>OX387241.1:19365326-29365326 GCA_947561735.1 Cenchrus americanus | reverse complement strand
GGACGTGCTGTGAACAGTAACTTGGGGCCGAGAAATCTGCCAACTTCGACCGACGTTCCCGGACAAACTATTGCTCAAACATCATGTCGCCCTTTGGGAAAGTTGTAGGTCTATAGCTCCTCTACAACTTTCGTTTTTGGAGATTTTGGAGTTCTGTTCAAGAAAAGGGAGTTACACATTCTTGAACTAGGCTAAATTGAATAAAACAAACGCAGCCGCCGGCGTTGCCATGCTCCCGCGTCGCGTGCGTGTGCACCATGTCTGCGTCGCCACGCGTCACCGTCCGCTAGCTCCGGCGTACGGACGTCAGATGCCTCGTGGTGGACCGCACGTAACTGTGTAACCTCCGCACGACCCGTGGGACTCTACGTCAAGCCCAGGAGCCAGGACCGCCGACCGGTCGCGGGCCCCTGGCCACGTGCCGTCGCTTGCTCGCGCGCGTGCGCCCTGTGCGCATGCAGCTATGGCCACTTGGCCGCTCTGAGGGCGCCATTAGGCCGACGCCTCCTCGTTCTCTCTTCCTTTGCGGCAAAACGAGCAGAGCCCCCTCCTCCTGGAACACCCCGCCACTCCGCAGCCGCCATAGGCAGAGCTGCCGTTGAGCTCGCGGTCCACTGCTTCCAGACGATCTCTCACCACATCCACACCTCTCTAGCACCCCTAGTCCTTCCCTAAACCTCCCCAACCACACGACCGGCGTACCTTGGAGCCGTCGCCCGCCACAAACGGAGCCGCGGTGACCATAGCTTGGCCGGCACGCCGCCGGAGCTCCTCTCCCCAATTCCAATCAAGCCGGCGACACCAAAGCACTCGAAGTGGGTCAAACAAGCCAAGGCTTGCCCGGAGAAAATCCGGCGAGGTACCGCGGCCAATTACCACCAGCCGCATCTGTTCCCCCGAGGACCCGATTGCATCTTCTTCAATCTTCCCAGGGTGTTTTGTGTAAAGCAGGGACCGATTCGTGAATCTGAGATTTAAGTTGAGGGTCCCGGTGTAAATGTGTGTTAGGGTTTTCGGCTACAACTTCAAAAATCCGTAGAAAATCGTAGAAAAATCAGAAAAATGCGAATCCAATTTTGTTGGGTTCTTGGTGAAGAAACCTATCTTTTCTAGAAAACATGTATAGGGTTTTTCTGTGCAGTTTTTGAATTAAAAATTTTTAGTGTACTTTAAAATATACACATGCTATGAACTTGATTTTTGGATATGTTGCTCTTTGTGGCATATCTAGATCTGTGACCAAAGTTTGCATGATTTTGATGTGTATATTTTCAGTTATGAATTATGTAAGCTTTATGCTAGATTAAGTTTGATGCTTTTTATAGCCCCTTTAATGAACTTTTCTGTAACCACATGCACACCCTAGGGTTTTGTCTTGTTGAGTAGTACCTCTGATAGATTGGATTTGATTTTAAAAAATTGTTTAATAGGTGAGTTGGATTTAATCTTGTGTAGGAGTTTAAATTCAAAAATTGAAAAATAATTTGAATCTGCACTTATGCTTTGGTCAGAAGCTTATATTTGACATACATGACTTGTAGGAGAAAGTTGAGATCAAAAAGTTTACTAAATCTTTTTATATGAATTAATGGTGTTTTAGTAGGCTGAAATTTGTCTTTTTCATATAAATTAATTTATAAATGATCTTAAGCTATATTTTGGTTTGAGAGCTTAAAATAGGCATATGTTGCTGTGTGCAAAATCTTAGTCTCATTTGAGTTTTTTTGATTTAATACGGATTTATGGTTGTAAAGCTTGTTCTAATTAATTAAATAAAGAAATAGCGATTAAAGTGTTAAATTGTAAAATCATGTTTGTTCCTATTTTTATTAATTTAAACACACCCCCTTACTGTTTGGTGAAATTAAGTAACTTAATTTGCTTATATGTACACAATCACCATCAAGATTAACTTTAATCTAATGCATGTGCATGTAAACGTGTAGATCTTCCCGACGGGACGTACACACTTACTCAGGAGGAGGAGGGATCCGCTAGTGGTGAGCTGAACCAGCTTGGTGTGCAGCAAGACCTGTACCAAAGTCCAGAAGAGCCCAAGGCTTGTGTTGGTGCTGAGTCAGAGGAAGGCAAGCACCGGTTTTATCTAACCCACTTTATAAAATAAAATCATGTCCTTCACTTTTCAGCATTTTATTGATTTAAATTGTGCATTTAAGTTTCAGGAGTTGTTTTGAAACCTAGTTGCATGATCCTTAGAACTCCTATGCTCTTTTACTAGTACGTTAGGAACGCTAGTGCCATGCTCTAAGGATACGGTAGAAGTCGACTAATGACTCATTGCTCGCGAGATATAGGATGCTTATGTTGGAATCATAAGTCGGTTAAATTGACTCGCTCATGTGTAAGAGCAATGGGTTCGGTCTCGACCGAGTAGCATTGTGTTGGTTTAAGATATTGAACGTACCAAGTGCTTGTCGGGAATGGAACCGGTAAGCCTAGTACCTAATAAACCAGTGCGGGAATTTTATCGCTACTACTCTTGAGATGTGTCTCCCAGTTTGCTCCCGGTAGTGCAAGTGTGATCCTGGACGTGCCGTGTGAGGGCGTTCCAGTAACCTTGTACTTAGGACTGTAGCATCTTTTCCTAATCCGGGGAATGACGAGAACCGCCTGGTCAGGGTAGACCCCACATTCGCTTTTATTTGATTTCTTGGGGTCTACTTCTTTCGTGTATTTTGGGTTTACCTTGCAAGGATATAAATCGATCGATCGTTGGTCACTCGCCGTTATCTGAGTCGGCTTGACCACTGGCTACCCCATGTTTATTTATGGAACATTTTCGATTAATATTGTTACCTGCTTAATATTGTTTGCACAACATGCTTATTTAGTACAGGTGCTTACCTAGAATGGTTAACATACTAGAATTGGAGCTAAAATCTGAAGATAAGGATCAACTTTTAGATGCTTTTGGCAAAACAAACCCACTAGCCAAAAAGCCTTGCATGTCTATTGTATTTTCTTTTGTCGGGTAAGTCTTGCTGAGTATTAGTACTCAACCTTGCTTAATTTGTGGTTTTCAAGTAACCCCATCTGGCTTGACTCTATTCCAGATGGTTGAGAGCTTGAGTGGGAGAATGATGTTGATGAGTGATACTCTATGGATGGCCTCCCATGTGTATCTTCCGCTAGTTTTATTTCCGCTGTTTAAACTCTGATCGCCTTTACTTTTATGTATGAAAAACCTGGTTTGTAATATTAAGTACTTATGAACTTGTGGAGTTTTATGTAATATAATGTTGTACTCTGGTCCCGCCTTCGTATGAGCGTAGCGCATATCTCGATCCTGTTGTAAGTGATTCACCAGGCTTTACCCGGTGGAAGCAACTTAATAATTCTTTATTATTGCTTAATGGCTACGTGGACAGGCTTAGGCGATAATACAGAATTATTTTGGGCGGTTCTCGTCACAAAGAAGCTCACTTGACTTGAGAAGAGGATTGTGGCAAACATCGGCTTCGACGGCCAAGCTCTCCAAGTGTTGGGTTTTCATACAAATATTTATTACATGTTGGGATACCGAGGTTGGGTGCAATTCTCCAACGGAGTGTCAGCAAACACCCATAAGGAATTCGCGTTGGAAATTCTCATGACCATGGCGCATATCCTTGATGAAGGAGTGCCGAGTCTCTCATTCCGTTTGGAGGGAGTTGAACAAGTGGTTCCCTATGAGTATATTAGGGAATTGTTTGGTTTTCAAAAGGGAGCCCTGGAACAAGTGGATGTGCAAGAAGACACATTGGAAGGTTTTTGGAGTCTGATCGCGGGAGAAGCTCACCAACAAAGAAATAGTATCCGGAACCCCATCATCTAAATATTTCACTCATGGATGTGCAAGAGGATTTTTGGGAAGAATGAGAGAGACCAAGATAATCGACATGGAGGTGAATTGGCTTTACTCGGCTTTGATTGTCAAGCAGCCGATCGACCCTACCTTATGATCAACCGGTGGTGTTGTGAAGCAACATCGGGTTCGGGAGATATTGGTTCAGGGTGTTACCTCTCCATGTTGGTTATCTCTTTGAGACCGGGTATTACAAGGAACCTGAAGCATCTCCTACCCGGGACTTCCCTTGGATTTGATTATATGAAGCAAGGAAAATACATAAGTGGAGAAGAGAGAGGAGGCTTCAAAGTGGCCAAAGTAAATTTGCCCCTATCGGATGGAAGATGAAGACTTTTTCTTGAGGGGAAAGAAGATTGGTTAGAGGAAGGACTTCTTGTGCCGGCGAAGAAAAAAATAAAAGAGGAAGGATTATAGGAGAAGGGTCTTCCACGGCCCAAGAAGGAGGTGCGCAACAAAATTATGTGCCACCATTTGGAGGAATTTCGGCGCCACCGAGTTACTACGGTGGTGTACCAATGCAAGCATGGGGGAGTGGTGCATCCATACCCCCACCAAATTTTGCGGTGCCCAACGTAGCCTTTGCGGAGCCATATGCACACCTTCCTCAACCACAACAAAGTGCAGCCATCATTGGAGGATACGCTGCGAGAAACATGCAAATTATTGCAACCATATAAACCAATGCAAACCAAATGAGTGAAGGAAATGCAAACATTGCTTATGAGCTTTAACACCTTCGCTTAGCACCGTTGGACAATTCATAGGAGGAGCGGTGCAATCCTATTATGAGCAAGGGTAAAACAACCAAGATTATCAATTTCAACCACCGGCGGAAGATTAGAGAGAGGAGAAGCTTTAGTTATCTTTCCTTTTCCCTTAATTTTCAGCTTGTATGCGCCTATGTATGTGTAGTGTTTTCAATTTTTATTTAAATTTTCAGCATATGTGTTAGTTTTTATTTTCATCATGAATAAAGTCACCACCTGGTTTTTACCTTTGGTAAAGTTACGAAGTTTGTGCCATGATGATATATGATTATAATTGTTGCTTTGTTTATCTTTGTAATTGTTTTATGCATGATTAAGCTAATGCTCTCTTAAAATGCAAATCTGAAATTATCTAAATGCTAGCTTAATCTTTAGCGGAGGTTATGATAAAAATATAGACCCATAGTGTTTTATGTGCTCTCAAGTTTTAGATGGATTAAAGATGATTTATTTTTGTTCTTAAAAGTAATGCTAACCTTTTCATAAATACATCTTGCATGTTGCTCTACCTATCTAGAGCCATATAAATATTTGAGTGCAAAAACTTAGCATACAAGGTTTATTTTTGGGTGAGCTATTTCAGGCCATGATTTCTCTGGCCCGAGATTAAGAAGCTGGTCATTCCGTTTTTGTGTATCTATCTTTTGCTAGCCTTTTATCCGTGCATTGTGTAAACCTACATTGGAGATTTCACAAACCTCGCCGGATATCCACCCTTAAAACCAAAAATATCATCTTTTGTGTTTACCTCCTTGACCACAACCTATCATTGAGTATGGATCATCAATTCAAGGAAGATCACAAGATGGTGCCAAGATTGAAGATTTCAAGTATCTCTCCAAAGGAAAAATATTTCTAGTACCTACCTTATCTCTATCACCTCTTTGCCCGAGGACGACCAAATGTCTAAGCATGGGAGAGGAGGTAGGTACAATGTAGTTTTAGAGTTCAAGGGGAGCAAATAAAAAAGAGAAAGAAAGAAAAAAAGTGAGTATAAAAAAATGAGAAAAGAAAAAATATGAGTATGTATGATATAAAAATAAAATAAAGTGAACTCCCCGGTTCTCTAAAGTGCGTTAGGAATTTCAAGGTTTCAAAATTTAAAAGATCCAAACTCATCTTTCCAACCATATGCAATCCGATAACGAGGACTTCCTTTGTGCCTCGGGATCACTCTTTGCCATTTGCACATGTCTACCTATCTCAAAGTGTGTGTATTTTTCTCTTCCCCTCCTTGATATAACATCATTTTCCAATGACCTTTTTGACGAGTCTCGGTAAGACCATGAGAAGCTTGTCTTGTTTTGACAACATCTCATTTATAATATCTTGGTAGGACTAAACTTTCCTGAAAAGCTCCATATAAAGCCTACCACATATATATGTTATGAGAGGGAAAGAAGTAGAATAAATAGGCTTGAGAGACAAGATGAGATGAGAGTTAATGAGCAAGATGCAAGGTGGTTTAAATTTGTGAACTTGGTTTAGCTCTTTTTCATCTCGTTCTTTATTTCAAAATTTCTGAGATCTATTTGAATTTTCGGAGCATGTTAATACTTGCGGAATAAACTTAATTAATAATCTACCCTCTGTAAGGATGAAGGCTAGTACATTATGAAACTTTGACGAACTAAACTTTTGAGAGCATTATGTTTTCTCGTGTATGATCAAGTGCAAGGTTTAAACAATGAAGGGCAACGATGATATCCATCAAAGGCTTACTCGTGGACGAGCAAGGTTTAAGCATGGGGGAGATGTTGACGGTGAATTTCCGTCAACCCAGGAGTTTACCTTCGGTGTTGGCATGAGTTTATATCTTATCCATTGGTACTAACCCCCTTGGTATAACAAGTTCGTTTGTGCATGTCGGTTTTGGAGTTTAGTGTTTATGCAGGATTTTAGTGTTGAAAGCAAGACTTCCGGGATAAGTTCATTAGACACCTCATGACAAGACCTTGAAGCCCGGTACAAGTCAAGCAATGAAGTAAACATGACTCCAAGAAGCCCAAGGACCAAACCCGAGAAGATGGAAAACTCTGAGGACCCAGTCAAAAAATTGTCGAATCTTGCGGGACAAGGAGCTTCATCTAAACCACGGAGAAACTGATGTCAAGGGCCCACATACAGAAGGGGGAAGACTCTAGAAGACTCGGGAAGCAACACCGGGCAAAGGAGGCCGTGGGCTGGGCCGAAGTGGGCCCAGGCCACCCGGCCCAGCCCACTTCGAGGCCTAGTCGCCCCCCTTTGACCTAGCTGCCTCTCGGACTATCTGTTGCCCCCTGGCCGAGAGCCACGTATGAATTCATTCGTCATCCGCCGCCGAGAAGCAGAGAAGCTTGAGGGACACTATCTCGGAGAGGAGGGTCGTGCTAGTTGTCTAGTGTCTCCCTAGCCGACGTGGGAACCTTGCATGGAAGACCACGTCGGAGCTCCGGAGCAAGGATCAAGATCGAGGTAGGATCCCGGTGGTGATCTTGTTCATGTAATCATTCATGGTGAAGTTTTTATAGTGAATCCGATCTCTAGCGATCAAGTGCCTTCTCGATGATTTTGTTCTCCCTTGGTTTTGCTTCTTCCCCAATCTATACTTAAGATAGATTGCATAGGGTGCTCTTGTAGCCGCGGTGGCTAGAGGTGCATACCGGACCGACCAAGTGATTTCAACTTGTTCTTATCGAACTCGCCCTAGGCTAACCCGCACGAATAGGGGTGCGTTGTGACAGAACGGTGGCTCCAAAAGGCAGGCGTCTTCGGAATCGGACCGGAGGCCACGTTTTAAAGATGCTTTTAATGAGATTCGCTTTTCTATCTTTATCTATCTTGTTTGGAGCTACAACTTATGCATGATCTAGACTCTCTAGATTGATTATATCTTTGCTTTCTCTTGCTACCTCTTTAGTAGATTAGATTAGATGTGTTTTCTTGATGATCTCTTAGATTACATGCAACTTGGTTCATCAAAAGATAGCTTTCCTTGCTTTACTAGATTGAATCCTTGCGTTGCACATTGTTCCACGGATTCGATACCTTGGGTTCTCACACTTAAGGGAAGAAGGGTCCCTTGACTACGACGGGGGATTTGTCCGCTTGCAAATCCATGTGAACTTTGATATGATAATCAACCGTCAATAGTGTCGTTTCTCCCCAGTGCGGCGAGAGTAGTTTCTATGTGCATCGATGCTAGAGTAGACATCATTTCCTGAGGATGAAACCGTTTCTACGTTTTCTGCTCTCTCTCTTCTTTAATTCCTTTGTCACATCAGCAAAAAGATGAGCTGTCCACAAAATTAATGCACGTAGAAACCACAATAAATTCCCCATTGGGACTGCCCTTAGGCACTCCCAATGGTACATTTATGGTGGTTTCTATGTCTATTAATTATCTTGCCAACTAAGCAAAATGATGATGTGACAGCCTAATTAATAAGGAAAAAGAGCACAAATCATAGAAATAGTTTCCTCATGGAGAAAGCATGTCTACTCTTGACCCAATGCACAAGAAACCTTGAATTTGCCATTGGGAAGAAACCACCAGTTTCTATGGGATTAATGCAACGCGCCCCATTGGTCAAATGGTGAGAGGGAAAGAGAAAATAATTAATATCTGAAGACACTACCATTTTGAAGTATAATTTCTATAGATGATTTCTTATGTTATGGAAATTGTGTCAGTTTCTTCCATCGAGACTACCCTTACTCCGTCCCACCCCTTCACAAATCCCATATGTAACATCCTCACATATTAATGAAAAAGTTTAGATCCACATCTTGCTCGTAGTCAGAGAGAGAGAGGGGCGAGTCAGTTTATTCACTCTCTTTTTTGTTGGAGTTAGTGTTGATGTGTTGCAACGGACTAGCAGTAGATGTGTAGGATTGCAGTGACGTGGAGAAAAAAGTCTACTTCACCCCCAACCTATGAGGGCTGAAACACATCACCTCCCAACCTATGAAAATAGATTTTTTATCCCTTAACTTTCTAAAACAAGACAAATCACCCTTGAAGTAGTTTTGAAAAATCATAGTAAATCACAGAAAAATCATAAAATGAAAAATCAAATTGTGTTGGACATCAAATTAGTAGTTCTACGCAGTGAACATACAATATGGAATGGTTTAGTACATATTTTGTTGTAACTTTAGATCTATCTTTTCTCCATAATTGTAAAAACAATGTTCTAAATATACAATGTTTATTGTGTAGATGTACTCATTTAGAATCTAACACAGTTGGATTTTCCATTTTATGATTTTTCTATGATTTTCTATGATTTTCAAAACTACTTCAGGAGCGATTTGTCCAGTTTTAGAAAGTTTAGGGGGTAAAAAAATCCATTTTCATAGGTCGGGGGTGATGTGCTCCAACCCTCATAAGTTTGGAGGTGAATTAGACTTTTTTCGTGGCGTGGATGCACAAAAGGAAATCGTAGACAGCGATACTGTTGGAACATAAACATATATCAATTCAGGAGCCAATGAACCGAGAACCATTACACAAAATGTCATCCGATGCGGGCGTTCTGGCAGCATGTGCGTTTGCGGGGGCATGATTATGTCCTTTCCCCGCCCACGGCATCGATAGCGTCGCTTTGTGACTGCTGCTCGACGTGATCAGCTCGGCTGTTAAGACCGTCTCTAGCTGTTTTCCGCATACGCAACCGGTTTGAGCGAGAGAGAGAGAGAGAGAGAGAGAGAGAGAGAGAGAGAGAGAGAGAGAGAGAGAGAGAGAGAGAGAGAGAGAGAGATCTGCTCGCGCAAAGGAGGAGGAGGTGAAGCAGTGTTGCCCAAGCTGCATTTGTATCCTCCCCGACAGTTGCCTCCCGCGGGCGCTCGAAGATCAGGGATGGATGCTTGTCTAGTGGTCGCCGGCGGGGAGGAGAAGAAGGGCGCCGACAGAGAGCGAGGACGGAGCAAGGGAGGGCCGCGCGCGTCGCCGACGACCTGTGCAGCAGGAGGCGGGCGGGAGGGAGGGAGGCGGTTTCCCGCCCGAGCTCGGAGGAGCCCCCAAAGCCGAGGAAGTGGACCGTGCCGGCCTGCTCTGTCGTCTCCGCGCTGGCCACACCGCCCCGAGATGAGAAGGCCGCTGCGGGAATTAGGCCGTTGCGGGAGGAGATCCACTCGTCGACTCCATGTCCGACGGCAAGCAGCTAGGTCAATTCGGCCTCCGCCGCCACCGGCCCTGCTCACGGAGAAGGGCGAGGGAGTGCAGGGGCACCCCCACCTCCTCGCCACCTGTAGGCCCTCTCTGGGGAGGCCGCCTCCAGCTCCGCCTCGGTCCCCACCTTCCCGCGTCGCCACCGGAATCCACCAGAATCCTCTAGGGAGAGGGCGCCACACGTCGGATCTGGCCCTGCCGAGGGGAGAGGGAGGTTGCCGGTGGTCGGATCCGGTGGCGGAGGGTGGCGGGGGCGGAGGAGGTGGAGGGGATCGAGGAGGCACACACCTTCGCGTCTGCGAGTGGAGGAGGCGTGCGGGAGAGAGACGGCAGCGGGGCGTGCGGTTGGGCTGCGTTAAGGAGAGAGAAAGGGGAAAACCCCCGAGATTGCGGGTGCGCGACGGCCGAACTGCATTTTGCAGCAATGTGTGCGGCAACCGCTGCAGCTGCTATGGTGGCTCTGGCAGACGCAAAATGAGGTTGCGGCACGAGTTGCACAAGCTGCTATAGACGGTCTAACGAATTTAAGGAGGCGCTGCAAATAAAAAAAACAATCAAGCTCCCTTCTTCGCTCATTTTAAGTAGCTTCGTTCATCCGGTATGACATGACTTGTTATGAGTCTTGAGAACCAAATACTCACTTGTGAAGGCACTACACAAAACAATCAAGCTCCCTCCACAACTCATCTTCTGTTATTTGGAAAGCGAGTTTCTTACAGAAGGCAGCCTCCACCGATGCTGATCGCTGAGTGAAATGTTTATAGTAATATACGGAGTAATTAGTACTCATTGCATGGTCTGTCAACTTATGACTGTCCGTTATATAAGTTTGACTCTCTTTAAACTACAAACAACCAGAAACAACGGCACAATTCCGGCAGCATGCGGCAACGGCGGGTCGTCGGCGCAGCAACGAAACGAGCCCCCCGTCGCCCCAGCCCAAGCGCCAGCGCGCAAATCTAGTGGGCCATCTCCGACCTGCAGGCGTACCATGGCACATGCGTGAGGGCACGTACTTAATACCGATATACTGTACCATCTGCAATCCTGGCATCAGCTTTGCAGAGTTTACTTTTTCTAGTATCTCGATTTGCAAATAGTTACAAACTGTGCAGCTCATTCATTAGCGCTTTCGTCTTGTTTCACTTTCGCAATTGGAATCATTGGACCGATCGAATCGTGGCCCCTGCCGATCCGTTAGATTCGAGATCCAACGGCTAGGACGCGTCCTTCCCCGTCATGCAAAGACGCCGAGGCCATTAGCCCATTACCCGATCGAATGGATCGATGACGACGGCTGCCGAGTTGGGTCAGGCGCGCGCATTCGCACGGAACCGCCGGGCTCCTCGCTCCGCCTCCGCTTTATAAGCCGTTAGTCGCGAGCCGTTCCAGCCTAGCTACCTGCACGAAAGCCAGACCCACACCAGTGACCTCTGTCCAAGGTTGGTCTCTGTCTCTCCATTCCCATCTCGAGCTACCACCGCGCCGTGAGATAGCGGCGGCAAGAGGCAAAGCAAGAGCGGAAGCCATGAAGAGCCCTGCCGTTCCGGCAAAGAGGCGCCACGGCGGCGGCGCGGGGTTCGCGCTCGGGTGCGGCTGCAAGGACGCCAAGAGCGTGTCGGTGTCGGCGTCCTCGTCGCCGTCCCCGTCCGCGACGACCACGGTGACGCGTCGCCGTAGCGCCGGGGCGAACCCGTGGGCGTCCACCACGACGGACACCCTGACGACCCTGACGTCCGCGTCGTCGTCGTCCCTCTGGGAGGACGCCGTGGCGGAGCTGGGATACAAGGACGGCGCCTGCACGATGCTGCCCGAGAGCGGCGGCTCCGTCGTCGCCACGCCGAGCTTCTCCGGCCTGCTGCGCGAGCTCAGCGAGCTGGAGCGGAGCGTCGCGTCGTGGGGCGCGCGGAAGGGCCAGCACGGCGGGCACGAGGACAAGCTCTCGCCCCCGCCGCCGCCGAGCCTGCCGCCGCGGAATGAGCACAGGAAAGCCAAGTGCGACGTCAAGGCAGCGGGAGACTTGAGAGCGACCAAAGAGGCCCGCTTCGGCGACGCGGACGGCGACGGCGGCGGCAGCGGCGTGGGGCTCGAGGGCAGCGTGGCGGTGGTGAAGCAGTCGGAGGACCCGTTGAGCGACTTCCGGCGTTCGATGCTGCAGATGATCGTGGAGAACCGGATCGTCGCCGGCGAGGACCTGCGCGAGATGCTCCGGCGCTTCCTCACCCTCAACGCGCCCCACCACCACGACGCCATCTTCCGGGCCTTCGCCGAGATCTGGGACGACGTGTTCGTCGCCGCCTCCCTCGACTGCGCCGCCACCCCGCGCCATTCCTCCTCCGCCTCCCGCCGCGAACCGGGCTGCGGCAGGCCGCCCGTTCCCAGGACGCCGCCGCGCCACCGCCGCTCGCCGCAGGCGTGGCGCGTATAGTGCCCGCACCTCGTTCTACCGTATACGTGCATCGTCTTTTTTTTTTGTTACTCTGGCAATGTACGTCACTTGGAACCACGACAAGCTCATTCCGTCCCATAATTTCCCGCGTTAAAAGAAGCATGAAAATGTGGTAGGACTGGTACCTTTTGTTGTATATTGCACACCGGTGAACATGCTAGATCGAGCGATGGGTGCTTGTGAGTTGTGACGCTAATCATGGCACGACCTGGTGAAAAGTAAAGGAAAAAGGCCGTGAAAAGACGTTGCTTTATTTGTAGTTTCGGAATCTGGATCGATGGTGACGGTGAACGGGGGGGAGGAGGCCGGGCCCGTCGCGGCGCTCGCACGCGTGTGCCCGTGCGCGCATGGAGCTCAGCAGCGGTAGGCGCAACCGCGCAAGCAAGCGGCCGAGCGTGGCACCACCAGCGCTGCCACCGCGGCCCTGCGCCAGGATCGACACGGCAGCGTCGGACCGCGTCCCTTTCTGCCACCACGGCATTCTTTTCCTCTGTCGTGCGTCCGTCCCCGCGCTCCCCCGTGGGGGCGGCCAATCAAGGATTCCTGGCCGTGCCAAAAACTTTGTACTGTGCCCGACACTGGTCCAGCTCGTGTGCCGCATGCGTTAGCCACAGTCTCACGCGCGGATCGATCATCCGCTAGGCTTCAAATTGGCATCGCTGCCAAAAAGTACCAACTTGTATTTGTTGCGCTCGCGAAATGACGTTGATTACATGAGCCTAAACACACATGCCCATCCACTGTGCCGGATCACACCCAGATCAAATCATCACGCGCCTGAGCCTGCGAAAGATGTGAAGTTTCCGGTCGCCCACCACGGGCATCGTATCGGCATCGTATCTGGCGCCGAGCGGAGTTCGATGCACCCGACGCAATGATGCACGGGCACACGCATGCAGTACATACGTATGCTGCAACGGCAAGGAATCCGGTCTGGCCCGGGGCAGCCACCAAACATGCCGGCATGTAAGGTGCACCTAATTTCTTCCCGAGGCGGCGGACACGGCCACACGGGCGCTGGCGCCCTTTGTTGTTTCTCGCGGACGCGATCGGGGGGCACGGACAAATCCGGGCGTACGGGCCACGGGAAAGGACGAGATCACAAGGAGGGGGCGGGCGCGCGCGCGCCCTTGGTTCGCAAGCGCTTGTCCTCACCTCCGTCTCCGGCATCCTCCCGAC
Source organism: Cenchrus americanus (assembly GCA_947561735.1). NCBI lineage: Eukaryota > Viridiplantae > Streptophyta > Magnoliopsida > Poales > Poaceae > Cenchrus > Cenchrus americanus. The sequence continues at coordinate 29,351,911 of OX387241.1, read as the reverse complement.
GTCACCGCGCGGTCAGTCGATCGACGACGCGTGCGCCGGTCTCTCTGATGATCTCCGACAAATGCTCCCGCGGCGCGAGCAGTGACGGCCGTCATCGGAAGTACCGGACACAGGTCAGAGGTGGGGTCGTGTTAGCGTCGCATCGGAATCTGATTCGTTCACGCGGGCCATGATGTTTGTGTTGGACAGTTTGCTTCAGTGTTCGTAGGTCAGTTAGTTTGGTACTGTAAGCATACTGTAATTAGTATTTATATTATTATGCATATAAGATAGGGCCACAGGACGGTACGTGCATCTAAAGGCTTGGCGGAGCACTTTTCGAATCGGAGCAAGTTGATGATGAACGAACTGGCGACTTGAACCCCGCCGGCAAGATGCAGAAGCGGCTGCTGCGGTCTGCAGGCCACCAGCGTACGAGAACGTGCCTTGTCTTCGGTTTGCTTTGTCAGAGACGAGCGCAAGACCTACGGGGGTGACGACAACTACACGCACATCTTTTGTCTTCCTGATGCGTCCTACGGTCGGTCCTACCTTTGGCCATGCTCGCTCGACTGCAGATCTACGGAGTACTGGCCACAGTTCACTGAAAACAAACTATTTAATCTGTGCGTAATTATTTTTGTCGCGGATTAAATAAATTTCGTCGCAAATCAGCATCCGCGACGATTTACATTTTCGTGGTGGAATGAGCGTCATTGATTAAATCTCTCGACGTTCCCTTAATAAACGTCGTGATCCGTGACGTATCTGGATCGTCACGGAATAACCCGAGGCCCATGCAGCCCAACCCATAGCTCACGATCCGTGACAAAAATAAAATCGTCACGGATTGCTGTTGACTGATGTGACATGGTTGCTGACTTGGATGTTGACGTGGTTGCCACGTGGCTGCTGACGTGGATGCCACGTGGATGCCACGTGGATGCTGACGTGGATGCCATGTGGCTACTAACGTGGATGCTGGCATGGCATGCCACGTGGGTGCTGACGTGGCATGCCACGTGGCTGCTGACCGGATGACAGAGATGCAGTGGCTAATGACATGTCTTGCTGACGTGGAATTTTAGAACTCTAGGGCTAATGGGCCCATTTTAAAATTGGGCCACATTGTGACACAAAATTTCAGCCCATCGAAACTATTTCAGCCCACCAAAAATACCAATCACATTTTAACCAATAAAGTAAATACAATAGCCATTTCAGCCCAAATACAATCAAATTCAGCCCAAACACCGCCCACGAAGCCCATTTCAGATTTATACTTCCACAACAACAATAATAAACCATAATGACATCAAAATTGTGTACATGTTTTGTAAACAGAACTCACAGGCAATCAAATCCAACAAATTACACCAGATCTAGCATCACATGTTAAACTTAGAAGCATAGAAAATATAGAGATAAAATATCATATTTGTTCCTTCCATATGATCCTTAGCCTGAAAAGAGCACATTGTCAAAATGTCAAATACTTTGGGTCTGGCAATATTTGCAATAAAAAGAATTGTAAATCCAGCGGACCACTTGAATTGCATAAGATGTTAAATTAATATTGCATAACAAGTTGAAATTAATGACAAAACAACAAGGGATGGATGAATGAAGGCATGCCATATCCATGTTTTATCTTTACAATCCAGGTAGTAAACAATAGTATTTGAGCACATCTTTGATTTTAATTATTAAAGTAATGACTAACGTAACTAGCATATGTGACATTCAGAACAACGTTGCAAGTCACAACATTAGAAGAAAAAGGGGGAATCAGCATAGGAACCTGGATGTTCATTGTCTTCTTGTTTGGCCTCAAGCTGGCAGAATGCAAGGAACCACCTAAACATGTCATCAGCCTCCTAATTGAAGGAACACAAGGTCAACCAACTCTGTCAACACAAGAGGAAAATGAAAATTAGTGGTACCCCGGAATAGACTAGATGCTTGCACAAGCAACAAATTGTTCAAATTGTTAACAAATCCAAAACCAACAAATGACAGACTAACGAGCATACATGTTACAGAACTAATAACGACAATGTATTCAACTAGATGTAACGCAACTAATATATCAACGACAAACAAGGGCTTATTAGCACACACTAACTGACAACAAGATATCACCTATTAAGACATACAAGTAGTCATTCAGACATGAAATGCAATGATCAAACAGATAAACACACTGCAGGAGGAAGGAGAAAGAGAGAGAGACCATCAGATCGAGCAGGACATCACGTCCACCTTCTTATCCTTGCTGTTGAACCACTACTCCGCCACCATAGCCTCGGCAGTCGCTGCCTCCACCATGGGCTTCACACCGGCGCTCCGGTCCGCCTCTCTAACTCCTTGTCTGGGCAACTGGGATGCTCAGGAACTGCCCAGTACCTGCAAGAAGCACACAAATGTACACCAATCAACACCATTTCCGGCCCTCAAAATCGACAAGCATTGTCTCAATCTGCGGCAACAAGGGCAGATTGACGAATGCAAAACCTACAGATTGAATGAAAAAATCATTTGGATGTTTAACCTTAAAACATAAGCTGATGAACAATTGAAAGATAACCTTCAGTCAAGGCAAGATGAGTGAAACAAATAAACAATACTATAATGCATGCAAGGAGCAATGTTACTAAGTACAAACAAGGAGCAATGTTACTGATTACTGGTCAATATGATTTAGATCATAAAAAGGTAGAGGCCATTTTCTGTAAGTATATAAGCGCAAGAGAACTAAAGTGAGCAGGAGGATTTGTCATCAGGACTAGTTATTGTGTCCTTGCCTATTTTGACCATGAACTCTTGTGCAATATCCCAAGCAAACAAACAAAACAATCAAGGGACACACTCCATTCTCTGTACATACAGCTCACTGGGAGAATCAAAGAAAAAGGGGAAATCTTTCATGAGATCTGCACATATATAGATCACCATCTATCTGAAATTCTTGAGCCAAAGAATTAAAAGCCAAGGGAAAATCTGAAAGGTTAACAGATTGCACTTGTGCAGGCACGTGCAACCCTAAAAGGCTAATAAAACAAGAAAAGCCTGAACAAATAAACTGCGTTTAACAAACAAGAAACTGATCGATTAGTGGTTCAGGGATAGGATGTGGATCTAACCTGCATGCAGGGCTGCAGCACTCGAACATCTTGCTGGTGCTGGAGAATAATAAACAAATTAATATTTGATAAGCACTCCAGATATCAGTGATTTTGCCAAATGAGAATATAAGCCTCCCAAGCTTTGCAAGTGTATAGACACAAATGGAAGAAATACTAAACCAATTTTTTTCTTCAAGCTACTGATAGTTGACACTCATCTTTAACAAAGGGAAACGATGCAAAATTGAGTAGGATAATGATCATTCAGGAGGAAACAGATCGGAAGAATTGAGTAGGAATAATGGTGTCATTGTTCACTGAATTCTTCAGGGCATTTTTACATATTGTTTTCTTATGTAAGAATTTACGGAAGGCATGCTTCTTATTTCACAAGTGGATGCTAAACAGTAAAGTGGTACAACATTAAGAAACATGACAATGTGCACGGGATCGAATGAAATGCACAGCAGCGAAGCAACATACTTACATATTACTACTACACATGCATCCTAAAATTAGCATCCAGAAAGCATTCAAAATAAGAGTAGTATCGAATGAAGCAGGAGGTGTTGTTTGGAGCCCTGTCAGTCACCCACTATGATCTATGTACTCCATGCATTCACAGAAAAATCAACTACTTAAAATGGTTAATAATGATGTATTGGGGGTTTTGGCTCTTTCATTGTATATATATGTGCTACTAAAGTACTAATTCGCCCCTTCTATGTATATTTCTGGCTCCGAGTAATATCCAGGTTGATAATTGCAGCATAGCAACAAACAACGAGATCCTGAAATTGCCACATCGTTTCAGTGGCAACTTGAGCACATTCTTACTCTTATCACCCACTGAAATTACCGGCATCAAAGGAGAGCAATAGTGCGAAAACTGATCTAATGTAATGCCTACAGAAAGGAGGTATGGTGGGTATCGACCTCGAAGCAGACGAAGGCGAGGCCGCGGAAGTTGCCGGAGTCCGGGAAGCGAGAGAGCGCACGGACCGGGAGGGCCCGTAGAACTCGAACAGCTTCCGGATGTCTGCCTAAGTGGTCGTGTAGGTCATGCCGCTCGCCACCACCTTGCCGGGCTCATAGTCCTCCGCTGCCACTGCCGCCATCGCCTCCTCCTCCGCGGCTACCGCTGGCGCGATGCCCTCCGCCGGTGGCTCTTGCTCCGGCTCCCCTGACGGATCTTCCTCAGCCGCGGCGGCGTGAGTCGGGGGAGGAACACGGGTTGCAGCAGCGTGGGTCGCAGTGGCGTGGGTGGCGGCGGTGGATCTGTAGAGGGAAGGGGAAGGGTGGGAGAGAGGCTGACCTGAGGAGGCTGTGGGAGGTGGGAATTCCTCTAGGGTTTGCTGGAACGCTGCATATATTGGGGTGATTTAGCTATGGGAAATGACCAGAGTGACCTTCATTTGTTCCTCGATGAGGGTGGGACTCCTATCGGTATTACAGTCATTTCCTGGCGGGATTTTTGGTTGCGCGGGGGATTCACAATTTCTTGGCAGGATTTATTTTTTAGACTGCCACTTGTTTTCATATTTTTTAAATAGATAATTAACACATCTTGTGTAGTAAACAGCAAAAAAAACTAAACATCACCAGTAAAACTTTTTCATGAAAATGATGACATCTAAGGTGTCATGAAGGAGTTTCATGACAATGATGACATCCAAGTTTGTTAGGGATAATTTTTAAAAAATTTCATAATATTTTGTGAAAATTGGAGTATAAATTGTTGAGTACATCGTCGACAGACAGAACGACACAGAGGCAAACAAATAAATGCATAGTGTTTATTTAGGTACTTGTTTTCATATGACAAACTGAACCATTGATTCTTCTAAACAAATGTAGAAAGATAACCAACACGATCTTCAATAAGCCTAAGCCTATTACAGAGTGAAGATTTCAATATGTACCTCTAATATGATTCAAAAAATTGTATTTAGGTGCCTATGGTCCATTCTAGCACACATCTAGGAGATTGACAAAAAATCAATTTACTTATATGAAAAACTCAAACTTGTACTATTCACCTTGTTGTAAAATAATAATAACAATACTTAATTTTGTTCAAAAACATTCTACAAATTGAAATGGAACCATATTTTAAGCGTATAATGCTCCTATAAAAAATTCATATGGTTTTGATAAAGTGAGATTATAGATGTTCACAAATAGGACACAAGACTCACATAGTTTCCTTGTGACAACCCGCCCAGGAAAATACCATACTACCGCCTAAACCAAACCACTTTGGTAATTAAGCAGTAATAAAGTATCAACCTGTCGTTAGTCGCCGGGTTAACGCCCGGTAAATCACTTATATAGCAACAAGGATCGACATATATGCATTAAAACTCAAGCGAAGGCGAGTCCAGAGATACCACATAATTAACAACAAAAATTCACCCTGAAGGGTTTAATTATTACAAACCGAAGTTTTTGACATAACGACATAGTTCAGAGTTTTTGAAATTGCGGAATTAACTAAGCGGAAAGCGAGAACACCACGGGAGGCCAGCCATGATGCCTTCATTCGTCATCCTCCACCCACTCCAGCTCCCAGCTGGGCGGGATCTCTTCGTGCCACACATCACCAAAGGCATTACCTGGAGCAACAGATTATAACAAGGCTGAGTATACTAATACTCAGCAAGACTTACCCGTCGGCGATAACTACTACACCAACTCTAGACATGAAAGGCTTTTGGCCACTGGGTTTCTTTTACTGAAAAGTAACAAAGAGTATGACATTACTTTCAAGATTTTAGCACAAGTTCTAGTGGGTTTATTCTTTACTAAATTAGCCATCTAGTACATACAAGGTTGTACCATACAATTAATCAAGCATGATATTTATGAACTTCCATCATTAGGGATCTCATGGCTAGTGGAGTAAGTAGTCTCAGATAACGGTGAGAGGCCGACAATCGATTGGTTTAAACATTGCAAGGTAGACCTAAACACACGGTGGGATGCCCCCGTGAGGACAACCACCAAGCGGTTCCCAAAAATCCTCGGGTTGGGATAAAAGGCCACAGTCTTTGGTATAGGCTATCCGGCATACCCCGCGAGGCACCCGGACTCACCATACACCACCGATAGCTAGCCGTGAGACGCATCCCAAGAGTAGTGACAGTTAAATCCCTAACCGTCTCATTAAGGTACTAGGCTTACCGGTCCCATTCCCTACAAGTGCTTAGTATGTTAAAACACTTAACCCACGATAGCCATTGGACTGGAGCCCAAATCCCATGCTCTTACCACATGAGCAATCCATTTAAGGAGATCTTATGATTCCTACCTAGGAACCTATTCTCGCGAGTGACATTATCACCCGACTTGTAACGGTCCTATAGTTGAGCAGCTATCGACCTATCATTCTAGTAAGGACAATGGTACTAGGGATCATGCATCTAAGGTTCCATACAACTCCTGAACTTAAATGCACAAGCATCTATAGATAATTGTATATCAATTTGAAAAACTGGGTCGTATGCACCGGGGCTTGCCTTTGTCAGTAAGGTTAGCCTGAGCACCCTCGGTGTCGTCGAGTACTTCTACGCACTGCAGTGCAGCTTCCGCTTCTCCTTCCTCGGCTTCCGGGACGAGCGAGTAGTCACTGTCAGGAAGATCTACACGGATTGCAATGCAGGGTTCAGGTGATGTGATAGATTATTTATCTTATCCAACTCTTGTTGGTCATATTCGCCTTAACAAAGAATTAATTATTAATTTCTTTTCATGAGGGTTATTATTGATATGTGTTTTATTCTTTTAATTAAACATTTTAATTAATGCTTCCTTTTATAATTTGTCATTTCATGTGAAGATTTAATACTTTACCTCTCACTAGTAAAGGTCTGTACAAAGATAATTATTTACAATTTAATTCTTCAACATCAAGGGTGTATTCTTAGCTCTTAATTAAGTTTGATAATACTTCACAAAAAGGGAAAAGAATTAAAAAGGCATTTTCCTAATTTAATCAAAACATTAATCTATAAAAGGCCTTCAAAGCTTTTTATTTAACAATGAATCACTAAAAATTCAGTGGAGGGTTTCTTAAGCATCAACACACCCATACTAAGCCACTGAACACACATACAATGCTTGGGAAGCTAGAAAATTAATTACTTTGAAAATAACTAAAGCTAGCTAGCAATTCGAGTTAAATGCATACAAAAATAAATAAGCATCAAAATGCTCTAAACTTCCTCACACATGTTCTATGGTCCTAAACCATCCCAGAAAGGCAGCAAGTACACCTAGAACTACTACTGATCTTGCATTATTAAATTACAGAGGAAAACATGCATATATTAAGAATAAATACTTCTGATTAATCACAAATTGTGATTAATTCACCAGAGGTGTAACTTGGCTTTACAAGACATCATGCAGGAGTTGGGCACCAAAACATAATTATTTTTAGCTACAAAAATCATCTAGACAGATTTTGCATAAATGGAAAATAATTCATATAAAAAGATTTACATCATAACTTTGTGCAATTTTTGGCACAGGATCTAGTCATAACATCACACCGACATATCCAAAAATTGGATACAGAGGACCTATGGATTTTGAGATATCACAGATCTAGATTTTTCACATTTCTATTTTTCATGCTAAAAATATCAAGAAACAGATTAGGTGAGTATAACAAAAGTTGTAGTGATCCTCCCCAGGAATCTAGCAAAATTGAGTTTGCATTTTTCCGAATTTTCTACGATTTTCTAGAGATTTTACAAGTTTCAGCAAAATGGCTATACTATTGTAGTTTCACTTTTGTAACGAGGTCCCTAGAATTTTCCAAAGTCTCACAGATACGCCCCTAGATTGCACAACACACCCTGGAAAGAAGTGGGCTCTCGCAATGCGACCCTTGGCCATCGGGGCGGCGCGACTCCGGCCAATTCCGGCGAACCGGCGGCGCTCCCGGCCAGGGAGGTGTGGGGCTCGACCACGTGCTCACCTAGGGCCCGGTGGTGACCGAAGTTTGGGTGGAGAGGTCGTCGGCGTGGGCGCACGGCGGGGACAGGTGGCGGCGGCCATGGTGGGTGGTGCTGTCCGCGAGAGGGCGCACGTCCAGGACAAGGTGCCGTGCGGTTAGGTCCAAGGGACGTTGGGAAACTCCTAGGGAGTTCACTCGGCACTGGAGAGGCGTGGAAAGGCGAGTTCGGCGGCGGCGGCCATGATGGCGCGGTGGAGCGGGCGGGAGCGGTGGTGGTGGGCGCGAGGGGGGGGGAATGGCGGCCTTAAATAGAGCGCTCGTCCGGCGGTGACAACGGGGGTGACGACGTAGATTCCGCCATGGTACGGCGGAGCCTCGGCCGACGCAAGTACGGCGGGGCGCGGGACGGACCGGCGGTCCGCCCGGTGCGCGCGCGCGCGGGCGTACGACCCGGACGGCGAGGAGCGACGCGTGGCGCGAGATAAAAATGAGGCATCTCGGGGCACGGCGTCGGCTGGGGAAGGCGCGTGGCTTGGGCGGCGTGCGGGCGCGGACGCCGAGGCGGCCGGCGCACGGCGCGCGGCGCACGGGCGCGCGCGACGTTGCGGCGCGGCGTCGCGACGCAGAGTGCGTCCGGCCAAATTTTTATTTTGCTGAGCGCCTGTTTGAAATTGATTAACTCCAAAATTTCGTACTAAAGTGCACAAAACTTTGAATACGAAAGTTGTAGATCTCGGTACCACCTACAACTTGCACAAAAGTCATATGGGGGTTTTCTCAACAAATTTTGCAAGAGAAGCTTGCCAACTTTGAATGTCAATCTGTGTCCATACTGTCATTTGGGCAAGTTTTTCATCCTTTTCCACTCAAAATTTGGAATGCCAATATACATGAAAGTTGTGTCCCTCAACAAACTGGACAACTTTCATAAAGGTAAATTTTTAAGTGTTTAGGTGAATTTTGGAGAACGCGACAAAAGTTCCGAAAGACATCTAGGGTCATTAGGGTTTGAGTGGGGTTTGACCAAACTTTGACCATGGGTTGCTCATACATGTGTGTCTACTTGATGAATGGTGCCATTAGGGTTGGTTGGTGAGGTTTTCGGGGTGAGGACCCAGGTTGACCGTGATTTGACCACTGTTAGCAGAGTTGATCAACGATTAGGGTTAATTACAAACCTGGGGCATCACATTCCTACAATTGAAAACAAACTTTGAGATTTGAACAACTAATAACGCGACCGAACTTGTATGCACCTCAATTTTTGACACCATCTCATGTTGACCATAACATTAGAGAACATTAAGTTATATTAGCAATTATTATGAAAAACATGTTTTTTTATATTCTCTTTTTAGTTGGAAAAGATATGTTGTATGAAAAGCAATCAAGAAATAGTAATTAAGATACAAACAAATGGCACTGAGTAAAACATCTCGATTTTAGAAAAAATGAGGAAAAAGAATCAACCGATTTGGAGTTTGTATGAGGAAGAAAAACAGTTTACAAGTTTTATCCAAAGATTAAAAACAGAAATTGCACTTGCTATGAACTGAGATGAACAAGTGTGTTTTCTCTTTTTAATCTTTGACTACAACTTGTAACTAGTTTTTCTGCCTCATACTAACTCCAAATTCGATGATTCTTTTTTTTAAAATTTTCTAAAATCATTCTCTACCAAGATCTACAACTTTAACAAATGAAAAATGATTTCGACAGCAGTTTATTAGGGGTAATTCAAACTCACATCTCGAATTTACACTATCATATTTCAAATAATATCATAAAATGCTCTAATGGTTCGACGAATTGACGTGGTAACATAATTTGGGTCCGTAAACTTGTGATCAAACTTTCAAATGAGTCCGGTAACAGTGGAACCTACGTTGTTTAGAAATTGATACATGTCTCACATAGTTTCATGAAACATTACTTGAACATTGAAGTCTATCATACCTTTCGAAATTTTCGAATTCATACGCACTTCAAACTTTACCATAACCTTGTGTTTATCATAACATTAGTAAATATGAAGTTATGTTACCATTTCTTATTGAAAAATATCTTTTATTTATTCTCTTTCGGTAGAAGAAAAGAAGTTGTATGAAAAAATAAATTTAATAGCAATTAATATGAAAACGAGCGATATTACGTGAAAGATTGTGATTTTACAAAAAATCAGAAAAAAGAATCAATGAATTTGGAGTTACTATGACCGAGAAACACTAGTTTCAAATTTTAAGTATAGATTAAAATGAAAAAACGATGGGGAAACGAGCTCAGCGTGTGCCACGTGGTCACGGCGAAGCAACTCGACCAACACAGTACTGCCACGTGGTCCCGAAGCTCAAATTATATGTATATAATTCAAACTATCATCAATTCATCACAACTCGTGAAGTGTCCTAGTGGTAGTAGATGCCCTATTGATGCTTGAGGTCATGAGTTTGAATCCCATTCCCGCAAGCTATTTTTTTCAACTTTCCTAGAGGCGATGCGGGAAAGGATATGAAAGTAAACTTCTGCAAAGAAACATAACTTCACTTGTAGCTTAGTGGTAACACATCCTCCTCCTTTTCCCTCACATCGTGGGTTCAAGTCCTGGTTTGCCCCAATTTTTTTTAGTGCGGATTATTTTTCGGAGGGGCTGCAGGGCTGCCGGCCTGGGCCAGCGTGGCTTGGCGCGGCCGGCCGCGGCCGGCGCGGCCGGCCGTGTACGGCGGGGCGCGGCCGCGGCCGGGCCGGGGGCGTGGTGCGGCCGACCGTGGCCGGGCCGGGATGTGGTGCGGCCGGCCGCGGCCGGCCTTGGCCGGCTGGGGTGTGGCCGCGAGCTGGCCGGGGTGTGGCCGCGACCAACTGCTGCCATTTTTTATTATTTTTATTTTTTTTCAATTTTTCAAATGTTTCCATTCATAACATGACAATTTCTTATTTCTTAATGTTTTTAGATTGTTTTCATTTTTCCCATTCATAACATAACTATTTGTTATTTATTGATCGTGACGAATCTGCTAAAACGTCTTAGTGTTGTGGGCTGGATTGCGACGAATTTAACAAATCGTCGCAGTGTTCTAGGCTTGAATATCCATTAGTGCACATCCGTGACGAAAAACAGGAATACGTCACAGTGTTCTGGGCTTGAATATCCATCATTGCACATTCGTGACGAAAAACATGAAGACGTCGTAGTGTTCTGGGCTTCAATACCCATCAGTGCACATCCGTGACGAAAAACAGGAATACATCGTACACGTAGTGATCTTTGTGATGTTTTCTGAAAACGTCGTGGAGAATGCGTCACGGATTAAATAATTTCTTGTAGTGGTTTATTTAGAGCTCGACAGCAGCAGTGACGACGGCTATACGCCACATTTGTCTCGCTGATGCCCCGTAGCACTGTCACTAGCTAAGTGCTTACTCGCAGCAACAACCAGTTGTCCAGTTTGTTAGTGTTCGAGGGCTACTAAACAATACGTAACAGCCTAACAGGTGGCTTGTCCATAGCAACGCAACTCTCGTGGTATCAGAAACTTACGATACCAAGTATTCTGATAATTAATCTTTGATCAGTGATTTTAATTTTTTCAACGTAATATTGGATTTGCAATCAGATATACTTTTTAATAATTGTAAATTCATAACTATAAATAATATAATATGATATAAATATAAATGATTAAAGTTTAGTTTGTGAGATCATAACATGTGTGCCTGAACATAAAATGGAGGGAGGGAGAGGAGGGGAAAAAATTGGGTGCATCTTTCGTAGGCTGCACCTGCAAAGACACGCATCTCCTATCTAGTTGTATGATTTTAGATGCTATCTCAGACTACTAACATGGTCATGTGATATGCATCGGTGTGGAGTGGCCGTGCACAGCAGCAGGCAGCATGATGCACCTTGGGTGTACCCAATTTTCGTAGTAGCTGGATTACTACTTTCTTTTACTGCTTGCTAGCAGGTACTTTGATTAGTAGGCAGTGGTCGATCGATACTGTCCGCGCCGCACACACACATGGTCATCTAAAACCTGCAGAAAAGCAGGAAGAGTCTGCCAGGAGAATGTGGCGTCTTGACTGTCTCGGGGGTACACCGTATCCACCATTGCCTTTGCAGTTGCAGCCTTGCGGGTGGACAGGTGGTGCAAACAGCAAACTGCGAAGGTTCACGCTTCACGCTTGCAAATCCCGGTTACACGGCACGCGCAATCAGCTGACGCAGCACCCGTAGGATCTCCTGATACTGGCCCCTAATAATTTTAGTTTAGTATTGGTGCAAAGAGATATTGGTCCGGATATGGTGTTATCACTCATTAGGTGGAGTGCATTGTTGCAGCAGCACCTCGGGGAAGGGTCTCGCATAGCGGCAATTTTTTTGTGTGGTGCGGTTGCTTTCTTTTAGATCCCTGTCGACGCGAGGTCATTGCTGAAGCCTGAAGGGGTCTGCTTTCTTTTAGATCCCTGTCGCGCGAGGTCATTGCTGAAGGGTTCGACGATTGCTTGAGAGTGAGTATGCTGATGGTGGCTAACTGGCTACATTTAGGCTTCGGTCAAGTCTTTGCTACCATGCTGAGTACAGTGTGTTGATGTCCCAATCCAACCAGTTTGCGTGTGTAGAATGGTCGCCCATGTTTATGTCTTAATCCAAATGAATTTTAGTTGTATTTCTTTTCTATTTCCTGCTTATGATCTCAAAGGGTTGTAGTCTTGTATTTTTCTACTATATATGAATGAAACACACATTATCTTGTACAATGTTCGTTAATTTTTTTTTCAAACATAGCATGGTATGCCTGTACATAATCTGCATGCACCTAGCAAATTAAGATATTACATTATTACCTTTTTACCTTAAAACTAAAAGATCATTAATTTTTCTAGGTTTATTCTTTAATTGAGATGAAATTCACTTTAATTTAAACATATATATGTAAATTAAGTTTTTATGAATTTAATTAAGATGTAATGCTTTTAGAGAGTATATGGATATGATGTAACAGTCGAAGCTAAGTTTATGAGCTAGATATGCTTTATGAGTGTAAGGACCTAAACAACACTTGAGTCTAAGTGTAAGGTGTCAAATATGTATTTTAAAAGTATGGAAGTATAAGTGACACAACAAGAAAAATTAAAGAACCCACCACATATTTTACTTTTTAAAAACTCCATCAACCCAGTTGCTTTTAAAGTATGTCCTCACTTAACATTGCGAGGCCCTGCTAGGAGGTGCTGTTGGCCCGACGCAGCGCTTGTCTGCCATCCTGAATCATGCATGTCAACCATGAATTGTTGTTTGGCAGAATGTGAATGTTGCCCCGGATGCAGTGCAGGGCTACTATTTTCTGAACTTTTTATCCACTCATTGATGGCTTCTTTCTTTCTTTCTTTGTAATTTTCCGATCCCCTTTAATTAGTCTATAACGAATATGGAAAATGGTACCAATGTCATGTCCTGTATTTCAAAACCAATGGCCATTCAAGCATCATGGGCTTCCATGTCAACAGACATCGTGGCCCAAAGTTTCGTTGAGACATATTTTTTGACCATATGTCAATGTATTTTGCAATTTGATGATGTATCGTATTGCTATGTTTGTAACTTGTTGGACTAAAGTGAAACAATAGTGCAACTTCAGTGGGATGACAGTGCATTTTAAGAGTTTAGTTAAGGGAGTGAGGTACTGAGGTATGCATTTTGAGAGTGTAGACTTATTAAATGATTGCCCAAGTTTAAGGAGCCAGATATGCATTTCGAGAGTACGAGGATCTAAGTGACACAACATGATAAGTTAAAAAATCGGCCATGCACTTTACTCGAGTTTTAAATAGTGAACATTTCTAATACTGTGATAGCACAATAGTGACAGCAAGAACTATAGCAAAAATCAAAATATTGAGGAACTTGACCTGACCTAGGATTCACTGGCTGATAATGAGTCAAGCATGATTTCTTAAGTAGAGAATGCTTTCTTTGGAATGTCTTGTTTTCATTTTGTTCTAGAATTATATTTGTAAAGATCCAGAATTATAAGATATAAAAAAGTAAAGTACATCAACCATACATGAATTATTTGACTATTTTCTTTGCATTTGTTTAAGTTTGGATGATGGCAGTCTTCATTTAGAGCATCATCTCTAACAGTATCTTCATTTTTGCATCTCTATTTGAATATCTAGAAAGATTCACCCCCTTATCGAGTTGTTCACTCAAACAAACTCTCCATTTCCCACTTTCCAAATCTTAATGGCTACCTTCAACTCTCCCTGTAAACACATAATGATATGTGGGTCTTATTCCCACACTTCATCCCCTTCTTTTCTCCTCCTTCTCATCCCTCTCCTGCACCTAGGCCCCAGTGTAGACGGTTGAGTTGGCTTGGACGGTAGTGCTCGGCGTGCGAGCTCAAGAAGCTCACCTCCCGTATCTGGCTCCCCCTCCCTCGCACGCCTCCTCCCCGCTGGCTCGTCCTCCTCCTTGTGGGCTCCTCCCCACATGGGTTCTCCCGACTGGCTAGTCCCTGCATGGGTTCTCCTATTTTCTCCCCACCACCTAGAAAGATGGTGGATGGAAATATCAAAAGGAATGGTCAAATTAATTTGGTTAGGTTTGAAGGATGGCTACTGGGATGGCCGTGTTGTTGGAGGTCAATTTTCTCATGTTTGAGTCAAATTTGTCTATGATGAGTCGGATGGCTGTTTTGATGGAGATGCTCTTAGAATTGTGATATTAAGAGTACCATTGCTTTTAAAATGCAAGTCAAACTATATATTTGTCTACTTGTTGTCAATTTTTTCACTTACGGATGGTGTAGGTTTGGATCCTGCCCAAATGCTATGGCAGGCTAGTTAGCATCTCCACTCCAACGACTTCGGTGATAATGAGCTTTTTTTGCAACATGTTAATTTTGTGTCTTATATTAGCCCTTCTCGTGTTTCTAGCATGCGCATACACTCTTCCCTATCCTAGTCAGCATGTCACATGTATGTAATACACACTTCTTATTTACCGTGGATTGTATGTGCAAATAACAAACAACAACTACGATGTGGCTGCCGTGTTCAAAACTTTTTAGTCTAACAAAGTGAAACATTGATGCAACTTCATGTATGGTTGATGTACTTTACTTTTTTTATTAAACTCTAAAATTGTGAGAGGAAAACAACAAAGGAGCTGGACATTATTTTTGCAATGATATTCTGGTGTCTTTAAAATAATTTCTTTCTTTCTAAATCCGAAAATTGGAGTTAGAAGAAGTAGGTCTTTAGGATCCATAACAACTAGATCTTACCAAAATTCTTGCAATTAAAATATTGGAATAAAGATGAACATAATGGTTAAGAATTAGAATAAGGATGGATATAAGTTTTTAACCATTAACATATTGCAATTGTTATATTATCAGGTGTCCAAGGCAAAGCAGAAATTGCCATGGCTACACTAGTTCATACGCCATTAGTTCGCAGAGAGATTGTGAACTGACAGAACAAGAAACTGCAATTGTGCAACTACACTTAAATATTTTTTAAAAGAAACCGGCAACAAATGTGTGCATGTTATATTACTACCTCCGATTGTTTATATGTGACGTTTCGGACAAGTAAAATGAACTAGTTGCTGGCTAATTATATGTCTGAAACATAAAACATAACAGAACAGAGGTACTAAAAAGAAGAATAGTCAGATGTCCAAAATCTGCAACTGTGCAACTACACATGCGTGCGCCAGACTTGTGACGGTCCAGCCAACATGCATCATGCAGTAGCAATTAGAGATCGGTACAACTATTTTCGTCCAGATAAGAAGATGATCCAAAATGAGAAGCCCATGAATTCAATCCCTTAATACACGATTTAATCCTAATAGGACTAGTAATAATAAATTACTCCTTACTCCTTACGTTACAAAATTTATATTATATCTCATACTTATTAACCTCGTGATCATTCAGCATTTGCATTAGCGATATCACGATATGTACATGTACAACTTATTGTAAGTTACAACTACCGTGCTAGCTAGAAAGTTAACTCACCATATTTGGATCCTCACAAGCGACAACCCATGTCATGAAATTCTCATAATCTCATCTCTCCAACTCCAAGCCACCACACAGCTTAAAATTAGACCTACTTTACTAGATAGCAAGTTAACTCGCTATATTTGGATCCTCACAATCGACAACTCATTTCATCTAATTCTCATAATCTCATCCCTCCAAGCCATCTTGTATGCCCTTTAGTATAGCATTAAACATGACTTGTGCATTATATGGGGGAATTTGAAAATTCAGTTTCCAAACACTTGTGATCCAGTGACAGGTTACACACAAATACCCTAAATTTTGATTAGACGTCCACATATCAGCAGTTAGTGACACTTTTGAACTGGAATTTTTAAAAACCTCCCTTAATTCCAAAACAAGAAACAAATTCTCTAAATTCATCGTAGTCAACTAAAGAGAAAGGAAGTTCATGCAACACAACCATGCGAACTAATGCTTTACGTGCTAGATCTGGATCATAAAACCAATTTTCCAAACGTTTAACAACAACAAGATGCTTTACTGTCGTGTTTACAACGTTTTGGACTAAAGTAAAACATTGATGCAACTTTGTGTATGGTTGATGTAATTTACTTTTTTTATCATCAAACTCTAAAATTGTGAGAGGAAAAAACAACAGACGAGCTGGATATTCTTTTTGCACCGGAATTCTAGTGTCTTCAAAGAATTTCTTTCTTTCTAGATCAAGAAATTGGGGTTAAAGAAATATGTTCTTAGGATCCATACAACAAAATCTTACCAAAATTAGTGAAGGTTCTTGCAATTAAAATATTGAAATAAAGATGAACATAATGGTTAAGATTTAGAATAAGGATGGACATAAGTTTTTAACCACTAAAATAATTGCAATTGTTATATTATTTGGTGTCCAAGGCAAAGCAGAAATTGCCAGGGCTACAATGGTTCATACGCCACTAGTTCGCAAAGAGATTGTGATCTTACAGAACAAGAAACTGCAACCGTGAAACTACACTTCAAATTTTTTGAACAAACCGGTAACAAAGGTGCCTATTATATTAGAAAAGAACATATCGGGTGGAAACTACACCTTTCGTGAAAAGCAGTGCAAATTAGAGAGAAAGAAGTCATCTAAATTCAAAAAATCCCACATATATATAGATGATATGATAGTACACAGCCTTGTAAAATATGTTGCCAAACTCATATTTCATTTGAGAGATATAAAAATAACAAATTTGTAATAAATTATTTGGAAGACTTTCTGGCTTGAAATTTGTTTATATTATATCTCATAAACGAAATCGAGTTTTTTTAGAATTAAACAAAATCGAGTTTGAACAAGATATTCTACAAGGTTGTGTATCATCATATCATCTACATTGTGTGATTTTTTTTAAAAATCAGACGACTTTTTTTTCCATAGTTTGCATAGGTTTTTATGAAAGGTATGCTTTCCACCCAATACGTTCAAGTAGACGTCCAAAATTTGCAACTATGCCGCTACACATACGTGCGCTAGTCTTGTAACGATCGAGCCAGCATGCATGCAGTAGCAATTATAGACCGGTATAATTGTTTGCGTCTAGATAAGAAGACGATCCAGAATGAGAAGCCCATGAATACAATCGATTAATACACGGTTTAAATCCTAATAAGACTAGTAATAATAAGTTACTATTTACTATTTACTTCTTATGTTACAGAACTATAATAGCTCATGCTCATTAACCCGTGCCTCATTCAGCATTTGCATTAGCGATATCACGATATGTATGTGTACAACTTACTGTAAGTTACAATTACAATAATAGCTAAAAAGTTAACTCACCATATTTGGATCCTAGAAGCGACAACCCATGTCATGAAATTCTCGTAATCTAATCTCTCCAACTCCAAGCCGCCTCACAGCTTAAAATTACACCTACTTTACTAACCAAGTTAACTCGCTACATTTGGATTTCATCTAATTCTCATAATCTCATCCCTGCAAGCCATCTAGTTTTAGCTATATATATAAGACGAACCTCTGATGATGCTATCACACCAAACTGCGACGACGTATGCTATATACATTGGTAAGACGGACACAAAATCGACCGACGGCGGCGACGTGCATAGATACGCAGAAGCAATGACGCCTCCACGCCGGCCAAGCATGGGGCGGCAGAAGATTGAGATCCGGCGCATCGAGAGCGACGAGGCGCGGCAGGTATGCTTCTCCAAGCGCCGCGCGGGGCTCTTCAAGAAGGCCAGTGAGCTCTCCACCCTCTGCGGCGCCGACGTCGCCGCCGTCGTCTTCTCCCCCGCCGGCAAGGCGTTCTCGTTCGGCCACCCCTCTGTCGAGTCCATCCTTGACCGTTTCCTCGACACCTCGCCCGGGGCGGGGGGCGGCCTCTCCTCCGCAGGCGACCGCGCGATCTCCGAGCTGAACCGCCAGTACGGCGAGCTCCGCGCGCAGCTGGACGCGGAGAAGGCGCGGCAGGAGCGCACCGACGAGACCATCCGCAAGGAGCGCGCCGCGAGGAGCCAAGCGATGGCGTGGATCGACGCGGACCTGGGAGCCATGGGCTACGACGACCTCGTCGCGTTCTGGGGCGCGCTGATAGGCGTGCAGGCCGCGGTGGCGGCGAGCGCCGACCAACTGCTGCGCGACGCGCTGCTCGTCGGGCGCAGGGGGCGGCAGCCGGCCCAGCTTGCCGGAGGCGCGGCCTTCGACGTAGGCGCGTTCGGCGTCGGCATGCAGCCGCCTCCGGGGTTCGCCGCAGTCGACCTGCAGGGGTTCGGAGGACAGGCTACCATTCTCGGTCCCTCGTTCTGAAGTGATCGAGTGCATGTGTTTCTTTCAGCTTCGGAGATCCATCGTTACAACTTACAACGCTTCTGTTGTGTCATTCTATCGTGTGGATGCTGGTGAAGTCGTAATGTATTTACTAGAGTTTGGGGGCGCGCCTTTGGGGCTTCATTTCTTCATCTCTGTTTAGATTAACTAAAAAATGTCAAATGTTCGGGCAAAGAATATACAAAGTTCAGTATCAAAATGTTTTTAAGGATTGAACCATAGACAAAGTTTCCAGTATTAAAACACGTTGAAGACATATAGAAACATTGAGCCACACAAACGAAAACAAGAGGTCAAGTATGTGGTGATGCGTGGACCACAACTACGAAATTGGCAAGGCAGTGTCAACAGATCCCTCTTCAGTCCCTTTATTCGGCAAGTGGCTTGTCTGAACGGCTCGGTCAACCAACCAGCCACACTTCACCTTCTGTTGTGAGACGTTATGCTACAGTGTTGCCGTAAACAGCCGTGTAGGCCATGTACACGTCGTGTAAACGCTACCGGCAGACTTCCGTGTAGTTTAGGGACTGAACGGTTCATTAAACAGTTAGCCCGTATACATGGTCAAACACGAATTAAGCAGCTTAAAAAAATGACAAAACACAGTTTTACTCAGCGTAGACGTGTAATGGACCGTTTTGGTGTGGGTAAGAAAAGGATCAATGATTGTTGATTGGCTGTTGGTTGCACATCAATGCTTTTATCCATCTTATGAACTTTTCACTTTTTGTTACCATCATGTGACTTGTGAACTATGTTTCTTTTAGTATCCACTGATTGGTATGTATTTTGTGTCTATGTGACTTGTAGCCAGCAACATCGTACAAAATCGTGTAACCTGCGTACACGGCCTGTACACAACGTTTACACGACCTACACACTAAACGAGGATCGAACGAACGACTACCGTTTAGCGTTTAGGGCAACATCGGCTATGGTGTGGATTTTGGAGGATCGATGCTATAAATTTTGTAAGGAAAAGTCGGTATCCAGTGATTATATGCATTTGTGATATCATAAATTGCATCAATCGGCAACGTTAAAGTCATGCAAGGAAATTGGCAAATGTTTGTACCAAAATTTCGCTAACTATAAACTATTCACATTCAGCCAGTCGAATGAATATCGTTACTAACCCGTTTGGCGGCTAGAAATGTTCAAGATTCTAGCAAGATATGCTAAAATCACTGCCAAACGGGTAAATGGTGAATGTATTTATTATAGTCTCGGGCGCCCCTTTGGCATTCCATTTCTTCATCTCAGTTTAGACTAATAGTGACATACAACTAAAAAAAGTCAAATGTACAGGCAAAGAATATACAAAGTTCCAAGTATCAAATTGTGTCCAACGTTTGAATCATAGACAAAGTTTCCAGTATCAAAACACATTGAACACATGCACACATCCTCCAAATGTGCAAATGCTATGAAACATTGAATCACACAGAAGAAAAAAAGGTCAGGTGTGTGATGATGTGCTGACCACAACTGTGAAATTTGCAAGGCAGATCCCCTTTAGTCCCTTTATTTGGCAAGTGGCTTGTCTGAACGGCTCGTTCAGCCAACCATCCACTTCACCTTTTGTTGTTGGTATGTCAGAGACACTATGGCGTGAATTTTGGAAGGATTGAGGCCACAAATAGTGTAAAGAAAAGTCGATAGCTGATGCTTATATGCATTTGTGATATCATAACTGAATTGCTCAACAACGTAACAGTCATGCAACGAAATTGGTAAATGTTTGTTGCAAACTATTCACACACAATTCAACCAATCACCCATTTGACAGCTCAAAATGTTTCAAATTCTAGTGAAAAATGTAAAACCACTGCCGAACGGGTATACGGTGAATGTATTTACTAGAGTCTGTGCACGTCTCCATTTCTTCATCTCAGTTTGGACTATTAGTGGCGTGTAACTAAAAAAAGTTAAATTTCCAAGCAAATAATATATATACAAAGCTCCAAATATCTAAACGTGTTTAAAGGTTGAATCATATACAATGTTTCCAGAATCAAAACATGTTGAACACATATACACACATGCTCCAAACACAAATGCTACAGACAGACGAAAAAGGTCAAGTATGTGATGATGCATTGAGCACAACTGTGAAATTCGCAAGACGATGTCAACAGATCCCCTCGAGTCCCTTTATTCAGCAAGTGGCTCATCCAAACTGCTCGTTTAGTTCAGCTGACCAACCACTTCACTTTCCATTTGCTATGTAATAGAAATTATGCTATGGTGTGGATTTTGGATGTATCGATGCCATAAACATTGTAAAGAAAAGTTGGCAATCGATGCTTATATGCATTTGTGATATCATAAGACTGACTCCAGTAGTCCCCCAGCCATGATTTTTTTTTATTTTTTAACCCTTTTTAATCTAAAATTTTAAAACTAACCCCACCCCAACTAAAATTCCAAGAAGTAGCCCTTTTGGTCGCGCCAAACCTCGTGGCGCGACTAATACTTGAGTCACGCCACATGATGTGGCGCGACTAATGTCCACGGTGGCGTTTGAAAAAGTCGCATCTGACGTGGCGAAGGGAGTCACGCCACACTGCCTGGCGCGACTCGTACGTGAGTCACGCCACGCAATCGATCACCTGGTTGGACTGGGAGTTCCCAGTCTCATTTAGTCGTGTTTACCTATTCCTTTTAATTAGAAAATGAGCTCCTAAATTTGTGAAACTCGAGGTATATGATCTATAGAGTGCATACGTTCCATTTTAACTATGTGCACTACAAATCATGGTGTATAAAATGAGAAATCAAATTTTGAAATAGCCTAAGTGTTATCAAATCAACACATGAAAAATGCCAAGTCTGAAACTAGAGTCAACTAGTCAACTTTGGGCATACTTTTTGAGAAATGTTACACTAATATCTTAAATATCTTTGGGCTACAAGTGAATTTGGATGTTCATAGGATCATTTGGACAAGTTTTTGGTCAAATATAACAAAGAATTCACAATTTAAGGGAAGCTCAAAGTTGGAAAGTTGTGCTGTTTAATGTCTTAGTGTAAAACAGCACAACTTTCCAACTTTAAGCCTCCCTTAAATTATGAATTCTTTGTTATATTTGACCAAAAACTTGTCCAAACTTTCCTATGAACATCCAAATTCACTTGTAGCCCAAAAGTATTTAAGATCTTAGTGTAAAATTTTTCAAAAAGTATGTCCAAATTTGACTAGTTGACTCTATTTTCAGACTTAACATTTTTCATGTGTTGGTTTAATAACACTTAGGCTATTTCAAAATTAGATTTCTCATTTTATACACCATGGTTTGTAGTGCACATAGTTAAAATGGAACGTATGCACTCTATAGATCATATACCTCGAGTTTCACAAATTTAGGAGCTCATTTTCTAATTAAAAGAAATAGGTAAACACGACTAAATGAGACCGGGAACTCCGATCCCAACCGGGTGATCGATCCGTCACGCCACGGTGCCTGGCGTGACTCACGTACGAGTCGCGCCAGGCAGTGTGGCGTGACTCCCTTCGCCACGTCAGATGCGACTTTTTCCAACGCCACCGTGGACATTAGTCGCGCCACATCATGTGGCGTGACTCAAGTATTAGTCGCGCCACGAGGTTTGGCGCGACCAAAAGGGCTACTTCTTGGAATTTTAGTTGGGGTGGGGTTAGTTTTAAAATTTTAGATTAAAAAGGGTTAAAAAATAAAAAAAATTCCCCAACCATTCCTTCAAACCCAAAATGAGTGACCAAATATCACTGTTGCGCCTCCAACAATCACCTCAACCCATCCCCATTTTGAGGTCACAGGTCTCCCAACACCCATATTCAGGTTTCTCTCTTCTCTCACTCATCCCAACCGCCGCCCACGACTCCACACCCCGCGGCCGCCTCCACTGTCTTCTCTCCCCGGCCGGAGTCGGACCCTCTGCCACCATTACCGCGACCGGAGCAAGGACCGGACCCGCCACCACCATTACCGCGACCGGAGCAAGGATCGAACCCGATGACACCCTCTTCTCTTCCCATCTCCCCTGCGACATCGAGGGAGCGCAACGGTGGAGGCTAGGGTCCACGGCGGCCTCCCCGGCGAGGGCCTTCGGTGGAGCTAAGACGGCCTCCCCGACACAGCCTCCGGGGGGCGGCGCCCACCCTCACCGGCAAGGAGGCCTGCTCCTCCTGCATGCGCTCGTTCTTTGTGGGTCAATGCTGCGCCGCCGCTCGATCCGCCTGTGGGGAGAGCCGCTGGCGCCCGATTCGTGTGTGAGAAAGGTAGGGGAGATGCGTCGGCCGACGGATATGCTATTGGAGACCGCCGCCCACTTCCTTCTCGCCCTTGCCGTGCTCACGCCGGCCGGCGCCCACTTCCTCCTCGCCTTCCGTTCCTCTCGCCGCTCCTTCTCGGCGGGTTCCCCTGCCTCTCATCCTCCTTTCGGGAACGTGGGAGCCAATGGTCGCGACCGCGCATGGGGGAATGGGGATGGGGTTGCGTACCACTGCCGAGAGACATGCTCTTTTTAAACGAAGATTGCTTCTCTTTCATCTCCACATAACAGGTTTTTGGCTATGTGAAGCGTCCCCTCATCAGAGGTGAATAAATGTGATACAAATACCGGTCCGAGGAGGCTGGTACCACATTTATTACATCAGATGGTTCATTACCGTACAACACATCGAGGCTGTGGGCACGGGAGCACCACTGCCACGAGAAGCAACATAAGAATTACTAACCAAACTACGATAGCAAAGGCATCTAAGATATCTTCAGAATCTTGCGCCATGGAAGCTTCCTGTGGAGACCCTGAATCCACAGGCACGGGTTGGGTGTAGGACAGCAACCTACTCGATGTCTTTGCGAACAAAGTCGGGATCCTCCTCTGAAAAATAGTTAATTAAGCAAAGGTGAGTATATACGTACTCAACAAGTTCAACCCCACCCACAGAGGGCTTTATAAGCAGATCATGCACATGATATATCAAGGATCAGGATAAGGTTTATTTTGCAAACACACTTACTCATGCAGGGGTTTGTTTTCAAATAGGATTTCACAAACAATTTTATAACCCAAAGAACTCAGTTATTTTGTGAAAACCAAATGAGGACTACCGGACTCCCCGTCCGCAGTAGCCCAAGCACACAGCCACACACTTTTCCAGAAATCAACTCACTCTAGGTAAATCATCCCAAACCCAAACACTGGCTTTGTGACCACACCATGACTCGTCCAATACCGTGGACACGGCTATTCGAATAGGTTTTACACTCTGCAGAGGTTGTACATCTTTACCCACAAGTAGGGTACCGCCACACGAACACCTTGGTGTCGTCGCGGATCCTATCAAAGCCATTACCCACCTTAGCTAACCCTACGAGCCACCACGGAAGCAACCAAGGTGTTATCTCACATAACCAAGGCGTACCTCACACAGATCGTACCCCTACTCCTTGATCTCCCGCTGCTCACCCGCACTCCTGATGGCAAGTAGACTAACTAGTGGGATTTATGCTAAGCCGTTGCCACATACAACGGTCGAGTTGTTGTACGATAATTGGGCCAGGTGATATGTCACGCAACCCGGTCCTTAACGACAAGATGGACATCTCCCAACACGCTCGACCACAAGGGTACGAGCTCATCCATACTCCTGACACACACGTCCATCCCGTCTACCCAGTTCTTTACTCATTTTCCAAAATATCACATTCCCATTTTTAAAGCACTCACACATTTTTAAAGCAATCATTAAGGCCAAACAAAGGTAATCCTAGCAATCAAGGGTGGCTATCCTACCAGGTTTTTGCAGTAAAACAATATGCAATTTATAAGACGGGTCATAGGGTTGTGTTTATAAAACTGGTACCAAAGCATGCATCAAAGGATGAGATTGAACTTGCCGTTTTCGAAGTGCTCGGGGAGTTCTTGCTCACGGTTCGGGACCTCTGGCTCTTGCGCACAGTATTCGACTCCAAGCTCCGGCTCGCGGTACCCTTCCTCGTTCACTCCGTCGGCTACGGCACACAAGCAAGAATACAATCAACAAACAAAACCACGTTTTACCGGTTGAGCTCGAGGAAAGAGTAATTGGAAAAGGAGGAGTGAATATTATTTAAGTGAAAATTAGTAGATGGGTCGGTAAAAATAAACACGGAGAAGAAGTGGTGAAATTTGGAATTAATTTGGGTTAAAACGGTGCATAAAAAGATGAGTTAAAGGGTGTTTAGGGTTAATTCAAAGGGGTAAGTGTAAGTGCAATCAAGCCCTATGAGGGTTTTGGTTATGTTGACCACACAATTAAAGAGCTAATGAGCCTTTGAGTTTGAAGGACCGATACGACGAACCAGAGAGGGGGGAGTGAATGGGAGCCGATAAAAATTCTTCTCGAAGGAGATGGAAACTCCAACAAGATGAACACGGCTTCCAACACACGTCTCCGACTCACTACCAAGGTTGGTCAAGCCCACGTAGCCACTGGAGTGCCACTGGACCTAGGAACCAACACACCACCTTCCGACCCGAGAAACGCAGCGGAAAAACCAAACCTCGAGTCTACAGACCCACACCGGTCAGGCCGGTGAGCACCACCGGTCAGACCGGTCCCTGCTGGTGAAACTGAGCAACTTTCACTAAGTGGCTCTACACCGGTCAGACCGGTGAGACACACGGTCGGACCGATGGCAGCGCGGGAAAGCCCCCAAGGCACCAAACAGGCCAACCGACCACCAAACGGACCCAAACTCGAAACAGGCGGCAACACGGGACAACAACGAACTCACCAAGACGTTCACCCGAGCAAAAACCCACAAGGGCTCGCACCGGTCAGACCGGTCAAGAGCACCGGTCAGACCGGTGTGGCACGGGCGACTCGGGATGAACAGCACCCGCGGGTCAACTCCCCCAAATCCAAATCTCGATCTCCCGAATCACTCCACGGACTTGAACAAGACTTTGGAGATATCAGGAACACCTCATGAGGAGTCCATAGCCAAGTTTAATCCCACCAAATCTCGTCCAAAAAGGGAGGAATCGAAGAAATCCCGCCGAAAGCACTTCCAACCCAAGAACTCAAGAAACCCCAAAATCGAGCACCTTTTCTCACGGATTTGGGAGGGGAATCACAACCCAAAGAACCACGAAGGGTTCCCACAAATTTCCCCCATCAAATCCCCAAGAAAAAGGTCCCGAAAACAACCCAAAGAAATCACCGAGAAAGGGCTCCGAAAATCACCACCAAGAACAACCGGGGAAAACACATCCAAACCTTGAGGAACCACGCCGAATCATCTATACATGAGACAAAGGTTCGTACAAGGTCTAGCAAGCCGCCCGATCATCCATCCCTCTCTACAAGATCTCTCCGTGAAGCTCTCTTGCTAGTCATAAGGAAAACCTAGAGAAAATAGGTGGAAAATAGGAAAACTAATGAGCTCGGGTTCCAAGAGTTGGCTGCCATCCTCTCACCTCTTGGGTTATATGGAGGCAACCGAATGTCTAAAATGCCCTTCTCTACTAACTAGGGATACAAGCCCCTCAAGGGCGGATTTGGAATTCTTGATGTCTTCACCATCGGACGGATGCCGGCGACCGCACCCTGCGTAGCCTCGACGCAAGCCATGCGATCCCGACGCGTGTCCTCCGCTTCGAAGATTCCGGACTGCGTCGTCGCACACCGGTCAGACCGGTCCCCACCGGTCAGACCGGTCAGACCCACCGGTCAGACCGGTC
Source organism: Cenchrus americanus (assembly GCA_947561735.1). NCBI lineage: Eukaryota > Viridiplantae > Streptophyta > Magnoliopsida > Poales > Poaceae > Cenchrus > Cenchrus americanus. Next base: position 29,325,268 of record OX387241.1, on the reverse strand, counting down.
TGGTGCTGCTGCACCTCCGTCTTCGGTTCTCCGGTCTTGGCTTTGTGGATCAACCAAGGAACCCGGTGGTTTTACGGTGAACCACCGGAAACCCCGCGAACTCGGTGTAGCCTCCGCCAATCTCCACTCATGACTCGGCTCCCACGTAGTCCCGGCTCGACCTTGGTTTTGAGGCTCAACCAAGAAACCGTCCACGACTTCATCTTCTTGTTCATGCCACCATGCGGCCCGCACTTGCCCCCGCCGGCCGCGGGTCCCTCGAACGAAGCCTCCTTGTCTTCTCCACACCCTGGAGGCCTCACCAGCGACGACCTTTCGCGCTTGTTCTTCACCTGCACCAACATGAGTCAACCCGCAACCTGCACCTGCAATACTTAGCCAAGAATCAGTCCACACAACGTTGTCAATCACTCATCACACAAGGAAGCGACCATCCACCGGTCCTCGAACCACACATGGTTCTCAGAGTTTACTGTGCAGCATAGAGTTATTATCACAGGTGCAAAAGAAAGATTGGAGACCCCTCAACTTGTTAAAGAAGGATGCCTATGCTACTTGAAGGAGTTTTATTTATTTTACTTTTTGAATTTGAGTATAGGGCAATCCGTACTATCAAGAGGGATACTAATGGTGAGTTAGGGTGGTTTCAAGTGCTCATATTCCATCTTTCTTGAACCTTAATCCTCACCCCAAGGGAAGTGACCTGCAGCTGTTTTGCCCCTGCTGTTTGTTGTTCGGAGGTTCCGACCATACGGGCTGCAGTCTGTAGAGTTTTCAAAAGTCGGAAGTTCCGAGATTTTTCTCGGAGGTTCCAAACTCTGGAATATAGCTGTTACTGTTTTGGATCTGGGGGTATTTATACCCCTTGGTCCCCCAACGGTTATCTTCTTCCTCCCACTGCACAGAACGCCGTTCCTTGCTGTTTCTCTCACCTTGCATTCACTCCTAACCTACTCTCTTCCAAATCCTTGCCTAGCATTGATTGAGAGTGGTTTTTCTTGAAGTGAGTTAGTGAGCCAACCTCTCTCCCCTTGGTACTTGAGCACTTGGAAGAACCCTAGCAAGCTTGGTGGATCTATTACTCTTGGAGCCTTGCTCCTAGATGGATAGAGGTTCTTGTAAGCTCTCCGAACCGATTTGTGGAAGCTCCAAGGTGTTTGTATTACCCTTTGTGATTCTAGTGGAAAGCCTCCACCTATTACCCAAAGTGATAGGTGTGAGAGAGGAGTTGACCTTTGTGGTCCCTAGCCTTTGTGGCTTCCTCAACAACGTGGACGTAAGCAAGCCTTTGTGGCGAGCTGAGCCACGGGATAAATCTTTGTCTCATGCGTGCTCTTGTTTACTTACTTGTTCATGCTTGCTCTTGACTAGATCTATTAGGGTTTGCTCCCGATCTACTTTGTGGTACCTTACTAGCTTGTCCTTTGCTTAGAAATCTTCTTGCTAGGTCCTAAGTACCTCCTAGAATTTAGTAGATCTGGTTTTCATCAAGTTTCTCGCAGCTCAAGTTATTTATGCTCTGTTCTAACAGCTGCCGGAAGTTCTGAGTTTATTCTCGGAGGCTGCCTCGTTCGGAGGTTCTGAGAATAATCTGGGAGGTTCCGGAGTCTGACAGTGTTTTCGCAGAAAAAGTTTAAATTGTGTGTGCAGGCCTATTCACCCCCTCTAGGCCATATTGCCTCAATCCTTTCAATTGGTATCAGAGCAGGTTATCCTCGTAAACACCTAACCGTGTGAGGATATGGCAAGTGATGATGACAAGCACGAAGAAGAGGAGTTTGAGGACATACCAAGCGAGGCTGAAAGTGATGCCTCGGAAGTGGGCAACACATCAGCCCAAGAGGAGTTCGAAAAACTCAAAAAGGCTGTGAAGGAAAGCTCCAAGGAAGGAAGCAAGGAAAGCAAGAAAGAGAACAAGAAGAAAGAAGAAGAAGAAGAAAAGAAGAAAGAAGACAGCAAGCAAGAAAAGAAGAAGAAGAGAAAGAAGGAAGAAAAGAAAAGAAGAAAAAGAACACCTTCACCATCTCCATCACCATCCTCGTCATCCTCATCTTCGTCCTCATCTAGTGAGAATGGAGACGATGATGATGAGTACTACGACACAAGAATTCCCAAGCGAACAATCAAGCCTAAGTCTAAGCTCAAAGCAAAGAATGACTACAAAAGCGTATCCTTTAACTATGACTCCTTGGATGTCAAATCCAAGGATGATGTGACTATTCCCGTTGGCAAATTACCCCAATTCGATGGGACTAACTTTGCCAAATGGAAGCATATGATGAAAGCTTATCTAATCTGCTTAAGCTTGGAATTGTGGAATATTGTGTGTGTAGGTTTTGAAGATCCCAAAGATTTTAGGAACCTCACTTCAAGTGACCGTCGCAACATTAGGAGGAATGGTCAAGCTACAAGCATACTCCTTAGTGCCTTGAATGCCCAAGAGTACAACCGTGTTAGTGGACTTGAGATTGCCAAGGAGATTTGGGACATTCTCCACATTGCACATGAGGGTGTTGACAAGGTCAAGAAATCCAAGATCAACATATTGATGGCCGAACTCAATAGATTTACTATCTTTGATGGAGAAGGGCCACAAGAGATGTTTGATAGGTTGATGGTCATTGTTGGAAAAATAAGGGGTCTAGGTGGTGATGAGCTAGATGACCACTTTGTTGTGAAAGTGATGTTGGAGGCCTTTGCTCCAAGAAATCCCACTCTAGTCACCTTGATCAGAGAGAAGAAAAGATTTGAGGAGCTCTCTCCAAATGATGTTCTTGGGAGAATTCTTACACATGAGCTCATGGACAAGGAAATTCAACATAGAAAGAAGATTGGGGAGTTGGAAGCTAAGTTAAACAACTTGAAGGTTAAAGAGGTTGCTCTCCATTCCCACAAGTCAAGCAAACCCTCCTCTTCATCCAAGAACACTACTTCTTCCAAGCCTCTTAAGTCAAAATCCAAAAGGGTGGAAGTAGAGAGCTCCACAAGTGATTCGAGCGAAGATGAAGATGAAGGTTCTCATGTTGAGATTGGGGACATGACCTTGTTCATGAAGACTTACAAGAGAGGATTGAAGAAGTAAGGGTACAAGTTTGCCAAGAGGAAGTTTCCTAACAAGAAAAAGAGAACTTGCTACAATTGTGGAAGCACCGAGCACTTCATTGCTGATTGCCCTAATGAGAAGAGAGAAAATAGGAATGACAAGGGTAAAGGGAACTACAAGAAAGACCAAAAACCACACTACAAAAGAAGACACTATGGTGGAGAAGCCCACATTGGTCATGAATGGAACTCCGGAGATGATAGCTCTAGTGAAGAGGAAGGGAAGAAAATTGCAACCGTGGCTATCAAGAAGCTTCCCTCTACCTCAAGGTTGTTCAACAATTTAACCGATGATGAAGAAAGCACATCCATTCATTGTCTCATGGTCAAGGGCGAGAAGGTAAAAACTAACCCAAAACCCTTCCCTCAACCTAGTGATGAGTCAGAAATGGACTCTAGTGATGATACTAGTGATGAAGAAGCAAATCAACTTGTTCGTGAAATGGATGAACAATCTAGAGATTTTATGGCTAAGCTAATATTAGAACTAGAGAAAAGCCAAGACACCATTATCTCCGATAGAAGTGAGATTGAGGCTTTGCATTTGGAAGTCAACCAAGCGAAGAGTGTCATAGCTACTCTCAAGGAGGACCTTACTGCCACTCGTGCTCAATGTAATTCTCTCAAGTTGAGGAATGAAGAGCTTGAGGAGCAATATAGCCTCCTTTGGAGTAGCACCTCACATCCCTCGAAGGTAAAAGGCGACTCTAGTGCTTCTACTAGCAAGGGCTGTGATAGATGTTATCATATTGATATTGAATCTTATGCCACTAACCTTGCTAACATGGAAGCTTTAAAGAAAGAAATTGCTAGGTTGAACTCAATCATAGCTAGAGGATGCATGGGTGAAGAAAACAAAAGGGCAAGATTCACTAAGAGGAAAGTGTTAGAGAAAAGCAAGAATCCAGGCTTTGGATATATTGAAGGTGGCAAGACCAATGAAAGAAAAATCATCAAAGAAAAAGAATGCCTTGAATTCAAGAGTTCTGGATTTCTGTTCTCCCAGACCCCGGAGGTTCCGACCTCCAAGCTTGGAGGTTCTGGAGTCTGGAAGCCTCGAGCCGCTCAGACAGCCAAACTCGGAGGTTCCGAGAAAATTCTCAGAAGTTCCGGGGACTGTAAAGACAAGACAAAGAAAAAGAGCAAGACTCAGAAGCAGCATGTTTTCAAAGTCCCTAACACTTGTATGCAGGTTGAAAATCATCCAATAATGCCTAAAAGAAACTTGAGTCCCAACAAGAGCAAAGCCCATGCATCTAGAGACATACCTCCTAGCTATGTGTTGAGACACAACAATGTTGGTAAAGTTGTTGCCACGTATGTTGGAAATGAGTCCAACATATATGTGAAAAGATCACTATGGGTTCCAAAAGTTTTGGTTACTAACGTGGAAGGCCCCAAGTCAAATTGGGGACCTAAAAGAAGGAACTAAATTGTTTTGTAGGCATACTCCTTCGGTGGATCAAGTTGGGTGCTTGATAGCAGATGTACACATCATATGACCGGAGAAAAGAGTATGTTCTCATCCTATCTCCATTTGGAAGGACCAAAGGAAACCATTGCATATGGAGGGGATACAAAAGGAGAAGTCATCGGCGTAGGTGATATCCCTATATCTCAAAATTATTCAATTACAAATGTTCTTCATGTTGATCCGTTGGGTTACAATCTATTATCGGTTTCACAACTTAGTGAGATTGGTTTTGATTGCCACTTCTCGGACAAGGGTGTGTCCATCATAAAAAGGGAGGATTCCTCTATTGTCCTCACCGGTCGCTTGAGGGGGAGGCTTTACCTAGTTGATCTCAACAAAAGTAAAGTTTCTCTCAAGACTTGTCTAGTGGCAAATCTAGCATGGGTTGGCTATGGCATCGCCGTCTAGCCCATGTTGGCATGAGGAACTTGGCCAAACTTTTGAAAGATGAACACATCCTTGGACTAACAAATGTACATTTTGAGAAAGATAGGATTTGCAAAGCATGCCAAGCCGGAAAGCAAGTAGGAGCACCTCACCCACCAAATAGCATCCTCACTACATCAAGCCCATTGAAGCTCATCCACATGGATCTATTTGGACCGGTGGCCTACATAAGTATTGGCGGTAACAAATATGGCTTAGTTATTGTTGATGATTATTCTCGCTTCACGTGGGTGTTCTTTGTGTTTGACAAGAGTGAAGTGCAACGAAAGGTGAAGACCTTCATTAGAAGAGCACAAAGGGAATTCGGTCTACCAATCAAGAAAGTGAGAAGTGATAATGGCTCGGAGTTCCGGAACACCTATGTTGAAGAATTTCTTGATGAAGAGGGCATCAAGCATGAATTTTCAGCACCTTATACCCCTCAACAAAATGGGGTGGTTGAGAGGAAGAATAGAACTCTTATTGAGATGGCAAGAACCATGTTGGATGAGTACAAGACTCAAGACATCTTTTGGGCCGAAGCTATCAACACGGCTTGCCATGCAATCAACCGCCTCTATCTTCACAAGTTTCACAAGAAGACCTCCTATGAGCTTATTACCGGTAAAAAGCCCAAGGTGTCTTACTTTAGAGTGTTTGGGTGCAAATGTTTCATTCTAAACAAGAGGCCCCGAACCTCTAAGTTTGCACCAAAGGTTGACGAAGGATTTCTTCTTGGTTATGGTCCAAATGAGCATGCTTATCGAGTCTTCAATCTAACCACCGGAAGGATTGAAGTCACGGTAGATTTAACCTTTGATGAATCTAATGGCTCTCAAGTGGAGCAAGTTGACTTAAATGTTGTAGGTAATGAGAAGCCATCTTGTGAAGCAATCAAGCAAATGGCCATAGGTGATGTTAGACCAGTTGAGGCACAAGAGGAAGATGAAAACCAAGCACAAGCTTCAACACCACTCGAAGGGCCAGAAGCCACTGGTTCAGGAGCTGTGCAGACTTCGGAGGCTCCGAAAAATTCCTCGGAGGTTCCGGGAACTGGCACTGAAATCCAACCTCCGAGAAATTCTTCGGAGGTTCCGGGGTCTGGAAGTCCAACACCACAAGACACCCTGAACCAGCAAATTGATCAGCAAGGGGATGTCCAAGCAAGCACATCTGAGCCCCAAGCTGATGAAGATGATGAAGATCAATCTCTACACCAACCTCTTGGACCATCACATCCTCGTGTACATCAAGTCATTCAACGGGATCATCCCGTTGACAATATTCTTGGGAGCATAAGGAGAGGGGTAACAACACGATCTCGTCTTAAGAATTTTTGTGCATTTTACTCGTTTGTTTACTCTCTTGAACCAACCAAGGTAGAGCAAGCTCTCGAGGATCCGGATTGGGTGGTGGCTATGCAAGAGGAGTTGAACAACTTTGAAAGAAACCAAGTGTGGGAGTTGGTGGAGAGACCGAACACTAACATCATTGGCACCAAATGGGTCTTTTGAAACAAGCAAGATGAGTTTGGTATTGTGACTAGGAACAAAGCAAGATTGGTTGCTCAAGGGTACACCCAAGTTGAAGGGCTAGACTTTGGAGAAACATATGCACCGGTAGCAAGACTTGAAGCAATTCGATTTCTACTAGCTTTCGCTGCCCATCATGACTTCAAGCTCTATCAAATGGATGTCAAGAGTGCATTTCTCAATGGACCACTCTCCGAAGAAGTATATGTTAAGCAACCACCGGGTTTTGAAGATCCCAAGCGTCCTAATCATGTCTACAAACTCCATAAGGCGCTCTATGGGCTAAAGCAAGCACCAAGAGCATGGTATGAATGCCTTAAGGATTTCTTGCTTAAGCAAGGCTTTGAGATAGGCAAAGCCGATGCTACTCTCTTTACTAGAAAAGTTGATGGTCATATTTTTGTATGCCAAATATATGTCGATGACATAATATTTGGTAGTACTAATGAAACTTTTGGTGAAGAGTTTAGTAGGGTGATGATAAAGAGGTTTGAAATGTCCATGATGGGTGAGCTTAAGTTCTTTCTTGGATTTCAAATCAAACAAGCTAAAGAAGGGACGTTCATATGTCAAACCAAGTATACAAGGGATATGTTAAAGAAGTTTGACATGGACAAGGCAAAGCCCATCAAGACTCCAATGCCTACCAATGGACACATGGACCTCAATGAAGAAGGGAAATCCGTGGACCAAAAGGTATATCGTTCCATGATCGGCTCTCTTCTTTACTTATGTGCATCTAGGCCGGATATTATGCTTAGTGTGTGCATGTGTGCTAGATTTCAAGCTAACCCGAAAGAGTGCCATCTCATGGCCGTAAAGAGAATCTTGAGATATCTAGTGCATACCCCTAACCTTGGCTTGTGGTATCCTAAGGGCTCCACTTTCGATCTACTTGGCTATTCGGATTCCGATTATGCCGGTTGCAAAGTAGATAGAAAGAGCACATCGGGGACTTGCCAATTCCTTGGTAGGTCTCTAGTGTCTTGGAGTTCTAAAAAGCAAAACTCAGTAGCCCTTTCCACCGCCGAGGCAGAGTAAGTTGCAGCCGGCGCATGTTGTGCTCAACTACTTTGGATGAAGCAAACCTTAAAAGATTACGGATGTCACTTTTCCCATATCCCACTTTTGTGTGACAATGAAAGTGCCATAAAGCTTGCAAACAACCCCGTAAGCCACTCTCGCACAAAACATATAGACATCCGTCATCACTTCTTGAGAGACCACGAAGCCAAAGGAGATATTGTTTTAAGTCATGTGAGCACCGACAAACAACTAGCCGATATCTTCACTAAACCTCTCGATGAGTCAAGGTTTTGTAGCTTAAGGAATGAACTAAATATTCTTGATTCTCGTTGCGTGGTTTGATCTCTAGCATGCCATAATTGTTTGCTTAAATCTGTTAGTTTTCTCTGAAAATTTGTTTGAAAAAGTGTGTGTGAAAACTCTATCTTAAAGGTTTTTCAAAATCTATTTTCTTATCCCTAACTTGTCTTAAGTGGCTATAGTTGTGTGTGTGATTGTTTGTTTTTCTAGCCACTTGAGTCAAGGGTACCATGACCTAAGAATCTCAGTTGATAGAAAGTTCAAAATCTCAAAAAGAGTAGAAGTTAACTGTCTCTGGAGTTCAAGTTTCGGAAGCTCCGACGAAATCTTTGGAGGCTCCGGGCCTCGGAAGCTCTGAGAAAATCATCGGAAGCTCCAATCTTTACAGACTTAACGCTCAGTCTCGACCGAAGGGGAGTTAAAAGGAATAAAGCATCCACGAAGAATATTCTTTTACCTAGGGTAAACCCGCCATTCCCTTTCACCGCAGTCATTCCTCTCAGATCCAGTTTACCCTCTCTCTCTTTCTCTCTCTCGCGACGTCAACCGCACCGTACCCCTTTCCTTCACCGCGCCACCACCGCCGCTTACCTCACCGTCGTTGACCGCGCTCCTCGTGGGTCACACGTGTGAGGCCGTGCATCTCTCGTCGTTGGTGGGTCGCAGCAGAGAGGGAAGGAAGGAACCGCTCATGAAGACCTAGATCCGCTCGGTACGGTACGGAGAAGAAGGAAGAAGCCTTGTTCTGCGCCTCAACGCGCCTGTGTTGTCGATCTCAAGTCACCACTCTCCATCTCCTTCATCCCAATCAAGGTAATCTGAGGCCTAACCCTAACCCTAATTCCTAGGTCTATCTGCTGTTAGGGTTCTAGATCTTGGATTCGTAGAATGCTGCCTGTTTACCCTGTCCTAAATGCCTGTGACGCAAGTGTAGTTTAGGTTTAGTTGAAAGTTGAATCAAATTTCAGAGTGCAGTAAGGTTGACAGAGTCTCGGAGGTTCCGAGAAAATTCTCGGAGGTTCCGAACCCTGTAACCTACTGTAGGCTGACCTTGATTCAAAATTCCACTGAACTTCACTCTACCTGCAACACCTTTTCTCATATATGTCCTAGCTAAATTCAATCATGTTTGCTTCCTTGGTTAAGATTCAGTTGAAAGTTGAATCAACAAACTGTCCTCTGTCAGTACACTGACTTCGGAGGTTCCGAGAAAATCCTTGGAGGTTCCGAAGTCTGTACTAACAAGTGACAGTCTGTGATTCAAAATTCCACTGAAGATTAATCAATTGAACTTCATGCCTATCTTGATCCACAGTCCTTATCTGTCCTGACCCCACTCTTATCTACTGCTCATATTTCTCCCTGGCAGATGTCAGGCACCCCTGTTGACAAGACTTACACCAAGAGGCAGAGGCCACTCTTTGAAACACCTGCTGGTGAAAGAGCATTCAAATTGGCGACAAGAGCGGTGGCGGTGGCGATGGCGCAGAGGGAAGGCCACCCCTAGAAGAGGCAAAGGGGGTAGTCTGTCAAGAGGGAGAGGATGCGGGTCAGCGCCCATGTAGAGGATAATGGAGGAACAGAAGGAAAGACCATTCCCATAGAGCTTGAAGATGACATGCCTTTAGGGGAAATAGATTCAACCTATCTGAAGTATCACAAGGGGCTGCTCAAAAGACACCCTCCAACAAAGTATGATAACTCTGTGTACATTGAGCACACGAATTATGATGGAGCAGGGTTCTTGGTCAAGAAGGCCAGAGAGGAGAATCCATATGTGAACCCCAAGATGGCAGCAATCGACTATAGGTTTTGGTCTGTGTTTCACTTCAAGTTCTATGAGACCGACCTAAACACAAAGATGAAGTTGATCAAGATGAAATGGATTGATTTTACCCATCTGGAAGCAGCAGAAGAACCAGTGAAGGAAGATGTGCTTGAGCTGGTGGACAAATACAAGATGAGAGATATAATGAGCTTCAAATATGACTAGAACATTGAAGTCTTGGCTCAATTTCATGCTACTTTCTTTCATGAGGACAACAAAGAGACCATCCATTGGATGACTGAAGGTGTGCATTACAAGATTGATTTCATCACTTTTGCTAGATTGTTTGGGTTCAGCAAGGAAGACAGGGAGGCAGATATCATACACTTTGAGGCTCATATGAACCCTAGCAAGATTGCTGCCACTTATGAGTATGATGAGCTGGCAGATGGCTCTACCACTACCCTGAAATCTGTGTATTATGTGCTCAACAACATGTTTAGGGAAACCATCTATCCAAAAGGAGGAAGTGACTCAACCAGCCTTAGGAGGTTTGCACCAAATCTGCTAGCTAGGTTGCTGCCAGGGGCTAGACCATTTTCTGTGAGCAGGTTTATCTGGTACAACTTGGTAGAAGTGACATAAAGCGGGAAGTGCAACCTGCCCTATGCTCCATACATTATGTACATGATCGAGATGGTTTCCGGGGTCAGTTTCAAGAAGGATGTTGAGCATGCATCTTACCAGGTCAAGCAGTGGCAGCATTAGAAGAAGCAGCATGTTGTGGAGGAGCACATTCTCAAGAAGGCCAGCACCAAGCAGCACAAATCTAGTCCAGCAGGAGGAGAAGAAGGACCTAGCAAGGCACCCATGCCTGCTGGACTGCACAAGCTGAGGGGCATGGTGAGGGACACCTGGAGGTACTGCAGATGGACATCACATCAGCTGTTTGAGCTCAGGGAGGATATGAACGAGTGGCCGAAGCACCGGGGGCTGTCTTTCGATGCCATGCACCATCCTCCACCTCTCTTTCCTGATTTTCCAGAGTATAATACTAGTGAGGAGGAGGGTGAGAAGGAGCCTGCCAGTCCTATGGCTGAAGATACACCTGCTGCTCACTCTGATGGAGATGAAGAAGATGCTGAGCCACTCGGTGCCAAGATGGCCAGACTTAGGAAGGATGCTGCTGGTGAGAAGGCTATGGGTTTCTCATCTGGTGCTAGAATCAGAAGAAAGGCCACTGCTGGAAGACCTGTCAGAAGGCCCATAGACCTGTCCTCGGGATCTGGCTCTGACTTTGGTTCTGACAGCACAGTCCCTGAAGCAGAGGAGGATGACTCTGACTTTAGTGATGAGGAGTGATTTACCTAGGTCCTGCTCTCACTTCCTCTCTTCTTTCCTCTCCTTTTTGTTAAACTGTTGACAAAGGGGGGAGATATGAAGATTGAGAAGAATCTGAAGACCTGGAGCTTCTTCTGGTGGCTGGCTAACAACAAAATTTCTTTTGTTCTTTTGGTGAGATGAGAGTGCTAACTATTCTCTCATAAACTCCTGGTGGTTAATGTTGAACTGTTGTAAAGCTTTTAGCTTGCCTCTGTTGGCAAGCAGGTTCTGGTCATGGTCATTTGTGGGATTTGCAAACTTTAAAACCTTTGTGATGGATGTAATAGGGCTAGATGTGTTGGATGCTGTTATCTTTATCTAGCTGCTATTTTACGGTCATATTGTTGCTCTACCGTGTATTGTTGTTTGTTGGAGTATACGTTGCGGACCTCGGAGGTTACGAGAATTTTTTCCGAGGCTCCAACGCTGCGGAGGTTCGGAAACTTTTCGGAGGTTCCGAACTCGCTAACGAGATAACTCTCGATTGTTTTCACATGGCATATGCATCACGTATTATCCGCTACACTTCTTTTGCACCCCTCAATGGCTTGAGTACAACTTTCTTGACACTTTTACTCACAATGTATGCAACTTAATTGTCAGTTAAGACATTTTACCCTATTCAAAAGGTACATGCATACATTGAGGGGGAGACTTGTACTCAAATCATCAAATGCTCAATCTTTCAAATTAAATTGTAAACTTTAATTGGGTTGTCAACATTTACCAAAAAAGGGGAGATTGTAAGTGCAATCAAGCCCTATGAGGGTTTTGGTGATGTTGACCACACAATTAAAGAGCTAATGAGCCTTTGAGTTTACTGTGCAGCATAGAGTTATTATCACAGGTGCAAAAGAAAGATTGGAGACCCCTCAACTTGTTAAAGAAGGATGCCTGTGCTACTTGAAGGAGTTTTATTTATTTTACTTTTTGAATTTGAGTATAGGGCAATCCGTACTATCAAGAGGGATAGTAATGGTGAGTTAGGGTGGTTTCAAGTGCTCATATTCCATCTTTCTTGAACCTTAATCCTCACCCCAAGGGAAGTGACCTGCAAATTTGTTTTGCCCCTATTTCGTTTGTTGTTCGGAGGTTCTGAAGTTTTTCTCGGAGGTTCCGACCGTACGGGCTACAGTCTGTAGAGTTTTCAAAAGTCGAAAGTTCCGAGATTTTTCTCGGAGGTTCCGAACTCTGGAATATAGCCGTTACTGTTCTGGATCTGGGGGTATTTATACCCCTTGGTCCCCCAACGGTTATCTTCTTCCTCCCACTGCACAAAACGTCGTTCCTTGCTGTTTCTCTCACCTTGAATTCACTCCTAACCTACTCTCTTCCAAATCCTTGCCTAGCATTGATTGAGAGTGGTTTTTCTTGAAGTGAGTTAGTGAGCCAACCTCTCTCCCCTTGGTACTTGAGCACTTGGAAGAACCCTAGCAAGCTTGGTGGATCTATTACTCTTGGAGCCTTGCTCCTAGACGGATAGAGATTCTTGGAAGCTCTCCAAACCGATTTGTGGAAGCTCCTAGGTGTTTGTATTACCCTTTGTGATTCTAGTGGAAAGCCTCCACCTATTACCCAAAGTGATAGGTGTGAGAGAGGAGTTAACCTTTGTGGTCCCTAGCCTTTGTGGCTTCCTCAACAACATGGACGTAAGCAAGCCTTTGTGGCGAGCTGAACCACGGGATAAATCTTTGTCTCATGCGTGCTCTTGTTTACTTACTTGTTCATGCTTGCTCTTGACTAGATCTATTAGGGTTTGCTCCCGATCTACTTTGTGGTACCTTCCTAGCTTGTCCTTTTTCTTAGAAATCTTCTTGCTAGGTCCTAAGTACCTCCTAGAATTTAGTAGATCTGGTTTTTCAAGTTTCTCGCAGCTCAAGTTATTTATGCTCTGTTCTAACAGCTGCCGGAAGTTCTGAGTTTATTCTCGGAGGCTGCCTCGTTCGGAGGTACTGAGAATAATCTCGGAGGTTCCGGAGTTTGACAGTATTTTCGCAGAAAAAGTTTAAATTGTGTGTGCAGGCCTATTCACCCCCCTCTCGGCCATATTGCCTCGATCCTTTCAGTAAGGACCTTTTTTGTAAAGGAACTAAGAGCTTCAGGGGCTTATGAGGACTGCTGGTGGAACAAAAGAAAGAAGGGAGGGGGTTATGGGCAAAACCACCATCTTCCTCCCCTCGACACAAACAGAACAGAGGAGAGGGGCTGGTCAGTGGGCGGCTCTGGCCCGTGCGGCCGGCGGCCCTCCCGGGCATGGTGGCGGTCGATAGTGAGGGGAACGGGGAGAGAGGAGGTCGAGGGCAACTCGTTCCTGTCCTCACCTTGGGCTGGGACGGCTTGTGGAAGGAGATCAACGGCGGCAGGCGGACTGTAGGCCAATGCAGCATTGGTGGCAGTGGTGGGAGCTCAGGGGGGAGAGAGGGAGGTGATGGGAGGTGCGGGGTGAGGCGGAGAGCGGTGCTGGCTATTTATAGGCGGGGAAAGGCGGTATCCCGGCCGGGGTCGAGCACACGGAGCTCGTGCTTGCCTGTTAATGTTAGTTCGGGCAGCTCGGCCTGCGGGATTCGCGACGGGGAGAAGACGCGACGCGACGGCGGCGTTGTTGGACAAGACCCGACGGGCAGCAATGCACTAGAGAGTGAGCCGGGGTAGCGGTAGGCGCGAGCGGGTGGCGTGAGGTGGCCGACGACTTGCGACAGTGCTGAGCATGGAGATGACCAGTCGAGCAAGCGGTGGCGTGCCGCGCGGCCTTGCGCGTGAAGTCGTGGCGGCGCAGACGGCGAGGCCGCGACCTGGTCGACACGCGTGGCTTGGCGCGGCGCGGCGTGCACGTGATGGGATGGCACGGTGGGTTCGACGGCAACGGCTTGGCGCGGTGCTGCTGGCATTTGGCAATGGAGGCCGGTGTGCAAGGCTTGTGAGCGAAGCTCCGACTTTTGCTCATGGTATGGTGCACACCATCATTGCTGTTGCATTACTGTTGCTGCATCACGGGTGTGCCTGTTGTTGTGTTGCTTGTGCTGCTAGCATTGTGTTGCATTGCGAGTGTTTCTGTTTACTGAGCATTGCACGTGAACAGGTAGCAGGGACAGGACAAGTCTGCACTACTGGTGTTGTGTGCTCTAGCTTGTGGAGGATGGATGGATGGATTTCTTGTAGGCACACGTGAAGGAAAAGATTAGTAGTTAGCTTCACGGTGATTGCTTCGAAAAATAACTAAGGAGAAAATGTTGGCTCTGGTTTGGGATAGCAAGGAAAAAGATTAAAGAGGGATTAGGCCTTGGGAGGAATTATAAATAAAAAGGAATTGAGCGCGGAAAAAGATTTTAAAACATTTTTTAGCAAGTGATTTAATAGGTGATTTAACTAGGAAAATTTTCGGGTGTTACAAACCTACCTCACTTAAAATGAATCTCGTCCTCGAGATTCAGCTAGTTCCTGAACAAGTGGGGAAACTCTTTCTTCAGCGCATCTTCTTGTTCCCACGTGGCTTCTTCTACTCTGTGTGTGCTCCATTGGACCCTGCACACCTGTACTTCTGATGTCCTTGTCCTTTTGACCACTATGTCCAAAATCTTGACGAGCACCTCCTGGTACCTAAGATCCGGCTGTAGATCAATTGCCTCTACCGGCACTCGTTTCTCTTCGAGTACCTTCAAACACCTCCGCAACTAGGAGACATGAAACACCGGATGTATATCTGACATTTCCTCTGGTAGCTCCAATCGGTATGCTACCGCTCCAACTCTTTTCAGTACTTTGTACGGTCCAATGTACCGAGGGGCTAATTTCCCGTGTACCTGAAATCTTCGAGTCCCTCGGATAGGTGAAACCTTGAGGTAAGAAAAATCTCCAAGATTGAAGCTTACTTCTCACCTCTTCCTGTCTGCATAGCTCTTCTGTCGGGATTGGGCAGCTTTCAACTTTTCTCGGATCTCGGTCACTCGTTCCTCGGCTTCCTTTATGAGTGCGGGCCCAATTAAGGCACGTTCCCCTACTTTTGACCACATCAAAGGTGTTCTGCATTTTCTCCCATATAAGGCCTCAATGGGCGACATACCTAGGCTCGCTTGATAACTGTTGTTGTACGAGAACTCTGCATACGGTATACTTTGTTCCCAGTCTTTGCCATAGGTAAGGACACATGCTCTCAACTTGTCTTCCATAATCCGATTCACCTGCTCGGTCGGTCCATCCGTCTGCGGGTGATAAGCCGAACTAAAATCCAACTTGGTACCCATGGCTTTATGCAAACTTTTCCAAAACCTCGAGGTGAACTAGGTTCCTCTATCTGAAACTATCCTGCTAGGTACTCCATGCAATTTCACTATGTTCTCTTTATAGAGCTTCGCCAACTTCTCTCCACCATAAGTGGTCTGCACGGGTAGAAGGTGAGCGACCTTAGTGAGTCAGTCCACTATTACCCATATAGAATCATGTCCTTTCTAAGTCTTGGGCAGTCCCACCACAAAGTCCATGCCTATCTCATCCCATTTCCAAACAAGAATGGGTAAGGGCTGCAACAGTCCTATGGGTTTCTGGTGTTCAACTTTAATCCTTTGACAAGTATCACTATCGTATGGAGCTCCCTGGGCCCACTACCTCAGTGGGGACCAGGACCGACTACTCGGTGGGCCCCTGGGACTACCCGGCTTGCGCTACACGGCACCTGATGGCGTGGAGCACAAGGACTACAGAGGAGGAGTACTCGGTTAGGAAGCTGTACATGTCCCGCACTGTATGGAAGACTCCTAGACGTACTCGACTAGTACTCTCTCCCTACTCCGACTTGTAACCCTGCCTCCCAGACTATATAAGGCGAGGCAGGGACCCCTCTCTACATCATCTCATCTCACGGTGTAAAATTACACCATCTTGTAATCGTACCCAATCAATCCAGAGCTACGCAGCATACAGGACGTAGGGTATTACGCACCTCGCGGCCCGAACCTGTCTAAATTGTGTGCCACGTGTCTCTTCCTTCGAGTTACCGATCTCGGTGAGGCCACATTCATCTACTTCGGGTACTCCCCTTAGTAGGTTGCTGGTCTAAAACACCGACGGTGGCGCGCCGGTAGGGGGATCTCGCCGGAGATCACATGGCGAACTCGATGGCTCCTGTCTACTTCAAGCCAACCGTCGCCTTCAGCTGCGGCGACACCGTTGACGGTGTATTTTGGTGCACCTAGCATGTTCATTACACTTTGGTTTGGATTTGATTATGGAACTAACCCGCCACTAGGCACACTAATCATATGACAAGTTCATCTTTGTGCATGCATTTGGAAGTGTTGTGTTTATGTAGGAAAACATGGACATAAAGGACGGATTTGCAACAAGTTCAAAGGAGCATTCATGGAGTCTTGTTCGTGTTCATGAGCTTGCTGAAATCACTTCCAATGGTGGCGAGGACCGAAGTGCTACGAGGAACACCCCCGGGGATTGAAGCGTAAAAGATCAAACTTCATGCAAAGAGAGTCTCCATCTTGATCGCGAGGATAACAGCGTCAAAATCATCCAAGTGGAGGGGGCAAAGTAGATAAGTGCACGAGGACCCACGGAGCAAAAAGGGCGACCGAACCGGGCCGAAATTGGGCCTGGGCCGGCCGGCCCAGGCGGGCCGGCCCAGCCCACTTCGGGCACCGGTTCGGTCCCGTCTTCCTTGCCCTCGAAGGATCTTCGACCCTAAAACCCCCGACGCGCCGCCAACACAGAAAGGAGGAGTTATTCGCACCAGAAGGCCATCTACAAGTTAGAGAGAGAGGAGGAGGATCTCCGGCTGGAGATTAACCGCCTCGAAGGAAGCACCCTCTCGTGGAGAAGGAGGAAGACACGGCGGAAGGGGAAACCATGATCAACGGTGCCATGATCAGCACCTTGATGGGGTAATCTTCTCATTCGTCCATGGGTTGTAATCGATCTTGAGATGTAATCGCACTTTGTCGGATTATCTACCTATCATCTTGTGTTGAATATACTTTAATGCTTAAGGTTTGCAACCATGCCGTAAAGGGAGTAAGGCCTCAATGCTTCCTTGGATCCATTCAATACGCCGTGGCCATCAAAGGTCTAGTCATGAATACCTTCGCGTAGTGACGATACGAGAGGAGGGAAAGGGCGAAACCGTGGTCACATCCCCGATAGATTAGATTGGTTTTCATGTCTTTAAGCGATTGCATGCTCTAGTATCGTAGACCCGTGGGCGAGTGTCTTCTATCTTGATCGTTTATCATTCTCTCTAGTGTAGTTTAGTTGTTTTCTAGTATAATAGTAGTTAGGGTTTTAGTAGCTAGTGTGTCGTTGTTAATCGAACGCTTGTAATCCCCTTGCTCGCGGATTGACAAGAACCTTGGGAATCCCGTGGTGAAAAAGGTGTGGGATCCGTACGCTTGCGGATCGTAGAGGGATACGCCTTTTATCCGTCAACAAGCCCCTTTTTACGGCGCCGTTGCCGGGGAGCAAGTTAGTTTACATCGTTTGATTTGCATCTAACTTAGTTTTATATTTTAGTTTATCTTTTATTTGCTATATCTAACATATATTATCAGAAAAACACTTGTTTCTTTTTTTGTTTTTGTTTTTATCTTATTGTCTAGATGGAGTTCGTTAATCGGCCGTGGAAGAACCGGAGAAATCATTAAGGGATTACGCTAGCCCTCGATGTGAAGACATAAAAGTACAAGAGTCGGATTCGAAGCTCGAAGCGACAAAGTATGAAATTAAATCCAAGATCATCAAGATGGTGGCGGAAAACCCATTTGAAGGGATGGTTACGGAGAACCCATATAGACACATAAGGGATTTCACGACAATATGCAACACGGTGCGTCAAGAAGGAGTTCCCGATGAATGGTTCAAATGGAATCTCTTTCCCTACTCACTTGCTGGCAAAGCAAAGACATGGTATTCGGTTGCGTCCTTTGAAGTTGAAGGCAATTGGAACAAGTTGACAAAGAAGTTTTGCGAGAAGTTCTTTCCAATTAGCAAGGTTCAACATCTAAGGAGGCAAGTGATCACTTTCATGCAAGGAGAAGAGGAAGGGATAGACCAAGCCGGGATAGGTTTAATGAATTAATCGAACAAGGACCAAAACTCGGCTTCACCGGTGACGTACTCTTGCATACATTTTTCTTTTCCCTAACCCCTAGTTGCATGCGACACGTCGAAATGTGTGCAGGTGGGGATCTCATGGAGAAAACACTCACGGAAGCCGCCCAACTCCTACAAAAAGTTAGTAAAGCGGCTGCCATGCGAAGAGATTGGGAAACAAGACTTGCGGAAGAGCCGGAATTCAATTCAAGGAAGAAAAAGCTTGCTGATTTTTCTAAAGAGGCAACCCGGAAGTCGCAAAAGAGGAGCCAATCATGGAAAAGCTCGAACAAGAACACATCAAGTCAAGAACTACACCAAACGTCGACTTCGCCGCGCCAAATGAGACGAACAAGAGAAGCATGTCAAGCGCGAAGCCACTAAGGGAGTTCGAGCCAATGGATTGGGTTCCTATTGATTACGGAGAAGTATTCGACAAGAGAAAGACCGTTCCCTAATCAAAAGGGGATGGCAAGAGCATTGGAAGTGGATTTCCCACCGGAGAAGAAAGCTAAAAATTCATACGACCTCGAAACCACCGGTGAGATTTTTGAAAAGCTCTTTGGAGATGACGTGGTGGATCCGGAACATATTGCCGAGGTGAAGAGAATCATGGGGATCAAGCCCGAAGCATCACCATATGCTCGCCTTGCTGAAATTTATTCGATCGGATCCGAAGAAGAAGAAGAGAAGATGACGCCGCACTTGAGTTGCGAGATCGGCGGAGTTCAATGCAAAGCTTTATGCGACATCGGAGCCCAAGTAAGTGTTCTATCTTCTAAAATTTACGATAAAGTTCAATACCACAACCTAGACTTAGCTCCAACATCAACGAAATTAATTATGGGAGATGGTAGAACTATCAAACCTCTAGGTATTGCTTGCAACATGAAAGTAAAAATTTCTAGAAACTATATACCAACCGATTTCTTTGTTATTGATGCTTACCATGGTAATTCTGATCATATAATCTTAGGTAGGCCTTTTCTTAAGTTGGTTGATGCCGTGTTAGATGCCGGAGAAGGCAAAGTAACAATGAACCTTAATGGAACAAAGTACACATATAACTTTCTTCGTGCTTCTAAACACCTTACACCTTTTCCTCCCGAAGATGAAGAAATAGAAGAGATAGATAGTCTTTGTTTTGTTGAGACCCTTAGAGACCCGCTGCAAAGAGCGATGGAAAATCAAATTAGTAATCAACAAGATGAAGAACTAGAGGAAGCAACAAAAGGCTTAGAGCCGCATGACGGTAGCATGGAGGAAGAGAAGTTCGAAGACATAGGAGAAATCAAACATGAGGAGCCGCAAGTGCCCGAAGTAGACCTTAAACCTTTGCCCAAGGGATTAAAATATGAATTTTTGGGCCCGGACAAAACTTATCCGGTCATTGTGAGCGACGAGTTGAGCCCCGAAGAAAATGAAGCGTTGCTGATTTTATTAAAAAAAACATAGGAAGGTGATTGGATATTCAATTAATGATCTCAAAGGTATTAGCCCGACCTTTTGCACTCATCGTATACCAATGGAAGACCAATGTAAACATGTAGTGGACCACCAAAGGAGGCTAACCCATGCCATGCGAGAGGTAGTAAAGAAAGAGGTTATCAAGTTACTTGACGCCGGAATCATCTACCCGGTTCCGCATAGCGAATGGGTGAGCCCGTACATTGTGTACCAAAGAAAGGAGGTTTGACCGTGGTGAAGAATGAGAAGAACGAGTTGATACCGCAAAGAACCGTGACCGGGTGGCGGATGTGTATCGATTACCGTAAGCTTAACAAAGCGACGAAGAAAGATCACTTCCCCCTACCGTTCATAGACGAGATGCTCGAGAGGTTAGCAAACCACGCTTATTTTTGCTTTCTCGACGGATACTCGGGGTTCATGCAAATTCCCATTCACCGGAAGATCAACATAAGACAACGTTTACGTGTCCTTACGGAACGTTTGCATATAGGAGGATGCCCTTCGGCCTATGCAACGCTCCGGCCTCTTTTCAACGTTGCATGATGGCCGTGTTTTCGGAATTCATCGAAGAAATTGTTGAAGTGTTTATGGATGATTTTTCCGTTTACGGGAAGACGTTCATGGATTGCTTAGCAAACTTAGAAAAGGTCCTTACAAGGTGTGCGGAGGTAGATTTGGTTTTAAATTGGGAAAAGTGCCACTTCATGGTTAAGCAAGGCATAGTGCTCGGACATGTTATATCCGAGAGAGGAATTGAAGTGGACAAGGCTAAGGTAGAGACGGTTGAGCAACTCCCACCTCCTACGGATGTTAAGTCCTTAAGGAGCTTTCTAGGCCATGCCGGATTCTATAGAAGATTTATAAAGGACTTCTCGAAGATCACTAAGCCTTTAACACACCTTCTTCAAAAGGATGTGGCTTTCGACTTTGATGAGAAGTGTCTAGCGGCATTCGGACCTTGAAAAATGCGTTGGTGAGTGCTCCCATCATCCAACCTCCGGATTGGAGCCAACCTTTCGAGATCATGTGTGACGCAAGTGACTACGCCATAGGCGCGGTCTTGGGACAAAGAAAGGAAGGCCGAGTTCACGCCGTTTACTACGCTAGCAAAACTCTTAGTGGGGCACAATTAAATTACGCCACTACGGAAAAAGAGTTGCTAGCGGTGTTATTCGCTTTCGAAAAATTCAGATCTTACATCGTGAACTCGAAAGTCATTGTTTACACCGATCACGCAGCCATCAAGTATCTCTTGGCTAAGAAGGAAGCTAAATCACGTTTGATTCGTTGGATCCTTCTTCTCCAAGAGTTCGATGTTGAAATTCGTGATAAAAAGGGGGGTGGAAAATGTTGTGGCCGATCATTTGTCTAGGATGAATCGTGGACAAGATGACAAAGAGCCCATAGAAGATAAGATGAGAGATGACCACCTCTATAGAGTGCTTGATAAAGATACTTGGATGATCGACATCATTCGAGCAATTCGAAAGATGCCCCTCGATCATCTAGATAAAAACACTCAAAGGAAGATAATCTCTCGAAAGTAAGAAATATTTTTGGGATGCACCATACCTCTTCAAACTTGGCAATGATGGAGTGATGAGAAGATGTGTGCCAAGAGAAGAGAGGGTTGAGATTCTGAGGAAGTGCCACTCGGCGGAGTACGGTGGACACTATAGCCATTTTCGAACCGAAGCCAAAGTATGGTCGAGCGGATTCTATTGGCCGGAGATGCATGAAGATACTAAAAGATATGTTGCGTCATGCCCCGAATGCCAAAGAACCGGAAACATCTCTCAAAGAAATTCTATGCCTTTGAAATACAACTTGCAAATCGACATATTCGATGTATGGGGCATAGACTTCATGGGGCCTTTTAAAAACTCATTTGGATTCGAGTATATCCTTGTTATGGTTGATTATGTATCCAAGTGGGTAGAGGCTATACCATGTCGTAAAGCTTCCACGGAGGAGTCCATCACTATGATCAAGAACGTGATTTTTCCCCGTTTCGGTACACCGAGAATCTTGATAAGTGATGGAGGAACTCATTTCACCGGAAGAACTTCAAAAGGTGCTTGTCCAAGTTGGTAATTGAGCATAGGGTCTCCACGGCCTATCACCCACAAACCAACGGACAAGCGGAGACGTCAAATAGGCAATTAAAAAGCATACTCAACAAAACCATAGAGAAGGGAGGCAAGGATTGGTCAAAGAAATTAGACGGAGCTTTGTGGGCTTATCGAACGGCGTTTAAAACACCGATAGGTATGACCCCTTATCAATTTGTCTATGGAAAAGCTTGCCACCTTCCGGTTGAGTTAGAACATAAAGCCTATTGGGCGATTAAAGAAATGAACCTTGATCTCGACGCCGCGGTGGTGAAACGAAGAATTCAAATAAGTGAGCTAGAGGAGTTGAGGTTGAAAGCATATGAAAACGCAAGCATATACAAGGAGAGAATCAAAAGGTGGTATGATAAAAGATTGAAGAAAAAAGAATTCAAAGAAGGAGATAAGGTCCTCCTCTACAATTCGAGGTTTAAAACCTTCGGAAAGGGGAAATTGCAAAGCAAGTGGGATGGACCTTATGTTGTGCATTCGGTGTTCTCCAACGGAGCGGTAACCATTATGTATATAAACGGCGATCAATTTGTGGTGAATGGACAGCGGCTTAAGGTTTACTACGAACCCGATGTCGTTCCCATTCATCATGTTGATGTCTTTACCATGGAGGAAGAGCCCGAACGTCCCGCCTAGGACGAAAAACAAGGCATCGACTTCGTAAATAATTTTTCTTTTAGCTTTCCGGGAGTTTTTCGCGAAGATTTACCGGGCCAACTTTTTCCCATGGGCTGAGGAAGAAAAAATAGGGCGGTGTGCAAGAAAACCGGACCGGCCCAGCCCCCCCGAGGGTGGGCCGGCCGGCCCGGGCGGACCGGCCCCGGGGGTGGCCCGATGCCCGATGACCCCGAATTTCGCCCGAATTGCTCATTTTTGACTTCCTTGTTTGGTCGGAAAATTTTAAGGGAAGTGTAAAAAAGGAAAATAAGGTTTCCGCAGCTTTTCTCTCGGGACTATATATTTGGCCGAATTGGGAGCTCGAGAATCAAACCTTTCAAGCAATGTGTTGCACCCTTATAGCAGCCATTGAGCCTCCAAAAAGTTTAGAGTTGAAGCTAGAAGCCAAGAAGCCATCGATGGAGGAGGCGATGCGATGCGAGGTCAAGCTACCCGTCAAGAGGACCGCACGTATCCGTTGCGGAGGACGTGTCCCGACCGGAGCTCTTGCATCTCGCAACCCCCGTCAAAGGAGAGAAGGTCCCTACACCCGTTCGAAGGTCGGCACGCCTCCAAGGCATCAAGCGCAAGGATTACAAGGAGGTGTCGTCGGAGCCTAGGGATTATGGGGATAGCGACTACTCCGATGATCGTAGCCCGAGCTCGTGGGCGGCCGCCGGTAGAGATGATGATGATTGGGGTGAGCAACCCTATGAAAGGACTCCCGAAGGCCCCAACGGCAACGGCAATGGCGGTGGTGAAGGCAACAACAATGGAGGTGGCGACGACGGTGGTGACAACGGTGGAGATTATGGCGACGACGACCCCTTCGGACCGCATCCGATGTGTTGTCGATTTTGCCGTCAATCCATCGCGGATCTCTACACGTCGGCCGACGAATGTCTCCAAGCCATGGAAGCGATGAAGCAGCGTATGGAGGACTTGGAGCGTGTAGTTGAAGATGACTACAAGTTCCTTAACCGCAACGTGCGCAAACTTTTTGGCATGGTTGGAAACATGAGAGGCAAGTGGTGCAAAACTTGCTCGAAGTACCACTAGATCTAGTTTTTCCCCTTAGGATTTTTGTAAGATACGACGAGGACGTCGTATGTTTTAAGTGTGGGGGAGAGCTAGCTCGCTAGCCTTAGCTTTTGAACTTCAAGTTTAGGTTCGGTTTAAACTTCGTGTGAGAGTCTTAGTGTTTTAATGAGTCTTTAGTTTTTGAGTCTGTTTTTAAAATTTTTGCAAGTGTCTTAAATTAGTGTTGAGTCAAGAAAACCAAATAAAAAGTGTCTTTATATATATCTTTGTGTTTTATGTATTGTTTATCTTTATTTACTTGTTTGTTTAATCTTCGATTCTTGATATATGAACACAAGTATGTGGTTTGAAAAACGTTTATCGTGGTGCTTAGTGGAATCGCTACTACTTAAAGTACCCATACCGCACTTCGATCTTGAGCTTCACATGCTAGTTGTGCTATGTTCGTTGCTAAAAATTGGAGGATTTCAGTTCTGAAAATTATTTTAAAACCCTTGTAATAAAGGTTAGCAAAACCTCTTTTTCCAAGTTGAGAGTAAGGAAAAAATTCCTATCCAAAGCCAAGTTTATTTTTTTCGCTCCACCATAAGTGTGATTAGCACGATGAGTTAGGCTAGGACCCTTCTCTCTTGGTGAGTTTTAATTTTGAGCAATGATCATGTTCTTGTGCTTATCTTTTGTTGCTAGCCTCGTCATATATTCAGTACATGACTTTCACAACGAAAGTCATGATTATCACTGGATTCCATACCCAACCCTATACATCTCTTTTGTACATCGTATTCCTTGAACACAACCTATTTTCAAAGTTTCGTCTCGTCTCTAGCATGATTTATTTAAAAATTCAGATTGTATGCATGTGAGGAAAGAGAGAATTGAAAGCTTTGAAAAGTTGTCAAGAGAGAGAAAAATAAAGAGAAAAAGTATGTGTATGGAAAAGAAAGAAAGAAAAAGCATATGTGAATGAAAGAAGAAAAAGAAAAAAAAGAAAGAAAGATGAGTTAGCAATGAGGATATGAGAGGGATGGATCAAGTGAAAGAAAAGAAAAAAATAATAAAGTGTAAGGAAGGATGTCACGTTGATTGTGAGACGAAACTTTTACTCTATTTCCAACCATGTGCAATCCGACAACGAGGACATCATTGGTGCCTTGTAGTCACAATTTTCTTTTGCCCTTGCACATGTCCACCATTCTAAATCTTCTCATCCTTGATATCCCTACATATGGTTAATTCTCATGATCATTGGCTTTGAAAGGTAGACAACCATTAGAGGAAGTTCTTAGTTTGACAATACTTGTGTTGATTGCGCTAGCCCTACCTATAGCTCCACTTTTCATGGTATATGAGAGATTAATGGGAGGTGAGAGTTTTATAAAACTTGGATAGGATAGCCACTTCATATGAGTGACTTGAGAGAGCTTGGAAAAAGGTTTTTTTGTCTAATACTTGTTGCAGGAATTTTTGTTTTGAAAACCATAAAAACCCTCCGATGGAAGCAAAGGAGTAAGCATGGCTGAAATTGAAGACTTCAAGTGAAAGGTTTGAGTTGTGGGGTAAATCTTGACGTGGTAAAAATTCTAAACGCCCATGTTTATGTTTGATTATCATTACTTTGTGTTTATGTATTGAAGATGAAGGGATTGACTAACTTGTGAAGAAGGATAAGTGATACACGATTACACTCCTTGGACGAAATTCTTTTACGAGTACTTGCTCGAGGACGAGCAAGAGCTAAGTGTGGGGGAGATGTTGACGGTGTATTTTGGTGCACCTAGCATGTTCATTACACTTTGGTTTGGATTTGATTAAGGAACTAACCCGCCACTAGGCACACTAATCATATGACAAGTTCATCTTTGTGCATGCATTTGGAAGTGTTGTGTTTATGTAGGAAAACATGGACATAAAGGACGGATTTGCAACAAGTTCAAAGGAGCATTCATGGAGTCTTGTTCGTGTTCATGAGCTTGCTGAAATCACTTCCAATGGTGGCGAGGACCGAAGTGCTACGAGGAACACCCCCGGGGATTGAAGCGTAGAAGATCAAACTTCATGCAAAGAGAGTCTCCATCTTGATCGTGAGGATAACGGCGTCAAAATCATCCAAGTGGAGGGGGCAAAGTAGATAAGTGCACGAGGACCCACGGAGCAAAAAGGGCGACCGAACCGGGCCGAAATTGGGCTGGGCCGGCCGGCCCGGCGGGCCGGCCCAGCCCACTTCGGGCACCGGTTCGGTCCCGTCTTCCTTGCCCTCGAAGGATCTTCGACCCTAAAACCCCCGACGCGCCGCCAACACAGAAAGGAGGAGTTATTCGCACCAGAAGGCCATCTACAAGTTAGAGAGAGAGGAGGAGGATCTCCGGCTGGAGATTAACCGCCTCGAAGGAAGCACCCTCTCGTGGAGAAGGAGGAAGACACCGGCGGAAGGGAAACCATGATCAACGGTGCCATGATCAGCACCTTGATGGGGTAATCTTCTCATTCGTCCATGGGTTGTAATCGATCTTGAGATGTAATCGCACTTTGTCGGATTATCTACCTATCATCTTGTGTTGAATATACTTTAATGCTTAAGGTTTGCAACCATGCCGTAAAGGGAGTAAGGCCTCAATGCTTCCTTGGATCCATTCAATACGCCGTGGCCATCAAAGGTCTAGTCATGAATACCTTCGCGTAGTGACAGTACGAGAGGAGGGAAAGGGCGAAACCGTGGTCACATCCCCGATAGATTATATTGGTTTTCATGTCTTTAAGCGATTGCATGCTCTAGTATCGTAGACCCGTGGGCGAGTGTCTTCTATCTTGAACGTTTATCATTCTCTCTAGTGTAGTTTAGTTGTTTTCTAGTATAATAGTAGTTAGGGTTTTAGTAGCTAGTGTGTCGTTGTTAATCGAACACTTGTAATCCCTTTGCTCCGCGGATTGACAAGAACCTTGGGAATCCCGTGGTGAAAAAGGTGTGGGATCCGTACGCTTGCGGATCGTAGAGGGATACGTCTTTTATCCGTCAACGGACACCTTCGTCTTCGGCGCTTGGGTCTGCACTGCTGACGGCGCTGGATCTTTCCAGCGCCGCCTCACCATGCCGCCCAACCCGGAGACCGTCTCCGTGACGCTTCCAGAAGTTGTCACAGGCGAACTCGCCGGCAAGTTCGGCGAAATTTCGCTCTTCGACCATCACGCTGACTTCGAGCTCGAGTCCGCTTCCAACTCGAACTCGACGTCTCCATGGGCTATCGCATGCGAGCCGGCTACTCAGCCATCGCATGTTGTCCCACCACCCCGTGAGCGCTCCGCGCGTGGTCCCCGCATCCTCAGCCGGGCCCGCACGGAGGCTCCTTCTTCGCGCCGGGCCGGCAAGGAACTCGTACCCGAGTACAACTCAGACTCCGACACCGCCCCCGGCCACGCCTCGGACTCCGACACCGCCCCCGGCCACGCTTCGGACTCCAACCCCCTCTTCGGGTTCTACTCGGATTCCGCATACGAGTTCGACTTCGGGTTGGACCCAGAGGATCCCGAGTCCGAGGACAACTCTACTGAGCATCCCTTATCAGGGTCGGCCTATGGGCTGGTTATAACGTCCACACCGGCCGGAAGATTCGTCTACTGGCCAGACTGCAAGCCCGCTGACCTGATAAGCGGAGACTCACTCTACGTCGCCTACATCGACTCGCTCCCGTTCCAGGAGGGAACACCGCTTGCCCGAGCTGACTCGAACACCCCAACCGAGGTGGCGGTCTCTGAGTCCAGCCTGGGCACCCCTGATCACCAAGTCTTCATGGCTGCCGGCGACACGTCAGGACCTTCAGGGACGGCTGAAGACAAGTACCTTGAAGACATCTCCGCAGACGAGTTGTCTACTGACGCACCTGCAGACGAGACCCCCGCTAACAGAGACGCTCGACGTGAGCGTAACAGGAAGCGCAGCGAATGGCGCCGGCATCTCCGAGACAACCTCCCCATCCGCAACCTTGCGGAAGCTCTCGAGGTGGTCGAGAGCAGAGTACACACTACCCCTGAGCAATGCCTCATGTCGATCACAGCGATCGCACGCCAGGCTCAGGGAATTCGCGCCGGAGAAGTCATCGCCAAGCTCGCTGAAGACGCCTACTTCATGCGGGTCGACAACAGGGTCAACCAGCCTCCTCCTGCCAGGAACTGCGACAACGAAGCTACAAGTCGCAGCGCCGACCTCGGTCGCAACCATACTCGAGCCGAGCTCCCAGCTCAGACCAACCGCACGCGCGCAAACGTCGGCGGACCCTCATAGGGTGGCAAAAGCAACCGCGAGGTCGTCCCTCACCGCGCCCGTGGCGGCGGCGCCCGTGACCCTAACGGCGGCGGCGACGACGGCAGCTCCAACCACGTAGCCAACAAGAGGGCCGGCGGCGGTGGCAGTCGCGACGGTCGAGACCACGCAAACAGCCACGCCTCCGGAGCCTCACAGGGCGGGTACGACGCCCGCCAGAAGATTGAGGAGCTGGGGCGGAAGAAGTCAGCCACCGTCGGCGACAACGACGGCTTCCCCGCCTTCTCACCTCGACTTCGCAACTTGCTCCTCCCCGACAAGTTCAAGCCTTTGGGGATCACCAAGTACGACGCGAAGCAGGACCCCATCCAGTGGCTCAGGTTCTACGCCCTCTCCATCGAGAACGCTGGCGGCAACAACGACACCAAGTGCCTCTACTTCCACTTCTGCCTGGACCAAGCTCCACTCACATGGCTCGAGTCGCCGGACAAGCACTCGATCGACAAGTGGGACCACCGAAGGAGCGAGTTCACCGAAGCAACTTCGCGGGCGCCATGGGCCGATCGGGTACTCGCATGGACATGGCCATGGTCAAGCAGGAACAAGGCGAGACCCTCCGCAAGTACATGCGCCGCTTCTTCGACAAGCGCGCTACCGTAGTTGACGTCACCGACAAGGAGGTCATCGACCTCTTCCAAGACGGCCTCTACCACCGCCACACCTTTGAAGACTTCGGTCGTCGCCGCCCCAAGTCCATCCCCCACCTCAAGGACATGATTACGTCCTGGGCGGATGAAGAAGACAAGGCCAACACCCAGTACGATGCCAACCGTGGCAAAAACAAGCAGAACACGGGTAGCGACAGCGGCAACAACGGGAACCAAGGCGGTCACAACAACAACAACTACTCGGGTCCCAACCGCAAGCGCAAGCCAGACAACACTGTCGCAGCTATCCAGCGCCCTGCGAAGGAGAACTCGAGGAAGAACTCCGGCGACTTCAAAGACTTGCTGAAGGAGAAGTGCCTGTGGCATCTGAACGGCAACCACACCACCGAGCAGTGCTACCAACTAAGGCATGCACTCAAGAGTACTCCAGAGCCACCGCACCCTCACGACAAGAAAGGCAAGAAGAAGAACGACGGAGAAAACAACGACTTTTAGGAACCCGACAAGACTATCAACGTCCTCTTTGGCGGACTACCCAGCAGGCGGGAGCAAAAGGCTACCCGTCGAGAAGTCATGAGCATTGAACCAGCGGTCCCGACCCCTCTCAGGTGGTCGGAGGTACCCATCACCTTCTCCCGCGCGGATCAATGGACCAGCTTCTCCGAACCAGGACGGCCCCCCTCGTCCTGAAGCCGGTGGTCGCGGGCTCCAAGCTCAACAAGGTCCTCATCAAAGGTGGAAGCAGGCTCAACGTCCTTTTCACCAAGACCTTGAAGAAGATGAAGCTCGACATCACCCACATGCTCACCAAGAGCAACACGCCCTTCTACAGCATCGTTCCCGGTAACGCGTCTATCCCACTGGGCTCAGTGGTCCTGCCAGTTACTTTCGGGGAATCTCGGGACAACTACCGTACCGAGTACATCAAGTTCGAGATCGTGGACTTTGAGACTTCCTACCATGCCATCCTCGGCAGACCGGCCATCGCCAAATTCATGGCGGTGCCCCACTACACCTACTTAGTACTCAAGATGCCAAGCCCAGCGGGTGTACTCTCTCTCCAAGGGGACTTGAGGATCTCCCACGACTGCGATACAGAAGCCGTGGAGATTGCCCCTACAAATCAAGTACCCAACGCTATGATGGAGGTCTACGCTGCGTCGTAGAAGCTTGCTACAAGTGAACTCGACATCCCAGAAAAGTCTGACAACGCCAACAAGCCTCAGCCAGCTGAGGAGGTTCTAGTCAAGACGATCGACCTCGGAACAGGCGACCCCAGAAAGACCACCACCATCGGGGCCGGCCTCGACCCTAAATAGGAAGACGCGCTCATCAACTTCCTCCGGGCTAACCGCGACATCTTCGCGTGGAAGCCAGCGGACATGCCAGGAGTGCCCGGGGAGTTGATTGAGCACGCGCCTCAACGTCGATCCTAAGGCCACCCCCAAGCGACAACACCTCCGACGTTTTGCCGACGACAGACGGGATGCCATCAAGAAGGAACTCGCCAAACTACTCGCGGCTGGCTTCATCAGAGAAGTCTTCCATCCTGAGTGGCTCGCCAACCCTGTCCTCGTCCGCAAGAAGAACTCGAATTAGTAGAGGATGTGCGTCGACTACACTGATCTCAACAAGCACTGCCCCAAGGACCCCTTCGGGTTGCCACGGATTGATCAAGTCATCGACTCCACGGCGGGCTGCGACATGCTCTGCTTCCTCGACTGCTACTCCGGGTACCACCAGATCGCGATCAAGGAAGAAGACCAGGAGAAGACTGCGTTCATCACCCCATTTGGCGCGTACTGCTACACGACCATGTCCTTCGGGTTGAAGAACGCCGGCTCCACCTATCAACGAGCTATCCAGGCCTGCTTCAAGAGGAAGCTCAACAAGAACGTCGAGGCTTACGTGGATGACGTGGTCGTCAAGACCAGAAATTCCAGTACCCTCATCGACGACCTTGAAGAGACTTTTGCATCCCTGTGCGAGTACCGCTGGAAGCTCAACCCGAACAAGTGCGTCTTCGGTGTACCTTCGGGCAAACTACTCGGCTTCATCATCAGCCAACGCGGCATCGAAGCCAACCCCGAGAAGATCTCTGCCATCACCAGCATGAAAGCTCCCACGTGCATCAAAGGCGTCCAGAAGCTGACCGGGTGCATGGTGGCCTTGAAAAGATTCATCTCGAAGCTTGGAGAACGGGGGCTCCGCTTCTTCAAACTACTCAAGCACCAAGAGAAGTTCGTGTGGACTCCAGAGGCAGATCAAGCCCTTGCCCAGCTCAAGGACTTCCTATCGAAGCCACCGGTCCTCACGGCTCCTCGCAAAGGCGAGCAGCTATTGCTCTACCTCGCTGCGACTACTCATGTGGTCGATCGCCATCATCGTCGAGCGGTAGGAAGACGGCCACGCCTATCCGGTCCGGCGCCCGCCTACTTCGTCGGCGAGGTCCTATCGAGTCCAAGGCACGCTATCGCCCGTGCGAAGCTCCTGTACGCGGTACTCATCACCTCGCGGAAGCTACGACACTACTTCCAGGAGTACTCGATCTCCGTTGTCACTGACTACCCGCTCGGCGACATCCTGCGGAACCAAGATGCTACTGGAAGAATCTCCAAATAAGCAGTCGAACTCGGCGCCCTAACCATCGACTTCAAGCCACGCACAACCATCAAGTCGCAGGAGCTAGTCGACTTCATGGTGGAGTGGCGGGAGAACTAGCTACCTACCCCAACTGTGCGACCAGAGCATTGGGTGATGTACTTCGATGGCTCACTCAACCTCGAGGGCGCAGGTGCAGGGGTACTCTTGATCTCTCCAACGGGCTAACAACTCAAGTACGTCCTGCAGATCTTCTGGAAGGTCTCAAACAACGAAGCCGAGTACGAAGCTCTCCTACACGGGCTCCGCCTCGCGGCTTCACTGGCATCAAGCGGCTACTAGTCTACGGCGACTCCGCAGTGGTCATCAACCAAGTCAACAAGTCCTGGGACCGCAACAAGGAGAACATGGACGCCATCGCCTAGAAGTCCGAAGCTCGAGAACAAGTTCTACGGTCTCGAGTTCCACCACATCGTCTGCGACAACAACGTTGCAGCGGACGTCCTGTCGAAACTTGGATCTACCCGCGCTCAAGTACCGGCGGGTGTCTTCGTTCACGGGCTTCACCGACCACCGTCCCGGCCGCATCCACCGCTGGACGGGGAGGTCATGATGATCGACGTGGACTGGAGGCAACCCTTCATCGACTACCTCAGCGAGCAGAAGGTTCCCTCGAACAAGAACTTGGCCGAGCAGCTCATCCTCCGCGCCAAGTCCTACGTCCTCGTCGGAGACAAGCTTTACAAGCGGGGCGCATCTTCCGAAGTACTCATGAAGTGCGTCCCCAAGCAAGAAGGCAAGGACATCTTGGAGGAGATCCACAAGGGCGTCTGCGGCAACCACGCGTCTTCCCGCACGCTGGTCAGCAAGGCCTTCCGGCGAGCTTTCTACTAGCCCACAGCTCTGGGCGACGCTGAAGAACTCATCAGAAGGTGCCAAGGATGCTAATACTTCGCCAAGCAGCAACACGTCCCAGCCTACAAGCTAGTCACCATACCGCCAACCTGGCCCTTCGCTTGCTGGGGGCTCGACATGATTGGGCCACTGCCAACTGCACCAGGTGGTTTCAACAGAGTATTGGTGGCCATCGACAAGTTCACCAAGTGGATCGAGGTCAAGCCGGTCACATTCCCCAAGGCTGACAGAGTACTCGACTTCCTGGATGAACTCGTGCATCGCTACGGACTACCCCACCGCATCATCACAGATCTGGGCTCCAACTTCAACAATCACCACTTCTAGGAGTACTGCGAGAATAGCGGGATCGACGTCCGATATGTCTCAGTTTCCCATACTCGAGCCAACGGACAAGTCGAGCACGCCAAAGGGATGGTGCTCGACGCTCTTAAGAAGCAGCTACACGACGCTGCTAACTCTAAAGGAGGCAAGTGGATCAAGGAACTACCAACGCACTCTGGGGGCTACGTACTCAGCCTTCCAAGCCAACGGGGCAATCACCTTACTTCCTGGTCTACGGCTCTGAAGCAATCCTCCCTGCTGATGTCATATGGAACTCACCAGCAGTAGAGCACTATGACGAAGGCGTCTCTCGAAGACGCTACCACGACCGCAACGTCAAGGAACGCTCCTTCAACGTTGGCAATCTCGTCCTCCGTCGTATCCAGAACACGGAAGGACTACACAAGCTCAGCTCCCCCTGGGAAGGTCCCTTCACAATTGCAAAGGTGACCGGGCCGGGCTCCTACCGCCTCCAGACACTTGAAGGCGAAGACGTCAATAACTCGTGCAACGTCGACCAACTCTGTCGGTTCTACGCCTAGTCTACACGACTACTCCGGGGCTCAAGTCTACACGACTACATCAAGATCCCTCCGTCGTAAGCGGCCTCCGGGTCCTGGCTCTAGTCTCCGGACTACTCCTTCGCTGTAAGCGGCCTCCGGGTCCAGGCACTAGTCTCCAGACTACTCCTCTCCAGGATCCAGCCCGCGCGGCTACCTACGGATCCTGGGCTGCGACGAGCGACAAAGGACTCTAGCAGCGGTCTACTAAGAGACCATGTACTCCTTGATCCAGCCTACACGGCTACTTACGAATCAATTGCTGTAAGCGGCTATTCGCCCAAGCACCACTCAGCCGTAGGCGGCCTCCGGGTCCTGGCGACTACTCTGTAACTACGGCCCTGGCCATCCAGGTGTACTTCTTCAGTAATAAAGTTTGATTGTTCATCAACTTCTTTACTATCTACTTCCCTCAATGGGACTACCTCAGAGTACGACTACTCGCGACAACTCCACGATGGGACTCCGCACTCTGAGATCGCGACTATGAGTACTCATTGATGGAACTTTTCTTCATTAATACTTGAACAATTACATTACAAATGTTTTTGTACATCAACTACTATGAGCTAACTATTACAGGACTACTGGAGATTGAGCTTGTCGGCTACTTGCTCCGCAATGGGCGCCATCTGCTCCAGCAGCACCGCATACTGCTCGTCTGTACAGTTGGCGGTTAGCCCGCCAGCGACTACATCCACGGGCTCCTTCGGGAAGTAGGACTTCATGAAGGCCAGCACCTGGTTCAGGATCAACTTCGCCAGATGCTTCACGTAGGCCGCCAGCCGGCCAGGGGCCTCCTTCAGTCGATCCACGAGCGGTGCTATCTTGGGGCCGCTAGGATGAGGCACCAAGAGTCTTGCGATGGGAAGCGCAGCTTCTTCAAGATCCTTCAGCTGGGCCCGCAACGCCTCGCAGTCCTCATTCAGCTTCTGCAACGATTTGTAGCAGTTGGCGAGGTCACGATCGGAAGCAATACGAAGCTCCATGTGCTTGTCACACTCGAAGGCAAGCTCCTTATAGTCTAGCTCGAGTACCTGGCGGGCCTCCTGCTCCTGGTAGAAGAGGTTCTTCAGATCTGTCTCTGAAGTCTTCAACTGCTCAACCCGGATCTCAAGCTCTGCAAAACAACATGGCGCAGCGGGTTAGACTACCTCTCGACCTCCAACAACTACTCAACAAGTCAAGCAGTGTACCTTTGTTCTTGTTGCGAAGTGACTTGTTCTTCCGCACCAAGTCGTCGCTCTTCGCCTGCATCTCCTGGATGTTGTTGTGATATTTGGCGAAGGCGGTATCAAGCTTGGACTGCATGGCGGCCGCGTGCTTCCGCGACTTCAAGAGTTGATCCTCCAGCGCTTCAGCCCGGAGCACCGCGTCGCCGAAGCCTTGCAACATGCTAGACTTCTCGCGGGACCTCTCCACGACGTCCTGCACAGAAATGGGTACTCAACGCTAAAGGATTGACTACTCAGGAGTTACGACTACTCACCTTCATCCACTGCTCAGCTTGGCGGACCGCCTCCAGGTGCCTGGCCACCATTGCCGGGTCGACCAAGTCGTCTGCCAGCAACTCCACCCCGCCATGACTACTCGTGGCGGCTTCAGTCATCGGCACAGAGCGAATGGGCTCTGCGTCTTGGATTTCCGGGGAGCGGACGACCACCTCCAGAGCGGGTTCTGGTGGCGCGGTGGTCTCCTCTCCTCCGGTCGCCACGGCGGCCTCCTCGGTGGCTACTTCCATCGGCTCGGGGGCTCCTCCAGCAGCCTCCGGCACTTGTGGTGTCAAATTCTGCATGGGCACCGCTGCTGGGATGTCGCTCCCTTCGGCCTCAGCGCCTGTCAACAAGAAGACAAGTGCATCAGCGACTACGCTACTCTTTGGGGAGTGCTATAACCTCAGCAGAGTACTCACCTTCGACCACGCGGCTTCGGGCAACGTAGCCTCAGCAGCAGGCGCTTCGGGCTCCGCCTGAGGGGCGGGAGTGGACTCCTCGGCGGGCGGCGCAGCTTCTTCTCCAGCCACCGCTGTAGAGGGTTCATCCCCCTCCCAGGACAGATCTGTTGATTTCCTGCAGAGTACACAGATTGGTTGTCAATCAAGCTCGACTACTACATCAAGTACTACTTGGGGAGATCCAACACTTACAAGTTTGACCGGACTATCGTCACGGTCGGGGCGCCGAGGATGCTGGCGATATCCACCAGTCCAGCCTCGGCGGGCGCCTCCTCTTGCGCCTCTGCGGCCGCTGCTTCCTCTGCAGCAACAGCAGCCGGTGCAGCGCTCTCCTGCGCTTCCGCGGCCACCACTTCTTCTACAGCGGCGGCTGCGGGCTCCGTGCTCCCTTGAGAAGCAGGGGGCTAGCGCTCCATCTGCGCCAGGAGCTCTTCGACAGTGGGGACTGGGCTACGACTCCCAGCGGCTTCCCCCACCGTGTCCCACTCGCCTTCGTCGCCCTGATCAACGGGCTCCGTAGGCGGCAATTCCTGCAAAGCAAGGAAGCTCAGTCATCAGCAAGTGAACTCGAGAGACTAGTACTCGACTACACTACTCAAGACGTCTTACCTCTTGGGGCGTGGTCTCAGAGACCTTCAACTTCTTCGACATCGCTTGCGGGCGGGGTTGCGCGGCTTCCGCGGCGGCGCAGCCAGACTAGCCTCCAGGCTAGCTGGTGGATCCTGCACGAGGGGCACATGAGGTAGGCCAGGACGGCTGAACCTCGACCACAGCTGGAAGCAGTCCTGCAGCGTCTCCTGGTCGTCGTCCTCGTCGGACGTGTCCTTCACGACCACAGTGTCGTCTCCTTCGCCGACCTCCCGCCGCTCCTTGGCCTTGGTCTTCCCCTCCTCCGGGATCTCGACTACCTGAGGGGGCGGCGGTGGCTCGGAGTCGGACTTCTTTAAGTCATCCTGCAAGACACAACTCGTCAGCGTGACTACTCGCACGGAATGGGTACTCGACATGGGGGTACGACTACTTACCTCCTTTGGCGGGCGTGCGACGGAGTACTCCGGGACAGGGCACGCCGTGTACGGTGGCATGTCCTTGAAGATGCGCGTCAGCCTATCGACAATGTCGTCGTCGTCGACTTCGTCTCCTGGCATCCGTGACGTGTCGTCTTCGCCGGTGTACTCGAATCCTAGGGTGTCGCGAGCCATCAGTGGCTGCACCCTGCGCTTCATGAAGCTGAAGGCCACGTGCTCGGCCCTCAGCCCGGCTTCTCTCAGCGCCTTGATCCGCGCCAACAGCTCGGGGAGCTGGATCCTCTCCTGCATCGTCGGCTCCGTGTTCCACCACGGGCGATGCTTGGGCTGCTTCCCGCTCGGTTTCGGCAACCCTGGGTGGTGGTTCGTGATGTAGAACCACTTCGCCTTCCAATCCTGGTTGGAGTCGATGAGCTTGTACGAGAGGTACTGCTCGGCGGCGTCCTCCCGCATCTGGATTCCCGCTCCACCGACTACTCACGAGTTGCTGGCGCTCGGCTGCGGCTTCACCCGGAAGAACTTCCGGAACAAGATCCAATGGGGCTTGATCCCCAGAAACGCTTAACAAAAGTGCACGAAGACGGCGGTGTGGGTTGAGGTTGAGGTACTCGATGTCGTAGTACCCCATGAGCCCCTTGAAGAAGTCGCTCGCCGGGAGTGCGAGTCCACGCTCCACGAAGCGCGCGAACATCGGGATCTCGTCTTTGCTCTTCTCCATCGGGTACGGATCCCCGGCGGCGGCGGCTCTCCACATGTTCACCTCCTTCTCGTGGATGAATCCACTGTTGAGGAGGGCCAGCAATTCTTCGGTCTTTGCTTTCGACTTCTTCCACTCGCGGTTCGGATCTGGCTGCGGTGGAGACATCGGCGGTGCTGCCCCTGTGGCAGATCCGGCGGCTTCGTCACGGCTCCTCTTCTTCCCCCCGGCGGCCTTCGCGGTCTTGAACGGCGACGGCTTCATCCTCCAGGTGCACGACGTCTTCACGCGCATTCGCTCGGGGGCTACCGCGGTGGCTCTCTCTGGCGGCGCACTCAGATCTACAGCGGCGGCGGCGTGCGCTGGCAGCGACTCTGGCCAAGATCTATTCGAAATGGCTACAGCTATAATGGGTGAAAAACCCTAAGGGATTTGGCTTCTATTTATAAGTCAAAACGGCCCTCCAACGGCCGGATGGATAAGTCTGCGCTCGGCTGACTCAGCGGCCGCGCGTGACTCTTCGTATTCTACTAGTCGACGCGCCTCACCTCGAGGGCTCGGCTACTTCTACTCGACTACCTGGGAAGCGACAAGACTCAGGAGCATCTCAGGACACATTCTACAAGATGACCCTTAAAATAGAGAGGAAGCACTCGACTCAAGGCTCGGGGGCTCCGTGCCATGTGTCCTTCGGGTTTTTCTCTCCAGATTTTTCAGGATATTCTTGCCAAGACTTCAGATGGACCCTCAGCCAGAGCCTACGACTCAACCTAAGGCTCGGGGGCTACTCCATATGGAGTGCGATTTTGCAATCGCACTCCCATATTAGCTTCGGCTTCAAGAAAACATGGGCTTTGTTGAAGACCTTCGAGGGCAGCACTCGAGGACGCTTGGGACTACTCGAAAAGACTTCAAGATTGCTCAAACATCAGCTGGAGTACGTTCCAGCCTCGGGGTGCTTCGACTACTCTTGAGGTCTTTTGACTTGTAGTACTCGGGGACGCTTGAGGACTACTCGTTAAGGCCGTCAAGACTACTTGAAGCTATCCTTCTCGACTACAAAGTACTCGGGGGCTTGTCGTATGGACCTCCCTGGGCCCACTAACTCGGTGGGGACCAGGACCGACTACTCGGTGGGCCCCCGGGACTACCGGCTTGCGCTACACGGCACCCGATGGCGTGGAGCACAAGGACTACGAGAGGAGGAGTACTCGGCTAGGAAGCCGTACATGTCCCGCACCGTATGGAAGACTCCTAGACGTACTCGACTAGTACTCTCTCCCTACTCCGACTTGTAACCCCGCCTCCCGTACTATATAAGGCGAGGCGGGGACCCCTCTCAACATCATCTCATCTCACGGCGTACAATTACACCATCTTGTAATCGTACCCAATCAATCCGTAGCTACGCAAAGATACGAGACGTAGGGTATTACGCACCTCGCGGCCCCAACCTGTCTAAATTGTGTGCCACGTATCTCTTTCTTCGAGTTACCGATCTCGGCGAGGCCACATTCATCTACTTCGGGTACTCCCCTTAGTAGGTTGCCGGTCTAAAACACTGACAATCACAGTGGGCGACAAACTGTGCAATGTCCACTTTCATTCCATTCCACCAATAATTCTGTTTTAAATCCATATACATCTTAGTGGATCCCGGGTGGATGGAATACGCCGAGTTGTGTGCTTCATCCATGATGGTCCGTCGGAAGTCTCCATCTTCTGGCACGCATATCCTATTCTTATACCACAGTGTGCCTTGATCGTCCACTCTAAAGTCTGGGGCCTTATTCTCCCCCGTGTGCTTGTAGATTTTCATCAAATTCTCATGAGTCTCTTGGACCTTCCCGATCTTTTCTTCCAAGGTAGGTTGAACACTTAGTTGGCGAACGTATCCCTGGGGTACAATGTGCATGTTGAGTCGTGCCATTTCCTCTTGCAACTGTGCGCTTTTGGGCACTGCTTTCTCATAGGATTTTCCGCTTAAGGCATCTGCCACTACATTAGCTTTTCCTGGGTGGTAGTGGATTTCTAGGTTATAATCCTTGACTAATTCTAACCACCTTGTTTGCCTTAGGTTCAGGTCATGCTGGGTGAAAATGTACTTTAAGCTCTTGTGGTCTGTGTAGATTTCGCACTTATTCCCAATCAGGTAATGTCTCCAAATCTTAAGGGTATGCACTATGGCTGCAAACTCCAAATCATGGGTGGCATAGTTTTTCTCATGGGGTTTGAGTTGGCGGGAAGCATACACCACTACTTTTCCATCTTGCATAAGGACACATCCCAATCCTTGTCGGGATGCGTCGTTGTTGATGATAAAAACTCGTTTAACGTTTCGATTGGACTCGCAAGCGTACAAGTCACCTATGCCCTTCTTCACCTATGGGAGATCCCAAGGTTAATCAATCCACGAAGCAAGGGGATTGCTAGCGCTTAACCAAGCACTAATCTAGTTGACTAGGGAAACCTTTAAAGAGAGGATTAAACTTAAAGTAAAAGCAATCTAATCTATGTTAGTCTAAGATTAGGCTAGATGGCAAAAGTTGGTACAATAGAGTGATTAAGAAAAATAAGCGCTACGTCTCTAGGATCTAGGATATCATGGATATGCATCTACTACACGAGAGTGGTAAACCAATCTATCGGGGGTTGTGACCACGGTTTCACCCTTTTCCTCCCCCCCGTACTGTCACTACGCGGAGGTAATCGTGACTAGACCTATGATGGACACGGTGTGTTGATGGAATCTATGGGAGTAGCGGATATCATACGCCCGAAAAAAGGTAGCAAACCTTAATCGTCAAAGCATTATCAACATGAAAGCAATAGATTGAAACCACGAATCAAGTAGCGATCACATAGCATGTATCCATCTAACCCTAGGGATGAATAGAGACATTACCCCATCATCTTACAAAGATTGAAGCACATAGGGTGATGGAGACTCCGGAGAACGTCGTCGATGAAGATGGCGGCGATGAAGCTTGGGAACACCCCTAGGCCAGCGGCTTGGAGTCCTTCTCCTGCTTCCTTCCCTCCGCCGACATTGATCCTTGCGATGAACTCATCTAATCTCATCCCTCATCTTGTGGCGGCTCTCCGATGAATGGATGTCAATGAGTAACCATCTTGGGGTGCCTAGGGGGTTGTATTTGTGTCCTTGGGGTGCCTTGGGGCGTGCTCCACCTTACCTTGCTAGAGATCCTCCTTGGGAGAGAAGCAAACTTGGTTTCCATAAAATCAGCCTCGTCCAGATTTTCCTGATTCGCTGCCCTTCTTTGCCGGCGCCGTATCTCCCACGTCCGGACTCCAAATAATGCAAATTCGGTGTTCAGGTTGTGTGCCACGAAATTATCTTCAACTTTGGTATTCATTTCTTTCCTTGGAAACGAAGATAAGATCTCTAAGGCCTCATTCGTTTCCACGGGATCAATTATGATCGGAATGGATAAATACAACAAGAAAATCATGATAGTTACCGGATTTATTCCGGGTCGAAAATTAATTTGCTCATGATAGGTACACCAAAAGGCTCGGAATCAATCCACTAGTCAAGAGGTGTGGAACCAATCCGGTTCTACGGTCTCTTGTTCTACCTATCATGATTGGTAAATGAATTTTTGATCCGGAATAAATCCGAGTCCATATCACAATTTTCTTCATACATTTATTATTCCGGCCGGATTGAATCCCACGAAAGCGAACAAGCCCTAAATCGGCCTTGGAAGATAATCTGTTTTGATTTCGGAATGACTGCGCAGCAGGGATTTCGAGGGTCATATCTCCTAGCTCCCTTATCTGAATTGGGCCATCCACATGTCCAAATCGAAGGTATCGTCGAGGCCCATAACTTTGGTAGTCAAACTTTTACCACTAAAGGCTATTTAAGTCTCCGAATCTGTACCGAAAGATCATGCTGTCCTGGGCTGCGAGAATATCTCTTCGGCTGAGTTGATCTCGTTGGTATACATCCAAGTCCCCAGAGTTTTGCGTGTTGATGCTTCGGTCCTTGGGTTGTTTGGAGTCTTTTTCACTTCGTGTCTTGACTTGTAACGGGCTTCATGATCTTCTCTTGAAGTGCTTGATGAACTTATCCCGAAAGTCTCCTCTTGAACGTTAATTTCCTGCGTAAACAACAAACTCCAAAATCGACATGCAAGTGTGAACTTGTTACATCATTAGTATGCATAGTGGCAGATTAGTTGCAAATCATAATCGAAACCTTTGTATAACAAGTACTCTAGGTTGACAGAAATTCACCGTCAACATCTCCCCCATGCTTGAACCTTGCTCGTCCTCGAGTAAGTAATCTTTGCTTAGAAGGGAAATCAGCGTTGCCTTCCAATGTTGTCCCTGCACTTAGTCATTCATGACGAGGCAAATTGTTGTATCTTAAGAATTTATTTTTAAAGTTCAAGTTGTGACCGACTTCTTTTTCATTATGTAAGATAGACTAACAATAAAGAATAAGGCACATTTAATAAAGATGATGCTCTCAAATTTAAGTGAACTTAAAACCATTACCTTGTTCCATGGAAGAATTTTCAAAAAGATGCATATCCA
The DNA here is from genome assembly GCA_947561735.1 of Cenchrus americanus. Taxonomy (NCBI): domain Eukaryota; kingdom Viridiplantae; phylum Streptophyta; class Magnoliopsida; order Poales; family Poaceae; genus Cenchrus; species Cenchrus americanus. The sequence goes on along the minus strand of OX387241.1, from coordinate 29,284,309 downwards.
ACATAAGTAAAAATCTCTTGCAAAAGCTTATGGAAACACTCATCTCATCAAGTCACTCAAGCCTATACTAGATTATTTTCAACCTAGTCTACTCATATGTGATAGTGGAAGGCTTATGTGGAGCTTGGAAGGTTAAAAGCAATCCTAGCAAACCATACATCCGAAATATTGTCAAATTAAGAGAGAGATCTATTGGAATTACCGAGACTTGTCAAAAAGGCCATGGAAAATAAATGTTGGAAAGAGAGAGGGATGAAAACACACATTTAGATAGGTGGACATGTGCAAGTGTCAAAAGGATGATCCCGAGGCACGAGTGAAGTCCTCGTTATCGGATTGCACATGGTTGGAAGATTTGAGTATGGATTTGTCATCAAGACACTTGAGAACTTATGAAGTAAAAAGAACCGAGGAGCATCTTTATTACTTTTATTTTATTCCCTTCTCATTTTTCTCTTTTCTTTTTTCTTTCTTCTTCCTTTTTCCTTACTTTTCTTTTCTTCTCATCATAATTTTTTTTCAATTTTCATTTTTTTTCTTTTGCTCCTCAGAACTTTTTGCAACATAATACTTACATAGCATTTGTCAGAGATGATGTAATGTCTCCTCCCCCATGCTTGAATGATGCTCATCCTCGGGCATAAAAGAGAGGGGAAATGGCTGCTAAAGTAAGTAGAAATTCCATAATCTTGCGGAATATTTGAATCTCCCTCGAGAATTTTACTCCATACTCAAATTGGGTTGTGGACAAGGATGTGATCACAAAAAGATGTTTTTGGTTTAGGGTGGATGATGTAACATACCAGAAATTTGAATGATTTACCATTTGTGAATTTTCGCAAAAATTTAAAACTTTTTGTTTGAACTTGTGTGCTACCAAATTTGATCCCAATTTGCTGGCCTCTCACCTTTAATCCCTTATAAATTAAACCAAATATCAATTATTATCAAATTATGGTATAAATTGTTGGAGTTCTTGGATTTTAATTTGGAGTTTAAAATTGTGTGAGGTTAGTCGCACCTAAATTCAAAACCCTTTTCAAAGCTAACTTCTAACTTGGGTCTGCTAACTCTAGCGGCAGTTTACCAGAGATCCCTTGACTCCTGGCCTGCGAACCACCAAACCTTCACCTTCACGCCGGCCCACTAAGCTAGTCGGGCTAGCCCAGCAACCGACCCAGGGCAGCCTAACACCTGCAGCGCCGTCGCCCTTATCCTTCTGACGCTGCCAAACCGGGCCCGCCCGTCAGTGGCGCTTGTGCCCCTTTCTTCCACCTCTGGCCGTACAGGGCACGCGCGCCGCGCGTGCGCATTGATGGGACGGGCTCGACGGGCGCCCGAGCTGGCGCGCACTCATGCGGCCGCGCGCGCCCAAGGCCTCGCTCGGATCCCTTGCCGATGCGCTGGCCCTATTGGATGCTCCCCACGTCGCCTCGCCAAGCCGTGGCGCCATCTCGGCCGTCTGCCGCTGGCGCCCTAACCTTAGGTTGTTGCGCGGCATATAAACCCCCAAGGCGCCGCACCCGCTCCACCTTCCCAAGCCGCCGCCGCCAGACCCTCTTGCCCCTGCGCTTTGCTCCTCTGCTCCTTGCTCTGCGTCGCCGCCCCTTCTCTACAACCTTGCACCGCGCCAAGCCGCTCGAAGACCTGCGCCATGGCGCGCTTGAGGAGCTCCGTGCCGCACTGAAGCTCGGAGCGCGCCGAGCCGACGCCTCACCACCGGCCCAAGGAGTTGCTCGTGCCGAGCCCTCGCCGTCCTGCAACCTTCGCACCGGCGCACGCGGAAGAAGGAAGCCGACACCATGGGAGGAATTGAAGACGCCGTGCCGCACTTGGAGCACCGCGGGCCAGCGGGGAGACGAGGTCACCCACGCCACCGTCGACAATGTTGCCGCGGAGGAGCCAGAGCCACGAAGCACCGTGTACACCGACGCGACACCGACATTGTTGCAAAGATAAGCACGCCGCCGACGCGTTCAGGAGAGCCACGCCGACACCTGCAAGCCGATGTCACCGTTTTGGAGTTCCACGCCGCACGGGAGCTTTGGAGCATGTCGTGCCGAGAGCTCCGCGCCCTCACCACCGTCGACATGCCGAGCTTGGCCGCACCACGACACCGAGCCGTCCACGTCTTCACCGCCTACACCGCTACCTGCTGCCGTCCGTGACGAGCCGTGGACACCCACGCCATCGTCGTCCAGGAAGCATCATCGACGCCCAAGAGCTCTACACCCGTGCTGACCCGGAGCCACCTACCACGACGAAGCTGAGGGCGCCCACCACCTGCTCGACGTTATGCCAGGACGCCAAGCCGCCCCTGGTCTGCATCCCCTTCACCGAGTGTGGCACAACGACGACCAACAGCCTGCCTGCACTGCACCAAGCCGCCAGGGCCACGATCTCTCCCTGCCTCACGGAGACCATCCTCGAGCCCACGGTGAGCCACACAGCCGAGCCCCTTCCTTGCCCTCTAAGTGTTCGATTAAATGCATGAACGTATCCTGTGGCTAGAGCTTTCTCCTGTGATCATGCCTGTGTCGCCAGCCATCTTGTTGTGCCTGCAGTTTGTCTCTTTTGTCACATTAGCAGCCATAGTTGCTTTGTTTAAGTTGCACCCTTGACATGCCCACCACCTGTTCGGCGTTATGCACAAAAGGGTGCAGCACACGTTTCTCCCCTTTTGCTCCGCCTTTGTCCGGTTGTCATGCCGTGGTCTTCTGCAGGTGCCACCACTGCTCTTGTTTGTCGCAGCCGTGGCATTTGACCAGCTTCGCATCGCGCCGCCGCCTTTGCACCGCCACCATGTGGGCCGGCCGTAGAGGTCCAGAGCTTGGACATTTGCTGTGCTTGGCTGTCGGCTGTGAACCATGGACCTTTCCATGTCTCTAACCTGTCACCAACACCCTAACCAACCGTCTGGCCGTGCTTCGCCACCGTGGAGCACCGCCGGCCAACTGTCGAGCACCTGGGGTGCGTCGACACGTGACCAAAGAACCCAGTCGAACCTCAGGGAAGAATCTAGGGTGGACTTCTGGACTTGGCTTACTGGGCCCTATCAGGACAAGTCCAATGGGCCGCTTCCGGCCCACTAACTTTTGACGTCATGTTGATGTCATCATGTTTTATAAAATCCTTTTCTATTTTAACAAAGGTCTTAATAAATGTTTTATAGATCCTTTTCCTCTTTAAAAATCATAACTAATTATCTGGAACTCCGAAAATTATGAAACCACTTGCGTTAATCCTGAGGCGCTCGCTGCTACCCTATCCTTATCCTCTCTTGCCCTTGAACCAAACCATTTTGCCCCGCGTTCTTGGTGTAGAATTCGTGGCCGCTGCCCGCCACTATGCTAATGTGGGTCTGGGACGCCAGAGCCCCGCAACTAGCCATTGGCGTGCCGCAGACAGGAATTCTACCCCATGTTTGCATCACTTATCTTTCCTACACCATTGCCTTCCCTTTGTGCTGCTTCGCGCATCCGCTCTCGCTCTACTTGGCTTCATGCTATGAAGCGTGTACCGTGACAGGTGCTTGAGACCAGGATGCCACATGTGATGGACGGCCGTGTCGTGAGCAGAGGCCTCTGCTTCACGCTCGACAACCATGAGCCGCAACCTAGTTGCCTTGCCATGGACGTGGCCACATCAGCAGTACATGCCTCATAGCGCTCTTCAACACACCTTACCCCATCACCACTCAATATCGATCGCAAGTCGACCCTTTCATCTCTTTTGAGCTGTCGCCGCATATCTTGGCATGGTAATGCCTTTTCTAATATCTTTGCCTCACTCTGCTATCATCGTCCTTTGCACTTCTGCTTTGATCATCAGAGAGCTAAACCTTGCAAGCTTGATCTCTAGAAATCTTAGCCGTGAGACCCATTACTCGACCATGAACTAACCCATGTTTTCTAGTATATAAAAACTAGTTGCTTAAACTACTTTTGTTTTAAAACCAATTGCTCTATTTACATTAATTAAACCAGTGCTGCTTGTATTTACTCTGGAGTTTATTTGGATCTTCTGAATTGGTTCTTATTAATGTTTTTGCACTAGATGAATGGTCGTTATTTATTTTCGCGTCGCATCTCGTGTAGGCTTGTGTTCATGTTTGAAGACCCGAGCTGTGACGACCGAGAAGACTTTCTACCTCAACATTGACCGAGTGGACGCTCAACCTCTACTACTCTACGATGACTACCGCGCAGGTGTCATGTCACTCCCAATCATGTAGAACCCATGCATGCTATTAGTTGCTAGTGCTATATTTATATTACTTTATTTGATGGATTGCATAGCCATTTGTTTAGCCACGCCTTGATATTTGATATATCATGTTTCCTTGCTTTACCTACCTCGGGACTAGCTACAGACCCCTAGCTAGTCCCATATAATCACTATCCATACTTTTGTTGCTTGATTTTGGATGGTTCTCTAGGTTTGGACTGAGATGTGGGAGATCTCGGTGTGTTCTAGCGTGAGTTTTGGGTGTGTTCTTCCTTGACGTGTTACTGGTGGGAGTGAGTCATTTGGTTACTTGTGAACGCCTACCTCGGGGAGATGCGATCTGGCCTCTCGCCCGAGCGGCGTGTCGGACGTGATGGAGATGGGGAGTGCTCGCTCTCGGCCCTTAAGGACCGATCGTCAGTTGACGTTGCTTCAGTGGACTTTTACCGTACAAATCGCTGCCTTGTATTGGGCGGGGGTGCGGGGTGAGACTCATAGTGGATAGCACTGTGCATGTAGGCGGATCGGTGTGATCGTGATGGGAGACAACGTTCCTCCTTAGAAGACTTCGCTACAGCGAGGCCGGGGAAGGGTTCCACAGCTTTAAGGGACCCCTCGCTGGCAGTATGAGCTCTACAGCAGGGGCTGCGCCAGACTCGGAGACGCAGGAGAGTGCTATCCACTTACTTGGACTCCAACCGTATGGTAGGGTTTGGGATGGCGGCCACCGTTTCCGGCTCTATTCGGGCGGGTACAGTTGTACAACCTCTATAGAGTTAAACCTATAGCTATAGTCCGTGTCCACTGGTTATGGACAGTCCTATGATCTCTCATCTGGCTAGACTTTTTCTTGTGCTTCTTCTCTCCCCCGTGTGTGAGCCCGACCTGAGGCCGTTGAGATGTGGGGATAGGAGCAGGTGGGCCCCACATCGCAGATGAGAGTTGGGAGATTGATCACGGGTGTGATTCAGTGCTTTGGTGTGGACTTCCCTTGTTGAGGGGTGTGGACCCCAGAGGTGTGGACCTCCTGGAGGTGTGGACCTCGCTGCTTATTCTGCATACCTTGATTGTTGCTTCCGCGCTGCTGCATGCATAGCTTTCTACAGCCAAATGTAGGGTTTGTCCATGCTTATTAGATTCAACCACCACTTTTGCTCTTTGTTGGGAAGCTGACATGACCTACCCGCTTATCGGGTAGATGCTGGTATTTCAGACTTGGTGACCATCTACGACTACAACTTCTACGCCGAAGGTGTGAAGACTAGAGCTGGTTCTATGCTCGAGTTTGCCTGTTGAGCTGGAGTCGCTTCGCTTCGACAGATCCACTGCGTAGATGTTTTACCTTCCTTGATTCAGTCCTGTTGGAGTTGTACCCGGCTTGTGCCGAAGAGTTGTACTCTGATGTTGTAATAATGTCATGTAATCCTTCTTTTGTTCCCGTGTTGTATGGATTTGTACCACTTGAGACAGGGATTGCACGTGATAGCCTCTTCCTGGGACTATGCAGGGAGTCGGGTTTCCGTTCGCGGAAATTCGGTTTGTTTCAGATGCCCAACGAAGTTTGTGAAATTTTCGATGTGAAAACCCACAATGCATGGACAAAATGGCTAGCATGAAAAGTTACACAAAGGAATGACCAGCTTCTTAGTCTCGAACCATAGAAATCAATCATAATCCAACTCATCAAAACATATGTTTGCAATCTATGGGTTTTGTTATCATAGAACATATATGTATATGGCTTTGGTAGGTAGAACTTTGCAAGAGCATCACAAATATGTAGATAGCATAAAAGTTAAGTTTTCATAAAAAACAACAAGTTATTTGGCTATCCATAAACTTAAATTAAAGAGCAAAGATATGTATGTGGGTCTAGAGCATAGTCATTTCACCTCCACAAATAAAAGAGCTGGTATTTAAATTAATTTCAGATCATGTTATAGAGAGAAATTATCCAAGACATGTATAACTTCATGTAGGTGAAACAAAGCGATTACTTTCATCATCTTTCCGTAAGCATAGGCAATATAAAACATCGAGGTGAACACATGGTCATGTCTATCTATTGAAAATAAAAGAAACCTAGGTTGTCCTTCTAGTAGCCATGTTATTGTTGGAAGAGAAAAACAAAAGGTTGCACCTAGTTGAGGTTGAAGGCATACTTACAAGCATTTGTGTTTGGAAAAGAGAAGGTCTATGGAGGTGTTACCGTCTTTTGTAGTTCTTCGTTGCCTTCTTCCGACATCTCCATGTATCGATGTGGCTTTGCTTTTCTCTTGATTTATCAACGCTCCTAAACTTCTGAATTTTATCTTGTATGCTTAATGGAGTCATTGGTCGCCCTTCCTTTCAATGTTGTCATCACCATCTCCTCTTTCTTGTTCTCATCATCTCCTTGATGTCTCTTTTTTCATGGATTTCCCATCTGTCCAGAACAGAACATATATTGAAATATGACTCTATTTAAAAGTTTATGAAATTATCTTTCCAACGCGTGGTCATTCATAAAAAACGGAGTTCAAACAAGGGAGCTATGTCCGTTTTACTTCAGCGTTGCGTGCTGTCCAAAACTGATTTCAGGACGTTTTGCACTTGGTGATTCGAGCATAACCTCTTGTAGGAACCTCCGATTGTCTTGATTCTTATTTTTTTGGAATCTTAACTTCATGGTGCTTCTAAATATCCAAAAATATTTAGTATTTTTCCTTCGAGACCACGCGGAATTTTGATGAGATCGGTGACTTCTTGCGCATTGGCCCGGAGACGTTAATGATCTTGATCATTCTATTTTCTAAGCGTCATGTTGCACTTCCGTGTTGAAGATTCAGGGTCTCCCCCATGCTTAACATTTTGCTAGGCATGGAAGAAGAAGACAAACATTTTAACTTAGCCATCCTTTAATTTCCTTGTAGTGAGAGTCTTTATCTTGCCTGCAAGACGTTTTAAGCGCACATTCTACCCCCAAGGTGACGGTTGGGAGTAGATAGAATTGCCAACAATCCAATATTTACTAGGACTCTCAACTTGTGGCATAATTAGTCTAATGAGAAATAAAAACCTAATGAGTGTACGTGGTGCAAGGTGTGTATGCACATGATAGGAAAGCATATAAATAAAGATAATGTTTTCACCTAGTTCTAAACATGTTTACAACTAGGTTGCCAAATTTCTCCATAGCCATAAAAAATTATTTATCAAGGGTTAAAACACCATGTCTATCCCTAAATCAATAACTCTTATAGCACAAGAAAAATTAAGCGCATTGCAAAGCTTATAAACTAACCAATGCAACATGAAAACATATGAAAAGCTAGCAAGGTTTATCGAACTTAACGATGATGGTCCGCGATCATGTTTAAACACCAGGTTTACACAAGATCACAAAAGGAAAATACTCAAAGGGCCCTATGAAGCATTAACATGGAAACTGAAGCATACATCATTAAGTATATAAACGACCAAGCCAACTATGTGCAAAACATGTATATGCAAAGAAACATCACGTTGATAACAAAATGCAATGCATTCAAATAAATAAATATGAGCATGAACATGATGGTGGTTCTAAAAAAAGAAAACTAAACTTAGATTAATAACCACAAGTTGATCATCATAAGAAGGTGTCATTCTTTATTCTCTATAAGAAAGGAATAAAAACATAAAGAAACGGGTTGCCTCCCGAAAAGCGCTTCATTTAAAGCCATAGAGCTCGACTTTCTCACATACCTTCGTTTCATCGCATAGCCATGGTCCTTCATGCAAGAAGAAAATGTACCAATGCAGCTTTAATTTACTTCCCATGTTGTTCTTGATCACTTAAAGAAGACTTGCCCAAGGCATCCTTTTGCTTCATCGCTATCTCCTTCTTTATCACCCTTCCGTGCTGCCTTCACTCCATGAATTTTTATTTAATGTACAGAACAGAAAGTATACCCAAGCTCTACTCCATTGCACAGTGCACAAAATTTCCTTTCCAACGAGTCTTTATTTGCCCAAATCGGACTCCGGACAAGAGAGTTGCGTCCATTTTATTTCGACGATGAAATCTGTCCTGAAATTTCAGAACGCGCAACGCTCAATTTCTCCATAACTCCTTGCACAGGTCTTTAAATTTGTTGGTTCTTGATGCGTTGGACTGGAAACTTCATGGAGCTTTTGAGTATTTCATTTTCTTCATTTGTACACCTCTGAACAAGCTCTAAAATTGAAGAAGACAGCAGCATCCATCGCGGGGTTTGGAGAGGTTGATGATTTATCTTGCAACTTTTTAGGCATGACTTCTCTTTTAATTATTATAGCCTTAACTACATGGTTAGTTAAAATCGGGCCTTCTCCCAACATTTGCTTATTTAAGGTCATTAGCTTGACCAAGCGCAAAGCATGATCGAGATTTACAAAACTTATTGTAAACATACGCGTCCATAATTAACACCACACATGCGAATTGTAGCAACAAGCTAAGGTGTAAACAAAAGAAACATATGTTTCATGCATAGCACTTAGCTCATCATTAGGCAAAGGTTCCTTAGGTGTGAGATTAATTGGTTCGAACATAAATGTTTCCTCTTTTTTATTCTCAAGAAAATCTAGCCTATCAACATGATCATTATTGGAATAAGGCATAGAATTTAAACTATCATTCATACTATTGGTTGAGCATGAGTATTTGAATTTATCAACAACAATACTAATAATATCTTGAGATCTTAGCACGTACCTTGACCTTAGAGCTTTTTCAACAAGAGTGGTATTTGGTTTATGTAGAGGTGTTAAAGGCGAACCAATCTCAACGAGTGAAGGTGTCTCTTTGTTACCTTTTTGCATCCCCTCCATCTCATCATGTGGAACGTGTAATCCATCAATTGTGACGCATTCATCTCTTCTTTGAAGTCTTCATTATCAGCCAAATCTTCATCTTCAAAGTCTTTTATGTTACTTTCTTTATCTCCCGTGTACCACATGTCGTCAAGATCGCTCATCGTCGATTCACTTTTTTCTTCATCCTTGAGTACTTCCATGTCTTGCTTTGCTAGTGTGTAGGCTTCAATAGCACACAAGATATAACCTTGTGGGGAGGGGCCTTCTTGGAGTACTTGCTCTATGTCAACTCCTTCCCATCCATCTTCTAGCTTGAGTCCTATCTTCTCCCATTTATCTTTCGAGTCACTAGGCTCGTCACGGTTGTACTCTTCTCTTTCTTCGTCATAGATCTTTGAGTTGTCAAATCGGTCGATCCATCCTTCATCATCTTCTTCTCGTTCTTCTTCAAACATATTTTGGATTGATTCTCCACTCATCTCTTGATCAAATATATCTTCAACTAGTTTGGCAACGTGTCGGCGTTCCTCCTTCCTTCGGTAGTTGATTAGTGGGGCAAAATCAACTTGAATCCAACCGGATTGATTGAACTCCGCCAATGGTCTAGCATTCCCCATACTTCAGCCTACATTCATGTTAGTTTCAACATTCTTAATATCCGAAATGACCTATCTTACGTTGGGAAGTGGATCTTCAATTTCTTGTATGGTCGGTTTATCTTCCTTGACCTCCGATTCATCTTTTTCAGAAAATTTAGCAAGCACCTTGGGCTTGCTTTTGTCGTTTTGCTCCTCTCGACAACGTCTTTGCCAATCTCATTGCGTTCTTTGTCCATTGCTTATCCTTTGTAAGATTTGTGCGGCTTCACTAATTGTTTTGTCCATTATATCACCGCTTGCACACATGCTTACAAAACGAGATGAGTTAGGGGTTAGTGAAAAATAAAAGGTATGCAACATCAAGTCACCAGAAAATCCTAAGTTCGGGCCTCGCTCAAGTAGTTCATTAAAACGGTCCCATGCTTCGTCAATTCCTTCCTCCTCTCCTTGCTTGAAAGTGAGCACTTGCCTCCTTAAGTCTTGGACCTTACTTATGGAGAAGAACTTCAAAAGAAACTTCTTCACTAGCTCATCCTAATTTCCTTTTGCTTCGACGGACGCAAGTGTGTACCATCTTCGTGCTTTATCTTCGAGAGAGAACGGAAAAAGATTCCACATGAACCAAGCGGTCGGAACTCCTTCTTGTCGCACCGTGGTGCATATCATCGTGAATTCCTTCATGTGTATAAATGGGTTGTCATCCTCCAATCCTCTAAAGGGGTTTGTCGCCACTAACTTGATGATTCCCTTGATGATTCCAAGCTTCACTTCATAGTGGGTTGAAGCAATCGTCAAATCTGATTTTTGCATTTCAGTGTCTTCCATTGACGGCATTGCTAGATGCCTTAGCGACATCTCTTCATCCTCCAAAGGTGATGTGAACAAATCCATATAGGCACTAAAAATAAAAAAGAAAAACACAAAAGGGTTTTTTCTAGAAAACTAGGGTTAGATGTTAGTAATCAACAAAACTAATACAAGATTAAATGTAGCAAACTGGCTTGCTCCCCGGCAACGGCACCAGAAAAAGGGGCTTGTTGATGGTAAAAACTTGTTTAACATTTCGATTGGACTCGCAAGCGTACAAGTCACCTATGCCCTTCTTCACCTACGGGAGATCCCAAGGTTTGTCAATCCATGGAGTAAGGGGATTGCTAGCGCTTAACCAAGCACTAATCTAGTTGACTAGGGAAACCTTTAAAGAGAGGATTAAACTTAAAGTAAAAGCAATCTAATCTATGTTAGTCTAAGATTAGGCTAGATGGCAAAAGTTGGTACAAGAGAGTGATTAAGAAAGATAAGTGTTCCCTCCCTAGGATCTAGGATATCATGAATATGCATCTACTACACGAGAGTGGTAAACCAATCTACCGGGGGTTGTGACCACGGTTTCGCCCTTTTCCTCCCCCCGTACTGTCACTACGCGGAGGTAATCGTGACTAGAACTATGATGGACACGATATGTTGATGGAATCTATGGGAGTAGCGGATATCATACACCCAAAAAACACGGTAGCTAACCTTAATCGCCAAAGCATTATCAACATGAAAGCAATAGATTGAAACCATGAATCAAGTAGCGCTCACATAGCATGTATCCATCTAACCCTAGGGATGAACGGAGACATTACCCCATCATCTTACAAAGATTGAAGCACATAGGGGTGATGGAGACTCCGGAGAACGTCGTCGATGAAGATGGCAGCGATGAAGCTTGGGAACACCCTTAGGCCAGCGGCTTGGAGTCCTTCTCCTGCTTCCTTCCCTCCGCCGACATTGATCCTTGCGACGAACTCATCTAATCTCATCCCTCATCTTGTGGCGGCTCTCCGATGAATGGATGTCAATGGGTAACCATCTTGGGGCGCCTAGGGGGTTGTATTTGTGTCCTTGGGGTGCCTTGGGGCGTGCTCCACCTTACCTTGCACGAGATCCTCCTTGGGAGAGAAGCAAACTTGGTTTCCATAAAATCAGCCTCGTCCAGATTTTCCTGATTCGCAACCCTTCCTTGCCGGTGCCATATCTCCCACGTCCGGATCCAAATAATGCAAATTCAGTGTCCAGGTTGTGTGCCACGAAATTATCTTCAACTTTGGTTTTAATTTCTTTCCTTGGAAACGAAGATAAGATCTCCAAATCGGCCTCGGAAGATAATTTGTTCTGATATCGGATTGACTGTGCAGCAGGGATTTCGGGGGTCATATCTCCTATCTCCCTTATCCGAATTGGGCCTTCCACATGTCCAAATCGAAGGTATCGTTGAGGCCCACAACTTTGGTAGTCAAACTTTTGCCATTAAAGGCCGTTTAAGTCTCCGAATTTGTATCGAAAGATCATGCTGTGATGGGCTGCGAGAATATCTCTCGGGCTGAGTTGATCTCATTGGTAAACATCCAAGTCCCCGGAGTTTTGTGTGTTGATGCTTCGGTCCTTGGGTTGTTTGGAGTCTTGTTCACTTCGTGCCTTGACTTGTGACGGGCTTCATGATCTTCTCTTGAAGTGCTTGATGAACTTATCCCGAAAGTCTCCTCTTCAACGTTAATTTCCTGCGTAAACAACAAACTCCAAAATCGACATGCAAGTGTGAAGTTGTTACATCATTAGTATGCCTAGTGGAGGGTTAGTTGTTGTCAGATGATGAGATCTGGACAGCCCACGGGGGTGTTAATCCCTGTGGTTTAGTTGTTCGATGAGGTGGAACCTAAGGCTAAGAACTCGGAGGTCGCACACGAGTACGTGGGACACAGAGAACACGACGAGTTTATACTGGTTCGGGCCTCTGGAGAGTAATACCCTACGTCCAGTTGTCGGTGTAGATTGTTGGGGATTGCGTATTGGTACAAGGGTCGCCTCGTCCACCTTATATTGGCCAGCAGATGAGATCAGTTCTCAGACTCCTAGTCGGTTACGACCGGGAGACCTAAGTCTACGTTACACATCTTGCCATATCCCGTCGATTTGCTTTGGTCGTAATCCACCGAGGTCTTGTCTTGTACACCGAGTCTTGAGGTCGTGATGGATTAGGTTGTCTGGGGAATCTTCTGGAAGGTCTTTAGGAGGTCGTGTGGGCCGCCAACTAGGTCGGTTGGGCCCACTAACAGGTCGACGGGTCTTCTGGTAGGCCGGACCCACTTGTCGGGGACGGCCGTGAGCCTGGTCGGTGGGGACCCAGGGGTACCCATGTCTTACAAGCTCTCGAGCGAGGTGTATGCGCAGCGACTTTAGAAAGGTCATGACGAAGTCATAGAGCTATTGACAGGTCGAATAACATGCACGTTGGTCCAAAACGAAAAAAGAACAAGTCAGCTTAGCAGCCGACCTATTTGAAGTCTTGCCGAATGAAGGGAGGTCGAGTGATGACCTATGGGAAGCATACTTCTAATAGATCGAAACGTCATGAAAAAATTAAGAGGGCATCGAAGATGCACTCATGAGTAGTATCCGAGCATCGTGGCAGGCAGGATGGCCGGTATGATGGTCCAAAGAAGAAGAAGAGAAAAAGAAGTAGATCGAGTAACGACGTGATGAGAAACTGGTTTCTCAACAGGTCAGTACGACGAGGAAAACAAGAGGGCGTCAAAGACGCACTCGTAGAGTAGTCCCCGAGCATTGAAGCAGACCACATGACTGGTTTGATGCTCAAAAAGAGAAGAAAACTGAGGCATGGTCTTGATCGAACGAAGTGTAGAGACACCCAGATCTCCTAGCATAGCTACAAGGAGTCTGGCAGGGCTGACCTCAGGGAGGCCTTGTAGGCGTGCCGACCTCGAAGAGGCCTCAAATCAACAATGCCCAGTATCCGAGGATACCCAACAAGGTCTTGAAAGGTGCGTCGCATGAAGAAGTCTACTGTAGTGGTTGAAGTAGCGATGTTCGGGGTTGGTCGATGATGAAGCCATAAAATATGTTTGATCTTGAGCGCATGGAGTGTAGAGACACCCAGATATCCTGCATGGCTGCAAGGAGTCTGGCAGAGCCACTCGAGGCATGTCGACCTTAAGAAGGTCTCAAAATACAAGCGCCCAAGCACCCAGAAGTACTTGGCAGGGCCATTAGGCGCGCACCCCACAGGGGAGCCTTTATTCCCGACGTAAAATCCTGGGTGTCCAGAGCAGGCTGGCAGGGCTACGAAAGCACACTGACCTCGGAAGGTCACGCATATGGGGCGCCCAACTAGGTTGGCAGGGCCATAGTCATACCAAGGTATTGCAAGGCCTAGGTATTTGAGGCACGCCGACCTCAAGGAGGTCGATTTGGTGTCCAAATGACCAACATAGCTGCTAGCCATCCAGCGGAGCCATGATGCTATGGTATTGACGACCTCAGCAATGGGCACACCGACCTCAGGGGCCTGATGAGAATTGTAGATCTCCGTGATGCTTCTGATCTCCATGGTACTTGTAGGTCTCCAGGCGCCCAGATGGATCTGGCAGAGCAGCGAGGCACACCTACCTCGGGAGGTCTTCAATCGAACCTACGACCATTCTGCTCAGGAAACAGAAATAAAGGCTGATTGGAATAGGTTCATTTATGTGCAGAGCCATAGCGGGTGCACCAAGATGCAGAGCCTAGCGGGTGCAAATAAAAGTCACTAGGTCGTAGAGGAAGGTCGTAAAGTCGTCGTCGAAAGGGGCTAAATTAGGCACGGAGCCATCTGATGCAGGGTCAAGTTTTGTCCTGTAGTGTAGACTGTGGGGTCACGGGTCAACAGTGGTCGGAGATTCCCTTGCCGCCCAGGAAACGATAAACTACCCACTAATCAAGGGAGGTACTGTAGCCATGTGATGCTGCGGCGGGCTCAGGCATCATTGATGCGCAAACGACAGAGACATCGTGAGACAGAGAAAGTAATGTCACCACCTTTAATCGCGCACAGACTGCAGGTCCCAGTATCACGTGGTGACAGTGCCATCACTTTGCCAGCTGCTCGGGGCGCGGCTTTGAAGGACCGATACGGCGAACCAGAGAGGGGGGAGTGAATGGGAGCCGATAAAAATTCTTCTTGAAGGAGATGGAAACTCCAACAAGATGAACACGGCTTCCAACACACGTCTCTGACTCACTACCCAAGTTGGTCAAGCCCACGTAGCCACTGGAGTGCCACTGGACCTAGGAACGAACACACAACCTTCCGACCCGAGAACGCAGTGGAACACCAAACCTCGAGTCCACTGACCAACACCGGTCAGACCAGTGAGCACCACCGGCCGACCGGTCCCCGCCGGTGAGAGTTGACGACTTCCACTAAGTGGCTTTACACCGGTCGTGCCGGTGCAACACACCGGCCGACCGGTCCAAGCCTCGAAAGCCCCCAAATCACCAAACGGACCTACCGACCTCCAACCGACCCAAACTCGAAACACTCGCAACACAGACAACGGCGAACACACCCGGACGATCACCCGAGCAAAAACCCACCAAGGGTTGCACCAGTCAGACCGGTCAAGAGCACCGGTCAGACCGGTGTAGCCTGGGCAGCTCGGGATGAACAGCACCCGTGGGTCAACTCCCCCAAATCCAAATCTCGATCTCCCGAATCGCTCCACGGACTTGAACAAGACTTTGGGAATAATAGGAACGCCCCATGAGGAGTCCATAACCAAGTTTAATCCCACCAAAACTTGTCCAAAAAGTAGGAATCGAAGAAATCCCGCCAAGAACACCTCTAAACCTAGAACTCGGAAAACCCCAAAATCGAGCCCCTTTACTCACGAATTTGGGAGGGGAATCACAGCCCAAAGAACCACGAAGGGTTCCCACAAATTTCCCCCATCAAATCCCCAAGAGAAAGGTCCCGAAAACAACCCAAGAAAAACGCCAAGAAAGGGCTCCAAAAATCACCACCAAGAGCAATCGGGGACAACACAACAAGGCCTTGAGGAACCACGCCGAATCATCTATACATGCCACAAAGGTTCATACAAGGTCTAGCTTGCCGCCCGATCATCCAACCCTCTCACAAGATCTCACCATGAAGCTCTCAAGCTAGTCCTGTAGAAATCCTAAGAAAATAGGAAGGGAAAAATAGGAAAGCAAATGAACTAGGGTTTCAAGAGAGTTGGCTGCCATCCTCTCACCTCATGGGTTATATGGAGGCAACCGAAAGTCTAAAATACCCTTTCCTAATAACTAGGGATACAAGCCCCTCAAGGGCGGTTTTGGAAGTCTTCAAGCTTTCTCCATCGGACGGATGCCCGGTGACCGCACCCTGCGTAGCCTCGGCGCAAGTCATGCGATCCTGACGCGTGTCCTCCGCTTCGAAGATTCCGGACTGCGTCGCCGCACACCGGTCAGACCGGTGCTCCTCACTGGTCAGACCGGTACCCACCGGTCTGACCGGTCGACCCACCGGCCGACCGGTCCGGCACCGCTCGCAAAGACCGTCTTCGGTTCTTCGGTCTTGGCTTTGTGGATCAACCAAAGAACCCAGTGGTTTTCTGGTGAACCACTGAAAACCCCGCGAACTCGGTGTAGCCTCCACCAATCTCCAGTCATGACTCGGCTCCCACGTAGTCCCGGCTCGACCTTGGTTTTCAGGCTTAACCAAGAAACCGTCCATGACTTTCTCTTGCTGTTCATGCCACCATGCGGCCCGCACTTGACCCCGCTGGCCACCGGGTCCCTCGAACGAAGCCTACTTGTCTTCTCCAAACCCGGAGGCCTCACCGGCGACGACCTTTCGCGCTTGTTCTTCACCTGCACCAACACCGCCAAGCCACAACCCGCACCCCGCAATACTTAGCCAAGAATCAGTCCAGACAACGTTGTCAATCACTCATTACACAAGGAAGCGACCATCCATCGGTCCTCGAAGCACACATGGTCCTCAATCTCCCCCTTGATGAGTGCATATTGACAACACCCACACGAAAGTAACAAGAGAGAAAAGAAAAAGAAAAGAAATGAACAAAAAGAAACTCCAACAAGCGATCGAAAGCCAAACAAAGGCAAAGAGCAAGATCACTTGAAGAAGACAAGTCTCGGACCCCTTAGGCAAGGGCAACGGCTCGACACATCCGAGACAAAACAAAGCTCAAGCAAAGAGCGCAAACCACCGAAACAAAGCTCGAAAAACCACAAAGAGCTCCCCCTGCACACATGCAAGCTCCCCTGAACCAATGCACCTCCCCCTGGACGAATGCATGCAAACCACTTGAAAAAAGGGCAGCTGCAACACCTTCAGCTCACACCGGTCAGACTGGTCGCCACCACCGGTCAGACCGGTGCCCAACATGTGCACAGGACCAGCACTCGACCGGTCGACCGTGACCTCGACCTGTCAGACCGTGCACACCAGAGCCCAAAAAAGGCTCGGAACCACCTAAAAACCTTCTAAATGCATCCAGCAAGCCATTTCAAGCTCAAACTTCTCCCCCTTGTTGGCAATGCATGAATCAAGCCAAAAATGCAAAACTTTCAACCTAGAGCTTCTCAAATAGACAAAATTCAACAAAGGATGCTACACATGTCCAAATAAGCAAGTTAGATACTCTATAGCTTCGTATCGACATCAACTACAAGATCACCAAGTTTCACAACCATTGGACGATGCTAAGATGGATTTGGGCAATTTTGCGAAAAACTTGCCTCTCATGAGCAAAGTCCTAAACATGATCAAAACATATCAAAATGGCAAAGCCACACAAACTTCATGTTAGGACAGCCATTCTAATCATACGACCATCACAAACACCCACATGCACCTCATGTCATGTCAAAGCCACCGAGCCATGTGCCTACTTCTATGTATGAGACTTCTCACTGGTAGGCATCATGCAACGGTTTAGCACCCAAAGCAAATTAAATTCAGCACATATGACATGGGAGCACATTTTCCAAGCATTTTACATTTCATTTTCAGATTCATATATGGTACATGAAATGTCTTTGCGACAAAAAGGAACTTATGCCCCTCCACAAGATAAAGCAAGAGGGCTAAACATTCATGATGGCAAATGAGCCTTTGGCCCCATATGATCAATAAACTAGCTATACAACCACAAATTAAGCATAACCAAGCCACTAAAACATGTCAAGATCATATAAAGGCATTTACAAATGAGAGAGCATATATGTGACATTTTGCAAAAACATAGCCATCAACCATTGATTATTCATCAAGATCATCAAGAGCTAAGCCAAACTAACCATAGCATACCAAACAAGCTCACAAAGACATAAATTGCATTCCATGTTGAACAATGTATATAGGAGAAGCTTTTCCTATCCAATGCATATGATACAAAATGCATGCTATCTAAGATACAAGGATGCCTATACATCATGTTACATATGCCATGCCAAATGCAAGAAATGCACAAAGGATAGCTATACATATGGTACAAAGGAGCTCCCACACACCCAACTCAAGAAATCAAACACACACCAAGTCCCCCCGCAAACGAGTGAAAGTTGCTTGATCTAGGGGTTTGGTGAAAATATCGGCTAGTTGGTCATGTGTGGGTACATGGATCAAAGCTATCTTTCCTTTCTCTACGTTGTCTCTCAGAAAATGATACCTCACTTCTATGTGCTTGGTTTTGGAATGGAGCACTGAGTTCTTTGCAATGCTTATGGCACTGGTGCTATCACATTGAAGTGAGACATGGGTATACTCCTCACCAAAGTCACTCATGGTGTATGAAATCCAAAGGAGCTGAGAGCAACAACTAGCAGCGGCAACGTTCTCGGCCTTGGTAGTGGATTGAGCAACACTCGACTGTTTGCGGAAAGACCAAGACACCAAAGAAGATCCCAAAAACTGGCAAGTCTCAGAAGTGGACTTCCTATCCAACCGACACCCGGCAAAATCCGTGTTTGAAAAACCATGAAGCGCCAAAGAAGAGGACGCGGAGTACCAAAGGCCGAAGTCGGGAGTGTGACGCAAGTACCTGAAAATTCGCTTCACCGCTTGCCGATGCGAAGTCCTCGGAGATGCTTGAAAACGAGCGCACAGACATACCGAGAACTGGATGTCCGGCCTTGTTGCCGTCAAGTAGAGGAGTGACCCGATCATGCTCCGGTACTCCTTCTGGTCCACGTGTTCACCTTCCTCGTCCGCATAAAGAGCTGTAGTCGTACTCTTCGGCGTCGTCATAGCCTTGGAATCCTCCATCTTGAACTTCCGCACAATGTCCTTGGTGTACTTAGCTTGGGTTCCTTCCTTTGATTGCTTGATTTGTAGCCCGAGGAAGAACTGCAACTCGCCGATCATGCTCATCTCAAATTCCTTGCTCATATCCTCTGCAAACCTTGCAACAAGAGAGTTAGACGAGCCACCAAAGACAATATCATCCACGTACACCTGCACAATCAGGATATCTCTGCCCTGCCTCAAAAGAAACAAGGTCTGATCAACCTTCCCCATCTCAAAACCTCTCTCAAACAAGAACCCCCTCAACCTGCCATACCAAGCTCTAGGCGCCAGCTTCAACCCATACAGCGCCTTCCTCAACTTGTACAATCGGTGGGAGTACTTCTCACTCTCAAACCCCGGAGGTTGCCTCACATACACTTCTTGCTCCAACACACCATTCAGAAAAGCGCTCTTCACATCCATTTGGGGCAACTTGAACCCTTTAGCCATGGAAAAGGCTAGAAGGATCCTTATTGCCTCCAAACGGGCTACGGGAGCAAAGGTCTCCTCGTAGTCGATCCCCTCCTTCTGACTGAACCCCTGAGCAACAAGCTTCGACTTGTTTCTCACAACCTCACCTTTCTCTCCCTCTTTGTTCTTCCACACCCACTTTGTACCAATCGGCTTACACCCTGGGGGAGGGTCAACCAACTCCCAAACCTGATTCCTCTCAACGTTCTCCAACTCATGCATCGAATTAACACAATTGTGATCAGATAGTGCGTGTCCAATGTCTTTAGGCTCAAAAGTAGCAACAAATGCAGCAAGAGCGAAATGAGAATTGTTCCGAACCCTCGACCGTGTAGTGCGTTTATTCATGTCGCCGATGATCCTCGAAGCTGGGTGATCCACTTGTACTCGCCGGGGAGGTTCTCGCCTCAATGCTACCTCCCCTTCAACAACAGCTTCTCCTCTATCTTGATTTGTCGTCGTAGGTGTAGGAGAGGGTCCGTCCACCACCGTAGTCGAAGTAGTGGGTACATGTTCAGCCGGGGGCACCACACCGCCATCTTCATCGTCTCCATGTTCATGCTCCTCCTCCTGAAAGATCTCCTCGCCAAGCTCATCATCACCTGCACACTCAAAGACAAGCTGACTACGTGGCTGTGTCTCGTCGAAGGTTACCTCGCAAGTCTCCACGATTTGGTTAGTTTCAAGATTGAGCACACGATATGCTCTAGAATGAGATGCATAACCAAAGAAAATACCATTGACAGACCTAGCCTCAAACTTATCCAGCTTCTTCCCTTTCTTCAGAATAAAGCATTTGCAAGCAAAGACATGGAAGTGACTCACCTTGGGTGTGCGACCGTGCATCAGCTCATAGCAGGTTTTCTTCTTATGCACTCTGAGGTAGATCCTGTTTGATACATAGCACGCGGTATTAACCGCCTCAGCCCAATACCTCCTCGGAGTCCTATGCTCATCAAGCATCATCCGAGCCATCTCGCACAAGGTCCTGTTCTTCCTTTCCACAACACCATTCTGGGGAGGCGTATATGGACTCGAAAACTCGTGCTCAAGACCCAAGTCATGGAAAAAGGTCTCAAAACGAGAGTTTCTGAATTCCGAGCCATTGTCACTGTGGATTGATCGTATGGCATCTCTGTGCCTCTCGTTCCTCAACCTCAAGACTAGATCTCGAACAAAACCAAACGTCTCCCCCTTATCCTCGAGAAAGAACACCCACGCATACCGAGAGTAGTCGTCCACTTCCCACCCGCGAGATCGCACACGAGCTGGGCCAACAAGGTCCATATGGAGTAGCTCGCATGGACGCTCAGTCATCACATCGGTGAGAGGCGGGTGAGAAGAGGCTACCATCTTGGCATGCCTACACGGCGGACAAACCAACTCTTTCTCAAGCCTCAACCGTGGCAATCCTTGGACCAAATTGAGTTTACTCAAGTGAGACAAAAGGTCAAAGCTCAAGTGACCCAACTTCCTATGCCACTTCCACAACTCACTCGAAGAACCAACCAAGAAACAACACTCCACACCCGAAGACTGAGAAAAATCAGCACGAAACACCTGACCCTCAGGAATGACCATACAAACAAGGTCCCCTCGAGAGTCCAAAATTTGAGAACCACCTGGCCGAAACAACACCTCAAAACCCTCATCCAACAGCTGGGACACAGAAAGCAAATTGTACCCCAACGATTGAACAAGAGCAACACGCCTGATAGTGATCTTGTCACTCACCTTAATCTCACCTTCTGAAAGCACACGCCCACGCCTATTGTCCCCAAAAGTGATGTACCTCCTTGTCACCACCGGGACGAGACTTGAGAACCACCCCCTGTCTCCGGTCATATGCTTCGAGCAACCGGAGTCAATCAACCAAATGTTCTTCAAGTCTCCCACCTGAAATTCAAAAATGAGCACGTGAGCAAACAAACGACTCAGCACTGGGGTTAGTACCAAAAGAGTAAAACCAGTGCCGAGCCATTTGCTCGAAAGTGGGGTTAGCACCAACCAAACCATCTCTTCTACCAAAGCTACCTCCACGAACACCACCACGGTAACCACACTGAGGGAACCAACCCTCTCTGCCTGGAGGAGGACCAAAACCACGAAAGAAAGCCCGTGGACCGTACCTCCTCTCCTTCTCAAAGCTACGACTCCTCCCATCCCCGTAGTGAACTCGAGGGGGAGAATGCCTAGCAACCTGACCACCTGCAAACTCTCCAGCCTAACCACCATAACCACGACCTCCAAAAACAACCCTCGCACCTGTACGAGCACGAAACCCGAACTGCTGCCTGTCCAGGCCTGCACCGGTCTGACCGGTGCCCCACACCGGTCTGACCGGTGTAGCCTGGGCAGCAGCACCTCCAATAGCCTTCCGCTCTCCCCAAGCCCGAACTGTCCTCACACTCACCTTGGCCCTGGGCATCTGCACACTGTTGACGCAAAATCTGCACCTCGCGCCAAGCACACAGCAAGCCGGAAAAGCTAGCTTCACACACGAAGAGATCACGAGACGTGCCAGTCAATTTTCCCTGAAAATTATCAAAAGACAAAGTAGTTAAATTCCAAAGCTTGGAACTTGCCGGGTGGTACCAGACAGTTCCATATTTACGGCTAGAGAGCCAAGTAAGATGACATATAGCTATAAAGAGCTATCTACCGACGGGCTAGAAACCATTCGGGAGCTTCAAAGTACGAAAAGTAAAACAACCGAATAGATGACGTAAGCATGACGGTAGATCGGCCTTTATTTGGATAAAGATGCACGTGCGCAAGGCCATGACCGATCCCTGTGGTAAACATCATTAAATAATAAATGAAGTAAAAGCACGAACATAAATATGTAATAAACAAGCATGCATAGGTCCAAAGCACTAGTCTACCGCGTGTCTAGGTACTTTAAAGCCCGTCAAGCATGATATCAAACAACTCTATCCACCGCATGATACAACTTGTTTGAGATCACGCCACCTTCCGCAAACAGATCTATCCACCGCATGATACGATCTAAATATGGAAAGCTAAAAGCATACAATATTTAAAGCATGAATTATGAACGTGTTTTACTCATGAAAGCATAACCGAACACGGCTGAACAGCCGATTCGGGGTCCATGAATAAGGAACGAACATTACCAAGCAAGATAAGTCTATCAGATTGGATTGAAATCTAATCCACCGGATGATTAGCTCCAAAACAACCCAAAAACCTGCATCTACCGCGTGATACCCAGTTCTTTCAAGATTTATACAAGATTTGGTAAGCTTGAACCCACAACACGTGGCAACCTAGATCGATTCGGTTTCAGCTATCGGGAGCATGTGATCCACGTGCTGTTTTAGCCAAGGGCACGAACTCAATTCGCATAAGGATCATCAAAGGAGAAAATGCCGATCCAAACCCATCTAGATTGGGCAAAGGAGTGTTACGTGAATTTAAACATAAAGCGAAAACTCAAAGCAACACGGGGTAACTTAATGAATCTATTGAATCTTGCCAAAATTCAATAGAGCCGATAACTAGCTTCAAGCTAGATCTTAGCCTACCGCATGGCTCATGACCTAACAAGAAACCCTCTTGAACCAAGCTTGAATCTACCGCATGACACTAAGCATGGTAACAAGACTACTTGCATCAGATCTAAATCCACCGCATGATACTAGACATGATACAAGGTTGCCGGTACTCACGGAGGTCGACGGATCGATGAACCCTCTCGAAGAACTCGATGACACGACAAATGGACTCTAGGGTTTGGCGTAAAGCCGGTTTGTATTGAGAATGATTTCGGATGCTTGTTACATACATTCAGGGTTCATATTTATACCCTGCTAAGCATGACCTCGAATGGATTCGATACCTAATTTATCTCTAAGCGCGATCGCTTATCCATCCATTCGTCCTTTCCGCTTGGTCCACGTCACCACATAATCCCGCAAAATCAGCTCAACAGTTTCCTTGCCGAACGGAAGCAAATAGCCGATCGCGGATTCTTCTGCCGAATGCATCTGAAGAAACTTTCCTTCCGCCGGACGGATTTCTCACCGAGTCGGACCCACAAGTCAGACTCCTTACCAAATTTTGGTGTTAATATATGCCCCTTCAATTACGGGATAAAAGTGATTTTATTCCGGAATTGACTCCAGCCACCAACGTCTTCAAATTGAATCTGTTCAACACCCGTTCTCTCTCTTCGCAATCCGTCGGAGTCTTCGCCTAGATCCAAACCCTAGATCACCTTTTCTGAGCTCAAATCCCCAATGGCGGCTCAAAATCAAGCTGCTCAGGTAAATTCCTCCACCATAAGCTTCATTCGGCATTCAGATTTTCAATTTTCACCTGAGATTTCTTTTCCGCTTTCCCTCAGGAGCTTTCCACCGAGCTTTTGATCCGCATTGAGGCCAATTCAAGATCCTACTTCCTTGGTCCTGTGGGAGTTTCTGATTCTCGCGAATTCATCGCAGCCAAATCTCAAAGGATCCCCTTCAAAGCGGCTTTAACTAAGCCTCCCCTGTGGCAGGATGCTTTCAAGAACTGGCCCTTGCCCCCAATTGCAGGCTGGAGGAATTGGTACAAAAGAATTCTTGCGAATAAGAGTGCCAGGACCCAAAACTGGGATACCCTCCGCATTGCTCAATGCTTGGAGCTGTCTTTTGCCGAGACCCCAAAAACGAAGACCTCTTGATAGCGGCTTGCCACTTCTGGTCAAATGGCATCAACGCCTTCCTTTTTGGTCACGGCCCAATGTCTCCAACTCTGGCCGATGTATACATGATTACCGGCCTTGACATTTCAGGATCTGTTCGTCCCTGGGATTTCAAAGGTTCCACAAGACAAACATGAGTGAAACCAGGATGCGGATACAAAAATTATATCCAGAATCATATGAAAGATGGCCCCCTTGGCGAAGTTGAATACAGGGCTTTCCTGAACATGTGGCTGTGCAGGTTCATCTTCTGTGGTAAAGCCAATGAGCCTACTCTGAATCACATTGTAATGGCTACGCACTTGGCCAATGGTAATCGCTTTCCCCTTGGAAAATACCTCCTGGGTAGTGTATACCACATGCTTCATCAAACTGTCACCCAAATGTACACCAGCCAGAGGATAGCATGTGTCAATGGCCCTTGGTGGTTTGTACAAATGTGGCTGCAACTGCACATGCACCAGATTGTTGGTGTCGACCTGAACACCCGGTTCTTCCCTTCATCCAATTATCATGAAGGGGAAACCCAAGTCACCAGAGGATGCCACACCTATGGAGAAGCTGCTTCAACCATTCCCATCAAGCAGAATGTCAGCCAGCTCTTCGAGCTCTTCTTCAAGGGCTTCCCAAAACCTCTCTGGCTTCCTTATTTGGATAATGACAATTTAACTCTCCCTTGTGAGTTCTCCTTTGAAGCTGAACGCCAAGATGGAAGATTTCTGGAAATCCTCAACATCCTCATCCATCCATGCATTCTGCCAGCTGAATTCAGTGGAGGGAGGCTAAACCACAGTACTTATAAATACTATCAGCCCAATATGATGGCTCGGCAACTTGGATGTGTCCAGATGCCCCCGAGACTGTTTCTGCATGAATTCCTCAAGCCCAGAGAGGAAATCAAAGAACTTACTCAAACCAGCATGGTTTTTCAGTATGTATGCAGTCCATCTATTTACACCTGGCCCTTCACACCCACAACAGTAGCTCACCCCACCTTCAACTCCTAGTGGCAAGAATTCCATGACCATATTTTCAGTGAGCCTGTGCATTTATTTTGTATAGAACTGATGCCTGATTTTCAACCAACTTCAGAGGTAATCATGATTATCCTTTTCCTCAAATCCGGCATTTGTTCCTTTAACCATGTTCTTGATTTTCTTTTTCTTTTTACCCACGAACACGATTACTCGCCCCTCTAGCCAGGGAGATTGCTTACAATGCAGTAGGCCCAATCTCAGCATTGGGATTTAGATCACCAACCCTGGCTCAATTAATGGCTAGGTATGCTACAACAGACCCAACTCTGTCCAGTATTACTGCTGACAAGAGGCAAGGCCTGTCTCTGATCGCACCTCCAACTGCTAAGAGGAGAAGAACCGTCAAGAAAGTCCTTATCGAGGTAAAATTTCTTCTCTCTTGATCACAGGATTACTCTTTTCTGATAAATCTCGTCTTATGCGATTTCAGACTAGAACTCAGCAATCCTCAGCTTCAGAACCTGCCAATGCTCCATCCACTGGTACGACCTTTATCACTCCTTCCTTTGAAGATCAACA
Source organism: Cenchrus americanus (assembly GCA_947561735.1). Taxonomy (NCBI): domain Eukaryota; kingdom Viridiplantae; phylum Streptophyta; class Magnoliopsida; order Poales; family Poaceae; genus Cenchrus; species Cenchrus americanus. The sequence continues at coordinate 29,258,794 of OX387241.1, read as the reverse complement.
CTGGCATTCATCCTTGATCTGGTATTTCTAGAGGAAACAATGGTGGATCAACTTGTGGATGTCCCAGTATCTCAACATGCAAGTCCACCCAGGGCTGAGCCATCTGTCCAAGTAGAGATCTCATCTTCATCAGGGACTCAATCACCCTTTGCTCAGACAGAAACACCAACCTCGCCAGAGATGAACTTCCTCATCCAACCAGAGCCTTCAAGTCCTCCAAGGACTCAATCACCCACTGGCCAGGCAGAAACATCAACCTTAGCAGAGGTGAATCCATTTCCTCTCCAGCCAGAAGCTTCAGAGTTGCCAGATGCTGTATCACCCTCTCACACGAAGCTTCGGCTTTGCCACGAGCGCCCCTTCACCGGTGGCTCCGAAATCTCCCCCGAAACCGAACAAAACCCCGTTCCGGTTCGGGAAGTCAGGCATGAGGTAATCATTTGCACTCAATCCTGTTATCTTTTACTTCCCAATACCCTTGACTCGGCAATGTTATTTTTCCAGGATCAGGCTCCGTCATCATCAAACCCACCAATGGGGAACAATCCAATTGCCGAGACGAGGGAAAGTGTGCCTCAAGCCTTGTCAGAGGAAGTGCAAGAAAAGCTCAAGGAAATCTTTGCTTGGCTGCAAAGAGAGGCTCGAGATCAGATCAGAGACCTTGATTATTTCGAGGACATGCTTAGACCCATCAGCCAAGAACTTCCTGAGGATGTCAAGGCCTCACTTGAACCCATCTCTGGCCTGGATGTTCATTATGTAGCCATAAGACGAGATCTGAGGAGTGTATCTTCCCGTCCGGCTGTTGAACAGAAGAAAGCTAAAGCTGAACAAGCCGTAAAGGGAGCACAATCTCAGACTGAGAGTCACAAAGGGACATTGGCCAATCTGCGAGCTGCTCGTGAGTTGAAAATTGCCAGAAAGGCCGCACTAGAGGCAGAGCTGAAAAGCTTATCAGCAGAAATAGAAGCTGACGACAGGAAGATAGCCGAACTTCCTGGACTGATAAAGAAGATCCAAGAGGAAGCGACATCGGCCATAGCTGAGGTGAACCAATGTGATGCAGAACTCACCATCCTGTCTGACGCCCAGAAAGATTATCAAGAACGGATGGAGAACATCCACCAGACAACATCGAATGCCTCCAATGTAATTGCAAAGTATTTAAACATTTAGATGTATTGATCGATATGTGACCGAACTGGTCGTCCTTGCAACATTTGCTCTTGCAATTTTATTTTCCTTTTCCTCTGCGCGTCCTTAATTGCAACGCTGAACGACCCATTCGGTAAAAAAAAGTGCCAATACCCGAATGACACCTTAACTTCCTTTTAGCTGAGCCAGTCAACCGAATACGACTCAGCCTTGAACTCCAAACGACCCGACGGCGGATCGGTCAAGGAAATCTCTCCACCTTCCAAGTTTCTTGGGATATGCGCCATGATCTAGAGCCACGACCTGAGGCCACGATCTATCTCGCCAGGCCTATAAATGAAAACCGTAGGTGCCCCCAGCTCTTCACCAAGCCTTTAGCTCTCAAATCTTCGCCAATCTCAAGTCTTCTTTTCCCAATCGCCGCAAATCCCGAAGCATGGCGAGCAAGCAACAACCGGCGCCGCGCTGGCCGACGAGGCCGAGGGGAGTCGCGCCAGTGCGCGTCGAAGGCAATGATCGTCAACTTTTCTTTTACGATTCATCTTCGATCCCCTTTCGTTTTTGACGATCATCTCTGTTTCAAGCTTATTCAATGGAACCCATCTTCTGCGCCGGCCGGTCGGCCCCGCCGGGACGACTCCTCGGAGTCGACCGCTACTCCCCCGTGCCCTACGGGGAACTCGATGCTCTCCGCTTCAAGGCGGAGCTGGAGGTGGCCCAGCGCGAGCTGGAAGATGTCTCCAAAAAGGCTGGCATAGCCGAATTGGAGTGGGAAGACCAGCGCAAGCAGCTGCTGGCGACCATCGACGGCACGGCTCCGAAACCGTTCTTTAATCCAATCGGCTTTTGATGCTAATCACCTTTATCTTGCATTTTGCAGCTCGTGACGCCGAGCTCAACCGACCGAAAATGCCGGTAGAGCAACCGGACGACAAGGTGAACGCCCGCGAGAGACACACCGGCGGAGCGCCTTGCCGCGGTGGAGCACCGCGTGGACGAAGTGGCCACCCATGGCATCCGCTTGGGCACCACTTTGGGCCTGGCCGCCATGGCGACACACACCGACGTCGACTACTCCACCGGGCCGCGCGGCTTTCGGGGCGGCGCACCAGAAGACATCGAGGAGATCGAGATCATCTTGGAGCGCCTTGACGGCCACGGCGATGCCATTGCCGAACTCACTCATCCCCGATCCGTGTTAAGCGTGCTCTTTGATTAGATTGTATTAGGGATGTTTGATATCGGCAATAAATAAGGAACTTTTAATTTCTGTGCTTGCACTGCGATGATTTTTCTGTGTCTGCATCCGTGAATCTTGTTTCTTCTTAAACGTATTCGGGAACTCGCTTGAGCCGAACACGCGAAAACGGATGCCCCTTGGCGCAAAATCCGCGAGAAGATCCTTGAATCGGCAATCCGTAAGCACCGTTCAAACGAAAACCCTTCGCATTCGGGAAGAAAACCCTGCCGCTTGGTATTCCAATAATGCACGCCGGCCAGTCATCACTCCCAACGCACTCTCTCAGTCAATAAAATAGTCTGCTGAGATGCCCTGCAAATCCACTCGCACACTCATCCATCACTTCTCATCTCCTCCTCTGTCCTCAGAGGAAAAAACCCCAAGGCCATGGACAAAGGCAAGCAGCCCCAGGAGGGCAGCACCCCGAAGAAACGCACGATTCGAGAGTGAGTTTTCCTTTGATTTGCTCCTTGTTTTCTCATGTAGTCTCGCGTTTTACCTCCTCTCTACCTTTCCTCTTTCAGCCTTGATCTGCTTCCTGAGGAAATCATCGGGACCGAAGACACGCCTGAGTACATCTCCTCTGATTCTTCCCTTGAAGCAGAGGACGCCACGCTCGAACAGAGAACCAGCCATCAACTGCGCCGCCTCGTTCGGCACCTGGAGCATGACCTCAGGGACATAACCGCTCGTTGCCAGGCCGAGCGCGAGCGTTGCATGGCTTTGGAGGCATTAGTGGGAGGTAAATGTCTCTGACTCCTTCTTGACTCCGTGTTCACATATGGATCTTTGCCCCTAATGACCACTCCTCTATCTCATATGTCTCTGATAGGTACAATAACCTGAAAGCGGCTTGGGACAGCTTGGTGGAGGCAGCAAATCATGGTCACCCCCCATGCATTCCAAGTTGCCGTCACGGTGGTCCTGGAGCAACTGAAGAGGGAGCAGCCGAAGAAGCAAAGAAAAGATTGAATCATATTTTCGCTTCTTCCGCCAAGCCTTCTGCTTCCCGCCTCCTCGTAGTCCTGATCACCAGGGTTGTTAGATGTAAACCTGCAAGAAGCATTTGTAATGTAGTTTTGTGCTAAGGGCAATGCATCTAGGCACTGGCCATTCCCCCTGTTCGGGAATTTTTGTTCTGAAGGCGGCCTCATTCTTGAGCGTCGGCTATTCCCGTATTAGATGCATGTAATCCCAATGCTGGTGATCACTGGTCGACTTCAATACTAGGATAATATTTCTTCAAATATCTTCCATTTATCGCAGCGGAAAATTTTTCTCCTAGTAAAGTTTTCAACATGTAGGCATTGCCAGGCACGCATCTGACCACTCGAAAGGGTCCTTCCCAGTTAGGGGACCATTTGCCGAATTCACTGTATTTGGTTCCAATCGGCAGTAACGTTTTCCAAACCAAATCTCCTTCTGCAAATTGCCTAACTTTTACTTTCTTGTTATAATACTTGGCAACCCGCAACTTGTTCTTTTCGATATTTTCCAGGGCCCTAAGACGGATCATATGCAAATCTTCTAGCTCATCCATCATCAAGCCACTATAATCTTTGGAGCTTAAATCTTTCTGCAAAACCACTCTCCTAGAATCTGATTGTACTTCCCAAGGTAAAACCGCATGGTGTCCATAAACCAATTCATAAGGAGATGTTTTTGTAGCTCCATGAGGGGCCATTCGGTAAGCCCATAACGCTTCACTGAGTACCGAATGCCACCTCTTTGGCTTTTGGTCGATCTTCTTTTGTATAAGCTTGATCATGATCTTCTTAAAAGCCTCTGCCTGACCATTAGCTTGGGCATAGTAGGGAGAAGAATTAAACAATTTGATCCCCTTGCTTTCGGCAAATTCCCTGAACTCCAAGGACACGAATTGGGCTCCTTGATCAGTTGTGATTGTCTGAGGGATTCCAAACCGATAGATGATGTGTTCCTTGACAAATTCAACCATGTTTTCCGACGTCGCCTTCTTTAGTGGAATTGCCTCAACCCATTTAGTAAAATAATCTGTAGCCAAAAGCACAAACTTATGCCCCTTGCTAGATGGTGGATTAATTTGGCCAATCAAGTCTATACCCCAGCCCCTGAATGGCCATGGCTTGATAATGGGATTTAATGCTGTTGCAGGAACTCTTTGAATATTTCCGAACCTTTGGCAGTCTTGACATCCCTTGTAATACTCAAAGCAGTCCTCTAATATCGTCGACCAAAAGCACCCAGCTTGCCTGATAACCCATTTCATGCGGTAGGCCGATTGGTGTGCTCCACATATCCCATCATGTACTTCACTCATCATCCTTTTAGCTTCCTCTGGACCCAGGCATCGTAACAACACCCCATCTAATGATTTGTAAAACAAATTATCAACCAGAAGAACGAATTTTATGGCCTTGTACCTGAGCTTCCTAGAGACCTTTCGGGATGGATCTTTCAAATAGTCAACGATCTCTTTTCTCCAATCATCTTCCGCAAGATCCATTCCCAGCGCATATATGTCCGTGGCAGACGCCTCTTGATTCTCTTTATAACCGGAAGCGCTCTGCGCCAACCTGTTCGCCTCTTCATTGTGTTCCCTAGGAATATGTTGTAGAGTCACCAACGGAAAGCTCTTCAAGATTTCCCCGCATTCTTCGTAGTAACTCCTTAGCGCTTCACTTTTACATTCGTATTGGCCGTTCAATTGCTTTATTACCAATTCCGAATCTCCATAAACCTCAACCGAAACGGCCCCGCTTCTCTCAAATATTGAAGCCCCCGAAGCAATGCCTCGTACTCGGCACCGATTGTTTGTGTCGGTGCGGAATATGGTCCCGACACTAACCGTAGATGGCGCCTAGGTCTATCCCTCAATGGTCGATGCCAAGCAACAAATGACACAAGGTTTTATCCCGGTTCCGGCCGAGGGGGCCGTACGTCCAATGGGGGTGTGCTCGTGGCACTATATTGCTCAACACCGGGGGTGCTTGCGGTGGGGCAAGTACAAGCAAGGCGGGAGAGGAAGCGTGGCTTCCAAGTCCCCGGGAGAGTGGTCGAAGATGTTGTGGAAGAATAAGAGAGCGAGTGCACGGTGTGTTGTGTTGATCCGAGCTCGTTCTTCTCCCCCCCGCGGCTGGGGGCTCGCCTCCCCTTTTATAGGCCAAGGGGGCGGCGAGTTACATGCACGCCGCGCTATCTAGCTACGTGGGGGTGCACGTCGTGCTACGCCGTAGAGTGGGCGGCCGTCCGGACGATCTTCGCTGCGGTCCGGCCATGATGGCCTACCCCGTACCCGAACAGTGGCGGTTCGAGGGTAGGAGGGCGGCAGATGGCGGTGGCGTCCTCTGATAGGCTTCGAGGGAGGTGCTGATGATGGTTGGTACGGGGCACGGGAGCGAGCGAACGGCGTTCCTTCCCAATGCGCTCCGCGGTAGCGCGAGTGGTTGCTACGGCGCCGGGCGTGCGCTGCGGTGCCGGGCGTGCGCCTGCACGCGTGGGTACGGCGGCCGCACCGTTACAGTGACCGGGATGGCCATCCACCGGCCTAGCGCCCCTCACCTAACCTGTAGGGTCACGGGAAAGTGAAATCGAGGGTGCGCCCGGCCCCCCTTCGAGGGTCGGGCGCGTTAGCCGCACTTGTAGTGGGCGCTCGGTGTCACGGGGCCCGACACCCGGCCGTACCGCGCACGGTCCACCTCCACGGTGGCGGGGATGGGCTCCTCCCCGGGGAGTTGGTGCGGCGGAACCGGGGTGCGAGCCCCCGGCGCATGATGGCGCCGTCCCGTGGCGACGGGGCGTTAAGTGCCCGTGTACGGGACCGGCGCACGCGTGCGGGGCGCCGTGAGCGTGGCGGGCCCCGCCGAGGGCGGAGCGGGACCCTCGAGCGAGACGAGACCTACTCGAGGGGGAGCGAGCCCTCGAGTGGGGGCGGGACCGCTCGAGGGGAAGAGTTGCCCCTCGAGTGGGGCGGAGCCCGCTCGAGGAGGAGCGCGCCCTCGAGCGAGGCGGAGCCTGCTCGAGGGGTCTGCTAAGCGGGCCGTCTTGGTGGGCCGCCGGAGTCCTGCCGCGTAGGCCATGTCCTGCACGGTTAGTTACCTGCATGGTTAGGCTTAGCGTGTTTCGATGCCGGGATTTAAGTGAGGATTTCCCCGTTGCTTAAGGGGACCCCTAGGGCTGTCCCCGACAGTAGCCCCCGAGCATCTGCGGGTTTGCCATTGAGGCTCCCGCAGATGCTGGAACCTACTGATAGGACGTTCTTCCCTCCTTGTTTGCGAACGCTTTCCGTGGGGCCGCGTCAGCGGACCCGCGGGTCTAGCCCCCGAAGCCCTGCAGGAGTGTGGGCTCTCCTGCGGGGGTTAACCGTGAGAACTCTGGTCAGAAAGGCGTGGCACATATGCCAACCGGCATCGGCAGTGTTTTAGCCGGCTTCGGGGGTGCACGCTCCCCTGTCACTGTCTCCGGCGGGTGCAATTTCAAGGAGGTGTAGCCGTGCGTCAAGCCCCCGAGCCTTGGCCCGTTCGAGGCGATCGGGTCGAGCCTGACGACTTGTTTTTTAACGCGCCCTCGCCGTCCCTCCGCGGGACGGAGGGTGAGGTTTCCGCGACTCCCATCGAGCGGGTCGCGAATCGCGGATTCCTCGTCGAGCCGCTAGCGGGTGGTTCAAGTGGACGCCCATGCCCCGTTCGATAAGGGTAGGGCTGCGCGGTCCGAGACACGTCCATGGAAGCGCTTGCGTGGGTTTGCTAGGTGGGGCTCGATCCCGTTCGCTAGGGACCGAGGGCGCGGAAGCTCTCCCTCGGTGGGATCCCCCCGCTAGCTGCCCTCGCTGGCTCTCGAACACGACATGTGGGGCACCCTCGAGCCGACGGGCTCGAGGAACGGCTCGAATGCGCGTGCCCTCGTCGTCCCTAACTCGTGATCCGAGGCGCCCGTTCGAACCCGTCGAGGGTCGGGCTTCGAACTTCGATTAGTAAGGCCGTGCGGGGCCGTGCACGGACAGCCCCCGTCTTTTCACGTTTGCGGCCGTCGAGGGGTGCGGGCGTGCCGGCCCTCGAGGTGCTGGTTGGTAGCACAGCGTATGTGCTTTCTTTTAGGGGGTTGACATTGTCTCGAGCCAAGGGCTCATGCCGCTCGAGGGTTTTGCGTGGCATGGGTGCCCGCGGTTGCCTGCTCTACATCGAGCAGGTCCCGGACGACCTTCTCACGTCGATATCCCGTCGAGGGTTGACGTCATTTTGAGCCAAGGGTCATGCCGCTCGAGGGTTTTACGTGGCATGGGTGCCGCGGTTGCACCTGCTCTACACCGAGCAGTCCGGACGGCCTTCTCACGCTTGTTGTCCCATCGAGGGTCGCCTTTGCTTCGAGCCGAGGGTCATGCCGCTCGAGGGTTTTGCGTGGCATGGGTGCCGTGGTTGCCCGCTCTACATCGAGCGGGTCCCGGACGGCCTTCTCACGCCGATATCCCATCGAGGGTCGCCTTTGCTTCGAGCGGGGGTCCGCCCCGCTCGAGGGTGCTCCTTGCTTGGCAAGGGACCGGGCATTTAAATGCCTCGCGGTCGTGGCCGCGGTTTTGCGGCGCGGGCGCGCCTTTTTAGGCGCGCGCAGCCGCGCGCGCGTGTAGTGGGCGGCGCGGCGGGGCGGACGTGACGGTTTTGCCTCGGTTCTTTGCCGGTCTTTGCCGTAATGATGACCCGCCTGCAGGTGTTATAGCCGCCGCGGTCGTGGTGGGGCCCGCCCGTCGACGCGATGGGAAGATTCCCTGCAGTTAATGCTAGTCGGGGCGTCCGCTCCGGAGAGCTCGCCCGTCGGCCTATAAACCGCGGGGGAGGAAAGGACGGCGGTTTTTTACCTTAGCTTCTCACCGTTTTTAGTCCCCCGCCCCTTCGCCTTCGTCTTGCTCTTGCCACCGCGCGGGCTGTTCGTTAAAGCTTTTTTCCTCCGCTCCTTGTCCTCCGTCCTCGCATTCCTTCGTCCTTCCTCATGGCGCCGCCTCAGCTCCCCGTCGGGATCCTGGAGCCGTATGCCCGGGAGAGGTCGACGGTGACGCACTCGGCTCTTGGCGAGTTGGTCGCCGCCGCCGGCCCGGCGGCCAACGAAGACGGGCGCCGGGAGGAGTGGATCGTGCCGCCGGCGGCGCACCACGAGCCCAACCCGCCGGAGGGCTACGTGGTGAGCTTCCTCCGCTACCACGAGCGTGGCTTCAACGCGCCGGCGAGCACCTTCATGCGGGCGATGTGCTACTACTACGGGGTGGAGCTGCACAACTTCGCCCCCAACGCGATCTCGCGAGCGGCCACGTTCGTGGGCGTCTGCGAAGGGTACCCGGGGATCCGGTCAGCGGGATCTCTCGGGTTCACCTTTTCCGTGGGGAGCTCATCACGCGGCCCACGTCGGAGCCGAGGACTCGCGCGCGCGGTGCGCGCCGGCGGGATGTCGCTTGCCCGCGGGGGCAGCTCAAGGATTTCTACATCCCCCGCACCATGACGACGAACAACGCCGGGCCGGGAGCGGGGATGGTTCTACTCGCGCAACGCCGAGCCCGGCCTCCCCCCCTACACCGCCGGGTGTTCAAGGAGAGGCCCGCCTCCCGGGGCTATGGGGTGTCCTCGCCCCCAAAGCATCGGGCGCGGCGAGAGTCCGTCCTCGCCGCCTGCGGCGGGGCCGGCGAAGCACGGGGCCGAACGCGATGGGCGTCCTTGCCTTCCTCCACCACCGGCGGATCGTGCCGTTGATGGAGAGGCTCGTTGACGGTGAAAATCCGTCAACCTAGCCATGAGTTTACCTTCGGTGTTGGCATGAATTTTATACCTTATCCATTGGTACTAACCCCCGTGGTATAACAAGTTCACGTGTGCATGTCGTTTTTGGAGTTTAATGTTTATGCAGGGATTTAGTGTTGAATGCAAGACTTTCGGGATAAGTTCATCAAGCACCTCATGACAAGACTTTGAAGCCCTGAACAAGTCATGCAATGAAGCAAAACTAACTCCAAGAAGCCGGGGACTTGATCCGAGAAGACGACATACTCCGGGGACCCGACCGGAAAAGTGCCGAAGCTTGCAAGACAAGGAGTTGAGTCCAATTCGGAGAGAAACCGACGACATGGACCTACATGCGAAGGGGGAAGCATCCGGGAAGCAAGGGAACCGACCTCGGGCAAAGGAGCCCGCGGGGCCGGGCCTAAATGGGCCCGGGCCGGCCGGCCCGGTCCGGTCGGCCCCGAGCCCATTTAGGGCCCAAATGCGACGTCCTTTGCCCTAGGCGCCGATCGGGCTATTTATAGTCCCCCGACCGAGAGCCACGGGGGAGAAGATTTCGTCTTCGGCCGCCGAGAAGCGAGAGAAGAGAGGGACACCATCTAGGAGAGGAGAGGGTCGAGCTAGTTGACTAGGGTTTCCCTAGCCGACGTGGGAACCTTGCAAGGAAGACCACGTCGGAGTTCCCGAGCTAGAAGCAAGATCAAGGAAGGATCCGGTGGTGATCTTGTGTATGTATCATTGTTATAGTTGAATTATCAAGTTGAATCTTTTCCCGGCGATCAAGTGTTTCCTCGAAGATTTCGTTTTTCGATCGGCTTTGCTTATTCCAATTCTATTCTCGAGATAGATTACATAGGGTGTTCTTGTAGCCGCGGTGGCTAGAGGTACACGCCGGATCCTCCGAAAGAATCTCGACTTGTCTTTTGACTCGCCCTAAGCTCCCCGCATGAATAGGGATACGTTGTGACAGAACGGGGGTCTCGAAAGGCGGATGTTTTCGGATTTGGACGGGAAACCACGATTTAAAGAGGCTTTTATTAAGATTCGATTTGCTATTTCTTCTTTTGCTTGGAACTTCAACAAAAGGCTTACCCCGATCCCTCTAGATCGGTTTATCTACCCAATCTTACTTTGTTTTCTCCGGTTTTTAGTAGATTAGATTCGTTTTGTGTCTTTTACTTAGATGCATTAGGTCTTTTATCGATTATTGAAGATTACTTGGCTTTAATAGATTAATTCTTGCGTCACACATTTGTTCCACGGATTCGATACCTTGGGTTCACCACTCGAGGGAAGAAGGGTCCCTTGACTACGACGGGAGACTTGTACGCTTGCGAGTCACGAACGAACTTTGATACAATTATTAACCGTCAACAAGCCCCTTTTTCGGCGCCGTTGCCGGGGAACAAGTGATCAAGATTTGATTTTTTATTGCTTTTTTTTTGTAATTTTCAGTACTGATTTTGTTTTATTTTTGCATCTAATAAGCTTCAATCATCCTCAAAATACATCTAATCTAGTTTGTCTAACTCTAGTCTTTATAGATTTGTTTTGTTTTCTAGTTTCTTTTGCATATTTTGTTTATTGCTAACCCTAACGGGAGATGGACGGCTACCTCTCCAACAAACCCAATAATTTTGTGGATGATCCGGAAAAACTTTACAAGGCTAAGGAGACGCGAAGCACATCAAGCTAAAAAGCTGGATTTTGTAGATTCGGAGTCGGAAGACGAAGGATCGCGAGAATCTCCGGAGAATTCACCACCTCAAAGTCCGCGGGAGAACCGACGTCCACCAATGGGTGACCAACCACCGGAAGAACGCAAGATTGGGGAGCTATGCACCCCAGACATCATCGACCTACCAATCTTGAACCTCGACGAGATCGGAAGACCGTTCGAGATCAAGACCTCAACAATCCGCATGGTGCAACATTCACCCTTCACCGGCAAAGAGGATCCGAACCTTCACCTCCAAGCATTCATTCAACTATGTCAGACTTTCAATATGGATGGGGTGACTCAAGATCAAATGAGGGCAAGGCTTTTTCCGTTTTCACTACTCGGGAAGGCGTTGCAATGGTTCCACTCTCAACCGGCGGAGACGGTGCAAAATTGGAACACGTTGATGAAGGCTTTCATGAAGGAATACTACTCACCGGGTAAAACTCAAAGCTTGCGTAATAAGATTGCCACCTTTGTTCAATATCCTACGAAACTATCTCGGAGGCATTTGAGCGCTTCAACGAGTACACCGGGCGGTTCCACATCACAAGTTCCCGAAAGAAGACCTCGTGCAAAAGTTCTATCAAGGACTCACCATGGCGTCAAGGACGATCATCGATGCATCGGCGGGAGGATCTATCATCGAGCTTACACCGACGGAAGCTTTCACGCTATTCAAGAAGGTCGCGGATAATGACACGTGGGCGTCATCCGGGCGCCTACACCCGCTCAACCTATGGGGAACGTCAAAGGAGTCTTGCAAGTGGAGAAGGAAGACATACTTGAAGGCAAGATCGACTCGCTCATGAGGAGGTTGGAGAAGATGGAGATAGAAAAGAAAGAGGCTCAAGACTTGAAGGCCGCCGAAGCAAAGTCCACATGCGAAGAATGTGGAGAGTATGGCCATGTCCGCAAAGATTGTCGGAGGAAGCCAAAGTGCTCGACTACATGAGGAAGGGAGAATTGCCGAACTTCCGCTACGGGCAAGGTAGGCCTCAATTTAATGCAAGCTCATCTATTCCTAACGCGGTTCCACTTCGGATACAATTGAAGGAGTTCATGGATGAGCAAGCTAAGATCAACAAGGACACCGTCACCAAGTTCAAGACCATAGACAAGGTGTTGGAGAACATCGATAGCAAAGTGACGGAGGTCGGAAGTTCCAATCATCAAGTACTCAACATGATGAAGATGCTCGAGACGCAAGTTGGACAACTTGCGGGGCGCCTCACTAATGATGAAGGGAAGCTTCGGGACAACCCAAATGTCCCGAATCGGCGAAGGCCATTCAAACACGTTCGGGGAAGGAGACCGAAGATCCGGAACGTTCCGCGGGAGCAAGGAAGCTTAAACCGTCCACCGAGGTGGAAGGAGCTGCTAAAGAGAAGGTTACGGGGATCGTCACCGAGGAACCCGAATTTGAGATGCCGGAAGATGACACGAGGATACCGCAACTCAAGCCACGCTACTTCCGAGGTAAACTTGACAACCACTTTGAGAAGTTTGTGGAAGTTGTGCGTAGACTTAGCATCAACATGCCGTTACTAGATGCCCTACAAGTACCTACATATTCTCGTTACTTTAAAGACATTCTTGCAAATAAATATGAGATAGCAACACTCGGGGTAGATCATGTCAAGATGTCCGAGGAGTGTAGTGCGGCTATTGCTTATGGGCTGGAGAAGCAAAAAGACCCCGGGTGCCCTACAATTCCATGTTCAGTTGGTTCTTTCAACTTCGAGAAGGCGTTATGCGACCTTGGAGCTAGTGTGAGTGTCATGCCGAGGGATGTGTTCGAGAAGTTACGCCTACCGATGGAGCCTACGGGAATATGTTTGGAGTTGGGTGACAACTCCATTCGCTATCCCTTGGGCATTGCCGAAGATGTACCCGTGAAGATTGGACACCACTTCATCCCCGTCGACTTCGTTGTGCTTGAGATGGGAGAGAGGGAGAAGCCGCCGCTCATCCTAGGGAGGCCGTTCCTCAAGACCGTGGGAGCAACTATTGATGTTGGCAAGGGGGAGATCATGTTCGATATCAACGGAGAAAGGAGTTCCTTCAAGTTCCGTCCAAGGATTGAGGCATGCAACATGATTGGAGTGAAGATAGAACCAAAACAAACGGAGGGGCTGAAAAAGAAGAAGGAGCCGAAAAAAGTGAACGTAACGAAAATTAAAGAAGGTGTTGCATCCGTCAAGACAAAGGAAGAGAAGCCGCCCGTGAAGACCAAAAAAATGACTAAGCCGGCCAAGCCAAAAGACAAGCCCGCGCCCAAGATGGTGCGGAAGTGGGTACCCAAGATTGCAACGCCCGCAAAGAGCGTTGATCCGGAGTAATCAAGTGAAGAAGTCTAGCTATAGACTATAAACGAAGCGCTAGGCGGGAGGCAACCCGTTTCGTCAAGTCAAGTCAAGAATAAGCTACGGGAGGACAACCCGATTCCAGGTTTTTCGAGTATTTTTAATAATTTAGTTTTTGAGTTTTACTACGCAAAGACATTAGACTTAGAAGTGGTTGAACAATATTAGAGACATAATTCTTGATTGAATGTTTGCTTTATCATAAACCCTTTGCATGAACCCTCCTATGTGCTTGTTTGATTCTTTTCTTTTCGAGAAACCCCTCAACCAAATAATTTCAGAACCTTAGCTCAACCTTTCACCCTCATTATGGTGCTGAGGTTGGCTTATTTTTCATGCTAAAACCACACGAGTAGAGCCACGATTTATATTCAAGTGTTATAAAAATTCAGCACGTGGTAGGACTCGCGTGAACCTAGAAATCAAAGCTTTTGGTTGGTCTCAAAAATCTTTATCCTTGGTTTCTCTAGGATTAGAATTTTTCTAAGCCCATTCTAATTTTGTTCTATTCAAAATCTTTCTTATTTAGCCAAAATTAGAACCTAAACCTATGCCCCCATGATCAAGCCGGGAAAACGTTCGCTCTCAACCGATGAAAGCAGACTTTACCGGTAAGACCAAAATCGACGTAGTCGAAAAATATTTTCGACTTACATCTGTTTTTAATGGTTTAAAAACTTCTCTAAAATTATGTTCAAGCTCTTGCATGGCTCTGAAAAATATTTTAAAATTCGAATTAGAGGAGTGCTTAACCTTAAACACACCTAAATGGAGGCAATCAAGTTTGAATTAATCATGCATGTGCCATTGGATTCTCTTTTATCAACTTTCACCCACTCCACATGCAAAGGACAAGCATGGTGGGCAGCAAGCATCAACTTTGCAGGATTTCAATGGTGGCATGTGAAGCAAGTGGAGCTAGGGAGCATGGACATGACCCAAAGCATGGAGCATCAAGTGGGAGGACCAATAATTCAAGAAAAGGAGTGGACGAGAGCGTTTGGGCGGTGCAACTCGTGGAGCACGCGGGCGGGGAAAGTTGCGGAGGCGAAATGATCGTGCTCGGGAGAAAGACGCACCGAGGAGGAGCCGTTGGAGCCCCGGGCCGGCCGGCCTAGGGCCGGCCGGCCCGCCCTATAAATGGTGCCCCCCCGGCGCCCGTCTTCTGCAGCAAGCTTCCCTCTCCTTCCCTTGTTTGTGTGTTCAAGTTTGTGTGCTCAGAACCTCCGTAGACTTAGCCAACCACCCAAGCTTGAGAGCTCAAGAAAAAATCCACCTCCCTAATCCACTCAAAGTCCACATCCGAAGCAAAGAGTTTAAGTGCCTAGTTTACCGGTTGCAACCCGGATTTTTAGTTGAAGAGAGAGTGCAGCAAGCATGTGGAAGAAGACCACAAGTCTCTTCTCTAAGAAGAAGAGTTCGTCGTCGTCGAAGCCGTCATCAACCACGTCTTCGAGGAGGCACTCGGTTTCCGAGTCTCCCGGAGCATGGAGACGGACACGGCACCACCGAGGAGGAACGACGCTCTCCTCCTTGGTGGGATGAGGGCTGCGAGAAGCACTTCCATGAGGTTCACCGAACCTCGTGGGCGCACGGAGGAGCAACCCGCGCCACCACGACGATCGACTCGCTCAACCGCACCACCTCCTTACACCCCGACACAATCTTCGTACGGCTTCATCATCATGTCGGCGGAGGAGGAGGATAGGCTCGCCAATCTTGAGAAGAGGCTTGTGCCAAACGTCGAGATCGACGACCAAGCACTCCACACCTTGGGTTTTCGCACCGACATAAACTACATGTTGGGGCACCTCGGGTGGATTCAATTCTCCAACGGAATCTCGGTGGACACCCACTTGGGTTACACCTTGGAAATTTTAATGACTATGGCACCCATCGTTGATGATGATGGGGTGCAATGCTTGTCATTCCGTTTGGAGGGAATCCAACAAGTGGTTCCCTACGAGCACGTAAGGGAGCTGCTTGGATTCCACAAGGGCGCTCCGGAGAAAGTCGACGTGCCTCCCGGCATGTTGGCGGAATTTTGGGGCATGATCTCCGGAGATGCCCATCAACAACGCAAAAGCATCCGCAACCCCATTATCCGGATATTTCACTCTTGGATGTGCAAGAGGGTATTGGGGAGGATGAGGGAAACAAAGGTGACCGACACGGAGTTAAATTGGCTATACTCGGCTTTGATTGCCGGGCAGCCAATTGACCCCTCTTACCTCATGATCAACCGTTGGTGTTGTGAAGCAACATCGGGGGCTAGTGATATTGGTTCGGGGTGTTACCTCTCCATGTTGGCCTTTTCCTTGCGACCGGGGATCGCAAGAAACCCCGCTCACCTTTTGCGCGGTACCTCTCTCGGTTTTGAGTACTTGCGGCAAGGCAAGTACATTAGTGGAGATGAGAGAAGAGGTTACCGATTGGCCATTGTGAACCTCCCTCTTCCGGATGAGAGGCTTAGGCTTTTCACCGAAGGAAGGGAAGATTGGTTGGAAGAGGGAATACTTGTCCCTGCAAGGAAGAACAAAAGAGGAAGGATCGTAGAAGAGGGAACATCCTCCGCACAAGAGGGTGGAGCACAACCCAATGTGCAACCATCCGGCGGGGTTCCTCCTCCGCCAAGTTATTACGGAGGGTCTCAACAACAAGCATGGGGGGGTGGTGCACCGGTACCCCCTCAAAATTATGTTGTTCCCAACGTTAACTTCGCGGAGTCCTACGCTCATCATCCCCAACCACAACAAAGCATGGCTATCATTGGAGGATACGCTGCAAGAAATGCTCAAAATATCGCAGCCATCCAATCCAACGCAGCTCAACTCGGTGAAGGCAACGCAAATATTGCCTTTGAACTTGGTCGCCTTCACCTTGTAGAGCCAAATCAATTCGACGGAGGAAGCGTTCATTCATATTATGAGCAAGGCTATTATTATCAAGACTATCAATATCAACCACCGGCGGAGGATTAGAAGACTTAAGGAACTTTAGTTTTCTCTTCTTTTCTTTTTCTCTGTAATTTTCAGCTTTTGCTCTTATGTGTTTGCGTAGTATTTTTCTGTTTTTATTTAAATTTCAGCAAGCTTGTTATGTTTATTTTCAGTGTGTATTTCAGCTTGATATCACCTTTAATAAAGTCACCACCTTGATTTTTATCATTGGAAAAGTTACAAAATTTGTGCCATGTTGATATATGATTAAAATTGCAGCTTTGTTCATCTTTGTAGTTGATTTATGCATGTTTAAGCTAGTGCTCTCTTAAAAATACAGATCTGAATTTATTTAAATGCTAGCTTAATTTTCAGCGGAGGTTATGATTAAAATAAAGACCCATAGTGTTTTACGTGCTCTCAAGTTATGAATGGATTGAAGATGTCTTTTATGCTCAAAAATATTGCTAACCTTGTCACAAATATCACTTGTGTGTTGCTCAACCTATCCAAAGCCTTATATATATTTGAGTGCGTAAACCTTAGTGTACAAGATTTATTTTTGAGTGAGTTATTGCAGGCCATGATTTCTGCGGCCCGAGACTAAGAAGCTGGTCATTCCGTTTTTTGCGTATCTATCTTTTTGCTAGCCTTTTATCCGTGCATTGTGTATCCCCGCATCGGTGGTCTCACAAACTTCGCCGGATATCCACCCTTAAACCAAATATCATTTTTTTGTGATTACCTCCTTGACCACAACCTATCATTGAGAATGGATCATCAATTCAAGGAAGATCGCAAGACGGTGCCAACGTTGAAGATTTCAAGTATCTCTCCAAGGAAAATATCTCCGGTACCTACCTTATTTTTCGCCTCTTTGCTCGAGGACGAGCAACGTCTAAGCATGGGGGAGGAGGTAGGTACGGTGCTGCCTTAGAGTTCAAAAGGGAGTATTTTAAAAAAAATATATATAATGATGAAAGAAAAAAAAATTCGGCGATGTACATGACTTCCAAGGTGAAGAAAGAAAAACCAGAAAATATATATATATATAAGAAAGAAAGAAAAGAATGAGAAATATAAGAAAGAGAAGAAAAAAAATATATATTTGTGCGTAAAGTGAACTCCCCGGTTCTCTAAGAGTGCATTCAAGGCTTCAAGATAAAAAGATCCATTCTCAATTTTCCAACCATGTGCAATCCGATAACGAGGACTTTCTTTGTGCCTCGGGGTCACTCTTTGCCATTTGCACATGTCCACTCATCTAAAGTGTGTGTATTTTTCTCTTTCCCCTCCTTGATTTAACATTATTTTCCAATGACCTTTTTGACGAGTCTCGGTAAGACCATGAGAAGCTTGTCTTGTTTTGACAACACCTCATTTATAAATTCTTGTTAGGACTAAACTTTCCCAAAAGCTCCATATAAAGCCTACCACATATATATGAGAGGGAAAGGAGTAGAATATATAGGCTTGAGAGACAAGTGAGATGAGAGTTTATGAGCAATACATGAGATGATTTAAATTTGTGAATTTGGTTTAGCTTTTCTTATCTCGTTCTTCATTTCAAAAATTCGAGATCCATTTAAAACTTTGTGAGCATGTTAATACTTGTGGGATAAGCTTAATAAGAATCCACCCTCCGTGGAGATGAAGGCTAGTACATTATGGAACTTTAATGAATTAAAATTTTGAGAGCATTATGTTTTCTCATGTGTAATCAAATGCAAAGTTTAAACATCGTTTAGCAATGATGATATTCATCGAAGGCTTACTCGAGGACGAGCAAGGTTTAAGCATGGGGGAGATGTTGACGGTGAAAATCCGTCAACCTAGCCATGAGTTTACCTTCGGTGTTGGCATGAATTTTATACCTTATCCATTGGTACTAACCCCCGTGGTATAACAAGTTCACGTGTGCATGTCGTTTTTGGAGTTTAATGTTTATGCGGGGGATTTAGTGTTGAATGCAAGACTTTCGGGATAAGTTCATCAAGCACCTCATGACAAGACTTTGAAGCCCCGAACAAGTCATGCAATGAAGCAAAACTAACTCCAAGAAGCCGGGGACTTGATCCGAGAAGACGACATACTCCGGGGACACGACCGGGAAAAGTGCCGAAGCTTGCAAGACAAGGAGTTGAGTCCAATTCGGAGAGAAACCGACGACATGGACCTACATGCGAAGGGGGAAGCATCCGAGAAGCAAGGGAACCGACCTCGGGCAAAGGAGCCCGCGGGCCGGGCCTAAATGGGCCCGGGCCGGCCGGCCCGGGTCCGGTCGGCCCGAGCCCATTTAGGGCCCAAATGCGACGTCCTTTGCCCTAGCCGCCGATCGGGCTATTTATAGTCCCCCGACCGAGAGCCACGGGGAGAAGATTTCGTCTTCGGCCGCCGAGAAGCGAGAGAAGAGAGGGACACCATCTAGGAGAGGAGAGGGTCGAGCTAGTTGACTAGGGTTTCCCTAGCCGACGTGGGAACCTTGCAAGGAAGACCACGTCGGAGTTCCGGGAGCTAGAAGCAAGATCAAGGAAGGATCCCGGTGGTGATCTTGTGTATGTATCATTGTTATAGTTGAATTATCAAGTTGAATCTTTTCCCGGCGATCAAGTGTTTCCTCGAAGATTTCGTTTTTCGATCGGCTTTGCTTATTCCAATTCTATTCTCGAGATAGATTACATAGGGTGTTCTTGTAGCCGCGGTGGCTAGAGGTACACGCCGGATCCTCCGAAAGAATCTCGACTTGTCTTTTGACTCGCCCTAAGCTCCCCGCATGAATAGGGATACGTTGTGACAGAACGGGGGTCTCGAAAGGCGGATGTTTTCGGATTTGGACGGGAAACCACGATTTAAAGAGGCTTTTATTAAGATTCGATTTGCTATTTCTTCTTTTGCTTGGAACTTCAACAAAAGGCTTACCCCGATCCCTCTAGATCGGTTTATCTACCCAATCTTACTTTGTTTTCTCCGGTTTTTAGTAGATTAGATTCGTTTTGTGTCTTTTACTTAGATGCATTAGGTCTTTTATCGATTATTGAAGATTACTTGGCTTTAATAGATTAATTCTTGCGTCACACATTTGTTCCACGGATTCGATACCTTGGGTTCACCACTCGAGGGAAGAAGGGTCCCTTGACTACGACGGGAGACTTGTACGCTTGCGAGTCACGAACGAACTTTGATACAATTATTAACCGTCAACAAGGCTGTTGACGGTGAATTTCCGTCAACCTAGAGTACTTGTTATACATTGGTTTCGATTATGATTTGCAACTAACCCGCCACTAGGCATACTAATGATATAACAAGTTCACACTTGCATGTCGATTTTGGAGTTTGTTGTTTACGCAGGAAATCTACGCTAAAGAGGAGACTTTCGGGATAAGTTCACCAAGCACTTTGGAAGAAGATCATGAAGCCCGATAAGAGTCAAGACACGCGATGAACATGACTCCAAATGACCCGAGGACCGAAGCATCAACATGCAAGTCTTCAGGGACTCAACCAGAAAACAGCGAAGCTTGCATAGCAAGGATTCAAGCCTAAACCGTGAAGGAAACGACGTCAAAGGCCCACATGCAAGTGCACACGAATAAGGGATCACGCGAGAAGCAACCGGGGAGAAAACCGGGCCCGAACCGGGCCGAAGTGGGCCTGGGCCGGCCGGCCCAGTCCGACCGGCCCAGCCCACTCCGAGGTCGGTTCGGTCCCTCCTTTGCCCTAGGTGTTTGTCTATTTATTGCCTCCGCCGCCGTCGACCGACACATCGAACAAATCATCCTACCGACGCCAATCACCAGAAAACCGCCGCCGCAAGATGAGGGAGAGAGTTAGATGAGCTCGTCGCAAGGATCAACGCCGGCGGAGAGAAGGAAGCAAGAGGAGGACTCCAAGCCGCTGGCCTAGGGGTGTTCCCAAGCTCCATCGCCGCCATCTTCATCGACGACGTTCTCCGGAGTCTCCATCACCCCTATGTGCTTCAATCCGTGTAAGATGATGGGGTAATGTCTCCGTTCATCCCTAGGATTAGATGGATACATGCTATGTAATTGCTACTTGATTCGTGGTTCCAATCTATTGTTTTCATGTTGATGATGCTTTGATGATTAAGGTAGGCCACCGTGTTTTTCGGGCGTATGATATCCGCTACTCCCATAGATTCCATCAACATACCGTGTCCATCATAGGTCTAGTCACGAATACCTTCGCGTAGTGACAAGACGAGAGGAGGGAAAGGGCGAAACCGTGGTCACAACCCCCGGTAGATTGGTTTACCGCTTTCGTGTAGTAGATGCATACCATGTTATCCTAGATCCTAGGGAGGGAACGCTTATCTTTCTTGCTCACTCTCTTGTGTTCACCCTTTACCATATAGTTTAACCCTATATTTGTTTGATCAACTTAACTTAGATTAACTTAGGTGAGATTGTCTTTACTTTTAGTTTAATACTCTCTTTCAAAGGTTTTCCATTCAACTAGATTAGTACTTGGTTAAGCGCTAGTAATCCCCTTGCTCCGCGGATTGACAAGAACCTTGGGAATCCCGTGGTGAAAAAGGTGTGGGGTCCGTACGCTTGCGGATCGTAGAGGGATACGAGTTTTATCCGTCAACAAGCCCCTTTTTCTCGGCGCCGTTGCCGGGGAGCAAGCCGGTTTGCTACGTTTAATCTAGTATTAATTTTGTTGATTACTAACACCTAACCCTTATTTTCTAAAAAAAAAAAAAAAAAATCTTTTTTGTTTTTCTTTCTACTCTTGTGCCTAGATGGATTTGTTCACCTCACCATTGGAAGACGAAGAGATGTCGCTAAGGGAGCTAGCAATGCCGTCAATGGAAGACATTGAGATGCAAAAATCAGATTTGGCGCTTGCTACAACCCACTATGAATTGAAGCCTGGAATCATCAATTTAGTGGCGACAAAACCATTTAGAGGATTGGAGGATGACAACCCATATAGACACATTAAGGAATTCACGATGTTATGCAACACGGTCCAACAAAAAGGAGTTCCGGCCGCTTGGTTCAAGTGGAATCTTTTTCCATTCTCTCTCGAAGATGAAGCGCGAAGATGGTACACACTTGCGTCCGTTGAAGCAAAAGGAAATTGGGATGAGCTAGTGAAGAAGTTTCTTTTGAAGTTCTTTCCCATAAGCAAGGTCCAAGACTTAAGGAGGCAAGTGCTCAATTTCAAGCAAGGAGAGGATGAAGGAATTGATGAAGCATGGGACCGATTTAATGAACTACTTGAGCAAGGCCCGAACTTGGGATTTTCCGGTGACTTGATGTTGCATACCTTTTATTTTTCACTAACCCCTAACTCATCTCGTTTTGTAAGCATGTGTGCGGGCGGTGATATAATGGATAAAACAATTAGTGAAGCCGCACAAATCTTACAAAGGATAAGCAATGGACAAAGAACAATACGAGATTGGCAAAGATGTTGTCGAGAGGAGCAAAATGACAAAATCAAGCCCAAGGTGCTTGCTGAAATTTCTGAAAAAGATGAACCGAAGGTCAAGGAAGATGAACCGACCATACAAGAAAGTGAAGATCCACTTCCCAAGGTAAGAGAAGTCATTTCGGATGTTAAAAATGTTGAAACTAACATGAATGTAGGCCGAAGTATGTGGAATGCTAGACCATTGGCGGAGTTCAAGCAATCCGGTTGGGTTCAAGTTGATTTCGCCCCACTAATTAGCTACCGAAGGAAGGAGGAACGCCGACACGTTGCCAAACTAGTTGAAGATATATTTGATCAAGAGATGAGTGGAGAGTCGATCCAAAAGATGTTTGAAGAAGAAAGAGAAGAAGGAGATGAAGGATGGATCGACCGGTTTGACAACTCAAAGATTTATGATGAAGGAAGAGAAGAGTATAACCGTGATGAGCCTAGTGACTCAAAGGATAAATGGGAGGAGATAGGACTCAAGCTAGATGATAGCTTGTGTGCTATTGAAGCCTACACACTAGCAAATCAAGACATGGAAGTACTCAAGGATGAAGGAAAGAGTGAATCAACAATGAGCGATCTTGACGACATGTGGTACATGGAAGATAAAGAAAGCATCATACAAGTCTTTGAAGATGAAGATCTGGTTGATAAAGAAGACTTCAAAGAAGATATGAATGCATACATAGTTGAAGGATTACATGTTCCACATGATGAGTTGAAGAAATTGCAAGATGGTGATGAAGAGGCAACTACACTTGTTGAGATCGATTCGCCTTCAACACCGCTTGATGAACCAAATATCACTCTTGTTGAAAAATCTCTAAGGCCAAGGTACGCGCTGAAATCTCAAGATATTATTGGTATTGATGATGATAAATTCAAATACTCATGCATAACCAATAGTATGAATGATAGTTTAATGCCTATGCCTTGTTCCAATAGTGATCATGTTGATAGGCTAGATTTTCTTGAGAATGAAAAAGAGGAAACATTTAAGTTTGATCCAATTAATCTCACACCTATACAACCTTTGCCTAATGATGAGCTAAGTGCTATGCATGAAACATATGCTTCTTTTATTTACACCTTGACTTGTTGCTACAATTCACATGTGGTGTTAATTATGGACGCGTATGTTTACAATAAGTTTTGTAAATCTCGATCATGCTTTGTGCTTGGTCAAGCTAATGACCTTAAAGAATCATATGTCGGGAAAGGCCCGATTTTCACTAACCATGTAGACAAGGCTTGAATAATGAAAAAAAAAAGAAGTCATGCCTAAAAGAGTTGCAAGATAAATCATCAACCTCTCCGAATCCCGCGATGGATGCTGCTGTCTTCATCAATTTGAGAGCTTGTTCAGAGGTGTACAAATGAAGAAAATGAGATATCCAGAAGCTCCATCAAGTTACCATTCCAACGCATCAAGAACCAACAAGTTTGAAGACCCGTGCAAGGAGTTATGGAGAAAACATTGAGCGTTGCGCGTTCTGAAATTTCAGGACAGATTTCATCGCCGAAGTAAAACCGACGTAACTCTCTTGTCCGGAGTCCGATTTGAGCAAATGAAGACTCGTTGGAAAGGAAATTTTGTGCACTGTGCAATGGAGTAGAGCTTGAGTATACTTTCTGTTCTGGACATTAAAAAAAAATAATAGAGTGAAGGCAGCACCGAAGGATGATAAAGAAGGAGATAACGATGAAACAAAAGGATGCTTTGGGCAAGTCTTCTATAAGTGATCAAGCACAACATGGGAAGTAAATTAAAGCTGCATTGGTACCTTTTCTTCTTGCATGAAGGGCCATGGCTATGCAACGAAAAGAAGGTATGTGAGAAAGTCGAGCTCTATGACTTTAAATGAAGCGCTTTTCGGGAGGCAACCCGTTTCTTTATATTTTTACTACTTTCTTAGAGAAAATAAAAGAATGGCACTATCTTATGATGATCAACTTGTGGTTATTAATCTAAGTTCAGTTTTCCTTTTTTTTAGAACCACCATCATGTTCATGATCTTATTTATTTGCATGCATTGATTTTGTTATCCTCGTGATGTTTCTTTGTGTATACATGTTTTGCACATAGTTGGCTTGGTTGTTTTATATACTTAATGATGTATGCTTCAGTTTCCATGTTAATGCTTCATATGGCCATATGGGTATTTTCCTTTTGTGATCTTGTGTAAACATGGTGTTTAAACATGATTGCGGACCATCATCATTAAGTTCGATAAACCTTGCTAGCTTTTCATATGTTTTCATGTTGCATTGGTTAGTTTATAAGCTCTGCAATGCGCTTAATTTTTCTTGTGCTATAAGAGTTATTGATTTAGGGATAGACATGGTGTTTTAACCCTAGATATATAAACCTTTATGGCTATGGAGAAATTCAGCAACCTAGTTGTAAACATGGTGTTTAGAACTAGGTGAAAACATTGTCTTTGCTTATATGCTTTCCTATCATGTGCATACACACCTTGCACCACGTACACTCATTAGGTTTTTATTCCTCATTAAACTAATTATACCACAAGTTAAGAATCTTAGGAGACATTGTTGGATTGTTGGCAATTCTATCTACTCCCAACCGTCACCTTGGGGGTAGAATGTGCGTTTAAAACGTCTTACAGGCAAGATAAAGACTCTCACTACAAGGAAATTGAAGGATGGCTAAGAAGTGCTTTGTCTTATTCTTCCATGGCTAGCAAAATGCTAAGCATGGGGGAGACCCTGAATCTTCAACACGGAAGTGCAACATGACACTCTAGAAGATAGAATGATAAAGATCGTTAACATCTCCGGATCAATGCGCAAGAAGCCACCAATCTCGTCAAAATTCTGCATGGTCTCAAAGGGAAAACACTAGGTATTTTTGGATATTTAGAAGCCCCATGAAGTTACGATTCCAACAAATCAAGAATCAAGACAATCGGAGGTTCCTACAAGCGGTTATGCCCGAATCACCGAGTGCAACACGTCCTGAAATCAGTTTTGGACAGCACGCAGCGCTGAAGTAAAACGGACATAGCTCCCTTGTTTGAACTCCGTTTTCGATGAATGACCACACGTTGGAAAGGTAATTTCATAAACTTTTCAATAGAGCTATATTTCGATATATTTTCTGTTCTGGACAGAGGGGGAAATCCATGAAAAAGAGACAGCAAGGAGATGATGAGAACAAGAAAGAGGAGATGGTGATGACAACATTGAAGAGAAGGGTGACCAATGACTCCATTAAGCATACAAGATCAAATTCAGAAGTTTAGGAGCATTAATAAATCAAGACAAAAGCAAAAGCCACATCGATACATGGAGATGTCGGAAGAAGGCAACGAAGAATTACAAAGGATGGTAACATCTCCATGGACCTTCTCTTTTCCAACCACAAATGCTTGTAAGTATGCCTTCAACATCAACTAGGTGCAACCTTTTGTTTTTCTCTTCAACAATAACATGGCTACTAGGAGGACAACCTAGGTTTCTTTTTACTTTCAATAGATAAGCATGACCATGTGTTCACCTCGATGTTCTACATTGCCTATGCTTACGGAAAGATGATGAAAGTTGCCGCTTTGTTTTACCTACATGAAGTTATACATGTCTTGGCTAATTGCTCTATATAATATGATCTGAAATTAATTTAAATACCGGCTCTTTTATTTGTGGAGGTGAAATGACCATGTTCTAGACCCACATACATATCTTTGCTCTTTGATTTAAGTTTATGGATAGCCGGATAAATTGTTGTTTTTATGAAAACTTAACTTTTATGCTATCTACATATTTGTGATGCTCTTGCAAAGTTCTACCTACCAAAGCCATATACATATATGTTTTATGATAACAAAACCCGTAGATTGCAAACATATGTTTTGATGAGTTGGATTAGGATTGATTTCTATGGTTCGAGACTAAGAAGCTGGTCATTCCTTTGTGTAACTTTTTCATGCTAGCCTTTTTGTCTATGCATTGTGGGTTTTCACATCGAAAATTTCACAAGCTTCGCTGGGCATCCACCCTAAACCAAAAACATCTTTTTGTGATCACCTCCTTGTCCACAACCCAATTTGAGTATGGAGTAAAATTCTCGATGGAGATTTAAATATTCCGCAAGATTATGGAATTTATACTTACTTTAGCAGTCATTTCCCCTCTCTTTTATGCTCGAGGACGAGCATCGTTCAAGCATGGGGGAGGAGTCATTCTCTGACACAAATGCTATGTAAGTATTATGTTGCAAAAAGTTTTGAGGAGCAAAAGAAAAAAAAAAGAAAAAAAAAGAAAAAAATGAAAAATGAAAAAAAAATATGATGAGAAGAAAAGAAAAGTAAGAAAAAAAGGAAGAATAAAGAAAAAAGAGAAAGAAAGAAAGAGAGAAAATGAGAAGGAAATAGAATAAAAGTAAAAAAAAAAATAATAAAGATGCTCCTCGGATCTTTTTGCTTCATAAGTTCTCAAGTGCCTTAATGACAAATCCATACTCAAATCTTCCAACCATGTGCAATCCGATAACGAGGACTTCACTCGTGCCTCGGGATCATCCATTTGCCACTTGCACATGTCCACTTATCTAAATGTGTGTGTTTCGTCCCTCTCTCTTTCCAACATTTATTTTCCATGGCCTTTTTGACGAGTCTCGGTAATTCCAATAGACCTCTCTCTTAATTTGACAATATTTCGGATGTATGTTTTGCTAGGATTGTTTTTAACCTTCCAAGCTCCACATAAGCCTTCCACTATCACATATGAGTAGAGTAGGTTGAAAATAATCTAGTATAGGCTTGAGTGACTTGATGAGATGAGTGTTCCATGAGCTTTTGCAAGAGATTTTCACTTATGTTGGATATGCATCTTTTTGAAAATCTTCCATGTGACAAGGTAATGGTTTGAAGTTTACTTAAGTTTGAGAGCATCATGTTTATTAAATGTGGCTTGTTCTTTATTGTTAGTCTATCTTCCATAATGAAAAAGAAGCCGGTCACAACTTGAACTTTAAAAATAAATTCTTAAGAGAGAGCAATTTGTCTCGTCATGAATGACTAAGTGCGGGGATAACATTGGAAGGCAACGCTGATTTCCCTTTTAAGCGAGGACCACTTACTCGAGGACGAGCAAGGTTTAAGCATGGGGGAGATGTTGACGGTGAATTTCCGTCAACCTAGAGTACTTGTTATACATTGGTTTCGATTATGATTTGCAACTAACCCGCCACTAGGCATACTAATGATATAACAAGTTCACACTTGCATGTCGATTTTGGAGTTTGTTGTTTACGCAGGAAATCTACGCTAAAGAGGAGACTTTCGGGATAAGTTCACCAAGCACTTTGGAAGAAGATCATGAAGCCCGATAAGAGTCAAGACACGCGATGAACATGACTCCAAATGACCCGAGGACCGAAGCATCAACATGCAAGTCTTCAGGGACTCAACCGGAAAACGACGAAGCTTGCATAGCAAGGATTCAAGCCTAAACCGTGAAGGAAACGACGTCAAAGGCCCACATGCAAGTGCACACGAATAAGGGATCACGCGAGAAGCAACCGGGGAGAAAACCGGCCCGAACCGGGCCGAAGTGGGCTGGGCCGGCCGGCCCGGTCCGACCGGCCCGGGCCCACTCCGAGGTCGGTTCGGTCCCTCCTTTGCCCTAGGTGTTTGTCTATTTATTGCCTCCGCCGCCGTCGACCGACACATCGAACAAATCATCCTACCGACGCCAATCACCGAGAAAACCGCCGCCGCAAGATGAGGGAGAGAGTTAGATGAGCTCGTCGCAAGGATCAACGCCGGCGGAGAGAAGGAAGCAAGAGGAGGACTCCAAGCCGCCGGCCTAGGGGTGTTCCCAAGCTCCATCGCCGCCATCTTCATCGACGACGTTCTCCGAGTCTCCATCACCCCTATGTGCTTCAATCCGTGTAAGATGATGGGGTAATGTCTCCGTTCATCCCTAGGATTAGATGGATACATGCTATGTAATTGCTACTTGATTCGTGGTTCCAATCTATTGTTTTCATGTTGATGATGCTTTGATGATTAAGGTAGGCCACCGTGTTTTTCGGGCGTATGATATCCGCTACTCCCATAGATTCCATCAACATACCGTGTCCATCATAGGTCTAGTCACGAATACCTTCGCGTAGTGACAAGACGAGAGGAGGGAAAGGGCGAAACCGTGGTCACAACCCCCGTAGATTGGTTTACCGCTTTCGTGTAGTAGATGCATACCATGTTATCCTAGATCCTAGGGAGGGAACGCTTATCTTTCTTGCTCACTCTCTTGTGTTCACCCTTTACCATATAGTTTAACCCTATATTTGTTTGATCAACTTAACTTAGATTAACTTAGGTGAGATTGTCTTTACTTTTAGTTTAATACTCTCTTTCAAAGGTTTTCCATTCAACTAGATTAGTACTTGGTTAAGCGCTAGTAATCCCCTTGCTCCGCGGATTGACAAGAACCTTGGGAATCCCGTGGTGAAAAAGGTGTGGGGTCCGTACGCTTGCGGATCGTAGAGGGATACGAGTTTTATCCGTCAACAAAGGCCGCTCCGCATCTTCGAGATGACAGAGGCGGCCAACCCCGTCGACCCGGCGAGGTCGCGGATGCTCCCGACGCCCCTCGAGCGGCCGTACGCGCTCACCCCGGGCGCGGAGCGCCGTCGACACCCCGGTGCCGCCGCCGCGGGGGCGGACCCCGTGGGACATCGAGATGCTCCCCACCGGCCCGTTGGTGAGTGTGGTTCTTGATTTCGTTTTGATTTTTTAGCGTTTCCTTTGCCTCCCGACACGCCTTTGTTGCTCCCCTGTGTACAGCCGGTGAAGTTCAACATCGCCAAGTCCGTTCCCGCCCACCCCCGACTCCCGTGCGCTCGGCGGGCGGCGCGGCGGGAGCGGGAGCAGGAGCGAGCGGTGCGCAAGAGGGAGCACGCCAGGGGCGTCGTCCAAGCGCGCGCGCGACCGGCGAGCCGCGGAGTACCGGCGGCGCGAGGAGGGCGGGGCTCTCCTCCCGGATATCGAGGAGCCCTCGTCTTCGGAAGAGGACGAGGAGGAAGAGGGCCGAGAGGGGAGGGCCCCTCGACGACAGTGGCGGCTCGCGCCCCCGTCGCGGAACCCGCGCCGCGTCGGGGCGGCTTCGTGCGGGGCGGGCGCACCGGCGCCCGCCGCCGGCAATCGTCATCGGGGGCGGCACGCGCCGCGGAGGTGCCGCGCGCGCGCCACGGAGGTGCGCGCGGCGGACGCGCCCGTGCGCGCGTCCAAGCGTGCCCGCGCGCGGGGGGAGCGTGCCGCGCGCGCGGCGTCATCGTCAAGGGGGCGCGACGGCGAGCGTGCCGCGCGCGGGGCGAGCGTGCCCCCGCGCGCGGTGGCGCCTCTCGGAAGGTGCGGCGTCGGGCGCGCCCGCGCATGGGGTGGGCGTGCCCGTGCGCGCGCGGCGCCATCGGGAGGCGCTTCGGCAGGCGCGGCCGCCGCGCCGGCTTCGTCGCGAGAGGCTTCGAGGAAAAGGAAGCGGGCCTTTTCCTCGCGAGGTAAGGGCCTCTGTCCTTCTTCGTTTGGTTTGGCTCGTCGATGACTAAGTGCTCTAACCCTCCGTTCGTGCCTGCGCAGGGCGGTGCCAACCGTTCCTCCTCTTGCACCAGCCAAGGTGCTGAGGACGGACGCATCGATCCCCACCGGCGGCGCTCGTCGAGGGGGTCGCGCCGGGGACAAGTACGGCGGCGGGCGCGAGCTCGCAAGACCCGGCCGGGGCCTCGAGGCCCCCGCCGCGGACGCCAGCCCGCCGCGGCGCAACAAGCAGGTCGTCGGGGGCGACCGGCGCCGGTCGTCACGGAGACGCGGGCCGCGGCGGCGGCGACGGTGGAGGTGCGGCGCCCCGCGGTGGCCGCCACCGGCGGAGGAGGTGGAGCGGGCGCGACCGCGGGAGCGCCCGCGGATGTGGCGGTACGGCCGGAGGTGGCGGCCACGGCGGCACGACGGCGCGCCGTGGCCGCGGAGGCGCGGTGGAGGTGCCGGCGGAGGCGCGCAGCGGCGGCGCTCCGCCGTCCGCCCCCGGGCGGAGGTGGTGGAGGTCTCGGACGACTCCCCGCCGCCCCGGGTGGAATCGGGGGGCGCCCGGTGCCCTCGAACTCCCCGAGCCCCCCCAGAGGGGGCCCTCGTGAGGCGGCACGAGGGCCACATGGTGGTGGGGGGCCGAGGACATGGTGCCGAGGCCTCGTCCTCCCACGCCGGCTGCCCCGCCCGGTGGAGGGGGCCGTCGAGGATCCCCCTGCGTTCGCCGACGCAAGGGGGAGCAGGGAGCTCGGGGCGAGCTCCGAGCCACGGCGCCACGCTCAACCGTGCGCCGAACGAGGCGCTCGCGGGTCCATGGCGGCCGGCCCCGGCTCGTCTTCCGGGTGAGCCATGGTTGCTCGCCCCTCTTCCTTTTTTGTTTTCGTATGCCGCATTCAAGTCTTGGCGCTTACGAGATTTGGTGTGTGGATGCCGGGAGCTCGAGCGCCGTGCCCATGACAAGTACGACGCCTTCGACCGGTGAACGCCGAGGCCCACCGGGCTCCGGGAGCGGTGCGGCGCTTTCGATGCGCTTGCGGACGCTCTTAGGACGCCCGGACGGTGGGCGGGCGCACGCCCCCTCGGCTCGGCCCGACGAGCTCCCCGAGAGCTCGAGGCGAGGGCACGGCGCGTCGCTCGAGCCTCGAGCGGGTCCGCGCCGACCCTCTTCGATCGCGACGAGGCGCCGTGGAACGCGCGCGCGGATCCGGAGAAGACGCGGACGCCGGGCCGCCAACCGGGAGGCGGAGGTGGCCACCGCTCGCGCCGAGGCCCGGGAGCTCCGCACGTCGCTCGAGGGGGCGAGCGCAACCGCGCCGAGGCCGAGGAGCGGGCGCGCGGGTTGGAGCAAGACGAGCCAAGGAGGCGGACGACCGAAGGCCGCCCTCGACGCCAAGGCGGCGGCAGCCCTCGTCGTCGCCGAGGAGCGGCTCCCGCAAGAGAGCGCCGCCCGCCAAGGGGCCGAGGAGCGGCGCAGGGAGGGGCGGAGCCGCCCTCGTCGATGCCCGGTGCGGGGCGGGGGAGCGGGAGCGCGCCGCCCACGAGGGGGACGCGGAAGTCGTTGGAGGAGCGGAGCACCGCGCTCTCCAAAGTTGAGGACGAGGCGCTCGTGCTCAGCATCAGCAACGCCAACCAGAGGGCGGCCCTCCGCGAGCAGGGCGAAACCGTCCGCCGCCTCGAGCCGCCGCTCGAGGCCGTGCGCGGGACTTCGAGATGGAGAGGAAGCAAGTCGAAGGTGAGCCACCGTTTGACTCTTGCTTGTTGGTTTTTTGTTTGGGAACTCGCATTCCCTTTTTCTGATTTCTTCTTGTCTTGTCGATTCCAGGCTTGCGCACCGCCCTTGGGGCACGCGGGCCGAGCGGCCGAGGCGTCGCAGCTTCCTACGACTCCTCTGAGCAGGAGTTGCAGGAATTGCGCGATGCGGCCCTCGAGACCTGCCACGTCGTCGAGGAGGGCGAGGCCCAGGCCGGCAGCCCTCCCCGCGCCGGCCACGGCTTTGCGTGCCCCTCGGTGGCCATGTCACCGAGCGGATGCGCCGGCGTTGCGGAACCGGGTGTCCGAAGGCCCTCGGAGTGGTGCGATCCCACTATGAGGTGAACTTCGAGGCGCCGGCGGAAGGCTACGTCGTGCCCGAGGGCGTCGAGGACGAGGTGGCCATGGAGCGCGCGGATGCGCTCGCCGCCGACGCCGCCGGGTTGCTCACCGAGGCCTTCGAGGAGTTCCTCTTCCCCGACGTCGCGGACGCTGCCGCTCCTCCCGCCTGAAAGCAGTCTGGGCGCTAGGCCCGTTTTTTATGTGTATCAGTACTCTGGCCTCGTGGCCTTTTGTAAATAAACAAGTCGTTTCATGAACATGGGCATTTGATGTAAATGAAATCGTTCGTTTATCACGCTTTTTGTTTCTCCTTCTTCCTGAGTAGATTCTAGTTAGGGGAGTTCGATTTTCGCAGGGGGCCCGCTGGGTTGGAGGCGAGAGAGAAGGGCCATAGCCACACGGCGTAGGCTATCTCGGCTCGCGCGCTCCTTCCGTTGTGCCGCCTGCGCCCGTTCGAATCGTGGCTCGAGGTTGAAGTAAGAAACAAACTTAGCGCGTGTGAGTTGTTTTTTACTTTTGCGCGAAAAATGGGACCATTTGGGGGGGGGTGCCCCCCGCGAAGTAGCCCCCCGAGGGTAACTTGGGTTTCGGGGGAAAGCCGAGTTACCCTTTTATTAGACTTGGAGTATTTACATAGTTGACACCAACGGGGCGTTGGCCATGTGATTTTACAACGAGAACTACTTGGAAATCCTAGCTAAGGGTAGAAGCGACGTAGCCGTTGGATGTTCCAAGCGTTGGTGAGTTCTTCGCCGTCCTCGATGGCCGCCTTGTACGTGCCCCGCTTGAGCACCTTCACCACGACGTAGGGTCCCTCCCATGTGGGCGATAGCTTGTGGCGCCCTCGATTGTCTTGGCGTAGCCTTAGGACCGGATCCCCTTCGTCGAAATCCCTCCGACGTATCTTGCGTGCTTGGTAACGTCGTAGGGACCGTTGATACCTTGCGGAGTGCATCAACGCCACGAGGCGTACTTCGTCTAGCCGGTCCCGGCGAGTCCTCGCGGGCTCGCCGGTTAGCATCTTCGTCGTAGCCTCAAATCCGGGCGACCCGTATTCCGTGTCCGTGGGGAGGACGGCCTCCGCGCCATGGACTAGGAAAAAAAGGGGTGAACCCGGTGGCTCGCGCGGGGTGGTCCTTAGGCTCCACACGACCGTGCCGGTAGCTCTTGGAGCCATTTTCGGCGGCATTTGTTGAGTGGGTTGAAAATTCCCGGGGCTTGAGGCCCTGTAGAATCATGCCGTTGGCACGCTCCACTTGGCCGTTGGTCCGTGGGTGTGCCATATTGGCCCGCCCAATCCACGCGGATGTGGAACTTGTCGCGGAACTCCAAGAACTTCCGCCCGTGAACCGGGACCCATTGTCCGTGATGATGGAGTTTGGCACTCCAAAGCGGTATACGATGTTGGTGAAGAACGTGACCGCCCGCTCGGCCCTTAAATTCGTGATGGGGCGCACCTCCACCCACTTGGAGAATTTGTCGATCGCGACAAGCAGGTGGGTGAAGCCCCCGGGCGCCTTCCGCAGGGGCCCGACGATGTCCAACCCCCACACGGCGAACGGCCATGTCACGGGGATCGTTTGCAGGGCATGAGCGGGCAAGTTGGACTTGCGGGCGTAGAACTGGCACCCTTCACAGGTGCGTACGACTTCGTTGGCGTCCGCGACCGCGGTAGGCCAATAGAAGCCCTGGCGGAACGCGTTGCCGACAAGGGCGCGCGGCGCAGCGTGGTGGCCACAGATCCCTGCGTGGATGTCCCGCAGGAGCTCGCGCCCCTCGGGAATGGGTATACACCGCTGGAGGATGCCTGACGCGGCGCGCTTGTTCCGGCTCGCCGTCGACGAGGGTGAAAGATTTGGCCATCCGGCGATGCGCCGGCCGCGGCCCGGTCTACGGGGAGTTCCCCTCGATCGATCCGGGCGATGTATTTTTCCCGCCAATCCGCTCGGACAGGAGCCGGCTCTATGTCCATCGCATCGACCTCGACGGAGCCGTACCCCTCGAGAAGGGAGAGCATGTACGCCTCGTTCGAGGGGTCCTCATCCATGGGTTCCGCACCCGCTGGATTCGAGGGAGCCCCCAGGGTCCACCGTCGCTCGAGGGGTGGGGCTCGAGGGCGACCGAGGGCTGCGCGATGTCGCGCGCGAAAACGTTCGGGGGAACGGTGATCCGCCCGGACGCGATCTTCGCCGGCTCTTCGCCTTCCTCGTTGTACCGGCGGGGTACGTGATTAAGCTCGATGCCGTAGAACTTGTCTTCGAGGGCCCGCACGGCTTTACATTAGGCCTCCATCTTGTCGTCGTGGCGGCTCGCGTTCTTCATGACTTGATCGATCACGAGCCGCGAGTCCCCCCGCACGTCGAGGCGCTTGACGCCCAACTCAATGGCGATTTTGAGGCCGCGAGAGGAGGGCCTCGTATTTCGCCATATTGTTGGATGCGGGGAAGTGGAGGCGCACCGCGTAGCGCATGTGCTCTCCGAGGGGTGACACGAAGAGCAGGCCCGCGCCCGCTCCCCGTTTTCATCACCGAGCCGTCGAAGACACGCAGTCCAAGACTCGCTTGGATTTGTGGGGGCGGCGACGCGTGTCTGTCCACTCGCCGACGAAATCGGCTAAGATTTGCGATTTGATGGCCTTGCGCGGGGCGTAGGTGAGCGTCTCGCCCATCAACTCCACGGACCACTTGGCAATCCTGCCTGCCGCGTCGGGGTTGCGAATGATCTCTCCTAGCGGGAAGGAAGAGACCACCGTGACCGGGTGGGCCTCGAAGTAGTGGCGGAGCTTGCGCCGCGCGAGGACTACCGCGTACAACAGCTTCTGGACCTGGGGGTAGCGCGTCTTCGTGTCCGACAGGACTTCGCTGATGTAGTAGACCGGCCTCTGCACGGGCAAGGCGTGCCCCTCTTCCGTGCATTCTACAACGATCACGGCGCCGACCACACGGGTAGTTGCGGCTACGTAGAGCGCCGAGAGCCCTTCGCCGTCTCGCGGCGGCGTGAGGATTGGAGCGTGCATCGAGACGCCTTTAGCTTGTCAAGCGCGTCCCGGGCCTCGGTGGTCGAGGAGAAGCGCTCGTGCTTCTTGAGCGCCCGGTAGGGGGCGGGGGCCCTTCTCACCGAGCCTCGAGATGAAGCGGCTTAAGGCGGCGAGGCACCCCAACACCTTCGCACCCCTTTGAGGTCCCGAATCGGACCCATTCGTTCGAGGGCCGCGACCTTTTCGGGGTTGGCCTCGATTCCCCGCCGCGGGAGACGATGTATCCTAGGAGCATGCCCCGCGGCACTCCAAAGACACATTTTTCGGGGTTTAGCTTGACCCCGTTGGCCCGTAGGCGGCACCGAACGCGACGCCAAGGTCGTTAACCCGGGTCGTCCGCCTTCTCGGTCTTGACGACGATGTCGTCCACGTAGGCTTCGACCGTCCGCCCGATGTGATCCCCAAAAACGTGCCGCATTCGGCGGCCGATATGTTGCGCCCGCGTTTCTGAGGCCAAAAGGCATCGTGACGTAACAGAACGTCCCGAACGGTGTGATGAACGAAGTCGCGAGCTGGTCGGACTCCTTCATTTTTATTTGGTGATATCCCGAGTAGGCATCAAGGAAACAGAGTAGTTCACACCCTGCTGTTGAATAAACGATTTGATCTATTCGTGGCAAAGGAAAAGGAACTTTTGGACATGCTTTATTGAGACTAGTGTAGTCTATGCACATCCTCCACTTCCCATTTTTCTTTTTTACAAGCACAGGATTAGCTAGCCACGTAGGGTGGAACACTTCCTTGATGAATCCGGCCTCGAGGAGCTTCCGCAGGCTCCGCTCCGATCGCCCGTCGCCGCTCCTCGTCGAAGCGGCGCGGCCGTCCTTGTCGCACGGCGCGGGCGTTTGGCGGGATATCAAGGGAGTGCTCGGCGACCTCCCTCGGGATGCCCGGCATGTCCGAGGGGCTCCACGCGAAGACGTCGGCGTTGGCGCGGAGGAAGTCGACGAGCACCGCTTCCTATTTAGGGTCGAGGGTCGAGCCGACCCTCAACGCCCGCCCTCGGGGGCCGACGTGCTTGGCGGCGGAGCCGAGGTCGTCGTTGACCATCTTCTCCGGCGTGTTCACCGGCGCTTCATCCGGCCGCTAGTGCCTCGCATGTTCCACGCACTCGACGTCGCGCCGAATGCGTGCTCGATCGACGACCCGACGGTGATGACGCCGTTTGGACCTCGGCATCTTCATCTTCGGGTACGTGTAGTTGGGGACCGCCATGAATTTGGCATAGCAAGGTCGCCCAAGTATGGCATGGTAGGCCCCTTTGAACCCCACCACCTCGAAGGTGAGGGTTTCCTTGCGGAAATTCTTGGGGGTCCCAAACCGGCACCGGCCGATCGATCCGCCCGAGTGGTTGAACCCGTTGCCGGCGCGATGCCGTGAAACGGCTTCGTGGCCGGGGCCGCAACTGGCCGTGTCCCCCGATCCCCATCGGGGCGCAAAGTATGCGCGAAGAGGATATTGAGGCTACCGCCTCCGTCCATAAGGACCTTCGAAACCGGGCGTTCCCAATGATGGGATCGACCACCGGCGGTAGCCTGGCCCGGGTTCGGGATGCGGTTTGGGTGGTCGTCCCGCTAAAGGTGATGGCATCCTTCGACCGCTTGAGGAAGGCCGGAGGCGCCCTCTCTCGCGGCGAGGACTTCATGTCGCTCCTTCTTGCGCTCGTCGGGTCGACATGTCGACGGTAGGTCCCCCCAAAGATGAGGAACACATTTTCGACAAGGGGAAGCCACCCGCGTCGCCATCGCCCCCATCTTTCTTGGCCTCTGCTTCCTTTGCGGCGGCACGGCCATAGAACTTCTTGAGCATGTCGCACTGCTCGAGAGTGTGGTTCACGGGAGTCTTGTGGTAGGGGCATGGCTTTTTCATCATGTCGTCAAACACCCCCGGGCCTCGAGGGGCCGGTCGAGGGCCCCGTCGAGCCGGGTTGACGCCGAGGGCCTCGGCGTTACCGCCGTTGCGTCCCTGCTCGCGCGCCTCGCGGCGCGGTTTCTTCCCCCCTTCTTGCCCCGCTTGTCGTTGCGGCGCGGCTCTTTGGACCCGCCGCCCTCCGCGGCGTGTCCTCGGAGCGCTTGCCCTTCTTGCCGTCGAAGATTGCCCCCACGGCCTCCTCTCCGGAGGCGAAGCCGGTGGCGATGTCGAACGGCCTCGTTTGAGTCCGTAGGCGGGCTGCGTCCCGCGCTCCCGCACGAAGTCCGAAGCACGTGGTGCCCTCGAGGAACGCGTGCACGATCTCGCATCGCGCCACGGCCGGGGAGCTCCGTGCGGCGTTTGGAGAAGCGCCGTATGAAGTCCTCGGTCAGCCGACTCGCCGGGCTTCTCGCGTGCGGAGCGCGGATCCCACGAGTTCCCGTGGCGCACGTATGTGCCCCGGGAAGTTGCCCACGAACGTGTGGACTAGATCGTCCCAGTTATGGATCTGGCTGGCGGGCAAGTGCTCGAGCCATGTCCGGGCCGCGTCGCCCGGATGCGGGGCAAGTTGCGGATGATGACCTCGTCGTTAGTGGCCCCCCGGTCCCGGCGGCCAGGCTCAAGGCAAGAATCGTTGGCGCCGGACGCGAGGGTCCGTCTCTCCGTTGTATTTGACGATCGTCGAGGGCTGACGGAAGCGCTGGGGGAATGCTGCCGTGCGGATCTCCCGGCCGAACACACGGGTGCCGGGGGCTCGGCGTCGGGGAGCGATCCTCACCGCCGTCGTAGCGTCCACCCCTTCGAGGGTGGTAGCCCCCGGCCGCTCGTGCGTCCGCCTTGCCGGTGCGCTCGGCGTTGATGACGTTGCGGGCATCGCCATCCGCCGCCCGCGCGTGTCAAGGAGTCGTTCCTTGGCGGGCGTGCGTCCCCTGGTCGGCGGGTTGGCCTGCGTGCGGCGAGGGTTCGCCTCTCGGTGCGGCTTCATCGCCCCGCGCATCCCCCCCCGTTGACGAATGCGTGAGGCCGAGCTCTCTCGGCTCGTTGGACGGCCGCTTGCTCGATGAGAGTTTGCACCTCGCGGTGCATATCTCGAGCCCTCGGGGGTCGAGGGTGCCGGCATGGCCCGTGGCGGCGCCGCGGCGGCGACGAGCTTCGGCTCGCTCGCGGCGGGACATCCGCGTTGTCCGCGTTGGGGGCGGTGTTGAGGCGGTCGCGGACTTGTCGGCCCGGCTCTCGTGCGCGTTCGCCGCGCGCGCGGAGGCTTTCCCCGCCATCGAAGGTGCGGAGCAGCCGCACCGTCCGCATTCCTCCGCCGGCCTTGGCCTCGGAGCTCGCGGGCTTGGGCCGCCGCGCGTCGACGTCGGCCCCGGCGAGAGCGCCGGCCCCGCGGCCAGCGCGCGCGCGCGATCGCCGGGGGGGGGCGTGACTTCCCCGTCTCCGGCACCTGCCGCGCCGGCGGCGTTGGCCGGTCGTTGGTGATGACGGCGCAACACTCCCGCGTGGGGTCGTAGCTCCCAGTGCTGGAGTCGTCGGAGCAGCCAAACCAGTAGTCCGTGGCGTCGAGGAAGCGCCCGAACGCCACCGGGTCCGCACGCGCAGAAAAGTCCCACTCCGCGTACCCGTGGCGGTTGGCGGGCGGCATTGTGTCGACGGAGCCCGGGGGACGACTCATCCGTCGCCGAGGTGCCGGGGTCCCTGGCGACGAAGACATGGCGACCCGGTGGAACCCTGCGCATCGTCGTGTTGACGTTGACGTTGTAGGCCGTCGTGGCACCACGCAGCCCCGATGGGGATGCGTGGCCCGAGACCGCGCGCGGCCCCGCCGGGCGGTGGCGGCGGTCGTGATGGTGGGCGCACCGCGTTGGGCGGTGGTGCGCTCGCCCGCCGCCGCTCGGACCGCGCCCGACGCGAGCGTAGCCCGAGCGACGGCGGCGTCGCGGCGTCGATGGGCCCCGCGCATCCGTGCCTGCGGGCGTCTGCGCCGGTGTCGTGCGTGCGGCGGAGACCAGAGCGGACCTGGCCTCGCGCTGCGCGCGAAGCTCCTCACGGTTGGTGAGGCGCATGAGATAGCCGTTCCCCGTAGCCTGAAAGTTCAGGTCCCCGAAGCGGATTTCGAACCCGGCTGGGAGGGGGTCCGAGCCACCCATGTTGTAGCGCGTAGCACGGTACTCAGTGCGGATCACCATGGAGGGAGTTGGCGAAATGACCTTAGGCGCTCGTTTGCCCCACGGTGGGCGCCAACTGTCGGTGCGGAATATGGTCCCGACACTAACCAGTAGATGGCGCCTAGGTCTATCC
Source organism: Cenchrus americanus (assembly GCA_947561735.1). NCBI lineage: Eukaryota > Viridiplantae > Streptophyta > Magnoliopsida > Poales > Poaceae > Cenchrus > Cenchrus americanus. The sequence goes on along the minus strand of OX387241.1, from coordinate 29,220,302 downwards.
CTCAATGGTCGATGCCAAGCAACAAATGACACAAGGTTTTATCCCGGTTCCCGCCGAGGGGGCCGTACGTCCGACAGGGGTGTGCTCGTGGCACTATATTGCTCGGACCGGGGGTGCTTGTAGTGGGGCAAGTACAAGCAAGGCGGGAGAGGAAGCGTGGCTTCCAAGTCCCCGGGAGAGTGGTGAAGATGTTGTGGAAGAATAAGAGAGCGAGTGCACGGTGTGTTGTGTTGATCCGAGCTCGTTCTTCTCCCCCCGGGCCGCGGGGGCTCGCCTCCCCTTTTTATAGGCCAAGGGGGCGGCGAGTTACATGCACGCCGCGCTATCTAGCTACGTGGGGGTGCATGTCGTGCTACGCCGTAGAGTGGGCGGCCGTCCGGACGATCTTCGCTGCGGTCCGGCCATGATGGCCTACCCCGTACCCGAACAGGGGCGGTTCGAGGGTAGGAGGGCGGCAGATGGCGGTGGCGTCTTCTCGATAGGCTTCGAGGGAGGTGCTGATGATGGCTGGCACGGGGCACGGGGAGCGGGGGGCAACGGCGTTCCTTCCCAATGCGCTCCGCGGTAGCGAGTGGTTGCTGCGCCGCGCCGGCGTGCCGCCCGCGGTGCCGGGCGTGCGCCAGCACGCGTGGGTACGGCGGCCGCACCGTTACGGGGACCGGGATGGCCATCCACCGGCCTAGCGCCCCTCACCCAACCCGTAGGGTCACGGGAAAGTGAAATCGAGGGTGCGCCCGGCCCCCTTCGAGGGTCCGGCGCGTTAGCCGTACCGTAGTGGGCGCTCGGTGTCACGCGGACCGACACCGGCCGTACCGCACGGTCCATCTCCACGGGGGCGGGGATGGGCTCCTCCCCGGGGAGTTGGTGCGGCGGCACCGGGTGCGAGCCCCCGGCGCATGATGGCGCCGGTCCCGCGGCGACGGAGGCGTTAAGTGCCCGTGTACGGGACCGGCGCACGCGTGCGGGGCGCCCGTGAGCGTGGCGGGCCCCGCCGATGGCGGAGCGGCACCCTCGAGCGAGACGAGACCTACTCGAGGGGGGAGCGAGCCCTCGAGCGGGGCGGGACCGCTCGAGGGAAGAGTTGCCCCTCGAGTGGGGCGGAGCCCGCTCGAGGAGGGGCGCGCCCTCGAGCGAGGCGGAGCCTCGCTCGAGGGGTCCGCTAAGCGGGCCGTCTTGGTGGGCCGGCCGGAGTCCCGCCGCGTAGGCCATGTCCCCGCACCGGTTAGTTACCCGCATGGTTAGGCTTAGCGTGTTTCGATGCCGGGATTTAAGTGAGGATTTCCCCGTTGCTTAAGGGGACCCCTAGGGCCGTCCCCGACAAGCTTGTAACGTTGGGGCGTATAGGGATAGCAAACTCGAACATCTCACCCCTGGGCGAAATCAACAGAATCCCTACTCCCCCACCTTTACCACATGATGATCCATCAAAAAATAAAGCCCAAGGAGTAATTTCAAGCAAATCAATTGATGGATCACGATGTTCAGTTATAAAATCGGCAACGATCTGACCTTTAATAGCTTTTGCCGATTCGAACTTTAACTCAAACTCTGATAAAGCCAAGATCCACTTGCCAATCCTGCCATTCAAAATTGGCATAGATAACATGTGTTTTATTACATCGAACTTAGAATATACAATGCATTCGGCATTCAACAAGTAGTGCCGAAACTTTGTACACGAGTAGTACACGCACCAGCTCTTCTGCGGACGAATACCCCGGTCTCGGGATCAAGTAATTTTCGGCTAAGATACGCTACTACCCGCTCCTTTCCTTCGAATTCTTGAATAAGGGCCGATCCAATGGTTTGGGTATCGGCCGCCACGTACAACTTGAAAGGCTTATCCAACGCGGAGGAGGGAACCGATCGGTGGCTCCTTCATATATTGCTTGATCTTGTCAAAAGCCTTTTGTTGTTCATCGCCCCACGTGAACTTCGATCTTTCTTAAGTTTCAAAGCAATGGAGAAAACAAAGAAACCTTCGTGACAGATTTGAGATGAATCTCCTTACAAAATTAATTTTGCCGAGCAGTGATTGCAACTCCTTGAGATTAGTTGGAAGGACAACTTCATCAATGGCCTTCATGCTTTTCTTGCCAACTTCAATCCCCCCTTCGTGGACCAAGAATCCCAAGAACTCTCTAGCTGATACCCCAAAAGCGCATTTGTTTGGGTTCATCTTCAAGCCATGCTTCCGGGTGCATTCCAAGGTTCTTTTCACGTCTTCCAAATGCGTGTCATGATTTAGAGACTTGATCACGACGTCATCAATGTAAATTTCGACAATTTTGCCGATCAACTCGTGAAAGATGTAGTTCATGGCTCGCTGATAAGTTGCGCCGGCATTCTTCAACCCAAATGTCATGACTATCCATTCAAACAGGCCTCTATGACCAGGACATCTGAAGGCCGTCTTTGATATATCCTCTATTGCCATAAAAATTTGGTTATACCCCGCATTACCATCCATGAAACTGATGACCTTGTGTCCAGCAGCGGCGTCAACCAATAAATCAGCAACAGGCATGGGGTAACCATCCATAGGAGTAGCTCTGTTTAAATCCCTGAAATCTATGCAGACCCTCATCTATCCATTCTTCTTATAGATAGGGACAATATTAGAGATCCACTCTGCATATCTGCATGGCCGAACGAAGTTTGCATCAAGTAATCTTTCAACTTCTTTCTTCACATCAGCCAATACTTCATCTTTGTAGATTTTCCGGGGAGGTTGCTTGTATGGTTTAAAACCAGATTTAATTGGCAACCGATGCTCAACGATGGAACTGTCCAGTCCAGGCATCTCCGAATAATCCCAAGCGAAGCAATCTTTATACTCCTTAAGTAACTTGATCAATTCCTCCCTGAAGTCTGCTTGCAAGTTTGCGCTGATGAACGTCGGCCTTGGTTTGTCACCGCTCCCAATGTCAACTTCCTTTAATTTATCGGCCGACATGAATCCTCGCCCCAACTTGCCGTCAGTGCCATCGACGGGGTTCTCCATTAAAAATTGCTATAAAAGCCGATTGCTTGAATCGGCTGTTGATCGCTGCTGACAGGTTCAACAGGACCTTCTCCCCAGTCTTTTCCTGAGAAACAGTCAATACCTTGGTATTCCCAGAACGCTGGTTCCACATTTGCGACGCTCACCCGAGTCATCGCCTTGGACCACCTCAATATCGTCATCTACCCATTGGATGAGCTGCCGATGCATGGTAGATGGGACGCATTACAAGATTGGCATGAATCCGGCCCCTCCAAGCAGGAGGGCGTAGGCTCCTTTACATTCGATGACAAAGAAGGTTTCTAGAGGGCGAGTGTTTTGGACCCGATCATTAGATCCACGTGGGTGCATCCCTTGGTATCCGAAGGATTCCCCCGTGAAATCGTTCGTAATTATGCTTGTAGGTGTCAAGTCGCCGGGGCCCATGCCAAGTTTTCTGAAAGTGGTGTATGGCATTACGTTGGATCGCCGCTCCACCGTCGACAAACATCTTGGTCAATGGCTTGCCATTGACATATCCTTTCAAGTATAGCGGCCTCATGTGTCGATTTTTGGCCGGTTTGTCGAAGACGGCTTGCTTGGCCAGCACCAGCTGCGCCATCAGTCCCTCAAGCTGCTCATCGTCCAGGGACGCCTCTTCCTGCACAACCTGGTTAGCAGGAGCCATAAACTCATTCGGCAAAAAATATACCATACACGCCGGAGCCGAACGGTTCGATCCTTCAGGTTTATCCTTTGGACGCCACACCCCGCTTTGTCCGGATCCCCGCTCTCGTCTCGTTCCGCCCGATTCCTCAAGCGCCGAACCCTCCTTTTCCTCGACTCTTTCTTAGGCCGGGCGGGCACCATTGCCCCTTCTGCCAGACGTACTCATCCTCGTCTTCCTCCTGATCATCCCATCTCGGATCGGCTTGTCTCTTTCCTCGGGATGATCAATGATTTCAATTTTTTGACGCCGATCCTCACTAGGATGTATCCTTCCAATTCTTTCATGGACGGATCGGCGATTGACAGTTTCCTGCCTATACTCAAAGTACCTATCGCTGCATTCAGGGCAGTTTCTCAGCATGGGAAGCTTCAACCCTTCGTTCCAGCAGTGCCTGAAGAATGCGCACCCACGGTGTGCACGCCGCCGGTCGCGCGTATATTGCTCTAGATCTCTCCCCGCGCGCTTCCTCTTCGGCCCCGCGCCTCCTCCTCCTCGTGCTTTCGTTCTCCTGGTAGCGCTCTTTCTCCAGTGCCGCCTCGGCGCCGCCACTTGTTGAGGAGGATGCGCGTAGTCACCCCGGGTTTGGCCCCGGACGATTCCCCAATCTCGATATGGCTCTTGAGAACGCGGGGGGCTTCACCATGCACCTCGCTCCAAGGTCACTTGACGTTCCGGTCTCTATTGCTCCATCCTGCCTTGCCCCCGGCCGAAAGTCAAGACCTTGACCTTGCCCTTCTCCCTGACCGTCACCACGTTGACGGAAAAGCTTATCATGTTCTCGAGGAAAAGGGTGGCCATCCGGGCTTTCATCTTGTTATCAAACTTGAGATGTCCCTCCCGGATAGCTTCTCCCGGATCCTCATCCCCGAAGACCCGCCGCAGGTCATTGATGGAGTGAGAATTCCTGTCGTGGAAGCCACAGTAACGTTCCTCCTTTACTCCATCGGGCCGAAGCATGGAATGCCCTTCAGGCAACTTGATTCGGCCTTCCTTCACCAGGAACTCAAACAGCTTATGAGCTTTAGTGACGTCGAAATCGTAGGTGCCTTTGGTCTGCTTGACCCAGCGCTGATTCATGGTCAATGGTTCCTTCCCCCACATGATTTCGGCCGCGGCCACGTCCTGGTCATCATCAGAGTCTTCCATTTGGTCGGCCTTTTCCAGGAACTGATTGTAGATATCCGCCACGTCGTGCTGTTTGCCGAACCTGGCGTCTTTCTGTTGACGGTGAAAATCCGTCAACCTAGCCATGAGTTTACCTTCGGTGTTGGCATGACTTTTGTATCTTATTCATTGGTACTAACCCCCGTGGTATAACAAGTTCACTTGTGCATGTCGGTTTTGGAGTTGTGTGTTTACGCAGGGTTTTAACGTTGAAAACAAGACTTCCGGGATAAGTTCATTAAGCACCTCATGACAAGACCTTGAAGCCCGATACAAGTCAAGCAATGAAGTGAACATGACTCCAAGAGCCCAAGGACCAAGCCCGAGAAGATGATAAACTCCGAGGACCGAACCGTAAAAGTGCTAAATCTTGCAAGACAAGGAATTGAGTCCAATTCGGAGAGAAACCGACGTCAAGGGCCCACATGCAAAAGGGGAGAACATCTAGAAGACGTGGGAAGCAACACCGGTGAAGCGAGGCCGCGGGATGGGACGAATTGGGCCCAGGCCGGCCGGCCGAGCCGGCCGGCCCAGCCCCATTCGGGGCCCAATCGGCCTCTCCTTTGACCTAATTGCTTCTCGGGCTATAAATAGCCCCCTGACCGAGAGCCACGCAGAACCGAAGTCGTAATCCGCCGCCGAGGAGCGAGAGAAGCTTGAGGGACACCATCTCGGAGATGAGGGTCGTGCTAGTTGTCTAGGGTTTCCCTAGCCGACGTGGGAACCTTGCATGGAAGACCACGTCGGAGCTCCGGAGCGAGGATCAAGATCGAGGGAGGGCCCCGGTGGTGATCTTGTTCATGTAATCATTCATGGTGAAGTTTGTAAGTGAATTCGATTTCTAGCGATCAAGTGCCTTCTCGATGATTTTGTTTTCTTCTTGGTTTTGCTTCTTCTACGATCTATACTTAAGATAGATTACATAGGGTGCTCTTGTAGCCGCGGTGGCTAGAGGTGCATACCGGACCGGCCAAGTGATTTCAACTTGTTCTATCGAACTCGCCCTAGACTACCCGCATGAATAGGAATACGTTGTGACAGAACGGGGGTTCGAAAGGCGGGCGTTTTCGGAGTCGGATGGGAAGGCCACGATTTAAAGATGCTTTTAATGAGATTCGCTTTACTATCTTCATCTATCTTGTTTGGAGCTACAACATAAGCATGATCTAGATTCTCTAGATTGGTTATCTCTTGCTTTCTCTTGTTACCTCTTTAGTAGATTAGATTAGATTCGTTTTCTTTATGAGTTAGTAGATTAGATGCAACTTGTCTTCATTAGATAGCTTTACCTTGCTTTACTAGATTGAATCCTTGCATTGCACATTGTTCCACGGATTCGATACCTTGGGTTCACCACTCGAGGGAAGAAGGGTCCCTTGACTACGACGGGAGACTTGTCCGCTTGCAAGTCACAAACGAACTTTGATACAAATATTAACCGTCAACAAGCCCCTTTTTCTGGCGCCGTTGCCGGGGAACAAGCAATCAAGATTCGATCTAGTATCGCTTATCTTTCAGTTTTCTTTTGATTTTCTTTTGCATCTCTTATGTTTGATCATCCCCAAAAATAAAAAAAAGAGTCAATCTAATCTAGTTTTGATTAACCCTAATTTTTCTTTTCTGTTTAGATTTTTGTTTTATTACTAACCCTAACCGGAGATGGTTGGCTACCTCTCCAAGAAACCCAAACCTTTTTTGTGGATGATCCAGGAAAACTTTACAGGCAAAGGTGACGTGCAACGCATGCTAATGGGTTGGAAACCCTAGATTCAAAAGTCAAACTCGAAGGACCATCAAAATCTCCAAGGGAATCACCACCTCCAACTCAAGATGCCGACGAAGGCCGTTCAAATCAAGAGGAGGATGAAGAAGATGGAGATGGAGAAAGAAGCTCAACACCTAAAGGCCGCCAAAGCAAGATCCACATGCAAGGAGTGTGAAGTGTTCATCGTGATGAAGATGTTAGAGATGCAAGTGGGACAACTTGCCGGACAACTGATTGGTGACAAAGAAGAATATCCGAGACAACTCCAAGGTCCCAAGACGGCGAAGGCTACTCAAGCTCACTCGGGAGAGATGAAGGATCACACTAGAGACCATGAAGATCACGACCGAAGGACCGGAGTTCGAGATGCCGAGCCACAAGGAAGTTGTTGCATCCGTCAAGACCAAAGGACAAAGCCACCGTGAAGACCAAAAAAAATGACTAAGCCAAAGTGGGTACCCAAGATTGCAACGCTCGCAAAGAGCGTTGATCCGGAGTAATCAAGTGAAGAAGTCTAGCCATGGACTATAAACGAAGCGCTAGGCGGGAGGCAACCCGTTTCGTCGAGTCAAGAATAAGCTACCGGGAGGACAACCCGATTCCAGGTATTTCGAGTCTTTATAATTCAGTTTTGAATTTTACTACGCAAAACATTAGACTTAGAATGGTTGAATAATATTAGAGACATAATTCTTGGTTGAATATTTTGCTTGATCATAAACCCTTTACATGAACCATCCTATGTGTTTGTTTGCTTCTTTTCGAGAAACCACAACCAAAAAAAAAAAATTCAGAACCTAACTCAACCCTTCACCCTCATTATGGTGCTGTGGTTGACTTGTTTTTCATGCTAAAAACACTCGAGTAGAGCCACGACTTGTATCTAGATGTTATTTAAATTTCAGCATGTGGTAGGACTCGCGTGAACCTAGAAACTTGATTTTTGGTTGGTTTAAAAATCCATATCCTCGGTTTCTCTAAGATTAGAATTTTTCTAAGCCTCACTTAATTTTATTTCATTCAAAATCTCTCTCATCTAATCAAAATTAGGACCTAAACCTATGCCCCCATGATCAAGCCGGGAAAAGCTTGCTCTCAACTAATGAAGGCAAACTATACCGGTGAGACCGAAATCGACGTAGTTGAAAAATATTTTCGACTTACATTTGTTTTTAATGGGTTAAAAACTTCTCTAAATTTATGCTTGAGCTCTTGCATGGCTCTTAAAAATATTTTTAAATTTCGAAATAAGAGGAGTGCTTAGCCTTAAACACACTTAAAGGGAGGCAATCTAGTTAACCTATCCATGCATGCACCATGATACATCACGGGATGCCCCTCCAACATATTTAAACCACATGCAAAGTACAAGCATGGGGGGGGCAGCCAAGGCTTTGTTTTGTAGGAATATCATGGATGCATGTGAGGCAAGGGAGTATGGAAGTGAGTCAAAGCGAAAACATCAAGTGGAAGGAGCAATAATGCAAGCGAAGGAGTGGACGGGAACGTTTGGAAGGTGTACGCGATCACGAAGCAACATGAATGCACTAGAAGAACCGCGCCAAGAGGAGGAGAGAGGTAAGTCTTTCATCCAACTCTTTGTTCGTGTGCTCTAGTTTGTAGGCCGGAATCACCTTAGACTTAGCCATCCACCGCGTTTGTTTCGTGCAACAAACCACATCCTTAATCCACTCAAAGTCCGGACTCCAAAATAATATTTGTGTACTTTGTTACCGGGTGAAAACCCGGATATATATTTGTGAGGGAGAGTGCTGCAATCATGGAGGAAAACTACAAGCCTTTTCACTGAAGAAGAAGGGATCATCGTCGTTTAAGCCATCAACCTCTTCGAGGAGGCACTCGGTTTCCGAGTTTCCTCGGAGTATGGAGGAGGACACGGCACCGCCGAGGAGGAACCACTCTTCTCCTTGGTGGCATGAGGGCCACACGAAACTCGTTTATGAGGTTCACCAAACTTCAATAACATATGGAGGAGCCGCCCGTCCAACCTCACCACTTGACACGATCATCCGCTCCACCTCCATATGCTCCGCGGTATTCCGAGGGGTATGTCATCATGACGGAGGAGGAGAAGAAGCTCGCTCGCCTTAAGTAGAGGCTTGTAGCGAATGTCGACATCGATGACCAAGCTCTCCACATATTGGGTTTCACACGGGACACCGGTGCAATTCTCTAACGGAGTGTCGGCAAACACCCACAAGGAATTCGCCTAGGAAATTTTCGTGACCATGGCGCATACCCTTGATGAAGGAGTGCTGAGTCTCTCATTCCGTTGGAGGGAGCCCACAAGTGGAGAAGAAGGAAGACACCGTCGGAAGGGTAACCTTGATCAACGAAGCTATTTCTAGCACCTTGATGGGGTAATCTCCTTTCATCCATGGGTTGCAATCGATCTTGAGATGTGATCATACTTTGTTGGATTATCTATCTATCATCTTTCACCGTGACCATCATAGGTCTAGTCATGAATACCTTCGCGTAGTGAGAGTACGAGAGGAGGGAAAGGGCGAAACCGTGGTCACATCCCCCAATAGATTAGATTGGTTTTCATGTTCGAAATGATTGCATGTTCTAGTATCGTAGACCCATGGGCGAGTGTCTCCTATTTTCAAAAGGGAGCTCCGGAACAAGTATGTGCATGAAGGCACATGGGAAGGTTTTTGGAGTATGATCACGGGATGAGACCATCAACGAAGAAATACTATCCGGAACCCATCATCCAAGTGTGTCACTTTTGTGCAAATGGATTTTTGGGAGAACAAGAGAGACAAAGATAACCAACACGGAGTTGAATTGGCTTTACTCGGCTTTGATTGCCAAGTGGCCAATAGACCCCACTCACCTATGATCAACCGGTGGTGTTGTTAGCAACATCGAGTTCGGAAGATATTGGTTCGGGGTGTTGCCTCTCCATATTGACTATCTCTTTAAAACCGGGTATTACAAGGAACCCGAATCATCTCCTACCCGGGACTTCCCTAGGAATATATGAAGAAAGGAAAATATAAGAGTGAAGATGAGAGAGGAGGCTTCCGAGTGGCCTAGGTGAATTTGCCCCTTCCGGATTGAAGATTAAGACTTTTCTTGAGGGGAAGAAGATCGGTTAGAGGAAGGACTTCTTGTGCCGGCGAAGAAAAAAAATAATAATAAAAGAAAAGAATTATAGGAGAAGGATCTTCTATGGCCCAATAAGGAGGTGCACAACAAAATTATGTCCCACCATTGGGAGGAACCCCGGCGCCGCCGAGTTACTACGGTGATGTACCAATGCAAGCATGGGGGAGTGATGCAGCCATACCCCCACCATTTTTGCGGTGCCCAATGTAGCCTTTGCGGAGCCCTATGCACACCTTCCTCAACCACAACAAAATGGAGCCACCATTGGAGGATACGCTGCAAGGAACGTGCAAATTATTGTAGCCACCCTAACCAATGCAAACCAAATGGGTGAAGAAAATGCAAACATCGCTTATGTGCGTGGACACCTTCACCTAGCACCGTCAGACAATTCATAGGAGGAGTGGTGCATTCCTATTACAAGTAAGGGTACAACAACCAAGACTATTAATATCAACCGCCGGCGGAAGATTAGAGAGAGGAGGAGCTCTAGTTATCTTTCCTTTACCCCCTTTTCTTTAATTTTCAGCTTGTTTGCACCTATGTATGCGTAGTGTTTTAAGTTTTTATTTAAATTTCAGCAAGTATGTTAGTTTAATTTTTAAGCGTGTGTGTTAGTGTTTATTTTCATCATGAATAATGTCACCACCAAGTTTTTACCTTTGGTAAAGTTACAAAGTTTGTGCCATGTTGATATATGATTATAATTGCCGCTTTGGTTATCTTTGTAATTGATTTATGCATGTTTGAACTAGTGCTCTCTTAAAAATACAAATCTGAAATTATCTAACTGCTAGCTCAATCTTCAGCGGAGGCTATGATTAAAATAAAGACCCATAGTGTTTTATGTGCTCTCAAGTTATGAATAGATTAAAGATGTCTTTTATGCTCAAAAATATTGCTAACCTTGTCATAAATATCACTTGTGTGTTGCTCAACCTATCCGAGCCTTATATATATTTGAGTGCATAAACTTTAGTGTACAAGATTTATTTTTGAGTGAGTTATTGCAGGCCATGATTTCTCTGGCCCGAGACTAAGAAGCTGGTCATTTCGTTTTTGCGTATCTATCTTTTTGCTAGCCTTTTATCCGTGCATTGTGTATCCCCACATCGGAGATCTCACAAACCTCGCCGGATATCCACCCTTAAACCAAATATCATCTTTTGTGATTACCTCCTTGACCACAACCTATCGTTGAGAATGGATCATCAATTCAAGGAAGATCGCAAGACGGTGCCAACATTGAAGATTTCAAGTATCTCTCCAAGGAAAAATATTTCCGGTACCTACCTTATTTATCGCCTCTTTGCTCGAGGACGAGCAACGTCTAAGCATGGGGGAGGAGGTAGGTACGGTGCGGTTTTAGAGTTCAAAGGGGAGTATTTTTTTAAAAAAAAATGATGATGAAAGAAAAAATTCGGCGATATACGTGACTTCCAAGGTGAAGGTCTCACAAGAAGAAAGAAAGAAAAAAAATATATATATAATGAAAGAAAGAAAGAAAGAAAGAAAAGAATGAGAAATATGAGAAAGAGAAAAAATATATATGAGTAAAAGTGAACTCCCCGGTTCTCTAAGAGTGCATTCAAGGCTTCAAGTTTAAAAGATCCATTCTCATTTTCCAACCATGTGCAATCCGATAACGAGGACTTCCTTTGTGCCTCGGGATCACTCTTTGCCATTTGCACATGTCCACTCATCTAAAAGTGTGTGTATTTTTCTCTTTCCCCTCCTTGATTTAACATTATTTTCCAATGACCTTTTTGACGAGTCTCGGTAAGACCATGAGAAGCTTGTCTTGTTTTGACAACACCTCATTTATAAAATCTTGTTAGGACTAAAACTTTCCCAAAGCTCCATATAAAGCCTACCACACATATATGTTATGAGAGGGAAAGGAGTAGAATATATAGGCTTGAGAGACAAGTGAGATGAGAGTTCATGAGCAATATACAAGATGATTTAAATTTGTGAACTTGGTTTAGCTTTTCTTTATCTCGTTCTTTATTTCAAAAATTCGAGGTCTATTTAAACTTTGTGAGCATGTTAATACTTGTGGGATAAGCTTAATAAGAATCTACCCTCCGTAGAGGTGAAGGCTAGTACATTATGGAACTTTAACGAATTAAACTTTTGAGAGCATTATGTTTTTTTTCATGTATGATCAAGTGCAAGGTTTAAACATTGATGGGCAACGATGATATCCATCGAAGGCTTACTCGAGTACGAGCAAGGTTTAAGCATGGGGGAGACGATGTTGACGGTGAAAATCCGTCAACCTAGCCATGAGTTTACCTTCGGTGTTGGCATGACTTTTGTATCTTATTCATTGGTACTAACCCCCGTGGTATAACAAGTTCACTTGTGCATGTCGGTTTTGGAGTTGTGTGTTTACGCAGGGTTTTAACGTTGAAAACAAGACTTCCGGGATAAGTTCATTAAGCACCTCATGACAAGACCTTGAAGCCCGATACAAGTCAAGCAATGAAGTGAACATGACTCCAAGAGCCCAAGGACCAAGCCCGAGAAGATGATAAACTCCGAGGACCGAACCGAGAAAAAAGTGCTCGAATCTTGCAAGACAAGGAATTGAGTCCAATTCGGAGAGAAACCGACGTCAAGGGCCCACATGCAAAAGGGGAGAACATCTAGAAGACGTGGGAAGCAACACGGGCGAAGCAGGGCCGCGGGATGGGACGAAGTGGGCCCGGGCCGGCCGGCCGCGCCCAATTCGGGGCCCAATCGGCCTCTCCTTTGACCTAATTGCTTCTCGGGCTATAAATAGCCCCCCGACCGAGAGCCACGCGAGAACCGAAGTCGTAATCCGCCGCCGAGGAGCGAGAGAAGCTTGAGGGACACCATCTCGGAGATGAGGGTCGTGCTAGTTGTCTAGGGTTTCCCTAGCCGACGTGGGAACCTTGCATGGAAGACCACGTCGGAGCTCCGGAGCGAGGATCAAGATCGAGGGAGGGCCCGGTGGTGATCTTGTTCATGTAATCATTCATGGTGAAGTTTGTAAGTGAATTCGATTTCTAGCGATCAAGTGCCTTCTCGATGATTTTGTTTTCTTCTTGGTTTTGCTTCTTCTACGATCTATACTTAAGATAGATTACATAGGGTGCTCTTGTAGCCGCGGTGGCTAGAGGTGCATACCGGACCGGCCAAGTGATTTCAACTTGTTCTATCGAACTCGCCCTAGACTACCCGCATGAATAGGAATACGTTGTGACAGAGGCGGGGTTCCGAAAGGCGGGCGTTTTCGGAGTCGGATGGGAAGGCCACGATTTAAAGATGCTTTTAATGAGATTCGCTTTACTATCTTCATCTATCTTGTTTGGAGCTACAACATAAGCATGATCTAGATTCTCTAGATTGGTTATCTCTTGCTTTCTCTTGTTACCTCTTTAGTAGATTAGATTAGATTCATTTTCTTTATGAGTTAGTAGATTAGATGCAACTTGTCTTCATTAGATAGCTTTACCTTGCTTTACTAGATTGAATCCTTGCATTGCACATTGTTCCACGGATTCGATACCTTGGGTTCACCACTCGAGGGAAGAAGGGTCCCTTGACTACGACGGGAGACTTGTCCGCTTGCAAGTCACAAACGAACTTTGATACAAATATTAACCGTCAACAAGCCCCTTTTTCCGGCGCCGTTGTTCGGGGAACAAGCAATCAAGATTCGATCTAGTATCGCTTATCTTTCAGTTTTTCTTTTGATTTTCTTTTGCATCTCTTATGTTTGATCATCCCCAAAAATAAAAAAAAGAGTCAATCTAATCTAGTTTTGATTAACCCTAATTTTTCTTTTCGTTTAGATTTTTGCTTTATTACTAACCCTAACCGGAGATGGTTGGCTACCTCTCCAAGAAACCCAAACCTTTTTTGTGGATGATCCAGGAAAACTTTACAGGCAAAGGTGACGTGCAACGCATGCTAATGGGTTGGAAACCCTAGATTCAAAAGTCAAACTCGAAGGACCATCAAAATCTCCAAGGGAATCACCACCTCCAACTCAAGATGCCGGAAGGCCGTTCAAATCAAGAGGAGGATGAAGAAGATGGAGATGGAGAAAGAAGCTCAACACCTAAAGGCCGCCAAAGCAAGATCCACATGCAAGGAGTGTGAAGTGTTCATCGTGATGAAGATGTTAGAGACGCAAGTGGGACAACTTGCCGGACAACCGATTGGTGACAAAGAAGAATATCCGAGACAACTCCAAGGTCCCAAGACGGCGAAGGCTACTCAAACTCATTCGGGAGAGATGAAGGATCACACTAGAGACCATGAAGATCACGACCGAAGGACCGGAGTTCGAGATGCCGAGCCACAAGGAAGTTGTTGCATTCGTCAAGACCAAAGGACAAAGCCGGCTCGTGAAGACCAAAAAAAATGACTAAGCCAAAGTGGGTACCCAAGATTGCAACGCTCGCAAAGAGCGTTGATCCGGAGTAATCAAGTGAAGAAGTCTAGCCATGGACTATAAACGAAGCGCTAGGCGGGAGGCAACCCGTTTCGTCGAGTCAAGAATAAGCTACGGGAGGACAACCCGATTCCGGGTATTTCGAGTCTTTATAATTCAGTTTTGAATTTTACTACGCAAAACATTAGACTTAGAATGGTTGAACAATATTAGAGACATAATTCTTGGTTGAATATTTTGCTTGATCATAAACCCTTTACATGAACCATCCTATGTGTTTGTTTGCTTCTTTTCGAGAAACCACAACCAAAAAAAAAATTTCAGAACCTAACTCAACCCTTCACCCTCATTATGGTGCTGTGGTTGACTTGTTTTTCATGCTAAAAACACTCGAGTAGAGCCACGACTTGTATCTAGATGTTATTTAAATTTCAGCATGTGGTAGGACTCGCGTGAACCTAGAAACTTGATTTTTGGTTGGTTTAAAAATCCATATCCTCGGTTTCTCTAAGATTAGAATTTTTCTAAGCCTCACTTAATTTTATTTCATTCAAAATCTCTCTCATCTAATCAAAATTAGGACCTAAACCTATGCCCCCATGATCAAGCCGGGAAAAGCTTGCTCTCAACTAATGAAGGCAAACTATACCGGTGAGACCGAAATCGACGTAGTTGAAAAATATTTTCGACTTACATTTGTTTTTAATGGGTTAAAAACTTCTCTAAATTTATGCTTGAGCTCTTGCATGGCTCTGAAAAATATTTTTAAATTTCGAAATAAGAGGAGTGCTTAGCCTTAAACACACTTAAAGGGAGGCAATCTAGTTAACCTATCCATGCATGCACCATGATACATCACGGGATGCCCCTCCAACATATTTAAACCACATGCAAAGTACAAGCATGGGGGGGGGGGCAGCCAAGGCTTTGTTTTGTAGGAATATCATGGATGCATGTGAGGCAAGGGAGTATGGAAGTGAGTCAAAGCGAAAACATCAAGTGGAAGGAGCAATAATGCAAGCGAAGGAGTGGACAGGAACGTTTGGAAGGTGTACGCGATCACGAAGCAACATGAATGCACTAGAAGAACCGCGCCAAGAGGAGGAGAGAGGTAAGTCTTTCATCCAACTCTTTGTTCGTGTGCTCTAGTTTGTAGGCCGGAATCACCTTAGACTTAGCCATCCACCGCGTTTGTTTCGTGCAACAAACCACATCCTTAATCCACTCAAAGTCCAGACTCCAAAATAATATTTGTGTACCTTGTTACCGGGTGAAAACCCCGGATATATATTTGTGAGGGAGAGTGCTGCAATCATGGAGGAAAACTACAAGCCTTTTCACTGAAGAAGAAGGGATCATCGTCGTTTAAGCCATCAACCTCTTCGAGGAGGCACTCGGTTTCCGAGTTTCCTCGGAGTATGGAGGAGGACACGGCACCGCCGAGGAGGAACCACTCTTCTCCTTGGTGGCATGAGGGCCACATGAAACTCGTTTATGAGGTTCACCAAACTTCAATAACATATGGAGGAGCCGCCCATCCAACCTCACCACTTGACACGATCATCCGCTCCACCTCCATATGCTCCGCGGTATTCCAAGGGGTATGTCATCATGACGGAGGAGGAGAAGAAGCTCGCTCGCCTTAAGTAGAGGCTTGTAGCGAACGTCGACATCGACGACCAAGCTCTCCACATATTGGGTTTCACACGGGACACGGTGCAATTCTCTAACGGAGTGTCGGCAAACACCCACAAGGAATTCGCCTAGGAAATTTTCGTGACCATGGCGCATACCCTTGATGAAGGAGTGCTGAGTCTCTCATTCCGTTGGAGGGAGCCCACAAGTGGAGAAGAAGGAAGACACCGTCGGAAGGGTAACCTTGATCAACGAAGCTATTTCTAGCACCTTGATGGGGTAATCTCCTTTCATCCATGGGTTGCAATCGATCTTGAGATGTGATCATACTTTGTTGGATTATCTATCTATCATCTTTCACCGTGACCATCATAGGTCTAGTCATGAATACCTTCGCGTAGTGAGAGTACGAGAGGAGGGAAAGGGCGAAACCGTGGTCACAACCCCCGATAGATTAGATTGGTTTTCATGTTCGAAATGATTGCATGTTCTAGTATCGTAGACCCATGGGTGAGTGTCTCCTATTTTCAAAAGGGAGCTCCGGAACAAGTATGTGCATGAAGGCACATGGGAAGGTTTTTGGAGTATGATCACGGGATGAGACCATCAACGAAGAAATACTATCCGAACCCATCATCCAAGTGTGTCACTTTTGTGCAAATGGATTTTTGGGAGAACAAGAGAGACAAAGATAACCAACACGGAGTTGAATTGGCTTTACTCGGCTTTGATTGCCAAGTGGCCAATAGACCCCACTCACCTATGATCAACCGGTGGTGTTGTTAGCAACATCGAGTTCGGAAGATATTGGTTCGGGGTGTTGCCTCTCCATATTGACTATCTCTTTAAAACCAGGTATTACAAGGAACCCGAATCATCTCCTACCCGGGACTTCCCTAGGAATATATGAAGAAAGGAAAATATAAGAGTGAAGATGAGAGAGGAGGCTTCCGAGTGGCCTAGGTGAATTTGCCCCTTCCGGATTGAAGATTAAGACTTTTCTTGAGGGGAAGAAGATCGGTTAGAGGAAGGACTTCTTGTGCCGGCGAAGAAAAAAAAATAATAAAAGAAAAGAATTATAGGAGAAGGATCTTCTATGGCCCAAGAAGGAGGTGCACAACAAAATTATGTCCCACCATTGGGAGGAACCCCGGCGCCGCCGAGTTACTACGGTGATGTACCAATGCAAGCATGGGGGAGTGGTGCAGCCATACCCCCACCATTTTTGCGGTGCCCAACGTAGCCTTTGCGGAGCCCTATGCACACCTTCCTCAACCACAACAAAATGGAGCCACCATTGGAGGATACGCTGCAAGGAACGTGCAAATTATTGCAGCCACCCTAACCAATGCAAACCAAATGGGTGAAGGAAATGCAAACATCGCTTATGTGCGTGGACACCTTCACCTAGCACCGTCGGACAATTCATACGAGGAGTGGTGCATTCCTATTACAAGTAAGGGTACAACAACCAAGACTATTAATATCAACCGCCGGCGGAAGATTAGAGAGAGGAGGAGCTCTAGTTATCTTTCCTTTACCCCCTTTTCTTTAATTTTCAGCTAGTTTGCACCTTTGTATGCGTAGTGTTTTAAGTTTTTATTTAAATTTCAGCAAGTATGTTAGTTTAATTTTTAAGCGTGTGTGTTAGTGTTTATTTTCATCATGAATAATGTCACCACCAAGTTTTTACCTTTGGTAAAGTTACAAAGTTTGTGCCATGCTGATATATGATTATAATTGCCGCTTTGGTTATCTTTGTAATTGATTTATGCATGTTTGAACTAGTGCTCTCTTAAAAATACAAATCTGAAATTATCTAAATGCTAGCTCAATCTTCAGCGGAGGCTATGATTTAAATAAAGACCCATAGTGTTTTATGTGCTCTCAAGTTATGAATAGATTAAAGATGTCTTTTATGCTCAAAAATATTGCTAACCTTGTCATAAATATCACTTGTGTGTTGCTCAACCTATCCGAGCCTTATATATATTTGAGTGCATAAACTTTAGTGTACAAGGTTTATTTTTGAGTGAGTTATTGCAGGCCATGATTTCTGCGGCCCGAGACTAGAGAAGCTGGTCATTTCGTTTTTGCGTATCTATCTTTTTGCTAGCCTTTTATCCGTGCATTGTGTATCCCCACATCGGAGATCTCACAAACCTCGCCGGATATCCACCCTTAAACCAAATATCATCTTTTGTGATTACCTCCTTGACCACAACCTATCGTTGAGAATGGATCATCAATTCAAGGAAGATCGCAAGACGGTGCCAACATTGAAGATTTCAAGTATCTCTCCAAGGAAAAATATTTCCGATACCTACCTTATTTATCGCCTCTTTGCTCGAGGACGAGCAACGTCTAAGCATGGGGGAGGAGGTAGGTACAGTGCAGTTTTAGAGTTCAAAGGGGAGTATTTTTTTAAAAAAAATGATGATGAAAGAAAAAATTCGGCGATATACGTGACTTCCAAGGTGAAGGTCTCACAAGAAGAAAGAAAGAAAAAAAATATATATATAATGAAAGAAAGAAAGAAAGAAAGAAAAGAATGAGAAATATGAGGAAGAGAAAAAAATATATATGCGTAAAAGTGAACTCCCCGGTTCTCTAAGAGTGCATTCAAGGCTTCAAGTTTAAAAGATCCATTCTCATTTTCCAACCATGTGCAATCCGATAACGAGGACTTCCTTTGTGCCTCGGGATCACTCTTTGCCATTTGCACATGTCCACTCATCTAAAAGTGTGTGTATTTTTCTCTTTCCCCTCCTTGATTTAACATTATTTTCCAATGACCTTTTTGACGAGTCTCGGTAAGACCATGAGAAGCTTGTCTTGTTTTGACAACACCTCATTTATAAAATCTTGTTAGGACTAAAACTTTCCCAAAGCTCCATATAAAGCCTACCACACATATATGTTATGAGAGGGAAAGGAGTAGAATATATAGGCTTGAGAGACAAGTGAGATGAGAGTTCATGAGCAATATACAAGATGATTTAAATTTGTGAACTTGGTTTAGCTTTTCTTTATCTCGTTCTTTATTTCAAAAATTCTGAGGTCTATTTAAACTTTGTGAGCATGTTAATACTTGTGGGATAAGCTTAATAAGAATCTACCCTCCGTAGAGGTGAAGGCTAGTACATTATGGAACTTTAATGAATTAAACTTTTGAGAGCATTATGTTTTTTTTCATGTATGATCAAGTGCAAGGTTTAAACATTGATGGGCAACGATGATATCCATCGAAGGCTTACTCGAGTACGAGCAAGGTTTAAGCATGGGGGAGATGTTGACGGTGAAAATCCGTCAACCTAGCCATGAGTTTACCTTCGGTGTTGGCATGACTTTTGTATCTTATTCATTGGTACTAACCCCCGTGGTATAACAAGTTCACTTGTGCATGTCGGTTTTGGAGTTGTGTGTTTACGCAGGGTTTTAACGTTGAAAGCAAGACTTCCGGGATAAGTTCATTAAGCACCTCATGACAAGACCTTGAAGCCCGATACAAGTCAAGCAATGAAGTGAACATGACTCCAAGAGCCCAAGGACCAAGCCCGAGAAGATGATAAACTCCGAGGACTGAACCAGAAAAGTGCTGAATCTTGCAAGACAAGGAATTGAGTCCAATTCGGAGAGAAACCGACGTCAAGGGCCCACATGCAAAAGGGGAGAACATCTAGAAGACGTGGGAAGCAACACCGGGCGAAGCAGGCCGCGGGATGGGCCGAATTGGGCCCAGGCCGGCCGGCCCAGCCCAATTCGGGGCCCAATCGGCCTCTCCTTTGACCTAATTGCTTCTCAGGCTATAAATAGCCCCCTGACCGAGAGCCACGCGGAACCGAAGTCGTAATCCGCCGCCGAGGAGCGAGAGAAGCTTGAGGGACACCATCTCGGAGATGAGGGTCGTGCTAGTTGTCTAGGGTTTCCCTAGCCGACGTGGGAACCTTGCATGGAAGACCACGTCGGAGCTCGGAGCGAGGATCAAGATCGAGGGAGGGCCCCGGTGGTGATCTTGTTCATGTAATCATTCATGGTGAAGTTTGTAAGTGAATTCGATTTCTAGCGATCAAGTGCCTTCTCGATGATTTTGTTTTCTTCTTGGTTTTGCTTCTTCTACGATCTATACTTAAGATAGATTACATAGGGTGCTCTTGTAGGCGCGGTGGCTAGAGGTGCATACCGGACCGGCCAAGTGATTTCAACTTGTTCTATCGAACTCGCCCTAGACTACCCGCATGAATAGGAATACGTTGTGACGGGACCGGGGTTCCGAAAGGCGGGCGTTTTCGGAGTCGGATGGGAAGGCCACGATTTAAAGATGCTTTTAATGAGATTCGCTTTACTATCTTCATCTATCTTGTTTGGAGCTACAACATAAGCATGATCTAGATTCTCTAGATTGGTTATCTCTTGCTTTCTCTTGTTACCTCTTTAGTAGATTAGATTAGATTCGTTTTCTTTATGAGTTAGTAGATTAGATGCAACTTGTCTTCATTAGATAGCTTTACCTTGCTTTACTAGATTGAATCCTTGCATTGCACATTGTTCCACGGATTCGATACCTTGGGTTCACCACTCGAGGGAAGAAGGGTCCCTTGACTACGACGGGAGACTTGTCCGCTTGCAAGTCACAAACGAACTTTGATACAAATATTAACCGTCAACAAGCCCCTTTTTCTGGCACCGTTGCCGGGGAACAAGCAATCAAGATTCGATCTAGTATCGCTTATCTTTCAGTTTTTCTTTTGATTTTCTTTTGCATCTCTTATGTTTGATCATCCCCAAAAATAAAAAAAAGAGTCAATCTAATCTAGTTTTGATTAACCTTAATTTTTCTTTTCTGTTTAGATTTTTGCTTTATTACTAACCCTAACCGGAGATGGTTGGCTACCTCTCCAAGAAACACAAACCTTTTTTGTGGATGATCCGAGGAAAACTTTACAGGCAAAGGTGACGTGCAACGCATGCTAATGGGTTGGAAACCCTAGATTCAAAAGTCAAACTCGAAGGACCATCAAAATCTCCAAGGGAATCACCACCTCCAACTCAAGATGCCGGAAGGCCGTTCAAATCAAGAGGAGGATGAAGAAGATGGAGATGGAGAAAGAAGCTCAACACCTAAAGGCCGCCAAAGCAAGATCCACATGCAAGGAGTGTGAAGTGTTCATCGTGATGAAGATGTTAGAGACGCAAGTGGGACAACTTGCTGGGACAACCGATTGGTGACAAAGAAGAATATCCGAGACAACTCCAAGGTCCCAAGACGGCGAAGGCTACTCAAGCTCACTCGGGAGAGATGAAGGATCACACTAGAGACCATGAAGATCACGACCGAAGGACCGGAGTTCGAGATGCCGAGCCACAAGGAAGTTGTTGCATCCGTCAAGACCAAAGGACAAAGCCAGCCTGTGAAGACCAAAAAAAATGACTAAGCCAAAGTGGGTACCCAAGATTGCAACGCTCGCAAAGAGCGTTGATCCGGAGTAATCAAGTGAAGAAGTCTAGCCATGGACTATAAACGAAGCGCTAGGCGGGAGGCAACCCGTTTCGTCGAGTCAAGAATAAGCTACCGGGAGGACAACCCGATTCCAGGTTTTTCGAGTCTTTATAATTCAGTTTTGAATTTTACTACGCAAAACATTAGACTTAGAATGGTTGAACAATATTAGAGACATAATTCTTGGTTGAATATTTTGCTTGATCATAAACCCTTTACATGAACCATCCTATGTGTTTGTTTGCTTCTTTTCGAGAAACCACAACCAAAAAAAAAAATTCAGAACCTAACTCAACCCTTCACCCTCATTATGGTGCTGTGGTTGACTTGTTTTTCATGCTAAAAACACTCGAGTAGAGCCACGACTTGTATCTAGATGTTATTTAAATTTCAGCATGTGGTAGGACTCGCGTGAACCTAGAAACTTGATTTTTGGTTGGTTTAAAAATCCATATCCTCGGTTTCTCTAAGATTAGAATTTTTCTAAGCCTCACTTAATTTTATTTCATTCAAAATCTCTCTCATCTAATCAAAATTAGGACCTAAACCTATGCCCCCATGATCAAGCCGGGAAAAGCTTGCTCTCAACTAATGAAGGCAAACTATACCGGTGAGACCGAAATCGACGTAGTTGAAAAATATTTTCGACTTACATTTGTTTTTAATGGGTTAAAAACTTCTCTAAATTTATGCTTGAGCTCTTGCATGGCTCTGAAAAATATTTTTAAATTTCGAAATAAGAGGAGTGCTTAGCCTTAAACACACTTAAAGGGAGGCAATCTAGTTAACCTATCCATGCATGCACCATGATACATCACGGGATGCCCCTCCAACATATTTAAACCACATGCAAAGTACAAGCATGGGGGGGGGGCAGCCAAGGCTTTGTTTTGTAGGAATATCATGGATGCATGTGAGGCAAGGGAGTATGGAAGTGAGTCAAAGCGAAAACATCAAGTGGAAGGAGCAATAATGCAAGCGAAGGAGTGGACAGGAACGTTTGGAAGGTGTACGCGATCACGAAGCAACATGAATGCACTAGAAGAACCGCGCCAAGAGGAGGAGAGAGGTAAGTCTTTCATCCAACTCTTTGTTCGTGTGCTCTAGTTTGTAGGCCGGAATCACCTTAGACTTAGCCATCCACCGCGTTTGTTTCGTGCAACAAACCACATCCTTAATCCACTCAAAGTCCAGACTCCAAAATAATATTTGTGTACCTTGTTACCGGGTGAAACCCCCGGATATATATTTGTGAGGGAGAGTGCTGCAATCATGGAGGAAAACTACAAGCCTTTTCACTGAAGAAGAAGGGATCATCGTCGTTTAAGCCATCAACCTCTTCGAGGAGGCACTCGGTTTCCGAGTTTCCTCGGAGTATGGAGGAGGACACGGCACCGCCGAGGAGGAACCACTCTTCTCCTTGGTGGCATGAGGGCCACACGAAACTCGTTTATGAGGTTCACCAAACTTCAATAACATATGGAGGAGCCGCCCGTCCAACCTCACCACTTGACACGATCATCCGCTCCACCTCCATATGCTCCGCGGTATTCCGAGGGGTATGTCATCATGACGGAGGAGGAGAAGAAGCTCGCTCGCCTTAAGTAGAGGCTTGTAGCGAATGTCGACATCGATGACCAAGCTCTCCACATATTGGGTTTCACACGGGACACCGGTGCAATTCTCTAACGGAGTGTCGGCAAACACCCACAAGGAATTCGCCTAGGAAATTTTCGTGACCATGGCGCATACCCTTGATGAAGGAGTGCTGAGTCTCTCATTCCGTTGGAGGGAGCCCACAAGTGGAGAAGAAGGAAGACACCGTCGGAAGGGTAACCTTGATCAACGAAGCTATTTCTAGCACCTTGATGGGGTAATCTCCTTTCATCCATGGGTTGCAATCGATCTTGAGATGTGATCATACTTTGTTGGATTATCTATCTATCATCTTTCACCGTGACCATCATAGGTCTAGTCATGAATACCTTCGCGTAGTGAGAGTACGAGAGGAGGGAAAGGGCGAAACCGTGGTCACAACCCCCGATAGATTAGATTGGTTTTCATGTTCGAAATGATTGCATGTTCTAGTATCGTAGACCCATGGGCGAGTGTCTCCTATTTTCAAAAGGGAGCTCCGGAACAAGTATGTGCATGAAGGCACATGGGAAGGTTTTTGGAGTATGATCACGGGATGAGACCATCAACGAAGAAATACTATCCGGAACCCATCATCCAAGTGTGTCACTTTTGTGCAAATGGATTTTTGGGAGAACAAGAGAGACAAAGATAACCAACACGGAGTTGAATTGGCTTTACTCGGCTTTGATTGCCAAGTGGCCAATAGACCCCACTCACCTATGATCAACCGGTGGTGTTGTTAGCAACATCGAGTTCGGAAGATATTGGTTCGGGGTGTTGCCTCTCCATATTGACTATCTCTTTAAAACCAGGTATTACAAGGAACCCGAATCATCTCCTACCCGGGACTTCCCTAGGAATATATGAAGAAAGGAAAATATAAGAGTGAAGATGAGAGAGGAGGCTTCCGAGTGGCCTAGGTGAATTTGCCCCTTCCGGATTGAAGATTAAGACTTTTCTTGAGGGGAAGAAGATCGGTTAGAGGAAGGACTTCTTGTGCCGGCGAAGAAAAAAAAATAATAAAAGAAAAGAATTATAGGAGAAGGATCTTCTATGGCCCAAGAAGGAGGTGCACAACAAAATTATGTCCCACCATTGGGAGGAACCCCGGCGCCGCCGAGTTACTACGGTGATGTACCAATGCAAGCATGGGGGAGTGGTGCAGCCATACCCCCACCATTTTTGCGGTGCCCAACGTAGCCTTTGCGGAGCCCTATGCACACCTTCCTCAACCACAACAAAATGGAGCCACCATTGGAGGATACGCTGCAAGGAACGTGCAAATTATTGCAGCCACCCTAACCAATGCAAACCAAATGGGTGAAGGAAATGCAAACATCGCTTATGTGCGTGGACACCTTCACCTAGCACCGTCAGACAATTCATAGGAGGAGTGGTGCATTCCTATTACAAGTAAGGGTACAACAACCAAGACTATTAATATCAACCGCCGGCGGAAGATTAGAGAGAGGAGGAGCTCTAGTTATCTTTCCTTTACCCCCTTTTCTTTAATTTTCAGCTAGTTTGCACCTTTGTATGCGTAGTGTTTTAAGTTTTTATTTAAATTTCAGCAAGTATGTTAGTTTAATTTTTAAGCGTGTGTGTTAGTGTTTATTTTCATCATGAATAATGTCACCACCAAGTTTTTACCTTTGGTAAAGTTACAAAGTTTGTGCCATGCTTGATATATGATTATAATTGCCGCTTTGGTTATCTTTGTAATTGATTTATGCATGTTTGAACTAGTGCTCTCTTAAAAATACAAATCTGAAATTATCTAAATGCTAGCTCAATCTTCAGCGGAGGCTATGATTTAAATAAAGACCCATAGTGTTTTATGTGCTCTCAAGTTATGAATAGATTAAAGATGTCTTTTATGCTCAAAAATATTGCTAACCTTGTCATAAATATCACTTGTGTATTGCTCAACCTATCCAGAGCCTTATATATATTTGAGTGCATAAACTTTAGTGTACAAGATTTATTTTTGAGTGAGTTATTGCAGGCCATGATTTCTCCGGCCCGAGACTAAGAAGTTGGTCATTTCGTTTTTGCGTATCTATCTTTTTGCTAGCCTTTTATCCGTGCATTGTGTATCCCCACATCGGAGATCTCACAAACCTCGCCGGATATCCACCCTTAAACCAAATATCATCTTTTGTGATTACCTCCTTGACCACAACCTATCGTTGAGAATGGATCATCAATTCAAGGAAGATCGCAAGACGGTGCCAACATTGAAGATTTCAAGTATCTCTCCAAGGAAAAATATTTCCGGTACCTACCTTATTTATCGCCTCTTTGCTCGAGGACGAGCAACGTCTAAGCATGGGGGAGGAGGTAGGTACGGTGCAGTTTTAGAGTTCAAAGGGGAGTATTTTAAAAAAATGATGATGAAAGAAAAAAATTCGGCGATATACGTGACTTCCAAGGTGAAGGTCTCACAAGAAGAAAGAAAAAAAATATATATATAATGAAAGAAAGAAAGAAAGAAAGAAAGAAAAGAATGAGAAATATGAGAAAGAGAAAAAATATATATGCGTAAAGTGAACTCCCCGGTTCTCTAAGAGTGCATTCAAGGCTTCAAGTTTAAAAGATCCATTCTCATTTTCCAACCATGTGCAATCCGATAACGAGGACTTCCTTTGTGCCTCGGGATCACTCTTTGCCATTTGCACATGTCCACTCATCTAAAAGTGTGTGTATTTTCTCTCTTTCCCTCCTTGATTTAACATTATTTTCCAATGACCTTTTTGACGAGTCTCGGTAAGACCATGAGAAGCTTGTCTTGTTTTGACAACACCTCATTTATAAAATCTTGTTAGGACTAAAACTTTCCCAAAGCTCCATATAAAGCCTACCACACATATATGTTATGAGAGGGAAAGGAGTAGAATATATAGGCTTGAGAGACAAGTGAGATGAAAGTTCATGAGCAATATACAAGATGATTTAAATTTGTGAACTTGGTTTAGCTTTTCTTTATCTCGTTCTTTATTTCAAAAATTCGAGGTCTATTTAAACTTTGTGAGCATGTTAATACTTGTGGGATAAGCTTAATTAAATGTCTACCCTCCGTAGAGGTGAAGGCTAGTACATTATGGAACTTTAATCAATTAAAATTTTGAGAGCATTATGTTTTTTTCCATGTATTATCAAGTGCAAGGTTTAAACATTGATGGGCAACGATGATATCCATCGAAGGCTTACTCGAGGATGAGCAAGGTTTAAGCATGGGGGAGATGTTGACGGTGAAAATCCGTCAACCTAGCCATGAGTTTACCTTCGGTGTTGGCATGACTTTTGTATCTTATTCATTGGTACTAACCCCCGTGGTATAACAAGTTCACTTGTGCATGTCGGTTTTGGAGTTGTGTGTTTACGCGGTGGTTTTAACGTTGAAAACAAGACTTCCGGGATAAGTTCATTAAGCACCTCATGACAAGACTTTGAAGCCCGATACAAGTCAAGCAATGAAGTGAACATGACTCCAAGAGCCCAAGGACCAAGCCCGAGAAGATGATAAACTCCGAGGACTGAACCAGAAAAGTGCTGAATCTTGCAAGACAAGGAATTGAGTCAAATTCGGAGAGAAACCGACGTCAAGAGCCCACATGCAAAGGGGAGAACATCTAGAAGACGTGGGAAGCAACACCAGGCGAAGCAGGCCGCGAGATGGGACGAAGTGGGCCCAAGCCGGCCGGCCCGGCCGGCCGGCCCCAATTCGGGGCCCAATCGGCCTCTCCTTTGACCTAATTGCTTCTCGGGCTATAAATAGCCCCCCGACCGAGAGCCACGCGAACCGAAGTCGTAATCCGCCGCCGAGGAGCGAGAGAAGCTTGAGGGACACCATCTCGGAGATGAGGGTCGTGCTAGTTGTCTAGGGTTTCCCTAGCCGACGTGGGAACCTTGCATGGAAGACCACGTCGGAGCTCGGAGCGAGGATCAAGATCGAGGGAGGGCCCCGGTGGTGATCTTGTTCATGTAATCATTCATGGTGAAGTTTGTAAGTGAATTCGATTTCTAGCGATCAAGTGCCTTCTCGATGATTTTGTTTTCTTCTTGGTTTTGCTTCTTCTACGATCTATACTTAAGATAGATTACATAGGGTGCTCTTGTAGGCTGTGAGGTGCATACCGACCGGCCAAGTGATTTCAACTTGTTCTATCGAACTCGCCCCTAGACTACCCGCATGAATAGGAATACGTTGTGACGTATTCCGGGTTCCGAAAGGCGTTTTCGGAGTCGGATGGGAAGGCCACGATTTAAAGATGCTTTTAATGAGATTCGCTTTACTATCTTCATCTATCTTGTTTGGAGCCACAACATAAGCATGATCTAGATTCTCTAGATCGGGTTATCTTCGTTTCTCTTGTTACCTCTTTAGTAGATTTGATTAGATTCGTTTTCTTTTATGAGTTAGTATATTAGATGCAACTTGTCTTCATTAGATAGCTTTACCTTGCTTTACTAGATTGAACTTGCGTTGCACATTGTTCCACGGATTCGATACCTTGGGTTCACCACTCGAGGGAAGAAGGGTCCCTTGACTACGACGGAGACTTGTCCGCTTGCAAGTCACAAACGAACTTTGATACAAATATTAACCGTCAACACTTTCTTAAAACCGTAGGCCTGGTTGCTCATCAACGACAACCTTTGGGACAGCTTGTCCTGTGTTATCGAACTCCATGCCAAACAGTCCTTTTTTCACGTACACCACAGCATCCCGTCGATTGTACCATGTCGCCCAACCGGTCATCCGCCTGCATTTAGCGAAAAACACATGCCCTTGATTTCCCCGAACCTCCGTGGAACTCCAAGGGCATCTCACCGTGTCTCTCGCTTCAGGGTAGCGAGGTCGATCGCCTTCTTTTCGCGTCGTCGCCGAAATAATGGGCGGGAATTTCCCGTTCCAGCCTCCCTCCATGTGCTAACCGATCGGGGAGGCAAAGATGAAAACCACTCGAACGCCGCACCCGTCGCCGACATGGGGAAGTACCCGACCTTGAACGCCTCTTCGCATGAGCACTCTCCAAGCCGCATCAGGTAGCGAGCAATATGCTCCACCGTGCTCGTGTCATCCTCGCCGTAAAACTTTGTAAATTCCGTCGGCGCCTTACTTCGCTAACAGGATCACGTTGTAATACCACTCGGGGAACGAAGGCGTGTAGGTAGGTCCCCGCATTTTAGGTTTGAGGCCGACCTTGATTCGCATCGTTTCCGCCATCTTCTCGAGCCAGGATATCATCCTCCCCGCACACCCGTAGCTGATCCACAACCCGGACCTCGGGAGAGCATCGATGGCGCCGTAGTTCATCACCTCGTGCAGCCTCCGCCGTGGCGGGGGCCCCTTTTCCCCCCCGCGCCTCCGTTAGCCGGGGGCAATCCCGTAGCCGAAGCAAGTGGGGCTCCGTACGAGCCGGGCCGCCTCCCCGTACGTGGGCCGATACGGCTCGCCGTTGCACGAAAGCCGGGACTCGCGGGGCCGCCCGCGGCGGTGGCCGGACCGGGTTGTCCTCCCCGCGGCCTCGCAAAGGGGGTCGAACCGGCTGATCTCCCCCGCTTGTGAGAGGCCGGGAAGGCTTGGCTTCCAACGCTCTACTTCGAGGAGGTCGGGTCGTCGAAGCCAGAATCTGGCGGCCGAGAACTGGACTCACCCATCTCCACGGTGCCTGAAAAGGTGTTCGATTGAACACTTGTTCCATGCTCGTGCCGAAGACAAACCTACCATCATCCGTTTGAACGCGCTCAGAAAGTCGATGATGCCTCGCTTAAGATATGGTCCGCGCATCTCGCAACGCTTGCATGCATTCCTCCCTCTCGCTCGCTGGGTCGTGGCGTCACTCTCTCTCCCGACAACAAAACCTCGGGCATCTCATTCTTTAGGTATGGGACGTGTTGACTAAGCACAATTGTATCAAAGTTCGCTTGTGACTTGCAAGCGTACAAGTCTCCCGTCATAGTCAAGGGACCCTTCTTCCCTCGAGTGGTGAACCCAAGGTATCGAATCCGTGAACAAATGACGCAAAAACTTAATCTAATAAAGCCAAGTAACTTCAATCTTCGATAAAAGAAACCCTAATGCACCTAAGTAAAAGACATGAAACGAATCTAATCTACTAAAGACCGAGAAAACAAAGTAAGATTGGGTAGATAAACCGATCTAGAGGGATTCGTGGTAAGCCTTTTGTTGAAGTTCCAAGCAAGAGAAGAAGTAACAAATCTAATCTTAATAGAAGCCTCTTTAAATCGTGGTTTCCGTCCAAATCCGAAACATCCGCCTTTCGGAACCCCGTTCGTCACAACGTATCCCTATTCATGCGGGGAGCTTAGGCGAGTCAAAAGACAAGTCGAGATTCTTTTCGAAGATCCTACGGCGTGTACCTCTAGCCACCGCGGCTACAAGAACACCCTAAGGGACCTATCTCGAGAATAGAATTGGAATAAGCAAAGCCGATCGAAAAACGAAATCTTTGAGGAAACACTTGATCGCTAGGAAAAGATTCAACTTGATAATTCAATTATAACAATGATACATACACAAGATCACCACCGGGATCCTTCCTTGATCTTGCTTCTAGCTCCGGGAACTCCGACGTGGTCTTCCGTGCAAGGTGCCCACGCTAGGGAAACCCTAGTCAACTAGCTCGACCCTCTCTCCTCTCCGAGAGATGGCGTCCCTCTCTCCCTCCCGCGGTCGATGACGAATTCTTCTCTCTCCGTGCTCCCGTCGTGGGGCTACAGAGAAGCCCGATTGGCGCTAGGGCAAAGGAGGGGGCAAATGGGCTCCCGGATGGGCTCGGGGCCGACCGTATCGGGCGCCGCCCTCGGGCCCATCTGTGCCCGGCCCCGAGGGCTCCTTTTGCTTCCACGCTTCTGCCCTTGCTTCTCGGATGCTTCCCCCTTCTCGCATGTAGGTCCACGTCACGCTTCTTTCCGAATTGACCCAACTCCTTGTCTTGGCAAGATTCGGCGCACTTTTTCGGTCGTGTCCCTGAGTCCGTCGTCATCTTCTCGATCAAGTCCCCGGCTTCTTGGAGTTAAGTTTGCTTCGTTGCATAACTTGTACGGCTTCAAGGTTCTCATGGGGTGCTTGATGAACTTATCCCGAAAGTCTTGCATTCAACACTAAAACCCTGCATAAACATTAAACTCAAAAACCGACATGCACACGTGAACTTGTGAAGGGACCGAAGACGGCAATCCGAAGAAAGAGGGGGGGGGAGGAATGGGAGCCGATAAAAATTATCTGCTGCACGCAAATTCAAGTTTTTCATAGTTTGTGTACTCTACTTTCGTGTCTTTGGTTAGTCGGCACAAGGTACGAGGCCGGACCCCGGTCATCGATCGGTCATCTTGGGTCATCGGTCCACGATCCCTGCTAAGTTTTTGCGGAGATTTTAAAGTGATCCTATTCACCTCTAGGCATCACAAGGTCCTTTCAATTAGGTTAAATAAATTTATCCTAGAACAAAGTACGAAACTATGTTCTCGAGGCCTCATCGATGATACGTAGGGATTGTCCTTGTTACATTTCGATTAGCTAAATTTAGCCACTTGTTGGTGGTTACAATAGCCCAAATAGTAAATTTGTGGGCCCTAGGGAGGCATGTAATGTTTGTACAAGTCTGCTCGGGAGGGCTTCTGGGGGCGGAAGTGACTAGTGAATTAAGATCTGCCCTTCAAGGTGGACACGCATGTTCTTTATAGGTCTCAAGAATTTTGCCTATGTACGAGAACTAAATTGCCCTCGTCTTGCTCCAGGCTCCTTTGTGGGTGCCTCTCCGGCCAGAGGACACGATTGTATTTCTCCCTATGGTATTGTTTCCCCATGTGTGCCGTCCCCAGAGCGTTCCAGGGCCACACAGGTGGGACCCCTTCGAGCTCATCTCAATCTTCACTAGTTGGAGGTCCCTACGGTGACGGTGAATTTACGTCAACTTTAGAGTACTTGTTGTACGTGGTTTCGATTATGATTTGTAACTAACCTTACAGCCATTAGGCACACTAATGATATAACAGTTCAACTTTGTATATTATAATTTGGAAGTGTTGTGTTTTTGCGGGAAAACATGGACAAAAGGAATAGAGTCACGACAAGTTAGAAAAGACAGAAATGAGGAGTTAGTTAATAGGCCGAGGTGCAAGGCGAAATCCTTCCCAAGGTGGGTAGCAAATGCCTGGACCTCACTGGGCCACTACTCGGGTGGGTGCCGAATGAACTACTCGGTGGGCCCACGGGACTACTCGTCTTGTGCCACCGGCCACTGATGGAGTGGGCGCAAGGACTACGATGGAGAAGTACTCGGATAAGGAAGCTATACATGTCTGTACTATGTAGAGAACTCATAAGAGACGTGCGAAACTAGTACTCTCTCCTCCGTGACTTGTAACCCTCACGGGCTATGTAAGGCAAGGCGGGGACCCCTCTCTCGGATAGACACATCTTCTTG
The DNA here is from genome assembly GCA_947561735.1 of Cenchrus americanus. NCBI lineage: Eukaryota > Viridiplantae > Streptophyta > Magnoliopsida > Poales > Poaceae > Cenchrus > Cenchrus americanus. Next base: position 29,188,864 of record OX387241.1, on the reverse strand, counting down.
TAAACACACCCAATCCAATCCCGAGCTACGCACGCGGCATACATGACGTAGGGTATTCGCACTTCGTGGCCGAACTGTCGTGTGTGCCACGTGTCTCTTCCTTCGAGTTATCGATCTCGGCGGACACATTCATCTACCTCGGTGCACTCCCCTTGGTAGGTTGCCGGTCTAAACAGAACGGTGGCGTGCCGAGGTAGGGGCTCTCATAGAAGATCTCCATGGCGGGCTCGGCAGCTTCAAAGTCTCCATCAAGCCAACGTCGCTTTCGCCCAGCGGGGACACCTTCGTCTTGGGATGCGGGTGTGCCTTTGCGGCGGCGGGTCTTTTCCAATGCCACCTCACCATGACTCCCGGAAAGGGCTGAGCCGGACTCGTGACGCTTCCCGAAGCGGTCCACGGAGCGAACTTCTTGGAAAATTTGGCGAGGTAGCTCTTCCGCCTTTGCCGGCTTCGGCTTGGATCAGGCTCAACTCGAGACTCGGCGTCCCCCGTGGGCCATCGCATGCGAGCCGTCTCTTGAGCCATCGTCTGCAGAGTTTCCTCCCGAGGCACTTCCCATGCGGCCCTCTGCAACGCTAGCAAGGCCCATGCGAAGCCTCGGTGCGTGCGGGCCGGCGAGGAGACCATCTCCAGAGCTACACCTCGGACTCCAACCCGCCTCACGGCTACTACTCGGACTCTACGAGTTCGACTTTAGATGCGAACCACGATGAGCCGGTGAGGATCTCACGACGGGAGCAACGCATTGTGAGGGGCGGCTGCGAGCACAGTTCTCAACTGTCTCACCCACGGAGGGTCGATACACGCACGGACGCAAGCATGCGGACGTGACGGGGAACTCACGTTGCGTTGCCTACCTCGACTAGCTTCCCTTCCCGGAGGGAACACCACTAGCTCCGAGTCGGAGGTGCAAACTCCAACGAGAGGGTGGCTATGCAGGCTACGGTCTCGGCCTCCATATCGCGAGTCTTCATGCTGCCCGGCGAGACGGCGGGACCCTCGGGGACACGCCACGGCCGCTCGCCCGAAGATATCTCGGCGGACGGGACCCGGCACGCAGTACCCCGCGGATGAGACCGATGACGACAAAGACGCCGAAGTGAGCGCAACGAGGAAGCGGAACGAACGGCGTAGACGTCTCCCAGGTGAAACCTTCCCATACGGAACCTCACGGAAGCCCTTGACCAAGTCGAAAAGCGGGGTGCACACTATACGAGCAGTGCCTCATGTCTATCAACACGATAGCACGTCGGGCTCGAGGGGGATGCGTGCGGGAGACTCATCGCCGGCTCGGAGGATGCTTACTTCATGAGAGTCGACGACGGAGGTCACTCGGGTGCCCTCGGAGACTCGCGAAGCCAACCATGAAGCCACCGTCGCGGTCCGGCGGACAACGGACACAACCGCACTCGAGAGGAGCTGCGCGGAGCCCCAAGCGCACTAGGGCATCGAGTGGTGGACCCTCTCGGGCGGAAACGATGCGCTTGCCGGCGGTGGCCGTGGCAGGTGGCGCCTCATGGTGATGCGATGGGGGAGAGCGCGGCGGCGGCGGGGAAGCCTCCTCGCATGGGGGTACAGCGGGGAGAGCGGGGTGGCGGAGGTGATCGCGGAGGGCGAGGGCCACGCCGGATGGTCGCATCCGCGGTGTTCTCCATGCGAAGTGGCTACGATGCAACGCCACATAATCGAAGAAATTCAACGTAACAAGTCCTCCCCGGAAACGAAAATGACGAGCTTCCCCGCGCCTTCTGCGCGCCGACTTCGCAATTTGCTTCTCCCGGAGAAATTCAAGCCTCGCGGGGATCGACGGGGTACGATGCGAGAAGCAAGATCCGATGGGGGCGGTGGCTCGGATGCCTACGCCATCTCCGCCGAAAATTCTTGGTGGCAACAACGACACGGGGGGTGCCTCTACTTCCCGCCCCCACGGCTCGACCGAAAGCTCCCCTTACGCCCAGCCCGGGTCACTCGAAGAGTACTCGATCGACAAGTGGGACCGGCTCAAGGAGCGAGTTCACCCGGCGCAATTTTTGCGGGCGCCATGGGGGCGCTCGGAGCACTCGCATGGACACGGCTATGGTGAAACGGGAACCGGGCGAGACCTTACGCGAAGCCACATGCGGAGCTTCTTCAACGAGCGCACCACGTAGTCGACGTCACAGACAAAGGAGTCATCGACCCTCTTCCAAGACGGTCTCTATCATCGCCGCACTTTCTAAGACTTTGGTCGATGCCGCTTTGAGAGTTCTATAACCAAGCTCAAGGACATGATTACTTCATGGGCCGATGAAGAAAACAAGGCGAATACTAAGTATGACGCTATTCGCGACAAGAGCAAGCAAAACCGGGGCGAGCAACAACAATAACGGGGATCAAGGCGGTCCGCAACAACGACTACTCGGGTCCTAATCACAAGAGCAAGCCGGACAACACGGTCGCGGCTATCCGGACCGCCTACTTGAAAGACAACTCGAAGAAGACCTCTCGGCGGCTTAACAAGGACTTCTTTGAAAGAGAAGTGCCAGTGGCATACGGAGGGCAAATGCGGTGGTGTTTTAGGCCAGAGCAGCCTACCGAGGGAATTGCAGGAGATAGATGAATATGGCCTCGCAGAGATCGGTAACTCGAAGGAAGAGATCGTGGCACACGATTTAGACGAGCGTTCGAGTAGTGAGGTGCGTGTCCCCTACGTCTTTTGTATGTTGCGTGGCCACAGGGTTGATTGGATGTGATTACAAGATGATGCGTAATGCGAGAGAGAAGGGTCCACACTCGCCTTATATAGCCGGGAGCAAGGTTACGGGTCGGATTCAGCGAGAGTACTAGTCGTGTACGTCTAGGGGTCCTCACACACGGTACATGGTATGTATAGCTCCCTATCCCGAGTGCTTCTCCCCTTGGTATTCCTTGCGCCTCGCGCCATCGAATGCCCAGGTGCGGCACAAGTCGAATAGTCCCGAGGGGCCCACTACGTAGTCGAATGCGAGCACCAACGCGAGACAGTGAGGCCCAAAGAGGCTCCATACGCGCATTCTTGAGTACTCCGTAGTCGGGCGGAGGATAGCTTCGAGGTAGCTCTTGACGACCTTGACGAGTAGTCCTCGAGCGTCTCAAAGTACCACAAGCCAAAAGTCTCAAGAATATTTGGAAGCACATCCCGAGGTTGGAAGGTACTCCGGTCGATATTTGAGTAATCACGACATCTTCTCGAGTAGTCCCAAGCGTCCTCGAGTCTTGCTCTTGAAGGTCTTCAAAAATGCCGTGTTGTCTTGAAGCTAGCGTTGATATAGAAGTGCGATTAAAAAATCGCACTCCATATGGGGTAGCTCCCGAGCCTTGGGTTGAGTTGTAGACTGCGGTTGAGGTCCATACAGAGATTCGGCAAGATTATCCCGCAAAATCACGGAGAAAAAGCAGAAGGACACGTGGCACGAACCCCAGGAGCCTTGAGTCGAGTACTTCCTCTCGAATTGAAGGGTCATCTTGTATGTAGAAGGTATCACGAGTTGCTCTTTAGTATTGTCGCTACCAGGGGAATTGATTAGATGTAGTAGAGCCCTAGAGATGAGGCACATCGACTATTAGAAGTTGAAGGGTCGAGTGGCCACTTGTGGGTCGGCCCGTCTGGAGACTTGCTCCGTCCGGCCCAGATTGAATCGCCCATTGACTTATAAATAGAAGCCAAAACCCTTAAGGTTTTTCACCCCACGCACTAACGACCATTCAAGAACGAGATCTTCTTGAAAATCGCGCCACTAGTGTACCCTTGCCACCTCGAGTAGATCGCGGATCCCAGCGCGCCGCCGCGGGAAGCCACAGCCGTGGCCCGGAGCGGATGCGAGTGAAAGCCGAGTGCACTTGGAGAATGAAGCCCTCGCGGGTCAAGAGCTTGAAGGCTCGCAGAGGCGGGGAAGAAGAGATCCCGAGAGGAATCCACGGATCAGCAGCGGGGGTCCTCGCCTTCGGTGTCTCAGCAGCGCCCGAATCCCAGCCAAGAGTGGAAGAAGTCGAAAGCGAAGGCGAGGGATTTGCTCGCGCTGCGGGCAGGTGGATTTCTTCGGGAGAAGGAAGTCGATATGTCGCGCGCGCGCGCGGGGGTCCGTACCCCATGGAGAAGAATCCGAGATGAGATCCGCTCGATTCGCGGACACGGAGTTGGCTCTCCCGGCGAGCGATTTCTTCCAAGGGGCTTTTGGAGTACTACGCATCGAGATACCTCAACCTCAGCCCAACGGTATCTTCCACACCTCGAGTCTTCGTCCACTTTTGCGAAGCCTTCTTGAGGATCAAGCCCCAGCGGGTACTCTTCGATCGAAGTTTTTCGGGTGCGGCCCCGTAGGGTGCCAACAACCCGGAAGTAGTTGGAGGAGCCGGCATCCGGATGCGCGAGGACGCCGCGGAGTAGTACCTTGCGTACAAGTTGATCGACTCCAACCAAGATTGGAAGATCTCCGTGGTTCTCCACTCCACCAACCACCACCGGAGTCGCTGAAGCCCGGCCGGGAAGCGGCCAAGAAAGACGCGGCCCTGGTGGAACACGAGAGGCCGACGATGCGGGGAGGGTATCCGGCTACCGGACTGGCAGACGAAGATCAAGGCTTTAAAAGAAGTGTGGGGAGCCTGCAGGCTCACGTGCCCAGAGGCGACGACGACACGTCCGCAGTTGCCCGGTGATGAAATCGGCAGCCGACGACATCGTCGATGAGGTACAAGGAGAATCTTCAAGGACATCTTCGGTGTACACGCCATGCCCGTGCCCGTGTTTTCCGTCGCGCGTCCACAGAACGAGGTCGATGAGCAGGTACTCGGTGTCGAGTGCCGGTTATGTAGTAGTAGTTGTCTTGACGAAATGTGTTTCTTGCGAGGATGACATAGTGAAGTTTGTCTGCGTGACCGCGTCACCTCCCTCGACTTGTCGAGATCCCGTGATGAGGGGAGAGGGCAAGGCCAAGGAGCGCCGTGAAGTCGGCGAAGGAGACGACACGGTGGTCATCGAAGACACATCGGACGAGTATGACGAGGAGACGCTTCAAAGAGCGGCTCCGATTGCGATCAAGATTCGGCCGCCTTGGGCCGCCAGCGTTCCTCTCATCCCGGGGATCCTCCAACTGGCTTGGAGGCTAGTTTGCACGCAAAGCCAAGGAAGCCGCTCAAGGTGGCCGCAAGCGCGTGGCCAAAAAGCCCAAGGTCATGGAGACCACATCCCAAAGAGGTAAGCTTCACGAGTAGTGTAGTCGAGTTTTGTTTCTCGATGTTGTGTATGCTGACAGACGAAACTCCCGGGTTGCTTGCGGGGTCGCACGCTACAGGCCCCCTAGAACAATGGGACAAAGGCGCGGTGGATACGGTGGGAGAGCCGTGCGGGGCCGGCCGCGGCCCATTGCGGGCAGAGTAGAAGAACTTGTGGCGCAAGCGGCGCACTGGCCCCTAGTTGCGAGAGGGGAGAAGCTGAGCCGTGAAGTAGCTATTCCTTTGAAAACCATGGGCTTCACCAGAGGCAGAAGGAGAGGCGGCTGTGAAAGGCCCGGACTAGTCGACATGCTTGACATCCTTGGCGCCCCAACGCGTGACGGTGAGTCCGGTTGAGCCTATAAGTGAAGGTCTTTCCCGAGTAGTACATTTGGTTTGGTAGTCGTACTTGGTTGACAAACCGATTGTGTACTGCGGGAAATCCATGAGGACTATGACTTTGGGATGGGGATAAACCCGGCGCGGTGGTGGGCTGAAGAAGGGAATCCGCGCCGGCCGTTGAGGAGTCGCGGCTCCAGCCCCATCAGAGTGAATTTACAAGTGCCCGTAGTGGAGGCTACATTGCCGGAAGGCCGGTGTTGTAGAGAAGGTGAGTACACTGCTGCACGAACGCGGTCATCCTCCCGGGGTGAGTCGTAACAGCGAAGGTGACTAATCCGGTTGTCTTGTTGTTGACGGGGACGAAGCCGAGGCAAGCACTATTCCAGAGGGCGGTGCCGGGATTGAAGGCCGAGCGCCGGGAGACCACGGGAGCGGCCAGGAGGACCCCACAGGGCGATGGAGGTAGCCGGCGGAGAAGCCCCAGCGCGCCCGGAGAAGAACGCGACGATGTGCGCCGGGGTCAACACAGGAAGTAGTCGTCCGTTCGATGGAGATCCGAGGATGCGGAGCCAATCCGTTCGGCACCAATGTGCGGAGCCGCCACGAGTAGTCGTGGTCGGGGTTGAAGACTCTGTGGGACAACAGTGTCGACCCAACGGCGGTAGCACGTCACTTGGGCGATGCGCTAGGCCGAGAAGGTGGATGAAGGTGAGTTGTCGATGCCCTTGAATGAGTCGGTCTAGCCGTAGATGCAGAGTACCCAAGTGACGAGATTGTTGCACTGCCGCAAGATGTTGTGGAGAGATCCCAGAACGGAATTCCCAGCATGCTCCATGGGTATGATGACGCGAGTTGCTCGGCCGGAAGCCTTGGAGAAGCAACTCGTGAAGGCCGGAAGCACTCGCTATACTCCCGGTCGAAAGTTTGGACGAGCGCCTTCGCCCAATATCTGTCCGAAGTCCGGGATATGCGAAACGACGAGCGACGGGTTGGTGCGAAAGAACAAGTCACTGCGCAACAAGAATAAAGGTGCGTGTTGTCTTCTTGAGTACCCATTGGAGGTACCTTGGAGTGATAACGACCCGCCTTGCTTGTTGATTGCGGACAGCTTGAGACTCATGTCGAGCAGGCGAGGGCTTTAGAAGTCGACATGAAGAACCTTTTCTACGGAGAGAAGCAGGCCAGTGACGTACTTGACTATGACTATAAGCGGTTGGCTTACGAGTGCGATAAGCACATGGACCTTCGAATTGCCTCGGATCGTGACCTCGTCAGCCGCTTCGTCTCTGCGAGAGGGCGAGCCGGGGGCTTGCGGGGGCTGCGGGCCTAGTTGAAGAAAATTGAGGAAGCCACACTTCCCATTGCGAGGCCTCTTGGTGCCTCCGCTCCAGGGCGGTAGAAGATAGCTCCCTTGGTGGGCCAGAATTTTGAGAGAAGCTCCCGGTCGTACGGCGACGTACATCAAGCACTTGGCGAAGTTGATCCCCGACCGGATCTTGGCGTACCTTGGAGAGTTGTACTTCCCGAATGCTCCAGATTGATGTAGTCACCGGTGGACTAGCCGCCAGGCGCACGGACCGAGCGGTATGCGAATTTCTTTGGAAGCAGAGATGGCGCCAATTTCTTTGAGCGGAGTCGGCCAAGGAAGCTTAACCTTCGGTAGTCTGTGGGTTAGCTTGTAGCAATAATTGTATAAATAGAGTTTTATTAAACTTGTTTAAGTATAAAATGAGAAAGTTTCTCAAAAATGAGTACTCGTTGTCGCAACGTGTGTATACGGAGTTCTCATTGTGGAGTTGTGATAATCGTCGTACTCGCGAGTAGACCGTTCGCGGGAAAAGACGGTAAAGCAGGTTGGATTGGTAATCAAACTTTATTACTCTAGCCATAGGACCGAGAGAGCAGCACATGGCTAGAGTAGTGCTAAGGCGCGCGTGGCCGCTCACAATTGTATGAATCCGTTAGTAGCCGTATAGTTAGGATCTAGGAGTACATGGTCTCTTGATAGACCGGCTAGCAAGAGTCCTTGACGCAGTGAGCAGCCCAAGATGCGTTAGTAGCCGTTAGCAACGGATCTTGGAGCAGAGTAGTCCGAGGAGACTAGTGCTCGGACCGGGAGGGCGCGCTACCGAGCGAAGGACCAGGAGTAGTCGTGTAGACTTGAGCCCCATAAGAGTAGTCGAAAGACTATGTGTAGAAGCGACGAGAGGCTGAGTCGACATTCCACGAGTTGCCCCGATGTCCTCGCCTTCAAGCGTACGGGAGGCGATAGGAGCTTGGCCCCGATCACCTTTGCGTGACACCGAAGGGACCTTCCCAAGGCGAGGTGAGCTTGTGTAGTCGACCAGGTGTTCTAGATGCACGGCGGAGGACAAGATATCCAACGTTGAAGGAGCGTTCCTTGACATTGCGATCATGGTAGCGTCATATACCCTCGAGGTACCTTGCAGATTGGACGAGGGCGAGCCGCGTGACTGGGTAGAGTCCATCGATGTCAACTTATCTGCTTTGTCTTCGAGATATGCCTTTCGTCGTATTGCTCTCTTAAGCTAGTGAGTCCCACATGACATCAACATGGAGGATTGCTTCTGAGCCGTAGACCGGGAAGTATGGCAATTGTCCCGTTGGCTTGGAGGGTTGAGTGCGTAGCCCCCGAGAGCGCCATTGGGTAGTTCCTTGATCCACTTGCCTCCTTTGGTGGTGAGCGGCGTCGTGTGGCCGCTTCTTGAGAAGCGTCGAACACCATCCCATTGGCGCGCTCAACTTGTCCATTGGCCAGAGGATGGGCAACTAAGACGTATCGAACGTCGATCACGTTGTTCTCGCGGTACTCTAGGCCCTGGTGATTGTTGAAATTGGAGCCCGGGGTACGTGATGATGCGATGGGGTGAGTACGTAGCGATGTACGAGTTCATCCGGGGAAGTCGAGTACTCTATACGCAGCAGGGCATGTGGCCAGGCTTGACCTCCATCCACTTGGTGAACTTGTCGATGGCCTCCGGTACTGTTGAATCCAGCCGGCGCCGGTCGAGGTAGCCCCGATCATGTCGGAGCCCCTAGCGGCCGAAGGCTTGAGTTGGCGGTATGGTGACCGACTAGCACGTGAGGCGAGGACGTGTTGTTGCTTGGTGAAGTATTGGCACCCTTGGCACCTTCACGGCGGGTCCTTGTCACCCGAACGTGGGCGATAGAAGCTCGTCGAAGGCCTTGTCGACCGGCGTGCGAGAGGACGCGTGGTTGCGCTGAGCACCTTTATGGATCTCCTCCAAGATGCCCTTGCCTTCTTCTCGGGGAACACACTTCATGAGTACTCCAGAAGATGCGCCCGCCTGTGGGGCTTGTCTCCAACTAGGACGTGGGACTTGGCATAGCGGATGAGTTGCTCGGCCACGTTCTTGTCAGAGGGAACCTTACGCTCGGCGAGGTAGTCGATGAAGGGTTGCCTCCAGTTCGTCGATTATCATGACCTCCTGGCCAGCCGGGGGATGTGCTGGATCAGTGGTCGGTGGCGCCGGCTCCGGGATTGCCATTCTCTCCTCTACAACGCTTCCTCTTGAAGCAAAACTCATCCTTATGGCCATCTCTCCCACAATAGCCACAATGGAACCTCACAAGCTTAGGCTTAGGCTTGGGCTGTGGCTGCTCACTTGGTTTCTCTCCACTCAACTTCTCCACCGGTTTCTCCTCACTAGCCTTCTCACTTTCTTTCCCAAAGAACACTTTCCCGGAAGTGCTCACAAACTTGATAGGCTTTTGGAGATCATTTGTAGGTATAGGAAACACGAGTGGAGCTGGGGTTGTGTCTAGTCGGTTCCTAAGATGGTTAGGTTTTGGGGGGAAATCATTTTTGTGGTGGGTTTTTGGTGGCTCTGGGATATTCTCTCCACTTCCCTCACCAACCTTGTTTGCCCCAAGTCCCTCACCATCCTGCCTCTTAATAGCCTCGATCATCATCCTCAACTGAGGCTCATGACCAGACAACCAACCCATCAACTTTCTCAGCTCATCATTCTCATCCTGCAAACGATCAACATAATGTGCAAGTTCCAAATTTTTGAAAGCATGCATTTCACAGGTAGAGCATGATGTAGGAATGGGTTCTTTCAGCTTAGCCTCAAGAGAACTAGTGTAAGCATGCATTTCATCAATTTTAGCATGCAAAACAGGGCAAGAAGTGCAAGCGCCTAGCAAAGAAGATCTAGATTTAAGCTCAGCCACTTCAACCCTAAGCACATCTAGTTCCTCACACTTGGAGGCATGCTTTTCCTTGAACAAAGCAAGATCAGCAAGGAAAATGGAGCAATCAGCACAATCAACCTCATCCGAAACAACAGGGCTAGCCTTAAGGGAATCAATCTCAAGGTTGCTATCAAGCACCTGTGTTTCTAGCTCAGCCACTCTAGTCCTAGCATCCTCGAGTGAAGCTCTAACCTCTTTTCTCATTTTCTTGGCCTCTCTAAGCATGTCATCACGGTTATCAAGCAAAGAGCCAAGCCTCTCATTCTCCTGGCGCAAGAAGGGAAGTTCATCACGCACCTCGTCGTCGAATCGAGTCCGAGTCGCTCCGTGTGCTCTTCTTGCCGCCGGAGCTCGCCGCCATGGTGCGAAGCCGTCTCTCGCGAAGGAGCTCGGCCCACTTTCCCGTTCTTGGACGACTTCCTCGCTCTTGCGACGATCACCTTCATCTTCACCGCTTGCTCGAGCTCGAGGTGGAGTACGCGGATCCGGAGTCGACGTCGCTCGCTCCAACCATCGCTCGGGCCTTGCCTCGGCTCTCCTTCTTCCTCGATCGTCGCTCGTCCTTGTACTTGTTCTTGTGCTTGCTCTTGTGGTCGCGCCTCGACCGGTACTTGCCATCCATCCCCGACTTGTGCTTGTAGCCGTCCTTGTTCTTGACCTTCTCCGGGCAGTCGGCGACGAAGTGTCCTGGCTTGCCGCACTGGAAGCATGTCCTCGTGTTCCTCCTCATGTTCACCCGGTTCTCGTGCAGCCTCTTGAACCGCCTCGTCAGGAGCGCCAGCTCGTCCTCTCCAAGCACGTCGAACTCCTCATCTAGCATAGACATCAAGGAGGAAAAAGAGAACATCCTGGTGGATGGGTTAGTTTTTTTTTGTGGTAGCTGGTGGATGGGTTAGTGTTAGCCTTTCCTTTCGAACCACCAACGAGGGCAAGACTATTGGAGTCAGTCGGACCCTCGAGCTTGGCAGTCATGCCCCTATCCACCTCAGCCGACTTGAGCTTCGAGAACAGCTCGTTCACCGTCAGAGTGTCATACTTCTCTGACTCCACAATGGCCTCGAACTTTCCGCCCCAAATCGTACGATCCAAAGAGTGTAAGAGCTTGACAGCCCTATCATGATCATCGTGCAGGAGCACGTCCACATTGGCCCTCATGTTGTTCACAACCACCGTGAACCTCTAAAACAAGGCATCGATGGACTCACCGGGGAGATGAGTGAAGTTCTCGTACTCTCTCTGGTAGGTCGCATACATCCGTGCCTCAACCTGGGCATTCCCAACATGAGCCTCCTTCAGCACCATCCAAATTCTACAAGCCAAGTGCTCGGTGTGCACCCAATCGAACTCAGGCTGACACAAAAGCACGAAACAAGTTGTCAACTGCCTTATTGTTGGCGTCAAACATGTCCCTCGATCCTGGAGCAAGGAAGTTCATCGGCTGGACATAGCCTGTGTCCATCGTGACATCCCAAAGGATCTGACCTTTCCCGCGGAGGAACGCCACCATCCGCTTACTCCACATCTGGTAGTTCTTGCCATCGAAGTGTGGAGGACCCGAACCCCGTTCCTGGTACGCCATCCTTGGATCTTAGACTGGTTAGAGTCAATAAAGAACCAAACCGGCTCTGATACCACTTGAAGGACCGATACAGCGAACCAGAGAGGGGGGAGTGAATGGGAGTCGATAAAAAATCTTCTTGAAGGAGAAGGAAACTCCAACAAGATGAACACGTCTTCCAACACACGTCTCCGACTCACTACCCAAGTTGGTCAAGCCCACGTAGCCACTGGAGTGCCACTGGACCTAGGAACCAACACACAACCTTCCGACCCGAGAACGCAGCGGAACACCAAACCTCGAGTCCACTGACCAACACCGGCCGGACCGGGGAGCACCACCGGTCGACCGGTCCCCGCCGGGTGAGAGTTGACGACTTCCACTAAGTGGCTTCACACCGGCCAAGCCGGTGGCAACACACCGGTCGACCGGTCCAAGCCCGAAAGCCCCCAAATCACCAAACGTACCTACCGACCTCCAACCGACCCAAACTCGAAACAGATGCAACACAGACAACAACAACACACCTAGACGAGCACCCGAGCAAAAACCCACCAAGGGTTGCACCCTGCCGGGACCGGCCAAGAGCACCGGCCGACCGGTAGCTCGGGCAGCCTTCGGGATGAACAAAACCATGCGGTCAACTCCCCCAAATCCAAATCTCGATCTCCCGAATCGCTCCACGGACTTGAACAAGACTTTGGGGATAATAGGAACGCCTCATGAGGAGTCCGTAACCAAGTTTAATCCCACCAAAACTTGTCCAAAAAGGAGGAATCGAAGAAATCCCGCACGAACAACTCTAAACCTAGAACTCGGAAAACCCCAAAATCGAGCCCCTTTACTCACGGATTTGGCAGGGGAATCACAGCCCAAAGAAGCATGAAGGGTTCCCACAAATTTCCCCCATCAAATCCCCAAGAGAAAGGTCTCGAAAACAACCCAAGAAAAACACCAAGAAAGGGCTCCGAAAATCACCACCAAGAACAACCGGGGACAACACAACATGGCCTTGAGGAACCACGCCGAATCATCTATACATGCCACAAAGGTTCATACAAGGTCTAGCTTGCCGCCTGATCATCCAACCCTCTCACAAGATCTCACCATGAAGCTCTCAAGCTAGTCCTATAGAAATCCTAAGAAAATAGGAAGGGAAAAATAGGAAAGCAAATGAACTAGGGTTTCAAGAGAGTTGGCTACCATCCTCTCACCTCATAGGTTATATGGAGGCAACCGAAAGTCTAAAATACCCCTTCCTAATAACTAGGGATACAATCCCCTCAAGGGCGGTTTTGGAAGTCTTCAAGCTTTCTCCATCAGACGGATGCCCGAAGACCACACCCTGCGTAGCCTCGACGCAAGTCGTGCGATCCCGACACGTGTCCTCCGCTTCGAAGATTTCGGACTGCGTCGTCGCACACTGATCAGACCGGTGCTACTCACCGGTCGACCGCACCCACCGCCGCACCCACCCGCCGACCGGTCCGGCACTGCTGTAGCACCGTCTTCGGTTCTTCGGTCTTGGCTTTGTGGATCAACCAAGGAACCCAGTGGTTTTCTGGTGAACCACCGGAAACCCCGCGAACTCGGTGTAGCCTCCGCCAATCTCCACTCATGACTCGGCTCCCACGTAGTCCCGACTAGACCTTGGTTTTGTGGCTCAACCAAGAAACCGTCCATGACTTCATCTTGCTGTTCATGCCACCATGCGGCCCGCACTTGACCCCGCTGGCCACCGGGTCCCTCGAACGAAGCCTACTTGTCTTCTCCACACATGGAGGCCTCACCGGTGTCGTATGGACCTCCCTGGGCCCACTACCTCGGTGGGTACCAGGACCGACTACTCGGTGGGCCCCTGGGACTACCCGGCTTGCGCTACACGGCACCTGATGGCGTGGAGCACAAGGACTACGGAGGAGAAGTACTCGGTTAGGAAGCTGTACATGTGCTGCACTGTATGGAAGACTCCTAGACGTACCCGACTAGTACTCTCTCCCTACTCCAACTTGTAACCTTGCCTCCCGGACTATATAAGGTGGGGCAGGGACCCTTCTCTAGCATCTCATCCAATCCACGGCGCACTATTACACCATCTTGTAATCGTGCCCAATCAATCCAGAGCTACGCATCATACAGACGTAGGGTATTACGCACCTCGCGGCCCGAACCCGTCTAAATTGTGTGCCACGTGTCTCTTCCTTCGAGTTACCGATCTCGGTGAGGCCACATTCATCTACTTCGGGTACTCCCCCTTAGTAGGTTGCCGGGTCTAAAACACCGACACCGGCGCGCCGGTAGGGGATCTCGCCCGAGATCACATGGCGAACTCGACGGCTCCCGTCTACTTCAAGCCAACCGTCGCCTTCAACCGCGGCGACACCATCGTGTTCGGCGCCCGGGTCCGCACCGCGCGGGACGGCGCGGGCTCTTTCCGCCGTCTCACCATGCCGCCCAACCCGAAGACCGGCTTCGTGACGCTTCCCCGAAGCCGTCATGGGCGAACTCGCCGCAACTTTGGCGAAATTTCGCTCTTCAACCACCACGCCGACTTCGAGCTCGAGTCCGCTTTCAACTCGAACTCGACGTCTCCATGGGCCATCGCATGCGAGCCCGCCACTCGGCCCATCGCAGCGGTCCCCTCACCTCGTGAGCGCTCCGTGCGTGGTCCCCGCATCCTCGGGCCGGGCCCGCACGGGGCTCCCTCTTCGCGCCGGGCCAGCAAGGAGCCCGTACCCGAGTACAACTCGGACTCCGACACCGCCCCCGGCCACGCTTCGGACTCCAATCCTCTTTCCGAGTTCTACTCGAAACCCGCATACGAGTTCGACTTCGGGTCGGACCCTGAGGATCCCGAGTCCGAGGACAACTCCACAAAGCATCCCTTGTCAGGGCCGGCCTCTGGGCTGGTTATAACATCCACACTGGCCGGGAGATTCGTCTACTGGCCAGACCGCAAGCCTGCTAACTTGATAAGTGGAGACTCACGCTATGTCGCCTACATCGACTCACTACTGTTCCAGGAGGGAACACCACTTGCCCGAGCTGACTCGAACACCCCAACTGAGGTGGCGGTTTCTGAGTCCAGCCTCGGCACCCCTGATCGCCAAGTCTTCATGGCTGCCGGCGACACCCCAGGGCCTTCAGGGACGGCCCAGGACAAGTATCTGGAAGACATCTCCTCCGACGAGCTCTCTGCTGATGCCCCAGCAAACGAGAACACTGCAGACAAAGACGCTCGACGTGAGCGTAACCGGAAGCGCAGCGAACGTCGCCGACGCCTCCGCGACAACTTCCCCGTCCGCAACCTTGCGGAAGCTCTCGAGGCGGTCGAGAGAAGAGTACACACTACCCCTGAGCAATGCCTCATGTCGATCACGCGCCGATCGCACGCCGTGCCTCGTGGGCATATGCGCCGGAGAGGTCATCGCCAAGCTCGCCGAAGATGCTTACTTCATGCGGGTCGACACAACAGGTCAACCAACCTCCTCCCCACCGTGCACCGCGACAACGAAGCCACAAGTCGCGCCGCCAACAACGGTCCCAACCGTACTCGAGCCGAGCTCCCACCGAGCCGAACCGTCCTCGCTCCAACGCCGGCGGACCTCCACGACCGTGACAACAAGAACCGCGAGGTCGTCCCCCACCGCGCTCCGGCCGGCGGCGGCGGCCACGACCCCGTCGGCGGTGGCGGGGCCGACGGCGGAAGCTCCAACCATGGAGCCAACATGAGGGCCGGCGGTGGCGGCGGTCGCGGCGGACGAGGCCACGCGACCGACCACGCCTTTGGTGCCTCACAGGGCGGCTACGACGCCCGCCAGAAGATTGAGGAGCTGCGGCGGAAGAAGTCGACCACCGCAGGCGACGGCGACGGCTTCCCCGCCTTCTCACCTCGACTTCGCAACTTGCTCCTCCCCGACAAGTTCAAGCCTTTGGGGATCACCAAGTACGACGCGAAGCAGACCCCATCCGGTGCTCGGTGCTACGCCCTCTCCATCGAGAACGCCGCGGCAACAACGACACCAAGTGCCTCTACTTCCCCTTCTTCCTCGGACCAAGCTCCACTCACATGGCTCGAGTCGCTTGACAAGCACTCGATCGACAAGTGGGACCAACCCCGCGCACAAGGAGCGAACACCCCGCCATCAAGCAGGAAAGGCGAGCCCTCCGCAAGACATGCACCACTCCGCCGGCGCCATGGGCCGATCGGCACTCGCATGGACCTGGCCATGGTCAAGCAGGAACAAGGCGAGACCCTCCGCAAGTACATGCACCGCTTCTTCGACAAGCGCGCTACCGTCGTCGACGTCACCGACAAGGAGGTCATCGACCTCTTCCAAGACAGCCTCTATCACCGCCGCACCTTCGAAGACTTCGGTCGTCGCCGCCCCAAGTCCATCCCCCACCTCAAGGACATGATCACGTCCTGGGCGGATGAAGAAGACAAGGCCAACGCCAAGTACGACGCCATCCGTGGCAAGACCAAGCAGAACGCGGGCGGCGGCAGCGGCAACAACGCGAACCAAAGCGGTCGCAACAACAACAACAACAAGAAGAACAACTACTCAGGTCCCAACTGCAAGCGCAAGCCAGACAACACTGTCACGGCTATTGAGCGCCCTGCGAAGGAGAACTCGAAGAAGAACTCGGTTGGTTTCAAAGACTTGCTGAAGGAGAGGTGCCCGTGGCATCCAAACAGCAACCACACCACCGAGCAGTGTTACCAACTCAGGCATGCACTCAAGGATACGCCAGAGCCACCACACCCTCACGACAAAAAAGGCAAGAAGAAGGACGGCGACAACAACGACTTCCAGGAGCCTGACAAGACCGTCAATGTCCTCTTCGGCGGGCTACCCAGCAGGCGGGAGCAGAAAGTCATGTCTATTGAGCCAGCGGTCCCGACCCCCCTCAGGTGGTCGGAGGTACCCATCACCTTCTCCCGCGCGGATCAATGGACCAGCTTCTCCGAACCAGGACGCTCCCCCCTCGTCCTGAAACCAGTGGTCGCGGGCTCCAAGCTCAACAAGGTCCTCATCGACGGTGGAAGCGGGCTCAACGTCCTTTTCACCAAGACCTTGAAGAAGATGAAGCTCGACATCACCCACATGCTCACCAAGAGCAACACGCCCTTCTACGGCATCGTCCCCGGTAACGCGGCTATCCCACTGGGCTCAGTGGTCCTGCCAGTTACCTTCGGGGAATCTCGAGACAACTACCGTACCGAGTACATCAAGTTCGAGGTCGCAGACTTTGAGACTTCCTACCATGCCATCCTCGGCAGGCTGGCCATCGCCAAGTTTATGGCGGTGCCCCACTACACCTACTTGGTACTCAAGATGCCAAGCCCAGCGGGTGTACTCTCTCTTCAAGGGGACTTGAAGATCTCCCACGACTGCGACACAGAAGCCGTGGAGATCGCTTCTACAAATCAAGTACCCAATGCTATGATGGAGGTCTACGCTGCGTCGAAGAAGCTTGCTACAAGTGAACTCGACATCCCGGAGAAGTCTGACAGCGCCAACAAGCCTCGCCCACCGAGGAGGTTCTCGTCAAGACGATCGACCTCGGAACAGGCGACCCCCGCAAGACCACCACCATCGGGGCTGGCCTCAACCCCAAATAGGAAGACGCGCTCATCAGCTTCCTTCGGGCTAACCGCAACATCTTCGCGTGGAAGCCAGCGGACATGCCAGGAGTGCCCAGGGAGCTGATTGAGCACTGCCTCAACGTCGATCCTAAGGCCACCCCCAAACGACAACACCTCCGACGCTTCGCCGACGACAGACGGGATGCCATCAAGAAGGAACTCGCCAAACTACTTGCAACCGGCTTCATCAGAGAAGTCTTCCATCCTGAGTGGCTCGCCAACCCCGTCCTCGTCCGCAAGAAGAACTCGAACGAGTGGAGGATGTGCGTCGACTACACCGACCTCAACAAGCACTGCCCCAAAGACCCCTTCGGGTTGCCGCGGATTGACCAAGTCATCGACTCCACAGCGGGATGCGACCTCGCTTCTCGCTTCCTCGACCGCTACTGCGGGTACCACCGGATCGCGATCAAGGAAGAAGACCAAGAGAAGACCGCGTTCATCACCCCATTTGGCGCGTCATCGCTACACGACCATGTCCTTCGGGTTGAAGAATGCCGGCGCCACCTACCAACGAGCTATCCAGGCCTGCTTCAAGAGGCAACTCAACAAGAACATCGAAGCCTACGTGGATGACGTGGTCGTCAAGACCAGAGATTCCAGTACCCTCATCGACGACCTTGAAGAGACTTTCGCATTCCTGCGCGAGTACCGCTGGAAGCTCAACCCGAACAAGTGCGTCTTTGGCGTACCTTCGGTAAACTACTCGCCTTCATTATCGACCCGCGCGGCATCGCAGCCAACCCCGAGAAGATCTCCGCCATCACCAAGATGAAAGCTCCCACGAGCATCAAAGACGTCCGTAAGCCGACCAGGGTGCATGTAGGCACTCGAACGTATTTATCTCGAAGCTTGGAGAACGGGGGCTCCCCTTCTTCAAACTACTCAAGCACCAAGAGAAGTTCGTGTGGACTCCGGAGGCGGATCAAGCCCTTGCCCGGCCTCAAGGACTTCCTATCGAAGCCGCCGGTCCCTCACGGCTCCTCACAAGGGCGAGCGGCATCTTGCTCTACCTCGCTCGCGAAACTACTCACGTGGTCGCATCGCCAACGTCGTCGAGCGGCGGGAAGACGGCCACGCCTACCCGACCCGCGCCCGCCCCACTTCGGCGAAGTCCTATCGAGTCCAAGGCACGCTACCGGCCGTGCGAAGCTCCCCGTACGCGGGACTAATCACCCTCGCGGAAGCTACGACACTACTTCCAGGAGTACTCGATCTCCGTCGTCACCGACTACCCGCTCGGCGACATCCTGCGGAACCAAGATGCTACTGGAAGAATCTCCAAGTGGGCAGTCGAGCTCGGCGCCCTCACCATCGACTTCAAGCCACGCACAGCCATCAAGTCGCAGGCGCTAGTCGACTTCATGGCGGAGTGGCGGGAGAACCAGCTACCTACTCCAACCGTGCGACCAGAGCATTGGGTGATGTACTTCGACGGCTCACTCAACCTCGAGGGTGCAGGTGCAGGGGTACTCCTGATCTCTCCAACGGGCGAACAACTCAAGTACGTCCTGCAGATCTTCTGGAAGGTCTCAAACAACGAAGCCGAGTACGAAGCTCTCCTACACGGGCTCCGCCTCGCGGCTTCACTGGGCATCAAGCGGCTACTAGTCTACGGCGACTCTGCAGTGGTCATCAACCAAGTCAACAAGTCCTGGGACCGCAACAAGGAGAACATGGACGCCTACTGCCTAGAAGTCCGCAAGCTCGAGAACAAGTTCTATGGTCTCGAGTTCCACCACATCGTCCGCGACAACAACATTGCAGCGGACGTTCTCTCGAAGCTTGGATCTACCCGCGCTCAAGTACCAGCGGGTGTCTTCGTTCACGAGCTTCACGCGCCATCCATCCCGGAGCCGGCGCCACCGACCACTGTCCCAGCGCACCCACGAGCTGGGCAGGAGGTCATGATGATCGACGTGGACTGGAGGCAACCCTTCATCGACTACCTCAGCGAGCAGAAGGTTCCCTCGGACAAGAACTCGGTTGAGCAGCTCATCCGCCGCGCCAAGTCCTACGTCCTCGTCGGAGACAAGGTTTACAAGCGGGGCGCATCTTCTGGAGTACTCATGAAGTGCGTCCCTCGGCAAGAAGGCAAGGACATCTTGGAGGAGATCCACAAGGGCGTCTGCGGCAACCACGCGTCCTCCCGCATGCCGGTCGGCAAGGCCTTCCGGCGAGCCTTCTCTTGGACCTCTGCTTCCCGGGCGACGCCGAAGAACTCGTCGAAGGTGCCAAGGATGCCGCATTCTTCGCCAAGCAGCAACACGTCCCAGCCTACAAGCTAGTCACCATACCGCCAACCTGGCCCTTTGCCTGCTGGGGGCTCGACATGATTGGGCCACTGCCAACTGCGCCAGGTGGTTTCAACAGAGTATTGGTGGCCATCGACAAGTTCACCAAGTGGATCGAGGTCAAGTCGGTCACATGCCCCAAGGCTGACAGAGTACTCGACTTCCTGGATGAACTCGTGCATCGCTACGGACTACCCCACCGCATCATCACAGATCTGGGCTCCAACTTCAACAACCACCAGTTCTGGGAGTACTGCGAGAACAGCGGGATCGACGTCCGATACGTCTCAGTTGCCCATCCTCGGGCAAACGGACAAGTCGAGCGCGCCAATGGGATGGTGCTCGACGATCTCAAGAAGCGGCTACACGACGCTGCTAACTCCAAAGGAGGCAAGTGGATCAAGGAACTACCCAACGCACTCTGGGGGCTACGGACTCAGCCCTCCATGCCAACGGGGCAATCCCCTTACTTCCTGGTCTACGGCTCCGAAGCAATCCTCCTTGCCGACGTCATATGGAACTCGCCAGCAGTGGAGCACTACGACGAAGGGGTCTAAGAAGACAGCAGACGAGTTGACATCGACAGCCTCGAAGAAGCTCGTTGCGCTGCCCTCGTCCAGTCAGCAAGGTACCTAGAGGGTATCCGACGCCACCACGATCGCAACATCAAGGAACGCTTCTTCAACGTTGGTGATCTCGTCCTCCGTCGTATCCAGAACACGGAAGGACTACACAAGCTCAGCTCCCCCTGGGAAGGTCCCTTCACCGTGGCAAAGGTGACCGGGCCGGGCTCCTACCGCCTCGAGACACTCGAAGGCGAAGATATCAACAACTTGTGGAACGTCGACCAGCTCTATCGATTCTACGCCTAGTCTACACGACTACTCCGGGGTTCAAGTCTACACGACTACATCAACACCCCTCTGCCGTAAGCGGCCTCCGGGTCCTGGCCTCAGTCTCCGTACTACTCCTCTCCAGGATCCAGCCCGCGCGGCTACCTACGGATCCTGGGCTACGATGAGCGACAAAGGACTCTAGCAGCGGTCTACCAAGAGACCATGTACTCCAAGGTCCAGCCTACATGGCTACTTACGGATCTACTGCTGTAAGCGGCTACTCGCCCTAGCACCACTTAGTTGTAAGCGGCCTCCGGGTCCAGGCGACTACTCTGTAAATACGGCCCTGGCCATCCAGGTGTATTTCTCCAGTAATAATGTTTGATAGCTCATCAACTTCTTTACTGTCTACTTCCCTCAACGGGACTACCGCCGAGTATGACTACTCGCATCCACTCCACGATGGGGCTCCGCACTCTGAGATCGCGACTACGAGTACTCATTGCTGGAATTTTTTTTTCATTCATACTTAAGCAATTCCATTACAATTGTTTTTGTACAACTTTTTGCTACGAGCTATTACAGGGCTACTGTAGATTGAGCTTATCGGCTACTTGCTCCGTAATGGGCGCCATCTGCTCCAGCAGCTCCGCGTACTCCGCATCGGTACAGTTGGCGGCTACCCCGCCAGCGACTACCTCCATGGGCGCCTTCGGGAAATAGGACTTCATGAAGGCCAAGACCTGCTTCGGGATCGACCTCGCCATATGCTTCACATAAGCCGCCAGCCGGCTGGGGGCTTCCTTGAGGCGATCCACAAGCGGAGTGATCTTGGGGCCGCCCGGATGAGGCACCAAGAGCCTTGCGATCGGCAGCGCAGCTTCTTCGAGATCCTTCAGCTGGGCCCGCAACGCCTCGCAATCTTCATTCAACTTCTGCAACGATTTGTAGCAGTTGACGAGATCGCGGTCAGAAGCAATCCGAAGCTCCATGTGCTTCTCGCACTCGAAGGCAAGTTCTTTATAGTCGAGCTCGAGTACCTGGCGGGCCTCCTGCTCCCGGTAGAAGAGGTTCTTCATACTTGTCTCCGAGGACTTCAACTGCTCCACCTCGCCCTCAAGCTCTGCAACACAACAAAGCGCAGCGGGTTAGAAGACTTCTCGACCTCCAACAACTACCCAACAAGTCAAGCGGCGTACCTTTATTCTTGTTGCGGAGCGTCTTGTTCTTCCGCACCAAGTCGTCGCCCTTTGCCTGCAACTCTTGGATGTCATTATGATACTTGGCAAAAGCGGCGTCGAGCTTGGACTGCATGGCAGCCGCGTGCTTCCGCGACTTCAAAAGCTGATCCTCTAATGCCTCAGCCCGCAGCACCGCGTCACCAAAGCCTTGCAGCATGTTGGACTTCTCCCGGGACCTCTCCACGACGTCCTGCACAGGCAACACATGTCAACGAGTACTCAACAACAGAGGATTGACTACTCAGAAGTTAAGACTTCTTACCTTCATCCATCTCGCCCGGCGGACCGCCTCCAGTGCCCGGCCACCGTCGCCCGGGTCGACCGGATCGTCTGCCGGCGAGCGCCTCCACTCCACCAAGACTACTCGTGGCAGCTTCCGTCATCGGCGCAGAGCGGATGGGCTCTGCGTCCTGGATCTCCGGGGAGCGGACAACCACCTCCAGAGCAGCCTCTGGCGGCATGGTGGCCTCCTCTCCTCCGGTCTCCACAGCGGCCTCCTTGGCGACCTCCTCCATCGGCTCGGGGGCTCCCTCAGCAACTTCCGGCGCCTATGGTGTCGACTTCTGCATGGGCACCGCTGCAGGGATGTCGCTCCCTTCGGCCTCGACGCCTGGCAAGAAGACGTCGACTTCATCAGCAACTACGACTACTCTATGGAGAAGAATAAAGCCTCAGTAGAGTACTCACCCTCGACCACGCTGGCCTCGGGCAACGCAGCTCCAGCGGCCAGCACTTCTGACTCCGCCTGAGGGGCTGGGGTAGACTCCTCGGCGGGCGGCGCGCGCCACCGTCGTGGAGGGCTCATATCCCTCCCAGGATAGGTTTGTTGATTTCCTGCAGAAGTACACAAAATTGGTCGTAATTCAAGCTCGACTACTACACCAAGTACTACTCGGGAAGGCTAAGTACTTACAGACTTGACCGGACTATCGTCACGGTCGGGGCTCCAAGGATGCTGGCAATATCTACCAGTCCAGCTTCGGTGGGCGCCTCCTCTTGCGCCTCTGTGGTTGTTGCTTCTCCTCCAGCAGCAGTAGCCGGTGCAGCGCTCTCCTGCACTCCCGCGGCTACTACTTCTTCGGCGCGCGGCGCCGCCGCGAGCTCCCGTGCTCCCCCTGAGGAGCAGGGGGCTGGCGCTCCAACTGCGCTATGAGTTCCTCTACAGTGGGGGCTGGGCTACGACTCCCAGCCAGCCCCCCACTGTGTCCCACTCGCCTTCGTCGCCCTCCTCAACGGGCTCCGTCGGCGGCACCTCCTGCATACAAGGAAGATCAATCATTGGCAAGTGTACTCGTACGACGGGTACTCGACTACACTAGTCAAGACATCTTACCTCTTGAGGTGTGGTCTCTGAGACCCTCAGCTTCTTCATCACACGCTTGCGGGCGGGGTTGCGCGGCTTCCGTGGCGGCGCAGCCAGACTAGCCTCTAGGCTAGCCGGCGGATCTTGCACGAGGGGTACATGAGGCAAGCCGGGACGGCTAAACCTCGACCGCAGCTGGAAGCGGTCTTACAGCGTCTCCTCGTCGTCGTCCTCCTCGGACGTGTCTTCTACGATGACGGTATCATCGCCTTCGCCGACTTCTCGCCGCTCCTTGGCCTTGGTCTTTCCCCCTTCCGGAATCTCGATTTCCTGAGGGGGCGGCTGCGGCTCGGAGACGAACCTCTTCAAGTCGTCCTGCAAGATACAAGACATCAGCGCGACTACTCACAAGCACTGACTACTCGACTAGGGGGTACGACTACTTACCTCCTTTGGCGGGCGCGCGGCGGAGTACTCTCGGACCGGGCACGCCGTGTACGGCGGCATGTCCTTGAAGATGCGCGTCAGCCTATCAACGATGTCGTCGTCATCGACTTCACCTCCAGGCATCCGCGACGTGTCATCGTCGCCGGTGTACTCGAAGCCTAGAGTGTCGCGGGCCATCAGCGGCTGCACCCTCCGCTTCATGAGACTGAAGGCCACGTGCTCGGCCCTCAGTCCAGCTTCTCTAAGCACCTTGATGCGTGCCAGCACCTCGGGGAGCTGGATCCCCTCCTGCATCGTGGGCTCCGTGTTCCACCAGTCCTAGTGCCTGGGCTGCCTCCCGCTCGGCTTCGGCAAGCCGGGGTGGTGGTTCGTGACGTAGAACCACCTCGCCTTCCAATCGGTGTTGGAGTCGATGAGCTTGTACGCGAGGTACTGCTCCACGGCGTCTTCTCTCATCTGGATGCCCGCCCCTCCAACTACTCGCAGATTGCTGGCGCTCGGCTGCGGCTTCACCCGGAAGAATTTCCGGAACAGGATCTAGTGCGGCTTGATTCCCAAGAATGCTTCACAAAAATGGACGAAGACCGCAGTGTGGAAAATGCCGTTAGGGTTGAGATTGAGGTACTCAACTCCGTAGTACCCGAGGAGGCCCTTCAAGAAGTCACTGGCCGGAAGCGTGAGTCCGCGCTCCGCGAAGCGCGCGAACATCGGGATCTCGTCTTCAGCTTTCTCCATTGGGTACGGATCTCCGGCGGCGGCTCTCCACATATCCACCTCCTTCTCCCGGATAAATCTGCTGTTGAGAAGGGCCAACAAATCCTCGGTCTTCACCTTCGACTTTTTCCACTCGCGGCTTGGATCTGGCCGCGGTGGAGACGTCGGCGGTGCGGCTCCCGTGGCAGCCGCGGCGGCCACGTCACGGCCCCTCTTCTTTCCGGCGGCCTTCACGAACTTGGACGGTGAAGGCTTCATTCTCCAAGTACACGGCGTCTTCACGCGCATCCGCTCGGGGGCTACTCTGGAAGCTCCGGGTGACGGCGCGCTTAGGTCTACTGCGGCGGCGGCGTGCGCTGGAAGTGGATCTAGCCCAGATCTATTCAAAATGGCTCTAGCAGTGATGGGTGAAAAACCCTAAGGTTTTGGCTTCTATTTATAAGTCAAACCGGCTTCGCAACGGCCGGCAGGATAAGTCCACGCTCGGCTGACTCAGCGGCCGCGCGTGACCCTTCATATTCTACTAGTCGACGCGCCTCACCTCGGGGGCTCGGCTACTTCCATTTGACTACCTGGGAAGCGACAAGACTAAGGAGCATCCCAGGACACATTCTTCAAGATGACCCTTCAATTCGAGAGGAAGTACTCGACTCAAGGCTCGGGGGCTCCGTGCCACGTGTCCTTCGGTTTTTTCTCTCTCCGGATTTTTCAGGATATTCTTGCCAAGACTTCAGATGGACCCTCAGCCAGAGTCTACAACTCAACCTAAAGCTCGGGGGCTACTCCATATGGAGTGTGATTTTGCAATCGCACTTCCATATCAGCTCCGGGTTCAAGACAACACGGGCATTTTTGAAGACCTTCGAGGGGCACTCGAGGACGCTTGGGACTACTCGAGAAGACTTTAAGATTGCTCAAACATCACTGGAGTACATTCCAGCCTCAGGATGCTTCGACTACTCTTGAGGACTTTTGACTTGTAGAACTCGGGGACGCTTGAGGACTACTCGTTAAGGCCGTCAAGACTACTTGAGCTATCCTTCTCGACTACAAAGTACTCGGGGGCTTGTCATATGGACCTCCCTGGGCCCACTACCTCAGTGGGTACCAGGACCGACTACTCGGTGGGCCCCTGGGACTACCCGGCTTGCGCTACACGGCACCTGATGGCGTGGAGCACAAGGACTACAGAGGATAAGTACTCGGTTAGGAAGCTGTACATGTCCTGCACTGTATGGAAGACTCCTAGACGTGCCCGACTAGTACTCTCTCCCTACTCCGACTTGTAACCTTGCCTCCCGGACTATATAAGGTGGGGCAGGGACCCTTCTCTAGCATCTCATCCAATCCACGACGCACTATTACACCATCTTGTAATCGTGCCCAATCAATCCAGAGCTACGCAGCATACAGGACGTAGGGTATTACGCACCTCGTGGCCCGAACCTGTCTAAATTGTGTGCCACGTGTCTCTTCCTTCGAGTTACCAATCTCGGCGAGGCCACATTCATCTACTTCGGGTACTCCCCTTAGTAGGTTGCCAGTCTAAAACACCGACACCGGCGACGACCTTTCGCGCTTGTTCTTCACCTGCACCAACACCAGTCAAGCCGCAACCTGCACCTGCAATACTTAGCCAAGAATCAGTCCACACAACGTTGTCAATCACTCATCACACAAGGAAGCGACCATCCACCGGCCCTCGAACCACACATGGTCCTCAGGCTTTGGCTATAAATAGCATCGTGAAACCGAAGGAGGCAAGCACCAAGCATTGTTGAGCCATGAAACTGCAGAGTAGTAGTCCCACCATGCCATGGGCATGTGTTCGTCCACCAGATTGTAGAGTCTTGTACTTGTAGAAACATGGAGCTAGGAGAACTCTCGCGAAGTGCAAGCAACATCTCCATCCTCTGAGCCCTGCCTCTGTGGTGTATCAGGTAGAGTTTGGAGGTGATGTTGTTCGAGGTGGGGCTATAGCAGGACATCTCTGGTGAGCACCGAAAGCTCACTGGGGCCTAGGATTCCACGCCGAAGAGCAAGCTTGTGTCTCCATTCCAATAGTTGGAGCCGAGCATGCCTTAGGTTGCGTGTCGACCTGCAGCCATCTCCCACAAGGCCGCCATCAAGGTCCAGGTGCTAGGAGAAGTCTCGCGACGTGCTCTGCTTCAGAAAAGTAGGTCGTGGTGACTGCAGTGGGTAGCCCAGACCTTGCAGTATGTTTATCTTGTGCGTCAGGTTCTAGATCCAAAGAGGTCGCAGGCGACTTGTGTACCTTCGAGCGGTCCATGTATTGTTCGCTCTCTTCTGTCATGTACTTGGTCGATTTGACAAAATGATTTATCAAAGACCTAAATTAATGTGACGTGGGGGCTTGCAAAACGTGTTTGCCATTAGGACGACCTGATGTTGTCTTGTTGTTTATCTGACGACCTAAACTTAGAATTTAGGTCGTAGATGTATTCTGTTAGCGAAAAATCCGCCTTAATCTTATCGCGAACTTCTCGGAATAGAGCCGTTGAGGCGTGTTATACGGTGCAAGGAACCGCAACGAGCAGATTCGGTGGCCCCCCCTATAAATATGGCGGCCCGGGTCGGGGTTGACCCCATTCCCCTTTCTTGTTCCTCCCGTCACTCTCTCTTCCACCGTCGTCGCCTTCCCGTGATCTTGCGACCGCCTCGCTCTAGTGCACGCGCACCCATCCAACCACTAGCTCTGGCCGACCAAGCACTAGCGCCACCGCCTCGCATCGCGCTCCTCTTGCGCATGCGCGTCAAGACCCTGTGCAACATTAGATCCAACTCGAACCCTAGCGGAAATGGCGGCAGAGGCGGCTTCCATCCTGGACCCGCAGACGACGTGGGTCCGGTCGATGATGACTGAGGCGAAGATCCAAGCCTTGGTGGACCGCGGGCTGCTCCGGCCGAAGGTGGAGAGCCGCGTCTAGGAAACAGCTTCCCCAGTGAGGACGTCAAGGAACAGGTCGTCTTCGCATCTTTCTTCGAGCGCGGCTTCAACCTCCCCATGGGGATTTTTTCCGGGGCTTGTTGTACTACTACAACTTGGAGCTGGTACATCTCGTCCCTAACTCCATAACTGTAGTGTCGACCTTCATCCATTTTTGTGATGCGTATCTGGGGATATCGCCTCACTTCTTGTTGTGGAGGTATTTGTTCTGTGTGAAGAGCACTAGCAAAAGGACGGGGCTAGTAGGGGCTGTGATGTTTTCCTTGAGGTTGGGCCTCAAGGCAGAATGGGTAGACACCGATCTCCCTGACAACACTGCTGGGTGGAGGTCAGAGTGGTTCTATATTGTAGATCAGCTGCCTGGACTTCCGTGTCATACTGGCCACAAGCCAGTGAACATGAACGAGTGGGGAGCTCAAGGCGGTCCTGGAGCTCGTCAACGATGTGAAGAAACAAGAGGTAACAGGAGCTACAGTGGCTAGATCATTTTGCCGACAAATGATCCAACCGATCAAGGATCGAGTTCACCCGACGTACGAGTACTAGGGGCAGTCAGACCCCACGCGCGAGGTGAACCGCAAGGTCTCCAAGGAGGATATGGTGGCCAGAGTGTCCCAGATGTACTCTGGGAAAGTGAAAGTGAAGAAGTGTCCTAAGGCACACTCACTAAAGAGGTCGGCTGACCCGGTAAGATCCTGAGATCTACCCTTTGGTCATTTTACTTCGCTTGTTTGTTGTTTAGGTCGTATAAGCTTCCATGTCATCTGTTTGCATAAGCAAGAGATTCAGATGTGGTGCCCAGCACCTCTCCCTGAGGGCAAGCAACACCGGAGGAAACTGAGGTCGGATAAGTACAAGCCTCCAGCAGGTCGTCTGCTGGAGTTCTACGAATCAGATTCATCAGTGGAGACCGACGAGGACACCAACGATGAGGTCGGAGATGGTGATGCCGGGACGGGGTCGGATGCTGGCGACACCACGAAGCCACGGCGCATGACCAGGTCGGCAGTGGGGAAGCAATCAGCTTCAGCTGTTGCTACTGCCGTTTCTGCGGTGAAGGCAGTAGAGAGGAAGAAGAAGAAGAGGAAGGCGACTTCCCCTCCAGCGGTTGTGACACCAACGATCCCGACACCCCGATCAAGGGAAGTCGAATCAGAAGAAGAGAAGGAGGAAGAGGGGGAGAAGGAGAAGGACGAAGCTATCGAAGAGTTGCCAGTTACCGAGGGTCGACCGGCGAGGAGGTCGGTGAGTCCCGCTGCCAAGAGGCAGCGGGAGCTGGTGGAGAAGACGTCGGAAGATGCCCTCCGGCGGGGTTTGGAGGCGCAGCGGACTGCTGCTACCACGCAGGCAAAGATGCCTACGCCAATTAAGCCTCGAGTTTCTAGGCCGAAGCTTCGAATTCCGATCTCTGTGATGTTGTGATACTTGAAGAGTTGGTCTTTTCTGCTTATTTGTTGAATTCTTGTGTTGTTGTGATGTTGTGATGTTGTCTTGCAGGCCAGCGGTGGCGCCTCAGGAGGACCTGGGTGCCCCGGCTTCGCCATCCCGCATGAGGTCGGCGGACCTTACGGTCGTGGGGGAGGCGCTTGCTGATGATGCGTGTACAGCCAAATACTTGAAGAGTTGGTCTTTTCCGCTTATTTGTTGAATTCTTGTGCTGTTGTGATGTTGTCTTGCAGGCCAGCGATGGCGCCTCAGGAGGACCTGGGTGCCCCGGCTTCGCCATCCCGCACGAGATCGGCGGACCTTATGGTCGTGGGGGAGGCGTTTGCTGATGATGCATGTACAACCACTCCACCGCGAGGAGCGGTTGAGAGTAGGGCGACTTCTCCGCCTGTGGTGGTTTCGAGGGTGGAGACTCCTCCGCGTGTTGTTGAAGCGGGAGGAGCTTCTGGTGGGGACGTCAGAGTGACGACCTTCCCAACAGTTATTGACATCGACCCTATCAGTGCTCATCCTGCTGGGGTTGAGGACCTGGTCAAGGACCAGCCTCAAATTGACCAGGTGCTAAGAGGTCGAGAGACGTCTGGCGCATAGGTACCTCGAACTTCGTCTTCAAGCCCGAGGTTGCCACGACGGGAAATTAACTGGAATCATACCCCTTGGCAGGATGACTGGTTTGAAGATAACAAGGACATGCAGGCCTTGTGGACCAGCATTGTTACCATCAATACCGCGCTGACGGTGAGTTGTCTACGATGTGTTTGTTGTTACTTGATTATGCATGGTTGAAATGGTACTGATGACCTTGTTGTACTGTGACAGTCGCTGGCAAAGCGGGCCAAAGGCCGGGCCGACCTGCTGAAAAATGCAACGGAGAAGGAGCAGCGGATTATCGACCTTGAGCGAGAGCTTAACAAGGTCCGTGAGGCGGCGGCCGCCGAGAAGAAAAGGCTCGAGGACGAGCTCGCCGCGGAGAAGCGCAAGGCCGTGGAGGCTACTGCGCAATTTAATACCATGGCCATTGGTAGGTCGAATCTTCGTGCTGATGATCTTTTTTAGAAGAAGGTCATTTAGCTATGTGCTAACTGTTGTATCTTGCAGAGTCCCGTAACCATGAAGAGGAGCTGAAGAAAGCTCTCACAGCCTCCAAGAGCAAGGTTCGGAACCTGGAGATATCGCTTCGGGAGGTCGAGGCCGGTGTCCAGGAGCTCAAACGAGCGATGAAAGAAGCTGCTGACAATGAGTACATCGTATCTCAAAAGCTGGCTTATGAGACAGGAGCTCGTCGGGGCCTTGAGGTCGAATTCGAGGCTGTTTTGAAGTCATTACAGAATGAACAAATGACCATTGCAGGATATGAGGTGGAGTTGAACGACCTGAATGGTGCTGCCAACTATGTAATGGATTGCATAGCTGTGCCAGCTGAAGTAGATGAGGTGAAATCCATCGTGGACCGCCTTATAGATACACCCAACAGGCTTCTGACCCTACTAAAGGCAGCGAGCTTGGCGGCGGCTACAGACGCACTCACTACAAGAAACTATTTAATCTGTGACGTAACCATTCTGTCATGGATTAAATAAAATTCGTCGCAAATCAGCATCCGTGACGATTTACATTTTCGTGGTGGAATGAGCGTCATTGATTAAATCTCTCGACGTTCCCTTAATAAACGTCGCGATCCGTGACGTATCTGAATCGTCACGGAGCAGCCCGAGGCCCATGCAGCCCAACCCATGGCTCACTATCCATGACAAAATAAAATCGTCACGGATTGCTACACACATGGCAGCTGTGGCATCCTACGTGGATGATGACGTGGCATCCTACGTGGGCGATGACATGGCATCCTACATGGACGATGACGTGGCATCCTACATGGACGATGACATGGCATCCTACGTGGACGATGACATGGCATCCTACATGGACGATGACGTGGCATCCTACGTGGACGATGACGTGGCATCCTACGTGAACGATGGCGTGGCATCCTATGTGGACGATGACATGGCACCGTATGTCGACGATGACTTGGCAAAAATTTTAAGCCCAGCAGATACAAATTCTGGCCCACCACAGCCCATTTCATAATTATATTCCAGCATAAAATTAGCAAAATTAGCCCATCTTCAGCCCATTTTTCAAAGGATACATTTTTCCAACACATTTACCAAAATTCAATGAACACATCATCAAATCAGATACAATCTCTGGGCAATAAAAAAACCCAGCAAACACAATCAGATATTGAGGCAGATAACACATGCTTTCAGATGTCTACCATTCCTAAAACACTACACCTTCCTCTTTGTTATTCTGCCACTCTTTTCTCTGATTCCTTGCGAGTTCGTATAAATCCTGAAATAAAGGAAATCGGAATCCAATTAGAAAAGACAATTAAATATAGGATAATTCTGAAGTGTAGCATAATATGATATACAATCAAATATATTTGTCTAAAGTCTATATTAATTCGAAGTGTAGTTCGCGAGCAGATGACTAGTTTAGGCTCATGGGAAGCATACAACAAATATTATCAATTTACAAGGTCTCCTCTAGTTTGCATTATTTATCAGCTTAACATTATCAAAACAGATGATCTAGAAGTACTACATTACCGCAACCAATAAGAGTTCTAATCATGTTAACAAGAATCGAAGACAGGAGGAAAATGATCGACCTTTTGATCCGTGATGGATGGAGCACCACTTTTCCGATGATCTAGGCATCCACTCCAAACCGCAAACCTATGGAAATGAAAAGGAGTTTGATTCGGTTTACAAATGCATGGATACGAACTCTAGCTTCGTATATCACATTCAAAGAAACAACATGCATATGAACTCTAGCTTCAGAGATTACATTTTGAGAAACATTTAGAAAAATGCACAAAGTAACCTAGTAAGCAACATGTCAAAATTAATAATCAAGACACAGACACACATAGGAGCAGATGAATGCGTGAAAGGTACTAAGCGAGAGGCATAGCTTGAGCCGAGCAGACAAGCGAAGAACTGACCAAGCATGGATTCACAAAAAGGAAATGGTAGATGGCTATATTGCAAGCAGAACAAAGCAAAGAGATTCACAATTTCTTAAACATTAGTTTAAAGGCATATATATCATGGCATTATTTTTCAACAAGCATTGATCAACCTACATTCAAGAGTGTGTAGTCGTTCTTGCCGGCGCTGAGCATCACCTCCAACTCAAGGAGCTTTCATCTCTGAAAATGTAAAAGTAGAGCTATGGATATATGACTACTACCAGGCACTTGTTCTTTGAAATATCAGTTAAAGTGGAGTTACAAAAATGCAAGGGAGTTAAAGAAGTAATCATTTTTTCCACATGATTGCAGTCTCTGGGTTGCTACCGTTAGCAAAGGAAGAAAAGGAATAGCAAAGGTCAGAATTCCAAGCAAGCACTAATTAACAAGGCAAGCAAGTATCATTTAATAGGTTCCAAGTGAACAAAATACTTTGTTTTACAACAAATACAGGTTACCGAACATGCATTCAGGTTACCCAACATTCAAGTGAAGTAAGGTGCTCAATGTAATTCAAATTTATAGTTCCTTAATTTCATGATATGGTCCTGTTTGTAATGAAATAATGCTTGGTTCTTATAGGAAGGGAAAATGGCAGAAAGCAGGACCCAGGTTAAAGAAGCGAGCAGTAGGACCCAAGTTAAACAAGAAAGTGATAGTTCAGATGTAGACTTGATTCATGATAAATTAAGCATCAGCATGTTGCAATATTATGATAAATAGTAAAAATATCACAAGCGAAAAATGGAAGGTGGTTGTAAAATCTTGTAGGAAACATGGGTTCATACGAAATCTCAGCACACACATGGCATAGCCTCCAAGATCATGCAAATTGCACCTAGAACAAACAAAAGGCAACAGACCAGTGTAGAAAGGTCAATGCATTCAAAGTAGCACAAGCAAAAAATAGAAGGTGGTTGTAAACAAGGGTGTCTTAGAACACACTAACTGGCAACAAGAGATCACCTATTAAGATCATTCAGATATTCAATAGACTATTTAATGCTAGCTGCTAGTACACTAATCAGCAAGGAATAATTCATTTGAGCAATGCTTAACAACTTCTAGAGGGTCACCAAGAAGGAGCACATGATTCACTATATACTCAATCAAGTTTGGTTAAGCTGATTAGCTGAAGTCTTTTTTACTATATACTCAGTCAAGTTTGGTCAAGCTTTTAGCTGAAGTCTTTTAAGCACAATTTATTAGCCATGTCTGAAGCTATATTCTTCTAGTTTGGTATATGTACAGTATGACATAAACGAAAAGGCAAATTTATGGGGATTTATTAGCATTGCAGTAGAACAAACAAGCTTCGACAATGAGATATTTAGTTTAAGTGCAAGTACAGCGTACAGATATCTCAACAGTTGTTCACATTAGTTCAGTACTTCAGAAATAAGAGGTTTGGAGATCTCAAGCAGTATAGAAGAGGAATCGTTAATTTTTTCAAACTGCGCCAGCATCATTCCAAATCTCAGATGGAGGAAGCAGGAAGGATATCCAGTTCCTGCATCCGCTTGGCCTAAGCAAAGAACTGTTGACAAGAAGCAACCATTGAGCAAGAAGCAGGGAACGAAGGTGACGCGGACTGGGTAGAGCTTGATGTCGTGGAGGTGGATCTGTAGCGGCACCGGTGGCCCCCAGACCCGGCGCGCCGACTGGATGAGCTTGAGCGCCGCTCTCCTGCTCAAGCCCTGACCCCTGCTGCTGCTCGCCTCCATGCAAAATCGGCATACATTACAGGACAAGACAGTGGAAGATACATTTCATTAGCTATCTGATAACTCACCTAATCAGGGACATAAAACATAGTTACACATTTCCTTTAATTCTTCAACAGTTAGAGCATATGTGAGCATATGGGAGTGTGGAAATGCATTAACTAATCAAGAAGTGACCTTAAAACAAGTACTCACAACAAATGCTAGCACTAGTGTTTGATACTGAAACATAAATACTAATGGGATAGATCCAGCAACTCATCACCAAGTAAAGGCATAATAAAAGGAAAAAGAATTGGTCATGGGACAGGTATACTGTACTCATCAATCATTAACTGATAATTAGCCACTGAATAAATTGTTTTAGTTTGAATCAATAAGGAAAATGAGTAAGAAACAGGGGGGCAATAGCTTCTTTACATCGATTGGTAACAACGGAAACAAACAGAAGGGCGCATTTTCATTCCTTATAAGTCATAAATTAGTGAAAAGCAAGCAACTCCAACAGTCTAACAATAAACGATAGCAGATCATAAATGGTAGATTAACGTTCAAGCCCCACCACTTGCGATTATTGATAGTAGTTCATAAGTCCACATGAAACCAATTGACGACAACAGCGTTATTCATTCCAGACATACTGATATAAATTCATCAGCAAACAAAACAATCCCTTTGATCCCAACTAGTACCGTTTCTCCTAGGAGACTGGAAGCATTTCATCCTACTAATATAGCAGGGAAAATTCCATACTGTCATACAAATCTCACTATTCCCAGCTTTAGCATCAAGACCGAAGTCTAGGAACTAGGGTTACCATCCCTTCTCACAAATCATACCAGCTAATACAATCCCAAGCCCACAGCTGCACGAACAGAACAAATCCCGCCACACTAAAGCACAAACAGGCTCCTCACGGTGAAATCTAACAGTTCAAATTGGAAAGGGAAAACGTTGAAGCCTTGTTATTCTAATCAGTATTCCCCACATCCCGAACTGTGAAGTATCCACTGAATCGCAAAAGCCACACGCCTTGTAACCGCTAGGAAGCGCAAATCTACCAGCCATCGGACGGATGGTTTATGGTTAGGAACCTAGCGTCACGAACTGGAGATGCTCTAACTGGGAGGGGGGGGCCTCAGTAGTTACCCCATCCTCGATTCCTTCGGATCTGAGAGCATCCAAGCCCGGGAGGACGCCGGATGCGAGAGTGTAACACCCCGAAATTTTCCGATTTCGGGATGTTAATAGGAAGAATAATAAAACAACGATTTCTCAAAATTTTAAAATTTTCCAAACATTTATTTTCTTTACGGGAAATTTATTAAAGAAGATTGGTTTTTTTTCTAAAATAAATAAAATGCTTCTATGAGTGTCGCTTTATTTCGGTTGCTTTTGGTTTTGTTTTTTTGTGTTTTTCAAAATCTTTCAAAAAGATCTAATCACAATCTCGTGCTCTCTCTTTATCTAGCTTCCCTATATATCACTCCCTTTTAATTCCAGCTAGTCGATCTTTATCTAGCCCATCTTCTCTTTTCTTTTTTTTTCCCGGTCGCTTCCTCAGTCCAACATTGTAGCATCTCAGCTTGCTTGGCCCGTTTTCCTAAGCAGGCTTCCGCTGGTCCATCTCACTTTCCTCTGTATCTCACCGACAGTTGGGTCCCGCCCATCAGGGCCTCCTTCCACCTGCCTCGCCCGGACATTGCGCTGCCAGCGCAGCCCGTGCGCCAAATTCACCCTGCGTACACTCGTGCGCTTCGCCCACACCGCTCGGTTGTACAGCTCTTGTGCGTCGTGCTTCGCACCTGAGTCGTGAACCCTCGTGCGTCTGAATAGTGTGCCGCCCGCACCGCGCGGCCGCCGTGTCCGCACACCCCCCGGCCGCCTAGCTCGCGCCGCACACCTCGCTCGAGCCACACGCCTCGCTCGGCTCGCACATCCGTGTGCCGTGCTCGAGCGGAGATAGCTACCTCACGGGCCGCGACGCTCGCCCTCCCACATGCATGTCGGTCGGCGCCTCACACCGCTTGGGCGTCGTGCTCGTGACCGCACTCGCCCGTGTGTCGTACCCGTGTTGATCGGCCGTCTATGACCGCATCCTCGTTCCTATGCGCGGCAACCTTGCGCCCGCCGCCCCCTATCCCGCGCGCCCGCGCCCACACCGCGTGCTTGTCAACGCCGCACCGTGCCTATGCACCACCCGCCGCCCGGGCCACCCGCGTTCGCGCGCCCGTCGTTCGCTATTCAATACTCGTTGAAGCCTTGACAACCGCCCCGCTCCCCGTGCGCGGCATCGCCTAGCCTCGCGCGGTGCCCACGGCTCGTCACCGGAACACCGCCGGCCACGCGTACCCGAGTCGGTTGCCGCACGTCCGCTCGCGTCGTGTGACCGGCGCGGCGTCGCGCCGCCCCCGCCCGGCCATGGTCCTTGGCCTCGACGCATGCACATCGCGTCCTCTCTACTTTCTCTTAAAAAACGGCGCCATCTTTACCCCTTTCCGGCCATAATAGCCATCACAATAATCACCATCAATGGTCTTCATATGAGCCGTCGTCGCCATTTCTTTCTCTTGCACCAGTGTGACCATCCATTTTTCTCCCTCCTCTAGCAGTAAAAACTCCACCTATATTGGCTAGTTAATACCCAAACCTACATGCACGCCCACCTCTCATGCATGCATGCATGCACGGTTATGCACAGTGCCTTCTTCCATTCACCTCTCACGCATGCATGCGCCAACACATGAAACCGTCGCCTCCTTCACTCCATCAGAAACGGTCGTCGCCACTAATGCCATCAAAGGCCGGCTCACGGCTCTCACTGCCTTCAACCGCCCCTGCGTTTTTCCTCATTCCTCTAGTATGACCGCTTTCACCATGGCTTTAATTGCCTTCAATGACCGGCCGTTGCATGCCTTCTCCCTCGCCACTAGAACCGCCTCCGTTTCCCTCCCGGCCTATAAAGCTCGAGGTAGAGCCCCGTGTCCCGCTCATGCCTATAAAGGGCAAGCGCCAAGCGCCTGCCCGGCGGCTCGCCATACATAGCCTCGCTGCCGCCACCGCTCGCGACTCCTAGGCGCTCTACTCGTCTAGCGCCTCGCCTCAACTCGGCGGTCTATTCCTCGTACGGCGCGCCGTGTTCCGGCGACACGGGCCGGAGGGGCCGCCGCACACTTTCATCGCCGGTTCACCGTCCCCGTCAATCCCTGGCCATGGTGAGCACCTCCCCTCGACCTCCTCTTCATCTTCGGCACCAGAGAAAACTACGACCTCCCATTTCAATCTTGCCTTTATCCTTGCCGGTCCACCGCCCGAAGCTCTCGCACTTGTAGCTCGTTTTCTTCGACTTCGCTTCGTTAATAAGTCATCCCCGACGTCCCTCAACATTGATTTGTGGCTGCAGTTGGATGTCATCCGAAAGAGTTCTGCAAGCTGCCTTTCGATGCAGGGTTGAGCTTCTTCCTTATCACGCACTACTGCTTCAACGACGACCAGCACACCCGGTGAGAGATATTCTTGTGCCGTCCCTTTCTGTTTTCATATGGCCATCCTTGCGGCATGCCATAGTCGCCACATCTTGCTCTCTAGCCGCCGGTGTTTTCTTTCTGTTTAACAGCACCATGCACCGTAGCACACATCACTCGGCACATGCTAGCAAGCATGATCTAGCGCCCTGTTAAATCCATGCTTGCATGCATGAGCTTGCCGTAGGTGACTAGTACATGCTAGGAAGCAAGCAATAAGTACACATCATCATTACATCATGCATATGTCATATATCCATTCATCTCCTTCAAAAATACAATTCAAGTAAATTTAGCATTCGTATTTCAGCGATATATATGGCTATGTCTTTTCTTTTATCCGTATCCGTTTGTTATCATCGCCAACTTTTATGTCTCGGGAATCGTCTTTGCTAGACCTTCCAATCCATAGTAATCACATATATATCTTTCCAATCTTTATTTAATCTTTAGATCCCAGGTGCTTGCCGTTTAAGCTCGTTCTCGATGCGTTAGTTTCGCCTCACAATAAAAATGCGCTAGACATGATATCTACTACAAAATGTGTTTTGAGAACTTATTTGAAAATGAATCTGTTTAATGTTTACGTGAATGACTTTTCTTAATGAATTTTAATTAGGACCTAATAACGGTTTTCATATTTAAATATTAAATTGGTTAAAACCTAGTAATATTGTTTTCTAATAAAATCTATCTAGAACTACGCTTCGAATTTGTTTCATAATACAAATGTTAAACCGACTAATATTTATTCAATCTCGCTTTCTAAATAAAAGCAACATAGGCTATCCCGAGTTTTCTTAATAAAATGTCAATTTGATTAATATGAACGTAAAATGTGTTTTCGAATTATAATTTGCTTAGTTAAACTCGAAACATAAAGTGCACACTTAGATGCTTTACATGCTTCTTATAAAATTAAATGTTTAATTTGCATAAGTTATACTTGAATATTTGTAAATAAAATTGAACTAAGTTTACATCACCTTTTATATATAAATATAATATGCATAATTATAAATAGGGCATTTCTACGAAATGGCCTATACACATTGTTTTATTCAATTAAAATATACCAAGCACATAGCCTTGTGTGATATGATCCAAATCTCTCGATAGTTCCGTTCTTAGTGTTTTCCGCGTCTGTGATCCTAGAGCCAAACCCTGTTTTTTTAAGCCTTTCTTGATTGGTGCATTGTTCTTAGTTGTACTTGTTTGTTGCTTTGCATGTTTGTACCCGATGTTTGCTTCGAGTAGAAGATCGAACTATTGATCAGAAGTCCTGAAGTTCAAGAGTTTCAAAGAGAAAGAGCGAGAATAACAACTAATTTTTTTGTTGGAGAAAGGCAAGTGACCCTAACCATCCTTCTACCTATGCTTTAATACAAGAACACCGTAAATTAATCGGAACATGCGAACCACCCGGAAAACAAGTACAACCACAAGACATATGGCTCTGTCTTGGCCAATTAATTAGGGAAGTCTGTGTGGCTATTAGCCTTAGTAGCTTGGGGTACGGAGGAATGCTTTTATGACTCTTCTACTGCGGACAGGTTTTGGAACGGAAGTGGTCTTCTAGGCTAACCTGGTCCGAGGGTAGAAGGAGGGTACGAAAGATAGCCTCTAGGACATGCTACTATGGACTAATACACATAGGAGGACTCTTTGTAAAGGCCTCGTAGCGTCCCTATGCAACCACACCTCGGAAGTGTGGTATTGTGCCTACTTTTGCACAGCATGGTTGGGTTCAAAGTTCTTCGGAACTTTTACGCGACTTGTGGTGAAAGTGTACAACCTCTGCAGAGTGTAAAACTGTTATAACAGCCGTGCTCACGGTCAAGAGCGTCCTG
The DNA here is from genome assembly GCA_947561735.1 of Cenchrus americanus. Taxonomy (NCBI): domain Eukaryota; kingdom Viridiplantae; phylum Streptophyta; class Magnoliopsida; order Poales; family Poaceae; genus Cenchrus; species Cenchrus americanus. The sequence continues at coordinate 29,150,453 of OX387241.1, read as the reverse complement.
GACCCTCACATGATTAATAAACTTGAAGATGGATTTAAAATTGCTTTCCGGTTATTTCTGTGGCCTTGCTGAGTACCAACCATAAGTGTACTCAACCTTGCTAAATCGCTGTTCAGAAGAAGAAGGTGTCTGCCAGAAGATGGTGCTAGGCATACGCAACCCCCAGTCGATTGCCTGTGAGTTTGGAGCCTTTGCTTCCCAGGATTCTGCTGTAAATCTCTGATAATCTCCCTTTCTTTACGTGATATCGTTTCTTTTATTCACTAATGATGTCACTATATGTATGGAACTAGATCCTGGCATACATATAGGTAGCACTTGGTTTGTTTTGAAAACCGGGTGTGACAGAAGTGGTATCAGAGCTATATCGACTGTAGGACGTAAGCCTAGATAGAAATGGTCGCTTTCTAAGGTCTGTTTTACTCTAAAAATAATTCCTTCCTTATCCTTGACCTATCTTGTGAAAAGTAATCACCCCTTATCCATTCTCTTTTGATAAATCCTCCTTGATATCTTTACTTCTTTTGCTTGATGTTTTTCATTTTCATATTCTTGCTTTGCAAATGTAAAACCTTCAATCCTTGTTTATATATTCACTCTCTACTTGATGCCTTCTTGAACTTGATCATACATCTCCTTTGATGTTTGATTTTCCAATCTCATGTATCTCATCACCTTTTAATTTGCTAGTAATAATGTCTACTCTTGCTTCTTAATAATCTTATCGTTGTTAAAATATCTCTCCCTTGATTTTACTTTAACAATCTAACCCCATTGTATCCCTCATTGCTAACTAAATACCATTGCTTTGGATCCTTTCTGTTGCTCTTTCTTCCAAAGTGATATCCTATTCTCCTTTTATTCAAAACGATTATATGATCTATGCCCTCTTACCCTTAAAGCCTCCTCAAGTCATTTGAAGAATGGAGCTATCAGTTCATCTCTTGAAGTAAATGATGTTGGAAGAAGCAAGCTGATGCAAAGGAAGTTGAATTCTAACATCGCGGTCAAGATTAGGAGGATCCCTCTAACCCTAATAACAACGTTTAGCATCGATCCTTGTCTTTGTGCTGTCTGGTGAGGTTCTGTGTATGATTGATGATTCTTGTCTTTATGACCTTGTTTGAGTTGGTTCTTTGTATTGATTGTTGGTGTATTGTGGGTCTTCTACCTACAATGACATCAGTTGCCTAGTTGGGATCTTCTTTTGTACCTCCCACCTCCTTGTTTCCCTCTTTCTTTCTACCTAATCCATTGGAGGATGTTAGAAGATGAAAGTTTGGAAGGCAACACCATCATCAACAACAGAAATCTACAAGCATGCACACGCATCTACTCATGAAAGAAGTTGAAGAAAAGGATGACCTATTTGGTTACGTACCCTCTGCTATTCTGCTTTTTACCACAATTTGATGATTACTATCACAACAACCAAGAAAAGATGAATATGATATCAAGAATTCTACCTACTCCTTCAATTATTTATTCTCGTTTTCTTCGATCTTGAAATTTATCCACCAACCAGATGGAAAAAGGCGTCCAAGATAAGAGCAATGCTAGCAGTTACAACCATGGATACAACAAATATGTATCACCATATCCAAACCCGGAGGATACACACACAAAGTTCTGGAATACTGAGCCACCTATGTTCTCTAACACTATGGAGCACCTAGAAGCTGAAGACTGGATCATGACAATTGAGAAGAAATTAGATATGGCACAATGCAATGATAGAGAAAAGGTTCTGTATGCATCAGGACTACTTGTAGGAGCAACCGCAGAATGGTGGGATTCCTACATCTACGAACATGAGCAACCACAAAGTATTGTTTGGAAGGAATTTAAGGACAACTTTATCACCCACTTTATTCCTGTAAGCACAATGAAGCTCAAAAGGAAGGAGTTCCTTAGCTTGAAGCAAGGGCAAATGACAGTGACGGAGTATAGGGATAAATTTATCCAGCTATCTATGTACGCACCAAGATCATCCGAAAGTGATAAGAAGAAACGAGAACATTTCATCAAAGGGTTGAATGAAGACCTTCAAAGTATACTAAGTTTACATGAATATTCCAGTCTGCAAGATGTCATCAACAAAGCTATTGAGTTAGAAAACAAACTACAGGAAATTATAAGTAAGAAAAGGAAAAGGAATTTTCTAGAGCAACGTGATAACAGTTCACACCTTTACCATTTGTTTCAAGCACCAGAAGATGAGTATGAAGATCCGCCACGTAATCGTAGAAACCTTAAAGAAAGTGGAGCTTGTTTCTACTGCAAAGATCATGGACATTTTATTAACAGGTGCCCTAAGAAACGTGCTGACCGATATGAAAAGAAGGCTCAGCAGAGAGATAATAAGCAAACCAATGTCGAAGAAACATTTAGATCAAATGGAGAAGAATATTAAAAGAATGTGTGTGAGGACCTGAAGTATGATTGAAGACGGTTCAGCTTAGGAAAAAAATGATCATGGAGTCAATCCAGCTCTATTCAAATCACTTTATCAAGATGTCAAGAAAATTCTACAAAGGCGAATCAATGAAGCTAAGGAAAGGAATGGATAGTTACAAGTGGAGTTAAGTTGAGTATCCCATGAGGTATTGTGTATATAAAGTGAGATGTGAAGAATAAAGAAGTATGTTTATGGAGCTTGTGTAAGGTGAACTATATGAAAGCAAGTTATGCAGTGTTGGATGCTAATCCCCTGAACCTTTGTTTCTTGCTAGCCTTTGCGAATCTCGGTACGAGATTCCTTTTAAGGGGGTAGATTTGTAACACCCCGAAATTTTCCGATTTCGGGATGTTAATAGGAAGAATAATAAAACAACAATTTCTCATAATTTTAAAATTTTCCAAACATTTATTTTCTTTACGGAAATTTATTAAAGAAGATTGGTTTTTTTTCTAAAATAAATAAAATGCTTCTATGAGTGTCGCTTTATTTCGGTTGCTTTTGGTTTTGTTTTTTTGTGTTTTTCAAAATCTTTCAAAAAGATCTAATCACAATCTCGTGCTCTCTCTTTATCTAGCTTCCCTATATATCACTCCCTTTTAATTCCAGCTAGTCGATCTTTATCTAGCCCATCTTCTCTTTTCTTTTTTTTCCCGGTCGCTTCCTCAGTCCAACATTGTAGCATCTCAGCTTGCTTGGCCCGTTTTCCTAAGCAGGCTTCCGCTGGTCCATCTCACTTTCCTCTGTATCTCACCGACAGTTGGGTCCCGCCCATCAGGGCCTCCTTCCACCTGCCTCGCCCGGACATTGCGCTGCCAGCGCAGCCCGTGCGCCAAATTCACCCTGCGTACACTCGTGCGCTTCACCCACACCGCTCGGTTGTACAGCTCTTGTGCGTCGTGCTTCGCACCTGAGTCGTGAACCCTCATGCGTCTGAATAGTGTGCCGCCCGCCCGCGCGTCGTGTCCGCACACCCCCGGGCCGCCTAGCTCGCGCCGCACACCTCGCTCGTGCCACTCGCCTCGCTCGGCTCCACACATCCGTGTGCTGTGCTCGAGCAGCTAGCTACCTCGCGGGCCGCGACGCTCGCCCTCCCACATGCATGTCGGTCTGGCGCCTCACACCGCTTGGCTGTCGTGCTCGTGACCGCACTCGCCCGTGTGTCGTACCCGTGTTGATCGGCCGTCTATGACTGCATCCTCGTTCCTATGCGCGGCAACCTGCGCCCGCTCGCCCTATCCCGCGCGCCCGCGCCCACACCGCGTGCTTGTCAACGCCGCACCGTGCCTATGCACCACTGTCGCCCAGGCCACCTGCGTTCGCGCGCCCGTCGTTCGCTATTCAATATTCGTTGAAGCCTTGACAACCGCCCCGCTCCCGTGCGCGGCATCAGCTAGCCTCGCGAGGTGCCCACGGCTCGTCACCAGAACACTGCCCGCCACGCGTACCCGAGTCAGTTGCTGCACGTCCGCTCGCGTCGTGTGACCAGCGCGCGCGGCCGCCGCGCCGCCCTGCCCGGCCATGGTCCTTGGCCTCGACGCATGCACGTCGCGTCCTCTCTACTTTCTCTTAAAAAACGGCTGCCATCTTTACCCCTTTCCGGCCATAATAGCCATCACAATAATCACCATCAATGGTCTTCATATGAGCCGTCGTCGCCATTTCTTTCTCTTGCACCAGTGTGACCATCCATTTTTCTCCCTCCTCTAGCAGTAAAAACTCCACCTATATTGGCTAGTTAATACCCAAACCTACATGCACGCCCACCTCTCATGCATGCATGCATGCACGGTTATGCACAGTGCCTTCTCCCATTCACCTCTCACGCATGCATGCGCCAACACATGAAACCGTCGCCTCCTTCACTCCATCAGAAACGGTCGTCGCCACTAATGCCATCAAAGGCCGGCTCACGGCTCTCACTGCCTTCAACCGCCCCTGCGTTTTTCCTCATTCCTCTAGTAACAACCGCTTTCACCATGGCTTTAATTGCCTTCAATGACCGGCTGTTGCATGCCTTCTCCCTGCCACTAGAACCGCCTCCGTTTCCCTCGGCCTATAAAGCTCGAGGTAGAGCCCCGTGTCCTGCGCTCATGCCTATAAAGGGCAAGCGCCCAGCGCCCTGCAGCTCTGCCATACATAGCCTCGCCGCCCCGTGCTCGCGACTCCTAGTCGCTCTACTCGTCTAGCGCATCGCCTCAACTCGGCAGTCTATTCCTCGTACAGCGCCGCCGTGTTCCGGCGGACGGAGCCGGGAGGGGCCGCCGCACACTTTCATCGCTGGTTCACCGTCCCCGTCAATCCCTGGCCATGGTGAGCACCTCCCCTCGACCTCCTCTTCATCTTCGGCACCAGAGAAAACTACGACCTCCCATTTCAATCTTGCCTTTATCCTTGCCGGTCCACTGCTCCAGAAGCTCTCGCACTTGTAGCTCTGTTTTCTTCAGCTTCAGTTCGTTAATAAGTCATCCCCGACGTCCCTCAACATTGATTTGTGGCTGCAGTTGGATGTCATCCGAAAGAGTTCTGCAAGCTGCCTTTCGATGCAGGGTTGAGCTTCTTCCTTATCACGCACTATCGCTTCAACGACGACCAAGCACACCGGTGAGAGATATTCTTGTGCCGTCCCTTTCGTTTTCATATGGCCATCCTTGCGGCATGCCATAGTCGCCACATCTTGCTCTCTAGCCGCCGGTGTTTTCTTTACGTTTAACGAGCACCATGCACCGTAGCACACATCACTCGGCACATGCTAGCAAGCATGATCTAGCGCCCTGTTAAATCCATGCTTGCATGCATGAGCTTGCCGTAGGTGACTAGTACATGCTAGGAAGCAAGCAATAAGTACACATCATCATTACATCATGCATATGTCATATATCCATTCATCTCCTTCAAAAATACAATTCAAGTAAATTTAGCATTCGTATTTCAGCGATATATATGGCTATGTCTTTTCTTTTATCTGTATCTGTTTGTTATCATCTGCCAACTTTTATGTCTCGGGAATCGTCTTTGCTAGACCTTCCAATCCATAGTAATCACATATATATCTTTCCAATCTTTATTTAATCTTTAGATCCCACGTGCTAGCGGTTAAGCTCGTTCTCGTTGCGTTAGTTTCGTCTCACAATAAAAATGCGCTAGACATGATATTTACTACAAAATGTGTTTTGAGAACTTATTTGAAAATGAATCTCGTTTAATGTTTACGTGAATGACTTTTCTTAATGAATTTTAATTAGGACCTAATAACGGTTTTCATATTTAAATATTAAATTGGTTAAAACCTAGTAATATTGTTTTCTAATAAAATCTATCTAGAACTACGCTTCGGTTTGTTTCATAATACAAATGTTAAACCGACTAATATTTATTCAATCTCGCTTTCTAAATAAAAGCAACATAGGCTATCCCGAGTTTTCTTAATAAAATGTCAATTTGATTAATATGAACGTAAATGTGTTTTCGAATTATAATTTGCTTAGTTAAACTCGAAACATAAAGTGCACACTTAGATGCTTTACATGCTTCTTATAAAATTAAATGTTTAATTTGCATAAGTTATACTTGAATATTTGTAAATAAAATTGAACTAAGTTTACATCACCTTTTATATATAAATATAATATGCATAATTATAAATAGGGCATTTCTCGAAATGGCCTATACACATTGTTTTATTCAATTAAAATATACCAAGCACATAGCCTTGTGTGATATGATCCAAATCTCTCGATAGTTCCGTTCTTAGTGTTTTCCGCGTCTGCGATCCTAGAGCCAAACCCTGTTTTTTTAAGCCTTTCTTGATTGGTGCATTGTTCTTAGTTGTACTTGTTTGTTGCTTTGCATGTTTGTACCCGATGTTTGCTTCGAGTAGAAGATCGAACTATTGATCGAAGTCCTCGAAGTTCAAGAGTTTCAAAGAGAAAGAGCGAGAATAACAACTAATTTTTTTGTTGGAGAAAGGCAAGTGACCCTAACCATCCTTCTACCTATGCTTTAATACAAGAACACTGTAAATTAATCGGAACATGGAGAACCACCCAGGAAAACAGTACAACCACAAGACATATGGCTCTGTCTTGGCCAATTAATTAGGGAAGTCTGTGTGGCTATTAGCCTTAGTAGCTTGGGGTACGGAGGAATGCTTTTATGACTCTTCTACTGCGGACGGGTTTTGGAACGGAAGTGGTCTTCTAGGCTAACTTTGGTTCGAGGGTAGAAGGAGGGTACGAAAGATAGCCTCTAGGACATGCTACTATGGACTAATACACATAGGAGGACTCTTTGTAAAGGCCTCGTAGCGTCCCTATGCAACCACACCTCGGAAGTGTGGTATTGTGCCTACTTTTGCACAGCATGGTTGGGTTCAAAGTTCTTCGGAACTTTTACGCGACTTGTGGTGAAAGTGTACAACCTCTGCGCAGTGTAAAACTCGTTATAACAGTCGTGCTCACGGTCAAGAGCGTCCCGGACCCTCACATGATTAATAAACTTGAAGATGGATTTAAAATTGCTTTCCGGTTATTTCGTGGCCTTGCCGAGTACCAACCATAAGTGTACTCAACCTTGCTAAATCGTCGTTCGAAGAAGAAGGTGTACGCGCGAAGATGGTGCTAGGCATACGCAACCCCCGCCGATTGCCTCGTGAGTTTGGAGCCTTTGCTTCCCAGGATTCTGCTGTAAATCTCTGATAATCTCCCTTTCTTTACGTGATATCGTTTCTTTTATTCACTAATGATGTCACTATATGTATGGAACTAGATCCTGGCATACATATAGGTAGCACTTGGTTTGTTTTGAAAACCGGGTGTGACAGAGAGCCACCGGCCGGCATGATAAGTTGCTTGTGCGACCATGAACAAACACAGCAGGTCAGTGTGAGGTAGAGAAGGTAGCAACGACGGGGGGAATGGTTGGTACTTTGGGGTCGCTGACGGGGTTGATGGTGCAGGGGGAGGCGAGGTGGAAGACCCCCGAGCATCCCCGCGTGGCATCGAGGAGCACCGCGCCGTCGAGGAGGTCGAAGCGGAAGATGCGGAGGTGGCCCTCGCCGGCGCTAGCGCTGGCGTCAAGCGCGAGGAGGTGGTCCATCTCTGGAGAAGGGAGAGGAGGCGGCGGGATTGGAGGTGAGGGGAGGGAGGCGGCGGGATTGGAGGTCAGCTGTGAGGGGAGGGAGGCAGTGGGGGGACTGGGTGGGGAGACAAGGGAGCTAGGGTTGCAGCCATTTATATACTATACAAGCACGATTACAACCATCAGATCGTGGATGAACGGCTAGAAATAATCGGACTCTTTGGGCCGAAACGGGCCTTGCTTGCTTAATATTTTTCTTCTCTTTTACTTTTTTCCCAATTACGAAGTAACACATAAAACTAATGATCATATATATACTTAATGACTTATATATACCTCTAATAAAATTCAAACAAATTAAAAAAAAAAGTATACTTAGGCGTTTATGGTCCATTCTCAGCCACATCTAGGAGATTGACGAAAACTTCTGGGTAGATAGGTTCAAAGGCATTTAAATGTTAGACACAGTCACAAACAACGTTGTAGCCCAGTGGTAGAAGCGTGCTTGGGTTCAGGCGTGAGGTTGGGGGTTCGATTCTCCTAGGCTGCAGGTTTTCCTTTTTTTACGAGGAACACATGCCTTGGGTGAGGTGGCGCTTGCGTGGCAGTGAGGTGGGCCCTAGATGCTTGTGTGGCAGTGAGGTGGCATCTGGGTGAGGTGACGCTTGCGTGGCAGTGTGGTGGGCCCTGGGCGCTCACGTGGTGGTGACGTGGCGCCTGCGTGGCAGTGAGGTGGGCCCCGGGCGCTCATGTGGTGGTGACGTGGCGCCTGGGTGAGGTGGCGCCTGCGTGGCAGTGAGGTGGGCCCCTGGCGGTCTCGTGGTGGTGACGTGGCGCCTGCGTGGCAGTGTGGTGGGCCCTTGGTGCTCACATGGTGGTGAGGTGGCGCCTGGGTGAGGTGGCGCCTGCGTGGCAGTGAGGTGGGCCCCGGCGCTCTCGTAGTGGTGACGTGGCGCCTGGGTGAGGTGGCGCCTGCGTGGCAGTGAGGTGGGCCCCTAGCGCTCTCGTGGTGGTGACGTGGCGCCTGGGTTAGGTGGCGCCCGCGTGGCAGTGTGGTGGGCCGTGGGCGCTCACGTGGTGTTGAGGTGGCGCCTGGGTGAGGTGGCACTCTGGGTGAGGTGGCGCCTGCGTGGCAGTGAGGTGGGCCCTGGGCGCTCACGTGGTGGTGACGTGGCGCTTGGGTGAGGTGGCGCCTGCGTGGCAGTGTGGGTGGGTCCTAGGTGCTGGTGAGGTGGCTATTTTTTTTACGGATTGCAACGAATCTGCTAAAACGTCATGGTGTTGTGGGCCGTATTGCGACGAATTTAACAAATCGTCGTGATGGTTTGGGCTTCAATATCCATCGATGCACGTCCGTGACGAAAAATATGAATACACGTAGAATTGCGACAAACTAAACAAATCGTCGCAGTGTTTGTGACGAAAAAAAGGAATATGTCGTAGAATCGCGACGAATTTAACAAATCGTCGCAGTGTTTTGGGCTTCAATGCACATTCGTGACGATAAAAGGAATACGTCGTAGAATTGCGACGAATTAAAGAAATCGTCGCAGTGTTTTGGGCTGCAATGCACATTCGTGACGTTTTCTGAAAACGTCGCGGAGAATGCGTCACCGATTAAATAGTTTCTTGTAGTGACTGGTGAGAGTTAAGTCTCACTACCCCGACGTCGACATGGCCAAGGTCAAGGCTGGTCCTGATGCTGAGAAGGACCTCGCAGCCCTGGAGCTGGAGGTACGAGATGCTGCCACCGAGGTGATGGACAACTTACATTATGAGGGCGATGACGGTGAAGCATAGTCTTCGAGTAGGAGCTGTACCTTCCCCCCTCTCTGTCTTGTAAAACAGGTCTTTTGGATGAACACTTTGCTGTGCCTAAATGAAACACTTTGCCTTCTGTCTATGCGAGCCTGGTAGTCTTGTAGATAACGATGTCTTGCTTCTTGTCTTGCTAATCACTTCTCACAGAGAGGCTGGCTTACCGACCTCCACAACTCAGCGTGGAGGCTTACATGAGGTCGGCGCGTGAGGATGGAGCCTAGGGCTCAGGTCTGGCGACCCCTTTTGACCAAGCATGCATCACGGCGACAGAAGGCTTCGTGCTCATTAGGGGTAGTCTCCTCAGGTCGTAGGACCTTTAGGTTGGTCCAAGCCCCCGAGCATGTCGAGGGGGAGGAGTAAGAGAAAAATATGTGACCCTCAGGTTTTGCAACCCATGTATTGGCTTTAGCCAAGCCCCCGAGCATGTCGAGGGGGAGGGTTTTGCGACATGAGAGAGGAGAAGGCAGTGCTCGACTCATAGCAGATGACTGCTTGAAGTATTTATTTATTTAATCTGAAAAAGTACAAGGAAAGGGAATGCATAGCTAGAATTTAAAAAAAAACTATTCTACGGATAGAATTGTCGTAGATGCTCCATGTTCCAAGGGTTTGGTACTCCTTGTCCGCCTCCCCATTGAAGTTGATAAGTGGATGGGCTGACAACTTCAGTGACGATAAAAGGTCCCTCCCAAGGGGAAGAGAGCTTGTGCATGCCGTTAGTCTTCTGGATGCGCCTGAGGACGAGGTCGCCAATGTTGAAGGAGGTTTCCTTGACGTTGCAGTCGTGATATCATCTAAGTTGTTGGTCATGACGGGCTTGTCTCATGACGGCAACGAGTCTTTGTTCTTCGAGGCTATCGAGGTCGACGTGGAGTGTTTGCTCGGCCTCTCCTTCCTCGGAGAACTGGATGCGTGGAGCTTGTTGACGGATAAAAGACGTATCCCTCTACGATCCGCAAGCGTACGGACCCCACACCTTTTTCACCACGGGATTCCCAAGGTTCTTGTCAATCCGCGGAGCAAGGGGATTACAAGCGTTCGATCAACAACGACACACTAGCTACTAAAACCCTAACTACTATTATACTAGAAAACAACTAAACTACACTAGAGAGAATGATAAACTATCAAGGAAGAAGACACTCGCCCACGGGTCTACGATACTAGAGCATGCAATCGCTTAAAGACATGAAAACCAATCTAATCTATCGGGGATGTGACCACGGTTTCGCCCTTTCCCTCCTCTCGTACTGTCACTACGCGAAGGTATTCATGACTAGACCTTTGATGGCCACGGCATATTGAATGGATCCAAGGAAGCATTGGAGCTCTACTCCCTCTATGGCACGGTTGCAAGCCTTAAGCATTAAAGTATATTCAACACAAGATGATAGATAGATAATCCGACAAAGTGCGATTACATCTCACGATCGATTACAACCCATGGACGAATGAGAAGATTACCCCATCAAGGTGCTGATCATGGCACCGTTGATCATGGTTTCCCTTCCGCCGGTGTCTTCCTTCTTCTCCACGAGAGGGTGCTTCCTTCGAGGTGGTTGATCTCCACCGAGATCCTCCTCCTCTCTCTCTAGCTTGTAGATGGCCTTCGGTGCGAATAATTCCTCCCCCGGTGTTGGCGGCGCGTCGGGGGTTTTAGGGTCGAAGATCCTTCGAGAGCAAGGAAGACGGGACCGAACCGGTGCCGAAGTGGGCCGGGCCGGCCCGCCCGGGCCGGCCGGCCCGAGCCCACCCCGGCCCGGTTCGGTCGCCCTTTTTGCACCGTGGGTCCTCGTGCACTTATCTACTTTGCCCCCTCCACTTGGATGATTTTGACGCCGTTATCCTCGCGATCAAGATGGAGACTCTCTTTGCATGAAGTTTGGTCTTCTACGCTTCAATCCCCGGGGTGTTCCTCGTAGCACTTCGGTCTTCGCCACCATTGGAAGTAATTCCAGCAAGCTCATGAACACGAACAAGACTCCATGAATGCTCCTTTGAACTTGTTGCGAATCCGTCCTTTATGTCCACGATTTCCTACATAAACATAACACTTCCAAATGCATGCACAAAGATGAACTTGTTATATGATTAGTGTGCCTAGTGGCGGGTTAGTTCTATAATCCAATCCAAACCAAAGTGTAATGAACATGCTAGGTGCACCAAAATACGCCGTCAACATCTCCCCCACACTTAGCTCTTGCTCGTCCTCGAGCAAGTACTCGTAAAAGAACTTCGTCCAAGGAGCGTAATCGTGTACCACTTATCCTTCTTCACAAGTTAGTCAATCCCTTCATCTTTAACACATAAACACAAAGTAATGATAATCAAACATAAACATGGGCGTTTAGAATTTTTACCACGTCAAGATTTACCCCACAACTCAAACTCTTCACTCGAAGCTTTCGATTTCAGCCATACTTACTTCTTTGCTTCCATCGGAGGGTTTTTATGATTTTCAAAACAAAAATTCCTGCAACAAGTGTTAGACAAAAACCTTTCTCCAAGCTCTCTCAAGTCACTCATATGAAGTGGCTATCCTAACCAAATTTTATAAAACTCTCACCTCCCATTAATCTCTCATATATCATGTAAAGTGGAGCTATAGGTAGGGCTAGCGCAATCAACACAAATATTGTCGGACTAAGAACTTCCTCTAGTGGTTGTCTACCTTTCAAAGCCAATGATCATGAGAATTAACCATATGTAGGGATATCAAGGATGAGAAGATTTAGAATGGTGGACATGTGCAAGGGCAAAAGAAAATTGTGACTACAAGGCACCAATGATGTCCTCGTTGTCGGATTGCACATGGTTGGAAATAGAGTAAAAGTTTCGTCTCACAATCAACGTGACATCCTTCCTTACACTTTATTTTTCTTTTCTTTCACTTGACCCATCCCTCTCATATCTTCATTGCTAACTCATCTTTCTCTCTTTTTCTTTTTTTTTCTTCTTTCATTCACATATGATTTTTTTTCTTTCTTTCTTTCTTTCTTTTCCATACACATACTTTTTCTCTTTATTTTTCTCTCTCTTGACAACTTTTCAAAGCTTTCAATTCTCCCTTTTCTCGCATGCATACAATCTGAATTTTTTAAATAAATCATGCTAGAGACGAGACGAAACTTTGAAAATAGGTTGTGTTCAAGGAATACGATGTACAAAAGAGATGTATAGGGTTGGGTATGGAATTCAGCGATATTCATGACTTTCGTTGTGAAAGTCATGAACTGAATATATGACGAGGCTAGCAACAAAAGATAAGCACAAGGACATGATCATTGCTTGAAATTAAAACTCACTAAGAGAGAAGGGTCCTAGCCCAACTCATCGTGCTAATCACACTTATGGTGGAGCGAAAAAAATTAAACTTGGCTTTGGATAGGAATTTTTTTTTTACTCTCATCTTGGAAAAAGAGGTTTTGCTAACCTTTATTACAAGGGTTTTAAAATAATTTTCAGAACTGAAAACCTCCAATTTTTAGCATCGAAAATAGCACAACTAGCATGTGAAGCTCAAGATCGAAGTGCGGTATGGGTACTTTAAGTAGTAGCGATTCCACTAAGCACCACGGTAAACGTTTTTCAAACCACATACTTGTGTTCATATATCAAGAATCGAAGATTAAACAAACAAGTAAATAAAGATAAACAATACATAAAACACAACGATATATATAAAGACTCTTTTTATTTGGTTTTCTTGACTCAACACTAATTTAAGACACTTGCAAAAATTTAAAAACCGACTCGAAAACTAAAGACTCATTAAAACACTAAGACTCTCACACGAAGATTAAACCGAACCTAAACTTGAAGTTCAAAAGCTAAGGCTAGCTCTCCCCCACACTTAAAACATACGACGTCCTCGTCGTATCTTACAAAAATCCTAAGGGGAAAACTAGATTTAGTGGTACTGCGAGCAAGCTTTGCACCACTTGCCTCTCATGTTTCCAACCATGCCGAAAAGCTTGCGCACGTTGCGGTTAAGGAACTTGTAGTCATCTTCAACTACGCGCTCCAAGTCCTCCATACGCTGCTTCATCGCTTCCATGGTTTGAAGACATTCGTCGGCCGACGCGTAGAGAGCTGCGATGGATTGACGGCAAACTCGACAGCACACCGGATGCAATCCGAAGGGGTCATCGTCGCCATAATCTCCACCGTTGTCACCACCGTCGTCGCCACCTCCATTGTTGTCGCCTTCTCCACCGCCGTTCTTCGTCGCCGTTGGGGCCTTCGGGAGTCCTTTCATAAGGATGCTCATCCCAATCATCATCATCTCTACCGCGGCCGCCCACGAGCTCGGGCTACGATCGTCGGAGTAGTCGCTATCCCCATAATCCTTAGGCTCCGGCGACACCTCCTTGTAATCCTTGCGCTTGATGCCTTGGAGACGTGCCGACCTTCGAACGGGTGTAGGGACCTTCTCTCCTTTGACGGGGTTGCGAGATGCAAGAGCTCCGGTCGGGACACGTCCTCCGCAACGGATACGTGCGGTCCTCTTGACGGGGTTGCGAGATGCAAGAGCTCCGGTCGGGACACGTCCTCCGCATCGCATCGCCTCCTCCATCGATGGCTTCTTGGCTTCTACCTTCAACTCTAAGCTTTTTGGAGGCTCAATGGCTGCTACAAGGGTGCAACACATTGCTTGAAAGGTTTGATTCTCGAGCTCCCAATTCGGCCAAATATATAGTCCTGAGAGAAAAGCTCTGGGAACCTTATTTTCCTTTTTTATACTTCCCTTAAAATTTTCCGACCAAACAAGGAAGTCAAAAAGGAGCAATTCGGGCGAAATTCGGGTTCGTCGGGAATCGGGCCACCCCTGGGCCGATCCGACTGGGCCGGCCGGCCCACCCTGCCTCGGGGGCCGGGCCGGTCCGGTTTTTTTGCACACCGCCCTATTTTTTCTTCCTCGGCCCACGGGAAAAAGTTGGCCCGGTTAATCTTCGCGAAAAACTCCCGGAAAGCTAAAAGAAAAATTATTTACGAGAAGTTGGTGCCTTGTTTTTCGTCCTAGGCGGGACGTTCGGGCTCTTCCTCCATGGTGAAGACGTCAACATGATGAATGGGCACGACGTCGGGTTCGTAGTAAACCTTAAGCCGCCGTACATTCACCACAAATTGATCGCCGTTTATATCCATAATGGTTACCGCTCCGTTGGAGAACACCGAATGCACAACATAAGGTCCGTCCCACTTGCTTTGCAATTTCCCCTTTCCGAAGGTTTTAAACCTCGAATTGTAGAGGAGGACTTTATCTCCTTCTTTAAATTCTTTTTTCTTCAATCTTTTATCATACCACCTTTTGATTCTCTCCTTGTATATGCTTGCGTTTTCATAAGCTTTCAACCTCAACTCCTCTATCTCGCTTATTTGAATTCTTCGTTTCACCACCGCGGCATCGAGATCAAGGTTCATCTCTTTAATCGCCCAATAGGCTTTATGTTCCAACTCAACCGGAAGGTGGCAAGCTTTTCCATAGACGAATTGATAAGGGGTCATACCTATCGGTGTTTTAAACGCCGTTCGATAAGCCCATAAAGCTCCGTCTAATTTCTTTGACCAATCCTTGCCTCCCTTCTCTATGGTCTTGTTGAGTATGCTTTTTAATTGCCTATTTGATGTTTCCGCTTGTCCGTTGGTTTGTGGGTGATAGGCCGTGGAGACCCTATGCTCAATTCCCAACTTGGACAAGCACTTTTTGAAGTTCTTCCCGGTGAAATGAGTTCCTCCATCACTTATCAAGATTCTCGGTGTACCGAAACGGGGAAAAATCACGTTCTTGATCATAGTGATGGACTCCTCCGTGGAAGCTTTACGACATGGTATAGCCTCTACCCACTTGGATACATAATCAACCATAACAAGTATATACTCGAATCCAAATGAGTTTTTAAAAGGCCCCATGAAGTCTATGCCCCATACATCGAATATGTCGATTTGCAAGTTGTATTTCAAAGGCATAGAATTTCTTTGAGAGATGTTTCCGGTTCTTTGGCATTCGGGGCATGACGCAACATATCTTTTAGTATCTTCATGCATCTCCGGCCAATAGAATCCGCTCGACCATACTTTGGCTTTGGTTCGAAAATGGCTATAATGCCCACCGTACTCCGCCGAGTGGCACTTCCTTAGAATCTCAAGCCTCTCTTCCCTTGGCACACATCTTCTCATCACTCCATCATTGCCAAGCTTGAAGAGGTATGGTGCATCCCAAAAATATTTCTTACTTTCGGAAATTATTTTCCTTTGGGTGTTTTTGTCTAGATGATCAAGGGGCATCTTTCGAATTGCTCGAATGATGTCGATCATCCAAGTATCTTTATCAAGCACTCTATAGAGGTGGTCATCTCTCATCTTATCTTCGATGGGCTCTTTATCATCTTGCCCACGATTCATCCTAGACAAATGATCGGCCACAACATTCTCCACCCCCTTTTTATCACGAATTTCAACATCAAACTCTTGGAGAAGAAGGATCCAACGAATCAAACGTGGTTTAGCTTCCTTCTTAGCCAAGAGATACTTTATGGCCGCGTGATCGGTGTAAACAATGACTTTCGAGTTCACGATGTAAGATCTGAATTTTTCGAAAGCAAATACCACCGCTAGCAATTCTTTTTCCGTAGTAGCGTAATTTAATTGTGCCCCACTAAGAGTTTTGCTAGCGTAGTAGACGGCGTGAACTCGGCCTTCCTTTCTTTGTCCCAAGACCGTGCCTACGGCGTAGTCACTCGCGTCACACATGATCTCGAAAGGTTGGCTCCAATCCGGAGGTTGGATGATGGGAGCACTCACCAACGCATTTTTCAAGGTCCGGAATGCCGCTAGACACTTCTCATCAAAGTCGAAAGCCACATCCTTTTGAAGAAGGTGTGTTAAAGGCTTAGTGATCTTCGAGAAGTCCTTTATAAATCTTCTATAGAATCCGGCATGGCCTAGAAAGCTCCTTAAGGACTTAACATCCGTAGGAGGTGGGAGTTGCTCAACCGTCTCTACCTTAGCCTTGTCCACTTCAATCCCTCTCTCGGATATAACGTGTCCGAGCACTATGCCTTGCTTAACCATGAAGTGGCATTTTTCCCAATTTAAAACTAAATCTACCTCCGCACACCTTGTAAGGACCTTTTCTAAGTTTGCTAAGCAATCCATGAACGTCTTCCCGTAAACGGAAAAATCATCCATGAACACTTCAACAATTTCTTCGATAAATTCCGAAAACACGGCCATCATGCAACGTTGAAAAGAGGCCGGAGCGTTGCATAGGCCGAAGGGCATCCTCCTATATGCAAACGTTCCGTAAGGACACGTAAACGTTGTCTTATGTTGATCTTCCGGTGAATGGGGATTTGCATGAACCCCGAGTATCCGTCGAGAAAGCAAAAATAAGCGTGGTTTGCTAACCTCTCGAGCATCTCGTCTATGAACGGTAGGGGGAAGTGATCTTTCTTCGTTGCTTTGTTAAGCTTACGGTAATCAATACACATCCGCCACCCGGTCACGGTTCTTTGCGGTATCAATTCGTTCTTCTCATTCTTCACCACGGTCAAACCTCCCTTCTTCGGTACACAATGTACCGGGCTCACCCATTCGCTATGTGGAACCGGGTAGATGATTCGGGCATCAAGTAACTTGATAACCTCTTTCTTTACTACCTCTCGCATGGCATGGGTTAGCCTCCTTTGGTGGTCCACTACGGGCTTACATTGGTCTTCCATTGGTATACGATGAGTGCAAAAGGTTGGGCTAATACCTTTGAGATCATTAATTGAATATCCAATCACCTTCCTATGTTTTTTTAATAAAATCAGCAACGCTTCATTTTCTTCGGGACTCAACTCGTCGCTCACAATGATCGGATAAGTTTTGTCCGGGCCCAAAAATTCATATTTTAATCCCTTGGGCAAAGGTTTAAGGTCTACTCCGGCACTTGTGGCTCCTCGGGTTTGATTTCTCCTATGTCTTCGAACTTCTCTTCCTCCACGCTACCGTCATGCGGCTCTAAGCCTTTTGTCGCTTCCTCTAGTTCTTCATCTTGTTGATTACTAATTTGATTTTCCATCGCTCTTTGCAGCGGGTCTCTAAGGGTTTCAACAAAACAAAGACTATCTATCTCATCTATTTCTTCATCTTCGGGAGGAAAAGTAGTAAGGTGTTTAGAAGCACGAAGAAAGTTATATGTGTACTTTGTTCCATTAAGGTTCATTGTTACTTTGCCTTCTCCGACATCTAACACGGCATCAACCAACTTAAGAAAAGGCCTACCTAAGATTATATGATCAGAATTGCTATGGTAAGCATCAATAACAAAGAAATCGGTTGGTATGTAATTTCTAGAGATTTTTACTTTCATGTTGCAAGCAATACCTAGAGGTTTGATAGTTCTACCATCTCCCATAATTAATTTCGTTGATGTTGGAGCTAAGTCTAGGTTGTGGTATTGAACTTTATCGTAAATTTTAGAAGATAGAACACTTACTTGGGCTCCGATGTCGCATAAGGCTTTGCATTGAACTCCGTTGATCTCGCAACTCAAGTGCGGCGTCATCTTCTCTTCTTCTTCGTATCCGATCGAATAAATTTCAGCAAGGCGAGCGTATGGTGATGCTTCGGGCTTGATCCCCATGATCCTCTTCACCTCGGCAATATGTTCCGGATCCACCACGTCATCTCCAAAGAGCTTTTCAAAAATCTCACCGGTGGTTTCAAGGTCGTATGAATTTTCAGCTTTCTTCTCCGGTGGGAAATCGACTTCCAATGCTCTTGCCATTCCCTTTTGATTAGGGAACGGTCTTCTCTTGTCGAATACTTCTCCGTAATCAATAGGAACCCAATCCATTGGCTCGAACTCCCTTAGTGGCTTCGCGCTTGACATGCTTCTCTTGTTCGTCTCATTTGGTGCGGCGAAGTCGACGTCTGGTGTAGTTCTTGACTTAACGTGTTCTTGTTCAAGCTTTTCCATGATTGGCTCCTCTTTTGTGACTTCCGGGGTCGCCTCTTTAGAAAAATCAGCAAGCTTTTTCTTCCTTGAATTGAATTCCGGCTCTTCCGCAAGTCTTGTTTCCCAATCTCTTCGCATGGCAGCCGCTTTACTAACTTTTTGTAGAAGTTGGGCGGCTTCCGTGAGTGTTTTCTCCATGAGATCCCCACCCGCACACATTTCGACGTGTCGCATGCAACTAGGGGTTAGGGAAAAGAAAAATGTATGCAAGATTACGTCACCGGTGAAGCCGAGTTTTGGTCCTTGTTCGATTAATTCATTAAACCTTTCCCGTGCTTGGTCTATCCCTTCCTCTTCTCCTTGCATGAAATTGATCACTTGCCTCCTTAGATGTTGAACCTTGCTCATTGGAAAGAACTTCTCGCAAAACTTCTTTGTCAACTTGTTCCAATTGCCTTCAACTTCAAAGGACGCAACCGAATACCATGTCTTTGCTTTGCGGCAAGTGAGTAGGGAAAGAGGTTCCATTTGAACCATTCATCGGGAACTCCTTCTTGACACACCGTGTTGCATATTGTCGTGAAATCCCTTATGTGTCTATATGGGTTCTCCGTAACCATCCCTTCAAATGGGTTTTCCGCCACCATCTTCATGATCTTGGATTTAATTACATACTTGGTCGCTTCGAGCTTCGAATCCGACTCTTGTACCTTTATGTCTCCACATCGAGGGCTAGCGTAATCCCTTAATGATTTCTCCGGTTCTTCCACGGGTTGATTCACGGGCTCCATCTAGACAATAAGATAAAAACAAAAACAAAAAAGAAACAAGTGTTTTTCGATAATATATGTTAGATACAGCAAATAAAAGATAAACTAAAATATAAAACTAAGTTAGTTAAAATCAAACGATGTAAACTAACTTGCTCCCCGCAACGGCGCCGGAAAAAAGGGGCTTGTTGACGGATAAAAGACGTATCCCTCTACGATCCGCAAGCGTACGGACCCCACACCTTTTTCACCACGGGATTCCCAAGGTTCTTGTCAATCCGCGAGCAAGGGGATTACAAGCGTTCGATCAACAACGACACACTAGCTACTAAAACCCTAACTACTATTATACTAGAAAACAACTAAACTACACTAGAGAGAATGATAAACTATCAAGGAAGAAGACACTCGCCCACGGGTCTATGATACTAGAGCATGCAATCGCTTAAAGACATGAAAAACCAATCTAATCTATCGGGGATGTGACCACGGTTTCGCCCTTTCCCTCCTCTCGTATCGTCACTACGCGAAGGTATTCATGACTAGACCTTTGATGGCCACGGCGTATTGAATGGATCCAAGGAAGCATTGGAGCTCTACTCCCTCTATGGCACGGTTGCAAGCCTTAAGCATTAAAGTATATTCAACACAAGATGATAGATAGATAATCCGACAAAGTGCGATTACATCTCACGATCGATTACAACCCATGGACGAATGAGAAGATTACCCCATCAAGGTGCTGATCATGGCACCGTTGATCATGGTTTCCCTTCCGCCGGTGTCTTCCTTCTTCTCCACGAGAGGGTGCTTCCTTCGAGGTGGTTGATCTCCGGCGGAGATCCTCCTCCTCTCTCTCTAGCTTGTAGATGGCCTTCGGTGCGAATAATTCCTCCCCCGGTGTTGGCGGCGCGTCGGGGGTTTTAGGGTCGAAGATCCTTCGAGGGCAAGGAAGACGGGACCGAACCGGGTGCCGAAGTGGGCCGGGCCGGCCCGCCCGGGCCGGCCGGCCCAGCCCAATTTCGGCCCGGTTCGGTCGCCCTTTTTGCACCGTGGGTCCTCGTGCACTTATCTACTTTGCCCCCTCCACTTGGATGATTTTGACGCCGTTATCCTCGCGATCAAGATGGAGACTCTCTTTGCATGAAGTTTGGTCTTTTACGCTTCAATCCCCGGGGTGTTCCTCGTAGCACTTCGGTCTTCGCCACCATTGGAAGTAATTCCGGCAAGCTCATGAACACGAACAAGACTCCATGAATGCTCCTTTGAACTTGTTGCGAATCCGTCCTTTATGTCCACGATTTCCTACATAAACATAACACTTCCAAATGCATGCACAAAGATGAACTTGTTATATGATTAGTGTGCCTAGTGGCGGGTTAGTTCTATAATCCAATCCAAACCAAAGTGTAATGAACATGCTAGGTGCACCAAAATACACCGTCAACGAGCTCCAAAGGCGACGTCGGTAGGTAAAACACCTTCCGATCCGTAGACCAGAAAGAAGGGCGAAAAGCCCGTGGCGGAGCTGACTTGAGTCCTTAGACCCCAAATCACCTGCGGTAGCTCGGCTAGCCACCGGGTGGCGTAGTTGGAAGCGTCATCGTAGATACGATCTTTGAGAGCCTGGAGGACCATGTCGTTGGCTCGTTCAACCTGGCCGTTGCACCGAGGGTGGGCGACTGAGGAGTAGTAGACGTCGATAGTGTTATCTTGGCAAAAGTCCCAGAAGACCGAGCCAGTGAAAGCTTTGCCCAAGTCGGTGATTATCCTGTTGGGCACACCAAAGCGATGCGTGATGTCTCTAATTAACTTTATGACTTTTTCAGATGTTACTTTCGTAACAGGTCGGACTTCTATCCACTTGGTGAATTTGTCAATGGCGACTAGGATATGTTTGTAGCCGCTTGGGGCGGCACGAAATGATCCTACAACATCGAGACCCCACATAGCGAAGGGTCATGATGGAGGGATAGTACGCAGGACCTAAGTTGGCAGGTGCTGCTATTTAGCAAAGAATTGGCATCCTTTGCACCTCTTAACGAGGTCTTTAGCATCTGTTACGGCCGTGGGCCAGTAAAATCCAGATCGGTACGCTTTGCAGACCAAATTGGTGGATGCTGTGTGGCAGCCACACTCGCCACTGTGGATCTCGTCTAAGAGTTGTAGACCTTCTGATCTTAGGATGCACTTCATCAGGACGCCGGTAGAGGCGGCTTTTCTGTATAGGTCAGTACCAATCACGATGTAGTTAGCACTTCGTTGTGTGATACACTCTCTTTCTGCTTTGTCGTCAGGGACGGGCTAGTCGAGTATAAAGTCTATGAAGGGCTTGCGCCAATCATCTTCTTTTTCTGACATGAGCATGTCGTGGGGAGGTGCTGAGTTTTGATCACTTGGAGGTGGTTCTGGGTTATCTGGGTCCAGAAGCTTGATCAAAGTCTTGCGTAGGTCTTGGACGAACACACCTACTGGGACTAGAGCTCGTCGATAGACTAGTTTAGAAAGTACATCGGCAACCACATTGTTGTTCCGTGGGACGTGCTGGAACTCGATCCCTTCGATGTGGCCTTCGAGTTTGCGAATTTCAGCGCAGTAAGCATCCATCGTGTCCTTGACGCAGTCCCACTCCTTGTTGACTTGCTCGATGACGACCTTAGAATCGCCAAAAGCCAGTAGTTGCTTGATGCCAAGGGACACTGCTATGCGGAGCCCATTGATTAGAGCTTCGTATTCTGCGCTGTTGTTGGAGGCCTTGTAGTGAATTTGCAGGACGTACTTGAGCCGTTCCCCCTGAGGAGAGATAAATAGCATGCATGCGCCTACTCTGCCTGCTCCTTCGAGGTTGAGGGTGCCGTCAAAGTACATTATCCAGTGTTCAGGCCGCTCCTTGGGAGGGGGCATCTGGATCTCTGTCCACTCAGACACGAAGTCAATGAGGATCTGCGATTTGATCGCTTGCCGGGGGCAAAACTCGATGTCGAATTCTCTAAGCTCGACCGACCACTTGACGATGCGGCCGTTGGCATCACGGTTGCGGATGATCTCTCCTAAGGGGAAGGATGACGGAACCATGATCTTGTGAGCTTGGAAGTAGTGGTGGAGCTTTGTGGACGTAATCAGGAGTGTGTAGAGCGACTTCTGAGGTTGTGTATATCATGTCTCTAACGCCCGCGTTTTAGCTCCTAATAAATCAGCTAATAAATCATGCATGTTTTTCAAAACTTTTCCGCTGAGCTCATTTATCCCCTTCGGAACCCCGATCGTCTTCCCCCTCTCTCACCCTAGGCGCGCGTGCCGCGAATCCCACCGGCACCGCCCGCACCCGGGCCATCGCCCATCGCGTGCCGTCCCAGCACCACGGTTGGCCACCACATCGGGAATCCAACGCACGCCGCGGTCCCACCGGCCAGTCCGCCTCGCCATCACCGCCGTCCCGAAATTAACGCCGGTATCTAAGAAAACCCAGAAAAAATCCGCAAAATCCTTCCTCATCCCCCTTCCTAATTTCCCTAGAAATTCCCCTAAATGTTTCTAGGATCTATCCTAATTCTTTTTGCTTTTTCTTTTTCCCATTTTCCTCTTCTTTTTCTCTTTTTCCTTTCTTTTTCTCTTTTCCCTTTTTTCCTTTCTTTTTTTCCTTTTCCTTTCTTCTTTCCCTTCTTTCTTCTTCCTCCAGGCTGCGCCTGGCTCCTCCCCGTGCGCGCCGCTCCCCTCCTGGCCGAGCGCCTAGCAGACCGGTGCCGCCCCTCTTTCTCCTCCTCTGGTGTTGACGGTGAATTTCCGTCAACCTAGAGTACTTGTTATGCATTGCTTTTGATTATGATTTGCAACTAACCCGCCACTAGGCATACTAATGATGTAACAAGTTCACACTTGCATGTCGATTTTGGAGTTTGTTGTTTACGCATGAAATCTACACTAAAGAGAAGACTTTCGGGATAAGTTCATCAAGCACTTCAAGAGAAGATCATGAAGCACGTCACAAGTCAAGACACGCGATGAACATGACTCCAAATGACCCGAGGACCGAAGCGTCAACATGCAAGTCTTCAGGGACTCAACCAGAAAACAACAAAGCTTGCATAGCAAGGATTCAAGCCTTAACCGTGAAGGAAACGACGTCAAAGGCCCACATGCAAGTGCACACAAATAAGGGATCACGCGAGAAGCAACCGGGGAGGAAACCGGGGCCGAACCGGGCCGAAAAGGGCCTGGGCTGGCCGACCTGGGCCCACCAGCCCAGCCCACTCCGGGCCTGGTTCGCGTCCCCCTTTTGCCCTAGATGCTTGTCTATTTATTGCCTCTGCCTCCGCTAGCCGCCACATCCATCCATTCATCAGAGAGCCGCTGAGACGAAGGAGAAGCACCGGGAGGAAGCCGACGGCCACCGCGAGTCCTCGAGTTGCCTAGGAGATGGCTTAGGCCACGCCCTAGCCGCCATGGTTGGCCCTGCGTGGTAAAGCCATGGTGGAGTTCTGGAGCCGCGACTTGAATTCGTCAAGTCGTTTGTACCTTCAACATTCGGTGATGTAATCATATCTTGTCATACTTTGATCTACTATGAGTTATGCTTATTCATATGTGTAGCTACCATATGCCTTTAGTAGGACTACATCAAATCATGGTGATTAGTCTTGTCTTGCGGATACACCGTAGTAGTGCATGGACCTAGGTTGTTGCTCGGTGATGAATATCCTCGCGTAGTGACAGTACGAGAGAGGAGAAAGCGGCGAGTGAACGTGAATCGGACCACTCCATATCGGGTTACTCCATATCAAGTGTAATACTTACCATAGTATAGGTTTAGATTGGTTTATCACATAGGCCGGAACAGCAACAAGAAGACGATAGGCTAGGTTTACCTTTGGTTTGCTTACCTTTATGGCTAGGTGGATGTGATCCATACATCCCTTCGTGTTTGTATGTTACCTTTATGCAATCAACACTTCACATTGGGTTAGACCGGTAGGTTAGATAGAGAACCTTGGTGGTTTGCTTCCGATCCTTGGATTGACAAATCCAGGGAGAACCCTGCTTGGTGAAAAAGGCACCAAGTCACTTGTAGGCTTGCGGTGAACTTGAGCACGGTTTTACACTGTCAACAAGCCCCTTTTTCTGGCGCCGTTGCCGGGGATCGGCAACTCGAACCCTAAGGCGATCTATCTTTCTTTTAACTAACCCCAATTTTTATTATTGCATATATGCTTGCTTTCTTGTTTGTGTCCTTGAAAGTAGGTGAAAAGCTAGACACAAGACGTTCCACTCCGACAAGATGATACATCAAGATTCACTCTTTAGTGGTAGGTGCTAACTTTTGTTAGTGTCCCACCATCCGCTATTGAGTGCACACCCTACACGAGTGATGTTGAACAAGGTATGTCAATGTGTCAATTAATGTTTAAAGACTAATGTTTTGTGGAGGTTTGTTTGTCCAAGCAATATGTGTTGGAAGCAATCACGAAAGAAGCACCCGTCACTTTGGATAAAGCAAAATCATGAAGAAGACACACCATTGCCGTCATGCTACTCACTGGTCCAGCAATGGTGAGGACTTAAAGCCAAAGGAGACGCGATGTAACGCCCCGAGGACCACAAGATCAAGGTCGTCAACATCGGATCAATTCACAAGTTTCTATTCCCATCAATTTCTGCACAACCTCAAGGGAGAAAAACAGGATATCTTTGGATATTTATAAGCCCCATGAAGTTACACTTCCAACGAATCAAGAATCAAGTCAATCGGAGGTTCCTACAAGCTAGTATGGCGAATTACCGAAGGTTGTGCGTTCTGAAATTTTCTGGACAGCATGCAAGAGCGGAAACAAAACGGCCATAGCTCCCTCATTTGGGCTCCGATTAAGATGAATGAGTACCCGTTGGAAAGGTAATTTTATAAAGTTTTCAATGGAACAATATTTTTGTATATGTTCTGTTATGTACACAGGGGAAAATCCACGAAAACGAGGCAGCAGCAATATGATGAGAACAAGATAGTGGAGATGAGGACGACGACAACAAAGAGAAGCTTGGGCAACGCTTCCATTAGACCATACGAGATGAAATTCAGAAGTTTGGAACAAAACAAAGACTCCAAGAGCATTGGCAAAAGAAGGCACAAGTTGGCAACATCCGACACTAGGAGATGTTGGATTACGCACAAATGATAGCATCCAATGGCGCGGATACTCTGGGCTCTCACATGAAGGATCATGGAGTTACATGAAGATATTTGAGACATGTGTGAAGTCCTACAAATGAATAAGAAGAGTGAGTCCACACAAGGCAACCTTGATGATGTGTGGCACGAACGAAGGAATTGCGAAAAAACAATGCAAGCCACTAATTATTGAAGATTGTTTGCTTTCAACTCCGAGTGACCACTCATGATGAAAAGCTCGAAGGCCAAGGTACAAATTAACCTCTAAAGACACTTTTGGAGCTGATAATATTCCTTTGATATATCTATGATTCATATCCATTAGTGAGGTTGATTCAATTCTATGCCTTGTTCTTTTGATAATCATGATAGGCTAGAATTTCTTGAGAGTGATAAAGAGGCTTTGTTGTGCTTAAAATTTGTTACATGCCTAATAAACCTTTGCCTAATGAGAGCTTAGTGCTGAGCAAGATAACTTATGCTAAAATTAATCACAACTTACTTTGTCGTAAATTGTGGTTATGGAAGCGTTTGTTTGCAATATGATTTGTAAATCTTGGACTTGCTTTGTGCTCGGTCAACCTAGTGACCTTAAAATAGCAAATTGTGGGAGAAATTCCAAGTTTCACTAACCATGCAGGGCATTAAATATAAATTAAGATGAGAGAAGTCATACCCTAAGGAATTGCAAACCCGTGCATCACCGTCACCCAACCTCAAAAACGGACGTTGCTGTTTTCATCAATTTTGAGGACCTGGTCAGACATGTTCAAGGAAGAAAAAGTTGAAAATCAGAAGCTCCATCAAGTTCCGGTTCCAATGCATCCGAGATTGATGAATTTGAAGGCCCGTACAAGGAGATATGGCAAAAACATTGAGCGATGTGCAGTCTGAAATCAGCTTTGGACAGATTGCAGCGCCGGAGTAGAACGGGCATAACTCATTCGATCGGAGTCCGTTGGGGGTGAATAAATACTTGATGGAAAGACAATTTCATGCACCACGCATGGAAGCTATTGTTCTCTACATGCTCTGATCTGGATAGAGAGGAAAATTTGTGAAAGAAGAGGCATTGATAAAGTGTGATGGAGAAGGTGATGATGATGCCATGAGACGATTGGGCAAGCCTCTCATCGAGCATAAGTGATCGTGTCAAGCATGGAGAGTGGATCAAGGCTGAATGAACACCTTCAAATCTTGCATGAAGGACCATGGCTCCTCAACAATAAGAAGGTATGTGAGAAAGTCAAGCTCTATGATTTTAAATGAAGCGCTTTGCGGGAGGCAACCCGGTTTTTATTTATATATATACATGACCGTCTACATTGTGCTCTTTAATTGAACCATCAAGTAACATTGTACCATTGCTCTAATAAAAACCACAACACCATGTTGTATGATCTAATTGCTATTGAGGGAGCACTTTGTTATTTGATCTTGGAAAACTTGTAGACCTTTTTGTGTGCCTATTAGAGTTTAGAGTCTTTTTCTTTTGTGTCTTTTTAGAGAGATATATGAAGTTGGCACCATCCTTTGATTCTAAACTTGTGGCTAGTTAATTTAGGCTAACTTTTGTTTTAGACAACCTCCATATCGTGTTGTTTTGTTCATCCATGTCATATTGCATTGCATGTTGTGTTAATCTAACTTTTTGTCCAACCAACCTAAGCCTTCCTATAACCCCCACCATAAACCATAGCCTATAGAGGTAGGATTTTTTTGAGTTGACCGAGGGCTCTCACCCTCGGGGTTGAACAAGTCTATCCTTTCCTCTTTATTAATTAAAAACTTTGACTAGCCTCCCCATAAAATCCTTAGGAAAACTTCCCCTACCTATAGACATCCTAAAACCATAGGTTTGTAAAAAGACTCTAGGACCACCTTAGTTAGAATTTCTACACTTGACTTCCTCTCTTCAAAATCCTTGTTGAGCCAAAAATATAGGATACCTATAACCTACCCTTAAACCTTGTTAGCTTGGTTGATTGATTCTTTTCGATGGGTGACATCCTTGTTGACAGTGATTACTTTGTATGAAGTGTGAGATCAAGCTTTGTCCTTTGCTTATTATGGACCACATCGAAAGTGTTTTTCAAACCTTGCTAATGTTTGTTTGTGCTAACTTTCTGCATTTGTATTTTACATCCATCTTTTTGTCATCATCCACTTTATGTTAGCTTGGGACCTTTTGTGAAACTTTATGATGAATGATTTCATATCCATGTTAATGCTTGCCGGCATGCGTTACTACTTTTTGCAATATTGTGTAAGCATGGTGTTTAGACATGATTGGAGACCACCATCATTTAGTCTTATATCCTGAGCTATCATGTTGCATTAGTTGGTTTATAAACTTAGCAATGCGCCATACTTTTCTTGCACTACAAAGAATCATTGATCTTGGGATGAACATGGTGTTTTGACCTTGGTTAATAAATCTCTATGGGAATAGAAAGTTTGGCAACCACTTTGTAAGCATGGAGCTTAGAATTTGGTGTAAACATTGTTTTGTTTTTATACCATCCTCTCATTTGCATACACGCTTGTATTCACGTACACCCATTAGGATTTTCACTAGATTAACTATGCCACAAGTGAAGATCGTAGGGATGTCATGGTTTGTTGGCATAGGGTGAGTATTCCTGACCGTCACCTCGGGTATACTTTGTGCATTATAGTTATTTTGCAGGCATGGTGAATCTCTCCCATGAGTTCGTGATAAAAGCTGAAATCAAGATCATCAACACCTCCAAAATCCCGAAGGGAGCATTGCTGTTTTCATCAAGATTAAGCACATGTTTAGAGATGTACAAAAGGGAAAAATCAGATGTTCAAGTTCTCCATTAAGTCTACTTTCCAATACATCAAGAGTCAATATTTTAGGAGACCTGTGCAAGAAGTTACAACCAAACCTTTGGGCGTCACACATTCTGAAATCAGCCTGGGACAGCTTGCACCGACAAAGTAAAAAGGGTGTAACTCTCTTGTTCGGAGTCCGATCGGGATGAATGACCACTCATTGGAAAGATAATTTCAAGCACTGTGCAATGGAGCTATTATTCAGTGCATACTCAGTTCTGGAAGTAGAAGAAAAACTCGTGGAAAATGAACCAGCGATAAGGGACAACATGGAAGGAGGAGAAGATGAGATGAGAAACATTTGGGAGCAAGGCTCGTGGCAAAGGGAGGACATTGAAGGATGAACAAGGGCAACAACGTGATGATGATCTCCTTGCATGACGGTAGGGCTTCAAGAATTTTAAGATGGTTCATAATCTTCCGTGTCTAGCAAAATGCTAAGCATGGGGGAAGACTTGGTGGACGAAAGAAGACCGCATGGAGTTGAAGGATCACAGTTGCTACGGATGCCGATCTTCCTTCTTCCATGCTAGGCATGATGCTTAAGCATGGGGGAGGGTGCGCTACATCACAAGCATCAAAGGACGGTAACAATTCCTCAACCCTCTCTTTGTCCCTGTCTTTCTAAATGCTTGTATATATGTATATGCCTTCAACAACCTTAGATGCAACTTTTGTATGTCTCTTTAGTTAAATAACATGGCTTCTAGGAGTACAACCTAGTTTTAGTTTTTGTTTATTGTCATCACCTTGTGCTCACTATGATGAAATAATTTTGGCTTGATCTTGCTCGTTGATATATGATGACCGTTGCCACTTTGTTTAAACTTTGTGCTTGTTTATGTATGATTAAGCTATTGCTCTCTCTAATACAAATCTGAAATTAATTAAATGCTAGCTTAATCTTTTGTGGAGGTCATGATAAAAATAAAGACCCATGGTTTCTTTTATGCTCTCAACTTTGGATGGGTCGAAGAACATATTACTTTTTGCTTTTAAAAGTCATGCTAACCTTGTCATTAATACCTCTTGCATTTTGCTCTACCTATCCAAAGCCTTATATTGAGTGCAACCATAGATTACAAGAGTTATTGTTGGGTGAATTGATTCAAGGCTCGATTCTTTGGCTCGTGACTAAGAAGCTGGTCATTCCGTGTTTTGCGTAACTTATCTTTTGCTAGCCTATTCTATCCGTGCATTGTGAGGTCCCACATCGGAAGCTTTGCAAATCTCGCCGGATATCCACCCTTTAAACCAACATCATCTTTTGTGTTAACCTCATTGACCTACCTACCTATCACTTGAGTATGGAGACGACACGTCACAAGAAGGTGCTTCAAAGGGAAGATTCAAGTTCCCTCTCATCAAGACATCCGGTACCTACCTTAACACCACTTCCTCTTTGCTCGGGGACGAGCAAACATCTAAGCATGGGGGAGGAGGTAAGTACTATGCAAATTAGAGTTCTAGGGGAGATAAAAGACGAAAGATGGAGATATGCAGGACGAGGCTAGCAACAAAAGAAGTAAAAAAATGAATAAGATAAGAGGACGAAACAAAAAAACTCAAAGTACCTCACATGTCAAAAAGAAAAAAGAAGGAAAAAAGGAGGAAAATAAGAAAAAGAAAAAGGAAAAAATAGAGTAATAATAATCTCCCCCAGTTCTCTAGTTGCTTAAGGATTTTCCAAGGACTTCAAGATCAAGACCCATACTCATTTTTCCAACCATGTGCAATCCGATAACGAGGACTTCGTTGGGGCCTCGGGATCATTCTTTGCCATTTGCACATGTCCACCTATCTAAAAGTGTGAGTTCTTTCTCTCCCCCCTTCTTGTGAACATTATTTTTCCAATGACCTTTTTGATGAGTCATGATAAGTCCATGAGAAGCTTGCCTTGTTTTGATAATAGTCTCAACTTTAGCATCTTGGTAGGATAAAAACTTTCCTATGAGCTCCAAATAAAACCCTTCCACCTACAAACATGAGAGGGAAAGGATATAGATCAAGTAGGCTTGAGAGTGTTGTGAGATGAGAGTTCATGAGCAAGATGCAAGAAGGTTTAAATTTTTGTACTTGGTTTAACTCTTTTATCACCTCATTCTTCACTTCAAAAGTTTCTAAGACCTATTCGAATTTTATGGAGCATGATTGATTACTTGTGGAAAGAGCTTAAATTATATCTACCCTCCATAGAGATGAAAGCTAGTTACATCATGGAATAAACTTGGAGAGCATTATGCTTTCTCATGTGTGATCAAGTGCAGGGTATGAACAATGAAAGGCAATGCTGATATCTATTGAAAACTTACTCGAGGACGAGCAAGGTTTAAGCATGGGGGAGATTTGGCGGTGAATTTCCGTCAACCTAGAGTACTTGTTATGCATTGGTTTTGATTATGATTTGCAACTAACCGGCCACTAGGCATACTAATGATGTAACAAGTTCACACTTGCATGTTGATTTTGTAGTTTGTTGTTTACGTAGGAAATCTTCGCTAAAGAGAAGACTTTCGGGATAAGTTCATCAAGCACTTCAAGAGAAGATCATGAAGCCCGTCACAAGTCAAGACACGCGATGAACATGACTCCAAATGACCCGAGGACCGAAGTGTCAACGTGCAAGTCTTTAGGGACTCAACCAGAAAATAGTGAAGCTTGCATAGCAAGGATTCAAGCCTTAACCGTGAAGGAAACGTCATCAAAGGCCCACATGCAAGTGCACACAAATAAGGGATCACGCGAGAAGCAACCGGGGAGGAAACCGGGGCCGAACCGGGCCGAAAAGGGCCTAGGCCGACCGGCCCAGCCCGCTCCGGGCCCGGTTCGCGTTTGCCTTTTGCCCTAGATGCTTGTCTATTTATTGCCTCTGCCTTCGCCAGCCGCCACATCCATCCATTCATCAGAGAGCCACCGAGACGAAGGAGAAGCACCGGGAGGAAGCCGACGGCCGCCGCGAGTCCTCGAGTTGCCTAGGAGATGGCTTAGGCCATGCCCTTGCCGCCATGGTTGGCCCTGTGTGGTAAAGCCATGGTGGAGTTCCGGAGCCACGACTTGAATTCGTCAAGTCGTTTGTACCTTCAACATTCGGTGATGTAATCATATCTTGTCATACTTTGATCTACTACGAGTTATGCTTATTCATATGTGTAGCTACCATATGCCTTTAGTAGGACTAGATCGAATCATGGTGATTAGTCTTGTCTTGCGGATACACCGTAGTAGTGCACAGACCTAGGTTGTTTCTCGGTTATGAATATCCTCGCGTAGTGACAGTACGAGAGAGGAGAAAGAGGCGAGTGACGTGCATCAGACCACTCCATATCGGGTTACTCCATATCGAGTGTAATCCTTATCATAGTATAGGTTTAGATTTGTTTATCACATAGCTGGAACGGCAACAAGAAGATGATAGGCTAGGTTTACCTTTGGTTTGCTTACCTTTATGGCTCGGTGGATGTGATCCATACATCCCTTCGTGTTTGTATGTTACCTTTATGCAATCAACACTTCACATAGGGTTAGACCGGTAGGTTAGATAGAAAGCCTTGGTGGTTTGCTTCCGATCCTTAGATTGACAAATCTAGGGAGAACCCTCCTTGGTGAAAAAGGCACCAAGTCACCCGTAGGCTTGCGGTGAACTTGAGCACGGTTTTACACCGTCAACATCTGGCCCGCACCGGCCGATCGGCTCACGCTGGCCCCGCGCCACCAGTCGGGGCTCACAGCCGGGCCGCATCGCTCCCCCCTTCCATGACAAACGAAGACCGGCAGTGAGCCGTCACCTCCAAACCAGCCACCATTACTCCCTCCCAATCGGTCTCCTGTTCACAACCACAGCAGCCGCCTGCATGAAACGTCGCATCCCATAGCGCCGCGCCACACGGAGGCTCGCCGGTGAGTCAATGTCAGGATATTTTCCTCCTCCACCGCCATTGCCGAAGCTCCTAGAGCTCGGAGTCTGGCCGAGTTACCGCCATACTGCGGCTATAAAAGGACCAGCGACGTTCCCCGCTCCGCCTCGCACCCTAGCAACCACCTCCCCCTCCCTCTTGACCTCCCCAGCGCCGCCGCCATAGCCGGCACCACCCCTCTCCGCCCGCCGCCGCCGAGCCGTCCCTGCACTCCATCACGGCCCAGATCAGGTAGGGGAATCGAACCCCCTTGCCATACCCTCTGTTCTGCCCCATCTCCCGGCCGTCGCCATGGCCAAGGTCGCCGGCGGGCACCCCTGCCGGCCGGCCCCCGCGCGGCCTGCTCCCTCCCCTATTCTGAATCGGGAGAAAGGTGGGAGGTAGAAGATGGCTGTTTAGCCAAAGGCCCCCTTGCCTTTTTCCTTTTTCCCCACCAAGCCCCTCCTCTTTATTCCCTCTCTCTCCTTCTTTCAAATCAGACCCTAACCCTTAAGATATTTCACCAAAACAACCCTACCCATTACAATTAAACCCCTAGGCTATTATAATTAAACCCTCACTATATCTAAATATTATAATTAGGTCCTTTTCTTTTAAAATAAATTGCTAACAGGCCCTTAATTAACCCTAAACACCTTCTTTAACCATCATTTCATGCGTGATTTTAATTCAAATCGTGCCCAAACTCCCTCACATCCATACCGGGTATACCGCTACCAATCCATCACCCAAAATCCCTGGATAATATTTATTCCTCTCTTTTACATAATTACCTTCCTCGAGCTCAGCCAGAGAAATTGTGTGTGCCTATATTGATTGCATGCTTGCATGTGTGTGTGTGCTATAGCCGACGGAGTGAACGAAGGAGGGTACCCCGAGCCGGAGCTTGGAACTGAGTACTGCGAGCAGGAGCCCAAGATTCCGAGTGCCGAGCCGGAACTCCCCGAGGACTTCGAAGACGGCAAGTTCAATCTCATCCTTTGATGCATGCTTTGGTCCTAGTTTTATAAACACAACCCTATACCCGTTTTATAAATTGCATATTGTTTTACTGCAAAAACCTGGTAGGATAGCCACCCTTGATTGGTATGATCGAACCTTTGGTTTGCCTAAATGAGTGCTTTAAAAAATGTGTGAGTGCTTTAAAAATGGGAATGGGATATTTCGGAAATGGGTAAAGAACTGGGTAGATGGGATGGACGTGTGTGTCAGGAGTATGGGTGAGCTTGTACCTGTGTGGTTGACCATGTTGGGAGTTGTCCATCTTGTCACTTAAGGAGCGGGTGCGTGACATCTCACCTGACCCAAATCATCGTACAACCACTCATTCGTTGTATGTGGCAACGACTTAGCATAAACCCCACTAGTTAATCTACTTGCCATCTGGTGTGCGGGTGAGCAGCAGGAGACCAAGGAGTAGGGGTACGCTCTGTGTGAGGTACGCCCTGGTTATGTGTGATAACCCCTTGGTTGCTTCCGTGGTGGCTCGTAGGGTTAGCTAAGGTGGGTAATGGCTTTGTTAGGATCCATATCGACACTGAGGTGTTCGCGTGGTAGTACCCTACTTGTGGGTAAAGATGTACAACCTCTGCAGAGTGTCGAACCTATTCGAATAGCCGTGTCCACAGTATTGGATGAGTCACAGTGTGGTCACAAAAACTAGTGTTTGGGTTGGGAAGTTTCTTGGCGTGAGTTGTCTTTCGAGTAAAGTGTGTGGCTGTGTGCCTGGGCTACTTCAGACGGGGAGTCCGGTAGTTCTACTTTGGTTTTCTTAAAACAACTGAGTCACTTGGGTTATAAAATTGGTTTGCGAAAACCTTTTTGAAAATGAACCCCTGCATGAGTAAATGTGTTTGCAAATGAACCTTAAACCTGATCCTTGATATACCATGTGCATGACTCTGTTTATAAGCCCCTCCATGGGTGGGGTTGGACTTGTTGAGTACGTATGTGCTCACCCTTGTTTAACTAACTGTTTTTCAGAGGAGGATCCCGACTTCGTTCCCGAAGACGTCGAGTAGGTCGCTGCCCTACACCCAACCGTGCCTGTGTACCCAGGGCCTCCACAGAGAGCTTCCATGGTGTGGTACTCTAATGAGGCTTTGCAAGCCTTCGCTATCGTAGTTTAGTCTATATCACTTGTGTTGTTCCTTGTGGCGTTGGCAGTCCCGTGCCCATTATGCCGCCGTAATGTAAAAGACTGATCCACCTGTTGTAATAAATGTGTTGCCAGCCTCCTGGGACTGGTATTTGTGTCACATTCAGTCACCTCTGATGAGGGGACGCTTCAATGTCTTAGCGTCGGCTAGGACCTCGCTCACGTAATACACAGGTCGTTGAACAGGATAGGCCTGCCCTTTTTCTTCTCGCTGAGCGACAAGGACTATGCTGACCACATTAGTGGTGGCAGAGAAGTAGAGTAGGAGAGTTTCTTTTGGGATTGGCGGAGTCATGATTGGTGGCGTCTCAGAGACTCTTTGAGAGCTTCAAATGCTTTCTGGGCTTTGTCGTCCCACACGAACTTATCTGCCATCTTCAATAGCTTGAAGAAGGTAAGCCTTTTTCGCCGAGCTTGCTGATGAAACGACTGTTGACGGTGTATTTTGGTACACCAAACATGTTCATTACACTTTGGTTTGGATTTGATTATGAAACTTGAAGACCATGTGTGGTTCGAGAACCGGTGGATGGTCGCTTCCTTGTGTGATGAGTGATTGACAACATTGTGTGGACTGATTCTTGGCTAAGTATTGCAGGTGCAGGTTGCGGCTTGACTGGTGTTGGTGCAGGTGAAGAACAAGCGCGAAAGGTCGTCGCCGGTGAGGCCTCCAGGTGCGGAGAAGACAAGTAGGCTTCGTTCGAGGGAACCGGTGGCCAGCGGGGGTCAAGTGCGGGCCGCATGGTGGCATGAACAGCAAGATGAAGTCATGGACGGTTTCTTGGTTGAGCCTCAAAACCAAGGTCGAGTCGGAACTACGTGGGGGCCAAGTCATGAGTGGAGATTGACGGAGGCTACACAGAGTTCGCGGGGTTTCCGGTGGTTCACCAGAAAACCACTGGGTTCCTTGGTTGATCCACAAAGCCAAGACCGAAGAACCGAAGATGGTGCTGCAGCAGCGCCAGACCGGTCTGACCGGTGGGGAGCACCGGTCTGACCGGTGTGCGACGACGCAGTCCGGAGACTTCGAAGCGGAGGACACGCGTCGGGATCGCATGGCTTGCGTCGAGGCTACGCAGGGTGCGGTCGTCGGGCATCCGTCCGATGGTGAAGACATGAAGACTTCCAAATCCGCCCTTGAGGGGCTTGTATCCCTAGTTATTAGGAAAGGGCATTTTAGACTTTCGGTTGCCTCCATATAACCCAAGAGGTGAGAGGATGGCAGCCAACTCTTGGAACCCTAGCTCATTTGTTTTCCTATTTTCCCTTCCTATTTTCCTTAGGATTTCTATAGGACTAGCTTGAGAGCTTTATGGTGAGATCTTGTGAGAGGGTTGGATGATTGGGCGGCAAGTTAGACCTTGTATGAACCTTTGTTGCATGTATAGATGATTCGGTGTGGTTCCTCAAGGTTTGGATGTGTTGTTCCCGGTTGTTCTTGGTGGTGATTTTCGGAGCCCTCTCTTGGTGATTTCTTTGGGTTGTTTTCGAGACCTTTCTCTTGGGGATTTGATGGGGGAAATTTGTGGGAACCCTTCGTGGTTCTTTGGGCTGTGATTCCCCTCCCAAATCCGTGAGTAAAGGGGCTCGATTTTGGGGTTTTCCGAGTTCTAGGGTTTGTGGTGTTCTTGGCGGGATTTCTTCGATTCCTCCTTTTGGACAAGTTTTGGTGGGATTAAACTTGGCTATGGACTCCTCATGAGGTGTTACTAATATCCCCAAAGTCTTGTTCAAGTCCGTGGAGCTATTCGGGAGATTGAGGTTTGGATTTGAGGGAGTTGACCCGCTGGTGTTGTTCATCCCGAGCTGCCCAGGCTACACCGGTGTGATTGGTGCTCTTGACCGGTCTGACCGGTGCAACCCTCGATGGGTTTTTGCTCGGGTGAACATCTGGGTGTGTTCGCTGTTGTCCTGTGTTGCTGCTGTTTCGAGTTTGGGTTAGTTTGGTGGTCGGTTGGCATGTTTGGTGCTTTGGGGCCTTTCAGGCTGTGACCGGTCTAACCGGTGTGTCTCACCGGTCTGACCGGTGTGGAGCCACTTAGTGAAAGTTGCCCAGTTTCACCAACAGGGACCGGTCTGACCGGTGGTGCTCACCGGTCTGACCGGTGTTGGTCTGTAGACTCGAGGTTAGGTGTTCCGCTGCGTTCTCGGGTCGGAAGGTTGTGTGTTGGTTCCTAGGTCCAGTGGCACTCCAGTGGCTACGTGGGCTTGGCCAACTTGGGTAGTGAGTTAGAGACGTGTGTTGGAAGCCGTGTTCATCTTGTTGGAGTTTCCATCTCCTTCGAGAAGAATTTTTATCTTCTCCCATTCACTCCCCCCTCTCTGGTTCGCCGTATCGGTCCTTCAAGTGGTATCAGAGCCAGTTCGGGTCTTTATTGACTCTAACTGTCTAAGATCCAAGGGTGGCGTACCAGGAACGGGGTTCGGGTCCTCCACACTTCGATGGCAAGAACTACCAAATGTGGAGTAAGCGGATGGGTGCGTTCCTCCGCGGAAAGGGTCAGATCCTTTGGGATGTCACGGTGGACACAGGCTATGTCCAGCCGATGGACTTCCTCACTCCAGGATCGAGGGACAGATTCAACGCCAACAATAAGCCAGTGGACTACTTGTTTCGTGCTTTGTGTCAGCCTGAGTTCGATCGGGTGCACACCGAGCACTTGGCTTGTAGAATTTGGTCGGTGCTGAAGGAGGCTCATGTTGGAATGACCAGGTTCAGGCACGGATGTATGCGACCTACCGGAGAGAGTACGAGAACTTCACTCATCTCCCAGGTGAGTCCATCGATGCCTTGTTTCAGAGGTTCACGGTGGTTGTGAACAACATGAGGGCCAATGTGGACGTGCTCTCGTACGATGATCATGATAGAGCGGTCAAGCTCTTACCCTCTTTAGATCGTACAATTTGGGGCAGAAAGTTCGAGGCCATTGTGGAGTCGGAGAAGTATGACACTCTGATGGTGAACGAGCTATTCTCGAAGCTCAAGTCGGCTGAGGTGGATAGGGGCATGATTGCCAAGCTCGAGGGACCGACTGATTCCCATAGTCTTGCCCTCGTTGGTGGTTCGAAAGGAAAGGCTAACACTAACCCATCCACCAGGATGTTCTCTTTGTCCTCTTTGATGTCTATGACAGATGAGGAGTTCGATGTGCTTGGAGAGGACGAGCTGGCGCTGCTGACGAAGAGGTTCGAGAGGCTGCATGAGAACCGGGTGAACATGAGGAGGAACACGAGGACATGCTTCCTGTGCGGCAAGCCGGGACACTTCATCGCCGACTGCCCGGAGAAGGTCGAGAACAAGGACGGCTACAAGAACAAGTCGAGGATGGATGGCAAGTACCGGTCGAGGCGCGACCACAAGAGCAAGCACAAGAACAAGTACAAGGACGAGCGACGATCGAGGAAGAAGGAGAGCTGAGGCAAGGCCCGAGCGATGGTTGGAGCGAGCGACGTCGACTCCAGTTTCGCGTACTCCATCTCGAGCTCGAGCAGCAGTGAGGATGAAGGTGATCGTCGCAAGAGCAAGAAGTCGTCCAAGAACCTGAGCGGGCTGAGCTGCTTCGCGAGAGACGGCTTCTGCACCATGGCGCTGAGCTCCGGCAGCAAAAAGAGCACACAGAGCGACTCGGACTCTGATTCTAACGACGAGGTGCGTGATGAACTTCCCTTCTTGCGCCAGGAGAATGAGAGGCTTGGCACTTTGCTTTATAACCGTGATGACATGCTTAGAGAGGCCAAGAAAATGAGAAAAGATCTTAGGGCTTCACTCGAGGATGCTAGGACTAGAGTGGCTGAGCTAGAGACACAGGTGCTTGATAGAAAGCTTGAGATTGATTCCCTTAAGGCTAGCCCCGTTGCTTTGCGGATGAGGTTGATTGTGCTGATTGCTCCATATTTCTTGCTGATCTTGCTTTGTTTAAGGAGAAGCATGCCTCCAAGTGTGAGGAACTAGATGTGCTTAGGGTTGAAGTAGCTGAGCTTAAGTCTACACCTGCTTTGCTAGGTGCTTGCACTTCTTGCCCTGTTTTGCATGCTAAGATTGATGAGATGCATGCTTACACTAGTTCTCTTGAGGCTAAGCTGAAAGAACCCATGCCTACATCATGCTCTACCTGTGAAATGCATGCTTTGAAAAATTTGGAACTTGCACATTATGTTGATCGTTTGTAGGATGAGAATGATGAGCTGAGAAAGTTGATGGGTTGGTTGTCTGGTCATGAACCTCAATTGAGGATGATGATCGAGGTGTTTAAGAGGTAGGATGGTGAGGGACTTGGGGAAGGTCGGTGAGGGAAGTTGAGAGAATACCCTAGAGCCACCAAAAACCCACCACAAAAATGATTTCCCTCCAAAACCTAACCATCTTAGAAACCGACTAGACACAACCCCAGCTCCACCCGTGTTTCCTACACCCACCAATGATCTACAAAATCCTATCAACTTTGTGAGCACTTCGGGGAAAGTGTTCTTTGGGAAAGAAAGTGAGAAGGCTAGTGAGGGGAAACCGGTGGAGGAGTTGAGTGGAGAGAAACCTAGTGAGCAGCCACATCCCAAGCCTAAGCCTAAGCTTGTGAGGTTCCATTGTGGCTATTGTGGGAGAGATGTCCATAATGATGAGTTTTGCTTCAAGAGGAAGCGAGAGGAGAGGATGGCAAAGAAGTGGGCTAACAAGGACAAGTACCACCCTTCTGATGGTGTACTTGAGCCTCATGTGCAGATGCCCAGGGCCAAGGCGAGTGTGAGGACAATTCGGGCTTGGGGAGAGCAGAAGGCTGTTGGAGGTGCTGCTGTCCAGGTCACACCTGTCAGATCGGTGAGGGGCACCGGTCAGACCGGTGCAGACCTGGACAAGCAGCAGTTTGGGTTTCGTGCTTGTACAGGTGTGAGGTTTGGTTCTGGAGTTCGTGGTTCTGGTGGTTGGGCTGGAGAGTTTGCAGGAGGTCAGTTTGCTAGGAACTTGTGGTTTAGGAACTTGTAGTCGTCTTCGACCACGTGCTCCAAATCCTCCATACGCTACCTCATCGCCTCCATGGCCTAGAAACATTCGTCGACTGTTGCATAGAGATCCGAGATGGAGTGACGGCAAGCCGCACAACACATCGGATGCAACCCGAAAGGGTCGTCATTACCAGGGTCTCTGCCATCATCGCCGCCGTCGTCGCCACCACCATTGTCGTTGTCGTCGTTGTCGCCGCCGCCGTTGAGGCCTTCGGGAGTCTTCTCCTTGGGCACCTCATCCCAAATGTAAAGATCGTTATCATCTCTTCCGGCGGCCGCCCACGAGCTCGGGCTACGATCGTCGGAGTAGTCGCTACCCCCATAGTCCTGAGGCTCGGGCGACACCTCCTTGTAGTCCTTCCGCTTCATGCCTCGGATGCGCGCCGACCTTCGAACGGTAGTAGGGACGTTCGTCTTCTTGACGGGGTTGCGAGATGCGATAGCTCCGGTCGGGACACGCCCTCCGCAACGGATGCGGGCGGTCCTCTTGATCTCGACGGGTAGATTGAGCTCACATCGCTTCACCTCCTCCATCGATGGCTCCTTGGTGCCTTGCTTCAACTCTAAGCTCCTCGGGGACACAATGGTTGCTGCGTGGGTGCAAAATATTGCTTGATGGGATTGATTCCCGAGCTCCCAATTCGGCCAAATAAATAGTCCGAAGAGGAAAACTCTAGGAACCTCACTTTCCTTATTCAAACTTCCCTTAAAATTTTTTGACCGAAGAAGGAAGTCGAAAAGGAGCAATTTGGGCAAAAACCGGGACCAACCGCCGTCGGGACCCACCTGGGCCGGTCGGACTAGGCCGGCCGGCCCACCCTGCCTCGGGGGCCGAGCCGGTCCGGTTTTTCGTGCATCACTCTTTTTCGCCTTCTTAGCCCATGGGAAAAAGTTGGCCCAGTAAATCTTCGCGAGAAACTCCAGAAAATTAAAAGAAAAACTATTTACAAAATTCATGCCTTGTTTTTCGTCCTAGGCGGGACGTTCGGGCTCTTCTTCCATGGTGAAGACATCAACATGGTGAAGGGGCACAACGTCGGGTTCGTAGTAAACCTTAAGTCGTTGACCATTCACCATAAATTGATCGCCTTTTACATCCATAAT
Organism: Cenchrus americanus; assembly: GCA_947561735.1. Classification (NCBI taxonomy): domain Eukaryota; kingdom Viridiplantae; phylum Streptophyta; class Magnoliopsida; order Poales; family Poaceae; genus Cenchrus; species Cenchrus americanus. The sequence continues at coordinate 29,110,185 of OX387241.1, read as the reverse complement.
GGTTACCGCTTCATTGGAGAGCACCGAATGCACAACATAAGGTCTGTCCCACTTGCTTTGCAATTTCCCCTTTCCGAAGGTTTTAAACCTTGAATTGTAGAGGAGGACCTTATCTCATTCTTTAAACTCTTTCTTTTTCAACCTTTTATCATACCACCTTTTGATTCTCTCTTTGTATATGCTTGCATTTTCATAATCTTTCAACCTCATCTCCTCTAGCTCGCTTATTTGGATTCTTCGTTTCACCACCGCGGCATCGAGATCAAGGTTCATCTCTTTAATCGCCCAATAGGCTTTATGTTCCAACTCAACTGGAAGGTGGCAAGCCTTTCCATAGACGAATTGATAAGGGGTCATACCTATCGGTGTCTTGAACGCCGTTCGATAAGCCCACAAAGCTCCGTCTAATCTCTTTGACCGATCTTTGCCTCCCTTCTCTATGGTTTTGTTGAGGATGCATTTTAATTGCCTATTTGACGTTTTCGCTTGTCCGTTGGTTTGTGGGTGATAGGCCGTAGAGACCCTATGTTCAATTCCCAACTTGGACAAGCACTTTTTGAAATTCTTCCCAGTGAAGTGAGTTCCTCCATCGCTTATCAAGATTCTCGGTGTACCGAAACGAGGAAAAATCACGTTCTTGATCATGGTTATGGACTCCTCTGTGGAAGCTTTACAACATGGCATGACCTCTACCCACTTGGATACATAATCAACCATGACTAGAATATACTCATATCCGCATGAGTTTTTGAAAGGCTCCATGAAGTCTATACCCCATACATCGAATAAATCAATTTGTAGATTGTATTTCAAGGGCATAGAATTTCTTTGAGAGATGTTTCCGGTTCTTTGGCATTCGGGGCATGATGCAACATATCTTTTAGTATCTTCATGCATCTCCAGCCAATAAAATCCTGTCGGTGCGGAATGTGGTCCCGACACTAACCAGTAGTAAGCGCCGCGGTCTATCCGTCAATGGTCGATGCTAAGCAACAAGTGACACAGAGTTTTTATCCTGGTTCCGGCCGAGGGGGCCGTACGTCCAGCAGAGGCGTGCTCGAGGCACTATATTACTTAGCACCGGGGGTGCCTGTAGTGGGGCTGCTACAAGCAAGGCGGGAGAGGAAGCCTGGCTTCCAAGTCCCTGGTGTGATGGCGGAAGATGTTGTGGGAGAATTGGAGAGTGAGTGCCTGTGTTCACTACGTAGTTGTCTCTTGTCCTCTCCCCCTGCGGCAGGGGGGTTCGTCCCCCTTTTATAGATCAAGGGGGGAGCGAATTACATGCACGCCGCGCTACCTAGCTACATGAAGGGGCGTGGCGTGCTATACTGTAAAGTGGGCGGCTGTCCGGACGATCCTTGCAGCGATTCGGCCATCATGGCCTATCTTGTACCCGAACAGTGGCGGTTCGAGGGTAGGAGGGCAGCGGATGGCGGTGATGTCTTCTGATAGGCTCGAGGGGGCCGCTGACGTTGGCCCGTACGGAGTACAGGGGTAGGTAAAACGGCATCCCATTCTTATACGCTCCACCGTACCGGAGTTGCGCCACGAGGCCGGCGTGCGCCGCACGCGCGGGGGCGGGCCGCCATGCCGTCACAGTGGCAGGGATGGTGTTCCTCCGGCCTAGCGCCTCCACCCAACCCCCGTAGGGTCGAAGAAAGAAAATCGAGGGTGAAGCCGGCCCCCTTTCGAGGGCTTGGCGCGTTAGCCGCATCGGCGCAGCGCACGGCGTCACGGGACCGACACCGGCCGCGCCGCACGGTCCCTTCCCACGGTGATGGGAATGGGCTCCCTCCCCGGGGAGTTGGTGCGGCGGTGCGGGGCGCGAGCCCCCGGCGCATGATGGCGCCGCCACGCCGGTGTCGGGCGATAAATGCCCGGTGTGCACGGGGCGGCGCACACGGGCGGGGGGCGCCCTCGAGCGAAGCGGACTCCGATCGAGGGCGAGGCGGACCCTCGAGCGAGGCGGAGTCTGCTCGAGGGGGAGCGGACCCTCGATCGGGCGCAGCCCATTCGAGGGGAGCGCACCCCCTCGAACGGGACGGACTCCGCTCGAGGGAGGCATGCATCCTCGAGCGGGGCGAAGCCTGCTCGAGGGGATCTTCGAGAGGGTCGTCTTGGTGGGCCGTCGAGGTCCTTGCGGCGTGGGCCGTATCCTGCATGGTTAGGCACCTGCATGGTTAGGCAAGGCATGTTTTGTTTTGTTGCGGGTTTTAAGTAGGGATTCCCCGGTTGTTAAAGGGGACCCCTAGGGCTGTCCCCGACAAGTAGCCCCCGAGCATCTGTGGGTTTGCCATTGAGGCTCCCCGCATGCCGGAACATACCGATAGGACGTTCTTCCCTCCTTGCCTTGCGAACGCTTTGCGTGGGGCCGCGCCCGCGACCCGCGGCCGGTCTCAGCCCCCCGAGCCTTGCGGAGCGTGGACACTTCTCCGCAGGGGGGTTAACCGTGAAAACTGGTCAGAGGGCGTGGCGCATGTTCCAACCGGCGTCGGCGATATCTCAGCCGGCCTCGGTGGCGCACGCGCTGCTGGCACTGTCTCCGGCGGGTGCAATTCAAGGAGGTGTAGCCATGCGTCAAGCCCCCGAGCCTGGGCCCGTTCGAGGCGATCGGGTAGAGCTTTACGACTTGTTTTCTTACGCGCCCTCGCAGTCCCTCCATCGAGCGGGTCGCGAATTGCGGATTCCTCGTCGAGCTGCTAGCGGGTGGTTAGAGTGGACGCCCATGCCCCGTTCGATAAGGGTAGGCTGCGTGGTCCAGAGACACGTCCATTGAAGCGCTTGCGTGGGTTTGCTAGGTGGGGCTCGGTCCCCGTTCGATAGGGACCGAGGGCGCGGAAGCTCTCCCTCGGTGGGATCCCCCCGCTAGCCGCCTCGCCGGCTCTCGAACACGACATGTGGGGCACCCTCGAGCCAGTGGGCTCGTGGAACGGCTCGAATGCGCGTGCCCTCGTCGTCCCTGACTCTGCGATCTGTGGCGCCTGTTCGAACCCGTCGAGGGTCAGGCTTCGAACCTCTGATCAGTAGGGCCGTGCGGGGCGGCGCCTGGGCAGCCCCGTCTTTGCGTTCGCGGCCGTCGAGGGGTCTGGGCGTGCCAGCCCTCGAGGCGCTGGTCAGTGGCACTGCGTGGCATGGGTGCTCACGATGCCTGCCTTGTTTCAGGCGGGCCTCGGGGCGACCTTCTCACGCTTGTGCCCCTTTGGAAGGTTGATATTGTCTAGAGCCAGGGGCTCATACCGCTCGAGGGTTTTGCGTGGCATGGGTGCTCGCGATGCCCGCTTTGTTTCAAGCGGGCCTCATGGCGACCTTCTCACGCCAATGTCCCTTAGAGGGTTGACATCGTTTGGAGCCAGGGGCTCGTGCCGCTCGAGGGTGTTACGTGGCATGGGTGCTCACGAGGCCCACTTTGTTTCGTGTGGGCCTCGGGGCGACCTTCTCACGCTTACACCCGCTCGAGGGCTTAATTTATCCCGAGCCGAGAGTCCGTGCCGCTCGAGGGTTCTCCTTGTTTCACAAGGGACCGGGGGCATTAAATGCTCCACAGTAGAGGCCGCGGTTTTCGCATCGCGGGCGCGCCTTTTAGGCGTTGCGCGCGCGCGCGCGCGTAGTGGGCGCGCGTGGGCGGCGGATGTGACCGCCGCCACGGCCCCGGCCGCTCTTCATCGTGATGATGGCCCGTTTGCGGTGACGTGTCCGCCGTGGTCATGGTGGGGTCCGCTCGCCGCGGGAGAAGAAAAAGATTCCCCGCAAGTTAACGCGCGCGGGACATCCGCTCCGAGAGCTCGCCCGCGGCTTATAAATCCGAGGGGAAGGGGAAACGGCGGTTTTTTACCTTAACGCTCCGCCATTTTAGCCCTCCGTGCTTTCTTCTTCGTCACGCCTTTGCCACCGCGCGGCTCCGCCATTAGAGCTCTTCCTCCCTTTCCCCGTCCTTCGCTCTTGGCATCCTTGGTCCTTCCTCATGGCGCCGCCTCAGCCCCTCACGATCCTAGACCCGTACGCCTGGGAGAGGTCGTCGGTGACCCAGCTGGCCCTTGGCGAGCTGGTCACCGCCGGCCAGCTGGCGGCTAATGAGGATGGCCACCCGGCAGAGTGGATAGTGCCACCGGCGGGGGACCGCGCACCCAACCCGCCGGAAGGCTATGTAGTGAGCTTCGTGCGCTTTCACGAGCGAGGCTTCAACGCGCCGGCGAGCCGCTTCATGCGGGCGCTGTGCCACTACTACGGCGTGGAGTTGCACAACTTCGCGCCCAACGCGATCTCGCAGGCGGCCACGTTTGTGGGCGTCTGCGAGGGGTACCTGGGGATCCCAGTCAACTGGGAGCTCTGGGTGCACCTCTTCCGCGCGGAGCTCTTCACGCAGCCCACGACGGAGCCGAGGACCCGCCGCGCGGTGCGCGCCGGCGGGATGTCACTCGCCCTGCGGGCGCAGTTCAAGGACGTCTACATCCCCCCGCACCATGACGACGAACAACGCCGGCCGGGAGCGGGGATGGTTCTCCTCGCGCAACGCCGAGCCCGGCCTCCCCCCCCTACACCCCGGTCGGGTGTTCAAGGAGAAGCCCAGCTCCTGGGGCTACGGGGTGTCCACTCCCTAGCATCGGCGGCGGCAGGAGTCGGTTTTGGCCGCCCTGAGGTACCTGTCGGAGCAGGGGCTGACCGCGATGGGTGTCCTCGCCTTCCTCCATCACCGGCGGGTCGTGCCCCTCATGGAGAGGCCGCTCTGCATCTTTCAGATGACAGAGGAGGCGGACCCCATCGCGCTGGCGAGGTCGCGGATGCTCCCGACCCCCCTTGGGCGGTCGTATGCGCTCACCCGGGCGCGGAGCGCCGTCGACACCCGGATGCCGGCACACCCGGACCGGACCCCGTGGGACCTCGAGATGCTCCCCACCGGCCCGCTGGTGAGCATGATTCTTGATTCCGTTTTGGTTTTTTTTTGGTGTTGCCTATGCCTTCTGACGCGCCATTGATGTTTTCTCATGCAGCTGGTAAACTTCACCGCCGCGAAGTCCGTCCCGCCCACCCCCGACTCCCGCGCGCTCGGCCGAGCGGCGCGCAAAGAACGGGAGCAGGAGCGGGCGGCTCGCGAGAGGGAGCGCGCGAGGCGACACCAAGAGCGCCGCGACCATCGGAGCGCGGAGTACGGCGGCGCGAGGAGCCGGGGCTCTCCTCCCGGGGACCGAGGAGTACTCGTCCTCGGAGGAGGACGAAGAGGAAGAGGCCGAGGGGCGGGGCCCCTCTCGATAGGTGGGAGCCCCGCGCCCCCCGTCGCCGGAGCCGCGCGCCGGCGGCAAGGGCGACATCGCCGGGGGCGGGCGCAACGGCGCCCGCCGCCGTGCAATCGACAACAAGGACGCGCGCCGCGGAGGCGCCGGCGCGTGCCGCGGAGGCGCGCATGACAAGCGCGCGCGCCCGCGCGGCAAGCGTGCATGCGCGCATGGCAAGCGTGCCGCGCGCGCGGGCGGGGCCCCGCGCGCGCGGGGCGTCGTCCGGAGGCGTGGCGGCGGCGCGCGCCCGCCGCGCCGACCTCATCTGCTGAGGCCTCGAGGAAAAGGAAACGGGCCTTTTCCTCTTCGAGGTAAGGGGCTTCGCTTTCTAGCTTGATTTGGTTTTGTAACGATCAGGCATTCTAACCTTTTGTCTATCCCTGCGCAGGGTGGTGCCAACTGTGCCTCCCCTTGCACCGGCCAAGGTGCTGAGGGCGGACGCATCCGTCTCCACCCGGCGGCGAACATCGAGGGCGTCGCGGGCGGGGGCGAGCACGGCGGCGGGCGAGAGCTCGCAAAGCCCGGCCGAGGCTTCGAGGCCCCGGCCGGCGAGATCAGCCCGCCGCGGCGCGGCCGGCGGTCGGCCGGCCGAGGGGCCGGCCGCCGCCGGCCATTGTGGGGACGCGAGCGCGGCGCGCCGGCCGTGGCGAGGCGCGGCCGCGGAGGGCGTCGCTACGGAGGCGCCGTCCGTGGCGCCGGCGCGCGGAGGAGGCGGAGCGGGTGCAACCCATGGCGGCGCCCGTGGTCACGAGGCGCAGCGGAGGCGGTGGCCGCGGCGCCGCGCCGGCGCCCGCGGCCACGGAGGTGCAAGTGGAGGCGCCGGTGGAGGCGGCGCAAGCGCCGGCGCCCACCGGCGATCCCCGGCGGAGGTGGTGGAGGTCCCGGACGACTCCCCGCCGCCCGGGTGGGATCAGTGGGCTAGCTTCCCCACACGCTCCCCCGAGGCCCAGAGGGGGCCCTCGTGAGGCGGCACGAGGGTCACATGGTGGCGGGGGGCCGAGGACACGGCGCCGAGGCCTCGTCCTCCCGCGCGCGGCCACCCCCGCCCGTGCGGAGGGGGCCGTTGACGATCCCCCCGCGTTTGCCGACGCCGGGGGGAGCAGGAGCTCGGGGAGAGCTCGGGGAGCCACGGCGCCACGCTCAACCGCGCGCCGAATGAGGCGCCGCGGGTCCATGGAGGCCCCGCATGGCGCGTCTTCCGGTAGGGGCGTAGTTGCTCGTTTTTCTTCTATCTCTCGTTTTTGTGTCTCGCCTCCGTGTCGTAGCGCTTACGAGTTTTGATTTGTGGGTGCCAAGAGCTCGAGCGCCGCGCCCACGACAACTACGACGCCTTCGACCGGTGAACGCCGAGGCCCACCGGCCTCCGGGAGCGGTGCGGCGCTTTCGACGCGCTTGCCGACGCCCTCGGGACCCCGGACAGCGGTTGGCGTACGGCCATGGCGTGGCGCGACGAGCTCCCCGAGAGCTCGAGGCGGGACCCGCCGCGCCGCTCGAGCCTCGAGCGGGTCTCGCGCGGCCCTCATCGATCGTGATGAGGCGCTATGGCGGTGCACGCTCGGACTTGGAGAAGATGCGACGCCGGCCACCAATTGGGAAGCGGAGGTGGTCAACGTCCGCGGCGAGAACCGGGGGCTCCGCTCGTCGCTCGAGGGGGCGCAAGCGCGGCCGCCGCGGGCCGAGGAGCGGGCGCGCGGGCTGGGAGCAAGCGGGCCAAGGAGGCCGACGATTTGAAGGCTGCCCTCGACGCCAAGGTTGCGGCGCTCGCCGTCGCCGAGGAGCAGCTTCAGCAGGAGCACACCGCCCGCCAAGGGGCTGAGGGGCGGCTCCAGCAGGAGCAAGCCGCCCTCGTCGACGCCCGGTCGGCGCTGGAGCAGAGCGCGTCACTCGCGAGGCGGCGCGAAGTCGCCGGGAGGAGCGAACACCGCGTTCTCCAAGGCCGAGGGTGAGCTCATTGTGCTCGGCATCACAAATGCGAACAATGAGTTGGCCCCTCCGGGAGCGAGGGTGAGACCGTCAAGCGCCTCGAGCCGACGGTCGAGGCCGTGCGCCTGCGACTTCGAGACGGAGAGGAAGCAAGTCGAAGGTGAGCCGTCGCTTGGCTTCTATTTGGTTGGTTTTTCGTTTGGGAATTCGTGCTCCCCTTTCGATTTCGGTCTTGTCTTGGTGACTCCGTGCTTGCGCACGGCTGCGGGGCACGCGGTGACCGAGCGGGCCGAGGCGGCTGCGGGCTTCCTATAACTCCTCCGAGCGGGAGCCGCAGGGAGGCTGCGTGATGCGGCCCTCGAGACCTCGCCAAGCCGTGGAGGAGGGCGAGGCTCGGGGCCGGCGGCTCGTTGGCCGGCCGCCCGCGCGCCCTTGGCGGCCACGTCACCTAGCGGATGCGCCGGCGGCGCGTCTTGGCGTCCAGAAGGCCCTCGGAGTGGTACGATCCCACTACGAGGTCAACTTCGAGGCGCTGGCGGAGGGCTACGTCGTCCCCGAGGGTGTCGAGGACGAGGTGGCAATGGAGCGTGTGGACGCACTCGCCGCTGACGCCGCCGGGTCGCTCGCTGAAGCCTTCGAAGAATTCCTCTTCCCGGACGCCGTTGACGCCGCCGCTCCTCCTGCCTGAAGACAGCTGGGCACTTGGCCCATTTTTATGTGTATCAGTATTCTGGCCTCGTGGCCTTTTGTAAATGAACAAGTTGCTTTTCGACGTAAACACTTGCTGAAATGAAGTCATTTGTTTATCACGCTTTTTGTTTCTCCTTCTTCCTGAGTAGATTCTAGTTAGGGGAGTTCGATTTTCGCGGGGGGCCCGCTGGGTTGGAGGCGAGAGAGAAGGGCCATATCCACGCGGCGTAGGCTATCTCTGGCTCGCACGCTCCTTTCCGCTGGGCCGCCTGCGCCCTGTTCGAATCGTTACTCGTAGTTGAAGTAGAAAACAAACTTAGCGCGCGTGAGTTGTTTCGTTTTTGCGAAAAAATGGGACCATTTTGGGGGGGGTGCCCCCCCGCAGTAGCCCCCGAGGGTAACTTGGGTTTCAGGGGAAAGCCGAGTTGCCCTTTATATTAGACTTGAAGTATTTACATAGTTGTTTACCAACTGGGGCGTTGGTCGTATGGTTTTTACAACAAAAGTACTTGGAAATCCTAGCTAAGGGTAGAAGCGACGTAGCTGTTGGATGTTCCAAGCGTTGGTGAGCTCTTCACCGTCCTCATTGGCCAGCTTGTACGTGCCGGGCTTGAGTACCTTCACCACGACGTAGGGTCCCTCCCATGGGGGCGATAGCTTGTGGCGCCCTCGATTGTCTTGACGTAGCCTTAGGACCAAATCCCCTTCACTAAAGTCCCGTCGACGTATCTTGCGCGCTTGGTAGCATCTTAGGGACTGTTGATATCTTGCGGAATGCATTAAGGCTACGAGGCGTGCCTCGTCCAGCTGATCCAGCGAGTCCTCGCGGGCTCGCTAGTTAGCATCCTCGTCATAGCCTCGAACCCTGGGCGATCCGTATTCCAAGTCTGTGGGGAGGACGGCCTCCGCACCATGGACTAGGAAAAACGGGGTGAACCCGGTGGCTCTGCTCGGGGTGGTCCTTAGGATCCAGACAACCGCTGGTAGCTCTTGGAGCCATTTCCGTCCAGATTTGTTGAGCTGGTCGAAAATTCTGGGTTTAAGGCCCTGTAGGATCATGCCATTGGCACGCTCTACTTGGCCGTTGGTCTGTGGGTGTGCCACAGCCACCCAATCCACACGGATGTGGAATTTGTCGCAGAACTCCAAAAACTTCCTACCCGTGAACTGGGACCCATTGTCTGTGATGATGGAGTTTGGTACTCCAAAGCGGTAGACGATGTCGGTGAAGAATGTTACCGCCTGCTCTGCCCTTAGATTCGTGATGGGGCGGACCTCTACCCACTTGGAGAACTTGTCGATCGCGACCAGCAAGTGGGTGAAGCCCCCGGGCGCCTTCCGCAGGGGCCCAACGATGTCCAGCCCCCACACGGCAAATGGCCATGTTACGGGGATGGTCTGCAGGGCATGGGCGGGCAGGTTGGACTTGCGCGCGTAGAACTGGCACCCTTCGCAGGTGCGTACGATTTCGCTGGCATCCGCAACTGCGGTAGGCCAGTAAAAGCCTTGGCGGAACGCGTTGCCGACGAGGGTACGAGGCGCTGCGTGATGGCCGCAGATCCCGGCGTGGATGTCCCGCAGAGTTCGCGCCCTTCGGGGATGGGCACGCACCGCCGCAGATGCCGGAGGCGGCGCGCTTGTACAGCTCGCCTTCAACGAGGGCGAAGGACTTGGCCATTCTGGCGATGCGCCTAGCCGCGGCCCGGTCCGCGGGGAGTTCCCCTCGAGCCATCCAGGCAATGTATTTATCACGCCAGTCCGTCTTGACAGGAGCTGGCTCGATGTCCATCACGTCATCCCCGTAAGCGCCATACCCTTCGAGGAGGGAGAGTACGTACGCCTCGTTCGAGGGGTCCTCGTCCATGGGTTCCGCACCCGTTGTGTTCGAGGGAGCCCCCGAGGGTTCAGCGTGACTCGAGGGGTGGGGCTCGAAGACGATCGAGGGTTGAGCGACGTCGCGCGCGAAAACGTTCGGGGGAACGGTGATCCGCCCGGACGCAATCTTGGCCAGCTCATCCGCCTCCTCGTTGTACCGGCGGGGCACATGGTTGAGCTCGATGCCATAGAACTTGTCTTCGAGGGCCCGCACGGCCTTGCGGTAGGCCTCCATCTTGTCGTCATGGCAGCTCGCGTTCTTCATGACTTGATCGATTACAAGCCGCGAGTCCCCCCGCACGTCGAGGCGCTTAACGCCCAACTCAATAGCGATTTTGAGGCCACGAGAGGAGGGCCTCGTATTCGGCCATATTGTTAGACGCGGGGAAGTGGAGGCGCCTTGCGTAGCGCATGTGCTCCCCGAGGGGTGACACGAAGAGCGGGCCCGCGCCCGCCCCTCCGTTTTCATCACCGAGCCGTCGAAGAACGCAGTCCGGCTCTGCGCCGGATCTGTGGGGGCGGTAGCTGCGTATCCGTCCACTCAGCGACGAAATCCACCAAGATTTGCGACTTGATGGCCTTGCGCGGGGTGTAGGCGAGCGTCTCGCCCATCAGCTCCACAGACCACTTGGCAATCCTGCCTGCGGCGTCAGGGTTGCGGATGATCTCCCCCAGCGGGAAAGAGGAGACCACCGTGACGGGGTGGGCCTCGAAGTAGTGGCGTAGCTTGTGCCACGCAAGGACTACCGCGTACAGCAGCTTCTGGACCTGGGGGTAGCGCGTCTTGGTGTCTGACAGGACTTCGCTGACGTAGTATACAGGCCACTGCACAGGCAAAGCATGCCCTTCCTCCGTGCGCTCCACGACGATCACGGCGCTGACCACCTGGGTGGTTGCGGCGACGTAGAGCTGCAAGGGCTCGCCGTCCTACGGCGGTGTGAGAACGGGGGCGCGCGCTAAGGACGCCTTTAGCTTGTCGAGCGCGTCCTGGGCCTCGGCGGTCCAGGAGAAGCGTTCGTGCTTCTTGAGGAGGCGATAGAGGGGCAGGCCCTTCTCACCGAGCCTCGAAATGAAGCGGCTTAAGGCGGCAAGGCACCCCAGCACCTTTTGCACCCCTTTGAGGTCCCGGATTGGACCCATTCGTTCGAGGGCCGCAACCTTTTCGGGGTTGGCCTCGATCCCCCGTTGGGAGACGATGTACCCCAGGAGCATGCCTCGCGGCACTCCAAAGACACACTTTTCGGGGTTTAACTTGACCCCATTTGCTCGTAGGCAACCGAACGCGATGGCAAGGTCGCCCACCAGGTCGTCCACCTTCCTGGTTTTTACGATAATGTCATCAACATACGCTTCGACCGTCCGTCCGATGTGGTCTCCGAAAACGTGCTGCATGCAGCGCTGGTATGTTGCACCCGCGTTTCGGAGGCCAAATGGCATCGTGACGTAGCAGAACATCCCGAACGGCGTGATGAACGAAGTCGCGAGCTGGTCAGACTCCTTCATCTTTATTTGATGGTAGCCGGAGTAAGCATCAAGGAAGCAAAGCAATTCACACCCAGCCGTTGAATCAACGATTTGATCAATGCGTGGCAAAGGAAAAGGAACTTTAGGACATGCTTTATTAAGACTGGTGTAGTCTATACACATCCGCCATTTCCCATTCTTTTTTCTTTGCAAGTACGGATTTGCTAGCCACGTTGGGTGGAACACCTCCTTGATGAACCCGGCCTCGAGAAGCTTCCGCAGCCTCCGCTCCGATTGCCCGTCGCCGCTCCTCGTCGAAGCGGCGGAGCCGTTGTTGCACGGCGGGGCGTGAGGCAGGATGTCAAGGGAGTGCTCGGCGACCTCCCTCGGGATGCCTGGCATATCCGAGGGGCTCCACGCGAAGATGTCGGCGTTGGCGCGGAGGAAGTCGACGAGCACCACTTCCTATTTGGGGTCGAGGGTGGAGCTGACCCTCAACGCCTTGCCCTCGGGGGCGAAGGATCGAGGGGGACCTCCTTGGTCTGCTCCGCGGCCTCGAACGTGCGGTGTGCTTGGCGGCGGAGTCGAGGTCGTCGTTGACCATCTTCTCCAAGGTGGTCACCAGCGCTTCGTCCAGCGCTAGCGCCTCTGCGTGCTCGACGCACTCGACGTTGCAGTCGAATGCGTGCTCGATGGACGAGCCAACGGTGATGACGCCGTTCGGTCCTGGCATCTTCATCTTCAGGTAGGTATAGTTGGGGACCGCCATGAATTTGGCGTAACAGGGTCGCCCAAGTATGGCGTGGTAGGCTCCCTTGAACCCCACTACCTCGAAGGTGAGGATCTCCTTGCGGAAATTCTTCGCGGTGCCAAACCGGCGGGTCGATCTCGCCCGAGGGGATGCACTGCTTGCGGCGCGATGCCGTGGAACGGCTTCGTGCCGGGCCGCGGCCCCGGTCCAGCCCAATCCCCATCAAGCACGGCGTATGCGCGTAGAGGATGTTGAGGCCGCCGCCCCCGTCCATCAAGACCTTCGAGAACCGCGCGTTCCCGATGATGGGGTCGACCACCGGCGGGTGCGGCCCGGTTGGGGACGCGGTTCGGATGGTCCTCCCGGCTGAAGGTGATGGCGTCCTCCGACCAATTGAGGAAGGAGGGAGGCGCCTTCTCCGCGGCGAGGACCTTGTGCCGCTCCTTCTTGCGCTGGCGGGTCGACATGTCGACGGTGGGTCACCCGAAGATGAGGAACACGTTTTCCACGGCGGGGAAGCCGCTGGCGTCGCCATCTCCTCCGTCTTTCTTGGCCTCTGCCTCCTTCGTGGCGGCACGGCCATAGAATTTCTTGAGCATGTCGCACTGCTCAAGGGTGTGGTTTACTGGGATCTTGTGATACGGACTTGGCTTCTTCAGCATGTCGTCGAACACCCTCGGACCTCGAGGGGCCGGTCGAGGGCCCCGTCGAGCCGGGTCAACAGCGAGGGCCTCGGCATTACCGCCGTCGCGCCCCTGCTCGCGCGCCTCGCGCGCGGCTTCTTTCCCTTCTTGCCCCGCTTGTCGTTGCGGTGGGGCTCCCCGGACTTGCTGCCCTCTACGGGTGCGTCCTCCGGGCGTTTGCCCTTCTTGCCGTCGAAGATTGCCCCCACGGCCTCCTCTCCTGAGGCGAAGCTGGTGGCGATGTCGAACAGCTCGTTGAAGTCCGCGGGCGGGCTGCGTCCCAGCTCCCGCACGAGGTCCCGGCACGTGGTACCCTTGAGGAAGGCATGCACGATCTCGGACTGCGCCACGCTGGGGAGCTCCGTGCAGCGCTTGGAGAAGCGCCGTATGAAGTCTCGCAGCGACTCGCCGGGCTTCTGTGTGCAGGAGCGCAGGTCCCAGGAATTCCCAGGGCGCACGTACGTGCCCTGGAAGTTGCCCACGAACGTGCGGACCAGATTGTCCCAATTGTGGATTTGGCTGGCGGGCAGGTGCTCGAGCCATGTCCGGGCCGCATCGCCGAGGTGCAGGGGCAAGTTGCGGATGATAACTTCGTCGCTGGTCGCCCCGCCCAGCTGGCACGCCAAGCGGTAGTCGTTGAGCCACACGCGAGGATCCGTCTCCCCGTTGTATTTGACAATAGTCAAGGGTTGGCGGAAGCGCCGGGGGAAGGGCGTCGTGCGGATCTCCCGCCGAACACACGGGTCCCCGGGGGTTCCGGCGTCGGGGAGCGGTCCTCACCGCTGTCGTAGCGCCCGCCCCGTCGAGGGTGGTAACCCACCCCTGCTCGCGCGTCCGCCTTGCTCGTGTGGCGGGCGTTGATGACGTTGCGAGCGTCACCATCGAGGGCTCTGCGCGTGTCAAGGAGCCGTTCCTTGGCCGGTACGCGACCTGAGTTGGCGGGATGCTCCGCCGCCCCTCCCCGCATGGACCGAGGGTTCGCCCCCTTGTGCGGCCCCGTCGCCCCGCGCATCCCCTTGTTGGCGGATGCGCGAGGCCGAGCTCTCAGCCTGCTGGACGGCCGCTTGCTCGATGAGTCTGCACCTCGCGGTGCAGATCTCGTGCGTCAGGAGTCGAGGGTGCCGGCATGGCCCGTAGCAGCGTTGCGGCGGTAACGAGCTTCCGACTTGCCGCGGCGGCACGTCGGGGGTTGTCGGCATTGATGCGGTCGCGAGCTCGTGCTCCCCGCCTCCCCGCACGCGTTCGCCGCGAGCGGAAGCTTCCGCGGCCATCGAGGCGCGGAGTAGCCGCACCGTCCGTACTCCTCCGCCGACTTGGCCTCGAGCTCACGGGCTTGGGCCGGGCCGCGCGTCGGCGTCGGCCCGGCAGAGCGCTTGGCCCCGCGGCCATGCACGCGGCGATCCCCGGGCGGGGGGTGATCTCCCCGGTCTCCGGCGCCCACCGCGCCGGCCGGCATTGGCCGGGTCGTTGGTGATGACGGCGTAGCACTCCCGCGGGGGGTCGTAACTCCCGGTGCTGGAGTCGTCGGAGCAGCCGAACCAGTAGTCCGTAGCGTCGAGGAAACGCCTGAATATGACTGGGTCCGGCACGCCGGAGAAGTCCCATTCTGCATAGCCGTGGCGGTTGGCGGGTGGCAACGCGTCGAGGGAGCCCAGAGACGACTCGTCAGCCATTGAGGCACCGGGATCCCTGGCGACGAGGACGTGGCGGCCAGGCGGGACCCTGCGCATCGTGGTGCTGACGTTGTTGTTGTAGGCCGACGTGGCACCACGCAACCCAATGGGGATGCGCGGTCCGGAGACCGCTCGTTGTCCCGCTGGGACGGTGGCGGTCGTCGTGACGGTGGGTGCTCCGCGTGGAGAGGCGGCGCGCTCGGCCGCCGCGCGTCGCTCCGACCGCGCCCCCGGCACGAACGTAGCCCGGAGCGGCGGCGGCGGCGTCGCGGCGTCAACGGGCCCGCGGCATCTTCGCCCGCGGGCGTCCGCGCCGTGGTGGCGCGCGCGTAGCGGGGACCGGAGCGGGCCCGGCCGCGCCGCGCGCGGAGCTCCTCACGGTTGGTGAGGCGCATGAGGTAGCCATTCCCCGTGGCCCCGAAAGTTCGGTGCCCCCGAACCGGATTTCGAACCCGGCGGGGAGGGGGTCCGAGCTGCCCATGCAGTAGCGTGTACCGCGGTACTCAGTGCGGATCACCATGGAGGGAGTGGACGGATTGACCTTAGGCGCTCAATAGCCCCACGGTGGGCGCCAACTGTCGGTGCGGAATGCGGTCCCGACACTAACCAGTAGTAAGCACCGCGGTCTATCCCTCAATGGTCGATGCTAAGCAACAAGTGACACAGAGTTTTTATCCTGGTTCCGGCCGAGGGGGCCGTACGTCCAGCAGAGGCGTGCTCGAGGCACTATATTACTTAGCACCGGGGGTGCTCGTAGTGGGGTTGCTACAAGCAAGGCGGGAGAGGAAGCCTCGGCTTCCAAGTCCCCGGTGTGATGGCGGAAGATGTTGTGGGAGAATTGGAGAGTGGATCTTTTAAACTTGAAGCCTTGAATTTCCTAATGCACTTTAAAGAACCGGGGAGTTCACTTTACGCATACTCATATTTTTTCTTTTTCTCATATTTCTCCTTCTTTTCTTTCTTTCTTTCTTTCATTCATTTTTTTCTTGTGAGACTTTCATCTTGGAAGTCCCGTACATCGCCTTTGAACTTTCTTTCTTTTTTTTAAATACTCCCCTTTGAACTCTAAAATTGCATCGTACCTACCTCCTCCCCCATGCTTAGACGTTGCTCGTCCTCGAGCAAGGAGGCGATAAATAAGGTAGGTATCGGAAATATTTTTCCTTGGAGAGATACTTGAATTCTTCAATGTTGGCACCGTCTTGCGATCTTCCTTGAATTGATGATCCATTCTCAATGATAGGTTGTGGTCAAAGAGGTAATCACAAAAGATGATATTTGGTTTTAAGGGTGGATATCCGGCGAGGTTTGTGAGATCTCCGCTGCGGGGATGCACAATGCACGGATAAAAGGCTAGCAAAAAGATAGATACGCAAAAACGGAATGACCAGCTTCTTAGTCTCGGGCCAGAGAAATCATGGCCTGCAATAACTCACTCAAAAATAAATCTTGTACACTAAGGTTTATGCACTCAAATATATATTAGGCTCTGGATAGGTTGAGCAACACACAAGTGATATTTATGACAAGGTTAGCGATATTTTTGAGCATAAAAGACATCTTTAATCTATTCATAACTTGAGAGCACATAAGACACTATGGGTCTTTATTTTAATCATAACCTCAGCTAAAGATTAAGCTAGCATTTAAATAAATTCAGATTCGTATTTTGAGAGAGCACTAGCTTTAACATGCATAAATCAATTACAAAGATAAACAAAGAGGCAATTATAATCATATATCATCATGGCAAAAATTTTTGTAACTTTTCCAATGATATAATCAAGGTGGTGTCTTTGTTAATGATGAAATCAAGTTGAAATACAAACTGAAAATAAACAAACACACATGCTAAAATTTAAATAAAAACAGAAAATATTACGCAAACACACATAAACAAAAGCTGAAAATTACAGAGAAAGAGAAAAGAAAAGAAAACTAAAGTTCCTTAATCTTCCTAGTCCTCCGCCGGTGGTTGGTGTTGATGATCTTGATAGTAATACCCTTGCTCGTAGTACGCTTGGACATTCCCTCCGACGAATTGATTCGGCTCCACTAGGTGAAGGCGTCCAAGCTCATAGGTAATATTTGCATTGCCCTCACCAAGTTGAGCCGCGTTGGCATGGATGGCTGCGACGTTTTGGGCGTTTCTTGCAACATACCCTCCAATTATGGCCATGCTTTGTTGTGGTTGGGGATATTGTGCGTAGGGCTCCGCGAAGTTAGCGTTGGGCACCACATAATTTGGTGGGGGTACCGGTGCACCACCCCCTATGCTTGCTCTTGTGGCCCTCCGTAATAACTTGGCGGAGGAGGGATCCCACCGAATGGTGGCACATTGGGTTGTGCACCACTCACTTGTGCGGAGGATGTTCCCTCCTCTACGATTCTTCCTCTTTTGTTTTTTCCTTGCTGGGACAAGGAGTCTCTCTTCCAACCAATCTTCCCTCCCTTTGATGAAAAGCCTAAGCTTTGCATCCGGAAGGGGTAGGTTCACTATGGCCAAACGAAAACCTCTTCTCTCATCTCCACTAATGTATTTGCCTTGTCGCAAATATTCAATGCCGAGAGAGGTACCACGCAAAAGATGGTCGGGGTTCCTTGCGATCCCCGGCCGTAGGGAGAAGGCCAACATGGAGAGGTAGCACCCCGAACCAATATGTCCCTCCCCCGATGTTGCCTCGCAACACCAACAGTTGATCATAAGGTAAGAGGGGTCTATTGGCTGCTTGGCAATTAAAGCCGAGTAGAGCCAATTCAACTCCGTGTCGGTCACCTTTGTCTCCTTCATCATCCTCCCCAATACTCTCTTGCACATCCAAGAGTGAAATATCCGGATAATGGGGTTGTGGATGCAATTGCGTTGTTGATGGGCTTCTCCGAAGATTAAATTCCAAAATCCATTTAACATGTCGGGTGGCACGTCAACTTTCTCCGGAGCTCCCTTATGGAATCCAAGTAGCTCCCTAACATGCTCGTAGGGAACCACTTGTTGGACTCCCTCCAAACGGAATAATAAGCTTTTCACCCCATCATCAAGGATAGATGCAATGGTCATCAAGATTTCCTAGGCGAACCCCTTGTGGGTGTCCGCCGATACTCCGTTGGAGAATTGCACCCATCCAAGGTGCCCCAACATGTAGTATATGTCGGTGCCAAAACCCAAGGTGAAGAGTGCTTGGTCGTCGAACTCGACGTTGGGCACAAGCCTCTTCTCAAGACGAGAGAGCCTCTCCTCCTCCTCCGACGACAAGATGATGAAGCCGTACGAGGAATATATCGGAGTGTAAGGAGGTGGCGCGGTCGAACGGGTCGATCGTCGTGGTGGCGCGGGCTGCTCCTCCGTGTGCCCTTGAGGTTCGGTAAACCTCATGGACGTGCTCCTTGCAGCCCTCATACCACCAAGGAGGAGAGCATCGTTCCTCCTTGGTGGCGCCGTATCCGTCTCCATGCTCCCGGGAGACTCGGAAACCGAGTGCCTCCTTGAATACGTCGTCGACGACGGCTTGGATGACGACGAACCCTTCTTCTTGGAGAAGAGACTTGTGGTTTTCTTCCACATGGTTGCTGCACTCTTTTTTCTACCAAAACTCCGGGTTGCAACCGGTAACTAGGCACTTAAAATCTTACTTCGGATGTGGACTTTGAGTGGATTAAGGTGGTGGATTTTTTTTGAGCTATCAAGCTTGGGAAGGTTGGCTATGTCTACGGAGGTTTTGGGCACACAAACATGAACACACAAACTAAGGAAGGAGAGGGAAGCTTTCCTGCAGAAAACGGAAGCCGGGGGGCTCCTTAAGTAGGGGAGGCCGGCCGGCCTGGGCCGACCGGCCTGGGTGGCTTCTGGCTCCTCCCCGCCTTGGCTTTCTTCTAGCACGATCATTTCGCCTCTGCAACTTTTTTGCCTGCGTGCTCCACGAGTTGCACCGCCCAAACGCTCTCGTCCACTCCTTTTCTTGCATTATTGGTCCTTCCACTTGATGCTTCTTGCTTTGGGTCATGTCCATGCTCCCTTGCTCCACTTGCTTCACATGCCACCATGAAATTCCTGCAAAGTTCATGCTTGCTGCCCACCATGCTTGTCCTTTGCATGTGGACTTGGTGAAAGTTGATGAAAGAGTATCCAATCGTGCATGCATGATTAATTCAAACTAGATTGCCTCCCTTTAGGTGTGTTTAAGGTTAAGCACTCCTCTAATTCGAAATTAAAAATATTTTTCCAGAGCCATGCAAGAGCTCAAGCATAAATTTAGAGAAGTTTTTAAACCATTAAAAACAAATGTAAGTCGAAAATATTTTCCGACTACGTTGATATCGGTCTCACCGGTATAGTTTGCCTTCATCGGTTGAGAGCAAACTTTTCCCGGCTTGATCATGGGGGCATAGGTTTCGGTTCTAATTTTGGCTAAATGAGAGAGATTTTGAATAAAACAAAATTAGATGAGGCTTAGAAAAATTCTAATCCTAGAGAAACCAAGGATATAGATTTTTAAACCAACAAAAAGTTTTGATTTCTAGGTTCACGCGAGTCCTACCACGTGCTGAATTTTTATTAACACCTAGATATAAGTCGTGACTCTACTCGTGTGGTTTTAGCATGAAAAATAAGTCAACCTCAGCACCATAATGAGGGTGAAAGGTTGATTTAGGTTCTGAAATTATTTGGTTGAGGTTTCTCGAAAAGAAAAGAACAAACAAGCACATAGGAGGGTTCATGCAAAGGGTTTATGATAAAGCAAAACATTCAATCAAGAATTATGTCTCTAATATTGTTCAACCACTTCTAAGTCTAGTGTCTTTGCGTAATAAAACTCAAAACTAAATTATTAAAAAGACTCGAAAAACCTGGAATCGGGTTGTCCTCCCGGTGGCTTATTCTTGACTCGACGAAACGGGTTGCCTCCCGCCTAGCGCTTCGTTTATAGTCCATGGCTAGACTTCTTCACTTGATTACTCCGGATCAACGCTCTTTGCGGGCGTTGCAATCTTGGGTACCCACTTGCGCACCATCTTGGGCACACTCCAATCATGTTGCATGCCTCGATTCTTGGACGGAACTTGAAGGAACTCCTTTCTCCGTTGATATTGAACATGATCTCCCCCTTGCCAACATCAATAGTAGCTCCCACGGTCTTGAGGAAAGGCCTCCCAAGGATGAGCGGTGGCTTCTCCCTCTCTCCCATCTCGAGCACAACGAAGTCGACAGGGATGATGTGGTGTCCGACCTTCACGGGTACATTTTCAGCAATGCCCAAGGGATAGCGAATGGAGTTATCTCCCAACTCCAAACATATACCCGTAGGCTCCATCGGTAGGTGTAGCTTCTCGAACACATCCCTCGCCATGACGCTTACACTTGCTCCAAGGTCGCATAACGCCTTCTCGAAGTTGAAAGAACCAACCGAACATGGAATTGTAGGGCACCCGGGGTCCTTTTGCTTCTCTAGCCCATTAGCAATAGCGGCACTACACTCCTCGGACATCTTGACATGATCTACCCCGAGTGTTGCTATCTCATATTTATTTGCAAGTATGTCTTTAAAGTAACGAGAATATGTAGGTACTTGTAGGGCATCTACTAATGGCATGTTGATGCTATGTCTACGCACAACCTCCACAAACTTCTCAAAGTGGTTGTCAAGTTTACCTAGGAAGTAGCGTGGCTTGAGTTGCGGTATCCTCGTGTCTTCCTCCGGCATCTCAAATTCGGGCTCTTCGGTGACGATCCCTGTAACCTTCTCTTTAGCAACTCCATCCACCTCGGTGGATGGTTTAAGCTTCCTTGCTCCCGCGGAACGTTCCGGGTCTTCGGTCTCCTTCCCCGAACGTGTTTGAATGGCCTTTGCCGATTCGGGACTTTTGGGTTGTCCCGGAAGCTTCCCTTCATCATTAGTGAGGCGCCCCGCAAGTTGTCCAACTTGCGTCTCGAGCATCTTCATCATGTTGAGCACTTGATGATTGGAACTTCCGACCTCCGTCACCTTGCTATCGATGTTCTCCAACACCTTGTCTATGGTCTTGAAATTGGTGACGGTGTCCTTGTAGATCTTAGCTTGCTCGTCCATGAACTTCTTCAATTGTATACGAAGCGGAACCGCATTAGGAATAGATGAGCTTGCATTAAATTGAGGTCTACCTTGCCCGTAGCAGAAGTTCGGCAATTCTCCCTTCCTCATGTAGTCGAGCGTTTTGGCTTCCTCCGGACAATCTTTGCGGACATGGCCATACTCTCCACACTCTTCGCATGTGGATATTTCTTCGGCGGCCTTCAAGTCTTGAGCCTCTTTCTTCTCCATCTCCATCTTTTCCAACCTCCTCATGAGCGAGTCGATCTTGCCTTCAAGTATGTCCTCCTTCTCCACTTGCAAGACTCCTTTGACGTTACCCGTGGGTTGAACCAGATGTAGGTGCCCGGATGACGCCTATGTGTCATTATCCGCGACCTTCTTGA
This sequence comes from Cenchrus americanus, assembly GCA_947561735.1. NCBI lineage: Eukaryota > Viridiplantae > Streptophyta > Magnoliopsida > Poales > Poaceae > Cenchrus > Cenchrus americanus. The sequence continues at coordinate 29,089,405 of OX387241.1, read as the reverse complement.
ATAGAGTGAAAGCTTCCGTCGGTGTAAGTTCGATGATGGATCCTCCCGCCGATGCATCGATGATCGTCCTTGACGCCATGGTGAGTCCTTGATAGAACTTTTGCACGAGATCTTCCTTTGGGAACTTGTGATGTGGAACCGCCCGAGTGTACTCGTTGAAGCGCTCAAATGCCTCCGAGATAGTTTCCGTAGGATATTGAACAAAGGTGGCAATCTTATTACGCAAGCTTTGAGTTTTACCCGGTGAGTAGTATTCCTTCATGAAAGCCTTCATCAACGTGTTCCAATTTTGCACCGTCTCCACCGGTTGAGAGTGGAACCATTGCAAAGCCTTCCCGAGTAGTGAGAACGGAAAAAGCCTTTCCCTCATTTGATCTTGAGTCACCCCATCCATGTTGAAAGTCTGACATAGTTGAATGAACGCTTGGAGGTGAAGGTTCGGATCCTCTTTACCGGTGAAGGGTGAATGTTGCACCATGCGGATTGTTGAGGTCTTGATCTCGAACGGTCTTCCAATCTCCTCGAGGTTCAAGATTGGTAGATCGATGATGTCCGGGGTGCATAGCTCCCCAATCTTGCGTTCTTGCGGTGGTTGGTCACCCATCGGTGGAAGTCGATTCTCCCAAGGACTTTGAGGTGGTGAATTCTTCGGAGATTCCTGCGATCCTTTGTCTTCCGACTCCGAATCTACAAAATCTAGCTTTTTAGCTTGATGTGCTTCGCGTCTCCTTAGCCTGTAAAGTTTTTCTGGATCATCCACAAAATTATCGGGTTTGTTGGAGAGGTAGCCGTCCATCTCTTGTTAGGGTTAGCAATAAACAAAGTATGCAAAAACTAGCAAGTAAAAACAAATCTATAAAAACTAGGGTTAGACAAACTAGATTAGATGTATTTTGAGGATTATCAAAGTTTAGTAGATGCAAAAAGAAAAACAAAAAGAAAACTGAAAATTACAAAAAGGCAATAAAAAATCAAATCTTGATCACTTGTTCCCCGGCAACGGCGCCAGAAAAAGGGGCTTGTTGACGGTTAATAGTTGTATCAAATTTCGTTTATGACTTGCAAGCGGACAAGTCTCCCGTCGTAGTCAAGGGACCCTTCTTCCCTCGAGTGGTGAACCCAAGGTATCGAATCCGTGGAACAAATGTGTGACGCAAAAGTTGATCTAGTAAAGCCAAGTAACTTCAATCTTCGGTAAAACCCTAATGCATCTAGATAAAAGACACAAAACTAATCTAATCTACTAAAGACCGGAGATAACAAAGTAAGATTGGGTAGATAAACCGATCTAGAGAGATCGGGTTAAGCCTTTTGTTGAAGTTCCAAGCAAGAGAAGAAGTAGCAAATCGAATCTTATTAGAAGCCTCTTTAAACCGTGGTTTCCCGTCCAAATCCGAAAACATCCGCCTTTCGGAACCCCCGTCCTGTCACAACGTATCCCTACTCATGCGGGGAGTCTAGGGCGAGTCAAAAGACAAGTCGAGATTCTTTCGGAAGATCTGGCGTGTACCTCTAGCCACCGCAGCTACAAGAACACCCTATGTGATCTATCACGTGAATAGATCTAGAATAAGCAAACCGATCGAAAAACGAAATCTTCGAGGAAACACTTGATCGCTAAGAATAGATTCAACTTGATAATTCAACTATGACAATGATACATACACAAGATCACCACCGGGATCCTTCCTTGATCTTGCTTCTAGCTCCGGGAACTCCGACGTGGTCTTCCATGCAAGGTTCCCACGTCGGCTAGGGAAACCCTAGTCAACTAGCTCGACCCTCTCCTCTTCGAGATGGTGTCCCTCTCTTCTCTACTCCTCGGCGGCCGATGACGAATTGGATGATGCGTGGCTCTCGGTCAGGGGGCTATAAATAGCCTGAATGACGACTAGAGCAAAGGAGGGGGCAAACGGGCCCTAGACAGGGCTGGACCGGCCGGCCTGGGCTGACCGGCCTAGGCCCATCCAGGCCCAGCCCGAGGCCTCCTTTGCTCTACGTCGGTTCCCTTGCTTCCTGGATGTTCCCCCCTTCCGCATGTAGGTCCATGTCGTCAGTTTCTCTCCGAATTGGGCATAACTCCCTGGCTTCTTGGAGTTTAGTTTGCTTCATTGCATGACTTGTACGGGGCTTCAAGGTCTTGTCATAAGGTGCTTGATGAACTTATCCCGAAAGTCTTGCTTTCAACGCTAAAACCCTACATAAACACTAAACTCCAAAACCGACATGCACACGTGAACTTGTTATACCACGGGGGTTAGTACCAATGGATAAGGTATAAAACTTATGCCAACACCGAAGGTAAACTCATGGCTAGGTTGACGGATTTTCACCGTCAACAAAGTGTCTTTATCTAGCACTCAATAGAGGTGGTCATCTCTCATCCTATCTTCTATGGGCTCTTTATCATCTTGTCCATGATTCATCCTAGACAAATGACCGGTCACAACATTCTCCACCCCCTTTTTATCACGAATTTCAACATCAAATTCTTGGAGAAGAAGGATCCAACGAATCAAACGTGGTTTGGCTTCCTTCTTAGCCAAGAGATACTTGATGGTTGCGTGATCGGTGTAAACAATGACCTTCGAGTTCACGATGTAAGATCTGAATTTTTCGAAAGCGAACACCACCGCTAGCAACTCTTTTCCGTAGTGGCATAGTTTAATTGTGCCCCATTAAGAGTTTTTCTAGCGTAGTAAACGGCGTGAACTCGGCCTTCCTTTCTTTGACCCAAAACCGCGCCTACGGCGTACTCACTTGCGTCACACATGATCTCGAAAGGTTGGCTCCAATCCGGAGGTTGACAAATGGGAGCACTCACCAACACGCTTTTTAAGGTCTGGAATGCCGCTAGGCACTTCTCATCAAAGTTAAAAGCCACATCCTTTTGAAGGAGATGCGTTAAATGCTTAGTGATCTTTGAGAAGTCCTTAATAAATCTTCTATAAAATCCGGCATGGCCTAGAAAGCTCCTTAAGGACTTAACATCCGTCAGAGGTGGGAGTTGCTCAACCGTCTCTACCTTAGCCTTGTCCACTTCAATGCCTCTCTCGGATATAACATGTCCGAGCACTATGCCTTGCTTAACCATGAAGTGGCACTTTTCCCAATTTAACACCAAGTCTACCTCCGCGCACCTCGTGAGGACCTTATACAAGTTTGCCAAGCAATCCATGAACGTCTTCCCGTAAACGGAAAAATCATCCATGAACACCTCGACAATTTCTTCGATGAATTCCGAGAATACGGCCATCATGCAACGTTGGAGCGTTGCATAGACCGAAGGGCATCCTTCTATATGCAAACGTTCCATAAGGGTATGTAAACGTTGTTTTGTGTTGATCGTCCGGGTGAATGGGAATTTGCATGAACCCCGAGTACCCATCGAGAAAGCAAAAATAAGTGTGGTTCGCTAATCTCTCAAGCATCTCGTCAATGAACGGTAGGGGGAAGTGATATTTCTTCATCACTTTGTTAAGCTTACGATAATCAATACACATCTGCCACCCGGTCACGGTTCTTTGCGGTATCAACTCGTTCTTCTCATTCTTCACCACGGTTAAACCTCCTTTCTTTGGTACACAATGGTACCGGGCTCACCCACTCGCTATGCGGAACCGGGTAGATGATTCCGGCATCAAGTAACTTGATGACCTCTTTCTTTACTACCTCTCGCATGGCATGAGTTAGCCTCCTTTAGTGGTCCACTACGGGCTTACATTGATCTTCCATTGGTATACGATGAGTGCAAAAGGCTGGGCTAAGACCTTTGAGATCATTAATCGAATATCCAATCACCTTCCTATTTTTTTTAATAAAATCAGCAACTTTTCATTTTCTTCAGGACTCGATTCGTCGCTCACAATGATTGGATAAGTCTTGTCTGGGCCCAAAAATTCATACTTTAATCCTTTGGGCAAAGGTTTAAGGTCTACCTCGGGCACTTGTGGCTCCTCGGGTTTAATTTCTCCTATGTCCTCGAATTTTTCTTCCTCCACGCTTCCATCATGTGGTTCTAAGCCTTTTGTTGGTTCTTCTAGTTCTTCATCTTGTTGATTACTAATTTGATTTTCCATCGCTCTTTGCAGCGGGTCTCTAAGGGTTTTAACAAAACAAAGACTATCTACCTTCTCTACTTCTTCTTCGAGAGGAAAGGGTGTAGGGTGTTTAGAAACGCGATGAAAGTTATATGTGTACTTTGTTCCATTAAGGTTCATTGTTATTTTGCCTTCTCCGGCATCCAACACGGCATCAACCAATTTAAGAAAGGGTCTACCTAGGATTATGTGATCATGATTACTATGGTAAGCATCAATAACAAAGAAATCGGTTGGTATACATTTTCCAGAGATTTTTACTTTCATGTTGCAAGCAATACCTAGAGGTTTAATAGTTCTACCATCTCCCATAATTAATTTTGTTGATGTTGGAGCTAAGTCTAGGTTGTGGTCTTGAACTTTATCGTAAATTTTAGAAGATAGGACACTTACTTGGGCTCTGATGTCGCATAAAGCTTTGTATTGAACTCCGTTGATCTCGCAACTCAAGTGCGGTGCCATCTTCACTTCTTCTTCGGATCCTATCGCGTAAACTTCGGCGAGGCGAGCGTATGGTGATGCTTCGGGCTTGATCCCCATGATTCTCTTCACCTCGGCTATGTGTTCCGGATCCACTTCATCATCTCCCAAGAGCTTTTGAAAGATCTCACCGGTGGCTTCAAGGTTGTATGAATCTTCCGCTTTCTTCTCTAGTGGGAAATCCACTTCCAATGCTCTTGCCATCCCCTTTTGATTAGGGAACGGTCTTCTCTTGTCGAATACTTCTCTGTAATCGATAGGAACCCAATCCATTGGTTCGAACTCCCTTAGTGGCTTCGCGCTTGACATGCTTCTCTTGTTTGTCTCATTTAGTACGACGAAGTCAACGCTCGAGGTAGTTCTTGACTTGATGTGTTCTTGTTCAAACTTTTCCGGGATTGGCTCCTCTTTTGTGACTTTCGGGGTTGCCTCTTTAGAAAACTCAAAGCACACTTCTTCTTCCTTGAATTATATTCCGGCTCTTTCGCAAGTCTTGTTTCCCAATCTCTTCGCATGGAAGTCGCTTTACTAATTTTTTGTAGAAGTTGAGCCGCTTCCGTGAGTGTTTTCTCCATGAGATCCCCACCTCCACACATTTGGACATGTTGCATGCAACTAGGGGTTAGGGAAAAGAAAAATGTATGCAAGAGTACATCACCGGAGAAGCCGAGTCTTGGTCCTTGTTCTATCAACTCATTAAACCTATTCCAAGCTTTGTCTATCCCTTCCTCTTCTCCTTGCGTGAAAGTGATCACTTGCCTCCTTAGATGTTGAACCTTGCTAATTGGAAAGAACTTGTTCCAATTGCCTTCAACTTCAAAGGACACAAACGAGTACCATGTCTTTGCTTCACCGGCAAGTGAGTAGGGAAAGAGATTCCATTTGAACCATTCATCGGGAACTCCTTCTTGACGCACCGTGTTGCATAGCGTCATGAAATGCCTTATGTGTCTATATGGGTTTTCCGTAACCATCCCTTCAAACGGGTTTGCCGCCACCATCTCGATGATCTTGGATTTAATTTCATACTCAGTCGCTTCGAGCTTCGAATCCGACTCTTGTACTCTTATGTCTTCACATCGAGGGCTAGCGTAATCCCTTAGTGATTTCTCCGATTCTTCCACGGGTTGATTGACGAACGCCATCTAGACAATAAGATAAAAACAAAAACAAAAACAAACAAAGTGGTTTTCTAGATAATATGTGTTAGATATAGCAAACTAAAGATAAACTAAATATAAAACTAAGTTAGATGCAAACCAAACGATGTAAACTAGCTTGCTCCCCGGCAACGGCGCCAGAAAAAGGGGCTTGTTGACGGATAAAAGACATATCCCTCTACAATCTGCAAGCGTACGGACCCACACCTTTTTCACCACGGGATTCCTAAGATTCTTGTCAATCCGCAGTGCAAGGGGATTACAAGCGTTTGATCTACCTCTACACACTAGCTACTCAAACACAAACTATGATCAAACTAGAAAACAACTAAACTACACTAGAGAGAATGATTAAGCAATCAAGATAAGAGACACTCGCCCATGGGTCTACGATACTAGATCATGCAATCGCTTAAAAACATGAAAACCAACTAATCTATCGGGGGTTGTGACCACAGTTTCGCCCTTTCCCTCCTCTCGTACTGTCACTACGCGAAGGTATTCATGACTAGACCTATGATGGACACGGCATATTGAATGGATCCAAGGAAGCATTGGAGCTCTACTCCCTTTACGGCATGGTAGCTAACCTTAAGCATTAAAGTATATTCAACACAAGTAGATAGATAATCCAACAAAGTATGATTACATCTCAAGATCGATTACAACCCATGGAGGAATAAGAAGATTACCCCATCAAGGTGCTAGACATAGCACCGTTGATCATGGTCACCCTTCCGACTGTGTCTTCCTTCTTCTCCACTTGTGGGTGCTTCCTTCGAGGTGGTTGATCTCCCTCTGGAGATCTCCCTCCTCTCTCTCAAGCTTGTGGATGGCCTCCTGGTGCGAATGGCTCTCTCCCTCCGAATGGCGGCGCTTTCAGGGTTTTAGGGTTGAAGATCCTTAGGGTGCAAGGAAAGGGGGGCCGAACTGACCCCGAGAATTGGGCCGTGGGCCGACCGGCTGGGCCGACCGGCCCAGGCCCAATTCGGCCCGGTTCGGTCGCCCCTTCGCTCCCGTGGGTCCTCAGGTGATTATGCACTTTGCCCCCTCCACTTGCATGATTTTAATGATGTCATCCTCGCGTCCAAGATGGAGGTTCTCCGTGCATGAAGTTCGGTCTTTTGCGCTTCAATCCCCGGGGGTGTTCTTTCGTAACACTTCGGTCCTTGCCACCATTGGAAGTGATTTCATCAAGCTCATGAACATGAACAAGACTCCGTAAATGCTCCTTTGAACTTGTTGCGAATCTGTCCTTTATGTCCATGTTTTCCTGCATAAGCACAACACTTCCAAATGCATGCACATAGATGAACTTGTTATATGATTAGTGTGCCTAATGGCGGGTTAGTTCCATAATCAAATCCAAACCAAAGTGTAATGAACATGCTTGGTGTACCAAAATACACTGTCATCATCCTCTTAGAAGTAGACGGGACCCCTAGGGCACGCTTCAGCTATTCGCACTTCCTCATGGTGTGTTTAGTATTGCAGTGGAATTGGCATTGATCATCCATGACCATGTAGAAGTCGCCTTCAAGGAAGGTGGAAGGTCTTGGTGTGTTTGCCACATAGGCTTCGCCAGATCGCTTGCGCGACCTATTGCCTCCGTCGTCGTGGTCTTATCCGTTGAAGTCGTGCATCACCACGTCTTGAGTGTCGACCAGTTTATAAATGTAGGCCATGAGGTCACCGATGGTGTGTGCGTCAGCTTCATGAATCTTCTCGAACAGCTTGATGTTGGTGATCCCCTTCTTGTAGTAGGCAATGACGTCTTCGTCTTTGATGCCTGCAAGGGTGTTGCGGTTCTCGAAGTAGCGGTTGGTGTATTCTCGGAGAGTTTCATCACGCGTCATCCTCACTCTTGCGAGGTGGTGGGTGTTGCTAGGACGATTATAGGTCGCCTGATAATTAGTCGTGAAGAGGCGAGACAGCATCACCCAGGAGGTGATGCACTCTGCTGGGAGATTGTCGAGCCACAGGAGTGGTGCCTTGCCCATCACAAGGGGGAAGTATCCCGCCATGTGGTCTTCAATGCCTCCAGAGGCACGTGCCGCAATGTTGTACATCTTGAGCCATATACGTGGGTCAGAGCGACTGTCGTACTTCTCAATGGCTGTCTTGAAGTCCTTTCGGTATCTGATCGTCTGGAGACGTCATGAAAATGTTGGGAAGTTATTGACCGCTCCTGGGCTTGCTGATGGGGTGTGAGCCGCAGGGATGACGTAGAGGTCGTCGGGAGGGTCATTGTCTTGGTCGTATTTGTCGGTGTGGAAAGTAGTCCCGACACTAACTAGTAATGAGCGCTGAGGTCAACCTCTCGATGGGCCGGTGCTAAGCAACTAATGACACTGGGTTTTATCCTGGTTCTGGCTGGGGCCGTACGTCCAGTAGTGGCGTGCTCGGGGCACTATATTGCGTTGCACCGTGGTGCTCGTAGAGGGGGGCTACAAGCGTGGCGGGAGAGGAGGCTGGGCCTCCAAGTCCCAGAGGTATTGATTGAGGCAAGTGCCAATATCGTGGTGAAGGCGGAAAGTGTGTGTGTGATCGCTATCCGTCGTCCCCCTGCGGCTGGGGGATTGCCCTTCCTTTTATAGGCCAAGGAGAGAGCAATTTACAGGTGTGCCGCACTATTCTCCTACGTGGGGAGGCGTGGCGAGTAGTGCCACGGAGTTGTCGACCGCCCTGGCGAATCTTGCTCCTGTTGGGGCATCGTGGCGTGTCCTGTGCCCGTACAGGAGCAACTTCGAGGGTAGTGGCGTAAAGGTTGGCTGTCCGACCGCCGTCTGCGGGCCGGCTCGAGGGTGCTGTCAAGGGGGTCCATACGAGGTACAGTGGCGGGCGTGGCGACGTCACATCCCTGTGTTCTCCAACAGCGTCGGGGATATCGTCGTAGTACCCGGTGTGGCGCTGCAGTGGCCGGGATGGACGCACAGGGTTGACAGCGATAGAGAAGACTGCTCCCGCCGGCCTGACGTCACGGTGTAGTCCTGTGTAGTCATGGGAAAAGCATTCGAGGGTTCCGCCGGCCCCCTTCGAGGGTTCAGCGCGTTAGCCGTACAGAAGTAGGCGGCACAATGTCACGGGGATGACACCGGCCTCTCCGCACAGTGTTACATAGTGGCGGGGATGGCCTTCCCCAGGGAGTCGGTGGAACAACGCCGGGGCGTGATTCCCAGGCGTGTCAGGGTCGTGGCGCAGTCCTGCAGCGTCAGAGCATTAAATGCCCGTGCGTGTGAGCAAGAGCGGGGGTGACGTGCGCGTAGGGGCCCTCGAGCGAGGCGGACCTCGCCCAAGGGGGCGTTTGGCTGCGCCGCTCTGGCGAGCCGCGGGGGCCACCATGGCTGCGATCGTTTAATGCCTGTGTTTTGGGCTCGTGAGTTAGTTCGCGTTTTGCATTTTTTATGAGTTTTAAGCGGGCTTCCCCTGGTCATTTAGGGGACCCTTATTGCTGTCCCCGACAGTAGCCCCGAGCATTTGTGGGTGTACCCATGAGGGCCCCGTAGATGCTGACGCTGGCTGATGGGACGTTCTTCCCCCCTGGTCACTAATGCTGTTCCGTGGGGCCGCGTCAGCGGACCCGCGGGTCTAGCCCCCGAAGCCCTGTAGGAGCGTGAGTGCTCCTGCAGAGGTTTTTTTGCGAGACCCACCAGTGTGTGGGGTGTTTATTTCAACCGGCATTGACAATGTTCCAGCCGGCCTCGGTGGTGCCACGGGCACATGACTGGCATTGCCTGCGTTTGGTGCATCCTAGGAGGTTTAGCCGTGCGTCAAGCCCCCGAGTCTGGGCCCATTCGAGGCGATCGGGCCGAGCTCTCCGACTTGTTTTGAATGCTCCATCTCTGTCCCTTTGCGGGACGGAGGGTGAGGTTTCCGCAACCCCCAACGATCGGGTGGCAGATTGCGGATTCCTTGTCGAGCAGTTATCGGGTGATTCAAGTGGATGCCCATGCCCCGTTCGATAAGGGTTGGCTCGTGGTCCGGAGACTCGTCCATGAAAGCGCTCACGTGGGTTTGCTAGGTGGGGCCCGGTCCCGTTCGCTAGGGACCGAGGGCGCGAAAGCTCTCCCTCGATGGGATCCCCCTGACTAGCTGCCTTCGCTGGCTCTTGAATACGACATGTGGGGCGCCCTCGAGCCGGTGGACTCGAGGATAGGCTCGAATGCGCGCGCCCTCGTCGTCCCTGACTCTGTCGATCTGGAGCGCCTGTTCGAAACCTTCAAGGGTCAGACTTCGAACCCCTGATCAGTAGGGCCACTGCGGGGTGGCAGCTAGGTTCCCCCGACTTTTTGCATTTGCAGGACTCGAGGGCTCGCAGTCGGATCGGCCCTCGAATCGCTGATCAGTAATTTTCGTGAATCGAGGGCACCTGTGGCGCCCACTCTCGCTGAGTGGGCTTTGAGACCACTGGTCGGTAATCGCACCCTTCGAGGGTCGATTTTTTCGAGTCTCGTGCTCAGGCCGCTCGAGGGTCATCCTTACTTGGTAAGGGACCGGGCCATTTAATGCCCACAGTCGCGGCCATAGTTATGCGCCGCGGGCGCGCCTTTTCAGGTGTCGCGGCCGCGCGCGTAGTGGGCGACGTGGGTGGGCGGACGTGACGGCCCGCCGCGGCTCTTTGGTTGCCGCGCCGTAATGATCGCGCGCGTGCGTGCGCCTGGTCGTTTCGGTCGTGGCGGGCCCTGCTTGTTGGTGACGGGCACCGTTCACCTGCAGTTAATGCGCACAGAGCACGCGATTCGGGGAGCGCGGCTCCGTGGATCTATAAATCCGGGGGGAGGGCGAGGTGAGTTCTTTACCTCAACACTTAGCGTCCATCGCTCCTGCCTCCTTCGCTTCCGCTTCAGAGCACCGCGCGCCCCTTCATCTCGCATAGCGTTCGCTTCGTCTCCACGCGCTCCTTCGCCGACTGGCATGGCTCCCCCGTAGTCCATCACCGTGATCGACTCGCTGCCGTGGCCTCGCTTGACGGTGACGGTGTTCGTGCTGCACAAGCTTGTGAATGCCGGGAGCCCAACCCGCCGTTCGGCTACGTCGTCAGCTTCGTCCGCTTCCACAAGCGTGACTTCGCGGCGCCGGCGAGCCACTTCTGGCGCGGGCTGTGCTACCACTACGGCGTGGAGCTGCACAACTTCGCGCCGAACGCGATCTCTCAGGCGGCCACATTCGTCGGCGTGTGCGAGGGATTCCTAGGGATCCCAGCAAACTGGGATCTCTGGGTCCACCTTTTCCGCGCAGAGCTACACACGATCACCACGCCGGAGCCGAAGGTGCGCCGCGTGGTGCGCGCCAGCAGCGTGTCGATCTCGCTGTGGGAGATGCGCAGGGAACTCTACATCCCCTGCACGATGACCTCCAACAACGCTGAGTGGGAGCGAGGGTGGTTCTACCTCCGCAACGACGAGCCCGACCTTCTGCGGCAACCCGCCCAGGAAAATACCGTACTATCGCCTAAACCAATCCACTTTGGTTATTAAGCGATAATAAGGTATCATCCTGTTGTTAGTCGCCGGGTTAACGCCTGGTAAATCACTGGAATAGCAACAAGGATCGACATATATGCATTAAAACTCACTCGAAAGGCGAGTCCAGAGATACAACATCATTAACATCCAAATTTGCACCCCGAAGGGTTTAGTTATTACAAACCGAAGTTTTTGTCACCATGACGTAGTTCAGAGTTTTCAAAACAGCAGAATTAAACTAACGGAAGCGAAGACACCACGGGAGGCCATCCATGATGCTTTCAGTCGTCGTCCTCCACCCACTCCAGCTCCCAGCCGGGCGGGATCTCTCCGGGCCACACATCACCGAAAGCATTACCTGGATCAACATATTATAGCAAGGCTGAGTATACTAATACTCAGCAAGACTTACCTGTGGTGATAACTACTTCACCAAAACTAGACATGAAAGGCTTTTTGGCTATTGGGTTGCTTTTGCTGAAAAGTAACAAAGAGTAGGTCCTTACTTTCAAGATTTTAGCACAAGTTCTAGTAGGTTTAATCTTTACTACATTAGCCAACTAGTACAGATAAAGTTGTACAATACAATTAATCAAGCATAGTATTCGTCAACTTCCGACACTAGGGATCTCATGACTAGTGGAGTAAGTAGTCTCAGATAATGGTGAGAGGCCGACAATCGATTGATTCAAACCTTACAAGGTAGATCTAAACACACGGTAGGCTGCCCCCGCAAGGACAACTTTTCGAGGCCGTTTCCAAAAATCCTCGGGTCGGGATCGAATCTTACAGTCTTTGGTGCAGGCTATCCGGCATACCCCGCAAGATACCCGGAGTCACCATACACCACCGGTAGCTAGCCGTGAGACGAATCCCAAGAGTAGTAATAGTAGGATCCCTCGCCGCCTCATTTAGGTACTAGGCATACCGGTCCCATTCCCGACAAGTGCTTAGTACGTTCAAACACTTAACCCACATTAGCCATTGGACTGGAGCCCGAATCCCATGCTCTTACCACATGAGCAATCCAATTAAGGATATATTGTGATTCCTATCTAGGAACCTATTCTCGCGAGTGAGGTCATCACTCGACTTGTAACGGTCCTATAGCTTAGCAGCTATCGGTCTGTCATACTAGGAAGGACAAAGGTACCCAAGGATCATGCATCTAGGGTTTCATTCAACTCCTGAACTTAAATGCACAATCATCCATAGATAATTGAATAAAGAATTTGAAAGCTAGGTTAGATGCACCGGAGCTTCCCTTCGTCACCTAGGTCAGACTGGGCACCCTCGGTGTCGTTGAGCACTTCCACGTACTGCAGCGAAGCTTCTGCTCCTCCTTCCTCGGTTTCCGGGACAAGCGAGTAATCACCGTCCGGAAGATCTACACGGAATGCAATGCAAGGTTCAGGTGATGTGATAGGTTGTTATCTTGCCCAATTCTTGTTGCCCTACAAAACTAATTAAGCACCAAAATGATCCAAACTTTCTCATGCATGCTCTCTGGTCCTAAACTAGCCTAAAGAACAAGCATGTACACCTAAAAATCCTACTGATATTGCTTCATTAATTTGCAAAGGAAACATGCACAAATTAAGAATAAATATTTCTGTTACACCAAAAATCATGATTAATTCACAAGAGGTGTGTTTTGACATAACAAGACAGTGTGCACAAGTTGGGTACAAAAACATAAATATATTTAGCTAGAAAAATCATTTAGACAGTTTATTTAGCAAGATTCACTTCATAACTTTGTGCAAATTTTTGGCACAGGAGCTAGTCCTAACAAGATACACAACATATCTAAAATTTAGATACAGAGGAGTTGTAGATTTAAAGTTATGACAGATCTAGGTATTTCACAATCCTATTTTTCATGTTGAAAATATTTAGAATCAGACCATGTGATAATAACAAAAGTTGTGGGATGTCTCTCCCTGAATCCAACAAAATTGGTTTGGCATTTTTCTGAATTTCTACAATTTTCTAGGGAATTTCTAGTGCACTGGACTAACTAGCAAGAAAACATAGATAGGTTTCCTTGCAGATAGGTCCTGAACTTTACACAAATCTCCCTGATAAGAACTCGACCCTTGCAATCGACCCCTTGGCCGGGGAGGCGGCGCGGCTCCGGCCAATTCTGGCGAGCCGGCGGCGTTCCCGGCCGGGCAAGCAGCTAGGCTCGGCCGGGGGCTCACCTAGGGCTACGAGTGACCGGTGTTGGGGCGGAGGGACGACCGGCGAGGTGGGGCGCCGGCGGCCGGGCGCGGTGGCCGCGGCGGCTCGGGGAAACCGGCGAGGAAGGCGTTGCCTTGACAAAAAGCGAGCGGGAAGGTTCACCGGGGGCTAGTGAGGCTGCGGAGCGGTGGCCGGCGGCGAGCGCGAGCGGGCGCACGAGCTCGAGGCGGCGGCGGCAATGGCGCGGTGGAGCTCGGGGGTGGCGCGGCTGCGGGGAAGAAAGGGTGGCTTTTCTAGGCGGCTTGGGGGTCCGTGGTGATGACGGCATGACGGCGAGATGCTCCGTCGTGCTACGGCGGCTCGGGCGGCGTGCGTACGGCGGCGACACCGCCGACGGACCGGCGGTCCGTCGCGCGCGCGCGCGCGCGCGCGTTACGGCGCGGACTCGAGGCGCCTCGGGGAGGGGGCGCGTCGGGGCGCGGGTGGCTCGGGCGGCGCATGCCTCGAGCGGCGCTCGGCCTTTGGAGGCGCGGGCGAGGACGCCGGGGACGGCGGCGCGCGGCCGGCGACGCGTGGCGCACGGGCGCGCGCGCGCGTCGCGGCGCGTCGGCGCTCCGCCCTAACCCGTTTTGCTGAAGCGCTGTTTGACTCAAATTTTCTCCAAAATTTTGAATAAAACATGACCAAGTGGTGAACATGAAAGTTGTAGATCCAACCACCCTCTACAACTTCTAAAAAGGCTATATAGGGTTTTTCTTCATAGATTTTGAATTACATGAATGCCAACTTTGAATGTCAGCCTGTCTTTTTAAACAGTGAATCCTGCCTCGCAACCACTTTTTCAAGCTTTTCCACTCAAAATTGGAAATGCCAATCTACATGAAAGTTGTGTCCCTCATCAAGATGGACAACTTTCCTAAAGGTAGAATTTTAAGTGTTTAGGGGAATTTTGGAGAACGCGGCAAAAGTTCCGGCAGACATCCATGGACACTAGGGTGGCAAGGGGGTTTGACCAAGCCTTTGACCATGGGTTTGCCCCACAAGTGTTTTTACTATTCAAAGGGGGTCACTAGGGTAGGTTAGTGAGTTTTTCAAGGTGAGGGCCCAGGTTGACCATGATTTGACCACTGTTTACTACTTTGACCGGCTGTTAAGGTTAATTAAAAACCTGCGGTGTCACACCTTCCGCCCTACACCGGCAAGGTCTTGAAAGAGAAGGCCGACTCTTCATGGCACGGCGTGTCGCCCTCCTCGCGCAGGACCTGCTGGAGTCAGCCTTGCTCGCGCTGAAGGACCTGGCGGCCGTCGGGCTGGGTGCGGCCTCGGTCCTCGCCAACCTCCACCACCGGCGGATCATCCCTCTCATGGGGAGGCGGCTCCACATCTTCAAGATGGGCGACACGGCCGATCCCGTGGCGCTGGAGCAATCGCGGCTGTTGCTCGATCTCCTTCCGCAGGAGTACGCGGCCACGAGGGCGAGGCGCGCCATCAACCTCAAGGCCGTCAGGCACGGAGACGACGACCTCTAGTCGTTCGTTATGGTCCCCCACGACCTGCTGGTGAGTGGAACTTTTGTCTTCTCTCCCGTCCTTTACTTGCGGCGTGCCGGCGAGGTCTGACCTTTTGCTCATTCGCTGCAGCTGGTGACCGTGAACGCCACGCGGTCTGACCCGCCTATGCCCCGAGCCCGAGCGCGCGCATGCGGCACAGCGGCGGGAACTGGAGCGGGCGGCGCGCAAGAAGGAGAAGAGGATCTGACGCCGGGAGCGCCAGGAACAGAGGAGTGAGGAGTTCCGGCTGTGCGAGCAGCAGGGACTCTCTTCCTCGGTGACTTCGGAGTACTCGTCGTCGGACGAGGAGGAGAAGAGCGATGGGGGCCGAGCTCTCCCCGAGAGGTGGGAGCCTGCGCCCCCCTCGCCCAGTGCCGCGGAGGCGGTAGAGGAGACAGCGATTGGGACGGGCGCAGGAGCGCCCGTCGCCAGGCAGTCCAGGAGAGAGGCGGCGTGTGCGACGGAGGTGCCTGTGCACGCCGCGGAGGCGACGGCGCATGCCGCTGAGGTGCCATCACGCTCCGTGGAGGTGTCTGGGGGCGCGGCGGTGGTGACGTCGGCCGCGGCCACAACGCCCGTCGAGCCCCCATGGCAGAGGAAGCGGGGTTTCTCCACCTTGAGGTAAGCAACCGCTCCCCCAGGCACCATGTCTTCGAGGAGAAAGAATTTGATTTTTTTCATTTTCGCATTCACAGGGTGGCGCCTACCATGCCCCCCTCACGCCCGCCAAGGTGTTGAGGTCGGACGCAGCCGTCCCCACGAGGCGGCGCTCATCAAGGGTGCCGCGGGTGGTCAGGAGCGTGGCGACGGCGGCGAGCAAGGGCCCGCGTAGAGTGGCCGCAGCAGTGGAGCAACAGCAGGCGGTGGCGGCCCCGTCGGTGCCCATGACCACGGCGGTCAACGCGCTATCGGTTCCACCGGCGCCGGCCCCAATCGGCGATAGTCAGGCGGCGGTGTTGGAGATCCCGGACGAGGATGTCATGCCTCCAGGCTGGGATAAGTGGGTGAGCCTGCCCGCGCCAGCCCCCGAGCCCCCGACAGGGGCGCTGGTGGTGAGGGATGACGGCGGCATGGCCCCGGGGCACCCGACCGACGGTGCTGAGGTCTCATCGTCACGTGGGGTTGTCCCAGCTTTGGACGGCACCGCGACGCATTCGGAGCCGGAGCGGGAGTGCGGCAACGCGCCACCGGCCCACTTCGCTAGCGCCCAGGCCGAGCAAGCACTGTGGTAGGAGTTTCGCGACCACAGCGCTTCGCTCAACCCGGCACTGAACGAAGCGCTGCGGATCCATGGAGGTCCCGCGTGGCGCATCTTCCTGGTTAGCGGTTCTTCGCCGGGTTTCGTAGCTTTTTTCCTTTGTTTCATCCGTATTTGGGCTTCTCCTGACCCTCGTCTTCCCTCCCCTTATCAGTTGGCGGCAGGATTTGGGGCGCCGGTCCCGGGAGCGGTATGACACCCTCGACCGCATGGACGCCGAGCTCGACTGGTACCGGGGGCAATACAACGCCCTCAACGCCCTCGTCGAGGCCCTGAGGTCTCCAGGACGGGTGGGCCGGTGTCTTGGGCCGAGGCCTGCCGGGACCGACCTCGGAGCAGGACGCCCAAGCTATAGAGGACGTCTCCGCGGTCGAGAGGGTGAAGATGGCACTGGTGGAGCGGGACGATGCGCTGCACAGGGCGCGGGAAGATCTGGCGGGGTGCGCACCGTCGCGGCGACGTGGGAGGCCGAGGTCGCCTCTGCTCGCGCCCAGCTCCAACAGGACCGCGCGGCCCTTGAGGGGGCGCGGACCTGGTAGAGTCAGGCCGAGGAGAAGGCCAAGGAGGCCGAGGGGCTGAGGACGGGCCTGGCGGACAAGGCTGTCGCGCTTGCCGCAGTGGAGGAGCGGCTCCGTCGGGGAGCAAGCCGCGCGCCTACGGGCGGAAGCTCGGCTTCGGCGGGGAGCGGCCTCGCCCTCGCCGAGGCCCGGGCCACGCTCGAGCGGGAACGCTTGGAGCGGGAGGAGGCGCTGGGTCGGCTCCAGCAGGAGCGCACCACGCTCGAGGGGGCATAAGCGACCCTCAAGCAGTGGGAGGACGAGGCCTCGAAGATCAACGGGGAGTTGGTCCAGCTCAGTGTCTCACTGGCGAACGTGTGCCAATCTCTCGAGAAGCAGGAGACCACGATTCTCAGCCTGCAGTAGGCGGCCGTGGACGCACACCAGGCCCTCGAGGCAGAGAAGAAGCAAGTCGAAGGTTAGTTACCTTCCGTCTGTTCTCTCATTTGTCGATTTGCTTTTTAGGGGATCCGCTCCCAACTTTCCTTTTCTTGTTCGTGGTTTTCAAGCATGCGGACCGCCCTAGGGAACACGACCACCCAGGCCGAGGCTGTGCAGACGGCCTACAACTCCTCACAGCAGGAGTTGGAGGAGTTGCGGGCCGCCTCCCTCGAGGTCTGCCAGGAAGTTGAAGATGGCGAAGCGCAGGCCGGGAGCTCGCTGGCGAGTCGCCTGCACGCCCTCGGTGGGCATGTTTCCCAGCGCATGCGCCGCGCCCTTCACCTGGGCGTCAAGAAGGCCCTCGGCGTGGTGGCGTCCCACTACCAGGTCGACTTCGAGGTCGTGTCCTCGGGCTACGTATCCCAATTGGCGTTGAAGACGAGGAGGCGATGAATCGCGCAGATGCGCTCGCCGCTACCGCCGCCGATATTTCGCTGACTTCCTGTTTCCAAACGCTCCCGGCACCGGCGACCCCCAAGCCTGCAAACGTTAGCATTCAGGCCACCTGGCCTTGTAATAAATAATTACATGTTTGGAATGTTTGAACGTTTGTAAATAGAAGTAATGTTTTTGTTTCGCTTGTCACGCTGTTCCGCTGCTCCTTTCCTTTGCCTGGACAAATTCGAGTTGGGGAGGTTCGATTCCACGAGTAGCCCGCTGGTTTAGAGGCGAGGGAGAAGGGCCATATCCTCACGGAGGCGTAGGCTATCTCTGGCTCGCGCGTCTTTTCCGCTTGGCCGCTCGCGCCCCGCCTGGATTTGCCCGAGGCTTAGGTTGAGGCATACTTAGCGCGCTTGCGCATTTTTGCGAAAAAATGGGACCATTTTTCGGGGGGGGGTGCCCCCCGTAGTAGCCCCCGAGGGTGACTTGGTTTTCTGGGGAAAGCCAAGTTGCCCTTTATCTTTATTAATTTGACAGGATTTACATCTGTGCAGCCAACTGGAGTGTTGGGTACGCAATTTACAAAAAGAACTTGGAAATCCTTTCTAAGGGTAGAAGTGATGTAGCTGCTGGATGTTCCAAGCGTTGGTGAGTTCTTCGTCGTCGTCATTGGCCAGCTTGTATGTGCCGGGCTTGAGCACTTTCACCACGACGTAGGGTCCCTCCCATGGGGATGATAGCTTGTGGCGGCCTCGATTGTCTTGGCGCAGCCTTAGGACCAAGTCCCCTTCACTGAAGTCTCGGCGCCGTACCTTCCGGGCTTAGTGGCGCCTCAGAGCCTATTGGTATCTCGCGGAGTGCATCAGGGCCACGGTGCGGGCTTCGTCCAGTTGGTCCAGCGAGTCCTCGCGGGCTCACTGGTTGGTGCCCTCATCGTAGCCCCGAACTCTAGGCGACCCATACTCCAAGTCCGTGGGGAGTATAGCCTCCACGCCATAGACCAGGAAGAACGGGGTGAAGCCCGTGGCCCTGCTCGGGGTGGTCCTGAGGCTCCACACAACCGCTGGGAGCTCGTGGAGCCATTTTTGACCAGACTTATTCAGTTTGTCAAAGATTCTAGGCTTCAGACCCTGCAGGATCATGCCGTTGGCATGCTCCACCTGACCATTGGTCTGTGGGTGTGCTACGGCCGCCCAATTGAAGCGGATGTGGAACTTGTCGTAGAACTCCAGGAACTTTCTGCCTGTGAATTGGGACCCGTTGTTGGTGATGATGGAGTTGGGCACTCCAAACCGGTAAACGATGTCGGTGAATAACGTTACGGCCTGCTCCGCCCTGAGATTCGTGATTGGGCGCACCTCAACCCACTTGGAAAACTTGTCGATGGCGACCAGTAGGTGGGTGTAGCCCCCGGGCGCTTTTCGCAAGGGCCCGACGATGTCCAGCCCCCACATGGCGAAAGGCCACGTGACGGGGACGGTTTGGAGGACGTGTGCAGGAAGGTTGGACTTGCGGGCATAGAACTGGCACCCTTCGCAGGTGCGCACAATCTCACTGGCATCAGCGACCGCGGTGGGCCAGTAGAAGCCTTGGCGGAACGCGTTGCCCATGAGGGTGCGTGGCGCCGCGTGGTGGCCGCATACGCCCGCGTGGATGTCTCGAAGGAGCTCGCCCCCCCTGAGGGATGGGCACGCATCGCTGCAGGACGCCCGACGCGGCGCGCTTGTACAGCTTTCCGTCGACGAGGGTAAACGACTTGGCCATCCTGGCGATACGTCTGGCCTCAGATCGGTCTGAGGGTAGCTCTCCTCGGTCCATCTAGGCGATGTATTTATCTCGCCAGTCCCCCGCACTGGGGACCGGCTCTGTGTCCATGGCTTCAGCTTCGTCGGCGCCATACCCCTCAAGCAGGGAGAGCACATTTCGAGCGGTCCTCGTCCATAGGCTCCACACCTGTTGGACTCGAGGGAGCCCCCGAGGGTTCCTCATGATTCGAGGGGCTTCGCTCGAGGTTGACGGACGGCTTAGTGACGTCCAACGCAAAAACGTTCGGGGGAACAGTGGTTCACCCCGATGCGATTTTGGCGAGCTCGTCCGCTTCCTCGTTGTACCGGCGGGGCATGTGGTTGAGATCTATGCCGTAGAACTTCTCTTCGAGGGCCCGCACGGCCTTGAAGTGCGCCTCCATCTTGTCGTCGTGACAGCTCGCGTTCTTCATGACCTGGTCGATCATGAGCTGCGAGTCTCCCCTCACGTCGAGGCGCTTGATGCCCATCTTTATGGTGATTCTAAGGCCGCAGAGGAGGGCCTCGTACTCTGCCATGTTGTTCGACGTGGGAAAGTGTAGGCGCACTGCGTATATCATTTGATCCCTGAGGGGTGAGATGAAATGCAGGCCCGCGCCTGTCTTCATCACCGACCCATCGAAGTAGAGGGTCTAGCACTCGGCCTGGATCTGCGGCGGCGGCAGCTGCGTGTCTATCCATTCAGCGACGAAATCTGCCAAGATCTGGGATTTGATCGCTTTACGCGGCGCGTAGGCGAGCGTTTCGCCAATCAACTCCACTCCACCGACCACTTGGCAATCCTGCCTGCTACATCCGGGTTCCGGATGATCTCTCCCGACGGAAATGAGGAGACCACCGTGACCGGGTGGTCCTCGAAATAGTGGCAGAGCTTGCGCCGCGCGAGGACCACTGCGTAGAGCAGCTTCTGGACCTGCGGATAGCGTGCCTTGGTCTCGGACAACACCTCGCTGATGTAGTATACCGGCTGCTGGACTGGTAGGGCGTGCCCCTCCTCTGTTCGTTCCACCACGATGACCGAGCTGACCACCTGAGTGGTCACCGCGACGTAGAGGTACAGAGGCTCGCCGCCCTGAGGCGGCGTTAGAATCGGGGCATGGGCGAGCGTCGCCTTCAGCTTGTCAAGCGCCTCCTGGGACTCGACGGTCCAGGAGAAGCGCCCGTGTTTCTTTAGGAGTCGGTAGAGGGGTAAGCCCTTCTCGCAGAGCCACGAAATGAAGCGGCTCAAGGCGGCAAGGCACCCCAGCACCTTCTGGACCCGCTTCAGGTCTCGAATCGGGCCCATTCGTTCGAGGGCGACAACCTTTTCGGGGTTGGCCTCGATGCCTCGCTGGGAGACAATGTATCCTAACAGCATGCCTCGCGGCACGCCGAAGACACATTTTTCGGGGTTTAATTTCACCTCGTTGGCTCGCATGCCATCGAATGCCACGCGCAGGTCGTTAACCAGGTCGTCCGCCTCCCTGGTCTTCACGACTATATCGTCTACATAAGCCTCAAGGGTTCGCCTGATGTGATCTCCGAAAACGTGCTGCGTACATCGCTGGTATGTAGCGCCCGCGTTTCGGAGACCGAACGATGTCGTTATGTAGCAGTACATCCCGAAGGGAGTGATGAACGAAGTCACGAGCTGGTCGGACTCCTTCATTTTTATTTGGTGGTACCCGGAATAGGCATCAAGGAAGCATAAGAGCTCACACCCCACAGTCGAGTCAATGATTTGATCAATTCGTGGCAAAGGAAAAGGAACTTTGGGACATGCTTTATTCAAACTAGTGTAATCTACACACATCCGCCACTTCCCGTTCTTTTTCTTAACTAGTACAGGATTAGCTAGCCACATAGGGTGGAACACTTCCTTGATGAACCCGGCCTCGAGGAGCTTCCGCAGCTCCACTCTGATCGCCGGCGCCGCTCTTCGTCAAAGCGGCGCAACCGTTGTTGCACGGCGCGGGAGTGAGGTAGGATATCAAGGGAGTGCTCGGCGACCTCCCTCGGGATGCCTGGCATATCTGAGGGGCTCCACGCAAAGATGTCGGCGTTGGCGCGGCGAAAGTCGACGAGCACCACTTCCTATTTCGGGTCGAGGGTGGTACTGACCCTCAACGCCTTGCCCTCGGGGGCAGAAGGGTCGAGGGGCACCTCTTTAGTCTGCTCAGCAGCCTCGAAGCTGCCAGCGTGCTTGGTGGCGGAGTCAAGGTCCTCGTTGACCAACTTCTCCAGATTTGCCACGAACGCTTCATCCAGCGCCAGTGCCTCAGCGTGTTCCACACACTCGACGTCGCAGTCGAATGCGTGCTCGATCGACGAGCCCACGGTGATGACACCCTTGGGCCCCGGCATCTTCATCTTGAGATAGGTGTAGTTCAGAACCGCCATGAAGTTGGCATAGCACGACCGCCCAAGGATGGCGTGGTATGCGCCCCTGAACCCTACCACCTCGAAGGTGAGAGTTTCCTTGCGGAAGTTGTCTAGCGTGCCGAACCAGACGGGCAAGTCGATTGCCCGAGGGGCTGGACGCACTTGCCTAGCGCGATGCCATGGAACAGTATCGTGCTGGGCCACAGCTGGTCCAACCCGATCCCCAACAGGCGCAGGGTGTGCGCGTAGAGGATGTTGAGGCTGCTGCCTCCGTCCATCAGCACCTTGGAGAACCGGGCGTTCCCAACGACTGGGTCGACCACCAGTGGGTACTAGCCCGGATTGGGGATGCGGTTCGGGTGATCCTCGCGGCTGAAGGTGATGGCATCCTCCGACCAGTCGAGGAAGGAGGGAGGAGCCTTCTTCGCGGCGAGGACCTCGTGTCGCTCCCGCTTGCACTGGCTGTTGGACATGTCCACGGTCGGCCCCCCAAAATGAGGAAAACGTTCTCCACCGTGGGGAAGCCACCGGCGTCGCCGTCACCCCCATCCTTCCTAGCCTCGCCGTCCTTCGCGGCGGCGCGGCTGTAGTATCTCTTGAGCAGTTCGCACTACTCGAGGGTGTGGTTGACTGGCGTTTTCTGGTACGGACAAGGCTTCTTCAGCATGTCGTCAAACACGCCGGGGCCTCGAGGGGCCGTTCGAGGACCCCGTCGAGCTGGGTCAACAGCAAGGGCTTCGTCCCGGCCTTGGTCGTCGCGCCGCTGCTCGCGCGCCTCGTGGCACGGCTTCTTTCCTTTCTTGCCCCGCTTGTGCTTCTGCTGGGACTCCTTGGACTTGCTACCCTCCGCGGGCGCGTCGTCACGCGCTTGCCCTTTTTCCCGTTGAAGATTGCCCCCACCGCTTCCTCGCCAGAGGCGAAACTAGTGGCGATGTCGAACAGCTCGTTCGAGTCGACCAGCGGGCTGCGCCCAAGCTCGCGCACGAGGTCCCGGCAGGTCGTGCCCTTGAGGAAGGCGTGCACGATTTCGGACTGGGCCACGCTCGGGAGCTCCGTGCAGCGCTTGGAGAAGCGCCGTATGAAGTCCCGGAGCGACTCTCCGGGCTTCTGGGTGCATGCGCACAAATCCTAGGAGTTTCCAGGGCGCACATATGTGCCCTGGAAGTTCCCCACGAAGGTGCGGACCAGATCGTCCCAGTTGTGAATCTGGCTGGCCGGCAGGTGCTCGAGCCATGTTCGCGCCGAGTCGGCGAGGTGCAATGGCAGGTTGCGGATGATGACCTCGTCGGTGGTGGCTCCACCCAGCTAGCATGCCAGGCGGTAGTTATTGAGCCACACGCGGGGGTCCGTCACCCCCGTGTACTTGTCGATCGACGTGGGCTGGCGGAAGCGTTGAGGAAAGCTCGCCGTGCGGATCTCCCGGCAGAACACACAGGTTCCCGGTGGCTCCGGTGTCGGCGAGCGATCCTCTCGGCTGTCATAGCACCCACCCCGCCGGGGGTGGTAGCCTACCGCCGCCCTTGTCTCCGTGTTGCCCGTCTGCTGGGTGTTGATGACGTTGTGAGCGTCACCGTCCTGGGCTTGCCTGCGCGTGTTGATGATCCGCTCCTTGACCGATGTGCGCCTTTGGTTGGCGGGCTGCCCCGCCGTGCCGCCCGCGTGTATTGACGCCTCGGGGCCCTGCGCGCCCCCGTTATCCTGCGCGCTCCCCTATTGGCGAATGCGTGACGCCGAGCTCTTGACTTGCTACACGGTCGCTTGCTCTATGAGCGCCTACGCCTCGCGGTGCAGGTTCCGCGCCTCTGGCGTTGAGGGAGCGGGCACCTTAGCAGTGTCGCGGTGGTGACGAGCTTTTGGCTCACTCGCGGGGGAGTGTTTGGGTTGTCGACATCGAAGTCGACGTTGATGCGCTCACGGGCTTGTTTGCCTAGTTCGTGCGCACGCTCGCTGCGCGCGGAAGCTTCCCCGGCGATGGAGGCGCGAAGTAGCCGCACCGCACGGTATTCCTCTACAAGCTTGGCTTTGAGCTCACGCACTTGAGCCAGTTGCCCGTTGATGTCGGCCCCCTCAGCGGTGAGGGGAGAGGCGCCCTCGGCCCTGCACCCTGGTGCGGTCCAGTTCTCGGGCCAGGGGGAACCTCTCCGTCGCCGGCTTCCGCCACGTTTGCGGCATTCTCTTGGTCGTTGGCGAGTACGACGAAGCACTCCCGCGCGGGGTCGTAGCTCTCGGCGCTAGAGTTGTCGGAGTAACCGAACCAATAGTCCGTGGTGTCAAGAAACTGCCGGAACATCACTAGGTCCGGTACGCCGGAGAAGTCCCACTCCGCGTACCCATGTGAGGTGGCGGGTGGCAACTTGTTGGCAGAGCCGTGGGACGACTCGTCGGTGGAGGCGCTGGGGTTCCTGACCGCCGGGACATGGCGGCTAGGACGGGCCCTGCACGCCGCCGCATCGGTGTTGGCGGAGGCGACGTACGCCGTCGTGGCGCCGCGCGGGCGATGGGGAACCGCGGTCCCGAAACCAAGCGTTCCCCCGTCGGAGCGATTCTTTGCCTCGCCGCAAGTGCGTCGCGCCGCGAGGCGACGCGCGCGGCCGTCCACGCTCCGCTCGTGCTCGTCGAGAGCGGCCGGTCGAGCGTTGACGACGTCGAGGCGGCCCCGAAGGGCCCTCGGCGTCCACCCGGGAGGACGTCGGGGCGCCCGGCGGCGGGTGCGACGGGGGTCCGGGCCGCCCGGTCGGCCGCCGCGCACGGAGTTCGTCGCGGTTGGTGATGCGCATGAGGTAGCCATTCCCCGTGGCCTGAAAATTCAGGCTCCCGAACCGGATTTCGAACCCGGCTGGGAGGGGGTTCGAGCTGCCCATGGAATACCTCTAGCCGCGGTACTCGGTGCGAATCACCATCGAGAGGGCTGTTGGGAGCTGATCTTCAGCGCGTGTCCCCCTACCTGGCGCGCCAATTGTCGGTGTGGAAAGTAGTCCCGACACTAACTAGTAATCAGCGCTGAGATCAACCTCTCGATGGGCTTGTGCTAAGCAACTAATGACACTGGGTTTTATCCTGGTTCCGGCCGGGGCCGTACGTCCAGCAGTGGCGTGCTCGGGGCACTATATTGCGTTGCACCATGGTGCTCGTCGAGGGCGGCTACAAGCGTGGCGGGAGAGGAGGCTGGGCCTCCAAGTCCCAGAGGTACTGATTGAGGCAAGTGCCAATATCGTGGTGAAGGCGGAAAGCATGTGTGTGATCACTATCTGTCGTCCCCCTACGGCTGGGGGATTGCTCTTCCTTTTATAGGACAAGGAGAGAGCAATTTACCGGTGTGCCACACTATTCTCCTACGTAGGGAGGCGTGGCGAGCAGTGCCACAGAGTTGTCGACCGTCCTGGAGAATCTTGCTTCTGTTGGGGCGTTGTGGCGTGTCCTGTGCCCGTACAGGAGCAACTTTGAGGGTAGTGGCATAGAGGCTGGTTGTCCAGCCGCCGTCCGCGGGCCGGCTCGAGGGTGCCGTCAACGGGGGTCCGTACAAGGTACAACGGCAGGCGTGGAGACGTCACGTCCCTGTGCTCTACAACAGCGTCGAGGATGTCGTCGCAGTACCCGGCGTGGTGCTGCAGTGGTGGGAATGGCCACACAGGGCTGACAGCGACGGAGAAGGCTGCTCCCGCCGGCCTGACATCACTGTGTAGTCCTATGTAGTCATGGGAAAAGCATTCGAGGGTTCCGCCAGCCCCCCTTTCAAGGGTTCGGTGCGTTAGCCGTACAGAAGTAGGCAGCACAGTGTCACGGGGGCTGACACCGGCCTCTCCGCACAGTGTCACATAGTGGCGGGGATGGCCTTCCCTAGGGAGTCGGTGGAACAGCGCCGGGGCGTGATTCCCAGGCGTGTCAGGGTCGTGGCGCAGTCCTGCAGCATCAGAGCATTAAATGCCCGTGCGCGTGAGCAAGAGCGGGGGTGACGTGCGCGTAGGGGCCCTCGAGCGAGGCGGACCTCACCCGAGAGGGCGTTCAGCCCTCGAGTGAGGCGGACTTCGCCCGAGGGGGCGTTTAGCCCTCGAGCGAGGCGGATCTCGCCCGACGGGGCGTTCAACCCTCGAGCGAGGCGGACCTCGACCGAGGGGGTGTTCAGCCGTCGAGCGAGGCGGACCTCGCCCGAGGGGGCGTTTGGTTGCGCCGCTCTGGCGGGCCGTGGGGACCACCATGGTTGTGGTCGTTTAATGCGTGTGTTTTGGGCTCGTGAGTTAGTTCGCATTTTGCATTTTTTATGAGTTTTCAGCGGGTTTCCCCTGGTCATTTAGGGGACCCTTATGGCTGTCCCCGGCAGTATTGGGCGCGTCGTAGGAGTTCCTGGTCGTGCATGATTCAGAGATCTGTGGCTTGAACGGGGTTATTAGCATCGAGGGCGTCAGGAACCCCATGTTCGCGGTTGTAGTTAGAACGCCATGCTATCTCCACTTTGTCTCTTATGCGGTGATGTTGGCTTCCTTCTGCACGATTGCCCTGGACTGGAGGAGGTTGAGCTCCTGCATTGTGTCTCGGGTTTGGAGCGGCATTCCCCTGGATGTTGGCAGCGTTGGCTATGTTGTTGACGATGTTGACGGCGGCATTGGCTGGGGCGTTTGCCGGGGCATTAGCTACGGGGTTGGCTGGAGCATTAGCTGCAGTGTTAGCAGCGGGATTGACCGGCTGTACCACTTCATTTTCACCTCGTCCCTCTTCGGCCACTGGGTCGAGGGGACCCTGGCTGCGACGTCGTTGGTGAGGACATTCCGATCTACTCCTGGAGTAGGAACTTGCTGCGGATCTGCTGTATCCAGGACCTCTTTCTTCGATCTGTGCAGCGGTGACACTGTTGACGGTTAGTAGTTATATCAAAGTTCATATGGATTTGCAAGCGAACAAATCCCCCGTCGTAGTCAAGGGACCCTTCTTCCCTCGAGTGGTGAACCCAAGGTATCGAATCCGTGGAACAATGTGCAACGCAAGGATTCAATCTAGTATAGCAAGGTAAGCTATCTTATGAAAACAAGTTGCATCTAATCTACTAACTCATAAAGAAAATGAATCTAATATAATCTACTAAAGAGGTAGCAAGAGAAAGCAAGAGATAACCGATCTATAGAGTCTAGATCATGCTTATGTTGTAGCTCCAAACAAGATAGATGAAGATAGAAAAGCGAATCTCATTAAAAGCATCTTTAAATCGTGGCCTCCCTTCCGACTATGAAAATGCTCGCCTTTCGGAACCCCCGTTCTGTCACAACGTATCCCTACTCATGCGGGTAGTCTAGGGCGAGTTCGATAAGAACAAGTTGAAAACACTTGGCCGGTCCGGTATGCACCTCTAGCCACCACGGCTACAAGAGCACCCTAAGCAATCTAGCTATAGACTAGATTGGAGAAAAAGCATAACCAAGAAGAAAACAAAATCATCGAGGAGGCACTTGATCGCTAGAAATCGGATTCACTTAAAGACTTCACCATGAATGATTACATGAACAAGATCACCACCGGGATGCTACCTCGATCTTGATCCTTGCTCCGGAGCTCCGACGTGGTCTTCCATGCAAGGTTCCCACGTCGGCTAGGGAGACCCTAGACAACTAACACGACCCTCATCTTCGAGATGGTGTCCCTCAAGCTTCTCTGCTCCTCGGCGGCGGATGACGAATTGGTTCCTTCGTGGCTCTCGATCAGGGGGCTATAAATAGCCCGAGATGCAACTAGGTCAAAGGGGGGCGACTGGGCCTCGAAATGGGCTGGGCCAGGCCGGCCTGAGCCGACCGGCCTGGGCCCACTTCGGCCCAGTCCGTGTCCTCCTTCGTCTAGTATTGCTTCCCGAGTCTTCTAGATCCTCTCTCCTTTTGCATGTGGCCCCTTGTCGTCGGTTTCTCTCCGAATTGGACGAAGCTCCTTGTCTTGCAAGATTCAGCACTTTTCTGGCTAGGTCCTTGGAGTTTTCCATCTTCTAGGGCTTGGTCCTTGGGCTATTGGAGTCATGTTCACTTCAATGCTTGACTTGTACCGGGCTTCAAGGTCTTGTCATGAGGTGCTTAATGAACTTATCCCGAAAGTCTTGCTTTCAACATCAAAACCCTGCGTAAACACTTAACTCCAAAACCGACATGCACAAGTGAACTTGTTATACCACGGGGGTTAGTACCAATGGATAAGATACAAAAGTCATGCCAACATCGAAGGTAAACTCATGGCTAGGTGGACAGATTTTCACCGTCAACAGCTCCCCCATGCTTAAACTTTGCTCGTCCTCGAGTAAGCCTTCGATGGATATCATCGTTGCCCTTCATTGTTTAAACCTTGCACTTGATCATACATGAGAAAACATAATGCTCTCAAAAGTTTAGTTCGTTAAAGTTCTATAATGTACTAGCCTTCATCCCTACGGAGGGTAGATATTTAATTAAGCTTATCCCACAAGTATTAACATGCTCCCAAAATTCAAATGGATTTCAGAAATTTTGAAATAAAGAACAAGATGAAAAAGAGCTAATCCAAGTTCACAAATTTAAACCGCCTTGCATCTTGCTCATGAACTCTCATCTCATCTTGTCTCTCAAGCCTATTTATTCTACTCCTTTCCCTCTCATCACATGTATGTGGTAGGCTTTGCTTTGGGAAAGTTTAGTCCTACCAAGATTTTATAAATGAGATGTTGTCAAAACAGGACAAGCTTCTCATGGTCTTACCGAGACTCGTCAAAAAGGTCATTGGAAAATGATGTTATATCAAGGAGGGGAAAGAGAAAAATACACACACTTTAGCTAAGTGGACATGTGCAAATGGCAAAGAGTGATCCTGAGGCACAAAGGAAGTCCTCGTTATCGGATTGCACATGGTTGGAAAATTGAGTATGGATCTTTTAATCTTGAAGCCTTGAATTTCCTAATTCACTTTAGAGAACCCGGGAGCTCACTTTATTTTTATTTTACACATACTCATATTTTTTCTCTCTTTCTCATATATCTCTTTCTTTCTTTCTTTTTCTCATCATTTTTTCTGTTTCTGTTATACATTCGGTAATGTGACTTTCACATCAGAGTTTTGATTTTTTATTTGCTCCCATTTAAACTTTTTTATTTGCTCCCTTTTGAACTTTTTTATTTACTCCCTTTTGAACTCTAAAATTGCATCGTACCTACCTCCTCCCCCATGCTTAGACGTTGTTCGTCCTCGAGCAAAGAGGCGATAAATAAGGTAGGTACCGAAAATATTTTTCCTTGGAGAGATACTTGAATTCTTCAATGTTGGCACCGTCTTGCGATCTTCCTTGAATTGATGATCCATTCTCAACGATAGGTTGTGGTCAAGGAGGTAATCACAAAAGATGATATTTGGTTTAAGGGTGGATATCCGGCGAGGTTTGTGAAATCTCCAATGTGGGGATACACAATGCACGGATAAGAGGCTAGCAAAAAGATAGATACGCAAAAACGAAATGACCAGCTTCTTAGTCTCGGGCCAGAGAAATCAAGGCCTGAAATAACTCACCCAAAAATAAACCTTGTATACTAAGTTTTTGCACTCAAATATTTATATGGCTCTAGATAGGTAGAGCAACACGCAAGTGGTATTTATGACAAGGTTAGCATTACATTTAAGAACAAAAATAAATCATCTTTAATCCATCTAAAACTTGAGAGCACATAAAACACTATGGGTCTTTATTTTTATCATAACCTCCGCTAAAGATTAAGCTAGCATTTAGATAATTTCAGATTTGTATTTTAATAGAGCACTAGCTTAAACATGCATAAAACAATTACAAAGATTAACAAAGTGGCAATTATAATCATATATCATCATGGCATAAACCTTGTAACTTTACCAAATGTAAAAACTTGATGGTGACTATATTCATGATGAAAATAAACACTAAGACACATGCTGAAAATAAACTAACACATATGCTGAAATGTAAATAAGAACTGAAAACACTACGCATACACAGGCGCGTACAAGCTGAAAATTAAAGAAAAGGGGGTAAAGGAAAGATAACTAAAGCTCCTCCTCTCTCTAATCTTCCGCCGGTTGATATTGATAGTCTTGGTTGTTGCACCCTTGCTCATAATAGGATTGCGCCTCTCCTCCTATGAATTGTCTGAGGGTGCTAAGTGAAGGTGTCCAAGCGCATAAGCAATGTTTGTGTTTCCTTCACCCATTTGGTTTGCATTGGTTTGGATGGCTGCAATAATTTGCATGTTTCTTGCAGCGTATCCTCCAATGGTGGCCACATTTTGTTGTGGTTGAGGAAGGTGTGCATATGGTTCCGCAAAGGCTACGTTGGGCACCGCAAAATTTGGTGGGGGTATGGCTGCACCACTCCCCCATGCTTGCATTGGTACACCATCGTAGTAACTCGGCGGCGCCGGAATTCCTCCAAATGGTTGCACATAATTTTTGTTGCGCACTTCCTTCTTGGGCCATGGGAGATCCTTCTCTTATAATCCCTCTTTTATCTCCTTCGCCGGCACAAGAAGTCCTTCGTCTAACCAATCTTCTTTCCCCTCAAGAAAAAGTCTTAACCCTTCCTTCCGAAAGGGGCAATTTCACCTTGGCCACTTTGAAGCCTCCTCTCTCGTCTTCATTTAAATTTTCCTTTCTTCATATACCTAGGGAGGTCCCAAGTATGAGATGATTCGGGTTCCTTGTAATACCCGGTTTTAAAGAGATAGTCAACATGGAGAGGTAACAACCCGATCTCCCGAATCCGATGTTGTTCACAACACCACCGGTTGATCATAGGTGAGTGGGGTTGATTGGCTTCTTGGCAATCAAAGCTGAGTAAAGCCAATTCAACTCCGTGTTTGTTATCTTTGTCTCTCTCATTCTCCCCAAAAATCCACTTGCACAACAAAGTGACATATTTGGATGATGGGGTCCGGATACTATTTCTTTGTTGATGGGCTCCTCCTGCGATCATATTCCAAAAACATTCCCATGTGCCTCCATGCACGTCCACTTGTTCTGGGGCTCCCTTTTGAAAATAGGAGACACTCGCCCATGGGTCTACGATACTAGAACATGCAATCTTTTCAAACATGAAAACCAATCTAATCTATCGTGGGTTGTGTTGAATGGATCCAAGGAAGCATTGGGGCCTTACTCCCTTTACGACATGGTTGCTAGCCTTAAGCATTAAAGTATATTCAACACAAGATGATAGATAATCCAACAAAGTATGATTACATCTTAAGATCATTACAACCCATGGATGAAAGGAGATTACCCCATCAAGGTGCTAGACATAGCACCATTGATCAAGGTTACCCTTCCAATGGTGTCTTCCTTCTTCTCCACTTGTGGGCTCCCTCCAAACGGAATGAGAGACTCAACACTCCTTCATCAAGGATATGCGCCATGGTCATGAGAATTTCCTAGGCGAATTCCTTGTGGGTGTTTGCCGACACTCCGTTAGAGAATTGCACCGGTGTCCCGTATGAAAACTCAATATGTGGAGAGCTTGGTCGTCGAAGTCGGCGTTCGCTACAAGCCTCTACTCAAGGCGAGCGAGCTTCTTCTCCTCCTCCTCCTCCATCGTGATGATAAACCCATTGGATTACCACGAAGCGTGTGGAGGTGGAGCGGATGATCGTGTCGAGTGGTGAGGTCGAACGGGCGGCTCCTCCATATGTCCTTGAGATTTGGTGAACCTCATAGACGAGTTTCGTGTGGCCCTCATGCCACCGAGGAGAAGAGTGTGGTACCTCCTCGGCGGTGCCGTGTCCTCCTCCATACTCCGAGGAGACTCCAAAACCGAGTGCCTCCTCGAAGTCGATGATGGCTTAAACGACGATGATCCCTTCTTCGGTGAAAAGGCTTGTAGTTTTCTTCCATGATTGCAGCACTCTCCCTCACAAATATAGATCCGGGGTTTTCACCTGGTAACAAGGTACACAAATATTATTTTGGAGTCTGGACTTTGAGTGCATTAAGGATGTGATTTGTTGCACAAAACAAGCGAGGTGGATGGCTAAGTCTAAGGTGGTTCCGGCCTACAAACTAGAGCACACGAACAAAGAGCTGGATGGGAGACTTACCTCTCTCCTCCTCTTGGCTCGGTTCTTCTCTAGTGCACTTGTTGCTTCGTGACCGCATGCACCTTCCCAACGTTCTCGTCCACTCCTTCGCTTGCATTATTGCTCCTTCCACTTGATGTTTTCGCTTTGACTCACTTCCATACTCCCTTGCCTCACATGCCTCCATGATATTCCTACAAAACAAAGCCTTGGCTGCCCCCCATGCTTGTACTTTGCAAGTGGTTTGATAAAATATGTTGGAGGGGCATCCCGTGATGTATCATGGTGCATGTATTGTTAGGTTAACTAGATTGCCTCCCTCCAAGCATGTTTTAACGCTAATCACTCCTCTAATTTAAAAAATAAATAATAAATTCAGAGCTATAGGATAGCTCAAGCATAAATTTAGAGAAGGTTTTAAAGCATTAAAAACAAATGTAAGTCGAAAAATATTTCCGACTACTTTTATTTCGGTCTCACCGGTATAGTTTGCTTCCATTAGTTGAGAGCAAGCTTTTCCCGGCTTTATCATGGGGGCATAGGTTTTGGTTCTAATTTTGATTAGATAAGAGACATTTTGAATGAAATAAAATTAAATGAGGCTTAGAAAAATTCTAATCTTAGAGAAACCAAGGATATGGATTTTTAAACCAACCAAAAGACAAGTTTCTATGTTCACGCGAGTCCTACCACGTGCTGAAATTTAAATAACATCTAGATACAAGTCATGGCTCTACTCGTGTGTTTTGAGCATGTAAAACAAGTCAACTACAACATCATAGAGAGGTTGAAAGATTGAGATAGGTTCTGAATTTTTTGGTTGTGGTTTCTCGAAAAAGAAGCAAACAATCACATAGGATGGTTCATGTAAAGGGTTTATGATCAAGCAAAATATTCAACCAAGAAGTATGTCTCTGATATTGTTCAACCACACTAAGTCTAATGTTTTGCATAGTAAAATTCAAAACTGAATTATTAAAAAGGCTCGAAAAACCTGGAATCGAGTTGTCCTCCCGGTAGCTTATTCTTGACTCGACGAAACGGGTTGCCTCCCGCCTAGCGCTTCATTTATAGTCCATGACTAGACTTCTTCACTTGATTACTTCGGATCAACGCTCTTTGTGGGCGTTGCAATCTTGCGTACCCACTTCCGCACCATCTTGGGCACAGGCTTATTCTTCAACTTAGTCGTATTTTTGGTCTTCACAGGCTAGCTTTGTCTTTTGGTCTTGACGGATGCAACAACTTCCTTCATGTAGTGGCTCGGCATCTCAAACTCCGGTCCTTCGGTCGTGATCTTCATGGTCTCCTTAGTGTGATCCTTCATCTCTCCCGAATGAGTTTGAGTAGCCTTCTCCGTCTTGGGACCTTAGAGTTGCCTCGGAAATTCTTCTTTGTCACCCATCGGTTGTCCGACAAGTTGTCCCACTTGCGTCTCTAGCATCTTCATCACGATGAACACCTCACATGTGGATCTTGCCTTGGCAGCCTTTAGGTGTTGAGCTTCTTTCTCTATCTCCATCTTCTCCATCCTCCTCTTGACTTTGGACTTGGAGGTGGTGATTCCCTTGGAGATTCCGACGGTCCTTCGACTTCGGTTTTTGAATCTAGGGTTTCCAACCCTTTAGCTTGTGTTGCACGTCTCCTTTGCCTGTAAAGTTTTCCTGGATCATCCACAAAAAGGTTTGGGTTTCTTGGAGAGGTAGCCAACCATCTTCGGTTAGGGTTAGCAAAAACAAAAATCTAACAAAAGAAAAATTAGGGTTAATCAAAACTAGATTAGATTTATTTTTTTTCTTTTTGGGGATGATCAAACATAAGAGATGCAAAAGAAAATCAAAAGAAAAACAAAAAAATAAGTGATACTAGATTGGATCTTGATTGCTTTTTCCCCGGCAACGGCGCCAGAAAAAGGGGCTTGTTGACGGTTAATAGTTATATCAAAGTTCATATGGATTTGCAAGCGGGCAAATCCCCCATCGTAGTCAAGGGACCCTTCTTCCCTCGAGTGGTGAACCCAAGGTATCGAATCCGTGGAACAATGTGCAACGCAAGGATTTAATCTAGTAAAGCAAGGTAAGCTATCTTATGAAAACAAGTTGCATCTAATCTACTAACTCATAAAGAAAATTAATCTAATCTAATCTACTAAAGAGGTAGCAAGAGAAAGCAAGAGATAACCGATCTAGAGAGTCTAAATCATGCTTATGTTGTAGCTCCAAACAAGATAGATGAAGATAGAAAAGCGAATCTCATTAAAAGCATCTTTAAATCATGGCCTCCCTTCCGACTCCGAAAACACCCGCCTTTCGGAACCCCCGTTCTGTCACAACGTATCCCTACTCATGCGGGTAGTCTAGGGCGAGTTCGATAAGAACAAGTTGAAAACACTTGGCCGGTCCGGTATGCACCTCTAGCCACCGCGGCTACAAGAGCACCCTAAGCAATCTAGCTATAGACTAGATTGGAGAAAAAGCATAACCAAGAAGAAAACAAAATCATCGAGAAGGCACTTGATCACTAGAAATCGGATTCACTTAAAGACTTCACCATGAATGATTACATGAACAAGATCACCACTGGGATGCTACCTCGATCTTGATCCTTGCTCCGGAGCTCCAACGTGGTCTTCCATGCAAGGTTCCCACGTCGACTAGGGAGACTCTAAACAACTAGCATGACCCTCATCTCCGAGATGATGTCCCTCAAGCTTCTCTGCTCCTCGGCGGTGGATGACGAATTGGTTCCTCCGTGGCTCTCGGTCAGGGGGCTATAAATATCCCGAGATGCAACTAGGTCAAAGGGGGGGCCGACTGGGCCTCGAAATGGGCTGGGCCGGCCGGCCTGGGCCGACTAGTTTGGGCCCACTTCGGCCCAATCCGTGTCCTCCTTCGTTTGGTATTGCTTCCCGAGTCTTCTAGATCCTCTCCCCTTTTGCATGTGGCCCCTTGTCGTCTGTTTCTCTCCGAATTGGACGAAGCTCCTTGTCTTGCAAGATTCAGCACTTTTCTGGCTAGGTCCTCAGAGTTTTCCATCTTCTCGGGCTTGGTCCTTGGGCTATTGGAGTCATGTTCACTTCATTGCTTGACTTGTACCGGGCTTCAAGGTCTTGCCATGAGGTGCTTAATGAAATTATCCCGGAAGTCTTGCTTTTAACGTTAAAACCCTGCGTAAACACTTAACTCCAAAACCGACATGCACAAGTGAACTTGTTATACCACGGGGGTTAGTACCAATGGATAAGATACAAAAGTCATGCCAACACTGAAGGTAAACTCATGGCTAGGTTGACAGATTTTCACCGTCAACAGACACAAACGTTGGCTTGGAGACCTCGGACTGCTAGAGAATCTTTGAGGTGATTTAGAGCAGCAAGGGCTGCTCCCAAGTTGGTTTGCGGCGAGTTGTTGTTGACGGTGAATTTCCGTCAACCTAGAGTACTTGTTATGCATTGGTTTCGATTATGATTTGTAACTAACCCGCCACTAGGCACGCTAATGATATAACAAGTTCAACTTCGTATGTGCATTTGGAAGTGTTGTGTTTTTT
The DNA here is from genome assembly GCA_947561735.1 of Cenchrus americanus. NCBI lineage: Eukaryota > Viridiplantae > Streptophyta > Magnoliopsida > Poales > Poaceae > Cenchrus > Cenchrus americanus. The sequence goes on along the minus strand of OX387241.1, from coordinate 29,054,083 downwards.
CAGGAAAACATGGACAAAGGGGACGGAGTCACAACAAGTTCAAAGGAGAAAATGAGCAGTTCCATTCGTGTTCGAATGCAAGGCGAAATCACTTCTAAAGGTGGCAAGGACCAAGGTGGTACGACGGATCATCCCTGAGGACTAAGACATAAAGTTTGGACTTCATGTGAGAAGACACCGTATCTTGAACGCGGGGATGACGACCTCAAAATGACACAAATCAAGGGGGCTAAATCCAAATTGCCAAGATGGGCCGCGGGGAGGAACACGGGCCTGAACCGTCCCAGAAAGGGCCTGGGCCGGCCGGCCTAGTCGGATCGGCCCAGGGGCCTTTTGGCCCGGTTCGCGATGCCCCTTGACCTAGGTGTTTATCTATAAATTGCCTCCGCCGTCGTCGGCCGCTACATCGATCCAATCATTCTACCGATGTCATTCACCAGAAAACCGCCACCGCAAGATGAGGGAGAGAGTTCGATGAGCTCGTCGCAAGGATCAACACCGGAAGAGGGAAGGAAGCAAGAGGAGAACTCCAAGCCGCTGGCCTAGGGGTGTTCCCAAGCTTCATCACCGCCATCTTCATCGACGACGTTCTCCGGGGTCTCCATCACCCCTATGTGCTTCAATCCGTGTAAGATGATGGGGTAATGTCTCCGTTCGTCCCTAGGGTTAGATGGATGCATGATATGTAATCTATACAGGAACCTTATGCCAATCAATGCTTTATGGTCTATGTCTTCGTGTATGCTTTGTTTACATATGTTTGCGCAACATGTGGTCTTATTAGGGTTTGTGGTAATTGTGGTGATTAGCTTAACCCTATGGATGCTTAGGTATAGATGTGGTTATACGTGAAATTGTTTGATTACCTTGCGTAGTGACAGTACGGTGGAGGGAAAAGGCTTAGCGGCCGCATAACTGCCATAAAACTAGTGTAGGCAACACCCATTTCATGTAGTAGATGCATCTTCATGTGTTCCTAAACCCTAGGGAGGGAACGCTTATGTAAGACCCTAACCTTGCTAAAATTTGGCTTTACTAAAATTTGATATAAACCTTTAATTGCTTAAGGAATATAAGGTTGCTTTACTTTTCTTTTAGGCATTTAAAATTTTTCTAAAATAAAATTAAGGAATCATAGGAATTAAATGTTGCATACAAGATGGTGCATTTTTTGATTGCTGGAATTCAAGTTTGAATTCTATTGTTTGAATCCCTTCCAAATTACCTAAACCCCTAATTCCTAAACTACCTAACCTATCTAATCCAGCCCAGCAGCAGCAGCGGGCCGCAGTAACCCAACCCGCGCAAGCAGCCGCTACAGGGCAATGCAGCCAAGCGGCCCAGTTGGCCTTACGACCCGTTTCCGCCGCCTGCTCGCTCCCCTGCCTGAGTCGCGCCTGCGGTCGCTGACCGTTGGGGCCCGCGTGTCATCCCCTCCGCCGGCCGTGTCGGTGCGTGACTCGGCCATGCGCCGCCGCCGCCGAGTCCGACCCCGGCACGCGCCGTCCCCTGTGCGTGGCCCGCACGCCTAGGAGCCCCGTCCGGGCTATTTAAAGCCGCCCGCCGCCCCTAGGGTTTCCTACCCAAGCCACCCCAAGCCACCTTTGCTTCGCGCACACCGCGGGAACCCCTAACCCTAGCTTGCCGCCGCCACCGTCGAATCCTCGTTGTCGTCGCCGTCTCGTCGTCAAGGAGCTGCCCGGGAGTCGCGCTTGGAGGTGAGGAGGACGTTGGCGTCGTTTGTTCTCGAGCCGGAGTCTTGAGCCGCTTGTAGTAGCTCGCCGGACCTCGCCGCCTTAACCGAGCCGCGCCGCCGCGTCGACCGGCCACTTCGTCGCATCTCCGCCGTAGCCGTCACCTCCAGTTGCCTTGCCAGCTCGCGCGCATCGCATAGGTGCTTTCCGCGCGCTGAACTGAGGCCGAAAACCCAAGTTTGGGTCTCGCAGGCGAGCTCCACCGCCGCTCACCGCCGGCCGCCGCCGTCGGCCGTCGCGCCCCACCGCCCCGCCGCTTGCAGACGGCCGGTAGATCAAGATCTAACGTGCCGGATCTATCCTGCCGCACTGCTTCGCCCGCATGCGACCACAGCCGTCGGATCTAGATCCAATGGATCCAGATCGGGTCAAACCCGAGTCAACTAGGTCAACCCAGCCGGCCCTGGAAATTTTGCAAAAAACCCCCTGAGTTTTCTGTTATTCACATATATACCCTTCCGCTTTAGGAGATTCCTTGCAGTTTAGTCCTTTTCTTTTATTTTAGCCCAGTTTCTTTTTAAACCTTTACAGATTAGTCACTACACCTTCCATAGGGTGTATCTTGGTCGTTTTAGCTCCGATTTTGGCGCTCTTTATGTCCACGCGATCGTCTCGAAGCGTAGATTAGTTTAATGCCACTGTTTTGTACTGTTTGATCTGTTTGATGATTGTTTCTTATTTACTCTTGTTGTATGCTTGTTTGTGATGATTGTGGACCGTAGAGAGTGAAGCGTTTGAAGGATTTGAAGGTCAAGACGCGCCAGAGTTTGAGCAGCAGAGTTTTGTTGAAGGCAAGTCTTCCTTGATGCATGCCCGCTTGTCCTACATAACATGCATTTAAATTCATTGTATTTACTTTTCTTGCTTGCATTAACTTGACGGGAACCTATTAAGGATCATGCCTAGTCTTTTACTACCTTCACCTTGTCACCGGGTTATTTAAATTAATCTTGTGGTAGCTATGGCTTAGCATGCTCAACTGGGATTGGTATTAATCAAACTTGGTTACCTTTATGTTCTATGTTCTGGTTTATGTTCTTTACTTTACAAGACCACTTTAATATGTTAATCGGAACATGGAGAACCACCCAGGAAAACAGTTAACCACAAGAACTAATGGGCAATGGTCTTGGCTGAATAATTAGGAACTTAGGCTTGGGATGGTCTTACCTGATAAGGAGAAGGGATCGGCGGTACTGTGGGGTATAGACTCGCTCTAGCAGGGGGTTGGGTGAGTTATTCTTTTTATGGTGGGGTATCGACTTGCTAGGGGACTTTATACCTTGCTAACTGATCCGGACCTTGTGGGTCATAACTTGCTAGGGAACCTTTGTAAAGGCCATGTAGCGTCCCTATGCAACCACACCTCGGTAGTGTGGTATGGTGCCTTGCAAACACCGAATGGTTGGGTTCAAAGTTCTTTGGAGCTTTTACGCTGCTTGTGGTGAAAGTGTACAACCTCTGTAGAGTGTAAAACTAATCGATTAGCCGTGCTCACGGTCAAGAGCGGCCTGGACACTCACATGATTAAATTATGGAACTTAAATGTTTAATTGTTGTTTTATTCTTTATTTATGTTGCTTATATCTTATTAATTGGGTTGGTATGAACTTATACTCCTTAGTAATCAGGTTGCTAATAAAACTTGACCTACTAAAATGCTAAACTGCTTGAACCTTAGCCATCCACCATACGGCCTTGCATGTTATGTTGTTCTCTCTTGCTGAGTACGTCATGTGCTCACGCTTGTTTACTTTCTTGTATCTACAATACTCGGATTGCTGCTCAGATTGGGAGAACTTTGAAGATATCCCCGGAGATTTCCAGGAGTTCTAGGTGTGTGTTGTCTTCAGTCAGCTGCCTGTGGAGGCATTTTGTCCGCCGTGAGAATCGTTATTTAAGTTTCGTTTCAGACTATGCTTTGTAATAACTCTTTATTCGTGTGGCATTGATTTTGGTATTCACAATGTCTAAGCGTGTGTGTAATTTGATCCTGGCACACGCGTGATCTATGCATTCGGTTTTGCCTTTAAAACTGGGTGTGACAAAGTGGTACCAGAGCCGGTTGACTGTAGGAACGTTAGCCTAGATAGAAATGGTTGAACTAAGGATTTTATAATCATAGAAGCTTTCTCTTACATGCTTGCTTTACTTCTATTAACCTTACTCTTGCTTTTGCCTCACTCTTGAGCTATCTGGATTCTCTACCTTGTGCTTGCTTTAGCTCTCATCCTTTTTGTCTTACCATCTATCTCATTCTGCACTGCACTACAGATGGTTCGCTGTTTGAAGACTTCTCATGCTGGTGCTGCCCACCAGTATGCTCCTCAGGAATAGTATCACGACTTCCATGACGGAGACACGGATGAAGAGATCGAGATGGAACCTGCACCAGTAGCTGTCCCTGACCTTCTCATGGTGTCTGATGATGAGGAGGACCCAGAAGAGATGATCCCAGAAGAGGATGAGCCAGCTGTTCAGCTCAACCAAGAGGAGCAGGCGCTAGGAGAAGAACTGGAAGATCACCCTGATCCAGAGATGGAGGAAGAAGAGCAAGAGCAAGAGCAAGATAAATCAGCTGAGGAAGTGATCTGGAAAGTGTACCACTACAGAGCTGATGGAGTGGGCATTCCCATGGCTGACCACTTGTGGGATATGGTACTCCGCTTGGGCTATGATAAGGCCCCTGTCTACCATTGTGAGCTGTGAACTCATCCGTGGTTCGAGCCCCATTGGGAAGTTGCCGCCATCCTGGAGGAGTACATTCCATGCCGTGGAGTGAAAGAGATGTCCAAGCATCATGATGTGGCTCACTGGACTACTATGGACACTGGTATAGCAGAGTCAGCTTGGAGGGCGCTTTATGTGCTCTCTCACAAGGAGCGTGACAGGTTGGAGGATACTCACTGCCGATACACACCCTTCAGAGCCAGTGGGGAAACCAAGACCTATATCGCCCCAGCGCCAGCCTATGAAGGGACGTTGAACAATGTCCGGAGTCTACTTGCCACTGTTAACACTGCTTTGGACGACACCAACAACACTCTGAACGTGGCACGGTAGCAGATCTTCACTCTGGAGTTGCAGAAGCGTGCCCTGGAAGCTGCACTGCAAAACAGGGAGCAGCCAGTGGTTCATGATGCCACAGAAGAATGCACCTCCTCGTCGCCCAAGAGGCCACACTACGACTCCCCTGACGCCCGCACAGATGCCATGCCAGAAGATAGTCCTTAGGCTTAAGTTAAGAATAGGATCTTTTTGTAATTGTTAGTAGACGATCGGTTAAAGTGTGCTTAGTTTAGAAGAGTGGTTGAATGCTTGGTTTTGTGCTAAATGTTTGAGCTGGATTTTGTTTGAGTGCAATGTGTTGTGGAGTGATGACCACAACGACATTGGTTTAGTAGTAAGTTTGTGGGGGTCAACTTTCAGTCTCAATCAATTATCTATCTTAATCCTTTTGTCCCTTTAAGTTTTTCCTTAATGCAAATCCGAGAGCTCTAAATCTGTTCGCGCAGCTTTCTGAGTCAGCTGCACTGTTTTAATTTTATCTCGGGCTACAGAACTTTGGTTACAGTAAATCCAATTGGAGAAGTTCAGAAATTTCGTGACTGATTTTCTGTGAAAAATTCAGAATATTTGGGTGTATAATCAGAGAGTTATGACTGAAACATTACAGCCTCACGAATCTGTTAAACACTGCTAAAATACCTGACTTATTTATTTTATAACCAGAGCTACCGAACTCCGATTGAGGTGATTCCAGCTGGAGTAGTTCCATAATTTCATTACCTTTTATCAGTTTAAAGATCATAATTTTTGGATACCCACACTGAGAGTTATGCCTGATTGTTTAGGGTCAACAAAATCTATCTTAGTTAAACACCCTTGCTATCTTATCTTTCTGGGTTTAACTCTTGGTGCAATCATCTAAAGTAATGTCCCTAACACTCAGATGGTCAACACCAGGTCAGGATCAGGACTTGATCAACCAGCAGTGAATCGTCCAGGAAGGGCACCCCAACAAGCACAGATGGATCCCGCTATGCAGCAATTCCTGGAGGCACAGACCCGGCTTCTCCAGAGCCTGACCAACACTGTGACGAACCTGCTGTTAACACCAAAATTTGGTAAGGAGTATGACATGTGGGTCCGATTCAAAAGAGAGTCCGTCTGGTGGAAGGAAAGATATTTTCAGAGATTTTCGGCAGAAGGATCCGCGGTCGGCTATCTGCTCCACTTCGGCAAAGAAACAGTAGAGCTGATTTTGCGGGATTGGACGGTGACGTGGCTCAATCAGAGGAAGCGAATGGATGGATAGGCGATCGAGTTTAGTTAGGCAATGAATCCATTCGCAATTGTAATCAGCAGGGTATAAATACGATCCCCGGATGTATGTAAAAACACGTTCATTCATCAATACACACCGGCCTTACGCCAAACCCTAGAGTCCTTGTCGTGTCGTCGAGTTCTTCGAGAGGGCTAATCGATCCGTCGACCTCCGTGAGTACCGGCAACCTTGTATCATGTCTAGTATCATGCGGTGGATTTAGATCTGATGCAAGTAGTCTTGTTACCATGCTTCGTGTCATGCGGTAGATTCAAGCTTGGTTCAAGAGGGTTTCTTGTTAGATCATGAGTCATGCGGTAGGCTAAGATCTGGCTTGAAGCTAGTTATCGGCTCTATTGGATTTTGGCAAGGTCCAATGGATTCATTAAGTTATCCCGTGTTATCATGGGTTTTACTTTATGTTTTAATTCATGTAACACACCCTTGCCCAATCTAGATGGGTTTGGATCGGCTTTTTTCCCTTTAAGATCCGTGTACGAGCAGGTTTCGTGTTTTGACGCGTGGATCTTTTGCTCTCCGATAGCCGAAACCGAATCGATCTAGGTTGTTACGTGTTGCGGGTTCAAGCTTGCTTTGTTAGTATAAATCTTGAAAGAACCGGGTATCATGCGGTAGGTGCAGGTTTTTGGGTTGCTTTGGGGCTAGTCATCCGGTGGATTAGATTTCCAAATCAGTCTGATAGATTTATTCACGTGGTAATGCTTGTTCCTTCTTCATGGATCCTGGATCGGCTATTCGACCGTATTCGGTTATGTTTTCACGAGTAGATCACGTGCATTGTTTATGTTTTAAGTGGTGTATGCTTTTAGCTTTCCATATTTAGATTGTATCATGCGGTGGATAGATCTATTTGTGGGAAGTGGTACGTTTTCATGCAAATCGTATCATGCGGTGGATAGATTTGTTTGCTATCGTACCCGACGGGTTTTAAAGTGCCTAGACATGCGGTAGACTAGTGCTTTGAACCTATGCATGCCTATTTAATACATGATCATGTCCGTGCTTTACTTCATTCTCGTTTAATGATGAGCCTCATGGGGATCGGTCATAACTTCATGCTTGCATCTTTATTTATACGAAGACCGATCGTCGTCACGCTTACGTCATCCATTCGGCAATGTTCTTTTTCCCTTTGCGCTACTCCGAATGGTCATGGTTCTTTGATAGGTAGCTTTGCATAGCTACATGTCAACTTGTTTGGCTTCTTAGCCGCAAATATGGAACCGTGCGGTATCACCCGACATGTTCCAAGCTTTGGTATCTAACTGCTTTATCTTTTGTTAATTTTCAGGAAAAATTGACTGGCACGTCACTCTCTCTCTGCGCGTGCGAAGCCAGCTTTTCGGCTTGCTGTGTGATTGGCGCTGAGTGCACTTTTTGCGTCAACACACTTTTTGGCACGCTCGGTGGGACGATACAGCCGAATTGGTTCAAGATGCCTGAAGTCTCAGACCTCCTGGATGTCAACATCGAAGAGCTTTCTCCGGAGCAGCATCAGCAGCTCCTAGACGCCGTGAATCAATTTCAGCAAAAGTGTCTCATGTCGTTTAAGAAGAATCGAAGTGGTGTACCGTATCTAAAGAATGACCCCGCCCTAGTGCCGCCGCCGGGAGAGAGCGATGCCTCAACCCAACAGAGAAGGAGGAATGCGCACGGATGTTCCGGGAGTCGGTAGACGACATGCTCACCAAGCACAACCAAAGCTTTCCTCGGATCACTCCGGCGAGATGATGGTGGCCCTCTTTGGCCCGGCGCGGGGCAAGCGTTCGGGAGGGCGTCCGCAGAAAGAGCACCATGGAGCCGGGAGAATCAAGCTCTCGGCCGCCGCTACGGAGCCGGGTGCGAGCAACCTCCTCCTCTAAGCTCCGGAAGCCAAACGTTCCAACCCCCTCCCCGCAGGCGCCGGGGGGCGGCCGGTGCCCGGCCTCCGTTGCAAGCTTCGGAGGTCAACCAATCCCGCCGCCACCACGGAGCAAAGCACGGGTCGGCCCCGTGCAACAGCCAAATCCGTACCGGCCTACGTACGGAGACCTAGCGTTCGGCTCATCCGGGGCCCCGCTCGACCCCGGGCCGAAGGATAGCTCCGTCGACCAACTGGCTCCAGAGGAATTTGTACGGCGGTGGTTATCATGAAGTGGGAAATTACGGAGCGTTCGATGCCTTCCCGCGCCCGTGGTACGCGCCGGCCGCGGCGCTCAAGAGGAAGACACCCTGGCACGCAAGATGGCCGAATTGATGCAGAATCAGTTCGGCCTCAAACCAAAGATGCAGGGCCCCACCTATAAGCCACCGTTCCCAGAGTGGTACTATAACGTGCTCTTGCCGCCGAGGGTGAAGCCACCGACGGAATTCACAAAGTTCTCTGGGCAAAACGAAACAAGCACGGTCGAGCACATCGCCCGTTATCTCATGCAGCTTGGGGAATGCTCGGCCGAGGAGGCGTTCAGGGTTCGCTACTTCCCCGCCTCGCTGACGGGTCCGGCTTTTCAGTGGTTCTCATCCCTGCCTCCCCGAATCGCGTGGCCGGATGGAAGGACTTGGAGCGTAAATTCCACGCTCATTATTTCAGCGGCAGCTCCGAAAAGAAGCTGATCGATCTCGCCACCCCGAAGCAAAGGCACAGCGAAACACCACTGGAGTTTCTTAGAAGGTTCAGGGAAGTCAAAGGCATGTGCTTCTCACTGAACTTGCCGGACGATCGCCTAGCTGATATGGCCGTCGCCGGGATATTGCCGGCCGTGCGCGAAAAGCTATTTGGGATGGAGTTCGAGAACCCGGGGCGGTTTGTCGCAAAAGTTATCCCCGATGAGCAATCGTGCATATGGCCTCAAGAAGGACCCCAAGTTTGGCAAGCGACACGACGTCGGCGACATCTACAATCAATTCTTGGACAAAGCCGATTTGTTCGAGGATTCTGACGACGAATTGGATATAGCTGCAGCGGAGATTATGTGGGGTAAAGAGCCCTTAACAATGAATCAGCGTTGGGTCAAGCAGACCAAAGGGACTTACGACTTCGACATCACAAAGGCTGATAAGTTGTTTGAGCTCTTGGTAAAGGAAGGCCGAATCAAGCTGCCTGAAGGGCATTCTATGCTTCGGCCTGATGGAGTCAAAGCGAAACGTTACTGCGGCTTCCACGACAGAGACTCACACTCCATCAACGATTGCAGGGTCTTCAGGATGAGGATCCAGAAGGCTATCCAGGAGGGGCACCTCAGGTTCGATAACAAGATGAAACTGGATGGCCACCCCTTTCCTCAAAACATGCTCGGCTTTTCTGTCAATGCGATAACAGCCGAGGAGAAGGGGAAGGTTAAGGTCCTGACCTCAGCCAGGTCCAAGCAAGGTGGATCAGTGGACCCGGAGCGCCAGGTGACCCTAGAGCAAGTGCAGGGCGACGCCCCCCGCGTTCTCAAAAGCCACATCGAGATTGGGGAATCGTCCATGCCTAAACCCAAGGTGACGTCACGTATTCTCCTCAACAAGTGGCAGCGCCAGATGGAAAAGGAGCGCTACCAGAGGCGTCGTCACGAGGAGGAGCAGCGCAGGGCTGAGGATGAAGCGCGCAGAAGGGACCGAGAGCAGTACACGCGCGAGCAGGAGCGCGCCCACTGGGGGTGCGCCTTCTTCAGGCACTGCTGGAACGAGGGCCTAAAGCTGCCCACATTGAAGAACTGTCCTGAGTGCAGCGACAGATACGTTGAGTACAGGCAGGAAACTGCCAATCGCCGATCCGTCCACGAGAGACTTGGAAGGATCCACCCAAATGGGGATCGGCGGCAAAAAATTGAGGTTATAGATCACCCCAGGAAGCGCCAAGCTGATCTCAGGTGGGCTGACCAGGAGGAGGACGAGGACGTCTACGTCTGGCAGAAAGGGCAGTGGTGCCCGCCCGGTCTACGCAGGAGCCAGAAGAGGCGGGTCCAGCGCTTAAGGAACCGCGAGATGAAACAAGCCGGGATCCAGACGAGGCAGAAGTGGCGCCCCAAGGACCAGCCAGAAGGATCGAAGCGTTCGGCGCCTGCTTGCATGGTATACTTCCTGCCGAACGAGTTCATGGCTCCCGCTAACCAGGTTATGCAGGAGGAAGCTTCCTTTGATGACGAGCAGCCCGAGGAGATGATGGCACAACTGGTGCTTGCCAAGCAGGCCGTCTTCGACAAGCCGGCCAAGAATCGCCATATGAGGCCGCTGTACTTGAGGGGGTACGTCAATGGCAAGCCATTGACCAAGATGTTCGTCGACGGCGGGGCGGCAGTCAACGTCATGCCGTACACCACCTTCAGGAAGCTTGGCATGGGCCCGAGCGATCTGACACCCACGAGCATCATCCTGAACGACTTCGCCGGAACCCTTCGGACACCAAAGGATGCGCCCACGTGGACCCGATGATCGGGTCCAAGACGCGCTCACCACCTTCTTTGTCATCGAAGGCAAGGGAGCCTACGGCCCGCCGCTTGGGCGGGACCGGATTCACACCAATCGCCGCGTCCCATCCACCATGCATCAACGCTTATCCGGTGGGTGGATGACGAGATCGAGGTCGTCCGGGCGGATGACTCCGTGAGCGTGGCCAACATGGAACCAGCCTTTCCGGGAGTATCAAGGCATCGATTGCTTCTCGGGGAAGGACCGGGGAGAAGGTCTCGTTGAACTCGTCGGCGAGTGACCAACAGCCGATTCAAGCAGTCGGCTCTTATAGTAATTTTTAATGGAGAACCCCGTGGATGGCACTGATGGCAAGTTAGGACGAGGACTCATGTCGGTCGATAAGCTGGAAGAAGTTGACATTGGAAACGGTGATAAGCCAAGGCCGACGTTCATCAGTGCAAATTTACAGCCAGACTTCAGGGGGGACTTAATTGAGCTTCTCAAAGAATATAAAGATTGCTTCGCCTGGGATTACTCGGAGATGCCTGGATTGGATCGTTCCATCGTCGAGCACCGGTTGCCAATCAAGCCTGGTTTCAAACCATATAAGCAACCGCCCCGGAAAATCTACAAGGATGAAGTATTGGCCGATGTGAAGAAGGAGATCGAAAGATTACTTGACGCAAACTTCGTTCGGCCGTGCAGATATGCGGAGTGGATTTCTAACATCGTCCCTGTGTATAAGAAAAATGGAAAAATGAGAGTTTGCATAGATTTCAGGGACCTAAACAGAGCTACTCCCATGGATGGATATCCGATGCCTATTGCCGATTTGCTGATTGACGCCGCCGCTGGACACAAGGTGATTAGTTTCATGGATGGCAACGCGGGATACAATCAGATTTTCATGGCAATAGAAGACATCTCGAAGACGGCCTTCGAGATGTCCTGGTCATATAGGCCTATTTGAATGGATAGTCATGACATTTGGGTTGAAAAATGCCGGTGCAACCTATCAGCGGGCCATGAATTACATTTTTCACGAATTAATCGGCAAAACTGTGGAAATCTACATCGATGACGTGGTGATCAAGTCCTTAAGTCATGACACCCATCTGGGAGATGTGAAGAAGACCTTGGAATGCACCCGGAAGCATGGCCTAAAAATGAATCCAAACAAGTGTGCATTTGGGGTGTCAGCCGGAGAGTTCTTGGGGTTTTTGGTCCACGAAGGGGGAATCGAGGTTGGCAAGAAGAGTATGAAAGCCATTGATGAAGTCGTTCCTCCAACCAACCTCAAGGAATTGCAATCGCTGCTCGGCAAGATCAACTTCGTGAGAAGATTCATCTCAAATTTATCACAAAAGGTGTTGCCATTCTCTCCATTGCTGAAGCTAAAGAAGGATCAGAAATTCACATGGGGCGACGAACAACAAAAGGCTTTCGATGAAATCAAGCAATACATGAAGGAGCCGCCGGTACTGGTCCCCCCCTCAGCTGGACGAGCCTTTCAAGTTGTACGTGGCGGCCGATACCCAAACTATTGGATCGGCCCTTATTCAAGAATTCGAAGGAAAGGAGCGGGTAGTAGCTTATCTTAGCCGAAAACTACTTGATCCTGAAACCAGGTATTCGGCTATAGAGAAACTGTGTCTTTGCATATACTACTCGTGTACGAGTTTCGGCACTATTTGTTGAATGCCGAATGCACTGTATACTCGAAGTTTGATGTGGTAAAACATATGTTATCTATGCCAATTTTGAATGGTCGGATTGGCAAATGGATTTTAGCTTTATCAGAATTCGAGTTGAAGTTCGAATCGGCAAAAGCCATCAAAGGTCAGATCATTGCCGATTTCATAACTGAACATCGTGACCCTTCAATTAGTCTACTTGAAATTACCCCTTGGGCTTTATTTTTCGACGGGTCATCATGTGGCAAAGGTGGGGGAGTAGGGATCCTGCTAAATTCGCCCAAAGGTGAGATGTTCGAATTCGCTATTCCTATACAACCCACTGTCACCAATAACCAGGCTGAGTACGAGGCACTACTTCGAGGGCTTCAATATTTGAGAGAAGCTGGGGCCGTGTCAGTTGAGGTCTATGGAGATTCAGAACTAGTAATCAAGCAATTGAACGGCCAATACGAGTGCAGGAGCGAAGCGCTGAGGAGTTACTATGAAGAGTGCAGGGAAATCTTGAAGAGCTTCCCGCTGGTAACCCTACAGCACATTCCTAGAGAGCATAACGAAGAAGCGAATAGGCTAGCTCAGAGTGCCTCTGGTTACAAGGAGAGTCAAGAAGCATTTGCTTCGCGAGGTGTGTGCACTAGGGGTGGATCTTGCGAGAAGACGATTGGAGGAAAGAGATCGTTGATTACTTAAGAGATCCATCCCGAAAAGTCTCTAGGAGGCTCGGTACAAAGCAATTAAGTTCGTTCTTCCGAATGACAATTTATTCTATAAATCATTAGACGGAGTATTGCTACGATGCACCGGGTCCGGAAGAAGCCAAGAAAATGATGAGCGACGTGCATGATGGGATATGTGGAGCGCACCAATCGGCCTATCGGATGAAATGGGTCATTAGACAAGCCGGATGCTTTTGGCCGACGATATTGGAGGATTGCTTTGAGTATTACAAGGGATGTCAAGACTGCCAGAGGTTCGGGAATATTCAAAGAGTCCCTGCATCAGCATTAAATCCCATCATCAAGCCATGGCCATTCAGGGGCTGGGGCATAGACCTGATTGGCCAAATTAATCCGCCGTCCAGCAAGGGGCATAAGTTCGTGCTTTTGGCTACAGATTACTTCACTAAATGGGTCGAGGCGATCCCACTGAAGAAAGTGACGTCAGAAAACATGATCGAGTTCGTCAAGGAACACATCATCTATCGATTTGGGATCCCTCAGACGATTACCACTGACCAGGGGGCACAATTCGTATCACTGGAGTTTAGGGATTTTGCCGAAAGCATGGGAATCAAATTGTTTAATTCCTCTCCGTATTATGCTCAAGCTAATGGTCAAGCAGAGGCTTCTAATAAGATCATGATCAAGCTGATACAGAAGAAGATCGATCAGAAGCCAAGGAAGTGGCATTCGGTACTCAGGGAAGCGTTGTGGGCTTACCGAATGGCTCCCCATGGAGCTACAAAGACGTCTCCTTACGAGTTAGTTTACGGGCATCATGCAATCCTGCCCTGGGAAATGCAATCAGAGTCAAGGAGAGTAGTGTTGCAAAACGAGTTGAGCTCCAAAGATTACAGTGGCCTGATGATGGATGAGTTAGAAGATTTGCATATGATCCGTCTCAGGGCCCTGGAGAACATCGAGAAAAACAAGCTGCGGGTCGCCAAATACTATAACAAGAAAGTAAAGGTAAAGAAATTCGCGAAGGCGATCTAGTTTGGAAAGCGCTATTGCCGATTGGAACTAAATACGATGAATTCGGCAAGTGGTCCCCTAACTGGGAGGGGCCTTTTCGTGTGGTCAGATGCGTTCCTGGTAATGCATACATATTAAAAACTTTGCTAGGGGAAGAATTTTCCGCTGCGATAAATGGAAGATATCTAAAGAAATATTATCCTAGCATTGAGATCGATCGATGATTACACGCATCGGCACAAAAAATAGCCGCGCTCAAGAATGAGGCCGCCTTTAGAACAAAATCCATGAACAAAAGAAGATGGCCGGTGCCGGATGCATTGCCCTTAGCTCAATACTACATTACAACCGTTTCTGCGGGATCACATATAGCAGCCCCGATGGTCGGGTCCCCTAAGGGGTGGGAAGCGAAGGCGTGGAGAAAGAAGCGAAAGTATGATTCAATCTTTTCTTTGCTTCTTCGGCGTCGCTCCCCTCTTCGCTTGTTCCGGGACCACCGTGACGGCGACTTGGAACGCACGAGGATGACCGTGATTGGCGGCCTCTACCAAGCTATCCCAGGCCGCCTTCAGGTTGCTGTACCTGTCAGAGACATCTGGAGCAAAAGAATCAAGGTTAGGGGCAAGTAATCCAGACGCAAACGTGAAGGAATCAGAAGCATTTACCCCCTACTAGCGCTTCCAGCGCCATGCGACGCTCGCGCTCGGCTTGGCAACGGACGGACATGTCCCTGAGGTCACGCTCCAGGTGCCGGGCACGGCGGCGCAGCTGATGAATGGCCCTCTGCTCAGGCGTGGCATCCTCTGCTTCAGGGGAGGAGTCGGAGGAGATGTACTCAGGAACATCTTCGGTCCCGATGACCTCTTCGGGAAGCAAATCAAGGCTGAAAGGGGCAGAAGGAAAACATGAAGCGCAAGGTCAAGCGGGAGGATATGGAACAGATCAAGATAGAACTCACTTCCGAATCGTACGCTTCCTTGATGAGCCGCTCCCCTGAGGTTGTTTACCCTTGTCCATGGCGTTGGGGTTTTTTCTTCTAGCAGCAAAGGAAGAGACGAGAAGCGATGGAGGAGTGTGCGAGTGGATTTGCAGAGCACCCCACGGGCTATTTTATTGACCAAGGAGGCGCATTGGGAGTGATGATTTGGCCAGTACACACTGTTGGAATACCAAGCGGCAGGGGTTTCCACCAGGTGCGAAGGGTTTTCTCTTGAACAGTGTTCACGGATTGCCGAATTGGGATCCTCTGTGGATTTCACGCCAAGGGGCAGTTGTTCTCACGCGTTCAGCTAAAGGTGGTTCCCGGATGCGTCCAAAGGAAAATTTGAAGAAGCAAAATGCGAAAGGGAGACATCACGGAACAAATGCAGAATTCAAAAGTTCATCATATATTGCCGACATTTACACATCCCTAGTACAATCTAGTCAAAGAGCCTGTTCAACACAGACTGGGGATGGGTAATTTCGGCAATGGCGTCGCCGTGGCCGTCGAGGCGCTCCAGGATGAGCTCGATCTCGTCGATATCCTCCGGCGCGCCGCCCGAAAGCCACGCGGCTGGTGGAGTAGTCGACGTCCGTATGCGTCGCCATCGCGGCCAGGCCCAAGGTAGTGCCCAGGCGAACGCCATGAACGGCCACCTCGTCGACGCGGCGCTCCACTGCGGCCAGGCGCTCCGCCGCGTGTCGCCGTGGGCATTCACCTTCTCGGCCAATTGCTCTACCGGCGTCTTTGGTCGGTCGAGCTCGCCGTCGCGGCCGCAAAAGACAAACGAAGGGATTAGCATCAAAGGCCGAGCCGGACCAAGAATCAATCTCGTGGGCCATACCGTCAATGGCCTCCGGCGGTTGTTTGCGCCGGTCCTCCCATTCTAACTCGGCCACGCCCCGCTTTCTTGGAGACGTCCTCCCGGTTCGCGACGGGACGCCTCTAACTCCTCCTTGTAGCGGATGGCGTCCGCTTCCCCGTACGGTGCACGGGGAGTGGCCATCGGACTCCGAAGAGTCATCTGGGAGGGGTTGATTGGTCGGCGCGCGAGGCGGATTCCACTGAATCAACCTGCAAAAGGGAGGTGATTGTCAAGGCAAAAGAAGATCAAGAGAAGGATCGAAGAGGAGAAGTTGACGGTCATCACCGCCTGCGCGCGTTAGCGCTGCTCCCCTCAGCCTCGTCGGAGGCGCGGCGGCGGTTGAGGCGGCGCACCATTGCGGTTTGGGGATGTGCACTGTTTGCGAGAAGACCAGAGATTGGCAAAGATTCGAGAGCTAGAAGGCCTGGTGGAGAGCTAGGGGCACCTATGACAACATTTATAGGCCTGGCAGGATGAATCGTGGCTTCGAGTTGTGGCTGTGGATCGTGGCGCACGTCCCAATAAAATCGGAAGGTGGAAAGATTTCCTTGACCAGCCCGCCTGCGGGTCGTTTGGAGTTCTAAGCTGGACCGTACGCAGGTCGATTGGTTCGGCTAAGGGGACTCAAGGTGTCGTTCGGGAGTTAGCGTTTCACTGCCGAACGGGTCGTTCAAAGATTACATCTCAAAGTACGCAAAGGAAAGGAAACGAATCACAAAGGAAATATTACAAGAACGACCAATTCGGGTATACATCGATGAGGACATTCAAGCATTAAGGAGTTTTGTGAGTGCGCGACGGACATTGGATATTATCAAATGGGAATTATCCAAAGATCTCCCCGGCAATCCTTTTGGGCGCCGGATAAGTCGGCGGCGAGCTCGCATCGCATTGCTTTACTTCGGTGACGACCGATTCTACTTCCGCTTGGGTCTTTGCTATCAATCCGGAAGCTCGGCTAATTTCTTTTGGTCAATCTCCATCTCCGCCGACGGGCTTCTCAATTCTGCCTCTAGAGCGGCCTTCCCCGGCGGCTTTCAAATCGTAAGAAGCCCGCAGTCAGCCAATGCATCTTTATGGTTCTCCGCTTGGGATTGTGCCCCGTTCATGGCACGTTCGGCGTCGGCTTTCTTCTTTTCAATGGCGGACGGGAGCGCAATTTCCTCCAAGTGCGCCTCAAGGGAACATAAAAGGGCTCCAAGTCGTAGACGGATGATAGGGAAGCTCGATGTCCTCGGGGAGTTCTTGACTAATGGGTTCAAACATCTCTTCAAAATGATGAAGATCATTGAGCTGATCCTGAACATCTTTTTCTAGCCAAGCTGCAATTTCTTTAAGTTTGGGCAACACTTCATCTGGCAGCGGCTGGTTTACCTCTTTCATCACCTCGGCAGTTGATGGGCCCTCTGATGGCAAGCTCGATGACGGCGGGGCATGACCCTGAAAAGTAACATTGCCGAGGTAAGAATGTTAACATCAAAGTACCGAGATTGAGTGCGGAATTGGGTACCTCATGAATGGTTTCGCAGACGGGAGAAGTGCCCCAGGTAGAGCCGAAACTCCCAAGTCAGGGGATGCTGATGCGGCCATCGCCGACTCGTGAGCTTCGGGCGATGAAGAATCGGTGCCTCCTCTTGTTGGGTTGGTCGTTGCTCGCTTGACTAATAGGCGATGGCATCTGGGGGAATTTGGTGGCTCCGGGCCGAGTTGGGAGATTCATCTCTCGGAGAGTGTATTGCTTCGCAGAAGGTGATGAAGATGAGATCTCCACCGGGATGGGTAACTCGACCCCGGATGGACTCGCCTTTGTTGAGCCACCGGAACATCTACAAGTCGTTCTTCCGCGGCTTCTTCGCAAGCGTCCAATTAAAAGAGTAAGTGCCGGTGCTCATCCTTGAGAAAGGACAAGTAAAGGTCATACCGGTGGATGGAGCATTGGCGTGTCTGGTTCGAAGAATGTTGGGCTGCGGTCCGAAAATACACAATGATATGATCCATCAAGAACGAGTGACCCAAGTAATCAATAAGGTAAAGGGGTTTACCTCAATCGGCACTTTCTTGATAGTTCTCCTCCTTTTAGCACTTGGAGGAGCAATCGGATGCGGACCTTGCCTCCTGTCGACGGCAAGGCTAGAAAGGCCGGATCGGTGGTAGCATACCCGGCCATTAGTTGATGCGGGGTTGTGGATTTAAACCCCGATCTTTGAAATTGGGCCTTCGGCATTATAAGTAATTACCCCGGCTCGAGGGGCGGGGCATGCGTGTTCGTGGACGAGAAAATGAAGGTCGGGACCATAAATAGAGAGGAAGGTTTAATCTAAGGGCTCACCGTATTAGCTCGAAGTTGGCGAGAAAGTCGGATATCAACTCGCACGTAATACATGAACAGGTTCGGTAAAGATATGGTCATGAAATTCTTGCCACCGGGGCCGAAGGTAGGGTGAACTATGGTTGTGGGCACAAAAGGACATGTGTAGACAAGTGGGATCGCACACATAGTTGAAAACTTCTGTGCCTTTGCATCGGTTCTTTGATTTCCTCCCCGGGCTTGAGGAATTCATGCGAAAACAATCTTGGGGGCATCCGGCCACATCCAAGTTGCCCGGCCATTACATTAGGCCGGTAGTACTCATAAGTACGATATTCCGCCTCCCTCCATTGAACTCGGCCGGTAATATGCATGGGCGGATTATGATGTTAAAGATTTCCAAGAATCCCCTATCTTGATGGCCGGGCTCAAAGGAGAATTCGACGGGGAAGGTCGAGTGTCATTGCCTAGATAAGGAAGCCAAAGAGGATTGGAGAAGCCTTTGAAGAACAACTCGAAGAGCCGGATGATGTCTGTCGAACGATAACGATTGAAGCCGCTTCTCCATAGTTTTGGCATCCTCTCGGTAACTTGAGGCTCTCCTTCGGGGGGATTGGACCAGGGGGAAGAACCTGGAGTTCAAGTCGACGCCTACAATCCGATGCATGTGAAGCCGCAACCAAATTTGAACAAACCACCAAGGGCCATTGACGCATGCTATCCTCCGGGCCGGTGTACATTTGGGTAACGGTCGATGAAGCATATGGTATACACCGCCCAAGAGGAATTTTCCCGGAGGAAGGCGATTGCCACTAGCCGGATGGATCGCCATTGCGATATGATTCAAAGTGGGTTCGTTGGCCTTGCCACAGAAGACAAATCTGCATAACCACATGTTCAAAAAGGCTCTGTATTCAACTTCGCCGAGGGGATTATCTCTCATGTGCTTCGAAATATAATTCTTGTAGCCATTCCCTGGCTTTACCCCTGTTTGGCGTGAGGAATTTTTGAAGTTCCAAGGCTGGACAGACCCGGTGATGTCAAGGCCGGTGATCATGTACACATCAGCCAAGGTCGGAGACATTGGGCCATGCCCAAAAAGGAAGGCGTTGACGCCATTTGACCAGAAGTGGCATGCGGCTATCAGAAGATCTTCATTCTTGGGTGTCTCAGCTACGGATAACTCCAGACATTGAGCAATGCGGAGAGCATCCGAGATTGGTCAATCCACTCTTATCCGCAAGAATCCTCCGATACCAAGTCTTCCGGCCGCAATTGGGGGCAAAGGCCGCTTCTTGAACGCATCTTGCCACCGGGGAGGTGGAGATAAAGCTACCTTGAAAGGGATTCTCCGAGATTCGGCGGCAATAAAATCTCGAGGGTCGGGATTCCCTTCGGGACCAAGATAATAAGACTCGCGAATTGGCCTCAATAGGAATCGAAGAGCAAGAGAAGGTTCCTGGAGGAGAGCGGAAGAGGAAAATCTCGGGTAAAATTGAAAACCTAATGCCGAACAAAGGTTTGGAGGGGTGAATTTACCCGAGCAACCTTGGTTCGAGTTGCCATTGGAGATTCGAGCTCGAAACGAAGGGGATCTAGGGTTGGATCTCGAACGAAGAATCCGGCGGATTGCGAAGAACAGGTGTTGACGAGGTTTGGCTCAAGGATTCTTGGCTAGAGTCAATTGTGGAACAAAATTACTTTTATCCCACAATTGAAGGGGCATGTGTTAACACCAAAATTTGGTAAGGAGTATGACATGTGGGTCCGATTCAAAAGAGAGTCCGTCCGGTGGAAGGAAAGATATTTTCGAGAGATTTTCGGCGAAGGATCCGCGGTCGGCTATCTGCTCCAGTTCGGCAAAGAAACAATAGAGCTGATTTTGCGGGATTGGACGGTGACGTGGCTCAATCAGAGGAAGCGAATGGATGGATAGGCGATCGAGTTTAGTTAGGCAATGAATCCATTCGCAATTGTAATCAGCAGGGTATAAATACGATCCCTGGATGTATGTAAAAACACGTTCATTCATCAATACACACCGGCCTTACGCCAAACCCTAGAGTCCTTGTCGTGTCGTCGAGTTCTTCGAGAGGGCTAATCGATCCGTCGACCTCCGTGAGTATCGGCAACCTTGTATCATGTCTAGTATCATGCGGTGGATTTAGATCTGATGCAAGTAGTCTTGTTACCATGCTTCGTGTCATGCGGTAGATTCAAGCTTGGTTCAAGAGGGTTTCTTGTTAGATCATGAGCCATGCGGTAGGCTAAGATCTAGCTTGAAGCTAGTTATCGGCTCTATTGGATTTTGGCAAGGTCCAATGGATTCATTAAGTTATCCCGTGTTATCATGGGTTTTACCTTATGTTTTAATTCATGTAACACACCCTTGCCCAATCTAGATGGGTTTGGATCGGCTTTTTTCCCTTTAAGATCCGTGCACGAGCAGGTTTCGTGTTTTTGACGCGTGGATCTTGTGCTCTCCGATAGCCGAAACCGAATCGATCTAGGTTGTTACGTGTTGCGGGTTCAAGCTTGCTTTGTTAGTATAAATCTTGAAAGAACCGGGTATCATGCGGTAGGTGCAGGTTTTTGGGTTGCTTTGGGGCTAGTCATCCGGTGGATTAGATTTCCAAATCAGTCTGATAGATTTATTCACGTGGTAATGCTTGTTCCTTCTTCATGGATCCTGGATCGGCTATTCAGCCGTATTCGGTTATGTTTTCACGAGTAGATCACGTGCATTGTTTATGTTTTAAGTGGTGTATGCTTTTAGCTTTCCATATTTAGATTGTATCATGCGGTGGATAGATCTATTTGTGGGAAGTGGTACGTTTTCATGCAAATCGTATCATGCGGTGGATAGATTTGTTTGCTATCGTACTCGACGGGTTTTAAAGTACCTAGACATGCGGTAGACTAGTGCTTTGATTCTATGCATGCTTATTTAATACATGATCATGTCCGTGCTTTACTTCATTTTGTTTAATGATGAGCCTCATGGAGATCGGTCATAACTTCATGCTTGCATCTTTATCTATACCAAGACCGATCGTCGTCACGCTTACGTCATCCATTCGGCAATGTTCTTTTTCCCTTTGCAGTTACCCGAATGGTCATGGTTCTTTGATAGGTAGCTTTGCATAGCTACATGTCAACTTGTTTGGCTTCTTAGCCGCAAATATGGAACTGTCTGGTATCACCCGACATGTTCCAAGCTTTGGTATCTAACTGCTTTATCTTTTGTTAATTTTCAGGAAAAATTGACTGGCACGTCACTCTCTCTCTGCGCGTGCGAAGCCAGCTTTTCGGCTTGCTGTGTGATTGGCGCTGAGTGCACTTTTTGCGTCAACACCGCAAGGCCACGTCAATAATCCACTGGTACCGTAGCCGGCGCCTTGCAACAAGCACCGGGAGTTTATGAGTCACCATCCCCCCGTGTTCACTCATGCCGCTGATCCGCTTGAAGCTAAGGATTGGTTGAAGACAGTGCTGAAGATGCTCACTACTTGTCAGTGTGATGACATAGAGAAGGTCCTGTATGCTGCAGGACGACTTCAGGGGTCTACATCCGCTTGGTGGGATGCGTATACTACCGCCCATGCTACCCCAGACACTATCACCTGGGACGAGTTCACCACCAACTTCAGAAGCCACCACATACCCTCTGGAGTCATGAAGATCAAGAAGAAGGAGTTCCTTTCTCTTAAGCAGGGAGGAATGTCAGTGGATGAGTACAGAGACAAGTTCACGAAGTTGTCTCGCTATGCAACTGAGGAGGTTGCAGAAGACAGGAAGAAGCAGGAGCTGTTCTTGGATGGGTTAGGCCGGTTCGCCGCAAGCATACCGATGTCTTATCCTTTTCCCAACTTTCAGCAATTAGTTGATGCTGCCATCCGCTTGGAGCACAAACGCAAGGAGCTCGGGGAGCTGAAGAGGAAGGCCACCAGCTCTGGACAGTTTGGGAGTGCGTCTCGCCCGCGCTTCAACCCACCGCAGAACACCCCATTCCGCTTTGGAGGACCAGGTAGAAACTTCGGGCAGCAATAGTCCCCACATCCTGCTTAGCATTTCCAGCAGTCTGCCCAGCAGTTTCAGCATCTTGTCCCTCAGACTCCATGCCCAGCTTCCCAGCAGAGTCAGCGGAGAGCTCCAATTGGCACACCTGTGAGGTCCGTGGCACCTCCTAATCCCACGACAACTACTTGCTTCAAGTGCGGAGAGCTTGGTCACTATGCCAACGCTTGCCCAAAGAGGAACCCTCCACACACCCCAGTGCAGAACCAGCAGATGCAGCAAATGAGGAACGGGAATCAGACCCCACAGACCAACAAGGGACAACAGAGCTATGCATGAGGCAAGGCGATGCACGTTGATGCTGAAGTCGCCCAGGAGAACCCCAGAGTAGTGCTCGGTATGTTTCTAGTCAACTCCACTCCTGCCTCAGTTTTATTTGATTCTGGAGCATCCCATTCTTTCATTACATCTCAGTTCGTAGCTCAACATAATATATGCATCAGTCCCATGCCTCGCCACATGTTAGTTACCTCACCTGGGAGGAATTGAAAGCTATATATAAATGTGACAACGTCAGTCTCAAGATTTTGGGCAGAGATTTCTGTGCCAATCTTATAATCTTGGATTCCAAGGGGATTGATGTGATACTGGGAATGGGATGGTTGACCGCGTGTGATGCGGTGATACAGTGTGCTAAGAGATCAGTCCTTCTTACTAGTCCAGCTGGTGAAAGGTTTGAGTTTGTAGCAGATCCCACACCATCAATAGCCAGTGCCGTGAATAAGCTTGATGGAACGGCCTTGGAGGACATAAGAGTGGTGTGCGACTATCCTGATGTGTTTCCAGAGGTGTTGCCAGGTATGCCCCCTGACCGAGATGTTGAGTTCGTTATTGATCTTTTGCCCGGTACTGCTCCTATCTCTAAACGCCCATATAGAATGTCTAGTGATCAGTTACAAGAACTTAAAGCACAGACTAAAGAGTTAATGGGTAAAGGGTTCATTCGTGCTAGTTCATCACCTTGGGGAGCACCAGTTATCTTTGTGGGTAAGAAGGATGGCACACAGAGGATGTGTGTTGATTACAGGTCTCTTAATGATGTTACCATCAAGAACAAGTACCCTCTACCTCGTATTGAGGACTTGTTTGATCAGATGAGAGGAGCCAAGGTATTTTCTAAGATTGATCTACGATCCGGTTACCATCAGATGAAGATCGGTCTTTCGGATATTTCTAAGATAGCGTTTACCACCAGGTATGGACTTTATGAGTACACGATTATGTCCTTTGGGTTGACCAATGCACCTGCCTACTTCATGTACCTGATGAACAAGATCTTTATGGAGTATCTGGACAAGTTTGTTGTGGTATTCATTGATGACATTTTGATCTACTCCAAGAATGAAAAAGAGCATGAGGAGCATTTGAGGCTTGTGTTGCAGAAGCTGAGAGAGCATGAGTTATACGCAAAGTTCAGCAAGTGTGAATTCTGGCTCAAGGAAGTGTCTTTTCTGGGTCATATCATCACCAACGGAGGTATTGCGGTAGATCCGAGCAAGGTCAGTGATGTGTTGAAGTGGGACCCCCTCGTACGGTTTCTGAGATTAAGAGTTTTCTAGGACTCGCTGGTTACTATCGTCGATTCATTGAGGGATTCTCCCAGATTGTGAAGCCTCTCACCACACTGCTAGAGAAGGACAGGGAGTTCAAGTGGATTGGTGCATGTCAGTCTAGTTTTGAAGAATTGAAGAAGCAGTTGACCACATCACATATTCTAGTGATACCTGATCTGCAGAAGAGCTTTGACATCTATTGTGATGCATCTCGACAGGGTCTGGGTTGTGTGTTGATGCAGGAAGGTCATGTTATAGCCTATGCCTCTCGACAGTTGAGGAAGCATGAGTTGAACTACCCCACGCACGATCTTGAGCTAGTAGCAGTGGTTCATGCATTGAAGATTTGGAGACACTATGTTATGGGAACTAAGTGCCAGATCTACACTGACCACAAGAGTCTGAAGTACATCTTCACTCAGAAGGATCTCAATCTGAGACAGCGCCGTTGGTTAGAGTTGATCAAGGACTATGATCTAGAGATTCACTATCACCCTGGCAAGGCAAATCTGGTCGCTGATGCCTTGAGTCGGAAGGGCCATACTAACATGGCTATGGTTTTCTAGTTTCCTGATGAGTTGGTGAAAGAGTTCGAAAGGCTCAACTTGAAGGTGGTTGCACATGCAGAGGGAGTGACTTTGGAAGTGCAATCCACTCTGGAGCAGAAGATATGCAAAGGGTAGTTAGATGATGTTGGAATTCAGAAAATCAAGGAGAGTATGAAACAAGGAGAAGCCCCAGATTTCACAGACGATGAACAAGGAACTGTGTGGTTTAAGAACCGGTTATGTGTGCCAGAGACAGGAAATCTCAGAGGGACTATCTTGAGAGAAGCTCATGACTCAGCTTACTCTATCCATCCGGACAGTACTAAGATGTACCAGGATCTCAAGCTGAAGTATTGGTGGTACGCTATGAAGAGGGATGTGGCTGCACATGTGGCTTTGTGCGACACTTTCCATCGGGTTAAGGCAGAACATCAGAGGCCCGCTGGTTTGCTTCAACCGTTGAAGGTGCCTGAGTGGAAGTGGGAAGAGATCGGAATGGATTTCATAGTGGGTTTACCCCGAACCCGAGATGGTTATGATTCGATTTGGGTCATTGTGGATCATTTGACCAAGGTAGCTCACTTCATTCTGGTGAAAACCACGTATACATGAGCTAAGTTGGCAGAGCTATACATGTCCAGGATTGTGTGTTTGCATGGTGTACCAAAGAAGATAGTGTCAGACAGAGGTACTCAGTTCACTTCTCGTTTCTGGGGGAAGTTGCATGAGTCTCAGGATACCATGTTGAATTTCAGCTCAGCTTACCATCCTTAGACAGACGGACAGACAGAGAGGACCAATCAGATCCTAGAAGACATGTTGAGAGCATGTGCGCTTAAGCATGGTGGTAGTTGGGATAAGAGCTTGCTGTACGCTGAGTTCTCTTATAACAACAGCTACCCAGCCAGTCTCAAAATGTCACCCTTTGAAGCCTTGTATGGAAGGAAGTGTAGAACTCTGTTGTACTGGAGTGAGACAAGCGAAAGGCAGTTATTTGGAGCTGACATCATCAGAGAGGCAGAGAAACAAGTTCAGATCATCAGAGAAAACTTGAGAATTGCCCAGTCTAGACAGAAAAGCTATGCAGATGGAAAGAGGAGACACGTGGTCTTTCAGGGAGGTGACTATGTGTAGTTAAAGGTGTCACCTATCAGAGGGTTGGGTCGATTCAAGGTTAAAGGGAAGTTGTCACCACGGTTTATCAGACCTTTTAAGATCCTTGAGAGAGTGGGAGAAGTGGCTTACAGGTTGGAGTTGCCAGTCCAGTTAGTCGACATGCATGATGTGTTCCATATCTCTCAGTTGAAGAAGGGTTTTGGTCCTCACGACAAGGAGCCGTTACCCTTGGATGATCTAAATGTTAAAGAAGATCTCACTATTGTCGAACACCCTATCCGGATATTGGAAACTATGACAAGGGTCACCAGGAATAGTGTGATCAAGATGTGCAAAGTACAGTGGAGTAATCATGCAGCGGATGAGGCGACATGGCAAAGAGAGGATGGACTGAAAGCAGAGTTTCCAGATCTTTTTCCCAATCTGTCAGAATCTCAAGGACGAGATTCTTCTTAAGGGGGGTAGGATTTGTAACACCCTAACCTTGCTAAAATTTGGCTTTACTAAAATTTTCTAGAAACCTTTAATTGCTTACGGAATATAAGGTTGCTTTACTTTTCTTTTAGGCATTTAAAATTTTTCTAGAATAAAATTAAGGAATCATAGGAATTAAATGTTGCATACATGTTGGTGCATTTTTTATTGCTGGAATTCAAATTCAAGTTTGAATTCTATTGTTTGAATCCCTTCCAAATTACCTAAACCCCTAATTCCTAAACTACCTAACCTATCTAATCCAGCCCTGTAGCAGCAGCGGGCCGTAGCAGCCCAACCCGCGCAAGCAGCCGCTGTAGCCCAATGCATCCAAGCGGCCCAGTTGGCCTTACGGCCCGTTTCCGCCGCCTGCCCGCTCCCCCCCCCCGAGTCGCGCCCGCGGTCGCCGGCCGTTGTGGCCCGCGTGTCATCCCCTCCGGCTAGTCGTGTCCGTGCGGGACTCGACCATGCGCCGCCGCCGCCGAGTCCGACCCCAGCACGCGCCGTCCCCTGTGCATGGCCCGCACGCCTAGGAGCCCCGTCCGGGCTATTTAAAGCCGCCTGCCGCCCCTAGGGTTTCCTACCCGAGCCACCCCAAGCCGCCTTTGCTTCGTGCGCGCCGCCGGAACCCCTAACCCTAGCTCGCCGCCGCCGCCGTCGAATCCTCGCCGTCGTCGCCGTCTCGTCGTCAAGGAGCTGCCCCGGAGTCGCACTTGGAGGTGAGGAGGACGTTGGCGTCATTTGTTCTTGAGCCAGAGTCTTGAGCCGCCTGTAGTAGCTCACCGGACCTCGTCGCCTTAACCGAGCCGCACCGCCGCGTCGACCAGCCGCTCCGTCGCATCTCCGCCGTAGACATCACCTCCAGTTGCCTCGCCAGCTCGCGCGCATCTCGTAGGTGCTTTCCGCGCGCTGAACCGAGGCCGGAAACCCAAGTTTGGGTCTCGCCGGCGAGCTCCGCCGCCGCTCACCGCCGGCCGCCGCCGTCGGCCGTCACGCCCCGCCACCCCGCCGGTTGCAGTCGTCCGCGGCCGTTAGATCAAGATCTAACGCGCTGGATCTATCCCGCCGCACCGCAACCGTCGGATCTAGATCCAACGGATCTAGATCGGGTCAAACCCGAGTCAACTAGGTCAACCCAGCCGGCCCTGGAAATTTTGCAGAAAACCCCTGAGTTTTCTGTTATTCACAGATATACCCTTACGCCTTAGGAGATTCCTTGCATTTTAGTCCTTTTCTTTTATTTTAGCCGAGTTTCTTTTTAAACCTTTACAGATTAGTCCCTGCACCTTCCATGGGGCGTATCTTGGTCGTTTTAGCTCCGATTTTAGCGTTCTTTACGTCCACGCGATCGTCTCGAAGCGTAGATTAGTTTAATGCCACTGTTTTGTACTGTTTGATCTGTTTGATGACTGTTTCTTATTTATTCTTGTTGTATGCTTGTTTGTGATGATTGTGGACCGTAGAGAGCGAAGCGTTTGAAGGATTTGGAGATCAAGACGCGCCAGAGTATGAGCAGCAGAGTTTTGTTGAAGGCAAGTCTTCCTTGATGCATGCCCACTTGTCCTACATAACATGCATTTAAATTCACTGTAGTTACTTTTCTTGCTTGCATTAACTTGACGGGAACCTACTAAGGATCATGCCTAGTCTTTTACTACCTTCACCTTATCACCGGGTTATTTAAATTAATCTTGTGGTAGCTATGGCTTTGCATGCTCAACTGGGATTGGTATTAATCAAACTTGGTTACCTTTATGTTCTATGTTCCGGTTTATGTTCTTTACTTTACAAGACCACTTTAATATGTTAATCGGAACATGGAGAACCACCTAGGAAAACAGTACAACCACAAGAACTAATGGGCATGGTCTTGGCTGAATAAGTAGGAACTTTAGCTTGGGATGGTCTTACCTGATAAGGACAAGGGATCGGCGGTACTATGGGGTATAGACTCGCTCTAGCAAGGGGTTGGGTGTGTTATTCTTTTTATGGTGGGGTATCGACTTGCTAGGAGACTTTATACCTTGCTAACTGATCCGGACCTTGTGGGTCATAACTTGCTAGGGAACCTTTGTAAAGGCCATGTAGCGTCCCTATGCAACCAAACCTCGGTAGTGTGGTATGGTGCCTTGCAAACTCCGCGGGATTGGGTTCAAAGTTCTTCGGAGCTTTTTCGCTGCTTGTGGTGAAAGTGTACAACCTCTGCAGAGTGTAAAACTAATCGATTAGCCGTGCTCACGGTTAAGAGCGTCCTGGACACTCACATGATTTTATTATGGAACTTAAATGTTTAGTTGTTGTTTTATTCTTTATTTATGATGCCTATATCTTATTAATTGGGTTGGTATGAACTTATACTCCTAAGTAATCAGGTTGCTAATAAAACTTGACCTACTAAAATGCTAAACTGCTTGAACCTTAGCCATCCACCATATGGCCTTGCATGTTATGTTGTTCTCTCTTGCTGAGTACGTCATGTGCTCATGCTTGTTTACTTTCTTGTATCTACAATACTCAGATTGCTGCTCAGACTGGGAGAACTTTGAAGATATCCCTGGAGATTTCCAGGAGTTCTTGGTGTGCATTGTCTTCAGTCAGCTGCCTGTGGAGGCATTTTGTCCGCTGCGAGAACTCGTTATTTAAGTTTCGTTTAAGACTATGGTTTGTAATAACTCTTTATTCGTGTGGCACTGATTTTGGTATTCACAATGTCTAAGCGTGTGAGTGATTTGATCCTGGCACACGCGTGATCTATGCATTCGGTTTTGCCTTTAAAACTGGGTGTGACAGCTTATCTATCTTAACCTCTCTCTCTTGTGTCCACCCTTTGCCATCTAGTTTAACCTTAGACTTCTTAGATTAACTTAGGTTAGATTGCTTTTACCTTAGAGTATCCTCTCTTTCAAGGCTTTCCAATCAACTAGATTAGTGCTTGGTTAAGTGCTAGCAATCCCCTTGATCCGCGGATTGACAAGAACCTTGGGGGTCACCCTGTGGTCAAAAAGGTGTAGGTCCGTACACTTGTGGATCGAAGGTTGTTACGTGTTTCAACCGTCAACAAGCCCCCTTTTCTGGCACCGTTGCCGGGGAGCAAGCCAGTTTGCTACGTTTAATCTTGTATTAGTTTTGTTGATTACTAACCCTTTTGTGTTTTTTTATTTTTAGTGCCTAGATGGACTTGTTCAGCTCACCTTCGGAGGACGAAGAGATGTCGCTAAGGGAGCTAGCAATGTCGTCAATGGAAGACATTGAGATGCAAAAATCAGATTTGACGCTTGCTACAACTCACTATGAAGTGAAGCCTGGAATCATCAAGTTAGTGGCGACAAACCCCTTTAGAGGATTGGAGGATGACAACCCATATAGACACATTAAGGAATTCACGATGATATGCAACACAGTGCAATAAGAAGGAGTTCCGGCCACTTGGTTCAAGTGGAATCTTTTTCCGTTCTCTCTCGAAGATGAAGCGAGAAGATGGTACACACTTGCGTCCGTTGAAGCAAAAGGAAATTGGGATGAGCTAGTGAAGAAGTTTCTTTTGAAGTTCTTTCCCATAAGAGGTCCAGGACTTAAGAAGGCAAGTGCTCACTTTCAAGCAAGGAGAGGATGAAGGAATTGATGAAGCATGGGCCCGTTTTAATGAGCTACTTGAGCGAGGCCCGAACTTGGGATTTTCTGATGACTTGATGTTGCATACCTTTTATTTTTCACTAACCCCTAACTCGTCTCGTTTTGTAAGCATGTGTGTAGGTGGTGATATAATGGATAACAATTAGTGAAGCTGCACAAATCTTACAAAGGATAAGCAATGGACAAAGAACACAACGAGATTGGCAAAGACGTTGTCGGGAGGAGCAAAATGACAAAAGCAAGCCTGGGGTGCTTGCTGAAATTTTTGAAAAAGATGAACCGGAGGTCAAGAAATATCAACCGACCATACAAGAAATTGAAGATCCACTTCCCAAGGTAAGAGTAGTCATTTCGGATATTAAAAATATTGAAACTAACGTGAATGTAGGCCAAAGTATGGGGAATGCTAGACCATTAGCGGAGTTCAATCAATCCGGTTGGATTCAAGTTGATTTTGCCCCCGCCCCCAATCAACTACCAAAGGAAGGAGGAACACCGACATGTCGCCAAGAGAGTTGAAGATGTTTTTGATCAAGAGATGAGTGGAGAGTCGATCCAAAGGTGTCGGTGTTTTAGACCGGCAACCTACTAAGGGGAGTACCCGAAGTAGATGAATGTGGCCTCGCCGAGATTGGTAACTCAAAGGAAGAGACACGTGGCACACAATTTAGACAGGTTCGGGCCGCGAGGTGCGTAATACCCTACGTCCTGTATGCTGCGTAGCTCTGGATTGATTGGGCACGATTACAAGATGGTGCAATGGTGCGCCGTGATGAGGTGATCCCAGAGATCGGTCCCTGCCTCGCCTTATATAGTCGGGAGGCGGGGTTACAAGTCGGAGTAGGGAGAGAGTACTAGTCGAGTACGTCTAGGAGTCTTCCATACGGTGCGGGACATGTACAACTTCCTAACCGAGTACTTCTCCTCTGCCGGTCCTTGTGCTCCATGCCTTCGTGGTGCCGTGTAGCGCAAGCCGGTAGTCCCGAAGCCCGCCGAGTAGTCGGTCCTGGTACCCACCGAGGTAGTGGGCCCAGGAAGGTCCATACGACAAGCCCCCGAGTACTTTGTAGTCGAGAAGGATAGCTTCAAGTAGTCTTGACGGCCTTAACGAGTAGTCCTCAAGCGTCCCCGAGTACTACAAGTCAAAAGTCCTCAAGAGTAGTCGAAGCATCCCGAGGCCGGAATGTACTCCCGGGATGTTTGAGCAATCTTGAAGTCTTCTCGAGTAGTCCCAAGCGTCCTCGAGTACTGCCTTCGAAGGTCTTCAAAAAATGCCCGTTTTGTCTTGAAGCCGGAGCTGGTATGGAGGTGCGATTGCAAAATCACACTCCATATGGAGTAGCCCCCGAGCCTTAGGTTGAGCCACAGGCTCTGGCTGAGGGTCCATCTGAAGTCTTGGCAAGAAAATCCCGAAAAATCCGGAGAGAAAAAACCGAAGGACACGTGGCACGGAGCCCCCGAGCCTTGAGTCGAGTACTTCCTCTTGAATTGAAGGGTCCTCTTGAAGAATGTGTCCTGAGACGCTCCTGAGCCTCACCGTTGCCCAGGTAGTCGAGTAGAAGTAGCCGAGCCCCCGAGGTGAGGCGCGTCGACTAGTAGAATACGAAGGGTCACGCGCAGCCGCTGAGTCAGCCGCGCGTGGACTTATCCAGCCGGCCGTTGCGGAGCCGGTTTGACTTATAAATAGAAGCCAAAACCCTTAGGGTTTTTCATCCATCCGAGCTGCAGTCGTTTCGATTCCATCTGAAGTAGATCCACTCCCAGCGCACGCTGCTGCAGTAGTAGATCCAAGTGCGCTGCCACCCAAAGCTTTTAGGGTAGCCCCCGAGCGAATGCGCGTGAAGACGCCCTGCACTTGGAGAATGAAGCCTTCACCATCCAAGTCTACGAAGGCCGCCGGGAAGAAGAGGGGCCGTGAAGAGGCCGCCGCGGCTGCCACTAGAACAGCGCCGCCAATGTCTCCACCACGGGTCGATCCAAGCCGCGAGTGGAAGAAATCCAAAGTGAAGACTGAAGATCTGTTGGCCCTCCTGAACAGCGGGTTCATCCGGGAGAAGGAGGTTGACATGTGGAGGGCCGCTGCCGGAGATCCATATCCGATGGAGAAGGCTGAAGATGAGATTCCAATGTTTGCGCGGTTCGTGGAGCGCGGACTCGCGCTCTCGGCTAGCGATTTCTTCAAGGGCCTCCTCGGGTACTATGGAGTCGAGTACCTAAATCTGAACCCCAACGGTATTTTCCATACCGCGGTCTTCGTACATTTCTGCGAGGCTTTCCTTGGGATCAAGCCGCACTGGATCCTCTTCCGGAAGTTCTTCCGGGTCAAGCCGCAGCCGAGCGCCACCAACCCAAGGGTAGTCGGAGGAGCCGGCATCCAGTTGAGAGAAGACACCGCGGAGTAGTACCTGGCGTACAAGCTCGTTGACTCCAACACAGATTGGAAGACGAGGTGGTTCTATATCACAAACCACCACCCCGGCCTGCCGAAGCCGAGCGGGAGGCAGCCAAGGCACCGCGGCCCGGTGGAACACGGAGCCCACCATGCGGGGAAGGGATCCGGCTCACGAACTGGCGGCACACATCAAGGTGCTGAGGGAAGCTGGATTGAGGGCCGAGCATGTGGCCTTCAGTTTCATGAAGCGGAGGGTGCAGCCACTGATGGCCTGCGACACCTTGGGCTTCGAGTACACCGGCGACGACGACACGTCGCGGATGCCCGGAGGCGAGCTGGACGACGGCGACATCATCGAGAGGCTGACGCGGATCTTCAAGGATATGCCACCGTACACGGCATGCCCTGTCCAGGAGTACTCCGCCGTGCGCCCGCCAAAAGAGGTGAGTAGTCGTACTCCCCTAGTCGAGTAGTCCTGGCTTGGAGTAGACGTGATGATGTCTTGTGCCTTTGCAGGATTACTTGAAAAAGTTCATCTCTGAGCCGCAGCCGCCCCCGAGTGGTATCGAGATCCCGAAGGAAGGGAAGGCCAAGGAGAAAGAGCGGCGAGAAGTCGGCGAAGGCGATGACACCGTCATCGTGGAGGACACCACCGACGACGACGACGACGAGACATTGCAGGACCGCTTTCAGTTGCGGTCGAGGTTTAGCCGTCCAGGCTTACCTCATGTGCCTCTGGTGCAAGACCCCCCGACTAGCCTGGAGGCTAGCCTGGCTGCGCCGCCACGGAAGCCACGCAACCCTGCCCGCAAGCGGGTGACAAAGAAGCTCAAGGTCTCAGAGACCACGCCTCAGGAGGTAAGATGTCTTGACTAGAGTAGTCGAGTACCCATCGTACGAGTACCCTTGCTGATGAGTAGTCTTCCTTGTATGCAGGAGGTGCCGCCAGCGGAGCCCGTCGAGGAGGGCGACGAAGGTGGATGGGACACAGTGGGAGAGCCGGCCGGAAGTCGTAGTCCAGCCCCCACTGTCGAGGAGCTCTTGGCGCAGTTGGAGCGCCAGCCCCTTGCTCCACAGGGGAGCACGGAACCCGTGGCCGCCACCGTTGAAGAGGTGGTGACTACAGGAGCGCAGGAGGGCACTGCGCCGACCGTCGTTGCTGCAGAGGAGGCGGTAGCCGCAGGGGCGCAGGAGGAGGCGCCCGCCGAGGGTGGACTGGTAGACATTGTCAGCATCCTCGGTGCCCCGGCCGTGACAATAGTCCGGTCAAACTTGTAAGTACCGCGTCTTCCCGAGTAGTACTTGTTGTAGTAGTCGAGGTTGACTGATGACCAATTGTGTGTGCTTCTGCAGGAAATGAACCGATCTGTCCTGGGAGGGGGATGAACCCTCTGCTGGGGTGGCGGAAGAAGTCACGCCGCCCGCCGAGGAGTCCGCTCCTGCTTCCCAGGCGGTGCCCGAGCCGCCGGCTACTGAAGCGCCGTTGCCGGAGGCCAGCGTAGTCGAAGGTGAGTACTCTTCTGAGGCTGTGGAGCTCCTCAAGGAGTAGTCGTGGTCGCTAATACACTTGTCTTCTCTTTGACAGGTGTCGAGGCCGGACGGAGTGACATCCCCGTGGGGGTGCCAATGCAGAAGTCGACACCAGGCGTGCCGGAGGCTGCTGGAGCCCCCGAGCCCATGGAGGAAGTCGTCGAGGAAGGCGCCGTGGCGGCCGGAGGAGAGGGGATCACCACGTCGCCAGAGGTCGCTCTGGAGGTGGCTATCCGCTCCCCGGAGATCCAGGACGCAGAGCCCATCCGCTATGCGCCGATGACGGAGGCCACCGCGAGTAGTCGCGGCGGGATAGAGCTGCTCGTGGACGATCTTGTCGAGCCAGCGACGGTGGCCAAGCACCTAGAGGCGATCCGCCAGGCCGGGCAGTGGATGAAGGTAAGTAGCCGTAGCTTCTGAGTAGCCAATCCTCTGTCGTTGAGTACTCGTGTGACTTGAGTTGTCTATGCAGGACGTTGCGGAGAGGTCCCGCGACAAGTCCAACATGCTGCAAGGCTATGGTGACGCGGTGCTCCGGGCTGAGGCGCTGGAAGAGCAGCTTGTGAAGTCGCGGAAGCACGCAGCTGCCATGCAGTCGAAGCTCGACGCCGCCTTCGCCAAGTATCACAATGGTGTCCAAGAGTTGCAGGCGAAGGGCGACGACTTGGTGCAGAAGAATAAGAGCCTCCGTAACAAGAACAAAGGTACGCTGCTGGACTTGTCGGCTAGTTGTTGGAGGTCGAGAGGTAGTCTGATCCGTTGTACTGTTGCTTTGTTGCAGAGCTTGAGGGCCAGGTGGAGCAGCTGAAGTCCTCGGAGACGAGCATGAAGAATCTCTTCTACCGGGAGCAAGAAGCCCGCCAGGTACTCGAGCTCGACTACAAAGAACTTGCCTTCGAGTGCGAGAAGCACATGGAGCTCCGGATTGCATCTGACCGCGATCTCGTCAACTCGCTACAAATCATTGCGAAGTTGAATGAAGACGCGAAGCGCTCGCGGGCCCAACCGAAGGAGCTTGAGGAAGCCGTGCTTTGCCGATCGCAAGGCTCTTGGTGCCGCACCCGGCGGCCCCAAGATTGCTCCACCGGTGGATCGCCCGAAGGAAGCCCCAAGCGGCCGGCGGCTTATGTGAAGCACATGGCGAGGTCGATCCCGAAGAAGGTCTTGGCCTTCATGAAGTCATACTTCCCGAAGGCCCCGGTGGAAGTAGTCGGCGGCGGGGGTAGCCGCCAACTGCACTGACGAGCAGTACTCGGAGCTGCTGGAGCAGATGGCTCCCATCGCGGAGCAAGTAGCTGAGAAGCTTAATCTCCAGTAGCCCTGTAATAGGTAGCTAGTAGCCAAAGGTTGTACAAAAACAATTGTAATGAATTGCTTAAGTATTAATGAAAGAGAGTTTCCAACAATGAGTACTCATAGTCGCGATCTCAGAGTGCGGAGCCCATCGTGGAGTGGATGCGAGTAGTCGTACTGGGCGGTAGTGGCCCCGTTGAAGGGAGTAGACAGTAAAGAAGTTGATGAACGATCGAACTTTATTACTGAAGAAGTACACCTGGATGGCCAGGGCCGTAATTACAGAGTAGTCGCCTGGACCCGGAGGCCGCTTACAGCTGAGTAGTGCTAGGGCGGGTAGCCGCTTACAGCAGTAGATCCGTAGGTAGCCGTGTAGGCTGGATCGTAGATCCGTAGGTAGCCGTGTAGGCTGGATCTTAGAGTGTGGTCTCTCAGTAGACCGCTGCTAGAGTCCTTGACGCTCGTCGCAGCCCGGGGGTCCGTAGGTAGCCGCACGGGCTGGATCCTGGAGAGGAGAAGTCCGGAGACTGGAGCCAGGACCCGGAGGCCGCTTACGGCAGAGGGGTGTTGGTGTAGTCGTGTAGACTTGACCCCCGGAGTACTCATGTAGACTAGGCGTAGAATCGACAGAGCTGGTCGACGTTCCACGAGTTGTTGATGTCTTCTCCTTCGAATGTCTAGAGGCGGTAGGAGCCCGGCCCAGTCACCTTTGCAACGGTGAAGGGACCTTCCCAGGGGGAGCTGAGCTTGTGTAGTCCTTCCGTGTTCTGGATGCGACGGAGGACGAGATCACCGACGTTGAAGGAGCGTTCCTTGACGTTGCGATCGTGGTAGCGTCGGATACCCTCTTGGTACCTTGCTGATTGGACGAGGGCAGCGCAGCGAGCTTCTTCGAGGCTGTCGATGTCAACTCGTCTGCTGTCTTCTGAGACGCCTTCGTCGTAGTGCTCCACTGCTGGCGAATTCCATACGACGTCTGCAGGGAGGATTGCTTCGGAGCCGTAGACCAGGAAGTAAGGGGATTGCCCCATTGGCTTGGATGGCTGAGTCTGTAGCCCCCAGAGTGCGTTGGGTAGTTCCTTGATCCACTTGCCCCCTTTGGAGTTAGCAGCGTCGTGTAGCCGCTTCTTGAGAGCGTCGAGCACCATCCCGTTGGCGCGCTCGACGTTGGCCCGAGGATGGGCAAGCGAGACGTATCGTACGTCGATCCCCCCTGTTTTCGCGGTACTCCCGGGCCGGTGGTTGTTGAAGTTAGAGCCCGTGTCCGTGATGATGCGGTGGGGTAGTCCGTAGCGATGTACGAGTTCATCCGGGAAGTCGAGTACTCGTCCGCCTTGGGGCATGTGACCGGCTTGACCTCGATCCACTTGGTGAATTTGTCGATGGCCACCAACACCCCGTTGAAACCGCCCGGCGCCGTTGGCGATGGCCCAATCATGTCGAGCCCCCGGCGGGCAAAGGGCCAGGTTGGCGGTATGGTGACTAGCTTGTAGGCTGGGACGTGTTGCTGCTTGGCAAAGTACTGGCATCCTTGGCACCTTCTGACGAGTTCTTCGGCGTCGCCCAGAGCTGTGGGCCAGTAGAAGGCTCGCCGGAAGGCCTTGCTGACCAGCGTGCATGAGGACGCGTGGTTACCGCAGACGCCCTTGTGGATCTCCTCCAAGATGTCTTTGCCTTCTTCACGAGGGACGCACTTCATGAGTACTCCGGAAGATGCGCCCCGCTTGTAAAGCTTGTCTCCGACGAGGACGTAAGACTTGGCACGGCGGACGAGCTGCTCAGCCAAGTTCTTGTCGAAGGGAACCTTCTGCTCGCTGAGGTAGTCGATGAAGGGTTGCCTCCAGTCCACGTCGATCATCATGACCTCCTGCCCAACTGGTGGGTGAGCTGGGGCAGTGGTCGGTGGCGCCGGCTCTGGGATGGATGGCGCGTGAATCTCGTGAACGAAGACACCCGCTGGTACTTGGGCGCGGGTGGATCCAAGCTTTGAGAGGACGTCCGCTACAACGTTGTTGTCGCAGACGATGTGGTGGAACTCGAGACCGTAGAACTTGTTCTCGAGCTTGCGGACTTCTAGGCAGTAGGTGTCCATGTTCTCCTTGTTGCGGTCCCAGGACTTGTTGACTTGGTTGATGACCACTGCGGAGTCGCCGTAGACTAGTAGCCGCTTGATGCCCAATGAAGCCGCGAGGCGCAGCCCGTGTAGGAGAGATTCATACTCGGCTTCGTCGTTTGAGACCTTCCGGAAGATCCGGGACGTACTTGAGTTGTTCGCCCGTTGGAGAGATC
Organism: Cenchrus americanus; assembly: GCA_947561735.1. NCBI lineage: Eukaryota > Viridiplantae > Streptophyta > Magnoliopsida > Poales > Poaceae > Cenchrus > Cenchrus americanus. The sequence continues at coordinate 29,017,159 of OX387241.1, read as the reverse complement.
AGGAGTACTCATGCACCTGCGCCCTCGAGGTTGAGTGAGCCGTCGAAGTACATCACCCAATGCTCTGGTCGCACCGTGGGGGTAGGTAGCTGGTTCTCCCGCCACTCTGCCATGAAGTCGACTAGTGCCTGCGACTTGATGGCTGTGCGTGGCTTGAAGTCGATAGTTAGGGCGCCGAGCTCGACCGCCCACTTGGAGATTCTTCCAGTAGCATCTTGGTTCCACAGGATGTCGCCGAGCGGGTAGTCGGTGACGACGGAGATCGAGTACTGCTGGAAGTAGTGTCGTAGCTTCCGCGAGGTGATGAGTACTGCGTACAGGAGCTTCTGCACAGGCAGATAGCGTGCCTTGGACTCTGATAGAACCTCGCTGACGAAGTAGACTGGGCGCTGGACTGGGTAGGCGTGGCCGTCTTCCTGCCGCTCGACGACGATGGCAGTACTGACCACGTGGGTAGTCGCAGCGAGGTAGAGAAGTAGTTGCTCGCCCTTGTGAGGAGCCGTGAGGATCGGCGGCTTCGATAGGAAGTCCTTGAGCTGGGCAAGGGCTTGATCCGCCCCTGGAGTCCACACGAACTTCACTTGATGCTTGAGTAGTTTAAAGAAGGGGAGCCCCCGTTCTCCTAGCCTCGAGATAAATCTGTTCAGTGCCGCCATGCACCCGGTCGGCCTTACCGGACGTCTTTGATGCTCGTGGGAGCTTTCATGCCGGTGATGGCGGAGATCTTCTCGGGGTTGGCTTCAATGCCGCGCCGGGCCGATGATGAAGCCAAGTAGTTTGCCCGAAGGTACGCCGAAGACGCACTTGTTTGGGTTGAGCTTCCAGCGGTACTCGCGCAGTGATGCGAAAGTCTCTTCAAGGTCGTCGATGAGGGTACTGGAGTTTCTGGTCTTGACGACCACATCATCCACGTAGGCTTCGACGTTCTTGTTGAGTTGCCTCTTGAAGCAGGCCTGGATAGCTCGTTGGTAGGTGGCGCCGGCGTTCTTCAACTCGAAGGACATGGTCGTGTAGCAATATGCGCCAAACGGGGTGATGAACGCGGTCTTTTCCTGGTCTTCCTCCTTGATCGCGATCTGGTGGTACCCGGAGTAGCAGTCGAGGAAGCAGAGCAGGTCGCAGCCCGCCGTGGAGTCGATGACTTGATCAATCCGCGGCAACCCGAAGGGGTCCTTGGGGTAGTGCTTGTTGAGGTCGGTGTAGTCGACGCACATCCTCCACTCGTTCGAGTTCTTCTTGCGGACGAGGACGGGGTTGGCGAGCCACTCAGGATGGAAGACTTCTCCGATGAAGCCGACTTGCGAGTAGTTTAGCGAGTTCCTTCTTGATGGCGTCCCGTCCGTCGTCGGCAAAGCGTCGGAGGTGTTGTCGCTTGGGGGTGGCCTTAGGATCGACATTGAGGCGTGCTCAATCGGCTCCCCGGGCACTCTGGCATGTCCGCCGGCTTCCACGCGAAGATGTCACGGTTAGCCCGAAGGAAGCTGATGAGCGCGTCTTCCTATTTGGGTCGAGGCCAGCCGCGATGGTGGTGGTCTTGCTGGGGTCGCCTGTTCTGAGGTCGATCGTCTTGACGAGTACCTCCTCAGGTGGCTGAGGCTTGTTGGCGCTGTCAGACTTCTCTGGGATGTCGAGTTCACTTGTAGCAAGCTTCTTCGACGCGGCGTAGACCTCCATCATCGCGTTGGGTACTTAGTTCGTAGAGGCGATCTCCATGGCTTCTGTGTCGCAGTCGTGAGAGATCTTCAAGTCCCCTTGAAGAGAGAGTACACCAGCTGGGCTTGGCATTTTGAGTACCAAGTAGGTGTAGTGGGGTACCGCCATGAACTTGGCGATGGCCGGTCTGCCGAGGATGGCGTGGTAGGAAGTCTCGAAGTCCGCGACCTCGAATTTGATGTACTCGGTACGGTAGTTGTCCCGAGATGCCCCGAAGGTAATCGGGAGACCACCGAGCCCAGTGGAATAGCCGCGTTGCCGGGGACGATGCCGTAGAAGGGCGTGTTGCTCTTGGTGAGCATGTGGGTGATGTCGAGCTTCATTTTCTTCATGGTCTTAGTGAAAAGGACATTGAGCCCGCTTCCACCGTCGATGAGAACCTTGTTGAGTTTGGAGCCCGCGACCACCGGCTTCAGGACGAGGGGGAACCGTCCTGGTTCGGAGAAGCTGGTCCATTGATCCGCGCGGGAGAAGGTGATGGGTACCTCTGACCACCTGAGAGGGGTCGGGACCGCTGGCTCAATGGACATGACTTCACGACGGGTAGCCTTCTGTTCCCGCCTGCTGGGCAATCCGCTGAAGAGGACGTTGACGGTCTTGTCAGGCTCCTAGAAGTCGTTGTTGTCGCCGTCCTTCTTCTTGCCCTTTTGGTCGTGAGGGTGCGGTGGCTCTGGCGTATCCTTGAGTGCATGCCTGAGTTGGTAGTACTGCTCGGTGGTGTGGTTGCCGTTTGGATGCCACGGGCACTTCTCCTTCAGCAGGTCTTTGAAACCACCGGAATTCTTCTTCGAGTTCCCTTTCGCAGGGCGCTGGATAGCCGCGACAGTGTTGTCTGGCTTGCGCTTGCGGTTGGGACCCGAGTAGTTGTTGTTGTTGTTGTTGCGACCGCCCTGGTTCGCGTTGCTGCCGCTGCCGCCGCCCTGATTCTGCTTGCTCTTGCCACGGATGGCATCGTATTTGGCATTGGCCTTGTCTTCTTCGTCCGCCCAGGACGTGATCATGTCCTTGAGGTGGGGGATGGACCTGGGACGGCGACGACCGAAGTCTTCGAAGGTGCGACGGTGATGAGACCATCTTGAAAGAGGTCGATGACCTCCTTGTCGGTGACGTCGACGACGGTAGCGCGCTTGTCGAAAAAGCAGCGCATGTACTTGCAGAGGGTCTCGCCTTGTTCTTGCTTGATCATGGCCAGGTCCATGCGAGTACCCGATCGGCCCATGGCGCCCGCGAAGTTACTGGTGAACTGCTCCTTCAGCTGGTCCCACTTGTCGATCGAGTGCTTGTCCAGCGACTCGAGCCATGTGAGTGGAGCTTGGTCGAGGCAGAAGGGGAAGTAGAGGCACTTGGTGTCACTGTTGCCGCCAGCGTTCTCGATGGAGAGGGCGTAGCACCTGAGCCACTGGATGGGATCCTGCTTCGCATCGTACTTGGTGATCCCCAGGGGTTTGAACTTGTCGGGGAGGAGCAAGTTGCGAAGTCGAGGTGAGAAGGCGGGGAAGCCGTCGCCCTCGGCTGCGGTGGTCGACTTCTTCCGCCGCAGCTCCTCCATCTTCTAGCGAGCGTCGTACCCGCCCCGTGAGGCGCCGGAAGCGTGGCGGTTCGCGTGGCCTCGGCCGCCGCGGCCGCCGCCGCCGCCGGCCCTCTCCGTTGGCTCCATGGTTGGAGCTTCCGCCGTCCCGCCGCCGCCGTCGAGGTCGTTGCCGCCGCCGCCGGCCGGAGCACGGTGGGGGACGACCTCACGGTTGTTGTGGTCGCGCTGTGAAGGTCCGCCGGCGTTGGAGCGGCGACGGTTTGGCTCGGCGGGGAGGTCAGCTCGAGTACGGTTGGGACCGTTGTTGGCGCTGTGACTTGTGGCTTCGTTGTCGCGGGGTCTGGCTGGAGGAGGCTGGTTGACTCTGTTGTCGACCCGCATGAAGTAGGCGTCTTCAGCGAGCTTGGCGATGACCTCCCCAGCGCGAATGCCCTGAGCCTGGCATGCAATCGCTGTGATCGACATGAAGCATTGCTCAAAGGTGGTGTGTACTCTGCTCTCGACCGCCTCGAGAGCTTCCGCAAGGTTGCGGACGGGGAAGTTGTCGCGGAGGCGTCGGCGACGTTCGCTGCGCTTCCGGTTACGCTCACGTCGAGCGTCTCTGTCTGTAGGGTTCTCGTTTGGTGGAGCATCAGCAGAGAGCTCGTCGGAGGAGATGTCTTCCAGATATCTGTCTTGGGCCGCCCCTGAAGGCCCTGGGGCGTCGCCAGCAGCCATGAAGACTTGGCGATCGGGGGTGCCAAGGCTGGACTCAGAGGGTGCCACCTCAGTTGGTGTGCTCGAGTCAGCCCGGGCTAGGGGTGTTCCCTCCTGGAACGGTAGCGAGTCGATGTAGGCGACATAGCGTGAGTCCCCACTTATCAGGTCAGCGGGCTTGCGGTCTGGCCAGTAGACGAATCTCCCGGCCGGTGTGGATGTTATAACCAGCCTAGAGGCCGGGCCTGACAAGGGAAGCTCGGCGGAGTTGTCCTCGGACTCGGGACCCTCGGGGTCCGACCCGAAGTCGAACTCGTACTTCGGTTCGAGTAGAACTCGGAGAGAGGGCTGGAGTCCGAAGCGTGACCGGGGGCGGCGTCGGAGTCCGAGTTGTACTCGGGTACGGGCTTCTTGCCGGCCCGGCGCGAATAGGGAGCCCCCATGCGGGCCCGGCTGAGGATGCGGGGGCCACGCGTGGAGTGCTCACGAGGTGAGGGTGCCGCCTGCGATGGCTGGGTAGCCAGCTCGCAAGCCATGGCCCATGGAGATGTCGAGTTCGAGTTGGAAACGGACTCGAGCTCGAAGTCAGCGTGGTGGTTGAAGAGCGAAATTTCGCCGGTACACCGGCGAGTTCGCCCGTGACGACTTCGGGGAAGCGTCCACGAAGCCCGTCTTCGGGTTGGGGCCGCACGGTTAGGGTGGCGCCGGAAGGAGCCCGCGCCGTCGCCGGTGCGGACCCCGGCCGCCGAACACGAAGGTGTCGCCGCGGTTGAAGGCGACGGTTGGCTTGAAGTAGATGGGAGCCGTCGAGTTCGCCATGTGATCTCGGGCGAGATCCCCTACCTGGCGCGCCGACCGTGTCGGTGTTTTAGACCGGCAACCTACTAAGGGGAGTACCCGAAGTAGATGAATGTGGCCTCGCCGAGATCGGTAACTCGAAGGAAGAGACACGTGGCACACAATTTAGACAGGTTCGGGCCGCGTGGTGCGTAATACCCTATGTCCTGTATGCTGCGTAGTTCTGGATTGATTGGGCACGATTACAAGATGGTGCAATGGTGCGCCATGATGAGGTGATCCCAGAGATCGGTCCCTGCCTCGCCTTATATAGTCCGGGAGGCAGGGTTACAAGTCGGAGTAGGGAGAGAGTACTAGTCGAGTACGTCTAGGAGTCTTCCATACAGTGCGGGACATGTACAACTTCCTAACCGAGTACTTCTCCTCTGCAGTCCTTGTGCTCCACGCCTTCAGGTGCCATGTAGCGCAAGCCGGGTAGTCCCAGGAGCCCACCGAGTAGTCGGTCCTGGTACCCACCGAGGTAGTGGGCCTAGGGAGGTCCATACGACAAAAGGGTATTTGAAGAAGAAGGAGAAGAATATGATGAAGTATGGATCGACCGATTTGACAACTCAAAGATGATTTATGATGAAGAGAGAGAAAAGTACAACCGTGACGAGCCTAATGACTCAAGGGACAAATGGGACAAGGTAGGACTCAAGCTATAAGGTTATAGCTTATGTTCTATTGAAGCCCACACAATAGCAAGGCAAGACATGGAAGTACTCAAGGATGAAGAAAAGAGTGAATCAATGAAGAGCGACCTTGACGACATGTGGTACACGGGAGGTAAAGAAAATAACATACAAGGCTTTGAAGATGAAGATTTGATTGATAATTAAGACTTCAAAGAAGAGATGAATGTGTACATAATTGATGGATTACACATTCCACATGATGAGATGGAGGGGATGCAAAAAGGTAACAAAGAGACACCTTCACTCGTTGAGCTTGATTCACCTTCAGCACCGATAGATGAACCAAATATCACTCTTGTTGAAAAAGCTCTAAGGCCCAGGTACATGCTGAAATCTCAAGATATTATTGGTATTGATGTTGATAAATACTCATGCTCAACCAATAGTATGAATAATAGTTTAAATTCTATGCCTTGTTCCAATAATGATCATGTTGATAGGCTAGATTTTCTTGAGAATGAAAAAGAGGAAACATTTATGTTTGAGCCAATTAATCTCACATCTAAAGAACCTTTGCCTAATGATGAGCTAAGTGCTATGCATGAAACATATGCTTCTTTTGTTTACACCTTGACTTGTTGCTACAATTTGCTTGTGGTGTTAATTATGGACGCGTATGTTTACAATAAGTTTTGTAAATCTCGATCATGCTTTGTGCTTGGTTAAGCTAATGACGTTAAAGAAGTACATGTCGGGAAAGGCCCGATTTTCACTAACCATGTAGACAAGGCTCGAATAATTAAAAAAGAAGTCATGCCTAAAAGAGTTGCAAGATAAATCATCAACCTCTCCAAATCCCGCAATGGATGCTGCTGTCTTCATCAATTTGAGAGTTTGTTCAGAGGTGTACAACTGAAGAAAATGAAATATTAAGAAGCTCCATCAAGTTACCATTCTAACGCATCAAGAACCAACGAATTTGAAGACCCGTGCAAGGAGTTATGGAGAAAACATTGAGCGTTGCGCGTTCTGAAATTTCAGGACAGATTTCATCACCGAAGTAAAACGGACGTAACTTGTCCGGAGGCCGATTTAAGCAAATATAGACTCGTTGGAAAGGAAATTTTGTGAACTGTGTAATGGAGTAGAGCTTGAGTATACTTTCTGTTCTGGACATTAAAGAAAAAATTCATGGAGTGAAGGCAGCACTGAAGGGTGATAAAGAAGGAGATAGCGATGAAACAAAGGGATGCCTTGGGAAGTCTTCTATAAGTGATCAAGCAATACATGGGAAGTAAATTAAAGCTGCATTGGTACTTTTTCTTGCATGAAGGGTCATGGCTATGCGACGAAAAGAAGGTATGTGAGAAAGTCGAGCTCTATGACTTTAAATGAAGCGCTTTCCGGGAGGCAACCCGTTTCTTTATGTTTTTACTTCTTTCTTAGAGAGAATAAAGAATGGCACCATCTTATGATGATCAACTTGTGGTTATTAATCTAAGTTTAGTTTTGTTTTTAGAACCACCATCATGTTCATGCTCATATTTACTTATTTGCATGCATTGCATTTTGTTATCAACGTGATGTTTCTTTGCATGTACATGTTTTGCATATAGTTGGCTTGGTTGTTTTAAGGCTAAATGATGTATGCTTTCATATCCATGTTAATGCTCCAGCTGGGCATTTTACTTTTGTCATCTTGTGTAAACATGGTGTTTAAACATGATTGCGGACCATCAACATTAAGTTCGATAAACCTTGCTAGCTTTTCATATGTTTTAATGTTGCATTGGTTAGTTTATAAGCTTTGCAATGTGCTTCGTTTTTCTTGTGCTATAAGAGTTATTGATCTAGTGATAGACATGGTGTTTTAACCCTAGATTTATCAACCTTTGTGGCTATGGAGAAATTCGGCAACCTTGTTGTAAACATGGTGTTTAGAACTAGGTGAAAACATTGTCTTTGTTGATATGCTTTCCTATCATGTGCATACACACCTTGCACCACATACACTCATTAGGTTTTTATTTCTCATTAGACTAATTATGCCACAAGTTAAGAATCTTAGGAGGTATTGTTGGATTGTTGGCAATTCTATATACTCCCAACCGTCACCTTGGGGTTAGAATGTGCGCTTAAAATGTCTTGCAGGCAAGATAAAGACTCTCACTACAAGGAAAATTGAAGGATGGCTAAGATAAAAATGCTTTGTCTTCTTCTTCTATGCCTAGGAAAATGCTAAGTATGGGGGAGACCCTGAATCTTCAACACGGAAGTGCAACATGACGTTCTAGAAGACAAAATGATCAAGATCGTTAACATCACCGGATCTATGCGCAAAAAGCCACTGATCTCATCTAAATTCTTCATGGTCTCGAAGGGAAAACACTGGATATTTTTGGATATTTATAAGCACCATGAAGTTACAATTCCAACCAATCAAGAATCAAGACAATCGGAGGTTCCTACAAGTGGTTATGCCCGAATCACCGAGTGTAACACGTCCTGAAATCAGTTTTGGACAGCACGCAGCGCTGAAGTAAAACAGACATAGCTCCCTTGTTTAAACTCCGTTTTTTTGATGAATGACCACACGTTGGAAAGGTAATTTCATAAACTTTTCAATACACCTATATTTCGACATATGTTCTGTTCTGGACAGAGGGGGAAATCCATGAAAAAGAGACAGCAAGGAGATGATGAGAACAAGAAAGAGGAGATGGTGATGACAACATTGAAGAGAAGGGCGACCAATGGCTCTATTAAGCATAAAAGATAAAATTCATAAGTTTAGGAGTGTTGATAAATCAAAAGAAAAGCAAATCCACATCGATACATGGGGATGTCAGAAGAAGGCAACGAAGAACTACAAAAGACGGTAACACCTCCATAGACCTTCTCTTTTCCAAACACAAATGCTTGTAAGTATGCCTTCAACCTCAACTAGGTGCAACCTTTTGTTTTTCTCTTCCAACAATAACATGGCTACTAGGAGGACAACCTAGGTTTCTTTTTACTTTCAATAGATAGGCATGACCATGTGTTCACCTCGATGTTTATATTGCATGTGCTTACGGAAAGATGATGAAAGTTGCCGCGTTGTTTTACCTACATCAAATTATACATGTCTTGGCTAATTGCTCTCCATAATATGATCTGAAATTAATTTAAATACCGGCTCTTTTATTTGTGGAGGTGAAATGACTATGCTCTAGACGCACATACATATATTTGCTCTTTGATTTAAGTTTATGGATAGCCGGATAACTTGTTTTTATGAAAACTTAACTTTTATGCTATCTACATATTTGTGATGCTCTTGCAAAGTTCTACCTACCAGAGCCGTATACATATATGTTTTATGATAACAAATCCTGTAGATTGCAAACATATGTTTTGATGAGTTGGATTATGATTGATTTCTATGGTTCGAGACTAAGAAGTTGGTCATTCCTTTGTGTAACTTTTTCATGCTAGCCTTTTTGCCCATGCATTGTGGGTTTTCACATCGAAAATTTCACAAACTTCGCTGGTCATCGACCCTAAACCAAAAACATCTTTTTGTGATCCCCTCCTTGTCCATGAGTATGGAGTAAAATTCTCGATGGAGATTCAAATATTTCGCAAGATTATAGAATTTATACTTACTTTAGCAGTCATTTCCCCTCTCTTTTATGCTCGAGGAAGAGCATCGTTCAAGCATGGGGGAGGAGTCATTACATCATCTCTGACAAATTCTATGTAAGTATTATGTTGCAAAAGTTCTGAGGAGCAAAAGAAAAAGAATGAAAATGAAAACAATATGATGAGAACAAAAGAAAAGTAAGAAAAAAGAAAAAAGAAAGAAAAAAAGAGAAATAGAGAAAATGAGAAGGAAATAAAATAAAAGTATATATATATATAGATGCTCCTCTGTTCTTTTTGCTTCATAAGTTCTCAAGTGCCTTGATGACAAATCCATACTCAAATCTTCCAACCATGTGCAATCTGATAACGAGGACTTCACTCGTGCCTCGGGATCATCCATTTGCCACTTGCACATGGCCACCTTTCTAAATGTGTGTTCCATCTCTCTCTCTCTCTCTCTCTCTCTCTCTCTCTCTCTCTCTCTCTCTCTCTTATTTTCCATGGCCTTTTTGACGAGTCTCGGTAATTCCAATAGATCTCTCTCTTAATTTGACAATATTTTGAATGTATGTTTTGCTAGGATTGTTTTTAACCTTCCAAGCTCCACATAAGCCTTCCACTATCACATATGAGTAGACTAGGTTGAAAATAATCTAGTATAGGCTTGAGTGACTTGATGAGATGAGTGTTTCCATGAGCTTTTGCAAGAGATTTTCACTTAGTTGGATATGCATCTTTTTGAAAATTGTTCCATGGAACAAGGTAATGGTTTGAAGTTCACTTAAGTTTGAGAGCATCATGTTTATTAAATGTGGCTTGTTCTTTATTGTTAGTCTATCTTCCATGATGAAAAAGAGCCGGTTACAACTTGAACTTTAAAAATAAATTTTGAAGAGAGAGCAATTTGCCTTGTCATGAATTACTAAGTGCAGGGACAACATTGGAAGGCAACACTGATTTCCCTTTTAAGCAAGGATTACTTACTCGAGGACGAGCAAAGTTTAAGCATGGGGGAGATGTTGACAGTGAATTTTCGTCAACCTAGAGTACTTGTTATGCATTGGTTTCAATTATGATTTGTAACTAACCCGCCACTAGGCACACTAATGATATAACAAGTTCAACTTCATATGTGCATTTGGAAATGTTGTGTTTTTGCAGGAAAACATGGACAAATGGGACGGAGTCACAACAAGTTCAAAGGAGCAAATGAGGAGTTCCGTTCGTGTTCGAATGCAAGGCGAAATCACTTCTAAAGGTGGCAAGGACCAAGGTGGTACGACGGATCATCCCTGAGGACTAAGACATAAAGTTTGGACTTCATGCGAGAAGACCCCCTATCTTGATCGCGGGGATGACGACCTCAAAATGACACAAATCAAGGGGGCTAAGTCCAAATTGCCAAGATGAGCCGCAGGGAGGAACACGGGCCCGAACCGGCCCAGAAAGGGCCTGGGCCAGCCGACCCAGTCGGATCGGCCCAGGGGCCTTTTGGCCCGGTTCCGACGCCCCTTGACCTAGGTGTTTATCTCTAAATTGCCTCCGCCGCCGTCGGCCGCCACATCGATCCAATCATTCTACCGACGTCATTCACCAGAAAACCGCCGCCGCAAGATGAGGGAGAGAGTTGGATGAGCTCGTCGCAAGGATCAACGCCGGTAGAGGGAAGGAAGCAAGAGGAGTACTCCAAGCCGCTGGCCTAGGGGTGTTCCCAAGCTTCATCGCCGCCATCTTCATCGACGACGTTCTCCGGAGTCTCCATCACCCCTATGTGCTTCAATCCGTGTAAGATGATGGGGTAATGTCTCCGTTCGTCCCTAGGGTTAGATGGATGCATGATATGTAATCTATACATGAACCTTATGCCAATCAATGCTTTATGGTCTATGTCTTCGCGTATGCTTTGTTTACATATGTTTGCGCAACATGTGGTCTTGTATGGACCTCCTTGGGTCCACTACCTCAGTGGGTACCAGGACCGACTACTCGGTGGGCCCCTGGGACTACTCGACTTGTGTTGCACGGCACTTGATGGCGTGAAGCACAAGGACTACAGAGGAGAAGTACTCGGATAGGAAGCTGTACATGTCCCGCACTGTATAGAGGACTCCTAGACGTACTCAACTTGTACTCTCTCCCTGAACTGAATTGTAACCCTGCCTCCCGGACTATATTAGGTGAGGTAGGGACCCCTCTCTAGATCATCTCGCTCATACGCATCTGATTGCATCATCTTGTAATCACACCCAATCAATCCAGAGCTACGCAGCATACAGGACGTAGGGTATTACGCAACTCGCGGCCCGAACCTGTCTAAATTGTGTGCCATGTGTCTCCCTTCGAGTTACCGATCTCGGCGAGGCCACATTCATCTACTTCAGGTACTCCCCTTAGTAGGTTGCCGGTCGAAAACACCGACAGCTGGCGCGCCGGGTAGGGGATCTCGCCCGAGATCACATGGCGAACTCGACTGCTCCCGTCTACATCAAGCCAACTGTCGCCTTCAACCGCGGATACACCTTCGTCTTCGGCACCTGGGTCTGCACTGCTGACGGCGCTAGATCTTTCCAATGCCGCCTCACCATGCCGCCCAACCCGGAGATCGGCCTCGTGACGCTTCCCGAAGTAGTCACGGGCGAACTCGCCGGCAAGTTCGGCGAAATTTCGCTTTTCGACAAACACGCCGACTTCGAGCTTGGATCCGCCTCCAACTCGAACTCGACGTCCCCGTGGGCCACCATATGCGAGCCTGCTACTCATCCATCGCATGTGGAGACCCCATCCCGCGAGCGCCTCACGCGTGGCCCCCGTAACGTCAGCAGGGCCCGCACAGAGGCTCCCCCTGCACGCCGGGCCGGCAAGGAGCCCGTACCCGAGTACAACTCGGACTCCGACACCGCCCCCGGCCACGCCTCGGACTCCAACCCCCTCTTCCGTTTCTACTCGGACTCCGCGTACGAGTTCGACTTCGGGTCGGGCCCTGAGGATCCCGAGTCCGAGGACAACTCTACTGAGCAACCCTTATCAGGACCGACTTCTGGGCTGGTTATAACATCCACACCCGCCAGGAGATTCGTCTACTGGCTAGACCGCAAGCCTGCCGACCTGATAGATGGGAACTCACGCTACGTCGCCTACCTCGACTCGCTTCCCTTCTAGGAGGGAACACCACTCGCTCGAGCTGAGGAGTATTCTCCAACTGAGGTGGCGAGCTCTGACTCCAGTCTTGGCAACCCCGATCGCCAAGTCTTCATGGCTGCCGGCGACACTCCAGGACCTTCAGGGATGGCAGAGGACCGATACCTTGAACACATCTCCGCAGACGAGCTGTCTGCTGAAGCACCCGCGGATGAGATTGACGCCAACAGGGATGCTCGACGTGAGCGTAACAGAAAGCGGAACGAACGGCGCCGGCGTCTCCGAGACAACCTCCCCATCTGCAACCTCGCAGAAGCCCTTGAACAAGTCGAGGGCAGGGTACACACCACCCCGGAGCAATGCCTCATGTCGATCACAGCGATCGCACGCCAAGCTCAGGGGATACGTGCTGGAGAAGTCATCGCCAAGCTTGCAGAAGACGCTTACTTCATGCGAGTTGACAACAGGGTCACCCAGCCGCCCCCCGCCAGGAGCCACGACAACGAAGCTACAAGTCGTAGCGCGGACTTCTGCCGTAACCGTACTCGAGCCGAGCTGCCGGCTCAGCCCAACCGTACTCGTGCAAACGCCGGTGGACCCTCACAAGCAGGCAACAGCACCGCAGCTGCAGCCGGCGATCGCGAGATCATCCGCCACCGCGACCCTGGCGGCGGAGGCAGTGACGGCGGAAGCTCCAGCCATGGGGCCAACAGGAGGGCCGGTGGCGGAGGCGATCACGGCGGCCGAGGCCACGCGAACAGCCACGCCTCCGGAGCCTCACAGGGCAGCTACGACGCCCGCCAGAAGATTGAGGAGCTACGGCGCAAGAAGGCTTCTACGTCAAGCGACAACGACGGCTTCCCCACCTTCTCTGCGCGACTTCGTAACCTCCTCCTCCCAGAGAAATTCAAGCCTCTGGGAATCACCAAGTATGACGCGAAGCAAGATCCCATCCAGTGGCTTAGATTCTACGCCCTCTCCATCGAGAACACTGGTGGAAACAACGACACCAAGTGCCTCTACTTCCCCTTCTGCCTGGACCAAGCCCCGCTCACATGGCTCGAGTCGCTGGACAAGCACTCGATCGACAAGTGGGACCAGCTGAAGGAGCAGTTCACCAGCAACTTCGCGGGCGCTACGGGCCGATCGGGTACTCGCATGGACCTGGAAATGGTGAAGCAGGAACAAGGCGAGACCCTTTGCAAGTACATATGGCGCTTCTTTGACAAGCGCGCCACCGTAGTCGACGTCACCGACAAGGAGGTCATCGACCTCTTCCAAGACGGTCTCTACCACCGTCGCACCTTCGAAGACTTCGGTCGACGCCGCCCCAGGTCCATCACTCATCTTAAGGATATGATCACCTCCTGGGCGGATGAAGAAGACAAAGCCAACGCCAAGTACGATGCCATCCGTGGCAAGAGCAAATAGAACACGGGCGGTGGCAGCAGCAACAACGGGAACTAAGACGGTCGCAACAACAATAACTACTCGGGTCCCAACCGCAAGCACAAGCCATACAACACTGTCGCGGCTATCCAGCGCCTTGCGAAGGATTACTCGAAGAAGACCTCCGGCGGCTTCAAAGACTTGCTGAAAGAGAAGTGCCCGTGGCATCTGGATGGCAACCACACCACCGAGCAGTGCTACCAACTCAGGCGAGCACTCAAGGGTACCCCAGAGCCACCGCACCCTCATGACAAGAAAGGCAAGAAGAAGAACAACGAAGGCAATGGCGACTTCCAGGAACCCGACAAGACGGTCAACGTCCTCTTCGGCGGACTACCCAGCAGAAGGGAACAAAAGGCTACCCGTCGAGAAGTCATGAGCACTGAACCAGCGGTTCCGACCCCTCTCAGGTGGTCGGAGGTACCCATTACCTTCTCCCGCGCGGATCCATGGACAAGCTTCTCCGAACCAGGATGGTTCCCACTAGTCCTGAAGCCGGTGGTCGCGGGCTCCAAGCTTAACAAGGTCCTCATCGACGGTGGAAGCGGGCTCAATGTCCTTTTCGCCAAGACCTTGAAGCAGATGAAGCTCGACATCACCCACATGCTCACCAAGAGCACCTCGCCCTTCTACAGCATCGTCCCCGGCAACGCGGCTATCCCACTGGGCTCAGTGGTCCTGCCAGTTACCTTCGGGGAATCTCGGGACAACTATCGTACCGAGTACATCAAGTTCGAAGTCGCGGACTTCGAGACCTCCTACCATGCCATCCTTGGCAGACCGTCTATCGCCAAGTTCATGGCGGTACCCCACTACACCTACTTGGTACTCAAGATGCCAAGTCCAGCAGGTGTACTCTCACTGCAAGGGGACTTGAAGATCTCGCACGACTGCGACACGGAAGCTATGTAGATCGCCTCCACAAATCAAGTATCCAATGCAATGATGGAGATCTACGTTGCGTCGAAGAAGCTTGCCCCAAGTGAACTCGACATCCCTGAGAAGTCAGACAAAGCTAACAAGCCTCAGCCAGCTGAGGAGGTTCTGGTCAAAACAATTGACCTCGGGACAGGCAACAGCAGCAAGACCACCACCATCGGGGCGGGTCTCAACCCTAAATAGGAAGACGCACTCATCAACTTCCTTCGGTCTAACCGCGACATCTTCGCGTGGAAGCCCGCGGACATGCCAGGGGTGCCCAGGGAGTTGATTGAGCATTCCCTCAATGTCGATCCTAAAGCTACCCCTAAGCGACAACACCTCCGCCGTTTTTATAACTGAACATCGTGGTCCGTCGATTGATTTGCTTGCAATTACTCCTTGGGCTTTGTTTTTTGATGGATCATCATGTGGTAAAGGTGGGGGAGTAGGGATTCTATTAATTTCACCTAGGGGTGAGATGTTTGAGTTTGCCATCCCTATCCAGCCCACTGTTACAAACAATCAGGCTGAGTACGAGGCATTGCTTCGGGGGCTTCAATATTTAAGAGAAGTAGGGGCTGTTTCAGTTGAGGTTTATGGAGATTCAGAGTTGGTTATAAAGTAATTGAACGGCCAATACGAGTGTAAAAGTGATGCCCTGAGGAATTACTACGAGGAATGCAGAGAAATCTTGAAGAGTTTTCAGCTAGTAATTCTACAGCATATTCCTAGAGAACACAATGAAGAGGCGAACAGGTTGGCTCAAAGTGCTTCAGGCTATAGAGAAAGTCAAGAGGCGTTTGCCATGGATGTATGTGTGCTGGGAATGGATCTTGCAGAGGATGATTGGAGAAAGAAGATCGTTGATTATTTGGGGGATCCATCCCGTAAGGTCTCTAGGAATCTCAGGTACAAAGCCATAAAATTCGTTCTTCTGGATGGAAGTCTATTCTACAAATCATTGGATGGGATGTTGCTGCGATGCCTGGGTCCAGAAGAAGCAAAAAAAGATGATGAGTGAGGTGCATGATGGGATATGTGGAGCACATCAATCGGCCTACCGTATGAAATGGGTTATCAGGTAAGCTGGGTGCTTTTGGCCGACGATGTTGGAAGATTGCTTTGAATATTACAAGGGATGTCAAGACTGCCAGAAGTTTGGAAATATTCAAAGGGTTCCTGCATCAGCACTAAATCCTATTATCAAGCCATGGCCATTCAGGGGCTGGGGTATAGACTTGATTGGCCAGATTAACCCACCATCTAGCAAGGGGCATAAGTTTGTGCTTTTGGCGACAGATTATTTTACCAAATGGGTTGAGGCAATTCCACTGAAGAAGGTAACATCAGAGAACATGGTTGAGTTTGTCAAGGAACACATCATCTATCGGTTTGGAATTACTCAAACAATCACAACTGATCAAGGAGCTCAATTTGTGTCCTTGGAGTTCAGGGAGTTTGCCGAAAGCATGGGGATCAAATTGTTTAATTCTTCTCCCTATTACGCCCAAGCTAATGGTCAGGCAGAGGCTTCTAATAAGATCATGATCAAGCTTATACAAAAGAAGATCGACCAGAAGCCAAGAAGGTGGCATTCTGTACTCAATGAAGCTTTATGGGCTTACCGAATGGCCCCTCATGGAGCTACAAAGACGTCTCCTTATGAATTGGTTTATGGGCACCATGCAGTTTTACCGTGGGAAATACAATCAGATTCTAGGAGAGTGGTTTTGCAAAAGGACTTAAGCTCCAAAGATTACAGTGGCCTAATGATGGACGAACTAGAGGACTTGCACATGATTCTTCTTAGAGCCCTGGAAAATATCGAAAAGAACAAGCTGCGAGTTGCCAAATATTATAACAGGAAAGTAAAAGTCAGGCAGTTTGCAGAAGGGGATTTGGTTTGGAAAGCTTTACTGCCGATTGGAACCAAATACAGTGAATTCGGTAAATGGTCCCCAAATTGGGAGGGACCTTTTCAGGTGGTCAGATGCGTGCCCGGTAATGCCTACATGTTGAAAACTTTACTAGGAGAAGAATTTTTTGCTGCAATAAATGGAAGATATTTGAAGAAATATTATCCTAGTATTGAAATCGATCGTTGATCACAAGCATTGGGATTACATGCATTTGATACAGAAACAACCGGCGTTCAAGAACGAAGCCACCTTTAGAACAGAGATCCCTAAACAGAGGGAATGGCCAATACGTAGATGTATTGCCCTTAGCACAAAAATACATTGCAGATACTTCTTGCAGGTTTATATCTAACAACCCAGTTGCTCAGGACTATGAAGGGGTGGAAAGCAGAAGGCCTGGCGTAAGAAGCGAAAGTATGCTTCAATCCTTTTTTCTTTGCTTCTTCAGCTCCTCCCTCTTCAGCTGTTCCAGGACCACCGTGACGGCAACTTGGAAGCTGCGGGGATGACCGTGGTTTGCTGCCTCCATCAAGCTGTCCCAAGCTGCTTTCAGGTTACTGTACCTGTCAGAAACATCTGGGACAGAGGAACGGTTGTTAGAGACAGGGATCCGGGCGCAAGCATGGAGTCAAGGTGAAGATGGAGATGTTTACCTCCTACCAACGCCTCCAGGGTCATGCGGCGCTCGCGTTCGGCTTGGCAGCGAGCGGTGATGTCCCGGAGGTCATGCTCCAGATGCCGGACGCGGCGGCGTAACTGATGGTTGATCCTCTGCTCGGGCGTGGCGTCCTCTGCTTCGAGGGAGGAATCAGAGGAGATGTATTCGGGCGTTTCTTCGGTCCCAATGATTTCCTCAGGAAGCAGATCAAGGCTAAAAGAAAAAACAAAGAGGAGGTCAAGCGCGAGATCACACACGAAAGCAAGAAGCAAGTTAAAGGAAAAACTCACTCTCTAATGGTGCGTTTCTTTGGGGTGCTGTCCTCCTTGGGCTGCTTGCCTTTGTCCATGACCTTGGGGTTTTCTCTTCTAGAGCAGGGGAGAAGATGAGAAGTGATGGATGAGTGTGCGAGTGGATTTGCAGGGCATCTCAGCAGGCTATTTATTGACTAAGAGAGTGCATCGGGAGTGATGACTGGTTGGCGTACGATATTTGAATACCAAACGGCAGGGTTTTCCTCCCGAATGCGAAGGGTTTTCATTGAACAGTGCTTATGGATTACCGAATTGAGGATTTTTTGCGGGTTTTGCGCCAAGGGGCATCTGTTTTCGCGTGTTCGGCTCAAGCAAGTTCCCGAATGCATTTGAGGAAAATAAGGCTCGCAGTTGCAAACACGGAGGAATCATCACAGTACAAGCATTGGAATTGAAAGTTCTTTATTTATTGCCGATAATCAAACATCCCTAGTACAATCTAATCAAAGAGCCTGTTTAGCACAGACTGGGGATGAGTGAGTTCGACAATGGCGTCGCCGTGGCCGTCGAGGCGCTCCAAGATGACCTCGATCTCGTCGATGTCTTCTGGTGCGCCGCCCTGGAAGCCGCGCGGCCGGATAGAGTAGTCGACGCTGGTGTGCGTCGCCATGGCGGCCAGCCCCAAAGTGGTACCCAGACGGATGCCGTGGGTAGCCACCTCGTCCACGCGGTTTTCCACCGTGGCAAGGCGCTCCGCCCGCGTGTCTCCACAGGCGTTCACCTTGTCAGCCAATTGCTCCACCCGCATTTTCAACTAGTTGAGCTCGGCGTCACGGGCTGCAAAGTGCAAGACGATGGTGATTAGTATCAAAAACCAGATTGGATTTGGGAGCAATTCCAGGGCCATACCGTCGATGGTTGCCAGCAGCTGCTTGCGCTAGTCCTCCCACTCCAGTTCGGCTCTGCCAGCCTTCTTGGAGACGTCTTCCAGCTCGTGCTGGGCCACTTCAAGCTCTGCCTTGAAGCGGAGGGCATCAAGTTCCCCGTAGGGCACGGGGGAGTAGTGGTACGACTCCGAGGAGTCGTCCGGCAGAGGCTGATTGGCCGGCGCAGAGGACAAGTTCCATTGAACAAGCCTGAAACAGAGATGATCGTCAAAAACAAGGAAAATCTAAGACAAGTCATAAAGAAATGTTGACGATTATTGCCTTCGACGCGCGTTGGTGCGACTCCCTTCCGCCTCGTCGGCAGCGCGGCGCCTGTTGTTGCTACTCGCCATGGTTCTTGGGCCTGCGTTGGTGATTGGGAAAAGAAAGCTTGAGGTTGGCAAAGATTTGAAGGCTAAAGGCTTGGTAAAAAGCTGGGGGCACCTACGGTTTTATTTATAGCCCTGGTGGAAAAGATCGTGGCCTCAGATCGTGGCGTGTATCCCAAAAAACTTTGAAGGTCGAGAGGTTTCCTTGACCAATCCGCCATCGGGTCGTTTGGAATTCAAGGCTGAGTCGTATTCGGTTGACTGGCTCGGCTAAGTTTCAGTTGAGGTGCCATTCAGGTATGACACTGTTTGACTACTAGTTACCAAATGGATCGTTCAGAGTTGCAATCGAAGTCATGCAAAGAAAAGGAAAGCGAATTTATAAAAGGAAAATGTTGCAAGAACAGTCAATTTGGTTACACATTGCTCAGAACAGCTAAATGTTTAAGTACTTTACAACTACATTGGAGGCGTTTGATATTGTTCGGTGGATATTCTCCATCCGTTCTTTGTAATCTTTTTGGGTAGTTGACAGGACGGTGAGCTCTACCTCGTACTGATTCACTTCAGTTATGGCTGATAATGCTTCCTCTTGGGTTTTCTCTATCAGTCCAGGAAGTTCGGCTATTTTCTTGTCATCAGCTTCTATTTCAGCAGACAAACTCTTCAGCTCTGCCTTGAATGCATCTTTTCTGGCAATTTCAATTCACGAGCAGCTTGCAGATTGGTCAACATTCCCTTGTGGCTCTCAGTCTGGGATTGTGCTCCCTTCACAGCTTGTTCAGCTTTGGCTTTCTTTTGCTCAACAGCTGGTCGGGAGGATACACTCTTCAAGGCTCGTCTTATTGCCACATAATGAATATCCAAACCAGAGATGGGTTCCAATGAAGCCTTGATGTCCTCAGGGAGCTTTTGGCTGATGGGCTCAAGCATTCCTTCGAAATAATCAACATCTCTGATTTGGTCTCGAGCATCCTTATGCAGCCAGGCAAAGATTTCTTTGAGCCTTGCTTGGATTTCCTCTGATAGGGCTTGAGTTCCTTCTTCTCTTGTTTCGGCAGCTGGGTTATTCTCCACTAATGGGCTTGATGATGATGGAGTTTGATCCTGAAAGGGTAACATTGCCGAATTAGGAGTGGTTCATTCAAGAAGATAACAGAGTTAAGTGCATGTGCTTACCTCATGCTTGACTTCCTGAGCTGAGGCAAGGTTTTGTTCAGTTTCAGGGGGGATTTCTTGAGTCACTAGTGAAAGAGGAGTCTGAGGAACTCTTGGCAAAGCTGAGGCTTCTGTTTGAGAGGGTGCTTCGGTGCGCTCTCCGGCGGATCCGAAGCTTCGGCGAAGAGGAGGTGGATTTACCTCTGTTAAAGTTGGGGTTTCTGCCTGGCCAATAGGGGATTGAACCCTTAAAGGACTTGTAGCCTCTGGTTGGATTGAAGGGTTCATCTCTAATGAAGCAAACACCTCTGTTTGAGCAGGGGGTGACTGAGTCCCTTATGAGGATGAGATCTCCACTTGGGCAGATGGCTCAGCCCTTGGTGGACTTACATGTTGAGGAACAGGGACATCCACGGGATGATTCACCAGTGTTTCTTCTGCGAATACCAGATTGAGGGTAAATGCCAGTGTTGATCTTTGAGGAAAAGGTAATAAAGGTCATACCAGTAGATGGAGCATTGGCAGGTTCTGAAACTGAAGGTTGCTGGATTCTAGTCTGAAATTGCACAAGGTGAAATTTGTCAGAAATAAGAGTAATCTTGTGATCAAGAAAGAGGAAATCTTACCTCAACAGGGACTTTCTTGGTAGTTCTTTTCCTCTTGGCAGCTGGAGGTGCAATCAGGGACAGGCCTTTTCTCTTGTCAGCAGTAGCACTGAAGAGAATTGGGTCCATTGTGGCATACCTGGCCATCAGCTGGGCCAAGGTTGGGGATTTAAATCCCAGAGCAGAAATTGGATAAACTGCATTATAAATGATTGTCCTGGCTTGAGGGGCAGGCACTGTATTCTGCAGGGGATGATCAAGATCATGATTAGTAAAAGGAGTGTCTGATCTGAGGAGAAAAAACAATTATGTTACCTCTGAAGTTGGCTGAAAATCAGGCATCAGCTCTAAACAAAATGAGTGTACTGGCTCACTGAAAATATGGTCATGAAATTCTTGCCACCAAGAGTTAAAGGTAGGATGCGCTATTGTTGTGGGTATGAAAGGCCAGGTATAGAGAGTGGGGCTGCATTCATACTCAAAGACCCTTCTGGATTGCACATTTTCTTTGATTTCTTCTCTGGGTTTGAGGAATTCATGTAGGAATAATCTTGGGGGCATCTGGCCACATCCAAGCTGTCGAGCCATCATATTTGGCTGATAGTACTCAAAAGTGTTGTGATTTAACCTCCCTCCACAAAATTCAGCTGGCAAAGGACATGGATGGATCAAGATGTTAAAGATCTCTATAAACCTTCTATCTTGGCGTCCAGTCTCAAAGGAGAATTCACAGGGGAGAGTTAGATTGTCATTATCGAGATAAGGAAGCCAAAGGGGGTTAGGGAAGCCTTTGAAGAAGAGCTCGAAAAGCTGGCTGACATTCTAATTAATGGAAACAGTTGAAGCAGCCTCTCCATAGGTTTGGCATCCTCTGGTAATCTGAGTTTCCCCTTCATTGTAGCTGGATGAAGGGAAAAGCCGATTGTTGAGGTCAATGCCGACAATCTGGTGCATATGCAGTTGCAGCCACATCTGTACGAACCACCAAGGGCCGTTGACACATAGTATCTTCTGGCAAGTATGCATTTGGGTGATAGTCTGATGAAGCATATGATACACACTACCTAAGAGGTATTTTCCAAGGGGAATGCGCTTACCACCAGCCAAATGTGTAGCCATAACAATGTGATTCAGAGTGGGTTCATTGGCTTTACCACAAAAAATAAATCTGCACAACCACATGTTCAGGAATGCTCTGTATTCAACTCCACCCAAGGGGCCATCCTTCATGTGATTCTGGATAAATAATTTATATCCACTTCCTGGTTTCACCCCTGTTTGTCTTATGGAGCCTTTGTAGTCTCAGGGGTACACGGATCCTGAAACATCAAGGCCGGTGATCATGTATACGTCGGCCAAAGTTGGGGACATTGGGTCATGACCAAAGAGAAAGGCATTGATGCCGTTTGACCAAAAATGACAAGCTGCTATCAAAAGGTCTTCGTTCTTCGGGGTCTCGGCCAAAGAAAGTTCCAAGCATTGAGCAATACGGAGGCTGTCCCAAGTTTGGGTCTTGACACTATTATCTGCAAGCACCCTTTTGTACCAGCTTCTCTAGCCTGCAATTGGGGGCAAAGACCAGTTCTTGAAGGCGTCCTGCCACAGGGAAGGCTTAGATAAAGCCGCTTTGAAAGGAATTCTTTGGGATTCGGCTGCAATAAACTCGCGAGGATCGGAAGTTCCCACAGGACCGAGAAAATAAGACGACGAATTGGCCTCAGTGCGAATCAAAAGCTCGGTGGAAAGCTCCTGTTCAAAAAAGGCAAAGGAGAAATCTGAGGTAGAAACCGAAAAGAAAAATGCCGAATGAAGCTTACGAGGATGGGATTTACCTGAGCAGCTTGATTTTGACTTGCCATTGAGGATTTGAGCTTGGGGAAAAGATGACCTAGGGTTTGGATCTGGACGGAGGCTCCGATGGCTTGCGAAGAGGGAGAATAGGTGTTGAATAGATTCAATTTGAAGACGTTGGTGGCTGGAGTCAATTCCAGAATAAAATCACTTTTATCCCGTAATTGAAGGGGCATATGTTAATACCAAAATTTGGTACAGGAAGGAGTCTGATTTGTGGGCCCAGCTTGGTGAATAAATCCGTCCGGAAGAAGGAAGGTTTCTCCAGAAAGATTCGGCAAAAGGGTTCGCGGTCGGCAATTTGCTCTCGTTCAGCAAGGAAACTGTTTGCACTGATTTTGCGGGATTGCGTGATGACGTGACCCGAGCGGAAGGGACGAATGGATGGATAAGCGATCGCACTTAGAGATAAATTAGGTATCAAATATTGTGCTCGTAGTCCATTCGTAGTCATGCCATGACAGGGTATAAATATAGACCCTGGATGTATGTAATTGTAATCGAACCATTCTCAATACAAACCGGCTTTACGCCAAACCCTTGAGTCCTTTAGTCGTGTCGTCGAGTTCTTCGAGAGGGTTCATCGATCCGTCGACCTCCGTAAGTACCGGCAACCTTGTATCATGTCTAGTATCATGCGGTGGATTTAGATTGTGATGCAAGTAGTCTTGTTACCATGCTTAGTATCATGCGGTAGATTCAAGCTTGGTTCAAGAGGGTTTCTTGTTAGATCACGAGCCATGCGGTGGGCTAAGATCTAGCTTGGAGCTAGTTATCGGCTCTATTGGATTTTGGCAAGATCCAATAGATTCTTTAAGTTACCCTATGTTGCTTTGGGTTTTACTTTATGTTTAAATTCATGTAACACCTCTTTGCCCAATCTAGATTGGTTTGAATCGGCTTTATCTCTTTTTGTTCCTTATGCGATTCAAGTTCGTATCTTTGGCTTAAATAGCACGTGGATCACATGTTCCCAAGAGCCGAAATCGAATCGATCTAGGTTGTTACGTGTTGCGGGTTCAAGCTTGTCAAATCTTGTATAAATCTTGAAAGAAACTGGGTATCACACTGTAGATGCAGGTTTTGGGTTGTTTTAGAGCTAGTCATCCGGTGGATTAGATTTCGATTCAACCTGATAGATTTATTCTTTTTGGTAATGTTTGTTCCTTCTTCATGGACCCCGATTCGGCTGTTCAGCCGCATTCGGTTATGCTTTCACAAGTAAAACGTGTTTGCAAATTGTGTCTTAAGTAATGTGTGCTTTTAGCTTTCCATATTTAGATTGTATCATGCAGTGGATAGATCTATTTGTGGATGGTTGTGTGATTCTCGAATAAGTTGTATCATGCGGTGGATAAACTTGTTTGGCTTCATGCTTGACGGGTTTTGAAGCATCTAGACATGCGGTAGACTAGTGCTTTGGACCTATGCATGCTTGTTTATTACACATTTATGATCATGCTTTTACTTCATTGTTATCTATTCTCGAGGATCGGTCATGGCTTTGTACACGTGCGGTTTTGTCAAAATAGAGATGGATCTATCGTCATGCTTACATCACTCGTTCGGCTATACCTTGTTTTACACTTTAAAGCTCCCGAATGGTTTCCAGTTTGCTGGCAGATAGCTTCTTGTAGCTATATGTCATCTCACATGGCTTCTCTAGCCGTAAATATGGAACTCTCTGGTACCACCCGGCAAGTTCCAAACTTTGGAATTTAACTACTTTGTCTTTTGTTAATTTTCAGGGAAAATTGACTGGCACGTCTTGGAATCTTTTCGCGCGTGAAGCTAGCTTGTTCGGCTTGCTGTGTGCTTGACGTAGGGTGCAGATTTTGCTTCAACAGAGCTGACCAGGAACTCACCGAGCACTACGCCTTGTGCCTCTTGAGCCTCCTGTGTGTTGATGTGGTTGATGCGGGCTCGTCCATAAGACTGATGGGGCTGCCTCATCTGCTGGTTGTTGTTGTTGCCGAAGTTGTTGCTGTGAACCGGCACGCGGTTGGCTCCAGATACAACCGGTCTCGGCCCGTTCACTGAGTTGGAGAAGGCTGAAGCTGTTGGCTTTTTGGCGTATGGGCAGTTGGCAATGAAGTGTCCGTTCTCACAACAGTTGAAACACACTCTGGAGTTGTTGTTGTTGTTGTTGTTGGCAGTGACCTGGTGTTGACGGTGTATTTTGGTACACCAAACATGTTTATTACACTTTGGCTTGGATTTGATTATGGAACTAACCTGCCACTAGGCACACTAATCATATAACAAGTTCATCTTTGTGCACGCATTTGGAAGTATTGTGTTTATGTAGGAAAACATGGACATAAAGGACGGATTCACAACAAGTTCAAAGCAGCATTTACGGAGTCTTGTTCGTGTTCATGAGCTTGATGAAATCACTTCCAATGGTGGCGAGGACCGAAGTGTTACGAAGGAACACCCCCGAGGATTGAAGCGTAAAAGATCGAACTTCATGCACGGAGAACCTCCATCTTGGATGCGAGGATGACATCATCAAAATCATGCAAGTGGAAGGGGCGAAGTGCATAAATGCATGAGGACTTACGGGAGAGAAGGGGCGACCGAACCGGGCCGAAATGGGCTTGGGTCAGTCGGCCCAGGCCGGCCGGCCCAGCCCACTCCGAGGGTCGGTTCGGCCCACCTTTCCTTGCACCCAAAGGATTTTCAACCCTAAAGCCCTGGAGGCGCCGCCATTCACAGAGGAGAGAGCCATTCGTACCAGGAGGCCATCCACAAGCTAGAGAGAGAGAGAGGAGGGAGATCTCCGGAGGGGATCAACCACCTCGAAGGAAGCACCCACAAGTGGAGAAGAAGGAAGACACCGTCGGAAGGAAGCCCTTTCCCTCCTCTCGTACTGTCACTACGGTGTCTTCCTTCTTCTCCACGAGAGGGTGCTTCCTTCGAGGTGGTTGATCTCCCTCCGGAGATCTCCCTCCTCTATCTCTAGCTTGTGGATGGCCTCCTGGTGCGAATGGCTCTCTCTTCTGCGAATGGCGGTGTCTCCAGGCTATTAGGGTTAAAGATCCTTCGGGTGTAAGGAAAGGGGGCCGAACCGACCACCGGGATGGGCTGGGCCGACCGACCCAGGCCCATCTCGGCCCGGCTCGGTCGCCCCTTCGTTCCCATGGGTCCTCAGATGATTATGCACTTTGCCCCCTCCACTTGCATGATTTTGACGATGTCATCCTCGCGTCCAAGATGGAGGTTCTCTTCGCATAAAGTTCGGTCTTTTACGCTTGAATCCCCGGGGGTGTTCCTTTGTAACACTTCGGTCCTTGCCACCATTGGAAGTGATTTCATCAAGCTCATGAACACGAACAAGACTCTATAAATGCTCCTTTGAACTTGTTGCGAATCCGTCCTTTATGTCCATGTTTTCTTACATAAACACAACACTTCCAAATGCATGCACATAGATGAACTTGTCATATGATTAGTGTGCCTAGTGGCGGGTTAGTTCCATAATCAATTCCAAACCAAAGTGTAATGAACATGCTAGGTGTACCAAAATACACTGTCAACATCTCCCCCACGCTTAGCTCTTGCTCGTCCTCGAGCAAGTACTCGTAAAAGAACTTCGTCCAAAGTGCTGTAATCGTGTACCGCTAATCCTTCTTCACAAGTTAGTCAATCCTTTCATCTTTAATACATAAACACAAAGTAATGATCATCAAACATAAACATGGGCGTTTAGAATCTTTACCATGTCAAGATTTACCCCACAACTCAAACTCTTCACTCGAAGTCTTCAAATTCAGCCATGCTTACTTCTTTGCTTCCATCGGAGGGTTTTTATGATTTTTCAAACAAAATTCCTGCAACAAGTATTAGACAAAAACCTTTCTCCAAGCTCTCTCAAGTCGCTTATATGAGGTGGCTATCCTAAACCAATTTTATAAAACTCTCACCTCCCATAAGTCTCTCATATAACATGTAAAGTGGAGCTATAGGTAGGGCTAGTGCAATCAACACAAATGTTGTCAAACTAAGAACTTCCTCTAATGGTTGTTTACCTTTCAAAGCCAATGATCATGAGAATTAACCATATGTAGGGATATCAAGGATGTGAAGATTTAGAATGGTGGACAAGGGCAAAAAGAAAATTATGACTACAAGGCACCGATGACGTCCTCGTTTTCGGATTGCACATGGTTGGAAAAGAATGAAAGTTTCGTCTCTCAACAACATGACATCCTTCCTTACACTTAATTTTTCTTTTCTTTCACTTGATCCATCCCTCTCATATCTTTATTGCTACCTCCTCTTTTCTCTTTTTCTTTTTCTCCTTTCTTCTTTCTTTCATTCACATTTTCTTTCTTTCTTTCTTTCTTTCTTTCTTTTCCATACTCATACTTTTCTCTTTATTTTTTTCCTCTCTTGACAACTTTTCAAAGCTCTCAACTCCTCTCTTTCTCACATGCATACAATCTGAAATTTTAAATAAATCATGCTAGAGACGAGACAAAACCTTTGAAAGTAGGTTGTGTTCAAGGAATGCGATGTACAAAAGAGATGTATAGGGTTGGGTATGGAATTCGGCGATGTACGGGACTTCCAATGTGAAAGTCACATTACCGAATGTATGACGAGGCTAGCAACAAAAGATAAGCACAAGAACATGATCATTGCTCGAAATTAAAACTCACAAAAGAGAAGGATCCTAGCTTAACTCATCGTGCTAATCACACTTATGGTGGAGCAAAAAATAAATTGGCTTTGTATAGGATTTTTTTTCTTACTCTCAACTTGGAAAAAGAGGTTTTGCTAACCTTTATTACAAGTTTTTTAACATAATTTTCAGAACTGAAATCCTCCAACTTTTAGCATTGAACATAGCACAACTAACACGCGAAGCTCAAGATCGAAGTGTGGTATGGGTACTTTAAGTAGTAGCAATTCCACTAAGCACCACGGCAAACGTTTTTCAAACCACACACTTATGTTCATATATCAAGAATCAAAGATAAACAAACAAGTGAATAAAGATAAGCATCACACAAGACACAAAATATATAAATACTCTTTTTATTTGATTTTCTTTGACTCAACACTAATTTAAGACACTTCAAACTTGCAAAAATTTAAAAACACACTCGAAAACTAAGACTCATTAAACTCTAAGACTCTCGCTCGAAGACTAAACCGAACCTAAACTTTGAAACTCAAAAGCTAAGGCTAGCTAGCTAGATCTCCCCCATGCTATAAACATACGACGTCCTCGTCGTATCTTACAAAAATCCTAAGGGGAAAACTAGACCAAGTGGTACTTTAAGCAAGTTTTGCACCACTTGCCTCTCATGTTTCCAACCATGCCAAAAAGTTTGCGCACATTACGGTTTAGGAACCTGTAGTCGTCTTCAACTACGCGCTCCAAATCCTCCAAACGCTGCTTCATCGCCTCCATGGCTTGGAGACATTCGTCAACCGACGCGTAGAGATCCGCAATGGAGTGACGACAAGCTCGACAACACATCGGATACAATCCGAAGGGGTCGTCATCGCCATTGTCTCCACCGTCGCCACCGTTGTCGTCGCCACCACCATTGTCGTCGCCGCCGCCGTTGCCGTCGCCGTTAGGGCCTTCGGGAGTCTTCTCCTTGGGCACCTCATCCCAAATGTAGAGGTTGTTATCATCTCTTTCGGCGGCCGCCCACGAGCTCGGGCTACGATCGTCGGAGTAGTCTCTACCCCCATAATCCTTAGGCTCTGGCGACACCTCCTTGTAGTCTTTCCGCTTCATGCCTTGGATGCGCGCCGACCTTCGAACGGGCGTAGGGACCTTCTCTCCTTCGACGGGATTGCGAGATGCAATAGCTCCAGTCAGGACACGCCCTCCGCAACGGATGCGGGCGGTCCTCTTGATCTCGACGGGTAGCTTGAGCTCGCATCGCATCGCCTCCTCCATTGATGGCTCCTTGGCTTCTAGCTTCAACTCTAAGCTTCTTGGGGACACAATGGCTGCTGCAAGGGTGCAAAATATTGCTTGGAGGGGTTGATTTCCGAGCTCCCAATTCGGCCAAATAAATAGTCCGGAGAGGGAAGCCCTGGAAACCTCATTTTACTTTTTTAACTTCCCTTAAAATTTTCTGACCAAAGAAGGAAGTCGAAAAGGAGCAATTCGGGCAAAAATCGGGGACGTCGGCCACCCGGACCCCGAGCTCGGGCCGGTCGGGACCGGCCGGCCGGCCCACCCTGTCTCGGGGGCCGGGCCGGTCCGTTTTTTCGCGCACCGCCCTTTTTTACCTCCTTAGCCCATGGGAAAAAGTTGGCCCAGTAAATCTTCGCGAGAAACTCCAGAAAATTAAAAGAAAAACTATTTACAGAAACTCATGCCTTGTTTTTCATCCTAGGCGGGACGTTCGGGCTCTTCTTCCATGGTGAAGACATCAACATGGTGAAGGGGCACAACGTCGGGTTCGTAGTAAACCTTAAGCCGTTGGCCATTCACCATAAATTGATTGCATTTTATATCCATAATAGTTACCGCTCCGTTGGAGAGCACCGAATGCACAACATAAGGTCCGTCCCACTTGCTTTGCAATTTCCCCTTTCCAAAGGTTTTAAACCTCGAATTGTAGAGGAGGACCTTATCTCCTTTAAACTCTTTCTTTTTCAATCTTTTATCATACCACCTTTTGATTCTCTCTTTGTATATGCTTGCATTTTCATATGCTTTCAACCTCATCTCCTCTAGCTCACTTATTTGGATCCTTCGTTTCACCATCGCGGCATCGAGATCGAGGTTCATCTCTTTAATCGCCCAATAGGCTTTATGTTCCAACTCAACCGGAAGGTGGCAACCTTTTCCATAGACGAATTGATAAGGGGTCATACCTATCAGTGTTTTGAACACCGTTCGATAAGCCCATAAAGCTCCGTCTAATTTCTTTGACCAATCTTTGCCTCCCTTCTCTTGGTTTTGTTGAGGATGCTTTTTAATTGCCTATTTGACGTTTCCGCTTGTCCGTTGGTTTGTGGGTGATAGGCTGTAGAGACCCTATGCTCAATTCCCAACTTGGACAAGCACTTTTTGAAATTCTTCCCGGTGAAGTGAGTTCCTCCATCACTTATCAAGATTCTCGGTGTACCGAAACGAGAAAAAATCATGTTCTTGATCATAGTAATGGACTCCTCCATGGAAGCTTTACGACATGGCATAGCCTCTACCCATTTGGATACATAATCAACCATTACTAGAATGTGTTCATATCCGCATGAGTTTTTGAAAGGCCCCATGAAGTCTATACCCCATACATCGAATATATCGATTTGTAGGTTGTATTTCAAAGGCATAGAATTTCTCTGAGAGATGTTTTCGGTTCTTTGGCATTCGGGGCATGATGCAACATATCTTTTAGTATCTTCATGCATCTCCGGCCAAAAGAATCCACTTGACCATACTTTTGCTTGGGTTCGAAAATGGCTATAGTGTCCACCGTACTCCACCGAGTGGCACTTTCTCAAAATCTCGACCCTTTCTTCTCTTGGCACACATCTTCTCATCACTCCATTATTGCCAAGTTTGAAGAGGTATGGTGCATCCCAAAAGTATTTCCTACTTTCGGAGATTATCTTCTTTTGAGAGTTTTTGTCTAGATGAACAAGAGGCATCTTTCGAATTGCTCGAATGATATCGATCATCCAAGTGTCTTTATCAAGCACTCTATAGAGGTGGTCATCTCTCATCTTATCTTCTATGGGCTCTTTATCATCTTGTCCACGATTCATCCTAGACAAATGATCAGCCACAACATTTTCCACCCCCTTTTTATCACGAATTTCAACATCAAATTCTTGGAGAAGAAGGATCTAACGAATCAAACGTGGTTTAGCTTCCTTTTTAGCCAAGAGATACTTGATGGCTACGTGATCGGTGTAAACAATGACTTTTGAGTTCACGATGTAAGATCTGAATTTTTCGAAAGTGAAAACCACCGCTAGCAACTCCTTTTCCGTAGTGGCATAATTTAATTGCGCCCCACTAAGAGTTTTGCTAGCATAGTAAACGGCATGAACTCGGCCTTCCTTTCTTTGACCCAAAACTGCACCTACGGCGTAGTCACTTGCATCACACATGATCTCGAAAGGTTGGCCCCAATCCGGAGGTTGGTGTTGACGGTGAAAATCCGTCAACCTAGCCATGAGTTTACCTTCGGTGTTGGCATGAGTTTTATACCTTATCCATTGGTACTAACCCCCGTGGTATAACAAGTTCACGTGTGCATGTCGGTTTTGGAGTTTAATGTTTATGCGGGGTTTTAGTGTTGAATGCAAGACTTTCGGGATAAGTTCATCAAGCACCTCATGACAAGACCTTGAAGTCCCGAACAAGTCATGCAATGAAGCAAAATTAACTCCAAGAAGCCGGGGACTCGATCCGAGAAGACGACAAACTCCGGGGGCCCGACCGGAAAAGTGCCGAATCTTGCAAGACAAGGAGTTGAGTCCAATTCGGAGAGAAACCGACG
This sequence comes from Cenchrus americanus, assembly GCA_947561735.1. Classification (NCBI taxonomy): domain Eukaryota; kingdom Viridiplantae; phylum Streptophyta; class Magnoliopsida; order Poales; family Poaceae; genus Cenchrus; species Cenchrus americanus. The sequence continues at coordinate 28,986,423 of OX387241.1, read as the reverse complement.
ACATGGACCTACATGCGAAGGGGGAAGCATCCGGAAGCAAGGGAACCGACCTCGGGCAAAGGAGCCCGCGGGCCGGGCCAAAATGGGCCCGGGCCGGCCGGCCCCGATCCGGTCGGCCCGTGCCCATTTTGGGCCCAAACACGCCGCCCTTTGACCTAGTTGCCGATCGGGCTATTTAAAGTCCCCTGACCGAGAGCCACGGGGGGAAGATTTCGTCTTCGGCCGCCGAGGAGCAGAGAAGAGAGGGACACCATGTCGGAGAGGAGAGGGTCGAGCTAGTTGACTAGGGTTTCCCTAGCCGACGTGGGAACCTTGCATGGAAGACCACGTCGGAGTTCCCGGAGCTAGAAGCAAGATCAAGGAAGGATCCCGGTGGTGATCTTGTGTATGTATCATTGTCATAGTTGAATTATCAAGTTGAATCTTTTCTTAGCGATCAAGTGTTTCCTCGAAGATTTCGTTTTTCGATCGGCTTTGCTTATTCCAATTCTATTCGCGCGATAGATTACATAGGGTGTTCTTGTAGCCGCGGTGGCTAGAGGTACACGCCGGATCTTCCGAAAGAATCTCGACTTGTCTTTTGACTCGCCCTAAGCTCCCCGCATGAATAGGGATACGTTGTGACGAACGGGGGTCTCGAAAGGCGGATGTTTTCGGATTTGGACGGGAAACCACGATTTAAAGAGGCTTCTATTAAGATTCGATTTGCTACTTCTTCTCTTGCTTGGAACTTCAACAAAAGGCTTACCCCGATCCCTCTAGATCGGTTTATCTACCCAATCTTACTTTGTTTTCTCCGGTCTTTAGTAGATTAGATTTGTTTCATGTCTTTTACTTAGATGCATTAGGTCTTTTATCGAAGATTGAAGTTACTTGGCTTTAATAGATTAAGTCTTGCGTCACACATTTGTTCCACGGATTCGATACCTTGGGTTCACCACTCGAGGGAAGAAGGGTCCCTTGACTACGACGGGAGACTTGTACGCTTGCGAGTCACGAACGAACTTTGATACAAACATTAACCGTCAACAAGCCCCTTTTTCTGGCGCCGTTGCCGGGGAACAAGTGATCAAGATTTGATTTTTTTATTGCTTTTTTTGTAATTTTCAGTACTGATTTTGTTTTATTTTTGCATCTACTAAATTTCGATCATCCTCAAAATACATCTAATCTAGTTTGTCTAACTCTAGTCTTTATAGATTTGTTTTGTTTTCTAGTTTTTTTTTGCATACTTTGTTTATTGCTAACCCTAACGGAGATGGTTGGCTACCTCTCCAAGAAACCCAAACCTTTTTGTGGATGATCCAGGAAAACCTTACGAGCAAGGGTGACATGCAACACAAGCTAAAGGGGTGGAAACCCTAGATTCAAAAGTTGAAGTCGAAGGACCGTCGAAATCTCCAAGGGAATCACCACCTCCAAGTCCAAAGGAAGATCAACCTCAACCACGGAGCGCTGCGCACCCCGGACATCGTTGATCCACCTATCATAAACGTTCAAGACGCCGGGAGGCCGTTCAAGATCAAAGTCTCAACTATCCGCATGACGATTGCGAGAGCCGAATGCATACGAGTCGGATTCCTTGAGTGGCATATCGGTTTACTTAAGAGGAGGATGGAGAAGATGGAGATGGAGAAAGAAGCTCAACACTTAAAGGCCGCCGGAGCAAGATCCTCATGCAAGGAGTGTGTGGAGTATGACCATGTCCAAGGTAACCCCGATTTAATGCAAGTTCGTCGATTCAAGTTTTGGGTTCTCTTTGTGCACAATTCAAGGACTTGATGGACGAGCAAGCTAAGATCAACAAGGACGCCGTCACTAAGTTCGAGGCTATGGAGAAAGTATTGAAGAATTTAGATGGCAAGGTGACGGAGGTCGGAAGCTCTATACGTGAAGTGTTCATCGTGATGAAGATGCTAGACGCAAGTGGGACAACTTGCCGGGCGCCCGATGGGTAACAAAGAAGAATATCCGAGACAACTCCAAGGTCCCAAGACGACGAAGGCTACTCAAGCTCGTTCGGGAGAGATGAAGGATCACATTAGAGACCATGAAGATCACAACCGAAGGACCGGAGTTCGAGATGCCGAGCCACAAGGAAGTTGTTGCATCCGTCAAGACCAAAGGACAAAGCCAGCTCGTGAAGACCAAAAAAATTGACTAAGCCAAAGTGGGTACCCAAGATTGCAACGCCCGCAAAGAGCGTTGATCCGGAGTAATCAAGTGAAGAAGTCTAGCCATGGACTATAAACGAAGCGCTAGGCGGGAGGCAACCCGTTTCGTCAAGTCAAGAATAAGCTACGGGAGGACAACCCGATTCCAGGTTTTTCGAGTCTTTTTAATAATTTAGTTTTTGAGTTTTATTACGCAAAGACATTAGACTTAGAAGTGGTTGAACAATATTAGAGACATAATTCTTGATTGAATGTTTGCTTTATCATAAACCCTTTGCATGAACCCTCCTATGTGCTTGTTTGATTCTTTTCTTTTCGAGAAACCTCAACCAAATAATTTCAGAACCTTAACTCAACCTTTCACCCTCATTATGGTGCTGAGGTTGACTTATTTTTCATGCTAAAACCACACGAGTAGAGCCACGATTTATGTTTAAGTGTTAATAAAATTCAGCACGTGGTAGGACTCGCGTGAACCTAGAAATCAAAGCTTTTGGTTGGTTTTAAAAATCCTTATCCTTGGTTTCTCTAGGATTAGAATTTTTCTAAGCCTATTCTAATTTTGTTTTATTCAAAATCTTTCTTATTTATCCAAAATTAGAACCTAAACCTATGCCCCCATGATCAAGCGGGAAAATGTCTGCTCTCAACCAATGAAGGCAAACTATACCGGTGAGACCAAAATCGACGTAAAAAGAAAATATTTTCGACTTGCATTTGTTTTTAATGGTTTAAAAACTTCTCTAAAATTATGTTCGAGCTCTTGCATGGCTCTGAAAAATATTTTAAATTTCGAATTAGAGGAGTGGTTAACCTTAAACACACCTTAATGGAGGCGATCTAGTAATCATGCATGCACCATTGGATTCCCTTTCATCAACTTTCACTAATTCCACATGCAAAGGACAAGCATGGTGGGCAGCAAGCATCAACTTTGTAGGAATTTCATGGTGGCATGTGAAGCAAATGGAGCTAGGGAGCATGGACATAACCCAAAACATGAAGCATCAAGTGGAAGGACCAAGGAGTGGACGAGAGCGTTTGGGCGGTGCAACTCGTAGAGCACGCGAGCAGGGAAAGTTGCGGAGGTGAAATGATCGTCTTTGGAAGAAAGACGAGGCGGGGAGGAGCACCGAGGCCGGCCTCACCTACATAAGGAGCCCCCCGGCTCCCGTTTTCTGCAGCAAGCTTCCCTCTCCTTCCTTTGTTTGTGTGTTCAAGTTTGTGTGCTCAAAACCTCCGTAGACATAGCCAACCTTCCCAAGCTTGATAGCTCAAGAAAAAAAAAAAAATCCACATCCTTAATCCACTCAAAGTCCAGACTCCAAAATAATATTTGTGTACCTTGTTACCGGGTGAAAACCCCGGATATTTATTTGTGAGGGAGGGTGCTGCAATCATGGAAGAAAACTACAAGCCTTTGCACCAAAGAAGAAGGGATCATCGTCGTCTAAGCCATCATCGACAACCTTTTCGAGGAGGCACTCGTTTCCGAGCTTCCTCGGGGTATGGAGGAGGACACGGCACCGCCAAGGAGGAATCGCACTCTTTTCCTTGGTGGCATGAGGGCTACACGAAACTCGTTTATTAGGTTTTCCAAACCTCAATAACATATGGAGGAGCCGCCTGTCCAACCTCGCCACTAGACACGATCATCCGCTCCACCTCCATATGCTCCGCGGTATTCCGAGGGGTATGTCATCATGACGGAGGAGGAGAAGAAGCTCGCTCGCCTTAAGTAGAGGTTTGTAGCGAACGCCGACATCGACGACCAAGCTCTCCACATATTGGGTTTCACACGGGACACCGGTGCAATTCTCTAGCGGAGTGTCGGCAAACACCCACAAGGAATTCGCCTAGGAAATTTTCATGACCATGGCGTATACCCTTGATGAAGGAGTGCCGAGTCTCTCATTCCGTTGGAGGGAGCCCACAAGTGGAGAAGAAGGAAGACACCGTCGGAAGGGTAACCTTGATCAACGATGCTATTTCTAGCACTTTGATGGGGTAATCTCCTTTCATCCATGGGTTGCATTCGGTCTTGAGATGTAATTGAACTTTGTTGGATTATCTATCTATCATCTTGTGCTGAAAATACTTTAATGCTTAAGGCTAGCAACCATGCCATAAAGGGAGTAGGGCTCCAATGCTTCCTTGGATCCATTCAACACAAACCCCGATAGATCAGATTGGTTTTCATGTTCGAAACGATTGCATGTCTAGTATCGTAGACCCATGGGCGAGTGTCTCCTATTTTCAAAAGGGAGCTCCGGAACAAGTATGTGCATGAAGGCACATGGGAAGGTTTTTGGAGTATGATCACGGGAAGAGACCATCAACGAAGAAATACTATCCGGAACCCCATCATCCAAGTGTGTCACTTTTGTGCAAGTGGATTTTTGGGGAGAATAAGAGAGACATAGATAACCAACACGGAGTTGAATTGGATTTACTCGCAGCCAATCAACCCTACTCACCTATGATCAACCGGTGGTGTTGTGGCAACATCGGATTCGGGAGATCGGGTTGTTACCTCTCCATGTTGACTATCTCTTTAAAACCGGGTATTACAAGGAACCCAAATCATCTCCTACCCGGACTTCCCTAGGAATATATGAAGAAAGGAAAATATAAGAGTGAAGATGAGAGAGGAGGCTTCCAAGTGGCCTAGGTAAATTTGCCCCTTCCGGATTGAAGATTAAGACTTTTCTTAAGGGGAAGAAGATCGGTTAGAGGAAGGACTTCTTGTGCCGGCGAAGAAAAAAAAATAATAATAAAAGAAAAGAATTATAGGAGAAGGATCTTCTATGGCCCAAGAAGGAGGTGCACAACAAAATTATGTTCCACCATTCGGAGAAATTCCGGCATCGCCAAATCACTACGGTGGTGTACCAATGCAAGCATGGGGGAGTGGTGCAGCCATACCCCCACCATTTTTGCGGTGCCCAACGTAGTCTTTGCGGAGCCATATGCACACCTTCCTCAACCACAACAAAATGTGGCCACCATTGGAGGATACGCTGCAAGGATCATGCAAATTATTGCAGCCATCCAAACCAATGCAAACCAAATGGGTGAAGGAAATGCAAACGTCGCTTATGTGCTTGGACACCTTCACCTAGCACCATCGGACAATTCATAGGAGGAGTGGTGCATTCCTATTACAAGTAAGGGTACAACAACCAAGACTTTCAATATCAACCACCGGCGGAAGATTAGAGAGAGGAGGAGCTTTAGTTATCTTTCCTTTACCCCCTTTTCTTTAATTTTCAGCTTGTTTGCGCCTATGTTTGCGTAGTATTTTCAGTTTTGCTTTAATTTTCAGTTTTTAGTTTAATTTTCAGCATGTATCTTAGTTTTTATTTTCATCATGAATAATGTCACCACCAAGTTTTTACCTTTGGTAAAGTTACAAAGTTTGTGCCATGATGATATATGATTATAATTGCCGCTTTGTTTATCTTTGTAATTGATTTATGCGTGTTTAACCTAGTGCTCTCTTAAAAATACAGATCTGAATTTATTTAAATACTAGCTTAATTTTCAGCGGAGGTTATGATTAAAACAAAGACCCATAGTGTTTTATGTGCTCTCAAGTTATGAATAGATTGAAGATGTCTTTTATGCTCAAAAATATTGCTAACCTTGTCACAAATATCACTTGTGTGTTGCTCTACCTATCCAAAGCCTTATATATATTTGAGTGCATAAACCTTAGTGTACAAGATTTATTTTTGAGTGAGTTATTGCAGGCCATGATTTCTCTGGCCCGAGACTAAGAAGCTGGTCATTCCGTTTTTGCGTATCTATCTTTTTGCTAGCCTTTTATCCGTGCATTGTGTACCCCCACATCGGTGGTCTCACAAACTTCGCCGGATATCCATCCTTAAACCAAATATCATTTTTTGTGATTACCTCCTTGACCACAACCTATCATTGAGAATGGATCATCAATTCAAGGAAGATCGCAAGACGGTGCCAACGTTGAAGATTTCAAGTATCTCTCCAAGGAAAATATCTCCGGTACCTACCTTATTTTTCGCCTCTTTGCTCGAGGACGAGCAACGTCTAAGCATGGGGGAGGAGGTAGGTACGGTGCTGCCTTAGAGTTCAAAAGGGAGTATTTTAAAAAAATATATATATATAATGATGAAAGAAAAAATTCGGCGATGTACATGACTTCCAAGGTGAAGAAAGAAAAAAAAATATATATTAAAGAAAGAAAGAAAAGAATGAGAAATATAAGAAAGAGAAGAAAAAAAATATATTTGTGCGTAAAATGAACTCCCCGGTTCTCTAAGAGTGCATTCAAGGCTTCAAGATAAAAAGATCCATTCTCATTTTCCAACCATGTGCAATCCGATAACGAGGACTTCTTTTGTGCCTCGGGATCACTCTCCGCCATTTGCACATGTCCACCTATCTAAAAGTGTGTGTATTTTTCTCTTTCCCCTCCTTGATTTAACATTATTTTCCAATGACCTTTTTGACGAGTCTCGGTAAGACCATGAGAAGCTTGTCTTGTTATGACAACACCTCATTTATAAATTCTTGTTAGGACTAAACTTTCCCAAAAGCTCCATATAAAGCCTACCACATATATATGAGAGGGAAAGGAGTAGAATATATAGGCTTGAGAGACAAGTGAGATGAGAGTTTATGAGCAATACATGAGATGATTTAAATTTGTGAATTTGGTTTAGCTTTTCTTATCTCGTTCTTCATTTCAAAAATTCCGAGATCCATTTAAAACTTTGTGAGCATGTTAATACTTGTGGGATAAGCTTAATAAGAATCTACCCTCCGTAGAGATGAAGGCTAGTACATTATGGAACTTTAATGAATTAAAATTTTGAGAGCATTATGTTTTCTCATGTGTAATCAAGTGCAAAGTTTAAACATTGTTTAGCAAATGATGATATCCATCGAAGGCTTACTCGAGGACGAGCAAGGTTTAAGCATGGGGGAGATGTTGACGGTGAAAATCCGTCAACCTAGCCATGAGTTTACCTTCGGTGTTGGCATGAGTTTTATACCTTATCCATTGGTACTAACCCCCGTGGTATAACAAGTTCACGTGTGCATGTCGGTTTTGGAGTTTAATGTTTATGCGGGGTTTTAGTGTTGAATGCAAGACTTTCGGGATAAGTTCATCAAGCACCTCATGACAAGACCTTGAAGTCTCGAACAAGTCATGCAATGAAGCAAAATTAACTCCAAGAAGCGGGGACTCGATCCGAGAAGACGACAAACTCCGGGGCCCGACCGGAAAGTGCCGAATCTTGCAAGACAAGGAGTTGAGTCCAATTCGGAGAGAAACCGACGACATGGACCTACATGCGAAGGGGGAAGCATCCGGGAAGCAAGGGAACCGACCTCGGGCAAAGGAGCCCGCGGGGCTGGGCCAAAATGGGCCCGGGCCGGCCGGCCCGGTCCGGTCGGCCCGGCCCCCATTTTGGGCCCAAACACGCCGCCCTTTGACCTAGTTGCCGATCGGGCTATTTAAAGTCCCCCCGACCGAGAGCCACGGGGGGAAGATTTCGTCTTCGGCCGCCGAGGAGCGAGAGAAGAGAGGGACACCATGTCGGAGAGGAGAGGGTCGAGCTAGTTGACTAGGGTTTCCCTAGCCGACGTGGGAACCTTGCATGGAAGACCACGTCGGAGTTCCCGGAGCTAGAAGCAAGATCAAGGAAGGATCCCGGTGGTGATCTTGTGTATGTATCATTGTCATAGTTGAATTATCAAGTTGAATCTTTTCTTAGCGATCAAGTGTTTCCTCGAAGATTTCGTTTTTCGATCGGCTTTGCTTATTCCAATTCTATTCGCGCGATAGATTACATAGGGTGTTCTTGTAGCCGCGGTGGCTAGAGGTACACGCCGGATCTTCCGAAAGAATCTCGACTTGTCTTTTGACTCGCCCTAAGCTCCCCGCATGAATAGGGATACGTTGTGACGAACGGGGGTCTCGAAAGGCGGATGTTTTCGGATTTGGACGGAAACCACGATTTAAAGAGGCTTCTATTAAGATTCGATTTGCTACTTCTTCTCTTGCTTGGAACTTCAACAAAAGGCTTACCCCGATCCCTCTAGATCGGTTTATCTACCCAATCTTACTTTGTTTTCTCCGGTCTTTAGTAGATTAGATTTGTTTCATGTCTTTTACTTAGATGCATTAGGTCTTTTATCGAAGATTGAAGTTACTTGGCTTTAATAGATTAAGTCTTGCGTCACACATTTGTTCCACGGATTCGATACCTTGGGTTCACCACTCGAGGGAAGAAGGGTCCCTTGACTACGACGGGAGACTTGTACGCTTGCGAGTCACGAACGAACTTTGATACAAACATTAACCGTCAACGGTTGGATGATGGGAGCACTCACCAATGCACCTTTCAAGGTCCGGAATGCCGCTAGGCACTTCTCATCAAAGTCGAAAGCCACATCCTTTTTGTAGAAGATGCGTTAAAGGCTTAGTGATCTTCGAGAAGTACTTAATAAATCTTCTATAGAATCCGGTATGGCCTAGAAAGCTCTTTAAGGATTTAACATCCGTCGGAGGTGGGAGTTTCTCAACCGTCTCAACCTTAGCCTTGTCAACTTCAATGCCTCTCTCGGATATAACATGTCTGAGCACTATGCCTTGCTTAACCATGAAGTGGCACTTTTCCCAATTTAACACCAAGTCTACCTCTGCACACCTCGTGAGGACCTTTTCCAAATTTTCCAAGCAATCCATGAACATCTTCCCATAAACAGAAAAATCATCCATGAACACGAAAATATGGCCATCATGCAACGTTGAAAAGAGGTCGGAGCGTTGCATAGACCGAAGGGCATCCTTCTATATGCAAACGTTCTGTAAGGGCATGTAAACGTTTTTTTGTGTTGATCATCCGGGTGAATGGGAATTTGCATGAACCCCGAGTACCCATCGAGAAAGCAAAAATAAGCGTGGTTTGCTAACCTCTCGAGCATCTCGTCGATGAACGGTAGGGGGAAGTGATCTTTCTTCGTCGCTTTGTTAAGCTTACGATAATCAATACACATCCACCACCCGGTCATGGTTCTTTGCGGTATCAATTCGTTCTTCTCATTCTTCACCACGGTCAAACCTCCTTTCTTTAGTACACAATGTACCGGGCTCACCCATTCACTATGCGGAACTGGGTAGATGATTCCGGCATCAAGTAACTTGATGATAATCTCTTTCTTTACTACCTCTCGCATGGCATGGGTTAGCCTCCTTTGGTGGTCCACTACGGGCTTACATTGGTCTTCCATTGGTATACGATGAGTGCAAAAGGCTGGGCTAATTCCTTTGAGATCATTAATCAAATATCCAATCACCTTCCTATGTTTTTTCAATAAAATCAGCAACTTCTCATTTTCTTCGGGACTCAACTCATTGCTCACAATGACTGGATAAGTTTTTTCTGGGCCCAAAAATTCATACTTTAATCCTTCGGGCAAAGGTTTAAGGTCTACCTCGGGCGCTTGTGGCTCCTCAGGTTTTATTTCTCCTATGTCTTCAAATTTTCGTTCCTCCACGCTTCCATCATGTGGCTCCAAGCCTTTCGTTGCTTCTTCTAGTTATTCATCTTGTTGATTACTAATTTGATTTTGGGTTAGATGGAAATATGCCATTATAATTTTCACGGTTGGAAATATGCCATTGGTATCTCAACGACGGTGGGTGCCACCACGATCACGACATGTGGGTCGGGATGGCATATCTCCAATTTAGCGAATTATAATGGCATGGTTCAAATTATCCCTTTGATTTTCCATCGCTCTTTGCAGCGGGTCTCTAAGGGTTTCAACAAAACGAAGACTATCTATCTCCTCTACTTCTTCGTCTTCGGGAGGAAAGGGTGTAAGGTGTTTAGAAGCACGAAGAAAGTTATATGTGTACTTTGTTCCATTAAGGTTCATTATTACTTTGCCTTCTCCGGCATCTAACACGGCATCAACCAACTTAAAAAAGGTCCTACCTAAGATTATGTGATCATGATTACTATGGTAAGCATCAATAACAAAGAAATCAGTTGGTATACAATTTCTAGAGATTTTTACTTTCATGTTGCAAGCAATACCTAGAGGTTTGATAGTTCTACCATCGCCCGTAATTAATTTTGTTGATGTTGGAGCTAAGTCTAGGTTGTGGTCTTGAACTTTATCGTAAATTTTAGAAGATCAGACACTTACTTGGGCGCCGATGTCGCATAAAGTTTTACATTGAACTCCGTTGATCTCGCAACTCAAGCGTGGTGCCATCTTCTCTTCTTCTTCGGATCCTATCGTGTAGACTTCGGCGAGGCGAGCGTATGGTGATGCTTCGGGATTGATCCCCATGATTCTCTTCACCTCGGCTATGTGTTCCGGATCCACTATGTCATCTCCAAAGAGTTTTTGGAAAATCTCACCGGTGGTTTCAAGGTCGTATGAATCTTCCGCTTTCTTCACCGGTGGGAAATCCACTTCCAATGCTCTCGCCATTCCCTTTTGATTAGGGAAAGGTCTTCTCTTGTCGAATACTTCTCCGTAATCGATAGGAACCCAATCCATTGGTTCGAACTCCCTTAGTGGCTTCGCGCTTGACATGCTTCTCTAGTTTGTCTCATTCGGTACGACGAAGTCAACGCTCGGTGTAATTCTTGACTTGATGTGTTCCTCTTCAAGCTTTTCTGTGATTGGTTCCTTTTTTGTGACTTCCGGGGTTGCCTCTTTAGAAAATTCAGCAAATTTCTTTTTCCTTGAATTATATTCCGGCTCTTCCGCAAGTCTTGTTTCCCAATCTCTTCGCATGGCAGCCGCTTTACTAATCTTTTGTAGAAGTTGAGCATCTTTCGTGAGTGTTTTCTCCATGAGATCCCCACCTGCACACATTTCGACGTGTTGCATGCAACTATGGGTTAGGGAAAAGAAAAATGTATGCAAGAGTACGTCACCGGAGAAGCCGAGTCTTGGTCCTTGTTCGATCAACCCATTAAACCTATCCCAGGCTTGGTCTATCCCTTCCTCTTCTCCTTGCATGAAATTGATCACTTGCCTCCTTAGATGTTGAACCTTGCTAATTGGAAAGAACTTCTCGCAAAACTTCTTTGTCAACTTGTTCCAATTGCCTTCAAATTCAAAGGACGCAAACAAGTACCATGTCTTTGCATTGCCGGCAAGTGAGTAGGGAAAGAGATTCCATTTCAACCATTCATCGGGGACTCCTTCTTGGCGCACCGTGTTGCATATCGTCATGAAATTCCTTATGTGTCTATATGGGTTTTCCGTAACCATCCCTTCAAACGGGTTTGCCGCCACCATCTCGATGATCTTGGATTTAATCTCATACTTGGTCGCTTCGAGCTTCGAATCCGACTCTTGTACTTTTATGTCTTCACATCGAGGGCTAGCATAATCCCTTAATGATTTCTCCGGTTCTTCCACGGGTTGATTAATGAACGCCATCTAGACAATAAGATAAAAACAAAGACAAAAACAAAACAAAGCGTTTTTCTAGATAATAGGTGTTAGATAAGACAAATAAAAGATAAACTAAATATAAAACTAAGTTAAATGCAAATCAAACGATGTAAACTAGCTTGCTCCCCGGCAACGGCGCCAGAAAAAGGGGCTTGTTGACGGATAAAAGATGTATCCCTCTACGATCCGCAAGCACACGGACCCCACACCTTTTTCACCACGGTATTCCCAAGATTCTTGTCAATCCGCGGAGCAAGGGGATTACAAGCGTTCAATCTACTTCTAAGCACTAGCTACTAAAACCCTAACCACTATTATAGTAGAAAACAACTAAACTACACTAGAGAGAACGATAAGTGATCAAGGTAGGAGACACTCGCCCATGGGTCTACGATCATGCAATCAATTAAAGACATTAAACCAATCTAATCTATCGGGGGATGTGACCACGGTTTCGCCCTTTCCCTCCTCTCGTACTGTCACTACGCGAAGGTATTCATGACTAGACCTATGATGGACACGACGTGTTGAAAGGATCCAAGGAAGCATTGAGGCCCTACTCCCTTTACGGCAAGGTAGCAAACCTTAAGCATTAAAGTATATTCAACACAAGATGATAGATAGATAATCCGACAAAGTTTGATTACATCTTAAGATCGATTACAACCCATGGACGAATAAGAAGATTACCCCATCAAAGTGCTGGACATAGCACCGTTGATCATGGTTTCCCTTCCGACGGTGTCTCCCTTCTTCTCCACGAGAGGGTGCTTCCTTCGAGGTGGTTGATCTCCCTCCGGAGATCTCCCTCCTCTCTCTCTAGCTTGTGGATGGCCTCCTGGTGCGAATGGCTCTCTCTTCTGCGAATGGCGGCGCCTCCAGGCTATTAGGGTTAAAGATCCTTCGAGTGCAAGGAAAGGGGGGGCGAACCGACCACCGGGATGGGCTGGGCCGACCGGCCCAGGCCCATCTCGGCCCGGCTCGGTCGCCCCTTCGTTCGCATGGGTCCTCAGGTGATTATGCACTTTGCCCCCTCCACTTGCATGATTTTGACGATATCATCCTCGCGTCCAAGATGGAGGTTCTCTTCGCATGAAGTTCGGTCTTTTACGCTTGAATCCCCGGGGGTGTTCCTTTGTAACACTTCGGTCCTTGCCACCATTGGAAGTGATTTCATCAAGCTCATGAACATGAAGAAGACTCCGTAAATGCTCCTTTGAACTTGTTGTGAATCCGTCCTTTATGTCCATGTTTTCCTACATAAACACAACACTTCCAAATGCATGCACATAGATGAACTTGTTATATGATTAGTGTGCCTAGTGGCGGGTTAGTTCCATAATCAATTCCAAACCAAAGTGTAATGAACATGCTAGGTGTACCAAAATACACCGTCAACATCGGCGGAGTACGGTGGACACTATAGCCATTTTCGAACCCAAGCAAAAGTATGGTCAAGCGGATTCTATTGGCCGAAGATGCATGAAGATACTAAAAGATATGTTGCATCATGCCCCGAATGCCAAAGAACCGGAAACATCTTTCAAAGGAATTCTATGCCCTTGAATTACAATCTACAAATTGATTTATTCGATGTATGGGGTATAGACTTCATGGGGCCTTTCAAAAACTCATGCGGATATGAGTATATTCTAGTCATGGTTACTTATGTATCCAAATGGGTAGAGGCTATGCCATGTCGTAAAGCTTCCATAGAGGAGTCCATTACTATGATCAGGAACGTGATTTTTCCTCGTTTCGGTACACCGAGAATATTGATAAGTGATGGAGGAACTCCCTTCATCGGGAAGAATTTCAAAAAGTGCTTGTCCAAGTTGGGGATTGAACATAGGGTCTCTACGGCCTATCACCCACAAACCAACGGACAAGCGGAAACGTCAAATAGGCAATTAAAAAGCATCCTCAACAAAACCATAGAGAAGGGAGGCAAAGATTGGTCAAAGAAATTAGACGGAGCTTTATGGGCTTATCGAACGGCGTTCAAGACACCGATAGGTATGACCCCTTATCAATTCATCTATGGAAAAGCTTGCCACCTTCCGGTTGAGTTGGAACATAAATCCTATTGGGCAATTAAAGAGATGAACCTTGATCTTGATGCCGCGGTGGACGAAGAATCCAAATAAGCGAGCTAGAGGAGATGAGGTTGAAGGCGTATGAAAATGCAAGCATATACAAAGAGAGAATCAAAAGTTGGTATGATAAAAGATTGAAAAAGAAAGAGTTTAAAGAAGGATATAAGGTCCTCCTCTACAATTCGAGGTTTAAAACCTTCGGAAAGGGGAAATTGCAAAGCAAGTGGGACGGACCTTATGTTGAGCATTCGGTGCTCTCCAACGGAGCTGTAACCATTATGGATATAAAAGGCAATCAATTTATGGTGAATGGTCAACGACTTAAGGTTTATTACGAACCCGATGTTGTGCCCCTTTACCATGTTGATGTCTTCACCATGGAAGAAGAGCCCGAACGTCCCGCCTAGGACGAAAAACAAGGCATGAATTTCTGTAAATAATTTTTCTTTTAATTTTCTGGAGTTTCTCGCGAAGATTTACTGGGCCAACTTTTTCCCATGGGCTAAGGAGGTGAAATAAGGGCGGTGCACGAAAAACCAGACCGGCCCGACCCCTGAGACAGGGTGGGCTGTGTCCCGGCGGCGGACGACCCCGGTTTTTGCCCGAATTGCTCCTTTTCGACTTCCTTCTTCGGTCAACAAATTTTAAGGGAAGTTTAAAAAAGGAAAATGAGGTTCCTAGGGTTTTTCTCTTCGGACTATTTATTTGGCCGAATTGGGAGCTCGGGAATCCATCCCTTCAAGCAATATTTTGCACCCACGCAGCAACCATTGTGTCCCCGAGGAGCTTAGAGTTGAATCAAGAAGCCAAGGAGCCATCGATGGAGGAGGTGAAGTGATGCGAGCTCAAGCTACCCGTCGAGATCAAGAGGACCGTCCGCATCCGTTGCGGATGGCGTGTCCCGACCGGAGCTATCGCATCTCACAACCCCGTCGAAGGAGAGAAGGTCCCTACGCCTATTCGAAGGTCGGCGCGCATCCAAGGCATGAAGCGGAAAGACTATAAGGAGGTGTCGCCCGAGCCTAAGGATTATGGGGGTAGTGACTACTCCGATGATCGTAGCCCGAGCTCGTGGGCGGCCACCGGAAGAGATGATAATGATCTTTACATTTGGGATGAGGTGCCCAAGGAGAAGACTCCCGAAGGCCCCAACGGCGGCGGCGACGACAATGACGGTGGAGACGATGGCAATGACGGCCCATTCGGATTGCATCCAATGTGTTGTGCGGCTTGCCGTCACTCCATCGCGGATCTCTACTCGTCGGTTGACGAATGTCTCCAAGCCATGGAGGTGATGAAGCAGCGTTTGGAGGATTTGGAGCACGTAGTTGAAGACGACTACAAGTTCCTTAACCGCAACGTGCGCAAACTCTTTGGCATGGTCGGGAACATGAGAGGCAAGTGGTGCAATACTTGCGGAAAGTACCACTAGGTCTAGTTTTCCCCTTAGGAATTTTTTTAAGATACGACGAGGACGTCGTATAGTTTTAGCGTGGGGGAGAGCTAGCTAGCTAACCTTAGCTTTTGAGTTTCAAAGTTTAGGTTCGGTTTAGTCTTCGAGAGAGGAGAGTCTTAGAGTTTAAAGAGTCTTAGTTTTTGAGTGTGTTTTTAAATTTTTGCAAGTTTGAAGTGTCTTAAATTAGTGTTGAGTCAAAGAAAATCAAATAAAAAGAGACTTTATGTATTTTTTGTGTTTTGTGTGATTCTTATCTTTATTCACTTGTTTGTTTATCTTTGATTCTTGATATATGAACATAAGTGTGTGGTTCGAAAAACGTTTACCATGGTGCTTAGTGGAATTGCTACTACTTAAGGTACCCATACCACACTTCGATCTTGAGCTTCACATGTTAGTTGTGCTATGTTCAATGCTAAAAGTTGGAGGATTTTAGTTCTGAAAATTATCTAAAAAACCTTGTAATAATGATTAGCAAAACCTCTTTTTCCAAGTTGAGAGTAAGAAAAAAATCCTATACAAAGCCAATTTATTTTTTGCTCCACCATAAGTGTGATTAGCACGATGAGTTAGGCTAAGATCTTTCTCTCTTGGGAGTTTTAATTTCGAGCAGTGATCATGTTCTAAGCGTGGGGGAGATGTTGACGGTGTATTTTGGTACACCAAGCATGTTCATTACACTTTGGTTTGGATTTGATTATGGAACTAACCCGCCACTAGGCACACTAATCATATAACAAGTTCATCTATGTGCATGCATTTGGAAGTGTTATGTTTATGTAGGGAAACATGGACATAAAGGACGGATTCACAATAAGTTCAAGGAGCATTTATGGAGTCTTGTTCGTGTTCATGAGCTTGATGAAATCACTTCCAATGGTGGCAAGGACCGAAGTGCTACAAGGAACACCCCCGGGGATTGAAGCGTAAAAGACCGAACTTCATGCGCGGAGAACCTCCATCTTGGACATGAGAATGACATCGTCAAAATCATGCAAGTGGAGGGGGCAAAGTGCATAATCACCTGAAGACCCACGGGGGCGAAGGGGTGACCGAACCGGGATTGGCCCAGGCCGGCCGGCCCAGCCCACTCCGGGGGTCGGTTCGGCCCCCCTTTCCTTGCACCCGAAGGATCTTCAACCCTAAAACCCTGGAGGCGCCGCCATTCGACAGGGGGAGAGCCATTCGCACCAAGAGGCCATCCACAAGCTATAGAGAGAGGAGGGAGATCTCTGGAGGGAGATCGTCCACCTCGAAGGAAGCACCCACAAGTGGAGAAGAAGGAAGACATCGTCGGAAGGGAAACCATGATCAACGGTGCTATGTCTAGCACCTTGATGCGGTAATCTCCTTATTCGTCCATGGGTTGTAATCAATCTTGAGATGTAATCGCACTTTGTCGGATTATCTATCTATCTTCTTGTGTTGAATATACTTTAATGCTTAAGGTTAGCTACCATACCGTAAAGGGAGTAAGAGCTCCAATGCTTCCTTGGATCCATTCAATACGTCGTGTCCATCATAGGTCTAGTCATGAATACCTTCGCGTAGTGACAGTACGAGAGGAGGGAAAGGGTGAAACCGTGGTCACAACCCCAATAGATTAGATTGGTTTTCATGTCTTTAAGCGATTGCATGTTCTAGTATCGTAGACCCATGGGTGAGTGTCTTTTATCTTGATATCTTGATCATTCTCTCTAGTGTAGTTTAGTTGTTTTCTAGTTTAATCGTAGTTAGAGGTTTGAGTAGCTAGAGTGTGAAGGTAGATCGAACGCTTGTAATCCCCTTACTCCGCGGATTGACAAGAACCTTGGGAATCCCGTGGTGAAAAAGGTGTGGGGTCCGTACGCTTGCGGATCATAGAGGGATACGTCTTTTATTCATCAACATGTGGCTTATGGGATGTGGTAGCAATGAAACTCTTCCACAAACTCATCCCAAGTGATGGCGGAGGGATCCTTGGCTGCTGCACAGTAATTTTTGAAAAGTTGTCCCAGTGAGCTAGTGGGTGGCCAGGAGAACCTTGTCTCGGTCTTCACAGTTGAATGGCTCTAGTTCCCTAAGAATGGCCCTGAGCTAGTCATCTGCATCCAAGGGATTCACGGACCCACCAAAAGTGGGTGGCTTTGTCCGAAGAAATTCTATCAGCTTCTCATTATGCCCAGAATACGGGGCCTTGGACTGTAGATGGCATTGGCTATGGCTTCCAGCAGCAGAGTCTGGCTGGCTAATACTTGCTCCAGGTCTACAGCAGGGGGTGGCGGTGGCTGGACATGGTTTTCTCCTCCATCTTCGTATTGATTCACTTCTTGGTCGTTAAGGTGCTCCCTTCGTTCAGCTTGAGATCCTTCCGCATCCATATGACCAGAGCCTTGGAAGGTCCTAGCAGGGTGCCTTGAAACCATCTGTAGAGAAGCAGGTTTTCTATGAGATCTAGGCTTTAAGTGATGTTTAAGTTGATTAGGGTAGATTTATTTTTGAAAAGACAAGATCTACTCCTGTCGGCAAGCACACAACAAGCACATAACAAACAAACAAACACAAACAAATTTTATTTCAACAAAGAGAGGAGGATACATCCCGAACACTCGACTGATACAATGCTGACATACTACACGACTTGGCACTACGACAGAAGCTAGGGGTGCGATTGCATTCCTTGGGTCAAGGACATTTGGGGCATGCTACTCGCGAGGCGAGCCATCTTCCGGGGAGGAGTGTGCTTCCAGTGGAATGAGTAGCTCTTCATCATCATCGCCCCCGAGGTTCATATTCTCTTGGAGCTGTGCGACAGTTCCTTCTCCTGTGATCGTTGTTGGTTGCTCAGCGGCTGCATGTGATGCTGGTGGGGTCTCAAGAGTTCCTCCCCATCCCACGAGGGGTGTCCCAAGTAGGACTTGTGCTTCTCCAATGGCCAGAACGGGTGTTCCACTGTTGCTCCATTCCTGCATGTGCTGATCCTGGATCTGCCTGAGGCTCTCATGGGCAACAGCTTCACTACTTATGGCGGCTGCGGTCCTTGCTTCAGCTTGGGCTACTCGAACTTGGTGCATCCTTACTATGACCTCCGCTTGCTCGGCCCGACCAATTTGCTCTCTCAAGAGCTTGGCCTGGTCATCAAAGAGTTTATCTAGGGAGACGAGGTAGGCAACTACATGGTACAAAAGGTCTTCTTGGTGGCGGTGCCGTTCCACGTTTCTCATGCGGGCCTGCCAGACTGGAGTCCTGATGGCGGGAGGGAAAAACCTCATCGGTGTGGGGACGAGGTGCTCCTCGTAGATCCGGCACAGGTAGCGAAGAGTTTTTCTAAGGGCCAAGGGGTAGGTATCTCGATGTCGAAAGCCTGTGGATCGTAGGTGGATACGTCTTTTATCCGTCAACAAGCCCCTTTTTCTGGCGCCGTTGCCGGGAAGCAAGCTAGTTTACATCGTTTGGTTTGCATTTAACTTAGTTTTATATGTAGTTTATCTTTTATTTGCTATATCTAACACATATTATCTAGAAAACCACTTTGTTTGTTTTTGTTTTTGTTTTTATCTTGTTGTCTAGATGGCGTTCGCTAATCAACCCATGGAAGAATCAGAGAAATCACTAAGGGATTACGCTAGTCCTCGATGTGAAGACATAAAAGTACAAGAGTCGGATTCGAAGCTCGAAGCGACCAAGTATGAGATTAAATCCAAGATCATCGAGATGGTGGCGGCAAACCTATTTGAAGGGATGGTTACGAAGAACCCATATAGACACATAAGGCATTTCACGACGCTATGCAACACGGTGCGTCAAGAAGGAGTTCCCGATGAATGGTTCAAATGGAATCTCTTTCCCTACTCACTTGCCAGTGAAGCAAAGATGTGGTACTTGTTTGCGTCCTTTGAAGTTGAAGGCAATTGGAACAAGTTGACAAAGATGTTTTGCGAGAAGTTCTTTCCAATTAGCATGGTTCAACATCTAAGGAGGGAAGTGATCACTTTCATGTAAGGAGAAGAGGAAGGGATAGACCAAGCTTGGAATAGGTTTAATGAGTTGATCGAACAAGGACCAAGACTCGGCTTCTCCGGTGACGTACTCTTGCATACATTTTTCTTTTCCCTAACCCCTAGTTGCATGCAACACGTCCAAATGTGTGTAGGTGGGGATCTCATTGAGAAAACACTCACGGAAGCCGCTCAACTTCTACAAAAAATTAGTAAAGCGGCTGCCATGTGAAGAGATTGGGAAACAAGAGTTGCGGGATTGCCAGAATACAATTCAAGGATGAAGACGTGTGCTGAATTTTTGAAAGAGGCAACCCCAGAAGTCACAAAAGAGGAGCCAATCCCAGAAAAGCTTGAAGAAGAGCACATCAAGTCAAGAACTTCCCCGAGCGTTGACTTCGCCGTATCAAATGAAACAAACAAGAGAAGCATGACAAGCGCGAAGCCACTAAGGGAGTTCGAACCAATGGATTGGGTTCCAATCGATTAAGGAGAAGTATTTGATAAGAGAAGATCGTTCCCTAATCAAAAGGGGGTGACAAGAGCATTGGAAGTGGATTTCCCACCGGAAGGTAAACCAGAAGATTCATACGACCTTGAAACCACCGGTGAGATCTTTCAAAAGCTCTTTGGAGATGATGATGTGGATCCAGAACACATAGCCGAGGTGAAAAGAATCATGGGGATCAAGCCCGAAGCATCGCCATATGCTTGCCTCGCTGAAGTTTACGCGATAGGATCCGAAGAAGAAGAGAAGACGGCACCACACTTGAGTTGCGAGATCAACGGAGTTCAATGCAAAGCTTTATGTGACATCGGAGCCCAAGTAAGTGTCCTATCTTCTAAAATTTACGATAAAGTTCAAGACCACAACCTAGACTTAGCTCCAACATCAACAAAATTAATCATGGGAGATGGTAGAACTATTAGACCTCTAGGTATTGCTTGCAACATGAATGTAAAAATCTCTGGAAAATGTATACCAACCGATTTCTTTGTTATTGATGCTTATCATAGTAATCATGATCATATAATTATAGGTAGACCCTTTCTTAAGTTGGTTGATGCCGTGTTGGATGCTGGAAAAGGCAAAGTAACAATGAACCTTAATGGAAAAAAGTACACATATAACTTTCTTCGCGTTTCTAAACACCCTACACCCTTTCCTCCCGAAGACAAAGTAGAGGAGGTAGATAGTCTTTGTTTTGTTGAAACCCTTAGAGACCCGCTGCAAAGAGCGATAGAAAATCAAATTAATGATCAACAAGATGAAGTGCTAGAAGAAGCAACAAAAGGCTTAGAACCACAAGATGGAAGCGTGGAGGAGGAAAGATTTGAGGACATAGGAGAGATTAAACCCGAGGAGCCACAAGTGCCCGAGGTAGACCTTAAACCCTTGCCCAAAGGATTAAAGTATTAATTTTTGGGCCTAGACAAGACTTATCCAGTCATTGTGAGCGACGAGTTGAGTCCCGAAGAAAATGAAAAGTTGCTGATTTTATTGAAAAAACATAGGAAGGTGATTGGATATTCGATTAATGATCTCAAAGGTCTTAGCCCAGCCTTTTGCACTCATCGTATACCGATGGAAGACCAATGTAAGCCCGTAGTGGACCACCAAAGGAGGCTAACTCATGCCATGCGAGAGGTAGTAAAGAAAGAGGTCATCAAGTTACTTGATGCCACAATCATCTACCCGGTTCCGCATAGCGAGTGGGTGAGCTCGGTACATTGTGTACCAAAGAAAGGAGGTTTAACCGTGGTGAAGAATGAGAAGGACGAATTGACACCACAAAGAACCGTGACCGGGTGGCGGATGTGTATCGATTATCGTAAGCTTAACAAAGCAACGAAGAAAGATCACTTCCCCCTACCGTTCATCGATGAGATGCTCGAGAGATTAGCGAACCACGCTTATTTTTGCTTTCTCGATGGGTACTCGGGGTTCATGCAAATTCCCATTCACCCGAATGATCAACACAAAACAACATTTACATGCCCTTATGGAACGTTTGCATATAGAAGGATACCCTTCGGTCTATGCAACGCTCCGACCTCTTTTCAACGTTGCATGATGGCCGTATTCACTACAAGGTTTTGTATCAAATTCAACACCACTGTATTGCAACGCCGAAAATTTGGTTGGTATAGATGGATGTATTGCAACCATTCTTAAAAATCGTAGCGATATGTGTTTTTAATACAACGGTTTTGAAGGTGTTGCAAAGCTTTGTTGCATTTGGTTGACGATATTGCAATGGTCTAAAATGGTTGTAGTAGAATTGATTGTGGTTGCAATTGTGTGGTAGTACTGCAACCACATTTGCGTTAGTTGCATTTAGTTGTGACTGTTGCTATGCTTGTTTGGTGTTTCATAAAATTTCACAAGCGTTGCAAATTATTGATGCTTAATGCAACGAGAACTCTTAGGGGCGAAGCAAAAGTGAGGTTCAATTGCAACCTTTGTTGACAGTTGCAATATACTTTGATATTGTTGCAAATGCTAAATTTTATTGCAACAAGATCTTTGGCTTTGAAGAAAAAATTGTGTTCAAGTGCAATGCCTAATTTTTGTTGCGATATATACTTTGAGTGTTGCAACGAGAACTAATGAACCAAGGCTAATTTGGATTGGGCCTTGTAGTGTGTATGATATACTATGAAAAAAATATAAGTCATAGTCAAAAATAGAACTTGGATAATTTTGAATTTAGATTTTTTTCTAATTATTAATTTTAACAAAGAAGTTTGAATTGGTAGGAAAACAATCTGTCATTAGTGACAAAATAGAAAAAAACACCATGCTGTGGAATTGAACCAAGGACCTCAATAGTACACTAGTATATGACTTACCACTACTCCATTACAATGTTTTTGTTAGCTAGCATAGTTCAAGCATTTTTCACGTTTCTATGTTGTCAGCTTATAGTAACCTTATAGCTATTAAAATAGATGTGGACCACGTGGCCCCCCTTCAGAATTTCATAATCATTGGACATGCTATTAGTGAGTTATCAATTATCCTGCAAAAAATGCAAAAAAAACACGCTTCATAATGGGGTTGAACTACATACCAGCAACATCATACCAATTTGCCTTACCATTGAGCTACAACACCTTTTGCAATATTATTAGCACTTTAACAACTAATGTACTTTAACAACATTTGAAGTTGTAAATGGTTTAAAATGGAAAAGACATAAACATAGAAGTTGTAGAACTCATCAACATCTACACTTTGTATTATGATCATTTTTTGCATTTAACAAATTTTGAACGATTCAAATTTTGAATTTCAAAAATTTACAAAGATAAACTAGTTTTTAAAATCCTAGATGGTTTTAAATTAAAAAGTCATGAATACCAAGTTTGTATAAGTTCTCAAGATCTACACTTCGTGTTCTGATCATTTTTGCATTTGATAGATTTTGAACGATTCAATTTTGAATTTCAAAAATTTATAAAGAAAAATAAATTTTTTAAACCCTAGATGGTTTCAAATTAATTTTGTTTTGTGTCTAATGCAACACCGAAAAAACATTGCAATGGGCCTAAAATGGTTGCAATAGACACAATGCGAGGAAACCAAAACAATTTTTAAATTGTCACCGGCTGCGATTGCGATGTCACCCGGTCCCACCTTGAAGATCTGTCGATGTGGGTCCCACCTTGAGGACGTGGTGATGCGGTAATACCAACGGGTGTCCCCCTCGGTGACGTGGTGTTGTGGTCCCACCAATGGTCCCACCTAGACGACATGGCGCTCGGTCCAGTCCTACCTCGACCACGGTGGCATTGTAGTCCCACTAGTGGATCCCAAATCGACGTGGACCATGTGGTCCCCCCATGTAGCCTACCCACGTGGACCACATGGTAATGCAACACCGAAAAAACGTTGCAATGGGCCTAAAATGGTTGCAATAGACACAATGCGAGGAAACCAAAACAATTTTTAAGTTGTCACCGGTTGCGATTGCGATGTCACCCGGTCCCACCTTGAAGATCTGTCGATGTGGGTCCCACCTTGAGGACGTGGTGATGCGGTAATACCAACGGGTGTCCCCCTCGGTGACGTGGCGTTGTGGTCCCACCAATGGTCCCACCTAGACGACATGGCGCTCGGTCCAGTCCTACCTCGACCACGGTGGCGTTGTAGTCCCACCAGTGGATCCCAAATCGACGTGGACCATGTGGTCCCCCCATGTAGCCTACCCACATGCCTCGCTTGGGGATCGAACTCCGAGACCTTTGTAACAAAAGTGACATGTGCAAACCACTAGGATAATCATTAGTTAATGTTGTATTATGGTGTTTTATTTCTTTTTGTTAATTGAACTGCAATAAATCCTTTCAAACAAAGATGGAAAAAATATGTGGCTATACAACATATTTTGACTCCATAACCATCCCATTAAAGTTTCAAACGGTTTCCACAAAGTGATACTATACTCATTAGTTAATGTTGTATTATGGTGTTTTATTTCTTTTTGTTAATTCAACTACAATAAATCTTTTAAAACAAACATGAAAAAATATGTAGCTATACAACATATTTTGACTCCATAACCATCCCATAAAAGTTTCAAACGGTTTCGACAAAGTGATACTATACATCTTTCACACTAGGAACATATCTCACTTAGCTACGTAAGACTATGGATATGGATGTTGGACCATGTGCTGTGCCATTTGACACCATTGCAATATGATATTATTTGAATTATGATAGTGTAAATTCGTAGAACCATTAGAGCATTTTATGATATTATTTGAATTATGATAGTGTAAATTCGAGATGTAAGTTTGAATTACCCCTAAAAAACTGCTGTCGAAATAAATTTTTCATTTGTTAAAATTGTAGATCTTGGTAGAGAATGATTTTAGAAAAATTTAGAAAAAAGAATCATCGAATTTGAAGTTAGTATGAGGCAGAAAAACTAGTTACAAGTTTTAGTCAAAGATTAAAAAGAGAAAACACACTTGTTCATCTCAGTTCATAGCAATTGCAATTTCTGTTTTTAATCTTCGGATAAAACTTGTAAACTGTTTTTCTTCCGCATACGAACTCCAAATCGGTTGATTCTTTTTCCTGATTTTTTCTAAACTCGATATGTTTTACTCAGTGCCATTGGTTTGTATCTTAATTACTATTTCTTGATTGCTTTTCATACAACATAACTTTTCCAACTAAAAAGAGAATATAAAAAACATGTTTTTTCATAATAATTGCTAATGTAACTTAATATTCTCTAATGTTATGGTCAACATGAGATGGTGTCAAAAATTGAGGTGCATACAAGTTCGGTCACGTTATTAGTTGTTCAAATCTCAAAGTTTGTTTTCAATTGTAGGAGCTAAGACTCATTTGGATTGGGCCTTGTAGCGTGTATGATATATTATTAAAAAATACAATTCATAGTAAAAATAGAACTTGGCTAATTTTGAATTTAGATTTTGTTCTAATTATTAATTTTGAGAAATAAGTTTGAATTTAGATTTTATTCTAATTATTTGACATAAAAGTTATAGAACTCATCAAGATCTGCATTAAGGTGAGGGTTTGAACCCAATAAGGGAGCCTCTCACAGGCGAACGCATCCACCACCAGACCATCTCTTCGTCTGTGCTCAACTTTGTTATCTAACATAACTTTGACAAAGCTGCAAATGCCACTTGGAGGCGAGCTATTGGCTGAACGACGTCACCGCGGGAGAATAGAAATAATTGAAAAGAAGTTTGAATTATCCCTAACAAACAATTGAATTTTTAATCTATTTTCAGTATAAGAGACATTATAGAATATGGATATTTAATAAATATTTTTGAGAATCTTTGAAATATTATTTGACACACATGTAGTTCAAATTGTAATTCTTTCCATCCTGCAATAAAATGAAATTGCAAAAAGATAAATGTTAAACAGAGGAGTAATGAAACAAGCCCACCTCAGCACGCACGTCCCAATCATTTTCAACCGTTCATCGCCAAATGGATGGTTTTGATCGTGTTGCTATCATATAAAGGGTGCTCAAACCCTAGCCCGCGCCCATCTGGCTGCCGTCCCCACTCCTCCCCGCCCCCGCCGCCCGGCCACCCCCTCCGGCAGACGCGACGGCGACGTCGACGCCCTTCTCGTCTCGCCCAACCTCGTCCCCTCCGCCGCACAGGATCCACTACGGTGCGGAGCTCATCTCCTGCCCTGCTTCCTCATCGCCGGTCAGCCTCTCCCTCCCTCTCATCGACCGGTGGGCCTCCAAGCGGCGGCAACCCTCGATGGAGGCGGAGCTCGCCTGCAAGGCCAGTCGCTGCCCTGCTGGCAGAGCTCGCCCACGCGACGCATGGGCGCACGACCCCTGCCCGATGACATCTGCGTCCGGTGAGCACATCGTCCTGCTCCGGCGGCGGCGGATCCTGCGCTCCACTTCTCAGGCCGCACTCCACGGCAGCTCGGGTGGCCCAGGCCCGGCGCCCCTCCTCCCCGCATGGCTCATCCGGTGCCCAGGCGTGGCGGCGGATCCCCTTGGCAACCAACGCTCACATCTCCCCCTATAGTCCTATCCCCGCCTGGCTCGCCACTTGCAAGAGTTCGCCTTCAGGATAAAAAAGGAAATTTTGGATTTCGTGTTCGACTCAGATAAGAACAAGGAATTCAGATTTTGCAAAAGGTTCTCTTCTGAATTTCTTGTTGATTTACTTGTACATTAGGTGGTTATTAGTCCTCTCTTTTTCGATCTATATAATGAATGTTAGGCATATTTTCTTGATGGCTAGTGGGAAGCAGCACACTCTAATAGTGACTTGTTCTAAAATTGTTTGCAGGGAGGGTGCATTACTTGATCCAGTTAGGATTTCGTGATGCGCAGGTGGACCAGCAGGGAGAACCACCTCAGCCACTACCGAGACAGGAAGGATAGGGAGGGAGGGTGGTGGATAGCAAGGGTGCCGCTGGGCACCAGCCGCGCCGGCGCGCCGCCCGGCATCGTGCGCCTCAGAGAGTTGCTGTTTCGGGAGAGACTGAGAATGACTGAGGATGATGGAGAGGTCCAGCGGGAGATGCTGTTCTTATACTTAGCAGTTAGCAGGTGACCTTTTCTGTTGCAACTATTTAAAAGTGAATTTTGTGTGAGAGATTACGATGTGCTTTAGATAAAGAGTATTTTTCATCATACTGATAATTGGTAAATATGATTAAAGGTGACCTCTTTCTTTTTATTTATCTTCTAGAACTATCTGTACAACCCCTTGTATTTCTAGTTTATTTTTTTTACTAGTGCAGCAGTTCAGTATAGCCAGCAGTTCGGTTGCCTTTTATATTTTTTGAAGCTATTATATTCCCCTACAGGTTAGGCAATGTATGAAGTAGCATACAGGCTTTAATGTTTTAGGGTTAGTATTTCTTGTCTCGACAAGGCAGCTGGTAAGGTAGATGTCACTGATCGCTCATTGAGCATTCTGTATGTATTAGACTTGTGAAACAAGAGTTTTATTTCGACATCATCAGTTTGTTATCTCTTCCTGGAAATCATATACAAATATAAAGTGGCTCTCACTCTCGTTTATTGTGTTCATTGGGAAAGCGTACGTAACTGCTTTCTCCCTGGCACTTCTTCTCTTCCAAAAAAGGGGCATTTTGACAAGAAAAGTGTTCAGCATATGCTTCTTTCTAATTCCACCTTTTTTTACGTTGTACAACACTGCAAATCAATACCTGAGTTACAAAACTAATTTTTATTGTACAGTTCTCGAAGCATGCACTATCGTCAATCAAGTTATATAATCGTGTCAAAGTCATCTTGGGTTCTCATGATATCTAGCATAGCATTATTAGTTCTATTATTCAACATCACACTGTGGTTCTATGGGTTGAACACAAGAGATAATTTATGTTTAGTATATTTATTTAGTTGTTCAAACACTCCACAGTTTAACTATTGCTCGTATAAGATCTTTCCATCTAGCATTTACCTGTGTGAATTCTTAAGGCTGATCATGGTGTGACTTCCCTGAACCTGATATGGTGGTGTGACCTCCTTGAACCTGAACATAATATGGTGGTTGTCTCTTGCAGTTGTGAGGGAACCTTTGCATCGATTCCTAAAATATTAATATATCTGAGAATTGTTGCCTTGTTGGACAAACTGGTTGTATTTTATAACAATTGGATTTTCTAAGCTTATTTTACGTTGAATTTTTTGGACTCGAGTAGCTAGGTATTTGAAGGATGCAAAGTTTAATTCAGAGAAATTGACATTGGACCCATGCGTCGGCCTCTTTGAACTTCTAAAACCTTTAAAAAAAATCAAAGCTGGCGATAGATGATCAAGGCACACGGCTGGTGGACCTGCGGATGAGCAATTGCATGAAAAGTAGTATCACTGCAGCCCCTAACAAGCGATTAAAATTAAAAGAGACCTCATATGCTATCTTTGCCGCACTGCTAGTGATGATAGATTAGCAAAATGTGTGTGATCAGTTTGATGTGAATGTGATTCTGAATTAAATTATATATGTGATGCTACCATTTGTGAGCCGGAAAAGAGCATTCAAAAAGAATGCACAGGTACTATGTCAAACCTTTTATCTCTCTTTGCATTGACAAGAAACATGTACTCCTTTTCGACAAGGTTCATATTTGACTTTTGAATGTCAATGAATTTTATTTCTACAACTTTTGTTTAACTAATGCATGTCAATGATTTTTTCAGGAGGAATCTTGAGCTTCAGAAGGAGCATGCGAATGTTGGAAAGATGGCCATCGATGGAACCTTCGCTGCTACAACATTAGTCTTTTAAGTACAATAAGTTCAAACAATTGTGTGTGGTGGCCGCATTATTATGTGTTAGGCTACGTACTTGTGTTCTCAATGATCTTGACACTCGGTGTCTTTGGTTATATTCTGTATGAACAAATTTTATTTGGGTTTAATGGATGTGATGCCTCATTCATTACATATTTCTCGATTTGTGATTCTATTCAATAATTAAAACAATACATTTAATTATTCATATATATGAATCTGGTGTCGCAATATACGTTTGAAATCAACCAAAATTCCATTCCAATAGACTCACATATAACAACTACATTTAAATGTGACAATAGGTACAACTATCGTGGCAAAACATATACATTCTCTTGCAACTACAAAAAGGCGACGGTGGCAATAGAGAACCTATCTATAGCAACCATTCAGTATCATGGCAATAGATGACCTAACTGTAGCAACCAACCTAAGTACTGTGGCAATAGCATATGTCTCCTATAGCAACCATTCGGAAACGTGGCAATAGGGGACCTATCTGTAGCAACGAACCTCCCAAAACGTTGCAATATCCTAAGCCAACTATAGCAACCATTTAGTTGATGTGGTAATAGAGACACTTTATTGCAATGATTTCTACGCGTAGCAAAAAAGTCTATTGCAACACCTATGTTCTGTTGCCACAGCATTGTGTTGCTACACAACTAACTTGTCGCAATACGTGTCACTAGCAACGTCTCGTTCGTTGCAATTGGTACCATTGCAACACCCATAGTGGTTGCAATGGCCTGCGTTACAATGCTCACCAAGTGTTGCAAAAGAGTCAAAATTGTTGCAATAGATGGGTACTGTATCGCTACTAAAACGTAAACTGTTGCATTAAGCTATTGCTACGGTTACAAGTGCAACGACTTTTAACCAAAATAATATGGTAGCGAAAGTACTATTACTACCATTTTTGGCCTATTGCAACACTTTTTCGGCATTGATTTTGATACAAAACCTTGTAGTGATTCTCGGAATTCATCGAAGAAATTGTCGAGGTGTTCATGGATGATTTTTCCGTTTACGGGAAGACATTCATGGATTGCTTGGCAAACTTGGATAAGGTCCTCACGAGGTGTGCGGAGGTAGACTTGGTGTTAAATTGGGAAAAGTGCTACTTTATGGTTAAGCAAGGCATAGTGCTCGGACATGTTATATCCGAGAGAGGCATTGAAGTGGACAAGGCTAAGGTAGAGACGGTTGAGCAACTCCCACCTCCAACGGATGTTAAGTCCTTGAGGATCTTTCCAGGTCATGCCGGATTTTATAGAAGATTTATTAGGGACTTCTCAAAGATCACTAAGCCTTTAACGCATCTCCTTCAAAAGGATGTGGCTTTTGACTTTGATGAGAAGTGCCTAGCGGCCGGACCTTGAAAAGTGTGTTGGTGAGTGCTCCCAATATTCAACCTCTGGATCGGAGCCAACCTTTCGAGATCATGTGTGATGCTAGTGACTACGCCGTAGGCGCGGTTTTGAGTTAAAGAAAAGAAGGCCGAGTTCACGCCGTTTACTACGCTAGCAAAACTCTTAATGGGGCACAATTAAACTATGCACTACGGAAAAGGAGTTGCTAGCGGTGGTATTCGCCTTCGAAAAATTCAGATCTTACATCGTGAACTCGAAGGTCATTGTTTACACCAATCATGCAGCCATCAAGTATCTCTTGGCTAAGAAGGATGCTAAACCACGTTTGATCTGTTGGATCCTTCTTCTTCAAGAGTTTGATGTTGAAATTCGTGATAATAAGGGGGTGGAGAATGTTGTGGCTGATCATTTATCTAGGATGAATCGTGGACAAGATGATAAAGATCCAAAAGAAGATAAGATGAGAGATGACCACCTCTATCGAGTGCTCGATAAAGACACTTGGATGATTGATATCATTCGAGCGATTCGGAAGATGCCTCTTGACCATCTTTGTGACACCCTAAAATTCCATCACTAAATTAATGTAAGCAACATGGTGTTTTTGTTTTATTTTCTAAGGATTAATAAATTATCAAATAAATTTGGTCTCTAAATATTTTAATATCATTTTAATAATTTTAGAAGCGATAAGTGCTTGTGCATCATAATTTGAATGCACGGTTCTATTTCTTGTTTGTGTGGAGTTTTAAAAGTCTTTAAATTGATTTGAATTTTTGAAAAGTCTTGAAAGAGTTTAAAACTTTTGAAAGTTTGAAAAAGGAGTTTGAAAAAAAAATAAAAAGGAAGAAAACTCCTTCCCAAACATCTCTCTCTTTTCAGCCCACCGGCCCACCTATCCCTCCTCAGCCCGCAGCCGAGCAGGCCGCCTTTCTCCCTCTCCCTTTGCTTGCGCGCTTTCGGCCCGAGCACCGCACCCGCGGCCCACTTTCCCGCCGCCGGCCCACTTCCCCCTTCCCTTCCTCCTACTCTCGCCGCCAACCCGACCCCACACGTCGGGACCGTCCCTCACCTCTAGCCGCGTCCCCTCGCTCCGCATACGGCGCGCCGCCGGCCGCTCCCCACCTCCCCCCCCCCCCCCCGCTTCTCCCCCGCCAACTTGCGCGCCATCAAGGGGCAATTGAAGCCCGGCTTCACTCCTCTCCCTCCTTAACTCTCATCCGTTTCTCCTCCCATCACGCCGCCCCCTTGATTGCCTTGAAGGCCGCGAGCCCTCATGGCCATTGATTGCCGCCGCTTCCCCGGCAGGCGCCCCCTCTCCTTCCCTTCCCCCTACAAGAGCCAAGGCCGAGCCCCCGTCTCGCCCTTTTTCCTCTTTTCCACACCGCTCACGCACCTCTCCGTCCTCGCATGCGCCGCCGCCGGAGGATCCGGCCGCCGCGCCATGGGCGGCCGGTGAAGAAGCTCGTCGCCGCCGCCGGACCGGGCCGCGCCCCCGAAGCCTCGTCTTCTTCCCGAGCGCCGCCGGAGCTTCTCGTCGTCGGGCACCCTCTCCCGTTGCCGGACCGAGCTGCACAGTGAGCCACCGCCGCCATCTTCAATCTTCGGCCGCCGTCGTCGATCTCTCTCTACGCCGCGCCCCGGACTCCGTCGTTCCCCCTCAGGGTTTCGCAGCAAGGTGAGGATCCTTCCCGTGCGCCGGTTTTCCTTTTCCCCGTGCGCACGAGCTCGCCGGCCATGTGGCCGTCGCCGCCGTCCGCCGCTGGCTGTGGCGCCGTTCACCCGTAGCCAGAACCACCCCCTAGAACCCGTGGTCGAGTTCACCTTCTCCCCAGCTCTCTGTAGGTGCTTTTCGCGTCGAGTTTGGTGGCCAGGAAGTCGTTTTTGCGTGCGCGGCGAAACTCCAGCCAACTTCCTGCGAGGTCACACCGGCGCCGCCGTCCACCGCTGCGTGCCCGCTTGCAGGCCACTAGGACCGCCCGATCCAGGATCAACGAACCAGATCGAGTACTCCTTCACACTTAATAACCGGTGCACCGTGCACCAGTGGACCGTGGTCCACGACGCGGTCCACGGTCCCGCCAGCCGTCCACGAACAGATCAACGGCCCTGATTAAATGAAGGAGTACCCCTTCGTTTGGTTCACGGCCCGCGTCGGCATGGCGTCATGCTCGCGTCGGCCCGGCCACTCCACGCTCGCCACGTGGCGCTTCCTCGGCCCCTCCGCCGGCTGCCCCTACGAGTTTTGCAAAAAGGTCCCCGTCCTTATCTTTTTCACAACCATGCCCTTCCACCTATAGAAATCCTTCCAGTTAGGTCCTGATTTCTTCGTTTAAGCCCCTGAGCTTTTTACTTTTTCCCCACCAGAGGTCCAATCTTGTCTTTTGCACTATAAACCTTCGGTTTATATGTCTAACTATGTTTTAGCCCCTGGTTTCTTGCAGTTAAGCCCCTGGAAGCCTAGTTTCTTCGCAGAAAAGCCTCTGAAACTTGTTTTAGCCATATCTTTTCTGTCCTAGCTCCGTTTTAAGCGTTCTTGGTGTCCACGTGACCGTCTTTTCAAGACCGTCAGTTTTAGAACCTTGTTTTGGCCGAATCTTGTGCGTTTTAGCTCTGTTTCCACCGTTTCAAGTTGCGTTAGGCTCATATCAACTAAAACTACGTGATAGGACCAATGTTGTACATGTTCCTTGTTTTATAATTTATTTAAATGTTAAATATGATTAAATCCTATTACACATGCTTTTCTAATTAAAATCTAATTAGAAGTTTAACACGTGTTTTCATAAGGAAATTAATATGACTAATACTAGTTAAATATTTCTTATAATTAAAAACTAATTAGATGTGTACCTCGGTTTTTATAATCAAACTTAATTTGAGTAATGTTTATGCAATTTGCTTCCTAAATAAAAGCAATATAGGTTTATCTCGAGTTTTCTTAATTAAATTGTTAATTTGATTAATATGAATATAAATGTGTTTTTAAATTGTAATTTGATTAGAATAACTCGAAATACAAAGTTAAGCACCTAGATGCTTTTACATGTTTCTTTTAAATTAAATGTTTAATTTGTATAAGTTAAACTTGAATATTTATGAAGTAGGCTTACATCGTCTTTTAAATACAAATATAACTTGCTTAACTATAAATAGGGTATTTCTTTGAAATAACCTATGCATGTGATCTTTATTAAATTAAAATATACCAAGCACATAGCTAGCTCTTGTTTATGATCATTCAAATCACCTGATAGTTCCGGGTGTTCCTTGTGATTGCTTTCCTAGAGCCAACCTTTGTTCTCTCTTGGTGAATCAACTATGTTGTTACACCTAATCTTTCCTAACCACCTTTCTTTAAAGCTACCTTGTTATCTGTTTCTTCTGTCAGATCAGTTTACCTTTGCTTGGTGTATTGTTTTGTTTATTGTATGCTTTCTTGTGTGCTCGTAGACGTCGTGCCGGTTTCAAGTGAGCAGCCAGTTGGAGTAGATCAAGAGCAAGTGTTTGAAGAAGAAGAACCCCAGTGTTTAAGCAAGGAAGGCAAGTGGACTTCTCCCCCTGCATATTCTATTTTTTTGTCCCACACAACTTGCATGATAACTAAGTTTACTTTTAAATGTTGTATTGCATAAACTTGATGGGAAATTACCTTTTTAAGGACATGACTAGACTTTTACTTTCATTACCTTGGACAACCCCTTTTAAATAAATGTTTTGGGTAGAAATGCTTAGTTGCTATAACTTGGGATGGTTAAAATGAATCTTATGCAATATGTTGAATGTTGATCATGATAACTTGGATCATATACATGTATGTGTGTGCTTATGGTTAATAACAAGATCATATGGTTTAATCGGAACATGGAGAACCACCCAGGAAAACAGTGCAACCACAGTCCACATGGCTCGGCTTAGCCAATTAATTAGGAGAGTGGGTTAGCGATAGCTCTTTTCCGAGAGGGGCACGGGGGGCCGGAGTTGAAGGGGTATAGCCGGTTCTTTTGGGGTAGCAGCCTTGGCTAAGGTGCTGACCATTAGGGAGGGTTATGGTCCGCTCCGCCTTCTTTATGCTTGTTGCGGGCGTTGGTTTCTCTTCTTTCCCTTGTAAAGGCCGCGTAGTGGACCTCTAGCCACTCACCTCGGAAGTGTTTAAGGGTCTGATCAACCCGGGCGACATGGGGAACACGAACTGTGGGTAAAGTGTACAACCTCTGCAGAGTGTAAAACTGATCGATCAGCCGTGCTCACGGTCAAGAGCGGCCTGGACCCTCACATGATTAATAAACTTGAAGATGGAATTAAATTGTGGTTTCTTGTGGGTTTTGAGAGGAGATGCTTTCCTAAATGCTTAAGTGGGTTGGTATAAACTTACATCTAGTAATTAGGTGCTTGCTAATAAAATTTGACCAACATTAAAATGCTAACCGCAGCAAAACTCTTAGCCTATCCTTGATGGCCTTGCATTTTCCCCCACTTGCTGAGCTCCAACCATAAGTGCGCTCACCCTTGCTTACCCGCCGTTCGAGAGAACACCTGGAGGAGAGTACTTCAGCGACTACGAGGAGTTCTGAGGCTTGCGTGCCCCCAGTCATGTGCCTGTGGAAGATGAAGATGGAGTTGCGTCTTCATAGTTAACGTTTGATCGTTGTAAAGACCTTCGAGTCTAACGTCTGAGTGTAATAAAGAGATAATGTAATGGTTTAACTCTTGTACGATTTTTATTGCTGTTTATTGATATTTCACTCATGACGTCTATCATATGTGTGTAAACTTGATCCTGGCGCACATATGAGATGCATTTGGTTTTCTTCGGAAAATCAGGTGTGACAGAGTGGTATCAGAGCAGTGATGACTGTAGGACGCAACCTTAAGTTAGATATGGTCGAAAAGTAAGGATTCATGTTCTAGAAAGCCTGACATCCTTCAAAATTGACTTATTTTACATATAAAAAAAACTAATTTAATCTTGTCTTCTTGTTAAAACACATCGTTTTGTTTTGATCTATTCTGAGTTCATTTCTTGTGCTATCAATTTGAATCTTCACCACCAAGGTTGTCGATATAAGTTCTTAGAATGCCTACCCCTTATCAACTTCGATAGAAACGTTTCGTGAAGACGAACGTTGTGTTGATGTTTGTTGTTTGAACACATGATTGATTTGGATCTTTGCTTGTGTGAGTTGTATTGTGGAGTGATGGCCACAAATGCAACATGAAATAAATTGTTAGGTTAATAAAGATAGTTTGGGTTCAAATCTGGTTTATCCCTATCTGTCATTCAAGATGGTTGGAGGATGTCAGAAGATCAAAACCTTAACCTCAACAACCAGAAATCTACAAGCATATACGGACATCAACATATGAAAGAAGTTAAAGAAAAGATGGTCAATTTCTTTCATCCCTGTTATTCTCCTCTCTATCACAGTGTGATTACAATAACAACAAGAAAAGATGGATCTGATATCAATAATTTTACCCTGCTCTTCAATCTGTTTCCAATCTCTTCTGAGCTTACCTTTATCATACAACCAGATAGCAAGTCCCAATGGAAATCACGAAGATAAAGACAACAAAGGAAACATCAACATTTCATCTACAACCTCAGCAATTAAACGCAAGATCTTTGGAGTATATGGCAACACACTCGGACTCTACAAACAATGACTCAAACCATGGGTAATATCCATTAGTATATTATAGAGCAAGCATCAAATCCTAAGAATTCCAACCTTGTTTTGGGTGAAACCATCGGATTCCAAGCTGTTTCATCGTCATCGGATAAAGAAAATCTATCGGTCATGCAAGCTCAAGTCTTACAAGGACGGAAGCGGACTAGCACATCACCCCTCATAACACGAGAGATAACCAAAGCCGGAGTTCCCGCCAGACCAGTAATGAAGCAAGTTGTAGAAGTATGGAATCATCAAAATAATCAGAGAAGTCATGGAGCACCAGAATTGCGGACGAATGAACAACAAGAACATAAGAAGACTGCAGGAGCATGTCAATGATGTGAGCATTATGGTCGTTCACGTCTCAAAAAAAAAATAAGCCAGCCTAATGACGAGATGAGGCTAAACAATGTTACCATTTGAATATCAATAAGAAAAGGAAGTTATGTACCCAAAATCCGGTCCTACAAAAAAAAAAATTGCTCAAGCTATAGATAGTAATCAGATTATCAACCTTGAGGATTGGAGTATAACTTTCAAT
The DNA here is from genome assembly GCA_947561735.1 of Cenchrus americanus. Taxonomy (NCBI): domain Eukaryota; kingdom Viridiplantae; phylum Streptophyta; class Magnoliopsida; order Poales; family Poaceae; genus Cenchrus; species Cenchrus americanus. Next base: position 28,950,856 of record OX387241.1, on the reverse strand, counting down.
GAATTTTAGCCTGACGGAATCAAACAACTCAAGCAGCATGCAAGTGAAGAAAGCCAAGACAAAGGTATAAGAGACTATGTTTCAAATGTGGTGAAGAAGGCCACTATGTTAATAATTGTTCAACAAAGTGTAAGAGGATTTTGCCTAATCACGATGGATTATATTGCCTCAAGCATGGAGAAAATGGATATCTTGCTAGTTGGTGTGCAAAATCGGATAGTAATCAACCCCAGGATCGAAGTCTCAATACCCTTACTTCCAGTCAAACATACAATCGCCAGGATACTAAAGCAAGAAAAGCATGTTTGTATTGTAATAAAGAGGGACATTTCATAAGTCAGTACTCAAGAAGCCTTTGGATCAAATGGAGAAGAATATTAAAAGATTGTGTATGAGGACCCGAAGTATGATTCGAGATGGCTAAGCTTAGGAAAAGAAACAATTATGGAGTCGATCCATCTCTATTCAAATCACTTTATCAAGAAAAGAAGAAAAATCCTACGAAGGCGAATCAACAGAGTCGAGAAAAGGAATGGACAGTCACAAGCGGGAGTTAGGTTGAGTATTCCAGTGATGTTTATAAAGTGAGTTGTGAAGAATAAAGAATTATGTTTATGGAGCTTGTGTAAAACGAATTGTATGGAAGCAAGATAAGCGGTGTTGGATGCTAAGCACCCGAACTCTTGTCTCATGCTAGCCTTTGTGAATCTCGGGATGAGAGTTCATGTTGTTTTGAGTTCATCTCACCATGCATTAGTTCACTATTCCTATCCGAAATACCTTTCTCCAACAATCGGATGTTAAGCATCGGGTCGGGGAGAAGGTCAAGACATTCTATCCGTTGTGCGTGCTCATATTGCTAATCGGCGAGAATTAAGCACCACCTCCACCCCAACCCGAGCAATGGATCCGGTATGCAACAATCTCTTACCGCTCACATGTAGCTAATCCAAAACACGACTACCACTATTCAAAACATTCAAGCTCGGCAAAATCAGCCACCACCGGCGGCACCACCGGCACCGGTGGACAAGCATAAGGAATTCATGAGTCACCGTTCTCCCACATACTCCCACTCAACCGATTCAACGGATGCCGATGATTGATTAAAGACTTGTCATCAAGAAGTTGAAGATGACGCAATGCACTAATCGAGAGATGATCATGTATACAACAAGATGTTGGAAGAATTAACGAATTGAATGATGGAATGCGTACACTATTGCACATGCTTTGCACCTAACACCATCATCGGCGGGAGTTCAAGGATCATTTTCACGTACACCACATTCCCTCTGCGGTACATCAAGCTTAAGCAAAGGGAGTTCCTCGCTCTAAAGTAAGGCAATATGCCGGTCAACGAGTATCCGGATAAGTTTACTCGGTTGTCTCTCCATGAATCGGATGAAGTTAATACCGACCCAAAAAGGCAAGAATGCTTCCTAGTTAGTCCGATAGGGCCACTCAACTATCAACTACGAGTCATAGCTTCTCGGACTTCGCAACATTACTAAACCAAACATAGGTCTAGAGAACAAACGTGCGAAACTTGGTGAACGAATCGCAAGTTCCAATCTCGTGGACAATCAGCAACATACGTCCCCGCTTCAACTCATCACAGAAACCTCAGTTTAGTTCCGATAGATCAAGTGGAAATTATTTGCAGAATTCTCAGTTGCAGCGTTCAACCCAGCAGTTCCAGCAATTCAGCCAACAAACACCACATGTTCCAAATCATCATCGAAATCGCTCAGGTGCACCAGTACGAAACAAGTCCCCAGTTCACTCTAATGGTTGTTTTAATTGTGGAGAATTGGAATGATATACCAGCATCTGCCCAAATCGTAACATCAAGATTCCCCAGAAAGACAATGGTCAAAGATTTGGACAACCAACATCTCAGATACACCATGGAAGTGCTAATTCTCTGATCAACAAGAGTCAATGGAATTACGTGCGTGGCAGAGTGAACCACGTGACTACTGAACAAGCTCAAGACGCTCCTGGTATTGTGCTGGATACGTTTCCTGTCAACTCTGTGCCCGCAATAGTTTTATTTGATTCTGGAGCATCGCCTTCTTTCGTTACTGAACAATTTGTGGCAAAGCATGATACACCTATGAGTTCTATGAAGACACATTTGCTGATTAGTTCCCGAACGATGAAATGAAATCCACTTATATATGTCCACAAGTCAATCTTAGAATCAGGGGGATGGATTTTCAAGCTGACCTAGTAGTTCTTACATCTAGTGGAATAGATGTGATACTTGGAATGGTTTGGTTAGGCGAATGTAACAGAATAATTCTATGTGCCAAGAAGTCAGTGCTCTTAACCAGTCTGCAAGGAGATAGGATTGAGGTTGTCGCTACTGCCCATCCAAAGAAGAAGGCAAAGTGAATCTAGATAAAGGAAAGTAGGTGAAGGAGCTATGCCTGTTGTAAGAACTCAGTGTACAAGATGGACTTATAGAAGAGTACCCTTAGTTTCTTTTCCAATCTCTCCGAATCTCGGGACGAGATTCTTTTTAAGGGGGGTAGATTTGTAACACCCTAAAATTCCATCACTAAATTAATGTAAGCAACATGGTGTTTTTGTTTTATTTTCTAAGGATTAATAAATTATCAAATAAATTTGGTCTCTAAATATTTTAATATCATTTTAATAATTTTAGAAGCGATAAGTGCTTGTGCATCATAATTTGAATGCATGGTTCTATTGCTTGATTGTGTGGAGTTTTAAAAGTCTTTAAACTGATTTGAATTTTTTTTAAAAAGATGAAAAGTTTTGAAAGGGTTTAAAACTTTTGAAAGTTTGAAAAAGGAGTTTGAAAAAAAATAAAATAAAAAAGAAGAAAACTCCTTCCCAAACCTCTCTCTCTCTTTTCAGCCCACCGGCCCACCTATCCCTCCTCAGCCCGCAGCCGAGCAGGCCGCCTTTCTCCCTCTCCCTTTGCTTGCGCGCTTTTGGCCCAGCACCCGCACCCGCGGCCCACTTTCCCGCCGCCAGCCCACTTCCCCTTCCCTTCCTCCTACTCTCGCTGCCAACCCGACCCCACATGTCAGGCCCGTCCCTCACCTCTAGCCGCGTCCCCTGCTTCGCATCCGGCGCCGCCGCCGGCCGCTCCCCACTTCCCCCCCCCCCCCCCCGCTTCTCCCTGCCAACTTGCGCGCCATCAAGGGGCAATTGAAGCTCGGCTTCACTCCTCTCCCTCCTTAACACTCATCCGTTTCTCCTCCCATCACGCCCCCCCTTGATTGCCTTGAAGGCCGCAGGCCCTCATGGCCATTGATGGCCGCCGCTTCCCCCCGGCGGGCGCCCCCTCTCCTTCCCTTCCCCCTACAAGAGCCAAGGCCGAGCCTCGTCTCGCCCTTTTTCCTCTTTTCCACACCGCTCACGCACCTCTCCGGGTCCTCGCATGCGCCGCCGCCGGAGGATCCGGCCGCCGCGCCATGGGCGGCCAGTGAAGAAGCTCGTCGCCGCCGCCGGACCAGGCCGCGCCCCGAAGCCCCGTCTTCTTCCCGGAGCGCCGCCGGAGCTTCTCGTCGTCGGGCACCCTCTCCCGTTGCCGGACCGAGCTGCACAGTGAGCCACCGCCGCCATCTTCAATCTTCGGCCGCCGTCGTCGATCTCTCTCTACGCCGCGCCCCGGACTCCGTCGTTCCCCCTCAGGGTTTCGCAGCAAGGTGAGGATCCTTCCCGTGCGCCGGTTTTCCTTTTCCCCGTGCGCACGAGCTCGCCGGCCATGTGGCCATCGCCGCCGTACGCCGCCGGGCTGTGGCGCCGTTCACCCGTAGCCAGAACCACCCCCTAGAACCCGTGGTCGAGTTCACCTTCTCCCCAGCTCTCTGTAGGTGCTTTTCGCGTCGAGTTTGGTGGCCAGGAAGTCATTTTTGCGTGCGCCGGCGAAACTCCAGCCAACTTCCGGCGAGGTCACACCGGGCGCCGCCGTCCACCGCCGCGTACCCGCTTGCAGGCCACTAGGACCGCCCGATCCAGGATCAACGAACCAGATCGAGTACCCCTTCACACTTAATAACCGGTGCACCGTGCACCAGTGGACCGTGGTCCACGACGCGGTCCACGGTCCCGCCAGCCGTCCACGAACAGATCAACGGCCCTGATTAAATGAAGGAGTACCCCTTCGTTTGGTTCACGGCCCGCGTCGGCATGGCGTCATGCTCGCGTCAGCCGGCCACTCACAGCTCGCCACGTGGCGCTTCCTCAGCCCCTCCGCCGGCTGCCCCTGCAGTTTTTGCAAAAAGGTCCCTGTCCTTATCTTTTTCACAACCATGCCCTTCCACCTATAGAAATCCTTCCAGTTAGGTCCTGATTTCTTCGTTTAAGCCCCTGAGCTTTTTACTTTTTCCCCACCGCAGGGTCCAATCTTGTCTTTTGCACTATAAACCTTCGGTTTATATGTGTAACTATGTTTTAGCCCCTTGTTTCTTGCGGTTAAGCCCCCGGAAGCCTAGTTTCTTCGCGAAAAAGCCCCCGAAACTTGTTTTAGCCATATCTTTTCCGTCCTAGCTCCGTTTTAAGCGTTCTTGGTGTCCACGTGACCGTCTTTTCAAGACCGTCAGTTTTAGAACCTTGTTTTGGCCGAATCTTGTGCGTTTTAGCTCTGTTTCCACCGTTTCAAGTTGCGTTAGGCTCATATCAACTAAAACTACGTGATAGGACCAATGTTGTACATGTTCCTTGTTTTATAATTTATTTAAATTTTAAATATGATTAAATCCTATTACACATGCTTTTCTAATTAAAATCTAATTAGAAGTTTAACACGTGTTTTCATAAGGAAATTAATATGACTAATACTAGTTAAATATTTCTTATAATTAAAAACTAATTAGATGTGTACCTCGGTTTTTATAATCAAACTTAATTTGAGTAATGTTTATGCAATTTGCTTCCTAAATAAAAGCAATATAGGTTTATCTCGAGTTTTCTTAATTAAATTGTTAATTTGATTAATATGAATATAAATGTGTTTTTAAATTGTAATTTGATTAGAATAACTCGAAATACAAAGTTAAGCACCTAGATGCTTTTACATGTTTCTTTTAAATTAAATGTTTAATTTGTATAAGTTAAACTTGAATATTTATGAAGTAGGCTTACATCGTCTTTTAAATACAAATATAACTTGCCTAACTATAAATAGGGTATTTCTTTGAAATAACCTATGCATGTGATCTTTATTAAATTAAAATATACCAAGCACATAGCTAGCTCTTGTCTATGATCATCCAAATCACCTGATAGTTCCGGGTGTTCCTTGTGATTGCTTTCCTAGAGCCAACCTTTGTTCTCTCTTGGTGAATCAACTATGTTCTTACACCTAATCTTTCCTAACCACCTTTCTTTAAAGCTACCTTGTTATCTGTTTCTTCTGTCAGATCAGTTTACCTTTGCTTGGTGTATTGTTTTGTTTATTGTATGCTTTCTTGTGTGCTCGTAGACGTCGTGCCGGTTTCAAGTGAGCAGCCAGTTGGAGTAGATCAAGAGCAAGTGTTTGAAGAAGAAGAACTCCAGTGTTTAAGCAAGGAAGGCAAGTGGACTTCTCCCCCTGCATATTCTTTTTTTTGTCCCACACAACTTGCATGATAACTAAGTTTACTTTTAAATGTTGTATTGCATAAACTTGATGGGAAATTACCTTTTTAAGGACATGACTAGACTTTTACTTTCATTACCTTGGACAACCCCTTTTAAATAAATGTTTTGGGTAGAAATGCTTAGTTGCTATAACTTGGGATGGTTAAAATGAATCTTATGCAATATGTTGAATGTTGATCATGATAACTTGGATCATATACATGTATGTGTGTGCTTATGGTTAATAACAAGATCATATGGTTTAATCGGAACATGGAGAACCACCCAGGAAAACGGTGCAAGCACGGTCCACATGGCTCGGCTTAGCCAATTAATTAGGAGAGTGGGTTAGCTGATAGCTCTTTTCCGAGAGGGGCACAGGGGGCCGGAGTTGAAGGGGTATAACCCGGTTCTTTTGGGGTAGCAGCCTTGGCTAAGGTGCTGACCATTAGGGAGGGTTATGGTCCGCTCCGCTGCTGTAACTATTGCGGGCTGTTGGTTTCTCTTCTTTCCCTTGTAAAGGCTTCATAGTGGACCTCTAGCCACTCACCTCGGAAGTGTTTAAGGGTCTGATCAACCCGGGCGACATGGGGAACACGAACTGTGGGTAAAGTGTACAACCTCTGCAGAGTGTAAAACTGATCGATCAGCCGTGCTCACGGTCAAGAGCGGCCTGGACCCTCACATGATTAATAAACTTGAAGATGGAATTAAATCGTGGTTTCTTGTGGGTTTTGAGAGGAGATGCTTTCCTAAATGCTTAAGTGGGTTGGTATAAACTTACACCTAGTAATTAGGTGCTTGCTAATAAAATTTGACCAACATTAAAATGCTAACCGCAGCAAAACTCTTAGCCTATCCTTGATGGCCTTGCATTTTCCCCCACTTGCTGAGCTCCAACCATAAGTGCGCTCACCCTTGCTTACCCGCTGTTCAGAGGAGAACACTGGAGGAGAGTACTTCAGCGACTACGAGGAGTTCTGAGGCTTGTGTGCCCCCAGTCATGTGCCTGTGGAAGATGAAGATGGAGTTGCGTCTTCATAGTTAACGTTTGATCGTTGTAAAGACCTTCGAGTCTAACGTCTGAGTGTAATAAAGAGATAATGTAATGGTTTAACTCTTGTACGATTTTTATTGCTTTGTTTATTCACTCATGACGTCTATCATATGTGTGTAAACTCGATCCTGGCGCACATATGAGATGCATTTGGTTTTCTTCGGAAAATCAGGTGTGACAATCTTGATAGAAACTCTCAAAGGAAGATAATCTTCGAAAGTAAGAAGTACTTTTGGGATGCACCTTACCACTTCAAACTTGGAAATGATGGAGTCATGAGAAGATGTGTTCCAAGAGAAGAGAGGCTAGAAATCTTGAGAAAGTGCCACTCGGCGGAGTATGGTGGACACTTTAGCCATTTTAGGACCCAAGCATAAGTGTGGTCTAGCGGATTTTATTGGCCGGAGATGCATGAAGATACTAAAAGATATGTTGCATCATGCCCCGAATGCCAAAGAACTGGAAACATCTCTCAGAGAAATTCTATGCCTTTGAAATACAATCTACAAATCGATTTATTCGATGTGTGGGGTATAGACTTCATGGGGCCTTTCAAAAAATCACACGGATATGAGCATATTCTAGTCATGGTTGATTATGTATCCAAGTGGGTAGAGGCCATGCCATGTCGTAATGCTTCCACGGAGGATTCCATTACTATGATCAAGAACGTGATTTTTCCTCGTTTCGGTACACCGAGAATCTTGATAAGCGGTGGAGGGACTCACTTCACCAGGAAGAATTTCAAAAAATGCTTGTCCAAGTTGGGAATCGAACATAGGGTCTCTACGACCTATCATCCACAAACCAACGGACAAACGGAAACATCGAATAGGCAACTAAAAAGCATCCTCAACAAAACCATAGAGAAGGGAGGCAAAGATTGGTCAAAGAAATTAGATGGAGCTTTGTGGGCATATCGAACGGCGTTCAAGACACCGATAGGTATGACCCCTTATCAATTCGTCTATGGGAAAGCTTGTCACCTTCCGGTTGAGTTGGAACATAAAGCCTATTGGGCGATTAAAGAGATGAACCTTGATCTCGAATGCCACGATGGTAAAACGAAGAATTCAAATAAACGAGCTAGAGGAGATGAGGTTGAAAGCATATGAAAATGCAAGCTTATACAAAGAGAGAAGAGAGAATTAAAAGGTGGTATGATAAAAGGTTGAAAAAGAAAGAGTTTAAAGAAGGAGATAAGATCCTCCTCTACAATTCGAGGTTTAAAACCTTCGGAAAGGGGAAATTGCAAAGCAAGTGGGACACACCTTATGTTGTGCATTCGGTGCTCTCCAACGGAGCGGTAACCATTATGGATGCGAAAGGTGATGAATTCATGGTGAATGATCAACGGCTTAAGGTTTACTACGAACCCGACGTTGTGCCCTTTCACCACATTGATGTCTTCACCATGGAAGAAGAAGAAGAGCCCGAACGTCCGGCCTAGGACAAAACACAAGGCATGGATTTTTGTAAATAGTTTTTCTTTTAATTTTCTGGAGTTTCTCGCGAAGATTTACTAGGCCAACTTTTTTCCCATGGGCTGAGAAAGCGAAAAAAGGGCGGTGCGCGGGAAACCGGACTTGGACCGGCCACCGGAACAGGGTGGGCCGGCCGACCCGGTCCGACCGGCCCAGTGGGGCCCCGGCGGCGGTTCGCCTCGGTTTTTCCCCAGAAAGCTCCTTTTTGACTTCCTTCTCTGGTCAGAAATTTTTAAGGGAAGTTTGAATAAGGAAAATGAGGTTCCTAGGGTTTTATTTTTCAGACTATTTATTTGGCCGAATTGGGAGCTCGGGAATCCATCCCATCAAGCATACTTTTGCACCCACGCAGCAGCCATGGTGTCCCCAAGGAGCGTAGAGTTGAAGCAAGGCGCCGAGGAGCCATCGATGGAGGAGACGAAGCGATGTGAGCTCAAGCTACCCGTCGAGATCAAGAGGACCACCCGCATCCGTTGCGGAGGGCGTGTCCCGACCGGAGCTATCGCTTCTTGCAACCCCGTCGAAGAGGAGAAGGTCCCTACTCCCGTTCGAAGGTCGGCGCGCATCCGTGGCATGAAGCTGAAGGACTACAAGGAGGTGTCGCCCGAGCCTAAGGACTATGGGGATAGCGACTACTCCGACGATCGTAGCCCGAGCTCGTGGGCGGTCGCCGGAAGAGATGATAACGATCTTTACATTTGGGAGGAGGTGCCCAAGGAGAAGACTCCCGAAGGACCCAATGGCAGCGGCAACGACGACGGCGACGACGACAACAGTGACGGCGACGACGGCGGAGACCTTGGCGATGATGACCTTTTCGGGATGCATCCGATGTGTTGTGCAGCTTGCCGTCACTCCATCTCAGAGCTTTACGCATCAGTCGATGAATGTTTCCAGGCCATGGAGGCGATGAGGCAGCGTATGGAGGATTTGGAATGCATGGTCGAAGACGACTACAAGTTCCTCATCGCAACGTGCAAAAACTTTTTGGCATGGTCGGGAACATGAGGGGCAAGTGGTGCAATAGTTGCGGAAAGTACCACTAGGTTTAGTTTTCCCCCTTAGCATTTTTTGTAAGATACGACGAGGACGTCGTATGATTTAAGCGTGGGGGAGAGCTAGCTAGCTAGCCTTTAGATTTTGAGCTTCAAGTTTAGATTGGTTCAGTTTAGTTTTCGAGAGAGTTTTAGAGTTTAAGAGTCTTTAGTTTTTGAGTGTGTTTTTAAATTTTTGCAAGTTTGATGCGTCTTAATTTAGTGTTGCGTCAAAGAAAATCAAATAAAAAGAGTCCTTTAAATTTTTTGTCTTGTGTGATGCTTATCTTTATTCACTTGTTTGTTCGTCTTTAGTTTTTGATATATGAACATAAGTGTGTGGTTTGAAAAACGTTTATCGTGGTGCTTAGTGGAATTGCTACTTCTAAAAGTACCCATACCGTGCTATGTTCGATGCTAAAAGTTGGAGGAATTCAGTTATGAAAATTATCTAAAAACCCTTGTAATAAAGGTTAGCAAAACCTCTTTTTCCAAGTTGAGAGTAAGAAAAAGATCCTATACAAAGTCAAATTTATTTTTTGCTCCACCATAAGTGTAATTAGCACAATGAGTTGGGCTAGGATCCTTCTCTCTTGGGAGTTTTAATTTCAAGCAATGATCATGTCCTTGTGCTTATCTTTTGTTGCTAGCCTCGTCATGTATTAGGTAACGTGACTTTCACATCGAAAGTCCCGCACATCACCGAATCTCATACCCGAACCTATACATCTCTTTTGTACATCACATTCCTTGAACACAACCTACTCTCAAAGTTTCGTCTCGTCTCTAGCATGGTTTATTTAAAATTTCAGATTGTATGCATGCAAGAAAGAGAGGAGTTGAGAGCTTTGAAAAGAGAGAAAAAGATGTCAAGAGAGGGAAAAATAAAGAGAAAAGTATGTGTATGGAAAAGAAAGAAAGAAAAATAGAAAAGTAAAGAAAATAATAATATATGTGTATGAGAGAATGAAAGGAAGAAGAAGAATAAAAAGAGAGAAGAGGAGTGGCAAGAAGGATCTGAGAGAGATGAATCAAGTGAAAAGAAATAATAAAAGTGCAAGGAAGGATGTCACGTTGTTGAGAGACGAAACTTTCACTCTATTTCCAACCATGTGCAATCCGACAACAAGGACGTCATCGGTGCCTCGTAGTCATATTTTCTTTTGCCCCTTGCACATGTCCACCATTCTAAATCTTCTCACCCTTGATATCCCCACATATGGATTAATTCTCATGATCATTGGCTTTGAAAGGTAAGCAACCATTAGAAGAAGTTCTTAGTTTGACAATATTTATGTTGATTGTGCTAGCCCTACCTATAGCTCCACTTTATATGTTATATGAGAGACTTATGGGAGGTGAGAGTTTTATAAAACTTGTTTAGGATAGACACTTCATATGAGCGACTTGAGAGATCTTGGAGAAAGGTTTTTGTCTAATACTTGTTGCAGGAATTTTTTTTTTGAAAATCATAAAAACCCTCCAATGGAAGAAAAGAGGTAAGCATGGCTGAGATTGAAGGCTTCGAGTGAAGAGTTCGAGTTGTGGGGTAAATCTTGACGTGGTAAAGATTCTAAATGCCCATGTTTATGTATGATGATCATTAGTTTATGTTTATGTATTAAAGATAAAGGATTGACTAACTTGTGAAGAAAGATTTAGAGGAACATGATTACAACACCTTGGACGAAGTTCTTTTACAAGTACTTGCTCGAGGACGAGCAAGATCTAAGCGTGGGGGAGATGTTGACGGTGTATTTTGGTACACCAAACATGTTTATTACACTTTGGTTTGGATTTGATTATGGAACTAACCCGCCACTAGGCACACTAATCATATAACAAGTTCATCTTTGTGCATGCATTTGGAAGTATTGTGTTTATGTAAGAAAACATGGACATAAAGGACGGATTCACAACAAGTTCAAAGGAGCATTTACGGAGTCTTGTTCGTGTTCATGAGCTTGATGAAATCACTCCCAATGGTGGCGAGGACCGAAGTGTTACGAAGGAACACCCTCGGGGATTGAAGCGTAAAAGACCGAACTTCATGCACGGAGAACCTCCATCTTGGACGCGAGGATGACATCAACAAAATCATGCAAGTGGAAGGGGCAAAGTGCATAAATGCATGAGGACCCACGGGAGCGAAGGGGCGACCGAAATGAGCCTAGGCCGGTCGGCCCAGGCCAGCCGGCCCAGCCCACTCCGGGGGTCGGTTCGGCCCCCCTTTCCTTGCACCCGAAGGATCTTCAACCCCAAAGCTCTAGAGGCACCGCCATTCGCAGAGGTGAGAGCCATTCGTACCAAGAGGCCATCCACAATCTAGAGAGAGAGGAGGGAGATCTCCAGAGGGGGATCAACCACCTCGAAGGAGGCACCCACAAGTGGAGAAGAAGGAAGACACCGTCGGAAGGGTGACCATGATCAACGGTGCTATGTCTAGCACCTTGATGGGGTAATCTCCTTATTCGTCCATGGGTTGTAATCAATCTTAAGATGTAATCGTACCTTGTTGGAACATCTATCTATCATCTTGTGTTGAATATACTTTAATGCTTAAGGTTAGCTACCATGCCGTAAAGAGAGTAGAGATCCAATACTCCCTTGGATCCATTCAATACGCCGTGTCCATCATAGGTCTAGTCACGATTACCTTCGCGTAGTTACAGTACGAGAGGAGGGAAAGGGCGAAACCGTGGTCACAACCCCCGATAGATTAGATTGGTTTTCTTGTTTAAAGCGACTACATGTTCTAGGATCGTAGACCCATGGGCGAGTGTCTTTTATCTTGATTGCTTAATCATTCTCTCTAGTGTAGTTTAGTCCTTTTCTAGTTTAATCATAGTTAGGGTTTGAGTAGTTAGCGAGTAGAGGTAGATCAAACGCTTGTAATCCCCTTGCTCCGCGGATTCACAAGAACCTTGGGAATCCCGTGGTGAAAAAGGTGTAGGTCTGTTCGCTTGCGGATCGTAAGTGGATACGTCTTTTATTCGTCAACACCTGGCTAGTGTTGCTCTGTGGGGGCTTCATGTTGTTCTGGTTGTTGTACTGTTTGTACTGGGTTTTGGGGCCCTGAGAACCCGTGGTGTTAACACCAAAATTTGGTAAGGAGTCTGACTTGTGGGTCCAACTCGGTGAGAAATCCGTCCGGCGGAAGGAAGGTTTCTTCAGACGCATTCGGCATGAAAATCCGCGGTCGGCTATTTGCTTCCGTACGGCAAGGGAACTGTTGAGCTGATTTTGCGGGATTGTACGGTGATGTGGCCCATGCGGAAAGGACGAATGGATGGATAAGCGATCGGGCTTAGAGATAAATTAGGTATCAAATCCATTCGAGGTTGTGCTTGGCAGGGTATAAATATGAACCCTGAATGTATGTAACAGATATACGAATCATTCTCAATACAAACCGGCTTTACGCCAAACCCTAGAGTCCATTTGTCGTGTCGTCGAGTTCTTCGAGAGGGTTCATTGATCCGTCGACCTCCGTGAGTACCGGCAACCTTGTATCATATCTAGTATCATGCGGTGGATTTAGATCTGATGCAAGTAGTCTTGTTACCATGCTTAGTGTCATGCGGTAGATTCAAGCTTGGTTCAAGAGGGTTTCTTGTTAGGTCATGAGCCATGCGGTAGGCTAAGATCTAGCTTGAAGCAAGTTATCGGCTCTGTTGAATTTTGGCAAGATTCAATAGATTCGTTAAGTTATCCTGTGTTGCTTTGAGTTTTTGCTTTATGTTTAAATTCATGTAACACTTCTTTGCCCAATCTAGATGGGTTTGGATCGGCTCTATCCCTTTTGATGATCCTTATGCGAATCAAGTTCGTGCCTTTGGCTAAATTAACACGTGGATCACATGTTCTTTGATAGCCGAAACCGAGTCGATCTAGGTTGTTACGTATTGCGGGTTCAAGCTTGCCAAAGTTTGTATAAATCTTGAAAGAGCTGGGTATCACGCGGTAGATGCAGGTTTTTGGGTTGCTTTGGAGCTAATCATCCGGTGGATTAGATTTCAAATCAATCTGATAGATTTATCTTACTTGGTAATGTTCGTTCCTTCTTCATGGACCCCGAATCGGCTGTTCAGCCGTGTTCGGTTATGATCTTCATGAGTAAAACACATGCGTAATTCATGCTTTAAATAATGTATGCTTTTAGCTTTCCATATTTAGATTGTATCATGCGGTGGATAGATCTATTTGTGGAAGGTGGCACGATCCCAAGCAGGTTGTATCATGCGGTGGATAGATTCGCTTGGTATCGTACCCGACGGGTTTTAAAGTACCTAGACATGCGGTAGACTAGTGCTTTGGATCTATGCATGCTTGTTTATTACATATTTATGCTCGTGCTTTTACTTCATTTATTATTCAATGTTGATCACCACGAGGATCGGTCACGGTCTTGCGCACGTGCATCTTTGTCCAAACAAAGACCGATCGTCGTCATGCTTACATCATTTATTCGGCTATGTTACTTTTTCCCTTTTAATGCTCCCGAATGGTTTCAGTTTGCTGGCAGATAGCTTTTTATAGCTATATGTCATCTCATTTGGCTCTATAGCCGTAAATATGGAACTGTCTGGTATCACCCGGCAAGTTCCAAGCTTTGGAATTTAACTACTTTGTCTTTTGTTATTTTTCAGGGAAAATTGACTGGCACGTCTTGTGATCTCTTTCATGTGTGAAGCCAGCTTGTTCGGCTTGCTGTGTGCTTGGCGCTAGGTGCAGATTTTGCGTCAACACACTTTTTGGCACGCCCGGTGGGACCAACAGCCGAAAACCAAGATGCCTGACATCGGGGATATCATGGATGTCAACATCGAAGACCTCTCTCCAGAACAGCGGCAACAGCTGTAGGATGTCGTGGATCAATTCCAACAGAAGTGCTTGCTATCATTCAAGAAGAACAGGAGTGGTGTCCCATACTTGAAAAATGAGATGCCCAGGGTATTGTTGCCAGGAGAGAGTGACGCTACGACCCAGCAGGAGAGGGAGGAATGCATGCAAGCGTTCCGAGATACCGCGGACCACGTCCTGAGCAGGCACCACAGAGCTTTCCTGGGTGCATTCAAGCAAATGATGGTGGCTGTCTTCGGTCCAGGCATGGAGCAGGTGTTCAATAAGACACCCATTCAAGGAGGCACCGTGGAGATGGGCGAGTCCAGTTCTCAACCGCCATTGCGAGCCGGCCCGGCCCGGCCTCCTCCGCGAGCGAGCGCCGGGAGCCAAGCTTTCCGGCCTCCTCCACAAGGTGCGGCGGTCGGCCCGCTTCGGCCCCCGCGCCGCGGCCGCGGAGGACGACTGTCCAGCCACCACCGCGAGGGCGGCGCGGGTCAACTCCGTGTCAACGGCCGAACCCGTACCGGCCCACGTACGGGGCGCGGCATTCGGCTCGCCCGAGGCCCCGCTTGCTTCCGGCTACGAGGATTGCCCCGGCCCGACGCGCGGCTGCGCAGAGGAATTTATACGGCGGAAGCTACCACGAGGTGGGGAACTACGGAGCCATCGATGCTCTCCCGAATCCGGGTTACGGACCGGCTACGGGCACGCGGGAGGATGATATCCCGGCACGAAGATGGCCGACTTGATGCAGAATCAATTCGGCCTCAAACCAAAAATGCAAGGACCTGCCTACACGCCTCCGTTCCCAGAGTGGTACTACAACGTGATCCTGCCGCCAAGAGTAAAGCCTCCGATGGAATTCACAAAGTTCTCTGGGCAGGATGACACGAGCACCACGGAGCATATTGCTCGCTACTTGATGCAGCTTGGGGAGTGCTCATCTGAAGAGGCATTCAGGGTCAGATACTTCCCCATGTCACTAACGGGCGCAGCGTTCCAATGGTTTTCATCTTTGCCCCCTCAATCAGTTAGCACATGGAGAGAGCTGGAACGGAGATTCCACGCCCACTATTTTAGCGGCAGCGCGGAGAAGAAGCTGATCGACCTCGCTACCCTGAAGCAGAGGCACAGTGAAATGCCCTTGGAGTTCATCAGGAGGTTCAGGGAAGTCAAGGGCATGTGTTTTTCGCTAAATCTGCCAGATGACCAGTTGGCCGACATGGTCGTTGCCGGGATGCTGCCGGCCGTGCGTGAAAAGCTGTTCGGCATGGAATTCGATAACCTGGGCCAACTGTCCCAAAAGCTGTCGTTGATGAGCAACCAAGCCTACGGTTTCAAGAAAGATGCCAGGTTCGGCAAACAGCACGACGTGGCGGATATCTACAATCAGTTTCTAGACAAAGCCGACCAAACGGAGGATTCTGATGATGACCAGGATGTGGCTGCAGCCGAAATCATGTGGGGAAAAGAACTGTTGACCATGAATCAGCGCTGGGTCAAACAGACCAAAGGCACCTATGATTTCGACATCACCAAGGCTGATAAGTTGTTTGAGCTCCTGGTGAAGGAAGGCCGAATCAAATTGCCTGAACGACATTCCATGCTTCGGCCCGATGGAGTAAAGGAGAAATGTTACTGTGGCTTTCATGACAGGAACTCGCACTCCATCAACGACTGCAGGGTCTTCAGGATGAGGATCCAGAAAGCTATCCAGGAGGGACATCTCAAGTTCGATAACAAGATGAAGCTGGACGGCAACCCTTTTCCTCAGAACATGATAAGCTTTTCCGTCAACACGGTGACAGCCGAAGAGAAGGGCAAGGTCAAGGTCTTGACTTCAGCCAGGGCAAGGCAGGAAGGAACAGTAGAACCAGAACGTCAAGTGACCTTAGAGCAGGTGCATGGTGAGGCCCCCCGCATTCTCAAGAGCCATGTCGAGATCGGGGAATCGTCCAGAGCCAAACCCAGGGTGACCACGCGTATCCTCCTCAATAAGTGGCAGCGCCAGCTGGAAAAAGAGCGCTACCAGAAACGAAAATACGAGGAGGAGAGGCGCAGGGCCGAAGAGGAAGCACGCAGGAGCGATCTAGAGCAATATACGCGCGAGCAGGAGCGCGCGCACTGGGGGTGTGCATTCTTCAGGCACTGCTGGAACGAAGGGTTGAAGCTGTCCACGCTGAGAAATTGCCCTGAATGCAGCGATAGGTATTTTGAGTATAGGCAGGAGACTGCCAATCGCCGATCCGTCCATGAAAGGATTGGAAGGATACATCCTAGCGAGGATCGGCGTCAAAAAATTGAAATATTGATCATCTCAGGAAGAGACAAGCTGATTTAAGGTGGGCTGATCAAGAGGAAGACAAGGACGAGTACATCTGGCAAAAGGGGCAATGGTGCCCGCCTGGCCTAAGAAAGAGTCAGAAAAGGAGGGTTCAACGCTTGAGGAACCGTGAACTGAGGTAGGCCGGGATCCAGACAAGACAGGTGTGGCGTCCAAAGGATAAACCTGAAGGGTCAAACCATTCGGCTCCGGCGTGCATGGTATATTTTCTGCCGAACGAGTTTATGGCTCCTGCTAATCAGGTTGTGCAGGAAGAGGCGTCCCTGGACGATGAGCAGATTGAGGGACTGATGGCGCAGCTGGTGCTAGCCAAGCAAGCCGTCTTTGACAAACCGGCCAAAAATCGACACATGAGGCCGCTATACTTGAAGGGATATGTCAATGGCAAGCCATTGACCAAGATGTTTGTCGACGGTGGAGCGGCGGTCAATGTAATGTTGTACACCACTTTCAGAAAACTTGGCATGGGCCCTGGCGATCTGACACCTACAAGCATAATACTGAATGATTTCACCGGGAATCCTTCAGACACCAAGGGATGCGCCCACGTGGATCTCATGATCGGGTCCAAGACCCTGCTCACAACCTTCTTTATTATCGAAGGTAAAGGAGCCTATAGCCTACTGCTTGGACGGGACTGGATTCACGCCAACTGCTGCGTCCCATCTACCATGCATCAGCAGCTCATCCAATGGGTAGATGATGATATTGAGGTGGTCCAAGCAGATGACTCCGTGAGCGTTGCAAATATGGAACCAGCTTTCCGGGAGTATCAAGGCATTGATCGTTTCTCGGGGAAAGACCGGGGAGAAGGTCTGTTAAGCTTTGTCGGCGAGCCGATCAACGGTGATTCAAGCGGTCGGCTCTTATAGCAATTTTTAATGGATAACCCCGTCGATGGTACTGATGGCAAATTGGGGCGAGGATTCATGTCGGCCGATAAATTAGAGGAAGTTGACATTGGAAGCGGTGACAAACCAAGGCCGACATTCATCAGCACAAACTTGCAATCAGACTTCAGGGAGGAATTAATCAAGCTACTCAAGGAATATAAAGATTGCTTCGCCTGGGATTATTCGGAGATGCCTGGACTGGACCGCTCCATTGTTGAGCATCGGTTGCCAATCAAATCTGGTTTTAAACCATACAAGCAACCACCCCGGAAAATCTACAAGGATGAAGTATTGGCCGATGTGAAGAAAGAAGTTGAAAGATTACTTGATGCAAACTTCGTTCGGCCATGCAGATACGCGGAGTGGATCTCTAATATTGTCCCTGTTTACAAGAAGAATGGAAAGATGAGGGTCTGCATAGATTTCAGGGATTTGAACAGAGCTACTCCGATGGATGGTTACCCCATGCCTGTTGCCGATTTGTTGGTTGACGCCGCTGCTGGGCACAAGGTCATCAGTTTCATGGATGGTAATGCAGGGTACAACCAGATTTTTATGGCAATAGAAGATATATCAAAGACGGCCTTCAGATGTCCTGGTCACATAGGCCTGTTTGAATGGATAGTCATGACATTTGGGTTCAAAAATGCCGGTGCAACTTATCAGCGAGCCATGAATTACATCTTTCACGAGTTGATCGGCAAAGTGGTTGAAATTTACATTGATGATGTCGTGATCAAGTCCCTTAGTTATGACACACATTTGGAGGACGTGAAGAGAACCTTGGAGTGCACCCGAAAGCATGGTCTAAAGATGAATCCAAATAAGTGTGCTTTTGGGGTATCAGCTGGAGAATTCTTGGGATTCTTGGTCCACGAAGGAGGGATTGAAGTTGGCAAGAAGAGCATGAAGGCCATTGATGAAGTTGTCCCTCCAACTAATCTCAAGGAATTGCAATCACTGCTCGGCAAGATTAATTTTGTAAGGAGATTCATCTCAAATCTATCATAGAAGGTTTTGCCGTTTTCTCCATTGCTGAAACTTAAGAAAGATCAGAAGTTCGCGTGGGGTGACGAACAACAAAAAGGCTTTTGATGAGATCAAGCAGTACATGAAGGAGCCACCAGTACTGGTCCCTCCTCAGTTGGATAAGCCTTTCAAGTTGTACGTGGCGGCCGATACCCAAACCATTGGATCGGCCCTTATTCAAGAATTTGAAGGAAAGGAGCGGGTAGTAGCGTATCTTAGCCGAAATTACTTGACCCCGAAACCAGGTATTTGGCTGTAGAGAAGCTGTGCCTATGCGTGTACTACTCGTGTACAAAGTTTCGGCACTACTTGTTGAATGCCGAATGCGTTGTATACTCCAAGTTTGATGTAATAAAACACATGTTATCTATGCCAATTTTGAACGGCAGGATTGGCAAATGGATCCTGGCTTTATCAGAGTTTGAGTTAAAGTTCGAATCGGCAAAAGCTATTAAAGGTCAAATCATTGCCGATTTTATAACTGAGCATCGTGATCCGTCAATTGATTTGCTTGAAATTACTCCTTGGGCTTTATTTTTTGATGGGTCATCATGTGGTAAAGGTGGGGGAGTAGGGATTCTGCTGATTTCGCCTAGAGGTGAGATGTTTGAGTTTGCCATCCCTATACAACCCACTGTTACAAACAATCGGTGAGTACGAAGCATTGCTTCTGGGGCTTCAATATTTGAGAGAAGCCGGGGCCGTTTCGGTTGAGATTTATGGAGATTCAGAGTTGGTAATAAAGCAATTGAACGGCTAGTACGAATGCAAAAGTGAAGCGCTGAGGAGTTACTACGAAGAATGCAGGAAAATCTTGAAGAGCTTTCCGTTGGTGACTCTACAGCATATTCCTAGGGAACATAACGAAGAAGCAAACAGGTTGGCTCAGAGCGCCTCTGGTTACAAAGAGAGTCAAGAAGCGTTTGTTACAAACATATGCGCATTGGGGACGGATCTTGCGGAGGATGATTGGAGAAAAGAGATCGTTGACTATTTGAAAGATCCATCCCGAAAGGTCTCTGGGAAGCTCAGGTACAAGGCCATAAAATTCGCTCTTCTGGATGATAATTTGTTTTAAAATCATTAAATGGGGTATTGTTACGATGCCTGGGTCCAGAAGAAGCCAAAAGGATGATGAGTGAGGTGCATGATGGGATATGTGGAGCACACCAATCGGCCTACCGCATGAAATGGGTTATCAGGCAAGCTGGGTGCTTTTGGCCGACGATATTGGAGGATTGCTTTGAGTATTACAAGGGATGTCAAGACTGCCAGAGGTTTGGAAATATTCAAAGGGTCCCGCATCAGCGTTAAATCCCATTATCAAGCCATGGCCATTCAGAGGCTGGGGTATAGACTTGATTGGCCAGATTAATCCACCATCTAGCAAGGGGCATAAGTTTGTGCTTTTGGCTACAGACTATTTTAATAAATGGGTTGAGGCGATTCCACTAAAGAAGGTGACGTCGGAAAACATGGTTGATTTTGTCAAGGAACACATCATCTATCGGTTTGGAATCCCTCAGACGATCACAACTGATCAAGGAGCCCAATTCGTGTCCTTGGAATTCAGAGAATTTGCCGAAAGCATGGGAATCAAATTGTTTAATTCTTCTCCCTATTATGCCCAAGCTAATGGTCAGGCGGAGGCTTCTAATAAGATCATGATCAAGCTTATACAAAAGAAGATTGACCAGAAGCCAAGGAGGTGGCATTCGGTACTCAGTGAAGCATTATGGGCTTACCGAATGGCCCCTCATGGAGCTACAAAAACATCTCCTTATGAATTGGTTTATGGACACCATGCGATTTTACCTTGGGAAGTACAATTAGATTCTAGGAGAGTTGTTTCACAGAAAGATTTAAGCTCCAAAGATTACAGTGGCTTAATGATGGATGAGCTAGAAGATTTGCACATGATCCGTCTTAGGGCCCTGGAAAACATCGAGAAGAACAAGCTGCGGGTTGCCAAGTATTATAACAAGAAAGTAAAAGTCAGGCAATTTGTAGAAGGGGATTTGGTTTGGAAAGCGTTACTGCCGATTGGAACCAAATACAGTGAATTCGGCAAATGGTCCCCTAATTGGGAAGGACCCTTTCGCGTGTTCAGATGCATCCCTGGTAATGCGTACATGTTGAAAACTTTACTAGGAGAAGAATTTTCCGCTGCAATAAATGGGAGATATTTGAAGAAATATTATCCTAGTATTGAAATCGATCGGTGATCACCAGCAGTGGGATTACATGCATCTGATACAGGACTAGCCGGCGCTCAAGAACGAGGCCGCCTTTAGGACAAAAATTCCCAAACAGAAGGAATGGCCAGTGCCTAGATGCATTGCCCTTAGCACAAAACTACATTACAACTGCCTCTCGCAGGTTTATATCCAACAACCCTGGTGATCAGGACTTCGAGGAGGTGGGAAGCAGAAGGCCAGGAGGAAGAAGCGAAAGTATGATTCAATCTTTTCTTTGCTTCTTTGGATGCTCCCTCTTCAGTTGCTCCAGGACCACCGTGACAGCAACTTGGAATGCACGAGGGTGACCATGATTTGCTGCCTCCACCAAGCTATCCCAAGCCGCTTTCAGGTTGTTGTACCTATCTGAGACATCTGAAACAGAGGAGTGGTTATTAGGGGCAAAAATCCAGATGTGAACGCGAAGTCAAGAAAAGGTTAGAAACATTACCTCCCACTAATGCCTCCAAAGCCATGCGACGCTCGCGCTCGGCCTGGCAACGAGCGGTGATGTCCCTGAGGTCATGCTCCAGGTGCCGAACGCGGCGGTGCAATTGATGGCTGGTTCTCTGTTCAAGCGTGGCATCCTCTGCTTCGAGAGAAGAATTAGAGGAGATGTACTCAGGCATATCTTCAGTCCCGATGATTTCTTCAGGAAGCAGATGAAGGCTGAAAGAGGAAAGGTAGAGAGGAGGTAAAGCACGAGATCATATGAGGAAACAAGGAGTAAATCAAGGGGAAACTCACTCTCGAATCGTGCGTTTCTTCGGAGTGCTGCTCTCCTGGGGTTGCTTGCCTTTGTCCATGGCCTTGGGGTTTTTTCCTTTGGGGACAGAGGAGGAGATGAGAGGTGATGGATGAGTGTGCGAGTGGATTTGCAGGGCATCTCAGCAGACTATTTTATTGACCGAGGGAGTGCATTGGGAGTGATGAGCGGCAGCGTGCACTATTGGAATACCAAGCGGCAGGGTTTTCTTCCCGAATGCGAACGGTTTTCGTCTGAACAGTGCTTACGGATTGCCGATTCAGGGATCTTCTGCGGATTTTGCGCCAAGGGGCATCTGTTTTCGTGTGTTCGGCTCAAGCAAGTTCCCGAATACGTTTAAGAAAAACAAGATTCACGAATGCAAACGTGAAGAAAATCATCGCAGTGCAAGCACAAAAATCAAAAGTTCTTTATTTATTGCCGATATCAAACATCCCTAATACAATCTAGTCAAAGAGCCTGTTCAACACAGACTGGGGATGAGTGAGTTCGGCAATGGTGTCACCGTGGCCATCGAGGCGCTCCAAGATGATCTCGATCTCCTCGATGTCTTCTGGCACGCCGCCCCGGAAGCCGCGCGGCCTGTTGGAGTAGTCGACGTCAGTGTGCGTCGCCATGGCGGCCAGGCCCAAAGTGGTGCTCAAGCGGATGCCATGGGTGGCCACTTCGTCCACGCGGTGCTCCACCGCAGCAAGGCGCTCCGCCGGCGTATCTCCGCGAGCGTTCACCTTATCGGCCAATTGCTCCACCAGCATCTTTAGTTGGTTGAGCTCGGCGTCACAGGCTGCAAAGTGCAAGAAAAGGTGATTAGCATCAAAGGCCGGATTGGATCAAAGAGCGGTTTCGGAGCCGTACCGTCGATGGTCTCCAGCAGCTGCTTGCGCTGGTCTTCCCACTCGCCAGCCTTTTTGGAGACATCTCCCAGCTCGAGCTGGGTCACCTCCAGCTACGCTTTGAAGCGGAGAGCATCAAGTTCCCCGTAGGGCACGGGGGAGTGATGGTCGGACTTGTAGCGAACATGGCCTCATATGCCATTTGTTCGGAGTTTGATTTTGGTGATTCATGACAACATGATCATTGGGACTAACCATATTGTTTGAGCATGTCTTTGTAGACATTTCTAGGTCCCATGGATGCAACCGCACACAATGCAAAGCACGACAAAAGAAAACATATGAAGCCGGGATAAAGAGAGGAATGAATTGGACTTGTCCTATGAATAAATTATTCTTAGATCAATCAAATGGTATTAAATGCTACAGAATCATGAAGATTATTCCACAAGCTTTCCATAGAGTCCAAGATCATCAAAATCGGAATCCGGAGTGAAAAGTTATGCCCAAATTAAGATGTGCTTGAAAATAGGGCACGGGATGATCCGACGGTCCCATTTTTGTGAGCACCGGATAAACTGCGAGAAGAAGAAAACAAGTGTATAAGCACCGGATGATCTGGTGGTACCATCGGATGATTGCATCGGTTCATCCTATGCTTTTTCGGGAAACATACGGAGAGAGGTATTCGCGCGAAATGTCTAGCACCGGATGAACCGACGCTATCATCGGTTCATACGACGCTTAAAAATGCTCAAATGCTCAGGATTTTCTCAGAATCTTGTAGAGAATTTCATAAGCTTTCCAACAAGTACAAGATCGCCCAAAACAGAGTTCGGAGCAGAGAGTTATGGCCAAAATACCGAAGGGCAGCGACGTGGGTGACAGGATGAACCTCTGGTACCGTCGGTGCAACATCAATACTCCGACGCTCAAAACTTGGTCAAATACTCAAAACTTTTCCAGAATCTTGTGTAGAATTTCATAAGCTTTCCAACGAGTATAAGCTCGTCGAAAACGGAGTTCGGAGCAAAGATATACAGGCAAAGTACGGAAGGGCATATGGCAGCACAGGATGATCCGACGCTACATAAAATGACACCGTCGGTTCATCCGGCGGTATATCTTAAATAGCCGTTAGAGCAACGGCTATATTGGTGTGTTGGCCTATTTATACCCCTTCAACTCTCCCATTTGAAGGTGCTGGATTGTGTGGAAGTGCGAGAGGAGTTCAAGACACATTCAAGATCATATCCAATCCATCCAAGTGCTTAATTGCTCATCCTTAGACTAGTGCATGCTTTGTGTGTGTGCTTAGTGCTAGGCTTAGCTTAGAGCTGAGTGAGTGCAAGGTTGTGCCAACCTTGTGAGGTGATTCTTGAGTGAATCAAGTCGTACAAGGTTCGTCAGAAGCCTTGGGGCCTAAGTGGCTCACCGGCAATCGACATCGACCCTCCGGCTTGGTGTGGAGCGGCGAGGACACTTTGTGCGGGGGATGTGGAGACCCCCTTCCTTAGTGGAGGAGCTCCTTAGTGGAGGCGGTATCAAGGTGACCAAGGGAGCTTGGCAAGTGCCTAAGTGGCTAGCCTTTGTGGCGAGTCAAGTGGTGCTCTTGGGAGAGACTTGGTGGCCGGGAAGCAATACTCTTGTGTGAGTGCTTCAACAACGTGGACTAGGGGTGGCTTAGTGCCTACCGATACCACGGGATAAATCGCGTGTCAAGAGTTTGCTTCCTCTCATCCCCTTTACGTTTCCGCATTTACTCTCTTGCAATCTTTGCTTGCCTCTACATTCCTAGAGTAGTATCATGCTAGGATTGGCTATAGGTTGCAAACCTTCTTTTTGGATGGGAGTTTCACACTAGAACAACCGTAGTTGCACATATAGATAGTATGTTCTAGTTTACCTTTGCACAAATTTAGTGAAGCCATAGGTTAAGGTTTTTAGTTGCCTAATTCACCCCCTCCCCCTCTTAGGCTAACGGGCATCCGATTCCTTACGGGACTCAGAGGAATCGTCCGGTAGGGGGGGCCGACCGGTGCGGAGGATGGATTCCATTGAATCAACCTGAAACAAGGATGATCGTCAAAAACAAAAGGGGATCAAAGATGAATCGTAGAAAAAGAATTGACGATCATTGCCTCCGACGCGCACTGGCGCGGCTCCCCTCCGCCTCATCAGCAGCGCGACGCCGGTTGTTGCTGCTCGCCATGCTTCTGGGATTTGCGCTGGTTGGAAAAGGAAGACTTGAGATTGGCGAGGATTTGAGAGCTAAAGGCTTGGTGGAGAGCTAGGGGCACCTACGGTTTTCATTTATAGGCCTGGCAAGACAGATCGTGGCCTCAGGTCGTGGCTCTGGATCGTGGCGCATATCCCGAGAAAATTGGAAGGTGGAGAGGTTTCCTTGACCAATCTGCCGTCGGGTCGTTTGGAGTTCAAGGCTGAGTCATATTCGGTTGATTGGCTCGGCTGAAAAGAGTCAAAGTGCCGTTCGGGTATTGGTACTTCTTTGCCGAATGGGTCGTTCAGCGTTGCAGTTAAGGACGTGCAGAGGAAAAGAGAAATAAGATTGCAAGAGCAAATGTTGCAAGAGCGACCAGTTCGGTTACACATCAATCAAAACATCTAGACGTTCAAATATTTCGCAATTACATTGCAGGCATTCGATGTTGCTTGGTGAAAGTTCTCCATCCGTTCTTGATAATCCCTCTGGGCGTTGGACAGGATGGTGAGTTCTGCATCACATTGATTCACCTCAGTTACGGCCGACGTTGCTTCCTCTTGGATCTTCTCTATCAATCCAGGGAGTTCGGCTATTTTCTTGTCATCGACTTCTATTTCAGCTGACAGACTTCTCAGTTCTGCCTCCAATGCGGCTTTTCTGGCAATCTTCAATTCACGAGCAGCTTGCAGTTTGGCCAATGTATCTTTGTGACTCTCAGTCTGAGATTGTGCTCCCTTTACGGCTTGTTCAGCTTTGGCCTTCTTCTGTTCAACAGCTGGGCGGGAAGACACCTTTCTCAGAGCTCATCTTATGGGCACGTAATGAATTTTCAGACCAGAGATGGATTCAAGTGAGGCATTGATGTCCTCAGGGAGTTCTTGGCTGATGGGTTCAAGCATTTCTTCGAAGTGATCGAGATCTTTGAATTGATCTCGTGCATCTCTTTGCAGCCAGGCGAGGATTTCCTTGAGTTATTCTTGCACTATCTTTGACAAAGTTTGAGGCACTCCTTCCTTTGTCTCGGCAACTGGATTGTTCCCCATTGATGGCTCTGATGATGATGGAGCCTGATCCTAAGAGAGCAATATTGCCGAGTCAGGAGTATTGGAAGTAAAGGATAACAAGATTAGGTGCAAATGTTTACCTCATGCCTGACTTCCTGAACTGGAGCAGGATTTTGTTCAGGGGCGACCTCTGGAATTATTGGTGAAGAGGATATTCCAGGCAAAGCTGAAGCTTCTATGTGAAAGGGTGCTGGTGCAGCCTCTGGTAACCTTGAAGCTTCTGGCTGGAGAGAAGTTGGATTCGCCTCTGCTGGGGTTGATGTCTCTGCCTGGCCAGTAGGTGATTGAGCCCTTGGAGGACTTGGAGGATCCGGTTGAGAGGGGGAGTTCATCTCTGGCGAGTTTGGTGTGTCTGTCTAAGCAGGAGGTGATTGGGACCCTGATGAAGATGAGATCTCCACGTGGACAGATGGTTCAGCCCTGGGTGGACTTGCTTGTTGAGACACTGAGACATCCACAAGTTGATCCTCCATTGTTTCCTCTGCAAATGCCAGATTAAGAATAAATGCCAGTGTTCATCCTTAAGGAAAGGACAATAAAGGTCATACCATTGGGTGGAGCATTGGCAGATTCTGAAGCTGAGGATTGCTGAGTTCTAGTCTGAAAATGCATAAAATGTAATTTATCAGAAAAAGAGTAATCCTGTGATCAAGAAAGGAAGAAATTTTACCTCAACAAGGACTTTCTTGATGGTTCTTCTCCTCTTAGCATTTGGAGGTGCAATCAGACACAAGCCTTGCCTCCTGTCAGCAGTAATGCTAGACAGAGTTGGATCTGTTGTGGCATATCTAGCAATCAGTTGAGCCAGGGTTGGTGATCTGAATCCCAATGCTGAGATTGGGCCTACTACATTGTAAGCAATCTCCCTGGCCAGAGGGGCAGGCATTGTGTTCTATGGGTAAAGAAAGAAAAGAAATAAAATCAGGATCATGGTTGGAGGAGGAAATGTCGGATTTAAGGATTAATCATATTACCTCTGAAGTTGGCTGAAAATCAGGCATCAATTCTGTACAGAATAAGTGTACAGGCTCACTGAAGATGTGATCATGGAATTCTTGCCACCAGGAGTTAAAGGTGGGGTGAGCTACTGTTGTAGGTATAAAGGGTCGAGTGTAAACGGTTGACCGCACACATACCGAAAGACCTCTTTGGTATGGGTAAGCTCTTTGATTTCCTCTCTGGGCTTGAGGAATTCATGCAGAAACAGTCTCGGGGGCATCTGGCCACATCCAAGTTGCCGAGCCATCATGTTGGGCTGATAGTATTCATAAGTACTGTGGTTCAGCCTCCCTCCACTGAATTCAGCTGGCAGAATACATGGGTGGATGATGATGTTAAGGATTTCCAGAAATCTTCCATCTTGGCGTCCAGCTTCGAAGGAGAACTCACAGGGGAGAGTTAAATTATCATTGTCCAAATAAGGGAGCCAGAGAGGATTTGGGAAACCTTTGAAGAAGAGCTCAAAGAGCTGGCTGACATTCTGCTTGATGAGAACAGTTGAAGCAGCCTCTCCATAGGTATGGCATCCTCTGGTGACTTGGGATTCCCCTTCGTGATAATTGGATGAAGGGAAGAGCCGGGTGTTCAGATCAACACCAATAATCTGGTGCATGTGCAGTTGCAGCCACATTTGGACAAACCACCAAGGACCGTTGACACATGCTATCCTTTGGCTGGTGTACATTTGGGTGACAGTTTGATGAAGCATGTGGTACACACTGCCCAGGAGGTATTTCCCAAGAGGAAAGCGATTGCCATTGGCTAAGTGTGAAGCCATTGCAATGTGATTCAGGGTAGGCTCATTGGCTTTACCACAGAAGATGAACCTGCACAGCCACATATTCAAGAATGCCCTGTATTCAACTTCACCAAGGGGTTCGTCCTTCATATGGTTCAGGATGTAATTTTTGTATCCGCTCCCTGGTTTCACCCCTGTTTGTCTTGTGGAACCTTTGAAATCCCAGGGACGAACAGATCCTGTAATGTCAAGGCCGGTAATCATGTACACATCGGCCAGAGTTGGGGACATTGGGCCGTGACCAAAAAGGAAGGCGTTGACGCCATTTGACCAGAAGTAGCAAGCCGCTATCAAGAGGTCTTCATTTTTGGGGGTCTCGGCCAAAGACAGCTCCAAACACTAAGCGATGCAGAGGGTATCCCAGTTTTGGGTCCTGGCACTCTTATCCGCAAGAATTCTCAGCCCGCAATTAGGGGCAAGGGCCAGTTCTTGAAAGCATCCTGCCACTGAGGAGGTTTGGTTAGAGCCGCTTTGAAGGGGATCCTTTGGGATTCAGCTGTGATAAATTCGCGAGGATCAGCAACTCCCACAGGGCCAAGGAAGTAGGATCTTGAATTGGCCTCAGTATGGATCAAAAGCTCGGTGGAAAGCTCCTGAGAGCAAGCGAAGAAGAAATTTCAGGTAAAAAGTGAAAATCTGAATGCCGAATAAAGTTTATGGTGGAGGAATTTACCTGAGCAGCTTGATTTTGAGCCACCATTGGGGATTTGAGCTCAGCGAAAGGGGATCTAGGGTTTGGATCTAGACGAAGATTTCGGCGGATTGCAAAGAGAGAGAACAGGTGTTGACAGATTGGATTTGAAGACGTTGGTGGCTGGAGTCAATTCCGAAATAAAATCACTTTTATCCCGTAATTGAAGGGGCATGTGTTAAAACCAAAATTTGGTAAGGAGTCTGAATTGTGGGTCCAACTCGGTGAGAAATCCGTCCGGTGGAAGGAAGGTTTCTTCAGACGCATTCGGCAGGAAAATCCGCGGTCGGCTATTTGCTTCCGTTCGGCAAGGGAACTGTTGAGCTGATTTTGCGGGATTGTACGGTGACATGGACCATGCGGAAAGGACGAATGGATGGATAAGCGATCGGGCTTAGAGATAAATTAGGTATCAAATCCATTCGAGGTTGTGCTTGGTAGGGTATAAATATGAACCTTGAATGTATGTAACAGATATACGAATCATTCTCAATACAAACCGGCTTTACGCCAAACCCTAGAAACCATTTGTCGTGTCGTCGAGTTCTTCGAGAGGGTTCATCGATCCGTCGACCTCCATGAGTACCGGCAACCTTGTATCATATCTAGTATCATGCGGTGGATTTAGATCTGATGCAAGTAGTCTTGTTACCATGCTTAGTGTCATGCGGTAGATTCAAGCTTGGTTCAAGACGGTTTCTTGTTAGGTCATGAGCCATGCGGTAGGCTAAGATCTAGCTTGAAGCTAGTTATCGACTCTGTTGAATTTTGGCAAGATTCAATAGATTCATTAAGTTATCCTGTGTTGCTTTGAGTTTTTGCTTTATGTTTAAATTCATGTAACACTTCTTTGCCCAATCTAGATGGGTTTGGATCGGCTCTATCCCTTTTGATGATCCTTATGCGAATCAAGTTCGTGCCTTTGGCTAAATTAACACGTGGATCACATGTTCTTTGATAGCCGAAACCGAGTCGATCTAGGTTGTTACGTATTGCGGGTTCAAGCTTGCCAAAGTTTGTATAAATCTTGAAAGAGCTGGGTATCACGCGGTAGATGCAGGTTTTTGGGTTGCTTTGGAGCTAATCATCCGGTGGATTAGATTTCAAATCAATCTGATAGATTTATCTTACTTGGTAATGTTCGTTCCTTCTTCATGGACCCCGAATCGGTACATTCGGCCGTGTTCGGTTATGATCTTCATGAGTAAAACACGTGCGTAATTCATGCTTTAAATAATGTATGCTTTTAGCTTTCCATATTTAGATTGTATCATGAGGTGGATAGATCTATTTGTGTAAGGTGGCACGATCCCAAGCGGAGTTGTATCATGCGGTGGATAGATTCGCTTGGTATCGTACCCGACGGGTTTTAAAGTACCTAGACATGCGGTAGACTAGTGCTTTGGATCTATGCATGCTTGTTTATTACATATTTATGCTCGTGCTTTTACTTCATTTATTATTCAATGTTGATCACCACGAGGATCGGTCACGGTCTTGCGCACGTGCATCTTTGTCCAAACAAAGACCAATCGTCGTCATGCTTACGTCATTTATTCGGCTATGTTACTTTTTCCCTTTTAATGCTCCCGAATGGTTTCAGTTTGCTGGCAGATAGCTTTTTATAGCTATATGTCATCTCATTTGGCTCTATAGCCGTAAATATGGAACTGTCTGGTATCACCCGGCAAGTTCCAAGCTTTGGAATTTAACTACTTTGTCTTTTGTTAATTTTCAGGGAAAATTGACTGGCACGTCTTGTGATCTCTTTCACGTGTGAAGCCAGCTTGTTCGGTTTGCTGTGTGCTTGGCGCTAGGTGCAGATTTTGCGTCAACACGTGGCTTGTGACTGGGTTCTGTACTCCATTGGGGCTTGGAACCTGGACATGGGGTGACCGATGCTTCTCTGCCTCTGGGAACGTTCTTGATGCTGAGTCTTGTTCTCCATGAATTTGCGCTTGTTTTCTTTCTTGTCGTCTGCCCTGGCTCTCTCTGTGAGGATGGCCATTGTAACATCCTGGAATTTTCTCCGAATGTTAGCAATGCAAAAATGTGGAGTTCAAAATTTCGATTTGAAATTGAGTGCATGATTAAAATATAAGGTTTGTCTTCTTCGATCCTTCCCTAATTTCTTAGATTTATTTTGAGCAAAATCATAAAATTTAGGAATTATAAAATGCTAGTGTGAGAACCTTGGATTTTATGGGATTCATTTTGCACCTTAACTGTGTGGGATTCAAATTTGAATTCAAATTCAAATTCGAATCATAGTTTAAAGAGGAACTAGGGTTTAAGGAAATTGGGAAAGGGACCTTTGCAGTTTGGGCCTCAACTCAATGCTCTAAGTCCTTTAGACCACCCTCAAGCTTTCCTCTCGGATTCACCAAACCACCGGCCCCCGCCCGTGCATTTCGACCCACCATAACCGGCCGCCCGCCAAACCCCCCGCGACCATATACGTGTGGGCCCCGGCCGTCGCAACCTTATCTCTTTTTCCCCTCGCCTCTCTTTCTTCCCCACCGTGACGCGCGCGCGAGGGCGAGCCGCGCGCGCCGGCCCCATGGCCGACGCCGGCCATGACCGCCCCCCCCCTCGCTCGTGCCGGTGCCGCGGATGGCCTCCACGCGCCCCCGAACGGAATCCCGGCCGCCCACTCTTGCATCTCCAAACCCTAGCGACCGCCCTTTAAAGCCGCCCCCAACCGGCCTCCCCCGTAGCCGCGCCGCCGCCCATGGGAGTTCCTCCCCGTCCACCGCAAGAAGGAGAGGAAGTGGGGGAAGAAGGAGAAGCCGGAGGAGTGGAGGAAGAAGGAGGGAGAGGGGGAGGCCGGGGCCGCCGCCCCGCGCCGAGCCCATGGCGGCCGGCGGGGGTGAGGCGCATCCCGCGAGCCGCCATGCCCCTCCCTCGGCCCGGTGTTCGAAAAAAAAAAGGGAGAAGCGAGGGGGGAGAAGAAGGAGCCGGAGCAGTTCAAGCCGGGGTCGCCGCGCCGCCGGACCCCCACGTCGCCGTCCGTCCCGCGGCCCGTTCGCCATGGAGCCGGACCCGGACCGGCCAAGGGCGACGCCGCCCTCGTCTACATCTTCACCGCGCCTTCCACGCCACCGTCCCGGTTCTCGCATCCCCCGCTCGCGCCCGCTTCGGCCGCCGCGCCTCGTCACCACCTCCTCGCCGCCGTGTCCAGAACGCGAGGTGAGCACTGAACCCTTCACCTTGATGTGGACCCGGCCTTCGAGCCGAGGATGAACCGAGCCTTGTGAGCTCGCTGATTGTGTGTTGACCGCTGTCCCGCACCGCGCCGCCGCGCAGACCCGCCGTCGCTTGAGAGTCGGTCATCGAGCCGAGCCGGTCGATTTGCGGTGCCGCCGCCGTCGTCGCCGCGCGCGCTCCCTTGCCCCGCAATTGTGTCGTACCTTTGTTCCGACGAGCGCGCGCCGAGATCCGGCTCGGCGTCGGCATCCACACCCCGAGCACGCCACCGTCGAGCGAAGGGCCCGCCTTTCGGGGCCGGGGAGTCGGGTGAGCACAGACCTTTGTCGTGTGCACTTCCCCGCTCGCCGTCGCCCTGTTTATGTCCCTGGTTGTGCACATGTTGTTGGCGTTGTGCCATCGCCACGGGCCGTGCCGCCGAACCTTTTACCCGCACACACCAACACCGGGTCGAGGCCCCGTCCTTCCCGGCCGAACCCCGTGCACGCGCACTCACGCACACACGAGGTCGTTCGCCGGCGTATGTCCCCAACCGACGCCGCCGGCCGTTCCTCGCCGTTTTCTCCGTTCTCTCGTTCCCTTGCCTAGTGCACGCCGTCGATTTCGTGTCGCTGCCATAGCTGAGCCGTCGGCGATCGGCACGCACACATACGCCTGCAACCGAGGGGCCGAGCCCCGCTTCACCTATCTGTGACCGTGTTCGACGTACCGCCGTGCCGTCGCCGCGAACCCCAACGCACCGGAGCACGTGTGTCCGTCAAGCCATCGACCCCAAGTTCGGACCTTTCGGCCACTTCGACCCTGAACACCGCCTCACCTAAATCTGCTCGTTGAGCTCTTGTCTCCGTGTCGTCGTCGTGCACGTGCCGTCGGTTTTGTGTCGCCCCCGTGGCCACGCCGCCGACGTTCGCACAAATGCAAACACGTACACCCGAGGAGTCGAACCCCCCTTGCTCTCCCTCGTCCAACCGCACGCACGCGCGCGAGAGAGCGAGGCACGCCGGCGTGGACGCCCTAGTCCTTGTCGACGTGTCGCCCCCACCTCGCTGCGCTACACCTAGTCTCACGACCGCACAACGCGCGTGTCGCCGCTACCACGCCCTTGTGCTTGTCGGGCGAGCCGTTGATGCTATGATTCGCAAGTTGGCACTATCACCTCTCGTTCCGCCGCCTCGCCGGCGCTTGTCCACCGCCGGGGATCTCTCGTTTCCCCGTCGGACCCGCGACCTCGTCGCCGTGGGTTGACGCGGCCTTGACCGCTCTTCTCTCTACCCTATCGGTGCCCTAGCAACTCTTCTCATGCTCGGTGTCTTGCCTTGTCTAACCGTGCGCACACGTGCCCGTGTGAGGGACGTCGACGCCGCGCGAGGAACCGCGCCGCCGAGCCGTCTTCGTCGCCCGGGGCTTTGCCCTTGTCGCAACCGCACCGCCGTCCTTCTTGCTATCGCCGTCGTGGCCGAGCCACCGCACTCACCCGCGCCAACCCAGTCGTCGCCTTCCCCACCTCGAGCGAAACCAAAGCATCCAGATCGCGACCACCTCGTCGCTCTACTTCACCGCTCGAGGACGTCTTTCCACCTAGGCGCACGAGCGTCAGGCCAAGTCAGTGCTCGTGTTCGTCCACACGTACGCGCGCGGGCGAACACCCCGGCGTGCCACCGCGGAGCTCGCCGCCGTGGCCAAGCCACCGACATGCCTGCGCGCTCAAGTGAGGACATGGACGCCGCTTTTGGCCGGCCAATGCTCACCACCGCGCACGCTTCTTCTCCGCATTCAAGCGAAGCCAAGACGCGACCTAGCATGTGTCGAGGCGTTCGCGCCTCCCTTATCGAACCTCGCCGCCCGACCTTGTCCGCGCCGGGCTGTTCTCTTTCAACGCCGGCGTTCTGCTCACGCACACCCGCACCCGCGGGAGTCGAGCCCTGCTCTGCCAGTCCAAACGGTGCACGCGCATGTTCACGTGCACACACGCCTTCGCAAGCGAGCTGCCACGCCGCCGCGGACACCCCAGTCGCGACGCCGTGGAGCTCGAGTTGCACCAAGCCGTTTACCTTCGCACCGCCGTGCTCGTCCGGGAGCTTCGTCTCACGGACGCACGCTCGTGCGGACGCTCAACCAAGCCGTCGCCTTTGCTCTCCTTGCTCGAGACCGGTGAACACGTTCGCGCGTGTGAGCCGAGCCCGACCGTCGCCCGGCCTTGTCGCGACCGGAACCCCGTCATCAAGAGCATCATTTCTACCGAGGCGCGCGAGCGTCGAACCAACTCGTGTACGCGTTCGCTCTCAGGCACGCGAGCGCATACAACCTCATCGACGCCGACCACCCGAATCTCGTCGCCGAAACCTTCTGCTTTGCACCGCACGCCAAGCTGCTCTCCGTCACCGTCGTGCTGAGTTTCCGACCAAGGCAACCCTTTTCTTTGCCTAGATGAATCCCTAGGTGTACCCGAGCCGCGTCGAGTTGCGTGAGGTCGAGTCACCGACCAACCTCGCCGCCGACGAGCCCCTTTCCACCCGTCGCTCCTCTGGGACTTACCATCGAGCACCTGGCGCCCACGCCAGAGCCCCGTAGGAAATAGATGCACACACGCGCCCGCACGCCTTCGTTACCGTAGTGGATCTGTCGGATCTAGTGCGGTCGACCAACCTCAAAAAAACACCACACCTCTGCCGCTCGGTACGCGAGCCGCGGCGGATCCGACCGAGATCGTTTGTGGCGGCCACACCTTCGGCCATGTGGGCAGCCACTTGTGCATGGGTCGGCTTATAGCTACCTATGTGGCAGCCATGTGAGCTCAAAGAGCTAGCTTGCGGCCCACTCGTAGATAGCTTAGAGCCCTTTTGAGCCTGCCAATAGTTAGCTTATATTTAAGAGTATTGTGTATGCGTATTTTAATTTCGAAATCTATTTTATCTTTGGAAAATCCCGAAAAAACTCATTTCAACTCCGAAAATTGTGAAACCTTTTCCAAAGCTCTTCTAAAATTATAAACTCCGTGTTAGGCTAGTGTTCGCTCTCTTTTGGCTCTTAATTGTTGTTCATTTGGAGTTAATTGCAATAGGACCCGCCTTTATTTTGATTACACGTTAATAGGAGCGAGTTGGAGCCGGGAGCCGAGCTCGGAGATCGACTACAACGACGACTACGTCACCGACGACTACTCGCACGCGGTGTTCACGCCCGACCGATTCCGAAATACCTATTAGGCATTGCTATGTAGAATGCTAGCGCTTTACTTTAAATGCATGATGATGAACCTTGCACCGCCTACTTTTATTATCCTCGTCCTTGATTGCCCTACTACTATATATGTGTATATAAGCGTGTATATGCGGCGAGCTTCGCGATGCATGTGTTTGGGATGGGAATAGTGGTTCTTGGCGTGAGTGGGGTAAAAACCGGCGGAGAAGGTGTTTTCGGTACTTTGGCGGGGGTGAGCTCGAGACAACCGATCCGGGATCGGGGATAGGGATGCACTCCTCGGTGTATCCCCGCTTTGACGGTTTTCGGAGCCTAGGTGTTGGGGTTTTACTTGCGGATGGAGGACATGAGCTTGCCCCGTGCGAAAGCGAGTGGATCAACTTGTCGATAGGACATTCGTACACACCACCTCGCCGAGAGTGGGGATAGGGCCGAGTTGAGCTCGGCAAGTGCGGAACCATACCTGCTTAGGAAGGATAGAGGGTATCTGTGGGGGAGCGGTGGAGGTGAGACCACCCTCTCAGAGCGTCTCCCGTGTGGCCACACGGGAGCATTTCACAGTTCCGGTGCAATTCCCTTTGCGAGGGGAATCGCTTTGAGGGCCGGATGCAGGATGGGATCGTAACTACCGAGAGTTCGCACGGTAGGATGGGCTCGGTTGGCGATCACCGTCGGGTACCATCCCGAGTTGGGTACGGGTGTACACGCTGCGCAGTTTCGATCTATACGTATAGCCGCGTCCTCGGTCATGGACAAACCTTGAAGACATGTTCGTTCCTCATGTTTTGGGATTTCTACCTCCCCCCCGTAGTTGAGAGTGTGGTGAGCCGTGGTTGCGGTCGGTTAGAGGAGAGTGGCTCCCTCTACCTCGTCGATCCGATTGCAATCATTGAGGTGCGGGGAGAGGAAGTTCTCGCATCGACCCTAGCCGGAGATAGGTTGTGGAGACGGGGCCCCGGGGTACCGTGTGGTTCCGAACTCGTGTTTGAGAGATTGGTTTGGGACCTATATGGAGATGATTTCTGATTATGCTTTGCTGCTGCTGCATAGGAAACCTGAGCTTCCACCTTGTCTCTTTTCTTACCCTTTAGAAGATAGGCCACTTAAAGCTGCATACAGTCGGTGACGTGAACCTATCCCACTCCTTGGGGATAGACTTTGAGTGTGCAGGTTGCGAGTTCGACTTCGACATCAACATTAACGGATGGTACGGCCGAGGGATACGTCGCTTCGCTCAAGGATGCTCGTGGGCGTGAAGAACGAGAAGATGGAGACCCTTCCGAGATGCTAGCTACCGCCGCGTAGAATTTTACTCGATTCAGCCTTGGGGCTTGTAATGCTGTACTCCATTCCGGATATGTAATAAATTATGTACTAATATTTGTGTGATGCGATGTACGGTTGTGATTTACTCCGTGTGATGAGATCCGTACGCGATAGCTACGATCCGGGACTATCGCAAAGGTACGGGGACTCGGGTTTTCCTCACCGAAAATCCGGGGTCGTTTCGGGTGGTATCGAGCCGTATTTGACCGTAGCACGTATCCCTAGAAATGGCCGATAGTAAATAAGGATTCTATACGTTTCCTTCCTTTATATAAACCCCTTGGATTATTTTATAAAAGCTTTCCCCCTTTGAAAAGCTTCTTTCTTACCTACGAACTTCAACTTTTCTAACGAGGACACGGCCTTTGGTCGAGAACTTGTCCCGAACACGATGAAGTGGAGCAGTGTTGAAACACCATACTAGGCACAACCCCCTCGGAGACCTTTTGACGATAGACTAGATCGTTGATGTGCTCGCGACCTCTGAGGCCTGAGTCACCCTCGAGGAAGCTTATATGTGTATATCATGTTTGCTTTGAGTGTTTGGCTCTTAATGGAGTTAATTGTGTTTTAATGCATCTTCTCATTGAGTGATAGGATATATAATTAGTGATATTTTCATGTTTGTGTCCGACTCATGGGATGGTGAGTGACGTTGTCTAGAGTTTTCCTTCCCTAGTCGTGTTTTCCGAAAAGTAATCGATCCGAAGGTCGGGTCGCCTGGCACGCTTTGAAGAAGCCGCCGAGGAAGGAGGAAGTTCCACGGGGTCGTGGGCGTGGCGCCGCCACCGCCACCGGGGGCCCCGAAGTCGATGACGAAGAGGAGGAAGCCGAGCCCAAAACGGAGTAAGGCCGGCCGAGACGGAGCGAGCCGCCACCGCCACCACCCAACTTGGTGGACGTGATGGCCCCTGCGGACTCGGGCCGATGCGGATGATGGCGGAAACCATGGAGTACCGAGGCAATGGTGGAATCCGCAATGCCCCGCCGGGGGAGGAACTCACGAAGAAATCGAGGAGTTCATCTGCCTGAAGGCCCTCACCATCGGCTACTCGGACAAGCAGCTCGATGCCGATGACTGGCTGAGGAAAATCGAGACCAAGCTCGACCTCACTGTCTACATCGGCAAGGAGTGTGTCGCCATCACCGCGCACCATCTAGATGGATCTGCAAGTCTTGATGGGACAACTACGCCGCCAGCCACCTGAACCCAGTTTTCATCACTTGGCTGGAGTTCTGCAAGGCGTTCTGCAAGTAGTACCTGCCCAGCGAGCTGATGGTTCAAACGACTCAAGAGTTCTGCACCATGACATAGGGTGTGATGAGAATGGAGGAGTACGAGCACCACTTCGTGAAAATGATGCGCTACGCTCTCGAGGACACCAACCTCGAACAGAAGAAGCAGTTCTGGATTCCTGAGAGGCCTTCACCACGGCCTTCGCCAAGGACTGAAGGCAGGTGAGCACAACTCTCTACGCCACCTCGTGATCCGCGCTATCGCACTCGAGGGCGAGGGAAGAAGTCGTGAAGACCGCAAGAAGAACAGGAAGAAGATAGGAGATCAGGACCACATCGACTGATCGTTCCAAAAGTCGAGAGATGGGTCAACCAACATGATGAAAGGGAAGTTACGCTCATGTACTAACCAATATGGAAGTAACTTCGGAGGAGGCAACAACTACTACTCAGGAGGAGGGAGTTTCGACTACCAGCCGCAAAATGGAGGATATAATCGCCCGTAGCCGAGCACTCCAAGACCCAACATCAGAGAGTTCACCCCGACTTGCTTCGCGTGTGGCAAGCTTGGGCAAGATCTTCCAGTGCCCCGACAAGAAGACCGCGGCTATGCCCGCGAAAGCACCGACTCCAGGGAGGAGGACATCCTCGCCTACTCTTCAATGATGCGCAAGCCGTGGAAGGTTTACCCATATAAAGAAAGGAAAAGCTACCAACGCTTCTGCCACCGCGATCGGAGAATCTTAAGTTGGATCGCATCGGCTCTAACTCCTTTTGATGCTGGAGCAACTCGTTTCTTCTGTTTTCTCATCTCTTCAAAAACCGGGAGTCAGCTCTTAATCTCGGGGACGAGATTCTTGTGAGGGGGGAGTTCTGTAACATCCTGGAATTTTCTCCGGAATGTTAGCAATGCAAAAATGTGGATTTCAAAATTTTGATTTGAAATTGAGTGCATGATTAAAATATAAGGCTGTCTTCTTTGATCCTTCCCTAATTCCTAGATTTAATTTGAACAAAAACATAAAATTTAGGAATTATAATTTGCTAGTGTGAGAACCTTGGAGTTTTATGGGATTTATTTTGCATCTTAATTGTGTGGAATTCAAATTTGAATTCAAATTCAAATTCGAATCATAGTTTAAATAGGAACTAGGGTTTAAAGAAATTGGGAAAGGGACCTTTGCGGCTTGGGCCTCAACTCAATGCTCTAAGTCCTTTAGACCACCCTCAAGCTTTCCTCTCCGATTCACCAAACCACCACCCCGCTTTGTGCATTTCGACCCACCATAACCGGCCCGCCCCGCCAAACCCCCGCGACCACTTACGTGTGGGCCCCGGCCGTCGACAACCTTATCTCTTTTTCCCCGCCTCTCTTTCTTCCCCACCATGACGCGCGCGAGGGCGAGCCGCGCGGCCCCATGGCCGACGCCGGCCATGACCGCCCCCTCCCTCGCCGTGCCGGTGCCGCGGATGGCCTCCACGCGCCCCCGAACGGAATCCCGGCCGCCCACTCTCGCATCTCCAAACCCTAGCGACCGCCCTTTAAAGCCGCCCCCCAACCGGCCTCCCCGTAGCCGCGCCGCCGCCCATGGGAGTTCCTCCCTCGTCCACCGCAAGAAGGAGAGGAAGTGGGGGAAGAAGGAGAAGCCGGAGGAGTGGAGGAAGAAGGAGGGAGAGGGGGAGGCCGGGGGCCGCCGCCCGGCGCCGAGCCCATGGCGGCCGGCGGGGGTGAGGCGCATCCCGCGAGCCGCCATGCCCCTCCCTCGGCCGGTGTTCGAAAAAAAAAGGGAGAAGCGAGGGGGAGAAGAAGGAGCCGGAGCGAGTTCAAGCCGGGGTCGCCGCGCCGCCGGACCCCCACGTCGCCGTCCGTCCCGCGCCGTTCGCCATGGAGCCGGGACCCGGACCGGCCAAGGGCGACGCCGCCCCCGTCTACATCTTCACCGCGCCTTCCACGCCACCGTCCCGGTTCCCGCATCCCCCTGCTCGCGCCCGCTTCGCCGCCGCGCCTCGTCACCACCTCCTCGCCGCCGTGTCCAGGAACGCAAGGTGAGCACTTAACCCTTCACCTTGATGTGGACCCGGCCTTCGAGCCGAGGATGGACCGAGCCTTGTGAGCTCGCTGATTGTGTGATGGCCGCTGTCCCGCATCGCGCCGCCGCGCGGACCCGCCGTCGCTTGAGAGCCGGTCATCGAGCCGAGCCGGTCGATTTGCGGTGTGCCGCCGCCGTCGTCGCCGCGCGCGCGCTCCCTTGCCCCGCAATTGTGTCGTACCTTTGTTCCGACGAGCGCGCGCCGAGATCCGGCTCGGCCGTCGGCATCCACACCCCGAGCACGCCACCGTCGAGCGAAGGGCCCGCCTTTCGGGGCCGGGGGAGTCGGGTGAGCACGGACCTTTGTCGTGCGCACTTCCCCGCTCGCCGTCGCCCCCGTTTATGTCCCTGGTTGTGCACATGTTGTTGGCGTTGTGCCATCGCCACGGCTGTGCCGTCGAACCTTTTACCCGCACACACCAACACCGGGTCGAGGCCCTGTCCTTCCTGGCCGAACCTGTGCACGCGCACTCACGCACACGCGAGGTCGTTCGCCGGCGTATGTCCCCAACCAACGCCGCCGGGCGCGTTCCTCGCCGTTTTCTCGTTCTCTCGTTCCCTTGCCTAGTGCACGCCGTCGATTTCGTGTCGCCGCCATAGCCGAGCCGTCGGCGATCGGCACGCACACATACGCATGCAACCGAGGGGCCGAGCCCCCGCTTCACCTATCTGAGACCGTGTTCGACGTACCGCCGTGCCGTCGCCGCGAACCCCAACGCACCGGCGCACGTGTGTCCGTCGAGCCATCGAACCCAAGGTCGAACCTTTCGGCCACTTCGACCCTGAACACCGCCTCGCCTAAATCTGCTCGTTGAGCTCTCGTCTCTGTGTCGTCGTCGTGCACGTGCCGTCGGTTTTGTGTCGCCCCCGTGGCCACGCCGCCGACGTTCGCACAAATGCAAACACGTACACCCGAGGAGTCGAACCCCTCTGCTCTCCCTGTCCAACCGCACGCACGCGCGCGAGAGAGCGAGCACGCCAACGTGGACGCCCTAGTCCTTGTCGACGTGTCGCCCCACCTCGCCGCGCTACACCTAGTCTCACGACCGCACAACGCGCGTGTCACCGCACCACGCCCTTGTGCTTGTCGGGCGAGCCGTTGATGCTATGATTCGCAAGTTGGCACTATCACCTCTCGTTCCGCCGCCTCGCCGGCGCTTGTCCACCGCCGGGATCTCTCGTTTCCCGTCGGACCCGCGACCTCGTCGCCGTGGGTTGACGCGGCCTTGACCGCTCTTCTCTCTACCCTATCGGTGCCCTAGCAACTCTTCTCATGCTCGGTGTCTTGCCTTGTCTAACCGTGCGCACACGTGCCCGTGTGAGGGACGTCGACGCCGCGCGAGGAACCGCGCCGCCGAGCCGTCTTCGTCGCCCGGGGCTTTGCCCTTGTCGCAACCGCACCGCCGTCCTTCTTGCTATCGCCGTCGTGGCCGAGCCACCGGCACTCACCCGCGCCAACCCAGTCGTCGCCTTCCCCACCTCGAGCGAAACCAAAGCATCCAGATCGCGACCACCTCGTCGCTCTACTTCACTGCCGAGGACGTCTTTCCACCTAGGCGCACGAGCGTCAAGCCAAGTCAGTGCACGTGTTCGTCCGCACGTCCGCACGCAGGCGAACACCCCGGCATGCCACCGCGGAGTTCGCCGCCGTGGCCAAGCCACCGACATGCCTACGCACTCAAGTGAGGGCATGGACGCCGCCTTTGGCCGGCCAATGCTCACCACCGCGCACGCTTCTTCTCCGCATTCAAGCGAAGCCAAGACGCGACCTAGCACGTGTCGAGGCGTTCGCGCCTCCCTTATCGAACCTCGCCGCCCGACCTTGTCCGCGCCGGGCTGTTCTCTTTCACCGCCGGCGTTCTGCTCACGCACACCCGCACCCGCGAGAGTCGAGCCCCCGCTCTTCTCCGTCCAAACGGTACACGCGCATGTTCACGTGCACGCACGCCCTCGCAAGCGAGCCGCCATGCCGCCGCGGACACCCCGGTCCGCGACGTCGCGGAGCTCGAGCCGCACCAAGCCGTTTACCTTCGCACCGCCGTGCTCGTCCGGGAGCTTCGTCTCACGCGACGCACGCTCGTGCGGACGCTCAACCAAGCCGTCGCCTTTGCTCTCCTTGCTCGAGACCGGTGAACACGTTCGCGCGTGTGAGCCGAGCCCGACCGTCGCCCGGCCTTGTCGCGACCGGAACCCCCGTCATCAAGAGCATCATTTCTACCGAGGCGTGCGAGCGCCGAACCAACTCGTGTACGCGATCGCTCTCAGGCACGCGAGCGCATACAACCTAATCGACGCCGACCACCCGAATCTTGTCGCTGAGACCTTCTCTTTGCACCGCACGCCAAGCTGCTCTCCGTCACCGTCGTGCTGAGTTTCCGACCAAGGCAACCCTTTTCTTTGCCTAGATGAATCCCTAGGTGTACCCGAGCCGCGTCGAGTTGCGTGAGGTCGAGTCACCGACCAACCTCGCCGCCGACGAGCCCCTTTCCGCC
Source organism: Cenchrus americanus (assembly GCA_947561735.1). Lineage (NCBI taxonomy): Eukaryota > Viridiplantae > Streptophyta > Magnoliopsida > Poales > Poaceae > Cenchrus > Cenchrus americanus. Next base: position 28,909,404 of record OX387241.1, on the reverse strand, counting down.
CGTCGCTCCTCTCGGGACTTACCATCGAGCACCCCGGCGCCCACGCCGCAGCCCCGTAGGAAATAGATGCACACACGCGCCCGCACGCCTTCGTTACCGTAGTGGATCCCCCGTCGGATCTAGTGCGGTCGACCAACCTCAAAAAAACACCACACCTCTCGCCGCTCGGTGCGAGCCGCAACGGATCCGACCGAGATCGTTTGTGGCGACCACACCTTCGGCCATGTGGGCGACCACTTGTGCATGGGTCGCCTTATAGCTACCTATGTGGCAGCCATGTGAGCTCAAAGAGCTAGCTTGCGGCCGGCTGTAGATAGCTTAGAGCCCTTTTGAGCCCGCCGGTAGTTAGCTTATATTTAAGAGTATTGTGTATGCGTATTTTAATTTCAGAAATCTATTTTATCTTTGGAAAATCCCGAGAAAACTCATTTCAACTCCGAAAATTGTGAAACCTTTTCCAAAGCTCTTCTAAAATTCTAAACTCCGTGTTAGACTAGTGTTCGCTCTCTTTTGGCTCTTAATTGTTGTTATTTGGAGTTAATTGCAATAGGACCCGCCTTTATTTTGATTACACGTTAATAGGAGCAGTTGGAGCCGGGGAGCTGAGCTCGGAGATCGACTACAATGACGACTACGTCACCGACGACTACTCGCACGCAGGTGTTCACGCCCGACTGATTCTGAAATACCTATTAGGCATTGCTATGTAGAATGCTAGCGCTTTACTTTAAATGCATGATGATGAACCTTGCACTGCCTACTTTTATTATCCTGTCCTTGATTGCCCTACTACTATATATGTGTATATAAGCGTGTATATGCGCTGAGCTTCGCGATGCATGTGTTTGGGATGGGATTAGTGGTTCTTGGCGTGAGTGGGGTAAAAACCGGCAGGAAAAGGCGTTTTGGGTACTTTGGCGGGGGTGAGCTCGAGACAACCGATCCGGGATCGGGGATAGGGATGCACTCCTCGGTGTATCCCCCGCTTTGACGGTTTTCGGAGCCTAGGTGTTGGGGTTTTACTTGCGGATGGAGGACATGAGCTTGCCCCGGTCCGAAAGCGAGTGGATCAACTTGTCGATAGGACATTCGTACACACCACCTCGCCGAGAGTGGGGATAGGGCCGAGTTGAGCTCGGCAAGTGCGGAACCATACCTCGCTTAGGAAGGATAGAGGGTATCTGTGGGGGAGCGGTGGAGGTGAGACCACCCTCTCAGAGCATCTCCCGTGTGGCCACACGGGAGCATTTCACACTTCCGGTGCAATTCCCTTTGCGAGGGGAATCGCTTTGAGGGCCGGATGCAGGATGGGATCGTAACTACCGAGAGTTCGCACGGTAGGATGGGCTCGGTTGGCTGATCACCGTCGGGTACCATCCCGAGTTGGGTACAGGTGTACACGCTCTGCAGTTTCGATCTATACGTATAGCCGCGTCCTCGGTCATGGACAAACCTTGAAGACATGTTCGTTCCTCATGTTTTGGGATTTCTACCTCCCCCTGTAGTTGAGAGTGTGGTGAGCCGTGGTTGCGCTCGGTTAGAGGAGAGTGGCTCCCTCTACCTCGTCGATCCGATTGCAATCATTGAGGTGCGGGGAGAGGAAGTTCTCGCATCGACCCTAGTTGGAGATAGGTTGTGGAGACGGGGCCCCGGGGTACCGGGTGGTTCCGAACTCGTGTTTGAGAGATTGGTTTGGGACCTATATGGAGATGATTTCGATTATGCTTTCCTCTTCTTCGCATAGGAGACCCGAGCTTCCACCTTGTCTCTTTTCTTACCCTTTAGAAGATAGGCCACTTAAAGCCGCATACGGTCGGTGATGTGAACCTATCCCACTCCTTGGGGATAGACTTTGAGTGTGCGGGTTGCGAGTTCGACTTCGACATCAACATTGACGGATGGTACGACCGAGGGATACGTCGCTTCGCTCAAGGATGCCCGTGGGCGTGAAGAACGAGAAGATGGAGACCCTTCCGAGATGCTAGCTACCGCCGCGTAGAATTTTACTCGATTCAGCCTTGGGGCTTGTAATGGCTGTACTCCATTCCGGATATGTAATAAATTATGTACTAATATTTGTGTGATGCGATGTACGGTTGTGATTTACCCGCCGTGATGAGATCCGTACGCGATAGCTACCGATCCCGGACTATCGCAAAGGTACGGGGACTCGGGTTTTCCTCACCGAAAATCCGGGGTCGTTTCAGCCATGTTCACAAGTGTGTTGAAATCTGGGTAGATCTGAGGGGTATGCAGAGTCCTCAGTTCCGGAGCCAAGCCCTTCTTGAACATGTCCTGTTTCTTGGAGTCCTTGTCCACTTCCTCAGGGGCATAGCGGGCCAACTCTATAAACTGGTAAGTGTATTCCTCCACTGACTTGTTTCCCTGGTGGAGTTCACGGAACTCATCCGCCTTTCGCTTTAGTGTGGCTTCTGGGATGTGGTAGCGATGAAACTCTTCCACAAACTCATCCCAAGTGATGGAGGAGGGATCCATGGGTGCTGCACGGTAATTTTTGAAAGTTGTCCCAGTGAGCTAGTGGGTGGCCAGGACAACCTTGTCTCGGTCTTCACAGTTGAATGGCTATAGTTCCCTTAGGATGGCCCTGAGCCAGTCATCTGCATCCAAGGGATTCACGGACCCACCAAAAGTGGGTGGCTTTGTCCGAAGAAATTCTACCAGCTTCTCATTATGCCCAGAACATGGGGCCTTGTATTGTAGATAGCATTGGCTATGGTGTCACATCCTGAAATTTCCAATTTCAGAATGTGAATACAGAGAATAATTAAATAACGATTTTCTCATAATTTTAAAATTTTTCCCACATTTATTTTCTTTACAGGGAATATAGTATAGGAAAAATCCTTTGATTGATTTTCTAAATTAAATAAAAGTTATGTGTGTTGCATTCATGCCAATGCATCTAGTGGTTCTTGAGTGCAAAAAGGTTTCAAAAATGCGTTTAGGAGCTGTCCAAAACCTTCCGAGAATTTTCCGGAATTTATTCTCATTTTCTCCGAGCATTTTCTATTTATTAGAAGGCTCTAAAATCTTTTTCATGAGCACCAAATTCTTTATTTGGATTGTTCGTGTCTTAATCTAACTCTGGGAATTTTCCTACAATTTTTGGAATTTTTTCGGGTATTTTTCGTGGCTTTATCGATTTATCTAGATAATTCTGGATTTATCTTTACACAGGAAAAATATTTCGGAAAAAAAACATTTCCTATCTACCTGGGCCGAGCCCGTGGGCTCGACCCGCACCTGCCCGCCCGCCCGCGTCGGCCCAAGCCCGGCCCCGGCGGGGCCCATCCGGCCACCGGCCGGAGGCCGACCGCGGCCTAGCCATGGCCGCCGCCTTGGCCCCGCTCGCCCCTATAAAGGGCGCCCCCCCCCGCGCGCCGCCCTAGCCGCGCCCTAGACCCACCGCCGCCCCTACGGCCCGGCGGTGTCGCCGCCGCCCGCGGCGCCGCCGCCGCGCCTGGAGCCGAACCGAGCTTGCGCCGCCGGAGTTGACCGCGGGTACCGGCCGCTCCCGTTCGTCTCCCATGCTGGTGAGCACACCATCGCGATCCCCTCGATCTCCTCTCTCCGTTTTGCATCTTACTCGAGCCCCTACTCGCCCGGAACCCTACGGATTTGATGCGCCAGTTCGAGTTCATGTTCGTGAGGAGCTCCTGTCCGTCCCAGGCTGGAGGTTGAAGATAAGGCTGGTTTGCATCTAAGCCCTTGTCCTTTTTAGTAATTCTTAGGCTCTTTCATTTGTCTTGCACCTTTTATGGAAAACCCCCTAGAATAATCCCACCATTCGCACATAAATCCCACCCGACCCTTTTATAGATCTAACCCTGAGTTTTATCCTTTTTCACGAGCACTGTTTAGTGTGTCTTGCATATCTTTTCAGCTACTCCCTGAAATCTACGGTTAATCGCGACTAGGTCCCTGTGATCTTGTTTTTCTCATATCTTTTTCGTTTTAGCTCCGATTTCATCCGTTCAAGTTGCGTTAGATTCATAATAATGTAAAGCACGCGTTAGTGGTGTGTTTTCACCATGTTTTGTTTTCTGAAAATAAAATTAATGTTAATTTTGATTAATGACTAGATATGCATGCCTTTTATAAATAAAAGCAATATAGATCTATATATCGTTTTTCATAAGCAAATTTAATTTGATTAATGTTTCTATCACATGTTTTTGTACATAAAAGTTAATTATATATTTATATCGGTTTTCGTAAACCAAATGTTAATTTGTTTAATAGTTAATTAATTTTTTCTAATTAAAATTTGATTAGGCTTTTACATCGGCTTTTATAATAAATATTAATTTGATTAATGCCAATACCATAATGTTTTTAATAATAATATGACCTACTCGAATTACAAAGTTTCGTTTAGATTGTTCATACAACTAGATTGCTTTATTTCTATATAACCATAAAGATTTAACCAAGGTCAAAACACCATGTTCATTTCAAGGTTAATAACTCTTTATGCCGCAAGAAAGTTAAAGCGCATTGCAAAGCTTATGAACCAACCTATGCAATATAAATTAACAAGGCTTTAAAAACTCAGATGATGATTGTACGCAATCAAGTCTAAACACCACGTTTACACAAGATTGCAAAAGAAAATGCCTCACGCGCGAAGCACCATTATGGAAATAAAGCATTCATCAAAAAGTTTTGCGAAGAAGCCAAGCTAACCTATGCATGATAGAACAAAGGGGGTTCATGCAAAATGCAAATGCAAAGGAGTTAGTAAAAAGGGAAGCAATGCTTGAAAAGGCTTTCGATGTTGTTCCTCAATGATGACATGAGAGGTAGAGTCTTGTCAAAAGTTTTATCAAAAGACTTAATCAAACGTGCTAACAAGGTTTCAAGGTAAGGCTTATGGGTATTATATATTTTTGGCTTAAGACAAGAATTTTCAAAAGATAAGTCGGGTGAAAAAATTCTATCTAAGGTGGTTTTGAAAAAAAAAGAAGAAAAGCGAGGGTTAGATTTTCGGATTGAAAAACAAACCTATGGTTTTAGGATTACTAAAGGTATGAGGGTTTTTTTTCTAAGGATTTAGGATGAGGCTAGTCAAAACTTTAATTAGAAAGGGATAGAGACAGACTTTGTCGACTTGACATAAGTCGGTCCCTCCCTTTGTTGGCCTAGGTTCTAGGTGTGGTTTGATAGGAAGGTTTAGGTAAAGATGAGATTTTTTTAAGGGTTATAAAAGATGAGATGCAACATGCAACATAATGCAAAGGTGGAGAACAAAGTGGAATGAAGTGCAACATGATTATGAATGAACAAAATGATATGACATGATATGGTGGTGATCCAAACCAAAAGCAAAAGTTAGCCTAAGTTAACTAGCCACAAGTTTAGAATCAAAATGGATCATGCTTCATATTTCTCTCTAAAGACACAAATAAAAAGACTCTAAACATTAATAAGCACACAAAAAAAGGGTCTACAAGTTTCCCAAAATTCAAGTAGCAAAGTACTCACTCAATGTGTGTGTGTGTGTGTGTGTGTGTGTGTGTATAAAGCATACAACATGTGGTTGTGACATTTATTAGAGCAATGGTACGATGTTACTTGAAGTTTTCAAATAGAGAACACAATGTAGACTTGTCATAGTTTATATAGATATATAAAAAGATCGGGTTACCTCCCGCAAAGCGCTTCATTTAAAGTCATAGAGCTCGACTTTCTCACGTACCTTTTTATTGTCGTGAAGCCATGGTTACTTGTGCGAGAATCCAAAGTATCCATGCAGCTTGATGTTGCCTTTAGGAAATCCGTCATGGTTCGCTTCCAACATCATCATGTGTTGAGTGGTGCCTCTTGTGTCTTCATTCATCCCTACTCCAGAGGGTTTGTTTTAGTCCTTAGCTTCTGAATTTCATTATGTACGTGTTGTGGAACCGTTGCCCCATCTTCTATTTATTATCATTGTGTCCATCTCCTCTATCTTGTCGTCATCGCCTTGTTGCTGCCTCTTCTTCGTGGATTTACCCCTACATCCAGAACAGAATATATACCGAAATATAGTTCTATTGAAAAATTTATAAAATTACCTTTCCAACGGGTACTCATTCGCCTTAATCGGAGTCCGAATAAGGGAGCTATGGCTGTTTCACTTCAGCACTGCTTGCTGTCCAGAATTTCAGCATGTGCAACCATCGGTGATTCGGCCATATCCGCTTGTAGGAACCTCCGATTGCCTTGCGCTTGATTCGTTGGAGCGTAGACTTCATGCAGCTTCTGAAAATCCAAATATATCTAATTGTTTTCTGCTGAGGCTCATGCAAACATCACGATGATATCATCATCCTTCCGTCCATCGATCCGGAGATGTACGTGTGGTCTTCATCTTGAAGTCTTTTAGGGCACCATGTCACGCATCCTTTGGCTTAAAAAATCAGAATCATCGCTGCATGAGCATGATGGTAATGGAATCCTTCTCCATCGTGCTTGACATGGTCGTTTCCGAAACCTATAGCTTGGACAAACAATCCTCCAAAAGACATTTGTCTAAAAACTTAATCGACACATAGGCATACCTTGTTCATCTTCGTTTGCTTCGAATGTTGCAAACTTTTCTCGATCGCTTTGTGTCTAGTCTTCCACCTGCTTTCAAGGACACAAACAAGAAAGCAAGCGTATATGCAATGATAAAAATTAGGGTTAGTTAAAAGAAAGATAGATCACCCTAGGGTTCGAGTTGCCGATCCCCGACAATGGCGCCAGAAAAAGGGGCTTGTTGACGGTGTAAAACCGTGCTCAAGTTCACCGCAAGCCTACGGGTGACTTGGTGCCTTTTTCACCAAGGAGGGTTCTCCCTAGATTTGTCAATCCAAGGATCGGAAGCAAACCACCAAGGTTCTCTATCTAACCTACCGGTCTAACCCTATGTGAAGTGTTGATTGCATAAAGATAACATACAAACACGAAGGGATGTATGGATCACATCCACCTAGCCATAAGCAAACCAAAGGTAAACCTAGCCTATCTTCTTGTTGCCGTTCCGGCCAATGTGATAAACCAATCTAAACCTATACTATGATAAGGATTACACTCGATATAGAGTAACCCGATATGGAGTGGTCCGATGCACGTTCACTCGCCGCTTTCTCCCCTCTCGTACTATCACTACGCGAGGATAATCATCACCGAGCAACAACCTTGGTCCGTGCACTACTACGGTGTGTCCGCAAGACAAGACTAATCACCATGATTCGATCTAGTCCTACTAAAGGCATATGGTAGCTACACATATGAATAAGTATAACTCGTAGTAGATCAAAGTATAGCAAGATTTGATTACATCACCGAATGTTGAAGGTACAAACGACTTGACGAATTCAAGTCGCGGCTCCGGAACTCCACCATGGCTTCACCACGTAGGGCCAACCATGGCAGCTAGGGCGTGGCCTAAGCCATCTCCTAGGCAACTCGAGGACTCGCGGCGGCCGTCGGCTTCCTCCCGGTGCTTCTCCTTCGTCTCGTCGGCTCTCTGATGAATGGATGGATGTGGCGGCCGGCGGAGGCAGAGGCAATAAATAGACAAGCACCTAGGGCAAAAGGGGGACGCGAACCGGGCTCGAAACGAGCCGGCCGGCCGGCCGGCCGGGCCGACCGGCCCAGGCCCATTTTGGCCCGGTTCGGCCCCGTCTTGCTCCCCGATGCTTCTCGGTCAATTGTTGACTTGCCCCCTTATGCATGTGGGCCCTTGATGTCGTCTTTTCCACGATTTGGATAGAGCTCCTTGTCGTGCAAGCTTCAGCATCCTCTGTCCAGGTCCCTGGAGTTTCACGGCTTCAGGCTTCAGTCCCTGGACCCTTTGGAGTCATGTTCATGATGTGTCTTGACTTGTGTCGGGCTTCATGATTGTCTCTTGAAGTGCTTGATGAACTTATCTCGAAAGTCTCCCTTTAAGCGCTAGTTTCCTACGTAAACAACAAACTCCAAAATCGACATGCGAGAGTGAACTTGATACCTCCGGGGGGTTAGTACCATTGGTTAGAATATCAAATATGTGCAAATGTTGACGGTAAACTTATAGCTAGGTGTACCAAAATCGACCGTCAACATACCTCCCCCTATAGGAGAGTGTGTGGTGAGTCGTGGTTGCAGTCGGCTAGAGGAGAGAGGCTCCATCTACCTCGTCGATCCGATTGCAATCATTGAGGTGCGAGGAGAGGAAGTTCTCGCACCGACCCTAGACAGGAGTAGGTTGTGGAGACGGGTCCCTGGGTGACCAGGTGGTTCCGAGCTGTGTTGAGAGACTTGGGATTTGGGGAACTTGTTGGAGATACCTTGTTTATACTCTGCTGCTGCCACACAGGAAAACATAGGTGCTTCCTTGTCTCTTTTCCTCCCTTTAGATGTTAGGCCACTTAAAGCTGCATACTATTGGTGACGTGGACCTATCCCACTCCTTGGGGATAGACATTGGGTGTGCAGGGTACGAGACCGAGTTCGACATCAACGCCGATGGATGGTACGACTGAGGGATGCGTCGCTTCACTCAAGGTTGTCTGTGGCGAGAAGAATAAAAGATGGAGACCCTTCTGAGATGATAGCTGCCGTTGCGTAGAATTTTCACTTTGATTCAGCCAAGATGCTTGTAATGATGTACTCCATAATAGACATGTAATAAATTATGTAGTTTTATCCTTATGTGATGCGATGTATGACTTTGTGTATTTATCTGTGAGACGTTCTGTATGCGATAGCCACTGATCCAAGGACTATCGCGATGGTACAGGGATTTGGGTTTTCTATGAAAATCTGGGGTTTTACAATTTGGGTCGTGATGGCGTGTAGGGATGGCTCGGCAGTGGCGGGCGGAGAGGGGTGGTGCCGGCTATGGCGGCGGCGCTGGGAGGTCAGGAGGGAGGGGGGTGGTTGCTAGGGTGCGAGGCGGAGCGGGGAACGTTGCTGGTCCTTTTATAGCCGCGGTATGGCGGTAACTCGGCCGGACTCCGAGCTCTAGGAGTTTCGGCAATGGCGGTGGAGGAGGAAAATATCCTGGCGTTGACTCACCGGCGAGCCTCCGTGCGGCGCGGCGCTGTGGGATGCGACGCTTCGTGTAGGCAGCTATTGTGGTTGTGGAGAGGAGACCGGTCGGGGGGAGTAATGGTGGTCGGTTTGGAGGTGACGGCTCACTGCAGGTCTTCGTTTGTCAGGGAAGGGGGAGCGACGCGGCTCGGCTGGGGGCCCCCCGCCGGTGGCGCAGGGCCGGCGTGAGCCGGTCGGCCGGTGCGGGCCAGAGGAGGAGAAGGAGGGGCGGCACCGGTCTGCCAGGCGCTCGGCCTGGAGGGGAGCGGCGCACACGGGGAGGAGTTAGGCGCGGCCTAGAGGAAGAAGAAAGAAGGGAAAGAAAAAGGAAAAGGGAAAAAAGAAAGGAAAATGGAAAAAAAGAAAAAGAAGAGGAAAAGGAGAAAAAGAAGAGGAAAATGGGAAAAAGAAAAAGAAAAGAATTAGGAAAAATCCTAGAAAAATTTAGGGGAATTTCTAGGGAAATTAGGAAGGGGAATGAGGAAGGATTTTGTGGATTTTTCTGGGTTTTCTCAGATACCGGCGTTAATTCCGGGATGGTGGTGATGGTGAGGCGGACTGGCCAGTGTAGGATCTAGGATACCGACTAGAGAGGGGGTGAATAGATGGTTTAAAAACTAAAACCACAACACTAGAGAAATTTAATTAGAACCACAAGGAGAATTAAATCTCTACCTACTCTATTCCTATGTTGGGGTTTTTGCGGCCTAGGGTGACAAGATAAACAACAATCTCTAGAAATAGAATGCTCAAAGTAAAGTACTTGAAAGGAAATTGAGGAAAGAAATAACCGAGCACAAGAGACGAATTTTATCCTGTGGTATCGATGACTTGCCGGTCACCCCTAATCCACGTTGAGGTGGATTCAATGTTCAACCGCTCCTCTATCAAGACACCACTTGATCCTGAGCCGGTTAGAACCAAAGAACCACTCCACACCTCGATTCCAGTAGAGTTGCTCTTTACCGCTCAGGTGAGGTGAGCACAATACCTCTCACAACACGAAATCCGGAGCCACGCACAATCTTCTTGCGAGCTTCAACGAATTCTTTCACCACCAAGCCGTCTAGGAAGCAGCAACTTCCAAGAGTAACAAATCAACCACTTGCTTGATGATTCCCTAGTACCACAAAGATCAAAACCTTGATGCAATGCACTAGAAGCTCTCAATCTCACAAAGAATACAACCACTAAGCCAAGTGAGTGAGAGAGAGGAGAGGGAGAGCTCTACAAGGGAGTATGGACCTTTCAAAGTGCCAAGAGAGACTCTCCAACCCCGGGCTTGGAGTATAAATACTCCCCCTTCCCATTACTAGCCGTTAGGGGCAAAACGCGTACATCGCGGACTGTCCGCGATGCCCTCGCGGACTGTCCGCGTTTGAATTCCAACGGTAAAAACGCGAAGTCAACGGCTGGTGGGACTGACGGTTGGGCCGGGCGGACCGTCCACCAGGGCCACGCGTACCGTCCGCCTGGGCCACGCGGACTGTCCGCGGGCAGGCCGCGGACCATCCGCCCGGTCCACCGAGCAGCACCTTGTTCTGTAAAGAATAACGGACCGTCCGCCTGGGGTCCGCGGACAGTCCACCCAGAGGCGCATTTTCTCGAAAACTTTTGCCAAAAATGTCAGATATTAAATAAATATCATTAACTCGCGGACCGTCCGCCCCAAGGGCCCGGACTGTCCGCCCAATACCTGAAAACTGTTTTTCCTTAGGATTTTCAAAGAATTCATTTTACCAAGAGAAATCGCCACTCATCTAAATGCAATGCATGCAAATGTTTTGATCCAAGTGGCACTATGGAAAGTCAAGCCAATGAAATTGATCCGTCTTGATAGTACGGCTATCTATCCTATCAACCCGGTCATTTAACATCCTCTAATCACCTTATGACCGGCAAAAATAAAACCCTATCTTTTACCTTTGCCTTGAGCTCTTTCCAACACACGTCATACAAGACCTTCTCATTTATACCGCATGATCTCATCATTTCACCGGACTAACCTATTCTTATAACTCAAATAAAAATGTTAGTCCATAATGATTGTCATTAATTACCAAAACACGAATTAGGGGCCTAGATGCCTTCAATCTCCCCCTTTTTGGTAATTGATGACAACCATTTAAAGGAGTGATATAAGAAAGGTTTTGTGTTTTGGAATCACTTACTCTTCTCAAATAAATTCAATAAATAGATAGAGTGAATGTCTCCAAAACAAGAATATAGAGAGAACTCCCCCTACATATGTGCATATAATTTTCATTCGATTTTTACACATATGCATAGACATAATAAATTTTGACGGAGTTTCCCTACAAAATAGAGATCAAGGCAACAACCACATATATATATCCGAAAAGATTAAGGAAGGGTTAGCTTCAAAAACTACTACGGGAACTAGAACAAGCCATAAGACAAGCAAAATAAGATCACGACTATAGAACACCACAATATAACCACAAGTTCTAGTTCTCTACCACATCACACACCAAAACAAAGTCTCACAAATTATTACAAGCCAACCGAAGTTCATGCATAACCGAAATTAAACATGCAATGCAAGAGTTCCAAATGCATGCAAGGAAAGTGAGCTCCCCCTAAAGATCACACAACACTCCTCCAAATCTCTCTCCCCCTTTGGCATCAAATACCAAAAGGGCCTAGTCATCCTGAGGCGGCGGCGGAGGAGGATAGAACGGCGGAGGGGGACAAAACTGTGGTGGAGGAGCTGGAGCTGGATAGTAATGATAAAAATGATCTCTAAAATCTCCAAAAGCAGTGTTCAGGGCATGGACATCGTGTTGAAGCTAAGTCTCCTGATCGTGTAACTGCTGATACTGCCCTAAGGTGGACATCTGAGAGAATCTGTCATTTAAGGCACTGAGGACATTCTGAAGATCAGACTGCATATCACCCAACCGCTGCATCATGGGGTCATGCATAGTATTATAGACATGATGACCAAAATTATCCAGACTAGTGTCAATCTGCTGCTGAAAATTCTGCTGCATAGTCTGAAAAGTATCATTCATCTGCTGCCCATATGCCTCAAAGTGAGAGTTGAACCCAGATTGCATTTGCTGAAACTGAGAGTTCATGGACTGTTGAATATTAGCAAAATAAGAATCAAAGTATCCAACAGGAGGCTCCCACTGTGGCTGCATGGGATGAACTGGAGGAGGAGGAGGCATAGCATAAGCACCCTCATCAACATTAGCATAGCCCATGTTACCAACATTTGCATTTTCGTCATCACTACCATGAGCCTCAATATTTTCTGCAACATTGTGAGCCTCTGCATCCTGCCCATAAGGTGTCAATGGCTTGTTGAGAAAAGCTTTAGCATTGTAAAATGGACGATAAAGCTCATGCTTCACATCACATAAACCATTGAATCCCGTCTTGATCTTGATCAATGACATAATATAGGGAGCAAAATAAATACTATCTCGGACAAGACGCTTCTTGCAAATCATTTGATCAAGAATAAGCTTCACAACATCAAATTTAGTTCCATTCATGACGTGATCAATCACATTCCAATAATGTTCCCGCACTTTATCCTTATTACCACTCTTAGGCATAAAGGTGTGTCTAATGATGTTGTTGATGGCAGCCGGATGATGTCTAAGTCCTGCTGCTAACCAGTTCATTATAGTTGCATTAGAGGTGTCAGGCTCATAGAAGACAGCTGTATTTTCAAGAATGTCCTCGTTATAAACATCAACACCCTCTCTAAAATACTCATAGTTAAGATGATTGGCAACCGCAAATTCTGCAAATGTGGCCTCATACTCACTCTTACCAGTCATCCACCTCATTTTCTTCCCTATGAAATCCATTTCATAAGTTGCATAGAATTGTCTAACTATTGTATCATTCCAATCACATCTATGCTGAAGAAACAGTTTCAACCCCAAATTTTCAAGTTTCGTTGCCACCCCAGCTAGGATAGGTTTAGACTCAAGATAATTAAAATCAACCCTTTGATGAGTGAAAACTGTGCACTCCATCAAACTACTGAAAAATGCTTGCTCTTGCACAAGGGTGTGGAAGTATAAATTGTGGGTGTCACGGGGTTGATTATAAGAATTTTCATTTTGAGCAATAGCAAACTCTCTTTGTGTCCACTGCCTTCTAGGAGCTGTGTAATTAACCACATCAATGATGTCAACATTATTACCTCCCCCTTGATTTATCTCATCTTCATCCACCATGAATGAGTACTTTGTAGTCGAGAAGGATAGCTTCAACTAGTCTTGACGGCCTTAACGAGTAGTCCCCGAGCGTCCCCGAGTACTACAAGTCAAAAGTCCTCAAGAGTAGTCGAAGCATCCCGAGGCTGGAATGTACTCCAGCTGATGTTTGAGCAATCCTGAAGTCTTCTCGAGTAGTCCCAAGCGTCCTCGAGTGCTGCCCTTGAAGGTCTTCAACAATGCCCGTGTTGTCTTGAAGCCGAAGCTGATATGGAAGTGCGATTGCAAAATCGCACTCCATATGGAGTAGCCCCCGAGCCTTAGGTTGAGTCGTAGACTCTAGCTGAGGGTCCATCTGAAGTTTTGGCAAGAATATCCCGAAAAATCCGGAGAAAAAACCGAAGGACACGTGACACGGAGCCCTCGAGCCTTGAGTCGAGTACTTCTTCTCGAATTTAAGGGTCATCTTGTAGAGTGTGTCCTGAGATGCTCTTGGATCTTGCCGCTTCCCAGGAAGTCGAGTAGAAGTAGCCGAGCCCCCAAGGTGAAGCGCGTCGACTAGTAGAAGTTGAAGGGTCACGAGCGGCCGCTGAGTCAGCCGAGCCCAGACTTATCTATCCAGCCGTTGGAGGGCCGTGTTGACTTATAAATAGAAGCCAAAACCCTTAGGGTTTTTCACCCTACGCAGCTGTAGCCATTCCCAGCTGATCTTGGCCAGAAATCGCCACCAGTGCACGCCGCCGCCGCTGAGTGAAGCGTAGATCTGAGTGCGCCGCCGTAGAGAGCCACCACAGTAGCCCCCGAGCGAATGCGCGTGAAGACACGGTGCACTTGGAGGATGAAGCCATCTCCGTCGAAGACCACGAAGGCCGCCGGCGGGAAGAAGAGGGGTCGTGAGGAGGCCGCCGGATCTGCCGCAGGGACATCACCGCCGGTGTCCCCGCCGCGGCCAGATCCAAACCGCGAATGGAAGAAGTCCAAGGCGAAGACCGAAGACTTGATGACCCTTCTCAACAGCGGATTCCTGCGGGAGAAGGAGGTGGACATGTGGAGGGCCGTCGCCGGGGATCCGTACCCGATGGAGAAGAATCCAGATGAGATCCCGATGTTCGCGCGGTTCGCGGAGCGCGGACTATCTCTTCCGGCGAGCGACTTCGTCAAGGGGCTCATGGGGTACTACGGCATCGAGTACCTCAACCTCAACCCCAACGGTATTTTCCACACTGTCGTCTTCGTACATTTCTGCAAAGCTTTTCTGGGGATCAAGCCCCATTGGAACTTGTTCCGGAAGTTCTTCCGGGTGAAGCCGCAACCCAGCGCCAGCAACCCGCGGGTAGTCGGAGGAGCGGGGATCTAGATGCGGGAGGACGCCGCCGAGCAGTACCTCTTGTACAAGCTGATAGACTCCAATCAAGACTGGAAAGCCAAGTGGTTCTACGTCACGAACCACCACCCGGGACTGCCGAAGCCCAGCGGGAAGCAGCCCAAGCATCGCCCGTGGTGGAACTCGGAGCCGACGATGCAGGAAGGGATCTAGCTGCCCGAGTTGTTGGCGAGGATCAAGGCACTGAGGGAAGCCGGGCTGAGGCCCGAGCACGTGGCCTTCAGCTTCATGAAGCGCAGGGTGCAGCCACTGATGGCTCGCGACACCCTGGGGTACGAGTACATCGGCGACGACGATACGTCGTGGATGCCTGGAGACGAAGTCGACGATGACGACATTGTCGACAGGCTGGCCCGGATCTTCAAGGATATGCCGCCGTACACAGCGTTCCCCATACCGGAGTACTCCGCCGCGCGCCCACCAAAGGAGGTTAGTAGCCGCACCCATAGTCGAGTACCCATTCCATGTGAGTAGTCGCGCTGATGAGTTGTTTCTTGCAGGATGACTTGAAGAAGTTCATCTCCGAGCCGTCGCCGCCCCCTCAGGAAGTCGAGGTCCCAGAGGAGGGGAAGACCAAGGCCAAGGAGCGGCGTGAAGTCGGCGAAGGAGACGACACCGTTGTTGTAGAAGACACGTCCGACAAGGACGACGACGAGGAGACGTTGCAGGACCGCTTCCAGCTGCGGTCAAGGTTCAGCCGTCCTGGCTTACCTCACATTCCTCTCGTTCAGGATCAGCCGGCTAGCCTGGAGGCTAGTCTGCCCGCGCCATCGAGGAGGCCACGCAATGTGGCCCGCAAGCGCGTGGCGAAGAAATTGAAGGTCACAGAGATCATGTCCCAGGAGGTAAGCCGTCTTTGGTAGTGCAGTCGAGTACTGGTGTCTCGAGTTCACTTGTTGATGAAGTTTCCTTGCTTGTAGGAGTTGCCGCCTACGGAGCCCGTTGATCAGGACGACGAAGGCGAGTGGGACACGGTGGGGGAGGCCGTTGGGAGTCGTAGCCCAGCCCCCACTGTCGAAGAACTCTTGGCGCAGATGGAGCGCCAGCCCCCTACTGCTCAGGGGAGCATGGAACCCGCCGCTGCTGCGGAGGAGGAGACAGCGGCCGCAGAAGTGTAGGAGGAGGCACCTGCCGAGGCTGGACTGGTCGACATCGTCAGCATCCTCGGTGCCCCAACCGTGACGGTAGTCCGGTCGAGCTTGTAAGTATTGGATCTTCCTGAGTAGTACTTGATGTGGTAGTCGTACTTGATTGACAACCTGCTTGTGTACTCTGCAGGAAATCGACGGACTTGTCCTGGGAGGGGGATGAACCCGCCTCAGCGGTGGCGAGAGAAGAAGCCGTGCCGCCCGCTGAGGAGTCTGCTCCAGCCCCTCAGGCGGAGCCCGAAGCGCCAGCCGCTAAGGCTACGTTGCCCGAAGCCAGCGTAGTTGAAGGTGAGTACTCTACCGTGGTTGAGGTGCCTTCGTAGAGTAGTCGTAGTCGCATGTTGACTGATACACTTGTCTTTCTGTCGACAGGTGCTAAGGCCGAAGGAAATGAGATCCCGTCGGTGGTGCCCGTGGAGGACGTGGCACCTGAGACTCAGGAGGCAGCCGTAGAAGCCTCCGAGCCGATGGAGGTGGCCGTCGGAGAAGCTGCCGTGACGGCTGGAGAAGAGGACACCGCGCTCCTAGAACCCGCTCTGGAGGTAGTCGTCCGCTCGCCGGAGATCCAGGACACAGAGCCAATCCGCTTGGCGCCGATGACTGAAGTCGCTACGAGTATTCGTGGCGGGATCGAGTTGTTGGCGGATGACTTGGTTGATCCGGCGACGGTGGCTCGGCATCTGGAGGCAATCCGCCAAGCTGAGCAATGGATGAAGGTGATTAGTTATAACCCTTGAGTAGTCAATCCTTTAGCGTTGAGTACCCATTTGATGCGAGTTGTCTGTGCAGGACGTCGCTGAGAGGTCCCGCCTGAAGTCGGAGATGCTTTAGGGGTACGGCGACGTAGTGCTTCGGGCCGAGACGCTGGAGGATCAACTCGTGAAGTCCCGGAAGCATGCCGCCGCCATGCAGTCAAAGCTGGACACCACCTTCGCCAAGTACCATAATGGCATCCAGGAGATGCAGGCGAAGAGCGACGACTTGGTGCCAAAGAACAAGTCGCTCCGCAACAAGAACAAAGGTACACCACTTGTCTTGTTGAGTACTTGTTGGAGGTCGAGAGGTAGTTTAACCCGATGTGCCTTGTTGTTTGCAGAGCTTGAGACTCGAGTAGATCAGCTGAAGACTTCAGAGACTGATCTGAAGAATCTCTTCTACCGGGAGCAGGAGGCTCGCCAGGTACTGGAGTTAGATTATAAGGAGCTTGCTTACGAGTGCGACAAGCACATGGAGCTCCGTATTGCATCAGACTGTGACCTCGTCAACTACTACAAATCATTGCAGAAGCCGAACGAGGATTGCGAGAAGGGCGCGGGCCCAGCTCAAGGAGCTTGAAGAAGCCGCGCTCCCCATCGCGAGGCTGCTGGTGCCTCATCCTGGCGGTCCCAAGATAGCGCCGCTGGTGGATCGGTTGAAGGAAGCCCCCAGCCGGCTGGTGGCCTACGTGAAGCACTTGGCGAAGTCAATCCCGAACCAAGTGTTGGCCTTCATGAAGTCATACTTCCGAAGGCTCCCGTAGACGTAGTCGCTGGTGGACTAGCCGCCAACTGTAGCAACGAGCAGTATGCGGAGCTGCTGGAGCAGATGGCGCCCATTGCAGATCAAGTCACCGAAAAACTTAATCTCCAGTCGTCCTGTAATAGTTAGCTCGTAGCAATAGTTGTATAAAAACAATTGTAATTGTTTAAGTATGAATGAAGAAAAGTTTCCATCAATGAGTACTCGTAGTCGCGATCTTAGAGTGCGGAGTCCCATCGTGGAGTTACCGCGAGTAGTCGTACTCGGCAGTAGTCCCTTGAGGGGAAGAAGACGACGAAAGCGAGTTTGATGAACAATCAAACTTTATTACTGAAGAAGTACACCTGGATGGCCAGGGCCGTAGTTACAAAGTAGTCGCCAGGACCCGGAGGCCGCCTACGGCTAAGTAGTGCTAGGGCAAGTAGCCGCTTACAACAGTAGATCCGTAGGTAGCCGTATAGGCTAGATCTAGAAATACATGGTCTCTCACTAGACCGCTGCTAGAGTCCTTTGTCGCTCATCGCAGCCTAGGATCCGTAGGTAGCTGCATGGGCTGGATTCTGGAGAGGAGTAGTCCGGAGACTGGTGCCTGGACCCGGAGGCCGCTTACAGCGAAGAAGTAGTCCGGAGACTAGTGCCCGGACCCAGAGGCCGCTTACGGCGGAGGGGTCTTGATGTAGTCGCGTAGACTTGAGCCCCAGGGTAGTCGTGTAGACTAGGCGTAGAACCGACAGAGCTGGTCGACGTTCCACGAGTTGTTGACGTCTTCGCCTTCAAGTGTCTGGAGGCGGTAGGAGCCCGGCCCGGTCACCTTTGCGACTGTGAAGGGACCTTCCCAGGGGGAGCTGAGCTTGTGTAGTCCTTCCATGTTCTGGATGCGACGGAGGACAAGATCGCCGACGTTGAAGGAGCGTTCCTTGACGTTGCAATCGTGGTAGCGTCGGATACCCTCCAGGTACCTTACTGATTGGACGAGGGCGGCGCAGCGAGCTTCTTCGAGGCCGTCGATGTCAACTCGTCTGCTGTCTTCAGAGACGCCTTCGTCGTAGTGCTCCAGTGCTGGTGAATCCCATATGACATCAGCAGGGAGGATTGCTTCGGAGCCATAGACCAGGAAGTAAGGGGATTGCCCCGTTGGCTTGGAAGGCTGAGTACGTAGTCCCCAGAGTGCATTGGGTAGTTCCTTGATCCACTTGCCTCCTTTAGAGTTAGCAGCGTCGTGTAGCCGCTTCTTGAGAGCGTCGAGCACCATCCCGTTGGCGCGCTCGACTTGTTCGTTGGCCCGAGGATGGGCAACTGAGACGTATTGGACGTCGATCCCGCTGTTCTCGCAGTACTCCCAGAACTGGTGGTTGTTGAAGTTGGAGCTCAGGTCTGTGATGATGTGATGGGGTAGTCCGTAGCGATGAACGAGTTCATCCAGGAAGTCGAGTACTCTGTCAGCCTTGGGGCATGTGACCGGCTTGACCTCGATCCACTTGGTGAACTTGTCGATGGCCACCAATACTCTGTTGAATCCACCTGGCGCAGTTGGCAGTGGCCCAATCATGTCGAGCCCCCAGCAAGCGAAGGGCCAGGTTGGCGGTATGGTGACTAGCTTGTAGGCTGGGACGTGTTGCTGCTTGGCGAAGTACTGGCACCCTTGGCACCTTCTGACGAGTTCTTCGGCGTCGCCCAGAGCTGTGGGCCAGTAGAAGGCTCGTCGGAAAGCCTTGCTGACCAGCGTACGAGAGGACGCGTGGTTGCCGCAGACGCCCTTGTGGATCTCCTCCAAGATGTCCTTGCCTTCTTGTCTGGGGACGCACTTCATGAGTACTCCGGAAGATGCGCCCCGCCTGTAGAGCTTGTCTCCGATGAGGACGTAGGACTTGGCGCGGTGGATGACCTGCTCGGCCAAGTTCTTGTCCGAAGGAATCTTCTGCTCGCTGAGGTAGTCGATGAAGGGTTGCCTCCAGTCCACGTCGATCATCATGACCTCCTGGCCAGTCGGGGGATGCGCTGGGACAGTGGTTCCTGGCGCCGGCTCCGGGATGGATGGCGCGTGAAGCTCATGGACGAAGACACCCGCGAGTAGAGCCAAGCTTCGACAGGACATCCGCTGCAACGTTGTTGTCACGGACGATGTGGTGGAACTCGAGACCGTAGAGCTTGTTCTCGAGCTTGCGGACTTCTAGGCAGTAGGCGTCCATGTTCTCCTTGTTGTGGTCCCAGGACTTGTTGACTTGGTTGATGACTACTGCGGAGTCGCTGTAGACTAGTAGCCGCTTGATGCCCAGTGAAGCCGCGAGGCGGAGCCCATGTAGGAGAGCTTCGTACTCGGCTTCGTTGTTTGAGACCTTCCAGAAGATCTGCAGGACGTACTTGAGTTGTTCGCCCGTTGGAGAAATCAGGAGTACCCCTGCACCTGCGCCCTCGAGGTTGAGTAAGCCGTCGAAGTACATCACCCAGTGCTCTGGTCGCTCGGTTGGAGTAGGTAGCTGATTCTCCCGCCACTCCGCCATGAAGTCGACTAGTGTGTGCGACTTGATGGCTGTGCGTGGCTTGAAGTCGATGGTGAGGGCGCCGAGTTCGACTGCCCACTTGGAGATTCTTCCAGTAGCATCTTGGTTCCGCAGAATGTCGCCGAGCGGGTAGTCGGTGATGACGAAAATCGAGTACTCCTGGAAGTAGTGTCGTAGCTTCCACGAGGTGATGAGTACTGCGTACAGGAGCTTCTACACAGGCTGATAGCGTGCCTTGGACTCTGACAGGACCTCACTGATGAAGTAGACTGGGCACTGGACTAGATAGGCATGGCCGTCTTCCTGCCGCTCAACAATGATGGCAGTACTGACCACATGAGTAGTCGCAGCGAGGTAGAGCAGTAGCTGCTCGCCTTTGCGAGGAGCCGTGAGGACTGGTGGCTTCGATAGGAAGTCCTTGAGCTGGGCAAGGGCTTGGTCCGCCTCTAGAGTCCACACGAACTTCTCTTGGTGCTTGAGTAGTTTGAAGAAGGGGAGCCCCCGTTCTCCAAGCTTCGAGATGAATCTGTTCAAGGCCGCCATGCACCCGGTCAGCTTCTGGACGTCTTCGATGCACGTGGGAGCTTTCATGCTGGTGATGGCGGAGATCTTCTCGGGATTGGCTTCGATGCCGCGCTGCTGATGATGAAGCCGAGTAGTTTGCCCGAAGGTATGCCGAAGATGCACTTGTTCGGGTTGAGCTTCCAGTGGTACTCGCGCAGGGATGCGAAAGTCTCTTCAAGATCGTCGATAAGGGTACTGGAGTTTCAGGTCTTGATGACCACGTCATCCATGTAGGCTTCGACGTTCTTGTTGAGTTGCCTCTTGAAGCAGGCCTGGATAGCTCGTTGATATGTGGCGCCGACGTTCTTCAACCCGAAGGACATGGTCGTGTAGCAGTACGCGCCAAACGGGGTGATGAACGCGGTCTTCTCCTGGTCTTCTTCCTTGATCGCGATCCGGTGGTACCGGAGTAGCGATCGAGGAAGCGAGAGCGAGTCGCGGCCCACCGTGGAGTCGATGACTTGGTCAATCCGCGGCAACCCGAAGGGGTCCTTGGGGCAGTGCTTGTTGAGGTCGGTGTAGTCGACGCACATCCTCCACTCATTCGAGTTCTTATTGTGGACGAGGACGGGGTTGGCGAGCCACTCAGGATGGAAGACTTCTCTGATGAAGCCAGCCGCGAGTAGTTTGGCGAGTTCCTTCTTGATGGCATCCCGTCTGTCGTCGGCGAAACGGCGGAGGTGTTGTCGCTTGGGGGTAGCTTTAGGGTCGACATTGAGGCAGTGCTCGATCAACTCCCTGGGCACTCCTGGCATGTCCGCCGGCTTCCACGCGAAGATGTCGCGGTTAGCCCGGAGGAAGTTGATGAGCGCGTCTTCCTATTTGGGGTCGAGGCCGGCCCCGATGGTGGTGGTCTTGCTGCTGTCTCCTGTCCCGAGGTCGATCGTCTTGACCAGAACCTCCTCGGTGGGCCGAGGCTTGTTGACTTTGTCGACTTCTCGGGGATGTCGAGTTCACTTGGGGCAAGCTTCTTCGACGCGGCGTAGACCTCCATCATTGCGTTGGGTACTTGGTTTGTGGAGGCGATCTCCACGGCTTCAGTGTCGCAGTCGTGCGAGATCTTCAAGTCCCCTTGCAGCGAGAGTACACCTGCTGGGCTTGGCATCTTGAGTACCAAGTAGGTGTAGTGGGGTACCGCCATGAACTTGGCGATAGCCGGTCTGCCGAGGATGGCGTGGTAGGACGTCTCGAAGTCCGCGACTTCGAACTTGACGTACTCGGTACGGTAGTTGTCCCGAGATTCCCCAAAGGTAACTGGCAGGACCACTGAGCCCAGTGGGATAGCCGCGTTCCCGGGGACGATGCCGTAGAAGGGCGAGGCGCTCTTGGTGAGCATGTGGGTGATGTCGAGCTTCATCTTCTTCAAGGTCTTGGTGAAAAGGACGTTGAGCCCGCTTCCACTGTCGATGAGGACCTTGTTGAGCCTGGAGCCCGCGACCACCGGCTTCAGGACGAGAGGGAACCGCCCTGGTTCGGAGAAGCTGGTCCACTGATCCGCGCGGGAGAAGGTGATGGGTACCTCTGACCACCTGAGAGGGGTCGGAACCGCTGGTTCAATGCTCATGACTTCTCGACAAGTAGCCTTTTGCTCCCGTCTGCTGGGTAGTCCGCCGAAGAGGACGTTGACAGTCTTGTCGGGTTCCTGGAAGTCGTCGTTGCCTCCATCGTTTTTCTTCTTTCCTTTCTTGTCATGAGGGTGTGGTGGCTCTGGAGTACTCTTGAGTGCTCGCCTGAGTTGGTAGCATTGCTCGGTGGTGTGGTTGTCGTCCAGATGCCACGGGCACTTCTCTTTCAGCAAGTCTTTGAAGCCACCGGAGGTCTTCTTTGAGTTCTCCTTCGCAGGGCACTGGATAGCCGCGACAGTGTTGTCTGGCTTGCGCTTGCGGTTGGGACCCGAGTTGTAGTTGTTGTTGTTGCGACCGCCTTGGTTCCCATTGTTGCCGCTACCGCCGCCTGCGTTCTGCTTGCTTTTTCCATGTATGGCGTCGTACTTGGCGTTAGCTTTGTCTTCTTCATCCGCCCAGAACGTGATCATGTCCTTGAGGTGGGGAATGGACTTGGGGCGACGGCAACCGAAGTCTTCGAAGGTGCGGCGGTGGTAGAGGCCATCTTGGAAGAGATCGATGACCTCCTTGTCGGTGACGTCGACTACAGTGGCGCGCTTGTCGGAGAAGCAGCGCATATACTTGCGGAGGGTCTCGCCTTGTTCCTGCTTCACGATGGCCAGGTCCATGCGAGTACCCGATCGGCCCATGGCGCCCGCGAAGTTGCTGGTGAACTGCTCCTTCAGCTGGTCCCACTTGTCGATCGAGTGCTTGTCCAGTGACTCGAGCCATGTGAGTGGAGCTTGGTCCGGGCAGAAGGGGAAGTAGAGGCACTTGGTGTCGTTGTTGCCGCCAGCGTTCTCGATGGAGAGGGCGTAGCACCTGAGCCACTGGATGGGATCCTGCTTCACGTCGTACTTGGTGATCCCCAAAGGTTTGAACTTGTCGGGGAGGAGTAAGTTGTGAAGCCGAGGTGAGAATGCGGGGAAGCCGTCGTTGTCGCCTGCAGTGGCGGACTTCTTCCGCCGCAGCTCTTCAATCTTCTGGCGGGCGTCGTAGCCACCCTGTGAGGCTCTGGAGGCGTGGCTATTCGCATGGTCACGACCGCCACGACTGCCCCCGCCGCCGCCCCTCCTGTTGGCCCCATGGTTGGAGCTTCCGCCGTCGCTGCCGCCGCCGCCAGGGTCACGGCCGCCACCGTCAGGGCCGCGGTGAGGGATGATCTCACGGTTGTTGTTGCCACCCTGTGAGGGCCCGCCGGCGTTTGCGCGAGTACGGTTGGGCTGAGCCGGCAGCTCAGCTCGAGTACGGTTGCGGCTGAGGTCAGCGCTGCGACTTGTAGCTTTGTTGTCGTGGTTCCTGGCGAGGGAGGCTGGGTGACCCTGTTGTCGACCCGCATGAAGTAAGCGTCTTCAGCGAGCTTGGCGATGACTTCTCCAGAGCGTATCCCCTAAGCTTGGCGTGCGATTGTTGTGATCGACATGAGGCATTGCTCGGGGGTGGTGTGTACCCTGCTCTCGACGGCCTCGAGAGCTTCTGCGAGGTTGCGGATGGGGAGGTTGTCTCGGAGACGCCGGCACCATTCGTTGAGCTTTTTGTTACGCTCACGTCGAGCGTCCCTGTTGGCGTCGGTCTCATACGCGGGTGCTTCAGCAGACAGCTCGTCTGCGGAGATGTCTTTAAGGTACTTGTCTTGTGCCGTCCCTGAAGGTCCTGGAGTTGGAGCTCGCCACCTCGGTTGGGGTGTACGAGTCAGCTCGAGCAAGTGGTGTTCCCTCCTAGAACGGGAGCGAGTCGAGGTAGGCGACGTAGAGTGAGCCCCCGCTTATCAGGTCGGCGGGCTTGCGGTCTGGCCAGTAGACGAATCTCTCAGCCAGCGTGGACGTTATAACCAGCCCGGAAGCCGGCCCTGATAAGGGTTGCTCAGTAGTGTTGTCCTCGGACTCGAGATCCTTAGGCGGAGTCCGAGTAGAAGCCGGAGAGGGGGTTGGAGTCCGAGGTGTGGCCGGGGGCGGTATCGGAGTCCGAGTTGTACTCGGGTACGGGCTCCTTGCCGGCCCGGCGTGCGGAGGGAGCCTCCGTGCGGGCCCTGCAGAGGTTGCGGGGACCACGCGTGGAGCGCTCACGGGGTGGGGGGACCACATGCGATGGCTGAGCAGCCGTCTCGCACACGGTAGCCCACAGGGACGTCGAGTTCGAGTTGGAAGCGGATCCGAGCTCGAAGTCGGCATGTTGGTCGAAAAGCGAAATTTCGCCGAACTTGCCGGCAAGTTCGCCCATGACTACTTCGGGAAGCGTCACGAAGCCGGTCTCCGGGTTGGGCGGCATGGTGAGGCAGTGTTGGAAGGATCCAGTGCCGTCAGTAGTGCAAACCCAGGAACCGAAGACGAAGGTGTCGCCGCGGTTGAAGGCGACGGTTGGCTTGATGTAGACAGGAGCCGTCGAGTTCGCCATGTGATCTCGGGCGAGACCCCCTACCTGGCGCGCCAGCTGTCGGTGTTTTAGACTGGCAACCTACTAAGGGGAGTACCCGAAGTAGATGAATGTGGCCTTGTCGAGATCGGTAACTCGAAGGAAGAGACACGTGGCACACAATTTAGACAGGTTCGGGCCGCGAGGTGTGTAATACCCTACGTCATGTATGCTGCGTAGCTCTGGATTGATTGGGTATGATTACAAGATGATGCAATCTTACGCCGTGAGATGAGATCATGAGAGAGGGGTCCCTACCTCGCCTTATATAGTCTGGGAGGCAGGGTTACAAGTCGGAATAGAGAGAGTACCAGTCGAGTACGTCTAGGAGTCCTCTATACAGTGCGGGACATGTACAGCTTCCTAACCGAGTACTTCTCCTCTGTAGTCCTTCTGCTTCACGCCATCAGGTACCGTGCAGCGCAAGTCAGGTAGTCCCAGGGGCCCACCGAGTAGTCGGTCCTGGTACCCACTGAGGTAGTGGGCCCAGGGAGGTCCATACGACACGGGTGCCGCTGCCGGGCCGTGCGGACCATCCGCGCGGGGCGGCGGACGATCGCCCGGTCCCGGGGATGGCGGGCGCCCGTGAACGAGGGGTCCAAATCTTTCTAACCTCATAACTTGATCAAAATCCAATATTTCTTTACCAAAATTTTGCCACAACACCACATTGATATCCCAAACACATTCACCAAGCCAAAATCTTGAAATCATGGACGAATTTTAGATCACACTTCCAAACCCTAATCACCTTCTTGCTCAAAAAGTGAGAGATTCGAAAAAATACCCGGATGACATGGTGGAGAACCTCGCGGAGAGTCCGGGGATGTGCTCGGACGGTCCGGGGAGTGCCCCAATCGAAATCTCTAAGAGGGAGGCCTTTTCTTTGAGAGGGAGCAAGAAAGAGAGAAGAGAGATGAACTGGGTTGGGTAGAGGAAGAGAAAGGAGGGCTGCTTCGTTTTCATCTCGCGGGCTGGGTCCCACAGGCGCACAGCACGTGTGGACGATCCGCGTCGCCTCCGCGGACTGTCCGCGAAGCGCGCGGACGGTCCGGACTCCAAGCGCGGACGGTCCGTTAGTACTTCCAGAACGTCCAGTGCTGCACCTCCTCCCCACGATCTGCGCGGACGGTCCGCGCTGCCCTGGCGGACGGTCCGCGGGACCCAGCCGGACGGTCCGCCCTATTGCCGCGGACGGTCCGACCTCCTCTTTTAATTTTAGCTTGATATAACTTGAGATAAAGATTTGCAAAGATATCTTTTGGGATCATTGCTCAAGAATAATGAAGGAAAATTATTGAATGATGCAATGTACCAAGTAATGCTAGAAAAATATGTAAAAGCAAGCTTCATAAAAAAATAAAGGATAAGAGATAAGCTAGAAATGAATAAGAGAGATAGACAAAAGCATATGGATAAACGCATGTGCTAGCTCTCAAGCCACATTCGAGATGTCAATAACATTTAGCTCATTTCTCAATTTGCAAAACCGAGACTCATCCAAAGGCTTGGCAAATATATCCGCCAATTGATCATCCGTGCTTACTCCATCAATCTTGATATCTCCTTTACTCACATGATCTCTAAGAAAATGGTGTCGAATATCAATATGCTTGGTTCTAGAGTGTTGAACCGGATTGTTTGTAATCTTTATGGCACTTTCATTGTCACATAAGAGAGGAATTTCCTTGAATTTCACACCATAATCAAGAAGTGTTTGCTTCATCCATAGCAATTGAGCACAACAACTTCCCACCGAGATATATTCCGCTTCGACGGTAGAAAGAGCCACTGAATTTTGCTTCTTAGATGACCAAGAAACAAGTGACCGCCCAAGCAATTGACAACCTCCGGAAGTGCTTTTCCTATCAACCTTGCAACCGGCGTAATCCGAGTCCGAAAAGCCTACTAACTCAAATTGAGCACCCTTTGGATGCCAAAGACCAATGTTAGGAGAATACTTCAAGTATCTCATAATCCGCTTTACGGCGGTCAAATGACATTCTTTGGGTGCGGCTTGAAATCTAGCACACGTGCACACACTAAACGTGATATCGGGCCTAGATGCGGTAAGATAAAGCAAACTACCAATCATGGACCTATAAAGCTTAAGATCAACCGGTTACCTCCCTCATCAAGATCAAGATGTCCATTAGTAGCCATAGGAGTTTTGATGGGTTTTGCATCTTCCATGCCAAATTTCTTTAAGATGTCCCTCACATATTTAGATTGGCAAACAAAAGTGCCTTCCATCAATTGTTTGATTTGAAGACCAAGGAAGAAACTCAATTCACCAATCATAGACATTTCAAATTCCCTAGACATCATTTCTCCAAATTCTTTGCAAAAGTCTTCATTTGTTGAACCAAAGATGATATCATCAACATAAATTTGACAAATAAAGATGTCATTTCCAATTTTCTTTGTAAACAATGTAGTATCAACCTTTCCAATTTTAAGGCCCTTTTAAAGAAGAAGGTCCCGAAGCCTTTCATACCAAGCACGAGGGGCTTGTTTCAACCCATATAATGCCTTAGAGAGCTTGTACACATGATTAGGCTTTGTGGGATCTTCAAAGCCGGGAGGTTGCTCAACATATACTAGTTCACTAATTTTCCCATTCAAGAAGGCACTTTTGACATCCATTTGATATAACTTGATATTGCGAGAACAAGCATATGCAAGCAAGATTCTTATGGCTTCAAGTCTAGCTACGGGAGCAAAGGTTTCATCAAAATCCAATCCCTCTACTTGAGTATAACCTTGAGCAACTAATCTAGACTTGTTCTTCACAACAATACCATCTTCATTTTCTTTGTTTCGAAAGACCCATTTAGTGCCAATGACATTATGATTCTTGGGTCTTTCAACCAACTCCCAAACTTCATTTCTAGTGAAATTATTTAATTCTTCTTGCATGGAAATAACCCAATCTGGATCATTAAGTGCTTCATCTACACGCTTAGGCTCATGGAAAGAGACAAAAGAATAATATTGACAAAAAGAAGCAACACGAGAACGAGTTTGAACACCCTTACTAATGTCACCCATGATTTGATCAATAGGGTGATCTTTGGCGACTTGATGATGAATTCTTGGTTGATCAATTGGTTCTTGAGTTGATGGAGAAGGTGTAGTCATATGGGCCATTTGATCATCTTCTTGGGGTGAGTCATTATTATTTAAGTTACCATTTTGTTGATCATGATCATTTGTTGTGGAAGTAGATGGGTTAACTTGAATAGATATCAATGGACCTTCATCATCATCTTCTTCTCTAGGCATGATATCCCCAATAGCCATAGTCTTCATTGCTTTGCTTAATTCTTCACCTCTCACATCATCTAAATTCTCTTTTTCATCTTGAGAGCCCAAAGTTTCATCAAATTGCACATCATATGCTTCCTCAACAAATCCTTTGGACTTGTTGTATACTCTATAGGCTTTGGAATTTGAAGAATATCCAAGAAGAAATCCCTCATCACACTTGCTTTGAAATTTAGACAACCGAGTTCCTTTCCTCAAGAAATAGCACTTGCAACCAAAAACCCGGAAATATGAAATATTGGGCTTCCTTCCATTTAGAAGTTCATATGGTGTTTTGTTGAAGAATCTATGACAATATAGCCTATTAGAGGCATGGCAAGCGGTATTGATAGCTTCGGCCCAAAAAGGATCCGAAACTTTGTACTCATCTAGCATTGATCTTGCCATATCAATCAAGGTCCTATTCTTCCTCTCAACTACACCATTTTGTTCTGGTGTCTATGTAGTTGAAAACTCATGCTTGATTCCTTTCTCATCACAAAACTCTTCAACATTTGTGTTCTTGAACTCACTACCATTGTCACTTCTAACTTTTTTCAACTTTAGCTCAAATTCATTTTCGGCTCTTCTCACAAATGACTTGAAAATATCACACGTTATAGCCTTGTCATGAAGAAAGAATACCCATGTGAATCTTGAATAATCATCCACAATTACAAGACAATAGGTATTTCCACCAATGCTTCTATAGGTAGTAGGACCAAATAAATCCATATGTAGCAATTCCAATGGTCTTGAGGTTGACATAGTGCTCTTGTTAGGATGTGGATTAGCAACTTGTTTTTCGGCTTGACAAGCACTACACAATTTATCTTTCTCAAACTTTACATCTTTCAAGCCAAGAACTAAATCATGCTTCACCAACCGGTTGAGTTGTTTCATACCAACATGACCAAGTCTTCTATGCCATAACCAACCCATAGAGGCTTTTGAGAATAAACAAGTAGTCAAATTAGCCTTCTTAGACAAGAAATCCACTAGATATAAACTCTCATGATGAAAGCCCTTAAAAATAGAATCTTTCCCATCAAGAGAGGTAACCTCAAAATCATTGCTAGTGAAAGTACATTTATAACCATTATCACAAAGTTGAGCAATAGATAGCAAATTGAAATTGAGAGAATCAACTAGCAAGACATTAGAGAGATTATAATTTTTAGAGATAGGTATTTCACCAATGCCTTTTACACCTCCCTTGCTATCATCTCCAAAAGTGATGTTATCAAAATCGGAAATGTCTTCATCAAGATGAGAGAATATTTTTCTTTCGCCGGTCATGTGGTTTGTACAACCACTATCAATTACCCAATGTCTTCCTCCGGCTTTATAGTTCACCTACAAAAGAAATTACTTTGTTTTAGTACCCAAATTTTCTTGGGTCCTTCAATGTTAGTGACCAAAATTTTAGGCACCCAAATAGATTTCTTTTTACTACTACCAAGAGAGCGACCAACATATTTAGCACAAACAACACCCTTAGAATCTTTCTTGAGAATATATGAAGGATCCAAGGATACGGTCTTCTTGCTATTGCATTGGTGATCCACATCAACCCTTGTCTTGCACTTATGGCACATCTTAATCTTTTCTTCTTCCTCAAAGGAAACATTTGAATTTACAAAGATACTTTCCTTAGGCATGAAGGCCTCTTTTCCTTTCTTGGGCAAGTAACCAAGTGCATCTTTATTTAAGGTGAATTTTTGATTTGTCCAAATATGATTAAACCGAACATGACTTCCAAAATACCGTGCAAGATCCTTAGACAAGCACTCAATCTCCTTCTTCAAAGATTCATTTTCCAATAATAGAGAGTCATAAGACATATCCTCACTAATGCAAGAGCTAGTGCTTGTGCTACAAGATGGGTTAGATGAACAAGAAGAAGTATTCAATATATTACATTCAACACCCATGCTCATTTTTCCTTTGACTTCTTGTGCAAGAAGAGAGTTGTGAGCTTCCTTAAGCTCCTCATCCTTATCTTTAAGAGTTTCCCAAGAAATGTTAAGTGTTTCATGGGAAGTCTTTAGATTTTCATGAGTAGTCTTTAGCTCCTCAAAAGAATTTTGAAGTGAAACATTTTTCAACTCCAAATCCTTCAACTTTGATCTCTCCAAGCGCAATTTGTCATCGGACTTAATAATCATGGCAACAAGATCGTCATAAGATAAAGCATTATCATCATTATCACTATCACAATCATCACCATCATCATCGATTATTACCTTTGATTCACCTTTTGCCATGAGACAATATGGCTTGGAGAAGAGTGAAGGAGCTTCCTTGATAGCAACCCCGGCAAGACCTCTTGAAGGCTTGTCATCATCTTCTTCATCGGAGCTTGCATCGGAATCCCACTCAACAAAGTATGCTTGACCATTCTTCTCCTTCTTGTAATATTTCTTCCTCTTAGGTACACTCTTCTTGTCTTTCTTCTTGCCATATTTGTCTTCCTTCTTGTTTGGACAATTAATTGAGATATGTCCAATTTCACCACAATTGAAGCAATCTTTGCCTTCAAAAGGATTCTTCTTTGAAGATTGCCCCATCTTGCCAAACCTCTTCTTCTTCATGATTCTTCTAAGTCCCTTTACAATAAGAGCCATTTCCTCATCGGAGTCAATATCTTGGTTCTCATCATCATTTTCTTCTTGAACAGCCTTGGCCTTGAGAGCAATATTTTTCTTCTCTTCATTCATTGATTGGCCTTGAACTTCCTTTTGTGATTGCTTGAATAAGTCATGAGTTTGCACTTCACCAAGCACCTCCGTAGGAGTCATCTTACTCAAGTCACTACTCACAAGCAAGGTCACAATTGTCTCATATTTTTCCGGAAGGCACCTAAGGAACTTGTGAGAGAAGTCTTTGTTTGATACATCAAAATCAAGACACTTGAGTTCATTCACGATATCATTCAACCGGTTGAACATGGTTGAAACATCTTCATCCTTCTTCATGGTGAATTTATTGAATTTTCCCTTGTACACATAAATCTTTGCTTCTTTAACGGTAGATGTTCCCTCGTAAATTTCCATAAGCTTCTCCCATATCTCATTTGCCTTCTCAAGTCCCTTCACTCTATTGAATTCACTAAGAGCAAGAGCATTGTAAAGCACACTCAAGGCTCTATCATTGAGTTTTTCATTTTTATCATCTTGATCCGACTTATTCTTAGGATCCAAAATAACATATCCTTCCATTACAATTCTCCATAATTCTCTTCCCAAGGCCTTAAAGTGAACCTCCATTCTTTTCTTCCAATAGTCATAATTGTTCCCATCAAAGACCGGTGGCTTCCCAACATGAAACTTATCCTCCTCAGCCATTTATCCTACTCCGAGATGGTTAAATCTCTCAAATAAGGAGTCCTTAGCTCTGATACCACTTGTAGGATCTAGGATACCGACTAGAGGGTGGGTGAATAAGCGGTTTAAAAACTAAAACCACAACACTAGAGAAATTTAATTAGAACCACAAGGAGAATTAAATCTCTACCTACTCTATTCCTATGTTGGGGGTTTTGCGGCCTAGGGTGACAAGATAAACAAAAATCTCTAGAAATAGAATGCTCAAAGTAAAGTACTTGAAATGAAATTGAGGAAAGAATAACCGAGCACAAGAGACGAATTTTATCCCGTGGTATCGATGACTTGCCGGTCACCCCTAATCCACGTTGAGGTGGATTCAATGTTCAACCGCTCCTCTATCAAGACACCACTTGGTCTTTAGCCGGTTAGAACCAAAGAACCACTCCACACCTCAATTCCACTAGAGTTGCTCTTTAACACTTCGGTGAGGTGAGCACAATACCTCTCACAACACGAAATCCGGAGCCACGCACAATCTTCTTGCGAGCTTCAACAGATTCTTTCACCACCAAGCCGTCTAGGAAGCGGCAACTTCCAAGAGTAACAAATCAACCACTTGCTTGATGATTCCCTAGTGCCACAAAGATCAAAACCTTGATGCAATGCACTAGAAGATCTCAATCTCACAAAGAATACAACCACTAAGCCAAGTGAGTGAGCGAGAGGAGAGGGAGAGTTCTACAAGGGAGTATGGACCTTTCAAAGTGCCAAGAGAGACTCTCCAACCCCGGGCTTGGAGTATAAATACTCCCCCTTCCCGTTACTAGCCGTTAGGGGCAAAACGCGTACATCGCGGACTGTCCGCGATGCCCTCGCGGACTGTCCGCGTTTGAATTCCAACGGTAAAAACGCGAAGTCAACGGCTGGTGGGACTGACGGTTGGGCCGGGCGGACCGTTTGTCGGTGTTTTAGACTGGCAACCTACTAAGGGGAGTACCCAAAGTAGATGAATGTGGCCTCGCCGAGATCAGTAACTCGAAGGAAGAGACACGTGGCACACAATTTAGACAGGTTCGGGTCGCAAGGTGCGTAATACCCTACGTCCTGTATGCTGCTTAGCTCTGGATTGATTGGGTACGATTACAAGATGGTGTAATTGTACGCCGTGAGATGAGATGATGTAAAGAGGGGTCCCTGCCTCGCCTTATATAGTCCGGGAGGCAGGGTTACAAGTCGGAGTAGGGAGAGAGTACTAGTCGAGTACATCTAGTCCTTGTGCTCCACGCCATCAGGTGCCGTGTAGCGCAAGCCGGGTAGTCCCAGGGGCTCACCGAGTAGTCGGTCCTGGTACCCACCGAGGTAGTGGGCCCAGGGAGGTCCATACGACAAGCCCCCGAGTACTTTGTAGTCGAGAAGGATAGCTTCAAGTAGTTTTGATGGCCTTAACGAGTAGTCCTCAAGCGTCCCCGAGTACTACAAGTCAAAATCCTCAAGAGTAGTCGAAGCATCCCGAGGCTGGAATGTACTTCAGCTGATGTTTGAGCAATCTTGAAGTCTTCTCGAGTAGTCCAAAGCATCCTCGAGTGCTGCCCTCGAAGGTCTTCAAAAATGCCCGCGTTGTCTTGAAGCCGAAGCTGATATGGAAGTGCGATTGCAAAATCGCACTCCATATGGAGTAGCCCCCGAGCCTTAGGTTGAGTCGTAGGCTCTAGCTGAGGGTCCATCTGAAGTCTTGGCAAGAATATCCCGAAAAATCCGGAGAAAAAACCGAAGGACACGTGGCATGGAGCCCCCGAGCCTTGAGTCGAGTACTTCCTCTCGAATTGAAGGGTCATCTTTGTAGAATGTGTCCTGAGATGCTCCTGAGTCTTGTCGCCTCCCAGGTAGTCGAGTAGAGGTAGCCGAGCCCCCGAGCCGAGGCGCGTCGACTAGTTGAAGTTGAAGAGTCACGCGCGGCCGCTGAGTCAGCCGAGCGCGAACTTATCCATCCGGCCGTTGGAGGGCCGAGTTGACTTATAAATAGAAGCCAAAGCCCTTAGGGTTTTTCACCCAACGCAGTTGTAGCCATTTCGAATAGATCTTGGCCAGAATCGCCGCCAGCGCACACCGCCGCCGCTGTAGATCTGAGTGCGCCGCCAGAGAGAGCCACCGCGGTAGCCCCCGAGCGAATGCGCGTGAAGACGTCGTGCACTTGGAGGATGAAGCCGTCGCCATCCAAGACCGCGAAGGTCGCCGGGGGAAAGAAGAGGAGCCGCGACGAAGCCACCGGATCTGCCGCAGGGGCAGCACCGCCGATGTTTCCACTGCGGCCAGATCCGAGCCGCGAGTGGAAGAAGTCGAAAGCGAAGACCGAAGACTTGCTGGCCCTCCTCAACAAGAGGATTCATCCGCGAGAAGGAGGTGGACATGTGGAGGGCCGCCGTCGGGGATCTGTACCCGATGGAGAAGAGCGAAGACGAGATCCCAATGTTCACGCGCTTCGCGGAGCGCGGACTCGCGCTCCCGGCTAGCGACTTCTTCAAGGGGCTCATGGGGTACTACGGCATCGAGTACCTCAACCTCAACCACAACGGTATTTTCCACACCGCCGTCTTCGTCCACTTCTGTGAAGCGTTTCAGGGGATCCAGCCCCATTGGATCTTGTTCGGAAGTTCTTCGGGTGAAGCCGCAACCGAGCGCCAGCAACCCGCGAGTAGTCGGTGGAGCGGGAATCCAGATGCGGGAGGACGCCGCCGAGCAGTACCTCTCGTACAAGCTCATCGACTCCAACCAAGACTGGAAGGCGAAGTGGTTCTGCATCACGAACCACCACCCAGGGTTGCCGAAGCCGAGCGGGAAGCAGCCCAAGCACCGCCCGTGGTGGAACATGGAGCCAACGATGCAGGAGGGGATCCAGCTCCCCGAGTTGTTGGCGCAGATCAAGGCGCTGAGAGAAGCTGGGCTGAGGGCCGAGCACGTGGCCTTCAGCTTCATGAAGCGTAGGGTGCGGCCACTGATGGCTCGCGACACCCTAGGAATTCGAGTACACCGGCGACGACGACACGTCGCGGATGCCTGGAGACGAAGTCGATGATGACGACATTGTTGACAGGCTGGTGCGGATCTTCAAGGACATGCCACCGTACACGGCGTGCCCCGTCCCGGAGTACTCCGTCGCGCGCCCGCCAAAGGAGGTAAGTAGCCGTACCCCCTGTCGAGTACTCATTCCGTGTGAGTAGTCGTGCTGACGAGTTGTGTCTTGCAGGATGACTTGAAGAAGTTCGTCTCCGAGCCGCCGCCACCCCCTGAGGAAGTCGAGATCCCAGGGGAGGGGAAGACCAAGGCCAAGGAGCGGCGGGAGGTCGGCGAAGGAGACGACACCGTGGTCGTGGAGGACACGTCCGACGAGGACGACGACGAGGAGACGCTGCAGGACCGCTTCCAGCTGCGGTCGAGGTTCAGTCGTCCTGGCCTTCCTCACTTTCCCCTCGTGAAGGATCCACCAGCTAGCCTGGAGGCTAGTCTGCCCGCGCCGCCACGGAGGCTGCGCAACCTCGCCCGCAAGCGTGTGTCGAAGAAGTTGAAGGTCTCTGAGACCACGCCCCAAGAGGTGAGCCGTCTTGAGTAGAGTAGTCGAGTACTCGTGTCTCGAGTTCACTTGTCGATGACTACGCTTCCTTGCTTGCAGGAGGTGCCGCCTACGGAGCCTGTTGATCAGGGCGACGAAGGTGAGTGGGACACGGTGGGGGAACCCGCTGGGAGTCGTAGCCCAGCCCCCACTGTCGAAGAGCTCCTGGCGCAGATGGAGCGCCAGCCCCCTGCTCCTCAAGGGAGCACGGAGCCCGCAGCCGCTGCTGCAGAAGAAGTGGTGGCCGCAGAAGCGCGGGAGAGCGCTGCACCTGCTGTTGTTGCTGCAGAAGAGCCAGCGGCCGCAGAGGCGCAAGAGGAGGCACCCTCCAAGGCTGGACTGGTGGACATCGCCAGCATCCTCAGCGCCCCGACCGTGACGATAGTCCGGTCAAGCCTGTAAGTGTTGAATCTTCCTGAGTAGTACTTGATGTAGTAGTCGAGCTTGATTGACAACCAATTTGTGTATTCTGCAGGAAATCAACAGATTTGTCCTGGGAGGGGGATGAACCCTCTACAGCGGTGGCGGAAGAAGAAGTCGCGCCGCCCGCCGAGGAGTCCACTCCCGCCCCTCAGGTGGAGCCCGAAGCGCCGGTTGCTGAGGCTACGTTGTCCGAGGCCAGCGTGGTCGAAGGTAAGTACTCTGCTGAGGCTATAGTACTCCCCAAAGAGTAGTCGTAGTCGCTGATGCACTTGTCTTCTTGGTGACAGGCGCCGAGGCCGAAGGGAGCGACATCCCAGCGGCAGTGCCCATGCAGAATTTGACACCACAAGTGCCGGAGGCTGCTGGAGGAGCCCCCGAGCAGATGGAGGTGGCCGTCGGAGAGGCCGCCACAGTGACCGGAGGAGTAGAGGACACCGCGTCGCCAGAACCCGCTCTGGAGGTGGTCGTCCGCTCCCCGGAGATCCAAAACGCGGAGCCCATCTGCTCTGCGCTGATGACTGAAGCCGCCACAAGTATTCATGGCGGGGTAGAGTTGCTGGCAGATGACTTGGTCGA
This sequence comes from Cenchrus americanus, assembly GCA_947561735.1. Lineage (NCBI taxonomy): Eukaryota > Viridiplantae > Streptophyta > Magnoliopsida > Poales > Poaceae > Cenchrus > Cenchrus americanus. Next base: position 28,873,770 of record OX387241.1, on the reverse strand, counting down.
TCCAGCAACGGTGGCTCGGCATCTGGAGGCTGTCCGCCAAGCCGAGCAGTGGATGAAGGTGAGTAGTCATAACTCCTGAGTAGTCAATCCGTAAGCGTTGAGTACCCATTTGACATGTGTTGTCTGTGCAGGACGTCGTGGAGAGGTCCCGCGAGAAGTCTAGCATGCTTCAAGGCTTCGGCGACGCAGTGCTTCGGGCTGAAGTGCTGGAGGATCAACTCTTGAAGTCTCGGAAGCACGCGGCCGCCATGCAGTCCAAGCTTGATACCGCCTTCGCCAAGTATCACAACGACATCCAAGAGATGCAGGCGAAGAGCGACAACTTGGTGCGGAAGAACAAGTTGCTCCGCAGCAAGAACAAAGGTACTCCACTTGTCTTGTTGAGTACTTGTTGGAGGTCGAGAGGTAGTCTAACTCGCTTTCCCTTGTTGTTTGCAGAGCTTGAAACCCGGGTAGATCAGTTGAAGGCTTCAGAGATGGATCTCAAGAACCTCTTCTATCGGGAGCAGGAGGCCCGCCAGGTACTCGAGTTAGATTATAAGGAGCTTGCCTACGAGTGCGACAAGCACATGGAGCTTCGAATTGCCTCCGATCGTGACCTCGTCAATAGCTACAAATCGTTGCAGAAGCTGAACGAGGACTGCGAGGGGCTGCGGGCCCAGTTGAAGGAGCTTGAAGAAGTCGCGCTCCCCATCGCAAGACTCCTGGTGCCTCATCCTGGCGGCCCCAAGATAACACCGCTGGTGGATCGGCCCCGAAGGAAGCCCCCCGGCCGGGCCGGCGGCCTACGTGAAGCATCCGGCGAAGTCGATCCCGAACCAGTGCCGGCCTTCATGAAGTCCTACTTCCCGAAGGCGCCCGTGGATGTAGTGGGCGGCGGGCTAGCCGCCAACCGTACGGACGAGCGATATGCGGAGGCTGCCGGAGCGATGGCGCCCATTGCGGAGCAAGTAGCCGATAAGCTTAACCTCCAGTAGTCCCGTAATAGTTAGCTCGTAGCAGTATATGTACAAAAACAATTGTAATGAAATTGTTTAAGTATTAATGAAGAAAAGTTCCATCAATGAGTACTCGTAGTCGCGATCTCAGAGTGCGGAGTCCCATCGTGGAGTTGTCGCGAGTAGTCGTACTCGGTAGTAGTCCCGTTGAGGGAAGTAGACAGTAAAGAAGTTGATGAACGATCAAGCTTTATTACTGAAGAAGTACACCTGGATGGCCAGGGCCGTAGTTACAGAGTAGTTGCCAGGACCCGGAGGCCGCTTACGGCTAAGTGGTGCTAGGGCGAGTAGCCGCTTACAGCAGTAGATCCGTAAGTAGCCGTGTAGGCTGGATCTTGGAGTACATGGTCTCTCGAAACCGCCGCTAGAGTCCTTTGTCGCTCGTCGCGGCCCCGGGATCCGTAGGTAGCCGCGCGGGCCGGATCCCGGAGAGGAGTAGTCCGGAGACTAGTGCTCGGACCGGAGGCCGCTTACGGCGAAGGAGTAGTCCGGAGGCCGGAGCCGGAGACCGGAGGCCGCTTACGGCGGAGGGGTCTTGATGTAGTCGTGTAGACTTGAGCCCCGGAGTAGTCGTGTAGACTAGGCGTAGAATCGACAGAGCTGGTCGACGTTCCACGAGTTGTTGACATCTTCGCCTTCAAGTGTCTGGAGGCGGTAGGAGCTCGGCCCGGTCACCTTTGCAACTGTGAAGGGACCTTCCCAGGGGAGCTGAGCTTGTGTAGTCCTTCCGTGTTCTGGATACGACAGAGGACGAGATCGCCAACGTTGAAGGAGCGTTCCTTGACGTTGCGGTCGTGGTAGCATTGGATACCCTCCAGGTACCTTGCTGATTGGACGAGGGCGGCGTAGCGAGCTTCTTCGAGTCCATCGATGTCAACTCTTCTGCTGCCTTGAGAGACGCCTTCGTCATAATGCTCCACTGCTGGTGAGTTCCATATGACATCAGCAGGGAGGATTGCTTCGGAGCCGTAGACCAGGAAGTAAGGGGATTGCCCCGTTGGCTTGGAAGGCTGAGTACGTAGCCCCCAGAGTGCGTCGGGTAGTTCCTTGATCCACTTGCCTCCTTTAGAGTTAGCAGCGTCGTGTAGCCGCTTCTTAAGAGCGTCGAGCACCATCCCGTTGGCGCGCTCGACTTGTCCGTTGGCCCGAGGATGGGCAACTGAGACATATCGGACGTCGATCCCGCTGTTTTCGCAGTACTCCCAGAACTGGTGGTTGTTGAAGTTGGAGCCCAGATCCGTGATGATGTGGTGGGGTAGTCCGTAGCGATGCACAAGTTCATCCAGGAAGTCGAGTACTCTGTCAGCCTTGGGGCATGTGACCGGCTTGACCTCGATCCACTTGGTGAACTTGTCGATGGCCACCTGGCGCAGTTGGCAGTGGCCCAATCATGTCGAGCCCCCAGCAAGCGAAGGGCCAGGTTTGTCGGGCATACACCCCGGGTACTCATGCAAGGAAGGAAGAAGACGTACTCCTACTAGAATTCCCCTGTAATCCTACTAGGACTTGTTCCATGTAATCCTAATAGGACTCCTGCCTTGTAACCGACTAGGAACCCGCCCTCTGGACTATATAAAGGAGGGCCGGGTACCTAGGAGGACATCCTCAATCCCTCCGGGGAACAACACCAAGCGCAGGGCGCAATACTACTCTAAACAGGACGTAGGTAGCTACTCCGGCTACCCGAACCTGTATAAATCTCGTGACTTGTGTCCTCGCGCGTACCTTCGGGTTCCAGTTCATGGCGATCCCCACCTTCTACCTTGCTGCGGGTACCTCCCATGGAGGTCGAGAGGTTTAAACACCGACAGCTAGCGCCCACCATGGGGCCATCGTCACGATCATCGGCGAAGTTGAAGGACCTCTTCTCAAAATCAATATACTCGACGAGAAGCAAAGTCATCGAGTACCAATCTGAAGCTGATGCGGGAGATCAACCGGGAGATCACTGATCATCACCCATGCCTCAGTACATGCTAAGGCTATGACACGTCTCCCGTGGCTCCAAGCGACCCTCGAGCAAAGCTCCACGTTCGGCAGAAAAAAATACCAGCAGCGGCAGAATTATTTTTTCCCGTCTCCGACTTGGACTAGTCTGAGACGGAAGACGTGACGCAAGCTCCAGCAGTTTGTCCATGTTCGTTGGTTCAGTTTCCGAGGATAATTCAAATTCTTTTTGACTCGGAATCCAGCTTACACACACACGCCATCAGCCAAATTGTGTGCGGCTTGTAACTCCAGGAGCATCTCGTCAAGCCAAATTTGGAGATTTGTGCTACTCGCACATGGTGATGTACCAGGAGACCTCAAGACCTTCACTTGCCGCACACGCCAGATGTACACGAGACCTAGTGCATCGACATCTGGCTGCATCAACACGAGTACGACTACATCGTCTCCCGGTAGCACAGGCTCTACCTCAGCACCGCCGTGCGCCGCGACTACTCGTGATCCGGCCGCACGGGTTCTACCTCAACACTGCCGTGCGGTGCGAGTACTCGTCTTCCTGCCGCAGTGGCTCTACATCGACTACACCGTACGCCGCTGCGACGTCATCTTCTGGGCGTACGACTACCTCGACTACTTACCTCGACTAGTCTCAACCAGAAAACTAGTCGAGGATGGCTCCCGCGACATCAACAACTAGTCGGACCCACCTCCAACTAGTCGACTTCAGCTCCAACCGTCGCGGCTCCATCACCGACCGCCACGGCTTCGTCGACACTCGTCCGCGAATTAAGCTAAGTCACTTATTTCAATAATTATTTTTCTTTGGCTTGCTCTCCACGTACAGGAACCAACGCCAAAGACTACTTCGTGTACGCCTCTCAACGGCTACCCGGCCGAGCTACACCGTGCCAACTATTCCTTGGGGACCGTTGACCGACCGTCACGGAGCTTGGTACACCAAATTCGGAGGCTCTTGCCACGACGTTTTGTGTACCGAGTGCCGGAGGCGCACAACGGCTACACCCCGAGGAGGCACCTGCGCAATCTCGCTCTCCGCCATGCGGAACAACGAGCAATCACGCTCTCTCTTGTCGCCATGTCGACTACTTTCGTCTACCTCTTAATGGTCTCGCTACAGTAGCACACGCCTTGATCCGCGCAAAGCCTCGGCTCTCCTGTCATGCCTCCACGCCCCCAGCGGCTATGGCTAAACAGGCTCCTCAGAGACCGGGCGCTTAAACCAGCTCTCTTATCATGCCTCCACGCCCCCAGCGGCTATGGCTAAACAGCGATCACAGAGACTGGGCGCTAAACCGCATCAGGCTAACTACTCGACGCCTTACGACCGAAACAAGAGCATGACACATGACATTTACATCTATATTCATATTTGTATTTGTCATTTGTAGGTTCAATTTCTACAAAAATGCTACATAATGTACGCATCTCTACTTTCAGGTCAAGCTTCGGTGACAACTTCTAGTACGCTCCGCGTACCTCCACCGGCGCGGCTAGTTCTCAAACTCGGGGGCTACGCACCAAATTACTACTCGATCACAACTCGAGTAGTCTCCGCTAGCTCTCAAGCTCGGGGGCTCGGCACCAACAACTACTCGACGTGGCTCCTACGGCTCACCTGGCGACGAGCTCGGGGGCTGAACGCTGCAAGAGTACTCGGATGATGGCTTTCGCGAACACTGAAGACCCTTGGATTGATAACTTAATCATTTCAAGGCTCGGGGGCTACTAGGCTACACTCACCAGTTGATTTTTTCAAGACGGAAGAAAAATCAAGATTGACCCTCAGCCAGAGTCTACAACTCAACCTAAGGCTCGGGGGCTACTCCATATGGAGTGCGATTTTGCAATCGCACTTCCATATAATCTCGACTTCAAGACTGATGAGCTGGACCACCTTCCAGCCTCGCGGCAGTTCAAGTACTATTGAAGACTTCTCCAAGCAGTACTCGAGGACGTTCAAGAACTACTCGAAGAGGCTTCAAGACTACTCGAACTACTACTCTCGACTCCAACGTGCTCGGGGGCTTGTCGGGCATACACCCCGGGTACTCATGCAAGGAAGGAAGAAGACGTACTCCTACTAGAATTCCCCTTTAATCCTACTAGGACTTGTTCCATGTAATCCTAATAGGACTCCTGCCTTGTAACCGACTAGGAACCCGCCCTCTGGACTATATAAAGGAGGGCCGGGTACCTAGGAGGACATCCTCAATCCCTCCGGGGAACAACACCAAGCGCAGGGCGCAATACTACTCTAAACAGGACGTAGGGTAGCTACTCCGGCTACCCGAACCTATATAAATCTTGTGACTTGTGTCCTCGCGCGTACCTTCGGGTTCCAGTTCATGGCGATCCCCACCTTCTACCTTGCTGCGGGTACCTCCCATGGAGGTCGAGAGGTTTAAACACCGACAAGGTTGGCGGTATGGTGACTAGCTTGTAGGCTGGGACGTGTTGCTGCTTGGCGAAGTATTGGCATCCTTGGCACCTTCTGACGAGTTCTTCAGCGTCGCCCAGAGCTGTGGGCCGCAGAGACGGCTCGCCGAAGGCCTTGCCGAGCGGCGTGCGGGAAGACGTGTGGTTGCCGCAGACGCCCTTGTGGATCTCCTCCAAGATGTCCTTGCTTCTTGCCTGGGGACGCACTTCATGAGTACTCCAGAAGATGCGCCCCGCTTGTAAAGCTTGTCTCTGACGAGGACGTAAGACTTGGCACGGCGGATGAGCTGCTCAGCCAAGTTCTTGTCCGAGGGGACCTTCTGCTCGCTGAGGTAGTCGATGAAGGGTTGCCTCCAGTCCACGTCGATCATCATGACCTCCTGTCCAGCTGGTGGATGCGCTGGGACAGTGGTCGATGGCGCCGGCTCCGGGATGGATGGCGTGTGAAGCTCGTGAACGAAGACACCCACTGGTACTTGAGCGCGGGTAGATCCAAGCTTCGACAGGACGTCCGCTGCAACGTTGTTGTCGCGGACGATGTGGTGGAACTCGAGACCGTAGAACTTGTTCTCGAGCTTGCGGACTTCCAGGCAGTAGGCGTCCATGTTCTCCTTGTTGCGGTCCCAGGACTTGTTGACTTGGTTGATGACCACTGCGGAGTCGCCGTAGACTAGTAGCCGCTTGATGCCCAGTGAAGCCGCGAGGCGGAGCCCGTGTAGGAGAGCTTCGTACTCGGCTTCGTTGTTTGAGACCTTCCAGAAGATCTGCAGGATGTACTTGAGTTGTTCGCCCGTTGGAGAGATCAGGAGTACCCCTGCGCCTGCGCCCTCGAGGTTGAGTGAGCCGTCGAAGTACATCACCCAATGCTCTGGTCGCACGGTTGTAGTAGGTAGCTGATTCTCCCGCCACTCCGCCATGAAGTTGACTAGCGCCTGCGACTTGATGGTTGTGCGTGGCTTGAAGTCGATGGTGAGGGCGCCGAGTTTGACTGCCCATTTGGAGATTCTTCCAGTAGCATCTTGGTTCCGCAGGATGTCGCCGAGCGGGTAGTCGGTGACGACGGAGATTGAGTACTCCTGGAAGTAGTGTCGTAGCTTCCGCGAGGTGATGAGTACCGTGTACGGGAGCTTCGCACAGGCCGATAGCATGCCTTGGACTGCGACGGGACCTCGGCCGACGAAGTAGGCCGGGCGCCCCCGGACCGGATAGGCGTGGCCGTCTTCTGCGCGGCTCGACGATGATGGCGGTACTGACCACATGAGTAGTCGCAGCGAGGTAGAGTAGTAGCTGCTCGCCTTTGTGAGCAGTCGTGAGGACTGGTGGCTTCGATAGGAAGTCCTTGAGCTGAGCAAGGGCTTGGTCCGCCTCTGGGGTCCACACGAACTTCTCTTGGTGCTTGAGTAGTTTGAAGAAGGGGAGCCCCCGTTCTCCGAGCTTCGACATGAATCTGTTCAAGGCCGCCATGCACCCGGTCAGCTTCTGGACGTCTTTGATACATGTGGGAGCTTTCATGCTGGTGATGGCGGAGATCTTCTCGTGGTTGGCTTCGATGCCACGTTGGCTGATGATGAAGCCGAGTAGTTTGCCCGAAGGTACGCCGAAGACGTACTTGTTCGGGTTGAGCTTCCAGCAGTACTTGCGCAGGGGTGCGAAAGTCTCTTCAAGGTCGTCGATGAGGGTACTGGAGTTTCTGGTCTTGACGACCATGTCATCCACGTAGGCTTCAACGTTCTTGTTGAGTTGCCTCTTGAAGCAGGCCTGGATAGCTCATTGATAGGTGGCGCCGGCGTTCTTCAACCCAAAGGACATGGTCGTGTAGCAGTACGCGCCAAACGGGGTGATGAACGCGGTCTTCTCTTGGTTTTCCTCCTTGATCGCGATCTAGTGGTACCCGGAATAGCAGTCGAGAAAGCAGAGCAGGTCGCAGCCTGCCGTGGAGTCAATGACTTGATCAATCCGCGGAACCCGAAGGGGTCCTTGGGGCAGTGCTTGTTGAGATCGGTGTAGTCGACGCACATCCTCCACTCGTTCGAGTTCTTCTTGCGGACGAGGACGGGGTTGGCGAGCCACTCAGGATGGAAGACTTCTCTGATGAAGCCAGCCGCGAGTAGTTTGGCGAGTTCCTTCTTGATGGCATCCCGTCTGTCGTCGGCGAAACGTCGGAGGTGTTGTCGCTTGGGGGTGGCCTTAGGATCGACGTTGAGGCAGTGCTCAATCAACTCCCTGGGCACTCCTGGCATGTCCGCTGGCTTCCACGCGAAGATGTCGCGGTTAGCCCGGAGGAAGTTGATGAGCGTGTCTTCCTATTTGGGGTCAAGGCCGGCCCCGATGGTGGTGGTCTTCCTGGAGTTGCATGTCCCGAGGTCGATTGTCTTGACCAGGACCTCCTCAGCTGGCTGAGGCTTGTTGGTGTTGTCAGACTTCTCAGGGATGTCGAGTTCACTTGTAGCAAGCTTCTTCGACGCAGCGTAGACCTCCATCATAGAGTTAGGTACTTGATTTGTAGAGGCAATCTCCACGGCTTCCGTATCGCATTTGTGGGAGATCCTCAAGTCCCCTTGGAGAGAGAGTACACCTGCTGGACTTGGCATCTTGAGTACCAAGTAGGTGTAGTGGGGCACCGCCATGAACTTGGCGATGGCCAGTCTGCCGAGGATGGCATGGTAGGATGTCTCGAAGTCCGTGACCTCGAACTTGATGTACTCAGTACGGTAGTTGTCCCGAGATTCCCCGAAGGTAACTGGCAGGACCACTGAGCCCAGTGGGATAGCCGCGTTACCGAGGACGATGCCGTAGAAGGTTGTGTTGCTCTTGGTGAGCATGTGGGTGATGTCGAGCTTCATCTTCTTCAAGGTCTTGGTGAAAAGGACGTTGAGCCCGCTTCCACCGTCGATGAGGACCTTGTTGAGCTTGGAGCCCGTGACCACCGGCTTCAGGACGAGAGGGAACCGCCCTGGTTCGGAGAAGCTGGTCCATTGATCCGCACGAGAGAAGGTGATGGGTACCTCCGACCACCTGAGAGGGGTCGGACCGCTGGCTCAATGCTCATGGCTTCTCGATAGGTAGCCTTTTGCTCCCGCCTGTTGGGTAGTCCGCCGAAGAGGACGTTGACAGTCTTGTCGGGTTCCTAGAAGTCGTTGTTGTCTCCGTCGTTCTTCTTCTTTCCTTTCTTGTCGTGAGGGTGCGGTGGCTCTGGAGTACTCTTGAGTGCATGCCTGAGTTGGTAGCACTGCTCGGTGGTGTGCTTTTCGTTCAGATGCCACGGGCACTTCTCCTTCAGCAAGTCTTTGAAGCCGCTGGAGTTCTTCCTCGAGTTCTCCATCGCAGGGCGCTGGATAGCCGCGATAGTGTTGTCTGGCTTGCGCTTGCGGTTGGGACCCGAGTAGTTGTTGTTGTTGCGACCGCCTTGGTTCCCGTTGTTGCCGCTGCCGCTGCCCGTGTTCTGCTTGTTTTTGCCACAGATGGCGTCGTACTTGGCGTAGGCCTTGTCTTCTTCATCCGCCCAGGACGTAATCATGTCCTTGAGGTGGGGGATGGACTTGGGGCGACGACGACCGAAGTCTTCAAAGGTGCGGCGGTGGTACAGGCCGTCTTGGAAGAGGTCGATGACCTCCTTGTCGGTGACATCGACTACGGTGGCGCGCTTGTCGAAGAAGCGGCGCATGTACTTGCGGAGGGTCTCGCCTTGTTCCTGCTTGACCATGGCCAGGTCCATGCGAGTACCCGATCGGCCCATGGCACCCGCGAAGTTGCTGGTGAACTGCTCCTTCAGCTGGTCCCACTTGTCGATCGAGTGCTTGTCCAGCGACTCGAGCCATGCGAGTGGGGCTTGGTCCAGGCAGAAGGGGAAATAGAGGCACTTGGTGTCGTTGTTGCCGCCAGCGTTCTCGATGGAGAGGGCGTAGCACCTAAGCCACTGGATGGGGTCCTGCTTCGCGTCGTACTTGGTGATCCCCAAAGGCTTGAACTTGTCGGGGAGGAGCAAGTTGCGAATTCGAGGTGAGAAGGCGGTGTCACACCCGATTTTACAGGAAAAACCGAATGCATCTCACGTGTGCGCCAGGATCATTTTACACACACATGATAGACAAAACGAGTGTAGTACCATTGCAGTAACAAATCGTTCAAGAGTTAAACCAGTACGATATTCATTATTACATCCAGAGAGGTGGACTCGAAGGTCCAAACACAATGATAACTAAACGACGAGCAGCTCCATCTTGGACTTCCACACGCATGATGACTGGGGGGTCCGCATGCCCTAGAACTCCTCGCAGTCACTCCAGTACTCGTCCTCGCCTCCGACGTTCTCCTCTGAACAGCGGTAAGCAAGGGTGAGCACACTTATGGTTGGTGCTCAGCAAGTGGGGGAAACAATGCAAGGCTATCAAGGATAGGCTATGGTTCACAGCAGTAAGCATTTTATAAATTGGTCAAGTTTTATTAGCAAGCACCTAATTACTAGGTGTAAGTGTATACCAACCCACTTATCCTTAAAAGAAACCTCAAACCAAACCCACAAACCCACGATTTACATTTATCTTCAAGTTCATTAATCATGTTAGGGTCCAAGCCGCTCATGACCGTGAGCACGGCTGATCGATCAGTTTTACACTCTGCAGAGGTTGTACACTTTACCCACAGTTCGTGTTCCCCATTTTGCCCGGGTTTGCAAGGCCCTTAAACACTTCCGAGGTGAGTGTCTAGGGGTCCACTACGAAGCCTTTACAAAGGAAAGAAGAGAAACCAACAGCCCGCAATAGTTACAGCTCAGGGCGGACCATAACCCTCCCTAGTGGTCAGCACCTTAGCCAAGGCTGCTACCCCAAAAGAACCGGGCTATACCCCTGCAACCCCGAGCCCCCTGTGCCCCTCTCAAATAAAAGGCTATCAGCTAACCCACTCTTTTAATTACTTGGCTAAGCCAGAGCCATGTGGACTCTGGTTGTACTGTTGTCTTGGGTGGTTCTCCATGTTCCGTTTATAATTCAAGTTATCTTGTCTTAAACATAAACGCATTACATAAACAGAACTGAGATGTGTATTATAAACAAAACATAACCATACCCATGTAAAGCAAACTAAGCATTTATCTACCCAAGCATTTGTTAAACAGGGTTGATCAAGGTAATGAGGTAAAATATCTAGTCAAGTCCTTAACTAGGTGTTTGCCCATCAAGTTCATGCATAACAACTGGAATAGTAAACTTTGTTTAGCATGCAGTGACATAGGTTCAAAAAGATAATGCAGAGGGGGAAAAGCCACTTGCCTTCCTCTACAAACTGGGTAAAATCTTCCTCGAACACAGGCTCTTCCTGATCGCCTCCGATGGGGAGCTCAGACGAAACAGGCACGATATCTACGAGTCAAACAAGAACAATAAACAATAAATAAACAGTACACCAAACAGTAACAAAACTGGTAAATTTGCTGTTTAAATGATTCTACTCGTCGAGACGATCATTTCGGTATATAAAACGCTAAAAACGGAGTTAAAACGAGAAAGATATGATTAAAACAAGATTCAGGGACCTATCTGCAGTAAAACTAAATTTACAGAGCCTTTATAAATAAACCCAGGGGCTAAAACATAATTTTATATAAAAACTAAAGGGCTTAAGTGTTATTTCTTAACTAAAGGACCCCTAACACAATTAACTAGGGTATACAGGGGCTAGATCGTAAAAATCAGGACCTATCCGTAAGAGTTCTCATAGGTGGAAGGACCGGCATGCAGATCTGGAAAAACTCAGGGGCTCTTTAAGCTAAACGGCGCGGCAGAGCCATGGATCGCTGATCCAACGGCTGAGGAAGCCGTGGACCGAGCCATGGTCGCGGTCCACAGGTCTACGGTGGACCGGCCTCATAAACTGAAGGGGTATGCGATCTCGTCTATACATCGCAGATCGGACGGCCGAGAACGCATGCAAGCGGGGGTAGCGGCGGACTCGCCGGAGTGCGGCGGCGTGCGGCGGCGGCCGCCGGCGCGGCCCTAGATCATGCCGTGGGGCATCATTTCACGCGTGAGCGGGCTCTACGCGTAGCCGAGCGACACGCACACACCTCCGGGGGTTCGGGGAGGCGAGGTCGAGCTACCACGGCGGCCGGCACCGAAAGGGGGCGCGCGGGGTTCGCCGGCGTGCGGGCGCCGGTGCTGCGGCGTGCGCTCAAGGGAAAAACAACCGGGAAGATGATGCTCACCACGTGAAGAAGAGTTGAGCGTGTTCACGAGCGAAGGAGAGGCGTGCTCACGGGGTGGTGGGACCGCGTGCGATGGCTGAGTAGCCGGCTCGCATGCGATAGCCCATGGAGACGTCGAGTTCGAGTTGGAAGTGGACTCGAGCTCGAAGTCAGCATGATGGTCGAAGAGCGAAATTTCGCCGAACTTGCCGGCAAGTTCGCCTGTGACAACTTCAGGAAGCATCACGAAGCCGTCCCTGATAACCATAAGTGTGCTCACCCTTGCTTACCGCTGTTCAGAGGAGAACGTCGGAGGCGAGGACGAGTACTGGAGTGACTACGAGGAGTTCTAGGGCATGCGGACCCCCCAGTCATCATGCCTGTGGAAGTCCAAGATGGAGCTGCTCGTCGTTTAGTTATCGTTGTGTTTGGACCTTCGAGCCCACCTCTCTGGATGTAATAATGAATATCGTACTGGTTTAACTCTTGAACGATTTGTTACTGCAATGGTATTACACTCATTTTGTCTATCATGTGTGTGTAAAATGATCCTGGCGCACACATGAGATGCATTCGGTTTTTCCTGTAAAATCGGGTGTGACACCGACTTCTCACCTCGACTTCGCAACTTGCTCCTCCTCGACAAGTTCAAGCCCTTGGGGATCACCAAGTACGATGCGAAGCAAGACCCCATCCAGTGGCTCAGGTGCTACGCCCTCTCCATCGAGAACGCTGGCGGTAACAGCGACACCAAGTGCCTCTACTTCCTCTTCTGCCTGGACCAAGCACCACTCGCATGGCTCAAGTCGCTGGACAAGCACTCGATCGACAAGTGGGACCAGCTGAAGGAGCAGTTCACCAGCAACTTCGCGGGCGCCATGGGCCGATCGGGTACTCGCATGGACCTGGCCATGATCAAGCAGGAACAAGGCGAGACCCTCCGCAAGTACATGCGCCGCTTCTTCGACAAGCGCGCTACCGTTGTCGACGTCACGGACAAGGAGGTCATCGATCTCTTCCAAGACGGTCTCTATCACCACCGCACCTTCGAAGACTTCGGTCGTCGCCGCCCCAGGTCCATCCCCCATCTCAAGGACATGATCACGTCCTGGGCGGATGAAGAAGACAGGGCCAACGCCAAGTACGACGCCATCCGTGGCAAGACCAAGCAGAACCAAGGCGGCGGCAGCGGCAGCAACGCGAACCAAGGCGGTCGCAACAACAACAACAACAATAACAACTACTCGGGTCCCAACCGCAAGCGCAAGCCAGACAACACTGTCGCGGCTATCCAGCGCCCTGCGAAAGGGAACTCGGAGAAGAACCCCGGCGGTTTCAAAGACCTGCTGAAGGAGAAGTGCCCGTGGCATCCAAACGGCAACCACACCACCGAGCAGTGCTACCAACTCAGGCATGCACTCAAGGATACGCCAGAGCCACCGCACCCTCACGACCAGAAGGGCAAGAAGAAGGACGGCGACAATAATGACTTCCAGGAGCCTGACAAGACCGTCAACGTCCTCTTCGGCGGGCTACCCAGCAGGCGGGAGCAGAAGGCTACCCGTCGCGAAGTCATGTCCATTGAACCTGCGGTCCCGACCCCCCTCAGGTGGTCGCAGGTACCCATCACCTTCTCCCGCGCGGATCAATGGACTAGCTTCTCCGAACCAGGACGGTTCCCCCTCATCCTGAAGCCGGTGGTCACAGGCTCCAAACTCAACAAGGTGCTTATTGACGGTGGAAGCGGGCTCAACGTCCTTTTCACCAAGACCTTGAAGAAAATGAAGCTCGACATCACCCACATGCTCACCAAGAGCAACACGCCCTTCTACGGCATCGTCCCCGGCAACGCGGCTATTCCTCTGGGCTCAGTGGTCCTTCCAGTTACCTTCGGGGCATCTCGGGACAACTACCGTACCGAGTACATCAAGTTCGAGGTCGCAGACTTCGAGACTTCCTACCACGCCATCCTCGGCAAACCGGCCATCGCCAAGTTCATGGCGGTGCCCCACTACACCTTCTTGGTACTCAAAATGCCAAGCCCAGCGGGTGTACTCTCCCTTCAAGGGGACTTGAAGATCTCTCACGACTGCGACACAGAAGCCGTGGAGATCGCCTCTACGAACCAAGTACCCAACGCGATGATGGAGTTCTACGTCGCGTCGAAGAAGCTTGCTATAAGTGAACTCGACATCCTAGAGAAGTCTGACAGCGCCAACAAGCCTCAGCCACCTGAGGAGGTACTCGTCAAGACGATCGACCTCAGAACAGGCGACCCCGGCAAGACCACCACCATCGAAGCTGGCCTCGACCCCAAATAGGAAGACGCGCTCATCAGCTTCCTTCGGGCTAACCGCGACATCTTCGCGTGGAAGCCAGCGGACATGCCAGGAGTGCCCAGGGAGCCGATTGAGCACGCCTCAACGTCGATCCTAAGGCCACCCCCAAGCGACAACACCTCCGATGCCGTGCCGACGACGGACGGGACGCCATCAAGAAGGAACTCGCCAAACTACTCGCGGCGGCTTCATCGGAGAAGTCTTCCATCCCGAGTGGCTCGCCAACCCCGTCCTCCTCCGCAAGAAGAACTCGAACGAGTGGAGGATGTGCGTCGACTACACCGACCTCAACAAGCACCGCCCCAAGGACCCCTTCGGGTTGCCGCGGAATGATCAAGTCATCGACTCCACGGCGGGCTGCGACTCGCTCTCGCTTCCTCGATCGCTACTCCGGTACCACCGGATCGCGATCAAGGAAGAAGACCAGGAGAAGACCGTGTTCATCACCCCGTTTGGCGCGTCTTCGTTACACGACCATGTCCTTCGAGTTGAAGAACGCCGGCGCCACCTATCAATGAGCTATCCGGGCACCGCTTCAAAAAGGCAACTCAACAAGAACGTCGAAGCCTACGTGGATGACGTGGTCGTCAAGACCGTAAACTCCGGTACCCTCATCGACGACCTTGAAGAGACTTTCGCATCACCGCGCAAGTACCGCCGGAAGCTCAACCCGAACAAGTGCGCCTTCGGCGTACCTTCGGGCAAACTACTCGGCTTCATCATCGGCCCGGCGCGGCATCGAAGCCAACCCCGAGAAGATCTCCGCCATCACCAAGATGAAAGCTCCCACGAGCATCAAAGATGTCCGAGAAGGCCGACAGGGGTGTATGGCGGCACCGAACGCATTTATCTCGAGGCTAGGAGAACGGGGGCTCCCCTTCTTCAAACTACTCAAGCATCAAGAGAAGTTCGTGTGGACTCCGGAGGTGGATCAAGCCCTTGCCCGCCTCAAGGACTTCCGTCGGTGTTTTAGACCGGCAACCTACTACGGGGAGTACCCGAAGTAGATGATTGTGACTCGCCGAGATCGGTAACTCGAAGGAAGAGACACGTGGCACACAATTTAGACAGGTTCGGGCCGCGAGGTGCGTAATACCCTACGTCCTGTATGCTGCGTAGCTCTGGATTGATAGGGCACGATTACAAGATGGTGCAATAGTGCGCTGTGGGTTGTAGGGGATTGTATGAGGTGAGGTGATCCTGAGATCGGTCCCTGCCTCGCCTTATATAGTCCGGGAGGCAGGGTTACAAGTCGGAGTAGGGAAAGAGTACTAGTCGAGTACGTCTAGGAGTCCTCTATACAGTGCGGAACATGTACATCTCCCTAACCGAGTACTACTCCTGTGTAGTCCTTGTGCTCCACGCCTTCAGGTGCCGTGTAGCGCAAGCCGGGAAGTCCCAGGGGCCCACTGAGTAGTCGGTCCTGGTACCCACCGAGGTAGTGGGCCCAGGGAGGTCCATACGACAAGCCCCCGAGTACTTTGTAGTTGAGAAGGATAGCTTCAAGTAGTCTTGACGGCCTTAACGAGTAGTCCTCAAGCGTCCCTGAGTGCTACGAGCCAAAAGTCCTCAAGAGTAGCCGAAGCATCCCGAGGCTAGAATGTACTTCAGCTGATGTTTGAGCAATCTTGAAGTCTTCTCGAGTAGTTCCAAGCGTCCTCGAAAACTGCCTTCGAAGGTCTTCAAACTGCCTGTCTTGTCTTGAAGCCGAAGCTGGTATGGAGGTGCGATTTTGCAAAACCGCGCTTCACATGGAGTAGCCCCCGAGCCTCGAGCCGCGGGCTCTGGCTGAGGGTCCATCTGAAATCTTGGCAAGAAAATCCCGAAAAATCCGGAGAGAAAAACCGAAGGACACGTGGCACGGAGCCCCCGAGCCTTGAGTCGAGTACTTCCTCTCGAATTGAAGGGTCTTCTTGAAGAATGTGTCCCGAGATGCTCTTGAGACTAGCCGCTTCCCGGTAGTCGAGTAGAAGTAGCCGAGCCCCCGAGGTGAGGCACGTCGACTAGTAGAATACGAAGAGTCACACGCAGCCGCTGAGTCAGCCGCGCGTGGACTTATCCAGCCGCCCGTTGCGGAGCTGATTTGGCTTATAAAAAGAAGCCAAAACCCTTAGGGTTTTTTACCCATTCGAGCCGCAGTCATTCCATTTGCATCTTGAAGCGAATCCACTCCCAGCACCTGCTGCCGCTGTAGTAGATCCGAGCGCACCGCCACCCGAAGCCTTTAGGGTAGCCCCCGAGCGGATGCGAGTGAAGACGCCTTGCACTTGGAGGATGAAGCCGTCGCCGTCCAAGACGTCCAAGGCCGCCGGGAAGAAGAGGGGCTGCGAAGAGGCCGCCGCGGCTGCCACCGGAGTGGCGCCGCCCATGTCTCCACCGCGGGCTGATCCGAGCCGTGAGTGGAAGAAATCCAAGGTGAAGACGCAGGACCTGCTGACCCTTCTGAACAGTGGGTTCATCAGGGAGAAGGAAGTCGACATGTGGAGATCCGCCGCGGGAGATCCATATCCGATGGAGAAGGCCGAGGACGAGATCCCGATGTTCTCGCGGTTCGTGGAGCGCGGTCTTGCGCTCCCAGCCAGCGACTTCTTCAAGGGGCTGCTCGGGTACTACGGCGTCGAGTACCTGAACCTGAACCCCAACGGCATCTTCCACACGTCGGTCTTCATCCACTTCTGCGAAGCCTTCCTCAGAATCAAGCCGCACTGGGTGCTTTTCTGGAAGTTCTTCCGCGTCAAGCCGCAACCCAGTGCTACCAATCCCAGGGTAGTCGGAGGAGCCGGCATCCAGCTGAGGGAGGACGCCGCGGAGCAGTACTTGGCGTACAAGCTTGTCGACTCCAACGCGGATTGGAAAGCCAGGTGGTTCTACATCACAAACCACCACCCTGGCCTGCCGAAGCCGAGCGGGCGGCAGCCCAGGCACCGTGAGTGGTGGAACACGGAACCCACCTTGCAAGAGGGAATCCAGCTCCCCGAGCTGCTAGCACGCATCAAAGTGCTAAGGGAGGCGGGACTGAGGGCCGAGCACGTGGCCTTCAGTTTCATGAAGCGCAGGATCCAGCCGCTGATGGCGCGGGAGACACTGGGCTTCGAGTACACCGGCGACGACGACGCGTCGCGGATGCCGGGAGGCGAGCTGGACGACAACGACATCGTCGAGAGGTTGTCGCGGATCTTCAAGGACATGCCGCCGTACACAGCGTGCCCGGTCGAGGAGTACTCCGCCGCGCGCCCGCCCAAGGAGGTGAGTAGTCGAACTCCCCTCTTCGAGTAGTGATTACTTGTAGTAGAGTTGCTGACGTCTTGTGTCTTGCGCAGGATGATGTGAAACGGTTCATCTCCGAGTCGCAGCCACCACCGAGCGGGATCGAGATCCCGGTGGAGGGGAAGGTGAAGGAGCGCCGCGTAGTTGGTGAAGGCGACGATACCGTCATCGTGGAGGATACCTCCGATGACGACGACGAAGACGAAGAGACGCTGCAGGACCGCTTCCAGCTGCGGTCGAGGTTTAGCCGCCCGGGCTTGCCTCATGTTCCACTGATCCAAGACCCTCCGCCAGCCCGGAGGCTAGCCTTGCTGCGCCGCCACGGAAGCCGCGCAACCCCGCCAGGAAGCGGGTGACGAAGAAGCTAAAGGTCTCGGAGACCACGCCTCAGGAGGTAAGTCGTCTTGAGCAGAGTAGTCGAGTACCCGTTGTTCGAGTGCGTTTGCTGACGAGTAGTCTTCCTTTGTATGCAGGAGGTGCCGCCAGCGGAGCCCGTCGAAGAGGGAGACGAGGGCGTGTGGGATACGGTGGGGGAACCGGCTGGAAGTCGTAGTCCAGCCCCCACTGTTGAAGAACTTCTGGCGCAACTGGAGCGCCAGCCCCCTGCTCCAGAAGAGAGCACAGGACCCGTGGCCGCCGCCATTGGAGAGGTGGTGGCCTCAGGAGCGCAGGGGACGTCTGTGCCGCCGCCGCCGCCGTGGAGGAGACAAGAGGCCGCGGGGGCGGAGGAAGAGGCGCCCGCCGAGGGTGGACCGGTTGATATTGCCAGCATCCTCGGTGCTCCGGCCGTGACCATTGTCCGGTCGAGCTTGTAAGTACCATATCCTCACGAGTAGTACTTGCTGTAGTAGTCGATCTTGTCTGACGATCCTCCGTGAATATTTCTGTAGAAAATCCACAGATCTGAGCTGGGATGGAGATGAGCCCTCATCAGCGGTGGCGGAAGAAGTCGCGCCGCCCGTTGAGGAGACCGCTCCCGATGCCCAAGCCGCGACCGAGCCCCCGCCACCGAAGCGCCCGCCGCCGGAGGCGAGTGTAGTCGAAGGTGAGTACCCCTTCGTGAAGCCGCGGAGCTCCGTGAGGAGTAGTCGTAGGCGCCGATGTACTTGTCGTTTTGTTGACGGGCGCGCGAAGGTGGTGACATCCCCGCGGGGGGTGCCAATGCGAGGAGTTGACACCGCAGGCCCCGAGGATGCGAGAAGGAGCCCCCGAGCCTATGGCAGAGGTCGTCGAGAAGACCGCCGGGGGAGAGGCGGTCGCCACGTCAACAGAGATTGCTCTGGAGGTGGCTATCCGCTCCCCTGAGATCAAAGACGCAGAGCCCATCCGCTCTGCGCCGATGACGGAGGCTACCTCGAGTAGCCGCGGCGGGATAGAACTTCTGGCGGACGATCTCGTTGAGCCGGCGATGGTAGCCAAGCACCTGGAGGCGATCCGTCGAGCCGAGCAGTGGATGAAGGTGAGTAGCCGTAACCTTCCGAGTAGCCAATCCTTTTGCCGTTGAGTACTCGTCATGACTTGAATTGTCTTGTGCAGGACGTCGCGGGGCGATCCCGCGACAAGTCGAACCTGCTACAGGGTTATGGCGACACCGTGCTCCGAGCAAAGGCGCTGGAGGAGCAGCTCGTGAAGTCGCGGAAGCACGCGGCTGCCATGCAGTCAAGGCTCGACGCCGCCTTCACCAAGTACCACAACGACATCCAGGAGTTGCAGGCGAAGGGCGACGAGTTGGTGCGGAAGAACAAGGGCCTCCGCAACAAGAATAAAGGTATATCCTTCGACTTGTCGGGTACTTGTTGGAAGCCGAGGAGCATCTGACCCGCTGTTGTGTTGCAGAGCTTGAGGGCCAGGTGGAGCAGCTGAAGGCCTCGGAGGTGAGCATGAAGAACCTCTTCTACCGGGAGCAAGAAGCCCGCCAGGTACTCGAGCTCGACTACAAGGAACTCGCCTTCGAATGCGAGAAGCATATGGAGCTGCGGATTGCCTCTGACAGGGATCTCGTCAACTGCTACAAATCTTTGCAGAAATTGAACGAAGACTGCGAGGCATTGCGGGCCCAGTTGAAGGAGTTGGAGGAGGCCGCTCTTCCGATCGCAAGGCTCCCGGTGCCGCACCCGGCCGCCCCCAAGACGCCTCCTTCCGGTGGACCGACTTCGTGAAGATCCAAGCCGGCTGGCCGCCTACGTCAAGCATATGGCCAAGTCGATCCCAAGACAAGTCTTGGCCTTCATGAAGTCGTACTTCCCGAAGGCTCCAGTGGAGGTGGTCGCCGGCGGGGTAGCCGCCAACTGCTCGGATGAGCAAGATGCGAGCCGGCCGGAGCGGATGGCTCCCATCGCGGAGCGGTAGCCGAGAAGCTGAACCTCCAGTAGCCCTGTAATAAGTAGCTAGTAGCCATAGTTGTACAGGAAAACAATTGTAATGAATTGTTCAAGTATCAATGAAATGAAATTTTCCAGCAATGAGTACTCGTAGTCGCGATCTCAGAGTGCGGAGCGCCCATCGTGGAGTAGGTGCGAGTAGTAGTACTCGGCTTTAGTAGTCCCGTTGTAGGGAGTAGGCAGTAAATAAGTTGATGAACGATCAATCTTTATTACTGAGGAAGTACACCTGGGTGGCCAGGGCCGTAGTTACAGAGTAGTCGCCTGGACCCGGAGGCCGCTTACAGCTAAGTGGCGCTGGAGCGGGTAGCCGCTTGCGACGGTGATCCGTAGGTAGCCGTGTAGGCTGGATCGTAGATCCGTAAGTAGCCGCGCGGCTGGATCTTGGAGTGTGGTCTCTTGGTAGACCGCTGCTAGAGTCCTTGACGCTCGTCGCAGCCCAGGGTTCGTAGGTAGCCGCACGGGCTGGACCCTGGATAGGAGAAGTCCGGAGACTGGGGCCAGGACCCGGGGGGTCGCTTACGGCCAGGGGGCGTTGATGTAGTCGATTAGACTTGAGCCCCGGAGTAGTCGTGTAGACTAGGCGTAGAATCGACAGAGTTGGTCGACGTTCCACGAGTTGTTGATGTCTGCGCCTTCAAGTGTTTGGAGGCGGTAGGAGCCCGGCCCGGTCACCTTAGCCACGGTGAAGGGGCCTTCCCAGGGGGAGCTGAGCTTGTGAAGTCCTTCCGTGTTCTGGATACGGCGGAGGACAAGATCTCCAACGTTGAAGGAGCGTTCCTTGACGTTGTGATCATGGTAGCGTCGGATACCCTCCGGTACCTTGCCGATTGGACGAGGGCGGCGCGGCCGAGCTTCTTCGAGGTCGTCGATGTCAACTCGTCCGTCGTCCTCCGAGACGCCTTCGTCGTAGTGCTCCACCGCCGGCGAGTTCCATATGACGTTGGCGGGGGAGGATGGCTTCAGAGCCGTAGACCAGGAAGTAGGGGGGTTGCCCCGTTGGCTTGGATGGTTGAGTCCGCGCCCCCGCAGTGCGTTGGGTAGTTCCTTGATCCACTTGCCCCCTTTGGAGTTAAAGCCGTCGTGTAGCCGCTTCTTGAGGGCGTCGAGCACCATCCCATTGGCGCGCTCGACTTGTCCGTTGGCCCGTGGATGGGCGACTGAGACGTATCGGACGTCAATCCCACTGTTCTCGCGGTACTCCCCTAACTGGTGGTTGTTGAAGTTGGACCCCAGGTCTGTGATGATACGGTTGGGTAGCCCATAGCGGTGTACGAGTTCATCCCGAAGTCGAGTACTCGTCATCCTTGGGGCATGTGACCGGCTTGACCTCGATCCACGTGGTGAACTTGTCAATAGCCACCGGTACTCCCCGTTGAATCCTCCCGGCGCGGTTGGTAGTGGCCCAATCATGTCGAGCCCCCGCCGGGCAAAGGGCCGGGTTGGCGGTATGGTGACTAGCTTGTAGGCCGGGACGTGTTGTCGCTTGGCGGAAGTACCGACATCCTTGGCACCTTCTCGACGAGTTCTTCGGCATCGCCCGTGGCCGGTGGGGCCGCAGAATGCTCGCCGGAAGGCTTTGTCGACCGGCCGTGCGTGAAGACGCGTGGTTGCCGCACGCCTTTGTGGATCTCCTCCAAGATGTCCTTGCCTTCTTCACAAGGGACGCACTTCATGAGTACTCCGAAAGATGCGCCCCGCTTGTAAAGCTTATCTCCGACGAGGACGTAAGACTTGGCGCGGCGGGCGAGTTGTTCGGGCCGTGTTCTTGTCGGAGGGGACCTTCTCGCTCGCCGAGGTAGTCGATGAAGGGTTGCCTCCACTCCACGTCGATCATCATGACCTCCTCGCCCACCGTGGTGGATGGCCGGGACGATGGTCGGTGGCGCCGGCTCCGGGATGGATGGCGCGTGAAGCTCGTGGACGAAGACGCCCGCTGGCACTTGAGCGCGGGTGGATCCAAGCTTCGAGAGGACGTCCGCCGCAAAGTTGTTGTCGCGGACGATGTGATGGAACTCGAGACCATAGAATTTGTTCTCGAGCTTGCGGACTTCTAGGCAGTAGGCGTCCATGTTCTCCTTGTTGCGGTCCCAGGACTTGTTGACTTGGTTGATGACCACTGCGGAGTCGCCGTAGACTAGTAGCCGCTTGATGCCCAGTGAAGCCACGAGGCGGAGCCCGTGTAGGAGAGCTTCGTACTCGGCTTCGATGTTTGAGACCTTCCAGAAGATCTGCAGGACGTAGTTGAGTTGTTCGCCCGTTGGAGAGATTAGGAGTACCCCTGCGCCTGCGCCCTCGAGGTTGAGTGATCCATCGAAGTACATCACCCAATGTTGTGGTCGCACGGTGGGAGTAGGTAGCTGGTTCTCCCGCCACTCTGCCATGAAGTTGACTAGTGCTTGCGACTTGATGGTTGTACATGGCTTGAAGTCGATGGTGAGGGCGCCGAGCCGGCGCCCCACTTGGAGATTCTTCCGGTGGCGTCTTGGTTCCTCGGATGTCGCCGAGCGGGTAGTCGGTGACGACGGAGACCGAGTACTCCCCGGAAGTAGTGTCGTAGCTTCCGCGAGGTGATGAGTAGAGCGTACGGGAGCTTCGCACGGGCTGGTAGCGAGCCTTGGACTCGATAGTACCTCGCCGACGAAGTAGACGGGCGCCCCGGACCGGGTAGGCGTGGCCGTCTTCCCCGCCGCTCGACAACGATGGCGATGCCGACCACGTGAGTAGTCGCGGCTAGGTAGAGCGAGGGCGCTCGCCCTTGTGAGGAGCCGTGAGGATTGGTGGCTTTGATAGGAAGTCCTTGAGCTGGGCAAGGGCTTGATCCGCCTCTGGAGTCCACACGAACTTCTCGTGATGCTTGAGTAGTTTGAAGAAGGGGAGGCCCCGTTCTCCTAGCCTCGAGATGAATCTGTTCAGTGCCGCCATGCACCCCGTCAGCTTCTGGACGTCTTTGATGCTCGTGGGAGCTTTCATGCTGGTGATGGCGGAGATCTTCTCGGGGTTGGCTTCAATGTCGCGCTGGCTGATGATGAAGCCGAGTAGTTTGCCCGAAGGGACGCCGAAGACGCACTTGTTCGGGTTGAGCTTCCAGCGGTACTCGCGTAGCGATGCGAAGGTCTCTTCAAGGTCGTCGATGAGGGTACCGGAGTCCCCGGTTTTGACAACCACGTCATCCACGTAAGCCTCGACGTTCTTGTTGAGTTGCCGCTTGAAGCGAGCCCGGATGGCCCGTTGATAGGTAGCGCCGGCGTTCTTCAACCCGAATGACATGGTCGTGTAGCGACGCGCCAAACGGGGTGATGAACGCGGTCTTTTCTGGTCTTCCTCCTTGATTGCGATCCGGTGGTACCGGAGTAGCGATCGAGGAAGCAGAGCGAGTCGCGGCCGCCGGTGGAGTCGATGACTTGATCAATCCGCGGCAACCCGAAGGGGTCCTTGGGGCGGTGCTTGTTGAGGTCGGTGTAGTCGACGCACATCCTCCACTCGTTCGAGTTCTTCTTGCGGACGAGGACGGGGTTGGCGAGCCACTCGGGATGGAAGACTTCTCTCGATGAAGCCAGGCCGCGAGTAGCTTGGCGAGCTCCTTCTTGATGGCGTCCCGTCCGTCGTCGGCAAAACGTCGGAGGTGTTGTCGTTTGGGGGTGGCCTTTGGATCGACGTTGAGGCGGTGCTCGATCGGCTCCCCGGGCACTCCCCGGCATGTCCGTCGGCTTCCACGCGAAGATGTCGCGGTTAGCCCGAAGGAAGCCGATGAGCGCGTCTTCCTATTTGGGGTCGAGGCCGGCCCCGATGGTGGTGGTCTTGCCGGGGTCGCTCGTTCCGAGGTCGACCGGTCTTGACGAGTACCTCCTCGGGTGGTCGAGGCTTGTTGGCGCCGTCGTCGACTTCTCTGGGATGTCGAGTTCGCTTGTAGCAAGCTTCTTCGACGCGGCGTAGACCTCCATCATCGCGTTGGGTACTTGGTTTGTGGAAGGGATCACCACGGCCTCTGTATCGCAGTCGTGGGAGATCTTCAAGTCCCCTTGGAGGGAGAGTACACCGGCTGGACTTGGCATCTTGAGTACCAAGTAGGTGTAATGGGGTACCGCCATGAACTTGGCGATGGCTGGTCTGCCGAGGATGGCGTGGTAAGAGGTCTCGAAATCCGCGACCTCGAACTTGATGTACTCGGTGCGGTAGTTGTCCCGAGATGCCCCGAAGGTAACTGGCAGTACCACTGAGCCTAGTGGGATAGCCGCGTTGCCTGGGACGATGCCGTAGAAGGGCGTGCTGCTCTTGGTGAGCATGGGGGTGACGTCGAGCTTCATTTTCTTCAGGGTTTTGGTGAAGAGGACGTTGAGCCCGCTTCCACCGTCGATGAGCACCTTGTTGAGCTTGGAGCCCGCCACCGTTGGCTTCAGGACGAGGGGAAACCGTCCTGGTTCGGAGAAGCTGGTCCATTGGTCCGCGCGGGAGAAGGTGATGGGTACCTCCGACCACCTGAGAGGGGTCGGGACCGCCGGCTCAATGGACATCACTTCGCGACGGGTAGCCTTCTCGCTCCCGCCCGCCAGGCGATCCGCCGAAGAGGACGTTGACGGTCTTCTCGGGTTCTTGAAAGTCGTTGTTGTCGCCGTCCTTCTTCTTGCCCTTTTGGTCGTGAGGGTGCGGTGGCTCCGGCGTATCCTTGAGTGCATGCCTGAGCTGGTAGCACTGCTCGGTAGTGTGGTTGCCGTTCGGATGCCACGGGCACTTCTCCTTCGGCGGGTCTTTGAACCCGCCGAGTTTTTCTTCCGAGTTCCCTTTCGCAGGCGGCGGATAGCCGCGACGGTGTTGTACGGCTTGCGCTTGCGGTTGGGACCCGAGTAGTTGCTGTTGTTGTTGTTGTTGCGGCCGCCTTGGTTTGCATTGCTGCGCCGCCGCCGCCCCCGGTTCGCTTGGACTTGCCACGGATGGCGTCGTATTTGGCGTTGGCCTTGTCCTCTTCGTCCGCCCGGACGTGATCATGTCCTTCGGTAGGGGATGGACTCGGGGCGGCGACGACCGAAGTCCTCGAAGGTGCGGCGATGGTAGAGGTTGTCTGGAAGAGGTCGATGACCTCCTTGCTCGGTGACATCGACGACGGTAGCGCGCTTGTCGAAAAAGCGGCGCATGTACTTGCGGAGGGTCTCGCCTTGTTCTCGCTTGATCATGGCCGGGTCCATGCGAGTACCCGAACGGCCCATGGCGCCCGCAAAGTTTCTCTTGAACTGCTCCTTCGACTGGTCCCACTTGTCGATCGAGTGCTTGTCGAGCGACTCGAGCCATGTGAGTGGTGCTTGGTCCGGACGAAGGGGAAGTAGAGGCATTTGGTGTCGCCCGTTGCCGCCGCCGTTCTCGATGGAGAGGGCGTAGCATCGGAGCCACTGGATAGGGTCCTGCTTCGCGTCGTACTTGGTGTCCCCAAAGGCTTGAACTTGTCGGGGAGGAGCAGGTTGCGAAGTCGAGGTGAGAAGGTGGGGAAGCCGTCGCCCTCGAAGGCGCGACAGTGGTCGACTTCTTCCGCCGCAGCTCCTCGATCTTCTGGCGAGCGTCGTACCCGCCGTGCGAGGCGCCGGAGGCGTGGCTGTTCGCGTGGCCTCGGCCGCCGCGGCGCCGCCGCCTCCCGGCTCTCTCGTTGGCCCCATGGTTGGAGGCCGCCGCCGTCGGCCGCCGCCGCCGTCGGGGTCGTTGGCGCCGCCACCGGCCGAGCGCGGTGGGGGAACGACTTCTCGGTTGCCTTGGTCTTGCTGTGAAGGTCCACCGGTGTTGGAGCGGCGGCGGTTTGGCTCGGTGGAAGGTCAGCTCGAGTACGGTTGGGACCGAGCGTTGGCGCTGCGACTAGTAGCCTCGTTGTCGCGGGGTTTAGCTGGAGGAGGTTGGTTGACTCTGTTGTCGACCCGCATGAAGTAGGCTTCTTCAGCGAGCTTGGCGATGACCTCTCCAGCGTGTATGCCCTGAGCCTGGCGTGCGATCGTTGTGATCGACATGAGGCACTGCTCAGGGGTGGTGTGTACTCTGCTCTCGACCGCCTCGAGAGCTTCCGCAAGGTTGCGGATGGGGAGGTTGTCTCTGAGCCGCCGGCGCCGTTCGCTGCGCTTCCTGTTGCGTTCACGTCGTGCATCCCTGTTGGCGACGGTCTCGTCTGCAGGTGCATTAGCAGACAGCTCGTCTGCGGAGATGTCCTCCAGGTACTTGTCCTCAGCCGTGCCTGAAGGTCCTGGGGTTTCGCCGGCAGCCATGAAGACTTGGCGATCGGGGGTGCCCGTGGCCGGACTCGCAGGGTGCCACCTCGGTTGGTGTATTCGAGTCGGCCGGGTTAGTGGCGTTCCCTCTCGGAACGGTAGCGAGTCGATGTAGGCGACGTAGCGCGAGTCTCCCTTTGCCGAGGTCGGCGGGCTTGCGGTCTAGCCGCTGAGACGTATCTCCCGGCCGGTGTTGATTTTATAACCAGCCCCGAGGCTGGCCCTGACAAGGGAAGCTCAGTGGAATCGTCTTCGGACTCGGGCTCCTCAGGGTCCGACCCGAAGTCGAACTCGTAGTCCGGGTTCGAGTAGAACTCGGAGAGAGGGCTGGAATCCGAAGCGCGATCGGGGACGGCGTCGGAGTCCGAGTTGTACTCGGGTACGGGCTCCTTGCCGGCCCGGCGTGAAGTGGGAGCGCCCGTGCGGGCCCGGATGCGGATGCATGGGCCACGCGCGCGAGGCCCGCGCGTGGTGAGGGGGCCGTCCGCGATGGCTGAGCAGCCGGCTCGCATGCGATGGCCCATGGCGACGTCGTGTTCGAGTTGGAGACGGACTCGAGCTCGAAGTCGCCGTGGTGGTTGAAGAGCGAAATTTCGCCGACCCCTGCGGCGGCGAGTTCGCCTGTGACAACTTCGGGAAGCGTCACGAGGCCCGTCCTCGGGTTGGGCTGCATGGTTAGGCGGCGCTGGAAGGAGCCCGCGCCATCAGCAGTGCAGACCCAGGCGCCGAAGACGAAGGTGTCGCCGCGGTTGAAGGCGACAGTTGGCTTGAAGTGGACGGAAGCCGTCGAGTTCGCCATGTGATCTCGAGCGAGATCCCCTACCTGGCGCGCCACTGTCGGTGTTTTAGACCGGCAACCTACTACGGGGAGTACCCGAAGTAGATGATTGTGACTCACCGAGATCGGTAACTCGAAGGAAGAGACACGTGGCACACAATTTAGACAGGTTCGGGCCGCGAGGTGCGTAATACCCTACGTCCTGTATGCTGCGTAGCTCTGGATTGATAGGGCACGATTACAAGATGGTGCAATAGTGCGCCGTGGGTTGTAGGGGATTGTATGAGGTGAGGTGATCCTGAGATCGGTCCCTGCCTCGCCTTATATAGTCCGGCGGCGGGGTTACAAGTCGGAGTAGGGAAAGAGTACTAGTCGAGTACGTCTAGGAGTCCTCTATACGGTGCGGAACATGTACGGCTCCCTAACCGAGTACTACTCTCGTGTAGTCCTTGTGCTCCACGCCTTCGTGTGCCGTGTAGCGCAAGCGGGAAGTCCCGTGGGCCCACCGAGTAGTCGGTCCCGGTACCCACCGAGGTAGTGGGCCCAGGGAGGTCCATACGACACTTCCTATCGAAGCCACCGATCCTCACGGCTCCTCGAAGGGCGAGCGACTCTTGCTCTACCTCGCTGCGGCTACCCACGTGGTCAGTACCGCCATCGTCGTCGAGCGGCAGGAAGACGGCCACACCTACCCAGTCCAGCGCCCAGTCTACTTCATCAGCGAGGTTCTATCAGAGTCCAAGGCTCGCTATCAGCCTATGCAGAAGCTCCTGTACGCAGTACTCATCACCTCGCGGAAGCTACGACACTACTTCCAGGAGTACTCGATCTCCATCGTCACCGACTACCCGCTCGGTGACATCCTGCGGAATCAAGATGCTACTGGAAGAATCTCCAAGTGGGCGGTCGAGCTCGGCGCCCTCACTATCGACTTCAAGCCACGTACAGCCATCAAGTCGCAGCCACTAGTCGACTTCATGGCAGAGTGGCGGGAGAACCAGCTACCAACTCCAACCGTGCGGCCAGAGCATTGGGTGATGTACTTCGACGGCTCAGTCAACCTCGAGGGCGCAGGTGCAGGAGTACTCCTGATTTCTCCAACGGCGAACAACTCAAGTACGTCCTGCAGATCTTCTGGAAGGTCTCAAACAACGAAGCCGAGTACGAAGCTCTCCTACATGGGCTCCGCCTCGCGGCTTCACTGGGCATCAAGCGGAGTCTACGGCGACTCCACAGTGGTCATCAACCAAGTCAATAAATCCTGGGACCGCAACAAGGAGAACATGGACGCCTACTGCCTGGAAGTCCGCAAGCTCGAGAACAAGTTCTACGGTCTCGAGTTCCACCACATCGTCCGCGACAACAACGTGGCAGCGGACGTCCTTTCGAAGCTTGGATCCACCCGCGCTCAAGTACCAGCGGGTGTCTTCGTTCACGAGCTTCACGCGCCATCCATCCCGGAGCCGGCGCCACCGACCACTGTCCCAGCTCACCCACCAGCTGGGCAGGAGGTCATGATGATCGACGTGGACTGGAGGCAACACTTCATCGACTACCTCAGTGAGCAGAAGGTTCCCTCAGACAAGAACTTGGCTGAGCAGCTCGTCCGCCGTGCCAAGTCCTACGTCCTCGTCGGAGACAAGCTTTACAAGCGGGGCGCATCTTCCGGAGTACTCATGAAGTGCGTCCCTCGTGAAGAAGGCAAGGACATCTTGGAGGAGATCCACAAGGGCGTCTGCGGCAACCACGCGTCCTCACACACGCCGGTCGGCCAAGGCCTTCCGGCGAGCTTTCTGCGGCCCACGGCTGCGGGCGATGCCGAAGAACTCGTCGAAGGTGCCAAGGATGCCGGTGCTTTGCCAAGCGCACACACGTCCCGGCCTACAAGCTAGTCACCATACCGCCAACCCGGACCTTCGCCCGCCGGGGGGCTCGACATGATTGGGCCACTGCCAACGGCGCCAGGCGGTTTCAACAGGGTATTGGTGGCCATCGACAAGTTCACCAAGTGGATCGAGGTCAAGCCGGTCACATGCCCCAAGGCTGACAGAGTACTCGACTTCCTGGATGAACTCGTACATCGCTACGGACTACCCCACCGCATCATCACAGATCTGGGCTCCAACTTCAACAATCACCAGTTCTGGGAGTACTACGAGAACAGTGGGATCAACGTACGATACGTCTCAGTTTCCCATCCTCGGGCCAACGGACAAGTCGAGCGCGCCAATGGGATGGTGCTCGTCGCTCTCAAAAAGCGGCTACACGACGCTGCTAACTCCAAAGGGGGCAAGTGGATCAAGGAACTACCCAACGCACTGTGGGGGCTACGGACTCAGCCATCCAAGCCAACGGGGCAATCCCCTTACTTCCTGGTCTACGGCTCCGAAGCAATCCTCCCTACCGACGTCATATGGAACTCGCCAGCAGTGGAGCACTACGACGAAGGCGTCTCGGAAGACGACGAGACGAGTTGACATCGACGGCCTCGAAGAAGCTCACCGCGCCGCCCTCGTCCAATCAGCAAGGTACCTAGAGGGTATCCGACGCTACCATGATCGCAACGTCAAGGAACGCTCCTTCAACGTTGGAGATCTTGTCCTCCGCCGTATCTAGAACACGGAAGGACTACACAAGCTCGGCTCCCCCCTGGGAAGGTCCCTTCACCGTGGCAAAGGTGACTGGGCCGGGCTCCTACCGCCTCCAGAAACTTGAAGGTGAAGACATCAACAACTCGTGGAACGTCGACCGGCTCCGTCGATTCTACGCCTAGTCTACACGACTACTCCGGGGTTCAAGTCTACACGACTACATCAACACCCCCCCCGCCGTAAGCGACCTCCGGGTCCCGGCTCCGGTCTCGGACTTCTCCTCTCCGAGACCCGGCCCGTGCGGCTACCTACGGATCTCGGGCCGCAACAAGCGTCAAGGACTCTAGCGACGGTCTACTAAGAGACCATGTACTCCAAGATCCGGCCTACACGGCTACTTACGGATCTCTTGCGTAAGCGGCTACCCGCTCCAAAGACTACTCGCTATCGTAAGCGGCCTCCGGTCCGGCGACTACTCGTAACTACGGCCCCGGCCATCCGGTGTACTCCTTCAGTAATAAAGTTTGATCGTTCATCAACTTCTTTACTGTCTACTCCCTTCAACGGGACCACTACTGCCGAGTACGACTACTCGCATCCACTCCACGATGGGCTCCGCACTCTGAGATCGCGACTACGAGTACTCATTGCTGGAAATTTCCTTTCATTAATACTTAAGCAATTCATTACAATTGTTTTTGTACAACTTTGGCTACTAGCTATCTATTACAGGGCTACTGGAGATTAAGCTTATCAGCTACTTGCTCCGCGATGGGAGCCATCTGCTCCAGCAGCTCCGAGTACTGCTCATCGGTGCAGTTGGCGGCTACCCCGCCAGCGACTACTTCCACTGGGGCCTTCGGGAAGTAGGACTTCATGAAGGCCAAGACCTGCTTTGGGATCGACCTCGCCATATGCTTCACATAAGCTGCCAGCCGGTTCGGGGCTTCCTTGAGGCGATCCACCAGTGGAGCAATCTTGGGGCCACTCGGGTGCGGCACCAAGAGCCTTGCGATCGGCAGCGCGGCGTCTTCAAGCTCCTTCAGTTGGGCCCGCAGCGCCTCGCAGTCTTCATTCAACTTCTGCAATGATTTGTAGCAGTTGACGAGATCGCGGTCAGATGCAATCCGGAGCTCCATGTGCTTCTCGCACTCGAAGGCAAGTTCTTTGTAGTCGAGCTCGAGTACCTGGCGGGCTTCTTGCTCCCGGTAGAAGAGATTCTTCATGCTCGTCTCCGAGGACTTCAGCTGCTCCACCTGGCCCTCAAGCTCTGCAACACAGCAATAGTACAGCGGGTCAGATGACCTCTCGACCTCCAACAAGTACCCGACAAGTCCAGCGGTGTACCTTTGTTCTTGTTGCGGAGGCTCTTATTCTTCCGCACCAAGTCATCGCCCTTCGCCTGCAACTCTTGGACATCATTGTGATATTTGGCGAAGGTGGCGTCGAGCTTAGACTGCATGGTGGCCGCGTGCTTCCGCGACTTCAAAAGCTGCTCCTCCAACACCTCAGCCCGGAGCACCGTGTCACCAAAGCCCTGCAGCATGTTGGACTTCTCGCGGGACCTCTCTGCGACGTCCTGCACAAACAACACACATCAACAAGTACTCAACGACGGAGGATTGACTACTCAGAAGCTACGGCTACTTACCTTCATCCACTGCTCGGCCTGGCGAATCGCCTCTAGGTGCTTGGCCACTGTTGCCGGGTGGACAAGATCGTCCGCGAGCAGCTCTATCCCGCCACGACTACTCGCTGTGGCCTCCGTCATCGGCGCAGAGCGGATGGGCTTTGCGTCCTAGATCTCCGGGGAGCGGATAGCCACCTCCAGAGCGACCTCTGGCGACGTGGTGACCCCCTCTCCTCCGGCCGCCACGGCGGCTCCCTCGACAACTTCCTCCATGGGCTCGGGGGCTCCTCCGGCAGCCTCCGGCACGCCTGGTGTCAACTTCTGCATTGGAACCCCCGCAGGGATGTCACTCCTTTCGGCCTCGGCACCTGTCAAAGAGAAGACAAGTGTATTAGCGACTACGACTACTCCTCGAGGAGCTCCACAGCTTCAGAAGAGTACTCACCTTCGACTATGCTGGCCTCCGGCAACGGCGCTTCGGTAGCCGGCGGCTCGGGCACCGCCTGGGAAGCAAGAGCGGGCTCCTCAGCGGGCGGCGCGACTTCTTCCGCCACTGCCGAAGAGGGTTCATCCCCCTCCCAGGACAGATCCGTCGATTTCCTGCAGAAGCACACACAATTGGTCGTCAGTCAACCTCGACTACTACAACAAAGTACTACTCGGGAAGATGCAGTACTTACAAGTTTGACCGGACTATTGTCACGGCCGGGCACCGAGGATGCTGGCAATGTCTACCAGTCCACCCTCGGCGGGCGCCTCCTCCTGCGCCCCTACGCCTACCGCCTCCTCTGCAACAACGGCGGCCGGCGCAGTGCCCTCCTGCGCTTCTGTAGTCACCACCTCTTCAACGGCGGCGGCTATGGGCTCCGTGCTCCCCTGCGGAGCAGGGGCCTGGCGCTCCAACTGCGCCAAGAGCTCCTCGACAGTGGGGGCTGGACTACGACTTCCGGCCGGCTCTCCCACTGTGTCCCATCCGCCTTCGTCGCCCTCCTCGACGGGCTCCGCTGGCGGCACCTCCTGCATACAAGGAAGACTACTCATCAGCAAGCGTACTCTTATGATGGGTACTCGACTACTCTAGTCAAGACATCTTACCTCCTGAGGCGTGGTCTCTGAGACCTTCAGCTTCTTTGTCACCCGCTTGCGGGCGGGGTTGCGCGGCTTCCGTGGCGGTGCAGCCAGGCTAGCCGGGGGGTCTTGCACAAGAGGCACATGAGGTAAGCCTGGACGGCTAAACCTCGACCGCAACTGAAAGCGGTCCTACAACATCTCGTCGTCGTCGTCGTTGGTGGTGTCCTCCACGATGACGGTGTCATCGCCTTCGCCGACTTCTCGCCGCTCTTTGTCTTTGGCCTTCCCTTCCTTCGGGATCTCAATCCCATGAGGGGGCGGCTGCGGCTCGGAGACGAACTTTTTCAAGTCATCCTGCAAGACACAAGACATCAGCACGTCTACTCCAAGCAAGAACTACTCGACTAGGGGAGTACGACTACTCACCTCCTTTGGCGGGCGCGCGGCGGAGTACTCCTGGACAGGGCACGCCGTGTACAGCGGCATATCCTTGAAGATCCGCGTCAGCCTCTCGATGATGTCGCCGTCGTCCAACTCGCCTCCGGGCATCCGCGACGTGTCGTCGTCACCGGTGTACTCGAAGGACAAGGTGTCGCGGGCCATCAGTGGCTGCACCCTCCGCTTCATGAAACTGAAGGCCACATGCTCGGCCCTCAGTCCAGCTTCCCTGAGCACCTTGATGCGTGCGAGCAGCTCGGGAAGCTGGATCCCTTCCTGCATGGTGGGTTCCGTGTTCCACCACTCGCGGTGCCTGGGCTGCCTTCCGCTCGGCTTCGGCAGGCGGGGGTGATGGTTCGTGATGTAGAACCACCTCGTCTTCCAATCGGTGCTGGAGTCAACGAGCTTGTACGCCAGGTACTGCTCCGCGGCGTCTTCTCTCAACTGGATGCCGGCTCCTCCG
Source organism: Cenchrus americanus (assembly GCA_947561735.1). Taxonomy (NCBI): domain Eukaryota; kingdom Viridiplantae; phylum Streptophyta; class Magnoliopsida; order Poales; family Poaceae; genus Cenchrus; species Cenchrus americanus. Next base: position 28,840,984 of record OX387241.1, on the reverse strand, counting down.
ACTACTCTTGGATTGGTGGCGCTTGGCTGCGGCTTCACCCGGAAGAACTTCCGAAAGAGGATCTAGTGTGGCTTGATCCCAAGAAAAGCCTCACAAAAATGCACGAAGACCGCGGTATGGAAAATACCGTTAGGGTTCAGATTCAGGTACTCGACTCCATAGTACCCGAGGAGGCCCTTGAAGAAATCACTAGCTGGGAGCGCGAGTCCGCGCTCCACGAACCGCGCGAACATTGGAATCTCATCTTCAGTCTTCTCCATCGGATATGGATCTCCGGCAGCGGCCCTCCACATATCAACCTCCTTCTCCCGGATAAATCCGCTGTTCAGGAGGGCCAACAGATTCTCGGTCTTCACTTTTGATTTCTTCCACTCGCGGCTTGGATCGGCCCGCGGTGGAGACAATGGCGGTGCTGCTTCAGTGGCAGCCGCGGCGGCCTCTTCGCGGCCCCTCTTCTTCCCGGCGGCCTTCGCAGACTTGGACGGTGAAGGCTTCATTCTCCAAGTGCAGGGCGTCTTCACACGCATCCGCTCGGGGGCTACCCTAAAAGCTCTGGGTGGCGGCGCACTTGGATCTACTAAGGCCGCAGCACGCGCTGGAAGTAGATCTACCTCAGATGGATTCGGAATGACTAAAGCACAGATGGGTGAAAAACCCTAAGGGTTTTAGCTTCTATTTATAAGTCAAACCGGCTTCGCAACGGTCGGCGGGATAAGTCCACACGCGGCTGATTCAGCGGCTAAGCGTGACCCTTCGTATTCCACTAGTCGACGCACGTGGCCTCGGGGGCTCGGCTACTTCTACTCGACTACCTAGGCAGCGGCAAGGCTCAGGAGCGTCTCAGGACACATTCTTCAAGATGACCCTTCAATTCGAGAGGAAGTACTCGACTCAAGGCTCGGGGGCTCCGTGCCACGTGTCCTTCGTTTTTTTCTCTCCGAATTTTTCGGGATTTTCTTGCCAAGACTTCAGATGGACCCTCAGCCAGAGCCTACGGCTCAACCTAAGGCTCGGGGGCTACTCCATATGGAGTGCGATTTTGCAATCGCACCTCCATATCGGCTCCGGCTTCAAGACAAGACGAGCATTTTTTGAAGACCTTCGAAGGCAGTACTCGAGGACGCTTGGGACTACTCGAGAAGACTTCAAGATTGCTCGAACATCAGCTGGAGTACATTCCAGCCTCGGGATGCTTCGACTACTCTTGAGGACTTTTGACTTGTAATACTCAGGGACGCTTGAGGACTACTCGTTAAGGCCATCAAGACTACTTGAAGCTATCCTTCTCGACTACAAAGTACTCGGGGGCTTGTCGTATGGACCTCCCTGGGCCCACTACCTCGGTAGGTACCGGGACCGACTACTCGGTAGGCCCCCGGGACTACCCGACTTGCGCTACACGGCACACGAAGGCGTGGAGCACAAGGACCGCGAGGGGGAAGTACTCGGTTAGGAAGCCGTACATGTCTCGCACTGTATGGAAGACTCCTAGACGTACCCGACTAGTACTCTCTCCCTACTCCGACTTGTAACCCTGCCTCCCGGTCTATATAAGGCGAGGCAGGGACCGTTCTCTAGGGACACAACTCATCTCATACAACCCACGGCGCACTATTGCACCATCTTGTAATCGTGCCCAATCAATCCAGAGCTACGCAGCATACAGGACGTAGGGTATTACGCACCTCGCGGCCCGAACCTGTCTAAATTGTGTGCCACGTGTCTCTTCCTTCGAGTTACCGATCTCGGCGAGGCCATATTCATCTACTTCGGGTACTCCCCTTAGTAGGTTGCCGGTCTAAAACACCGACGGACTCGAGCTCGAAGTCGGCATGATGGTCGAAGAGTGAAATTTCGCCGAACTTGCCGGCAAGTTCGCCCGTGACAACTTCGGGAAGCGTCACGAAGTCGGTCTCGGGTTGGGCGGCATGGTGAGGCGGCGCTGGAAGGATCCCGCGCCGTCAGCAGTGCAGACCCAAGCGCCGAAAACGAAGGTGTCGCCGCGGTTGAAGGCGACGGTTGGCTTGAAGTAGACAGGAGCCGTCGAGTTCGCCATGTGATCTCGGGCGAGATCCCCTACCTGGCGCGCCAGCTGTCGGTGTTTTAGACCGGCAACCTACTAAGGGGAGTACCCGAAGTAGATGAATGTGGCCTCGCCGAGATCGGTAACTCGAAGGAAGAGACACGTGGCACACAATTTAGACAGGTTCGGGCCGCGAGGTGCGTAATACCCTACGTCCTGTATGCTGCGTAGCTCTGGATTGATTGGGTACGATTACAAGATGGTGTAATTGTACGCCGTGAGATGAGATGATGTAAAGAGGGGTCCCCGCCTCGCCTTATATAGTCCGAGAGGCGGGGTTACAAGTCGAAGTAGGGAGAGAGTACTAGTCGAGTACGTCTAGGAGTCTTCCATACGGTGCGGGACATGTACGGCTTCTTCCTAACCGAGTACTTCTCCTCTCGTAGTCCTTGTGCTCCACGCCATCGGGTGCCGTGTAGTGCAAGCCGGTAGTCCCGGGGGCCCACCGAGTAGTCGGTCCCGGTACCCACTGAGGTAGTGGGCCCAGGGAGGTCCATACGACACCGTCCGCCAGGGCCACGCGGACCGTCTGCCTGGGCCACGCAGACTATCCGCGGGCAGGCCGTGGACCATCCGCCCGGTCCACTGAGCAGCACCTTGTTCTGTAAAGAATAACGGACTGTCTGCCTGGGGTCCGCGGATAGTCCAGCAAGGTTCAATGAGGCGGGTCGAGCTACCACGGCGGCCGGCACCGAAAGGGGGCGGCGCGGGGTTTGCCGGCGTGCGGACGCCGGTGCTGCGACGTGCGCTCAAGGGAAAAACAACCGGGAAGATGATGCTCACCACGTGAAGAAGAGTTGAGCGTGTTCATGAGCGAAGGATAGGCGACAGTGAGGAAGTTCGTCGATGGCGGCGAGCTCCGGCGGAAATAGGGGCGCGAGCTCCTCGTGCGGCCGATGCGCGCGACGAAGAAGACGACCTGAAGCAGGGAAACTAGATGAGCATCAGGCGCATCGCAAAACAGGGAAAAGAGGGAGGGAGAGACCCTTCACCGACGATGGACAACTCTGGCGGCCAACAATGGTTTAGCGGCCGGGGAACAACGGCAAAGGCGCAAGCGGGTGCGTGGGGCGATGCTAAGCCTGCTCGGGTGGGAAAAGAGAAAGGCGTGCAAGGCCTGAGCAAGGTTCTTATAGGGCAAGGGGGAAGAAGAAACAGCGGCCGTGTTTATGGCCATGGGGCGCCGGCGGCCGCATTCCAAAGGAATGGAGGCGGGATAAGGGGAAACTGACGAGGATTAATGGGGGTAAACAATCCCCGGTGCTCTGGCGCTTGATTGACCGACTTGATGGCTAGGGGGAGCAAGGGAAGGCGGGCAGGCGCAGTGGGATCCACGGCGGCGCCGCCGAGCAGAGGAAAGGAAAGGGGAGGTGGGAGGAAGGGGAAGCGCCGACAGGTGGGGTCGCGGTGTCAGCGGCTCAAGGGAAAAAGAAAAAGAAGAGCGGTTTAGTGGGCTGCTGCGGGAAGGCTAGGTGGGCCGGCAGGCCTGGCTGGGCCGAAAGGTGAGAGGGTAAGGTTTTTCTTTTTTTTCTTTTCTTTTTCAAACTTCTTTTGAAAACCACTTTTCTTTTCAAATTCAAGTCAAACTCTTTCAAACTTTTCTCAAAACTTTTATAAACTTTTTAGAAACCACACAAGCAACCAAAAACCATGCAAGCCAACTGATGATGCACAATCACTTGTTGTCTCTATATTTATTAAATTATGTTTAATATTTTAGAACTCAATTTTAAATGGCAATTTAATCCTTAGGGCTAAATAATAGTTGCTAGGTAATTTTTAGTGATGGAATTTTAGGGTGTCACAAATCCTACCCCCTTACAGAGAATCTCGTCCCGAGATTCAGAAGACTTAGAGAACAGCTGAGGAAAGTCTTCCTTAAGTTCATCCTCTCTTTCCCAAGTTGCTTCTTCCTCAGTATGATGACTCCACTGTACTTTACACATTCTGATGATCTTACTCCTGGTAACCCTTTTCGATGTATCCAAGATCTTAACAGGGTATTCCTTGTATGTCAAGTCATTCTCCATTTGAATATCCTCTAACTGTACCGGATCTATCTTAACCTCACTTGTACATTTCTTCAGCTGTGATACATGGAACACATCATGGACTCCCGACAACTGTGCTGGCAACTCCAACTGGTATGCTACTTCTCCTTTCCGTTCCACAATCTTGAAAGGTCCGATGAATCGAGGTGATAACTTCCCTCTGACATTAAACCTTCGTAAACCCCGAATAGGCGACACTCTGAGGTATGCATAATCACCGACTTCCAAAATCACCTCTCTTCTCCGAGGATCAGCATAACTCTTCTAACGTGACTGTGTCGCTTTAAGATTCTCTCTTATGATTTCAACTTGCTTTTCCGCTTCCCGTATGCTATCTGGTCCAAAGAGTTGTCTCTCACCAGTCTGGTTCCAAAACAACGGTGTTCTACACTTCCTTCCATACAGAGCCTCAAAAGGTGCCATTTTAATGCTGGACTGATAACTGTTGTTATAAGCAAACTCTGCATAAGGCAAACTCTTATTCCAACTGCCACTGTTCTTCAACGCACAAGCTCTCAACATATCCTCAAGAATCTGATTTGTTCTCTTTGTCTGCCCATCTGTCTGAGGATGGTATGCTGAACTGAAATTTAACTTTGTATCCATCGATTCATGCAGCTTCTGCCAAAACCGTGAGGTAAACTGTGTGCCTCGATCTGACATTCTTTGGTACCCCGTGCAAACACACTATCCTTGAATTATACAACTCAGCTAGCTTCACTCTTGTATAAGTCGTCTTTACTGGGATAAAGTGTGCTACCTTGGTTAATCTATCCACAATAACCCATGCAGAGTCATACCCATCACGAGTACGAGGTAAGCCCACTATGAAATCCATACCAATTTCTTCCCATTTCCACTCAGGTACCTTTAGAGGTTGAAGCAATCCTGCTGGCCTTTGATACTCAGCCTTCACTCTTTGACACACATCACACAAAGCTACATGATCTGCTACATCTTTCTTCATTCCATACCACCAGTATCTCTGTTTCAGGTCCTGATACATCTTGGTACTCCCAGGGTGTATAGAGTAAGCTAAATCGTGTGCTTCCTTCAAGATAGCTTCTCGTAACTCCTTAATCTCAGGTACACAGATTTTGTTCTTAAACCATACTGTTCCTTGCTCATCTTCTCTGAAATCTGGAACTTTGCCCAACTTAACCAACTTCTTGTACTCTGCAATCTTGTCATCAGTCAACTGTCCTTTCCTAATATCCTGCTCAAGCGTCGACTCGATTTCTAATTTCAAGGTCTCACTTGAAGCAACTATTCCCAAGTTGAGTTGTGCCATCTCCCAACATAGCTCCTGAGGTAGCAGGTGTCCTATCAGCATGTTAGTCTGTCCCTTCCGGCTCAAAGCATCTGCTACAACATTTGCCTTTCCTGGATGATACTGAATATCCAAATCATAATCTTTGATTAACTCCAACCACCTTCTTTGCCTCAAATTCAAATCCTTCTGGGTAAAGATATACTTCAGACTCTTGTGGTCAGTGAAGATCCGACACCTGTTTCCAATCATGTAGTGTCTCCAAATCTTCAATGCGTAAACAACTGCGGCCAGCTCAAGATCATGATAGGGTAGTTCTGCTCATGTTTCCTCAACTGTCTTGAAGCATAAGCTACTACCTTTCCTTCTTGCATCAACACACAACCCAATCCCTGCCAAGAGGCATCGCAATACACATCGAATCCTTTGTGTATGTCTGGCATGATCAACACAGGTGCTGTGGTCAACCTCTTCTTCAATTCTTCAAAACTAGCCTGACACTTCTCATCCCACTTAAATTCTTTTCCTTTCTCGAGCAGAGTGGTAAGTGGCTTCACGATCTTAGAAAACCCTTCAATGAATCTCCATAGTATCCTGCAAGTCCAAGGAAGCTTCTAATCTCTGGTACATTCTTAGGCGGACTCCAGTTCAATACATCCCGAACCTTGCTTGGATCCACTACAATCCCTCCATCTGTGATAATGTGTCCGAGAAAAAAAACCTCCTTCAACCAAAAAGCACACTTGCTGAACTTGGCATACAGCTGATGTTCCCGAAGCTTTTGCAACACAAGTCTCAGGTGTTCTTCATGTTCTTCCTCACTCCGAGAGAATACCAATATGTCATCAATGAATACCACAACAAACTTATCAAGATACTCCATGAATACCTTGTTCATCAAATACATGAAGTATGCTGGTGCATTGGTCAGGCCAAAGGACATCACAGTGAACTCATATAACCCGTATCTAGATGTGAATGATGTCTTTGGTATATCCTCCACTCGAATTTTTAACTGGTGATAACCTGACCTAAGATCTATCTTAGAGAATGCCTTAGCTCCTCTCATCTGATCAAATAAATCCTCAATCCGAGGTAAAGGGTATTTGTTCTTGATAGTAACCTCATTAAGTGATCGATAGTCTATACACAACCTCCTAGATCCATCCTTTTTATCAACGAAGAGTGTGGGGGCTCCCCATGGTGATGAACTAGGACGGATAAACCCTTTACTAAGTAGTTCTTCAATTTGTTTCTTTAATTCAGCTAAATCTTTTACATCCATTCTATAGGATCTTTTAGATATGGGAGCGATACCGGGTATAAGTTCAATACTAAATTCAATGTCACGGTCGGGTGGCATACACGGCAAATCCTCCGGAAACACATCGGGGAATTCATTCACTACCCTTATATCCTCCAAGGCCTTGCCTTCTACGAGTTCACAACTCCACCGCGGAATGAGGGTGTACTCACATATTCTATTCTCTCTCCCGGAAGGACTCGGTTAACATCACTGACTTCTTTCGACACTGGATAACTCCATCATGCTTTTGTAACCAATCCATCCCAAGAATGACATCTATTCCCCATGATTTTAGAACTACCAGATTAGCAAGAAAGTCTACCCCCATGATATTAATCTTTACTTGTGGGCATATATGACCAGTTTTCATTTCTCCACCCAGAGAGCTAATTATCAGTGGGTTCTTCATTGAGCTCATAGATAAGTTATATTTTGTCACAAATTGATCGGTTATGAATGAATGTGATGCTCCTGAATCAAATAATACGGTAGCGGGTACAGAGTTCACGAAAAACGTACCCAATACCACGCCAGCGTCATTCTGAGCTTGCTCCACTGATACATGATTAACCCGGCCACGCACATGATTCTGCTGGCCTCTCTTGTTAGGTGTCTGCGGAGTACGAGCCTGCGAAGATGACTGCCCAATCCTGTTTCCACCGTGTCTCTGTGGAGTTTGCATCACCCTCTTGGGACAATTGTTAGCATAATGCCCCAGCTCTCCACACTTGAAGCATCCACCGGGCTGAACGGGGTTGGTGTTTCGACGGGCGCCCCGCAGCTATTGTTAGGACGACTCGGTCGAGGGGTAGGAGCTCTGGGTGTCTGAGGATTGAAGCGTTGTGGCTGAAACGAGCGCTGCAGCTGCATGTTCTGTGGGTACCTCCCACCATGACCACCAGGACGATATGGAGTCAGGCTCTGCTGAGAACTGAAACAAGGACGGGTGTTGCTGCTAGACTGTCCATGCGACTGAACCTTGCGTTTCTGTTCACCCATCTCCTTTCTTTTGCTTTCCAGCCCAATAGCCTTGTTCACCAATGTCTGAAAGTCTGGGAAGATATGACTCTGCAGTTGATAGTTTAGAGGCCCAATCAAGCCATCCAGAAACCTTTCCAGCCTCTTTGGGTCAGTGTTTACTTCATCCGGTGCATATCGTGACAGGTGAGTGAACTTATCCAGATATTCAGTCACTGACATATTGCCCTGCCTCAGTGACAAGAACTCCTTCTGCTTAAGCTTAATTACCCCTGAAGGGATGTGGTAAGTACGGAAGTTGTCACGGAACTCCTGCCAAGTAATGTTCACTTTTGTTGGGATGAGCAGCTGAGTACGCATCCCACCAGTCCGCAGCCTGCCCCACAAGTCTTCCAGCAGCATACAGGACCATCTCCCTGTCAGTGCATTGCACAATCTCCAGCTTCTTGGTGATGGTTTTCAGCCAGTCGTCAGCATCCAGTGGATCAGACGAGTGAGAAAACGTAGGAGGATGGTGGCTCATGAACTCCTTGTGCCTGTCCCTGGGTGGCGGAGGTGGTGGAGGAATCGGCTGTGGTGGCTGGTTCTGTTGAGCTTGCATTTGCTGCACAGTATTGGTGAGGTTTTGGATCAGTTGCATCTGCGCCGCAAGAAACTGCTGCATGTTTGGATCCATTGCTTGATTGATCGGTGGGGGTGGTGCTGGATTCTGCTGATTCGCGATATGTGCACGGATCACAGGCGGCACGTCTTGACCTCCTCCGGACCTGGTGTTTACCATCTGACCGTTAGAAAAATCATATTTCAGATAGTTGTACTTGAATCAATGCATAAGTAGATAACTCAAAATGAAATAGCAGCATGTTCTTCAGATAGTACAGATTCTGTTGACCTCAAAGAATTATGTATAACTTTCTGTGTAATAATCCAATCACCACGAATTTTTACCAGATTATGATGAATGAAATTATGGAACTATCCCAACTGGAATCACCTCATTTGGACATCTATAACTCGAGATAAAATTCAAACAGTGCAGCTGTATTAGCAGAAATTTACAGACTCTGACATGTTCATTACTTTGTGCATAACTCCCAGAATATATACTGTATAACATTGAATTTTTGAAAGAAAATCACACTATAAATTTGTGAACTAACCCAACTGGTTTCATGTCATTTGGAGTTCTGTAGCTCGAGTTATAAACAAAACATTACTGGTATGTCATATGACTGTGAAAACAGATTTGATTCATTTCAAACTTGCATAGGAGATTAAGCAATGACAACCGATAAAACCCAAACTATCCTTTAATTAACTTAACAAATTCTGATTGCATAGTGGCCATCACTCCACCATACAATTCACAATCAAACAAAGATCCAACTCAATCATGTTTGCAACCAGCATTCATTATTACAAGCAATACGTTCACGCAGGAACGATCTAGCGAAAAAGTAAATGGTAAGGGCAAGTATCCTAGGATCCTAGCCAAGATGAGTAGTAGCTTCAGCGGAGCCGTAACGGAGTCTCTTGCGCGGAGGGGAGGCTGTGGTATGATATGGCACAACTTCCTAAGGGAGTCGCTGTCCCGCCAGCTGTGCTTCCAGACGTGCAATCTTCTCCTAGGCAGCCTGCAACTCCTCGTGATACCTGTCCATCTCGGTAGTTGCTCCTTCCAGATCTGTGTTCAAGGCAGCAGTCACACGTGCCAGGATGTCGATGCGATCATCACCTCCAGCTGGCACCACACATGGCGATACTCCGAGGTGAACAGCCGTGCCCGCTTCGCATTGCAGATTGACCAGAGTGCCCTCCTCGTTGCATCGTTCACCGCAGCATCATCTGTGGAGAAATGGGTCGTGCTGTGGTGAGATGAGCGGTACCTCCAGCCATCTGTATCATTCAGGGGCATCCTTATGTAGACTCTGCTGGTGTAGTAGTCTCTCATCCCTGGCTCGCTAAAGTGCTTTGTCACGTAGAGGGGCTTCATGGTATAACCCAGGTACTGTAGAACTTCCCGCAGAAGAATGCAAAATTGTCTGTTCTCATCTTCAGTGGAATGTTTGTGATATTCTGCTCCGTGATAGCGAGGGTCTTCATCCTCATTGTCCTCTGGGTTTCCATTAGCATTGTTACCTCCTTCATCATCTCCACTGTCATCACTAGAATCGTCTGGGTCACCACCTTCACCATCAGGCACTGGATCAACATGTGCAGGGGGTGCTTCCTCATCTGCCACAGGCGCTGGTGGAATCACAATGTCCCCATCAGCGTCTGCCTCCAGCACGGTGCCATCGTACAGCTGTGGCTGTTCCAATGGCTCCTCCTCCTCCATCTCAACCTCCTCAGGATCCTCCTCTTCTGGTTCCGGCTGGACCTCCTCTGGGTTTTCCTCCATCTCAGCTTCTGGCTGGAACTCCTCTGGTTCCTCCTCAACATCCTCTAGATGATGGCGAGGAGCCAGGTGTCTAGTGGGAAAGCGCCCACCAGTGCTCTTGCGGGCAGTCATGTAGGTTCTAGCCATCTGTCAAAGCAAAACTGATCTCAGAGTACAGAATAAATCAAAATGACAGACTTTAAATGATAAACAAAATTAAATTAGATTTTTAATGAAATAAGATGATTTGAAGCATGATAGAGTTTTCTAGAACATGAATCCTTAATTTCGTCCATTTCTAACAGGCTGCGACCTATAGTCATCACGGCTCTGGTACCACTATGTCACACCCGATTTTACAGGAAAAACCGAATGCATCTCACGTGTGTGCCAGGATCATTTTACACACACATGATAGACAAAACGAGTGTAATACCATTGCAGTAACAAATCGTTCAAGAGTTAAACCAGTACGATATTCATTATTACATCCAGAGAGGTGGACTCGAAGGTCCAAACACAACGATAACTAAACGACGAGCAGCTCCATCTTGGACTTCCACAGGCATGATGACTGGGGGGTCCGCATGCCCTAGAACTCCTCGTAGTCACTCCAGTACTCATCCTCGCCTCCGACGTTCTCCTCTGAACAGCGGTAAGCAAGGGTGAGCACACTTATGGTTGGTGCTCAGCAAGTGGGGGAAACAATGCAAGGCTATCAAGGATAGGCTATGGTTCACAGCAGTAAGCATTCTATAAATTGGTCAAGTTTTATTAGCAAGCACCTAATTACTAGGTGTAAGTGTATACCAACCCACTTATCCTTAAAAGAAACCTCAAACCAAACCCACAAACCCACGATTTACATTTATCTTCAAGTTCATTAATCATGTGAGGGTCCAAACCGCTCATGACCGTGAGCACGGCTGATCGATCAGTTTTACACTCTGCAGAGGTTGTACACTTTACCCACAGTTCGTGTTCCCCATTTTGCCCGAGTTTGCAAGGCCCTTAAACACTTCCGAGGTGAGTGGCTAGGGGTCCACTACGAAGCCTTTACAAAGGAAAGAAGAGAAACCAACAGCCCGCAATAGTTACAGCTCAGGGCGGACCATAACCCTCCCTAGTGGTCAGCACCTTAGCCAAGGCTGCTACCCCAAAAGAACCGGGCTATACCCCCCGCAACCCCGAGCCCCCCTGTGCCCCTCTCGGAAAAAGGCTATCAGCTAACCCACTCTCCTAATTACTTGGCTAAGCCAGAGCCATGTGGACTATGGTTGTACTGTTGTCTTGGGTGGTTCTCCATGTTCCGTTTATAATTCAAGTTATCTTGTCTTAAACATAAACGCATTACATAAACAGAACTGAGATGTGTATTATAAACAAAACATAACCATACCCATGTAAAGCAAACTAAGCATTTATCTACCCAAGCATTTGTTAAACAGGGTTGATCAAGGTAATGAGGTAAAATATCTAGTCAAGTCCTTAACTAGGTGTTTGCCCATCAAGTTCATGCATAACAACTGGAATAGTAAACTTTGTTTAGCATGCAGTGACATAGGTTCAAAAAGATAATGCGAGAGGGGGAAAAGCCACTTGCCTTCCTCTACAAACGGGTAAAATCTTCCTCGAACACGGGCTCTTCCCCGATCGCCTCCGATGGGGAGCTCGGACGAAACGAGCACGATATCTACGAGTCAAACAAGAACAACAAACAATAAATAAACAGTACACCAAACAGTAACAAAACTGGTAAATTTGCTGTTTAAATGATTCTACTCGTCGAGACGATCATTTCGGTATATAAAACGCTAAAAACGGAGTTAAAACGAGAAAGATATGATTAAAACAAGATTCAGGGACCTATCTGCAGTAAAACTAAATTTACAGAGCCTTTATAAATAAAAACAGGGGCTAAAACATAATTTTATATAAAAACTAAAGGGCCTAAGTGTTATTTCTTAACTAAAGGACCCTTAACACAATTAACTAGGGTAGACAGGGGCTAGATCGTAAAAATCAGGACCTATCCGTAAGAGTTCTCATAGGTGGGAGGACCGGCATGCAGATCTGGAAAAACTCAGGGGCTCTTTAAGCTAAACGGCGCGGCAGAGCCATGGATCGCTGATCCAACGGCTGAGGAAGCCATGGACCGAGCCATGGTCGCGGTCCACAGGTCTACGGTGGACCGGCCTCATAAACTGAAGGGGTATGCGATCTCGTCTATACATCGCAGATCGGACGGCCGAGAACGCGTGCAAGCAGGGGTGGCGGCGGACTCGCCGGAGTGCGGCGGCGCGCGGCGGCGGCTTCGCCGGCGCGGCCCTAGATCATGCCTGTGGAGCATCGTTTCACGCGTGAGCGGGCTCTACGCGTAGCTGAGCGACACGCGCACACCTCCGGGGGGTTCGGGGAGGCGGGTCGAGCTACCACGGCGGCCGGCACCGAAAGGGGGCGGCGCGGGGTTCGCCGGCATGCGGGCGCCGGTCTTTGCGGTGTGCGCTCAAGGGAAAAACAACCGGGAAGATGATGCTCACCACGTGAAGAAGAGTTGAGCGTGTTCACGAGCGAAGGAGAGGCGTGCTCACGGGGTGGTGGGACCGTGTGCGATGGCTGAGTAGCCGGCTCGCATGCGTGGAGACGTCGAGTTCGAGTTGGAAGCGGACTCGAGCTCGAAGTCAACATGATGGTCGAAGAGCGAAATTTCGCCGAACTTGCCGGCAAGTTCGCCTGTGACAACTTCAGGAAGCGTCACGAAGCCGGTCTCCGGTTTGGGCGGCATGGTGAGGCGGCGCTGGAAGGATCCCGCGTCGTCGGCATGTTGACGGTGTATTTTGGTGCACCTAGTATGTTCATTACACTTTGGTTTGGATTTGATTATTGAACTAACCCGCCACTAGGCACACTAATCATATAACAAGTTCATCTTTGTGCATGCATTTGGAAGTGTTGTGTTTATGTAGGAAATCATGGACATAAAGGACGGATTTGCAATAAGTTCAAAGGAGCATTCATGGAGTCTTGTTCGTGTTCATGAGCTCGCTGAAATTACTTCCAATGGTGGTGAGGACCGAAGTGCTACGAGGAACACCCCCGGGGATTGAAGCGTAAAAGATCAAACTTCATGCAAAGAGAGCCTTCATCTTGATCGCGAGGATAACAGCGTCAAAATCATCCAAGTGGAGGGGGCGAAGTAGATAAGTGCATGAGGACCCACGGAGCAAAAAGGGCGACCGAACCGGCCGAACGGGCACGGGCCGGCCGGCCCGGTCGGATCGGCCCGGCCCACTTCGGGCACCGGTTCGGTCCCGTCTTCCTTGCCCTCGAAGGATCTTCGACCCTAAAACCCCCGACGCGCCGCCAACGGACGAGAGAGGAGTTTATTCGCACCGAGAAGGCCATCTTCAAGCTAGAGAGAGAGGAGGAGGATCTCGGGGCCGGAGATCAACCACCTCGAAGGAAGCACCCTCTCGTGGAGAAGGAGGAAGACACCGGCGGAAGGGAAACCATGATCAACGGTGCCATGATCGGCACCTTGATGGGGTAATCTTCTCATTCGTCCATGGGTTGTAATCGATCGTGAGATGTAATCGCACTTTGTCGGATTTTCTATCTATCATCTTGTGTTGAATATACTTTAATGCTTAAAGGTTAGCTACCATGCCGTAGAGGGAGTACGAGCTCCAATGCTTCCTTGGATCCATTCAATACGCCGTGGCCATCAAAGGTCTAGTCATGAATACCTTCGCGTAGTGACGGTACGAGAGGAGGGAAAGGGCGAAACCGTGGTCACAACCCCGATAGATTAGATTGGTTTTTCATGTCTTTAAGCGATTGCATGCTCTAGTATCGTAGACCCGTGGGCGAGTGTCTTCTCTCTTGATCGTTTATCATTCTCTCTAGTGAGTTTAGTTGTTTTTCTAGTATAATAGTAGTTAGGGTTTTAGTAGCTAGTGTGTCGTTGTTGATCGAACGCTTGTAATCCCCTTGCTCCGCGGATTGACAAGAACCTTGGGAATCCCGTGGTGAAAAAGGTGTGGGGTCCGTACGCTTGCGGATCGTAGAGGGATACGTCTTTTATCCGTCAACAAGCCCCTTTTTCGGCGCCGTTCTTGGGAGCAAGTTAGTTTACATCGTTTGATTTGCATCTAACTTAGTTTTATATTTTAGTTTATCTTTTATTCGCTATATCTAACATTTATTATCGAAAAACACTTGTTTCTTTTTGTTTTTGTTTTTATCTTATTGTCTAGATGGAGTTCGTTAATCAACCCGTGGAAGAACCGGAGAAATCATTAAGGGATTACGCTAGCCCTCGATGTGAAGACATAAAGGTACAAGAGTCGGATTCGAAGCTCGAAGCGACCAAGTATGAAATTAAATCCAAGATCATGAAGATGGTGGCGGAAAACCCATTTGAAGGGATGGTTACGGAGAACCCATATAGACACATAAGGGATTTCACGACAATATGCAACACGGTGCGTCAAGAAGGAGTTCCCGATGAATGGTTCAAATGGAATCTCTTTCCCTACTCACTTGCGGCAAGGCAAAGACATGGTATTCGGTTGCGTCCTTTGAAGTTGAAGGCAATTGGAACAAGTTGACAAAGAAGTTTTGCGAGAAGTTCTTTCCAATGAGCAAGGTTCAACATCTAAGGAGGCAAGTGATCAATTTTATGCAAGGAGAAGAGGAAGGGATAGACCAAGCCTGGGATAGGTTTAATGAATTAATAGAACAAGGACCAAAACTCGGCTTCACCGGTGACGTACTCTTGCATACATTTTTCTTTTCCCTAACCCCTAGTTGCATGCGACACGTCGAAATGTGTGCAGGTGGGGATCTCATGGAGAAAACACTCACGGAAGCCGCCCAACTTCTACAAAAAGTTAGCAAAGCGGCTGCCATGCGAAGAGATTGGGAAACAAGACTTGCGGAAGAGCCGGAATTTAATTCAAGGAAGAAAAAGCTTGCTGATTTTTCTAAAGAGGCAACCCCGGAAGTCACAAAAGAGGAGCCAATCATGGAGAAGCTTGAACAAGGACACATCAAGTCAAGAACTATACCAAACGTCGACTTCGCCGCACCAAATGAGACGAACAAGAGAAGCATGTCAAGCGCGAAGCCACTAAGGGAGTTCGAGCCAATGGATTGGGTTCCTATTGATTACGGAGAAGTATTCGACAAGAGAAGACCGTTCCCTAATCAAAAGGGAATGGCAAGAGCATTGGAAGTCGATTTCCCACCGGAGAGGAAAGCTGAAAATTCATACGACCTCGAAACCACCGGTGAGATTTTTGAAAAGCTCTTTGGAGATGATGTGGTGGATCCGGAACATATTGCCGAGGTGAAGAGGATCATGGGGATCAAGCCCGAAGCATCACCATACGCTCGCCTTGCTGAAATTTATTCGATCGGATCCGAAGAAGAAGAGAAGATGACGCCGCACTTGAGTTGCGAGATCAACGGAGTTCAATGCAAAGCCTTATGCGACATCGGAGCCCAAGTAAGTGTTCTATCTTCTAAAATTTACGATAAAGTTCAATACCACAACCTAGACTTAGCTCCAACATCAACGAAATTAATTATGGGAGATGGTAGAACTATCAAACCTCTAGGTATTGCTTGCAACATGAAAGTAAAAATCTCTAGAAACTACATACCAACCGATTTCTTTGTTATCGATGCTTACCATGGTAATTCTGATCACATAATCTTAGGTAGGCCTTTTCTTAAGTTGGTTGATGCCGTGTTAGATGCCGGAGAAGGCAAAGTAACAATGAACCTTAATGGAACAAAGTACACATATAACTTTCTTCGTGCTTCTAAACACCTTACTCCTTTTCCTCCCGAAGATGAAGAAATAGAAGAGATAGATAGTCTTTGTTTTGTTGAAACCCTTAGAGACCCGCTGCAAAGAGCGATGGAAAATCAAATTAGTAATCAACAAGATGAAGAACTAGAGGAAGCAACAAAAGGCTTAGAGCCGCATGACGGTAGCGTGGAGGAAGAGAAGTTCGAAGACATAGGAGAAATCAAACCCGAGGAGCCACAAGTGCCCGAAGTAGACCTTAAACCTTTGCCCAAGGGATTAAAATATGAATTTTTGGGCCCCGGACAAAACCTATCCAGTCATTGTGAGCGACGAGTTGAGTCCCGAAGAAAATGAAGCGTTGCTGATTTTATTAAAAAAACATAGGAAGGTGATTGGATATTCAATTAACGATCTCAAAGGTATTAGCCCAGCCTTTTGCACTCATCGTATACCAATGGAAGACCAATGTAAGCCTGTAGTGGACCATCAAAGGAGGCTAACCCATGCCATGCGAGAGGTAGTAAAGAAAGAGGTTATCAAGTTACTTGATGCCGGAATCATCTACCCGGTTCCACATAGCGAATGGGTGAGCCCGGTACATTGTGTACCGAAGAAAGGAGGTTTGACCGTGGTGAAGAATGAGAAGAACGAATTGATACCGCAAAGAACCGTGACCGGGTGGCGGATGTGTATTGATTACCGTAAGCTTAACAAAGCGACGAAGAAAGATCACTTCCCCCTACCGTTCATAGACGAGATGCTCGAGAGGTTAGCAAACCACGCTTATTTTTGCTTTCTCGATGGATACTCGGGGTTCATGCAAATTCCCATTCACCCGAAGATCAACATAAGACAACATTTACGTGTCCTTACGGAACGTTTGCATATAGGAGGATGCCCTTCGGCCTATGCAACGCTCCGGCCTCTTTTCAACGTTGCATGATGGCCGTGTTTTCGGAATTCATCGAAGAAATTGTTGAAGTGTTTATGGATGATTTTTCCGTTTACGGGAAGACGTTCATGGATTGCTTAGCAAACTTAGAAAAGGTCCTTACAAGGTGTGCGGAGGTAGATTTGGTTTTAAATTGGGAAAAGTGCCACTTCATGGTTAAGCAAGGCATAGTGCTCGGACATGTTATATCCGAGAGAGGAATTGAAGTGGACAAGGCTAAGGTAGAGACGGTTGAGCAACTCCCACCTCCTACGGATGTTAAGTCCTTAAGGAGCTTTCTAGGCCATGCCGGATTCTATAGAAGATTTATAAAGGACTTCTCGAAGATCACTAAGCCTTTAACACACCTTCTTCAAAAGGATGTGGCTTTCGACTTTGATGAGAAGTGCCTAGCGGCATTCCGGACCTTGAAAAATGCGTTGGTGAGTGCTCCCATCATCCAACCTCCGGATTGGAGCCAACCTTTCGAGATCATGTGTGACGCAAGTGACTACGCCGTAGGCGCGGTCTTGGGACAAAGAAAGGAAGGCCGGGTTCACGCCGTTTACTACGCTAGCAAAACTCTTAGTGGGGCACAATTAAATTACGCTACTACGGAAAAAGAATTGCTAGCGGTGGTATTCGCTTTCGAAAAATTCAGATCCTACATCGTGAACTCGAAAGTCATTGTTTACACCGATCACGCAGCTATAAAGTATCTCTTGGCTAAGAAGGAAGCTAAACCTCGTTTGATTCGTTGGATCCTTCTTCTCCAAGAGTTCGATGTTGAAATTCGTGATAAAAAGGGGGGTGGAGAATGTTGTGGCCGATCATTTGTCTAGGATGAATCGTGGGCAAGATGATAAAGAGCCCATAGAAGATAAGATGAGAGATGACCACCTCTATAGAGTGCTTGATAAAGATACTTGGATGATTGACATAATTAGAGCAATTCGAAAGATGCCCCTCGATCATCTAGATAAAAACACTCGAGGAAGATAATCTCTCGAAAGTAAGAAATATTTTTGGGATGCACCATACCTCTTCAAGCTTGGCAATGATGGAGTGATGAGAAGATGCGTGCCAAGAGAAGAGAGGCTTGAGATTCTAAGGAAGTGCCACTCGGCGGAGTACGGTGGGCACTATAGCCATTTTCGAACCGAAGCCAAAGTATGGTCGAGCGGATTCTATTGGCCGGAGATGCATGAAGATACTAAAAGATATGTTGCGTCATGCCCCGAATGCCAAAGAACCGGAAACATCTCTCAAAGAAATTCTATGCCTTTGAAATACAACTTGCAAGTCGACATATTCGATGTATGGGGCATAGACTTCATGGGGCCTTTTAAAAACTCATTTGGATTCGAGTATATACTTGTTATGGTCGATTACGTATCCAAGTGGGTAGAGGCTATACCATGTCGTAAAGCTTCCACGGAGGAGTCCATCACTATGATCAAGAACGTGATTTTTCCCCGTTTCGGTACACCGAGAATCTTGATAAGTGATGGAGGAACTCATTTCACCGGAAGAACTTCAAAAAGTGCTTGTCCAAGTTGGGAATTGAGCATAGGGTCTCCACGGCCTATCACCCACAAACCAACGGACAAGCGGAGACGTCAAATAGGCAATTAAAAAGCATACTTAACAAGACCATAGAGAAGGGAGGCAAGGATTGGTCAAAGAAATTAGACGGCGCTTTATGGGCTTATCGAACGGCGTTTAAAACACCGATAGGTATGACCCCCTATCAATTCGTCTATGGAAAAGCTTGCCACCTTCCGGTTGAGTTAGAACATAAAGCCTATTGGGCGATTAAAGAGATGAACCTTGATCTCGATGCCGCGGTGGTGAAACGGAGAATTCAAATAAGCGAGCTAGAGGAGTTGAGGTTGAAAGCTTATGAAAACGCAAGCATATACAAAGAGAGAATCAAAAGGTGGTATGATAAAAGATTGAAGAAAAAAGAATTTAAAGAAGGAGATAAGGTCCTCCTCTACAATTCGAGGTTTAAAACCTTCGGAAAGGGGAAATTGCAAAGCAAGTGGGACGGACCTTATGTTGTGCATTCGGTGTTCTCCAACGGAGCGGTAACCATTATGGATATAAACGGCGATCAATTTGTGGTGAATGGACAGCGGCTTAAGGTTTACTACGAACCCGACATCGTGCCCATTCATCATGTTGACGTCTTTACCATGGAGGAAGAGCCCGAACGTCCCGCCTAGGACGAAAAACAAGGCACCAACTTCGTAAATAATTTTTCTTTTAGCTTTCTCGGAGTTTTTCGCGAAGATTAACCGGGCCAACTTTTTCCCACGGGGCCGAGGACGAAAAAAATAGGGCGGTGTGCAAAAAACCGGACCGGCCCGGCCCCCCGAGGCGGGGTGGGCCGGCCGGCCCAAGAGGGATCGGCCCGGGCGGGGCCCGACGCCCGATGTCCCCGAATTTCGCCCGAATTGCTCCTTTTTGACTTCCTTGTTTGGTCGGAAAATTTTAAGGGAAGTGTAAAAAAGGAAAATAAGGTTCCCGGGGCTTTTCTCTCGGGACTATATATTTGGCCGAATTGGGAGCTCGAGAATCAATCCTTTCGAGCAATGTGTTGCACCCTTGTAGCGCCCATTGAGCCTCCAAAAAGCTTAGAGTTGAAGGTAGAAGCCAAGAAGCCATCGATGGAGGAGGCGATGCGATGCGAGGTCAAGCTACCCGTCAAGAGGACCGCACGTATCCGTTGCGGAGGACGTGTCCCGACCGGAGCTCTTGCATCTCGCAACCCCGTCAAAGGAGAGAAGGTCCCTACACCCGTTCGAAGGTCGGCACGTCTCCAAGGCATCAAGCGTAAGGATTACAAGGAGGTGTCGCCGGAGCCTAAGGAATATGGGGATAGCGACTACTCCGACGATCGTAGCCCGAGCTCGTGGGCGGCCGCCGGTAGAGATGATGATGATTGGGATGAGCATCCTTATGAAAGGACTCCCGAAGGCCCTAACGGCGACGGCAACGGCGGTGGTGAAGGCGACAACAATGGAAGTGGCGACGGCGGTGGTGACAACGGTGGAGATTATGGCGACGACGACCCCTTCGGATTGCATCCGTGTGTTGTCGATTTTGCCGTCAATCCATCGCAGACTCTCTACGCGTCGGCCGACGAGTGTCTTCAAACCATGGAAGCGATGAAGCGGCGTATGGAGGACTTGGAGCGCGTAGTTGAAGATGACTACAAGTTCCTTAACCGTAACGTGCGCAAACTTTTCGGCATGGTTGGAAACATGAGAGGCAAGTGGTGCAAGGCTTGCTCGAAGTACCATTAGATCTAGTTTTCCCCTTTGGTTTTTGTAAGATACGACGAGGACGTCGTATGTTTTAAGTGTGGGGGAGAGCTAGCTCGCTAGCCTTAGCTTTTGAACTTCAAGATTAGGTTCGGTTTAATCTTCGTGTGAGAGTCTTAGCGTTTTAATGAGTTTTTAGTTTTTGAGTCTCGTTTTAAAATTTTTGCAAGTGTCTTAAATTAGTGTTGAGTCAAGAAAACCAAATAAAAAGAGTTTTATATATATCTTTGTGTTTTTTGTATTGTTTATCTTTATTTACTTGTTTGTCTAATCTTCGATTCTTGATATATGAACACAAGTATGTGGTTTGAAAATCGTTTACCGTGGTGCTTAGTGGAATCGCTACTACTTAAAGTACCCATACCGCACTTCGATCTTGAGCTTCACATGCTAGTTGTGCTATGTTCGATGCTAAAAATTGGAGGATTTCAGTTCTGAAAATTATATTAAAACCCTTGTAATAAAGGTTAGCAAAATCTCTTTTTCCAAGTTGAGAGTATAAAAAATTCCTATCCAAAGCCAAGTTTGTTTTTTCGCTCCACTATAAGTGTGATTAGCTCGATGAGTTAGGCTAGGACCCTTCTCTCTTGGTGAGTTTTAATTTCGAGCAATGATCATGTCCTTGTGCTTATCTTTTGTTGCTAGCCTCGTCATTCATTCGGTAACATGTCTTTCACAACGGAAGTCATGTACATCGCCGAATTCCATACCCAAACCTATACATCTCTTTTGTACATCGTATTCCTTGAACACAACCTATTTTCAAAGTTTCGTCTCGTCTCTAGCATGATTTATTTAAAAAATTCAGATTGTATGCATGCGAGAAAAGGGAGAATTGAAGGCTTTGAAAAGTTGTCAAGAGAGAGAAAAATAAAGAGAAAAAGTATGTGTATGGAAAAGAAAGAAAGAAAGAAAGAAAGAAAGAAAAATCATATGTGAATGAAAGAAGAAAAGAAAAAAAAAGATGAGTTAGCAATGAAGATATGAGAGGGATAGATCAAGTGAAAGAAAAGAAAAATAATAAAGTGTAAGGAAGGATGTCACGTTGATTGTGAGACGAAACTTTTACTCTATTTCCAACCATGTGCAATCCGACAACGAGGACATCATTGGTGCCTTGAAGTCACAATTTTCTTTTGCCCTTGCACATGTCCACCATTCTAAATCTTCTCATCCTTGATATCCCTACATATGGTTAATTCTCATGATCATTGGCTCGAAAGGTAGACAACCATTAGAGGAAGTTCTTAGTTTGACAATACTTGTGTTGATTGCGCTAGCCCTACCTATAGCTCCACTTTTACATGATATATGAGAGATTAATGGGAGGTGAGAGTTTTATAAAATTTGGTTAGGATAGACACTTCATATGAGTGACTTGAGAGAGCTTGGAGAAAGGTTTTTGTCTAACACTTGTTGCGGGAATTTTTGTTTTGAAAACCATAAAAACCCTCCGATGGAAGCAAAGAAGTAAGTATGGCTGAAATTGAAGGCTTCGAGTGAAGAGTTTGAGTTGTGGGGTAAATCTTGACGTGGTAAAGATTCTAAACGCCCATGTTTATGTTTGATTATCATTACTTTGTGTTTATGTATTAAAGATGAAGGGATTGACTAACTTGTGAAGAAGGATAAGTGATACATGATTACACTCCTTGGACGAAGTTCTTTTACGAGTACTTGCTCGAGGACGAGCAAGAGCTAAGTGTGGGGGAGATGTTGACGGTGTATTTTGGTGCACCTAGTATGTTCATTACACTTTGGTTTGGATTTGATTATTGAACTAACCCGCCACTAGGCACACTAATCATATAACAAGTTCATCTTTGTGCATGCATTTGGAAGTGTTGTGTTTATGTAGGAAATCATGGACATAAAGGACGGATTTGCAATAAGTTCAAAGGAGCATTCATGGAGTCTTGTTCGTGTTCATGAGCTCGCCGAAATTACTTCCAATGGTGGTGAGGACCGAAGTGCTACGAGGAACACCCCCGGGATTGAAGCGTAAAAGATCAAACTTCATGCAAAGAGAGCCTTCATCTTGATCGCGAGGATAACGGCGTCAAAATCATCCAAGTGGAGGGGGCGAAGTAGATAAGTGCATGAGGACCCACGGAGCAAAAAGGGCGACCGAACCGGCCGAAACCGGGCTCGGCCGGCCGGCCCGGATCGGATCGGCCCGGCCCACTTCGGGCACCGGTTCGGTCCCGTCTTCCTTGCCCTCGAAGGATCTTCGACCCTAAAACCCCCGACGCGCCGCCAACGGACGAGAGAGGAGTTTATTCGCACCCGAAGGCCATCTTCAAGCTAGAGAGAGAGGAGGAGGATCTCCGGCCGGAGATCAACCACCTCGAAGGAAGCACCCTCTCGTGGAGAAGGAGGAAGACACCGGCGGAAGGGAAACCATGATCAACGGTGCCATGATCGGCACCTTGATGGGGTAATCTTCTCATTCGTCCATGGGTTGTAATCGATCGTGAGATGTAATCGCACTTTGTCGGATTTTCTATCTATCATCTTGTGTTGAATATACTTTAATGCTTAAAGGTTAGCTACCATGCCGTAGAGGGAGTACGAGCTCCAATGCTTCCTTGGATCCATTCAATACGCCGTGGCCATCAAAGGTCTAGTCATGAATACCTTCGCGTAGTGACGACGAGAGGAGGGAAAGGGCGAAACCGTGGTCACAACCCCGATAGATTAGATTGGTTTTTCATGTCTTTAAGCGATTGCATGCTCTAGTATCGTAGACCCGTGGGCGAGTGTCTTCTCTCTTGATCGTTTATCATTCTCTCTAGTGAGTTTAGTTGTTTTTCTAGTATAATAGTAGTTAGGGTTTTAGTAGCTAGTGTGTCGTTGTTGATCGAACGCTTGTAATCCCCTTGCTCCGCGGATTGACAAGAACCTTGGGAATCCCGTGGTGAAAAAGGTGTGGGGTCCGTACGCTTGCGGATCGTAGAGGGATACGTCTTTTATCCGTCAACACGGCGGTGCGGACCCAAGCGCCGAAAACGAAGGTGTCGCCGCGGTTGAAGGCGACGGTTGGCTTGAAGTAGACGGGAGCCGTCGAGTTCGCCATGTGATCTCGGGCGAGATCCCCTACCTGGCGCGCCAGCTGTCGGTGTTTTAGACCGGCAACCTACTAAGGGGAGTACCCGAAGTAGATGAATGTGGCCTCGCCGAGATCGGTAACTCGAAGGAAGAGACACGTGGCACACAATTTAGACAAGTTCGGGCCGCGAGGTGCGTAATACCCTACGTCCTGTATGCTGCGTAGCTCTGGATTGATTGGGTACAATTACAAGATGGTGTAATTGTACGCCGTGAGATGAGATGATGTAAAGAGGGGTCCCTGCCTCGCCTTATATAGTCCGGGAGGCAGGGTTAGAAGTCGGAGTAGGGAGAGAGTACTAGTCGAGTACGTCTAGGAGTCTTCCATACAGTGCGGGACATGTACAGCTTCCTAACCGAGTACTTCTCCTCTGTAGTCCTTGTGCTCCACGCCATCAGGTGCCGTGTAGCGCAAGCCGGGTAGTCCCAGGGGCCCACCGAGTAGTCGGTCCTGGTGCCCACCGAGGTAGTGGGCCCAGGGAGGTCCATACGAAACCGTCCGCCTGGGCCACGCAGACTGTCCGCGGGCAGGCCGCGGACCATCCACCCGGTCCACCGAGCAGCACCTTGTTCTGTAAAGAATAACGGACCGTCCGCCTGGGGTCCGCGGACAGTCCGCCCGATGGCGCATTTTCTCGAAAACTTTTGCCAAAAATGTCAGATATTAAATAAATATCATAAACTCGCGGACCGTCCGCCCCAAGGGCCCGGACTGTCCGCCCAATACCTGAAAACTGTTTTTCCTTAGGATTTTCAAAGAATTCATTTTACCAAAAGAAATCGCCACTCATCTAAATGCAATGCATGCAAATTTTTTGATCCAAGTGGCACTATGGAAAGTCAAGCCAATGACATTGATCCCTCTTGATAGTACGGCTATCTATCCTATCAACCCGGTCATTTAACATCCTCTAATCACCTTATGACCGGCAAAAATAAAACACTATCTTTTACCTTTGCCTTGACCTCTTTCCAACACACGTCATACAAGACCTTCTCATTTATACCGCATGATTTCATCATTTCACCGGACTAACCTATTCTTATAACTCAAATAAAAATGTTAGTCCATAATGATTGTCATTAATTACCAAAACACGAATTAGGGGCCTAGATTCCTTCAGCCGGCGGGACCGCGGCGTGCGCGGGATTCCCGGCGTGGTGGCCGACCGCGGTGCTAGGACGACACGCGATGGGCGATGGCCCGGGTGCGGGCGGTGCCGGCGGGATTCGCGGCACGCGTGCCGAGGGTGAGAGAGGGGGAAAAATGAGCTCAACGGAAAAGTTTTGAAAAACACGCGTGATTTATTAGGTGATTTATTAGGAGCTAAAAATGCGGGCGTTACAGCGGCGATCAGCAGGGCGTCATAATTGAACCGCGTCAACCGCTCCGCCCGGGGAACCTCAGCTCGTACCCTGTCCCCCTCGACCAAGCGCGCAACAGGGAGAAGTCCTGCAACACATAGCCTGAAAAATATTAATTAACTTAACGCAATTACTATTGTAAAGAAACAGAAATAAATAATTAATATGAATTACGTACTTCGGAATCCATCGTTGGTGTATTGTCATCAACGTGCGGGTCGTCCGGCAACGTATCGTGCCGAGCGGACCTCCGAGAACAACCGACACGTACGAGCGGTGGTGCCGGTCCACCGCCTCGTCGAACAACTCCGGCCGTACGTACTCCAGCGGTGCAGCCATAACTGCAAAAATACATAATTTAATCAATTTTTTCTAGAATTTTAAAACAAATTTAAACGAATTATGTGAATTTAAATAATTTTCTATGAATTTTATACCAATTTAATCAAACTATGTCAATTATAACTATTTTCTAGAAGTTTAAAACTAATTTAAACGAATTATGTGAATTTGAAAGATTTTCTACAAATTTTAAACAATCTAATCAAATTATGTCAATTATAACTATTTCCTAGAAGTTTAAAACAAATTTAAACACATTATGTGAATTTTAATATTTTTTAAAATTTTGTAGCAATTTAATCAAATTATGTCAATTATAACTATTTTCTAGAAGTTTAAAACAAATTTAAACGAATTATGTGAATTTAAAATATTTTCTACAGATTTTATAACAATTTAATCAAATTATGGCAATTATAACTATTTTTTAGAAGTTTGAAACAAATTTAAACGAATTATGTGAATTTAAATATCTTTCTATAAATTTATAGCAATTTAATCAAATTATGTCAATTATAACTATTTCCTAAAAGTTTAAAACAAATTTAAACGAATTGTGTGAATTTAATTAATATACAAATTTTATAGCAATATTTAATCAAATTATGTCAATTATAACTATTTCCTAGAAGTTTAAAACAAATTTAAACGGATTATGTGAATTTAAAACATTTTCTACAGATTTTATAACAATTTAATCAAATTATGTCAATTATAACTATTTTCTAGAAGTTTGAAACAAATTTAAACGAATTATGTGAATTTAAATATCTTTCCATAAATTTATAGCAATTTAATCAAATTATGTCAATTATAACTATTTCCTAGAAGTTTAAAACAAATTTAAACGAATTGTGTGAATTTAATTAATATACAAATTTTATAGAAATATTTAATCAAATTATGTTAAATAACTATTTCCTAGAAGTTTAAAACAAATTTAAACGGATTATGTGAATCTAAATATACTTAAGTTAACTAAACTAAATTTCTAAACTAAATTTAACTAAACTAAGTTAACTAAAATAAATTCTAAACTAAACTAATTTTAGTAAACTAACTAAGTAATCTAAGTTAACTAAACTAATTAATTAATCTAAGTTAACAAAACTAACTAAACTGTACTAAATTTAGAAACATACCTCAGAAGTGCTCTGAATGGTTAAAAACCGAAGGTTTGGAGGGAGGAGTGAGGGGGCCGGCGAAAGGGGCTCGGCCCCTTATATAAGCCGGCGCTGACGCCGTGGCCCAGGGCCCTGCCGCCGTGGGCCACAGCGCTAGGGCTCCTGCCGCCGTGATACGCGACGTTAGGAAGCTGGCCCCACCGGTCAGTACTGCCGACCGTTGGCGTTTTCCTGCCGTCGTGGGCCACAGCGCTAGGGCTCCTACCGCCGTGATACACGACGTTAGGAAGCTGGCCCCACCGGTCAGTACTGCCGACCGTTGGCGTCTCCCCTAACGCCGTGTCCCACGGCGGCAGGAACTCCTGCCGTCGTAGCGTACGGCGCCAGATGTACATTTCTCAAAAAAATTTGATTCGACTATTTATTTTTCGAAAATCATTACAAAATAAATATATAAAAAATTGCATTACAGAGGGTGCTCTGTTGTGCCTGGGTCGTTCCGGTCCAGCTAGCGAGGCTACCTGGGTCTTTTCGGCTCATATTTGCTGCCGTTTCGCGCTGCGGTAGGAGGCCCTTTTCCTAACCCATCCGATCTACTCAACGGCCCATACGGCCCCGCGGCCATCAGGGAATCGTGCTGCGGACGAGGGGACCGACTCGTGCAGTGGAAGGAGCGAGCCGACGCCCGGAGGCCGGAGCGAAGCCGCAGGCAGCAGCCAACCCCGGCATGCTTCGCTGCGAAGCCGCGGACTTCAGCCGGTTCCACCCAGCTCCGGCGTACAAGAGCGCGGCCCTCCAGGACGCCGTACTTATACCTTCCTTCCGTCCCCAACTCCGAGCAGCGGAATAAAGCATCCGTACCCGCACCGCGTCACGCTTCCTCCGCTTCATAACATTCGCCGCTCCAGCACGGCCCCGATCCCTCGCCCTAGCTCCGCCTCTCGGTTCCCGAAGCGCCCCCGCCGCCCCGGCCTCCGCGTCGCCCGGCTCCAATGGCGCTGCCCTACCTGGAGGCCGTGCTGTGTAAGTCTCCGCCTCCCCGCCGCTCCTCTCATGGCCTAGCGGTCGCTCGCTCGATCCTCGGCGAGACGCGGGATCCGCGGTTAAACCCTAGGGTTTGTTGAGGTTTGGGGAAGGGTTTCTGCGCACCTGGATTTAACCCTGGCACGGAGTTGATTGGGCGCCGGGGACGCCTGATGAGTGCTTTGGTCCCCCTGGTGAAAATCTAGTGAGCGTAATGTGTTGTGAGCGGGGATGAACGCATGAAGCTTGCGATTGCGGGAGTGGTGCTCTGACGATGGTGCTATTGAGTGATTGTATGCTGTCTGGTGCTATTTTAGTTTTTGGGTTAGTTCCCAATTGTTTAGCTGTGATCCGTGAGATAAATAAGTCAGAAGTCAGAACACAAGGCCTGAGACACTCAAGCTTTATTTGTTTGCGCAAGGAAGAGCATCCATAATTTTGATTAGTGGAGTGAGTGTATGGATGCCTGTGCTTCTAACTTGCTTGCAGATTCGAGGATGTTTAATCAGTGTACCATGGTTCCTGGTAGTAATAGAATTTCTTAATGGGTCTTTTCAAAATCTTGTCATTATCTTCTTCTGTTACCTTTTGTATGGGGTTGCACCATTTTAAAGTTTTGCAGCAGCTAATATGAATGAACCCCAATCTTATTCACTGGTCACATGATATGTTTACTTTCATTGTTATTTCCTTGGTATGAATCTTGTTTTTCTCAACGTGTATCCCTGTGCAGGCTTTATGGTTCTCATGTACATATTTGAGACATATCTTGACATCCGTCAGCACAGAGCCCTCAAGTTACCAACTTTGCCGAAACCGCTGCTGGGAGTAATTAGTGATGAAAAGTTTAAACGTTCTAGAGATTATAGCCTTGACAAAAGGTTCACACAATGCTAATGTACCTTTTTTCAACCTTCGTTCTGTAATAATTTGCCATGCTCACATTCATTAGCTCACTTATCTATCTAGATTGTCGATACTGAAATTTGTGCTTCATCTTACAGCCACTTTCATTTTGTTCATGAGGCTGTGACAATTATAATGGATATCACAATACTGTACTATAGAGTTCTTCCCTGGTTTTGGAAGGTAAAATAAGTCCCTTGCTTCCATCAATATCCTTACACCTGTATTTTGGCTGATCATTTTTTTCCACAGAAATCTGGAGAACTAATTACTAATATTGGTTTGAATGCTGAGAATGAGATAATACACACCCTTGCATTCTTAGCTGGTGCCATGGTCTGGTCACAGGTACTAATAACTCGCCTCCCTAAACCATAATGTATGTTAATTCAGTTATTTTCCCCTATCTATATTGCATTCTGATTATCTTAAATAATCTTTCAGCACTTAATGGAATATGTATAAAGTGAGACATTTGTCTCCTTTCATCAAACCGATAGCTCTATTGTTATCAACATTGGATGATATATGGTGTATGATGTCACTAGGTGTTACGACTTACTAGTCAGGACTGGCTGGTGTAGCATTTTGCGTTGCAGTATTATAAACCCTGTTGCACATGATGACCTGCTGGTCCAAATACGTTTTTGACTCTCCCTCTACGTGCTCTTTTCGGCATTATTTTCATGACTTTTTGATTTTTTTTGGGCAAAACTAGAGAAGTAGAGGTGATTTATCTATTATAGTATTACTTCCACATGTCTATTTAACATTTTGCTAAATGCCTAGATTTTTGTTCAAGAAGGTGCAAAGTGTATTTGTCTACTTTGAATTTGCATGGATCAATATTTTGAATTCTTTTCGATTCAGTAGTCAGCCTTTTCTGCTTCAGTGACTAACCATTAATTTTGAACCTGGAGTCTGTGCCCAGTGTCCACAATAAGCCCTACGAGAACTGTGCTATGTTGTTCTTTTGTGGAGAAACATTTCCTGTTCAGAGCACAGTGGTTGTCAAATCTAGTACTAGATGTGAAACACTAATGTGTACTTCATGAAATGCAGATTACGGACTTGCCGTTCTCTCTTTATTCAACTTTTGTCATAGAGGCTCGACATGGTTTTAACAAGGTATGTTCACATTTTACAGTTTTTCTTTTTATTTGTTACTAACTAGGATATTTATTTGAAAATTTTCCTTATGAAATATTATGTTTATTGTCTTGTATAATATACTAAGATTTCTCTTATTTGGTACCTTTTAGCAAACCATATGGCTCTTCATTAGGGATATGGTCAAAGGAATTTTACTATCCATGATATTGGGACCACCAATCGTGGCTGCTATTATCTACATAGTACAGGTAACTTCTCTTGTTCTATTCTTTAACATTAATTAATTAACTATTATGTAACACATGTTTTGTCCTTTGTCCTGTTTTTGTTGGGTTTTCTCTAAGGTCCCTAATCAAAAGCACAGTATCATATAAGTGCATCAACAGATTCATTCAACCTTTTCTATATCATTTCAGATTGGAGGGCCTTATCTGGCTATATATCTCTGGGGTTTTATGTTTGCATTAGCACTCCTGATGATGACAATATACCCCATCGTGATAGCTCCTCTGTTCAACAAGTTCACTCCTGTGAGTATCTTGTATTTGTAGTGATAGCTCCATCGTGCTTTATTTGCTAGTTCTTTTTTTTGTACTAAATTGGCATGATCTTATCTTATAAGTACGACGGTTCTTATGATTGAAGTTTGTGGTTGCACTTGTGTCAACAGCTTCCTGAAGGTGTACTCCGGGAGAAAATAGAGAAGTTGGCAGCTTCCCTCAAGTTTCCTTTGAAAAAGCTTTTTGTGGTAGATGGGTCTACCAGATCAAGCCACAGTAATGTATATTAATTGCTTTACATCCAGAGTCAGGTTCCATTGCTAGTTAGCAAACAATAATTTAATGCTGCTATTTAAATTGACATTTCTCTTTCAGGCTTACATGTACGGTTTTTTGAAGAATAAACGCATAGTGCTGTATGACACATTAATTCAGCAGGTTCTATGCTTTAGAAAACCTCTCTTTGTTTCATAAAAATGTTAGCATGCATGCACAAAGTTAACATGTTTCTTTTTGTTGATTTCAGTGCAGTAATGAGGATGAGATAGTTTCTGTTATTGCACATGAACTTGGGCACTGGAAACTAAATCATACTGTCTATTCCTTCATAGCTGTCCAGGTATTCTCTCATTCCTATTGTCTGGATACAATCTAAGTTCACCTTTGCATACTATCTACTAGCATTTGAACACTTGTTGGCTAAATGAGTGCAGATATCCAGTGATATTTTCTTTAAGACGAGTTTTTCCGGAAAAGAAAAAGATTCTCCATTGGTTTTTCTTATAAGGCATGTGGCATTGCTTTCTTTGAAAGGATCTGTTCAGTATCGTTATATTAGCCACCAACACCTAGATTAGAAAGGTAAGACTGAAAAGTAAGGTTGGGTGCTGGGGTTACTGTACCCACATATAGAAGGGTTGGCCATTGGACTGGTCATTTATGTGCCACCTATGCTTCTCCGAAGTGAAAGGCTGTTGCTCTGATGAAGCCCCTACGAGATGCCAATTGTTACAAGTGGGCATGTTGTGGTGGGTCGTTGTTAAGTTAAGCTCCTTGCTTAGAACTGATAAATTTAGCTTAGGTAGTTCATTAGATGAATGAGTATTTCAGAAAAGCAAATCCTAGCATTTTATTATCAGAGGACTCAATCTTGAGCAACATTTGAGCACCAAGAACCGTGGACACTGCTGAATACAGCAAGGGGGTGGTTGTCTTACAGTGCTTGAGTTTTTTTTTAGTTTATTTTGTGCATAATGTCCATAAAATCATCTGGTCTGTATTTTGGAACAAAATGAGAAAGATTGTTACCTTTATAGCCTTTTTTGGCTGTTGAATTTTTCTTGTCATTTTTGCTTTCTGTGCAGCTGCTTATGTTTCTGCAATTTGGAGGATATACTCTAGTAAGGAACTCCAAAGATCTATTTGAAAGTTTTGGTTTCGAGGATCAGCCAATAATAATTGGATTGATCATTTTCCAGGTATGTTACGCATCATATTTTGTACCCCCTCCAAATCATAATATTTGACGTTGCTTAGTTCAGTTTTGAACTACCAAACGTCAAATAAAACGATATGGAGGTAGTAACAAGCATTGTCATTCTATTTTATTCTCTCTCGAGATTTTTTGGTGTCAACTAAGTTCTGGCTAATAAGACAAATCTGTTGAAACGAAATCTGATTCTTGGTGAGGTGTTTATACACATTGAAAATTGAGATGCATTGTACTTGTACTTATGAATTTCCAGCATTGTTATCTTTGTTGCTCCATTGATACATGTGTTGATTTGGTTGCAGCACACCATCATACCTCTCCAACACCTTCTGAGCTTTTGCCTAAACCTTGTCAGCAGAGCATTTGAATTTCAGGTTCAGTACTCTATCTGCCTCCAAGGTCCCTGCTATTGTTATCTTAAAGTTTTTTCTTGCACTGACCTTAATCCAATTTCTAGGCTGACGCATTTGCCAAGAACCTTGGATATGCCCCTCAGCTCCGAGCGGCCCTTGTCAAACTACAGGTAATCATCTACAGGCCATTTTAATTCAATCTGTGTTTCTTATAGTTGGCAATGACATTGCTGTATCAATTAACTTTATTTTTTACCAATGGCAATAGTTAATTGTTGGATCTTGTTAATTTACTTGTTGGTTTACCCAACATAAACTGCCAC
This sequence comes from Cenchrus americanus, assembly GCA_947561735.1. NCBI lineage: Eukaryota > Viridiplantae > Streptophyta > Magnoliopsida > Poales > Poaceae > Cenchrus > Cenchrus americanus. The sequence goes on along the minus strand of OX387241.1, from coordinate 28,809,189 downwards.
AAGATCTCTGCACCCAGTAACTGGAAGCATGTTTTTAAAATTTCAGGAGGAGAACTTGTCTGCAATGAACACCGATCCATGGTATTCTGCATATCACTACTCCCACCCACCTCTTGTGGAAAGGCTGCAGGCTCTTGAAGATCAAGACAGCAAGAAAGAAGACTAATCGGCACCCGTCAGAGCTGATGTTATTCCTGAAGGGCAGAACCCTGATATCATTGTGTGAGGTTTCCATATGGATTTCCCTGCCACGCACAAGGCACCGGTTCAGTATTTGGATGTTGAGGGGTTTGATACAGTAGTGCTGTCAAAGTTCTTTAAGCATCCAGCACGAACGTGCATACTCCAGGGTAACATGGGCACATAGAGGGGTTGTTCAATCGATTCCGTAGATGCTCACATGTATTAGTGTTTCGGATATTTAGAAATTATAAGCAAATCAGCTATTCAAACACAAGATGCTACTGCGGTGTCTTTAAGAAGTTCTTGTATCGGGCATAATTTTGTGTAATTTTTTACGTTACGTTCCGGCCTTCCGGGTAAACCACCTGCCTTCACCCGGGTAATCCAATCGTGGATGCGGATTGCGGAGAGCCGGAGAATGATGTGAGTTGCAAACTCCCAGGCTCCAGCTCCGAAACGAGCTCACCCTGCCGCCGCACCGCTCGCTCTTCAGGTCGAGATGCTCCCACTCTCGACACCCTCGTCGGCACCGCTTACGCACGGCGCCGGCACCTCCTCTTCCGTCGCCCTCCTCCGCGGGGCCGCGGCTCGGCGTGACGCGCCTCTCACCTCCGCAGTCCACGCGGCCCTCCTCAAGTCCGGCGCGCTCCATCCCGCGCAACCCCTCGCGGCGTCGAACTCCCTCCTGCACGCCTACCTCCAATGCGGCCTACTCTCCCCCGCGCTCCGCCTGCTCGACGAAACGCCCCGCCGCGACGCGGCCACCTACGCCTCCCTCATCTCCGCGCACTGCCGCCGCGGTGCGCCCCTGGACGCCTTCCGCGCCTTCCTGGACATGCTGGCCTGGGGCGGCGCCGGCGACCTGACCGAGGACGCCGCCGCCGTCCGCCCCAACGAGTTCACGGCGGCCGCGGCCCTGCAGGCCTGCGGGCTCGCCAGGGACGGGAGGCTGGGGAGGATGGTGCACGGCTACCTCGTGGCAGGTGGGTTCTGCGGTGACCCGTTCGTGGTTGGCTCCTTGGTCAACATGTACGCCAAGGTTGGGGATGCGGCGAGCGCGCGGAGGCTAGTCCTTGGGTTACCCTGCAGGGATGTTGTCTCTTGGACGGCCATCGTATCAGGGTGCGTGCTCAATGGTATGCTCGAAGAAGCCCTCGAGGTGTTCGTCATGATGCGGGAAGATGGTGTTCTACCCAACAATGTCACGATGCTGAGCGTCATTCAGGCGTGCTCTTTGATGGGGGCCTCAGAACTGTTCGGTCCAGTGCATGCTCTTGTTGTTCTGTTGGAGCTCGAGGATGATGCCTCTGTGGTGAATTCTCTCATCATGATGTATGCAAAGAATGGACTTGTTGAAGAGGCTGTGCTGCTTTTTAATGGTCTGTACCTGAAGAGTGGGAATGTGTGTGCTAATGAGGATGTTATTGCAGCAATTCTGTACGGCTGCACCATTTCAGGATCGCAGAAGAATGGGGAGGGAATCCATGCTCACCTGATTAAAATGGGTGCTTTCCCAAGCATCAGTGTTGAGAACTTCCTCATGGGAATGTATGCTAGATTTGAGCAAGTTGATGCAGCTCACTTGGTGTTTAGTGGCATGGAAGTTAAGGACATTGTCTCATGGAACACCATTATATCGTGCCTTGCCAAGAGTGACCATGTGAATGAAGCCATGGAGCTTTTCAGCGTTCTTCATGCTGGTGGTGGCGGGCTTGCGCCTGACTTTGTCACGGTCTTGAGCATTGTGCAGGCTTGCTCCAATGCAGGATTACTACATCAAGGTCAGATGCTCCATGGATGCATCATGAAAACTGGTTTCGTCTATGATGTTTCAATATGCAATGCTCTCATAAGTATGTATGCTAAGTTAGGTAGAATTGATTTTGCCGAGATGATCTTTGAGAGGATGGATATTAAGGACCTTGTTTCCTGGAATTCAATGATCACTGCTTATGGGATGCATGGAGATGGTCATTCGGCTCTAAGGATTTTCAACCAGCTGAAAGATGCTAGAACTCCTGCGCCAAATGCTATTACATTTGTGAGTGTGATATCAGCTTGCAGTCATGCTGGTTTGATCTCAGAAGGCTACAAGTGCTTCGAAAGCATGAGAACAGGCCATGGCATTGAACCTAGCATGGACCACTATGCATGTGTTGTTGATCTGCTTGGAAGATCTGGGAGGTTTGCCGAAGCAGAAGAATTCATCAGGGATATGCCTGTTGCTCCCAACTCATCCATCTGGGGGCCTCTTCTAGCTGCTTGCCAACTTCATGGTAATGTTGATCTTGCAGAAAAGGTTGCTAATGAATTGTCATCCTTGGAACCTGAGAGCGACATATGGAGAGTCTCCTTGTCTAATACGTACGCATTTGCTGGGAGATGGAAAGATGCTGCAATGATTAGGACTGAAATGAGAAGAGTCGGTCTGAGAAAAGAGATCGGGTGGAGCTTTATAGATGTTGGAGGGGTTGAAGGTTTTAAGTTTGTGTCAGGAGATACTAGGCATCACGATGCAGAAAAGATATATTCAGTATGGCACAGTATGAACAAGCACATGGCTGACCTAGCTGCTGATGTGCATAAACTAAGTCCAATTAGCGCAGTTTAGTTTATGTAGAGATGATTTGTAGGGCCCACATTTGTTGTGGTTAGGCATTACTTAGGCCAGAGTGATGAAACCGCCCTATGTACTTTTGATTCTAGAGCCTAGAATTAAAATTATGATAGAGTTATTGTTTTGAATGCTGAATATAGGTGATGATAAGAAGTAAATAAAAAGAACAAAAATGGAACTGGACAAAAGCAGCAGCATATATGATGTTTGTTTTGATCTTATATCTGCTGCCTCCCTGGTCATTGTGGTTGCTCTTGGCCGCCCTTCCTGCTTGCAGAAGCTTACCATCGTCGTCATCAAGAGTTGCTTGCTGTCTTTCCATCGGTTGGCCCTTATAGACTTTAGCGGTTAACAACGTGAAGTTGGTTCCGGAGGCTACGAAAACATGGTTTGGTTTCATCGGGCCGACAACGGGTGCATTTTCTGAATGTATCTCACCTCGATGGAGGCGTTGTTTCGGCCTCCGTCCATTTGTCTTGCTAGGTGAAATCTTGGTTTGCTCCTTTGTAGGCAGACGAATGATGGCGGCGTTTCCCTCCTTGAGGGCATCGTCTTGCATGTTCTTCTCGCTCCTCTTCCACTAGCACCTAGTTGTGAGTCTATCGTAGATGTGCTTGTGCTCTTGATGTAATCTATCATGCGGGTTTTTAGGCGTCGTCGTTGGTAGTGTGGTTTCTCCTGTTGCCTCGGTATGTGTTGGTGGTTGTTGTTGTTGTTAACTTTTGGTAGTTGAGTTTGTTCCTTGTAACTTCGCATATTGGGGATTCTCCTAAGGTTACTTAACTGTAATTCTCCTGTTCTTTTGAAAAACATGCTTTGCACGTCTTTAAAAAAATAGATTAGGCTGAAATATATTCTTAAGATGAAGCCAATATATATGTCCATCGAGGGATGCGAGTGGGGTTAGGACCATATACAGTAGCATCTCATTTGATAAATACTATTTTAGGAAAACCACAATCTCAACAGGTCTCTTTTCTATTTACAAAAATATGCCAATTTCACCTAATAGAGCGTAGCTCATCTGTTAATGCTTATTCTAGTCGAACTTCCACTAGCACTAGGGTTCAAGTCCTCAAATATTTTCCTAGATTTTTTCAGGATTTTACTCACTTTATTCTTTAAGTAGTACCGTAACAAAATACTAGTGACTTCATCAATCTAAAACGTCGATTCAGTATCTCGAAGGTAATAGTAGGGGTATGGTTGTTTGCGTGTATTTATAGGGTGATTGTAATCTTGTCAAGAGATATAGAGTATAGAGAAATGGTAATATAGTAATTATCACTAAATATTCAATGGGTGATTGTAATATTATCAATTGAGAAACATATTATGATATCAAAGAATAAGAAAAATATTTTTCAATAATACATTTATCACTTTTGCATACTACTCACACCACCGGCGAAGTTTTAGTAATATAAAAGTAATCTCAACCACTACATGCTTTTATACTAGTCCTTTTGAGCACTAGTATAACCTAGCATTGTGTACCCTAAAAGGGCACTTCAAAAAGGCTCTACTGTGTTGTGAGAGTATTATGGTTTTTTGTTGATTTTGATGACTTACTGTGTTGTCTTTGTCAAATCTAGCACACATTAGAGGGTGTTTGGATCCCTCTCTTTAGTCAGGACCCTGTTTGGAGAGTGACTACTACTAGTCAGCATTAAATTCGCCAGTATTAAATTCTTCTCTCTCCCTCTCATTTATCTCTCTTCTCCCTAGTACAACAGCAACACTCCTTTCCCGCACAAGGCAGGAAAGCAGCCTCTGGTTGCTTTTTTCCCCTCTCGTACGCTATTTAAACACAAGGAATCAAAATGTCCATTTACATAATAAAAATGTCCATACACAAGGAATCGAAATTGTTCACACACTAGAAAATTAAAATATTTCCACAATTGTCTCACAATGTTACATCACAAATTTCTCAATGACCGTTGAACAAACCATCAGCAATCATATCTCTCACTCGATTCATATCCACTGAATCTGGCTCCATTTCTTCACCCCTAGTGTTACGACGCTTCCTCCTCCTTGTTTCGTCAAGGAGAGGTTGGTAACTCTCATCGTTGTCACACCTATCAAATTCCTTGTCCGCCAAATGACTTTCACGAATAAAATTGTGCAAGGCCATGCATGCCACAATAATTTTTGTTTGCTTGTGTAGAGGATAACTTGGTACTTTGAAAAGAATCCTCCACTTATTTTTCAAGACTCTAAAACAACGCTCAATGAGATTGCGTAGCCTAGAATGAGTATAATTGAAGTGCTCCTTTTTACCTCTCGGCATGGTACCTTGATGGAACTCCTGAAAATGATACTTTTGGCCCCTGTATGGTGCAAGATAACCCGGTTTGTTGGGGTATCCCGAGTCAACAAGATAAAATTTCCCTGTTCATGGCAATATATTTTAGCAAATGTCAATGTAAGGCATAAAACTATTGTCCGAGTATCAAGTTTCGTACCTGAAGGCGGATGTGGAAACTTGTGACCAAATCGGCTACGGGCATCCTTGAATGGCCTCATATCATGAACCGATCCAGGCCACCCCGCAAGCACGAAAGTGAATCTCATGTCAAAATCACATACAACCATAATTTTGACTACAGTAACCATGTCTGCTTAAATAGTGGGGAACCTTGTTTGGTGGCACCACAACCGGCACATGAGTCCCATCTATTGCTCCAATGCAATCATTGAACCATGGGTACCACTGAGCACCTCTTAACCTTTCATGGACAACTCTAAATTCAGGATCTTGTGGCTTAATGATGTCAATGGAAAGTTTAACCATACATTCCAATACTTTGTTAAACTTTCTACTGACTGTATCCATGGACCTGATGAACCGATTCTCAGCATGTCTAACAGATTGGGGAGATCCAACTATATATAAAAAGAGAGCTAAACTATCAACTGATGACATTTTCTTGGTTGACTTCAGTCCATAAGACTCCACTAGCAGATTATGTAGTTTATCAAACACCGGTGGGTACATCCTAAACATTTTGTAGCAATCTGTTCTGTTTCCTAGAGTTCTCACTACCCATTCATATCCAGACTCTTTAGCTTTTAAAATCCTCCTTTCCCCTTTAACCATGAAATGATCCATGTAGTATGTACCAAATATGTGGGCAACCATAACTAGTTTGGTGAGCCTCTGCCGCCTCAACTGAAGTAGTGCTAGCACTCTATTGGTCCTTGTATCTTCTTCTTCCTCATCACTAGAGTCATCATCTTCATCAGTCTTGTCCTCATCACTAGACTCATCATCTTGGTCTTTACTGTCCTCATCACTAGACTCATCCTCATTCTGCAAGAAAAGCACAAACAAAAAGAAATCATGAAGTCCACAGACATAATGAACATATCTTCAACACATGCACACATAGATAGGTAGATAATAATTAGTCCAGAATTTAGGTCCAACACATAAAGTAAGACATGAATTTAGTTCCAACACATCCACGAATTTAGGTCCAACACATAAAGTAAGACATGAATTTAGGTCCAACACATCCACGAATATAGGTCCAACACATAAAGTAAGACATGACTCAAGACACAAGACGACACACATGACTCATGGCACAAAATGACACACATGACTCAAGACACAAGACTAGCTAGCACAGATCATGTTGCCTTCAGATCTCGGCATCTGCTCCATACATGTTCTTCGCCCTGCACCATCTCTTCAACCATATCAACCTAGCTTCAGGGGTCTTAATGTTCTGGAAGACAGTTCTGTTGTGTTTCTCCTTGAATAAGTCACAAGCAACAAAGTACTCAACTGACTGTTCTGCTGCTCCACACTCAACGGCAAGGTTCTGACGGGTTTTTACTGATTGAGCACGTGCCTCACTTCTCCTAGACTTTTCGTTGCCTTGGTTCACAAGAGCCTGCAAAATAGAATCTGTTTTCTCATTTTCCTTCTCCAACTTAGTTTCAATGTCCTTCATATATTTCACAAATGGACCCTTAGTTTTTCCCTGAGTACGAGGCATGCTGCCTAAAGTTTTGCTTCTCTTTGAAGGGCTACTAGCTGTACTCTTTAACTCTGAACGACTTCCTCTCTTTTGAGTGCTGGTACTCATAGGACTGGGCACAAAGCCTTCACTGGCATCCAGATCATCATCATTATTTATCTCCAAATTATCTTCTATCCCAGGAACATAAGCACTTGAACCGTCCACAGTGACCTCATGATATATCTCATGTAACAGCCCAATATACTCATGATTACCCTTCCTAGATTTCTTGAGATTTGGTTTGTCCTGAAAAGAAAAAATTGTACAACATCAGCATATATATCTTTTGTCATTGGACATAAGCAGAAAAAATTCAATGAACACTTGAGAAAGAGGGAGCAGCAACGTAAGCAAAATTATCTTGATTTCCTTCTCCCACCAATCTGCAGATGTCGTCACTTCGCCATTTGAGCCACGGCCGCAGCCGGTTTGTTGCTGCAACCATACCCAATCCATGTACAAGCCCTTCAGGTTAGTCATTTTGTTCCTAAATTCTCTGCCTGGATGCCACAACTTTGCCCTTTGCCAATATCTCTCTCATATTCTTGTAGGCCTGAGGGCTCCAAACTCTATTCGCGAAATTGCCGTCGTCTACTTCCTCACAAGCTATTTCACACAAAATCAATGTATTTCTGTCTGTCCAGTTAGCCTTGCTTTTTGGCCTCTATTAAAAAATGTATGAGAAAATAACATGCTGTTGTGGAGTTCTGCTACAGAATAATTAATGCTACAGAAAACAACATGCTATAGAAAACAACAAGACTTGTAGGACTAATATCTCAGTACTGCTACAGAAAAATTAATGCTACAGAAAACAACATGTTGTTGTGGAGTACAGCTACACAAAATCTCAGTACTAATGTTGGACTACAAGACTTGTAGGCCTGCATGGTTATGTGGGTTTTATAAACTCAATTATTTACTTATGCCTTTAAATCACAATTCCTCTTTTAGAGTCTAGAGTATGTGGGTTCAGTAGGTATTATAGTCTTACAGTATGTAACGAGAAACAAATGGAAAGGAAACTGTATGTGTGCCAAGGTTACAAGGACACACATGATAATTCAGTGAAGGATTGAATTCCCTTAGCACCCTACAAAAGATAACCAACACAAACTATGAACACTAACCAATTGAAGAGATTGCATCTCTTCAAGTACAAATGATTACTAATATTGGTCAAAATTAAATGATCTCAGTACTGCTACTTAAAAGTTAAATTACTGCCACAAATATAAGTTGTTTTCTGATTTTTAATCAAACCAACCTGAGTTGTACAATTGAGTTGATTTTGCAAACTGACTGTTATGGCAAAATGTTGACATCCTACAGGTAGAAAGCCACCCACTTCCTTTCAGTAAATTATTTTGGTTGAAACCAAAAGCTATCCAATGCATATACTTCTTATTCTAAGAAAAAGTCATCTCCAAACTAACTCAGTTAGGCAGCCGCTTACACATAATATGAATTACTAAAAATTAGACACTACAATTTAGCAAATACATCAGCTATGTCCACTGACTAAGAGTAGCAGATGGCATTTAATTTCATATTTGGTTTAAGACTACTGCCAATCAATGGGCTAACATGCTACACTACTGCCAATCAACCATATCAACATCACAGTACACTACACTACTGCCAATCAATGGGCTAACATGTAGATTAAGCAATGCATACATGATAAGGTATTAAAATCCCAGTTCAGACCTAGTAATCTAACATGTAGATTTACAAAGTCCATGGTGCCATTCTATTTAAATGTCATCGATGGATGGACCATGTACTTCACATGCACAGGAAAGTTTAAGTGGCAAAAACAGTAGGCCAGTGGCAAACTGGCAACAAATTTAAGAATTTGACCACAAACTTGAATTGAATGGTAATCAGACTAAGCATGACTACATGCACATGAACCAGCTCTACCACCAACTATGCTTTCCATGATCATATATATACAGACTGAAATTAAAACATTCCTTGAAATTGCAAGAGGTCATTTTCCTTTACAAAATTCAGAAAAACATTTAAATGTTGTCCGTATTTTACAAAATTCATGCTTGATACTTCAATCTGCTCAACAATAGATCATTCTATATTCAATCATCCACATCACAATTTCCATTACTAATTGCAATGCTAAAAATAAATTGGAGAATAACCATTCCATATTCAATAATTTCCATTACTAATTGCATATCAAGCAGATATTGTACCTAGACATGCTGGTTCAACATGTTGTCGTCTTCCTCTTCTTCGTCAACGTCATCTACCATGATCGGCGCTGCCGGCCGCTGCCTGCCACTGCCTGAGCGACTTGAGCCAGCACCTCCTCGCCCCGACGTCGCGACTACTTGCTTGCCACGACGATCTGTGGCCCTCATTGGGGGGAGACCTTGGCGAGGTGGACGACCTTGTCGCTGCGGCACGACGTCCGATCTAGTGTGTTGGAGAGGCATACCATGGTCGGATGCGCTCCCAGGATGAAGAAGGTGCGTGTACATGCTCATGTTGGGGTAGGAGGCAGCAGCTGCGGAGTCGCCATTGAGGTCGATGTTCTCCAGCCCGATTGGAGCGCGGAGCCCTCCAACCACTGAGCCGCGGCCGAGACCCCCGGCCACCGAGCCCCGGCGGAGACCCCCGGCCACCGAGCCGCGGCCGGCGGATCCTCGGAGACGAGGGGGCGTCATCCCCCACCCGTCCTCGTCGATGGGGGTCACCGCAGCACCGGAAGACGCCGTCTGCGAGAAGAAATCGAAGGGGAGTTCATGGTCGTCGCCGTCCATGGTCCCTGGTGGCCGCCTGTTCCTAGCGAGGAAGGGGACCGGCGCGGCGGAGTGTGGCCACAGCAGCGGAGTGTGGGCGTGGCGGCGGAGTGGGATGGGCGCAGCGGCGGCGCCTTGCCCTGCCGCGACTCGTGAGGGGGGCGAACGGGTGGGATGCGGGGGAGGGGCCGAACGGGTGGGATGTGGGGGAAGGGGCTGAACGGGTGGGAATTGATTGGGAAGCGGGCCCAGAGTAAATGGAATTAATTAGGGAAGAGAGAGGAGGGATTTTAGTCAGCAAAAGTTGGGGTATAGGTGACTAGGGACTAAACTAGTTTTAGTCACCCTTTAATCATGGGTGTTTGGAGGTTTAGTGACTAAAAATGACTAAAACTAGTCTCTAGCCTCTAGTCATGTGGGATCAAACACCCTCTTAGTATATGCTTACTGTAGCACCACGTTATCTAATCATGGTCTCAATAGGTTTAATAGATTCATCTAGTGAATCAACCTCTTGGGGATATCGATATCGAGCAGGAACCGTAGGACTTCGTTCCATGATCTGTACTTTAGGATTGGAGGTGCAAAGTACACCTTTCGTGCAAGGGAGCACGTGTCTTGCTCGTATGCACACAGGAGCTAATAGAGTGAAGCTACACAAAGCTAGGATGACGCAGTTTGCATATCTCGAAGCTACCATGGGTTTATATAAAAAAACGTGTAGGTACTTGCAATAAACTAAAACATTATTTTCACACCTTAATTTTTCAGATAAATTGATCAAAATTTGCTAAAGATGACTTAGTTTGACAGTCTAGTACTTTGTACAAATTAGTTTAGTTGGACTCACGGTAAGCATGCACTTGTGTGTTTCCAACCTTTGACCAGAGTTTTTTCTACCGCTCGGGAAGCGGTAACCGGAGGAAAAAATACCGCCACGGTAAACCGCAAATACCGTGCGGTATACCGCGATCACCGGTTTTGCTGTGTCGGTATTTTTGGTTTACCGAGCGGTTTTTATTACCGCTCCACAGCAGTAAGAATGGTAACCGCGGTACAAATTGCGGTTACCGTTGGTAAAAAAAACTCTGCCTTTGACTAGTAGTAGCGAAAGTGACATTACACTTGCCTACCAAGTTACCTCCTTTTTCTCTCCTATGAATTTCCTCGGCATACTTGACTTCAGTAATCAGTGTGCAGGCCTCGGATGATGTTAGCACCCCTTAACTTCAATCCTCATGTTTTCAGAACGATTTTTTAGCCTTTGCTGTCTAATTAGCCGCGACTAAGATTTTTTTTCTGTTATATTTAGTTTGTGCACATCAAACTTGACCAAATTCTGTGCCTTTATTCCTTTTATGACTACCTATGCATGTTTGAACTTGAATTTGACCAAAGTTTTCTCCACTGTGCCATGATGTTTAACCACTTTTTAAGATCAACAAATTGGTTTGATACAATGTTCAAGGTTTTGTGGAATGCGATCCAGTTCTTCAGTTCTATCGTGTTAGAGCAACTCCAACTTACTATCTACCCTGTCTTGGTTTGCTTAAAAAAAGAAAAACATCGGTGAAAACCCGATCCAACAGGCAACAGCCTCGGTATGTTTCGGACTTCACTAGCTCACTCGGTATTCCTTCCCATTCACTCGCCAAAGATCCCGAGCGAGTCCAACTCGCCATCTTGCTCGCCCCGCACCGGTCCCACACTCTAGCCCTCGTCCCGCGCAGTTCCCACCTTCCCACGCGCCCTCCACCCATCGAACCAAGCTGCCGTTCGCCATGGCCGAACATGGATGACCTCCATTCCCTTCTCAAATTCGCACAAACCGTTCCATAGTTTTCTAATTCCTTCGACGAGCAACAGCATCACGGCCTCCGCTTCGAGTTCCCCCATACTAGTCGGCCGAGCCCTTCGCTGGAAAAACCTCCGACCCGCACGCCATGGCCGCCACACCTACGCCGACGTGACCTCGATGGTGATTGGTGAGCCCCAACCAAACTCCCATTTGTTGACGCCTTTCGGGGTCAACAAGCAAAAGCACGCGAACGGGCTGAAGAACAAAGTCGCCGCCGGTACCGGTCAGACGCACCGGTCAGACCGGTGACCTAGGGTTTGCCTGAATCGATCATTCGGGAGGGTAACTACCACACTTACGTGATGGGGGACGGCTAGGTTTATGAGCAAACCAGCAGAGAGATAAACAACGCACTTACGTGGCGAAGAACGACTAGTTTACAAGCAAACTAGCAAAGATCGTCGAAGCTCTCGCCCGGGAGGGACCCCGTCAGGGCGTGGACGTTGCCGGCGTGCCCTAGGTCGACCAGCAGGCCCTATGACGCCATCTCAGATCGTGGAGATCAAGAGACGAGAAGCATGGAGGTTGGAAAAGGGTGTTGAGAGAGTAAAAAGTAGATGTAATTGATAGATTCGATTGTGTTCCCTCAATCGACTGTGACCCTTCATAAATATAGGGTGGGAAGTCTTGCCCTAGTAGGAGTCGAAGCCTATACAAATTATGCATCGAAATACAACTCCTAACTCGGATTTGGCTGCGAGCACCAGTCAGACCGCCGGTCCCACCGGCCAGACCGGTCAGGCGCAGGGCTGGTTCTTGCCAGGACCATAATTCCCTCATCCGGACTCCGAAATGGACGTTCCACATATACATTTCGATCGTCTTGACGAGATCTACGCAATGGTGAAGTCCAATTGGAATTTTGAGCAGTTTGGTCTGACCAGTCTGACCGGTGTGGATCAAAGGTCAGACCGGTCAGGGCTGCTGAATCGGCTATTACCAATAACTGAATCAGATCAGTTGGCCTTCTTATATAAGCCAGATCAGCCACTTTTGACCATGATTATTTGATCTATATGACTATCTTGATCCTCTTGGCAAAAGTTTCATCTTGGTGCACTTGAACTCATGATTTGACCTTATATCGATGCTTCTCCAAATACTTATTTGCCCTCCTTATGAAATCATATTCAGAACCTCCAAGATGACCCTCTTGTCCTGTAAAATGCATATCCAAGCCAAACTATCAAAATATCAAGGATTAGCACTAAATTGGCACTTCTAGCCTTTAGCCTCATATATCTCAAACCTTGTCACTTTTGGGTGCGAACACCTTTCCAGCCAAAGTACTATCAAAATGAGTTCGCCTCAATTCACTAATCGCAGTGCTCCTCTAGATTCGTCGTAGTTTTGCCCAGGTTGCCAGGTGGAGGGACTGGAGGCCGCGGCAAGTGGAGTCGAACGACCCGTTGTCGTCACGGCCTCGACAGGGAGTGCATCGCCGGCGCAGGTGGAGGAGAGAGGTGTGTCGCCACCGCGGCATCGACGGGGGATGCGTCACCGACGCAGGTGGAAGTGGGGGGGCGTCGTGGCTACGGCCTCGACAGGGGATGCGTCATCGGCGCAGTCACGGACTGAGAAGAGGTGGGAGAAAGATTATGACATGTGGGGTCTACTGGCATTGAGATATGAAGAGTCCAATTTTAGAGAGACTGTTGGGTTTGTCTTTTGATTATAGAGCTCTTCATTTTTTTACATGAACTCTAGATTTAGCTAAGATTTTAGCTAACCCATTGGAGTTGCTCTTAGGAGTTCCTTTGTATTTGTAGAAGAAGTCCCGGATTCGAAGAAAACAAAGATCATTGTTGTGTTTAATTATAATAGTGGGATGTCCTAAAAATCAGCTATTTTGTGTCCTAATTAAATGTTCCCTTAAATCGTTCTTCAATTGCGTAGGCTCCTGGGGTCTGGGGATGCCCTTTTGTATTGCGTATGAAGTGGGTCACAGAACATTATGGGTCAAACTTGGAAAAGATATTACAAAAACATATATGAGGTTTGGACATATGTGTTTAGAGGCAACATTAATCTTTGCTATATATCCTAATCAGTCTGACAGATGTGATAAAGCTTTTGTTCTGTTCTGCTTTGTTTGCAACTGCCAAACTTGGTTGCCAAGAAACTGCCTTTGGTTCCTTCTGATTTGCCCAGGTCTTTTAGTCTCCAAAGTTCCCAGTCATTATAAGGTTGATTAGATTGACTGAAACATTGTTCCATATACCATTTTCATACGCAGAGTAAAAATTTTTGTGCTTATAATGCCAAGCGTGGATGAGCCGCTTCTTGGCAACTATGTTGAGAAGTTCGGAGGCCCGGTACTGACTGAGTTGAGAGAGCAGTTGTACCTTGCTGGGCCACTGATAACGGCATGGCTCCTGCAGAACCTCGTCTCCATGATCTTTGTCATGTTCGTCGGTCACCTCGGCGAGCTTGCCCTCTCTAGTGCCTCCATCGCCACCTCCTTCGCAAGCGTTACTAGGTTCAGCTTCTTGGTATATCACACAAACATAGTTCTACTTAACCTTCTGAAAGATAATACTGATGTTTTTTTTGTTTATTCATTTCAGGCTGGCATGGCGAGCAGCTTGGACACACTATGTGGGCAAGCATTCGGAGCAAAGCAATACCCTCTTCTTGGCATCTACAAGCAGGGAGCCATCCTTGTGCTCACTCTGGTGAGCCTTGTTGTCGTGGTGATCTGGTCGTACACCGGCCAAATCCTTCTACTATTTGGTCAGGACCCAGAGATTGCAGCCGGAGCAGGGAGCTACATCCGATGGATGATTCCGACTCTGTTCGCGTATGGGCCGCTGCAGTGCCATGTCCGGTTCCTGCAGACACATAACATAGTGCTCCCGGTGATGGTGAGCGCTGGCGTCACGACACTGAACCATCTCCTTGTGTGCTGGTTGCTAGTGTACAAGATTGGCCTGGGATACAAGGGTGCTGCCTTGGCTAATGCCATCTCGTACCTGACTAACGTCTCCATCCTGGCGATCTACGTGAGGCTCTCACCAGCTTGTAAGAATACCTGGAGAGGGTTCGCAAAGGAGGCGTTTCGTGATATCCCCAACTTCTTGAAGCTTGGTGTTCCTTCAGCACTGAAGGTTTGGTAAGTTTGAATGTGCATAATTCTAGATGTAGTTTGTCATCATGCACAGCTGGATTTTAACGCGATCCCACATGCTCACAGCTTGGAATGGTGGTCTTTTGGGGCGTGTTTGATACGGGCCAAAAAAGGCCGGCCAGGCCCAGCAGGGCCATTTCCCCTTGTTTGATACCGGTGCCCTAGCTGGGAGCCAGGGTTGCGGCGGCCATTTTCCCCTCTCTCTCCTGGCTCGCGCCGCACGTCCCCCTCCCCTCGTTCCTCCTCAGCCTGGCTCTGGCGGCGCGCGCGCGGCCGAATCTTTGGCGACGGCGGGAGCTGTGGCGGGCTCGCGCGGGAAGGGTAAACTTCCGCTCGCGCTTCTTGCCCGCCGAAATCCCTGACCTACTTATACCACCCCTCCTCCCTCCCTCGGTTTATTCTCATCCTCGCCACACTCCACTCCCGTAGAGGCACAGTCGACGAGGTAAGCTCCGTTGCCGGCGCGGTCGTGGTGTTCCCCGAGCTTCCTCTCCGCCCCCCTGTGGGTCTGCGTCCAGGCGGCGCGACTCTGTCACGGGTTTTAGCGAGGCAGTCTTCTTCCTCTTCTTCTCCAGCGACGCAGTCTTCTTCCTCTTCTTCTCCGGTGATGTGGTGTTGTTGTTCATCCAGATCTGCTACCTCGTCCCCACCTCCATCTGATTTCAGGGTTTCTTGCTCCCCTTCCGGCCTAACCCGAGGTGAAATCCATATTTCCCCCTTTATCCATTATACGGTTGAATGATTTGCTCAGATCTATGCATTGTTTGTTGGTTTCTCCTTCTGTGATGATAAATCTTGGTCGTATTAATTCATGTTTCGTTGTTATTTATGTTGTACCGATGTTGATGTGTGTTATCTTGTTACTACGGTTGCATTTGACAATATGTGGTTCGGTAGGATAGATGAATGGTCGATGATGACTAGTTTATGCGCACAGGGAGGCATTTTTTGCAATGCAGTCGTGCCTTTTATGAATTTTGAATGCTTGCACTTACATTTAGAGGCCAGCCAGGGTCTACTTAATTTGCTTATACATTTGTGAATGCATTGTAGAAGGATGAAAATGCACAGCATGATCTGATGGCTAGGCAAGCAGCTGCCATGGTTGTTGTGATGGTTTCCTTTGTCGTGAATAGGCTTAGAAGAGTTAGAAGTGAAGAGTCAATCCCTTATGGGCCTAGGACTCATGCTGAGAGGCATAGACAGAGCACACTCCAAATGATGTACAACTACAATGACATAGAATGTGTTGCCATGTTACGCATGAAAAGGGTCCCCTTTTTTACTTTGTGCAACCTGCTTAGGAGTAGAAAACTTGTTCCGGAGAGACAGAGGATGCCCCGTGGAGGAGCGGTGGCAATGCTTATTCATGTGGTTGGACACAACCGAGAGGTTTAGGGTAGTCCATCAATGTTTTAGGAGGTCCATTGAAACCGTGAGCGAGAATCTTCCACCAAGTGTTGTATGCTATTGGTGAATTAAGGGCCGACATGATCAAGTCTCCAAGCACAGTCACACACCCTAAGATTATGGGCAGCCACAGATGGTTCCCTTATCTCAAGGTATTGTCATATATGAGTGATTTACACACATGCACATCTCTATGTGTTTGACACACATGTTCATTTGTTAATGTTAATCTCTTTACTTATGCACATATCTGTAGAAATGCATTGGTGCCATTGATGGCACTCATGTGTTGGCAAGGGTGCCTAGACACATGCAGCAAGCTTTCAGGGGTAGGAAGTCCAACACAACACAGAATGTGATGGCTGCTGTGAACTTTGACCTAAAGTTCACATATGTTCTAGATGGCTGGGAAGGATCAGCCCATGATGCACTAATTTTGGTTGATGCCATTGCCAGAAATGATGGGTTCACAGTCCCAGCAGGTAACTGCATTAGCTAGTCAATCCACTTATGGTCACTATGACACATTACACACTGATGCACTAATCCTCCACTAATTGTAGGTCATTACTACCTGGTAGATGCTGGATATGCATGCAGAACAGGCTTCTTGCCTCCATATAGGGGGGTTAGGTATCACTTGAGTGAGTTCTCCAGCACAAACCAACCCACAAATGCAAGGGAGCTATTCAACCTTAGGCACTCTTCACTAAGGGTCACAGTGGAGAGGGCATTTGGTGCACTTAAAGGGAGGTTCAGAATTATAAACAACAAATCTTTCCACACATACAAGACACAAGTAAAACTTGTGCAAGCCTGCTGCATACTCCACAATTGGATTATTGGGTTTGGGCTAGACTCAATTGTTCCAGTTGAGGAAGGGTTTCAGTGTGATGTGCCAGATGATGATCCTGGTGAACTGCCTCTAGAGGAACCTGCTATGGTGACTGTGAGGGATGAGATTTGCAATGCTATGTGAGCTGCTAGGGGTTCCTCTAGGACTTGATTTTTGCATTTCATGGATGTGTAAAATAATTTAGTAGACCCTGGATATGGAACTAATGTAGTGTAACATTTATGTACTTATATATGCTATGTCTGAGACCAAATATTTGTTGTTCACTCCTCTTCATTGGTTCCTTGTGTTGCAACTTGTTTGTGCTCTGCATTTTTTTTCACTCCTTGATCTTGATAATGATATGATGGCATTTGACCTTGAGTCCCAAGAAGGGTTTCTGGCTGTTGTCAACATGGTGCCAGGTGCAGCTGCAGTTGCTCAAGCAGTTGTAGGAGCTGCACCTGATGTTGTTGACCTGGTAGAGGGTGAGGTTGCCCCTGCTGCAGGTCAGGTAGGCCCTATGAGGTGGAACAACAACACTTCTGGGTTTGTCCTCAGGAGGATGGCCCAGATTGTTAGTGAGGGGTCTAAAACTGACAAGACCTATAAGGACAAAGATGTCAATGCAGTAGCTAGGTTAGTATCTGAGTTCAATGGGGTGCCTATTAGTGCAACTCAAGTGTACAATCATCTGAGGAAGTGGAAACAAAAGTGGTCAAAGATTGCTAGGTTGAAGGACCTTAGTGAGGCATCATTTGATGAAGATGCTTGTGCCATAATGCTAGAACAGGACCACTACCTTGGTCATTGCAAGGTACCTAGCCCTGTCTGAGGAATCTCTTCTTATGTATATGTGCCTCTCTTCTTAACTGTGTGTCTCTCTCTTCTAAACTCTGTGCCTCTCTCTTCTAAACTGTGTGCCCCTCTCTTCTAAACTGTGTGCCCATCTCTTCAGGACCACCCTAAGGATGCTGAGTTTCTGAACACTCCAATCAGGTTCTACTTTGAGTTAGAGACTCTCTTTGGTAGTACCTTGGCCACTGGTAGGTTTGCATTAGGTTCCAATGAACTTTTGGGGGTCAACAAGGCTGAAAGTGTGGCTGCTAAACTGGAGGCTGATTGTGTGGCTCCCAAGAAGGAGGCTCATAAGGCCAAATCTGCCTTTGACTATGGTGAGGGCAGCAAGACCACAATTCTAGTGTCTGAGACTGTTTGTGGTAAGAGGAAGAGAGGCACCTTCACTGAAGAAGAGATTCTAATGATGACCAACATGAATGATGCTGTCAATAATGTTGCCAATGCTATGATCAAAACAGGTGCTGCATATGTTGACCCAAACCTGTACCTTGTTGTCATGGACATGACTCACTTTAGTACTGATGCCTTGGTTGTTGCCTACACCTACCTCCTTGAGCACAAGGCAATTGCAACAGGTTTTGTGCAAATGTCAACCCCCCACAGGGCCATATGGCTGAGGACCTACCTTGGCAAGACTAGTACATGTAGTTCTTTGTGTTGCATTTTGGCTAGAGTCTGTGCATGGTAGAGTGCTGACCTGCACCTGTCCTTTTGGGTTTAGTTAGTGGGAAGGTGGCTAACTAAAGAAACTATATTTTGGCTCACTGAATGTGAGCAGAACTATTTGTTGTTTTATGTAATTGCAGCCTTTGTTGTCTTCATCATATTTGTGCCTCTTCTTCATCTACATGTTTGATCTGTTTTTTTACTTGCCTTTTGCCTGTGATGATATACATGTTTGCTCAGATGTTTACTTGCCTTTTGCCTGTGATGATATATATGTTCACTTTGTACATTTTAATGAGCTTCAACTAGTGAGGGACTGGAGCATGACCACCTAAATTTGTTCTGCTATTCTGTTGTTGTATTTCTCATGTCTGTCATCAAGCCATGAGACATCCATGCCCAGGAAATGGTAAGGCTGGGATGGATGGCTGACATGGTTCCATGACTACCATGATCTCCTTTCATGCAATTGCATACTGTCCTTAAGCTCCTAGTTGAAATTCAAATGATATGCAAACTTATCTGAGGCCGCCTATTTTTGTTGCTTGTTATTCTTTGAGTCTTATTTCTATCAATTGAGCTCTACATAATATGGCTGATGATGTTGTAACCAATGATGAGATGGCTGCTGTTTGGATAAGATTCTATTATTGTGTTGTTTTTATGGTTTTGTCATGAATGTTTTGGACCTGTGGCACAGGATTAGTCCCTTGCAACACTGGTGCAATGCCAGGTGAAGGCAGGAAACTATCCTGAGCACAAGTACATGACATTCATGACTATGATCTCTTGCTGTTTTTTTGTTGTTTTTTATTGACATGCAGCCACCTATGATTCATTTTTGGTTAACATAACTGAGGCCTAATGTGTTTTTAAATCCAATGATGTCAAAACTCCATGTGTACAAAGCTTTACTATGAATGAGGATTTGTTTCCATATTATTGTACAACAATGTAGTTGAACCAGAGATGATATTTGAGATGTATGCCTGATGATGACTAAGGTTTAACTTGTAATCAATAAGAACATCAACTAGTCTGAGGTCATGATGATGAACTCCAATTATTGTTGTAATTTTTTATGTAATTGTGTTGATGCAAACCTGTGATGAATGAGATCATTTTTGCAACCTCCTCTGAAATGCAATGCTTGTACAGTTGTACCAGCTGGGCTAGGCTCGAATCAAACACTCGTGCCGTTTGGTGGTTTGAGGTAGTTGGCCTTGGGCCAGGCTCTAGACTAGAAATCAAACACTGAAAAGGCATGAACCAGGCCCATTTCAGCCAAAGCAATCAAACATAGCCTCTGGCCGTGGCAGGCCGGGCTGTGGCTGGCCAGGGCCTGGCTCGCCGGACAGGCCTTGCACAGCTACGATATCAAACACACCCTTGAGCTCCTGGTTCTTCTTTCTGGACTTCTCCCAAATCCTAAGCTGGAAACATCAGTATTGTTCATTAGGTGAGTTAAGTTTCCATGGCAATGCAAACCCCCCAATTCTATCTGCCCTCTCAAGATGAATGTAACTCGCCGGTTTGTTGCAGCTTAAACTTAGCTTCTTTAGCATTCATGATCCCGTTTGGGCTTAGTGCTGCCATAAGGTAAGATCCGATAAATTTCACCATAGCAGATTGAAGAATTATCTTTCCAAATTATATGATTTGATTTTGCCTCATGTTAGCACCCGTGTTTCAAATGAGCTCAATGTGCATCTTTGTATTAAGAAGATGAAACACAGAGGTTGTTTTACAACGCGGGCCTACCGGGCGCACGCACACGGGTTCTTACATTGCTTGAGGACCTATACGGTAAATAAAAAACAACTAGGGGTGAGTGGAGCAGGATAGGCTACTGCAAAAACCTAGTGACCCGAGTTGTGGAGTAAGGCCATCCCAAGGCCGCCATCCATTGAGCTCCAGCTAGAACCCAGAGCTCGCCGTCCTTCCAAATGCTATCCACCAATTCACTTGGGCTTTTTGCTGGCGCATCGTCGAAAATCTACTTGTTCCGTTCCTTCCAGACCGCCCACATCACTAGCATCACAACGAAGTCGAGAACCTTCTGCTTAAGTTTGTTATGACCTTTCCGCAGTAGCAGCCACCAGTCTAGCAATCCTCCTGCGTCGGCTGGCAAGGTGATGTTCAGAGCTGAGAGGATCGTGTGCCAGACCTGCTTTGAGAAACTGCAGGAAACGAAAAGGTGGTCGGTGCTCTCTGGCTCTTGATCGCACAGAAGGCACTCGGTATGTGCTTGCAGCCCATGGTGGTGACGTCGATCTGCTGTCCAGAGTCGCCTGTGGACGGCCAGCCAGGCGAAGAACTTCACTTTGAGTGGGGCCCAGGAGTGCCAAATAGGCTTGACGCCCGCGAAACGAGTTGATCCCTCGAAGAACTTCCTGTATGCCGACCTTGCAGAGTAGATGACTGTTGGTGACCACCGCCAGGTGATCTTGTCCTCGACCATGGGCTATAGTTCAACATCCCGAAAGGAGAGCCACGAGTTGATGTACTGATGTAAAGCCTCCAAAGTCAGATGTCTAGTGAGGTCCTTGATCCATTGCCTATTCGCCAGCGCTTCAGCCACAGTACGCCGCCGTTGGACCCCTTGCCGGACGATGGCGCACAAGTCTGGAGCAGCGACGCACGGAGAATGTTCCCCGTTCCAGCGAACTGTCCAAAACAAAGCTAATGTTCCAGCGCGCAATTTATGGGGTTATGTGTCCACTAATGAGGAGGAAGTGGTGGAATACGTCGCCAGATTGATGCTTGTGGCATTTGTGTTAGATGACCCGCAGTGTGTCCTTTCAGGTAAATAATACAGATGGTACACCAAACGAGCTGATGTGCTGCCTTCGCAACAGTATCATCACCTATGTAATGACTGACATTAGAGGATGCTTAATGTATTCCTAGGTGTTGTTAGGGGTTGTGGGTGGCAAAAGATTGGTGCTTGTGTTAATCTTGGTGCGTACTACCTGATCGGGATTCCAACTGCCTTCTGTTTCGGCTTCATTTATCATTTAGGTGGAAAGGTACTAACCAAACCTTTAACATAATTATGATCAACTTTTATTACTGGAACGAGTTGAAGAAACCTTCTGAATTCGGATCTAAAAATGTAGGGGCTCTGGTTCGGAATAATATGCGCACTTATCCTGCAGATGCTATTGCTTCTCTCCATTACATTGTGCAGTAACTGGGAGAAAGAAGTGAGCAAATCAATTAAAGCATTATGTGTGCTCCCATATTGTTCCATTAGCTCCTCAATGCTTCTCCATTTTGTTGTTTTTGTAGGCTTTGAAGGCCAAGGACAGACTTTTTAGTTCATCCCTACCAGTACCAGTTGACATGACGACATGATACACACAGTCAAAACACGTTTTCAGTCCATTATATATTGTTGAGTATACCGGTGTTTCGATGGAGACCTGATTAAAGTTAAACATCCACCTAGAGCATAAGCTACATTTATCCACATTTGTACAATGGACTATGCCTTGAATTGTCAGTTTTGTGCGAATAAGATTGGCTTAGGTCCTTTATCGATACTATGTTGCAAAGTGTATCCCCTCTTGTTAAAGCATATAAGTAATACTTATGGGCCTTTCATGAGTCTTTAGAGGATTAGCCAATCTCATATAGGTATGTTCCTCAAAAGATATTTCACTAAAAAAACACCGATTAGTGACGCAAAAAATGTTGTTTCTCGTCATAAACCACAATTTATAACGCCGGTTGTTACGAAAACTCTTCGTCATTAATCAAGCGTCACAAACTGCGACAAGTGATGACCCCTTACTTCTCCGCGTCACTAATATAATGACATCTGAAAGTTCGTAACACCTATCATCATAAACCAGTTTTGGCAGTTGCACCATGTCAGACCGGGATCCAACATGGCTTCAACGTGGCAGGTGGTTATGATGATTTCGGTTTGTTACAAATTGAAGCTCGGTCCATGTAAACAGTGGTGAAGGCAGTGGTGGGGCGGCTGGGGCTAGAGCCCCCCCCCCTACCGCTGCCACCACCATGGAGTCCCCCCCCTAAGCCCCTCCTAGGCTGGAGGTAGAAGAAGAGGAGGAAAAGAGGGGCTAGAGGAGGAAGGGAAGAAGCAGCCCCCCTAAGATGTGGGGTTGGCTTCGCCACTGCATGTAAGAACCTTTATGCACCTACTTCTATTGGGTCAATTTTAGTCTATGTATGTTTCGTGTTATTTTTTGGACCGTTATATGTCCCTTGCACGCTGTATTGGGTTGTTTTATTCTGGACTCTAGTCCGTATAACGAAGTTAGCCCATATTGCATTTTGCAGGGCCATTTGATTCCGGTCATTTTCCCCCACGCCTTGGCCCATATTGCATTTCGCATGGCCATGTATACTATTCTGGCTAATGATCACCATGACACAATCAGACATAAAAAAGGTTCATTTCCCACTTTCATATAGTAATTCACACCACAATCAAGGTACATCAAGTTAGCATCAATAATGCAACGTACAACAAAAGTTATCAGCAACAAAAGTTCACCAGGACTACACTTCAGTTGAGAGGAGGATAACCTTGGCAGAATTTTATCAAGCTTTAGATCAGAGTATGGGGTGCGTAGTGGGGTGCTAGACCGGGTCGGTAGTGTAAGGAGGGGTAGAGGTCGACCTAAACTAACTTGGGAGGAGGCGGTCAAGAGAGACCTTAAGGAGTGGGACATCCCCAAGGAGTTAGTTATGGATAGAAGTGCTTGGAGACTTGCAATCAATGTGCCTGAGACATGATCTCCCCTTTTTCTTTTGTGCTTTTGTGTTCTTGTGCGTTGTGCTTCTCCTTTCCTTGTTTCTTGTGGGTTTCATCTCTAGCCTACCCCATCTTGCTTGGGACAAAAGGCTAAGTTGTTGTTGTTGTTGTTGTTGTTGTTTAGATCAGAGTATGCATGTCATTTGTGCTCTTCTTTAAAATTGTAAGCTCTTTTGTTTGAGATTTCAATGTTGCCTCTTGTTCTTCAGCCTTCAATCTTAGTTCTCTCATCTCAGCTCCTGTTCAACAATCTTCTACTGCAGTTGTGCCCCTCCCTCCTCTTGCTTCTCATTGTCAAGTCCAGCTCATATTCCCTGAACCTGAAGTGTAGAAGTAACCCTAGTCTTTTTCTTAGAGGGTGGGTGAATGCCAGCAACCTCCCGAAAAGTCCTAGATTGGACAACTTTTGTCACTACTTCAGCAACAGTCTTTGTTGGTTAGTCGCTTAAGGTTCGGCGATAATTTGTTCCCTTTGTTTCTTGCGAGCCTAAAAAAGTAAATGAAATGAAAGGTTTCAAAAAAAGACTCGCAAATTTTTCTAGTGTTGTTGCAAAGAAGAATGCAAAAGCAGACGAGTACTTAAAATGGCTACCTGTACTAAAGCAGTGAAGCCATGCTTGTTGCAGTGGAAGGACTTGAAATAATCAAGTGGAGTTAGCTCTTCTTCTTGAGCATGCTTCTGCATCTATAAATATGTTTGGAAAACATGCATAATTAAATTGCTACCATTGTAAAATAGTTCATGAAATGAAGTAGAGCAAAAGCATGACTTGTTCAAATGTTTACCAAAAGATTAGCTTATACAATGTAGCTTTGAGATTCTATGCGCTGATGATACTTAACTTTTTCTTGATTACCAGTGTTTGTAGCACACCTTGCCTTTACAATAATAAGACTCGTGTAAGAAACATGAATAAGAGGAACATATCCGTCCAAGGAAATGTGGTAGGGGCAAGTTGAAGTTCTATCATACCTTGTGCTCAGGGGTACACCACATGTCAACCAGTACCTTTCATTGTGCGTCAGTCACATTGATCATAGGAGATTTGGTTGGGATTGCATTTGCTGGAACATCATTGAAGTACTTTTGCTTCAGCTGATACCTCGTCTATCTCTACATCGACTTCAGCATGTCACTGCATGCTGTTATGATAGGTTCACTGATGGTGTCAATGTCAAATTGCCCCTAGTATAACAGAATTATGTAGTCAGAAAAATGGATGACAATAATGGATGTAAAGGCTATAGTAGTAGATGAGTGTATATATGCACATAGCTAGTTTGTCCATGTAGTTCTTGAGATGGTCTTCAGTCTTTTCACCATCTTGTTGGTTCTTCTTCGGCTTGTAATCTTTCCACGAAGTAAGGATCGTTATGTGCCCATGCACTATGATCCCACCTTCTGATGCAAACGTTGCAGCTTGCATTGGTACCTCTGGGCGTTTGAGCCCTTCTTGAATGTGTATCAAGATCTTGTCATTCAAGCCTCGGCTAATTCGGTCCAGATCTCTGCCCAATCTTCTTGAATCACATGGATGTCGTTGTGCTCTAGAAGGGCGTGCATCACCTAACAAGTTTGTTACAATCATACAAGTTAATAATTATTCGGTTGGTAATTAGGACATTCCAAAATGAGATCAAATGACTTGCCTTCTGCAGTTGTGCTATCAATATTGCCTCATCGTGGGTTGTTGTTGCTTGACTTTCAATGGGCAATTCTTGTGTATCAGGATTTGTCCCACTCCCATCCGTTGCACGCGCAACGTCAGCTAAAGCCAATTCCCTTTCCTTGGTCCTACTAAGTCTAGGAGGCATACCGGTAGTAGAGGCATATGGTGCCTGAATTCTCTTGTTCCCTCTCGCTGATAGATATGCTATCAGTGATATGATTGGACAAAATGCAAAGAAAAACAGAGAAAATCAAGAGCAATAATGAGGTAACAATAGATACCTCTTGTTGGCATGTCTCTGGGTCAGGTTCATGTTGTTCATGAGACGGATCGTACTTCGGATTCAGATCTTGAATTCTTGTTTCGTCAGTACCCTTTTTGCTTGGTCGGTCAGGTGGTAACAACTCTCTCATTTTATTGAGGCCAAGCAAAGACAGGAACTTGTGATTCATAATGACATTCATGTCTCTGTCTCGTTCGTAAGCAGTGCACACGTCTACTTTTGTTTGGAAAAGAGAGAAACTTTTGTAAGGTTGCCCTACCACTATAAACGAAACAAACTATAGTACAAGAAAAAACTAGTGTAGACATAGAATCTGGCAGATATAAAAACTTGTATACAAAAAAATAGGACGTTCCTGGCTCGAACAAGATCCAGAAAAGGATGTTACTAATAAACAAGATCCTGATAACAACTAGTGTATATATGAGATTTGTTAGATCTAAAAACTTCTATAAGAACCAATAGGATGTTCCTATCCGAAACAAGAACGTGAAAAGGATGTTCCTAGTGAAAACAATATCTACTGTAGACATGGTATCTGCCGGATAAAAAAAATCTAGGGCACACATTGGATCTGACACATAGGAAAATACACAAGTACGAATCCACCGGCGAAGCTGGGCTGAGGAGGAAAACATTGTACCTGGTTCTGGATTTTTTTTTCTTCTTAGGACCTTCCTTGTTGGTGCCATTGTGTCAAAGTCATTGGTTCTACGGAGGCAGATTGTACATTTTTGTGGATGGCCCTGCATGTTGAAACAGTGGTGTTTATCAACTCCAATTTGTTCTTTTTGGACCGTTCATGTTTGCTGTCAGCTTCGAGTTGCATCGCTTATCTAGTGTATTTTATTGTAAGTTTTTATTTAAACATCTATATGGATTTCACCGGTAATTTTACATGTATCTTGTTAACATTGACCATTCCGGTAAGTAAGGTTAAGTAAATGAATATATTTTATGTATATAAACTTCAGGTTCGAGCGGTGGCCTCTACACATTGCACGATGTGTCGGAAAGACCTCCCGCTAATAACCTCCCCCAGACCACGCACAATGTGGGAGCCTACGGCACTGGGTACGTCCTTTTTAAAACTTTAATGGATGCTCACTCAGGTCTCCGTTTATCAATATGAACCTTGATTGCATGAAAGCTCAGCAATTATACATTGTTGGAGCAGATAGGCAAAAAAAAGAGCAAGTACACGAAACATCTGAACACAGAAAACTTCTCATTATTGTTCTTCCAACGTGAAGATTCCCATAGTGGCTAGATCACTAAGACTGTCTCCAGCAAGGTTCCTCATCCGCATCGGCTATGGGGAAAGGGAAAAGAGGGATCCCGTGTCGCAAAAGATCATCGGTTCCAGCAGTCGACGCGCACCCCGTCGCGCAGCCCCGAGGCAGTTGTCTCCCGCCCTTCCGCCGCATCTCCCTCGCCGGGCGGCCACCGTCTCCTTCCGTCGTGGCCTAGCCCGAGCTTCCTCCGCCGGCCTTGAGCGGGCGCCGCGGTGGCGAAGGAGGAGGCGCTAGCTCGATTCGGCCGCTTCCATGGCAGCCCGGCCTCCCCTTCTACATCGGCGGCGAGGAAAGGGGAAAGGAACCCGCCGTCGGAGCCGACAGCGACTTTCTTGGCCGCCGCCGCCTCGGTGTCCATGGCGCCAATCCACTCCGAGAGGGACCAGTTCTCCGCGGCGGCCGCCTCGAGCCGCGCGGCGGCGTCGGCCCGGCGGCCCGCCCTCGCCGCACCGCAGATCCTCCCGCGCCGCCGTGAGGGCGTGCCTCTCGCTCCTCCTTGGCCGGTGGCTTCCTCGCACGCTGCTCCGCGTCCCTCGCCGTCCGGCTCGCCGCCATCCGCACCTCCCCCACCTCTAGCTGCGGCCGCCGCCGCGCGCGAACCCGAAGGTCAACGTGTGCGAAGGGAACCGCGCCGCCGCCAGATCCATGCCTGGGAAGGAGGGGGAGAGATTGTCGCCGGCCGGATCCGCTTCACCGTGGTCGAGCCGCCTTCGTTGAGCTCGAGTCGCCTCCGCCGCTGCTCTGTGTCGTCGTGACCAACGGTGGAGGAAGGTGCCCGCGGCGGTGGAGGAGATGGTCGGGGAAGGAGGCGGCGGTGGTGGTGGAGTGCGCGGTGCGCCGGGGAAGGATGCGCCGGTGGAGGATAGAGGAGAGCATGGGCCGCGAGGTGCAGCGAGGAGCCGAGGAAGGCAACGGTTGGGTGGGGAGGGAGGGGAGCGGAGCGGGGCAGTTGAGATGCAGACGCCCCGAGAATGCGCGAGGAGAAGGACAGACTGCAAAATGCAGATGCTTTTGCAGCAACTGCTGGACCGCGCACAGTAGCGATTGTTAGCTCATTTTGCGGTTGCAGAATGGGATGCGAGAGCCGCTGGAGTCGGTCTAAAGGGCTGGTATAATGTAACAGCCTTTTCTTCACAGCAATTCAATCCCTGTAAAACATTACACTTCACTACTTTCACTTTTCTATTTCCGCATCAGGAGAACTACAGTATGAGCAGCTATGCTCCTGTTTTCCCCTAGACTGTCAACTTTCTCGTGTGTCTTGGCCTTGAGATTGACGACAGATGGGTCTGCCCTAAGTAGGTCACACAAGTTTGATCGGATAGTCTCCTTGAATGGACTGATTTTTGGTTTTTGCAAGATAAGTGTAGCATCAAGGTTGCCCAGCTGATAGCCTGCCTCATGCATCAATTTCACCTGAAATTGCATGAGAATCCAAATATGTTAACTAGTGGCATCAGTTCCATCAGTTTCTGTATTACGGACTATGAAGCTTCAGTGTATAAAATATAGAAAAGTTCTAGTACAGATGAGGAAACAATTATATGCTCAGAATCAGATTGCTTGAATTTACTAAAAGGGAATTTGATGCTTTTCGGAACAAACTGATGCTAAATACTGGAGCTAAGCTAAATTCCAATGATCAAGTGGGCCTATGTGGAAAAACATCTGAGGATGATCCCAAATTCTAAGGCGTGGGAAAATTTCTGTCCAGCTAATCCGTGCCCAAAGTAAACGTGGAGTCAGCGTTCTATGCACATGGCGCATGCCTTGCTCAAAATCTAAAACGTGGAATACTTTCTGCCTTTGAAGTGTCCAAAGGTCAAAGACCACATTTCTCAGTCAGTAACCCGTGTATGAACTGCCAAGACATCTTGTACATAAGACTGCACGTGTAATGGTTCAGGAGTTTAAAATACAGGAAAATTAGACCAGTGAAATAGTAAAGCATGCAAGCAATGAACAGTGGTGTTTTCCAAGGATGGATTTTGAGTCTGTTCTCCACTCCAAATACCAAGACACGTAGAGACTCTTATATTTGTTAGTAAAAAAATCTATAATACAAGTAGAAACACTAACTAAACCAACACGGTATGCTATATGGTGTGAAATTACAAATAATTCAGCAAATTTCTGGTAGTCAATCTATAGTATGTTATGATAGTTGATAAAGCCCTTCAAGCACACATAAGCCCTGCAATTTTACACATGGTATCACAAATCCTGAACTCTTCATGCTTAAATAAATTTCTGGTAGTCAATCTGCATGCTTCATATCAATCGGTAGGGACTATCCAACTTTTTCTCAAGATCCTTTTAACATGCTTACTGAACTCTTCATTTTGTTTCAATCAAGCATTCAACTAGCACTCGGCAATGGAAAGAAGAGAAACTCACAGCCTCCCTCATGAACACCGAAGAATCGGCACCCTTCCACCGCGGGTCGGAGTCTGGGAAGATCTGCCCGATGTCTGGCAGCCCCAGCGCGCCGAGAATGGCGTCCACCACGCAGTGTAGCAGCACGTCCCCTGCGCGCAAAGGCAAAATTCCGCAAACACGTTTGGTCACGAATACTGGGCCACAAAAAAATACCAATCATGATTAGCAAAGCGTATATTAAAGATTACCGTCGGAGTGGGCCTCGCAGCCACGGTCGTGGGGGATGTTGATGCCGCCGATGATGAGCGGGAGGTCCGGCTCGAGGCGGTGGAGGTCGAACCCGTGCCCAACCCGGAACGGGAGCGCTGGCGGCTTCGGCGCCGCGGCCACCGCGGGTTGGTGCTCGGCCTGGACGGCGGCCGCGACGACCGGGGAAGGCTTCTGCCAGAGGCGCAGGGACGGCCGGGCGGAAGGAGGGCAGAAGGCGGCGGGGCCGGCGCGGGTTCGTGGCGCGGTGGAGATGGGGGAGGAGCCCAGGAAGAGGGAGGGGGCGGTGGCCATGGCGCCGCTGCTGGTGGTGGCCTGGTGCCTGGGCGAGCGAGATAGCGCAGTGGCCGAGCTTTTTGGGGGCTCTCGGTGAAGGGGAGGAGCGCGAGGAGGAACCGAGAGAAATGCTGGAATTTTATTTGCGCCAAAGCCAGGTGAGCATCTGGTGCTGGAGATTCGAGGGCGGCACCGCAGTTTGGAATTTGGATGCTTGACCGGGATTAGCACGAGCATTCCAGTCAAAGTGGCTGCAAATTTGAAGTTTTGACGCCTTTCATTTTTTTTTTCCGGTTGCGATTGAGGAGGTCAGGAGGAGTAGCACATAGTTTTGACTTTTATGTAGCTGAGGGTTTTTAAATTTTAATGTAACTCATGATCCCTTAAGAAAAAATGATTTGAAAAAAAGGAAAAAAGAGTCGTTTTTAAATGTTGATCAGAAGTTAGTTTAATTAAATATGTTTAGTGTAAAAGTTTACACCGATAGATTCATATAATTGTGGTTTTAAAATAATGTTGATTTTGTAGCAATTAATAATTTGCTGTACAAACCAAAAATCAGAATCTACTTGTAAAGACTTGCTCATTTCAAAATATGCATAAAAGTTGTTAACTCTTAACTCTTTACAATTATTTTCCAATTTTGAAAATTTTGTACAACCTTGTGTGTAGCATTGTAAAACCAAAGCATTTGAAAACATCACTTCAAACAAACAAATTTACCATTGCAATCAACTCATTGCCAAAGCAACAATACTGCTAATGCAACAACCAAAATTGTGGAAAGGACAAGTCGCTGTCAGCGACTCGCTGAGTTACTTTCCACGCTGTATAGAATGCAAATGGTAATGCTAGTGCACAAATCTCCTTTACATTGTGATTCTTTTAAAAAAAATTAC
Source organism: Cenchrus americanus (assembly GCA_947561735.1). Lineage (NCBI taxonomy): Eukaryota > Viridiplantae > Streptophyta > Magnoliopsida > Poales > Poaceae > Cenchrus > Cenchrus americanus. The sequence continues at coordinate 28,778,975 of OX387241.1, read as the reverse complement.
ACAAGGGTGACACCTAACCTAATGCACAATGAACAATACATAGGAACAAGAAACATTCGTCCGAATGGGGAAAGTGAACCGCTTTACGACATTTTGATCACCTCATATGAAAGTTACAGACTTGCTTGATTTTGATGGAGATGGGCCACATGGGCAGAAGCTCCATACCAGATAGCAGCCAGAAAACCAAACTGATATCAATAACATAACTCAACGGATTTAAAAAGGGAGCAACCGGCATTACTCAAAATTTCCATTTCTCTTTCCATTACTAAGTGTCGGACATCCTTAACCGAAGCAGCATTCAGGAACCTATCCGACCAAGCTCTTGGTGTACCACCGCACCAATAGGATAGGAAGGGTACACGCTTCAGGGCAAAACTTATATATACACATCCAGCCACAGACCAATCTCACCTTTCGGAAGCATACCGCACACAGGTCAGTGGGTCACAGCTGCACCCTTACACAATCTTCAGCGGAAGGCTTGAAGCGCAGGAAGCACAAAGGTGCAATCACCTTCAATGCTCATTGGTGCTATGGCAGAGCACCATCCTGAGGGTCTCTCGAACTGAAATTATATGCCGAGAGGCCTGATCTCACTATTCACCTTTGATCCTGTAATAGTTGCTAAATTGTCAGTAAATTGTAGTAGAAAAGATGAGGGGAACAGCAAAAATGCACACCTTACATGAAAGGAGCACTCGTTGCTAGAGCTGAACTCCTGGAACTCCCTAGCTCAAGTCCACCAGAAGTGCTATATGAGGACAGCAGCTTCCTCTGCATCAAAATGCATAGGATACAGTTCAGTTTTTTTTTTCCAATTGAGAACAACAGAAATTGCACTCTTGTCAAATGATGGAATTGTACTGTTTGTCATGGTTTAATAGCAGTGCAATCATTTTCCAGCACTATGGTGCTTAGCTAACCTGATATAATTAGCACATTGTTCTTTACTGAAGACTAACATTCTGAAGATAATCACCTTGTATGCTTAGCATACATTAATGTTGTCTTCTCACTTTGTGCTATGTGGGCCAGGGCATCAAAAGTTTGAGCTGTAAGAAAGTGGTCCGAACTTAAGATCTGCTCTACTAATACTGGCATCACAACTGGCAAGCCCAGGTAGAAGTGCCAATCAAGATCACGAACATCAAAGTTCAAGAAGGTGTACTTCACAAATCATGTGTTGTTTCTTTACATGCTGACTGAATGTGATCTGTAAAATTGGCTACTGTATACACACAGCGAAATAGGCATGACATGATGGATGAAGGCAGTTCTGAGCACAAATATCATAGAGACATGATGCAAAACAACCAAACACAGCGACGTGAAATAGACAATTAATGAAAAATAATAATCGCTAGTAAGTCGAAATACAAAATCATCAACTAGCAGCAAACGATTCAGCAGAGGCATCACCTAAAGACATGTTGTTGAACTACTTACTTGATCTTCAAAATCAGGACTGGTCAAATTGATGGAGAGATTCCTCATCAACAATAATGCCTAAAGGGAAATAGACATACATCAATCGATGAACACAAGTAGAGAATTCCAAACCATAATGTTAAGGAAATAACAAATTTCAACATGCAACATAATGTTTTCAACAGAAATAACAGAAAATGATGACTACTAAGAGTCTGTTCGGCAGATCTTCTGCTGATTTGTACGGCAGATTTGTTCTGAGAGAAAGTACTTAAAGTACTGCAGACTGATTTGTACGGCAGAGAGTACTGCACAAGAAGTCGAAAGAAGAGAAGTCCAATAATTGAATGAGGATAGCTTAACTAAATGCCAGAAACAGTACATAAGAAAAGACTAGAAGAACATTGTTGTTGTAACTATGAATTTGACAGAAGCCATTATTATGAAGGAGAAATAGTGCAATAGCAATACTACTACAGACTAGTTGGGACATAGGGCGTGTTCATGATTATAAAGAAAAAAGGCATATCCATTACTGACATACCGTTTCAACATCAATTGGATTCATCTCCTTAAGTTTCTGCAGATGACCACTTGTGCTTGGATCAAAAACACTACCTAAGAAGCTGTACACTTGCGCAAAATCCGGCATAACTGTATCACATATTTGAAAGACAACATTGAATTGTCAATAATGCCAATATGAATAATAGGAGCTGATATTTATGAAGGAAAAAACTGCAATATTAGAAATATCAAACTTTGGAAAAAGAATTGAACAAAGAAATGGATTGTGCTGTTTCGTGTTGCACTGTATTAATTTGTGTATGTTAACTGTTAAGAATCATAGAGAGATTATTGGAGGTTCAGTTCATTATAAAGAAGGGCAAGTTGTTTCAAGATCGAAGCTTACAAATTCACAAGAAAAGGTGCACAGGTAGTGAGGTAGGATGATCAAAACATAAGTCTTACAAATAGTAGAGATGAAGAGAATCTAATTAATTTATTTTGCATCGTAAGATAATTAGCAGAAATATCATGAGGTACTGACGGCGAAGTGACGGAACTTGATTTATTTGATTATTTGTTTCACCAGGTTGCCATGTCCTTGGAGGGCCTTCGGTGCTGCTTGAGCAAAAATTGTTTGGACCCAGTATTCCAGGTCCTAAATCTTCTGGGTGAAAGATAAGAATCAGCCGAGGAATATTCCAACAAAATCTTTTGACAGAAGCAGGACACTGGAATACAAACCTTTCACCATCGATGAGGCGACAACTGGTGGAATGGAACTAACAGCCCATGAAGAAACAGTTGCATTCATGCCAGAGTTCCTATGGATGGAAGATGAATCTGTCTTGAGTCCATAGTTTGGTTCTGCAAGTCAGCAAGAGGACGCTAAAGTAACTATTTGATATACAAGGTGCATGAGAGAGAGTGCTTGTTTTTCAAAGCCTTCTAAGGATACGAAGTATCACCATTCTTGGAGGCCTTCTGAGGATATGGATGAGCTGCTTTTCGCTTTGGTCGTGGAGGTGGGACATGTTCGCTGGTTCCATTTTTCTGAACCTTCAAAAAATATTTCTGTGCATGGCTCCTTATCTACAAGACCAAAATGAAGTGCCATATGAAAATGGTTCAACGATAGAATCAATTGATAATGAACAGATAGGAACTTTTGCAACAATGGAGATAAGAGCATTAGGAAATGGGGACACCCGAAACGACAGGATTTTTTTAGATGTTACACTTAGAAAAGGAACAGAATCTTGGCAGAAACTTAAACAGCTAAGCAACTTCTAGTTCCATTTACAAACAAAATACCTGTATGACAGTCTTGGAGCCAACAAAAGCCTCTATCTTCTTCCAGTCACGGTCAAACCTGAAAAAGAAAAGAAACAAGGTATATACATGAATATTACATGCAAGGTGTGGTAAATTGACTGGCAATTCTTTGGGCCAGGTATATGGATTCAAATACAGTAAATGTTGAGCTCTTGGGGCAACAAAGCACGATAATAAATGTTGAGCTCTTGGGACAACAAAGCACGATATTGCCACAAATAATATGCAAAAGGTTGCAGCCATACCCACTTAAAAAACATCATGTGGAAATAGTGGTACTGTGAACACACAAGGCTACGGGAGTGGGGGACCAAGAGAATGGCACCATGCACTACAAATTATGATGCTCAAATATGTCCATAGATTCAGGTGTCTCCAATCCGGTCCATGTTAATAATTGCAATACTTGACTATGAAGCAGAGAATGAGAGCAGTCGGAATATTGCTTATGACCCATGTGTGTGAGTGCATTTCGGAACAGCTATCTGCAAAGCATGTGCTGATAAAGATGCATGAGGTCTTTTCAACTGGATGGAGGAGATGCGTGATTTTTGGATCCTGATTAACTTGTGTGGTAGGGTAATTGCAAGCACACATGCTTTGCCGGCTTAAGGAATCTAGTGTATGTGCCCTAGAGGCTTCATCAGTTGTAAGTTCCAACATCTGCAAATTGGATGCTTCCAACTTGAACTGCATATTCTTGTGAACCACGGTAGGCGGTAGCTCAACACATCTTATGTTCGTATGTTTCACATGAAAAAACTTAACAGTCTTCAGACAGCAAAGTCCTAGGTTGAACAGAAAACAAAGAAACGATGATGCAAAAACTAAAAAAACGCCAAATGGTAGGACACCAGTTGAGTATAGAGCACAAGTGCCTTCATCATTTCAATTTCCAACATCTGAAAGTTCTATTTACATATTCTGCTATGAATCACAATAGCTGAATATTAACCATTTCCCCCTACGTTCAACCTAAAGAAAGGACACGAAATATTTTACTAATAAAGTTCTAGATTGAAATTCTAAATAAAGAAATTAAGTTACAAAAACCAAAGAAAAATCCAAATAAGTAAACAAACATTTAGTACTTCTGTTCCGTATCAAGTTTATCAGGGAAAAAAACGCGCAAATATTAAAATTTGCCACGACATAACTATAACGCATAAAAGGGGCATGAAACATCCAAATCTTTATCTTTAGCCAAAAAGAAATAAAAAAAATACACTGCAAGGTTCAGACTTGCGAACAGCAGCGTCGCGCGCTGCCAAATGTCCAGCGAAATAGACAAGCCCAAGCCAGGGGGCGCTTACAGCTGCAGCGCCTCGAGGAACTTGTCGTGCTCCTGCTCCGTCCAGCTCTCCCTCGACTTGGTGATGGTGTACGGCTTCCGCACCTTCTTGCTGGCGTCCTCCCCCGACCCGGCCGCGTCGGACTGCGGCTGCGTCGGCGGCGGCGTGCTGGCGGAGACCATCGAAGAGGGAGGGAAGCGGAGAGCCGGCGGGGGATCGATCTCGACGTGCGGTGACGGTCGCGTCGTGCCCTCTCGCTCGCTGGGGAGGGAGGAGAAGCAGGTGGAGGTGGAGGTGGAAGGCCTACGCGCGGCTACGCTTCGCCCGCTGGCTGTGATGAGCAGCTGCCGCGCGGCTGCGGTCCGCGTGGTGTGGCGTTGGCGTGGGGGCGTGGCGAATGGCAATGGGTGGGTGGGGGGCTGGGGCCTGGGGGTCTGGGCCTCTGGGGGCAGTGATGATGTGGGTGGTGGCGCCGCGCGTTTGCCCGCCGTCCCTCTCGCGCTGCCCGTTCTCGCGTGGTGCGCGGCGGGCGACTGCGAGCGAGAGGCGTCGAGGAGCGAAGGGCGAGCGTTTGTGGCTGCGCTGCCACTGCCGCCCACTTGCCCGCCGTCCCTCTCGCGCTGTCGCGCTCAGCAGCGCCCTCGCCGGTCGCCAGCTATAGTTTATAGGCACAAGGTTTGTGTGGCTGCTGTGCGCTCACAGCCGCGGCGTCCCTCGTTTATACTACTACCGGACCAAAGGACACAAATTGACTGCGTTGTAGTATCACTTGTCTGAAAATAAATCAGACATCAATCAAATCCCTGATAGCATTTCTTCATTTGCCATGCACGCTTGTGCTAGTCGTAGTATGTGGTTCATACAAAATTAAGCATACAGCATCAATTACCTAGTAGAGTTCACAAAAGAAAAAAACGTTTGCCATAGTATTCAGTATTCTCACCAGATAGTTAGGTATGAATAGGATTGAAATAGTGCATTGGGCTGAAAAGTTATAAAAAATGCGTATTGAGACACATGTTATAAGAGAAAATATGACTCGATTGGATGAGAACACGACGGGTGAATAATGGATTAGAGTAGAGCCTCAGCGCCAAAAGTAAAGCATCATGTCGTAGTTTTCCGATACAAGTAGGGTCCTCTTCCTCTTGTCAGTGAGCCAATTAATTCCGATCGGTACTGGCGTACTGCAACCTTTTCGTCCACGAAGGTGAGCTTACGAGTGTAAAAGCATTTGAATCGGCTGTTACCCTTAGCTAGTACAGTACAAGTAGGCAACAAGCACGTATCGACAATCACTGTCGGCAATTTTATTTTTTTTAGAAATCACTGTCAGCATTCAATCGACGATAAAAAAAAAACGTTCGCTGCACACAGTAGTACCTGTATTAGGTAGCCACGTATAATGATTAAAAATACTTATCAATCACTGTCAACCTTTTAATTTACCAAAGAACGAGCCTCCCATGAGGCCGTGAGTACGTGACAGCCTCACTCGCATTTTTATTACAGAAATCGGGTATGGTCCTAAATGAATCCAGGCAACTTTTACTGTGCACTTTCATGTTCTGGAGATGTATCTCAGTATCTGGAATACCTTCTACGTACTTGTTTCACCTTCTCGGCAGAGCTCAAGTTTTTCTACTGTGCCTGCGAGATCCGCCGACTACCGGACCACGACGGCCGCAATCGAGCAGAAGTTTGGCCACCTCGTTGCCAATTCCTTGTGGGCCGTTCGTCATGCGTGACCGACGCGCAAGCAAATTCATTCATTCAAGGATTTTTTTATTTATATATTTTTATTCATTTTACAAAAGTATAGGACCGTTCTAAAATTTATCAAATTTGACGGCCAACCGTTGTGGGTCACGGCGGTTGAGGCCTATTCGCCGTGCGCGACGGCGGCAGGCCCAACTGCCGTGGGCCCACGACGATAGGGTTCTGCAAACGCCGTGAGCCACGGCGGCAGGTCGCCCAAGTCTGAAAACTACGTTAAAAATGATTGAAATAAATAAAAAAATATTTTTAGTCACAAGCCGCGGCTTTTTCGCGCAAAATCGCGACTCTACGCGCTCCGTGGGGTTGGGACCCCAATCTCTGGCTTCGCGCGAAGCCTCCATTGCCGCTACACTACACAATCACATGTGTCCATATCCAGTTTCTTTTCTCCTCATATTATACCTCGCCGAGTATAAATTGCTTTTTAAGGCTCTAAACGACATCAAATGAAAACGTTGTAAACTACAAAGTTTCATAACTTGTCGAGTCACACAACTTTCATGTTTCAGTTTCTCCATTTGAGTTCGTTTACAAAAAATTAAAAAAAAACAACCGTTGTGGCCCATGACGGCTGCATGACCGCCTTCGGTGGGCCACGGCGGTTGGCATTACCGCCGTGGCCTACGACGGTTAGACTCCAACCACTGTGGCCCACGGCGATCGTCGTGCGCCACGACGTTTGGTGGTCAAAACTGATAAATTTCGAACCGGTCGTGTAATTTTGCAAAATGAATAAAGAAATATAAATAAAAAATTCTTCATTCAAGTCTCACTAAAGTCGGCCCAACCAGTATAAGTACCCATGCCAGCCAAAGCTACGTATGGGCCGAGAAAGCCATGGAAGCGTGCCACGGCCTCATTCATTCAGGTCAGGCAATTCATCGAAGAACAGAGCTTAACAAAAATCGTCGAAGAACATGAACACGAGCTGAGGCAAATCGAACCAGTAAACTGTTCACCGAAACAAGGAACATCGACAAATAGAGCTGTGACTCTGTGAGGCCCTCAGGCCCTGGCCAACATTCCTGCCTGACACATGGAGTACTTGATACTACCAGGAATCCAGGATCAACCCCACTGCAATTAACTCTGCTGATAGCGTGATCGATTCGCATGAAGCGGCCAAAGCTAAACCTCCTATATGCATCAGGGCGTCAGGCACTGCGCAATGCTGAAGCCCGATATACAGTGCAGATGCATGAACACGCCCCCTCTTATTTCTTCGTCGGCGAAATAAGGTGCTCCCCCCTTATGAGTTATGACTGTGTTCTGTGCAGTTTATCACAAGAAGAAACAGTGGGTCACCTTTTTTTGGCACGCCCTTTTGCACAAGCTTGTTGGTCCCTCATCAATCTTACTCCGGCATCAGCAGACCCAGGGCTCGTAATAAACTCCTTCAAGGATCAGCTCAACATTTCCTTCTTCATGGATATAGTGATAATCTTGAGTTGGTCCATCTGGATGGCAAGAAACGATTTAATCTTCAGGGGTATCTTCAATTGATTTTGCATGATACTAGAGTGAGGAAAAAGGATGGTATCGTGCTGAAATTGGACTTTGAAAAGGACTATGATAAAATCAATTGGGACTTTCTGTTTGAAGTGCTGAAGCAAAGAGGATTCAGTGAAACTTGGTGTGGATGGTTAAGAACAGTAGTTTGTGGGGGGCCCTCAGTGTCAAAGTAAATGGGAATATGGGTAGTTATTTCAAAAGTGGAAAAGGAGTGAGACAAGGAGACCCCCTTTCTCCCCTCCTCTTCAATTTAGCAGCTGATTCCCTAGCAAAAATGGTACAAATAGCTCAAAGAAATGGGTTAGTAAGAGGGCTGGCCCCGGAGTATATTCCAAATGGGATAGTTATTTTGCAATTTGCAGATGATACAATTATTTGTTTGGATGATGATGATGATACAGCTCAAAACATGAAGTTTTTGTTGTACCTGTATGAAAAGATGTCGGGCCTCAAAATAAATTTTGAGAAGAGTGAAGTTCTCATGATATCAACTGACAGTGGGAAAACTATCAAATACTCTGGTATGTACAATTGTGCAGTGGGGCAGTGGCATATAAAATACTTAGGGGTTCCAGTTGCTGGATCCAGATTGCGTATAAAAGATTGGATAAAATTGGTGGAGAGAGTCCTTAAAAAACTTGATGGCTGGCAGTGCTCCTCACTGTCCTCGGGAGGCAAGCTGATTCTTTTAGATGCCTGCTTGAGCAATATTCCTACATATGCAATGTCTATGTATCTGCTCCAAAAACGGTTGTTAAAAAGATCGATGGAACCAGAAAAAGATTCTTCTGGCAAGGAGGAGGTACCAAGAAGAAATACCATCTCGTGAAATGGTGTGTTGTTGCAAGGCCTAAACAGAAAGGGGGCCTGGGAGTTAAGGATCTGTGGAAAATGAATCTGAGTCTCCACTGTAAATGGTGGTGGAAACTGGAGAATGGGGAAGGCTTGTGGCAAGAAATAGTGAAGAAGAAATACAAAATTAAAGGTGGCATAGCTACTCTAAGATACAATCCCAAAAATTCCCCTGTGTGGAATGATTTGATCAGAGTTAAAGAATACTATCTGGCTGGGAGACAAATAAATATTGGTAATGGCCTTGACACAGATTTTTGGAGAGACCCTTGGTGTGGACCTGTAGCTTTAAAAGAAAAATTCAGTAGTCTGTTTGACATCTGCAATGAGCAGACTGGGAGTGTGGCTGAGAGGGCTGCTAATGATTGGATACTTTCCTTTAGAAGATGGTTAGATGAACATGATCAAGTACAATTCAGACTCTTGAGGGATATTCTTTCTTCTTGTGCATTGGGCAATGACAGAGATAAACCAATGTGGATCTGGGGCAAGAAGAAAAGCTTTTCAGTTAAAACCATGTATACACATCTTTGTAGGAATGAAATAGAAAAACATAACAAAAGGATCTGAAAAGCCAAAATGCCTCTAAAAATCAAGATTTTTATGCGGCTAATGCAGCTCAATGCAATCCTAACCAGGGACAATTTGTCAAAAAGAAATTGGCAAGGGGATAAAAGATGCAGCTTTTGCAATAATGATGAAAGTGTAATGCATTTATTTTTTGAATGCGCTTTGGCTAGATATATTTGGAGCCTAATAGCGATGGTAATTGGTGCTGACTGTAGACCAATCAACATAGATCAATACTGGTTTTGGTGTGATAAATATCTTCCCACCTGTAAAAATATTCACATGGTCTGCTTTGCGGCAATTTGCTGGGCCATATGGAAAAGTCGCAATGCAATCTGCTTTGAGAAGAAAATTATTAGATCTCCTACTGAGATCGTGTGCTTAGCAACTTCGTTTTTGTTATATTGGGCAGGTCTCCAGAAGGAGGAAGACAAGGGGGCGCTGGAAATGGGTGCGGGAGCTCTCAAGGAGGCGGCTTTGGCCTTCCACCCGCAGGTCCAGGCGCATGATGATCAGGGTGTTGGCGCGTTGATGCTGCAGTGAGCAGGATGGAGTGCGTTCATGAGCCCGTTGATGACTCGAAAGACCTCTTTTGCCAGAAGAAGATAGCTGTTGAAGGAAAAAGGATGGAATCTTGGTGTTAGTCTTGTAAGGCTTGTGGAAACTGTGTGTAGATGTGCCAGGTGTATGTCTGTGGAGGCCTGGTGGTTGGTTGGTAACTTTGTCTGCGGGTTGTTGATCCTCCCCTCCTCTTTTGGGTTGGCCCTCGGTGCTTTGCTCAAATGGAGGAGGGGGGAGGGGGGTAGTAGGCTGGCGTGTTTGAACTCTGTTGGGTGGACGTTCTCTGTGTTTCGTTCGGTCCTGTGTCGTCAAACTTTGTGATTTCGTTATGAAAGTAATGAAATCCGGGCTATGCCCCTTGAAAAAAAAACTTCGGGGGTACTACTCCAAGCCTGCAGGCAGTTCGCGACCGGTTCAAGAAAGAGTTTGCTCTAGTTATCTTGAGAGCAAAAGTGTCCAATAAGCACTTGATGGAAGGATGGAAGCTACTCTTTAATTGTTTTGATTTTCTTTTTGTCTTTTATGGTTTCTTGATTTTTCTCTGTACGCCCTGGACTCGTTTAAACTCACGGCCAATCCTGATGCAGCACAGCACCCCGCATACTTCGACGAGCACAACCGCGATCACGTCAATGATGGTGGCGATTCCGAAAACTGCAAGGACACACACAACCAATCCACCGTCATTGATCTTGGTCATGCTCTTGATTTCTCTTTCCTGGGACGACGAAGAGGCCGGAAGAGGGGAAGATAGGGAGGGAGAGAACGAGAGAGCTCACTGTATTGCAACCACAGCGGCGGAGGGAACAACGGGATGCGCAGGTAGCAGGCGTACCCGACGACCACCACGGCGTCGCCGTGGACCGTCGAGAGCTGCGTCCCCACCTTCAGCGCCGGCACCACCTGCGTCGACTCGTTCAGGCACCCGGCGCACTCCGCCGACGTGCGGTTGGCCGTGCACTGGCTCCCCAGCGCCGCGGTCGCCGAATTGTCGCCGTCGCTGTCGTCGTAGAACCAGCCCCGGAACGCGTCCTCGCGGGCCGTGGAACGGTTGGTGTCCGCGTACGACAGGAAGCACCCGGCGCGCCAGGCGCCCGCGCGGCGGCTGGCGCCGCACCCGGCGGCCACGTCCTCAGCGGCGGCGGATAGGCACGAGCGGCAGTCGCCGGGGGAGGAGCCATCGTGCGGCGCGCCGAAGCCGAAGCATGCCCCGCGCGCGAAGGCGGTGCCCGTGGGCGCGGCGAGGAGCGACAGCACGTTGGCGCTGAACGCGTTGTCGTTCCAGGCGGGCGACGCGGTGGCCGGGGCGCAGTCGAGCAGAGGCGGGAAGTGCTTGATCGTGTCGGTCGGCTCCAGCTTCAAGGCGACGCCTGGTCCTGCGGCTGCCATCAAGAGGACGAGGACGACCAGGGATGAGAGGCCCCGATGGCTTCGTGCACGCCATTGGCGGCGGCGTCGGCATGGAAACAGTGGCGGTGGTCGGCAGCTGCAGCAGTGGTGAGTGGTGACTGGAGAGCAGCTTGATCACAGGCGCGTCGTCGCTGCGTCAGTGGGCGTGTGGCCACGGGCGATCCAGCGGTGGTTTTTCCGCATCCTGAAGACGACTTGGTGGCGAAGGCGATCGCGCATCGGTTGGGGTAAAAGTTGGGCATCTGCTCTTAAGCCTTCAGCTCCATCCCCTTGAGAAAAGTAGTTGGGCGCATCCGTCCTTTGATCCGATTCGGGTAAGACGTGTGCGCGTGCTGAGGGATACGGCTACCACGTACCTCCAGTCATTTCTCCATGTCGCTTCACGCGCCCCCCCCCCCCCCCCCCCCCCCCCAAACCACAATTGATCTGCGATGTGGCCATTGCCACCTGTCTGTCATGGTTGCGCTTGATGTTTTGCCGGGCCAACAGTAGATGGTACTTCCTCCGTAAAAAAAAATTGCAACTCTAGCATTCGACATTTGTCCCAAAACTGATGCATGTCTACCTTTAATGTGGGACCTACTAATGGATGGTTGTTTTATAAAAATCAATAGCAAGTGTTGTAGCGGGCGGGGGTGCCCATAGCAATTTAGTTGTATTCTGCTAGGGTCCGTAGACCACTCGTGAATCTGTGATGGTTCCGGAATGTAAAAAAATGCCGGCCGGCAACTATTGTAGGGGTATACATGTCTTTTACATGTTTATTGGTTTATGTGCAAGATGCTAGAGTTGCATCTTTTCAGGGACGGAGGAAGTAACATTCATCTATTGCCCGACCAATTGCCAATGCAGGATCAATCGGCTTCTTTCCATGGTAATAGTCATTCGGGAGTTCCACAGCGGCCATATACCACAGAGAAGAACAACTCTGTCCTCCTCTCGGCAGAATTGATCATCGGTTCCGAACTTTCGGTCGATCACAAGTTCGCAACACATGTGTAGGGATGAAAGCGGATCGGATAATACCTTTATGACATCCGCATCCATATTTTTTTGTCGGATGTGGAGCGGAGCGGAAATTACACGGATGCGGTTACGGATGCAGATTTTTCGGATGTCGGATATGGTGCGAAGTCAGATCGGTGTAAGAGCGGATGCAGATTAATATAGTCGGATAATACATGCTTTTATTCAATTTCAAATTGTGACAAATGATTCTCTACGCATGACTACGATTAAGGTTTTTGATGCACATGCAACACTATATATATGGCTAAAATTTTGTGAGCTAAAAATTATGTATAGGTAAAAAAACATAGTGTATGAGCCGTATTGGGTTGTCATAAGTCGGATATCCTATTATAGGCCGATTATCCGCATTCAATTATCGGATAATCTATATCCGTCGGATATCACTAACACCATGTCTTAATCCGCATCCGCACACAATCGGATTCGGATTATCCACATCCGCATGGAAATCAAAAACTCTTTTCCATATTCGCATAAATCGGATTCGGATCGGATGCGGAAATTATCCACACCACTTTGATCCATACGTGTGTGCCCCTGGCCGGATGAGCTTAAGAGTTTGAAGATTTGGACCTGTGGGTTGATTGTTGGGTTAAAATGGATGTAAAGGCTTCGGACCTCAGCTGCTAAGCGCTTTAACGTGGGCCGTGCCTTCCGTCGATGGCCGACAAACAACAAGCAGCCTGTTCGCTCAGCTTATCAGCCACCAGCTAGCAATACTTTTCTCTCAGAACGAATCAGCCACCAGCAACCAGTCGCAACCAGCCAGCAATACTCTTCTCTCAGAACAAACCAGCACCAGCCATCAGCCACCAGCCAACCGAACAGGCCGAAGGCTTAGCTCTATCCAGTAGGCTTCCTGGGCTCAGTTTACCTGCTCGTCCCACATGTAAGGGCTCCCAAACGGTGAAAAATAGACAGAACACGGACAAAATGATGTGGAGGGCAAAGAAGTTTAAGTCGATGGCACACATGTGCGAGTGATCTTTTCAGTGACACACAGGTCGGCACCATCTTTTATAATGGCATACAGGTAAAAGCCTCTACTTTGAGCCCAATCTCTCTTTCCTATTGGCTGTCGAGGTGATGCAATATCAATCAGCGGACAAGAGATAGAGAGGCCAAAACTAAGGCCCCCTTTGGATCACGGGTGAAACGCCGGTGAAGCAAAGGAATCGTACCCTATGGGATTGATGACGTCACCTCACCTTTGGTTTTGCAGGAAACGTTCCAGAGGAATGTATGGAGGATAGGAATCGGTCTCACTGTGCATGCAGGGAAAGAAAAATGGGGTTCGACTTCTTACTCGCCGAGCTCGCAAAGTGGAGGAGCCGTGCGCTCATCGTACTGTAGTGGAAGGATTGAGGGAGCCTATCCTATCGCGAGCCTTTCCTACGCTAATCGTGAGAGCCAAAGGGGCCTAAACCAGCAGCCTCAAATGTGATTATGTGAAGACGCTCGTTTATCTTGTAGCATGCGTGTCTTTTGGAACTCACCAGCCTACTTGTGTGCTTGACTCCCTCGTGTACTCTTGGACTGGATGTAAACGTTTTGAAATCACTAAAAACTTGAGACTTTGAGAGAACATAAGCCAGCGCAGCGCCTCACGTCTTCCTTGTCCAGGTGTCGGATGGAACTCCGAACCTCTCGGTAGCCGGGTAGGCGAAGCGCTCCATGATTCTCATTTCTTTAGAATTAGAATGATGGAAAGGCTCGATCCTTCCCGTCGCAGCGCGCGTCCGCCGAACCTTCTCGTCGCGCACGCGGAGCGGAATCGCACGCGATTTCTGGCTCTCGCTGTCGGCCTGCCATTGAGCGTTGGTTCCACCGCAACAGGGGTTCATTTTTTAAATCTTGCCCCACTCTTATTTCAGTTTGGATGTTGGAATGCAGACATCGCTCGGTTTGTTTGCTTGCTTCCGCACGGTACACGACGGGACTGCGCTATCTCCGTCGGATGATCCGGTGAGCCAAATTACGAGTTTGAATTTTGTGATATACTGATATATGGGTTCATGGTAAACTAGTTTGATTTCTGAATCCCCCTTCCCTAATAGCGCTGAACTTTTCTCTGTTTGTAGATATGTCTGCGTCCGTGTTCCAGTGAAGTAACCGTAAGGGCCTAAGGGGATTGTTGGGGTCATGGGGATACTGTGGGATCACATAGAACTAGTTCGACAACTTGCAAGTTAGGATTATTAGGGACACAATCACACAAGTAAATGTCAGTAAGTGAAGTCCCTGCCCAATTTGTTTAGGGATGTTGCTTACACCGTTACACGTATTTAGTTTTCATCCCTAGCTGTACAACCAATTCCATAGCAGTTTTGAGCACAATGGAATGCTCATCCTCCACATTCACCTGTTCTCTGTCACAGTTTCATCTTTCCTCTTCCTTTTTACTCCCTCCGTCCCAAAATAATTGCACTTGTTGACTTCTGCGATTCACATTTAACCATTCGTCTTATTTGAAAAAATTGTGAAAATATTATTTATTTTGCTATTACATGTCTTATCATCATATATATTTTAAGCATATCATAATTGTTTTTACATTTGCACAAATTTTTTGAATAAGACGAATAGTTAAACGTGCCCTGTAAAAATCAAAGGGTGCAAATATTTTGGGACGGAGGGTGTAGTTTCGTAGTGTTGTTGTCCCTGTGTGTGTGAATTTGTGCTTCATCTGTGACTGTCAGTAATTTCCGTTTGGATGTTGGAATGCAGACATCGCTCGGTTTGCTTACTTGCTTCCGCACGGTACACGACGGGACGGCGGCTATCTCCGTCGGATGATCCGGTGAGCCATTTCGTCAAACACCTTCCGATCAACTACGAGTTTGAATGTGTGATATACTGATATATGGGTTCATGGGAGACTAGTTTGATTTCTGAATCCCCCTTCCCCAATTGCCCTGAACTTTTCTCTGATTGTAGATATGTCTGCGTCCGTGTTTCAGTGAAGTAACCGTAAGGGGATTGTTGGGGACTTGGGGTCTTAGGGATACTGTGGATCACATACAACTAGTTCGACAACGTGCAAGTTAGGATTATTAGGGACACAATCACACAAGTAAATGTCAGCAAGTGAAGTCCCTGTCCAATTTGTTTAGGGATGTTGCTTACACGTTTTTAGTTTTCATGCCTAGATGTACAGCCAATTCCGTAGCAGTTTTGAGCCCAATGGAATGCTCATCCTCCACATTCACCTGTTTTCTGTCATAGCTTCATTTTTGCTCTTCCTTTTTAGTTTCTGTAGTGTTGTTGTCCCTGTGTGTGTGAATTTGCGCTTCATCTGTGACTATCAGTAATTTGACAACGTACATGATGGATATCCATGTCAGTGCATGGACATTTCTGGTAGCTGCCATGTCAAGTTAGATTTTGAAGGGTGCAATGTCTAGGAGTGCTGCAATTTTGCGATGGTCATGCCAAGCAGTCACTACACAGAGTCGCAGAGGGGCATCTCCAGAGCAATGCTCACATTTTGGTGTTCCTTGGAGATGGTTCGGTTGTGCTGATCACATTAAAAAGCCACGCACTGCTACACTGGACCAGATAAATTCTGGAGATCAGTACTCTTCTGTTATCGTTGCTGCAAAAAACAGCACACCGCATCAGACAGCTTGTGTAGAGATTTGTTGGTTGTTCACACCAAAGCAACACTACAATCAATCACTGGGGTTCTCAGGTGTTCCAAGTCTTCGTCGCATGTGTTCCTCATATACTAGGACTAAACCAGAAGGTGCTGAAAATTCTGTCTTAAAAGTGTCTTCTACAGGAACTTCTGAAGTTGACACCTGGATTGCTATGTCAGAAAATGCTTATTGCTCTGCTATGGATGCTAGCACCTCTGCAGGCAAGAAATTAAAGGATCTGAATGATGCAATTGCACTCCATATCCAAGAGTTATTTAGTAATCATGCAGATCTAGAGAAGGTAGTTGTTCCGGTTGGCGGGACACTGATTGGTGCAGCAATGGCATGGTTTGTAATGCCTATTGTTCTAAGGAAGCTTCACAAGTATGCATCAGCAGGCCCTCTCATGACAATCTGGGGGGATTCTACCAAGAAAGATGTATCCTATCAAACAAGCTTGTGGAGTGCAACGGAGGATCCTGCAAAATATATCATCACCTTTATGGCATTTTCTCAGATGTGAGGACCTTTTTCACCTTCTGAAATAAACTTATTTTCTCATTACCTTCTTACTGTAGAATGATTGTATTGGCAACACTATTTATATTTCTAAATCTATGTAAATGCTTTTCAGGTTCACACCAGATTCCAGATTTTTTATATCCCTTTCATATATTTTGTACATTTTCTCAAAGGAGATTCATATGATGTTTCTGTGCAATATATTCATTTTAATTATGCCTATTTATGGTATCTTGCGTTTGTTCATACTGATGTTGGTAGCATGATATTGTTTTTCTGTTACAAACCATACTACTACGATGCAGATCATTTTCTGGTTAGATGTTTAAGTTTGCTCTGAATCTGTCTGAGGTTTCTGATGTTTCCTTTCTTCCTCAGGGCTGCAGTTATTGCACCAAGCATTTCAGATTTCCTTCCACAGACATTAAAGGGGGCTTTTGTCGTATCTTTTGTGTGGTTCCTTCACAGATGGAAAACTAACTTCATTGCTAATGCTATGGCCAAACAAGCTGCTATAGCAACTGATCGTGAAAGATTGTCAGCATTTCATAAGGTGTCATCGTTAGGACTAATTTCTCTTGGAGTTGTAGCTCTTGCTGAAGCTTGTGGTGTACCTGTGCAGTCAATATTAACAGTTGGTGGTGTTGGAGGTAATATCTTAATAATCTACAGTGTTCGTCTTTGCATAAGCGTTTTTTGTACTTCATGATCTCAAGACTTTTGTGTTGTGCGGACCAAGTAGGCAAACAGCAAGTCTACCAGAATCAGACCTATATCACGTCACTAACTAATATATATGCAATGCAGAAAGATGATCGATAATGTTTCTTTACGTCTGTTTTGGTAGCCTTTTATGTATGTATTTTTGCTAAGCATTCTTTCAATAGTCCTGCTCTTGTTTATCTTCCCTGTTGCCTGAACTTTGGTTGGTACGCAAGAGTGGTTTCTGGCTTTCTGCTGAACCTGTATTAGGTTGACACATACATGTAACAGTTTATTTGCTTTCAATATCTTCATCAATATACATATGTCCAGTAATATACCTATACTTTTCTCACAAGTAAGAAAATGAATCTTCCTTTTTTAACTAATGATTACATGTACCAAGTAACATTCTCTTTTGTATGCCGTATTGCTGTTACAGGTGTTGCTACTGCTTTTGCTGCTAGAGATATCCTTGGTAACATCCTGAGTGGATTCTCTTTACAATTTTCAAGGCCCTTCTCAGTTGGAGACTACATCAAGGTCCCTGTCTAATAATCTAACAAACCTTTTGTTGTATTCATTCGAAACTACAAGTACAATCGATAGGTCATCAGAGTGCTAATAATATGATTAAATTTGATTTTGTTTCTAGTTCATAACCTTGCTGAAAAAACCCAAATACATTGCCTGAAAAAGTTGAATGCCAATTGGATGAGAATTAATTTACATCATCAAATTAATAAGGCAGCTAAACAATGAAAAATTACCAGATGCCATTGCTGGAAAATATATGAAAACAACCACGCTGCATCTTGTTTTTGTTTTGTGTAAATTCAAAGAAAGGCTACGAAGTGGGGAAATTTGCCTCCAGAACAGTAAGGAACCACCCATTCAAACTGCATCTAATGAGCTTATTCAATATTCCAAGTTAGGCATAAGTAGCAAAATATTCAAAATGTGGTTGCATGAGACATCATTTTGAGATGTTTTAAGTAGAGTGAAAGGCACTTAGAACTTAGAAGACACAGTTCAATAAAGTGCTCTGCTTTTGCTGATTCATAATTCCAACCATGCCTTTTTGTAAGTTTATACGATACCCAGATCAAAAGTTCAAGAGAGCGCTGGTACTTCAAACTTTTGAGCCAGGGCTCAGCTTTTTCCAACAAAAGTATTTTGTAGCTTAGATAGCTAAAATTTTATGCCAGGGCTCATGTTTCTTCCAAAAAAAGCATTTCATGAAGAGATGAAAACTTTTGAGTGTCTAAAACTGCTTCCATATTGCAGGCTGGGTCAATAGAAGGGCAAGTGGTCGAAATTGGACTGACTTCTACTTCGCTGACAAATACTGAAAAGCTCCCCGTTGTAGTTCCAAATTCCTTATTCTCCAGCCAAGTAATGTCTAAAATGCTATTCTTTATCTTATCTTCTTAAGTATATTTTGCATGTGAATTGTGGTATATTGCATGTACTACTGTTTCATAGATCACTGTTTTTATTTTTTTAGGATGTTTAATTGATTATTGAAACCCATGAAGCAAATAATCTGTTTTGTATTACTATTTCAGAAGTTAGCTTATCGTCTTAACTGCTGTCAAGTAGTGATTCTTCTCCCCCAAAAAAATCTGCAGATGATAGTGAACAAATCGAGGGCCCAGTGGCATGTTAGTGTGTCCAAACTTCCTTTAAGAACTGAAGACATCGAAAAGATTCCTACTATAACAGAGGAGATAAAAGCAATGCTGGTGTCCAACCCAAAAATTGATGCTCCTTACTGCTACCTCTCACGATTAGAAGGTTCACGTGGAGAGCTTACAATTGGCTGCAACATCAAAAGCACGGTATGTTAACTCCGGTCCTCTTAAAAAGGAAACTTTTCTTTTCTCATGATTTAGACATGTTTAAGGTTCCACGAAACTTTGGTTTTCTCATGGTTCTGACATGTTTGAGGTTTCATTACTTTGGAACCACAATGTTAAATGACTGGTATATCATGTGCATTTCTCTTTGTGCTATGCTACTAAGGGCTTGTTTGGGAATTAGTGGAATGAAGGGGAATGAAGGGCATTGGGGTGGAGGAATTTCCATTATAACTCAAAATTTCCCAAAATCCCCTTCAATCCTCTTCCATCCACTTCAATCCTCCGTTTCCCAAACAAGCCCTAAAGTGAGCATGCATTAAGTTTACTTTGTGTGCAATTGCATATTAGCATTTTGCTCAAGCAGACAGAGACAGTCAACATACTCCTATGTAAGGTATTGGCAACCTGTGTGATGGTTTTATGTTTATTCTCTGCATATTTGTGGCATTTAGGAAGCAGCCTGGCATCAAAGTTTAGCAGAGCTGAGATTTCGGATTGTTTTGGAAGAGCAACTCCAAGAGACTAGCTAAAATGACTTGACTAGCTAAATTTTAGAAAAAATCTTAAAAACACTCTTCCAACAGACTAGTTGTCTACCTAACTAGCTATCCTAACTAGCTAAATCCGTTGTTCCGCTATCTATCTTTGGCTAGTGGCTAGCTATCCTGATTTTCATGAGTATGACAAGGCGGGACCCACATGCGGTGGAGTATATAGAGAGTACAGTTTAGAGAGGTTGTTGGATGTCAACAACTTTTTGTTAGTTATTTCATTTTACATACTAGCTAAATCAGGATTTTAGCTAGTGACTTTTAAAGAGGCTCTTGGAGTTGCTCTAAGCTGCTCTGGTTGAGCCAGTAGTATGATTGTCATTTCTCACCTAAAAACACTGCAGGAAGCAGGTTCGATACACCAGAGCCCGATCTCCCGACTGACAATTGTTTCTCTATGACCACAGAAAACAGAGGAATGGTCATCTATAGAACAAGAGATTCTCCTGAAAGCTGCTGCCATCATGAAGCGACATCAACTTTGGACTGCCGCGTGAATCAATAGCATGTGTTTCAGAAGATCAAAAGACTCTAGCATGATCTGATGCTCATATGGGAGGGATGGCATGTGTAAATATTCTTCCTTCTTTCATCTATCTTACTGTTTATAAGGAATAAAAATACAAAAGTGAGGTGTGAATTTCCTATACAATTTGTTCTACGTATATGTGATAATTACAGTTGGTTGATCTCCCAGTCCTCACATACACCCACGTCTATGGTCATCGTCTTGTTCCCTTTCTCTCCTGGCCCGGGAGACGACACCACCCTGCAGCAATTCCGCCTCGGAGACTGCAGCAGATTTGCGCAAAATTAAACCCGTCAGCATCGCTGACGATCATCATCAGAAGACAAGTGTTCAACATAAATGAAGAGTGCTCGGCGAAGGGTGGTTACCCTGTCCCACAGCGCAGGGTCGGGCTTCTTGACCACGAGCACGGTGTCGAGCAGCGCGTCCGGGTCGGGTATCTTCCACCGGCACGCGGGGCGCTTCTCGTTTCGCCGCCGCCACCTCTGGTACCTCGTCACGGTGGTCTCCCCTCCGCGCGCCACCGCTCGCCGCGCCGCCGCCAGGTAGTACAGCGCGGGCGTCTCGCACGGGTTGCGCGCCAGCGGCCGCGTGTTGAACGCGTGCGACTTGTAGTCCGCGCGGCGGTACCAGTTTTGGAACGTCCGTGCGGGGGTCT
Organism: Cenchrus americanus; assembly: GCA_947561735.1. Classification (NCBI taxonomy): domain Eukaryota; kingdom Viridiplantae; phylum Streptophyta; class Magnoliopsida; order Poales; family Poaceae; genus Cenchrus; species Cenchrus americanus. The sequence continues at coordinate 28,758,229 of OX387241.1, read as the reverse complement.
CCATCTCCCGCGCCGGGATCGCGCCCCTCGCCACCGTCACCACGAACCCCCACGCCACGGACACCGTCCACCGACGTGCCTCGTCGTAACAGATGGACTGCTGCATCGTCCCCGCCGAGTCTAGCATCACGGGCCCCTCGAACAGCCTCCGCACCGCGGCCGCGCGGGACCGCGCGTCCGGGAACAGCGGCCGCACCACGTCGAGGTGGTGCAGCGACACGAGCGGCGCGACGGGGTGCGCGGCGAGGAGGCCCAGGAGGTCGCCGTACACGTCGTACTGGTGGAACCCCGGGTGCCTCGTCAGCGGCACGCCCAGCTCCGCCATGCACGCCTGGATGCGGTCGTCGCTGCCGTACAGCGACGGGTACCGCCGGATGCACGCGTCTTGCATCCGCTCCAGCCTCGCCACCAGCGGCCGGCTGATGGCGAAGCCGCCGCCGCCGAACGCCATGCCGTACGAGAAGTAGAGGTTCTGCAGGTGGCTCTCGGAGGGGGAGCCGATGTAGTAGGGCTGCCGGTGGTCGAGCCTGCTCAGGACGGCGAGGAGGTTGTCGGGGAGGAAGACGGTGTCGTCGTCGCCCATGACGAACCACCGCACGTCGGGGAGGCCGAGGCGGAACGTCTCGGAGACGATGCGGGAGATGCGGATGGCGGAGCGGTGGCCGCGGCGGTGCGTGTAAGGGAAGCTGGAGGTGTCCGAGGAGACCATGATGGGCGGCAGCCCCTCCGGCACGCTTGAAGGACGCACGGGGCGATCCATCCACACGAACCCACGCATGCCCCCACCGGGGCGCCACCAGATCTTGATGTACTCCTTTCGCTTCTCCCACAAGCGCGCCGACGCCGCAATGCCGAACACCACGTGCTGCAGCGTCGTCGCCGAGGGCACAGCGGGAGGAGGAGGGGGATACGGCGGCGGCGATGGCGTCGAGGACGTAAGATTATTATTGCTGGTACTAAGGTGGGAGGCGGCCAGGGCGGTGGCCATGCCCGTGGCGGTGGCGAGGTCATCCGGCGAGCAAACGGGGGTGGAGAGGATGGCGTGGAGGGTGTAGAAGATGTAGATGACGGTGAGCGGGAGCAGGAGCAAGAGGACGAAGCGGAGGAGGGATGCCGCCGGGCTCTCCTTGCCGCCTCCTCCGGCGGCGGCCTTCATTGCCCGCGCCGTCTCCGGCCGTCGCTGTCCTCCGGCGGCGGCAAAAGCTTCCGGTGCGCGCGAGCGAGCAGATTGGTGCGGGGAAGAGGGAGAAAAGCGAGAGATTTTTACGGAGCTCGCGGGGGCGGAACGGTGGCGTAGGGGAGATCGGCAGGCCGCGCATTCTCCTCGCGCGTTGGCGGCCGGGAGCGGTTCAGGTTCAGCTGGATCGGCTCCGGTCGTTTCTCGCGATTTCAGTTTCAGTTCGTCGTTTTGGTCATGTTAAGGATGGTATAGGACAGTGTTAGTGGTTGTGATAGTTTTTAACACCTTCAAATTAACACATAAGAAACTAACACCTTAGATGTTTGGATGGAGGTATTAGTTTGCTTTAAAGTAACTTTTCCAATCATTTGAAGAAGGAGAGGGAGAGAGAAATAGGGTGAGGTCCACCAAACTAACACCAATTACCACCTCTTGGAGATGTTAGTTTTTTGGGTGTTAGTTCCAACTAACACCAAACTATCTTAGAGCAACTCCAAGAGACTAGCTATCTTGACTTGACTAGCTAAAAAATGGAAAATTTGTCTAAAAACTCAATCCAACAAACTAGCTAAACTAGCCTTAGCTATCTTCCACTAGCCAAACCAGGGGCTTCGCTAGCTATCTTTGGCTAGCCAGTCCTGCTAGCTATCTCCTTATACATGAGTATGGCAGGCGGGACCCACTAGTGGTGGAGCATGTGGAGAGTTGATTTTAGCTAGTCTGTTGGATTTCATCAACTTTTTACTAGCTATTTCATTTTACATACTAGCTAAATCAGAAATTTAGCTAGTGATATTTAGAGAGGCTCTTGGAGTTGCCCTAACACATGTGTTTGGATGAAAATTGTTAGTTTTGGTGTTAGTTAACACCCCTATCCAAATATGCCCTTTGTGATGAACCGGATTCTTTGTTTGGAGTCATTGCGATTGCGTATCTCAACTCTGCCACGCACGGCGGCGGCGGGCGCTCCTCAATCCTCATATATCCGCAGCAGAAAAGCTTTTTTCTTTTTTTTTGAGAGAGAGAGAGGATCCACAAGACCACAACAGAAAAGCTGAGTGGTTGCGGGCCTCCAGCATGAAATCTGCGGAGTGCGGAGGAGAGTATTCACATCGGGAGGCCCGCAACTTGGTCAATGGGCTTAAATATTCATACTAGTCAATGAGGATTTTTTTATTCCAATTCACAATTTTATATGACCGTTTTGAAATCTATCAAAAATAAACATCCACCGCCGTGGCGTACGGCGGTTAGCCGCTGCCGTCGTACGCAAAGGCGTTTACAAACCAACTGTTGTGGCCCACGGCGTTTGGTGGCCGTCCACGGCGGTTAGGAAACCTCCACGGCAGTTGGGCCTAACCGCCATGGGCCACAGCACCTAGGCCCAACCGTCGTGAGCCACGGCTCCGACCGCCGTGAGCCATGGCGGTAGGCTCATTTTTGTTTTAAAAACAATTATTAAATTATAATAAATCCGGTAGTAAAGTTAAGAAAGGGAAATTAAGGAATGCCAGTTCGATTATTACAACACAATCATAATAGGATCCAGTTCAAATATTAAAGCACTGCAGAAAGACTACAACAACATACAAAATTAAAAACTTCAGTCATTCTTGTGATGTGACGACGAAGGTTTATCTTTCTTGGTAGCTTTTTAGCTAATAGATTAGCAACACATGGGTCTGCTAGTGGAGCATAAAGACCACATGGGTCAGCTAAAGTAATTTCTGTAATTTCTACAATATTAAACTAATTTTCTATAATTTCTAAATAAGCTAAAGTAATTTCTATAATTTCTACACATGCTAAAGTAATTTCTACAATATTAAACTAATTTTTTATAATTTCTAAAAAAGCTATTGTAATTTCTATAATTTTTACACTTGCTAAAGTAATTTCTACAATATTAAACTAATTTTCTATCATTTCTAAAGCCGCTAAAGTAATTTCTATAATTTCTACACATGCTAAAGTAATTTCTACAGATAAACTAATTTTCTATATTTCTAAAGAAGCTAAAGTAATTTCTAAATTTCTATACTACAAAACTAAAATTTTTAAATCTAAACTAATTATATTAACTAATTTCTAATCTAAAAACTAATTTTCTACACTAACTACACTAATTAAACTACTTAAAAAAGGGAAGAAAACTTACCTAATAGAGACGGCGGAAGGGAAGGAGGGGGCGGCGACATGTGTGGGGGGACGGCGGGAACAACGCCCATTATATAGGGGCGGCTGCCGCCATCCGCCACAGCGGAAAGAGTCTAGCCGCACGTCCAAACGTCGTGGCGCACGACGGTAAGGTGCCATGGGGCCCACACCCTGGAGCTGATAGTTGGCGGTGACCTTGCCACCGTGGGTCACGACGGTTGTACGTGCGGCCGCCGTAGCCTACGGCGGTAGGCCCTTACCGCAGTGGCCCATGGCGGTAGATGTTTATTTTTGATAAATTGCAAAATGGTAGTATAAATTTGCAAATTGGATTAAAAAATATATAAAAAAATTCGTCCATGAGCTTTTTAAACACCAAGGGAATCCTTGTGGTTGTTGTCTTCTTACAAGGATCCTTCTTCCCGATTTTTTTTCACTATGTGACTTATAGTGTTTGAGATTTGTGCACACAATAATACTCCTTGGATCACCATCTTTAACCTAGCTCCTCTCCCACTACCTACCGTCGCTGCCCCCACCTTCACACGTTGTCGCTACATTGCTGCGTCGCCACGCTCTCCCATGCGTGTCATCGTCCCCTCTGTTGTACATCGTCAATCCCCTGTTGCGTTGTCATCTCTCCCATGCGCAACGCCACCCCGCCCCGTGGGCGCCGCGGCAACCGCACCACCTCCTGTCGTGGCTCCTCCTGCGTTCAAAACCCACCAAAGCTCGCGGCAGCCGTGCCAACACCTCTTGTGACATCGTCAGCCTGCGTTCGCCCGCCACTGCGCCACCGTCTCCTGTGATCCCGCGACTCGCACCGCCGCCTATGACCGCCGCACGACCTCCTGCAGCTCACACGGATGCGTTGCGCCTCTGGTGTGTGCCAGTCATTGAAGAAATCCGAACTTTTTATTGAAATGTTGATATATGTTTTAATAGGTGTTGAATTCAGACTATTCACTTATTGAATTAGTTTATAAAAAATGTTGAAAGTGGTTGTTTTTCAAAAAATATTGAATGTAGTATTTTATAAATGGTGATCTATTTATTTGAGAATGTTAAATATAATATCGAAAATGTTGAATTTATTTATGTATCAGTTACACTATTCGTTGGGCTATAAAGCCATTTTGATTATCTAGTACACGGAAGCTTGGGAGCCCCCTTCTTCCCTCCCTGTTGCAAACGGAGAAATCCAGCAAATGTTGACAGGTGCAGAGTGCCGGCATCCGGCGATGTTTCCCTTGCAGCTAGGCAATTCTCCTTGCCGTGAGGACGCGGCACTCTCTCAGTCTCTCTAAGCATGTGCCTTTTAACTCGTGTGTACTTTCTCCCTCCCTATCAAAATATTTGTAATTGTTGTTTTTTCTTGCAACCTTGATCATTCATCTTATTTAAAAAATTATTGCAATTATGTAAACGGTAAGTGAAATTTAAAATACTTTCAATAATAAAGCATGTAGCAAACAAAATAGATGGGATTTTAATAATTTTTTTGATAAGGCAAATAATCAAAGTTGTTAGAAAAGTCAGGGCCTGATTGGTTGGAGGCCAAAGCTGCCAAACCAAAGTTTTAGTCATTTTAAATTTTGACTACCAATTCAAAATTTTGACCAATTTTAACAATCTAAATGAATAAGTACCTACAAAGGTTCATCTTGTGCACCTTAGTTCATTTGAATTGTCAAAATTGGTCAAAATTTTGAATTGGTGGTGAAAATTTAAAATGGCCAAAATTTTGGTTTGACAGCTTTGGCCTTCAACCAATCAGGCCTTCAATGACGCTAAGTATTTCAATACGGAGGGGGTACAAGTTAATTCTCCGTGGCGATTATTTGGGCGATATACGCAAAAGAACTAGTGCTTATGAGGAAAGTTACTGTCCTGCTGCCGTTCACCACCACAGATGTGTGCAACTCTAATCCCATCAGGATAGACACACTGTACTGAAACTGGAGTGGAGGAGCTCGCATCCCATCGCGTCAGTGGTCTGCCCTCGAAGCAGAGCCGAGAGGATATTCGTCCCTTTCAGCCAAGGAAAGGGAATTACAAAGCTTGGTAGGCCACCCGTTTTCCGGCACGTCGAAAGCGTGCCGGGGCCGGGCCAAAAGCCCCCATGCACAAGCAAAGACGAGGAGCCCCGCGTGGGGCCTATCCTAATCACCCGTCGCCAATTATCGCTCCTGTGAGTACCAGTACATCCGATTTTCATTTTTTTACATTCCGGCCTCTGCGGTAACGCACACAGCCTAAAGTCTCTGCGTGACCACACACAACCAAACTTATTAAAAAACTAAGATAAATAAAAAACTTTAGTACATGATGACATATGTACTAAAGATCTACTACATCCAAAAAAGAATTGAGTTTATTTCTCAAGACAGTGTTAAAGATATATCGATGTCGCTTCATGACGGTCTTCAAAACAGTTATCGTGACTTAAACAATGTGCACCAAAATGAACTTGAAAGAAACTCATTGGATGTAGACAACCCCCACTGCAGCTGGCAAATCGGCTCACGCTTGAAATCATGTGCCGTCACCGTTGCCCCTCCACCTTGATGTATCGGTGGCGTTCGGAATAGCCACCTTCGATCCATGCGCCGAATCTATGCGTTGTTGGGTCGCCGGGTTGCATCGCGGCACGAAATATTGTCGCCAATGAAAAAGTATATGCCCTCGGCAAAAGAGAGGTCGTTCCTCACTGTTAGAATGCGTGAGAAACTGTTGCCCTCGTCGTGGCGATGAAGACGAGTAGTCACCACTAATTTGCGACCCCATCATCTCCTCCTCGACCCTTCCTTGGGCACCCCCGCCTGCCGCTTATGCGCGAGCGGCGTGAGGTGCTACAGTAAGGGCATGGTATGCAATGCAAGAACACCTCCGTAATGCCTTCAGGAAGGGACATGACGCCCATATGCGTCATCGTTGCAAGCTTTCGCCGATGATCTTGCACGCTATGACAGCGCCATCTCTGGCAGCCAAGGGATGCGATGACATGCAGGAGCAGCGCCATCTCCGCACGCACGCCGGGGAGGCCGGGACAAAGGAAGGTGCCGTCTCGAACAAGATGGGTCCCGTCGTGCAGATCCGGGCTCCAGATGGCCGGATCCGGCGACGACGGGATGAGCGGGTGGCCGTCGACTACCACAGGCACAACAGAGAGTGGACTAGGGTGGCGGCGGCTAGGGTTTCAGAGATGCCCGAGCCGCCCCATCTCGTCCAATGGCACTGACGACCACGCTACACGATGAACCGAGCAATGGGCCGACGATCTGGGGTAGGAGCCGAGCCAAAATTCTCAGTCGCGGCCAGCGCCGGGAGCCATGGGCGCTGCCTCCTCCGTCGATATGGAGGAGTCGCACGCCGGCGGTCGGGGATCCCGCGCCGCGCGCACGACGGGGCTCCACGGCCGCCGCCTCCATGGGCACCGCCCTATGCGGATCGCGATTTGCCGGTTGTGTGGCTCCGCCGGCCGCCGCCGCCGCGCGCCGGCCGGCCGACGGCGGCGGCGGCCTCGCCGGCTAGGGTTTGGGGGAGCTAGGCGGCGGCGGCTGTGTCGCCCTCGAGTCCTGATTCCAGGGGATGAGCGTGGCAACTAGTTCAAGCTGAACACAATATCGTTACCTTATTCAATCTTCATCCCTCGGACGAAACAGCCCGTCCAATTCCCAGTCCCAATTCCCAATCTAATCCATTGTTGGTGTCATTCGCAGCGCAGCAGAGGCTGCCAACAATGATCACCTCACTCTTTCGTGTCCGTTACTGCATGCTCATCTTCAGCAGGAGATGCCGAGTACTAGTAGATCGGATCTGCAACTTGTGGCATAGATTTAAATTTGATCGCCGTAGAAGGTTCCCTGTGATAACTTGCTGGAGTTTGATGAGTGTGCAGGAAGGATGTAGGTAGCTTCTAGAGCTTGCTAAGCTTCTCGCTTTTGTTTAGTGTAGTGGCCTGCAAATGGGGGCCAAGGTGAATCGTATCGTCTCTTAATTAACAAAGGAATGTTCGTTGCAGCTACTTGCTTGGAATATGACGGTATTACTTACTGCATGCGTAGAATACCACAGATTAGCGCCCGCCCGCGGCTGCCGCCCGCCATGCACTATGGTAGCACTCGGTCGCTATCGAGCGCTACGGGTTGACCCGAATCGGCCGCGTATCTTACGGTTGCGCCTTGCCTCTCAGGAAGGTCAGGTTATCTGGTGATTACGCTTTACGCCACGCGCAAGCGGGCCAAATGCGATCAGATCGTCGGGTCAGCTTCAAGTTGCAAAACAAGGAGGAAATCCGATGAGGAAGTGGGTTTGTTATCCTCGTCGGGTTAGATTATATCGAGCCAGATTTGTCTTCACAGCTGGACACGGACAGCAAATGGGTCGAAGGATTTGAGGCGAAACGGCTAGAAATGGAGCAAAACGGCAGGGGATCGGACGGAGTTCTTGTAAAGCGAATTTGATTTCATCTGCAAAAAGATTCCCATCTCCACGAACTTGGAAGATGGAATCGAGAGCTGCACAACAACCTACTTGGCTAATTTCCTACTATTTTTTTCTTCTTTTCTTTTATCCCTCGGGGATCCGCTGTTAAAACCGGGGCGGACTCCCCCGTTGGCTTCGCCCTTCGCCGGCGGCCGAGGAAGGAGGCTGTCGAAGACGGAGGGGCACGAGGCCAGCCATGTGCTGCTGCTGCTGCAGACCCTAGTGGTGGTTGAGCAGCTTTGGCGGCGGTCACCCTTCTGACCGACCGCCCGGAGTGGGCCGCACATGAGGACGCGGTTTCCCTCGCCAGTCGCCACGGTTTCGCACGGCCGCCCGGCCACCACGAGGCGGCGCGGGGGCGGCGGTGGCGGCTCCCTGGAAGCCGCCGAGGCCGTTGAGCGAGTAGCTCGTGCGGCCGCGGCCCGGCGTCGGGGTGGCCACCGTCGGCGGCCGGCGTGGACGGCGGGGACGACGGGTAGGACATGTCGTAGTCGATGCCGGCGTCGGCCCGGGGGTCTCCCGGCGGCGGGCGTGGTGCGAGCAGGCTCCGGAGATGAGCGCGCGCGCGCGGAGCGGGCATGTGCGGCCGGTCGTGCGCCATCCGGCGGTCGAGGCGGCCCCGGTGGAAGGCGTGGCGGCGGTTCTTGCCGAGCTTCCGCACCTCGTCGCCGGCGTCGATGCCGCTCGGCACACCGCGCGGTCGCCGCCCCCGCACGCCATGCCGGCCGGCTCCTCGAACCGCACCACGGGGAGCGCCTCCTCGATGAGCACCGCCGGGACGGTCCCCGAACTCGGGCCGCTCGTGCTTGCGGCGGCGCGGGTGCTTGCGTCGCGCCACGGCTGCTCCTGCGCCGCCGCTGCCGCCGCTAGCAGCGGGTAGTTGTTGCAGCCGATGTCGATGAGGTCGTCGAGCCCCATGGCGTGGAAGGCCCAGAGGAGGAAGCGGTGGAGGTGGCCCAGGAGCAGGAGCACCTGGAGCAGCACGCGCGGGAGCAGCATCTCCGAGTACCCCACGGGGAATCCCATCGCCGTTGTCGATCTTGGTTGGAGCTGCAGAGCCAGAGTGGAGCTCAGTAGTGGTGGTGGTGGCGCGTTTGTGCGTGGCGTGGACTCGTGGAGGTGGAGGACTGAACCCGGGGGGCAGGTCGTTTATAAAGCGGGGAGCGGAGCAGGAGGCCGGGGAGGAACGCGGAAGCATCGGTGACGGCCGCGGGAAGTGGTTGGTTTGCGTGTGCGGGCGCGTTGGCGTCTGGATTGGCCGAGCGGTGGTCTGGTGGACTCGGACTCGTGTGCTGGAGCTCTGCTCTCCTCGGCGATCAACCCGGGCGGGGGCCCGGGGACGTGACGGCGGAGGGCGGATTTTTCTTGGCGTGCTACGTGATTTGTTCTCTCTAGCCTTGTAGTCCTACACTGGTAAGTAGTTCTACTTGCCTGCTATGCAATTTTTCTTTTGAAAAATGCAATGTTTACCCTAGGGTCAACTGTCATGACATGTACTGAGACGCTGAGAGTACTTTCATAGGCTCATACGGTGTACCTAGCTAGCAACTCAAAGTTTACAAGCCCGTACAGTAAGTTATTCACATTCTGCGACGCAGACACGCAATGTAGCTGTTTGCGAGCTAGGGTTCTAGAAGCTATTCATATCTCCAAATCGGGAGGGTTCAAGGTTGTGAGCTGTGGGATGTGCTGGCCTGTGGGGGCTTAAAAGGGATGGGAAAGGTTTATATAGCAAAGGGACAGAGGCGGAACAGGAGGTTGGTCCCGGTTTGTCACGTTTCACCCGGCCCGCAGTCGCAGGCAGTTGGAGGAGGCTCCCCCGAGCTCGGTCGTCTGCTCCAACTTGGACCGGCTACTTGCAGTCCGTTCGTCGATTGGGATCCCATCGTCTTTGCAAATATCTGACCGGGGGGCAGCCGGCTCTAGAATTTCTTCCCCAATTCCACACACGCCGACAGGTCTACGAGAAACAGAGAGAATTTGGTTTTGACTCGAGTTCTTCTCGTTCATGCACATCGTATATTCACAGTAAAAGCCGGCTGGGCCATTTGGAACTGCGATTAGCTACCTTGTCCGATTTGATTTGGTGTCGCTCTCATGCAGTCCTGCTGAACCTCTAGTAGTTTCTATGGCTAAGAGCCTAATGAGACGACGAATTTACTTTGTTGCCAGCATGGTGGCCACACCGAAGCCAATTACATCCATGACAATGGGGTCCTTAAAGTCACTCCCAACCCAGACTCTACACATGAAGTTTATATTTCGAAAACTCTATCACAAGAAACTACATTCTCCAATGCTGATTTTCTACCATGTAGTCTATCTAATATTCCTCTCGGATCTTCTACTCCCACATGTGGCAGCCACATGGGATCCGCACGGACTTCGTTTTGCATGTAGACTTGGAGTCTAACTTAGACTTGGTTTCTAAGTTTTCACCCCTCTCTCATCATTAAATTACTTGCCACATCAGCAATTTGCTTAGGTGGCAGTGTATTTAATGACTCTGGGCTCCATCCTAGAGTCTGGGTTGGGAGTGCCCTAACAATGCGATGCCTCGATCAAGGCCCCACCAGACCACTTTCTTGAATAGTGGAGTCTACAATAGAGATGTTGTTAGGTGCTGGCGGGAGACAACGGTGGTATCTTCTCGGCGATCTGCTGGCAACCCACCTCTTGGACCGGCTAACCAATTGTTGCTATCTTTTGTTGGGCATTTGCAGAGTTCCTGTTTAAAAAATGGAGCATGTTGTATCCTGAAAGCCAGCTCGCGCACTGCTGATGACTGACATGACTCAATAATAATTGGATCCGTTCCTTTTGACTTTTCTGAATTGAGATTTGTTACTATGCTTGGGAGGAACCTGAGGTTCCTCCAACCGTAACTTATGTGTTGTATTGCTGATGTAAATCCCCAGGCGATTCTTATGTAATGCAGATGTGGGCTCAAACCTAGTAGGGTAGTTTTTTTATGACCGGCTAACCAATTGTTGCTATCTTTTGTTGGGCATTTGCAGAGTCCCTGTTTAAAAAATGGAGCATGTTGTATCCTGAAAGCCAACCAAGATCCACTCCTCTATTGGTAACAGCTCGCGCATTTCTGATGACTGACATGACTCAACAATAATCGGATCCTTTCCATTTGACTTTACTGAATTGAGATTTGTTACTATGCTTGGGAGGAACCTGAGGTTCCTCCAACCGTAACTTATGTGCTGTGATGTAAATCCCCAGGCGATTCTTATGTACCGCAGATGTGGGCTCAAAATCTAGTAGGGTAGTTTTTTATGACCGGCTAACCAATTGTTGCTATCTTTTGTTGGGCATTTGCATAGTCCCTTTTTTAAAAATGGAGCATGTTGTATCCTGAAAGCCAACCAAGATCCACTCCTTCATTGGTAACAGCTCGCACACTGCTGATGACTGACATGACTCAACAATAATTGGATCCGTTCCATTTGACTTTACTGAATTAAGATTTCTTACTATGCTTGGGAGGAACCTGAGGTTCCTCCAATCGTAACTTATGTGTTGTATTGCTGATGTAAATCCCCAGGCGATTCTTATGTACCACAGATGTGGGCTCAAAACCTTTTCTATTACATACGAGTCATTTTCAACAGGTATTACAAGGTAGTATCGTGCGCTGTAACAGACCTTCTTGTAAAACCCCTCTCACAAATCTTATGTAAACACCAACCTTGTTTATACAATATAAAGTTCTGGCCGGTTTCTTGCCTGTCGTAGTCCCCTCAAAAAATAAATTACTGAATTGTGTTCAAACGCTCCTCAAATTAGCTGAGTAAAAACCTCTGGCAGTGCACGCAAACCTCACGCTAATACTACAATGCAATCCCGTTCTGGCTCGATGAGAACCACCTATAGTTTGCCGTTCCCTCACGATCGAACACCATCTGTTTCTGGGGTGCGCAAGTTGTGTGCTGATCCCATCAACCAGCAGAGCATCCTGAACGCATCGAAGCAGGACAGACAAGTAGACAGATCATTTGGTGCCTTTGCACGTACCGAAAGAGACGCCCACGAGCAGGCACCTACTCCCTCCGTCCCACAATGTAAGAATGTGAAGCATTCAAACTCTAGAAGCAACAGTGAAGGAAAATGACTTCTATACCCCTCATTTTACACTACCCACCAACTCTCCACCCACTCACCAACCTCATTTAATTTTGTCATATCCCTCCAAATCCTTATATTTTGGTACAAAATTTGAACCCTCCAAGACCTTATATTATGGGACGGAAGGAGCACTAGCTAGCAGCCGCTTGTCAATCTATCGGTCAGTCGCGACTCTCAAGAGACTCTCCAGCTGTGGGCGAGAGACGACACCGCACTGACGGCCGCCGGCATCACAGTACTCGCTCGTCACTCCCTCCGTTCTGGAAAACCTGACGTTCAGGATAAGGTTTGTGTCAAACATTGAGAATCTAAATCATCAATAACTTTTAAGATGTTGAGTTTGCAGATGTGAAAACTATACGAATAGATTTGTCTTGAAAAATACTTTCATAAAAGTATAGATATATAACTCTTTGATAAATAGTTTTATAATGACAAGAGGTCAAACTTGTGTTTTGGAGACCGTGTCGCTGTCTTAAACGTCAGGTTTTTCAGAACGGAGGGAGTATTTGTTGCGATGTGGGCGTGGCTGCAAATTAAGTGGCAGGATAATATAAAATGCTAGCACGATACGGATGAGATTAATTATATTAATTCGGGATCGGTAGCGTGTTCTTTAGTTAGCTAGCTGGCTAGCTCGCGCACCAGGCCAAATTGTACGAGATTAACCTGACGACCGACGATCCAATCTGCTGTTAACTTGGTCTTTGTACCTGAAAACAAATTTATTAATTGGATATTGTTAAGGTCTTTAGATCACATGGCACACGCCCATCTGAAACAGAATATTTTAGCTTCTTATATACTCCCTTCGTTCCCAATTTTTTGCCATTTTGACTTTTCTAGATACAACCTTTTTCGAATTACACAGTATATAAGAGACACTCACAACGCACACAGACTCATCCCTATAAACACACGTGCGCAAACCTTATCCCACAAATCCTCAAGATTGATGAAGTCACCACAGGTTGTGGTGCTACCGAGGCTCTGGTAACCACTAGGCTAGGCTACGTGCCTTTTCGCCTAGATACAGTCCTTTTGTTATGCATATAGATAGATAGATAGATAGATAGATAGATAGATAGATAGATATATAGATAGATAGATAGATAGATAGATAGATAGATAGATACATACACTACTACACAATCAGGCATTCGTCCAATTCGATTAGTACCGGGCGTGTGCTACAGTAACCCCAGCACCTCATTTAGTATCGGCTGGTGTCTTCAGCCAGTACTAAATGTCGTTGCGGACCCGGTAGACACAGCCAGACCGAGCCATTTACTCCCTCCGGTTTGGTAAATGAAGTCGTTTAGGACAGCGACACGGTCTCCAAAGTACAACTTTGACTTCTTCTTTTTATAAAAATATTTGTTAAAAACTAACATATGTATACTTTTATGAAAGTATGTTGCAAGACAAATCTATTCATGTAGTTTTCACATTTCCAAACTCAATGACTTAAAAGTTATTCATGATTTATATTCCCAATGTTTGACTCAAATCATGTCCAAAACGACTTCATTTACCAAACCGGATGGAGTAGTATCGGCTGAAGACACTGGCTTGTGCTAAATGGCTCCCCCTCGTATTTGTGCCGGCCTGTGACACCAGCCGATACAAACTACCGCAATTTACCGCCCGGTACAAATGCTCCCACCTTCACTTTTTCTATCTCATCTCCTCGTCATCTTCACAGCCGCAACATACTCCTCCTTCCATCTTCCTCTCCTCTCTTTTCTCCTGTGCATGGCGGCTGCGAGGGTGCGGCCTCGACCAACCCCGACGCAGCCTTGGAGGCGCGGCCCCGGCGATGCCTCAGCTCCCCCTCCCCGAGCTTGCTACGCACGGTCGGCTCCGCTCTGCTTGTTGCCGCTGAGAATCTGCCGCGCAGGCAGCTCCAACCTTCATGTGTGCATCTGACTCAAGTCAATACGCTCCATTTTGCGATTTTATGCATCTCCAATTTCAGTAATTTGTATCATTGCATTTCGCCGAATCGTTGAAATTGATTTTTCATCTCTTAGAGTCAGTTGTCAAATACCATTTGTTGCTCCTTTGTGTTATTAGTTTGGAAGAAGATGGAGAAATAGTGGAGAAGGGGAACATGTTACTCTGGAGACATACAAGAAGAAGAACAAGGATTTCTTAGAGTTGTGCAAGAAGGATCGATAGGAAAACTTGAGATGTATTCGCATTTTTTACAGTGATATGAGATGTATTGTTGTAATATTGATAAACTTGTGATTATTATTCTTACCGTATGATTTTGTGAATGATTGTGTGAAATTAGTGATTGCTATGATTAGCATGGGAAAAGAAAACGAAAAAGAAAAGAATAAGAAAGAAAAAAAAGAAGGGAATAGAAAGATATTGTGCCTTGCAAGGACCGGTACTAAATTTTACTTTAGTACCGGGCACAAAGACTAGTACTAACTGGTGTGGCAATTAGTACCGGCCAGCTCGTATCGGGCAACTGCCTGGTACTTAACGCGCATTCTGCCTGGTACTACTGCCTCATCTTGTAGTAGTGATAGCAAACCAAATGTATTTATAAAAAAGCTAAAACGATAAATAAATTTGAAACTGAGAGACTAGTACGTTGGCATGCCAAATTAAAGTAGTGGTTCTTCAATTAATTAGCTCATGCTTGTTAGTTTCCAAAATAAAAAAAACAGATCAGCCGACAATCTTCTATTTGTCTTTGTAGCAGCGAGTGTATTGTCCATGCATGTCATGTGCGCATTATGTTAATCTTTTTTTTATAATTAAGGTTTAATTTTTGTAGCAGACATGTACTGCCAACTAACCAAAAAATCCATAAAAAACATGTGTACGAGCTAAGGAGCTGATTTGCGCTGCATGATCGAGGCCATGAGCGCTTGAGGGGGTCTACTTGACGGCCAAAAAATTTGGCAGTCCGGTTAATGGCGATTCAACTGAGCTATGCCCCCTTGCTCTACTCATCATTCACAGAGATAATCTAGCACAAATCAAATGCCATGTGATCTTGTTCATTTATCTGTTATACTAAAGCCATCGCAAGCCGATCGCTACGAAAATGACATAAAGGGACGGAAAGTAAAGCAGATCGAGCAAACTATCGGTCGAGTTGCCTTTCCCGTTCATTCACGTGGATGAGTGGATCGATTACTAGTCAGCTCTCGCTAGCTAGTCGCTACCTTAACTTGTATGAGTAGATCGTGTCCTTGGAGCTACTTATTAGCATTTCGTTCTCAGTTTGGCAGCAAATCTGATGGCCTCACGTAACAATCAACTGCGTGTTTTAATACGGGCGGCCTCGTTTAGATGGCCGAATTTCCTCCTTTTCACTCTCTCTCCACCACATAAAATACGCCAAAAGACATATGTTCGGAACACAAAATGTAGATGAAATCAAAAATTAATTACACAATTATGATGGCCTTTGCGACACGAATCTTTTGAGTCTAGTTAAACCATGGTAGGACAATATTTACCAAAAAAAACCGAAATTTACCTTTTCCTACTGTGCTTTAAAAAGACAAATTTGTTTGCTGACGCTCTCTGACGCACCCAATCATCACGTGACACTGTACGGTAGCCTGCAACTAGTAGACGCCCGCTGAAGGCTGTTGTAGCCCGAGCGCCCTAGTGGTGGGCTGGTGGCACCGGCGGCCGCCGCGTGATTCCGGTGTGATCGGTAGGCTGGCGAATGGGTAGTGCACAGTGACCGGCGGGGCCGCCCTCCGCCGGGGCAGGGACGGAGCTTTGCGGCGCCCTTTTCTGCGCCTCGTCTGCTCTGTGGATCGAGATGATGGACCGTGGTGGATGGCCTTTCGCCCTTTCCCTAGCACTTGCTTGCTGCTGCGCGTGAGGGTAACGTTGGCAACTTGCCATGAAAAGCATCCGGTATCGTTGTGAGTTGGGACGCAGCCCCATGGCCCCTATGGGAGTTGCGGATCTAGGGGGAAGAGCTGAGACACCACTCATTGGCAGACGCGTCATGCGTGATGGATCATCAGGCGTCCGTACTCTACCACCGGCAGCTAAATTTCTCGGATTATGTGTCAGGGTCTCGGAGGGTGTGCGAAATGGACACAAGGATTTATACTGATTCGGGCCTCCGGAGAGTAATATTCTACTCCCTCCGGTTTGGTAAAAAGAAGTCGTTTAGGACAGCAACACAGTCTCCAAAGTACAACTTTGACTTCCTAATTTTACAAAAATAATTATTAAAAACTAACATATGCATACTTTTATGAAAGTATTTTACAAGAAAAATCTACTCATGTAGTTTTCACATTTTCAAACTCAACGACTTAAAAGTTATTCATGATTTATATTCCTAATGTTTGACTCAAACCTTGTCCAAAAACGACTTCTTTTACCAAACCGGAGGGAGTACGTCTCTACGTCCAGTTCGCGCTGCCTGTGTTATTCACACTTATTTGTAGTAGGGGTACAAATAGGCGAGGGAGGGTGCTCGGTCCCAGGCCTATGTGGTGTGTGTACGTGATTCTTATAGCAAAGGTTTGCGTACAACCCCGGCCCTGTAGTGTACTCATCCGGGGCAACCCCTCAGGGCCCCCAAAATGCTAAGGGCCCCAAAGCAAGATACTTTGTATTATACACTGCTCTCATGTGTATAGTTTATGTGTACTTAATCGAGCAAACAACTAGTTCAAGTTCATCCAGTCACCATTGGGTAGTTCATCTCCATCATCAGTCCATCCGCACCTCCGATGACTATGGAAAAAGATTAGTCCCCAACTAATTTAGATTAATATTTAGTTCTTTACAGTGTATTCTTTCATCCTTTTCTCTTCTTTACACAAATTAAATCCAAATAATTTTTAATAATGTTTTTTTAAAAAAACTATACTTGGGTGCAACATCATGTATGCTTTAGTTTTGACTTTGCACAATATCACCAACTGCTATTAAAAATTTTAGTTTTCCTGGGTTCTAAGGGGCCTGCAACATAAGCTCCGCCTTGGGGCCCCGAAAACTCAGGATCGGCCCTGTCTGCGTGTGTGTGTGTGTGCGAGCCAAGTCTGGCCGAAGGTAGAAGAAGAGCAGTCAGAGAGAGAGAGAGAGAGAGAGAGAGAGAGAGAGAGAGAGAGAGAGAGAGAGAGAGAGAGAGAGAGAGAGAGAGAGAGAGAGAGAGAGAGACCCACCGAAGAGGAGAAGGAAGAAGTAAAAACGTCCTCCTTTGACGGGAGGCCCCTGCTCTCCCTTTTATATGACAAGGGGAGTAGGTTACATTAGTGAGAAAGTAAAAGCAAGAAGTAAAAAGGAGAGAGAGAGAGAGCTTGAGCACACGGTCAAAAGGAGTACAGGGAGAAACTTTTGCCCATGTTGCGGGCTTTGCTGCCTTGACTTCCTGTTTGGACGAGACTGCCATCATTGTGGCCTCCGTGGTGATAGTTAGCTGACCATCCCACTCTGACTGCCGCAGACCCAAGTGAGTACAGCTCGGTGTGGGCAAAAGGTAGGTAGTAGGTAGTTGGCACAGGGAAGACCTCTTAGGGGTTCCTTTGGCGCGAAGGATCCGCTAGTCGGAGACGGGGTCTCGTTGTGCGAGGTGAAGACTTATCGAGTTGAAGTCCACCTCGTGGTCCCTTAGTCCTACAACTTGGAGGCAACTTCTAGGAGGCCAAACACACTAAGGCAAACTACTTGGATGCCTATCACCCTAAGGCCAACTACTCGGAGGCCTCACAGGGGTCAGCTGGAGTACCACGTGACTTTGTCCTTTGGTCATTTTCCTTCATAGAAATAAATCCCGAATGACCATCCCAAAATACTCTAGTGGCCAGCTAGGCCATGTGGTTCTCGGGTAGCTTGTATCCTTGGGTATCCATAATATTAGATCCTGTCATTAGGGCACTCCCAACCCACACTCTATCATAACGTTCTGTAGCGAACATAGCCTCATATTCCATTAGTTCAAGCTTGATTTTGGTGATGCATGACAACATGATCAATGGGACTAACCATATTGTTTAGCATGTCTTTGCAGACATTTCTAGGTCCCAAGGATGCCAAAATACCACATGCCAAATTGAGAAGATAGTCCATTTTTCAAGGGTCAAAAACAAGAAAGAAAAGAAAAAGAAAGGACACCGTCGGATGAACCAACAGTGCAAATATAGCAAGCGTCGATGCAATCGTCGAACGAGTTGGTACACTGGGTGAAAACCTAGGCACCGTCGGATGAACCGACGGTCCATTTTTTAGTAGCGTCGGACGAGTTGCAGAGAAGAAGAAGCGAAGACAGTAGCACCGGATGATCTGACGGTCTGAGTATGGACACCGTCGGTCTATCCGATGCCTTGTTTGAATGAAGACAGAGACGCGCCAAGACAACCTCTTCAGCACCAGATGAACCGATGCCTTGGGTCAGAGATAGCGTCGGTCTATCCGACGGTCACGAAGATGCATACAGTAAGGGTTTGGCGAAGCGTTCTTCAGCACCGGATGATCCGACGCACCGTCGGTGCAGAGCGTCGGAGCAGTTCTGTCAGAGAACCTCAACGGCTAAGTGACGTGGGAAGGGCACCGGATGAACCGATGCTCCTGAAAAGTAGGCGTCGGTTCATCCGATGGTCCACTTTTCAGAGAGCCGTTAGCCAACGGCTAGCTGAGTGCCTTGGGCTATTTATACCCCCTCCACTCACCCATTTGAGGTTGCTGGATTGTGTGGAAGTGCACAGGAGTTCAAGACACCTAAAAGATCATATCCAATCCATCCAAGTGCTTATTTGCTCATCCTTAGACTTGCATATGCTTAGTGTATGTGCTTAGTGCTAGGCTTAGCTTAGAGCTGAGTGAGTGCAAGGTTGTGCCAACCTTGTGTGGTGATTCTTGAGCGAATCAAGTTGTACATGGTTCACCGGAAGCCTTGGGGCCTAAGTGGCTCACCGGCAATCGTCATCGACCCTCCGACTTGGTGTGGAGTGGCGAGGACACTTTGCGCGGGGGACGTGAAAACCCCCTTCCTTGGTGGAGAAGCTCCTTAGTGGAGGCGGCATCAAGGTGACCAAGGGAGCTTGGCAAGTGCCTAAGTGGCTAGCCTTCGTGGCGAGTCAAGTGGTGCTCTTGGGAGAGACTTGGTGACCGGGAAGCAATACTCTTGTGTGAGTGCTTCAACAACGTGGACTACGGGTGGCTTAGTGCCTACCGATACCACGAGATAAATCGTGTGTCAAGAGTTTGCTTCCTCTCACCCCCTTTACGTTTCTGCATTTACTCTATTGCAATCTTTGCTTGCCTTTACTTTCCTAGAGTAGTATCATGCTAGGAATGACTATAGGTTGCAAACCTTGTTTTGGGATGGGAGTTTCACACTAGAGCAACCCTAGTTGCACATCTAGATAGTATGTTCTAGTTTATCTTTGTGCAAAAGTAGTGAAGCCATAGGTTAAGGTTTTAGATTGCCTAATTCACCCCCTCCCCCTCTTAGGCTAACGAGCATCCGATTCCTTACAAGTGGTATCAGAGCTTCATTCTAAGAGAATGCTATTTTCACTCTCAATGTGATTTAACATCTCTAAAAAGAGTGAATATAGCAATATGAGCTTCATGCTATTGAGTCATGTCCTTGCGAGTTTATGTCTTTATATAAGTTCAAAGGCAATGTACTCATACATTCCTAATGTCGTATGGACCTCCCTAGGCCCACTACCTCGGTGGGTACCAGGACCGACTACTCGGTGGGCCCTTGGGACTACTCGGCTTGTGCCACACGACACCTGATGGCGTGGGGCGCAAGGACTACGGTGGAGAAGTACTCGGATAGGAAGCTATACATGTCCTGTACTATGTAGAGAACTCCTAGCCGTACCCGACTAGTACTCTCTCCTCAAACCGACTTGTAACCCTGCCTCCTGGGCTATATAAGGCGAGGCAGGGACCCTTCTCTCTCGTACGCATCATCTTGCAAGCACATCCAATCAATCCAGAGCTACGCAGCATACATGACGTAGGGTATTACACACCTCGCGGCCCGAACCTGTCTAAATTGTGTGCCACGTGTCTCTTCCTTCGAGTTACCAATCTCGGCAATGCCACATTCATCTACCTCGGGTACTCCCCTTGGTAGGTTGCTGGTCTAAAACACCGACAGCTGGCGCGCCGGATAGGGGATCTCGCCGAAGATCTCATGGCGAACTCGACGGCTTCAGTCTTCATCAAGCCAGTCGCCGCTTTCAACCGCAGCGACACCTTCGTCTTCGGGTCTTGGGTGTGCACTGCTGACGGCGCCGGATCCTTCCAATGCCGCCTCACCATGACTCCCAACCCGAGCACTAGGCTCGTGACGCTTCCCGAAGTAGTCACGGGCGAACTTGCCGGAAAATTCGGCGAAATTTCGCTCTACAACCAACACACTGACTTTGAGTTTGGATCCGACTCCAACTCGAACTCGACGTCTCCGTGGGCTATCGCATGCGAGCCGGCTTTCGAGGCATCGTGTGCGAATTCCCCACTCCACGAGCACTTCACATACGGCCTCTGCATCGCTAGCAAGGCCCATGCGAAGGCTCTCACTGCGCGCCGGGCCGGCAAGGAGGTCGTCTCCGACTACACGTCGGACTCCAACCCCGTCTCCGGCTACTACTCGGACTCCTCCTACGAGTTCAACTTCGGATCGGACCCAGATGAGCCCGAGTCTGAAACCTTTACGGCAGAGCAACCACTGTCAGGACCAGCCACCGGCCTGGTTATAACATCTACACCCGCCGGGAGATTCGTCTACTGGCCAGACCGCAAGCCTGCAGACCTGACAGACAGGAACTCACGCTGCGTCGCCTACCTCGACTCGCTTCCCTTCCAGGAGGGAATGCCACTAGCTCCAGCAGAGGAGCACACTCCAACAGAGGTGCCGACTACCAACTCTAGTCTCGGCTCTCCCAATCGTCAAGTCTTCATGACTACCAACGAGACGCCGGGACCTTCAGGGACACAGCCCGACCGTTTCCTTGAAGACATCTCAGCAGACGAATTGTCTGCCAACGCACCCGCAGACGAGACCAATGACGACAAGAACACCCGACGTGAGCGTAACAGGAGGCGCAACGAACGGCATCGGCGTCTCCGTGAGAGCCTCCCCATACGGAACCTCACAGAGGCGCTCTACCAAGTTGAAAGTCGGGTGCATACTACCCCCCCGAACGCGTCCTCATGTCTATCACTATGATAGCACGTCGTGCTCGGGGATGCACGCGGGAGAAGTCATCGCCAAGCTCGCGGAAGACGCCTACTTCATGAGAGTCGACAACAGAGTCGCTCAAGTACCTCCCCTTCGAACTTGCGAAGCCGATCACGAAGCCACAAGCCGCAGTCCAGCCGACAACGGGCGCAACCGTACTCGAGGAGAGCTACCGCAGAACCCCAACCGCGCTAGGGCATCTGCCGGAGGACCTTCTCAGGGTGGTCACAGCGCCGGTCGCGCTGGCGGTAGTCGTGCTGTGGTGGGTCACGGTGACGCCGGCGGCGGAGGCAGCGGCGGCGGGAGCTCCTCACACGGGGCTGGAAGGAGAGCCGGTGGCGGAGGTGATCGCGGAGGCCGAAGCCACGCAGACAGCCACGTCACCGGTGTCTCATGCGGCGGCTACAATGCCCGTCGCAGAATCGAGGAAATTCGATGCAAGAAATCCTCCACGACAGGCGGGAATGATGGCTTCCCTGCCTTCTTTACTCGACTTCGCAATCTGCTGCTCCCAGAGAAATTCAAGCCTCTAGGGATCACCAAGTACGACGCGAAAGAAGACCCAATGCAGTGGCTCAGATGCTACACCCTCTCCATCGAGAACGCTGGTGGCAACAATGACACAAAGTGCCTCTACTTCCCTTTCTGCCTGGACCAAGCTCCACTTACATGGCTCGAGTCACTCGAGAAGTACTTGATCGACAAGTGGGACCAGCTCAAGGAACAGTTCACCAGCAACTTCGCGGGCACCATGGGACGCTCGGGTACTCACATGGACCTGGCCATGGTGAAGCAGGAACAGGGTGAAACTCTGCACAAGTACATGCGGCGCTTTTTTCGACAAGCGCGCCACTGTAGTCGATGTCACCGACAAGGAAGTCATCGACCTTTTCCAAGACGGTCTCTACCATCGTCGCACCTTTGAAGACTTCGGTCGACGTCGCCCGAGCTCCATTACCAAGCTCAAAGACATAATTACTTCATGTGCCGACGAAGAAGACAAGGCGAACGCCAAGTACGACGCCATTCGCGGCAAGAGCAAGTTTCTTCTATGCAAGCTTTTGGTACCTCAAGTTTCTTCTATGCAAGCTTCTTTCAAGTGGTGTCGCATCTAGTGATATCATTTCCAAGTGGTTCATCTCAATGTAGTGCCAACAAGGTAGAGAGGATCATCCCCCGGAGGTATGCAATGATTAAAAGACTACAAGTGATATCTACAAGTGGTAATGTAACAATAACCCATTTGTCTTATCTCTTGTTCTTTAAGCTACCTCCTTGCATGATATGCTCTAAGCTTCCATTGTCTCACTAGTTTGTAGTTGTGCACTTGTTTCCACACTATCATTTTGTGCACATACTTAGGGGGAGCTTAGTTTGTATCATGCTAGTCTCATGAGCTTGTGATCAACCTTAGTTATTCTCACATGTGGTATCTTCATTGATATCATACATATGTATCATGGTTCATGCGGCTTTCTCCCTTGTATTTAACATTTCTCTTTGAGCTATGCTTGCTAGGTCTTGCTAACTTCCTTGGAGCCCTTTTGTTTTGGACTTTTTGGATATTTTATTCGAAAGGGGGAGAATGTGGGCCAAAGCAAGCTAAGTGGTTCCAAAGTGGGAAGAGGCAAGCTATGAATGAACATAGGAAGAGAAGATCAAAACGGGGGGAAGTTTGATCTAGGGGGAGTTTGGATGATGGTAAGCATACAAGCAAGTGCAAGTGGCTCTAATTTTGTCAATTTTTGCAATTTTATGCTTGCTTTGCTTGTGTTGTCATAAATCACCAAAAAGGGGGGAGATTGTAGCGAACATGGCCTCATATGCCATTAGTTCGAGTTTGATTTTGGTGACGCATGACAACATGATCAACGGGACTAACCATATTGTTTAGCATGTCTTTGTAGACATTTCTAGGTCCTAAGGATGCCAAAATACCACATGCCAAATTGAGAAGATAGTCTATTTTTCAAGGGTCAAAAACAAGAAAGAAAAGAAAAAGAAAGGACACCGTCAGATGAACCGATGGTACAAATATAGCAAGTGTCGGTGCAATCATCGGACGAGTTGGTACACTGGGTGAAAACCTAGGCACCGTCGGATGAACCGACGGTCCATTTTTTAGTAGCGTCGGATGAGTTGCAGAGAAGAAGCGAAGATAGTAGCACCGGATGATCCGACGATCTGAGTATGGACACCGTCGGTCTATCCGATGCCTTGTTTGAATGAAGACAGAGACGCGCCAAGACAACCTCTTCAGCACCGGATGAACCGACGCCTTGGGTCAGAGATAGCGTCGGTCTATCCGACGGTCACGAAGATGCATACAGTACGGGTTTGGCGAAGCGTCCTTCAGCACCGGATGATCCGACGCACCGTCGGTGCAGAGCGTCGGAGTAGTTCTGTCAAAGAAACTCAACGGCTAAGTGACGTGGGAGGGGCACCGGATGAACCGATGCTCCTGAAAAGTAGGCGTCGGTTCAACCGACGGTCCCCTTTTCAGAGAGCCGTTAGCCAACGGCTAGCTGAGTGCCTTGGGCTATTTATACCCCCTCCACTCACCCATTTGAGGTTGCTGGATTGTGCAGAAGTGCACAGGAGCTCAAGACACCTAGAAGATCATATCCAATCCATCCAAGTGCTTATTTGCTCATCCTTAGACTTGCATATGCTTAGTATATGTGCTTAGTGCTAGGCTTAGCTTAGAGCTGAGTGAGTGCAAGGTTGTGCCAACCTTGTGTGGTGATTCTTGAGTGAATCAAGCCGTATAGGCAATAGATAACTGAACCACCATTCTTGCTTACGTTTTTCTTGTAAACTCTCAAAGCAATGTTTCTTTTTGCCCTTTTTAACGATCGTTACCTATTCACTTTCCGGACAACGAAATCTTTACTATATCCTGTTAATAATTACTAAAATTATCCTCCCTCCAACTTTGCTGAGTCGGCGAAATCAAGTGCGCTGCAAGGCCCAGGTGGATATTGTACGTGCGCGCGGGCTCATGACGACGACGACTAGTGTCCGGAGTGTATATCGATTATCTGACTATAAAAATGACTTCAAATGGAAAATCTTTGACTGTAAAGTTTTAGATCTCGTCGAAAGCTATAATTTTCATATAAAGTTTACCTCCATTCGAGTTCAAACAAAAAAAATTAAAAATTTTTGAAAGCAGATTGGACCCCTAGCGCTGTGGCCCACGGCGGTAGCCAACGCTACAGTACCGCTCGCGCCCCTAACGCCGTGGGGCATAGCGGTAGGTCCCTGCTGCCGTCCCTCACGGCGCTAGATGTATAGTTTTGCAAAAAAAATTCGGACCATATATTTTTAGAAAATTGAGGGAGAAAAAATATAAAAAAAGAAAAAATTCTACAGCCACGCTGAATTCCGAAATCAATCCATGGTCCAGCCCAAGCTACCACCAGAACGTTGATAAGGGTTGGGCTTCCAGCCAAAAAAACCCATCTAAAGTTGAGTTTATTATTTTCCAAACATTCCACCTCATAATTGTTAATTACAAAATGTTGTGACAATTTGTAAAAATGTCCAGCATTTTTAAAAAAACGGCAAATCAACATTTTCATTAAAAGTTGAGTCAACATTTTCTTAAAAGAAGTACACCGACACTTGTTAAGAGAAAACATTGGATCCAACATTTTTTTTCAAAATGTTTTCACCAAAATTTGAATGAAAATGTTGATTAACATTTTTGAAAATGTTGGAACGTTTTTAGGAAAAAAATTTCACATCCGTGGGGGCGCGGTCACACCGGGCCTGCGACCTCGAGCCGAGTGAGCTCGAGACAGCCGTGCAACCATGGGAGGTCGGGCGGCCGCGACGGCACGCGGGTCGACTGCGGCTGCGGCGGGGCGCGCGAAAGTCTGTCACACCCAGTTTTAAAGGCAAAACCGAATGCATAGATCACGTGTGCGCCAGGATCAAGATACACACACGTAATGGCATTGTGAATACCAAAATCAGTGCCACACGAATAAAGAGTTATCACATGACCAAAGTCTTAAACGAAACATAAATAACGAGTTCTCGCAGCGGATAAAGATGCTCGCACAGGGCACCGACTGAAGACACGCACACCTAGAACTCCTGGAAATCTCCGGGGTAGTCTTCAAAGTTCTCCCAGTCTGAGCAGCATTCCGAGTGTTGTAGATACAAGAAAGTAAACAAGCGTGACCACATGACGTACTCAGCATGAGGAAATAACATAACATGCAAGGCCATAAGGTGGATGGCTGGGGTTCAAACAGTTTAGCATTTTAGTGATTCAAGTTTTATTAGCAACATAATTACTAAAGAGTGTAAGTTCATACCAACCCAATTAATAAAGTATAAACATCATAAATAAAGATAAAACAACAATTTAACTTTAAATTCCATAATTTAGTCATGTGAGGGTCCAGGCCGCTCTTGACCGTGAGCACGGCTAACTAGTTAGTTTTACACTCTGCAGAGGTTGTACACTTTCACCACAAGCAGTGTAAAAGCTCCGAAGAACTTTGAACAAAACCATGCGGTGTTTGCAAGGCACCATACTACACTACCGAGGTGTGGTTGCATAGAGACGCTACATGGCCTTTACAAAGGTTCCCTAGCAAGTTACGACCCACAAGATCCGGATCAGTTAGCAAGGTATAAAGTCCCCTAGCAGGTCGATACCCCACCATAAGAAGAATAACTCACCCAGTCCCCTGCTAGAGCGAGTCTATACCCCAAAGTACCGCCGATCCCTTGTCCTTATCAGGTAAGACCATGCCAAGCTAAAGTTCCTAATTTTATTCAGCCAAGACCATTGCCCATTAGTTCTTGTGGTTGTACTGTTTTCCTGGGTGGTTCTCCATGTTCCGATTATCATAACAAAGTGATCTTGCAAAGTAAAACAACAATAAGCGGAACATAGAATATAAAAGTATCCAAGTTGATTAATGCCATCCCAGTTAAGCATGCTAAGCCACAGCTACCATCAAGATTAATTTAATTAACCCGGTTACAAGGCAAAGGTTGTAAAAGACTAGGTATGATCCTTAATAGGTTCCCGTCAAAGTTAATGCAAGCAAGAAAAGTAAATACAGTGAATTTAAATGCATGTTATGTAGGACAAGTGGACATGCATCAAGGAAGACTTGCCTTCAACAAGACTCCGCTGCTCAAACTCTGGCGCGTCTTGATCTTCAAATCCTTCGAACGCTTCACTCTCTACGCTCCACAATCATCACATACAAGCAAACAACGAGAATAAATAAGAAATAGTCACCAAACAGTACTAACAGAACAAAACAAAGGCATAAAACTGTTCTACTCTTCGAGACGATCGCGTGGATATAAAGAACATGAAAACGGAGCTAAAACGATCAACATACGCTTAGTTGAAGTTGCAAGGACAAAACTGTAAAGAACCCTAAAAATCTAAGGCTAACTGAAAAGGATCTACTACTGCAGAAGGGTATTTTTGTGAAATTCGAAAAGCACAGGGGGGTTTTCTGCAAAAATGCGAGGGCCTGCCGGTTTGACTGGAATTGACCCGGGCTGGCTCGATCTGATCCGTTGGATCTAGATCGGATGGCTGGCGGTGGCGGTTGGTTTAAACAGCGGCGGCAGGTTGATCAGGGTCGCTAGATCCGGATCCAGCGGCTGTGGCATGCACCGGACCGGCGGTGAGCGGCGGCGGGTGGCGGCGGTGAAGCGCGGGATCGAGCTAGGGGGCTCAATTTCGTGCGCAGAAAACATCGGGGTGAAGCCCGCGAGACACCGAAGCCATCTACGGCGGCGCGAGTGGCTAAAACGCGATGGAGACGGCGTACGACACGGCGGGGCGGAGCGTTGCGGCGACGAAGCTCCAGCGAGCTTTCCTCGGCGACTCGAGGCACGGGGACGACCACAAGCGGCACGGGTGGCCTCCTCACCTTCTTGCGCGACTCCGGGGCGACTTCTCGTCGGCGGAGCGGTGGCGACGACGGCGGACTGCTACGGCGGCGGCGCTAGGGTTCCGACGAGATTCGGCGCAAGCGCGGATGGCGGCTAGGGATCAGGTTGGGGATCCTAGGGGTGGCAGCGCGGCTTAAGTAGACTGGGAGGCCGCCTTGGTGTGCGAGCCACGCCTGGGAAGGTGGGACGAAGGCGGACTCGGACGGCGGCGGGGTCTGACTCGGCCGAGTCCGGCTAGGGCACAACGCGGGTTGGGGATGACAGGTGGGCCCCGCTTGTCAGCCGCTGCGGCGCGGGAGAGCGAGCGGTGGGCTAGCGGCGGAGGTTTGGGCCGGTTGGGCCAGAAGCGGGTGACGCGGAGGTTTGGGCTGGAAGAAAGAAAACTGGGCCGCGGCTTGCTGGGCTAGCTGCTGGGCTACTGCGGCGCTGGGCTGAAAAGGAAATGGACCTAGGCGTTGAGAAAAGAAAGGTTTGAACAATTTTTCAAAAGAGCTCAAGCAAATGAATTCAAACATGAATTTGAATTCAAACAACCAAAAGCAATGCACCAGCATGAATGCAACAAATAAATCCTGTAGTTCATTTATTTTACTTTTTTTTTAAAAATTAAATGCCTAAAAGAAATTAAGAGCAACCTTATATTCCTTAAGAGCAATAAAAGGGGTTTCTAGCAAATTTTAATCAAAGCCAAACTTTGCAAAAATTAGGGTGTTACAAAGTCGCGGCGGCGCAGGCACTGGGCGGCGACGACAGGAGGTGGAAGAAGGTAGGGCTAGGGTTAGTTGTTATTAGGCTTGACATGATGTTATTTGGCTCCTAACGGATTATAGTTTGATAAGAAAAAAATCTTCCGACGTAGGATTTCCGACTAAGAGCAACTCCAAGAGATTAGCTATCTTGGCTTAACTAGTCAAAAAATGAAAAATTTGTCCATAAACTTAATCCAACATACTAGCTAAACTTGCCCTCACTATCCTCCGCTGGCCAAACCGGGGCTTCCCTTGCCATCTTTGGCTATCCAGTCCCGCTAGCTACCCCTCGTACATTAGTATGACAGACGGGACCCACTGACAGTGGTGCATATGGAGAGTTGATTTTAGCTAGTCTGTTGGATTTTATCAACTTTTTGTTAGCTATCATTTTACATACTAGCCAAACCAAGATTTTAGCTAGTGATTTTTAGATAGACTTTTGGAGTTGCTCTAACACCGGCTAATAATCATGCTGGGTCTTAGAGATTTTTTTAATTTATTTTGTATTCATTTTGCAAAAGTATACGATCGTTTCAAATTTAGCAAAACTAACCTACCACCGCTGTGGCCCATGGCGGTAGGGGCAGACAACCATGGGCCACGGCGGCTGGGTACTGTAGCATTGTAACCGTCGTGGCCCATTGCGGTTAGGGTCAGTCCATTTTCAAAAAATTGTAATTTTTTTTATGAATTTGGATGGAGAAAATTTATAGGAAACTTGTAGCTTTCGACGAGATCTACAACTTTGTCTCAAGATATGGACAGTATATCAATTTATTGAGCACCAATATGACTTGAAATGAAAAATGTTTAAACTATAAAGTTGTAGATCCCATCGAAAGGTACAAGTTTTGTATAAAGTTTATCTCTATCCGAGTTCATACCGAAAATTACGAATTTTTTTAAAACAGACCAACCCTAACCACCGTGGCTCGTGGCCCATGGCGGTTTTGCCCCTACCGCTATGGGCCACGCTGGTGCTATGTTAGTTTTACTCCATTTTGAAATGATAGTATATTTTTGCAAAATAAATAAAAAATAAATTAAAAAAATAAAAAATTCGGTCTTGGATGTCCAATCCGGGGCCTCACACCTATATTGGTCCTAATAATCCAACATGAACAATTGGTAACATAGTCCAGATATTCTCCACGCAGGATGAGAATCTTTTGACGTTCCTGAGTTCCCTGCTGACCTGGCTTCAAAAGATTTATCTAAATACTCCGTATCTCGTAATTGAAATTTCGTTACCCTACGGCCGCCCTACGGGTTTTGTTTCATCGAATTGATAGAAAAAAATTAATTCTAATTTTGGCCGGGAATAAAAGAACGGATCAAAAGTGAATGAAAAACAAAGGAAAACCTACACCTCACCTGGGTGATTTGGAGCTTCTGCTCACACGAATTTTTCTTCAGCTCCATCTTCAACCCACCACCTTCTTCTCCAACTCCGGCGAGTTTAGGGTTCGGGTAAGGACTCCGGGGTTAAGGTTCAGGGTTTTGGGGGTGGGGCTGTGTTGTGGAGTAGCGAAGCTACCTTTCACAAACAATAAAGGGAAACTAAGAGCTCAAGAATCAAAACCAAAATTCAAACATAAGCAGAAGAAAACCAAAACCTCTTTCCCAACAGTGATTTTCTCAAAAGTCCATCCCCTTTACAAGTGCCGGTCCGTCTCCTTTTACAGGGAGGCGAGCAGACTTTTTACATATCGAGATTACCCTCGTGTGAAACGGATCAAAACAGAATGTGCTAGGCTAATTTTGTGAAGTCTCCAATTAGGTCTTCACGTAATCGGCGCTCCGTGACATCACGCCGCAAATCACGGCGCTTTTCTCGTTGTCAGCACGTGCGCCTGTCGGGAGAAGACCCTCAGTCTTTTTGGAGACCCTCCTTTCACCCAGCACATTCTTTCACCTGAAACACATGCCAAAGCAAAACTTAAGTGCATTAGACGTTAGGGGCGACGAAACCCCCTGAGCGAAACCCAGGCTGTAACTAGCCGGGTGGGTAAGATTCACTCCCGGGGCTTCGTCGCGAAGAAAACCAATTCACCCGACCGTGACCCTAAAACCTTGAACCTCTAGACTTATTCGATTGCCCTGCTGGCGACGAGGGGTATCGGTCGAAAGATGGGTTCTAAAAAATGAAAAGGGATCTAAAGGCTCTTGGGGTTTCGCAGCTAAGCCTTTTGAATCGTACTTGACTAACTGAAATGATCTCGCGATTTAGCGTAGGAAAGGCTTAATTCTGAATCCCCCAACATAAGCCCCTCGATGGCGAGGCACTTGCGTTGTTGCAAACCTGAGCCATCGAAACCTGGGGATCGAGAATCGAGGCAAAAGAAAACGTCATCCACGGTGTCGGTTCCCGAAACTTCCGCGCAAATGACTAAAACGCCCTCGATTTTTTACCGTTGGGTTCAAAAATTTCGTCCGTTGGGTTTCACTACCTATAAATAGAGGGGTCCGACGCCGCTGCGAACCTACTGCTCCCTCCTCTCTCGTTTAAATTTGGCGATTGGTCCCTTTGCCTTCGCTCCCTGCGAGTGACTTCTGCGAAAGTTTTGGTCGTCTTTGGAGGTTAGTTTTTATCCTGCACAAAATACATTTAGTTGATTTTACCTTTCGCGACAATGCACTTTAAGGCTAAGTTTTCATAGACATATGGCTTGTGTTAGGCACACTGCTAAGGCTATGGAGGGCGAAAGGTCGCCATCGAATCGTGAAGTCCAGACTGCTCCGCTAGAGGCTGCGGAAGCTGCCGTTGCGTCTTCCTCTTCGTCATCCAGCTCGGAGTCTGGTAACATTTCTGGCCTGGATTGGTCTGCTAGCTCTCGCGAGGGCGGCAGCACCTCATCCACCTCTAGTAGCGATGAAAGTAATGATTCCGGTAGCGGATGGTATGTCGAAATAATGTTAAGCGACACAGATGCGAAAAAGTGTGCCACCGACGTGGAGGAAGGTGAAATTGGAGAGGAGAGCAACGCAACTGGTGCGGCGGAGTCTGAGGAAAGTTTAACAGGAATTAAAGCTGATCTCCGGGATCTGGTTAAGCAAAAGACCTGCTTTATGGGTCAGTCTTTGATGACTCAAGCCAATCTGGATGCTTTGCGGCCGGAGGGTTGGTTCGAGGCTGGAGTCTGCCGGCTACCTGGGAAAGAAACCACGTCGAAACCCCGAAAGAATGAAAGCGTTGTGTTCCAGGATTTTTTCACAGCGGGGCTTCGGCTGCCAGTGTCTAAGAGGTTTTCCGAGATATTGGCCGCTTACAACATGCAGATTCATCAGTTGACTCCCAATTCAATTCCCCATATTATGAAATTCTTATGGGCTTGTCGCACCTTCGCTGGGGATAATGATGTGGAAACCTTCGTTCGCCACTTTGAGATTCAATGGGCGAAGAGGGTGATTAATGTTGACGATGAAGAGAAAGAAGCTCAGTATGGATGCTGCACTTTTCAAACACGACACATCCGCAAAGATCAAGCCCCAGTAGAGCTAGCCCCTGCATACAAGAATAAATGGGCTAATCGCTGGACGTCCTATTGGTTTTATGCTCCTATTCTGGTGATTGGCAGGAATGCAAATCGGGAGGAAGTAACAACTTATGATTTGGCAAGTTGTATGGTTGATCTGGATGTTGACTTGTCCCCTGAACTGACGAAAGCTAGCCGGTCATCCTCTAGTACGAGTGCCTTTTTTCAAGCTTCTCACGTGATCACGACTCGAGATGCTCTTGAAGAGTTTGTGGCTGCTGAAATTTGGCCGTGCCAACCTCAGTGGGGCTCATGGGCGTTCAAAACCCAAATGCTGCCCGGGCTGGATCATGAGGCGCGAAGTCCCAAATTCAATGTGAAACGTCCTGAAGGGAAGACAAATGAAGAATTTGTTGCAAAAGTTGAGAAAAAGGTTGTTCAGATGATTGGCAATTACACTCACAGAGAGTGGGAATGTGCCCAAAAAATCCTGAAGCACCAAGACCGTGTCAATCGAGTTTTTGATGAGATGAAAGTTTCGTATCCGCCGCGACCGAGACCGCCGACGGCTGGCAAAAAGATGCAGCCCCTAGGCAATACTGGGTCAGAGCCCGTCGAGACTTCAAAGAAAGGCAAAACGAACAAGGCGGCTGGTATGACGGAGGGTGCTTCAAAGAGCACGAAAGCCCAAGATGTCTTGGCCAAGCGGAAGGCAGAAGATGCCAAAACTACCCTGCCTCCGCTTGCTGAAAAGTCTTCCAAGCTGTTGAAAGTTAACAAAAACTTGGTTCGGCGTAAGACCGAGGCGACAAAGGTGGCCACCGCCGAAAGGGAAAAGAAGAAAATTCACGACCCTTCCCCAGTGGCTGATCTTGAGAATAAGATAATCTCAAAGAAGAGGGTTGCAAATGTTTCAGAAGAAGAAAAACGTGTTGTTGCTGAAAAAAATGCCACGTCGACGAGGAGCCCACTAGGAAAAGGGCATGGATCGATCCAATCGCGGAGACCGATGAGGACGTTGATATCCTGTCAACTCCCCGGATTGAGCCCTCAACACGCTATCCCCCAAAAGGGAAAGTGTTGAAAGAAGTCGAAGAGTTGTCGGCTGCTTCTTCAGCCGATCCAGAAGAATTGGAGGCGCGGGACGCCAGGGGCAAACGCGTGGCTGAAATGGTACAAAAGCAAATTGCGATGGCTAGCTCAGCTCCTAAAGAACGCGTTGCTAGTCTTGTGGACGTGATTGACGAGACGTAAGAGTTGTGCTATATTGACGACGACGCGCCCGCAGAAACCATGGAGAAAGAAAGCCCCGATTTGAAAATTCTCGGAGACCAGAATGAGTCCGCGATGGGTCCAGGGGAAAACTCAGGCCTGAAGCCGCATGATCCGATTAACTTGGATTCTTCGGAAGACGAGGATCCTGCGGCGGGCCAATCTCGCTCACCACCCGCAATGATGGGGGATGTTGATGAATCGACTGCGGAAGCTACTGAGGAGGACGCAACCCCACCCATGAAAGAAGCCAATGTTCTTCAGCTTGAAAAAGCAGGTGTGTTTTCTTGACTAGTCGTCGAGCTTCCTCGTTTTCTTTATGAATCTTGCTTGTTATCGACTGACGCCTTTCGGCTCCGCATTAATTTTCAATGGCTACAAATTTGGTCACATTGAGTAGTAAAGATAAAGAGTCACTTGGGACTGGAGCTGGCCCTTCGTCACTTGGATTGGGCATTGGCTCCTCGACGCTAGAACCGGGTACATAACTGTATTGCCTGACTTGCTCGAGGAATTTTCGGCCACTGTTTCAATTTTGAAAACTTACTGAATTCGCATTGCTTTCCTGATGTGTCGCATCCCCATGTTGTTTTGTGTTTTCAGATTTTGTTCAGTCCTTGGAGAGTTTGAAAGCAGACGAATTGGTGCAGATGATGCATTCTTTTCTCTCGAAGGGCGTTGCCGCTTGCCAAAAGGCTTCGAACGAGTTGCTAACGAGGAGAAGGCTTCCCTAGAAGAGAAAAGACTTTTGGAAGATGAGAACCGCAAACTGCGGGAGGAAAACGAGAGATTGAAAGAGCAGTCTCGTCAACTGAAGGACCAGAGCACGAAGCAACAGACTGCTATCGACGCTCTGAAGCAAGAGTTAGAAAAGAGCTTGCAATGCTATGAGTAGTGTCGTACTGAATTGAAAGACATGGTCACTTAGTATGATGCTCAACAGATTCAGCTAGAAGCCAATGCGAATCTCATTGCGGAACTAAAAAGGCTAAAAGGCGAACTCGAGGACACTTTGGAGAAGAATGAAACCTATTGTCACCAATGGGGGGCATACTTGGCCACGGCCTATCGTAGCGCCCTGGAATGCTTTGGTGCCGAAACCCAAGACTTTAAAATTCAAGCTTCGTGGAATGGCTGCACAGCGAGCTCAAACTTTTGCCAGACACTATGAGCAAAGTCGGGGATTATGGGGCAGCGACGTGCTCCCAAACGCTACTGCATCTTCTGGAACAGCAAGGTTGCGAGCATTTCAAGGCTTTCGGAAGCCGCAACTTTGAGTTCCCTTCGTCTGAGGATGTGCCAGCCCCAAGCAAGACTGTCAATCAAATTACGAAGATCATTCTTCACAATTTCTGGGCTAAAAGTGGACGAGAGCACGCCCGTAAAAAGGCTGTAGACCGATTGGTTAAGGTAGGTCCTTTTGACTTGCTTCTGCGATTAACACCGCTCTTATGTGATTTTTACTCTAATGTTTGATGCTTTTCTTCCTTCTCATAGTTCTATTTTGGCCGGCGAAACAAGCCTTGGAGCCGCGTGAGCATCGGGCGACCCACGGACCCAACGCAACTCTCGGAACTTGTGGAACTTACGGATTGGCCGCCAAAGACCGGGGCGGCGCCGACGATCAAGGAGTCCTCGGAGCCCCCGCTCGTGAAAGGGCCGACACCGAAGGCGGCCTTGTGGATACCGTAACTAGCGAAGCTCTTGCTCCCCTACGGCACGAAGGGTTGCCCCATGATCCCACCACCTTGTTCCTACCGCGGAGGTTTAGGATGAGGTAACACCCGCTAGGGTTCTTGAAAACTCGTAATGTAAATTTGTGCAAATTGTTTTGATAGACACCGGACGAGGGCTTGGTGTTGGATGTGACACCTAAAACTTTCAACCGTGCCAACACCGCGTCGGCGGGCGTCTTGGAAAGATTTTCAACGCCGATACCCCAAGAAAACTTTTAAAGAGTTTTGGGAATTTTGTTGCCGGTACCAATCGTTACCACGCCTATCATCTTCGTTATTTTATGACTATGAACGATAGTAGCAAAATTGCTTTGGTGAACCCGAGTGAGGACCATGTGTGGTTCGAGGACCGGTGGATGGTCGCTTCCTTGTGTGATGAGTGATTGACAACGTTGTGTGGACCGATTCTTGGCTAAGTATTGCGGGTGCGGGTTGCGGCTTGACTCGTGTTGGTGCAGGTGAAGAACAAGCGCGAAAGGTCGTTGCCGGTGAGGCCTCCAGGTGTGGAGAAGACAAGTAGGCTTCGTTCGAGGGACCCGGTGGCCAGTGGGGTCAAGTGCGGGCCGCATGGTGGCATGAACAGCAAGATGAAGTCGTGGACGGTTTCTTGGTAGAGCCTCAAAACCAAGGTCGAGCCGGGACTATGTGGGAGCCGAGTCATGAGTGGAGATTGGCGGAGGCTACACCGAGTTCGCGGGGTTTGCAGTGGTTCACCAGAAAACCACTCCGTAAAACCACCGGGTTACTCGGTTGAGCCACAAAACCGAGGCCGAAGACTCGACGAGGAGGTGCGGCTACCCAGGCCGGTTCAACCGCCCAGGAGGGGCGGTCAGACCGCCTGGGGCCGGTCGGATCTCCCGGGCCGGTCTAACCGCCCGGGGGGGGGGGGGGTTTGACCGCCCGGCCGTCGCCGCCGAGAAGCTTCGAAGCGGAGGACACGCGTCGGGATCGCAAGGCTTGCGTCGAGGCTACGCAGGGTGCGGTCGCCGGGCATCCGTCCGATGGTGAAGACATGAAGAATTCCAAATCTGCCCTCGAGGGGCATGTATCCCTAGTTATTAGTGAAGGGTAGTTTAGTCTTTTGGGTGCCTCCATATATACTCATTAGATGGGTGGATGGCAGCCAACTCTTTGAACCCTAGCTCATTTAGTTTTTCCTTTTTCGTTCTCCATTTTCCCTAGGATTTTAGGAGGCTAGCTTGAGAGCTTCATGTGAAATCTAGAGAGAGGGATGGATGTTTGGGTGGCAAGCTAGACCTTGTACGAACCTTTCATGGCATGTATAGAAGGTTTGGCGTTGTTCATCATGGTGGTTTTCCCGTCTCCCTTGTGTTGATTTTCGGAGCTCTCTTTGGCGGTGTTTTGAGGATGATTTCTTGGGGTTTTTGGTGAGTGTCACGTGAGGTTTTTGTGCCTCTTTGCCCGGTGACTTTGCCCCCAAACCCCCTTTGAATCGGACTCGATTTGATGGTTTCTCGAGTTGGGCGAGTTCTTGACCTAGAGGAGCGATTTCTTCGATTCCTTTTGATTGTGAGCGTTTCGGGTCGATTCCTTTGAGGTAG
This sequence comes from Cenchrus americanus, assembly GCA_947561735.1. Lineage (NCBI taxonomy): Eukaryota > Viridiplantae > Streptophyta > Magnoliopsida > Poales > Poaceae > Cenchrus > Cenchrus americanus. Next base: position 28,722,330 of record OX387241.1, on the reverse strand, counting down.
ATGTTGCCCGGGAGGTAACCCGGCTATTCCCGAAGTTTTGCTGCAATCCGTGGAGTGATTCGGGAGATCGGGTGCGAGGAAGTTGAGGTTTGACCCGCGGGTTCGTTTTCGTAAGGGGCGGTCTAACCGCCTACGGGGGCGGTCTAACCGCCCCGGATGTTTCCGGTCAAAGTTTTGTTTCGCCGGATTTTCCTCTCGTGAGTTTGTTCACCTTGATCGGAGGAGCATCCGGGTGAAATTTGGGGTCGTTCTCGTGCGGTTGCTAGGTGTTCTTGGTTGGAGCTCGTTGTCGGGTACAGGAGGTTAGACCGCCCCGTGTAGTCGGTCTAACCACCCCTAGGCCCTTGGGTGAAGTTTTGGTTTTCGCCAAGATTTTCCGGTAGCTAGCATGGCCTTGACCGAGAGATCTCGTTGGTGAAACCGTGGTGAGTTTTGGTGCTCGGAAGAGGCGTTTCGGAGGATTTCTCGGTTGCTAGATGGAGGCGGTCTAACCGCCCCCTATACCCGGTCTAACCGCCCCCTCCGGTTAGCCGGCTTTCGAGTTGTTTCCGCCGTCGGTGCTTGCGTGTGTGTTGTGGTTGCCGGTAGAGTTTGTTCCTAGGACCGGTAGCACTCCGGTGGCTACGTGATTTTGGCAAACGGAAGGTTGAAGTGCGGAGCGTGTGATTTTGGTGGTTCGACCGAGCTAGTTCGTCTTGTCGGAGTTTCAATCTCCCTCGAGAAGAATTTTTATCGGCTCCCATTCACTCCCCCTCTCCGGTCGCCTAATCGGTCCTTCAAGTGGTATCGAGCCGGTTCGGGTCTTTATTGACTCTAACCGCCTAAGATCCAAGGATGGCGTACCGTGAACGGGGTTCGGGTCCTCCACACTTCGATGGCAAGAACTACCAAATGTGGAGCAAGCGGATGGGTGCGTTCCTCCGCGGAAAGGGTCGGCCTTCTTTGGGATGTCACGGTGGACACGGGCTATGTCCAGCCGATGGATTTCCTTTCTCCAGGGGTCGAGGGACGGATTCGACGCCTACAATAAGGCGGTCGACTACTTGTTTCGTGCTTTGTGTCGGCCGAGTTCGATCGAGTGCACACCGAGCACTTGGCTTGTAGGATTTGGGCGGTGTTGAAGGAGGCTCTTGTTGGGAACGCCGGGTTCGAGCACGGATGTATGCGACCTACCGGAGAGAGTACGAGAACTTCACTCATCTCCCCGGTGAGTCCATCGATGCCTTGTTCCAGAGGTTCACGGTGGTTGTGAACAACATGAGGGCCAATGTGGACGTGCTCCCGTATGATGATCATGATAGAGCGGTCAAGCTCTTACACTCTTTGGATCGTACGATATGGGGCGGAAAGTTCGAGGCCATTGTGGAGTCAGAGAAGTATGACACTCTGACGGTGAACGAGCTGTTCTCGAAGCTCAAGTCGGCTGAGGTGGATAGGGGCATGACTGCCAAGCTCGAGGGACCGACTGATTCCCATAGTCTTGCCCTCGTTGGTGGTTCCAAAGGAAAGGCTAACTCTAACCCATCCACCAGGATGTTCTCTTTTTCCTCTTTGATGTCTATGCCAGATGAGGAGTTTGATGACCTTGGAGAGAACGAGCTGGCGCTGTTGACGAGGCGGTTCGAGAGGCTGCACGAGAACCACGTGAACATGAGGAGGAACACGAGGACGTGCTTCTAGTGCGGCAAGCCGGGACACTTCGTTGCTGACTGCCCGGAGAAGGCCGAGAACAAGGACAGCTACAAGCACAAGCCGAGGAAGGACGGCAAGTACCGTTCGAGGCGCGACCACAAGAGCAAGCACAAGAGCAAGTACAAGGACGAGCGGCGATCGAGGAAGAAGGAGAGCCGAGGCAAGGCTCGAGCGATGGTCGGAGCGAGCGACGTCGACTCCGGGCTCCGCGTACTCCACCTCGAGCTCGAGGAGCGGTGAAGACGAAGGCGATCGTCGCAAGTGCAAGAAGTCGTCCGGAACCCGAGCGGGCCGAGCCGCTTCGCGAGAGATGGCTTCGCACCATGGCGCCGAGCTCCGGCAAGAAGAAGAGCACATAGAGCGACTCGGACTGCGAGTCCGACGACGAGGTGCGTGATGAACTTCCCTTCTTGCGCCAGGAGAATGAGAGGCTTGGCTCTTTGCTTGATAACCGTGATGAAATGCTTAGAGAGGCCAAGAAAATGAGAAAAGAGCTTAGGGCTTCACTCGAGGATGCTAGGACTAGAGTGGCTGAGCTAGAGACACAGGTGCTTGATAGTAAGCTTGAGATTGATTCGCTTAAGGCTAGCCCTGTTGTTTCGGATGAGAATGATTGTGCTGATTGCTCCATATTCCTTGCTGATCTTGCTTTGTTTAAGGAGAAGCATGCCTCCAAGTGTGAGGAACTAGATGTGCTTAGGGTTGAAGTGGTCGAGCTTAAGTCTAGACTCGCTTTGCTAGGTGCTTGCACTTCTTGCCCCGTTTTGCATGCTAAGATTGATGAGATGCATGCTTACACTAGTTCACTTGAGGCTAAATTGAAGGAACCCATGCCTACATCATGCTCTACCCGTGAAATGCATGCATTGAAAAATTTGAAACTTGCACATTATGTTGATCGTTTGCGGGATGAGAATGATGATTTGAGGAAGTTGATGTGTTGGTTGTCCGGCCATGAGCCTCGCTTGAGGATGATGATCGAGGCCTTTAAGAGGCAAGATGGTGAGGGACTTGGGGCAAACAAGGTTGGTGAGGGAAGTAGAGAGAATATCCCGCAGCCACCAAAAACCCACCACAAAAATGATTTCCCTCCAAAACCCAACCATCTTAGGAACCGACTAGACACAACCCCAGCCTCTACCTATATTTCCTACACCCACAAATTATCTCCGAAGGCCTATCAAGTTTGTGAGCACTTCCGGAAAGTGTTCTTTGGGAAAGTGAGTGAGAAGGCAAGTGAGGAGAAATCGGTGGAGGAGTTGAGTGGAGAGAAACCAAGCGAGCAGCCCCAATCCAAGCCAAAACCTAAGCTTGTGAGGTTCCGTTGTGGCCATTGTGGGAAAGAGGGTCACAAGGATGAGTTTTGCTTCAAGAGGAAGCGGGAAGAGAGGATGGCAAAGGAGTGGGCGAACAAGGATAGGTACAACCCTTCCCATGGTGTACCTAAGCCTCGTATGCCACCGCCAAGGGGTAAGGCCGTGGTGAGAAGTGTTCCGCATGGGGAGATGCGAGTTCCCGCGGCCGAGGAGCAAGCTTCGGGAGGGGGCGGTCGACCGGCCCGGCTAGGCGGTCGAGCCGGCCCGGCCCGCAGGGGGCGGTTAGACCGGCCCGGCTAGGCGGTTTAACCGCCCCCCGGCACTCGGGCGGAGTGGTTTTCGAGGTGGTGAGTCGAGAGGTTTCGTGTCCGGGAGGTGGAGTTGCCGGTGGTTGGTCCGGAGAGACAAGCGGGTGGTCGCTTTGCTAGGCATTCTCCCCCTCGAGTTCACTACAGGGATGGGAGGAGTCGTAGCTTTGAGAAGGAGAGGAGGGACGTTCCACAGGTTGTCTTCCGTGGTTTTGGTCCTCCTCCAGGCAGTGAGGGGTGGCTTCCTCGGAGTGGTTACCGAGGTGGTGTTCGTGGTGGTGGTTATGGTAGGAAAGATGGCTTGATGTGTGCTAACCCCACTTTCGAGCAAATGGCTCGGCACTGGTTTTCCTCTTTTGGTACTAACCCCGGCCGAGTCGTTTGTTCGCTCACGTGCTTGTTTTTGGATTTCGGTGGGAGACTTGAAGAACATTTGGTTGATTGACTCCGGTTGCTCGAGGCATATGACCGGAGACAGGGGGTGGTTCTCAAGTCTCGTCCCGTGGTGACGAAGAGGTACATCACCTTTGGGGACAATGGGCGTGGGCGTGTGCTTTCAGAAGGTGAGATAAAAGTGAGTGACAAGATCACTCTGAGGCGTGTTGCTCTTGTTCAATCGCTGGGGTACAATTTGCTTTCTGTGTCCTAGTTGTTGGATGAGGGCTTTGAGGTGTTGTTTCGGCCAGGTGGTTCTCGGATTTTGGACTCTCGAGGGGACCTTGTCTGTATGGTCGTTCTCGAGGGTCAGGTGTTTCGTGCTGATTTTTCTCGCTCTTCGGGTGTGGAGCGTTGTTTCTTGGCCGGTTCTTCAAGTGAGTTGTGGAAGTGGCATAGCAAGTTGGGTCACTTGAGCTTTGACCTTTTGTCACGCTTGAGTAAACTCAATTTGGTCCGAGGATTGCCACGGTTGAGGCTTGAGAAAGAGTTGGTTTGTGCTCCGTGTAGGCATGCCAAGATGGTGGCCTCTTCTCACCCGCCTCTCACCGATGTGATGACCGAGCGTCCATGCGAGTCGCTCCATATGGACCTTGTTGGCCCAGCCTCGTGTGCGATCTCGCGGGTGGGAAGTGGTATGTCCTTGTTGTGGTGGACGACTATTCTCGGTATGCTTGGGTGTTCTTTCCGGAGGATAAGGGGGAGACGTTTGGTTTTGTTCGAGATCTAGTCTTGAGGTTGAGGAACGAGAGGCACGGAGATGCCATACGAGCTATCCGCAAGGATAATGGCTCGGAATTCGGGAACTCTCGTTTTGAAACCTTTTGCCATGACTTGGGTCTTGAGCACCGAGCTTTCGAGTCCGTATACGCCTCCCCGAATGGTGTTGTGGAAAGGAAGAACGAACCTTGTGCGAGATGGCTCGGACGATGCTTGATGAGCATAGGACTCCGAGGAGGTATTGGGCCGAGGCGGTGAATACCGCGTGCTATGTGTCGAACAGGATATATCTCGCAGTGCACAAGAAGAAGACATGCTATGAGTTGATGCATGGTCGCACACCCAAGGTGAGTCACTTCCATGTCTTTGGTTGCAAGTGTTTCATTCCGAAGAAAGGCGAGAAGTTGGATAAGTTTGAGGCTAGGTCCGTCGATGGCATTTTCTTTGGTTATGCATCTCATTCTAGAGCATATCGTGTGCTCAATCTTGAAACTAACCAAATCGTGGAGACTTGCGAGGTAACCTTCGACGAGACAGAGCCACGTAGTCAGCTTGTCTTTGAGTGTGCAGGTGATGATGAGCTTGGAGAGGATATCTTTCAGGAGGAGGAGCATGAACATGGTGAGGATGAAGATGGCGGTGCGGTGCCCCCGGCTGAACATGTACCCACTACTTCGACTACGATGATGGATGGACCCTCTGCTACACCTACGACGACAAATCAAGAACGAGGAGAAGCTGATGTTGAGGGGGAGGTAGCTTCGAGGCGAGAACCTCCCCGGTGAGTACAAGTGGATTACCCAGCTTCGAGGATCATCGGCGACATGGATGAACGCACTACACGGTCGAGGGTTCGAAACAATTCCCATTTCGCTCATGCTGCATTTGTTGCTTCTTTCGAGCCCAAAGACATTGGACACGCACTATCTGATCACAATTGGGTTAATTCGATGCATGAGGAGTTGGAGAACTTTGAGAGGAATCAGGTGTGGGAGTTGGTTGACCCTCCCCCCGTGGTGTAAGCCGATTGGTACAAAGTGGGTGTGGAAAAACAAAGAGGGAGAGAAGGGTGAGGTTGTGAGGAACAAGTCGAGACTTGTTGCTCAGGGGTTCAGTCAGAAGGAGGGGATCGACTACGAGGAGACCTTTGCTCCCGTAGCCCGTTTGGAGGCGATTAGGATCCTTCTAGCCTTTTCCGTGGCTAAAGGGTTCAAGTTGCACCAAATGGATGTGAAGAGTGCTTTTCTGAATGGAGTGTTGGAGGAAGAAGTGTATGTGAGGCAGCCTCCGGGTTTGAGAGTGAGAAGTACCCCCACCGGTGTACAAGTTGAGGAAGGCGCCGTATGGGTTGAAGCAGGAGCCCGCAGCTTGGTATGGCGGGTTGAGGGGATTCTTGTTTGAGAGAGGTTTTGAGATGGGGAAGGTCGATCGGACCTTGTTTTTGCCGAGGGCGGGGGCGGAGATATCCCCGATTGTGCGGGTGTACATGGATGATATTGTCTTTGGTGGCTCATCTAATTCTCTTGTTGCAAGGTTTGCGAGATGATATGAGCAGGGAGTTCGAGATGAGCATGATGGGTGAGCTGCGAGCTTCTTCCTCGGGCTACAAATCAAGCAATCCAAGGAAGGAACATTTGTGCACCGAGCTAAGTACACCAAGGACATTGTGAGGAAGTTCAAGATGGAGGACTCCAAGGCTATGACGACGCCGATGAGTACGACTACGGCTCTTGATGCGGACGAGGAAGGTGAACACGTGGACCGGAAGGAGTACGGAGCATGATCGGGTCACTCCTCTACTTGACGGCGACGAGGCCGACATACGCTTCTCGGTGTGTCCGTGCGCTCGTTTTCAAGCGTCTCCGAGGACTTCGCATCGGCAAGCGGTGAAGCGAATTTTCGAGTACTTGCGTCACACTCCCGACTTCGGCCTTTGGTACTCCGCGTCCTCTTCTTTGGCGCTTCATGGTTTTTCGGACGCGGATTTGGCGGGTGTCGGTTGTATAGGAAGTCCACTTCGGGACTTGCCGCTTTTTGGGTTCCTCTTTGGTGTCTTGGTCTTCCCGCAAGCGGTCGAGTGTTGCTCAATCCACGACCGAAGCCGAGTATGTTGCCGCCGCTAGTTGTTGTTCTCGGCTCCTTTGGATCACCTACGGCATGAGTGACTTTGGTGAGGAGTATACCCATGTCCCACTTCAATGTGATAGCACCAGTGCCATAAGCGTTGCAAAGAACCCAGTGCTCCATTCCAAAACCAAACACATAGAAGTGAGGTATCATTTCCTGAGAGACAACGTAGAGAAAGGGAAGATAGCTTTAATCCATGTACCCACACATGACCAACTAGCCGATATCTTCACCAAATCCCTATATCAAGCAACTTTCACTCGTTTGCGGGGGGAACTTGGTGTGTGTTTGATTTCTTGAGTTGGGTGTGTGGGAGCTTTCTTTTGCCGGTGGTGTCGAGCCCGTTTTGCCTCCCCTCGAGGAGCCGGTGGTTTGTGAGCTTTGTGTGTGGAAGCTCCTTTGTAGCATATGTATAGTTTCCTTTGTGCATTTCTTGCATTTGGCATGGCATATGTAACATGATGTATAGGCATCCTTGTATCTTAGATTGCATGCATTTTGTATCATATGCATTGGATAGGAAAAGCTTCTCCTATATACATTGTTCACCATGGGTTGCTATATATGTTCTAGTGAGCTTGTTTGGTATGCTACGGTTAGTTTGGCTTAGCTCTTGATAATCTTGATGAATGATCCATGGTTGATGGCTAATTTTGAAAAATGTCACATATATGCTCTCTCATATGTAAATGCCTATATACGATCTTGACATGTTTTAGTGGCTTTGCTATGCTTAATTTGTGGTTGGATAGCTAGTTTATTGATCATATGGGGCCAAAGGCTCATTTGCCATCATGAATGTTTAGCCCTCTTGCTTAATCTTGTGGAGGAGCATAAGTTCCTTTTTGTCGCAAAGACATTTCATGTACCAATCATAAATCTGAAAATGAAATGAAAAATGCTTGGAAACTATGCTCCCATGTCATATGTGCTGAAATTACTTTGCTTTGGGTGCTAAACCGTTGCATGATGCCTACCAATGAGAAGTCTCATACATAGAAGTAGGCACATGGCTCGGTGGCTTTGACATGACATGAGGTGCTTTTGGGTGTTCATGATGGTCTTATGATTAGAATGGCTGTCCTAGCATGAAGTTTGAGTGGATTTGCCATTTTGATATGTTTTGCTCATGTTTAGGTTTTTGCTTATGAGAGGGTAACTTTTCGCAAAATTACTCAAATCTTTTTTAGCCTTGTCCAATGGTTATGAAACTTGGTGATCACGTAGTTAAGGTCATTACGAACCTGTCGAGTATCTAACTTGCTCATTTGGACTTGTGTAGCTCCTTGTGATGAATTTTGTATATCCGAGAAGCTATATGTTGTAAAGTTTCGCATTTTGCCTTGATTCTTGCATTGTCAACAAGGGGGAGAAGTTTGTGCATGTTTTGGGCACCTGGGAGTGTTTGGAAGGTGTTCCAATTGGTTCGGGCAATTTTTGAGTAGTTTGGTGCAGGGCCGGTCTCTTGGGGCGGTCTAACCGCCCCCAGCGGTCGAGATCGGGCACGGGCGGTCTAACCGCCCGTACAGGTGCGGTCTAACCGCCCGGCGCAGTGAGCGTGTTTTTGCTCTTTGTTGCATTCTCGCGTTGCATTGCCGCATTTGTTCGGGGGGGAGTGTGCTTTGGCTCAGGGGGAGCTTGCATATGTGCAGGGGGAGCTCTTTGTGGTGTTCGAGCTTTGCTTTGGTGGTTTGCGCTCTTTGCTTGAGCTGTGTTTTGTCTCGGATGTGTCGAGCCGTTGCCCTTGCCTAAGGGGTCCGAGACTTGTCCTCTTCAAGTGATCTTACTCTTTGCCTTTCTTTGGCTTTCGATCGCTTGTTGAGGTTTCCTTTTATTTGTTTCTTTTCTTTTCCTTTTCTCTTGTGTTACTTCATGCGAGTGTGTTGTCAATGCACTCATCAAGGGGGAGATTGAGGACCATGTGTGGTTCGAGGACCGGTGGATGGTCGCTTCCTTGTGTGATGAGTGATTGACAACGTTGTGTGGACTGATTCTTGGCTAAGTATTGCAGGTGCAGGTTGCGGCTTGACTCGTGTTGGTGCAGGTGAAGAACAAGCGCGAAAGGTCGTTGCGGGTGAGGCCTCCGGTGTGTGGAGAAGACAAGTAGGCTTCGTTCGAGGGACCCGGTGGCCAGTGGGGTCAAGTGCGGGCCGCATGGTGGCATGAACAAGAAGATGAAGTCGTGGACGGTTTCTTGGTAGAGCCTCAAAACCAAGGTCGAGCCGGGACTACGTGGGAGCCGAGTCATGAGTGGAGATTGGCGGAGGCTACACCGAGTTCGCGGGGTTTGCGGTTGCGGGCATCCGTCCGATGGTGAAGACGTCAAGAATTCCAAATCCGCCCTCGAGGGGCATGTATCCCTAGTTATTAGTGAAGGGTAGTTTAGTCTTTTGGGTGCCTCCATATATACTCATTAGATGGGTGGATGGCGACCAACTCTTTGAACCCTAGCTCATTTAGTTTTTCCTTTTCCGTTCTCCATTTTCCCTAGGATTTTAGGAGGCTAGCTTGAGAGCTTCATGTGAAATCTAGAGAGAGGGATGGATGTTTGGGTGGCAAGCTAGACCTTGTACGAACCTTTCATGGCATGTATAGAAGGTTTGGCGTTGTTCATCATGGTGGTTTTCCCGTCTCCCTTGTGTTGATTTTCGGAGCTCTCTTTGGCGGTGTTTTGAGGATGATTTCTTGGGGTTTTTGGTGGGTGTCACGTATGAGATTTTTGTGCCTCTTTGCCTGGTGACTTTGCCCCCAAACCCCCTTTGAATCGGACTCGATTTGGTGGTTTCTCGAGTTGGGCGAGTTCTTGACCTAGAGGAGCGATTTCTTCGATTCCTCTTGATTGTGAGCGTTTCGGGTCGATTCCTTTGAGGTAGAGGTTGCCCAGGAGGTAACCCAGCTATTCCCGAAGTTTTGCTGCAATCCGTGGAGTGATTCAGGAGATCGGGCGCGAGGAAGTTGAGGTTTGACCCGTGGGTTCGTTTTTTGGAAGGGGCGATCTAACCGCCTACGGGGGGCGGTCTAACCGCCCGGGTGTTTCCGGGTCAAAGTTTTGTTTCGCCGGATTTTCCTCTCGTGAGTTTGTTCGCCTTGATCGAGGAGCGTCCGGGTGAAATTTGGGGTCGTTCTCGTGCGGTTTGCTAGGTGTTCTTGGTTGGAGCTCGTTGCTGGGTACAGGAGGTTAGACCGCCCCGGTAGCCGGTTTAACCGCCCCTAGGCCCTTGGGTGAAGTTTTGGTTTTCGCCAAGATTTTCCGGTAGCTAGCATGGCCTTGACCGAGAGATCTCTCGTTGGTGAAACCGTGGTGAGTTTTGGTGCTCGAAAGAGGCGTTTCGGAGAATTTCTCGGTTGCCGGGTGGAGGCGGTCTAACCGCCCCCTATACCCGGTCTAACCGCCCCCTCTGGTTAGCCGGCTTTCGAGTTGTTTCCGCTGTCGGTGCTGCGTGTGTGTTGTGGTTGCTGGTAGAGTTTGTTCCTAGGACCAGTAGCACTCCAGTGGCTACGTGATTTTGGCAAACGGAAGGTTGAAGTGCGGAGCGTGTGATTTTGGGGGTTCGACCGAGCTAGTTTGTCTTGTCGGAGTTTCAATCTCCCTCGAGAAGAATTTTTATCGGCTCCCATTCACTCCCCCCCTCTCTGGTCGCCTAATCGGTCCTTCACCGAGGGCCTGCGAAGCCTTATTAGTGAAAGAGGAATTGCACGCCGAGGAGGACGCGAATCACTGCTTTGTATATGATATGGCCAAGAGTCGTGGGGGACGATACTCAGATGGCAGTTGCATAGAACTGCCTTTCTCATGAGAATTGTGTACTTTAGACTGATATTCTCACTACTTTTGATTTAAAGTTTCTGAAAGAAAACGTCTTCCCCCTTCGAAAGCAAGGAGAATGAAGGCTGAAGAATACTAACTTGTACCAACTGAATTCGTGTATCTTCGACTTTGCTTGACTATTTGTACTGAGTGAATCTTTGCATGAGGACCTCTATGTTGACGGAGGATATTACGTGACTTTGTTTATTTTCTGATTGTATATTTTTGTCATGAAAAAGCTAGCCTGTGATGCGACGCCTAGGTGTGAAACGCATTGCAGGACTAGGAGTTGCTCAAACCGCGTCAAATGTTACAACTTTTGTGCTGTTTTTTTGACAATGAATGTTTCTCCCTGGTTTAGTATTGGCATCTCAGTGTGACGCTAGGTTTCACTTATGTGAACGGCTTCAAAAGACTATATTTGTACTCGCAACGTCGATGAGTTTTGATACACCCCTATCGGATGTACTATTGCGAAAACCGCTCTTCAAAAGCATTGGTTCTAGCGAACCATTTGTGCTTCTTCGATTCAAAATTGAACCGGTTTTATATGCTCTTTACGGACAGGCTGCCACTAAAACAGCTATGGACGGGCTGCCATGAAAACAGCTCTTTGAAACTTTTATTCTTGTGAATCATTTTGATTTCATCGCTTTGGGTGGGCTACTTTTGAGTAGCACTTTGATGCACTCACTTTCAGAGTGGGCTATTCGAAGATAGCACTTCAATTCACTCTCTTTCTGAGTGGTCTATCTTGTGATAGCACTTTGAATCATGAAAGTGAAATCAAACAACCACGAACATAGGGAGGAATTATTTCATTCATTAGGGAAATGAAATTTTACATCAAGGCTGCCCTGTTAAAAACCTCACGCTCCAGGGTGGAGTCCTCCCTATGTGAGGAAAATAGTACCCGCCTTGTTATTGAATTTAAATTGCGCGAAAGTAAAAACTGGAAATCTAAATCTAATTGAGTCCTGCGCACTTATAGCTCCGTGCGACGGACTCCTACCGAAATACACTACGGGAAAAAATTACACAAGTTGTCCACATTCCATGAATGTGGCAACTCCACGCCTGCCTCGTCCTTCAGACGAAAGGCAACATCTCGAACACTGCTTGAGACAACGTAGGGTGCTTCCCAAGGAAATTGAAACTTGCCTAAAGTGTCGGCATTCTTCTTGCTCTTCAGGACGAAGTCTCCCACCTGAATGTTCTTCAGAGATACCTTCTTGTTTCTCCATTTTCTGGTTTCTTCTTGATATTTCAGCAGATTTTGGACTGCATCAAGCCTGTCGATCTCCACTAGATCCTTGTCAACCTCCTCACTCTCGCGAGAGCTTCCCAACAAAACTCTGGCGCTTTCGTTGGCCAGCTCTTCCGGGCACATGGCTTCGGCCCCATAAAGCAACCTGAACGGAGTGAACTTGGTGGTTCTGGACTCTATGGTGTTATGTGACCAAATGACCCTTGATAGCTCATCAGCCCATTTTCCTTTCTTCTGCTCAAAGAGACATTTCTTTATAGCTGAAAAGATTTGCCCGTTGGCCCTTTCCACTGCCCCATTGGACTGAGGATGATACGCTGACGCAAAGCGAAGCTTCGTTCCAATTGAGCGACAGTACTCCCTGAAATCTTGGCAATCAAACTGCTTTCTATTATCGACTTTAAGCTCTTTAGGCACGCCAAACCTGCAAATGATTTGTTGCCAAAAGAATTTTCTGATAGTGGCTGAAGTGATAGTAGCGACAAGTCTCGCTTCAATCCACTTGGTGAAATACTCAACCACCACCACGGTGAATTTGAAATTGTCTTGGGCTGTGGGTAGTGGTCCTACGATGTCCATTCCCCAGCGATGTAATGGCCAAGTAGGAGTGCTGAGCTGTGATAGAGCCCCAGGCCTTCACTGATGCTTTGCTGCAAGCAGGCTTTGCATGTTTTGACGATCTGCTCGCCGCCTCTTATTGCCATTGGCCAATAGAAACCCTGCCTAAAAGCTTTTCACGCTAAGGCTCTCACTGCTATATGGGATCCACATATTCCCCCATGAATTTCCTTCATAATCTCTATGCCTTGCTCCTCAGTGATGCACTTCAATAGCGGTGCGCATACCCTGTTGACGGTTAATAGTTGTATCAAAGTCCATTTGGACTTGCAAGCAGACAAGTCTCCCGTCGTAGTCAAGGGACCCTTCTTCCCTCGAGTGGTGAACCCAAGGTATCGAATCTGTGGAACAATGTGCAACGCAAGGAATCAATCTAGTAAAGCAAGGTAAGCTATCTTATGAAGACAAATTGCATCTAATCTACTAACTCATAAAGAAAACACATCTAATCTAATATACTAAAGAGGTAGCAAGAGAAAGCAAGAGATAACCGATCTAGAGAGTCTAGATCATGCTTATGTTGTAGCTCCAAACAAGATAGATGAAGATAGAAAAGCGAATCTCATTAAAAGCATCTTTAAATCGTGGCCTTCCATCCGACTCGAAAACACCCGCCTTTCGGAACCCTCGTTCGTCACAACGTATCCCTACTCATCTTTGGTAGTCTAGGGCGAGTTCGATAAGAACAAGTTGAAATCACTTGGCCGGTCCGGTATGCACCTCTAGCCACCGCGGCTACAAGAGCACCCTAAGTAATCTATCTTAAGTATAGATCGTAGAAGAAGCAAAACCAAGAAGAAAACAAAATCATCGAGAAGGCACTTGATCGCTAGAAATCGGATTCACTTAAAGACTTCACCATGAATGATTACATGAACAAGATCACCACCGGGGCCCTACCTCGATCTTGATCCTTGCTCCGGAGCTCCGACGTGGTCTTCCATGCAAGGTTCCCACGTCGGCTAGGGAGACCCTAGACAACTAGCACAACCCTCATCTCCGAGATGGTGTCCCTCAAGCTTCTCTGCTCCTCGGCGGCGGATGACGAATTCGTTTCTGTGTGGCTCTCAGTCTAGGGGCTATAAATAGCCAGAGATGAAACTAGGTCAAAGGGGAGGCCGACTGGGCCCCGAAACAGGCTGGGCCGACCGGCCTGGGCCCGTTTCGGCCCAGTTCGTGTCCTCCTTCACTCGGTGTTGCTTCCCGCGTCTTCTAGATCCTCTCCCCTTTTGCATGTGGGCCCTTGTCGCCGGTTTCTCTCCGAATTGGACGAAGCTCCTTGTCTTGCAAGATTCAGCACTTTTCTGGCTAGGTCCTCGGAGTTTGTCATCTTCTCGGGCTTGGTCCTTGGGCTCTTGGAGTCATGTTCACTTCATTGCTTGACTTGTACCGGGCTTCAAGGTCTTGTCATGAGGTGCTTAATGAACTTATCCCGGAAGTCTTGCTTTCAACGTTAAAACCCTGCGTAAACACTTAACTCCAAAACCGACATGCACAAGTGAACTTGTTATACCACGGGGGTTAGTACCAATGGATAAGATACAAAAGTCATGCCAACACCGAAGGTAAACTCATGGCTAGGTTGACGGATTTTCACCGTCAACAGCTCCCCCATGCTTAAACCTTGCTCGTCCTCGAGTAAGCCTTCGATGGATATCATCGTTGCCCTTCATTATTTAAACCTTGCACTTGATCATACATGAAAAAAGACATAATGCTCTCAAAAGTTTAATTCGTTAAAGTTCCATAATGTACTAGCCTTCATCCCTACGGAGGGTAGATATTTAATTAAGCTTATCCCACAAGTATTAACATGCTCCCAAAATTCAAATGGATCTCGGAAATTTTGAAATAAAGAACAAGATGAAAAAGAGCTAAACCAAGTTCACAAATTTAAACCACCTTGCATCTTGCTCATGAACTCTCATCTCATCTTGTCTCTCAAGCCTATTTATTCTACTCCTTTCCCTCTCATAACACACATATATGTGGTAGGCTTTATATAGAGCTTTTTGGGAAAGTTTAGTCCTACCAAGATATTATAAATGAGATGTTGTCAAAACAAGACAAGCTTCTCATGGTCTTACCGAGACTCGTCAAAAAGGTCATTGGAAAATAATGTTAAATCAAGGAAGGGAAAGAGAAAAATACACACACTTGAGATAGGTGGACATGTGCAAATGGCAAAGAGTGATCCCGAGGCACAAAGGAAGTCCTCGTTATCGGATTGCACATGGTTGGAAAATTGAGTATGGATCTTTTAAACTTGAAGCCTTGAATTTCCTAATGCACTTTAGAGAACCGGGGAGTTCACTTTACGCATACTCATATTTTTTTCTCTTTCTCATATTTCTCCTTCTTTTCTTTCTTTCTTTCTTTCTTTCTTTCTTTTTCTCATTCATTCATTTTTTTCTTGTCATACATTCGGTCACGAGACTTTCACATTGGAGATTTGATTTTTTTTATTTTGCTCCCCTTTGAATTTTTTTATTTACTCCCCTTTGAACTCTAAAATTGCACCGTACCTACCTCCTCCCCCATGCTTAGACGTTGCTCGTCCTCGAGCAAAGAGGCGATAAATAAGGTAGGTACCAGAAATACTTTTTCTTTGGAGAGATACTTGAAATCTTCAATCTTGGCACCATCGATCTTCCTTGAATTGATGATCCATACTCAACGATAGGTTGTGGTCAAGGAGGTAAACACAAAAGATGATATTTGGTTTTAAGGGTGGATATCCGGCGAGGTTTGTGAGATCTCCGATGTGGGGATACACAATGCACGGATAAGAGGCTAGCAATAAGATAGATACGCAAAAACGGAATGACCGGCTTATTAGTCTCGGGCCAGAGAAATCAAGGCCAGAAATAACTCACCAAAAAATAAATCTTGAATACTAAGTTTTTGCACTCAAATATTTATATGGCTCTGGATAGGTAGAGCAACACGCAAGTGGTATTTATGACAAGGTTAGCTTTACATTTAAGAACAAAAATAAATCATCTTTAATCCATCTAAAACTTGAGAGCACATAAAACACTATGGGTCTTTATTTTTATCATAACCTCCGCTAAAGATTAAGCTAGCATTTAGATAATTTCATATTTGTATTTTTAAGAGAGCACTAGGTTAAACATGCATAAATCAATTACAAAGATAAACAAAGCGGCAATTATAATCATATATCATCATGGCACAAACTTTGTAACTTTACTAATGGTAAAAACTAGGTGGTGACATTATTCATGATGAAAATAAAAACTAACACACATGCTGAAAATAAAAGTGAAAACTAAAAATTAAAGTAAAGCTGAAAATACTACGCATACATAGGTGCAAACAAGCTGAAAATTAAAGAAAAGGGGGTAAAGGAAAGATAACTAAAGCTCATCCTCTCTCTAATCTTCCGCCGGTGGTTGATATTGATAGTCTTGGTTGTTGTACCCTTACTCATAATAGGAATGCACAACTCCTCCTATGAATTGTCCAACGGTACTAGGTGAAGGTGTCAAAGCTCATAAGCGATGTTTGCATTTCCTTCACCCATTTGGTTTGCATTGGTTTGGATGGCTGCAATAATTTGCATGTTCCTTGCAGCGTATCCTCCAATGATGGCCACATTTTGTTGTGGTTGAGGAAGGTGTGCATATGGCTCCGCAAAGGCTACGTTGGGCATCGCAAAATTTGGTGGGGGCATGGCTGCACCACTCCCCCATGCTTGCATTGGTACACCACCGTAGTAATTTGGCGGCGCCGGAATTTCTCCAAATGGTGGCACATAATTTTGTTGTGCACCTTCTTCTTGGGCCATAGAAGATCCTTCTCCTATAATCCTTCTCCTTTATTTTTTCTTCGCCGGCACAAGAAGTCCTTCCTCTAACCAATCTTCTTCCCCTCAAGAAAAAGTCTTAACCTTACTTTCGAAAGGGGCAAATTCACCTAGGCCGCTTTGAAGCCTCCTCTCTCATCTTCACTTGTATATTTTCCTTTCTTCATATACCTAGGGAGGTCCCAGGTAGGAGATGATTCGAGTTCCTTGTAATACCCGGTTTCAAAGAGATAGCCAATATAGAGAGGTAACACCCCGAACTCGATGTTGCTTCACAACACCACCGGTTGATCATAGGTGAGTGTGGTTGATTGGCTTCTTGGCAAACAGCCGAGTAAGGCCAATTCAACTCCGTGTTGGTTATCTTTGTCTCTCTCATTCTCCCAAAAATCCACTTGCACAAAAGTGACACACTTGGATGATGGGGTTCCAGATAGTATTTCTTTGTTGATAGTCTCCTCCCGTGATCATACTCCAAAAACCTTCCCATGTGCCTTCATGCACATCCACTTGTTCTGGAGCTCCCTTTTGAAAATAGGAGACACTCACCCATGGGTCTACGATACTAGAACATGCAATCATTTTGAACATGAAAACCAATCTAATCTATCGGGGGTTGTGACCACGGTTTCGCCCTTTCCCTCCTCTCGTACTCTCACTACGCGAAGGTATTCATGACTAGACCTATGATGGTCATGGTGTAAGATGATAGATAGATAATCCAACAAAGTTCGATTACATCTCAAGATCGATTGCAGCCCATGGATGAAAGGAGATTACCCCCATCAAGGTGCTAGAAATAGCATCGTTGATCAAGGTTACCCTTCCAACGGTGACTTCCTTCTTCTCCACTTGTGGGCTCCCTCCAAACGGAATGAGAGACTCAACACTCCTTCATCAAGGGTATGCGCCATGGTCATGAGAATTTCCTAGGCGAATTCCTTGTGGGTGTTTACCGACACTCCGTTAGAGAATTGCACCGGTGTCCTGTATGAAAACCCAATATGTGGAGAGCTTGGTCGTCGAAGTCGACGTTCGCTACAAGCCTCTACTCAAGGCGAGCGAGCTTCTTCTCCTCCTCCTACGTCATGATGATAAACCCATTGGAATACCACGGAGCGCATGGAGGTGGAGCGGATGATCGTGTTGAGCGGTGAGGTTGGACGGGCGGCTCCTCCATATGTCCTTGAAGTTTGGTGAACCTCATAAACGAGTTTCGTGTAGCCCTCATGCCACCGAGGAGAAGAGTGTTGTTCCTCCTCGACGGTGCCGTGTACTCCTCCATACTCCAAGGATACTCGGAAACCGAGCGCCTCCTCGAAGAGGTTGTCTTAGATGACGATGATCCCTTCTTCTTCGGTGAAAAAGGCTTGTAGTTTTCTTCCGTGATTGCAGCACTCTCCCTCACAAATATATATCAGGGGTTTTCACCCGGTAACAAGGTACACAAATATTATTTTGGAGTCTGGACTTTGAGTGGATTAAGGGTGTGGATTTTTTTTTGAGCTATCAAGCTTGGGAAGGTTGGCTATGTCTACGGAGGTTCTGGGCACACAAACTTGAACACACAAACCGAGGAAGGAGAGGGAAGCTTGCTTGCGAGAAAACGGGAGCCGGGGGGCTCCTTAAGTAGGGGAGGCCGGCCGGCTCGGGCCGACCGCCCGGGTGGCCCGGTGCTCCTCCCCGCCTCGGCTTTCTTCCGAGCACGATCATTTCGCCTCTACAACTTTCCCTGCCCGCGTGCTCCACGAGTTGCACCACCCAAACGCTCTCGTCCACTCATTGGTCCTTCCACTTGATGCTTCATGCCTTGAGTCATGTCCATGCTCCCTTGCTCCACTTGCTTCACATGCCACCATGAAATTCCTGCAAAGTTTATGCTTGCTGCCCACCATGCTTGTCCTTTGCATGTGGACTTGGTGGACTTGGTGCATGCATGATTAATTCATACTAGATTGCCCCCTTTAAGTGTGTTTAAGGTTAAGCACCCCTCTAATTTCGAAATTTAAAAATATTTTTCAGATCCATGCAAGAACTCAAGCATAAATTTAGAGAAGTTTTTAAACCATTAAAAACAAATTAAGTCGAAAATATTTTCCGACTACGTTGATATCGGTCTCACCGGTATAGTTTGCCTTCATTGGTTAAGAGCGAACTTTTCCCGACTTGATCATGGGGGCATAGGTTTAGGTTCTAATTTTGATTAGATAAGAGACTTTGAATAAAATAAAATTAAATGAGGCTTAAAAAAATTCTAACTCTAGAGAAACCAAGGATATGGATTTTTAAACCAACCAAAAATAGGTTCACGCGAGTCCTACCACGTGCTGAAATTTAAATAACATCTAGATACAAGTCGTGGCTCTACTCGTGTGTTTTTAGCATGAAAAACAAGTCAACCACAACATCATAGAGAGGATGAAAGGTTGAGATAGGTTCTGAATTTTTTTGGTTGTGGTATCTCGAAAAAGAAGCAAACAAGCACATAGGATGGTTCATGCAAAGGGTTTATGACAAAGCAAAATATTCAACCAAGAATTATGTCTCTAATATTGTTCAACCATTCTAAGTCTAATGTTTTGCGTAGTAAAATTCAAAACTGAATTATTAAAAAGACTCGAAAAACCTGGAATCGGGTTGTCCTCCCGGTAGCTTATTCTTGATTCGACGAAACGGGTTGCCTCCCGCCTAGCGCTTCGTTTATAGTCCATGGCTAGACTTCTTCACTTGATTACTTTGGATCAACGCTCTTTGCGGGCGTTGCAATCTTGGGTACCCACTTTGGCTTAGTCATTTTTTTTGGTCTTCACAGGCTGGCTTTGTCCTTTGGTCTTGACAGATGCAACAACTTCCTTGTGGCTCGGCATCTCGAACTCCGGTCCTTCGGTCGTGATCTTCATGGTCTTCTTAGTGTGATCCTCCATCTCTCCCAAATGAGCTTGAGTAGCCTTCGCCGTCTTGGGACCTTGGAGTTGTTTCGGAAATTCTTCTTTGTTACCCATCGGACGCCCGGCAAGTTGTCTCACTTGCGTCTCTAGCATCTTCATCACGATGAGCACTTAAATCGTCGCATGTGGATCTTGCCTTGGCAGCCTTTAGGTGTTGAGCTTCTTTCTCTATCTCCATCTTCTCCATCCTCCTCTTGACTTTGGACTTGGAGGTGGTGATTCCCTTGGAGATTCCGACGGTCCTTCGACTTCGGTTTTTGAATCTAGGGTTTCCAACCCTTTAGCTTGTGTTGCACGTCACCTTTGCCTGTAAAGTTTTCCTGGATCATCCACAAAAAAGTTTGGGTTTCTTGGAGAGGTAGCCAACCATCTCCGGTTAGGGTTAGCAATAAAACAAAAATCTAACAAAAGAAAAATTAGGGTTAATCAAAACTAGATTAGATTGATTTTTTTTCTTTTTGAGGATGATCAAACTTAAGAGATGCAAAAGAAAATCAAAAGAAAAACTCGAAAAATAAGCGATACTAGATTGGATCTTGATTGCTTGTTCCCCAAGCAACGGCGCCGAAAAAAGGAGCTTGTTGACGGTTAATAGTTGTATCAAAGTTCGTTTGGACTTGCAAGCGGACAAGTCTCCCGTCGTAGTCAAGGGACCCTTCTTCCCTCGAGTGGTGAACCCAAGGTATCGAATCCGTGGAACAATGTGCAATGCAAGGAATCAATCTAGTAAAGCAAGGTAAGCTATCTTATGAAGACAAATTGCATCTAATCTACTAACTCATAAAGAAAACACATCTAATCTAATATACTAAAGAGGTAGCAAGAGAAAGCAAGAGATAACCGATCTAGAGAGTCTAGATCATGCTTATGTTGTAGCTCCAAACAAGATAGATGAAGATAGAAAAGCGAATCTCATTAAAAGCATCTTTAAATCGTGGCCTTCCATCCGACTCCGAAAACGCCCACTTTCGGAACCCCCGTTCTGTCACAACGCATCCCTACTCATGCGGGTAGTCTAGGGCGAGTTTGATAAGAACAAGTTGAAATCACTTGGCCGGTCCGGTATGCACCTCTAGCCACCGCTGCTACAAGAGCACCCTAAGTAATCTATCTTAAGTATAGATCATAGAAGAAGCAAAACCAAGAAGAAAACGAAATCATCGAGAAGGCACTTGATCGCTAGAAATCGGATTCACTTAAAGACTTCACCATGAATGATTACATGAACAATCACCACCGGGGCCCTACCTCGATTTGATCCTTGCTCCGGAGCTCCGACGTGGTCTTCCATGCAAGGTTCCCACGTCGGCTAGGGAGACCCTAGACAACTAGCACGACCCTCATCTCCGAGATGGTGTCCCTCAGGCTTCTCTGCTCCTCGGCGGCGGATGACGAATTCGTTTCTGCGTGGCTCTCGGTCAGGGGGCTATAAATAGCCAGAGATGCAACTAGGTCAACGGGGAGGCCGACTGGGCCCCGAAACAGGCTGGGCCGACCGGCCTGGGCCCGTTTCGGCCCAGTTCATGTCCTCCTTCGCCTGGTGTTGCTTCCCACGTCTTCTGGATCCTCTCCCCTTTTGCATGTGGGCCCTTGTCGCCGGTTTCTCTCCGAATTGGACGAAGCTCCTTGTCTTGCAAGATTCAGCATCAGAGTTTGTCATCTTCTCGGGCTTGGTCCTTGGGCTCTTGGAGTCATGTTCACTTCATTGCTTGACTTGTACCGGGCTTCAAGGTCTTGTCATGAGGTGCTTAATGAACTTATCCTGGAAGTCTTTCTTTCAACGTTAAAACCCTGTGTAAACACTTAACTCCAAAACCGACATGCACAAGTGAACTTGTTATACCACGGGGGTTAGTACCAATGGATAAGATACAAAAGTCATGCCAACACCGAAGGTAAACTCATGGATAGGTTGACAGATTTTCACCGTCAACATACCCCTAGCTTGAATAAGCTGTCGTCCTTGAGAACATAGCCCCTATCTCGAGCTTGCATTCTTTTCAAGTCGTCGGTTTCGATTGGCTCATAATGCCCGCGAAGAAAGGCAATGATGGGAGCTCTCCAATCCAAGCTGGCGATTGCGTTGACTGTACTGAGCGGTTGCTTGTCCGGCCTAGTGGAGGGAGCGGTTAAGATCTCAAAGAATACATCCGGAGGCATCGCCTCCCCCTTGGCAGCTTTCTTTGTGAGCTCGTCGGCTTCGCCATTACTTTTTCTTGGCAGGTGCTCGAGTGGTGAACCCCTAAAAATGCCTTTCCATCTTTTGCACTTCTGCGAGGTACTTAGTCAATTCCGGTTCTTTGGCCTCACTCTCCTTTTCCACATGATCTTTGATGACCTCGGCATCGCACTTGACCAAGAAATTGCTAGCTCCTAGAGCTTGCACCTTCCCGAGGCCCAGCAACAGCGCCTCATACTCGGTGGTATTGTTAGTGCACCTGTCAGATGGGTCTGAGTAGTCTAGCCTTGTAGCATATTTCAGCTTGACACCTGTTGGTGAAGTGATGATGGCTGCAATCCCGGCGCCTTTGCGCCCCCAAGCTCTGTCGCATCTAATCTCCCACATAGGCACCAGTTCTTCGTCCCCAACAATATTGCTTGGTGAGGTCCAATCTACAAAGTCCGCCAAAACCTGCGACTTGATTGCCGACCTTTTTCCAAAGTCAATTGTATGTTCGGATAGCTTAGTTGCCCATTTGGCTATTCTGGACGAAGCCTCCTTGTTGATGAACAGATCATTGAGGGGTTGATCAGTGAGCACGGTGACCTTGTGTGCCTCGAAATAGTGCATGAGCTTTCGCGTGGCCATAACCACTGCATAGGCGATCTTCTCCAGCTCTGAGTACAACAACTTAGAGCCTGACAAAGGTTCTGAAACAAAGTAAATATGGCTCTGATGCTGTCGTATGGACCTCCCTGGGCCCACTACCTCGGTGGGTACCAGGACCGACTACTCGGTGGGCCCATGGGACTATTCGGCTTGTGCCACACGGTACCTGATGACGTGAGGCGCAAGGACTACGGTGGAGAAGTACTCAGATAGGAAGCTATACATGTCCTGTACTCCCTTCGGTTTGCTAAATCAAGTCGTTTAGGACATGATCACCATTACCAAGGAGTGATTTATTAGGGGTAATTTTTCCATGTTTGCCCCTAATAAATAAGGTAACAGATGCATTGTAAACAACAACGATATCTTGGCTATCTGGCTAGCGCATCATGTCCTGAGGCACTCCTTGCTGCAGGGCGCGGGTTCGATTCGCACTGCCGGTGTAATTTTTCTGCTTGCGCCAAATTTTTTACATTCCCTTCCAGTTTTGGCACGCCCAATTTTTCACGTTCGCGCGCGCTCAGCACCGGCCGTTCTGTTTTCGTGCATCAATTAAACACCTGGCCGCCCATTCCTTCTCCGTACTCGCTGCCATGGCTGGTCTGGACTTGAATGCTCCAGTTGAGTATGCATGGCTTGACATTAACTTTCCCGTAGAGCAAGAAGATGGTGAGTGTGGGGAGAACGATGGCGACGCCATGAGGGGCTTGAGGAGCATGCGGAGCGTCGAGCCCCTCTCGGTGAGGACGACGGAGACGCCACGGCGGAGGCCCGAGGAGGCGAGCGTGTACACGGACACGGCCGCAGCGAGGATGAGCAGCGTGGTGCCGTCCGTGTACGACGCGTCCAACACTAAGAGGTGGAACGGCATGGTGCCGTCCGACACGTGCGCCATGGCGAGGAGGTGCGGCGTGGCGCCGTCTGTGGGCGTCGCGCTCGGCGCTGCAAGGTGGAGCGGCGAGGTATCGTTCGTGGAGGACGCGCCCGGCGCTGCGAGGTGGAACGACGTGGTGTCGTCCGTGAATGACGCACGCGCCATGGCAAGGAGGAGCGCCGAGGCGTCGTCTGTGGGCATCGCGCCCGCCGCTGAAAGGTGGAGCAGTGAGGCCTCGTTCGTGGATGATGCTCCCGGTGCTGCGACGTCGTGCAGCGTGCGCACATCCGTCGGCAAAGCTTTAGGTGAAGTCGTTCTTGTAGAAGTAGAAGAGGAAGAAGACGGCGGCCTCGACGTCGACCTCGACGAACCAGCAATGGAGGAAGAAGACGGTCTCGATGTCGACCTCGACGAGCCGGCACTGGACGAAGGCGACGGGTTCAACGTCGACCTCGTCGAGCCTGCACTGGGCCAGGGCGACGGGCTCAATCTCAACGAGCCACCGTTGGAGCATGGCACTACTCTCACGTCTCAATTTTTATTGTTTGTGTCATGTTGCATGCATGCATGGTACACTCTTGATCACTTGTGGATATGCTAGCCGATGCATTTGTCAACATTTTGGATTTGGGGTTTTTCCGAGATATTCAGGCAATCCAATATAAAAAGAATGCAAAAACTAAGGAAGAATTATTACCAGCAGTTCAACATGTATTCATCATTCCAACAAAAATAAATTGTTCATACCGAGCTACTCCAACAACTAATTAATTTCAACTTTGATTTTTGTAGGCATTTCATAGAGTTCTGCCCGCGTAAAGCAAATCGCATTTTTGTGACACTACAAACTTGTTTAATGGAAACAATGAAGAAGAAGGGATGCAACGGTTACAAAATTCCTCACATGAATAAGGCAAATTAGAAAGACAAGATAAACTGCCGACAAGTATCCAGTGTCCACCGTCTTTACTTGAGGAAGCTGAGGCTATGCTTGCTGGAATGTGAAGGCGAACCGCAAGTCAAAGAAGACTTCGGTGTAATCCTCCCTCTCCTGGCATCTTTGCTTTCTTGATTCAGCTATATTGATCGTTTTGCATCGGTGGCTTTGATTTCGAAACCCACTCCATTTTGCGAGGCTACGGGAAGTCGCTCATCCGAAGGTGGAGCACCCGCTAGCAACGCATCCACCTACGAGTTGCCAAGAACGATGCCGCCAAGCTAGTTAGATATTGGGTAGTTTCTGTATTTTTTTTAAACATGTGGCAGCATGAATATTTAGACCTTTGCATGAACATTACCTTCCTGGCAGCGAGATCATGGTCGCGCTTCTCGCTGAGCTTCTTAAGCACCTGTGCATCGAACTTGATACTGTCACCATGCATCACGACGTTGTTCAAATCGGGAATGAAAACTTCACAATCAAACTCATCGAAGCCGTAGAACATGGAGAGTACCATGTATTCCGTATGCACGAGACCGCAGCGGGAACATGGCCGAAACCGCGAGTGTGCACGATTCCATGACTGGCGGTCTTCATGAACGAGATCACAACGAGTGCAAACAAAAGCACCTGGCGGCAACAATTCCAGCTCGTTCTCCATGGAGTCCGACGCATGCTCGAGGGACTCTGAGTCGGACACGAGCTCCAGTGACTCTGAATCAGGTACGAACACCTTCGACGCCATGCTCCTGACCTCCATGCGGCGGCGGACAGTGTCACCGGCCACCTTCTCCTTGGCCACGGCAAGGAGATCCGCCTCGAGGAATGGCGACCGCGCGGCCAGCAGACAGCCTCGACAATCGACGAACGTGGCCTCACCGCCAACGTCGATCTCCATGGATTCCGGCGGTGGCGAGGTGCAGGCGGTGGCGAGGTGCAGGCGCGGCGGCGAGCGAGTGCGGCGCGCGCGCGCGCGGGCGAGGCGACGAGCGGGCAAGCGAGGTGCGACAGGTGCCGTGGCACGCGGGCGAGGCGACGAGCGGGCGAGCGGTGCGGCGGGCGTCGCGGCGCGCGGGCGAGGCGGCGAGCAGGCAAGCAAACTATCCCCGGGCGCGTGCAGTCGAGGGGGCGAGCGGGCGCCCTCCTGGTTTAGCGGCGTGGTGGTGTGGGATACGAAGCAACGCATTAACTCATGGGCATCGATGGAAAAAAAGACTTCGCAGCGCACAACGACTGCATTTGCGCATTCGGTCTTGTGGCCAGAACGACTTGATTTTACGTACCGGTGGGAGTATTATGTAGAGAACTCCTACCCGTACCCGACTAGTACTCTCTCCCCAAACCGACTTGTAACCCTGCCTCCCGGACTATATAAGGCGAGGCAGGGACCCCTCTCTCTGATATACGCATCATCTTGTAAACTCATCCAATCAATCCAGAGCTACGCAACATACAGGACGTAGGGTATTACGCACCTCGCGGCTCGAACCTGTCTAAATTGTGTGCCACGTGTCTCTTCCTTCGAGTTACCGATCTCGGCGAGGCCACATTCATCTACCTCGGGTACTCCCCTTGGTAGGTTGCCGGTCTAAAACACCGACAGCTGGCGCGCCAGGTAGGGGCTCTCGCCGAAGATCTCATGGCGAACTCGACGGCTTCAATCTTCATCAAGCCAACTGTCGCCTTCAACCGCGGCGACACCTTCGTCTTCGGCTCCTGGGTTTGCACTGCTGATGGAGCCGGATCCTTCCAACGTCACCTCACCATGACGCCCAACCTGAAGACCGGGCTCGTGACGCCTCCCAAGTAGTCACAGGCGATCTCGCCGGAAAATTCGGCGAAATTTCACTCTACAACCATGTCACACCCAGTTTTAAAGGCAAAACCGAATGCATAGATCACGTGTGCGCCAGGATCAAATTACACACACGCTTAGACATTGTGAATACCAAAATCAGTGCCACACGAATAAAGAGTTATTACAAACCATAGTCTTAATCGAAACTTAAATAATGAGTTCTCGCAGCGGACAAAAATGCCTCCACAGGCAGTTGACTGAAGACTACGCACACCTAGAACTCCTGGAAATCTCCGGGGAAATCTTCAAAGTTCTCCCAGTCTGAGCAGCAATCCGGGTATTGTAGATGCAAGAAAATAAACAAGCATGAGCACATGACATACTCAACAAGAGAGAACAATATAACATGCAAGGCCATATGGTGGATGGCTAAGGTTCAAGCAGTTTAGCATTTTAGTGGGTCAAGTTTTATTAGCAACCTGATTACTAAGAGTATAAGTTCATACCAACCCAAATAATAAGAGATAAGCATCATAAATAAAGAATAAAACAACAATTAAACATTTAAGTTCCATAATTTAATCATGTGAGTGTCCAGGCCGCTCTTGACCGTGAGCACGACTAATCGATTAGTTTTACACTCTGCAGAGGTTGTACACTTTCACCACAAGTAGCGTAAAAGCTCCGAAGAATTTTGAACCCAACCATGCGGTGTTTGCAAGGCACCATACCACACTACCGAGGTGTGGTTGCATAGGGACGCTACATGGCCTTTACAAAGGTTCCCTAGCAAGTTATGACCCACAAGGTCCGGATCAGTTAACAAGGTATAAAGTCCACTAGCAGGTCGATACCCCACCATAAAAAGAATAACTCACCCAACCCCCTGCTAGAGCGAGTCCATACCCCGCAGTACCGCCAATCCCTTGTCCTTATCAGGTAAGATCACCCCAAGCTAAAGTTCCTAATTATTCAGCCAAGACCGTTGCCCATTAGTTCTTGTGGTTGTACTGTTTTCCTGGGTGGTTCTCCATGTTCCGATTAATCATAATAGAGTGGTCCTGTGAAGTAAAATAACATAAACGGAACATAGAATATGAAATATCCAAGTTTGATTAATACCAATCCTAGATGAGCATGCTAAGCCATAGCTACCATCAATATTAATTTAATAAACCCGGTGACAAGGTAAAGGTAGTAAAAGACTAGGCATGATCCTTAATAGGTTCCCGTCAAGTTAATGCAAATAGGAAAATAAATACTGTGAATTTAAATGCATGTTATGTAGGACCAACGGGCATGCATCAAGAAAGACTTGCCTTCAACAAAACTCTGCTGCTCAAACTCTGGCGCGTCTTGATCTTCAAATCCTCCGAACGCTTCACTCTCTACGGTCCACAATCATCACATACAAGCATACAATAAGAATAAATAAGAAACAGTCACCAAACAGTGCTATCAGAACAAAATAGTGGCATAGAACTAATCTAAGCTTCGAGACGATCACGTGGACATAAAGAACGCTAATATCGGAGCTAAAACGACCAAGTTACGCCCTATAGAAGGTGCAGGGACTAATCTGAAAGGTTTTAAAAAAGAAACTGGGCTAAAATAAAGAAAAGGACTAAACTATAAGGAATCTCCTAAGGCGGAAGGGTATTTTGTGAATATCAGAATACACAGGGGGTTTTCTGCAAAATCTCCAGGGCCAGCTGGGTTTGACCTGGTTGACTCGGTTGACTCGATCTAGATCCGTTGGAACTAGATCTAAAGACTGCTGTTGCTTGCGGCGAAGCGGTGCGGCGGGGATTAGATCTGGTGCGTTGGATCTTAATCCAATGGTGCAGATCGCATGCGAGCGACTGGCCGGCAGCGGGCGGCGAGGGACGGTGGTGGCCGGCGATGAGCGGCGGCGGAGTTCGCCGGCGAACCCTAACTAGGGCCCTGGTGCACGGTTTGGGATGCGGAGCGCATCTACCCGTAGCGCGCGAGGCGGCGAAGCGAGCAGGGGCGGCGGCTGCGACGGAAACGCGACGAAGCGAGCAGGGTGCTTCAGTGCACGAACTCGACAACAAGCGACACTGGAGCGAAGCTCACCTCCTGGCGCAGCTCCTGAGCGGCTTCACGACGACGAAACAGCGGCGAAGGCGGGAAGTCGACGGCGGCGGTGGGATCTAGGGTTTCGGGCGTCGGCGGCGCGTCCTTAAATAGCCCAGGGGTGGCCTCCTTGGCGTGCGGGCCAAGGGAACCGGCGCTTGCGGGAGTCGGACTTGACGGCGGCGCACGGCATAGCCGAGTCCTGTGCGGCCACGGCTCCACGAAGGGGATGACAGGCGGGCCCCAGCGGTCAGCCGACCGTGGGTGCGGGAGGAGGCGGAGCGAGGGGCGGCGGCGGCTAACGGCCGAAAGGCCAACCGGGCCGCGGCGACGGCCGCCGCACAAGCCGGGGCCGAAGCGGCTAGGCCGGGCCGGCCGGCCGGACCACGCGTGTGCTGGGCTGCAGCGCGCGGGTTGCTGGGCTGCTACTTGGTGTTGGGCCACAACCACGAGCTGCTGCTGCTAGGATGCTAGGCTAGAAAAGGGTGATGGGCTGAATTGAAGAGGAGGAAGGGAAAAGGTAGGAAAAAGGGAAAAGGCTTTAGGAATTTGAAAAGGACTCAAACAAATGGAATTCAAATTTGAATTTGAATTCCAGCAATCAAAAACAATGGACCAGCATGAATGCCACAATTAATTCCTATAATTCATTAATTTTATTTTAGAAAAGTTTTAAATGCCTAAAAGAAAATTAAAACAACCTTATATTCCTTAAGCAATTAAAGGTTTCTAGCAAATTTTAATTAAACCAAATTTAGCAAAATTAGGGTGTTACAAACCAACACGCCGACTTCGAGTTTGGATCCACCTCCAACTCGAACTCGACGTCCCCGTGGGCCATCGTATGCGAGCCGGCTACTCAGCCATCGTGTGCAGATTCCCCACTCCATGAACACGTCCCATACGGCCTCTGCAATGTCAGCAAGGCCCACGCGAAGGCTCTCCCTGCGCGCCGGGCCGGAAAGGAGATCGTCTCCGAGTACAACTCGGACTCCAACACCGTCCCCGGCTACAACTCGGACTCCTCCTACGAGTTCGACTTCGGGTCGGACGCTGACGAGCCTGAGTCTGAGAACCACATGACTGAGCAACCGTTGTTAGGTCCAGCTTCCGGCCTGGTTATAACATCTACACCCGCCGGGAGATTCGTCTACTGGCCAGACCGCAAGCCCACAGACCTGACAGACGGGAACTCACGCTGCGTCGCCTACGTCGACTCACTTCCCTTCCAGGAGGGAACACCGCTAGCTCCAGCTAAGGAGCACACTCCAACAGAGGTGGCGACTTCCGACTCCAGTCTCGGCACCCCCGATCGCCAAGTCTTCATGGCTGCTGGCGAGACGCCGGGACCCTCAGGGACACGCCCTGACCGATATCTCGAGGATATCTCAGCAGACGAGTTGTCTGCCAATGCACCCGCAGACGAAACCGACGACAACAAGAACGCCCGACGTGAACACAACAGAAAGCGGAACGAACGGCGCCGACATCTCCGTGAGACCCTACCCATACGGAATCTCGCAGAGGCTCTTGACCAAGTCGAAAATCGGGTGCAAACCACCCCAGAGCAGTGCCTCATGTCTATCACCACGATAGCACGTCAAGCTCAGGGGATGTGCGCAGGAGAAGTCATCGCCAAGCTCGCGGAGGACGCCTACTTCATGAGAGTTGACAACACAGTTGCTCAAGTGCCTCCCGTCAGAACTCGCCAACCCGACAACGAAGCCACAAGTCGCAGTCCAGCTGACAACGGACGCAACCATACTCGAGGAGAACTACCGGATAACCCCAACCGCACTCGGGCATCGGCCGGTGGACCTTCTCAGGGTGGCAACAGCGCCGACGGCGTCGGCGGTAACCTCGATGTCTTTCCTCATCGCAATCCTGGTGGCGGAGGCGGCGGCGGCGGGAGCTCCTCACACGGGGCCAGAAGGAGAGCCGGTGGCAGGGGCGATCGCGGAGGCCGAGGCCACACAGACAGCCATGTCACCGGTGTCTCATGCGGCGGCTACGATGCCCGTCTCGGAATCGAGGAAATTCGACGCAACAAATCCGCTGGCGAGAACGACGGCTTCCCCGCCTTCTCTGCTCGACTTCACAATTTGCTGCTCCCAGAGAAATTCAAGCCTCTGGGGATCACCAAGTATGACGCGAAGCAAGACCCAATACAGTGGCTTAGGTGCTACGCCCTCTCCATCGAGAACGCTGGTGGCAACTACTTCCCCTTCTGCATGGACCAGGCTCCACTTACATGGCTCGAGTCACTCAATAAGTACTCGATCGACAAGTGGGACCAACTCAAGGAGCCGTTCACCAGCAACTTCGCGGGCGCCATGGGACGCTCGGGTACTCGCATGACCTAGCCATGGTGAAGCATGAACAGGGCGAAACTCTCTGCAAGTACATGCGGTGCTTCTTCGACAAGCGTGCCACCATAGTCGACGTCACCGACAAGGAAGTCATCGACCTCTTCCAGGACGGTCTCTAGCACCGTCCCACCTTTGAAGACTTCGGTCGTCGCCACCCGAGCTCCATCACCCACCTCAAGGATATGATCACCTCCTGGGCTGATGAAGAAGACAAGGCTAACGCCAAGTACGACGCCATCGTGGCAAGAGCAAGCAGAACACGGGCGGCAACAACAACAGCAACAGGGATCAAGGTGGTCGCAGCAACTACTCGGGTCCTAATCGCAAGTGCAAGCCAGACAACACAGTCGCGGCTATCCAGCGCCCTGCGAAAGACAACCCGAAGAAAACCTCTGGCGGCTTCAAAGACTTGCTGAAAGAGAAGTGCCCATGGCACCTGGAGGGCAATCACACTACCGAACAGTGCTACCAACTCCGGCGAGCACTCAAGGACACTCCAGAACCACGGCAACCTCAAGACAAGAAAGGCAAGAAAAAAGCCGACGAAGGCAACGACGACTTCCAAGAACCCGACAAGACGGTAAACGTCCTCTTCAGCGGACTACCCACCAAACGGTCTTAGAAGGCCACTCGACGAGAAGTCTTAAACATTGAACCAACGGTTTCGACCCCTCTCCGGTGGTCGGAGGTACCCATCTCCTTCTCCCGCACGGATCAATGGACAAGCTTCTCTGAACCAAGGCGTTTTCCTCTCGTCCTGAAGCCGGTAGTCGCGGGCTCCAGACTCAACAAGGTACTCATCGATAGTGGAAGCGGGCTCAACGTCCTTTTCACCAAGACCTTGAAGAAGATAAAGCTCGACATCACTCACAATTTCACCAAGAGCACATCGCCCTTCTACGCCATCGTCCCCAGGAACGCGGCTATTCCACTGGGTTCAGTGGTCCTGCCAGTTACCTTCGGGGAAACCAGAGAAAACTACCGCACCGAGTACATCAAGTTCGAAATCGCGGACTTCGAGACTTCCTACCACGCCAACCTCGGCAGACCAGCTATCGCCAAGTTCATGGCGGTACCTCACTACACATACTTGGTACTCAAGATGCCAAGTCCGGCCGGTGTACTCTCGCTACAGGGGGACTTGAAGATATCCTTCGACTGCGACACAGAAGCTGTGGAACTCGCAGCCACAAATCAAGTACCCAACGCAATGATGGAGATCTATGTTGCATCCAAAAAGCTTGCCCCAAGTGAACTCGACATCCCAGAGAAGTCGGACAACGCCAACAAGCCTCGGCCAACTGAGGAAGTGCAAGTCAAGATGATTGACCTCTGGACAGGCGACAGCAGCAAGACTACCACCATCGGGGCAGGCCTCGACCCGAAATAGGAAGACGCGCTCTTCAGCTTCCTCCGGGCTAACCGAGAAATCTTCGTGTGGAAACCAGCGGACATGCCAGGGGTGCCCAGGGAGCTGATCGAGCACTCACTCAACGTCGATCCTAAAGCTACCCCGAAGCGACAACACCTCCGTCGTTTCACCGCCGACAGACGGGATGCCATCAAGAAGGAACTCGCCAAACTACTCACGGCTGGCTTCATAAGAGAAGTTTTCCATCCTGAGTGGCTCGCCAACCCCGTCCTCGTCCGCAAGAAGAACTCGAATGAGTGGAGGATGTGCGTCGACTACACTGACCTCAACAAGCACTGCCCCAAGGACCCCTTCGGGTTGCCACGGATAGACCAAGTCATCGACTCCACGGCGGGCTGCGACCTGCTCTGCTTCCTCGACTGCTACTCCGGGTACCACCAGATCGCTATCAAGGAAGAAGACCAGGAGAATACCACGTTCATCACCCCGTTCGGCGCCTACTGCTACACGACAATGTCGTTCAGGTTGAAGAACGCCGGCGCTACTTACCAGCGAGCTATCCAGAAGTGTTTCAAGGCGCAACTCAACAAGAACGTCGAAGCTTACATGGATGACGTGGTCGTCAAGACCAGAAACTCCGACACGCTCATCGCCGATATTGAAGAGACTTTCGCATCCTTGCGAGTACCGCTGGAAGCTCAACCCGAACAAGTGCGTCTTCGGCGTACCGTCGGGTAAACTACTCGTCTTCATCATCAGCCATCGCGGCATCGAAGCCAACCCCGAGAAGATCTCCACCATCACCAACATGAAAGCTCCCACGTGCATCAAAGACGTGCAGAAGCTCACCGGGTGCATGGCGGCCCTGAATAGATTTATCTCGAAGCTTGGAGAACGGGGGCTTCCCTTCTTCAAACTACTCAAGCATCAAGAGAAGTTCGTGTGGACTACAGAGGCAGATCAAGCTCTTGCTCAGCTCAACGATTTCCTATCCAAGCCGCCAGTCGTCACGACTCCTCGCAAAAAGGACCAACTACTGCTCTACCTCGCTGCGACTACTCATGTGGTCAGTACTGCCATCGTTGTCGAGCGGCAGGAAGACGGCCACACCTACCCAGTCCAGCGACCAGTCTACTTCGTCAGCGAGGTCTTTTCGGAATCCAAGGCACGTGACCAACCAGTACAGAAGCTACTGTACGTGGTGCTCATCACCTCGCGGAAGCTACGACACTACTTCCAGGAATACTCGATCTCCGTCGTCACCGACTACCCGCTCGACGACATCCTGCGGAACCAAGATGCTACTGGAAGAATCTCCAAGTGGGCAGTCGAGCTCAGCGCCCTCAACATCGACTTCAAGCCACGTACAACCATCAAGTCACAGGCTCTAGTCGACTTCATGGCAGAGTGGCGGGAAAATCAGCTACCAACTCCAACCGAGCGCCCAGAGCATTGGGTGATGTACTTCGATGGCTCACTCAAGAACGAAGGCGCAGGTGCAGGGGTACTCTTGATTTCCCCAACAGGCGAACAACTCAAGTACGTCCTGCAGATCTTCTGGAAGGTCTCCAACAACGAAGCCGAGTACGAAGCTCTGCTACACGGGCTCCGCCTCGCAGCTTCACTGGGCATCAAGCGACTACTAGTCTACGACGACTCTGCAGTGGTCATCAACCAAGTCAACAAGTCCTGGGACCGCAACAAGGAGAACATGGGCGCCTACTTCCTAGAAGTCCGCAAGCTCGAGAACAAGTTCTACGGTCTCGAGTTCCATCACGTCATCCGCGACAACAATGTTGCAGCGGACGTCCCGTCGAAGCTTGGTTCTACCCACGCTCAAGTACCAGCGGGTGTCTTCGTCCACGAGCTTCACGCGCCATCCATCCCGGAGCCGGTGCCGATGACCACTGACCCAGCACCCTTCCCAGCTGGCCAAGAGGTCATGATGATAGATGTGGACTGGCGACAACCCTTCATCGACTACATCCGCGAGCAGAAGGTTCCCACGGACAAGAACTTGGCCGAGCAACTCGTCCACCGCGCCAAGTCCTACATCCTAGTCGGAGATAATCTCTACAGGTGGGGCGCATCTTCTGGAGTACTCATGAAGTGTGTCCCCCGAGAAGAAGGCAAGGGCATCTTGGAGGAGATCCACAAAGGCGTCTGCGGCAACTACGCGTCTTCACGCACGCTGGTCAGCAAGGCTTTCCGACGAGCTTTCTACTGGCCCACGGCTCTGGGCGATGCTGAGGAACTCGTCAGAAGGTGCCAAGGGTGCCATTACTTTGCCAAGCAACAGCACGTCCCGGCCTTCAAGCTAGTTACCATACCACCAACCTGGCCTTTCGCCTGTTGGGTGCTTGACATGATTGGGCCTCTTCCGACTGCGCCAGGAGGATTCAACAGAGTCTTGGTGGCCATCGACAAGTTCACCAAGTGGATCGTAGTCAAGCCGGTCACATGCCCCAAGGCCGACAGAGTACTCGACTTCTTGGATGAACTCGTGCACCGCTACGGATTACCCCATCGCATCATCACAGACCTGGACTCCAACATCAATAACCACCAGTTCTGGGAGTACTGCGAGAACAGCGGGATTGACATCCGGTATGTCTTAGTTGCCCATCCGCGGGCCAATGGACAAGTCGAGCGCGCCAATGGGATGGTACTCGACGCTCTCAAGAAGCGGTTGCATGATGTTGCTAATACCAAAGGAGGCAAGTGGATCAAGGAACTACCCAATGCACTCTGGGGGCTGCGTACTCAACCCTCCAAGCCAACGGGGCAGCCGCCATATTTCTTGGTCTACGGCTCCGAAGCTATTCTGCCCGCCGACGTCATGTGGGATTCGCCGGCAGTAGAGCAATACGACGAAGGCATATCTGAAGATAGTAGGCGAGTTGATATCGACGGACTCGAAGAAGCTCGCTGTGCTGCCCTCGTCCAATCAGCAAGGTACCTTGAGGGTATCCAACGCTACCATGATCGCAACGTCAAGGGACACTCCTTCAATGTTGGTGATCTCGTCCTCCGCCGCATCTAGAACACGGAAGGACACCACAAGCTCAGCTCGCCATGGGAAGGTCCCTTTACAGTTGCAAAGGTGACCGGACCAGGCTCCTACCGCCTCCAGACACTTGAAGGCGAAGACATCAACAACTCGTGGAACGTCGACCAGCTCTGTCGGTTCTACACGTAGTCTCTCGACTACTCTGGGGGCTCAAGTCTACATGACTACTCCCGAATCCTTCGCTGTAAACGGCCTCTGGGTCCAGGCACTAGTCTCCGGACTACTCTACTCCGAGATCCAGCGTTAACGGCTATTAACAGAACTCGGGCTGCTTCGAGCGTCAAGGACTCTAGCAGCGGTCTACCAAGAGACCATGTACTTCAAGATCCAGTCTATACGGCTACTAACGGATCTACTGTTGTAAGCGGCCATGCGCCCTAGCACTACTCAGCCGTAGGCGGCCTCCGAGTCCTGGCGACTACACTTGTAAATGGCCCTGTCCATCCAGGTGTACTCTTTCAGTAATAAAGTTTGATTATAATCAACTCATTTACTGTGTCTCTCTCAACGAGTCTACTACCGAGTACTACTACTCGCTCACAACTCCACAACATGGGCACTCCGCATACATACATTGCGACAACGAGTACTCATTTCATGGAAGTCTTTTCATCACATACTTAAACAAGTTCATTACAACTTTGTTTATGTACAACTGCTGCTACAAGCTAACCCTACAGGCTACCTACTGGAGGTTCAACTTCTCGGCGACTTGTTCAGCTATCGGCGCCATCTGCTCCAGAAGCTCCGCGTACTGCTCATCAGTGCAATTAGCGGCTAGTCCACCCGCGACTACGTCTACCGGAGCCTTGGGGAAGTACGACTTCATGTACGCCAAGACTTGGTTTGGGATGGACTTCGCCAGATGCTTGACATAAGTCGCCAGATGGCCGGGAGCTTCCCTCAACCGGTCAACCAACGGTGCAATCTTCGGCCCGCCCAGATGAGGCACCAGCAGCCTTGCAATGGGAAGTGCGGCTTCTTTAAGTTCCTTGAGTTGTCCCCGCAACTTCTCGCAGTCTTCGCCAAGCTTCTGCAGAGATTTGTAGCAGTTGACAAGATCACGATCCGAGGCAATCCGAAGCTCCATGTGTGTATTACACTCATGGGCTAACTGCTTATATTCGTGCTCAAGTACCTCGCGGGCATCCTTCTCTCGGTAGAAGAGGTTCTTCATATCGACTTCTGATGCCTTCAGCTGTTCTACCCGAGCCTCAAGATCTGCAAACAACTCAAAGGGAGATGTCAGACTACTACAGGGTACCTGCAATAAGTACCCGACAAGGCAACATCGACATACCTTTGCTCTTCTGGCGCAGTGACTTGTTCTTGCGCACCAGCTCATCGCTCTTCGCCTGCATATCCTGTACTTCATTGTGGTACTGGGCGAAGGCACCATCAAGCTTAGACTGGAGCATGGTGGAGTGCTTCCTGGCCTTCGCGAGCTCTTTCTCCAGTGATTCTGCCCGGAGCACCACATCGTCATACCGTTGGAGCATTTCAGACTTTTGTCAGGATCTCTCCACGACATCCTGCAAAAGACAACATCTGTTACTCGGGTACTCAGCACTTGCGGCAGATCGACTATCCAAGGGTACTGATACATACCTTCATCCATTGCTCGGCCTGTCGCATCGCCTCCAAGTTGCGTGCCACTGTCGCCGGGTCAACAAGATCATCCGCCAGAAGCTCGAGTCCACCACGACTAGTCGCGGCGGCATCGGACATCGGCGCCGAACAGATCGGCTCCGCATCTTGGATTTCTGGCGAACGGACGACTACTTCCAGAGTTGACTCCGGCAATACATCATCACGCACTTCTTCGGCCACCCCGGGGGCTACTCCGCTGGCTATCTCCGCCGACTCAGTTGCTGCTCCGGCGGCTACTTCGGCTTCTGGCACAATGCCTTCAACGGGCACAGCCTCGGGGATGGTGCTTCCCTCAACTTCTGCCCCTGTCAACAGAAGACACACGGGATCAGTTTCCCGGGGGCTACGACTACTACTCGAGGAAGGCTGCATCTCTGCAGTGTACTCACCTTCTACTATGCTGGCCTCTGGCAGCGCAGCCTCCGCGGCTGGCGCCACGGTCTCGGCCTGGGGGAGGGGAGCGGACTCCTCGGCAGCAGGTGCGGAAGCTTCTTCAGCTGTTGTCGTGCTGGGTTCATCTCCCTCCCAGGACAAGTCCGTCGATTTCCTGCACAGTACATAATCGGTGGTCAATCAAGTACGACTACCAAGCTACATGTACTACTCGGGAAAGATCTTCACTTACAGGCTTGACCAGACAACAGTCACGGTCGGAGCGCCTAGTATGCTGGCAATGTCGACAAGCCCGGCTTCGGCGGGCGCCTCCTCCTCGGCTTGAGCTGCTGCCGGTTCCTCAGCAGCAGCAGTCGCAGCTGGTTCCGTCCTGCTCTCGACGACCGGTGCCTGCGGCTCGACAACTGTAGTCGACTGCTGTGTCAACTGCGACACAAGTTCTTCTATGGTGGGGGCTGGGCTGCGGTTTCTTTCAGCCAGCTCTCCCACCATCTCCCAGTCGCCTTCGTCCCCTTGGTCTACGTGGTCAGAAGGTGGAATCTCCTGCAAGCACTCGGAATTCAGTTGTCAGCATACACAATATTGCAAGACAAGTACTCGACTACTCTACTCGAGGAGTTTACCTCTTGAGATGTAGTCTCGGTGACTTTCAACTTTTTGGCGACGCGCTTGCGTGCCACATTGTGCGGCCTCCTCGGCGGCGCAGGCAGACTAGCCTCCACGCTAGTCGGAGGATCATTGATGAGGGGCACGTTGGGCAGTCCAGGGCGGCTGAACCTGGACCGCAGCTGGAACCGCTCCTAAAGCATCTCCTCGTCCTCCTCGTCGTACGTATCTTCAACGATGACGGTGTCGTCACCTTCACCGACTTCGCGGCGCTCTTTGGCCTTGCCTTTCACCTCCTCTGGAATATTCACTAGTCGGGGAGGCGAAGCTGGCTCAGAGACAAACTTTACAATGTCATCCTGCAACATATAGCTTGGGTGAGCATGACTACTACCATACAATCAGTACTCGGACACTGAGTGCGTCTACTTACCTTGTTTGGCGGATGATCTGCAGAGTACTCGGGGACCGGGCAGGGCGTGTACGGTGGCATGTCCTTGAAGATCCTGCCCAGCCTCTCGATGATGTCGTCATCATCGATCTCACCGCCAGGCATCCGCGACGTGTCGCCCTCGCCGGTGTACTGATACCCAAGGGTGTCGCGAGCCATCAGTGCTTGTACCCTCCTCTTCATGAAGCTGAAGGCCACGTGTTCGACTCTCTGCCTGGCTTCTCTCAAAACCTTGATCTTCTGCAGCAGCTCGGGTAGCTGAATACCCTCCTGCATCATCGGCTCCGTGTTCCACCAGGGACGATGCTTCGGCTGCTTCCCGCTTGGCTTCGGCAGCTCCGGGTGGTGGTTGGTGATGTAGAACCACTTCACTTTCCAATCTTGATTGAAATCGATCAGCTTGTACACCAAGTACTGCTCGACGGCGTCTTCGTGCATCCGGATGTCGGCCCCTCCGACTACTCTTGGGTCGTTGGTGCTCGGCTGGGGCTTCACGCGGAAGAACTTTCGAAACAGCACCCAGTGTGGCTTGATCCCCAAGAAGGCTTCGCAGAAGTGGACGAAGATAGAGACGTGAAAGATTCCATTGGGGTTCAAGTTTAGGTACTCGATACCGTAATAGTCGAGAAGACCTTTGAAGAAGTCGCTCGCCGGGAGGGCCAACCCGCGCTCCACGAACCGGGCGAACATCGGGATCTCGTCGGGGTTCTTCTCCATCGGATACGGATCTCCCGCGGCGGCGCGCCAAATGTCCACCTCTTAATCCCGCAGGAAACCGCTGTTCAGCAGCGCCAGCAAGTCCTTAGTCTTTGCCTTGGATTTCTTCCATTCCTTATTTGGATTCGGGTGTGGGGGAGACGTCGGCGGTGTTGACCCCTCGGCGGATCCAGGTGCCTCTTCACGGGACCTCTTTTTTCCCGGCGTCGGTCTTCATGGTCTTCGACGGGGATGGCTTCATTCTCCAAATGCAGCGGGGCTTCACTCGCATTCGCTCGGGGCTGCTCCGGAGGCAAGCAGCGGCGGCGCGCGTGGATCAGAGGCCTAAGGCGCAGGGGCAGTGTGCACAGGCAGCTGACTCTTGGCTAGATTTGTTTCGAATGGCTGCAAATGCAGGGGATGAAAAACCATAAAGGTTTCGACTTCTATTTATAAGTCTGAAGAGTATCTTGGCCCCCTAAGTGGGTTTTGGTGATTTAATGACACACACCTAAGTGGCTAATTATTCTTAGTCACACCCGACTTTCCGAAGAAAACCAGGTGCATACCTATATGCATGCCAGGATCAAATTTCATGCATATAGTGACATAAAAGTGAATACGAAACGATTATCACGTATGAAAAAGAAAGATTATCGAGAGATTTACGCCGGAATCCTGGAAACGAAGGCTCCAAACATCACGGGCAATCGGCGGGGGTTGCGTACGCCTAGCACCGGCAACATCTTCACGGTAGCTTCCTCTTTACGAGCAACAAAGTTTATAGCAAGGGTGAGCACTTGTCGTACTCAGCAAGTGTGGGGGAAAAATGAATGCAAAGGCTTTATAGTGGACTGGGCTATAAGCATTTAAGCAATTTTAGTTGGTCAAATTTTATTAGCACCTGATTACTAATAAAGTATAAGTTTATACCAACCCACATTAAGCATAAGATAAGAGATACGCCATAAGCATATGGCAAGCATAACCAGAGAGAGAGCGATTTAAGTCCATCTTCAAGTTCAATTATCATGTGAGGGTCCAGGCCGCCCGTGACCGTGGGCACGGCTAATCGATTAGTTTTACACTCTGCAGAGGTTGTACATCTTTACCCACAAGTCGCGTAAAAGTCCCGAAGAACTTTAAACCCAACCATGCGATGCCGGCCAAGCATCATACCACACTACCGAGGTGTGATTGCATAGGGACGCTACGAGGCCTTTACAAAGAGTCCTCCCGTGCGTATTAGTCCATAGTAGTATGTCATAGAGGCTATCTTTCGTACCACACTTCTATTACGGACGGTAAGCCATAGAGTCTTCCGTTCCATCACCGCTCCGAATAGAAGAGCCATAAAAGCATTCCTCCGTCCCCAACCTACTATGCGAGTAATAACCACACAAAGACTTCCCTAATTAATCGGCCAAGACCGAGCCATATAGTCCTTGTGGTTGCCTTGTTGTCTGGGTGGTCGCTCCATGTTCCGATTAATCATATGGTCTTGTATTAAGCAATCAAAGATATAACATAAAGGTGTAGCATGATTCATCATTGTTGTTCATTAACCACCATAACCCAGGTATAGCAACTAAGCATAACTACCCAACATAAATGATAAACCCGTTTGATCAAGGCACAAGATAAACAACACTAGTCAAACCTTAAACATGGGTCCCATCATATTAATGCAAGCATATGCAATGAGTGATTAAATATAGTTCTTAGGACAAAATCGAGGACACACTTGCCTTTAACCAAAGTAATGTCGTTGCTCAGAATATCTTCAACTTCAAGCTCTTCCAAACTTCTCGAACGGCGTTCACTCTAAGCGCATCAATCATCGAGCACAAACATACACAAAGCAAACAAACACATATACTAAGAACAAAGCACCAATCAAAAGAAAACTTTAAAAGAACGCACTAAAGGATAGGATCGATTAGATGGATCACTAGAGAACACAAAGTGTGCTTGGAAAGGCTTGATTAGCTTTAAAGAGATAGTCGCGGAAGATTGAGCAAGAACCGGAATGATCACACTTAGATTGAGCTGAGAAAAGAACGTCTAACGAACGTTTTGCATATATGAGAGAACAAGGCTATGAGCTAGGTTCATTTTAATTAACAAAACAAATATAAAGGATATTTCAGAAATAAAATACCCTATGTTAATATTAATGCAATATTAAACTTTATTTATGAAACCGGTGTAAAGAACTAGTCAAGTTTTATTAATAAAGATTCATATATGAATTAACTGATTAAACATTGAATTTAGAAAAACTAAGCTATATGAACAATCTAAACGAAACTTTGTAAGTCGAGTAGATCATATTATTATCAAAAACAGTATTAAATTGGTATTAATCAAGATTAACATTTATTTATAAAGCCGGAGTAAAAACCTAATCAACTTTTAATTATAAAAGTTAATTAATCATTAAGCAAATTAATATTTGACTTATGGAAAACCGAGTAAAAGATCTAATTAGATTTTATTCATAAAAGCATGTAAAGTAATCATTAATCAAATTAAATTTGATTATGAAAAACGATATATAGATCTATATAGCTTTTATTTGGAAAAGACACGCATAGCTAGTCATTAATCAAAATTAATATTAATTTTATTTTCAGAAACAAAACATGGTGAAAACACACCACTAACGCGTGCTTTACATTATTATGGACCTAACGCAACTTGAACGGATTAAATCGGAGCTAAAACGAAGATTTGGTGAGCAAAACAAGATTGCAGGGACTTAGTCATGATTAACTATAGATAACAGGGAGTAGCTGAAAAGATATGCAAGACACACTAAACAGTGCTCGTGAAAAGGATAAAACTCAGGGTTAGATCTATAAAAGTGCTCTGGTTGGATCTGGTTGCAGGGATCTAATAGATCTAGGGGGTTACATGAATGAGTTGCTAGACACAAGAAACAGATCAAAAATTAACGAAAAGGCTGAGGGCCTAAGTGCAAACCGGCCTTATCTTCTTCCTCAGGACCAGACCGCGGGCGCACGGGGAAGGGGCGGCGGTGGCCCCGGTGGGTGGCGGCGCCGGTGCTCGGGCGACGAGAAGCTCGGCCGAGGCACAAAACGGATAGAGTAGATCAAGGGGAACTCGATGATGGTGCTCACCGCGCGGAGGACGCGGAATCGGCCGGTATTCGAAGGTCAACGGTCGGCGGTTCGTGAGCTCGCCGGCTCGGGCGGTGCGGCGGCGCGGCTTGTGCAGCGGCGGGCGGGGGCGGGCGGCGCGCGGGGGCGGCTAGCGGGGAGGCGGCGCGCGGGGCCGGCCTGCCCTTTTATAGGGGCGCGCGCGGCGGGGGCGGGGCGCTAGGGGCGGCGGCCGGTGCCCGGCGGCGGCGGCGGTAGCGGTGGCCGGATGGGCCCCGCCGGGCCCGGGCCGGGCCGGTGCGGGCGGGCGGGCGGGCGCGGGGTCGAGCCCACGGGCTCGGCCCAAGTAGATAGGAAATGTTTTTTTTTTGAAATATTTTTCCCGCGCAAAGATAAATCCGAATTATCTAGATAAATCTATAAAGCCACGAAAAATACCCGAAAAATTCCAAAAATTTCGGGGAAAATTCCCGAGCTAGATTAAGACATGAACAATCCAAATAAAGCATTTGGTGCTCATGAAAAAGATTTTAGAGCCTTCTAATAAATAGAAATAGCTCAAGGAAAGTGAGAATAAATTCCGAAAAAATCCGGAAAATTCTCGGGAGAGTTTGGACGACTCTCCTAAACGCATTTTCGAAACCTTTTTGCACTCAAAAACCAGTAGATGCATCGGCATGAATGCAACACACATAACTTTTATTTAATTTAGAAAATCAAACAAAGGATTTTTCCTATACTATATTCCCTGTAAAGAAAAATAAATGTTGGAAAAATTTTAAAATTATGAGAAAATCGTTATTTAATTATTCTTTCTATTCACATCCTGAAATTGGAAATTTCGGG
This sequence comes from Cenchrus americanus, assembly GCA_947561735.1. Taxonomy (NCBI): domain Eukaryota; kingdom Viridiplantae; phylum Streptophyta; class Magnoliopsida; order Poales; family Poaceae; genus Cenchrus; species Cenchrus americanus. Next base: position 28,680,148 of record OX387241.1, on the reverse strand, counting down.
GTGTGACATTTACCTAGTCCATGAGAAGGTATTAAAATTGTGGATGGCATCAAGCACAGCTCATTGTTGTACAAAAAGAAAGTGGTGCTCTAAAAGGATTCCTGAGAAGGCTTACTTATTTTTACTTTTGAATTTGAGTCCTAGGAATGCCGTACTATCAAGAGGGACAGGAATCATGTCTTCCAAGAGTCGCACAGGTGCTCTAGTTGCTAAAACAAAACCTATGAGAGACACCTTTGCACCAACACATACACGGGGATCTTTTCTTGGGTGCTGGCCTTGGAAGGCCGGAGTGCCCGGGTTTTTACCCCGGAGACTCCGGACTTCTCGGAGACTTCGGACTTCTCGGAGAATCCGGGTTTATCCCGGATACTCCGGGTCATAAAGCCTCAACGGCTATATTCTGGGTGAGGGGGTATAAAAGCCCCCTCCACCCCTTCCTTTACTCCTCTCCCCTGCCATTTCGTGCTGAACAGTTGCAAACCTCATTTACTCCTCCCCTTTCTCCCTTTGGCTCAAAGTTGGTGAGATTTGTTGTGGGAGTTAAGAGGATTTGATAGCAAGGGCTTGGAGAGTGCTAGTGAGCTGATTTCCCATCTCTAGAGCACCTTGTTCTTCACTTGGTTGGCAAAATTCGTGTTTGTTACTCTTGGAGCCTTGAGCTCCTAGCCGGCTAGGCGTTGCCTTGGAGCATCCAAAGGTTGTGGCTGCCCAAGGAAGTTTGTATCACCCCGACATTGAGTAAGTAACTCTAGCTTGATCTTTGTGGTCGCTAGAGGGAGGAAAGTGACCTAGGTGTAAAGGTCCACCCTTCGTGGGTACCTCAACGGAGACGTAGACCTCAAGGTGTGAGGTTGAACTCCGGTAACAAATCCCTGTGTCTCTTGTGCTTGTTCCTCTTGTTGTATGCTTGTTTCTTGCTTGAACACATATCTAGGGTTTGGTGCCGATCTACTTCGTGTTGAGGTTCCTACAAGATTTGAGTGGATAAACAGGCTTGTCTCATCCCAGTGCATAACCTATTTTCACAGATTTACTTTTGAGCAAGTTTAGTTTCTGTCGTTTTAATTTCTCCCTAGCAGGCCGGACTATCCGGACATTTTCCCTGATTCTCCGGATTTCCCGAAGTATCCAGAAAATATCTGGAGTCTCCGGACCTGCATCTGACAGCTGCGAAAAAGTTTGTGATCTTCAGGTTCGACTATTCACCCCCCCCCTCTAGTCGACATCTTGATCCTTTCAATTGGTATCAGAGCCAAGTTCTCCGTATTTGAAGCCTAACCGCTTGGAGTTAAGAAGATGTCGAATCCAAATGATCAAGCCCTACCTCTCGCCGAAGGTGATCCCGTCAACAATGTTGTTGGCATGCCTCCTCTTCCTCGAGGAGATAACACTCGTGGTGCAAGCACTAGTCATCAAGCACATGAACGAGGTGATGAGTCCTCCGATAGTGAGGACGAGGAGTTCGATGATGCAAGGTCCACTCGCTCCGCTCGACGACCATCAAGGGACTATACTCGAACCTCTTTCGATTACTCTCGCTTATCCTTTAACCATCCATCGGGTTCTAGCCACATTGGGAAGATTGTCGGGCATACACCCCCGGGTACTCATGCAAGGAAGGAAGAATAATAGAAGACGGACTCCTAGTAGAATTCCCCTGTACTCCTACTAGGACTCGCTACGTGTACTCCTACTAGGACTCCTGCCTTGTAACCGACTAGGAACCCGCCCCCCGGACTATATAAAGAAGGGCGGGTACCTAGCCGCACATCCCCAATCCCACCGGGGACAACCAACACCAAGCGCGGGCGCCATACTTGATCCCCCCAAACGGGACGTAGGGCTCGCCACCTTGGCGACCCGAACTGTATAAATCTTGTGTCCCGTGTCCTTGCGCATACCTTCGAGTTCTCGATCTCCCGATCACGATCCCCACCGCACAATCTACTACCTCGGGTACCCCCTTGGTAGGTTTGCCGGTCTAAAACACCGACGGTGGCGCGCCGGGTAGGGGTGATCATCACCACCGAACGAATTCGAAGGACCCTCGTCAACAAGATCAATCTACTCGTCGACTCGCCGAGATCCATTGAAGCAAGTCGCCTTGCTCTTGTCAAAGCGGAATCAATCTTCCTACGCGCGCTTCCGGTTGCTTCGGCACGACGCGCGGCTCGTCACGCGGCTCGCCGCGCCGCTCGTCGACTCCACTGCGCCCTCGCGGCGGCTCGTCGTCGACTACTTCGTCTTCGCCGCGCGTCCGGGGTGCCTCGGCACGTCGCGCGGCTCGTCACGCGGCTCGCCGCGCCGCTCGTCGTCGACTACTCCGCCTCGCCCGGGCTCGTCGTCGACTACTTCGTCTTCGCCGCGCGCGTCGGGGTGCCTCGGCACGTCGCGCGGCTCGTCACGCGGCTCGCCGCGCCGCTCGTCGTCGACTACTCCGCCTCGCCCGGGCTCGTCGTCGACTACTTCGTCTTCGCCGCGCGTCGGGGTGCCTCGGCACGTCGCGCGGCTCGTCCGCGGCTCGCCGCGCCGCTCGTCGTCGACTACTCCGCCTCGCCCCGGGCTCGTCGTCGACTACTTCGTCTTCGCCGCGCGTCCCGGGGTGCCTCGGCACGTCGCGCGGCTCGTCACGCGGCTCGCCGCGCCGCTCGTCGTCGACTACTCCGCCTCGCCCGGGCTCGTCGTCGACTACTTCGTCTTCGCCGCGCGTCCGGGGTGCCTCGGCACGTCGCGCGCGCTCGTCACGCGGCTCGCGCGCCGCTCGTCGTCGACTACTCCGCCTCGCCCGGGCTCGTCGTCGACTACTTCGTCTTCGCCGCGCGTCCGGGTGCCTCGGCACGTCGCGCGGCTCGTCCGCGGCTCGCCGCGCCGCTCGTCGTCGACTACTCCGCCTCGCCCGGGCTCGTCGTCGACTACTTCGTCTTCGCCGCGCGTCCCGGGGTGCCTCGGCACGTCGCGCGGCTCGTCACGCGGCTTGTCGCGCCGCTCGTCGTCGACTACTCCGCCTCGCGCGAGGCTCGTCGTCGTCGACTACTTTGCCTACGCCGCGCGTCCGGGTGCCTCGGCACGTCGCGCGGCTCGTCTTGCGGCTCGTCGCTCCGCCCATCGTCGACTACTCCGGGCTCGTCGTCGATTTCTTCACCTCCGCCGCGCGTCGGGGTGCCTCGGCACGTCGCACGGCTCGTCATGCGGCTCGTCGCGCGCGCTTGTCGTCGTCGACTACTCCGCCTCGCGCGAGGGCTTGTCGTCGACTACTCTGCCTCGCCCATGCTCGTCGCCGACCACTCCGTGCGCCGCGACTTCTTCTTGTGGCCACGGCGGCTCTCGCCCGGCCACGCCGTGCGTGGTGACTACTTGCCTCGTGGCAACACGGCTCGCTCGAGTGCGCCGCATCTTTGCCACGACGTCATCTTCCTCGGTCGCATCGCGTCGACCATTCATCTCGACTAGTTTTCCAAACTAGTCGAGAACGGCGATCACGCCCCCGGCCGACTAGCGGAATCAACTCGACTAGTCAACTTCAACAACAACCCTCGTGGCTATCGGCCCGCCGCCACGGCTTCATCAACAAGTACGCCGAGGCGACGAACGGCTAAGTCATTTATCTAAATGATTACTTGTTCTCTTGGCCTGTTCTCCTCATCATGTAGGACTACTTGCCGACTACTCATTTGTGTATGCTTCTCGGTGGGTTTTCACGGGAGCTACACTCTGCTGACTACTCTTGGGGCATATCAATCAAGTCGCCGCGAGTCTACTTCATCGACTCGGGGCTATCCCTAGGAGGCAGTTTCTAAAGTTCGCTACGCGCGGCAATCTAAAGTCGACTTCTAAAGTCGCATTCTAAAGTCCGCTCCGCGCGGCAACTTAAAGTCGACGGCGGTCGCATCTTCGCCAGCTTCGATGGCATACTACGTGTGTAAGCTTCGATGGAACCTAGGCGTAAGCGGCCCTCGGGTCCTGGCGACAATGGAACCTAGGCGCACGTGTGTCGGGGACAGCCCTAGGGGTCCCCTTAAACAATAGGGAAAACCTCAATTAAAACCCGCAACGAAACCCAAATACGTTAAGCCTAACCATGCGGGCACCTAACCATGCGGGACACGGCCCACGGGGACTCCGACGGCCCATCGAGGCGGCCCACGGAAGGATCCCCTCGAACGGTGCCGCGCCCCGCTCGAGGGGCGGCACTCCCTTCGGGCGGGCACCGCCCGCTCGTGGGTACGCACTTCCCTCGAGCGGGCTCCGCCTCGCTCGAGGGTACGCCCGCCCTCGGCCGGGGTCCGCCACGCTCGAGGGTGCCCCTCACGCGTGCGCGCGCCCCGTACGCGGGCATTTACCGCCCCGACACAAGGGGGCGGCGCCATCATGCGCCGGGGCTCGCGCCCGGTGCCGCCGCACCAACTCCCCAAGGAGGAGCCCATCCCCACCACCTGTGGGGAGGGAGCGTGCGGTACGGCCGGTGTCGGTCCCGTGACACCGCGCGCCTCTTGCGGAAGCGGCTAACGCGCCCGACCCCTCGAAGGGGGCGGGCGCACCCTCGATTTCACTTTCCCGTGACCCTACGGGGGTTAGGTGGAGGCGCTAGGCCGGTGGATTGCCATCCCGGCCAGCGTAACGGCGTGGCCGCCGTGCCCGCGCGTGCGGCGCACGCCGGACCCTGTAGCAACGACTCCAGCCCCGTGAGGCGCGTTGGGAAGGAACGCCGTTCTGCCTGCCCCTGTACTCCGTACAAGCTTGCGTCAGCACCGCCCCCGAGCCTATCAGAGGACATCACTGCCATCCGTTGCTCTCCTACCCTCGAACCGCCACTGTTCGGGTACAAGTCAGGCCATGATGACCGGATCGCAGCGGGGATCGCCCGGACGGCCGCCCACTCTACACCGTAGCACGTCGCACCTCTCCACATAGCTAGGTAGCGCGGCGTGCATGTAACCCGCCGCCCCCTTGATCTATAAAAGGGGGGCGAACCCCCAGCCGCAGGGGGAGACGGACGAACAGAGACACAAGAACACTTCACACACCACGTACTCATTCTCATTCTCCCACAATATCTTCAGCCACTCCTCCAGGGACTTGGAAGCTACACTTCCTCTCCCGCCTTGCTTGTATTTGCCCCACTACAAGCACCCCCGGTGCTAAGTAATATAGTGCCCCGAGCACGCCCCCTGTCGGACGTACGGCCCCCTCGGCCGGAACCGGGATAAAACCTCTGTGTCACTTGTTACTTAGCATCGACCATTGAGGGATAGACCTCGGCGCTATCTCCTGGTTAGTGTCGGGACCATATTCCGCACCGGCAGGTTGGTGCCCACCGTGGGGCAAACAAGCGCCTAAGGTCATTTCGCCAACTCCCTCCATGGTGATCCGCACCGAGTGCGGTGCTACACGCTACGCATGGGTAGCTCGGACCCCCTCCCGGCCGGGTTCGAGATCCGCTTCGGGGGACTCGAACTTTCGGGCCACGGGGAATGGCTATCTCATGCGCCTCACTAACCGTGAGGAACTCCGCGCGCGGCGTCGGAGCCGGGTCCGCCGGACCCCCGCCGCACGCACGACTCGGCGCGAGGGCGCCGCCGGCAGCACGGACGCCGCGGGTCCGTCGACGCCACGGCGCCGTCGTCGCTGCGGCGGCGCTCGCGCCGGGCGCGGTCGAGCGGCGGCGGGCCGAGCGCGCCGCCACTCAAAGTGGCACGCCCACCGTCACGACGAGCCGGCCACCGCCCCGACGGGACGGCGCGCGGTCTCGGACCGCGCATCCCCACTCGGGGCCGCGTGGCGCTACGACGGCCTACAACGCCAACGTCAACACGACGATGCGCGGGGTTCCGCGGCCGCCACGTCTTCGTCGCCGGGGACCCGGCGCCTCGGCGAGCCAGATGAGTCATCCCCGGGCTCTGTCGACACGCTACCACCCGCCAACCGCCACGGGTACGCGGAGTGGGACTTCTCCGGCGTGCGGACCCGGTCCGCGTTCGGCGTTTCCTCGACGCCACGGACTACTAGTTCGGGTCGCTCCGACGACTCCGGCCCGGGAGCTACGACCCCACGCGAGAGTGTTGCGCGCGTCATCACCAACGACCGGCTAACGCCGCGGTGCGGCGGCGGGAGACGGGGAAGTCACGCCCGCCCCGGGGATCGCCGCGCGCCCTCGGTCGCGAGCCAAGCGCTCTCTCTGGGGCCGACGTCGACTCACGGTGCCGCCCAAGCCCGCGAGCTTGAGGCCAGGGCCGGCGGAAGAGGCTACCGAACGGTGCGGTTGCTCCGCGCCTCAATGGCGGGGGAGGCCTCTCGCGCGTGGCGAACGCGCGGGAGCCGGGGCCGACGGGTCCGCGGCCGCATCAACTCCGCCACCAACGTCGAAAACGCGGACGTGCCCCCACGGGCGAGCCGAAGCTCGTCGCCGCCGCGGCGCTGCCGCGGGCTATGCCGGCACCCTCGACCCCCGAGGGCTCGAGACATGCACCGCGAGGTGCAAACTCTCATCGAGCAAGCGGCGAGTCCCGGCGGGCCGAGAGCTCGGCCTCACGCATCCGCCAACAGGGGGGGATGCGCGGGGGTGACGAAGCTGCACGGAGGCGAACCCTCGGTGCACGCGGGACGACCCACCGAGCAAGGGCGCACGCCGGCCAAGGGAGCGACTCCTCGACGCGCGCGGGGCACTAGATGGCGACGCTCGCAACGTCATCAACGCCGGCGCACCGGCAAGGCGGACGCCCGAGCGGCAGGGGTTACCACCCTCGACGGGGTGGACGCTACGACGGCGGCGAGGACCGCTCCCCGGCGCCGGATCCCCGGGCACCCGTGTGTTCGGCGGGAGATCCGCGCGGCGGCGTTCCCCCAACGCTTCCGCCAACCCTCGATGATCGTCAAGTACAACGGGGAGACGGACCCCCGTGTCCGGCTCAACGACTACCGCCTGGCTTGCCGGTGGGCGGGGCCACTAGCGACGAGGTCATCATCCGCAACTTCGCCCCTACACCTTGGCGATGCGGCCGGACATGGCTCGAGCACCTCGCCGCGCCGCCGGATCCTCAACCAGGACGACCTAGTCCACACGTTCGTGGGCAACTTCCGGGGCACATACGTGCGCCACGGGAACTCTTGGGACTCGCGCTCCTGCACGCGAAGCCCGGCGAGTCGCCGCGGACTTCATACGACGCTTCTCCAAGCGCCGCACGGAGCTCCCCGGCGTGGCGCGATCCGAAATCGTGCATGCCTTCCTCGAGGACACCACGTGCGGGATCTCGTGCGGAGGGCGGGACGCGGCCCGCATGCGGACTCCAACGAGTTGTTCGACATCGCCACCACTTCGCCTCCGGGGAGGACGCCGTGGGGGCGATCTTCGACGGCAAAAAGGGCAAACGCTCCGAGGACGCGCCCGCGGAGGGCACAGTCCAAGGAGCCGCGTCGCAACGACAAGCGGGGCAACAAGGGGGAAGAAGCCGCGCGCGGGCGCGCGAGCGAGGGGCGCGACGGTGGCAACGCCGAGGCCCTCGGCCGTCGACCCGGCTCGACGGGGCCCTCGGCCAGCCCCTCGAGGCCGGGGGTGTTCGACGACATGCCGAAGAAGCCATGTCCCTACCACAAGACTCCCGTGAACCACACTCTTGAGCGATGCGATATGCTCAAGAAGTTCTATGGCCGCGCCGCGAAGGAGGGCGGAGGCCAAGAAAGATGGAGGCGATCGAATATGTCGACTTGTAAGTTGTATTTCAAAGGCATAGAATTTCTTTGAGAGATGTTTCCGGTTCTTTGGCATTCGGGTATGACGCAACATATCTTTTAGTATCTTCATGCATCTCCGCCAATAGAATCCGCTCGACCATACTTTGCTTCGGTTCGAAAATGGCTATAGTGTCCACCGTACTCCGCCGAGTGGCACTTCCTTAGAATCTCAACCCTTTCTCTTGGCACACATCTTCTCATTACTCCATCATTGCCAAGTTTGAAGAGGTATGGTGCATCCCAAAATATTTCTTACTTTCGGAGATTATCTTCCTTTGAGTGTTTTATCTAGATGATCGAGGGGCATCTTTCGAATTGCCTGAATGATGTCGATCATCCAAGTATCTTTATCAAGCACTCTATAGAGGTGGTCATCTCTCATCTTATCTTCTATGTGGCTCTTTATCATCTTGTCCACGATTCATCCTAGACAAATGATCGGCCACAACATTCTCCAATTTCTTTTTTATCACGAATTTCAACATCAAACTCTTGGAGAAGAAGGATCCAACGAATCAAACGTGGTTTAGCTTCCTTCTTAGCCAAGAGATACTTGATAGCTGCGTGATCGGTGTAAACAATGACCTTCGAGTTCACGATGTAAGATCTGAATTTTTCGAAAGCGAATACTACCGCTAGCAACTCTTTTTCCGTAGTGGCATAATTTAATTGTGCCCCACTAAGAGTTTTGCTAGCGTAGTAAACGGCGTGAACTCGGCCTTCCTTTCTTTGACCCAAGACCGCGCCTACGGCGTAGTCACTTGCGTCACACATGATCTCGAAAGGTTGGCTCCAATCCGGAGGTTGGATGATGGGAGCACTCACCAACGCATTTTTCAAGGTCCGGAATGCCGCTAGACACTTCTCATCAAAGTCGAAAGCCACATCCTTTGAAGAAGGTGCGTTAAAGGCTTAGTGATCTTCGAGAAGTCCTTTATAAATCTTCTATAGAATCCGGCATGGCCTAGAAAGCTCCTTTAATGACTTGACATCCGTAGGAGGTGGAGTTGCTCAACCGCTTCCTACCTTAGCCTTGTCCACTTCAATTCCTCTCTCGGATATAACATGTCCGAGCACTATACCTTGCTTAACCATGAAGTGGCACTTTTCCCAATTTAAAACCACAAATCTACCTCCGCACACCTTGTAAGGACCTTTTCTAAGTTTGCTAAGCAATCCATGAACGTCTTCCCGTAAACGGAAAAATCATCCATAAACACTTCAACAATTTCTTCGATGAATTCCGAAAACACGGCCATCATGCAACGTTGAAAAGAGGCCGGAGCGTTGCATAGGCCGAAGGGCATCCTCCTATATGCAAACGTTCCGTAAGGGCACGTAAACGTTGTCTTATGTTGATCTTCTGGGTGAATAGGAATTTGCATGAACCCCGAGTATCCATCGAGAAAGCAAAAATAAGCGTGGTTTGCTAACCTCTCGAGCATCTCGTCTATGAACGGTAGGGGGAAGTGATCTTTCTTCGTCGCTTTGTTAAGCTTACGATAATCGATACACATCCGCCACCCGGTCACGGTTCTTTGCGGTATCAACTTGTTCTTCTCATTCTTCACCACGGTCAAACCTCCTTTCTTCGGTACACAATGTACCGGGACACCCATTCGCTATGCGAACCTGGTGATGATTCCCACATCAAGTAACTTGATAACCTCTTCTTTACTACCTCCTGTTTACAATGTAGTTGTCTCTTCCTTGATGGTCCACTACAGGCTTACATTGGTCTTCCATTGGTATACGATGAGTGCAAAAGGCTGGGCTAATACCTTTGAGATCATTAATTGAATATCCAATCACCTTCCTATGTTTTTTTAATAAAATCAGCAACGCTTCATTCTCTTCGGACTCAACTCGTCGCTCACAATGACTGGATAAGTCTTGTCTGGGCCCAAAAATTCATATTTTAATCCCTTGGGTAAAGGTTTAAGGTCTACCTCGGGCACTTGTGGCTCCTCGGGTTCGATTTCTCCTATGTCTTCGAATTTCTCTTCCTCCATACTACCATCATGCGGCTCTAAGCCTTTTGTTGCTTCATCTAGTTCTTCATCTTGTTGATTACTAATTTGATTTTCCATCGCTCTTTGCAGCGGGTCTCTAAGGGTTTCCAACAAAACAAAAGACTATCTATCTCTTCTACTTCTTCATCTTCGAGAGGAAAAGGAGTAAGGTGTTTAGAAGCACGAAGAAAATTATATGTGTACTTTGTTCCATTAAGGTTCATCAAGCATTTCTGCCTTCCCTCCGCATCTAACACGGCATCAACCAACTTAAGAAAAGGCCTACCTAAGATTATATGATCAGAATTACTATGGTAAGCATCAATAACAAAGAAATCGGTTGGTATATAGTTTCTAGAGATTTTTACTTTCATGTTGCAAGCAATACCTAGAGGTTTGATAGTTCTACCATCTCCCATAATTAATTTCGTTGATGTTGGAGCTAAGTCTAGGTTGTGGTATTGAACTTTATCGTAAATTTTAGAAGATAGAACGCTTACTTGGGCTCCGATGTCGCATAAAGCTTTGCATTGAACTCCGTTGATCTCGCAACTCAAGTGCGGCGTCATCTTCTCTTCTTCTTCTGATCCTATCGAGTAAATTTCAAATGGAGGCGAGCGTATGGTGATGCTTCGGCTTGATCCCCATGATTCTCTTCACCTCGGCAATATGTTCCGGATCCACCACGTCATCTCCAAAGAGCTTTTCAAAAATCTCACCGGTGGTTTCGAGGTCGTATGAATTTTCAAATTTTCTTCTCCGGTGGGAAATCCACTTCCAATGCTCTTGCCATCCCCTTTGATTAGGGAACGTCTTCTGTCGAATACTTCTCCGTAATCAATAGGAACTCCAATCCATTGGTTCGAACTCCCTAGTGGCTTCGCGCTTGACATGCTTCTCTTGTTCGGCTCATTTGGTGCGCGCGAAGTCGACGCTTGGTGTAGTTCTTGACTTGATGTGTTCTTGTTCAAGCTTTTCCATGATTCGGCTTCCTCTTTTGTGACTTCCGGGTTGCCTCTTTTTTAGAAAAATCAGCAAGCTTCTTCTTCCTTGAATTGTATTCCGGCTCTTCTGCAAGTCTTGTTTCCCAATCTCTTCGCATGGCAGCCGCTTTACTAACTTTTTGTAGAAGTTGGGCGGCTTCCGTGAGTGTTTTATGTAAAACTTTCCCTCCTCTCGCATCACAATTAAGCGGCTGGTATTCGCGACTAGACCTTTGATGGACACGGCGTTTTGAATGGATCCAAGGAAGCATTGAGGCCTTACTCCCTTTACGACATGGTTGCAAACCTTAAGCATTAATTCAACACAAGATGATAGATAGATAATCCGCCAAAGTGCGATTACATCCCCCAATATCGGACACAACCCATGGACGAATGAGAAGATTACCCCATCAAGGTGTTGATCATGGCACCGTTGATCATGGTTTCCTTCCGCCGGTGTTCTCCTTCTTCTCTACGAGAGGGTGCTTCTTCGAGGTGGTTGATCTCCCGCCGGAGATCCTCCTCCTCTCTCTCTAGCTTGTGGATGGCCTTCTGGTGCGAATGACTCCTCCCTTTGGTGTTGGCGGCGCCTCGGGGGTTTTAGGGTTGAAGATCCTTCGAGGGCAAGGAAAACGGGACCGAACCGGTGCCGGAAGTGGGCTGGGCCGGCTGGCCTGGGCCGGCCGGCCCAGGCCCACCCGGCCCGGTTCAGCCGCCTTTGCTCCGTGGGTCCTCGTGCACTTATGTACTTCGCCCCCCACTTGCATGATTTGATACCAGTATCCTCGGCATCCAAGATGGAGGCTCTCTTTGCATGAAGTTTGATCATTTACGCTTCAATCCCCGAGAGTGTCTCTCGTAGCACTTCGGTCCTCGCCACCATTGGAAGTGATTTCAGCAAGCTCAAGAACACGAACAAGACTCCATGAATGCTCCTTTGAACTTGTTGCGAATCCGTCCTTTATGTCCATGTTTTCCTATATAAACACAACACTTCCAAATGCATGCATAAAGATGAACTTGTTATATGATTAGTGTGCCTAGTGGCGGGTTAGTTCCATAATCAAATCCAAACCAAAGTGTGTAATGAACATGCTAGGTGCACCAAAATACACCGTCAACATCTCCCCCACACTTAGCTCTTGCTCGTCCTCGAGCAAGTACTCGTAAAAGAATTTCGTCCAAGGTGTGTAATCGTGTATCATTAATCCTCCTTCACAAGTCAGTCAATCTCTTTTCATCTTTAATACATAAACACAAAGTAATGATAATCAAACATAAACATGGGCGTTTAGAATTTTTACCACGTCAAGATTTACCCCACAACTCAAACCCTTCACTTGAAGTCTTCAATTTCAGCCATGCTTACTCCTTTGCTTCCATCGGAGGGTTTTTATGGTTTTCAAAACAAAAATTCCTGCAACAAGTATTAGACAAAAATCCTTTCTCCAAGCTCTCTCAAGTCACTCATATGAAGTGGCTATCCTAACTAAGTTTTATAAAACACTCACGAAGCCGCCCAACTTCTACAAAAAGTTAGTAAAGCGGCTGCCATGCGAAGAGATTGGGAAACAAGACTTGCGGAAGAGCCGGAATACAATTCAAGGAAGAAGGAGCTTGCTGATTTTTCTAAAGAGGCAACCCTGGAAGTCACAAAAGAGGAGCCAATCATGAAAAGCTGAACAAGAACACATCAAGTCAAGAACTACACTAAAAGCGCGTCGACTTCGCCGCACCAAATGAGCCGAACAAGAGAAGCATGTCAAGCGCGAAGCCACTAAGGGAGTTCGAACCAATGGATTGGGTTCCTATTGATTACGGAGAAGTATTCGACAAGAGAAGACCGTTCCCTAATCAAAAGGGGATGGCAAGAGCATTGGAAATGGATTTCCCACCGGAGAAGAAAGCTGAAAATTCATACGACCTCGAAACCACCGGTGAGATTTTTGACAACGTCGTGCGTCCGGGTACCTCGCGCAGGCTCGTCGTCGACTACTTTGCCTCCGCCGCGCGTCCGGGTGCCTCGGCACGCCGGCGCTGCTCGCCACGCGGATCGTCGCTGCACGCCGTCGTCGACTACTCCGCGTCGCTTAGGCTCGTCGTCGACTACTCTGCCTCGTGCAGGCTTGTCGTCGATTACTACGCGTCGCGCAGGCTCGTTGTCGACTACTCCGCCTCGCGCAGGCTCGTCGTCGATGACTCCGCCTTGCGTAGGCACGTGGTCGACTACTTCGCCTCCGCCGCTGTCCGGGTGCCTCGCACGTCGCGCGGCTCGTCACGCGGCTCGTCGTGCCGCTCGTCGTCGACTACTCCGCCTCGCGCAGGCTCGTCGTCGACTACTCCACGGCCTGGCAGGCTCGCTTGTTGACGGGTGAAAATCCGTCAACCTAGCCATGAGTTTACCTTCGGTGTTGGCATAACTTTTGTATCTTATTCATTGGTACTAACCCCCGTGGTATAACAAGTTCACTTGTGCATGTCGGTTTTGGAGTTAAGTGTTTACGCAGGGTTTTAACGATGAAAGCAAGACTTTCGGGATAAGTTCATTAAGCACCTCATGACAAGACCTTGAAGCCCGATACAAGTCAAGCAATGAAGTGAACATGACTCCAAGAGCCCAAGGACCAAGCTCGAGAAGATGATAAACTCCGAGGACTGAACCAGAGTGCTGAATCTTGCAAGACAAGGAGTTGAGTCCAATTCGGAGAAACCGACGTCAAGGGCCCACATGCAAAGGGGAGAACATCTAGAAGACGTGGGAAGCAACACCGGCGAAGGGGAAGTCATGTGGATGGGCCGAATTGGGCCCAGGCCGGCCGGCCCAGGCCGGCCGGCCCAGCCCAATTCGGGGCCCAATCGGCCTCCCCTTTGACCTAATTGCTCAGGCTATAAATAGCCCCTGACTGAGAGCCACGCAGAACGGAAGTCGTAATCCGCCGCCCAGGGAGCAAGAGAAGCTTGAGTGGACACCATCTTGGAGATGAGGGTCGTGCTAGTTGGGTTCAGGGTCTTCCTAGCCGACGTGGGAACCTTGCATGGAAGACCACGTCGGAGCTTCGGAGCGAGGATCAAGATCGAGTGTGTGATCCCGGTGGTGATCTTGTTCATGTAATCATTCATGGTGAAGTTTGTAAGTGAATCCGATTTCTAGCGATCAAGTGCCTTCTCGATGATTTTGATTTCCTTCTTGGTTTTGCTTCTTCTACGATCTAGTCTATAGCTAGATTACATAGGGTGCTCTTGTAGCCGCGGTGGCTAGGGGTGCATACCGACCGGCCAAGTGATTTCAACTTGTTCTATGGAACTCGCCCTAGACTACCCGCATGAATAAGGATACGTTGTGACAACGTGGGTTCCGAAAGGCGGGCGTTTTCGGAGTCGGATGGAAGGCCACGATTTAAAGGTGCTTTTAATGAGATTTGCTTTTCTATCTTCATCTATCTTGTTTGGAGCTACAATACAAGCATGATCTAGATTCTAGATTGGTTATCTCTTGTTTTCTCTTGCTACCTCTTTAGTAGATTAGATTTGTTTTCTTTATGATATCTTAGGTTAGATGCAATTTGATTCTTCAATAGATAGCTTTACCTGTTTTTACTAGATTGAATCCTTGCGTTGCACATTGTTCCACGGATTCGATACCTTAGGTTCACCACTCGAGGGAAGAAGGGTCCCTGACTACGACGGAGACTTGTCCGCTTGCAAGTCACAAACGAACTTTGATACAATTATTAACCGTCAACAAGCCCCTTTTTCCGGCGCTCGTTGCCGGGAACAAGCATTCAAGATCCGATCTAGTATCGTTTATCTTTCAGTTTTGCTTTTGATTTTCTTTTGCATCTCTTAGTGTTTGATCATCCTCAAAAAAGAAAAAAAATTAATCTAATCTAGTTTTGATTAACCCTAATTTTTCTTTTTTTTTAGATTTTTGTTTTATCACTTGTCGGTGCGGAATATGGTCCCGACACTAACACCAAGAGATAACGCCTAGGTCTATCCCTCGATGGTCGATGCGAGCAACAAATGACACAAGGATTTATCCCGGTTCCCCGCCGAGGGGGCCGTACGTCCAACAGCGGGGTGCTCGTGGCACTATATTGCTCAAGACCGGGGGTGCTTGTAGTGGGGCGAATACAAGCGAGGCGGGGAGAGGAAGCGTGGCTCCCAAGTCCCCGGTGAGTAGCCGAAGATGTTGTGGGAGAATAAGAGAGTGAGTGCACAAGGTGCGATGTGTTCCTCCGGACTCGTCCCCCCGCGTCGGGGGGCTCGCCTTCCCTTTTATAGGCCAAGGGAGCGGCGGGCTACATGCACGCCGCGCCACCTAGCCGCGTGTGAGCACGTCGTGCTACGGTGTGTAGAGCGGCGGCCGTCCTGGGCGATCTTTCGCTACGATCCGGCCATGATGGCCTCACCTTGCACCCGACCGAAGGGCGGTTCGAGGGCAGGGGAGGCGGGGCAGATGGCGATGGCGTCCCCCGATAGGCTTCGAGGGAGGTGTTGATGATGGCGGCACAGGCATATGAGCGGGGGCACCGGCGCTCCTTCCCAATGAGCTATGCGGTGGTGGAGTGGCTGCCGCAAAGGTTCGGCGTGCGCCGCGGGGTCAGCGTGAGCCCGCGCGCGTGGGCACGGCCGCGCCGCGCCGCGTGCGGCCGGGATGGCCACCCACCGCCCTTAGCGTCCCTCACCCAACCCGCAGGTCACGGGAAAGTGGGATCGAGGGTGCGCCCGCCCCCTCGAGGGTTGGGCGCGTTAGTCGTACAGAGGGCGTGCGCATCCGTGTTATGGGACCGACACCGCCGTACCGCACCCTCCTCCCCACGCGGGCGGGGATGGCTCCTCCCCGGGGAGCTGGGTGCGGCGGGCACCCCGGGCGGGAGCCCCGGCGCATGATGGCGCCGGCCCGCGGCGTCGTGGCGTTAAATGCCCGAGCACGGGCCGGCGCACGCGTGCGGGGCGCCCGGAGCGGGCGGGCCCCGCCGAGGGTGGAGCGAACCTCGAGCGAGGCGAGGCCCGCTCGAGGGGGGAGCGGCCCCTCGAGCGGGGCGGACCGCCGAGGGGAGGGTCGCCCCCTCGATCGGGGCGGAACCCGTTCGGGGAGGAGGGGCTGCCCCTCGAGCGGGGCGAGCCCGTTCGAGGAGGAGGTGTACCCCGGCGAGGCGAGCCTCGCCGAGGGGTCTCGTGGTCGGCTATCTTGGCGGGGCCTCCGAAGTCCCGCCGCATGGGCCACGTCCGGCATGGTTAGTTCCCCGCATGGTTAGGCCTAGTTCATTTGATGCAGAATTTAAGTGAGGGTTCCCCATCGCTTGAGGGGACCCCCAGGGCGGTCCCCGACGCAGCCCCCGAGCATCCGCGGGTTTGCCATTGAGGCCCCGCATGCCGGAACCTACCGATCAGGGGACATTCTTCCCTCCTTGTTTGCGAACGCTTCCCGTGGGGCCGCGCTAGCGGACCCGCGGGTCTAGCCTCGAAGCCCCGCCGCAGAGTGTGGGCTCTCCCGCGGGCTTTACCGCGAGCAATTCGGCCGAAAGGCGTGGCACATATGCCAACCTGCAAGACGGCGGTATTTCGCCGAGACGGGGTGCACGCTCCCCCTTCGTCTCGGCGGTGCAATTCCAAGGAGGTGTAGCCGTGCGTCAAGCCCCCGAGCCTTGGCCCTCGTTCGAGGCGATCGGGGCCGAGCCCGACGACTTGTTTTTTATCACGCCCGCCGTCCCTCCGCGGGGAGAGGTGAGGTTTCCACGACTCCCATCGAGCGGGTCGCGAATCGCGGATTCTCTTCGAGCCGCTAGCGGGGGTGGTTCAAGGGGGACGTCCATGCCCCGCTCGAGAAAGGGTAGGCCGCGCGGCCCGAGACACGTCCATGGAAGCGCTTGCGTGGGCTTGCTAGGTGGGGCTCGGTCCCGCTCGCTAGGGGACCGAGGGCGCGAAGCTCTCCCCTGGGATCCCCCCGCTAGCCGCCCGCCGGGCTCTCGAACACGACATGGGGCACCCTCGAGCCGACGGCTCGAGGAACGGCTCGAATGCGCGTGCCCTCGTCGTCCCTAACTCGTGATCCGGGCGCCCGTTCGAACCCGTCGAGGGTCGCTCGAACCTCCCGACCGCAGAAGGGGCCGTGCGGGGCCGTGCCTAGCGCCCCGTCTTTTCGCGTTTGCGGCCGTCGAGGGGTCCGGGCGTGCCGACCTCGAGGTGTCGGTTGGTGGCATGGCGCGGATGAGTGCTTTCGGTGTCGCTCTATTTCAAGCGTGACCTCGGGCGATCCTCTTACGCGCGTGCCTTCTTTAGGGGGGGCTTGACGTCGCCTCGAGTTGGGGGTCATGCCGCTCGGAGGGTCCTACGCGGCATGGGTGCCCGCGTGGCCTCGCTCTACATCGAGTAGTCCCGGCGACCTTCACGCTGGCATCCCATCGAGGGTCGCCTTGTTTCGAGTTGGGGGTCATGCCGCCGAGGGTCCTACGTGGCATGGGTGCCCGCGTGGCCCGCTCTACATCGAGGGGTCCCGGCGACCTTCTCACGCCGATATCCCATCGAGGGTCACTCCTTGTCTCGAGCCGAGGATTCGCCTCGCCGAGGGCTCTCCTTGCTTGGCAAGGGGCCCGGCATTTAATAGCCTTGCGGTCGTGGCCGCGGGTTTTGCGCCGGGCGCGCTTGTGCGCCGCCGCCGCGCGCGCGCGCGTAGTGGGGCGGCGCGCGGCCGCGCATGTGACGGTTTCACCCTTGGCCGGTCTCGCCGTAATGATGACCCGCCCAGCAGTGTTAGAGCCGCCGCGGCCGTGGTGGGGCCCGCTTGTCGACGCGATGGAAAGATTTCCCCCCGTGAAGCATCGCTGGCGGGACGTGCGCTCCGAGAACTCGCCCGTCTGCCTATAAAACCGCGGGGAGGAGTAGGCGGCGGTTTTTTACCTTGGCTCCTCACCGTTTTAGCCCTCCGCCTCTTCGCCTCGTCTCATCCTTGCCGCCGCGCGACCGGCTCGCTTGCTTTAGAGCTTTTCTCCTCGTCTCCTCGTCCTCCACCTTCGTACTCGTTCGTCCTCCCTCATGGCGCCGCCCAGCCTCCGATCGTGGTCCCGGGAGCCGTACGCCCGGGAGAAGTCGACCGTGACCCGCTCGCCCGGGCGACTCGGGTCGCCGCCGGCCAGCTCTCGCCAACGAAGAAGGGCGCCCGCTGAGTGGATCGTGCCGCCATCGTCGCACCTTGAGCCCAATCCGGGCCGAGGGTTACGTGGTGAGCTTCCTCCGCTACCACGAGCGCGGCTCAAGGCGCCGGCGAGCACGTTCATGCGGGTGTGCGCTGTGCTACCACTACGGGGGTGGAGCCGCACAACTCGCCCCCAACGCTACCCGCAGCGGCCACATTCGTGGGCGCCCGCGAAGGGGGGTACCCGGGGGATCCCAGCCCACTGGGAGCTCTGGGCACACCCCTTCCGCGGGAGCCGATCACGCAGCCCACGTCGGAGCCGAGGACCCCGCGCGCGGTGCGCGCCGGCGGGATGTCGCTTGCCCGCGAGGGCAGCTCAAGAACTTCTACATCCCCCCGCACCATGACGACGAACAACGCCGGTTGGGAGCGGGGATGGTTTTATCTCCGCGCAACGCCGAGCCCGCCCTCCCTCCCCTACACCGGCGGGTGTTCAAGGAGAGGCCGGACCGTCGGGGCTACGGGTTGTCCACGGCCAACCATCGGCGCGCTGTGGGTCCGTCCCCGCCGCCTGCGCCGGGCCGGCGAGGGAGGGGCTCAACGCGATGGGCGTCCTCGCCTTCCTTCATCACCGCGACTCGTGCCGTTGATGGAGAGGCCGCCCGCATCTTCGAGATGACGGAGGCGCGCCAACCCCGTCGACCTGGCGAGGTCGCTGATGCTCCCGACGCCGCCGGGAGCGCCGTACGCGCTCACCCGGCGCGGAGCGCCGTCGACACCAGACGCCGCTACCGCGGGTCGGACCTCGTGGGACATCGAGATGCTTCCCCCACCGCCCGTTGGTGAGTGTGGCTTTCTACTCCGTTTTGGTCCTCGTTCTCCGTTTATGTTTCTTGACGCGCCATTGTCACTCTTGCGCGCCTTGGTGCGCCAAACATCGCCAAGTCCGTTCCACCCACCCCCCGACTCCCGTGCGCTCGGCCGGGCGGCAGCCAGGAGCAAAGCAGGAGCGGGCGGCGCGCCGAGGGGAGCACGCAAGGCGGCGCCAAGCGCGTCGCGACGCACGGTCCGCCGAGTACCGGCGGCGGAGGAGCGGGGGCTCTCCTCCCCGACACCGAGGAGCCCCTCGTCCTCGGATCGGGACGAGGGAGAAGAGCCCGAGGGGAGGGCCCCTCGTACGTGGCAGGCCTCGCCGCCCCGTCGCCGGATCTCGCGCCGGCCGTGGCGGCCTCGTCCGGGGCGGGCGCGCCGTCCGCCGCCGGTGCGCTCGGCCGCCGGGGGCGGCACGCGCCGCCGAGGTGCCGGCGCGCGCCGCGGAGGCGCGCGCGCGGGACGTGCCCGCGCGCGCGTCGAGCGTGCCCGCACGCGGCGGGGAGTGCGCGCGCGAGCGGCGTCGTCGTCGAGGGGCGCGGCCGGGGGGGGCGAGGCAGGCCCGCGCGCCGGGACGTGCGTGCCCCCGCGCACCGTGGCGCCGCCGGGGGTGCGCGCGCCCGCGCCCGCGCACGGTGCGCGTGCCCGCGCGGCGCGCGCGCGCCTGCATCGTGAGGCGCCGCGCCGGCGTGACCGCTACACCGGCCCCGTCCGAGGCCCTCGAGGAAAAGGAAGCGGGCCTTTTCCTCCGCGAGGTACGTAGCCTTGCCTTCCTTTGTGTGGCTTTGGTGTGCCGGTGGCTAGATGTTCTAACTCTCCGTTCGTGATTGCGCAGTGCGTCGACCGGCCCTCTCTTGCACCGGCCAAAGTGCCGAGGACCCGACGCGCCGATCCCCCACCCCGCGGGCGCTCGTCGAGGGGGTCGCGCCGAGGAACGGCCACGCTGGCGGGGCATGAGCCGCAAGGCCCCGGCCGAGGCCCCTGGGGCCCGGCCGGCGGATCAACCGCCGCGCCGCGTGCCGTGAGGCTGCCGGGGGGGCGACCGGCGCCGGTCGCCACGGAGGCGCAGCCGCGGTGGTGGCTACGGTGGAGGTGCCGCCCGCGGTGGCGGCCGCTACGAGGAGGCGGAGCGGCGCGCTTCCGCGGAGCGCCCGCGAGGTGGCGGCGCGGACGGAGGTGGCGGCCACGGCGCCACGACGGCGCCCGTGGTCGCGGAGGCGCGCGGGGAGGCGCCCGCGGAGGCGCGCGGCGGCTCCGCCCGCCGGCGGTCCCCGTGCGGAGGTGGTGGAGCTCTCGGATGACTCCCCGCCGCCCGGGTGGAACCAA
This sequence comes from Cenchrus americanus, assembly GCA_947561735.1. Taxonomy (NCBI): domain Eukaryota; kingdom Viridiplantae; phylum Streptophyta; class Magnoliopsida; order Poales; family Poaceae; genus Cenchrus; species Cenchrus americanus. The sequence continues at coordinate 28,660,085 of OX387241.1, read as the reverse complement.
AGGGCCGCCCGGCCCGCGAACTTCCCCGAGCCCCGTGAGGGGGCCCTCGTGAGGCGGCACGAGGGTCGCATGACGGCGGGGGCCGAGGGCACGATGCCGAGACCTCGCTCCTCCCGCGCCGCCGCCCGCCCGTGGGGGGGCGTGGAGGATCCCCCCGGCTGCTTGGCCGACGCCCCGTGGGGAGCAGAGCTCGGGGCGAGCTCTCGGGCCATGGCGCCACGCTCAACCGTGCGTTGAACGCAGCGCCGCGGGTCCACAGCCGGCCCGCCCGGACCGTCTTCCGGGGTGAGCCACGCGTTGCTCGTTTCCCTTCCTTTTTTCGTTTTCGCGTGCCGCACCCAAATTTTGGCACTTACGGGATTCGATGTGTGTTATGCCAGGAGCTCGAGCGCCGCGCGCGCGAAAAGCACGCCGCGTTCGACCAGGTGAACGCCGAGGCCCGCCCGCCGGCTCGGGAGCGATGCGCCGCTTACGACGCGCTTGCGGATGCCCTCGTGACGCCGACACCGGGCCGGGGTGTACCGGCGATGGCGTGGTGCGACGTGCTTCCCGAGAGTTCGAGCAGCGGACGCGGCGCGTGACCCGAGCCTCGGGCGGATCCGCGCAGCCCTCGTCGATCGTGACGAGGCGCCGTGGAACGCGCGCGAGGACCTCGGAGAAGACGCGGACGTTGGCCGCCACCCCGGGAGGCGGAGGTGGCCACCGCTCGCGCCGAGGCCCGGGAGCTCCGCACGTCGCCGAGGGAGCGCGCGCGCGCAGCCGCCGGGCCGAGGAGGAGCCGCCGGCGCGCGGGGCCGGGAGCCGCGCCAAGGAGGCCGATGACCCGAAGGCCGCCTTCGACGTGAAGGCTGCGGCTCTCGTCGCCGCCGAGGGGCGGCTCCGGCGAGAGCGCATCGCCCGTCGTGGGGCCGAGGGGCGGGGCCGCAGAGCAGGCCGCCCTTCGCGACGCCCCGACGGCGCCGGAGCGGAGCGCGCCGCGCGCGCGAGACCGGCGGGAGAGGTCGCCGGAGGAGCGAACGCCGCATTCTCCGAGGTTGAGGATGAGGCGCCGGCGCCGCATCGCAATGCCGCCCAAGAGATGGCCCTCGTCGAGCAAGGCGAGACCGCTCCCGAAGATCTCGAGCCGGGCGCCGAGTCCGCGCGCCGCGACCTCGATCCGGAGAAGAGGCAAGTCGAGGGTAAGTTACCGTCCGACCTCGCCTGTTAGTTTTTGCTTTAGAGGGTTCGTTTCCCCCTTTCGATTTCTTGTCGTCTTGTCGCTTCCGTGTGCCCTCGCGCACGCCTTTGGGGCACGCTCGTTGGGCGGCCGAGGCCCGCAGCCTCCTACAACTCCTCCGAGCAGGAGCCGGCAGGAGCCGCGGGACGCGGCCCTCGAGACCCGTCACGCCGCGTCGAGGAAGGCGATGTCCAGGCCGCGCCCCTCGCCGGCCGCCGCCCGCGCGCCCCCAGCAGCCACGTCACGGGGCGGGTGCGTCGGGCGTTGCACCCGGGCGTGCGTGGCCCCGAGTGGTGCGATCCCACTACGAGGTCAACCTCGAGGCGGTAGCGGAAGGCTACATCGTGCCCGAGGGCGTCGAGGACGAGGTGGCCATGGAGCGTGCGGACGCGCTTGCCGGCCGACGCCGCCGAGTCGCTCGCCGAGGCCTTCGAAGAATTCCTCTTCCCGACGCCGCCGATGCCGCCGCTCCACCGCCCGAAAGCACCCGGGCACTAGGCCCGTTTTTTGTTTGTGAGTATCGTAACTCGGCCTCGTGGCCTCTTGTAAATAAACAAGTAGTTTCGTGAACATGGTCGGCTTGTAAATGAAATCGCTTGCTTATTGCGCTTCTTGCTTCTTCTTCTTCCCCGAGTAGATTCTAGTTAGGGAAGTCCGCCTTTCAGGGGCCCGCCGGGTTGGAGGCGAGAGACGGGCCATAGCCACGCGGCGTAGGCCGGCCCTCGGCTCGCGCGCTCCTTCCGCCGTGCCGCCTACGCCCCGTTCGAATCGTGGCTCGTGGTTGAAGTAGGAGACAAACTTAGCGCGTGTTATTACGTTTTTTGCGCGAAAAAATGGGACCATTTGGGGGGGGGGTGCCCCCGCAGAGCTGCCCCCGAGGGTAACTTGGGTTTCGGGGAAAGCCGAGTTGCCCTTTTATTGGATTCGGAGTATTTACATAGGTGACACCAACCGGGGCGTTGGCCGTGCGTTTTTACAACGGAAAATACTTGGAAATCCTAGCTAAGGGTAGAAGCTACGTAGCTGTTGGATGTTCCAAGCGTTGGTGAGTTCTTCGCCGTCCTCGCTGGCCAGCTTGTACGTGCCCGGCTTGAGCACCTTCACCACGACGTAGGGTCCCTCCCATGGGGGCGATAGCTTGTGGCGCCCTCGGTTGTCTTGGCGTAGCCTCAGGACCAGTGTCCCCCTCGCCGAAATCCCTTCGACGTATCTTGCGTGCTTGGTAGCGCCGTAGGGACGGTTGATACCTTGCGGAGTGCATCAACGCCACGAGGCGTACTTCGTCTAGCTGATCCAGTGAGTCCTCGGCGGCTCGCTCGGTTAGCGTCCCTCGCTGTAGCCTCGAACTTTGGGCGAACCGTATTCCGCATCCGTGGGGAGGATGGTCTCCGCGCCATGGACTAGGAAAAACGGGTGAACCCGGTGGCTCGCTGGGGTAGTCCTTAGGCTCCATATGATCGCCGGTAGTTCTTGGAGCCATTTTCGCCGGATTTGTTGAGCCGGTCGAAAATTCTGGGTTTGAGGCCCTGTAGGATCATGCCGTTGGCACGTTCCACTTGGCCGTTAGTCTGTGGGTGCGCCACGACCTGCCCAATCCACTCGGATGTGGAACTTGTCGCGAGAACTCCAAGAACTTCCGCCCGTGAACCGGGACCCGTTGTTCGTGATGATGGAGTTTGGCACTCCAAAGCGGTAGACGATGTCGGTGAAGAACGTGACTGCCTGCTCGGCCCTCAAATTCGTAATGGGGCGCACCTCCACCCACTTGGAGAACTTGTCGATCGCGACGAGCGTGGGTGGGTGAAGCCCCCGGCGCCTTCCGTCCAGGGCCCGACGATGTCTAATCCCCACACGACGAACGGCCATGTTACGGGGATCGTTTGCGCAGCTTGAGCCGGCAAGTTGGTCTTGCGGGCGTAGAACTGGCACCCTTCGCAAGTGCGCACGATTTCGTTGGCATCTGCGACCGCAGTAGGCCAATAGAAGCCTTGGCGGAACGCGTTACCGACGAGGGTGCGCGCGCGGCGGCGTGATGGCCACGATTCCCGCGTGGATGTCTCGTAGGAGCTCGCGCCCCTCGGGGAATGGGTATACACCGTCGGAGGATGCCCGACGCGGCGCGCTTGTATAGCTCGCCGTCGACGAGGGTGAATGACTTGGCCATCCCCGGCGATGCGCCCGGGCCGTGGCCCGCATACGCGGGGAGCTCCCCCTCGAGCGATCCGGCGATGTACTTCTCCCGCCGGTCCGCCCCCGGACGGAACCGGCTCGATGTCCATTGCAATCGGCCTCGTGGGAGCCGTACCCCTCGAGAAGGGGGGAGAGTACGTACGCCTCGGTCGAGGGGTCCTCTTCCATGGGGTCCGCACCCGCCGGATTCGAGGGAGCCCCGAGGGTCCGCCGTCGCTCGAGGGGTAAGGCTCGAAGGTTACCGAGGGCCGCGCGACGTCGCGCACGAAAAACGTTCTGGGGAACGGTGATCCGCCCGATGCTATCTTTGCCGACTCATCCGCCCTCTCGTTGTACCGCGGGGTACATGATTAAGCTCGACGCCGTAAAATTTGTCCTCGAGGGCTCGCACGGCTTTACGCAGGCCTCCATCTTGTCGTCGTGGCGGCTCGCGTTCTTCATGACTTGGTCGATCACGAGCCGCGAATCCCCTCGCACGTCGAGGCGCTTGACGCCCAACTCGATGGCGATCTTGAGGCCGCAGAGGAGGGCCTCGTATTCCGCCATATTGTTGGACGCGGGAAATGGAGACGCACCGCGTAGCGTATGTGCTCCCCCGAGGGGTGACACGAAGAGCAGCCCGCGCCCGCTCCCGTCTTCATCACCGAGCCGTCGAAGAACGAGTCCAAAGCCACTCGCTTGGATCCGAGGGGGGCGGCGAGCTCGCGTGTCCGTCCACTCCGCGACGAAATCGGCAAGGATTTGTGATTTGATGGCCTTGCGCGGGGCGTAGGCGAGCGTTTCGCCCATCAACTCCGCGACCACTTGGCACCCCCGCCGCCGCGTCGGGGTTGCGAATGATTTCTCCTAACGGAAGGAAGAGACCACCGTGACCGGGTGGGCCTCGAAGTAGTGGCGAGCTTGCGCCGCGCGAGGACTACCGCATACAACAGCTTCTCGGACTCGGGGGGTAGCGCGTCTTCGTGTCCGATAGGACCTCGCCGACGTAGTAGACCGGCCTCTCGCACGGCAAGGCATGCCCTTCTTCCGTGCGCTCCACGACGATCCCGCGCCGACCACCCGGGTGGTCGCGGCCACGTAGAGTTGGAGGGGTTCCGCCGGCCTTGCGGCGGCGTAAGGATTGGGGCATGCGTCGGCTGATGCCTTCGGCTTGTCGAGCGCTTCCCGGGCCTCGGCGGTCCAAGAGAAGCGCTCGTGCTTCTTGAGCGGCCCGTAGAGGGGCGGGGCCCTTCTCACCGAGCCTCGAGACGAAGCGGCTTAAGGCGGCGAGGCACCCCAACACTTTCTCGCACTCCTTTGAGGTCCCGAATTGGACCCATTCGCTCGAGGGCCGCGATCTTTTCGAGATTGGCCTCGATTCCCCGCCGGGGAGACGATGTATCCTAGGAGCATGCCCCGCGGCACTCCAAAGACACATTTTTCGGGGTTGAGCTTGACCCCGTTGGCCCGCGGCAGCCGAATGCGATGCCAAGATTGCCGACCGGTGCGTCCGCCTTCCCGGTTTTGACAACGATGTCGTCTACGTAAGCCTCGACCGTCCGCCCGATATGGTCCCCAAAAACGTGCTGCATGCGGCCGATATGTTGCGCCCGCGTTTCGAGGCCAAAAGGCATCGTGACGTAACGAGACGTCCCGAACGGTGTGATGAACGAAGTCGCGAGCCGGTCGGACTCCTTCATTTTTATTTGGTGATAGCCCGAATAGGCATCAAGGAAACAAGAGTAGTTCACACCCGGCAAAGTGGAATCAATGATCCGATCTATGCGCGCAAAGGAAAAGGAACTTTTGGACATGCTTTATTGAGACTCGGTGTAGTCAATACACATCCTCCACTTCCCATTTTTCTTTTTTACAAGCACGGGATTAGCCAACCATGTCGGGTGGAACACTTCCTTGATGAATCCGGCCTCGAGGAGCTTCCGCGCCTCCACTCCGATCGCCCGTCGCCGTTCCTCGTCGAAGCGGCGCGCGGCCCGCCGGCCGAACGCCGCGAGCATTAGGCGAGGATATCAAGGGAGTGCTCGGCGACCTCCCTCGGAATGCCCGGCATGTCCGAGGGCTCCACGCGAAAACGTCGGCGGGGGCGCGGAGGAAGTCGACGAGCACCGCTTCCTATTTAGGATCGAGGGTCGTGCCGACCCTCAACGCTTTGCCCTCGGGGCCGATGGGTCGAGAGGGACCCCTTGGTTTGCTCGGCGGCTTCGAACGCGCCGACGTGCTTGGTGGCGGAGGCGAGGTCGTCGTTGACCATCTTCTCCGCCGTGTTTACCGTCTTCATCCGCCGCTAGCGCCTCTCGCATGTTCCACGCACTCGACATCGCAGTCGAATGCATGCTCGATCGACGACCCGACGGTGATGACGCCGTTTGGACCCGACATCTTCATCTTCGAGGTACGTGTAGTTGGGGACCGCCATGAACTTGGCATAGCATGGTCGCCCAAGGATGGCATGGTAGGCCCCTTTGAATCCCACCACCTCGAAGGTGAGGGTTTCCTTGCGGAAATTCTTGGGGGTCCCGAACCAGACGGGCAGATCGATCTGCCCGAGGGGTTGAACTCGTTGCTTTCGGGCGCGATGCCGTGAAACGGCTTCGTGCCGGGCCGCAGCGGTCCAGCCCCAATCCCCATTAGGCGCAATGTATGCGCGAAGAGGATATTGAGGCCCTGCGCCTCCGTCCATAAGGACCTTCGAAAACCGGCGTTCCCAATGATGGGATCGACCACCGTGGGGTACCTTGGCCGGGTTCGGGATGCGGTTTGGGTGATCATCCCGGCTAAAGGTGATGGCATCCTTCGACCGCTTGAGAAAGGCCGGAGGTGCCCTCTCGCGCGCGAGGACTTCGTGCCGCTCCTTCTTGCGCCGCCGGTTGACATGTCGACGTGGGTCCCCCAAAAATGAGGAACACATTCTCGACGACGGGGAAGCCACCTCGTCGCCGTCGCCCCCCATCCTTCTTGGCCTCTCGCCTCCTTCTCGGCGGCACGGCCTCAGAACTTCTTGAGCATGTCGCCTTTGCTCAAGAGTGTGATTCACGGGGGTTTTGTGGTAGGGGCATGGCTTCTTCATCATGTCGTCGAACACCCCCGGCCTCGAGGAGCCGGTCGAGGGCCCCGTCGGGCCGGGTCAACGGCGAGGGCCTCGGCGTTGCCGCCGTTGCGCCCCGCTCGCGCGCCTCGCGCGCGCTTCTTCCCCTTCTTGCCCCGCTTGTCGTTGCGGCGCGGCTCCTTGGACCCGCCCCCTCCCTCCGCGGGCGTGTCCTCGGAGCGCTTGCCCTTCTTGCCATCGAAGATTGCCCCCACGGCCTCCTCTCCTCCGAGGCGAAGCCGGTGGCAATGTCGAACGCCTCGTTCGAGTCCGTGGGCGGGCCGCGTCCCGGCTCGCGCACTAGGTCCCGCACGTGGTGCCCTCGAGGAACGCGTGCACGATCTCGGATTGTGCCACGCCGGGGAGCTACGTGCGCGCTTGGAGAAGCGTCGTATGAAGTCCCGCAGCGCTCGCCCGGCTTCGCGTGCGGGAGCGCGCATCCCGGGAGTTCCGGGGCGCACGTACGTGCCCCGGAAGGTGCCCACGAAGGTGTGGACTAGATCGTCCCGCTTGTGGATCCGGGGGGCGGGCAAGTGCTCGAGCCATGTCGGGCCGCGTCGCCCGGATGCGGGGGCAAGTTGCGGATGATCACTTCGTCGTTGGTGGCCCCGCCCGGTGCCGACGAGCCGGCGGTAATCGTTGAGCCAAACACGAGGGTCCGTCTCCCCGTTGTATTTGATGATCGTCGAGGGCCGACGGGAAGCGGCGGGGGAACGCCGCCGTGCGGATCTCCCGCCGAACACGCGGGTGCCGGGGGGCTCCGGCGTTGGGGAGCGATCCTCACCGCTGTCGTAGCGTCCACCCCTTCGAGGGTGGTAGCCCCTGGCCGCTCGCGCGTCCGCCTTGCCGGTGCGCCCCCGGCGTTGATGACGTTGCGGGCGTCACCATCCAGCGCCCTGCGTGTGTCGAGGAGGCGTTCCTTGGCGGCGTGCGTCCCCGGTCGGCCAGGTCGACCCGCATGCACCGAGGGTTCGCCCCCGGTGCGGATCATCACCCCGCGCGTCCCCCCGTTGGCGGATGCGTGAGGCCGAGCTTTCGGCTTGCGGACCCGGCCGCTTGCTCAAGGAGGCTCGCACCTCGCGGTGCATGTCTCGAGCCTCTGGGGTCGAGGGTGCCGCATGGCGCGCGGCGGTGTTGCGGCGGCGATGAGCTTTTGGCTCGCCCGCGGCGGAGTATCCGCGTTGTCGACGTTGGGGATGGGGTTGAGGCGGTCTCGGACCCGTCGGCCCGGCTCCCGCGCGCGTTCGCCGCGCGCGAGGCCTCTCCGCCATCGAGGCGCGGAGCGCCCGCACGGTCCGCGACTCCTGCGCCGGCTTGGCCTCGAGCTCGCGAGCTTGGGCCGCCGCGCATCGACATCGGCCCCGCCGGGAGCGCTTGGTCCCGCGGCCGGGCGCGTGGCGGCCCCTCGGGGGCGGCGTGACTTCCCCATCTCGGCGCCCGCCGCACCGGCGGCGTTGGCCGGGTCGTTGGTGATGACGGCGCGGCATTCCCGCGTGGGGTCGTAGCTCCCGTGCCGGAGTCGTCGGGAGCGGCCCGAACCGCAGTCCGTGGCGTCGAGGAAGCGCTCGAACGCGACCGGGTCCCGGCACACCCGAGAAAAGTCCCACTCCGCGTACCCGTGGCGGCGCGCGGGTGGCATCGTGTCGACGGAGCCCGGGGACGACTCGTCCGCTGGCCGAAGTGCGCGGATCCCCGGCGACGAAGACGTGCCGACCGGGCGGAACCCCGCACATTGTAGTGTTGACGTTGGTGTTGTAGGCCGTAGTAGCGCCACGCGGCCCGATGGGGATGCGCGGTCCCGAGATCACGCGCGGTCCCGCTAGGGCGGTGGCGGTCGTCGCGACGGTGGGCGCCTTTGCGTTGGGCGGCGGCGCGCTCGCCTGCCGCCGCTCGGGACCGTGCCCCCGACGCGAGCGTAGCCCGGAGCGGCGACGGCGTCGCGGCGTCGACGGACCCGCGGCATCCGTGCTGCGGGGTGCCCGCGCCGGCGTCGTGCGTGCGGCGGTGACCGAGCGGACCCGGCCTCCCGCTGCGCGCGTAGCTCCTCACGGTTGGTGAGGCGCATGAGATAGCCATTCCCCGTGGCCTGGAAGTTCAAGTCCCCGAAGCGGATCTCGAACCCGGCGGGAAGGGGGTCTGAGCTACCCATGTTGTAGCGGGTGCTACGGTACTCAGTGCGAATCACCATGGAGGGAGTTAGCGAAATGACCTTAGGCGCTCGCTAGCCCCACGGTGGGCGCCAACTGTTCGGTGCGGAAAGTGGTCCCGACACTAACCGGTAGATAACGCCTAGGTCTATCCCTCGATGGTCGATGCTAAGCAACAAATGACACAAGGATTTATCCCGGTTCCGCCGAGGGGCCGTACGTCCAGCGGTGGTGTGCTCGTGGCACTATATTGCTCGGCACGGGGGTGCTTGTAGTGGGGCGAATACAAGCGAGGCGGGGAGAGGAAGCGTGGCTCCCAAGTCCCTGGTGAGTAGCTGAAGATGTTGTGGGAGAATAAGAGAGTGAGTGCACAGTGCGCTGTGTTCCTCCGGATTCGTCCCCCCGCGGCTGGGGGCTCGCCTTCCCTTTTATAGGCCAAGGGAGCGGCGGGTTACATGCACGCCGCGCTACCTAGCTGCGTGTGGGAGCACGTCGTGCTACGGTGTAGAGCGGGCGGCCGTCCGGTCGATCTTCGCTACGATCCGGCCATGATGGCCTACCTTGTACCCGAACAAGGTGGCGGTTCGAGGGTAGGAGGCGGCGGATGGCGATGGCGTCCCCCGATAGGCTTCGAGGGAGGTGTTGATGATGGGCCGGCACGGGGCACGGGGAGCGGGGCGACCGGCGCTCCTTCCCAATGAGCTCGCGGTGGTGGAGTGGTTGCCGCAAGGTGTTCGGGCGTGCGCCGCGAAGTCGGGCGTGAGCCCGCGCGCGTGGGTACGGCGGCCGCGCGTTACGGTGGCCGGGATGGCCACCCACCGCCTAGCGTCCCTCACCTAACCCGCAGGGTCACGGGAAAGTGGGATCGAGGGTGCGCCCCGGCCCCCTTTCGAGGGTTGGGCGCGTTAGTCGTACGGTGGCGTGCGCACGGTGTTATGGGACGACACCGGCCGTACCGCCGGTCCTCCCCACGGTGGCGGGGATGGGCTCCTCCCTCGGGGAGTTGGTGCGGCGGCACCGGGCGTGAGCCTCGGGCGCATGATGGCGCCGTCTCGCGGCGTCGGGGCGTTAAATGCCCAAGTACGGGGCTGGCGCACGCGTGCGGGCGCCCGTGAGCGTGGCGGGCCCCGGCCGAGGGTGGAGCGAACCCTCGAGCGAGGCGAGGCCCGCTCGAGGGGGGAGGGGCCCTCGAGCGGGCGGGACCGCTCGAGGGAAGGGGTCGCCCCTCGAACGGGGGCGGAACCCGTTCGAGGGAGGGGGTTGCCCCTCGAGCGGGGGCGGAGCCCGTTCGAGGAGGAGGTGTACCCTCGGGCGAGGCGGAGCCTGCTCGAGGGGTCTCGTGGTCGGGCTATCTTGGCGGGGCCTCCGAAGTCCTCGTCGCATGGGCCACGTCCCGCATGGTTAGTTCCCCGCATGGTTAGGCCTAGTTCATTTGATGCGGAATTTAAGTGAGGGTTCCCCCATCGTTTGAGGGGACCCCTAGGGCGGTCCCCGGACAACCGTCGACGTGTCGACCCGGCAGCCGCAAGAAGGAGCGACACGAAGTCCTCGCCGCGGAGAGGGGCGCCTCCGGCCTTTCTCAATTGGTCGGAGGACGTCATCACCTTTAGCGGGAAGACCACCCGAATCGCATCCCCAATCCGGGCCAGTACCCGCTGGTGGTCGATCCCATCATTGGGAACGCCCGGTTCTCAAAAGTCCTCATGGACGGAGGCAGTAGCCTCAACATCCTCTTCGCGCATACATTGCGCCTGATGGGGATCGGGTTGGACCAGCTGCGGCCCAGCACGAAGCCGTTCCACGCGCATCGCGCCGGCAAGCGGGTTCGGCCCTCGGGCGGATCGACCTGCCGGTCTGGTTTGGTACCCCTAAGAACTTCCGCAAGGAGACCCTCACCTTCGAGGTGGTGGGGGTTCAAAGGGGCCTACCATGCCATCCTTGGGCGACCTTGTTATGCCAAATTCATGGCGGTCCCCAACTACACCTACACCGAAGATGAAGATGACCGGCCCAAACGGCGTCATCACCGTCGGACCCGTCCATCGAGCACGCATTTGATCGCGACGTCGAGTGCGTGGAACATGCAGAGGCACCGGCGGCCGGATGAAGCGCCGGTAAACACGCCGGAGAAGATGGTCAACGAGGACCTCAACTCCGCCGCCAAGCACGTCGGCACCTTCGAGGCGAAGGAGAGCGGACCAAAGGGGTCCCCCTCGACCCTTCGGCCCCCGAGGGCAAGGCGTTGAGGGTCGGCTCCACCCTCGACCCCAAATAGGAAACGGTGCTCGTCGACTTCCTCCGCGCCAACGCCGACATCTTCGCGTGGAGCCCCTCGGACATGCCGGGCATCCCGAGGGAAGTCGCCGAGCACTCCCTTGACATCTCGCCAAACGCCCGCGCCGTGCGGCCGGGCCGCGCCGCTTCGACGAGGAGCGGCGACGGGCGATCGGAGCGGAGGCCGCGGAAGCTCCTCGAGGCCGGATTCATCAAGGAAGTATTCCACCCTACGTGGCTAGCTAATCCCGTGCTTGTAAAGAAGAAAAATGGGAAGTGGCGGATGTGTGTAGACTACACTTGTCTTAATAAAGTATGTCCCAAAGTCCCTTTTCCTCTGCCACGCATAGATCAAATCGTTGACTCAACGGTACAGGGTGCGAATTGCTCTGTTTCCTTGATGCCTATTCCGGTACCACCAAATAAAAATGAAGGAGTCCGACCAGCTCGCGACTTCATTCATCACACCGTTCGGGACGTTCGCTACGTCACGATGCCGCTTGGCCTCGAAACGCGGGTGCAACATACCGGCGCGCATGCGGCACGTTTTTGGGGATCACATCGGACGGACGGTCGAAGCATACGTGGACGACATCGTCGTGAAGACCGAGAAGGCGGACGACACGGTTGGCGACCTTGGCGTCGCGTTCGACCGCCTACGGGCCAATGGGGTCAAGTTAAACCCCGAAAAATGTGTCTTTGGAGTGCTTTGCGAGGCATGCTCCCGGGGTACATTGTCTCCCGGCGGGGAATCGAGGCCAACCCCGAAAGGTCGCGGCCCTCGAACGAATGGGTCCGATCCAGGGACCTTAAAGGGGTGCGAAGGTGTTGGGGTGCCTTGCCGCCTTGAGCCGCTTCATTTCGCGGCTCGGTGAGAAGGGCCTGCCCCTCTACCGCCTACTCAAGAAGCACGAACGCTTCTCCCGGATCACCGAGGCCCGGGATGCGCTCGACAAGCTAAAGGCATCTCGACACACGCCCGATCCTCACGCCGCCCCCGGACGGCGAGCCCCTGCGGCTCTACGTGGCCGCGACCACCCGAGGTGGTAAGCGCCGTGATCGTTGTGGAGCGCACGGAGGAGGGGCATGCCTTGCACGTGCGGCGGCCGGTCTACTACATCGCCGAGGTCCTCTCGGACACGAAGACGCGCTACCCACGGGTCCGAGAAGTTGCTATACGCGGTAGTCCTTGCCGCGCAAGCTCCGCCACTACTTCGAGGCCCACCCCCGTCACGGTGGTTTCTTCCTTTCCGCTAGGAGAAATCATCCGCAACCCCGACGCCGCGGGAAGGATCGCCAAGTGGTCCGTGGAGCCGATGGGCGAAACGCTCGCCTACGGCCCACGCAAGGCTATCAAGTCGCAAATTCCGGCGGATTTCGTCGGCCGAGTGGACGGACACGCACCGCCACCCCCACAAATCCGGGCGAGAGGCCGGGACTCTCGTTCTTCGACGGCTCGGTGATGAAAACGGGAGCGGGCGCGGGCCCGCTCTTCGTGTCACCCCTCGGGGAGCACATGCGCTACGCGATGCGCCTCCACTTCCCCGCGTCCAACAATATGGCCGAGTTCGAGGCCCTCCTCTGCGGCCTCAAAATCGCCATTGAGTTGGGCGTCAAGCGCCTCGACGTACGGGGGGACTCGCAGCTCGTGATCGATCAAGTCATGAAGAACGCGAGCCGCCATGATGACAAGATGGAGGCCTACTGCAAGGCCGTGCGGGCCCTCGAGGACAAGTTCTACGGCATCGAGCTCAACCATGTGCCCCGAAGGTACAACGAAGAGGCGGACGAGCTCGCCAAGATCGCGTCCGGGCGGATCACCGTTCCCCCGAACGTTTTCGCGCGCGACATCGCTCAACCCTCGGTCGTATTCGAGCCCTACCCCTCGAACCACAACGAACCCTCGGGGGCTCCCCTCGAACCCAGCGGGTGCGGAGCCCATGGACGAGGACCCCTCGAACGAGGCGTACGTGCTCTCCCTTCTCGAGGGGTACGGCTCTCACGAAGCCGATGCGATGGACATCGAGCCGGTTCCTGTCCAAGCGGATTGGCGGGAAAAATACATCGCTTGGATCGCTCGAGGGGAGCTCCCCGCGGACCGGGCCGCGGCTAGGCGCATCGCTAGGATGGCTAAATCTTTTGCCCTCGTCGACGGCGAGCTGTACAAGCGTGCCCATTCCCGAGGGGCGCGAGCTCCTACGGGACATCCATGCGGGGATCTGTGGCCACCACGCCGCACCCCGCACCCTCGTCGGCAACGCGTTCCGCCAAGGCTTTTACTGGCCTACCGCGGTCGCGGACGCCAGCGAAATCGTACGCACCTGCGAAGGGTGCCAGTTCTACGCCCGCAAGTCCAACTTGCCCGCCCACGCCCTACAGACCATCCCCGTTACATGGCCGTTCGCCGTGTGGGGGGCCGGGACATCGTCGGGCCCCTGCGGAAGGCGCCCGGGGGCTTCACCCACTTGCTAGTCGCGATCGACAAGTTCTCCAAGTGGGTGGAGGTGCGCCCCATCACGAACCTAAGGGCCGAGCGAGCGGTGACATTCTTCACCGATATCGTCTACCGCTTTGGAGTGCCAAACTCCATCATCACGGACAACGGGTCCCGCTTCACGGGCGGAAGTTCTTGGAGTTCGTGACAAGTTCCACATCCGTGTGGATTGGGCAGGTGGCGCACCCACGGACCAACGGCCAAGTGGAACGTGCCAACGGCATGATCCTACAAGGCCTAAAACCCAGAATTTTCGACCAGCTCAACAAATCTGGGCGAAAATGGCTCCAAGAACTACCAGCGGTGGTGTGGAGCCTAAGGACCACCCCAAGCAGAGCCACCGGGTTCACCCCATTTTTTCTAGTCCACGGCGCGGAGGCCGTCCTCCCCACGGATTTAGAATACGGGTCGCCCAAGGTTCGAGGCTACGACGAGGGTGCTAACCAGCGAGCCCGCGAGGACTCGCTGGACCAGCTGGACGAGGCACGCCTCGTAGCCTTAATGCACTCCGCGAGGTATCAACAGTCCCTAAGACGCTACCAAGCACGCAAAATACGTCGACGGGATTTCAGCGAGGGGGATCTGGTCCTAAGGCTGCGCCAAGATAACCGAGGGCGCCACAAGCTATCGCCCCCATGGGAAGGACCCTACGTCGTGGTGAAAGTACTCAAACCGGCACATACAAGGCGGCCAACGAGGACGGTGAAGAGCTCACCAACGCTTGGAACATCCAACAGCTACGTCGCTTCTACCCTTAGCTAGGATTTTCCAAATATCTTTGTTGTAAAAATCACATCGCCAACGCCCCGCTTGGCAACGACTATGTAAATACTTCAAGTCTAATGAAAAGGATAACTCGGCTTTCCCCGAAACCCAAGTTACCCTCGGGGGCCCTTGCGGGGGGCATCCCCCCCCCCAAAATGGTCCCATTTTTCGCGCAAAAAGCAAAACAACACGCGCTAAGTTTGTTTCCTACTTCAACCTCGAGCCACGATTCGAACGGGCGCGGGCGGCACGGCGGAAGGAGCGCGCGAGCCAGAGATAGCCTACGCCGCGTGGACATGGCCCTTCTCTCTCGCCTCCAACCCAGCAGGCCCCCCCGCGAAAATCGAACTCCCCTAACTAGAATCTACTCAGGAAGAAGGAGAAACAAAAAGCGTGATAAACAAAGAACTTCATTTACAGACAAATGTTTATGTTCATGAAACTGCTTGTTTATTTACAAAGGCCACGAGGCCGGGATACCGATACACATCAAAAAACGGGCCTAGCGCCCAACGCGCTTTCGAGCGGGAGGAGCAGCGAGCGATCGCCGGCGTCCGGAAGAGGAACTCCTCGAAGGCCTCGGCGAGCAACCCGGCGGCGTCGGCGGCCGAGCGCATCTACACGCTCCATGGCCACCTCGTCCTCGACGCCCTCGGGAACGATGTACCCCTCCGCCGGCGCCTCGAAGTTAACCTCGTAGTGGGATCGCACCACTCCGAGGGCCTTCGGACGCCCGCTGCGGCGCCGCCCACATCCGCCCGGTGACATGGCCACCAAGAGCACGCGGACGGCCGGCCGAGGAGCCGCCGGCCCGGGCCTCGCCCTCCTCGACGGAGCGGCGGGTCTCGAGGGCCGCGTCGTGCGGCTCCCCGCAACTCCCCGTTCGGAGGAATTGTAGGAAGCCCCGGCGCCTCGGCCGCTCGGCCGCATGCCCCGCAGCGGTGCGCAAGCTCCGGAAACGCCAAGGCAAGAAAGAAATCAGAAAAAGGGAATGCGAGTTCCCAAACGAAAGACCAACGAGCAAGAGTCAAACAGTGGCTCACCTTCGACTTGCTTCCTCTCCATCTCGAAGTCCCCCGGCGCACGGCCTCGACCGACGCCCTCGAGGCGCCGGACGGTTTCGCCTTGCTCGCGGAGGGCCGCCTCCCGGTTGGCGTTGTCGATGCCGAACATGAGCGCCTCGTCCTCGACCTTGGAGAACGCGGCGTTCCGCTCCTCCAGCGACTTCGCGTCACCTCGTGGGCGGCGCGCTCTCGCTCCCGGCCGCCGCACGGGCGTCGACGAGGGCGGCTCGCCCCCGCCGAAGCCGCTCCTCGGCCCCCTTGGCGGGCGGTGCTCTCTTGCGAAGCCGCTCCTCGGCCGACGACGAGGGTCGCGGCCTTAGCGTCGAGGGCGGCCTTCGGGTCGTCGGCCTCCTTGGCACGCTCGCTCCGGCCCGCGCGCCCGCTCCTCGGCCCGGCGCCCCGTTGCGCTCGCGCCCCCTCAAGTGACGCGCGGAGCTCCCGGGTTTCGGCGCGAGCGGTGGCCACCTCCGCCTCCCGCTTGGCGGCCGGCGTCCGCGTCTTCTCCAAGTCCGAGCGCGCATTCCACGGCGCCTCATCACGATCGATGAGGGCCGCGCGGACCCGCTCGAGGCTCGAGCGACGTGCCGAGTCTTGCCTCGAGCTCTCGGGGAGCTCGTCGAGGCCGAGCCAAGGCCCGTGCGCCGCCCAACCGTCCCGGCGTCCCAAGGGCGTCAGCAAGCGCGTCGAAAGCGCTGCACCGCTCCCGGAGGGCGGTGGACCTCGGCGTTCACCCGGTCGAACGCATCGTACTTGTCATGGGCGCGGCGCTCGAGCTCCTGGCATCCACACACCGAGATCCGTAAGCACTATGACACGAAAGCAAAGACACACAAAGACGAGAAGAAGAGAAAGGCAAGCGACGACACCATACCCGAAAGACGCGCCACGCGGGGCCGCCGTGGACTGCGCCGCCTCGTTCGGCGCGCGGTTGAGCGTAGCGCCGTGGCTCCGAGCTCGCCCCGGATCTCCTCGCTCCCCCCGGGCGTCAGCAAACGCCGGGGGATCATCGATGGCCCCCTCCACCGCGGGGGCGGCGGGCGTGGGAGGACGAGGCCTCGGCGCGTGTCCTCGACCCCCCACCACCGGGTGACCCTCGTGCCGCCTCACGAGGGCCCCCTCCTGGGGCTCGGGGGAGTTCGTGGGCCAACTGGCCCACTGATTCCACCCGGGCGGCGGAGAGTCGTCCGAGACCTCCACCACCTCCGCCCGCAAATCGCCGGCGGCGCGGGCGCTTGCGCCGCCTCCGCCGCACCTCCACCCCGCGTCTCCGTGGCCGCGGGTGCCCGTCGTAGCGCCATGGCCACCACCTCCGGCCGCGTCTCGCAGCCACGGGCGCCGCGGGTTGCTCCCGCTCCGCCTCCTCCACGACAACGCCCCCGCGGCCGCGCCTCCATCACCGCGCGCCGCCGCGGCCCGCACCTCCGCGACGGCCGCGCCGGCCGCTCCTCGGCCGACCGCCGGCCGCGCCGCGGTGGGCCGATCCGTTGGCCGAGACCTCGGGGTCCCGGCCGCACCCCCGCGAGCTCTCGCCCACCGCCGCCGTGCTTGTCCCCGCCCGCGGCACCCTCGACGAGCGCCGTCGGGTGGGGATGGACGCGTCCGTCCTCGGCACCTTGGCGGTGCGAGAGGAGGCACGGTTGGCACCACCGCGCGAGGCACGGACGAAGGTCGGGGCACCCGATCATCGACAAATCAAACCAAACGAAAAAAGACAGCTCCTTACCTCGAAGAGGAAAAGGCCCGTTTCCTCTTCCTCGAAGCCTCGGCGGATGAGGCCGGCGCGGCCGGCGCGCCCGCCGCCGCGTCTCCCCGACGGCGCCGCCACGCGCGCGGGCGCGCCGCCCGCGCGCGCGGTCGCGCCCCGCGTGACGCACCTCCCGACGATGCCGCCGCGCGCGCGCGGTACGCTCGCCCCGCGTGCGGGTGTGCTCCGCCGCCGCACTCCCCGACGACGTCGCCGCGCGCGTGGACGCGCCTTCCCCGCGCGCGCGCACGCTCGATGCGCGCGCGCGCGCGCTCGCCGTGCGCACCCCCGACGAGCGCGCGCGGCGCCCGCGCGCGCGCGCCGCCCTTGATGTCGATGGCCGGCGGCGGGCGCCGTTGCGCCCGCCCCGGGCGATGCCGCCCTCGCCGCCGGTGCCGGCTCCGGCGAGGGAGGCGCGGTCGCCACCGTCCGAGGGGCCCTCCCCCTCGGCCTCTTCCTCTTCGTCCTCCTCCGAGGACGAGAACTCCCCTCGGTCCCCGGGAGGAGAGCCCCGGCTCCTCGCGCCGCCGTACTCCGCGGCCCGCCGGTCGCGGCGCGCTTGACGTCGCCTCGCGTGCTCCCTCTTGCGCGCCGCCCGCTCCCCGCCGCTCCCGCTGCGCCGCCCGGCCACGCGCGCGGGAGTCGGGGGTGGGCGGAACGGACTTGGCGATGGTGAAAGTCACCAGCTGTACACGGAAGCAACAAGAGCGCGTCAGGAGGCAAAGGCAACGCTAAGAACTAAAACGAAATCAAGAACCGCACTCACCAATGGGCCGGTGGGGAGCATCTCGAGGTCCCACGGGGGTCCGACCCGCGGCGGCGGCACCCGGGTGTCGACGGCGCTCCGCGCCCGGGTGAGCGCGTACGGCCGCTCGAGGGGCGTCGGGAGCATCCGCGACCTCGCCAGGTCGACGGGGTTGGCCGCCTCTGTCATCTCGAAGATGCAGAGCGGCCTCTCCATCAAGGGCACGATCCGCCGGTGATGGAGGAAGGCGAGGACGCCCATCGCGTTCAGCCCGTGCACCGCCGGGCCGCCGTAGCGCGGCCGGGACCGACTCCTGCCGACTCCGATGCTTGGGCCGTGGACACCCCCGTAGCCCCGGGAGTCGAGCCTCTCCTTGAACACCCGGCCGGTGTAGGGGGGGGAGGCCGGGCTCGGCGTTACGCAAGTAGGGAACCATCCCCGCTCCCGGCCCGGCGTTGTTCGTCGTCATGGTGCGGGGGATGTAGACGTCCTTGAATTGCCCGGCGGGGCAAGCGACATCCCGCCGCGCGCATCGCGCGGCGGGTCCCCGGCTTCCGTCGTGGGCTGCGTGATGAGCTCCGCGCGAAAAAGATGTACCCGCAGCTCCCAATTGACCGGGATCCCCGGGTACCCTTCGCGGCCCGGCGGCACGATCCACTCCGCCGGACGTCCGTCTTCGTTGGCCGCCAGCGACCAGCTCGCCAAGGGCCAGCCGCGTCACCGTCGACCTCTCCCAGGCATATGGCTCCAGGATCCTAAGGGGAAGCTGAGGCGGCGCCATGAGGAAGGACGAAGGAATGCGAGGACGGAGAACGAGGAACGGAAGAAAGGCTCTAATGGCGACACCGCGCGGTGGCAAGAGCTAGGCGAAGACGAAGGGGCGGGGGACTGAAAATGGTGAGGCGTCAAGGTAAAAAACCGCCGTCTCTTCCACCCCTCAGATTTATAAGCCGACGGGGCGAGCTCTCCGGAGCGCACGCCCCGCTAGCATTAACTCGGGGAATCTCTCCTTCACGTCGACGGGCGGGCCCCACCACGACCGCAGCGGCCACGTCATTGCAGGCGGGCCATCATTACGGCAAAGACCCGCAGCGACCGAGGCGAAGCGGTCACATCCGCCTGCCATGCCGCCCACTACGCGCGCGCGCGCGCCACAGCGCCTAAAAAGGCGCGCCCGCGCTGCAAAACCGCGGCCACGATCGCAAGGCATTTAAAATAACTGGGTCCCTTGCCAAGCAAGGAGAACCCTCGAGCGGGGCGAACTCCTGGCTCAAGACCAGGGCAACCCTCGATGGGATATCGACGTGAGAAGGTCGCCGGGACCCGCTCGATGTAGAGCGAGGCACCACGGTACCCATGCCACGTAAGACCCTCGAGCGGAGCAAGCCCTCGGCTCAAAGCGAAGACAACCCTCGACGGGATATCGACGTGAGAAGGTCGCCGGGACCTCGCTCGATGTAGAGCGAGGCACCGCGGGTACCCATGCCACGTAAGACCCTCGAGCGGCGCGAGCCCTCGGCTCAAAACGATGTCAGCCCTCGAAGGGACACCGACGTGAGAAGGTCGCCGGGACCCGCTCGATGTAGAGCGAGCACCGCGGGTACCCATGCCACGTGAGACCCTCGAGCGGCACGAGCCCTCGGCTCAAAACGATGTCGCCCTCGAAGGGACACCGACGTGAGAAGGTCGCCGGGACCTCGCTCGATGTAGAGCGGGCACCACGGTACCCATGCCACGTAAAACCCTCGAGCGGCGCGAGCCCCCTGGCTCGAGACAATATCGATTCTTCAAGGAAGGGCACATACGCTGTGCTACCAACCAGCACCTCGAGGACTGGCTCGCCCGTACCCCTCGTTGGCCGCAAGCGTGAAAAGACGGGGCCGCCCAGGCACCACCCCGCATGGCCCTACTGATCAGAGGTTCGAAGCCTGACCCTCGACGGGTTCGAACAGGCGCCACAGATCGCAGAGTTAGGGACGACGAGGGCACGCGCATTCGAGCCGTTCCTCGAGCCCGTCGGCTCGGGGGTGCCCCACATGTCGTGTTCGAGAGCCGGCGAAGGCGGCTAGCGGGGGGATCCCACCGAGGGAGAGCTTCCGCGCCCTTGGTCCCTATCGAACGGGACCGAGCCCCACCTAGCAAACCCACGCAAGTGCTTCCATGGACGTGTCTCCGACCGCGCGGCCTACCCTTATCGAACGGGGCATGGACGTCCACTTGAACCACCCGCTAGCAGCTCGATGAGGAATCCGCAATCCGCGACCCGCTCGATGGGGGTTGCGGAAACCTCAACCTCCGTCCCGCGGAGGGACGGCGAGGGCGCGTCAAAAAACAAGTCGCCAAGCTCTACCCGATCGCCTCGAACGGGCCAAGGCTCGGGGGCTTGGCGCACGGCTACACCTCCTTGAAATTGCACCTACTGGAGACAGTGCCAGCGGTGCGTGCACCCCCGAAGCCGGCTGAAATACCGCCGATGCCGGTTGGCATATGTGCCACGCCTCTCTGGCCAGAATTCTCGCGGTTAACCCCTACAGGAGAACCCACACTCTGCCGCAGGGCTTCGGGGGCTAGACCCGCGGGTCCGCTGACGCGGCCCCACGGAAAGCGTTCGCAAACAAGGAGGGAAGAACGTCCTATCGGTAGGTTCCAGCATCTGCGGGAGCCTCAATGGCAAACCCACAGATGCTCGGGGGCTACTGTCGGGGACAGCCCTAGGGGTCCCCTTAAACAATAGGGAAAACCTCACTTAAAACCCGCAACGAAACCCAAATACGTTAAGCCGAACCATGCGGGCACCTAACCATGCAGGACACGGCCCACGGGGGACTCCGACGGCCCATCGAGGCGGCCCACGGAAGGATCCCCTCGAACGGCCGCGCCCCGCTCGAGGGGCGGCCTCCCTTCGGGCGGGCACCGCCCCGCTCGTGGGTACGCACTTCCCTCGAGCGGGCTCCGCCTCGCTCGAGGGTACGCCCCGCCCTCGGCCGGGGTCCGCCACGCTCGAGGGTGCCCCTCACGCGTGCGCCGGCCCCGTACGCGGCATTTAACGCCACCGACACAAGGGGGCGGCGCCATCATGCGCCGGGGCTCGCGCCCGGTGCCGCCGCACCAACTCCCCGGGGAGGAGCCCATCCCCACCACCGTGGGGAGGGACCGTGCGGTACGGCCGGTGTCGGTCCCGTGACACCGCGCGCCTCCTGCAAAGATGGCTAACGCGCCCGACCCTCGAAGGGGGCCGGGCGCACCCTCGACTTCACTTTCCCGTGACCCTACGGGGGTTAGGGTGGAGGCGCTAGGCCGGTGGATTGCCATCCCGGCCACCGTAACGGCGTGGCCGCCGTACCCGCGCGTGCGGGCGCACGCCGGACCCCCGTAGCAACGACTCCCCGCCCCGTGAGGCGCGTTGGGGAAGGAACGCCGTTCGCCCGCCCCCGTACTCCGTACAAGCTTGCGTCGCACCGCCCCCGAGCCTATCGGAGGACATCACCGCCATCCGTTGCTCTCCTACCCTCGAACCGCCACCTGTTCGGCACAAGTCGTGCCATGATGACAGGATCGCAGCGGGGATCGCCCGGACGGCCGCCCACTCTACACCGTAGCACATCGCACCTCTCCACATAGCTAGGTAGCGCGGCGTGCATGTAACTCGCCGCCCCCTTGATCTATAAAAGGGGGGCGAACCCCCAGCCGCAGGGGGAGACGGACGAACAGAGACACAAGAATACTTCACACACCACGTACTCATTCTCATTCTCCCACAATATCTTCAGCCACTCCTCCAGGGACTTGGAAGCTACACTTCCTCTCCCGCCTTACTTGTATTTGCCCCACTACAAGCACCCCGGTGCTAAGTAATATAGTGCCCCGAGCACGCCCCCGTCGGGACGTACGGCCCCCTCGGCCGGAACCGGGATAAAGCCTCTGTGTCACTTGTTACTTAGCATCGACCATTGAGGGATAGACCTCGGCGCTATCTACCGGTTAGTGTCGGGACCATATTCCGCACCGACAACGTGGTCTTCACGCTCCGTACCATGGGTCCAAGTACCCTAAGTACTCGCGTTCCGTACCTTGGGTCCGAAATCCATGGCCCGGGTATGCAAGTCGACTCCGGCCGCACCTTCAAGTCCGCTCCGGCGGCAACTGTACCTTGGGTCTGAAATCCATGGCTCGTGTACTCAAGCCCACTCCGTGGCACAAGCCCGCTCGGCGGCAACCGTACCTTGGGTCCGAAATCCATGGCTCGGTACTTAAGCCCACTCCGTGGCACAAGTCGACGCTAACCGTCGCATCCAAGCCCACTCCGGTGGCACAAGCCCGCTCCGCGGCAAGCATCGTACCTTGGGTCCGAAATCCATGGCTCGGTACTTAAGCCCACTCCGGTGGCACAAGCCGACTCCGGTCGCAATCTTAAGCCCGCTCCGGCGGCAAAACTACTCGTTTTCTCTGATTTTTCATTCGCTTTGGCTTTCCGGAAAGTGCTTTTTCGTTTTTTGCATCTTAAAGTCGACTTCTAAAGTCGCACCTCAAAGTCCACCCCGCGTGGCACAAAGTCGACTATTGTAGTCGCATATCAAGTCCGCTCCGCGCGGCATCTTAAAGTCGACTTCTAAAGTCGCACCTCAAGTCCGCTCCGCGCGGCATCTTAAAGTCGACTTCTAAAGTCGCACCTTAAAGTCCGCTCTACGCGGCATCCTAAAGTCGACTTCGGTTTTCAAGTCGCATCTCAAAGTCCGCCCCGCGCGGCACAAAGTCGACTTCGGTTTTCAAGTCGCATCTCAAAGTCCGCCCCGCGCGGCACAAAGTCGACTTCGGATTTCAAGTCGCATTCTAAAGTCCGCTCCGCCGCATCTAAAGTCGACTTCGGCCGCAACTAAAGTCCGCTCCGACGGCACGACTACTTCTCAAGCTCCACGGCTCAACGCCAAACTCGCTACTTGGAATCTCTCCCGGCTCGGGGGCTACTTGAAGATAACCTCGAAGATGCTTCGCTCGCTCCCAAGCTCGGGGGCTCCTCACCAATCACTACTCGACGTGGCTCATACAACTCTCTTATCTCGGGGGCTACACGTTGCAAGAGTACTCGGATGATGGCTTCGCGAACACCGAAGACCCTTGGATTGATTACCTAATCATTTCAAGGCTCGGGGCTGCTATGCTACACCCATCATTCAAATCTTTTCAAGACCGATGAGCCGGACCACCTTCCGGCCCTCGCGGCGGTTCAAGTACTATTGAAGGCTTCTCCAAGCGAGGCTCGAGGACGCTCAAGAACTACTCGAAGAGGCTTCAAGACTACTCGAACTACTACTCTCGACTCCAACGTGCTCGGGGGCTTGTCGGGCATACACCCCGGTACTCATGCAAGGAAGGAAGAATAATAGAAGACGGACTCCTAGTAGAATTCCCCCCGTACTCCTACTAGGACTCGCTCCGTGTACTCCTACTAGGACTCCTGCCTTGTAACCGACTAGGAACCCGCCCCCCGGACTATATAAAGAAGGGCCGGGTACCTAGCCGCACATCCCCAATCCCACCGGGGACAACCAACACCAAGCGCAGGGCTCCATACTTGATCCCCCCAAACAGACGTAGGGCTCGCCACCTTGGCGACCCGAACCCGTATAAATCTTGTGTCCCGTATCCTTGCGCATACCTTCGAGTTCTCGGTCTCCCGATCACGATCCCCACCGCACAATCTACTACCTCGGGTACCCCCTTGGTAGGTTTGCCGGTCTAAAACACCGACAAAGATACCCCAATTTGATGGAACCGGCTATTCCAAGTGGAAGAACTCGATGGAGGAGTATTTGATGGCGGTGAATCCCGCACTTTGGACTATTGTGAACAGGGGAATTACCTTTCCAAGTGGTGATGCGACGCTAACTCAAGATCAAGCAAATGAGATACAAAGAAACTATCAAGCCATACGCATCATCAAGAGTTCACTCACGGCCGAAGAATATGACAAGGTAGATGGGTTGAAGTCCGCCAAGGAAGTGTGGGACACCTTGTTCATCAACCATGAAGGGACAAAGCAAGTAAGGGAAGGAAGGATCCGAGCCTTGGAAAGTGAGCTCAACCGGTTTGTCATCGAGGATGATGAATCACCTCAAGACATGTACAACCGATTGAACAAGATCATCAACAAAAATCAAATCACTTGGAAGTACAAGATGGGGAAGAAGAGAAGTGGTTGACAAGATCCTCTCCGCTTACATGGCAAGGGATGTTCAACTCCCTACACTCATAAGGGAAAAGAGAGGGTTCAACAAGTTCACTCCGGCGGATGTGATTGGAAGAATGGAAAAACATCTTATCACCGTCAAGGAGTCCAAGCTCTCACAAGAAATGTCAAAGATGCATGAACAACTTGAGAAGAACAAGGGAGTGGCCCTCAAGGCATCTAGCAAGGAGAAAAGGTCAAGCTCATCAACCTCAAGGACCATGGTTGAGGAAGATGATGATGAAGATAGTGACATGGACACGACTCCCGAACAAATGGCTCTCTTTGTAAGGAAGTTCAACAAAATGTTCAAGAAGAGTGGCTTCTTCAACAAGAACAAGGACAAGGACAAAATCAAGACCAAGAGAACTTCAAAGAGACCATGCTTTGGGTGTGGCAAGGAGGGACATTTCATTGCGGAGTGCCCTAACATAGAAGTAAGAAGAAGAGACACCAACAAGTTTGACAAGAACAAGAGAAAGGAAGTTGGTGAAGCTCATTTGGGTGAATAATGGGATTCAAATGATGATAGCTCTGACTCCGACATAGAAGCCGGTCTTTCTACCATAACCATTAAGGAACCAATCAACAAGTCATCACTATTTGAAGATCTCACCGATGATGAAGATGACTTCACCCACACTTGCCTCATGGCTAGGGGCTCCAAGGTAGACACTCCCACCCCGCCCCTAGATGATGATAGTGAAAATGATTTCGATTTTGAAAAAATGATCACTAGCTTTGGTAAAAAGGCAACAAAGCAAATCATGTTTTTAATGAAAGAAATTGAGAATAGAGATGGAACTCTTGAGGTGCAAGAAGAACTCTTTAGACTTGAGCGGGAGAAAACCATTGCCCTTGAGGATGCCCTTGTAATTGAAAAGAAGGGTTTCAAGGTGCAAGAGGACTCGCTCAAGGAAAAGGAGATAGAAATTCTTAGCCTCAAGAAATCCCTAGCTAAAGATAAGTTGTTGGTAGATGAATTAACTAGGGAATCTTTCCTAGCTAAGGATGCTTGCAAGAAACTTGAGGATGAAAAGCTTGAACTTCAAAAGAGCTTTGATAGCTTAAAGACTAGTCACATAGCATTAGAAGTTCAACTTGACAACCTCAAAAACAATGCTACAACTTCATCTAATGATGCTTTCTCTAATTCTCAAACATCAACAAGCAAAGGTTGTTCTAGATGTTATAAGTTTGATATAAATGCTTGTGCTACTAATGTTGCCGAGATGGATGCCATGAAAAAGGAAATTGCTAGGTTGTCAAACTCTCTCATAATTGAAAAAAAGAAAGAACCCAAGAGAGGTGAGTTTGAAAACCACACCAAAGGGTTTGGGTCAAGCTACATGAAGAAGTTTGGCTTTGAGGATGGGAAGGGGCTTGGTAAGCAAGAACAAGGCACAAAAGACCCCATCCCATTCATCAAGAACCACCACACCAAAGGTATGGGAACAAGAAATGTGGTGCACGGTCAAGCAAATGGATGTCAAGAAGCATGACAACCAAGTTAGATACAACACTCCTATCAAGTTCAAAAGCACACAAGCTACTACTCATGCACCAAAATCAATACCAAACAAGTCAAGCAAGAAGCCCAAACCTCATGCATCACAAGATAGTTGTTATGCCGATTATGTGTTGACTTGGAACCACAAGGGTAAGGTGGTTGCCAAGTATGTGGGGCCTCGCACAAAAGGGACAATGATAAAAAGAAATGTGTGGGTGCCCAAGATTCTTGTGACTAACACTCTAGGACCCAAATCCACTTGGGTACCTAAAACACAAGCATAATTTGTTTTGTAGGCATACTCCTCCGGTGGAATAAAATGGGTGATTGATAGTGGATGCACAAATCATATGACCGGGGAGAAGAAAATGTTTACATCTTGTGATATGATTGAAAATCCTACGGAAAGCATTGCCTTTGGAGGCAATGGTGGAGAAACGGTTGTTGGTCTTGGTAAAATTGCTATCTCAATCAATCATTCAATTTCTGATGTTTATTTGGTTGAATCTTTGGACTACAACTTGTTGTCCGTCTCACAACTTTGTGAGATGGGCTACAATTGTTTGTTCACTAATGAGGGTGTGACCGTCTTTAGAAGGGGCGATGACTCCGTTGCCTTTAAGGGTGAACTCAAGGGAAGGCTTTACTTGGTGGATTTTTCATCGGATAAAGCCCAACTTGATACATGCTTATTGGCAAAGTCTAGCTTGAGTTGGCTTTGGCATCGCCGACTAGCTCACGTTGGGATGAACAATCTCAATAAGCTTCTAAAGGGAGAACACATCCTAGGACTAACAAACGTTCATTTTGAGAAAAATAGAATTTGTAGTGCTTGTCAAGCCGGAAAGCAAGTTGGTGCTCCTCATCCCGCCAAGAATGTTGTATCTACCACAAGGCCATTGGAACTAGTTCACATGGATATCTTTGGTCCGGTAGCCTATGTTAGTATTGGGGGAAACAAGTATGGATTTGTCATTGTTGATGATTACTCTCGGTACACTTGAGTATTCTTTATGAGAGACAAGAGCAAAGTTCATGAAATATTCAAGAATTTGCAACAAGAGCCCAAAATGAATTTGATGTGAAGATCAAAAGAGTAAGAAGTGACAATGGCACCGAGTTCAAGAACACCAACATTGAAGAGTATCTTGATGAAGAAGGCATTGGTCATGAGCTCTCCGTCCCATACACTCCACAACAAAATGGGATTGTAGAGAGGAAGAATAGAACTCTCATTGAAGCCGCAAGAACCATGCTTGATGAGTACAAGACCTCGGATAGTTTTTGGGCGGAAGCAATCAACACGGCGTGTCATGCTATCAACCGTTTGTATCTTCACAAGCTCCACCACAAGACCGCCTATGAGCTCCTAATTGGTAAAAATCCTAATGTCTCTTACTTTAGAGTTTTTGGTTGTAAGTGCTTCATTCTCAACAAGAAGCCCAAAAGCTCTAAGTTTGCATCTAAAGTTGATGAAGGTATCTTTCTTGGTTACGCCTCAAACGCTCATGGCTATCGTGTCCTCAACAAAACCACCGGTTGTGTTGAAGTCACGTGTGACTTGACGTTTGATGAATCTAATGGCTCTCAAGAGGAGCAAGTTTATGAATTGTGTGTAGGCAAGGAATTGCCCGCTGAAAAGGCTATAAGGAGAATGGCCATTGGAGAAATCAAGCCTCAAGAAGAAGATGATGAGGATTGCATGATTGAAGATGCAGCAGCTCTGCCTCCTACTGCGCAACCCGGAGAGTCCGGACAAAAACCCGGAGACTCCGGATTTTCCGAAAACTTCGGAGATAAGTCCGGAGACTCCGGACCTGCTGTTGAAGCTTCACAAGGCAGTCAAGAAACTGAGGACTTGATTCAACAAGAAGTGTCTGACCCGCATCCAAGAGTTCGACAAAGTGTTCAACGAGATCATCCCGTTGACAACATACTTGGAAGCATTCGTAGAGGGGTAACAACTCGTTCAAGATTAGCAAATTTTTGTGAACATTACTCGTTTGTTTCCATGTTGGAAACTCTTAGGGTTGAAGATGCTCTTGGAGATGCTGATTGGGTGATGGCCATGCAAGAAGAGCTCAACAACTTCACTAGGAATGAAATCTGGTCCTTGGTGGAACGCCCCAAACAAAACGTGATTGGAACCAAGTGGGCATTTCGCAACAAACAAGATGAAGATGGCGTGGTGACCAAGAACAAAGCTAGATTGGTTGCAAAGGGTTATACTCAAGTAGAAGGCTTAGATTTTGGGGAAACTTATGCACCGGTGGCAAGACTTGAAGCAATTCGTATACTCTTAGCCTTTGCCACCCATCATAACTTCAAGCTACATCAAATGGATGTCAAGAGTGCCTTCTTGAATGGTCCAATCTCCGAAGAAGTCTATGTTGAGCAACCACCGGGATTTGAAGATCCTCAACTTCCAAACCACGTCTACAAGCTCCATAAGGCGCTCTATGGGCTCAAGCAAGCCCCTAGAGCATGGTATGAATGCCTTAAGGAATTTCTCTTAAAGAAAGGCTTTGAAATAGGCAAAGTCGATCCTACTCTCTTCACTTGTAAACAAGGCAATGATTTGTTTGTATGTCAAATATATGTTGATGATATCATATTTGGCTCTACTAATCAAACTTGGGTTGATGAGTTTAGTAGGATCATGACTAAAAGATTCGAGATGTCTATGATGGGCGAGTTGAAGTTCTTTCTCGGTTTTCAAATCAAGCAACTCAAGGATGGCACATTCATAAGTCAAACCAAGTACACTCATGACATGCTTAAGAAGTTTGACATGAACAACGCCAAGCCCATCAAAACACCTATGCCATCAAATGGACATCTTGATCTAAATGAGGAAGGCAAAAGCATTGATCAAAAGGTATATCGCTCCATGATTGGTTCTTTGCTTTACCTTTGTGCATCTAGATCCGATATTATGCTTAGTGTGTGCATGTGTGCAAGGTTTCAAGCTAATCCTAAGGAGTGCCATCTAATGGCCATTAAGAGAATTTTTAGATACTTAGTTCATACTCCTAACCTTGGTTTATGGTATCCTAAGGGCTCCACTTTTGATCTACTTGGCTACTCCGATTCGGATTATGCCGGTTGCAAAGTAGATAGAAAGAGTACATCCGGGACTTGCCAATTCCTTGGAAGGTCCTTGGTGTCTTGGAGTTCCAAGAAACAAAACTCTGTTGCCCTTTCCACCGCCGAGGCCGAGTATGTTGCAGCCGGCGCTTGTTGTGCTCAACTACTTTGGATGAGGCTCACTTTGAGAGACTTTGGTTGCAAGTTTACCAAGGTGCCACTCTTGTGTGACAACGAGAGTGTCATTAAGCTAGCTAACAACCCCGTAAACCACTCAAGAACAAAGCACATAGACATAAGACACCATTTCTTGAGAGACCACGAAGCCAAAGGAGATATCGCTTTAAGTCATGTGAGCACCGATAAGCAACTAGCCAATATCTTCACAAAGCCTCTTGATGAACTAAGGTTTTGTGCTTTGAGGAGTGAGCTAAATATCTTGGATTCTCATAACTTGGCTTGAGATCATGCACATATTTGAGTGACCTAGTATAGAACTTTTGAAAACAAAGGATTTGTGAAAAGCTTGTATTGCATTTGTTTTGAAAAATTTGTATCTTTAGAGTACAACATTTGGACTATAGTTCTCATTGCTTGTTTGTGGCTAGTCCAAGGTGTTGATACTGCTCAGGCTCACATTTATCACATAAGCACCCTTCCAAATCTATTCAAAATCAAATTCCTTGAAAATCTGCTCGTTGGTTTCAGGGGGAGCGGAGTATCCGGGGTTGGGGCCGGACACTCCGGATTTCCCGGATACTCCGGACCTAGCCCGGAGTCTCCGGGTTATAAAGGTATAAAAGCCTTTGACCGCGGTGAAAACCTATCTTTCACCTCCACTCAGTTTTAACCGCGCCCCCTTCTCTCCCGTCGTCTCTCCCCATCCCCTTGGGCGATTTCCACATCCAACCCCCCAAATCTCGTGAAAGTGAGGATTTGAAGGCCCCAAGGCGTGGATATCAAGGATCTATTCAAGTTTCAAAGGATCCAAGTCTTTTTCCCTCTCTCCCCAAGGTATATTCAAAGAAGCTTCTCTCGATCTACTTCCCTAGCGTAGTCCTTGTAGTATCCTCGTAGGGAATAGGTAGGAAATACTCCATAGACTCTAGATCTGTGTTTCCTCTCAGTTTGGATGGATATATCTTGTTGCATTATGATTTAGGGTTTCGGCTGCAAAACCCGAACACTCCGGAGTCGAAGAACCCGGACTCTCCGAAATCTCCGGAGTCTCCGGACTTTTTCCCGGAGTATCCGGGGTTCGCACTGCAACCCTAAACCACAAGTGTAGTATGTCTCCATCTTGGATAATCTCTCACTTCCATATCCTTTTACCTATCCATATGGTGAGAGTGAAGGTCCGTCGTGACAATGAGGAGCCCTCCACCCAAAGGAGGACCAAGGCTAGGCACGACCCCGCCGCTCTACGGGTTGTGCAAGAGGCGTTAGGGCATGAAGGTTCTCAGCGCAGCTCTCGACCAAGGTGAGGTGACACTCCTTCCTCCTATGCCGAAAGGAGTGAAGAAGAGATAGAGGAGGAGGAAGAGGAAAGGACAGAGAGTGATGATGATGAAATTGAAGATGAGACTTATGAGCAGTCCCTTGAGCCTCCTCGTCGCCATGGAAAGGGGCCAGCCAATGAAAAATCCCGCTACAAGCCCCATCCTAAAAAGAGCCATCAAGCCCCATATGTCCATCAAAGCCGTCCTGCTACTCGAGTTCCTCCTAAACATAAGCAAGGAGTAGCTGCTCACATTTGTCCCAAAACCCCTCCTAGGCTTATCCCTACCCTTCCACCAAATGTCCGAGTAGTTGACACCCCTATCAAGCTAAGGGACCCCGTCTCAGTTCTTGGATTTGCTGAACACATGATTAGGGACTACTCAAGGAACTCTCTGGCAGTGAGGGAGCAAAGAGAAGAGAATGTCTATTTGTATCTTAAGGGAGAGGGACTTGAGGCAAGGTTTTGGTGTGACTTCCACCGAGACTTTTATCAATCCATGATCCACAATCCCAAGCTAGCTTCCAAGAACATGGCTCCTATTGTGCCAATGAAGTACATTGATTGGAAGTATTATGAAGAGCTAAACAACACCGTGTTCAACTCGGTTATTGACAAGTGCAAGGAAGTTGGCCTCTATGACATCATGGGATTTAGGTACAATTGGAACAAAGAAATTCTTGCTCATCATGGGATTTAGGTACAATTGGAACAAAGAAATTCTTGCTCAATTCCATTGCTCGTACTACTTCAATCCACATGACAACACCATCACTTGGACAACTCAAGGTCAAAAGTGCACCATTGATTACATGACCTTCTCTAGGCTCTTGGGTCTTGGCTCTAAGGATGAGAGGCGCTCCCCCGTGCACAATGAGAACAAGTACAAGCCCAAGGAGCTCCCCTTTATGTTTCCTAGCCGAGATTTGGCCATTGAGGGCAAGGCGGACCAACTTAATCCCTACTACTACTATCTCAATAAATTCTTTCGTGCCACTATTGATCCTAAGATTGGAGATGTTACAGCTTTGAGATATTATGCTCCAAATCTTCTCCATAGGATGGCACCGGATGAAGAAGAATTTTGTGTCTTTGACTTCATTTGGGAGTTGAGGAGGGCCATGAATGATCCCATAAAGCATCTTCCGTATGCCCCCTATCTCATGTACATGATTGAGAGAGTGACAAATGTCCGCTACCCCAAGGATGTTGTCCATGATCCTCTTCGCCACCTCCGTGATCGTGCAAAGAAGCCTCCCAAAGGCCGTAAGTACGTTGGATCGTCGAGTGCAGCTCATTCCCATGATGATTTGCCCGCTGCACGTTCCTCCTCCCCACCTCCCCGTCGGCACCGTGGCTCAATGATCAAGAGGGTGCTCAAGAGCATCTTCAACATGTGCAAGACTATAGCCACGGAGACAAATGAGAACCGTCGCGACATCATCGAGATCAAGTCTCACCTTGGCCTTCCCACCGATCCCTACCGCGAGCTTCCCGAGTTTGATGACCCGTTTGCGAAGTGGGACGCCCAAGGTGCCCAAGAAGAAGAAGAGGAGGAGGGCAATGATGAAGAAGAAGAGGAGGAGGACGATGACTCCGAGTGACTCCGCTGCTCCACACTTCCTTTTTGGCGCTTGATGCCAAAGGGGGAGTGAAGTTATCTATTTGTGTGCTTGTGGAACAATGAACAATGAACTTGTATTTGAATTTGGAACTTGGTTTGTAATAACTCTAAATTTTGTTTGTGTGAGACTATGTGAGCTTGAGAAATTTGGTTGTGTGCTTGTGATGTTTTTCTCTGCTTTTTATCTGCTAAGGACAGTTTATGCTAGATTGAAAACTGTGTGATGTCTGTTTTTCTGCTGCTGTGCTGAAGCCCGGAGAGTCTGGACTTTTTCTCGGAGAATCCGGATTTTCCGGACACTCCGGACCTGGCCCGGAGACTCCGGACCTCTCAGCACCTGAATTCTTTTTCTTCTTGTTGAATGCATAACCTGTCATGAGCATTTCACCTTTTTGATCTGTTGCACGTCACAAGCACCCCACTGTAGTAATACTCTCTTGTTTCTCTTGTTGTGCAAAATTGTGGCCCTAATAGGACCATTGATATTCAAGATCAAAATGCACATATTAAGGGGGAGTATTACTAAAGCTTTAAATATTCATTGATTATCTCTTGTATGACTTAAGTGTGTTGTCATCAATCACCAAAAAGGGGGAGATTGAAGAGTATTTGGCCCCCTAAGTGGGTTTTGGTGATTTAATGACACACACCTAAGTGGCTAATTATTTACCTAGTCCATGAGTAGGTATTAAAATTGTGGATGGCATCAAGCACAGCTCATTGCTGTACAAAAAGAAAGTGGTGCTCTAAAAGGATTCCTGAGAAGGCTTATTTATTTTTACTTTTGAATTTGAGTCCTAGTAATGCCGTACTATCAAGAGGGACAGGAATCATGTCTTCCAAGAGTCGAACAGGTGCTCTAGTTGCTAAAACAAAACCTATGAGAGACACATTTGCACCAACACATACACGGGGATCTTTTCTTGGGTGTCGGCCTTGGAAGGCGGAGTGTCGGGTTTTTACCCGGAGACTCGGACTTCTCGAGACTCCGGACTTCTCGGAGACTCCGGGTTTATCCCAGATACTCCGGGTCATAAAGCCTCAACGGCTATATTCTGGGTGAGGGGGTATAAAAGCCTCCTCCACCCCTTCCTTTACTCCTCTCCCCTGCCATTTCGTGCTGAACAGTTGCAAACCTCATTTACTCCTCCCCTTTCTCCCTTTGGCTCAAAGTTGGTGAGATTTGTTGTGGGAGTTAAGAGGATTTGATAGCAAGGGCTTGGAGAGTGCTAGTGAGCTGATTCCCCATCTCTAGAGCACCTCGTTCTTCGCTTGGTTGGCAAAATTCGTGTTTGTTACTCTTGGAGCCTTGAGCTCCTAGCCGGCTAGGCGTTGCCTTGGAGCATACAAAGGTTGTGGCTGCCCAAAGAAGTTTGTATCACCCCGACATTGAGTAAGTAACTCTAGCTTGATCTTTGTGGTCGCTATAGGGAGGAAAGTGACCTAGGTGTAAAGGTCCACCCTTCGTGGGTACCTCAACGGAGACGTAGACCTCAAGGTGTGAGGTTGAACTCCGGTAACAAATCCCTGTGTCTCTTGTGCTTGTTCATCTTGTTGTATGCTTGTTTCTTGCTTGAACACATATCTAGGGTTTGGTGTCGATCTACTTCGTGTTGAGGTTCCTACAAGATTTGAGTGGATAAACAGGCTTGTCTCATCCCAGTGCATAAGCTATTTTCACAGATTTACTTTTGAGCAAGTTTAGTTCCTGTCGTTTTAATTTCTCCCTAGCAGGCCGGACTATCCGGACATTTTCCCGGATTCTCTGGATTTCCCGGAGTATCCGGAAAAATATCCGGATTCTCCGGACCTGCATCTGACAGCTGCGAAAAAGTTTGTGATCTTCAGGTTCGACTATTCACCCCCCCCCTCTAGTCGACATCTTGATCCTTTCAAAGTCAACTGGCGGCTCCGTAACGGCAAGATGGATATGTATCGGCGGCGGCCGCTTGACCTTTCAACTTCCAGTAGTCGACGCGCTTCAATTCGAGAGGTAGTACTCGACTCAAGGCTCGGGGTCTCTGTGCCATGTGTCCTTGGGTTTTTCTCCGGATTTTACGGGATAATCTTGCCATAACTTCAGACTGACCCTCAGCCAGAGTCTACAACTCAACCTAAGGCTCGGGGGCTACTCCATATGGAGTGCGATTTTGCAATCGCACTTCCATATAAATTTCGGCTTCAAGACAACGTGAGTATTATTGAAGACCTTCAAGAGAAGAACTCGAGGACGCTTGGGAGCCACTCGAGAAGACTTCAAGACTACTCGTGGATCAGCAGGAGTACCTTCCAGCCTCGGGATGCTTCAAGTATTCTTGAGGACTTTTGGCTTGTAGTACTCGGGGACGCCTGAGGACTACTTGTCAAGGCCATCAAGACTACTCGAAACTATCCTGCTCGACTACAAAGTACTCAGGGGCTTGTCGTATGGACCTCCCTGGGGCCACTACCTCGGTGGGTACCAGGACCGACTACTCGGTGGGCCCCTGGGACTATTCGGCTTGTGCCACACGGTACCTGATGACGTGAGGCAAGGACTACGGTGGAGAAGTACTCGGATAGGAAGCTATACATGTCCTGTACTATGTAGAGAACTCCTACCCGTACCCGACTAGTACTCTCTCCCCAAACTGACTTGTAACCCTGCCTCCCGGACTATATAAGGCGAGGCAGGGACTCCTCTCTATGATATACGCATCATCTTGTAAACTCATCCAATCAATCCAGAGCTACGCAGCATACAGGACGTAGGGTATTACGCACCTCGCGGCCGAACCTGTCTAAATTGTGTGTCACGTGTCTCTTCCTTCGAGTTACCGATCTCGGTGAGGCCACATTCATCTACCTCGGGTACTCCCCTTGGTAGGTTGCCGGTCTAAAACACCGACAGATGCGTTCCTTTTTCACCATATACCTATTGCACCAACGCAACACTGACTGCAGCTTTGGAGGCGGCAACATACAAGAAAAGTGGCTCCGACGGCGAAGGCGGCGAAAGTATCGCCATCTTCTCAATGTATTCCTTGAGCTCGGCGAAAGCTTTGCTATGCTCAGGGCCCCACTCAATTTTGCCCTTGCCCTTCAATGCCTTAAAGAATGGGAGGCTTCGCTCAGCGGATCTGGAGATGAATCTGTTCAGAGCTGCGACTCAGCCATTCAGTTTCTGGATGTCTTTCTTTGTTTTTGGTTCCTCCATTTCCCTGATTGCCCTTATCTTATCCGGATTGGCCTCGATTCTCTTTGCAGAGATCAAACATCCCAATATCTTTCCTTTCGTAACCCTGAACACACATTTTTGGGTTTAATTTCAACCCGCCCTTCTCATGTTGGCGAAAGTTTCCGCCAAGTCGCTAACATGGCCTGCCCTGTCATTGCTTTTCACGATAAGGTCGTCGATGTAGGCTTGGATGTTCCTGCCAATCTGCGGCTTGAAAACTTCTTCGGTCATTCTGGTGAAAGTTGGGCCTGCGTTTTTCAAACCCTCCGGCATTCGCACGAAACAAAAGGTTCCGAAAGGGGTGATGAAGCTAGTTTTCTCCTCGTCTTCTTTCTCCATCCAACACTGGTGGTAGCCGAAAAAAATCCATGAGAGACATAATGGCCGCGCTGGCCACTAAATTAATGACCTGATCCATCCTTGGCAATGGATAGTTATCTTTCGGTGTGGCCTTGTTGAGGTCTGTGAACTCGATGCACATCCTCCACTTCCCATTCTTCTTCTTGACAGGCACAGTGTTGGCTAGCCATTTGGGATACATGACTTCGCGAATGACAGTGGCGTCCAACAACCTCTGGACCTCAGACTTGACTGCAATCACTTTATCATCGGACATCTTCCTTAGCTTTTGCCTTCGCGGCTTGACCGAGGGGTCGATATTCAATCGGTGCTCGATGAAACTTCGGTCCACGCCTGTGAGATCTTTAGCAGACCAAGCGAACACGTCTTTGTTCTGTTGAAGGAACTGAGCTAGCCTCCCTTCTTCGTCTGGCGAGAGGTCTGACCTGATGATAACGGTCTGGTCCAAAACCATTGCGTCCAATAGGACCCTCTTGGTGTCACAATCTGGCTGCATGTTGACTTTTTCTCTGTCTGCTTTCGGCTGTTTCTCCACCTCTTTGCCCTTGACTACTTCGTCGAGAGCGTGAACATTTCTTTGTATTGGGGTGCGGCCTCTTTACAAATTGCGACCGTCGTTCTGGTGACCCCAAATTGTGATGACCCCCTGCGTTGCTGGAATCTTCACACACAGGTAGGCTTGATGAATAACAGCTTCGAACTTGTTGAGGAATCCTCTGCCCAAGATGTCGTTGTAGGGGTAGTACATCTCCACTACGTCGAAAGATAAGTACTCTATCCTGGCATTTTGAACAGTTCCAAAAGACACCGGAAGGACTACTTTGCCAAGTGCATGGATGACTCGCCCCCCGAATCCATACAACGGCGTGTCTGGAGGTTGCAACAAATTTTTGCTCAATCCCATCTTGTCAAAAGCATCAGCGAAAATGATATCTGCCGATGAACCATTGTCAACCAAAATCTTCCCCAAAGTCCAACTTGCTAGGTTTGCTTCTATCACCAAGACAACGAGGGAAACCTTGCAACCTTACATCTTCTTCTGAAAAAGTGATTGGGATGTGAGACCATCTCGTCCTTTCGACTCTCCCCTCCACGTAGATGTTTCGCACTTCACGAAAGTAGTGCTTTCGTTCCTTCTTGGTTTCGAACTCCAACGCGGAGCCCACGGAGAATGGCATTATGGTTCCGACGGATGGCAAAGGGTCATTTTTGGCCCTCTAGCTTCGCTGGCATTGGTGGAGCTGTTGGGACTTTAAATGGAGGAGGCGGGGGAGCGATGGGTTGTTGCTCGATGGGTCTGCGCTCAATGTTCTGAGCCTGGAAAG
This sequence comes from Cenchrus americanus, assembly GCA_947561735.1. Classification (NCBI taxonomy): domain Eukaryota; kingdom Viridiplantae; phylum Streptophyta; class Magnoliopsida; order Poales; family Poaceae; genus Cenchrus; species Cenchrus americanus. Next base: position 28,623,514 of record OX387241.1, on the reverse strand, counting down.
TGTGGGATTGCCAATGTGGAGGTTGAGTATAGGTTGGGACAGGTGGTTGGAATTGAGGTGGCTGGAAAGGGTTAGCGAAAGAGTTTCTCCCAAAACTGGGGTTTTGCCAAGCTGGAGCGGAATGGTTTACGGCACTGGCCCTCTCCTTATCCTTCCTTTCTTCCTCAAGAATAGCCTCAAATCTTTTCTTGTCTGGGCAGTAATTTGAATTATGATCATCATTCTCCTTGTGGAAGATGCAATACCATTTTCTTTTCTCGTGATGGCCTTGTCCCTTGCCGCGACCTCTGCCTTTGCCCCCGCCCCTTCCACCTCTGTGGCCGCCCCTTGATTTGAATGTGGTGGACTAGGCGGGCTGGGGGTTTGGTTTTGGGAGTCGCCCTGCGGATTGGGATTTTTCTGGGCGTTCTCGCCGTCGAGGCCGAAAACGTTTCGGGGGTTGGCGTGCGAGGCGTTTCTGGGATTGGGCCATTCCCTTTCACTAGGCTGATTAGCTTTGGCAGACTTCTGTTGGTGTGAATGTTCTTCCATACACATCCTGAAGTCATTGTCTGAGCGACAATACTTCTCAAACTCTTCGTACAGGCGTTGGATTGTCTTGGGCCTTTCTCGCATGAGATGTGAGCGAAACTGGCCGGCTCTCAAGCCCACAATTGCAGCATTGATGGCGACGGCGTCCAACACATTTGGTGCTTGGGCCCTAAGGTGAACGAATCTCCAGAAGTAGTTTTGGAGAGGTTCCTTGTCCTTTTGCTTACATCAGAAAAGGTCGCTCTCTGTAAGCTCCGGACACTGAAAACCCTGGAAGTTGGAGAGAATCCGCTGCTTCAAGTCGTCCCATCCATGAATCACACCAGGACTCAAGAGGGAATACCACTGCGCTGCCACTTCGTCGGCAGTAATGATGAAAGACTTTACCAGCACGGATTCGTCATCACCAGCTGAAAGAATAGCGGCTTCGTAGCTCATTAAGAATTGTTTGGGGTCGGATTGACCCGAGAATCTAGGGAGTGGAACTGGCCTGTAAGATTGTGGCCAAGGAGTGATTTGAATTTCTTGCGACAGAGGCGACTTGGGATCCCAAGACCTCGTGCGTATGGTGTGAACATCATGGTTCGAAGGACCAGACTCGAAAGGGTTAATGAAAGGGTTACAGCTGAAGGTGGTGTGGGGAGGGGGCTGGGTGAAAAGCTCATTGCGTTCTGTGAAATTGGATTGGTTGGGTACACTATACTCGGGCGAGGGCTGATTGAAACTCAGAGATTGTTTTGCTTTTATGGCGCGCAGCTCCTCTTGCAATTTAGTAATCTCTGTCTTTTGCCTCTGAATTTCTTTGGCTGCCTCGGCCTCGTGCTGCACTGCCAGAAACCTTTTTTTGGCCTTGGCTAGTTCTTCGGCCTCCTTGTGCAATTTGTCCAACTCAGCCTCGTACGTGGCCTTAGCCGTCGCAGCACTAGGCTCCGGGAGCTCCTCTCCCTAGGTGAGTAAGGTGGATGGGTTCAACTCCTCATCAAGGGATGACGAAGCCTCCCTAGTGGAATTAGCGGTAGTTCTCTTCTTTCTTGTGGACATTCTGGGTTTCTTCCTCGAGCCAAGCACAAATGGTGGGCGCCAATTGTTGTGGAGTAGGGAAGCTACCTTTCACAAACAATGAAGGGAAACGAAGAGCTCAAGAATCAAAACCAAAACTCAAACACAAGTAGAAAAAACCAAAAGCTCTTTCTCAACACTGATTTTCTCAAAAGTCCATCCCCTTTACAAGTGTCGGTCCGTCTCCTTTTATAGGGAGGCGAGCGGACTTTTTACATACCGAGATTACCCTCTTGTGAAACGGATCGAAACAGAATGTGCTAGGCTAATTTTGGGAAGTCTCCAATTAGGCCTTCACATAATCGGCGCTATGTGACGTCACGCCGCAAATCACGGTGCTTTTCTCGTTGTCAGCACGTGCGCCTGTCGGGAGAAGACCCTCACTCTTTTTGGAGACCCTCCTTTCGCCCAGCACAGTCTTTCACCTGAAACACGTGCCAAAGCAAAACTTAAGTGCATTAGACGTCAAGATTCTCTCCCGGGGCTTCGTCGCGAAGAAAAACAATCCACCCGATCGTGACCCTAAAACCTTGAACCTCTAGACTTATTCGATTGCCCTGCTGGCAACGAAGGGTATCGGTCGAAAGATGGGTTCTGAAAAATGAAAAGGGATCTAAAGGCTCTTGGGGTTTCACAGCTAAGCCTTTTGAATCGTTCTTGACTAATTGAAATGATCTCGCGATTTAGCGTACGAAAGGCTTGATTTTGAATCCCCTAACAGGGCTGCTGTCATCGCCGGCCATAGAAGGAGGGCTGGTGGCGACAGGCTGGCCCGGCGGAGGAGGCGGGTTGGGGGCGGCGAGGCGCGCGGTGGCGGGGCGCCGCGGCCGGGCGGTGGAGGCCGGGGGATGGGGCCGGGGTTGGGCGGGGGAGCACGACGACGTCGCAGTGGGGTGACCGGAGAAGGCGGGGACGCGCGGCGGCCGCGGGGGCGGCGGCGGTGGCCGGAGGTGGGCGGGGCGGTCGGGCTCGGGCTCGGCTAGGGCTAGGGTTCGGCGGACCTCCGCGCCGGCGGCGGCGGCCGGCGCGGAGGTCGGCCGGACCCTAGCCCCGGCCGCGCCGGCGTGGTGAGGGCGCGACGGGCGGCGGCGGCGGCGGGCGGGCGCGTGCGGGTGGGAGGCAGGGGAGGAAGAAGGACGGTGGGGGTGGGAAGAGATAAGGTGGAGAGATAAAAGGAGAGAGAGAGGGGTCTGAGCCGTTGATAAGCGATCTGATGGTCCGAAAATTCGTATGAGAATGAGGTCTGTTTCACCAAGTGAGCTATGGACACTCCAAAACCAAATGAATGTAGAGAGTGGAACAGATTTTCCCAGTGCTACCAAAAAGTCATACGATTGTGGTGTCAGCTGCGGGACGAGGAGCGACTCCTCCACGTCGTGAACATAACCTTTGAAATTTGTCACGGTGCCAGCTCCGTCTTTCACGTTGGAGTGATACTGACTGAGTCACACTGTCATCACGCTGCGTTTGACGACGGAGCAAAGGGTGACACGCGTCAACATTTACCAACTGAAGGAGCCCCCCTTGGAGAGTGGCTGCACTTGAGAAACAGGGAAAATTTCACGGGGCCGGGCCAATATCATGGTAGTCCAAGCGCAACTTGGAAAAGCAACCAACCAGGCGCACCGCACACGGGGCGCCCTGGTCATCAATCCTCCACGATCGCGACCGGAGTGAGAGAGAACAAGGAATTTCCTCGCCCACCGCCTACAGAAACGCGAAAAATATCGCGTTCCCCCGGCCCCCACACCGCGCCAGAGTCAAGGGTCAAGCCCCCGGCCGGGCTTTGATCCCGACGAACGCCAGCCGCCGCCCACGATTGACGATTCCGCCGCTCGCGACAACACAGCCGAACTGGGTGCGCCGTGCGAGGTAGCAGCCTCGCCCTCGTCCGCTCGCCGGCTCGCCGCTCCCGCATACTGTATATCAATCCCCCCAATAAAACCAGCATCAGCTCGCAACTTGCTCAGCCGCCACCACCTCCACCAACTCGGCCCCGGCACGCCTACCCAAACCGCTGGCCATGGCAGCGAGGCCGCCGCAGCTGCTGCCCGCCCAGCTGGGCGCGCTGCCGCTCCTGTTGTGCCTGCTCCTGCTCGCGGCCCCGGCGCGATCCCAGAACGCGACCACGGCGGCGCCGGCGTCCGTCGAGGGCTTCAACTGCTCAGCGAACCGCACCACCACATACCCGTGCCTGGCGTACGCGCTCTACCGCGCCGGCTTCGCGGGGGTGGCGCTCGACTTCGCGGCCATCGGCGACCTCTTCGGCGTCAGCCGCTTCATGATCGCGCACGCCAACAACCTCTCCACCTCGGCCGCGCCGGCGAACGGGCAGCCGCTGCTCGTGCCGCTCCAGTGCGGCTGCCCCTCCCGGTCGCCCAACGCCTCCTACACCTACGCGCCAACGCAGTACCAGATCACACCGGGGGACACCTACTGGATCATCTCCACCACCAAGCTGCAGAACCTCACGCAGTACCAGGCCGTGGAGCGCGTGAACCCGACGCTGGTGCCCACCAACCTCGACGTTGGCGTCATGGTCACGTTCCCCATCTTCTGCCAGTGCCCGGCTGCCACCGACAACGTCACCACGCTCGTCACCTACGTCATGCAGCCGGGCGACACCTACGCCACAATCGCCGCCGCCTTCGCCGTCGACTCCCAGTCGCTCGTCTCCCTCAACGGGCCCGAGCCGACGACGCAGCAGTTCGCGGAGATACTCGTGCCGCTCCGCCGCCCGGTTTCTGATTTTCTGCCCCCAATTGTGCGAGTAAACAACGCCTCGGTGACGCCGGCTGCCCCGCCGCCGTCCGCTTCCACCAACACGACCGTCGTCAGCAACGACCGGAACGGGGTGGTCACTGGGCTGGCTGTCGGGCTGGGCGTCGTCGGCGCGCTCTGGCTGCTGCAGATGCTGCTGCTGGCCTGCCTCTGCAGACGGCTCAAGGCGAAGGGACGACGAGGGGACGCGGTGGTGAACGGCGACGGCGCCGAGGGCGGCAGGTTCGCCAAGAGCTCGTCCGGCGGCGGCGGCGGCGGTGGCGGGGAGAGGTTCCTGGTCAGCGACATATCGGAGTGGCTGGACAAGTACAGGGTGTTCAAGGTCGAGGAGCTGGAGCGCGGCACGGGGGGATTCGACGACGCGCACCTCGTCAGCGGCAGCGTGTACAAGGCCGACATCGACGGCGAGGTGTTCGCTGTGAAGAAGATGAAGTGGGATGCTTGCGAGGAGCTCAAGATCCTGCAGAAGGTGCGGCCTCTTTCAGTCTTTCTTCCCCAATTGCTCGCTCCAGTGCTGTCACAACTCCGAATTGAAAATTGCCGTCGAATTATATTGTTTCTCACTAACAAATAAAAGGTTAGTCGCTTAACCCTTGCTGATCTATTGATACTGATTTCACCATTAGAAAAATCATTTCTGATCGGGACAGCAAAAGAACGTCCGTGCTCATACCCATTTGTTCTTTTAGGAGATTAAACAAAAGAACACACTGCTCAACAAAAGGACGCACTTAACTCTATCCGTTCCAAATGAAATGATGGCAGTGGTCAATTAATGAATTGGACTAACAACAGCCAGCATTACTAACTAGTGATTATTCAAAAACTGTTAACTAGTGGAAGTAGTGATGTAGCGGTTTGTGCCCCGAGTTCGCTTTTTGTAAGGCCTTGGGTCATTGGTTTTGGAATCTTGCTACTGACATGGACATCAACCACTGAGGGGCCATCCCTCCATTGTCCGATTCATCTTTTTTTAGTCGATTAAGGACATAAGTCAAATTATTGATGCTAGTGGGTTTAGGAAGTTCATTTTTAGATCTGTCGCTGTGTGAGGCCTGGAAGCGGCTCTGCAGGGCAGCACTTGGATGGATTGCACGAGCCTTGGAAAAATACAAGAACATCCAACCATAGTCCATATATCACCCAACCACTTGATTGAGTACTTGTTTAATTCCCTTGCCCTTCTAATGGAGATGCCCAATTAGTATTTTGGCTATGGTATTGTCCCAGATTTTCTTTTGAAATTATTATCGTCCCAGATCCTAATTAACCTGCGAACCATAGCGTATCGTGTAGGGTACGTCGTGGGAAATGGGATGGCTACGAGAGTATGCACATCTCGATCACTCCATCTCGATCAAAGGCTCAAGCTGTAGGATTGTTAGATTGCTCGTCACCTCATCAGTCACCAGCCAGCCACTCGCTCGTAGGAATCTTGTGGGAGACATGGTCAAAGAGACTTGACGAGCGAGTGCGATTGCATTTCATTTGTGCCTTGCCAGGTTCCGCCTCTCCGGCACGATCACATGCGTAACTTAAATATGGCCACGTACCTGCTGCACAGATACATCACAGATCACACTACAACAGATGAATGGTGTTTGAACTGGTCGCCGTTTTTCAACGAAGTCCGCTGTCCCGATAGCTGACACGTAGGGGGGCATTGACTAGGTCGTTGAATTTCTTCGCATCAGCATCACCAAATCATCAACCCACTACTACGTCACGTATAGCAAACGGTGACGACGACGGACATCTGTTTGTGAAACCGTTTTGCGGTAGCTGCGGAAAAGGCAGCAGGATTTCGACTTTCGCGGGATCTGTAGCTAACTGTCTAAATAATTCGTGGCGCAGGTGAACCACAGCAACCTGGTGAAGCTGGAGGGGTTCTGCATCAACTCGTCGACGGGCGACTGCTACCTGGTGTACGAGTACGTGGAGAACGGGTCACTGGACCTGTGGCTCGTGGACCGCGACCGCGCGCGCGGCCTGGACTGGCGCGCGCGCCTCCACATCGCGCTGGACCTCGCCCACGGCCTGCAGTACATCCACGAGCACACCTGGCCGCGCGTGGTGCACAAGGACATCAAGAGCAGCAACGTCCTCCTGGACGCCCGGATGCGCGCCAAGATCGCCAACTTCGGGCTCGCCAAGACGGGCCACAACGCCGTCACCACCCACATCGTCGGCACCCAGGGGTACATCGCGCCCGAATACCTCGCCGACGGCCTCGTCACAACCAAGATGGACGTGTTCGCCTACGGGGTCGTCCTGCTCGAGCTCGTGTCCGGGCGCGAGGCCGCCGACGAGCGCGGCGAGCCGCTGTGGGCGGACGCCGAGGACAGGGTGTTCCGGGGACGGGACGAGAGGCTGGAGGCCCGCGTGGCGGCGTGGATGGACCCGGCGCTCAAGGAGCAGACGTGCCCGCCGGGGAGCGTCGCCAGCGTGGTCAGCGTCGCCAGGGCGTGCCTGCACAAGGACCCGTCCAAGCGGCCCAGCATGGTGGACGTGGCGTACACGCTGTCAAAAGCGGATGAGCACTTCGCCGACTACTCCGGTGAGAGTGTATCCGTTGATGGCAGCGGCGAAATCGCCGCCCGGTGAACCATCCTTTGGTTAGTACAGTACTAGTACTTGGTAGTAATAGTTAGCCATCAAAAAGTTCGCGTTGTAAATGCTGAGGTCTACCGAGCGGACGGACGGATACGTGAGAAGTGAGTAATAACGCCAGTACTACGATTGCTGCGAGGCCGTGGAGACCTGAGATCGATCGGCTTGACGCCGGTGTACTCTTGCAGATCATTATCATCACTGTAAAATGCACCAGTTAATTCTTTTCTAAAACCACACAGAGAAATCACCCCAACAGTCATTAGCAAGTTAAGTACACCCAACTAATTGCACCAGCAAACATCCAATTTCTCTCACTCACCCACGATCCAAAAGCTGAAATTGCTGCAAACATCGTCTTTCTCTCACTCAACCACGATCCAACGGCTCAGCTCGGATCAGACCTGAGCCCCACTCCCCTCCCACGCGCCTACTACCACCTAGAGAGACGAAGAGACGAGGCAAAAAAAGCCTGACCCGAGGAAATCAAGGAGACTGCACGCGTGGATCCGGCGGACGGCGACGCCCTCTCTCTGCTTTCTCTCACAGATCCGGTAGGCGCGGGATCCTGTGGCAAGGATTCGGTGCGCAGAGACGAGCGCAGGACAGGACCTTGGTGACCAGATTCGGTGCGGTCCTGCTGTCCTGCCCCCCGACGAGGTGTCGTGCACGCCTCAAGCGGCACACATGTTGGCCGTCGGTCGCCGGACCTCACGCGCGTCTAGCCAGAGGCTTGGCCCTCGGTGGTGGCGCTCCATGGTTTGCGGCGCCGCACCGTGCTCGTGAGGTGTGCAGCGACGACACCCATCTACGGGGTGTGGCAGCGGCGAGCGTGGGTCACGGCGGCGCCCATCCATGTGGGGAAACGCACCGAGTAGGAGCGCGCGCGCGGCGGCAGATCGGCCGCTGGTGGTCGACGCGACGTCGGACTGCGACCTTCGTCGCAGCTCTTCGTCGATTGCGTCCTCCTCTACATCCTCGGCGGTCGGCCTCGTGGAGGTCCTAGCTGTTGGGGTTCTGCCAGGCGCCGGTGCCGACGTTGTTGCCTGAACCATGGATGCAAACGCGCCGAGGAGTCGTATCCGCACAACAGCTTGGTCCCCAGGCTGATTTTCAATTTCACCAGCCTCAACGACAGGTACCACAACCCCATTTTGACTTCACCCCAGCCAATTTCAGTGTTGCCGATGTGTGGTCTTCCATCTTATTTCTTCTTCGATACTTATCTTGCATCAATTGGAATGTTAGACACCAACTGATTAATATTGAGATATTGGAAGTGGAAGCTACTTTGTTTCTCTTCATGCGTTCAGGAGGCAATGCCACCATCCGATGCAATGGATTATGGATTTCTCCTCTACCTTGCTTGTTCTTGCAGGTGATTAGCGGTCAAGGATTTTTTCAGATTAGCTGCATCAACTTAACATTATGCTTTTTTTGCTTCGATGCTCAAAGGATTTTTTTGTGCCTGCAAGTTGCTCGATGAAATGCCAGATGGTTGCTCGACAAATGATCTTGCAATATACTATTTGCTTGAGATTAAAAAAGCAGAGGATTAGTTTGGTTTAGGAAATAAAAATAATTCTGCAGCTTTTTCTCATGTGGCTACACTTGCAGAGGTAGTGAAGTATCCTCAAATATTCAGTTTGGGTCAATTTAATGGATTTAACATGTTTTTTAGCCCATATGAGAAGATTTTTTACCGTTGCTAATACATCTTACTTTTTAATTCCTTATTCACAGGACAGAGGTATACCAAGTGTTGAGGGGATTACTGCAAATATAAAAAATTTTATATGATGTGCAAGATCTGGCATGTGCAAAATTACTTCTTTTGTATGTCTAGGTCTGAAGTTAAGAAGTCACTAAGATGTACTTGGATTGAGCTGTCAATGTTTTTCACTTGTCGACTTTGGTTACTTTCAAATCCACATTTATTTATTTTTTGCAGTAACTATGCGAATTAAGCAGACTATGGAGTGGACAACTAATCGGACATTTGCTCACATTTTTGCGAGAGAGGTAATGTGCAAACAGAAAATTCAGTTTAACATGCCACTTCCGGTGTTTGCATTTGATTCAATTTAAGTTCACAAGTAATGAAGTCCTTCATCATCTCCACCACCGGTGAAAGAGAGCAGATGCAGTGGGGTTCGATGAGGACGGCAACACAATTTTTTCTGGGGGGTGATGTCTTTTATCTGCACCTCCAATCCATGAAGGCCAACGAGATCCTTGAGACCGGCATGCTACGGGCCTACATGGATGACAGCTATCTGATCCTCTACGTGAGTTTTTTCGCTTCTGTTATTACATATCTCCACATCTCTGCAATATGCATAGTGCGTACATATAAACTTCATTGTTCATGGCTTTATGCTACTCAAGATTCTACCAAGGTGACTTTTGACTTCATTTGTGTAATTTGTCCATTATTTATGTAACATTTTATATGTGCAAAAGAGGCACAATGTTCTTGCCTATTGTAGCACTGATTACTAAAGCTTTCCTTTCTTTTTCTTGCAGCTTGAAATAGATAAAGTTTAGGCGATAGATCCATGTGGTACATCCAACACTGAATTAACAAAGGTAGTATAGTGTATCCCCATCTTATGCATTCACATATTTTGCTAAGCAATCTCCTTACTGACTTTGTTGATAACTTGTACGTGAATTGCTATTTACATATTTCTGCTGGCTGTAAAAAATAGCTGAATGCAATACCATTTTTGTTGATTGCAAATTACTTTGTTGTATTTTCAATAAATCATACCTGATTTTTTAGACATACAAGCAGTCAGAGTTTTGGCAAGTTGCCCACTAAAATGATATGAACTCATGGTCTTTTTAGTAATGATCTTTTTTTTCAAATTCAATTAGGGGCATCATCATTTATGCTGAACGCGGATAGAGTGACAGTGTAGTGCTAGACACTATACCTTCCATCCTCCAGAGCTGAGCAGTGCATGATGCACTTTTTTTGACAAAGGGTTAACCCTGCTTTTATATAAAGCGATATAAGGTTTTACAGACTCGTCCAACAACATGATGCTCAATCTGAGGCATCAAATGCTCTTTGCTTAGGCAATTAATTAATTCCTTACATTTTTGTTGATTTCGGATGAGCTACCTGTAGCAAGTCTAGCATATAGTTACATGTTCAATAAGAATCACACTGATTAGGTTTGTGGGAGTCAATTCCATTAGCTGGGTTACTTTTTTGACTTTTCCCATACATGAATATTTAGTTTCATTTATTTTGTTCCTCATATATGTCCAGGCTGGTGCTTTTGTACAAATAAATTTCATTGGATTTGCTGTCAAAATTTAAAACTGATGTTTTTTGTCGTTTTTTGAGAATGGTTGTTTCTTTCTATGGGAATTTCACAGAGGGATAGTTTGTTGAGTTCAATGAGCAAGCACAATTGGTGAAGAAAATACAATTTCACTTATGCAGTTAATATTGTGGCTTAATAATTATTGTTATGAACTTCGGGATATTGAACTCTATTTAGTAGTGTGACATATCTGCGACTTTGGTTAGGTTCACTTAAAATTGAAGATGAATTTTCAAATTCAGAAACACTATTATATTTTTTATTAATATTCATTCTGAATCATATGTCGTTGTTTGGTTGTTTCATTTGAATTACCACTTGTCATTGTCAGCAAGCCGTGAGGATTTTATATCTCTGGTGACTGGTGATTTTTGGCACCTCGCTCATTAGGAAGCAAAGGGACGACCGTGTCTTCAACAATGGCAGTCGTCCATTCAGCGGTTCTCCAGGTTGCAGAAGATGGGCTGCACCTTTGGCCGGTGGGAGACAGGGAGGCGAGGATCGTAGCGCCGTTGTTGGTAGTCTATTGTTCGATGGACAAATGTAAAAAGGGATGAAGGTGTCTGTAACTTATTCATTTTCAATGTGTTGAGGTAGGGAATGAAAAAAGTCACGTAGCGTTAGCACGGATATTATAATATGAATGGTAAACATTCTATGCATGATCTCTTAATTGTCCGTAGCAACGCACGGGCATTACACTAGTGAGGATCAATTAGCAAATAAAGTCACAGCTTGCAATTTGGGTGTCAGATATTGCGAATCGTTGGTAGGCGTGGGACTCGTTGGGCTTCCTCACCAGATCCGGCAGCCCAGCGACTCCAGCACTGAGAATGCGCGCGGCCTGTTAATAACGATGGACAACGGCCCAAAATGGACGGAATCATCCAGACTGTTTTCCCCTTTTGCGTTTCCTTTTCCTACTAGTCATGTTCAGGTTAGTAGGTTACTAACATGCTGATTTGTTTTAGTGTTTTTATATTTTTATAATACATTGAACATTTTTAATGGCTCGGTTAAACATAAGTTACTTTTTTTAGAATAAACATGAGTTACTTTTCGTAATGTCGACTTAGCATTTTGAAAGGCTTGGTATTCAACATTTCTTAGAATTAACTATATTGGTTTAGTTTTCTGTATTGTATTGCTGATTCAACATTTCGAAATGCTTGATTCAACAACATTAAATACTAATTCAACATCCAAATAAACTAGTCTAACATTGTATATTTCCATTATTATACTTCAAAATAAAAAAGATGCTCCATTTTTGTTTCCTTTTCGGTCTTTGAGGCTAAACAATATAGCGCTTCAAATGGAAGGAAAAAAGAAAAACCACACACTTTTTGAGTCGGGAGCTTCTTGGGGTGCACGTACCGGGGGCAAAACCACCCGTATAAGTTGTTGGCTGATGGCTGGTGCTGATTTATTCTGAGAGAAAAGTACTGCTGGCTGGTTGCTGGTGGTTGGTTTGTTCTGAGAGAAAACTACTGCTGGCTGGTGGTTGATAAGCCAAACGAACAGGGCGACAAATCAATCAATCACACACACGCTAAAAACCTTCGTTGCAATTACATGAGATCACACATTCTCAAATTTCAGATGCAACATCAACAAATTGGTAGTTTGGAACATCAGAACTACGTAAACATACTATTTTTTTGTCCAACATAGATGCAGAGAGCATGGTGTTTCGACAGAAAGGTCAGTAGAAAGATGCGGAACGAACACATAATAAAATGACATTATTTTTGTCTGCTGCATGCGCCGGCTACCTACAAGATGGCAACGGGTACATACCCAATGGGTACCAGCCACCCACACCCGTACCCGCGAGTGTGAGATCTTACCCGTCGGGTTACCCACGAAAGCACACGGGTAAAAAATTCATTCCATACCCGCACCCGACGGGTAATTCATACCCGACGGGTAACCCGCACCCGATAACACACCCAATTCAGAACTCAGAAGAAAAAATGTGAAGTTTACAAAATTACAGGAGTACAAAGTCAAACATAATGTGCATGTATTAAAATGAAATCAAAGAATAAATACATCCTATGATAAAGCAATTTACAGTCGCATATATCTAGGAAGGATGGGAGCCGATTTTTATGCTCAACGAATCGCTAACAGCCGGATCTAGTAGCACTAAAAATAGGGAAAGCTTTTTCTATCCAAAGGGAGAGACGAAAGGTGTGGTTGCAACGAGCATCAGCTTCTGTAGCTGTTGGAGAAGAGGCCAGTAGGAATAGGAGGCAACGAGGGAGGCGTAGGGGCGGAGCCGGTGATGCCGGTCTATGCCCATCATGAGCGGCCGACGCAGTCACGCACAGGCATGGGGCTTGCGCTAGGGGAGACCGGGGCGAGCTCCGCGAGGATGGAGACCCGAGGGTGAAGCCGAGTCGCCGATGCCCTTGGCTGCGGCTCCTAGAAAGGAAAGGAAGAAAGGGAGTGGAGTTGAGGGGTTAGGGTTTGAGGAGGATATATATACTATGCGTGTTAATTGGACCTAGGCCAGTTTTATGGGCCAATTTCTTGATTTATATTGGCCAAAATGACCTTGTGACTTGTTGTTTTGACGGGTAATTTTTACCCGCGGGTACGCGGGCATGGGTAGTACACACCCACACCCGTGCCCGTCATACCCGACGGGTAAAGAATCTCGCCCAATAACATACATACGCGTAGAGAAATCATTCCATACCCGCTTATTTATCGGGTAAAACCCGTCGGGTTCTCGGGTTTCGGGTACCCGATGCCATACATCACACACTCTATTCAAATTCATCCAATGTTTTTGGAAAACAAATTCACCCAACATGCATGACAAACGAGAGGCTACGGCCTTTCTGCACCTCAACGCTGTTCTTGCCCCGGCGCTGCATCGCGCCCGCGCAATTTTACTTTATCTTTTGAAATAAAACACGCGCAATTTTAAGTCCGGCACGATTTTGATCAGTCAAATGTCCGTTCCCACCACATTCGTTCCCCTTGGTTAATTAGGCATGCAAGGCTGCGGCTTTGAAAAGAACCGGAGGGTCAAAAGGGCAGATATATAACGTTTGCCTAGCCTAATCGCTGGCACGGATCGCACACTATGCATTTTGCTTCAGGCATCGCTCACGCAGTCAGGGCTGTGTATTTGGTCACGGTCTCACGATGGAAAACGTGTCAGCCAGCGCGCGGATTCCGCGTTTTCCACGTTCGCGCGCGGCCACCGTGTTTCAGAGCCTCCGTCCCGTGCCGCCGTGCGCACGAACGCAACTGCAACAGGCCTGGGATGAGAGTGATCGAGATAAGCGAAACGAGAGGAAATCCATCAGGACGGCTGAAGCATACCGGAGTACTACCACATGGTCGATGAAAGAGAATTTCGCACTTCGCAGTTCCGACAAAGGGCTGAGGGGACTTGTCACCGAAAGCACCCACACCCTGCGCCAACGTGGCCGGTAGCATTTGATCGTGGGAAGCAAAAGCAGGCAACCGGGGCCCCATGCAACGCATACGTATTTGCCACCGGTTTTAAAGCCTGAAGCCCTGAACCAACAGAAGGGTACAACTGAAAGCGTCAGTCTGGAAAAGGTTGAGATTAGCGCCAGGTGCTGTTGCCGGGCGCGCTACAGGCGCGAGAAATACAACACCAACATGGAGCCACGGGCCCACGGCACGCATCGACACCAATGTCACCAACGGATCAAGTGTCTCCAATATTCAACTAGCAGTGGCAATAAAGAATTTCACTGGATTACAAGTAGCAGGCATCATTGGACACACAACGACTCCGATTCCTGATGGATTTGGTGACGGCAACAATTTTGTGCCCCGGGAGCCCATCGATGAGCTCATCGCGCCAGGCAGGAAAAGGGCTAACGCCAGGCGGATGCGACGCTGACCACGCGCCCCATCCACCCGACCCCGAGCCGTCCGCTGTACAGCTTCACGTCGAACCCCGGGCGTGCGTGGCCGAGCCGTGTCTTGACGCGGTCGGCGATGCCCTGCCCGATCGCCACCGGCCGCAGCCCCGCCATGCCGAACCGGGCGCGCCACTTGCCGAACACCTCGCACCTCTCCATCCGGTCGGGGCCCTCCCGTGCCACCGCGTTGGCCGCCTTGTTGGCCAGCGCCTCCTCGGCGCGGGCCCTCTGGGGGCTGTCGCGGGCCAGCGTCGCGTCCAGGGACTCCAGCACCGCGCCGTAGTGCGCGCACGCGTCGGCGAACCGCGCCGCCAGCGGCGCCGTGTTGGTGTTCACCTCCTGCTCCACCAGCGCCACCACGCGCGGGCCCAGCGCGCGCACGCGGCGGAGGAGCTCGTCGCGCGGGTTCGCCGGGGACACGCTCTCGTCGGGGACGCGCGACAGCGCGAACGCGAGGTTCACGGCCAGCGCCTCGCCCGGCTCGCACCCGAGCCTCGACGCGTCGATCTCGCCCGCCCGGCAGCTCACCGCGTCGAACCGGAACTTCAGCCCGGCTTGCTGGGCGTGCCTCTTCAGCCGCTGGCCGGTGGCGGCGAGCGCCTGCGCTACTGCCGGCGTGAACGGAGAAGCGGGGTCCGCGACGGCGGTGACCTTGAGGCAGGTGCCCGCCACGCGGCGGCTGGCGAGGGCTTGGATGAGGGCGATGTGCTGCGCGACGCTGACGTCGAAGTCGATCAGGTGGATGGCGCGCTGCCCGGCCACGGCGTCGAGGATGGCGAGGTTGGCGCCGTGGAGGGCGAGGCCGAAGCAGGGGGACACGTCGTGCAGGAGCTGGCACGCCGCGCGCTGCACGGGGCCGCATAGCTCTGCGAGCTGCTGAGACGAGGGCGGGTCGATGCGGGAGGACAGGGCGGCCGCCATCATGGCCACCAGCCTCTGTTCCGCATCGCCGCGCGGGTTCACCGTCGTCTTGAGGGTCGCAAGGTGACCAGCGGCAGCGGCGCGGTTGCCGTCGATGACGGCGGCGGCGGCCTCGGACAGCAGCTGACGTGATGAGGCCATTGAGGTCGGCGGCGAGCTGGACGCGGTCGATGAAGCCGTGGACGACGAGGCAGAGTTCGTCGGCGACCTTATTGTTACGGCAACGGTGTTGTTGTTGTAGTTGTTCGTCGCGGTCGCCATCGGAAGAGACGGCAACGGCGGGGCGGTGGTGGAGTTGAGCTCCTGGATCGTGTCACCCCACGCAGAGCTGGTGACCGTGGAGCCGCACGCGCTCCCCGTGGCCTCTCCCTCCTCGTCATCGCCAAGCAGCTGCTTCTCCAGCTCCTGCAGCAGCACCATCTCCCTCGCCGTCGCGGGCCTCGCAGCCGGTCCACTGGCCATCACCACCGCTTGAGCAGCGCGCGGAGGCGCGGGCGGCGCAGTCACCATCTGCCGCCGCAACAGTTGCTGCACCGGCGGCTGCGAGGGCGGCGTCGCCATGCGTGACCCGGTGGTGAGCGATGAGAGCGTCGACGACGGCTGCGGCGAGAGGCCGGCAAAGCCAGACGACGGCGGGCCGGAGAAGCCAGAGCCCAGCGAGGCGGCCCTCGCCAGCACGGCCCCGATGTCGATCGGCGGGTGCGCGGCCTGCCGCGCCTGCGCCGTGACGCGCTGCCTCACCGCGCGCAGGTACAGCTCCTGCTGCCACCGCTCGACCTGGCCCAAGCTCCTCTTCAGCACCCCGCCGGTCGCCACGGCCGCAGCGTCCTGCCGCGGCTGCGGCTGCTGCGGTTGCAGCCTGACCACCGGCGCCTTCGTGGCCGATCCGACGCCGTAACCGTAGCCGTACCTTCGGCGAGGGTCCATGCCGCCGACCGACGAAGCCCCCAGAGCAAAGCAAGAGCACCAGACAGACACCCCGCACGGGAGAGCACGGGCAGGCCCAGCGGGAGAGAATGACAGAGGGAAGGGACGAATCTACCGTGCAGGCGGAGGTGGGGAAAACAAGGAATCCCGTAGCGAGAAACCGGCCGCGCCCATTCAATTCCTTGCTCCGTTAATAAAGCGCCAGCGGCCAGCCTTTTTCCTCCGCAGCCCAGCAGCCTCTTCTACCACAACGCAACGCCCCCGGTGCGCGTACTCTTTCGCTTTGCTTGGGATCCGACGCCAACGCCAACGCCAGTGCGGCAGCGATGACGCAGACGCCGTGGCCGTGGCCGTGGCCGCGTGGGGCTGCGCCTGCGGTTGGGGGAATTGACCGATCGGTGGTGGGGTGCGGGGGGCTTTACCTGGCTCTGGCTGGGAGCGGGGCGAGGAACATGCGGACGGAGCGCATGCAATCCTCGTCGCGGTCGCAGGATCCGGCCGGTCCGGAGCGAGGTTTTGGGTGCGAAAATCCGTGAGGTCTGCCGGATGCACGGTATGACGACCGGATGGGTGCGTGGTGCGTCGTGTCGTGTGGTGAGGCTGCCGGATGCAAGTGGTAGTGACGAGGCGCGGATCGGAGCAAGGCAGGTGAAGTGGACTCGTCGAGGTGACGGGGGGTGTGTGGCCGTGTGGTGGTGTGAGACCACCCGCACTGGTCTACTGCAAAACCAACTGGAGGAGGGTATGAAGGGAAATCCCTTGCAGCGGGTTACTCGAACGCCCACGGGAAAACCAAGGAAGGTCCCCTCTCCTTTGTATTCGGCGGAGAACATGACCTCCTTTGTCACTGTGTGGCGTGGGCCCATTCCTGCGACATCCTCTGCTCGACGGCGTGGGCGGGGGGGGGGGGGGGGGGCTAACCGGCGACCGCCGGAGCTCTATCCGCCCGCCGCCCGCATCCGCATCGGGGAGAGAGGCGCGGCGCGCGGTAAGGGAGGGAGAGAGCTCGCCGGCGGCCGGCCTAGGGCCTTCCCTCGCTCCAATCGCGGCTCGAGCCGGGGCATCCACGAGTGGAGGCGCTCCGAGGAGGAGGAGCTCGGGGCCGGTGCTCGGGGAGGAGGACCGCACCCGTGTGGGCGGCGTCGGTCCCGCGCGTCCGGCCCGCGCCTCGAGCTCCGCCGCGACGAGCTCGTCGGCCTTCTCGATCCGCGCGCGGAGCTCGAGACCGGAGGAGGAGGGGGGAGATGCGCGCGCCGGAAGAGGCGGGGGAGCCGCGCGCCGGCGGAGGCATGGATGGCGGGCGAGCTCGGCGAGGAGAGCGAGAGGGAGATAGGGGCGCGCGATGTAGGCGAGCGCGCCGCGGCCGCGTGCGGCCGGCGCCCCGGTGGTGGCGGTCGGCCGGCCGGGCACCCCTCTCCTCGCGCCTCCATCCGCCGACGGGGTGGGAGAAGCGGCACCGGCGGAGGTGCCGGCGGGGTGAGGGAGAGAGAGGGAGGGGGCGGTGGGGAGGGAAAGGGAGAGGATGACGAGTGGGCCCCGCGCGTGGTTGTTGGGACGAAGGAGGTGGATGAAGGATGATTGATGCGGGGAAGGAAATATAAAGTAGAGAATCTTGGTGAGGAGGTAGGAATATTCTGTTTTGAAGGAGGTTTTGAAGTATCACGAGTGTGGATAGTCAGAAGGTGTGAATAGTCTGAAGGGACGTGGGAAAACGGGGAGCGCGAGGGAGACGTCGCGTCAAGCCAATGCTCCTCGTCCGGACGCCACCCGTCTCCACGGGGCGGCCACGTACTCCTGCCGGTGCACCGGACGCAACGCCACCGACTCACACTCGCCTTCTTTTAAACGGATAACTTTCACTGCTGGCCCGTTCATTGGTACAGGGCGAAGAAACCTCAGAACCACGTGACGACCTCGGACAACAAGTGGAGGACGATGGCGCGCTTGTCTATTATACTGTGATGATGATGAGTCAATGCAACATGGTAGTATTCTTTTGGGGTGCGGGCAGCAGGCAGTCTCTCTGGACTCTTTTGATCGAAGTTAGCTAACTTGCGTGTGCGTGGGATGCAACGAAGTTAGCTATGGAAAGAGAATTTTCCACCAAACTACCTCAAATACCGACTTTGAGTGTGAATTTACACAACTGTCTCGCTAATTCCTATCGGGTGTCATTTTCATACTGTATCTGGTTTCATTATGAATTCAAAAATCGTCTGTCTCCACCTCTTTCCTGTTAGTTCGTATTTTCTCACCGCCTCTACTCGCAGTCTATGGTTCGTCTATACTATTGTCTCCAAATTCCACACAGCATGTGAAACTATGAGCGTTGTACGTATTTGTTGACTCGTGTGGATTAATTTACAAATAACATGTCAGCTTTAGGCGTTCCTCGCTCCAATATTCGATCTTGAGCTATAAATTTCGGAGGAGATATTCAACATATTGTATTACTGTCATATCCAGATCGCTCTAAAATAATTACCGGTTTGTTGTGAATGTCATTGTTCACGTGCTCTCTAACAAACGACGGGGACATTTGGATGCTAATAAGAATCTCATCCGATGCTTTGGCACGCCACTAATAGAGTATAATATATGTGCTAGTTTTTTTGTTATAAAAAAGGCATGATTCTTGGGTGTTATAAGTTATAACCAACTGCTAGGCCAGGGGCGGAGCCAGGATTTGAGTATAGGGGGTAATAGACAAAATTAATTGGACACAGACAAATAAAAGTAGGACCGATAGCAAAGTCATATGATTTTAATCATGGGTGGATCCATGCTCACCGTAAAAAGATGCGGTCGCTTCCACAAACAATCAAAAAAAATGGTGATTATGTGCAATTTTGCATCATATATGCATGGTCACATTCGGCTTCCAGCGAGTCCGAGCAAGCGGAGAGGCGGAGAGCAGAGACACGATCGTGTGGAGGCAGACAGCCAGAAGAGACGCAAAGCTATGGAGGGTGGACCGCAACTGCGCAAGTCATAAATGGAAGAAGACGAACAAACCGGCGACGGTGCGAGATGAACAGACGATTGACATTCCGTAATTCCTTTTGAGAGCACACGTACAGGTCTCAAAGCTAAATGTGCTGCATACACATACACGTAATAACTGGCTAATTAGGCCTCAAACATGATTGTTTGGGTAGATTAGAAAAGCTTAAGTAGCCTATTGAATACATACATCGTGAAGTATATAATAATAGAACTAGCAAATCATTGGAGGTGCCTGTCCCCCCCTCATCCCCCCCCCCCTCCCTCCGCCTCTGCTAGGCCACTACTCCAAACCGCATAACGGCACAAACAAAGGTACCGATGGAAAAAAATGCCACTCGACCATTCCTGTATTGCTTGAGGTCTCTGACCTTTCCTAACACGGGGGCATGTCGTTGCCCATTTTTTTTCTTTCTCTATCTACAATTTTTGCTCATCCGCTATTCGTTTTTCTTTTTCTACACACTACCCTGCGGGATTCACATTAAAAAAATTTAAATGAGCCAATTCTATCTCTGTCACTGAAAAATATAACTCATCACTTATGTGTTATTGGAAATCAGCTCCTTCCTTCAATGTCATTGATTTTAATTTTCACCCGTTCTATGTCATCATACAAAACTATATAGAAGCACCCCACTTAGGATTTCTCTCAACCTTCAGCGTGCCACACCACAATCCACTATATTTTCTCTCAACATGCAAGTTGTCCACATCATCATTTACTAAAATCATCAATTTATTTGTTCTACCAATTTTCTGTTGCTAATAGCATTCATGTATGCAATGCGTTGAATGATGCGATGCAATCACTTTAGTGTTTCTACTTCAAATTTTATAGTCATTTTTTAGAAATTCTTGCAACAACGTGCGGGGTATCACCTAATTCTGTTAGTATGACCGGTTACTAGTGTCAATGTCGTTGATACTCAAAAACATAGTGTCAATGTCGTCGTGGGCCCTGCACATCAATGGGTGAGAGGGAAAAAATCATCTTTCCTCTTCATAGACCAAGCTGAGGTGTCGCCGTCACTCCAATCTGTGCTACCACTGAGCTGCTCACGACCGGCATCAAGTCAACCCCCCCCGTGTGTGTGCCCCGTGCCGTCGTGCGCCTCCACCTCTACCTCCTCCCTCTCGCCCACTCATGTGTCGTTTGCGGGCATGGCTAAACCGCAAAGCTCGAGGAGGGGCTTTGGCACTATAAGGTGGTTGCCGCGAGCAAGACGCGTTGTAACGAGGCTACGTGCCACGCTCGACACCCTCCTCCTTTGTGCCGCACATTACTTCGTGGTGGACAAGGACGCCGGCATTGGCACGACCACATTGTCCCTAGTGGACATGAGCTACAGAAGGTGGGTGCACAACCTCGTGTTGAAGGTGGCACACGACCTCTCCCTCGACGAGCGAAGCTTGAGCGCTACCCTTCCTCACGTCCACCCCGTACGTCGCCGCTAGCCATGGGCGAGCCATGTTCCGCCCCACCCACACCTAGGAGCCGCCCCCTTGGGCTTCCATCATTTTTCACACTCGCTCGTGAACCCCTGTTGGTGGACCTCTGACAAAGCCACTATCGCTCACGTCCACAGGAGCGGGTGTCGTATGGACCTCCCTGGGCCCACTACCTCGGTGGGTACCAGGACCGACTACTCGGTGGGCCCCTGGGACTACCCGGCTTGCGCTACACGGCACCTGAAGGCGTGGAGCACAAGGACTACGGAGGAGGAGTACTCGGTTAGGAAGCTGTACATGCCCTGCGCTGTATGGAAGAATCCTAGACGTGCCCGACTCGTACTCTCTCCCTACTCTGACTTGTAACCCTGCCTCCCGGACTATATAAGGCGAGGCAGGGACCGTTCTCTAGCATCTCATACAACTCACGGCGCACTATTGCTCCATCTTGTAATCGTGCCCAATCAATCCAGAGCTACGCAGCATACAGGACGTAGGGTATTACGCACCTCGCGGCCCGAACCTGTCTAAATTGTGTGCCACGTGTCTCTTCCTTCGAGTTACCGATCTCGGCGAGGCCACATTCATCTACTTCAGGTACTCCCCTTAGTAGGTTGCCGGTCTAAAACACCGACAGCTGGCGCGCCAGGTAGTGGATCTCGCCCGAGATCATATGGCGAACTCGACGGCTCCCATCTACTTCAAGCCGACCGTCGCCTTCAACCGCGGCGACACCTTCGTGTTCGGCGCCTGGGTCTGCACTGCTGACGACGCGGGCTTCTTCCAGCGCCGCCTAACCATGCCGCCCAACCCGAAGACCGGCTTCGTGACGCTTCCCGAAGTTATCACAGGCGAACTTGCCGGCAAGTTCGGCGAAATTTCGCTCTTCAACCACCACGCTGACTTCGAGCTCGAGTCCGCTTCCAACTCGAACTCGACGTCTCCATGGGCCATCGCATGCGAGCCGGCTACTCGGCCATCGCAGGCGGTCCCTTCACCTCGTGAGCGCTCTGCGCGTGGCCCCCGCACCCTCAGCCGGGCCCGCACAAGGGCTCCCTCTTCGCGCCGGGCCGGCAAGGAGCCCGTACCCGAATACAACTCGGACTCCAACACCGCCCCCGGCCACGCTTCGGACTCCAACCCTCTCTACGAGTTCTACTCGAACCCCGATTACGAGTTCGACTTTGGGTCGGACCCTGAGGAGCCCGAGTCCGAGGACAACTCCACTGAGCTTCCCTTGTCAGGGCCGGCTTCTGGGCTGGTTATAACATCCACACCGGCCGGGAGATTCGTCTACTGGCCAGACCGCAAGCCCGCCGACCTGATAAGTGAAGACTCACGCTACGTCGCCTACATCGACTCGCTACCGTTCCAGGAGGGAACACCACTAGCCCGGGCTGACTCGAGCACACCAACGGAGGTGGCGCCTTCCGAGTCCAGCCTTGGCACCCCTGATCGCCAAGTCTTCATGGCTGCTGGCGACACCCTAGGACCTTCAGGGACGGCTCAAGACAAGTACCTTGAAGACATCTCCTCCGACGAGCTCTCTGCTGACGCCCCAGCAAACGAGGCCCACACAGACAGAGACGCTCGGCGTGAGCGTAACCGGAAGCGCAACGAACGTCGCCGACGCCTCCGCGACAACTTCCCTGTCCGCAATCTTGCGGAAGCTCTCGAGGCGGTCGAGAGCAGAGTACACACTACCCCTGAGCAATGCCTTATGTCGATCACAGCGATCGCACGCCAGGCTCAGGGCATACGCGCTGGAGAGGTTATCGCCAAGCTCGCTGAAGACGCCTACTTCATGCGGGTCGACAACAGAGTCAACCAACCTCCTCCCTCCGGGCCCCGCGACAACGAAGCCACAAGTCGCGGTGCCAACAACGGTCCCAACCGTACTCGAGCCGAGCTCCCGCCCGAGCCGAACCGTCATCGCTCCAACGCCGGCGGACCTCCACGGCGTGACAACAAGAACCGCGAGGTCGTCCCCCACCGCGCTCCGGCCGGCGGCGGCGGCGGCCGCGACCCCGACGGCGGCGGCGGCCGCGGCGGAAGCTCCAACCATGGAGCCAACGGGATGGCCGGCGGCGGCGGCGGCCGCGGCGGCCGAGGCCACGCGAACAACCATACCTCTGGCGCCTCACAGGGCGGCTACGACGCCGCCAGAAGATTGAGGAGCTGCGGCGGAAGAAGTCGACCACCGCGAGCGACGGCGACGGCTTCCCCACCTTCTCACCTCGACTTCGCAACTTGCTCCTCCCCGACAAGTTCAAGCCTTTGGGGATCACCAAGTACGATGCGAAGCAGGACCCCATCCAGTGGCTAAGGTGCTACGTCCTCTCCATCGAGAACGCTGGCGGCAACAACGACACCAAGTGCCTCTACTTCCCCTTCTGCCTGGACCAAGCTCCACTCACATGGCTCGAGTCGCTGGACAAGCACTCGATCGACAAGTGGGACCAGCTGAAGGAGCAGTTCACCAGCAACTTCGCGGGCGCCATGGGCCAATCGGGTACTCGCATGGACCTGGCCATGATCAAGCAGGAACAAGGCGAGACCCTCCGCAAGTACATGCGCCGCTTCTTTGACAAGCGCGCTACCGTCGTCGACGTCACCGACAAGGAGGTCATCGACCTCTTCCAAGACTGTCTCTACCATCACTGCACCTTCGAAGACTTTGGTCGTCGCCGCCCCAGGTCCATCCCCCACCTCAAGGACATGATCACGTCCTGGGCAGATGAAGAAGACAAGGCCAATGCCAAGTACGACGCCATCCGTGGCAAGAGCAAGCAGAACCAGGGGCGGCGGCGGCGCAACAACGCGAACCAAGGCGGTCGCAACAACAACAACAACAACAACTACTCGGGTCCCAACCGCAAGCGCAAGCCAGACAACACCGTCGCGGCTATCCGGCGCCTGCGAAGGAGAACTCGAAGAAGAACTCCGGCGGCTTCAAGGACCTGCTGAAGGAAAGGTGCCCGTGACACTCAAACGGCAACCACACCACCGAGCAGTGCTACCAACTCAGGCACGCACTCAAGGATACGCCGGAGCCACCGCACCCTCACGACAAAAAGGGCAAGAAGAAGGACGGCGACAACAACGACTTCCAGGAGCCTGACAAGTTCGTCAACGTCCTCTTCGGCGGACTGCCCAACAGACGGGAGCAGAAGGCTACCCGTCGTGAAGTCATGTCCATTGAGCCAGCGGTCCCGACCCCTCTCAGGTTGTCGGAGGTACCCATCACCTTCTCCCGCGCGGATCAATGGACCAGCTTCTCTGAACCAGGACGGTTCCCCCTCGTCCTGAAGCCGGTGGTTGCGGGCTCCAAACTCAACAAGGTGCTTATCAACGGTGGAAGCGGGATCAACGTCCTTTTCACCAAGACCTTGAAGAAGATGAAGCTCGACATCACCCACATGCTCACCAAGAGCAACACGTCCTTCTACGGCATTGTCCCCGGCACCGCGGCTATTCCACTGGGCTCAGTGGTCCTGCCAGTTACCTTCGGGGAATCTCGGGACAACTACCGTACCGAGTACATCAAGTTCGAGGTCGCAGACTTCGAGACTTCCTACCACGCCATCCTCGGCAGACCGGCCATCGCCAAGTTCATGGCGGTGCCCCACTACACCTACTTGGTACTCAAGATGCCAAGCCCAGCCGGTGTACTCTCTCTTCAAGGGGACTTGAAGATCTCTCACGACTGCAACACAGAAGCCGTGGAGATCGCGTCTACGAATCAAGTACCCAACGCGATGATGGAGGTCTACGCCGCGTCGAAGAAGCTTGCTACAAGTGAACTCGACATCCCATAGAAGTCTGACAGCGCCAACAAGCCTCAGCCACCTGAGGAGGTACTCGTCAAGACGATCGACCTCGAACGAGCGACCCCAAAGCAAGACCACCACCATCCGGGCCGGCCTCGACCCCAAATAGGAAGACGCGCTCATCAGCTTCCTTCGGGCTAACCGCGACATCTTCGCGTGGAAGCCAACGGACATGCCAGGAGTGTTCAGGGAGCTGATCGAGCACTGCCTCAACGTCGATCCTAAGGCCACCCCCAAGCGACAACACCTCCGACGCTTTGCCGACGACAGACGGGACGCCATCAAGAAGGAACTCGCCAAACTACTCGCGGCTGGCTTCATCAGAGAAGTCTTCCATCCTGAGTGGCTCGCCAACCCCATCCTCGTCCGCAAGAAGAACTCGAACGAGTGGAGGATGTGCGTCGACTACACTGACCTCAACAAGCACTGCCCCAAGGACCCCTTCGGGTTGCCGCGGATTGATCAAGTCATCGACTCCACGGCGGGCTGCGACACCCTTCTCGCTTCCTCGATCGCTACTCCGGTACCACTAGATTGCGATCAAGGAAGAAGACCAGGAGAAGACCTCGTTCATCACCCCGTTTGGCGCGTACTGCTACACGACCATGTCCTTCGGGTTGAAGAACGCCAGCGCTACCTACCAACGAGCTATCCAGGCCTGCATCAAGAGGCAACTCAACAAGAACGTCGAAGCCTACGTGGATGACGTGGTCGTCAAGACTAGAAACTCCAGTACCCTCATCGACGACCTTGAAGAGACTTTCGCATCACTGCGCAAGTACCGCTGGAAGCTCAACCCGAACAAGTGCGTCTTCGGCGTACCTTCGGGCAAACTACTCGGCTTCATCATCAGCCAACGTGGCATCGAAGCCAACCCCGAGAAGATCTCCACCATCACCAGCATGAAAGCTCCCACGAGCATCAAAGACGTCCGAAGCCGACCGGTGCATGGCGGCATTGAACGATTTATCTCGAGGCTCGGAGAACGGGGGCTCCCCTTCTTCAAACTACTCAAGCATCAAGAGAAGTTCGTGTGGACTCCAGAGGCGGATCAAGCCCTTGCCCAGCTCAAGGACTTCCTATCAAAGCCGCCGATCCTCACGGCTCCTCACAAGGGCGAGCAGCTACTGCTCTACCTCGCTGCGACTACCCACGTGGTCAGTACCGCCATCGTCGTCGAGCGGCAGGAAGACGGCCACGCCTACCTAGTCCAGCGCCCAGTCTACTTCGTCAGCGAGGTTCTATCAGAGTCCAAGGCACACTATCAGCCTGTGCAGAAGCTCCTGTACGCAGTACTCATCACCTCGCGGAAGCTACGACACTACCTCTAGCAGTACTCGATCTCCGTCGTCACCGACTACCCGCTCGGCGACATCCTGCGGAACCAAGATGCTACTGGAAGAATCTCCAAGTGGACAGTCGAGCTCGACGCCCTCACCATCGACTTCAAGCCACGCACAGCCATCAAGTCGCAAGCGCTAGTCGACTTCATGGCGGAGTGGCGGGAGAACCAGCTGCCTACTCCCACCGTGCGACCAGAGCATTGGGTGATGTACTTCGACGGCTCACTCAACCTCGAGGGCGCGGTGCGGGGGTACTCTCGATCTCTCCAACGGGCGAACAACTCAAGTACGTCCCGCGATCTTCCGGAAGGTCTCAAATAACGAAGCCGAGTACGAAGCTCTCCTACACGGGCTCCGCCTCGCGGCTTCACTAGGCATCAAGCGGCTACTAGTCTACGGCGACTCCGCGGTGGTCATCAACCAAGTCAACAAGTCCCGGGACCGCAAGCAAGGAGAACATGGACGCCTACTGCCTAGAAGTCCGCAAGCTCGAGAACAAGTTCTACGGTCTCGAGTTCCATCACATCGTCCGCGACAACAACATTGCAGCGGACGTCCTCTCGAAGCTTGGATCTACCCGCGCTCAAGTACCAGCGGGTGTCTTCGTTCACGAGCTTCACGCGCCATCCATCCCGGAGCCGGCGCCACCGACCACTGTCCCAGCTCACCCACCAGCTAGACAGGAGGTCATGATGATCGACGTGGACTGGAGGCAACCCTTCATCGACTACCTCAGCGAGCAGAAGGTTCCCTCCGACAAGAACTCGGCCGAGCAGCTCATCCGCCGCGCCAAGTCCTACGTCCTCGTCGGAGACAAGCTTTACAAGCGGGGCGCATCTTCTGGAGTACTCATGAAGTGCGTCCCTCGGGAAGAAGGCAAGGACATCTTGGAAGAGATCCACAAGGGCGTCTGCGGCAACCACACGTCCTCACGCACGGCCGGTCGGCAAGGCCTTCCGGCGAGCTTTCTGCGGCCCACGGCTGCGGGCGATGCCGAAGAACTCGTCGAAGGTGCCGGGGATGCCGGTACTTCGCCCAAGCGCAACACGTCCCGGCCTACAAGCTAGTCACCATACCGCCAACCTGGCCCTTTGCCTGCTGGGGGCTCGACATGAATGGGCCACTGCCAACCGCGCCAGGTGGTTTCAACAGAGTTTTGGTGGCCATTGACAAGTTCACCAAGTGGATCGAGGTCAAGCCGGCCACATGCCCCAAGGCTGACAGAGTACTCGACTTTCTGGATGAACTCGTACATCGCTACGGACTACCCCACCGCATCATCACAGATCTGGGCTCCAACTTCAACAACCACCAGTTCTGGGAATACTGCGAGAACAGCGGGATCGACGTTTGATACGTCTCAGTTGCCCATCCTCGGGCCAACGGACAAGTCGAGCGCGCCAATGGGATGGTGCTCGACGCTCTCAAGAAGCGGCTACACGACGCTGCTAACTCCAAAGGGGGCAAGTGGATCAAGGAACTACCCAACGCACTCTGGGGGCTACGGACTCAGCCATCCAAGCCAACGGGGCAATCCCCTTACTTCCTGGTCTACGGCTTCGAAGCAATCCTCCCTGCCGACGTCATATGGAACTCGCCAGCAGTGGAGCATTACGACGAAGGCGTCTCGAAGACGACGGACGAGTTGACATCGACAGCCTCGAAGAAGCTCGCTGCGCTGCCCTCGTCCAATCAGCAAGGTACCTAGAGGGTATCCGACGCTATCACAATCGCAACGTCAAGGAACGCTCCTTCAACGTTGGCGATCTCGTCCTCCGTTGCATCCAGAACACGGAAGGACTACACAAGCTCAGCTCCCCCTGGGAAGGTCCCTTCACCGTGGCAAAGGTGACTGGGCCGGGCTCCTACCGCCTCCAGACACTTGAAGGCGAAGACATCAACAACTCGTGGAACGTCGACCAGCTCTGTCGATTCTACGCCTAGTCTACACGACTACTCCGGGGTTCAAGTCTACACGACTACATCAACACCCCTCTGCCATAAGCGGCCTCCGGGTCCTCGCTCCAGTCTCTGGACTACTCCTCTCCAGAATCCAGCCCGCGCGGCTACCTACGGATCCTGGGCTGCGACGAGCGTCAAGGACTCTAGCAGCGGTCTACCAAGAGACCACGTACTCCAAGATCCAGCCTACACGGCTACTTACGGATCTACTGCTATAAGCGTCTACCCGCCCCAGCACTACTCAGCTGTAAGCGGCCTCCGGGTCCAGGTGACTACTCTGTAACTACGGCCCTGGCCATCTGTAACAACCCTGATGTTTAATTGCGTTAATGACATTAATTACATGAATTAATCGAGGTTAATTAACTTCTAAGCATGTTTGACATGATTGGGCACACTTTTGCACAAAAGACCTCGGTCAAAATCTCTAATCACGGTCAAACCCTAGATCTACTTTAAAGGCTGAAATGGTTTTCTTGCGCGTTCTCCAAATTTCACTATAGAAGTTCAAAATCGACCAATACGAAAGTTGTTCGTTATTTCCGGAACACATTTTTCGTAATTGGCGGACATTCTAATTTTGAGCGCAAACCGGCCAAAAATCGAGTTTACTTGCGCCGTGAACGATGAAACCGAGCCGTGGAAAATCTGCAACTTCGGTCGGCGTTCCTGGGCAAACCATTGATCAAAACATATGTCGCCCTTTGGGAAAGTTGTAGATCTATAGCTCCTCTACAACTTTGCCTTTGGGTGATTTTGAAGTTAGTTGACGATTTTTGGAGTTTTGCAATTTGAAAAGGGCTAAACGGAATAAAATTTGAGCTGGGCGACGTCGTCACCGCGCTCTGGTGCGCGCGCGGGCGTTCCTGATGCGCCGGCCACGTGTCCTAGGGGTGATGCTTCGGCGTACGGACGCACGGGAGTCTCCGCTGTGGACCCGCCCGTGCCTAGACCCCTCCGCCCTTGCCTCGTCGTACACCGGGCGCAGGCGTGCACGCGCACATGCACGGGCCACGCGCCCAAGCGTCGCGGGTGCCAGCCGCCGGCGCCCACACACTCGCTTGACACCGCACTGCGGATTAAAGGGGAGGAGAGAGGAAGCCAGCGCGTTTTCTTGGTCGCGTCGTCGCGTTCGCACGCCGTCCCATCCCCGCGCGCGCGGCCGTGCTCGGTTCGGCAGAGAGTAGAGCGCCGCCGCAGCCCTTGCCATTGCCACAGCCGTGCTATCTCCGTCCCCCTCTTCCGCTGTTGTACATCCTCCACCTCTTCCCTAGGTCGTGCCAAAGCCTACGACGACGCCCCTTTGCCGGACCGGCCGAGCTTTGCCCGCAAAACGAGCCGCGGCGGCCTCCCCACCGGCCGTCCGCCGCCGACGCCCGTCGGCCACGCCTCTTCCCCGTCCAAGCCCCAGAACGGAACCTTGGTGAGCCCCTCGTCACTCCCCACCACTTCCCCGGTCAATCCCGCGACGAGCTCGCCGGATTTTGGTCCTCTCCGCCGGCCATGGCGCCCGAGGACTACATTGCTTCGATTTCAGTCTTTCCAGGGAGTTTTCCGTAATCCAGGGACCCCTGCGTAATTTCGGGAAATAAGTCCGAGGGCCTCCCCTGCAAATGTGTTATTAGGGTTACAGCAGCAACTTCGGAAAATCATCAAAAATCGTAGAAACATCAGAAAAATGCAAAACCAATTTTGTTGGTTTCGTGGTGAAGAAATCTATCTTTTCTAGAAAACTTGTATAGGGTTTTCTGTACAGTATTTGAATTAAAAATTCAAACACAGTTTGGAGTGTTTTTAGTGCCTTTTAAAATATGCACATGCTATGAACTTGAATTTTGGATATGTTACTCTTTATAACATTTCTAGATCTGTGGCAAAAGTTTGCATGAATTTGATGTATATATTTTCAGTTATGATTTATTTAAGCTTTATGCTAGAATAAGTTTGATGCTTTTTATAGCACCTTTAATGAACTTTTCTTTGATCACAAGTGAATCCTAGGGCTTTGACTTGACGATTAGTACTCCTGGTGTGATGGATGTGATTTTAGGGAATTGTTTATTTGGTGTTTTGGATTTAATCTTGTGTAGGAGCTTAAATTCAAAATCTGAAAAATAAATTGAATTTGCAACCATGCCTTGGCCAGAAACTCATTTTTGGCATACATGACCTACAGGAGAAAGTTGAGATCAAAAAGTTTATTAAATCTTTTTATATGAATTAATGTAGATTTACTAGGCTGCAATTTGTCTTTTTCGTGTAATTTAATTTATAAATGTTCTTCAGCCAAATTTTGGTGTGAGATCTTGAACTAAGCATATGTTGCTGTGTGCAAAAGATTAGGTTCACTGGAAGTGTTTTTGATTTAATTTGGATTTATGGTAGAAAGGCTTGTTGTAAATAATTAAAGAAAGAAATGGAAATTAAATGTGCTAAATTGTAAAATCATGTTTGTTTCTGTTTTTATTAAATTAAACACATCCCCTTTCTGTTTGGTGAAGTTAAGTAACTTAAATTGCTTAGATGTGCACACAATCACCATCAAAACAGTGTTTTGTTATTTATCACACACCCTAATAATTTATATGAGAAAATATTAATATTTGGGTGTATGCGACCAACAAGAGTTTGTTTTGTGGTAATTCTCCCACCTTCACCATAATCTAATGCATGTGCATGTGAACGTGTAGATCTTCCCGACGGGACTTACACGCTTACCCAGGAGGAGGAGGGAGCAGCCAGCGGGGAGTTGAATCAAGTTAGCGTGCAGCAAGACCTGGACCAAAGTCCAGAAGAGCCAAAGGCTTGTTTAGGAACTGAGTCTGAGGAAGGCAAGCACCGGTTTCATCTAACCCATGTTTTAAATTAAAATCATGTCCTTTACTTTTCAGCACCTTATGCTTTACCTTGTGCATTTAAGTTTCAGGAGTTGTTTTGAAACCTAGTTGCATGATCCTTAGGACTCCTATGCTCTTTTACTAGTATGTTAGGAACGCTAGTGCCATGCTCTAGGATCACGGTAGAAGTCGAGTAATGACTCATTGCTCGCGAGATATAGGATGCTTATGTTGGAATCATAAGTTGGTTAAATTGACTCGCTCATGTGGTAAGAGCAATGGGTTCGGTCTCGACCGAGTAGCATGGTGCTTGGTCCTAAGCTATTGAACGTACCAAGTACTTGCGGGAATGGGACCGGTAAGCCTAGTACCTTCGAACCGGGGGGGATCTTTCTAGCTACCCGCTTGGGATGTGTCACCGGGCTAGCTACCCGTGGTATAGTGTGTGAGTCGGACCGGTCGGGTTAGACCCTCCGGATAACCGTGTACCCGCAGTTTGTAGCGTCTGATCCCAAACTGTGGGATGTTGGGAACCGCCTGGTCGGGGTAGACCCTGCATTTGCTTTTATTTGAATTCTTGGGGTCTACTTCCTCCGTGTATCTTGGGTTTATCTTGCAAGGATATAAATTGATCGATCGTCGGTCACTCACCGTTATCTGAGTCGGCTTGACCACTGGCTACCCCATGTTTATTTATGGAACATTTGGATTAATATTGTTACATGTTAATATTGTTTGCACAACATGCTTGTTTAGTACATGTGCTCACCTAGACCAATTAACATACTAGAATATGAGCTAAAAACTTGAAAATAAGGGTCCACTCTTAGTCGCTTTTGGCAAAACAAACCCACAAGACAAAAAGCCTTGCATGTCTAGTCTTTCTTTATTTTTGTCGGGTAAGTCTTGCTGAGTATTAGTACTCAGCCTTGCTTAATTTGTTGTTTTCATGTAATCCCATCTGGCCTGGTTCTATCCCAGATGGTTGGGAGCTTGAATGGGAAAACGATGATGAGGAGTGATATGCATGGATGGCCTCCCGTGTGTATCATGCGCTAGTTTTATTTCCGCTGTTTAAACTCTGAACCATGTTTACTTTCATGTACGAAAAACCTGGTTTGTAATAATGTCGAACTTGTGAACCTTTCATGTAATGTAATGTTGTACTCTGGTCCCGCCTTCGTGTGGGCTTAGCGCATATCAACGATCCTGTTGTATGTGATTTACCGGGCTTTACCCGGCGGAAGCGACTTAATAATTCTTTATTATTGCTTAATGGCCATGTGGACCGGCTTAGGCGATAATACGGAATTATTTTGGGCGGTTCTGTCACAGCTGGTACCAGAGCGATGATATGCACCAGAGTAATTAAATTACCTTAACAAACTTGTTTTTGGAATAAAAGTTGCCAAGATTAATAATCTTGCTAAAAGTGTAGGACGTTAAGGTCTAATCTAGTCCAAGAGGCCCTAGAGGGAATTTTTGGGTTGTTTCAGGTGGCTAGTATTCTATGGTGTATTTAGTCTGACTTCCAGCACATTTATTCTCGTCAAAACTTACTTTCATGCACAACCATACTAGTTCATCACGTTTTGCCATACATGGTGGTACCACAGGGAAGTCCTGTGAGGGACTAGTGGGACCTATTCCAATGGGTGCCACGTCGCGTCTGCGTCTCATCACGTTTTGCCATACGTGGTGGTACCACAGGGAAGTCCTGTGAGGGACCAGTGAGACCTATTCCAATGGGTGTCACGTCGCGTCTGAGTCGCGTCACGTTTTGCCATACGTGATGGTACCACGGGAAAGTTCGTGAGGGATGAGTGAGGCCTATTGCAATGGGCACTCACGTCGCGTCAGAGTCTTAAATAGGACGCTGTCCATGCAACGGCTTTACGCATGGATATCGTTTCTATAGTGAACGATAATGAATGGGGACGCTTTCGTGAGTGCTGGCACGAAAGGTTCTGAATGTTCTGTGATCTTCTGCAGGTACACTAACCACGGTTGTTAGGCACGGTAATTAAGAAACGAATAGCTTCCGACTAGTTATTATAGGGAGAGACGTTTATATGCCCTGCCACCGGCACTAACTTCGTTTTTAAGCTTAAAAGCTTTGTGAGGAAGTTTAGGACGTTTTCTGCATCATGTAAAAGCTATTGAACCAAAAATGAACTTACATCATGTGTCATTTGGTCTTTAATTAAATTGTGTTTCTTAAGGACCAATCATGCTAGTTTGATGCTTTGATGTGTGATTAAGCAAAAATTTAACTAGCAGCTGTCCAAATCTTCCTAAGGATTATCTAGAAAATTTCTGGCTAGGTGTTCTTTAGGGAAATTGTTCATCACCTAGTTAAGTTTGCTCCCTGAATTTCTCATGATTTTAGGAGCTTTAAAACTGAAGTTAGGATAAAAATGGCTAGCCTACGTCTTGCTGAATAGCTGTCAAAATTCTGAGTTAGGCAGAAAACTCGAATCTTTACTTATAGTTCCAAACAGAATTTGACCTGAGAATCTACAGAAAAAATGTTCATTATCTAACATAGATCGTGCTGCGAAAATTTCATGGTAATTGGGTACTCATGTGTTGAGTTATGGTCTTTTTAGTGAAGCTCTGCCCTGCTGAATTTCTGGGCATCAGCACTCTGAAAATGGACCTTTTGCACCCTTTTCCAATCTGAATTAGTTCGACCTTTGAATACCAAAAATGTGAGTTATAACATTGTCGAGTTGCTCACAAAAATTTGGAATTTTTGGGTATTGGTTTTTCAGTTATGAATATTTGTTCAGAACTGCCAGTTTTGCCATATTGCATGTTAAACTCATATTTTTGGGTTCTAACATGTGCTTGTAATTATTTTACGGATGGCTGCCCCCGGGTTTGTTGCGGTGGGCGCCGATGGCACGTTTGCCACCACCGGCTTGCGGTGGGAGGGCTTCACGCGCATTGCGTGGAGAGCCTTGTGTGTCTTGTCGGCTACACCACCCCTCCCTTCTACGAGGGGGTGGAGTACGAGGAGTGGGGGCGTACCGAGCTGCGCAGTTCGAGTGATCGTGCTCCCCCACCCGGCCACCCCGAGTGGGCAGACTTGAGCATGGAGCTCCTCTGTTTCCGCGCTGTCGAGGCAGTGGAGTCGGCAGCATTGATGGTGCTACACGCCATTTCCACCCACAGGCCGCAGGAGATGCTTCAGACACCGTTGGGGTTGGCTCTAGCTTTGGACCCCAATGATCCGTTGTGGCTAGCCAGGATGGCTAATATAGCCACACTTCTCGAGACTGTGCCACCCTACGACACAGTACAGGCTTTGGGCACGTGCTTGAGGGCCTTGTACGCTCTACAGGACCTTCGTCGGGTTATCGCAGATGACTTGGCTAGTCGTCTCACTGGAGCTACTTGGTACATCTCCAGGGTTGTCGGCCTTTTCACCGAGCAGTATGTTAAGTACACTCAGTGCCGTGCGGATTATTGCCGACCTTCGGGATCAAATACGGCGGCTCCGGGAGCGAGCACACCGGTTCTGTTTGAGCGAGGTGACCACTTGCGGCGGATTCGGACTTGCGGTGGGCGGCCGAGCTCGCGAGTTCGAGCCGGTTGACAGGGATGCCGAGAGGCTTGTGCACCTTGAGCACATCCAGGATTTGCGGGAGCGAGTTGGGGACCTCGAGCTCGATATACGAGCCTTGGAGGGTGTTGTAGTTATGCTTCGACGGTGTGCACCACCCACCGGCTATTGCATGTACTCTTGTTAGCCCTTTTGGTTGGATTTTGGTGCTAGGCTGACTTAGAGTATTTTTTTTGTGTAGCTAAAAGCTACATAGTGACCCCCTATGTAATGGTGATCCACCAAATTTTGTAATCTGTAATTATGGTGGAAAAACACCTTCCCGGCAGCAATCTGCCTAAGAAATGAAATGGAGAAAGTTATGGTCATTTCTGGGTTTTGCAATGACTACCAAAGTTGTTTGAAATTTTATAATGGTCATGCTCACCAAAATTCAGCATTTTTGCATGTGTAGTTTAAGAAATATTCTTAGTAAGTTGCTGGCTGCTGTCCAAACTGCTAGACAGAACCTTGAAAACTGAATTTTTCGACCCCTTTAAAAGATGAATCTGATCTGGAGTTGAATACCAAAGTTGAAACTTATAAAATTCTACACATGCTGACCAAATTTTATGAATTTTGGACTTCTGTACAGAGAGTTATGATTTATTTACTCAGAACTGTGATGCTGTCCGAATTCTGAAATTTTCTATAAGTCCGAATTTTCGTATGCATATTCTTCTTGTATTCTTTTAAGCAAGCTTTGAATATGTATCTAATGAAAGTTAAAGTTTTCAGATGTCCGATAACACACAGAATGACTCTCGGGGTGCGGGAGGCAGTGGGGATGCTCCTCTTCCACCACCTCCACCTATGACACCCGCAGAAGCGTTCATTGCTGCGCAGACCAAAGTGTTGCGCCAAATACTTCAAACTCAGCAGCAGATTGCTCAAAGATTGCAGCAACCTGTGCACAATCAAGGCCATGTTCAGGAGGGGCCTAATGCGGTCATGTCCTATGAAAAATTCCGGCAATGAGGCCACCCCTTTTCACCAAGGCGGGAGGAGCCCCTATGAGGCCGATGCTTTCATCGGGGCCCTAGAGGCCATGTTTTCCATCTTCACACCGCCTTGCTCGGAAGAACATAAGGTAGGCTTCGCCGCTCAAAGAATCGAGGGGTGAAGCATTAATCTGGTGGGAGCATTTCAAGTCCATGCAGCCACAGGGTCACCAGATTACTTGGGCAGAATTCAAGAAAGCATGTAAAGAGCATTACATTCCTAAGGGTCTTGTTGATAGGAAGATGAGAGAGCTAATGAATCTCAAGCAAGGCTCTGACTCAGTATATCAATATGCTCAAAATTTTAATAGTCTCTGTCAGTATGGGGACTATCATGTTGATACTGATAAGAAAAAGATAGAGCGATTCCGTGAAGGGCTTGATGGAGAGCTCTATGAGAGGTTGAACTTAGTCAAAATTGATAGTTATCCTGAGCGGGTAAATTTGGCCATCTCTAGGAGGATGCCATGAAGAGAGCTCAACAGGATAGAAAGAGGAAGTTTAATCAAGCTTCAGGCAGTGGACAAGGCAAGAAATTTAAATTTGTGAAGAAGAATGTGCAGGGTGCCCCCCCAGCCATCTTCAGCTGGACGCTGGGTGATGAGGCAATCTCAGTCTAAGCCGTCCGGCAGCTATGGCTATCGCAGCGCTCAGCAGACCACTCCTAGGCCTAGTGCACCCCCACCGCCCGCAGCAATGATGATCGCCATTGCTATAACCGCGGACAGTCGGGGCACTATGCTAACAAGTGCACACGCCCTCGACACAACATCGGCAAACTCGGGGGCAAGGCTCTAAGGCCGGAAATCAAGGAAAGAAACAAAGCCGTGCAAGTGAAGCAAGGTCGTTTAAACTTCGCCACAGTGGTTGATCTGCCAGAGGGAGCACCAGTCTTGACGGGTACATTTTCTATCCGTGGTCGTCCGGTTACTATTTTGTTTGATTCTGGTGCTACTCATAGCTTTATTAATGTGAAAACCGTGAGAAATTGGGTCTTGAAGTGGTGTCATACTAAGCAGGCCTATATGATTGCCACACCGGGTGGAAAGGTTGCTTCAAATCAAGTAGCCTTAAGCGTACCACTTGAGATAGGTAGCAAAACTTTTCCAACTAATCTGGTCACAATGTACCTAGAAGGGGTAGATGTTATCTTAGGCATGAATTGGATGACTCAGCACAAAGTTGTCCTGGATATTTCTGAAAGAATGCTAGAAATCAACTCACCTTTGATCGGAAATTCAATTCTGTACCTTCCCCCAACCGGCCATAAAGGCTCATGTGTGTATGCGACCATAACTACTCAACTTGAGGACATTCCGGTAGTATGTGAGTACATGGATGTCTTTCTCGATGAATTGCCCGGCTTGCCACCGGACGAGAGATGTTGAGTTTGTCATTGAGCTACGGCTGCATCGCTCCTATTTATAAGCGATCTTATAGAATGCCACCCAAAGAACTTGCTTGAATTAAAGAAACAACTTCAAGAGTTGCTTGATAAGGGCTACATCCGCCCTCGCTCTTCTCCTTGGGGTTGTCCTGCCCTCTTTGTGAAAAAGAAAGATGGTAGCCTGAGGTTGTGTGTGGACTACCGACCTCTCAATGCGGTGACTATCAAAAACAAATATCCGTTGCCCCGCATTGACGTGCTATTTGACCCGTTGGTCGGAGCTAAGGTCTTCTCAAAGATCGATCTTCGGTCTGGTTATCACCAAATTAAAATCTGGCCTAGTGATATTCCCAAGACAGCTTTCTCTACTCGCTATGGTCTATATGAATTCTTGGTTATGTCTTTTGGTCTCACAAATGCACCAGCCTACTTCATGTACCTCATGAATTCCGTATTTATGACGGAGTTGGATAAATTCGTCGTGGTTTTCATTGATGACATCCTTATTTATTCCAAGAATGAGGAAGATCATGCGGAACATCTTCGCATTGTGCTACAACGCTTACGAGAACATAAACTCTATGCTAAATTATCCAAGTGTGAGTTTTGGCTGGATAGTGTTAAATTTCTGGGGCACACTATTTCCAGTGAAGGCATATCTGTCGATCCAAGCAAAGTGCAAGAGGTTATGGATTGGCAACCTCCTAAATCAGCTCATCAAATCCGCAGCTTTCTAGGCTTGGCTGGTTATTATCGCCGTTTTATTCCGGATTTCTCTAGAATTGCTAAGCCTATGACTGAGTTGCTAAAGAAAGGACTGAAATTTGTGTGGAGTGAGGCTTGTGATAAAGCTTTC
The DNA here is from genome assembly GCA_947561735.1 of Cenchrus americanus. Classification (NCBI taxonomy): domain Eukaryota; kingdom Viridiplantae; phylum Streptophyta; class Magnoliopsida; order Poales; family Poaceae; genus Cenchrus; species Cenchrus americanus. The sequence continues at coordinate 28,586,152 of OX387241.1, read as the reverse complement.
CAAAAATTAAGAGAACATTTAACTTCGACCCAGTGCTAGCGCAGCCGGACAATTCAAAGCCGTATGAAGTTTATTGTGATGCTTCAAGCACGGGTCTTGGCTGTGTTCTTAGGCAAGAAAATCGGGTTATTGCCTATGCCTCACGAGCACTTCGCCCTCATGAAAAGAATTATCCCACACATGACTTAGAGCTAGCAGCGGTTGTTCATGCATTGAAAATATGGAGGCATTACCTTATGGGGACCCGCTGCAATATCTTTACTGACCACAAAAGCCTCAGATACATTTTCACTCAGTCTGATTTAAATATGAGGCAAAGGAGATGGTTAGAGTTAATCAAAGATTATGATCTTGAGGTCCATTACCATCCTGGAAAGGCGAATGTAGTTGCAGATGCTCTAAGCCGCAAGGCTCACTGCAATTGTCTATCAATGGAACCTTACGGTGACACTCGTGTGAGGATTTGAGAAGGCTAAACTTGGAAATTGTTGAACAAGGAAGCCTAAATGCTCTTTCGCGAGTCTAACCTTTTTGATAGAATTGTTAAGGCTCAACTTCAAGATGAGGGTATTCTCTTAATTAAACAAAAATTGCTAGAAAAGGATCCTAAACATAATTGCTTCCGGAAGGATGAGAAAGATATAATCTGGTTTGGGCAACGCCTTGTTGTCCCAGATAATTGGGAGTTGAAAAAGGAAATCTTTGATGAGGGTCATCTCTCTAAATTCTCTATCCATCCGGGGAGTAGTAAAATGTACCAAGATTTAAAGGAGAATTTTTGGTGGTCCAATATGAAGGTGGACATTGCCAAATACGTGTCGGAATGTGATACTTGTCAAAGAATTAAAGCAAGTCAGTTGAAACCTTCCGGTACTCTTCAACCCCTACCCATACCTTCATGGAAGTGGGATGACATAAGCATGGACTTTGTGTCCGGCTTGCCACTCACGTCTGGGAAACATGATTCCATCTGGGTTATCGTTGACAGATTGACAAAAACAGCTCACTTTATTCCAGTCCGCACTACATATGATGCCAAAGATTATGCAAGTCTTTATATTGAGCACATTGTTCGCTTGCATGGTGTTCCTAAAACCATCATTTCCGATAGGGGATCTCTCTTTGTGGCACGTTTTTGGGAACAATTACATAAGTCACTTGGCACAAAAATCATACGCAGTTCAGCTTATCGTCCTCAGACTGATGGTCAAACTGAAAGGGTAAACCAGATTCTAGAGGACATGTTGCGAGCATGCGTGATTCGTTTTGATAAGAGTTGGGATAAGTGTCTCGCCCTGGCTGAATTTTCTTACAATAACAGTTATCAAGCCAGCTTGAAAATGGCACCTTTTGAGGCTCTTTATGGACGAAGATGTCGTACTCCCTTGAACTGGTCACAGACCGGGGAGAGGAAATTCTTTGGTCCAACTTTTGGTTGAGGATGCCGAAGAGAAAGTAAGGGTAATTAAGGAAAATTTGAGAATTGCTCAAGAAAGACAAAAGAGTCATTATGACAAGGGAAAGGCACCTAGAGAATACAAAGTTGGTGAGTTTGTGTACTTAAAAGTTTCGCCAACCAAGGGTGTCCAAAGATTTAGTGTGAAAGGGAAGCTAGCTCCTCGCTACATTGGCCCTTATGAGATCATTCAAGTCGTGGGCCGGTGGCATACCGTATTCGGCTACCCGAACGATTCTCTGCCGTGCACAATGTGTTTCATGTATCACAATTGAGGAAATGTGCACGTGAACCGGCTAGAGAAGTTATTGAAGAAGCTAACGCTTGGATTGGACCGGATCTCTCTGTTGTGGAACATCCTTTGAGAATTCTTGACGTAAAGGAAAGAAAAACTCGAAGGCAATCTGTAAAGATGTATAAAATCCAATGGAGTCATCATACCGTAGAAGAAGCTACATGGGAAACTGAACACTATCTCAATGAGAATTATCCAGGTTTTCTTGAATCAAGGCAAAGTAAGTTCCTTTCCCCCTACTTCCATCTTTTAAAATCCTAAATCTCGGGACGAGATTTCTTTTAAGGGGGGTAGGCTGTAACAACCCTGATGTTTAATTGCGTTAATGACATTAATTACATGAATTAATCGAGGTTAATTAACTTCTAAGCATGTTTGACATGATTGGGCACACTTTTGCACAAAAGACCTCGGTCAAAATCTCTAATCACGGTCAAACCCTAGATCTACTTTAAAGGTCGAAATGGTTTTCTTGCGCGTTCTCCAAATTTCACTATAGAAGTTCAAAATCGGCCAATACGAAAGTTGTTCGTTATTTCGGGAACACATTTTTCGTAATTGGCGGACATTCCAATTTTGAGCGCAAATCGGCCAAAAATCGAGTTTCTTGCGCTGTGAACGATGAAACTGAGCCGTGGAAAATCTGCAACTTCGGACGGCGTTCCCGGGCAAACCATTGATCAAAACATATGCCGCCCTTTGGGAAAGTTGTAGTTCTATAGCTCCTCTACAACTTTGCTTTTGGGAGATTTTGAAGTTAGTTGACGATTTTTGGAGTTTTGCAATTTCGAAAAGGGCTAAACGGAATAAAATTTGAGCTGGGCGACGTCGTCACCGCGCTCGGTGCGCGCGCGGGCGTTCCCCGATGCGCCGCCACGTGTCCTAGGGTCGATGCTCCGCGTACGGACGCACGGGGAGTCTCCGCCGTGGACCCGCCCGTGCCTAGACCCCTCCGCCCTTGCTTCGTCGTACACCGGCGCGCGTGTGCACGCGCACATGCACGGGCCACGCGCCCAAGCGTCGCGGGTGCCAGCCGCCGGCGCCCACGCACTCGCTTGACACCGCACTGCAGATTAAAGGGGAGGAGAGAGGAAGCCGGCGCGTTTTCTTGGTCGCGTCGTCGCGTTCGCACGCCGTCCCATCCTGTCGCGCGCGGCCATGCTCGGTTCGGCAGAGAGTAGAGCGCCGCCGCAGCCCTTGCCACTGCCACAACCGTGCTATCTCCGTCCCCCTCTTCCGTTGTTGTACGTCCTCCACCTCTTCCCTAGGTCGTGCCAAAGCCTACGACGACGCCCCTTTGCCCGGACTGGCCGAGCTTCGCCAGCAAAAAACGAGCCGCGGCGGCCTCCCCCACCGGCCGTCCGCCGCCGACGCCCGTCGGCCACGCCTCTCCCCTGTCCAAGCCCCAGAACGGAACCTTGGTGAGCCCCTCGTCACTCCCCACCACTTCCCCGGTCAATCCCGGCGACGAGCTCGCCGGATTTTGGTCCTCTCCACCGGCCATGGCGCCCGAGGACTACATTGCTTCAATTTCAATCTTTCCTGGGAGTTTTCCGTAATCCAGGGACCCTGCGTAATTTCGGGAAATAAGTCCGAGGGCCTCCCCTGCAAATGTGTTATTAGGGTTACAACAGCAACTTCGGAAAATCATCAAAAATCGTAGAAAAATCAGAAAAATGCAAAACCAATTTTGTTGGTTTCGTGGTGAAGAAATATATCTTTTCTAGAATATACACATGCTATGAACTTGAATTTTGGATATGTTACTCTTTATAACATGTCTAGATCTGTGGCAAAAGTTTGCATGAATTTGATGTATATATTTTCAGTTATGATTTATTTAAGCTTTATGCTAGAATAAGTTTGATGCTTTTTATAGCACCTTTAATGAACTTTTCTTTGAGCACAAGTGAATCCTAGGGCTTTGACTTGATGATTAGTACCCCTGGTGTGATGGATGTGATTTTAGGGAATTGTTTATTTGGTGTTTTGGATTTAATCTTGTGTAGGAGCTTAAATTCAAAATCTGAAAAATAAATTGAATTTGCAACCATGCCTTGGCCAGAAACTCATTTTTGGCATACATGACCTACAGGAGAAAGTTGAGATCAAAAAGTTTATTAAATCTTTTTATATGAATTAATGTAGATTTACTAGGCTGCAATTTGTCTTTTTCGTGTAATTTAATTTATAAATGATCTGAGGCCAAATTTTGGTGTGAGAACTTAAACTAAGCATATGTTGTTGTGTGCAAAAGATTAGGTTCATTGGAAGTGTTTTTTATTTAATTTGGATTTATGGTAGAAAGGCTTGTTTTAAATAATTAAAGAAAGAAATGGAAATTAAATGTGCTAAATTGTAAAATCATGTTTGTTTCTGTTTTTATTAAATTAAACACATCCCCTTACTGTTTGGTGAAGTTAAGTAACTTAAATTGCTTAGATGTGCACACAATCACCATCAAAATAGTGTTTTGTTATTTATCACACACCCTAATAATTTATATGAGAAAATATTAATATTTGGGTATATGTGACCAACAAGAGTTGGTTTTGTGGTAATTCTCCCACCTTCACCATAATCTAATGCATGTGCATGTGAACGTGTAGATCTTCCCGACGGGACTTACACGCTTACCCAGGAGGAGGAGGGAGCGGCCCGGCGGGGAGTTGAATCAAGTTAGCGTGCGGCCAAGACCTGGACCAAAGTCCGGAAGAGCCAAGGGCTTGTTTAGGAACCGAGTCCGAGGAAGGCAAGCACCGGTTTCATCTAACCCATGTTTTAAATTAAAATCATGTCCTTTACTTTTCAAAGACCTTATGCTTTACCTTGTGCATTTAAGTTTCGGGAGTTGTTTTGAAACCTAGTTGCATGATCCTTAGGACTCCTATGCTCTTTTACTAGTATGTTAGGAACGCTAGTGCCATGCTCTAGGATCACGGTAGAAGTCGAGTAATGACTCATTGCTCGCGACATATAGGATGCTTATGTTGGAACCATAAGTTGGTTAAATTGACTCGCTCATGTGGTAAGAGCAATGGGTTCGGTCTCGACCGAGTAGCATGGTGCTTGGTCCTAAGCTATTGAACGTACCAAGTACTTGCGGGAATGGGACCGGTAAGCCTAGTACCTTCGAACCGGGGGGGATCTTTCTAGCTACCCGCTTGGGATGTGTCTCCGGGCTAGCTACCCATGGTATAGTGTGTGAGTCGGACCGGTCGGGTTAGGACCCTCGGATAACCGTGTACCGCAGTTTGTAGCGTCGATCCCAAACTCGTGGGATGTTGGGAACCGCCCGGTCGGGGTAGACCCTGCATTTGCTTTTATTTGAATTCTTGGGGTCTACTTCCTCCGTGTATCTTGGGTTTACCTTGCAAGGATATAAATCGATCGATCATCGGTCACTCGTCGTTATCTGAGTCGGCTTGACCACTGGCTACCCCATGTTTATTTATGGAACATTTGGATTAATATTGTTACATGTTAATATTGTTTGCACAACATGCTTGTTTAGCACAGGTGCTCACCTAGACTAATTAACATACTAGAATATGAGCTAAAAACTTGAAAATAAGGATCCACTCTTAGTCGCTTTTGGCAAAACAAACCCACAAGCCAAAAAGCCTTGCATGTCTAGTCTTGCTTTATTTTTGTCGGGTAAGTCTTGCTGAGTATTAGTACTCAGCCTTGCTTAATTTGTTGTTTTCATGTAATCCCATCTGGCCTGGTTCTATTCCGGATGGTTGGGAGCTTGAATGGGAAAACGATGATGAGGAGTGATATGCATGGATGGCCTCCCGTGTGTATCATGCGCTAGTTTTATTTCCGCCTTGTTTAAACTGCGAACCATGTTTACTTTCATGTACGAAAAACCTGGTTTGTAATAATGTCGAACTTGTGAACCTTTCATGTAATGTAATGTTGTACTCTGGTCCCGCCTTCGTGTGGGCTTAGCGCATATCAACGATCCTGTTGTATGTGATTTACCGGGCTTTACCCGACGAAAGTGACTTAATAATTCTTTATTATTGCTTAATGGCCATGTGGACCGGCTTAGGCGATAATACGGAATTATTTTGGGTGGTTCTGTCACACCATCCAGGTGTACTTCTTCAGTAATAAAGTTTGATCGTTCATCAACTTCGTTACTGTCTACTCCCTCCAATGGGACCACTACCGCCGAGTACAACTACTCACATCCACTCCACGATGGGGGCTCCGCACTCTGAGATCGCGACTACGAGTACTCATTTCTGGAAATTTCTTTTCATTAATACTCAAGCAATTCATTACAAATGTTTTTGTACAACTTTGGCTACTAGCTAACTATTACAGGGCTACTGGAGATTAAGCTTATCAGCTACTTGCTCGCGATGGGAGCCATCTCGCTCCGGCGACTCCGCATCTTGCTCATCGGTGCAGTTGGCAGCTACCCTGCCAGCGACTACCTCCACCGGGGCCTTCGGGAAGTAGGACTTCATGAAGGCCAAGATCTGCTTCGGGATTGACCTCGCCATGTGCTTCACATATGCCGCCAGCCTGCTGGGGGCTTCCCTGAGGCGATCCGCGAGTGGAGCAATCTTGGGGCCGCCCGGATGAGGAACCAAGAGTCTTGCGATCGGCAGCGCGACTTCTTCAAGATCCTTCAGTTGAGCCCACAGTGCCTCGCAATCTTCATTCAACTTCTGCAATGATTTGTAGCAGTTGACGAGATCGCGGTCAGATGCAATCCGAAGCTCCATGTGCTTCTCGCACTCGAAGGCAAGTTCTTTGTAGTCGAGCTCGAGTACCTGGCGGGCTTCCTGCTCCCGGTAGAAGAGATTCTTCATACTCGTCTCCGAGGACTTCAACTACTCCACTTGGCCCTCAAGCTCTGCAAATACAACAAGCCGAAGCGGGTCAGACTACCTCTCGACCTCCAACAACTACCCGACAAGACCAACGGCGTACCTTTGTTCTTGTTGCGGAGACCCTTGTTCTTCCGCACCAAGTCATCGCCCTTTGCCGGCAGCTCTTGGATGTCATTGTGATACTTGGCAAAGGCGGCGTCGAGCTTGGACTGCATGGCAGCCGCGTGCTTCCGCGACTTCAAAAGCTGATCCTCCAATGCCTCAGCCCGGAGCACTGTGTCACCAAAGCCTTACAGCATGTTGGACTTCTCGCAGGACCTCTCCACGACGTCCTGCACAGACAACACACGTCAACGAGTACTCAACAACAGAGGATTGACTACTCAGAAGCTAAGGCTGCTTACCTTCATCCACTGCTCGGCCTGGCGGACTGCCTCCAGGTGCCTGGCCACCGTTGCCGGGTCCACCAGATCGTCCGCGAGCAGCTCCACTCCGCCACGACTACTCGCGGCGGCTTCCGTCATCGGCACAGAGCGGATGGGCTCTGCGTCCTGGATCTCCGGGGAGCGGATAGCCACCTCCAGAGCAACCTCTGGTGGCACGATGGCCTCCTCTCCTCCGGTCGTTGTGGCGGCTTCCTCGGTGACCTCCTCCATCGGCTCGGGGGCTCCCTCAGCAGCCTCCGGCGCTTGTGGTGTCGACTTCTCCATAAGCACCACCGCAGGGATGTCGCTCCCTTCGGTCTCGACGCCTGATAAGAAGACATCAACTCCATCAGCAACTACAACTACTCTATGGGGAAGATTACAGCCTCAGTAGAGTACTCACCCTCGACCACGCTGGCCTCGGGCAACGCGGCTCCAGCGGCTGGCACTCCCGACTCCGCCTGAGGGGCCGGAGTTGACTCCTCGACGGGTGGCGCGACTTCTTCCTCCGCCACCGTCGCGGAGGGCTCCTCTCCCTCCCAGGACAAGTCTGTTGATTTCCTGCAGAAGTACAGAAAGCTAGTTGTCATTCAAGCTCGACTACTACACCAAGTACTACTCGGGAAGGTTCAGTACTTACAGGCTGGACCGGACTATCGTCACGGTCGGGGCTCCAAGGATGCTGGCAATATCCACCAGTCCAGCTTCGGTGGGCGCCTCCTCTTGCGCCTCTGTGGCTGTTGCTTCTCCTCCAGCAGCAGTAGCCGGCGCAGAGCTCTCCTGCGCTCCCGCGGCTACTACTTTTTCAGCAGCAGCGGCCGCAGGCTCTGTGCTCCCCTGAGGAGCAGGGGGCTGGCGCTCCAACTGCGCTATGAGCTCCTCGACAGTGGGGGCTGGACTATGACTTCCAGCGGGCTCCCCCACTGTGTCCCACGCGCCTTTGTCGCCCGCTTCGACGGGCTCCGTTGGCGGCACCTCCTGAGGACAAGGAAGACTACTCATCAGCAAGTGTACTCACACGATGGGTACTCGACTACACTAGTCAAGACAACTTACCTCTTGAGGCGTGGTCTCTGAGACCCTCAGCTTTTTCGTCACCCGCTTGCGGGCGGGGTTGCGCGGCTTCCGTGGCGGCGCAACCAGACTAGCCTCTAGGCTAGCCGACGGGTCTTGCACAAGAGGTACTTGAGGCAAGCCTGGATAGCTAAACCTCGACCGCAACTGAAAGCGGTCCTGCAACGTCTCCTCATCGTCATCATCGTCGTCGTCGTCGGAGGTGTCCTCCACGATGACGGTGTCATCACCTTCGCCGACTTCTCGCCGCTCCTTGGCTTTGGCTTTCCCTTCCTTCGGGATCTCGATCCCATGGGGGCGCGGCTGCGGCTCGGAGACGAACTTCTTCAAGTCATCCTGCAAGGCACAAGACATCAACGCGACTACTCCAAGCAAGGACTACTCGACTAGGGGAGTACGACTACTTACCTCCTTTGGCAGGCGCGCGACGGAGTACTCCTGGACGGGGCACGCCATGTACGGCGGCATATCCTTGAAGATCCGCGTCAGCCTCTCGATGATGTCGTCGTCGTCCATCTTGCCTCCGGGCATCCGCGACGTGTCATCGTCGCCGGTGTACTCGAAGCCCAAGGTGTCGCGGGCCATCAGTGGCTGCACCCTCCGCTTCATGAAACTGAAGGCCACGTGCTCGGCCCTCAGTCCAGCTTCTCTGAGCACCTTGATGCGTGCCAGCAGCTCGGGGAGCTGGATCCCCTCCTGCATTGTGGGCTCCGTGTTCCACCAGTCGCGGTGCCTGGGCTGCCTCCCACTCGGCTTCGGCAGGCCGGGGTGGTGGTTCGTGATGTAGAACCACCTCGCCTTCCAATCGGCGTTGGAGTCAATGAGCTTGTACGCCAGGTACTGCTCAGCGGCGTCTTCCCTCATCTGGATGTCGGCCCCTCCGACTACTCTTGGATTGCTGGCGCTCGGTGCGCGGCTTCACCGGAAGAACTTCCGGAAGAGGATCCAGTGCGGCTTGATCCCAAGGAATGCTTCACAAAAATGAATGAAGACCGCGGTATGGAAAATACCGTTAGGGTTCAGATTGAGGTACTCAACTCCTTAGTACCCGAGGAGGCCCTTGAAGAAATCACTAGCCGGAAGTGCGAGTCCGCGCTCCACGAAACGCATAAACATCGGGATCTCATCTTCGGCTGTCTCCATCGGGTACGGATCTCTGGCGGCGGCCCTCCACATATCCACCTCCTTCTCCCGGATAAATCCGCTGTTGAGAAGGGCCAACAGATCCTCGGTCTTCACCTTTGACTTCTTCCACTCGCGGCTTGGATCTGCCCGCGGTGGAGACATCGGCGGCGCTGCTCCAGTGGCAGCCGCAGCGGCCTCTTCGCGGCTCCTCTTCTTCCCAGCGACCTTCGCAGACTTGGACCGCGAAGGCTTCATTCTCCAAGTACAGGGCGTCTTCACGCGCATCCGCTCGGGGGCTACTCTGGAAGCTCTGGGTGGTGGCGCACTTGGATCTACTGCGGCGGCGGCGTGCACTGGAAGTGGATCTATCTCAGATCGAATCGAAATGACTACAACATAAATGGGTGAAAAACCCTAAGGGTTTTGGCTTCTATTTATAAGTCAAACCGGCCCTCCAACGGCCAGATCGATAAGTCCGCGCTCGGCTGACTCAGCGGCCGCGCGTGACCCCTCGCATTCTACTAGTCGACGCGCCTCACCTCGGGGGCTCGGCTACTTCTACTTGACTACCTGGGAAGCGGCTAGTCTCAGGAGCATCTCAGGACACATTCTTCAAGATGACCCTTCAATTCGAGAGGAAGTACTCGACTCAAGGCTCGGGGGCTCCGTGCCACGTGTCCTTCGGTTTTCTCTCTGGATTTTTCGGGATTTTCTTACCAAGACTTCAGATGGACCCTCAGCCAGAGCCTGCGGCTCAACCTAAGGCTCGGGGGCTACTCCATATGGAGTGCGATTTTGCAATCGCACCTCCATATCAGCTCTGGCTTCAAGACAAGACGGGCGTTTTTTGAAGACCTTCGAAGGTAGCACTCGAGGACGCTTGGGACTACTCGAGAAGACTTCAAGATTGCTCAAACATCAGCTGGAGTACATTCCAGCCTCGGGATGCTTCGACTACTCTTGAGGACTTTTGACTTGTAGTACTCGGGGACGCTTGAGGACTACACGTTAAGGCCGTCAAGACTACTTGAAGCTATCTTTCTCGACTACAAAGTACTCAGGGGCTTGTCGTATGGACCTCCCTGGGCCCACTGCCTCGGTGGGTACCAGGACCGACTACTTGGTGGGCCCCTGGGACTACCCGGCTTGCGCTACACGGCACCTGAAGGCGTGGAGCACAAGGACTACGGAGGAGGAGTACTCGGTTAGGAAGGCAGTACATGCCTGCCGCGCCGTATGGAAGACTCCTAGACATGCCCGACTCGTACTCTCTCCCTACTCCGACTTGTAACCACCGCCTCCCGGACTATATAAGGCGAGGCGGGGACCGTTCTCTAGCATCTCATACAACTCACGGCGCACTATTGCTCCATCTTGTAATCGTGCCCAATCAATCCAGAGCTACGCAGCATACAGGACGTAGGGTATTACGCACCTCGCGGCCCGAACCTGTCTAAATTGTGTGCCACGTGTCTCTTCCTTCGAGTTACTGATCTCGGCGAGGCCACATTCATCTACTTCGGGTACTCCCCTTAGTAGGTTGCCGGTCTAAAACACCGACAGCGGGTGAAGTGGGTGTTGCCGCTGCTCCAAGGAGCGGAAAGGCCTCACGAGCACGCGCAATGAGTGTGAGGCGTGGCCAACGAGGCCTCCCAGGTGCGCATGGCGAGGGTGAGGTGCATCAGCTAAGGGCGGTGAGAGCGGCATATTGCGTCAAGTGAACTATGAACGACAAGGATAAAAGGCCATAAGGCCATCATTGTCTTTTCAATCAACACTTTAACGACTTTGTAATTGCCTTGGGTGACAGTGAAAGGATAAGATAATTTCTAAGCTCAGTGTCAGTGGTAGGGTCATCAACAATTACTAGACTGTCACATAAGTTTTTTTAATGACATGGTACCAAATTAATGAAGGGAGAGAAGATCATAGGGTCATTGTAACGACCCTAGATGGTACAATTACCAATACTCATGACCCTGCATTGAGAGAAGATCACAAGGTCTTGGTGATGCCAAATGCAAGATTTAATTGTTGTATCCTATCTCTGAAACTGTACCCATTGTTGTAAAGTGAATACAAATGAATTGATTGATTGATGAGGGGGGTTAACCCCTGAATATATACATAGGGAAAGGGTGTGTAGGCACCCTTTTGGGAGTACCGCACCTCTTCGGGATGACCTTTCGACAAGGCGGATGTAACTTCCTAATTACATCACTAATGATTCCCCTAATTACATAGTTATGCTAATTGGTCACTAATCAATATTTCATAACACTTCCCCTTGATCAATTGCTTCTTGGGATCTTGATGTAATTATTCTTCAATCATCTTTGGATATTGTCTTGTAAAACTCCTACAAAAACCCTATGGAAAATTCTTGAGGAGAAACCAATATGTATGTGTATATGCCATTAAAACTCCTTTAAAACCCAGTGGGAAAATATAAGGATAAAATGATATGGTATTATAGATTATTGTCTCATTGATGACTTATATGAGAAACCTTGAAAAGGAAAAACTCATAAATAAGTTTAGAGATTAATAATGTTATGATCTGAGGATCATGTTTGAATAACCTTCTCTAAAACTCAATGGGAAAAATATGAGAAGGGATTCTATATCTTCTTCTTAAAAACTCTTGTAGAGAAAACATAAGATATGTGTGACGCCCCAGGTTTTTAATTGCCGTCATTAACGCTAATGGCCAGATCAGCCGAGTCAAACCAGTCAAACCCCGGTCAAACCTAGGTCAACCTGGGTCATCACCCGAAAACCTCGCCAATGAACCCTAATGAACCCCTTGACCAAGCCTACACACACCCGTAATGGACCCTTGGTCAAAGACACGGTCAAAACCAGCTTAACCGTTGACGTTAGCGAATGTCGTCCGGAACTTTTGCCGCGTTCTCCGAAATTCACCTAAACACTTAAAAATCTACCTTTATGAAAGTTGTCCATCTTGTTGAGGGACACAACTTTCATGTAGATTGGCATTTCCAATTTTGAGTGGAAAATGGTGAGAAACTCGATCGACTGACAGTACCTCTTGTTTTCCAGAATAGTCCGACATTCAAAGTTGGCACGACGTTCCTGGAAAATCCGTTGAGAAAAACACTATATGGCCTTTTTGAAAGTTGTAGAGGGTAGTTAGATCTACAACTTTCCTATTCATTGCTTTGTGCACTTTTATTCAATTTTTGGGAGCTACACGTGTTCAAACAGGGACGCAGGAGATTGATTTCAGCCGGCCGACGCCACCCCGCGACGTCGCCGCGCCCGGCGCTCGAGCCCGTGCGCGGCGGCGCCGCCCGCGTCCCCGGGGGCGGTGCGACGCCCGAGGCGCACCGTCCCCGGGCGTGGCGCCTCCCGAGGCGACACGCACGCCAAGGGGTCCCGAAGTCCGCGCCGCCCCCGCCCCGCGCCCGGAACGTCGCACCGCCGTAGTCCTTGTCCCCGCCCGCCGCCCGCCGCCGTACCGGCCGTGGTACGTGCCCCCGCCCGCGCTGCCCTCACCGGTTCTCGGCCGCCGCGGACCGTCTATAAGGGTCCCGCTCCTTCCTTGGCGCGCGGACACCCCCCCCCCCCCGCGCGGTGCGGGGCCACCGGCGCGGCGCCGCCATGCCGCCACGCCCCCGAACACCGACGCCGACGCGTCCGGTATATTCCGCCCGCATCCGCCTGCGCTTGAGCACCCCCGAGTGACCACGAGCGCCTACCGAAGATCCCCGGCCACCTTTAGCTCCTACCGCGCCCGCACCTCGCCGGAGCAGCAGCCGCGGCGGTCGCTTTCTCCCCGACCGCCGCGCGCGCGCTCGCCGGAGCCACCTCCGCCCGGTCCAAGCCATCAAATCGAAGCCTAGGGCACCCCTAGACCCTCCCCCATCCTTCCCCGGCCAAGAACCGCGGCGAGCCTGCCGGAATTTGGCCAGCCGCACCGGCCACCGTGCCCCAGGGGCCGCATTGCAAAACCACGATTCTTTCCAGGGTCCTTGCAAAAGGGTAACTCCAATAGTGAAGTAACTTTCCTGTTTCTTGTAAAATCCATATAAAATCGTAAATAAACCAGAAAAATGTGAAACCAATTTTCTTGAATTCATGGTGAAATATCCCACAACTTTTGTTATTTTGGTCAGAGCTATTTACTTTTAGTTTTTGCATGAAAAATACAAATGTGAAAACCCTAGTTCTGCAATATCTCAAAAACTATAAATCCTCTATGGCTAATTGTTGGATATGTTGTGTGTTAGGTCATGACTAGCTCCTATGCCAAAAATTGCATAAAGTTATGATGTAAATCTTTTTATAAAAATGTTTTTCCATTTCTGCCAGATCTGCATAAATGATTTGTCTTTCTAAATATATTTATGTTCTTGAGCTCAACTTGTGCACACTGTCTTGTAATGTCAAAATGCACATCTTGTGAATTAATAATGATTTTTGGATTAACAGAAGTAATTATTCTTGATTTATGCATGTTTTCCTTTGTAAATTAATAAACCAAGTTCAGTAAAGTTCCTAGATGTATATGCTGATTCTTTAGGCTTTTTTAGGACCAGAGAGCATGCATAAGAAAGTTTGGGTCAATTTGGTGCTTATTTATTTTTGTATGCATTTAAATTGAATCACTAGCTAGTCCTTTGTTATTTTCAATAATATTTAATTTCCTAGCATCCACCACTTACATGTGGGTCCAATGGACCAGGATAGGTTCTAGTAGGCTTAAGAAACACTACATTATTTTTTGGTAATTTAATTGCTTAATAAAAAGCTTAAAAGCCCTTTTAATATTAAAGAGAAATTAAATAAAGAAAAGCCCTTATTTAATTCTTTTTCCTTTCTGAAAGTATTATCTAATTTAATTAAAAGATAATTAATTCTCATTGCTGATAAGGAATTAATTCATGGATAACAATATTATTCATATCTTTGCTTGTGAAAGAAAAAGGGTTAAAGCTTTCACAGGAAATGACAAGTACAAAGAAACCTTTATTCAATTGTGCAATAAAAGAATAACCCATGTACAGCCAATGACCTTCCTAAAAGAGAAATCACCCAAGCCACCCATGTTAACTTGAGGATGGTTGCAAATCATGTTAAAAAGGTTAAATATACCTACCCACTACTGTTGGTGAATTTAAATTAAATTATTTACATATATATGTACACAATCACCATCAAAAAGAATAATTAATAAGGAGTTGCCTATTGTTCCTTTATGGAAGAGTATGCTGAATGTATTCTTATCTAGGTGAATGTGCCCAACAAATACACCCCTTGATTGTCATTTATGGTTCGTGGTTAATTCAATTAAAAATCATCACATAAATCCTGCATTGCATCTTCGTGTAGATCCTACCGACGGTAGACGGACGTTCGTGCCGGAAGGAGGGAACGAAGGTGCCGACAAAGAGCTGCCGAGCGTGAACGTAGCTCAAGACCTGGACCCAAGTCCAGAAGGGCCCAAGGCCAACCTTGCCAGCAAAGGCAAGCCCCGGATCATTAACCCCGTCTTTTAAAATTATGCAATTATGTTTGCTATGATTGTGCATTTACGTTTCAGGAGCCGATTTGAAACCCTAGATGCATGACCTTTAGGTACCTATGCTCTATCACTAGTATGCTAGGTCGATAGCTGCCATGCTATAGGACCCGATGGAAGTCGAGTGATGTTCGTCGCTCGCGAGAATAGGTTCCTAGATAGGAATCATAAGATATCCTTAAATGGACTGCTCATGTGGTAAGAGCATGGGATTGGGCTCCGGTCCAGTGGTCATGTGGGCTAAGCTTTTGAACGTACCAAACATTTGTCGGGAATGGGACCGGTAAGCCTAGTACCTTAATGAGGCGGCACGGGATCCTACCGTTACTACTCTTGAGAAATCTCCTAACCGGCTAGCTACCGGGAAGGGTGGTGTATGGTGACTCCGGGTATCTCGCGGGGTATGCCGGATAGCCTGCACCAAAGACTGTAAGATTCGATCCCAACCCGAGGATTTTTGGGGACGACCTGGGAAAGTTGTCCCTTGCAAGGTTTAAATCAATCGATTGTCGGCCTCTCACCGTTATCCGAGACTGCTTAATCAACTGGTCATGATATCTCATAATGATGGAACTCGAGGAATAGGGTTGGATGAATTAATTGCTTGTCTAATTCTTGATTGAATTAGTTGGCACACTTAGAAATGGTAATCAACTAGAACTTGTGCTAAAAGATTGAAAGTAAGGATCTACTCTTAGCAGCTGTTTAGCAAAGGAAACTCCACCGGCCAAAAGCCTTTCATGTCTAGAGGTTGGTGATGTAGTCATCACCCGACGGTTAAGTCTTGCTGAGTATTAGTATACTCAACCTTGCTTTAAAACTGTTGTTGCAGGTATGATTAATCGGAAGGGTGACGACAAGTAAGGACATCACGGATGGCCTCCTGTGATGTTCACTGTTGCGCTAGATTAAATTATTTCCGCTGTATTTTCGAACTCTGAACCTTTACTCCATGTCGTGAACAATGGTTTGTAATAAAAATTATGTTAACTCGTGTTGTACTCTGGACTCGCCTTCGCGTGAGTTTTAATGCATGTGTCGATCCTCTGTTCGATGTCCAAGTGATTTACCGGGCGTTAACCCGGCAACCAACGACAGGATGATACTTTACTATGGCTTAATGACCAAAGTGGATCGGTCTTAGGCGATAGTACGGTATTTTCCTGGGCGGGTTGTCACAATATGGCATGGAATATGTCTTGAAAACCACCCTTAAAACCTTAGTGGAAAAATTAGGTGATATGCGATATGTTCTTGTATTGATATTGCCTCATTAAAACCTTTTATGAGAAACCTTGTAAGGAAAACTCATATAGGAAAAAGAGTACAATATTCATAATCAGATGATTATGTGTAGGTTATATCAAAGGAATGTCCCCCCTGATTCTTGCAAATCTTTGAGTTGTCTAATACCTTTCTTTTGTAATTGATGAGGATATCTCCTCTTGAACCTTGCAAAATTTTAAGTAGTCACTCACCACTTACCATGAATACCATTCTACGATGTAGTGGTAGATAAGCATATTAGTGAGTGTGTTTTGCAAGATATTTATTCTCTCATTTTGTAAAAATTAGGATAAACATTTTGATCAATACAAGATGCATTATCATTTATGGATAATGCTAGTGATTATATGGAATCACATTTTATCATCCATTGAAGTCAACATATGAATATGATGCTTCAGAATGATATATAAAAGTTTATGTTGTGGAGTCCATTATGATGACTACTATGAAAACTTTACTATTTGTATCAGTCCATGATCTGGCAATATACATGGGGATCAGTTAGGCAATATCTTCATATCCTACTTGGTCAAGTCTCAAAATATTAATCAAGACTTTTAGTACCATTTACTATCTATGGATATCAATTTTTTCTCACTCCCACCAGCATGGTGTTGTTGGAGTTGAATTATAGCAAGGTATCTACAACTGCAATATTAAGCATGTTGTAATATGTATGATACACAAGCGCTTTATTGGAACTAAATTCATCATCCTAGGGTATAAATGGATATTGATCCATCTTATAGGGATAGAATGACCATAAGTGTTGATGGATATGTTTGTACAATATTATTTGAATATTGGTGCACATTATCAATCTAATATAGATAAATCGATATATATATGCACAAGTTGTAAACTTAAGCATAGTTTGGTTTTACCAAAAATTCCATCTCAAATTCCATCATAAAATGATTGCTTGTTTAATTTGGTTATGTGTGTTAAAGATGGTGATGGAAAATCCAAGTTGGATTTGTTTATGAACACACATGCAACCATAGTGATTGGAGTAATCCTTCTGTGTAAGATACTCATTTAGTCAGTTATACCACAATCAACTTGACTATTTCAAGTCATGGAGTGACTTGAGTGATACACAATGTATGTTGCGATTTATATTTAGATTTAGAATATGGAATAAGTCGAAGACTTGTATATCCAAATATATGAAAGTTATTTGATCTGCCAATGATAAAGTATAGGAACATAATTTTTCACATATACCACAAGGGTATGTTGCTCGGTCTCTGCGTGAAACCATTGCTACAATATCTTATTATATCACCACCTTGCTTTCATAAAGAATGCATTTGTGAGAAGATGACATTATTGTGGTAAATACCTCTCACTAGTGAATGAGATAAATTCTCCATAATTGCCACCTTTTTATTTGACCCAATTTGAGTGTTGATACACTCTGTCTAGGACTTTCTGGATCCAGTTTAAGGTATATAGCAATTTTGAGGAGTATATGTCGACATTTTGTAGACTTTGTATGATTGATTCAATAGAACCAATATAGCATGTGAAATATTAACTCTTTATAACTCTTATCTCATTTCCCAAGACGATAGAGTTTGGATGTTCCAATGATGCCTCAGTGCCTAAAGTTATGTGCACATGTACTGGGCTTTAGAATGTTAAACATTCATAGGCTTTGGATTTTCAATTATCCATAAAGTGTCTAACAACATGTATGATGTTGATATGCATTTACTATACCGGAGGATGTCTCCCCCTGTTTCCACGGATGCTTATTAACAAATTATGTCCCTTCTGACCATACTTCTCCCCCTCTTATTTTAATTTGGGAGCTGAGTGATCTTGTTAGATTTCCACTCTTTTCTGGCACATTAAATTGTAGAGATTTAATAAGATGACACTTTTGATAAGTAAATGCATTTGTCAGAATATTTGTAATATGCTACAAATATAAAAGATGTTCTGAACTGGTAGTTCAGATATTCTTTTGTATATACGTGAATGTGAAAGGATCGATGCAAGTGGCCTAGAGGGGGGGTTAATAGGCCTACAAAACAAACTCGACTAATTTCTGCCAACTTCTGCTCAGACCCCGGAACCTCTGGGCTTTTCCCTGGAACCTCCGGGAAATGCACTTCGGTGTATTTTCCTGGAGCTTCCGGGAATTCTTTCCTCTGTCGATTTGCTGTGGATTACAAGATTAGAGAGCAACAAAATGGCAGGAAATTTGTTACAAGAGCTTAAGGATAGATTCTAAGCACACTAGCAACCTTAGGGTTAGAGATATAGCAAGAAACAAAGCAAACCCCAATAGATCTAGTGAGCAAGCAACCTAAAGAGATTAAACAACAACAACAAGTAAAAGATTAAGCACAAGGGACAACAATTTATCCCGTGGTTCAGCTCACCACAAAGGTTGGCCTACATCCACGTTGTTGAGGTTAGCCACAAAGGCTATGGAATCTATCTAGATCCACTCCTCTCTCACACCTATCACCAAAGTAATAGATGGAGGGTTCCACTAAGCAAGTGAGGGTAATACAAACTTCTTGGAGCTCCACAATCAATTGGAGAGCTTCCAAGTAACCTCTAGCCGTCTAGGAGCAGGGCTCCAAGAGTAAAAGATCCACCAAGGAGCTAGGGGTCCACCAAGTGCTCAAGAACACAAGAAGGGGCTTGGAATTGCTATTTCTCACAAGGAATCACTCCACACTTGAATGCTAGGGTTGGATTTGGATTCCAGTAGGTGGGAGTCAATGCTTGGGAGAGATGGGGAGCAAAAGCTATTGTTTTGGCGCAGGAGTGAAGAAGATAACCGTTGGGAGACAAGGGGGTATAAATACCCTCAGATCTGGATCTGCAGCGGTTACTTTCGAAAGCCCGAACCTCCGGGCTGGATCCTGAAACCTCCGGGAACTGGTGACTTCAGCAAACTGACTTGGGAGTAGTCCAGAACTTTCGGGAAAAGCTCAGAGGTTCCGGGAAAGGGGTTTTCAAGGCAAAGACAGCTAGCTGATGGGTCATTTGTGGCTGGGATAATTTTGGTTTTAGATTAGACTTTAAGCACTTGGTTTCATCCATGCCACTATTAGTATCCCTCTTGATAGTACGGCTTGTCCTATACTCAAATTCAAAATAGAAAATGAAATTAAAGCTTGTCTTGAGCTCTAGGAAGCCACTTCAAACAATGAGGGGTCACCTTTTTTCCTTTTCACCTTTCTTCAAATTTAAACCTGTCACACATACTCAAAAGCTCATTAGTCCTTTAATTAAGTGGTCAACATCACCAAAACCCACTTAGGGGCTTGATTGCACTTACAGATTGTGAGGATTGAACGTGATGTGTAACATTCATTTGTATTCCTGGCATTCTATATGTGGTATTAATCTCTCACTAATGCCTGGAATTATCCTCAAGGTGTGATTAACATACGGTCTTTTTATGTAAATCGCCATAGAGACCTATGGTATTATATGAATGACGGATAATACCTTTTATGTAGGTCCTTAATGCCCATGATGTATGTTGTGAGGTGGTGATATTGGTGAGCAAAACATAGCCGACACACAGATGGGAAATATTCGACTTTGGCCAAGCTTTCACATACTAACTGCAACTGAGGGAGCCATATATGCTTGCAGCTTGATGAATGTAAAATATGTGGTGTGTAAATCCACATATTAACCAACTTGATGTTGATATATTGAATTCTATTTTGGTGGTCATACAAATAAGTTATCTCAATAAGAGATTCAATTAAGCCATAATTGATATGGACAAGTGATATAGTTCTCAAAACCAAATATTCCATATGAATGGATGTGATCCTGCGTCCAGGAAAATTTTTGCTCAAAGTTGAAAATTAGAACAATTAATTTGGTAATTTGTTATGCCTTATGATCAGTAAGGGACACAAATGGAACTATTCATAAATGACTTTATGAGCACTTGATAGTGCTTAGATAATCCATAAATGGCTGAATATGCCAATTTATCTTGAATACATTCAAGGATTTGTGTGGCTTATTGTTTAGAATTTTAAGGTAAGAAGGTCTTAAAATTAATTCTCAAGTGACACATGCGGTGCACAAAATCTGAGGATTTTGAGAATGTATGCTATGACCAATAGAATTGATAATAATTTATCTTATCATCCATGAGTTAGGATGACCAAGGCTATAATGCCAATTATTGATATATTCAAGATTGAAAAATTATTAATACGCAACATGTCATACGGGATTTATGTATGCACATATAACATATCCCAGATAATATGAAAGGAACTTGTGTGAGTATTGAATTTTCTTATCCATTTGACCAAGTTGAGTGCTGATGTTTTATCATTATCCTTGGTAATGAGTTTCAGTATGAAACCATATAGAAATGGATGTCACGAAATTGGGGTATTTGTAGAATACATGAGTGCATCTACAATAAATAATTGAATACCCATGAGGAGAGTAAATCTCTCACAATTGTGATAGCGGTGATCCACTAAATGGAATTCCTTTTCTTTCTGGGTGTATCCCGAGTAAGCACCATGTATGAAGTACATGAATTTATGTGGAAACATGTGGAGGTCTAATTTATTAATTTATTGAAGTGCGCTTCAAATTGATCTCCTTGAATTCGCTTTCCTCCACTGGGGTGGGGGTTTTGTTTGAACCAAATATTTTATTTGAAAATCATGTGTACATGATTGTACAACCACACTATAGATAAACTTGAGGTTAGTCATTATGGTCACTTGATTTGAAGGAAAGTGACATTTTAGAAATGAGATCCATTTTGTTGTAAATTTCATGAACTGAAAGTTCTATTTTTTGTTGGTAACTCTTCCAAGAGTTTAAAGAATAAATAGATCTTCCTCATTGGTTATTCTGATTTGTAAAATCAGAACTGAGGAAATGTAGTAACACACAAAGGTGTATGTGTGGTAATGTTAATAATTGATTTGGTACTTGTATGTGGGTATAATGATGGTGGCTTTGATGCCATGAATATTGCAATGATATCGTTGATATCATGTACCCATATTGGATAGTAAATTCAATCCAATGCGAATTCAAAAATTTCCATTTTGGTAACATTAGTCATGTCCTACATGTATTTAAATGAATTTACTCGATGAGTAAATTATATAGCATGAAATATATTGTGGTGCAAAAAATATTTAATCAAGTTGATACTTGATTATAAGTGGATTATTCTTATAATTGACAAGCGACAGAAGTCGTTGCATATGCTTTTGGGTTCTATTCTTGTGAGAATAAATGATCTAATGATCATTACCAAAACATACTCTCTTTATATATGATAGAGTATTGTGAATAAAAATAAGTTGCACTTTTCTGCTATTTGTTTAAGCCAAAATTTATGCTTAAATTTTGATTCCAAGAGAAGTGTTGAATAATTCTATATAAAATCATGTATATTCAAATTGCGATTTGAATTACAATTAGTGTGAACCTCATTCTTGATGTACAATGAAATCATTACTATCGAGTGTGACTTGATCATCACATACTAGTGAGTTAACACATCAAAATATAATCACAAGTATGGTGTAAAATTTGAAGTGGTGGACGAGGAACTTGTTGCTATAGGCATAATTTGCATGATTGTAATAAATACCCTAGACTCCACTTATATGTGTTACACTAGTAATATTAGGAGGTCATTTAGTGTTATTCATGTTTACACCCTGTGTTATAATTATGCAAAAATAGTGAAGGCAAGATGATTCTTGCACTAAAATGTTAATTTCCCGAGGTAAATTTTTGTTGTAATATTAGCAAAACAATGAATGTAAGATGATTCTTACATAATTAAGGTATAGGACATTTTAATTCATGTAGGAATAATTTGACTTGATAGTCATTAATAGTTTGTCCATATATGAAATTTGGATATACACTTTGAAGGTATTCATCATAAAGATGTAGACCTCTTAGTGATGAACAAAAGCTGCCTAAAAGCGCGGATCTCAAGGCCAATAAATTCTTATAAAGAACTGATCACAGCTAGTGCCTAGGTCGCATCACCTTGTGTTATTCCAAAAATATATGTATAATCCTTAAGTTTAATTTTGCTTTATGTTCTACTTGATGTAGAAATTTTATTAAGTATTTAATCATAAAATGAATTGCATATGAAAATTGTTCTAACACCAATAAACGATCTGTGGATCATATAGATACAGAATTACTGCAGTAATATTAGCATCAAATTACTTAGGTGTAAATACCAGAGGGTATATATCATAATGTGCATAACAACACATAATTAGAACAATTCTGGGTCTAAAACAGAAACATGTAGAACTGATTATTCTGAACATGTAAATAAGTTAAAGCCTAGGGGCTAATTTGTAAATTGGAGGGGATAAAGTGGACTTCATTGTAGCCTGCAGGTTGTTGTTTCTGGCCTGTGGGCCGGCTGCGGCTTGGTGGCGGCCCGTGATGGCGGCCTGGGCGCGGCCCGCGGTGGTGGCCTGGCTGAAGCCCATCTGACCCACCATGGTCGGCCCGTATAAAAGGGCTGAGGGATGGCGGTTAGGGTTGCCAACCCCTAACCCGCACGCCCCCAGTTCGCTGCCGCCTCCTGCATGATGGGTATGACGCCACCGCCTGCAGGTGTTGCCGCCAACGCCGGCGTCGAGTTCCTGGCCGGAAGGCCGGAGTTGCAGATCCACGTCCCTCTAGTGCTGCGCCGCCCCTCCCCCTCTTCCTCCTCTATCTTTTCTTTGTCCACCGCCCTTGAGTCGCCGGTTTGCGTTGGCTGCTAGCCGGTCATCATTTGCCGGAGGAGATCCCCAGCGTGACAGGGCTTTAGTGTC
Source organism: Cenchrus americanus (assembly GCA_947561735.1). Classification (NCBI taxonomy): domain Eukaryota; kingdom Viridiplantae; phylum Streptophyta; class Magnoliopsida; order Poales; family Poaceae; genus Cenchrus; species Cenchrus americanus. Next base: position 28,563,265 of record OX387241.1, on the reverse strand, counting down.
GTGCTGTGCTATGCTGTGCTGGATGCCGAGGCGGCAGTCCATGGCCGCAACGCGGCCGAGGGGTCTCGTTCCGGCGGGAACCGTCAGATTCATCAAGGAAGAAGCCAGCGCGGAGGCGCTGTTGGCTCTGTCCTTGTGGTGAAGCGAGGTGCTCCTTCTGCAGAAGCAGTCTGAGGATTGTTAAGTCCTCATTGGTTTTGGTCACCGAGATATGGTGCCAACAAGGTAATGCATTGTAATTAAAGAAGAATTCTTGCTTGCAGATGTTAGTTTTACTCCATTAATGTAATCTCTGATTGGAAAACAAAAGAATGTGTTTGTTGACACTGATCTTCACATCTTCTATTTGGCAGAATGCCGACAATGAAGAAGTCATGATTCTGCACCAGAGCATGGTGTGGACTGCATTGATGAGGAGATAGGCATCCAGTGATGCCCTGCAGGGAAACACCACGTCCACAACAACCACAGCCATGGCGTCCAGCAGGACTATGGCCATGGTGCGCAAGTGCGGAACCAAATCCTAGACTTCGTCCAGGGATCCATGGTCAGCCACCGTGAAGAGTAATAAAAGAAATAGTCTTGTAGACCAACGAAATGTAAGTCTCTAGAAGTCATCTTACACAGTAATGGTGAGGACCTCTAGCCTCTCTTCTTCTCCTGTGACAATGGTCAGGCCTGTTTGGCCTCTGTCCGTGCCTTGTGCGCTTATAGGAAGAGTGAGTGCGTGATAACGTGTTGTAAAGTGAATACAAATGAATTGATTGATTGATGAGGGGGTGGACCCCTGAATATATAAATAGGGAAAGGGTGTGTAGGCACCCTTTCAGGAGTGTCGCACCCCTTCGGGATGACCTTTCGACAAGGCGGTTGTAACTTCTTAATTACATCACTAATGATTCCCCTAATTACATAGTTATGCTAATTGATCACTAATCAATATTTCATAACACCCATGAACTTGTGTATTGAGAATGACACATCATCATGCTGAAAAGCTGATGTACTCCCTCTGGTTCCATATTAGAAGTCGTTTTGACAAGGTTTGAGTCAAACATTGGGAATATAAACCGTGAATAACTTTTAAGTTGTTGAATTTGAAAATGTGAAAATCATATAAATAGATGTCTTAAAAATTACTTTCCTAAGAATATACATATATAACTTTCTAATAAATATTTTTATACAAAAGAGAAGTCAAAGTTGTGCTTTGGTGACCGTGTCGCTGTCCTAAATGACTTCTAATATGGAACCGGAGGGAGTAGCATACTTGGTACCCGTGCTTATGACACTACTATTGAGATTGGTCTAATGACATTATTTTAGGAATTAGCTAAAATATCCATACGTTCTGTGACCAAACAACTTCATACGAAACACCCTATGACACGTGGCCGGGTCCATGTGTGGTCAACGTCGTCTGTTCAACTTATTTCAGTTTGACTTATTTGTCTCTCGCAAAATACTACTATTCAATATGCCAGACGACTGCCAGCCGAACGGGCTAGTGCTTTCAGTGGCAGTGTGGCGCATCCCAGACCTGGCACGGTCCCAGCATCCAGCACCCCCTAGCGGCTGTTGGCTTATGTGTCGCTTGCTCCTTTGATCTTCCATTCTTCCCTCGTCGGATCAACGCTTCCATGAGTTGCATCAGTCAGGACAGGAGCACCACCGAACATCACTATACCAGTCGTCCTGTGGAAAAGATAAGGTGCTCAACCAGGGCAGGCAGTGCCGCTCCGTCCAGCTGTAGTTCGTCACGATTCACAAGTGACGGTGTGCGACCAGAGTGGCCGGCGGCTGCAAACGTTTTCTGGTGCTACTGTTATCCTGCATGTTCTCCACGCGCCGATAATACCGATCCAGTCATGTCCGTTCTCAGTTGGACTATAGTGGTCTTTTTAGCTTGCACTGAGGGGTTAGGGCTGATTTCGGTGCTGTTTAGACTTTAGACACAATTTATCTAGTAACTAACTACATAGTCTAAGAAAAGATTTTCTTTTCGCTTCTCGTAGTTTAAATCTCTATAAAGCAGCTAACTACATAAACGAGAATTGATGAAAGTAAGTAAAACGTTTGGTGACATCCTCACTTATTTTCACTGACAAGTCAGGAGTTTTAAGCGGAAATAAACGAGGGCACGTGAGGCACTTGCTCTCGGTTTTGGTCGCAAGTTAAGCCGCACGACAAGGGCGTTAGGGTTTACATGGGTGTAGAAAATAGAAGTGATATGGAATCAGTCAACTCATCTTAGGTGGACTCTCTAAAAACAGAGAGAAAAAACTCATGAAAGCATCCACATGAAACAATCCTAGGTAGACACTCTAAAAGGAGCCTAGAAAATCTCAAAACATCAATTTTATTTCTAATAAATACTCACCTACTCCCTCCTTTCCAAAATAAATGCAATTATAGGACAAGAATGCAAACCAATATAAGAGTAAAATGACCAAACTACCCCTTATCTTATATAAAAAAGATGTAGACAAGAGCTTATCATTTGTGTGAGAAGCTTCTAGAGTCTCTTTTTCTTTTATAGTTGGTTAATCAAAGTTGCATTCTTTGTGGGACAAAATTTGAATCATAGAATTGCATTTATTTTGGGACGAAGGGAGTATGTCATTATGAAGAATTAACAATATCCCTATATTTATGTCTAAATTAGTCGCACATGTATCTATAAAAAAATTAACTCTATACTATCCACCGATCACATCATACATAATCAAATTAAATAAAAATCATCTAATTATCATGACCTACTGGTCATGTGTGGCGCAACTAACCTCTTGTCCTTAATCTATCACCGATATTTAAATAATAAAAAATTGTGGTTATAGGATCTTAAGCCAATGCCCATTAATGTATTATACACTTTTTAAGTAAATTTTTTCATTGTTCTCACTAAATTAAATAATAATTTATACTGTCGATTATATATGTACTAACTCATGCGCGATGCACGGGTTGGTGGACATGGACTAGTGTACCACAATGCAAATTTGTACAATGTCAATGCATATGAACACACAAAACCATCAGTAATTCCTTGTCAGTACTCAGTACTGAGCTTTCTTGCCCTGAATGAGCGAAGGCTTACACTACTACAACTCTACGAGCATGCACAAGCACAAATGCACGATAGAGCGAGGAGTAGGAGCAGGTACTACGTTGTAAAATTGCCTACTGTGGCTGGGTTTTGCGGGGAGTCTTTCGGCGAATAACAGAGCAGAGCAGCCTTCTTTTCTGATTGGTGGGTTCAGGGAGCGTACGCCTGCACTTTGAGAGACAACATAGACAGTGTCGCATCCACCGTAAGTTGTTCGACAGCCGAGCAAGGAATCGCCCACATCGACCGCTTTTTGCAGGCCGTGCGCGACCGTCCGTGTGTCGGATGCAACAAGTGCTTGCTGAGGCGACACACACTGCATAGTCTGCTCGCTTGGCTGTTCTGATCTTGCGCTTGCTGGCTCAATACACGAGTGACGAGTCCCAAGCCCGGCGCCTCCAAAGAAAGGCGACACCGACATGAACCGCAGCGTGCGGCCCATCAGGCTGTTCGTTTGACTGGTGGTCGATGGCTAGAGAAAAGTAGGGCTGACTGGTTGTTGATAGCTGATTTGTTCTGAGAGAAAAATATTGTTGGCTAGTGGCTGACAAGACCAAGATGCACTAGTGGCGGCCGGCAGCAGCACGCGGCAGTGCCTAGCGTGCTGGCGTGCGCATGATCTGGGCCTAGCTTACCATCCACGCCAATAAGCCCGAGGCCCCGAGATGCCGCAGGTCGCATCAATGTTCAGTGCCAAGGCTCGACTCGTCGTCGATCGCTGCTGCCTGGTTTCAGCGCTCTCTATAAAGTAATAGCCGCCCTGAGAGCTGCGCGCCTGCGCCCGAGCGCCGAAGCCGCCGGCGGCGGCTGAAACTCGACGTGCCGCCGGCAATCTATAAAACTTATATAGGTGAGACCCACTATGTCACCATTGGATTTCTCTCAACACGCAAAGATTCCACGTCCATCATCTACTACGCGTCATGTCACCATCCACCATAGCCACGTCATCATCCACTCAAATCACATATTTACGCCTTCAATCGATTTTCTCAAACGCTTATAAGATGTATATCACACCACAAAATTCCTGCCGACAATTTTAGAATGATTCACTCTCAACAAAATAACATGCTTTCATATATAATGAGTTCACAAACGAATATCTTCGGTGTCACTACTTTCACATTTCACCTTAAAATTTTGTTTAAAAAATTCTCGCAAGAACGCCGGGGTATCACCTAGTTCAAAGGATTTTTGTGGCTGGAGAAGTGGAGAGAAACTGGACAAGCATGCATGTATCCACGGGGAGGAGAATAATCGAGTCTTCCGTTAGCCGGCGGGCACAGGGTAAAACGGCAGAGACGAAGGGAAAGTAGACACGCACGGGGACGGCGCCGGCGCGCACGCCGTGATCGACCTCGAGCGATGGTGATGGCTGTTTCAACTCCAAATTGTGTTGCCTTCGCGGTCATCGATTACGTAGACCGCAGCAAACGAAAGGAGGACGGTTGAACTACGCAGGCAGGCACATGCAGTCAAAGCCCACGTTCATTCCTGCTGTAGTTTTGCATGGTGTACATGTCCACTAGACCACGATCATCCCGGTAACGTCGGGCACGGGCACTGCAGCACTGCTTTTTTTGCGTTCCAGAGATCCAGGGGTCTTGATAAGATTAGGCAGAGAGAATTTAGTTGACGCATCGTGCGTAGGATTTCACGTCTATCCCCGTCTTGTTTTTATCTGCCCTGCAGGTAAGAAGAGTAGGCCAGGAACTTAACAAAAAATCATTTGCACTAGCAATGCAAGCACAACTTGTAAACTTTACCTTTCAGTGATGTAGAAGCAACCATGCATGCAACGGCAATATGTGGATCGTGCAGTGGTTTCCATTAGTTTTGTCGGCGAAAAGCTTGGTGCCAACAGACCTTACCCTTCTTCGGTGAGATGCGGCGAATTTAACCTGCAGGCTGCAGCCCGCTGAGGGGCTGTCTCTGTCTGACTCCACCCGTCAACTTGCAATCTTTTTTTTTTAATCGCCGTCTTCCGGGCCGCACTGCTAGTTTAGCCCTTGTTTCTTTGTCAGGAGTTGGATAAATGCTTTTTTTCCTACCGAATTGGCCCAAGTCCATGAAACGGGACAAGGGAGCAAGCCCATTTTTGTTATGTTGGGCCTCATAGAGCTGTACCGTGTCTTGCTTACATTCGCGGTGGATATTTTTAGCCCCGAAGTGCCAGGCCAAAACTCGCAACAAAGCGTTGGGCCCGCTCCTCTCTCCCTCTGCTGCTAGGGCTCCATGGGCAAACAGGAGCCATGCCAACTCCGGCGAGGCATGACTTTTAACCCGGAACAGTGCGGTCGACGCGACGCATTTCCTTCCGGCCACTGTGCTCCTGCGTAAAGGCAAGCGGTTGTGACGCGTGACCCAACAGGCACGAACTATAGCCAAAGAAGGCCATCGATCACACACTGAAGCACGAACAGTGGCATGATGTATAATTGGCCAGGCTGAACTGTTAAAGGAAGTGCTAAGAGAGAGGCGCCTGCAAAGTCCTATCTCGTAACGTGCTAGCTTTGTACGTGGTGTCCTTGGCAAGGTCCATATGGAAGGCAGTCTGAAAGCAATGTTGCATTGTGTGTATCTTGTCTGCATGCTGCGTGTCTCTCGAGTCAGGCCCCGGACTTAAATGTATCTCGCTTAACTTGCATAATTGGGGGGCAAATTTTCAGAAAGGGAAAACAAGCAATGGTCCCGGAGAAACAATCGGTTGTGTATATGCCGCTGGCGTCTGAACATATGTGTTAGAGTTGATGAGGTATGAGCAGAGGAAATAAGTTGCTGCATATGCGCCGTGTGCTACGGAACTGTCTAGTTCTGCTTGTCAAGAATTGATCACCTCTCTCTCAATCGATCACGCGGTTCTGCGTCACGAGGAAAAAGACTACAGTACTATGCAAGCCATATCTGAATTGCTAAAAAATCGGCACGTTTAAGTTGTTGGTCAAGGAATACTGCAAATTTGGACGGAAAAGAAAATATTCTGTAACCGAGTGTTCGATCCCGGTTTCCTGGGTTAGTCTCTGCATGACGTCGTGGCTGCTGGGAGACATGGACCATACGTGATACGTCCATGCCCCTAGCGAACACATGCCTACGCCTACGCGAAAGAATTCACCCAGGAAACGTTACAGTATACAGGAATATACTGGACATATATAGGATGGGGTTTCGAATGAGGAAATGTTTATATATATATATACAAACCTACACAAATCGACACGCCCTTATCCCTGGACCTGATCTGCTACTATACTACTACGGAGAGTAGTATGTCGTATCTATGCGTATCGATCGCTTTCGATCTCCACACGCTTTATCTCAAATCAACAAGTCAGATCACGAGTAGTGTGTACTGTGTAGTGATATAGTACGTACGTAGCTCTCATCTGCTAGCCGCGCGGCAGTGATGTACGTTCAACACAATGAATGGCGAGACGTCACAGCATGCCAGCCAGGTCGCGCAAATTCAGCCCAGGAAATGAGGGATCTGGGCATCTGGCCCTGTCACGAGTCTCCTTTCCAAGCCAGGAGGCTATACCTACACTGGCAGAGCATGCAAGAGCAGCCAGTCTTTAACCAATTGGTAGTGTTAAGAAATCCCTAATGCATGGTGGGCTCATACCAAAAACCAGATATACCCCCGAAGGGTCATCCACGTCTATATAACAAACAACTGGGTATTCATCTATGACTAATGAGAAGGAGACGTGAAGCTCCACCTATATCATGTGTCTATGTGTTATTTGTGCATGAGAGGGTCAGGGAAATGGGATCTAATCTACATCTTCTCACGCCTTGTTCTTGGATTGGGATTGGTAAAACGGATTGGGGATCCAATTCTTAACAGGTAGTATACGCATAGATAGATTCCCGTTTTCCCCGATTCTCGCTCTCATCGATCGCTCTGACTTAGCTAGCAAATATGCCTTCTCTACCCGGAAAATGGTATGCATACGTATATACAGTGCATATGCAATTTCTACAAAGTCGGCTGTGTATACCAGTACTGCCACATGCCTACAGCCTACTCCCTCCGTCCTGAAATAAAAGGCATTTAAGGGTTCAAAATTTGTCCCCAAATATAAGACATCTTATGAGTTTTTGGTAAGTACTCAATCAACTCAATTATAGACTTGCCAAATATTGCACTTATTAACTCAAAAACTTACCAATAATTATCATTGGCTACGAGTATATGTGACATTTTCGCACCTCTTTAATCTGTCCTAAAAATCCTATAATGCCTTATATTTCAGGACAGAGGGAGTACGTGTGAAGTGCTTATAATTATCGTCCATGTCGGACTTTATTCATTATAAGTTGGAAATTGGTTTAATGCTTTACCAAATAGCAAAATGAAGCACATTGAGGAGTCTACAAGGAAATAAAGTGAGAAGATATATTATTTGGAATTACTACCCCCATTCCGTTTTAAAACACATGACATCTAGGACAAGCAAATATAATTGACTTGCCTTAAACAGTGTATAGTGTGAGTCACATTTGTGAGTTAATTAGTCGATCTGAAAATATGCCTACACAGTTAGGGAACTTCAGTGCCATCTTTTTTGTCCCACTTTGTGCATCCTCAATATGCTTTCGAGGGAATACACTAACCCATCACATTGAGTTGTTCCTATCGTGACCCTTCCCAACTTTGTCGGTGACCCTTCCCAACTTTGTCAGTGACCCTTCCCAATATCATATTGTTGATGACCCGATTCATCTATCATAAATCTATATCAAAGGAAAAGCTATAGTTTACCGGGATGAAATAGAAATATTCATCATCAGATTTTTCTTCTTCGATCAACACTCTATCCCCGACCTCTGACTCCAGCCAAATTTTGGTGAGATTAGAGACGGCACATTTAGAGGTCTGGAGTTTCATGGGTTAGGGGTTTCCTAGGTGGGTTCTCACTGACAGCCCTAGAGGGAAGGCAAACATCATTAGCCTAGCCCGGCGGAGGTGGCGAGCATGGAAACAGGGGCACCACCAACCGGGTAGTTGTGAAGGGTTGTTGGACGTTGCTGATGCTGGGGTGGGAGGAAAGGCGACGACGGTGGAGTAGGTAGGAAGGCGGCTGGCGCCTTAACCTTAACCTAAATCAATTGAATTCTTATCAAAATGGTCAATCCACAACTTTAACCTCTAACTCCATGAATCTAAGCTGCTAGGAAAATCTAGCTAGTCTCATTAGGGATGCCAAGATGGGAGAGTAGAACACATGACAGATCTTGACGTAGTCAAAGTGGATCGAGAAGGAGGAAAAAAGAAAGTTCAGATGTTCAATGGAGGAGAAATTCCATGCTGCTATTTTTTCAAGCCTTCCGTTGTGCTAATAATAGGCCACCAATTTCCTTGTACCAAACCTTGACGAAATTCTTGACGTGCCATGCCCTAGATGCATAAAATCTTGGGAGGATCCAGCACTCATACGTACAGCCTACAGGGGCGTGCAATTGTGCTGACTACTGCGCAGCAACGCCGTCAAGTAGCTTTATTTCCATGTAGACCCGGGCTGTACTCTCGAGATGTACAGTACCAGTACGCGTACACGATTGCCCATTCGCGGGAGTAGCTTTAGCCGGGCCCGCGCTGATCGTGCACGAAAGGAACTGGAGTTAATTTCCGTACTCCCCCGAGTAAGCAGGAGAGAGAAGACTGAAGAGAGATTAGGATTCGGGAATCAGGAGGAGGGGGGTTGTGGTAGGAAAAGGCACGCACGTCCGGGCCAATCCAAACCCAATTCGCCTAGTGGCTACAACTCTGTAGTTTCATCAGCTCGCAAGTCTCGGCGTCGGCGCCCCTCGTTGGATTTGGACTCGGCCGCTTTGCTTTTTTGAGACGCCAGGCGGCCAGGCTACCCACCCCGAAATATCGGCACCCTTTCCTCTCCCCGGCAATTTGCCGATTTGCCTCGCTACCTCGCTCGTTTGCAGCAAATCTCTATGCGATCTAGCCTTTCCCCATTTGCTCGAGACGCCCCTTTTTCTCTCCATCGGCGGTGAACTAGGACTCCTCGCCGTGCCGCATGCCCCTGCAACCAATCTTTTGCTTGGATTTGGTCCGACCATTTAGGGCACGATTCAAAGCGCCGCCCCCGGGCGGCAATTGGAGATGATACCGGAGCGGGGCGAGCGTGTGCAGCGTCAAAGGAATATTGACGCTTTTGGGGTGTTGTGGTGGCAACGCAACGCAAGGCAAGCATGGGCATCGGTTGCCACAGCCGGTCGCCCTCGCGTTTCCCGTTCTGGCCGGCGCCGGGGAACCGGCCGGCGCGGCCAGATCGCTATGCAGAGCGTGTCCGCCGGGGAACAAGGATAGAGGACGGACGATTGCTGACAATGTTTTGTTCGTGATTCTTGTTCGTATCCAATTAACCCCTAGCTCGCGCCCTCCCAATTCTGACGCCATGCATCGAGATCAAATATATTGCTGTGTGTAAGTACCACCGAGGTCATATATGTATGCATGGTACATGGCCTTATATTACACACCGCACGTTCAATACCACCACGTCGTACCAGTACCGCACCCGCATTATATTGTACATTAGGGCACTGTGCGCGTTTGTTCGGCCCGTGCAAAAATTCTCCAGCCACGGCTGCGGGCGCCTCCCAAGCAAGCATACTAGCCCTGCCACGGAGCTGCTGGGGGCGGGCGCGTACCCGGTATATGCGCGTGTGTCAGCGAGGGGCCGAGGCCCGAGGGCTCACGATGGAGTTGGCAGTACCACAGAATAGACCAATGCCCGCCCCCGCGCGCGTTTTTCGGTGGACTGGCGGGACTCCGCCGTCTCTCCTGCGCCCTAGCGCCGGGTAGTACGTACGAGCTGTGCGCGGGTGCCAGCGCCCAGCGAGAGTAGTTTAGGGCCGGAGTCGCGGCCTCTCCCCCGCTCGCCGATCGCATCAGGGCGCGACCGGCCGGCCGGCCGGCCGGCGAGGAAAATCCGCGTACGGCCGCCGCGTATCCCGATGCGCGCTCTCGCCCCTGGCTCGGCACGTTCAGGCGGAGCCCCCACCACCTGGTGGCTGGCTGCAGGGAGAGCTGGCATGGCCATGGATGATGGATGGATGCTTGGCCTTGGCCCAGCGGAAGGGAAAGGGAAGTAGTGAAGGGCGTACTGGTGGGCGGGCGCGCGAGGGCGACCGAAACCGGTTTATGACTCCCGTGACAGGAATACACGACGCCAGTCCACAGCCGACACGTAGCGCACAGCCTATGGTGCGCGACGTACACTCGCCTCCACCAGTCCACCACTCTCTTTCTCTCTCCTGTAGTGTGTTTGACATGACTACCGCTCCTCTCCTCCTCCGCATGATGACTGCTGGATCCTTGAACTTGTTGGCGCAAAAAGTGCACTCAACGCCAATCACACAGCAGCCCGAACAAAGTTCCGGCTTCGCACGCGCAGAGCAATGACGTGCCGCCAATTTTTCCCGAAAATTAACAAAAGATGAAGCAGCTTAAATACCAAAGTTTGGAACTTGCCGGGTGGTACCAGACAGTTCCATATTTACGGCTAAAAAAGCCAAGCAGGATGACACATAGCTATGTGAAGCTATTTGTCAAAGAACCACGACCATTCGGGCAACCGCAAAAGGAGAAGGAACACTGCCGAACGGATGACGCAAGCATGACAACGACCGGTCTTTGTATAAACAAAGTTATACGTACGAAGTTATGACCGATCTCCATGAAGATTAACACTAAATAAATGAAGTAAAGCACGGACATAATCATGTATTAAATAAGCATGCATAGATCCAAAGCACTAGTCTACCGCGTGTCTAGCTACTTTAAAATCCGTCGAGTATGATATCAAACAAATCTATCCACCGCATGATAGACTTGCATGAAAAAACGTACCACTTTCCACAAATAGATCTATCCAGCGCATGATACAATCTAAATATGGAAAGCTAAAAGCATACATCATTTAAAACATAAATAATGCACGTGATCTACTCGTGAAGAAACATAACCGAATACGGCTGAACAGCCGATCCAGGGTCCATGAAGAAGGAACAAACATTACCACGTGAATAAATCTATCAGACTGATTTGGGAATCTAATCCACCGGATGACTAGCTCCAAAGCAACCCAAAAACCTGCATCTACCGCATGATACCCGGTTCTTTCAAGATTTATACGAACATAGCAAGCTCGAACCCGCAACACGTAACAACCTAGATCGATTCGGTTTCGGCTATCGGAGAGCACAAGATCCACGCGTCAAAACACGAAACCTCGCTCGCACAAGGATCATAAAAGAGATATAGCCGATCCAAACCCATCTAGATTGGGCAAGGATGTGTTACATGAATTAAAACATAAAGTAAAACTCAAGATAACACGGGATAACTTAATGAATCTATTGGATCTTGCCAAAATCCAATAGAGCCGATAACTAGCTTCAAGCCAGATCTTAGCCTACCGCATGGCTCATGATCTAACAAGAAACCTTCTTGAACCAAGCTTGAATCTACCGCGTGACACGAAGCATGGTAACAAGACTACTTGCATCAGATCTAAATCCACCGCATGATACTAGACATGATACAAGGTTGCCGGTACTCACGGAGGTCGACGGATCGATTGGCCCTCTCGAAGAACTCGACGACACGACAAGGACTCTAGGATTTGGCGTAAGGCCGGTGTGTATTGAAGAATGATCGTGTTTGTTACATACATTCAGAGGTCGTATTTATACCCCGTTGAATACAACTGCGAATGGATTCATTACCTAACTAAACTCGATCGCTCGTCCATCCATTCGTCTCCCTTGATTTGAGCCACGTCACCGTCCAATCCCGCAAAATCAGCTCTACTGTTCCTTTGCCGAACCGGAGCAGACAGCCGACCGCAGATCTCTTTGCCGAAAATCTCTGGAAATATCCTTCCTTCCACCAGACGGACTCTTTTTCGAACCGGACCCACAGTCGACTCCTTACCAAATTTTGGTGTTAACACGTGCCCCTTCAATTGTGGGATAAAAATAATTTTGTTCCACAATTGACTCCGCCCACGAATCCTCGAATCAAATCCGTCAACACCCGTTCTTCGCAATCCGCCGAATCTTCGTTCGGATCCAACCCTAGATCCCCTCGCTCCGAGCTCGAACTTCCAATGGCAACTCGTAACCAAGTCGCTCGGTAAATTCATCCCCCGCAAACCTTGTTCGGCATTAGGTTTTCAATTTTACCCGAGATTTTCCTTTTCCGCTTTCTTCCAGGAGCCTTCTACCGCTCTTTTGATTCCTATCGAGGCCAATTCGCAGTCTTATTACCTTGGTCCTGTGGGGAATCCTGACCCTCGAGATCTTATTGCCGCTGAATCTCAGAGAATCCCCTTCAAGGCAGCTTTGTCTCCACCTCCTCAGTGGCAAGATGCGTTCAAGAACTGGCCTTTGCCCCCAATTGCAGGCTGGAAGACTTGGTACCGGAGGATTCTTGCGGATAAGAGTGGATTGACCAACCTGGATGCTCTCCGTATCGCTCAATGCTTGGAGTTATCCGTGGCTGAGACCCCCAAGAATGAAGATCTTCTGATAGCCGCATGCCACTTCTGGTCAAATGGAGTCAACGCCTTCCTTTTTGGGCATGGCCCAATGTCTCCAACCTTGGCCGATGTATATATGATCACTGGCCTTGACATCACCGGATCTGCCCAGCCCTGGGACTTCAAAAACTCTTCACGCCAGACAGGGGTAAAGCCAGGGAATGGTTACAAGAATTATATCTTGAAGCACATGAAAGACAATCCCCTTGGCGATATTGAATACAGAGCCTTCCTGAACATGTGGCTGTGCAGATTCGTTTTCTGTGGCAAGGCCAACGAACCCACTTTGAACCATATCGCGATGGCGATTCATCCGGGCCGGTGGCAATCGCCTCCCTCCGGGAAAATTCTTCTTGGGCAGGCGTATATCATATGCTTTATCGATCGTTACCCAAATGTACACCGGTCGAGGGATAACATGCGTCAATGGCCCTTGGTGGTTTGTTCAAATGTGGCCGCAGCCTCCACATGCATCAAATTGTCGGTGTCGATTTGAACTTCGTGTTCTTCCCTCTCGTCCAATCACCCCGAAGGAGAGCCTCAAGCTACCGAGAGGATGCCAAAACTACGGAGAAGCGGCTTCAACCGTTTCCATCCAAACAGACATCGGCCAGCCTCTTCGAGTTGTTCTTCAAAGGTTTCCCCAATCCTCTTTGGTTTCCTTATCTAGGCAACGACACCTTGACCTTCCCCGTTGAATTTTCCTTTGAGCCCGACCATCAAGATAGGGGATTCTTGGAGATCTTTAATATCATAATCCGCCCATGCATACTACCGGCCGAGTTCAATGGAGGGAGGCCGAATGTCGCACTTATGAATACTATCGGCCTAATGTAATGGCCGGACAACTTGGATGCGGCCGGATGCCCCCAAGATTGTTCTTGCACGAATTCCTCAAACCCGGGGAGGAAATCAAAGAACCGATGCGGGGCGACAGAGTTTTCAACTATGTGTGCGGTCCCACGGTCTACACATGTCCTTTGTGCCCACAACCATAGCTCACCCCACCTTCAACTCCCCGGTGGCAAGAATTTCATGACCATATCTTCGGTGAGCCCGTTCATGTATTCGTGCGAGTTGGTACCGATTTTCTTGCCAATTTCGAGAGGTAATACAATGAGCCCTTAGATCGACCTTCCCTCTTTGTTCGTGGTCCCGACCTTCATTTTTCCGTCCACGAAACACGGTTACGCCCCTCGAGCTAGGGCAATTGCTTACAACGCCGAAGGCCCAATTTCAGCACTAGGATTCAAATCCACAACTCGCATCAACTAATGGCCGGATACGCTACCACGGATCCCGGCCTTTCTAGCCTTGCTACGGACGGAGGCAAGGTCCGCATCCGATTGCCCCTCCAAGTGCTAAAAGGAGAAGGACCGTCAAGAAAGTGCTTGTTGAGGTAAACCCTTTTACTTTCTTGATTACCAGGTCACTCTGTTCTTGATGAATCATATTATTGTGCATTTCGGACCGAGCCCGGCGGCCTTCGGACCCGCATCGCCAATGCTCCATCCACTCGGTATGACTTCTCTTGCTTTTTCTTGAGGATGAACACTGGCATTTACCCTCCCAATTTGGCATTTGCAGAAGAAACAACAGAAGGGCAGCTTGTAAATGTTCCAGTGGTCCAGCAAGCAAGTCCACCCGGGGCTGAATTACCTATCCCAGTGGAGATCTCATCCTCATCACCTTCTGAGAAGCAGCAAACTCTCCAGAGATGAATCTCCCAATTCAACTGGAGCCACCAAGTTCCCCAAGGGTGCCATCACCGTTGGTCAAGCGAGAGATAACCAACCCAACGAGGCGGATCCGACTCCTTATCGCCCGAAACTCACGAGCCGCCGATAGCCGCATCGGCACCTCCCGGCTTGGAAGTTTCGGCTCCGCCCGGAGCATCTCCTTCGCCCGTGATCGCTCCCCGCTCAAGAAACCAGCCATGAGGTATCCACCGCGCTTAATTTTGGTACCTCGATGTTTAGCATTCTTAACTCGGCAACGTCGTTTCTCGGATCGAGCTCCATCATCATCAAGCCTCGCCATTAGAGAGCAATTCAACCGCCGAGGTGATGAAAGAAACATATCGGCCCAATCGCCAGATGAAGTGTTGCCCAAACTTAAAGAAATTGCAGCCTGGCTAGAAAAAGATGCTCAGGATCAGTTCAATGATCTTCATCATTTCGAAGAGATGTTTGAATCTATTAGTCAAGAACTCCCTGAAGACATCAGAGCTTCTCTATCATCTGTCTATGACTTGGAGCCCCTTTTATGTACCCTTAAGGCGCGCTTGGAGGAAATTGCGCTCCCGTCCGGCCATTGAAAAGAGGAAAACCGATGCTGAACATGCCATGAACGGGGCACAATCCCAAGCAGAGAACCATAAAGATGCATTGGCTAACTCCGCAAGCTTCCTATGATCCGAAAGTTGCTAGGAAGGCCGCTCTAGAAGCGAACCGAGAAGCCCGTCGGCGGAGATAGAGATTGACAAAGAGAAAATAGCCGAACTTCCCGGATTGATAGCAAAGACCCAAGCGGAAGTAAAATCGGCTATCACCAAAATAGAGCAATGCGATGCGGAACTCACCGATTTATCCGGTGCCCAAAAGGACCGCCAGGAGATGCCTGGACAATTCCCATTTGATAATATCCAATGTTCGTCGTGTACTTGCCAAACTTCGAATGCCTCGAATATCCTTATTGATGTATAACCGAATTGGTCGTTCTCGTAATATCTTCTTGTG
This sequence comes from Cenchrus americanus, assembly GCA_947561735.1. NCBI lineage: Eukaryota > Viridiplantae > Streptophyta > Magnoliopsida > Poales > Poaceae > Cenchrus > Cenchrus americanus. The sequence continues at coordinate 28,547,849 of OX387241.1, read as the reverse complement.
ATTTGTTTCCTTTCTTTTGCGCACTTTTAGATGTAATGTTTGAACGACCCATTCGGTAGTGAAACGCCAACTCCCGAACGACACTTTGATTCCCTTTAGCCGAACCAATCGATCTACACGCGGCTCGGCCCTAGAACTCCAAGCGACCCGCCGGCGGGCCGGCCAAGGAAACCTTTCCACCTTCCGATTTTCTTGGGATATGCGCCACGATCCACGACCACGACTCGAAGCCACGATTCATCCCCGCCGGTGCCTATAAATGTTACCATAGGTGCCCCTAGCTCCCCGCCGGGCCTTCTAGCTCTCGAATCTTTGCCAATCTTTAGCCCTCTCGCAAACAAGGCACATCCCAAACCACAATGGTGCGCCGCCCTCAACCGCCGCCGTGCCTCCGACGAGGCCGAGGGGAGCGGCGCCAATGCGCGCGGGCGGTGATGATCGTCAATCTCTCCTCTTTGATTCTCGTTCTCGATCTTCTTTTGCCTTGACGATCATCCCCCCCTTTTTCGAGCCGATTCGGTGGAATCCGCCTCGTGCGCCCGCCAATCGGCCCCTCCCCGCATGACTCCTCGAGTCCGATGGCCACCCCCGTGCCGTACGGGGAAGAAGACGCCATCCGCTTCAAGGAGGAGCTAGAGGCGTCCCGTCGTGAGCCGGAGGACGTCTCCAAGAAAGCGGGCGTGGCCGAGCTAGAATGGGAGGACCGGCGCAAACACCGCCGGAGGCCATCGACGGTATGGTTCCGAGATTGATTCTTGATCCAGCCCGCCTTTGATGCTAATCCCGTCTCGTTTGCTCTTTGCGGCCCGCGATGCCGAGCTCAACCGCCCAAAGGCGCCGGTAGAGCAATTGGCCGAGAAGGTGAATGCCCGCGGCGACACGCCGGAGGAGCGCCCGGCCGCGGTGGAGCGCCGCGTCGACGAGGTGGCCGTCCATGGCGTTCGTTTGGGCACCACCTTGGGCTTGGCTGCGATGGCGACGCATACGGACGTCGACTATTCCACCGGGCCGCGTGGCTTTCGGGCGCGGCGCGCGGAGGACATCGACGAGATCGAGCTCATCCCGGGAGCGCCTTGACGGCCACGGCGATGCCATTGCCGAAATTACCCATCCCCAATCCGTGTTGAATAGGCTCTTCGACTAGATTGTACTAGGGATGTGTAAATGTCGGCAATAGATGAAGAACTTTTGAATTCGCACCGTTCGTGTTGACTTCCCTTTGCATTTTGCATCCGCGAATTTTTCTTTGAATGCATCCGGAACTATCTTTAGCCGAACGCGTGAGAACAACTCGCCCCTTGGCGCAAAATCCACGAGGATCCCAATTCGGCAATCCGTAGACACCGTTCAAGAGAAAACCCTTCGCACTTGGTAGAAAACCCCCGCCGCTTGGTATTCCAACGAGCGTGTACCGGCGCTCATCACTCCCAATGCGCCTCTCCGGTCAATAAAATAGCCTCGCGGGGTGCTCGCAAATCCACTCGCACACTCCTCCATCATTTCTCGTCTCCTCCCCCCGCCTCTAGAGGAAAAAACCCCAACGCCATGGACAAGGGTAAACAACCTCGGAGAGCGGCTCATCAAAGAAGCGTACGATTCGGAAGTGAGTTCTTTTTGATCTCGCTCCTTGTTCTCCCGCTTGATCTTGCGCTTCATGTTTTCCTCTCGTCTTTTTCGACCTTGATTTGCTTCCCGAAGAAGTCATCGGAACCGAAGATGTGCCCGAGTACATCTCCTCCGATTCCTCTCTCGAAGCGCAGGATGCCACGCCCGAACGAGGACCAACCATCGGGGCCGCGCCGCCGCGTCCGCACCCCGGAGCATGGCCTCGGGGACATGTCCGCCCGCCGCCAAGCCGAGCGCGAGCGTCGCATGGCTCGGGAAGCACTAGTAGGGGGTAAATGCTCCCGACTCCTTCATGCCCGCCTCGGATTTCTTGCCTCTAACCTTGATTCTCCCCGCTCCGGATGTCTCGACAGTACGAAGAACCCGAAGGCGGCCCGGGATAGCTTGGTAGAGGCCGCCAATCATGGTCATCCTCGTGCGTTCCAAGTTGTCGTCACGGTGGTCCTGGAACAACCGAAGAGGGAGCGAGCGGCCGAAGAAGTAAAGAAAAGATTGAATCATACTTTCGCTTCTTTCTCCACGCCTTCTCGCTTCCCACCTCCTCGGGACCCGACCATCGGGGTTGTTAGATGTGATCCCGAGTTTCCCGGAGACTTTTCGGGATGGATCTTTCAAGTAATCAACGATTTCTTTCCTCCAATCATCTTCCGCAAGATCCGCCCTTAGTGCACACACTTCGCAAAGAAACGCTTCTTGACTCTCCTTGTAACCGCAGGCGCTCCGAGCTAGCCTCGTTTGCTTCTTCGTTATGCTCTCTAGGAATGTCTTGTAGGGTTACCAATGGGAAGCTTTTCAAGATTTCCCCGCACTCTTCGTAGTAACTCCTAAGCGCTTCGCTCCCGCACTCGTATTGGCCGTTCAATTGCTTGATTACCGATTCGAATCTCCATAGATCTCAACCGAGACGGCCCCGGCTTCCCTCAAATATTGAAACCCTCGAAGTAGTGCCTCGTACTCAGCTCGGTTATTTGTGACGGTGGGTTGTATGGGAATGGCGAATTCAAACTTCTCACCTCCGGGGCGAAATCGGTAGGGATCCCTACTCCCCCACCTTTGCCACATGATGACCCATCAAAAAATAAAGCCCAAGGGGTAATTTCAAGCGGATCAATTGAAGGGTCACGATGTTCGGTTATAAAATCGGCAATGACCCGACCTTTGATGGCTTTTGCCGATTTGAACTTCAACTCGAACTCGATAAAGCTAAAATCCATTTGCCAATCCGTCCATTCAAAATTGGCATAGATAACATATGTTTTATCACATCAAACTTTGAGTATACGGTGCATTCGGCATTCAACAAGTAGTGCCGAAATTTTGTACACGAGTAGTACACGCAAAGACACAGTTTCTCCATAGCCGAATACCTCGGTTTCGGGATCAAGTAGTTTTCGGCTAAGATACGCTACTACCCGCTCCTTTCCTTCGAATTCTTGAATAAGGGCCGATCCAATAGTTTGGGTATCGGCCGCCACGTACAACTTGAAAGGCTTGTTCGGTGAGGAGGAACCAAAGACCGGCGGCTCCTTCATGTACTTGCTTGATCTCATCAAAAGCCTTTTGTTGTTCGTCGCCCCATGTGAATTTCGATCTTTCTTTAGCTTCGAAAGCAATGGAGAGAATGGCAACACCTTCGTGATAAATTTGAGATGAATCTTCTCACGAAGTTGATCTTGCCGAGCGATGATTGCAATTCCTTGAGGTTGGTTGGAGGAACGACTTCATCAATGGCTTTCATGCTCTTTTTGCCAACTTCGATTCCCCCTTCGTGGACCAAAAACCCCAAGAACTCCCCGGCTCGATACCCCAAAAGCACACTTGTTTGGATTCATCTTCGGACCATGCTTCCGGTGCACTCCAAGGTCTTCTTCACATCTTCCGGATGGGTGTCATGACTTAAGGACTTGATCACCACGTCATCGATGTAGATCTCTACGCTTTTGCCGATCAACTCATGAAAAATGTAATTCATGGCCCGTTGATAGGTTGCACCGCATTCTTCAACCCAAATGTCATGACTATCCATTCAAATAGGCCTATATGACCGGGACATCTAAAGGCCGTCTTCGATATGTCTTCTATTGCCATGAAGATCCGATTGTATCCCGCGTTGCCATCCATGAAACTAATCACCTTGTGTCCAACGAGCGGCGTCAATCAACAAATCGGCAATAGGCATCGGGTATCCATCCATGGGAGTAGATCCGTTCGTGTCCCCGAAGTCTATGCAAACCCTCATTTTCCCATTCTTCTTATACACAGGGACGATGTTAGAAATCCACTCCGCATATCCGCACGGCCGAACGAAGTTTGCGTCAAGTAATCTTTCGATTTCCTTCTTCACATCGGCCAATACTTCATCCTTATAGATCTTCCGGGGTGGTTGCTTATATGGTTTGAAACCAGGCTTGATTGGCAACCGGTGCTCGACGATGTAACGATCCAATCCAGGCATCTCCGAGTAATCCCAGGCGAAGCAATCCTTATACTCTTTGAGAAGCTCAATTAAGTTCCCCCTGAAGTCTGGTTGCAAATTTGCACTTATGAACGTCGGCCTTGGCTTATCACCGCTTCCAATATCAACTTCTTCCAGTTTATCGGCCGACATGAATCCTCGCCCTAATTTGCCATCAGTGCCATCCACGGGGTTCTCCATTAAAAATTACCGTAAGAGCCGATCGCTTGAATCGGCCGTTGGTCACCGCCGACGGGTTCAACAGACCTTCTCCCCGGTCCTTCCCCGAGAAGCAATCGATGCCTTGGTACTCCCGGAAGGGCCGGTTCCATGTTGGCCACGCTCACGGAGTCATCCGCCCGGACGACCTCGATCTCATCATCCACCCACCGGATAAGTCGTTGATGCATGGTGGATAGGACGCGGCGAGCTAGCATGAATCCGGTCCCGCCCAAGCGACAGTCGTAGGCTCCTTTGCCTTCGATGACAAAGAAGGTGGTGAGCGGCGTCTTGGACCCGATCATCAAGTCCACGTGAGCGCATCCTTTGGTGTCTGAGGGGTTCCCAGCGAAGTCGTTCAGGATGATGCTTGTAGGTGTCAGATCGCTCGGGCCCATGCCAAGCTTCCTGAAGGTGGTGTATGGCATCACGTTGACCGCCGCTCCACCGTCGACGAACATCTTGGTCAATGGCTTGCCATTGACGTACCCCCTCAAGTACGGCGGCCTCATATGGCGATTCTTGGCCGGCTTGTCGAAGATGGCCTCGCTTGGCCGACACCGCTTGTGCCATCATCCCCTCGGGTCGCTCGTCATCAAAGGAAGCTTCCTCCCCGCATAACCTCGGTTAGCAGGAGCCATGAACTCGTTCGGCGGGGAAGTATACCATGCATGTAGGAGCCGAACGCTTCGATCCCTCCGGGCCGGTCCTTGGGGCGCCACTTCTCGCCTCGTCCGGATCCCGCTTGTTTCATCTCGCGGTTCCTCAAGCGCCGGACCCGCCTCTTCGGCTCCCGCGCAGCCCCGGCGGGCACCACCGCCCCTTCGCCGTACGTGGACATCCTCGTCCTCTTCCCCGATCGCCCCACCCGAGATCGGCTTGGCGCTTCCCGGGATGATCGATGACTTCAATTTTTTGACGCCGATCCCCATTCGGGTGGATCCTTCCAAGTCTCTCGTGGACGGATCGGCGATTGCGCTTTCCGCCCGTACTCAACATATCCGTCGCCGCATTCGGACGCGGTTCTTCAATGTGGGCAGCTTTAGGCCCTCATTCCCGGCGGTGCCCGAAAAAGGCGCATCCCCGCGTGTGCGCGCTCCGCTCGCGCGTGTCTTGTTCTTGGTCTCTTCGCGCGCTTCCTCTTCGCGCTCGCGCCGCTCCTCCCTCGTGACGACGCTTCGGTAGCGCTCCTTCTCTATCCGGCACCGCCATTTGTTGAGGAGAATGCGCGACGTCACCTTGGGCTTAGGCCTGGATGATTCCCCAATCTCGATGTGGCTCTTGAGAACGAGGGGGCGTCGCCTTGTACTTGCTCCAGGGTCACCTGGCGCTCTGGGTCCACTGCTCCATCTTGCTTGGACCTGGCTGAGGTCAGGACCTTGACTTTTCCCTTTTCCTCGGCTGTTATCGCGTTGACCGAAAAGCCGAGCATGTTCTGAGGAAAGGGGTGGCCATCCGGCCTTCATCTTGTTATCGAACTTGAGGTGTCCCTCCCGGATAGCCTTCGGATCCTCATCCCGAAGACCCCCGCAATCGTTGATGGAGTGTGAATCCCCGTCATGGAAGCCACAGGTAACGTTTCGCTTTGACTCCATCGGCCGAAGCATAGAATGCCCCTCGTGCAACTTAATTCGGCCTTCCTTTACCAAGAGCTCAAACAACTTATCGACCTTCGTGATGTCAAAGTCGTAAGTCCCTTTGGTCCGCTTGACCCAACGCCGATTCATTGTCAAGGGCTCTTTACCCCACATGATCTCCGCCGTGCCTACCTCCAATTTGTCATCGAATCCTCGAACAAATCAGCCTTGTCCAAGAATTGGTTGTAGATGTCGGCGACGTCGTGTCGCTTGCCAAATTTGGGGTCCTTCTTGAGGCCATATGCCCGATTGCTCATCGAGAGATAACTTTTGCGACACCGGCCCGTGTTCTCAAACTCCATCCCAAATAGCTTCTCGCGCACGGCCGGCAACATCCCGGCGACGGCCATATCGCCGGATGATCGTCCGGCAAGTTCGGCCGAGAAGCACATGCCTTTGACTTCCCCGAATCTTCTAAGAAACTCCCGCCGGTGTTTCGCCGTGCCTTTGCTTCGTGGGTGGCGAGATCAATCGGCTTCTTCTCAGAGCTGCCGCTGAAATAATGAGCGTGGAATTTACGCTCCAAATCCTTCCATCTGGCCACTGATTCTGGAGGCAGGGACGAGAACCACTGAAAAGCTGGACCCATCAGTGAGGAGGGGAAGTAGCGAACCCTGAACGTCTCCTCGGCCGAGCATTCCCCAAGCTGCATGAGGTAACGGGCGATGTGCTCGACCGTGCTTGTTTCGTCCCGCCCCGAGAACTTTGTGAATTCCGTCGGCGGCTTCACCCTTGGCGGCAAGAGCACGTTATAGTACCACTCTGGGAACGGCGGCCTATAAGCGGGGCCCTGCATCTTTGGCTTGAGGCCGAACCGATTCTCGCATCAATTCGGCCATCTTGCGCGCTAGGGCGTCATCTTCTTGCGCGCCCGCACCGGCGCGCGTACCCCCGGGTGCGGGAAGGCGTCGAACGCTCCGTAATTTCCCACTTCATGATAACCACCGCCGTACAAATTCTTCTCGGAGCCGCTGGTCGACGGAGCAATTCTCCGACCGGGGTCAAGTGGGGCCCCGGATGAGCCGAACGCTAGGTCTCCGTACGTAGGGCCGGTACGGATTCGGCCGCGTGCACGGCCGACCCGTGCTGCCTCCGTGGTGGCGGCGAGGATTGGTTGACTTCCTGAAGCTTGCAACGGGGGCTGAACCGCCCCCCCCGCCGCCCGTGGAGGAGGTTGGAACGCTTGGCTTCCGGCGCTCTGAGGAGGAGGCTGCTGTGGCTGGCTCCGTAGCGGCGGCTGAGAGCTTGACTCACCCAGCTCTATGGTGCTCTTCTGGAAGGGCGTCTTCCCGAACGCTTGCTCCATGCCAGGGCCAAAGATGGCCACCATCATCTGCTGGAGCGATCCGAGAAAGGCCTTGTTGTGCTTGGTGAGCATGTAATCCGCTGACTCTTGGAACACCCGCGCGCACTCCTCCTTTTCATGCCGAGACGTAGCATCGACTTCTCCCGTAGCGCACTCTAGGCATCTCATTCTTCGGGTATGGGACGCCGCTTCGTTTTTCTTAAACGACAAGCAGGCACTTCGCTGAAATTGATCTACGATGTCTTGGAGCCGCCGCCGCCGCTCCGGAGAAAGATCTTCCAAGTTGACATCCATAAGGTCCGCAATCTCGGGCATCTTGAATCGGCTCGGTACGTTTGTCCCACCGGCGTGCCAAAAAGTGTGTTGGCGCAAAAAGTGCACTCAACGCCAATCACACAGCAAGCCGAACAAAGCTGGCTTCGCACGCGCGAAAGCAAATGACGTGCCAGTCAATTTTTCCTGAAAATTAACAAAAGATAAAGCAGTTAAATACCAAAGTTTGGAACTTGCCGGGTGGTACCAGACAGTTCCATATTTACGGCTAAAAAAGCCAAGCAGGATGACACATAGCTATGTGAAGCTATTTGTCAAAGAACCACGACCATTCGGGCAACCGCAAAAGGAGAAGGAACACTGCCGAACGGATGACGCAAGCATGACAACGACCGGTCTTTGTATAAACAAAGTTATACGTAGGAAGTTATGACCGATCTCCATGAAGATTAACACTAAATAAATGAAGTAAAGCACGGACATAATCATGTATTAAACAAGCACGCATAGATCCAAAGCACTAGTCTACCACATGTCTAGTTACTTTAAAATCCGTCGAGTACGATATCAAACAAATCCATCCACTGCATGATACGACTTGCATGAAAAAACGTACCACTTTCCACAAATAGATCTATCCACCGCATGATACGATCTAAATATGGAAAGCTAAAAGCATACATCATTTAAAACATAAATAATGCACGTGATCTACTCGTGAAGAAACATAACCGAATACGGCCGAACGACCGATCCAGGGTCCATGAAGAAGGAACAAACATTACCACGTGAATAAATCTATCGATCGATTTGGGAATCTAATCCACCGATGACTAGCTCCAAAGCAACCCAAAAACCCGCATCTACCGCATGATACCCGGTTCTTTCAAGATTTATACGAACATAGCAAGCTCGAACCCGCAACACGTAACAACATAGATCGATTCGGTTTCGGCTATCGGAGAGCACAAGATCCACGCGTCAAAACACGAAACCTGCTCGCACAAGGATCATAAAAGAGATATAGCCGATCCAAACCCATCTAGATTGGGCAAGGATGTGTTACATGAATTAAAACATAAAGTAAAACTCAAGATAACACGGGATAACTTAATGAATCTATTGGATCTTGCCAAAATCCAATAGAGCCGATAACTAGCTTCAAGCCAGATCTTAGCCTACCGCATGGCTCATGATCTAACAAGAAACCTTTTTGAACCAAGCTTGAATCTACCGCGTGACACGAAGCATGGTAACAAGACTACTTGCATCAGATCTAAATCCACCGCATGATACTAGACATGATACAAGGTTGCCGGTACTCACGGAGGTCGACGGATCGATTGGCCCTCTCGAAGAACTCGACGACACGACAAGGACTCTAGGGTTTGGCGTAAGGCCGGTGTGTATTGAAGAATGATCGTGTTTGTTACATACATTCAGAGGTCGTATTTATACCCCGTTGAATACAACTCGCGAATGGATTCATTACCTAACTAAACTCGATCGCCCGTCCATCCATTCGTCTCCCTTGATTTGAGCCACGTCACCGTCCAATCCCGCAAAATCAGCTCTCTTGTTCCTTTCTTTGAACCGAGCAGACAGACCGACCGCGGATCTCTTTGCCGAAAATCTCTGGAAATATCCTTCCTTCCACCAGACGGACTCTTTTTCGAACCGGACCCACAGTCGACTCCTTACCAAATTTTGGTGTTAACGAAGTATCAGACAATTAAAGGCTGCTCTTAGACCTGTTTAATTAAACGATGGAAGAGACTTGGGCACGTTCACATTCTATCACGCATACCCAAACGGCCAGATGGGAAGTTGCATGATTTTCTTTTCCCCTTGTCAAATGGCCTGATAAATAAATATAAAGAGCTGGCAGTATTATTTCGTCAATTTAAATTAAATATCAAATAAAGATCGATAGATCGAAAAGAAAAAACTGCCGTCGCGAAATAAGAAAGCTTCCCGTGTAAAAAAACACTCAAGTGGTGGTATAAATGAAAAATTCACATACAAAACTCCATGGCCTTTTTTTTTCAAAACACACGGCCCTACCCTACGAGCACCTTCGAAAGCTGAGTCGGTAATTCTCGAGATTGATGAAGTCATCATTGACGCCTCACTATCAATAAGCACGTCGTCTATCATTGAAAAATACCATCAGTTAAATCCTGAAATAAATTTAGGAAATTGCATAGTTCCACCACAGTGAACCTTATTACCAGCTAAGCTACATTGTTCACACATACATCTTTAAGTTATTTACTATTATAGCGAATGAGCTTGTAGTCCAATGGTAGGATGGTCCAGTAGGATGCTACCACCAGGGTTCAAATCCTAGTACTCGCACCTTTTCCTGGATTTATTCCGGGATTTTCCGGCGTTATGCGTTAAGTGGTAAGCGACGTTCCTGTCAATGACGAGGCGCCAGTTGTGACTTCGAGAATCTCCAGATCTGCCGGTGCTCAATATGGAACTAAAAAACAAAAAAAATAAATAAAAAACTTTCTGTTCTTTTACGGTTGCATCTATACATACACATGCTCAATTACTCTACATATATAGATACACATGCTCAGTTACATCCACACTTACACATGCCCTTTCAAACTATATAGCCATGGAATAGAGCCTAATAACCACACAAATTGAATCTTACTCCACTAATTCTGAAGCATGTGTGTCCAGCAGCATCAGTAGAGTGAAAATTCTAAGCAGCAAGGTGTCAGCATCCATTTCAGCTGCAAAGGCAGGACTACGTCAAAGAATCCTGAAGCAGCATGAGAGAAAATAATTTTGCAAGTCTGAAAACTCACATGTGAGCTTAATTAGTTAAAAATCATATATCATGCACTTATATTGTGGTTTTTTTGTGTTGAAGTGCTCATACATCAGATAGACATGTAATCAGCTACTCCATAGTCCATACTGACAATGCTTTATTTGTTTAGAAAAGAGAGAGAAGGAAAAGCAGCACTTTTATCATTACCACAAGAAGGAAAGGAAGCATAGCACTTTGTTGGGGGGCACCCGAAAATTCAGACGAAACCCCCGAACACGAGTCGAAGGAAAGTCAAAACGTTCAAGTACACAGTTGGCGCAGGAGGAGACAAAGAATCTCCTAAAGACTGCTCAAACTTCGAAAGGTCTGAATCCTTTTACACATGCCCTCACGCCCCCTTTTATAGGGAGATGAAGGGACTTTTACATTCCGAAAACACCCTCGAGCTTAAAGAATATTCCTAGTGTGAACATGTACATGAATGTCTTTTACATCTCATACATTTACAAGCCTACCACTAGTTCACACACCAAACCCGGACTTTTTGAGATGACGTCTTTGACTTGGCTTCTCACTGATTCGTGAATCTCCCCATTCAGGAAATCTTCGTGCGCCGCGACTTCCGAACTCGATCCCCAGCAGATTCCTGAATTTCGCAGACTCCCGATTTTGTGGTTTTGCAGGTTCATGACTTCGGGTCTTCACAAGTTCACAACTTCGGAGCCTCGCAGGTTCGAGATTCCAGATCTTCGCAAGTTCGTGACTTCGGAGCTTCGCAGGTTTGAGATTCCAGATCTTCGCAAGTTCGCGACTTCGGAGCTTCAAAATTCCAGATCTTCGCAGGTTCGAGATTCCTGAAAACTTATTTCACGAATTTCATACAACTCGACGTTTCGAGGGTGACAGGTTTTCCTGAATTCCCCAACACTAGCCCCTCGGGGAAGTGGGTTGACTCCGACGATTCGATTCCACAAAAATCTTAGAATTTGAGTTAAAAAATGTCACCCTCGGAACGTCGAAGTGGACACGCGTCCTCCGGAAATCTCGCAACGGTCGAATCGAAGGCGTGTTCGCGAAACTGCCCCCCTCGCCCCTATAAATAGAGAGCTACCGTTGTAAAAAATTTTCACTGCTTCCTGGTTTTCTTCCCAACTTTAGCTTGCATTTTCGCAGAAAAGCTCTTCGCGACCAAGTGTTCGTAGCTTCTAGACTTCCTCACACTTTAAACGGTATTGCTTTTTTGTTACTTAGTTGTCATTTCTACTTTTCATCGTATTTGTATTTTTTGTTTTGCGAACTTCATTCACGAATGCTGTCTTGTTATTTCATACTTATATTACTATCGAATCAGGTGGCTCGAACTAAAAGCACTACAAGACCTATGACGACCGAGGAGTTGGCTGCAGCTGGCCTTCCGGCCGAGCCAAAAGTTCAGGATCCTGAGACCGCACAGCTCCTAGAGGGGCACTCATCTCCTGCTGCTAGCGGGTCTAGGAGTCACGAAGATGGGGAGGTCAGGTCAGACGATGAAGACGTCGGAGATATTGACGCCGACGTTAAAGATCTGATCACAGCCAAGCAGTCGGGGCCTCTTCCTCCGTCTCTTGTTTTAGGAGAATCCAAGGTTATAGCCACCATGATCAGAGATTACAAGGCTGCTGGATTTTTTCCCGTGGGTACCGGACGTGCTCCACTAGACGAACAGACTCCTACTCCCGAAGCTGGTGAAGTTGTTGTGTTCCGCGATTTCTTCACATGCGGACTAAGATTTCCCTGTGATCCTGTTCTTCCTACGATTTTGGACGCTTTCTCTGTGAAGATTCATCAGCTTTCGCCGACCTCTTTCTTGGAGGTGTCCAAGTTTATTTGGACCATGAAGACCTTCGGCTGCAACTTTGGAGCTGACGCTTTCGCCCGATTTTTTGAGTTGGTCATCGTGCTAGATGTCATTAAGGTCGACGACGGTTAGTTCTACGAGGCTCACTATACGTGCTGCACTTTCAACACTCGTCGACAGAATATGCGAAAAGGGATTACGCGAATTCAGATCGCGCCCTGCTGCAAAACAAATTTCACAGAAGGCTGGAGCTCTTATTGGTTCTATGTCAAAGTTGACATGTCTACTATTCCTGGCTACGAAGGTCCAGCTCATCCTCTCTCCTCGCCTATTGAGGCCTTAACTGCTGTGAGCACTGCGACCTTCAATCATCGGGCAGCTGGGATCAGGAGTTGCGAAAATGCATTTCACCTTGCGAGTACTATCCTTGGAGGCCGTGACATTATTGAAGAATTCGTTGCTGCCCAAATTTGGCCAATTTCTTATGGTTGGGCCCCGACTGAGATCGTGAACTTCAATGTTAACTGGGCAGCGCAAGAAGTTCCTTTCCCGAAGTTCGGCATTCAACTGAGGGACGACCAGAGTGCCGACGATTTTATGCTTGAAATCGAAAGGAGAGTGAACCTCATGATTGGTGAATACACCATGAATGAGTACAAAGCATATAAGAGCTTGGTGAAGCACAAGAAGAGGATAAATCGTGTATTCTCTGAAGTTTGCGGGGACAAATCTTTTCACTCTCGACGCTCAGGTCGCAAACTGAAGATACCCGCGGTTGCTGTTGCTAGTTGCTAGTTCCTCATCTGCTCCCCCAAGAGCTCCGAGAAGAAGATCTTCCAAGAGCAGCCTTTCGATTGCCGATGAGACCACATCCTCTGGTGTTGTACCCTAAAAAACAAAGTCTCTCGATTCGTCGAAATGCAAGCGCAGATCTTCCGAACAAGTTTCGGACGTTGAACTCCAGGCGGCCTCCAGCCTTACTCAGATGAGGCACAAGAAAGCTAAGAAGGTTGTTAAAAAGATTGTCTCTTCTGAAGTTCGGCGGGTCTCTTCCGCTTTCGACGATGATTTCCCGATGGAGCTTGCACAGAAAGGTTTTTCCTCTTGGCCTTTCCTACAATTCTACTTTCCTGCCCGACATACTCCAAGTTCTGAGAATGAATTCGTGGATATTGGCTCTTTTTCAGATGTTGCTGAAGAAGTTCGGAAGGAGGTCGTTTCTACTGCTGCTACTGAGGCTCCTGCTGCTGCTATGGATACTGCTGTTCCTCAGTCCGCCCATCCTCAAGAGGATGCATCTCCCGAATTCACAAGAGATCTTGATCTAACCATTCACAAGGGCTAAGAGCCCATCCAAGATGTTGCCTTGCTTGAGACTCGCGAAGATCTCCCCGAGGGCCAGGATCCTTCTTCTTCTGTAGCCGCCTTCAATAAGAGCTTCGGTACGTCATATCGCGGTGAATTGCTAAGTGTTGGCTGTGAAGTGGCTAGAAACAAAGGTGGCGCACCCAAGATTTTAACACTTTGGAAATCATCTACACTTATTGATGAAACAAGAGAGGGGAGTTCGGAACAATCACTTCACACGCTCGGAGGAGCTGTTCGTGGTTCTGGAAAGGAACCTCGCTCCTCTTTGAAGAAAACTTCTGCTTCTTTGGGTAAATCTTCTGCGAGTTCGGGGAAGAAGGTTACCATACAAAACCTAAGCGCAAAAGGTTCATCTCTTTTTTGTCGACTCTGCGACTTCGCAGCTTAACGATTTCCTACTTATGACTTTAATTATGTATTTTTTTCAGAATTTAAAGATCTTCTTTGCTCATACCGCCATCCAGACTCGCGAAGTACCAAGAAGATTATTCTCTTAAATCCTCCATGCTTGGAAAGATTGCTGCTGAGCGTCTTATTGAACAAGAGAAGGTGAACAAACAACTATCTCAGGAGTCTAAAGAACTTAAGCGCAACTTCAATCTTGCTCAATCCGCGAATCTCGACCTTGAGAAGAAGGTAGCCGAACTGGCAGAGACCCTTAGGCAGTCCAAGATGGCAAGAAGATCGCCGAAGAGGCTCTTGAACAATCTAAGAAGGATTTCGAGAAACTGCAAAAAAACTCACGATGATGATCTAAGTTTAATTGAAAACATTCATAAAGATCATGATAAATCTTCGAAAACTGCCGAGGATCTTCGCCATAACAATGCTGATCTCGCAAAGACACTGAGCAGCAAAGAGCAGAAAACCCAGGATCTTGAGAGAGCACTAGCTGAACAGAAGGAAGCCTCGGGTAAAGACATTTCTGAGATCATTAACAAGTTGCATATTCTATTCAAGGAATATGAGAAATCTTTGAAGAGTTTTGGCGTTCGTCCTGCTCCACTTCATGCTGATATAAGCCTTCCTGATTTCAAGAGTTGGATTGAGACCGAATTCAAGGCACTACCCGAGGTTATTACTGGTGCTAGTTATTTTGCTGTGGCGTTTTCAGTCGAAAGCATTCTGAAGCTGCTCCACGATTTTGACTGCGCTGATCTTGTGAAGTTTCGCGAGAAACTTCCACAATTTCTTGATGCTTCGAGCACTTCGAGACTTCAGCCTAATGAAGACATCCTCGGAATCAAAACTAAGTACGCTAGAGAATTTTGGTTTGCTAGCAGGAGAGAAACTGTTAAGAACGTCGCTCGTGCTAAACTTGCCCAGGTTGATTTTCTTAGAAGCGCTGCTGATTTTTGTGAATTCGCGAAATTTCTTCGATTTTTCTTATGTTTTTCTTTTGCTCTCTTTAGTTGCTCAAAGAGGAGGAACAGGCAAAGAACACTACACTGCCAGAGTCTTCCTTCGAAGATGAAGAAGATGACATCACCGACACAGATGGGGAGGACTCTGGCGACAACAGTGACGACGGCGCTGATGGTGATCATACCTCCGATGCTGAGGAAGATTCCCCAAAGGTGGACATCACAGGCTAATCATTGCTGAAAATTTGCCCTTCGTGGCCCTTGTGTACATTTGTAACTTTGTTAGGCTATGAAATTTTGTCTGAACAAGTCGTCTGTAAACTTTAACCTGCGCAGGTCCTGCAAGTTGGGCCTGCGCAGAATGTGATGCCGCTGCGAATTCATCGCGGAAACATGTTTGTCAGTGGCGAAGCATGTCGTCTGTTCCAAAAAGCCCATCCCAATCAAGATTTTTCTGATTTTTGGCTTGAAGTTTCACTTAAATTTTTGATGGACTGTTTCGATCTTTCTTCTTTTTTCCTTCTTCATAAGGACGGGAGCTCTACTGCTGCGAACTCTAGATCTTCGAGAATCCCGAAGAGGAGCCCCTTAGCCCCATCACTACTGAGCTCGACTTCGCCTATGCTAGTGATGTTGCAGAGAATAGTAGCCGCGAACCAGGGCATGTTGTTGAACTCTCGTTCTAAAATTTGTAACTCTCAATGTAATCTTGATAGTGCTGGGTCTGGATTTTTATGCAAATAAGGCAATGAAAACGTTTTCCTGAGAAAAACGTCACCCTTTCCCACCTTGCCATTTTGCATGAAAATCTCAAGGCAAGTTGAAGAAATTTTGATCGTCCAGATTATATAACCTTTTGAGAAATTTTCGCGAGTTTTAAAATTGCAAATAACGTGACGCAAGTCGACAAAATTTGTTTGCGAATTTTGTGGACTTGATCCACTTGGCATACTTGCCCTGGTTGATACTGCAACCTTCAGTTGCTTCAACCACTATTTCCTACGAACCTTCACCCGAGCCCCTTGCCTCTTCAACGGACTATATTCATCGCGAAAAGTTTTCGTGAATCTCTGCCAAAGAATTCTTAAATAATGACATATACATTCGCTTAGCTGCCATTACCATTAATTATCATGATGGAAACTCAGGCTACAACTTATTGTTGTCTCGAGCCTTTTCGGTAGGAATCCCTTTGACGGTGGGATTAGGCCACAACTTGTTGTTGTCTCAGGCCTTTCGGTGGGAATCCCTTTGACGGTGGGATTTAGGCCACAACTTGTTGTTGTCTCAGGCCTTTCGGTGGGAATCCCTTTGACGGTGGGATTTAGGCCACAACTTGTTGTTGTCTTAGGCCTTTCGGTGGGAATCCCTTTGACGGTGGGATTTAGGCTTTCACGGAGCCTCAGGCTATCACGAAGCCTTTTCACGAACTCTTTCTCTTTTCTCGATAGGATTGTGGCTATCACGAAGCCTTTCACACAAAATTTTTCTTTTTTCACGACGTTCTCTTTCTTTTTTTTCATGATGGAGTTCTGGCTATCAAGAAGCCTTTCTCACGAACCTTCTTCTTTTTTCACGATGGAATTCTGGCTATCAGGAAGCCTTTCTCACGAATTTTTCTTTCGCGTGGTGGGATCTCGGCTATCACGGAGCCTTTTCACAAATTTTTCTTTCACATGGTGGAATCTCGGCTATCATGGAGCCTTTTCACGAACTTTTCTTTCACATGGTGGAATCTCGACTATCACGGAGCCTTTTCACGAATTTTTCTTTCACATGGTGAAATCTCGGCTATCACAGAGCCTTTTCACGAACTTTTCTTTCACATGGTTGTCGGGACAGTCCTAAGGGTCCCCTAAATAACCAGGGGGAAACCCGCTTAAAACCTGCAAAAAACGCAAAACACAAATCAACTTGCACACCTAAAGCACATATACAGCGCAACCACGACCCTGGTGGCCCCCGCGGCCCGCCGGACACAACACGACGACGCCCCTCGAGTGAGGTCCGCCTCGCTCGAGGGATAGACGCTCCCTCGGGCGGGAACCGCCTCGCTCGAGGCCTTCACGCCCCTCGGGCGGGGTCCGCCTTGCTCGAGGGATCAACCCCGCCCCTCGAGCGGGGTCCGCCTCGCTCGAGGGCTGAGCGCCCCCACGGGCAGGGTCAGCTTCGCTCGAAGGCACCCACGCGCACCTGTTCCCGCACGCGCGTACGAGCATTTAATGCTCTGACGCCGCAGGGCCGCGCCCCTACTCTGACACTCCTGAGAATCACGCCCCGGCGTTGTTCCGCCAACTCCCGGGGGGAGGCCATCCCCGCCGCTGTTCAGCACTGTGCGGCAAGGCCGATGTCAGCTCCATGACACTGTGTCATCTACCCCTGTACGACTAACACACCGCGCCCCCGAAGGAGAGCCGGCGGCACCCTCGAATATCTTCTACGTGCTTATACAGGACCACGTCGTGACGTCAGGCCGGCGGGATTGGTCATCATCCCCGTTGCTGTCAGCCCTGTGCGGCCATCCCCGCCACTGCCGCACCACGCCGGACCCTGTGGTGACATCCCGACGCTGTTGGGACGTACGGGGACAAGACATCGCCACAACGGCCACTGTGCCACGTATGGACCCTCGTCAACGGCACCCTCGAACCGGCCCATCATGGCGTCAGTCAACCAACCGCTACGCCGCCGCCCTCGAAGCCGCTCCTGTACGAGCGTAGGACACACCACGACGCCTCAACAGGAGCAGGATTTGCTAGGATGATCATCAGCTCCGCAGCACTGTTCGCCATACCTCTACACGTAGAGAAATAGTGCAGCATGCATGTAAACTGCTCCCTCCTTGGTCTATAAAGGGGGGGGGTATCCCCCCAGCCGCAGGGGACAGACACGGGACGACGGACAGCAATCACTCACACGCTCCCCGTCTTCTCCACGATATTGGCACTTGCCTCAATCAACACCTCTGGGACTTGGAGGCCGCGCCTTCTCTCCCACTTCGCTTGTAGCCACTCCTCTACGAGCACCACAGTGCAAGCAATATAGTGCCCCGAGCACGCCACCGCTGGACATACGGCCCCGGCCGGAACCAGGATAAACCAAGTGTCCTTAGTTGCTTAGCACCGGCCATCGAGAGGCGGATCTCAGCGCTCATTACTAGTTAGTGTCGGGACTACTTTCCGCATCGACAGTTGGCGCGCCAGGTAGGGGCCCGCGCTGGAGATCGGCTCGTCACCAGCCCTCTCGATGGTGATTCGCACCGAGTACCGCGGCTAGAGGTATTCCATGGGCAGCTCGGACCCCTCTCGGCCGGGATTCGAAATCCGGGCCGGGAGCCCGAACTTTCGGGCTACGGGGGAACGACTACCTCATGCGCCTCACCAACCGTGAGGAACTCGGTGGACGACACCAAGCCGGGTCGGTCCCGGTCGCCGCCGCACGCATCGGCCGCGACGCCAATGCCCGCCGACACGGACGTTGCGGGCCCCTCGGCGCCATGGCGCCGCCGACGCTCTAGCCAACGCTCGCGACGAGTGCGGACGGAGCACCGACATGCTACGCGCGTCGCCTCGCAACGCGACGCGCCCTCTGACGAGACGACAGCCGCTCCGACGGGGGAGCACATGGTTTCAGGACCGCGCTTCCCCATCGGTTTGCGCGGCGCTACGACGGCATACGTCGCCTCCGCCACCACCAACGCAACAACGCGCAGGGTTCGCCCTGGCCGCCATGTCTCGGCCGCCAGGGATCCCAGCGCCTCCACCGGCGACGAGTCGTCCCAAGGCCCCGCTGGTGAGCTACCACTCGCCACTTCGCACGGGTATGCGGAGTGGGATTTCTCCGGTGTACCCGACCCAGTGATGTTCCGGTGGTTCCTTGATGCCACCGACTACTGGTTCGGCTACTCCGATGACTCCAGCGCCGGGAGCTACGACCCCGTGTGGGAGTGCTGCGTCGTGATCGCCAACGATCACGCGAACGCCTCTAATGCGGCAGAAGCTGGCGATGGAGAGGTTCCCCCTAGTCTGGGAACTGGACCACGCCTGGCTGCGGGGCCAAGCGCCCCTCCCTCCTCACCACCAAGGGGGGGCGACGTCAACGCGCAGTTGGCTCAAGCGCGCGAACTTGAGGCCAAGCTCACAGAGGAGTATCGCGCGGTGCGACTGCTTCGGGCCTCCATCGCCGGAGAAGCCTCCGCGCGCGGCGAACGCACGCACGAGTTGGGCCAGTAGGCCTGCGATCGCTTCAACACCGACTTCAATGTCGACGATCCGAGCACGCCCCCGCGAGCGAGCCAGAAGCTCATTGCTGCCGCGACGCTGTTGCGGGCCATGCCCGACCCCTCGACGCCCGAGGCGCGGAACCTGCACCGTGAGGTGCAGGCACTCATCGAGCAAGCGGCCGTCCAACAAGCCGAAAGTTCGGCGTCTCGCATCCGCCAGTAGGGAAGCGCGCGGGACGATGGGGGCACGCAAGGTCCCGAGCCCTCGGTGCACACGGGCGGCGCGGCGGAGCGTCCCGCCAACCCGGGCGCACGCCGGCCAAGGAGTGGCTCCTCGACACGCGCGGGCAAGCCAAAGATGGCGACGCCCGCAACGTCATCAACGCCTGGCGGACGGGCAACGCGAAGACGCGGGCAACGGCGGGCTACCACCCTCGACGGGGTGGGCGCTATGATAGCCGGGAGGACCGCTCACCGACGCCGGAGCCACTGGGGACCCGCGTGTTCAGCCGGGAGATCCGCACGGCGAGCTTCCCCCAGCGCTTCCGCCAGCCCACATCGATCACCAAATACAACGGGGAGACGGACCCCCGCGTGTGGCTCAACGACTACCGCGTGGCGTGTCAGCTGGGCGGGGCCACCACCGACGAGGTTATCATCCGTAACCTCCCCCTGCACCTCGCCGACTCAGCGCGGATGTGGCTCGAGCACCTACCGGCCAGCCAGATCCACAACTGGGACGATCTGGTACGCACCTTCGTGGGAAACTTTTAGGGCACGTACGTGCGCTCTGGAAACTCCTGGGATCTACGCGCATGCACCCAGAAGCTCGGCGAGTCGCTCCGGGACTTCAGACGACGCTTTTCCAAGTGCTGCACGGAGCTCCGAGCGTGGCCCAGTCCGAGATCGTGCACGCCTTCCTCGAGGGCACCACGTGTCGGGACCTTGTGTGCGAGCTTGGGCGCAGCCCGCCGGCCGATTCGAACGAGCTGTTCGACATCGCCACCAGCTTTGCCTCAGGCGAAGAGGCAGTGGGGGCGATATTCAAAGGCAAGAAGGGCAAACGCGTGGACGACGCGCCCGCGGAGGGCAGCAAGTCCAAGAGCCCCACCAGAAGAACAAGCGGGGCAAGAAGGGAAAGAAGCCGCGCCGCGAGGCGCGCGAGCAGGGGCGCAACGGCGGCGACGACGAAGCTCTTGCTGTTGACCCAGCTCGACGGGGCCCTCGACCGCCCCTCGAGGCCCTGGGGTTTTCGACGACATGCTGAAGAAGCCATGTCCCTACCACAAGACATTGGTCAACCACACCCTCGAGCAGTGCGACATGCTCAAGCGGTTCTACGGCTGTGCCGCCGTGAAGGACGGCGAGGCCAAGAAGGATGGGGGCGACGGCGACGCCGGTGGCTTCCCCACCGTGGAAAACGTCTTCCTCATCTTCGGGGGGCCGACCGTCGACATGTCCAGCCGCCAACGCAAGCGAGAGCGGCACGAGGTCCTCGCCGCGGAGAAGGCGCCTCCCTCCTTCCTCGACTGGTCGGAGGACGCCATCACGTTCAGCCGCGAGGATCACCCGAACCGCATCCCCAACCCGGGTCAGTACCCACTGGTGGTCGACCCGGTCATTGGGAACGCGCGGTTCTCGAAGGTGCTGATGGACGGAGGCAGCAACCTCAACATCCTCTACGTGCACACCCTGCACCTGTTGGGGATCGGGTTGGACCAGCTGCGGCCCAGCACGACGCCGTTCCATGGCGTCGCGCCGGGCAAGTGCGTCCAGCCCCTCGGGCAGACAATTTCCGTAAGGAAACGCTCACCTTCGAGGTGGTGGGGTTCAGGGGCGCGTACCACACCATCCTTGGGCGGCCTTGCTACGCCAAGTTCATGGCGGTCCTCAATTACACCTACCTCAAGATGAAGATGCCGGGGCCGAAGGATGTCATCACCGTCGGCTCATCAATCGAGCACGCATTCGACTGCGACGTCGAGTGCGTGGAGCACGCGGAGGCTCTAGCACTGGATGAAGCGCTCGTGGCGAACCTGGAGAAGCTGGTTAACGAGGACCTCGACTCTGCCGCCAAGCACGCCGGCAGCTTCGAGGCTGCCGAGCAGACCAAAGAGGTGCCCCTCGACCCTGCTGCCCCCGAGGGCAAGGCGTTGAGGGTCAGTTCCACCCTCGACCCGAAATAGGAAGTGGTGCTCGTCGACTTTCTCCGCGCCAACGCCGACATCTTCGCGTGGAGCCCCTCAGATATGCCAGGCATTCCGAGGGAGGTCGCTGAGCACTCCCTTGACATCCTACCTCACTCCCGCGCCATACAGCAACGGCTGCATCGCTCCGACGAGGAGCGGCGCCGAGCGATCGGAGTAGAGCTGCGGAAGCTCCTTGAGGCCGGATTCATGATGGAAGTATTCCACCCCACATGGCTAGCTAACCCGTGTTAGTAAAGAAAAAGAATGGGAAGTGGCGGATGTGTGTAGACTATACCAGTTTAAATAAAGCATGTCCTAAAGTTCCTTTTCCTTTGCCACGGATTGATCAAATCGTTGACTCGACCGTCAGGTGTTAACTTTTATGTTTCCTTGACGCCTATTTCGGGTACCACCAAATAAAAATGAAGGAGTCCAACCAGCTTGCGACTTCATTCATCACGCCGTTCGGGATGTATTGCTACGTAACAATGCCGTTCGGTCTCCGAAACGCGGGTGCTACATACCAGCGATGTATGCAGCACATTTTCGGAGATCACATCGGGCGAACCGTCGAGGCATACGTAGACAATATAGTTGTAAAAACCAGGAAGGCGGATGGCTTGGTTAACGACCTTCGCATCGCGTTCGGCTGCCTGCGGGCCAACGGGGTAAAATTGAACCCCGAAAAATGTGTCTTTGGCGTGCCGCGGGGCATGCTGCTAGGATACATCGTCTCCCAGCGAGGCATCGAGGCCAACCCGAGAAGGTTGTAGCCCTCGAACGAATGGGTCCGATTCAGGACCTCAAGGGGGTCCAAAAGGTGTTGGGGTGTCTTGCCGCCTTGAGCCGCTTCATCTCGCGGCTCGGTGAGAAAGGCCTGCCCCTCTACCGACTTTTGAAGAAACACGAGCGGTTCTCCTGGACCGTCGAGGCCCAGGAGGCGCTTGACAAGCTGAAGGCGACCCTCGCCCACGCCCCAATCCTTACACCGCCTCAGGACAGCGAACCTCTGTACCTCTACGTAGCCGCGACCACCCAGGTGGTCAGCGCCGTCATCGTAGTAGAGCGCACGGAGGAGGGGCACGCCCTGCCGGTCCAGCGGTCGGTATACTACATCAGTGAAGTCTTGTCCGAAACCAAGGTGCACTACCCACAAGTCCAGAAGCTGCTCTACGCAGTGGTCCTCGCGCGACGCAAACTCCGCCACTACTTCGAGGCTCACCCGGTCACGGTGGTTTCCTCCTTTCCGTTAGGAGAAATCATCCGGAACCCGGATGCGCCGCGGGATTGCCAAGTGGTCGCGGGAGCCGATGGGCGAAACGCTCGCCTACGCGCCGCGCAAGGCCCCGAAGTCCCAAATCTTGCGCAGTTTGTTGCCGAATGAACGGACACGCGCTTGCCGCCGCCGCCGCATCCGGCCGAGTGCTGGACTCTGTACTTTGACGGGTCGGTGATGAAGACAGGCGCGGGCGCGAGCCTGCTTTTCGTCTCACCCCTCGGGGAGCACATGAGATACGCCGTGCGTCTCCACTTCCCCGCGTCAAACAACATGGCCGATTACGAGGCCCTCCTTTGTGGCTTCAAAATCGCCATAGAGACAGGCATCAAGCGCCTCGACGTGTGGGGAGACTCACAACTCGTGATCGACCAGGTCATGAAGAATGCGAGCTGTCACGACGACAAGATGGAGGCATACTGCAAGGCTGTACGAGCCCTCGAGGACAAGTTCTACGGCATAGAGCTCAACCACGTGCCTCGCCGGTACAGCGAGGACGTGGATGAGCTCGCCAAAATCGTGTCGGGGCGAATCACAATTCCCCCAAACGTTTTTGCGCGAGACATTGCCCAGCCATCCGTTAACCTCGAGCCCTACCCCTTGTGACGCCCCAGGTTTTCGGCCGAGTTATTTAACCCTGATGATCCGGTCAACAGTGTTGACTTTGGTCAAACGATGGTCCACCTGGGTCATCACCTCGAAAACATCACCGACAATCCCTAGTGACACCTTTTGGTCAACCATAGCCCACCTTGGTCAAAACCCCACTCAAAAACCCTTGACTCCTTGTTGACACATCAATGTCAGCCGGAACTTTTGCCGCTTTCTCCAAATTTCACCTAAACACTTCAAATTCTCCCCATACAAAAGTTGTGTGTTTTGCTGAGGGACACAACTTTCATGTTGAGTGGCATTGCTGGTTTGAAGTGCAAATTGGTGAAAATTTCAAGTCAACGTCTGCTTTCACTGTTCACTGGAGCCGAGAAATTCTGCATCTTGGCATCCAAATTGTGTAGAAATGGTTGAGAAAAAGTCTATACGCCCTTTGTGAAAGTGGTAGAGGATTAGGAGATCTACAACTTTGCTGTTGATCACTTTGTTCACTTCTGTTCAAAAATATGGAGTTTTGCGCAGTGGAAAAGGGTTAATCGAAATTGAGCCAGCGCTTTCGGCGCCAGAGCACGCCGACGCGTGCGACGTCGCGACACGGGCGCTCGCAGCCGCCCCGCCCGCCGCCGTACCGCACGCCGAGGCCGGCCAGCACCCATCGGTCCGCGCGCGGTGGGACCACACCCGCGAACCGCCATCCGCGCCCACTCCCCCTCGTGCCACGCGCCTCACGCACACGGGGCGGCCGCACCGACCGCGCCGCCCGGCCTATGGCGTCGGCACCGTACCCCGCCCTCGTTGTGCGCCCTTGGTGCCCATGCCTTGACCTTGACGGACGTGCGTGCGGTCGTGAACCCCCTCCCCAAGGCACGAACGTTTATAAATGGGGCCAAGCCGCCGCCGCGCGTGACGCCACGGGATCCGAGCCGCCGCCGTCCGCCATAGAACCAACGCGGTGCGCTCTACCCCAGCCGTCTTTCACCGCAAGCGCGTGCTGCTCCTGTCTTCCCTAGGGTCCCTAGTAGCTTCCCAGTTCGCTTGTTGATCTTCCCCAGCCGCCAGTTCGCCGGAGTGTTTTCTCCCGCGGCCGCCGCCGCCGCGCCCGCCGTCCCCGACCGCCGGCTGTCCCTCCGACGTGAGTAAGCCTCCCAAGCCATTTCCTCTCAACCCCTGGACCCTCCCGAGCTGCTTCCCCGACTGAGTCCGCCGGCGAGGTCGCCGGAATCCGGCAAGCAGCATCGCCCCGCGCCCCCTTGGACCACATTGCAAGGTCTCCAGAAGTTCTAGGGAGTTTGGTGCAAACCAGGGACCTCTCTGTGACCTTTTAAAAACTTCCAGGGGGCTAGGAATAAAAAGATTCTATACTCTTTGATGTGTTTTAGCTGAAACTTGTAAAATTCATTTAAAATCGTAGGCAAATCCAAAAATAGCAAACCCAATTTTGCTGTGCCCAGTGTAACAAGAACTACACTTTCTCGAAAGGTGTGTATACTTGAGCTATAGTTTTTGCTTGAAAAATACAAATGTAAAATACCTAGATCTGTGATTCTGCAAACTCCACAAAAGTTCTTGAGCTGGATTTTTGAAATGTTGTAGGGAATAGCTTGTTTAGTTTCTGTGCCAAAAATTGCACAAAGTTACCAAAGAAAGTTTTTTATAAAAATCATTTTGTGAATTTGACAAATCTGCCTAGATGATTTTTGCAGCTCCAAGTTTAATTATTTTTGAGCCGAACTTCTGGATACTGTCTTGTTGTATCAAAATGCAACCTTGATGAATTTACCATGATTTTATATCTGTTAGAAATATTATTTCCTTGTTTATGCTTGTTTTTAATCACAAATATGTGTAGCATGTTTCATAAAGGCTATATATGTGTTTGTTAGTTCTTTAAGCTTGTTTTGGACTAAAGCATGTGTGAGAGAAAGTTTGGACTCATTTCTGTTATATTTATTTTCATATGCTTAAATCCTCTAACTGCTAGCTAGTGATGCCTTTAATTTTTGTGTATTATAATCAGTGGTGCAAAACCCTTTTCCTTGCTGTCCAACAGAGCATTCCTGGTCATTAGAACTAGTAGGTACTGTTGGAACAGTTGATGTGTTTTTAATTGATTAAAAGAGTGCAAATCCGATTAATCTAGTAAAGGGAAAAATAGGAAAAATGCATCATTTATGTATAACTTACGGAAATGATCTAAGGAAGTAAATGGTGGTATCAAAAGTATTTTTTTTATTTCTGTTGGTAATTAAAGGTAATATTCTTTTATAAATGTGCATGTATTCACCATCATGCAAGTGTCACATAGTCTTTTGTGTTGCTTTAATTAAGTAAATGTTTAAATGCTTTTCTTAAGGTGAATATGACCAACCCGATGCCACTTGTAGTTGTTGCTGCTGTTTGTTATGTGAATTACATTAATTTATCTATATATATATATGTACACAACCACTATTGAAAAGTCTAGATGAGAAAGCATTGCATTTTGTCTCTTTATAGGAAGAGTATGTTGAATGTATTTATTGTCTAAGTGAATGTGTTCAAACATGCACCCCATGTTGTCATAAGTTGTTTGAAATAGATTCAATCCAAATTGTCACTCAAGTTTTGCATTGCATCCTCCGTGTAGAAGTTCCCGACGGTAGTTACACGCTCGTGTCAGAGGACGTGAATGAGGGAGCCGGAGGAGGCGTGCACTACGTGACCGTAGAGCAAGACCCGGGCCAAAGTCCGGAAGATTGTCTATCTGCTTGTGCTAGCGAAGGCAAGCCCCGGTTTTATCATTAACCCATGTTTTATTTAAAGTTATGCAACTATCTATGTTATTCTATGTGCATTTACGTTCAGAAATTGGATGAAACTCTAGTTGCATGATCCATAAGTACCTATGTTCTCTTACTAGTATGCTAGGTCGTTAGATGCTATGCTCTAAGGACCTGGTAAAAGTCGAGTGATGTTCGTCACTCGCGAGAATAGGATTTCCTTTATGGAACCCTTCATATGTATAAATGGATTGCTCATGTGGTAAGAGCATGGGATTTGGGCTCCGGTCCAGTGGCTTCGTGGGCTAAGCTTTTGAATGTACTAAGCACTTGTCGGGAATGGGACCGGTAATCCTAGTACCTTAATGAGACGGTACGGGATTTTACTACTACTAATCTCGATTCGTCTCCTGCCCGACTTGCAACCGGGAGGAGGGTACATGTGTGAGGCTGGATGTACTGAGTGGGGCATTCCAGATAGCCTTGTACCCGGGACTGTAGGCTATCATCCCAACCCGAGGATTTTTGGGAACCGTTTGGTCGGTGTCAGCTCTGTGGGGCACCGCTCCGTGTGTTTAGGTTACCTTGCAAGGTGTATAAATCAATCGATTGTCGGCCTCTCACCGTTATCCGAGACTGCTTAATCAGCTGGCCATGATATCCCTTAATGATGGAACTATGTGAAATCGTGAATTAATTGTATTGTACACTTCTTGAATGTATTAGTTGCTCATCGTAGTAATGAGGATCCCACTAGAGATTGAGCTAAAATATTGAAAGTAAGGATCCATGATCCTAGTTGCTTTTTGGCAAAACAAACCCACCAGCCAAAAGCCGGCATGTCTAGAGGTAACTTTTGTCGGGTAAGTCTTGCTGAGTATTAGTATACTCAGTCTTGCTATAATTGTTGTTTTTAGGTGAAGTTGTTTGGCCTGGTGAGATTCCACCCGGCTGGGAGCTGGAATGGGTGGATGAGGACGCTGAGTAATGGCATCACATATGGCCTCTGCTGATGTCGTGACGCGTCGTTATTAGTAATTGTGGACCGGAGCGTCCCGGTGGTCGGTGGATGACCGCTCCTTAAGTGATGAGTGATTGACAACGGGTGTTGGACCGACTCTTGGCTTAGTGCGCGGTGTAGGCCGCGGCCTAGTTCGTGTTGTTGCGAGGTGAAGAACGGGCGCGAAAGGTCTTCGCCCTTGAGGGGCCTCCGGGAGATGGAGAGACAAGTAGGCTCGGTTCGAGGGACCCGGTGGACAACGGGATCGGGGTGCGGGCCACATGGTGGCGACACAAGCAAGACGAAGTCATGGACAAGTGAGCCGGTGCACGGTGGCGGTCAAGTCAAGTGGTTTGGCGGGAGGCCGGACCGGCACGCGGGGTTTGGTGGTTTGCCCACAAAACCACCGGCGGACGGTTTCTTGGTTTGGGCCTCAAAACCAAGTCCGAGGGCCCAACATGACGGAGACGGGATCCGGCGTGTTGGGAAGCTTCGAAGCGGAGGACACGCGGCGGGATCGCATGGCTTGCGTCGGGAGGACGCGGGGTGCGGCGAAGGCGTGGCCGTCCGATGGCAAGACCCACAAACATTACCAAAATGCCCCTACGTGGGTTGTATCGCCAGTAGTGTAGTTAGGGGTAGTCGAGTCATTTACCACTCCGGCGGGACCTGATATATAAGCCTGGAGTGTGTGTTGATGGCCCTCTCTCTCCGCGACTTAGGGTTTCATTTCCCCCCTTCTCTTTCTCATTTTCGTAGCTATTTTCCTTCCTATTTTCTCTAGGCTAGCATGAGAGCTTCATGAGAGATTTGTTGAGAGGGATGGATGCTAGGGCGGCATGCTAGACCTTGTGAATCTTTCCTGGTTTGTATAGAAGATTCGGGGTTGTTTTTCGTGGCTTTTTGTGCTTATTTTCGTGCCTTTGTTCCCGGTGTGATTCCGCGGATTTGAGTGAGTTTCTTCCCGGATTTCTTTGATGGAAACATGGATAGATGTCTTGTGCATCTTTGTGCTTGATCTTGTGCCCTCAAACGCCGGAAACTACTTCGATTCGTGAGTTTTCGTTCGGTGCTCTAGGTTTTGGTGGTGCTCAAAGGATTCGCGATTCCCGGTGATTTAGGGAGTTAGGAGGCAAGATTTTTGGGCTATAGCATCCTTGTGTGACGCTTTTCAAGTACCCAAACCCTTGTCTCCACAAACCTTCAACCGTTTGGGAAATCCGATGATGATTTGGGGGAGTTGACTTTCGGGGGTCGGGCTATTTTCTCGTTCGTCCGCACCTAGCGGACGGTCCGCGAGGACCGGGCGGACGGTCCGCGCGACTCCGCTCATCCGGTGTTCTTCGTGTTCTTGCTCGTCCTTTGTTTCGATCCGTTGTGATTTTGATTTTTGGTTGGACGAAGTTTCGGACGCTCCGCGGTGTCGGGCGGACGGTCCGCGGGTGCTAGGCGGACGGTCCGCGTGCTCCCCGCGGACGGTCCGTGACACGGGGGTGTCTTTGGGTCGTTCGTGTAAATTAACGGACGGTCCGCGGCTAAGGCCGGACGGTCCGCGGCCGGTGCGGACGGGCCCGCGATACCCGGCCGGACGGTCCGCGCGGCTCTTGCGGACGGTCCGCCCCTCCCCCGCGGACGGTCCGCCGCAGCTCGTGTGCTTTGCTTCTTGGTTCGATTCCTTCCTCCCTTTTCTAGTGCTTCCGCGTGTGCTTTGAGGAATCGTTCCTAAGGCTAGAGGTTGATCCATAACCTCGTGGTCTTGGCGATTGGTGCGTGATTCGATCCATCGCTCGCGTGTGACCGGGATTTGAGTAGGACATAGGCCGGGTTCTTTGGGAAGAATTTTTACCGCTCCTATTCACTCCCCCCTCTCTAGTCGCCATCCGATCCTTCAATTGGTATCGTAGCTTGGTGCCGGGATTCTTTGCGACTTTGACAAGTCTCGAATCCTAAGATGGCGTACGTTGAGCGGGGCGGTCCGCCGCACTTCGATGGCAAGGGTTACCACAAGTGGGCGGCTCGTATGATGATTTTTCTTCGAGGAAAGTCGTTGGATTTTATTGTGCATGACAAAACATATGCTATTCCGGTCAACATCCATACTCTTATGGTGACCGATGCCGATGCCAAGGCCAAGTATGAGGCTAATGCAAAAGCCGTTGATCACTTGTGCCGAGCTTGTGTGATCCGCAGTTTGAGCGTGTTCGCCATTTGAATCTTGCTTGGCAAATTTGGGATAAGTTGTTGGTTGCTCACGGTGGTGATAACCATGTGAAGGCTCGCCTCTTTGTCTCTTACCTGGATGCAATATGAGAATTTCACTCCACTTCCCGGTGAGGACATTGATGCGATGTTTCGCAGGTTCACCGCCATCGTGAACAACATGAAGGCAAATGTTGAGGATTTTCCGTATTCCGAGCATGATCGAAGCTTTGAAGCTCTTGCATGTCTTGGATCCAAATGTTTGGGGTGCTAAGGTTGAGGCCATCAAGGAGTCCGGGAACTATTTGACTATCGAGTTGGATGACCTCTTTTCTAAGCTCAAGTCGGCCGAGGTTGACAAGAAGTTGCTATCCAAGCATGAGGGCTCGACCGATCATAGTCTTGCTCTTGTGGGAGGATCAAAGGGCAAATCTAACCCTTCCCGTCGACGAGCTTTCTTTGTCCTCTCTTATGTCCATTCCGGATGAGGAGTTTGATGTGCCGGGCGAGGAGGAGCCGGCCTTGCTCTCAAGAAGATTTGAACGACTACACGAGAGTCGGAGGAACGCAAGGCGGAGCTCGGGGACGTGCTACAAGTGTGGCAAGCGTGGCCACTTCATCGCCGAGTGCCCGAAGCGGAGGAGAACAAGTACAAGGTGAACGAGTACAAGGCGCACCCGAGGCGTGAAGACAAGTACTCCTCCAAGGGCAAGCACTTCAACAAGTCCAAGAGCAAGGACAAGGACAAGCGGCGACCGAGCAAGAGCACCTACAAGAAGAACAAGGCAAGAGCGATGGTGGCCGGTGCGAGCGACGTCGACTCAAGCTCAAGCGAGGAGCGCCAAGCTCAAGCGCCGAAGATGAAGACGCCGGGAGGCGCAGTGGCAAGAAGAGTGCATGCCGGAACCTCGGCGGGCCGGAGCCGTGTGGCGCTCGAGGGCTTTTGTGGCATGGCCCATAGCTCGAGCAACAAGAAGAGTGTGAAGGATGACGGCGACTCCGACTCGGAGGATGAGGTAAACCGTGATCCCGACTCTTTGCTTGCCGAGATTACTAGGTTGAATGGTTTGCTTGATAACCGTGATAGTGTGCTGAGAGATGCCAAAAAGATGAGGAAAGATCTTAGGGCTCAGCTTGAGAATGCTAGCGAGAAAGTAGGAGAGTTAGAGTCAAAATTGCTTGAATTGAAACTTGAGAATGACTCTTTAAAACTTGCTCCTACTTCTCCCCGATGATGTTGAATGTGTTGAATGTGATGCTTGGTTGAATGAGATCAAACTCGCTTAATGAGAAGAATGCTTCTATTTTGGCTCAACTAGATGCTCTTAGGACCGAACGTGATGAGCTTAAGGCTAGACCTACTTTGCTTGGTGCTTGCAAATCATGTCCTACTATGCATGCTAAGCTTGTTGATGCTCGCTCTACTATTAGTTCTTTGGAAGCATCTTTGAAATCTCCCCGTTGCAAATGCATGTTCTAGCCGTGATGAAGTCACTTTGCGTAATCTTGAACTTACTTCCCGTTTGGATGTCATCTATGAGGAGAATGACTATTTGAGGAAGGTGTTGGGTTGGTTGTACGGGCGGGAACCTCAATTGAAAATCATGATTGAGGAGTTCAAGAGAGCTGATGGTCGTGGTTTGGGGTTTGAGAAGTTGGGTGAGAAAGTGGGAGAGAACAGTGGGGAGAGTGTGTACGAGAAGTGTGTTGAGTCTAACCCCGGGTATGAGGTGATCGGAGAGATCCAAGTTCCACTCCCAAAAGCACCCAAGAACTCTTTCACACCAAAGCCCAACCACCTTTGCAACAAGCTTGACACAACCCAAGATCCACCCAAATTCCCACCTAAGACAAATGATTTCCGAAACCGAAGAAGTTTGTGGGTGAGAAGGGTGAGAAGCCTAGAGAGAAGCCGAGCCAAAACCAAAACCCATCCCTTTCGGTGTGAGTATTGTGGCAAGGAGAGGCATCTTGCGAGTTTTGCTACAAGAGGAAGAGGGATGAGAGGCTTGCTAGGGAGCAAGCAAACCAGGACAGTATCGCCGGCCTCGCGGTATTCCCCGAGCCTAGAGTGCCACTTCCACGGGGTGTGGGAAGTGTGAGGAGTGTTGGCGGTGTTCCCACGGAGAGGTGGTGGTGGTGAGAGGTTTGTCGGGAGAGATGATGGTGTGCGTGCCTCGGTGAGAGGTTTGGTCGGGCTCGTGGTGGTTTTGCCGGACGTCCTCCTACTCGTCCTCGCTACGGGTTTAGGGGAGATGATCGCAGCTTTGGGTTCCGGAGGAACTACGGACCACGTTTTCCCCCTCGTGGTGCTCGTACTCCTCCCATGGGACATGGGAAGTTTGGTGGCAAGGGAGTGATGTTTGCTAACCCCTCTTTTGAGCGAGATGGCTCGACACCGGTTTAACTTTCTCCGTGCTAACCCCGGTGTCGAGTCGCTAGCTCATTCTCGTTCTTGTTTCGACCGGGCGAGGAGGCTTGGAGAACATTTGGTTGATCGACTCCGGTGTTCTCGACACATGACTGGAGATAAGAAGTGGTTCTCCAGCCTCACCCCAGTGAAGGAAAAGATGTACATTACATTTGGAGACAATGGACGAGGTAGGGTGCTTTCAGAGGGTGTTGTGCATGTGAGTGACAAGGTAACGTTGAAGAGAGTGGCTCTTGTGAAGTCTTTGGGTTTTAATTTGCTTTCGGTTTCTCGCTTGCTTGATGAGGGTTTTGAGGTGCGTTTCAAGTCCGGCGAGTCTCGTTTGCTTGATTCTCGAGGTGATCTTGTCCGTATGATCATCCCCGAGGGTCGATTTTCAAGGCCGATTTCTCTCGTTCTTTGGGTCCTCGCTCGCCGTTTGATGGCCGGTCCTTCTTTTGATTTGTGGAAATGGCATAGGCGGTTGGGACACTTGAGCTTTGATTTGGTTTCCCGCTTGAGTGGTCTTGACCTTGTCCGAGGATTGCCGAAGTTGAAGCTCGAGAAGGATTTGGTTTGTGCTCCTTGTAGGCATGGTAAGATGGTAGCCACTCCCCATCCACCCCTGACCGATGTCATGACCGAGCGTCCGACGTAGCCGTTGCATATGGACCTTGTTGGGCCGCCTCGAGTTCGCTCGGTGGGTGGGAAGTGGTATATCCTTGTTGTGGTGGACGATTACTCTCGCTATGCCCGGGTGTTCTTCTTGGAGGATAAGAGTGAGACTTTTGGTTTTGTTCGAGATCCGATCGTGAGGTTGAAAAACGAGAGGCATGGGAATGCTATTCGAGCTATCCGCAAGGATAATGGCTCGAGTTTAAGAACTCTCGTTTTGATGCCTTTTGTCGTGATCTAGGTCTTGAACATCGGTATTCGACCCCTTATGTGCCCCCTCAAAATGGAGTCGTGGAAAGGAAAAATCGGACTCTTTGTGAGATGGCTAGGACGATGCTCGATGAGCACAGGACTCCTAGGAGGTTTTGGGCCGAGGCGGTCAATACGACTTGTCATGTTTCCAATCGGATTTTATTGAGAGCTCTCAAGAAGAAGACCCGTTATGAGCTTATGCATGGTCGGGCACCCAAAGTGAGTCATTTCCGAGTTTTTGGCTGCAAGTGCTTTATTTTGAAAAAGGGAAAACTCGACAAGTTTGAGGCTAGGTCTAGTGATGGTATTTTCTTTGGATATGCTAACCACTCTAGAGCCTATAGGGTGCTTAACCTTGAGACTAACAAAATCATGGAGACTTGCGAGGTGACCTTCGACGAGACAATGCCATGTACCTCTCTTGGCTTTGAATGTGCAGGTGATGAAGAGATGGCCGAGGACCTCTTTGAGGAGGAGAAAGATGAAGCTGGAGATGATGATGGGGAGAACCATGCGCCTGAAGCTGAGCATGTACCCACTACTTCCCCTACGACTACTTTGGAGCATGGACCGTCTACTTCATGGACAACGACGGTGCAACAAGAGGATCAGGCGAGAGAAGATGAAGTTGAGGGGGAGGTAGTCTCGAGGCGTGAGGCTCCCCGGCGGATTCAAGAAGTGCATCCCCTGTCAAAGATCATTGGAGACATCAATGAACGCACTACACGGTCGAGATCCAGGAATTCCTCTCATTTTGCTCATGCTGCTTTTGTTGCTACTTTTGAGCCCAAGGACATTGGACATGCTTTATCTGATGCAAACTGGGTCAATTCTATGCATGAGGAGTTGGAAAATTTTGAGAGGAACCAGGTGTGGGAGTTAGTTGAACCACCTCCAAATTGCCATCCCATAGGAACCAAGTGGGTCCGGAAGAACAAAGAGGGAGAGAATGGGATGGTTGTGAGGAACAAGTCCGGACTTGTTGCTCGGGGGTTTAGTCGAAGGAGGGGATCGACTACGAGGAGACCTTTGCTCCCCGTGGCCCGTCTTGAGGCAATTCGGATCCTTCTAGCTTTTGCCGTGGCTAAAGGGTTCAAGTTGTTTCGGATGGACGTGAAGAGTGCTTTTCCGAATGGGGTCATAGAGGAGGAGGTGTATGTGAAGCGACCACCGGGTTTGAGAGCGAGTTGTACCCACACGGGGTATACGGGTTGAAAAGGGCTCGTATGGGTTGAAACGGCGCCCCGTGCTTGGTATGGGAGATTGAGAGGTTTTCTTTTGAGCAAAGGGTTTGTGATGGGTACCGTGGATAGAACCTTGTTTCTCCTCAAGCATGGAAATGACTTGCTGATTGTTCGCATTTACGTGGATGATATTGTCTTTGGTGGCTCGTCCCATAATCTTGTTGCCAAGTTTGCAGATGAGATGAGCAGGGAGTTCGAGATGAGCATGATGGGCGAGTTGCAGTATTTTCTCGGGCGCGGGATCAAGCAAGTGAAGGACGGTACATTTGTGCACCAAACCAAGTACACGAAAGACATGCGAGGAAGTTCCGGATGCAAGATGTGAAGCCGATGTCGACTCCCATGGGGAGTACGGCCACTTTGGATGCGGATGAGGACGGAGAACCGGTGGACCGGCGGGAGTACGGGAGCATGATCGGCTCCCTCCTCTACTTGACGGCGACGAGGCCGGACATACGGTTCGGCCGTGTGTCCGTGCGCTCGTTTTCGAGCTTCGCCGAGGACGTCACATCGACGGGCCGTCAAGAGGATTTTCGGTACCTACGATCCGCCCTCGGTCTTGGCCTTTGGTATTCTTTCTCCTTGACTCTGTCTCTTCATGGTTTTTCCGATGCGGATTTTGCCGGTTGTCGAGTCGAGAGGAAGTCTACTTCGGCACTTGTCGGTTTCTTGGTTCTTCGTTGGTCTCATGGTCTTCCCGCAAGCGCCTAGTGTAGCTCGGTCTACTACGGAGGCGGAGTATGTTGCTCGCCGCTAGTTGTTGCTCCCGACTGCTGTGGATTTCATACACTTTGAGAGACTTTGGTGAGGAGTGCACCCGCATCCCACTTCTTTGTGATAGCACTAGTGCCATAAGCGTAGCCAAAAATCCAAAGTGCTTCACTCCGGAACCAAACATATAGAAGTGAGGTATCATTTCCCGAGGGACAATGTGGAGAAAGGAACCATTGTTTTGAGCCATGTCCCTACCCAAGATCAGCTAGCCGACATCTTTACAAAGCCTCTCGACCAAGCTACATTTGTGCGCTTGCGGGGGAACTTGGGGTTTGTTGCCCTTTCTAGTTGACTCTTGGGGGATTTCCTTTTTGTACCATATGTATCATACCATGTTTTACTTTGATGTATATACATGCTTTGCTTGATGTATAAACCATGGTAGGATAGCCATCTTGTCATATATCATGTTGCATTTGTATCATATTGCATTTTAGGATGATGAGCTTCTTTCATATGCCATATTTGAGTCTCTTTGGCTATTTGTGAGATATTGGTTATATGTGTGGAGAAATGGTGATGTGAGGCTATGCTCTTGGAATATTTGAGATATATGTGTGGTGAGATAGCCCTTTTTGAGATAAATGCTTAACTTGACTAATTTTTGATGAAAATTGCTCCACTCGTGTGTAGTTGTGTATCCATGTCACAGTTTGGTCTAAATGTGCTTTTCATGCTTAGATTGTGCTTGGATGCTTGTTCTTGCATTTGGGCCAAAGGCCGGATATCATTGTGAATGTTTAGCCTATGTTGCATTCATGGGGGAGCATAAGCTTCTTTTTGCCGCAAAGGCACTTCATGTACCATGAAATGAATTAATCTTGAAAAGAAGTGCATAATGCTCGAAAAATGCTTCATCCATCATGTCTATGCTTAAAATGTCTTATCTTTCACATATGGGTGCAAAACATGTTGCATGATGTTCACCGAAGGAGAAGTCTCCCCGAAGTGAACACATGGCTCATGAGCTTTGACATGACATGCTTTGCTTTATGGGTGTTTGCCATGATCTTTTGCGGAGAATTTGATATCCTTGTATGATCTTTAAATGGTATGCATGTTTGTGGCTCAAGTGTGACATGGATAGGCTTTTACATGTGAAGCGAGTCTTCTTTTGGTAAAACTGCTTAAATCTGAAAATTTTGCTTTGTCACATGCTTGTATTTTCATATATTACTTGTGGCAATGCTTTGACTATGCTATGATTCATGTGTGTGATCTTTGTCTCATTTTTAGCCTTTGACACTAGATTTGGCCTATTTGAGAAGCTCATGTAGATGTTTATATGCTTTGCTTTGCATTTCGCATTTTTCACCTTGATTCATACATTGTCAACAAGGGGGAGAAAAGGTGAGCTTAATGAAAATTCAGAAAAAGCCGAGCTGAAATTTGGAAGTGTGCATCCACATGTTCGGGGGAGGCATTTGTTCGGGGGAGCCTTCTTGTCGTTTTCGGTGTGGATTTTGTGCTTTGCTTGGCTTGTGACCTTTCTTTGCCTTTCTTCGGTTTTGGTCATGAGTTGAGCTTCTTCGTTTTTCTTTCTTCTTTCTTTCTCTTTTACTCGAATTTCATTTAGTGTTGTGTGTTGTCAATGCACTCATCAAGGGGGAGATTGTGGACCGGGAGCGTCCCGGTGGTCGGTGGATGACCGCTCCTTAAGTGATGAGTGATTGACAACGGGTGTTGGACCGACTCTTGGCTTAGTGCGCGGGTGTAGGCCGCGGCCTAGTTCGTGTTGTTGCGAGGTGAAGAACGGGCGCGAAAGGTCTTCGGCCTTGAGGGGCCTCCGGGAGATGGAGAGACAAGTAGGCTCGGTTCGAGGGACCCGGTGGACGGCGGGACCGGGTGCGGGCCACATGGTGGCGACACAAGCAAGACGAAGTCATGGACAAGTGAGCCGGTGCACGGTGGCGGTCAAGTCAAGTGGTTTGGCGGGGAGGCCGGACCGGGCACGCGGGGTTTGGTGGTTTGCCCACAAAACCACCGGCGGACGGTTTCTTGGTTTGGGCCTCAAAACCAAGTCCGAGGGCCCAACACGACGGAGACGGGATCCGGCGTGTCGGGAAGCTTCGAAGCGGAGGACACGCGGCGGGATCGCATGGCTTGCGTCGGGAGGACGCGGGGGTGCGGCGAAGGCGTGGCCGTCCGATGGCAAGACCCACAAACATTACCAAAATGCCCCTACGTGGGTTGTATCGCCGTAGTGTAGTTAGGGGTAGTCGAGTCATTTACCACTCCGGCGGGACTCGATATATAAGCCTGGAGTGTGTGTTGATGGCCCTCTCTCTCCGCGACTTAGGGTTTCATTTCCCCCCTTCTCTTTCTCATTTTCGTAGCTATTTTCCTTCCTATTTTCTCTAGGCTAGCATGAGAGCTTCATGAGAGATTTGTTGAGAGGGATGGATGCTAGGGCGGCATGCTAGACCTTGTGAATCTTTCCTGGTTTGTATAGAAGATTCGGGGTTGTTTTTCGTGGCTTTTTGTGCTTATTTTCGTGCCTTTGTTCCCGGTGTGATTCCGCGGATTTGAGTGAGTTTCTTCCCGGATTTCTTTGATGGAAACATGGATAGATGTCTTGTGCATCTTTGTGCTTGATCTTGTGCCCTCAAACGCCGGAAACTACTTCGATTCGTGAGTTTTCGTTCGGTGCTCTAGGTTTTGGTGGTGCTCAAAGGATTCGCGATTCCCGGTGATTTAGGGAGTTAGGAGGCAAGATTTTTGGGCTATAGCATCCTTGTGTGACGCTTTTCAAGTACCCAAACCCTTGTCTCCACAGCTTCAACCGTTTGGGAAATCCGATGATGATTTGGGGGAGTTGACTTTCGGGGTCGGGCTATTTTCTGTTCTGTCCGCACCTGGCGGACGGTCCGCGAGGACCAGGCGGACGGTCCGCGCGGCTCCAGTTCATCCGGTGTTCTTCGTGTTCTTGCTCGTCCTTTGTTTCGATCCGTTGTGATTTTGATTTTTGGTTGGACGAAGTTTCGGACAGTCCGCGGTGTCGGGCGGACGGTCCGCGGGTGCTAGGCGGACGGTCCGCGTGCTCCCCGCGGACGGTCCGTGACACGGGGGTGTCTTTGGGTCGTTCGTGTAAATTAACGGACGGTCCGCGGCTAAGGCCGGACGGTCCGCGGCCGGGTGCGGACGGTCCGCGATACCCGGCCGGACGGTCCGCGCGGCTCTTGCGGACGGTCCGCCCCTCCCCGCGCGGACGGTCCCGCCGCAGCCCGTGTGCTTTGCTTCTTGGTTCGATTCCTTCCTCCCTTTTCTAGTGCTTCCGCGTGTGCTTTGAGGAATCGTTCCTAAGGCTAGAGGTTGATCCATAACCTCGTGGTCTTGGCGATTGGTGCGTGATTCGATCCATCGCTCGTGTGTGACCGGGATTTGAGTAGGACATAGGCCGGGTTCTTTGGGAAGAATTTTTACCGGCTCCTATTCACTCCCCCCCTCTCTAGTCGCCATCTGATCCTTCGATGCTTCCGCCGTTTTAATAAAACACCGAATGATTTGCTTTTATGTCAGAAATAATGGTTTGTAATAATTGGACCCTACGGGGAGATTAGTATTAATGGGTAAGGCACTCTGGACTCTCCTTCGTGGGAGTTTAATGCATACGTTCGATCCTCTCTGTGTCTCCAAGTGATTCACTGGGTGTAAACCCGGCAACACTCAACGGGATGGTTCTTTATTATCGCTTAATGACCAAATGGAGTGGTTTAGGCGATAGTACGAAATTATCTCGGATGGGGTTGTCACAGCTGGTATCAGAGCGACCGAATGCACCGGAGTGATTCGATTAATATTAATTACATGATCTACAATAAAACTTGCCAAGATTGATTGGATTTCAAAAATCCATTGGATCGTTAAGGAATGATCTAGATCGAGAGGCCCTAGAGGGAATTTTTGGGTTCTTTAAGGTGGCATAATGAATCTATGGTTTATTTTGCTAACTTCCAGCACTTTATCTTATGTCAGACTTACTTTATCGCACAACCAAACTAGATGAGCCACGTGTTTAATACGTGTGTTGTTCCGCATCACGGGATTTGCGAGGGTTGATGGAGTAATCCCTTCCATGGATCCCATCTTCGCGTCTAGATATGAGTTGAGGTGTCGCCACGTGTTTCATACGTGTGCATTCCGCATGTCGATCATGCGAGGCAAGGATACACTCCATTCAAACGGAGGGTTTCCGAGGTTGGACGCTGTCCATGCAGCGGCTTGACGCATGGATACCGTTTCTATAAGTGAACGGTACTGTATGTGGACGCTTTCGTGACGTGCTGGCACGAAAGGTTCGTTTTCTCAGGTACACTAACTACGTTCGTAAATCGTTAAGTGCGGATTGAGTAGTTCCGACTAGTTATTATAAGGAGAGCCGATTATAAGCTTGCCACCGGCACTAACTACGTCTTTTGGATCTAGTTGGAAGGTCGTTTAAGGCGTGTGCATGCATAATTAAAATCTTGATAAACCAAAAATTGGTTCCCAATTGCTTGAACAATTTTTTAGGGTGAATTGCTTGATCTTAGATAAGGTTTTCCTCTCTTTTGAACTTAGGAAAATTCTGGCAGATTCTGTCTCTGTCACTTCTCAATTTTTATAGCCAAATCTGTAGAGAGTCTGACTAGACATCCTTTAGTAAAGTTGTTTCTTATCAAGTTGAGCATCCACTGTGAAATTTTCAGGATTTTAGGAATTTTCTGTAGAGAGTTATGCTCAGTTTAGTGAGTCTCTGTTCTGCTGTTTTTCAGAACAGCACCCTTCTGCAAAAGAAATTGTTCGATCATGTTCCAATCCAGTCTAGCCCTACCCTTGAATACCAAAAAGGTGTATCATAATCTCACTGATTTGCTACCAAAGTTTGGTAATTTTTGAGGTCATAGATTCCGAGTTACGAATTGTGATTCATAACCTCCGAACGTTACGCTATCATTTTATGCGTACTCATTTCGAGTTCCGGCATATCTTGCACCTTGTGCTAATGGCTGCCCTAAATTTCACCAAATTGATGATCCAACTACCCCTTTTACTCTTTGAAATCTTATGGAAGTTGGAAACCTTTAGTAGTGGTCTGTGTAGGCAACATTCTTTTGTAGCCGTGAAAACTTAACTTGGTGCACGTGTTCGCCTCTGGTTCTGACATTTGTCACTTATTCCAGATGTCTGCCTCCGGATCCATGAACGTTGACGCGCAGGCGTGGACTCACTTGAACTTCCTCGAGGAGGGTGGTTTTCCTGCACTTTTGTGGGACACCCTAAAGGACTTTGGGTACACGGCGTATCCCGAGTACTCGGCACTTGAGCTCATAACCTCAGGCCAACTGCTTCGTCGGGAAGTGAATGTAAAGATCCCCATGTGTCCGACACATCCTACTTGGGAAGAGTGGGAGGTGAAGGCACAAGGATGGAAATTGGCTGGCACCGTGCAAAAGGCTGCGTTGGAAGCACTCACAACTTTTTGTGAGAAGCATGCCGATTTGGTAGCTAGTACAACAGCTAAGGTGATTCCATTGCCTAAGCAGCATTCCGGGCATGGGATCGAAGGCGAAGCTTTTCTCTCCGCTCAGGGCAATCCTCACTATAGTCCTGAACTTGACACCTCAGTCCGTTTCTCCAAAGCTATGTTGGACCTCTATCAAATGATGGTTGGAGAAAGCATGTTCTATAGGCACCAAATTTATAGACAACAGGCTAATGGTGCAGAAGCTGTCGCCCAAGAGTTGAAGGAAGATCGAGCAACGATAGCCCGTATTAAGAAGAAAAGAAGGAAGGACAAAACAACAATACAAGAATTGAGTGAAGTCATTCATGAACAGAATTTCTTGTTACAGCATAATGATCAATACATGCTTGACTTAGAAAATCAACTAGAAGCTGTAGCAGCTCCACCTCCTAATCCAGAAGAGGAAGAAGATCCCGAGGAGATCCAGGGAGAATCTGGAGTGGAGACTGGACCCGCTTCACCTTGAGTGAACTTAGGCTAGAATGTTATCTAGTGATGTTGGCTACGCTTTCAATAAAGTAATGTGTTGTAGAATGGATATTGTAATGACAATGCTTGTGATCAACTTGGACCATGTGTTGGATATCAACTTATGTCAAATGTTGTGGGAATCTTGCCCACTGACTGTTATCATGTTTGCATGTGCGTACCGAGAGTTATGGAAATTTACGTACACCTCGGCCTCCTGTGAAAACAGCTAGGCAGAACCTCGGTTATGAAATTTTTCGGGCATGATAATGTTGGTAATTGACTCAAGTTGAATACCAACATCAGAGCTTATGAAATCCTACATCCACTGACTAAAAATGACGATTTTTCGGTGTGTAAGCAAGGATTTATGAACTTTATGCTTATGACCGTCGTGCTGTCCGATTCCGAAAGTTTGCCTTGAATGAGTTTTCGTCATACATATTCTACTTGTTAATTTATGTGAGCAAGCTTACGAATATGTGTTTAATGAGAGCTCAAATTTTCAGATGGTCGGATCGACGCGTAGCACCCCCAACGGTTTGACGCGTCGGGTAATGGTGATCTACCACTGCCACCACCTATGACGCCGGTGGAGACTTTCATGGCCGCCCAGACCGAAGTGTTGCGCCAGATTTTGCAGACGCAACAGCAAATCGCGCAACAGATGCACGAGAGGCCACCAATGGGAGCTAACCCCGATGGACCACAAATGGTTACCACATATTCCCAGTTTATCGGGATGAAGCCCCCAACTTTCACCAAAGCAGAAGAACCCCTTGATGCAGATGCATGGGTTAGGGCCATTGAGGCCAAATTCTCTGCATTTGTCCTACCTTGTTTCGAGGAGCACAAGGCTAGATTTGCAGCCTTGCAGCTTCGTGGAGAAGCCTTAATGTGGTGGGAGCACTTTAAGATCATGCAACCGGCTCGACATGAAGTTACTTGGACGGAATTCAAGAGAGCCTTCAAGGACCACCACATCCCAAAAGGACTCATGGTTAGAAAAATGAAAGAGTTGCTTGCTCTTAAGCAAGGTGATGACACCGTGTATCAGTATGCACAGAAGTTTAATAGCCTTTGCCAGTATGGAGAACATCACGTGGACACCGATGCCAAAAAGATGGAACGTTTTCGTGATGGTCTCAGGAGTGAATTGTATGAAAGACTAAACCTATTAGAGCCAAACAGTTATCATGAGTTAGTGAACAAAGCTATCTCGCAAGAGGATGCCATGATGAAGGTACAGAAGGAGAAGAAGAGGCATAATGAAATTGCTTCGGGAATTGGATCGAGCAAGAAATTTCGTTTCGTCAAGAAGAATGCGCATGGTTCTTCCCAATCATCCGCGTCAGGCCACTGGAGAATGACCCCGTCTCAGCATAAGCCTTCGGGAAGTTTTCAGTACCGCCAGGCTCAGCCACAAGTCTTCAAGCCAAAGGAATTTCAACCTCGTGTTTGCTACAATTGTAGGCAACCCGGGCATTATGCCAATGAGTGCCCAAACCCTAAGAAGATCAAGACCAAGCAACAGACTCCGAACCCCGGAGTAGCTAAGGGCAATCGTGACAAGAAGCCCATGATTCAAGTGAAGCAAGGTCAGCTTAACTTCACGGGTAACCCTTCTATCCGAGAGCATGCCTCCATACTGTTTACTTTAATGATGGGACTTACCCCATTCCCACATTCTAGTTGTTTTAAGAACTAAACCCAGAAATCTTGGTGAACAAATGTGATGACACATTTGTTTACTAGCTTTCCCTTTCTTCATAGAAATCCTTAAGGTGATCATCTCTTTCTCAACTTAGTCTTCCCACCGAAATCCCCAAGATTCACATCGATCAACCGGATAAGTTGAAGGAGTAGGATCGAAGATTTATTGAGAAATCACAGTCAGATCTTCGGACCATTGGACCCCGTTCATTTCAGTGCCACGATGGTACGACGCTGTAGCGTCGCCCTGCCATCTCTTTTCCCGCGACCACGATCACGTCGTCGAGACCTCACGGGCCGACCGGCATCGAGCCCCGTGTGGTAACCGCCGGATCGCTCCGCTAGTCCCTACTTCCGTCGGTTGGGATGACCGTTGCGTTCCGTTGGGCTATATAAAGGAGAAACCCTTCCGCTGTGTTGCCATTGCCAAGTCTCGTCTGCTTTCGAGCTCGACAGTGTCGCCACTCTTCTTTTTCCCCCGGCTATTTTTAGCCAACCCACCGCTAGCCCAGCTTCATTGTTGCTCCGCCCACTCACCGAACAAGTTGTTAGCCGTCTTCGTCGACCACCTCTAAAAGAAGCTCGAAGAAGACCGAAGGAAGAACCCCGACTCCATCGTCGACCATGCCCCAGTTCGTGGAGATGTTCGAGTCCCTCTGTTGGACGCTTGTAGCGATGTACCTCTGCATCGTCGGCGGAGTTTGTCTTCTTTTAGTTTTCCATGTACATATCCATCGTC
This sequence comes from Cenchrus americanus, assembly GCA_947561735.1. NCBI lineage: Eukaryota > Viridiplantae > Streptophyta > Magnoliopsida > Poales > Poaceae > Cenchrus > Cenchrus americanus. Next base: position 28,504,935 of record OX387241.1, on the reverse strand, counting down.
CTCTTCCTCATGAACTGCGATCAAGCAGTGAAGAGAGCACAATGTATCTTTTGCCCTATCTGAATTCTCGCTGTCTAGAAATGTAAGCGAGTACATATTTCCATCTTGTAACCCTTATCTTGTTAGAAAGTGTTGCTCTACTATTGTTGTCGAATCTCGGGACGAGATTCTGTTTAAGGGGGTAGGCTGTGACGCCCCAGGTTTTCGGCCGAGTTATTTAACCCTGATGATCCAGACAACAGTGTTGACTTTGGTCAAACGGCGGTCCACCTGGGCCATCACCTCGAAAACATCACCGACAATCCCTAGTGGCACCTTTTGGTCAACCATAGCCCACCTTGGTCAAAACCCCACTCAAAAACCCTTGACTCCTTGTTGACACATCAATGTCAGCCGGAACTTTTGCCTCGTTCTCCAAATTTCACCTAAACATTTCAAATTCTCCCCATACAAAAGTTGTGTGTTTTGTTGAGGGACACAACTTTCATGTTGAGTGGCATTGCTGGTTTGAAGTGCAAATTGGTGAAAATTTCAAGTCAACGTCTGCTTTCACTGTTCACTTGAGCCGAGAAATTCTGCATCTTGGCATCCAAATTATGCAGAAATGGTTGAGAAAAAGGCTATACGCCCTTTGTGAAAGTGGTAGAGGATTAGGAGATCTACAACTTTTCTGTTGATCACTTTGTTCACTTCGGTTCAAAAATATGGAGTTTTGCGCAGTGGAAAAGGTTAATCGAAATTGAGCTGGCGCTCCCGGCGCCAGAGCGTGCCGACGCATGCGACGTCGTGACGCGGGCGCACGCAGCCGCCCCCGCCCACCGCCGTACCGCACGCCGAGGCCGGCCGGCACCTATCGGTCCGCACGCGGTGGGACCACCCCCGCGAACCGCCATCGCCGCCCACTCCCCGTCATGCCACGCGCCTCACGCACGCAGGCTGGCTGCACCGACCTGCGCCACCCGGCCTATGGCGTCGGCGCCGTACCCCGCCTCGTTGTGCTGCCCTTGGTGCCCATGCCTTGACCTTGACGGACGTGCGTGCGGTCGTGAACCCCCTCCCCAAGGCACGAACGTTTATAAATGGGGCCAAGCCGCCGCCGCGCGTGACGCCACGGGATCCGAGCCGCCGCCGTCCGCCATAGAACCAACGCGGTGCACTCTACCCCCTGCCATCTTTCACCGCAAGCGCGTGCTGCTCCTATCTTCCCTAGGGTCCCTAGTAGCTTCCCAGTTCGCTTGTTGATCTGCCCCAGCCGCCAGTTCACCGAAGTGTTTTCTCCCGCGCCCGCCGCCGTCGGCGCCGGCCGTCCCCGACCGCCGGCCGTCCCTCCGACGTGAGTAAGCCCCCCAAGCTGTTTCCTCTCAACCCCTGGACCCTCCCGAGCTGCTTCCCCGGCTGAGCCCGCCGGCGAGGTCGCCGGAATCCAGCAAGCCACACCGCCCCGCGCCCCCTTGGACCACATTGCAAGGTCTCCAGAAGTTCTAGGGAGTTTGGTGCAAACCAGGGACCTCTCTGTGATCTTTTAAAAACTTCCAGGGGGCTAGGAATAAAAAGATTCTATACTCTTTGATGTGTTTTAGCTGAAAATTGTAAAATTCATTTAAAATCGTAGACAAATCCAAAAATAGCAAACCCAATTTTGCTGTGCCCAGTGTAACAAGAACTACAACTTTCTCGAAAGGTGTATATACTTTTGAGCTATAGGTTTTGCTTGAAAAATACAAATATAAAATACCTAGATCTGTGATTCTGCAAAATCCACAAAAGTTCTTGAGCTGGATTTTTGATATGTTGTAGGGAATAGCTTGTTTAGTTTCTATGCCAAAAATTGCACAAAGTTACCGAAGAAATCGTTTTATAAAAATCATTTTGTGAATTTGACAAATCTGCCTAGATGATTTTGTAGCTCCAAATATAATTATTTTTGAGCCGAACTTCTGGATACTGTCTTGTTGTATCAAAATGCAACCTTGATGAATTTACCATGATTTTATATCTGTTAGAAATATTATTTCCTTGTTTATGCTTGTTTTTAATCACAAATATGTGTAGCATGTTTCATAAAGGCTATATATGAGTTTGTTAGTTCTTTAAGCTTGTTTTGGACCAAAGCATGTGTGAGAGAAAGTTTGGACTCATTTCTGTTATATTTATTTTCATATGCTTAAATCCTCTAACTGCTAGCTTGTGATGCCTTTAATTTTTGTGTATTATAATCAGTGGTGCAAAACCCTTTTCCTTGATGTCCAACAGAGCATTCCTGGTCATTAGAACTAGTAGGTACTGTTGGAACAGTTGATGTGTTTTTAATTGATTAAAAGAGTGCAAATCCGATTAATCTAGTAAAGGGAAAAATAGGAAAAATGCATCATTTATGTATAAGTTATGGAAATGAGCTAAGGAAGTAAATGGTGGTATCAAAAGTAATTTTTTTATTTCTGTTGGTAATTAAAGGTAATATTCTTTTATAAATGTGCATGTATTCACCATCATGCAAGTGTCACATAGTCTTTTGTGTTGCTTTAATTAAGTAAATGTTTAAATGCTTTTCTTAAGGTGAATATGACCAACCCGATGCCACTTGTAGTTGTTGCTGCTGTTTGTTATGTGAATTACATTAATTTATCTATATATATGTACACAGCCACTATTGAAAAGTCTAGATGAGAAAGCATTGCATTTTGTCTCTTTATAGGAAGAGTATGTTGAATGTATTTATTGTCTAAGTGAATGTGTTCAAACGTGCACCCCATGTTGTCATAAGTTGTTTGAAATAGATTCAATCCAAATTGTCACTGAAGTTTTGCATTGCATCCTCCGTGTAGAAGTTCCCGACAGTAGTTACACGCTCGTGCCAGAGGACGTGAACGAGGGAGCCAGAGGAGGCGTGCACTACGTGACCGTAGAGGAAGACCCGGGCCAAAGTCCGGAAGATTGTCTAACTGCTTGTGCTAGCGAAGGCAAGCCCCGGTTTTATCATTAACCCATGTTTTATTTAAAGTTATGCAACTATCTATGTTATTCTATGTGCATTTACGTTCAGGAATTGGATGAAACTCTAGTTGCATGATCCATAAGTACCTATGTTCTCTTACTAGTATGCTAGGTCGCTAGATGCTATGCTCTAAGGACCCGGTAAAAGTCGAGTGATGTTCCTCACTCGCGAGAATAGGATTTCCTTTATGGAACCCTTCATATGTATAAATGGATTGCTCATGTGGTAAGAGCATGGGATTTGGGCTCCGGTCCAATGGCTTTGTGGGCTAAGCTTTTGAATGTACTAAGCTCTTGTCGGGAATGGGACTGGTAAGCCTAGTACCTTAATGAGACGGTACGGGATTTTACTACTACTAATCTCGATTCGTCTCCCCGCCCGCTTGCAATCGGGAGGAGGGTACATGTGTGAGGTCGGGATGTACCGAGTGGGGCATTCCGGATAGCCTTGTACCGGGATCGTAGGCTATCATCCCAACCCGAGGATTTTTGGGAACCGTTTGGTCGGTGTCAGCTCTGTGGGGCACCACTCCGTGTGTTTAGGTTACCTTGCAAGGTGTATAAATCAATCGATTGTCGGCCTCTCACTGTTATCCGAGACTGCTTAATCAGCTGGCCATGATATCCCTTAATGATGGAACTATGTGAAATCGTGAATTAATTGTATTGTACACTTCTTGAATGTATTAGTTGCTCATCGTAGTAATGAGGATCCCACTAGAGATTGAGCTAAAATATTGAAAGTAAGGATCCATGATCCTAGTTGCTTTTTGGCAAAACAAACCCACCAGCCAAAAGCCGGCATGTCTAGAGGTAACTTTTGTCTAGTAAGTCTTGCCGAGTATTAGTATACTCGGTCTTGCTATAATTGTTGTTTTTAGGTGAAGTTGTTTGGCCTGGTGAGATTCCACCCGGCTGGGAGCTGGAATGGGTGGATGAGGACGCTGAGTAATGGCATCACATATGGCCTCTGCTGATGTCGTGACGCGTCGTTATTAGTACTTCCGCTGTTTTAATAAAACTCTGAATGATTTGCTTTTATGTCAGAAATAATGGTTTGTAATAATTGGACCCTACGGGGAGATTAGTATTAATGGGTAAGGCACTCTGGACTCTCCTTCGTGGGAGTTTAATGCATACGTTCGATCCTCTCTGTGTCTCCAAGTGATTCACCGGGTGTAAACCGGGCAACACTCAACGGGATGGTTCTTTATTATCACTTAATGACCAAATGGAGTGGTTTAGGTGATAGTACGGAATTATCTTGGATGGGGTTGTCACACCCCTCGAGCCGCGAAGAACCCTCGGGGGCTCCCTTGAGTCCAACAGGCGCAGAGCCCATGGACGAGGACCCCTCGAACGAGGCGTACGTGCTCTCCCTGCTCGAGGGGTACGACGCCGATGAGGCCGAGGCCATGGACATAGAGCCGGCCCCCAACGAGGGGGACTGGCGCGACAAGTATATCGCCTGGATGGATCGAGGGGAACTCCCCTCGGACCGGTCTGAGGCTAGGCGCATCGCTAGGATGGCCAGGTCATTCGCTCTCGTTGACAGCGAGCTGTACAAGCGCACCGCGTCTGGCATCCTGCAGTGATGCGTACCCATCCCTCAGGGGTGCGAGCTCCTCAGGGATATACATGCGGGCGCGTGCGGCCATCACGCAACACCCCGCACCCTCGTGGGCAATGCGTTTCGCCAGGGCTTCTACTGGCCCACCGCGATCGCCGACGCCAGCGAGATCGTGCGCACCTGCGAAGGGTGCAAATTCCACGCCCGCAAGTCCAATCTCCCTGTGCACGTCCTGCAGACCATCCCCGTCACGTGGCCTTTTGCCGTGTGGGGACTGGACATCGTCGGACCCCTGCGAAAGGCGCCCGGGACTTCACCCACCTTTTGGTCGCTATCGACAAGTTCTCTAAGTGGGTGGAGGTGCGTCCCATCACAAATCTCAGGGCGGAGCAGGCGGTCACGTTCTTCACCGACATCGTCTACCGCTTCGGAGTGCCCAACTCCATCATCACTGACAACGGGTCCCAATTCACGGGCAGGAAATTCCTAGAATTCTATGACAAGTTCCACATACGCGTGGACTGGGCAGCCGTGGCGCATCCGCAGATCAATGGCCAAGTGGAACGTGCCAACGACATGATCCTACAAGGCCTCAAGCCCAGGATTTTCGACCGACTGAACAAGTCTGGTCGAAAATGGCTTCAAGAGCTGCCGGCGGTTGTGTGGAGCCTCAGGACCACCCCAAGCAGAGCCACTGGGTTCACCCCATTCTTCCTAGTCTACGGCGCAAAGGCTATCCTCCCCACAGATCTGGAATACGGGTCGCCCAGAGTTCGAGGCTACGACGAGGGCGCCAACCAGCGAGCCCGCGAGGACTCGCTGGACCAATTGGACGAAGCCCGAATCGTGGCCCTGATGCACTCTGCAAGATATGAGCAGGCTCTAAGGCGCTACCAAGCCCGGAAGGTGCGGCGACGAGACTTCAGCGAGGGAGACCTGGTCCTAAGGCTACGCCAAGACAATCGAGGCCGCCACAAGCTGTCGCCCCCATGGGAGGGACTCTACATCATGGTGAAGGTGCTCAAGCCCGGCACGTACAAGCTGGCCAACGAGGACGGCGAGGAACTCACCAACGCTTGGAACATCCAGCAGCTACGTCGCTTCTACCCTTAGTGAGGATGTTCAAGATTTTTGATGTAAATTACATGCCCAACACCCCAGTTGGCAGCCTAGATGTAAAAACCAACAAGTCAATAAAGTAAAAGGGCAACTCGGCTTTCCCCAGAAAACCAAGTCACCCTCGGGGGCTACTGCGGGGGGCACCCCCCCCCAAAAAAAACATGGTCCTATTTTTTCGCAAAAAGTTCGCAAGCGCGCTAAGTACGATTCGAGCTGAGCCTCGAGCAGATTCAGGCGGGGCACGGGCGGCCAAGCGGGAAGGACGCGCGAACCAGAGATAGCCTACGCCTCCGCGAGGATATGGCCCTTCTCTCTCGCCTCCGGCCCAGCGGGCTACTCGTGAAAACGAACTTCCCCAACCCAAATTCACCCAGGCAAAGGAAAAAAACAGAACAACGTGACAAGTGAAATAAGAAAAACCACTTACATTCAAGTGTTTAAATACTTCAAAAGAATACTTGTTTATTTACATGGCCACACGACCCGGATTCTAACACTAAAACAAAAAAGGGCCAGGCGCCCAGTGGTCTTTTAGGCTTGGGGCTCGCCAGCGTCAGGAGCATCGGGGAATAAGAAGTCCACGAAGTCTTCGGCGAGCATCTCGGCGGCAGCGGCGGCAAGCGTGTCCGCGCGGTCCATCGCCACTTCGTCTTCAACGCCCTCTGGGACGACATAGCCCGACGCCACGGCCTCGAAGTTCACTTGGTAGTGAGACCCCACTATGCCGAGGGCCTTCTGGACGCCTAGGTGAAGGGCGCGGCGCATACGCCTTGAGACGTGCCCGCCGAGGGCACGCAGGCGACTTGCCAGCGAGCTCCCGGCTTGCGCTTCGCCTTCCTCGACCGCCTGGCAGGTCTCGAGAGCGGCGACCCGCAGCTCCCCCAACTCCTTTTCCGCGGAGTTGTAGGCCGCGCTCACGGTCTCAGCCTGGGTGGTCGCATGCCCCAAGGCGGTCCGCAGGCCTGGAAGCCACGAACAAGGATGATCAAGACGGGAGCGGATCCCCGAAGGGAAGATCAACAAAACAGAGAACGAATCAACAAACAAAAACCGGACGAAAACATGCTTACCTTCAACCTGCTTCTTCTCCACCTCGAGGGACTGGCGCGTCTCCTCAACCTCGCGCTGCAGCTTGAGGTACGAGGCCTCCTGCTCCTCGAGGGACTGGCGCTGGTCCTCGTGCGAGATGTTGATCTGCACCAGCTCCCCATTGAGGCGCGACACCTCCTCCTCTTGCTTCTTGAGCGTGGCCCGCGCCTCCTCGAGCGCGGCACGCTCCTGCTGGAGTTGGCCTAGCGCTTCCTCGCGCGCCAGGCGCCCCTGCTCGAGCGCGGCCCGAGCCTCGACGAATGCGGCTCGCTCCCCCCCGAAGCCGGCCGTCCGCCTCTTGACGGGCGGCTCGCTCTCGCCGGAGCTGCTCCTCAGCCGCGGTGAGCGCGGCAGCCTTGTCCACCAGGGCGGTCTTCAGCCCCTCAGCTTCCTCGAGCGCCGCGCGGCCCCGTTGGAGCTAGGTGCGGGTGGCGACGACCTCTGCCTCTCATGTCGACGCGAGGGAGCGCGCCCCCTCCAGGTCCTCGTGAGCCCGGCGCAGCGCGTCTTCTCGCTCCACCAACGCCGTCCGCACCCTCTCGACCACAGAGGCGCCTTCCGCGGCCTGGGCGCCCTACTCCAGGGGCGGGTCCGGCGGGGACCTCGGCCCCGTACGCCGGCCCACCGGTCAGGTGACCTCAGGGCCTCGACGAGGGCCTCCAGGGCCTCGTACTGCCCCCGGTACCAGTGGAGGTCGGCGCCAAGGCGGTCGAGGGCGACGTATCGCTCCCGGGCCCAGCGCTCCAGCTCCTGCCACCAACAAGCGGAGCGAGAGGGACGGGCGCTAGAAAAGTCACGAGCGAAGAGAAAAAAGGGGAAGGAATCGCGAAACTTCACGAAAACTCAGCTGACCTGGAAGACGCGCCACGCCGGACCGCTGTGGATCCACAACGCCTCGTTCAGCGCCCGGTTGAGCGAGTTGTCGTGGTCGCGGAGCTCCTACCAGAGCCCCTACTCTGCCTGAGCATCGATGAAGTAGGCCGGCGGGGCGTCGACCTCCTCTCGCCCCTGCTCCAGGCGCGCTGCGGGTCCGGCACGCGATGACGAGGGCCCGGTGCCGTCCGCCGGGGCGCCCGGCGCCGCGCCGGCGTGAAGGACCGATACGGCAAACCGAGAGAGGGGGGGGAGTGAATGGGAGCCGATAAAAATTCTTCTCGAAGGAGATCGAAACTCCAACAAGATGAACACGGCTTCCAACACACGTCTCCGACTCACTACCAAGGTTGGTCAAGCCCACGTAGCCACTGGAGTGCCACCGGACCTAGGAACCAACACACCACCTTCCGACCCGAGAAACGCAGCGGAAAAACCAAGCCTCGAGTCTACGGACCCACACCGGTCGGCCGGTGAGCACCACCGGCCGACCGGTCCCCGCCGGTGAAACCGAGCAACTTTCACTAAGTGGCTCTACACCGGTCGACCGGTGGGACACACCGGTCGACCGATGGCGACCGAAAGCCCCCAAGGCACCAAACAAAGCCAACCGACCACCCAACGGACCCAAACTCGAAACGAGCGGCAACACGGGACAACGGCGAACTCACCAAGACGTTCACCCGAGCAAAATCCCACAAGGGCTTGCACCGGTCAGACCGGTCAAGAGCACCGGTCAGACCGGTGTAGCCTGGGCAGCTCGGGATGAACAACGACCCGCGGGTCAACTCCCCCAAATCCAAATCTCGATCTCCCGAATCGCTCCACGGACTTGAACAAGACTTTGGGGATATCAAGAACACCTCATGAGGAGTCCATAGCCAAGTTTAATCCCACAAAAAACTCGTCCAAAAAGGAGGAATCGAAGAAATCCCGCCGAGAGCACTTCCAACCCAAGAACTCAAGAAACCCCAAAATCGAGCACCTTTACTCATGGATTTGGGAGGGGAATCACAGCCCAAAGAACCACGAAGGGTTCCCACAAATTTCCCCCATCAAATCCCCAAGAGAAAGGCCCCGAAAACAACCCAAAGAAATCACCGAGAGAGGGCTCCGAAAATCACCACCAAGAACAACCGGGAAAACACATCCAAACCTTGAGGAACCACGCCGAATCATCTATACATGAAACAAAGGTTCGTACAAGGTCTAGCAAGCCGCCCGATCATCCATCCCTCTCTACAAGATCTCTCCGTGAAGCTCTCTTGCTAGTCCTAAGGAAAACCTAAGGAAAATAGGTGGAAAATAGGAAAACTAATGAGCTAGGGTTCCAAGAGTTGGCTGCCATCCTCTCACCTCTTGGGTTATATGGAGGCAACCGAATGTCTAAAATGCCCTTCTCTACTAACTAGGGATACAAGCCCCTCAAGGGCGGATTTGGAATTCTTGATGTCTTCACCATCGGACGGATGCCCGGCGGCCGCACCCTGTGTAGCCTCGACGCAAGCAATGCGATCCCGACGCGTGTCCTCCGCTTCGAAGATTCGGATCGCGTCGTCGCACACCGCCGGAGCCCGGTGCTCCTCACCGGCCGAGCCGGTCCCCACCGGCCGGACCGGTCGGACCCACCGGCCGACCGGGTCCGCGCCGCCGCGCCTCCATCTTCGGTTCTCCGGTCTTGGCTTTGTGGATCAACCAAGGAACCCGGTGGTTTTCCGGTGAAGCACCGAAACCCCCGCGAACTCGGTGTAGCCTCCGCCAATCTCCACTCATGACTTGGCTCCCACGTAGTCCCGGCTCGACCTTGGTTTTGAGGCTCAACCAAGAAACCGTCCACGACTTCATCTTGTCGTTCATGCCACCATGCGGCCCGCATTTGACCCCCGCCGGCCACCGGGTCCCTCGAACGAAGCCTACTTGTCTTCTCCACACCCGGAGGCCTCACCGGCGACGACCTTTCGCGCTTGTTCTTCACCCGCACCAACACCGGTCAAGCCGCAACCCGCACCCGCAATACTTAGCCAAGAATCGCTCCACACAACGTTGTCAATCACTCATCACACAAGGAAGTGACCATCCACCGGTCCTCGAACCACACATGGTCCTCAATCTCCCCCTTGATGAGTGCATTGACAACACCCACACGGAAGTAACAAGAGAGAAAAGAAAAAGAAAAGAAACGAATAAAAAGAAACTCCAACAAGCGATCGAAAGCCAAACAAAGGCAAAGAGCAAGATCACTTGAAGAAGACCAGTCTCGGACCCCTTAGGCAAGGGCAACGGCTCGACACATCCGAGACAAAACAAAACTCAAGCAAAGAGCGCAAACCACCGAAACAAAGCTCGAAAAACCACAAAGAGCTCCCCCTGCACACATGCAAGCTCCCCCTGAACCAATGCACCTCCCCTGGACAAATGCATGCAAGACACCACTTGAAACAGGACGAGCCGCAAAGACTTTCAGCTCACACCGGTCGACCGGTCATCACCACCGGTCGACCGGTGCCTAACATGTGTACAGGACCAGCACTCACACCGGTCGACCGGTGCTCTTCATCGGTCGACCGGTGTACAACAGAGCCCGAAATGGCTCGAAACCACTCCGAAAACCTTCTAAATGCATCCACCAAGCCATTTCAAGCTCAAACTTCTCCCCCTTGTTGGCAATGCATGAATCAAGCCAAAAATGCAAAACTTTCAACCTAGAGCTTCTCAAATATACAAAATTCAACAAAGAATGTTACACATGTCCAAATGAGCAAGTTAGATACTCTACGGCTTCGTATCGATCTCAACTACATGATCACCAAGTTTCACAACCATTGGACGAAGCTAAGATGGATTTTGGCAATTTTGCGAAAAACTTGCCTCTCATGAGCAAAGTCCTAATCATGATCAAAGCATATCAAAATGGCAAAGCCCCACAAACTTCATGCTAGGACAGCCATTCTAATCATAAGATCATCACAAACACCCACAAGCACCTCATGTCATGTCAAAGCCACCGAGCCATGTGCCTACTTCTATTTATGAGACTTCTCATTGGTAGGCATCATGCAACGGTTTAGCACCCAAAGAAAATTAAATTCAGCACATATGACATGGGAGCATATTTTCAAAGCATTTTTCATTTCATTTTCAGATTTGTAAATGGTACATGAAATGTCTTTACGACAAAAAGGAACTTATGCTCCTCCACAAGATAAATCAAGAGGGCTAAACATTCATGATGGCAAATGAGCCTTTGGCCCCATATGATCAATAAACTAGCTATCCAACCACAAATTAAGCATAGCAAGGCCACACAAACATGTCAAGAGCATGTAAAGGCATTTACACATGAGAGAGCATACATGTGACATTTTTCAAAAGCATAGCTATCAACCATGGATTATTCATCAAGATCATCAAGAGCTAAGCCAAACTAACCGTAGCATACCAAACAAGCTCACAAAGACATATATCTCATTCCATGGTGAACAATGTATATGAGAGAAGCTTTTCCTAACCAATGCATATGATACAAAATGCATGCAATCTAAGATACAAGGATGCCTATACATCATGTTACATATGCCATGCCAAATGCAAGAAATGCACAAAGGAAAGCTATACATATGCTACAAAGGAGCTCCCACACACAAAGCTCACAAACCACCGGCTCCTCGAGGGGAGGCAAAAAGGGCTCGACACCACCGGCAAAAGAGCAAAGGAGCACCAAACTCACAAGCTCCCCCTAAACTCATGCATTAAGGCCAAAGAGCATACAAAGCTCACCTTACACACATGAGATAAGGCAAAGAGCAAAAGAAACCAAGTGGCTTGACCAAGGCCACACACTCGAAGGTCACAAGTACACTTACCTTTATCATTTCTTCACAATTCACTCATCCTTGTCCACCATCCCCGAAAGTGATGCACCTACATGTCACCACAGGGATATGAAGCCGAAGAACCACCCCCAATATCAACCAAATGTTCTCCGGGCCATCCACCTGCAACTCAAAACAAGGAGCGAGAGCGAGCAACCGACTCAACACTGGGGTTAGTTCCAAATGTGTAAAACCAGTGCCTAGCCATTTGCTCGAAAGTGGGGTTAGCAAAAACCAAACCATCTTTCCTACCAAAGCTACCTCCACGAACACCACCACGGTAACCACCATGAGGGAACCAACCCTCTCCGCCCGGAGGAGTACCAAAACCACGAAAGAAAGCCCGTGGACCATCCCTCCTCTCCTTCTCAAAGCCATGACTCCTCCCATCCCCGTAGTGAGCTCGAGGGGGAGAATGCCTAGCAAACGGCCTCCCGCAAACTTTCCCGCACCAACCACCGTAACCACGAACTCCCGTAACCAACCCTCACACCCGTACGAGCACGAAACCCAAACCGCCGCCCGTCCGTGCCCGCACCGGTCCGACCGGTGCTCCACACCGGTCCGACCGGTGTAGCTCCTCGGCGCAAGCACCTCCAACGACCTTCCGCTCTCCCCAAGCCCGAACCGACCTCACACTCGCCTTGGCCCTGGGCAACTGCACACGAGGCTCAAGTACACCATCGAAAGGGTGGTACTTGTCCTTGTTAGCCCACTCCTTTGCCATTCTCTCCTCACGCTTCCTCTTGAAGCAAAACGCTCTCTTGTGACCATCCTTCCCACAAAACTCACAATGGAAACGGATCGATCTGGGCTTAGGCTTGGGATGAGGCTCTTCACAAGGCTTCTCACTTGGTTTCTCACTAGGCGTTTCACTTGCCTTCTCACTCGGTTTTTCTCTTGGTTGGTTTGGCTTGCATGCAAACTTGTCTTTGGGTGTGGGTTGTGGTGGAACCGAAACAGCCCCAAATTTCCTTTCTCTCTCACCACTGCCCTCACCAACCTTATCCAATCCCAAAGCCCAACCGTCAAAGCGCTTACAGCTAGCAATCATCATACCAAGCTGAGGTTCTTGACTCGACAACCAACTCAGCGCTTCACACAACTTATCATTCTCATCTTGCAAGCGACCAACACATTTTGCAAGATCCAAATTCTTCATAGCATGCAACTCACATGTAGAGCAAGAAGTAGGAATAGGCACTTTCAAATCAGCCTCAAGTGAAACAATGCGAGAACGGAGCTCAAGCAATTTTCTCATGGAAACTAGGGCAAGAAGTGCAAGCACCAAGCAAAGTGGGTCTAGATTGTAGCTCACCCAACTCAACCCTAAGCACATCTAGTTCCTCACACTTGGAGGCATACTTCTCCCTAAGATCACCAAGTCAGCCAGAAAACAGAGCAATCAAAGACAATCGTTCTCATCCGAAACAACAGGGCTAGCCTTAAGGGAATCAATCTCAAGCTTGCTATCAAGCACCCGTGTCTCTAGCTCAGCCCACTCTAGTCCTAGCATCCTCGAGTGAAGATCTAAGCTCCTTCCTAAGCTTCTTAGCCTCTCTAAGCATGTGATCGCGATTATCAAGCAAGTCAACCAACTCCTCATTCTCTTTGCGCAAAGAGGAGAGCTCATCACATACCTCATCCTCGGAATCCAAGTCCGAGGCGTCCCTCCGGCTTCTCTTGTCGCTCGAACTACGAGCCATGCCGCGAGGTCGTCCTTGAGGCTTAGGCCCGTCACACAAAGGCCGTTGAGATACTTGCCAAAGTTCTTCTTCTTCCTCCTCTTCTTCTCATCCTCTTCGTCTTCATCACTCGAGCTTGAAGACGTGTCCTCGGAATCGGACTCGATGTCGCTCGATCTCTTCATCTTCTCTCGAGACCGAGCCTTCTTCCCATGTTCATGATCCTTCTTCTTGGACTTCTTCCTCTTGTCCATGAACTTGTGCTTGTCGTGGTTGTTCACCTTCGGACACTCGGCGAAAAAGTGTCCATCCTTGCCACACTTGAAACATGTCCTCGTGTTCCTCCTCAAGTTCACCCAGTTCTCGTGCAGCCTCTCGAACCGCCTTGTCAGGAGCGCCAGTTCGTCCTCTCCAAGCACGTCGAACTCCTCATCTAGCATAGACATCAAAGAGGACAAAGAGAACATCCTAGTGGATGGGTTAGTGTTAGTCTTTCCATTTCAACCATCGATGAGGGCGGGACTATGAGAGTCGGTCGGGCCCTCGATCTTGGGCGTCATGCCCCTATCCACCTCGGCCCGACTTGGAGCTTCGAGAACGCTCGTTCACCGTCAGAGTGTCATACTTCTCTGACTCCACAATGGCCTCAAACTTTCCGCCCCAAATCGTACGATCCAAAGAGTGTAAGAGCTTGACCGCTCTATCATGATCATCGTACGGGAGCACGTCCACATTGGCCCTCATGTTGTTCACCACCACCGTGAACCTCTGAAACAAGGCATCGATGGACTCACCGGCGGATGAGTGAAGTTCTCGTACTCTCTCCGGTAGGTCGCATACATTCGTGCCTGAACCTGGGCGTTCCCAACATGAGCCTCCTTCAACACCGCCCAAATCCTACAAGCCAAGTGCTCGGTGTGCACCCGATCGAACTCAGGCTGACACAAAGCACGAAACAAGTAGTCGACCGCCTTATTGTTGGCGTCGAAGCTGTCCCTCGATCCTGGAGCGAGGAAATCAACCGGCTGGACATAGCCTGTGTCCACCGTGACATCCCAAAGAAGCTGACCCTTTCCGCGGAGGAACGCACCCATCCGCTTGCTCCACATCTGGTAGTTCTTGCCATCGAAGTGTGGAGGACCCGAACCCCGTTCTCGGTATGCCATCCTTGGATCTTAGACTGGTTAGAGTCAACAAAGACCCGAACCGGCTCTGATACCACTTGAAGGACCGATACGGCGAACCAGAGAGGGGGGGGGGAGTGAATGGGAGCCGATAAAAATTCTTCTCGAAGGAGATCGAAACTCCAACAAGATGAACACGGCTTCCAACACACGTCTCCGACTCACTACCAAGGTTGGTCAAGCCCACGTAGCCACTGGAGTGCCACTAGACCTAGGAACCAACACACCACCTTCCGACCCGAGAAACGCAACGGAAAAACCAAGCCTCGAGTCTACGGACCCACACCGGTCGACCGGTGAGCACCACCGGTCGGACCGGTCCCCGCTCGGTGAAACCGAGCAACTTTCACTAAGTGGCTCTACACCGGTCGACCGGTGGGACACACCGGTCGACCGATGGCAGCTGAAAGCCTCCAAGGCACCAACCGGGCCAACCGACCACCCAACGGACCCAAACTCGAAACGGCAAGAAGCAACACGGGACAACAGCGAACTCACCAAGACGTTCACCCGAGCAAAATCCCACAAGGGCTTGCACCGGTCAGACCGGTCAAGAGCACCGGTCGGACGGTGTAGCACGGGCGGCTCGGGATGAACAAGCACCCGCGGGTCAACTCCCCCAAATCCAAATCTCGATCTCCCGAATCGCTCCACGGACTTGAACAAGACTTTGGGGATATCAAGAACACCTCATGAGGAGTCCATAGCCAAGTTTAATCCCACAAAAAAACTCGTCCAAAAGGAGGAATCGAAGAAATCCCTCCGAGAGCACTTCCAACCCAAGAACTCAAGAAACCCCAAAATCGAGCACCTTTACTCATGGATTTGGGAGGGGAATCACAGCCCAAAGAACCACGAAGGGTTCCCACAAATTTCCCCCATCAAATCCCCAAGAGAAAGGCCCCGAAAACAACCCAAAGAAATCACCGAGAGAGGGCTCCGAAAATCACCACCAAGAACAACCGGGGAAAACACATCCAAACCTTGAGGAACCACGCCGAATCATCTATACATGAAACAAAGGTTCGTACAAGGTCTAGCAAGCCGCCCGATCATCCATCCCTCTCTACAAGATCTCTCCGTGAAGCTCTCTTGCTAGTCCTAAGGAAAACCTAAGGAAAATAGGTGGAAAATAGGAAAACTAATGAGCTAGGGTTCCAAGAGTTGGCTGCCATCCTCTCACCTCTTGGGTTATATGGAGGCAACCGAATGTCTAAAATGCCCTTCTCTACTAACTAGGGATACAAGCCCCTCAAGGGCGGATTTGGAATTCTTGATGTCTTCACCATCGGACGGATGCCGGCGGCCGCACCCCGTGTAGCCTCGACGCAAGCAATGCGATCCCGACGCGTGTCCTCCGCTTCGAAGATTCGGGACTCGCGTCGTCGCACACCGGTCGGACCGGTGCTCCTCACCGCCGACCGGTCCCCACCGGTCGACCGGTCGGACCCACCGGTCGGACCGGTCGCGCGCCGCCGCAGCCTCCATCTTCGGTTCTCCGGTCTTGGCTTTGTGGATCAACCAAGGAACCCGGTGGTTTTCTCGGGTGAAGCACCGGAAACCCCGCGAACTCGGTGTAGCCTCCGCCAATCTCCACTCATGACTTGGCTCCCACGTAGTCCCGGCTCGACCTTGGTTTTGAGGCTCAACCAAGAAACCGTCCACGACTTCATCTTGCTGTTCATGCCACCATGCGGCCCGCATTTGACCCCCGCCGGCCACCGGGTCCCTCGAACGAAGCCTACTTGTCTTCTCCACACCTGGAGGCCTCACCGGCGACGACCTTTCGCGCTTGTTCTTCACCCGCACCAACACCGGTCAAGCCGCAACCCGCACCCGCAATACTTAGCCAAGAATCGGTCCACACAACGTTGTCAATCACTCATCACACAAGGAAGTGACCATCCACCGGTCCTCGAACCACACATGGTCCTCATGGCGTCGCCCGGGCCACGAGTGCTCCCGCCGGGGCCTCGGGGGCCGACACGGGCACGCTCGCCCACCGGTCCCGGCCCCGGTGGCGGGACGTCATCGTCGTTGGGGATCTCCACCACCGCCGCCCCCGGCGCCGGGCCGCAGCGGGCACCGGTAAAGTTGGCGGCACGACGACCGCCGCGGCCGTGATCGCCACCGTCATTGGCGCCGCAAGCCGCGGCTCCACCTCGGCCGCCGGCCGCCGCGGCTCCACTTCGGTCGCCGGCGGCCTATGGCTCCGCAACCGCCACCGTCCGCCGCGCCTCCGCGGCCACCGGCGGCGGCACCGTAGTCGTCGACACCGGCCGCGGCTCCGTGGCCCCGGCCCGCGCCGTGCGAGCCGCCGCTCGCCGCCCCGACGCCGTGCTCGTGGCCGCCCGCGACGCCCTCGACGAGCGCCGCCTGGTGGGGACGGCCGTATCCGTCCTCAGCACCTTGGCAGGCGCGAGAGGAGGCACGATGGGCGCCACCCTGCGAGCACGAAGACAACAAACTTAGGCC
This sequence comes from Cenchrus americanus, assembly GCA_947561735.1. Lineage (NCBI taxonomy): Eukaryota > Viridiplantae > Streptophyta > Magnoliopsida > Poales > Poaceae > Cenchrus > Cenchrus americanus. The sequence continues at coordinate 28,488,074 of OX387241.1, read as the reverse complement.
ATGGCCAATCTAAAAAGCGCGATTAAGGGGAAGTAATCGCCTACCTCAGGGAGGAAAATCCCCGCTTCCTCTTCCTTGGGGGCTCGGCGGATGTTGACGCCGCCACCGGTGTGGCCGTCGCCGCACCCCCGGCTATCTCCGCGGCGCGCGCCGCGCGCCTCCGCGGCGCGCATTGCCTCCCTCGTAGGTTGCCTGGCGGCGGGCACTCCTGCGCCCGCCCTAGGCGCCGTCTCTTCCGCCGCCTCCGCGGCTCTAGGTGAAGGGGGTGAAGGCTCCCACCTCTCGGGGGGAGCCCGGCCCCCATCGCTTCCCTCCTCCTCCTCGCCTGACGATGACTACTCCTCGGTCCCAGGTGAGGAGAGCCCCTGCTGCTCGCGCAGCCAGAACTCCTCACTCCTCCGTTCCCGGCGCTCCCGCCGCCGGATGCTCCGCTCCCTCCTGCGCGCCACCCGCTCCTGTTCTCGCTGCTGCGCCGTGCGCGCTTGCGCTTGGGCTCGGGGCGTGGGCGGGTTGGACCGCGCGGTGTTCACGGCCCTTATCTGCAAGGAACAAGAGAAACTTCAAAATACGCCGACATCCCGCGAACCGGCAGAGCAAGGAGGGGCAGAAGTCCACTTACCAACGGGCCGACGAGGAGCATGGTGAACGCCCACAGGGTCACGTCGTCATTCCGGGTGGACCGGAGGTCGATGGCGTGCCGCGCCCGTGTGGCCACGTACTCCCGCGGTGAGAGGTCCGGCATCTGCCGTGACTGCGCCAGCGTGACAGGGTCCGCGTCCTCGTGCATCTCGTAGATGCGGAGCGGCCTCTCCATTAGGGGGACGATCCGCCGGTGATGGAGATTTGCGAGGACGAAGCCCGCAGTCAAGCCGTCATCCGCCAGGGCCTTCAACGCAACCAGGAGCGAATCTAGCCGCGCCTGGTGCGAAGGCGGGGACACCCCGTGGCGCCAAGAGTCGGCCCTCTCCTTCAGCATCTTGCCGGAGTAGGGGGGAAGGCCGGCGCCGTCGTTGCGGAGGTAGAACCACCCCCGCTCCCACTCCGCGTTATTGGAAGTCATCGTGTAGGGGATGTAGAGCTCCCTGCGCGTGTTCCGCAATGCGAACGTCATTCCGCCGGCGCGCACCGCGCGACGGATCTTCGGCTCCGGCGTGGTCAGCGTGTGCAGCTCCGCGCGGAAGAGGTGAACCCAGAGATCCCAGTTGACTGGGATCCCCAGGAAGCCCTCGCACACGCCGACGAACGTCGCCGCCTGCGAAATCGCGTTCGGTGTGAAGTTGTGCAACTCAACGCCGTAGTGGTAGCACAACGCGCGCATGAAGCGACTCGCCGGTGCCGCGAAGCCGCGCTCATGGAAGCGGATGAAACTGACGACGTAGCCGTACGGCGGGTTGGGCTCCCACTCGTTCGACTGCGGCACGATCCACGCCACGGGATGCCCATCTTCGTTCGCTGCGAGCTGGCCGGCGGTCACCAGCTCGCTCAAGGAAAGCATCGTCACCGTCGAGCATGGACATGGCAGCGGTCGATGATGGTGATGAGCTGAGGAGGAGCCATGCGGATTGGCGAAGGGACGCGGAGTGTGGAGCGAGAACTGCGCGACGACGAGAGAGCAAGTGCGGCTCGGGGGCAGAAGCGCAAGGGGCGAGGACGGCAAACGCTAAGTGTGGAGGTAAAGATTCGCCTCGCCTCCCTCCTTCGAATTTATAAACCCACGGAGCTGTGCTCCCCGGAACACACGTCCCACGTGCATTAACTGCAGGTGAAAGCCTCGGTCACCGACAAGCGGGACCCACCACGACCGAGGCCGCCGCACGTACGCACGCGCGCTATCATTACGCCGCGGCAACCAAAGAGTCGCGGCAGTCCGTCACGTCCGCCTGCCCATGTCGCCCACTACGCACGCGACCGCGGCGCCTGAAAAGGCGCGCTCGCGGCGCAGGACTGTGGCCGCGACTGCGCATTAAACGGCCCGGTCCCTTACCCAGTAAGGATGATCCTCGAGCGGTCCGAGCCCCAGGCTCGAAAAAACCTGACTCTCGAAGAGTGCGATTGCCGACCAGTGGCCTCGAAGCCCGCTCAGCGTGAACGAGCGCCACAGATGCCCTCGATCTACGAAAACTACTGATTAGCAGTTCGAGGGCCGGCCCGACTGAGAACCCTCGAAACCTGCAAATGCAAGAAGATGGGGGCACTTAGCTGCCACCCCGCACGGCCCTACTGATCAGGGGTTCGGAACCGGACCCTCGAAGGGTTTGAACAGGTGCCCCAGATCACCAGAGTCAGGGGCGATGAGGGCGCGTGCATTCGAGCCTTCCCTCGAGCCCACCGGCTCGAGGGCGCCCCACATGTCGTGTTCAAGAGCCAGCGAGGGCAGCTAGTCGGGGGGATCCCACCGAGGGAGAGCTTCCGCGCCCTCGGTCCCTAGAGAACGGGACAGAGCCCCACCTAGCAAACCCACGCAAGCGCTTTAATGGACGAGTCTCTGGACCACGAGCCTACCCTTATCGAACGGGGCATGGGCATCCACTTGAACCACCCACTAACAGCTCAACGAGGAATCCACAATCCGCGACCCGATCGATGGGGGTTGCGGGGACCTCACCCTCCGTCCCGCGGAGAGACGGCGAGGGCGCGTTTAGAACAAGACGGAGAGCTTGCCCCGATCGCCTCGAATGGGCCCAGGCTCAGGGGCTCGACGCACGGCTACACCTCCTAGGGTGCACCGAACGCGAGAGTTACCAGACGCGCGCGTGTGACCGAAGCCGGCTGTAACATCGCCGATGCCGGTTGAAACAAATACCACGCCCACTAGTAAAATTCCACGAGAAAACCCCTGCAGGAGCACTCACGCTCCTGCAGGGCTTCGGGGGCTAGCCCTGCGGGTCCGCTGACACAGCCCCACGGAAAGGCATTAGCAACCAGGAGGGAATAACGTCCTATCAGTAGGCTCCAACATCTGCGGGAACCTGACAGGTACACCCACAAATGCTCGGGGGCTACTGTCGGGGACAGTTCTAAGGGTCCCCTAAATAACCAGGGGAAACCCGCTTAAAACCCACAAAAAACGCAAAACACAAATCAACTTGCACACCTAAAGCACATATACAGCGCAACCACGACCCTGGTGGCCCCCGCGGCCCGCCAGGACAACACAGCAGACGCCCCTCGAGTGAGGTCCGCCTCGCTCGAGGGATAGACGCTCCCTCGGGCGGGGACCGCCTCGCTCGAGGCCTTCACGCCACCTCGAGCGGGGTCCGCCTCGCTCGATGGATCAACCCCGCCCCTCGAGCGGGGTCCGCCTCGCTTGAGGGCTGAGCGCCCCCACGGGCGAGGTCAGCTTCGCTCGAAGGCACCCACGCGCACCTGTTCCTGCACGCGCGTACGAGCATTTAATGCTCTGATGTCGCAGGGCCGTGTCCCTACTCTGACACGCCTGAGAATCACGCCCCGGCGCTGTTCTGCTAACTCCCGGGGGGAGGCCATCCCCGCCGCTGTTCAGCACTGTGCGGCAAGGCCGGTGTTAGCTCCGTGACACTGTGTCGCCTACCCCTGTACGGCTAACACGCCGTGCCCCCGAAGGATTGCCGGCGGCACCCTCGAATATCTTCTACGTGCTTATACAGGACCAGGCCGTGACATCAGGCCGGCAGGATTGGTCATCATCCCCGTCGCTGTCAGCCCTGTGCGGCCATCCCCGCCACTGCCGCACCACGCCGGACCCTGTGGTGACATCTCGATGCTGTTGGGACGTACGGGGACAAGACATTGTCGTATGGACCTCCCTGGGCCCACTACCTCGGTGGGTACCAGGACCGACTACTCGGTGGGCCCCTGGGACTACCCGGCTTGCGCTGCACGGCACCTGATGACGTGAAGCACAAGGACTACAGAGGACAAGTACTCGGTTAGGAAGCTGTACATGTCCCGCACTGTATGGAGGACTCCTAAACGTACTCGACTAGTACTCTCTCCCTGAACCGACTTGTAACCCTGCCTCCCGGACTATATAAGGCGAGGCAGGGACCCCTCTCTCAATCATCTCATCTCACGGCGTAGGATTGCATCATCTTGTAATCATACCCAATCAATCCAGAGCTACACAGCATACAGGACGTAGGGTATTACGCACCTCGCGGCCCGAACCTGTCTAAATTGTGTGCCACGTGTCTCTTCCTTCGAGTTACCGATCTCGGCGAGGCCACATTCATCTACTTCGGGTACTCCCCTTAGTAGATTGCCGGTCTAAAACACCGACAGCTGGCGCGCCAGGTAGGGGCTCTTGCCCGAGATCACATCGCGAACTCAACGGCTCCTGTCTACATCAAGCCAACCGTCGCGTTCAACCGCGGCGACACCTTCGTCTTCGGCGCCTGGGTCTGCACTGCTGACGGCGCTGGATCCTTCCAACGCCGCCTCACCATGCCGCCCAACCCGAAGACCGGCTTCGTGACGCTTCCCGAAGTAGTCACGGGCGAACTCGCCGACAAGTTCGGCGAAATTTCGCTTTTCGACCAACACGCCGACTTCGAGCTCGGATCCGCTTCCAACTCGAACTCGACGTCCCCGTGGACTGTCGCATGCGAGCCGGCTGCTCAGCCATCACATGTGGTCTCCCCACTCCGCGACCGCTCCACACGTAGCCCCTACAACCTCAGCAGGGCCCGCACAGAGGCTCCCTCCACGTGCCGGGCCGGCAAGGAGCCCGTACCCGAGTACAACTCGGACTCCGACACCGCCCCCGGCCACACTTCGGACTCCAACCCCCTCTCGGGCTTCTACTCAGACTCCGCGTACGAGTTCGACTTCGGTCGGACCCTGAGGATCCCGAGTCCGAGGCCAACACTACTGAGCAACCCTTGTCAGGGCTGGCTTCTGGGCTGGTTATAACGTCCACACCGGCCGGGAGATTGGTCTACTGGCCAGACCGCAAGCCCGCCGACCTGATAAGCAGGAACTCACACTACGTCGTCTACCTCGACTCGCTCCCGTTCCAGAAGGGAACACCACTTGCTCGAGCTGAATCGTACACCCCAACTGAGGTGGCGAGCTCCGACTCCAGTCTTGGCAACCCCGATTGCCAAGTCTTCATGGCTGCCGGCGACACGCCAGGACCTTCAGGGACGGCACAGAACCGGTACCTTGAAGACATCTCCGCAGACGAGCTGTCTGCTGATGCACCTGTGGATGAGACCGACGTCAACAGGGACGCTCAACGTGAGCGTAACAGAAAGCGCAACGAACGGCGCCGGCGTCTCCGGGACAGCTTACCCATCCGCAACCTTGCAGAGGCCCTCGAACAAGTCGAAAGCAGGGTACACACCACCCCCGAGCAATGCCTCATGTCGATCACAGTGATCGCACGCCAGGCTCCGGGGATACGCGCTGGAGAAGTCATCGCCAAGCTCGCAGAAGACGGTTACTTCATGCGAGTCGACAACAGGGTCAACCAGCCTCCTCCCACCAGGAACCGCGACAACGAAGCTACAAGTCGCAGTGCGGACCTCGGCCGTAATCGTACTCGAGCCGAGCTGCCGGCTCAACCCAACCGTACTAATGCAAACACCGGCGGACCATCACAAGGCGGCAACAGCAATCGTGAGATCATTCCTCATCGCGAACCTGGCGGCGGTGGCCGTGACCCTGGCGGCGGCGGCAGCGACGGCGGAAGCTCCAATCATGGGGCCAACAGGAGGGACGGCGGCGGGGGCGGTCGCGGCGGTCGAGACCACGCGAACAGCCACGCCTCCGGAGCCTCACAGGGCGGCTACGACGCCCGCTAGAAGATTGAAGAACTGCGGCGGAAGAAGTCCGCCACCGCAGGCGACAACGACGGCTTCCCCGCCTTCTCTCCTCGGCTTCGCAACTTGCTCCTCCCAGAAAAGTTCAAACCTCTGGGAATCACCAAGTACGACGCGAAGCAGGATCCCATCCAGTGGCTCAGGTGCTATGCCCTCTCCATCAAGAACGCTGGCGGCAACAACGACACCAAGTGCCTCTACTTCCCCTTCTGTCTGGACCAAGCCCCGCTCACATGGCTCGAGTCGTTGGACAAGCACTCGATCGACAAGTGGGACCAGCTGAAGGAGCAGTTCACCAGCAACTTCGAGGGCGCCATGGGCCGATCGGGTACTCGCATGGATCTGGCTATGGTGAAGCAGGAACAAGGCGAGACCCTCCGCAAGTACATGCGCCGCTTCTTCGATAAGCGCGCCACCGTAGTCGACGTCACCGACAAGGAGGTCATCGACCTTTTTCAAGACGGCCTCTACCACCGTCGCACCTTCGAAGACTTCGGTCGACGCCACCCCAGGTCCACCATTCATTGGAAGGATATGATCACCTCCTAGGCGGACGAAGAAGACAAAGCCAACGCCAAGTACGATGCCATCCGTGGCAAGAGCAAGCAGAACACGGGCGGCGGCAGCGGCAACAGCGGGAACCAAGGCAGTCACAACAACAACAACTACTCGGGTCCCAACCGCAAGCGCAAGCCAGACAACACTGTCGCGGCTATCCAGCGCCGTGCGAAGGAGAACTCGAAGAAGACCTCTGGCGACTTCAAAGACTTGCTGAAAGAGAAGTGCCCGTGGCATCTGGACGGCAACCACACCATCGAGCAGTGCTACCAACTCAGGCGAGCAGTCAAGAGCACTCCAGAGCCACCGCACCCTCATGACAAGAAAGGCAAGAAGAAGAACGACGGAGGCAATGACGACTTCCAGGAACCCGACAAGACTGTCAACGTCCTCTTCGGTGGACTACCCAGCAGACGGGAACAAAAGGCTACTCGTGAGAAGTCATGAGCATTGAACCAGCGGTTCCGACCCCTCTCAGGTGCGCGGATCAATGGACCAGCTTCTCCGAACCAGGGCGGTTCCCCCTCGTCCTGAAGCCGGTGGTCGCGGGCTCTAGGCTCAACAAGGTCCTCATCGACGGTGGAAGTGAAGGACCGATACGGCGAACCGAGAGGGGGGGGAGTGAATGGGAGCCGATAAAAATTCTTCTCGAAGGAGATGAAAACTCCAACAAGACGAACACGGCTTCCAACACACGTCTCCGACTCACTACCCAAGTTGGCCAAGCCCACGTAGCCACTGGAGTGCCACTGGACCTAGGAACCAACACACACAGCCTTCCGACTCGAGAACGCAGCGGAAAAACAAACCCCGAGTCTACAGACCCACACCGGTCGGACCGGTGAGCACCACGGTCAGACCGGTCCCTGCTGGTGAAACTGAGCAACTTTCACTAAGTGGCTCTACACCGGTCAGACCGGTGAGACACACCGGTCAGACCGATGGCAGCCTGAAAGCCCCCAAGGCACCAAACAGGCCAACCGACCACCAAACGGACCCAAACTCGAAACAAGCAAAGCAACACGAGACAACAACGAACACACCAAGACGTTCACCCGAGCAAAAACCCACAAGGGCTCGCACCGGTCAGACCGACGGTCAAGAGCACCGGTCGACCGGTGTAGCTGGGCGACTCGGGATGAACAACACCCGCGGGTCAACTCCCCCAAATCCAAATCTCGATCTCCCGAATCGCTCCACGGACTTGAACAAGACTTTGGGGATATCAGGAGCACCTCATGAGGAGTCCATAGCCAAGTTTAATCCCACCAAATCTCGTCCAAAAAGGAGGAATCGAAGAAATCCCGCCGAAAGCACTTCCAACCCAAGATCTCAAGGAACCCCAAATTCGAGCAACTTTTCTCACGGATTTGGGAGGGGAATCACAGCCCAAAGAACCACGAAGGGTTCCCACAAATTTCCCCCCACCGAATCACCAAGAGAAAAGCCCCAAAAACACTCCAAAGGAATCACCGAAGAGGGCTCCGAAAATCACCACCAAAAACAACCTAGGGTAAAACACATCCAAACCTTGAGGAATCACGCCGAATCATCTATACATGAAACAAGGATTCGTACAAGGTCTAGCAAGCCGCCCGATCATCCATCCCTCTCTACAAGATCTCTCCGTGAAGCTCTCTTGCTAGTCCTAAGGAAAACCTAGAAAAAATAGGTGGAAAATAGGAAAACTAATGAGCTAGGGTTCCAAGAGTTGGCTGCCATCCTCTCACCTCTTGGGTTATATAGGCGGCAACCGAATGTCTAAAATGCCCTTCTCTAACAACTAGGGATACAAGCCCCTCAAGGGCGGATTTGGAATTCTTGATGTCTTCACCATCGGACGGATGCCCGGCGACCGCACCCTCGCGTAGCCTCGACGCAAGCCATGCGATCCCGACGCGTGTCCTCCGCTTCGAAGATTCCGGACTGCGTCGTCGCACACCGGTCAGACCGGTGCTCCTCACCGGGCCGACCGGTCCCCACCGGTCGGACCGGGGCCGACCCACCGGTCGGGACCGGCTCCGTGCCGCCTGCACCTCCGTCTTCGGTTCTCCGATCTTAGCTTTATGGATCAACCAAGGAACCCGGTGGTTTTCCCGGTGAACCACCGGAAACCCCGCGAACTCGGTGTAGCCTCCGCCAATCTCCACTCATGACTTGGCTCCCACGTAGTCCCGGCCGACCTTGGTTTTGAGGCTCAACCAAGAAACCGTCCACGACTTCATCTTGTTGTTCATGCCACCATGCGGCCCGCACTTGACCCCCGCCGGCCACCGGGTCCCTCGAACGAAGCCTACTTGTCTTCTCCACACCCGGAGGCCTCACCGCAACGACCTTTCGCGCTTGTTCTTCACCCGCACCAACACGAGTCAAGCCACAACCCGCACCCGCAATACTTAGCCAAGAATCAGTCCACACAACGTTGTCAATCACTCATCACACAAGGAAGCGACCATCCACCGGTCCTCGAACCACACATGGTCCTCAATCTCCCCCTTGATGAGTGCATTGACAACACCCACACGAAAGTAACAAGAGACAAAAGAAAAAGAAAAGAAACGAACAAAAAGAAACTCCAACAAGCGATCGAAAGCCAAACAAAGGCAAAGAGCAAGATCACTTGAAGAAGACAAGTCTCGGACCCCTTAGGCAAGGGCAACGGCTCGACACATCCGAGACAAAGCGAAACTCAAGCAAAGAGCGCAAACCACCGAAACAAAGCTCGAAAACTCACAAAGAGCTCCCCCTGCACACATGCAAGCTCCCCCTGAACCAATGCAACTCCCCCTGGACGAATGCATGCAAGAAACCACATGAAACAGGACAAACGCAAGAAGACTTTCGGCTCACACCGGTCGGACGGTCATCACCACCGGTCGACCGGTGCCTAACATGTGTACGGGACCAGCACTCACACCGGACGGACCGGTGCTCATCACCGGTCGGACCGGTGTACAACGAGAGCCCGTAAATGGCTCGAAACCACCTCGAAAACCTTCTAAACGCGCCCAACAAGCCATTTCAAGCTCAAACTTCTCCCCCTTGTTGGCAATGCATGAATCAAGCCAAAAATGCAAAACTTTCAACCTAGAGCTTCTCAAATATACAAAATTCAACATAGGATGCTACACATGTCCAAATGAGCAAGTTAGATACTCTACGGCTTCGTATCGATCTCAACTACATGATCACCAAGTTTCACACCCATTGGACGAAGCTAAGATGGATTTTGGCAATTTTGCGAAAAAACTTGCCTCTCATGAGCAAAGACCTAAACATGATCAAAGCATATCAAAATGGCAAAGCCACACAAACTTCATGCTAGGACAGCTATTCTAACCATAAGACCATCACAAACACCCACAAGCACCTCATGTCATGTCAAAGCCACCGAGCCATGTGCCTACTTCTATTTATGAGACTTCTCATTGGTAGGCATCATGCAACGGTTTAGCACCCAAAGCAAATTAAATTCAAGACATATGACATGGGAGCATCTTTTCCAAGCATTTTTCATTTCAATTTCAGATTTGTAAATGGTACATGAAATGTCTTTGCGACAAAAAGGAACTTATGCTCCTCCACAAGATAAATCAAGAGGGCTAAACATCCATGATGGCAAATGAGCCTTTGGCTCCATATGATCAATAAACTAGCTATCCAACCAAAAATTAAGCATAGCAAGGCCACAAAAACATGTCAAGAGCATGTAAAGGCATTTACACATGAGAGGGCATACATGTGATATTTTTCAAAAGCATAGCTATCAACCATGGATTATTCATCAAGATCATCAAGAGCTAAGCCAAACTAACCGTAGCATACCAAACAAGCTCACAAAGACATATATCTCATTCTATGGTGAACAATGTATATGAGAGAAACTTTTCCTAACCAATGCATATGATACGAATGCATGCAATCTAAGATACAAGGATGCCTATACATCATGTTACATATGCCATGCCAAATGCAAGAAATGCACAAAGGAAAGCTATACATATGCTACAAACCGGCTCCTCGAGGGGAGGCAAAACGGGCTCGACACCACCGGCAAAAGAAAGCTCCCACACACCTAACTCAAGAGATCAAACACACACCAAGTTCCCCCCCGCAAACGAGTGAAAGTTGCTTGATCTAGGGGTTTGGTGAAAATATCGGCTAGTTGGTGATGTGTGGGTACATGGATCAAGGCTATCTTTCCTTTCTCTACGTTGTCTCTCGAAAAATGGTACCTCACTTCTATGTGCTTGGTTTTGGAATGGAGCACTCGGGTTCTTTGCAACGCTTATGGCACCGGTGCTATCACATTGAAGTGGGACATGGGTATACTCCTCACCAAAGTCACTCATGGTGTAGGTGATCCAAAGGAGCCGAGAGCAACAACTAGCGGACGGCAACATACTCGGCCTCGGTCGTGGATTGAGCAACACTCGACCGCTTACGGGAAGACCAAGACACCAACGAAGAACCCAAAAACCGGCAAGTCCCGGTAAGTGGACTTCCTATCCAACCGACACCCGGCAAAATCCGCGTCCGAAAAACCATGAAGCGCCAAAGAAGAGGACGCGGAGTACCAAAGGCCGAAGTCGGGAGTGTGACGTAAGTACCGAAAATTCGCTTCACCGCTTGCCGATGCGAAGTCCTCGGAGACGCTTGAAAACGAGCGCACAGACACACTGAGAACTGTATGTCCGGCCTCGTCGCCGTCAAGTAGAGGAGTGACCCGATCATGCTCCGGTACTCCTTCTGTCCACGTGTTCACCTTCCTCGTCCGCATCAAGAGCTGTAGTCGTACTCATCGGCGTCGTCATAGCCTTGGAGTCCTCCATCTTGAACTTCCGCACAATGTCCTTGGTGTACTTAGCCTGGTGCACAAATGTTCCTTCCTTTGATTGCTTGATTTGCGGCCCCGAGGAAGAACCGCAACTCGCCCATCATGCTCATCTCAAACTCCCTCGCTCATATCATCCGCAAACCTCGCAACAAGAGAGTTAGACGAGCCACCAAAGACAATATCATCCACGTACACCCGCACAATCGGGATATCTCTCGCCCCGCCTCGGCAAAAAACAAGGTCCGATCGACCTTCCCCATCTCAAAACCTCTCTCAAACAAGAACCCCCTCAACCTCGCCATACCAAGCTCTAGGCGCCCGCTTCAACCCATACGGCCGCCTTCCTCAACTTGTACACCCCCGTGGGGGTACTTCTCACTCTCAAACCCCGGAGGTCGTCTCACATACACTTCTTCCTCCAACACTCCATTCGGAAAAGCACTCTTCACATCCATTTGGTGCAACTTGAACCCTTTAGCCACGGAAAAGGCTAGAAGGATCCTAATCGCCTCCAAACGGGCTACGGGAGCAAAGGTCTCCTCGTAGTCGATCCCCTCCTTCGATCCGAACCCCCGAGCAACAAGCCTCGACTTGTTCCTCACAACCTCACCCTTCTCTCCCTCTTTGTTTTTCCACACCCACTTGGTACCAATCGGCTTACACCCCGGGGGAGGGTCAACCAACTCCCACACCCGATTCCTCTCAAAGTTCTCCAACTCCTCATGCATCGAGTTAACCCAATTGTGATCGGATAGTGCGTGTCCAATGTCTTTGGGCTCGAAAGAAGCAACAAATGCAGCATGAGCAAAATGGGAATTGTTTCGAACCCTCGACCGTGTAGTGCGTTCATTCATGTCGCCGATGATCCTCGAAGCCGGGTGATCCACTTGAACTCGCCGGGGAGGTTCTCGCCTCGAAGCTACCTCCCCCTCAACATCGGCTTCTCCTCGTTCTTGATTTGTCGTCGTAGGTGTAGCAGAGGGTCCATCCATCATCGTAGTCGAAGTAGTGGGTACATGTTCGGCGGGGGCACCGCACCGCCATCCTCATCATCACCGTGTTCATTCTCCTCCTCCCCGAAAGATCTCCTTGCCAAGCTCATCATCACCCGCACACTCAAAGACAAGCCGACTACGTGGCTCTGTCTCGTCGAAGGTTACCTCGCAAGTCTCCACGATTTGGTTAGTTTCAAGATTGAGGACACGATATGCTCTAGAATGAGATGCATAACCAAAGAAAATGCCATCGACGGACCTAGCCTCAAACTTATCCAACTTCCCCGCCCTTCTTCGAATAAAACACTTGCAACCAAAGACATGGAAGTGACTCACCTTGGGTGTGCGACCATGCATCAACTCATAGCATGTCTTCTTCTTGTGCACTCGAGGTATATCCCGTTCGACACATAGCACGCGGTATTCACCGCCTCGGCCCAATACCTCCTCGAGTCCTATGCTCATCAAGCATCGTCCGAGCCATCTCACACAAGGTCCCGTTCTTCCTTTCCACAACACCATTCGGGGAGGCGTATAAGGACTCGAAACCGATGCTCAAGACCCAAGTCATGACAAAAAGTTTCAATACGAGAGTTCTTGAATTCCGAGCCATTATCACCGGCGGATAGCTCGTATGGCATCTCCGTGCCTCTCGTTCCTCAACCTCAAGACTAGATCTCGAACAAAACCAAACGTCTCCCCCTTATCCTCGAGAAAGAACACCCAAGCATACCGAGAATAGTCATCCACCACAACAAGGACATACCACTTCCCACCCGCAGATCGCACACGAGCTGGGCCAACAAGGTCCATATGGAGCAGCTCGCATGGACGCTCAGTCATCACATCGGTGAGAGGCGGGTGAGAAGAGGCCACCATCTTGGCATGCCTACACGGAGCACAAACCAACTCTTTCTCAAGCCTCAACCGTGGCAATCCTCGGACCAAATTGAGTTTACTCAAGCGTGACAAAAGGTCAAAGCTCAAGTGACCCAACTTCCTATGCCACTTCCACAGCTCACTCGAAGAACCAAACAGAAACAACGCTCAACACCCGAAGACCGAGAAAAATCAGCACGAAACACCTGACCCTCGGGAACGACCATACAAACAAGGTCCCCTCGAGAGTCCACAATCCGAGAACCTCCAGGCCGAAACAACACCTCAAAACCCTCATCCAACAACCGGGACACAGAAAGCAAATTGTACCCTAGTGATTGAACAAGAGCAACACGCCTCAGAGTGATCTTGTCACTCACTTTTATCTCACCTTCTGAAAGCACACGCCCACGCCCATTGTCCCCAAAAGTGATGTACCTTTTCGTCACCACCGGACGAGACTTGAGAACCACCCCCCGTCTCCGGTCATATGCCTCGAACAACCGGAGTCAATCAACCAAATGTTCTTCAAGTCTCCCACCGAAAATCAAAAATAGGCACGTGAGCGAACAAACGACTCAAAGATCGGGGTTAGTACCAAAGGAGGAAAACCGATGCCGAGCCATTTGCTCGAAAGTGGGGTTAGCACCAACCAAAGCATCTCTCCTACCAAAGCTACCTCCACGAACACCACCACGGTAACCACCCCCGAGGGAACCACCCCTCTCTCGCCCGGTGGAGGACCAAAACCACGCAAGAAAGCCCGTGGAACGTCCTTCCTCTCCAACTCAACGCCACGACTCCTCCAATCCCCGTATTGAGCACGAGGAGGAGAACGCCTAGCAAATTGACCACTCCGCACTCTTTCCGGCCCAACCACCGTAACCACGACCACCGTAAACAACCCTCGCACCCGTACGAGCTCGAAACCCGAACATCCGTCCGTCCCGTGCCCGCACCGGTCCGACCGGTGCCCCACACCGGTCCGACCGGTGTGACCCGGACAACAACACCACTCGCAGCCTTCTTCTCTCCCCAAGCCCGAACCGTCCTCACAATCGCCTTGCCCCCGGGCATCCGCATACGAGGCTCAAGTACACCATCTGAAGGGTGGTACTTGTCCTTGTTTGCCCACTCCTTCCTCATTCTCTCCTCTCGCTTCCTCTTGAAGCAAAACTCCTCCTTATGGCCATATCTCCCACAATAGCCACAATGGAACCTCACAAGCTTAGGCTTTGGCTTGGGATGTGGTCGCTCACTCGGTTTCTCTCCACTCAAACCCTCCACCGGTTTCTCACCACTTGCCTTCTCACTCTCCTTCCCAAAGAACACTTTCCCCCGAAGTGCTCACAAACTTGATAGGCTTTTGTAGGTCATTTGTGGGTGTAGGAAACACGGGTGGAGCTGGGGTTGTGTCTAGCCGATTCCTTAGATGGTTAGGTTTTGGTGGGAACTCATTCTTGTGGTGGGTTTTTGGTGGCTCCGGGATATTCTCTCCACTTCCCTCACCAACCTTGTTTGCTCCAAGCCCCTCACCATCTTGCCTCTTAAAGGCCTCGATCATCATCCTCAACTGAGGCTCGTGACCGGACAACCAACCCATCAACTTCCTCAAATCATCATTCTCATCCTGCAAACGATCAACATAATGTGCAAGCTCCAAATTTTTCAATGCATGCATTTCACGGGTAGAGCAAGATGTAGGCATGGGTTCCTTCAATTTAGCCTCGAGCGAACTAGTGTAAGCATGCATCTCATCAATCTTAGCATGCAAAACAGGGCAAGAAGTGCAAGCACCTAGCAAAGCGAGGTCTAGACTTAAGCTCGGCCCACTTCAACCCTAAGCACATCTAGTTCCTCACACTTGGAGGCATGCTTCTCCTTGAACAAAGCAAGATCAGCAAGGAAAATAGAGCAATCAGCACAATCATTCTCATCAGAAACAACAGGACTAGCCTTAAGTGAATCAATCTCAAGCTTGCTATCAAGCACCTGTGTCTCTAGCTCAGCCACTCTAGTCCTAGCATCCTCGAGTGAAGCCCTAAGCTCTTTCCTCATTTTCTTGGCCTCTCTAAGCATGTCATCACTGTTATCAAGCAAAGAGCCAAGCCTCTCATTCTCCCGGCGCAAGAAGGGAAGTTCATCACGCACCTCGTCGTCGGACTCGCAGTCCGAGTCGCTCCGTGTGCTCTTCTTGCCGCCGGAGCTCGCCGCCATGGTGCGAAGCCATCTCTCGCAAAGCGGCTCGGCCCCGCTCGGGTTCTTGGACGACTTCTTGCTCTTGCGGCGATCTCCCTCGTCTTCGCCGGCCGCTCGAGCTCGAGGTGGAGTACGCGGAGGCCGGAGTCGACGTCGCTCGCTCCAACCATCGCTCGGCCTTGCCTCGGCCCTCCTTCTTCCTCGACCGCCGCTCGTCCTTGTACTTGTTCTTGTGCTTGCTCTTGTGGTCGCGCCTCGAACGGTACTTGCCATCGTTCATCCTCGGCTTGTGCTTGTAGCCGTCCTTGTTCTCGGCCTTCTCCGGCGGCGGCAACGAAGTGTCCCGCTTGCCGCACCGGAAGCAAGTCCTCGTGTTCCTCCTCATGTTCACACGGTTCTCGTGCGGCCTCTCGAACCGCCTCGTCACGCGCCGGCTCGTCCTCTCCAAGGTCATCAAACTCCTCATCTGGCATAGACATCAAAGAGGAAAACGAGAACATCCTGGTGGATGGGTTAGAATTAGTCTTTCCTTTGGAACCACCAACGAGGGCAAGACTATGGGAATCAGTCGGTCCCTCGAGCTTGGCAGTCATGCCCCTATCCACCTCAGCCGACTTGAGCTTTGAGAATAGCTCGTTCACCGTCATAGTATCATACCTCTCCGACTCGACTATGGCCTCGAACTTTCCGCCCCATATTGTACGATCCAAAGAGTGTAAGAGCTTGACCGCTCTATCATGATCATCGTACGGGAGCACGTCCACATTGGCCCTCATGTTGTTCACAACCACCGTGAACCTTTGAAACAAGGCATCGATGGACTCACCGGGAGATGAGTGAAGTTCTCGTACTCTCTCCGTAGGTCGCATACAACCGTGCTCGAACCTCGGGCGTTCCCAACATGAGCCTCCTTCAACACCGCCCAAATCCTACAAGCCAAGTGCTCGGTGTGCACCCGATCGAACTCGGGCCGACACAAAGCACGAAACAAGTAGTCGACCGCCTTATTGTTGGCGTCGAATCCGTCCCTCGACCCCCGGAGCAAGGAAATCCATCGGCCGGACATAGCCTCGTGTCCACCGTGACATCCCAAAGCGCCGGACCCTTTCCGCGGAGGAACGCACCCATCCGCTTGCTCCACATCCGGTAGTTCTTGCCATCGAAGTGTGGAGGACCCGAACCCCGTTCCCGGTACGCCATCCTTGGATCTTAGACGGTTAGAGTAAACAAAGACCCGAACCGGCTCGATACCACTTGAAGGACCGATACGGCGAACCGCAGGGGGGGGGAGTGAATGGGAGCCGATAAAAATTCTTCTCGAAGGAGATGAAAACTCCAACAAGACGAACACGGCTTCCAACACACGTCTCCGACTCACTACCCAAGTTGGCCAAGCCCACGTAGCCACCGGAGTGCCACCGGACCTAGGAATCAACACACACGGCCTTCCGACTCGAGAACGCAGCGGAAAAACAAACCCCGAGTCTACAGACCCACACGGCCGGGCCGGTGAGCACCACCGGCCGACCGGTCCCCCGCCGGTGAAACCGAGCAACTTTCACTAAGTGGCTCTACACCGGTCGACCCGTGAGACACACCGGCCGGGGACCGATGGCGGCCGAAAGCCCCCAAGGCACCAAACAAAGCCAACCGACCACCAAACGGACCCAAACTCGAAACAAGAAGCAACACGAGACAACAACGAACACACCAAGACGATCACCCGAGCAAAAACCCACAAGGGCTCGCACCGGCCGACGGCCAAGAGCACCGGTCGACCGGTGTAGCTCCGGGCGGCTCGGGATGAACAAGACCCGCGGGTCAACTCCCCCAAATCCAAATCTCGATCTCCCGAATCGCTCCACGGACTTGAACAAGACTTTGGGGATATCGGGAGCACCTCATGAGGAGTCCATAGCCAAGTTTAATCCCACCAAATCTCGTCCAAAAAGGAGGAATCGAAGAAATCCCGCCGAAAGCACATCCAACCCAAGAACTCAAGGAACCCCAAATTCGAGCAACTTTTCTCACGGATTTGGGAGGGGAATCACGGCCCAAAGAACCACGAAGGGTTCCCACAAATTTCCCCCACCGAATCACCAAGAGAAAAGCCCCAAAAACACTCCAAAGAAATCACCGAAGAGGGCTCCGAAAATCACCACCAAAAACAACAGGGTAAAACACATCCAAACCTTGAGGAATCACGCCGAATCATCTATACATGAAACAAGGATTCGTACAAGGTCTAGCAAGCCGCCCGATCATCCATCCCTCTCTACAAGATCTCTCCGTGAAGCTCTCTTGCTAGTCCTAAGGAAAACCTAGAGAAAATAGGTGGAAAATAGGAAAACTAATGAGCTAGGGTTCCAAGAGTTGGCTGCCATCCTCTCACCTCTTGGGTTATATAGGCGGCAACCGAATGTCTAAAATGCCCTTCTCTAACAACTAGGGATACAAGCCCCTCAAGGGCGGATTTGGAATTCTTGATGTCTTCACCATCGGACGGATGCCCGCGACCGCACCTCGCGTAGCCTCGACGCAAGCCATGAGATCCCGACGCGTGTCCTCCGCTTCGAAGATTCCGGACCGCGTCGTCGCACACCGGCCGACCGGTGCTCCTCACCGGCCGACCGGTCCCCACCGGCGGACCGGGCCGCACCCACCGGTCGGGGACCCGGTCCGTGCCGCCGCACCTCCGTCTTCGGTTCTCCGGTCTTGGCTTTATGGATCAACCAAGGAACCCAGTGGTTTTCTGGTGAACCACCGGGAACCCCGCGAACTCGGTGTAGCCTCCGCCAATCTCCACTCATGACTTGGCTCCCACGTAGTCCCGGCTCGACCTTGGTTTTGAGGCTCAACCAAGAAACCGTCCACGACTTCATCTTGTTGTTCATGCCACCATGCGGCCCGCACTTGACCCCCGCCGGCCACCGGGTCCCTCGAACGAAGCCTACTTGTCTTCTCCACACCCGGAGGCCTCACCGCAACGACCTTTCGCGCTTGTTCTTCACCCGCACCAACACGAGTCAAGCCGCAACCTCGCACCTCGCAATACTTAGCCAAGAATCGGTACACACAACGTTGTCAATCACTCATCACACAAGGAAGCGACCATCCACCGGTCCTCGAACCACACATGGTCCTCGGGAAGCGGGCTCAACGTCCTTTTCGCCAAGACCTTGAAGAAAATGGGGCTCGACATCACCCACATGCTCACCAAGAGCACCGCGCCCTTCTACGACATCGTCCCCGGCAACGCGGCTATCCCACTGGGCTCAGTGGTCCTGCCAGTTACCTTCGGGGAATCACGGGACAACTACCATACCGAGTAAGTCAAGTTCGAAGTCGCGGACTTCGAGACGTCCTACCATGCCATCCTCGGCAGACCTGCTATCGCCAAATTCATGGCGATACCCCACTACACCTACTTGGTACTCAAGATGCCAAGTCCAGCGGGTGTACTCTCACTGCAAGGGGACTTGAAGATCTCGCATGACTGCGACACTGAAGCCGTGGAGATCGCCTCCACAAATCAAGTACCCAATGCTATGATGGAGATCTACGCTGTGTCGAAGAAGCTTGCCCCAAGTGAACTCGACATCCCTGAGAAGTCAGACAAAGCCAACAAGCCTCACCCAACTAAGCAGGTTCTGGTCAAGACAATTGACCTCGGGACAGGAGACAGCAACAAGACCACCACCATCGGGGCCGGCCTCGACCCCAAATAGGAAGACGCGCTCATCAACTTCCTCCGGGCTAACCGCGACATCTTCGCGTGGAAGCCAGCGGACATGCCAGGGGTGCCCAGGGAGTTGATCGAGCATTCCCTCAACGCCGATCCTAAAGCTACCCCCAAGCGACAACACCTCCGCCGTTTCGCCGACGACAGACGGGATGCCATCAAGAAGGAACTCGCCAAACTACTCGCGGATGCCTTCATCAGAGAAGTCTTATGAAGCGTCCCCTCATCGGAGGTGACTAAATGTGCCACAAATACCGGTCCCGGGAGGTCGGTAACACATTTATTACAACGGTGGAAATCGCTCTTTTACATCACGGGGACACAAAGGGCACGGTAGTGCCAACGCTACAAGGAACAACACAAACGCTAACGGCCACACTACAATAGCAAAGGCTTCCATAGCCTCCTCGGAGTACCACACCATGGAAGCTTTCGGTAGGGCCCCGGTACACGAGCACGGTTGGGTGTAGGGCACAACCTACTCGACGTCTTCGGGAATGTAATCGGGATCCTCCTCTGTAAAATAGTTAGTAGAACAAGGGTGAGCACATACGTACTCAGCAAATCCAACCCCACCCACGGAGGGGCTTATAAGCAGAATCATGCATAAGATATAACAAGGATCAGGTTAAGGTTCGTTTAGCAAACTTTCACATGCAGGTGTTCATTTCAAAAGGTTTTCGCAAATCATTTTCATAACCCAAGTAACTCAACTGCTTTAAGAAAACCACTGTGGAACTACCGGACTTCCCGTCCGTCGTAGCCCAGGCACACAGCCACACACTTCACCCAGTAAACGACTCACGCCGTAAAACATCCCATCCCAAACACTAGTTTTTGTGACCACACCGTGACTCGTCCAATACCGTGGACACGGCTATTCGAATAGGTTTGACACTCGCGGCAGGTTGTACATCTTTACCCACAAGTAGGGTACCATCACACGGACACCTCAGTGCCGGTACGGATCCTATCAAAGCCATTACCCACCTTAGCTAACACTACGAGCCACCACGGAAGCACCCAAGGGGTTATCCCACATAACCAGGGCGTACCTCACACAGAGCGTACCCCTACTCCTTGGTCTCCCGCTGCTCACCCGCACACCAGATGGCAAGTAGATTAACTAGTGGGGTTTATGCTAAGCCGTTGCCACATACAACGGTCGAGTGGTTGTACGATGATTTGGGTCAGGTGAGATGTCACGCAACCCGGTCCTTAACCGACAAGATGGACAACTCCCAACACGCTCAACCACACGGTACGAGCTTACCCATACTCCTGACACACACGTCCATCCTGTCTACCCAGATCTGTACTCATTTTCCAAAAATATCCCATTCCCACTTTTAATGCACTCACACATTTTGAAAGCACTCACACATTTTTAAAGCACTCATTTAGGCCAAAACAAGGTTCAATCATAGCAATCATGGGTGGCTATCCTACCATGTTTTGCAGTAAAACAATATGCAATTTATAAAACGGGTATAAGGGTATATTTATAAAACTAGGACAGAAGCATGCATCAAAGGGGGAGGTTGAACTTGCCGTCTTCGAAGTCTTCGGGGAGTGCCGGCTCGGCGTTCGGGACCTCGGGCTCCTGCTCGCGAGTCGGCTTCGATCTCTCGGCTCGGGGGTACCTTCCTCCGTCTACTCCGTCGGCTATGGCGTGCACACAAGCAAGCAGGCAATATTAGCACACACGTTTCCGGCCGAGCTCGGGGAGGGGGAAGTGAGCGGAGAGGGGGTATATATAAGCCCTAGGAAGGGGGGTTGGTTCGGCGGGGGGGGTGCGGTATTATTTGGGCTTAACCGGTATTAAAAGGGTGTGTATGAAAGGTTAATTTTAGGAGGGATTATAGGTATTAAGGACCTACGGGTAATTCCTATAAATGCGAAAGGGTGTGATTATGACAATATAATTTAGGTTAGGGCCTGTTTGTAAATTACTTAGGGCTTAACGAGAGTTAATTATTAGTTTTAGGGGCTGTTTGGGAAGAAAAGGAGAGGAACTAAAATAGGATTAAGGGCTTGGTGGGGGAATAGGAAAGGGACGGGGGTTTTTGGCTAAACGACCCCCCTTCATCCCCTACCTCGCAACGGACGGAGGCGGGGGAGGGCGGCCGCGGGGGCCTCGGTCCGGCGGCGGCCGGCCGGCCTCCCGGCCACCGCGATGGGGACGGCGAGAGGGGGAAAAGGAGGAGGGCGACGAGGGGGTTCTTTTCCCTCACTCACCTTGGGTCGAGGCGGCGCGAGGGGGCGGCTCCACGGGCGGCGGCGGACCGGTGGTGATGGTGCTAGTGGCGGCGGCGCTCTAGTGCTCGGCAAGGGGAGGGAGGCGGCCGTGGTGAAGTGCGGCGGCCGGTGGGCGGCCGGCTCCTTTTATAGGCGGCGAATGGCGGTTCGGCGGCCGAGCTCGAGGAGCTTCTAGGGGCGTCAATGGCGGTGGGGAAAAATCTCACCGTTGACGATTTCCGGCGGGGGCGTGGACGGCGACCGCGGTGGGGGCCGCGTGGCTGTGTGATTGGACTCGTCGTGCGGGGGCTCGGGAAGGAGAGAGAGAGCGATACGGTGGCGTGTCCGGCGAGCACGCCTTTAATGGCGGTCGCCGGTTGCCGGGCCGCGGCTCGGGCGGGGCCCCCGCGGGCGGTGCACCCGTGCCGTCTTTGCGCCGGCCGGCGCGCGGCCGGGCCGTGGGGGACGGGGCGCGGCGCCGCCCGGGGGGGGCGCCGGCGCGGTCAATCGCGCCGGGCGCGGGCGCGGCCCGCTGCGGGAGGGAGAAGGAGAAGGGAGGAAGAGAGAAGAGAGAAGAAGGAAAGGAAGGAAAAAGAAAAGAGGAAAAGGAAAAAGGGAAGGAAAAAGGAAGAAAAGAAAGAAAAAGGAAGAAAAGAAAAAGAAAAATGGAAAAGCTAGGGAGGAAATTGGGAGAAAGTCTAGGAAATTAGGAAAAATTGTTAGGGAAATTAAGGGAGGGTTTTGTGGGGTTTTTCCGACTTTCGGCGTCGGCGTGATTTTCGGGACGGCGGTGACGGCGAGGCGGACCAGCCGGCGGGACCGCGGCGTGCGCGGGATTCCCGGCCGGTGGCCGACCGCGGCGTTGGGAAGGCGCGCGCAGGGCGCGGCCGAGGTGCGGTGCGGCGGAAATCGCGGCACGCGCGTCGGGGGAGAGAGAGAGAGAACAACGGCTAGGGTTTGAATGGTAACTGAGCTCGCCGGATTGGTTTTTGAAATTACGCATGATTTAGTAGGTGATTTATTTTAGAGCTAAAAACGCGGGCGTTACAAACCTACCCCACTTAAAATGAATCTCGTCCTCGAGATTCGGCTAAGTCTCGAATAGGTGGGGGAATTCTTTCCTCAGTGCATCCTCTCGTTCCCATGTAGCTTCTTCCACCCCGTGTCTACTCCATTGGACTCTCGCACACCCGTACTTCGGTCGTTCTTGTCCGCTTGACCACGGTGTCTAAGATCTTGACGGGCACCTCCCCGGTACCTAAGGTCCGGCTGTAGGTCGATGGTCTCCACCGTACTCGCTTATCTTCCGGAACCTTCAAACATCGGCGTAGGCCGAGAGATGTGGAATGCGGGTGTATATCCGCCATTTCCTCGGGTAGCTCCAACCGATACGCTCATCGCTCCGACTTTCTTGATCACTTTATACGGGCCGATGTACCGAGGGGCCAATTTCCCGTGTACTTGAAACCTTCGAGTCCCCGGATGGGTGAAACCTTGAGGTAGACGAAGTCTCCTCGGATTGAAGCTCGCTTCACGCCTCTTCTTGTCTCGCGTAGCTCTTCCGTCGGGACCGGGCGGCTTTCAACTTCTCTCGAATATCGCCTACGCGCTCCTCGGCCTCCTTTATGAGTGCGGGCCCAACCAGGGCACGCTCTCCTACTTCCGACCACATCGGGGGTGTCCCGCATTTTCTCCCGTATAGTGCTTCGAATGGCGACATTCCCGGACTTGCTTGGTAACCGTTGTTGTAGGAAAATTCCGCATATGGCGAGTGCTCGCTCCCAATCTTTGCCGTAGGTGAGGACGCATGCTCTCAACATATCCTCCAAAATTTGATTCACCCTTTCGGTCCGTCCGTCCGTACGTGGGTGGTATGCCGAGCCGAAGTCTAGCTTGGTGCCCATGGCTTTATGCGAAGCTTTTCCAAAACCTAGAGGTGAACTCGGGTCCCTCCGTCCGAGACTATTCTCGCTAGGCACTCCATGCGGCTTCACTATATTTTCTATGTAGAGTTTCGCCAATTTCTCTCCACCGTAAGTGGTCCGTACGGGTAGAAAGTGAGCGACTTTAGTGAGTCGGTCCACGATCACCCATATGGAGTCATGTCCCTTCTGAGTCCTTGGCAACCCTACTATGAAGTCCATACCTATCTCGTCCCACTTCCATACGGGACCGGTAAAGGTTGCGGCGAGCCTCCGCGGGCTTCGATGCTCGGCTTTGATCCTCTGACAAGTGTCACAGTGGGCGACGAACCGCGCAATGTCTCGCTTTCATCCCATTCCACCAATACTTCGCTTTAAGTCCATGTACATTTTGGTGGATCCCGGTGAATGGAGTATGCTTCGAGTTGTGTGCCTCATCCATGATGGTCCGTCGAAAATCTCCACCTTCGAGCACGCATATCCTCGTTTTTGTACCACAGGGTGCCTTGGTCATCTACCCCCGAAGTCGGG
Source organism: Cenchrus americanus (assembly GCA_947561735.1). Classification (NCBI taxonomy): domain Eukaryota; kingdom Viridiplantae; phylum Streptophyta; class Magnoliopsida; order Poales; family Poaceae; genus Cenchrus; species Cenchrus americanus. The sequence goes on along the minus strand of OX387241.1, from coordinate 28,464,372 downwards.
GGCCTTGTTCTCTCCGGTATGCTTGCGGATCCTCATCGGATCCTCGTCGGCTTCTTGGGCCTTCCGATCTTCCCCTCTAGGGTAGGCCGAACACTCGGTGGCGGACGTAGCCTTGGGGGACGATGTGTACATTGAGTCGGGACATCTCTTCTTGCAACTGGGCATTCTTGGGTGCCGCCTTCTCATAGGTTTTCCGGCTTAGGGCATCTCGCTACTACATTGGCCTTCCCCGGTGGTAGTGAATCTCTAGGTTATAGTCCTTGACTAGCTCTAGCCATCTTCTCTCGCCTTAGGTTTAGGTCGGGCCGGGTGAAGATGTACTTTAGACTCTTATGGTCCGTGTAAATTTCACACTTGTTCCCGATCGCATAGTGTCTCCGGATCTTCGGGGCATGCACTACGGCCGCAAACTCCGGATCATGGGTGGGATAGTTCTCGCTCATGGGGTTTGAGCCGACGGGAGGCGTATGCCACTACCTTCCCATCTTGCATGAGAACACATCCCAACCCTTGTCGGGAGGCGTCGCAATACACGACAAAGTCTCGTTGAATGTCCGGCGGGGGTTAGCACCGGGGCCGTGGTCAACCTCTTCTTCAATTCTTGGAAACTTCTCTCACGGGCCTCGGTCCGGTTAAACTTCTTTTCTTTCTTAAGCGGCTCCGTCATGGGCCGGGCGATCTTGGAGAATCCCTCGATAAATCTCCGGTAGTATCCCGCTAGACCTAGGAAACTCCCCGATCTCACTCACGTTGGTTGGTTGCCGCCGCTTGGAGACTCGTCTCAACTTTCCCGGGTCTACGCCTACTCCTTCTGCAGTCAATATGTGCCCCAGGAAGGATATCTTTTCTAGCCAAAATTCACACTTGCTGAACTTGGCGTATAGCTTGTGTGCCCTCAATTTTCCCAGCACTACTCGAAGATGTTGTTCATGCTCCTCCACGCTCTTGGAGTAAACAAGTATGTCGTCAATGAAGACCACGACAAACTTGTCCAGTTCCTCCATGAACACCTTATTCATTAGGTTCATGAAGTAGGCTGGTGCATTGGTTAGTCCAAAGGACATCACCGTGAACTCATATTGCCCGTAGCGAGTGACAAAGGCAGTCTTGGGGATGTCACTTTCCCTGATCTTGAGCTGGTGGTACCCTGATCTTAGATCCACCTTCGAGAAATACTTGGCTCCCTTCAGTTGGTCAAACAGGTCATCTATTCTGGGAAGAGGGTACTTGTTTTTAATGGTGACCTCATTCAGCGAGCGGTAGTCCACACACATCCTCATGCTCTTATCCTTCTTCTCCACGAAAAGCACTGGGGCTCCCCAAGGTGATGAACTTGGTCTGATGAACCCACTTCGCTGGAGCTCTGCTAGCTGCTTCTTTAGTTCTGCCAACTCAGGGGCTGCCATCCTATAGGGCCTCTTGGCTATGGGAGAGGTTCCAGGGATAAGGTCGATTACGAACTCTATATCCCTGTCTGGTGGCATTCCAGGGAGTTCTTCGGGGAACACATCTGGGTATTCTCGTACTACTGGGACATCTTCTATGGACTTGGCTTCTATGTTGAAAACCATTATATCCGGCTTTGTGTCCCCGGGTGTGGCGTGTCACTTGTATCCCGTCCGGGTTGGTCGTGTGTACTATTTTATCGGCGCAACTTATGAGGCCATGGTGTTGGCTTAACCGGTCCATACCTAGGATCACATCTATCCCCTTGGATTTCGGTACTACCGAGTGTCGCTAGGAACTCTACCCCCACTTAAAATAATCCTTACTCGGGGGCATCCCGATTGACAATTAATGTCACCTTCGGGTGTTCGAGTTATTAGGGGTGCTTTGAGTAGTACCGTGGGTATGCTATGCTTTTCCACAAAGCTTGAGGATATGAATGAGTGTAATGCTCCCGAATCGAACAAGATGGTAGCCAAAACCGAGCCGACCAGGAACTCACCGAGTACCACTCCTTGTGCTTCTTGTGCCTCCCCGCGCATTGATGTGATTCACCCGAGCGCGTCCATACGACCTGCCGGGGCTGCCTCATCTGCTGGTTGCTGGTGTTGTTGCCGAAGTTGTTGTTGCTGCGCACTGGCATGCGGTTGGCTCCTGACGCAAGTGGCCTTGGTCCATTTACCGAGTTGGAGTAGGTGGTGGTGGCTGGCTTTTTAGCATAGGGGCAGTTGGCGATGAAGTGCCCGGTTTCCCGGCAGTTGAAACACACTCGGGAGCTGTTGTTGTTGTTGTTGGTAGTGATCTGGCTGGTGTTGTTCTGTGGGGGCTTCATGGTATTCTGGTTGTAGGAGGGCTTGAACTGGGCTCTGGGGGCTTGGGAGCTTGTGGCTTGGGTTTGGGTTCTGTATTGCATCGGAGCTTGGAACCTGGACATGGGGTGTCCAAAGTTTCTTGGCCTCTGGGACCGCTCTTGCTGCTTGGCCTTGTGTTCCATGAACTTGCGCTTGTTTTCCTTCTTTTCTTCGGCCTTCGCTCTTTCCGTGAGGATTGCCATGTTCATAAGGGTGTTAAAGTCGGGTAAATGCGAGGAGTCAACGGTGTCCTCGGTTCGGAGTCGGCCCCTTCTTGAACATCTCTTGCTTTTTGAGTCTTTATCCACCTCCTCGGGGGCATAGCGTGCCAGCTCTATGAACTGGTACGTGTATTCCTCCACAGACATGTTGCCTTGGCGGAGTTCGCGGAACTCATCTGCCTTCCGCTTCAGTGTGGCCTCCGGGATGTGGTAGCGGCGGAACTCCTCCACGAATTCATCCCATGTGATGGCGGAGGGATCCTTGGCTGCGGCGCAGTAATTCTCCCACCAAGCTAGGGGTCCGGTCCGGTGGCGGTGAGCCGCCAAGAGAACCTTGTCATGGTCCTCGCAGTGGAGGGGCTCCAGTTCCCTCAGGATGGCTCTCAGCCAATCGTCAGCGTCCAAAGGATTCACCGACCCGCTAAAGGTGGGCGGCTTAGTCCTGAGGAACTCGATCAGCTTCTCATTCATGCTCATGGCACGGGGTCTTGGGCGGTTGATGGCATTGAAGATAGCCTCCATCAAGACAGTCTGGTTGGCTAAGACTTGAGCCAAGTCAATAGGAGGGGGTGGTGGTGGTAGGACCACGTCCTTTCCCCCATCTTCATTTTGGTTAACCTCCCGGTCGTGGAGGCGCTCCCTCCGATCGGCTTGCGATCCCTCGCCGTCCGACCGGTGGGTCCCGACAGGCGCCCGGAAACCATCCGTAAAGAAGCGGGTTTCTAAGAGATCTAGTTTTATGTGATGTTTAAGTGGATTATAACGGATTTCTTTTTGAAAAGGCGGGGTTTATTCTGCCGGTAAGCACACAACAAGCACATAGCAAACAAGCAAGCACGGACAAGTTTTTATTACAAACCCGGCGAGGAGGATACATCCCGACTACGCGGACACACTACACGACTAAAGGCTAAGGGCACGACTTGGACCGATACGGCTTCATTCCCCGGGTCTTGGGGCACACTACTCGCGAGGGGAGGCGTGTCTTCGGGGTCGAGTGTTCTTCCAGCGGAATGAGCAACTCGTCATCGTTTCCGCCTTCGGGGTCTCCGTTTTCCTGGGGCTGTGCTGCGGCTTCAGGGGTAGCTGTTGGGGGTTCGGTGACTGCTGGTGGTGCTGGTGGGACTTCTATGGTTCCTCCCCATCCTACAAGGGGTGTTCCCAGCAGGACTTGAGGTTCTCCTATGGGCCGGAACGGGCGTTCCGCCGTGGGTCCATTCTTGCATGCGTTGGTCCTGGATCCTTCTGAGGCTTTCTCCGGGCAACGGCTTCACTTGCTTATGGCTCTTGCCGGTCCTTGTTTCGGCTTGAGCCACTCGGACTTGGTGCATCCGCACCTGTGACTTCGGCTTGCTCGGCCGGGCCGATCTGCTCCCTCAAGTGTCCGGCTCGGTCATCAAAGAGCTTGTCCGGGGAGACAAGGTAGGCAACTACGTGGTATAGCGGGTCTTCTTGGTGGCGGCGTCGCTCCAAGTTCCTCATGCGGGCCCGCCAAACTCGGGGTCCCGATGGCGGGAGGGAAGTACCTCATCGGTGTGGGGACGAGGTGCTCTTCGTAGATTCGGCACGGGTAGCGGAGGGCTTTTCCGAGGGCCAAAGGATAGGTATCCCGGTGTCGGAACCCCGTGGCGGTCACGCGCCACGGCTCGATGTTGGTGTGGCGGTTGCTTCAAGCGACGGAGAGGACCACTCTACGGCGAAGAGTGCCGAGTTGCTCGTACTCTCTGCGTAGTACCTAGGGCGCTCGGTGATACCGAGGCGCTCCGGGGAGTGGATGAGCGAGCGAGCAAAACCGGGCTCCTCCCGGCACACGCCTTGGGTCCATCCATCTTCCGCCATCCGAAAACAAAGATAGGGTTGAACGGGTTGTGGTGGGGTACAAAAGATGGATAACTTTATTTAGCGGGAAGGTTGGGGTACATCCTTCGGGGTACACTTATTACTAGGACTCAACTTCTAGCCTAACACCCTAGTCTTATCCTCATGGTGACTCTTCCTCTAGCCGGATACGGCGCTTCTTTAGTGGAAGATCTTGCTCCGGTATCTCCTCTTCGGTCCGGGTTCCTTTGTCCCGGTGGGTTTCTTCGGGTTCATCTTCTTCCGCTCGGCTCCTTCATCTCTCGCTTCTTCGCTCCTTTAGTTCATCCCATAGGGCTTTATGGGCCAACGGCGTGCGCTCTCTTTCCCCGAGGTATTCTTGCTTGGTGTTGTGTAGTTCAACTTCGCTATGGTTGTCTTCACCCTTTCTAGTTCTATCCTTTGTTACTCGCTCTTTCCGCTCCGTCGATCCGTTGCTTCGATTCTTTGGGCTTGCTCTCGATAAAGGTGGTCTAGGCCTCTGAGGTATATGGATAGGTGGGAGACTGCCTCTTCTAAGTCTTCTTCCTCTCGTTCCAAACCTCTCATGCGATCAATCCACGAGCGTCCTCTTCCTCCGGAGGGTGGAAAGAATCCCATTGGAGTCCTTCGGAGGTGCTGTCTATAAACCACTCGTAGCTGACGCAGGGCCTTCCGAGCAGCCTTGGGGTAGGTGTCGGCAAAGCGAAAACCAGTGGCGTTGACGAACCATGGCTCTATGTCGGGGTAAAGCGTGCTCCTTCCCACAAAGATCAGCAGCTTACATCGAGGGGTGCCGAAACGTTCGTACTCCCGGTAGACGAACTCTGGCGGATCCCTTACTCCGACGCGCTCTAGGCTGAGTAGCAACGGGTTAGGGAGGCCGGGCGGACGGGGGCAAATCCCTCCGTTCCACTCGGGGTTAGGCATCCGGAAACGGGGAAGAATCAAGGTAAGGATTTGGACAAAGGTGAGCTTAGCAAAGGAAAGGTTAGAGAGGGCCGGAGGAGGTCTCATATCCTAGGGGTCATGTCCTACGGCCAACCTACGGCTGCGATACCACACGAAGCGTCCCCTCATCGAGAGGTGACTAAATGTGCCACAAATACCGATCCGGGAGGCGGTAACACATTTATTACAACGGTGGAAATCGAGTCTTTTACATCACGGCGACACAAAAGGCACCGTAGTGACAACGCTATAAGGAACAACACAAACGCTAACGGCCACACTACAATAGCAAAGGCTTCCATAGCCTCCTCGGAGTACCACACCATGGAAGCTTTCGGTAGGGCCCCCGGTACACGAGCACGGTTGGGTGTAGGGCACAACCTACTCAACGTCTTCGGGAATGTAATCGGGATCCTCCTCGTAAAATAGTTAGTAAAACAAGGGTGAGCACATACGTACTCGGCAAATCCAACCCCACCCACGGAGGGGCTTATAAGCGGTATCATGCATAAGATATAACAAGTATCGGAGTTAAGGTTCATTTAGCAAACTTTCACATGCGGGGGTTCATTTCAAAAGGTTTTCGCAAATCATTTTCATAACCCAAGTAACTCAACTGCTTTAAGAAAACCACTGTGGAACTACCGGACTTCCCGTCCGTCGTAGCCCAGGCACACAGCCACACACTTTACCCGGAAAACGACTCACGCCGTAAAACATCCCATCCCAAACACTAGTTTTTGTGACCACACCGTGACTCGTCCAATACCGTGGACACGGCTATTCGAATAGGTTTGACACTGCGCAGAGGTTGTACATCTTTACCCACAAGTAGGGTACCATCACACGGACACCTTAGTGCTGGTACGGATCCTATCAAAGCCATTACCCACCTTAGCTAACACTACGAGCCACCACGGAAGCACCCAAGGGGTTATCCCACATAACCGGGGCGTACCTCACACAGAGCGTACCCCTACTCCTTGGTCTCCCGCTGCTCACCCGCACACCAGATGGCAAGTAGATTAACTAGTGGGGTTTATGCTAAGCCGTTGCCACATACAACGGTCGAGTGGTTGTACGATGATTTGGGTCGGTGAGATGTCACGCAACCCGGTCCTTAACCGACAAGATGGACAACTCCCAACACGCTCAACCACACGGTACGAGCTTACCCATACTCGACACACACGTCCATCCTGTCTACCCAGATCTGTACTCATTTTCCAAAAATATCCCATTCCCACTTTTAATGCACTCACACATTTTGAAAGCACTCACACATTTTTAAAGCACTCATTTAGGCCAAAACAAGGTTCAATCATAGCAATCATGGGTGGCTATCCTACCATGTTTTGCAGTAAAACAATATGCAATTTATAAAACGGGTATAAGGGTATATTTATAAAACTAGGACGAAAGCATGCATCAAAGGGGGAGGTTGAACTTGCCGTCTTCGAAGTCTTCGGGGAGTGCCGGCTCGGCGTTCGGGACCTCGGGCTCCTGCTCGCAGTAGTCGGCTTCGATCTCTGGCTCGGGGTACCTTCCTCCGTCTACTCCGTCGGCTATAGCGCACACACAAGCAGGCAATATTAGCACACACGTTTCCGGCCGAGCTCGGGGAGGGGGAAGTGAGCGGAGAGGGGGTATATATAAGCCCTAGGGAGGGGGTTGGTTCGGCGGGGGGGTGCGATATTATTTGGGCTTAACCGGTATTAAAAGGGTGTGTATGAAAGGTTAATTTTAGGAGGGATTATAGGTATTAAGGACCTACGGGTAATTCCTATAAATGCGAAAGGGTGTGATTATGACAATATAATTTAGGTTAGGGCCTGTTTGTAAATTACTTAGGGCTTAACAGTAGTTAATTATTAGTTTTAGGGGCTGTTTGGGAAGAAAAGGAGAGGAACTAAAATAGGATTAAGGGCTTGGTGGGGGAATAGGAAAGGGACGGGGGGGTTTTTGGCTAAACAGCCCCCCCCCCCCCCTTCATCCCCTACCTCGCAACGGACGAGAGGCGGGGGGAGGGGCGGCCGCGGGGGCCTCGGTCCGGCGGCGGCCGGCCGGCCTCCCGGCCACGGATGCGGACGGCGAGAGGGGGGAAAAGGAGGAGGCCGACGAGGGGGTTCTTTTCCCTCACTCACCTTGGGTCGAGGCGGCGCGAGGGGGTGGCTCCACGGGCGGCGGCGGGCCGGTGATGATGGTGCTAGTGGCGGCGGCGCTCTAGTGCTCGGGCAAGGGGAGGGAGGCGGCCGTGGTGAAGTGCGGCGGCCCGGTGGGCGGCCGGCTCCTTTTATAGGCGGCGAATGGCGGTTTGGCGGCCGAGCTCGAGGAGCTTCTAGGGGCGTCAATGGCGGTGGGGAAAAATCTCACCGTTGACGATTTCGGCGGGGCGCGTGGACGGCGACCGCGGTGGGGGCCGCGTCTTGTGTGATTGGACTCGTCGTGCAAGGCTCGGGGAAGGAGAGAGAGCGATACGGTGGCGTGTCCCGGCGAGCGCGCCTTTAATGGCGGTCGCCGGTTGCCGGCCGCGGCTCGGGCGGGGCCCCCCGCCGGGCGGTGCACCCGGTGCGCGTGCGCCGGCCGGGCGCGGGCCGGGGCCGTGGGGGACGGGGCGCGGCGCCGGCCCGGGGCCGGCGCCGGCGCGGTCAATGCGCCGGGCGCGGGCGCGGCCTGGCTGCGGGAGGGAGAAGGAGAAGGGAGGAAGAGAGAAGAGAGAAGAAGGAAAGGAAGGGAAAAAGAAAAGAGGAAAAGGAAAAAGGGAAGGAAAAAGGAAGAAAAGAAAGAAAAAGGAAGAAAAGAAAAAGCAAAATGGAAAAGCTAGGGAGGAAATTGGGAGAAAGTCTAGGAAATTAGGAAAAATTGTTAGGGAAATTAAGGGAGGGTTTTGTGGGGTTTTTCGGAGCTTTCGGCGTCGGCGTGATTTTCGGGACGGCGGTGACGGCGAGGCGGACCGGCCGGCGGGACCGCGGCGTGCGCGGGATTCCCGGCCGGTGGCCGACCGCGGCGTTGGGAAGGCGCGCGAGGGCGCGGCCGAGGTGCGGTGCGGCGGAAATCGCGGCACGCGCGTCGGGGAGAGAGAGAGAGAACAACGGCTAGGGTTTGAATGGTAGCGAGCTCGCCGGATTGGTTTTTGAAATTACGCATGATTTAGTAGGTGATTTATTTAGAGCTAAAAACGCGGGCGTTACATCTTACATCTGAGTGGCTCGCCAACCCCGTCCTCGTCCACAAGAAGAACTCGAACGAGTGGAGGATGTGTGTTGACTACACCGACCTCAACAAGCACCGCCCCCGAGGACCCCTTTGGGTTGCCGCGGATTGACCAAGTCATCAACTCCACGGCGGGCTGCGGCTGCTGCTTCGCTTCCTCGGCCCCTACTCGGGTACCACCAGATCGCGATCAAGGAAGAAGACCAGGAGAAGATCGCGTTCATCACCCCGTTTGGCGCGTACTGCTACACGACCATGTCCTTCGGGTTGAAGAACGCCGGTGCCACATATCAATGAGCTATCCAGGCCTGCTTCAAGAGGCAACTCAACAAGAACGTTGAAGCCTACATGGATGACGTGGTCGTCGAGACCAGAAACTCCAGTACCCTCATTGACGATCTTGAAGAGACTTTCGCATCCCTGCGCGAGTACCGCTGGAAGCTCAACCCGAACAAGTGCGTTTTCGGCGTACCTTCGGGCAATCTACTTGGCTTCATCATCAGCCACCGCGGCATCGAAGCCAATCCCGAGAAGATCTCCGCCATCACCAGCATGAAAGCTCCCACATCCATCAAAGACGTCCAGAAGTTGACCGGGTGCATGGCAGCCCTGAACAGATTTATCTCGAAGCTTGGAGAACGGGGGCTCCCCTTCTTCAAACTACTCAAGCACCAAGAGAAGTTCGTGTGGACTCCAGAGGCGGACCAAGCCCTTGCCCAGCTCAAGGACTTCCTATCGAAGCCACCAGTCCTCACGGCTCCTCACAAAGGCGGGCAGCTACTGCTCTACCTCGCTGCGACTACTCATGTGGTCAGTACTGCCATCATCGTCGAGCGGCAGGAAGACGGCCACGCCTACCCAGTCCAGCGACCAGTCTACTTTGTCAGTGAGGTCTTGTCAGAGTCCAAGGCACGCTACCAGCCCGTACAGAAGCTTCTGTAGGCAGTACTCATCACCTCGCGGAAGCTACGACACTACTTCCAGGAGTACTCGATCTCCGTCGTCACCAACTGCCCGCTCGGCGACATTCTGCGGAACCAAGATGCTACTCGAAGAATCTCCAAGTGGGCAGTCGAACTCGGCGCCCTCACCATCAACTTCAAGCCACGCACAGCAATCAAGTCGCAAGCACTAGTCGACTTCACGGCGGAGTGGCGGGAGAATCTGCTACCTACTCCAACCGAGCGACCAGAGCATTGGGTGATGTACTTCGACGGATCACTCAACCTCGAGGGCGCAGGTGCAGGGGTACTCTTGATCTCTCCAATGGGCGAACAACTCAAGTATGTCCTGCAGATCTTCTGAAAGGTCTCAAACAACGAAGCCGAGTACGAAGCCCTGCTACACGGGCTCCGCCTCGCGGCTTCACTGGGCATCAAGCGACTACTAGTCTATGACGACTCCGCAGTGGTCATCAACCAAGTCAACAAGTCCTGGGACCGCAACAAGGAGAACATGGACGCCTACTGCCTAGAAGTCCGCAAGCTCGAGAACAAGTTCTATGGTCTCGAGTTCCACCATGTCGTCCGCGACAACAACGTTGCAGCGGACGTCCTGTCGAAGCTTGGTTCTACTCGCGCTCAAGTACCAGCGGGTGTCTTCGTCCACGAGCTTCACGCGCCATCCATCCCGGAGCCGGCGCCACCGACCACTGTCCCAGCGCATCCCCCAGCTGGCCAGGAGGTCATGATGATCGACGTGGACTGGAGGCAACCCTTCATCGACTACCTCAGCGAGCAGAAGATTCCCTCGGACAAGAACTTGGCTGAGCAGCTCATCCGCTGTGCCAAGTCCTATGTCCTCGTCGGAGACAAGCTCTACAAGCGGGGCACATCTTCAGGAGTACTCATGAAATGCGTCCCCAGACGAGAAGGCAAAGACATGTTGGAGGAGATCCACAAAGGCGTCTGCGGCAACCACGCGTCATCTCGCACGCTGGTCAGCAAGGCCTTCCGATGAGCCTTCTACTAGCCCACAGCTCTGGGCGACGCCGAAGAACTCGTCAGAAGGTGCCAAGGGTGCCAATACTTCGCCAAGCAGCAACATGTCCCAGCCTACAAGCTAGTCACCATACCACCAACCTGGCCCTTCGCCTGCTGGGGGCTCGACATGATTGGGCCACTACCAACTGCACCAGGTGGTTTCAATAGAGTACTGGTGGCCATTGACAAGTTCACCAAGTGCATCGAGGTCAAGCCAGTTACATGCCCCAAGGCTGACAGAGTACTAGACTTCCTGGATGAACTCGTGCATCGCTACAGACTACCCAATCACATCATCACAGACCTGGGCTCCAACTTCAACAATCACCAGTTCTGAGAGTACTGCGAGAACAGCGGGATCGACGTCCGATACATCTCAGTTGCCCATCCTCGGGCCAACAGAGCCAACGGGATGGTGCTCGACGCTCTCAAGAAGCGGCTGCACGACGCTGCTAACTCTAAAGGAGGCAAGTGGATCAAGGAATTACCCAACGCACTCTGGGGGCTACGTACTCAGCCCTCCAAGCCTACGGAACAATCCCCGTACTTCCTAGTCTACGGCTCTGAAGCAATCCTCCCTGCTAATTTCATGTGGGATTCACCAGCAGTGGAGCACTACGACGAAGGCGTCTCCGAAGACAGCAGACGAGTTGACATCGACAGACTTGAAGAAGCTCGTTGCGCTGCCCTCGTCCAATCAGCAAGGTACCTGGAGGGTATCCGACGCTACCACGATCGCAACGTCAAGGAACGCTCCTTCAACGTTAGTGATCTCGTCCTCCGTCGCATCCAGAACATGGAAGGACTACACAAGCTCAGCTCGCCCTGGGAAGGTCCCTTCACAGTCGCAAAGGTGACCGGACCAGGCTCCTACCACCTCCAGACACTTGAAGGCGAAGACGTCAACAACTCATGGAACGTCGACCAACTCTGTCGGTTCTACGCCTAGTCCACACGACTACCCTGGGGGCTCAAATCTACACGACTACATCAAGACCCCTCCGCCGTAAGCGGCCTCCGGGTCCAGGCACTAGTCTCCGGACTACTCCTTCACTGTAAGCGGCCTCCGGGTCCAGGCACCAGTCTCCGGACTACTCCTCTCCAGAATCCAGCCCACGCGGCTACCTACGGATCCTGGGCTGCGACGAGCGACAAAGGACTCTAGCAGCGGTCCATTGAGAGACCATGTACCTCAGATCCACCCTACACGGCTACTACGGATCTACTGCTGTAAGAGGCTACATGCCCTAGCACTACTTAGCCGTAGGTGGCCTCTGGGTCCTGGCGACTACTCTGTAACTACGGCCCTGGCCATCCAGGTGTACTTCTTCAATAATAAAGTTTGATTATTCATCAACTACTTTATTGTCTTCTTCCCTCAACGGGACTACTGCTGAGTACGACTACTCGTGACAACTCCACGATGGGACTCCGCACTCAAAGATCGCGGCAACGAGTACTCATTGATGGAAGTTTCTCTTCATTCATACTCAAACAATTCCATTACAATTGTTTTTGTACAACTACTGCTACGAGCTAACTATTACAGGACTACTGGAGATTAAGCTTGTCGGCGACTTGTTCCGCAATAGGCGCCATCTGCTCCAGCAGCTCCGCGTACTGCTCGTCAGTGCAGTTGGCGGCTAGCCCGCTGGCGACTACATCTACGGGAGCCTTCGGGAAGTACGACTTCATGAAGGCCAGCACTTGGTTCGGGATCGACTTCGCCAAATGCTTCACGTAGGTCGCCAGCCGGCTGGGGGCTTCCTTCAACCGGTCCACCAGCGGCGCTATCTTGGGACCGCCAGGATGAGGCACCAACAGCCTCGCGATGGGGAGCGCAGCTTCTTCAAGTTCCTTGAGCTGGGCCCGCAGCTTCTCGCAATCCTCGTTCAGCTTCTGCAATGATTTGTAGCAGTTGACGAGGTCACGGTCCGATGCAATACGGAGCTCCATGTGCTTGTCGCACTCGTAAGCAAGCTCCTTATAATCATACTCCAGTACCTGGCGGGCCTCATGCTCCCGGTAGAAAAGGTTCTTCAGATCAGTCTCCGAAGCCTTCAGCTGATCAACTCGAGTCTCAAGCTCTGCAATCAACAAAGCACATCGGGTTAGACTACCTCTCGACCTCCAATAAGTACTCAACAAGACAATGGTGTACCTTTATTCTTGTTGCGAAGAGACTTGTTCTTCTGCACCAAGTCGTCGCTCTTTGCCTGCATCTCCTGGATGTCATTGTGGTACTTGGCGAAAGCGGTGTCCAGCTTCGACTGCATGGCGACTATTTGCTTCTGGGACTTCGCGAGTTCCTCTTCCAAAGTCTCCGCCCGGAGCACGGCGTCGCCAAAGCCTTGAAGCATACTGGACTTCTCCCTGGACCTCTCAGCGATGTCCTGCGCAGACAACATACATCAGATGGGTACTCAACGCTAAAGGATTGACTATTCAAGGGTTATGACTATTCACCTTCATCCATTGCTCGGCTTGCCGCACCGCCTCCAGGTGTCGAGCCACCGTTGCTGGGTCGACCAGATCGTTTGCCAACAACTCGATCCCGCCACGACTACTCGTAGCGGCTTCGGTCATCGGCACCGAGCGGATTGGCTCCGCGTCCTGGATCTCCGGCGAACAGACGACCACCTCCAGAGCGGGTTCTGGCAGCGCGGCGTCCCCTTCTCCTCCAGTCATCGCAGCGGCTTCTCTGGCGGCCATCTCCATCGGCTCGGGGGCTTCTCCGGTAGCCTCCTGGGTCCCTGGTGCCACGTCCTCAACAGGCACCGCCGACGGGATATCGCTTCCTTCGGCCTCAGCACCTGTCGACAAGAAGACAAGTGTATCAGTCAATATGGCGACTACGACTACTCTTCGGGGCTAAATGCACCTGAGAGAGTATTCACCTTCTACGACGCTGGCCTCGGGCAACGTAGCCTCAGCGGTCAGCGCTTCAGGATCCGCCTGAGGGGCGGGAGCGGACTCCTCGGTGGGTGGCGCGGTTTCTTCTTTCGCCACCGCTGCAGCAGGTTCATCCCCCTCCTAGGACAAGTCCGTCGATTTCCTGCAGAGTACACAAGCCGGGTGTCAATCAAATCCGACTACCACATCAAGTACTACTCGGGGAGAAACAACACTTACAAGCTCGACTGGACTACCGTCACGGTTGGGGCGCTGAGGATACTGGCGATGTCCACCAGTCCCGCCTCGGCAGGCGCCTCCTCTTGCGCCTCTGCAGCCGCTGCCTCTTCAGTAGCAGCAGCGGCGGGTTTATGCTCCCCTGAGTAGCAGGGGGCTGGCGCTCCATCTGCACCAAGAGCTCTTTTACAATGGGGGTTGGGCTGCGACTACCAGCGATCTCCCCCACCGTGTCCCAGTCGCCTTCGTCGCCCTGCTCAATGGGCTCGGTAGGCGGCATCTCCTGCAATCAAGGAAACTTCATCATCAACACATGAACTCGAGACATCAGAACTCAACTACACTACTCAAGACGGCTTACCTCTTGGGATGTGGTCTCCATGACCTTCAACTTCTTAGCCACGCGTTTGTGGGCTGCATTGCGCGGCCTCCTTGGCGGCGCGGGCAGACTAGCCTCTAGGCTAGCCGGTGGATCCTGAACGAGAGGCACATGAGGCAAGCCAGGGCGGCTGAACCTCGACCGCAGCTGGAAGCGGTCCTGCAGTGTCTCCTCGTTGTCGTCCTCATCGGACGTATCTTCAACAACAACGGTGTCGTCTCCCTCGTCGACTTCGCGCCGCTCCTTAGCCTTGGCCTTCCCCTCCTCTGGGACCTCGACTAGCTGTGGAGGCGACGGCGGCTCGGAGACGAACTTCTTCAAGTCATCCTGCAAGAAGAACAACTCATTAGTGCGACTACTCTCATGCAATGGGTACTCGACTTCGAATGCGGCTTCTAACTTCTTTTGATGGGCGCACGGCGGAGAACTCTGGTACGGGGCACGACATGTACGCCGGCATATCTTTGAAGATCCGGGCCAGTCTATCAACAATGTCGTCGTCGTCGACTTCATCTCCAGGCATCCGCGACGTGTCGTCGTCGCCGGTGTACTCGTACCCCAGGGTGTCGCGAGCCATCGGCGGTCGCACCTCGCGCTTCATGAAGCTGAAGGCCACGTGCTCGGCCCTCAGCCCGGCTTCCCTCAGCGCCTTGATCCGCGCCAACAACTCGGGCAGCTGAAGCCCTTCTTGCATCGTCGGCCCTGAGTTCCACCATGGACGGTGCTTGGGCTGCTTCCCGCGGGGCTTCGGCAGTGCCGGGTGGTGGTTCGTGACGTAGAACCATTTGGCCTTCCAGTCCTAGTTGGAATCTATCAACTTGTAGGAGAGGTACTGCTCAGCGGCGTCCTCCCTCATCTGGAACCCCGCTCCTTCGACTACTCGCGGGTTGCTGGCGCTGGGTTGCGGCTTCACCCGGAAGAACTTCCAGAACAAGATCCAATGGGGCTTGATCCCCAGAAAGGCTTCGCAGAAATGAATGAAGACGGCGGTGTGGAAGATACCGTTAGGGTTGAGGTTGAGGTACTCGATGCCGTACTACCCCAGTAGCCCCTTGAAGAAGTCGCTTGCAGGGAGAGATAGTCCGCGCTCCGCGAACCGCGCGTACATCGGGATCTCGTCCGGATTCTTCTCCATGGGGTACGGATCCCCGGCGGCAGCCCTCCACATGTCCACCTCCTTCTCCCGTAGGAACCCACTATTGAGAAGGGCCAACAAGTCTTCAGTCTTCGCCTTGGACTTCTTCCATTCACGGTTTGGATCTGGCCGTGGCGGGACACCGGCGGTGATGTCCCTGCGGCAGATCCGGCGGCCTCTTCACGGGCCCTCCTCTTCCCGCCGGTGGCCTTCGTGGTCTTCGACGGAGACGGCTTCATCCTCCAAGTGCACAGTGTCTTCACGCGCATTCGCTCGGGGACTACTGTGGTGGCTTCCTACGGCGGCGCACTCGGATCTGCGCTCTACTCAACGGCGGCGGTACGCACCAGTGGTGATTCTTGGCTAGATCTGCTAGGAATGACTGCAACTGCATAGGGTGAAAAACCCTAAGGCTTTTGGCTTCTATTTATAAGTCAACACGGCCCCCAACGGCCGGATGGATAAGTCTGCGCATGGCTGACTCAGCGGTCGTGCGTGACCTTTCAACTTCTACTACTCGACGCGCTTCACCTCGGGGGCTCAGCTACTACTCAACTTCTTGGGAAGCGACAAGATTCAGGAGCATCTCAGGACACATTCTACAAGATGACCCTTCAATTCGAGAGAAAGTACTTGACTCAAGGCTCGGGGGCTCCGTGCCACGTGTCCTTTGGTTTTTTCTCCGGATTTTTCGGGATATTCTGACCAAAACTTTAGATGGGCCCTCAGCTAGAGTCTACAACTCAACCTAAGGCTCGGGGGCTACTCCATAGGGAGTGCGATTTTGCAATTGCACTTCCATATCAGTTTCAGCTTCAAGAAAACATGGGCATTGTTGAAGACCTTCAAGGGCAGTACTCGAGGACGCTTGGGACTATTCGAGAAGACTTCAGGATTGCTCAAACATCAGCTGGAGTACATTCCAGCCTCGGGATGCTTCGACTACTCTTGAGGACTTTCGACTTGTGGTACTCGGGGACGCTTGAGGACTACTTGTTAAGGCCGTCAAGACTACTTGAAGCTATCCTTCTCGACTACAAAGTACTCAGGGGCTTGTCGTATGGACCTCCCTGGGCCCACTACCTCGGTGGGTACCAGGACCGACTACTTGGTGGGCCCCTGGGACTACCCGGCTTGCGCTGCACGGCACCTGATGACGTGAAGCACAAGGACTACAGAGGAGAAGTACTCGGTTAGGAAGTTGTACATGTCCCACACTGTATGGAGGACTCCTAGACGTACTCGACTAATACTCTCTCCCTGAACCGACTTGTAACCCTGCCTCCCGGACTATATAAGGCGAGGCAGGGACCCCTCTCTCAATCATCTCATCTCACGGTGTAGGATTGCATCATCTTGTAATCGTACCCAATCAATCCAGAGCTACGCAGCATACAGGACGTCGGGTATTACGCACCTCGCGGCCCGAATCTGTCTAAATTGTGTGCCACGTGTCTCTTCCTTCGAGTTACCGATCTCGGCGAGGCCACATTCATCTACTTCGGGTACTCCCCTTAGTAGGTTGCCGATCTAAAACACCGACAGACATCACCACAACGGCCTCTGTGCCACGTGCGGACCCTCGTCAACGGCACCCTCGAACCGGCCCACCACGGCGTCAGTCAACCAACCGCTACGCCGCTCGCCGCCCTCGAAACCGCTCCTGTACGAGCGCAGGACACACCACGACACCTCAACAGGAGCAGGATTCGCCAGGACGGCCGTCAGCTCCGCAGCACTGTTCGCCATACCTCTACACGTAGAGAAATAGAGCGGCATGCATGTAAACTGCTCCCTCCTTAGCCTATAAAAGGGGGGGGGGCAGCCCCCCAGCCGCAGGGGACAGACACGGGACGACTGACAGCAATCACTCACACGCTCCCCATCTTCTCCACGATATTGGTACTTGCCTCAATCAACACCTCTGGGACTTGGAGGTCGCGCCTTCTCTCCCACTTCGCTTGTAGCCACCCCTCTACAAGCACCACAGTGCAAGCAATACAGTGCCCCAAGCACGCCACTGCTGGACGTACGGCCCCGGTCAGAACTAGGATAAACCAAGTGTCCTTAGTTGCTTAGCACCGGCCATCGAGAGGCGGATCTCAGCGCTCATTACTAGTTAGTGTCGGGACTACTTTCCGCACCGACAAGCCGGTGCCCACCGCGGCCGTGGTCGCCGCCGTCATTGGCGCGCGCGGCCGCGACTACACCTCGGCCGCCGGCCGCTGCGGCTCCGCCGGTCGCCGGCGGCGCGCGGCTCCGCAACCGCCGCCGTCCGCCGCGCCTCCGCGGCCCCCGGCGGCGGCACCGTAGTCGTCGCCACCGGCCGCGGCTCCGTGGCCCCGGCCGCGCGCGCCGTGCGAGCCGCCGCTCGCCGCCGACGCCGTGCTCGCGGCCGCCCGCGACACCCTCGACGAGCACCGCCTGGTGGGGACAGCCGTATCCGTCCTCAGCACCTTGGAAAGCGCGAGAGGAGGCACGATGGGTGCCACCCTGCGAGCACGAAGACAAGAAACTTAGGCCCTGGCCAATCTAAAAACCGCGATTAAGGGGAAGTAATCGCCTACCTCAGGGAGGAAAGTCCTCGCTTCCTCTTCCTCTGGTGGCCCATGCAGGTCTCGAACCTGCGACTTATTGTTGTCTCGAGCCTTTTCGGTAGGAATCCCTTTGACGGTGGGATTTAGGCCACAACTTGTTGTTGTCTCAGGCCTTTCGGTGGGAATCCCTTTGACGGTGGGATTTAGGCCACAACTTGTTGTTGTCTCGAGGGCCTTTCGGTGGGAATCCCTTTGACGGTGGGATTTAGGCTTTCACGGAGCCTCAGGCTATCACGAAGCCTTTTCACGAACTCTTTCTCTTTTCTCGACAGGATTGTGGCTATCACGAAGCCTTTCACACGAAATTTTTCTTTTTTCACGATGTTTTCTTTCTTTTTTTTCATGATGGAGTTCTGGCTATAAAGAAGCCTTCCTCACGAACCTTCTTCTTTTTTCATGATGGAATTCTGGCTATCAGGAAGCCTTTCTCATGAATTTTTCTTTCGCGTGGTGGAATCTCGGCTATCACGGAGCCTTTTCACGAACTTTTCTTTCACATGGTGGAATCTCGACTATCACGGAGCCTTTTCACGAATTTTTCTTTCACATGGTGGAATCTCGGCTATCACAGAGCCTTTTCACGAACTTTTCTTTCACATGGTGGAATATCGGCTATCACGGAGCCTTTTCACGAACTTTTCTTTCACATGGTGGAATTCTAAAAAAATGCACGATGTGGGGGAATTGATTTAGAGCCCCCTTTGCAAGGAAAAGAGTACGGTCCTCCTTATTCTAATGTAATTGCGAAAAAGAAAGATGATGTTTTTCCTCTGAAATCACTTATAGACACGTGATTCGGCTTTTTTGGTTTTCTAGAATATAAACTTATGGAAAATAAAAAGGGAGAACACTCTAAATTAAATCTACCTAATTCTAGAACTTTCAAGGGTAATACCTTTTCGGGTTGTCAGCATTCCACGAATACGGCAACTCTTCGCCAGTTTGCTCTAGCAAACGAAAAGCCCCTAGCATGTCTATTTCTTTTGCTATGAATGGGCCTTCCCAGGATTCATGAAGTTTTCCTGGGTTTTCCCAGTTCTTCTTTCTTTTCAACACCAGATCACTAGTTTTGATGTCTTTTCGAACCACTTTCTTATCTCTCCATGCCTTGGTCTCTTTTTGGTACTTCTTGATGTTCTCAGCAGCTTCGAGGATTGTCAGCTCAATCATATCTTTTTCCACTTTCTGGTCAACTTCTTCAATTTCTTTTGCTTTCAACACTCTCATGCTTTCATTTTTGATTTCCTCTGGTGTCATTACCTCAGTGCCGAAGAGTATGCGAAAGGGCGTGAAACCTGTTGCTCTTGACACGGTAGTGTTGTGGGACCAGATCACTTTCGGTAATTCATCTACCCATTTACCCTTCTTTTGATCAAATAAGCACTTCTTGATTCCAGAAAATATCAGGCCATTTGCCCTTTCAACTGCTCTGTTAGACTGCGGATGATACACTGATGAAAATTTCGCATGAGTGCCCAAGGTCTTGCAATATTCTTTGAAAGTGTAACAATCGAACTGTTTCCCATTGTCAACAGTCAGTTCTCTGGGAACCCCAAATCTGCAGATTATGTTCTGCCAGAAGAACTTCTGAATTGTTGGTGCTCTGATGTTCGTGAGTCATTTTGCTTCTACCCACTTCGTGAAATAGTCCACAGCAATAGCTACGAATCTGCAGTTTCGTTGAGCCGTTGGCAATGGTCCGACTAGGTCCATCCCCCACCTTTGCAATGGCCATGATGGTGGAATGAGGTGAACTGGCATGGAAGGTAGATTCTGTTGATTCGCCGTTTTCTGGCATGCTTCACATTGCCGAACCAGTGCTTTCGCATCTATGTTTATGGTAGGCCAATAGAATCCCTACTTTATCACCTTTCTTGCTAGAGCCCTGGTGCCTATGTGTGCACCGCAGAATCCACTGTGAATTTCTTTGAGAAGTTCAAGGCCTTTTTCGGAGGTGATGCACCTTAGCCAATGCTCAGTGACTCCCGATTTGTACAGATCTCCATTTACCACTGCATAGCTCCTTGCCCTTTGTTTTAACCTTTTTTCTTGCAACTCATCCTGTGGTTCATAGTGGCCTATCAAATAAGCCATGATTTCTGCTCTCCAATCGGGGGTTTCCACAACATTCAAGATTTCCGGCCTTGATTCCTTGATAGATGGTTCTCTTATGATTTCGAAGAACACATCAGGAGGCAATTCTTGATTTCTCGCTGCTGCTTTCGCCAATTTGTCTGCTTCATTGTTGTCATCTCTTGGAATATGTTGCACTGAATAACCTTTGAAATGCTTTTTCATTTCTCTGACTTTTTCAAGGCATTTCATCAAGACAGGATTCATTGCTTCACTCTCTTTTTCGATATGTTCTTGAATAACTTTTGAATCTGTCCTGATTATGAAGGTTTGCTGACCCAAGGCTTTCATCATTCTCAGTGCCAAGAGTAAGCCTTCATATTCTATTGTGTTGTTTGTGGAGTGCTCATTATTCGCGAATATGAGCCGTGCTGCATATCTTATCACGACTCCCGCCGGAGATGTTACCACCGCCGAAATTCCAACTCCCTTGTAGCACCAAGCTCCGTCACACTGCACTATCCAAGGCGTAGGTATCTATTCATCAAGATTTTGAGTTGGTGAAGTCCAATCCACGACAAAGTCTGCCAGGACTTGCAATTTTATCGCGCTTCTTCTCTCGAAGTCCACGATGTATTCTGAGAGTTTAACGCCCCACTTGATTATTCGGGTAGATGCCTCCCTATTTGCAAACAAGTCACTCAATGGTTGATTGGTGATGACCCTTATCCTGTGGCCCTTGAAGTAGTGTCTCAGCTTCCTCGCGGCCATGATGACTGCGTATGCAATCTTTTCCAACTCGGAATAGAAGATTTTTGAGACAGACAAGGCTTCTGAAGCGAAATATACGGGAATCTGTTTGAGCTTTCCTTCTTCTTCCTTTTCTTGCACTAATATGGCGCTCACTACCGAATTTGATGTAGGCACATATAGGAGAAGTGGCGATCTTGGTTCGGGAGGGCACAGCTTGGTCATGTTGGACAAGTAGTCTTTTAGTTCTTGGAAAGCTTGTTTCTGAGTTTCGGACCACTGAAAGTTCTTAGCACTTCTAAGAACTTAAAAGAATGGTAAGCTTCTTTTTGCAGCCCTAGGAATGAACCTGTTGAGCGCTGCCACTATTCCTGTCAATTTCTGTACATCCTTCACGGAAACTGGATCTTGCATTTCCACCAGTGCCTTGATTTTGTCGGGATTGGCCTCTATGCCTTTTGTTGAGACTAGGCATCCGATAACTTTCCCTTTGTGAATGCCGAAAATGCACTTTTCAGGATTCAGCTTCAGATTCGCTGTTCTCAAGTTTGTGAATGTCTCTGCCAGGTCACTGATATGATTTTTTTCTCTAGACACTTTTGACGACTATGTCATCCATGTATGCCAAAATGTTTCTCCGAATTTGAGGGTGGAGGACTATCACTATCATTCTCGAAAATGTGCATCCTGCGTTCTTCAGCCCCTCTGGCATTCTCACGAAACAAAACGTTCCGAAGGGAGTAATAAAGCTTGTCTTTTCTTCGTCTTCCTTACGAAGTCTGATTTGATGATATCCTGAAAACATGTCTAGGAGTGAAAGCATCTCACTGTTAGCAGCATCATCTATGATTTTATCTACCCTTTTCAAGGGAAAATTATCTTTCTTGCATGCTTTGTTCAAATCCGTGAAATCTACACACATTCTCCACTTTCCATTCTTCTTCTTCACTGGTACAGTGTTGGCCAGCCAGACTGGATACTTCACTTCTCTAATCACTTTCGCATCTTGCAGCCTTTGAACTTCAGCTTCAACTGCCTTCACTTTTTCTTCGGACATTTTCTGAAGTTTTTGCTTTTTAGGAGCTATTTTGTCATCTGTTTCCAGGGCATGTTCAATGATGTCCCTATCCACGCCTTGCAGGTCCTTGGCTGACCAGGAAAAAACATCTTTGTTCCTATTCAAGAATTGTATGAGCTCTTTCTCTTCTTCGGGATTGAGATTAGCCCCAATTGTGACTGCTCTGTCGGGCATATCATCCAGGTATACTTACTTGGTTTCACCATCAGCTGCTACCTCAATCTTCTCTTTGTCCCGCTTGGCCTCTTAGTAAGGTTCCTTCCTTTCTTCAGCTGTTTTCAGCTGATACACATTTGTCTGGCCTGGAGTATGGCCTTTTTCTATGTTTCTGGCCTCTTGTTGATCGCCAAACACTATGATAACCCCCTTGGGCGCAGGTATTTTCATACACAAGAATTGCTGTCTTATGACTACGTCGAATTTGTTCATGGAACCTCTGCTGAAAATCGCAAGGTATGGGTGATAGATGTCAACCACATCAAAGGTAATAGTCTCTATTCTCGCATTGTCAAGATCTCCGAAGGATACAGGAAGCGATATCTTTCCAACTGGCTTGATTGGTTTTCCTCCGAAACCTTGCAGTGGGTATTCTGGCGGGTGCAACATGTGCTGGCTCAGGTTCATTTTCTCGAAAGTTTTCAAGAATAAAATATCTGCCGAACTTCCATTGTCTATGAGGACTTTTCCAATGATCCATACAACTATGTTTACCTCGATGACCATGGCATCATTGTGAATCGCGGATTTCAGTTTGAAATCCTCTTCGGTGAAAGTGATTGGCACCTTGGCCCATTCTGGTCGCGCAGCTGGACCGTCATTGATGATGGTGTTCACAGACCTGAAATAATTGTTTCTTTGCTTCTTAGTTTCGAATTCCATGGAAGAGCCTCCTGAAATTGGCATGATGGTCTCGAAGGATGGTGGAGCTTTTGAATTATGGGGTCTTGAACTTGGTTCTGGTCTTGAGGAACTATCTGGTGGTGGTGGCAAAATTTCTCGAATTGGTTGTGGTTGCTGGATTGACTGAATTGCCTGCGACTGAGGGAAAAATTGCTGAGAGGGTTGCCATGATGGTTGTGGTTGTTGCAATTGCTGCATTGCGGCTAGACTTGGCTGAGAACTCATGAACTATGGCTGCCAGAAATTCGGGCGTAGTTGGTTCGGCATTGAGGATGTGATGCTCATCAAAGCTTTCTCTTGCTGAATTCTTGCAATGTTCTTCTTGGTTTCTGGGCTCCCTTTAGTGTTGTGTCCTCTTCCATGATACTGACAGTAGAAATACGGGTCTCTTGGGTTGTGATTCGTGAGTCTCGGGGGTCCTCTTCCTCTTCCCCTTCCCCTAGGTGCGAATCCTCCTCTTATGCTTGGTCTGTTGTTCTGGTCAGGGTGAGGATTTCCACATTGTTGATGTTTCGTGGATTCTGGGATTGTGGTCTCCAAGTCATTTCTCTGCTGCCTTGTTGTGCTTCATTTTGCTCGGCCACTCTTTTGCGATGATCATCATCGGACAAGATGTATTCTTCCAGTTCATGAAAAAGTTCTTCAACCGTCTTGGGTTTCTTTCGCGTCAGATGCGAAGCTGTTGGTCCTAAAGTCAGACCTTTGATCAGTGCCTTGATCGTTGTTTTGTCATCGGCTTTTGGGATCTGGGATCTCTGCTGCATGAATCTTCTCACGAAGTTCCGCAATGGCTCTCTGTCTTTCTGCTTGCAGTTGTACAAATCTGACGACTTAGCTGTTGTGTCATGGAACATCTGAAATGCTTGCATGAATTTTGTCTTGAGGTCTACCCAGCTACAGACTGAATGTGGTGGAAGCAAAGAATACTAATTCAGGACTGGTCCTTCGCAAGCGATGATGAAGGACTTGGCCAGTGCAACATCGTCTCCTCCTGCTGAATTCACAGCCGATTCATACCTCATAAGGAACCACCTAGAATTTCCGAAGCTGTTATACTTCGGGAGAGAGACTGGTTTGAACTTCGGTGGCCATGGTGCAGTTTGCAGCCCTATGGATAGTGGTGATTCAGAATCTACGAACTGTGACATTCCATTTCCTGCGAAGAAATTTTCTTTCGGGGTTCTTCTGGTTGGTCCAGAGTTCTGGTGTGGTGATTCTTGCCACAGTGAACTGTTTTCTTATTCTTTCATTTCATCTATCTCTCTTTGTATTGTTTCAATTTGTTCTCTTGCCTGGTTGAGCTGTTCTAGCTTCTCAGAGATCTTTCTTTTTGCCTGCAATTGGCTTGTGAATTTTTCTTTCTCTTTCTGTAGCTGTTGTATCTTCTGCTGAACTCTTTCTAGTTCTCTGTCTATGGTCTCGTCATCATCATCATCGTTCTCATGTGTTTGCTGTTCAGTAGGTTGTTCTTGAATGTGCGCTGTCTTCTCAGCTCTTCCTTTCATCAGAGCTTCAAGTTTTGCTCTCCATTCTTGATCTGTGATGTTAGAAGGTTCCGGAATGAAGGAGATTTCATTGCCTTCAAGATGATGGTGCTCTTCTAGATCTGTCTCAGCTGGAATGTTCTTCTTCGACCTCTTCTGTGGTGGCATCGTGAGTTGTTTTTCGGCTGAAACACGGTGGGCGCCAATGTTGGGGGGCACCCAAAAATTCAGACGAAACCCCCGAACACGAGTCGAAGGAAAGTCAAAACGTTCAAGTACACAGTTGACGCAGGAGGAGACAAAGAATCTCCTAAAGACTGCTCAAACTTCAAAAGTTCTGAATCCTTTTACACGTGCCCTCACGCCCCCTTTTATAGGGAGACGAAGGGACTTTTACATTCCGAAAACACCCTTGAGCTTAAAAAATATTCCTAGTGTGAACATGTACATGAATGTCTTTTACATCTCATACATTTACAAGACTGCCACTAGTTCACACACCAAACCCGGATTTTTTGAGATGACGTCTTTGACTTGGCTTCTCACTGATTCGTGAATCTCCCCATTCAGGAAATCTTCGTGCGCCGCGACTTCCGAACTCGATCCCCAACAGATTCCCGAATTCCGCAGACTCCCAGTTTCGTGGTTTTGCAGGTTCATGACTTCGGGTCTTCACAAGTTCGCAACTTCGGAGCCTCGCAGGTTCGAGATTCCATATCTTCGCAAGTTCGCGACTTCGGAGCTTCAAAATTCCAGATCTTCGCAGGTTCGAGATTCCTGAAAACTCATTTCACGAATTTCATACAACTCGACGTTTCGAGGGTGACAGGTTTTCCTGAATTATGCACTTTGCCCCTTCCACTTGCATGATTTTGACGATGTCATCCTCGCGTCCAAGATGGAGGTTCTCCGTGCATAAAGTTCGATGTTTTACGCTTCAATCCCCAGGGGTGTTCCTTCGTAGCACTTCGGTCCTCACCACCATTGGAAGTGATTTCGTCAAGCTCATGAACACGAACAAGACTTCGTAAATGCTCCTTTGAACTTGTTGTGAATCCATCCTTTATGTCCATGTTTTCCTACATAAACACAACACTTCCAAATGCATGCACATAGATGAACTTGTTATATGGTTAGTGTGCCTATTGGCGGGTTAGTTCCATAAACAAATCCAAACCAAAGTGTAATGAACATGTTTGGTGTACCAAAATACACCGTCAACATCTCCCCCACGCTTAACTCTTGCTCGTCCTCGAGCAAGTACTCGTAAAAGAACTTCGTCCAAGGCGTTGTAATCATGTTCCGCTAAATCTTTCTTCACAAGTTAGTCAATCCTTTATCTTTAATACATAAACATAAAGTAATGATCATCAAACATAAACATGGGCGTTTAGAATCTTTACCGCATCAAGATTTACCCCACAACTCAAACTCTTTACTCGAAGCCTTCAATCTCAGCCATGCTTACTTCTTTGCTTCCATCGGAGGGTTTTTATGATTTTTTTAAAAAAATAAAATTCCTGCAACAAGTATTAGACAAAAACCTTTCTCCAAGCTCTCTCAAGTCGCTCATATAAAGTGGCTATCCTAAAAAAATTTTATAAAACTCTCACCTCCCATAAGTCTCTCATATAACATGTAAAGTGGAGCTATAGGTAGGGCTAGCGCAATCAACACAAGTTTTGTCAAACTAAGAACTTCCTCTAATGGTTGTTTACCTTTCAAAGCCAATGATCATGAGAATTAATCCATATGTAGGGATATCAAGGATGAGAAGATTTAGAATGGTGGACATGTGCAAGGGCAAAAGAAAATATGACTACAAGGCACCGATGACGTCCTCGTTGTCGGATTGCACATGGTTGGAAAAAGAGTGAAAGTTTCGTCTCTCAACAACGTGGCATCCTTCCTTGCACTTTTATTTTTTCTTTCACTTGATTCATCCCTCTCATATCCTTCTTGCCACTCCTCTTTTCTCTTTCTCTTCTTATTCTTTCATTCTCATATTTTTTTCTCTTTCTTTACTTTTCTATTTTTTTTTCTTTTCCATACTCATACTTTTCTCTTTATTTTTCCCTCTCTTGACATCTTTTTTCAAAGCTCTCAACTCCTCTCTTTCTTGCATGCATACAATCTGAAAATTTAAATAAACCATGCTAGAGATGAGACGAAACTTTGAGAGTAGGTTGTGTTCAAGGAATGCGATGTACAAAAGAGATGTATAGGGTTGGGTATGTAATTCGGTGATGCACGGGACTTTCGATGTGAAAGTCACGTTAGCGAATACATGACGAGGCTAGCAACAAAAGATAAGCACAAGGACATGATCATTGCTTGAAATTAAAACTCCCAAGAGAGAAGGATCCTAGCCCAACTCACCGTGCTAATCACACTTATGGTGGAGCAAAAAATAAATTGGCTTTGTATAGGATTTTTTCTTACCCTCAACTTGGAAAAAGAGGTTTTGCTAACCTTTATTACAAGGGTTTTTAGATAATTTTCAGAACTAAAATCCTCCAACTTTTAGCATTGAACATAGCACAACCAACATGTGAAGCTAAAGATCGAAGTGTGGTTTGGGTACTTTTAGAGGTAGCAATTCCACTAAGCACCACAGTAAACGTTTTTCAAACCACACACTTATGTTCATATATCAAGAATTTAAAGATAAACCAACGAGTGAATAAAGATAAGCATCACACAAAACACAAAATTTAAAGGACTATTTTTATTTGATTTTCTTTGACTCAACACTAAATTAAGACACTTCAAACTTGCAAAAATTTAAAAACACACTCAAAAAACTAAAGACTCCTAAACTCTAAGACTCTCTCGAAAACTAAACCGAACCAAACTAAACTTGAAGCTCAAAAGCTAAAGGCTAGATAGCTAGCTCTCCCCCACGCTAAAATCATACGACGTCCTCGTCGTATCTTACAAAAAATCCTAAGGGGAAAAACTAAACCTAGTGTTACTTTCCGAAACTATTGCACCACTTGCCTCTCATGTTCCCGACCATGCCAAAAAGTTTGCGCACGTTGCGATTCAGGAACTTGTAGTCGTCTTCGACCACGCGCTCCAAATCCTCCATACGCTGCCTCATCACCTCCATGGCCTGGAAACATTCGACCATTGCGTAGAGCTCCGAGATGGAGTGACAGCAAGCCGCACAACACATCAGATGCATCCCGAAAGGGTCGTCATCGCCAGGGTCTCCGCCGTTGTTGCCGCCATCGTCGCCATCACCATTATCGTCGTCATCGTTGCCACTGCCGTTGGGGCCTTCGGGAGTCTTCTCCTTGGGAACCTCTTCCCAAATGTAAAGATCGTTATCATCTCTTCCGGCGGCCGCCCACGAGCTCGGGCTACGATCGTTGGAGTAATCGCTACCCCCATAGTCCTTAGGCTCGGGCGACACCTCCTTGTAATCCTTTCGCTTCATGCCTTGGATACGCACCGACCTTCGAACGGGAGTAGGGACCTTCTCCTCTTCGATGGGGTTGCGAGAAGCGATAGCTCCGGTCGGAACACGCCCTCCGCAACGGATGGGGACGGTCCTCTTGATCTCGACGGGTAGCTTGAGCTCGCATCGCTTCGCCTCCTCCATCGATGGCTCCTTGGCGCCTTCATTCAACTCTAAGCTCCTCGAGGACGCCATGGCTGCTGCGTGGGTGCAAAAGTATGCTTGATGGGATGAATTCCCGAGCTCCCAATTCAGCCAAATAAATAGTCCAAAGAGGAAAACCCTAGGAACCTCAATTTCCTTATTCAAACTTCCATTAAAATTTTCTGACCGAAGAAGGAAGTCGAAAAAGAGCAATCCGGGGAAAACCGGGGCAAAACGCCGCAGGGCCCACCTGGGCCGACCGGACTGAGCCGGCCGGCCCACCCTGTTCCGGGGTCGGTCCGGTCCGGTTTCCCGTGTACCGCCCTTTTTTCGCTTTCTCAGTCCATGGGAAAAAGTTGTCCTAGTAAATCTTTGCGAGAAACTCCAGAAAATTACAGGAAAAACTATTTACAAAAATCCATGCCTTGTTTTTCATCCTAGGCCGGACGTTCGGGCTCTTCTTCCATGGTGAAGACATCAACATGGTGAAGGGGCACAGCGTCGGGTTCGTAGTAAACCTTAACCTGTTGACCATTCACCATAAATTGGTCACCCTTCACATCCATAATGGTTACCGCTCTGTTGGAGAGCACCGAATGCACAACATAAGGTCCGTCCCACTTGCTTTGCAATTTCCCCTTTCCGAAGGTTTTAAACCTCGAATTGTAGAGGAGGACCTTATCTCCTTCTTTAAACTCTTTCTTTTTAAACCTTTTATCATACCATCTTTTAATTCTCTCTTTGTATATGCTTGCATTTCATATGCTTTCAACCTCATCTCCTCTAGCTCGCTTATTTGAATTCTTCGTTTCACCACCACGGCATCGAGATCAAGGTTCATCTCTTTAATCGCCCAATAGGCTTTATGTTCCAACTCCGAAGGTGGCAAGCTTTTCCATAGACGAATTGATAAGGGGTCATACCTATCGGTGTCTTGAATGCCGTTCGATAAGCCCACAAAGCTCCGTCTAATTTCTTTGACCAATCTTTGCCTCCCTTCTCTATGGTTTTGTTGAGGATGCTTTTTAATTGCCTATTCGACGTTTCCGCTTGTCCGTTGGTTTGTGGATGATAGGCCGTAGAGACCCTATGTTCAATTCCCAACTTGGACAAGCACTTTTTGAAATTCTTCCCGGTGAAGTGAGTTCCTCCATCGCTTATCAAGATTCTCGGTGTACCAAAACGAGGAAAAATCACATTCTTGATCATAGTAATGGACTCCTCCGTGGAAGCTTTACGACATGGCATAGCCTCTACCCACTTGGATACATAATCAACCATGACTAGAATATACTCATATCCGTGTGAGTTTTTGAAAGGCCCCATGAAGTCTATACCCCACACATCGAATAAATCGATTTGTAGATTGTATTTCAAAGGCATAGAATTTCTTTGAGAGATGTTTCCGGTTCTTTGGCATTCGGGGCATGATGCAACATATCTTTTAGTATTTTCATGCATCTCCGGCCAATAGAATTCGCTCGACCACACTTTTGCTTGGGTCCTAAAATGGCTATAGTGTCCACCGTACTCCGTCGAGTGGCACTTTCTTAAAATTTCTATCCTCTCTTCTCTTGGCACACATCTTCTCATGACTCCATCATTGCCAAGTTTGAAGAGGTAAGGTGCATCCCAAAAGTACTTCTTACTTTCGGAGATTATCTTCCTTTGAGAGTTTTTATCTAGATGATCGAGAGGCATCTTCCGAATTGCTCGAATGATATCAATCATCCAAGTGTCTTTATAGAGCACTCGATAGAGGTGGTCATCTCTCATCTTATCTTCTATGGGCCCTTTATCATCTTGTCCACGATTCATCCTAGACAAATGATCGGTCACAACATTCTCCACCCCCTTCTTATCACGAATTTCAACGTCAAATTCTTGGAGAAGAAGGATCCAACGGATCAAACGTGGTTTAGCATCCTTCTTAGCCAAGAGATACTTGATGGCTGCGTGATCGGTGTAAACAATGACCTTCGAGTTCACGATGTAAGATCTGAATTTTTTGAATGTGAATACCACCGCTAGCAACTCATTTTCTGTAGTGGCATAGTTTAATTGTGCCTCATTAAGAGTTTTGCTAGCGTAGTAAACAACGTGAACTCGGCCTTCCTTTCTTTGACCCAAAACCGCGCCTACGGCATAGTCACTTGCATCACACATGATCTCGAAAGGTTGGCTCCAATCCGGAGGTTGAATAATTGGAGCACTCACCAACACACTTTTCAAGGTTCGGAATGCTGCTAGGCACTTCTCATCAAAGGCGAAAGCCACATCTTTTTGAAGGAGATGCGTTAAAGGCTTAGTGATCTTTGAGAAGTCCTTAATAAATCTTCTATAAAATCCGGCATGACCTAGAAAGCTCCTCAAGGATTTAACATCCGTTGACGGTTAATAATTGTATCAAAGTTCGTTTGTGACTCGCAAGCGTACAAGTCTCCCGTCGTAGTCAAGGGACCCTTCTTCCCTCGAGTGGTGAACCCAAGGTATCGAATCCGTGGAACAAATGTGTGACGCAAGAGTTGATCTAGTAAAGCCAAGTAACTTCAAACTTTGGTAAAAGAGAAACCCTAATGCATCTAGATAAGAACACAAAACAAACATAAATCTAATCTACTAAAGACCGGAGAAACAAAGTAAGATTGGGTAGATAAACCGATCTAGAGGAATCGGGGTAAGCCTTTTGTTGAAGTTCCAAGCAAGAGAAGAAGTAGCAAATCGAATCTTAATAGAAGCCTCTTTAAATCGTGGTTTCCCGTCCAAATCCGAAAACATCCGCCTTTCGAGACCCCCGTTCGTCACAATGTATCCCTATTCATGCGGGGAGCTTAGGGCGAGTCAAAAGACAAGTCGAGATTCTTTCGGAAGATCCGGCGTGTACCTCTAGCCACCGCGGCTACAAGAACACCCTATGTAATCTATCGTACGAATAGAATTGGAATAAGCAAAGCCGATCAAAAAACGAAATCTTCGAGGAAACACTTGATCTCTAAGAAAAGATTCAACTTGATAATTCAACTATGACAATGATACATACACAAGATCACCACCGGGATCCTTCCTTGATCTTGCTTCTAGCTCCAGGAACTCCGACGTGGTCTTCCATGCAAGGTTCCCACGTCGGCTAGGGAAACCCTAGTCAACTAGCTCGACCCTCTCCTCTCCGACATGGTGTCCCTCTCTTCTCTCGCTCCTCGGCGGCCGAAGACGAAATCTTCTCCCCGTGGCTCTCGGTCGGGGGGACTATAAATAGCCCGATTGGCGGCTAGGGCAAAGGAGAGCACGTTTGGGCCCAAAATGGGCCTCGGGCCGACCGGACGGGCCGGCCGGCCGGCCGGGCCCATTTAGGCCCGCCCCGTGGGCTCCTTTGCCCCACGTCGGTTCCCTTGCTTCCCGGATGTTTCCCCCTTCGCATGTAGGTCCATGTCGTCGGTTTCTCTCCGAATTGGACTCAACTCCTTGTCTTGCAAGATTCAGCACTTTTCTGGTCAGGTCCCTGGAGTCTGTCGTCTTCTCGGATCAAGTCCCCGGCTTCTTGGAGTTAAGTTTGCTTCATTGCATGACTTGTACGGGGCTTCAAGGTCTTGTCATGAGGTGCTTGATGAACTTATCCCGAAAGTCTTGCATTCAACACTAAAACCTTGCATAAACATTAAACTCCAAAACCGACATGCACACGTGAACTTGTTATACCACGGGGGTTAGTACCAAAGGATAAGGTATAAAACTCATGCCAACACCGAAGGTAAACTCATGGCTAGGTTGACGGATTTTCACCGTCAACATCTCCCCCATGCTTAAACCTTGCTCGTCCTCGAGTAAGCCTTCGATGGATATCATCATTGCCAAACAATGTTTAAACTTTGCACTTGATCATACATGAGAAAACATAATGCTCTCAAAATTTTAATTCATTAAAGTTCCATAATGTACTAGCCTTCATCTCTACGGAGGGTAGATCCTTATTAAGCTTATCCCACAAGTATTAACATGCTCACAAAGTTTTAAATAGATCTCGAATTTTTGAAATAAAGAACGAGATAAAGAAAAGCTAAACCAAATTCACAAATTTAAATCATCTCGTGTATTGCTCGTGAATCTCATCTCACATGTCTCTCAAGCCTATATATTCTACTCCTTTCCCTCTCATATATATGTGGTAGGCTTTATATGGAGCTTTGGGAAAGTTTAGTCCTAACAAGATTTTATAAATGAGGTGTTGTCAAAACAAGACAAGCTTCTCATGGTCTTACCGAGACTCGTCAAAAAGGTCATTGGAAAATAATGTTAAATCAAGGAGGGTAAAGAGAGAAATACACACACTTTAGATAAGTGGACATGTGCAAATGGCAAAGAGTGATCCCGAGGCACAAAGGAAGTCCTCGTTATCGGATTGCACATGGTTGGAAAATGAGAATGGATCTTTTTAACTTGAAGCCTTGAATGCACTCTTAGAGAACCGGGGAGTTCACTTTACGCACATATTTTTTTTTCTTTCTCATATTTCTCATTCTTTCCTTTCTTTCTTTCTTTCTTTCATATATATTTTTTTTTCTTTACCTTGAAAGTCATGAATATCGCTGGATTTTTTTCTTCTTTCATCATCATTTTTTTTAAATATTCCCCTTTTAACTCTAAAACTGCACCGTACCTACCTCCTCCCCCATGCTTAGACGTTGCTCGTCCTCGAGCAAAGAGGCGAAAAATAAGGTAGGTACCGGAGATATTTTTCCTTGGAGAGATACTTGAAATCTTCAACGTTGGCACCGTCTTGCGATCTTCCTTTAATTGATGATCCATTCTCAACGATAGGTTGTGGTCAAGGAGGTAATCACAAAAAGATGATATTTGGTTTAAGGGTGGATATCCGGTGAAGTTTGTGAGATCACCGATGCGGGGATACACAATGCACGGATAAAAGGCTAGCAAAAAGGTAGATACGCAAAAACGGGATGACCAACTTTCTTAGTCTCGGGCCAGAGAAATCATGGCCTGCAATAACTCACTCAAAAATAAATCTTGTACACTAAGGTTTATGCACTCAAATATATATAAGGCTTTGGATAGGTTGAGCAACACACAAGTGATATTTGTGACAAGGTTAGCAATATTTTTTAGCATAAAAGACATCTTTAATCTATTCATAACTTGAGAGCACATAAAACACTATGGGTCTTTATTTTAATCATAACCTCCGCTGAAAATTAAGCTAGCATTTAAATAAATTCAGATCTGTATTTTTAAGAGAGCACTAGCTTAAACATGCATAAATCAACTACAAAGATGAACAAAGCTGCAATTATAATCATATATCATCATGGCACGAATTTTTATAACTTTTCCAATGATATAATCAAGGTGGTGTCTTTATTAATGATGACATCAAGTTGAAATACAAACTGAAAATAAACAAACATGCTTGCTGAAATTTAAATAAAAACAGAAAATACTACGCAAACACACATAAGCAAAAGCTGAAAATTACGAGAGAAAAAGAAAAGAAAAGAAAACTAAAGTTCCTAAATCTTCTAGTCCTCCGCCGGTGGTTGATGTTGATGATCTTGATAATAATACCCTTGCTCATAATATGATTGGACATTTCCTCCGACGAATTGATTTGGCTCCACAAGGTGAAGGCGTCCAAGTTCAAAGGCAATATTTGCGTTGCCTTCACCAAGTTGAGTTGCGTTAGCTTGGATGGCTGCGATGTTTTGAGCATTTCTTGCAAGATACCCTCCAATAATGGCCATGCTTTGTTGTGGTTGGGGATGATGAGCGTAGTACTCCGCGAAGTTAGCGTTGGGCACAACATAATTTTGAGGGGGGTACCGGTGCACCACCCCCCCATGCTTGCTCTTGTGGCCCTCCGTAATAACTTGGCGGAGGAGGGACCCCGCCGAATGGTTGCACATTGGGTTGTGCTCCACTCGCTTGTGCGAGAGGATGTTCCCTCCTCTACGATTCTTCCTCTCTTGTTCTTCCTTGCAGGGACAAGTAGTCCCTTTTCCAACCAATCTTCTCTCCCTTCATTGAAAAGCCTAAGCCTCTCGTTGGGAAGAGGTAGGTTCACAATGGCCAACCGATAACCTCCTCTCTCATCTCCACTAATGTACTTGCCTTGCAAATACTCAATGCCGAGAGAGGTACCACGCAAAAGGTGAGCGGGGTTTCTTGCGATCCCCGGCCGCAAGGAAAAGGCCAACATGGAGAGGTAACACCCCGAACCAATATTACCCGCCCCCGATGTTGCTTCACAACACCAACGGTTGATCATGAGGTAAGAGGGGTCTATTGGCTGCCTGGCAATTAAAGCCGAGTATAGCCAATTCAACTCCGTGTCGGTCACCTTTGTTTCCTTCATCCTCCCCAATATCCTCTTGCTCATCCAAGAGTGAAATATCTGGATAATGGGGTTGCGGATGCAATTGCGTTGTTGATGGGCTTCTCCGAGATCATGTTCCAAAATCCCGCTAACATGCGGGTGGCACGTCAACTTTCTCCGAGCTCCCTTGTGGAATCCAAGCAGCTCCCTAACGTGCTCGTAGGGAACCACTTGTTGGACTCCCTCCAAACGGAATGACAAGCTTTGCATCCCATCATCATCAATGATGGGTGCAATAGTCATCAAAATTTCCAAGGCGAACCCCAAATGGGTGTCCACCGATACTCCGTTGGAGGACTCCACCCATCCAAGGTGCCCCAAACATATAGTATATGTCGGTGCCAAAACCCAAGGTGTAGAGTGTCGAACTCGACGTTGGGCACAAGCCTCTTCTCAAGATTAGAGAGCCTCTCCTCCTCCTCCGCCGACAAGATGATGAAGCCGTACGAAGAGTATGTCGGGGTGTAAGGAGGTGGCGCGGTTGAGCGAGTCGATCGTCGTGGTGGCGGGGGCTGCTCCTCCGTGTGCCCACGAGGTTCGGTAAAACCTCATGGAAGTGCTTCTTGCAGCCCTCATACCACCAAGGAGGAGAGCATCGTTCCTTCTCGGTGGTGCCGTATTCGTCTCCATGCTCCGGGAGACTCGGAAACCGAGTGCCTTCTCGAAGACGTGGTTGATGACGGCTTGGATGACGACGAACTCTTCTTCTTGGAGAAGAGACTTGTGGTTTTCTTCCACATGGTTGCTGCACTCTTTTCTTCAACTAAAACTCGGGTTGCAACCGGTAACTAGGCACTTAAACTCTTTGATTCGGATGTGGACTTTGAATGGATTAAGGATGTGGATTTTTTCTTGAGTAATCAAGCTTGGGAAGGTTGGCTATGTCTACGGAGGTTTTGAGCACACAAACTTGAACACACAAACAAAGGAAGGAGAGGGAAGCTTGCTCGCAGAAAACGGGAGCCGGGGGGGCTCCTTATGTAGGTGAGGCCGGCCTCGGTGCTCCTCCCCGTCTCGTCTTTCTTCCAAAGACGATCATTTCACCTCTCGCAACTTTCCCCGCCCGCGTGCTCCACGAGTTGCACCGCCCAAACGCTCTCGTCCACTATTGGTCCTTCCACTTGATGCTTCATGTTTTGGGTCATGTCCATGCTCCCTAGCTCCACTTGCTTCACATGCCACCATGAGATTCCTGCAAAGTTGATGCTTGCTGCCCACCATGCTTGTCCTTTGCATGTGGAATTGGTGAAAGTTGATGAAAGGGAATCCAATGGTGCATGCATGATTACTAGATTGCCTCCATTAAGGTGTGTTTAAGGTTAAGCACTCCTCTAATTCGAAATTTAAAATATTTTTCAGAGCCATGCAAGAGCTCGAACATAATTTTAGAGAAGTTTTTAAACCATTAAAAACAAATGCAAGTCGAAAATATTTTTTTACGTCGATTTCGGTCTCACCGGTATAGTTTGCCTTCATCGGTTGAGAGCAGACTTTTTCCCCAAACTTGATCATGGGGGCATAGGTTTAGGTTCTAATTTTGGTTAAATAAGAAAGATTTTGAATAAAAGAAAATTAGAATAGGCTTAGAAAAGTTCTAATCCTAGAGAAACCAAGGATATAGATTTTTAAAACCAACCAAAAGTTTTGATTTGTAGGTTCACGCGAGTTCTACCACGTGCTGAATTTTATTAACACTTAAATATAAATCGTGGCTCTACTCGTGTGGTTTTAGCATGAAAAATAAGTCAACCTCAGCACCATAATGAGGGTGAAAGGTTGAGTTAAGGTTCTGAAATTATTTGGTTGAGGGTTTCTCGAAAAGAAAAGAACAAACAAGCACATAGGAGGGTTCATGCAAAGGGTTTATGATAAAGCAATCATTCAATCAAGAACTATGTCTCTAATATTGTTCAACCACTTCTAAGTCTAATGTCTTTGCGTAATAAAACTCAAAAACTAAATCATTAAAAAGACTCGAAAAACCCGGAATCGGGTTGTCCTCCCGTAGCTTATTCTTGACTTGACGAAACGGGTTGCCTCCCGCCTAGCGCTTCGTTTATAGTCCATGGCTAGACTTCTTCACTTGATTTCTCCGATCAACGCTCTTTGCGGGCGTTGCAATCTTGGGTACCCACTTTGGCTTAGTCAATTTTTTTTTGGTCTTCACAGTCGGCTTTGTCCTTGGTCTTGACGGATGCAACAACTTCCTTGTGGCTCGGCATCTCGAACTCCGGTCCTTCGGTCGTGATCTTCATGGTCTCTAATGTGATCCTTCATCTCTCCCGAATGAGCTTGAGTAGCCTTCGCCGTCTTGGGACTTTGGAGTTGTCTCGGATATTCTTCTTCGTTACCCATCGGCGCCCGGCAAGTTGTCCCACTTGCGTCTAGCACCTTCATCACGATGAACACTTCACGTATAGAGCTTCCGACCTCCGTCACCTTGCCATCTAAATTCTTCAATATTTTCTCCATAGCCTCGAACTTAGTGAAGGCGTCCTTGGACATGGTCGTACTCCACACACTCCTTGCATGCGGATCTTGCTTCGGCGGCCTTTAGGTGTTGAGCTTCTTTCTCCATCTCCATCTTCTCCATCCTCCTCTTAAGTAAACCGATATGCCACTCAAGGAATCCAACTCGTATGCATTCGGCTCTCGCAATCGTCATGCGGATAGTTGAGACTTTGATCTTGAACGGCCTCCCGCGTCTTGAAGGTTTATGATAGGTAGATCAACGATGTCCGGGTGCGCGGCGCTCCGGTGGTTGAGGTTGATCTTCCTTTGGACTTGGAGGTGGTGATTCCCTTGGAGATTTCGACGGTCCTTCGACTTCAACTTTTGAATCTAGGGTTTCCACCCCTTTAGCTTGTGTTGCATGTCACCTTTGCCCGTAAAGTTTTCCCGGATCATCCACAAAAAAGCTTGGGTTTCTTGGAGAGGTAGCCAACCATCTCCTAAGTTAGGGTTAGCAACAAGCAAAGTATACAAAAACTAGAAAGGAAAAATAAATCTATGAAAACTAGGGTTAGACAAACTAGATTAGATGTAATTTGAGGATGATCAAAGTTTAGTAGATGCAAAAAGAAAGACAAAAAGAAAACTGAAAATTACGAAAAGGCAATAAAAAAAACCAAATCTTGATCACTTGTTCCCCAAGCAACGGCGCCGGAAAAAGGGGCTTGTTGACGGTTAATAATTGTATCAAAGTTCGTTTGTGACTCGCAAGCGTACAAGTCTCCCGTCGTAGTCAAGGGACCCTTCTTCCCTCGAGTGGTGAACCCAAGGTATCGAATCCGTGGAACAAATGTGTGACGCAAGAGTTGATCTAGTAAAGCCAAGTAACTTCAAACTTTGGTAAAAGAGAAACCCTAATGCATCTAGATAAGAACACAAAACAAACATAAATCTAATCTACTAAAGACCGGAGAAACAAAGTAAGATTGGGTAGATAAACCGATCTAGAGGAATCGGGGTAAGCCTTTTGTTGAAGTTCCAAGCAAGAGAAGAAGTAGCAAATCGAATCTTAATAGAAGCCTCTTTAAATCGTGGTTTCCCGTCCAAATCCGAAAACATCCGCCTTTCGAGACCCCCGTTCGTCACAATGTATCCCTATTCATGCGGGGAGCTTAGGGCGAGTCAAAAGACAAGTCGAGATTCTTTCGGAAGATCCGGCGTGTACCTCTAGCCACCGCGGCTACAAGAACACCCTATGTAATCTATCGTACGAATAGAATTGGAATAAGCAAAGCCGATCGAAAAACGAAATCTTCGAGGAAACACTTGATCTCTAAGAAAAGATTCAACTTGATAATTCAACTATGACAATGATACATACACAAGATCACCACCGGGATCCTTCCTTGATCTTGCTTCTAGCTCCGGAACTCCGACGTGGTCTTCCATGCAAGGTTCCCACGTCGGCTAGGGAAACCCTAGTCAACTAGCTCGACCCTCTCCTCTCCGACATGGTGTCCCTCTCTTCTCTCGCTCCTCGGCGGCCGAAGACGAAATCTTCTCCCCGTGGCTCTCGGTCGGGGGACTATAAATAGCCCGATTGGCGGCTAGGGCAAAGGAGAGCACGTTTGGGCCCAAAATGGGCTCCGGGCCGACCGGACCGGGCCGGCCGGCCTAGGCCCATTTAGGCCCGGCCCCGTGGGCTCCTTTGCCCCACGTCGGTTCCCTTGCTTCCCGGATGTTTCCCCCTTCGCATGTAGGTCCATGTCGTCGGTTTCTCTCCGAATTGGACTCAACTCCTTGTCTTGCAAGATTCAAAGACTTTTCCGGTCGTGTCCCCGGAGTCCGTCGTCTTCTCGGATCAAGTCCCCGGCTTCTTGGAGTTAAGTTTGCTTCATTGCATGACTTGTACGGGGCTTCAAGGTCTTGTCATGAGGTGCTTGATGAACTTATCCCGAAAGTCTTGCATTCAACACTAAAACCCCGCATAAACATTAAACTCCAAAACCGACATGCACACGTGAACTTGTTATACCACGGGGGTTAGTACCAAAGGATAAGGTATAAAACTCATGCCAACACCGAAGGTAAACTCATGGCTAGGTTGACGGATTTTCACCGTCAACAACATCCATCGGAGGTGGGAGTTGCTCAACCGTCTCTACCTTAGCCTTGTCCACTTCAATGCCTCTCTCGGATATAACATGTCCGAGCACTATGCCTTGCTTAACCATGAAGTGGCATTTTTCCCAATTTAACACCAAGTCTACCTCCGCACACCTCGTGATGACCTTATCCAAGTTTGCCAAGCAATCCATGAACGTCTTCCCATAAACAAAAAAATCATCCATGAACACCTCGACAATTTCTTCAATGAATTCCGAGAATACGGCCATCATGCAACGTTGAAAAGAGGCCGGAGCGTTGCATAGACCGAAGGGCATCCTTCTATATGCAAACGTTCCATAAGGGCATGTAAATGTTGTTTTGTGTTGATCGTCCGGGTGAATGGGAATTTGCATGAACCACGAGTACCCATCGAGAAAGCAAAAATAAGCGTGGTTCGCTAATCTCTCGAGCATCTCGTCGATGAACGGTAATGGGAAGCGATCTTTCTTCGTCGCTTTGTTAAGCTTATGATAATCGATACACATTTGTCACCCGGTCACAGTTTGCAGTATCAATTCATTCTTCTCATACTTCACCACGGTTAAACCTCCTTTCTTTGGTACACAATGTACCGGGCTCACCCACTCGCTATGCGAAACCGGGTAGATGATTCTGGCATCAAGTAATTTGATGACCTCTTTCTTCACTACCTCTCGCATGGCATGAGTTAGTCTCCTTTGGTGGTCCACTATGGGCTTACATTGGTCTTCCATTGGTATACGATGAGTTCAAAAGGCTGGGCTAAGACACTTGAGATCGTTAATCGAATATCCAATCACCTTCCTATGTTTTTCAATAAAATCAGCAACTTCTCATTTTCTTCGGGACTCAACTCGTCGCTCACAATGACTGGATAAGTCTTGTCTGGGCCCAAAAATTCATACTTTAATCCTTTGGGCAAAGGATTAAGGTCTACCTCGGGCACTTGTGGCTCCTCGGGTTTAATCTCTCCTATGTCCTCGAATTTTTCTTCCTCCACGCTTCCATCTTGTGGTTCTAAGCCTTTTGTTGCTTTTTCTAGTTCTTCATCTTGTTGATCATTAATTTGATTTTCCATTGCTCTTTGCAGCGGGTCTCTAAGGGTTTCAACAAAACAAAGACTATCTACCTCCTCTACTTCTTCGTCTTCGGGAGGAAAGGGTGTAGGGTGTTTAGAAACGCGAAGAAAGTTATATGTGTACTTCTTTCCATTAAAGTTCATTGTTACTTTGCCTTTTCCGGCATCCAACACGGCATCAACCAACTTAAGAAAGGGCCTACCTAGAATTATATGATCAAGATTACTATGGTAATCATCAATTACAAAGAAATCGGTCGGTATACATTTTCCAGAGATTTTTACATTCATGTTGCAAGCAATACCTAGAGGTCTAATAATTCTACCATCTCCCATGATTAATTTCGTTGATGTTGGAGCTAAGTCTAGGTTGTGGTCTTGAACTTTATTGTAAATTTTAGAAGATAGAACACTTACTTGGGCTCTGATGTCGCATAAAGCTTTGCATTGAACTCTGTTGATCTCGCAACTCAAGTGTGGTGCCGTCTTCTCTTCTTCTTCGGATCCTATCGTGTAAACTTCAGCGAGGCGAGCGTATGGCGATGCTTCGGGCTTGATCCCCATGATTCTTTTCACCTCGGCTATGTGTTAAGGATCCACTTCATCATCTCCAAAGAGCTTTTGAAAGATCTCACCAGTGATTTCAAGGTCATATGAATCTTCCGCTTTATTTTTCGGTAGGAAATCCACTTCCAATGCTCTTGTCATCCCCTTTTGATTAGGGAACGGTCTTCTCTTATCGAATACTTCTCCGTAATCGATTGTAACCCAATCCATTGGTTCAAACTCCCTTAGTGGCTTCGCGCTTGACATGCTTCTCTTGTTTGTTTCATTTGATGCGGCGAAGTCAGCGCTCGGGGTAGTTCTTGACTTGATGTGTTCTTCTTCAAGCTTTTCCGGGATTGGCTCCTCTTTTGTGACTTCCGGGGTTGCCTCTTTAGAAAATTCAGCACACTTCTTCTTCCTTGAATTATATTCTGGCTCTTCCGCAAGTCTTGATTCCCAATCTCTTTGCATGGCAGCTGCTTTACTAATTTTTTTGTAGAAGTTGAGCGGCTTCCGTGAGTGTTTTCTCCATGAGATCCCCACCTGCACACATTTGGACGTGTTGCATGCAACTAGGGGTTAGGGAAAAGAAAAATGTATGCAAGAGTACATCACCGGAGAAGCCGAGTCTTGGTCCTTGTTCGATCAACTCATTAAACCTATTCCAAGCTTGGTCTATCCCTTCCTCTTCTCCTTGCATGAAAGTGATCACTTGCCTCCTTAGATGTTGAACCTTGCTAATTGGAAAGAACTTCTCGCAAAACTTCTTTGTCAACTTGTTCCAATTGCCTTCAACTTCAAAGGACGCAAACGAGTACCATGTCTTTGCTTCACCGGCAAGTGAGTAGGGAAAGAGATTCCATTTGAACCATTCGTCAGGAACTCCTTCTTGACGCACTGTGTTGCATAGCGTCGTGAAATGCCTTATGTGTCTATATGGGTTCTCCGTAACCATCCCTTCAAATGGGTTTGTCGTCACCATCTCGATGATCTTGGATTTTATCTCAATACTTGGACGCTTCGAGCTTCGAATCCAACTCTTGTACTCTTATGTCTTCACATCGAGGGCTAGCGTAATCCCTTAGTGATTTCTTCGGTTCTTCCACGAGTTGATTGATGAACGCCATCTAGACAATAAGATAAAAACAAAAACAAACAAAGTGGTTTTCTAGGCAATATGTGTTAGATATTAGCAAACAAAAGATAAACTAAATATAAAACTAAGTTAAATACAAACCAAATGATGTAAACTAGCTTGCTTCCCGGCAACGGCGCCAGAAAAAGGGGCTTGTTGACGGATAAAAGACATATCCCTCTACGATCTGCAATCGTACAGACCTACACCTTTTTCACCACGGGATTCCCAAGGTTCTTGTCAATACACAGAGCAAGGGGATTACAAGCATTTGATCTACCTTTACACTCTAGCTACTCAAACCCTAACTATGATTAAACTAGAAAACAACTAAACTACACTAGAGAGAATGATTAAGCAATCAAGATAAAAGACACTCGCCCATGGGTCTACGATAATAGAATATGCAATCGTTTTAAACAAGAAAACCAATCTAATCTATCAGGGGTTGTGACCACGGTTTCGCCCTTTCCCTCCTCTCGTACTATCACTACGCGAAGGTATTCGTGACTAGACCTATGATCGACACGGCGTATTGAATGGATCCAAGGGAGCATTGGAGCTCTACTCCCTTTACGACATGGTAGCTAACCTTAAGAAATAAAGTATATTCAACACAAGATGATAGATAGATAATCCAACAAAGTACGATTACAGCTCAAGATCAATTACAACCCATGGACGAATAAGGAGATTACCCCATCAAGGTGCTAGACATAGCACCGTTGATCATGGTCACCCTTCCGACGGTGTCTTCCTTCTTCTCCACTTGTGGGTGCTTCCTTCGAGGTGGTCGATCTCCCTCCGGAGATCTCCCTCCTCTCTCTCTCTCTAGCTTGTGGATGGCCTCCTGGTGCGAATGGCTCTCTCC
This sequence comes from Cenchrus americanus, assembly GCA_947561735.1. NCBI lineage: Eukaryota > Viridiplantae > Streptophyta > Magnoliopsida > Poales > Poaceae > Cenchrus > Cenchrus americanus. Next base: position 28,422,126 of record OX387241.1, on the reverse strand, counting down.
CTTGCGAATGACGGTGCCTCCAGGGTTTTAGGGTTGAAGATTCCCTTCGGGTGCAAGGAAAGGGGGCCCGAACCGACGCCGGAAGTGGGCTGGGCCGACCGGCCCAGGCCAATTTCGGCCCGGTTCGGTCGCCCCTTCGCTCCCGTGGGTCCTCAGGTGATTATGCACTTTGCCCCTTCCACTTGCATGATTTTGCGATGTTATCCTCGCGTCCAAGATGGAGGTTCTCCGTGCATGAAGTTCGGTCTTTTACGCTTCAATCCCCGGGGGTGTTCCTTCGTAGCACTTCGGTCCTCGCCACCATTGGAAGTGATTTCATCAAGCTTATGAACACGAACAAGACTCCGTAAATGCTCCTTTGAACTTGTTGTGAATCCGTCCTTTATGTCCATGTTTTCCTACATAAACACAACACTTCCAAATGCATGCACATAGATGAACTTGTTATATGATTAGTGTGCCTAGTGGCGGGTTAGTTCCATAAACAAATCCAAACCAAAGTTTAATGAACATGTTTGGTGTACCAAAATACACCGTCAACACTATTTTACCCAATTTACTTTATTGACTTAATATGAAATTTAATGCAGTCTTTCATATACAAGGATTGATAGGCTCATCCAAGTTTCTCAAGCACCTATCAAACTTAAACTAAACTTTCCCTAAAAACTTAAACTGAATTTCGTCTGAGGACTTGGGTCTCAACGAAATAGGGATGCGTCTACACACCCTCACCAACAGAAATAGAGATGCAACAAGATAACATAGTATATCACCACATGTACCTAGTGCTTCCCTCGTGGATGGAGGCATGGGGACGGTGGTGCAGAGGCCCATCGGTGGCGCGCAGTCAGTGGCACGGGGGTGGCAGCGTGCTGGTGGCTGAGGTCGTGCGACGGTGGCATGGATCTAGTGCCCCCAGATCTGATCTCCCCTGCCCTCATGCCCCATTCAGAGTACCCGTCTGCTCTGAGGATACCGCGCCACCGTTAACTACACCTTCCCCGTCGCCGGCCCAGATCTCGATCTCGCCCGCCCTCACATCCTCCACTTAGGGTTGGGGAGAAGGACGTGGTGGAGGAAGGGAGTGAAGCGACTACAACGGCTGGTGGGGTCAGGTGAGAGAGAGAGGAGAGGAGGCCGGTCGAAGGGGGGACGGGGAGGCTAGAAGAGGCAGCTTCGCCGACAGAGGGAGATGCTGGCGGAGGCAAAGGAGAGGGTCACAGCGGCAGACGCGAGGGAGAGTGGAGGACGCAGCGGCGGGAGGAGTGGAGGGAGCGGAGGCCGTGAGGGAGAGGGAGGGGCGGATGCGATGAGTGGATAGGGGAGGGAGGGCGGACGCGAGGTGGGGGGGTTAGGCAGACGCTACTGGAAAGTTAACCGAATTGAAAGGAAAATTTGGGTCCGGGAGCTAGCAAAGGTAACTGTAAAACCCCGGATTTTCATAGAAAACCCGAATCTCTGTACCATCGCGATAGTCCCTGGATCAGTGGCTATCGCGTACAGAACGTCTCACAGATAGATACACAAAGTCATACATCGCATCACATAAAGATAAGAGTACATTAATTTATTACAAGTCCATTATGGAGTACATCATTACAAGCCTCTTGGCTGAATCAGAGTGAAAGTTCTACGCAACGGTAGCTATCTCCTCAGAAGGGTCTCCATCATTAGTCTTCCCACCACAGGCAAACTCGAGCGAAGCGACGTATCCCTCAGTCGTACCATCCGTCGGCGTTGCAGTCGAACTCGGACTCGTACCCTGCACACCCAAAATCTATCCCCAAGGAGTGGGATAGGTCCACGTCACCAACCGTATGCAGCTTTAAGTGGCCTAACCTCTAAAGGGTAAAAAGAGTAGACAAGGAAACGGATGTGGGTTCCTATGCAGCGACGAGCGAGAGTATAAAGAAGGTATATCCATCAATATCCCAAAACCCAAGTCTCTCGACACAGCACGGATCCACCTGGTCGCCCAGAAGACCCGTCACCACCTCCTACTCCTGTCTAGGGTCGATGCGAGAACTTCCTCTCCTCGCACCTCAATGATTACAACCGGATCGACGAGGTAGATGGAGCCTCTCTCCTCTAACCGGCTGTAACCACGGCTCACCACACTCTCACCTATAGGGGGAAGGTAGAAATCCCAAAACATGAGGATCAAGTACGTCTTCTAGGCAGTGTCCATGACCGAGGACGCGGCTATAGCTATAGATCGAACAACTGCGCAGCGTGTACACCCGTACCCATCCCGAATGGCACCCGGTCGATGTACGGCCGACCGAGCCCACCCTACCGGCGAACTCTCGGTAGTTACGAGCCCACCCCCGCATCCGGCCCTCAAAGCGGTCCTCTCCGCAAGGAAGACAAAGACCGAACCGTGAAATGCTCCCGTGTGGCCACACGGGAGACGCTCCGAGAGGGTGGTCTCACCTCCACCGCTCCCCCACGGATACCCTCTATCCTTCCTAGGCGGTATGGTTCCGTACTTGCCGAGCTCAACTCGGCCCTATCCCCACTCTCGGCGGGGTGGTGTGTACGATGTCCTATAAACAAGTTGATCCACTCGGTTTCGGACGGGGCGAGCTCATGTCCTCCAAGCGCACGTAAAACCCCAACACCTAGGCTCCGAAAACCGCAACAGGAGGGATGCACTGAGGAGTGCACCCCTATCCCCGATCCCAGATCGGTTGTTTCGAGCTCACCCCCGCCAAAGTACCCAAAACGCCTTCTCCTACCGGTTTTTACCCCACACACGCCAAGAACCACTACTCCCATCCCAACACATGCATCGCGAAGCTCGGCGCATATACACGCCCACATAAACATATATAGTAGTGGTAGGACAATCAAGGACAGGGTAAATAAAGAGGCAGTGCAAGGTTCATCAACATGCATACATAAAGTAAAGCGCTAGCAATACTACTCAGCAATGCCTAATGGGTAGTTCAGAATCAGTCGGGCGTGAACCTGGGGTCGGGTAGTCCTCCGCGGCGAAGTCGTCGGCGTAGTCGTACTCCCCCGGCTCGGCTCTCCGGCTCCTCCTGCTCCTAGTAGCGCGAAAAAGAAAATAAATAGCGGTCCTAAGGCAGCTTAAATCCAAATAAGAGCATTTAAGAACCAACAAGGGAACAAACACCAACCCCACCCGGAGTTTGAGATTTTAGAAATTTTCTGGAAGAGGTTTCGTAATTTTCGGAGTTAAAATGGATTTTCTAGGATTTTTAAAAGAGGAAAACGATTTTCTGGAATTTTTAAATAAAAAGAAACCCCCCCCCTTACGGCTGGCCGCACGGGATCCCCGGATCCCAGATGCGGCCGGGATCCCCCGCGGCCTGCGCTGCGGCTCGGCCAGCCACTGGCCGGCCGCGGCCGATCCGGCGGCGGGCGGTGTGGCGGGTCGCGGTGTAGACCACCGTGTGGTCCGGCCATCCGGTGGCGGGCCGCACCGCATCCCGTGGATCGATTGCGGCCACGCGCGCGTGTTGGCTCAGGTGTGTCCAGGCTTCCCCCTCCTCCCCCTGCGACTCTTGACCGCCCCCCCCCCCCCCCCGGTGCTCGACAAAATGCCCAAGAAGAACGGCGGCGCGTTGAGGTCTCGCCGGCGGTGATGGTCCTCTACGCCTGGGCGGCCGGCCTGCAAGGCGCTCCTACACGATTCTCTTCGGGTTGTGGGGGCTCGGAGGCCGCTAGGGCGGCCGGTGGGCGTCGTGCGCGTCGGCCGCCGGCGTGGGCTCGGCGGCGGCGCGGCGGTGTGCGGGGGGCTCGTCCGCGCGGGGCGCGGCGGCGTGAAGGGGGTGATGGGCGTGCGCGGGGGTGCGCCGGGGGCGTCGAGGCCAATCCTAGCCGGGGTACGGGCTCGGGTTCGTGACGGGGCATCGCGACGGTGCCACGGCGGAGCCCGGCTCGACGCCATGGGCGGCGGCGAGCGAGGTGCCCGTGGTTGGGCTGGCGCGTTCTCGGCCAGGGGCACGGCATGGCGCTAGTGGTACTCCTCGACACGGCGTGCTTCCCTGGGCTACGGTGACACGGTCATCCCGTGCATGGCGGCGACGCGGCGAGCACGGGGGCTCGGTGGCCACGGCGGGGCTCGAGAAGAAGGGGCCAAGGTCCGGCCTTGCCCTTACGGTCGCGACGCGCGCGTGCTGGGGTGCACGCGTGCGAGCTCCGTGGCATGCACGCGCGCGCGCGCGAGGGGCACGTACGCGTCGCGAACGCGTCGCGGCACTCGACACGGCGCGGCGGCGGCGACGGACGGCGCGAAACCCGACGCAAAAAGGAAAAAGGGGAGCTAGGCGGGCGCGCGCGCGCGTCGACGAGGGCGGCCGCACCGCCGAAATCGGCGACCCGGCCCGGCTCGAAGGCCGGCATCACCGGCGGCGGCGCGGCGGCGCGGTGGCGTTCCGTCTCGGCTCGAGGGCCGCGGCGCACGAGGGGAGGTGAGACGGCGTCCTCACCGGTGGCCTCCGGCCGGGCGGTAGGGCGTCGGTGGCGGTGCGCGGCGCCGCGGACGAGGAGGGAGGCGGTGCCGGTAGGGGACGCGAGGGCGGCACGGCGGCGAGGAAGTCGAGCAAGCGAGAGGTCGAAGGCGTGTGTGGCTCCCGCGGGTCCGGCTCCTCCTCGCGGGCGGCCTCCCGGCGTCGCGGCGGCGGCGCGGTGCGGCTCGCGGTGGCGGCGCGGCCTCCGGCTCCTCCCCCCTCCTCTTCTTCCCCCTCCTCCGGCGGGTAGGTGAGCGAGGGGACCGGGTTCCCCCCGGCGGCTAGGGTTGGGGGAGAGCCGCAGGCGGCGGCGGCGGCTACTTATAGAGGCGGGAGCGCGGGGGTACGTGGATGGCGCCGATGCGCCGGGGAGGCCGCGGGGCGCGTCGCGACGGCGGCCATGACCGGCGCGGCCCCTCGCTTTGGCGCCGGCGTCATCCAAAGCGGTAAAGCGCGAGGATGACGACGACGACGTAGGCATGACGCAGGGCGGCCCCACTTGGCGGCGGCTCGGTGCGGCGGGCGGTAGGTGGACGGCGCGGGCGGCTGGCTGGGCCGGCCAATGGGCTGAAAGCGGGTCTGGGCCAGAAGTGAGGTTGGCGGCCCGCGGTGCATAGTGAAGCTTACTATTTTCCTTTAGGCCATAAAATTGATTCAAATTTGAATTTCAATTCAAATTTGAATTCACCCAAATAAAACCCAAATAAAATTCAAATGAAGAACCAATTTTTCACACTAGCAGGTTATAAGCCCTAAAAGCATCGTCGAAGCCAAAATTAAATCTAGGGATTTGGGGGAAAGAAACAGGAAGACACTCTTATTCAAATCTCGAGCACTCAACTTCAATTCAAGTTTTGAAATTCAACATTTTGAATTCAAGTCAAAACTAAGGATGTTACAGAACTCCCCCCCTCACAAGAATCTCGTCCCCGAGATTAAGAAGTTACCTCCGTTTCGAAGAGATGAGGGTATTTTTCCCTCAATGCTGACTCCTTCTCCCACGTAGCTTCGCGCTCGGAGTGATTACTCCATAGCACCTTGCGAAGCGCGTGGTGGTGTTCCCCGGTCGACTTCTCCGCCCGGTCCGGGATCCGAACCGGGTACTCCAAGTACTCCGGGGTTTCTCGGACGTCGAGCGCCCGGCGGTGCACTCTCTTCTCGACGACCACACACTTCCGAAGTTGGGAAACATGGAACACCGGGTGTACTCCCGTAAGCTCTGGGGGTAGCTCGAGTCTGTAAGCTACCTTCCCGACCCTACTCACAATCGGGTAGGGCCCAACGTATCTAGGGGACAGCTTCCCCCTGATGTGGAACCTCTTTGTACCTCGGAGGGGTGACACCTTCAAGTAGACGTGATCCCCCACTTCGAACGAGACATCCTTTTGTTTCGCGTCGGCGTAGCTCTTCTGCCTGCTCCGAGCTATTTTCAGATTCTCCCTGACCTTGGCGACATTTTCCTCGGCCTCAACAATGGTGGCGGGACCGAAAAAGGTTCGCTCCCCCACCTCTGACCACATCAACGGCGTCCGACACTTTCTGCCGTACAGGGCTTCGAAAGGAGCCATCTTCAAGCTGGCCTGGTAGCCGTTGTTGTATGAGAACTCGGCATATGATAGGCTCTTTTCCCAATCGGAGCCATAGGTTAACACACAAGCCCTCGGTAAGTCTTCTAGTACTTGATTCACCCTCTCCGTCCGACCGTCGCTCCGTGGGTGGAACGCCGTGTTGTAGTTCACCGGGTACCCATGGAAGCGTGCAAACTTTTCCCGAACCGAGCAATGGAACCCGGGGCCCTCTCGTCGACACAATGCTCCTCGGAGCCCCATGGAGCTTTAGGATGTTGTCTACATACGGTTCCGCAAGTCGGCTTACGCGGTAGTCCGTCCTATCGGGTAAGAAATGTGCTACCTTGGTCGGCCGATCAACAATTACCCATATGGAGTCATGCCCTTTCGCGTGCGCGGTAACCCCACAATGAAGTCCATACCGATGTCATCCCACTTCCACGTGGGTATCTTGAGCGGTTGCAGCAGCCGGCAGGCCTCTCGGTGTTCGGCCTTCACTCGGCGACACGTGTCGCACCGAGCGACGTATTCGAGAATATCTTCCCTCATCTTTTCCCACCAAAACCGTACCTTCGTGTCTTTGTACATCTTGGTACAACCGGGGTGGATCGAGTAGCGAGAATCGTGGGCCTCTTTAAGGATCGAGTCCCGAATCTCCCCGTCCCGAGGCACGCATGCGGTCCTTCAGCCCACGGCGTACCCCGTTCGTCGAGGCGATAGTCACTGCTTTGCCATCCTCCATCGGACGTTTTACCTCTTGGATCTCTCGGGCACTCCTTCGAGCTTGGCGGATCTAGTCTTCGAGTGTGTATTTCACCCGCAACGGTTCAACCGCCCCTCCTCCACAATCTCTAAGCTCGGCTTTTCCGGCTCTTCATGCAAGGTCGGTTGTTCCTCTCGCACCATCGGAGTTGTTGCGGTAGTGCTTGCGGCTCAAAGCGTCGGCTATGACGTTTGCCTTACCGGGGTGGTAATGAATGCTCGTGTCGTAGTCCTTGATCAGCTCTAGCCATCTCCTTTGCCTCGGAGTTCAACTCCGACCGGGTGAAGATATACTTCGGACTCTTGTGATCGGTATAGATGTCGCACTTGTTCCCCATCGGTAGTGCCTCCATATCTTCAATGCATGTACGACATCGGCTAGCTCGAGGTCGTGCGTGGGGTAGTTCTCCTCATGCTTTCTTAGCCGTCGTGAAGCGTAGGCCACTACCTTGCCTCCTTGCATCAACACGCGGCCGAGTCCTTGCCTCGACGCGTCACGGTACACCACGAAGTCCTTGCTCGCGTCGGGCGGGGGTCGGGACCGGGGTAGTGGTGAGACGAGTTTTGAGCTCCTGGAAACTGGCTTCACACTTGTCCGACCACACATACGGCGTGTTGCTCTTCAACGGCTCCATGGGCTTGGCGATCTTCGAGAAGTTCTCGATGAATCGGCGGTAGTATCCGGCCAAACCGAGAAAGCAGCGAATCTCTGTCACGGACTTCGGTGACTGCCACTTGGACACTGCCTCAATCTTGCTCGGATCTACTGCAACTCCTTTAGCTGACAACACATGACCCAGAAACGCGACTTCCTCCATCCGGAACTCACACTTGCCGAACTTGGCGTACAACCGATGCCGTTCGAGCTTCCCCGAGCCACGATCCTCGGGTGCTCCTCGTGCTCTTCGTCGTGCCGGGAGTAGACCAGTATATCGTCAATGAAGACGACGACACACTTGTCCAACTCATCCATGAAGACCTTGTTCATCATGTTCATGAAGTATCTTTGGGGCATTGGTCAGGCCAAACGACACGACTGTGTACTCGTACTGCCCATACCGGGTTACGAATGCCGTCTTGTGGATGTCCTCCGGCGGATCTTCATCCGGTGATAACTCGACCGGAGGTCAATCTTGTCGAAGTACTTGGCTTTGCCTTAGCCGATCCATCGGATCATCAATCCCGGGTAGTGGGTACTTGTTCTTGATGGTTACCGCGTTCAGGGCGCGATAATCGACGCACGAACGTTGTGTTCCATCCTTCTTCGGTACGAATAGTGCCGGAGAACCCCGAGGGGTGACGCACTTGGCCGAATGAACCCTTTCTCGAGTAGCGAGTCTAGCTCGCCTTCAACGGTTTCAGCTCAACCTCTCGCCATACGGTACGGACTGCGGGCTATCGGCGCCGTTCCCGCACCGGGTTAATCACGAACTCCACATCACGATCGGGGAGGCAACCCGGCAACTCCTCCGGAAACACATCCTCATACTCACGGACCACCGGTACTTCCGATATGGCCTTCGTGTGAAGGCCGTACACGGCCGGTATGTCTCGAGACTTCATCGGCTCGAAGGTAACCCTTGTTCCGTCGAGGTGTAGTAGTGTCACCGGCCTCGGCGAAGTGGAGATGACACCTTTGTGGGCGGTAATCCAATCCATTCCCGCTATCACGTCGATACCATGGGAAGGCGGCACGGTAAGATCCCCATAGAATGTGTGACCTTGGATGACCACTTCCACTCCTTTGCACGACAGGGTGCAACGGATATCCTCGAGCGGAGAGCTCGTGATGATAGGCATCGTTCGGGTGGTTGTAGGGAGGGATAGTTTATTCACGAACCGAGAGGTGATATAAGACCCGGTTGCACCGGTCTCGAAGAGAACCGGAGCGAAAGTACCACAAACCAAAAACTTACCGATCACGACGTCGGGGGCATCGGCGGCCTCCTCCTCAGTGAGGTGGTTCAGCCTCCCACGGCCGGCGGCCGGGGCGGCGCGGCTCGAGGAGGTCGGCCTCCTGGAGCGGGGTGCCCTCGCGGGGGTAGCAAGCGGCCTTCTTGTCGGGGCACTCGAAGGACTTGTGGCCCGGCTTGCCACACGCGAAGCAGGTGACGGTGAAGCCTCCTGCGGCGGGTCTCGCGGTGCTCGGGGGAGCACGAGTGTAGCCTCCAGTCTGGCGGGGGTAGCGGGGTTCCTCCCTCCGGGGAACGGGCTACGTCCACCGCCTCCGAAGCCACGCCCGAGCTAGTTGTGCCCCGGCGTAGCTTCCCCCTCGGCATGTTGCTCTGTCCACTTCGCGACTTCGGAAGGATCGGTCAGGCTGATCCCGATCTCCCATCCTCTTCTTGCCCCTCATGCGTTCCTCGTGGCCCCTCCTCTCGTCCTCGACCTCGATGGCGTGGTTGACGAGATGGCGCAGGGACTTGTGCTCACTTGCCTTCAGCGCCTGGCGAAGGCCGTGGTGGAGGCCTCGCAGGAACCAGAACTGCTTCTTCTGGTCGGTGTTGGTGTCATCGGGGGCGTACCGCATCATCTTCATGAAGTGACGCTCGTACTCCTCGACCCTCATCGCACCCTGAGTCATGGTGCGGAACTCCTGCGCCTTCTGGACCAGCAGCTCATCGGGGAGGTACTGCTCGCGGAACTCCTCGCGAACTCCGGCCCGGGTGATGAAAGCCGGGTTCGGGTGGGTGGCGTGTAGTTGTCCCACCATGCCTTGGCGAGACCCTCCAGGCCGGTGCGCGGCGATAGCGACACACTCCTCGTCGGAGCGAGACGGTGAGGTCGAGCTTGGTCTCGATCACCCTCGGACGGTCGTCGGCCTCGAGTGGGTCATCCGAGTAGCCGAAGGTGGGGGCCTTCAGGCGGATGAACCTCTTGATCTTCCTCGTGAGGTCCTCGTCCCCGCGGAGCGACGTGGTTCCCACCGTTGCCACGGTGCTCCATGGCTTCCGCCATCCTCTGCATCAGCTGAGTCTGGAGCGCCATCACTTCCACCAAGTTAGGTGGGGGTGGTGGTGGCTGGTCCGGCTCAGGCTGGCCTTGCTCAGCTGCTCCTTGCTCAACCTCGGCCTCAGGGTTCTCGGGCAGTGGTGGCGGTGCTCCGTCACCTCGGGCCCTAGCCCCCAAAGCTCCTCCACGCAGGGGTGGACGGCCACGGCCACGACCGCGTCCACGCCCCTGCTGGGCTTCATTCTCAGCAGCTGCCTCCTCGAGGCGAGCCATCAGCCGGTTGGAGCGGCGGATCGACATCCTTCTGAAAACATAAGGGAAAAGGGAGAAGTTTACGCACGTCACTCACCAACTCACACATGAGTCTTAAGCATTCAAGAAAATAGTTCTAATTATAACCTACACTCAAGTAGAAGAAGCATTAAGACGCAAATAACATCATTAAGATCCAAGCACACAAGAAACATGATTATTACACTTGCTCCCCCGAGGCCGACTCGGACCTTGGGGTAGCAAAGAACAAGTCAACGATCTAATACATCGATACAATCTCAAAAGGGTAGTGTCTACATGGTGTGGCATGACTCTCTTCATGCACCGAACATGCTCGCGATCGCATGGAACATCTCATGGAAACTACTAGCATAAAACACTACTCTAGGTCATGCCTCCCCGCTCGGCTCTCTACTTAGTGCGTGCCCTCTCGGTACGTGACGGGGTAGCGGTCCTCGGTGGGGTAGTCCGGCGGAAAGATCCGGGACACCAAGGCGTGAGCCTCTCGAACCTCCTCGGTCTCGACGGGGGTCGGCAGACGGGCCATCGGGCACAGGTGAAGCTTGAGGCGTGACTGGTGCAGCTCGAAGGTCTCAGTGCGAATCTCACGCTGAGACTCGGGGGGGCAGCTCTCCGTTGAGCTCGAAGAGCTCGTCCACGCGAAGTGAGTCGGCGTCCTCCCAAGTCCTCCTCAGTCTCTCGGCCTTGTCCCTCAGGTAGACGGCCGTGCGCGTGAGCCACGCGATGTTGGCGACGTTGTCCGCTCGGCTCTTCTCCGGCCTTCTCCACCTTGAGCCGCTCACACCCGAGCAGGTGAGCGCGCACCATGAGCAGGTCGTCCTTGCGCTCGAGCTTGTCCTTCGGCCGTTCGACTCGGCCGCCGCCCGCGTAGGTCCTCCTTGGCGTGCAGCATCTCCTCCCTGGTGTCCACCCTCTCCCTCTCGGACCGGCAGGGACGCGTGGTCGCGCGGTCGGGGCTCAACTCGAGCTGGCGAACACGGTGGTGTAGGGCGGTGTTCTCTCTCTCCAGCTCGGCGCAGCGGGGCTGGTACTGGAGCGCATCGATGGTGGCGTCCCTGACCTGGCCGTAGAGGGTACATGACTCGTCCTCCAGTCGGTGCGCGTACTTGTCGAGGTCGACCAAGTAGCTGGCGGTCTCCACCAGGGTCTCGTCGGTCTCGCGGAAGGGAGCAGCGTCGACGTCGTCCTGGATCCCCTCGTACGAAGGAACTCCGTCCACGAGCGATGCGAGGCGCCGCAGTCCCGGGGTAGCGGCCGAAGAGTCCCGGTCTCGAAGGAGGCGCGGTGCGTGCGAGTAGGCGGCCCGGGGCACGGCGGCGGCGAGGTCGAGCGCGGTCGCGACGGTGAATGCGGCGGCGCGCGGCGACCTCTCCCTTGAACCCGGGGAGACTCGGGTGAGGGAGCACGGCGACCGTGCGAGCACCATCCGCCCCGTCCACGGCGGGTACGTACTCGGCGCGGTACGTGACGTAGGTCGGAGGGACTCCAAGCCCGAGAAGGGCCCTCTCCATCCGGTGGCGGATCGCCCCGCACGTCTCGGGGGTGATCTCCGCGACCCGGTGCTCCATCTCTCGTGAAACGCAAGAAATTTCGTCGGCGCGGTGAGTAAGAAGTTTTTAAAGAGGGAACGAGTTTTATAACATGGCTCAAGGGTATAACTATAAAGGTAGAGCGTATAGAGTCCTATTTCTATCGACCTTTCCTAGGGATACGTGCTACGGTCAAGCATGGCTCGGTACCACTCGTAAAACCCCGGATTTTCATAGAAAACCCGAATCTCGTACCATCGCGATAGTCCCCGGATCGGTGGCTATCGCGTACGTAACGTCTCACGGATAGATACACAAAGTCATACATCGCATCACATAAAGATAAGAGTACATTAATTTATTACAAGTCCATTATGGAGTACATCATTACAAGCCTCTTGGCTGAATCAGAGTGAAAGTTCTACGCAACGGTAGCTATCTCCTCGAAGGGTCTCCATCATTAGTCTTCCCGCCACGAGCAAACTCGAGCGAAGCGACGTATCCCTCAGTCGTACCATCCGTCGGCGTTGCAGTCGAACTCGGACTCGTACCCTGCACACCCAAAATCTATCCCCAAGGAGTGGGATAGGTCCACGTCACCAACCGTATGCAGCTTTAAGTGGCCTAACCTCTAAAGGGTAAAAAGAGTAGACAAGGAAACGGATGTGGGTTCCTATGCAGCAGCAGCAGAGTATAAACAAGGTATGTCCATCAATATCCCAAAACCCAAGTCTCTCGACACAGCACGGATCCACCTGGTCGCCCAGAAGACCCGTCACCACCTCCTACTCCTGTCTAGGGTCGATGCGAGAACTTCCTCTCCTCGCACCTCAATGATTACAACCGGATCGACGAGGTAGATGGAGCCTCTCTCCTCTAACCGGCTGTAACCACGGCTCACCACACTCTCACCTATAGGGGGAAGGTAGAAATCCCAAAACATGAGGATCAAGTACGTCTTCTACTAGGCGGTGTCCATGACCGAGGACGAGGCTATAGCTATAGATCGAACAACTCGCGAGCGTGTACACCCGTACCCATCCCGAATGGCACCGGTCGGTGTACGGCCGACCGAGCCCACCCTACCGGCGAACTCTCGGTAGTTACGAGCCCACCCCCGCATCCGCCCTCAAAGCGGTCCTCTCCGCGGTGAAGACAAGACACGAAGCGTGAAATGCTCCCGTGTGGCCACACGGGAGACGCTCTGAGAGGGTGGTCTCACCTCCACCGCTCCCCCACAGATACCCTCTATCCTTCCTAGGCAGGTATGGTTCTGTACTTGTCGAGCTCAACTCGGCCCTATCCCCACTCTCGGCGGGGTGGTGTGTACGATGTCCTATAAACAAGTTGATCCACTCGGTTTCAGACCGAGGCGAGCTCATGTCCTCCAAGCGCACGTAAAACCCCAACACCTAGGCTCCGAAAACCGCAACAGGAGGGATGCACTGAGGAGTGCACCTCTATCCCCGATCCCAGATCGGTTGTTTCGAGCTCACCCCCGCCAAAGTACCCAAAACGCCTTCTCCCGCCGGTTTTTACCCCACACACGCCAAGAACCACTACTCCCATCCCAACACATGCATCGCGAAGCTCGGCGCATATACACGCCCACATAAACATATATAGTAGTGGTAGGACAATCAAGGACAGGGTAAATAAAGAGGCAGTGCAAGGTTCATCAACATGCATACATAAAGTAAAGCGCTAGCAATACTACTCAGCAATGCCTAATGGGTAGTTCAGAATCAGTCGGGCGTGAACCTAGGGTCGGGTAGTCCTCCGCGGCGAAGTCGTCGGCGTAGTCGTACTCCTGGCTCAGCTCTCCGGCTCCTCCTGCTCCTAGTAGCGCGAAAAAGAAAATAAATAGCGGTCCTAAGGCAGCTTAAATCCAAATAAGAGCATTTAAGAACCAACAAGGGAACAAACACCAACCCCACCCGGAGTTTGAGATTTTAGAAATTTTCTGGAAGAGGTTTCGTAATTTTCGGAGTTAAAATGGATTTTCTAGGATTTTTAAAAGAGGAAAACGATTTTCTGGAATTTTTAAATAAAAAGAAAACCCCCCCCCCCTTACGGTGGCCGCACGGGATCCCCGGATCCCGCATGCGGTCGGGATCCCCCCGCGGCTGCGCCGCGGCTCGGCCGGCCATCGGCCGGCCGCGGCCGATCCGGCGGCGGGCGGTGTGGCGGGTCGCGGTGTAGACCACCGTGTGGCCCGGCCATCAGGTGGCGGGCCGCACCAGATCCCGTGGATCGATTGCGGCCACGCGCGCGTGTTGGCTCAGGTGTGTCCAGGCTTCCCCCTCCTCCCCTGCAACTCTTTACCGCCCCCCGGTGCTCGACAAAATGCCCAAGAAGAACGACGGCGCGTTGAGGTCTCGCCGGCGGTGATGGTCCTCTACGCATGGGCGGCCGGCCTGCAAGGCGCTCCTACACGTTCCTCTTCGGGTTGTGGGGGCTCGGAGGCCGCTAGGGCGGCCGGTGGGCGTCGTGCGCGTCGGCCGCCGGGCGTGGGCGCGGCGGCGGCGCGGCGGTGTGCGGGGGCTCATCCCGCGCGGGGCGCGGCGGCGTGAAGGGGGTGATGGGCGTGCGCGGGGGTGCGGCCGGGGCGTCGGGCCAATCCTAGCCGGGGTACGGGCTCGGGTTCGCGACGGGGCATCGCGGCGGTGCCACGGCGGAGCCCGGCTCGACGCCATGGGCGGCGGCGAGCGAGGTGCCCGTGGTTGGGGCCGGCACGTTCTCGGCCGGGGGCACCCGCATGGCGCTAGTGGTACCCCTCGGCACGGCGTGCTTCCCCCCGGGCTACGGTGACACCGGTCATCCCGTGCATGGCGGCAACGCGGCGAGCACGGGGGCTCGGTGGCCACGGCGGGGCTCGAGAAGAAGGGGCCAAGGCCCGGCCTTGCCCTTACGGTCGCGACGCGCGCGTCTTTGGGGTGCACGCGTGCGAGCTCCGTGGCACGCACGCGCGCGCGCGCGGGCACGTACGTATGCGTCGCGGCGCTCGACACGGCGCGGCGGCGACGGACGGCGCGAACCCGACGCAAAAAGGAAAAAAGGGGAGCTAGGCGGGTGGCGCGCGTCGACGAGGGCGGCGGCACCGCGCAGAATCGGCGACCCGGCCGGCTCGAAGGCCGGCATCACCGGCGTCGGCGCGGCGGCGCGGTGGAGTTCCGTCTCGGCTCGAGGGCCGCGGCGCACGAGGGGAGGTGAGACGGCGTCCTCACCCGGGTGGCCCTCCGGCGGGCGGTAGGCGTCGGTAGCGGTGCGCGGCGCCGCGGACGAGGAGGGAGGCGGCGGCGGTAGGGGACGCGCGCGGCACGGCGGCGAGGAAGTCGAGCGAGCGAGAGGTCGAAGGCGTGCGTGGCTCCCGCGGGTCCGGCTCCTCCTCGCGGGCGGGCTCCGGCGTCGCGGCGGCGGCGCGGTACGGCTCGCGGTGGCGGCGCGGCTCCGGGCTCCTCCCCCCTCCTCTTCTTCCCCCTCTCCTCCGCCGCGGGTAGGTGAGCGAGGGGCCGGGTTCCCCCCGGCGGCTAGGGTTGGGGGAGAGCCGGAGGCGGCGGCGGCGGCTACTTATAGAGGCGGGAGCGCGGGGGTACGTGGACGGCGCTGATGCGCCGGGAGGCCGCGGGCGCGTCGCGACGGCGGCCATGACCGGCGCGGCCCCTCGCTTTGGCGCCGGCGTCATCCAAAGCGGTAAAGCGCGAGGATGACGACGACGATGTAGGCGTGACGCGGGGGCGGCCCCACTTGGCGGCGGCTCGGTGCGGCGGGCGGTAGGTGGCCGGCGCGGGCGGCCGGGCCGGGCCGGCCAATGGGCCGAAAGGTGGCCGGGCTAGAAGTGAGGTTGGCGGCCCGCGGTGCATAGTGAAGCTTACTAATTTCCTTAAGGCCATTAAATTGATTCAAATTTGAATTTCAATTCAAATTTGAATTCACCCAAATAAAACCCAAATAAAATTCAAATGAAGAACCAATTTTTCACACTAGCAGGTTATAAGCCCTAAAAGCATCGTCGAAGCCAAAATTAAATCTAGGAATTCGGGGGAAAGAAACAGGAAGACACTCTTATTCAAATCTCGAGCACTCAACTTCAATTCAAGTTTTGAAATTCAACATTTTGAATTCAAGTCAAAACTAAGGATGTTACAGTAACAGACATTCTGCACGTTA
This sequence comes from Cenchrus americanus, assembly GCA_947561735.1. NCBI lineage: Eukaryota > Viridiplantae > Streptophyta > Magnoliopsida > Poales > Poaceae > Cenchrus > Cenchrus americanus. The sequence goes on along the minus strand of OX387241.1, from coordinate 28,406,370 downwards.
CAACGAATATCGAAGGTAACGGATGTTAATTAATGTCTGTTACCAATATGGTTGGACTAGGGCCTGCCGATGTTATTGGCGACGGGTGCGGACTCATTGGTAACAGATATTAATAACGTCTGTTACCTTTAATTTTTTGTAACGAACTTTAAGGGTCCGTTACAAATGTTGCGTGACCTATTCGAGGTTTTCGTACATGTATTCATAGGGGTGAGTGTGCGTGCCTGTTCTGAGCGTCTCCATTGTACTATGTAATTCTAAAAAAAGTTATTTACTATTATAAAAGCTTGTCTCTTTCCATTTATTATCATACTTGTACAATTTATATTACAAACACAAAAGAAAATCAATTGTCCAACACACATGCCACAATTGATCTTCGTCTATTTTCTGATTATCATATCGTTGCTCATGCCAATGCTGTTCATCGAATAATTCTATTAAACTTGTACAAGCATATATATGCTAGACAAACCCACCATATTCTTACTGATAATTACACTACTACAGAAAACATTTGTAAGAGCGACACATTTTTAGGAGGGGGGAGAAATCGCCGCCCGATCCAGCAAAAACACGCGACATTGTAGCTCCGCGACCCGCACCTGTCAGGAGCGGGTGACGCCACCCGCACCTAAAAATTGGTGCCATTTACAGGAGTGGGTGATGGCATCACCCGCCCTTGAAATCTTTTCCAGTAGCAGGTGACCGTATCACTCGCTCCTAAAACTTGTTTGTACATCTATATAATTGTTAGGGCCGGGGCCACAACGCGGCGCCATTAAAGTGAAGCGTGTGGGACACGCTGGCTGGCTACCCGAGCGCCATCGCCGCCTACGATCGCGTGCCCCTCATTCACCACCCGTACTGCCTCCCCCCTGCTGGTCGCGCTAGCGCCCGCACGCCTGTGGGCCCCCCACACGCGCATCTCGCCCCCGGACAGCCCATGCCTTGGCTCGACGTGCCTCGTGCATCTGGCCGCGCCGATGCCACCGCACATCACCGGCTAGGGCTGTCTGACGAGTGCGGCCTGCGCAGATCCGGTTTTTTATTAAATTATTCTCATGTTGCAATTCAATAATCTAGGATTATGTATGCAAATTAGTATTATGTGTAGATTAGAGATTGTGTACAAATAATTTCAAATACTAAATTTTGTTAGACTAGCTAGAGAGTTATTAGTTATATTTATGGATTCAGAATATTAAATAAATATTACACTTGTGAAATATAATGCCAAATTTTGTTAGACTAGAGAGATTGTAGAAATTAGAAATAGTTTATTTTGTTAAACTAGACTAGAGATTGTGTAGAAAATTTTAAATAAAATATCGTGCATATTTTAGGGATAATAATTCCAAGATATGCAATTTTTTGGTGTGACGGCGGCCGTGGAGGTCGTCGTGGTCGTGGCTGAGGTCACCCTGTCCCAAACCCCCCGCCACCCCCAGCGCAACCTGTTGGTACTTCCTTCCCCGTCGGTCAAGAACATGCAAAATCCCTAATTGTAGTTACATATACAGTATTGTAGCTTACCAACAATGTTAGATGACTTAAGGATATCCTCGACAATATGGGTGGTACTCCTCCTGTAGTGCAAACAGAGGAACTTGGAAATAACTCCACAAGACTGCATATCTCTTTCTCTAGACCTGCTTGAGGTGTAGATTACCAGTATTTGCCAATAGGAGGGCCACATCCAATGGTGTCCGTTGCAGTAGCGGGTGATGCAGCATTTTATAGGGTTACCCAAGAGAGGACCGTTGTAGTGGAGAGATGTCTAGAGGCGCTTCATAATATCGGGTGCTCCGTGCCAGACTTTTCATCTTTCAAAATAAAGCAGCTCGAGATGGGTGAAAGTATTGTGGTTCAGGCTGTTGAGAGGCTTTGTAGGGCTCATCAAGATGTGGTATAAAATATATCTTTTTTATTCATTCTTAATTAATTTGTTTGTGTTACATATATTGTTAACTTTCATATGTTTATTATCTCATCACGTCATCTTATTGCGTAGATTATATGTCTGGTTCAACCTATGCCTCAATGAGCTTCCCTGCGATTCTTAATCAAGTTGTATAAAATTTGGTTTGGATTATTATGGTGGGCAGCTGTGCTTCACCAGAGATTGGAAGCATCAAGCAACTCTAAATTTCTACAGGACATATCAACCCGACGCTGCACCAATGTTTGATATTTGCAGTGTTGTGTGTGACAGTTATCCGGATGTAGAGCTGAGTGCATTAGCACACATTTTATCTTATTTTGACAGAGTTCTAGGTTGGACCATTGGAGACATTAACTATGTTCCGTTCCTACAAATACATGTCGAATTAAGATCTATACCTTAACTACTAGCTTATGTACAAACTTATTAATGAGTAGTAGTGGTTGATGTATGAACATATTTATAAGTAGTAGTGGTACCGTTGATGTATGAACTTGGACTTCTAGAGTAGTAGTGGTTGATGTATCACTAGTCAATTAGCATTGTCGTGTTCCATTTGAAGGGGTTAATTGTTTTGAGAATCGAGAAAATTGCATTTTAGAAATTTGGCGCGAACAAAATTAGCGGGAACATTTTTTTCTATGAACCGGCGAAAGTTTCACCCGCGCCTGGAAAAGCATTTCCAAGTGCGGACGTTTTACCCGCTCCTAGAAACCACTATTTCGAAAAGTGACGGCTAGGAGTGGGTCTCACGCCCGCACTTAGAAATGTCATTTCGCGCACTCCTAAAAACAATTTCTGTAGTAGTGTTAATTGATCATTTAACAATTTTTATTTCGATCTTCAAAAAGTTTTTTGTTTGAAATAAAATTGTGTACTTCTTTGTTGACCAACGACCATCCTCTTTGACCTACACAAGTGATTTTATCCGCATAGACAATTATTTTGCAGGTTTCGGATGTGGGAACCCATTTCTAAACAGGCCATTTTATACTTAAACCGCACAATACATCCGGAAGGTTAATTGTTTTACTATACTTGTGTCAGTAGTAGTACAGTTGCTTGATTCGCCGGTACAAGGGTTTAGTCGTTTAGAGCAACTGTGTTATGTCGTTTTCCAGGGAGCCCTTAATTCAGAACGATGTGACTGAAGCGAGCGATTCCAGAAGAAGGCCCAACTAACTGGCCAAAAAGCCCAATTGTGTGTACTTTCTTTGGTACTGTTTGCTAACAAATTGAGTCGATCATGAGTCACTAAGCGTACGTCTAAGCGTGCCCTAACTCCTGCCTAAGTTGGCAACAAGCTGTCCTCAAATCAAACTGCCAGAAGAACATGTGGATCAAAGCGACGTCAAATCGCTAGCAAAATAATAATAACGCGACGGCGTGTGCTACTCATTTTTGCTACATATCCGACTTTACCCATTTCATGCAACGATATATAGCTGCTACCACGGGTCTAAACAACGTTCATGATTGATGGCTGTCGTCCTAGACGTGCCAAGTTAAAGATTTTTCCGCAAATTAATTAAGAAGAAAGCTGGAATACTACACAGGCGGCAGCACAAAAGTACTCCAATATTGCAAGCAAAATTGGCACCAATGGGATCAAACAGATCTTCCCAAGCCACTCCTCCATGCCTCTATATTTTTGGACCCCCAAATAGCACAAGAATCTCATCCGCCGGTCAGAGGGGAGGAGTTGCTGGGTGGTGGTGTGGTCCAAATCCGAGTCGCGCGCGCGGCAGATGGCCACCAGCCAGCCGGGTCCCCAGAAGAGGTGGCGACATGCATGGTTCGGGTTAAGCCTAGGAGGTTCTCTCTCCATGCGTAGGCCGCCCTTTGGCCGCCGTTCTCGTGTAAGCGCATGCGCCATGCACCGCGCCGTGCAGTGTGTATATTTGTGGCGTGGGGTGCGCAGCATTGGAGCGCACCCATCTCGGCACGGGCCTCCCAGTTTAGGGTAAAACCCGGCCAGCAGAGTGGGTAACTGCGCAGCTCCCCTCCAAAGTTACCCACCTTTAAAGCAGACGAAAGAGAGATGGATCATATCGGTGTGGACGACGACGATGGCGACGCGTGAAAAAGATGCGAGGGAGGAAGAGACCGGCTGCGTGCTACAGGGTACCGGCACAGTGACCCTGCCCTCTTTCCCGGTCTCCACTAATATTCCGCAACCCCCCGTCCTCTCCTCCCCCACCGCCGGCCGTCTCATTATATCAGCGCGCTCACAATGCAAGCTGCTTAGCCCTTGTTTGTGTGGCATCCATCGTGGGGGCGAGCTGATCAGCAGGCGGCGGCAGAGCTGAGAGAGAGCTAGCGGCTGTGCGAGGGAGAGTGAGAGAGAGCAAAGCTCAGAGAGAGGGGAGGAGTCGGAGGAAGGAGATCGTCGTCATGGGCAGGGGACGGGTTGAGCTGAAGCGGATCGAGAACAAGATCAACCGCCAGGTGACCTTCTCCAAGCGCCGCAACGGCCTGCTCAAGAAGGCGTACGAGCTCTCCGTGCTCTGCGACGCCGAGGTCGCGCTCATCATCTTCTCCAGCCGCGGCAAGCTCTACGAGTTCGGCAGCGCCGGGTATAGTAGGCGATCGATCCGATCGATCAAACACACACGCACGCACAGCTTGCCACTAATTAATTTTGGACTCCTGCAAGCAGATCTGCCGCTTTTACCCTTTTTCTTTCCGTCGCCGAGAAAAGATCTGGTGATGCTTTGCTTCCGTTGTTGCTCGGTTTCGTTTTCCTTTCATTTGCTGCTGATGGCGGCTTTGCTTTGCCTTTATCATACTCTCTCTGTGATTTCTTGGCCTTTTGCAGCGAGTAGCCGGCAGCCGGGCTCTACTCCTGTAGTTCCTTGCCTTTGTGAGGCATGCTATTTTATTCCTGCTGCTATCTGCGTGTCTATCCGTGCGGTAGGGGCATGGCGGTGTTCATATAACCCGGGTGCTGGATCCCTAACTGGCATAAGACATCCCTTCAGCAGATCTACGAGCCCTACGACCCTTTGCCTCTTTCTTCCACCTTCTCCGGGTCCGGGCACTTGAAGTAGTCGCCCACGCACGCACACAGATTTCCTCCATCTTCTCCGGGTATTTGGGGTGGCCATCTTTCGTGTGTTGGCCTGTTGGGGCGTGCGTGTGTCAGAGACGGTTGGATTGCTCAGCTAACAGAAGGGGATCGTCGTTGGGAGGAAGCTAAGGGGGGGTAGAGAGAGTTAACACGATGAGGTCTGCGAGGGGAAAGGGAGGTGTGTTCTTTCCCTTTCGATCCAGCGCCTCCTTGTATGAAAATCCTGCTGCTCACGCGCTTGTCTTGCCACTTGTTTTGTTCTGCTGCCTGGCCACCTCGTCAAAGCAAAGCTCTTCATATTGTTGCCTGATCTATCGCCTGATGAACTGCTTCTTGTTCCTCCTTCTTTCTCTTTTACAATTTCATTCATGCTAGTCTGCTCGGCAATGAAAAATTGAGGTACATCTTAATTAGTACTATCTTAATACGTCTGCTTCTTGCAAGATTTGGATCTATTTGATTCTCTGGAGCTCAAGATCGACTAACAATATTTCTGTTTTGCCCCTTCGCTTTCATCCTCCTCGCTTAATTGTTTATTAATGTTATTCGTGTCCTGTTACTTTCATTTACTACTAGATTGTTTTCGGTGTCTAGATACATATATAGATACTTTTGGTTTCCTCTTAAGGTATTTTGATTGGAAGATATGTGGAAGAATATTTGTTGTTGTTCCTTTTCTTGCTCTCATTTTATGGCTATATATGCATCAGTACTGAGTCATGGATCACACTTTCCACTTTATTGATATTGGATATTTGCTTTGCACTTCGATCATCATTTATTTCCCACTTCTTCTTTGTCAGTTTAAACCAATTCATGGTTTCATGTATTTCGCAGTTTATTGACCATGCTGCTTGAATATCCTTTTTTTCCTACTTCTGCTTGGGACAAAGATCTAAACTAATGTTTCAGTTAAAACGAAGTTATATATCTTCTAAATTAAATCTAATTTAGGAGAGAAAGGCTCTCCCTCCTGTAGAGGATCCAGCCTTATCTTTTTACAAAAATAAAAGTTCACTGCACGCATGTTCAATATTTTCCTTAACCGCTGATAGATGTTCGATTTGTTGATATGAAACTATTGATTTTCTCTTAGAATGATAATATCGAAAGTTCCAATTATATGCTTCAGGTTGTGTACGCTGCTCATATTTCTAACATCATCTAACCAATGAATCTGATAAATATTGAGTGGTATATGGGGGAGATGTCTTACATTATATGTCTTGTGATGCATGTTCGATCTAGTTTACGATCCCAAGTGTGAGCATTTTAATTTGTTTGCTTTGTAGTAGGAAAGTCAGGTTAGGTTGACTTTAAATCCTTAGTTTTATTTGTTGAAAAAATGTTTGGTTTGCCAGATAAAGTGCTAAATTTGTTAACTACCAATGTAGCTAGCTAGGCTTTTGCCTTTATTCCATAGAATCATCAGTTCATGGCAGGGTTCTCCTTATATTCTCATATGTTTAAAAAATGAGCTGCATCAGTAGTGTGAAAATCTATATCTTCTTGTGCCTGTCTATGTTTGTATATGCATGGCCTTTTTAGATTTTGGTGATTTTTTATGTTCATGATAAAACTTGGATTATTGATAATCAGATGACATTTTCAAGGCAGCAAATTTTCTTTGCTTAGTCATACACACACACACACACACACACACACACACACACACTACATACATACATAGATACATATATATATATACATATATACATACATATATATATATATATTTTTCAATTTTCGGAGCTGCATACGAATTTTCAGAGTCTTTGCTTCAGCATAATGATTCTAATATTGTAACCTGAGACATCATAAAAATAGAGAGCTCACTGGCACGTAATGAGTTCTTGTAGCCATATATATAGGAAGAAAGCAAAGACATTTTTCAGATATACATTAATTTGCACAAAGTATCTTTTATGCATTATATAAATCATTTTCAGCGTTTTTTAGTGCCATCTAATTTGGTTTCTTTACACATAACTTCCTGTGCAGAATAACTAAGACATTAGAAAGGTACCAACATTGCTGTTACAATGCTCAAGATTCTAACGGTGCACTCTCTGAAACTCAGGTACACCGTCATTACCTGTACTTTAAAGTTTTGTTTCCTCCAGAAATAGATATGTTTTCTCTTTACTTTGCTTATCTACATATTTGTAATTAATTATATTTAAATTCTCTGATATATTGAATACGGCAATTAACTGGATCTGCATTAGTTGCCATACAAATAAAAGGCAAATACTCTCATATACCATTATCATTCTTATGGTGGAGATAGTAAACCTGATCCTAAAAATTAAAGTCAATCGTATGTATATATAACTAGACATTGTTTTTGTCTATCAACTATCAACAATGTTTAACTATATTTTCATTTTCACAAATTTAGAATTTGTAAACAAAGGAATAATGTCAAAATGAAATGAATATAATGCTTTCTTGTTACAACCACATGTAAAGCTAAGAGAGAACTAACTACTACTGTGAGAACTGAATTCATTTTTCAGATTGAGTTATCCTGCCTTCTAATTTAAGAATATTTATTCCATGTGCTATTCTTAGATTCTGAGGTATCATTAAGCTACGAAATAATCAAGACCATTAATCAATTTCTGTCTGTTATGCTAGTATATGTGCATTCAAGTTAGTTTGTTGTTCATTGTAAACTAGCTCCTAATGCAAGCCTAGCTAGACATTATTTACGAGATTGGGTGGATTTTTACAGCATATATATAAACATTGTAAAATTGCTACTCCTGCTAGTCGAAAACTTATAGTTGTGTAGTAAATTAGTTGTCAGTATCCAGTGAAAGCCAAAAAAAACTAATTATAGAACATAATTAGTGAAGTTTATGCAAGAGAGTTGATTCTTTTACATGACATTGTTAAAATGTTATTATTGCTGTTTTTTAACACACTAAAACTTATAGATAAGGTCGACTGGCAAATTAAACAGACCACCTCTTCAGATAGTGGCAACCTTTGATCTTGTTACTTTTTTGTTGTTTACAGTCCTCTCTTTCAGTTGTTAGTTTTTTCTCTGTGCTTTTTTTGAGTGGGGTGGGGTGTCAGTAGTTGAAACCCCATCATGGTTGTAATTTTTTTCCTGCTTTTTTTCTCTCTCTAATAAAATTTACGGCAAATATTTTGCCGTTCCTTTCAAAAAAAAATAAAATGTCATGCAACTGAACTAGTAATGAGGTTGACTATGCCTTTTTTATTAGAGCTGGTACCAGGAAATGTCCAAGCTGAGGGCAAAATTCGAGGCTTTGCAACGCACGCAAAGGTTTGTTTTTCATATTTTTACAGTGGTAATGCAATGCCTCAGCAATGGGATTGGGATTATCATATTTGTATTCTATAATTTTAACAGGCACTTGCTTGGCGAGGACCTTGGCCCACTGAGCGTGAAGGAACTGCAGCAGCTAGAGAAACAGCTAGAATGTGCTTTGTCCCAGGCGAGACAGAGAAAGGTTCATATCTCATCACCCCCCCCCCTTGTGTTATACGAAAATAGAAACATTTGATTCTGGAGCTAATTGGGGAATATGATTCGATGTAATAATCATAGGAATCACCTTTACTATGGTAGCGGCATTATTACCCTCATCGTCATGAGCAGAAATTTAGAAGTCGCTGCTCTTCAGATTGCTAATAGCGGATGGAACAATATTTATCGTTTACCTTAGTCGGGGCTTGTTGCCCGTTACTGCTTTTTCACCCTTTTGTGGACGGTTCCTTCAAACTCTGTAATAATGGGCTGTGTACATCCTCGGATGTTGAGGCCGGATTTAATTATCCAATTTCTAAAAAAAATGGTAGCGGCATTAGTAATAACTTAGTCTGTAAGATAACACACATAATAATGCACTTGAACCTTTTTATGGAGTTGAAATAGGTAATTCTAGAAGAGCAATGCCTTCTTTCCTATAATTCAAAGAAACTGGACATAAAGCCGATTAAACATTTTAGTCCTTTAAATTTGACTTTGGAAGTAGAATGCTGGTCTTTATCTGTTCTAAAATTATCAGCATTAGCTTTGCTATTATATATATATGCATCGATCCTATCCACAATATAATATGAGCATGCAATTTATTTTCTTTGCAAATCACTTACACACGACAGGTGACACCACCACCGATCTGTAACAGTTTGGTTGCATATGCATTCCTGTGGAAACTTATTTCAAAATATGTTGTCACATTTATTTGTTTATTCTTCTACATCCTCTTCCCGCAAAAGGTAGTTAAAAATTTGAAATGCCATCATTCACATAGAATCCATGCAAAGACAAAACTGAAAACTACTCTCTCTCTAGATGAAATTGTTGGTGGAACTCGTATCCAACAATATATGATGCAAGCCATGTGTCAGTTTCAGTTGACATATATATTTTTTGCGAATGTTGACATATATTTCTTGAGTATTTTTTTTACATACATATCTAATGGCAAAGCAAACAGTCCATGTTCCAACATACTCCTTCCATTCTGAATTCATGGGGGCTAATCACCAACAATCCAAACATTCTGAATGTTCACAGTATGAAAAGCTGTTTTTTTATTCACTGATTTAATTTTATAAATGGAAATGCATAAATACATACTTCTCTATTCTTGCGGTATGGCTAATTATTACCCCAAATTCTTTTGCCAGACACAACTTATGATGGAGCAAGTGGAGGAGCTTCGCAGGAAGGTATAATCAGACTTATTTATTCAGAAAAAGGGCTTTGTTTATACTGTAGTAATTGAAGTAGTTCAGTCGCCTGGGCCTGTGGATCCAGAAGTGCTTATATTCTACTACTGCATGCCTATGACATGCCAATGGTTGATACAACACTGTAGCGAGCTTGCCTATATCGTATGCACACACTAGGGTAGATCCTATGTCCTTCATCTATGTATTATCTTTATACTTGAGTATTAAAAGAAGCCACCACGTTCGCCGAGAGGGTCTTGAAATTCTCACGTTAATCCAAAAAAGAGAAGAATATACATCGTTGGATTTTATGAAGATCTGAAGGTCTAGATTAATCCAAAGAATATATAAATTCGGAATTAAAATAAGGAAATCCAAAGAGTCCATATTCACTACAAATACAATTAATGAATACATAAATTCGGAATTAAAAATAAGAAAAATAGTAGTTAATGTTTACACAGACTGGAAAAGAAAAAATAACTAACTGAAGAGTAAATAATAAATAAAATTATAATTTAGAAAGTTTCACATGATGGCCATTAAATTAGTTCTCTATCCCTACTGAAGTACTAGTTAGGAAGCTCATGAAATATTTATCAGCATAGGTGCCACATGATTGTGTCGGATTGCATGTCGGGCCTTAGACGGTTGCGCAAATGGGGGTACAGAAGGATTTATACTGGTTCGGGCCTCTGAAAACTAACACCCTACGTCCAAATTGCATTGTTGTGTTATTTGCGTTGATTTGTAGTAGGGGGTACAAATGGGCGAGAGAGGGAGCTCGGTCCCAAGTCTTTGTAGGTTTTTCTCGGAGCCATGGGTGGCTGGAGGTAGAAGAAGAAAAAGAGAGAGAGCCCCTCACGAGAGGAGATTGAGAAGGCCAAAAGTAAAAGCCATAGAGCCCCTCACGAGAGGATCCCTGCTCTCCCTTTTATCAAACAAGGGGAGCATGTTACATTAATGCGATGAGACAAGTCAGGAGAGAGAGGAGTGCATGCTCAACAAATGTACAGGAGGAAAGTCTTCTCCCATGTTGTGAGTCCCAATGTCACTGTTGGCTGCATGGTTGACACTTGGTGCATGCACAGTCAATGTGGAGTCTAGAACTACTCGGGAAGGCTTTCAACTAGTTTGAACAATCACAGGGTATATGGTATACAGCTATAGATTGATATATATGCATAGTTGGCTTCCATGTATTTTTCCTGTACAAGAGATTCAGCTGTTCATCCTAATGTCTAATTCACAACATTTTTCCGATGGACTGCAGGAGCGTCACCTGGGAGAAATGAACAGGCAACTCAAGCACAAGGTCCTTATCTGTTTCCTAGCTAGTAAAACATTTGTACTTAGAGTTATACTTTAACATCGACATTATTTCTTTGTTTACTATGTTATGTTTTTCCCAAATTTACAGCTCGAAGCTGAAGGTTGCAGCAACTACAGAAACTTGCAGCATGCCGCCTGGCCAGCTCCCGGCGGCGGCACCGTCGTGGAGCATGATGGCGCCACATATCATGTGCATCCACCGGCTCACTCAGCTGCTATGGAGTGTGAACCCACTCTGCAAATCGGGTACAATTTCTAGCTGATTGCAATTCAAGAAACAGACACATATATGGACGTAGCTGCTGCTAGCTGGTCATCAAGCTTATCACGAACTCAGAAGGACTGATCACTGCAGCGTACTAACGAAACGAAGCTAACTCTTTTCCTAGGTATCCTCATCATCAGTTTCTGCCTTCTGAGGCTGCCAATAATATTCCACGCAGCGCCCCTGCAGGCGAGAACAACTTCATGCTGGGATGGGTTCTTTGAGTTTCCCTGTTGCATCCATCAGATGAAAGTGGAAACAAATAAAAAGGTATATTCAGCGCTATATATGCGTATCCATGCTCAAGTGCTGGATGTGCCGCCGTCTTTTAAAATTGTTGTTATGGTGTGTAAGAACTAATTATTATTGAGAACTGCACCTTTATTCTATGTGATTGTATTGTGGCACTTTATATTTTTGTTTGGACCATATGAATCTTGTAAAAATACTAATATGCTGCCGGTGCATGCAATCCAAACTTATCTCTGCCGGTACATATGTACTCCCTCCATTCCAAATTATAGTTTGTGTGACCTTTTTATCTCAAATTGACCACTCATTTTATTCAAAAAAGTATGCAGAATATTATTGCTTTGCTGTGGCTCTCTTTATTACTAAATTAAAAAACGACTTAAATTTGATGTTTTTTTAATAAGATGAGCTGTAAAATTTGAAGTTAGAAAAGTCGAATGATCTATAATTTGGAACGGGGTGAGTATTATATCTTATGCCCATTCAAGATTCAGTGACTTCGATTATTTGTTTGCTTTATCTCTTTCTTCTGTCCCTGATTCCTGTCAAAGCAGCAGGCAGATATATATAACCAAAGCTAACTGTACAGTTAATAACCTGGACCGTATTGATGCAATATATTTGTAATTTTAATGTTCTGGAGATTTTCATTTGTATGGTGTGTCTGCAAGTTTCTTTGTCAAGTAAAGGAGTTAACACATAAGCTAGGCAATGCTATCGAGTGACAGAATTCGTTTCAGGCATATTCAGTTTAGTATAGTTTAATGACGACAAGGACATGTCCAGAAATCTTAGCAATTGGTTCGTGCAGGAACGATATGTGTACTAACAGTGTAAGCCGCCGGGTGCAAATAATTGTGCTGTTTTGAATGATGAACTCTATCTTGCCAGAATTGATTGATTGTCTGTTAGAATGTCGTGTGCACTCATTGATGGATTTACAGATTTTTCTCTACAATTTTCTGTATAGCGCTGATGAAGTAGCAGTGCTACCATTGTCTAGCAGCTTGCACAGGTGTGTGGTGGCTGTGGACAACCTCATAGGCTAGCCATCCATGCGCTTGTCCAACCGACCATATCACTAAGACTAGTTGGCGTGGCTGATGCAACGGGAGCGAACACTTCAACTTCTTTGCTTCTCTGCACGGAGAAAATATATATGATGTGGGATAGACATTTTGCGACCTTCTTTTGTTTTGACAATAATATGAAAACTTTATCTGTCACGGATGCAGAAATATAATAGCAAGATATGTTTGTGTTTTATGTCTAGAATAGCTAGTTTTGGAGCTCTAATGTTTTTTAGGCAAGCTCTGACGACTAGCTCTAGTATTTGACGTGCTTGCTTGATACTTACACCGTTTCAAATTGTAAGTTATCTTGACAAATCTAGATTCATAGTTGTGATTATATATCTAGACATAAATATATACTAAATGTATAACAAAAATTGCGAACCTTGAAATGTCAAAATGATCTAGAATTTGGAAGGGAGAAAGTATCACATCTCGATTTGGAATTATTGTTGTATCGATGGATGAAGAAAAGTTTCCTTCACACAAAAGCTGAGATTTTGGATTATGTACGTCAAACAAAAGTATCTTTGACTTTTCTAGTTAAGCCGTCCAGATTTAATGCGGAACGTCCACAACCAACTCGTAGTACGTCGCTACCCCAAATCAAATGTGCAAAAGCAAACCGCTCCAAAGAGACACGATCATCGAGCCTTCTCGCTAAATTATTCGATTGCCGACCAGCTCTCCAACTTTTACCAAGTAGGTGCACAAAAGTTGATGAACTACGTAATTCAATATAATCGGTTAATATATAGAACATGGTGAGCGAACTTCACCTACAATGAATATATAAATATCACTATGAACAATGTACATCATCCTAATAATGAGTACTGTATTAGCTGCCGAATAATTAATGCTTCGACAGATACACACTATCATCTCTCGTATCAACTGTCATGTGGGTCGAGCTAATCAGCTGCTAATTAAGCCCCCACAGCTGATTAATGGTTGGCGCCCGGCGCACAGGCCCATGTCGCCGTCGCTAACCTGTCCCGCCCGCGCCATTCCCGGCGGCACACCACCACACCACCTAGCAAAGATGGGCTGCGACTGCGATCGAGGCCCGCACCTCAGCAGCCAGCCAGCCGTCGGAAAGACAAAACTGCCCTCCCTCCACGAAGAGGTTAGGTCCACCAGTCCTCACCAAACGCGCGTGAGCAGGTTGGCGAGCCGGCCGAGCCCTCCCCGGCCCCGCGGGCGCGGCAGCAGGTCGGACCGGCACAGCGGGCACGTCGCCCGGCCGAGGTCGATCCACCGGTCGATGCAGCCGCGGTGGAAGTCGTGCGCGCAGTTGCCCAGCCGCCGGACCTCGTCCGTCGCCACCAGCGCTTCCAGGCACACGATGCACGTCGTCGTCGGTGAGGAAGCAGCCGTTGTCTCGTCGTCGGCCTCCTCGCCGCCGTGGTCGCCGTGGCACGACGAAGCGCACCCACCGCTCGGGGACGGCGACGGCGACGGCAGCCGCTCGGCCACGAGCTGGGCGTACTCCACGGCCGGGAGCTGGGCCTTCACCTCCTCGGGCCGCGGGGCGTCTGCCGACGACGGGCGGCGGCGCGAGCCGTCGTCGAACGGGAAGCGGCAGAGCCCCACGACGGCGAGCATCAGCAGCACGGCGTCCCTGATGACGCTGAGCGCCTTGCAGAAGGTGACGACCGGCTTCGGCACCGCGAGGCAGTAGCTCACCAGCGGGAACCCCATGATCAACCGAAGCAGAGCACGCGTTGTGCTCTGAGTCTGGAATGGATAGAATTCTGGCGGGACGGGGACGAACGAACGGGGGAGGGCGTGGCGGGAGAGAGGATATGGTGGAAGAGTCAGAGAGAGCTGGAGCGGGCCGCTGGTTATATAGCAGGGCGAGCGGGCGGATGCGGCCGGGTCGCCGGCTCGCCGCGGAGAGTGCGAGACGCGGGTTGTTTTCACGTGGTCTTTTGGTGGGATGGTGCGGTGGATTCGGCCGGTGGTGCCCCGGCGAGGAAAGGTGCGTGCACCTGCCGTGCCCCGCCACCCCCACCCGTGGGGGTGTTGCCGGTTGGAACGGGGATTCCACCGGCGCCCGCGGCTCTGCTCGCGTCGCGCGACGTGACGACCTGGCTCGCTGACTGACGAGGTTTGGTCGTGCTTCACGGGCGGGGTGGTGTGGTGGGAACGTACGGAGTACACGTGAAACACCAACCCCGCGTCGGTCAAGACTCGGAATGTTCGCCGCAGACCCGGCGTCCGCGTCGGTCTGGCCATGGCGTCAGCCGGACGTACGTTGGCGTGGAGAGGCGGATATTTCCAATTCGACCCTTGGAGCTTGCAGGTGTCGCTCGCGTTCTTTACTCTACAGCTCAGTGGCGCGGCACATTTTTTGCGTGATAAACGCCTGGGGAAAGTAACGGTGGGAGCATGAGGACGACGCTGCACATGTTTTTACCCGTCGCGTAGTGGAGCCTCGTCGTGTCAAAGAAAGCACGAAAGGGGCAGCGCTTTGTGTCGCACCCGCACACGTCCGTGCCAACGTTGTCCGTTGCTGAAAGCCCGAGACAGACTGTTTAATTTTCTGGGTGTAAGAATTTGTGAAGTGGATGTCGCCTGCGTGTACTGCAAACCGTGAGGCCGACGGCTGCTGAAGCAATTCAGTTTCGGCCATCAGCATGTTCGTTTGGCTGGTGACTTGTGACTGATTTGTTTTGAGAGAAAATCTTCTTTGGCGATTCTTTGGTGGTTGGTTTGTTGTTCGAGAGAAAATCTTGTTGGTGGTGGCTAATAAGCCAAACGAACAGGGCGCATACCTCATCTCTGCTCGTCCCCACCACATACGAAAAAATCACCAATAATTTATCTACTCCTAGATAATGGGCATGTTTGGATGGGGGTGTTAGTGTTAGTTTGAAGCAAACTAACACCAAAACTAACACTTTTCATCCAAACACATGTGTTAGTTTGGTGTTAGTTGGAACTAACACCCCCAAAAAACTAACACCTCCAAGAGGTGGTAATTGGTGTTAGTTTGGTGGACCCACCCCTTTCTCTCTCCCTCTCCTTTTTCAAATGATTGGAAAAGTTAGTTTAAATGCAAACTAACACCTCCATCCAAACATCCAAGGTGTTAGTTTTTTATGTGTTAATTTGGAGGTGTTAAAAACTACCACTACCACTAATACTAACCTATACCATCCAAACATGGGCAATGTATATATAAATGTCCGCTTGCCAAAAAGGAAAAAACAACAACGCCCCTACTACTGTTAGTTGCTGGTAAAGTGGCAATCGTGCCGTGCGTGCCACCTGGTGAGATGACTGATTTATTCCCGGAGGCAACAAGACGAGGCAAAGCCAATTTTCCGGTAGGCCATCCGCCATCAGGATGGGACGCACGCACGTCTCCGCGCCATGGCGCGCGGGGGCACATGATGCCTTCCTCCGTTAGTTGGGAGGTCCCTGTCGTCGCGGCGGGAGATGGCTGCGCGCAGGAAGCCGTCAGCGATAACCCCTTCAACGGCAACACGCTTCATTATGAGCTCCGGCATGTGCAAACGCGTCGTTCTTTATGCCCCTTGCGCAAGTGCGTGCACGCTCCGAGTCGGCGGCTGTCCGCCGTTCGTGTCTGCGCTGGAATCTGGAAGAAGAGTTCGGCAGCCGCGCGCGCTGCCCATGGAATGGAAGACAGGCAGAGAGTTCAGAACGGACCAATGAGCCCAAGAAACGGTGCCGAATGTCCCATACTGGATTGTGAGCATTAAACAAGCAATCGAGTCATGCTTGTTAGAGGACGGTCGAAGAAGGGGAAGAGCAACGACACGGTTCGAAGTCGGATTGGAGATGGGCGGCAGTTCAGAAGACGTACGTACACACTGTATGCGCCGGGCTTCCGGGTACTGTATCCACAGGAAGAATATTTATTTCATGAATGACTTCTTGTCGTCTTCATACTATAATATTCCGTCTGATTTTTGTCTAAAAAGGAACTGCTGTGCTGCAATGTTCAATAAAACAGTTCACAATTTTGTGAGTTTCAATGAGAAGGTTTTTTTTTTGATACTCAAGATGTATTGCCAATTATAAGAAGTTTACAGAGATGAGGTTGAAATCACCCCATTGAGCATTGGCTACGCACTGGGCAATGATGAGTTGTGGTTTACATTGAAGCATGTGAAATGAGCTTGAGAGGAATTTATGGATAGCCAAAGCTTCTTTTGCCAAAGAGTGTGCAGTCTGGTTTTGTTGTCTTGGAGTTTTCTTGTAGGTGTAGTAAAATGTTGGTATTGTGCTGTTGATGAAGACCGAGACGGAAGGTCTTATTCTCCGATACACTTGTAGAATGCGGTCTTGGGCATTTAAATTGTTTGCTAGAATCTGACAGTCAGTGGTAACTGACTTGGTTCAGATTTAACATCTGAATGGATAGAGTTTCTGCATGAAGTGGATCCAATGCCTGGAGGTGAGTCGCCTGGATGAGAAGTTCCTTCGCCTGACAGCTTGTGTTATCCTGCATATGAATTCCAATACCTGTTTTTCTTGGTAGATATCTCTGTTGGTGCTGTGCAATTGCCGCATCAGTGTACACCTGTACTCCATAAATATGTTGATGAGATGTGGTAGGCATGGGTACTACGCCGCCTTGATTGGGTTCCTGTACATCCCTGTCCTCCAAATAATATGTGTTTACCATTGGGTGTCAGCTTTAATATGATGTAGAACCTGCGAGACTGTCCTGTCCAGATTCTGTTTTTGAATCTGTGATCATTCCTTGCTCTCCAGATGAACCAGAGAGTGGTGAGTACTCTTTGTAATTCCTGTAGGTTGCAATCTAAGGATAGAATTGTTGATACCTGTTCCTGAACTCCTTGATTACCTTGAGGAATATCGGCCAGCTCTCTCTCCTGTTGCTAAAGCTTGTCTAAGAAGTCTCCAAGCAAAGGTTTTGTATTTCGGGTGCAAGGTTTTGAGTTTCCAGTTCCAGATTTTGGTTAAAAGGGACAGGGTAGCCGGGGAAGGTATCTACTTCCAGTTTATACATTAGGAACGGGATCGGCACCTATAAGATACTTGTAAGCTTCCTTGGCTGCGCAGTTGGTTATCTGGTTTGTTGTGGATGGCCATACGCCCTATTCGCTTGGCTTTATCACCCACCAACAAGAAGATCTTTTCCGTCGTCGAAAAAACCAAATGCGCCAAATTATCAGTAATGGCAGATTTTTCTCTCAGAACAAACCAGCACCAGTCATCAGCCACCAGCCAAACGAACAGGCTGTTGGTTGACAACGTGCGAAGCATGTGCATCGATGAGAAGATTTGACACTGGTGATGTGTAACTAGCGAACGCAGTTCAGCTTGTCATCTGAAAGTTCATTATCCCGTCGAAACAAGCCACGTTTGAAACGCAGGTTTTCTTTTCCATGTCAAGGAATTCCACTGTCTTCTTGAATTCTTGTAAAACTCCATGGCATTTCTACATCCATTACATACCCTTCTGTCATGGTACTAGTACTACACTTCAGAAACTGCAGACTTACCATACAGGGTTTTCATATTTAAAACAAACTAATATACAACATCAAATTTCAGCTAGTCTGTTTCTTCAACTATTTGACTCATAGGCCCCTGCTGCCATTTACTCCCTCCATTCATTTATCCAAGGCCTATTTGTACTTGACTCAAAGACCAAGGAAAGAGAATTAAGTCCCTCATGTCATTAATCTCCCGAAAATCATGAGAAAGATTTATGCCTCGCACGGATGCCAAGACGTCGATTTAGTGTTTTTCAATGAAAAGCACAAATAAGCCTTGCATAAATAGATTTTTCAGATTTTGAAATAGGCCTTGCATAGTTGAACGGAGGAAGTACTTAGGGCATTCCCAGTGGGAATTTCTAGTGCGCAGATTCCAAAAGCAATTAATATCTATAGAAACTATCTCTCCCAACTCATGATTTCTACTGCATAATTAATACAAAGAATAAATTAAATGCAACACAAGAGAAGGGCAGATCAACTTTGCTCGTTTCTTCCAACTTGAACAGCAACCGTGCTCTGACATTCTCTATCTAAATCAACCTCCCGCAGCACCAAATCGACTCCCATGGCTGCCAAATCAAAGACCCCCTTCCTCGAATCGACCAACATCAGCACCAAATCCACATCCCTGTTCCTTGAATCAACTGACAGGGGCACCAAATCGACCTCCGTGGCCATAGGATATAGCTTCAGGGCATTACGAAGAGAGATGGGGAGTGGGCGCATGCAAATTAAAGGCAGCTTCCCTGTCGGTGCTTCCGATTACGCGACGGGAGGGCCGCATGGGAGGAGCGGCGGCCCTCCAGGACGGCCAACAGGGGACGAGGACACCCGCGCTCCTCGAGCTCGCGCCGGGTGCGGCACGCCGAGCTCACCCATCTGGGCGTGGCAACCGGAGCTCGCTGGTCGCGGTGCGACTGGGGCTTGCCCGCTAGGGGCCGGCGGCCCGAGTCTGCGCAGCCGCGCGCATGAACATCGGGGCGGCGAGGGATCCGCACGATCGCAACACACCGGATCGAAAAGCAAAGCCTTGGAAAGCGGTCGTTTCTCCCCATCGGCGATTCTCTGGTTTCTACGCGCATCGGGTCGAGGGTAGACGTCGTTCCTTCTACAAGAAACGGTTTCCTCAGTTTTGTCTTACATACCTGAACAATAATTAAAAACAAAGATAACCACTTGATAGTTGATACAACTTGACCAGTGTAATCATATAACACAAGGGTTTCTCAGTCCATTCAGGAAAAAGTGCTGCAGTATGTCAAAGCTAGAAGCTCTATATTTCTACATTCACATGTAAGTTCAGAAAGAGACAAATCCAGCTCTACATTTCTACATTCAAAGGAAGTTCATTGAGAAATGCAGCTCTATATTTCTACTTCACATGAAACTCATGTAGCTTTTGCTGAGATTTAAGACAGCAGGTTGGTTCCTTGCTGGCCAAATAGGTGGCTTCCTATAACAGAAACTATTCCCATAGCTTAGTAGAGGCTGATTCCGGTGTTAATGGTGTACCAAACATGTCCAGCCAGCACAAGCTGCATATAAGGCTGATGGTTTTGCTCCACTACCACAGAATTGAGCTGTCTTCATAGTAGTCTGCATTACAAGGGGCTTTCAGTCAAATATATGTGGGATATCAATTAAAAGAAACATTACTGTTTTAGTGGATTGATATGAAACTAAGGCAAAGGATAGCTAGAGATAAGTTCTTTACAAAAGGGCAAGATGATTGAACTCTGTAAGAAAATAGGGAATATGGCTTTGTAATTATAGTTTTCTTATGAGAAAGATAACTATAGCCTCATGGAACAGTCTTTCAGAACAGAAGAATGAAAAGGGAAATGGCTCCTCAACTCTCATTAGTCTCTATATCATATATTGATATATATAGTAAACCTACAATATCAACATTATGAGTGGTGTGTTACACGATCTACCCGCAAAAAAGGCAAATGCTTCAACACCTGCGGCACAAACTCATTTTGACCAGTTAGTCTGTATGTAATAGGCGACCGAACAGCCACAATTGTAATCATGAATAGTCATTTCTGAGTTAAGACTAAAAAGACAAGTTTTCACCTGATCCTATAGTGTTGGAAATAATGCAGAGAATAGTGGCCCGGCTACAAGATGCAATGCGGAATAAGGCAGGCATCTGTTGAAGTGTTTGCTTGCTAATGGACATTGTGGTTCAATGTTGCTTGAACCATGTGCCTTCGTTGAGCTGGTACGACTAGTTGGACTTTTCTTGGTGTATAAAGCTGGACCTTTCAAGTTCAGAAGAAGTGGGCTCAATTCAGAACGGAAGATTTGTATTGTAAAGTGGCGTAGATTGCCAATCTGCTACCAGCCACTGGGCTATCCCATTCTAAAGTCCAGGTAACCATCACACGAAGATGAACTTACTCCAAATTTTGATATTAATCAGCATACATATATATTGTATTTAGCACTTGTAATCAGTAGCCAATCATTCACATAAGAAAAAAGAAGCACCTCATGGATAGTTAATCAGAAATTGCACAGATGAACAGAGAGTAGCGACTTCCAGGCTTAGCAGGGCAGATCGAATTAGGCCTTGTTTAGATCGGCAAGTTTCTACTATTCACCCATCACATCGGATGTTCCCATGCTAATTAGGAGTACTAAACATAGATTAATGACAAAACCCATGTCACAATCCCCGGATAAATTCACGATATGGAGAGCCTAATTAGTCAATGTGGTGCTACATTAAATATCTTCCAATGAGGAGTTAATTAGGCCTAATAGATTCGTCGCGTGATTTCTAGTCCATCTATGTAATTAGTTTTATAAATAGATCATGTTTAGTCTTCCTAATTATAGCATCGATAAACTCGATGTGACATTTTCGGCAACTTTCTTCACCCAACTAGTAAACAAGGCCTAGGCTACTTCCAAATATTATGGGAAAACCATTATAGTTAGCTCTATCTGGTTCCTATCAGACTTCAATTCCAAGACCTCCCGCCAATGTTCACAATCATCTTCAGTTGAATTTCAAATATATTACCATAAATATATAACAATTATATAACAGAGAAAAAGTGCAGAACCACATATCACCATGGTACCAACCTTATCAGACCCTGAGAAGCTGGACCTTGTTCTCAAATGCAATGGCCATCCAGTCAGGGTGGGCGGCAGCCCACTGAAGCTGGTTTATCTCGGCACCTGCGTCATACACCAGCACAGGATCAATCCCCTCGGCCGGCACAGCTGCTGCCGGCGCCGGTGGTGGCGCGGTTTCTGGCAGCTCCCAGATCAGTGCCTGCCCGTCGTCCCCAGCCGAACAGAGATGCCTGCTGGCCTGCGGCGCCCACGCGACCGCGTTTGCGCAAGCTCGGTGCCGGTGCAGCTCGGCCACAGGCACCCCAGGAGCGCGTATGTCGAGCACGACGACGGCGCTGCTGTCCATAAGCAGCGCGGCCATGTAGCGGAGGTCGAAGCGGTTCCACGCCAGCCTGAGGAGCGGCGTGTCTGGGCGTGGGCTCTCGTAGACGATGGTTGAGTGCTCCTTGTCCCGCAGGTCGAAGACGCGGACGGAGCCGTCGGCGGAAACGGAGGCGAAGACCCCGGCCTCGCCCCAGGCGATGTCGTGCACGGCCTTGTCGTGCGCGATGAGCTGCGTCTCGACGACGCCGCGGTCGATGTCCCAGACGGTGCAGGTGGTGTCGATGGAGGCGGTCCCGATGCGGCGGGGCTCGGCCTCGTTCCAGTCGAAGGAGGTGAGGGGAGCGGAGAACTCGGAGGAGGCCTTGCGGTTGTCGAGGACGGAGCGGAGCTCGGGCGGCGGCGCGGAGGCGGAGAGGTCGTCGAGCGGGGCGCTCCAGATGCGGAGGGTGTCGGCGGAGGAGGCGAGGAGGGAGGGCGCGGAGGGGCGGGGGTTGAACTGGAGCTTGGTGGGCGGGTAGGGGTGGTCGAAGGAGAGGGCCGGGATGGCGCGGAAGGAGGCGGCGGAGGGGCGGGCGGGGTCGAAGGAGAGGAGGGAGACGCGGTTGTGGAGGTCCTCGAGGAAGCTGCCGGAGGCGAGGACGGGCGCCGCGGGGGAGAAGGCGAGCGCGTAGATCGAGTGCGGGAGCTCGCAGGTGAAGGCGTGCGGGTTCGGCGCCTCCGATCCCGCCGACGAGGTGGCCGTGGACGGCGGCTTGGGGAGGTCCATGGAGGAGCCGGGTGGAGTGGATTGATCTGGTGGCTGAGTTGGAAGGGGGTGATCGGGGGGGGGGGGGGGGGGGGGGCACGGGAGGAGGGGGGTTGTTCAACGCGCGCGTGCGGGCGGCAGGTCTACGGCGGCCGGGCACGGGGGCGAGACGGGTCAGCCGTCGTCTGGTCAAAGCTTGTTGCGGTGCGTGCTCGCGCTAGCAGTCTACTCCACGGGATGACGAAACTGGTGGTGGTGGTCTGGCGGAGGCACCGGAATCGTGCGATGCGGTCGTCGCTGCACTGCACATCCGTCCTGTCTGAACCTCTGCGTCAAACACACGAGTAGATGAAAAGGACCGGTCGACTGGCCCAGAGTCACTGTGTATGCCATTAAGAAAGTTGCCAGTTACGTGTATGCCATGGAAAAGTTCTCAAGCACGTGTATGCCACGCACCCGAAGTTCGTTGATGTACATGCCATTTTGGATGGATTCCGTTAGGACTTAACAGTTGCACCCATCTGACATGTGGGACCCGCGTAGTGAAAAGACCATTGTGCCCTTGTCTATCCCGTTTGTCTCCTGGAACTGGACTCCAATTGAATCGAATCGAAGTCGAAAGGAGACCGCTGCCTTGTCTCGAGCCGCACCGGAACCCTAGAGACCGTCGTCGGCCTGTTCCCTGTTCCCTTGCGCGGCCGCCGCCCCTGTTCCCTTGCGCGGCCGCGGCCGGCTCCGGCGGCCGGCACGCCGCGCGGCCCGCGCGCGCGCCGCGGCCGGCGCCGGCCGGCCGGCGCCGCGCCGGCGCGGCCGGGTCGGCGCCGCGCGGGCCGCTGCGCGGCGGCGCGCGCCGCCCCCGCTCCCGGTGTCCAGGTATTAAAAAAAATTCAGTTCCTGTTTATCCTTCTTTACTCGCATATATGTGATGTATGCATATGTGCTGAGCATGCGCTGTTGTTCATCTGTAGGATGGACGCCGGCTTGGGTAGTGAACCTCCTGACATTCCAGAGTGGGAAATTGGTACTGGACAATCAGTTCAACTAAGCATAGGGGAATCTTGCCTTACTAAATCTGCAGATAGTGAATTTCTTGCTAACCCAAACCCATCGAATGAGCATGCGGGTATTGATGATGAATTCTTGTATATTGACATTGGTCCTGAACATCGAGCACCTCCCATTCCCACTAGTCAAACTGAACCAGACACATTGTTAGATGATGTAGAGGGAGATGAAGTAGAGGAAGATGAATTAGAGGAGATTGAGGAGGATGAATCTTTGTCTGATGATGAAATAGAGGAAGATGACATTGTAATAGATAGGGAGCATGCACAGAAACCTGATGCACACTATGACAAAATGATCCTCCTATGGCAGTAGGCACTATGTATTCAGATCAGAATGCTTTTAAGTTGACTTTAGCTACACATGCTACCAAGTATGAGTTCCAATATAAGATTGAAAAGTGTGATAAATCTCGGTACAGGGTGTATTGCAGTGGCAAGGATGTGGGTTGTAGGTGGAGAATTCATACTGCTACTTTGAGTGATGAAGTTACAGTGAAGGTAAATTTTTTAACACTCTTTATGCAATGATTTTTTTAACGAGTCTTTATGCATTTATTTTTTAACACTCTTTATGCGATCACAAGAAACCCGTACAAGCATGAGAATTGTGAGAGCAAAAGAAGGAAAGGCGCTTGTGTAGGAGTGACACAATATTGGGTGTGTGAACAAGTGCTTGATTGGTTGAAGGAAAATGGAACAATGGGTGCCAAAGAGCCGAAAAGAAAGTTGAAGGAGAGGCACAAAATTGATGTGACCTACGAAAAGTATATCTAGGTAAGCAACTTGCTATGGACAAAATTTATGGACCTTGGGGTGAAAGTTTTGACAACCTGTACAAATTTAAGGCTCAAATAGAGGATAGTAGTCCTGGATCCTTTGTTGTAATTGATCATCATACCGTCAACAACAAAATAAGGTTTAATAGGCTGTTTTTTGCTTTGAAAGCTTGTGTTGATGGTTTCCTACAAGGTTGTAGGCCCTATCTTGCAGTAGATAGCACATTTTTGAATGGAAGGTTTAGAGGTCAGTTGTGTGTAGCTTGTGCAGTTGATGGTCACAACTGGATGTACCCAGTAGCGGTTGGTGTTATTGACTCAGAAACAAATCCGAATTGGGAGTGGTTTATGGAGAGGTTGAGAGAAGCTATAGGCAATCCAGTTGGTCTTACATTCAGTACTGATTGTGGGCAGCCAGTGATGCATGGGGTTAGTAAAGTTTTTCCAGGTGCTGAACATAGAGAGTGTATGCACCATCTAACACAGAATTTCAAGAAACACTATAGTGGACAGATTTTTGATGATCACTTGTGGGCATCTGCATATTCTTGGAGCCCTTACATGTTTGAGAAACATTATCAAGCCATGGCCGGCAGCCAAACCGGAGGCTATGAAATGGCTTCGGAAAATCACAAGAAATTGTGGACTAGGAGTCGATTTTCCACATTATCAAAAGTGGATTATGTTACCAATAACTTGGCCGAGACATTCAATAAATGGGTAAGATTACCTTGTTTAACTTTGCATTGATTATCTTATTTTATTCCATGTTTGCTCAAAATTGAATTTCTATGTTGGCGAGGTGAAGGATATGAAGGGCATGCATCCGGATGAGTTGATGGATAACATTAGACGGAAGATCTTAATTAAATGGAACCTTAGAAGAAGGGTTGCCCAAAAGTTTGAAGGAAAGATCTTGCCTCATATAGTGCAGAAGTTGAGAGGAGCTAGCTATAACCTGGACATTGAAGTAATCACAAGCTCACCTGATGGCATTGCAGAAGTTTGTGCTAAGGGAAGTTCTGCTAGTAGCTTCAGGTTTGTAGTGAATACAATTGAGAGGACATGTTCCTGCAGAGCTTGGCAAGGGTCAGGAATACCATGCAAACATGCCATTGCCTACATCACATCTATCCCTGGGGCCAAACTTGAAGATTATGTAGATGAGTGCTATTCAGTTGAGAAATTCAAAATTGCATATGCAGGTTGTATGCCCTTTATTCCTGACAAGTCCATGTGGCCCAAATCCACACATGGCTTCTTCATGCATCCTCCATTGCTTAAGTCAACTGCAGGGGGAAGGAGGAAGAACAGGATGAAATCAGCTTTGGAGGGAGGCAGTAGTAGGAAGAAATCAGGCAATGAGGAAGGTACTGGCAAAAGGCAACATCAGTGCCCAATATGCCATCAATTAGGACACCATTGGTACACATGTAAGAATGACAATCCAGATGACATAGCTGCATTTGAGGCTGAGAGGTAGACTTTGTAGACATAGCTACACAATGACAACACTTCTTGTTTAGCTATGCAAAATAACAATTTTCCATAATTTATTTCAGGGGTCCACCAAAGAAAAGGCAGAAGAAAGCATGTTCCACTAGCACAAGCATTGTTGTGGCCACTACTGGATCAGGCATGGTATTTCCATACAATGAGGCGGTGGCCAATGCTACACATAAGCCAAAGAAAGTGAAAAAGGGTGCCAAAAAACGGGGGCCACCACCTACAACAAGTACTAGCAGGTTGATCTTTCACTTTTCTACATCTAGTCATTTACAATCTACAACCTAGCTGATTTTGTCAATGAACCTAGCTGATTTTGTCATTGAACCTAGCTGATTTTGTCAATGAACCTAGCTGATTTTGTCATTGAACCTAGCTGATTTTGTCATTGAACCTAGCTGATCTTTCATTTATAACCTACAACCTAACTGATCTTTTTTCACACAAGGTTTGGAAGTGGACATGGATCCAATGACCCATTTCCTCTCCAAATTGAGCACCCTCCTGCTGTTCATGAAGAAATTGCATCCTATGAAGTCTCTGCACCAAGACAGAAGCAAGCCATCATGAAGAAGTGTACACCAAGGAGGGCTCTCGTTGAAGTGGTCAACCCATCCAAAATTTCACTTCTAATACTAGAAGCAAGAAGAAACTCCAGCTTGAATAAATTATACGGAGGAACTATTACTTTTGATGTAATTTGAGACATGTATGGTTTGGTGTGATGTCATGCAAACTAGTGAACTTTACTTTCTATGTGTGGACTAAGTGTGATGTCTATGTGTGGACTAAGTGTGATGAAAACTAGTGAACTTATCTGTTTAAATATTGGTGATATGAACTTGTTACTATGCAATGGTCATCCCTTATTTTTTTTCATGTGATATGTACATTTGTTTGTATGCAATGGGCATGCACATATTTTCCCCTCTTAAAAAATTAATGTCTAATTTTTTTTATTTTTTTCAACCCTTTTCTAATTTGTTCCACATTTAACTACATTTTTCTAGCATTTCTCTCAATTTTCCCAGATTTTTTAACCATTTTAAAAAATTATTTCCACTTTTCTATTTTTTTTACGATTTTTAAATCATTTTTATAATTTATTTCCGCTTTTCTGATTTTTAATCATTTTTATAATTTATTTCTGATTTTTACGATTTTTTTGCAATTATTTCTTTTTTATCGAATTATTTACATTATTTCTATTTTTTCACTTTTCTGATTTTTTTAACCCTTTATTGCACGTAAGGGCAAAACTATCTTTATACACTCTCTAACACCTCTGTTAACTCTCTATCCATCCAAAATGGCATGTACGTCAACGAACTTCGGGTGCGTGGCATACACGTGCTTGAGAACTTTTCAATGGCATACACGTAACTGACAACTTCCTTAGAGCATCTCCAAGAGTTTGCCAAAATTTACTTGGCAAATCTTGTGTTTTGCCAACTTCTAAAAAGCTATGCAAAGTAAAAAAAAGAATTCATCTCCAACGGTTTGGCATAATTCACTTGCCAAATCCGGATCTAACTTACATCGGGAATCCCGAGAGAAACAAAATTATATATGTGCCCTTCCACCTCTTGAAAAACTTACATCGGGAATCCTTCTCTATTCTTTATTTCTTTTTCACCCTCCCACCTAGAGGGAAACAACGATGGCAACCACGATCCGCGCGCGCATATATACGCGTGGGGAGGTGAGTTTTGCCAAGTTTCTATTTTTGCCAAGTTGGTTTGCCAAACTTGTTGGAGGCCAATTTTTCTTGTTTTGCCAAAATTATATGGATGCCAAGTTGGTTTGCCAAACTTGGCAAAAATAGAAACTTGGCAAAACTCACCTCCCCACGCGTATATATGCGCGCGCGGATCGTGGTTGCCATCGTTGTTTCCCTCTAGGTGGGAGGGTGAAAAAGAAATAAAGAATAGAGAAGGATTCCGATGTAAGTTTTTCAAGAGGTGGAAGGGCACATATATAATTTTGTTTCTCTCAGATTCCCGATGTAAGTTAGATCCGGATTTGGCAAGTGAATTATGCCAAACTGTTGGAGATGAATTCTTTTTTTACTTTGCATAGCTTTTTAGAAGTTGGCAAAACACAAGATTTGCCAAGTAAATTTTGGCAAACTCTTGGAGATGCTCTTATGTACCAGCCTAGCAGGTGACCCATTGTTTAGCGCAACCATCGCATTGTTACCTCACCGCGTAAAACAACCAAACGGACCAAGAGCAGCTTTGGCCATGGCTTTGAGAGCAAGCATAAGAAACACGAACGCCAGAGAATCAAAACACAGGATGAGCGTAATTAAACATCTGCGCCACTTAAATAGAGAGCCTATGTTTTTCTACTAAAGCAGAAAGGCTTACAAGGAGAACCTGGAGTCTTTGGAGGACTACCACTGCTTGTACAAACAAGCATCAAATGTCATTGTATTCTGGCATGTCAAAAATCTCAAGCGTACATCACTCTCACGAGTGATCTTTGAAATCACAACTCTTAATGTATTCCTAGCGCTGGTTGCTGAACAAGGCCCTGCTGACAATACCGGTGGCCTCGATGTAGCGGTCCACACAACGTGATATGCAGCTGCTCTCGCTTCCACTCAAGCTCGATCCTGGCTTGGTCACGCACTTTTCAAAGCACTTGTTCCCGACGGTCTGTGGAGACAATCAACATCATCACTATGAGTTTAATAACAGAAATTTGGCACCATGTGAAATTGAAGGAAATTTCCTAGCTACATCGTTGTCATTCCATGTGTAACCGTTGATTCCTATAGTCTGTAGAGGCAGTCAACATCATTCTATGAACTTAAAAAAAAGTAAATGTAGCACGATGTGAAATAGACAGGCAATTTCCTAGAACTATCCTTTTGTCCATTTTGTGTAACCTTAGTTACCTATGCATAGCAAATCAAGAACAAGCAAGCACGATGTTTGCTGGGTTGTGAATGCTTGAAGGCAGCAAAATAGGTTTCATTTTTCTCTTGTGACCCCAAAGATAATGACACAGCATCAAGAATATAAGAACTTTGAAAATTTCTTATATATTTCTAAACGTCATCCTTTCTGTTTGAAAATACTACTACCTCAACAAAACGTTACCCCATTTTTACACAGCTCAACGAACAATCATCCACAGGAAAAGGACCAGCTTAGATCAAATGGTTACAGGCATACATACTTGTGGGACAATTGGCTATGAAACTAATTTGGGGTCTCATAAACCTTGGGTGTGCTTTTATTTACAGGTTTTGCAATGGAAGATGCAGAAAAATCATCAACTGAAAAGAAATTTCCTAACAACCCAATTGATGTTCGATAGGGCAAAAAAACAAGGCCTTGTGCCAACCGCTACACTGGACACATGATCTTGTGCCAGCCGCAGGCATATGCCCACTGAGACTGGAGATAGGTCCAATTCAGGTTACTAGTTCTGGAAAAACTAAGGAACACTGATGGTTCTTAGTTTAGGTTGTTGATGAGTGGCCAGCTAGCTACATGTGTTTGGTCTTTGTTTTTGTTCATGGGACGTTCTCGTTAAAAATAAGTTGTTACTAATTAATACTCACGTTAAAAATAGGTTGTTACATTCACGTTAAAAATAGGTTGTTGCTGATACTTGTATAGTTGACTGGCAACCTAAGGATGTAAAAAGGATGCTGTAAGCTCTTTAATGGTTTTCAATATAAAACAAGAAATGTCCCTTTTCTAAAGCAAGGCAGAGGCATAGGCAAGCAGAGAAACAGCGCATTGACACAGCAGGTAAACACAATGCAGAACATAACATATGTGAGGGAGGACAAGCATGCACTGACTGCAGCACTTGAAAGTATGAAATCTGTAATCTAAATGGAAAGCAAGCTTACGAAATTAATCAAGCAATCAATCCAGTTTACCGGATGGCAACTGGTGCAGTATTGCAGTAATGTGCACTTCAATTAGTGTATATGGGCAACGACCATAAGGTATTATTACGATATAACAATACAGAACGTGTAGCTACAATCGTATTTAGGCTTGGGTGCTAATCACTTTTGTCTTTATGTGCTAAAATAAGGTTCCGAGAAAAACCAGTAACTGGCCAATTACCACTGGAAAAAGAATACAGAGATGCAGCTCCATCCATGTTTTAAAAGCAGCTACTAAACAAGGTGGTGGAGTGCGCCTAGTAAGTGATAGGTGGCAGCTAGGTCGGCTTGGGCCGCTTGGCAGCCATCTACTACCTCTGTCCCTTAATGTTAGCATTTCTAGAGTTCAAAATTTTGCTCACAATATAAGCATTCCTATGGATAAGGACAAAAAAGGAGTTGGTGGGTGGGTGGAGAGTTGGTGGATAGTGTAAAATGAGGGGTATAGATGTCTTTTACCAACTCCGTTATTTCTTAAGTTTGAATGCTAGGAATGCTTATATTCAGGGACGGAGGGAGTACATGGTTTAAACAAAATATGGGAGGTGATACCTTGTGCCATTGGAGGCTGCACTCCTCTTTTTTCCCAAACGACTATTGTGAGTGCCATTGTGGTCTTGTGGACCTTATTTTAACCACAATGCCATCGACCTGCTGCTTTGTTGAATGCTGTCAAATGTTTGCTACAAAAATGAGAGGAACCGAAGAACTCAACAGTACTGGCCAGGAACTCAACTGTTATCAGTCCAATTACCAGCTCCCAGCCTGATTCTGGTTAACATCGATAGTTAGTCACTACCATGTAAGCATGGCTTTACCACTGTGTTAGCCTGTAAATTAAGTTTTCAATTCAACAAAATCACCTCCAATTAAACTCTTAACTAAATTTGAATCGAATAAGCTGCCGACTTCTTAAAACTTGAAGCTTCTGTACGACTATACAGTTTCACTCTTAAACGAACTTCAGTTTTCTGCTTGCAGCCTTGCACCCATAATGGAACATGGATTCAGTATTTTCTGTGA
The DNA here is from genome assembly GCA_947561735.1 of Cenchrus americanus. Lineage (NCBI taxonomy): Eukaryota > Viridiplantae > Streptophyta > Magnoliopsida > Poales > Poaceae > Cenchrus > Cenchrus americanus. The sequence goes on along the minus strand of OX387241.1, from coordinate 28,375,766 downwards.
ACTATTACAATAAAGCGCTCTCAATCTCAATCCACCCATTTAATCTAACAACCAATCGCTAGTTCAGCACTTGTCCTGTCAATTGCAAAAAAAAAAGGACCTAAGATTTGCTCCCCTCAAGTAAAGGTTCCATATGCGGAAGTAAGGAATCATGATAATCCAGCAATCAGCAAGCAGAATCTAACCATCATCAAAGGGGGCAACACGAGAAGAAAAGATTGGACTAAATCAGACCTCGAGAAACTCCTGCGCGTAAGCCTGGGCGAGCTGCGCCTTGATCTGTTCCATGACGGCCTCCGGGTTGGGGCTGGAACCTGACGACGAGAGCGAGGGCGACGAGAAGTCCATGGCCGCGGGCTACGATCGGTGTCTGGCTACGGCTTGGTTTCCGTAAAGGCGGATTTTTTGCCGGCAGAGGGGTTGGTTATACGGCGCTGGGGCGGCGGGGGAGGAGCAGAGGAGAGTAGAAAAACCCTAGCAGGATGATCGGTTTCCGTGTGAAGAAAGAAAGGGACCGGACCATCCTCATTAAAAAGGCCTGACCCAACACGTATGTTTTTTTTTTGGTATTTAAAGGTTGACGATGACTTGGGCTCATTCAAATGTTTATGGGCCTGGTTTCAGTTTTATTTGGGTTATTGGTTAGCTATGAACTTGGGCTCATTCAGATGTATGATGGGCCTGATTTCAGTAGAGACTAGAGGATAAATCCACCCACACTCTCCTTGTCCGAAGACTTATGAACAATTATAGTCACAAACTGCTAAAAAAAAACCTTATAGTCACAAAGGATATACACAGTTTTTAGTCACAAGGATATTTTGGAACGAGCAATTATATAAACTCTGAATGATCAGACTAAAAAATCGGGACAATCAACTACCAAACCACAATCGTTGCTCGCCCTCACATGAGCTACCATCTCACTAGGTTTTGAAACGTTTTGATCTCTCTCCCCGTCCCCCACACCGTTCGGCAGTACATCAAGTTGTGCAGCCTGTCGCCCCCACGCGCCCACGCGCTTCTACTGCAGGAGGCGTAGCCTGCGCGGCTGTCCTGGCACGTGGCACCCTCGAGCCACAAATGTATCGCTCAATCGTCCTGTTTGATGTAGCTGGTGGTGGTGGCTATGCAGAGCAGAGAGCAGCATGCGGTCGGGCGGCGTCGTCTCCAGAGTCCAGTCTGCTCCTCGTGGCAACAAACACCAAGAGCGTCCGCCAGCAGGCAGGGAGGCTCCAGCCTCCGGCCACGGGTCGGTCCTCCGTCCTCATCGGACGAAAAGAAGCGCAGCCCGGCGGCGCCAGTTGCAGTGTCACATCGATAATCTGCGACGGTCACGCTGCTGCATTGGGCCCGACCTGACTGTGCCATGGGCCCTGCGGATAACTGTGCCATGCTCATTGTCACATCGATGAATGGGCCACTCACTCGTTCCACTGGCCGAGGCATCGTTTCCGAACTCTCTCTCAGGAAATTAATACGGAGATCAATCATCCATTCACCCGCGCGCGCAGCCGCGCACAGTCAATTTCGTCTCCGAGCAGGTGAGCACCACCACCACCAACAGGCCTTTGCGCCCCAACGACCCGGAGCCCTTTACAGCCTTTTCCATCCTTTTCGACCAACGCATGGCGAGGCGGCGCCATCATACTCATGCCGTTCGTGCGCCCCGGCCGTAGTAGGCAGGGCTCATATCTATCTGCACTTGTCTGCAGCTCATAGGAGTACTCACTCCCTATCATCTAATGAGGCAATCAGCTATCATATGCTGCGCGTGGGTGTGGCATCAATGTCCGTGTCCAGACCTCATGATGGTCGAGTTGATCGATCCGACGGGCCCTGCGACGACACGGACAGACAGACAGAACAGAACACACGATGGCAGTACTGATCCTTGTCGTCTGAAGAATCTCGATCCGGCCAAAGATTGATTCCTTGGTTCGTGTACATAGGTGATCGAGCGAGCTTGCACGACCGACCGCGACGCTGCGTGACGGCAAGTCGGCAAGGGATAGCGAGCACGATGTCTCCTGTTCTGTAGATGCTGTGGCGTGCATGAGACTAGCTAGCACGCGTCCAATCACACCTCGCTCCCCTTCCGGCGGGCGGCCTCCGGGGGTCTTCTCCTCCAAGGCTTCTCCTGTCTTCGATATCTTCGGCAGCCGGCAGCCGGCAACAGGCAACCGCAGCGCCACCACGGCACCACCTATCTACCATATCTTCTCTACCGGAGCGGCGGACGGCACCTCGTACGGCGCATCGACGGCGGCGTGGATAGATAATTAAAGTTCGTGGATGTGTGGAAGCCGGAGGGCGTGGAAACAAAAGCGTGGGCAGGTTTTCGCATGCATGCGATGCTCTGCGAACCTGCCGCGGCAGGCGGACAGGGACGGACGGCCTGGCCGGCTGACGGGTCGTACTCCTTAGGAGCTACAGTAGCTAGTCCTCTCGCTCTGCAAAGCTGCGCTGCTTGCGCGAGCCCTGCCTGCGCTCGAGAGACTACCTGTCAATTTTCAAAAAAAAAAAGAGAGACTACCTGTCGTCGTTGACATGCACTGACACCATGTTCCTTGTTTCTTTCTGCAGAATTTTCTCCTTTCTCGTTTTCCCTTGGAGCTGCTCTGGTAGCTTCCGGCCGGCCGGCGGCTTGCTACTCATCAGATATATGAATATACGATCCACAGATTTATATGTGTTGTGTGTGACGATCAGGTGTGTGTACACTTACTGACAGATTTATCTTTTCACTCTGAAATCTACAGATACCACAGGGAGCTGAGAGGCTTTGCATTGGGACGGTCGTCACACACGCTTTATACATTAACAGTGCTTCTTTTATGTATGGACAATGATTGTTGGTGGATGTTTGTGCTTGGCAACGTATAAGAATAATTTGCTGGCGGATAATTTTGCGAAAAAAGGGCAACTGAATGTGCGTGGCAAACTAAAGGGGGTTGCACTAATACTGCTTTGCATCTGGAAGCTAGTAAGCTCGAGTGCATGGACAGTTCGAACATATGTATATATATGCTTCTTGCTTTGCTTTGTTAGAATAAATTAAAGGCACTTTGTGATGTTTCCCCTGTCTAATTAAGTAGATATTATGCCTTATGTTTAATTTGTGTCCTCTCCTAGCTAATAAATGAATCAAAGCTAGATCTACTTTATTTCAGTAGCCATTATTGAAAACTTCTCTAACGCTTAGTCAGAGCACCTGGAATGGCTGGCGACTATATGTAGCTTCAGCGACAATTGAACAACTGGGTGGGAGCGGCTGGGAGAAGATCAGATAATATCTTTGGTGCATGCAAAAACAAATGAAATTGCTGACACCATCCATATGCAAATGGTTTGTAACTAAAAAAACTATAAATCTTGCACCAAGTATCCAATTGAAATTCTGATTGCACCACTGGATTTCTGACGATAAAATCTTCGCAACAAGACCCCACCAGACTATATTTAGACAATTTTCTTGTTCATACTTTTTAATGAAGATTTATGTCTTCTATACTGTATACATGCGCAACCAATTTTATAAATGCACAAAACAAAATAATTGTATGTACCGAACAAATTATATGAACTGACAGAACAAATATGATTGTTTTGTGAGCTCATATAATTTGTTCCGTACGTACAAAATTTTTGTTCCATGAGTTTATAGAATATGTTCCACAAGTATATGTCACAGAAAATATACAAGCTTAATTTAGAAATATGATTTTTTTCTTTTCTGTGTTATCTTTTCCATATTATTTCATTTTGTACTCTTGATGTGTATTTTTTCTTCTTTTATCATTACCTCTTCTTTAGTGTTTTCTTTTTGCTTTCTTTTTTTTTGTACTTCTTCCTTATTGTCTTTCATTTATTTTCTATACTAGTCTTCTTATAATTTATTCATTTTGTATTTTTTCTACATTTATTTTGATGCTTTGTGATTCATTTTTTTACATATTTGGTGTTCTCTTTAAATATACTTTCTCCTGAAATATTTTTTCCATGTAAATATTTGTTCCTCCTTTATGATTTGTTTCGTTAGTTCATATAATTTGTTATGTTTGTACAACTATTTTGTTCTGTGGGTTTGTAGAATTTATTCCACATGTATGCATATTTGTTTCTTCATTTCATATAGTTTGTTCGGTTGTACAGTTTTTTTGTTCATGTTTGTAGAATTTGTTCCACATGTATACATATTTGTTCCGTCAGTTCATATAATTTGTTTGGTAGTACAAATTTTTTGTTATGGTAGTTAGTAAAATTTGTTACACAATTGTATATCGCACAGAATATATAACTTTGACTAAAAAACATGAATAAAAAAGTTTGTAAAAGATAGTCAAGTGGGATCTTGTTGTGAAGCTTTTATTGTCAGGAATGTAATGGTGCAATGAAATTTAATTTTGATGCTTGATTTCATATTTATAACTTTTTGAGTTCAAAATAACTTTACATGTGGAGATGAGATCATTTTTTAATTTTTTTTCATGCATGACCTGCGCAACCTAATAATTATCTCACCTCGCACCTCCATAGGCGCAAGAACCTATTAGCAACCCGGCATGACTGTTTGTTTTTTGTCATCGTGATGACACATAGCCGCGCCCCCTCGTAATGGATGTTTTTGTTAGGACCTCTATAAAGTTTCACATAGAAGAGAGAAGGTAGGAGGGTAAATGAGCTCACGCTTAACCCAACAACATGCTATAACACACGATTCAACACATGTGGGCCCAACAAAGGCCATTCTAGTCCCCTTTATCCCTCTTTGCTTCAATCCACCAGGATCACAAGATATGGCGGGTGCCGCGGGTGGTGGTGAGGGGATGGTGGTGGTGCGGAGCTCGGCCACCGCCACTGCCTAGGATGGAACACGCCGCGGGGAGAGAGACCTCCAACGAGCGATGCAACCGGGGGCGAGCACGACTAACGCTAGCCGAGATTGGAGCACACGATGTTGAGAAAGACCTGTAGTGAGGGTAGCAGGATTTGGTGTGAGGACAACACAGTAGAAGAGCATGGCACGACTATCAGCATTTCAAAAGAGGGGTGCAACCTGTCGGTGGGGGGAGGTGGGGCATGACTGTCGGCGAGGAAGAGGAGGGCTGCGACCCCCAGTGAGGAAGGAGAAGTATGTTGTGTGGGTGAAGTCGGGCTGATGGCAGAACAGAAGCGAGGGGCACGCCCGCTAGTTCGCCAGCTCGGGGCACAACCGACAAGACGCCAAATAAGGGGCACCACGGGTGGAGTATGACATGGTTTGGGTGGGTCTCGAGCATGGCCGAGCTAAACAAGGGTGGCACAGCACGTCGCGATCATCCTCGGAGTAGAGCCATGTCGGGCGTGGGGCGAAGCGACGGCGCACCCATGGTCAGAGCAGCCAACGACCAGTGAAGATGTGTGGCTGTGCAGGGGTGGGACAACAGGTTGGTAGGTAGCTGATGGTGTGGCTCGGGCGGCTATGGGGAAGATTGAGCAAATTGGTTGAGATAATTAAAAACTATGTTAGAAAGAAATGTTGGGCCTCCTCCAATGGGCTATCTGTGAGCCAACAAATGCAATATTTTACTAATGCACAGTGCCAAATAGCTCATGCTAGCGTGGTGCCAAACGCCAGCCACACATGGACTCCAACGTTCCACCCTCTCACTACGGGAAATCCAATAGATGTCGAGTGCCACGGAACATGCCGAGTGTTTTCCATCAGGCACTCAACGAATAGCCTCCTTCGCTGAGTGTATCAGAAAAACACTCGGTGACAATCCTCCTTCATTAAGTGCCACCTACAAAACACTCGACGTTAGTTATTCGCCGAGTGTCATTGTTGAGTGCTCAACCGTCAGCATCTACATGTGTTTCGCCGAGTGTCTAGGCCAGACACTTGGCATATACTTGTTTATCGAGTGTCTAACTAGGACACTCGACAAAATTTCATTTTTCTCTTCCCCTTGCCTTCAAACTTTTTCTTTTGTTTTCATACAGTACTAGGTACTCCATACTCAAATTTGATACATTTCTCGATCTATTTGCGATACTGAAATCATTAATTTCATTTAAAAGATTTTTTTGAATAAGCCAAATTTGAACCGGAAGTGATTACAATAATGCTATAAAATTAGTCAAAAAATGTTATTCATAATACTTAGTCTCTTTTGAGACCTTTCTTATGAAATCAAAGGAAATTTTGCAAGTCTTGTTCAATAAACATGATCATGAGGTTGTGGCCAAATTGTTTTTAAATTCCAAAAAATGCAAGTGAGTTGGAAAATCATGAGATTTGTCAACATGTCATGATATCATACATGAAGGTTGTGCTAAAAATTTTAAAAGATTTTGAACATTTTGTAAAACACGATATTTAGAAATTGAAGCATCTCAGAGGAAGAATCTTAGAGTTGGGCGGGATTCAATAAGATTTGGAGTCAAACTGATGGTTGAATTGTGATTTGACTACAAAACTTTTTTACAAGCAATAGAGAACAAAGATTGCTTCACGTGATTTTTGGGTAGTTTTTGGATCTGTTTGATAATTTTAATTTATTAAGTGCCATTATAGTATTTTAATTAATATAAATGAAAATTTGAGCTATAAGGGCATAAAATAATTGAATTATATGTGTAGAAAAATTTAATACATATTATTGAGTGAACTTGACACAATATTGTTGAATTAATTGATATTAGTTTAATTTTACGTAATGTAAAAGATGGAGAAGAAGGAGAAATTTGAAGAAATAAAAATAGAAAAAAGTTTTTCAAGTGTTTAGTTATGACAGTCGACGTCTACAAGTCTTTGCGATCGAATGTTTTCTTGAACACTTGCCAAAGACGCCATGTCATCAATCCTACACCATCAAATGGAGCTCTCCCATTAGCTTTCTTCTTCTCCACTGGATACAATCTCTCTCCCTTCATTCTCCTCCATTCGACCTTGTCGCTCGCTCTTTATATTCCCTACCACCATCTCTCTAGATCTGGATAGCGGCGGTGGCCCCTCCCTTCCCTCCACGAGCGCTGACCGGACCTGGCATGGACACTGCCTCCCACCCGCGATCGGACCCAGTGGCGGTGCAAACTCCCCTCCCGCGGCTGGTCATGGCGACGGCGTAGCCTCAAGCGCCGGCCAGCCTTGACGGCGGTGGCGGCCTGTCCCCCCTCCCTCAGGCGGTAGCGCGACCACAAGTGTCGGTCGGACCCAACGTGGATGCAACCTCCCCACCCACGGCTGGATCAAGCGATGGCACTGCTCCCCTCCCTCCAGCTACAGCAGCACCTCCCCTCCATCCGGCGTCGCGTGATCCGCCCTCCTCTCCCTCCTCCGGCAGCAGCGACTGGTGTATGTGCTCCTCCTCCTCCTCAATACAGATGTGCTACGCGCCTACGCCTTGAGAACTAGCAGTAGTCGGCCTGGTGGTGGCACGGTGAAAGGGTATGGTGATAGTGGCACGACAGTGACGTGGGTGAGGATGTTATGAATTGCGATGCGAGGAAGGGAATTGCGAGGATTGGGGGTTGATTTGTAGAGAATTGGGCTGCGAGCTACAGTACCCGCGGTGCTACAGTACCGCAAGTACTGTTCACGCCTTGGGTTGTGGTGGCGGCTAGGGTTGGAGGGGCGCAAGGAACGCCGATCGCGGGGCTTCGCCCACGAGTGATAAGAGAGAAGGGTTTTCCTTCTAATCTCTTGCTTGATTTGATTGATACATCTCCCCTCCTTGTAAAGAGAGGATTCCTTGACCTCTAAGTAAGGATTCGATCCTATCCCTAAATGTAACCCTAATGGGCCTGCCGAGCCGACCTATTAGACCCGGCCCATTAGTCCCCTGATACCTGACATTTCCCCACCCTTTTCCGAGCAGCTCGTCCTCGAGCTGCAGCATGGGCACTTTGACAATGACTCGACTCCACACAAACATATGACCTAAAAATAAGCCTTTTACATCTCGACTTATTTGATTATTCTTAATCTGAAATGGACAGACTTTTTATTGTGTGACTCCTCGATGCTAGGCACCATCCACATGACGAAGTTGCATGTGTACGACCACTTGGATCCCATGGAGACCATCTGAACGAGAGGGACGTAGGGGCACAACCACCTGGAAGCAGTCGTGACGAAGACCAACGGAGACGTCCTTGCGGTGGTCGGAGACGGAAAGCTGAGGCGCTAGGCATTGCGGCCCCGCTGGTAATAAGGAGGAACACACCTCCCCTACCACCATGCTCGCAGAGTTGGAGTACGCCGTCTGCGGGAAAGACACCATGTGCACCCTTGGACACAGCAGCGGATCGACAAAATTGTTGGTAGCCATCGAGTGAGTCGAGGTCACATCCCTCTGCATCGAAGGCGACCGCCGGCAAGGCTGCCTCCTGATCCCGCATCTGCTTGTGCACCTTCTATAGCTGTCGTCGCGTTAGGAAGTCACGCGCTGCCGCCTGGAGCCACAACACCGCTTGAAGTTGAGCTGCTGTGGCCGCCGCCTTTGTGTGGCGACGAACAGCCTGAAGGAACTGCGACGGGGTGCGGGGCTGAATTAGCTGCAGATCGAGTAGCCGCCCCACCCACCGACACGCTAGGAGGCCTCGTGTCGCAGCTTGTAGTCGCATCACCGCTGATGCCTGGCACGCAAGCATCTGTTGTTGCGCTGTCATGGTGTGCACCTTCGCGTGGCGAAGCACAACTTGAAGGAATTACGACGGGGTGCGAGCCTGAATCTGCTGCAAATTGAGCACCCGCCGCACTCGCCGGCGTGCCAGGAGGCCGTGGGCTGCCGCCTGCAGCCGTACCGCCGCGGACACCTGACAGGTATTTCATCTTCTCCATTGCGGCAACCATCCGCAGTGTGATCTCCTAGGTTACCTGCCGCATCTTCTCGATATTGAGCTCCATCCAGAAAATATTTCCCCTAGCGTAGCATACTGCGCGGTGGTGAATGCCGGTGGAGTTGCGCAGAATTGGGTCTGCGGTGCTACAGGCAAGGGTGCCACGAGAGCTGTGGCGGCGTTGAAAACCGGCGGAGCAGCGGGGAACATGGTCGGCGCAACCCTGGGATGTTCGCCGAGCGGCATGGAGATGGGCACAACGACGTAGAATCCAACCATGGTCTCTGATACCAGATTGTTATGAACTACAATGCGAGGAAGGGAATTGCGAGGATTGGGGGCTGATTTGTGGAGAATTAGGTCTGCGAGCTATAGTACCAGCGGTGCTACAGTACCCGCGGGTACTGTTCACGCCTAGGGTTGTGGCGGCGGCTAGGGTTGGAGGGGCGCAGGGAACGCCGACCGCAGGGCTTCGCCCACAGCCGGCAAGAGAGAAGGGTTTTCCTTCTAATCTCTTACTTGATTTGATTGATACATGTCCCCTCCTTATAAAGAGAGGATTCCTTGACCCCTAAGTAAGAATTCGATCTTATCCCTAAATGTAACCCTAATGGGCCTGCCGAGGCGGCCTATTAGACCCGGCCCATTAGTCCCTGAAACCTGATAAAGGACCTGATGGGCATCATTGTTTTTTTATATTTTCTGAAAATATTGACCAAGTGTCTTGTATTGCACTCGGCAAAGCTTCACCGAGCGCGCAACAGAAAACACTCGATGAATATTTAGTTGCCGAGTATTTAGTTATCAAGTGCGTGTCGCGAGTGTAACACTCGGCGAAGCCTTTTCCGAGTGTATTCGTGGCTTCGTCGAGTGTTTTTGGCACTCAATGTCTATAGGATTATTGAAAGACATCTAGGCCCTTAGTGGGTTTTGGTGTATTGATTGACAACTAGATTAAAGATCTAATGTCTTTGTTAAGCATGTGAGGAGGTTGTAACATATAAATGACAAGGCATAATATATGACATTGATTATCTACATGGTGAAAACAAGCTGTGTGTTTACAAGATAAGTTGAGGCATGGTTTTAGCCTCATATTGTGAAATGGCCTAACTCAAAGATGAATGTCATGATATTTGATATGTATAATCCCATGAAGCACATAGATGGTATATGACAAGCTAATGAAGGTTAAGATAGAGGCACATTGATATTGGAACATTGGATGGTCTCTTATTGAAGGAAGAAGTTTGTTATAATCAAAGGGGATATTTAAATTAAAATAAAGCATGATCTCAATTGAACTCCACTCTTGATGTTGAATCAAAGCTTAACTCAAATCGGCAAAGAATGGATGAAGAAATCAAGCAAGAGATTAGCAACGAGGTACTAAGCTAAAGTTGGCCGAGTAGTGACTTGGACCATGTGCTTGGCTAGGTGAAGTGGCTATAGCTTGGAAAGTTTCGAGGTATCAAGTTGAGCCTAACCGAGTGAACCAATGAAGAAGCATTACATATTCGTTGAGTCATGTGAAGGGTGGATTAATCGAGAATTGGGTTTCATTCTTATATAAAGATCAAAGTCACTAGCTCAAGGTAGAAGTGCTCAAATCAATGAGGCATTGATGGATGGATCTCTCATGATGATATATTGATCAAGTATGACCATTCTTGAAGAAGAAACTCAAGAGTTCTAATATTGCATTTATATTTGATCTTGAGTATAGGTACGTCGTACTATCAAGAGGGATGCAACGTGGATAGCTTTGCTTATGTCTCGGTGCTCAAACCTAACCTCCCAAGTGCTATCATTAGAGAAACACTTTTCACAACACATGCATTTGATGGTTTTGGAGCTTATTTTCAGTTGGAATGGATGCTCCTCTTAATAAGCTTTCCACAGAGTCCAAGATCATCGAATTCGGAGTCCGGAGTAAAAAGTTATGACCTTTTCTCCGAGGTGACTTGTGTTGTCGAGTGAAGCTTCGGATATTCCGGGGAAAATTTTCCGGAGATTCCAGACTTTCCAAAGATTCCGGAAAAATGTCCGGAATATCCGGAACTTTTGAATCTAACGGCTAGTTTTGGGGATCCGGAGTATCCGGGGATTTTTACGGAGATTCCGGGACTTACCAACGGCTAGTTTTTGGATGATGAGTATAAATACCCTTCACCCTCTCCCATTTGTGGCTGCTGGTTCCCCACGTGAAAAACACATATCCACAGCCCTTTTAAGCCCTCCCATCTCTAGTATAGCAATAGATTTGGGTGAGGGATTGAAAGATTGAGTGAAAGTTGAGCTAATCCATCCTTGAGCACCCGAGTTCATAGCAAGAGATCTTCGTGGCATTTGATACTCTTGGAGGGTTGGCTCCTAGACGGCTAGGCGTCGCCCATAAGCTCCCAAGGTGTGGTGAGCTGTGGGAAAGTTTGTGAAGGTCTTGCTTCGCCTTTGCAAGGGAAGAAGCCATCTAGTGGATCGGGAAAAGGGTTGAATGCAACCCGACTTCGGTAGGAGAAGCACCCAACGGAGACTAGGATTCACACGGTGGTGAATCCAAACTTCGGTAAAACAAATCATTGTGTCTCTTGTTGATTTACCTCGCATTTACCTTACTTCTTATTCCTAGCTTGCTCTTTGTCATATTTGTCGATCTACTAGAGTGTTGGTGTTTGTGAAGTGCAGGCATTGACTATTCCTCATAGAACTTCACTCTGAACTACTCATCCAGCTTTAGTTGATTTCAAGCAAGCAATCACGAAGGAGGTTAGAGGGGAGTCACTGCCAGGCATTTGCAAAACCGGTGGCACCGGTTTTGGGCAGTGTGCATATTCCGCTGCGCAGGCGCTAGTCCAGAGATTCCGGACTTTCCAGAAACTCCGGAGCAAAGTTCGGAGTATCCGGGTCTCACTGATGAAATTGTTAAGTGGTGATTTTCAGGACTCGCCTATTCACCCCCCTCTAGGCGACATCAAGATCCTTTCAATTCCCTATAGTGTCTAATTGCTGATCTGGTGCTCTCCTGCGTGAGTACTTTGTTTTTAGCTCTTTCATTGGAGAAGGCCTTATAGGTTATAGCTGAGTTGGACATCGTATAAAGAGCTCACCCACGTTGCGGGTGACCTTGACCTCACCGAACATAGAGTATTGTGCGGGTATTCATGTTGTGTGATGTGCCCACATTGTACATGTGGAGGACACGCGTCCTTCATTTAGGCACTAATAAAAGCAGGTTCAATCAGCGGCGTAGGCACCGATGGGGCTAGGGGGCTCCAGCCCCTCCTACCGCGACAAATCCCTTGGACCCCCCCCCCCCCCCCCCCACCAGTCCCCCTACCATTTTTCGAACAAACAATGAAGAAAAACCTGAGGTGGAAGAAGCACATGGAGAGCCCCTAGGGCTCGATCCGGCTTCGCCATTGGCTTATATATCTATTGACCATCCGCGCAAGTTTAAAATTCTTCAATAATTGGCATGATCGGAGGTGAGATGCACACTGGCACATACCACTGTGAAAATATGTGCACAATTATCCGGGTCTATACCTGCGAAGAAAGTGCTATGTCCTATATATAGGTACGAAATCATGGCATCATGATTTGGTCCTCGTGGATTCAGAGTGGTTCCCCATGCAGCACATGCATAGCATCCTATCTGTACCTCTTGGAATGGTCGCTCTCACACGCAACGCATGCATGTAGCATCCTAGCTGTGATCAGTTTGCTGAATTGACCTTATGATTTCCTATCATGTATAGTACGTACCTTTTCTACTCCAAGGCTGAAGGCTGATGATGCGTATGTACCAAGATACAATCATACACAATCATACTCCTTATTAGTAAATATAATTTCCTGTCTCAATGAATTTGAGTTTTAAGTTAAAATATTTTTTCAGAAAAAACATTTCATTTTTTTAGTTATTAGTGTTTGTAAATTTATTTGCTATCTTATATTTAAACAAGTACTATATGCTCTCAACCTATAATAAACATAATCACTCAAAATCTAAGCATATTTTTTATGCCAACAATGAATTTGAACCTAATACTTGTAGAGGGGGAAAAGAAAATTCACTTCAACTATTAGGTTGACAAGCCATGAGTGTGTAATCTATATAACTTATTTTTCTCAACATGTAAGCTATTCACGTCAAGTAGGATGACAATATATCATACGTCACGCCATCAACATCCACTAGACATCTATTTTTATGTTTTTCACTAATTTTCTATGACTAATAGCATAATTCATGAGTGCTATTTATTAGTCTTTACGAGTACCACACTACAAAACCTTCACAGTAAAAAATACGAGAATCAATCATTTAATAGTCATTCTCTCCCTCAACAAAACAAAAATGTTGCCATACATTGACTTAGTGTTTCTACTTTCCAATTTTGCATCAACACACGCGCGATGTATCACCTAGTATAATGATCATGCAATCTACCAAGACGAGGATCTACGACTTAATAAGTACTCGTTGATTATCATTAGTTGATCGACACGATGCCTTTGCTTCATTGCATCACAAGAAAGCTCACAGCAGAGCAAACCACATGCATAAAGACGATAACGTCTGGCACGCAAGGCCACCACTGTACCTGACCCACCACCGCGCGCCACGTACGGCGCGTCGTTTGCAGAAACACTCCACGTACAGCACCGTGGGCGTGGATGCAAACCACAAGAGACACAACTGTAAGGCGAGCGCAACAGTTCAAAGGCATCGATCGATAAGGAACGACCGAACGAAGAACACGGGGCCGGGCAGCGGCCGCCGCCGGCCTGGCAGGGGCCCAGAGAGGTCAGTCGTGTATGTATAGCCGGCCGTCTCGTATAGTCGTATGCATGCGCGCCTGGCACAGCACCAAACGATGATCTCGCCGGCCGTACCAGGCGGCGCGCGGCAGCAGTAGCAGCAGGGGTAGCAGCAGCTAGCATTATTATCGCACCACGCGCTCGCTCGCAGGCACGGCCGGCTGCACAGTAAAATCGGACGAGACGCCAGCGCCCACTGCCGCAGCCTGCAGCTGGGAGCATTTTCTGCAGGGGCGCCATGCATGCATGAGCCCATCATTCTTGCGCTCGCTACCAGCTCCATCTCACAGTCACATGCATGCATGCTTTGGATGATATGGACTGCCAGTCAGGAGGAACTGGCTCCAACTTTAATGCTAATTTAGTTGTTTTTTTTGCGATGCTCGTTTTGCATGCATATGTTGGCGCTTATCTGCTCATCATGATCAGTCCCTCTCCGACAGCACAGAGGGTCAACGAGAATTTATTGCCAACGAAAAAGCATAGAGGAACAGATGATGATATAAAAGTTCTAATCAAACAAATTAAAGTGATATGTGAGTATATTGCGTACCCACCTTGATTCGTACATTATTATCCACCATCAGTACGACCTGCCTTGATTTTCAGTAAGATGCCTGGAGGTTGGAGGAGTACAATGTAGAACAACGCACCTGAATTAGTATGGGTTAAGAAAGTTTATGCACGCATGCATGTATTTATAAATAATTTCATTGCAATATCTGCATTATTATTCTCGTTATATTAATATAAAATCACAGCTAGCGGGTGTTTGCAATGCCAAATCAATCAAAACTAAATGAGTGAAAAAATGTTATGCTATTGGGAGACTCTTAATTTATCGTTTATGTTAGCATAGCATAGCATAGCATGCATGTATGACACATATAAGAATTATATATGCTATAAGAGTCAAACATTGTATGAGAAGTACTCTCTCAGTTCCAAATTACTTATTCCTTTGGCTTTTCGAGATACATTACTTTTGTTATGTATCTAGACATAAGTATATATCTAGGTGTATAACAAAAAGATTGTATTTATAAGAGCCAAGATGATAAGTAATTTATTTGGACAGAGGGAGTAGATGTACTACTTTGCCAACAATAATCTTCAACTGATTGATTACAAGTACTACAATATTAATCAGGAAGCTGTCTTTATTTGACACTCCAAGGGGAAAACGTATTAATTCGTTAAACTTGTATAATGGTGTTTCTTTGCCAAGGACCAAGGTTAGCTTACTAAATAGTTAATCAAATGCCCTATATATTTGCAGTTAATGACAAAAATATAAAATTGCACTACATATTTTCTGTGAACGTCTCAAGTAACCAGAATCAAAGGTAGAACAAGAGTGTTACTCTAATGCTACACATCTAATGTGTTACAAATCGATTCTTTTACTAACATACATAATTCCTTACATATCACCTGATCCATCCCCAGATATATAAAAAAACATGCATGTCATATTCCACAACACACAAATATGTGTTTCAAATATGTTTAAAATTGAACAAGACTAACAAACTGGAATACCTTAAAAATGCATGTCATTTGCTATATGTATGATGAATAATAGTGCTACACACAGCTGGATCCTACCATATATTGCAAAAATTCACATTAAAGGTTGCGATGTGAAAAAATGCATGATATAATAGATACAATTAATACTTACTATACATCAATTATAGTATACATATACAAGCATGATCCTAAATGTGTTCACCTTCTTCAAAATAAGATCAGTGATGATATCTCACCATATGCTTTTTATTAAATATCTCATTTGAAGATTGTGATGTATGTATGTGCAGTGCAAAACCCATGATACAAAAAATAAGTTTAATATATGTACATCAATTACAGTTGATATATACAGACATGATCTGAATTATTTCAAGTTAGATTAATTGATGATATCTCACCATATGTCTTATATTAAGGTGGTCATCAACAGATTGTGTCCATTGCAGTATATGTAGTTTCAATTATTGGTAGCATATATGCATGTTAAGGACTACTGGTGTGTAGTGTACAAGAGAATATTACTACACAATTGTAATATGGCATACAATGTTTATGGTAAAGAAATAACATCTTATACATATCTATACCATATTAATCAACATTGTTCAAATCATTGTCATGGCCAAGAGAAATTATCTCTCTCTCTCTCTCTCTCTCTCTCTCTCTCTCTCTCTCTCTCTCTCTCACCGGCAAGACCGCAAGAGTGCCTTTTCACCACGGTTAAAGGTTGTGCCTCTACAGGAGTTCTACTGTGTAACTAGCAGGGGTTGCAATAAGCAGATGTGGACAAACTAAACCCATACATTGTCCTTCATTTTCAACAATCATGCTGTTTAATCTGAATGTTTACCTCAAGATCAAGATGTACTAGGCTACTAGCTAGCTCCTGAGATTATATTAGAACCTCCGATTATTAGGCAGATTGGTACATTGCACAGATTCGTTTAGAAAACATTTTTTTTTCATAAATGTTCCTACAAATTTGTAACATTCTTGAGGCGTTAAGTTATTTAAGTGAATCTTTCAGTCATTTGAACCTATAGGAAAATAAAATATACCAGTCTAGCTAGATCGAGTATAATAACATATATGAAGCTAAATGATTTACCAAAAATATTATATTTCTGATATATTTGTTTTTCTTCAGCCAGATTGTTAATTCGAACTAGATAATACATCTCGATCTAATCTGTTCATACCAACCCTCAGCCACAGTGAGCTTATAATGTTTTCAGATATTAATAAGGCAAAAGTACTTCTTCCTTGCGGTAAAGAAAAGCCAAAGGTAGTTCTGATGCATAATCACTTAGATTGATGTAATGAAATAGATAAAGATGCTACACAAGGTTTCGGGGTAGCAAACTAGCAATACGTTGTAAAAGGTATATGATCCGTGCAAACTAAAGTAATTAGTGAAGCCTCACCTACACTCGATATCCAGTAATCATACCATTGCATCCACAGAAAAAATTACAAACCAATTAATTTTCCCAATCCGAAGTATAAAGAAGCTAATATGATGAAGTGCAGAGATAAGAAGAAGGCTGGATCATAACAATGATGTAGCAGACTATAGATAGGTCGTCGCTAAAATAAAATACTCTGTAAATTAAACGTAGGACATCAAATTATATAATTTTTTCCTGTGTATTCTATATAAGAATTAAGAAACTAGTTTCAGGCATCAGTCACTGAATTTCTATTTTCATCAAATAATGTAGATCAACGCCTATACCAAAATGCATGACCTGGACCTTTCAGCCTCCTTGTTTTGACGTAGGATGCAGTTTTCAGTCTCGACCTAGGCCTATACATGGGGATTCTAATAAGTGTAGCCCGACAGAAGAATGTGAAAGAGGACAGCACGCGAGCAGAAAGGCATCTATCTAAATCAATCTATATCTCTACATGAGAACAATGAACTATCCAAAGGTATATGTATCCATATATATGCATGCGCATATATATAGCTTGGACCGAGTTTGTCCAGAGGCTACATGCCTACATCGATCTGTATCTGCTGAACACAGCAATATGGCAGCAGAAGAAAGAGGGGGCAGGCTGCAGGCACTCCATATATGAGAGGCTTCCATTCCATCTTTTGTGAAGAATGGCTAAACACAGCTACAACCACAGCCATGGCGTTTCCCTTTTCACCTTCCCAATCCCACACCCCCCTGTTTTGCCCTTTCCCCTCTTTCAGTAGACAACCAAAGGCACTTTTCCTGAAACTGTGAGGTTCAACGCCCATCCCTTCTAAGTTTCCGACCCATCATCCACCCATTGCAAAAAGAATTGCACCGTACCATCCCATGCCCTACACAAGATTGCTAGTAGGTCGTTACGGCTGATGAGCTGACGGGAGAGACCGGGTAGTACGTGGCCTCTCTTGCTCCCACACCCGCGGTCCTGCAGTACTCGCAGGCTGGTGCAGTAAAAAGGGGACAAGGGGATCGAGCGAGCTGCGAGCCCCCTCGATCGAAGCAAACACTACACATCGCACAAGAAGGGGGCAGGAGCTGGCAACACATGCAGGCTGCAGCGGCAGCCATCAGGTTTGTACACCTACGCACTGTTCCTACTCCTACAGCAACAGTACACAGCTAGGTTCGTACGCCGATCGTCGTCCTCCTCTCGCCCCATAAATTCCTGGCAGGCGTACCATGGCGTTATATGACCAGTGGCGCGCCATTGTTGGCAATGCCCACTAGCTCTTTACAGATCAGTAGATCACTGCCATGACCATAAAGAGTCTCCCTCTCTGCTGCCTGAGCTCCAAGTGTACTGTACATAGGTATACTATGCAGTATGCCGTCGAGGCCCAGACAATACAAACTATACGTAATTCGGGCCACAGTATGGAGTTACTTCGATCTGTGTTCCCCTTCCTTATAGCAAGAAAAAGAGCAGTCCTTGTGTTTATTCTTGCTGCGGTGGTCAGTAATACATGATACGCATAGATCTATGGAAGAAGAACATCACAGTGTACTAGCTAGTGCAATAAGTGATGTCCATATCGACGACCTCCCCATAGATATGAGATTATGAGATAGCAGTACCGAATGCGAGGGATTTTAAGATCTCACCTGCAATTTGTTGCATCTTCAGGCTTGTCGCTGTCGTGAACGCGCACGCGACGCGATTGATCTTTGAATATCCTCAATCATGCATCCGCGGTGCCTCTGTGCAGTTGCGAGTCAATTTGTTCTCTCTAGAAGATTTATAAGATCACGACAGTAAAGATCCATGCTGCTTCTTCATCGATTATTAATATTGCACCGCATGCGATTCCGCTGTTGGATGATATGTATCTTCAAATCTTGACACATGTTAGGAGATGATAGACAGAGATTTGCACACACATGTTATCATATGTAGGGAAATTCCTATGAAATTAATCGAGGTGCTCAGGTAACACGTGCGTGAGGTGAGCGGAATGTAACAGGGCGAGAAAAATTCAGATCACGAGCAGTGCTCAACAAATGAAGAATATGGCACGGATTTGGGAAAAACACTGATCCATTTTCCTAGTGTTTATCTGTATGATCTTCTCAAACCAACTCATAAAAAAAGTTAAGAGCCAAAAACAAGGAAACCGTCAAATCCTAGCTCCTATCATCATCAAAAGCTATAATGGATTAATCAAAAGAGAGGTAATAATTAGGAAAAACGAAAACAAGCTAGCAGAAGAAAGAATTGTTGAACTTTCCTTTGAATTTCCCCCTTTTAATTAGGTCACAGATCGAGATCCAAAGCTGAGCGCGCCTCCCTCTTGGAGGAAGACGATGACGATGGTGACGACGCAGCAGAGGACTCCGCGCCATGACGAGGCAATTCGAGCAGCCTTAGAGTCGGTGCTGACCTTTGCTGCCACCCGGGCATCTGCAGCGACAATGCATTGCCTTGATGGCTAGCCTCGCCGCCGTCTGACTGCGAGCTGTTGTTGTCGAGGTTGACGCCGAAAAGCCGCACGCGCTTGGCGGCAGTCGTCGGGCTCTCGATGACCGGCACCGAGTCAAGAACGACCGGCCGTGACGCGGCGGCGGCGGCGGCCACGCCCACGCCAGCGGAGCTCGGTTGCAAGGTGTAATGCAGTGGCATCGCCGGTGCGCGCGGCGGCTGGAGCGGCGCGTGCGGAGGCATCGTGCTCCTGGCCGAGCCGAAAAACAGGAGCTGCCTCCCCACGGTCGGCGCGGGGTAGGTCATGCCGCGGAAGTCGAGGCCTTGCCGGAGGCGGTGGTGCTCGTAGAGCGTGGCGGGCGGCGGGGGCGGCAGGAAGAACCCCCCACCCCCGCCGGCGCCGGCGCCGAAACCCCAGGAGCTGTAGTGGTGGGGGCCGTAGTGATGCGACGCGAGCGGCATCGGCAGCGCGAGGCCGGAGAAGCGGAGCGGGCCGCGGGTGTCGACCCGTCGCTTCCAGTCGATGAAGAGGCGGCGGGGCGCGTCGTCGGCGACGGCGCGGGAGAAGGAGACGGTGTCCCCGGCGACGAGGCGCTTCTCCTTGACAAAGCGGCTCCAGCCCTTGGTCATGACGTAGCTCTGGCTGCTGTTCCAGTAGGAGTAGCGGAAGCGCCACTGCTTGCCGGCGGTGTCCTCGAAGCCGAGGAGGAGGCCCTTCTCGCTGCCCGCGGCGTCCAGCGGGAAGTACTTCTCCGCGTACTGCTTCGGGATCACCAGCCGGTTGAGCTTCCCCACGTCGCTCGGCGTGACCACCTTGTCGAACATGTGCTCCTTCTCCACCGCCTCCACGTCCGCCGCGGCGGCGGCGGCGCCGCTCCCGGACGGTCCAGCGCCGTCCCCCGACGCAGAACGGAAGGGGGCGGCGCTGCTGGTCCCCGAGGCGGACGCGGATGCGCTGGTGGAGGCGGACGCGGAGGCAGCCGCCGAGGACGACGCCGACGCGGTCGTGGCGGCCGCGGCCGTCGGCATGAAGGAGATCTCGCGCCGGGGAGAATTGGACGCGTCCTCCTGCTCCTCGTCCGCCTCCTCCTCTCTAGAAAATCGCCCGCTCGCACCAGCGAACTGATCCATTGCCACCAGTATTCCGGTACCTCAAACCAGTAGCAGCACAATCGCGCTCCACGCTTTGTTCCTCCGGTATTTCTTGTCGCCGCCGCGCGCCGCCTGCTCCTGCTTCCTCCTTCCTTCCACTCGCTGCAAGTGCCTCGTGGCTAGTAGGTTCCGCTGCGACGACAGCAGCTGGAGCCTGCCCTGCCCTGCCCCTGCCCCTGCCCCCTGGAGCTAACAGCTCTGGGATCCTGGGAGCCGGGGGCAGAGAAGAGACACTGTTTCGCAGAGCGGGCGACGACGCCACTATAGGGCAGCGTAGCCGCGGGGATCGGATCTACCTGTGTATGCGTGTACGCACGCGCTGCTGTTGCTGTTGCTTGCTAAGACTCTGGAGCGGAGCGGAGCGGAGGCCCGAGAGGCCGGGGGTGGAAGAGGACGGGAGCTAGCTAGATAGACGGGGAGGGTGTGGGGAGGGAGGGAGGAGATCAGAAGAGTTCGGCCGCAGGCGTCCGCATTGACGGCTGCACAGCACAGCGCGGCGGGCGAACGGACGACGCCTTTGGGATGTGGCCAGATGGGATGGGGATGGCGATGGCGCGATGGCGACGGCGACGCGGATAGCTAGCTCAGATAGCTTAGATAGATGGTGGTGGTGCTGTTGGCCTGTTGCGTTGCGTTGCTTTGCTGCTGGAGTGGTGGTGGTGGTGAGGGTAAATCGTGGCTGTGTGGTGACCAAGCTGATGATGAGCTGCATGCCTGCCCGGCCGCGCAGCAGCACACACACACGCTGCGCTGCGGCGGGTGTGTGTTCCTTTCGCACGGGTAGGGGAGGGGGGAGGGCGACTGCGCCAAGAAGATTCGTCGAAGGCGACTAGTGCTGTGGTAGACTGGGACTGGGAGTAGCAGCTGCTGTGTGCAGTGCCTACTGTGCTAGTAGTACTGCAGTGCCGCCGCGCCTTTGCCTCTCCGCGCAAGCTTCCCATTCCGGCCCTTTCCATCGACGGTGCCGCGCGCTGCTGCATGCCAAATACAGGGTTCCACGTACTGCTCACTCGAACCTCCTGAATTATTTTCTTCTCAGAATGGTATTTTGTCCAAGCCATATTCTAGCTAGTTCCAAATTTGTTTTCGGTAGAAAAAAATGATTTTCTTTTTGCTCTTGAAATGAAAAAAAAAAACAAGAGGAAGCGCGAGATGAGATGGAGACGGGGATCGAGTGGGGTGCACTGTACAGTGCCGTGTGGAGCTACCTTTATAAAGGGATCGGAGAGGGCGTGTGGGGCCCACGGTTTTTTTGTGCTTGTGCCCGCCCCCCTTACTGGTGTTGGGCTCATGTGAGCGATCGTCCTTGTCACCAAGTATACGGGCATCAAATGTACCGCACTCCACGCCTGCCCGAGGGAGGGATATATACCCCGTCCCGCTGCTGCTGCCGCCTGCCTGCTTGCCCCTCTACCTAGGAGTAGCTCTCCTAGCTAGCTAGCCTGGGCCCAACAGATACAATTTCCATCAAGAGATTTCGAGCGCGGCCACTTGCAGCGTCTCGATGATGTGTATTGAAAATGATTGCTGAGTCGTCCGAGTAGAAAACTTTTTGCCGTCCTTTGCGAAATTCTCCAAGCAACGATTAATGCCGAGCTCGCGACAGCATGAGATCGTGACCTTACCACAGGATAACGATGGGCGTGTCATTTGGATTTTATTGCGCAAATACTGCTAACTTGGACTATTCCGTAGCTAGCTAGTTTGGCTATCATTAACTTCGAAAACTATAACTATATGGATTTCGTAGTTTGTCTGAAAATATACTTCATAATAAATTAAACTCCCTATATGGATTTATATATGCTTCATATTAATTTACCCTACAATAGGTGGCTAGTTTTTTTTTTTGCGTATCCAATTGTCGAATTTATGAATGTTCCACGTCAGGGAAAAGGCATTTCCCTCAAAACACTAAGGGTCCCTTTGGTTCAACTTTTACCAGCTGTGGATTTCTGAAAAAGTCGGAAGCCGAACCAAAGGGTTCAACCCGAGCAGCAACTTTTGGCCACAAAGCTTTTTCGCAATGTAAAACTCACGGCCAGGCCTCCCCGCTTTTAGCGACCGTGAGGGCGAACCGTTCGCGAAATTTACCCGCAATGCCACCGCTTATGAGCCCGTAACGGTTCGGGGCCTTTCTTTTACCCCCGTCGCCTCCCCCTCGCGTTCGAGGCTCGCACGGCCGCCGCACGCCGCCCGCCGCGACCTAGGGTTCGAGCCCTTCCTTGCGGCGGCGGTCCGGCCCTTCCCGACGGCGGCCTACTCGGCCGGCCGTCTTTGCGCGCGCGCCCTCGCTCCGCCTCATCACAAGCCGGCGCCCACCCCCGCTCCGCCTCTCTCGGAAAGCGCGCGCGCGCCGCTGCCGCGACCTAGGGTTCGAGCCCTTCCCTGCGGCGGCGGTCCAACCCTTCCCGGCGGCGGCGGCCCCCGCTCACCGGCCGTCGTCGCGCGCGCCCCTCCTCCACCTCTCCACAAGCCGGCGCCCACCCTCCTCCGCCTCTCGTCGAAGCCGCGCCCACCCTCTCGTAAGTGACCACATTCCTCCTTTCATCTTTGTAGTGACCAAAATGAATTGATTTTGAGTAGTGATATGTCGGTTTGTGTAGGAATCGTTTGATTCTTCATCTTTGCGTGACCGAAATGGATTGGATTTGAGTAGTAATATGTCGGTTCGTGTAGGAATCGTTTGATTTGTGTTGCAATTGTCCGATCTGTCAAAATAATTTGTAGCGGCTAGTGGTTTCCTGTGCTGGAGTGTCTATCACCCTCGCCGAATGACAAATAATTTTTTTGCTTGATTCAAGAATGTCCGATAAGGCGATTGGTGTGATACCAATGTGAAGCACCTTATTGATATATGCAAAAAAGAGATAGATGTCGGAAATAGGCCTAATGGACAATACACTACCATTGGTTGGAAAAATCTAAGATCCAAGTATGAAGAAAAATCGGGTTTGAAGCAAACAAAAATACAATTGAAGAACAAGTTGGATAATATGAAAAAGGAATATAATTGGTTTATGGAGTTCAAAAATCTCGCCACCTGGACTTGGATGGAATGAGGCAAAGCAAACTGTTGACGCGCATAAGGAATGGTGGGATGAACACCTTGCTGTAAGAACTCATACTTGTTATTGTTGATTATTCATTTCTTATCCTTGTACTAGGTGAATTGCTAACTTTTACCATTTAATTTCAGAAATGCAACAACCCTGAAAAAGGTATCAAATGCAATCATGTGAGGTTCAAGAAACAAGGACCCAAGCACCTTGATGATCTGCATGTACTGTTTGAATTGACACATGTCAGTGGTGCTACTGCATCATGTCCTAATGATATTTCATCATCTGATTCAAGTGATGAGGATGTGGCTGAGCTACCAAAAATTGATGATCATGTCAAGTTAGCTTCTTTGAAGAAGGAAAAACTAGGAATAAAGAAACGGAAGGGCCACTTTGAAGAGAAGGATGAGAAGAGTCCGTTCTTTCGACTCTACAAGAACACATGTTTGAAGATAGAAACAAAGCAGCAGACAAGATTTCGACAAGTGTTGAAGCATCATCGGCATCGGCCCCTTCAACCAACCAAGTCCCTACCATTAAAGAGGCGATGCGGATGGTGAAAAAATGTGGGGTGGAAGAAAAAACTCGCTCTAATGCACACAACCACCTTGCCGATCATGAACCCCGAATTTAGGGAGGTCCTTAGCTCACTTGAAACAAATGAAGGGAGGTTTGATTTACTTGATAGGGAGCATGCAAAGGAGTTGAAGAGGCTACAATAGAACTTTTTATTTGATCTTGAGTCATGTTGTTTGAACCAGTCCCGTTATGTGAAAATAACTTATTTGTTGCTAGTACTTGAGGACCATTGTTGTCCGTAATATGAATAATTATGTGCTTGTTATCCGAGAACCATTCTTGTCTTGGAGGTCCATTTATTTCCTATACTTGGCTGTCCATTTATTTCCTATACTTGTCCATATTTCCTTTACTTGGCTGTCCATTTATTTCATATACTTGTTGTCCATATTTCCTCTACTTTTCTCGTCCATTTAATTCACTATTATTGTTGTCCATAATTCATTGTCTTTGCTGTCCATATTTATTTCTCTATATTTTATTTTCTTCTCGTAGATGGATAGCAACATGGAAGATTTGGCCAAAAAGGGTCGCAAGGACTATTGTATCTAGTCGAGCTTTCCCGCATGATGTTGCCATTATTGGTGAAATGGGGAACCACCATACTAATAAGTATTTAAACAAAGGAAAATACGGGGAAGCACGAGAATCCGGAATTCAGGTGGGTTTTGGGATGCATGAGTCGTCCTAGGTACTTCTATAAGATGTTTCAGATGAACCCTGATGTGTTCATGGCACTTCATGATTTGTTGATCTTGAACTATGGTTTGACATCAAGTATCAATGTATCATCAGTGGAGTCTTTGGCTATGTTCTTGTGGATTGTGGGAGGACCTCAATCATTCTCCCAAGCTGAAAACCGTTTTACACAGTCCCTTTGGACAGTTCACATCAAGTTTCACGAATTTTTGCGATGTTTACGCAAGCTAGCAAGAGACAATATCAAGCCAAGAGATCCTAATTTCACTATTGAACATGAAAGGCTCAAAGAGGATCGCTTCTGGCCTTATTTCAAAGGCGCTATTGGAGCCATTGATGGTACACATATTCCAGTAGTAGTGCCAACAAAGGAAGTGATTACCCATACCTGTCGTCATGGGTATACATCTCAGAATGTGTTAGCTATGTGTGATTTTGACATGAGGTTTATCTATGTGGTTGCTTTGGTTGGCCGGTTCCGCACATGATTCACGGATCCTAAACCATGCTTTAGCAAACTTTCCTTCATTTCCCGTGCCTCCTAAAGGTACACAAATTTTGATTTTGTCATCATTACTTGTATTGTTATTTAGCGTTGCTGATTTGGTTTTATTTATAGGTAAATATTATCTTGTGGACTCGGTTACCCAAACCGACAAGGATATCTTGCCCCTTTTAAAGGAAGCACATACCATATACAAGAGTTTCGACTTCGAAATGGGCGTCCTCCTCAAGGGAAGTATCGGATGTTCAATTTCTTGCATTCATCTCTTCGAAATGTCATTGAGCGGTCTTTCGGGGTCTTGAAGCAAAAGTGGTGTATTTTGAAGAAAATTCCAAGTTATCCTCCTTGTACTCAAAAGCATATAGTTGTAGCTTGTATGGCGTTGCATAATTTTATCCGTGATAGTCGTACCGCGAGATAAGGTGTTTGATGAATGTGATGCTAATGAGGAGTACCTGCTACCAGAACCATCTGCAATGGGAGAAGAAGATGAAGTTGAAGATGATGAGCATGAGGAAACTATGAATACCACCCGTAGTGAGATAGTTGATGCTTTGGGTAGTGCGAGACGGAGGTAGTTATGTTAAGGAAGGACATCATTGTATGAACCATATGTTATTATTTTCATGACTTTTTATGATTGATTGTATCTCAAAGGTGATTGCAAAACTTGAAAAAAATTAAGGTTTTCTTTTTAAATGGGTAATTTGGATGCAATTTACTCAACAAAATAATTATTTACAATCAATCAGCATGGCCTCAGAACTTCAGGGGCATTACAGACATCTTCCAGCAAACATCAGCTTTTTCCAGCGCCACAGTTGTGCCAACCAAACGACTTTCAGCTTTCTCACAGCTTAGCAACCCACAGCGGCTTTTGCCACGGCTCACGGCTCACGGCGACATTTTTCTCACGGCCACGACTCAACCAAACACAACCTAAGTATCTTGATTGAAAGGAGTATATATTGGAAAATGATAGATGATCGGAAGCTAGTGTCTCGAATTAGCATTGGAAATGATGACGGGTCTGAACGAGCTTAATTATGCTATAGGTGTTTCCTCCTACTTTTTATATAGAGTAAGATACAACGCGCACGTACTCCCTCCGTCCCAAAATGTTTGCAACTTTTAACTTCTCGCGCTTCACATTTGACCATTCGTCTTATTCAATAAAAATTGTGAAATATTTTTATTTTGCTATGACATGTTTTACCATCATATATATTTTAAGTATATCATATTTGTTTTTACATTTTCACAAAATTTTTAAATAAGACGAATGGTCAAATGTAATCTGCAGAAGTCCAAAGGTGCAAATATTTTGGGACGGAGGGTGTACGTGTTAGAGGGCTTGATAACGGTTGCTTCTTAAACCAAAATGGATAAATAAACGAGAAGTGCAACTGCATGACCCGTAGTATATAGACGATAGAACAAAGATTTATGTTATGAGATTTTATTTTCTCCAGGTGTGTGTTACTGGATTTATCGGTTCAGTAGATTATATTCTTGTTGGCCTCTCTTTTTAACCGAAATCGGTAGGGGAAATTCTACCTGTTTTTTTAATATTTCAATTACGTTTTTTTTAAATAATTACTTTTAATTTTTGCTCCCGCGACAGTCAAAGTCGAGTCTGCTGGTTTTAGTCATGTCATGTGCTATAACCACTACTCTATATGCTAGCTAGAGTGGTTCAAATCAGTTCACAATCTAGTGTAGAAGCTATTCAATTTCTATTTTGCATGCTGCTCTACTTTCAGATGATTTTCCCTCCACCGCAAGTACATATCACCTTTTTCGTAACTGCGTTGATGCTATAAGCTTCAACCGTTCAACACAAGTGGGTGTTGTCAACATAAAAAATGAATGGACGGATCGTGTCCTAGTACTTGCTTCGTCCAAATTACTCGTTTCTTGTTGACGTTACATTACCTTTCGTCTTATTTAAAAAATTGTGTATATATCATTTTTTTCTTGTGACTTAATTTATTATAAAGTTATTTTAATTATAACATGACATTTGCATAATTACATTAATTGTTTTGAATAAATGAATGGTCAAATGTTGTAACAATCAACAGTGACAAGAAATTTGGGATGGGGACAGTAGATGATCAAGATGCCCAATCACCATCTCACAATGCAAGGAAAAAACATATATGTTTTCCCCCATCATGTTAAGACAGTGAAGGTACGTACGGTGGAGCCGTGGAGGCCTCTGTGTTTGTAGAGAGATTTTTTGCTATTTTGACCACGAAAGCGACGGGCTTCTCCGAAATGACCATCATACACCGAGCTTCTCTAAAATGACCATGAATCCGTTGTTCCATACGCTAGAATGACCAAATATGAGTTTTAGAATTTTTGTTAACTTTTCTCCACGTGAACGGACTAAACTGCCCTTGACTCCAATCCATTCGTTTCCACGTCGCTCCCGACGAAAAAATCGATCTCTCATCTCCTTTCTCTCTCCCGTCCCCGATCCAGATCCATACCGCTAACAGTGGCCTGGGTGATTTTTTGGCACATGACAGTGGTCTTACAATTTTTTTTTGTTGTCTGTTACCGAGGGCTGCCAAATAGAACTAGGGGTACTTTAGTCTTTTCCCGTAGCTAAATAGCTCTAAATAACAACAAAAACCGTTAAACAACTGTTGTGGTCATTCTAGGGTATGAGACAACGGATTCATGATCATTTTAGAGAAGCCCAGTGTATGGTGGTCATTTTAGAGAAACCCGTCACGTTCGTGGTCAAAATAGCAAAAATCTCGTTTGTAGAGAGTAAGTCGTCATGGAGATACGTTAACTAGGAAAAGAAACGCATTTGTTTGCCCCTGAAATTTTGTTTTACGTACATCTCAACATCCAACAACTAAATCATCTCAGGCATGCGTTTCTTGGTGGCGTTGTGGAGCCATCATCTTTCGGTGTTAGGTATAAACCCATCGTGCCAGCGTAGAAGTATGAATAGTGTTCCTTCAAAATCTAGCCTGTTGAGTATAGTAGACCGGCATCTCGATCGATCCATCAGACAAACCCTAATTGTACACTGCAAAGGCTGGTGGTTCATTCACCCTTTCCCTCCTCAACAATGGGGTCCATTTTAGTGCGCATGCCGTGGCATGGAGAGAGAGAAAAAGATGTTGGAGAAATGGGAGGTAAGAGAACACACATAGGGAAGATAGGGCGGTCTCTTCTCCTCCTGGACCCCCAAGCTCACCTAGAACTTGTGCAGAGAAAAAGATGCCTAGCTAGCTATCTCAACTCAAGACTTAGCAGAGGTTGATAAGGGTAACATGCCGCATGCTTCTCCTATGGTGATTCCACCAAATGGCAAGGAAATAAAGCAGCATGTGACTTGAGGTGCCCACTTTACCAACATGGGATCTAATGCTCTAGGCTAAGCTAAAGAACTCCTATGAAGCAGTTATCTTCGATCACATGCTTCCAGTGTACCTTACTATAGTTTGGTATATATTAAGTTAACCAACGGAGTTGGGCCTCCTTTCCATTTCAAATTTTAACAATAACTCAGACATGCGCGTGTTGTCCTTATTAAACTGGCATGGGAATAAGATCCGAGTGACCACTGCTTGGGACAGTTCAAGAATTTCACATGAAAGGACATGACTCTAGCGCGCACATAACCAAAATAATAAGAGCGTGACGGCCTCGTCCTCCTCTCCTGTGATCTGGCGGCGGGTGACGCTCTTCTATCTCTCCTTTTCAGATCCGGCGACAAAGCAGAGGCAGCGACGGGTGGAGGTGGTGGCAGACTGGGGCTCCCTCCCTGTCGTGGCCTCGGTCTCCCTCCTCGGCACAACTTCGACTTCCCTCCTGGCGCGGCGGTGATGACCTGGTGGTGGTGGCAGCGGCAGCGGCCGCGAAGTTGTGGCGGCGCGGCGACAGCCGAGCGAGCAGGGCAGTATTAGCGGAGGTGCGGCATGTGAGATGTTTCTATTTTACTTTTATTTTTTTCCAGAACTCTTTGTCGTGAGCCCCATCGGTTGGCTCTCAGCAAAGAGTTATTTGCCGTGAAATTGTTTGTCGTGAGCGGGTCACGACAAACACTTTGCCGAGAGAATTTTGACATTTGTCGTGAGTGTCAGGCTCACGGCATTCTTGTCGCTTGCCGTAGTGCATACACGCAAAATAACACTCGGTGTCTCGAGGTTTTCCTATATTATTTGTAGTCCTCCAAAATTTAGGATCGGAGTCGGCTCCCAACATTGTAACCTAGGATTATTTTGACAGTTCTGGCTCTAGATGCCCTGATGTACAGCTTCAAATATATGTGTAGGCTATGTGATACGGTTTACATTTACGTACTTTTCAGCCCGGCTCACATGTCTGATTTATTGCAGTGCAGGGTACTGGACCTTTGTGCATACAGTACACCATGCACATCTGGTGGTCGTAAAGAAAAAGTTAAAAAAAATGGCATAGCTTGGCGCACGAAGCGAAGAAACATGAAGCTTTCCATGCCAGTCCTGTAGACTCAGATGTCGTCAGGAGTGATGATTTGCGGCGTAAGCTAAAGAAGACTAGCTATCTGAAATTAATAAGCACACTGCACACATGCTTCTTGTTACTCCAGATTCCTGCAGCTAGCGCATGGAAGTCGAGGATCGTTTCCGGACAATAAAACAGATCGAGCAAAGTCCTTCAAGACTCAGGAGAATATATATATACAGTTCAGAATCGCTGTGTTGCTCGGCCCTGCCAGCTCATGTACATCAAGCAATCTACACTGCTAAATCCTGCTTGACGTACAGAGACCGTCACTACTGGAAAAACGGCCTTTTGTACCGGTTCATAACCCTTATTTGTACTGGGTATTGAATCGGTACAAACCGTCTGGTACAAATGAGTGGGCGCATTTGTACAGGGTGGGATACCATGTACAAATGTTATTTCCCGTTCCAGCGTCTGTCCGCCCCATTCCCATCCTTCTTTTCTTTCTCTCTCTTTTTTTTTCATTTTCCTCTTGGATTACACAAATTCATACAAATTCACAATCACATATTCATACAACAAGAATTTATTAAGAATTTCATACAACAAGATTCACAATCACAGACCGAGCTGGGTTGCATATTTCTAAGTGTTCGGTGGAAAAATTAGCTGGGGACGAGAGATCAACATTTGTACTGGGTTAGGTCACACTCCGATAAAAAATATTGACACATTTATACCGGGGTGTATCTCCATCCGGTACAAATGTGCCATCGCCACATTTGTAACGGCTGGGGATACGCCCCGGTATAAATGTGCAACATTTGTACCAGGGCTAGCCCCCACCCAGTACATATATGGCCTCACGGGATGCATCGGGGGCTCTACCTTCCCACCCGGTACAAATGCCCTCATTTGTACCGGGGCAAAAAAAAATACCCGGTACAAATGAAAAATTGACCTAGAGACAAATACTCGATTTTCAAGTAGTACGTAGTAGGAATAATGAATCGAGACCTACAATATTTCTTCTCAAATACACACCACAATGCTTTGGCCATAAAATTCAGTGGGAATAAGCTAGCAACACAAAAGCAGACCAAATCAAACTAGAACGAGACAAAATTGGAAGTTAATTGGCGCGTCCCTGTTGCAGCGGTGACCGACGCATCTCCTGGTCTCGGGTGTGGTGACCAGCGACCGCCCCTAGTCATTCTTTTGTGGTAGTGGCTCCAGACGGCGATGACTAGTGTGGCTCTGGCGACCTGTTCGGTTGGCTGGTGGCTGATGGCCGGTGCCGGTTTGTTCTGAGAGAAGAGTACTGCTGGCTGGTTGCTGGTGGCTGGTTTGTTCGAGAGAAAATCTTTAATCTGGCGGCCGGTGGCCGATAAGCCAAGCGAACAGGGCGGGCCGCGACAGGCACCCCATGGTGGTGCACCTCCCGGATGTGGGTGCTGCAATTGGCTGCCGGTGCGACTCCCAACACGGGGAGGAGGGGAAGGACAGAGGCCAGTCCGTGGTGCGGATCGGAGTTAGGGGGAGAAAGGAAGCATGAGAGGTCAGAGTATTGGCAAATCTAGATTCATAGTGGTTATTATAATTTGTTATTATGTATCTAGACACAAGTATATATTTCTAGATGCATAAAAAAAGTGAATCTTGAAATGTCAAACCCACCAACCTTTATTTTTTTGTAGTATTTTTCTATTGATTGAAGAATATTTATTATTCTTCACACATATGTTTCTTAGTTAATTGAACAAGAATTTTATAGTAATCTCCGAGAGGAAACCCAAATCAGTAAACAAGTATCCTCAAATAAAGCTTACACCGATACTAAACTGTCAGACACACTTGGAAAATTTCTCTCAAGAAATACAGTACCTTAATCATTAGACTAAAAATTCTTGGCTATTTACGAAAATTATAAATAAGACCAAATAGTGGGACATTAAAAAAAATGAAAATGTAGTCATCAATCCTTGCCCTGTGCATCTCGATAAACTACTACGACATACGGCCATTTCTTTCATGCCATGTGCTTCTTGATAATGACCAGTTGTTTTTGTCCGTATATATACAATGCATGTACCATATCAATACGTAACTGTCATATTGTAATAAATTCTACTATTCGAGCTTGTGATTTGAAGAGTCAGGATACCTAGACTGGCTATCTCTTCCATTGCAAATTGCATGTATAGTACTAGATATTAGCATGATATTGTTGGCTTGTTGCCCATTTCATATCCTGTTTAAGCTGACTCAGGGCCAGCGAACTGGAGCATCTTTGACAGGTCTCTTATATATGGTCCCCTGCAAGCTGAGATAAACACCCCATAATTCTAAGCAACTCTGATTGAATGTATGGCTAGTGTCTTGCTATCTGACGTGTGGTAGATTCAACTTTAACAATGACGTTAATTGTGCACATATTTATTTATTCACGGCAAGTGACTATATATTGAAGGGAGATCATGTGGGGGTTGTTTCTGCGTACCACATAGGGGGCATGCATGTATACACAGCCCTCCAGAAATCAGATCGATCGATGCAGTTTGTCTTTTGCGTTGTTCAAGATGCACTCTCCGTCTGGGCTAGTTAGCGTGAACCATGCGGCCTTTGTGTAGAAGAATAGCCAGTAATAAGGCCCTGTTTGGCACGAATTTCGAACTTCACCAAGAGAGCTGTTTTTTGGAAAACAACTTCATGAGCAACTTCATGAGCGGGGGAGAGCTGTGTTTTTGCAGCTTCACCATGTGCTTAACTCTCGTGAGAGAGAGAGTTTTCGAGAGAAGGTCGCGCGAGTAGAGCCGCAGAGCCGGTCATTTGGCTATTGAAGTTGTGAAGTCGCTCGTGAAGCCGCTCATGAAGCTGTACCAAATGGGCTCTAAAATGTTAAGAAACCGTTTTTTTGTCATGCTACTAATAATGGGCTCTAGCTCTAGAGTGAGGATATATGCATAATACTATAATAGGGTTCGAATCCCATGAACAACAGGGGTAGTTCATCAAAGTACTATATTTCAGACCAACATAACGTCACTACTGCATACAATCTTACTATTACTAATTGGAGGCTCCTTTTGAGGCCTACAGGTGATGCCACATATGATCCTAGGTGGACAGTCTATAAAAATAGAGAAATCCTTTAAATTCTCACCAAAATCAGAAACATCCGGCCATGAATTCAACATATCTAATCATAATAGCCATTGGATCCATTATCTTTCTAATAAATAACCATCTCAGGTAACCCCCTAAATATGTATCTAAATTACCCACATATGCCATTATAAAAAATAATGTAAATTAACCCTTAATTTTCATACTAATTGGAGGCTCCTTTTGAGGCCTACAGGTGATACCACCTAGGATCCTAGGTGGACAGCCTATAAAAATAGAGAAATCCTTTAAATTTTCACCAAAACCAGAAACATCTGGCCATCAATTCAACATATCTAATCATAATAGCCATCGGATCCATTATCTTCCTAATAAATTACCCACCTCTGCCATTATGAAAATAGACCAAGGTAAACCCCTAAATATGTATCTAAATTACCCACATTTGCCATTATAAAAAATAATGTAAATTAACCCTTAATTTTCATAAAAATTACCCACTTATGCTACTATAAAAACAATATCAAATAACCCCATAAATATGCATATAAATTATCCACTTATGTGCTTAGTAAATTTAAAGCAATCCCTAAATCAGAATCTAATCATATAGTTATAAAGTGCATCAATATAAAATTTCAAATTACTTTTTCTATAATTATTAATATATTATTTATGGTTTTCTCAAAAATATATTATTTATGTTATCATTTATATAAAAAATACTTCCCATAATTGTGTCGTCACTTACTCATATATTCATGAATGAGAGACATATAAGAATACCAAATTTTATGTTGTTCATAGCTTAAAATATATAGTGTTCAATTAGATACAAATCAAACACATATAGAGGCGCTATGCTAAGGGGAAAAATTGCTACTAACTAGACCTACTACAATTATTAGAATATTTAATAGATGAATGAGAGCATGAGATAGATAATTATAATTATTAGCTATTTCTAGCCCGTGCGGTGGCACGGGTTGATAGACTAGTGTTTTTTAATACAAAAGGGATGGGCAGGTGGATATATCAACTTCATATAGCTTCATTATTGCATATAGACCCTAATGACCTAGGAAACAATAAACACCAATCACTACTTGGTCATTGTATACTAATCTACAAGATATAAAAAATAATTATATTTTACCTACATGTAGAGATCGATTATATATGGGGGTTCTTTGACCAATGGCTATTTTTAGCTCTCCTTTTTAGCCCAAATAGCCCAAAAGAGCCAAACAAGTGGGCTATATCAGAGCTATTTACAACTAACCCACTCTAATAAATTATCCTCCCAAGAGGTGTTAATTGGATCTATTTGGAGTAGAGCCCGGATAGCTTATACAAAATAATTATATTTTACCTACATGTATGAGATTATGGGGGTGTTTGAATCCCATGGCGATTTTTAAATCTCCTATTTTTAGCCCAAATAGCCTAAAAAGAGACAAACAGGTGGGTTATTTGCAACTAACCCACTTTAAAAAAATTATCCTCCCAAGAGGTGCTAATTGAAGCTATTTGGAGTGGAACCAAATACCTTTTTGACTATTTGCATAAACATGCTGCAGGTTCAATTGTGTGGGTGTGTGTACTCCCCTACTAGTTCTATGGAAACTTGTTGCGACGTTTTTCTATAAGGAAAAGTATAGCTAAAGTTAGTGCATATTTTTAAGAGAAGCACGTTTCGAAGCTCTGCTAGCTTGCATTGACCAGGCTAGGTCGTTAAGCTGATCGAGCGTGAGTGCGATTGATCAATTGACTAATTGATCGAGCCACATTTACGTGGGGACAGAACTAAGCTAACGGTTAGTATATATACCTATATCTTAAGCCATTTGTCGCGCACTAAACCAAAGGCAGAGATTGTTCTCTCTTACATATGCTAGGATCGTCTGTCGGGATATGTAACGTATATATATATATAGTAGTACACGCTAGGATACTTAGGACGTACGATCCTGGTATAACAAAAGCTAAATCCTGTCTTAGCAACTAACGTTCATAATTAAATTGCCGTATACGTAGCGATAGAAAGTGAAGTGAAGCACAGGACCACCAAGTCCTGACGCACGGTTTTGCTAGCTAGCAGCTAGTAATTAAAAGCTGAACCGATTACACATAACAATGCTACATCAGATGCGATCAGGACCATGCATGGCAGAGCAGAGAAGAAGATTCAAACAGGCAACGAAATCCAACACATTCATACTAGTATCAGATGTAGGGGTCAGTCATCAGGCGCATCTTAACTGCGTGCAGTTCAGAGAATTAATTTAAGGTTTAACTAAAACTTGAAGATCCAACAACTTTTGGATTTCAACATAGTATATCTACCGTCCAGAACAAACACAGAATATTGATGATAACAAGAACAGTACTACTATTGGTTTCCTGAGCTGATGATCTGAAAAGAAAAATGCTAGCTTCTCCAACAAGATAGACGAGCCGTTACAGTTTCAGACTTTTGGCGCAGAAATACGACCGCGCGCGACCTTGATGTATACAGTAGTAACATGTGACCTGCAGATCGAAACTTGCAAATTCCAGGAGCCCTTTGTGGCCATGTACGACGTATACATGTACGTAGAGACCCGCCCGCCGGTACAACTTTTGCAGCAGGTAGCCCAAAAGCTTTTCCATGGTGCTGCCGCTGATCGTCAAGAAAGCAATCGAGAAGGCCGGCGTGCGAGCACGCACTATTAGACGGGACAAACCGGGCGCCTTTGCGCAGACGCGCGCACATACATGCACGCACGCACGCTGCATGGTCATGCATGCTTCAATTCATTGCTTTGTGTGGAGTATACTTCTACTATTACTACTACTCCAGTAGTATCATTTGAACTTTTTGCATGGGAAGAGAGATCTCTGAAGGTTTTCACGTCTTTTTCAGCAGGGAACACATGACTTTAAAGGCCGGAATCATGGCCGGCCGGGCTCCCTTTGCAAGTACGTGCAGGCCCATTGCTACAGCTCGGCGCTACACCACGCCCACACACACTCTATCTACCTCTGCTGGCCTGGCCTGGCCTGGGGCGTCGTGGTCCAAGGAAGAAAGAGGTGTCAGCTAGCTGCTGCGACAGTGAGCAGGGTGCATGGCATGGCACTGCTCACATTCATGCCGTCACGCAGACCCATGCATGCGCTCTGAATTGAAGCAGCTGGGGGCTACCTTTTGGCCAAGATCGTCAGCGGCGGCGTACTCCATCCATCTACGGAGTAATCATCTATTATCCCTCCCGAAGGCACCACACAAAATAAGTTGCCGGCGTATAAGACTACACAAGACTCTACAAAGTGCTATGAACACGACTGTACGTGTACTTGCCATTTATACATATAATTGGGCCTTCTGGGCCACGCCGGAGACGAGGTTATCCGACCAGCGACATGCCGGAGTACTAGTGTACGTGATCAGGAATGCATGCTGTTCGCATTTACTGGCACCCACGGACAGTTGCAGATGATGGCAGCAGGCAGTGCGTGGTGAGCAGCAGGTGCAGGATGGATGCCGCCGCTTGGCATCTTTCGGACCTGCAGGAGGCTTCTAATTCCACACCTGACACATGCATCATGATGTTTAATCTTTTTCCTCGCCCAACTGCTGGGCGTTGGTACACGCTACAGCCAACAGGGGAAGCCTCAAGATACGTTAGGGATCGTCGGAGAGGACCAGCTAGCGACTGGACACTAGCTGCAAGCTATGTTAGCGCGCACATATTGATCGGAGGTGGTGGAGACGGCACGCAATAAGGGTGCGTTTGGTTCCATTCTCTGTTTTCCTGGCCAGACTCCCTCCGGCCAGGCTCTCAGCATGTATAATGTGTTGTTTGGTTGCGTGCACATCTAGAGCCAGGCTAAAGAGAGCAGGCGTTTGGTTGCTTGAACGAGATAAATCGCATGAGATAAAAATATTAAAAAATTATGATTATAATTTTTATTTTGTACAAATACAGTTTTAGAGGACTTATTTTATCTAACCATGTCTTAATTATCCATAAAATACATTAATATCACTTGATATTAACTAATTATACACTAACACATCATTAGTGAGAGAAATAGCTGCATGACCCGAGCCCGGCTCTGCAAAAACAGCCGTTTCTGGCGTTTCTAAGGATGCAGGCAAGAGGAGGGAAATTGCATCTGGAGAGCCTGGCTCTGGGGGCGGTGCAAGCAACCAAACGCCGCTCGCCTGCACCCCATGGGCCTGGTTGGCCCAAAAACGCGAACCAAACGCACCCTAAGGAGCTGAGGATGTGTTGTGGGCATCCCGGCCGGGCGATGGCTATCGACGGAACGGGCAAGCAAAATCTGATGGCGCCCAAAGAGAAGGGCCAGCAGCCTTTGGCCATCATAGAACATGCAAACAAAAGGTGCCTTCTTTTCCTGACAGGCAGGCGCTTTCCTAGATATCTAGCTGCGCCAGCCAACATGCTGTAAGCATCACATCATCGCATAACTCACGGGAGTAATGGCTACTACAGTACTAGTACAGTAGTAGTGTGCAAAGGGAAGGCAATAATCACTGCTTGGTGTGTAATGCTAGTGCTGCAAATCGCGCAGCGGCGAAAGGATTGTTCGTTGGCGGGCTGCAGCTACCTAGGTAGCTGGTTGCTCGGTGATCCTCCCTTGCTTGGCATCTCTGCATGTGGGGTGCGAGCGTACTACCACAAGAGCACCAGGGGCTTGTGCCGTCGCGCGTACAGCAACCTACGACTATAGTACTATATTCTTCGGAGAGAGAACGTCTAGTAGTACCGGCACACAAGAACGACGCATACCATAATGTGATTGTTGTTGGCTCGGCGACACCGGCCGGCAGTGTCATGCAGAAATTATTAATGCATGCATATGCATGCTGTGCTGCATCATCGTGCATGCTATGCTAGCATCTGTACGTAGCGCAGTCCCAATCATCTCGCACGATTTCCATAACAATTACAACCGAAATCAAGTATTCATTGATCATTTTATTAGTAGCTCCACGTATTTCTCACAGTATATATTTTTCTTGGTGTAAAGTGTTGCTTTAGTTAGACAAGTTTTACTATGAGTTAACACTCTTTATGGAACAAAATTTGAAAAGGTAAAACGAATAGTCTTTGTGAGACAGTGAGAGTACTGCGTGTTTTATCTCTTTCCTCATTATTTAAGTCATCGTATCATCATTTTTCTTAGTCGGCAAGTTATTTAATAGGGATAGAAACACCATTAAGGTTTGTCTCAGTGGAGAGGGTCATGACATAGTAGTTACTAAGAGGGTGTTTGGATCCCTCTAGTCAGGTGACTAGTTTTAGTCAGACTAAAAATCTTTAGTCAGGACCCTGTTTGGAGAGTGACTACTACTAGTCAGCATTAAATTCGTCAGCATTAAATTCTTCTCTCCCCCTCTCATTTATCTCTCTTCTCCCTAGTACAATAGCA
The DNA here is from genome assembly GCA_947561735.1 of Cenchrus americanus. Lineage (NCBI taxonomy): Eukaryota > Viridiplantae > Streptophyta > Magnoliopsida > Poales > Poaceae > Cenchrus > Cenchrus americanus. The sequence goes on along the minus strand of OX387241.1, from coordinate 28,337,660 downwards.
ACACTCCTTTCCCGCCCAAGGCAGGAAAGCAGCCTCTGGTTGCTTTTTTCCCTCTCCCTTACGCTATTTAAACACAAGGAATCAAAATGTCCATTTACACGATAAAAAATGTCCATACACAAGGAATCAAAATTGTTCACACACTAGAAAATTAAAATAGTTCCACAATTGTCTCACAATGTTACGTCACAAATTTCTCAATGACCGTTGAACAAACCATCAACAATCATATCTCTCACTCGATTCATATCCACTGAATCTGACTCCATTTCTTCACCCCTAGTGTTACGACGCTTCCTCCTCCTTGTTTCGTCAAGGAGAGGTTGATAACTCTCATCGTTATCACACCTATCAAATTCCTTGTCCGCCAAATGACTTTCACGAATAAAATTGTGCAAGGCCATGCATGCCACAATAATTTTTGTTTGCTTGTGTAGAGGATAACTTGGTACTTTGAAAAGAATCCTCCACTTATTTTTCAAGACTCCAAAACTCGTGACACCCTAAAATTCCATCACTGAAATCACTTAGCAACTTAAAATGTCTTAAGGATTTAAGGAGATTAAAATGCTAAATAAAATTGAGCTCTAAAAATATTAAAGATAATATAATAAAGTTAGAAACAACAAGTGTATGTGCATCATCATTTGGCTTGCATGATTTTGGTTGCTTGAGTAGTCTCTAAAAAGTCTATAAAATATTTGAGAAAAGTTTGCAAAAGTTTGATTTGAATTTGAATTGAAATTTGATTTGAAAATGAGGTTTGAGAAAGAAGAGAAAAAAAAAAACAAAAGAACCAAGACCCTTACCTTTTGGCCCGGGCGGCCCGGCCCCGACTCCCCGCCGCCCACCGCCCTTCCCCCTTCTCTTTTCTTTTTGCGGCGGCGCCGACGGTGGGGCCCCACCCCGTCGGCCTCCATCCCTCCCCTTCCTTTCTTCTTCCCCGCGCCCGCGCCGGCCGCCGGTCGCGCGCCACCGAATCCGCCCGGCTCCCGCCCCTTCCCCTTCCTTCTTTTCCTCCCCAAGCACGCCAATTAAGGCAAGTAATCGCCCGTGATCAATTGGGGGCCGTTTCCCCCTTTCCTTACACCGGCCGTGATGGCCGCCGGCCATCAATGGCAACCCGCCGCCGCCCCGGTCCCCCCGGCCGCTTCACTTCCCTCCCTCGTGCCCTATATAAGCTCGCGCACGCGCTCCTTGGCTCCCCCTTTCGCCTCTCGCAACACACGCGCCCGAACCGAGCCCAATTTCTCCCGCCGCCGCCGCTTTGCTTTCCGCCGCCGCCGTCGTCTCGCCGCCGCCGGTGAAGGGCTTGGTCTCCCACCCGTTTCGTTGATCAATAGGTTCGCGGGGGACTTGACATGCTCGTGCGCCCGCAGTTCGCGCCCCCGACGCCCGTGGCGCCCGCGCCCCGTGCTCGCCGGAGCGCCGCCCGAGCCGCCGTCGTCACCAAGCCGCCCCGCCGCCGCCTCTTTTCCACCCTTCGGCCCGTCCTCATCGCCGCGCGCGTGGTAAGCAAACCCCCCCCGCCCACCTTCCCCTTCTATCGCGCCCGGCGCCTCCCCCGCGAGCTCACCGGAGTGACCGCGCCGCCCCCCTTACGGTGCCGGCCGCCGGGAGGCCCAATCGTGCTCGTAGAGCCCGCTACCGTGTGCGCAAGCGTCTCCGCGTCGTTTTGCCCTAACACGTGGTCGAAGAAACGGCCGGGAACGCCGTCCGCAGCTCACGCCGGCGAGCTCCCCGCCGCGCGCCGCCGCCCTCCGGCGTCGCCGCCGCCGCCCGCCGCATGCTTTCGTCCGCAGCCGTTAGATCGTGAGTAAACGGCGGGATCACGTACCCCTTCGGTTAAGTGGCGGGTCCACGGTGAACCCATGGACCGCGCCCACGGCCGGTCCATGGTGCACCCATGCGCCATCCGCCGTTGGATCTCGGATCCACGGTGCGGAGTGGCAGATTTGTTTAAGAGTCCCCGGATTTTCAAATGTTCACAAGCCGGTCCTTCCACCTTTGGAAATAATTACGGTTAGGTCCCGATTCTTGCAAACTAGCCCCTATCTACCCCGTTTAATTCTCGTTTCAAGTCCTTTTCACTTCATTTTGCATATAAACCCTCCGATTTAATTTATAAAAATGTTTTGTCCCCTGAATTTATTCATAAACAACCCCGTAAACATAGTTTTCTTGCAAATAGGCCCCCGAAAACTCGTTTTAACCATATCTTTCTCATTTTAACTCCGTTTTTAGCGTTCTATATACCGAAATGATCGTCTCGACGAGTGGAATCTTTTAAACAGTAAATTTACCAGTTTTATTACTGTTTGGTGTACTGTTTTGTTTATTGATTGTTATCCATGTTTGACTCGTAGATATCGTGCTCGTTTCGTCCGAGCTCCCCGTCGGAAGTGATCCGGAAGAACCTTGTCTTTGAAGAGGAATTCACCCAACTTGTAGAGGAAGGCAAGTGGATTTCCCCCTCTGCATAATCTTTTTGAACCTATGACACCGCATGCTAAACAATGTTTACTATTCCCGTTGAAATGCATAAATCGATGGGCAAACACCTAGCTAAGGACTTGACTAGATGTTTTACCACTTTACCTTGATCAACCCCTGTTTAAACAAATGTTTGGGGTAGATAAATGCTTAGCTTGCTCAACATAAGTTTGGTTATGCTTTGTTTATGTTATACATCTCGGTTTTGGTTATGTATATGCTTGTGCTTTAACAAGATAACTTGATATAATCGGAACATGGAGAACCACCCAAGATAACAGACAACCACAGTCCACATGGCTCGGCTTAGCCAATTAATTAGGAGAGTGGGGTAGCCGATAGCTCTTTTCCGAGAGGGGCACGGGGGCCGGAGTTGAAGGGGTATAGCCCGGTCCTTTTGGGGTAGCGACCTTGGCTAAGGTGTTGACCACTAGGGAGGGTTATGGCCGCTCCGCCGTCTTTAATCGTTGCGGGATGTTGGTTTCTCTTCTTTCCTTTGTAAAGGCTTCGTAGTGGACCCCTAGCCACTCACCTTGGAAGTGTTTAAGGGTCTAGCTAACCCGGCAAGATGGGGAACACGAACCGTGGGTAAAGTGTACAACCTCTGCAGTGTAAAACGATCGATCAGCCGTGCTCACGGTCACGAGCGGCTTGGACCCTCACATGAGTAATAAACTTGAAGATTAATGTAAATCGTGGGTTGGAGGTTTGGTTTGAGGTTTCTTTTAAGGTTAAGTGGGTTGGTATACACTTACATCTAGTAACTAGGTGCTTGCTAATAAAACTTGACCAACTTATAAAATGCTTACCGCTGTGAACCATAGCCTATCCTTGATAGCCTTGCATATTCCCCCACTTGCCGAGCTCCAACCATAAGTGTGCTCACCCTTGCTTACCGCCGTTCGAGAGGAGAATGTCGGAGGCGAGGACGAGTACCGGAGTGACTTCGAGGAGTTCTAGGCATGCGGATCCCCCCGGTCATCATGCTCGTGGATGTCGGCGATGGAGATGCTCGTCGTCGCTTAGTTATCGTCTTGTTGGGACCTTCGAGTCCACCCTTTTGGATGTAATAAAGGATGTTATACTTGGTTTAAACTCTTGTACGTTTTGTTACGGCAATGGTATTACTCTCGTTTTGTCCAATCATGTGTGTGTAAATGATCCCGGCGCACATATGAGATGCATTCGGTTTTCCTTGTAAAATCGGGTGTGACAAAGTGGTACCGAGCCGTGATGACCGTAGGACGCGAGCCTTAGTTAGAAATGGACGAAATTAAGGATTCATGTTCTAGAAAGCCACATCATGCTTCAAATCATCTTATTTACGCACTAAAAATCTAATTTAACTTTGTTTATCATTTTAAACTATCATTTTGATTTATTCTGCACTCTGAGATCAGTTTTGCTTTGACAGATGGCCGGGACTTACATGACCCCTCGCAAGAGCACCGGTGGACGCTTTCCTCTTTGGACGGTGGCTCCCTCGCCATCGCCTTGAGGATGTTGAGGAGGAACAGGAGGAGTTCCGGCGGGGAGGTTGAGGTTGAGGAAGACCCGAGAGGAGGTCCAGCCGAAGAAGAAGAAGAGGATCCCGAAGAAGTTGAGATGGAGGAGGAGGAGGAGCCGGAAGAGCCATTGGAACGACCACGGTACCGTACGATGGCACGGTGCTTGAGGCAGACGCGGATGGTGACATTGTGATTCCACCGGCGCCTGCAGTCAATGAGGAAGCACCCCCTGCACCTGCTGATCCTGTGCCAAAAGGTGATCCAGAAGACTCCAGTGATGACGAGTGTGGGTGAGGATGATGGTAACCATCTTCCTTGGCAACCCGAGAGGAAGATGAAGATCCCCGCTACCATGGAGCTGAATACCATAAGCACTCTACTGAAGCTGAGAATGGGCTGTTCTGCATTCTCCTGTGGGATGTTCTGAGGTATCTGGGATATACCATAAGGCCTCTCTATGTGACCAAGCATTTCAGTGAGCCTGGAATGAGGGATTACTACACTTGCAAAGTTTACATCAGGAAGCCTCTGAATGATACTGAAGGATGGAGGTATCGCTCATCCCACCATAGCACGAGCTCGGTTCTCTACGGATGATCTTTGCGGTGAATGATGCAGCAAGGAGGGCGCTCTGGTCGGTTTGTAATGCTAATCGAGTGCAGTTGTTCCAGTCGGAGTACCGTCATGTGCCTCGACGTGCAAGTGGCACAGAAGTGACTGTGGTGCCAGCAGGAGGTGATGACCGCATCGATGTCTTGGCAAGGGTGACTGCTGCTCTGAATGCTGATCTGGAGAGAGCAACTTTGGAGATAAACAAGTATCATGAAGAGCTGCAGGCTGCTCAGGCAAAGATAGCGCGTCTTGAAGCACAACTTGCAGGACAGCGACTGCCTCAGGAAGTCATGCCATACCAGACTACAGCTTCCCCTCCGCGCAAAAGGCTTCGTTACGGCACTGATGAAGCTACTACTCGTCTTGGCTAGGATCCTAGGATGCTCGCCCTTATCATTTACCTTTTCGATAGACCGTTCCTGCGTGAACGTATTTGCTTGTAATAATGAATGCTGTTTGCAAACATGCTTGAGTTGGATCTTTGCTTGATTGTAATTGTATGGTGGAGTGATGGCCACTATGCAATCTGAAATTTTAAGTTAATTAAAGTTTGGTTTGGGTTTTATCGGTTGTCATTGCTTAATCTCTCATGCAAGTATGTTTGGATCAAATCTGTTTTCGCAGTCATATGACATGTCAGTAATGTTTTGTTTATAACTCAAGCTACAGAAATCCAAATGACATGAAACCAGTTGGGTTAGTTCACAAATTTAGAGGATGAATTTCTGTCAAAAATTCAATGGTATACCATACATATTCTGGGAGTTATGCACAAAGTAATGAACATGACAGAATCTGTAAATCTCTGCTGATACAGCTGTACTGTTTGAATTATATCTCGAGTTATACATATCCAAATGAGGTGATTCCAGTTGGGATGGTTCCATAATTTTATACACTATAATCTGGTAAAAATTCGTGGTCATTGGATATTTACACAGAAAGTTATGCATAATTCTTTGAGGTCAACAGAATCTGTCTTAACTGAAGTACATGCTGTCATTTTACTTTGAGTTATTCTCTTATGCAATGATTCAAGTACAATTATCCGAGATATGATTTTTCTAACGGTCAGATGGTAAACACCAGGTCCGGAGGAGGTCAAGACGTGCCACCTGTGATCCGGGCACATATTGCAAATCAACAAAACCCAAAGCACCACCTCCACCGATCAACCAAGCAATGGACCCGAACATGCGGCAATTCCTGGCGGCGCGGATGCAACCGATTCAAAACCTTACCAACACCGTGCGCGATGCAAGCTCAACGAACCAGCCACCACCACCGATGCCACCACCACCCCCGCCACCAAGGGACAGGCACAAGGAGTTCATGAGCCACCATCCCCCTACATTTTCTCACTCGGTGATCCACTAGATGCCGATGACGGCCGAAAACTATCACTAAGAAGCCGGAGATCGTGCGGTGCACCGACAGGGGAGATGGTTCGTATGCTGCTTTGGAAGACTTGTGGGGCGGGCCGCAGATTGGTGGGATGCGTACTCTCAAGCTCATCCCAACGGGCGAACATCACTTGGCGGAATTCCGTGACAACTTCCGCACTTATCACATTCCTTCGGGGGTTCTCAAGCTCAAGCGAGAGGGAGTTCTTGTCACCGAGGCAAGGCAATATGTCGGTGGATCGAGTATCCGGACAAGTTCACTCACTTGTCACGTTATGCACCCGATGAAGTCAACACCGATCCAAAGAGGCAAGAAAGGTTCTCGGATGGCTTGATTAGTCCTCTCGAACTATCTCTTTGCGAGTCACATCTTCCCGGACTTTCGTACGCCGGTAAACAAAGCTATTGGGCCGGAAAGCAAGAGGAAGGAGATGGGTGAACATAAACGCAAGTTTCGGTCTCGAGGGCGCTCTAGCGGTAACACCCGTCCCCGTTACGGTTCTCGGCGAGCCCGACTCCATATCGTCCCGGTGGACAAGGCCGGGAGGTACCCACGAACATGCGGCTCCGGCGCTCGTTTCAGCCACGGCGCTTCAATCCTCGGACCCCCGGGACTCCTACTCCACGGTCCGAATCATCCTAGCAACAACTGCGGGGCACTCGTCGGAAACACCAACCCCTGTTCGGCCGGTGGATGCTTCAAGTGCGGAGAGCCGGGACATTATGCTAACAAGCTGTCCTAAGAGGGTGATGCGGACTCCACGAGAGGGACATTGGGAACGGGACCGGGCGGTCATCTTCACGAGCTCGTACTCCACGGACACCCGGCAAGAGAGGCCGGCGAGTCATGTGCGTGGCCGAGTCAATCATGTATCGGTGGAGCAAGCTCGGAATGATGCCGGCGTGGTATTGGGTACGTTTTTCGTCAACTCGTACCTCGCTACCGTATTATTTGATTCAGGAGCATCACATTCATTCATAACGATCAATTTGTGGCAAAATATAACTTATCTATGAGTACAATGAAGAACCCACGATAGTTAGCACTCCCGGGGGAGAAATGAAAACTGGTCACATATGCCCACAAGTAAAGATAAATATCATGGGGGTAGACTTTCTTGCTAATGCGGTAGTTCTAAAATCATGGGGAATAGATGTCATACTTGGTATGGATTGGTTAAGGAGTTGTGATGGAGTTATTCAGTGTCGAAAGAGGTCAGTACTGTTAACCGGTCCTCAAGGGGAAAGAGTAGAGTATGTGAGTGCACCCTCATCTGTCAAAGGAGTTATGAACTCTGTTGAAGGCAAGGCCTTGGAGGATATAAGGGTAGTGAACGAATTCCCTGATGTATTTCCAGAGGATTTGCCAGGTATGCCACCTGATCGTGACATTGAATTTAGTATTGAACTTATACACAAGTACTCGCTCCCATATCTAAAAGACCATATAGAATGGATGTTAAAGATCTAGTCGAATTAAAGAAACAAATTGAAGAATTGCTTAGAAAAGGGTTTATCCGTCCTAGTTCATCACCATGGGGAGCCCCCACACTCTTCGTTGATAAGAAGGATGGTTCTAGGAGGTTGTGTATAGACTATCGATCACTTAATGAGGTTACTATCAAGAATAAGTACCCTTTACCTCGGATTGAGGATTTGTTTGATCAAATGAGAGGAGCTAAGGCTTTCTCTAAGATAGATCTTAGATCGGGTTATCATCGCTTGAAAATCCGTGTGGAGGATATACCAAAGACAAACATTCACTTCTAGATATGGGTTATATGAGTTCACCGTGATGTCCTTTGGCTCGACCAATGCACCAAAGATACTTTATGTATTTGATGAACAAGGTATTCATGGAGTATCCGGATAAGTTTGTTGTGGTATTCATTGATGATATATTGGTATTCTCTCGGAGTGAAGAAGAACACGAAGAACATTTGAGGCTTGTGTTACAGAAGTTACGGGAACATCAGCTGTATGCCAAGTTCAGCAAGTGTGCTTTCTGGTTAAAGGAGGTATCTTTTCTCGGACATATCATCACAGATGGAGGCATAGCAGTCGATCCAAGCAAGGTTCGGGATGTATTGAACTGGAGTCCGCCTAAGAATGTGCCGGAGATCAGAAGTTTCCTTGGTCTTGCAGGATACTATCGGAGGTTCATTGAAGGGTTTTCTAAGATAGTGAAGCCACTTACCACTCTGCTCGAGAAAGGAAGAGAATTCAAATGGGATGAGAAGTGTCAGGCTAGTTTTGAGGAATTGAAGAAGAGGCTGACCACAGCACTCGTGTTGATCATGCCGGACATACACAAAGGGTTCGATGTGTCTTGTGATGCCTCTCGGCAAGGTTTGGGATGTGTGTTAATGCAAGAAGGAAAGGTAGTCGCTTATGCTTCAAGACAATTAAGGAAACATGAGCAGAACTATCCTACTCATGATCTTGAGTTGGTCTGCGGTTGTTCACGCTTTGAAGATCCGGAGACATTATATGATTGGGAACAAGTGTAAGATCTTTACCGACCATAAGAGTCCGAAATATATCTTTACTCGAAGGATCCGAATTTGAGGCAAAGAAGATGGTTAGAGTTGATCAAAGATTATGATTTGGATATCCAAGTATCATCCAGGAAAAGCGAATGTTGTGGCAGATGCTTTGAGTCGGAAGGGACAGACTAATATGTTATTGGGACACCGTTACCTCAAGAACTATGTTGGGAGATGGCACGGCTTAACTTGGGAATGGTTGCTTCGAGTGAGACTTTGACATTAGAGGTTGAATCGACACTTGAGCAGGATATCGGGAAGGGACGGTTGGATCGATGCCAAGATTGCGAATACGGGAAGTTGATTAAGTTAGGCAAAGTTCCGGAATTCGAGAGAAGATGAGCAAGGAACAAGTGTGGTTTAAGAACGAATCCGTGTACCGAGATCAAGGAATTGAGAGAAGTTATCTTGAAGGAAGCACATGATTCGGCTTACTCTATACACCCTGGTAGTACCAAGATGTATCGGGACTTGAAGCGAGAGATACCGGTGGTATGGGATGAAGAAAGACGTGGCGGCTCATGTAGCTTTGTGTGATGTGTGCCAAAGAGTGAAGGCCGAGTATCAAAGACCAAGCAGGATTGCTACAACCTCTGAAGGTACCTGAGTGGAAATGGGAGGAAATCGGTATGGATTTCATAGTGGGATTACCTCGTACTCGTGACGGGTATGATTCTATTTGGGTTATTGTGGATAGACTAACCAAGGTAGCGTACTTCATTCCAGTAAAGACGACTTATACAGGAGTGAAGCTAGCTGAGTTGTATAATTCAAGAATAGTGTGTTTGCATGGAGTGCCGAAGAAGATAGTGTCAGATCGAGGCACACAGTTCACCTCACGGTTTTGGCAGAAGTTGCATGAATCGATGGATACAAAGTTGAACTTCAGCTCAGCGTATCATCCTCAGACAGATGGGCAGACAGAGAGAACAAATCAGATACTCGAGGATATGTTGAGAGCTTGTGCATTAAAGAACAGTGGCAGTTGGGATAAGAGTTTGCCTTATGCAGAGTTTGCTTACAACAACAGCTATCAGTCCAGCATCAAGATGGCACCTTTTGAAGCTCTGTATGGAAGGAAGTGTAGAACACCGTTGTTTTGGAATCAGACTGGTGAAAGGCAGTTCTTTGGGCCAGACAGCATACGAGAAGCAGAAAAGCAAGTTGAAATCATAAGGGAGAATCTTAAGGCAGCACAGTCAAGACAGAAGAGTTATGCTGATCCTCGACGAAGAGAGGTGATCTTGGAAGTCGGTGATTATGCATACCTCAGAGTGTCACCTATTCGAGGGTTACGAAGGTTTAATGTCAGAGGAAAGTTATCACCTCGATTTATCGGACCTTTCAAGATTTTGGAACGGAAAGGAGAAGTAGCATACCAGTTAGAATTGCCAGCACAGTTGTCAGGAGTTCATGATGTGTTTCATGTATCCCAGCTAAAGAAATGCACAAGTGAGGTCAGAATAGAACCGGTACAGTTAGAGGATATTCAAATGGAGAATGACCTGACATACAAGGAATACCCTGTTAAGATCTTGGATGTGTCGAAAGAGTTACCGGGAGTAAGATCATCGAATGTGTAAAGTGCGGTGGAGTCATCACACCGAGGAAGAGGCAACTTGGGAAAGAGAGGATGAACTCAAGGAAGACTTCCCTCACTGTTCTCTAAATCTTCGAATCTCGGGACGAGATTCTCTTTAAGGGGGTAGGATTTGTGACACCCTAAAATTCCATCACTGAAATCACTTAGCAACTTAAAATGTCTTAAGGATTTAAGGAGATTAAAATGCTAAATAAAATTGAGCTCTAAAAATATTAAAGATAATATAATAAAGTTAGAAACAACAAGTGTATGTGCATCATCATTTGGCTTGCATGATTTTGGTTGCTTGAGTAGTCTCTAAAAAGTCTATAAAATATTTGAGAAAAGTTTGCAAAAGTTTGATTTGAATTTGAATTGAAATTTGATTTGAAAATGAGGTTTGAAAAAGAAAAGAAAAAAAAACAAAAGAACCAGCACCCTTACCTTTTTGGCCCGGGCGGCCCGGCCCCCGGCTCCCTGCCGGCCCCCGCCCTTCCCCCTTCTCTTTTCTTTTTGCGGCGGCGCCGACGGGTGGGCCCCACCCGTCGACCTCCATCCCTCCCCTTCCTTTCTTCTTCCCCGCGCCCGCGCCGGCCGCCGTCGCGCGCCACCGAATCCGCCGGCTCCCGCCCCTTCCCCTTCCTTCTTTTCCTCCCCAAGCCCTCGCCAATTAAGGCAAGTAACGCCCGTGATCAATTGGGGGGCCGTTTCCCCCTTTCCTTACACCGGCCGTGATGGCCGCCGGCCATCAATGGCAACCCGCCGCCGCCCCCGGTCCCCCGGCCGCTTCACTTCCCTCCCTCGTGCCCTATATAAGCTCGCGCACGCGCTCCTTGGCTCCCCCTTTCGCCTCTGCGCACACACGCGCCCGAACCGAGCCCAATTTCTCCCGGCGCCGCCGCTTTGCTTTCCGCCGCCGCCGTCGTCTCGCCGCCGCGCGGTGAAGGGCTTGGTCTCCCACCCGTTTCGTTGATCAATAGGTTCGCGGGGGACTTGACATGCTCGTGCGCCCGCGGTTCGCGCCCCCGACGCCCGTGGCGCCCGCGCCCGGTGCTCGCCGGAGCGCCGCCCGAGCCGCCGTCGTCACCAAGCCGCCCCGCCGCCGCCTCTTTTCCACCCTTCGGCCCGTCCTCATCGCCCGCGCGTGGTAAGCAAACCCCCCCCCGCCCACCCTCCCCTTCTATCGCGCCCGGCGCCTCCCCCCCGCGAGCTCACCGGAGTGACCGCGCCGCCCCCCTTACGGTGCCGGCCGCCGGGGGTGAGGCCCAATCGTGCCCGTAGAGCACCGCTACCGTGTGCGCAAGCGTCTCCGCGTCGTTTTGCCCTAACACGTGGTCGAAGAAACGGCCGGGAACGCCGTCCGCAGCTCACGCCGGCGAGCTCCCGCCGCGCGCGCGCCGCCCTCCGGCGTCGTCGCCGCCGCCCGCCGCATGCTTTCGTCCGGAGCCGTTAGATCGTGAGTAAACGGCGGGATCACGTACCCCTTCAGTTAAGTGGCCGGGTCCACGGTGAACCCATGGACCGCGCCCACGGCCGGGTCCATGGTGCACCCATGCGCCATCCGCCGTTGGATCTCAGATCCACGGTGCGGAGTGGCAGATTTGTTTAAGAGTCCCCGGATTTTCAAATGTTCACAAGCCGGTCCTTCCACCTTTGGAAATAATTACGGTTAGGTCTCGATTCTTGCAAACTAGCCCCTATCTACCCCGTTTAATTCTGTTTTAAGTCCTTTTCACTTCATTTTGCATATAAACCCTCTGATTTAATTTATAAAAATGTTTTGGCCCCTGAATTTATTCATAAACAACCCTGTAAACATAGTTTTCTTGCAAATAGGCCCCTGAAAACTGTTTTAACCATATCTTTCTCATTTTAACTCCGTTTTTAGCGTTCTATATACCGAAATGATCGTCTCGACGAGTGGAATCTTTTAAACAGTAAATTTACCAGTTTAATTACTGTTTGGTGTACTGTTTTGTTTATTGATTGTTATCCATGTTTGACTCGTAGATATCGTGCTGTTTCGTCCGAGCTCCTCGTCGGAAGTGATCCGAAGAACTCGTCTTTGAAGAGGAATTCACCCAACTTGTAGAGGAAGGCAAGTGGATTTCCCCCTCTGCATAATCTTTTTGAACCTATGACACCGCATGCTAAACAATGTTTACTATTCCCGTTGAAATGCATAAATGCGATGGGCAAACACCTAGCTAAGGACTTGACTAGATGTTTTACCACTTTACCTTGATCAACCCCTGTTTAAACAAATGTTTGGGGTAGATAAATGCTTAGATTGCTCAACATAAGTTTGGTTATGCTTTGTTTATGTTATACATCTCGGTTTTGGTTATGTATATGCTTGTGCTTTAACAAGATAACTTGATATAATCGGAACATGGAGAACCACCCAAGATAACAGTACAACCACAGTCCACATGGCTCTGGCTTAGCCAATTAATTAGGAGAGTGGGGTAGCCGATAGCTCTTTTCCGAGAGGGGCACGGGGGGCCGGAGTTGAAGGGGTATAGCCCGGTCCTTTTGGGGTAGCAGCCTTGGCTAAGGTGTTGACCACTAGGGAGGGTTATGGCCCGCTCCGCCCTCTTTAATCGTTGCGGGGCGTTGGTTTCTCTTCTTTCCTTTGTAAAGGCTTCGTAGTGGACCCCTAGCCACTCACCTTGGAAGTGTTTAAGGGTCTAGCTAACCCGGCAAGATGGGGAACACGAACCGTGGGTAAAGTGTACAACCTCTCGCGAGTGTAAAACTGATCGATCAGCCGTGCTCACGGTCACGAGCGGCTTGGACCCTCACATGAGTAATAAACTTGAAGATTAATGTAAATCGTGGGTTGGAGGTTTGGTTTGAGGTTTCTTTTAAGGTTAAGTGGGTTGGTATACACTTACATCTAGTAACTAGGTGCTTGCTAATAAAACTTGACCAACTTATAAAATGCTTACCGCTGTGAACCATAGCCTATCCTTGATAGCCTTGCATATTCCCCCACTTGCTGAGCTCCAACCATAAGTGTGCTCACCCTTGCTTACCGCTGTTCGAGGGAGAATGTCGGAGGCGAGGACGAGTACCGGAGTGACTTCGAGGAGTTCTAGGCATGCGGATCCCCCGCTCATCATGCTCGTGGATGTCGGCGATGGAGATGCTCGTCGTCGCTTAGTTATCGTCTTGTTGGGACCTTCGAGTCCACCCTTTTGGATGTAATAAAGGATGTTATCTTGGTTTAAACTCTTGTACGTTTTGTTACGGCAATGGTATTACTCTCGTTTTGTCCAATCATGTGTGTGTAAATGATCTGGCGCACATATGAGATGCATTCGGTTTTCCTTGTAAAATCGGGTGTGACAAAAACAACGCTCAATGACATTGCGTAGCCTAGAATGAGTATAATTGAAGTGCTCCTTTTTACCTCTCGGCATGGTACCTTGATGGAACTCCTGAAAATGATACTTTTGGCCCCTGTACGGTGCAAGATAACCCGGTTTGTTGGGGTAGCCCGAGTCAACAAGATAAAATTCCCCCCTGTTCATGGCAATATATTTTAGCAAATGTCAATGTAAGGCATAAAACTATTGTACGGAGTATCAAGTTTCGTACCTGAAGGCGGATGTGGAAACTTGTGACCAAACCGGCTAAGGGCATCCTTGAATGGCCTCATATCATGAACTGATCCAGGCTACCCCGCAAGCACGAAAGTGAATCTCATGTCAAAATCACATATAGCCATAACATTCTGACTACAGTAACCATGTCTGCTTAAATACTGGGGAACCTTGTTTGGTGGCACCACAACCGGCACATGAGTCCCATCTATTGCTCCAATGCAATCATTGAACCATGGGTACCACTGAGCACCTCTTAACCTTTCATGGACAACTCTAAATTCAGGATCTCGTGGCTTAGTGATGTCAATGGAAAGCTTAACCATACATTCCAATACTTTGTTAAACTTTCTACTGACTGTCTCCATGGACCTGATGAACCGATTCTCAGCATGTCTACAGTTGGGGAGATCCAACTATATATAAAAAGACCGATGACATTTTCTTGGTTGACTTCAGTCCATAAGACTCCACTAGTAGATTATGTAGTTTATCAAACACCGGTGGGTACATCCTAAACATTTTGTAGCAATCTGTTCTGTTTCCTAGAGTTCTCACTACCGATTCAATCCAAACTCTTTAGCTTTTAAAATCCTCCTTTCCCCTTTAACCATGAAACGATCCATGTAGTATGTACCAAATATGTGGGCAACCATACCTAGTTTGGTGAGCCTCTACCGCCTCAACTGAAGTAGTGCTAGCCGTTGGGGGGGGGGGCTACCCGAAAAATTCGGATGACTACCCAAACACAAGTGAGAGTTCTTAGCTCGTTCAAGTTCAAAGTGAGAGCGCAAAGAGACCGTGATTCCCTCTCGCAAGTAGCACAAGTTCCAAAAAGTCCGAATCCGTTTACACGTGCCCTTGCGCCCCCTTTTTATAGGGAGACGAAGGGACTTTTACATACCGATAACACCCTTAGCCTTAGAGAATATTCCTAGCGTGAGCGCATACAGATTGTCTTTTTCATCTAACATATTTACAAATCCGCCACTAGTTCACACTCTAAACCCGGACTTTTTGGGACTACAACTTTGACTTTGCTTCTCTCCCGGTTCGCGAATGTCTTCGCATGAAACTCCCGAACGGGGTCTTCAACGGCTTCCCGAATCGGGCCGTTCTCCGAAGATAAGGCCATCGACAATTTGAGATTCGGGCTTCCGCATGTTCGTGACTCCACTTCTTCACCGAATCAAGATTCCCGAACTTTGCACATTCGCGAATTCAAGGCTTCGCAGGTTCCGGGCTTCCGAGAATCGTGAATTACCTGCTCCTGAAAAACATGCTTCGAGAACTTTGTTAAACTCAACGTTTCGAGGGTGACGGGTTTTCCTGAATTCCCCAACACTAGCCCCTCGGGGAAGCGGGTTGACTCCGACGATCCGATTCCACGAATCCTTCGGAAATTTAGTAAAAAACGTCACCCTCGGAACGTCGGAGGGGACACGCGTCGCCCGGGGAACCAAGGACGGTTAACTCGAGGCGTGTTTCGCGGAACTACCCCTCCCCAGCCCTATAAATAGCGGGCTGTTGCTGTTAAAAAATTTTACAGCTCTCCGGCTTTTCACGATTCGTGCATCTCTCTTTCTTCGCGGACTCTGGGCTTCTGCTAAAAGGTTCGCGAGCTCCGGGTCTTGTTCACGCTTCTCTAAGGTATTCCTTCATCTTTCTTTTGTCAATTGTTAGTCGTTAAACTTCGTTGTAGTGCTGTCGCGATTTCGCAAGCTTTATTCTCGAATGTTATTCTTAATTGTTTGTATGTTCGTATCTGTTGGTTAGGTGGCTCGAGTTAAAAGCACAGCTAGACCCATGACTAACGAAGAGCTCGTTGCGGCTGGTCTTCCGCTCGACCCAGTGCCGAAGGCGCGGAGCGTGCCGCACCAGCCGAAGATTCTGGCTCTCCCGGTGGCTCCCGGAGTCGCGAAGATGGGGAGGTTCAGTCCGACAGTGGCGAAGGCATCGGAGATGTGGATGCGGTGTCGATGACTCGATCGCAGCAAGGACCTCCGGCCCGTTGCCGCCCTCGCTTGCCTTCGGAGAGTCGAAGGTGACAAGCAACACAATTCGCGAATATGAGAAGGCTGGGTTCTTCTCTCCTGGCGCTGGGTGTGCCCCTCTCGACGAGCAGATCCCTACGCCCAAGGACGGAGAAATTGTTGTATTTCGGGATTTCTTCATCTGCGGGCTGAGGTTCCCCTGTGACCCCGTCCTGCCAGCTATTCTCGATGCATTTTCGGTGAAAATCCACCAGCTCTCTCCGACATCTTTCCTTGAAGTGTCGAAGTTTATCTAGATTTTGAAGACCTTCGGCTGCAGTCCTAGCGCGACGCTTTCACCGCATTCTACGAACCGGTGATCATTCCCGAAGTTGTCAAAGGTGAAGACGGGAAGTTCTATCACACTCAGCACGCGTGCTGCACCTTCAACACACGACGTCGAATACCCGACAAGGAATCACCCGAATCCAGATCGCTCCTTGCTGCAAGTCCAACCTTACCGATGATTGGAGATCTTACTGGTTTTATCTGAAGGTCGATATGCCGAAAGCGGTCATGCCCGATCGCGCCTCTTGCCGCGGTAAATGTTGGGAAGTTCAACCGGCGGGCTTTGGGAATCGAAGGCGTGAGAATGCATTTCATCCGGCCAGCACCATACTTGATGGCCGCGATATCATCGAAGAATTCGTCGCCGCCCGGTCCGGCCTATCTCGAACGGTTGGTCCCCTACCGAGCTCGTGTACTACAATGTCAACCGGGCCGACCGTAAGGTGCCTTTCCCGAAGTTCGGGATCAAGCTTCGCGAAGGCCAGAGCGCCAAGGAGTTCATGGACGAAGTAGAGAAAAGGGTGAACGTCATGGTAGGCGAATATACCATGAACGAGTACAAGGCATATAAGGCCCTGGTGAAGCATAAGAAGAAGATCAACCGCATCTTTTCGGAAGTTTGTGGTGACAAATTTTTCAGCTCTCGAGGCCCTGCTCCCAAGTTGAAACTTCCCGCCGTCGCTGTGGCCAGTTGCTCAGCCGCCCCTATCAACGCTCCCCGAATAAGGTCGTCGAAGCGAGGCTCGTCACCTGCCATCGAGGGGGCCTCTTCGGGAGTCAAGCCTTCAAGGACTAGATCGCTGGAATCGTCGAAGCGGAAACGAAAGACTTCCGAACCTCGGGCTTCGGATGCTGAACTCCAGGCCGCTTCGGGGCTTGCCCAGATGAGCCACAAGAAACTAAAGAAGGTTGCGAAGAAAGTTTCTTCCACCGGCGTTCGGCGAGTCCCATCCGCCTTCGACGATGACACCTTCGCGGACACAGACAGCCTCAAAGGTGTTTTCCTTTGGCCATTGTTTAACTTTCGAGACAGCTGTCCATCTGGTTCCGAGAATGAATTCGTGGATGTTGATTCCTTTTCGAATGCTGCCCCCGAAGTTCAAAAGGAGACCGCTCTCGCCGTTGCTTTGAGAAGTCCATTGTTGCTGACGTTGCTGTCCCCACCGAGTCCCCCCGTTCTTCGCCGAAGCTCCCGTTCTTGAAGTCCCCGCCGCCGAGCAAGCCTCCTCCGACCTCGCCCGGGACCTTGAGCTCACTATTCAAAGGGGAGACAATCCTACCGAACATGTTCCTTTGGTTGAAGTTCGGGAGATTGTCCCCCGAAGACCGAGCTCCCTCTCCTTCCTTAGCCGCTTTTAACAAAAGTTTTGGTACGTCCCATCGCGACAAGCTATTGCGTGTTGGTTTCGAGACAACCGGCGTTGGGAGCAAGACATCCAAGTTTTTAACTCGTGGAAATCGTCCGCAATTGTTGATGAAACGAGGAGAGGAGGCCTCGGAATGACCCGAAGAAGGCGCTCGGGACTCCGAGAGGGGGCCTCACTCGTCTCCGAAACCACTCCTTCATCTCGAGGGAAGACTTCTTCTGGTTCGACTAAACAAGTCACCATGCAGCATTTTAGCAAGCAAGGTTTGTTCTTTCTCACTACCTTTTCAAATCTTTCACAATTATTGAATCTTGGTCTGAGACTTACTCCTGAATTTTTCAGAATTCAAGAATCTTCTGCACTCTTACTCTCCTTCAAAGCTTGCACGCTTTCAAGAGGATTATGCCCTCAAGCACTCTATGCTCGGGAAGGTTGCCATAGAGCGGCTCGGCGATCGGAAAAAAAATTAACGAACGGCTTTCCCGAAGTCGAAGGAACTGGAGCGTAACTTCGCCCTCGCGCAATCCGCGAACTTGGAGCTCGAGAAAAAGGTGGCTGAGTTGGCGGAAGCTTTGAAGACAAGTCACGATGAAAAGAAGGTCGCAGAGGCCACGCTCGAGCAATCCAAGAAAGAGCTTGAAAAGGTTAGAAAATCTCACGAAGATGATCTGAGCGTGATTGAAAAGCTTCGGGAGAAGCAAGAGCGAGCTACGAAAACTGCCGAAGATCTTCGTGTTAACAATGCCGATCTCGCCAAATCCCCGAGCGCAAAGGACCGCAAAATCGTAGATCTTGAGAAGGCGGCGGGAACAAAGTGAGGCCTCGAAGAAGAACACTTCGAGAGACTGCGGAAAAGCTCGAAACGCTCTACGAGGAGTACGGGGAAGTCCTTGAATGAATTCGGTGTTCGTCCAGCCCCTCTTCGGATAACATTGAGATTCCCGATTTCATGGATTGGCTGGAGGCCGAGTTCAAGGCCCTTACTAAGGTGATTTCCGGTGCCAGCAACTTCGCTGTTGCCTTCTCTGTGGAGAGCATTTTGAAGATTCTTCACGACTATGACTGTGTCAACCTGGAGAAATTTCGCGCGAATCTCTCTCAATTCCCCAGCGCTACTAGCACCGCAATACTTCGAGCCAACTCCGACGTTCTGGCCATCAAGATCAAGTTCGCAAGGGAATTTTGGCTGACTGGCTGGAAGGATATTGTTAAGACCATTGCGCGTGCAAAGCTTGCTGAGGTAGTTTCTTTTGTCCGATTTCATGACTTGTGTTTGTCGCAGATGTTTCAGTTTCTTAAACCTTATTCACTTTTGCCTTCCTTTCTCAGCTGAACGAAGAGGAGAACCGAGAGGACATCGCCGCGTCTTCCGAAGGATCGACCTCCCGGCGAAGGTTCGAGCGAGTTCGGCGAAGACGGCTCGGGTGGCGGCGGCGACGACGCCGACGGCGAACGGGTCCCCGAGCAAGAGGAGGATTCGCCGAAGGTGGATGTTACAAACTAAACGATATGTCCGAACTTTGGGTGTATTCGAGATTGGTTGTACATTCATGTAGATTCATTGAACTTCCCCTGAACAAATGTTTTGTATATTTTAACTTCGCACAGTCCCGCAAGCCGGGCACCGCGGGACGATGCTACCGCTGCGAATTCATCGGGATAGTATGCTCGTTAGTGGTGAAGCGTGGCGTCTGTTCAAGCGAGCACATCCCGAACAAGATTTTTCCGATTTTTGGCTTGAGGCCTCGCTTAAGTTTTCTATAGGTTGTTTCGATCTCTCCTCGTTTTTCTTATTTCGTAAGAAGATTCGTTCCGCGTCGTCTACTCCGCTGTCCGTGAAGGTTCCCAAGATGGAGCCCCTTAGCCCCTTAGCCGATGCATCCGACTTTGCCTATGCCGGTGATATGGTCGAAAACAATGTTTGTAAATCGGGACATGTTGTAGAGCTTTCGTTTTGAATTTTGCACTGACTGTTGTAATTATCGAGGAACTATTCGGAAGTTTTTATGCGAATAAGGCGACGAATACGTTTTTCCTTGAAAAAACGTCACCCTCCCCCACCTTGCCGTTTCGCATGAAACTTGATGGCAGGTTCACGAATATTACTATTCACGAATTTTGAGCATATCTTTAGGAGAAATCTTCCTTAGTTTTTTGTAAACTTCAACTGCTATTGCGCAAGTCGACAAAATTTGTTTTCAAATTTTGTGGACTTGACCCGACTGGCAGACTTGCCTCGGTTGATACTGCAACCCTCAGTTGCTTCAACCAAGGCTTTCTGCGATTCCCCGAACGAGCCCCTTGCCCTTTTCTTACAATGATGATATTTAAATAACTTTCAACAATCTTCACTAAGTAAAAATCTGCAGGTAACCCCTTAGGCATTCATTTTCTCGAAATCTTCATACAAATTTCTTGATGGGAATCCCTTCGTGGATGGGATTTACTGGGCCACAACTTGTTGTTGTCTCAGGCCTCTTTGGTGGGAATCCCTTCGTGGATGGGATTTACTGGGCCACAACTTGTTGTTGTCTCAGGCCTCTTTGGTGGGAATCCCTTGATGGATGGGATTTCCCGGGCCACAACTTGTTGTTGTCTCGAGCCTCTTTTTTCACGATGGAATTCCGCTATCACGAAGCCTTTTTCACGAACTTTTTCTTTTTTCATGATGGAATTCGGCTATCACAAAGCCTTTTTTCACGAACTTTTTCTTTTTTCACGATGGAATTCGCTATCACGAAGCCTTTTTCATGAACTTTTTCTTTTTTCACGATGGAATTCGGCTATCACGAAGCCTTTTTCACGAACTTTTTCTTTTTTCGCGATGGAAGTCCGGCTATCACGAAGCCTTTTTCACGAACTTTTTCTTTTTTCGCGATGGAACTGCGGCTATCACGAAGCCTTTTTCACGAACTTTTTCTTTTTTCGCGATGGAACTCGGCTATCACGAAGCCTTTTCCACGAACTTTTTCTTTTTTCACGATGGAATTCGGCTATCACGAAGCCTTTTTCACGAACTTTTTCTTCTTTCACGATGGAATTCGGCTATCACGAAGCCTTTTTCACGAACTTTTTCTTCTTTCGCGATGGAATTCCGGAGATATGCAATTTGGGGGAACACTCTTTTCATATATATATCACAAAGAGTATTTACATAGGATCCGCCTCGTTAAAAACCTTGCCTCTTGATTTAGAGCCCCCTTTGCAAGGAAAAGAGTACGATCCTTCTTATTCTAATGCGATTAGAAGAAATAAAACTACTTTTTGTGCCGAAATCACTTATAGACACGTGATTCGGATTTTTTAGTTTTCTAAAGTACAAACTTACGAAAATCGAAAAACTACTACACGTTACATCTATCTACAACTAGGATTTTCATGGATAATACCTTTTTAGGTCGTCGACATTCCACGAATACGGCAACTCCTCGCCACCGCTCCATCGGCGAAAGGCCCCCGGCATATCCGTTTCCCCGGCAATGTAAGGCCCTTCCCAAGACTCATGAAGTTTTTCCGGTTCTCCCAATTTTTCTTTCTTTTCAAGACAAGATCACCGGTTTAATGTCCTTTCGGACGACCTTTTTGTCCCTCCATGCCCTTGTTTCTCTCTGGTATTTTTCAATGTTTTCCGCTGCTTCAAGGATTGTCAGCTCGATCATGTCTTTCTCCACCTTCTTATCAATTTCCTCTATCTCTTTTCCCTTCAGGACTCTCATGCTTTCATTTTTGATTTCTTCCGGTGTCATAGCCTCGGTCCCGAAAAGTAGGCGAAAAGGCGTGAAACCCGTTGCCCTTGAAACCGTAGTGTTGTGAGACCGAGATCACCTTCGGAAGTTCATCCACCCACTTTCCCTTTTTCGATCGAACAAACATTTCTTGATTCCCGAAAAGATCGGGCCATTGGCTCTTTCGACCGCACCATTGGTTCGTGGATGATATACCGATGAAAACTTCGCTCGTGTGCCTAAGGTTCCGCGTATTCTTTGAAGGTGTAACGATCAAACCGTTTTCCATTGTCAACCATCGGTTCTCTAGGAACTCCGAACCCGCGGACTATGTTACGCCAAAAGAATTTTTGAACTCGTTGCCGCCGTGATATTTGCGAGTGGTTTTGCCTCCACCCACTTCGTGAAATAATCTCTTGCTACGGCCGCAAATCGGCGGTTGCCTTGAGCCGCCGGCAAAGGGCGTACTAGGTCCATTCCCCACCTCTGCGAGGCCAAGTTGGAGGAATTAGGTGAGCCGGCATTGAAGGCGGATTCGTTGATTTCTGTCTTTTGGCATGCTTCACATTGCCGAACTAACATCTTGGCATCGATGTTTATGGTGGGCCAATAGAATCCTCGCTTTATCGCCTTTCCGGCCAAAGCCCCGGTGCCTATGTGTGCCCCACAAAATCAGCCGTGAATTTCTTTCGGAAGTTCCCGACCTTTTTCGGAAGTGATGCGGCGTAGACAAGGCTCGGTGACTCTCGATT
The DNA here is from genome assembly GCA_947561735.1 of Cenchrus americanus. NCBI lineage: Eukaryota > Viridiplantae > Streptophyta > Magnoliopsida > Poales > Poaceae > Cenchrus > Cenchrus americanus. The sequence continues at coordinate 28,315,743 of OX387241.1, read as the reverse complement.
TGTACAATTCTCCATTTACTACCGTATAGCCTCGAGCCCTTTGCTTTAATCTCTTTTCCTCCAATTCATCTTGTGGTTCGTGATGTCCTCTCAGATAAGCCATGATTTCTCGCTCTCCGATCCGGAGTTTCCACTACATTCACGATTTGGGCCCTCGGATCTTTGATGGAGGGCTCTCGATGATTTCGAAAAACACATCCGGTGGTAGTTCTTGATTTCTCGCGCCCGCCTTCGCCGGTTGTCCGCCTCATTGTTGTCATCCCTTGGGATATGCTTTGGATCGAATACCCTCTCGAAATGTTTTTCCATTTCTCTAACTTTTTCGAGGTATTTCATGAGAACTCGGATTCCCGGCCTCGCTTTCCTTCTCAATATGTTCCTGGATCACCTTCGAATCCGTTACGGTTATGAAGGTCTGTCGCCCTAAGGCTTTCATTTTTCTTAGTGCCAACGATAGAGCTTCGTATTCGTTGTGTTGTTCGTGGAATGTTCATTGTTCGCGAATACGAGCCGTGCTTGCGTATCTTATGACCACGCCCGTCGGAGACGTTACAACGACCGAAATTCCAACCCCCTTGTAACACCATGCTCCGTCACACCGCACTATCCAAGGTTCGGGTATATTTTCATCGGGGTTACGGGTGGGTGAAGTCCGATCGACGACAAAATCGCCGTAACTTGCGATTTTATTGCACTTCTTCTCTCGAAGTCTACCACATACTCGGAAAGTTCGGCACCCCACTTGATGATTTGGGTGGACACCTCCCTATTTGCGAACAAATCATTCGGCGGTGGTTGGTGATGACTCTTATTCTGTGACCCTCGAAGTAATGTCTTAGTTTTCTTGCTGCCATGATGACCGCATACGCGATTTTTTCCAGCTCGGAATAGAAAACCTTGGAACCAGACAATGCTTCAGAGGCGAAGTATACGAGAATTTGCACGAGCTTTCCTTCTTCCTTTTCTCCGTACCAACACCGCGCTTCTTTCGCCGAATTTGATGCGGACACATACGGCATAAGCGGCGATTTTGGTTTGGGAGGACGAGTTTGGTCATGGTGGACAAGTAATCCTTCGGTTCACGAGAGGCCCGCTTCGGGGTTCGGACCACCGGAATTTCTTGGCACTTCTGAGGACTTGGAAGAACGGTAAACTTCTTTCTGCGGCTCTGGGAATAAATCTGTTGAGGGCAGCCACTCTCCCTGTCAACTTCTGAACATCTTTCACTGAGATTGGTTCTTGCATTTCCACCAGAGCCTTTATTTTGTCAGGGTTTGCCTCTATGCCTTTCGTTGAAACTAGGCATCCAAGAACCTTCCCCTTGTGAATGCCGAACACACATTTTTCCGGATTTAGCTTTAAATTTGCTGCCCTCATGTTCGCGAATGTTTCTGCCAGATCACTGATATGGTCTCTCCTCTGAACACTTTTGACAACTATGTCATCCACATATGCCAAAATGTTTCTCCGAATCTGCTGATGCAGTACTATAGCTATCATTCTCGAAAACGTGCATCCTGCATTCTTCAGCCCCTCTGGCATTCTCACGAAACAAAATGTTCCAAAAGGAGTGATGAAACTTGTCTTCTCTTCGTCCTCTTTGTGAACCCTGATCTGATGATACCCAGAGAACATATCCGGAAGTGAAAGCATCTCACCGTTGGTCGCATCATCCACGATTTTGTCTACCCTTTCCAAGGGAAAATCGTCCTTCTTGCATGCCTTGTTCAAATCGGTGAAGTCCACACACATTCTCCATTTTCCGTTTTTCTTCTTAACGGCACGGTGTTGGCTAGCCGTGACCGGGTACTTGACCTCTCGATTACTTGAGCATCCTGCAACCTCGAACTTCTCGCTTCCTTTGCTTTGACTTTTTTGTCGGACATTTTCCGAAGTTTCGCTTCTTGGGTGGTATTTTGTCATCTGTTTCCGGGGCATGTTCGATTATATCCCCGTCAACACCTTGCAAGTCCTTAGCCGACCATGCGAAAACATCCTTGTTTCGTTCGGGAATCGTATGAGTTCACTATCCTCTTCGACCGAGGTTCGCCCCTATTATGACCGCTTCCGTCGGGCATGTCATCCAAATACACTTTCTTTGTTTCATCTTCTGCGGCTATCTCATTTTTCTCTTTGTCCCTCTTAGGCTCTTCATAGGTTTCCTTCTTCTCATTAGTCGCTTTCGGTGGTACACATTTGTTTGGCCGGGCGTGTGGCCTTTTTCTATGTTCCTGGCCTCCTGCTGATTGCCGAACACCGTGATAACCCCTTTGGGCGCAGGCATCTTCATGCATAGGAATTGTTGTCTTATGACAGCATCAAACTTGTTCATGAAACCTGTGCCGAAGATCGCGAGGTACGGGTGATATATGTCAACTACGTCGAAGGTGAGGCTCTCCGTTCTAGCATTCTCGAGATCTTCGAAAGAAACTGGGAGTGATATTTTTCCCACCGGCTTGATGGGCTTTCCCCCGAATCCCTGCAATGGGTATTCTGGTGGGTCCAACATATGCTGACTCAGATTCATCTTCTCGAATGTTTTCAGGAACAGGATATCTGCCGAACTCCCGTTGTCAACTAGGACTTTTCCTATGACCCACCCAGCAATATTGACCTCAATGACCATGGCGTCATTATGAATCGCAGATTTTAGCCGGAAATCTTCTTCTGTAAAGGTAATTGGCACCTTTGCCCACTCCGGGCGCGCAGCTAGGCCATCATTGATGATGGTGTTCACAGATCTGAAGTAATTGCTTCTCTGCTTCTTGGTTTCGAATTCCATAGCAGATCCACCCGTGATTGGCATGATAGTCCCGAACGATGGCAATGCCTTAGAGCTCTGAGGTCCCGAACTTGACTGAGGCCTTGACGAACTTTCTGGGGGCGGTGGCAAGATTTCCCGAATGGGTTGTGGTTGCTGGATTGACTGTATCGCTTGCGGCTGAGGGAAAAATTGCTGCGATGGCTGCCATGCTGATTGTGGTTGTGGAAATTGCTGAACTGAGACAGAGCTCGACTGTGGATTCGCGAATTGCGGCTGCCGTAGTTCGGACGAAACCGACTTGGCATGGAGGATGCAATGCTCATTAGTGCTTTATCTTGCTTGAATTCTTGCTATGTTCTTCTTTGTTTACGGGCACCCTTCGGTCCTGTGGCCTCTCCCATGATACGGCAATAGAAGTGAGGGTCTTTTGGGTTGTGGTTCGTGAGTCCCGAGGGTCCTCTCGCCTCTCCCTCTTCCTCTGGGATTGAATCCTCCCCTGGTGTTTGGCCTGCTGTCTTGTTGTGGCTGAGAGTTTCCAACATTATTTACATTTCGCGGATGCTGGGGTGGTGCCCGCCAGGTCATATCTCTGTTGCCCTGTCTTGCCTCGTTTCGTTCGGCTACCCTCTTGCGGTGGTCGTCATCAGACAGAATGTAATCTTCCAATTCTCGAAATAGTTCCTCAACTGTCTCAGGCTTCTTTCTTGTGAGGTGAGAAGCTGTTGGCCCTGGGGTGAGGCCTTTGATCAGTGCCTTGATTGTTGTCTTGTCATCGGCGTTGGGGATCCGAGACCTCCGTTGCATGAACCTTCTCACGAAGTTCCGCGGTGGTTCTCCTCGTCCTTCGCTGCGCTTATACAAATGCGAGGCTTCGAGCTGTCGTGTCATGGAACATCCGAAACGCTTGCATGAACTTTGTCTTGAGATCTACCCACCTGTAGATTGAGTGTGGAGGCGCAAAGCAGTGAGTACCAATTCGATCGGTCCTTCGCAAGCTATGATGAAGGATTTGGCCGCCGCGACATCATCTCCTCTCGCCGAGTTCACAACCGACTCGTATCTCATGAGAAACCGCTCGGAGTTTCCGAAGCCGTTGTACTTGGGAAGAGAGACGAGGGCTTGAACTTTGGTGGCCAAGGTCCTGTTTGCAGCCCTATTGACAGTGGCGATTCAGAATCCACAAAGTGTGAGACTCCATTTCCCCCGAAGAAGTTTTCTTCCGGGGATTCTCTTCGAGGCGCAGGGTTCTGATGCGGTGACTCTTGCCACAGGGAGCTGTTCTCTTGTTCTTTCATTTCGTCAATTTCTTTCTGTATTGCTTGTATCTGCTCTTTTGCTTTGTTCGAATTTGCTCTAGCTTTTCGAGAGATTTTTCTCTTCGCCCGCAACCGAGCCGCGAACTTTTCTTTGTCTTTACGCAGAATCGCTGTATCTTTTGCTGAACCATGGCTAGCTCTCTGTCTATGGAATCATCGTCACCATTCACATTCTCGAACTCTTGCTTGTTCGGCAGAGTTGTTCTTGGGTGTGAGCCGTCTTTTCTCGCTCTTGCCTTCATGAGGGCTTCGAGCTTTTCTCTTTGCTCTTGGTCCGTTATGTTCGAGGATTCGGGAACAAACGAGGTTTCATTCCCTTGGGTAGGAAGGTGATCATCCCGGTTTGCACGTGCCGGAGCATTCTTCTTGGATTTCTTTTGAGGTGGCATCGTGAGCTTCTTTTCGGGCCGGAACACGGTGGGCGCCAATGTTGGGGGGGCTACCCGAAAAATTCGGATGACTACCCAAACACAAGTGAGAGTTCTTAGCTCGTTCAAGTTCAAAGTGAGAGCGCAAAGAGACCGTGATTCCCTCTCGCAAGTAGCACAAGTTCCGAAAAGTCCGAATCCATTTACACGTGCCCTTGAGCCCCCTTTTATAGGGAGACGAAGGGACTTTTACATACCGATAACACCCTCAACCTCAGAGAATATTCCTAGTGTGAGCGCATACAGGATTGTCTTTTTCATCTAACATATTTACAAATCTGCCACTAGTTCACACTCTAAACCCGGACTTTTTGGGACTACAACTTTGACTTTGCTTCTCTCCTGGTTCGTGAATATCTTCGCATGAAACTCCCGAACAGGGTCTTCAATAGTTTCCCGAATCGGCCGTTCTCCGAAGTTCAGGCCATCGACAGTTCGAGATTCCGGGCTTCCGCATGTTCGTGACCCCGCTTCTTCACCGAATCAAGATCCCTGAACTTTGCTCATTCGCGAATTCGAGGCTCCGCAGGTTCCAGGCTTCCGAGAATCGTGAACTCCCTGCTCCTGAAAAACATGCTTCGAGAACTTTGTTAAACTCAACATTTCGAGGGTGACGGGTTTTCCTGAATTCCCCAACACTAGCACTCTATTGGTCCTTGTATCTTCTTATTCCTCATCACTAGAGTCATCATCTTCATCGGTCTTGTCCTCATCACTAGACTCATCATCTTGGTCTTTCTTGTCCTCATCACTAGACTCATCCTCATTCCCGCAAGAAAAGCACAAACAAAAAGAAATCATGAAGTCCACAGACATAATGAACATATCTTCAACACATGCACACATAGATAGGTAGATAATAATTAGTCCAGAATTTAGGTCCAACACATAAAGTAAGACATGAATTTAGTTCCAACACATCCACGAATTTAGGTCCAACACATAAAGTAAGACATGAATTTAGGTCCAACACATCCATGAATATAGGTCCAACACATAAAGTAAGACATGACTCAAGACACAAGACGGCACACATGACTCATGGCACAAAATGACACACATGACTCAAGACACAAGACTAGCTGGCACAGATCCTGCTACCTTCAGATCTCGGCATCTGCTCCATACATGTTCTTCGCCCTGCACCATCTCTTCAACATATCAACCTAGCTTCAGGGGTCTTAATGTTCTGGAAGACAGTTCTGTTGTGTTTCTCCTTGAATAAGTCACAAGAAACAAAGTACTCAACTGACTCTTCTGTTGCTCCACACTCAACGACAAGGTTCTGACAGGTTTTTACTGATTGAGCACGTGCCTCACTTCTCCTAGCCTTTTCGTTGCCTTGGTTCACAAGAGCCTGCAAAATAGAGTCTGTTTTCTCATTTTCCTTCTCCAATTTAGTTTCAATGTCCTTCATATATTTCACAAATGGACCCTTAGTTTTGCCCTGAGTACGAGGCATGCTGCCTAAAGTTTTGCTTCTCTTTGAAGGACTACTAGCTGTACTCTTTAACTCTGAACGGTTCCCTCTCTTTTGAGTGCTGGTACTCATAGGGCTGGGCACAAAGCCTTCACTGGCATCCAAATCATCATCATTGTTTATCTCCAAATTATCTTCTATCCCAGGAACATAAGCACTTGAACCGTCCACAGTGACCTCATGATATATCTCATGTAACAGCCCAATATACTCTGGATTACCCTTCCTAATTTTTTTGAGATTTGGTCTGTCTTGAAAAGAAAAAATTGTACAACATCAGCATATATCACTACAAGGTTTTCCCCCTATTGCAACAAATCCCTTAGGCAACACCACTATTTCGGTTGCAATAGGGGGGGTACTATTGCACCGAAACGGTGATTTGGTTGCAATTTGTGTGTCTATTGCAACACAAAATTTGAGTTGCATTATTTATTTGTTCGGTTGCAACATGTTGACGCTAATGCACCCTTTTTTAGGATTTCTGTTGCATTTGGTTGGAAATAATGCCACCCCAATTTTGTGTTGCATTAGCATTCCTTACGTTGCAACAAAAAGTTGCTATAGCCACCATACTAGGGATGGTTGCGTTTGAACAAGTATGTCGCAACGTAGAATTTTGGTTGCAAATATATCTTTGCGATGTTGCAACAAGTTGGCGCTAATGCACCCATTATTCAGAATTGTGTTGCATTTGGTAGGAAATATTGCTACTCTGTTTCTGCGTTGCACTAGAAATTCGGGTGTTGCAATATAAACTTGCTATGGCTACCATACTAGGGTTGGTTGCGTTTGAACGGCCTTACGCAACGTCTTATTTGGGTTGCAAATATCTCTTTGCGTTGTTGCAATACAAGGAAGGCTACTGCTTCGTTTCTAGCCTCAAGGAGGAATATTGTGTACGTATTGCCACAAAATTTGTTTTGATGAAAAAAATCTGCTATGGGGTTGTAGCGAAATTTAAAATGCGATTTAATAAATAAATTTTATTATGAAAAATCTGAATTTTAACAATATGGTATAGACTATATGTACCATGAAAAAAGAGAGGATTTGTTTAGATGAAAAAATTGTGTGCTATGGGGATGTGAGCTAAGCCGGACCTTAATGTTGTTGTATCTCCGGACTCGCCTTCGAGTGAGTTTTAATGCATATATTCGATCCTTGTTGCTTTTCAAGTGATTTACCGGGCGTTAACCCGGCAACTACGACAGGATGATACTTTATTATTGCTTAATGACCAAAGTGGATCGGTCTTAGGCGATAGTACGGTATTTTCCTGGGCGGGTTGTCACAGTTGGCATCAGAGCTTATATGCACCAGAGATTAATTAATAAACCTTAATCACTGATTTTTGAATAAAATATGCCAAGATTTTCTGATTTTCCAAAATACGTTGGTCCGCTAAGGATAAACTAGACCGAGAGGCCCTAGAGGGAATTTTGGGTTCTTTCGTGTGGCTTAATTAACTTATGGTTTATTTTGCTAACTTCCGAGACATTACTTTATGTCGACTTACCTTCTCGCACAACCATACTAGTTCATCACGTTTTGCCATACGTGGTGGTACCACGAGAAAGTCCCGTGAGGGACTAGTGGGACCTATTCCAATGGGTGCCACGTCGCGTTTGAGTCTCGTCACGTTTTGCCATACGTGATGGTACCACGGGAAAGTCCGTGAGGGATGAGTGAGGCCTATTCCAATGGGCACTCACGTCGCGTCGCAGTCTTAAATAGGACGCCGTCCATGCAACGGCTTAATGCATGGATACTCGTTTCTATAGTGAACGGTAATGTATGTCGACGCTTTCGTGATGTGCTTGGCACGAAAGGTTCGTTTTTTGCGGTACATAACGGCGCTTCGTTAGTTGTTAAGCGAGTACCGTATAGCTCTCGACTAGATATTATAGGGAGAGACGAATAAAGGCCTTGCCACCGCACTAACTTCGATTTTTGGCTTGATTGCCATGTGAGGTCGAATAGGACGTCTTGCATGCATATTAAAAATCGAAACAAATAAAATGGACCCAAAAATCGGAATTCCATATGCTCTCTAAGGAAGTTTATGCTAGTGTGTGCTTTTTATAAATTAGAAGTACCCCTCATACCTAGTCATGTCATGCTTTGCCGAAATTTTGTAAAAAAAATTGTTTACCTTGTGCTAGGTTTAATTAAAACCAAATTGTTAAAAATAATTGTTCCTCAACTAGTTATCTTGTAATAGCAAATCTCGGTCTTAGTTCGTTGGGTTGGTTCACACTTCCCTAGGCACATCCAAGTTAAGGACCCTTCATCTTGTTCCTTGATCGATGCTCAACCTTAAAAAGCCTCATTAAAAGTATTAAGGGTTAATTTAAAGTTTGGGAAATTTTTGAGGATTCTGGATTTTTGGTTATGAACTTTTGTTCACAACTGCCAGAACCTCATGTCATTATGTATGTGTGCTCGCTTCGAGCTCTAACATACAGCTGTGCCTTTGTGCACATGAATACCCAGCAATGCTCAGCCGGAGAAAAAGAACTTATGCTATTCTACTATGTCAGTGGGAATGTCTTGATCTTAGAATTCAATCTTCAATGGTGATTCTCCTATCAACATGTCATCTCTATTGACTTGTATTTGCCCCAACCCTGTTGTCCTTAAACGTGTTGAAACCCTAAGGTATTCTTTGTATTGATATCCTTGTCCTGGTTACTTCGAACATGCAATCATGAGCTTATTCCCCGTGGCCTTGCTCACAACCTTTGAAATAAATGAATAAATAAATAAATAAATAATTATGTCTCTTCTTGAGCATGCATTTGCATAGCATGTGCATTGGGAACCTTGGGTGAACTAATATGCATACGCTTGGAGTGTTTCAATATCTCCCACCCTATCCTTTGTGCTTGGTGACGTTGTTATCCCATAACTAAAGGTGCCGTGATGGAACCTAGGGCGTGATGTGCGCTGCAGCCACATGATTGCCACTAGGAGCGCACTAGGTATCTTGGTTGTGAGAATCGCGACTCGCCACGCACACCCCTCCCCAACCTGTGATTGTCCTCTCAATCACTAACTCGTTTTGTGGGTAACCGAGTCATGTTAACATGCATCATAAGCACCATAATGCCTAAGCACATGCATCGTGTTTTCGTAAACATGTGCATCACCTCACTTTTGAAAAGCATTACATCATAGTGGCACGGCCATGCCACATAAGGTTGCAAACAAAATAACGTGTGAGCAAGATCGTTCGGGAGATCATATACCCATTTATCTTTCCATACTTTCCGCGTGCATCCGCAAGTAAACTCCGTGCCAAAGCTTTCCATTACCTGCCGTCTTTGACTACTCTTACGGGCTAATCTTGAACCGATGGTGGTTATACTTATCGCCCAATAATTCCATCGTATTGCTCCCCGGAGTAATTCCGGAAATCCGAGAGGACCACTTCTCTATTTCTCTATCTTGTACTTGGAATTTCGAATCTCGGGACGAGATTCTTCTTAAGGGGGTAGACCGTGACGCCCCAGGTTTTTAATTACCGTCATTAACGCTAATGACCGGATCAGCCGAGTCAAATCGGTCAAACATCAGTCAAACCTAGGTCAACCTGGGTCATCACCCCGAAAACCTCGCCAATGAACCCCTTGACCAAGCCTACACACACCCGTAGCCAACCCTTGGCCAAATGCACGGTCAAAACCGGCTTGACCGTTGACGTCAGCGAATGTCGTCCGGAACTTTTGCCGCGTTCTCCAAAATTCACCTAAACACTTCAAAATCTACCTTTATGAAAGTTGTCCATCTTGTTGAGGGACACAACTTTCATGTAGATTGGCATTTCAAATTTTGAGTGGAAATTGGTGAAAAGCTCGATCGACTGACAGTACCTCCTGTTTTCCAGAACAGGCCGACATTCAATGTTGGCACGACGTTCCTGCAAAATCCGTTGAGAAAAACACTAGACGGCCTTTACGAAAGTTGTAGAGGGTAGTTAGATCTACAACTTTCCTATTCATCGCTTGGTGCACTTTTATTCAAATTTTTGGAGAAAACCTCGCTTGAACAGGGCCAGTCCGAAACATTTCCAGGCCGGCGCGACGTCGCCCGCGCTCCAGCGCGCCTGCCCGCGCCGCCGCGCGCGGCGCCCGCCGCCTCGGCGTCCGAGCCCCTCGCGCCTTCCCGAGGCCCGTTCCCCGATGCCACGCGCGTTCCAAGACGGTATCGGAGTTCTCCCCCTCCCCCCCCCCTCCTCGCGCCGCGCGCCGTCCGTCGGGAACGCACGGCGGACCATCGGACCGTTCCAAGCTTCCCCCGCCCGACGCCGTACGGCACCGCCTAGTCGTCCGTGAGCCCGCCCGCCTGCCCCTCCCCCGCCCCGCCCGCTGCCGCGCCCGCCTATAAAGCCGGCGCACCGGCCGGCCCGCGCACCGGCGGTCCCGCACCGCCGCACGCCGGCGAACGGCCTACGCGCGCGGCTCCCGAGCGCCCCCTCGCTGTCGCTCGTGCGCCCGGTCTCGTGCCGTCCGGCGGCATCCACACGGTCTCCCAACCGCCCAAGCACCACCGCGCCCTCCCCGCCGGGTCGGAGCGCCGCCGGGCCGGAGGCCGCCGCGGCCGGCCTCCCCGGGCGCCGCCGGCCGCCGTTCCCGGCGCTCTCCCACCCACCCGCGGCCCCAAAAATCGAACCCCTAGTGCCCCTAGGTCACCCCCGTGCCCTTCCCCGGTCAAGCTCGGCGGCGGCTCGCCGGAATTCGGCCAACCCGCGCCGGCCAGCCGCCCCAGGGGCGACATTGCAAAAGCCAAGATTTTTCCGAGGGCCTCCCTGCAAAAGGTCAACTCAAATAGTAAAACCCCCTGGCTGATTCTTGTAAATTGCGTAGAAAATCACAGATAAATCAGAAAAATGCAAGACCAATTTTGTTTGATTCGCGGTGAATTATTCTACAACTTTTGTTATTCTGGCCTGAGATCATTCCTGATAGTTTTTGCATGCAAAATACAAATGTGAAAACACTAGATCTGCAATATCTCAAAAACCATAAATCCTCTGTAGCTAATTTTTGGATATGTTATGTGTTAGGTCATTACTAGATCCTATGATAAAAATTGCACAAAGTTATGATGTAAATCTTTTTCTAAAAATGTTTTTCCATTTCTGCCAGAGCTGAATAAATGTTTTTTCTTGCTAAATATATTTATGTTTTTGAGCCCAGCTTGTGCAAACTGTCTTGTAATGCCAAAATACACATCCTGCGAATTAATCATGAATTTTGGATTAACAGAAATAATTATTCTTGAATTATGCATGTTTTCCTTTGTAAATTAATAAACCAAGATCAGTAGAGTTTCCATGTGAATGTGCTGGTCCTCTAGGCTGGTTTAGGACCAGAGAGCATGCACGAGAAAATTGGGATCATTTTGATACTTAATTATTTTTATATGCATTTACTTTGAATCACTAGTTAGCCTTTGTTATTTTCAATAATATTTAATTTCTTAGCATCCAACACTTACATGTGGGTCCAATGGACCAGGATGGGTGCTAGTAGGCTTAAGAAACACTCATTTAATTTTTGGTAATTTAATTGATTAATAAAAGGCTTAAATGCCCTTTTAATATTAAAGGGAAATTAAATAAAGAAAAATCCCTAATTAATTCTTTTCCTTTTTTAAGATATTATTTAATATAATTAAAAGATAATTAATTATCAGCACTGATAGGGAATTAATTCATCAATAAAAATATTAATTACACCTTGTTGGTGAAGATAAAAGGAAATGAAGCTTTCACATGAAATGATAAGCTTATTAAAAACCTTTATTCAAATGTGGAATAAAAGAGTAAACCATGTACACCCAATAACCTTCCTAAAAGAGAAATCTTAGATGAATGCTTGTTAAGGTGAATATGACCAACCCGAGTTGGATAAGACAACAAAGTATCACATCACCTAAAGTGCATTGCATTCCGTGTAGATCTTCCGGACGAAGATTACTCCCTTGTCCCGGAAACCGAGGAAGGAGGAGCGGAAGCGTCGCTGCAGTACGTGGAAGTACTCGACACCGAGGGTGCCCAAGCTAACCTAGCTGACGAAGGCAAGCTCCGGTGCATCTAACCTAGTTTTAAAGTTCTTTATTCAATTATCTATGAATGATTGTGCATTTACGTACAGGAGTTGAATGAAACCCTAGATGCATGATCCATAGGTACCTTTGGTCCCTACTAGTGTGATAGGTCGATAGCTGCTATGCTATAGGACCGTTACAAGTCGAGTGATGACCTCACTCGCGAGAATAGGTTCCTAGATAGGAATCATACTATATCCTTAAATGGATTGCTCACGTGGTAAGAGCATGGGATCTGGGCTCCGGTCCAGTGGTTATGTGGGTTAAGTCTTTGAATGTACCAAACATTTGCCGGGAATGGGACCGGTAAGCCTAGTACCATAATGAGGCGGCGAGGGATCCTACCGTTACTACTCTTGGGATTCGCTCTCACGGCTCACCACCGGTGGTGTATGGTGACTCCGGGTATCTCGCGGGGTATGCCGGATAGCCTGCACCAAAGACTGTAAGATTCGATCCCGACCCGAGGATTTATGGGGACGGCCTGGGAAAGTTGTCCTCGCGGGGGCAGCCTACCGAGTGTTTGGGTCTACCTTGCAAGGTTTAAATCAATCGATTGTCGGCCTCTCACCGTTACCCGAGACTACTTACTCCACTAGTCATGTGATCCCTAATAATGGAAGTTGATGAAGATGATGTTTGATTAATTGTATTGTACAACTTGTTTGTACTAGTTGGCTAATGTAGTAAATATTAAACCACTAGAACTTGTGCTAAAATCTTGAAAGTAAGGACCTACTCTTGTTACTTTTTAGCAAAAGCAACCCAGTAGCCAAAAAGCCTTTCATGGTCTAGAATTGGTGAAGTAGATATCACCGACGGGTAAGACTTGCTGAGTATTAGTATACTCAGCCTTGCTATAATGTGTTGATCCAGGTAATGCCTTCAGTGATGTGTGGCCCGGTGAGATCCCGCCCGGCTGGGAGCTGGAGTGGGTGGAGGACGACTACTGAAAGCATCATGGATGGCCTCCCGTGGTGTCTTCGCTTCCGTTAATTAATTTCCGCTGCTTTTCGAAAACTCTGAACTATTCCATCGTGACAAAAACTATGGTTTGTAATAAATAAACCCCTCGGGTATGAATTTGGATATTAATGATGTTGTATCTCTGGACTCGCCTTCGAGTGAGTTTTAATGCATATATTCGATCCTTGTTGCTTTTCAAGTGATTTACCGGCGTTAACCCGGCAACTACGACAGGATGATACTTTATTATTGCCCCGTCCCCTGCGGCGAGGGGGTTCACCTTCCTTTTATAGGCCAAGGAGAGGGCGAATTATAGGCATGCCGCACTATTTAGCTACATGGGGAAGTATGGTGTGCAGCGCTGCAGAGTGGGCGGCCGCCTTGACGGTCCTTGCCACGATCTAGTCATCATGGCGTGTCTTGTACACGAACGGTGGCAGCTTCGAGGGTAGGGGCGTAGTGGTTGGCCGTGGCGTCTTCAGAAAGGCTTGTGGAAGCCGTTGACGGCGATCCGTACGGGGTACAGTGGTAGGCGTGGCTGCGTTCTGTTCCCGCGTGCTTCACGGCGCCAGAGTGGTTATAACAGTGCCCGGCGTGGTGTCGTGAGCACAGGGACGGCCGCGCAGGACCAACAGTGGCGGGGATGGCGTCCCGCCGGCCTAACGGCATGACCTGGCCTTGCAAGTTCACGAGAAAGCGGTTCGAGGGTGTGGCCGGCCCTCCTTCGAGGGCGCGGCGCGTTAGCCGTACGGGAGTAGGCGGCGCAGTGTCACGGGGCTGACACCGGCCACGTCGCACAGTCCCCCACAGTGGCGGGGATGGGTTCCCCCTAGGGAGTTTGTGCAACAGGACCTGGGCATGATTCCCAGGCGCACGATGGCGCCGCCCTGCCATGCTAGAGCATTAAATGTTTGTACCCGCGTGCGGGAACAGGCGTGCGTGCGAGGGAGCCTCGAGCGAGGCGGAGGCGAACCCTCGAGCGAGGCGGAGCCCGCTCGAGGGGGCCGTGAACCCTCGAGCGAGGCGGAACCCGCTCGAGGGAAGTGTGAACCCTCGAGCGAGGTGGAACCTGCTCGAGGGTGCCTTTGAGCGGGCCACTCCGGTGGGTCGCGGGGACCACCGCAGTGTGGGCCGTGCCCCGTGTGTGTGCTTTAGTGGGATGTGTTTCGCTTTGGCTTTTTGCAGGTTTTAAGTAGGATTTCCCTGGTTGTTTTAGGGGACCCTCAGGGCTGTCCCCGACAATATCGACCTCGTCACCATTTGGTCCATGTAAGTCAACATCCTATATGACATCCAAATCTATTGAATTCTATATGTATTGTTATTACCATCCTAAATAAACTTTTTTGCAGGATGCAAGCATCTGATGAAAAGAAGACAAATGGGAGGTGGAAGGTAGCATATGTTGACCCGCAACAAGTAAGCCAGTCACAACACACGTTCATAATGAGGGATCAACTAAGAAAGCAAATAGAGGAAGAAGCAAAGACACCAAAAGAGAAGGAAGACTTAATAAAGGGTTACGAGAAAGCTAAACTTCACGAGGTGTCTGTATACATTGCAAGGGTCATGAGGAAAAACCAACATAAGGATTCTATCAAGTTTGCTTACCATTTTGAGTAAGATCCTTTAAATAACTATTTCATCATTTGCCTTCATTTTTTAGTCTATTTATATTAATTATTTTAATTTTATGCAGCGATCATTTCATTTGCTTTCACATGTGTCCGAAGTTGGGAACTGTGGGGTCTTCGACTCATTACACTATTCGAGCTTTCTTACAAGAAAATCACCGAGATTATAAGAAAGTAATACAACTAAGTGCAATATATAATCACTACCGCGTGTATCGGATATATTTCAAATTGTATTACTAACTTATGTCTTTGTATCCTTAAAGTGCGTATAGGCTATACATACTCAATGGCGGGAGCACAAGAAGAAAAAATTGGTGCTACAACATGCCAAATGGGTAAGAACACTTCGTTAATAAGTACCAATCATTTTTATCGAGTTTTACACTTCGTTAATTAGTACCGATCATTTTTTATTTGTTTACGAGTGCTACAAACAACCTCCTGGCAGTGTGCTATGTGGATATTATGTGTGTGAGGTTTTGAGAAATAATGGGAGGTACCGGACGGATCCTGAAGACGTAAGCCTCTTGTTTGTACACAACTATGTATGTGCTAATTATGGTCCTGATGGTAATGTATAACAATCTTCATTTATTGTGTTTACGTGCAGATGCCTACCATTGAGGGATCATGGGGGCAACTTGGTGATAATCAAATCACCAACATTTGTGCGGACATGGCGAGATTCATCCTACGTGAGATTTGCCACGAGGATGGAGAATTCTTCGATAAAGAAGAAGTTTTGACATTAGATGATGCAGAAAGGTTATGCAGATGGGTGTCTTAGGGTTATCTATTATGCACAATGTTTTGTAATGTGACTTATGTATACATTTTTTATTTTAGTTTGGATTGTGTGTTTGTGAGACATATATTTGGATTTGGCGGTTAAATACAAAATAAATTACGATAAATTAAAGTGAATTTAGCATACAAATGCCAATGTGAAAAAAATAATAGACGAAAATGACAAATTATATACAAATAATAAACAATTATGGGGAATTATATAGGAAATGGGAAATGCTTTACGTGGCGGGCGGTCTAAGCAACCGCCGGAAAGATGAATTTTGCGCCGACGGGCGTCCTAAGAAACCGCCGACGCGATGGCATTTGTGCCGGTGGGCCGCTTAAGTAACCGCCGGCGTTGATGACATCCGTGCCGGCGGTCGTTTAAGTGACCCGCCGGCACAAATGGCTGCGTGCCGGCGGGTCGGCCACCCGCCAAAGACAAAGGGCCATTTCTACTGGCTCAAAGTTGCTGACGGGTGCCTCGCCCGCCAGCAAAAACCGGTTTTAGCCGCCAGGACAAATCGTTTCTGGCCTAGTGCCTGAGGGCTCCAAACTCTATTCGCGAAATTGCCGTCGTCTACTTCCTCACAAGCTATTTCACACAAAATTAATGTATTTCTGCCTGTCCAGTTAGCCTTGCTTTTTTTTGCCTCTATTAAAAAATGTATGAGAAAACAGCATGCTGCTGTGGAGTACTGATACAGAAAAATTAATGCTACAGAAAACAGCATGCTATAGAAAACTGCAAGACTTGTAAGACTAATGTCTCAGTACTGCTACACAAAATCTCAGTACTAATGTTGGACTACAAGACTTGTAGGCCTGCATGGTTATGTGGGTTTTATAAACTCAATTATTTACTTATGCCTTTAAATCATAATTCCTCTTTTAGAGTCTAGACCATGGAGGTTCAGTAGGTATTATAGTTCAGTGAAGGATTGAATTCCCTTAGCACCCTACAAAAGATAACCAACACAAACTATGAACACTAACCAATTGAAGAGATTGCATCTCTTCAAGTACAGATGATTACTAATATTGGTCAAAATTAAATGATCTCAGTACTGCTACTTAAAATTTAAATTACTGCCACAAATATAAGTAGTTTTCTAAATTTTAATCAAACCAACCTAAGTTGTACAATTGAGTTGATTTTGCAAACTGACTGTTATGGCAAAATGCTGACATCCTATAGGTAGAAAGCTACCCACTTCCTTTCAGTAAATTATTTTGGTTGAAACCAAAAGCTATCCAATACATATACTTCTTATTCTAAGAAAAAGTCATCTCCAAACTAATTCAGTTAGGCAGCCGCTTACACATAATATAAAATATTAAAAATTAGACACTACAATTTAGCAAATACATCAGCTATGTCCACTGACTAAGAGTAGCAGATGGCATTTAATTTCATATTTGGTTTAAGACTACTGCCAATCAATGGGCTAACATGCTACACTACTGCCAATCAATACATGACCATCTTCACAGTACACTACACTACTGCCAATCAATGGGCTAACATGTAGATTAAGCAATGCATACATGATAAGGTATTAAAATCCCAGTTTAGACCTAGTAATCAAACCTAGTAATCCCAGTTCAGACCTAGTAATCTAATATGTAGATTTACAAAGTCCATGGTGCCATTCTATTTAAATGTCATCGATGGATGGACCATGTACTTCACATGCACAGGAAAGTTTAAGTGGCAATAACAGTAGGCCAGTGGCAAACTGGCAACAAATTTAAGAATTTGACCACAAACTTGAATTGAATGGTAAGCAGACTATGCATGACTGCATGCACATGAACCAGCAATCTACCACCAACTATGCATTCCATGATCATATATATACAGACTGAAATGAAAACATTCCTTGAAATTGCAAGAGGTCATTTTCCTTTACAAAATTCAGAAAAACATTTAAATGTTTTCCATATTTTACAAAATTCATGCTTGATACTTCAATCTGCTCAACAATGGATCATTCTATTTTCAATCATCCACATCACAATTTCCATTACTAATTGCAATGCTGAGAATAAATTGGAGAACAACCATTCTATATTCAATAATTTCCATTACTAATTGCATATCAAGCAGATATTGTACATGGACATGCTGGTTCAACATGTTGTCGTCTTCCTCTTCTTCGTCAACGTCATCTACCATGATCGGCGCTGCCAGCTGCTGCCTGCCACTGCCTGAGCGACTTGAACCAGCACCTCCTCGCCCCGACGTCGCGACTACTTGCTTGCCACGACGATCTCTGGCCCTCATTGGGGGGAGACCTTGGCGAGGTGGACGACCTTGCCGCTGTGGCACGATGTCCGATCTAGTCTGCTGGAGGGGCATACCATGGTCGGACACGCTCCCAGGATGAAGAAGGTGCGTGTACATGCTCATGTTGGGGTAGGAGGCAGCAGCTGCAGAGTCACCGTTGAGGTCGATGTTCTCCAGCCCGATTGGAGCGCGGAGCCCCCCAACCACCGAGCCGCGGCCGAGACCCCCCGGCCACCGAGCCCCGGCCAAGACCCCTGGCCACCGAGTCCCGGCCGAGACCCCCGGCCACCGAGCCGTGGCCGGCGGATCCTCGGAGACGAGGGGGCGTCATCCCCCACCCGTCCTCATCGATGGGGGTCACTGCAGCACCGGAAGACGCCGTCTGCGAGAAGAAATAGAACGGGAGTTCATGGTCGTCGCCGTCCATGGTCCCTGGTGGCCGCCTGTTCCTGGCGCGGAAGGGGGGCGGTGCGGAAGGTGACCGGCGCGGCGGAGTGTGGCCACGGCGGCGGAGTGTGGGCGTGATGACGGAGTGGGATGGGCGCGGCGGCGGCGCCTCGCCTTGCCGCGACTCGTGAGGGATGCGGGGGAGGGGCCGAACGGGTGGGATGTGGGGGAAGGGGCTGAACGGGTGGGAATTGATTGGGAAGCGGGCCCAGAGTAAATGGAATTAATTAGGGAAGAGAGAGGAGGGATTTTAGTCAACAAAAGTTGGGGTATGGGTGACTAGGGACTAAACTAGTTTTAGTCACCCTTTAGTCATGGGTGTTTGGAGGTTTAGTGACTAAAAGTGACTAAAACTAGTCTCTAGTCTCTAATCATGTGGGATCCAAACACCCTCTAAGACTATAAATTTGAGAATTGTGCCAGGGTCATGATGATGAGACTCCTCTCACATTCTATGACATTTCTCTTCCTCTCTCCTCATAAGACATGATATTTAACGTTCATGACTCTTGTATAACGACCCTCTCAACTGAGACCATTGGAAGTGCCTTGCAAGTTGTGTGAGATCAGAGGAGCGTAAATGAACCTAGCTACCAGCAGATAGCAAAATGTAGTGTTAGTTAATGATCCAACGTACGTACCACTACCAGCAGCGAACCCCGTGTGTGCTGCTCACAAATCGACCTCCAATAGATGGAGCTCGTTCGTACGCACGTTGCCACCGTGAGTTGTTGCCTGCTGTGAGACCGACCGCGAGCCCTGCCGGAAATTGAATTAACCGGCTTGCGCCGCGCCGGCCGTCCGCCGCGCGCGCGCCCACACCGGTAATGCATGAATGCATCATGCGACTCGATGCGCTGCGGCCGCGGCCGTGCCGCCGGCTCTGATGAGCTGCTACTGCTAGTGCTAGGTATGTACCGTACCGTGGCGGCATGCATGCATATATGCCCAGTCGCCCAGATGAGCCGCCGCACCGGCCGGCCCGATCGGAGAGCTCTCGATCGGGGTCGTCCTCTCCTCAGTCAGGGCAGGCCCCCGCGCCAGGCAGCTGAACGGCTGCAGGACCAGGATCTGAAGCGCGTGGGCGGCAGAAAAGAGTAGTAGTACGCGCGATGCATGCATGGGCGCCTCTGGCAGGCAGGGCATGCAGTGAGCAGGCTAGCTAGCTTGCTAGCTCCGGGCGCGCATGGCATCTGGTCTGCACGCAGGCGGGGGAGAGTGGGGAGCAGGGTTTTTTATCCCGACCGACCGGACCGAACCGGCGAGGTCCGGTACCGGTTTACCGGTCCGGTTCGGTCGGGAACCGGCCGGAAACCGGACAAATTCAAATTTGAATTCAAACAACGCAGTACAATCGGGTCCGACCGGTATACCGACCATTTTAACCGATATACCGGACCGGTTCCCGGTCGTTGAAACAAAAAAACCGAATTAGTGTAGAATTTGACGTGTTTTCAAATTTGAATTAAAAATTGAAAAAATAAAAGAAAATTTTGTAAAAATATTGCAAGGTGCATAGAACTAATGGTGTCAAAACATTTCAAATATCAGTGCATTTAGTGTTTTTTGCGGGGTATTAGAAGTTCAACCGGCCAATTTGTTCTCCTTTTTCTTTTTAGTTGAACTTCTAATGCACGCAAACTATACTAAACGAACGAATATTTGAAAGTTTTTGACACCATTAAATTCTACACACCTTGAAGTATTTTTGAGAATTTTGTGAGACTTTTTCATTTTTTTAATTTAAAATCAAAATTTGAATTTGGACCGGTTGGGAACCGGCCGGAACTGGAACCCATCCGGACCGGTTCCCACCGGTTCGGTAAACCCTGGTTGGGGAGGGGCGGAGGGCGGAGGCCCACGTCTCGGTGCTCGCCACACCGAGTAAGACGACACACGCACATGACATGCTGGCCGCCTGTCTCGATCTGATTCTCTCTTCTCCTCGATCACTCTACTCGCGCGCGCCGTCGATCGCTAGCACTCCTGCGCTCATGCCCAGACCAGGTCACGCCGGCAAGCCCTGATTGGGCGCAGAGGCGGCTTGCCCCCGAGCCATCGTGTTGATTCGAGGGCGCGCGCGGGACCTTTGTCAGTGCATAATTGGAACCCGTAGTACGTGGTCCAACCTCGTCACCATCAACATCCCCATTCTCGAAATTTGGTTTTGGACGCAAACGAATTATCGATGCAATGATCAGCCTGTACTTGAGATTATTACACATGATCGATGATTGTTTAATTTATTAGCTAAAGACTCAGTGCTAATTAAGCTGTGTGACACCGTTGTGATATCATGGATCTAATGTGATATATAGGGTAGTATATTTAACAAAAACATTGAATTGGGGTATATATAGGGAAGTAAAAAAAGGAAAAAAAGTTCTAATTACCACCCTCAAGTACACGAAAGTCCCCACAACCTATAAACTATGTTTTGGTTCAATTTACCCCCTAAACTTAGCTATTTGGTTCAACTTATCCCATAATACAATTTGTCATTTTTTCTCAATACACACATTGAATTTTAATTTGAGACTTTGCGAGATGGTAGTGGACATCATAATGTATATTAGAGAAATATTTTATGAATTTTCATGATTTGTTTTCATATAAATTTTGTATCTCAATGTTAAATCTTATTATTAAATATACCACCCTATCAAAATAGTAATGAAAAATTCATGACATATATTTTTAACATGTCTGAGGTGTCTGCATTATCTTACCAAATTTGAACTTAAAACTCTACTCGAGCATGGAGAAACAAAAAAGACAAATTGTGTTAAGGGTACATTATTGAACCAAATGTTGGTATAGTTTAGGGATGAAGTGAACCCAAAAAATATTGTAGGGAGGCCATCCATAGTTTGCTTATACTTGAGGGGAGTAACTGAGAGTTTTTTTCAAGAAAAATATATAAATAACAAGGCGTATATCGAATTGGTGGAGAATTTTAATAGAAACATGTCTATGCACATGCCCGGTCCTAGGGGGTGGCGCTCGTCCCTGGCCCAAAAAATTGATGGCCCCCTAGGTATAGTATACGTAGTATACCTGTAATAGGTCTGAACCACCGCATCGCGCCGTTCCGTTCCGTCTGTCGTCCGCCTTGATCACGTGCGACTCGCCGACTCCAGGGCAGGGCAAGGCCGCCAGTAGTATCCGCGGTGATCTGTGCGTGATCTCCCGTCCCATGGCAGCGTGTTTCTCCTTGGGGGGCCTCCTGCCGGCCGTGCCCCCTACCTTCACCGGCAGCGGCGAGAGGTGCTAGTGCCAAATGATTTCTAATGTTTTTGTTTCACTGTTTCTTGACTCCTGACTGGATCGTCTGTTTACTAATTGTATCAGCCATCACGAGACGAAGAGGATCAGCCATCACGAGGGCCTACGGCCTACCTGTAAACATCTACCCTCAGGCAGGCAGTCAGGGTCTCATTACCATTAATTTTCATTCTTGTTGGCTTCAGCACCACACTTTGGATCAGCAAGGTACTATAATCAAATTTATTTGCTAATTGTTTTTCACTTGAACTCAACTTTAAATTTTAGTTATTGATTCATTCTCTAATTTTTTAATAGTATCACGTCATCAAGAAAATATCCGTCTGGTAATGACAAAAGAAAGGCAAAAAAGCGGAGAGATGATTTGCCTGAATCCATGAGGGGGTCTCTTGATAAATTTCTGAAGAACAAAACAAGCAACTCAAGAGATCCAAATGCATTGGCGATAGTTGCTGTGGATGAACCGACTGATGCTAATCACGAAGATCAGGGCCATGTGGAGGATGGTGTTGACATCAACATGGCTGAACATAATGTGAGTGATCATGAGCACATATTTAATTCAAATGATACAGAGCCACTTATTGTTGATAAGGATCCGCTTTCTATTGATATTTTATGATCCAAGAATTTGGGGTACACTTGATAACAAAGCAAGGGATACATTAGTAGAGAAGGGGCCTATAAGAGAAGAGAATCTTGAATTCCCTAAGGATGCCAATGCCAGACATTTTTCCTATGCCCATTACTCTAGAAAAATGAGCAATGGAGAGGTACATGATAGAAAATGGTTAGTTTATTCCAAACACTTGGATAGAGCATTTTGCTTCTGTTGTAAGCTTTTTAATTCAAATAAATGCCAGAGTTCATTGGGGAATGAGGGGTATAAAAATTGGAAGCATGTCAATGAGAGGTTAAGGGAGCATGAAATTAGTTTGGAGCACATTAACAATATGACCTCATGGAACCAGATGAGAATTAATCTGAAGAAACAAAAAACAATTGACAAAGAGCATCAACGACAATTCTCAGAGGAGAAAGCACGATTAAGGAAAGTGTTATTAAGAATAGTTGCCATTGTGAAATTTCTTGGTAAACGTAATTTGGCTTTTAGAGGATCCACTGAGCAGCTTTACAGTGACCAAAATGGGAATTTTTTAGCTTGTTGTGAGATGGTTGCAGAATTTGATCCGGTAATGCGAGACCATCTTAGGCGTATTCAAAACAAAGACATTACTCATCATTATTTGAGCCACAAAATTCAGAATGAGTTGATTTGTCTGATGGCCTCTGATATTACAAATGCTATAATCAAGATTGTTAGAAGAGCCAAATATTTCTCTGTTATTCTTGATTGTACCCCTGATGTCAGTCACCAAGAACAAATGAGTTTATTAGTTCGATATGTTAACATTGTTGATGGTAAAATTAAAATATAGGAATACTTTCTTGGTTTCTTGAAGGTAGATGACACCTCTGGTCATGGGCTTTTCAATGTATTGGTTGATGCCATTAAGTCATTTGGTCTTGATGTTGATGACATTCGAGGACAAGGTTATGATAATGGTTCTAATATGCAAGGAAAACACAAGGGGGTTCAGAACCGGTTGCTTCAAATTAATCCAAGATCTAAATTTATGCCATGTGCTTGTCATAGTCTTAATCTTACTCTTAGTGTTATGGCAAAGTCTTGCACTAAAGCTATCACTTTTTTTGGAATTGTGCAATGTATATATGTTTTATTTGCTGGCTCTACCAAAAGATGGAAGTTTTTGCTTGATTATGTTGATGGTCTAAATGTGAAATCGTTATGCAATACCCGTTGGGAGAGTCGGATTAAAAGTGTTGCAGCAATTAGACATCAAGCTCCTCAACTAAGGGCAGCTTTACTTGCATTAAGTGAAGATCCTGAAGTTGAATCCAATGATAGAAGTGATGCAAAGAATTTATTTGATGCGCTTGGCAGCTTTGAATTTATTTTTGGCATGGTTATCTGGCATGACATTCTATTTGTTGTCAATAAAGTGAGCAAAAAATTGCAGTCATCATCTATGTGCATTGCTTCTGCCATGCAACAGATAAAAGGCATAACAGATTACTTTGAGACATATAGGAATGATGGGTTTGAGTCTAGTATGATAATTGCTAAAGAAATTGCATCTGAATTGGGTGTTCAGCCATCATTTCCTAAAAAGCGTCGTGGTCTTAGAAAGACATAGTTTGATGAGAGTACCAGCGAGGAAGTCAACTTGCAAGCTGAGGATGATTTTAAAGCTTTTTACTTTCTGGTTTTGATTGATATCGCAAAAGTATCATTGCAAAAGAGATTTGATAAACTTGAAGAATTTAATGAGATATTTGGATTTTTAATGAGTTCAAAGAACTTGAAGTCCTTGGATGGTCTAGAACTAAATTTATGTTGCACAACATTGGCAATAGCTTCTCTCATAATGGCTCATCGGGCATTGATTTAAATGAACTATTTATGAGCTAAAGATTCTGCAATCCGCTTTGCCAGATAGAGAAATGACAGCTATGGAGGTTTTTGAGTTTGTTACAGAAAGTGATTGTTGTCCTAATACTTCTATTGCTTATCGCATCTTGTTTACTATGCCGGTGGGATCGTGGCATCGACTGAAAGGAGCTTCTCAAAATTGAAATTGTTGAAGAACTATTTGAGATCTACAATGTCACAAGAGAGGTTGAATGGATTGACAACATTATGCATTGAGAAGGGATTGTTGGATGGAATTGATATTGAAACTATCATCACCGACTTCGCATCAAGGAATGTTACACAAAATTTTTGAGGTAACTCAATATGTATACCCTTAATTCATATGAATATTGCTTTTGCATTCACTTAATTGCTTGTTAGTATCCATTAAAAGATGTGTGCAACCCTGAATGTGTGTATATTACCAATGGCTAGTATCCGTAGTATTACCCTTTTCATATAAAAAGGTCCAAATTTTTAGCTTCGTCCCATGCCCAAAAATATGTAGGACCGACGTTGTCTATGCATTTTGGATCATAATCATCATACATTAGGAGAATCTTATATCCAAGTAAGCTAATGCTGTGCATCAAAATGGATATATATTTAGGAGTTTGGACAAAAGGAAAGAGATTTACACTACGTGAAAACCTCAAATAGGTCACACAACATTTGTAACAGGCCCTTAACACCCGTTACATGCACCCACATTTGTAACGGTTGTTACTTTGGCGCCCGTTACAGATAAGCGCGGCAGGCCGACCCCGGGGTTGGCTTCCGCAACGCCCGTTACCAATGTGGACTTCTGGTAACGGTCTTCTTAAACGCCCGTTACATGAATTCTTTGTAACGGACGTTAAATAGAGCCTGCTACACAAGTTAAACATATCGGTAACGAGCTCGTAAAGTCCGTTACTGATCAATGCCCTATCGGTAACGGGCTGTTTAAGTCCGTTACTGATCACTCCATATTAGTAACGTGCTATAAAGTCTGTACCGATGGGCATTTGACGCTCGTTACTAGTTTGAGAGCCCAATAATTAAAGTCTGAGAGAACTCTTCACTGCCGTGAAGCGGGAGCGCGGCGGTAGTGAACAAATGAGACGGAGGTTTGTTAATCATCGTCTCCTTTGAGTCTGTTCTCATTGACAGGTCAACTCCATCTCTCATTGCTTCCATTTCGACATACATGCACAATCAACACACATATCTTCTGAGACAAAACAGACATCATAAGAGAGATAACTTGTTCACAAAGACGAAGATAACTTGTCCACAGGAATAAAGATAATTATTACAAAAGGTTAACTTGTCCATATTTCAGGCTAGGACTTAACTTGTCCATCACATTATTTACTATGGTCGTGCTATCTGACCGTACACATCAACAAAGGCATGCCCCTTGAATATCCACAAAAGTATGGCTACTGACCCTGCACATCAACAAGCTTGAACTAGATCATGCTCCATCAAGATTGACTCTTTTTGCAGCCTCTGCGTAAGCAACCAAGGATTCTTGAAGCCCTTCGAGTGCACCTTCAATGGGCTCGAGATTTTGTTTAGTAGTATACTTGTACCTCCTTATGTGTAACATCCTTAGATTTGGTTTGTTTGCAAAATGGGAAATTTCTAAATCTTGATTTGAATTTGAAGTGCTCATGCAACACATAAGGATGACTTCTTGTTTCTTCCCCGAAATTCCTAGATTTAATTTGGCACCATCACTAATTTTAGGTTTATATCTTGCTAGTGTGGTAAGCTGGATCTTCATTTGGTTTTTATTTGGAGTCTCATGAGTGGATTCAAATTTGATTTGGGAAATTCAAATTTGAATCAAATTAGTAGTCTAAAGAAAAGATGAAACTCACCTATGCTTAACAGGTCGCCAACTCCCAAATCCACCTGACGCCGCTTTCGGCCCACTCGCCGGCCCAGCTAGCCGCCCGCCAAGCTGCCACCAACTGCGCACGCCGCCGGGCCGTTGACCCGCGGGCCCCGCGCCCCGCGTCACCCCGGGGCCCCGCGGTGACGCGAGCGCGTCACCCCTAATCTTTCGCCTTTGGCCGACGCCCAAAGGCAAAGGCGGGGAGCGCCGGCCGCAAGGCTCGCCGCCTCGGCATGCCGCGCGCTCCCGGCGCATCCTAGCCGTCCGCGTGTCCCGCGCCGCACACCGCTATATAAGCCGCCGCCGAGCCCCAGGGGAACTCCCAACCCTAGCCGCCTCAGGGGGAAAACCACTCCCCTGTCCGCCACCAACCCGCCGGAGGAGAAGAAGGAGTGAAGGGGGGGGAGGGAGGAATTGGAGCCGCCCGTAGGAGCACCGACCGCCGCGAAGACCGGAGCCGCCCAAGGGAGGACCCGGACCCACCGGGAACGACTACTTCCCCTACTTCCTCTACTTCCCCGACGACGCGCCGCCGCCTCCCTCTTCTTCCTCCTCACCGGCAAGCCGCACCACCACACTACACCGACGCACTGCACTTCGGCCAGTAGCCACAGAGGTGAGGACGACCACTGCTCCCCTCGTGTGGACACCCCGGCCATCGAGCCGAGGAGGAACGCCCGATGCTCCGCGCCGCCGCGGGTGATGCCGGCCTTCGTGCCAGGCTGGGATGAGAATTTCTTGCAGGTGCCACTGCCTTCATCGACGCGCGCTCGCTCGCTGGCGTAGTTCCTCCTTGTCACCGTAGCATACCGCGCCGTACCGCCCGTGAACGTGTCGCCGCATCGTGTTCCCGCTCGCGTTCGCGTTCTCGCGCCAGGCCGCGCGGGTCCGACCTTATTGTGCCCGTGTGCACCCCCGCGCACGCGTGCGCCAATCTGGGAACAAGGCCGGGCCTTTGGTCCTTTATCGCCTGCGCCGTTCCCGCCGCCGCGTATAGGATGCTCGCGCCGCCACGGCCTCGCCGTGTCCATGTAGGTCACGCGCGCGGTCGCCAAGGAAAGGGGACGCCATGTCCTCGGTCGCCCTGAACACACCCTGCCCCCGCCGTGAACCCTCTCGCTCTTGCGCTAACCGACCGTGGGAGACGTGTTCGCCGCCGCCCATGGCAACGAGCCGGGCTCCGCCGTGTTCCCCGCCGCGACGCCCTGTCGCGGATGGCACCCAACCTAGACGAGACCCCTACCCTAGCCGTGGTACTTACCGTGCGCGCACGCGCTGCCTCGCGCACGCCGTCGCACACACGTTCGCTCGTTCCCGCACTGGGAGGAGTCGCCAACACCGCCGCCACGCCGCCGGCGCCGACCTCACTGCGACGGCCACCAACCCCGGTCTTGCACCCTTCGAGCCTAGCAACCCAAGGGGGTTCCAAGTAGTCACCCCGTTTTGGCCAGACGCCCAGGCGCCGTGGGACCCGCCGCCGGCGAGGACATCCCGCGCCGCCGTCTCCCTTGTAGGCATTTGGTCGAGCACCTGGGATCGCTATTGTAGGCACGGGTTGGGCGGTGCACGTGTGGCCACATGCCGGCGTAGCCATAGCCAATCCTCCAGGATCCGCTGCGGCTAACCACTCCCGTCCAAGGCCACACGCTCGCCCGCACCGTGCCGGCCGCACGGCACACGGCCGGATCCCGTGCGGCAGCCAATGGCGAGCCGCGCGCGCGGGCTGCAGGGTGCCAAGCCGCACCCGCGATCCGGGGATCCCGTGCGGCTGGGTCTGTATAAGGGAAGGTTTTAACGTATTTTAATTTCAGAAAACATATTTTTCCTTTGAAAAACCCTAGTAAATCCTTTTTAACTCCAAAAATTGTGAAACCTTTTCCAGAAAATTTCTAAAATCTTAAACTCCGGGCTAGGGTGGTGTTTGCTCTCTTTTGGCTCTTAATTGCTTTTCTTTGGAGTTAATTGCAATAGGACCGCTATTTATTTTTCCTTTCGCGCTATTAGGAGCAGCGGAGCCGGGAGCCGATCCCGGAGTACGACTACGCCGACGACTTCACCGTGGAGGACTACCCGACCCCAGGTTCACGCCCGACTGATTCTGAAATACCTATTAGGCATTACTAAGTAGAATTGCTAGTGCTTTACTTTATGTATGCATGTTGATGAACCTTGCACTGCCTCTTTGTTTACCCTGTCCTTGTTTGCCCTACTACTACTGTATATATATGTTATGTGAGCGTGTATATACGCCGAGCTTCGCGATGCATGTGTTGGATGGGGAGTAGTGGTTCTTGGTGTGTGTGGGGTAAAACCGGCAGGAGAAGGCGTTTTGGGTACTTTGGCAGGGGTGAGTTCGAAACAACCGATCTGGGATCGGGGACAGGGGTGCACTCCTCAGTGTACCCCTACTGTGACGTTTTTCAGAGCCTAGGTGTTGGGGTTTTACTTGCGGATGGAGGACATGAGCTCGCCCCGGCCTGAAATCGAGCGGATCAACTTGTCTATAGGACTTCGTACACACCACCCCGCCGAGCGTGGGGTTAGGGCCGAGTTGAGCTCGGCAAGTGCGGAACCATACCGCTTCAGGATGGATAGCGGGGGTATCGGTGGGGGAGCGGTGGAGGTGAGACCACCCTCTCGGAGTGACTCCCGTGTGGCCACACGGGAGCATTTCACGGTTCCGTGCCGTCCCTTCGAGGGGGGGGGACCGTTTTGAGGGCCGGATGCGGGATGGGACCGTAACTACCGAGAGTTCGCCCGTAGGATGAGCTCGGTCGGCCGTACACCGGCCGGGTACCATTCGGGATGGGTACGGTGTACACACTGCGCAGTTGTTCGATCTATAGCTATAGCCGCGTCCTCGGTCATGGACACTGCCTAGACGACATGTTCGTTCCTCATGTTTTGGGATTTCTACCTTCCCCCTATAGGAGAGTGTGTGGTGAGCCGTGGTTGTAGCCGGCTAGAGGAGAGAGGCTCCATCTACCTCGTTGATCCGGTTGCAATCATTGAGGTGCGAGGAGAGGAAGTTCTCGCACCGACCCTAGTTAGGAGTAGGTTGAGGAGACGGGTCCCCTGGGTGACCAGGTGGTTCCGAGCTGTGTTGAGAGACTTATGATCTGGGGATATTGATGAAGATACCTTGTTTATTCTCTGCTGCTGCTGCACAGGAAACCAAAGCCGCTTCCTTGTCTCTTTTTCATTCCTTTAGAAGTTAGGCCACTTAAAGCTGCAAACGGTTGGTGATGTGGACCTATCCCACTCCTTGGGGATAGACTTTGGGTGTGCAGGGTATGAGACCGAGTTCGACTGCAACGCCGATGGATGGTACGACTGAGGGATGCGTCGCTTCGCTCAAGATTGCCTGTGGCGGGAAGAATAAATGATGGAGACCCTTCTGAGAAGATAGCTACCGTTGCGTAGAATTTTCACTCTGATTCAGCCAAGAGGCTTGTATTGATGTACTCCATAATGGACATGTAATAAATTTGTGTACTCTTACCTTTATGTGATGCGATGTATGACTTTGTGTACTTATCTGTGAGACGTTCTGTACGCGATAGCCACTAATCCAGGGACTATCGCGGTGGTACAGGGATTCAGATTTTCTATGAAAATCCGGGGTTTTACATTATGTGCTTAGCCTTTTTGATGAGGATGTTCACTTCTTTCGTGATTTTTTTAAACTCAGGTTTCACATAATCCCAAACATTAAGGTTTAGAAGTAACTCAAGGTCTGCTCGTGACTCAAAGAGTTTTGCTTGAAACAGGGTTAAACATGGTATAAGAATAACATAGTTAATTCAGAACTAATTTGCATCAGAACTTGGAGCAGTATAGGAACAGTCATAGGAAAATAATATAAGAACTTGAAAATTATCCTAGGCTTCATAGCAGGGTGTGACAAGTAAAAGCAAAACTTAGTTCAGAACTGATTTGCCTTAGAACTTGGTATAAGATCATGACAAGGAAGACATCATCATAGGCACCAATTAACTTTATGAAGCTCAAGCTCAAGCTACCTTAAGATCCATCTATAGAACAAGTAAAAAGACAATGAGATTCAGAGAAACTTGCCTCACCGTCGTCGTGGTCGTTGCCAGAGTCAGAGATGAGGTCCTCTACACCTTCTTCACCGCTCCCTCGACACCTCTTCATAGTTGCCAGACACTAGTGCTCGCAAACGTGAGGCAGGCCCCTCGCCCACTTTGCTGCCCCCTCATCGGCACGCTCCTCCTTGCCACTGCTTGGCCCCTCATCGGAATCCGAGAGGATCCAGTCGAGGACCCTTGTCTCCGGCATTGGGTTCACCACCGCCGCTTGGCCCCTCTCCTGCGCTCATCGTCATCTCCCTCTTCGCCGCCATCTCGCCGGCACATGTGCAGATCCAATTGTGGCACCGCTTGTTTCGGTTCTCCTCAATCCCGAGTGCGCGGGGTCGTCCGCTGCTTGGCCGCTCGCCAACGCTCATCGTCGTCTCTGTCTCCATGCCTCCTCTCACGCCTCCTCTACGCTTTTTTTTGCGAGG
The DNA here is from genome assembly GCA_947561735.1 of Cenchrus americanus. Taxonomy (NCBI): domain Eukaryota; kingdom Viridiplantae; phylum Streptophyta; class Magnoliopsida; order Poales; family Poaceae; genus Cenchrus; species Cenchrus americanus. Next base: position 28,285,317 of record OX387241.1, on the reverse strand, counting down.
AAAGTGCTGCGCTTATCCATTCGGAAAAAAGAAGGGGCCAGTTGAATATTCATTTTGCAAAATGGATACTCCCTCCTTCCCAAATATTTACACCCTTTGACTTTTACAAATCACGTTTGACCTTTCGTCTTATTCAAACAATTTGTGAAAATGTAAAAATAATTATGATATACTTAAAATATATATTATGATAAAACGTGTCATAGTAAAATAAATAACACTTTCACAAATTTTTCAAATAAAACGAATGGTCAAACGTGAAGGACGGAAGTCAACAAGTGTAAATATTTGGGATGGAGGGAGTAGTCAATGCTGACACGGGTTAGCAAACCCGCGTCGCTTTGTTGGCTGGTGCGCGGGCGGGCAATGGTTATCTTCTTTATACTAGGTTGCTGACGTTGTTTTTTTTGAAATGACACTTAATTGCTTCCCTCAAAAGTTAGGGCCCATAAAGCAGCACCTAAAAATCAATAAAAATACGAACAATTCATAGTTTTTTTAAGAATCGAACAACTCATAGGAGTAGTTGGGCATTTGGTATTTTGAATAAAATATGAACAGTCACATGTCTCTTTGTGACCACATGATTCTTTTTGTGGCCAAGAGCTCTCCTGAGCGGACACAGGTTCCGAGGCGTGTGATCAGCCGCCTGACGGTTCGCCATCTTGTCAGTATAAATCCCGACCGGCCAAGAACTTCGTCAACCGCGACACCAAGAAAACTCTAGCACCACCGTCTCCGGTCACCAAGAAGTGAATCCAAGAGCTTCTTCTTCCTCAAGCGCGCGCATGGCATCGTCAAGCGAGCCATCCAGGAAGGGGGGAGGGAGGAGGTGCCACCACCCCCGCCCGTCGAACCCGAGGAGGTGCCCTCCCTCCTGCCGAGCCCGAGAAGGTGCAGTCGCCCTCGCCCGAGGAGATGCCACCACCCCCACCCGAGGAGGTGAAGCCACCCCTACTCAAGGAGGTGAAGCCGCCCCGGCGCAAGGTGGCTCTGCAGCCCGTGGCAGTCGTGCGTGCTCCTGCACTAAATGCTGACAAAGCCACTTGGTCAGCGAACTTGTTCCATGAGGCTTTCGTGAAGCTTCAAAAGGTGGCCGTTCATCTCGAGGTCCCAACACCCAGTCATTCGCGGTAGATGACCGTGAAGAATTATGCCTTCAAGATCAATGTCTTGGTTGGGGACCTGGAGAGAGGATTGCTCGCCCCCGTCGACGACGACGGCGGCGACGATGGCGGCCTCAACGTCTCCGGCTCCGGCTCCGACGGTGGGGCTCCTCCGGCGGCGACTAACTTTGCGTAATTAATTTGTTCCTCTGTTAATGTGTTCTTCCAATGTGGTTGTTGAACTTGTGATGGACTAGTAGATCCTCTATTAATATGTTCCTCCTGTGTGTATGTTGAACTTGTGATGAACTAGTAGATCTAAGAGACGCGGTAGATCTCCTATTTTGGAAGGCATTGCAATGTCTATGGCAGCAACTTACAATGAATTGCAATGTGTATGTCAGAAGTTTGTTACTCTGTTTATGTCATTATATGGCAGCAGTTCACAATGAATTGCAATGTGTATATATGCTAGAAGTTTGTTCTTTGTTTGTGTTAATAATCCGCGTTTCCTTTGCCTCGTGCTGCAATGAAATGTCAGCACAGCTGAATTGATGAATTTTGTGATGTGTGACACATTAAGATTTGTGACCCAATTGTCATTCCATCCATTCTTCATTCATACATTTAAGTTTGTCATATGTGACAAATTTTTCATTCTTCATCCACACAGATGAAGAAAAAGCACCACTTTTAACATCAGAATTACTTCTTTGCAGCATACATCCTCAGTAAACATCCAAATACTACACAAACAATAGCCACAATAATCAAGTTCATCTTCCAGATCACATTGTCCATCTTCTCCTCCAGTGCTTTCTTCCTCTGCTTGTCCTCCAGTGCTTGCCTATGCTCTCCACTCCAAATTTGACATTCCACTGAATCAACTACTTCATCGACCGCGTACGCCGGTTCGACGGTCGAAAAACAATGACGCAAGCATCCTTCGAAGCATCTGGAGATACTCCTTGTGGAAACGATAAAATCCACAATTCTTGGTGTACTGGAAAATCAAAAGCACATAAGAACCCTAACTCAGATTTGGGAGACACAGCAGACTACTCACCGAGTTCCTTGCACACTTGAAATAAAGACGACCGTGGTTTTCACCTTCCTTCCGTGTCCGCCCCTCCACCACCCGAGCCATACCACAGTCCGGGCAAGGGACCAGGGAAAGCTTCTTAGCTCACCGAATGGATCCAAGCCGATGGAGTGATTGCGGCTGCTCCGGCAACCTTGAACCCTGCTCCTCGCACGTGCACCTCCAAACGGTAGTGCGACGTGTGTGTGACGGCGGGGAAGGACGGGCGGGCGGCGGCGGTGGAGCTCAGATCGGGTAAGAAGAAGGGGGTAGGGGTCGGGGCGCTGGGGCGGATGCATACTCATTCGGTAAGGGGCATTTCTGACAATGGAGCACTTGTTGGTGACGATGGTTAGTGTACCACCGTCGCCGGTGCGGATGCCGACCAAGGGCATTCGAACAATGGAGCACTTGTTGGCGATGATGGTTAGTCTACCTGCATCGCCTTTGTCGGTCGGGTAGGCTACAATTATCTTTTTTTATATAGGCTTCCGATGCTGACGCGCCGGCCCTCAAATATAGGCCTGGCACTATTTTTTTCTTAATTGAAACTTGCTTCCCTCAAATATTATACCCCATAAATAACACCAAAAAATTCGCAAAAAATATGAACAATTCATAGTTGGTAATTTAGTATTTGAATAAAATATCAACAGTCACACTTGTCTAACCAAATTTCTTCAAATTAGATTATTTATCTCTTGTTTAGGATATAATAATTATAATAACGTCTTAGTTTGTTCTAAAAATTCTACAAATTTACTTGGCAACATAATTTAAGTCCCTAAGCTTGTCTACAAAATTCAAATGGTTTCGAAAACAGAAGATTATACTAGTGTACAAATGTCTACATCTCTCACGTAGTTTCTTAGAATGTTACTTCAACATTGAAGTTTTCCACACTTTGAAACATGTTTGAACTCATATGCATTTGAAATTTTAATATAACCTTTTGTTTACCATAAGATTACGAAATGCAAAGTTTCATTAGTAATGGTTGTGTAAAACAAATATTATTTATATGTTGTACTTATAAGGAACAATATAAGGTGTATAAACAACATCCAAGAAATGGAATTACATACAAAAAATGTCAAAAATGAATAGATGTTGATTTTAAAAAAATTTAGAAACAAATATCATCAAATTTGGATTATGATTGACAGAGAAATACGTTATACAAAATTTGATTGCAGATTAAAAGGGGAAAAGCAAATTGTTCTTCATTCGAATAGACGTGGCTCCGCCCCTTCATTGGCGACAGGTGGTTGTTAATCATCGTATCATTTGCTCATCTGAACCTTTTTAATAAACGCTCCGCCCTGCCTTCCGCCTTCTATCCCCTTCTCCGGCCTCTGCCTTCCTCGTCTCCGTTGCAGCCTCGTCTTCGTGGCAGGTATGGCCCGCGACTCTAGGGGGAGGTTCTACAAGGAGGAGGCCCCGCGGCCACGTCCCCGTTCGTCTTCCTCGGTGCTATCCGCCGCCCCCGCTAAGAGAGTGAGCTTCCGCGGTGACGAAGAGGAGCCGTCCCAACGCGCCGCCCCCGTGCGTCTTCCTCAGCGCTCCATGGAAGAGGCCGGTTCTTCACCTACCCGGGGGAGGAAGCCGTACACATGCGCAAGGGCCAAGTTGGCGGACTCCAGTGACACCCACCATGGATAGGCAGGGTTTTTTCCTCAACACGAAGGAAGAAGCGGCCCACGCGCATTGATGTGAGCGCGGACTCCTCCAGTGATGACCTGGGCAGAAGAGTGGTGCTAGTAGACCTCATCTCCTCCGGCGACAACTCTGGCAACAACTCCGGCGATGATTCTGAAGACCATGAGGCAAGGTCTGAAACCATCACGCATGATTTGTCCTTGTACCTTCACATCTTCACTGATCAATTGTTCTAATGCATCAATTTCCATTTTTGTAGGAAGTTGTTGCACTTGACATTGACAGGATTTGGACTGAAATCTACAAGCTCAAGGAATCGACTGAAGAGAAGCAGGCAAGTTTTAAACCAGTTAGAGCTAAAACAACTTTCTTGTAAATTACAACTGTTATGAAGCTTGCATCAATATAATTTTTTCCTTTGTTTTAGGACCGTGCTGTTACTCAGGATGACATTGACTACATTTGGAAAGGAATCGACAAGCAGGATGAGCAGCTTAAAGCCGCACAAAAGAGGCAGGAGATTGAACTTCTAAAGAAAAATGCTGAGCTGGCAGAAAGAGTTGCAAAACTAGAGATAAGGCTAGGCGAACTTGAGGCGACATCACAAAAGAAGCCATCTAGCTAGCTAACTAGTTCCTTGATGTCCCCCGGTCGATGCGGTCTTATTTTGGTGATGTGCCCATGTCGTATGGACCTCCCCGGGCCCACTACCTCGGTGGGTACCAGGACCGACTACTCGGTGGGCCCCCGGGACTACCGGCTTGCGCTACACGGCACCCGAAGGCGTGGAGCACAAGGACTACACGGGAGTAGTACTCGGTTAGGGAGCCGTACATGTACCGCACCGTATAGTGGACTCCTAGACGTACTCGACTAGTACTCTCTCCCCTACTCCGACTTGTAACCCCGCCTCCCGACTATATAAGGCGAGGCGGGGACCGATCTCGGGATCACCTCATCCAATCCCCTACAACTCACGGCGCACTATTGCACCATCTTGTAATCGTGCCCTATCAATCCCGTAGCTACGCGACATACGGGACGTAGGGTATTACGCACCTCGCGGCCCGAACCCGTCTAAATTGTGTGCCACGTGTCTCTTCCTTCGAGTTACCGATCTCGGCGAGTCACAATCATCTACTTCGGGTACTCCCCCGTAGTAGGTTGCCGGTCTAAAACACCGACACCGGCGCGCCGGGTAGGGGCTCTCGCTCGAGATCACATGGCGAACTCGACGGCTTCCGTCCACTTCAAGCCAACCGTCACCTTCAACCGCGGCGACACCTTCGTCTTCGGCGCCTGGGTCTGCACTGCCGATGGCGCGGGCTCCTTCCAGCGCCGCCTAACCATGTAGCCCAACCCGAGGACGGGCCTCGTGACGCTTCCCCGAGCCGTCACGGGCGAACTCGCCGGCAAGTTCGGCAAAATTTCGCTCTTCAACCACCACGGCGACTTCGAGCTCGAGTCCGTCTCCAACTCGAACCCGACGTCTCCATGGGCCATCGCATGCGAGCCGGGCTGCTCGGCCATCGCGGGCGGCCCCCCTCACCACGCGAGCACTTCGCGCGTGGCCCCATGCATCCGCGGCCGGGCCGCGCGGGGGCTCCCACTTCGCGCCGGGCCGGCAAGGAGCCCGTACCCGAGTACAACTCGGACTCCGACGCCGTCCCCGATCGCGCTTCGGACTCCAGCCCTCTCTCCGAGTTCTACTCGAACCCGGACTACGAGTTCGACTTCGGGTCGGACCCTGAGGAGCCCGAGTCCGAAGACGACTCCACTGAGCTTCCCTTGTCAGGGCCAGCCTCGGGGCTGGTTATAAAATCAACGCCGGCCGGGAGATACGTCTGCGGCCGACCGCAAGCCCGCCCGACTCGGTAAAGGGAGACTCACGCTACGTCGCCTACATCGACTCGCTACCGTTCCAGGAGGAAACACCACTAACCCGGCCGACTCAAATACACCAACCGAGGTGGCACCTTCTTAGTCCGGCTCGGGCACCCCCGATCGCCAAGTCTTCATGGCTGCCGGCGACACCCCGCAGACCTTCGGTGCACGGCCGAGGACAAGTACCTGGAGGACATCTCCGCAGACGAGCTGTCTGCCAACGCACCTGCAGACGAGACCGTCGCCAACAGGGACGCACGACGCGAACGCAACAGGAAGCGCAGCGAACGGCGCCGGCGGCTCAGAGACAACCTCCCCATCCGCAACCTTGCGGAAGCTCTCGAGGCGGTCGAGAGTAGAGTACACACCACCCCCGAGCGCGTGCCTCATGTCGATCACAATGATCGCACGCCGTGCTCGGGGCATACGCGCCGGAGAGGTCATCGCCAAGCTCGGCCGAAGAAGCCTACTTCATGCGGGTCGACAACGCAGTCAACCAACCTCCTCCGGCCCAAACCCCGCGACAACGAAGCTACTAGTCGCGCGCCAACGCCGGTCCCAACCGTACTCGAGCCGACCTTCCGGCCCGAGCCAAACCGCCGCCGCTCCAACGCCGGCGGATCTTCACGAGAAGACCAAGGCAACCGAGAAGTTGTCCCCCACCGCGCTCCGGCCGGTGGCGGTGGCAACGACCCCCGACGGCGGCGGCGCCGACGGCGGCGCCTCCAACCATGGGGCCAACGGAGAGCCGGAGGCGGCGGCGGTCGCGGCGGCCGAGGCCACGCGAACGCCCACGCCTCCGGCGCCTCGCACGGCGGGTACGACGCTCGCCGAAGATTGAGGAGCCGCGGCGGAAGAAGTCGACCACCGCCGCCGAGGGCGACGGCTTCCCCGCCTTCTCACCTCGACTTCGCAACTTACTCCTCCCCCGACAAGTTCAAGCCTTTGGGGATCACCAAGTACGACGCGAGCAGATCCTATCCGGTGGCTCCGATGCTACGCCCTCTCCATCGAGAACGCCGGCGGCAACGGTGACACCAAGTGCCTCTACTTCCCCTTCGTCCGGACCAAGCACCACTCACATGGCTCGAGTCGCTCGACAAGCACTCGATCGACAAGTGGGACCACCGAAGGAGCAGGTTCACGAGCAACTTCGCGGGCGCCATGGGCCGATCGGGTACTCGCATGGACCCGGCCATGATCAAGCGAGAACAGGGCGAGACCCTCCGCAAGTACATGCGCCGCTTTTCGACAAGCGCGCTACCGTCGTCGACGTCACCGACAAGGAGGTCATCGACCCGTTCCAAGACGGCCTCTACCACCGCCGCACCTTCGAGGACTTCGGTCGTCGCCGCCCCGAGTCCATCCCCCACCTCAAGGACATGATCACGTCCCGGGCGGATGAAGAGGACAAGGCCAACGCTAAATACGACACCATCCGCGGCAAGTCCAAGCAAAACCAGGCGGCGGCGGCGCAGCAATGCAAACCAAGGCGGCCGCAACAACAACAACAATAGCAACTACTCGGGTCCCAACCGCAAGCGCAAGCCAGACAACACCGTCGCGGCTATCCGGCGCCTGCGAAAGGGAACTCGAAGAAGAACTCGGCGGTTTCAAAGACCTCGCTAAAGGAGAAGTGCCCGTGGCATCCAAACGGCAACCACACCACCGAGCAAGTGCTACCGGCTCGGGCATGCACTCAATGATACTCCGAGCCACCGCACCCTCACGACCAAAAGGGCAAGAAGAAGGACGACGACAACAACGACTTCCAAGAACCCGAGAAGACCGTCAATGTCCTCTTCGGCGGACCGCCCAAACGGCGAGGAGCAGAAGGCTACCCGTCGTGAAGTGATGTCCATCGAGCCAGCGGTCCCGACCCCTCTAAGGTGGTCGGAGGTACCCATCACCTTCAGCCGCGCGAACCAATGGACCAGCTTCTCCGAACCAGGACGGTTCCCCCCTCGTCCTGAAGCCAACGGTGGCGGGCTCCAAGCTCAACAAGGTGCTCATCGACGGTGGAAGCGGGCTCAACGTCCTCTTCACCAAAACCTTGAAGAAAATGAAGCTCGACGTCACCCCCATGCTCACCAAGAGCAAGCACGCCCTTCTACGGCATCGTCCCGGAGCAACGCGGCTATCCCACCGGGCTCGGTGGTACGCGCGGTTACCTTCGGGCGTCTCGGGACAACTACCGCACCGAGTACATCAAGTTCGAGGTCGCGGATTTCGAGACCTCTTACCACGCCATCCTCGGCGGGCCGCCATCGCCAAGTTCATGGCGGTGCCCCACTACACCTACTTGGTACTCAAGATGCCAAGTCCAGCCGGTGTACTCTCCCTCCAAGGGGACTTGAAGATCTCCCACGACCGCTATACGAGAAGCCGTGGTGATCGCTTCCACAAACCAAGTACCCAACGAGATGATGGAGGTCTACGCCGCGTCGAAGAAGCTTGCTACAAGCGAACTCGACATCCCGCAGAAGTCCGACGAGCGCCAACAAGCCTCGGCCACCCGAGGAGGTAGTCGTCAAGACGGTCGACTTCGGAACGAGCGACCCCGGCAAGACCACCACCATCGGGGCCGGCCTCGACCCCAAATAGGAAGACGCGCTCATCAGCTTTCTTCGGGCTAACCGCGACATCTTCGCGTGGAAGCTAGCGGACATGCTAGGAGTGCCCGGGGAGCCGATTGAGCACCGCCTTAACGTCGACCCAAAGGCCACCCCCCAAGCGACAACACCTCCGACGTTTTGCCGACGACGACGGACGGGACGCCATCAAGAAGGAGCTCGCCAAGCTACTCGCAGTGGCTTCATCGGAGAAGTCTTCCATCCCGAGTGGCTCGCCAACCCCGTCCTTGTCCGCAAGAAGAACTCGAACGAGTGGAGGATGTGCGTCGACTACACCGATCTCAACAAGCACCGCCCCAAGGACACCTTCGGGTTGCCGCGGATTGATCAAGTCATCGACTCCACGGCGGCCGCGACCTCGCTTTGCTTCCTCGATCGCTACTCCGGTACCATCGGATCGCAATCAAGGAGGAAGACCGGAAAAGACCGCGTTCATCACCCCGTTTGGCGCGTCATTGCTACACGACCATGTCATTCGGGTTGAAGAACGCCGGCGCTACCTATCAACGGGCCATCCAGGCCTGCTTCAAGTGGCAACTCAACAAGAACGTCGAGGCTTACGTGGATGACGTGGTTGTCAAAACCAGGGACTCCAGTACCCTCATCGACGACCTTGAAGAGACCTTCGCATCGCTACGCGAGTACCGCTGGAAGCTCAACCCGAACAAGTGCGTCTTCGGCGTCCCTTCGGGCAAATTACTCGGCTTCATCATCGCCCAACGCCGCATTGAAGCCAACCCCCGAGAAGATCTCCGCCATCACCAGCATGAAAGCTCCCACGAGCATCAAAGACGTCCAGAAGCTAACGGGGTGCATGGCGGCATTGAACGATTCATCTCGAGGCTAGGACAACGGGGCCTCCCCTTCTTCAAACTACTCAAGCATCACGAGAAGTTCGTGTGGACTCCGGAGGCGGATCAAGCCCTTGCCCGGCTCAAGGACTTCCGTCAAAGCCACCAATCCAAACGGCTCCTCACAAGGGCGAGCGGCATCTGCTCTACCTAGCCGCGACTACTCACGTGGTCGGTCATCGCCATCGTCGTCGAGCGGCGGGGAAGACGGCCACGCCTACTCGGTCCGGCGCCCAATCTACTTCGTCGGCGAGGTTCTATCGAGTCCAAGGCTCGCTACCGGCCCATGCGAAGCTCCCGTACGCTCTACTCATCACCTCGCGGAAGCTACGACACTACTTCCGGGGAGTACTCGGTCTCCGTCGTCACCGACTACCCGCTCGGCGACATCCCGAGGAACCAAGACGCCACCGAAGAATCTCCAAGTGGGGGTCGTCGAGCTCGGCGCCCTCACCATCGACTTCAAGCCACGCACGGCCATCAAGTCGCAAGCACTAGTCGACTTCATGGCGAGTGGCGGGAGAACCAGCCTACCTACTCCCACCGTGCGACCGAGCATTGGGTGATGTACTTTGATGGCTCACTCAACCTCGAGGGCGCGGCGTAGGGGTACTCCCCGATCTCTCCAACGGGCGAACAACTCAAGTACGTCCTGCAGATCTTCTCGGAAGGTCTCAAACAACGAAGCCGAGTACGAAGCTCTCCTACACGGGCTCCGCCTCGCGGCCTTCACCGGGCATCAAGCGGCTACTAGTCTACGGCGACTCCGCGAAGGGTCATCAACCAAGTCAACAAGTCCCGGGACCGCAACAAGGAGAACATGGACGCCTACGCCTAGAAGTCCGCAAGCTCGAGAACAAATTCTATGGTCTCGAGTTCCATCATATCGTCCGCGACAACAACGTTGCGGCGGACGTCCTCTCGAAGCTTGGATCAACCCGCACTCAAGTACCGGCGGGCGTTTTCGTCCATGAGCTTCACGCGCCATCCATCCCGGAGCCGGCGCCACCGACCACTATCCCAGCCCATCCACCAGCTGGGCAGGAGGTCATGATGATCGACGTGGACTGGAGGCAACCCTTCATCGACTACCTCGGCGAGCGAAGGTCCCCTCCGACAAGAACGCGGCCGAACAACTCGTCCGCCGCGCCAAGTCCCACGTCCTCGTCGGAGAGAAGCTTTACAAGCGGGGCGCATCTTCTCGGAGTACTCATGAAGTGCGTCCCTCGTGAAGAAGGCAAGGACATCTTGGAGGAGATCCACAAGGGCGTGCGGCAACCACGCGTCTTCACGCACGGCGGTCGGCAAGGCCTTCCGGCGAGCATTCTACCGGCCCACGGCCACGGGCGATGCCGAAGAACTCGTCGAAGGTGCCAAGGATGTCGGTACTTCGCCAAGCGGCAACACGTCCCGCCCTACAAGCTAGTCACCATATCGCCAACCCGGCCCTTTGCCTGCCGGGGGCTCGACATGATTGGGCCACCGCCAACCGCGCCGGGAGGATTCAACGAGTGCGGTGGCTATCGACAAGTTCACCAAGTGGATCGAGGTCAAGCCGGTCACATGCCCCAAGGGCGACGAGTACTCGACTTCCTGGATGAACTCGTACACCGCTATGGGCTACCCCACCGCATCATCACAGACCTGGGGTCCAACTTCAACAACCACCAGTTCTGGGAGTACTGCGAGAACAGCGGGATCGACGTCCGATACGTCTCAGTTGCCCATCCACGGGCCAACGGACAAGTCGAGCACGCCAATGGGATGGTGCTCGACGCCCTCAAGAAGCGGCTACACGACGCTGCTAACTCCAAAGGGGGCAAGTGGATCAAGGAACTACCCAACGCACTGCGGGGGCGCGGACTCAACCATCCAAGCCAACGGGGCAATCCCCCCTACTTCTCGGTCTACGGCTGCGAAGCCATCCTCCCCGCCGACGTCATATGGAACTCGCCGGCGGTGGAGCACTACGACGAAGGCGTCTCGGAAGATAGCGAGACGAGTTGACATCGACGGCCTCGAAGAAGCTCGGCTGCGCCGCCCTCGTCCAATCGGCAAGGTACCCGGAGGGTATCCGACGCTACCATGATCGCAACGTCAAGGAACACTCCTTCAATGTTGGAGATCTTGTCCTCCGCCGTATCCCGAACACGGAAGGACTTCACAAGCTCAACTCCCCACGGGAAGGCCCCTTCACCGTGGCTAAGGTGACCGGGCCGGAGCTCCTACCGCCTCCAAACACTTGAAGGCGAAGACGTCAACAACTCGTGGAACGTCGACCGGCTACGCCGATTCTACGCCTAGTCTACACGACTACTCCGGGGTTCAAGTCTAATCGACTACATCAACGCCCCCTGGCCGTAAGCGACCCTCCGGGCCCTGGCTCCAGTCTCCGGACTTCTCCTCTCCAGGATCCAGCCCGCGCGGCTACCTACGGACCCTGGGCTGCGACGAGCGTCAAGGACTCTAGCAGCGGTCTACCAAGAGACCACACTCCAAGATCCAGCCTGCGCGGCTACTTACGGATCTACGAACCGGCTTACACGGCTACCTACGGATCACCTGCTGTAAGCGGCTACCCGCTCCCGGCGTTACTTAGCCGTAAGCGGCCTCCGGTCCGAGCGACTACTTCGTAACTACGGCCCTGGCCACCCAGGTGTACTTCTTCAGTAATAAAGATTGATCGTTCATCAACTTCTTTACTGCCTACTCCCTACAACGGGACTACTGAAGTCGAGTACTACTACTCGCACCTACTCCACGATGGGCGCTCCGCACTCTGAGATCGCGACTACGAGTACTCATTGCCGGAAAATTTCCTTTCATTGATACTTGAACAATTCATTACAATTGTTTTCCGTACAACTATGGCTACTAGCTACTTATTACGGGGCTACCGGAGGTTCGGCCTTCTCGGCTACCGCTCCGCGATGGGAGCCATCTCGCTCCGGCGGCTCCGCATCTTGCTCATCGGAGTAGTTGGCGGCTACCCCGCCGGCGACCACCTCCACCGGAGCCTTCGGGAAGTACGACTTCATGAAGGCCAAGACTTGTCTTGGGATCGACCCGGCCATATGCTTGACGTAGGCGGCCGGCCGGCTTGGAGCTTCACGAAGGCGATCCACCGGAGGAGCGATCTTGGGGCCGCCCGGTGCGGCACCGGGAGCCTTGCGATCGGCGGAGCGGCTTCCTCCAACTCCTTCAACCGGGCCCGCAATGCCTCACGGTCCTCGTTCAATTTCCGCAAAGATTTGTGGCAGGTTGACGAGATCTCCGTCGAGGCAATCCGCGGCTCTATATGCTTCTCGCATTCGAAGGCGAGTTCCTTGTAGTCGAGCTCGAGTACCCGGCGGGCTTCTTGCTCTCCGGTAGAAGAGGTTCTTCATGCTCACCTCCGAGGCCTTCACCTGCTCCACCGGCCCTCAAGCTCGCGACACAACGGCGGGTCGGATGCTTCTCGACTTCAAACAAGTACTCGACAAGTCGAAGGATATACCTTTATTCTTGTTGCGGAGGACCTTGTTCTTCCGCACCAACTCGTCGCCCTTCGCCCGCAACTCCCGGACGTCTTTGTGGTACTTGGCGAAGGCGGCGTCGAGCCTTGATTGCATGGCGGCCGCGTGTTTCCGCAACTTCACGAGCTGCTCCTCCGGGGCCTCGGCTCGGAGCACGGTGTCGCCGTAACCCCGCAAGAGTTCGACTTGTCGCGGGATCGCTCCGCGACGTCCTGCACAAGACAACTCAAGTCATGATGAGTACTCAACGGCAAAAGGATTGACTACTTGAAAGTCTACGGCTACTTACCTTCATCCATTGCTCGGCTCGACGGATCACCTCCAGGTGCTTGGCTACCGTCGCCGGCTCAACGAGATCGTCCGCAAGAAGTTCTATCCCGCCACGACTACTCGAGGTAGCCTCCGTCATCGGCGCAGAGCGGATGGGCTCTGCGTCTTGGATCTCAGGGAGCGGATAGCCACCTCCAGAGCAATCTCTGGCGACGTGGTGACCGCCTCTCCCCCGGCGGTCTTCTCGACGACCTCCGCCATAGGCTCGGGGGCTCCTTCGCAGCCTCGGGGCCTGCGGTGTCAACTCTCGCATCGGCACCCCCCGCGGGGATGTCATCACCTTCAGCGCCTGTCAACAAAACGACGTGTGCATTAGTGTCTACAACTACTCCTCCTGGAGCTCCGCAGCTTCACGAATGGTACTCACCTTCGACTACACTAGCCTCCGGCAGCGGCGCTTCAGTAGCCGGGGGCTCAGTCGCGGCTTGGGCATCGGGAGCGGTCTCCTCGACGGGCGGCGCGACTTCTTCGGCCCTCCGCCGATGAGGGCTTATCCCCATCCCGAGGTCAAGTCCGTGGGTTTTCGCGAGAAATATTCACGGAGGGTCGTCGACCAAGATCGACTACGGCGGCAAGTACTACTCGTGAGGATATGTACTTACAAGTTCGACCGGACAATGGTGACGGCCGGAGCACCGAGGATGCGCGGGCAATATCAACCGGTCCACCCTCGGCGGGCGCCTCCTCCTCCGCCCCTCGCGGCCACCGCCTCCTCCACGGCGGCGGCGGCGGCGCGCGGGCGTCTCTCGCGCTCCCCGAGGCCACCACCTCTCCAACGGCGGCGCCACGGGTCCCGTGCTCTCTTCGGGAGCGAGGGGCCGGCGCTCCCGCTTGCACCGAAGTTCTTCAACGGTGGGGGGGGCCGGACTACGACTTCCGGCCGGTTCCCCCACCGTATCCCACACGCCCTCGTCGCCCTCTTCGACGGGCTCCGCCGGCGGCACCTCCCCGCATACAAGGAAGACTACTCGTCGACAACGTACTCGAACAACGGGTACTCGACTACTCTACTCAAGACAACTTACCTCCCCGAGGCGTGGTCTCCGAGACCTTCGACTTCTTCGTCACCCGCTTCTGGCGGGGGTTGCGCGGCTTCCGTGGCGGCGCGGCAAGGCTAGCCTCCGGAGCTAGCCGGAGGGTCTTGTACCGGCGGAACATGAGGCAAGCCCGGCGGCTAAACCTCGACCGCGGCTGGAAGCGGTCTGCGCCGTCTCTTCGTCTTCGTCGTCGTCATCGGAGGTATCTTCCACGATGACGGTGTCGTCGCCCTCACCGACTTCGTGGCGCACCTTCCCCTCCACCGGGATCTCGATCCCGCTTGGTGGCGGCCGCGGCTCGGAGATGAACCTCTTCACATCATCCTCGCGCAAGACATGGGGTGTCGGCAACTCCACTACAAGTAATCACTACTCGACGAGGGGAGTACGACTACTCACCTCTTTGGGCGGGCGCGCGGCGGAGTACTCCTCGACCCGGGCACGCCGTGTATGGCGGCATGTCCTTGAAGATCCGCGACAACCTCTCGACGATGTCGTTGTCGTCCAGCTCGCCTCCCGGCATCCGCGATGCGTCATCGTCGCCGGTGTACTCGAAGCCCCGGGGTCTCCCGAGCCATCGCCCGGCCGGATCCTGCGCTTCATGAAACTGAAGGCCACGTGCTCGGCCCTCAGTCCCGCCTCCCCGAGCACTTTGATGCGTGCTAGCGCTCGGGGAGCCGGATTCCTTCTTGCATGGTGGGCTCCGTGTTCCACCACTCACGGTGCACCGGGCCGCCGTCCGCTCGGCTTCGGCAGGCCAGGGTGGTGGTTCGTGATGTTGAACCACCTGGCCTTCCAATCCGCGTTGGAGTCGACAAGTTTGTACGCCAAGTACTGCTCCGCGGCATCTTTCCTCAGCTGGATGCCGGCTCCTCCGACTACCCTGGGATTGGTAGCACTTGGTTGCGGCTTGACGCGGAAGAACTTCCGGAAAAGCACCCAGTGCGGCTTGATTCCGAGGAAGGCTTCGCAGAAGTGGACGAAGACCGACGTGTGGAAGATGCCGTTGGGGTTCAGGTTCAGGTACTCGATCCCGTAGTACCCGAGCAGCCCCTTGAAGAAGTCGGCCGGGCCGGGAGCGCAAGACCGCGCTCCACGAACCGCGAGAACATCGGGATCTCATCTTCGGCCTTCTCCATTGGATATGGATCTCCAGTGGCGGATCTCCACATGTCGACTTCCTTCTCCCCCGATGAACCCACCGTTCGGCGGGGGTCGGCGGTCCTCCGTCTTCACTTTGGATTTCTTCCACTCGCGGCTCGGATCGGCTCGCGGTGGAGACATGGGCGGCGCCGCTCCGGTGGCGGCCGCGGCGGCCTCTTCGCGGCCCCTCTTCTTCCCGGCGGCCTTGGACGTCTTGGACGGCGACGGCTTCATCCTCCAAGTGCAAGGAGTCTTCACTCGCATCCGCTCGGGGGCTACCCTAAAGGCTTTGGGTGGCGGCACGCTCGGATCTACTACGGCGGCGGCGGGCGCCGGGGAGTGGATTCGTTTCAAGATGCAAATGGAATGACCGCGCGCTTGAACGGGTGAAAAACCCTAAGGGTTTTGGCTTCTATTTATAAGCCAAATCGGCTCCGCAATGGGCGGCCGCATAAGTCCACGCGCGGCTGACTCGGCGGCTTCGCGTGACTCTTCGTATTCTACTAGTCGACGCGCCTCACCTCGGGGGCTCGGCTACTTCTACTCGACTACCCGGGGAAGCGGCTAGTCTCAAGAGCATCTCAGGACACATTCTCCAAGAAGACCCTTCAATTCGAGAGGAAGTACTCGACTCAAGGCTTGGGGGGCTCCGTGCCACGTGTCCTTCGGTTTTTCTCTCCGGATTTTTCGGGATTTTCTTGCTAAGATTTTAGATGGACCCCCGGCTAGAGCCCGCGGCTCAAGGCTCGGGGGCTACTCCATGTGGAGTGCGGTTTTGCAAATTGCACCTCCATACCGGCTTCGACTTCAAGACAAGACGGCAGCTTTTGAAGACCTTCGAAGGCGCTTTTCGAGGACGCTTGGGACTACTCGAGAAGACTTCAAGATTGCTCAAACATCGGTCGGAGTACATTCCGGCCCTCGGGATGCTTCGACTACTCTTGAGGACTTTTGACTTGTAGCACTCGGGGACGCTTGAGGACTACTCGTTAAGGCCGTCAAGACTACTTGAAGCTATCCTTCTCGACTACAAAGTACTCGGGGGCTTGTCGTATGGACCTCCCCGGCCCCACTACCTCGGTGGGTACCGGGACCGACTACTCGGTGGGCCCCCGGGACTACCCGGCTTGCGCTACACGGCACCTGAAGGCGTGGAGCACAAGGACTACACAGGAGTAGTACTCGGTTAGGGAGCTGTACATGTACCGCACCGTATAGAGGACTCCTAGACGTACTCGACTAGTACTCTCTCCCTACTCCGACTTGTAACCCTGCCTCCCGGACTATATAAGGCGAGGCGGGACCGATCTCGGGATCACCTCATCCAATCCCCTACAACTCACGGCGCACTATTGCACCATCTTGTAATCGTGCCCTATCAATCCGTAGCTACGCAAGGCATACGGGACGTAGGGTATTACGCACCTCGCGGCCCGAACCTCGTCTAAATTGTGTGCCACGTGTCTCTTCCTTCGAGTTACCGATCTCGCCGAGTCACAATCATCTACTTCGGGTACTCCCCATAGTAGGTTGCCGGTCTAAAACACCGACGCCCCCGCCGATGCATGTCGAATGTGAATATGTTTGTTATGAGTTAGTTTGCTTGGTGATGTGAACTTGTGATGCATGTCATATGTGAACATGTGATGCTATATCAACATCTACACTTGTTTAACCAAATTTCTTAAAATTAGATTTTTTTATCTCATGTTTATGATATACTATACTAGTAGCAGAGTAGTACCGCACTTGACTATATTACTCATTTTAAGGCCCACACAAGCCCACTCGCGCTAGGTTAGTAGGGAAGGACGCCTCCCTCACGCAGTCTCCGCCCACTCCCCCCTCGCGCCGCCGCCGCCACTTTCTCCCCCTCGCCTTGGTCCCCCTCACCTCCCCCCACACCGCGACGCATGCTACACCCCTTCGCTGAGACGTGCGCCACACCACGCTCGGCACGAAGCACACCACACCTCTGACAGTGACATCTAGAGGAGGAGGGACCCAGCAGCGACGGCAGTGACGACGACGACAACGACGACTAGAGGAGGGATCCAACGATGACTAGGGGCTGCCCTGGCCGGCACCGGTCTGACCGGTGGCATGCACCGGTCTGACCAGTCACGGTCAGTGCCACTGCCCATCTTCACACTTGGGCACTAGTCGGAAAGTGACCCTTCTCTCTGCACTTGTAGCACACTCTCCACTTGTTGGAACTTATAGGCTTCTTGGAGAGTGATTCTTGTGCCTTGTGCTTGGTTGGGTGATATTGGGACTTGACTTACCCAACCTTGCTCTTTTCCTGAATCTTGTTCTTGTGGGTCATTGTATGTTGTTGAGGGGTTGAGCTAGTGACGGTTGATCCCTTCTCAAGCTTCTTCACCATGTCTTCACGGTTATCTTGAGAAGGTCACATTTTGCTCTTCTTCTTCAACACATACAAGTCCTTTTGAAGCTTTTCAACCTCTTGGTTGAGTTCATAATTTTCTTTAGCAACGAGGTCTTCACAAGATTCTACAAGTATGCGAAATGCTAGAATGGCTTGCTTGAGACAAACAATCATCAGTGTAAGATAAATTAATTTGAACTTGTGAGCATGTGCATGTGTGAGATAGAGGTTGTATAGATTTTACCGATGAAAGCACAACCTCATGGGCTATCTCTAGTGTTGCATAAGAATCGACAAGCTTCTCATAGGAACACCACTAAGTGAAAACCTCAAATAGGTCACGCAGCATTTGTAACGGGCTCTTAATGCCTGTTACATCCACCCACATCTGTAACGGTTGTTGTTTGACACCTGTTACCTATAAATGTGCCAGGACGACCCCGGGGTTGGCCTCCACAATGCCCGTTACCAATGTGGACTTCTGGTTACGGGCTTCTTAAACGCCCGTTACATAAATTCTTTGTAACGGATGTTAAAAGAGCCCGTTACAAATGTCAAACCTATTGGTAACGGGCTTGTAAAGTCTGTTACCAATAAATGTCCTATCAGTAACGGGCTGCTATAAAGTCCGTTACCGATATGTAGGATTGAAGGTGGCCTTGTTTCGATGTAGACGGGTCACTAATGGGAAGAGAGCTGTCAGCAAGGACAAATATAATTATGTTAGTGTTGATCTCCGGGTCTTTGGTTACAAAAATGAACTGTTTGTCTTTGCCAACAATGTTGAAGAAGTGTTCTATGTACCTGACCTTGCAAAGAAGAATTGGTCTGTGGTTATGCCTAGCAAAAAAGGATTGTGGGGATTGAAAATGTTGTTGAGGAGGAGGAATACAACCAGTTTGACGAAATTCCATCCTTTGACACTTCATACAAGCCCCAGCTCTTGGGACCTAACAAAACACCGTACTTGCGAAGTGATCATAGTGAAAAAGTCCATATACAGAAATCAAGGAAGAAAAAACAAGCCTGATTTCTGCTGAATCCTTTTTGTAATGCCGGAGGATGTGTCTATTGGTGGAAATGGAATCCGTTTTGTAATATAAAGGATGCGATGTATTGGTGGAATCTCAATCCTTTTTGTAATATATGGGATGTGGTGGAATTTGAATCTTGCTTGTAATATATTCTGCCAAAGATACTATATATATTCTGTTTATATATATTTTGCTTCAGTTCAGTAATGGGCAAGAGACGAGGATTAATGAACCCACGTCGCCATTGTTACAGGCAAGAGACGAGGACTAACGAACCAGCGTCTCGCCTTTGTTATGGGCAAGATATGCGAAATCACGAACAGATTACATCCAAGAGTTTGCCAAATTTTACTTGGCAAATCTTGTGCTTTGCCAACTTCTAAAAAGATATGCCAAGTAAATAAGAGTTCATCTCCAACAATCTGGCATAATTTCACTTGACAAATCCAGATCTAACTTACATTAGGAATCCTGAGAGAAACAAGTTGATTTGCCAAACTGTTGGAGTTGCTGTTAGCCAGCCCCCGTCGGCTTGTTCTTCAAGCTTTGCAAGTGAGTAGGTAAATCATACAAAAAATTGTACTGCACAGGGATAATCACAAAAGCATGTCTCTTGAGATGCAAAATCACACAGACACAAATTACATTCATCATTGATACATCAGAACAAGGTTACAATGCAACCATATCTTCATGACGCGATATGCAAAATCACACACACACACACAGATTACAGTCATCATTGATACATCAGAACAAGGTTACAATGCGGCCATATCTTCATGACGAGATATGCAAAATCACACACACACACACACATCGATCTTGCTCGCATGTCGTCGATCTTGCTGTACGTGGTCATTGAATAAGCTCCATCTCTGTTGATGGCTTAGAGAATTGATTCCTGGCTTGCAATGAGACCACAAAGCTTTCTGAACCTGCACTATTGGTTTGCAAGAGCATTCCGCGAGTGGAAGGAGAAAGAATAGGAAAAATAATGATCATTGGACACAGGATGAAGGATTGTTCATTCTGAAAACAATGATCATTGGACACAGGATGAAATTGTTCATCCTGATGCTAGGAGGTTCTGGGTTACCTTCCCCGGACATGGCTGCGAGCAAGGGGTATGTCACAAGGATTCTTCTGGCAGCTGTGTTCGAGGGATGAGCAACCCAATCACCCCCTATCACAAGAATTCTTCTAGCAACTGAGAGATCGAGGAGGAGGAAGAAGAGAGAAAAGCAAAAGCTTGCGCCCTACAAGATCTATTATTTGCGCCATAGCTAGATCTAGATCTAGATAAGAAGGAAGCAAGTGACTCGCTTTATTGTATCAGAATAAGGAACCATATACTAGCTAGATCTAGATCTAGAGAAGAAGGAAGCAAGTGACCCGCTTTATTGTATCAAAAAAAGGAACCATATAGCTAGATCTAAATCTAGAGAAGAAGAAAGCAACTTGAAGTGAGGAGGACCAATAGGCATCGATGCCTTTTTATAGAAAAAACAAGGAAGGGATAAGATCAAGAGCACAGGAACGGCCGGGAAGGTTCCCAAGACGGTCAATGGCGAAACTGTTGCTAGTCAATGGCTGAGAGCAGAGCTGCAGAGGTAGTGATTCCAATGTAGAATTAAATGATACGCGGAGTAAGCAAACATCGTCGGACGTGTTTGGATGGTAGATGTTAGTGTTACTGTTAGTGGCAGTTTTTAACACCTCGAAATTAACACATAAAAAACTAACATCTTGGATGTTTGGATGGAGGTGTTAGTTTGCATTTGAATTAACTTTTCTAAACATTTGAAAAAGGAGAGGGAGAGAGAAAAGGGGTGGGGTCCACCAAACTAACACCAATTACCACCTCTTGGAGGTGTTAGTTTTTTTGGGGGTGTTAGTTCCAACTAACACCAAACTAACACATGTGTTTGGCTCCAAAGTATTAGTTTTGGTGTTAGTTTGCTACAAACTAACATTAACACCTCCATCCAAACATGACCATAATTTAGTCATCATCTCCAAAAAAGAGAGAGAGAGGAAGGGATAAGATCAAGAGCACAAGAAACGGGAAGAGGTTCCCAAGACGGTCAATGGCGAAACTGTTGCCAGTTAATGGCTAAGAGCACCGCTGCAGAGGTAGTGATTCCAATGTAGAATTAAATGATACGCGAAGTAACAAAATGTCATATCCATTGCATACTTAAACCGTGTTTGGAAACAAATCTACTGTATCTTCTCCTTCCAAAACAATTAGATCCCCTACCCCTTCATCTCTACCCACGAAAAACAGCAATTGCCTACTCCTTATCGTCACCATTCCCGGCCGGAGATGGATAGCATGCCGGGAAGAAGCGCGCGACACCAGCCGTCGTCGTCGCTGCTGGGTCTCCCTCAAGACCTCCGCATTGAGATTGCGGCATGCGTCGGTGCGACCTCAGAGCGGCCCTTGGCTGACCTCCGTAGCCTACGCGGTACTTGCTCGACCATGCGCCGCGTGTGCGGCCACGGCGACATCGGCCGGCGTTTGTCGATAGAGGGGATACGAGATGAGATTTCTTGGGTGTGGAACCCCACCACTTACAATGCATTTCTTGCTATGCAGAGCAGTCTCGGGAATCCAGAGGCTTGCTTCCTCTCCAGAATCAAAGCCTTCTTCATTTAACACAGGGGATATGATGATCTCCGGTGCGCCGCCGAGGGTGGGCATGATGCGGTGACCTATCTATACACCATCTTGCTCTACAGAGATAATGGCGGTGCCGCCATCGACGACACCACGAAGGGGTACATGAGGTGGGTCGCGGGCGGTGGTAGTACGACGTCGAGATGGCTGAGAAACGAGGGATGTCTGCCTTTGCGCGAGAAGGCCGCGTGTGCGCTCCACTACTCGACTTGGCGCATTTGGGGTGACCGCTGCCGCCTCCGGCACAGGTGCGCGGTGATCAGCCGTGCGCAGGCACCGGCGGCGGCTGCGGTGTGGAAAAAAGGATGACTTTGAATTTCTCTGTTTTGCGGCGAAGATTGTAGGCTGCGCTGCGAAATGGTGAAGTTCGCACAGAGTATTGGAATAGGAAATCAGTAGTAGATTAGCTTTTGTATGATGCTCGAATTATCTGTGTAAAATTTTGGGAGAGTAATAAATCCGATGCGGGTTACCAGCCTCGCATTGCTAATGACTGTGGGGCCCAGTTCTATTCAAATGAAGAACAATTCCCATTTCTCCTTTTAATCTGCAATCAAATGTTGTAACAAGTATTTCTTCGTCGTTATTAGTCCAAATTTGATACTTTTTTTTCGAAATTTTTCTAAAATCACCATTTATTCATTAATTTCATTATTTAGTGTATTTTCTGTTTGTTGAGTGATGTTTATATGCCTTATTTTGTTCTTTGTAAGTACAACATACAAATAATATTTGTTTTACACAACCATTAGTGATGGAACTTTACATTTCGTAAGCTTAAGGTGAACACAAGGTTTTGTTAAGTTTTCAAATGCATATGAGTTCGAACATGTTGCAAAGTGTGGAAAACTTCAATGCTCAAGCAAACATTCTAGGAAACTATGTGAGAGAGGAAGACATTTGTACACAAGTATATTATTCCTTCATTGATACCACTTGAAATTTCGAAGAAAAGTTTAGGTACCCAAATTATGTTGCCAAGTCAATTTGTAGATTTTTTAGAGCAAATTTGATGTTATTAGAATTATTATATAATTACCATAGGGTGTAAAAATGAAATATATGAATTTTAGGCACACAAGTGTGACTGTTGATATTTTATTCAAATATTGAATGTCCAAATATGAATTGTTCGTATTTTTATGATTTTTAGGTGCTGTTTTATGGGCTCTAATAATTCAGGGAAGCAAGTTTCATTCCAAAAAAAATTGTGACAGGCCCACGCGTCAGCGTCAGCAGCCAATATAAAAAAGATAACCGTTGCCTGCTCGCCCGGACCCAACTGCCAACAAATGCGATGCAGGTTCACTAACCATCGTCGCTAATGACACTGGCCCACGTGTCAGTGTCAGCATCATCAGGCTAACCTGTGTCGGTAATGACTAGTCTAATAAGATCTAATTCATCAAGACGTGGAATCGTCACGCGCCTCTGCCCCCACCCACTACTCCATTACTGCCAGTACGCGCAACTCGATTGCGCATCGGGCTCCGTCTCGAGCGCGAAGCCACACGTTGCCTTTCACTTACGCGGGAAGGAGAAGGGACGGGGCAATGATGTCGGGCCCACTTGTCAACGGCAGCAGCCAAACTGCGGCGCCTTTTCAATTTCCATTTATTGTTTTATTACGACATGGTCGAGGCATCATCTTCAACCTTCAACCCTCGTCGCCTCCTTCAACTTCAATCCTCGTCGCCACTTCATCCCTCTTCAACTTCAATCCTCCTTGCCAACTTCATCCCTCGTCGCCGCCAATTTCAACCCTCGTTGCCATTCAAATTCCAAACCTCGTCGCTGTGCTATTTCCTCCCCTTCTCCTTGATGATGCCCGCAGTGTGCTTGATGCTGCTGCTGCCAAATGAACTTCTCACCAAAATCATCATCTACTCCATCAAGGATGAGCCCATTTTCCATTTTCTGAACCTTCGCAATAAAATCTGCAGCACCTTCCGGCGCATCTGCAACTCTGATGAGGTACTACTGCATGTGTCGCTGCGTGATCTTCGTGATGCGTGCAGGAATCGCTACGTCAGGTCGTGCTTTGAGCAGCGCTTCCGCGAGGCCAATCATCTAGAGGCATTGTGCTTCGAGGAGATGGAGAGGTTGATGAGGCGGTGGAACCCCGATAAGGGTCTGAAGCTCATCGAGATGCCACTGCTGAAGACTCCGGTGCCAAGTACTTCTTGGCGATGCTAAAGTACTGTTGCAACCCGGCGGACCCGGAGCCATGGCACTGCTCCAAGAAATCAGCGGCAGCCCGTCGCCCCCTGACGGCCGGTGGAAGAACCCCAACCTGCGGCGACTGTGCTACCTCGTCAAGCAGGATCTCGACAACATTGCGTGGTGCTACTGGCTTCATGACGGCGACGATGACGACATTCCTCGTGCGGGAAGCGGGATGTAGGCGCTACGGCCGGATACCAAAGAGATCATCCACTACTACAGTGCCGAGTGTCACATTCGTCATGAGTTCGACCTCTGGATGCGTAGCTTCCGCCCCGCCGTGGAGTACGCCGTCAGCAGGATGAACATCGGGATGTAGGCGCAAGCATCAATATGAACATTATCTATCTTGAATGTAAATTATTAGATAATACTAAATGTGGATTTGATTTTATCAGGATGTCGGTTTTTAATCAGTTTTTGATAGATAATATTTGATTTGTCACGTTTGTGAGTCAAATCGAAGGTTGCGGTGGTCTCATTTGCCGCCGACGAGGCTTGGGATGCCCTCTTGGGTGTCAAAACCGCCGAATCGGGCACGGCGGCGGCGGCGGGTAGCGGTGCCCTCTGCTTCCTCCTTTGTTCTATTCGAATGACTGTTGGGGCCAGTTCTATTCAAATGAAGAACAGTTCCCATTTCTCCTTTTAATCTGTAATCAAATGTGGTAACAAGTATTTCTTCGTCGTTATTAGCCCAAATTTGATATTTTTTCTAAATTTTTCTAAAATCACCATCTATTCATTAACTTCATTGTTTAGTGTACATTCCGTTTGTTGAGTGATGTTTATATGCCTTATTTTGTTCTTTGTAAGTACAACATACAAATAATATTTGTTTTACACAACCACTAGTGATGGAACTTTACATTTCGTAAGCTTAAGGTGAACACAAGGTTTTGTTAAGTTTTCAAATGCATATGAGTTCGAACATGTTGCAAAGTGTGGAAAACTTCAATATATGTTCAGGGAATATTCTAGGAAACTATGTGAGAGATGTAGATATCTGTACACAAGTATATAATTCCTTCATTGAAACCATTTGAAATTTTGAAGACAAGTCTAGGTACCCAAATTATGTTGGCAAGTCAATTTGTAAATTTTTAAGAGCATACTAGATGTTAGTAGAATTATTACATCATTAACATGGGATGTAAAAACGAATTCTAAGAATCTTGGGCACACAAGTGTGACTGTTGATATTTTATTCAAATACTAAATGTCCAAATACGAATTGTTCGTATTTTTATGATTTTTAGGTGCTGTTTTATGAGCTCTAATATTTTAGGGAAGCACGTTTCATTCAAAAGAAAATAGTGGCTGGCCCACGCGTCAGCGTCAGCAGCCAAAATAAAAAGATAACCGCTGACCCAACTCCCAACAAAGGCGATCCGGGTTCACTAACCATCATCGCCCATGACACTGGCCCACTCGTCAGCGTTAGCAGGCGAACCGTGCGTGGGCTGCTCAAAATTTCCCACCTATATTTACTATAGTGCCCATGAAATTCCAATTGCTGCACAGAGCTGTCAAGGGCACGACAGTAGTTTCATTAAACACAGTTACGTGCGCCGTTCATATTCAGCTCCTCGCTAGACAGATCCACAACGCCCGCATTCTCCCCATCGCCGCCGCCACTCGCCCCGATCGCCTTCACCGCTCTCTCCCCGCCGCATCCCTGCTCTTCTCCAGCTCCACTGCTCCCTGCGTGACAACGGTGACGAGGACGCAGTTACTGGCGTTCGGACATACGTCCGGCCAACCTAAAGACGGTTGAAGCAGATCCGTCGACGTCGTCCCCGGCCACGACGACGAGCCGGCTGCCTCAGGCCACGAGCCGCCATGGATCCAGCCCCTCCGACCATCACGAGAACAACTACTTCATTCACGACAGAGGTTAGTCTTGCTTGAACCCCCAACACCCTCTCTCTCATCGACCACCAAAATCGATTTGCTATATATTCATGTCAATGTGGATTAATTAGGGAGACATGCCTTGATAGTTCATCTTTAATTGATTGACTGTGGATTTGATGGATGGATTTTGTTGCCCCAAGTCTGTGTGAATAAATTGTTGCTAACAGATTTAGTAATATGAACTGTTGAAATTCATTTTCATGTTCCTGGTGCTACAATTTTTGCACTGTAAATTCATGAAAAGCATCGAGGATGTTAGCATACTTTAATTCTGCTATGGTTTGAATGTACCAGACCGACAGTTATGCTTTGGACCTGTTAGCATATACTTTAATTCTGCTATGCTCAGATCAACAGTTATGCTTTGGACTTGTTAGCATATTTTAATCCCGATGGCCACATAATGTCATTGGGAATTGCATCGCAGTGGTTTATAATGTAGTCCACCCAATCTTCTATATATTCAAGTCAAGGTGGATTAGGGAGACATGCCTTAATAGTTCATCTTCAATTGATTGACTGTGGATTTGATGGATGGATTTTGTTGCTCCAAGTCTGTTTTGAATAAATTGTTGCTAACATATGAAGTTATATGAAATGTTGAAATTCATTTTCATGTTCCTGGTGCTATAATTTTTGCACTATAAATTCATGAAAAGCATAAAGGATGTTAGCATACTTTAATTCTGCTATGCTTTGAATGTACCAGATCGACAGTTATGCTTTGGACCTATTAGCATACTTTAATTCTGATGGCCACATAATGTCAGCGGGAATTGCATCGCAATGGTTTATAAGGTAGTGATAACTAGACTATCTTATGCTTTGTTGTGAGTGTTAATTGTTTCACTACAGTCATATATATTGTTATTGTTGGTGTCATGATGTGTTGTGAGTGTTGTTTCACTACTGTCATATATAATGTACCATTGCTTTATCCTCATGTTGCATGTACATATGGAACACACAATCCATCGCTGCTCAAGTTGGACAAGGAAGCAGTTGAAGGAATTTATTCTCTGCTTTGATATATAAGCATATTGTTGTGTCCATGTCAAAATGGTTAGCACCTATCCCTGTATGCTAATTAAGTAAAATATGAACTGTGTATGTCTATGCTGATTTTATTTACGACTGTATCAGCTATTTTGCCTGTCAGAGAAAATGAATTTATCTAAAAAGAATTTTGTTTAGATTTTCAGTCTTGCTTATGTTGCTCTACTGACTAAAACATATCATCTATGCAGTCTCCCACAACAACAATCTCCTCTACCTCCAGTGCATCATCACAGGCCATCGTCGGTGAACCTTCTTCACAGGGTCACTCTGCACAGACTGCAGCGAGTAGTACTCGATCCTGCGGGTCAAGGACACAAACCAAATGGCCAAAAGACAAGTTGACGGCAACTGAACTTGATGCCAATTTTTGGCCTACCCCAGATGCTACGAGGGATAGATTTGTATTGGTCTGTGGTCTCATTGCTCGGGAGAGGGTGTCAATCAACAAGGCAGTTGATGATCTCTCACCAATTGAGAAGGACCATCTGTTCATAGTTTTAGAGGAAAAGCTAGATTACCCAGCCAATCAAAAAGAATCTGTTCGCAAGAAGGCAGTTGAGGCAGCTATATCACAGATTAGAACCTTGCAATGACGGTTCAAGGCCCATTTAAGAAAAAATATGTGAGTGAAGAGGAGACTCCCTTTGGGAAGCATGCCTTTTTGCAGCAACAAGACTGGGACATGTTTGTGCAGGAAACCAATTCTCCTTCATTTCAGCAATTGAGCCAGGAGATGAAACAAAAGAGAGCATTGCATAATAAGCCACACAAGATGGGCAGAAAAGGTTATCGTGGTAAAAGGAAAGAGTGGGAGGAGGAGGATGCAAACCTAGTTGCAGAAGGAAAACAGAACCCTTGGGACCAATTTCCTGGACGTTCGAGATCTTATCTGCGGGCAAGGGTAGGAAAGAAGAAGAAGAATACTAGTGAAGGAAGCGGGGGCATAACATTCAGTAACCCTGTGGTGGTGGGGTAGCAGATAGGGTGAAAACACTTGCAACTCAGGGTAGCGATGGTTCTTTCTCTAGGGTTAGGGAGGATGATATCCTCACCGTAGCACTTGAGACTCTAGAGCATCAAGGTCGGGTCCGAGGTGTGTCTAGTTCACTTGGCTGGGGTAAGGGCTTGGTGAAGAGTTCGCTGGAATGTACAGGAAGAAGAGGAACAAGAGGTCTGATGCTCATGATGTGATGGCGGACAAAACATTTAAATCAATTGTCCATGCTCTAAGACTATCAGGCATCAACATACCGAAAAATGCACTTCTTCCTTCCCAATTACCAGCGCCTGTTAGTAGTAGTGAGGAAGAAGATATGGATGACATTGAGGAAGAAGATGGGCATTACCACGAGGAAGAACATGCTCATGACAGCGAGGAAGATGGCAGAGAGCAAGATCATTAGAATGCCAATGAGGACGAAGTGAATGAAGTGCACAGTGATAGTCGATCACCTATGCTGGACACAATAGATAAGCTGACAGAGCCAACCGCGTGCAGCCTTTTGGATGGCACCGTGGAGCTCGCACTAGCGAAAGTCTTTCCATCTCAAAAGGCTTGCCATTCAGTACTGGTGCAGGATGAGTATGTTGTGGTGCAACCTACTTATGTGTGGGCTAATGCGAGTCAATACCCTCTGCCTGTACCAATTGATGGGGGTGACGTAGCAACCCCAGCTGAGGCTCTCGTTCAAAGGATCCAATGGCTAAAGTACAGGATCATTATACCACCCGTGACGAGACATCACAACCCTGAAGCTGCAACAGGTAGTAGGGGTACCACATCAGATGGAGGTGCTGCAGCTCAGTGTCAGCAAGAGAAGGCTCAACGACGGCGGCGGATCGGCAAAACTACACGAGAGGAGCGTCGACAACAACCGGAGGAGGAGCCCGTGCAAACTCCGCCTAGCGGCGGCCGCAACTTGAGGATAATCAACAGACGAAACAACAGCCTCTCCAGCAGCAGGAGCGTCGACAACAGCAGGAGGAGGCCAAGAAAACTATGCCTAAGGAGCAGCTGCAACAAGAGGATAAGCAACAGACGAAACAACAGCCTCTCTCGCAGCAGGAGAAGGAGCGCAGACAATCTCCCCCTGAGCAGCAGATGCAACAAGTACAGCAGCCTCTGCAACAGGAGGAACCCAGACAATCTCCACTACAGAAGGGGAACTAGGCCAGGAAACCTCTGTCTAAAGATGAGATTCTTAACTGTGTTAAAGAGGAAACCTGCCTTTCCAGCAAAGGTGGATCAAGACTACTTTAAAGGTGGTTGTGGTGCTTTAATGTTAAACATTGAATTCAGTAGTGTGTATAACCTGATAACCCTGGCTTCTCTGGATGTTACCTTTATGAGGTTGTGGACATTGTAAGTCCTTTAAAACCTAAAAAGATATGTCTTTAATTTTGACTGCAAAGTTCATGCATGCTAACAAATTGATTTTTTGTAGGAAAATGATGGACAAGGCAACGGGGATGCAGATCAGTGTTGGGTTTTTAGATCTAGATTTGTTTACTTCAACAAATATTTCTCAGCGTTCTCAGCAAGTTGGCAAAGCAATCTGAAATGCAATGATGAACAACTACTACTGGTGGGTGCCTACTGCACTAGCCACTGGGTAACAGTGATCATCTATATGAAGTTCAAAGAGGTTTGGTATCTAGATTCTGTTAAACAATATCCCCCGCTAAAGTTCTCAGACCTCCAAAATGTTTTGAACTGGTCAGTTTCTTGTAGCTTTTGTTCACAAAAAATCAATCTCTTAGTGTTTCTAATTGGTATTGTTGACCATGCAGGGCCTTTGGTACAATATTTTTTGTTCACAAAAAATCAATCTCTTAGTGTTTCTAATTGGTATTGCTGATCATGTAGGGCCTTTGGTGATGCACAGGATAGAGTGACTCAAGGAAAGAAAAAAAGCCAAAAGCCACACTCAAGCACAAAACAAATCTCGCTGTAAGACTGAGGTTTTTTTATGGTCCCTTCTTACCTATTTGGTACTGCATTAACTTGTCATTTTGGTACCTCGATGCAGTGTGCTCAACAGCCACGGGGGTCCTCTTTCTATGGATTCCATGTGGCATTCAATATGTTAAGACTACTCGATGCCATACCTGACATCAAGAAGGCTGTTGTAAGTAGATAATAATGCTTAACCTTGTCTCTGCTCATATTATCCATCTGATTTTAGAAAATGATTTCTACTTGTATTCTCATAAATGATTGTATTTTGCAGGATTTCAAACCTCCTGTAGATGTTTCCACAGAAGATGTAAAGCGTGTCCGGGAGATGCTGTGCAAGTACATTCTTAAAGAGACCATCTACCGAAAGGGCAACTTCTATAGTGGTGCACCGTGAGTTTATTATGACCAGAAACTTGAAACTCATTCAGTCTTCTTTAGTCAGGTGTTGTTGCCTAAGAAACCTGCTTGGCTTGCTTGGTTGGGGTCAGATATTGCCTGGTTCAGGCAGTTTTCTCATGACTCCATCCAAACAAGCCCTGATGAGAGTAACTTGAAACTTGATGTGATCCTAGCTTGTCTATAAATGTGATCTTGCTTTGCCTATATCTGTGATGTGAGAATGTACTTGTGATGTCTCCTTATTGTGGTGGTCGCCAAATCTCGGCCGGTTCCGGGGATGCGCCCCCGGTGGTCGCCAAATCTCGGCCGGTTCCAGGATCTTGCCGGCAACCGGGCAGGTTACTATAGGGGTGGCTGTCGTATCTGTAACGGGTGTTAATTATAGCTTGTTACAAACATTGATCAGTGAGTAACGGGCTTCATTTGGAAAGCCTGTTACAAAAATGCCCACAATGTAATGGGTAGTGTAAAAGCCCGTTACCAGTCCTGACCGGTGGGCCCCAGGACCTGGCCCGTTCATCGAGATATAGGAGACGCAGGTTGAAAGCAAGCGTCTCCTTTAATAGAGAGAAACCAGACGCGCGTGGAAACAGATGTGTCTCATTTCGTCGAGACAGTGGAGACGCAGGTTCATGGAATGCATCTCTGAAGTTAATTTCATAGTAACGGGCTCTGTTTCATGCCCGTTACCAAAGTTCCATGTGGGCCTAGAGAAACAACCATTTCACGTGACCGGTGACTAGTTGTGGTAACGGTCGTTGTTTGATGCCCGTTACGAATCCTAGATGTACTGAGAAGCACGTGAAATAGACGCGTCTCAGTTATTTCAAGATAGTGGAAACGCAGGTGCACATCAGGCGTCTCTGATATTGAGCTTCTGTAACGGGCTTTGCTTTGGTGCCTGTTACGAAAGTTCCCTGTGGGCTCAGAGAAACAGCCATTTCACGTGACCGGTGGCTAGTTGTGGTAACGATTGTTGTTTAATGCCCGTTAGGAATATGTCTTATCAGTAACGAGCATCTGCCCGTTACCTTTCTTGGCTTATTTGTAACACTTGATCACAAAGCCAACTTTTCACGTAGTGCACTGTTGACGGTTCAAAACCGTACTCAAGTTCACCGCAAGCCTACGGGTGACTTGGTGCCTTTTTCACCAAGGAGGGTCCTCCCTAGATTTGTCAATCCAAGGATCGGAAGCAAACTCTTAGGATTCTCCATCTAACCTATTGATCTATGTTGACGGATAAAAGACATATCCCTCTACGATCCGCAAGCGTACGGACCCCACACCTTTTTCACCACGGGATTCCCAAGGTTCTTGTCAATCCGCGGAGCAAGGGGATTACAAGCGTTCGATCAACAACGACACACTAGCTACTAAAACCCTAACTACTATTATACTAGAAAACACTAAACTACACTAGAGAGAATGATAAACAATCAAGATAGAAGACACTCGCCCACGGGTCTACGATACTAGAGCATGCAATCGCTTAAAGACATGAAAAACCAATCTAATCTATCGGGGTTGTGACCACGGTTTCGCCCTTTCCCTCCTCTCGTACTGTCACTACGCGAAGGTATTCATGACTAGACCTTTGATGGACACGGCGTATTGAATGGATCCAAGGAAGCATTGGAGCTCGTACTCCCTCTACGGCACGGTTGCAAGCCTTAAGCATTAAAGTATATCCAACACAAGATGATAGATAGATAATCCGACAAAGTGCGATTACATCTCAAGATCGATTACAACCCATTGACGAATGAGAAGATTACCCCATCAAGGTGCCGATCATGGCACCGTTGATCATGGTTTCCCTTCCGCCGTGTCTTCCTTCTTCTCCACGAGAGGGTGCTTCCTTCGAGGTGGTTGATCTCCCGCCGGAGATCCTCCTCCTCTCTCTCTAGCTTGTGGATGGCCTTCTGGTGCGAATGACTCCTCTCCCTGGTGTTGGCGGCGCGTCGGGGGTTTTAGGGTTGAAGATCCTTCGAGGGCAAGGAAAACGGGACCGAACCGGTGCCGGAAGTGGGCTGGGCCGGCCGGCCGGGGCCGCCCGGCCCAGCCCACCCGGCCCGGTTCGGTCGCCCCTTTTGCTCCGTGTGTCCTCGCGCACTTATGTACTTTGCCCCCTCCACTTGCACGATTTTAATGCTCGTTATCCTCGCGTCCAAGATGGAGGCTCTCTTTGCATGAAGTTTGATCTTTTACGCTTCAATCCCCGGGGGTGTTCTTCGTAGCACTTCGGTCCTTGCCACCATTGGAAGTGATTTCAGCAAGCTCATGAACACGAACAAGACTCCATGAATGCTCCTTTGAACTTGTTGCGAATCCGTCCTTTATGTCCATGTTTTCCTACATAAACACAACACTTCCAAACGCATGCACAAAGATGAACTTGTTATATGATTAGTGTGCCTAGTGGCGGGTTAGTTCCATAATCAAATCCAAACCAAAGTGTAATGAACATGCTAGGTGCACCAAAATACACCGTCAACATCTCCCCCACACTTAGCTCTTGCTCGTCCTCGAGCAAGTACTCGTAAAAGAATTTCGTCCAAGGTGTGTAATCGTGTATCATTAATCCTTCTTCACAAGTTAGTCAATCTTTTCATCTTTAATACATAAACACAAAGTAACGATAATCAAACATAAACATGGGCGTTTAGAATTTTTACCACATCAAGATTCACCCCACAACTCAAACCCTTCACTTGAAGTCTTCAATTTCAGCCATTCTTACTCCTTTGCTTCCAACGGAGGGTTTTTATGGTTTTCAAAACAAAAATTCCCGCAACAAGTATTAGACAAAAACCTTTCTCCAAGCTCTCTCAAGTCACTCATATGAAATGGCTATCCTAACCAAATTTTATAAAACTCTCACCTCCCATTAATCTCTCATATATCATGTAAAAGTGGAGCTATAAGTAGGGCTAGCGCAATCAACACAAGTATTGTCAAACTAAGAACTCCCTCTAATGGTTGTCTACCTTTCGAAGCCAATGATCATGAGAATTAACCATATGTAGGGATATCAAGGATGAGAAGATTTAGAATGGTGGACATGTGCAAGGGCAAAAGAAAATTGTGACTTCAAGGCACCAATGATGTCCTCATTGTCGGATTGCACATGGTTGGAAATAGAGTAAAAGTTTCGTCTCACAATCAACGTGACATCCTTCCTTACACTTTATTTTTTTTCTTTTCTTTCACTTGATCCATCCCTCTCATATCTTCATTGCTACCTCATCTTTTTTTTCTTTTCCCTTTTTTTCCATTCACATATGATTTTTCTTTCTTTCTTTCTTTCTTTCTTTCTTTTCCATACACATACTTTTTCTCTTTATTTTTCTCTCTCTTGACAACTTTTCAAAGCTTTCAATTCTCTCTTTCCTCGCATGCATACAATCTGAAATTTTAAATAAATCATGCTAGAGACGAGACGAAACTTTGAAAATAGGTTGTGTTCAAGGAATACGATGTACAAAAGAGATGTATAGGGTTGGGTATGGAATTCGACGATGTACATGACTTCCGTTGTGAACGTCACGTTACCGAATATATGACGAGGCTAGCAACAAAAGATAAGCACAAGGACATGATCATTGCTCGAAATTAAAACTCACCAAGAGAGAAGGGTCCTAGCCTAACTCATCGTGCTAATCACACTTATGGTGGAGCGAAAAAAATAAACTTGGCTTTGGATAGGAATTTTTTCTTACTCCCAACTTGGAAAAAGAGGTTTTGCTAACCTTTATTACAAGGGTTTTAAGATAATTTTCAGAACTGAAATCCTCCAATTTTTAGCATCGAACATAGCACAACTAGCATGTGAAGCTCAAGATCGAAGTGCGGTATGGGTACTTTAAGTGGTAGCGATTCCACTAAGCACCACGGTAAACGATTTTCAAACCACGTACTTGTGTTCATACATCAAGAATCGAAGATTAAACAAACGAGTAAATAAAGATAAACAATACATAAAACACAAAGATATATGTAAAGACTCTTTTTATTTGATTTTCTTGACTCAACACTAATTTAAGACACTTGCAAAAATTTTAAAACAGACTCAAAAACTAAAGACTCATTAAAACACTAAGACTCTCACACGAAGATTAAACCGAACCTAAACTTGAAGTTTAAAATCTAAGGCTAGCGAGCTAGCTCTCCCCCACACTTAAAACATACGACGTCCTCGTCGTATCTTACAAAAATCCTAAGGGGAAAACTAGATCTAGTGGTACTTCAAGCAAGTTTTGCACCACTTGCCTCTCATGTTTCCAACCATGCCGAAAAGTTTGCGCACGTTACGGTTAAGGAACTTGTAGTCATCTTCAACTACGCGCTCCAAGTCCTCCATACGCTGCTTCATCGCTTCCATGGCTTGGAGACATTCGTCGGCCGACGTGTAGAGATCCGCGATGGATTGACGGCAAACTCGACAGCACACCGGATGCAATCCGAAGGGGTCGTCGTCGCCATAATCTCCACCGTTGTCACCACCGTCGTCGCCACCTCCATTGTCGTTGCCTTCGCCACCGTCGTTGCCGTCGCCGTTGGGGCCTTCGGGAGTCCTTTCATTGGGCCGCTCATCCCAATAATCATCATCTCTACGGAGGCCGCCCACGAGCTCGGGCTACGATCGTCGGAGTAGTCGCTATCCCCATAATCCTTAGGCTCCGGCGACACCTCCTTGTAATCTTTACGCTTGATGCCTTGGAGACGTGCCGATCTTCGGACGGGTGTAGGGACCTTCTCTCCTTCGACGGGGTTGCGAGATGCAAGAGCTCCGGTCGGGACACGTCCTCCGCAACGGATACGTGCGGTCCTCTTGACGGGTAGCTTGAGCTCGCATCGCATCGCCTCCTCCATCGATGGCTTCTTGGCTTCTAGCTTCAACTCTAAGCTTTTTGGAGGTTCAATGGTCGCTACAAGGGTGCAACACATTGCTTGAAAGGTTTGATTCTCGAGCTCCCAATTCGGCCAAATAAATAGTCCCGAGAGGAAAGCCCCGGGAACCTTATTTTCCTTTTTTACACTTCTCTTAAAATTTTCCGACCAAACAAGGAAGTCAAAAAGGAGCAATTCGGGCGAAATTCGGCATCATCGGGGGTCGGGCCCTCCCGGGCCGGTCCCGCTGGGCCGGCCGGCCCACCCCCGCCTCGGGGCGGGCCGGTCCGGGTTTTTGCACACCGCCCTATTTTTTCTTCCTTAGCCCATGGGAAAAAGTTGGCCCGATAAATCTTCGCGAAAAACTCCGAAAAACTAAAAGAAAAATTATTTACGAAGTTGATGCCTTGTTTTTCGTCCTAGGCGGGACGTTCGGGCTCTTCCTCCATGGTAAAGACGTCAACATGGTGAAGGGGCACGATATCGGGTTCGTAGTAAACCTTAAGCCACCGTCCATTCACCACAAATTGATCGCCATTTATATCCATAATGGTTACCGCTCCGTTGGAGAACACCGAATGCACAACATAAGGTCCGTCCCACTTGCTTTGCAATTTCCCCTTTCCGAAGGTTTTAAACCTCGAATTGTAGAGGAGGACCTTATCTCCTTCTTTAAATTCTTTTTTCTTCAATCTTTTATCATACCACCTTTTGATTCTCTCCTTGTATATGCTTGCGTTTTCATATGCTTTCAACCTCAACTCCTCTAGCTCGCTTATTTGAATTCTTCGTTTCACCACCGCGGCATCAAGATCAAGGTTCATCTCTTTTATCGCCCAATAGGCTTTATGTTCCAACTCAACCGGAAGGTGGCAAGCTTTTCCATAGACAAATTGATAAGGGGTCATACCTATCGGTGTTTTAAACGCCGTTCGATAAGCCCATAAAGCTCCGTCTAATTTCTTTGACCAATCCTTGCCTCCCTTCTCTATGGTTTTGTTGAGTATGCTTTTTAATTGCCTATTTGACGTCCGCGCTTGTCCGTTGGTTTGTGGGTGATAGGCCGTGGAGACCCTATGCTCAATTCCCAACTTGGACAAGCACCTTTTGAAGTTCTTCCCGGTGAAATGAGTTCCTCCATCACTTATCAAGATTCTCGGTGTACCGAAACGGGGAAAAATCACGTTCTTGATCATAGTGATGGACTCCTCCGTGGAAGCTTTACGACATGGTATTGCCTCTACCCACTTGGATACATAATCAACCATAACAAGGATATACTCGAATCCAAATGAGTTTTTAAAAGGCCCCATGAAGTCTATGCCCCATACATCGAATATGTCGATTTGTAAGTTGTATTTCAAAGGCATAGAATTTCTTTGAGAGATGTTTCCGGTTCTTTGGCATTCGGGGCATGACGCAACATATCTTTTAGTATCTTCATGCATCTCCGGCCAATATAATCCGCTCGACCATACTTTTGCTTCGGTTCGAAAATGGCTATAGTGTCCACCGTACTCCGCCGAGTGGCACTTCCTTAGAATCTCAACCCTCTCTTCTCTTGGCACACATCTTCTCATGACTCCATCATTGCCAAGCTTGAAGAGGTATGGTGCATCCCAAAAATATTTCTTACTTTCGGAGATTATCTTCCTTTGAGTGTTTTTATCTAGATGATCGAGGGGCATCTTTCGAATTGCTCGAATGATGTCGATCATCCAAGTATCTTTATCAAGCACTCTATAGAGGTGGTCATCTCTCATCTTATCTTCTATGGGCTCTTTATCATCTTGTCCACGATTCATCCTAGACAAATGATCGGCCACAACATTCTCCACCCCCTTTTTATCACGAATTTCAACATCAAACTCTTGGAGAAGAAGGATCCAACGAATCAAACGTGGTTTAGCTTCCTTCTTAGCCAAGAGATACTTGATGGCTGCGTGATCGGTGTAAACAATGACTTTCGAGTTCACGATGTAAGATCTGAATTTTTCGAAAGCGAATACCACCGCTAGCAACTCTTTTTCCGTAGTGGCGTAATTTAATTGTGCTCCACTAAGAGTTTTGCTAGCGTAGTAAACGGCGTGAACTCGGCCTTCCTTTCTTTGACCCAAGACCGCGCCTACGGCGTAGTCACTTGCGTCACACATGATCTCGAAAGGTTGGCTCCAATCCGGAGGTTGGATGATGGGGGCACTCACCAACGCATTTTTCAAGGTCCGAATGCCGCTAGACACTTCTCATCAAAGTCAAAAGCCACATCCTTTTGAAGAAGGTGCGTTAAAGGCTTAGTGATCTTCGAGAAGTCCTTTATAAATCTTCTATAAAATCCGGCATGGCCTAGAAAACTCCTTAAGGATTTGACATCCGTAGGAGGTGGGAGTTGCTCAACCGTCTCTACCTTAGCCTTGTCCACTTCAATTCCTCTCTCGGATATAACATGTCCGAGCACTATGCCTTGCTTAACCATGAAGTGGCACTTTTCCCAATTTAAACCAAATCTACCTCCGCACACCTTGTAAGGACCTTTTCTAAGTTTGCTAAGCAATCCATGAACGTCTTCCCGTAAACGGAAAAATCATCCATAAACACTTCAACAATTTCTTCGATGAATTCCGAGAACACGGCCATCATGCAACGTTGAAAAGAGGCCGGAGCGTTGCATAGGCCGAAGGGCATCCTCCTATATGCAAACGTTCCGTAAGGACACGTAAACGTTGTCTTATGTTGATCTTCCGGTGAATGGGAATTTGCATGAACCCCGAGTATCCATCGAGAAAGCAAAAATAAGCGTGGTTTGCTAACCTCTCGAGCATCTCGTCTATGAACGGTAAGGGGAAGTGATCTTTCTTCGTCGCTTTGTTAAGCTTACGGTAATCGATACACATCCGCCACCCGGTCACGGTTCTTTGCGGTATCAACTCGTTCTTCTCATTCTTCACCACGGTCAAACCTCCTTTCTTCGGTACACAATGTACCGGGCTCACCCACTCGCTATGCGGAACCGGGTAGATGATTCCGGCATCAAGTAACTTGATAACCTCTTTCTTTACTACCTCTCGCATGGCATGGGTTAGCCTCCTTTGATGGTCCACTACGGCTTACATTGGTCTTCCATTGGTATACGATGAGTGCAAAAGGCTGGGCTAATACCTTTGAGATCATTAATTGAATATCCAATCACCTTCCTATGTTTTTTTAATAAAATCAGCAACGCTTCATTTTCTTCGGGGCTCAACTCGTCGCTCACAATGACTGGATAAGTTTTGCCTCGGGCCCAACAATTCATATTTTAATCCCTTGGGCAAAGGTTTAAGGTCTACCTCGGGCACTTGTGGCTCCTCGGGTTTGATTTCTCCTATGTCTTCGAATTTCTCTTCCTCCACACTACCATCATGCGGCTCTAAGCCTTTTGTTGCTTCCTCTAGTTCTTCATCTTGTTGATTACTAATTTGATTTTCCATCGCTCTTTGCAGCGGGTCTCTAAGGGTTTCAACAAAACAAAGACTATCTATCTCTTCTACTTCTTCATCTTCGGGAGGAAAAGGTGTAAGGTGTTTAGAAGCACGAAGAAAGTTATATGTGTACTTTGTTCCATTAAGGTTCATTGTTACTTTGCCTTCTCCGCATCTAACACGACATCAACCAATTTAAGAAAAGGCCTACCTAGGATTATATGATCAGAATTACTATGGTAAGCATCAATAACAAAGAAATCGGTTGGTATATAGTTTCTAGAGATTTTTACTTTCATGTTGCAAGCAATACCTAGAGGTTTGATAGTTCTACCATCTCCCATAATTAATTTCGTTGATGTTGGAGCTAAGTCTAGGTTGTGTTATTGAACTTTATCGTAAATTTTAGAAGATAGAACACTTACTTGGGCTCCGATGTCGCATAAAGCTTTGCATTGAACTCCGTTGATCTCGCAACTCAAGTGCGGCGTCATCTTCTCTTCTTCTTCGGATCCTATCGAGTAAATTTCAGCGAGGCGAGCATATGGTGATGCTTCGGGCTTGATCCCCATGATTCTCTTCACCTCGGCAATATGTTCCGGATCCACCACGTCATCTCCAAAGAGCTTTTCAAAAATCTCACCGGTGGTTTCGAGGTCGTATGAATTTTCAGCTTTCTTCTCCGGTGGGAAATCCACTTCCAATGCTCTTGCCATCCCCTTTTGATTAGGGAACGGTCTTCTCTTGTCGAATACTTCTCCGTAATCAATAGGAACCCAATCCATTGGCTCGAACTCCCTTAGTGGCTTCGCGCTTGACATGCTTCTCTTGTTCGTCTCATTGGGCGCGGCGAAGTCAACGTTTGGTGTAGTTCTTGACTTGATGTGTTCTTGTTCAAGCTTTTCCATGATTGGTTCCTCTTTTGTGACTTCCGGGTTGCCTCTTTAGAAAAATCAGCAAGCTTTTTCTTCCTTGAATTGAATTCCGGCTCTTCCGCAAGTCTTGTTTCCCAATCTCTTCGCATGGCAGCCGCTTTACTAACTTTTTGTAGAAGTTGGGCGGCTTCCGTGAGTGTTTTCTCCATGAGATCCCCACCTGCACACATTTCGACATGTCGCATGCAACTAGGGGTTAGGGAAAAGAAAAATGTATGCAAGAGTACGTCACCGGTGAAGCCGAGTTTTGGTCCTTGTTCGATTAATTCATTAAACCTATCCCGTGGCTTGGTCTATCCCTTCCTCTTCTCCTTGCATGAAAGTGATCACTTGCCTCCTTAGATGTTGAACCTTGCTAATTGGAAAGAACTTCTCGCAAAACTTCTTTGTCAACTTGTTCCAATTGCCTTCAACTTCAAAGGACGCAACCGAATACCATGTCTTTGCTTTGCCGGCAAGTGAGTAGGGAAAGAGGTTCCATTTGAACCATTCATCGGGAACTCCTTCTTGACGCACCGTGTTGCATATTGTCGTGAAATCCCTTATGTGTCTATATGGGTTCTCCGTAACCATCCCTTCAAATGGGTTTTCCGCCACCATCTTGATGATCTTGGATTTAATTTCATACTTGGTCGCTTCGAGCTTCGAATCCGACTCTTGTACTTTTATGTCTTCACATCGAGGGCTAGCGTAATCCCTTAATGATTTCTCCGGTTCTTCCACGGGTTGATTAACGAACTCCATCTAGACAATAAGATAAAAACAAAAACAAAAAAGAAACAAGTGTTTTTCCGGATAATATATGTTAGATATAGCAAATAAAAGATAAACTAAAATATAAAACTAAGTTAGATGCAAATCAAACGATGTAAACTAACTTGCTCCCCGGCAACGGCGCCGGAAAAAGGGGCTTGTTGACGGATAAAAGACGTATCCCTCTACGATCCGCAAGCGTACGGACCCCACACCTTTTTCACCACGGGATTCCCAAGGTTCTTGTCAATCCGCGGAGCAAGGGGATTACAAGCGTTCGATCAACAACGACACACTAGCTACTAAAACCCTAACTACTATTATACTAGAAAACACTAAACTACACTAGAGAGAATGATAAACAATCAAGATAGAAGACACTCGCCCACGGGTCTACGATACTAGAGCATGCAATCGCTTAAAGACATGAAAAACCAATCTAATCTATCGGAGTTGTGACCACGGTTTCGCCCTTTCCCTCCTCTCGTACTGTCACTACGCGAAGGTATTCATGACTAGACCTTTGATGGACACGGCGTATTGAATGGATCCAAGGAAGCATTGGAGCTCGTACTCCCTCTACGGCACGGTTGCAAGCCTTAAGCATTAAAGTATATCCAACACAAGATGATAGATAGATAATCCGACAAAGTGCGATTACATCTCAAGATCGATTACAACCCATGGACGAATGAGAAGATTACCCCATCAAGGTGCCGATCATGGCACCGTTGATCATGGTTTCCCTTCCGCCGTGTCTTCCTTCTTCTCCACGAGAGGGTGCTTCCTTCGAGGTGGTTGATCTCCCGCCGGAGATCCTCCTCCTCTCTCTCTAGCTTGTGGATGGCCTTCGGTGCGAATGACTCCTCTCCCTCGGTGTTGGCGGCGCGTCGGGGGTTTTAGGGTTGAAGATCCTTCGAGGGCAAGGAAAACGGGACCGAACCGGTGCCGGAAGTGGGCCGGGCCGGCCGGCTCCGGGCCGGCCGCCCAGCCCACTTCCGGCCCGGTTCGGTCGCCCCTTTTGCTCCGTGGGTCCTCGCGCACTTATGTACTTTGCCCCCTCCACTTGCACGATTTTAATGCTGTTATCCTCGCGTCCAAGATGGAGGCTCTCTTTGCATGAAGTTTGATCTTTTACGCTTCAATCCCGGGGTGTTCCTCGTAGCACTTCGGTCCTTGCCACCAATGGAAGTGATTTCAGCAAGCTCATGAACACGAACAAGACTCCATGAATGCTCCTTTGAACTTGTTGCGAATCCGTCCTTTATGTCCATGTTTTCCTACATAAACACAACACTTCCAAACGCATGCACAAAGATGAACTTGTTATATGATTAGTGTG
This sequence comes from Cenchrus americanus, assembly GCA_947561735.1. Taxonomy (NCBI): domain Eukaryota; kingdom Viridiplantae; phylum Streptophyta; class Magnoliopsida; order Poales; family Poaceae; genus Cenchrus; species Cenchrus americanus. The sequence continues at coordinate 28,244,037 of OX387241.1, read as the reverse complement.
CCTAGTGGCGGGTTAGTTCCATAATCAAATCCAAACCAAAGTGTAATGAACATGCTAGGTGCACCAAAATACACCGTCAACAATCTAGCCTAACATGAAGCATTGATTGCATAAGAAGATAAACCTTAAAGATGTATGAGTTATAGCATAAGTTTGATCGCATCCATGAACGTATACAAAGTAAAGGCAAGCGAGGGAAACTAAGGCCTATCATCTTCTAGTCATAGTTCCAGCCAAAAGAGCAAGCGCGACATGCATCTCATCCAAAGCCATCTTTAAACTACTATCCACCGGTCCGATTCCGAAAACGCCCGCCTTTCGGAACCCTCGTTCTGTCACAACATATTCGTATTCATGCGGGTAGTCTAGGGCAAGTTCGAAGAACAAGTTGAAATCACTTGGTCGGTCCGGTATGCACCTCTAGCCACCGCGGCTACAAGAGCACCCTATGTAATCTAGCTATAGACTAGATTGGGGAAGAAGCATAACCAAGAAGAAAATAAAATCATCGAGGGAGGAATCGAGTCGCTAAAAGATCGGATGACATGAAGTACTTTACTCACATAATAAATGTGTTTAGATCATCTCGACCGAGTACATACCATTGATGACCTCAACTAGCTTCAGAATTCCGCCATTGCTCAACCGTGCAAGGCGGCCATGGCGGCTAGTGTAGGCCTAGGCCATCTCCTAGACGACTTCGAGGACTCGCGGCGGCCGTGGTCGCTCTCTCCTAGGTTTTGCCGAGTTCCTGTGGATGGATGGATGTGGCGGCCGGCGGAGGCAGAGACAATTTATAGACAAGCACCTAGGGCAAAAGGGGGACGCGAACCGGGCCCAGAGTGGGCTGGGCCGGTTGGCCCGGTGCCGGCGGGCCCAGGACGGCCGACCCAGGCCCATTTCGGCCCGGTTCGGCCCCGGTTTCCTCCCCGGTTGCTTCTTGCGTGATTCCCTATTTGTGTGCACTTGCATGTGGGCCTTTGACGTCGTTTCCTTCACTGTTAAGGCTTGATCCTTACTATGCAAGCTTCGCTGTTTTCTGATTGAGTCCCTGAAGACTTGCACGTTGACGCTTCGGTCCTCGGGTCATTTGGAGTCATGTTCATCGCGTGTCTTGACTTATGACGGGCTTCATAATCTTCTCTTGAAGTGCTTGATGAACTTACCCCGAAAGTCTCCTCTTTAACGTTAATTTCCTGCGTAAACAACAAACTCCAAAATCGACATGCAAGTGTGAACTTGTTACATCATTAGTATGCCTAGTGGCGGGTTAGTTGCAAATCATAATCGAAAACAATGTATAACAAGTACTCTAGGTTGATGGAAATTCACCGTCAACATCTCCCCCATGCTTAAACCTTTCTCGTCCTCGAGTAAGTTTTCAATGGATATCAGCATTGCCTTTCATTGTTCATACCCTGCACTTGATCACACATGAGAAAGCATAATGCTCTCCAAGTTTATATTTGTTAAAATTCCATTATGTAACTAGCTTTCATCTCTATGGAGGGTAGATATAATTTAAGCTCTTTCCACAAGTATTCAATCATGCTCCACAAAAATCGAATAGGTCTTAGAAACTTTTGAAGTGAAGAATGAGGTGAATAAAAGAGCTAAACCAAGTTCAAAAATTTAAACCTTCTTGAATCTTGCTCATGAACTCTCATCTCACAACACTCTCAAGCCTACTTGATCTATATCCTTTCTCTCTCATGTTTGTAGGTGGAAGGGTTTTATTTGGAGCTCATAGGAAAGATTTTATCCTACCAAGATGCTAAAGTTGAGACTATTATCAAAACAAGGCAAGCTTCTCATGGACTTATCATGACTCGTCAAAAAGGTCATTGGAAAAATAATGTTCACAAGAAGGGGGAAGAGAAAGAACTCACACTTTTAGATAGGTGGACATGTGCAAATGGCAAAGAATGATCCCGAGGCCCCAACAAAGTCCTCGTTATCGGATTGCACATGGTTGGAAAAATGAGTATGGATCTTGATCTTGAAGTCCTTGGAAAATCCTTAAGCAACTAGAGAACCCTAGGGAGATTATTATTACTCTATTTTTTCCTTTTTCTTTTTCTTATTTTCCTCCTTTTCCTTCTTTTTTTCTTTTTGACATGTGAGGTACATTGAATTTTTTTGTTCGTCCTCTTATCTTATTCATTTTTTTATTTCTTTTGTTGCTAGCCTCGTCATGCATATCTCCATCTTTCGTCTTTTATCTCCCCTAGAACTCTAATTTGCATAGTACCTACCTCCTCCCCCATGCTTAGACGTTTGCTCGTCCCCGAGCAAAGAGGAAGTGGTGTTAAGGTAGGTACCGGATGTCTTGATGAGAGGGAACTTGAATCTTCCCTTTGAAGCACCTTCTTGTGACGTGTCGTCTCCATACTCAAGTGATAGGTAGGTAGGTCAAGGAGGTTAACACAAAAGATGATGTTGGTTTAAAGGGTGGATATCCGGCGAGATTTGCAAAGCTTCCGATGTGGGAGCTCACAATGCACGGATAGAATAGGCTAGCAAAAGATAAGTTACGCAAAACACGGAATGACCACTTCTTAGTCACGAGCCAAAGAATCGAGCCTTGAATCAATTCACCCAACAATAACTCTTGTAATCTATGGTTGCACTCAATATATAAGGCTTTGGATGGGTAGAGCAAAATGCAAGAGGTATTAATGACAAGGTTAGCATGACTTTTAGCAAAAAGTAATATGTTCTTCGACCCATCCAAAGTTGAGAGCATAAAAGAAACCATGAGTCTTTATTTTTATCATGACCTCCACAAAAGATTAAGCTAGCATTTAATTAATGTCAGATTTGTATTAGAGAGAGCAATAGCTTAATCATACATAAGCAAGCACAAAGTTTAAACAAAGTGGAAACGGTCATCATATATCAACGAGCAAGATCAAGACAAAAGTATTTCATCATGGTGAGCACAAGGTGATGACAATAAACAAAAACTAAAACTAGGTTGCACTCCTAGAAGCCATGTTATTTAACGAGAGACATAAAAAAGTTGCATCTAAGGTTGTTGAAGGCATATACATATATACAAGCATTTAGAAAGACAAGGACAAAGAGAGGGTTGAGGAATTGTTACCGTCCTTTAATGCTTGTGATGTAGCGCGCCCTCCCCCATGCTTAAGCATAGTGCCTAGCATGGAAGAAGGAAGATCGGCATCCGTAGCAACCATGATCCTTGAACTCCATGCGGTCTTCTTTCGTCCACCAAGTCTTCCCCCATGCTTAGCATGTTGCTAGGCACGGAAGATGATGAACCATCTTAAAATTCTTGAAGTCCATGGAGATCATCATCACATTGTTGCCTTTGTTCGTCCTTCAATGTCCGCCCTTTGCCACGAGTCTTGCTCCCAAATGTTTCTCATCTCATCTTCTCCTCCTTCCATGTTGTCCCTTACCGCTGGTTCATATTCCACAAGTTTTTATTCTACTTCCAGAACTGAGTATGCACATAATAATAGCTCCATTGCAAAGTGCTTAAAATTATCTTTCCAATGAGTGGTCATTCATCCCGATCGGACTCCGAACAAGAGAGTTACGCCCCTTTTTACTTTGTTGGTGCAAGCTGTCCCAGGCTGATTTCAGAATGTGTGATGCCCAAAGATTTGGTTGTAACTTCTTGCACAGGTCTCCTAAAATGTTGATTCTTGATGTATTGGAAAGTAGACTTAATGGAGCACTTGAATATCCGATTTTTCCCTTTTGTACATCTCTGAACATGTGCTTAATCTTGATGAAAACAGCAGTGCTCCCTTCGGGATTTTGGAGGTGTTGATGATCTTGATTTCAGCTTTTATCACGAACTCATGGGAGTGATTCACCATGCCTGCAAAATAACTATAAAGCACAAAGTACCCCCGAGGTGACGGTCGGGGATACTCACCCTATGCCAACAAACCATGACATCCATACGATTTTCACTCGTGGCATAATTAATCTTGCGAAAATACTAATGGGTGTACGTGAATGCAAGTGTGTATGCGAATGAAAGGATGGTATTAAAACAAAAACAATGTTTATGCCAAATTCTAAGCTCCATGCTTACAAAGTGGATGCCAAACTTCTCCCTCGCCATAAAGATTTATTAACCATGGTCAAAACATCATGCTTATCCCAAGATTAACAACTCTTCATGGTGTAAGATAAGTAGGGCGCATTGCAAAGTTTATAAACAATCCAATGCAATATGATAGCAAGGTATATATAAAACTGAATGATGTGAGTCTCTAATCATGTCTAAACACCATGTTTACACAAGATTACAAAAAGAAAAATGCCCATATCGTCATATGAAGGATTAACGTTGGTACGAAAGCATTCATCATAAAGCTTCACAAAAGATCCCAAGCTAACATAAAGTGGATGACGACAAAGAGATGAATGTAAAATACAAATGCAGAAAGTTAGCACAAACAAACATTAGCAAGGTTTGAAAAACACTTTCGATGTGGTCCATAATAAGCAAAGGACAAAGCTTGATCTCACACTTCATACAAAGTAAGCATTGTCAACAAGGAAGTCACCCAGAGTCTCAAAAAAAACAAGGAAGTCACCCATCGAAAAGAATCAATCAACCAAACTAACAAGGTTTAAGGGTAGGTTATGGGTATCCTATATTTTTAGCTCAAACGAGGATTTTGAAGAGAGAAAATCAAGTGTAGAAATTCTAACTAAGGTGGCGCTACGAGTCATTTAATGAAAAACTAACCTATGGTTTTAGGATGGCTAAAGGTGTGAAAGGTTTTCCTAATGATTTTATGGGGAGGCTAGTCAAAGTTTTTAGTTAGAAGAGAGGAAATAGATAGACTAGTTCATCCCGGATGGCAAACGGTACACAATCAATCCTACCTCTATTGGCTACGGTTTTTGGTGGGAGTTATAGGAAGGCTTAGGTTGGGTGGACGAAAAGTTAGATTAACACAACATGCAATGCAATTATAACATGGATGAACAAAACAAAATGATATGGATGTTGTCTAAAACAAAAGTTAGCCTAAATTAACTAGCCACAAGTTTAGAGTCAAAGGATGGTGCCATCTTCATATATCTCTCTAAAAAGAAACAAAAGAAAAAGACTCTAAACTCTAATAGGCACACAAAAAAGGTCTACAAGTTTTCCAAGAGCAAATAACAAAGCGCTCCCTCAATAAAAATTAGATCATACAACATGGTGTTGTGGTTTTTATTAGAGCAATGGTACAATGTTACTTGATGGTTCGATTAAAGAGCACAATGTAGACGGTCATGTATATATATAAATAAAAACCGGGTTGCCTCCCGCAAAGTGCTTCATTTAAAGTCATAGAGCTCGACTTTCTCACATACCTTTTTATTGTTGCGGAGCCATGATCCTTCATGCAAGATTTGAAGGTGTTCATGCAGCCTTGATCCACTCTCCATGCTTGACACGATCACTTATGCTCGATGAGAGGCTTGCCCAATCGTCTCCTTGCATCATCATCACCACCTTCTCCATCACACTTTATCGCTGCCTCTTCTTTCACGAATTTTCCTCTCTGTCCAGGTCAGACCATGTAAAGAACAATAGCTTCCATGCGTGGTGCATGAAATTGTCTTTCCATCAAGTATTTATTCACCCCCAACGGACTCCGATCGAGTGAATTATGCCCGATCTACTCCGGCGTAGCAATCTGTCCAAAGCTGATTTTAGACTGCACATCGCTCAATGTTTTTGCCATATCTCCTTGTACGGGTCTTCAAAATCATCGATCTTGGATGCGTTGGAACCGGCACTTGATGGAGCTTCTGATTTTAAACTTTTTCTTCCTTGAACTTGTCTGACCAGGTCCTCAAAATTGATGAAAACAGCGACGTCCATTTTTGAGGTTGGGTGACGGTGATGCATGGGTTTGCAATTCCCTAGGGTATGACTTCTCTCATTTATATTTAATGCCCTGCATGGTTAGTGAAACTTGGGATTTCTCCCACAATTTGCTCTTTTAAGGTCACTATCTTGATCGAGCACAAAGCAAGTCCAAGATTTACAAGTCATATTGCAAACAAACGCTTCCATAACCACAATTTATGACAAAGTAAGTTGTGATTAATTATAGCATAAGTTTTCTTGCTCAGCACTAAGATCTCATTAGGCAAAGGTTCATTAGGCATGTAACAAATTTTAAGCACAACAAAGCCTCTTTATCACTCTCAAGAAATTCTAGTCTATCATGATTATCATAAGAACAAGGCATAGAATTGAATCAATCTCACTATCGGATATGAATCATAGATATATCAAAGAAATATTATCAGATCCAAAAGTTTCTTGAGAGGTTAATTTGTACCTTTCCCTTCGAGCTTTTCATCGTGAGTGGTCTCTCGGAGTTGAAAGCAAACAATCTTGAATGATCGGTGGCTTGTATCGTCTTTTTGCAATTTCTTCGTTCGTGCCACACATCATCAAGGTTTCCTTGTGTGGACTCACTCTTCTCATTGATTTGTGGGACTTCACACATGTCTCAAATATCTTCTTGTAACTCCATGATCCTTCGTGTGAGAGCCCAGATTATCCGCGCCATTGGATGCTATCATTTGTGTGTAATCCATGGTGATTTGCTTCTAACATCTCCTTGCGTCGGATGTTGCCAACTTGTGCCTTCTTTTGCCAATGCTCTTGGGGTCTTTGTTTTGTTCCAAACTTCTGAATTTCATCTCATGTGGTCTAATGGAAGCGTTGCCCAAGCTTCTCTTTGCTGTCGTCGTCCTCATCTCCACTATCTTGTTCTCATCGTGTGCTGCTGCCTCTTTTTCGTGGATTTTCCCTTGTGTATATAACAGAACAAATACAAAAATATTGTTCCATTGAAAACTTTATAAAATTATCTTTCCAACGGGTACTCATTTATCTTAATCAGATCCCAAATGAGGGAGTTATGGCCGTTTTGTTTCCGCTCTTGCATGCTGTCCAGAAATTTCAGAACGTGCAACCTTTGTTAATTCGGCCATATCCGCTTGTAGGAACCTCCGATTGACTTGATTCTTGATTCGTTGGAAGCATAACTTCATGGGGCTTATAATTATCCAAAGATATCCTGTTGCTCTCCCTTGAGGTTGTGCAGAAATTGATGGGAACAGAAACTTCTTGTGAATTGATCCGATTATGTTGACGACCTTGATCTTGTGGTCTCCGGGGCGTTACATCGCGTCTCCTTTGGCTTTAAGTCCTCACCATTGCTGGACCAGCGAGTAGCATGATGGAAATTGTGTGTCTTCTTGATTTTTCTTTAGCCAAAGTGACGGGTGCTTCTTTCACAACGTGATTGCTTCCAACACCTATTGCTTGGATAAACAAACCTCCACGAGACATTAGCCTTAAAACTTTAATTGACACATTGACATACCTTGTTCAACATCACTCGTGTAGGGTGTGGACTCAATAGCGGATGATGGGATGCTAACAAAAGTTAGCACCTACCACTAAAGAGTGAATCTTGATGTAGTCATCGTCTTGTCGGAGTGGATGTGAACGTCTTGTGTCTAGCTTTTCACCTACTTTCAAGGACACAAACAAGAAAGCAAGCATGTATGCAATAATAAAAATTAGGGTTAGTCAAAGGGATAGATGGATCACCCTAGGGTTCGAGTTACCGATCCCCGGCAACGGCGCCAGAAAAAGGGGCTTGTTGACGTTTCAAAACCGTGCTCAAGTTCACCGCAAGCCTACGGGTGACTTGGTGCCTTTTTCACCAAGGAGGGTCCTCCCTAGATTTCTCAATCCAAGGATCGGAAGCAAACTCTTAGGATTCTCCATCTAACCTATTGATCTAGCCTAACATGAAGCATTGATTGCATAAGAAGATAAACCTTAAAGATGTATGAGTTATAGCATAAGGTTGATCGCATCCATGAACATAGACAAAGTAAAGAGCAAGCGAGGGAAACTAAGGCCTATCATCTTCTAGTCATAGTTCCAGCCAAAAGAGCAAGCATGACATGAATCTCATCCAAAGCCATCTTTAAACTACTATCCTCCGGTCCGATTCCGAAAACGCCCGCCTTTCGGAACCCCCGTTCTGTCACAACGTATTCGTATTCATGCGGGTAGTCTAGGGCGAGTTCGAAGAACAAGTTGAAATCACTTGGTCGGTCCGGTATGCATCTCTAGCCAACGCGGCTACAAGAGCACCCTATGTAATCTAGCTATAGACTAGATTGGGGAAGAAGCATAACCAAGAAGAAAACGAAATCATCGAGGGAGGAATCAAGTCGCTAAAAGATCGGATGACATGAAGTACTTTACTCACATAATAAATGCGTTTAGATCATCTCCACCGAGTACATACCATTGATGACCTCAACTAGCTTCGGAACTCCGCCATGGCTCAACCGTGCAAGGCGGCCATGGCGGCTAGGGTAGGCCTAGGCCATCTCCTAGACTACTTCGAGGACTCGCGGCGGCCGTCATCACTCTCTCCTAGGTTTCCCCGAGTTCCTGTGGATGGATGGATGTGGCGGCCGGCGGAGGCAAAGACAATTTATAGACAAGCACCTAGGGCAAAAGGGGGATGCGAACCGGGCCCGGAGTGGGCTGGGCCGGTCGGCCCAGGCCGGCTGGCCCAGGCCCATTTCAGCCCGGTTCGGCCCCGGTTTTCAACCTGGTTGCTTCTCGCGTGATTCCCTATTTGTTTGCACTTGCATGTGGGCCTTTGACATCGTTTCCTTCACGGTTAAGGCTTGATCCTTACTATGCAAGCTTTGCTGTTTTCTAGTTGAGTCCTTGAAGACTTGCACGTTGACGCTTCAGTCCTCGGGTCATTTGGAGTCATGTTCATCGCGTGTCTTGACTTGTGACGGGCTTCATGATCTTCTCTTGAAGTGCTTGATGAACTTACCCCGAAAGTCTCCTCTTTAACGTTAATTTCCTGCGTAAACAACAAACTCCAAAATCGACATGCAAGTGTGAACTTGTTACATCATTAGTATGCCTAGTGGCGGGTTAATTGCAAATCATAATCGAAAACAATGTATAACAAGTACTCTAGGTTGACGGAAATTCATCGTCAACATGCACTCAAGTCCCTTGTGATCAGCTTGTAGAGCCATATGCTCACTAGTGAGTTTTGCTAGCTGGGCTTCTAGCTCATCATTGGCGTCTTCTTCTACTTTAGCTCTATATGCAAAAGATTTTATATCATGATCATATTTGTTAGCCAATGATTCATACTTACAAACCAAGGATGCGAGCTCAGATTTGAGAAGTTCAAATTCTCTTGTCGGAGAGCTTGACGCTTCAATCTTCTGGCTCTTAGCTCCCTTGGTCTGCCTCTTCTTCTTGCTGTTCTTTTCTTTCTTGGCCATTAAGCAAGTTGGTGTGCCCCTGCTGGCACCAGTCTGACCGGTGTGTGTCACCGGTCTGACTGGTCCTTGCAGAGGGACGACGTCTTTGCTTCTTTGATCTTCTCCTTGCTTGTGGGTTGATGCTTGATGATCAGTGGATGTTGTAGAGGTTGTAGGGTACATCTCCGCTGGTTCATCTTCATCATCACTCTCAATTTCATCCCATTTGGTGTGTACCAATTCAAATAGTAATTTCCAAATGAGATGAGCATCTTCACCAATTCTTTTTCTCTTTAGGATAAGATACTTTAGTTCTCTACATACACAACTACACAAAAGGTTAGTAATAATGGCATTGAGTCACATCTTCTCCAATTCCTTTAGTGAGACACATGTCTCATCCTTCGGAAGGATACTCGCAACCATAATGCCCTCGGTGGTGGGACCCAAAACCTTAAGTGCAATGAGAACATTGGAGCGCCAAGAAGACTAGTTTGAGCCATCTGGAGCTAGAGGCTCAAACGGTACATCACTAGTTGTCGACATCGAAGAACTCCAAGCGGTTAAGCTCGAATCGGAGCACCAAGCTCTGATACCAATTGAAAGGACCTTGATGTCGCCTAGAGGGGAGTGAATAGGCGAGACGACCAAATTTAACTCTTTCTTCCCGATCACTTGAGCTGACAGTGCTCCACCGGTCAGACCGGTGGTGATGACCGGTCAGACCGGTCAAGCACTTGACTTCACAAGAGACACCGGTCAGACCGGTGTGCCTCACCGGTCAGACCGATGTAGCATAGAGCCCCTGCAAAAATAGCTTCAAGCACCTCTTGACTTCTAGCATGAACCAAACTTGGTGAGTGGCCTTTGTAGATGATCACAAACAAGGTAATGAGCCCTGCACACACAAGTAGCACATCCAAGTAGATCGAAGCGGAAGCAAATCAAATATGCTAGAAAAAACAACTATGAGAGTCAATGTCACACCTGTTTTTCCAAAGAAAACCAAGTGCATAACTATATGCATGCCAGGATCAAGTTTCATGCATATAGTGACATATAAGTGAATTCAGAAACAGTATCACGTATGAAAAAGGAAAATTATTAGAGATTTACGCTTAATCCTGGAAACGAAGGCTCCAAACATCACAGGCAGTCGACTGGGGGTTGCGTACGCCTAGCACCAGCAACATCTTCACAAGGCTTCAGATCAGCTTCCTCCTTCTGAGCAACATTATTTATAGCAAGGGTGAGCACTTGTCGTACTCAGCAAGTGTGGGGAAAAGAATGAATGCAAAGGATTTATAGTGGACTGGGCTATAAGCATTTAAGCAATTTTAGTTGGTCAAGTTTTATTAGCACCTGCTTATTAATAAAGTATAAGTATATACCATCCCACAATTAAGCATAACGTAAGAAATACGCCATAAGCACATGGCAAGCATAACCAGAGAACACGATTTAAGTCCATCTTCAAGTTCAGTTATCATGTGAGGGTCCAGACCGCCCGTGATCGTGGGCACGGCTAATCGATTAGTTTTACACTCCGCAGAGGTTGTACATCTTTACCCACAAGTCGCGTAAAAGTCCCGAAGAACTTTAGACCCAATCATGCGATGCTGATCAGGCATCATACCACACTACCGAGGTGTGATTGCATAGGGACGCTACGAGGCCATTACAAAGATCCCCAGATGCAGGCTGCTCGCTAGGTTACCTGATCAGTGCAGCGTATAAAGCTCCCGAACGAGTACCGTGTCTTAGCCAAGCCCACACCTACGCCCGAGTAGGTCCATACGCCACTACCCGTCAGCCCCCAACCCTTATCAGGTAAAGCATACCTAACACCTAGTTCTCTAATTGTTAAGCCAAGACAAAGCCATATGTCTTGTGGTAGTACTGTTTTCCTGTCGATTAAACACATGGTCTTGTATTAAACATCACACATCACATTGGAACATAAAGTAAAAGAGTATCCATGTTGTTTATTACCAACCCAGTTGAGCAAACTAAGCAATAGCTACCATCAAAATTAATTTAATAACCCGGTTACAAAGAAAAGTACATAAAAGGCTAGGCATGATCCTTAGTAGGTTCCCGTCAAAGTTAATGCAGAGCAATGCAATGAGTGAATAAATAATTATTGGGATAAAAGAACAAGGACACACTTGCCTTTAACCAAAGAGTAGTTGCTCAGAATGTCTTCACCTCTTGCTCTTCCAAAACTTCTCGGACAACGTTCACTCTACTCGCATCAATCATCGGGCGCAAACATACATAAAGCAAATAAACAAGCATACTAAGAACAAATCACCAATCAAAAGAAAACATTAAAAGAACGCACTGAATGATAGGATCGATTAGATGGATCACTAAAGAACACAAAGTGTGCTTGGAAGGGAAAGCCTAGGTTAACTTTAAGGGGATGGCCGCGGAAGATTGAGCAAGAACCGGAAAGATCACACCGAGATAGAGCTTGATAAAGAACGTCTAACGAACCATTTGCATTTATGATAGAACAAGGCTATGAGCTAGGTTCATTTTAATTAACAAAACAAATATAAAGGATATTTCAGAAATAAAATACCCTATGTTGACATTAATGCAATCTTAAACTTTATTTATGAAACCGGTGTAAAGAACTAATCAAGTTTTATTAATAAAGATTCATATACCGATTAAACCGATTAAACATTTAATTTGGAAAAACTAAACAATATGAACAATCTAAACGAAACTTTGTAATTCGACTAGATCATATTATTATTAAAAACATTATGGTATTGGCATTAATCAAATTAGCATTTATTGTAAAAGCCAATGTAAAAGCCTAATCAAATTTTAATTAGAAAAGATTAATTAACTATTAAACAAATTAACATTTGGTTTACGAAAACCGAGATTAAGATCTAATTAACTTTATGTACAAAAACATGTGATAGAAACATTAATCAAATTAATTTTGCTTATGTAAAACGATGTATAGATCTATATAGCTTTTATTTGGAAAAGTCATGTATAACTAGACATTAATCAAAATTAATATTAATTTTATTTTCAGAAAACAAAACATGGTGAAAACATTCCGCTAATGCGTGCTTTACATTATTATGAACCTAACGCAACTTGAACGGATTAAAACGGAGCTAAACATAAAAGATATGGGGAAAACAAGATGAAAAGGACCTGTTCGCGATTAACTATAGATTTCAGGGAGTAGCTGAAAAGATTCCCGAGACACAATAAACAGTGCTCGTGAAAAGGATAAAACACAGGGTTAGATCTGTAAAAGAGTTTGGGATGGATTGGATCTAGGGAATCTAATAGATCTAAGGGGTTTCTTACAGATTTACCAAGTCACAAGAAACAGATCAATAGATTACTAGGATTTACATGGGGTCATGTGCAAAATGACCTTCTCCTACCTTTGGCCGCAGGCAAACAGGGGGCGGCGGCGCTTGGGGGGGTGGCGGCGCTGGCGACCTTGAGGGCGAGGGGACCGAGTGAGCTGGGGAAAACGGAGAGGAGTCGAAGGGAAGCTTGAAGAACCTTTACAAGGAAGGGGAGATAACCGGCAACGGGCATTCATGGTGGCCGGCTCGGGCACCCGTGGGCGGCGGCGCTCCGGTGAACTTCCGGCCGTGGGAAGGGGCGGGGGAGGTGCGGCTAAGCGAGGCCGAGCTCGTGGTGGTGTCGGTCGGCTCCGGGGTCGACGGAGGCAGCGGATTAGGCGGCGGCGGCGGCACCGGCCGGCGCGGCTCGGTGCGGCGGCGCGGCGCGCGCAGAGGCGAGGTGCGGCCGGGGCCGAGGGGGAGCAAGCACGGGGGAGGCTCGGACGGCCGTTTTATAGGGGCGCGAGTCTCCCTGGCGTGGCGCGCACGCCTAGGAAGGCGGCGGCGCCCGAGGCCATGCGCCATGGCCGGCCCGGCTAAGGTGTCCGGACGGGCTTTAGCGGCCGGCGGGTTGGGCCGGTGCGGGTCGGACGGGTTGAAGCGGGCCGAGTCCGCTGGGTTGCTGGGCTGCGGCCTGACTGAGGGAGCTGGTCTCGCGAAGAAGTCAAGGCGGCGGCGGTAGACTTCGAAGAGATGGGCCGGAAGCAGCTGTGGGCCGAAAAAGGAAGGGGAAAAGGAAATTCTTTTTCATTTTCAGGATTATATTTTCTGTGAAAAGAATAATCTAGAAATAGCTAGATAATTCATAAAATCCACGAAAAATATTCTGAAAATTCCAAAAATTCTAGGAAAATTCCCAGAGACAGATTGAGACATGAACAATCCAATTAAAGTATTTGGAGCTCATGAAAAAGATTTTAGAGCCTTCAAATAAATAGAAATAGCTCAAGGAAAATGAGAATAAATCCCAGAAAAATCCGGAAATTCTCGGAAGGTCTTGGACAGCTCCTAAACGCATTTATGAAACTTCTTGCACTCAAGAAGCACCAAGATGCATCGGCATGAGTGCAACACTCTCATCGAACCAATTTATTTTTATTTAGAAAATCAAACAATGATTTTTTTCCTATACTAGATTTCCTGTGAACAAAATAAATGTTGAGAAAATTTTTAAAATTATGAGAGAATCGTTATTTAATTATTCTTTCTATTCACATCCTGAAATTGGAAATTTCAGGGTGTGACAGTCAAACCACATGAAGAAGCAAGGATTTGTTTTCTGATGTTCACCACCCACTAAGGAATGGCTACATCTCCGTTGAGGAGCTTGTAAGGGACAGTTCCCACAACAAGCCGGGTCTCTTTCAACCACTTTCCTCCTTTCCACTAAGGGAATCTTTTCCACAAATAGGCAAGATCGCAACCCTTACAAACTTCCCGCTGCTCACCACAACCTTGGGAGCTAGCCGGCGACGCCTAGCCGTCTAGGAGACAAACCTCCAAGAGTAACAAATGCTTCAAAGCTCGTAGATGCGAAACCAAAGTGCTCAAGCTATGGAAATGCTCTTGTTAGCTCACAAGGTCACTCTTGAGCTCACTCTCTCAACCCTACACAAAGGATATGGCTTGAATCCACAAATCGCACAAAGAGAGGGTTGGAGAGAGCCACTAAGGCTTAGAGCTTGTTAGAAATGGCTTAGGATCTCAGCAATGTCACTAGAAATAGAAACCTTCAACTAAAGAAGGCTTGGGGTATTTATACCCCTCAAAGGAGAAAACTAGCCGTTGGTCCTCGGGTAGCACCGGTCAGACCGGTGTTTGAAAAACTAGCCGTTGGGGCTAGAGGCACCGGTCAGAACGGTGCCCCTGACCGGTCAGACCGGTTCGGCCCAAGATACCCTCAAAAACTCTTTCTATGAAACTAGCACTTCACCACCGAGATGAAATGGCGCAAGTTAGGTTACGAGGGTTTGTCAGCACACTCTAAGGCTAGATCTCACTTAGGTCAACTAATGAGCACTTTGACTTGGTCAACTCGCTAAGTTGCATCCCTCTTGATAGTACGGCATACCTACACTCAAGAAATAATAAAAACACTTTGTTGATCTCTTGAGCTTGCACATCTTCAATCTTGCCATACTTAATCAATATCCACTTGAGGGCTTTCAACATAGCCTTTTGACTTGAGCACGTCCATACTTGAGCTAATGACTTAGGATCTTTCCATCTACCATAGAAATGCACACTTGGATCCATGAGTCACTCCATATTGCCAATATTAACATGTTGATGACTTGCATTGCTTCCCTCGGTTAAGGTTTGGATACGATACTTGAAGACCCCACAGATGTTAGAACTTCACCTTAGCAAAACACTAATGGTGGCTTAGCTACGACCCCAAAGATTGCTTAGTCCCTCACCCTAGACATCTCGGTTGATCTATTCATCACTTACCCAATCCACTTTTGAGTTCCACTTTGCTTCATACACAATTAACCTTCATTTGGAAACCCGCTTCAAATGCTTGATCTTGATTGACAACGAATGTGCAAGCTTCCAAATTAGAACCATAATGTGTACACTCATCCTTGTGTTCTATTTCAATAAGCACATGAAGCCTTGCACTTGACTAAGAGAATTACCATCTTCTATTTTGTGATCCTTATAATTTTAATCAAGCTATGTCTTGTTATGGAGACCATTAATTGACATTCTCAAATTATGCCAATATTTATCTTCCTATATTGCTTGATATGTGTCACTTATGCATTAGAATCATACATATAATTGTCTTTGTCAATGTGAGCCATATAATATTCATCCATAAATAAATACTTCAATGATTGCTCATGAATATATGAATAAGACTTGCTCACAATCTTAGACAAATACATTAGTCCTTTAATCGCCTTGTCATTCAATTCACCAAAATCCACTTAGGGGCCTAGATGTACTTTCAATGGTATACATACTTAGCATTTCCCTTTAGATTGACTATTATATTTGGTTTTGCTCTTGTTCCTATGTACATCTGCACATTCTCTCCAAGTTGAATAACTACCTCATCAGCAACCGAGACAACCTGCATCTTGCTCTTTAAAATGGTATGGTCGCTTTGCCTGAACTAATTTTTTGGTTACCGAATTTGCCTGAACCAATGATATTACAGTGGGCTAAAGTAGTTACTATAATTCCCTTGACTATTAATTCACAGGATAAATCTGACGAGGACTATAGACCTGGGCCACAAGATGAAGAAGAGGGTTATGGCACTGCTAGTGCACAACAAGACCACATGGTAGGGCTTAGCGCCGAGGCAGAGCGCCAAGGACATCCACTGTCGGGGTTCTCTAACCACCTGTTGACGGTGAAATTCCGTCAACCTAGCCATGAGTTCACCTTCGGTGTTGGCATAACTTTTATACCTTATCCATTGGTACTACCCCCCTTGGTATAATAAGTTCGTTCGTGCATGTCGGTTTTGGAGCTTAGTGTTTATGCTGGGTTTTAGTGTTGAAAGCAAGACTTTCGGGATAAGTTCATCAAGCACCTCATGACAAGACCTTGAAGCCCGATACAAGTCAAGCAATGAAAAGAACATGACTACAAGAACCCAGGGACCCAACCCGAGAACATGACAAACTCCGAGGACCTAGCCAGAAAAGTGTTGAATCTTGCGAGACAAGGAGCTTCGTCCAACTCGGAGAGAAACTGACGACAAGGGCCCACATGCAGATGGGGGAGGATCTAGAAGACTCGGGAACCAACGTCGGGCGAAGGAGGACGTGGACTGGGCCGAAATGGGCCCGGAGCCGGTCGGCCCGGGCCGGGCCGACCCGGCCCATTTCAAGGCCTAGTCGGCCCCCCTTTGACATAGGTGCCTCTCGGGCTATTTATAGCCCCCCGACCGAGAGCAACGCATCAATTAATTCGTCATCCGCCACCGAGGAGCGAGAGAAGCTTGAGGGACACCATCTCGGAGATGAGGGTCGTGCTAGTTGTCTAGGGTCTCCCTAGCCGACGTGGGAACCTTGCATGGAAGACCACGTCGGAGCTCTGGAGCAAGGATCAAGATCGAGGTAGGATCCCGGTGGTGATCTTTTTCATGTAATCATTCATGGTGAAGTTTTTATAGTGAATCCGATTTCTAGCGATCAAGTGCCTTCTTGATGATTTTGTTTTACCCTTGGTTTTGCTTCTTCCCCAATCTAGTCTATAGCTAGATTGCATAGGGTGCTCTTGTAGCCGCGGTGGCTAGAGGTGCATACCAGACGGACCAAGTGATTTCAACTTGTTCTTATCAAACTCGCCCTAGACTACCCGCATGAATAGGAGTACGTTGTGACAGAACGGGGGCTCTGAAAGGTGGGCGTTTTCGGAATCAGACCGGAGGCCACAGTTTAAAGATGCTTTTAATGAGATTCGCTTTTCTATCTTCATCTATCTTGTTTGGAGCTACAACATAAGCATTGTCTAGACTCTCTAGATCGGTTATCTCTTGCTTTTTCTTGCTTTCTTTTGCTACCTCTTTAGTAGATTAGATTAGATGTGTTTCCTTTATGAGTTAGTATATTAGATGCAATTTGGTTCTTCATAAGATAGCTTTTCTTGCTTTACTAGATTGAATCCTTGCGTTGCACTTTTTTCCACAGATTCGATACCTTGGGTTCACCACTCGAGGGAAGAAGGGTCCCTTGACTACGACGGTGGATTTGTCAGCTTGCAAATCCATATGAACTTTGATACGATAATCTACCGTCAACAAGCCCCTTTTTCTAGCACCTTTGCCGGGCAACAAGCAATCAAGATCCTATCTAGTATCACTTTTTTTGTGAATTTGTTTTTAGTTTTTATTTTGGTTTTCTTTTGCATCTCTTAACTTTGATCATCCTCATAAAGAAAAAAATCAATCTAATCTAGTTTTTTGAATAACCCTAATTTTTATTTTTTAGACTTTTTGTTTTTGCTAACCCTAACCGGAGATGGTTAGCTACCTCTCCAAGAAACCCAAACTTTCTTTTGTGGATGATCCAGAAAAACTTTACTGGCAAAGGAGACATGCAACACAAGCTAAAGAATTGGAAACCCTAGATCCAAAATCCAAAGTTGAAGGACCGTCAGAATCTCCAAGGGAATCACCACCTCCAAGTCCAAAGGAAGATCAACCTCAACCGCCACCCATGGGAGAACAACCACAACCGGAGCACAAGATCGAGCTATGCACCCCGGACATCGTTGATCTACCTATCATAAACCTTCAAGACGCCGGAAGGCCGTTCAAGATCAAGGTCTCAACTATCCGCATGACGATCGCAGGAGCTTTGGAGCATTTCAATGAATACATACGAGCCGGATTCCTTGAGTGGCATATCGGTTTGCTTAAGAGGAGGATGGAGAAGATGGAGATAGAGAATGAAGCTCAAGACATAAAGGCTGCCAAGGCAAGATCCACATGCGAGGAGTGTGAGGAGCACGACCATGTCCGAGGTAAACCCCGATTTAATGCAAGTTCGTCCATTCAAGATTTGGTTCCCCTTTGTACACAATTGAAGGACTCCATGGACGAGCAAGCTAAGATCAACGAGGACATCACCACTAAGTTCGAGACTATGGAAAAAATATTGGAGAATTTAGAAGGCAAGGCGACGAGGTCGGAAGCTCTATACGTGAAGTGTTCATCATGATGAAGATGCTAGAGACGCAAGTGGGACAACTTGTCGGGCGCCCGATGGGTAACAAAGAAGAATTTCTGAGACAACCCCAAGGTCCCAAGACAGCGAAGGCTACTCAAACTCATTCGAGAGATATGGAGGATCACACTAAGGAGACCACGAAGATCACGGCCGAAGGACCGGAGTTTGAGACGTCGAGCCACTACATGAAGGAAGTTTCATCCGTCAAGACCAAAGGACAAAGCCAGCCTGTGAAGACCAAAAATATGAATAAGCCGAAGAATAAGCCCATGCCCAAGGTGGTGCGGAAGTGGGTACCCAAGATTGCAACGCCCACAAAGAGTGTTGATCTGAAGTAATCAGGTGAAGAAGTCTAGCCATGGAATGTAAATGAAGCGCTAGGCGGGAGGCAACCCGTTTCGTCGAGTCAAAGAATAAGCTACCGGGAGGACAACCCGATTCCAGGTTTTTCGAGTCTTTTCAAGTAATTTAGTTTTGAATGTTACTATGCAAGACATTAGACTTAGAATGGTTGAATAACATTAGAGACATAATTCTTGGTTGAATATTTTGTTTTGATCATAAAACCCTTTTCATGAACCATCCTACATGTTTGTTTGCTTCTTTTCGAGAAACCACAACCAAATAAATTCAGAACCTAACTCAACCATTCATCCTCTTTATGATGTTGTGGTTGACTTGTTTTACATGTTAGAAACACACGAGTAGAGCCACGACTTGTATCTAGATGTTATTTAAATTTCAGCATGTGGTAGGACTCGCGTGAACCTACAAACTCAACTTTTGGTTGTTTTAAAAATCTATATCCTTGGTTTCTCTAAGATTAGAATTTTTCTAAGCCTCATTTAATTTTATTTCATTCAAAATCTCTCTCTTCTAACGAAAATTAGAACCTAAACCTATGCCCCCATGATCAAGCCGGGAGAAGCTTGCTCTCAACTAATGGAAGCAAACAATACCGGTGAGACCAACATAAAAGTAGTCAGAAATATTTTTCGACTTACATTTGTTTTTAATGCTTTAAAAACTTCTCTAAATTTATGTTTGAGCTCTCTCATAGCTCTGAAATTATTTTAAATTTTTGAAATTAGAGGAGTACTTAGCATTAAAACATGCTCAGAGGGAGGCAATCTAGTTAACCTAACCATACATGCACCATGATGCATCATGGCATGCCCCCCAACATCTTTTATCAAACCACATGCAAAGTACAAGCATGGGGGGCAGCCAAGGCTTGGTTTTGTAGGAATATCATGGATGCATGTGAGGCAAGGGAGCATGGAGGTGACTCAAAGCGAAAACATCAAGTGGAAGGAGCAATAATGCAAGCAAAGGAGTGGACGAGAACGTTTGGAAGCAGTCACGAAGCAACAAAGCAAGCATGAGTGCACTAGAGAAGAACCGAGCCAAGAGGAGGGGAGAGGTAAGTCTCAAATCCAGCTCTTTGTTCGTGTGCTCTAGTTTGTAGTCCAGAACCACCTTAGACTTATCCATCCACCCTACTTGTTTCGTGCAACAAATCACATTCTTAATCCACTCAAAGTCCAGACTTCAAAATAATATTTGTGTACCTTGTTACTGGTTGAAAACCCTGGATATTTATTTGTGAGGGAGAGAGTGCTGCAACCATGGAAGAAAACTACATGTATTTGCACCAAGAAGAAGGGATCATCATCGTCTAAGCCATCATCGACAACCTCTTCGAGGAGGCACTCGGTTTCCGAGTCTCCTCGGAGTATGGAGGAGGACACAACACCGCCGAGGAGGAACGACACTCTTCTCCTCGGTGGCATGGGCCACACGAAGCTCATCTATGAGGTTCACCGAACCTCATGGATGTACGGAGGAGCCGCCCGTCCGACCTCACTGCTCGACACGATCATCTACTCCACCTCCACACACTCCGTGGTATTCCAATGGGTTTATCATCATGACGGAGGAGGAGGAGGAGGAGAAGCTCACTCATCTTGAGAAGAGGCTTGTGGCAAACATCGACTCAGACGATCAAGCTCTCCAAGTGTTGGGTTTTCATACGGATATTTACTACATGTTGGGAGACCTAGGTTGGGTGCAATTCTCCAACGGAGTGTCGGTAAACACCCACAAGGAATTTGCCTTGGAAATTCTCATGACCATGGTGCATATTCTTGATGAAGGAGTGCCGAGTCTCTCATTCCGTTTGGAGGGAGTTAAACAAGTGGATCCCTATGAGTATGTTTGGGAATTACTTGGTTTTGAAAAGGGAGCCCCGGAACAAGTGTATGTGCATGAAGGCACATTGGAAGGTTTTTGGAGTGTGATCGCGGGAGGAGCCCATCAACAAAGAAATACTAGCTGGAACCCCATCATCCAAGTGTTTCACTCATGGATGTGCAAAAGGATTTTGGGGAGAATAAGAGAGACAAAGATAACCAACACAGAGTTGGATTGGCTTTGCTCGGCTTTGATTGCCAGGTAGCCAATCGACCCCTCTCAACTTATGGCTCGGGGTGTTACCTCTCCATGTTGGCTATCTCATTGAGACCGGTATTACAAGGAACCTGGAGCATCTCTTACCCGGGACTTCCCATTTGAATATATGAAGCAAAGCAAGAACATAAGTGGAGATGAGAGAGGAGGCTTCAAAGTGGCCAAAGTAAATTCCCGCCCCAAATTTTGCGGTGCCCAACGTAGCCTTTGCGGAGCCATATGCACACCTTCCTCAACCACAACAAAACATGGCCATCATTGGAGGATACGCTGCAAGAAACATGCAAAATATCGCAGCCATCCAAACCAATACAAACCAAATGGGTGAAGGAAACGCAAGCATCGCTTATGAGCTTTAGCGCCTTCACTTAGCACCGTTGGACAATTCTTAGGAGGTGCGGTGCAATCCTATTATGAGCAAGGGTGCAACAACCAAGACTATCAATATCAACCACCGGCGGAAGATTAGAGAGAGGAGGAGCTTTAGTTTAATCTTTCCTTTTCCCTTTTCTTTAATTTTCAGCTTGTATGCACCTATGTATGCGTAGTGTTTTCAGTTTTTATTTATTTATTTAGCATGTGAGTTTTTATTTTCATCATGAATAAAGTCACCACCTAGTTTTTACCTTTGGTAAGTTACAAAGTTTGTGCCATGATGATATATGATTATAATTACCGCTTTGTTTATCATTGTAATTGTTTTATGCATGTTTAAGTTGATGCTCTCTTAAAATACAAATATGAAATTATCTAAATGCTAGCTTAATCTTTAGCAGAGGTTATGATAAAAATAAAGACCCATAGTGTTTTATGTGCTCTCAAGTTTTAGATGGATTAAAGATGATTTATTTTTATTCTTAAAGGTAATGCTAACCTTGTCATAAATACCACTTGCATGTTGCTCTACCTATCCAGAGCCATATAAATATTTGAGTGCAAAAACTTAGTATACAAGGTTTATTTTTGGGTGAGTTATTTCAGGCCATGATTTCTCTGGCCCGAGACTAAGAAGCTGGTCATTCCGTTTTTGCGTATCTATCTTATTACTAGCCTTTCTACCCGTGCATTGTGTATCCCCACATCGGAGATTTCACGAACCTCGCCGGATATCCACCCTTAAAACCAAATATCATCTTTTGTGATTAACTCCTTGACCACAACCTATCGTTGAGAATGGATCATCAATTCAAGGAAGATCGATGGTGCCAAGATTGAAGATTTCAAGTATCTTTCCGAAGGAAAACTATTTCTGGTACCTACCTTATCTCTATCACCTCTTTGCCAGAGGACGAGCAAACGTCTAAGCATGGGGGAGGAGGTAGGTACAATGCAATTTTAGAGTTCAAGGGGAGCAAATAAAAAAATTTTGATGAGAAAGAAAAAGAAAAAAAGGAGAAAAATAAAGAAAGAACAAAAATATGAGTATGAGAAAAAGAGAAGAGAAGAAAAAAAATATAATATGGGTATGTATGATGTATAAAAATAAAATAAAGTGAACTCCCTGGTTCTCTAATGTGCATTAGAAATTTCAAGATTTCAAGATTTAAAAGATCCAAACTCATCTTTCCAACCATGTGCAATCCGATAACGAGGACTTCCTTTGTGCCTCAGGATCACTTTTTTCCATTTGCACATGTCCACCTATCTCAAAGTGTGTGTTTTTTTCTCTTCCCCTCCTTGATATAACATTATTTTCCAATGACCTTTTTGACGAGTCTCGGTAAGACCATGAGAAGCTTGTCTTGTTTTGACAACATCTCATTTATAATATCTTGGTAGGACTAAACTTTCCCAAAGAGCTCCATATAAAGCCTACCACATATATGAATGTTACGAGAGGGAAAGTAGTAGAAGAAATAGGTTGGAGAGACAAGATGAGATTCATGAGCATGATGCAAGGTGGTTTAAGTTTTTGAACTTGGTTTAGCTCTTTTCATCTCGTTCTTTATTTCAAAATTTCTGAGATCTATTTAAAGTTTGGAGCATGTTAATACGTGTGGGATAAGCTTAAATTAATAATCTACCCTCTGTAGGGATGAAGGCTAGTACATTATGAAACCTTAATGAATTAAATTTTTGAGAGCATTATGTTTTCTCATGTATGATCAAGTGCAAGGTTTAAACAATGAAGGGCAACGATGACATCCATCGAAGGCTTACTCGAGGACAAGCAAGGTTTAAGCATGGGGAGATGTTGACGGTGAAATTCCGTCAACCTAACCATGAGTTTACCTTCGGTGTTGGCATAACTTTTATACCTTATCCATTGGTACTAACCCCCTTGGTATAACAAGTTCATTCGTGCATGTCTATTTTGGAGTTTAGTGTTTGTGCAGGGTTTTAGCGTTGAAAGCAAGACTTCCGGAATAAGTTCATCAAGCACCTCATGACAAGACCTTGAAGCCTGGTACATATCAAGCAATGAAGTGAACATGACTCCAAGAACCCAGGGACCCAACCCGAGAAGATGACAAACTCCGAGGACCTAGCCAGAAAGGTGCTGAATCTTGCGAGACAAGGAGCTTCGTCCAACTCGGAGAGAAACTGACGACAAGGGCCCACATGCAGAAGGGGGAAGGATCTAGAAGACTCAGGAACCAACGTCAGGCGAAGGAGGCCGCGAACTGGGCCGAAAGGGGCCCAGGTCGGCCGGCCCAGCCCGTTTCGAGGCCCAGTCGGCCCCCCTTTGACCTAGGTGCCTCTCGGGCTATTTATAGCCCCCTGACCGAGAGCCATGCATCAATCAATTCGTCATCCGCCACCGAGGAGCAGAGAAGCTTGAGGGACACCATCTCGGAGATGAGGGTCGTGCTAGTTGTCTAGGGTCTCCCTAGCCGACGTGGGAACCTTGCATAGAAGACCACGTCGGAGCTCCGGAGCAAGGATCAAGATCGAGGTAGGATCCCGGTGGTGATCTTCTTCATGTAATCATTCATGGTGAAGTTTTTATAGTGAATCCGATTTCTAGCGATCAAGTGCCTTCTCGATGATTTTGTTTTCCCCTTGGTTTTGCTTCTTCCCCAATCTAGTCTATAGCTAGATTGCATAGGGTGCTCTTGTAGCCGCGGTGGCTAGAGGTGCATACCGGACCGACCAAGTGATTTCAACTTGTTCTTATCGAACTCGCCCTAGACTACCCGCATGAATAGGAGTACATTGTGACAGAACGGGGGCTCTGAAAGGTGGGCGTTTTCGGAATCGGACCGGAGGCCACGGTTTAAAGATGCTTTTAATGAGATTCGCTTTTCTATCTTCATCTATCTTGTTTGGAGCTACAACATAAGCATGATCTAGACTCTCTAGATCAGTTATCTCTTGCTTTCTCTTGCTACCTCTTTAGTAGATTAGATTAGATGTGTTTCCTTTATGAGTTAGTATATTAGATGCAATTTGGTTCTTCATAAGATAGCTTTCTTTGCTTTACTAGATTGAATCCTTGCGTTGCACATTGTTCCACGGATTCGATACCTTGGGTTCACCACTCGAGGGAAGAAGGGTCCCTTGACTACGACGGTGGATTTGTCGGCTTGCAAATCCATATGAACTTTGATACGATAATCTACCGTCGACACTGCCGGCAGTAAATTTGTTGGATTGCGTGCCGGACCTCGGACGGTTGCTCAAATGGGGGTACGCAAGATTTGTACTAGTTCGGGCCTCCGATGAGTAACACCCTACGTCCAGTTTGTGCTGCTGTATTATTTGCGCTGATTTGTAGTAGGGGTTACAAATGGGCGAGAGAGGTATGAGTTCCCAAGTCTTTGTAGTCTGTAGGAGCCATGGATGGCTGGAGGTAGAAGAAAGGGAGAGCTCCTCCTGAGAGGACAAGGAAGAGGTCAAAGTAGAAGTGCTCTCTCTCCCACGTGAGGACCTTGCTCTGCCCTTTTATCAGTCAAGGGGGCAAGCTACATTAGTGAAGAGAGAGAAGAAGAGAAAGAGGAGGTGCATGCATAACATCTGTAAAGGGGGAGGTCTTTCCTCATGCAGCGGGTCCCACCATCGTCCTTGGTTCTGCTGGCTGCTGTTGACATGTGTAACTGCCTTTGACACCTGGTGCATGCATTCTACTCGGGGAGGCCTTCAGCTTGTCGGAGACTACATGTTGGAGGCCATATGATGTTGTAGCTTGACTTGTGGCCACAAAAATAATTCCCGTAAGCTGCCAAAAATACCCCATGGGCCATTATGGCTGTGATAGTCGTTCGTAATCACTGTCTTTGGGTACCCATAATTTTGGGTCCCATCAGTAGCCCCCGAGCCTGAGGGCGAGTCAAGGAGTCGCGCTCAGGCTCAGTTGAGTGGGTTTGGCGTTGGTGCTGTTCTCCGTGTTCTCGGTGGGTGCGCGCGAGCGCATCTGCCGGATGTAGCCCCCAAGCCCGCGAGGGAGTCGGAGACTTGCTTGCGTGGTTAGTGATTTTAGAGTTGAACATTGTTTTATCAGAGGTGTCGTCGCACCCGAGCTTGCGTGAGGATGATGAATTTTTGGTGGCCTCGCATGACTCGCCAGGCACCAGTCGGGGAGTCGGTTTCTCTTTTCGTTGCGTCTCCCTCGCTCATCCTTTTCGTCAGGAAGGAGGGGTTGGGTGACGTTGAAGCTTGCCTCGTGGTCGAGCCTCGGCACCCTGTGAGCAGCATGCGGGTAATCTCCAGTGAAGTCTCGGAGCCCCATTCGTCGGGCTTCGAATGAATCTGCTGGTGATCGACCTCAGATTCCTGATGGTGAAGTCATCTAGTTACCAAGCCTGTTCGGTTGGACTCAGTGACTCGTTGCCTTTCCGTCGGGGGAAAAACCATGACCTACTTTTCCATCAAGACTCGAACGCAGTTCGGGATGCCCGCGATGCTCGTGCGCCCGGGTTCCCGCCGCTGGGGCCATCCCTCGCTGCCCCTCGCTCGGGTGTCCGGGAGCGGCTGTCGAACCCTTCGACGGGCTAGCCTTCGAACTCCCGGTCGTCGGTGTGTGGCGTTGGCCCTCGAGTGCAGAGCCGCGAGGAGCCGTCGGGGCCACCGGAAGAGTGCGGTGTTGTCGTCGCGACCGTCGTGTAGTTGTCACCTAGCCCCTGAGCGTGAGGGGCAGGTGGTAGTCGCCATCCCCCAGCCCTCGAGTGCGAGGGCCGAGTCTGTGGTCGTGTTCCTGCAAAAGGAAATCGGGGGAATATGGTGCGACAAATACCAAATTGAGGAAAGAATATTTGATAGTTTACAACAAGAAATCTAAGTCCAACTCTTTTCAGTCTATTTAATTTCCTCAGAAAGTGTTGTTGCGTTTAAGCACCTGATCTCTATTTACGGTGAATTTCCGTCAACCTAGCCATGAGTTTACCTTTAATGTTGCATTGATTTATTATTCTAACCACTGGAACTAACCCCCCGTATATAACATGATGCGGACATGGCAACCATGTTTATGTCCATGTGTGGTGCATGGATTGGATAAGATGGAGTCCAGCAAGGTTTTCTAAGTCAAGAAAGAGGTCCAAGGTTGATCCGGTTCGAGTCCCCGAGGAGGAGGCCAAAACCAATTTAAGTTCGGGTCCAGTTCGGAGTCCAGGAGCAGTGCGCAATAAAACGGACGCCCAGGTTGCATACAGAGTCAGTTTCGGACGTTCTATATATGGTTCGAAGCACAATTTCATAGAGCTTCCAATGACACCGGTCTCATGCCAAAATTCGTCCTGAGTCAACGGGAATCTGCGAAACAAGTTGACGTCCAGAATCTGCCAGGGCGCTGCGCCAATACCTTTTGGGCTATTGGCCCAACAGGAGGCCCATGTGGGCCTAGGGTACTGTTCACGCACGTGCAAAGTACCCTAGGGTACTGTAGCGCTGCCCCTCGTGGCCGCCAGGGGCTGCGTCCCCAATTTAGATAGACCCCTCGTTTATTTTCAGACTTGAGTTTGTTTTCATTGTTAGCTTTTGCTACTTTCCGAACAGCCGCGTACTCTACGCTGCCGTTGTGAATTCAGGCTCCACCTTGTGAGTGATTAGTAATATTGCTCATTATTTTTTTCTTGTTTGTTCTATCAAATGCGTGCAGGGAAACGATCTTCGTGATCAGGCTGATCTCGCACCGCGATGTTGGTAACCATTGGAGGTACGGTTCAGCGATTGCATTGGCGCAACGGGTTCGCTCGTCGTAGTCGGATCGTGAGGGTCGAACCACCAACAAATCGACATTATCCCACTCACCGAAAGATCGGGTACTCCCTCTCTATCAAGTGGTATCAGATTACAGGTTGATCGGTGAGTTTTATCGTGTGTTATCCCTTTAGTTTTGAGAGTTGTTCATCATCCTATCGTCCACCAGAAAAGCCAAAAAAATCTAGGTTAGAATTTTGTCCCAGCAACCTTTTTCGCTTCGCACTTTCATTCAATAATTTGCATTGTTGAAATTTTGTGCTTACGCATCAACTGTTGCTGGTGGCACTGTGTTCCATCACCATTATCTTTTTCTTCGAAACCTAGACCACCGCCGCCATCTCGCTCCCTTGTGCATCCCACCCTACACCACGCGCCACACCGTCCCTGCTGTATCACGCCCACCATCAGCCAAGTGTCGATTGTTGCCCACAATCGTGCCTCCTTTTTCTTGCGTGGATCGTGCCCCCTTTCCTGGTTGTTTTGGGAAAAAATAAAAAAAAGGAAAGTCAAACAACAGACCGCAAGGGCTGCTGATTCCCGACCCTGTGGTTCGTGCTTGATAGAGTTTCCCTTGATCGCGCCTGGGTAGCACCGATGCCCCCACCCCCCCACCCCACACCCCCCGAATCGCGCTTGCGCCTGCGTTTCCTGTGCCTTGTGTATTCTGGAAAGTAAAAAAGAAAGCAGAACGAAATTAAAAAAAAGAGAAGAAAAAAAAGAGAAAGAAGAAAAAAAAATAGAAAGAACTGAAAAGAGGTTACGTGGCCGTGACGCAGTTTTTTCCCTTCTCGAGGCAGGTTCAGTCGTGCGCACCCTTCTGCCTTTTCTTTTCCTTTCCTTTTCCCCCTTTAATCTTGTTAACCTTTTTGCACTTGTTGCCAGTAGCATCATTACGTGTTGTGCACTATAATTCAACTTTGCATCTATTGTTTGATTGTGCTAATCCTTGCTTTGAGTGCAGCCTACCTAGAACTCCACATATTTGTACGACGAGCCGGTTTTGATTCTCCACGCAATCGCTCCTCCAATCTTTTGCAGGTTCAACCAGGTGGTTGCAGTTCGCCCCTGTGTGCTTGGTAAGAACGGATAAGAATTTGATAACAACACTAGTTTGAGCGCCTTTGTGAGCAAATACACCCCTATTTTGTCGATTTCGTTTTTGTGTTTGCGCTAACAATGGCAGGCGACGGCAAGAGGGATGACAACCAGCAGGCCACTAAGACCAAGCTTGACAGCATTGTGTCACACCTCGATGCAATGAAAACACTCATCACGGGTTTACAGAAGGAGGTCGACGTTGGAGACCTCCATGGACATGCCCGTTGTGCGTCCATCCGTGGTGGTAATGATTCTTTTTCTACGCTTCCATTTACAATTCCACCTTACAATGGCAAATATGATCCAACTGCATATATTGATTGGGAATTAGTGGTCGAACATAAATTTTCATACCATGATATTCTTGCTATTTGTCAAGTTCAAACTGCTATTAGTGCATTTACTAATTTAGCTTTATTTTGGTGGCATCATGAATATAAACAAAAACATCCCACCACTTGGGCTGAATTAAAAGCTGCTATGCGACATAGATTTGTACCTTCATATTATGCTCGCAACGCTGAACGTGATGTGCAGGGACGTCGCTCGAAACAATATTCTAACTCTTTTGCAGGACAAAGCTCGACATCCAGCTCAGCGCCCGCTCTCCCAGCGCCATCTACTGCCACCACTACAGTGCTCGAGAGCCCAACGCGATTCACGCTCTGTTAACACCAAAATTTGGTAAGGAGTCGACTTGTGGGTCCGGTTCGATAAAGAGTCCGTCTGGTGGAAGGAAGGATATTTTCAGAAATATTCGGCAAAGAGATCTGCGGTCGGCTATCTGCTCCGGTTCGGCAAAGGAACAGTAGAGCTGATTTTTCGGGATTGGACGGTGACGTGGCTCAATCAGGGAAGACGAATGGATGGATAGGCGATCGAGCTTAGAGATAAGTTAGGCAACGAATCTATTCGCAGTTGTACTCAACAGGGTATAAATATGACCCCTGAATGTATGTAACAGACATAATCATTCTTCAATACACACCGGCCTTACGCCAAACCCTAGAGTCCCTTGTCGTGTCGTCGAGTTCTTCGAGAGGGTTCATCGATCCGTCGACCTCCGTGAGTACCGCAACCTTGTATCATGTCTAGTATCATGCGGTGGATTTAGATGCGATGCAAGTAGTCTTGTTACCATGCTTCGTGTCATGCGGTAGATTCAAGCTTGGTTCAAGAAGGTTTCTTGTTAGATCATGAGCCATGCGGTAGGCTAAGATCTAGCTTGAGGCTAGTTATCGGCTCTATTGGATTTTGGCAAGATCCAATAGATTCATTAAGTTACCCCGTGTTATCTTGAGTTTTACTTTATGTTTTAATTCATGTAACACACCTTTGCCCAATCTAGATGGGTTTGGATCGGCTCTACCTCTTTTATGATCCTTGTTCGAGTAGATTTTATATTTTAACATGTGGATCTTGTGCTTTCCAATAGCCGAAACCGAATCGATCTAGGTTGTCACGTGTTGCGGGTTCAAGCTTGCTAATGTTTGTATAAATCTTGAAAGAGCCGGGTATCATGCGGTAGATGCAGGTTTTTGGGTTGCTTTGGAGCTAGTCATCCGGTGGATTAGATTTCCAAATCAATCTGATAGATTTATTCACGTGGTAATGTTTGTTCCTTCTTCATGGACCCCGAATCGGTACATTCGGCCGTATTCGGTTATGTTTCTTCACGAGTAGAACACGTGCGTTATTCATGCTTCAAATGATGTATGCTTTTAGCTTTCCGTATTTAGATTGTATCATGCGGTGGATAGATCTATTTGTGGAAAGTGGTACGGTTTTTCATGCAAGTTGTATCATGCGGTGGATAGATTTGTTTGACATCGTACCCGACGGGTTTTAAAGTAACTAGACATGCGGTAGACTAGTGCTTTGGATCTATGCATACTTGTTTAATACATGATCATGTCCGTGCTTTACTTTATTTATTTATTTAATGCTAATCTTCATGGGGATCGGTCATGGCCTCGGACACGTGCATTCTTGTTCAAACAAAGACTGATCGCTGCCATGCTTACGTCATCCATTCGGCAGTGTTATTTTTTCCCCTTTGCGGTTTCCCGAATGGCTGTAATTTGTTGGCAAATAGCTTTCTATAGCTATGTGTCATCCCATTTGGCTTTTTAGCCGTAAATATGGAACTGTCTGGTACCACCCGGCAAGTTCCAAGCTTTGGTATCTAACTTGCTTTGTCTTTTGTTAATTTTCGGGAAAAAATTGACTAGCACGTCTTTTGCTCTTTGCGCGTGTGAAGCCTGACTTTGTTCGGCTTGCTTGTGTGTTTGGCGTTGAGTGCACTTTTTGCGTCAACACACTTTTTGGCACGCCCGTGGGACCCGTAGAATAGATTCAAGATGCCCGAAATCGCAGACCTCATGGATGTCAACCTTGAAGATCTCTCTCCCGAGCAGCGGCAGCAACTCCAAGACGTCGTGGACCAGTTTCAGCAGAAATGTCTGCTGTCGTTCAAGAAGAATAGAAGCGGCGTCCCGTATCTGAAGAACGAGATGCCCAGGGTGTTGCTGCCAGGGGAGAGCGATACCACAGCTCAGCAGGAAAAAGAGGAGTGCATGCGAGTATTCCAAGAATCTGCAGATTACATGCTTAGCAAGCACAACAAGGCTTTCCTCGGAGCGCTCCAGCAGATGATGGTGGCCGTCTCTTGGCCGGGCATGGAACAAGCGTTCAGCAAGGCACCCATCCGGGGGGCACCGTGGAGCCGGGTGAGTCAAGCTCTCGGCCGCCGTTACGGAGCCGCCACGGCGGCCTCCTCCCTCGGAGCTCCGGAAGTCAAGCGTTCCCCGCCTCCTCCGCGGGGCACCGGGGGGCGGCCGGTTCGGCCCCGGTTACAAGCTTCGGGAGGTCGGCCCGGTTCGCCGCCACCACGGAGCGGCACGGGTCGGCCCGTGCAACGCGAAGTCCGTGCCGGCCTACGTATGGAGATCTAGCGTTCGGCTCGTACGGGGCCCCACTTGATCCGGCCGCGGGATTGCTCCGGCGACCAGCGGCTACGGAGAGGAACTTGTACGGTGGAGGATATCATGAGGTTGGAAACTATGGAGCGTTTGACGCCTTCCCACATCCGGGATACGCGCCGGTGCCGGGGCGCGCAAGAGGATGATGCCCTTGCGCGGAAGATGGCCGAATTGATGCAAAATCGGTTCGAGACTCAAGCCAAAAATGCAAGGACCCGCCTATAAGCCGCCGTTCCCCGAGAATGGTACTACAATGTGCTCTTGCCGCCAAGGGTGAAGGCGCCAACGGAGTTCACAAAATTTTCGGGGGCA
Organism: Cenchrus americanus; assembly: GCA_947561735.1. Classification (NCBI taxonomy): domain Eukaryota; kingdom Viridiplantae; phylum Streptophyta; class Magnoliopsida; order Poales; family Poaceae; genus Cenchrus; species Cenchrus americanus. The sequence goes on along the minus strand of OX387241.1, from coordinate 28,212,627 downwards.
AGACGACACGAGCACGGTCGAGCACATCGCTCGTTACCTTATGCGGCTCGGGGAGTGCTCGGGCGAGGAGACATTCGGGGTCCGCTACTTCCCCGCATCAGCGACGGGTCCGGCGTTCCGGTGGTTCTCGTCCCCCCCCCCCGAATCGGTTGCCGGATGGAAAGACTTAGAGCGGAAATTCCACGCTCATTATTTCGATGGCGAGTTCGGAGAAAAAGTTGATCGACCTTGCCACCACGAACCGGAGGCACGGCGAGACGCCGCCGGAGTTTCTTAGAAGATTCGGGGAAGTCAAAGGCATGTGCTTCTCGCTTAACTTGCCGGACGACCGGTTGGGCGATATGGCCGTCGCCGGAATGTTGCCGGCCGTGCGCGAGAAGTTGTTCGGGATGGAATTTGAGAATTTGGGCCGGCTATCGCGAAGCTATCAGCGATGAGCAATCGGGCATATGGCTTTAAGAAGGACACCAAATTTGGCAAGCGACACGACGTCGGCGACGTCTATAACCGGTTCTTGGACAAGGCCGATGCCGTTCGAGGATTCGATGATGAATTGGATGTAGCCGCGGCGAGAGATCATGTGGGGGAAGGAACCTTTGACAATGAATCGGCCGGGTCAAGCGGACCAAGGGTACTTATGAGTTTGATATCACGAAAGCCGATAAATTGTTCGAGCTCTTAGTGAAAGAAGGCCGAATCAAGGCGCCGAGGGGCATTCCATGCTTCGGCCCGATGGAGTTAAAGCAAAATGTTCTTGTGGCTTCCATGACGGGGATTCACACTCCATCAATGATTGCAAGGTCTTCGGGATGAGGATCCGAAGGCCATCCGGGAGGGTCACCTTAAGTTCGACAACAAAATGAAGCTGGATGGCCACCCCTTCCCTCAGAGCATGGTGGGCTTTTCTCGTTAATATGATAACAGCCGAGGAGAAGGGAAAAGTCAAGGTCTTGACCTCAGCCAGGTCTAGACAAGGTGGAGCAGTGGACCCAGAACACCAAGTGAATCTGGAACAGGTGCAAGGTGAAGCCCCCCGCATCCTTAGAAGTCACATCGAAATTGGGGAGTCATCCAGAGCCAAGCCCAGGGTGACATCGCGCATCCTCCTCAACAAATGGCAGCGCCAGATGGAGAAAGAGCGCTATCGAAGCGGCACTACGAGGAGGAGCGACGCGGGCCGAGGAAGAAGCGCACGAAGGGACCGAGAAGCGGTACACGCGCGAGCGAGCGTGCACACCGGGCATGCGCCTTCTTCGAGGCATTGCTAGAATGAGGGTTTAAAGCGCCCACGGCGAAGAGCCGTCCCGAATGCGGCGACGAGGTATTTTGAATACGAGCGGGGAAGCGCCAATCGCCGATCCGTCCACGAGAGAATTGGGAGGATCCACCCTAATGGGGATCGGCGCCAAAAAATTGAAGTCATCGATCACCCCGGGAAGTGTCAAGCTGATCTAAGGTGGGCCGATCAAGAAGAGGACGAGGACGACTACATCCGGCGAAGGGGCGGTGGTGCCCGCCCGGCCTACGCAAGAGTCGAAAAAGACGGGTCCGGCGCTTCGAGGAACCGTGAACTAAAGCGGGCGGGGTCCGGACGAAGGGGTGTGGCGCCCCAAGGACCAACCGGAAGGATCGAAGCGTTCGGCTCCGGCATGCATGGTATACTTTCTCGCCGAACGAGTTCATGGCTCCCGCTAACCGGGTTATGCGGGGAGGAAGCTTCCTTCGATGATGAGCGGACCGAGGGAATGATGGCACAACCGGTGCCGGCCAAGCGAGGCCATCTTCGACAAGCCGGCCAAGAATCGTCATATGAGGCCGGCCCGTACTTGAGAGGATACGTCAATGGCAAGCCATTGACCAAGATGTTCGTCGACGGTGGAGCGGCGATCAACGTAATACCGTACACTACCTTCGGGAAGCTTGGCATGGGCCCGAGCGATTTGATGCCTACAAGCATCATCTTGAATGATTTCGCCGGAACCCCTCGGACACCAAGGGGTGCGCTCACGTGGACTTGATGATGGGGTCCAAGACGCTGCTCACTACCTTCTTTGTCATCGAAGGCAAAGGAGCCTACGGCCTACTGTTGCTTGGGCGGGACCGGATTCATGCCAACCTGTTACGTCCCATCCACCATGCATCAACGACTTATCCAGTGGGTGGACGATGAGATTGAGGTCGTCCAAGCGAGATGACTCCGTGAGCGTGGCAAACATGGAACCGCCTTACGGGAATACCAAGGCATCGATTGTTTCTCGGGGAAAGAGCGGGGAGAAGGTCTGTTGAGTCCGTCGGCGGTGATCAACAGCCGATTCAAGCAGTTGGCTCTTATAGTAATTTTTAATGGAGAACCCCGTAGATGGCACTGATGGCAAGTTAGGGCGAGGATTCATGTCAGCTGATAAATTAGAAGAGGTTGACATTGGAAGCGGTGACAAGCCAAGGCCGACGTTCATCAGTGCAAATTTGCAGCCAGACTTCAGGGGGAATTTAATTAAGCTTCTCAAAGAATACAAGGCATTACTTCGAGGGCTCCAATATTTGAGAGAAGTCTGGGGCCGTTTCGGTTGAAGTTTATGGAGATTCGAGCTTGTAATCAAGCAATTGAACGGCCAATATGAATGCAAAAGTGAAGCGGCGAGGAGTTACTACGAAGAATGTAGGGAAATCTTGAAGAGCTTCCCGTTGGTGACTCTACGACACATTCCTAGAGAACATAATGAAGAAGCAAACGAGGCTGGCTCGGAGCGCCTGCGGTTACAAAGAGAGTCAAGAAGCGTTTCTTTGCGAGAGGTGTGTGCGCTAGGGGCGGATCTTGCAGAAGACGATTGGAGGAAAGAGATCATTGATTACCTGAAGGATCCATCCCGGAAGGTCTCTAGGAAACTCAGGTACAAGACAATTAAGTTCGTTCTTCTGGATGATAATTTATTCTATAAATCATTAGATGGGGTATTACTACGATGCTTGGGTCCAGAAGAGGCCAAGAACATGATGAGCGAAGTGCACGATGGGATATGTGGAGCACACCAATCGGCCTACCGTATGAAGTGGGTTATTAGACAAGGTTTGGATGCTTTCGGCCGACGATATTAGAGGAGGCGCTTTGAGTATTACAAGGGATGTCGGGATTGCCAAAGGTTTGGGAATATTCAAAGGGTCCCCTGCATCGGCATTGAATCCCATCATCAAGCCATGGCCATTCGGGGGTTGGGGTATAGACTTGATTGGCCAAATTAATCCACCATCTAGCAAGGGGCATAAGTTCGTGCTTTTGGCTACGGATTACTTCACTAAATGGGTTGAGGCGATCCCACCGAAGGTGACGTCGAGAAAACATGATTGAATTCGTCAAGGAGCACATCATCTATCGATTTGGAATCCCTCGGACGATTACCAGCGATCAAGGGGCACAATTCGTGTCACCGGAGTTCAGAGAATTTGCCGAAAGCATGGGGATCAAATTGTTTAATTCTTCTCCCTATTATGCCCGGGCTAATGGTCAAGCGAGAGGCTTCGAATAAGATCTTGATCAAGTTGATACGAAGAAGATCGACCGAAGCCAAGAAGGTGGCATTCGGTACTCGGTGAGGCGGCGTGGGCTTACGGATGGCCCCCCATGGAGCTACAAAAACTTCTCCCTACGAATTGGTTTACGGGCATCACGCAATTACGCCTTGGGAAATGCAATCGAGATTCAAGGAGGGTGGTGCTACAAAAGGAGTTGAGCTCCAAGGATTACGGTGGCCTAATGATGGATGAGCTAGAGGATTTACATATGATCTGTCTTAGGGCCCCTGGAAAACATCGAGAAAAACAAGCTGCGGGTTGCCAAGTACTACAATAAGAAGGTAAAAGTAAGGCAATTTGCGAGAAGGCGATCTAGTGTGGAAAGCGTTACTGCCGATTGGAACTAAATACGATGAATTCGGCAAATGGTCCCCTAGCGGGAAGGACCTTTCCGTGTGGTCGGATGCGTCCCTGGTAATGCATATATATTGAAAACTTTGCTAGGAGAAGAATTTTCCGCTGCAATAAATGGAAGATACACGAAGAAATATTATCCTAGCATTGAGATCGATCGATGATTACACGCATCCGGCACGAGAGATAGCCGGCGCTCAAGAATGAGGCCGCCTTCGGGGCAAAACATCCATAAACGAAGAAATGGCCAGTGCCTAGATGCATTGCCCTTAGCACAAAAACTACATTACAACTGCTTCTTGCAGGTTTACATTTAACAGCCCTGGTGGTCAGATCTCCAAGGGGGTGGGAAGCAGAAGGCGTGGAGAAAGAAGCGAAAGTATGATTCGATCTTTTCTTTACTTCTTCGGCTGCTCCCTCTTCAGTTGTTCCAGGACCACCGTGACGGCAACTTGGAACGCATGGGGGTGACCATGGTTGGCGGCCTCCACCAAGCTATCCCAGGCCGCCTTCGGGTTCCTGTGCCATCGAGAGACATCGAAGCGGAGGAATCAAGGTTAGGGGGAAGAAATCCAAATGCAAGCATGAGGTCAAGAAGAAATCGAAACGCTTACCCCCTACTAGTGCTTCCCGAGCCATGCGACGCTCGCGCTCGGCTTGGCAACGGGCGGTGATGTCCCCGAGGCCATGCTCCGGATGCCGAACGCGGCGGCGCGGTCGATGGTTGGTCCTCTCGGTCGGGCGTGGCATCCTCCGCTCCGAGGGAGGAATCGGAGGAGATGTACTCGAGCACATCTTCGGTCCCGATGATCTCTTCGGGAAGCAAATCAAGGCTGGAAGAGGAAAAGAGGAAAACATGAAGCACGAGATCATGCGGAAGAACGAAGAACAGATCAAGGAAAAACTCACTTCCGAATCATACGCTTCTTTGATGAGCCGCTCTCCTGGGGTTGCTTACCCTTGTCCATGGCTTTGGGGTTTTCTCCTCTAAGGACAGGGGAAGAGATGAGAAATGATGGATGAGTGTGTGAGTGGATTTGCAGAGCATCCCGGCAGGCTATTTTATTGACTGAGGGGACGCGTTGGGAGTGATGACCGGCCAGTACACACTGTTGGAATACCAAACGGCAGGGTTTTCTCCCAAGTGCAAAGGGTTTTTTCTTGAACAGTGTTTACGGATTGCCGAATCGGGATCTTCTGTGGATTTTGTGCCAAGGGGCGAGTTGTTCTCTCGCGTTCGGCTCAAGATAACTCTCGAGTGCATTCAAAGAAAACAAAATTCACGGATGCAAAATGTAAAGGGAGTAATTACAAAACAAGCACGAAATTCAAAAGTTCTTTATTTATTGCCGATATTTACACATCCCTAATACAATCTAGTCGAAGAGCCTATTCAACACGGATTGGGGATGAGTAATTTCGGCAATGGCGTCGCCATGGCCATCGAGGCGCTCCCGGGATGAGCTCGATCTCCTCAATGTCCTCCGGCGCGCCGCCCGGAAGCCACGCGGCCTGGTGGAGTAGTCGACGTCCGTGTGCGTCGCCATGGCGGCCGGGCCCAAGGTGGTGCCCGGACGAACGCCATGGGTGGCCACCTCATCAATGCGGTGCTCCACCGCGGCAAGGCGCTCCGCCGGCGTGTCGCCGCGGGCGTTCACCTTCTCGGCCCGGTGCTCTACCGGCGCCTTCGGTGGTTGAGCTCGGCGTCGCGGGCTGCAAGGAGCAAGAAGAAAAAGATTAGCAACAAAAGCGGGTTGGATCAAGAATTAATCTCGGAGCCGTACCATCGATGGCTTCCGGCGGTGACTTTGCGCCGGTCCTCCCATTCCGGCTCGGCTATGCCCGCCTTCTTGGAGACGTCCTCTAGCTCACGCCGGGACGCCTCCGGCTCCTCCCTAAAGCGGAGAGCGTCTTCTTCCCGTACGGCACGGGGGAGTAGCCGTCGGACTCGAGGAGTCGTGCGGGAGGGGTTGATTGGCGGCGCGAGGAGACGGATTCCACCGAATCAATGCGAAAAAAAGGAGATGATTGTCAAGGCAAGAAGAAGATTAAAAGTCGAATCATAGAGGAGGAATCGACGATCGTTGCCTCCGGCGCGCGTTGGCGCTGCTCCCCCTCGCCTCGTCGGAGGCGAGGCGGCGGTTGAGGCGGCGCACCATGATGGTTTGGGATGTGCCTTGTGTGGAAAAGAGAAAGGACCGAGATTGGCAAAGATTCGAGAGCTAGAAGGCACGGTGGAGAGCTAGAGGCACCTACGGTTGCATTTATAGGCACAGGCGAGGTTGAATCGTGGCTTCGAGTCGTGGCTTTGGATCGTGGCGCATATCCCAAGAAAATCGGAAGGTGAAAAGGTTTCCTTGGCCGGCCCCGCCGACGGGTCGCTTGGAGTTCTAGGCGGGGCCGCACTCGGTTGATTGGTTCGGCTAAGAGGAATCAAAGTGCCATTCGGGAGTTGGTGTTTCTTTGCCGAATGGGTCGTTCGACATCATATTTGAAGGTACGCGAAGAAAGGAAACAAATTACAAGAACGACCAATTCGGTTATACATCAATGGGGGCATTCAAATGTTCGGATGTTTCGCAATCACACCACGAGCATTGGACGTTGTTAGACGGAAATTGTCCAACGGCTCCGGCAATCTTTTTGAGTACCGGACAAGTCGGTGAGTTACGCATCGCATTGCTCTATCTTGGTGATAGACGATCTTGCTTCCGCTTGGGTTTTTTCTATCAATCCGGGGAGCTCGGCTATTTTCTCTTTGTCGGCCTCTATCTCCGTCGACGGGCTTCTCGGTTCTGCTTCTAGAGCGGCTTTCACGGCAATTTTCGGATCATAAGAAGCTCACGGGTTAGCCAATGTATCATTGTGTCTCTCGCTCGGGATTGTGCCCCATTCATGGCATGTTCGGCATCGGCTTTCTTCTTTTCAATAGCGGGCGGGAGCGCAATTTCCTCAAAGCATGCTTTATGGGTGCATAAAGGGTGTCTAAGCCATAGACAGATGATAGAGAAGCTACGATGTCTTCGGGAAGTTCTTGGGCGATGGATTCAAGCATCTCCTCGAAGTGATCAAGATCTTTGAATTGATCTTGTGCATCCCTTTCTAGCCGAGGCAACAATTTCTCTAAGCTTTGATAACACTTCATCGACGAGGGTTGGGTATTCTCTTTCCATCGCCTCGGCGGTTGGATTGCTCTCGATGGCAGGCTTGATGATGATGGAGCCGATCTCGAAAAGCGTATTGCCGAGTTAAGAGTGCTAAACGTGGAGGTAGCGAGTTAAGTGCGGATGGATACCTCATGGTGGTTTCTTGAGCGGGGGCAATCACAGGTGAAGGAGGTGCTCCAGGTAGAGCTGAAGCTTCCAAGCTGGGAGGAGTTGATGCAGCTGCTGGTAGCTCGTGGGTTTCTGGCTGATGAGGAGTCGGGTCTACCTCTGTTGGGATTGTTGTCTCTGCATGACCAACAGGTGATTGTGCCCTTGGAGGACTTGATGACTCTGGCTGGATTGGGAGATTCATCTCTGGAGAATTTATTGCTTCTGCAGAAGGTGATGAAGATGAAATCTCCACTGGGATAGGTAATTCAACCCCGAGTGGACTTGCTTGTTGAGCCACCGGGACATCTATGAGTTGTTCTTCCATTGTTTCCTCTTGCAAATGTCAAATTGAAAGGGTAAATGCCGGTGTTCATCCTTAAGAAAAGACGACAAAGGTCATACCGGTGGATGGGGCATTGGTAGGTGCGCACGAAGGTTTGTTGGGCTTTGGTCCGAGAATGCACAAAGATATGATTTATCAGGAACAGAGTAATCTTGTGATCAAGAAGGTAGAGGATTTTACCTCAACAAGCACTTTCTTGACAGTTCTTCTCCTCTTGGCATTTGGAGGAGCAATCAGATGCAGACCTTGCCTCCTGTCAGCAGCAAGGCTAGAAAGGCTGGGGGTCTGTTGTAGCATACCTGGCCATTAGTTGAGCTAGAGTTGTGGACTTGAATCCCAGTGCTGAGATTGGGCCTTCAGCATTGTAAGCGATATCCCCGGCTCGAGGGGCGGGGCACCGTGTTCGTGGACAAGAAGATGAAGGTCGAATCATGATTAAAAAGGACATGTCCGATCCAAAGGTTCATTGTATTACCTCCGAAGTTGGCGGGAAATCGAGGCATCAACTGCGCACGGAACACGTGGACGGGCTCACTCGAAGATGTGATCGTGGAATTCTTGCCACCGGGAGTTAAAGGTGGGATGAGCTATGGTTGTGGGCATGAAAGGACGGTGTAGATAGTTGGACTACACACATATTGGAAGACCCCTGCTGCTATGCATACTCTCTTTGATTTCCTCCCTAGGCTTAAGGAATTCATGCGAAATAGCCTTGGGGGCATCTCGTCCACATCCAATTTGTCCGGCCATTACATTGGGCCGATAATATTCATAAGTGCTAGCATTCGGCCTTCCTCCATTGAACTTAGCCAGAGCGGTATGCATTGGCGGATTATGATGTTGAGAATCTCTAAGAATCTCCCATCTTGACGGCCGGGCTCAAAGGAAAATTCAACGGGGAAAGTCAAGGTGTCATTGTCCGGATAAGGAAGCCGGAGAGGATTGGGGGAAACCTTTGAAGAACGACTCGAAAAGGCGGGCGATGTCTCGCTGAACAAGAACAGTTGAAGCCGCTTCTCCATAATTCTAGCATCTTCTGGTAGCTTGAGGCTCTCCTTCAGGGTGATTGGATAAGGGGAAGAACCTGGAGTTCAAATCGACACCAATAATCTGGTGCATGTGGAGCTGCGGCCACATTTGAACAAACCACCAAGGGCCGTTGACACATGCTATCCTTTGGCTGGTATACATCTGGGTGACAGTCTGGTGAAGCATATGGTATACGCTGCCCAAGAAGAATTTTCCCAGGGGGAGGCGGTTGCCACTGGCCAAATGAGACGCCATTGCGATGTGGTTCGGGGGTAGGCTCGTTGGCTTTACCACGGAAGACAAATCGCACGGCCACATATTCAGAAATGCCCCGTATTCAACAACACCAAGGGGATTGTCTTTCATGTGTTTCAAGATGTAATTCTTGTATCCGTTCCCCGGCTTCACCCCCGTTTGCCGTGAGGAATTTTTGAAGTTCCAAGGCTGAACGGACCCCCGTAATGTCAAGGCCGGTGATCATATATACATCGGCCAAGGTTTGAGACATTGGGCCGTGGCCAAAAAGGAAGGTGTTGACATCGTTTGACCAGAAGTGGCAGGCTGCTATCAGGAGGTCTTCGTTCTTGGGGGTCTCAGCCACGGATAACTCCAAGCACTGGGCGATACGGAGGGTATCCAGGTTGGTCAATCCACTCTTGTCTGCAAGAATCCTCCGATACCAAGTTTTCCAGCCTGCAATTGGAGGTAAAGGCCAGTTCTTGAAAGCGTCTTGCCACTGAGGCGGTGGAGACAGAGCTGCTTTGAAGGGGATTCTGCGAGATTCGAGCTGCGATGAAATCTCGAGGGTCGCAGTTCCCCACGGGACCAAGATAATAAGATCTCGAATTGGCCTCGGTGCGGATCAAAAGCTCGGTAGAAGGTTCTGGAAGAAAAGCGGAAAAGGAAATCTCACGTAAAATTGAAAACCTAAATGTCGAACGAGGCATACGGGGGATGAATTTACCTGAGCATCTTGGTTCTGAGCTGCCATTGGAGATTTGAGCTCGGAACGAGGGGATCTAGGGTTTGGATCTGGATGAAGATTCCGGCGGATTGCGAAGAACAGGTGTTGACAGATTTGATTTGAGGTATTCGTGGCTGGAGTCAATTGTGGAACAAAATTACTTTTATCCCACAATTGAAGGGGCATGTGTTAACACCAAAATTTGGTAAGGAGTCTGACTTGTGGGTCCGGTTCGGTAAAGAGTCCGTCTGGTGGAAGGAAGGATATTTTCAGAGATATTCGGCAAAGAGATGCCGGTCGGCTATCCGCTCCGGTTCGGCAAAGGAACGAGAGAGCTGATTTTGCGGGATTGGACGGTGACGTGGCTCAATCGGGGGAAGACGAATGGATGGATAGGCGATCGAGCTTAGAGATAAGTTAGGCAACGAATCCATTCGAAGTTGTACTCGACGGGGTATAAATATAACCCCCGAATGTATGTAACAAACACAATCATTCTTCAATACACACCGGCCTTACGCCAAACCCTAGAGTCCTTTGTCGTGTCGTCGAGTTCTTCGAGAGGGTTCATCGATCCGTCGACCTCCGTGAGTACCGCAACCTTGTATCATGTCTAGTATCATGCGGTGGATTTAGATCCGATGCAAGTAGTCTTGTTACCATGCTTCGTGTCATGCGGTAGATTCAAGCTTGGTTCAAGAAGGTTTCTTGTTAGATCATGAGCCATGCGGTAGGCTAAGATCTAGCTTGAGGCTAGTTATCGGCTCTATTGGATTTTGGTAAGATCCAATAGATTCATTAAGTTACCCCGTGTTATCTTGAGTTTTACTTTATGTTTTAATTCATGTAACACACCTTTGCCCAATCTAGATGGGTTTGGATCGGCTCTACCTCTTTTATGATCCTTGTTCGAGTAGATTTTATATTTTAACATGTGGATCTTGTGCTTTCCAATAGCCGAAACCGAATCGATCTAGGTTGTCACGTGTTGCGGGTTCAAGCTTGCTAATGTTTGTATAAATCTTGAAAGAGCCGGGTATCATGCGGTAGATGCAGGTTTTTGGGTTGCTTTGGAGCTAGTCATCCGGTGGATTAGATTTCCAAATCAATCTGATAGATTTATTCACGTGGTAATGTTTGTTCCTTCTTCATGGACCCCGAATCGGTACTGTTCGGCCGTATTCGGTTATGTTTCTTCACGAGTAGAACACGTGCGTTATTCATGCTTCAAATGATGTATGCTTTTAGCTTTCCGTATTTAGATTGTATCATGCGGTGGATAGATCTATTAGTGGAAAGTGGTACGGTTTTTCATGCAAGTTGTATCATGCGGTGGATAGATTTGTTTGATATCGTACCCGACGGGTTTTTAAGTAACTAGACATGCGGTAGACTAGTGCTTTGGATCTATGCATACTTGTTTAATACATGATCATGTCCGTGCTTTACTTTATTTATTTATTTAATGTTAATCTTCATGGGGATCGGTCATGGCCTTGTGCATGTGTATTCTTGTTCAAACAAAGACCGATCGCTGTCATGCTTACATCATCCATTCGGCAGTGTTATTTTTTCCCCTTTGCGAGTTCCCGAATGGTTGTAATTTGTTGGCAGATAGCTTTCTATAGCTATGTGTCATCCCATTTGGCTCTTTAGCCGTAAATATGGAACTGTCTGGTACCACCCGGCAAGTTCCAAGCTTTGGTATCTAACTGCTTTGTCTTTTGTTAATTTTCGGGGAAAAAATTGAGCGGCACGTCTTTTGCTCTTTGCGCGTGTGAAGCCGCCTTTGTTCGGCTTGCTGTGTGTTTGGCGTTGAGTGCACTTTTTGCGTCAACACACTTTTTGGCACGCCCGGTGGGACCCGGCCGAATAGATTCAAGATGCCCGAAATAGCGGACCTCATGGATGCCAACCTTGAAGATCTCTCTCCCGAGCCGGCGGCGGCAACTCCAAGACGTCGTGGACCGGTTTCGGCGGAAATGTCTCGCCGTCGTTCAAGAAGAATAGAAGCGGCGCCCCGTATCGAAGAACGAGATGCCCGGGGTGTTGCTACCGGGGAGAGCGATACCACGGCTCAACGGGGAAAAGGAGGAGTGCATGCGAGTATTCCAAGAATCTGCAGATTACATGCTTAGCAAGCACAACAAAGCTTTCCTCGGAGCGCTCCGGCGGATGATGGTGGCCGTCTTTGGCCGGGCATGGAACAAGCGTTCGGCAAGGCACCCATCCGGGGGGGCACCGTGGAGCCGGGTGAGTCAAGCTCTCGGCCACCGTTACGGAGCCGGCCACGGCGGCCTCCTCCTCAGAGCTCTGGAAGTCAAGCGTTCCAGCCTCCTCCCCCGAGGCACCGGGGGCGGCCAGTTCAGCCCCCGTTACAAGCTTCGGGAGGTCGGCCCGGTTCTGCCGCCACCACAGAGCAGCACGGGTCGGCCCGTGCAACGCCGAATCCGTACCAGCCTACGTATGGAGATCTAGCGTTCGGCTCGTCTGGGGCCCCACTTGATCCCGGCCGCGAGATTGCTCCGGTGACCAAGCGGCTACAAAGGAACTTGTACGGTGGAGGATATCATGAGGTTGGAAACTATGGAGCGTTTGACGCCTTCCCACATCCGGGATACGCGCCGGTGCCGGGCGCGCAAGAGGATGACGCCCTTGCGCGGAAGATGGCCGAATTGATGCAAAATCGGTTCGGACTCAAGCCAAAAATGCAAGGACCCGCCTATAAGCCACCGTTCCCGAATGGTACTACAATGTGCTCTTGCCGCCAAGGGTGAAGGCGCCAACGGAGTTCACAAAATTTTCGGGGCAAGACGACACGAGCACGGTCGAGCACATCGCTCGTTACCTTATGCGGCTCGGGGAGTGCTCGGGCGAGGAGACATTCGGGGTCCGCTACTTCCCCGCATCAGCGACGGGTCCGGCGTTCCGGTGGTTCTCGTCCTCGCCCCCGAATCGGTTGCCGGATGGAAAGACTTAGAGCGGAAATTCCACGCTCATTATTTCGATGGCGGTTCGGAGAAAAAGTTGATTGACCTTGCCACCCCGAAGCGAGAGGCACGGCGAGACGCCGCCGGAGTTTCTTAGAAGATTCGGGGAAGTCAAAGGCATGTGCTTCTCGCTTAACTTGCCGGACGACCGGTTAGGCGATATGGCCGTCGCCGGAATGTTGCCGGCCGTGCGCGAGAAGTTGTTCGGGATGGAATTTGAGAATTTGGGCCGGCTATCGCGAAGCTATCACCGATGAGCAATCGGGCATATGGCTTTAAGAAGGACACCAAATTTGGCAAGCGACACGACGTCGGCGATGTCTACAACCGAGTTCTTGGACAAGGCCGATCCGTTCGAGGATTCGATGATGAATTGGATGTAGCCGCAGCGAGAGATCATGTGGGGGAAGGAACCTTTGACAATGAATCGGCGCTGGGTCAAGCGGACCAAGGGTACTTATGAGTTTGATATCACGAAAGGCGATAAATTATTCGAGCTCTTAGTGAAAGAAGGCCGAATCAAGGCGCCGGAGGGGCATTCCATGCTTCGGCCCGATGGAGTTAAAGCAAAACGTTACTGTGGCTTCCATGACGGGGATTCACACTCCATCAATGATTGCGGGGTCTTCGGGATGAGGATCCGAAGGCCATCCGGGAGGGTCACCTTAAGTTCGACAACAAAATGAAGGCGGATGGCCACCCCTTCCCTCGGAGCATGGTGGGCTTTTCGTTAATGTGATAACGGCCGAGGAGAAGGGAAAAGTCAAGGTCTTGACCTCGGCCCGAGTCTAGGCAAGGTGGAGCGGTGGACCCGGAGCGCCAAGTGACTGCGGAACGAGGTGCAAGGTGAAGCCCCCCGCATCCTTAGAAGTCACATCGAAATTGGGGAGTCATCCCGAGCCAAGCCCAGGGTGACATCGCGCATCCTCCTCAACAAATGGCGGCGCCGAGATGGAGAAAGAGCGCTATCGAAGCGGCGCTACGAGGAGGAGCGACGCGAGCTAAGGAAGAAGCGCACGAAGGGACCGGGAGCAAGACACGCGCGAGCGGATGTAACACCCGAAAATTCCATCACAATAAAATATTGCTAGAAACAAGGTTTAGTTTTATTTTCTAAGGATTTAATAAATTTGGAATAAATAAATTTGCCTTTAATTAAATTAAACAACAATTAATAATTAGAATCACCCAAGTGTTTGTGCACCATATTGAAATGCATGAGTTTTGGTTGTGGTGTGGTTTTAAAAGTCTTAAAAAAATTTAAAAAAATTTTGAGAGAAAGTCCTTAAAAATAATTGTGAAAAAGTTTGTAAAATTGGTGTGAAAGTTTGAAATAAAAATGATGAAAGTTTGAATTTAAAAATGTTTGAAAACTTGTTTAAAATGTTTTCTAAAAAGCCTTAAAATAGTTGGTGAATTTGTGTTAAAATTTGATTTGAAAAAGTTTGGAATTTGAATTTGGATTTGAAAAGAAAAGGAAAAAAAAAAAAAAAAAAAAAAAAACAAAACCCAACCTAACCCGCGGCCCAACTCCGCTTTAGGCCCCGGCCGGCCCACCCCGCCGCCTCTCTCTCTCCCTCCCTCCCTCTTCTCTCTCTCCCCTCTCGCCGACGGTGGGGCCCACCCGTCGGGTTCCCCCTTCAACCTCCCGGCCCGCGCCCCCCCTTCTTGCCCGAGCCGGCCGCCGGCCGCCGCCCGCACCCCGGCGCCGCCTCCCCGGCCTCCCCGCGCCTCCTCCCCTCCTCCAATAGCGCGCCGGCGCATTCACTCACCCACCCCGCCACCTTCCCTCTCCCGAAACGCCTCCACCCGGCCTCCCCACCGAGCTCCACTGGCCATTAATGGCGCCGGCCACCGACCTCGCCCCACCGCCTCGGCCGCCCCCTTCCCCTTCCCCTCTCGGCCCTATAAAAGGCGAGCCCGAGCTCCCCAACCCCTCGCACCTCTCCTCCGCTCCAACCCGCCCGCGCAGCATCGCCGCCACGAAGAGGCCGCCGAGCTCCGCCCCTCGCCGTCGATCTCCTCCGCCGCGCCCCTAGCTCCCTTCCAAGGCCTACGGTGAGTTCCCCGCCTCCTCCTCTTTCTTCCGGTGTTTTTCCCGCACGTTATGGTGCCGGGAGGCCATTTTGGCCTTCTCCCGGCGAGCCCGCCGCCGCCGCCGCCGCCGCTCGCGCGCCGCCGCCGACCGCCCCGCCGCCGCGCGCGCCACCGGCGGCGCCGGCCGTCCGATGAAGATCAGCGGCCCAGATTAAAAGGGTCGTATACCCCTTGGGTCCGGTCCACCGTGGACCATGGACCAGGTCCACCGGGCCGGTCCACGCGACCGCGCGTCGACCTTTGCGTCACCACCGCGTCGGCACGGCCGCAGCAAGCCGCCACGTGTCGCTCCCATGGCTCACCCGCCGGCTGCCTTGGCGGTTTTGCAGAAAGAACCCCGAGATTTCAGAATTCACAAATATATCCTTCCACCTTTATAAAAGCCTTACATCTAGGTCCTTATTTTTATATCTAGGCCCCTGATCTCCATAGTTTTCATGTTTGATAGCCTATCCTTAACCTTTTACATATTAGACCTTCTAGTTCCACACATATTTATGTTTAGGTCCCTGAAATCTTGCAGAAAACCCCTAAAACTTTCAGATAATCACAATTTAGTCCCTGAATCTTGTTTCAGCCATAACTTTCTCATCCTAGCTCCGTTTTACGCGTTCTTGATGTCCACGCGATCGTCTCTCCGAGCCCGTCATTTCTAAAAGCTTGTTTTAGCCTTTTGGTAATGTTTGATGTATTGTTTTATTTATTGTATGTTTTCTTGCATGATCGTAGCCAACACGCCGTTTGAGGAAGTTCAAGTGCGAGCTTTGCGGATAAGGAAAGTAGCTTATCGTTGGAGAAAGGCAAGTGACCCTAACCACCCTTCTACCTATGCTTTAATCAAGATCACTATAAGTTAATCGGAACATGGAGAACCACCCGGGAAAACGGTGCAACCACGGTCCATATGGCTCGGCTTAGCCAATTAATTAGGTGTGCGATTGATGTGATGGCCCTTTTCCGAAAGGAGCGAGAGGGGGATCCGGGTTGCGGGGGTATAGCCCGGTCCTTTTGGGGTAGCGGCCTTTGCTAAGGTGCGACCACTAGGGAGGGTTATGGTCCGCCACGATCCGTAACTATGCGGGTCGTTAGTCTTTTGTATACCTTTGTAAAGGCTTCGTAGCGTCCCTATGCAATCACACCTCGGAAGTGTGGTATTGTGCACGATCAGCACATGCGTGGTTGGGTTCAAAGTTCTTTGGAACTTTTACGCGAACCGTGGGAAAAGTGTGCAACCTCTCGAGTGTAAAAGCGATCGATCGGCCGTGCTCACGGTCAAGAGCGGCTCTGGACCCTCACATGATTAATTGAACTTAAAGATGGATTAATATTGCTTTCCGGTTATTTCGTGGCCTTGCTGAGTACCAACCATAAGTGTACTCATCCTTGCTTACGCCGTTCGTTCAGAAGAATCCCGGAGTGGAGTACTTCACCGAGCTACGAGGAGTTCGAGGATGCGATCAACCGATCGGAAGCTTTGTGGAAGATGAAGATGGAGTCGCGTCTTCATAGTTATCAATGTTCGTGTAAAGACCTTTGTGTCTACCTTCGTGAGTGTAATAAAAGTTAATAAATCTTTTACGTACGTTTTTGAGCGAGTGTCTTGTGATATTACACTCATGAGTCTATCATATGTGTGAAATTGTGATCCCGGCACACATATGAGATGCATTCGGTTTTCTACGGAAAATCGGGTGTGACATAGGAGCGCGCACACCGGGCATGCGCCTTCTTCACGCATTCTTCGGAATGAGGGTTTAAAGGCGCCCACGGCGAAGAGCCGTCCCGAATGCGGCGACGGGTATTTTGAATACGAGCGGGGAACCGCCAATCGCCGATCCGTCCACGAGAGAATTGGGAGGATCCACCCTAATGGGGATCGGCGCCAAAAAATTGAAGTCATCGATCACCCCAGGAAGCGTCAAGCTGATCTAAGGTGGGCTGATCAAGAAGAGGACGAGGACGACTACATCTGGCAGAAGGGGCAGTGGTGCCCGCCTGGCCTACGCAAGAGTCAGAAAAGACGGGTCCAGCGCTTGAGGAACCGTGAACTAAAGCGCGGCGGGGGTCCGGACGAAGCGGGTGTGGCGCCCCAAGGACCAACCGGAAGGATCGAAGCGTTCGGCTCCGGCATGCATGGTATACTTTCTCGCCGAACGAGTTCATGGCTCCTGCTAACCGAGGTTATGCGGGGAGGAAGCTTCCTTCGATGATGAGCGGACCGAGGGAATGATGGCACAACCGGTGCCGGCCAAGCGAGGCCATCTTCGACAAGCCGACCAAGAATCGTTATATGAGGCCGCCGTACTTGAGAGGATACGTCAATGGCAAGCCATTGACCAAGATGTTCGTCGACGGTGGAGCGGCGGTCAACGTAATACCGTACACTACCTTTAGGAAGCTTGGCATGGGCCCGAGCGATTTGATGCCTACAAGCATCATCTTGAATGATTTCGCCGAGAACCCCTCGGACACCAAGGGGTGCGCTCACGTGGACTTGATGATCGGGTCCAAGACGCGCTCACTACCTTCTTTGTCATCGAAGGCAAAGGAGCCTACGGCCGCTTTGCTTGGGCGGGGCCGGATTCATGCCAACCGTTACGTCCCATCCACCATGCATCAACACTTATCCGGTGGGTGGACGATGAGATTGAGGTCGTCCAAGCGAGATGACTCCGTGAGCGTGGCAAACATGGAACCGGCCTTACGGGAATACCAAGGCATCGATTGTTTCTCGGGGAAAGGCGGGGAGAAGGTCTCGTTGAGTCGTCGGCGGTGATCAACGGCCGATTCAAGCGATCGGCTCTTATAGTAATTTTTAATGGAGAACCCCGTAGATGGCACTGATGGCAAGTTAGGGCGAGGATTCATGTCGGCTGATAAATTAGAAGAGGTTGACATTGGAAGTGGTGACAAGCCAAGGCCGACGTTCATCAGTGCAAATTTGCAGCCAGACTTCAGGGGGAATTTAATTAAGCTTCTCAAAGAATACGAGGCATTACTTCGAGGGCTCCAATATTTGAGAGAAGTCTGGGGCCGTTTCGATTGAAGTTTATGGAGATTCAGAGCTGGTAATCAAGCAATTGAACGGCCAATATGAATGCAAGAGTGAAGCGCTGAGGAGTTACTACGAAGAATGTAGGGAAATCTTGAACAGCTTCCCGTTGGTGACTCTACAGCACATTCCTAGAGAACATAACGAAGAAGCAAACAGGCTGGCTCAGAGCGCCTCTGGTTACAAAGAGAGTCGGGGAAGCGTTTGCTTTGCAGAGGTGTGTGCACTAGGGGCGGATCTTGCAGAAGATGATTGGAGGAAAGAGATCGTTGATTACTTGAAAGATCCATCCCGGAAGGTCTCTAGGAAACTCGGTACAAAGCAATAAAGTTCGTTCTTCCGGATGATAATTTATTCTACAAATCATTAGATGGGGTATTACTACGATGCCCGGGTCCCGAGAAGAGGCCAAGAACATGATGAGCGAAGTGCACGATGGGATATGTGGAGCACACCAATCGGCCTACCGTATGAAGTGGGTTATTAGACAAGCCTGGATGTTTTTGGCCGATGATATTAGAGGACTGCTTTGAGTATTACAAGGGATGTCAGGATTGCCAAAGGTTCGGGAATATTCAAAGGGTCCCTGCATCAGCATTGAATCCCATCATCAAGCCATGGCCATTCAGGGGCTGGGGTATAGACTTGATTGGCCAAATTAATCCACCATCCGACAAAGGGGCATAAGTTCGTGCTTTTGGCTACGATTACTTCACTAAATGGGTTGAGGCGATCCCACCTGAAGAAGGTGACGTCAGAAAACATGATTGAATTCGTCAAGGAGCACATCATCTATCGATTTGGAATCCCTCAGACAATTACCACTGATCAAGGGGCACAATTCGTGTCACTGGAGTTCAGAGAATTTGCCGAAAGCATGGGGATCAAATTGTTTAATTCTTCTCCCTATTATGCCCAGGCTAATGGTCAAGCAGAGGCTTCGAATAAGATCATGATCAAGTTGATACAGAAGAAGATCGACCAGAAGCCAAGAAGGTGGCATTACGTACTCGGTGAGGCATTGTGGGCTTACGGATGGCCCCCCATGGAGCTACAAAAACTTCTCCTTACGAGTTGGTTTACGGGCATCACGCAATTACGCCTTGGGAAATGCAATCGATTCAAGGAGGGTGGTGCTACAAAAGGACTTGAGCTCCAAGGATTACGAGAGGTCTAATGATGGACGAGCCGGAGGATTTACATATGATCCATCTTAGGGCCCCGGAAAACATCGAGAAAAACAAAGCTGCGGGTTGCCAAGTACTACAATAAGAAGGTAAAAGTAAAGCAATTTGCGAGAAGGCGATCTAGTGTGGAAAGCGCTACGCCGATTGGAACTACATACGGTGAATTCGGCAAATGGTCCCCTAGCCGGGAGGGACCTTTCCGTGTGGTCGGATGCGTCCCTGGTAATGCGTATATATTGAAAACTTTGCTAGGAGAGGAATTTTCCGCCGCAATAAATGGAAGATATCCGAAGAAATATTATCCTAGCATTGAGATCGATCGATGATTACACACATACGGCACGAGAGATAGCGGCGCTCAAGAATGAGGCCGCCTTCGGGACAAAAAATTCATAAACGAAGAAATGGCCGGTGCCTAGATGCATTGCCCTTAGCACAAAAACTACATTACAACGGCTTCTTGCGGGTTTATATTTAACAACCCCGGTGGTCGGATCTCCAAGGGGGTGGGAAGCATAAGGCGTGGAGAAAGAAGCGAAAGTATGCTTCGATCTTTTCTTTACTTCTTCGGTGCTCCCTCTTCGGTTGCTCCGGGACCACCGTGACGGCAACTTGGAACGCATGGGGGTGACCATGGTTGGCGGCCTCCACCAAGCTATCCCGAGCCATCTTCGGGTTGTTGTACCGTCGAGAGACATCTGAAGTGGAGGAATCGAGGTTAGGGGCAAGAAATCCAAATGCAAGCATGAGGTCAAGAAGAAATCAGAAACGCTTACCCCCTACTAGTGCTTCCAGAGCCATGCGACGCTCGCGCTCGGCTTGGCAACGGGCGGTGATGTCCCTGAGGCCGTGCTCCAGATGCCGAACGCGGCGGCGCAGCTGATGGTTGGTCCTCTGTTCAGGCGTGGCATCCTCTGCTTCGAGGGAGGAATCGGAGGAGATGTACTCAGGCACATCTTCGGTCCCGATGATCTCTTCGGGAAGCAAATCAAGGCTGGAAGAGGAAAAGAGGAAAACATGAAGCACGAGATCATGCGGAAGAACGAAGAACAGATCAAGGAAAAACTCACTTCCGAATCATACGCTTCTTTGATGAGCCGCTCTCCTGGGGTTGCTTACCCTTGTCCATGGCTTTGGGGTTTTCTCCTCTAAGGACGGGGAAGAGATGAGAAATGATGGATGAGTGTGCGAGTGGATTTGCGAGCATCCCGGCGAGCTATTTTATTGACCGAGGGGACGCATTGGGAGTGATGACCGGCCGGTACACACTTGTTGGAATACCAAACGGCGGGGTTTTCTCCCAAGTGCGAAGGGTTTTTTCTTGAACGGTGTTTATGGATTGCCGAATCGGGATCTTCCGTGGATTTTGTGCCAAGGGGTAGTTGTTCTCGCGTTTTCGGCTCAAGATAGCTCCCAAGTGCATTCAAAGAAAACAAAATTCGCGGATGCAAAATATAAAGGGAGTCGTCACAAAACAAGCACGAGAATTCAAAAGTTCTTCATTTATTGCCGATATTTACACATCCCTAATACAATCTAGTCGAAGAGCCTATTCAACACGGATTGGGGATGAGTAATTTCGGCAATGGCGTCGCCATGGCCATCAAGACGCTCCCGGATGAGCTCGATCTCCTCAATGTCCTCTCGGCGCGCCGCCCGGAAGCCACGCGACCTAGTGGAGTAGTCGACGTCCGTGTGCGTCGCCATGGCGGCCGGGCCCAAGGTGGTGCCCGGACGAACGCCATGGGTGGCCACCTCATCGACGCGGTGCTCCACCGCGGCAAGGCGCTCCGCCGGCGTGTCGCCGCGGGCGTTCACCTTCTCGGCCGGAGTGCTTGCTCTACCGGCGCCTTCGGTGGTTGAGCTCAGCGTCGCGGGCCGCAAGGAGCAAGAAGAAAAAGATTAGCATCAAAAGCCGGGTTGGATCAAGAATTAATCTCAGAGCCGTACCATCGATGGCTTCCAGCAGCTGTTTGCGCTGGTCCTCCCATTCCAGCTCGGCTATGCCCGCCTTCTTGGAGACGTCCTCTAGCTCACGCCGGGACGCCTCCAGCTCCTCCCTAAAGCGGAGAGCGTCTTCTTCCCCGTACGGCACGGGGGAGTGGCCGTCGGACTCCGAGGAGTCGTCCGGGGAGGGGTTGATTGGCCGGCGCGAGAGACGTATTCCACCGAATCAATCTGAAAAAAGGGGATGATCGTCAAGGCAAGAAGAAGATTAAAAGTCGAATCAAAGAGGAGGAATCGACGATCATTGCCTCCGCGCGCGTTGGCGCTGCTCCCCTCTCGCCTCGTCGGAGGCGCGGCGGCGGTTGAGGCGGCGCACCATGATGGTTTCGGATGTGCACTTTGTTTGGAAAAGAGACAGGGACCAAGATAATAAGATCTCGAATTGGCCTCGGTGCGGATCAAAAGCTCGGTAGAAGGTTCCCGGAAGAAAAGCGGAAAAGGTAATCTCACATGAAATTGAAAACCTAAATGCCGAACGAGGCTTACGGGGGATGAATTTACCCCGAGCATCTTGGTTCCGAGCTGCCATTGGAGATTTGAGCTCGGAACGAGGGGATCTAGGGTTTGGATCCGGATGAAGATTCCGGCGGATTGCGAAGAACGGTGTTGACGATTTGATTTGAAGTATTCGTGGCCGGAGTCAATTGTGGAACAAAATTACTTTTATCCCACAATTGAAGGGGCATGTGTTAACACCAAAATTTGGTAAGGAGTCTGACTTGTGGGTCCAGTTCGGTAAAGAGTCCGTCCGGTGGAAGGAAGGATATTTTCGAGAGATATTCGGCAAAGAGATGCGGTCGGCTATCCGCTCCGTTTCGGCAAAGGAACGAAGAGAGTTGATTTTGCGGGATTGGACGGCGACGTGGCTCAATCGGGGAGGACGAATGGATGGATAGGCGATCAAACTTAGAGATAAGTTAGGCAACGAATCCATTCGAGGTTGTACTTGACAAAGTATAAATATGACCCCTGAATGTATGTAACAAACACAATCATTCTTCAATACACACCGGCCTTACGCCAAACCCTAGAGTCCCTTGTCGTGTCGTCGAGTTCTTCGAGAGGGTTCATCGATCCGTCGACCTCCATGAGTACCGGCAACCTTGTATCATGTCTAGTATCATGCGGTGGATTTAGATCTGATGCAAGTAGTCTTGTTACCATGCTTCGTGTCATGCGGTAGATTCAAGCTTGGTTCAAGAGTGTTTCTTGTTAGATCATGAGCCATGCGGTAGGCTAAGATCTAGCTTGAAGCTAGTTATCGGCTCTATTGGATTTTGGCAAGATCCAATAGATTCATTAAGTTACCACGTGTTACTTCGAGTTTTACTTTATGTTTAAATTCATGTAACACATTTTTGCCCAATCTAGATGGGTTTGGATCGGCTTTACCTTTTTTATGATCCTTGTGCGAGTAGATTTCATGTTTTAACATGTGGATCTTGTGCTTTCCGATAGCCGAAACCGAATCGATCTAGGTTGTCACGTGTTGCGGGTTCAAGCTTGCTAATGTTTGTATAAATCTTGAAAGAGCCGGGTATCATGCGGTAGATGCAGGTTTTTGGGTTGCTTTGGAGCTAGTCATCCGGTGGATTAGATTTCCAAATCAATATGATAGATTTATTCACTTGGTAATGTTTGTTCCTTCTTCATGGACCCCGAATCGGTACATTCGCTATTCGGTTATGTTTCTCCACGAGTAGAACACGTGCGTTATTCATGCTTTGAATGATGTATGCTTTTAGCTTTCCATATTTAGATTGTATCATGCGGTGGATAGATCTATTTGTGGAAAGTGGTACGGTTTTTCATGCAAGTTGTATCATGTGGTGGATAGATTTGTTTGATATCGTACCTAACGGGTTTTAAAGTAACTAGACATGCGGTAGACTAGTGCTTTGGATCTATGCATGCTTGTTTAATACATGATCATGTCCGTGCTTTACTTTATTCATTTATTTAATGTTAATCTTCATGGGGATCGGTCATGGCCTCGTGCATGTGCATCCTTGTTCAAACAAAGACCGATCGTTTGTCATGCTTACGTCATCCATTCGGCAATATTACTTTTTCCCCTTTGCGAGTTCCTGAATGGTTGTAATTTGTTGGCAGATAGCTTTCTATAGCTATGTGTCATCCCATTTGGCTTTTTAGCCGTAAATATGGAACTGTCTGGTACCACCCGCCAAGTTCCAAGCATTGGTATCTAGCTTCTTTATCTTTTGTTAATTTTCGGGAAAAAGTTGGTCGGCACGTCTTTTGCTCTCTCGCGTGTGTGAAGCCGCCTTTGTTCGGCTTCTTTGTGTGTTTGGCGTTGAGTGCACTTTTCGCGTCAACACAGAGTGAAGAGGATGGGGGTCGTGCGGCGGACAATGAGGTGGCGAGAGAATTTTTTTATTTTTTAATCCTTTTTAATCTAATTTATTAAAAATAACCCGGGCCCAACTAAAATTGCAAAAGTAGCCCTTTTGGTCGCGCCAGGCCGCGTAGCGCGACTCCTCACTGAGTCGCGCCAGGGCATGTGGCACGGCCGAGGCGCCACGTCGGCCGGGCGCGGGCCGGCGTCGGCGAGGTGGCGGGTGAGTCGCGCCACATGCCGTGGCGCGACTTAGTAAGGAGTCGCGCCACGCGGCCTGGCGCGACTCACTTAACTTACAGGGGGCCGCCGGGCCCCTTTCTTTCTTCCTCCTCACTTCATTTCTTTTCCCAAGACCTAACTGAGGCCCTCCCATGGCGTTGCCCCTGCGCCGCCCCCTCCAGATCCGCCTCCCCCTCCACGGGATTCGAGTGGATTTGGGTGGGAAATCACTCATTGAAGGTACCTCCTCCACTTAGACCGAGTAGTTTTTGTTGATTTAGTTGTTTTTCTAGGGTTTAGCCATTGCTAGGGTTTGTTGACTATGTGGCTCCAATAGAGGATTGAGTACGAATCGGTCACTATTAGTTGGCTTGTATCGATGCATTGGTTGATTGTAACACCGATCTATCGTGTAGTTTGCAATGCATGTTTCGGTTTCGATGGATTTGGGTGGTGTAGATGTTGAAGGAATGTTGAGCATTATGAACAAAAGCAAATGCAATGTAGGCTCATGTAGTAGCTTTGAGTAGTATTTTCACTAGTGTTTCTTTACTTACCTTAGAGTAGTAGTATTTATTTTTCACAAGTATTTCTTTACTTACCTTTCAATAGCCTATTGTATTTTGATTGAAATTTGAATTACAATTGAATAAATCAATACTTACTTACCTTTGATTGATGTTTGAAATGCAAGTGATGGTACTAGCTTTAGTCATGTCTTAGTAGTTTTTTTCACTAGTAATTGTTTCACTAGATGTATGTATGTTGGATATTGTAGTATTTTCTTCACAAGTTGTATGCATGTTGGAGATAGTAGTATATATCTTGGTGCTCATCTAGTAGTATTTTCTTCGCTACCTTTTCTTATGAATGTCAATTTTACTTCACATATGCATGCAATTTTTTAGGTGGGTTATAAATATTGTTTTCTTCATTTAGGACCATGGCACAACAAGAACAGTACCACCCAAGGTATCCACTCCTTGAGAAGTACTATGATGACAATCACCATGGGAGGAAGCTTGAAGAGCATTTGGAGGTAGGATTAGAAGCACTTGTTAATTTGCTGATGGATGGATTGAAATTGGATTGTCATGTACTAATCATTTGTTGTGAACGTGATATTTTTTGCAGGTTTTGAAGCCTTTACGACCCCGCACTCACACTCCTCTACAATGGGATGATAGATACACACCTTTCATTCGCCGATCAGGTTTCCTCCCTCTTGCCATATTGATCAAGACGGGGCTCCTAAAGATGGATAATGCTGCTTTGACAGCGCTAGTGGATCGGTAGAGGCCCGAGACACATAGCTTCCACCTTCCCTGTGGTGAGATGACTATCACATTGGAGGATGTTGCCATGCTCTTTGGCCTTCGTGTTGACGGGTATGCTGTGACTGGTCACATAAATCCACAAGATAGGAGGGACATTGTTGAGGCATTGTTAGGAGTGCGGCCAGATGAACCGCACGAAGGTGTGAAAGATAGGAAAACCACTGGAGTGAATTCGTCTTGGTTGGTCCAGCACTTTGGTCATCGCCCACCACAACATGCTAATGCCCTCCAGATTCAGATGCATGCTCGTGCATGGTTGTGGCATATGGTGGGTGGATTTCTTTTTCCGGATTCTAGCGGGAATAACATATCTTGGATGTGGATACCAATCATCGGGCAAGAATGGGAAGGCATTGCAACTTATAGCTGGGCGAGTGCGACTCTTGCATGGTTGTGTCGGCAGATGTGTGATGCATGCAGGAGATGTGGTCCTAATGCTAATCTTGGCGGGTGTGCTTACCTTCTCCAGTTGTGGATGTGGGAGCGGCTTCCAATTGGTCGGCCAGAGCGCTACTCATTTGGTGTACGTAATTTGCATCTCTAATGTTCTTAAGCATTTGTCCTTTGAGTTATTATTTAGATTTGACACTATGTTGCAGGATTTGCCATATGACAGCGATGTTCCCTTGGCCACTGTCGGGTATCTTTGGACCAACATTGCAAGGGTCCATGGGAACCCAGGACGGCGGTACACAGACTACACCAACGGCCTGGACTGCCTTCAACCAAGTCATGTAAGTGATACACTTCACCAGCACTACTTTTTTCCTAAGGTCTGTTTATATAGGTGACAACATTTGCTTAGACAAATCAATATGTATATCTAGGTTACTTGGCAGCCATATATAAGGGATGAGATTGCTGAGGGAGAATTTAGCCCGATGTGCACAATTGATGAAGATTATTGGCATAACATTTGCCCTCTTATTTGCTTCTATGTTGTGGAGTACCATCTGCCACATAGAGTGCAACGGCAATTTGGGCATCTTCAAAACTACCCTCCAGATTATTACAACACTAGCCACAGCCTCCACGAGTATGTACTTTTCATATGTTTCATACCCTTCAAATTGTTGGTTGTCTACGAAATTACTCACTATGATTAATTACTATGTAAATGCAAAACTGACCGTCGCAAGCAAAGAGGTGCCAAGAATTGGCTGGAGCATCACATCCATGTGGTCAATTCATGGAATGCGAGAGCGAACAACATAGTACATGGGGGGCCACGACACCGTGACGGTCCGTTCAATGAGTACTTGGATTGGCTAAAACAAAACACCCGCTTAAAGTTAAGGGTTGCAATGGATGAAGAGTATATTGAAGATCTACCTTCAGATCCGGAAGATGTTTTCCCTGAGTACGACGAAATCACTAGAAGTGGGATGCAGCCAGAGCGTGGTCCCTTCGAGGATTATATTGTAAGTGATGATACTCTTGTCACTAGTTTGGAATTTCACTTGGTATTGTGACATAATGTTAATTTATTAACCACATGTAGGGGCAACAACTAGGAAGATTTGCTAATGAAGCTGAGCAAGCTTTGGCTGTCCCGATAGGATCTCCAGAGGAGGCCGGTGTGTGGAGGAGTTTTGTGCAGGTAATATCCTTTTTCTGCAGGATTTTTGTGCTAGTTATGGATGAATGCTCAATTTGGTTATGGTGCTTTACAAAGGATTAGACGGGGATGTAGAAAAGCGGCGTTCAAGTTGAATTGCTTGGCAAGATGGCACCGGGACCCAAAAATGTTGCTGGACCTTCACAGTCCGCACAAAGATCCACGAGACGAGCACAAAGTGCATCAACTTCAGGTGTGTGGCCTTGATAGTTGTAGGTTTGTCTTTTAAAAAAAATATAGTTGGGTACATCAATGATGCATATGTGGTTGTTGTAGGAGGATCTTGTCGTCGTGCACTAGGGATTGTAAGTAGATCCCCTCCACGTACCCCAGAGTGGGAAACGGAGTCCGAGGCTTGTGTAGACAGCGAGCCGGGAGACCCCTCTTACACTGAAGCAACTGAGATTGGGTCCTCTCAACTTGCAGGTACTTCTCTTGGCACACAAGAAACTCCACCGAAGCGGCGTGGGAGGCAGGAGCGTGCGGATGTGGGCAGCCAAAATGTCATTGACACGCAGCCTGGGCGGGTTCGAAAGGCGAAGAAAGTCTACACTCTGAATCCTTAGGCTTGTGCTCGGTTTGAGTGGTTGAACGATCCCTTAGGCTTGTGGTCAAACTATGTGGCTTGTGGTTGAACTTTGTGGCTTGTGATCGAACTATGTAGGCTTGTGATGGAACTATGTGGCTTGTGGCTTGTGGTCGAACATCGTAGACTGGTTTGTGAAAGAACTATGTAGGTTTGGGGTTTGTGATCGAATTGCACCATGCCGGATTAGCGATCGATGTATATATGTGTTAAATTATGTGTGAATTCGTGTTTCTTAACCATGTAAATATTTGTGGTCGTATTATTGAACTCACTGCAAAAAACGGCACAAATTTATCAAATGTCGAACTCACAAAAAAAAACTCCCAGACTTAACCAAATTCCAACACCCCAAAGAAGTGCAGTACTGGTTTTGGAACCTCACCGGTGTCGGTGCCGAATGTGGTCCCGACACTAACCGGTAATAAGCGCCGTGGTCTATCCCTCAATGGTCGATGCTAAGCAACAAGAGACACGGAGTTTTATCCCGGTTCGGCCCGGTGGGCCGTACGTCCCGACGCTGGCGTGCTCAAGGCACTATATTACTTAGAACCGGGGGTGCTCGTAGTGGGGGCTGCTACAAGCAAGGCGGGAGAGGAAGCGTGGCTTCCAAGTCCCCGGTGTAGTGGGCGAAGATGTTGTGGGAGAATTGGAGAGCAAGTGCGTGGCGCGGCTGTCTCTCGCCGTGTTGTCCGTCTCTCCCCGCGGCGGGGGGGGTTCGTCCCCCCTTTTATAGATCGAGGAGCGAGCGAATCACATGCGCGCCACGCTATTTAGCTACGTGAAGGGGCGTGGCGTGCTATGCTGTAGAGTGGGCGGCCGTCCGGACGATCCTTGCAGCGATCCGACCATCATGGCCTATCTTGTACCCGAACAGTGGCGGTTCGAGGGTAGAAGGGCGGCGAATGGCGGTGATGTCTTCTGATAAGCTCGAGGGAGACGCTAACGTCGGTCCGTACGGGGTACAGGAGTAGGTAAAACTGCGTCCCGTCCCAATACGGTCCACAGTGCTGGAGTCGTTGCTACGGCGCACGGTGTGCACCCGCACGCGCGGGGGGCGGCAGCCATACCGTAACAGTGGCAGGGATGGCGTCCCACCGGCCTAGCGCCTCCACCTAACCCTGTAAGGTCACAAGAAAGCAAATCGAGGGTGCAGCCGGCCCCCTTCGAGGGCTCGGCGCGTTAGCCGCATCTGGAGCGAGTGCACGGCGTCACGGGACGGCACCGATCTCCGCCGCACGGTCCCCCCCCCCCCCCCCCCCACGGTGATGGGGATGGGCTCCCTCTCGGGGAGTTGGTGCGGAGGTGCGGGGCGCGAGCCCCGGCGCATGATGGCGCCGTCCCGCTCGGTCTCGGGGCATTAAATGCCCGTGTACGGGGGCGGGCGCACGCGTGCGGGGCGCCCTCGTGCGGGGCGGACCCCGGTCGAGGGCGGGGCGGACCCTCGAGCGAGGCGGAGCCCGCTCGAGGGGAGCGGGCCCTCGAGCGAGGGCGGAGCCTACTCGAGGGAAGCGCACCCCCTCGAACGGGACGGAGCCCGCCCGAGGGAGGCGTGCGTCCTCGAGCGAGGCGAAGCCTGCTCGAGGGGATCTTCGAGAGGGCCGCCTTGGTGGGCCGTTGAGGTCCCCGCGGCATGGGCCGTATCCTGCATGGTTAGGCAAAGTGTGTTTGGCTTTGTTGCGGGTTTTAAGTGGGGATTTCCCAGTTGTTAAAGGGGACCCCTAGGGCTGTCCCCGACGCAGCCCCCGAGCATCTGTGGGTTTGCCATTGAGGCTCCCGCAGATGCTGGAACCTACTGATAGGACGTTCTTCCCTTCTTGTCTTGTGAACGCTTTCCGTGGGGGCTGCGTCAGCGGACCCGCGGGTCTAGCCCCCGAAGCCTGCGCAGAGCGTGGATGCTCTTGTAGGGGTTAACCGCGAGAGCTGGTCAGAGGGCGTGGTACATGTTTCAACCGGCGTCGGCAATATCTCAGCCGGCTTCGGTGACGCACGCGCTGCTGGCGCTGTCTCCGGCGGGTGCAAGCCAAGGAGGTGTAGCCGTGCGTCAAGCCCCCGAGCCTGGGCCCGTTCGAGGCGATCGGGTAGAGCTTTACGACCTGTTTCTTAACGCGCCCTCGCCGTCCCTCCGCGGGACGGAGGGGTGAGGTTTCCGCAACCCCCATCGAGCGGGTCGCGAATTGCGGATTCCTCGTTGAGCCGCTAGTGGGTGGTTCGAGTGTACGTCCATGCCCCGTTCGATAAGGGTAGGCCGCGTGGTCCGCAGACACGTCCATGGAAGCGCTTGCGTGGGTTTGCTAGGTGGGGCTCGGTCCCGTTCGCTAGGGACCGAGGGCGCGGAAGCTCTCCCTCGGTGGGATCCCCCGGCTCGCCGCCCTCGGCCGGCTCTCGAACACGACTTGTGGGGCACCCTCGAGCTGGCGGGCTCGAGGAACGGCTCGAATGCGCGTGCCTTCGTCGTCCCCGACTCGCGATGCGGGGCACCCCTTTCGAACCCGTCGAGGGTCGGGCTTCGAACCTCGATCGGTAGGGCCGTGCGGGGTGGCGCCCGGGCGGCCCGTCTTTGTGTTTGCGGTCGTCGAGGGGTCCGGATGAGCCGGCCCCTCGGGGCGGCATTAATAATATAGCGTGGCATGGGTGCTCGTGGTGCCCGCTTCGTTTCAAAACGGGCCTCGAGGCGACCTTCTCACGCCCGTACCCTTTAGGGGGTCGGAATTATCTAGAGCCGGGGGCTCGTGCCGCTCGAGGGTACTACGTGGCATGGGTGCTTGCGATGCTCGTTTTGTTTCAAAACGGGCCTCGAGGCAACCTTCTCACGCCCGTACCCTTTCGGGGGTCGAAATTATCTAGAGCCGGGGGCTCGTGCCGCTCGAGGGTACTACGTGGCATGGGTGCTCGCGATGCCCGCTTTGTTTCAAACCGGCCTCGAGGCGACCTTCTCACGCCCGTACCCTTTCGAGGGTTGAATTTACCCCCGAGCCGGGAGTCCGTGCCGCTCGAGGGTTCTCCTTGCTTTGCAAGGGACCGGCCATTAAATGCTCCACGAGAGGGCCGAGGTTTCGCATCGCGGGCGCGCTTTTAGGCGTCGTGGCCGCGCGCGCGCGTAGTGGGCGGCGTGGGCGGGCGGACGTGACCGCCCGCCACGGCCCCTCGCTATTCTTCGCCGTGATGATGGCTCGTTCGCGGTGGCGTGGCCGCCTGCGGTCGTGGTGGGGCCCGCTCGTCGGCGAGAAGAGAAGATTCCCCTGCGGTTAATGCGAGCGGGGCGTCCGCCCGAGAGCTCACCCGCGGCTTATAAATGCGAGGGGAAGGGGAAGCGGCGGTTTTTTACCTTAGCGCTCCGCCATTTTAGCCCCCTGTGCTTTCGTCTTCGCTTTGCTTTCGCCACCGTGCGGCTTCGCCATTAGAGCTCTTCTTCCTCTTCCTGTCCTCCGCTCTCGCATTCCTTTGTCCTCTTCTCATTGCGCCGCCTCCACCCCTCACGATCTTTGACCCGTACGCACGGGAGCGGTCGACGGTGACCCGGCGGCCCTTGGCGAGCCGGTCACCGCCGCCGCCGGTGGCGGCAAACGAGGATGGCCGCCGGCGGAGTGGATAGTGCCGCCGGCGGGGGACCGCGCGCCCAACCCGCCGGAAGGCTACGTGGTGAGCTTCGTTCGCTTCCACGAGCGCGGCTTCGCCGCGCCGACGAGCCGCTTCATGCGAGCACTGTGCTACTACTACGGCGTGGAGTTGCACAACTTCGCGCCCAACGTGATTTCGCAGGCGGCCACGTTCGTGGGTGTCTGCGAGGGGTATCCGGAGATCCCAATCAGCGCGGCTCCGGATACACCTCTTCCGCGTGAAGCTCTTCACGCAGCCCACGACGGAGCGGAGGACCCGCGCGCGGTGCGCGCCGGCGGGATATCACTAGGCTGCGGGGGCGGTTCAAGGACGACTACATCCCCCGCACCATGACAACGAACAACGCCGGGCCGGGAGCGGGGATGGTTCTACCCTCGCGCAACGCCGAGCCCGGCCTCCCCCCTACACCGGTCGGGTGTTCAAGGAGAAGCCCGACTCCCCGGGGCTACGGGGTGTCCACGGCCCAGCATCGGAGGCTCGCGGGACTCGGTCTTGGCCGCCCTGAGGAACCTGGCGGTGCAAGGGCTGACCGCGGCGGGCGTCCTCGCCTTCCTCCATCACCGGCGGGTCGTGCCTTTGATGGAGAGGCCGCTCTCGCATCTACGAGATGACGGAGGAGGCGGACCCCGTCACGCCGGCGAGGTCGCGGATGCTCCCGCCCCCCACGGGCGGCCGTATGCGCTCACCCCGGGCGCGGAACGCCGTCGACACCCGGATGCGGCGCGTCCGGACCGATCCCCGTGGGACCTCGAGATGCTCCCCCGCCGGCCCGCCGGGGTGAGTATGATTCTTGATTCGTTTTAGTTCTTGGTGTTGCCTCCGCCCCCGACGCGCCTTTGACGTTCCCGCATGCGGTGGTGAACTTCACCGCCGCGAAGTCCGTTCCGCCCACCCCCCGACTCCCGCGCGCTCGATCGGGCGGCGCGAAAGAACGGGAGCGAGGAGCGGGCGGCGCGCAAGAGGGAGCGCGCGAGGCGGCACCGCGAGTGCCGCGAGCGACGGACCGCGGAGTACCGGGGCGCGAGGAGCTGGGGCTTTCCTCCCCGGGGACCGAGGGGTACTCGTCCTCGGAGGAGGATGAAGAGGAAGAGGCTGAGGGGCAGGGCCCCTCTGATAGGTGGGAGCCTGCGCCCCCATCGCCGGAGCCGGCTCTGGTGGCAAGGGCGGCATCGCCTGGGGCGGGCGCGCGCGGCGCCCGCCACCGGGCAATTGACAACGAGGGCGGCGCGCGCCGCGGCGCGCGCGCGGCAAGCGCGCCCGCGCGCGCGGGGCGGGGCCCGCGCGCACGGTGGCGGCGTCGGGGAGGCGCGGCGGCGGGCGTGCGGCCGCGCCGGCCTCATCCGCCGAGGCCTCGAGGAAAAGGAAGCGCGCCTTTTCCTCTTCGAGGTAAGGGGCTCGTTCTTCTGCTCGGTTTGGTTTTTTGACAATCGGGCATTCCAACTTTCTGTTTGTGCTTGCGCAGGGTGGTGCCAACTGTGCCTCCCCTCGCACCGGCCAAGGTGCCGAGGGCAGACGCGTCCATCCCTACCCGGCAGCGCTCGTCGAGGGCGTCGCGGGCGGGGGGCAAGCACGGCGGCGGTGAGTGAGAGCTCGCAAAGCCGGCCCGGGGCCCCCGAGGCCTCGGCCGGCGGATCGGCCCGCCATGGCGCGGCCGGTGGTCGCCGAGGTGCGGCGGGTGCCGGCCGTGGCGGAGGCGCGGCCCACGGCAACGGCCGTGGTGGAGGCGCGCGCCGCGGAGGTTGCCGCGACGGAGGCGCGACCGCGGCGCCGGCCGCGGAGGAGGCGAGCGGGTGCGGCCCGCGGTGGCGCCCGTGGTCGCGGAGGCACGGCCGGAGGCGGTGGCCGTGGCGCTGCGTCGGGCGCCCGCGGCCGCGGAGGCGCAAATGGAGGCGCCGGCGGAGGCGGCACGGGCCGGCGCCCCGCCGGCGGCTCCCGGGCGGAGGTGGTGGAGGTCCCGGACGACGACTCCCCGCCGCCGGGTGGGACCAGTGGGCGAGCTTCCCCACACGCTCCCCCGAGCCCCGGGAGGGGGCCCTCGTGAGGCGGCGCGAGGGCCACATGGTGGCGGGGGGCCGAGGACACGCGCGCCGAGGCCTCGTCCTCCCGCGCCGCCCACTCCACCCGAGGTTGAGGGGGCCGTTGGCGACCCGCCTGCGTTCACCGACGCCCAGGAGGAGCAGGAGCTCTGGGGAGAGCTCTGGAGCCACGGTGCCACGCTCGACCGCACGCTGAACGAGGCGCTGAGGGTCCATGGCGGCCCCGCATGGCGCGTCTTCCAGGTAGGGCGTTGTTGCTCGTTTCCTTCTTTCCCTCGTTTTTGTGCGCTGTTTCTGTGTCATGGCGCTTACGGGTTTCGAGCTGTGGGTGACAGGAGCTCGAGCGCCGCGCCCGCGAGAAGTATGATGCCTTCGATCGGGTGAACGCCGAGCTCCATCGGCTTCGGGAGCGGTGCGGCGCTTTCAACGCGCTCGCCGATGCCCTCGGGACTCGGACGGATGGTTGTCGTACGGGCCGTGGTCTTGCGCGACGAGCTCCCCGAGAGCACGAGGCAAGACCCGGCGCATCGCTCTAGCCTCGAGCGAGTCCGCACGGCTCTCATCGATCGTGATGAGGCGCCGTGGCGGCGCGCTCGGACTCCGGAGAAGATGCGGACGGCGGCGACCAACCGAGAGGCGGAGGTGGCGGCGTCCGCGGCGAGAACCGGGGTCTTCGCTCGTCGCTCGAGGGGGCCCGGGCGCAGCGGCGCCGGGCCGAGGAGCGGGCGCGTGCGCTCGAGCAGCGGGCCAAGGAGGCCGACGACTTGAAGGCCGCCCTCGATGCCAAGGTCGCGGCGCTCGCCGCCTCCGAGGACCGGCTACGCGGGGAGCACACCACCCGCCAAGGGGCCGAGGGGCGGCTACGGCGGGGAGCAAGCCGCCCTCGGCCGATGCCGGTTGGCTGCGGAGCGGGAGCGCACCGTTCGTGAGGTGGCGCGCATGTCGCCGGGAGGATCGGAACTCCGAGCTTTCCAAGGTCGAGGGCGAGCCGATAGTGCTCGGCATTTGTTGACGGATAAAAGACGTATCCCTCTACGATCCGCAAGCGTACGGACCCCACACCTTTTTCACCACGGGATTCCCAAGGTTCTTGTCAATCCGCGGAGCAAGGGGATTACAAGCGTTCGATCAACAACGACACACTAGCTACTAAAACCCTAACTACTATTATACTAGAAAACACTAAACTACACTAGAGAGAATGATAAACGATCAAGATAGAAGACACTCGCCCACGGGTCTACGATACTAAAGCATGCAATCGCTTAAAGACATGAAAACCAATCTAATCTATCGGGGATGTGACCACGGTTTCGCCCTTTCCCTCCTCTCGTACCGTCACTACGCGAAGGTATTCATGACTAGACCTTTGATGGACACGGCGTATTGAATGGATCCAATGAAGCATTGGAGCTCGTACTCCCTCTACGGCACGGTTGCAAGCCTTAAGCATTAAAGTATATTCAACACAAGATGATAGATAGATAATCCGACAAAGTGCGATTATATCTCAAGATCGATTACAACCCATGGACGAATGAGAAGATTACCCCATCAAGGTGCCGATCATGGCACCGTTGATCATGGTTTCCCTTCCGCCGGTGTCTTCCTTCTTCTCCACGAGAGGGTGCTTCCTTCGAGGTGGTTGATCACCCGCCGGAGATCCTCCTCCTCTCTCTCTAGCTTGTGGATGGCCTTCGGGTGCGAATGACTCCCCTCCCTCGGTGTTGGCGGCGCGTCGGGGGGGGTTTTAGGGTTGAAGATCCTTCGAGGGCAAGGAAAACGGGACCGAACCGGTGCGGAAGTGGGCTGGGCCGGCCGGCCGGGCCGGCCGGCCCGTGCCCACCCGGCCCGGTTCCGTCGCCCCTTTTGCTCCGTGGGTCCTCGCGCACTTATGTACTTTGCCCCCTCCACTTGCACGATTTTAATGTCGTTATCCTCGCGTCCAAGATGGAGGCTCTCTTTGCATGAAGTTTGATCTTCTACGCTTCAATCCCCGGGGTGTTCCTCGTAGCACTTCGGTCCTCGCCACCATTGGAAGTGATTTCAGCAAGCTCATGAACACGAACAAGACTCCATGAATGCTCCTTTGAACTTGTTGCGAATCCGTCCTTTATGTCCATGTTTTCCTACATAAACACAACACTTCCAAACGCATGCACAAAGATGAACTTGTTATATGATTAGTGTGCCTAGTGGCGGGTTAGTTCCATAATCAAATCCAAACCAAAGTGTAATGAACATGCTAGGTGCACCAAAATACACCGTCAACGGCATTACGAACGCAAACCAGGAGCTGGCCCTCCAGGAGCAAGGTGAGACCGTCCGGGGCCTCGGGCCGGCGATCGAGGCCGAGCGCCGCGACCTCGAGGTGGAGAGGAAGCAAGTTGAAGGTGAGCCGCTGCTTGACTCCTGTTTGGTTGGTTTTCTGTTTGGGAATTCGCACTCCTTTTTCTGATTTCTTTCTTGTCTTGGTGACTCCAGGCTTGCGCGCCGCGCTGGGACACGCGGTTGAGCGGGCCGAGGCGCTGCAGACCTCCTACAACTCCTCCGAGCAAGGTTGGGGGAGGCTGCGCGATGCGGCCCTCGAGACCTGCCGGGTTGTGGAGGAGGGCGAAGCGCAGGCCGGAAGCTCGCTGGCCAGCCGCCTGCGCGCCCTTGGCGGCCATGTCACCGAACGGATGCGCCGGGCGCTGCGTCTTGGCGTCCAGAAGGCCCTCGGAGTGGTACGGTCCCACTACGAGGTCAACTTCGAGGCGCTGGCGGAGGGCTACGTCGTTCCCGAGGGTGTCGAGGACGAGGTGGCGATGGAGCGCGTGGACGCGCTCGCCGCTGATGCCGCCGGGTCGCTCGCTGAAGCCTTCGAGGAGTTCCTCTTCCCGGATGCTGTTGACGCCGCCGCTCCTCCTGCTTGAAGACAGCTGGGCGCTAGGCCCGTTTTTGTCTGTGCATCAGTATTCTGGCCACGCGGCCTTTGTAAATAAACAAGTTATTTTAATCATAAACATTTGTTGATACGAAATGAAGTCTTTTGTTCTCGCGCTTTTTGTTTCTCCTTCTTCCCGAGTAGATTCTAGTTAGGGGAGTTCGATTTTCGCGGGGGCCCGCTAGGTTGGAGGCGAGAGAGAAGGGCCGTATCCTCGTGGCGTGGGCTATCTCGGCTCGCGCGCTCCTTCCGCTAGGCCGCCCGCACCTTGTTCGAATCGTTGCTCGTGGTTGAAGTACAAAACAAACTTAGCGCGTGTGAGTTGTTTTATTTTTGCGCGAAAATGGGACCACTTTGGGGGGGGTGCCCCCCATAGTAGCCCCCGAGGGTAACTTGGGTTTCGAGAGGAAAGCCGAGTTGCCCTTTTCATTAGACTTGAGGCATTTACGTAGTTGTCACCAACCGGGGCGTTGGTCGTATGATTTTTACAACAAAATACTTGGAAATCCTAGCTAGGGGTAGAAGCGACGTAGGCCGTTGGATGTTCCAAGTGTTGGTGAGCTCTTCACCGTCCTCGTTGGCCGCCTTGTACGTGCCGGGCTTGAGTACCTTCACCACGACGTAGGGTCCCTCCCATGGGGGCGATAGCTTGTGGCGCCCTCGGTTGTCTTGGCGTAGCCTTAGGACCAAATCCCCCTCGGCCGAAGTCCCGTCGACGTATCTTGCGTGCCCGGTAGCGCCTTAGGGATCGTTGATACCTTGCGGAATGCATCAAGGCCACGAGGCGTGCCTCGTCCAACTGATCCAGCGAGTCCTCGCGGGCTCACTGGTTGGCATCCTCGTCATAGCCTCGAACCCTGGGCGATCCGTATTCTAAGTCCGTGGGGAGGACGGCCTCCGCGCCATGGACTAGGAAAAACGGGGTGAACCCGGTGGCTCGCTCGGGGGTGGTCCTTAGGCTCCACACGACCGCTCGGTAACTCTTGGAGCCATTTCCCGCCGCATTTGTTTAGGCGGTCGAAAATTCTAGGCTTAAGGCCTTGTAGGATCATGCCGTTGGCACGCTCTACTTGGCCGTTGGTCCGCGGGTGTGCCACGGCTGCCGGTCCACACGGATGTGGAACTTGTCGCGAACTCCAAGAATTTCCCGCCCGTGAACCGAGACCCATTGTCGGTGATGATGGAGTTTGGCACTCCAAAGCGATGGACGATGTCGGTGAAGAATGTTACCGCCCGTTACGCCCGAGATTCGTGATGGGGCGCACCTCCACCCACTTGGAGAACTTGTCGATTGCAACCAACGGGTGGGTGAAGCCCCCGGCGCCTTTCCGCAGGGGCCCGACGATGTCCAGCCCCCACACGGCGAACGGCCATGTTATGGGGATGGTCTGGCAGGGCATGGGCGGGTAGGTTGGACTTGCGGGCGTAGAACTGGCACCCTTCGCAAGTGCGTACGATCTTGCTGGCGTCCGCGACCGCGGTAGGCCAGTAAAAGCCCTGGCGGAACGCGTTGCCGACGAGGGTGCGGGGCGCGGCGTGATGACCGCATCCCCCGCGTGGATGTCCCGCAGAGTTCGCGCCCTTCGGGGATGGGCACGCACCGCCGCAGGATGCCGCAGGCGGCGCGCTTGTACGGCCTCGCCGTCAACGAGGGCAAAGGACTTGGCCATCCCGGCGATGCGCCCGGCCGCGGCCCGTCCGCGGGGAGTTCCCCTCGAGCCATCCGGGCGATGTATTTGTCACGCCCGGTCCGCTTTGACAGGAGCCGGCTCGATGTCCATCACGTCGGCCTCGTGGGAGCCATACCCCTCGAGGAGGGAGAGCACGTACGCCTCGTTCGAGGGGTCCTCGTCCATGGGTTCCGCACCCACTGGATTCGAGGGAGCCCCCGAGGGTTCGTCGTGACTCGAGGGGTGGGGCTCGAAGACGACCGAGGGCTGAGCGACGTCGCGCGCGAAAACGTTCGGGGGGGACGGTGATCCGCCGGACGCAATCTTGGCCGGCTCGTCCGCCTCCTCGTTGTACCGGCGGGGCACATGCTTGAGCTCGATGCCGTAGAACTTGTCCTCGAGGGCTCGCACGGCTTTGCGGTAGGCCTCCATCTTGTCGTCATGGCGGCTCGCATTCTTCATGACTTGATCGATTACGAGCCGCGAGTCCCCCCGCACGTCGAGGCGCTTGACGCCTAACTCAATGGCGATTTTGAGGTCACAGAGGAGGGCCTCGTATTCGGCCATATTGTTAGATGCGGGGAAGTGGAGGCGCACCGTGTACCGCATGTGTTCCCCGAGGGGTGACACGAAAAGCGAGCCCGCGCCCGCCCCTGTTTTCATCATTGAGCCGTCGAAGAACGCAGTCCGGCACTCGCTTGGATGCGCGGCGGCGCGCGCGCCGCGTATCCGTCCACTCGGCCGACGAAATCGCCAAGATTTGGGATTTGACGGCCTTGCGCGGGGCGTAGGCAAGCGTCTCACCCATTAGCTCCACGGACCACTTGGCGATCCCCGCCCGCCGGCGTCGGGATTGCGGATGATCTCCCCCAGCGGGAAGGAGGAGACCATCGTGATGGGGTGGGCCTCGAAATAGTGGCGGAGCTTACGCCGCGCAAGGACTACCGCATACAGCAGCTTCTGGACCTGAGGGTAGCGCGTCTTGGTGTCGGATAGGACCTCGCTGATGTAGTAGACCGGCCGCTGGACCGGCAAGGCGTGCCCTTCCTCCGTGCGCTCCACAACGATCACGGCGCTGACCACCTGGGTGGTTGCGGCCACGTAGAGCTGCAGGGGGTTCGCCATCTGCGGCGGCGTGAGGATTGGGGCGTGCGCTAAGGACGCCTTCGCTTGTCTAGCGCGTCCCGGGCCTCGGTGGTCCGGGAGAAGCGCTCGTGTTTTTTGAGGAGGCGATAGAGGGGCGGGGCCTTTCTCGCCGAGCCTCGAGATGAAGCGGCTCAAGGCGGCAAGGCACCCCAAAGCACCTTTTGCACCCCTTTGAGGTCCCGGATCGGGCCCATTCGCTCGAGGGTCGCAACCTTTTTAGGGTTGGCCTCGATTCCCCGTTGGGAGACAATGTATCCCGGGAGCATGCCTCGCGGCACTCCAAAGACACACTTTTCGGGGTTTAACTTGACCCCATTGGCTCGTAGGAAGCCGAACGCGATGCTCAAGTCGCCAACCGGGTCGCCCGCCTTCCCCGGTTTTTACGATGATGTCGTCCACGTACGCCTCGACCGTCCGCCCGATGTGATCTCCAAAAACGTGTTGCATGCGGCGTTGATACGTTGCACCCGCGTTTCGGAGGCCAAATGGCATCGTGACGTAGCGAACATCCCGAACGGCGTGATGAACGAAGTCGCCGAGGACCATGTGTGGTTCGAGGACCGGTGGATGGTCGCTTCCTTGTGTGATGAGTGATTGACAACGTTGTGTGGACCGATTCTTGGCTAAGTATTGCGGGTGCGAGGTTGCGGCTTGACTCGTGTTGGTGCGGGTGAAGAACAAGCGCGAAAGGTCGTCGCCGGTGAGGCCTCCGGTGTGGAGAATACAAGTAGGCTTCGTTCGAGGGACCGGTGGCCGGCGGTGTCAAGTGCGGGCCGCATGGTGGCATGAACAAGAAGATGAAGTCATGGACGGTTTCTTGGTTGAGCCTCAAAACTAAGGTCGAGCCGGGACTACGTGGGAGCCAAGTCAAGAGTGGAGATTGGCGGAGGCTACACCGAGTTCGCGGGGTTTCCGGTGGTTCACCGTAAAACCACCGGGTTCCTTGGTTGATCCACAAAGCCAAGACCGAGAACCGAAGACGGAGGCCGCAGCGGCCTCGGACCGGTCCGACCGGTGGGTCCGGCCCGGGTCGACCGGTGGGGACCGGTCGACCGGTGAGGAGCACCGGTCGGCCGTGTGCGACGACGCGGTCCGAATCTTCGAAGCGGAGGACACGCGTCGGGATCGCATGGCTTGCGTCGAGGCTACGCAGGGTGCGGTCGCCGGGCATCCGTCCGATGGTGAAGACATCAAGAATTCCAAATCCGCCCTTGAGGGGCTTGTATCCCTAGTTGTTAGAGAAGGGCATTTTAGACATTCGGTTGCCTCCATATAACCCAAGAGGTGAGAGGATGGCAGCCAACTCTTTGAACCCTAGTTCATTAGTTTTCCTATTTTCCACCTATTTTCTCTAGGTTTTCCTTAGGACTAGCAAGAGAGCTTCACGGAGAGATCTTGTAGAGAGGGATGGATGATCGGGCGGCTTGCTTGACCTTGTACGAACCTTTGTTTCATGTATAGATGATTCGGCGTGGTTCCTCAAGGTTTAGATGTGTTTTCCCCGTTGTTCTTGGTGGTGATTTTCGGAGCCCTCTCTTCGTGATTTCTTTGGGGTGTTTTCGGGGCTTTTCTCTTGGGGATTTGATGGGGGAAATTTGTGGGAACCCTTCGTGGTTCTTTGGGTTGTGATTCCCCTCCCAAATCCGTGAGAAAAGGTGCTCGATTTTGGGGTTTCTTGAGTTCTTGGGTTGGAAGTGCTTTCGGCGGGATTTCTTCGATTCCTCCTTTTTTGGACGAGATTTGGAGGGATTAAACTTGGCTATGGACTCCTCATGAGGTGTTCCCGATATCCCCAAAGTCTTGTTCAAGTCCGTGGAGTGATTCGGGAGATCGAGATTTGGATTTGGGGGAGTTGACCCGCGGGTGTTTGTTCATCCCGAGCCGCCCGGAGCTACACCGGTCCGACCGGTGCTCTTGGCTGGTCCGACCGGTGCGAGCTCTTGTGGGTTTTTGCTCGGGTGAACGTCTTGGTGTGTTCGTTGTTGTCCCGTGGTGCTTCTTGTTTCGAGTTTGGGTCCGTTTGGTGGTCGGTTGGCCTGTTTGGTGCCTTGGGGGCTTTCGTTGCCATCGGTCCGACCGGTGTGTCTCACCGGTCCGACCGTGTAGAGACACTTAGTGAAAGTTGCTCGGTTTCACCGGCGGGGACCGGTCGGCCGGTGGTGCTCACCGGTCCGACCGGTGTGGGTCCGTAGACTCGAGGTTTGTTTTTCCGCCGCGTTCTCGAGTCGGAAGGCCGTGTGTGTTGGTTCCTAGGTCCACTACAAGGTTTTCCCCCTATTGCAACAAATCCCTTAGGCAACACCACTATTTCGGTTGCAATAGGGGGGTACTATTGCACCGAAACGGTGATTTGGTTGCAATTTGTGTGTCTATTGCAACACAAAATTTGAGTTGCATTATCTATTTGTTCGGTTGCAACATGTTGACGCTAATGCGCCCTTTTTTAGGATTTCCGTTGCATTTGGTGGGAACTAATGCCACCCCAATTTTGTGTTGCATTAGCATTTCTTACGTTGCAACGAAAGTTGCTATAGCCACCATACTAGGGATGGTTGCGTTTGAACAAGTATGTCGCAACGTAGAATTTTGGTTGCAAATATATCTTTGCGATGTTGCAACAAGTTGGCGCTAATGCACCCATTATTCGAATTGTGTTGCATTTGGTGGGAAATATTGCTACCCTACTTCGCGTTGCACTAGAAATTCGAGTGTTGCAATATAAACTTGCTATGGCTACCATACTAGGGTTGGTTGCGTTTGAACGGCCTTACGCAACGTCTTATTTGGGTTGCAAATATCTCTTTGCGTTGTTGCAATACAAGGAAGGCTACTCGCTTCTAGCCTCAAGGAGGAATATTGTGTACGTATTGCCACAAAATTTGTTTAGATGAAAAAAATCTGCTATGGGGTTGTAGCGAAATTTAAAATGCGATTTAATAAATAAATTTTATTATGAAAAATCTGAATTTTAACAATATGGTATAGACTATATGTACCATGAAAAAATAGAGGAAAAAAATTGTGTTCTATGGGGATGTGGGCTAAGCCAGACCACAATAGGCTCAACCGGCGAGCGTAAAGCCCAGCGAGCGGGAGCCCGAGTGGACCGGCCACCCCATTAAGCCCCGCAGCGCAAGTAGCAAGCATTAGTTGATGATGGTAATACGAAGTTCGAAAGCGCGAGCACGCCTCTCCTTTTAAGCCGGGATACCCCCCTTCTCGGTTTACGGGGTGGCACTAAAGGTACCGGAGACTAGGATGTGAAAATGTCAAATGGGCCGATGAGAGTAATAAAAACAAGGATATGCCGGCCCAAATCGTCTATAACTTACGCCTCCCCCACCCCCAACACAC
The DNA here is from genome assembly GCA_947561735.1 of Cenchrus americanus. NCBI lineage: Eukaryota > Viridiplantae > Streptophyta > Magnoliopsida > Poales > Poaceae > Cenchrus > Cenchrus americanus. Next base: position 28,170,845 of record OX387241.1, on the reverse strand, counting down.
CGTTGCTCCCAACCATCCCCCTCGTCGGCTCGACCGTCGCGTCCACATCGAGATGCCCCCGCATCGCGGTTTCCCCGCGGCAAGCGGCGACGGCCGGCCGGAGTGGCCGCATCGAGCCTTCCCGGACCGGTGGCGGGCGCGGACGAAGGGGCCGCGCGGCGCCGTAACACGGCCGAGCGCCGCCACGGCGGCGGGGCCGCATCGAGGGGATCCCGGAGAGCGGCGGCGGCGGACGGCGGGGGGCCGCACCGAGGGTTTTCGGGCGGCGGCGGCGCGCGTACGGAGGTGCCACTACTCCACCACGCGAAGCGCGATGCACGCGGGCGGTTCAAGTGTTCCACACCACCTACCTCGTCGTCCTCCCGGTATGGTCGGCGGCACCCCAACCCCCGTCGTCCTGCGAGGTACGGACGACACCGCCACCTCGTCGTCGTCGTCGACGGCCCGCATCGCCAAGTCGATCCATCCGTAAGGGTAAGCGAGGCCCTAGTCGGATGCAAGCGTTCCCGGAAGAGAAGTGAGGTACACTGCCCTACCCTCTTTGATTTTCCGGGAATCGTGTGACTCCTTTTGCAATTAGAAAAATGTTAGTAGTTCATAGTAATCAAAATTTCATACTAGATAATGGAAATTGTGTTTTTTGTGTGCATCCATCTCACCCCATACTAGATAATGATAATGATAATTGGCTTGATTTCTTGCCATCTTTTGCCGTGAATCGACTTCGTGTACATTTGATCACAATCCCGAAAACAAAGCCGCCCAAATGAACGCAGTCGTCCCATTTAGTAGGTTAGGCCTTTTCTCGGCGGTAGTCGGGGGATCACGGGTAAATTGGTATACATTATGAGTCAAGAGATTGAATAGGCTGTTTAAAACCGAAAAACGAAGCAAATTGTTTTGTTTCCTCGGGCTAGTGAACACGCTAATCGGTGAGGATCATCATTCCGGACTCGGATCTTTGAGCAGGACAATAGCAAGAAACCGTCTCCATCAAAAGCTTCGGGATCATCGAAAAGAAAGGTGCATTGTTTTGACTAATTTGCTGCATTGGCCACAATCGTTGTAACACATTTCATGTTAGTAACTTGTGTTTGTTGTCCGCCATAGCAAATGCCCTTGCGCCAAATGGTTCAACGAGTGAAGGAGCGCTATGATGATTTGCGGGAGCGAGATTGAGAACCTAAGCTTCGACATTGCCGGAACGCGGAAGACATGGAGATGACCCCGAAGGAATTCATGGAGACTGTTGCCGACAAGTTAGAAGTGATGGCGAAGAAGATCCGCAAGCTTCGGGATAAAGTCAATCGCAAGTAGTAGTAATCTAGCTTAGTCCGTGGAGCGATTCGAGAGATCGAGTTTTGGATTTGGGGGAGTTGACCCGCGGGTGCTGTTCATCCCGAGCCGCCCGGACTACACCGGCTTGACCGGTGCTCTTGACCGGTCTGACCGGTGCGAGCCCTTGTGGGTTTTTTGCTCGGGTGAACGTCTTGGTGAGTTCGTTGTTGTCCCGTGTTGCTGCTGTTTCAAGTTTGGGTTCGTTTGGTGGTCGGTTGGCCTGTTTGGTGCCTTGGGGGCTTTCAGGCTGCCATCGGTCTAACCGGTGTGTCTCACCGGTCTGACCGGTGTAGAGCCACTTAGTGGAAGTTGCTCAGTTTCACCAGCAGGGACCGGTCTGACCGGTGGTGCTCACCGGTCTGACCGGTGTGGGTCTGTAGACTCGAGGTTTGGTTTTTCCGCTGCGTTTCTCGGGTCGGAAGGTTGTGTGTTGGTTCCTAGGTCCAGTGGCACTCCAGTGGCTACGTGGGCTTGGCCAACTTGGGTAGTGAGTCGGAGACGTGTGTTGGAAGCCGTGTTCGTCTTGTTGGAGTTATCATCTCCTTCGAGAAGAATTTTTATCGGCTCCCATTCACTCCCCCCCCTCTCGGTTCGCCGTATCGGTCCTTCAAGTGGTATCGAGCCGGTTCGGGTCTTTGTTGACTCTAACCGGTCTAAGATCCAAGGATGGCGTACCGAGAACGGGGTTCGGGTCCTCCACACTTCGATGGCAAGAACTACCGGATGTGGAGCAAGCGGATGGGTGCGTTCCTCCGCGGAAAGGGTCGACCGCTTTGGGATGTCACGGTGGACACGGGCTATGTCCAGCCGATAGATTTCCTTGCTCCGGGGTCGAGGGACGGATTCGACGCCAACAATAAGGCGGTCGACTACTTGTTTCGTGCTTTGTGTCGGCCGAGTTCGATCGGGTGCACACCGAGCACTTGGCTTGTAGGATTTGGGCGGTGTTGAAGGAGGCTCATGTTAGGAACGCCCGGGTTCGGGCACGGTTGTATGCGACCTACGGAGAGAGTCCGAGAACTTCACTCATCTCCCCCGTGAGTCCATCGATGCCTTGTTTCGCAGGTTCACGGTGGTGGTGAACAACATGAGGGCCAATATGGACGTGCTCCCGTACGATGATCATGATAGAGCGGTCAAGCTCTTACACTCTTTGGATCGTACGATATGGGGCGGAAAGTTCGAGGCCATAGTCGAGTCGGAGAGGTATGATACTCGACGGTGAACGAGTCGTTCTCGAAGCTCAAGTCGGGCCGAGGTGGATAGGGGCATGACTGCCAAGCTCGAGGGACCGACTGATTCCCATAGTCTTGCCCTCGTTGGTGGTTCCAAAGGAAAGACTAACTCTAACCCATCCACCAGGATGTTCTCGTTTTCCTCTTTGATGTCTATGCCAGATGAGGAGTTTGATGACCTTGGAGAGGACGAGCTGGCGCTGTTGACGAGGCGGTTCGAGAGGCTGCACGAGAACCGCGTGAACATGAGGAGGAACATGAGGACTTGCTTCCAGTGCGGCAAGCGGGGACACTTCGTCGCCGACCGCCCGAGAAGGCAGAGAACAAGGACGACTACAAGCACAAGCCGAGGATGAACGATGGCAAGTACCGTTCGAGGCGCGACCACAAGAGCAAGCACAAGAATAAGTACAAGGACGAGCGACGATCGAGGAAGAAGGAGGGCCGAGGCAAGGCCCGAGCGATGGTTGGAGCGAGCGACGTCGACTCCAGTTCCGCGTACTCCACCTCGAGCTCGAGCGGCGGCGAAGACGAGGGAGATCACCACAAGAACAAGAAGTCGTCCAAGAACCCGAGCGGGGGTGAGCCGCTTCGCGAGAGATGGCTTCGCACCATGGCGCCGAGTTCCGGCAGAAGAAGAGCACACGGAGCGACTCGGACTGCGAGTCCGACGACGAGGTGCGTGATGAACTTCCCTTCTCGCGCCAGGAGAATGAGAGGCTTGGCTCTTTGCTTGATAACCGTGATGACATGCTTAGAGAGGCCAAGAAAATGAGGAAAGAGCTTAGGGCTTCACTCGAGGATGCTAGGACTAGAGTGGCCGAGCTAGAGACACAGGTGCTTGATAGCAAGCTTGAGATTGATTCGCTTAAGGCTAACCCCGTTGTTTCGATGAGAATGATTGTCTTGATTGCTCCATATTCCTTGCTGATCTTGCTTTGTTTAAGGAGAAGCATGCCTCCAAGTGTGAGGAACTAGATGTGCTTAGGGTTGAAGTGGCCGAGCTTAAGTCTAGACTTTGTTTTGCTAGGTGCTTGCACTTCTTGCCCCGTTTTGCATGCTAAGATTGATGAGATGCATGCTTACACTAGTTCGCTCGAGGCTAAATTGAAGGAACCCATGCCTACATCTTGCTCTACCCGTGAAATGCATGCATTGAAAAATTTGGAGCTTGCACATTATGTTGATCGTTTGCGGGATGAGAATGATGATTTGAGGAAGTTGATGGGTTGGGCCGTCCGGTCACGAGCCTCGCTTGAGAATGATGATCGAGGCCTTTAAGAGGCAAGATGGTGAGGGGCTTGGGGCAAACAAGGTTGGTGAGGGAAGTGGAGAGAATATCCCGGAGCCACCAAAAACCCACCACAAGAATGATTTCCCTCCAAAACCTAACCATCTAAGGAATCGACTAGACACAACCCCAGCTCCACCCGTGTTTCCTACACCCACAAATGACCTACAAAAGCCTATCAAGTTTGTGAGCACTTCGGGGAAAGTGTTCTTTGGGAAGGAGAGTGAGAAGGCTAGTGGTGAGAAACCGGGTGGAGGGTTTGAGTGGGGAGAAACCAAGTGAGCGACCACATCCCAAGCCTAAGCCTAAGTTTGTGAGGTTCCATTGTGGCTATTGTGGGAGAGATGGCCATAAGGAGGAGTTTTGCTTCAAGAGGAAGCGAGAGGAGAGAATGGAGAAGGAGTGGGCTAACAAGGACAAGTACCACCCTTCCGATGGTGTACTTGAGCCTCGTATGCGGATGCCCGGGGGCAAGGCGATTGTGAGGACGAGTTCGGGCTTGGGGAGAGAAGAAGGCCGCAGGTGGTGTTGCTGCCCGGTCACACCCGGTCGGACCGGTGTGGGGCACCGGCCGGACCGGTGCGGGCCCGGGACGGACGGATGTTCGGGTTTCGAGCTCGTACGGGTGCGAGGGTTGTTTCGGTGGTCGTGGTTCGGTGGTTGGGCCGGAAAGGGTGCAGGTGGTCAGTTTGCTAGGCGTTCTCCTCCTCGTGCTCAATACGGGGATTGGAGGAGTCGTGGCTTTGAGTTGGAGAGGAAGGACGTTCCACGGGCTTTCTTGCGTGGTTTTGGTCCTCCTCCAGGCAGAGAGGGGTGGTTCCCTCAGGGTGGTTACCGTGGTGGTGTTCGTGGAGGTAGCTTTGGTAGGAGAGATGCTTTGGTTGGTGCTAACCCCACTTTCGAGCAAATGGCTCGGCACCGGTTTTCCTCCTTTGGTACTAACCCCGATCTTTGAGTCGTTTGTTCGCTCACGTGCTTATTTTTGAATTTCAGGTGGGAGACTTGAAGAACATTTGGTTGATTGACTCCGGTTGCTCGAGGCATATGACCGGAGACGGGGGGTGGTTCTCAAGTCTCGTCCCGGTGGTGACAAAGAGGTACATCACCTTTGGGGACAATGGGCGTGGGCGTGTGCTTTCGAAGGTGAGATAAAAGTGAGTGACAAGATCACTCGAGGCGTGTTGCTCTTGTTCAATCGCCGGGGTACAATTTGCTTTCGTGTCACGCTTGTTGGATGAGGGCTTTGAGGTGTTGTTTCGGCCGAGGTGGTTCTCGGATTGTGGACTCTCGAGGGGACCTTGTCCGTATGGTCGTTCCCGAGGGTCGGTGTTTCGTGCTGATTTTTCTCGGTCTTCGGGTGTGGAGCGTTGTTTCTTGGTCGGTTCTTCGAGTGAGTTGTGGAAGTGGCATAGGAAGTTGGGTCACTTGAGCTTTGACCTTTTGTCTCGCTTGAGTAAACTCAATTTGGTCCGAGGATTGCCACGGTTGAGGCTTGAGAAGGAGTTGGTTTGTGCGCCGTGTAGGCATGCCAAGATGGTAGCCTCTTCTCACCCGCCTCTCACCGATGTGATGACCGAGCGTCCATGCGAGTCGCTCCATATGGACCTTGTTGGCCCGCCTCGTGTGCGATCCGGGGTGGGAAGTGGTATGTCCTTGTTGTGGTGGACGACTATTCTCGGTATGCGTGGGTGTTCTTTACGGAGGATAAGGGGGAGACGTTTGGTTTTGTTCGAGATCTAGTCTTGAGGTTGAGGAACGAGAGGCATGGAGATGCCATACGAGCTATCCGCGGTGATAATGGCTCGGAATTCGGGAACTCTCGTTTTGAAACCTTTTGTCATGACTTGGGTCTTGAGCACCGGTTTTCGAGTCCGTATACGCCTCCCCGAATGGTGTTGTGGAAAGGAAGAACGGGACCTTGTGCGAGATGGCTCGGACGATGCTTGATGAGCATAGGACTCCGAGGAGGTATTGGGCTGAGGCGGTGAATACCGCATGCTATGTGTCGAATAGGATATACCTCAGAGTGCACAAGAAGAAGACATGCTATGAGTTGATGCATGGCCGCACACCCAAGGTGAGTCACTTCCATGTTTTTGGTTGCAAGTGTTTCATTCTGAAGAAAGGCAGGAAGTTGGATAAGTTTGAGGCTAGGTCTGTCGATGGCATTTTCTTTGGTTATGCATCTCATTCTAGAGCATATCGTGTGCTCAATCTTGAAACTAACCAAATCGTGGAGACTTGCGAGGTAACCTTCGACGAGACAGAGCCACGTAGTCGGCTTGTCTTTGAGTGTGCGGGTGATGATGAGCTTGGCGAGGAGATATTTCGGAGGAGGAGCATGAACATGGAGATGATGAGGATGGAGGTGCGGTGCCCCCGGCCGAACATGTACCCACTACTTCGTCTACGATGATGGATGGACCCTCTCGCTACACCTACGACGACAAATCAAGAACAAGGAGAAGCTGATGTTGAGGGGGAGGTAGCTTCGAGGCGAGAACCTCCCCGGCGAGTTCAAGTGGATCACCCAGCTTCGAGGATCATCGGCGATATGAATGAACGCACTACACGGTCGAGGGTTCGAAACAATTCCCATTTCGCTCATCTTTGCGTTTGTTGCTTCTTTTGATCCCAAAGACATTAGACACGCACTATCCGATCACAATTGGGTTAACTCGATGCATGAGGAGTTGGAGAACTTTGAGAGGAATCGGGTGTGGGAGTTGGTTGACCCTCCCCCGGGGTGTAAGCCGATTGGTACAAAGTGGGTGTGGAAAAACAAAGAGGGAGAGAAGGGTGAGGTTGTGAGGAACAAGTCGAGACTTGTTGCTCAAGGGTTCGATCGAAGGAGGGGATCGACTACGAGGAGACCTTTGCTCCCGTAGCCGGTTGGAGGCGATTAGGATCCTTCTAGCCTTTTCCGTGGCTAAAGGGTTCAAGTTGCACCAAATGGATGTGAAGAGTGCTTTTCGAATGGAGTGTTGGAGGAAGAAGTGTATGTGAGGCGACCTCGGGGTTTGAGAGTGAGAAGTACCCCCACCGGGTGTACAAGTTGAGGAAGGCGCCGTATGGGTTGAAGCAGCGCGCCTAGAGCTTGGTATGGCAGGTTGAGGGGGTTCTTGTTTGAGAGAGGTTTTGAGATGGGAAAGGTCGATCGGACCTTGTTTTTGCCTCGAGGGGGCGGCGTAGATATCCCGATTGTGCGGGTGTACGTGGATGATATTGTCTTTGGTGGCTCGTCTAACTCTCTTGTTGTGAGGTTTGCGGATGATATGAGCGGGGAGTTTGAGATGAGCATGATGGGCGAGTTGCGCTTCTTCCTCGGGCTACAAATCAAGCAATCAAAGGAAGGAACATGTGTGCACCGTGCTAAGTACACCAAGGACATTGTGAGGAAGTTCAAGATGGAGGACTCCAAGGCTATGACGACGCCGATGAGTACGACTACGGCTCTTGATGCGGACGAGGAAGGTGAACACGTGGATCGAAGGAGTACCGAGCATGATCGGGTCACTCCTCTACTTGACGGCGACGAGGCCGGACATACGCTTCTCGGTGTGTCCGTGCGCTCGTTTTCAAGCGTCTCCGAGGACTTCGCATCGGCAAGCGGAAGCGAATTTTCGTGTACTTGCGTCACACTCCCGACTTCGGCCTTTGGTACTCCGCGTCCTCTTCTTTGGCGCTTCATGGTTTTTCGGACGCGGATTTTGCCGGGTGTCGGTTGGATAGGAAGTCCACTTCGGGACTTGCCGCTTTTGGGTTCCTCTTTGGTGTCTTGGTCTTCCCGCAAGCGGTCGAGTGTTGCTCAATCCACGACCGAGGCCGAGTATGTTGCCGCCGCTAGTTGTTGCTCTCGGCTCCTTTGGATCACCTATACCATGAGTGACTTTGGTGAGGAGTATACCCATGTCCCATTTCAATGTGATAGCACCGATGCCATAAGCGTTGCAAAGAACCCGGTGCTCCATTCCAAAACCAAGCACATAGAAGTGAGGTATCATTTTCTGAGAGACAACGTCGAGAAAGGAAAGATATCTTTGATCCATGTACCCACACATGACCAACTAGCCGATATTTTCACCAAACCCCTAGATCAAGCCACTTTCACTCGTTTGCGGGGGGAACTTGGTGTGTGTTTGATTTCTTGAGTTGGGTGTGTGGGAGCTCTCTTTTGCCGGTGGTGTCGAGCCCGTTTTGCCTCCCCTCGAGGAGCCGGTTTGTAGCATATGTATAGCTTTTCTTTGTGCATTTCTTGCATTTGGCATGGCATATGTAACATGATGTATAGGCATCCTTGTATCTTAGATTGCATGCATTTTGTATCATATGCATTGGTTAGGAAAAGCTTCTCCCATATACATTATTCACCATGGAATGAGATATATGTCTTTGTGAGCTTATTTGGTATGCTACGGTTAGTTTGGCTTAGCTCTTGATGATCTTGATGAATAATCCATGGTTGATAGCTATGCTTTTGAAAAATGTCACATGTATGTTCTCTCATGTGTAAATGCCTTTACATGCTCTTGACATGTTTGTGTGGCCTTGCTATGCTTAATTTGTGGTTGGATGGCTAGTTTATTGATCATATGGGGCCAAAGGCTCATTTGCCATCATGAATGTTTAGCCCTCTTGATTTATCTTGTGGAGGAGCATAAGTTCCTTTTTGTCGCAAAGACATTTCATGTACCATTTACAAATCTGAAAATGAAATGAAAAATGCTTGGAAAATATGTTCCCATGTCATACGTGCTTGAATTTAATTTGCTTTGGGTGCTAAACCGTTGCATGATGCCTACCAATGAGAAGTCTCATACATAGAAGTAGGCACATGACTCGGTGGCTTTGACATGACATGAGGTGCTTGTGGGTGTTTGTGATGGTCTTATGATTAGAATGGCTGTCCTAGCATGAAGTTTGTGTGGCTTTGCCATTTTGATATGCTTTGATCATGTTTAGGACTTTGCTCATGAGAGGCAAGTTTTTCGCAAAATTGCCAAAATCCATCTTAGCTTCGTCCAATGGTTGTGAAACTTGGTGATCATGTAGTTGAGATCGATACGAAGCCGTAGAGTATCTAACTTGCTCATTTGGACGTGTGTAGCATCCTATGTTGAATTTTGTATATTTGAGAAGCTCTAGGTTGAAAGTTTTGCATTTTTGGCTTGATTCATGCATTGCCAACAAGGGGGAGAAGTTTGAGCTTGAAATGGCTTAGTGGATGCATTTAGAAGGTTTTCGGTGGTTTCGAGCCATTTCGGGTTTCGTTGTACACCGGTCTAACCGGTGAAGAGCACCGGTCCGACCGGTGTGAGTGCTTGGTCCTTTACATATGTTAGGCACCGGTCGACCGGTGGTGATGACCGGTCGATCGGTGTGAGCCGAAAGTGTTGTAGCTGTCCTGTTTCATGTGGTTTCTTGCATGCATTCGTCCAGGGGGAGTTGCATTGGTTCAGGGGGAGCTTGCATGTGTGCAGGGGGAGCTCTTTTTGAGTTTTCGAGTTTTGTTTTGGTGGTTTGTGCTCTTTGAGCTTTGTTTTGTCTCGGATGTGTCGAGCCGTTGCCCTTGCCTAAGGGGTCCGAGACTTGTTTCCTTCAAGTGATCTTGATCTTTGCCTTTGTTTGGCTTTCGATCGCTTGTTGGAGTTTCTTTTTGTTCGTTTCTTTTCTTTTTCTTTTCTCTCTTGTTACTTTCGTGTGGGTGTTGTCAATGCACTCATCAAGGGGGAGATTGAGGACCATGTGTGGTTCGAGGACCGGTGGATGGTCACTTCCTTGTGTGATGAGTGATTGACAACGTTGTGTGGACTGATTCTTGGCTAAGTATTGCGGGTGCGGGTTGCGGCTTGACTCGTGTTGGTGCGGGTGAAGAACAAGCGCGAAAGGTCGTCGCCGGTGAGGCCTCCGGGTGTGGAGAAGACAAGTAGGCTTCGTTCGAGGGACCCGGTGGCCGGCGGTGTCAAGTGCGGGCCGCATGGTGGCATGAACAAGAAGATGAAGTCATGGACGGTTTCTTGGTTGAGCCTCAAAACTAAGGTCGAGCCGGGACTACGTGGGAGCCAAGTCAAGAGTGGAGATTGGCGGAGGCTACACCGAGTTCGCGGGGTTTCCGGTGGTTCACCGTAAAACCACCGGGTTCCTTGGTTGATCCACAAAGCCAAGACCGGAGAACCGAAGACGGAGCCGCAAGCAGGCACGGACCGGTCGACCGTGGGTCCGACGGTCGACCGGTGGGGACCGGTCGGCGGGTGAGGAGCACGGTCGGCCGTGTGCGACGACGCGGTCCGAATCTTCGAAGCGGAGGACACGCGTCGGGATCGCATGGCTTGCGTCGAGGCTACGCAGGGTGCGGTCGCCGGGCATCCGTCCGATGGTGAAGACATCAAGAATTCCAAATCCGCCCTTGAGGGGCTTGTATCCCTAGTTGTTAGAGAAGGGCATTTTAGACATTCGGTTGCCTCCATATAACCCAAGAGGTGAGAGGATGGCAGCCAACTCTTTGAACCCTAGTTCATTAGTTTTCCTATTTTCCACCTATTTTCTCTAGGTTTTCCTTAGGACTAGCAAGAGAGCTTCACGGAGAGATCTTGTAGAGAGGGATGGATGATCGGGCGGCTTGCTAGACCTTGTACGAACCTTTGTTTCATGTATAGATGATTCGGCGTGGTTCCTCAAGGTTTGGATGTGTTTTCCCGGTTGTTCTTGGTGGTGATTTTCGGAGCCCTCTCTTCGTGATTTCTTTGGGGTGTTTTCGGGGCTTTTCTCTTGGGGATTTGATGGGGGAAATTTGTGGGAACCCTTCGTGGTTCTTTGGGTTGTGATTCCTCTCCCAAATCCGTGAGAAAAGGTGCTCGATTTTGGGGTTTCTTGAGTTCTTGGGTTGGAAGTGCTTTCGGCGGAATTTCTTCGATTCCTCCTTTTTTGGACGAGATTTGGAGGGATTAAACTTGGCTATGGACTCCTCATGAGGTGTTCCCGATATCCCCAAAGTCTTGTTCAAGTCCGTGGAGTGATTCGGGAGATCGAGATTTGGATTTGGGGGAGTTGACCCGCGGGTCTTGTTCATCCCGAGCGCCCAGGCTACACCGGTCTGACCGGTGCTCTTGGCCGGTCCGACCGGTGTGAGCTCTTGTGGGTTTTTGCTCGGGTGAACGTCTTGGTGTGTTCGTTGTTGTCCCGTGGTGCTTGTTGTTTCGAGTTTGGGTCCGTTTGGTGGTCGGTTGGCCTGTTTGGTGCCTTGGGGGCTTTCGAGTCGCCATCGGTCCGACCGGTGTGTCTCACCGGTCGATCGGTGTAGAGCCGCTTAGTGAAAGTTGCTCGGTTTCACCGGCGGGGACCGGTCGACCGGTGGTGCTCACCGGTCCGACCGTGTGGGTCTGTAGACTCGAGGTTTGTTTTTCCGCCGCGTTCTCGAGTCGGAAGGCCGTGTGTGTTGGTTCCTAGGTCCGGTGGCACTCCGGTGGCTACGTGGGCTTGGCCAACTTGGGTAGTGAGTCGGAGACGTGTGTTGGAAGCCGTGTTCGTCTTGTTGGAGTTTTCATCTCCTTCGAGAAGAATTTTTATCGGCTCCCATTCACTCCCCCCCCTCTCCGGTTCGCCGTATCGGTCCTTCGGTCGCGAGCCGGTCGGACTCCTTCATCTTTATTTGATGATACCGGAGTAGGCATCAAGGAAGCAAAGTAATTCACACCCGGTACCGTTGAATCAACGATTTGATCAATACGTGGCAAAGGAAAAGGAACTTTAGGACATGCTTTATTAAGACTAGTGTAGTCAATACACATCCGCCACTTCCCGTTCTTTTTCTTTACAAGCACAGGGTTGGCTAGCCACGTTGGGTGGAACACCTCCTTGATGAACCCGGCCTCGAGGAGCTTCGCCGCTCCGCTCCGATTGCCCGTCGCCGCTCCTCGTCGAAGCGGCGGAGCCATTGCCGAATGGCGCGGGCGTGAGGCGGATGTCAAGGGAGTGCTCGGCGACCTCCCTCGGGATGCCTGGCATATCCGAGGGGCTCCACGCGAAGATGTCGGCGTTGGCGCGGAGGAAGTCGACGAGCACCACTTCCTATTTGGGATCGAGGGTGGAGCTGACCCTCAACGCCTTGCCCTCGGGGGCAGAAGGATCGAGGGGGACCTCCTTGGTCTGCTCCGCGGCCTCGAATGTGCCGGTGTGCTTGGCGGTGGAGTTGAGGTCGTCGTTGACCATCTTCTCCAAAGTGGTCACCAGCGCTTCATCCAGCGCCAGTGCTTCTGCGTGCTCCACGCACTCGACGTCGCAGTCGAATGCGTGCTCGATGGACGAGCCGACGGTGATGACGCCGTTCGGTCCTGGCATCTTCATCTTCAAGTAGGTATAGTTGGGGACCGCCATGAATTTGGCGTAACAAGGTCGCCCAAGTATAGCGTGGTAGGCTCCCTTGAACCCCACCACCTCGAAGGTGAGGATCTCCTTGCGGAAATTCTTCGCGGTGCCAAACCAAACCGGCAGGTCGATCTGCCCGAGGGGCTGGACCTGCTTGCCCGGCGCAATGCCATGGAATGGCTTCGTGCCGGGGCCGCGGCCTGGTCCACCCCGATCCCCATCAAGCGCAGCGTATGCGCGTAGAGGATGTTGAGGCTGCTTGCCTCCGTCCATCAAGACTTTTGAGAACCACGCGTTCCCAATGATTGGGTCGACCACCAGCGGATGCGGCCCGGTTGGGGACGCGGTTCGGGTGGTTCTCCCGGCTGAAGGTGATGGCGTCCTCCGACCAGTTGAGGAAGGAGGGAGGCGCCCTCTTTGCGGCGAGGACCTCGTGCCGCTCCCGCTTGCGCTGGCGGGTCGACATGTCGACGGTTGGCCCCCCAAAGATGAGGAACACGTTCTCCACGGCGAGGAAGCCGCCGGCGTCGCCATCTCCTCCGTCTTTCTTGGCCTCTGCCTCCTTCGCGGCGGCGCGGCCATAGAACTTCTTCAGCATGTCGCATTGCTCAAGGGTGTGGTTCACTGGGGTCTTGTGATAAGGACATGGCTTCTTCGGCATGTCATCAAACACCCCCCGGACCTCGAGGGGCCGGTCGAGGGCCCCGTCGAGCCGGGTCGACGCAAAGGGCCTCGGCCTCACCGCCGTCGCGCCCCGCCCCCTCGCGCACCTCGCGGCGCGGCTTCTTTCCCTTCTTGCCCCGCTTGTCCTTGCGGTGGGGCTCCCCGGACTTGCGCCCTCCGCGGGCGCATCGTCCGAGCGCCCGCCCTTCTTGCCGTCAAAGATCGCCCCCACGGCCTCTTCTCCCGAGGCAAAGCCGGTGGTGATGTCGAACGGCTCGTTGGAGTCCGCGGGCGGGGCCGCGTCCTAGCTCTCGCACGAGGTCCCGCACGTGGTGCCCTCGAGGAAGGCGTGCACAATTTCGGATTGCGCCACACTCGGGAGCTCCGTGCGGCGCTTGGAGAAGCGCCGTATGAAGTCCCGCGGCGACTCGGCCGGGCTTCCGTGTGCGGGAGCGTATGTCCCGGGAATTTCGGGGCGCACGTACGTGCCCCGGAAGTTGCCCACGAACGTGCGGACCGGATCATCCCAATTGTGGATTTGGTCGCGGGCGGTGTGCTCGAGCCATGTCCCGGCCGCATCGCCGAGGTGCGGGGGCAAGTTGCGAATGATGACCTCGTCGGCCGGTGGCCCCGCCCGGCCGGCAAGCCAAGCGGTAGTCGTTGAGCCACACGCGGGGATCCATCTCCCCGTTGTAGTTGACAATGGTCGAGGGTTGGCGAAAGCGGCGGGGGGAAGGCCGCCGCGCGGATCTCCCCGCCGAACACACGGGTCCCTAGGGGCTCCGGCGTCGGGGGAGCGGTCCTCGCCGCCGTCGTAGCGTCCGCCTCGTCGAGGGTGGTAGCCTACCGCCGCCGGGCGTCCGCCCGCTCGTGCGGCGAGTGTTGATGACGTTGCGGGCGTCACCGTCCGGCGCTCGCGTGTGTCGAGGAGCCGTTCCTTGGCCGCCGCGCGCCCCGAGTTGGCGGGACGCGCGCGCGGCTTCCCCCCCCGCGTGGACCGAGGGTTCGCCCCCTTGTGCGGCCCCCGTCGCCTCGCGCATCCCCTTGCTGGTGGATACGTGAGGCCGAACTTTCGGCTCGCCGGACGGCCGCCCTCGCTCGATGAGGGCTCGCACCTCGCGGCGCAGTTCCGCGCCTCGGGGGTCGAGGGCGCCGGCATGGCCCGTAGTAGCGTCGCGGCGTCAACGAGCTTCCGACTTGCCCGTGGAGGCACGTCGGGGTCGTCGGCGTTGATGCGGTCGCGGGCCCCCCCGCCCGGCCCTCCCGCACGCGTTCGCCGCGAGCGGAGGCTTCTCCCCGCCATCGAGGCGCGAAGCGGCCGCACCGTGCGGTACTCCTCCGCCGACCAGCCTCGAGCTCGCGGGCTTGGGCTAGGCGCGCGTCGGCGTCGGCTCCGGCGGGGGTGCTTGGCCCCGCGGCCTAGCGCGGAGCGATCCCCTGGGGGCGGCGTGATCTCCCCGTCCCCGCCGCCCACCGCGCGCGGTGGCGTTCGCCGGGTCGTTGGTGACGACGACGCAGCACTCCCCGCGCGGGAGCGTAGCTCCCGTGCCGGAGTCATCGGAGCAGCCGAACCGCAGTCCGTAGCGTCAAGGAAACGCCGAACATGACCGGGGTCCGGCACGCCGCAGAAGTCCCATTCTCGCGTACCCGTGGCGGTTGGCGGGCGGCGGCGCATCGAGGGAACCCGGGGACGACTCGTCACCGGCCGAGGCGCCGGGATCCCGGCGACGAAGACGTGACGACCGGGGGAACCCTGCGCATCATGGTGTTGACGTTGGCGTCGTAGGCCGTCGTGGCACCACGCAGCCCAATGGGAAGGCGCGGTCCGAGACCGTGCGCCGTCCCGTTGGGATGGTGGTCATCGTGGCGGCAGGCGCGCCGTGCTGAGAGGCAGCGCGCTCGGCTTGCCGTCACTCGGACCGCACTTGGCGTGAACGCCGACAGGAGCGGTGGCGGCGTCGTGGCGCCGACGGACCCGCGGCGTCCGTGCCGGCGGGCGTCCGCGCCGTGACCGTGCGTGCGGCGGGGACCGGGAGCGGACCCGGCCCGGCGCGCGCGCGCGGGCTCCTCACGGTTGGTGAGGCGCATGAGGTAGCCGTTCCTCGTGGCCTGAAAGTTCAGGCCCCCGAACCGGATTTCGAACCCGGCGGGGAGGGGGTCCGAGCTGCCCATGCAGTAGCGTGTACCACGGTACTCAGTGCGGATCACCATGGAGGGAGTTGACGGATCGACCTTAGGCGCTCAGATTGCCCCACAGTGGGCGCCAACTGTCGGTGCGGAATGTGGTCCCGACACTAACCAGTAGTAAGCGCCGTGGTCTATCCCTCAATGGTCGATGCTAAGCAACAAGAGACACGAGTTTTATCCCCGGTTCCCGCCGGTGGGCCGTACGTCCCGGCGCGTGGCGTGCTCAAGGCACTATATTACTTAGCACCGGGGGTGCTCGTAGTGGGGCTGCTACAAGCAAGGCGGGAGAGGAAGCGTAGCTTCCAAGTCCCCGGTGTAGTGGCCGAAGATGTTGTGGGAGAATTGGAGAGCAAGTGCGTGGTGCGGCCGTCTCTCCGCCTGTGTTGTCTGTCTCTCCCCGCGGCGGGGGGGTTCGTCCCCCTTTTATAGATCAAGGAGCGAGCGAATCACATGCGCGCCGTGCTATTTAGCTACGTGAAGGGGCGTGGCATGCTATGCGTAGAGTGGGCGGCCGTCCGGATGATCCTTGCAGCAATCCGGCCATCATGACCTATCTTGTACCCGAACGGTGGCGGTTCGAGGGTAGAAGGGCGGCGGATGGCCGTGATGTCTTCCGATAGGCTCGAGGGAGCTGCCGACGTTGGTCCGTATGGGGTACGGGAGTAGGTAAAACGACGTCCGGTTCCCGCATGCGTTCCACGGTCTTCGGAGTCGTTGCTACGGCGCCCGGCGTGCGCCCGCACGCGCGGGGGCGGCGGCCATACCGTAACAAAGGCGGGGATGGCGTCCCACCGGCCTAGCGCCTCCACCTAACCCCCGTAAGGTCACAAGAAAGCAAATCGAGGGTGCGGCCGGCCCCCCTTCGAGGGCTCGGCGCGTTAGCCGTCTTGGAGCGAGGTGCACGGCGTCACGGGACGGCACCGGTCCCCGCCGCACGGTCCCCCCCCCCCCCCCCCACGGTGATGGGGATGGGCTCCCTCCGCGGGGAGTTGGTGCGGCGGTGCGGGGCGCGAGCCCCGGCGCATGATGGCGCCGTCCCGCCGGTGTCGGGCGTTAAATGCCCGTGTACGGGGGGCGGGTGCACGCGTGCGGGGCGCCCTCGTGCGGGGCGGACCCCGGTCGAGGGCGGGGCAGACCCTCGAGCGAGGCGGAGCCTGCTCGAGGGGGAGCGGGCCCTCGAGCGAGTCGGAGCCTTGCTCGAGGGAAGCGCACCCCCTCGAACGGGATAGAGCCCGCCCGAGGGAGGCGCGCATCCTCGAGCGAGGTGAAGCCTGCTCGAGGGGATCTTCGAGAGGGCCGCCTTGGTGGGCCGTTGAGGTCCCCGCGGCGTGGGCCGTATCCTGCATGGTTAGGCAAAGTGTGTTTGGCTTTGTTGCGGGTTTTAAGTGAAGATTTCCCGGTTGTTAAAGGGGACCCCTAGGGCTGTCCTCGACAACCGGCGCGGCCGCTTCATGAGTCGTGCCGGGCGGCTTGGCGCGACTCATGAAGCCGCTCGCGCCAAGTGACGTGGCGCGACTCGTGAAGCAGTCACGCCTGTGGAGAGCCAAAACCAGTTTTGCCGTAGGTCAAATGTCGCACAAGAGTCGCGCCACGTCACTTGGCGCGACTGCTTCATGAGTCGCGCCACGTCACTTGGCGCGACTGCTTCATGAGTCACGCCAAGCCGGCTGTCGCGACTCATGAAGCAGTCGCGCCATTGAGGTTCCAAAACCAGTACTGCACTTCTTTGGGGGGTTGGAATTTGGTTAAGTCTGGGAGTTTTTTTGTGAGTTCGAAATTTGATAAATTTGTGCCGTTTTTTGGAGTGAGTTCAAGAATACGACCACAAATATTTACATGGTTAAGAAACACCAATTCACACATAATTTAACACATATATTGAAGGACATCAAACTCCTCATCCGGCATAGACATCAAAGAGGAAAACGAGAACATCCCGGTGGATGGGTTAGAGTTAGTCTTTCCTTTGAAACCACCAACGAGGGCAAGACTATGGGAATCGGTCGGTCCCTCGAGCTTGGCGCTCATGCCCCTATCCACCTCGGCCGACTTGAGCTTCGAGAACGGCTCGTTCACCGTCGAGTATCATACCTCTCCGACTCGACTATGGCCTCGAACTTTCCGCCCCATATCGTACGATCCAAAGAGTGTAAGAGCTTGACCGCTCTATCATGATCATCGTACGGGAGCACGTCCACATTGGCCCTCATGTTGTTCACAACCACCGTGAACCTCTCGAAACAAGGCATCGATGGACTCACCGGGAGATGAGTGAAGTTCTCGTACTCTCTCCGTAGGTCACATACAACCGTGCCTCGAACCTCGGGCGTTCCCAACATGAGCCTCCTTCAACACCGCCCAAATCCTACAAGCCAAGTGCTCGGTGTGCACCCGATCGAACTCGGCCGACACAAAGCACGAAACAAGTAGTCGACCGCCTTATTGTTGGCGTCGAATCCGTCCCTCGACCCCGGAGCAAGGAAATCCATCGGCCGGACATAGCCCTGTGTCCACCGTGACATCCCAAAAAACGGGCCCTTTCCGCGGAGGAACGCACCCATCCGCTTGCTCCACATCCGGTAGTTCTTGCCATCGAAGTGTGGAGGACCCGAACCTCGTTCCCCGGTACGCCATCCTTGGATCTTAGACGGTTAGAGTCAACAAAGACCCGAACCGGCTCGATACCACTTGAAGGACCGATACGGCGAACCGGAGAGGGGGGGGGAGTGAATGGGAGCCGATAAAAATTCTTCTCGAAGGAGATGAAAACTCCAACAAGACGAACGCGGCTTCCAACACACGTCTCCGACTCACTACCAAGGTTGGTCAAGCCCACGTAGCCACCGGAGTGCCACCGGACCTAGGAACCAACACGCAACCTTCCGACCCGAGAAACGCAGCGGAAAAACCAAACCTCGAGTCTACAGACCCACACCGGTCAGACCGGTGAGCACCACCGGTCGAGCCGGTCCCCGCTGGTGAAACTGAGCAACTTCCACTAAGTGGCTCTACACCGGTCAGACCGGTGAGACACACCGGTTAGACCGATGGCAGCCTGAAAGCCCCCAAGGCACCAAACAGGCCAACCGACCACCAAACGAACCCAAACTTGAAACAGCAGCAACACGGGACAACAACGAACTCACCAAGACGTTCACCCGAGCAAAAAACCCACAAGGGCTCGCACCGGTCAGACCGGTCAAGAGCACCGGTCAGACCGGTGTAGCACCGGGCGACTCGGGATGAACAAAGACCCGCGGTCAACTCCCCCAAATCCAAAACTCGATCTCTCGAATCGCTCCACGGACTTGAACAAGACTTTGGGGATATTAGGAACACCTCATGAGGAGTCCATAGCCAAGTTTAATCCCATCAAAACTCGTCCAAAAAGGAGGAATCAAAGAAATCCCGCCGAAAGCACTTCCAACCCAAGAACTCAAGAAACCCCGAAATCGAGCACTTTTCCTCACGGATTTGGGAGGGGAATCACAGCCCAAAGAACCACGAAGGGTTCCCACAAATTTCCCCCATCAAATCCCCAAGAGAAAAGCCCCGAAAACAACCCAAAGAAATCACCGAGAGAGGGCTCCGAAAATCACCACCAAGAACAACCGGGGAAAACACATCCAAACCTTGAGGAACCACGCCGAATCATCTATACATGAAACAAAGGTTCGTACAAGGTCTAGCAAGCCGCCCGATCATCCATCCCTCTCTACAAGATCTCTCTCGTGAAGCTCTCTTGCTAGTCCTAAGGAAAACCTAGAGAAAATAGGTGGAAAATAGGAAAACTAATGAGCTAGGGTTCCAAGAGTTGGCTGCCATCCTCTCACCTCTTGGGTTATATGGAGGCAACCGAATGTCTAAAATGCCCTTCTCTACTAACTAGGGATACAAGCCCCTCAAGGGCGGATTTGGAATTCTTGATGTCTTCACCATCGAACGGATGCCCGGCGACCGCACCTCGCGTAGCCTCGACGCAAGCCATGCGATCCCGACGCGTGTCCTCCGCTTCGAAGATTCGGACCGCGTCGTCGCACACCCGGCCGACCGGGTGCTCCTCACCGGTCAGACCGGTCCCCACCGGTCAGACCGGTCAGACCCACCGGTCAGACCGGTCTGGTGCTGCTGCACCTCCGTCTTCGGTTCTCCGGTCTTGGCTTTGTGGATCAACCAAAGAACCCAGTGGTTTTCTGGTGAACCACCGGAAACCCCGCGAACTCGGTGTAGCCTCCGCCAATCTCCACTCATGACTTGGCTCCCACGTAGTCCCGGCTCGACCTTGGTTTTGAGGCTCAACCAAGAAACCGTCCATGACTTCATCTTCTTGTTCATGCCACCATGCGGCCCGCACTTGACCCCCGCCGGCCACCGGGTCCCTCGAACGAAGCCTACTTGTCTTCTCCACACCCCGGAGGCCTCACCGACGACGACCTTTCGCGCTTGTTCTTCACCCGCACCAACACGAGTCAAGCCGCAACCCGCACCCGCAATACTTAGCCAAGAATCGGTCCACACAACGTTGTCAATCACTCATCACACAAGGAAGCGACCATCCACCGGTCCTCGAACCACACATGGTCCTCAATCTCCCCCTTGATGAGTGCATTGACAACACCCACACGAAAGTAACAAGAGAGAAAAGAAAAGAAAAAGAAACGAACAAAAAGAAACTTCAACAAGCGATCGAAAGCCAAACAAAGGCAAAGAGCAAGATCACTTGAAGGAAACAAGTCTCGGACCCCTTAGGCAAGGGCAGCGGCTCGACACATCCGAGACAAAGCAAAGCTCAAGCAAAGAGCGCAAACCACCAAAACAAAACTCGAACAACCACAAAGAGCTCCCCCTGCACACATGCAAGCTCCCCCTGAACCAATGCACCTCCCCCTGGACGAAAGCATGCAAAACAAATTAAAACGAGGCTGCAGCCGCAAAGAATTTCAGCTCACACCGGTCGACCGGTCATCACCACCGGTCAGACCGGTGCCTAACATGTGTACAGGACCAGCACTCACACCGGTCGGACGGTGCTCATCACCGGTCAGACCGGTGTACAACAGAGCCCAGAAATGGCTCGAAACCACCTGAAAACCTCCTAAACGCGTCCAACAAGCCATTTCAAGCTCAAACTTCTCCCCCTTGTTGGCAATGCATGAATGAAGCCAAAAATGCAAAACTTTCAACCTAGAGCTTCTCAAATATACAAAATTCAACAAAGAATGCTACAGATGTCCAAATGAGCAAGTTAGATACTCTACGGCTTCGTATCGATCTCAACTACATGATCACCAAGTTTCACAACCATTGGATGAAGCTAAGATGGATTTTGGCAATTTTGCGAAAAACTTGCCTCTCATGAGCAAAGTCCTAAACATGATCAAAGCATATCAAAATGGCAAAGCCACACAAACTTCATGCTAGGACGACCATTCTAACCATAAGACCATCACAAACACCCACAAGCACCTCATGTCATGTCAAAGCCACCGAGCCATATGCCTACTTCTATGTATGAGACTTCTCATTGGTAGGCATCATGCAACGGTTTAGCACCCAATGCAAATTAAATTCAGCACAAATGACATGGGAGCATATTTTCCAAGCATTTTTCATTTCATTTTCAGATTTGTAAATGGTACATGAAATGTCTTTGCGACAAAAAGGAACTTATGCTCCTCCACAAGATAAATCAAGAGGGCTAAACATTCATGATGGCAAATGAGCCTTTGGCCCCATATGATCAATACACTAGCTATCCAACCACAAATTAAGCATAGCAAGGCCACAAAAACATGTCAAGAGCATGTAAAGGCATTTACACATGAGAGAGCATTCATGTGACATTTTTCAAAAGCATAGCTATCAACCATGGATTATTCATCAAGATCATCAAGAGCTAAGCCAAACTAACCGTAGCATATCAAACAAGCTCACAAAGACATATATCTCATTTCATGGTGAACAATGTATATGAGAGAAGCTTTTCCTAACCAATGCATATGATACAAAATGCATGCAATCTAAGATACAAGGATGCCTATACATCATGTTACATATGCCATGCCAAATGCAAGAAATGCACAAAGGAAAGCTATACATATGCTACAAAGGAGCTCCCACACACAAAGCTCACAAACCACCGGCTCCTCGAGGGAAGGCAAAACGGGCTCGACACCACCGCAAAAGAGCAAAGGAGCACCAAACTCACAAGCTCCCCCTAAACTCATGCATTAAGGCCAAAGAGCGTACAAAGCTCACCTTACACACATGAGATAAAGCAAAGAGCAAAAAAAACCAAGTGGCTTGACCAAGGCCACACACTCGAAGGTCACAAATACACTCACCTTTATCATTTCTTCACAATTCACTCATCCTTGTCCAACATCCTCGAAAGCGATGTACCTCCATGTCACCACCGGGGTATGAAGCCGAAGAACCACCCCCAATATCAACCAAATGTTCTCCGGCCATCCACCCGCAACTCAAAACCAAGAGCGAGAGCGAGCAACCGACTCAACACTGGGGTTAGTTCCAAATGTGTAAAACCAGTGCCTAGCCATTTGCTCGAAAGTGGGGTTAGCAAAAACCAAACCATCTTTCCTACCAAAGCTACCTCCACGAACACCACCACGGTAACCACCATGAGGGAACCAACCCTCTCTACCTGGAGGAGGACCAAAACCACGAAAGAAAGCTCGTGGACCATCCCTCCTCTCCTTCTCAAAGCCATGACTCCTCCCATCCCCGTAGTGAGCTCGAGGGGGAGAATGCCTAGCAACCGCGGCCTCCCGCAAACTTTCCGGACCAACCACCGTAACCACGACCTCCGTAAACAACCCTCGCACTCGTACGAGCACGAAACCCAACTGCTGCCTCGTCCGGCGCCGCACCGGTCCGACCGGTGCTCCACACCGGCCCGACCGGTGTAGCCCGGCGCAGGCACCTCCAACGACCTTCCGCTCTCCCCAAGCCCGAACTAACCTCACACTCGCCTTGGCCCCGGGCAACGCACACGAGGCTCAAGTACACCATCGAAAGGGTGGTACTTGTCCTTGTTAGCCCACTCCTTCGCCATTCTCTCCTCACGCTTCCTCTTGAAGCAAAACGCTCTCTTGTGACCATCCTTCCCACAAAACTCACAATGGAAACGGATCGATCTGGGCTTAGGCTTGGGATGAGGCTCTTCACAAGGCTTCTCACTTGGTTTCTCACTAGGCGTTTCACTTGCCTTCTCACTCGGTTTTTCTCTTGGTTGGTTTGGCTTGCATGCAAACTTGTCTTTGGGTGTGGGTTGTGGTGGAACTGAAACATTCCCAAATTTCCTTTCTCTCTCACCACTACCCTCACCAACCTTATCCAATCCCAAAGCCCAACCGTCAAAGCGCTTACAGCTAGCAATCATCATACCAAGCTGAGGTTCTTGACTCGACAACCAACTCAGCGCTTCACGCAACTTATCATTCTCATCTTGCAAGCGACCAACACATTTTGCAAGATCCAAATTCTTCATAGCATGCAACTCACATGTAGAGCAAGAAGTAGGAATAGGCACTTTCAAATCAGCCTCAAGTGAAACAATGCGAGAACGGAGCTCAAGCAATTTTCTCATGCAAACTAGGGCAAGAAGTGCAAGCACCAAGCAAAGTGGGTCTAGATTGTAGCTCAGCCCAACTCAACCCTAAGCACATCTAGTTCCTCACACTTGGAGGCATACTTCTCCCTAAGATCGACTCAAGTCGCCTAGGAAAGCGAGCAATCGAGCACAATCATTTTCATCGAAACAACGGGGCTAGCCTTGAGCGAATCAATTTCAAGCTTGCTATCAAGAACCTCGTGTTTCTAGCTCGGCCACTCTAGTCCTAGCATCCTCGAGCAAAGATCTAAGCTCCTTCCTAAGCTTCTTAGCCTCTCTAAGCATGTGATCGCGATTATCAAGCAAGTCAACCAACTCCTCATTCTCCTTGCGCAAAGAGGAGAGCTCATCACATACCTCATCCTCGGAATCCAAGTCCGATGCGTCCCTCCGGCTTCTCTTGCTGTCTCGAACCGCGAGCCATGCCGCGAAGTCGTCCTTGAGGCTTAGGCCCGTCACACAAAGGCCGTTGAGATACTTGCCAAAGTTCTTCTTCTTCCTCCTCTTCTTCTCATCCTCTTCGTCTTCATCACTCGAGCTTGAAGACGTGTCCTCGGAATCAGACTCAATGTCGCTTGATCTCTTCATCTTCTCTCGAGACCGTGTCTTCTTCCCATGTCCATGATCCTTCGTCTTGGACTTCTTCTTCTTGTCCTTGAACTTGTTCTTGTCGTGGTTGTTCACCTTCGGACACTCGGCGAAATAGTGTCCGCTCTTGCCGCACTTGAACCATGTCCTCGTGTTCCTCCTCATGTTCATCCGGTTCTCGTGCAGCCTCTCGAACCGCCTCGTCAACAGCGCCAGCTCGTCCTCTCCAAGGTCATCAAACTCCTCATCTGGCATAGACATCAAAGAGGAAAACGAGAACATCCTGGTGGATGGGTTAGAGTTAGTCTTTCCTTTGAAACCACCAACGAGGGCAAGACTATGGGAATCAGTCGGTCCCTCGAGCTTGGCAGTCATGCCCCTATCCACCTCAGCCGACTTGAGCTTCGAGAACAGCTCGTTCACCGTCAGAGTATCATACCTCTCCGACTCGACTATGGCCTCGAACTTTCCGCCCCATATCGTACGATCCAAAGAGTGTAAGAGCTTGACCGCTCTATCATGATCATCGTACGGGAGCACGTCCACATTGGCCCTCATGTTGTTCACAACCACCGTGAACCTCTGGAAACAAGGCATCGATGGACTCACCGGGAGATGAGTGAAGTTCTCGTACTCTCTCCGTAGGTCGCATACAACCGTGCCCGAACACCGGGCGTTCCCAACATGAGCCTCCTTCAACACCGCCCAAATCCTACAAGCCAAGTGCTCGGTGTGCACCCGATCGAACTCGGCCGACACAAAGCACGAAACAAGTAGTCGACCGCCTTATTGTTGGCGTCGAATCCGTCCCTCGACCCCGGAGCAAGGAAATCCATCGGCCGGACATAGCCCTTGTGTCCACCGTGACATCCCAAAGCAAACCGGCCCTTTCCGCGGAGGAACGCACCCATCCGCTTGCTCCACATCCGGTAGTTCTTGCCATCGAAGTGTGGAGGACCCGAACCTCGTTCCCGGTACGCCATCCTTGGATCTTAGACCGGTTAGAGTCAACAAAGACCCGAACCGGCTCGATACCACTTGAAGGACCGATACGGCGAACCGAGAGGGGGGGGGGAGTGAATGGGAGCCGATAAAAATT
This sequence comes from Cenchrus americanus, assembly GCA_947561735.1. Lineage (NCBI taxonomy): Eukaryota > Viridiplantae > Streptophyta > Magnoliopsida > Poales > Poaceae > Cenchrus > Cenchrus americanus. The sequence continues at coordinate 28,146,447 of OX387241.1, read as the reverse complement.
CTTCTCGAAGGAGATGAAAACTCCAACAAGACGAACGCGGCTTCCAACACACGTCTCCGACTCACTACCAAGGTTGGTCAAGCCCACGTAGCCACCGGAGTGCCACCGGACCTAGGAACCAACACGCAACCTTCCGACCCGAGAAACGCAGCGGAAAAACCAAACCTCGAGTCTACAGACCCACACCGGTCGGACCGGTGAGCACCACCGGTCGACCGGTCCCTGCTGGTGAAACTGAGCAACTTCCACTAAGTGGCTCTACACCGGTCAGACCGGTGAGACACACCGGTTAGACCGATGGCGACCGAAAGCCCCCAAGGCACCAAACAGGGCCAACCGACCACCAAACGAACCCAAACTTGAAACGGCGAAAGCAACACGGGACAACAACGAACTCACCAAGACGTTCACCCGAGCAAAAAACCCACAAGGGCTCGCACCGGTCGGACCGGTCAAGAGCACCGGTCGACCGGTGTAGCTCGGGCGACTCGGGATGAACAAGACCCGCGGTCAACTCCCCCAAATCCAAAACTCGATCTCTCGAATCCCTCCACGGACTTGAACAAGACTTTGGGGATATTAGGAACACCTCATGAGGAGTCCATAGCCAAGTTTAATCCCATCAAAACTCGTCCAAAAAGGAGGAATCAAAGAAATCCCGCCGAAAGCACTTCCAACCCAAGAACTCAAGAAACCCCGAAATCGAGCACTTTTCCTCACGGATTTGGGAGGGGAATCACGCCCAAAGAACCTCGAAGGGTTCCCACAAATTTCCCCCATCAAATCACCAAGAGAAAAGCCCCGAAAACAACCCAAAGAAATCACCGAGAGAGGGCTCCGAAAATCACCACCAAGAACAACCGGGGAAAACACATCCAAACCTTGAGGAACCACGCCGAATCATCTATACATGAAACAAAGGTTCGTACAAGGTCTAGCAAGCCGCCCGATCATCCATCCCTCTCTACAAGTTCTCTCCGTGAAGCTCTCTTGCTAGTCCTGAGGAAAACCTAGAGAAAATAGGTAGAAAATAGGAAAACTAATGAGCTAGGGTTCCAAGAGTTGGCTGCCATCCTCTCACCTCTTGGGTTATATGGAGGCAACCGAATGTCTAAAATGCCCTTCTCTACTAACTAGGGATACAAGCCCCTCAAGGGCGGATTTGGAATTCTTGATGTCTTCACCATCGGACGGATGCCCGCGACCGCACCCCTGCGTAGCCTCGACGCAAGCCATGCGATCCCGACGCGTGTCCTCCGCTTCGAAGATTCGGACCGCGTCATCGCACACGGCCGACCGGTGCTCCTCACCGGCGAGACCGGTCCCCACCGCGTCGACCGGCCGACCCACCGGTCGGGCCGGTCCGGTGCCGCCGCACCTCCGTCTTCGGTTCTCCGGTCTTGGCTTTGTGGATCAACCAAGGAACCCGGTGGTTTTCTCCGGTGAACCACCGGAAACCCCGCGAACTCGGTGTAGCCTCCGCCAATCTCCACTCATGACTTGGCTCCCACGTAGTCCCGGCTCGACCTTGGTTTTGAGGCTCAACCAAGAAACCGTCCATGACTTCATCTTGCTTGTTCATGCCACCATGCGGCCCGCACTTGACCCCCGCCGGCCACCGGTCCCTCGAACGAAGCCTACTTGTCTTCTCCACACCCGGAGGCCTCACCGCGACGACCTTTCGCGCTTGTTCTTCACCCGCACCAACACGAGTCAAGCCGCAACCTCGCACCCGCAATACTTAGCCAAGAATCGATCCACACAACGTTGTCAATCACTCATCACACAAGGAAGCGACCATCCACCGGTCCTCGAACCACACATGGTCCTCATATATACATTGATGGCAAACCGGCATAATTCAATTTGATCACAAACCCCAAACCTACATAGTTAAAATACACCAAACATTCAACATGTCCTTAAGCCACAGTTTTCAAACATTCCATAAGGTCCACGACATAAGTTCATTACATGGCATAATTAAAATAATTGACGAGGTACACAACACAAGTTCACTACTCTGACTCAAAGTCAAACAATAGTTCATCGTCACCCCAATCGTTATTGTCCACCTCAATCACATTGCCTTTGCCCTTGCCCTTGTCCTCCACCTCTTGCGCCTTGCCCTTGCCCTTGTCCTCCACCTCTTGCGCCTCAGTAGCAAGTCTCTTTATTGCCTCCCATTGAAATTTGGTAGTCGCATCCACAATTTCCTCTACATTGTTGCTACACTTTTTATGTGTTGTAAATTTTGGCAATTCTCTCACAAGAGCTTTCATTGCCTGCAATTGCGCCATTTTCCCTCAATTCTAGCCAACTTCAAATTAATCCCTCTTTTCTTTGCCTCTGCCATTTGGAACCACTCGGCTATGGAATCCTTTGCAAATATCCTAGATGGATCAAACTCACTCCAATCACGACGCCACTTTTCCCTCATGTTACGCATGCATGTCCCTCTTCTCTCCTTCTCCTCTTCCTCCTCCCTCAACCTCTTCCTCCTCCTCTCACTCGCACTTAGGGGCCGTGCATAGTTCATCCTATTCCGCCTCCAAAATTCAATGGGGCCCTCTCTAATGCCCTCTCCAACACTAGTTTGTGAATATCCCTTCTCTCTAGCAAGTTTATCCTTTGCAATTTGTCCAAACAACTCTTTATCCGATGGAATTGGGACATCATATTTTTCTCTTAATTTATTTTTCCTCTTGGTTGTTTCCTTGATTTTCAAATACCCGGAACATTGTCCCAAATATAGACGGAGTGCTTCCCTCGCTGCAAAGCTCTCCCAATCACATGTTCTCCCCTCCTAAAAAATTTAATGTCAATTTTTAGGCAACATAACTATTTAAATTGGCACAACACATGGATACAAAGTTAGGAAAGTGACTTTACCCAATAATCTCCATACGAGTTACCACAATACCAACCATATCCAAGCTCAGATGGAACTACTCCCTTTCGAGCGAGTATTCCACACTTGCAACGAGGCCTATAAGGCTCATCACATGGCCATGGCTTCTCCCCACTCTCGAATGCTTGCACGTCTTCTTCTGACGGCCAATGAGACTTAGGACCGTATATGTCCTCTTGAAAATCACATAGGGGCCATCCATCATGCACAACAAATTCAATAAAGACCTCTATATGTCAAAATATCGAGCACAATGAATTTGTCGGCAAGAGCAGTGAGGCTTACATGTGTTTTTTGGTTGCACCGAAAGAATGGTGTGAATTTATCGGGAAGGTCAAGATCAGGAAGTTGAAACTTGCTTGGCCTCCCACAATGACACAATGGAGGGTTGGTAACACGCTTGCATCCCGCCTCTTGTTTTTCTTGGAATGTCATTTCTGGTGGATTTGGTGGTGGTGGCACCCACCGTCTGAACTCACGATAGGGTTGCACCACCGATTCTATCCACGGAAATAATCGGATCCTAGGGTCAAATTTTTCCGGTCCATCAATCCACTGGTGGAAAAAAGCAAGGTGCTATGTTGTATTGACTTGGGCCGCCATCTTCATTTAGTATCCACTTTCTTGCACATGTGTAGAGCGCCCTTCCAGCTGTTGCCTCATCCCTTGATTGCTTCACTTGAGCCAGAATGCCACAATGACACATAGGAACCGGAAGAGGCGGTGGGACGGGATCATCACGCCTGCCTCTGCTTGCCGCCATTCACCTGAAAAAACATAAAATTTCATCAGATTATTTATACAAAAGGAAAGAACAAAAATATTATTTACATAATTAAGAAATAGAGACATGAAATCCTAAGTAGCTACCGTATGCCCGCTCCCACTAGATTGTTTATGTCGTTCCTTCCGATGACCCTCCTCGTGGCAGACAGTACATCGGTTCTTCGACTTTTCTTGGTCAAACTCCCCGGCACCGTAAATATCCCTATCGTACCCACTTGTTTGGTCCATCTTATTGCGTAATCGCTTTTTTTCCTCCTTCGACACCCGCTTCCTCTTCTCGTCATCTGGGACGTAGTCAGGACCATTGTACTCAGGCCAATGTGTCTCGTCTAGTATTGGCTCAAAACGAGCCGCCCATGTCTTCAATACTGAATCCTTAGAATACAATTGTGTTGTGTACGCTGGTGCTAGCCAAGACACCCCTCTAACAGTGCATGCAGCTATCATATGAGAGCATGGAACATGTAGCAATTGAGGTATACAACAAGTGCAAGTCACTCCTGAGAGGTCCACCTTATATATGCGTCTACCCGTCATCTCACCTCCAACATTCAAAGCGGAAGTTGTCCTCACTGAGTACACATACAATGTGGGATCGAACAACTCAGCCCTCATGCTTGCAGCTTTCAAACCTTGTTCGGTTAAGTGCTTCTTTGCGGCTTTACCAAAAATATTTACCCCACGTAACCCGCTATCTATGTGGTCTCTTGCTTTTTTCCACCTATGCACAAAATATGAATTGATCTTGTAGAAAGTGTACTCCACAATAGCCGATACTAGCATAGCACGGATGCCTTTGAGGACCTTGTTGAGCACTTTTGATAGATTTGTATTGTTCACACCGTATCTCCAACCACCATCATCAAATGCATTGGCCCACTTATGTTTATTGACCATCTGCTCCTCCAACCACTCTTTTGCTTCTGGATTCATCATTTGTTTCAGTTTTTCTAGTCTAATATTAAACGTCCTCTCCGCTTTGGCTGCACACACCAATTTTAGCTGCTTTCTAACTTTCTTGTTAGCTTGCCTATGCCATATGTTCGCTGCAAAGTGTCGCATGCACCAACGACTCACGACAGGTTGTTACCCTTCCATGTAATCCTCAACCGCACTTAGTATTCCTTGATGGCAGTCTGAAACTATGCACACCTTCCTTAGACGTCCCTCAACGTCGCGACGGACTAAATGCAAGAACCAAGACCAGCTGTCAATATTCTCACTTTCAACTAAGGCAAATGCAAGGGGTACCAATCTATCCTCACCATCAACACCCGTGGCGATCAACAAAACACCCCTGTACTTTCAAGTTAAGAATGTGCCATCGACACTTATCACCGATCTGCAATGCTTGAATGCCTCTACACATTGGGGGAAACACCAATACACCCGCTCCATTACTGGCTTCATTACACCTTTGTGCAGCTCCTCCTTTCCCGTGGTATGAGTGCACCACTTCGTACCCGGGTTGTAGTGTGTTATTGCTTGTAGGATTTTTGGCACCCTACCGTAAGCATCCTTCCAATCACCCCACAACATGGATATTGCATGCTGCTTAGCTCTCCAGGCCTTTCCATAATTCACCGTGTAGTTGCTGAAAGCTTTGATGGACTCAATCATGGCAGCTATAGAAACATCGGGATCCTTATAAACTATGCCAGCAATCCATCTTGAAATGTAACGAGCCGTGCATTGAGAATGTTCTTGTGCCACTTCTGACGTACCACATGTATGAGGTTGGACAACTCTTAAGATTCTCCATTTGTTCCTATCATCAAGAAGTGGACGCACCCACACCTTCCAAGCACAATCTTGTTGGCAAGCAACCGTGTATCTTGTTTTGGCCGATGAATGAATCACATTATATGGCCTATGGTGCCGCACCGAGTAATCCCTTAAGAAAAACTTTAAGTCTTCCAAGTTATCAAATTGCATTCCCTTCGTTATAAACAATTGACCACTGTCGAGATCAACTTCACTCAGACGTAACCCTGAATCACAATATGCCTTTCTCGGAACCGAATGCAAAATGGAAACTTCAGGTACATCAACATGTACAGCTTCCAATTGCCTCAACTCTATTTGAGTGAATTCTGGCACTCGAAATCCAGAAAGAGTATACACCGACTCTCTAGACGCCTCATCTGCCCTCTCACCAAATAATGGAATCTCTTCACCCAAAGAACTAAATTGTCGTATAGGATTTACTCGAACCACAGGTGTTGGTTGGGTTGGTTGCCTAAGTGGAGTTGGGGTTGGTTGCCTAAGTGGAGTTGGGGTTGGTTGGCTAACTGGAGTTGGGGTTGGTTGGCTAACTGGAGTTGGTTCTTACTTATTCTTCTTCTTCTTCAGAGCTCACAGATATATCATCCCCATCTTCTTCCTCATCATCCTCATACTCACCAAAATTATTATTCAACCCACATCTATCAAAGTCATCTTCCCCATCTGAACCATAAGAACATTCCTCATCATCACCACCTTCTTCATCATCCTCATTATCATGAACCTCATTGTGTGGTACCATATCTTCCTGAGTTAAGTGTTCCATGGGCTCATCTTTATGTGGTGAATCAATCGGAGAGTAAACATCAACAACTAACTCAGCACAACGAACTTGAGATTCTTTCACACACTCTTTGTAAAATAACCAATCATCGCCACATTTAATAGACATCATCACATAGTGACTTCTTTTGTCACCGGAGTCAAACCTTCTATGAATCCTTAATTCCTCCCTCTCATTTCCAACCTTGTTTTGGGTTTTAGTATCTTCAAATGTTGGAGGACTATCAAATCTTGCTACTTGTTGCCTCATGCTTTTAAACTCCCCATTGTCATCAACCATGCCACCCGAAAATATACGAACTAAACGATCCATCTACACACAACCACAAATTATATTGATTATACCTACCCTCATCTCTCATATAAATAGCATCTACACTATCCAACATGGAAATGATGAAATCCTACCATGCAAGAGAAACTAGACGAAAAGAAGAGGTTAACATCGGTCACTTGAACGATACACTACAATTAATCATACCCGATTCGTACTCAATCATGCTATCTATCTCAAATCATTCACTAAACCTAACCATCTCAAATCCAACGAAAACGATGGAATCCGCGAAAACTAATTGGTTAGAATGGAGGAGTTACCTTCCACGAGCAATTTCCCAAACTTTCCTCTTCAAAATGGGTGAGGGATGGAGTGGATCTAGAGGGGGCGGCGCGGGGGCAGCGCCATGGGAGGGGGGAGCTCGAGTTAGGTCTCTGGAGAAGAAAGCAAGTGAGGAGGAAGAAAGAAAGGGGCCCGACGGCCCCCTGTAAGTTAAGTGAGTCGCGTCAGGCCGCGTGGCGCGACTCCCTTTCGAGTCGCGCCACGGCATGTGGTGCGACTCACCCGCCACCTCAGCGACGCCGGCCCGCACCCGGCCGACGTGGCGCCTTAGTCGCGCCACATGCCCTGGCGCGACTCAGTGAGGAGTCGCGCCACGCGGCCTGGCGTGACCAAAAGGGCTAATTTTTGCAATTTTAGTTGGGCCCGGGTTATTTTTAAAAAATTAGATTAAAAAGGATTAAAAAATAAAAAAATTCGTGGCGAGGTCGGTGGTCGAGTAGCAGAGGCGGACATCGGTCGTGAGGCGTTGCAGAGTAGACGGGGCAGGCACGCCGGGCCCTCATCTGCGCGGTGGTCGGTGGAAGCGAGGCCGCGGTGCCGAGGTGGAAAGGGTCGTGCCTTCGCCCGCGCCAGGGTGGAGGTGAAGCGGACTGCTGCATCAGGGCACCGCTCACCCGTGTTGACGGATAAAAGACGTATCCCTCTACGATCCGCAAGCGTACGGACCCCACACCTTCTTCACCACGGGATTCCCAAGGTTCTTGTCAATCCGCGGAGCAAGGGGATTACAAGCGTTCGATCAACAACGACACACTAGCTACTAAAACCCTAACTACTATTATACTAGAAAAACAACTAAACTCACTAGAGAGAATGATAAACGATCAAGAGAGAAGACACTCGCCCACGGGTCTACGATACTAGAGCATGCAATCGCTTAAAGACATGAAAAACCAATCTAATCTATCGGGGTTGTGACCACGGTTTCGCCCTTTCCCTCCTCTCGTATCGTCACTACGCGAAGGTATTCATGACTAGACCTTTGATGGCCACGGCGTATTGAATGGATCCAAGGAAGCATTGGAGCTCGTACTCCCTCTACGGCATGGTAGCTAACCTTTAAGCATTAAAGTATATTCAACACAAGATGATAGATAGAAAATCCGACAAAGTGCGATTACATCTCACGATCGATTACAACCCATGGACGAATGAGAAGATTACCCCATCAAGGTGCTGATCATGGCACCGTTGATCATGGTTTCCCTTCCGCCGGTGTCTTCCTCCTTCTCCACGAGAGGGTGCTTCCTTCGAGGTGGTTGATCTCCAGCCCGGAGATCCTCCTCCTCTCTCTCTAGCTTGTAGATGGCCTTCTGTGCGAATAATCTCCTCTCTGTCTGTTGGCGGCGCGTCGGGGGTTTTAGGGTCGAAGATCCTTCGAGGGCAAGGAAGACGGGACCGAACCGGTGCCCGAAGTGGGCTGGGCCGATCCGACCGGGCCGGCCGGCCCGAGCCCGCTTCGGCCCGGTTCGGTCGCCCTTTTTGCTCCGTGGGTCCTCGTGCACTTATCTACTTCGCCCCCTCCACTTGGATGATTTTGACGCCGTTATCCTCGCGATCAAGATGGAGGCTCTCTTTGCATGAAGTTTGATCTTTTACGCTTCAATCCCCGGGGTGTTCCTCGTAGCACTTCGGTCCTCACCACCATTGGAAGTAATTTCGGCGAGCTCATGAACACGAACAAGACTCCATGAATGCTCCTTTGAACTTATTGCGAATCCGTCCTTTATGTCCATGATTTCCTACATAAACACAACACTTCCAAATGCATGCACAAAGATGAACTTGTTATATGATTAGTGTGCCTAGTGGCGGGTTAGTTCAATAATCAAATCCAAACCAAAGTGTAATGAACATACTAGGTGCACCAAAATACACCGTCAACATCTCCCCCTCACTTAGCTCTTGCTCGTCCTCGAGCAAGTACTCGTAAAAGAACTTCGTCCAAGGCGTGTAATCGTGTACCACTTATCCTTCTTCACAAGTTAGTCAATCCCTTCATCATTAATACATAAACACAAAGTAATGATAATCAAACATAAACATGGGCGTTTAGAACTTTTACCACGTCAAGATTTACCCCACAACTCAAACTCTTCACTCGAAGCCTTCATTTTCAGCCATACTTACTTCTTTGCTTCCATCGGAGGGTTTTTATGGTTTTCAAAACAAAAATTCCTGCAACAAGTGTTAGACAAAAACCTTTCTCCAAGCTCTCTCAAGTCACTCATATGAAGTGTCTATCCTAACCAAATTTTATAAAACTCTCACCTCCCATTAATCTCTCATATATCATGTAAAAGTGGAGCTATAGGTAGGGCTAGCGCAATCAACACAAGTATTGTCAAACTAAGAACTTCCTCTAATGATTGTCTACCTTTCAAAGCCAATGATCATGAGAATTAACCATATGTAGGGAAATCAAGGATGAGAAGATTTAGAATGGTGGACATGTGCAAGGGCAAAAGAAAATTGTGACTTCAAGGCACCAATGATGTCCTCGTTGTCGGATTGCACATGGTTGGAAATAGAATAAAAGTTTCGTCTCTCAATCAACGTGACATCCTTCCTTACACTTTATTATTTTTCTTTTCTTTCACTTGATCTATCCCTCTCATATCTTCATTGCTAACTCATCTTTTTTTTTCTTTTCTTCTTTCATTCACATATGGTTTTTCTTTCTTTCTTTCTTTCTTTCTTTTCCATACACATACTTTTTCTCTTTATTTTTCTCTCTCTTGACGACTTTTCAAAGCTTTCAATTCTCCCTTTTCTCGCATGCATACAATCTGAATTTTTTTAAATAAATCATGCTAGAGACGAGACGAAACTTTGAAAATAGGTTGTGTTCAAGGAATACGATGTTCAAAAGAGGTGTATAGGTTTGGGTATGGAATTCGGCGATGTACATGACTTCCGTTGTGAAAGACATGTTACCGAATGAATGACGAGGCTAGCAACAAAAGATAAGCACAAGGACATGATCATTGCTCGAAATTAAAACTCACCAAGAGAGAAGGGTCCTAGCCTAACTCATCGTGCTAATCACGCTTATAGTGGAGCGAAAAAACAAACTTGGCTTTGGATAGGAATTTTTTATACTCTCAACTTGGAAAAAGAGATTTTGCTAACCTTTATTACAAGGGTTTTAATATAATTTTCAGAACTGAAATCCTCCAATTTTTAGCATCGAACATAGCACAACTAGCATGTGAAGCTCAAGATCGAAGTGCGGTATGGGTACTTTAAGTAGTAGCGATTCCACTAAGCACCACGGTAAACGATTTTCAAACCACATACTTGTGTTCATATATCAAGAATCGAAGATTAAACAAACAAGTAAATAAAGATAAACAATACATAAAACACAAAGATATGTATAAAGACTCTTTTTATTTGGTTTTCTTGACTCAACACTAATTTAAGACACTTGCAAAAAAAAAATTTTAAAACGAGACTCAAAAACTAAAGACTCATTAAAACACTAAGACTCTCACACGAAGATTAAACCGAACCTAAACTTGAAGTTCAAAAGCTAAGGCTAGCGAGCTAGCTCTCCCCCACACTTAAAACATACGACGTCCTCGTCGTATCTTACAAAAATCCTAAGGGGAAAACTAGATCTAATGGTACTTCGAGCAAGCTTTGCACCACTTGCCTCTCATGTTTCCAACCATGCCGAAAAGTTCGCGCACGTTACGGTTAAGGAACTTGTAGTCATCTTCAACTACGCGCTCCAAGTCCTCCATACGCTGCTTCATCGCTTCCATGGTTTGAAGACATTCGTCGGCCGACGCGTAGAGAGCTGCGATGGATTGACGGCAAACTCGACGAGACACCGGATGCAATCCGAAGGGGTCGTCGTCGCCATAATCTCCACCGTTGTCACCACCGTCGTCGCCACCTCCATTGTTGTCGCCTTCGCCACCGCCGTTGCCGTCGCCGTTGGGGCCCTCGGGAGTCCTTTCGTAGGGCCGCTCGCCCCAATCATCATCATCTCTACCGGCGGCCGCCCACGAGCTCGGGCTACGATCGTCGGAGTAGTCGCTATCCCCATATTCCTTAGGCTCCGGCGACACCTCCTTGTAATCCTTACGCTTGATGCCTTGGAGACGTGCCGACCTTCGAACGGGTGTAGGGACCTTCTCTCCTTTGACGGGGTTGCGAGATGCAAGAGCTCCGGTCGGGACACGTCCTCCGCAACGGATACGTGCGGTCCTCTTGACGGGTAGCTTGACCTCGCATCGCATCGCCTCCTCCATCGATGGCTTCTTGGCTTCTACCTTCAACTCTAAGCTTTTTTGGAGGCTCAATGGCTGCTACAAGGGTGCAACACATTGCTTGAAAGGATTGATTCTCGAGCTCCCAATTCGGCCAAATATATAGTCCCGAGAGAAAAGCCACCGGGAACCTTATTTTCCTTTTTTACACTTCCCTTAAAATTTTCGACCAAACAAGGAAGTCGAAAAGGAGCAATTCGGGCGAAATTCGGGGACATCGGGCGTCGGGCCCCCCCTTGGGCCGATCCGATCGGGCCGGCCGGCCCACCCCGCCTCGGGGCCGGCCGGTCCGGTTTTTTGCACACCGCCCTATTTTTTTCGTCCTCGGCCCCGTGGAAAAAGTTGGCCCGGTTAATCTTCGCGAAAAACTCCCGAAAAGCTAAAAGAAAAATTATTTACGAGAAGTTGGTGCCTTGTTTTTCGTCCTAGGCGGGACGTTCGGGCTCTTCCTCCATGGTAAAGACGTCAACATGATGAACGGGCACGATGTCGGGTTCGTAGTAAACCTTAAGCCGCTGTCCATTCACCACAAATTGATCGCCGTTTATATCCATAATGGTTACCGCTCCGTTGGAGAACACCGAATGCACAACATAAGGTCCGTCCCACTTGCTTTGCAATTTCCCCTTTCCGAAGGTTTTAAACCTCGAATTGTAGAGGAGGACCTTATCTCCTTCTTTGAATTCTTTTTTCTTCAATCTTTTATCATACCACCTTTTGATTCTCTCTTTGTATATGCTTGCGTTTTCATAAGCTTTCAACCTCAACTCTTCTAGCTCGCTTATTTGAATTCTCCGTTTCACCACCGCGGCATCGAGATCAAGGTTCATCTCTTTAATCGCCCAATAGGCTTTATGTTCTAACTCAACCGGAAGGTGGCAAGCTTTTCCATAGACGAATTGATAGGGGGTCATACCTATCGGTGTTTTAAACGCCGTTCGATAAGCCCATAAAGCTCCGTCTAATTTCTTTGACCAATCCTTGCCTCCCTTCTCTATGGTCTTGTTAAGTATGCTTTTTAATTGCCTATTTGACGTCTCCGCTTGTCCGTTGGTTTGTGGGTGATAGGCCGTGGAGACCCTATGCTCAATTCCCAACTTGGACAAGCACTTTTTGAAGTTCTTCCCGGTGAAATGAGTTCCTCCATCACTTATCAAGATTCTCGGTGTACCGAAACGGGGAAAATCACGTTCTTGATCATAGTGATGGACTCCTCCGTGGAAGCTTTACGACATGGTATAGCCTCTACCCACTTGGATACGTAATCGACCATAACAAGTATATACTCGAATCCAAATGAGTTTTTAAAAGGCCCCATGAAGTCTATGCCCCATACATCGAATATGTCGACTTGCAAGTTGTATTTCAAAGGCATAGAATTTCTTTGAGAGATGTTTCCGGTTCTTTGGCATTCGGGGCATGACGCAACATATCTTTTAGTATCTTCATGCATCTCCGGCCAATAGAATCCGCTCGACCATACTTTGGCTTCGGTTCGAAAATGGCTATAGTGCCCACCGTACTCCGCCGAGTGGCACTTCCTTAGAATCTCAAGCCTCTCTTCTCTTGGCACGCATCTTCTCATCACTCCATCATTGCCAAGCTTGAAGAGGTATGGTGCATCCCAAAAATATTTCTTACTTTCGAAATTATCTTCCTTTGAGTGTTTTTGTCTAAATGATCGAGGGGCATCTTTCGAATCGCTCGAATGATGTCGATCATCCAAGTATCTTTATCAAGCACTCTATAGAGGTGGTCATCTCTCATCTTGTCTTCTATGGGCTCTTTATCATCTTGCCCACGATTCATCCTAGACAAATGATCGGCCACAACATTCTCCACCCCCTTTTTATCACGAATTTCAACATCGAACTCTTGGAGAAGAAGGATCCAACGAATCAAACGTGGTTTGGCTTCCTTCTTAGCCAAGAGATACTTTATAGCTGCGTGATCGGTGTAAACAATGACTTTCGAGTTCACGATGTAGGATCTGAATTTTTCGAAAGCGAATACCACCGCTAGCAACTCTTTTTCCGTAGTAGCGTAATTTAATTGTGCCCCACTAAGAGTTTTGCTAGCGTAGTAAACGGCGTGAACTCGGCCTTCCTTTCTTTGTCCCAAGACCGCGCCTACGGCGTAGTCACTTGCGTCACACATGATCTCGAAAGGTTGGCTCCAATCCGGAGGTTGGATGATGGGAGCACTCACCAACGCATTTTTCAAGGTCCGAATGCCGCTAGACACTTCTCATCAAAGTCGAAAGCCACATCCTTTTGAAGAAGGTGTGTTAAAGGCTTGGTGATCTTTGAGAAGTCCTTTATAAATCTTCTATAGAATCCGGCATGGCCTAGAAAGCTCCTTAAGGACTTAACATCCGTAGGAGGTGGGAGTTGCTCAACCGTCTCTACCTTAGCCTTGTCCACTTCAATTCCTCTCTCGGATATAACATGTCCGAGCACTATGCCTTGCTTAACCATGAAGTGGCACTTTTCCCAATTTAAAACCAAATCTACCTCCGCACACCTTGTAAGGACCTTTTCTAAGTTTGCTAAGCAATCCATGAACGTCTTCCCGTAAACGGAAAAATCATCCATAAACACTTCAACAATTTCTTCGATGAATTCCGAAAACACGGCCATCATGCAACGTTGAAAAGAGGCCGGAGCGTTGCATAGGCCGAAGGGCATCCTCCTATATGCAAACGTTCCGTAAGGACACGTAAATGTTGTCTTATGTTGATCTTCCGGTGAATGGGAATTTGCATGAACCCCGAGTATCCATCGAGAAAGCAAAAATAAGCGTGGTTTGCTAACCTCTCGAGCATCTCGTCTATGAACGGTAGGGGGAAGTGATCTTTCTTCGTTGCTTTGTTAAGCTTACGGTAATCGATACACATCCGCCACCCGGTCACGGTTCTTTGCGGTATCAATTCGTTCTTCTCATTCTTCACCACGGTCAAACCTCCTTTCTTCGGTACACAATGTACCGGGCTCACCCATTCACTATGTGGAACCGGGTAGATGATTCCGGCATCAAGTAACTTGATAACCTCTTTCTTTACTACCTCTCGCATGGCATGGGTTAGCCTCCTTTGATGGTCCACTACAGGCTTACATTGGTCTTCCATTGGTATACGATGAGTGCAAAAGGTCGGGCTAATACCTTTGAGATCGTTAATTGAATATCCAATCACCTTCCTATGTTTTTTTAATAAAATCAGCAACGCTTCATTTTCTTCGGGGCTCGGCTCGTCGCTCACAATGACCGGATAAGTTTTTTCCGGCCCCAAAAATTCATATTTTAATCCCTTGGGCAAAGGTTTAAGGTCTACTTCGGGCACTTGTGGCTCCTCGGGTTTGATTTCTCCTATGTCTTCGAACTTCTCTTCCTCCACGCTACCATCGTGTGGCTCTAAGCCTTTTGTCGCTTCCTCTAGTTCTTCATCTTGTTGATTACTAATTTGATTTTCCATCGCTCTTTGCGGCGGGTCTCTAAGGGTTTCAACAAAACAAAGACTATCTATCTCTTCTATTTCTTCATCTTCGGGAGGAAAAGGAGTAAGGTGTTTAGAAGCACGAAGAAAGTTATATGTGTACTTTGTTCCATTAAGGTTCATTGTTACTTTGCCTTCTCCGGCATCTAACACGGCATCAACCAACTTAAGAAAAGGCCTACCTAAGATTATATGATCAGAATTACCATGGTAAGCATCAATAACAAAGAAATCGGTTGGTATATAGTTTCTAGAGATTTTTACTTTCATGTTGCAAGCAATACCTAGAGGTTTGATAGTTCTACCATCTCCCATAATTAATTTCGTTGATGTTGGAGCTAAGTCTAGGTTGTGGTATTGAACTTTATCGTAAATTTTAGAAGATAGGACACTTACTTGGGCTCCGATGTCGCATAAAGCTTTGCATTGAACTCCGTTGATCTCGCAACTCAAGTGCGGCGTCATCTTCTCTTCTTCTTCGGATCCGATCGAATAAATTTCAGCAAGGCGAGCGTATGGTGATGCTTCGGGCTTGATCCCCATGATCCTCTTCACCTCGGCAATATGTTCGGATCCACCACGTCATCTCCAAAGAGCTTTTCAAAAATCTCACCGGTGGTTTCGAGGTCGTATGAATTTTCAGCTTTCCTCTCCGGTGGGAAATCGACTTCCAATGCTCTTGCCATCCCCTTTTGATTAGGGAACGGTCTTCTCTTGTCGAATACTTCTCCGTAATCAATAGGAACCCAATCCATTGGCTCGAACTCCCTTAGTGGCTTCGCGCTTGACATGCTTCTCTTGTTCGTCTCATTTCGTGCAGCGAAGTCGACGTTTGGTGTAGTTCTTGACTTGATGTGTTCTTGTTTAAGCTTCTCCATGATCGGCTCCTCTTTTGTGACTTCCGGGGTTGCCTCTTTAGAAAAATCAGCAAGCTTTTTCTTCCTTGAATTAAATTCCGGCTCTTCCGCAAGTCTTGTTTCCCAATCTCTTCGCATGGCAGCCGCTTTGCTAACTTTTTGTAGAAGTTGGGCGGCTTCCGTGAGTGTTTTCTCCATGAGATCCCCACCGCACACATTTCGACGTGTCGCATGCAACTAGGGGTTAGGGAAAAGAAAAATGTATGCAAGAGTACGTCACCGGTGAAGCCGAGTTTTGGTCCTTGTTCGATTAATTCATTAAACCTATCCCAGGCTTGGTCTATCCCTTCCTCTTCTCCTTGCATAAAATTGATCACTTGCCTCCTTAGATGTTGAACCTTGCTCATTGGAAAGAACTTCTCGCAAAACTTCTTTGTCAACTTGTTCCAATTGCCTTCAACTTCAAAGGACGCAACCGAATACCATGTCTTTGCTTTGCCACAAGTGAGTAGGGAAAGAGATTCCATTTGAACCATTCATCGGGAACTCCTTCTTGACGCACCGTGTTGCATATTGTCGTGAAATCCCTTATGTGTCTATATGGGTTCTCCGTAACCATCCCTTCAAATGGGTTTTCCGCCACCATCTTCATGATCTTGGATTTAATTTCATACTTGGTCGCTTCGAGCTTCGAATCCGACTCTTGTACCTTTATGTCTTCACATCGAGGGCTAGCGTAATCCCTTAATGATTTCTCCGGTTCTTCCACGGGTTGATTAACGAACTCCATCTAGACAATAAGATAAAAACAAAAACAAAAAAGAAACAAGTGTTTTTCGATAATAAATGTTAGATATAGCGAATAAAAGATAAACTAAAATATAAAACTAAGTTAGATGCAAATCAAACGATGTAAACTAACTTGCTCCCCGGCAACGGCGCCAGAAAAAGGGGCTTGTTGACGGATAAAAGACGTATCCCTCTACGATCCGCAAGCGTACGGACCCCACACCTTCTTCACCACGGGATTCCCAAGGTTCTTGTCAATCCGCGGAGCAAGGGGATTACAAGCGTTCGATCAACAACGACACACTAGCTACTAAAACCCTAACTACTATTATACTAGAAAAACAACTAAACTCACTAGAGAGAATGATAAACGATCAAGAGAGAAGACACTCGCCCACGGGTCTACGATACTAGAGCATGCAATCGCTTAAAGACATGAAAAACCAATCTAATCTATCGGGGTTGTGACCATGGTTTCGCCCTTTCCCTCCTCGTACTTGTCACTACGCGAAGGTATTCATGACTAGACCTTTGATGGCCACGGCGTATTGAATGGATCCAAGGAAGCATTGGAGCTCGTACTCCCTCTACGGCATGGTAGCTAACCTTTAAGCATTAAAGTATATTCAACACAAGATGATAGATAGAAAATCCGACAAAGTGCGATTACATCTCACGATCGATTACAACCCATGGACGAATGAGAAGATTACCCCATCAAGGTGCTGATCATGGCACCGTTGATCATGGTTTCCCTTCCGCCGGTGTCTTCCTCCTTCTCCACGAGAGGGTGCTTCCTTCGAGGTGGTTGATCTCCGGCCGGAGATCCTCCTCCTCTCTCTCTAGCTTGTAGATGGCCTTCTCGGTGCGAATAAACTCCTCTCTGTCCGTTGGCGGCGCGTCGGGGGTTTTAGGGTCGAAGATCCTTCGAGGGCAAGGAAGACGGGACCGAACCGGTGCCCGAAGTGGGCCGGGCCGATCCGGCCGGGCCGGCCGGCCCGGGCCCGGTTTCGGCCGGTTCGGTCGCCCTTTTTGCTCCGTGGGTCCTCGTGCACTTATCTACTTCGCCCCCTCCACTTGGATGATTTTGACGCCGTTATCCTCGTGATCAAGATGGAGGCTCTCTTTGCATGAAGTTTGATCTTTTACGCTTCAATCCCGGGGGTGTTCCTCGTAGCACTTCGGTCCTCACCACCATTGGAAGTAATTTCAGCGAGCTCATGAACACGAACAAGACTCCATGAATGCTCCTTTGAACTTATTGCGAATCCGTCCTTTATGTCCATGATTTCCTACATAAACACAACACTTCCAAATGCATGCACAAAGATGAACTTGTTATATGATTAGTGTGCCTAGTGGCGGGTTAGTTCAATAATCAAATCCAAACCAAAGTGTAATGAACATACTAGGTGCACCAAAATACACCGTCAACAACCTGCAGCGAGGAGGTGGGCGTGAAGCGAATGTCAAGTCAGGGCGCTACCCGCCCGCGTGAGAAGGGAACAGCTACCAAGACGGGGCGCCGCCGACGCGCGTGTTGGGACCTGGGGTGGTGGTGCCGAGGTGGCGCGGGGCTCCGCTCACCGCAGTGGTGCCGAGGGAGAGGTCGCCGACTGCACTGATGAGGAAGCAGACTGGGTCGATGCGCTTCCGAATGCATCGAGGTGGGGAAAAGAAGACTGCATCCGCCCCGAGGTGAAGGAGGAGCGCGTCGCGGCGCTGCCGCAGGAGGAGGAGAGGAGGGCAGGGTTCACCTTACTGGTCCGGTCCCCCGAACCGCCGGCCGGCGATTTCGGTAAACCGGTCGGTAAGTCACGGTTACCACTGAAAACCAAGCAAATTCAAATTTCAAATTGAAACGCTAGTTCATTCGGTACCGATCGGTAAACCGCTCGGTAAGGACCGGTAACCGGTCGGTTAGAGCGGTAAACCGACGCTACAGGCAGAAAAACCGAACATGGTTTTGTGGTTCTCCGGAGATGAATTAATGAAAATCTTAGCATGATCTATGCATAACTTAATATAAAGGACATCACAAAACCTCACCAAAGGAATAATATCATAGTTTTGCATACAAACAATGTCATAGTAATAATTGTGCATACAATACCATAATGATATTGATAATCCCGCATACAAATACAATACCATAGTCATAGTAATAAAAGATCAACGCCGTAGAAATGGGAAGACCCCCATTTGGGTCGCCATCTGGTACTCGGCGGTGGACATGACATTCAAACCTTGCACTCTAAGCAACTCGGCCTTGTAGTCTTGCCAAGTTTGCCCGAGTCCACGCCGCTCGTCGTCCGCCATTGCTGAAGTAACATATTGTAAAAATATGGATCTTCCCATTCGTACACCCATCTTGTCGATGGCCGCGTGTTGTACGAGGAAGAAGAGTACTGAGGAGTGTTGTAGTCTGTTGGTCCAACCGTTCTCCTCGGCGATTCCGGTGCTCCATGGTCGCAGTCCTGAGTACCTGTGTGAAATCAGTCCCCCCTGCATTCAAGCATATATCACAATTAGTACTCATAGTCAGAAACATGTGTGCATATTAGGTTGCAATGTATACCTGTGAAACGAATAACACCACCACCACTAGCACCAGCACCATCACCACCACCACCACCATCACCACCGTCACCGTAACTATCATCACCATCACCATCATCATCATCATCAGTCGAGCTGCTATCCCCTGACTCCTGATACGGTGGACTATGCTGACCATCGCCATCATTAGTGGAGGTGTCGCTGTCCACTGGAATTGTTGTTGTTTTGCCTTTTCCTCGTTGACGCTTTGGGTCACCCTTCTTAGGCCCCTCCTGAAACTTTCTCTTCCCAAGGTGACTGTCTCCCACCACTCTACGGGCCCAATCACTGATGCAATCATCACCCGTAGTCTCACGTAGATCAGAGGGGTCTACGTGATCACTGACAAGATGAGACGGTAGAGGGACGTCTCTGTCATCATCATCATCTCATCCAAAACTGGTTCTTGGTTAGATCTACCATACTCAAACCATTCCCAAACCGGATGGTGCTCGTCATAGAATGAGAGATGGGCAAGGTGGTCAGTAAAATCACCTTCATCACGACTTGGGGTGGAGACATCCTTTAGCCTGAGGCGAAGGTTGTAGTTCACGTAGACAAGCTTGTTCAGTTTCTTGTGCGTTAAGCAGTTGCGAACCTTTGTATGCAGCAAGGCAAAAGTACTCCAGTTACGCTCGCATCCACTTGATGACACGCATTGTGAAACAAGCCGCACAGCAAGCTTCTGTAGCGCTGGGGTGCTTGAGCCGAACATCATCCACCAAGATGTTGCAGGTGCAAGTGCAACTGAATTTACTAACCAATATATTTGAAATTGGCAACAGAGAAACAACAATGGCGTACGGAGTTACTCTTACATAGGCTTGTCTTAGGGTCAATCGCCGCCCTTCTTGCCATATCAGTGTCAAACTCGCCAAGCTTCTGGCGAAACACCTCAGCCTCCTGCAATGCTTGCACGGCAGTCTGGACATCCGTCATGCTCTGAAATGTATCATTTAGGGAACGAAACATTTCTGGAGTTGGTTCCATCATAAAAGCATGCCTTGGATGTAAGCAAGCGGCTGTAAAACATAAATCATTTCTTATATTCAGAAACAATGCATGTGGACAGTAGAGATTCAAAAAAGAGGACTAATACAATCTTACCTGCACCAACATATGTGCCCCAGTACACATCACGAATCCTATTTTCCAAAATCTCCTTGTACTCATTCCAAGTGTGAACATTGTTTCCAAAGTAAGACTACAACTCCGCTTTCATCTGCTGGTAGGCCATCACAACATCTCCCATGTTGGGTTTCTTGTCCTGGTCAGCGAATCGTAACATCTTGTAAATTGGTTCAACTGTCTTGATGATATAATCCATTCCTTCCCAAAATTTGATACTTGATAACCTCACTTGCGCAAATCGGCCTTCTTCGGTTTTGGCCCACTTTCTATTTAAAAAGGCTGGAGATGTCGTCCACTGCATGAATTTGTCACGTTTGCGATGTAGGCTCTCTAAGAACATATAGTTAGTCCCAAATCGAGTGGCATTCCACTTGATCAACTCACCACCAATAGCCTCCCTCATCATTGCATTTAGCTGACCATGATTATGTAACCAAGCTGAAATTCGCTTGCAGTTAGTGATCATACCATGATGTCCGGGCCTCTGACCAATATCCTTCAACATCAAATTGACAGTGTGTGCCAGACATGGTGTCCAAACAATGTGTTCATACACCTCTCTCAATTGCCTACATGCTTTCTTGTAGTTGGAGCCATTGTCGGTGACTATATGGACGATATGCTCCGGACCAATCTCATCCACCACCTTTCAAATCTACTGAAAAAAATATGCACAAACTTTAGTAATCCTTAAACACGTACTCAATGTCAGTGGCAAGTGTTTAGTGACTACCTTGAGCAAAAATTTGTAATCCTGAGATTTACCAGTCGTATCAATGGACTTGTGGAACCACGTGACCCCATTACAATATATCAAAAAGTTTATGACACTCATCCTCGTGTGGCCAGTCCAAGAATCACACATCAACGTCACGCCAAAGATGTCACACTCTTTCTGAAACTGTTTGTACCTATCCATCAAGTCTTTCTCGTTTTGATCAAGGTATTTGCCATCAATTTCCTTTCCACTGGGTGACGCGATACCTGCACCTACAACCATATGAAAATCAGAAGATTAGTTACAGAAATGTAATCTCATAATTTGTGTGTGATACAAATGAAAGAAACCTTACCCCACTTCTGTGTCTCTCTGACCGCACTAACAAAGTAAGGATTATCAGCCTGTCTCCCAGGTACTCCCGTGATATGGAGGAATTTTGACCAAACTTTACCAATAGCTTCCTTTGCATTCTTACCCTTCTGTGTCCAGGAGCCTGTATCAATCCTTGGTTGCGTCATTCCACTTCTCCCACCTGCAGCCAAGCTATAGTCTTCTACCACCACAGGAGTATCCCTTCGCGAACCACTTCTTCGCAACAACCTTTGCAAAGGATTCTCCCTCGTGGAACCACTACCCCCTCCATGCTCATATGCACCACCTCTCTGTTCCACTCCCTGACGGTACAATTCTTCAGCTCTCGATAGGTGGATTGCACGCTACAATTGAGTCTCCTCATCATCTTCTGC
The DNA here is from genome assembly GCA_947561735.1 of Cenchrus americanus. NCBI lineage: Eukaryota > Viridiplantae > Streptophyta > Magnoliopsida > Poales > Poaceae > Cenchrus > Cenchrus americanus. The sequence continues at coordinate 28,124,948 of OX387241.1, read as the reverse complement.
ATTAGGATAGTTTCCCTCGGCTGCAACCGCCTCCTTTCTCAACCTCTCTTTATTCCGTTCATACGTTGCCTTCTTAGTCCTCTCAATCTCACACTGAAAGTACTCCCGCACAAGTGGTGGCACATTCCTGCAATGGACCACCTGGGTCCCTTTTCCAGCCAAATGTTGTTTGAACCTAGTCGCAGCACCTCCACTTTTGTGCATATGACAATAGTTGCATCGCCATCCGGGTGATGATTTTCACCGTGTTCCCACACAACATCTCTAGATGACATTTTGTATCTGCATAAATGGACAACATCCACAAATCAATCACATAAATCATATACCTAAATATGCTCTAAATATCTACATCCTAAATGAAATCATATATACAACTAAATCATATATACATACTAAATGAAATTATATATACACCTAAATATGCTCTACCAAAATCCTACATTTATGGTCTACATATCTACATTTACAAACCTAAATCATGTAAACACCTCAGTCAAATCATATCCGCATCCTAAATCAAGATGTTCTACACTTCTATATCAAAACAAATTTAGAAACTAGATAAATCAAAGGGGGAGAGCATACCTGCGCCGGGGCGGTTTACCGCGCCCTAACCGCTGCTTACCGCGCGTCCGGGGCAGTAAACCGCTCGTCCGAGGCGGCGAGCGGACATATCCGGCGGCCGGCCGGCTAACCGCGCCGTCCGAGCGGTAAACCGCGCTCGGACGCCGGTTGGCGGCGCCCGGCGGGCGGACGACGGTCCTGGGGAGGCGGACAGGGGACGACGACCGTTCTGGAGGGCGCGGCTCAAGTGGATTGGGGTGGGGAGCTGCGGTGGGGATTTTGACCCCCCATGGTTGGGCTTAAGTGGGCCATGCTGGGCCGGTGGTTTTTTTTTCTTTTTTCTTTTTTGGTTTAATTTCTTTTGGTTGGAATTTATACTAAATGAACGAAGTTTGCAACAAATTTGACACCATTAAACTCAATAAATCACGAAGTAGTTTTAGAGATTTTTTCCACAATTTTAAATTTTTGGAATTCAAATTAAAAAAAAATTTGAACCCACCGGTTGGTAACCGGCCGGTACCGTAATCGGTCCAGGCCGGTAAGGCCGGTTGCCGCGGTAACCGGGCCGGTTACCACCAGCAAGGTGAACCCTGGAGGAGGGTCGCGCCGCGCACGCGCCGCTAGGAGTAGGTCGTCCACCCCGCCGGTCCCACTGCGCTGCGGTGCCGCTCGAGGAGGAGGGCGTCGCGGGCACCGTGCCGAGCATCTGGTTGCCCGGCGACGGGAATTCGGCCGCGGGCGCTGCGCCGCGTTGCTGGGGCTCCCAGGAGGTGGATCGGGTCGCAGGTCCCGCCGCGGGCGGAGAGGAAGAGGAGGACGACGTCGAATCACTGAGCTGCGTAGTAAAGACGAGGGTGTCGGCCTACCGCGCGAGGAGGTGCGCCCGTCCGCCCGCTACGCTGCGTCCCAGGGCGACAAAGGAGTCGCGGATGCCGCGCTGGCACGACCCGCGTCGGGCCACGACACGAGGATGACCGGACAGGAAGCGAGCGCTGGGTCGCCGGGCCGCGACCCGAGGACAAGGAGGCAGACGCCGCGCCTGGGCGGTCGCGCCACTGTGGATGAGGTGGAGCCGCGCGCCGCTTCGTCTTCCTCGCCGAGGGATGGGGACCGCCATTCTGCCCGCCGTGCCGAAGGAGAGAGTCGGGGCTCCGCCCGCCTGCGCCTCGCATTCGGTGATGTTGGTTTTCGAGGTACCACGCACCGGGGAGGCGGAGACCCTGCAGCGGCGGGGCGGCTCGGAGGTGGAGGCCGTCGAGGCTTCAGGGTGGCGCACAACGGGTGAGTGTGGCCCTCCACGCGGCCTGCCACCGTCCGTCGCGTTCGTGCTTCTCGATGTGGCCCTACATCCCGCGCTCCTTCACGATGCAGTCCAGGATGGTCGCGTCTAGGGCTGGTGATGGTGAAGGCGGAACAGGGGAAGCTTGGATTCGTGGCCTGACTGTTCGATGCCGATGTAGGCATGACCACACAAAGGAGTAGCAAGGCGTCGCTCCTGGTGGAAGAAATCAAAGGGGAAAAGGATTTTCTCCATGGGTTTGTTGGAGCTGCCGCCGCTCGGCTTCTTTAGAAGATAAGAAAATCACAAATTATTGCTTGGTATTTGGCAGGGACGAGGGAGCCAGGCCGCTGCCACTGTCCAGGATGTCGTTGCTGCCGTGGTTGTTGCCGGTGGATGTTGGGGAATTAAAAAAAACATGTCACCCTCGAAACGTCGAGTTTGACGAAATTCACGAAATAAGTTTTCAGGGAGGTTGAATCTATGAAGATCTGGAACCTCGAACCTGCGAAGCCCCGAAGTCGCGAACCTGTGAAGATCTGAAATCTTGAACCTGCGAAGCCCCGAAGTCACGAACCTGTGAAGATCGGAAATCTTGAACCTGCGAAGCCCCAAAGTCGCGAACCTGTGAAGATCTGGAATCTCGAACCTGCGAAGCCCTCGCGAACCTGTGAAGATCTGGAATATTGAACCTGCAAAGCTCCGAAGTCGCGGACCGGCGAAGATCTGGAATCATGAACTTGCGAAGCCTCGAAGTCGCGAGTCTGTGAAAATACGGAGTCACGAATCTGTGAAATTCGGCAATCCACTGAAGTCCAAATCCGGGAGTTGCGGCGTGTGAAGATTTCCATGAATGAGAGACTCATGAATTAGTAAGAAGCCAAGTCAAAGACCTTAGCTCAAAAGTCCGGGTTTGGCGTGTGAACTAGTGGCGGGCTTGTAAATGTATGAAATTAACCCCGCAAATCACGATATGTAGAAGACATTCATGTACATGTTCACACTAGGAATATTCCTTATATTCGAGGGTATTTTCGGAATGTAAAAGTCCCTTCGTCTCCCTATAAAAGGGGGTGCGAGGGCACGTGTAGAAGGGTTCACAATTTTTGAGGTATGAGCAGTCTTTAGGGAATTTTTTGCCTCCTCTTGCGTCATCTGTGCCTCTGACTCGAACGTTTGCATACTCTCCTTTCTTGTGTTCGGGGATCTTATCCGGATTTTCGGATATCCCCAACATTGGCGCCCACCGTGTTTCAGCCGAAAAGCAACTCACGATGCCACCACAGAAGAGGTCGAAGAAGAACATTCCAGCTGAGACAGACCAAGAAGAGCACCATCATGTCGAAGGCAATGAAATCTCTCTCGCCCCTGAACCTTCAAACATCACAGATCAGGAACGAAGAGCAAAACTTGAAGGGAGAAGACAACGCACATTCAAGAACAACCTACTAAACAACAAACACATGAAAATGATGATCATGATGACGAGACCATAGACAAAGAACTAGAAAGAGTTCAGCAGAAAATACAGCAGCTGCAGAAAGAAAAAGAAAAGTTTGCGAGCCAATTACAAGCAAAAAGAAAGGCCTCTGAAAAGCTAGAAAAACTCAATCAGACAAAAGAACAAATTGAAGCAATTCAAAGAGAAATAGATGAAATGAAAGAACAAGAAAACAGTTCACTTTGGCAAGAATCACTACTCCAGAACTCTGGACCAAACAGAAGAATCCCGAAAGAAATTTTTTTTATTGGAAATAGAATCTCATAGTTCGTGGATTCTGAGTCACCTCTATCCATAAGGGCTGCAAACTGCACCGTGGCCACCAAAGTTCAAACCGGTCTCTCTCCCGAAATATAATGGATTCATAAACTCTAGGCAATTTCTCATGAGATATGAATCGGTACCATGTGAATTCGGCGGGGAGGAGATCATGTTGCACTGGCCAAATCCTTCGTCATTGCCCGTGAAGGTCTAGTTCTGAACTGGTATTCTCTTCTACGCACTCAGTCTGCAGCTGGGTCGACCTCAAGACAAAATTAATGCAAGCATTTCAGATGTTCCATGACACGACAGCTGAGTCATCAGACCTCTATAACTGCAAGCAAAAAGATAGAGAGCCATTACGGAACTTCGTGAGAAGGTTCATGCAACAGAGATCCCAGATTCCCGAAGCGAATGACAAAACAACGATCAAGGCACTGATCAACGGTCTGACTCCAGGACCAACGGCTTCGCATCTGACGCGAAAGAAACCCAAGACAATCGAAGAACTCTTTCATGAACTAGAAGAATACATCTTGTCTGATGATGATCATCGCAGAAGAGTGGCCGAACGAAATGAAGCACGACAAGGCAACAGAGAAATGACTTGGAGACCACAATCCCAGAATCCACTAAACATCAACAACGTGGAAAATCCTCAGCCTCGCCAGAATAGTAGACCAAGCACAAGAGGAGGATTCGCACCCAGGGGAAGGGGAAGAGGAAGAGGACCCCCGAGACTCACGAATCACAACCAAAGAGACCCGTACTTCTATTGTCAGTATCATGGAAGAGGACATAGCATCGAAGGGTGCCCAAAAACCAAGAAGAACATCGCAAGAATTCAGCAAGAGAAAGCTATGATGAGCATCACATCCTCAATGCCGAACCAACTTCGCCCGAATTTCTAGCAGTCACAGTTCATGAACTCTCAACCAAGTCCAGTTGCAATGCAGCAATTTCAACAACCACAACCATCATGGCAACCCTCTCAGCAGTTTTTCCCTCAGTCGCAGGCAATTCAGTCAATCCAGCAACCGCAGCCAATTCGAGAAATTTTTTCCACCACCACCTGATAGTTCGTCAAGGCCAGAATCAAGTTCAAGACCTCAGAACTCGATCAGCAAGAGGCCAGAAACATAGAAAAAGGCCATACTCCGGGCCAAGTCAATGTGTACCTGCTGAAAACAACCGAAGAAAGAAAGGAACCTTATGAAGAGGCCAAGCGAGACAAAGAAAAGATCAAGTTAGCAGCTGATGGTGAAACCAAGAAAGTATACATAGATGATATGCCCGATAGAGCAGTCACAATTAGGGCTCACCTCAATCTCGAAGAAGGGAAAGAGCTCATACAATTCTTGAATAAGAACAATGATGTTTTTGCCTAGTCAGCCAAAGATTTGCAAGGCATCGACAGGGACATCATCGAGCATGCCCTGGAAATAGATGAAAAAATAGCGCCGAAAAAGCAGAAACTTCGGAAAATGTCCGAGGAAAAAGTAAAAGCAGTTGAAGCTGAAGTGCAAAGGCTGCAAGACGCGAAAGTGATTAGAGAAGTGAAATATCCAGTCTGGCTGGCCAACACTGTACCAGTGAAAAAGAAGAATGGAAAATGGAAATTTGTGTAGATTTCACGGATTTGAATAAGGCATGCAAGAAGGACGATTTTCCCTTGGAAAGGGTAGATAAAATCGTAGACGATGCAGCCAACAGTGAGATGCTCTCACTCCTGGACATGTTTTCAGGATATCATCAGATAAGTGTACGTAAAGAAGACGAAGAGAAGACAAGCTTTATCACCCCTTTGGAACGTTTTGTTTCGTGAGAATGCCAGAGGGGCTGAAGAATGCAGGATGCATATTCTCGAGAATGATAGCAATAGTCCTTCATCCTCAACTTTGGAGAAACATTTTGGCATACGTGGATGACATAGTCATCAAGAGTGTCCAGAGAAGAGATCATATCAGTGATCTAGCAGAGACATTCACGAACTTGAGAGCAGCGAACTTGAGGTTGAATCCTGAAAAGTGTGTTTTCGGCATTCACAAAGGGAATGTTCTCGGATGCCTAGTCTCAACAAAAGGCATAGAGGCAAATCCCGACAAAATCAAGGCACTGATAGAGATGCAAGACCCAGTTTCCATGAAGGATGTGCAAAAACTGACAGGGAGAGTAGCCGTGCTCAACAGGTTCATTCCTAGGGCTGCAGAAAGAAGTCTGCCATTCTTTCAAGTTCTCAGAAGTACCAATAATTTTTAGTGGTCTAAAACTCAGAAGAAAGCTTTCCAAGAACTAAAAGATTACTTGTCCAACATGACCAAGTTGTGCCCTCCTGATCCAAGATCGCCACTTCTGCTATATGTGTCTGCATCAAATTCGGCAGTGAGCGCCGTGTTAGTGCAAGAAAAGGAAGAAGAAGGAAAGCTCAAGCAGATCCCAGTGTATCTCGCTTCAGAAGCCCTCTCTGGCTCAAAAATCTTCTATTCTAAGCTGGAGAAGATTGCACACGCAGTCATCATGACCACTGCAAAGGTGGGGAATGGATCTAGTCGGACCATTACCAACAGCTCAAGAAAACTGCAGATTCGCAGTTGTCGCTGTGGATTATTTCACTAAGTGGATAGAAGCGAAACCACTCGCGAACATCAAGGCACCAACAATTCAGAAGTTCTTCTGGCAGAACATAATCTGCAGATTTGGAGTTCCCAGGGAACTGACTATTGACAATGGGAAACAATTCGACTGTTACACTTTCAAAGAATATTGCAAGTCTTTGGGCACTCATGCGAAATTCTCATCAGTGTATCATCTGCAGTCAAACGAAGCAGTTGAAAGGGAAAATGGGCTAATATTTTCAAAAATCAAGAAGTGCTTATTTGATCAGAAGAAGGGCAAATGGGTTGATGAATTGTCGAAAGTAATTTGGTCCCATAACACTACTGTGTCAAGAGAACAGGTTTCACACCTTTTCGCCTACTCTTCAGCACTAAAGCAATGACACCAGAGGAAATCAAGAATGAAAGCATGAGAGTGCTGAAAGCAAAAAAATCGAAGAGGTTGACCAGAAAGTAGAAAAAGACATGATTGAGCTGACAATCCTTGAAGCTGCTAAGAACATCGTGAAGTACCGAAAAGAAACCAAGGCATGGAAAGACAAGAAAGTGGTTAGAAAAGACATCAAAACTGGCGATTTGGTGTTGAAAAGAAAGAAGAACTGGGAAAACCCAGGGAAACTTTATGAATCCTGGGAAGGGCCATACATAGCAAAAGAAACAGACATGCCAGGGGCTTTTCGTTTGCTAGAACCGACTGACGAAGAGTTACCATATTCGTGGAATGCTGACAGCCTGAAAAGGTACTACCCTTGAGAATTCTAGAATTAAACAGATTTACTTTAGAGTATTTTCCTTTTTTCGCGAGTTTACATTCTAGAAAACCAAAAAGCCGAATCACGAATCTATAAGTGATTTCAGAGAAAAAACATTTGCTTTCTTTTTCGCAATTATTTTAGAATAAGGAGGATCGTACTCTTTTCCTTGCAAAGGGGGCTCTAAATCAAGAGGCAAGGTTTTTAACGAGGCGGATCCTATGTAAATACTCTTTGTGATATATATGAAAAGAGTCTTCCCCAAATCGTGCATTTTGTGAATTCCATCGTGCGAAAGAAAAGTTTGTGAAAAGGCTCCGTGATAGCCGAGATTCCACTGTGTGAAAGAAAAGTTCGTGAAAAGGCTCCGTGATAGCCGAGATTCCACCATGTGAAAGAAAAATCTGTGAAAAGGCTCTGTGATAGCCGAGATTCCACCGTGTGAAAGAAAAATCCGTGAAAAGGCTCTGTGATAGTCGAGATTCCACTGTGTGAAAGAAAAGTTCGTGAAAAGGCTCTGTGATAGCCGAGATTCCACCGTGTGAAAGAAAAATCCGTGAAAAGGCTCCGTGATAGCCGAGATTCCATCGTGAAAAAAAGAAAAGTCCGTGTGAAAGGCTTCGTGATAGCCGAAATTCCACCGTGAAAAAAGAAAAGTTCGTGTGAAAGGCTTCGTGATAGCCAAAATTCCATCGTAAAAAAGAAAGAAAGTTCATGTGAAAGGCTTCGTGATAGCCAGAATTCCATCGTGAAAGAGGAAGAGTTTGTGAAAGGGCTTGGTGATAGCCAGAGGCTCCGTGAAAGCCTAAATCCCACCGTCGAAGGAATTCCCACCGAAAGGCCTAAGACAACAACAAGTTGTGGCCTAATCCCATCGTCAAAGGGATTCCCACCGAAAGGCCTGAGATAACAACAAGTTGTGGCCTAAATCCCACCGAAAGGCCTGAGATAACAACAAGTTGTGGCCTAAATCCCACCGTCAAAGGGATTCCCACCGAAAAGGCTTAAGACAACAATGAGTTGTGGCCTAGTTTCCATCATGTTAATTAAATGGTAATTGCGACCAATCGAATGTATATGTTCTTGTTAAAGAATTATTGTAAAGATTCATGAAAAGGCAAGGGGCTTGAGTAAAGATTCGTAGATAATCGTGGTTGAAGCAACTGAGGGTTGCAATATCAACAAGGGCAAGTGTGCCAAGCGCGTCAAGTCCACAAAATTCGTAAAACAAGTTTTGCCGACATGCATCACATTACTTACGATTTCAAAATTCGCAAAAAATTATCAAAATATAGATTATCAAGATATCCGCAGAAAACCTTAACTTCATTAACCCGTCTTGAAATTTTCATGCAAAATGGCAAGGTGGGGAAGGGTGACGTTTTTTCTCAAGAAAACGCCTTTATTGCCTTAGTTGTGTAAAAATGTCGATATAGTATCATCACGATTACAGTGGGAAATACAATCTTTAGAATGAAAGTTCAACAACATGTCCTGGATCGCGGCTATTATTTTCTACAATATCACTAGCGTAGGCGAAATCGAGTCCAGTAGTGATGGGGCTAAGGGGCTCTGTCTTCAGAATCCTCGAAGATCTTGGGTTCGTAGCGGCGGGGTTCTCATCTTCGCGAAGAAGGAAAAACGAAGAAAGATTGAAGCAATCCATCGAAAATTTAAGCGAAACTTCAAGCCAAAAATCAAAAAAATCTTGTGCAGGGTGGATTTCTTTAAACTGCCGCCAGGCTTCGCCACTGATAATCATATTTCCACGATGAATCCACGTTGGCAACACATCCTGCGCAGGCCCAACTTGCAGGACCTACGCAGATTAAAGTTTACAAAGACAAAGTGTTCAGACAAAGCATCGCAACCTAATGAATTTACATATATACACAAATCACCACGAAGGGCAAATGTTTCGGCAATATTCAACCGGTGATGTCAACCTTTGAGGAATCTTCTTCATGTTCGGAAGTTTGATCAGCGTCGCTGCCACCGTCGCTGCTGTCGCCAGAACCTTCCCCGTCCGAGTCTGTAGATTCTTCATCTTCATCTTCGGAGGAAGACTCCGGCTGTGCGATGTCCTTTCCTCATTTATCCTCTTCAATAAGCTAAAAAGAACAAAGGAGAAAACCTAAGGAAAAAAGAACAAAAGATAGAAATTCGGCGAAGTCGTAGAGGTCAGTAGTGTTTTCTAAGAAATTAACCTGTTCAAGCTTAGAACGAGCAATGTTCTTAGCAACTTCTTTCCCACTGATGAGCCAGAATTCTCAAGCGAATTTGGTTTTAATGGCCAAGACATCCTCACTAGGACGAAGTCTTGAAGTGCTTGCAGCATCGGGAAATTGTGAAAGCTTCTCGCGAACTTCACGAGATCAGCACAGTCGAAATCATGGAGCAGCTTCAAAATGTTTTCAATGGAGAATGCCACGGTGAAATCACTCGCACCAGAAATAACTCCAGGAAGCACCTTGAACTCAGTATCAACCCACTTCATGAAATTGGAGATTCCTGTGTCAGCGGGGAATGGAGCAGGACGAACGCCAAACTCATTTAAGGCCTTCTCATATTCTTTGAACAGAAGCTCGAGCCATCTCAGAAGTTCCTCTTTCCGAAGCTTCATTCTGGCTGGCCAAAGCCCTTTCAGAGTCTTCGCGAGATCAGCATTGTTAACCCGAAGGTCTTCGACAGTTTTGGAGGACTTGTCGTAATCCTTGTGAAGATTTTCAATCAATCTCAAGTCCTCGTCATGCGTTTTCTGAAGTTTTTCAAGATCTTTTCTCGAATTCTCAGCAGCCTCCTCAGCGACCTTCTTTTCATCCTAACATTTCTTTAGGGCCACAGCCAGTTCAGCCACTTTTTTCTCCAAGTCTGAGTTCGCCGCTCGAGACAACTTGAAGTTGCGGCTCAGTTTCTGAGAATCTTCGAGCAACCTCTTGTTTATCTTCTCTTGCTCAATTAGGCGTTTGCAAGAAATTCTTCCGCATAGAGGCTTTTGCTGTGTAGTCCTTACAGTACTCTGCGAACTTGGACGCCGGATAAGATCGAAGAAGACCCTCAAATTCTGAAAAATTACAAAGTACAGCCACAAGTGCAAAAATTGAGGAATTTGAAACAAGGAAAACTGAAGAATTTGAAAAAGTAAAGAACCTTTTTTACTTAGATCTTTATTGGTGATCTTCTTCCCCGAACTCGTAGAAGGCTTGTCCAAAGAAACTAAAGTTTTCTTCGAGGAAGTGCAAGGCATTTTTCCGGAATCCCGAGCGGTTTCCCCAGGAAAGCGAGACGTTTGTTCCGAGGCTCCTTCTCCTGTTTCATCAACAAGTGTAGGCGATTTCCAGAGTGTTAAAATCTTGGATGTTCCATCTCCGATACTAGCTGCCTTGTAACCAACACTTAATAGTTCACCTCGGTAGAACGTACCAAAGCTCTTGTTAAAAGCAGCCAAGGAAGGAGAGGGATCTTAGCCTTCAGGGAGATCTTCACGTATTTCAAACAAGGGAGCATCATGAACGGGATCTTCACCCCTGTGAATGGTAAGCTCAAGATCCTTTGTGAATTCGGGAGATGCTTCCTCTTGATGATGGACAGACTGAGGAACAACAGTCTCAACAGCAACAGCAGGGGTCTCAGCAGTAGCAGTAGAAACAACTTCCTTATGAACTTCAGTAACAACATATGAAAAAGAACCAACAACCACAAACTCGTTTTCAGAACTTGGAGTGTAGTGTTCATTAAAATTGAATCTTAAGAAAGGCCAAGAGTAAAAACCTTTCTAGCTAGGTTCTGCGAAGATATCATCATCGAAAGCAGATGGGACTCGTCGAACCTCGGCAGCAACGATCTTCTTAACAGCTTTCTTAGCCTTCTTTTGGCTCATCTGAGCAAGGCTGGAGGCCGCCTGAAGTTCTGCATCCGAAACTTGTTCGGAGGATTTGCGCTTACATTTCGACGACTCAAGAGACTTCATCTTCACAGGTTGAACACTGGAGGATGTAGTCTCGCCGACAATCAATCGGCTGCTCTTTGAGGATCTCTTTCTCGAAGCTTTCAAGGGAGCAGCTGAACAGCTAGCCACAGCAACGGTAGGCATCTTCAATTTGCGACCTTGGCATCAGGAGTGAAATGATTTGTCTCCGCAGATTTCAGAGAACACCTGATTTATCCTCTTCTTGTGTTTCACTAGGTTCTTGTATGCTTTATACTCATTCATGGTATACTCACCAATCATGAGATTTACTCTTGTTTCGATTTCGAGCATAAAGTCATCAACACTCTGGCCGTCTCTCAATCGAAGGCCGAATTTTGGGAAATGAACTTCTTGTGACTCCCAGTTGACATTAAAGCTCACGATTTCGGTTGGGGCCCAACCATAAGAAATCGGCCAAATTCGGGCAGCAGTGAACTCCTCAACAATGTCGCGACCACCAAGGATGGTGCTCGCGAGGTGGAACACATTTTCGCAGTTTCTGATCCCAGTCGCTTGGTAATTGTAGGGTGCAGTGCAAACAACTGTTAACGCCTCAATAGGCGTGGAGAGAGGATGAGCTGGTCCTTCGTAGCCAGGAATCGCAGACATGTCCACCTTGACGTAGAACCAGTATGAACTCCAGTCCTCTGTGAAATTTGTCTTGCAGTAGGGCACGATCTGAATTCGCGTGATTCCCTTTCGCGTATTTTGTCGACGGGTGTTGAAATTGCAGCATGTGTAGTGAGCTTCGTGAAATTGACCATTGTCGACCTTGATAACATCTGGCATAATAACCAGCTCAAATAATCGGGCGAAAACATTGGCCTCGAAATTGCAGCTGAAAGTCTTCATAATCCAGATGAACTTGGATACTTCCAGAAATGAGTTCGGTGAAAGCTGGTGAATCTTCACTGAAAAAACGTCTAGTATCGCAGGAAGAATGAGATCGCAGGGGAACCTCAATCCGCAAGTGAAGAAGTCGCGAAATATGACGACCTCATCCGCTTCGGGAGTAGGAACTTGTTCGTCTAATGGGGCGCATCCGCTGCCGACATGAAAGAATCCAGCTGCCTCGTACTCTCTAATCGAATTGGCGGTAACTTTAGACTCCCCGAAGACAAAGGACGGAGGAAGAGGCCCCGATTGCTTTGCTGCAATAAGATCCTTGACATTAGTGTCGACATTTCCGATTTCTTCCTCCTCTGATCTAATCTCCCCATCTTCGTGAATCCTAGACCCGCTACCAGCAGGAGAGGTGTGCTCTTCCGAGGGCTGTACAATCTCAGGATCTTGAACTTCTGGCTTGGCCGGAAGGCCAGCCGCAGCCAATTCCTCAGTCGTCATAGGTCTGGCAGTGCTTTTAACGCGGGCCACATAATTGACAGTAATATAAGTAAGAAACATAAGACGACATTCATGAATGAAGTTCGCGAAACAAATGGTGCGAATACGAACATTAAAAAGTAGAGATGATAACTAAATAACAAAGAAAGAAGTACCTTTGAAAGTTCGAGGAAGTCTTGAAGCTGCGAACACTTCGTCGCGAGGCGCTTTTCCGCGAAAGTGCAAGCTAAAGTTCGGAAGAAAGCGAGGAAGCCGTGAAAATTTTTTATAGTGAGAGTTCTCTATTTATAGGGGCGAGGGGGCAGTTTCAAGAACTCGCCTCGATTCGGCCATTGCGAGGTTTCCAGAGGATGTGTGTCCACTCCGACGTTCCGAGGGTGATGTTTTTTTACTGAAATTCAAAGATTTTCATGGAATCGGATCGTCGGAGTCAACCCTCTTCCCCGAGGGGCTAGTGTTGGGGAATTCAGGAAAAACCTGTCACCCTCGAAACGTGAGTTTGATGAAATTTACGAAATAAGTTTTCAGGGAGGTTGAATCTATGAAGATCTGGAACCTCGAACCTGCGAAGCCCCGAAGTCGCGAACCTGTGAAGATCTGGAATCTCGAACCTGCGAAGCCCCGAAGTCGCAAACCTGTGAAGATCTGGAATCTTGAACATGGGAAGCCCCGAAGTCGCGGACCGGTGAAGATCTGGAATCATGAACTTGCGAAGCCTCGAAGTCGCGAGTCTGTGAAAATACGGAGTCATGAATCTGTGAAATTCGGGAATCCACTGAAGTCCAAATCCGGGAGTTGCGGCGTGTGAAGATTTCCATGAATGAGAGACTCATGAATCAGTAAGAAGCCATGTCAAAGACGTTAGCTCAAAAGTCCGGGTTTGGCGTGTGAACTAGTGGCGGGCTTGTAAATGTATGAAATTAAACCCGCAAATCACGGGATGTAAAAGACATTCATGTACATGTTCACACTAGGAATATTCCCTAGATTCGAGGGTATTTTCGGAATGTAAAAGTCCCTTTGTCTCCCTATAAAAGGAGGCGCGAGGGCAGGTGTAAAAGGGTTCACAACTTTTGAGGTATGAGCAGTCTTTAGGGGATTCTTTGTCTCCTCTTGCGTCATCTGTGCCTCTGACTCGAACGTTTGCATATTCTCCTTTCTTGTGTTCGGGGATCTTATCCGGATTTTTGGATACCCCCCAACAGCGGAGTCACGGGTGTCGTTAGCTTCGTCACGGCTGTTGGCGTCGCGGGCATCGGCGTCGCGACCGCCGTTGTCGTTGTCGTCGTTGTTAGCCGTCCGAGACCTGAAAAAACGTCGAGACACGCAAAAGGCCCCAACCTGGCGCGCCAACTGTCGGGGTTCTCTAACTGCCGGCAGTAAATTTGTCGGGTTGTGTGCCAGGCCTCGGACGGTTGCACAAATGGGGGTCCGCAGGATTTATACTGGTTCGGGCCTCCGAAGAGTAACACCCTACGTCTAGTTCGTGCTGCTGTATTATTTGCGCTGATTTGTAGTAGGGATTACAAATAGGCAAGAGAGGGATGAGTTCCCAAGTCTCCGTAGTCTGTAGGAGTCGTGGATGGCTGGAGGTAGAATAAAGGGAGAGCTCCTCCTGAGAGGACAAGGAAGAGGTCAAAGTAGAAGTGCTCTCTCTCCCACGTGAGGACCTTGCTCTGCCCTTTTATGAGACAAGGGGGCAGGCTACATTAGTGAAGAGAGAGAAGAAGAGAAAGAGGAGGTGCATGCATAACAGCTGTAAAGGGGGAGGTCTTTTCTCATGCAGCGGGTCCCACCATCGTCCTTGGTTATGCTGGCTGCTGTTGACATGTGTAACTGCCTTTGACACCTGGTGCATGCATTCTACTTGGGGAGGCCTTCAGCTTGTCGGAGGCTGCATGTTGGAGGCCATATGATGTTGTAGCTTGACTTGTGGCCGTTTTCCCTCACAAAAATAATTCCCGTAAGCTGCCAAAAATACCCCATGGGCCATTATGGTTGTGATAGTCATTCGTAATCACTGTCTTTGGGTACCCATAATTTTGGGTCCCGTCATCCACAAAGTGCCCAAGTGACACAATGATAGTCACTGAGGTCGACATAGTGGGGATGCCAGTACCATTGACTCAAAAGCGCAGGTTCAGGGCGCTTGCGGGGCTCGTTGCTAAACAAAAGATACCTTTGAACTTGCCATAAATCAAAGAACTAAGCAATGATGAACAGGGGGACTTGTTTGACATGCATGTGCAGAAACACTTGAAGTTCCTGGAAGACGCAAAACCGCAGGCATTCAAGCTTTTCTGGAAGACGGCAGCCAAGGCATGGAGACAATTCAGATTTCAACATAGGCGAGATTTGATCAGAAAAGGAGTTGAGCCATTTACAAGGCACCTGTTTATTGTCCCGGAATAGTGGAAGGAGTTCATGAAATAGGAGGAAACTGAGCAAGCCTCATCTGCTAGTGTAAAGTTCAAAGAACTCCGAAGCCGGAACACAAGCGAGCACAACATGGGTCCAGCTGGTTATACTGTGAAACTAGAACAATGTGAGGAAGAGGACAGACAATTAGCTGCAGTTGGTATCCCCAACCCATATGACGTCTACCCTGGCGATCATTCCAAGAATTGGCTATGAGCAAGGAGTAAGCTAGTGATTAAAGACCGTGTTGCCGTGATAGTGTTCAACAACAAAGAGGTAGAAAAATTGGCTGTGGACATCAAGGAGAAGATTGCATGTGCAGAATCTTCAGGAATGGTGGGGCAGAGGGAGTATGATGTGCTAAGTCAGTGCTTGGGCCGCCCTGAACAACCAGGTCATGTGCGTGGTGTGTCCAACTACCAGGGCTGGAAGTATGCATGACCTCATCACGACGAGATGTACAGGAAGAGGAAGAGGACGAAGACTGACGCATCAAATGATACAGAAAAGATAAAGGAACAAATCAAGTAAGAACTGGTGGTTGAGATGCAGATGCAGAACATGCAGATGTAGAGGTGGTGTTGTCACCAGATGGTGTTGTCACTAATGTCCAATCGCGCAAGCCCTTCACCCTTCACCCGCCACACTGAAGAGCAGCTGTGCGTTCGCAGATAATGTAGGTTTGATCGATCGCACTGCAGAGTTGGCAATGAAGGTGCGTTGTGACGATCATACAAACGAAGACCTTATAGGCATGTTGACTGAACCCACACACTGTGGCCTATGGATCACGTGGAGGGGGCTTCAATGTGACGCTGCAATTGGTCTTGTTGATCTAGAGGAGACTACGCTACAAATAGTCCCGATTCATGAAGACTATGTTCTGGTTGAAGTGCTCACTGTATATACTATCTTTGCGGATGAACTGTTGGAATACCCTCCTAATGACGAGGTGATGAAACTCAAACAAGCTGAAGGACAAAGGTTACAATGGAGAAGGTGTCGGATTGACATCAAAGGAGCACCAACATGTAAATCTCGTTCATAGTCTACGGTACAGACTCCTTATAGTTCACACAGTACGGTACAGGTTCCTTCCTCAGATGTGTTCCCCACATCCTCCTCCTCCTCCTCCTCCTCAATCCCCACATCCGCAAGACGTTCCATTCGGACCTCCTCTTCGTCTTGAAAAACTTGCATCCCCACCTCCTTGTGATCCTGAAAACACAGAAAACTTGCACCCCCACATCCGCAAGATACACCAAATATTCCATCCCCACCTACTCCTAGTCCTGAAAAAACAGAATAACTTGCATCCCCACATCCGCAAGAGACACCAAATATTCCATCCCCACCACCACGCCCACCACCTCCTCCTCCTTCTCCTCCTCATGAAACAACAAAACCTCCACCCCCAAACGGAAGTGCTCAAAACAATCATGCCAAAGTATGTACATCTAGGCTTAATATCTCTATAATAGGTCTTGGTGAGACAACAATGTTACCAGTCAACCAGAGTGATGTGTTGGTTGGTGTTGAAAAATCTGTCGACGACATTTCGAAGAAAGTTGTAGGTACATCTGGGCCTAATACCTCTGTAATAGCTCCTGGTGAGACACCACTAGGCAAGAAAGCCCTTGAGAAACCTTCAGCCATTTCAAATTAGCAAGGAAAGAAACTTGCTGAAAATAAAATCTCTACACCACATACAACAGGCAAGAAATCCCTTGAGAAACCTTCATCCATTTCAAAGCTGAAAGAAGAGAAACTTGCCAAAAATAAAATCTCTACACCACCTACAGCAGGCAAGAAAGCCCTTAAGAAACCTTCTTCAGCCATCTCAAAGCAGCAGGAAAAGGAAATTGCTATAAATAAAAGCTCTAAGAGGCCTACTAGAAAGCGATCTAAGAGAAACACCAAGGAGAATCGTTGGTACATGACTAACCCAAAGCAATCTGAGAGAGACACCGAAAAGAATCCTCGGGCTATGGATAACCCAAATTACAAATTTGGAAAGAGTCTTCTCAGTGATGGTGATCTCAAAAAGGCTGCTCCTTTTACCAAAAAGCTCCACAAATTCTACAAGCAATGTGGTAAGTCAGATGATGATTCTCACATTATGGTCGCACTTCAGCCCGAGACCAGTGCATGGCCTCCGAGATGGTCAAACGGACTCCAGCAGCTACCTGTGCAACTCAGTGATTTGTACGATCTCTTAAACTTTGATGCTTTGGATCTGACACTTCTCCGCTGCTTCATCCTATAAGTTTCGTGGAAATTTAAATAGCTTGTCACTAATCACATCCTCTATTGAAATGTGCTTTTTGCCTCACATCATATTTATTACCATGTATTTTGCCTCCTTACACTTTGTTTTTTCTTACTAATAGGAATATGACTGTAGAAGTTGAGAAGACGGACGCTGCAGTTGGCTTCCTTGATCCTGAATGCCTTTGCTCGACAACGTTGAACATCACGAATAACACTCTTGCTTTCTCTGTGTCCTATATGCGCAATGCCTTCAAACTATATGCTAAAAAGAATTTGATGCTTACCGCTTATCTCAGAACGAACCACTGGATTGCAGTGGCGATCGTTCCGAAGTAGCGGAAGGTCTACTATCTTGATTCATTGAAGACAATTAATACTGATACTGACCCTTTCGAGCGAATCATTATTGATTAAGTTATTTCTTTCTTAACCTGTGGACGTTCCTCAACAAATTGTATACAATATATTAATTAATAGTGTCCTAACCATTGTTGCTTGTTTCGTTGTAGGGCTAGGGAATGTTACTACGACAAAAAGTTGTTGCGCCTTGGCACCTTCGATCACGTCAAAGATGTTAAGGTACATACCACTTATTTCCTTCATGTGGAAGCTAGTACTAAAGCTTGAGTTTATTTCTTCTCGATCACCACTATTTTTATTTGTACATTTATTGCAGTGCCACCAACAACCTACTGGATCCAGACTCTGTGGCTTATATTGTGCCTATCACATGCTTCAATGAAAAGATAGAGGCCCACATATGGAGGTACTTTCTTGGGATCTTCGTTTGTAAAACCTGCAACTGAGCACAGTTCTTGCTTATTAGCACTGCACATGTTTAGTAACCACCTATATATGTGTGCTGACTGGTGACATTGTTATATCTAGAGATTAGGGCTAGATGAGCATCCTCTCGACAAATCATTGCTGACAGATGTTCGTGAAAGAATTGCCACATTCCTCATGAAACAGGTGATCACAGCCAGAGGAAAATTTCATGCTGATGAAACTGTGTGGGCTTAGATTATGTATGGTGACTAGGAAATTTTTGCAATTCCACTTTGTCCATGAATTTTTGTGATATTGTTGCATTCCTCCTTGTGAGATGCATTTCCTCCTTGTGAGATGATGATGCTGAATTTTGTCATATGATGCATGTGAATTGTGGATTTCTGTGAATTTGGATGCTGGATCTAATTTCTGTGAATTTAGTCATATCCTAGCTGGTTCCAGGATGCGGTCCACGATGGTCGCCAAATCTTGACTCGGTTCCGATGTATGCGGCCCGGCAAGCAGGTTATTGTAGGGGTGGCCTACGTATCTGTAATAGGTGTTAATTAAAGGTCGTTACAAACACTGATCACTGAGTAACGAGCTTCAATTGGAACACCCGTTACAAACATGCCAACAAAGTAACGGGCACCGTAAAAGACCGTTACCAGTACTGACCGGTGGGCCCCACAACATGGCCCGTTCGTTGAGACATCGGAGACGCAAGTTCACCACACGCGTCTCCGATATTGATTTCATAGTAACAAGCTTTGTTTTGGTGCCTGTTACCAAAGTTCCCTGTGGGCCCAGAGAAACAGTCATTTTCACGTGACCTGTGACTAGTTGTGGTAACATTGTTGTTTGATGTCTGTTACAAATCCTAGTTGTGCTGAGATGCGCGTGAAATAGACACGTCTTATTTCGTCAAGATATCGGAGATGTAGTTTCATAAAATGCGTTGTTGATATTCAGTTCCTGTAACGGGCTTTGTTTTGGTGCCCGTTACCAAAGTTCTCTGTGGGACCACAAAAATAGTCAATTCACGTGACCGGTGGTTAGTTGTGGTAACGATTGTTGTTTTATGCCCATTACGAATAGGAAAAAGTCTACTTCACCCCCCAACCTATGAGGGTTGGAACATATCACCCCCAACCTATGAAAATTGATTTTTTACCCCCTGAACTTTCTAAAACAGAACAAATCACCGTTGAAGCAGTTTTGAAAAATCATAGTAAATCACAGAAAAATCATAAAATGGAAAATCCAATTGTGTTGGATTCTAATTGAGTACATCTACACAATGAACATATAATATGGTATATTTATTACATTTATCACAGTTATGGAGAAAATCATAGATCTAAGGTTACAACATAAAATATGTAAAGCATTCCATATTGTATGTTCACTGCGTAAAACTACTAATTTGAAGTCCAACACAATTTGATTTTTCATTTTATGATTTTTCTGTGATTTCCTATGATTTTTCAAAACTGCTTCCACTAGTAGAGAGCGAGGCTTTTGTTCGGGCCTTTAATCCCTGTTCAACTTTGGAGCCGGGACTAAAGGCCTTTCATCGATGTGGCACGAAATGCTCGCTGTAGCCGGCCCCCCTTTAGTCCCGGTTTGTATTACGAACCGTGACAAAAGGGGGATCCCAACGGCTCCATTCGACAATAATTGCCCCCGGCCTTTAGTCCCGGCTGGTGTTACGAGCCGAGACTAAAGGGTACTAAAGGCCGTAACACCAGCCGGGACTAAAGGTCGGGGGCAATATAACGCCCGTACCTCCTTCTTCCTCCTGCCAACCGAGCCATTCACCAGAGCCGCCATTCACCCGAGCCATTCAAGCTCCTCCCTTCCATGGCGACTCAAGCCTAGGGTGGTGCTACGATTTTTTTCTTCATTAGTTTGTGAAGATTTCTCTCCTCCAAGGTGTTGTAAAGGTTAGAATCTTCATCCTCCCTTAATTTGTGGTGATTAAATTTTGTTTTATGGTTTAGAGATGGAGAAAATAGAAATGTTAATTTGTAGCTAGGTAGGAGGAGCTTAAATTAATTAGAGAGATGAGATTTTGTATATACACGTGAAGATGTAGTTAGGATGGTACTTGCATTGTTCCTTCTTTCATTAAAATCTTGTTTTTCATAATACTGAATTTTCTTGTGTGTATATATATATTATAAAATATATGCTCACAAAAGAAGAAATACCGAAAATGTACTAGGTATTTCCATTCTTTCATTGTTTAGAAATGATTATATTCTAGGTAGTTAAGTATGTTTTTAATTTATATATAGAATAAATGTAAGCATTGTCTTATTTTCTTGTTTTCATAAATTTGAATTTTACTTGTACATATAGTTTATGAAATATATGCTCATAAAGAAAAAAAAGACGTAGAGAAAATGTAGCTATAGTTTATTTTGTACATATAGTTTATTTTCATTCTTTCATTATTTAGAATGCTTTTATTTCTAGGTAGCTATAGAAGACTAAATTCCTTTATTAAGTATTTTTTTAGTTTTATATACAATAAATGTAAGTATTTTCTTTTTTTCTTGTTTTTCATACAGAGCCCCACGTCCTAATTAGCTACAGTTTCACCTCACGGGCTACGTGGGGACTGCCTGCAGCTCCGCGAGGTGGGACTGTAGCTAGATAGGAGGTGTAGTGCATGTGTGGTACTGTAAGTGGGTGAGTGAGAGTATATGACGGTGAGGTGAGACTGTTGTATAGTTCGCGGAGCATCAGTCTTCTGAGCTATGTACAGTAATAATAGTGTTGAATTCTATCCCCTTTTGTTTTTTATTTATGCATATATTGAATCCAATCTATATATATGTAGGTATGTGTACATATAGTTTATAATATATAGTGTTGAATTCTATGGCCCCTTTTATTTCTAGGCTATAGGAGGAAATAGAAGATTAAATTCTTTTATTAAGTATTTTTTTAGTTTTATAGACAACAAATGTAAGCATTTTCTTTTTTTCTTGTTTTTGATACAGAGCTCCACATCCTAATTAGCTACAGTTTAACATCACAGGTTACGTGGGGACTGCCTGCAGCTCCGTGATGTTGGACTGTAGCTAGATAGGAGGTGTAGCGCATGTGTAGTACTGTAAGTGGGAGAGTGAAGGACCGAAACAGCGAACCAGAGAGGGGGAGTAAATGGGAGCCGATAAAAATTCTATTCAAGAATTCAAAACCCAATTTCACTCATTCACCTCTACAAGCTTCTCTTGCCAAGTCCACGCAACTACTCAAGTGCTACTGGACCTAGGAGCAAGACCCAACCAACAGCCACAGCACACACGCAGCGGAAACACACACGACACGGCCGTGGCCGGCAGCCCCAAACCGGTCATGCCGGTTTCGAAAACTGGTCGACCGCTTCGTTGGACTTAGCCTCACACGGCGGGGGAAACAGTCGACCGGTTCTACCGTAAACTCCCTGTTGACGGTCGATTTTGGTACACCTAGCTATAAGTTTACCGTCAACATTTGCACACATTTGATATTCTAACCAATGGTACTAACCCCCCGGAGGTATCAAGTTCACTCTCTCATGTCGATTTTGGAGTTTGTTGTTTTTGTAGGAAACTAGAGCTTAAAGGGAGACTTTCGGGATAAGTTCATCAAGCACTTCAAGAGACGATCATGAAGCCCGACACAAGTCAAGACACATCATGAACATGACTCCAAAGGGTCCAGGGACCAAAGCATGAAGCCGTGAAACTCCAGGGACCTGGACAGAAGATGCTAAAGCTTGTGCAACAAGGAGCTCGTCCAAACCGTGGAGAAGACAACGTCAATGGCCCACATGCATAAGGGAGCAAGTCAACAATTGACCGAGAAGCATCGGGGAGCGAGACGGGGCCAAACCGGGCCAAAATGGGCACGGGTCGGTCGGCCCGGCCGGCCGGCCCGGCCGATCCGATCCGAGCCCGGTTCGCGTCCCCCTTTTGCCCTAGGTGCTTGTCTATAAATTGTCTCTCGCCTCCGCCGGCCGCCACATCCATCCATTCATCGAGAGCCGCCGAGACGAAGGAGAAGCACCGGGAGGAAGCCGACGGCCGCTGCAAGTCCTCGAGTTGCCTAGGAGATGGCTTAGGCCATGCCCTAGCCGCCATGGTTGGCCCTGCGTGGTGAAGCCATGGTGGAATTCCAGAGCCACGACTTGAATTTGTCAAGTCGTTTGTACCTTCAACATTCGGTGATGTAATTATATCTTTTCATACTTTGATCTACTACGAGTTATACTTATTCATATGTGTAGCTACCATATGCCTTTAGTAGGACTAGATCGAATCATGGTGATTAGTCTTGTCTTGCGGACACACCGTAGTAGTGCACGGACCGAGGTTTATCACTCGGTGATGATTATCCTCGCGTAGTGACAGTACGAGAGGGGAGAAAGCGGCGAGTGAATGTGCATCGGACCACTCCATATCGGGTTACTCCATATCAAGTGTAATCCTTATCATAGTATAGGTTTAGATTGGTTTATCACATTGGCCGGAACGGCAACAAGAAGACGATAGGCTAGGTTTACCTTTGGTTTGTTTACCTTTATGGCTAGGTGGATGTGATCCATACATCCCTTCGTGTTTGTATGATTACCTTTATGCAATCAATGCTTCACATAGGGTTAGACCGGTAGGTTAGATAGAGAACCTTAGTGGTTTGCTTCCAATCCTCCTTGGATTGACAAATCTAGGGAGGAACCTCCTTAGTGAAAAAGGCACCAAGTCACCCGTAGGCTTGCGGTGAACTTGAGCACAGTTTTACACCGTCAACAAGCCCCTTTTTCTGGCGCCGTTGCCGGGGATCGGTAACTCGAACCCTAGAGCGATCTATCTTTCTTTTAACTAACCCTAATTTTTATCATTGCATATACGCTTGCTTTCTTGTTTGTGTCCTTGAAAGTAGGTGGAAAACTAGACACAAAGCGATCGAGAAAAGTTTGCAACATTCGAAGCAAATGAAGATGAACAAGGTATGCCTATGTGTCGATTAAGTTTTTAGACTAATGTCTTTTGGTGGATTGTTTGTCTAAGATATAGGTTTCAGAAATGACCATGTCAAGCACGATGGCCAAAGGATGCATGACATGGTGCCCTAAAAGACTTCAAGATGAAGACCACACGCACATCTCTGAATTGATGGATGAAAGGATAATGATGTCATCGCGATGTTTGCATGAGCCTCAGTAGAAAACAATTAGATATATTTGCTCCAACGAATCAAGCGGCAAGGCAATCGGAGGTTCCTACAAGCGGATATGGCCGAATCACCGATGGTTGCACATGCTGAAATTCTGGACAGCAAGCAGTGCTGAAGTGAAACAGCCATAGCTCCCTCATTCGGACTCCGATTAAGGCAAATGAGTACCCGTTAGAAAGATAATTTTATAAATTTTTCAATAGAACTATATTTTGGTATATGTTCTGTTCTGTATGCAGGGGTAAATCCACGAAGAAGAGGCAGCAACAAGGCAATGACGACAAGATAGAGGAGATGGACACAATGATAATAAATAGAAGATGGGGCAACGGTTCCATAACACGTACATGATGAAATTCAGAAGCTAAGGACTAAACCCTCTGGAGCAGGGATGAATGAAGACACAAGAGGCACCACTCAACACATGATGATGTTGGAAGCGAACCACGACGGATTTCCTAAAGGCAACATCAAGCTGCATGGCTACTTTGGATTCTCGCACAAGTAACCATGGCTTCACGACAATAAAAAGGTACGTAAGAAAGTCGAGCTCTATGACTTCAAATGAAGCACTTTGCGGGAGGCAACCCGATCTTTTTATATATCTATATAAACTATGACAAGTCTACATTGTGTTCTTTATTTGAAAACTTCAAGTAACATCGTACCATTGCTATAATAAATGTCACAACCACATGTTGTATGCTTTAATATATATATATATATACACACACACATTGAGTGAGTACTTTGCTACTTGAATTTTGGGAAACTTGAAGACCCCTTTTTTTAGTGTTTAGAGTCTTTTTATTTGTGTCTTTAGAGAGAAATATAAAGCATGATCCCTTTTGATTATAAACTTGTGGCTGTTAACTCAGGCTAACTTTTGCTTTTGGTTTAGATCACCACCATATCATGTCATATCGTTTTGTTCATTCATAATCATGTTGCATTTCATTCCACTTTGTTCTCCACCTTTGCATTATGTTGCATGTTGCATCTCATCTTTTATAACCCTTAAAAAATCTCATCTTTACCTAAACCTTCCTATCAAACCACACCTAGAACCTAGACCAACAAAGGGAGGGACCGACTTATGTCAAGTCGACAAAGTATATCTCTATCCCTTTCTAATTAAGTTTTGACTAGCCTCATCCTAAACCCTTAGAAAAAACCCCTCATACCTTTAGTAATCCTAAAACCATAGGTTTGTTTTTCATCCGAAAATCTAACCCTTGCTTTTCTTCTTTTTCAAAACCACCTTAGATAGAATTTCTTCACCCGACTTATCTTTTCAAAATTCTTGTCTTAAGCCAAAAATATAGGATACCCATAAGCCTTACCTTAAAACCTTGTTAGCATGTTTTAAAGTCTTTTGATAAAATGTTTTGTTGACAAGACTTTACCTCTCATAAAGTGACTTGCTTGTCATTATAAGGAACAACTTTGAAAGCCTTTTTCAAACATTGCTGACCCTTTTCACTAATTCCTTTTTGCATTTGCATTTTGCATCAACCCCCCTTTGTTCTATCATGCATAGGTTAGCTTGGCTTCTTCGCAGAACTTTTTGATAAATGCTTTATTTCCTTAATGGTGCTTTGCTCGCGCGAGGCATTTTCTTTTGTAATCTTGTGTAAACATGGTGTTTAGATTTGATTACGGACAATCATCATTTGAGTTTTTTTAGCCTTGTTAATTTATATTGCATTGGTTGGTTTATAAACTTCACAATGCTCCCTACCTCTCTTACACTATTAAGAATTGTTAATCTTGGGATAAACATGGTGTTTTGACCTTGGTTGATAAATCTTTATGGCGGTGGAGAAGTTTGGCAACCACTTTGTAAGCATGGAGCTTAGAATTTGGTGTAAACATTTTTTGTTTATATCCCTTCCTTTCATTTGCATTTTCACCTACACGCACGTACACTCATTAGGTTCTTACTTTTCTCTTTACTAGGTGAGCTATGCCACAAGCTAAGATCTTAGGGATGCATTTGGTCTGTTGGCAATTGTTTCTACTCCCAACCATAACCCCGGGGGTAGAATGTGCATTAGATTTGTTTTGTAGGCATGGAGAAGTGTTCACATGAGTTCTTGACCAATTGCAATCAAGATCATTAGTCATCTACAAGGCTTGATAGGGAAGTTGTTGTTTCCATCAAGATTTGAGCACATGTTCAGAGATGTACAATGGAAGAAAATTTAATTTTCAGAAGCTCCTTCAAACCTTGTTTCCAACGCATCAAGAATCATTAATTTTGAAGACCCGTACAATGAGATATGGCAAAACCATTGAGCGCTGCGCAGTCTGAAATCAGCCTTGGACAGATTGCATCGCCGGAGTAAAATTGGCACAACTCTCTTGTTCGGAACCCGTTTCATGCATATGATGGATCGTTGGAAAGATAATTTCATAAACTTTGACATGGAGGGGTGTTTCAGTACATTTTCTCTTCTGAAGGAAAAATAAAAACTGTGGAAAAAGAGGCAGCGACAAAGGACGGCATTGAAGTCGGTGATGACGATATGACGAAGGATTGGAACCAGGGCTTGATGATGATAAGAAAAAGTTGAGGGAATAATGAGCAAAAAAGGCAAGTAAGTGAAGATGATTCTCAAACACATGGCGAATTACAAGCAATTCAAGTTCTTCCACACTTAGCAACACGCTAAGCATGGGGGGGAATTTGAAGGATGAAAGGAAAAGGCCACGTGGAGTACAAGGATCACCTTCACCACAAGATGTTCATCATTCTTTTTCAATGCTAAGCACAATGCTTTAGCATGGGAATTTGAAGGATGAAAGGAAAAGGCCACGTGGAGTACAAGGATCACCTTCACCACAAGATGTTCATCATTCTTTTTCAATGCTAAGCACAATGCTTTAGCATGGGGGAGGCATCGCTGCACTTCATTACGAGCATCGAAAAGGACAGTAACTCGCCCTTAACTTTATCTTTGTTCATCGCCTTTTAAATGCTTGCACATATATGCTTTCAACCATAGACAAACTTTGTATTTATCTCTCTATCAATAACATGGCTACTAGTAGGACAACCTAGGTTAGTTAGTTTTTACTTTTCAATAAATAAATCACCATCTCTTTTGAGCTTACCACGATGATATTATTTGTATATCTTGATTATGGAAAAATGATGAAAGTTGCCACCTTGTTTTACTTGCATGATGTTTTATATAACATGACTATTTGCTCTCTATTAAATAGAACTTAGATTGATTAAATACCGGCTCTTTCATTTGTGGAGGTTAAATGATTAATCTTTAGACCCACATACTATATGTTGCTCTTTAATTTAAGTTTACCGATGACCTATGCCTTGCACTTGTTTTATTTAAAATCATTATGCTATCTACATTTGTGAATCTCTTGCAAGGCTCTACCTACCAAAGCCTATACACATACAAGTAATTTAATGATATAACCTTTAGTTTGCAAACTTATATCTTGATGAGTTGGATTAGGATTGATTTCTGTGGTACGAGACTAAGAAGCTGGTCATTCCTTTGCGTATCTTTTTCATTCTAGCCATTCTTGTCCATGCATTGTGAGTTTCTACATTGGAAATTCCACAAACTTCGCTGGGCATCCACCCTAAACCCAAAACATCTTTTTGTGATTACCTCCTTGACCACAACCCAAATTGAGTATGGATGATCTTTCAACGAATTTTCTGAAGATTTTCTGGCAAGATTTCAAGACATATAACATATGGAGGGACTCATCAGTGATTATGCAAGTTTCGACATGGAGGATGCCCTTAAAGATTTCAAAAGATTTATAAAGGAATATAAGGATTTTGTACTTCTTTAGCATAGGCCCCCTCACTTCTATGCTCGAGGACGAGCAATCATTTAAGCATGGGGGAGGACTGCTATAGCAAGTACTATGTTGCTTAAAAGTTCGAGAGGAGCATAAAAATGATGAATAAAAAAATAAAAAGGAAGAAGAAGAAAATAATGAAGGAAAGAAAGAAGAAATAAATGAAGAAGAAAAGAAAAAAAATAAGAAAAGAAAAAACAAAAAAGAGAAAAATAAAAATGCTCCTCGGTTCTTTTTAGCTTCATTTAAATCTTACTGAGCTTTGAAGACAAGTCCATACTCAAACTTTTCCAACCATGTGCAATCCGATAACGGGAACTACATCCGTGTCTCGGGATCACCCATTTTCCACTTGCACATGTCCACCTTTCTAAATGTGTGTGTTCCATCTCTCTCCCTTTCCAACATTTATTTTCCATGGCCTTTTTGACTAGTCTCGGTAATTCTAATAGATCTCTCTCTTAGTTTGACAATATTTCAAGTATAATGTTTTGCGAGGATTGTTTTTACCTTCCAAGCTCCACATAAGCTTTTCACTTCCATATATGAGTAGAATAGGTTGAGAATAATCTAGTGTAGGCTTGAGTGACTTGACGAGATGAGTGTTTCCTTGAGCTTTTGCAAGAGAACCTCACTTATGTTAGATGTGTAACTTTTTGAAAACTCTTCACGATGCAACAAGGTAAAGGTTTGAAGTTTGCTTAAGTTCGAGAGCACTTGTTTTATTTTATTGTGGCATGTTCTTTAATGATAGTCTATCTTCCATAATGAAGTAGCCGGTCAAAACTTGAACCTTAAATGCTAAATATTTGAGAGAGCAATATGTCTTGTTGTGTATAACTAAGTGCAGGGAAGACATTGAAGGGCAACGCTGATTTCCAAATTAAGCAAAGATCTTGGACTTGCTCGAGGACGAGCAAGGTTTAAGCATGGGGGTATGTTGACGGTCGATTTTGGTACACCTAGCTATAAGTTTACCGTCAACATTTGCACATATTTGATATTCTAACCAATGGTACTAAACCCCCGGAGGTATCAAGTTCACTCTCGCATGTCGATTTTGGAGTTTGTTGTTTATGTAGGAAACTAGAGCTTAAAGGGAGACTTTCGGGATAAGTTCATCAAGCACTTCAAGAGACGATCATGAAGCCCGACACAAGTCAAGACACATCATGAACATGACTCCAAAGGGTCCAGGGACCGAAGCATGAAGCCGTGAAACTCCAGGGACCTGGACAGAAGATGCTGAAGCTTGTGTGACAAGGAGCTCTGTCCAAACAGTGGAGAAGACGACGTCAAGGGCCCACATGCATAAGGGAGCAAGTCAACAATTGACCGAGAAGCATCGGGGAGCGAGACGGGGCCGAACCGGGCCAAAATGGGCCTAGGTCAGTCGGCCCAGGCCGGCCGGCCCAGCCTGATCCGAGCCCGGTTCGCGTCCCCCTTTTGCCCTAGGTGCTTGTCAATAAATTGTCTCTACCTCTGCCGGCCGCCACATCCATCCATTCATCCGAAAGTCGTCGAGACGAAGGAGAAGCACCGGGAGGAAGCCGACGGCCGCCGCAAGTCCTCGAGTTGCCTAGGAGATGGCTTAGGCCATCCCCTAGCCACCATGGTTGGCCCTGCGTGGTGAAGTCATGGTGGAGTTCTGGAGTCGCGACTTGAATTCGTCAAGTCGTTTGTACCTTCAACATTCGGTGATGTAACTATATCTTGTCATACTTTGATCTACTACGAGTTATACTTATTCATATGTGTAGCTACCATATGCCTTTAGTAGGACTAGATCGAATCATGGTGATTAGTCTTGTCTTGCGGACACACCGTAGTAGTGCACGGACCGAGGTTTATCGCTCGGTGATGATTATCCTCGCGTAGTGACAGTACGAGAGGGGAGAAAGCGGCGAGTGAATGTGCATCGGACCACTCCATATCGGGTTACTCCATATCGAGTGTAATCCTTATCATAGTATAGGTTTAGATTGGTTTATCACATTGGCGGAACAAGCAACAAGAAGACGATAGGCTAGGTTTACCTTTGGTTTGTTTACCTTTATGGCTAGGTGGATGTGATCCATACATCCCTTCGTGTTTGTATGATTACCTTTATGCAATCAATGCTTCACATAGGGTTAGACCGGTAGGTTAGATAGAGAACCTTAGTGGTTTGCTTCGGATCCTTGGATTGACAAATCTAGGGAGGAACCTCGTTGGTGAAAAAGGCACCAAGTCACCCGTAGGCTTGCGGTGAACTTGAGCACGGTTTTACACTGTCAACACTCCCCAAAAACCTTTCCGAGAGAAAACGTGCCTCAAGAACCTCTCCTTCTTTGAACAAGAATAGCCATAGCACGACGGGGACTTCTTTGCTCAAAAACTCTTCACGACCGCCCACAGGGCTAAACCGGTTAGACCGGTTTGGGAAACCGGTCAGACCGGTTTTTGCCTGGACAGTCGGGAAGAACTCAACCCGCGGGAAAAACTCAAACCTTCAACCAATCGATCTCCCGATTCGTTCTACGGATCAAAGTAAGACTTTGGGGATAGTTGGGGTACCTCGTGGGCTACCCTTGGCTAGAAGCTCGGTCCCCAAAACCCACTTAATCAAGAGGAATCGAAACTCAACCCTCAAGAACACCTCTAACCCTAGAACTCCGAAAACTCCAAAATCGAGCCACTTAACTCACGGATTTGGGAGGGGAATCAAAGGCAAAAGAACCACAAAGGATTCATATGAATTTCCCCCATCAAATCCCCAAGAGCAAGGTCCCGAAAACACACCAAGAAAACCACCAAGAGAGGGCTCCGAAAATCACCACCAAGAACAACCGGGAACAACACAGCAAAGCCTTGAGGAACCACGCCGAATCATCTATACATACCAAGGAGGATCATACAAGGTCTAGCTTGCCACCCGATCATCCAACCCTCTCACAAGATCTCACCATGATGCTTTCAAGCTAGTCCTATGGAAATCCTAAGAAAATAGGAAGGGGAAATAGGAAAACAAATGAGCTAGGGTTCCAGAAGTTGGCTGCCATCCTCTCACCCCTTGGGTTATATGGAGGCAAGTCGAAAGACTAAAATACCCCTAAAGCCTAAACTAGGATACACACCCACCAAGGGCACTTTTGGAATTTGACTTCATAACACCATCGAACGGATGCCTAGCGACCGCACTCCGCGTAGCCTTGACGCAAGCCTTGCGATCCCGACGCATGTCCTCTACCTCGAAGCTTTCGGCGCCCTGCGACCCCAAACCGGTCAGACCGGTTCTCCAAACCGGTCAGGCCGGTTTTGGCCACACAGCCACGCCCGGTCTTCGGTCTCGGCTTTGTGGCTCAGCCGAGTAACCCGGTGATTTTCTGGTGAACCACCGCAAACCCCGCGAACTTGATGTAGCCTCCGCCAATCACCACTCATGACTTGGCTCCCACGAAGTCCCGGCTCGACCTTGGTTTTGTGGCTCAATCAAGAAACTGTCCTCGACTTCATCTTGTCGTTCTTTCCACCATGCGGCCCGCACTTGACCCCGCTGGCCACTAGGTCCCTCGAACAAAGCCTACTTGTCTTCTCCACACCTGGAGGCCTCACCGGCAACGACCTTTCGCGCTTGTTCTTCACCTGCACCAACACGAGTCAAGCCGCAACCTGCACCTGCAATACTTAGCCAAGAATCAGTCCACACAACGTTTTCAATCACTCATCACACCAGGAAGCGACCATCCACCGGTCCTCGAACCACACATGGTCCTCAGAGAGTCAGGTGTGTATGACGGTGAGGTGAGACTGTTGTAGTTCCCGGAGCATCTAGTCTTCTGAGCTATGTACAGTAATAATAGTGTTGAATTCTATCCCCTTTTATTTTTTATTTATGCATATATTGAATCCAATCTATAAATTTGTAGGTATGTGTACATATAGTTCATAAAATACAGTGTTGAATTCTATGGCCCCTTTTATTTCTAGGTAGCTATAGGAGGAAATAGAAGATTAAATTCTTTTATTAAGTATTTTTTAGTTTTATATACAATAAATGTAAGCATTTTGTTTTTTATATAGAGCCCCACGTCCTAATTAGCTACAGCTTCACCTCACGGGCTACGTGGGGACTGCCTGCAGCTCCGTGAGGTGGGACTGTAGCTAGATAGGAGGTGTAGTGCATGTGTGGTACTGTAAGTGGGTGAGTGAGGTGTATATGACGGTGAGGTGAGACTGTTGTATAGTTCGCGGAGCATCTAGACTTCTGAGCTATGTACAGTAATAATAGTGTTGAATTCTATCCCCTTTTGTTTTTTATTTATGCATATATTGAATCCAATCTATATATATATGTAGGTATATGTGTACATAGAGTTTATAATATATAGTGTTGAATTCTATGGCCCCTTTCATTTCTAGGCTATAGGAGGAAATAGAAGATTAAATTCTTGTATTAAGTATTTTTTTAGTTTTATAGACAACAAATGTAAGCATTTTCTTTTTTTTCTTGTTTTTGATACAGAGCCCCACATCCTAATTAGCTACAGTTTAACATTGCGGGCTACGTGGGGACTACCTGCAGCTCCGCGGTGTTGGACTGTAGCTAGATAGGAGGTGTAGCGCATGTGTAGTATTGTAAGTTGGAGAGTCAGGTGTATATGACGGTGAGGTGAAACTGTTGTAGTTCCCGAAGCATCTAGGTCTTCTGAGTCGCTGGTTCATAAAGGTTATGTACAATAATAGTTCCCTTTTGTTTTTCTATTTATGCATATATTGAATCCAATCTATATATGCAAACTAATCCTATTTATTGTGAATAATGTGTGTTATTTTGATTTGGATATAGTTTGAGCTAACAATGTCATCGTCAAGTGGTGTTGGAAATGGCGTCCGTGGTCATGGCATAGTCCGTCGCCTTGGCGGGCGTGGTGGCTGTGGCATTGGCCGTGCAGGTCTTGGTGGTCGTGGAGGTGGTTTGGAGACCCCGTTGCCTCTACGTCCAGGATTGCACTTCCACCGCGAGATTACCTTGCCAATGGGTGATCCAAGACATGTAGCTAACTTGGCAATATAGGAATTGAAATTAATTTGCTTTACATAGAACTTTTTTCATTTCACATGGAAAATCTGTAATTTTAGTTACATATATAATTATTGTAGGTTCTCAACAATATCAGATGGCTCAGAGACATTATCGGGGATATGAATGGTACTCCTCCTATAGTGCAAACTGAGCACGTTGATGAGCACATGGCAACAGTGTATATCTCTTTCACCGTACCTGCTCGATATGTAGACTACGACCAGTTGCCAGCAGGTGCACCACACCTGATGGTTTCCATTGCAACAATTGGTAAAATATCACCTATTCGGTTAACTCGAGAGAGGACTGCCGTGGAGAATTGTCTACAACAGCTCTAGAATAATGTTGGGTGCTTCGTGCCGGACCTTTCCTATTTTAAATTAAGGCAACTCGAGACTGGTGAAGGAACTGTGATTCAGAGTAGGGAGAGGCTTTGCAGGGCTCATCAAGATGTGGTAATATACATTTATATATAAAAGAATTTCTATTCATTATTAATTATGAACTAATTTGTTTTGGTACATATATCTCATCATCATCTGATTGTGTGCAGGATCACTCTAGTTCTACCTATGCTTCAATTAGCTTTCGTGCGATTCTGAATCAAGTCGTGGAAAGAGTTGGGGTGGAGTACTATGGTGGGGAGCCGTTTTTCACCAACAATTGGAAGTGTCAAGCAATTCTAACTTTCTACAAGCCAGCAGAACCCGATGCTCCATTGTTTGATGTTTGCAGTGGTGTTAGTGACACTCCTCCCCAAGCGGAGGAGAGTGCACTAGTACGCGCTCTAGCTTATTTTGAGGGAGTTCTAGGCTGGAGGATTGCAGACATTAACCATGTTCCATATCTGCAAGCGCGTGCTGCTCATCAGTAACATTATGCATGCATGGACCAGGCTTTGTACCGTACCCTATTATGTGAACTTGTATTAATTATTAGTTAGCTATGTGAACCATTTATGAACTTATTATCAATTATTGTTAATTACCTTCTTTATTATGAATTCATGTGTTTGAATTCATACGCGAATTCATAAATGTGTTTGAAACAGATGTTCAAAAGGTAGAAGCTGACCAGCTTCAGCTTCAGACCATCAGGTATTAATTAATGTCGTGCCTTGTAATAACCATCTGTACGTATACGTAAGCCATTGTAGCTATATGGATCATTATATCAAGAAGACAATACGCGAATTCATAAATTTGAAAATAAAAAATAGTAATAATTGTTTCAACTAATATTTTTAAATCATAGATTTTTCTGAGTAGGTTTACTAATATTTTTGAATTTATTTTATTTTCCCCTTCAAATTGTAAATAAAAAATAGTAATAATTGTTTCAAATCTTGAAATAATATGTGCATAGAGAAGTAGGTATTTTTTGTGTTAACATAATATAATTTTGCATGGCACAAATATTTTAACTAATGATTTATTTTAAATGTTGAAAGCAAAAGGGAATGACATAAATGAGCAAGGAAAAGAGAAAAAGCCCGCGAATGAGATAAATGAGCATGTTGATCATTCAAAGACAATTAATTAGAATTCATAAATTTATTTAAACCAAAGATTTTTTTAGTAGGTTTACTAATATTTTCAATTTAATTTATTTTCCCCTTCAAATTGCAAAAAATAGTAATATTTGTTTCAACTCTTGAAATAATATGTTCATAGAAAAGTAGGTATTTTTGTGTGTTAACATAATATAATTTTGCATGGCACAAATATCTTGACTAATGAATTTTTTAATGTTCAAAGCAAAAAGAATGAGATAAATAAGCAAGGAAAAGAGAAATATTTATTTCCCGTGCAAAATTCCCCTTTAGTCCCGGGTGGTGTTACCACCCGAGACTAAAGGACCCCCTTTTGTCACGGGTTGTAACACCAACCGTGACAAAAAGGCGAAAATTCGCCTTCAGGCATCCCGCGCGAAATGCCCCTTTTGTCACGGTTGGTGTTACATCCCGTGACAAAAGGGGTCCTTTAGAGACTAAAGGGCCTTTTGTCATCGTTGGTAATACGAACCGTGACAAAAAGGTTGGGGTTCTATATAAGCCTTCCAGAGCACTTAACCATTTTCCCCCAAATCGCGTCGTTCTTCCTCGACGCGCCCGTCCTCGCCGCTGCCTCTCCTCACCGCGCTCGTCCCCGACGCGCCACTCCTTTCCGACACGCCGTGCCGCTCCTTTCTGACGTGACGCGCCGCTCCTACCCGACGCGCGCGCGGCGCCTCCCCCCCCGCCGCCGGCGAGCTCGGCCACGCCGACGTCCGCCCTCCCCCGTCCCCCGACGCGCATCTCCGTCCCCGATGCGGTGGCCCTCCGCGACGCGGCGCCCCTCCCCGACACGCCGCCCCCGCCGGCCCTCCTCTCCCTCGGTGGCGACCCCTCCTCTCCTCGGCGGCGGCGCGCGCGCCGGCCCTCCTCTCCTCGGCGGCGACCCCTCCTCTTCTCGGCGGCGACCGCGCGTCGTCCCTCCTCCTCGGCGACGGCCTCCTGCCCGGCCGGTATGCGCGCGCCGCCGCCGACGCCTCCGCTTGCCGGCCCCCCCCTCTACGGCGGCCGGCCGGCGTGCGTGTGCCCGATGGCCGGCCGGGGCGCGGGGGTTTCCCCTTGCGACGTCGGCCCGTGAAATGCGGCGTCAGCAAGAATTTATAATTAATTTTATTTGATTTAGTTTATGTTTTGATATTAATTAGAAATTCTAATTGTATGTAAATTTTTAATATGAAATTTTATTATAGGAATAGAAAGAAAATTAATTAGAAACTTGTACTCCCTCCGTCCCAAAATAAATGCAATTCTAGGGCCGAGCACGCAAACCAATGTGAGGTGTAAAATGACCAAAATACCCTTTGTCTTTTATGAGAAAGATCTAGCAATTGGCTTGTCTCTTATTTTTGTGTGTATATTTGTGTACCAAAATCTAATTGTTTTGTAATATACAATTTCATAGTTTTGAGCATTTGAGTTATTAATTGTTTTCTAATATATATATGTAATTTTGAGTTCTTATTTGTGTATTTGAGTTCTTAATTGTTTTCTAATATATATATATATATAATTTTGAGTTCTTATTTGTGTATTTGAGTTCTTAATTGTTTTCTAATATATATGTAATCTTGAGTTCTTAATTGTGTATTTGATTTCTAATATACAATTTCATTAGTTTGGTACTTCAGAAGTCGACGATTGCCGCGTCGTCTCGAACAAGTGACTTCCCGTCACCTCTGTCATTCTCCCACACGGCACCATCATCAACAAGCATCGTCAGCCCACAAGTTAGTAGAAATATTTTAACTTTGTTTATTCAAGAAAATTCGTAGTAAATACTTGTTCATTTTAGAATTTCATATACAATCTTGTTGCTTATTCTACAAAATCAAAGAAAATTCTTGTTTAATAAAGAAATTCTTAGTAAATACTTGTTTAATCTAGAAAGTTTTAGAATTTGTTGAAAATTACATAAATTCATAGAATATTCTTGTTTATCATAGAAATTCATAGAAAATGCTTGTTTATGCTAGAAAATCGTATAAAAACTTGTTGCTTATTCTAGAAATTCATATAAAAACTTGTTGCTTATTCTACAATTTCAAAGAACATTCTTGTTTAATAAAGAAATTCTTAGTAAAGACTCGTTTAATCTAGAAAGTTTTAGAAATTGTTGAAAATTACATAAATTCAAAGAATATTCTTATTTATTATAGAAATTCATAGAAAATTCTTGTTTATTCTAGAAAATCATATAAAAACTTGTTGTTTATTGTAGAAATTCATAGAAAAACTTGTTGCTTATTCTAGAAATTCATAGAAAATTTTTGTTTATTCCAGATGGATGACAACCATGACAACTTTATGGCCGACATTATAGCTAGTGGTACAATTGCAACCTTCACCGAGGAGGAGTGTAGTCAGGCGGACATGTACTTGAACATACCTCCGAATGAGGACACTGCTGCCCCTGTCATGGACACAACAGCTAATATTGAGGACAATTCTAGAAACAATGAGGAAAGTGTTGTGAATGAAAGTATTGAATGTTCCCACGGTGGCCAGCCACGAAATAGCTTATTTTGTGGCCGGGCCATCTCACTAGCCACCCACTAAGCCAGGTTGATGCTAGTGTACACATGCTTGCATGCGTACATGATTTTTTCAATAGGTATCCATATGTCTTGCATATATTCTATGGACTTAGTTACTGAAAGTAGATGTGGTATAGATTTTCTAAATCACGTCCAAATACATATAGATTTTAGTAAATCAGTTCCAAATGCATAGATCCTAGTAAATGATTATAAAACATTCTCGTAAATCATACTCCCTTAGTATGGTAAAACGTAAAAGCGGTACTACAACGTAAATTTACTACTTACTATTTTCTAAATTTACTAGTACTAAAAAAAAGAGTCCATGCCTACTACCTGGTAAATGTAAATCCAGACAACTGTGATTTACGAGAATTTGGTTAATGATTACTGACTCCTTAACCATTATATACCATTTTACTTTTATACTAATCTTGTAAATGATTTACTACAATATATGCCCTCCACGCATACTGCAATAGAGCTCTACCGGTAAGAATTAAAGTAATTTTGTACTTATTGTTTTTTACCTACATCCAAACGTAATAGTAAAAAAATGCATGCAAACTGTAAGATAAAACCAAACATATGTACGGTGCATGTGCATTAGGTGTCCTTGCGGCATGCAACCAAGCAATGATTACGTGGGCTAGTAGCACTGACTGGCTGCTAATTAACGTGCCCATGAATGCTATTTACCGAAACATGTTAAGGAGACCCCGGAAAGAAAACAAACGGACGGTAAGGTGCCCGGCTGCAGAATAAGTATTCTATAGCCGGCCATAATATATATATATATATATATATATATTATATATATATCATGCATTAACTTCATAGTTCTTATTTTCTAACCACAATTCTTAGGTACTAATTAATTAAATAACGAATCTGCAATATGTAGGCTTCAACCTCCACATCAAAAAGACAAAGAGAGGGCGTACACAAGTACTCACCGGCCATGTCATGTATCATATCGCAGAAGTATCAGATGATGGCCAACCATGTGCTCCAAAAACATCAAGGACAAGTATGTGTCACAGTGTGGGGCCATTGTAAGGGACAACGTGCCTATCAGCTACAGAGAATGGAAGGGAAAAGCAGATAATCCACACGTGGTTCCAGAATCAGTGAAAAATTTGTTGTGGGATGAAATCCTAAAACACTTCACACTTCCTGAAGGTGTTGAACCAGCCAATGTGAAGCGTTGGACTCTCACGAGGATGGCAACACAATTTCGAAGTTCAAACAAAGAACTCAATAAAGATTATATCAAGAAGAATCAAACTCCAAATTGGATTGAATATCCCAACTTAAAAGAACACTGGACGTCCTTTGTGGAATACAAGACAAGTGAAGATTTCTCCAAGGCGAGTGCACGAGCGAAGCAAAGTCGTGCTAAGAAGGAGCACGACCATCATCTTGGTCGAGGTGGATATGCATTTGCAGTTCCCAAGTGGGGGGAGATGGAAGAAGACCTTCTCGCACAAGGTACCATACCAGCAGTCGTTGATTGGCCCAAGCGAGTGAAGAATTGGTATTATGCTCATGGAGGCACAATTAACTCCGAAGATGGTACCGTTGATTACCCACCCTCGTTACGAGAGACTGCACTTGAAATATTGAAAATACTTGAAGATGTTAGAGCGGGCAGAGTGAAGGTTGACAAAGAGATCGATGAGCTCACTATGGCGCTCAAGAATCATGAACACCCAGGACGGTGCAGGGGCTTCGGGGTGGTACCATGGAAATTTGGTTTCAGAGGAGACATTGCGACCTATCGAAGCCGCAGTAGAAGAAGAGAGCGCGAAGAGGAGGAACGGCGGCAAGAGTTATAAAAAAGACTTAAAGAGCACGAAGAAAAGTTGACGGCAGATATTGAATGGCGAGTGGCCGCCGCTGTAAATGAGATGGCCCCAGCACAAGGACTGCCTCTAGTACAAGTTCCTTCTGCTCACTTTTCCAGTTGTGCTTCCGTGGCGGCTCTCGAAGAGCAAAGGGCAATAGAAGGAGTTCAAGTGGACAACCAACGGTACCCTATGGATGACATCTGTCGGCACACCAGATGTGAGCTTCACAAGCCATTCGGCAACATCAAAATGAAGGTATGTCTAATTCATGCTTTTATTACCTCAATAATTGATCATATATATTACTTTGATTTTTGTGGACTTGCATTCATAATTCTAATAATAACTAATTAAATATTTATTCTCAGGTGGAGGAAGGAAGTGCTTTTGCACAGTTCTTGGGACGGTCGAGCCACGACATGCCGATTCCACCTGGCTACACCTCAATTAGCGTAGAGAGAATATGCCAACCTAATTTTGAGGAGCTAGAGATAGATATCCCAGGAGGTGACGGGGAAAAGTCACTTAAGGATGCGCTACACGGTATCATATTATGGCCAAAATGTTACATCGTCATAATCCCCGAGAATGATGGATCTCCGAGAGACCACCTGGAGCCGGGGCTAGCCATCGTCTCCGGGGCCGTCATCGGCACTACCTGCTCGCTCACCTTCTCCGCAACAACCATACGAGAATTCGGGTGAACGGAGCTCCAACGATCACGATGATGACATCCCTCCCAATTCACCTCAGCAACCATTCGCCACAAGCTCTCGAGCGCAATCTTTTAGGTCGGTGCAACCACCAAAGAAGAAACAAAAACGATCAGCAAAGAAAAAGGCAGAGGCAAAGACAGATGAAGAAACAGAAGGGTCTGTACGGAAAGAAGTAAAGGACTTCTTTGAAAAAGCGAAAGAAAGAAGAAAACAGGAAGAACTAGAGGCCAAAAAATGAAGGTCGTACGAAGAGACTCAAGGATTTCATACACGATCAGGAAACAAAAAGGAGAAGGAAACCGCCATTGAAAACGGACTATGAGTGTTCGGTGGACAAGTCTTATGCTAAGAAGAAACAGCGAGGGTCATCGAATAGTTACATCGAGAAAATACCTGTGTCGACGTCGGGGACCGCCACCACAGACAAGAACAAGGAGATTCCTGCGTCGACGTCGGGGACCACCATCCCATACAAGAACGAGGAGATTCCTGCGTCGACGTCGGGGACTGCTAGAAACATCGAGCAAATACCTACATCCACAACCCATCAGACTGACTT
The DNA here is from genome assembly GCA_947561735.1 of Cenchrus americanus. NCBI lineage: Eukaryota > Viridiplantae > Streptophyta > Magnoliopsida > Poales > Poaceae > Cenchrus > Cenchrus americanus. The sequence goes on along the minus strand of OX387241.1, from coordinate 28,085,845 downwards.
GTTTGCGGGCATCACTCCAGAAGTGCAAAACTCTATTGACGCCATGGGTGAAGAGCAACTGGCTCAGGTGATTAGCTTTTTTGAACAAACAAAGCTACCTATTGGTGGTCTTATCGGCCTTGAAGACCTACCAGCGGATAAAAATCAAGAATTTAGATGGCGCTTTGAGCTAGGAAAACCTCTAGTGAAGCCAGAATTGGTCAGCAAGCTTCCAACTAAGATGCGCAGATTTCATGACTGATACTTGAAGAAGTCAGCTGAGGGCCTGGAGATGTTTGGTATGCTCGTGAGACCTGGAGATTTTGCCCTTCAAAACGAGAAGGTGGCCTGGCTCCGATTCGCTGATATCTATTAAATTCAACATCTGGACGCCCTGAATACCGATCTTATGATGGCCTGGTGTCTGTAAGTGACATATTTTCATATGTTTATAAATAACTTTATCAGATTTGTCGATCTACTAATTGACATTTGGCTCTTCTTGTGTAGCCTGCAACTTATTGAGATGGGAAGGAAGGGTTATTCAAGAATTGCTTTCATGGACCCATCACAAGTTAATGCGGAAGAGATTAAAAACCAACGAAAAACAACAGTCGAGACTGTTTTTAGGCACTTAGATGAGTTTCATTACAAGAATCTTATACTACTGCCTTACAACTTCAAGTATGTACAATTGTCATCTAATTATCATTGCTAATTCTATTTAGTCAATTCTAATCTCAATGAGGATGCATACAGATTCCACTGGGTTATACTCATAATCAGTATCGACAATAGCAATATCAATGTGTATGACTCATTGAGAAAAGACCGCTCAGAATACCAAGACCTTGAAGATGTATTCCACGAGTAATAATTCTATCTATGACATTTTCTTTAATGCAATATATATATATTTAGCTTTTATACTAACATATTTTATCTTTTATTATTTTGCCTCAGAGCTTGGACCATGTTCATTGCAAAGCACCGAGGAGCATTTCAACCCGAAATTAGATGGGTGTATGATTTTCCGGTATGTATACAAATAACACCTTCGCATTGGGAATATTTAAAATGTATAACACTACAATTTCATATTCTGTTCTCCTCTCCAATTTAGTGTTTGAGACAAGAGCAAGGAAATAATTTATGCGGGTACTACGTTTGTGAGTTCATACACCATCACAATGGCAGCGCGGATGATGATAGTATAAGTAAAATAAACCTATTAATAATACATCATTTTTATCCTTTTTTTATTTAATCGCTTGTTGTATTATATCAACCTATTTGCAAATTACAAAGGATTATAAAAAGGGACGCACTCATTGAGAAGGATCGTCTTTTGGCAATTCAAGAAGCTCTCGTGGGATTGCTCATGAACGAGGTGGTTAATCCACAAGGAAAACATCATTATGACAGCCATCCAATTGACCGACTCACCTCCGAGGAAAGCTAAATGAGACAAGAAATTTGAACTGAATGATATTTTGAATATACTATATGGGGTTTTGATGTATATATACTAGTTTAAGAAAATACTATTTATTTTCATGTGTATAAAATATTATGTGTATATACATTTATAAGTTTATATATGTAGATATATAGGGTTTAATTTCTATATAAGTCTAATCTAACTGCGTATATGGTATATATATACTGGTATGTACCTATATACAAGTTCATATACGTATACGTGCATATACGGGTTAGACACCAATTAGAATAGGAAAAAGTATACTTCACCCCCAACCTATGGGGGTTGGAACACATCACCCCCGACCTACGAAAATGGGTTTGTTACCCCCTGAACTTTTTAAAACGGGACAAATCACCCCACGAAGCGAAGTTTTGAAAAATCATAGTAAGTCGCAGAAAAATCATAAAATGGAAAATTAAATTGTGTTGGACTTCAAATTAGTAGTACTACGCAGTGAGCATACAAGATGTAATACTTTAGTACATATTTTTTGTTATAACTTTAGATTTGTACTTTTCTCTAGAATTGTAAAAATGTACTAAATATACCATATTATATGTTCATTGTGTAGATGTACTCATTTAGAATCCAACATGGTTGGATTTTCCATTTTATGATTTTTCTATGATTTACTATGATTTTTTAAAACTGCTAGGGGTGATTTGTCCCGTTTTTGAAAGTTCGGGGGTAAAAAATCTATTTTCATAGGTTAGGGGTGATGTGTTCCAACCCCCATAGGTTGGGGGTGAAGTACAATTAGAATATAAGCTCAAATCGAAAAAAAAGGAAACGAGACCCTTTAGTCTCGGTTGGTAATACCAACCGGACTAAAGGGGGGCGCTTCTGTCTCCGAACTTTAGTCCCGGTTGGACTTGAGAGATCTAAACACCTCTCCAACCGGGACTAAAGCCCCCCTCCCTACCAGTGTTCAGGGGTGATTTGTCCTGTTTTAGAAAGTTCAGGGGGTAAAAAATCCATTTTGATAGGTTGTGGGGTGATGTGTTCCAACCCTCATAGGTTGTGGGGTGAAGTAGACCTTCTCCCCTTACGAATATGTGTTATCAGGCCCGTTACCTTTCTCGGCTCATTTGTAACACTTCGGTAACAGGCGCTTTGCCCGTTACCAAAGGCTATGGCCGTTACCAAAGTGAGTTTTTCACTAGTGTTAATCGTCTTAGGACGAGGAATATGATTATATGCAACAGTAATATCGGCAAAAAAAGGACAAGGGAATTATAGGGTTCCAAATAATCTGCACAATCATTCGAAGATGACGAGATATAACAGCAAAAGGTGGCTTAATTAGCTAACTTTTTATGATTAATCCGTAGCTACTCAGTGATCTCACACTAGACTCTCACAGTGCTATCCCACATTCCCACGTACTCCACTTGAACCGCTACTGCTAGTCTGCTACTTCTTGCATGTGATCAATTTCTTGCAGTGGTGGGTAATTACCCCCAACTCCGCGAGTTGTTTACCAAAACGTGTTCGCAGAGTACCCCTTGAGGCACTCCATGGATTTGGTGGAGTTGGGAGGCTAGATCCATGGATTTGGTGGATGCAGGTTTTTGGAGCTGGGGTGTTTGGCAAAAAAAATTGGAGTGGAGCTGTTTTTGTGAATGCGGAGGCTGCGTGGAGCCTCTCCCAAACACGCCTTGATACCATGATACTTCAGATCTCGGCCGGGCTCCAGAACTACGCTGGCCTACGCAAATTTTGAATCCCACATGCTGCATTGCTGCTTACGTAGTAGTCACCGGTCACCGCAGCAGAACGCCTGCAACTAACGCCTGCGCCAATGGATCGGATTGGCAGGTGAGATGGAACCATCCAAGCAGAACACAACAAGTGCATTAAGGCACGCTCTCCAACTGATAACGCAACTCCTCACTCCTCCCTGCTAGGAGAAAGCGGGGCCGGCCGCGCGCGGCCGGGTCGCCGGGGTCTTTGTCTTTGTTGAGAGACAAAGGGAGATTCATATGGTCCGGGCTTTGTGTGGCATTACAACAGGAGAGAGAGGAGAGGAGCGCATAAAGCAAGGTATCGATCGATCTGGCGCCGGCCGGCCGGCTGGGGACTCTCCCTCCAGGCCACCGGCGGCCCGCCTGTATTATTGCATGAGACGCGCGTGGGTTACCGGAGGAGAGGAGAGGCGGGAGAGAACCCGAACAAATTCGATCCTCCGCGCCCCGCCGCATGCGGCCGTGCCCCTGCTAGGTGCCGGCCGGGGTCGGTCCCGGCCCCGGCCCCCTCCTCTCGTCCTCTCGCACGCGGCGGGCGGCGGCTGCTCGATTGCCTTCGCCCGGCCGGATAGATGCCAATCTGAACAAACCGTTGAGCTCCTCGCATCAGGTCGCTTTCCAGGACGGCCGCGAGCGAGACACCTTGCCTTGCCTTATCTCTCTGTGTCTCTCCCCCGACATCCAAGTCGTGGCGGCCACCTAGACGTACGCATGGGGTTGCGCCCGTGGGTTGGGTACTGCCGTACTGGGCAAGCGGCGTGCTCTCGCGCTCGCGGAGGATATCACCATCCGTGAGAACGATTGACGCCCTAATCTCTTCGTTATCGCCAGATGCATAGCCCTGACCACGGCCAGGCCGGCGCGCGCTTGCCTGCCCCACTGCACCTAGTCGTACGTTGGTAGCCGAGAGCCTGCCGCCCGCCGGTCCCGGAGCGGGGCGCTCTTAGATGACCCTTTGGTGACAAAATCGCCAAACATCGCAGAAGGTTGCTGCTCCCCGCACCGTCCTCCTCCCTCGTCTCCGGCGGCTCCCGCCGCCGGATCCGTCCACCGCTACCCCGCGCGCTAATCCGGTGAGCCGTCACCGGAGGAAGGTCGTCGCCGCCCCTACCCCGGTCCCTGGCCCACCGCTTGTCCGGCCGCCAACCGCCCCGCCCCCGCAACCCGCCTCCATGGCCGGGCTTCCCTCCACCCCCACCCCCTTTCTATGGTTGCCGGCAATGGAGATGGACCCCAACAACCCCGAACCCTAACCCTAACCTCGTCAGCGACGAGCCCCCGCGCCGCCCTCCTCCAGCATCCGCCGCCGCCGCCCACCGCCACACTAACCCGGCTCGACCGGGGAGCTCGGGAACGAAGGTAGAAGAAGAACCTGCATGTGGGGCCCGCGGCGTGATGGGATGTTTTTTGTCGCTTAAGCGACATATAACATTTAGCCCCGAAGCGCGGGGAGAAACGAGATGAGGAGTACGTATAGTAGCTGGGGTAAGCGTGAACTGGATGGGGAGAGCTCTTGGCGATGTATAAATATAGCAGGCATGGGAGCATACGCTTCCTTGGTTTTTGCTTGTCCCCTTTCTTTGGCATCATAGATTAAACTATATATGCTGGATGATTTGTGCCGGATGTAGTTTAAAATCATTGCACAAAATACTGCACCCTTCCAAATTATTTGTGTTCCTAAGTCAAAAGTATCTACCTTTATCCAGGTTTGTAGAAAAAATATATCAACATCTATATAATATCATATTTGTTCTATAGATTTTGTAGTGATGATAATATGTACCTATTTGATATTAGGACTATTAAAATACTTTCATTTAGAGAGGTTAGACTTTGAACAAACTAACACCCTGTTCGCTTGGCTTATCAGCCACCGGCCAGCAGTACTTTTCTCTCACAACAAATCAGCTACCGACAACCGGCCAAGATCTTTTTCTCTCGGAACAAACCAAAGACTACCATCGCCCACCGGCTAAACGAACGGGCCGTAGTGATGAATAAAGGTGAGTAATATATATATTGCAGCGACGCCGAAGGAATGCCGTGTTTTTGTTGCTGATCATATCTCTGTGTAGAGCAGATGAGTTTGTAGCTCAGTGGTAGGACACCCTGGGGGTGCCATCCACCCAAGATTCGAACCCTGGGTGATGCACTAAAAATCTCCTCGTTAGCCTAGCTACTAGGGTTTGGATTCTTTTTCTTTCCGCGACCGAAAGACGAAGTCGTTTGCTGTGAGTGAAAAACAGTCGGGTCACAACTCCAATCCTGCCAGGGTTGTGGTTTCATATTTGTCACCGTACCTCGCCTGGACGAGCCAATGGTTTGGCATATGCGCGCGGCAATTGTCCGAGGGGACCGGTGGCTGTAGGTGTAGGTGTGTGTAGGTGTAGGTGTGTGTGAGCCCCGGTAAGCACGTTTCGAGACTGCTCGAGCAGCTTCACCTGTGTTTGAGCGTGCGGTTAGCATAGGTGCCCGATTGAGTTCTTACATGACGGGCCAAGTGCTCCTGACAAATTTCAAAAAAGAAAAAACAACTCTAATCCTGCCAGGGTTGTGGTTTCATATTTATCACCGTACCTCGCCTGGACGAGCCAATGGTTTGGCATATGCGCGCGGCAATTGTTCATTGCTGGTTCCTAAATGTGACCAGAGTTTCATATTTGTCACCGTACCTCGCCTGGACCAGCCAATGGTTTGGCAAATGCGCGCGGCAATTATTCATTGCTGGTTAGTACATGTGACCAGAGATCTGCAAAAACGAAGGAAGCTAGGCCTGGACAGTCAGCACTCAGCAGCGTGGACGCTCGATCCAGAACTGACATGATCGCAATATATGGCAGGAGCTCTATCAGAATCCAAGTGCTTACCAACCAACTGCCATGGCCAAGTAATGGGCTAGATAAAGCACGCGCTATACGGCCCAGAAAAGGTAAAACCGACTAAATTATTGGCCTAACTCGATAATGGACTATCTTCATTATACGAGAGCACAACTTTGTTGAGCCGTTTCAGTTAATATTCAAATCTCAATCCGGCTGATTTTGGCCCAGAACGATGTTACTCCTCGGCCCGCCGCGGCCCGCGGGGAAAGCTGCCGACAGTTGCGAGTGACGTCAAATGCATTACGATCTGACGTCAAAAGCCTAGCATGGTCATCGGCTCATCGCCTCATCGGATAAGAGCAACTCCAACAGTTTGGCAAACCAACTTGGATCCATATAATTTTTGGCAAAACAAGAAAAAATTGGCCTACAACAGTTTGGCAAACCAACTTGGCAAAAATAGAAACTTGGCAAAACTCACCTCCCCACGCCGCATATATGCGCGCGCCGGATCGTGGTTGCCATCGTTGTTTCCCTCTAGGTGGGAGGGTGAAAAAGAAATAAAGTAATAGAGAAGGATTCACGTGTAAGTTTTTCAAGAGGTGGAAGGACACATACATAATTTTGTTTCTCTCGGATTCCCGATGTAAGTTAGATCCGGATTTGGCAAGTGAATTATGCCAAACTGTCGGAGAATTCTTTTTTTACTTTGCATAACTTTTTAGAAGTTGGCAAGAAACACAAAATTTCTTGAAGAAATTTTGCAAACTCTTGGAGATGCTCTAAGGTGCCCTACATTTTTCAATCCTCTCCGTCCCCGAATCCTGCCACTGCAGCAGTGGGCACGCACATCCCGCGGTGCGGCGAACCTAGCAATATTCCCGCCGGCGGCCGGCGGGCGCGGTTCAGCAGTCACCGGCTCACCGCGGCAAGGCAAAACCACCAGCCGCGCGCGCCCACCGGACGCCAAAGCCAAAAAATTATTGGGGTCCCATTACCAGGAATCCAACCCAACCCAATCCATCGGCGGCCGTTTTAAAGCCGATGGAGCGCAGCCCGCGCCCAATCACTTCCTCCCACCTCGCTGTTCCCTTTCCTTTCCCTGTTCCCCACTCCCCGCGCCCTCTCTCGATCGCAAACTCCTCGCCGTCACCTTGTCTTGTCAGGCGGACAGACCCGCACCATGATCCTGGTGGCGATCGTGGCGGAGCTGATGGAGGAGTACACGGTGCTGGTGGCGCGGGTGCTGGAGCAGCTGCTCCACGGCGCGCCCTTCCCGCGCCGCATGCGCTTCCTCATGCTCCGGAGCCTCCCGTTCGCCGCGCCCCCGCTCCCGCCGCCGCCGCCCGTGCACGCGCTCCACTTCGCCACCCGCGGCTGAAGCTGAAGCTGAAGCCTCGCGCGTGCGGCGCGTCTCCTCGCTCGCTCCGTCGCTCGTCCGTCGGCCACTCTCTGATTCCCCTGCTGGTGGTGGTCAGTTCAACCTTGAAGAAAAGCTAGCTTTGCTGTAGATTTCCTGAAGCGAGAGCACTTTCTGTTCCACTGATCTTTGTAAATTTGTTACGGAGTAGTACTACCTTGTTTGTGGAAATCGTGATTGATGTAGAAGAGATACACGGGTGGTTGTGTTTTTTCCACTTTGTGGGTTGGAGTTTGGATAGCTCGTTGAGCAGTGTAGGAGTAGCTGCTTCAGGATGTGACTAGAGTTCACCCTTTCCCGATAATGACGGTCACCGTCAGGAGCTGGAAGGCGTCTGGACATTTCGGATAGCCACGTGGCGCCGGATTACTTGCCCGGCGTTGGATCACGATCTGACGCCTGGCTGCCGAATCGCCATCGCTGGCAAAGCAGGGACAGTGGGTAGGATCCAGGCCCACCTCTGGCATCTCAGTGTCGGTCCATTGCTGACGTTGCGACCATACCTCAGCTACACTAGCCTACTAGGACTAGAGGGCTTTTGTGTCCATTGGCGACGTTAGAGGCGGCCCACATGGCGCGATTTGTTACCCATCCGTCCTACGTGTCGCTCGTCCGACGGCTCAGACAGGGTTCACGGCTATATATAGCCACCGTGCCGGCACGGCACGGCACGCGGCATGGGCGTGCCGTGCCGACACGACACGCCTCCGTGCCTCCCGTGTCATCGTGCCTCCCCTCTTTGCCATGGGCCGGGCCATCGGCCCACGACACGGCACACGGGCTAAATTCCCGTGACGTGCCGCCCATGGGGCACGGCCAATGTGCCCGTGCCGTGCCGCCCATGGCCGGCGGGTTTGATATGAACTAGCAAACAACAAATAAATGAACAATGATCATATATGAAAAAAAGATTACAACTACAATTACAAAATAATGATCATCAAAATGACTAAATAAGTCGTTTTGTGCAATGCTTTCCCCATTAAAAACCTTTACGGGTAAAACTCACCCTTGTGAGAAACCCCAGGGAAGGAAAAAAAAGTACAACTTTCAAACTCGATCAATGTTTTAAGTCTATTACAAAAGCCAACTAGAGTGGCAAAGTTCACAATTAACTCATCTTACACTACCGACTACTCTCTAGTTTCTACTCGGACCGGATCACCGAACTCAACATAGTGAAGTGAAGTATCAAGTACGAAGAAGTCCGGTAGTCCAAGATACTCGATCCACTTCCTTGGACTCCAAAAGTGCCTCGCAAAAATCAAGCATTGGGCGATCCCCGATCACTACTTAGCCAAAAATGTAAACAACAAATGAAACGAGTTGATCTACTACTCACCACTCCGAGTTGTCCATCATCGCCATTACCACTAGCCGGCGGCGGTAGAGAAGTAGAACCGCCGGCGCCGCTGCCCTCACTTCCATCATCCAGGTACATGCTCTCGAACAACGCCTCCAGGTCAGTGTCCTCAGGAGCATGCTGCTCCTTTCTTGCTGCTAGGTCCCAGTCCTTCAGGTAGGTGAGCATCTCCACATGCTCAGGCAACAACCGTCGACGCCGGTCTTCGAGTATCCCGGCGCATACGAGAAACAAGACTCGGAGGAGACAGTAGATACTGGAACAGAGAGGACATCTCGAGCAAGAATTGATAAGACAGGATAGGTTAGCCTGTGGTCACGCCACCATAACGAGAATATCAAAGTCTTCTCCATAATCGGTGATAGGGGCGCCGTCCATGTATCTTCGTTAGCTCGTTAAGACCGGATGGAGCATATGAAGATGAGGAGGCGGGGGATGCTCCGGGACCTCCAAAGATCCTTCCCCATGCCTCGCTTCCTCTTACTCGCAAGAGCAACGCACTAGGAATTGCGAGGCCTTTCGGACCTCTTTTCACCATACCTTTGCTCATATTTGCTATACAACTTTGCTCATTTCATCTTTCACATCACCATAGTAAACACTATAAAAGGTACCGGTTGCTCGGTAAGTAATTCAAGCATGTTGAAGAACCCTTTCATCTTAGCTCTAGGATCAAGAATGAAAGCATATGAATACAATAGTGGTGGTGTTTCCCGATAATTAAGGAGTTTAAGTTTCATAGGCATTGCAATGTGGGGAGGGAAGGCGGCCCCGGCCCCTCCCCCGCAACTCCGGCAGCCTCCCCTCGACGGCGGGCAAGTGCGCTTTGTCGGCCTTGCCATCGCGCCACCGAGAGAGGAGGACGCGGCGCCGAGGCATGAACGACTGCGAAGAAGAAGAAGACGGACGGGGTTAGGGACTTAGGGTTTCCACTCGGAACAAAGCAAAGAAAGAAGAGGTCAAGGGGAGCAAGATCTATGGTTAGGGTTTCCACTCACCTACTCCACCGGAGCCCGGTCTTGCGGAGAAGAGGATAGGGAGCCAAGAACCAAGCGAGAGGACGACATAGACTCCATTAGATCGACGGCGAGACGAGAAGAGCTCACGGATTCACCGTTCACGAACTCACATGGTTCACGGTCACCGGGGAGGTCGGGAGGGGGAAGGAGGGACGGAGACGGAAGAGGACGAGAGGGGGAGAGGGATGAGGGAGGCCGGAGGCGGGAGGGAAAGGAGCGAGGTCACCGGAGTAGGGCCGCAACGAGCTCAAGGATCCAAGCGGCGATGGATCGAGAGGGAACTCGGAGTGGATCTAGATCTAGATGCGTCCGAGAGAGAGGAGCTTAGGACGAGGCGAGACCGCGAGAGGGAGGCCGGAGGCGGGATAGAAAGGAGCGGCGAGGACGCGAGGCGAGGTCACCGAGTAGAACCGGAGCCGGCCGGCGAGCTCAAGGTCAAGGATCCGGGCGGCGACGGCCGACGGATCGAGAGCCCGGATGCGGTGACCCGGCGAGGCGGGCCGGGAAAGTGGGAGGGGGGGGGGGGGGGGTGGGGAACCCTAGCCGGCGGACGCTATATATGCGGCCGGCGCCGGCCGCCGGAGGGCCGGGCTCCCCGCCTCCTCGTGCCCTCGCCCGTGCCGACCGGTTATATGGCCCGTGCCCGTGCCGTGCCATAGGCCGGGCCGGCGGCCCAAACACGGCGCTCGTGCCGTGCCGGCACGGGCACGGGGGCTGCGTGCCGTGCCGGCCCATGGGCCGTGCCAAATGTCCGGCCGCGGGCCATGCCGGCGGCCCATGGGCCGGATGAAAATCTATATTCACGGCTCTCCATCCGGTGCTGAAGCCAATCAACCTTAACGACACGTGTGCGGGGTGTGCGTGTTCACGGGTCAAGCTCCGTTGCTGACTTGCTGGGGTCTAGTTGTCCGACCGTGCTCAAAAGATTCTCGTGAAGGTGTACTACATGACGAGTTTTCAAGGTTAGTGATTCGTGTGTATAATAATACTGTAAATCGCTACTGAACCGCAAAATGTACTAAACTTTCGTGCAAGGCCAAAGTGGACCAAAAATTGTTTTACTCCCTCTGTCCCTAAATATAAGCATTTTTTGGTTTCCGTGTTACATGTTTGACCATTTATTTTATTCATAACATTTGTGAAAATATAAAAATAATTATAATATGCTTAAAATATAGATGATGATAAAACATGTCATAACAAAATAAATAATATTTTCATAAATTTTTTGAATAAGACCCATGGTCAAACACGATCAGCAAAAGTCAACAAATACTTACATTTAGGGATGAGATAGAGGGAGTACTTATGTGTTGTGTCCTGCTTCTGGAGTCCAGACGTTCATTACCATCTGCCAGCTGGCCGGCTACTTCCTTTTCTTTGTTATAATCAACCCCACACCACAGATATCGGCCTCGGCATCACTACAGTTCGCCACCAGGAAAGCAATGGCAACTTTACTCCCTATACAATTATGCATTACGGGCCCGTGCTAGGGGCATTTTTTTGTTTTGACCTTATGCCCCCATCACCATGAAATACAAATATGAAAGGGAACTAAATAAGCAGCACGATATCCGTCTTTTTTTATTTTTAACCCTTTTTGCGAAAGATTTTCACAAGTAGACCCTTTTTGGAAAGATTTCAAAAAATGGACCCGAGCTCAGCGCCGTGGATCATGGCGCCGAGCTTACATGCCTCGGCGCCACAGATCATGGCGCCGAGGTCTTGGGCCTAAAAATAATATCAGTTACCCTACTTTGAAATTCTTTTGTGAAGAAATTTGTATGTAAATGTGGTCAATAACATGCAAAATGGAATCTATGAACTTTGTTTAACATCTTACAACATTTGTGGATAAAAACTAAGCGAGTTTACATATTTAAAATGACATTCCAAAATTGAAAGTATTGCTGTCGGCATTTACTCGTGTGCTGAAAAATTCTAAGTGCTGAGAACCCTTAAAACATTAACAGGCATGCAACTTTGAAATTATATTCTGAAAAAGTTTTCATATATACATTGAAAGAATTTGGATCCCAAATGTAGTATGATGTTTAGTAAACATTTTGTGTATGTTGTTGACCATGAAAACATACAAATTTCTTCACAAAAGAATTTCAAAATAGGGTAACTGGTATTGTTTTGAGGCCCAAGACCTCGGCGCCATGATCCGTGGCGCCGAGGCATGTAACCTCGGCGCCATGATCCACGACGCCGTGCTCGGGGTCCATTTTTTGAAATCTTTCCAAAAAAGGTCTACTTGTGAAAATCTTTCGCAAAAAGGGCTAAAAAGTAAGGCACGATATGCAGGGCGAGAAGGAGGATGCCCATGAAACGTCCATGATGTCAAACAAGCCCATGCATCGGCCACACAAAATAGGAAAAAGTCTATTCTATGACCTTCAACTATCGACGTCGTCCAAGTGTTAACCATCACCAGTTATTCGGCACCTACGAACTATAAAACCCGTATGAATTTACACCTCTCAATGGTTTTTATGTAGTTCCCGTATACGTTGTGCCACGTTAGCTATCCTTGTCGCTCCCAACGGTTGACCTGGAGAGTCCTTGAGAGGCACTACTGGTAGCGAGTGGGATGGGTGAGCTGCCGGTTGTGACAACCCCATCCGAGATAATTCCGTACTATCGCCTAAACCACTCCATTTGGTTATTAAGCGATAATAAAGAACCATCCCGTTGAGTGTTCTTTGGGTTTACACCCGTAAATCACTTGGAAACACAGAGAGAGAATCCAACGTATGCATTAAACTCCCACAAAGGAGAGTCCGGAGTGCCTTACACATTACTACTAATCTCCCCGTAGGGTCCAATTATTACAAACCAATATTTCGACATAAAAGTACATCATTTAGAGTTTTATTAAAACAACGGAAGTACTAATAACGATACGTTACGACATCACCGGAGGCCATCCGTGATGCCATTACTCGGCGTCCTCATCCACCCATTGCGGCTCCCGGCGGGTGGAATCTCACCAGGCCAAACATCATCTCCGTAAAAAACAACAATTTAAGCAAGGCTGAGTATACTAATACTCAGCAAGACTTACCCGACAAAAGTTACCTCTAGACATGTAGGGCTTTTGGCTGGTGGGTTTGTTTTGCCAAAAAGCAACTGTGATCATGGATCCTTACTTTCAATATTTTAGCTCAATTTCTAGTGAGATTATCATTACTAAAATGAGCAACTAATACAATCAAGGATTGTACAATACAATTAATTCACGCAGAGTCCTCATCCACCCATTGCGGCTCCCAGCGGTGGAATCTCACCGGGCCAAACATCATCTCCCGAGTAAAACAACAATTTAAGCAAGGCCGAGTATACTAATACTCAGCAAGACTTACCCGACAAAAGTTACCTCTAGACATGTAGGGCTTTTGGCCGGTGGGTTGGTTTTGCCAAAAAGCAAGCGTGATCATGGATCCATACTTTCAATATTTTAGCTCAATTTCTAGTGAGATTATCATTACTAAAATGAGCAACTAATACAATCGGGAATTGTACAATACAATTAATTCACGCGGGAGTTTTCACGTAGTTCCATCATTAAGGGATATCATGGCCACCGATTAAGCGGTCTCGGATAACGGTGAGAGGTCGACAATCGATTGATTCATAAACCCTTGCAAGGTAAACCCCGTCGGTGCGGAATGTGGTCCCGACACTAACCAATAATAAGCGCCAAGGTCTATCCCTCAATGGTCGATGCTAAGCAATAAAAGACACGAGTTTATCCTAGTTCCCGCCGAGGGGCCGTACGTCCGGTAGTGGTGTGCTCAAGGCACTATATTGCTCGGCAGACCGGGGTGCTCGTAGTGGGGCGGCTACAAGCAAGGTGGGAGAGGAAGCGTGGCTTCCAAATCCCCGGTGTAGTGGGCGAAGATGTTGTGGGAGAATTGGAGAGCAAGTGTGTGGTGCGACTGTCTCGTCTCGTGTTGTGTTGTGTGTTCGTCCGTCTCCGTCTGTCCCCTCGCGGCGGCGGGGGGGGGGGGGGGTTCATCTTCCTTTTAAAGGCCAAGGAGAGAGCGAATCACATGTATGCCGCGCTATTTAGCTACGTGGGAAAGTGCGGTGTCTTGTGCCGTAGAGTAGGCGGCCGCCCGGACGGTCCTTGCGGCGATCCGGCCATCATGGCGTATCTTGTACCCGAACGCTGGCGGCTTCGAGGGTAGAAGGGTAGCGGACGGGCCGTGATGTCTTTAGACGGGCACGAGGGAGTTGGCGACGTCGGTCCATACGGGGCACGGTGGCGGGTAAGGCGGCGTCCCGTTCCCGCACGCTCCACGGCGCCGGGAGCCCCGCCGCGCCGCCGCCCGGCCGTGGGTTCGTACGCGCGGGGGCGGCGGCCATGCCGTTGCGGTGGCGGGGATGGCGCCCCCGCCGGCCTAGCGCCTCCACCCTAACCCCCCGCAAGGTCACAAGAAAGCGGATCGAGGGTGCGGGCGGCCCCCCTTCGAGGGCTCGGCGCGTTAGCCGTGCGGAGTAGGCGGCGCGGCGCCGCGGGGACCGGCGCCGGCCACGTGGCACGGTCCCCCACGCGTGGCGGGGATGGGTTCCCTCCTGGGGAGTTGGTGCGACGGCACCGGGGCGCGAGCCCCAGGCGCATGATGGCGCCGCCCCGCCGTTGTCAGGGCATTAAATGCCCGCGTACGGGAGCAGGCGCGCGCGTGCGGAGCGCCCTCGAGCGAGGCGGACCCCGTTCGAGGGCGGAGCGGACCCTCGAGCGAGGCGGAGCCTGCTCGAGGTAAGCGCACCCCCTCGAACGGGGCGGAGCCCGCCCGAGGGAGGCGCGCATCCTCGATCGAGGCGAAGCCTCGCTCGAGGGGATCTCCGAGTGGGCCGCCTTGGTGGGCCGTTGGGGCCACCGCGGCGTGGGCCATGCCCCGCATGCTTAAGCGAGGCATGTTTGGTTTTGGCCTCGTTGCGGGTTTTAAGCGGGGATTTCCCGGTTGTTTAAGGGGACCCCTAGGGCTGTCCCCGACGGTAGCCCCCGAGCATCCGTGGGTTTGCCATTGAGGCTCCCGCGGTGCCGGAGCCTACCGATAGGACGTTCTTCCCTCCCCGGTCTTGCGAACGCTTTCCGTGGGGCCGCGTCGGCGGACCCGCGGGTCTAGCCCGAAGCCTGCGGGAGCGTGGGTGCTCTGCGCAGGGGTTGACCGCGAGACTTGGCCGCGAGGGCGTGGTACATGTTTCAACCTGCGTCGGCAATATCTCAGCCAGCTTCGGTGACGCACGCGCCGCTGGCACTATCCCCGGCGGGTGCAATACAGAAGGTGTAGCCGTGCGTCAAGCCCCCGAGCCTGGGCCCGCTCAAGGCGATCGGGTAGAGCTCCACGACTTGTTTTTTAACGCGCCCTCGCCGTCCCTTCGTGGAACGGAGGGTGAGGTTTCCGCAACCCCCATCGGTCGGGTCACGGATTGCGGATTCCTCGTTGAGCTGTTAGTGGGTAGTTCGAGTGGACGCACATGCCCCGTTTGATAAGGGTAGGCTATGTGGTCCAGAGACACGTCCATCGAAGAGCTTGCGTGGGTTTGCTAGGTGGGGCTCGGTCCCGTCCGCTAGGGACCGAGGGCGCGGAAGCTCTCCCTCGGTGGGATCCCCCGGCTAGCTGCCCTCGCTGGCTCTCGAACACGACATGTGGGGCACCCTCGAGCCGGCGGGCTCGAGGAACGGCTCGAATGCGCGTGCCCTCGTCGTCCCTGACTCTGGTGATCTGGGGCGCCTGTTCGAACCCGTCGAGGGTCAGGCTTCGAACCTCTGATCAGTAGGGCCGTGCGGGGTGGCGCCTAAGCGCTCCCGGCCTGGCATCTGCGAACCTTCGAGGGGCCTGGGCGAGCCAGCCCTCGAGGCGCTGATCAGTAAAGTGGTGCGGGGTGGCGGCTAAGCGCTCCCGCCCGGCATCCGCGATCCTTCGAGGGCACAGGCGGCGAGCCGGCCCTCGAGGCGCTGATCAGTAAAGTGGTGCGGGGTGGTGGCTAAGCGCTCCCGGCCCCGGCATCTGCGATCCCTCGAGGGGCCCGGGCGAGTCAGCCCTCGAGGCGCTGATCAGTAAAGTGGTGCGGGGTGGCGCCTAAGCGCTCCCGGCCTGGCATCTGCGATCCTTCGAGGGGCCTGGGCGAGCCAGCCCTCGAGGCGCTGATCAGTAAAGTGGTGCGGGGCGGCGGCTAAGCGCTCCCGGCCTGGCATCTGCGATCCTTCGAGGGGCCTGGGCGAGCCAGCCCTCGAGGCGCTGATCAGTAATACAGCGTGGCATAGGTGCTTGCGGTGCCTGTTTCATCTCAAACGGGCCCCGAGGCGACCATCTCACGCCTGCCCCCTTTCGAGGGTTGAGTTTTTTTTTCCGAGCCAGGAGCCCGTGCCGCTCGAGGGTTCTCCTTACTTGGTAAGGAGCCGGGCCATTTAATGCTCCACAGTCAAGGCTGTGATTTCGCGGGCGCGCCTTTTTAGGCGCCGCGGCCACGCGCATAGTGGGCGGCGTGGGCAGGCGGACGTGACCGCCTACCACGGCCCTCCCGGTTCTTCGCCGTGATGATGGCCCGTTTGCGGTGGTGTGGCCGCCGCGGTCATGGTGGGGCCCGCCCGTCGGTGAGAAAAAGATTCCCTGCAGTTAATGCGCGCGGGACGTGCGCCCGGAGAGCACGCCCACGGCTTACAAATGCGAGGGGAGGGAAAAAGGTGGTTTTTACCTTAGCGTTCCGCCATTCTTGCCCCCTGCGCTCTCGCCTTCGTTTTGTTCTTGCCACCGCGCCCCTTCGCCATTAGAGCTCTTTTTCTTCCCGTCCTCCGCTCTCGGGTCCTTTATCTTTTCTCATGGCACGCTTCCGCCCCTCACGATCCTCGACCCGTACGCATGGGAGCGGTCGTCGGTGAACCGGCTGGCCCTCAGCGACTCGGTCTCCGCCGACCGGTGGCGGCGAACGAGGAGGGCCGGCCGGTGGAGTGGATCGTGCCACCGGCGGGGACCACGCGCCCAACCCACCGGAAGGCTACGTGGTGAGCTTCATTCGCTTCCATGAGCGCGGCTTCGCCGCGCCGGCGAGCCGCTTCATGCGGGCGCTGCGCCACCGCTACGGCGTGGAGTTGCACAACTTCGCGCCGAACGCGATTTCGCAGGCGGCCACGTTCGTGGGCGTCTGCGAGGGGTATCTAGGGATCCCGATGAATTGGGAACTCTAGACACACCTCTTCCGCGCGGAGCTATTCACGCGGCCCGACGACGGAGCGAGAGGACCCGTCGCGCGGTGCGCGCCGGCGGCATGTCGCTCGCCCTCGCGGACGCGGTACAAGGATGACTACATCCCTTGTACCATGACGACCAACAACGCCGGCTGGGAGCGGGGGTGGTTCTACCTTCGCAACGCCGAGCACTCGGCCTCCCCCCCTACACCGGTCCGGTGCTCCCCGGAGAAGCCCAACTCCCGGGGCCACGGGGTGTCCACGGTCCGGCATCGGAGGCGGCCGGACTCGCTCCCCGGCCGCGCCCCGAAGAACACGGCGACGCGCGGGCTGACCGCGGCGACCGTCCTTGCCTTCCTCCACCACCGGCGGATCGTGCCTCTGATGGAGAGGCCGCTCTGCATCTTCGAGATGACGGAGGAGGCGGACCCTGTCGCGTTGGCGAGGTCGCGGATGCTCCCGACCCCCCTCGAACGGGGGTATACGCTCACACGGGCGCGGAGCGCCGTTGACACCCGGATGCTGCGCCAAGACCGGTCCCCGTGGGACTTCGAGATGCTCCCCACCGGCCCGCTGGTAAGTATGATTCTTGGCCCTGTTTTTGTTCCCCGATGATGCTCCCGGCTCCCCCGACGCGCCTATGACGTTCTCACCTGCGATGGTGAGCCCGAGCGCCGCGAAATCCGTTCCGCCCACCCCCCCGACTCCCCGCGCGCTCGGCCGGCGGCGCGAAGAACGGGAGCGGGAGCGGGCGGCGTGCAAGAGGGAGCGCGCGAGGCGGCACCGCGAGCGCCGCGGCGGCGGAACGAGGAGCACCGCCGCGCGAGCAGCGGGGGCTCTCCTCTCCTCGGGGACCGAGGAGTATTCGTCCTCGGAGGAGGACGAGGAGGAAGAAGCTAGGGGGCGGGGGCCCCTCCGATGGGTGGGAGCACGCACCCCCGTCGACGGAGCCGGCTCCGGCGGCATCGCTCGGGGCGGGCACGGCGGCGCCCGCCGCCGGGCAATCAACGACGGGGAGCGGCGCGGGCCGTGGAGGTGCCGGCGCGCGCCGCGCAGGCGCGCGCGCGGCAAACGCGCCCGCGTGAGGGGCGGGGCCCGCGCGCGCGGCGGAAATGTCGGGGAGGTGAGGCGACGGGCGCGCCGGCCGCGCCGGCGCCATCCGCCGAGGCCTCGAGGAAGAGGAAACACGCCTTCTCCTCTTCGAGGTAAGGGGCTTGCTCTTCTCGCGGGGTTTGGTTTTTTGGCGAACGGGTGTTCGATTTTTTGTTTGTACTTGTGCGGGGTGGTGCCGACCGTGCCTCCCCTCGCACCAGCCAAGGTGTTGAGGGCGGACGCGTCCGTTCCCACCCCGGCGGCGCTCGTCGAGGGCGCCGCGGCGGGGGCGAGCGTGGCGGCGGCGGCGGGCGAGAGCTCGCGGGGGCGCGGGCGAGGGCCTCGAGGCCTCGGCCGGCGGATCGGCCTCGCCGCGGCGCAACCGATGGTCGTCGAGGAGCGGCGGGTGCCGGTCGTGGCGGAGGGGCAGCCGCGGCGACGGCTATGGTGGAAGCGCGCCCGCGGTGGCGGTCGTGGTGGAGGCGGGCCGAGGAGGGCGGTCGGGCGCCCGCGGTCGTGGCGGAGGCGCAACCGGAAGCGGTGGCCGCGGCGCGCGCGTCGAGCACCCGCGGCTACGGAGGCGCGAGCGGAGGCGCCGGCGGAGGCGACGCGGGGGCCGGCGCCTCGCCGGCGGTTCCCGGGCGGTGGTGGTGGAGATCCCGGACGACGACTCCCCGCCGCCGGGTGGGGACCGGTGGGCGAGCATCCCCACGCTCTCCCCGGGGTCTCGGGGAGGGGGCCCTCGTGAGGCGCACGCGAGGGCCACATGGTGGCGGGGGGCCGAGGGCACGGCGCCGAGGCTTCGTCTTCCCGCGCCGGCCACTTCGCCTAGGTTGAGGGGATCGCTGGCGACCCGCCCGCGTTCGCCGACGCCCAGGGGGAGCAGGAGCTTTGGGGAGAGCTCCGTAGCCACGGCGCTGCGCTCAACCGAGCGTTGAACGAGGTGCTGAGGATCCACGGCGGCCCCGCGTGGCGCGTCTTTCAGGTGAGGTGTCTTTGCTTGCTTCTCTTTTTTCCTCGTTTCTGCGCGCAATCTTCGTGGCGTGATGCTTACGGGTCTTGACTTGTTGGTGACAGGAGCTCGAGCACCGCGCCCGCGATAAGTACGGCGCCTTTGATCAGGTGACCGCCGAGCTCCATCAGCTCCGGGAGCGGTGCGACGCCTTCGACGCGCTCGCCGACGCCCTCAGGACCCCGGACGGCTGGCTGTCGTACCGGGCCATGGCCTTGCGCGATCAACTCCACGAGAGCGCAAGGAAAGATCCGGCGCACCCCTCCCGGCCTCGAGCGGGTCCGCACGGCCCTCATCGACCGGGATGAGGCGCCGCATCGGGCGAGGGCGGACTCCGGATAATACGCGCACCCCCGGCGGCCAACCGGGAGGCGGAGGTGGCCGGCGTCCGCGCCGACAACCGGGGGCTCCACTCGTCGCTCCGGAGGCGCGAGCTCGGCGGCGCCGGGCCGAGGAGCGGGCGCGTGCGCTCGAGCAAAAGGCCAAGGATGCCGACGACTTGAGGGCCGCCCTCGACGCCAAGGTCGCGGCGCTCGCCGCCGCCGAGGGACCGGCTCTGCCCGCAGAGCGTACCGCCCGCCAAGGGGCTGAGGGGCGGCTCCAGCAGGAGCAGGCCGCTCTTGCCGACGCTCGATCGGCCCTGGAGCGGGAGCGCGTCGCTCGTGAGGCGGCGCAGATGTCGCTGGAGGACCGGAACGTCGAGTTCTCCAAGGTCGAGGGCGAGCTGATGGTGCTCAGCATCACGAGCGCGAGCCAGGAGCTGGCCCTCCAGGAGCAAGGCGAGACCGTCAGGAGCCTCGAGCAGGCGGTCGAGGCCGGGCGCCGTGCCTTCGAGATGGAGAGTAAGCAAGTTGAAGGTAAGTCGCTGTTCGACTCCTGTTTCGCTGGTTCTCCCTTAGAGGGTTCGCACCCTTTTTCTGATTTCTTTCTTGTCTGACGACTCCAGGCTTGCGCGCCGCGCTGGGGCACGCGGCTGAGCGGGCCGAGGCGCTGCAGACCTCCTACAACTCCTCCAAGCGAGAGGCCGCCGGGAGTTGCACAATGCGGCCCTCGAGACCCGCCGGCCGTGGAGGAGGGCGAGGCGCGGGCGGGGAGCTCGGCCGGCCGCCCGCCCGGGCGCCCTTGGCGGCCACGTCACCGACGCATGCGCCGGCGTTGCATCTTGGCGTCCGAGAAGGCCCTCGGGGTGGTGCGATCCCACTACGAGGTCAACTTCGAGGTGCCGGCGGAGGGCTACGTCGTCCCCGAGGGTGTTGAGGACGAGGTGGCGATGGAGTGCGTGGATGCGCTCGCCGCCGACGCCGCCGGGACGCTCGCCGAGGCCTTTGAAGAGTTCCTCTTCCCGGATGCTGCTGATGCCGCCGCTCCTCCCGCCTGAAGACAGCCGGGCGCTAGGCCCGTTTTTGTTCATGTATCAGTATGCTGGCCGTGCGGCCCTTGTAAATAGACATGTTACTTTTGTCACAAACATTTGTCAAATGTGAAGTGATGTCTTTTGTTTATTGCGCTTTTTTGTTTCTCCTTCTTCCCCGAGTAGATTCTAGTTAGGGGAATTCGATTTTCGCGGGTGGCCCGCTCGGGTTGGAGGCGAGAGAGAAGGGCCGTATCCTCGCGGAGGCATAGGCTATCTCGGCTCGCGCGCTCCTTCCGCTAGGCTGCCCGCGCCCGTTCGAATCTTTGCTCAAGGCCGGAGTAGAAAACAAACTTAGCGCGCATGAGTTGTTTCGTTTTTTGCGCGAAAACGGGACCATTTTGGGGGGGGGGGGGGGGGATGCCCCCCGCGTAGCCCCCGAGTGTAACATGGGTTTCGGGGGAAAGCCGAGTTGCCCTTTTCATTAGACTTATGATGTTTACATCACCAACTGGGGTGCTGGTTTCGTTATTTTACAACAAACAAAACTTGGAAATCCTAGCTAGGGATAGAAGTGACGTAGCTGTTGGATGTTCCAAGCGTTGGTGAGTTCTTCACCGTCCTCGCTGGCCAGCTTGTACGTGCCGGGCTTCAGCACTTTCACCACGACGTACGGTCCCTCCCACGGAGGTGATAGCTTATGGCGTCCTCGGTTGTCCTGGCGTAGCCTTAGGACCAAATCCCCTTCACTGAAGTCCCGCCGCGTATCTTGCGTGCTTGGTAGCACCCGAGGGACGCCGATACCTTGCGGAGTGCATCAAGGCCACGAGGCGTGCCTCGTCCGGGCCGGTCCCGGCGAGTCCTCGCGGGCTCGCTGGTTGGCATCCTCGTCGTAGCCTCGAACCCTGGGCGACCCGTATTCTAGGTCCGTGGGGAGGACGGCCTCCGCGCCATGGACTAGGAAAAACGGGGTGAACCCGGTGGCTCTGCTCGGGGTGGTCCTTAGGCTCCACACGACCGCTGGTAACTCTTGGAGCCATTTCCGACCAGATTTGTTTAGCTGGTCGAAAATTCTGGGCTTAAGGCCTTGTAGGATCATGCCATTGGCACGCTCTACTTGGCCGTTAGTCTGCGGGTGTGCCACAGCTGCCCAATCCACACGGATGTGGAACTTGTCGCAGAACTCCAAGAATTTCCTGCCCGTGAACTGGGACCCGTTGTCGGTGATAATGGAGTTTGGCACTCCAAAGCGATGGATGATATCGGTGAAGAACGTCACCGCTTGCTCGCCCGAGGTTCGTAATGGGGCGCACTTCTTCCCACTTGGAAAACTTGTCGATTGCGACTAACAAGTGGGTGGAGCCCCCCGGTGCCTTCCGCGGGGCCCGACGATGTCCGGCCCCCACACGGCGAACGGCCATGTTATGGGGATGGTCCGGAGACATGAGCGGGAAGGTTGGTCTTGCGGCCGTAAACCGGCACCCCTCGCGAGGTGCGTACGATCTCGGCCGGCGTCCGCGACCGCGGTAGGCCGCAAAAGCCTTGGCGGAAAGCATTGCCAACGAGGGTGCGAGGCGCGGCGTGATGGCCGCAGATCCCAACGTGGATGTCCCGCAGAGCTCGCGCCCCTCGGAGATGGGCACGCACCGCCGCAAGATGCCGGAGGCGGCGCGCTTATACGGCTCGCCGTCAATGAGGGCAAGGGACTTGGCTATCCCGGCGACGCGTCCGGCCGCGGCCCGGTCCGAGGGGAGTTCCCCTCGAGCCATCCGGGCGATATACTTATCGCGCCGGTCGGCCTTGACAGGGCCGGCTCGATGTCCATCACATCGCCCCGCGGGCGCCATACCCCTCGAGGAGGGAGAGCACGTACGCCCCCGTTCGAGGGGTCCTCGTCCATGGGTTCCGCGCCCGCCGGATTCGAGGGAGCCCCCGAGGGTTCCGCGTGGCTTGAGGGGTGAGGCTCGAGGACGACCGAGGGTTGGGCGATGTCACGGGCAAACACGTTCGGGGGGACGCGTGATCCGCCCGACGCGATTTTGGCCGGCCCTCGTCCGCTTCCTCGTTGTACCGGCGGGGCACGTGATTGAGCTCGATGCCGTAGAACTTGTCTTCGAGGGCTCGCACGGCCTTGCAAGTACGCCTCCATCTTGTCGTCATGGCGGCTTGCGCTCTTCATGACTTGGTCAATCACGAGTTGTGAATCCCCCCCGACGTCGAGGCGCTTGACGCCCAACTTGATGGCGATCTTTAGGCCACAAAGGAGGGCCTCGTACTCGGCCATGTTGTTCGACGCGGGGAAGTGGAGGCGCACCGCGTACCGCATGTGCTCCCCGAGGGGTGACACAAAGAGCAGGCCCGCGCCCGCTCCTATTTTCATCACCGAGCCGTCGAAATACGCGAGTCCGGCCTCTGCATGGATCCGCGGCGGTGGCGGCGCGTGTTCGTCCATTCGGCCGACGAAATCCGCCGGGATCCGGGACTTGATGGCCTTGCGCGGGCGTGGGCAAGCGTCTCGCCCATCGGCTCCACGGACCACTTGGCGATCCCCGCCCGCCGCGTCGGGATTACGGATGATCTCCCCTAGCGGGAAGGAGGAGACCACCGTGATGGGGGTGGGCCTCGAAGTAGTGGCGGAGCTTGCGCCGCGCGAGGACCACCGCATACGGCGGCTTCGGACTCCGAGGGTAGCGTGTCTTGGTGTCGGACAAGACTTCACCGATGTAATAGACCGGCCGCCGGACCGGCGGGGCGTGCCCTTCCTCCGTGCGCTCCACCACGATTACGGCGGCCGACCACCCGAGTGGTCGCGGCCACGTAGAGCCGCAGGGGTTCGCCGTCCCGCGGCGGCGTGAGGATCGGGGCGTGGGTCAAGGAAGCCTTCGGCTTGTCGGCGCATCCCGGACCTTGGCGGTCCCGGAGAAGCGCTCGTGCTTCTTGAGGAGGCGATAGAGGGGCAGGCCCTTCTCGCCGAGCCGCGAGATGAAGCGGCTCAAGGCGGCAAGGCACCCCAGCACCTTTTGCACCCCTTTGAGGTCCCGGATCGGACCCATTCGCTCGAGGGCCGCAACCTTCTCGGGGTTGGCCTCGATGCCCCGTTGGGAGACGATGTATCCTAGGAGCATGCCTCGCGGCACTCCAAAGACACATTTTTCGGGGTTTAATTTGACCCCATTGGCCCGTAGGCAGCCGAACGCGATGCCAAGGTCGCCAACCAGGTCGTCCGCCTTCCTGGTTTTCACGACGATGTCGTCCACGTACGCCTCGACCGTTCGCCCGATGTGATCTCCGAAAACGTGTTGCATGCAGCGTTGATACGTTGCACCAGCGTTTCGGAGGCCGAACGGCATCGTGATGTAGCAGAACATCCCGAACGGCATGATGAACGAAGCGCGAGCCGGTCGGACTCCTTCATCTTTATTTGGTGATACCGGAGTAGGCATCAAGGAAGCAAAGCGGCTCGCACCCGGCCGTTGAGTCAACAATTTGATCAATACGCGGCAAAGGAAAAGGAACTTTAGGACATGCTTTATTAAGACCGGTGTAGTCTATACACATCCACCACTTCCCGTTCTTTTTTTTACCAAAGTACAGGGTTTGCTAGCCACGTTGGGTGGAACACCTCCTTGATGAACCCGACCTCGAGAAGCTTCCGCAGCTCCGCTCCGATAGCCCGTCGCCGCTCCTCGTCGAAGCGGCGGAGCCGTTGTTGCACGGCGCGGGCATGAGGCAGGATGTCAAGGGAGTGCTCGGCGACCTCCCTCGGGATGCCTGGCATATCCGAGGGGCTCCACGCGAAGATGTCGGCGTTGGCGCGGAGGAAGTCGATGAGCACCACTTCCTATTTTGGATCGAGGGTGGAGCTGACCCTCAACGCCTTGCCCTCGGGGGCAGCGGGGTCGAGGGGCACCTCCTTGGTCTGCTCCGCGGCCTCGAAGTTGCCGGTGTGCTTGGCGGTGGAGTCGAGGTCCTCGTTGACCATCTTCTCCAAGGTGGTCACCAGCGCTTCATCCCGGCGCCGCGTGCTTCCGCATGCTCTACGCATTCGACGTCGCGAGCCGAATGCGTGCTCGATGGACGAGCCCACGGTGATGATGCCGTTCGGCCCCGACATCTTCATCTTCAAGTAGGTGTAGTTGGGAACCGCCATGAACTTGGCGTAGCGAGGGCCGCCCAAGTATGGCGTGGTAGGCGCCCTTGAACCCCACCACCTCGAAGGTGAGCGTTTCCTTGCGGAAATTCTTCGCGGTGCCGAACCAAACCGGCGAAGTTGATCCGCCCGAGGGGTTGGACGCGCTTGCGGGCGCGACGCCATGGAACGGCGTCGTCTTCCGGGTTGCGGCGGGTCCAACCCGATCCCCAACGACGCAACGTATGCGCGTAGAGGATGTTGAGGCCGCCGCCCCCGTCCATCAAGACTTTTGAGAACCGCGCGTTCCCAATGATTGGGTCGACCACCGGCGGGTGCCGGCCCGGTTGGGGATGCGGTTCGGGTGGTCTTCCCGTCCGAAGGTGATGGCGTCCTCCGACCGGTCCGAGGAAGGAGGGAGGTGCCTTCTCTCGCGGCGAGGACCTCGTGCCGCTCCCGCTTGCGCCGGCGGGTTGACATATCGACGGTGGGTCCCCCAAAGATGAGGAACATATTCTCCACGGCGGGGGAAGCCGCCGCGTCGCCATCTCCTCCGTCCTTCTTGGCTTCCGCGTCCTTTGCGGCGGCGCGGCCGTAGAACTTTTTGAGCATGTCGCATTGCTCAAGGGTGTGGTTCATCGGGGTCTTGTGATATGGACATGGCTTTTTCGAAGCATGTCGTTAAACACCCCCGGACCTCGAGGGGCCGGTCGAGGGCCTCGTCGAGCCGGGTCAACAAAGCAAGGGCCTCGGCATCGTCGCCGTCGCGCCCCCTGCTCTCGCACCTCGCGGCGCGGCCTTCTTTCCTTTCTTGCCTCGTTTGTCCTTCCGGTGGGGGCTCCCCGGACTTGCTGCCCTCCGCGGCGCATCGTCCGAGCGCTTGCCCTTCTTGCCGTCGAAGATCGCCCCCCACGGCCTCCTCTCTCGAGGCGAAGCTGGTGGCGATGTCGAACAGCTCGTTGGAGTCCGCAGGCGGGCTGCGTCCCAGCTCTCGCACGAGGTCCCGGCACGTGGTGCCCTCGAGGAAGGCGTGCACAATCTCGGATTGCACCATGCCCGGGAGCTCCGTACAGCGGTTGGAGAAGCGCCGTATGAAGTCCCGTAGCGACTCGCCGGGCTTCTGGATGCAGGAGCGCAGGTCCCAGGAATTCCCAGGGCGCACGTACGTGCCCTGGAAGTTACCCACGAACGTGCGGACCGCATCGTCCCGCGTTGTGGATCCGGGTCGGCGGGCGGTGCTCGAGTCACGTCCGAGCCGAATCGCCGAGGTGTAGGGGCAAGTTGCGGATGATGACCTCGTCGGCCGGTGGCCCCGCCCACCGGCACGCCAAGCGGTAGTCGTTGAGCCACACGCGGGGATCCGTCTCCTCGTTGTACTTGACGATGGTCGAGGGTTGGCGGAAGCGTTGGGGGAAGGCCGCCGCGTGGATCTCCCGGGCCGAACACACGGGTCCCCGCGTGGTTCGGCGTCGGGGAACGGTCCTCGTCGGCGTCGTAGCATCCACCCCGTCGAGGGTGGTAGCCTACCGCCGCTCGCGCATCCGCCTTGCTCATGCGCCGGCGTTGATGACGTTGCGGGCGTCACCGCTCCGCCGCCCGCGTGTGTCAAGGAGCCGCTCCTTGGCCGGCGCGCGTCCCGGGTTGGCGGGTCGCCCCGCAGCTTCACCTGCATGGACCAAGGGTTCGCCCCCCTGTGCAGCCCCGTCTCCTTGTGCATCCCCCTGCTGGCGGATACGTGACGCTGAGCTTTCGACCGCGCCGGACGCGCCGCTTGCTCGATGAGAGCCTGCACCTCACGGTGCAGGTTCCGCGCCTCAGGGGTCGAGGGTGCCGGCATAGCTCGTAGCGGTGTCGCGGTGGCAATGAGCTTCGACTCGCTCGCGGAGGCGCGTCGGGTTGTCGACGTTAAAGTCGGCGTTGATGCGGTCGCGGTCTCGTTTGCCCGGCCTCCCGCGCGCGTTCGCCGCGCGCGGAGGCTTCCCCGCCCATCGAGGCACGGAGCGCCCGCACCGTTCGATATTCCTCCGCCGGCTTGGCCTCGAGCTCGCGAGCCCGGGCTAGCCGTGCGTCGACGTCGGCCCCGGCAGGGGTGCTTGGCCCCGCGGCCGGGCGCGGAGCGATCCCCTCGGGGCGGCGTGACCTCCCCGTCGCCGGCGCCCATCGCGCCGGTGGCATTTGCCGGGTCGTTGGCGATGACGACGCAGCATTCCCGCGTGGGGTCGTAGCTCCCGGTCGGGAGTCGTCGGAGCAGCCGAACCGGAGTCCGTAGCGTCAAGGAAGCGCCCGAACATGACCGGGTCCGCACGCCGAGAAGTCCGACTCCGCATACCCATGGAGGTTGGCGGGTGGCAACGCGTCAAGGGAACCCGGGGACGATTCGTCATCTGGCCGAGGCGCCGGGATCCCTGGCGACGAAAACGTGACGGCCAGGGGGGAACCCTGCGCATCGTGGTGTTGACATTGGCGTTGTAGGCCGTCGTGGCACCACGCAGACCAATGGGGAAGCGCGGTCCGGAGACCGTGCGCTGTCCCACTGGGGCGGTGGCCGTCGTGCCGATGGGCGCGCCGCGTTGGGAGGCGGCGCGCTCGGCTTGCCGTCGCTCGGACCGCGCCCGGCGCGAACGCCGGCCGAGCAGCGGCGGCGTCGTGGCGTCGACGGGCCCGCGCACCGCGCCGGCGGGCGTCGCGCCGTGGTGGTGCGCGCGGCGGGGACCGGAGCGGACCCGGCCCGGCGCCGCGCGCGCGCGCTCCTCACGGTTGGTGAGGCGCATCGAGTAGCCGTTCCCCGTGGCCTGAAAGTTTAGGCCCCCGAACCGGATTTCAAACCCGGCGGGGGAGGGGGGTTCGAGGCGCCCATGCGGAACGCGTACCGCGATACTCAGTGCGGATCACCATGGAGGGAGTTGATGGTGGATTGACCTTAGGCGCTTGATTGCCCCACGGTGGGCGCAAACTGTCGGTGCGGAATGTGGTCCCGACACTAACCAGTAATAAGCACCAAGGTCTATCCCTCAATGGTTGATGCTAAGCAATAAAAGACACATAGTTTATCCTGGTTCCGGCCGAGGGGCCGTACGTCCAGCAGTGGTGTGCTCAAGGCACTATATTGCTCAGCACCGGGGGTGCCTGTAGTGGGGCTGCTACAAGCAAGGTGGGAGAGGAAGCGTGGCTTCCAAGTCCCTGGTGTAGTGGCTGAAGATATCGTGGGAGAGTTGGAGAGAAAGTGTGTGGTGCGACCTGTCTCGTGTTGTGTTATGTCGTGTGTTCGTCGTGTCTCTGTCTCTCTGTCCGTCTGTCCCCTGCGGCAGGGGGGTTCGTCTTCCTTTTATAGGCCAAGGATAGAGCGAATCACATGTATGCCGCGCTACTTAGCTACGTGGGGAAGTGCGGTGTGCTGTGCCGTAGAGTAGGCGGCCGCCAGGACGATCCTTGCCGCGATCCGGCCATCATGGCGTATCTTGTACCCGAACAGTGGCGGCTTCGAGGGTAGAAGGGTAGCGAGCGCACGGGCCGTGATGTCTTCGGACGGGCTCGAGGGAGTTGCTGACGTCGGTCCGTACGGGGCACAGTGGCAGGTAAGGCGGCGTCCCGTTCCCGCACGCTCCACAGCGCTGGAGCTGTTGCCACAGCGCCCGGCGTGGGTTCGTACGTGCGGGGGCGGCAGCCATGCCGTTAACAGTGGCAGGGATGGCGCCCCGCCGGCCTAGCGCCTCCACCTAACCCTGCAAGGTCACAAGAAAGCAGATCGAGGGTGCGGCCGGCCCCCCTTCACAACAGTCCTTTGGGTGTCCCTCCGGGATTTCTTTGAGCCGTTCTTTGCCGGACAGCCTAGACGTATGTCTTGGTCTTTTCTCTCTTTGTTCACCACTAGTTAGAATGTACAGGGCAGGTAAGATAAAAAGCATTATTTCTTCATCCTCTTCTTCATCGCGTTTCCTAATAAGATCATCCATTGTCGAACCCATTTATCTAAAGAAACTTGTATTTATATTATGGCTCTTTTGTGTATATAAAAATAGTTTTTAAAGCACTATTCTGTATAGCAGCCATATAAAAATAACTAGTAGCTGTGGGGAATTTATATTATGGCTCCAGAATTTATATTATAACAATAACTAGTAAAAATAACAAGCAAATCAATGCTTGTACAAACAGAAAAGAAAACTATTAGAATATGCCACCAGATAGAATGGACAGAAACATCACCAATGCTTTGCTAAAGGGAAAGGCAAGGATGGGCATGCAAATGAGTCACAAAAGTGAATTTTCAGATGACTGAAAAAACAGAGATAACAATGCAAGGGCAATGACTAAAAATCACTGGACAATCTATTTTTTTATCAGATTTTATTTGATGACAGCTACACAAAGTGATGAGTATTATGATGTAACAAGACAGGCTTAAAGTCAGTATAGGTAAATAAACCCCATTTATTTTTTTCAGTTCCACATTCATATTCTTCATTGTTTTTCAGAAAGTAATTAACATGGTACTTCTCAGTTAACTATCTGTTCTCCTAATATTCTCTCCAGCTAAGCATCAATGCTGCTTATTAGTACTTTTGGATACTATCAACTTGTAAAAAAGTTGAAGCCACACAAATCAAGCACACAAAGAGGAACACACATCGGCAAGTGGTCACCGCACCACTGCGAGCAAGCACACCAGCTATGATGGCAAGCCACAGATCGTTCACTAGAGCACATACATCAGTACTGCTGAAGAAATTCGCTATTGGAAATTACCTACAGCTAATTATTACATGCTACTAGTTCCTGAGAATGGCACCTAGAGATAACCAAAAGCACTGCCGAAGCAGCATGCTGCTACTAGTAGTACTACAATACCCCACCGTCTTGCAAATTAACAAGCAGTTGTTTCAAATTTACTGGATTGCTAATACTTACTACGAAATGCTGCTAAACAATGTATAAGCAAAGTTTTAATAGCACATGCGGAACACCATCAAGCCAAACTACACGGACTGACTGAAACATGTTAGCATTGGATACATGGCCTCCACAAGCCATCATGGCGTGCAGGCTAATGCTTGGCAAAACCATAGAATTATAAGACACATTGATTTCAGAATTTGAATAGAACAAGTGACGAGTTCACCTTAAGAACTATTCAAGAGTTTCCCAAAGATAAGCGGAAGCCACACAAATAGAATCATTTTATTCAGATTAAGATCATGATAGAGAATTAACAAAGCTCAAAACTTTCAGGTCACTCAACATGCAAGAGGGAGCTATCTGTTCATTGGAAGGAATAAGCAACCAATTGCAGTATATAACAGAATAACTGGCATGTAAGTGAAACTGACGGACTTAGCCTACTATATTGAAACTAGAAGCCGAACTAGTATATAGATGTAGGCCTACAGAAATGGCACAAGTGTTGCAACACTGAAACACGCCAACCACTTGCAAAGGAGCATAATAGAAATAGTTAGGACGCAATAATAATGATCCAGATATGCCTTGCATGTAGTGCAGATACGCCTTGCTTTAATCCAGTCATGCACATCTACTATTACATGATTCATTTTTAACCAAAACAATGATGAAGATCCACCGCTACTCATTACCTGGATGGGAAAGAGCTTGGTGATGTCCTTGCTGGGGAGTCGAGATCCCCAACTTGGCAATCCCCAGCCCCTCTCCGTGCAACGGTGGCACCGCCTGCCCTCACCTCCTCCTCGTAGAACGACCCCTCCTTGATGAACTGCGGCCGCGCGACGCCGCCTCCTCTCCTAGATAATGAATCTTGAACTTAGAAATCCTATGTTGGCGGATCAAATCTAGCAAGAAGGGAGGAGGAGGAGGGAGGGGAGGAGGGGGATAATCACCTACAACCGAATCGAGGATGTGATTAGAGCAGCAGCGGTAGCCGCCGCCGCCACCGGTCGCCGCCGCTCAACGAACCCTAACGGGGGGGAAAAGAGTGGGAAGGGGATGAGATGGTGGAGGAGATGGATGGAGGGGAGGAGGATAAGGAGGTGGCGCACCTTCCCGGCGTAGTGAAGCTCGCCACCGCCGGCGCGAGAGAGGTGACCCTGGCCGTCGCGGAGGACCGGCCCGCCGCCGCGCAGAAGAGAGACGAGCGTGAGGAGCTCGCGTGGAAGACGAGCGCGGCGTCCGGACGTGCGGTGGAAAACTCCCGTGTTTTCCGGAATATTGACGTGGGCCAAAAACCAATCTCGGATAAGCCAAATGCGTCTTTTGAGCCGACGTGTGAATTTTTCCACACGTGGGCTTCATTCCGCGCGACACGGGGTTTCGGGCCGATTCCACGTTGTTCCCGGGTTTGCCAAACGAGGCCTACAGGAGGAGCGGAGGATCCCGAAAGGCCGGCGCAGGCCCCGCCGGTGAATGATCGCAGTTCTCGATTCTAAGCACTAGAGCTCGACCCCCATCTCTTCCACTTCCCCGTCATCCCCTCCCTCGAGTTCTTGTCGTGGCTCAGTGGGGATTTCAAATCTCACATTTTGCCATTGGGTCCTTTCCTGTACTCCTTCTCCACCTCGTCTCCCGCTCTCCTCGCGCTCACTACGTGAAAAACTGGCTTTGGTAACGAGCGTAGATCGTCTTTGGTAATGGGCAATGCGTCCGTTACCGATCAAGTGTTACGAATAAGCCAAGAAAGGTAACGGGCAGATGCCCGTTACTGATAAGACATATTCGTAACGGGCATTAAACAACGACTGTTACCAAAACTAGCCACCGGTCACGTGAAATGGCTGTTTTTACGGGCCCACGAGGGAACTTTCGTAACGAGCACCAAAGCAAAGCCCTTACGAAGCTCAATATTAGAGACGTCGATGTGCACCGTGTCTCCACTATCTTGACGAAATGAGACGCGTCTATTTCACGCGCGTCTCAGCACAACTAGTATTCATAACGGGCATCAAACAACTACCGTTACCACAACTAGTCACCGGTCACGGAATGGCTTTTCTCTCGCCCACATGGAACTTCGGTAACGGACATGAAACAAAGCCTGTTACTGTTAAATTAACATCAGAGACGCATTCGTCGAACCGGCGTCTCCAATATCTCGACGAAATGCGACGCATCCGTTTCTACGCGCATTTGCTTTCTCTCTATTAAAGGAGATGCTTGCTTTCAACCTGCGTCTCCTATATCTCGATGAACGGCCAGATCCTGGGGCCCACCGATCGGGAGATCGGTAACGGACTTTTACACTTTGCCCGTTACATTGTAGGCATTTTTGTAACGGGCTTTCCGAATGAAGCCTACTTACTAATCGGTGTTTGTAACGAGCTTTAATTAACTTCCATTACGAATCCGCGGCCACCCCTACGATAACACCGCCCGGTTCCGGCGGCATCCTCGGGACCAAACCCGGATTTGGCGACCATCGGGGGCTGCATCCTGGAACCAGCCAGGATATGGCAGCCACCACAGCAAAGAGACATCACAAACACATTCTCACACCACAGATATTGGCAAAGCAAGATCACATTTATAGACAAGCTAGCTAAGATCACATCAAGTTTCAAGTTACTCTCATCAGGGCTTGTTTGGATGCAGTCATGAGAAAACGGATCGAACCGAGGCGATATCGACCCCAACCAAGCAAGCCAAGCGGGTTTCTCGGGCAACAACACCCGAGTAAAGAAGATCGAATGAGTTTCAAGTTTACGGTCACAATAAACTCACGGTGCACCACCGTACAAGTTGCCCTTTCGGTCGATGGCCTCCTTAGGAATGTACTCACACAAGCATCTCCCGGACGCTTTACATCTTCTATGGAAACATCTACGGAGGGTTTGAAATCCCGCAAAATACAATCATTTATGAGAGTAGAAATCATTTTCTAAAATCAGATGGATAATATGAGCGAGAGACAAGGTTGAGCATTGTTATCTACTTACAACATCGAGTAGTCGTAACATATGGAATGCCACATGGAATCCACACAAAGAGGACCCCGTGGCTGCTAAGCACACTGCATCAAGATACCAAAATGACAATTTAATGAAGTACCAAATAGGTAAGAAGGGACCATAAAAAAACCTCGGTCTTACAGCGAGATTTGTTTTGTGCTTGAGTGTGGCTTTTGGTTTTTTTCCTTTCCTTTCGTCACTCTGTACTGTGCATCACCAAAGGCCCTGCATCATCAGCAATACCAATTAGAAACACTAAGAGATTGATTTTTTGTGAACAAAAAATATTGTACCAAAGGCCTTGCATGGTCAGCAATACCAATTAGAAACACTAAGAGATTGAATTTTTGTGAACAAAACCTACAAGAAACCGACCGAGTTCAAAACATTTTGGAGGTCCGGGAACTTTAGCGGAGGATCTTGTTTAGCGAATCTAGATACCAAACCTCTATGAACTTCATACGGACATACGCGGTTCATATTTTACTTAGCATACGGGGATAGGTGCTAACCATTTTGACAGGGACACAACAATATGCTTATATATCAAAGCGAGAGAATAAATTCCTTCAATCGGTTCCTTGTCCAACTTGAGCGACGTTGGATTGTGTGTTCCATATGTACATGCAACGGAGGATAAAGCAATGGTCATGACATTATATATGACAGTAGTGAAACAACACTTACAACACATCATGACACCAACAATAACAATATATATATGACGGTAGTGAAACAATTAACACTCACAACAAAGCATAAGACAGTCTAGTTATCACTACACTCAAAGCATAGCGAATTAAAGTATGCTAACATCCTTTATGCTTTTCATGAATTTACGGTGCAAAAATTATAGCAGCGGGAACATGAAAATGAATTTCAACATTTCACATAACTTCATCTCGTTAGCAACAATTTATTCAAAATAGACTTGGAGCAACAAAATCCATCCATCAAATCCACGATCAATCAATTGAAGATGAACTATTAAGGCATGTCTCCCTAATCCACCTTGACATGAATATATAGCGATTGGGTGGACTACATTATAAACCACACGCGATGCAATTCCCAATGACATTTTGTGGCCATCGAATTAAAGTATGCTAACGGTTCCAAAGCATATCCGTCGATCCGAGCATAGCGAAATTAAAGTATATGCTAACGGGTCCAAAGCATAAATGTCAATCGGTACATTCGAGCATAGCGAATTAAAGTATGCTAACATCCTAGATGCTTTTCATGAATTTACGAGTGCAAAAAATTGTAGCACCAGGAACATGAAAATGAATTTCAACAGTTCATATAACTACATCTGTTAGCAACAATTTATTCACACAGATTTGGGGCAACAAAATCTATTAATCAAAACCACAATCAATCAATTAAAGATGAACTATCAAGGCATGTCTCCCTAATTAGTCCATATTGACATGAATATATAGCGGATCGATTTTGGTGGCCGATGAGAGAGAGGGCGTTGGGGGTTCAAGCGGGACTAACCTCTCGTCGCGAATGAAGTAGTTGTTCTCGTGATGGTCGGAGGGGCCGGATCCACAACGGCTCGTGACCCGAGGCGGCCGGCCGGCTCGTCGTCGTGGCGGGGGACGACGTCGACGGATCCGCATCAACCGTCTTTAGGTTGTCCGACGTATGTCTCCATGCCGCAACCGCGTCCTCGTCACGCGAGGAGCGGTGGGGGCCGGAGAA
Organism: Cenchrus americanus; assembly: GCA_947561735.1. Classification (NCBI taxonomy): domain Eukaryota; kingdom Viridiplantae; phylum Streptophyta; class Magnoliopsida; order Poales; family Poaceae; genus Cenchrus; species Cenchrus americanus. Next base: position 28,051,597 of record OX387241.1, on the reverse strand, counting down.
GAGCGAGGGCGCGTCGGGGAGAGAGCAGCGAAGGCGAGCGGGGCGACTGGCGGTGGTGGTGGGGAGAATGCGGGCGTTGTGGATCTGTCTAGCGAGGAGCCAAATATGAACGGCGTGCGTAATTGTGTTTAATGAAACTTACTGGCGTGCCCTTGACGGCTCTGTGCAACAATTGAAATTTCATGGGCACTATAGTAGATATAGGTGGGAAATTTTGAGCAGCCCACGCACGGTTCGCCTGCTAACACTGACGAGTGGGACAGTGTCATGGGCGACGATGGTTAGTGAACCCGGATCGCCTTTGTTGGGAGTTGGGTTAGTGGTTATCTTCTTTATATTGGCTACGACGCCGACGCGTGCGCCTTTCACAATTTTTTTTGGAATGAAACTTGCTTCCTTGATTAATTAGAGCTCATAAAAAACACCTAAAAAATCATAAAAATATGAAGAATTCGTATTTGGACATTTAGTATTTGAATAAAATATCAACAGTCACACTTGTGTGCCCAAGATTCTTAGAATCCGTTTTTACATCCCATGTTAATGATGTAATAATTCTACTAACATCTAGTGTGCTCTAAAAATCTACAAATCGACATGCCAACATAATTTGGGTACCTAGACTTGTCTTCAAAATTTCAAATGGTTTAGATGAAGGAATTATATACTTGTGTACAAATGTCTACATCTCTCACATAGTTTCCTAGAATGTTTGCTTGAACATTGAAGTTTTCCACACTTTGCAACATGTTCGAACTCATATGCATTTGAAAACGTAACAAAACCTTGTGTTCACCTTAAGCTTACGAAATGTAAAGTTCCATCACTAATGGTTGTGTAAAACAAATATTATTTGTATGTTGTACTTACAAAGAACAAAATAAGGCATATAAACATCATTCAACAAACGAATGTACACTAAACAATGAAATTAATGAATTGATGGTGATTATAGAAAAAGTTAGAAAAAAAAGTATCAAATTTGGACTAAAAACGATGAAGAAATACTTGTTACAACATTTGGTTGCGGATTAAAAGGAGAAATGGGAACGCTGTTCTTCATTTGAATAGAACTGCCCCCACGGTCATTTGAATAGAACAAAGGAGGAAGCGAGAGGGCACCACCGACACCCCGATAACATCAAATCCGCGTTTAGTAATATCTAATAATTTACACTCAAGATAGATAATGTTCATATTGATGCTTGCGCCTACATCTTGATGTTCATCCTGCCGACGGCATACTCCACGACGAGGCGGAATTTACGTGTCCGAGAGGTCGAACTCATGACGGATGCGACACTCGGTCTTGCAAGTAGTGGATGATCTCTTTGGTATCCGGCCCATAGTGCCTACATCCTGCTTCCCAAATGCGGATGTGGGGATTCTGCCGGACGGGCGGCAATGGAATGTCGTCGTCGTCACCGTTATCAAGCCGCAAAACCACGCAATGTTGTCGAGATCCCGCTTGATGAGGTAGTGCAGCCGCCGCAGTTGTTCTTCCACCGGCCGTCGGGGGCGACGAGCCGCCGCCGATTTCCGGAGTAGTGTCATGGCTTCGGGGTCCGCCGGGTTGCAACGGTACTACGGCATCGCTAAAAAGTGCTTGGCACCGCAGTCTTCAACGGCAGCGGCATCTCCGATGAGCTTCAGACCCTTATCGGGGTTCCACCGCCTCATCAACCTCACCATCCTCTCGAAGCACAATGCCTCCGGATGATTGGCCTCGCGGAAGCGCCGCTCAAAGCACGACCTGACGTAGCGATTCTTGCACGCTGAGTGAAGATCACGCAGCGACACGTGTAGTAGTACCTCATCGGAGTCGCAGATGCACCGGAAGGTGCCACAGATTTTATTGCAGAGGTTCAGAAAATGGAAAACGGCTGTAACAACCCGGGATTTCGGGTGTGAAAATTTTGCAAAAATTTAAAAATATTTGACTGAAATTGAGTGCTATCAATTTTCAAACCAAATTGCTAGCCCTCTCCAAAATTCTCCACCTTTTAGCCCATTTATAAAAACATAAATTAAAATTATGGTAAATTATGTGAGTTGGATTTTCACTTGCTTTTAGTTGGGAGTTCAATTGAGTGGAGTTTGAATGTGAATGAGATTCAAATTCAAACAATATTTCAAATCTACTTTCAAAAACTAAATCTAAAGCCTTAACCTTCTTCATGGGCCGGCGGTCCCTAAAGTCGGCCGCAAGCCCCCTCTAACTCGACCGGCCCAACAAGCCGACCAAGCTGCGGCGGCCCGGTGCCTATCACCCCCTTTCTTTTCTTTCACCCGCGGACGAGCATGGTCCACATGCCGATCCAACTCATCCCTATCCCCTTCCTTTCCTCCCACGCCTCGGATCCGCACCGCACCGGCGACCCGCGCCGCGGCCGCGCACGCGGGATGGGACGCTCGCCCCCGTCCGGGCCGGCCCGCACGCCGAGGGGGCCGGCGCGCGCGCACGCACGCGAGTCGAACCCGGCCCCGGGGTGGGATTCCCCCCCCCTTTTGCCCCACGCCGCGCGCCCCTACATCTTGGGCCGGCGCGGAGGAAGAAGGTGCCGCCACGGCCGCCCGGTCGGTCAAAGCCGGGCATTGGGGCTTTCGCCTCGACGTTCGCGGCACCAAGCTTCAAAGGCGGGGGGAGGTTGAGACCCGGCGCCCAAGCCACCAACCCCCATTGGGGTTTTCCCTTTCTTCACCGGTGAGCGCGCCGTGAGAGGGAGGGAGACGAGGGCGCCGCCGCCGCGTCGAGCCGAGGGAAGGCGCGGCCGCACGGACGCCGCCGACGCGCCAAGGCCGGAGTCCGCAACCGTCGTCACGAGAAGAGGAGAGGAGGCTGCTCGCGCCGGGGGGAGGAGCCGGACCGGGAGCGAGAACGTCGACGCGGCCGTGAACGTCCACGTCGCCGAAAACACCTTCGCCACACCACTTTCTACCCTCGAGCCGGCCACGACTACACCATCGCCCCAACGTGAGCACCACCGCGGCCATCTTCCTCTTTCCTTCCTCCTTGGTTTCTCCCCCGTGTGGCACCGGCGGCGTTGGGGTGACCCGTCGGGTGTCTTTGCACGGATGCGAGCCTTCGAGCCACGACGACGGCGCCCCGCGATCGTGTGGCGCTCTCGGGCCATCCATACCCCCGGCCCGCCGTCTCCGTGCGAGGACCATCCGAAATCGCCGGCCTTCGAGCTAAGCTTTTGTTGTAGGGGACGTCGTGCGCCGCCTCGAGACGCACCCCCGGCTACCGGGAGGGCCGTGCCGGCGAGCGAGGCGAGGCCTCACATGCTATAAGCACGGCCGTGGCCGCCGCACACCCCGCGTGCTCCATGCTACGCCGCCGGCCGCCCGAGCCGCGAGGAACGCCGCCGTGACGCGCCGAGGCCTTGGGGTGATTCTCGACCCGGGCTCGCCGTCGTCGTGCGTGCCCATTCGTGTGGAGCCGGGCTTCGTCCCGTGCGGCGTCTTGCGAGGTGAAAGACGTTGGCGCCGTGCCGCGATGCGCCGTCGGCGGTGGGCTCGAACTCGACCACCGAGTCGACACGCCGCACGCCGAGCGCGAGAACGCGGGCATGGACGCCCGTCCGGCCGGCGCACCCCGGCGCCGGTGCCGCGACCCGGACGCGGGACCCGTCGCGCGCGTCACCCCCGGCGTGGAGCGCACAAGCCCGGCCGCGACGTCGTGCCGCGCCGCCGCCGGTGGCGCCGGGACTTTCGTCGAACGCCCGGAGGGCAGGCGATCCCGGCGGGGAACGCTAAACACTAAATGGGCCGTCGGCGTGATCCGGGCCAAAAGCCCAACGCGCCTTCTAAAACGGCCAACAACGCCGGGACACCGCAGCTCGGGGACCTTCCCCGGACCTCAACCCACCGAACTAACTAGGGCCGCGCCCCATCGAACTAACCGGGCCGTGATCACTTAGCTAGGCCGGGCCGAGCCCACCGGGCCACCTTCGGCCCGGTGGCACTTTCGGCCCATCTTCGGCCCACTAACCGAGGAGTGCCGACATCATGTTGACGTCGGCGGCTAATTTAAATAAAAATCTTTTTCTTTTTCAGAAAGTAATTTTAGAAATGTTTAAAAATGGTTTAAACCATTGGAAAACCATAACTAATATAGGAAGCTCGAAAAAATATAAAACTAATTTCTATAAATTCGTAATTTCGAAAACTTGTTGATTGTAGGTAGTTTGAGCTCTTTTGGATCTTCTAAAATTTGGTTCTTATTTGGAGTTATTGCTTAGATGTGCACCGTATACTTATATTCGTGTCGAATCTCATGCCGCGACCCGAGCTTCGACCGGGAGGACACGGAGGCTATCGAGTACACTCGCTCCGAACAACGGCGCTTCAACGGCAACGAAGGTGTCATGTCACTCCCAACCATGTAGATCCCATGTTGATAATTAGATGCTAGTGCTTTACTTTATATGCATTGCTCTGTTGAATTGCATAACTAGTTTTTTAGCCATGCCTTGATATTTTGTTATTACCCTGATTCCTTGTTTTACCTACTCCGGGACTAGCTACAGACCCCTAGCTAGTCCCATACCTCAACTATCCATACTTTTGTTGCTTGATTATGGATGGTATTCCGGGCTTGACTGAGATGTGGGAGATCTCGGTGTGTTTCGGCGTGCGTTCGGGTGCGTATCTCCTTGATGTGTTTTGGCGGGAGCGAGCCGCTTGGTTACCGGTGAACGTCTCGCCGAGGGAAGATGCGATCGGCCTCTAACCCGAGGGATGTGTCGTATGGGATGGAGATGGTGAGTGCTCGCTCTCGGCCCCTTAAGGACCGATCGTTAGTTGACCTTGCTTCGGATGACTTTTACCGTACAAACCGTCCGCCTTGTATTGGGCGGTGGTGCGGGGTGAGACTTGTAGTGGATAGCGTCCCTCATGTAGGCGGATCGGTGTGATCGTGTCGGGAATGGGCTTGCTCCTTCTTAGAATACTTTACCCCCGGCGAGGCCGGGGAACGGTTCCACGGCTTCGAGGGACCTCTCGCGGGCGGTATGAGCTCTACCGCGGAGGCTGGGCCAGGCTCGGAGACGCAGGAGGGTACTATCCACTTACTTGGCCTTTAGCCGTATGGTAGGGCCTGGAATTGGTGATGGCCAGTTCTGGTCCTATTCGGGCAGGTACAGTTGTACAACCTCTGCAGAGTGTTAAACCTATAGCTATAGTCCGTGTCCACTGGTTATGGACAGTCTTCCGATCTCTCACCTGACTAGCTACACTTCTCTTGTGCTTCTCTCTCTCCCTCGAGTGTGTGAGCCGGCTTTGGCCGTTGAGATGTGGGGATAGGAGCGGTGGGCCCCACATCACATATGAGAGTTGGGAACCGGATCTTGGTTGAGATCCGGTGCTTTGTTGTGGTATCCTTGAGGAGGGTGTGGACCCCGAGAGGTGTGGACCACGGAAGCGTGAGCTTCCCCGGGGTGTTGGCCTCACGGCCCGAATTCCTCGCTTACCTTGTTCGTTGCTTTGTTCGCTTTGCTTAAGCCTTCTACGACCGAGTAGGGATAAATCATGCATAGTAGAATATACACCGCTTTTGCCTCTTTGTTGGGAAGGCGACATGACCTACCCGCTTATCGGGTAGACCCCGGTGTCTCGACACGAGAGGCGGACTACGACTTCGACAATGACGGATGGGTGGACTAGTGCTCTTCCTACACTCGAGCCGCCCCGCGGATTTGGAGTTCCTCACGCTTTCATGGAGTCGCTCGCTAGACGTTTTATTTCTGTTTGATTCGGTCCGTATGGACTTGTACCCGACATGTGCCGAAGAGATGTACTCGATTAATGTAATAATTAAATGTTGTACTTTATCTATTCTCGTTTTATCTTTTTATATGGATTTTGGCGTCGGCGAGACAGGGATTGCACGTGGTAGCCCTCCCGGGACTACCACCAAGGTGCAAAGTGTTGGGTTTCTGTCCGCGGAAATCCGGTTCGTTTCGGTTGGTACCGAGCCATGCTTGACCGTAGGACGAGCCCCGGGAATGGTCGATAGTTTGTGAAGCCCTTTCCGAACCTTGAAACTTTATATAAACCCCTTGGCTTCCGTATGTATATATCTATACTTATATATATGCATTATCTTGATTAACTTTAACTAACTACCTTACTAACTACGCTCTAACAATGTTGTGCACATGGCGAGAGAAAGCGTGGATCCCCCCGGGAGTCGGACGGCAAGTGGGCCGAAGGTTTCTACCACCTTCGAGGGAGTGCCCGGAGACGGCGGGGGTGGAGACGGACCGGGTCGCCTACGAGGGGAGGACCGTGGGGCCCCCGGACCGGTGTGCTATGTTCCCCGACGCTCACGCATCTTGGTGGACCCACGAGTGCCGAGTTCAAGGGAGTCAAGGTGCACCGCTTCGAGTGTTCCACCATGGAGGCACACTAGGTTTGCGCGCGCCAAGCACTCAAGGAGGTCCGTATCCGGCTTGGGGAGAAGCTTAAGGACACCTCGTTCGGCGTTCTTCGACGAGGGTCTACGACCCGAGTCGGCCGGGACACGTACGACCGTGCTCGGTACTTTGAGGTGACTTCGGAGGAGAAGGACAAGAAGATGCACATGGCCAACCGGTGTATCCGGGCTCGGGACCGAGCGCTCTATTAGGCGGACGGTGAGATCACTTACCTAGATGGAAGTGGGACAGGTGCTTGCGGCTTGCCCGGAGCCGGAGTTGGAGAAGCCGGACTTAGCGGACCAACGGAGCAGTGCCTCACCGGAGGAACGGTGAGTTGGTGCAGCTCAGGCTAGCAGCCGCCAGAGCTAGCGCAGAGCGGGACGCCATGAGGATCGCCACCCTGGAGGCACGACTGAGGACAGGAGAGAAGCAGCATCGGGCCACGGTGGAGGCTACTCACGTGGACAGGGAGAAGCTGCAGAGGCCAAGGACTGTAAGAGTCGGTTGGAGCTGCAGCAGTTGACTACCAGGTGAGAACGTGGGACCTACAGGAGGCGAGTCGACACAACTACAACCACTTATGCTACCTCGGTGGGTTGGTCTACGAGGAGAGGGACCGAGCCGCCAGACCCGCACGGCCTAGGAGCGTTTAGACCGGCGAGAGACGAGGGAGCCGGAGGAGATCTCCGCACGGCCTACCGTCGAAGAAGAGACCACGACCGCGAGCGAGAGACCTTTGAGCTACCACCGACACTTCTTCCACGTATACTCCCGTACCCGAGAGGCTCCCGGACACGGCGGAGATGGACCGCGCTCTTCGGGACACCCGAGACTACTACGGAGGACCGGCGATCGGGATGCCGGGTTACCCGGAGCTTACTCACCACCGTTCTACTCGCTCCACCGGACTCCACCCCGCAGGCACCCCGCAGCACCTCGTGACGAGAGTAGAGTTCTAGCGGTAGATCCCGAGATGTCTTAATGAGCTAGTTGTAGTGCTACCGCCCAAGTTGTCATGTCCGTATTAGCTACCCCATGATGTACCATGCATTAGCGTGATGTGTTGTCGTGTACTCTCGAAGGTCGTTGGAGTAAACCTCGAGGTACACCCCTTTTGTATGGTGGCATTGATTGAGTGACATGGATCTCCATGGTTTTTCCCGAATTTCATGCTTCTTACTTGTCCGTTTGAAATTCTCGATTGTTAGCGGGATTATTCCTTTATAGTTAATAACCTTAATAATGTTCTCCATACCACTACCGACTCTTGCAAATGGAACGGATGTCGGGAGCAAGGAGGTCCGACGACTCCTGGCCCGTTTCGAGGAGGTCGGCGGGGACAACGGGGGGGATGCCCCTAACCCGGCTGGCGCGAGGGGTCGCGGACGCCGTAGAGGTCATGCGCCACGAGGAGGAATCCGTGGAGGCCGAGGAGGACTCCGTGGAGGCCGAGGAGGCCGAGTCGGTGGGCGAGGACCCGTTTACGACGACGAGGGGGCTCGGGGAGCGGGGAGCCCGAGCACGAGCAGTACCCGAGCCCGAGGGAGGAGTAGGCCGGGCACGGGGACACGAGGTGCCACCACTGCCACCTCCCCCGAACTTGGCCGATGTGATGGCAGTACAGACCCAGCTGATGCAGACAATCACCCAGTTGCTAGCTCAGAACAACAACAACAACAACAACAACCACAGGGGTCAGCACCGCAATGTGCCAGAGGGTTTCCAGAAGAAGGTTGAGAATTTCAACAAGCTGCGACCGCCAACTTTCGACCACTCTGCAGATCCGATGGACGCGGACAACTGGTTGCGAGAGATAGAGAAGAATCTAGAGTAGACTGAGCTCACTAAGGAGGAGTGTGTGACCGTGGCAGCGCACCAGCTGATCGGCACAGCCAGTGCGTGGTGGGACAGCTACTATGACTCGCACCGGACCCGTTGCACATCGGGTGGGACGAGTTCGTGGAGGCCTTCGGGAGCCACCACATTCCCGAGGCCATGATGGACGGGGAAGGCCGATGAGTACGAGCACCTCAAGATGGGAGGGATGTCAGTGCAGGAGTACGCAAACCGCTACCAAGAGCTGATGAGGTACGTGCCAGACGACACCGACACAGAGAAGAAGAAGGTTTACTGGTTCAGGAAGGGACTGCACAAGGGGATGGCACACCCTTGTCCACGCACGACTGTCCGACACTTCGCTCCATTATCGACAAGGCATTGATCGTTGAGAGGTCGAGGCTCGAGTACATGGAGGTCCGAGGAAGCAAGTCCAAGCGCACAGACCAGGCAGGACGCTCAGGTCCACCCCAGAGGCAGAGGACAGGTTACACTCAGGGCCACGGACACGGCGAGAGGCACCACGCCACTCGGTCACGGCCCGCGAGCATAGCAAACCCGGGGGGAGTGGAGGACGAGAGCAACCGGAGACCGAGACCACCACCACGGTCGGTGAGACGAACTAAGGTGACTTGCTTCAACGTCGTCGGGTTGGGCACAAGTCGTTCGAGTGCCCGCACCGGTGCAACCAGGAGGTTAGAACCGCGGCTCTCGGTTCCGGACTCCCGGCCAAGCCACCGGCACCGGGAGGACAGCCCCGTACACGGCGAGGACCACACGGCCGCCGGCTACTCGAGGCCGCTTGAACCACCTCACCGCCGAGGATGCAACGCCCGCACCCGACGTCGCACTCGGTGAGTTTCTTGTTGACTCCGCTTTGGCAACTATTTTGTTCGATACGGAGCTCGGTTTTCGAATATTTCTACCAAGTTTGTTAAAGAAAGGTCGTTACCAACTAAGCCTCGACCAAGGCCTATCTTGACTAGCTCTCCGCTAGGAGAGAAGAGGAGTACGTTAGAGTGCGGGGGAGTGAAGATGGTGTTTAAGGGGCATTTGTTCACGGCGGACTTGACGAGCTTTTGGAGTCTATCGGGATAGACGTGATCCTAGGGATGGATTGGTTGGCAAAGCACAACGGGATGGTCTCCCGCAACCCCGCATTCATATATCTCGAACACCCCGGTGGGACGAAAGTGCGAATCGAACCTCGAGTCCAAAGGTCGCTACGATGATGTGCAACATGAGTGGGAAGGAAATTGAAGAAATTCCGGTGGTTTGTGAGTCTCCGGACATGTTTCCGGAGGAGCTTACGGAGTTACCACCGGACCGAGATGTGGAGTTTGTGATGGAGCCGATGCCGGAGCGGGGCCCGTTGCAAAGAGTCCGTACGGATGTCGTCCGATGAGCCGGACGAGTTGAAGAAACAGCTCAAGAAGCCGCTCGAGCAAGGGTTTGTTCAGTCGAGTGCCTCACCGTGGGGTTCACCTCGTGCTCTTCGTGGAGAAGAAAGACGGTACCAAGAGGATGTGCATAGACTACCGCACGCTCAACTCGATGATGATCAAGAATAAGTACCCACTACCTAGAATCGAGGACCTTCGGATAGGCTCAAGAAAGAAAAGTTCTTCTCCAAGATCGATCCGAGGTCGGGTTACCACCGGATGAAGATCCGACCACAAGAGCTTAAAGTACTTCTTCACCCAAACAGAGTTGAACATGAGGCAAAGGAGATGGTTAGAGCCGATCAAGTACTACGACGTCGAGATCAACTACCATCCGAGGCAAAGCTAACGTTGTGGCGGATGCACCGAGTCGGAAAACATATTGCAACAACCTCATGGTGAGAGAGGAGCAACCTGCCTTACACGAAGAGCTCGAGAAGCCGAGGATCGAGATTGTGGACCATGGCCGGGTCAACGAACCGTGAGTGACCTACGACCCGGAGGAGCGAATCGAACGGCTCGAAGTTGAGTGCGAGAGATCAAAGCTTTGCGGGAACCGATGAAGGATGGTAAAGAAGAGGATTACCGCGTGGATGAGCGAGGGCACTATGTGGCTGAAAGAACGGATCCGTGTACCACAAAACAAAGCACTCCTAGAGCGGATCATGAAAGAAGCTCACGATTCGAGGTACTCGATCCACCCGACAACACAAAGATGTACAAAGATTTGAAGACCAGATACTGGTGGAAGGACATGAGGAGGGATATAGCTCACTACGTGGCCTGTTGCGACACCTGCAGCAGAGTGAAGATCGAGCACCAGAAACCTGCAGGATTGCTTAAGCCGTTGGCAGTTCCAGTTTGGAAGTGGGAGGACATCTCCATGGACTTTGTGGTGGGACTTCCCCGAACACCAAAGGGGAATGACTTGGTTTGGGTCATAGTGGACCGAGCCGACCGGGGTGGCTCACTTTGTGCCGGTCAAGACCCGTACGCCACCGAGAAGCTTGCGGAACCGTACGTAGAGCACATACTCGGACTACATGGGGCACCCGAAGCATTGTATCCGATCGAGGTCCACGGTTTGTTTCCAAGTTCTGCAGCTTTCACAAGCTTATGGGCACCACCCTCAACTACAAGACAACTTTTCACCCACGGATAGATGGGCGGACAGAGAGGGTTAACCGGGTTTTGGAGGACATGCTACGAGCATGTGCACTCACCTATGGCACCGATCGGGAGAGCAGCTTGCCGTTTGCGAGTTCTCGTACAACAACGGCTTTCAAGCAAGTCTTCGGATGGCACCCTTTGAGGCCCTTTACGGGCGGAAGTGCGAGAACCCCGCTAGCTTGGTTGGAGGTTGGAGAACGAGGCACTATTTTGGCCAGCAATCATTGAAGAAGCACGGAGAAAGTTGAGAAAGTTCGCGAGAACCCGAGGATCGCTCAAAGCCGTCGAAGAGCTATGCCGACAAAAGAAGGAGGGAGTTGACCTTTGCGCTTGGAGACAGAGTGTACTTGAAAGTGTCACCACTTCGAGGAACTAAAAGGTTCTTGGTGAAAGGGAAGCTCGCCTCGAGGTACGTGGGGCCATACCCGATCACCAAAAGGATTGGAAGTCTAGCCTACCGGCTCGCGCTACCCGAGACAATGGCGGGGGTACACCCGAGTGTTTCACGTGTCACGGTTAAAGAAGAGCGAGAAGGCGGTGGAAGCAAAGCAAGTGCCTATGGAGTTGCTTGATCCGCAAGACACCCTTGAGTATGCTGAGTTTCCCGAGAAAATCTTGGACGAGAGCCACAAAGAGACAAGAAGAACAACCATTCCCTTTTGTAAAGTGTTGTGGAGCAACCATACGAGTGAGAAGCAACTTGGGTGAAAGAAGCCGATCTCGTAAAGGAGTACCCTCACTTGTTCACGGAGGAGGATGGAGTCTAAATCTCGAGGACGAGATTCTCGGTGGTGGGGGAGAATGTAACAACCCAGGATTTCAGGTGTGAAAATTTTGCGAAAATTTAAAACTTTTTGACCGAAATTGAGTGCTATCAATTTTCAAACCAAATTGCTAGCCCTCTCCTAAATTCTCCACCTTTTAGCCCATTTATAAAAACATTAATTCAAATTATGGTAAATTATGTGAGTTGGATTTTCATTTGGTTTTAGTTAGGAGTTCAATTGAGTGGAGTTTGAATGTGAATGAGATTCAAATTCAAACAATATTTCAAATCTACTTTCAAAAACTAAATCTAAAGCCTTAACATTCTTCATGGGCGGCGGTCCCTAAAGTCGACCGCAAGCCCGGCCTAACCCGACCGGCCCAACAACCCGACCAACTTGCGGCGGCCCTGTGTGCCCATCACCCCCCTTTCTTTTCTTTCACCCCCCGACGGGCATTGTCCACATGCCGGTCAACTCATCCCTATCCCTTTCCTTTCCTCCCACACCTCGGATCCGCGCCGCACCGAGCGACCCGCACCGCGGCCGCGCGAGTGGGATGGGATGCTCGCCCCCGTCCGGTTGGCCCACACGCGGAGGGGCCGGTGCGCATGTACGCACGCGAGTCGAACCCGGCCCTCGGGGTGGGATTCCCCCTTTTGCCCCGGGGACGCGCGCCCCTCCATCTTGGCCGGCGCGGAGGAAGCAAGTGCCGCCACGGCCGCCCGCCGGTCAAAGCCGAGGCGGTTGGGGCTTTCGCCTCGACGTTCGCGGCACCGGGCTTCAAAGGCGGGGGGAGGTTGAGACCCGGCGCCCAAGCCACCAACCCCCATTGGGGTTTTCCCTTTCTTCACCGATGGAGCGCGCCGTGAGAGGGAGGGAGAAGATGGCGTCGTCGCTGCGTCGAGCCGAGGGAAGGCGCGGCCGCACCGGGACGCCGCCGACGCGCCAAGGCCGGAGTCCGCAACTACCATCACGGGAAGAGGAGAGGAGGCCGTCCGCGCTTGGGGAGGAGCCGGACCGGGAGCGAGAACGTCGACGCCGCCGTGAACGTCCACGTCGCCGAGAACACCTTCGCCATGCCACCGTCTACCCTCAAGCCGGCCACGACTACACCATCGCCTCAATGTGAGCACCACCGCGGCCATCTTCCTCTTTCCTTCCTCCTTGGTTTCTTCCCTCGTGTGGCACCGACGGCGTTGGGGTGCGCCGTCGGGTGTCTTTGCTCGATGCCGCCCTTCGAGCCGCGGCACGCCGCCCCGCGATCGTGTGGCACTCTCGGGCCATCCATGCCCCCGGACCCGCCGTCGCCATGCGAGGACCATGTGAGATCGCCGGCCTTCGAGCCGAGCTTGTTGTTGCGGGGGACGTTGTGTGCCGCCGTGCCGCCTCGAGACGCGCCCCCGGCTACCGGGAGGCCGCGCCGGCGAGTGAGGGCGAGGCCGCGCGTGCTATAAGCACGGGCCGTGGCCGCCGCACACCCCGCGTGCTCCATGCTAGGCCGCCGGCCGCCCGAGCCGCGAGGGACGCCGCCGCGATGCGCCGAGGCCTCGGGGTGATTCTCGACCCGGCTCGCCGTCGTCGTGCATGCTCATTCGTGTGGAGCCGGGCTTCGTCCCGTGCGGCGTCTTGCGGGTGAAAGGCGTTCGTGCCATGCCGCGATGCGCCGTCGGTGGTGGGCTCGAACCCGGCCACCGGTCGACGTGTCGCACGCCGAGCGCGAGAACGCGGGCATGCACGCCCGTCCGGCCGACGCACCCCGCCGCCGTGCCGCGACCGGGACGCCGAACCCCGCCGCGCGCGTCACCCCCGGCGCGGAGCACACAAGCCCGGCGCGATGTCGCGCGGCGCCGCCCCGGGTGGAGCCGGGACTTTCGTCGAATGCCCGGAGGGCGGGTGATCCCGACGGGGAACGCTAAACACTAAATGGGCCGTCGGCGTGATCCGGGCCTAAAGCCTAGCCGCATTCTAAAACAGGCCAACAACACCGCACACCGAGCTCGGGGACCTTCCCTGGACCTCAACCCGCCGAACTAACTCGGGCCGCGCCCACCGAACTAACCGGTCGTGATCACTTTGCTAGTTGGGCCGAGCCCACCCTGGGCCACCTTCGGCCCGGTGACACTTTCAGCCCATCTTCGGCCCCCTAACCGAGGAGTGCGACGTCATGCGACGTCGCGCAGCTAATTTAAATAAAAATCCTTTTCTTTTTCGGAAAGTAATTTCGAAATGTTCTAAAAATGGTTTAAACCTTTGGAAAACCATAACTAATTATAGGAAGCTCGTAAAAAATATAAAACTAATTTCTATAAATTCGTAATTTCGAAACCTTGCCGATTGTAGGTAGTTTGAGCTCTTTTGGATCTTCTAAAAATTGGTTCTTATTTGGAGTTATTGCTTATATGTGCACCGTATACTTATATTCGCGTCGAATCTCGTGCCGCGGCACCCGAGCTTTGACCGGAGGACGCGGAGGACCCCGAGTACACTGCTCCGACAACGATCGCTTCAACGACAACGAAGGTGTCATGTCGGTCCCAACCATATAGATCCCATGTTGATAATTAGATGCTAGTCCTTTACTTTATATGTATTGCTCTGTTGAATTGCATAACCAGTTTTTTAGCCATGCCTTGATATTTTGTTATTACCCCGATTCCTTGTTTTACCTACTCGGAGACTAGCTATAGACCCCTAGCTAGTCCAATACCTCAACTATCCATACTTTTGTTGCTTAATTATGGATGGTATTCGGGGCTTGACCGAGATGTGGGAGATCTCGGTGTGTTTCTAGCGTGCGTTCGGGTGCGTATCTCCTTGATGTGTTTTGGCGGGAGCGAGCCGCTTGGTTACCGGTGAACGTCCGCCGAGGGAAGATGCGATCCGGCCTCTAACCCGAGGGATGTGTCGTATGGGATGGAGATGGTGAGTGCTCGCTCTCGGCCCCCGATCGTCGGTTGACCTTGCTTCGGATGACTTTTACCGTACAAACCGTCCGCCTTGTATTGGGCGGGGGTGCGGGGTGAGACTTATAGTGGATAGCGTCCCTACCGTAGGCGGATCGGTGTGATCGTGTCGGGAGTGGGCTTGCTCCTCCTTAAAAGACTTTGCCCGGCGAGGCCGGGGAAGGGTTCCACGGCTTCGAGGGACCTCTCGCGGGCGCATGAGCTCTACCGCGGAGGGCCGGGCCGGGCTCGGAGACGCGGAGGGTACTATCCACTTACTTGGCCTTCAGCCATATGGTAGGGCTTGGAATCGGTGACGGCCGGTTCCTGTCCTATTCGGGCGGGTACAGTTGTACAACCTTTGCGAGTGTAAAACCTATATCTATAGTCCGTGTCCACTGGTTATGGACAGTCTTCCGATCTCTCACCTGACTAGCTACACTTCACTTGTGCTTCTCTCTCTCCCCCGAGTGTGTGAGCCCGGCTTCGGCCGTTGAGATGTGGGGATAGGTGCAGGTGGGCCCCACATCGCAGATGAGAGTTGGGAACTGGATCGTGGTTGAGATCTGGTGTTTTGGTGTGGAATCCCTTGAGCGGGTGTGGACCTCGGAAGCGTGAGCTTCCCCGAGGTGTTGACCTCACAACTGAATCTGCTTACCTTGTTCGTTGCTTCGCTGCTTTGCTTAAGCCTTCTACAGCCAGAGTAGGGATATATCATGCATAGTAGAATATACACCGCTTTTGCCTCTTTGTTGGGAAGCTGACATGACCCACCCGCTTATCGAGTAGACCCCGGTGTCTCCGACACGGAGCCGGACTACGACTTCGACAACGACGGATGGGTGGACTAGTGCTCTTCCTACACTCGAGCCGCCCGCGGATTTGGAGTTCCTCGCGCTTTCATGGAGTCGGCGCTAGACGTTTTATTTCTGTTTGATTCGGTCCCGATGGACTTGTACCGGCATGTGCCGAAGAGATGTGCTCGATTAATGTAATAATTAAATGTTGTACTTTATCTACGTTCGTTTTATCTTTACCGTATGGATTTTGGCGTCGGCCGAGAAAGGGATTGCACGTGGTAGCCCTCCCGGGACTACCACCGAGGTGTAGAGAGTCGGGTTTCCGTCCGCGGAAATCCGGTTCGTTTCAACGGCCACATCCTTAATGGAGTGGATGATGATCTTGGTGAGAAGTTCATCTTGCGGCGAGCGGCAGCATCAAGCACGGCGCGGCGGCCATTAAGGAGAATAGAGGAAATAGCACGGCGACGGGGTTTGGAATTTGAATGGCGACAAGGGTTGAAGTTGGCGGCGTCGAGGGATGAAGTTGGGAAGGAGGATCGAAGTTGAAGAGGGATGAAGTTGGCGACTAGGATTGAAGTTGAAGGAGGCAACGAGCTCGAGGGTTGAAAGTTGAAGATGGCGCCTCGGCCATGTCGTAATAAAACAATAAATGGAAATTGAGAAGGCGCCGCGCTTTGGCCGCCGCCGTTGACAAGTGGGCCCGACATCATTGACCCGCCCCTTCTCCTTCCCGCCTAAGTGAAAGGCATCGTGTGGCTTCGCGCCCGAGACGGAGCCCGATGCGTAATCGAGTGGCGCATACCGCGTAATGGAGTAGTGGGTGGGGGTAGAGGCGCCCGACGGTTCCGCGTCTTGTTAATATAACTCCCTCGCCCCGCTTGCCCTCCCCCGTTTTCTCCCCCGCTTCTTCCATAAGGTTATCATCTTCTTCTTTACTTCTTCATCCTCCTCGCAATTCACCACTACAAATCTTCGGTCACCAAGAGAAGGAGGAGATGGCGTCGAGGAGCCCACCGCCGTCGAAGCGGGGACGAAGGGATGACGACGACGACGACGACGAAAGCCGCCGTCGGAAGAAGTTGGAGAAGTGAAGCGTCCCCTCATCAGAGGTGACTAAATGTGACACAAATACCAGTCCCAGGAGGCTGGTAACACATTTATTACAACAGGTGGATCAGTCTTTTACATCACGGCGACACAGAGGGCACAGAAGTGCCAACGCTACAAGGAACAACACAAACGCTAACGACCACACTACGATAGCAAAGGCTTCCAAAGCCTCATCAGAGTACCACACCATGGAAGCTCTCTGTGGAGGCCCTGGGTACACGAGCACCGTTGGGCGTTGGGCGGCGACCTACTCGACGTCTTCGGGAACGAAATCGGGATCCTCCTCTCGAAAAACAAGTTAGTTAAACAAGGGTGAGCACATACGTACTCAACAAGTCCAACCCCACCCACGGAAGGGCTTATAAGCAGATCATGCACAAGATATAAATAACAAGGAACAGGTTAAGGTTTATTTGCAAACTCATTTACTCATGCAGGGGTTCATTTTCAAAAAGGTTTTCGCAAACCAATTTTATAACCAAAGTGACTCAGTTGTTTTAGAAAATCACTGTGGAACTACCGGACTCCCCGTCCGCGATAGCCCAGGCACACAGCCACACACTTCACCCGGAAAACAACTCACACCAGAAAAAATCCCAACCTAAACACTAGTTTTTGTGACCACACCGTGACTCGTCCAATACCGTGGACACGACTATTCGAATAGGTTTGACACTCTGCAGAGGTTGTACATCTTTACCCACAAGTAGGGTACCGTCACACGGACACCTTAGTGCCGGTGCGGATCCTATCAAAGCCATTACCCACCTTAGCTAACCCTACGAGCCATCGGGGGAGCAACCAAGGGGTTATCTCACATAACCAGGGCCTACCTCACACGGAGCGTACCCCTACTCCTTGGTCTCCCGCCGCTCACCCGCACACCGGATGGCAAGTAGATTAACTAGTGGGGTTTATGCTAAGCGTTGCCACATACAACGGTCGAGTGGTTGTACGATGATTTGGGTCGGGTGAGATGTCACACAACCCGGTCCTTAATTGACAAGATGGAAACCTCCCCACACACTCAACTAGACAGTACGAGCTCACCCATACTCCCGACACACACGTCCATCCCGTCTACCCGCTCTTTACTCATTTTCCAAACATATCCCATTCCATTTTTAAAGCACTCACACATTTTTAAAGCAATCATTTAGGCCAAACCAAGGTTCAATCATAGCAATCAAGGGTGTCTATCCTACCATGTTTTTGCGGTAAAAAAGATGCAATTTATAAAATGGGTATAGGGTTGTATTTATAAAACTAGGACCAAAGCATGCATCAAAGGATGAGATTGAACTTGACGTCTTCGAAGTTCGCGGGAAGTTCCGGCTCGGCGTTCGGGATCTCGGGCTCCTCGCTCGCGGTACTCGGTTCCAAACTCCGGCTCGGGGTACCTTCCTTCGTTTACTTCGTTGGCTATAGCGCACACACAGGCAAGCATGCAATCAATATAAGCACACACAATTTCTCCGGCTGAGCTCGAGGAAGGTAATTAAATAAATATTATGTAGGGGGGTTTTGGGTGAAGGATGGGTGGCGGTATACCCGGTACGGGTGTGAGGAAGTTTGGGCGCGATTTGGATTAAAATGGCGCATGAAATGACGGGTTAAAGGAGGTGTTTAGGGTTAATTAGGGGCCCGATAGTATTTTATTTTAAATGAAAGGACCTAATTATAATATTTAAACCTAGCGGGGGTTTAATTTTAATAGTCTAGGGGTTTAATTAAAAAGGACGGGGTTGTTTTGGTGAAATATCCTAAGGGTTAGGGTCTGATTTGAAAGAAAGGAAAGAGAGAATAGAGGGGGGGGGGTCGGTTTTGGAGAAGTGGAAAAAGGGCAGGGGGTATGGGCAAAACAACCATCTTCTTCCTCCCTCCCTCACGATACAGAACAGAGGAGACAGGGAGGCCGACCGGGGAAGGGGGGGGAGGGGCGCCGGCGACCTGGTGCACGGCGACGGCCGGGAAGTGGGGCAAAACGAAGAGGAGGTCGAGGGCAACTCATTCCGCTCCTCACCTTGGTCGGGGACGGACTGTGGAGGGAGATCGACGGCGGCGGGCGGTCTGCAACCCGAACGACACGGGCGGCGCTGGTGGTGGCAATGGAGAGCTCGAGGAGGAGGGGAATTGGTCGTGGAGGTGCGGGACGAGGTGGGGAGCCGGTCCGGCCCTTTTATAGGCGCGGGAAGGTCGGTTCGGTGAAGATATTTGAGCTCCAGGAGCTTCGATGGCCGTCAATGGCGGTGGGGAGAAAAATATCCTGGCATTGACTCACTGGCGAGGCTTCGGGGGACTGGTTGCTGTTGGATGTGATGCGTCGTGCAGGTTCGCCGTGGAGGGGGAAGGAGTACGGTGGTGGCGTGTCCGGGCGAGCAACACTTTAATGGAGGTCGCCGGTTTCCTGTGGAGGGGGGGGGGGGGGCGGCGTCGCTCCGCGGGCGCGGGCCGGCCTTGCGGGCGGCGCCGGCCGAGCCTGGCGGCCGGGCTAGGCTCGCGGCCCGCAGGAGAGAGGGCGAAAAAGGTGGGGGGCGCCGGTCCGGGAGGAGGGGCGCCGGCGCGCGAGGGGGCCTCGGCCTAGAGGCCGAAGGAAGGAGAAAGGGGGGGAGAAGGATAAAAAGAAAAAAAGGGAGAAAAGAGAAAAGGAAAAGGAGAAAAGGAAATAAGAAAACGGAAAATAAGAGAAGAAAAATAGAAAAGAGATTTAGAAAATTAGGAGAAATTTCTAGGAAAATTAGGAGAAGGGTTTTTGCGGATTTTTTTGGTTTTCTCAGATACCGGCGTCAATTCCGGGACGGCGGTGATGGAGAGGTAGACCGGCCGACGGGACCGCGGCGATGCGGGATTCCCGTCGTGGTGACCGACCGCGGTGCTGGGGCGGCACGCGTGGGTGATGGCCGGGTGCGGCGGTGCCGGCGAGATTCGCGGCACGTGCGCCGAGGGAAAGGAATCGACCAGGGTTTCGAAAGGGGGTAAATGAGCTCAGCTGGACAGTTTTGAAATCACACGTGATTTATTAGGTGGTTTATTATGGGCTAAAAACGAGGGCGTTACAAACCTACCCCACTTAAAATGAATCTCGCCCTCGAGATTCGGCTAGGTTTCGAACAGGTGGGGAAACTCTTTCTTCAACGCGTCCTCTCGTTCCCACGTGGCTTCTTCTACTCCGTGTCTGCTCCATTGAACTCTGCACACCCGTACTTCTGATGTTCTTGTTCTTTTGACCACTGTGTCCAAAATCTTGACGGGCACTTCCTGGTACCTAAGGTCTGGCTGTAGATCGATGGTCTCTACCGGTACTCGCTTTTCTTCGAGGACCTTCAAACATCTGCGTAGCTGGGAGACATGAAACACTGGGTGTATATCTGACATCTCTTCTGGTAGCCCCAACCGGTATGCTACTACTCGACCCTCTTCGGTACTTCATACGGTATAATGTACCGAGGGGCCAACTTTCCGTGCACCTGAAACCTCCGAGTCCCTCGGATAGGTGAAACCTTGAGGTAAGCGAAATCTCCAGGATTGAAGCTTGCTTCTCGACTCTTCTTGTCTGCGTAGCTCTTCTGTCAGGATTGAGCGGCCTTCAACTTTTCTCAGATGTCGGCTACTCGTTCTTTGGCTTCCTTTATAAGCGTGGGCCCAACCGGGGCACGCTCTTCTACTTCGACCACATCAAGGGTGTCCTACATTTCCTCCCGTATAATGCTCCAAACGGTGACATTCCTAGGCCGGCTTGGTAGCCGTTGTTGTAGGAGAATTCCGCATACGGTAGGCTCCGTTCCCCGCCTTTGCCATATGTGAGGACGCATGCTCTCAACATGTCTTCTAGAATTTAGTTTGTTGGGGGATTCGGAATCAAGCCTTTCGTATACCAAAAAATAAAAGAGTGTCTTTATCCGTCCAAACTTCTATGCGAAAGGTTCAACAACGAAACCCCGGGAGCCATGGATTCCGTTTCCATCTTTCGGATTTTGCTTTTCGACCAGTACCCTTCGTCGCCAGCGGAGCTACCAAACGAGTTCGGTATAACCCGGGGTGTCGGGGGTCTCGGTCGAGGCTAAACGATTTCTTCGCGACGAAACCTCGGGAGCGAATCTTATTCACCCGGGTAGTCTCGGCACGGGATTCGCTCGGGGGTTTCGTCGTTCCTAACACTTAACGAATTCAAGCTTGGGTGTGATTCTCTGTTTCAGGTGACGAAAAGTGCCAGGCGAAAGGGGGAATCTCCAAAAGATCGAAGGTTTCCACCCCGACAGGCGCACGTGATGAGAGCTGGAAAGGCGCCGCGATTTGCGGCGTGACATCATGAAGCGCCGATTACGTGGAGACCTAATTGGAGATTACCCGAAGATAGCCTAGCACATTCTGTTTTGATCCGTTTTACACAAGGGTGTTCTCAGAATGTAAAAAGTCCGCCCACCTCCCTATAAAAGGAGACGGACCGGCACTTGTAAAGGGGATCGACTTTTGAGAAACCTACTGTTAAGAAAAGAGCTTTTGGCTGTCCTTTGTTCTGCGTTTTGGTTTCAGTTCTTGAGTTTTAGTTTTCCCTTTTATTGTTCGTGAGCGAAAGCGGGGGCTTTCCCCGACAACATGGTTTATCCTCTCGGTCCGTCCATCCGTACGCGGGTGATACGGCGAGCTGAAATCCAGCTTGGTACCCATGGCTTTATGCAAGCTTTTCCAAAACCTAGAGGTAAACGGGCCCCTCTCGTCCGAGACTATCTTGCTAGGCACTCCATGCAATTTCACTATGTTCTCTATGTAGAGTTTTGCCAACTTCTCTCCTCCATAAGTGGTCCGTACGGGTAAAAAGTGAGCGACTTTGGTGAGTCGGTCCACTATCACCCATATGGAATCATGTCCCTTCTGAGTCTTTGGCAAACCTACTACAAAGTCCATGCCTATTTCGTCCCGTTTCCATACCGGGGTCGGTAAGGGCTGCAACAGTCCTGTGGGTTTCTGGTGCTCAGCTTTAATCCTCTGACAAGTATCACAGTGGGCGACGAACCGGGCAATGTCTGCTTTCATTCCATTCCACCAATACTTCTGTTTTAAGTCCATATACATCTTGGTGGATCCCGATGAATGGAATATGCCGAGTTGTGGGCCTCATCCATGATGGTCCGGCGGAAATCTCCGCCTTCGGGCACACATATCCTATTCTTATACCACGGTGTGCCTTGATCATCCGGTCTAAAATCCGGGCCTTATTTTCACCCGTGTGTTTGCGGATTTTCATCAGATTTTCATCGGTCTCTTGGGCCTTCCGGATCTTCTCCTCTAGGGTAGGCTGAACACTCAGTTGGCGGACGTAGCCTTGGGGGACAATGTGCACATTGAGTCGCGCCATTTCCTCTTGCAACTGGGTACTCTTGGGTGCTGCCTTCTCGTAGGATTAGGTTATAATCTTTGACTAACTCTAGCCACCTTCTTTGCCTTAGGTTCGGGTCGGGCCGGGTGAAGATGTACTTTAGGCTTTTGTGGTCGGCATAGATCTCGCAATTATTCCCAATCGAGTAATGTCTCCAAATCTTAAGGGCATGCACTACGGACGCAAACTCCAAATCATGGGTGGGATAATTCTGCTCGTGGGGTTTCAGTGGCGGGAAGCGTATGCCACTACTTTCCCGTCTTGCATAAGAACACATCCCAACCCTTGTCGGGACGCGTCGCAATATACGACAACATCCCATTGAATGTACGGGGGGTCGAAGACGGGGCCGTGGTCAATCTTCTCTTCAACTCCCCGGAAACTTTTCTCGCACGACTCGGTCCGGTTGAACTTCTTCTCCTTCTTGAGCAACTCTGTCATGGGCCGGGCAATCTTGGAAAACCCTTCAATAAACCTCCGGTAGTACCTCGCTAAACCAAGAACGCTTCGATCTCGCTCACATTGGTCGGTTGTTGCCAGTTGGAGACTGTTTCAACTTTCCCGGGGTCTCTTGCTACTCCTTCTGCCGGTCGAATATGCCCAAGGAAAGATATTTTCTCTAGCGTAACTCACACTTGCTGAACTTAGCGTACAGCTTGTGTGCCCTCAATTTCCCCAGCACTACTCGAAGATGCTGCTCATGTTCTTCCACACTCTTGGAGTAAACAAGTATGTCGTCAATGAAGACTACGACAAACTTGTCCAGCTCTTCCATGAACACCTTATTCATGAGGTTCATAAAATATGCTGGTGCGTTGGTGAGTCCAAAGGACATCACTGTGAACTCATACTGCCCGTAACGGGTGACAAAGGCGGTCTTGGGGATGTCGCTTTCCCTAATCTTGAGTTGGTGGTACCCTGACCTTAGATCCACCTTCGAAAAATACTTGGCTCCTTTCAGCTGGTCGAATAGATCATCTATTCTGGGGAGAGGGTACTTGTTTTTGATAGTGACTTCATTCAGCGAGCGATAGTCCACGCACATCCTCATGCTCTTATCCTTCTTTTCCACGAAAAGCACTGGGGCTCCCCATGGTGATGAGCTTGGTCTGATGAATCCACTTCGCCAGAGTTCTCCTAGCTGCTTTTTCAATTCTGCCAACTCAGGGGCTGCCATCCTATATGGTCTCTTGACTATGGGAGAGGTTCCGGAATAAGTTTGATGACGAACTCTATATCCCTATCCGGTGGCATTCCGGGGAGTTCTTCGGGGAACACATCCGGGTATTCTCACACTACTCGGGACATCCTCTACCGACTTGGCTTCCATGTTGAAAACCATTATGTCCGCTCCGTGTCCTCGGGTGTGGCGGGTCACTTGTATTCCGTCCGGGTTGGTTAGGTGCACTACTTTATCGGCGCAACTTATAAGGCCATGGTGTTGGCTTAACCAATCCATCCCAAGGATCACATCTATTCCCTTGGACTTCAGTACTACCGAATCGCTAGGAACTCTACCCCACTTAAAATAATCCTTACCCGGGGGCATCCCAGTTGACACTTGATGTCACCTCCGGGCGTTCGAGTTAATAGGGGTGCTTTTAGTAGTACTGTGGGTATGCTATGCTTTTCCACAAAACTTGAGGATATGAACGAGTGCGATGCTCTTGAATCAAATAATATGGTTGCCAAGGCCGGCCGACCAGGAACTCAATGAGCACTACGCCTTGTGCTTCCCGAGCCTCTCGTGCGTTGATGTGGTTGACGCGGGCTCGTCCATAAGACTGCCGGGGCCGCCTCATCTGCCGGTTGCTTTGTTGTTGTTGCCAAAGTTGTTGTCGCCGCGCACCCGCATGCGGTTGGCTCCGGACACGAGTGGCCTTGGCCCATTCACCAAGTTGGAGTAGGTGGAAGCGGTTGGCTTCTTGGCATATGGGCGAGTTGGCAATGAAGTGTCCGGTCTCGCGGCGGTTGAAACACACCCGGAATTGTTGTTGTTGTTGGCGGTGACCCGGCCGGTGTTGCTCTGTGGGGGCTTCATGGTGTTCTCGTTGTTGTAGGGCTTGAACCGGGTTTTGGGACCCCGAGAGCTCGTGGCTTGCGGCCGGGTGCGATATTGCATGGGGGCTTGGAATCCGGACATGGGGCGTCCGAAGCTTCTCTCGCCTCTAGGATCATTCTTGCTGTTTAGCCTTGTGCTCCATGAACTTGCGCTTGTTCTCCTTCTTCTCTTCGCCCTCGCTCTCTCTGTGAGTATGGCCATGTTCATGAGGGTGTTGAAATCCGGGTAGATCTGAGGGGTAAGCAGGGTCCTCAGTTCTGGAGTCAATCCCTTCTTGAACATCTCCTGTTTCTTGGAGTCCTTGTCCACCTCTTCTGGGGCATAACGAGCCAGCTCTATGAACTGGTAAGTGTACTCCTCCACGGACATGTTGCCCTGGCGGAGTTCATGGAACTCATCTGCCTTTCGCTTCATTGTGGCCTCTGGGATGTGGTAGCGGCGAAACTCTTCCACGAACTCATCCCAGGTGATGGTGGAGGGATCCTTGGGCGCCTGCACGGTAGTTCTCCTACCGAGGCTAGGGCTGTCCGGTGAGCTGCCGGGAGAACCTTGTCTCGGTCCTCACGGTTCCCTTAGAATGGCTCTCGGCCGGTCGTACGCATCCGGGGATTCACGGACCCGCCAAAAGTGGGTGGCTTCGTCTTGAGGAACTCTATCAGCTTCTCATTCATGCCCAGAACTCGGGGCCTTGGGCGGTTGACGGCGTTGAATATGGCCTCCATCAGTACAGTCTGATTGGCCAAAACTTGTGCCAGTTCAATGGGAGGGGGTGGCAGTGGCAGGACAACGTTCTCTCCTCCATCTTCGCCTTGGTTTACTTCCTGATTGTTAAGACGCTCCCTTCGATTGGCTTGCGATCCTTCAACGTCCATCCGATCGGAGCCTTGGTGGGTCCTAACAGGGTGCCTGGAAACCATCTGTAAAGGAGCAGGTTTTCTAAGAGATCTAACTTTTATGTGATGTTTAAGTGGATTATATCGTATATCGGATTTCTTTTTGAAAAGGCAGGGTCTACTCCTGCCGGCAAGCACACAATAAGCACATAGCAAACAAACCAGCACAGACAAGTTTTTATTACAAACCAGTGAGGAGGATACATCCCGACTACGCGGCCCGACACTACGCGGACACGGTACACGACTCGGTACGACAAAAGCTAAGGGTACAACCCTAAACTCGGACCGATCCACGACTTCAATCCTTGGGTTCGGGGAAACGGGGGTATGCTACTCGCGGGGAGAGCCTTCTTCGGGGGTTGAGTGCACTTCCGGCGGAATGAGCGACTCGTCGTCGTTCTCGTCCTCGGGGTTGCCATTTTCTTGAGGCTGTGCTTTGCGGCTTCGGCGGTCGTTGTTGGTTGTTCGGTGACTACGGTGGTGGTGCGCGGGGCTTCAATGGTTCCTCCCCATCCTACAAGGGGTGTCCCCGGCGGGACTTGTGCTTCTCCAATGGTTGGAACGGGTGTTCCGCTTTGTTGGTCCATTCTTGCATGCACCTTGGTCTTGGATCCGCACGAGGCTTTCGTGGGAAACGGCTTCACTTGCTTATGGCGGCCGCGGTCCTTGCTTCGGCTTGAGCCACTCGGACTTGGTGCATCCTCACTGTGACTTCGACTTGCTCGGCCCCGGCCGATTTGCTCCCTCAAGAGCTTGGCTTGGTCATCAAAGAGTTTGTCCGGGGGAGATGAGGTAGGCAACTATGTGGTACCTCGGAGTCTTCTTGGTGGCGGCGTCGTTCCGGGTTTTTCATGCGGGCCTGCCCGACCGGGGTCCCGATGGCGGGAGGAAAATACCTCATCGGTGTGGGGACGCGGTGTTCCTCGTAGATCCGGCACGGGTAGCGGATGGCTTTTCTAATGGCCAAAGGGTAGGTGTCTCGGTGTCGAAACCCCGTGGTGGTCACGCGCCACGGCTCGATGTTGGTGTGGCGGTTGCTTCTAGCGACGGAGAGGACCACCCTACGGCGAAGAGTGCCGAGTTGCTCGTACTCTTTGCCGTAGTACCTAGGGAGCTCGGTGATGCCGAGGCGCTCCGGGGAGTTGATAAGAAGGCAAGCAAAACCAGGCTCCTCCTGGCACACGCCTTGGGTCCATCCATCTTCCGCCATCTAAAAACAAGGGTAGAGTTGAACAAGTTGTGGTAGGGTACAAAAAGGTAGATAGCTTTATTTAGTAACAAGGTTAGGGTACACTCCTCGGTTCTATTCCGGGTTAGCCATCTGGAATCAGGCAAGGATCAAGGTAAGGATTTGGGAAAAGATGAGCTCAGCAAAGGAAAGGTTAAAGACGGGCCAGAGGAGGTCTCGTATCCTAGGGGTCGCGTCCTACGGCCAACCTATGGCTCGATACCACACGAAGCGTCCCCTCATCGAGAGGTGACTAAATGTGACACAAATACCGGTCCCGGAGGCGGTAACACATTTGTTACAACGGGTGGATCGATCTTTTACATCACGACGACACGAGAGGGCACGGAAGTGCCAACGCTACAAGGAACAACACAAACGCTAACGACCACACTACGATAGCAAAGGCTTACAAAGCCTCATTAGAGTACCACACCATGGAAGCTCTCTCGTGGAGGCCACGGGGTACACGAGGCACGGTTGGGTGTAGGGCGGCGACCTACTCGACGTCTTCGGGAACGAAATCGGGATCCTCCTCTCGAAAAACGAGTTAGTTAAACAAGGGTGAGTACATACGTACTCAACAAGTCCAACCCCACCCACGGAGGGGCTTATAAGCGAGATCATGCACATGATATAAATAACAAGGAACATGTTCGGGTTTATTTGCAAACTTATTTACTCATGCGGGGGTTCATTTTCAAAAAGGTTTTCGCAAACCGGTTTATAACCAAACCGACTCGGTTGTTTTAGGAAAACCACTTGTGGAACTACGGACTCCCCGTCCATGGTAGCCCGAGCACACGGCCACACACTTCACCGGAAAGCAACTCACACCGAGAAAACATCCGAACCCAAAGACTAGTTTTTGTCACCACATCATGACTCGTCCAATACCGTGGACACGGCTATTCGAATAGGTTTGCCACTCTGCGGAGGTTGTACAACTTTACCCACAAGTAGGGTACCGTCACACGAACACCTTAGTGTCGGTGCGGATCATATCAAAGCCATTACCCACCTTAGCTAACCCTACGAGCCATCACGGGAGCAACCAAGGGGTTATCTCACATAACCGGGGCGTACCTCACACGGAGCGTACCCCTACTCCTTGGTCTCCCGCCGCTCACCCGCACACCGGATGGCACATAGATTAACTAGTGGGGTTTATGCTAAGCCGTTGCCACATACAACGGTCAAGTGGTTGTACGATGATTTGGGTCGGGTGAGATGTCACGCAACCCGGTCCTTAATTGACAAGATGGACAACTCCCAACACGCTCAACCACACGGGTACGAGCTCACCCATACTCCCGACACACATGTCCATCCCGTCTACCCGTTCTTTACTCATTTTCCAAATATATCCCATTCCATTTTTGAAGCACTCACACATTTTTAAAGCACTCACACATTTTTAAAGCGCTCACACATTTCTAAAGCAATCATTTAGGCCAAACCAAGGTACAATCATAGCAATCAAGGGTGGCTATCCTACCATGTTTTTGCGGTAAAACGAGTATGCAATTTATAAAACGGGTATAGGGTTGTATTTATAAAACTAGGACCAAAGCATGCATCAAATGATGAGATTGAACTTGCCGTCTTCGAAGTCCTCGGGAAGTTCCCGGCTCGGCGTTCGGGATCTCGGGCTCCTGCTTGCAGTACTCAGTTCCAAGCTCCGTCTCAAGGTACCTTCCTTCGTTTACTTCGTCGGCTATAGCGCACACACAGGCAAGCATGCAATCAATATAAGCACACACAATTTCTCCGGCTGAGCTCGAGGAAGGTAATTAAATAAATATTATGTAGGGGGGTTTTGGGTGAAGGATGGGTGGCGGTATACCCGTACGGGTGTAAGGAAGTTTGGGCGCGATTTGGATTAAAACCGCGCATGAAATGACGGGTTAAAGGAGGTGTTTAGGGTTAATTAGGGGCCGATAGTATTTTATTTTAAAAGAAAAGGATCTAATTAAAATATTTAAACCTAGCGGGGGTTTAATTATCATAGTCTAGGGGTTTAGTTAAAAAGGACAGGGTTGTTTTGGTGAAATATCCGAAGGGTTAGGGTCCGATTTGAAAGAAAGGAAAAAGAGAATAGAGGAGGGGTCGGTTTTGGAGAAGTGGAAAAAGGGCAGGGGGTATGGGCAAAACAACCATCTTCTTCCTCCCCCCTCACGATACGAACGAGAGGAGGCGGGGAGGCCGGCGGGTGGAAGGGGGGAGGGGCGCCGGCGAACTAGTGCACGGCGACGGTCGGGAAGTGGGGCAAAACGAAGAGGAGGTCGAGGGCAACTCATTCCGCTCCTCACCTTGGTCGGGGATGGTCGTGGAGGGATATCGACGGCGGCGGGCGGTCCGCAACCCGAACGGCACGGGCGGCGGTGGTTGCGATGGAGAGCTCAAGGAGGAGGGGGAATTGGTGGTGGAGGTGCGGGACGAGGTGGGGAGCCGGTCCGGCCCTTTTATAGGCGCGGGAAGGTCGGTTCGTGAAGATATTTGAGCTCCGGGAGCTTCGATGGCCGTCAATGGCGGTGGGAGAAAAAATATCCTAGCATCGACTCACCGGCGAGGCTTCGGGGGCCGGGTCTTGTTGGATGTGATGCGTCGTGCGGGTTCGCCGTGGAGGGCGGAAGGAGTACGGTGGTGGCGTGTCCGGGCGAGCAACACTTTAATGGCGGTCACCGGTTTCTGTGGAGGGGGGGCGCTCTTGCTCCCGGTTGCGGGCGCGGGCCGGCCTTGCGGGCGGCGCCGGCGGAGCTGGCGGCCGAGGCTAGGCTCGCGGCCGAGAGGAGAGAGGGGGGGGAAAGGGGGGCGCCGGTGCGGAGGAGGGGCGCGCGCGCGCGATGGGGGCCGCGCGAGAAGGCCTTGGCTCGGAGGCCGAAGGAAGGAGAAGGGGGGAAAAAGAAAGAGAAAAAGAAAAAAGGAGAAAAGAGAAAAAGAAAAGGAGAAAAGGAAAAAGGAAATAATAAAAAGGAAAATAAGAGAAGAAAAATAGAAAAGAGATTTAGAAAATTAAGAGAAATTTCTAGGAAAAATAGGAGAAGGGTTTTTTGCGGATTTTTCCGGGTTTCTCGAATACCGGCGTCAATTCGGGACGACGGTGATGGCGAGGCGTACGGCCGGCGGGACCGCGGCGGTGCGGGATTCCCGTCGTGGTGGCCGACCGCGGCGCCGGGGCGGCACGCGTGGGTGATGGCCGGGTGCGGGCGGTGCCGGCGGGATTCGCGGCACGCGCTCCGAGGGAAAGGAATCAACTAGGGTTTCGAAAAGGGGGTAAATGAGCTCGGCGGGAACGTTTTGAAAACACACGTGATTTATTAGGTGGTTTATTAGGAGCTAAAAACGTGGGCGTTACAAGAAGGGAAAGGAGCGGGCGGCCAAGGACGCCGATGAGGAACCGCTCTTCGATGACAATAAGTTCGCCGCCGAGCTGCTCGGAGCGCCTTCAGAAAGCTTCAAGGTGTTGGCGAGGCCTTCGACATCAAGGCGCATCATGATGTGTACAAGGACCCGACCTTGAAGGGTCTCGCCTTCAGGATCCATGGGTTGGCTGAGAAGCTAGAGAACCTCCCCATGGTCAAGTGGGCTGCCCGCCGCCACTTCTTCTTCGACGACGGCGGCTCCGACGGCGACGACGGCAGCCACGGCGACGACGGCAGCCACGGCGACGACGGCAGCCACGGCGGCGACGGCGGGACTGCGACTAATTGATAAACTCCTCTACCATTTAGTAACAATAATGTCTATGTGCTTTTGTGTCTTCGTCCGGTTCTTGGACATGAACTGCTTAGTTAATTAGCTTGGTTGTTAGATTTTGTATGTCATGAACTCGATCTCATATACGCGAGTAGAGATCCAACCGCGTTGTGATGAACTGTGTTCTGTTGTGATTAACTGGAGATCTGTTGTGATGAATTAGATCTTATTAGAGTAGTCATTGCCGACGCAGGTTAGCCTGCTGACGCTGACGCTGACGCGTGGGCCAGTGTCATTGGCGACGATGGTTAGTGAACCCGGATCGCATTTGTTGGCAGTTGGGTCTGGGCGGGCAGGCAACGGTTATCTTTTTTATATTGGTCGCTAACAACGACGCGTGGGCTGTCACAATTTTTTTTGGAATGAAACTTGCTTCCCGAATTATTAGAGCACATAAAACAGCACCTAAAAAATCATAAAAATATGAACAATTCATATTTGAACATTAAGTATTTGAATAAAATATCAACAATCAAACTTGTGTGCCCAAAATTCATACATTTCGTTTTTACACCCCATTGTAATTATATAATAATTCTAATAACATCAAATTTGCTCTAAAAAATCTACAAATTTACTTGGCAACATAATTTGGGTACCTATACTTGTCTTCAAAATTTCAAGTGGTTTAGATGAAGGAATAATATACTTGTGTACAAATGTCTTCATCTCTCACATAGTTTCCTAGAATATTTGCTTGAACATTGAAGTTTTCCACACTTTGCAACATGTTCGAACTCATATGCATTTGAAAACTTAACAAAACCTTGTGTTCACCTTAAGCTTACGAAATGTAAAGTTCCATCACTAATGATTGTGTACAAAAATATTATTTGTGTGTTGTACTTACAAAGAACAAAATAAGGCATATAAACATCACTCAACAAACGAAATGTACACTAAACAATGAAATTAATGAATAGATGGTGATTTTAGAAAAAAATAGAAAAAAGTATCAAATTTGGACTAATAACGACGAAGAAATACTTGTTACAACATTTGATTGCAGATTAAAAGGAGAAATGGGAGAGCTGTTCTTCATTTGAATAGAACCGGGCCCCACAATCATTAGCGACACGGGGCCGATGACCCGCGTTGGATTTGTTGCTCTCCCAAAATTTTACACGGATAATTTGAGCACCATACAAAAGCTAATCTACTACTACGATTTCCTATTCTCTCGTGAGAACTTCACCATTTCGCGGCGCGACCTACGGTCTTCCTTGCAAAAACGAGACAAATTCTAAGTCATCCTTTTTCCACGCCGCGCCCGCCGCGGGTGCTCGCGCACGGCCGATCACCGCGCACCCGTGCCGGAGGCGGCAGCGGTTAACCCCAAATGCGCCAAGTCGAGTAGTGGAGCGTACACGTGGCCTTCTCGCGCAAAGGCAGACACCCCTCGTTGCTCAGCCATCTCGACGACGTCGTCATCGCCACCGTCCGCGACCCGCCTCATGTACCCCTTCGCGGTGTCGTCGGCGGCGGCACCGCCATTGTCTCTATAGAGCAAGATGGCGTATAGATAGGCCGCCGCATCGTGCTCACCCTCGGCGGTGTGCCGGAGGTCATTTTATCCCCTTTGTTCGATGAAGAAGGCTTTATTCGGAGAGGAAACAAGCCTGCGGATTCCCGAGACCGCTCGGCATAGCAAGGAATGCTTTGTAAGCGGTGGGGTTCCACACCCAAGAAATCTCATCTCGTATCCCCTCTATCGACAAACGTCGGCCGACGTCGTCGTGGCCGCACATGCGGCGCATGGCCGAGCAAGTACCGTGTAGGCCGCGGAGGTCGGCCAAGGGCCGCTGCCGAGGTCGCACCGACGCACGCCGCAATCTCAATGCGGAGGTCTTGAGGGAGGCCCGGCGGCGGCGATGACGGCCGGTCCCGCGTGCTTCTTCCCGGCATGCTATCCATATCCGGCCGGGAATGGTGACGATGAGGAGTATGCGGTTGCGGTTTTCGCGGGTAGAGATGAAGGGGCGGGGGATCTAATTGTTTTGGAAGGAGAAAATACAAGAGATTTGTTTCCAAACACGGTTTAAGTATGCAATGGAGATGACATTTGGCTAATCCACATTATCATTTAATTCTCCATTAGAAACGATGTTTGGCTAATCCGCGTAGAGATGATGTTTCGTTACCCCGCGTATCATTTAATTCTACATTGGAATCACTACCTCTGCAGCTCTGCTCTCAGCCATTGACTAGCAACAGTTTCACCATTGACCGTCTTGGGAACCTCTTCCTATTTCCTGTGCTCTTGATCTTATCCCTTCCTCTCTTTTTTTTGAGATGACGACTACATTAGATGTTTGGATGGAGGTGTTAGTGTTAATTTGTAGCAAACTAACACCAAAACTAACACTTTGGAGTATCATTTAATTCTACATTGGAATCACCATACCTCTGCAGCTCTGCTCTTAGCCATTAACTAGCAACAGTTTCCCAGCTGTCTTGACCATCTTGGGAACCTTCTCGGCCGTTCCTGTGCTCTTGATCTTATCCCTTCCTTGTTTTTTCTATAAAAAGGCACCGACGCCTTTCGGTCCTCCTCACTTCAAGTTGCTTCCTTCTTCTCTAGATCTAGATCTAGCTATATGTTTCCTTCTTCTGATAGGGGTACAATAAAGTGAGTCACTTGCTTCCTTCTTCTCTAGATCTAGATCTAGCTATGGCGCAAAGAATAGATCTTGTAGGGCGCAAGCTTTTGCTTTTCTCTCTTCCTCCTCCTCGATCTCTCAGTTGCTAGAAGAATTCTTGTGATACGGGGTGATTGGGTTGCTCATCCCTCGAACACGGCTGCCAGAAGAATCCTTGTGACGTACCCCTTCCATGTAGCCGTGTCCGGGGAAGGTAGCCCAGAACCTCCTGGCATCAGGATGTACAAGCCGACGGAAAGCTTGCTGCAACTTCTCCGTCACACTTGGGCTTCCTTTTGCTTTCCCCTTCTCCTCCAGGAGGAGGGATTTTTTAAGGGATATGTTTCCACCCTCTCTGTATCTTTCTCTTGTGTTTACTTGGAAGATGAGGAAGCAGCCAGAATCTGGATGGAGCATATCACATTATTTTTCCTTGTAAGATGAGCATAATTAAACAGAGCTTCTGTCTAGCAAACCAAAATTAGGGTTGCTATACAAAAGCTTTCTTTAATTAGTGATGTAAGGAATCAAGTCTCCAAGCCGTCAGCAGAAGTTGAGCTTGTTCGATGACCACATGCAGCAAGATCGATGACCTGCGAGCAAGATCGATGTGTGTGTGTGATTTTGCATATCTCGTCATGAAGATATGGCCGCATTGTAACCTTGTTCTGATGTATCAATGATGACTGTAATTTGTGTGTGTGTGATTTTGCATCTCAAGAGACATGCTTTTGTGATTATCTCTGTGCAGTACAATTTTTTGTATGATTTACCTACTCACATGCAAAGCTTGTGATTATCTCAACAGTTTGGCAAATCAACTTGTTTCTCTCAGGATTCCTGATCTAGATTTGGCAAGTCAAATTATGCCAGATTGTTGGAGATGAACTCTTTTTTTACTTGATATATCTTTTTAGAAGTTGGCAAAGCACAAGATTTGCCAAGTAAAATTTGGCAAACTCTTGGAGATGCTCTAATCCATGTCTCGATGTAATCTGTTCGTGATTTCGCATATCTTCTTGCCCATAACAAAAGCGACACTAGTTCGTTAGTCCTCGTCTCTTGCCCGTAACAAAAGTGACGCTGGTTCGTTAGTCCTCGTCTCTTGCCCGTAGCAATGGCGACGCGGGTTCGTCAATCCTCGTCTCTTGCCCGTTACTGAACTCAAGTAAAATATAAATAGAGTATATATAGTATCTTGCCCGTTATTGAACTCAAGCATAATATAAGCAGAATATTACAAGCAGGATTCAAATTCCACCACATCCCATATATTTCAAAAAGGATTGAAATACCGCCAATACATCGCATCCTTTATATTACAAAACGGATTCCATTTCCACCAATAGACACATCCTCCGGCATTACAAAAAGGATTCGGTAGAAATCGGGCTTGCTTTGTCTTCCTTGATTTCCGTATATGGATTTTTTCACTATGGTCGCTTCGCAAGTACGGTGTTTTGTTAGTTTCGAAGAGTTGGGGCTTGTATGAAGTGTCAAAGGATGGAATTTCGTCAAACTAATTGTATTCCTCCTCAACAACAACATTTTCAATCCCCACAATCCTTTTTTCCGGGCATAACCACGGACAAGTTCTTCTTTGCAAGGTCGGGTACACGAGAAAACTTGCTCAACATCGTTGGCGAAGACAAACGGTTCGTTTTTGTAACCAAAGACCCGAGAGATCAACACTAACATAACCATATTTGTCCTTGCTCACAACTCTCTTCCCATTGGTGACCCATATACACCGAAACAAGGCTACCTTCAATCCTACATAATCAAGCTCCCATATCTCCTCTATTTGACCATAATATGTGTCTGTCTCCGTGTCATCATCATCGTCATGACTTGTCGTCAACGACGGCTCGTACACGCACACTACTATTTTGATAGACGCTCTTTTTATCATGGGTCATGGTGTAGAACGTGTACCCATTGATATCCATTCCTTCGTATCTTGTAACGAGTGAATAATGGCCCCGCTGCTAGATTACTTATCTCGTCGGTAATTACGAATTATTCTTGCATGTCTCGACATAATCTCGGAGCCACATGCTGAAACCTTGCATGTGCATCTTTGCAAGCCAAGCCCTACCACGGTTAGGGTTGTCTTCACGTAGTTGTCGTTTGTGCTCATTGGCAAACAGTGTAATTAGGTGCAGTTGTTGTATCACGGTGAAATGAGTCTTTTCGAAGGCATTTGCATCCGGAGTGACTGACCTTTTCCCCATGGTCCCAACACCTGAAAGCCTACCTTCATGCCGTGAGCAAGGCACACCAATGGGGTTTTGTGGGTCCATATAACCCATGGCCCACTCCACTGCTTCGATGGTCTCATAGCCACGGACAATGGCTCCCTCCGGAAATAACCTGTTATGTACCAATGATTTCGATAATCCATAGAACCTCTCATATGGAAACATCCGATGAAGGTAAGATGGGCCAAGGAACCGATTTCCCTCACGTGGTGTCTTTGTTAGATGTAGCATGAGATCAAAGAATGATGGTGGGAAGGTAGCTTCAAGCGGGCATAGGGTCTTGAAATTCCTCCTCTCCAAGTCCAATAGTTTTTCCTCATCAATCACCTTCTGTTCTATTGCATTGGAGAATAAACACAAGCTTGTGACCGCGTCGTGAACCGATTCGTCTTGATACCTCTAAGTGCAACGGGAAGAAGAGTTGTCATCAATACATGGCAATAATGAGATTTCATCAAGTTGAAATTCATTTTCATGTCCTTCACCGACTAGCCTCTTGAAGTTTGATGAGTAGCCTAAAGGTACTTTCAAATCATGCAATAACCGACGAATTCTTTTCTCCCCGCCTTTGACAAGGTGGTTGCAGCAACGGGAAGGTTCGTCCCCATCTCTGTTTCCTCTGCATAGAGCTCCGGCCTAATGCCCAACTCTTTAAGATCCTCCCTTGCATTTTTATGATCTTTTCCTTTGGACTTCGTTGTAGCAATGTTCCACAAGTAGCTTCACACATTCTTCTTGACGTGCATGTTGTCAATCGAATGACGCACATCCAACATCGGCCAATACTCTAGCTCCCATAGAATTGATTTCTTGTTCCACATTCCTTCTTTTTCTTCACCATCTTGTTTATTTCTTTTGCCAAGGGTTTTTCAGTCGGTTTGGGTAACTCCTCGATAGTTTTGATGTCCTTGACTTTCAAGTGGACCAGATCTCCAGTCACATGCAACGGCGCCTCTCGATTCTCCTTTTCCCCATTAAACTGACAATCCATGGCCCGGTATGGATGTTTCTTGCTGAGGAAACGACGGTGCCCCATAAATACGTATTTCTTTGAATGTCTTAGCCATATTGCGCAAGTATCTTCCAAGCAGTGTGGGCAAGCTGCACCTTTCCTTTTACTGCGGCCGAGAGGTTGCGGCGGAGCCGGGTTGTCGTTGATGGTGGTAAACAACATGCCATGCACTTGTGAACTCCTCATGTTTGTACTCATCCCAAACCTGCGGCACACCGAGGCTTCCACAATATCTTCAAGTCATCGGCTAGTGGCTTTAAGTAGACATCAATACGGTCGCCGGTTGCTTTGTCCGGAGACCAATATTGTCGGCATCATATATTTCTGTTTCTTGCATAGCCAGGGTGGAAGGTTGTACAACGACAGCACGACATGCCAGGTGCTATGTGTTGAGCTCTGGTTGCCGAATGGGTTCACGCCATCTATGCTCATAGCAAACTGTATGTGTCACACCCGGCCCAATTTGGATGGCCCATGAGTGGCCCATGAGCGCAGGTGCGCATGTTTAGTACCACATTGCCAGTTGAGCAAGGGTGGAGCCAACTTATAAACTTTTGTCCACTAGCCATACCACCCTCGGGTTAACCCTTTTACACGAAGCGAGGACGAAAGTGTAAGCAGGATGATACGTGTACGTGTGCTCGCCCCTACGGAAGGGCTGGGCGGTGCGACTTTGGTGGGCGGGGTGTTACAAATGGTATCAGAGCCGACCCTCGCGGTTGCGCGTACGGGTCAGTGTGCGGACATAGGGCGCATGGCGCGTGCGGGCCTGGGATGGGACACACGGCATGGCATATGGGTCGGCACCGGACGTACGGTCATGCACTAAGAGGGGAGGTTCTCGGACGTTTGCTCGGGTTAGTGTGCGGACATATGCATGCACGTGTGGGCCTAGGATGGGGCACATGACATGGCGTATGGGTCGGCACTGGACGGGTGAGTTGGACCGATGAGGACGTCGGGTTCTTTGAGGGGGGGTGAATGTCACACCCAACCCAATTTGGATGGCCCATGAGCGCTGGTGCGCGTGTTTAGTGCCACATTGCTAGTTGAGCAAGGGTGGAGCCAACTTATAAGCCTTTGTCCACCAGCCATACCACCCTCGGGTTAACCCTTTTACACGAAGCGAGGACGAAAGTGTAAGCAGGGTGCTATGTGTACGTGTGCTCGCCCCTACGAAAGGGCCGGGCGGTGCGGCTTTGGTGGGCGGTGGTGTTACGATAAGCTCCTTGTGTTGTCAAACCATGGGAAGTGGTATTAATGTTACCCCATTGTGCTGCATCTGTGGGGTGCCTAAACTTGCCATCTTTCTTATAATTAAGCTCCTTTCGGCCTTCGTCATTCCAATGCAAGAGTTGGGCCTCCTTTTGTGTTGCGAACCATCTTCTCAGCCGAGGAATGATGCAAAAATAGCATGCCACCCTCACAGAAGCCCCTCTGTTAGCCTTCTTCTTCTTGCCTCTGATCTCGTCGGAGTTCGTCCTCGTCATCGGCATTATTATCATCTCCACCATCCTTTTTCCTCTTGTACTGATCATAGCCACACTTGGGGCACTTGTCAAGGTCCGCATAATCTCCACGGAACAATACACAAGCTGTTCTAGCATGCATGGAGTTTTTCAACCTCTATTCCCGGAGGACGGATTATCTTCTTCGCCTCATAGACGAGACTCTTCTATTTGGTTTCCTTCGGGTAGCATGTCTCTAAGCACATCCAATAGATGTTTGAAACTTTTGTTGATCCAACCATGATCCGCCTTAAGCCGCATAAGTTTTAGATCACCGTAAAGGCGAGAGTACTTCGGCAATCGGGATAGAGGGGTTTCTTTGAATCTTCAATGAACTGCTGACCTCGCTAATTCAGAAGGTGTGTACACTCGTTGAAACTCAATATCCCACAACATTGGATCAACATTGTGCACACGTTGCAACACCTCACCATCATCGAAGCCCCTAACTTCTTGATCAGTGATATCCTCAGGCCTCAACACATTTGGTGGGAATAATGGTTCATTTCCCTCAAAAAGTCCACTGTCATCAAGGTCTTCATCATGGTTAGCATGGTGTCGCACTTCACCTTCATTTAGGCAGCTTTGCTTCAAGTTCATTAAGGCCTTCCTCACCATGTTTTTTCCAACACGTGTAATGTTTTGTGAAATCACGTGTGACCAAATGATGAAAAATAATTTCCCGTTGTGCGAATTTCTTTTGGTTGAGACAATCAATACGGGGGCAAAGCATTGCACTCGAACACCACGGTTTCTCATATCCGCCTCTCGCTTGATTTAGAAAACCATTGACCCGCTTAAGAAATTCTCCCAATCTTCTTGGGGCTATCCGTACATCCAAGCCCGAGCAACGACGCCATCCGCATTCCAT
The DNA here is from genome assembly GCA_947561735.1 of Cenchrus americanus. Classification (NCBI taxonomy): domain Eukaryota; kingdom Viridiplantae; phylum Streptophyta; class Magnoliopsida; order Poales; family Poaceae; genus Cenchrus; species Cenchrus americanus. The sequence goes on along the minus strand of OX387241.1, from coordinate 28,013,492 downwards.
ACACCAAATGAGCATAATTCATCACACAAAAAAACGATGAAAGAATTTCAATAAAATGGGCCAATTAATTTCCACCTTGATGAGGACTTTCTACACTAGCCGAGCACGGCCGAGGAGAAGGATCGGAGGCGCGGAGGACGGCGCGGTCGATGTCCGCTTTGGCCCCTTTCGCCGTCGCGCAATCCTCGGAGCGTGCGCGGTGGCGGCGGCGGCGAACGGGACGGAGCCGGCGGGGACATTTGAGCACACGGATCGAGCGAGTGATCTTCGAGGAGAGAGAGAGCGAGTGTTGTTGTCGAACGGGGAGTGGCCTAGCTTCGCGGAGAGAGAGCGAGTGGTGTCGAAAGGATAAGACACGGACACACGGACGAGATAGCAACATGCGTCTCCGATGTGAGAAAAAAGGCGACCCCCGGGTGCCAATCAAAGGAGACGCATCCTACAAGCATGCGTCTCCGGTACGAACTTATCGGTAATAGACTTTATAGCCTCGTTACCAATATGGTAGCAATCGGTAATGGACTTAAGCGGCCGTTATCGATAGGGCTATGATTGGTAACGGACTTTACAAGCTTTGTTACTAATAGGTTTGACATTTGTAACGGGCCCTTTTAACATCCGTTACAAAGAATTTATGTAACGGGCATGTAAGAAGCCTGTTACTAGAAGTCCGCATTGGTAACGGGCATTGTGGAGGCCAACCCCGGGGTCGTCCTGGCGCGCTTATAGGTAACGGGCGCCGAACAACAACCGTTATAGATGTGAGTGGATGTAATGGGTGTTAAGGGCCCGCTACAAATGCTGCGTGACCTATTTGAGGTTTTCACGTAGTGGTGTCCCTCCACATTGAGCTTAGAGGCGCGGAGCAATGGCGATCACATTCGTCCCCAAAGCCCTTTACGCACCTCGACCTCGCACTACGGGTGAGCTACTCTTCGGTGATGCTTTGGCCGGGCGTAGTGGGGGAGGACTAGGGGCACGATGGCGATAGTGGCCACCGGCCATGGTGACGGTGCGTCCATGGCGAGTGTTGGCATGGCGATCTCTTTCCACGCGGCGGCTCGGCAAGTCGACACGGTGGGGGTAGCGATGCGGCATGCCAAGGGAGGCGTGGCGGGGTGACAACACGGTGAAATGTGTGGGCCCTATTGGAGCGGTGACAACAATAGTAGGCGACGTTGCGCCACATATGCGAAAACCACCGAAAGGTGTAATATATGACGATTTTGATAGTTTTTGTGTGCTAAATAACCGATTTTGGGGATAAGGGTTAAAACTCGAGAGGTTGTTGATAGTTGAGGGTTATAGAATAGACTTGTTCGCACAAAATATGATAATAGTCCGAGGGATGGAGGGTTTTTTTTCGCACTAGGCCCTTCCGGAACGAGGCCCACGTTACTTCATGGACGAGTTTAGTGGGACTCGTAACAAGATTGCTTCGGAGCACTTTTTTCAACAAACTCCTCCAACGGTAGTTGGATTGGGGAATGAATGCTAGCTAGCTCTTGGAACACTATAGTCCGCCAAATCAAAATTACCTTTAGGCTAGTGGGAAGGGTCATGAGCATTAAATTCCTGCCACATTAGCAAATTTATGAGTAGAGAGGATGGAGAATGTCATGGAATGAGAGAGGAGGTCATCACCATGACCCTGCACTGCCACGGTTCTTAAGATTCTAGTCTTGGTAACCGTGCGGTGCCCCTCCATTGAGACCGACCTTAGCATATTTTTTCACTTACAAACACATTCTCACAAATGTAATCTTACCATATGAGCCGCTAGAATAGATTGAAGATCGCATTCTTAGGATTGCCGAATTTTGGCGTAAGGCTACGTGCATTTAATCATAAAGATGAGCGTGTGCACGTGTGTAAACGTTTGCGTAGAAAAATGGATCGCACGTAAGATGTTCATTGCATATAAAGAACGAGTTCTTTTGACGGGTCTCCCCTTTTCATTGTTTTCCATAGTTGTGACTTGTATTTGGACAAATCGACAATGTGGGAAAGAATTGCTAAGCCAAATCTAAATCATGGCTTCTTTTTTTAAGTCAAATCACGCAATGCGGGAAATAATTGCTAAGCCAAATGATGACCTCTTTTTCCCGGAAATAAGTCAAATCGCGTCAAAGAATTGCTAAGCCAAATCTAAATCATGCCTTGTTTTTTAAAGTCAATTCACGCAATGCGGGAAATAATTGCTAAGTCGGATCATGATTTATTCTTTTAAGTCAAATCGTGTCCTGGTTTGTAAAGAGAGTTTTTGAAAAGTCAAATCACGCAATGCGGAAAATAATTACTAATACAAATCATATCTTGCTTTTTGAAAGTAAAATCACGTCTTTGTTTGGTAAGGGAGCGCATGTATACCTCGTGCGGCGCGACGGCGACGGTACGGAGCACCGGTAGAAAAGGAGTTGGTGATCTTTTGACGTGTTCCCCCTTTCGTTCTTTTCCATAGTTGTGATTTGTATTTGATGAAAAGGCAAATCGGCAATGTGGTAAAAAATAGCCAAATGAAAATCATGACTTTTTTCGGAAAGTCGAACCACGCAATGTGAGAAACAATTGCTAAGCCAAATCATGGCTTGTTTTTTTAATGTCAAATCGCGTCTTGGTTTGGAAAGAGAGTTTTTGGAGAGTTAATTTCTAAGCCAAATCATATCTTGTTTTTTGGAAAGTCAAACTGCGTCTTTGTTTGGAAAGGGAGCGCATGCGCATGTATGCCACGTGCAATGGCGGTAGCGGCGGGTATGGGGCACCGGTAGAAAAGGAGTTGGTGATCTTTTGATGGGTCCCCCTTTCGTTCTTTTCCATAGTCGTGATTAGCATTTGATGGAAAGGAAAATCGGTAATGCGGGAGAGAATTGCTAAGCCAAATCTAAATCATGGCTTGTTATTTGGAAAGTCAAATCGTGCAATGCGGGAAATAATTACTAAGTCAAATCATGGCTTCTTTTTAAAGTCAAATCGTGTCAAAGAATTGCTAAGTCAAATCTAAATCATGGCCTGCTTTTTAAAGTCAAATCGTGTAATACGGAAATAATTGCTAACTCAAATCATGGGTTTTCTAAAGTCAAATCGCGTTTTGGTTTGGAAAGGAAGTTTTTAAAGTCAAATCGCATAATGCGGAAAATAATTTCTAAACCGAATCATGTTCGGTTTTTTTAAAGTGAAATTGTGTCTTGGTTTGGAAAGGGAGTGCATGTATGCCTCGCATACTAGAGCCAATGATGGGTACGGGGTGCCGGTAGAAAAGGAGTTGATGAAAAAACATTTTGGTGAAAAGTATTATCTAACATCCAAAAAATGGTCTCCCCCCATCAAATTTGTTCTACAAAACATTTTATATGGGTCTAGCCGCCCTTTTCATCAACCGTTTGAATAACTGGTAAGACAAATCATGTTGTGTTGGAATAATTGATAACCAAATCACATTGTGTTTTGGAAAGGGATACAAGCAACATGGTGTGTTCCACTACGTGAAAAACTCACATTGGTAACGGGCATAGATTGCCTTTGGCTTTGGTAACGGGCAAAGCGCCCGTTACCGATCAAGTGTTACAAATAAGCCAAGAAAGGTAACGGGTAGATGCCCGTTACTGATAAGACATATTCGTAATGGGCATTAAACAACGACCATTACCACAACTAGCCACCGGTCACGTGAAATGGTTGTTTTTCCGGGCCCCACAGGGAACTTTCGTAACGGGCACCAAAACAAAGCCCGTTACAGAACCGAATATCAATGACGCGTTTTATGAAACTACATCTCCAATATCTCGACGAAATGAGACACGTCTATTTCATGCGCGTCTCAAGACAACTAGGATTCGTAACGGGCATCAAACAACAACTCGAAGAGTATCTTGGCCCCCTAAGTGCGTTTTGGTGGTTTAATGACACACACTTAAGTAGATAATGATTTATCTAGTCCATGAGTAGGTATTAAAATTATATGTGGCATCAAGTGCATTTCATTGACTATACAAAAAGGAAGTGATGCTACAAAGGGTTCCTAAGAAGGCTTATTTATTTTATGTTTTTGAATTTGAGTCCTAGGAACGCCATACTATAAAGAGCGACGAAATGTATCTTCCAAGATTTGAACATGTGCTCTAGTTGCTAAAACAAAACCTATGAGAGACACTTTTGCACCAAGCACATTCATGGGGATCTTTTCTTGGGTGCCGACCTTGGGAGGCCGGAGTATCCGGGTTTACCCCGAGTCTCCGGACTTCCGGAGTTTCCGGGTTTACCCCCGGATACTCCGATCTTTAAGTTGTAACAGCTATATTCTAGGTGAAGGGATATAAAAGCCCCCTCTACCCCTTCCTTTACCCTCTCTCTTGTCATTTCGACCTCGCAAACCTTCGGACCTCATTTACTCCCTCCTTTACCCCCTTGGCTCAAGTTTGGTGAGATTGTTGTGGGGATTTAAGAGGGATTGAGAGCAAGAGCTTGGAGAGTGCTAGTGAGCTGATTTCCCATCTCTAGAGCACCTCGTTCTTCACTTGGTTGGCACATTTCGTGTTTGTTACTCTTGGAGCTTTGAGCTCCTAGCCGACTAGGTGTTGCCTTGGAGCATCCAAAGGTTGTGGCTGCCTAAGGAAGTTTGTATTACCCCGAAATTGAGTAAGTAACTCTAGCTTGATCTTTGTGGTCGCTAGAGGGAGGAAAGTGACCTAGGTGTAAAGGTCCACCCTTTGTGGGTACCTCAATGGAGACGCAGACCTCAAGGTGTGAGGTTGAACTCCGTAACAAATCCTTGTGTCTCTTGTGCTTGTTCATCTTGTTGCATGCTTGTTCCTATATTGAGCACATATCTAGGGTTTGGTGTTGATCTACTTTGTGTTGAGGTTTATACAAGTTTGGAGTGGATAAACGGGCTTGTCTCATTCTAGTGCATAACCTATTTTCACGATTTACATTTGAGCAAGTTTAATTTCCGTCGAATTTGATTCCCCCCCGACGGCCGGAATATCCGGACATTTTCCCGGATTCTCCGGATTTCTGGAGTATCCGGAAAAATATCCGAAAACTCCGGACTCGATTTAATAGGCTGCGAAAAAGTTGTGATTTTTCGGGTTCGACTATTCACCCCCCCTTCTAGTCGACATCTTGATCCTTTTAATTGGTATCGAGCCAAGTGCTCCGTATTTGAACCTTAATCGCTTAGAGATAAGAAGATGTCGAATCCAAGTGATCAAGCCCCACCTCTCGCCGAAGGTGATCCCGCCAACAATGTCATTGGAACACCTCCCGTCCTACCTCGAGGAGGCAACACCCTTGGCGCAAGCACGAGCCATCAAGCGCATGGACATGGTGATGATTCCTCCGATAGTGAGGATGAAGAATTTGATGATGCAAGGTCCAACCACTCCGCTCGACGACCATCAAGGGACTATACTCGAACCTCCTTTGATTACTCTCGTTTATCCTTTAACCATCCTCGGGTTCTAGCCACATTGGGAAGATACCCCAAGTTGATGGAACCGGCTATTCCAAGTGGAAGAACTCGATGGAGGAGTATTTGATAGCGGCAAATCCCGCACTTTGGACTATTGTGAACAGGGTTATTACCTTTCCTAGTGGTGATGCGACGCTAACTCAAGAGCATTGGTACAAAGAAACTATCAAGACATACGCATCATCAAGAGTTCACTCACGTCCGAAGAGTATGACAAGGTGGATGGGTTGAAGTCCGCTAAGGAAGTGTGGGACACATTGTTCATCAACCATGAAGGGACAAAGCAAGTAAGAGAAGGAAGGATTAGAGCTTTGAAAAGTGGGCTCAATCGGTTTGTCGTCAAAGATGATGAGTCTCCTCAAGACATGTACAACTACTTGAACAAGATCATCAACAAAATCAAGTCACTAGGAAGTACAAGATGGGGAAGAAGAGAAGTGGTTGACACGATCCTCTCCGCATACATGGCAAGGGATGTTCAACTCCCAACACTCATAAGGGAGAAGAGAGGCTTCATCAAGTTCACTCCGGCGGATGTGATTGGAAGAATGGAAGAACACCTCATCACCATCAAAGAGTTAAAGCTTTCACAAGAAATGTCAAAGATGCATGATCAACTTGAGAAGAACAAGGGAGTGGCCCTCAAGGCATCTAGCAAGGAGAAGAAGTCAAGCTCATCAACTTCAAGGACCATGGTCGAGGAAGATAGTGATGAAGATAGTGACATGAACATGACTCCCAAGCAAATGGCTCTCTCTGTGAGAAAGTTCAACAAGATGTTCAAAAAGAGTGGCTTCTTCAACAAGAACAAGGACAAAGACAAAATCAAGACGAAGAGGACTTCCAAGAGACCGTGTTTTGGGTGTGGCAAGGAAGGTCATTTCATTGTGGAATGCCCCAACATAAGAGTGAGGAGAAGAGACACCAACAAGAATGACAAGAACAAGAAGAAGGAAGTTGGTGAAGCTCATTTGGGTGAAGAATGGGACTCAAATGATGATAGCTCCGACTCCGATGTTGAAGCGGGTCTTGCCACCATATCCATTGGAGAACCAATCAACAAGTCATCACTCTTTGAAGATCTCACTGATGATGAAGATGACTTCACACACACTTGCCTCATGGCTAGGGGCTCCAAGGTAGACACTCCCACCCCGCCCCTAGATGATGAAAGTGAAAGTGATTTTGAAAAAATGATCACTAGCTTTGGTAAAAAGGCAACTAAGAAAATCATGCTTTTAATGAAATAAATAGAGAATAGAGAAGGGACTTTAGAGGTGCAAGAAGAACTCTTTAGACTTGAGCGGGAGAAAACCATTGCCCTTGAGAATGCCCTTGTAATTGAAAAGAAGGGTTTCAAGTTGCAAGAAGACTTGCTCAAGGAAAAGGAGATAGAAAATCTTAGCCTCAAGAAATCTCTAGCTAAAGATGAGTTGATAATAGATGATTAACTAGGGAATCTTTCCTAGCTAAGGATGCTTGCAAGAAACTTGAGGGTGAAAAGCTTGAACTTCAAAAGAGCTTTAATAGCTTAAAGACTAGTCACATAATGTCACACCCGATTTCCGAAGAGGAACCAAGTGCATCTCATATGTGCGCCGGGATCGGTTCACACACATATGATAGACAAAAATGAGTGAAATACCATAAACGGTTTACAAACGTACTTCAAAGTTTAACCTCTTATTACACTCATGCGGGGAGACTCGAAGGTCTCTAACAACGGAAAACGATAACTACTCGTCGAGTCCTCGTCTTCCGCTCCCACGAGCACTTGATCGGGGGTCCGCAAGCCTCACGGCTCATCGAAGTCATCGTAGAACTCCCCTCCAAAGTTCTCCTCTCGAACGGCGATAGGCAAGGCCGAGCACACTTATGGTTGGAGCTCGGCAAGTGGGGGAAAATGCAAGGCTATCAAGGATAGGCTAAGGTTTTGCAAGCGGTTAGCATTTTAATGTTGATCAAGTTTTAATTAAGGAACTCCTAGTTACTAGGTGTAAGTTCGTACCAACCCACTTAAGAGAACTTAAAAGCCAAAACAACCCAAGCTCAACGAGCTTCAACAACCACGATTTGTCTCATCTTTAGGTTCATTAATCATGTGAGGGTCCAAGCCGCTCATGACCGTGAGCACGGCCGATCGATCGCCTTTACACTCTGCGCAGAGGTTTGCACACTTTACCCACGACTCGCGTAAAAGCTCCGAAGAACTTTAAACCCAACCATGCGATGCGGCCAAGCACCATACCACACTTCCGAGGTGTGATTGCATAGGGACGCTACGAAGCCTTTACAAAGGCATGCAAAAGACTAACGACCCGCATAGTTACGGATCGGGCGGACCATAACCCTCCCTAGTGGTCGGCACCTTAGCAAAGGCTACTACCCCAAAAGGGCCGGGCTATACCCCCGCAACCCGCATCCCCCCTCTCGCTCCTTACGGAAAAGGGCCACTAGTACGATCACACACCTAATTATTCGGCTAAGGTCAGAGCCATGTAACACTGTGGTTGCGCATGTTTTCTTGGGTGGTTCTCCATGTTCCGATTAAATCAGGTGTTCTTGCATTACCCAAAACATTATCCATAAGCCATGTATCATTTCCATAAAAGACCCCTTTTTAACCAACCCATGTTAAGCAACTAGCGTTTTCTACCCAAAACTTCATTTAAAAGGGCTAGGCCAAGGATCAGGGTAAAAGATCTAGGTAAGTCCTTAAAAAGGTTTTCCCGTCAATTTAATGCAATGATAACATAAAGTAAACATTAATTTGTAATGCAATTATATAGGACAAAAAGAGAACATGCAGGGGGAGAAGACCACTTGCCTTCCTCAACTACGGTAAAAACTTCTTCCTCTTCGAACAAGCTGCTCCCGATCGTCCCCGAGAGGTGGCTCGGATGAAACGAGGCACGATATCTACGATGCACACATAAAGCATACAATAAATAAAACAGATCACCAAACAATCCTAAAGACTAAAAACATGCTTTGCTAAAACGACGGGCTCGGCCGAGACGATCGAAAGGACTACTAGAACGCTAAAAACGGAGCTATAACGGAGAAGTTATGCTAAAAACAAGGTTTAAGGACTAATCGCGATAAACTAAACTACTCGGGGGCCTAACGGCAAGAAAAAAACGGGGGCTAAAACATAAATATACTTAAAAACAGAAGGTTTGAATTATTAAAAGGGGTGCTATGGACCTCGGGTAGGGTTTTCTAATAGATCAGGGGTCAAAACAATAAAAACAGGACTTATGTGCAAGGATCTTTTAAAGGTGGAAGGGTTCGGACAGAAAAGTAAAGAGCTCAGGGGGTTTTTCATAAAATGGCCGGCGGTGCACCGCGTGGACTGGGCCGGGGGCGATCTCGTGCCGTCGATCTTGGATCGGGCGGCGGGCGCGGTCGTAGACCGGCGCGCCGTGGACCAAGTCCCCCTGGTCCACGCGTGGACCGAGGCAAGGGGGGGTTCATCCTTTTAATGCGGGCCGTTGGCCGTGATCTACGGTTGTGGTCACGTGTGAGCACCCGACGGCGGCGCTAGGCCGACCCGCGGCGGCGCCGGCCGGGACCTCGCCGGAGGTTCGCCGGCGATTGCAAAAAGGGGCTAGGGGCCACGGTTTTGGACGGGAAGAGGCTCTACGCGAAGGCCGGGGCGACGGGTGGACTACACGGGTGGCTAGGAAGGTGGCTCCGGCGGTCGTGCGGCTAGCACCGCAAGGGGCGGGGTCGCCGGCGGCCGGTGTGCGGCGGTGTGCCCTACGACTCAATGTAAGCGAAAAGGAGGGCGAGGAGATGATCCTTACGGTGTATAAGAGCTTTGGTGGGCGAGGAATCGACGAATGAAGCGACGGTCCGTGGAGATCGGCGCGGCGGCCGGCTCCGATGGGTGGCGACGGCGGCGAGCGATTAGAGCGCTAAGGACCTGCGGGTTCAAATTGATGCACGAATAAGTTCACAGATACAAAGGGGAAGTGAAAGGGAAGAGTTGAGGAGCTTCACCGACGGTGGGCGGCGACGTGCGACGGCAATGGCGCGGCGGCACACGGTCACGGCGGCGGCGCAAGAGGCTAAGGCACGGGAGGGCGTTGGGACTCGGTGTGAAGCGAAGGGGGGGTAGCGGGGTGCCCTGGGGGGTTTATATAGGGCTGAGGGGCGCCGGGAGGCGGTTCACCGGCGGCCATGGCCATTGATGGCCACGGTTTGAATAGGAGTTAAGGGGGGAGGGGGTTAAAGGAGGGTAACGGCCGAATTAAGAGAGGGGAAAATGAAGGAGGGCATCCTTTGCGCTCGGTTACAAGGTTTTGATGGCGGGGGGAGTGATGGATCCGGCGGGTAACGGCCGGCGGCCATGAAGGGGGGCGCGGTTACCCCGCGTCCGGAGGTAGGGGAAGCCCGACGGCCGGGCCCCACCTCGTCGGTCCTTCGGCGCAAAAAAAAAAAAAAAAAGGAAGGCGCGGTGCGGGGCCGGTGGTGGAGGCGGTTTGGGCCGGCGGGCCGGTTTGCTCGCGCGGGAAAGAAGAAAGGCCCGGCCCGGCCCGGGGTCTCGCGGGGCCGGGCTAGAAAGGGAGAGAGAGAGAGAGAGGGAGGGAAGAATTTGTTTTGTTTTTTTTTTTAAATTTCTTTCAAATACATTTTTCAAACATTCAAACTCCAATCAAATGAAAACCATGCATTCAAATCATGATGCACAAACACTTATTGTCTCTAAATTATTTTAGTGATGTTTATTTATTTAAAAGCCAATTTGTTTAATGATTTATTTTATGTCCTTAAGGAAATTTTTAAACCTAGCCATTTGTTGCTATAATAATTTAGTGATGGATTTTTTTTAGGGTGTTACAATTCCTACCCCCTTAAAGAGAATCTCGTCCCGAGATTCGGAAGATTAGAGAACAAGAGGAATTCTTCCTTAAGTTCGTCCTCTCTTTCCCAGGTAGCTTCATCCTCTGAATGGTGACTCCATTGTACTTTGCACATCCTAATGACCTTACTGCGAGTAGCCCTTTCGGAGGTATCCAAGATTTTAACTGGGTGTTCCTTGTATGTTAGGTCATCCTTTACCTCAAGTTCTTCCAATGGTAAATGTTCTACTCTGACCTCACTCGTACACTTTTTCAATTGAGAGACGTGGAACACATCATGGACTCCTGCCAAACGTTCCGGTAACTCCAACCGATAAGCTACTTCGCCACGTCTTTCCAAGACTTGAAAAGCGGGGGCGATAACTTCCCTCTGATATTAAACCTTCGAAGGCCTCGGATAGGTGACACTCTCAGATATGCATAATCCCCGACTTCAAATATCACTTCTCTTCTCTTAGGGTCTGCATAACTCTTTTGTCTGGATTGAGCAATCTTGAGATTTTCCCGAATTATCTCCACTTGTCTTTCTGCCTCTTTTATTATTTTTGGACCAAAGAGTTGAATTTCCCCTGTCTGGTTCCAGAACAGTGGCGTTCTGCACTTCCTTCTATACAGAGCTTCAAACGGTGCCATCTTAAGACTACTCTGATAACTATTGTTGTATGCGAACTCCGCGTATGGCAAGCTTTTATCCCAACTTCCACCATGTTTCAAGGCACATGCCCTTAACATATCCTCTAGGATTTGATTCGTTCTTTCTGTTTGACCATCTGTCTGTGGATGATATGCCGAGCTGAAATTTAACTTTGTATCCATACACTCATGTAATTTCTGCCAGAATCGGGACGTGAACTGAGTGCCTCGATCTGATACTATCTTCTTTGGTACCCCATGTAGACAGACTATCTTTGATATGTATAATTCTGCTAACTTTGTTCCTGAATATGTGGTCTTTACTGGTATGAAGTGTGCAACTTTGGTTAATCTGTCCACTATGACCCATATCGAATCATATCCATCTCGTGTACGTGGTAATCCTACTATGAAATCCATACTAATCTCTTCCCACTTCCATTCAGGTACTTGTAGTGGTTGTAGTAACCCTGCTTCGGCCTTTGATGCTCGCTTTTACCCTTTGGCATATGTCGCATAGTGCTACATGAGCCGCAACATCTTTCTTCATACCGTACCACCAATATTTCTCGCTTTAGGTCTTGGTACATCTTGGTACTTCCCGGATGTATAGAGAGAGCTGAATCGTGTGCTTCTTTCAATATGGATTCACGGAGATGTTTGATTTACGGTACGCGAGATCCTCGTTCTTAAACCAAATGGTTCCCCGTTCATCCTCTCTCGAATTACGGAACCTTGCCTTGTTCAATCAATTTCTTATACCCCTTAATCTTTTCATCATCCAGTTGCCCTTTTCTAATCTCTTGTTCAAGAGTTGACTCCATTTCTAAGGTCATACTTTCGCTTGGTGCGGCTATCCCGCAGTTGAGTCGTGCCATTTCCCAACACAGTTCTTGAGGCATTAATCGGGCTACTAACATGTTTGCTTGACTCTTACGGCTCAAGGCATCCGCCACCACATTGGCCTTTCCTGGATGATATCGTATGTCCAAATCGTAATCCTTAATCGGCTCTAACCATCTTCGTTGTCCGAGATTGAGATCTCTCTAGGTGAAGATGTACTTCGAGGCTTTTGTGGTCCGTGAATATCCGACACTTGTTTCCAATCATATAGTGTCTCCAAATCTTCGGTGCGTGCACTATAGCCGCTAACTCCGCATCATGCGTAGGGTAGTTTTGTTCATGCTTCCTTAGTTGCCTAGAAGCATATGCTACCACTTTTCCTTCCCCGCATCGAACACATCCTAGTCCTTGCCTTGACGCGTCACGGACACACATCAAATCCTTTGTGTATATCGGCATTATCGCATCTGGTGCGGTGGTCAATTTCTTCTTTAGTTCTTCAAAGCTAGCTTGACACCGCCGGGGTGTTTCGGGTCAAAAGTTTTGTTTCGCGGATTTTCCTCTGTGAGTTCATTAAACGCGATCGGAGAATTAATACTGGGGTGAAATTTGGGTTCGTTCTCGTGCGGTTTGCTAGGTGTTCTTGTTTGGAGTTTGCTTCTGGGTACGGAGGTTAGACCGCCCCTGGTAGGCCGGTCCTAACCGCCCCTAGGCCTTTGGGTGAAGGTTTGGTTTTCGCCAAGATTTTCGAGTAGCTAGCATGGCCACGACCGAGAGATCTCGTTGGTGAAACCGTGGTGTGTTTTGGTGCTCGGAAGAGGCGTTTCGGAGGATTTCTCGGTTGCCGGTGGAGGCGGTCTAACCGCCCCCTATACCCGGTCCAACCGCCCCCCCTCGGTTGCCGGCTTTCGAGTTGCTTCCGTCGGTCTTCGCGTGTGTGTTGTGGTTCTTTGGTAGAGTTTGTTCCTAGGACCGGTAGCACTCCGGTAGCTACGTGGTTTTGGCAAACGGGAGGTAGAGAGTGCGGAGCGTGTGATTTCGGGGGGTTCGACCGAGCTAGTTCGTCTTGTTGGAGTTTCAATCTCCCTCGAGAAGAATTTTTATCGGCTCCCATTCACTCCCCCCCCCTCTCCGGTCGCCTTATCGGTCCTTCAAGTGGTATCGAGCCGGTTCGGGTCTTTGTTGACTCTAACCGATCTAAGATCCAAGGATGGCGTACCGAGAACGGGGTTCGGGTCCTCCACACTTCGATGGAAAGAACTACCGGATGTGGAGCAAGCGGATGGGTGCGTTCCTCCCGCGAAAGGGTCGGACTCGTGGGATGTCACGGTGGACACGGGATATGTCCGGCCGATGGATTTCCTTGCTCCGGGGGTCGAGGGACGGATTCGACGCCAACAATAAGGCGGTCGACTACTTGTTTCGTGCTTTGTGTCGGCCCTGAGTTCGATCGGGTGCACACCGAGCACTTGGCTTGTAGGATTTGGGCGGTGTTGAAGGAGGCTCATGTTGGGAACGCCCGAGGTTCGAGGAGGCACGGTTGTATGCGACCTACGGAGAGAGAGTACGAGAACTTCACTCATCTCCCCGTGAGTCCATCGATGCCTTGTTCCAGAGGTTCACGGTGGTGGTGAACAACATGAGGGCCAATGTGGACGTGCTCCCGTACGATGATCATGATAGAGCGGTCAAGCTCTTACACTCTTTGGATCGTACGATATGGGGCGGAAAGTTCGAGGCCATAGTCGAGTCGGAGAGGTACGATACTCTGACGGTGAACGAGCTGTTCTCGAAGCTCAAGTCGGCTGAGGTGGATAGGGGCATGACTGCCAAGCTTGAGGGACCGACTGACTCCCATAGTCTTGCCCTCGTTGGTGGTTCCAAAGGAAAGACTAACTCTAACCCATCCACCAGGATGTTCTCGTTTTCCTCTTTGATGACTATGCCGGATGAGGAGTTTGATGACCTTGGAGAGGACGAGGCGCGCCGTTGACGAGGCGGTTCGAGAGGCCGCACGAGAACCGCGTGAACATGAGGAGGAACACGAGGACACCGCTTCCCGGTGCGGCAAGCGGGACACTTCGTCGCCGACGCCCGGAGAAGGCCGAGAGCAAGGACGGCTACAAGCACAAGCCGAGGAAGAACGACGACAAGTACCGTTCGAGGCGCGACCACAAGAGCAAGCTCAAGAACAAGTACAAGGACGAGCGACGATCGAGGAAGAAAGAGGGCGAGGCAAGGCCGGCGATGGTGGGAGCGAGCGACGTCGACTCCGGTTCCGCGTACTCCACCTCGAGCTCGAGCGGTGGCGATGACGAGGGAGATCGTCGCAAGAACAAGAGGTCGTCCAAGAACACGAGCGGGGGCGAGGCCCGCCGCGAGAGACGGCCTCGTACCATGGCGAGCTCCCGGCGGCAAGAAGAGTACACGGAGCGACTCGGACTGCGAGTCCGACGACGAGGTGCGTGATGAACTTCCCTTCTTGCGCCGGGAGAATGAGAGGCTTGGCTCTTTGCTTGATAACCGTGATGACATGCTTAGAGAGGCCAAGAAAATGAGGAAAGAGCTTAGGGCTTCACTCGAGGATGCTAGGACTAGAGTGGGTGAGCTAGAGACACGGGTGCTTGATAGCAAGCTTGAGATTGATTCGCTTAAGGCTAGCCTGTTGTTGTTCGATGAAAATGATTGTCTTGATTGCTCCATATTCCTTGTCGATCTTGCTTTGTTTAAGGAAAAGCATGCCTCCAAGTGTGAGGAACTAGATGTGCTTAGGGTTGAAGTGGGCGAGCTTAAGTCTAGACTGCTTTGCTAGGTGCTTGCACTTCTTGCCTGTTTTGCATGCTAAGATTGATGAGTTGCATGCTTACACTAGTTCTCTCGAGGCTAAATTAAAGGAACCCATGCCTACATCTTGCTCTACTTGTGAAATGCATGCATTGAAAAATTTGGAGCTTGCACATTATGTTGATCGCTTGCAGGATGAGAATGATGACTTGAGGAAGTTGATGGGTTGGTTGTCCGGTCATGAGCCTCAGTTGAGGATGATGATCGAGGCCTTTAAGAGGCAAGACGGTGAGGGGCTTGGGGCAAACAAGGTGGGTGAAGGAAGTGGAGAGAATATCCGGAGCCACCAAAAACCCACCACAAAAATGATTTCCCTCCAAAACCCAACCATCTTAGGAACCGATTAGACACAACCCCACCTCCACCTATATTTCCTACACCCACAAATGATCTCCAAAAGCCCATCAAGTTTGTGAGCACTTCGGGGAAAGTGTTCTTTGGGAAAGTGAGAGAGAAGGCAAGTGAGGAGAAATCGGTGGAGGAGTTGAGTGGAGAGAAACCAAACGAGCGGCCCCAATCCAAGCCAAAACCTAAGCTTGTGAGGGTTCCATTGTGGCCATTGTGGGAAGGAGGGTCACAAGGATGAGTTTTGCTTCAAGAGGAAGCGGGAAGAGAGGATGGCAAAGGAGTGGGCGAACAAGGATAGGTACAACCCCTCCCATGGTGTACCTAAGCCTCGTATGCCACGCCCGGGGGTAAGGCGTGGTGAGAAGTGTTCGGCATGGGGAGATGCGAGTTCCGCGGCGGGGAGGCGCTGTTCGGAGGGGGCGGTCGAGGCCCAGCCCCGGCTAGGCGGTCGAGGCCGGCCCGGCCCGAGGGGCGGTTAGGCCGGCCCGGCTAGGCGGTTGTTCGGGCCTTCCGGAGTGGTTTCGAGGTGGTGAGTCGAGAGGTTTCGTGTCCGGAGGTGGAGTTACGGTGGTTGGTCCGGAAAGACGGCGGTGGTCGGGTTGCTAGGCATTCTCCCCCTCGAGGTCACTACGGGGATGGGAGGAGTCGTAGCGTTGAGAAGGAGAGGAGGGACGCTCCACGGGTTGTCTTGCGTGGTTTTGGTCCTCCTCCGGGCGAGAGAGGGTGGTTTCCTCGGAGTGGTTACCGAGGTGGTGTTCGTGGAGGTAGCTTTGGTAGGAGAGATGCTTTGGTTGGTGCTAACCCCACTTTCGAGCAAATGGCTCGACACCGGTTTTCCTCTTTTGGTACTAACCCCGGTCTTTGAGTCGTTTGTTCGCTCACGTGCTTGTTTTTGAATTTCGGGTGGGAGACTTGAAGAACATTTGGTTGATTGACTCCGGTTGTTCGAGGCATATGACCGGAGACGGGGGGTGGTTCTCAAGTCTCGTCCCGGTGGTGACGAAGAGGTACATCACTTTTGGGGACAATGGGCGTGGGCGTGTGCTTTCGAAGGTGAGATAAAAGTGAGTGACAAGATCACTCGAGGCGTGTTGCTCTTGTTCAATCGCTTTGGGGTACAATTTGCTTTCGTGTCTCGGTTGTTGGATGAGGGCTTTGAGGTGTTGTTTCGGCCGGGTGGTTCTCGGATTGTAGACTCTCGAGAGGACCTTGTTTGTATGGTCGTTCCCGAGGGTCGTGTGTTTCGTGCGGATTTTTCTCGGTCTTCGGGTGTTGAGCGTTGTTTCTTGGCTTGTTCTTCGAGTGAGTTGTGGAAGTGGCATAGGAAGTTGGGTCACTTGAGCTTTGACCTTCTGTCTCGCTTGAGTAAACTCAATTTGGTCCGAGGATTGCCACGTTTGAGGCTTGAGAAAGAGTTGGTTTGTGCTCCGTGTAGGCATGCCAAGATGGTGGCCTCTTCTCACCCGCCTCTCACCGATGTGATGACTGAGCGTCCATGCGAGCTGCTCCATATGGACCTTGTTGGCCCAGCTCGTGTGCGATCGCGGGTGGGAAGTGGTATGTCCTTGTTGTGGTGGACGACTTTTCTCGGTATGCATGGGTGTTCTTTCTTGAGGAGAAGGGGGAGACGTTTGGTTTTGTTCGAGATCTAGTCTTGAGGTTGAGGAACGAGAGGCACGGAGATGCCATACGAGCTATCCGCGGTGATAATGGCTCGGAATTCGGGAACTCTCGTTTTGAAACCTTTTGTCATGACTTAGGTCTTGAGCACCGGTTTTCGAGTCCGTATACGCCTCCCCGAGAATGGTGTTGTGGAAAGGAAGAACGGGACCTTGTGCGAGATGGCTCGGACGATGCTTGATGAGCATAGGACTCCGAGGAGGTATTGGGGCGAGGGCGGTGAATACCGCGTGCTATGTTTCGAACGGGATATACCTCGAGTGCACAAGAAAAAGACATGCTATGAGTTGATGCATTGTCGCACACCCAAGGTGAGTCACTTCCATGTCTTCGGTTGCAAGTGTTTCATTACGAAGAAAGGCGGGAAGTTGGATAAGTTTGAGGCTAGGTCTGTCGATGGAATTTTCTTTGGTTATGCATCTCATTCTAGAGCATATCGTGTGCTTAATCTTGAAACTAACCAAATCGTGGAGACTTGCGAGGTAACCTTCGACGAGACGAGCCACGTAGTCGGCTTGTCTTTGAGTGTGCGGTGATGATGAGCTTGGCGAGGAGATCTTTCGGGAGGAGGAGCATGAACATGGTGATGATGAAGATGGCGGTGCCGTGCCCCCCGGAACATGTACCCACTACTTCGACTACAATGATGGATGGACCCTCTCGCTACACCTACGACGACAAACCAAGAACGAGGAGAAGGCGATGTTGAGGGGGAGGTAGCTTCGAGGCGAGAACCTCCCCGGCGAGTTCAAGTGGATCACCCGGCTTCGAGGATCATCGGCGACATGAATGAACGCACTACACGGTCGAGGGTTCGAAACAATTCCCATTTTGCTCATGCTGCATTTGTTGCTTCTTTCGAGCCCAAAGACATTGGACACGCACTATCCGATCACAATTGGGTTAACTCGATGCATGAGGAGTTGGAGAACTTTGAGAGGAATCGGTGTGGGAGTTGGTTGACCCTCCCCCCGGGGTGTAAGCCGATTGGTACAAAGTGGGTGTGGAAAAACAAAGAGGGAGAGAAGGGTGAGGTTGTGAGGAACAAGTCGAGACTTGTTGCTCAGGGGTTCAGTCAGAAGGAGGGGATCGACTACGAGGAGACCTTTGCTCCCGTAGCCCATTTGGAGGCGATTAGGATCCTTCTAGCCTTTTCTGTGGCTAAAGGGTTCAAGTTGCACCAAATGGATGTGAAGAGTGCTTTTCTGAATGGAGTGTTGGAGGAAGAAGTGTATGTGAGACAGCCTCCAGGGTTTGAGAGTGAGAAGTACCCCCACGGGTGTACAAGTTGAGGAAGGCGGCGTATGGGTTGAAGCGGGCGCCTAGAGCTTGGTATGGCAAGTTGAGGGGGTTCTTGTTTGAGAGAGGTTTTGAGATGGGGAAGGTCGATCGGACCTTGTTTTTGCGAGAGGCGAGCGAGAGATATTCGATTGTGCGGGTGTACGTGGATGATATTGTCTTTGGTGGCTCGTCTAACTCTCTTGTTGCGAGGTTTGCGGATGATATGAGCGGGGAGTTCGAGATGAGCATGATGGGTGAGTTGCGGTTCTTCCTTGGGCTACAAATCAAGCAATCAAAGGAAGGAACATTTGTGCACCGGGCTAAGTACACCAAGGACATGGTGAGGAAATTCAAGATGGAGGACTCCAAGGCTATGACGACGCCGATGAGTACGACTAGGCTCTTGATGCGGACAAGGAAGGTGAACACGTGGACCGGAAGAGTACCGAGCATGATCGGGTCACTCCTCTACTTGACGGCGACGAGGCCGGACATACGATTCTCGGTGTGTCCGTGCGCTCGTTTTCAAGCGTCTCCGAGGACTTCGCATCGGCAAGCGGTGAAGAAGAATTTTCGGTACTTGCGTCACACTCCCGACTTCGGCCTTTGGTACTCCGCGTCCTCTTCTTTGGCGCTTCATGGCTTTTCAGACGCGGATTTTACCGAGTGTCGGTTGGATAGGAAGTCCACTTATGGGACTTGCCAGATTTTGGGTTCTTCGTTGGTGTCTTGGTCTTCTCGTAAGCAGTCGAGTGTTGCTCAATCCACGGCCGAAGCCGAGTATGTTGCCGCTGCTAGTTGTTGCTCTCGGCTCCTTTGGATCACCTACACCATGAGTGATTTTGGTGAGGAGTATACCCATGTCCCTCTTCAATGTGATAGCACCGGTGCCATAAGCGTTGCAAAGAACCCGGTGCTCCATTCCAAAACCAAACACATAGAAGTGAGGTATCATTTCTCGAGAGACAACGTAGAGAAAGGGAAGATAGCCTTGATCCATGTACCCACACATGACCAACTAGCCGATATTTTCACCAAACCCCTAGATCAAGCAACTTTCACTCGTTTGCGGGGGGAACTTGGTGTATGTTTAATTTCTTGAGTTGGGTGTGTGGGGGCTTTCTTTTGCCGGTGGTGTCGAGCCCGTTTTGCCTCCCCTCGAGGAGCCGGTTTGTAGCATATGTATAGCTTTCCTTTGTGCATTTCTTGCATTTGGCATGGCATATGTAACATGATGTATAGGCATCCTTGTATCTTAGATTGCATGCATTTTGTATCATATGCATCGGATAGGAAAAGCTTCTCCTATATACATTGTTCACCATGGGTTGCTATATATGTTCTTGTGAGCTTGTTTGATATGCTATGGTTAGTTTGGCTTAGCTCTTGATGATCTTGTTGAATGATTCATGGTTGATGGCTAATTTTTGAAAAATGTCATATACATGCTCTCTCATGCGTAAATGCCTATATATGATCTTGACATGTTTTAGTGGCTTTGCTATGCTTACTTTGTGGTTGGATAGCTAGTTTATTGATCATATGGAGCCAAAGGCTCGCTTGCCATCATGAATGTTTAGCCCTCTTGCTTAATCTTGTGGAGGGGCATAAGTTCCTTTTTGTCGCAAAGACATTTCATGTACCATTTACAAATCTGAAAATGAAATGAAAAATGCTTAGAAAATATGTTCCCATGTCATATGTGCTGAAATTAATTTGCTTTGGGTGCTAAACCGTTGCATGATGCCTACCAATGAGAAGTCTCATACATAGAAGTAGGCACATGGCTCGGTGGCTTTGACATGACATGAGGTGCTTTTGGGTGTTTATGATGGTCTTATGATTAGAATGGCTGTCCTAGCATGAAGTTTGAGTGGCTTTGCCATTTTGATATGTTTTGCTCATGTTTAGGTACTTGCTTGTGAGAGAGTAACTTTTCGCAAAATTACTCAAATCCTTTTTAGCATTGCCCAATGGTTGTGAAACTTGGTGATCACGTAGTTAAGGTCCTTACGAACCTGTCGAGTATCTAACTTGCTCATTTGGACTTGTGTAGCTCCTTGTGATGAATTTTGTATAATCGAGAAGCTACATGTTGCACGTTTTTGCATTTTGCCTTGATTCATGCATTGTCAACAAGGGGGAGAAGTTTGTGCATGTTTTGGGCACCTGGGAGTGTTTGGAAGGTGTTCCAATTGTTTCGAGCCATTTTGAGCGAGTTTGGTGCGGGCCGGTCTCTTTGGGCGGTCTAACCGCCACCCGTGCGCGGTCAAGTCGGACGGAGAGGCGGTCTAACCGCCCGGGCGGCGGTCTAACCGCCATCGGCGTGAGTGAGCGGTTTTTGCTCTTTGTTGCATTCCCGAGTTGCATTGATGCATGTGTTCGGGGGGAGTGTGCTTTGGCTCGGGGGAAGCTTGCATTTGTGCGGGGGGAGCTCTTTGTGGTGTTCGAGTTTTGCTTTGGTGGTTTGCGCTCTTTGCTTGAGCTTTGCGTTTTGTCTCGGATGTGTCGAGCCGTTGCCCTTGCCTAAGGGGTCCGAGACTTGTCTTCTTCAAGTGATCTTGCTCTTTGCCTTTCTTTGGCTTTCGATCGCTTGTTGGGGTTTCCTTTTATTTTGTTTCTTTTCTTTTCCTTTTCTCTTATGTTACTTCATGTGAGTGTGTTGTCAATGCACTCATCAAGGGGGAGATTGAGGACCATGTGTGGTTCGAGGACCGGTGGATGGTCGCTTCCTTGTGTGATGAGTGATTGACAACGTTGTGTGGGCCGATTCTTGGCTAAGTATTGCGGGTGCGAGTTGCGGCTTGACTCGTGTTGGTGCGGGTGAAGAACAAGCGCGAAAGGTCGTTGCGGTGAGGCCTCCGGGTGTGGAGAAGACAAGTAGGCTTCGTTCGAGGGACCGGTGGCCGGCGGGGGTCAAGTGCGGGCCGCATGGTGGCATGAAGAGCAAGATGAAGTCGTTGACGGTTTCTTGGTAGAGCCTCAAAACCAAGGTCGAGCCGGGACTACGTGGGAGCCGAGTCATGAGTGGAGATTGGCGGAGGCTACACCGAGTTCGCGGGGGTTTGCGGTGGTTCACCGAGAAAACCACCGGGTTACTCGGTTGAGCCACAAAGCCAAGGCCGAAGACTCGACGAGGAGGTGCGGCCACCCGGGCCGGTTCAACCGCCCGGGAGGGGCGGTCGGACCGCCCGGGGCCGGTCGGATCCACCGGGCCGGTCTAACCGCCCGGGGGGCGGCTCGACCGCCCACGGCCGCCGCGCGGCGAGAAGCTTCGAAGCGGAGGACACGCGTCGGGATCGCAAGGCGTGCGTCGAGGCTACGCGGGGTGCGGTCGCCGGGCATCCGTCCGATGGTGAAGACATCAAGAATTCCAAATCCGCCCTTGAGGGGCATGTATCCCTAGTTAGTAGAGAGGGGCTTTTTAGACATTCGGTTGCCTCCTATATAACCCAAGAGGTGAGAGGTTGGCGGCCAACTCTTGGAACCCTAGCTCATTTGGTTTTTCCATTTTCGTTCTCTATTTTTCCTAGGTTTTTAGAAGGCTAGTTTGAGAGCTTCATGTGAGATCAAGAGAGAGGGATGGATGTTTGGGTGGCAAACTAGACCTTGTACGAACCATTCATGGCATGTATAGAAGGTTCGGCGTGGTTCTTGATGGTGGTTTTCCCGTCTCTTTGATGTTGATTTTCGGAGCTCTTTTTTGGCGGTGTTTTGAGAACGATTTCTTGGGGTTTTTGGTGGGTGTCACGTATGAGGTTCTTGTGCCTCTTTGGCTGGTGACTTTGCCCCCAAATCCCCTTTGAATCGGACTCGATTTGGTGGTTTTTCGAGTTGGGCGAGTTCTTGACCTAGAGAAGCGATTTCTTCGATTCCTCTTGATTGTGAGCGTTTCGGGTCGATTCCTTTGAGGTAGAGGTTGCCCGTGAGGTAACCCGCTATCCCCAGAAGTTTGGCTGCAATCCGTGGAGTGATTCGGGAGATTGAGCGCAAGGAAGTTGAGGTTTGACCCGCGGGTTCCTGTTCTCGGAAGGGGCGGTCTAACCGCCACTGCGGGGGCGGTCTAACCGCCGGGGTGTTCCGGGTCAAAGTTTTGTTTCGCCTCGAGGATTTTCCCTCTCGTGAGTTCGTTCGCCTTGATCGGAGGAGTGTGCCCTCAACGGGTGAAATTTGGGTGTCGTTCTCGTGCGGTTTGCTAGGTGTTCTTGTTTGGAGTTTGCTGCCCCCCCCCCGTGGGTACAAAACCCGGGAGGTTAGACCGCCCACGGTAGCCGGTCTAACCGCCCCTAGGCCTTTGGGTGAAGGTTTGGTTTTCGCCAAGATTTTCACGGTAGCTAGCATGGCCCACGACCCAGTCAGAGACCTCTCCTCCGAGTTGGTGAAACCGTGGTGTGTTTTGGTGCTCGGAAGAGGCGTTTCGGAGGATTTCTCGGTTGCCGGCGGGTGGAGGCGGTCTAACCGCCCCCTATACCGGTCTAACCGCCCCCCTCGGCCCATTAGGCCGGCTTTCGAGTTGCTTCCGCCCCACGTCGGTCTTGCGTGTGTGTTGTGGTTCTTCCTGGTAGAGTTTGTTCCTAGGACCGGTAGCACTCCGGTCACGGCTATGTGGTTTTGGCAAACGGGAGGTAGAAGTGCGGAGCGTGTGATTTCGGGGGTTCGACCAGAGGCTAGTTCGTCTTGTTGGAGTTTCAATCTCCGAGGACCATGTGTGGTTCGAGGACCCGGTGGATGGTCGCTTCCTTGTGTGATGAGTGATTGACAACGTTGTGTGGAGCGATTCTTGGCTAAGTATTGCGGGTGCGGGTTGCGGCTTGACTCGTGTTGGTGCGGGTGAAGAACAAGCGCGAAAGGTCGTTGCCGGTGAGGCCTCCGGGTGTGGAGAAGACAAGTAGGCTTCGTTCGAGGGACCGGTGGCCGGCGGGGGTCAAGTGCGGGCCGCATGGTGGCATGAACGACAAGATGAAGTCGTGGACGGTTTCTTGGTAGAGCCTCAAAACCAAGGTCGAGCCGGGACTACGTGGGAGCCGAGTCATGAGTGGAGATTGGCGGAGGCTACACCGAGTTCGCGGGGTTTGCGGTGGTTCACCGAGAAAACCACCGGGTTACTCGGTTGAGCCACAAAACCGAGGCCGAAGACTCGACGAGGAGGTGCGGCCACCCGGGCGGTTCAACCGCCCGGGGGGGGCGGTCGGACCGCCCCGGGGCCGGTCGGATCCACGGGCCGGTCCTAACCGCCCGGGGGGCGGTCGACCGCCACGGCCGCCGGCGCCGAGAAGCTTCGAAGCGGAGGACACGCGTCGGGATCGCAAGGCGTGCGTCGAGGCTACGCGAGGTGCGGTCGCCGGCATCCGTCCGATGGTGAAGACATCAAGAATTCCAAATCCGCCCTTGAGGGGCATGTATCCCTAGTTAGTAGAGAGGGGCTTTTTAGACATTCGGTTGCCGCCTATATAACCCAAGAGGTGAGAGGTTGGCGGCCAACTCTTGGAACCCTAGCTCATTTGGTTTTTCCATTTTCGTTCTCTATTTTCCCTAGGTTTTTAGAAGGCTAGTTTGAGAGCTTCATGTGAGATCAAGAGAGAGGGATGGATGTTTGGGTGGCAAACTAGACCTTGTATGAACCATTCATGGCATGTATAGAAGGTTCGGCGTGGTTCTTGATGGTGGTTTCCCGTCTCTTTGATGTTGATTTTCGGAGCTCTTTTTGGCGGTGTTTTGAGAACGATTTCTTGGGGTTTTTGGTGGGTGTCACGTATGAGGTTCTTGTGCCTCTTTGGCTGGTGACTTTGCCCCCAAATCCCCTTTGAATCGGACTCGATTTGGTGGTTTTTCGAGTTGGGCGAGTTCTTGACCTAGAGAAGCGATTTCTTCGATTCCTCTTGATTGTGAGCGTTTCGGGTCGATTCCTTTGAGGTAGAGGTTGCCCGGGAGGTAACCCGACTATCCCCGAAGTTTGGCTGCAATCCGTGGAGTGATTCGGGAGATTGAGCGCAAGGAAGTTGAGGTTTGACCCGCGGGTTCCTGTTCGGAAGGGGCGGTCTAACCGCCTGCGAGGCGGTCTAACCGCCGGGGTGTTTCCGGGTCAAAGTTTTGTTTCGCCGGATTTTCCTCTCGTGAGTTCGTTCGCCTTGATCGGAGGAGTGTCCGGGTGAAATTTGGGTTCGTTCTCGTGCGGTTTGCTAGGTGTTCTTGTTTGGAGTTTGTCGTTTGGGTACGGGAGGTTAGACCGCCCACGGTAGCCGGTCTAACCGCCCCTAGGCCTTTGGGTGAAGGTTTGGTTTTCGCCAAGATTTTACGGTAGCTAGCATGGCCTTGACCGAGAGATCTCTGTTGGTGAAACCGTGGTGTGTTTTGGTGCTCGGAAGAGGCGTTTCGGAGGATTTCTCGGTTGCCGGTGGAGGCGGTCTAACCGCCTCCTATACCCGGTCTAACCGCCCCTCTCGGTTAGCCGGCTTTCGAGTTGCTTCCGCTTGTCGGTCTTTGCGTGTGTGTTGTGGTTCTTTGGTAGAGTTTGTTCCTAGGACCGGTAGCACTCCGGTAGCTACGTGGTTTTGGCAAACGGGAGGTAGAAGTGCGGAGCGTGTGATTTCGGGGGGTTCGGCCGAGCTAGTTCGTCTTGTTGGAGTTTCAATCTCCCTCGAGAAGAATTTTTATCGGCTCCCATTCACTCCCCCCCCTCCTCTCCGGTCGCCTTATCGGTCCTTCAAGTGGTATCGAGCCGGTTCGGGTCTTTGTTGACTCTAACCGGTCTAAGATCCAAGGATGGCGTACCGGAACGGGGTTCGGGTCCTCCACACTTCGATGGAAAGAACTACCGGATGTGGAGCAAGCGGATGGGTGCGTTCCTCCGCGGAAAGGGTCGGACTGCGTGGGATGTCACGGTGGACACGGGATATGTCCGGCCGATGGATTTCCTTGCTCCGGGGGTCGAGGGACGGATTCGACGCCAACAATAAGGCGGTCGACTACTTGTTTCGTGCTTTGTGTCGGCCGAGTTCGATCGGGTGCACACCGAGCACTTGGCTTGTAGGATTTGGGCGGTGTTGAAGGAGGCTCATGTTGGGAACGCCCGAGGTTCGAGGCACGGTTGTATGCGACCTACGGAGAGAGTACGAGAACTTCACTCATCTCCCCGGTGAGTCCATCGATGCCTTGTTCCGAGGTTCACGGTGGTGGTGAACAACATGAGGGCCAATGTGGACGTGCTCCCGTACGATGATCATGATAGAGCGGTCAAGCTCTTACACTCTTTGGATCGTACGATATGGGGCGGAAAGTTCGAGGCCATAGTCGAGTCGGAGAGGTACGATACTACGACGGTGAACGAGCTTGTTCTCGAAGCTCAAGTCGGGCCGAGGTGGATAGGGGCATGAGCGCCAAGCTTGAGGGACCGGCCGACTCCCATAGTCTTGCCCTCGTTGGTGGTTCCAAAGGAAAGACTAACTCTAACCCATCCACCGAGGATGTTCTCGTTTTCCTCTTTGATGACTATGCCGGATGAGGAGTTTGATGACCTTGGAGAGGACGAGCCGGCGCCGTTGACGAGGCGGTTCGAGAGGCCGCACGAGAACCGCGTGAACATGAGGAGGAACACGAGGACTGCTTCCGGTGCGGCAAGCGGGACACTTCGTCGCCGACCGCCCGAGAAGGCCGAGAGCAAGGACGGCTACAAGCACAAGCCGAGGAAGAACGACGACAAGTACCGTTCGAGGCGCGACCACAAGAGCAAGCTCAAGAACAAGTACAAGGACGAGCGACGATCGAGGAAGAAAGAGGGCGAGGCAAGGCCGAGCGATGGTGGGAGCGAGCGACGTCGACTCCGGTTCCGCGTACTCCACCTCGAGCTCGAGCGATGGCGATGACGAGGGAGATCGTCGCAAGAACAAGAGGTCGTCCAAGAACACCGAGCGGGGCGAGCGCGCCCGCGAGAGACGGCTTCGTACCATGGCGGCGAGCTCCGGCGGCAAGAAGAGTACACGGAGCGACTCGGACTGCGAGTCCGACGACGAGGTGCGTGATGAACTTCCCTTCTTGCGCCGGGAGAATGAGAGGCTTGGCTCTTTGCTTGATAACCGTGATGACATGCTTAGAGAGGCCAAGAAAATGAGGAAAGAGCTTAGGGCTTCACTCGAGGATGCTAGGACTAGAGTGGGTGAGCTAGAGACACGGGTGCTTGATAGCAAGCTTGAGATTGATTCGCTTAAGGCTAGCCCCGTTGTTGCTTGATGAAAATGATTGTCTTGATTGCTCCATATTCCTTGCTTGATCTTGCTTTGTTTAAGGAAAAGCATGCCTCCAAGTGTGAGGAACTAGATGTGCTTAGGGTTGAAGTGGGTGAGCTTAAGTCTAGACTGCTTTGCTAGGTGCTTGCACTTCTTGCCCTGTTTTGCATGCTAAGATTGATGAGTTGCATGCTTACACTAGTTCTCTCGAGGCTAAATTAAAGGAACCCATGCCTACATCTTGCTCTACTTGTGAAATGCATGCATTGAAAAATTTGGAGCTTGCACATTATGTTGATCGCTTGCGGGATGAGAATGATGACTTGAGGAAGTTGATGGGTTGGTTGTCCGGTCATGAGCCTCGGTTGAGGATGATGATCGAGGCCTTTAAGAGGCAAGACGGTGAGGGGCTTGGGGCAAACAAGGTGGGTGAAGGAAGTGGAGAGAATATCCGGAGCCACCAAAAACCCACCACAAAAATGATTTCCCTCCAAAACCCAACCATCTTAGGAACCGATTAGACACAACCCCGGCTCCACCTATATTTCCTACACCCACAAATGATCTCCAAAAGCCCATCAAGTTTGTGAGCACTTCGGGGAAAGTGTTCTTTGGGAAAGTGAGAGAGAAGGCAAGTGAGGAGAAATCGGTGGAGGAGTTGAGTGGAGAGAAACCAAACGAGCGGCCCCAATCCAAGCCAAAACCTAAGCTTGTGAGGTTCCGTTGTGGCCATTGTGGGAAGGAGGGTCACAAGGATGAGTTTTGCTTCAAGAGGAAGCGGGAAGAGAGGATGGCAAAGGAGTGGGCGAACAAGGATAGGTACAACCCCTCCCATGGTGTACCTAAGCCTCGTATGCCACCGCCCGGGGGTAAGGCCGTGGTGAGAAGTGTTCGGCATGGGGAGATGCGAGTTCCCGCGGCCGAGGAGCCGTTCGGAGGGGGGCGGTCGGGCCGGCACGGCTAGGCGGTCGGAGCCGGCCCGGCCCGAAGGGGGCGGTTAGGCCGGCCCGGCTAGGCGGTTTAACCCCCCCCCAGTCGGGCGGAGTGGTTTTCGAGGTGGTGAGTCGAGAGGTTTCGGGTCCGGAGGTGGAGTTGCGGTGGTTGGTCCGGAAAGACGACGGGTGGTCGGTTGCTAGGCATTCTCCCCCTCGAGGTCACTACAGGGATGGGAGGAGTCGTAGCGTTGAGAAGGAGAGGAGGGACGCTCCACGGGTTGTATTCCGTGGTTTTGGTCCTCCTCCAGGCAGTGAGGGGTGGTTTCCTCGGAGTGGTTACCGAGGTGGTGTTCGTGGTGGTAGCTTTGGTAGGAGAGATGCTTTGGTTGGTGCTAACCCCACTTTCGAGCAAATGGCTCGGCACCGGTTTTCCTCTTTTGGTACTAACCCCGATCTTTGAGTCGTTTGTTCGCTCACGTGCTTGTTTTTGAATTTCGGGTGGGAGACTTGAAGAACATTTGGTTGATTGACTCCGGTTGTTCGAGGCATATGACCGGAGACGGGGGTGGTTCTCAAGTCTCGTCCGGTGGTGACGAAGAGGTACATCACTTTTGGGGACAATGGGCGTGGGCGTGTGCTTTCGAAGGTGAGATAAAAGTGAGTGACAAGATCACTGCGAGGCGTGTTGCTCTTGTTCAATCGGCTGGGGTACAATTTGCTTTCCGTGTCTCGGTTGTTGGATGAGGGCTTTGAGGTGTTGTTTCGGCCGGGTGGTTCTCGGATTGTAGACTCTCGAGGGGACCTTGTTTGTATGGTCGTTCCCGAGGGTCGGGTGTTTCGTGCGGATTTTTCTCGGTCTTCGGGTGTTGAGCGTTGTTTCTTGGCTTGTTCTTCGAGTGAGTTGTGGAAGTGGCATAGGAAGTTGGGTCACTTGAGCTTTGACCTTCGTCTCGCTTGAGTAAACTCAATTTGGTCCGAGGATTGCCACGTTTGAGGCTTGAGAAAGAGTTGGTTTGTGCTCCGTGTAGGCATGCCAAGATGGTGGCCTCTTCTCACCCGCCTCTCACCGATGTGATGACTGAGCGTCCATGCGAGCTGCTCCATATGGACCTTGTTGGCCCAGCTCGTGTGCGATGCGGGTGGGAAGTGGTATGTCCTTGTTGTGGTGGACGACTTTTCTCGGTATGCATGGGTGTTCTTTCTTGAGGAGAAGGGGGAGACGTTTGGTTTTGTTCGAGATCTAGTCTTGAGGTTGAGGAACGAGAGGCACGGAGATGCCATACGAGCTATCCGCAGTGATAATGGCTCGGAATTCAGGAACTCTCGTTTTGAAACCTTTTGTCATGACTTAGGTCTTGAGCACCAGTTTTCGAGTCCGTATACGCCTCCCCGAATGGTGTTGTGGAAAGGAAGAATAGGACCTTGTGCGAGATGGCTCGGACGATGCTTGATGAGCATAGGACTCCGAGGAGGTATTGGGGTGAGGCGGTGAATACCGCGTGCTATGTTTCGAACGGGATATACCTCGAGTGCACAAGAAAAAGACATGCTATGAGTTGATGCATGGTCGCACACCCAAGGTGAGTCACTTCCATGTCTTCGGTTGCAAGTGTTTCATTCGAAGAAAGGCGGGGAAGTTGGATAAGTTTGAGGCTAGGTCGTCGATGGAATTTTCTTTGGTTATGCATCTCATTCTAGAGCATATCGTGTGCTTAATCTTGAAACTAACCAAATCGTGGAGACTTGCGAGGTAACCTTCGACGAGACAGAGCCACGTAGTCAGCTTGTCTTTGAGTGTGCAGGTGATGATGAGCTTGGCGAGGAGATCTTTCAGGAGGAGGAGCATGAACATGGTGATGATGAAGATGGCGGTGCCGTGCCCCCGGCTGGACATGTACCCACTACTTCGACTACAATGATGGATGGACCCTCTGCTACACCTACGACGACAAACCAAGAACGAGGAGAAGGCGATGTTGAGGGGGGAGGTAGCTTCGAGGCGAGAACCTCCCCGGCGAGTTCAAGTGGATCACCCAGCTTCGAGGATCATCGGCGACATGAATGAACGCACTACACGGTCGAGGGTTCGAAACAATTCCCATTTTGCTCATGCTGCATTTGTTGCTTCTTTCGAGCCCAAAGACATTGGACACGCACTATCCGATCACAATTGGGTTAACTCGATGCATGAGGAGTTGGAGAACTTTGAGAGGAATCGGGTGTGGGAGTTGGTTGACCCTCCCCCGGGGTGTAAGCCGATTGGTACAAAGTGGGTGTGGAAAAACAAAGAGGGAGAGAAGGGTGAGGTTGTGAGGAACAAGTCGAGACTTGTTGCTCGGGGGTTCGGTCGAAGGAGGGGATCGACTACGAGGAGACCTTTGCTCCCGTAGCCCGTTTGGAGGCGATTAGGATCCTTCTAGCCTTTTCTCGTGGCTAAAGGGTTCAAGTTGCACCAAATGGATGTGAAGAGTGCTTTTCGAATGGAGTGTTGGAGGAAGAAGTGTATGTGAGACAACCTCCGGGGTTTGAGAGTGAGAAGTACCCCCACCGGGTGTACAAGTTGAGGAAGGCGGCGTATGGGTTGAAGCGGCGCCTAGAGCTTGGTATGGCAAGTTGAGGGGGTTCTTGTTTGAGAGAGGTTTTGAGATGGGGAAGGTCGATCGGACCTTGTTTTTGCGAGAGGCGGGCGGAGATATTCGATTGTGTAGGTGTACGTGGATGATATTGTCTTTGGTGGCTCGTCTAACTCTCTTGTTGCGAGGTTTGCGAGATGATATGAGCGAGGGAGTTCGAGATGAGCATGATGGGTGAGTTGCGGTTCTTCCTTGGGCTACAAATCAAGCAATCAAAGGAAGGAACATTTGTGCACCGGAGCTAAGTACACCAAGGACATGGTGAGGAAATTCAAGATGGAGGACTCCAAGGCTATGACGACGCCGATGAGTACGACTACGGCTCTTGATGCGGACAAGGAAGGTGAACACGTGGACCGGAAGGAGTACCGGAGCATGATCGGGTCACTCCTCTACTTGACGGCGACGAGGCCGGACATACGGTTCTCGGTGTGTCGTGCGCTCGTTTTCAAGCGTCTCCGAGGACTTCGCATCGGCAAGCGGTGAAGCGAATTTTCGGTACTTGCGTCACACTCCCGACTTCGGCCTTTGGTACTCCGCGTCCTCTTCTTTGGCGCTTCATGGCTTTTCGGACGCGGATTTTGCCGGGTGTCGGTTGGATAGGAAGTCCACTTCGGGACTTGCCGGTTTTGGGTTCTTCGTTGGTGTCTTGGTCTTCTCGTAAGCGGTCGAGTGTTGCTCAATCCACGACCGAAGCCGAGTATGTTGCCTTGCTAGTTGTTGCTCTCAACTCCTTTGGATCACCTACACCATGAGTGATTTTGGTGAGGAGTATACCCATGTCCCTCTTCAATGTGATAGCACCGGTGCCATAAGCGTTGCAAAGAACCCGGTGCTCCATTCCAAAACCAAACACATAGAAGTGAGGTATCATTTCTCGAGAGACAACGTAGAGAAAGGGAAGATAGCCTTGATCCATGTACCCACACATGACCAACTAGCCGATATTTTCACCAAACCCCTAGATCAAGCAACTTTCACTCGTTTGCGGGGGAACTTGGTGTATGTTTAATTTCTTGAGTTGGGTGTGTGGGGGCTTTCTTTTGCGGTGGTGTCGAGCCCGTTTTGCCTCCCCTCGAGGAGCCGGTTTGTAGCATATGTATAGCTTTCCTTTGTGCATTTCTTGCATTTGGCATGGCATATGTAACATGATGTATAGGCATCCTTGTATCTTAGATTGCATGCATTTTGTATCATATGCATCGGATAGGAAAAGCTTCTCCTATATACATTGTTCACCATGGGTTGCTATATATGTTCTTGTGAGCTTGTTTGATATGCTATGGTTAGTTTGGCTTAGCTCTTGATGATCTTGTTGAATGATTCATGGTTGATGGCTAATTTTTGAAAAATGTCATATACATGCTCTCTCATGCGTAAATGCCTATATATGATCTTGACATGTTTTAGTGGCTTTGCTATGCTTACTTTGTGGTTGGATAGCTAGTTTATTGATCATATGGAGCCAAAGGCTCGCTTGCCATCATGAATGTTTAGCCCTCTTGCTTAATCTTGTGAAGGGGCATAAGTTCCTTTTTGTCGCAAAGACATTTCATGTACCATTTACAAATCTGAAAATGAAATGAAAAATGCTTGGAAAATATGTTCCCATGTCATATGTGCTGAAATTAATTTGCTTTGGGTGCTAAACCGTTGCATGATACCTACCAATGAGAAGTCTCATACATAGAAGTAGGCACATGGCTCGGTGGCTTTGACATGACATGAGGTGCTTTTGGGTGTTTATGATGGTCTTATGATTAGAATGGCTGTCCTAGCATGAAGTTTGAGTGGCTTTGCCATTTTGATATGTTTTGCTCATGTTTAGGTATTTGCTCGTGAGAGAGTAACTTTTCGCAAAATTACTCAAATCCTTTTTAGCATTGCCCAATGGTTGTGAAACTTGGTGATCACGTAGTTAAGGTCCTTACGAACCTGTCGAGTATCTAACTTGCTCATTTGGACTTGTGTAGCTCCTTGTGATGAATTTTGTATAATCGAGAAGCTACATGTTGCACGTTTTTGCATTTTGCCTTGATTCATGCATTGTCAACAAGGGGGAGAAGTTTGTGCATGTTTTGGGCACCTGGGAGTGTTTGGAAGGTGTTCCAATTGTTTCGGGCAGTGTTTGAGCAGTTTGGTGCAGGGCCGGTCTCTTTGGGCGGTCTAACCGCCACCCAGGCGGTCAAGTCAGGCGGAGGGCGGTCTAACCGCCCGGGCGGCGGTCTAACCGCCCTGGGCGGTGTGAGCGGTTTTTGCTCTTTGTTGCATTCCCGAGTTGCATTGATGCATGTGTTCGGGGGGAGTGTCTTCGTGGCTCGGGGGAAGCTTGCATTTGTGCGGGGGGAGCTCTTTGTGGTGTTCGAGTTTTGCTTTGGTGGTTTGCGCTCTTTGCTTGAGCCGCGTTTTGTCTCGGATGTGTCGAGCCGTTGCCCTTGCCTAAGGGGTCCGAGACTTGTCTTCTTCAAGTGATCTTGCTCTTTGCCTTTCTTTGGCTTTCGATCGCTTGTTGGGGTTTCCTTTTATTTTGTTTCTTTTCTTTTCCTTTTCTCTTATGTTACTTCATGTGAGTGTGTTGTCAATGCACTCATCAAGGGGGAGATTGAGGACCATGTGTGGTTCGAGGACCGGTGGATGGTCGCTTCCTTGTGTGATGAGTGATTGACAACGTTGTGTGGACCGATTCTTGGCTAAGTATTGCGGGTGCGGGTTGCGGCTTGACTCGTGTTGGTGCGGGTGAAGAACAAGCGCGAAAGGTCGTTGCGGTGAGGCCTCCGGTGTGGAGAAGACAAGTAGGCTTCGTTCGAGGGACCCGGTGGCCGGCGGGGGTCAAGTGCGGGCCGCATGGTGGCATGAACGACAAGATGAAGTCGTGGACGGTTTCTTGGTAGAGCCTCAAAACCAAGGTCGAGCCGGGACTACGTGGGAGCCGAGTCATGAGTGGAGATTGGCGGAGGCTACACCGAGTTCGCGGGGTTTGCGGTGGTTCACCGAGAAAACCACCGGGTTACTCGGTTGAGCCACAAAACCGAGGCCGAAGACTCGACGAGGAGGTGCGGCCACCCGGGCCGGTTCAACCGCCCGGGGAGGGGCGGTCGGACCGCCCGGGGCCGGTCGGATCCACCGGGCCGGTCCTAACCGCCCGTGGGGGCGGTCCGACCGCCACGGCCGCCGGCGCCGAGAAGCTTCGAAGCGGAGGACACGCGTCGGGATCGCAAGGCGTGCGTCGAGGCTACGCGAGGTGCGGTCGCCGGGCATCCGTCCGATGGTGAAGACATCAAGAATTCCAAATCCGCCCTTGAGGGGCATGTATCCCTAGTTAGTAGAGAGGGGCTTTTTAGACATTCGGTTGCCGCCTATATAACCCAAGAGGTGAGAGGTTGGCGACCAACTCTTGGAACCCTAGCTCATTTGGTTTTTCCATTTTCGTTCTCTATTTTTCCTAGGTTTTTAGAAGGCTAGTTTGAGAGCTTCATGTGAGATCAAGAGAGAGGGATGGATGTTTGGGTGGCAAACTAGACCTTGTACGAACCATTCATGGCATGTATAGAAGGTTCGGCGTGGTTCTTGATGGTGGTTTTCCCGTCTCTTTGATGTTGATTTTCGGAGCTCTTTTTGGCGGTGTTTTGAGAACGATTTCTTGGGGTTTTTGGTGGGTGTCACGTATGAGGTTCTTGTGCCTCTTTGGTGGTGACTTTGCCCCCAAATCCCCTTTGAATCGGACTCGATTTGGTGGTTTTTCGAGTTGGGCGAGTTCTTGACCTAGAGAAGCGATTTCTTCGATTCCTCTTGATTGTGAGCGTTTCGGGTCGATTCCTTTGAGGTAGAGGTTGCCCGGGAGGTAACCCGGCTATCCCCCGAAGTTTGGCCGCAATCCGTGGAGTGATTCGGGAGATTGAGCGCAAGGAAGTTGAGGTTTGACCCGCGGGTTCCTGTTCCGGAAGGGGCGGTCTAACGACTGCGGGGGCGGTCTAACCGCCGGGGTGTTTCCGGGTCAAAGTTTTGTTTCGCCGGATTTTCCTCTCGTGAGTTCGTTCGCCTTGATCGGAGGAGTGTCCGGGTGAAATTTGGGTTCGTTCTCGTGCGGTTTGCTAGGTGTTCTTGTTTGGAGTTTGTTCTTTGGGGTACGGGAGGTTAGACCGCCCACGGTAGCCGGTCTAACCGCCCCTAGGCCTTTGGGTGAAGGTTTGGTTTTCGCCAAGATTTTACGGTAGCTAGCATGGCCCCGGCCGGAGATCTCTCGTTGGTGAAACCGTGGTGTGTTTTGGTGCTCGGAAGAGGCGTTTCGGAGGATTTCTCGGTTGCCGGGTGGAGGCGGTCTAACCGCCTCCTATACCCGGTCTAACCGCCCCCCTCCGGTTAGCCGGCTTTCGAGTTGCTTCCGCCTGTCGGTCTTGCGTGTGTGTTGTGGTTGCTTTGGTAGAGTTTGTTCCTAGGACCGGTAGCACTCCGGTGCTACGTGGTTTTGGCAAACGGGAGGTAGAAGTGCGGAGCGTGTGATTTCGGGGGTTCGACCGAGCTAGTTCGTCTTGTTGGAGTTTCAATCTCCCTCGAGAAGAATTTTTATCGGCTCCCATTCACTCCCCCCTCTCTCGGTCGCCTTATCGGTCCTTCGGCCATCCCACTTAAACTCCTTTCCTTTCTCCAACAAAGAGGTGAGTGGTTTTACGATTCTCGAGAATCCCTCTATAAACCGTCGGTAGTACCCGCCAAACCGAGGAAACTCCCGATTTACGATACATTTCTAGGTGGAGTCCAATTTAACACATCCCGAACTTTACTTGGGTCTACGACAATTCCTCCGTCACGGTGATAATGTGCCCAAGAAACGAGACCTCCTTCAACCAAAAATCACACTTGCCGAACTTGGCGTATAACCGATGCTCTCGAAGTTTACGCAATACCGGATCTCAAGTGTCCCTCATGTTCCACCTCATTCCGAGAGAAAACTAAGATATCATCTATGAATACTACCACAAACCTGTCAAGATACTCCATGAAAACCTTGTTCATCGGATACATGAAGTATCTTTGGAGCGTTGGTCAATCCAAAGGACATCACCGTGAACTCGTACGGACCATATCTTGATGTGAAAGGCTGTTTTAGGAATGTCCTCCATACGGATCTTTAGCGTGATGGTAGCCGGATCGCGAATCTATCTTAGAGAAAACTTTCGCCCCTCTCATTTGATCGAACGGATCCTCTATCCGGGGTAAAGGATATTTATTTTTGATGGCGACCTCATTGAGAGATCGATAGTCTACACACATCCTCCTAGATCCATCCTTTTTATCTACGAAGAGTGTGGGGGCTCCCCATGGTGATGAACTAGGACGGATAAACCCTTTACTTAACAATTCCTCTATTTGTTTCTTTAATTCCACGCCAAATCTTTGACATCCATTCTATACGGTCTTTTGGATATAGGAGCGCAGGGTAAGAGTTCGATACTGAATTCAATGTCTCGGTCGGGTGGCATACCTGGCAGGTCATCGGGGAATACATCCGGATACTCATTCACCACCTTAATATCTTCCAGCACTTTTCCTTTCATTGAATTCACTAACTCCTTCCCGGTAGGTGACGGTGTTGCGATAAATTCTATTCTGTCCCCTTGTGGGCTGGTCAAGTGAACTGATTTCTCCCGGCACTGGATGACCCCATCATACTTTCTTAACCAATCCATCCCTAGGATTACATCTATGCCCCAGGATTTGAGGACTACCAGATTAGATGGAAAGTCTATCCCCATGATTTTAAGGTTTACTTGGGGGCACAGATGGCTCGCCCCTTTCATCACCGCCGGGTGAACTAACAAGCAAAGGTTTCTTCATCGGACTCACGGGCATATTATGCCTTGCTACGAACCGATCGGTAATGAATGAATGCGTAGCTCCCGAATCAAATAATACGCGGCGGGTACGGAATCGATAGGGAACGTACCAAGTACAACCCCGGAAGCGTCTTGTGCTGCTGCTCCACGGTCATGTTGTGCACCCTACTACGCACATAATTTTGCTTTGAGCTTTGTTGCTCGGAGTGCTCGCACTTCCGGGGCGTCTTTGAGTTGATGGCTGTCCCACTTTTACGAATGTTACTCCTCCGGGGAGGTCCGCATTCCACGCTTAGGGGGTTATTAGCATAATGCCCCAACTCGCCACATTTGAAGCATCCGTTGGGCCGCACCCGGTGGTGGTGTTTCTTGGCAGTGCCCCCCGGGGGTAGGAGCCGGACGGTTCTCGTGGAAGTTTGGTGAGCGTGGGGTTTGCGGGTTGAACCGTTGAGGGGGCTGGAAAGAACGCTCAATAGCCATATTCGGGGGTGCTTACCACCCCGCCCTCCCGGAGCGGAATGGTGTATTTTGATGGTAGCTGAAGCGGGGGCGAGTATGGCTGCTGGACTGACCCTGGGATTGAAACTTGCGTTTCTGCTCCCCAAGCTCTCTGCGCTTGTTCTCTAGGCCAATCGCCTTGTTTAACAGAGTGGCGAAATCCGGGAAGGTATGGCTCTGGAGCTGGTAGTTCAGTGGTCCAATCAACCCATCAAGAAAGCGCTCCTGCCTTTTTGGGTCTGTGTTGACCTCGTCGGGAGCATAGCGAGACAACTGTGTAAACTTGTCCAGGTATTCATTTACAGACATATTGCCCTTCGTTTCGAGCAAGGAACTCTCTCTCGCTTAAGCTTTAACACCCCGTCGGGGATGTGGTGAGCGCGAAAAGCATCTCGGAACTGCCGCCATGTGATGGTGTTAGGTGCGGGATGGGCGGCGGTGTAGGCATCCCACCAATCGATGCTGTCCTTCCAAGCGTCCGGAAGCATAAAGGACCATTTCTCGGTCATTACATTGAGCCCTCTCCAACTTCTTGGTAATGGTTTTCAACCAATCATCGGCATCTAGCGGATCGGTTGAGTGAGAGTAGGTGGGAGGGTGGTGGCTCATAAACTCCTTGTGCTTATCTCTCGGAGCGGGTGGTGGCGGCGGGGGTGGTGCCCTCGGGTGGTCGCTGGGCTTGTAAGTTTTGCACCGCGGAGCGGTGAGGTTCCGAATTAGCTGCATCCGGGCGGCGAAGAATTGGCCGAGTAGCGGGATCCATTGCGGGGTTGAGTGGGGGAGGTGGCACCGGGTTTTGTTGATTGGCTATGTGTGCCCGAACCACCGGGCGGGACGTCTGTCCTCCTCCGACCTGGTGTTTACCATCTGATTGTTAGAGAAAGATATTTCGGATAAGATTATCGACCTGTTGTGTAAAGAAGTGAGTTTGAATTAAGGAAATGACAAGATTTTCCCTTCGTGACCGATTTGGGTGATTCCGATAAAATAGTTATATCCCATGGTATCCTTCTTCAAAAATTATAAATTTTTTTCCAGGCTGTGTAGAACCCATTTCTGAAATTAACCCCACTGGTTTTATCCCATTTGGAGATCCACAATTTGAGTTAAAATTCGAACACCGCAGCTGTGGTAGCACGGTTTTACAGATTCTGTTAGCCTCATTGTTCTGCTTATAACTTGCTGTGTATTAATCCTTTGATGCTGAATTTTGGACAGAGGTTGATCCACAAAATTTGTGAACCAACCCAACTGGTTTTAGGTCAATCGGAGTTTGGTAGCTTGAGTTATGATAAAATCATTGCTGTGCTGTCAAGGAACTGCGCGAACAGATTTTGATTGATTTGGTTGGATAAGTAAGGTGGAAGACAACTTGGAATTGAACCTCAACTAACCATTAACTTAACATGATTTTTCTTGTTGCATTTGTGGTCATCACTCCACAATACAACTCACTCAAACAAAGATCCAAATCAAACATGGTTCACTCAACAACTTTATTACAATCGTTCGTCCTCGCGAGAACGTCTACCGAAAGACAAAAAGATGGTGGATATCCTAATTCCTATTCCACCGAAGACTAGTGGTAGCTGCTGGAGTGCCATATCGAAGTCTTTTGCGGGGAGGAGAACGGGAAGGACAAGATGCTTCCGCTTCGTCGGTGGGCCTCGCTGTCCCCGCCACCGAGCCTCCACCGGGGGCTATCCTTGCCCGTGCATTCGTAGCTCTCCGATGTGTCCTATCCAACTCCTCCGTGCGCTCCCTCCAAGTCCGTGTTAAGAGCTGCTGTCACTCTGGCAAGGATGTCAACACGGCTATCTCGGAAGTCCCCCATAGGTATCACGGTGTTCTCTGTACCACTGACTCTACCGGGGGACGAATGCGAAGTCCGTGCCTTCTAAGCGATCGCGGAACGTGTTGCTGATGGACCACAGTGCTCTTACGGCGGCATCATTGATAGCGGTCGCTTACGAAGCAAAGACAAGTGTCTTTGTGCGGGGGTGAATGGTACGGGTCCTCCATCTTCCCTCCGGTGCGGTAGCAACCACGACATGGACCTCTCGTGGTGTAATAATCTCTCATCCCCGGCTCTACATAGTGTACGGTGATGTACAATGGTCTCACTTGCATATTCTATCTCCCGTAACTGACTCCTCCAATAGCTCACGAACGGAGCGTCGGCCGAGGTATGTGTGTTCATGATACTGCCCCCGTGGTACCTATGCGCATCACCTTGCTTTGTTCTTCATTTTCATTGTTGTTGTTGTTCTCATTCGATCACCATTGTTATCTTCTCCATTTCCCACGACCTTGTTGTCATCCTCTAATCCTTCTATGTCCACCTCTTCCTCTTCTTCTTCACTTTCATCATCTTCTTCGCTCGGAACTTTCTTCACCTTTGCTTGAATCATTCCCGCAGTCATCCGGGTCATTCCCTGCAAGCATTCGATCAAGCTCTTCTCCTCCTTCCACATCCGGTTGCGGTTCAGCTTCTACCTCTGGTGGAAATATTATATCTCCATCTTCATTAACCTCCAGAAAAACCCCGTCATATAGGTTCGTGGATGTTCCTCGGTCCCATCCTCCTCAAACACTATCTCCTCTGGATCTTCTTCATCGTTTTCTTCATGCTTGCACCTCTCTCAGATATCCCCGCTCCAGCGCTCTAAATCCCGGCCGTAATCGTGCGGGTAATCTCCAACCTCTGCTGCGCCTCCTCTGCTTGTGCCTCCTCCGGGACTACCGGATAGCGTGGAGCTAAGCGTCCCGAAGGAAGGCGACCACCGGTGCTCTTGCGGGCGGTAAGACGAGACTCGGCCATACGGTAAGAAAAGGCGAACTCGGCATAGAGGAAATCAAAATGATGCAAATTTTCAACAAAAGGACATGAACAAATTAGATTTTTATGCGAAAATAAGGTGGTTTTGAAGGATGACGGAATGATCTAGAACATGAATCCTTAAAGTTCGTCCATTTCTAGCTAAGGTCGCCGTTCCTACGATCAAACGCTTCGATACCACTCTGTCACACCCGATTTCCGAAGAGGAACCAAGTGCATCTCATATGTGCGCCGGGATCGGTTCACACACATATGATAGACAAAAATGAGTGAAATACCATAAACGAGTTTACAAACGTACTTCAAAGTTTAACCTCTTATTACACTCATGCGGGGAGACTCGAAGGTCTCTAACAACGGAAAACGATAACTACTCGTCGAGTCCTCGTCTTCCGCTCCCACGGCAGCCTCTTGACCTCGGGGGTCCGCAAGCCTCACGGCTCATCGAAGTCATCGTAGAACTCCCCTCCAAAGTTCTCCTCGAACGGCGATAGGCAAGGCCGAGCACACTTATGGTTGGAGCTCGGCAAGTGGGGGAAAATGCAAGGCTATCAAGGATAGGCTAAGGTTTTGCAGCGGTTAGCATTTTAATGTTGATCAAGTTTTAATTAAGGAACTCCTAGTTACTAGGTGTAAGTTCGTACCAACCCACTTAAGAGAACTTAAAAGCCAAAACAACCCAAGCTCAACGAGCTTTACCAACCACGATTTGTCTCATCTTTAGGTTCATTAATCATGTGAGGGTCCAAGCCGCTCATGACCGTGAGCACGGGCGATCGATCGGTTTACACTGCGAGAGGTTTGCACACTTTACCCACGGCTCGCGTAAAAGCTCCGAAGAACTTTAAACCCAACCATGCGATGCGGCCAAGCACCATACCACACTTCCGAGGTGTGATTGCATAGGGACGCTACGAAGCCTTTACAAAGGCATGCAAAAGACTAACGACCCGCATAGTTACGGATCGGGGCGGACCATAACCCTCCCTAGTGGTCGGCACCTTAGCAAAGGCTACTACCCCAAAAGGGCCGGGCTATACCCCCGCAACCGGATCCCCCCTCCGCTCCTTACGGAAAAGGGCCACTAGTACGATCACACACCTAATTATTCGGCTAAGGTCAGAGCCATGTAACACTGTGGTTGCGCATGTTTTCTTGGGTGGTTCTCCATGTTCCGATTAAATCAGGTGTTCTTGCATTACCCAAAACATTATCCATAAGCCATGTATCATTTCCATAAAAGACCCCTTTTTAACCAACCCATGTTAAGCAACTAGCGTTTTCTACCCAAAACTTCATTTGAAAGGGCTAGGCCAAGGATCGGGGGTAAAAGATCTAGGTAAGTCCTTAAAAAGGTTTTCCCGTCAATTTAATGCAATGATAACATAAAGTAAACATTAATTTGTAATGCAATTGTATAGGACAAAAAGAGAACATGCGGGGGGAGAAGACCACTTGCCTTCCTCAACTACGGTAAAAACTTCTTCCTCTTCGAACAACGCCCCCGCCCCCCCGATCGTCCCCGAGAGGTGGCTCGGATGAAACGAGCACGATATCTACGATGCACACATAAAGCATACAATAAATAAAACAGATCACCAAACAATCCTAAAGACTAAAAACATGCTGCTAAAACGACGGGCTCGGCGAGACGATCGAAAGGACTACTAGAACGCTAAAAACGGAGCTATAACGGAGAAGTTATGCTAAAAACAAGGTTTAAGGACTAATTGCGATAAACTAAACTACTCGGGGGCCTAACAGCAAGAAAAAACAGGGGGCTAAAACATAAATATACTTAAAAACAGAAGGTTTGAATTATTAAAAGGGGTGCTATGGACCTCGGGTAGGGTTTTCTAATAGATCGGGGGTCAAAACAATAAAAACGGGACTTATGTGCAAGGATCTTTTAAAGGTGGAAGGGTTCGGACAGAAAAGTAAAGAGCTCAGGGGGTTTTTCATAAAATGGCCGGCGGTGCACCGCGTGGACCCGTGGCGGGGGAGCGATCTGTGCCGCGTCGATCTTGGATCGGGCGGCGGGCGCGGTCGTAGACCGGCGCGCCGTGGACCAAGTCCACTGGTCCACGGTGGACCGAGGCAAGGGGGGGTTCATCCTTTTAATGGGCGCGCCGTTGGCCGTGGGATCTACGGTTGTGGTCACGTGTGAGCACCCGACGACGCCGGCGCTAGGCCGACCCGCGGCGGCGCCGGCCGAGACCTCGCCGGAGGTTCGCCGGCGATTGCAAAAAGGGGCTAGGGGCCACGGTTTTGGACGGGAAGAGGCTCTACGCGAGGCTGGGCGGCGACGGGTGGACTACACGGTGGCTAGGAAGGTGGCTCGGCGGTCGTGCTGCTAGCACCGCAAGGGGGCGGGTTGCGCCGGTGGGCGGCGGGCGGTGTGCCCTAGCCCCGACTCAATGTAAGCGAAAAGGAGGGCGAGGAGATGATCCTTACGGTGTATAAGAGCTTTGGTGGGCGAGGAATCGACGAATGAAGCGGCAGTGTGGAGATCGACGCGGGCGGCCGGCCTCCGATGGGTGGCGACGGTGGCGAGCGATTAGAGCGCTAAGGACCTGCGGGTTCAAATTGATGCACGAATAAGTTCACGGATACAAAGGGGAAGTGAAAGGGAAGAGTTGAGGAGCTTCACCCGACGGTGGGCGGCGACGTGCGACGGCAATGGCGCGGCGGCGCACGGTCACGGCGGCGGCGCAAGAGGCTAAGGCACGGGAGGGCGTTGGGACTCGGTGTGAAGCGAAGGGGGGGTAGCGGGGGGCCCCGGGGGGGTTTATATAGGGGGGTGGGGGGTGCGGGAGGCGGTTCCGCGGCGCGCCATGGCCATTGATGGCCACGGTTTGAATAGGAGTTAAGGGGGGGGGGGGTTAAAAGAGGGTAACGGCCGAATTAAGAGAGGGGAAAATGAAGGAGGGCATCCTTCGCCTCGGTTACAAGGTTTTGATGGCGGGGGGAGTGATGGATCCGGCCGGTAACGGCCGGGCGGCCATGAAGGGGGCGGGTTACCCCGGCGGGGAGGTGGGAAGAGGAAGCGCGGGAGCCGGGCCCCACCATCGGCCCTGTCCCCCGCGCAAAAGAAAAAAAAAAAAGGAAGGCGCGGTCTTGGGCCGTGGTGGAGGCGGTTTGGGCCGGGCCGGGGTGTTTGCTCGCGCGGAAAAGAAGAAAGGCCAGCCGGCCTGGGGTCTCGCGGGTTGGGCTAGAAAGGGAGAGAGAGAGAGAGAGGGAGGGAAGAGTTTGTTTTGTTTTTTTTTAAAATTCCTTCAAATACATTTTTCAAACATTCAAACTCCAATCAAAAGAAAACCATGCATTCAAATCATGATGCACAAACACTTATTGTCTCTAAATTATTTTAGTGATGTTTATTTATTTAAAAGCCAATTTGTTTAATGATTTATTTTATGTCCTTAAGGAAATTTTTAAACCTAGCCATTTGTTGCTATAATAATTTAGTGATGGATTTTTTTTAGGGTGTTACACATAACATTAGAAGTTCAACTTAACAACCTCAAGAATAATGCTACAACTTCATCTAATGATGCTTCCTCTAACTCTCAAACATCAACAAGCAATGGTTGTTCTAGATGTTATAAAATTGATGTAAATGCTTGTGCTACTAATGTTGCCGAGATGAATGCCATGAAGAAAGAATTTGCTAGGTTGTCAAATTCTCTCATTGATGAAAAGAAAAAATAACCTAAGAGAGTTGAGTTTGAGAACCACACCAAAGGCTTTGGGTCAAGCTACATGAAGAAGTTTGGCTTTGCGGATGAGAAGGGGCTTGGTAAGCAAGAACAAGGAACAAAAGACCCCATCCCATTCATCAAGAACTACCACACCAAGGGTATGGGAACAAGAAATGTGGTACCCGGTATGAAGCAATTGGGTTTCAAGAACTATGACAACCAAGTTGGGTACAACACACCTATCAAGTTTAAGAGCACCCAAGCTACAACAAATGCACCACAACCTAAGGCAAACACCAAGACAAACAAGTTGAGCAAGAATCCCAAGCCACATGCCTCTCAAGATAGCTTCTATGCCGAATATGTGTTGACTTGGAACCACAAGGGTAAGGTGGTTGCCAAGTATGTGGGACCCCGCACAAAAGGGACATTGATCAAAAGGAATGTGTGGGTGCCCAAGATTCTTGTGACTAACACTCTAGGACCCAAATCCACTTGGGTACCTAAAACACAAGCATAACTTGTTTTGTAGGCATACTCCTCCGGTGGAACAAAATGGGTGATTGATAGTGGATGTACAAATCATATGACCGGGAGAAGAAAATGTTTACATCTTGTGATATGATTGAAAATCCTACGGAAAGAATTGCCTTTGGAGGCAATGGTGGAGGAACGGTTGTTGGTCTTGGTAAAATTACTATCTCGATCAATCATTCAATTTCCGATGTTTATTTGGTTGAATCTTTGGACTACAACTTGTTGTCCGTTTCACAACTTTGTGAGATGGGTTATAATTGTTTGTTCACCAATGAGGGTGTGACCGTCTTTAGAAGGGGCGATGACTCCGTTGCCTTTAAGGGTGAACTCAAGGGAAGGCTTTACTTGGTGGATTTTTCATCGGATAAAGCCAAACTTTATACATGCTTATTGGCAAAGTCTAGATTGAGTTGGCTTTGGCATCTCCGACTAGCTCACGTTGGGATGAATAATCTCAATAAGCTTCTAAAGGGGGAACACATCCTAGGACTAACAAACGTTCATTTTGAGAAAATGGAATTTGTAGTGCTTGTCAAGCCGGAAAGCAAGTTGGTGTCCCTCATCCCGCTAAGAATGTGGTCACCACCACAAGACCATTAGAACTACTTCACATGGATATTTTTGGTCCGGTGGCTTATGTTAGCATTGGAGGGAACAAATATGGATTTGTCATTGTTGATGACTACTCTTGGTACACTTGGGTATTCTTTATGAAGGACAAGAGCAAAGTTCATGAAATATTCAAGAAGTTTGGCACAAGAGCCCAAAATGAATTTGATGTGAAGATCAAGAGAGTGAGAAGTGACAATGGCACCGAGTTCAAGAACACCAACATTGAAGAGTATCTTGATGAAGAAGGCATTGGTCATGAACTCTCCGTCCCATATACTCCACAACAAAATGGGATAGTGGAGAGGAAGAATAGAACTCTTATTCAAGCCGCAAGAATCATGCTTGATGAGTACAAGACTTTCGATAGTTTTTGGGCGGTAGCAATCAACACGGCTTGTCATGCTATCAACCGTTTGTATCTTCACAAGCTTCGCCACAAAACCGCCTATGATCTTCTAACCGGTAAAAAGCCTAACGTGTCTTACTTTA
This sequence comes from Cenchrus americanus, assembly GCA_947561735.1. Taxonomy (NCBI): domain Eukaryota; kingdom Viridiplantae; phylum Streptophyta; class Magnoliopsida; order Poales; family Poaceae; genus Cenchrus; species Cenchrus americanus. The sequence continues at coordinate 27,969,225 of OX387241.1, read as the reverse complement.
GAGTTTTTGGTTGTAAGTGCTTCATTCTTAACAAGAAGCCCAAAAGCTCTAAGTTTGCATCTAAAGTTGATGAAGGTATCTTTCTTGGTTATGCCTCAAACGCTCATGGCTATCGTGTCCTCAACAAAACCACTAGTTGTGTTGAAATCACGTGTGACTTGACGTTTGATGAATCTAATGTCTCTCAAGTGGAGCAAGTTGATGAATTGTGTGTAGGCAAGGATGTACCAGCTGAAAAGGCTATAAGGAAGATGGCCATTGGAGAAGTCAAGCCTCAGGAAGAAGATGATGAGGACTGCGAAATTGAAGAAATAGCAATTCTACCTCTCGCTGCTAACCCCGGAGTATCCGGAGAAAAATCCAGAGATTCCGGGTTCTCCGGAAACTCCGGAGAAAAGTCCGGAGATTCCGGACCTGCTCCGATACTTCTTAAGGCGAGTCAAGAAATTGAGGATTTGATTCAACAATAAGTTTCGACCCACATCGAAGAGTTCGGCAAAGTGTTCAACGAGATCATCCCGTTGACAACATTCTTGGAGGCATCCGTACAGGGGTAACAACTCATTCAAGATTAGCAAATTTTTGTGAACATTACTCATTTGTTTCTATGTTGGAACCTCTTAGGGTTAAGGATGCTCTTGGAGATGCCGATTGGGTAATGTCCATCCAACAAGAGCTCAACAACTTTACTAGGAATGAAGTCCGGTCCTTGGTGGAACGCCCCAAGCAAAATGTGATTGGAACCAAGTGGGTGTTTCGCAACAAGCAAGATGAAGATGGCGTGGTGACTAAGAACAAAGCTAGATTGGTGGCTAAGGGGTACACTCAAGTGGAAGGCTTGGACTTTGGAGAAACATATGCACCGGTAGCAAGGCTTGAAGCAATTCGCATACTCTTAGCTTTCGCCACCCATCACAATTTCAAGCTACATCAAATAGATGTCAAGCGTGCTTTCTTAAATGGTCCAATCTCCGAAGAAGTCTATATTGAGCAACCACCGGGCTTTGAAGACCCTCAATTTCCTAACCACGTCTACAAGCTCCATAAGGCGCTTTATGGGCTCAAGCAAGCTCCTAGAGCATGGTATGAATGCCTTAAGGAATTTCTCTTAAAGAAAGGATTTGAAATAGGCAAAGCCGATCCTACTCTCTTCACTCATAAACAAGGTAATGATTTGTTTGTATGTCAATTATATGTTGATGATATCATATTTGGGTCTACGAATCAAACTTGGGTTGATGAGTTTAGTAGGATTATGACCAAAAGATTTGAGATGTCTATGATGGGAGAGTTGAAGTTCTTTCTAGGATTTCAAATCAAGCAACTCAAGGATGGCACATTCATAAGTCAAACCAAGTACACTAATGATATGCTCAAGAAGTTTGACATGAACAATGCCAAGCCCATCAAAACACCTATGCCATCAAATGGACATCTTGATCTAAATGAGGAAGGCAAAGCATCCATGATTGGTTCTTTGCTTTACCTTTGTGCATCTAGGCTCGATATTATGCTTAGTGTGTGCTTGTGTGCAAGATTTCAAGCTAATCCTAAGGAGTGTCATCTAATGGTGCTTAAGAGAATTTTTAGATATTCGGTTCATACTCCTAACCTTGGTTTATGGTATCCTAAGGGCTCCACTTTCGATCTACTTGGCTACTCCGATTCGGACTATGCGGTTGCAAAGTAGATAGAAAGAGTACATTCGGGACTTGTCGATTTCTTGGGAGGTCCTTGGTGTCTTGGAGTTCCAAGAAATAAAACTTTGTTGCCCTTTCCACCGTCGAGGCCGAGTATGTCTTTGCCGGCACTTGTTGTGCTCAACTACTTTGGATGAGGCTCACTTTGAGAGACTTTGGTTGCAAGTTTAGCAAGGTTCCACTCTTGTGTGACAATGAGAGTGCCCTTAAGCTAGCTAACAACCTCGTAAACCACTCAAGAACAAAGCACATAGACATAAGACACCATTTCTTGAGAGACCACGAAGCCAAAGGAGATATCGCTTTAAGTCATGTGAGCACCGATAAGAAACTAGCCGATATCTTCACAAAGCCTCTTGATGAACTAAGGTTTTGTTCCTCGAGGAGTGAGCTAAATATCTTGGATTCTCGTAACTTGGCTTGAGATCATGCACATGTTTGAGTGACCTAGACTAGGACTTTGAAAGCAAAAGATTTGTGAAAACTAGTGTTGAATTTGTTTTTTGAAAAATTTGGATTTTCATAGTACAACACTTGGACTATTGTTCCCATTGCTTGTTTATGGCTAGTTCAAAGTGTTGATACTACTCGAGCTCGGATATATTACATATATAATCTTTCAAATCTATCCCAAATCAAATTCCTTGCAAATCTTGTCGCCGGACTCGGGGGGAGCGGAAACTCCGGAGATTTTTTCGGAGATTCGGGTTTCCGGAAACTCCGGGACTGGCCCGAAGTATCGGGATTTTTAGGTTATAAATACCCTTTTACCGTGGTCAAAGGAGTCCATTTACCCCTTCCACGGTTTGACCGCGACCAACTCCTCTCCCGTCGACCCCTTTCTCCCACATCTCGCCTTAGGTGATTTTCGAATCCAACCTACCAAATCTCGTGTGAGTGAGGGATTGAAGGCACCAAGGCGTGGAGATTGAAGATCTACATCTATTTTGAAGGATTGAAGTCCTCTCCCCTCTCTCCCCAAGGTATTCCTTGAAGAACAATTCCCGATCTACTTCTCTTTAGTTGGTTTCATTGTATCGTCTTAGGGAATAGATGGAGAACACTGCATAGGCCCTAGATCTACATTTTCTCGCCGTTTGGATGGTCGATTTGTGTAACATTGTGAATTAGGGTTTTGGGTATGAAACCCCGAAATTCCGGGTTGAAAAACCCGGACTCTCGGACTTCCGGAGTGTCGGACCTTTTCCCGAGTCTCCGGGTTCATCCCGCAAACCCTAAATCACAAAGTCGTGCATCTCTTCCATGACTCATCTCTCACTTCCATATCTTTTTTCTTTATCCGGATGGTGAGAGTGAAGGTCCAACGCGAGACCGAGGAGCCCTCCACCCAAAGGAGGACTAAGGCTAGGCACGATCCCGCCGCCTTGAGGGCCGTTCAAGAGGAGCTAGGCTAAGGGGGCTCTCGGCGCGGCTCTAGGCCAAGAAGAGGTGACCCTCCTCCCTCCTATGCCGAGAGAAGTGAAGAAGAGATAGAGGAGGAGGAGGAGGAGGAGGAGAAGGAGGAGGAAAGGACCGAAAGTGATGGTGTAGAGGAGGATGAAACCTATGAGTAGCCACTTGAGCCTCCTCGTCGCCGGGGGAAGGGGCCGGCTAAAGAGAAAACCCACTCCAAGCCTCACCCCAAAAAGAGCCACCAAGCCTCTTATGTCCATCAAAGTCGTGCCGCTACTCGCATTCCTCCTAAACCAAGCAAGGAGTAGCGGCCCACATTTGCCCCAAAACACCTCCTAGACTTATCCCTACCCTTCCACCAAACGTCCGGTGGTTGACACTCCTATCAAGCTTAGGGAGCCCGGATCCGTGCTTCGCTTTGCCGAGCACATGATAAGGGATTATTCCAAAAATGCTCTAGCTGTGAGAAACAAAGGGAGGAGGATGTTTATCGGTATCTCAAAGGAGAAACGCTTAAGGAAAGATTTTGGTGTGACTTTCATAGAGATTTTTATCAAACCGTCAATCCCAAATTGGTTGCCAAGAACATGGTGCTCATTGTGAAGATGAGGTACATAGATTGGAAATACTATGAGGACCTCAACAACACCGTGTTCAACTCCGTGATTGAGAAGTGCAAGGAGGTTGGCTTATATGATCTCATGGGGTTTAGGTACAATTGGAACAAGGAGATTCTCACTCAATTCCATTGCTCCTATTACTACAACCCTTATGACAACACCATCACATGGACAACCCAAGGGAACAAGTGCACCATAGACTACATGACTTTATCTAGGCTCTTGGGACTTGGTTCTAAGGATGAAGAACACACTCCCGTTCACAATAAGAACAAATACAAGCCTAGGGAGCTCACCTTCATGTTTCCTTGTCGTGACTTGGCTATTGAGGGCAAGGTAGATCAACTCAATCCATACTACTACTACCTCAACCAAATCTTTCGTCCCACCATCGATCCCAAGCAAGGAGATGCCACGGCCTTAAGGTACTTTGCTCTCGAATCTCCTAAATAGGATGGCACCGGATGAGGAAGGTTTTTGCATATTTGACTTCATTTGGAATGAGTTGAGAGGGCTATGCATGATCCCATGAAGTATCTCCCCTATGCCCCCTATCTTATGTACATAATTGAGAGAGTCACCAATGTTCGTTATCCCAAGGATGTTGTTCATGAGCCATTCCGTCACCTCCATGATCGAGCCAACAAACCTCCAAAGGCTCGCAAGTACGTTGGCTCCTCTAGTGCAACTCTCGCCATGATGGTCGTTGACGGTTAATAGTTGTATCAAAGTTCGTTTAGACTTGCAAGCGGACAAGTCTCCCGTCGTAGTCAAGGGACCCTTCTTCCCTCGAGTGGTGAACCCAAGGTATCGAGTCCGCGGAACAATGTGCAATGCAAGGAATCAATCTAGTAAAGCAAGGAAAGCTATCTAATGAAGAACCAAATTGCATCTAATCTACTAACTCATAAAGATAACACATCTAATCTAATCTACTAAAGAGGTAACAAGAGAAAGCAAAAGATAACCGATCTAGAGAGTCTAGATCATGCTTATATTGTAGCTCCAAACAAGATAGATGAAGATAGAAAAGCGAGATCTCATTAAAAGCATCTTTAAATCGTGGCCTCCCGTCCGACTCCGAAAACGCCCGCCTTTCGGAACCCCCGTTCTGTCACAACGTATCCCTATTCATGCGGGTAGTCTAGGGCGAGTTCGATAAGAACAAGTTGAAATCACTTGGCCGGTCCGGTATGCACCTCTAGCCACCGCGGCTACAAGAGCACCCTATGTAATCTATCTTAAGTATAGATCGTAGAAGAAGCAAAACCAAGAAGAAAACAAAATCATCGAGAAGGCACTTGATCACTAGAAATCGGATTCACTATAAAAACTTCACCATGAATGATTACATGAACAAGATCACCACCAGGATCCTACCTCGATCTTGATCCTTGCTCCGAGCTCCGACGTGGTCTTCCATGAAAGGTTCCCACGTCGGCCGGGGAAACCCTAGAAAACTAGCACGACCCTCATCTCCGAGATGGTGTCCATCAAGCTTCTCTTGCTCCTCGGCGGCGGATGACGAATTAGTTCTCGCGTGGCTCTCGGTCGGGGGGCTATAAATAGCCCGAGATGCAACTAGGTCAAAGGGGAGGCCGACGGGCCTCGAAATGGGCCGGCCAACCGGCTCGGGCCCACTTCGGCCCAATCCGTGGCTCGCTTCGCCGGTGTTGCTTCCCGTGTCTTCTAGATCCTCTCCCCTTTTGCATGTGGGCCCTTGTCGTCGGTTTCTCTCCGAATTGGACGAAGCTCCTTGTCTTGCAAGATTCAGCACTTTTCTTGCTAGGTCCTCGGAGTTTTCCATCTTCTCGGGTTGGGTCCTTGGGCTCTTGGAGTCATGTTCACTTTATTGCTTGACTTGTACGGGCATCAAGGTATGTCATGAGGTGCTTAATGAACTTATCCTGGAAGTCTTGCTTTCAACGTTAAACCCTGCGTAAACACTTAACTCCAAAACCGACATGCACAAGTGAACTTGTTATACCACGGGGGTTAGTACCAATGGATAAGATATAAAAGTCATGCCAACACCAAAGGTAAACTCATGGCTAGGTTGACGGATTTTCACCGTCAACAGCTCCCCCATGCTTAAACCTTGCTCGTCCTCGAGTAAGCCTTCGATGGATATCATCGTTGCCCTTCATCGTTTAAACCTTGCACTTGATCATACATGAGAAAACATAATGCTCTCAAAAGTTTAGTTCGTTAAAGTTCTATAATGTACTAGCCTTCATCCCTACGGAGGGTAGATAATCAATTAAGCTTATCCCACAAGTATTAACATGCTCCCAAAATTCAAATGGATTTCGAAATTTTGAAATAAAGAACGAGATGAAAAAGAGCTAAACCAAGTTCACAAATTTAAACTTCCTTGCATCTTGCTCATAAACTCTCATCTCATCTTGTCTCTCAAGCCTATTTATTCTACTCCTTTCCCTCTCATAACATTCATTTATGTGGTAGGCTTTATATGGAGCTTTTTGGGAAAGTTTAGTCCTACCAAGATATTATAAATGAGATGTTGTTAAAACAATACAAGCTTCTCATGGTCTTACCGAGACTCGTCAAAAAGGTCATTGGAAAATAATGTTAAGTCAAGGAGGGGAAAGAGAAAAATACACACGCTTGAGATAGGTGGACATGTGCAAATGGCAAATAGTGATCCCGAGGCACAAAGGAAGTCCTCGTTATCGGATTGCACATGGTTGGAAAAATGAGTATGGATCTTTTAAATCTTGAGTCCTTGCAATTCCTAATGCACTTTAGAGAACCGGGGAGTTCACTTTATTTAACTTTTATATCATACATACTCATATTTTTTTTCTTTTCTCATCTTTTTCTCATACTCATATTTTTGTTCTTTCTTTATTTTTCTCATTTTTTCTTTTTCTTTCTCATCAAATTTTTTTATTTGCTCCCCTTGAACTCTAAAATTGCATTGTACCTACCTCCTCCCCCATGCTTAGACGTTTGCTCGTCCTCGGGCAAAGAGGTGATAGAGATAAGGTAGGCACCGTAAATACTTTTCCTTTGGAGAGATACTTGAAGTCTTCAATCTTGGCACCATCGATCTTCCTTGAATTGATGATCCATACTCAACGATAGGTTGTGGTCAAGGAGGTAAACACAAAAGATGATATTTGGTTTTAAGGATGGATATCCGGCGAGGTTTGTGAGATCTCCGATGTGGGGATACACAATGCACGGATAAGAGGCTAGCAATAAGATAGATACGCAAAAACGGAATGACCAGCTTCTTAGTCTCGGGCCAGAGAAATCAAGGCCTGAAATAACTCACCCAAAAATAAACCTTGTATACTAAGTTTTTGCACTCAAATATTTATATGGCTCTGGATAGGTAGAGCAACACGCAAGTGGTATTTATGACAAGGTTAGTTTTAAATAAATCATATTTAATCCATCTAAAACTTGAGAGCACATAAAACACTATGGGTTTTTATTTTTATCATAACCTCTGCTAAAGATTAAGCTAGCATTTAGATAATTTCAGATTTGTATTTTAAGAGAGCATTAGCTTAATCATGCATAAAACAATTACAAAGATAAAAAAGCTGTAATTATAATCATATGCTAGGTGGTGAAATTATTCATGATGAAAATAAACACTAACACACATGCTGAAAATTAACACACATACTGAAATTTAAATAAGAACTGAAAACACTACGCAAACACAAACTAATATAAGCTGAAAATTAAAGAAAAGGGAAAAAGGAAAGATAACTAAAGCTCCTCCTCTCTCTAATCTTCCCTGGTGGTTGATATTAATAGTCTTGGTTGTTGTACCCTTACTCATAATAGAATTGCACCACTCCTCCTATGAATTGTCTGACGGTGCTAAGTGAAGGCGTCAAAGCTCATATGCGATGTTCGCATTTCCTACACCCATTTGGTTTGCATTGGTTTGGATGGATGCAATATTTTGCATGTTTGTCGCAGCGTATCCTCCAATGATGGTCACATTTTGTTGTGGTTGTGGAAGGTGTGCATATGGCTCCGCAAAGGCTACGTTGGGCACCGCAAAATTTGGTGGGGGCATGGCTGCACCACTCCATGATGCTTGCATTGGTACACCACCGTAGTAACTCGACGGCGCCGAAATTCCTCCAAATGATGGCACATAATTTTGTTGTGCACCTCCTTCTTGGGCCGTGGAAGAACCTTTTCTTGGCCGTCACAAGAAGTCCTTCCTCTAACCAATCTTCTTTCCCCTCAAGAAAAGTCTTATTCTTCCATAGGGGCAAATTTACTTTGGCCACTTTGAAGCCTCCTCTCTCATCTTCACTTATATATTTGCTTTCTTCATATTCTCAAATCCTAGGGAAGTCCCGACTAGGAGATGATTCGGGTTCCTTGCAATACCCGTTCTTAAAAAGATAGCCAACATGGAGAGGTAACAACCCGATCTCCCGAATCCGATGTTGCTCACAACACCACCGGTTGATCATAGGTGAGTGGGGTTGATTGGCTTCTTGGCAATCAAAGTCGAGTAAAGCCAATTCAACTCCGTGTTGGTTATCTTTGTCTCTCTCATTCTCCCCAAAATCCTTTTGCACATCCAGTGAAACTCTTGGATGATGGGGTTCCGGATAAAATTTCTTCGTTGATGGTCTTCTCCCGTGCTCATACTCTAAAAACCTTCCCATGTGCCTCCATGCACATTCACTTGTTCCGCGGCTCCCTTGAAAACCGAGCTATTCCTTAATACATAAGGAACCGCTTGTTCAATCAAGATAGGAGACACTCGCACATGGGTCTATGATACTAGAACATGCAATCACTTCGAACATGAAAACCAATCTAATCTATCGAGAGTCGTGATCACGGTTTCGCCCTTTCCCTCCTCTCGTACTCACTACGCGAAGGTATTCATGACTAGACCTATGATGGACACGACGTGTTGAATGGATCCAAGGAAGCATTGAGACCTTACTCCCTTTACGGCATGGTAGCTAACCTTAAGCATTAAAGTATATTCAACACAAGATGATAGATAGATAATCCAACAAAGTATGATTACATCTCAAGATCGATTGCAACCCATGGATGAAAGGAGATTACCCCATCAAGGTGCTAGACATAGCACCATTGATCAAGGTTACCCTTCCGACGATGTCTTCCTTCTTCTCCACTTGTGGGCTCCCTCCAAACGGAATGAGAGACTCAGCACTCCTTCATCAAGGATATGCGCCATGGTCATGAGAATTTCCTAGGCGAATTCCTTGTGGGTGTTTGCCGACACTCCGTTAGAGAATTGCACCGGTGTCCCGTATGAAAACCCAATATGTGGAGAGCTTGGTCGTCGAAGTCGACGTTCGCTACAAGCCTCTACCTAAGGCGAGCGAGCTTCTTCTCCTCCTCCTCCGTCATGATGACATACCCCTCGGAATACCGTGGAGCGTATGGAGGTGGAGCGGATGATCGTGTCGAGTGGCGAGGTCGGACGGCGACTCCTCCATATGTCCTTGAGGTTTGGTGAACCTCATAAACGAGTTTCGTGTAGCCCTCATGCCACCAAAGAGAAGGGTGTGGTTCCTCCTCGGTGGTGCCGTGTCCTCCTCCATACTCGAGGAGACTCGGAAATCGAGTGCCTCCTCGAAGTCGATGATGGCTTAAACGACGATGATCCCTTCTTCTTTTTTTGGTGAAAAAGCTTGTAGGTTTCTTCCATATTTGCAGCACTCTCCCTCACAAATATATATCCAGGGTTTCCAACCGGTAACAAGGTACACAAATATTATTTTGGAGTCTGGACTTTGAGTGGAATTAGGATGTGATTTGTTGCACGAAACAAGCGAGGTGGATGGCTAAGTCTAAGGTAGTTCCGGACTACAAACTAAAGCACACGAACAAAGAGATAGATGGGAGACTTACTTCTCTCCTCCTCTTGGCTCGGTTTTCTCTAGCGCACCATGTTGCTTCGTGACCGCGTGCACCCGAAAACGTTCTCGTCCACTCCTTCGCTTGCATTATTGCTCCTTCCACTTGATGTTTTCGCTTTAACTCACTTCCATACTCCCTTGCCTCACATGCATCCATGATATTCCTACAAAATAAAGCCTTGGCTGCCCCCCATGCTTGTACTTTGCATGTGATTTGATAAAAGATGTTGGAGGGGCATCCAATGATGTATCATGGTGCATGTATGGTTAGGTTAACTAGATTGCCTCCCTCTAAGCATGTTTTAACGCTAAGCACTCCTCTAATTTCGAAGATTAAAAATAAATTCAGAGCTATGGGAGAGCTCAAGCATAAATTTAGAGAAGGTTTTAAAGCATTAAAAACAAATGTAAGTCGAAAAATATTTCCGACTACTTTTATGTTGGTCTCACCGGTATTGTTTGCCTTCATTAGTTGAGAGCAAGCTTTTCCCAGCTTGATCATGGGGGCATAGGTTTAGGTTCTAATTTTGATTAGATAAGAGAGATTTTGAATGAAATAAAATTAAATGAGGCTTACAAAAATTCTAATCTTAGAGAAACCATGGATAAGGATTTTTAAACCAACCAAAAGTTGAGTTTCTAGATTCACGCGAGTCCTACCGCGTGCTGAAATTTAAATAACATCTAGATACAAGTCGTGGCTCTACTCGTGTGTTTTTAGCATGAAAAGCAAATCAACCACAACATTATAAAGAAGATGAAAGGTTGAGATAGGTTCGGAATTTTTTCGGTTTTGGTTTCTCAAAAAGAAGCAAACAATCACATAGGATGGTTCATGTAAGGGGTTTATGATCAAGCAAAATATTCAACCAAGAATTATGTCTCTAATATTGTTCAACCATTCTAAGTCTAATGTTTTGCGTAGTAAAAATCAAAACTGAATTATTAAAAAGACTCGAAAAACCTGGAATCGGGTTGTCCTCCCGTAGCTTATTCTTGACTCGACGAAACGGGTTGCCTCCCCGCCTAGCGCTTCGTTTATAGTCCATGGCTAGACTCCTTCACTTGATTACTTCGGATCAACGCTCTTTGCGGGCATTGCAATCTTGGGTACCCACTTCCGCACCATCTTGGGCACGGGCTTATTCTTTAGCTTAGTCATTTTTTTCATCTTCACAGTCGGCTTTGTCTTTTGGTCTTGACGGATGCAACAACTTTCTTCATGTAATGGCCCGGCATCTCAAACTCTGGTCCTTCATGTAATGGTCTTAGTGTGATCCTCCATCTCTCCCGAATGAGTTTGAGTAGCCTTCGCCGTCTTGGGACCTTGGGGTTGTCTCGGAAATTCTTCTTTGTTAACCATCGGGAGCCCGACAAGTTGTCCCACTTGCATCTCTCACACTTCATCATGATGAACACTTCATGTATGGAGCTTCGACCTCTCGTCACCTTGCCATCTAGATTCTCTAATACTTTCTCCATATCCTCGAACTTAGTGACGGCGTCCTTGTTGATCTTAGCTTGCTCGTCCATGAAGTCCTTGAATTGTGTACAAAGGGAAACCAAATCTTGGATGGATGAACTTGCATTAAATCGGGGTTTACCTTGGACATGGACGTGCTCCTCACAATCCTCGCATGTGGATCTTGCCTTGGCAGCCTTTAGGTGTTGAGCTTCTTTCTCTATCTCCATCTTCTCCATCCTCCTCTTAAGTAAACCGATTTGCCACTCAAGGAATCCGGCTCGTATGTATTCATTGAAACGCTCCAAAGCTATTGCAATCGTCATGTAGATAGTTGAGACCTTGATCTTAAACGGCCCTCCGGCGTCTTGAAGGTTTACGATAGGTAGATCAACGATGTCGATTTAGGTTGATCTTCCTTTGAACTTGGAGGTGGTGATTCCCTTGGAGATTTTGACGGTCCTTCGACTTTGGCTTTTGGATCTAGGGTTTCCAACCCTTTAGCTTGTGTTGCATGTCTCCTTTGCACCGTAAAGTTTTCCCGGATCATCCACAAAAAGATTTGGGTTTCTTGGAGAGGTAGCCAACCATCTCCGGTTAGGGTTAGTAATAAAACAAAAATCTAAAAAGAAAAATTAGGGTTAATCAAAAACTAGATTAGATTGATTTTTTTTCTTTTGAAGATGATCAAAGTTAAGAGATGCAAAAGAAAATCAAAAGAAAAACTGAAAAAAATAAGTGATACTAGATTGGATCTTGATTGCTTGTTCCCCGGCAACGGCGCCAGAAAAAGGGGCTTGTTGATGGTTAATAATTGTATCAAAGTTCGTTTAGAATTGCAAGTGGACAAGTCTCCCGTCGTAGTCAAGGGACCCTTCTTCCCTCGAGTGGTGAACCCAAGGTATCGAATCCGTGGAACAATGTGCAATGCAAGGAATCAATCTAGTAAAGCAAGGAAAGCTATCTAATGAAGAACCAAATTGCATCTAATCTACTAACTCATTGAGATAACACATCTAATCTAATCTACTAAAGAGGTAACAAGAGAAAGCAAAAGATAACCGATCTAGAGAGTCTAGATCATGCTTATGTTGTAGCTCCAAACAAGATAGATGAAGATAGAAAAGCAAATCTCATTCAAAGCATCTTTAAATCGTGGCCTCCCCGTCCGACTCGGAAAACGCCCGCCTTTCGGAACCCCCGTTCGTCACAATGTATCCCTTTCATGCGGGTAGTCTAGGGCGAGTTCGATAAGAACAAGTTGAAATCACTTGGCCGGTCCGTATGCACCTCTAGCCACCGCAGCCTACAAGAGCACCCTATGTAATCTATCTTAAGTATAGATCGTAGAAGAAGCAAAACCAAGAAGAAAACAAAATCATCGAGAAGGCACTTGATCGCTAGAAATCGGATTCACTATAAGAACTTCACCATGAATGATTACATGAACAAGATCACCACCGGAATCCTACCTCGATCTTGATCCTTGCTCCGAGCTCCGACGTGGTCTTCCATGCAAGGTTCCCACGTCGGCTAGGGAAACCCTAGACAACTAGCACGACCCTCATCTCCGAGATGGTGTCCCTCAAGCTTCTCTCGCTCCTCGGCGGCGGATGACGAATTAGTTCCCCGTGTGGCTCTCGGTCGGGGGAGCTATAAATAGCCCGAGATGCAACTATGTCAAAGGGGAGGCCGACGGGCCTCGAAATGGGGCACGGGCCGGCCGGCCGGGCCCATTTCGACCCGGTCGCGCGGCTCGCTTCGCCCGTGTTCCTTCCCGCGTCTTCTAGATCCTCTCCCCTTTTGCATGTGGGCCCTTTTCGTCGGTTTCTCTCCGAATTGGACGAAGCTCCTTGTCTTGCAAGATTCGGCACTTTTCCGGCTAGGTCCTCGGAGCTTTCCATCTTCTCGGGTTGGGTCCTTGGGCTCTTGGAGTCATGTTCACTTTATTGCTTGACTTGTACATGGCTTCAAGGTCTTGTCATGAGGTGCTTAATGAACTTATCCCGGAAGTCTTGCTTTCAACGTTAAAACCCTACGTAAACACTTAACTCCAAAACCGACATGCACAAGTGAACTTGTTATACCACGGGGGTTAGTACCAATGGATAAGATATAAAAGTCGTGCCAACACCGAAGGTAAACTCATGGCTAGGTTGACGGATTTTCACCGTCAACAATGACATGCCCGCCGCACCCTCCACCTAGACCTCCCCCGTCGGCACCGTGGCTCCATGATCAAGAGGGTTCTTAAAAGCTTTTTTAGTATGTGCAAGACAATGGCCACGGAGACCAATGAGAACCGCCGGGACATTATAGAGATCAAGTCTCATCTTGGCCTTCCCACCGATCCCTACCGTGAGCTCCCCGAGTTTGATGATCCATTTGCGAGTGGGATGCCCAAGATGCGAGAAGAAGGACAAGAGGAAGGAGAGGAGGAGGATAATGAAAAAGAATAAGAGGAGGACGACGTCGACTCCGAGTGATCCAGTGCTCCACACTTCCTTTTTGGCGCTTGATGCCAAAGGGGGGGTGAATTTGTCTATCTATCTATGTGTGGAACAATGAACTTCATGTATTTGGATTTGGAACCTTGGTTTGTAATAACTCTAAATTCGTATGTGTGTAAGACTATGTGAGCTTGATACATTTGATTGTGTGCTTGTGGTGTTTATTCGTTTTTTACTCACTAAGGATGATTTATGCTAGATTGAAAATATTTGGTGAATGTTGTTTTTCACGGTGTTCGAAAGCCTGGGAGATTCCGGAAATTTTCTTGGAGTATCCGGATTTCCGGACATTCCGGATTTTACCGATAGTCCGTACTTTCTAGCACCGTATTTCTTTTCATCCTTGTTGAGTGCATAATCTATCATGAGCATCTCACTATTATCTATTGCACGTCACAAGCACCCCACTAGTGTAATACTCTCTTGTTTTTTTGTGCAAAATTTGGCCCTAAAAAGACCATTGATATTCAAAATCAAAATGCACATATTAAGGGGGAGTATTACAAAAGTTTCGATATTCATTGTTTATCTATTGTATGACTTAAATGTGTTGTCCTCAATCCCCAAAAAGGGGGAGATTGAAGAATATCTTGGCCCCCCTAAGTGGATTTTGGTGGTTTAATGACACGCACTTAAGTAGCTAATGATTTATCTAGTCCATGAGCAGTATTAAAATTATATGTGGCATCAAGTGCGGTTCATTGACTATACAAAAAGGAAGTGATGCTACAAAGGGTTCCTAAGAAGGCTTATTTATTTTATGTTTTTTAATTTGAGTCCTAGGAACGCCGTTGTATAGAGAGGGACGAAATGTGTCTTCTAAGAGTCGAACGGGTAATCTAGTTGCTAAAACAAAACCTATGAGAGACACCTTTGCACCAAGACATTCACGGGGATCTTTTCTTGGGTGCCGACCTTGGGAGGCGGAGTATCCGGGTTTACCCCGCAGTCTCCGGACTTCCCGAAGTTTCGGGTTTACCCGGATACTCCGGTCTTTAAGTCGTATGCTGCCTATATTCAGGTGAGGGGGTATAAAATCCCCCTCCACCCCCTTCTTTTACCCTCTCTCTTGCTATTTCGACCTCGCAAACCATCAGACCTCATTTACTCCCTCCTTTACTCCCCTTGGCTCAAGTTTGGTGAGATTGTTGTGGGGATTTAAGAGGGATTGAGAGCAAGAGCTTGGAGAGTGCTAGTGAGCTGTTTTTCCATCTGTAGAGCTCCTCGTTCTTCGCTTGGTTGGCACACTTCGTGTGTGTGACTCTTGGAGCTTTGAGCTCCTAGCCGGCTAGGCGTCGCCTTGGAGCATCCAAAGGTTGTGGCTGCCCAAGGAAGTTTGTATCACCCCGAATTTGAGTAAGTAACTCTAGCTTGATCTTTGTGGTCGCTAGAGGGAGGAAAGTGACCTAGGTGTAAAGGTCCACCCTTTGTGGGTACCTCAACGGAGACGTAGACCTCAAGGTGTGAGGTTGAACTCCCGTAACAAATCCTTGCGTCTCTTGTGATTGTTCATCTTGTTGCATGCTTGTTCCTATCTTGAGCACATATCTAGGGTTTGGTGCCGATCTACTTTGTGTTGAGGTTTCTACAAGTATGGAGTGGATAAACGAGGCTTGTCTCATCCCGAAGTGCATAACCTATTTTCACAGATTTACATTTGAGCAAGTTTAATTTCGTCGAATTTGATTCCCCCGACAAGTCGGAATATCCGGACATTTTCTGGATTCTCCGGATTTCCGGAGTATCCGGAAAAATATCCGGAAACTCCGGACTGATTTAATAGCCGCGAAAAAGTTGTGATTTTTCGGGTTCGACTATTCACCCCCCCCCCCCCCCCCCCCCTCAAGTCGACATCTTGATCCTTTCACAACCGTTACCACAACTAGTCACCGGTCATGTGAAAATGATCGTTTCTCCGGTCCCACGGGGAACATTTGTAACGGGCACCAAAACAAAGCCCGTTACTTGTGAAATCAATATAGGAGATGCGTGTGGTGAACTCGCGTCTCCGATGTCTCGACGAACGGGCCATGTTGTGGGGCCCACCGGTCAAGATCGGTAACGAGCTTTGACGGTGCCCGTTACTTTGTTGGCATGTTTGTAACGGGTGTTCCAATTGAAGCCCGTTACTCGGTGATCGCTGATCGGTGTCCGTAACGAGCTTTAAGAAACACTCGTTACGGATACGTAGGCCACCCCTACGAGAACTCTTCCGCCCGCTTGCCGGTTGCATCCTCGGAACCGCCCGGGATTTGGCGACCATCGTGGGCGCATCCCGGAACCAGCCCAGGATATGACTAAATTCACAAAAATTAGATCCAGATCCAAATTCACGTAAATCCACAATTCACATGCATCATATGACAAAATTCAAGATCATCATCTCACAAGGAAGAAATGCATCTCACAAGGAGGAATGCAACAATATCACAAAAAATCATGGACAAGGAGGAATGCAAAAGTTTCCTATTCACCATATATAATCTAAGCCCACACGGTTTCATCGGCATGAAATTTTCCTCCGCCGTGATCACCGGTTCCATGAGGAATGTGGCAATTCTTTCATGAACATCCGCCATCAATGATTTGTCGAGAGGATGCTCATGTAGCCCTAATCTCTCGAATATAACAATGTCACCAATCAACACGGATATATAGGTGGTTACCAAACATGTGCGGTGCTAATAAGCAAGAACCGTGCTCGGTTGCGGGTTTTACAAATGAAGATCCCAAGAAAGTACCTTCATATGTGGGCCGCTATAATTTAATTTAAGCATGTGATAGGCACAATAGAAGCCGCGGTCCGGATCCGATGAGGGTCGTTGGTGGCACCGCGATAAATGCACAAAGAAAAATAGTGGTGATCGAGAAGAAATAAACTCAAACTTTAGTACTAGCTTCCACAGTAAGGAAATAAGTGGTATGTACCTTAACATCTTTGACGTGTTCCAAGGGGCCAAGGCGCAAGTACATCTTTTTGCCGCAATAACTTTCCCAAGCCCTACAACTAAACAAGCAACAATGGTTAGGACACTATTAATTAATATACCCCGTATAGTTTGTTGAGGAACGTCCGCAGTTAAGAAAGAAATAACTTACTCATTAATGATTCGCTCGAAAGGGTCGGTATTAGTATTAATTGTCTTTAATGAATCAAGATAGTAGACCTTCCGTCGCTTCGGAATGATTGCCACCGCAATCTAGTGGTTCGTACCGAGATAAGTGATTAGCACTAAATTCTTTTTAGCATATAGTTTGAAGGCATGGTGCATATAGGACACGAGAGAAAGCAAGAGTGTTATCCATGTTGTTCAACGTTGTCGAGCAAAGGTATTCGGGATCAAGGAAGCCAACCGCTGCGGCCCGTGTTCTCAACTTCTACGGTCATATTCCTATTAGTAAGAAAAAACAAAGTGTAAGGAGGCAAAATACATGGTAATAAAGATGATGTCGGGCAAAAAGCACATTTCTATAGAGGAGTGATTAGTGCGAAGCGATTAAATTTTCAAGCAACTTACGGGATGAAGCAACGGGAGAAGTGTCGGATCCAAAGTATCCAAGTTGAAGAGATTTTACAAATCACCGAGTTGCACGGAGTAGCCGCCGGAGTCCGTTTGACCATCTCGGAGGCCATGCACTGGTGTCGGGCCGAAGTGCGATCATAATGTGATCATCATCATCTGACTTACCACGTTGCATGTAGAATTTGTGGAGCTTTCTAGTAAAAGGAACAGTCTTTTTGAGATCACCATCAGTGAAAAGGCTCTTTCCGAATTTGTAATTTGGGTTATCCGTAGCCCAAGGATCGCTTCTCAGTGTCTCCTTGGTGTTTCTCTTAGATCGCTTACTAGTAGGCCTCTTAGAGGTTTTATTTATAGCAATTTCCTTTTCCTACTACTTTGAGATGGTCAAGAAGGTTTCTTAAGGGCTTGCTTGCTGCCGTAGGTGGTGTAGAGCTTTTATTTTTGGCAAGTTTCTCTTCTTGTAGCTTTGAAATGGTGAAGGTTTCTCAAGGGATTTCTTTCTGTTGTATGTGGTGTAGAGATTTTATTTTCGGCAAGTTTCTTTCCTTGCTGATTTGAAACGAAGGTTTCTCAAGGGCTTTCTTGCCTAGTGGTGTCTCACTAAGAGCTATTACAGAGGTATTGGGCCCAGATGTACCTACAACTTTCTTCGAAATGTCGTCGACAGATTTATCAGCACCAGCCAACACATCACTCTGGTTGACTGGTAACAGTGGTGTCTCACCAGGACCTATTACAGAGGTATTAGGCCCAGATGTACCTGCTTTGGCATGATTGTTTTGAGCACTTCCATTTGGGGGTGTAGGTTTTGTTGTTTCATGAGGAGGAGAAGGAGGAGGTGGTGGTGGGCGTGGTGGTGGGGATGGAATATTTGGTGTCTCTTGCGGATGTGGGGATGCAAGTTTTTCTATTTTTTCAGGACTAGGAGTAGGTGGGAATGGAATATTTTGTGTATCTTACGGATGTGAGGATGCAAGTTTTTCTCGTGTTTTTAGGATGACGAGGAGGTGGGGATGCAAGTTTTTTAGGACGAGGAGGAGGTCTCGAATGGAATGTCTTGCGGATGTGGGGATTGAGGAGGAGGGGGAGGAGGAGGAGGAGGAGGAGGGGAAGCATCCGAGGAAGGAACTCGTACCATACCGTGTGAACTACAAGGAACCTCGTACCGTAGCCTCGTGAACGAGATTTACATGTTGGTGCTTCTTTGATGTCAATCCGACACCTTCTCCACCGTAACCTCTATCCTTCGGCTTGTCCGAGTTTCATCACCTCGCCATTAGCGGGGTATTCCAACAGTTCGTCCGCAAAGATAGTATATACGAGTGAGCACTTCAACCACAAAACAAGTCTTCATGAATCGGACCTGTTTGTAGCGTAGTCTCCTCTCGGATGAACAAGAACAAGTGCAGCCTCACATTGAATCCCCCTCCATGTGATCCATAGGCCACGGTGTGTTGGTTCGCTCAACATGCTTATAAGGTCTTCGTGTGTACGATCGTCACAACGCACCTCCATCGCCAACTCGCAGTGTCGTTGATCAAACCTACATTATCTACGGACGCATAGCCGCTCTTCAATGTGGCGGGTGAAGGGCTTGCGCGATTGGACATTCGTTACAACACCATCCGGTGACAACACTACCTCTACATCTACATGTTCGCATCCGTATCTCGGCCACCGCTTCTTGCTTGATTTGTTCCTTTATCTTTTCTCGTATCAACCGATGTGTCGGTCTTCGTCCTCTTCCCGTACATCTCGGCATGCCGAGGCCATGCATACTTCCGGCCCCTCGTAGCCGGAGACACCACGCACACGACCTGGTTGTTCGGGGCGGCCCAAGCACTAACTTAGCACATCATACTCCCTCCGCCCCCGCCATTCCCGAAGGTTCCGCACATGCAATCTTCTCCTTGATGTCCGCAGACCAATTTTTCTACCTCTTTGTTGTCAAACACTATCACGGCAACACGGTCTTTCATCACTAGCTTACTCCTTGCTCGTAGCCAATTCTTGGAACGATCGTCGGGGTAGGCGTCATATGGGTTGGGGATACCAAATGCAGCTATTTGTCCGTCCTCTTCCTCTCATTGTTCTAGTTTCACGGTGTAACCAAATTGGACCCATGTTGTGCTCGCTTGTGTTCCGACTTTGGAGTTCTTTGAACTTGACACTAGCGGATGAGGCTTGCTCGGTTTTCTCCTATTTCACGAACTCCTTTCACCGTTCCGAGACAATAAATAGGTGTCTTATAAATGGCTCAAGTCCTTTTCTCGATAAAATCTCACCTAAGCTTAAATCCGAATTATCTTCGTGCATTGGTCGTCGTCTTCCGGAAAAGCTTGAATGCCCGCGGTTTCGCGTCTTCCTGGAACTTCAAGTGTTTCGCACATGCTTATCAAGCAATTCCCACTTTTCATCATTGCTTAGTTCTTTGATTTCCGGCAAGTTCAAAGGTATCTTTTGTCTAGCAACGAGCCCCGCAAGTGCCCTGAACCTGCGCTTTTGAGTCAATGGTACTGGCATCCCCACTATGTCGACCTCGGTGACTATCACGGTGTCAATTGGCCACTTTGTGGATGTCCTTGGCGCTCCGCCTCGGCGCTAAGCCCCACCCATCCGATCTTTTTGTGCACTAGCACCGCCATAACCCTCTTCTTCATCTTGTGGCCCAGGTCTATAGTCCTCATCAGATTTATCCTGTAAATTAATAGTCAAGGGAATTACGGTAACTACTTTAGCCCACCGTAATATCATTGGTTCTTGGTAAACCATTAACATAAATGGAAAATTCGGTAACCAAAAAATTAGTTCGAGCAAAGCGACCATACCATTTTAAAGAGCAAGATGCGAGTTGCCCCGGTTGCCGATGAGGTACTTATTAGAATGTGTAGATGTACATAGGAACAAGAGCAAAACCAAATATACTCCCTCCGTTCGACAAAACCGACGTTTAGGACGGAGACACGGTGTCCAAGATACAATTTTGACCTCTTGTTATTATAAAATTATTTATTGAATAGTGATGTATGTATACTTTTATGAAAGTATTTTTCAAGACAAATCTATTCATATAGTTTTCACATTTGCAAACTCAACAACTTACAAGTTATTAATGATTTATATTCTCAATGTTTGACCCAAACCTTGTCCTAAACGTCAATTTTTTTCGTAACCGAGGGAGTAAGAGTCAATCTAAAGGGAAATGCTAAGTATGTATACCATCGAAAGCTAAGTATGTTCACATGTACTTATACAAAGGAGCCACGACATACCCCGCAATTCCCACAATTACAAGTATATTTATATGCATTTATATAAAAATAAAGCCATATGCACGCATATGTTGTATACTTGATTATCCGAACACATGTGTGCTTGCAAAAGCGCGCTTGGCCTAATTCTATAAACTCGAGCAAATATACCAAATTACGTTATTACTGAATTGTTGTTAATTTTACAATTATTACCGAGTTGGTAGAACACATTTACCGAATTGTATAAGACAATTTTAGAGCGGCATACCATAAACTCAAATCCTAGATTCGCCAATAACCTTCGCACCGCCGGAGCAGCGGGATCTCTACTCCTCGTCGTTGCGTGCTTGCCGCCATGTCCTCGTCCTCGTGTCGACCTCGTGGCCGGATCCCTCCTCCTCCTCCTAGTCGTCGTCGTCATCGCCGGATCCCTCCTCTAGTCGTCATCGTCGTCGTCGCCGCCGCCACCGCTGCCGGGTCCCTCCTTCTCCGCATCTCGCCCGTCGAGGTGTGGTACGTGTCGCACCGAGCATGGTGTGGCGTGCGTCTCGGTGAAGAGGTGTCGCGTGCGTTGCGGTGTGGGAGAGGTGAGGGGGGCGAAGGTGAGGGGGAGAAAGTGGCGGCGACGGCGCGAGGGGAGAGTGGGAGGAGACTGCGTGAGGGAGGCGTCTTTCCCTACTAACCTAGCGCGAGTGGGCTTGTGTGGGCCTTAAAAAGAGTAATGTAGTTCACATCACCAAGTAAACTAACTCATAACAAATATATTCACATCCGACATGCATCGGAGGGCACATCACCAAAATAAGACTAAATCGAGTTGCGCGCATCACCAAACTAGATTGTTACTTCGCAAGGGAACTAGTTAGCTAGCTTGATGGCTTCTTTTGTGTTGCTTGCCTCAAGTTCGCCTAGCCTTGTCTCTAATTTTGCAACTCTTTACTCGCCAAATTCGGCATTCTTCTTTAGAAGTTCAATCTCCCCGCCTCTTTTGTGCGGCTTTAATCGCTCATCCCGCTTGTTGATTCCTTTCCACATGTAGTCAATGTCATCCCGAGTAACAACACGGTCCTAAAACAAAGGAAAAAATTATATTATGCAATCTTCATAATAGTTGTAATTTACAAGAAAGTTGTTTTATCTCTAACTCGGTTTCAAAACTTTCTCGCTTCTCTTCAGTGATTTCTTGAGCTTGTTGATTTCGGTCAAATCTCGTCAATGTCATGTGCAACAACTTCCTACAACAAATAGAAATTGATGCATTAGAATAATTGATCGGTGAAGATATGAAGGTACAAGGACAAATCTCGTGTGATGGTTTCGAACTTGCCTCATGGTCTTCAGAATCATCGCCGGAGTTGTTGCCGGAGTCGTAGCCGGAGTTGTAGCCGGAGTCGTCGCCAGAGGAGATGAGGTCTACCAGCACCACTCTTCTACCCGGGTTGTCGCTGGAGGAGTCCGCGCTCACCTCAATGCGCATGGACCGCTTCTTCCTTCACGTTGAGGAAAAAACCATGCCTCTCCATGGTGGGCGTCGCTGGAGTCCGCCAACTTAGCCCTTGCGCGTGTGTACGACTTCCTCCCCTGGGCCGACGAAGAACCAGCCTCTTCCATGGAGCGCCGAGGAAGACGCACTGCGGTGGCGTGCTGCGACGGCTCCTCTTCGTCACCACGGAACCTCACCCTCTTGGCGGGGGCGGGCCGACAAGACTGAGGAAGACGGACGGGGACGTGGCCGCGGGGTCTCCTCTTTGCAAAACCTTCCCCCTAGAGTCGCGGGCCATACCTGCGACGGAGACGAGGCTACAATACAGACAAGGAAGGTGGAAGCCGGAGAAGGGGATAGAAGGCGGAAGGCAGGGTGGAGCGTTTATTAAAAAGGTTCGGATGCGCAAATGATACGATGTTTAGCAACCACCCGTCGCTAATGAAGGAGTGGGCCAAGTCTGTTCGAATGAAGAACAGTTTGTTTTTCCCCTTTTAATCTGCAATCAAATTTTGTATCACGTATTTCTCCGTCAACTGTATGATATTTTTTCTGAATTTTTCTAAATCAACATCTCTTCATTTATAACATTTTTTCGTATGTAATTCCATTCTTAGATGTTGTTTATACACCTTATATTGTTCCTTATAAGTACAACATATAAATAATATTTGTTTTACACAACCATTACTAATCAAACTTTGCATTTCGTAATCTTATGGTGAACATAAGGTTATGTTAAAATTTCAAATGCATATGAGTTCGAACATGTTTTAAAGTGTGGAAAACTTCAATGTTGAAGTAACATTCTAAGAAACTATGTGGGAGATGTAGACATTTTTACATAAGTATAATCTTCCATTTTCAAAACCATTTGAATTTTCGTAGACAAGCTTAGGGACTTAAATTATGTTGCCAAGTCAATTTGTAGAATTTTTAGAACACACTAAGACATTATTATAATTATTATATCATAATTAAGAGATAAAAAATCTAATTTTAAGAAATTTGGTTAGACAAATGTTATTGTTGATATTTTATTCAAATACTAAATTACCAACTATGAATTGTTCGTATTTTTTACGAATTTTTGGTGTTGTTTATGGGGTATAATATTTGAGGGAAGCAAGTTTCAATTCAGAAAAAAATAGTGTCGGGCCCACGTGTCAGCGTGAGAAGCCTATATAGAAAAAGATAATCGTAGCCTGCTCGACCGACAAAGGTGATGCGGGTAGACTAACCATCGTCACCAACAAGTGTTCCATTGTCCGAATGCCCCAGGTCGGCATCCGCCCCGATGACGGTGGTACACTAACCATCGTCACCAACAAGTGCTCCATTGTCAGAAATGCCCCTTGGCAAATGAATATGCATCCGCCCCGGTGCCCCAACCCCTTCCCCCTTCTTCTTCCCTGATCTGAGCTCCACCATTGCCGCCCGCCCGTCCTTCCCCGCCGTCGCGCACATGCCACACTACGCCGATTCGTCTAGAGGTGCACGTGCGAGGAGCAAGGTTCAACGTTGTTGGAGCAGCCGCAATCACTCCACCGGCTTGGATCCAGTCGGTGAGCTAAGCAGCTTTCCACTAGTCCCTTGCCCAGACTGTGGTATGGCTCGGGTGGTGGAGGGGCAGACGCAGAAGGAAGGTGAAAACCACGGTCGTCTTTATTTCAAGTGTGCAAGGAACTCGGTGAGTAGTCTGCTGTGTCTCCTAAATCCGAGTTAGGCTTCTTATGTGCTTTTGATTCTCGCAAGTACACCAAGAATTGTGGATTTTATCATTTCCACAAGCGGTATCTCCGGATGCTTTGAAGGATGATGACGTCATTATTTTTCGACCGTCGAACGGGCGGACGCGGTCGATGAAGTAGTTGATTCGGTGGAATGTCAAATTGGGAGCGTCGAGCGAGAGGCAAGCACCTGGATGACAAGTAGAGGAAGAAAACACCGGAGGAGAAGATGTACAATGTGATCCGGAAGATGAACTTGATCATTATGGCTGTTGTTTGTGTAGTATTTGGATGTTACCTAGGTATGTATGCTTTGGAAAGAAGTAATTCTGATGTTAAAAGTGGTGTTTTTGCTTCATCTGTGTGGATGAAGAATGAAAAATTTGTCACATATGACAAACTTAAATGTATGAATGAAGAATGGATGGAATGACAATTGGGTCACAAATATTAATGTGTCACACATCACAAAATTCATCAATTCCTTTGTGCTGACATTTCATTGCAGCATGAGGCAAAGGAAATGTTGATTATTAACACAAACAGAGTAACAAACTTCTGGCATAACTCTAGCATATATACACACTGCAATTCATTGTGAACTACTACCATAGACATTGCAATGCCTTCCAAAATAGGAGACATGGATTGATCTACCGCGTCTCTTAGATCTACTAATTCATCATAAGTTCAACATACACACAGGAGGAACATATTAACAGAGGATCTACTAGTCCATCACAAGTTCAACAAGCACACTGGAAGAATACATTAACAGAGGAACAAATTAATTAAGCAGAGGTAGTCACCGCCGGAGTCGGAGCCGAAGCCGGAGACGTCGAGGCCGTCGTCGTTCTCGTCATCGACGGGGGTGAGCACTCCTCTATCCAGGTGCCCAACCAAGACATTGATCTTGAAGGTGTAATCCTTCACGGTCGTCTGCAGCGGATGATTGGGTGGTTGGACCCCGAGATGAACGACCACCTTTCGAAGCTTCACGAAAGGCTCGTGGAACAACTTCGCTAAATAAGAGGCTTCCCCAGCACTTAGTGCAGGAGCACGCAGGGCCGCAGGCTACAGCGCCACCTTGCGTCGGGGCGGCTTCACCTCCTCGAGCTGGGGCGGCTTCACCTCCTCGGGCTCGGCGGGCGAGGGCGGCGGCACCTTCTCGAGCTCGGTGGGCAAGGGCGGCTTCACCTCCTCGGGCTAGGCGGGCGGGGGCTAGAGCGGCGGCACTTTCTCGGGCTCGGCGGGCGGGGGCGGCGGCACCTCCTCCCTCCCCCGCTTCTTGGATGGCTCGCTTGACGCCATGCGCGCACTTGAGGAAGAAGAAGCTCTTGCATTCACTTCTTGGTGACCGGAGACGGTGGTGCTGGGGTTTTCTTGGTGTCGCGATCGACGAAGTTTATGGCCGGTCGGGATTTATATTGACACACGGCGAACCGTCAGGCGGCCGGTCACGCGCCTCGGAACCCATGACCACTCAGGAGAGCTGTTGGCCACAAAAGGAGTCATGTGGTCACAAGGAGACGTGTGACTGTTCATATTTTATTCAAAATACCAAATGCCCAACTACTCCTATGAGTTGTTCGATTCTTAAAAAAACTATGAATTTGTTCATATGTTTATTAATTTTTAGGTGCTGCTTTATGGGCTCTAATTTTTTAAGGAAGCAATTAAGTGTCATTTCAAAAAAGTGTCAGCAGCCTAGTATAAAGAAGGTAACCATTGCAAGCGCACCAGCCAACAAAGCGACACAGGTTTGCTAACCCACGTCGGCATTGACTACTCCCTCCATCGCAAATATTTACACTTGTTGACTTCCGTGCTTCACGTTTGACCATTCGTCTTATTTGAAAAAATTGTGAAAGTATTATTTATTTTACTATGACATGTTTTATCATAATATATATTTTAAGTATATCATAATTATTTCTGCATTTTCACAAATTGAATAAGACGAATGGTCAAATGTGATTTGTAAAAGTCAAAGGGTGCAAAATGAATATTCAAGCGCCCCCTTCTTCTTTTTGAATGGATAAGCGCAGCACTTTCCTTGAAAAAAACACGGAGGAGGCGTGAGAAGAGGCGTGGAGACAGAGACGACGATGAGCGCCGGTGAGGGGCCAAGCAGCGGACGACCCCACACACCCAGGATCGAGGAGAACCGAAACGTGAAGCGGTGCCGCAGCAGCGGATCCGCGCGCGTGCCGGTGAGATGGCGGCGAGGAGGGAGATGACGATGAGCACCAGAGATGGGCCAAGCGGCAGTGGAGTGAACCCAATGCCTGGGACAAGGGTCCTCGACTGGATCCTCTCGGATTAAGACGAGGGGCCAAGCAACGGCAAGGAGGAGCGTGTCGGCAAGGGGGCAGCGAAGTGGGCGAGGGGGCCACCTCATGTTTGCGAGCACAAGTGTCTGGAAACTACGAAGAGGTGTCGAGGGAGCGGCGAAGAAGGTGTAGAGGACCTCATCTCTGACTCTGGCAACAACCACGACGACGGCGAGGCAAGTTTCACTGAATCTCACTGCCTTTTTACTTGTTCTATAGATGGAGCTTAAGGTAGCTTGAGCTTCATAAAGTTAATTAGTGCCAATATGATGATGTATTTCATGCTTGTCATGATCTTATACCAAGTTCTGAGGCAAATCAGTTCTGAACTAAGTTTTGCTTTTACTTGTCACACCCTGCTATGAAGCCTGGGATAATTTTCGAGTTCTTATATAATTTTCCTACGACTGTTCCTATACTGGTCCAAGTTCTGAAGAAATTTAGTTCTGAATTAACTATGTTATTCTTATACAATGTTTATCCTTGTTTCAAGCAAAACTCTTTGAGTCGCGAGCAGAGCTTGAGTTACTTCTAAACCTTAATGTCTGGGATTTTGTGAAACCTGAGTTTGAAAAAATCACGAAAGAAGTGAACATCCTCATCAAAAAGGCTAAGCACATAAGGAGGTACAACTATACTACTAACCAAAATCTCGAGCCCATTGAAGGTGCGCTCGAAGGGCTTCAAGAATCCTTGGTTGCTTACGAAGAGGCTGCAAAAAGAGCCAATCTTGACGGGGCATGATCTAGTTCAAGCTTGTTGATGTGCAGTGTCAGTAGCTAGCCATACTTTTGTGGATGTTCAAAGAGCATGCCTTTGTTGATGTGTATGGTTTGATAGCACGACCATACTAAATAATGTGATGGACAAGTTAAGTCCTAGCCTGATATATGGACAAGTTAACCTTTTGTAATAATTATCTTTATTCCTGTGGACAAGTTATCTTCATCTTTGTGGACAAGTTATCTCTCTTATGATGTCTATTTTGTCTCAGAAGATATGTGTGTTTTTTGTGCTTGTATGTCGAAATGGAAGCAATGAGAGATGGAATTGACCTGTCAATGAGGACAGACTCAAAGGAGACGATGATTAACAAACCTCTGTCTCATTTGTTCACTGTCGCCGCGCTCCCGCTTCACGGCAATGAAGAGTGCTCTCGGACTTTAATTATTGGGCTCTCAAACTAGTAACGGGCGTCAAATGCTCATCAGTAACGGACTTTATAGCACGTTACCAATATGGAGTGATCAGTAACGGACTTAAACAGCCCATTACCGATAGGGCATTGATCAGTAACGGGCTTTACGAGCTTGTTACCGATAGGTTTAACTTGTGTAACGGGCTCTATTTAACGTTCGTTACAAAGAATTCATGTAACGAGCGTTTAAGAAGACTGTTACCAGAAGTCCACATTGGTAACGGGCATTTAGGAGGCCAACCCCGGGGTCGGTCTACCACGCTTATCTATAACGGGCGCCAAATAACAACTGTTACAGACGTGGGTGCATGTAACGGGCGTTAAAGGCCCGTTACAAATGATGTGTGACCTATTTGAGGTTTTCACGTATTGTTTTTTAGGGATTTTGGGGAATAATCGGTAAACAAATCATGTTGTTTTTTTTCTAAAAAAAATCTTAGCGATCGAGGTCGGCGGCCCTGGTGAGGCGGTGACGCTGTTGCATTTACGACATTACCATTATCGCATATTGTTGATGGTTAATAGTTGTATCAAAGTTCGTTTACACTTACAAGCGGACAAGTCTCCTGTCGTAGTCAAGGGACCCTTCTTCCCTCGAGTGGTGAACCCAAGGTCTCGAATCCATGGAACAAATGTGTGATGCAAAAGAAGATCTAGTAAAGCCAAGTAACTTCAATCTTCGGTAAAGAGAAACCTTAATGCATCTAGATAAAGAACTCAAAGATAATCTAATCTACTAAAGACCGAAGGTAACAAAGATTGATAGGGTAGATAAACCGATCTAGAGAAATCGGGTTAAGCCTTTTGTTGGAGTTCCAAGCAAGAGACGAAGTAGCAAATCGAATCTTATTAAAATCCTCTTTAAATCGTGGTTTCCCGTCCGACTCCGAAAACGCTCGCCTTTCGGAACCCCCGTTCTGTCACAACGTATTCCTATTCATGCGGGTAGTCTAGGGCGAGTCCAAGGACAAGTCGAGTTCTTTCGGAAGATCCGGCGTGTACCTCTAGCCACCGCGGCTACAAGAACACCCTATGTGATCTATCTCGAGAATAGATCTAGAATAAGCAAAGCCAATCGAAAAACGAAATCATCGAAGAAACGCTTGATCGCTAGAAATCGATTCAACTTGATAATTCAACTAGTACAATGATACATAAACAAGATCACCACCGGGATCCTACTTTGATCTTGCTTCTAGCTCGGGAACTCCGACGTGGTCTAAGGTTCCCACGTCGGCTAGGGAGACCCTAGTCAACTAGCTCGACCCTCTCCTCTCCCGGGATGGTGTCCCTCTCTTCTCTCGCTCCTCGGCGGTCGATGACAAATTGATTGATGTGTGGCTCTCGACCCCGGGGCTATAAATAGCCCGAATGGCGGCTAGGTCAATGGAGGGGGCAAATGGGCCCCGGACGGGCCGGGCGGCCGGCCCGGGCCCATCCGAGCCCGGTTCCCGACCTCCTTCGCCCGGCGTCGGTTCTCGAGTCTTCCGCATCCTTCCCCCCTTCTGCATGTAGGCCCTTGTCGTCAGTTTCTCTCCGAGTTGGATGTAGCTCCTTGTCCCGCAAGATTCGGCACTTTTCTCGGTTAGGTCCTTGGAGTTTGTCATCTTCTCGGGTTAAGTCCCTGGCTTCTTGGAGTCAAGTTTGTTTCATTGCATGACTTGTACGGGGCTTCAAGGTCTTGTCACAAGGTGCTTGATGAACTTATCCCAGAAGTCTTGCTTTCAACGCTAAAACCCCGCATAAACACTAAACTCCAAAACCGACATGCACAAGTAAACATGTTATACCACGGGGGTTAGTACCAATGGATAAGGTATAAAACTTATGCCAACACCGAAGGTAAACTCATGGCTAGGTTGACAGATTTTCACCATCAACATCTCCCCCATGCTTAAACCTTGCTCGTCCTCGAGTAAGCCCTCGATGGATATCGTCGTTGCCCATCAATGTTTAAACTTTGCACTTGATCATACATGAGAAAACATAAAGCTCTCGAAATTTTAATTCGTTAAAGTTTCATAATGTACTAGCCTTCATCTCTACGGAGGGTAGATTCTTAACTAAGCTTATCCCACAAGTATTAACATGCTCCCAAAATTTAAATAGATATCGAAATTTTGAAAATAAAGAACTAGATGAAAAAGAGCTAAACCAAGTTCACAAATTTAAACCATCTTGCATATTGCTCATGAACTCTCATCTCATCTTGTCTCTCGAGCCTATACATTCTACTCCTTTCCTTCTCATAACATATATGTGTGATAGGCTTTATATGGAGCTTTTTGGGAAAGTTTAGTCCTACCAAGTTTTTATAAATGAGGTGTTGTCAAAACAAGACAAGCTTCTCATGGTCTTACCGAGACTCGTCAAAAAGGTCATTGGAAAATAATGTTATATCAAATAGGGGAAAGAGAAAAATACACACACTTGAGATAGGTGGACATGTGAAAATGTCAAAGAGTGATCCCGAGGCACAAAGGAAGTCCTCGTTATCGGATTGCACATGGTTGGAAAATGAGTATGGATCTTTTAATCTTGAAGCCTTGAAATTCCTAATGCTCTTTAGAGAACGGGGGAGTTCACTTTATTTTTATTTTTACACATACTCATATTTTTTCTTTTTCTCACATATAGGTATATATATCTTTCTTTCTTTCTTTCTTTCTTTCTTTCTTTTGAAATTTTTTTATTTGCTCCCCTTTGAACTCTAAAATTGCATCGTACCTACCTCCTCCCCCATGCTTAGACGTTGCTCGTCCTCGGGCAAAGAGGTGGTAAATATGTAGGTACGGAAATACTTTTCTTTTGGAGAGATACTTGAGATCTTTAAGCGTGGCACCGTCTTGCAATGTTCCTTGAATTGATGATCCATCCTCAATGATAGGTTGTGGTCAAGGAGGTAATCACAAAA
Source organism: Cenchrus americanus (assembly GCA_947561735.1). NCBI lineage: Eukaryota > Viridiplantae > Streptophyta > Magnoliopsida > Poales > Poaceae > Cenchrus > Cenchrus americanus. The sequence goes on along the minus strand of OX387241.1, from coordinate 27,939,178 downwards.
GATGATATTTGGTTTAATGGTGGAAATCCGGCGAGGTTTGTGAGATCTCCGATGCGGGGATACACAATGCACGGATAAAAGGCTAGCGAAAAGATAGATACGCAAAAACGGAATGACCACTTCTTAGTCTCGGGCCGGACAAATCATGGCCTCGCAATAACTCACTCAAAAATAAATCTTGTACACTAAGGTTTATGCACTCAAATATATATCGGGATCCGGATAGGTTGTTGATGGTAGATTATCGTATCAAAGTTCATATGGATTTGCAAGCGGACAAATCCCCCGTCGTAATCAAGGGACCCTTCTTTCCTCGAGTGGTGAACCCAAGGTATCGAATCCGTGGAACAATGTGCAATGCAAGGATTTAATCTAGTAAATCAAGGTAAGCTATCTTTTGAAGAACAAGTTGCATCTAATCTACTAACTCATAAAGGAAACACATCTAATCTAATCTACTAAAGAGGTAGCAAGAGAAAGCAAGAGATAACCGATCTAGAGAGTCTAGATCATGCTTATGTTGTAGCTCCAAACAAGAGAGATGAAGATAGAAAAGCGAATCTCATTAAAAGCATATTTAAACCGTGGCCTCCGGTCCGATTCCAAAAACGCCGGCCTTTCGGAACCCCCATTCTGTCACAACGTATTCCTATTCATGCGGGTAGTCTAGGGTGAGTTCGATAAGAACAAGTTGAAATCACTTGGTCGGTCCGGTATGCACCTCTAGCCACCGTAGCTACAAGAGCACCCTATGTAATCTAGCTATAGACTAGATTGGGGAAGAAGCAAAACCAAGAAGAAAACAAAATCATCGAGAAGGCACTTGATCGCTAGAAATCGGATTCACTATAAAAACTTCACCATGAATGATTACATTAACAAGATCACCACCGGGATCCTACCTCGATCTTGATCCTTGCTCCAGAGCTCCGACGTGGTCTTCCATGCAACATTCACACGTCGGCTAGGGAGACCCTAGACAACTAGCACGACCCTCATCTCCGAGATGGTGTCCCTCAAGCTTCTCTCGCTCCTCGGCGGCGGATGACGAATTGATTGATGCGTGGCTCTCGGTCGGGGGGCTATAAATAGCCCGAGATGCATCTAGGTTAAAGGGGGCCGACCGCGCCTCGAAATGGGCCGGGCCGGTCGGCCTGGGCCCACTTCGGCCCGGTTCGTGGCCTCCTTCGCCCGTGTTGCTTGCCCGAGTCTTCTAGATCCAACCCCCTTCGCATGTGGGCCCTTGTCATCGGTTTCTCTTCGAATTGGACGAAGCTCCTTGTCTCGCAAGATTCAAGCACTTTTCGGCTAGGTCCTCGGAGTTTTCCATCTTCTCGGGTTGCGTCCTTGGGCTTCCCGGAGTCATGTTCACTTCAATGCTTGACTTGTACTGGGCTTCAAGGTCTTGTCATGAGGTGATTAATGAACTTATCCCGGAAGTCTTGCTTTCAACGCTAAAACCCTGCATAAATACTAAACTCCAAAACCGACATGCACAAGTGAACTTGTTATACCACGGAGGTTAGTACCAATGGATAAGATACAAAAGTCATGCAACATCGAAGGTAAACTCATGGCTAGGTTGACGGAATTTCACCATCAATAGCTCCCCCATGCTTAAACCTTGCTCGTCCTCGAGTTAGCCTTCGATGGATATCATCGTTGCCCTTCATTGTTTAAACCTTGCACTTGATCATACATGAGAAAACATAATGCTCTCAAAAGTTTAGTTCGTTAATGTTCTATAATGTACTAGGCTTCATCCCTACGGAGGGTAGTTATTTAATTAAGCTAATCCCACAAGTATTAACATGCTCCCAAAATTTAAATAGATCTCAGAAATTTTGAAATAAAGAACAAGATGAAAAAGAGCTAAACTGTCTTGCATCTTGCTCATGAACTCTCATCTCATCTTGTCTCTCAGGCCTATTTTTTCTACTCCTTTCCCTCTCATAACATTCATATATGTGGTAGGCTTTATATGGAGCTTTTTGGGAAAGTTTAGTCCTACCAAGATATTATAAATGAGTTGTTGTCAAAACAAGACAAGCTTCTCATGGTCTTACCGAGATTCGTCAAAAAGGTCATTGGAAAATAATGTTAAATCAAGGAGAGGAAGAGAAAAATACACACACTTGAGATAGGTGGACATGTGCAAATGGCAAAGAGTGAAACCGAGGCACAAAGGAAGTCCTCGTTATCGGATTGCACATGGTTGGAAAATGAGTATGGATCTTTTAATCTTGAAGCCTTGAAATTCCTAATGCACTTTAGAGAACCGGGGAGTTCACTTTATTTTATTTTTATATCATACATACTCATATTTTTTTCTTTTCTTCTCTTTTTCTCATACTCATATTTTTTGTTCTTTCTTTTTCTTTCTTTCTCATTTTTTTCTTTTTCTTTCTCATCAATTTTTTTATTTGCTCCCCTTGAACTCTAAAATTGCATTGTACCTACCTCCTCCCCCATGCTTAGACGTTTGCTCGTCCTCGGGCAAAGAGGTGATAGAGATAAGGTAGGTACCGAAATACTTTTCCTTTGGAAAGATACTTAAAATCTTCAATCGTGGCACCGTCTCGCTATCTTCCTTGAATTGATGATCATTGTCAACGATAGGTTGTGGTCAAGGAGGTAATCACAAAAGATCATATTTGGTTTTAAGGGTGGATATCCGGCGGGGTTTGTGGGATCTCCGATGTGGGGATACACAATGCACGGATAAGAGGCTAGCAATAAGATAGATACGCAAAAACGGAATGACTAGCTTCTTAGGGCCTGTTTGGGATGGCTCCAACTTTGGTTGGAGCGGCTCTGCTCCGAAACTCTAGGTGGAGCTAGCTCGAGTGGAGTTGGAGTCCAAAAAAAATGAGTGTTTGGCTACCGGCTCCAAGAATAAAATACAACACAATCCAATGACATATGGGTCCTACCGTCGGCCTCACAACTTACCTTCGTCCATCTCTATCTCTCGTACATAACACCTTTTCCCCGTGAAGAACATAATTGCACTTCGTGTTCGATTCCTTGCGTCTGTTCCTCTACACTCAAATTTCTCATGAGAAAATCTCCTTCACTAATGAAGCTTCGCCCCCACACCTCTCCAATTTGATGGTTGCCGCCGGCAAGTCAAATAAACCGCTACGGCCGCGGGGGCCGACGCACAACCACAAAGGATGGAGGATGCCGCGGCGGCGGGAGATTGGAGGGGCGACGAGCGGCCGTGAGGATCGGCGGGCATGGCTTCTCGTCGCCGTCGGATGCGAGTGGAGCGAGAGGAATGAGGCGGCACCGCGGCTCGGAGGCCACAACGCCGGCCGCAAGCTCGGAGGCCACGATTCCGGCCGCGTCGGATCACGGTTGTGGGACCGACGAGTGGCCGCGGCATCCCGGCGAGGTCAACGCATGGCCATGGGTCCGACAAGCGCCGGCGTTAGGAGCCGGATGGAGGGAGGGGTCGCCGGAGGGAGGAGTCGGCGATGGCGTATGCGGCGGTAGCATGAAGGAGACGGGGGCGGTCGCGAGGGGGGGTCACGGGAGGAAGGGGAAAAACTAGAACGAACCGTTTTTTTCCACTTAGCGGTGGCATTGGTGGGTAATTACTTACCAACTCCATGAGCAGGTTCATATTAGATGGTTTTGGAGCAGCAAAAGAGGTGCTCCAAAACTCCACCTCCATTTGCATTACACCTCCATGGAGTTGGGAACTCCATGGAGTTTTGGAGTTGGGGTGTTTGGCTAGAAAATTGGCCGGAGTTGCTTTGAGTTCGGCTCCCGAGTCATGCCAAACACGCCCTTAGTCTCGGGCCGGAGAAATCAAGGCCTGAAATAACTCATCCAAAAATAAACCTTGTATACTAAGTTTTTGCACTCAAATATATATATGGCTCGGATAGGTAGAGCAACATGCAAGTGGTATTTATGACAAGGTTAGCATTACTTTTAAGAACAAAAATAAATCATCTTTAATCCATATCAAACTTGAGAGCACATAAAACACCGTGGGTCTTTATTTTTATCATAACCTCCGCTAAAGATTAAGCTAGTATTTAAATAAATTCAGATTTGTATTTTAAGAGAGCAATAGCTTAGTCATGCATAAAACAATTACAAAGATAAACAAAGCGGCAATTATAATCATATATCATCATGGCATAAATTTCATAACTTTACCAAAGATAAAAACTAGGTGGTGACTTTATTCATGGTGAAAATAAAAACTAAGACACATGCTGAAAATTTAAATAAAAATTGAAAATACTACGCATACATAGGCGCATACAAGCTGAAAATTAAAGAAAAGGGGGTAAAGAAAAGATAACTAGAGCTCCTCCTCTCTCTATTCTTCCGCCGGTGGTTGATATTGATAGTCTTGGTTGTTGCACCATTGCTCATAATAGGATTGCACCGCTCCTCCTAAGAATTGTCTGATGGTGCTAAGTGAAGGCATCAAAGCTCATAAGCGATGTTTGCATTTCCTTCACCCATTTGGTTCACATTGGTTTGGATGGCTGCAATATTTTGCATGTTCCTTGCAGTGTATCCTCCAATGATGGCCACATTTTGTTGTGGTTGAGGAAGGTGTGCATATGGCTCCGCAAAGTCTACGTTGGGCACCGTAAAATTTGGTGGGGGTATGGCTGCACCACTCCCCCATGCTTGCATTGGTACACCACCGTAGTAACTTGGCGGCACCGGATTCCTCCAAATGGTGGCACATAATTTTGTTGTGCACCTCCTTCTTGGTCCATAGAAGATCCTTCTCCAATAATCCTTCTCTTTTATTTTTCTTCACCGGCACAAGAAGTCCTTCCTCTAACCAACTTCTTTCCCCTCAAGAAAAAGTCTTAATCTTCCATCCGATAGGGGAAAATTTACTTTGGCCACTTTGAAGCCTCCTCTCTCGTCTTCACTTATATATTTGCTTTTCTTTATATATTCAATCCTAGGGAAGTCCCGGGTAGGAGATGCTTCGAGTTCCTTGTAGAACCCGGTTTCAAAGAGATAGCCAACATGGAGAGGTAACACCCGAGCCAATATCTCTCGAACCCGATGTTGCTTCACAACACCACCGGTTGATCATAAGTTGAGTGGGGTCGATTGGCTACACCGGCAATCAAAGCCGAGTAAAGCCAACTCAACTCCGTGTCGGTTACCTTTATTTCTCTCATTCTCCCAAAAATTCTTTTGCACATCCATGAGTGAAACACTTGGATGACGGGGTTCCGGATAAAATTTATTTGTTGCTACACTTCTCCAGTGATCATACTCCAAAAACCTTCCCATGTGCCTTCATGCACATCCATTTGTTCCGGGGCTCCCTTTTGAAAACCGAGCTATTCCCTAATATAGTGAACCACTTGTTCAATCAAGATAGGAGATACTCGCCCATGGGTCTATGATACTAGAACAAGCAATCGTTTTGAACATGAAAACCAATCTAATCTATCGAGGGTTGTGACCACGATTTCGCCCTTTCCCTCCTCTCGTACTCACTACGTGAAGGTATTCATGACTAGACCTATGATGGACACGGTGTATTGAATGGATCCAAGGAAGCATTGGAGCTCTACTCCCTTTATGGCATGGTAGCTAACATTAAGCAATAAAGTATATTCAACACAAGATGATAGATAGATAATCCAACAAAGTATGATTACATCTCAAGATCGATTACAACCCATGGATGAATAAGGAGATTAACCCATCAAGGTGCTAGACATAGCACCGTTGATCACGGTTACCCTTCGGATGGTGTCTTCCTTCTTCTCCACTTGTGGGTGCTTCCTTCGAGGTGCAAATGGCTCTCTCCAAACGGAATGAGAGACTCGGCACTCCTTCATCAAGGATATGCGCTATGGTCAAGAGAATTTCCTAGGCGAATTCCTTGTGGGTGTTTGCCAACACTCCGTTAGAGAATTGCACCCAACCTCGGTGTCCCGTATGAAAACCCAATATGTGGAGAGCTTGGTCGTCGAAGTCGACATTTGCTACAAGCCTCTACTCAAGGTGAGCGAGCTTCGCTCCTCCTCCGTCATGATGACAAACCCCTCGGAATACCGTGGAGCGTATGGAGGTGGAGCAGATGATCGTGTCGAGTGGCGAGGTCGGACGGGCGGCACCTCCTTATGTCCTTGAGGTTTGGTGAACCTCATAAATGAGTTTCGTGTGGCCCTCATGCCACCGAGGAGAAGAGTATCATTCCTCCTCGGCGGTGTCATGTCCTCCTCCATGCTCCGAGGAGACTCGGAAACCGAGCGCCTCCTCGAAGAGGTTGTCAATGATGGCTTAGACGACGATGATCCCTTCTTCTTTGGTGAAAAACCTTGTAGGTCTCTTCCATGGTTGCAGCACTCTCTCCCTCACAAATAAATATCCGGGGTTTTCAACGGTAACAAGGTACACAAATATTATTTTGGAGTCCGGACTTTGAGTGGAAATAGGATGTGTTTTGTTGCACGAAACAAACGAGGTGGATGGCTAAGTCTAAGGTGGTTCCGGACTACAAACTAGAGCACACGAACAAAGAGCCGGATGGGAGACTTACCTCTCTCCTCCTCTTGGTTCTTTTCTAGTGCACTCATGCTTGCTTTGTTGCTTCGTGACCGCGTGCACCTTCCAAACGTTCTCGTCCACTCCGTTGCTTGCATTATAGCTCCTTCCACTTGATGTTTTCGCTTTGAGTCACTTCCATGCTCCCTTGCCTCACATGCATCCATGATATTCCTGCAAAACAAAGCCTTGGCTCCCCCACCCCCATTCTTGTCCTTTGCATGTGGTTTGATAAAAGATGTTGGAGGGGCATCCCATGATGCATCATGGTGCATGCATGGTTAGGTTAACTAGATTGCCTCCCTCTAAGCATGTTTTAATGTTAAGCACTCCTCTAGTTACGAAAATAAAAAATAAAATCAGAGATATTAATGAGTTAAAATATAAATTTAGAGAAGTTTTTAAAGCATTAAAAAAAATGTAAGTCGAAAATATTTCCCGACTACTTTTATGTTGGTCTCAACGGTATCGTTTGCCTTCATTAGTTGAGAGCAAACTTTTCCCGGCTTGATCATGGGGGCATAGGTTTAGGTTCTAATTTTGATTAGATGAGAGAGATTTTGAATAAAATAAAATTAAATGAGGCTTAGAAAAATTCTAATCTTAGAGAAACCAAGGATATGGATTTTTAAATCAACCAAAAGTCAAGTTTCTAGGTTCACGCGACTCCTACCACATGCTGAAATTTAAATAACATCTAGGTACAAGACGTGGCTCTACTCGTGTGTTTTTAGCATGAAAACCAAGTCAACCACAACACCATAACTAGGATGAAAGGTTGAGTTAGGTTCTGAATTTATTTGGTTGTGGTTTCTCGAAAAGAAGAAAATAACATAGGATGGCTCATATAAAGGGTTTATGATCAAAACAAAATATTCAACCAAGAATTATGACTCTAATATTATTCAACCATTCTAAGTCTAATGTCTTTGCATAGTAAAATTCAAAACTAAATTACTTGAAAAGACTTGAAAAACCTGTAATCGGGTTGTCCTCCCGATAGCTTATTCATGACTCGACGAAACGGGTTGCCTCCCGCCTAGCGCTTCGTTTATAGTCTATGGCTAGACTTCTTCACTTGATTACTTCGAATCAATGCTCTTTGCGGGCATTTCAATCTTGTGTACCCACTTCCACACCATCTTGGGCACGGGCTTATTCTTCAGCTTAGTCATATTTTTGGTCTTCACAGTCGGCTTTGTCCTTTGGTCTTGACGGATGCAAGAACTTCCTTAATGTAGTGGCTCGGCATCTCAAACTCCTCGTCCTTTAGTCATGATCTTCGTGGTCTCCTTAGTGTGAACCTCCATCACTCCCGAATGAGTTCGAGTAGCCTTCGCCGTCTTGGGACCTTGTGGTTGTCTCGGAAATTATTCTTTGTTACCCATCGGGCGCCCGGCAAGTTGTCCCACTTGCGTCTCTAGCATCTTCATCATGATGAACACTTCAACGTAAAGAGTTTTCGACCTCCGTCACCTTGCCATCTAAATTCTCCAATATTTTCTCCATAGCCTTGAACTTAGTGACGACGTCCTTGTTGATCTTAGCTTGCTCGCCCATGAAGTCCTTCAATTGTGTACAAAGAGAAACCAAATCTTGAATGGACGAACTTGCATTAAATCGAGGTTTACCTTGGAAATGGCCGTACTCCTCACACTCCTTGCATGTGGATCTTGCTTCGGCGGCCTTTAGGTGTTGAGCTTCTTTCTCTATCTCCATCTTCTACATCCTCCTCTTAAGTAAACCGATATGCCACTCAAGGAATTCGGCTCGTATGTATTCATTGAAACGCTCCAAATCTCTCGCAATCGTCATGTGGATAGTTGAGACCTTGATCTTGAATGGCCTTCCAAGGCATCTTGAAGGTTTATGATAGGTAGATCAACGATGTCCGGGATGCATAGCTCGCGCTCGGTTGTGGTTGTTCTCCCATGGATGGTGATTGAGGTTGATCTTCCTTTGGACATGGAGGTGGTGATTCCCTTGGAGATTCCGACGGTCCTTCAACTTCGAATTTTGAATCCGGGGTTTCCAACCCTTTATCTTGTCTTGCACGTCTCCTTTGCCTATAAAGTTTTCCCGGATCATCCACAAAAAATTTTGGGTTTCTTGGAGAGGTAGCCAACCATCTCCGGTTAGGGTTAGCAAAAAAATCTAACAAAAGAAAAATTAGGGTTAATCAAAACTAGATTAGATTGATTTTTTTTCTTTTTGAGGATGATCAAACTTAAGAGATCCAAAAGAAAATCAAAACAAAAACTGAAAAATAAGTGATACTAGATTGGATCTTGATTGCTTGTTCCCCGACAACGGCGTCGAAAAAAAGGGGTTTGTTGACGGTAGATTATCGTATCAAAGTTCATATGGATTTGCAAGCGAACAAATCCCCCGTCGTAGTAAAGGGACCCTTCTTCCCTCGAGTGGTGAACCCAAGGTATCGAATCCGTGGAACAATGTGCAATGCAAGGATTCAATCTAGTAAAGCAAGGTAAGCTATCTTTTGAAGAACAAGTTGCATCTAATCTTCTAACTCATAAAGGAAACATATCTAATCTAATCTACTAAAGAGGTAGCAAGAGAAAGCAAGAGATAACCGATCTAGAGAGTCTAGATCATGCTTATGTTGTAGCTCCACACAAGATAGATGAAGATAGAAAAGAGAATCCCATTAAAAGCATCTTTAAACCGTGGCCTCCGGTCCGATTCCGAAAACGCCCGCCTTTCGGAACCCCCATTCTGTCACAACGTATTCCTATTCATGCGGGTAGTCTAGGGTTTGTTCGATAAGAACAAGTTGAAATCACTTGGTCGGTCCAAGGTATGCACTTCTAGCCACCATAGCTACAAGAGCACCCTATGTAATCTAGCTATAGACTAGATTGGGGAAGAAGCAAAACCAAGAAGAAAACAAAATCATCGAGAAGGCACTTGATCGCTAGAAATCGGATTCACTATAAAAACTTCACCATGAGTGGTGTCTTTATTAATGATGAAAACAAACTGAAATACATTCTGAAAATAAACTAACACACTTGCTGAAATTTAAATGAAAACTGAAAACTTTACGCAAACACAAGCAATCAAAAGCTGAAAATTAAAGAAAAAGGGAAAAGAAAAGAAAACTAAAATTCCTCCTTCTTCCTAATCCTCTCGCCGGTGGTTGGTGTTGATAATCTTGGTAGTTGTACCCTTGCTCGTAGTAGGGTTGGACATTCCCTCCAAAGAATTGATCCGGTTGTACTAGGTGAAGGCGCCCAAGCTCATAGGCAATATTTGCATTGCCCTCACCGAGTTGAGCCGCGTTAGATTGGATGGCTGCGACATTTTGCATGTTTCTCGCAACATACCCTCCAATTATAGCCATGCTTTGTTGTGGTTGGGGATATTGTGCGTAGGGCTCCGCGAAGGTTACGTTGGGCACCACATAATTTGGTGGGGGCACCGGTGCACCACCCCCCATGCTTGCATTTGTGGCCCTCCGTAATAACTTGGCGGAGTAGGGATCCCACCGAATGGTGGCACATAGTTAGGTTGTGCACCACCCGCTTGTGCGGAGGAAGATCCCTCCTCTACAATTCTTCCTCTTTTTTTTCTTTGCCGGGACAAGGAGTCCCTCCTCCAACCAATCTTCCTTCTCTTGAATGAAAAGCCTAAGCCTTGCGTCCGGAAGGGGTAGGTTCACCTTGGCCACATGAAAGTCTCCTCTCTCATCTCCACTAATATATTTTCCTTGTTTCAAATACTCAAAATCGAGAGGGGTTCCACGTAAAAGGTGTTCGGGATTCCTTGTAATCCCCGGCCTTAAGGAGATGGCCAACATAGAGAGGTAGCACCCCGAACCAATATCTCCCGGTCCCGATGTTGCCTCGCAACACCATCAGTTGATCATAAGGTATGAGGGGTTTATTGGCTGCTTGGCAATTAAAGCCGAGTAGAGCCAATTCAACTCCGTGTCAGTCACCTTCGTATCCCTCATCCTCCCCATAATCCTCTTGCACATCCAAGAGTGAAATACTTGGATAATGGGGTTGCGGATGGAATTGCGTTGTTGGTGGGCTTCTCCGGAGATTAAATTCCAAAATCCATCTAACAAGCCGTCCGCACGTCGACTTTCTCCGTAGCTCCCTTTTGGAACCCAAGTAGCTCCCTAACATACTCGTAGGGAACCACTTGTTGGATTCCCTCCAAACGGAATGATAAACTTTGCACCCCCTCATCAAGGATAGGCGCTATAGTCATCAAGATTTTCAAGGCAAACTCCTTGTGGGTGTTTGCCGACACCCCGTTGGAGAATTGCACCCATCCAAGGTGCCCCAACATATCATATATGTCCGTGCCAAAACCCAAATGGTTGAGTGCTTGATCGTCGAAATCGACGTTTGCCACAAGTCCCTTCTCAAGATGAGAGAGTTTCTTCTCCTCCTCCTCCGACAATATGATGAAGCCATGTGTGGAATACCGCGGAGTGTATGGAGGTGGTGCGGATGAACGGGTCGATCGACAAGGTGGAACGGGTGGCTCCTCCGTACACCCTTGAGGTTCGGTAAACCTCGTGGACGTGCTCCTTGTTTCCCTCATGCCACCGAGGAGGAGAGTGTCGTTCCTCCTTGGCGGTGCCGTGTCCTCCTCCATGCTCCAAGGAGACTCGGAAACCAAGTCCCTCCTCGAAGATGTCATCGAAGACGGCTTGGATGACGGTGACCCCTTCTTCTTGGTGAAGAGACTTGTGGTTTTCTTCCACATGATTGCAGCACTCTTCTCTCCACTAAAATTCCGGGTTGCAACCGGTAGCTAGGCACTTAAAAACTTACTTCGAATGTGGACTTTGAGTGGATTAAGGGTGTGTTTTGTTTGAGCTATCAAGCTTGGGAAGGTTGGCTATGTCTACAGTGGTTACCGGGCATAAAAACTTGAGCACATAAACCGAGGAAGGAGAGGGATGCTTGCTGTCGAAGACGGGAGCCGGGGGCTCCTTTTGTAGGGGAGGCCGACCGGCTCGGGCCGACCGGCCTAGGTGGCCGCGTGCCTCTCCCTGGCTTGGTTTTCTTCCAGCACGATCATTTCTCCTCCGTGACATTCTTGCTCGCGTGCTCCACAAGTTGTACCGCCCAAACGCTTTCGTCCACTCCTTTTCTTGCATTATTGGTCCTTCCACTTGATGCTTCATGCTTTGAGTCATGTCCATGCTCCCTCTCCACTTGCTTCACATGCCACCATGAATTTCCTGCAAAGTCATGCTTGCTGCCCACCCATGCTTGTCCTTTGCATGTGGTCTTGATGAAAGTTGTTGAAAGGGCATCCAATGGTGCATAATGATTAACTTAAACTAGATTGCCTCCCTCTAAGTATGTTTAAGGCTAAGCACTCCTCTAATTTCGAAAACTAAAATATTTTCAGAGCTATGGAAGAGCTCAAACATAAATTTAGAAAAGTTTTTAAACCATTAAAAACAAATGTAAGTCGAAAATGTTTTCCGACTATATTGATATCGGTCTCACCGGTATAGTTTGTCTTTATTGGTTGAGAGCAAACTTTACCCGGCTTGACCATGGGGGAATAGGGTTATGTTCTAATTTTGGCCAAATGAGAGAGATTTTGAATAAAATAAAATTAAATGAGGCTTAGAAAAATTCTAATCTTAGAGAAACCAAGGATATAGATTTTTAAACCAACCAAAAGTTTAGTTTCTAGGTTTACGAGAGTCCTACCACGTGCTGAAATTTAATTAACACCTAGGTATAAGTCGTGGCTCTACTCGTGTTTTTTGAGCATGAAAAACAAGTCAACCACAACACCATAACTAGGATGAATGGTTGAGTTAGGTTCTGAATTTATTTGGTTGTGGTTTCTTGAAAAGAAACAAACACACACATAGGAGGGTTCATGTAAAGGGTTTATGATCAAGCAAAATATTCAACCAAGAATTATGTCTCTAATATTGTTCAACCACTTCTAAGTCTAATGTCTTTGCGTAATAAAATTCAAAACTGAAATATTTAAAAAGACTTGAAAAACCTGGTATCGGGTTGTCCTCTCGGTAGCTTATTCTTGACTTGACGAAACAGGTTGCCTCCCACCTAGCGCTTCGTTTATAGTCCATAGCTAGACTTCTTCACTTGATTACTTCGGATCAACGCTCTTTGCGGGTGTTGCTATCTCGGGTACCCACTTCCGCACCATCTTGGGCACGGGCTTATCTTCCGGCTTAGTCAGTTTTTTGGTCTTCACAGGCGGCTTTTCTTCCTTTGTCTTGACGGATGCAACATCTTCCTTGACTTTCTTCACGTCCTTCTTCTTCGGCTCTTTCTTCTTTTTCAGCCCTTCCTTCTTCCTTGGTTCTTCCTTAACAACGCGACGATGAGGTGGAACATCTTTAACTTTAATCATGTTGCATGCCTCGAGTCGTGGTCCGAACTTGAAGGAACTCCTTTCTCCGTTAATATCGAACATGATCTCCCCGTTGCCAACATCAATAGTAGCTCCCACGGTCTTGAGGAAAGGCCTCCCAAGGATGAGCGGCGACTTCTCCCTTTCTCCCATCTCGAGCACCATGAAGTCGACGGGGATGAAGTGGTGTCCGACCTTCACGGTACATCTTCGGCAATGCCCAAGGGATAGCGAATGGAGTTATCTCCCAACTCCAAACACATACCTGTAGGCTCCAATGGTAGGCATAGCTTCTCGAACACATCCCTTGGCATGACGCTCACACTAGCTCCAAGGTCGCACAATGCCTTCTCGAAATTGAATGAACCAACGGAACATGGAATTGTAGGGCATCTGGGGTCCTTTTGCTTCTCTAGCCCATTAGCAATAGCGGCACCACACTCCTCGGACATCTTGACATGATCTACCCCAAGTGTTGCTCTCATATTTATTTGCAAGTATGTCTTTAAAGTAACGAGAATATGTAGGTACTTGTAGGGCATCTAATAATGGCATGTTGATGCTAAGTCTACACACTTGTTGATGCAAAATCCGCACCTTACGCCAAGCACACGGCAAGCCGAACAAGCCGGCTTCACACGCGCAAAGATTCCAAGACGTGCCAGTCAATTTTTTCTGAAAATTAACAAAAGACAAAGTAGTTAAATTCCAAAGCTTGGAACTTGCCAGGTGGTACCAGACAGTTCCATATTTACGGCTAGAGAGCCAAGTGAGATGACATACAACTATAAAGAGCTATCTGCCAGCAAACTAGAAATCATTCGGGAGCTTCAAAGTGCAAAAGGTAACATAGCCGAATAGATGATGTAAGCATGACGATAGATCGATCTCTATTTGGATAAAAATGCACGTACGCAAAGCCATGACCGATCCTCATGGTAAATAACATTAAACAATATATGAAGTAAAAGCATGATCATAAATATGCAATAAACAAGCATGCATAGGTCCAAAGCACTAGTCTACCGCATGTCTAGATACTTTAAGACCCGTCAAGCATGATACCAAACAAATCTATCCACAAGCATGATACAACTTGTTTGAAATCAAACCACCGTCCACAAATAGATCTATCCACCGCATGATACGATCTAAATATGGAAAGCTAAAAGCATACAATATTTGAAGCATAGATTATGAACACGTTTCACTCGTGAAAGCATAATCGAATGCGGGCGAACAGTAGAATCGGGGTCCATGAAGAAGGAACAAGCATTACCAAAGAATATAAATCTATCGATTGGATTGAAATCTAATCCACCGGATGACTAGCTTCAAAGCTACCCAAAAACCTGCATCTACCGCATGATACCTAGTTCTTTCAAGATTTATACAAGATTTGGCAAGCTTGAACCCGCAACACTTAACAACCTAGATCAATTCGGTTTCGGCTATCGGGGAACATGTGATCCACGTGCTATTTAAGCCGAGGATACGAACTCGATTCGCATAAGGATCATCAAAAGAGGTAAAGCCGATTCAAATCAATCTAGATTGGGCAAAGGAGTGTTACATGAATTTAAACATAAAGTAAAAACTCAAAACAACACGGGGTAACTTAATGAATCTATTGAATCTTGCCAAAATTCAATAGAGCCGATAACTAACTTCAAGCTAGATCTTAGCCTACCGCATGGCTCATGATCTAACAAGAAACCCTCTTGAACCAAGCTTGAATCTACCGCATGACACTAAGCATGGTAACAAGACTACTTGCATCGGATCTAAATCCACCGCATGATACTAGACATGATACAAGGTTGCCGGTGCTCACGGAGGTCGACGGATCGATGAACCCTCTCGAAGAACTCGACGACACGACAAAGGACTCAAGGGTTTGGCGTAAAGCCGGTTTGTATTGAGAATGTTTCGAATGTCATTACATACATTTAGGGTCTATATTTATACCCCGTCACAAAGCATGACTTCAAATGGATTTGATACCTAATTTATCTCTAAAATGCGATCGCTTATCCATCCATTCGTTCCTTCCGCTCGGGCCACGTCACCACGCAATCCCGCAAAATCGGCACAACGAGCTTTTCTTGCCGAACGGAAGCAAATTGCCGACCGCGGACTCTTTTGCCGAATTCTTCTGAAGAAACCTTCCTTCTGCCGGACGGATTCCTCACCGTGTTGGACCCACAAGTCGGACTCCTTGCCTTACCAAATTTTGGTGTTAACATATGCCCCTTCAATTACGGGATAAAAGTGATTTTATTCCGGAATTGACTCCGACCACCAACGTCTTGAATCCGTTCAACACCTATTCTCTCTCTTCCCAATCCGCCGGAATCTTCGTCTAGATCCAAACCCTAGATCACCTTTTCCCGAGCTCAAATCCTCAATGGCGGGTAAAAATCAAGTTTGCTCGGGTAAATTCCTCCTCCAAAAGCTTCATTCGGCACTCAACTTTTCGATTTTTACCTAAGATTTCTTTTCCTCGCCTTCTTCCGGCGGGAGCTTCCCACCGAGCTTCGATTCGCACCGAGGCCAATTCAACGTCTTATTTCCTTGTGTTGACGCGAAAAGTGCACTCAACGCCAATCACACAGCAAGCCGAACAAAGCGGCTTCACACGCGCAGAGAACGAAAGACGTGCCAGTCAATTTTTCCTGAAAATTAACAAAAGATAAAGCAGTTAGATACCAAAGCTTGGAACTTGCCGGGTGGTACCAGACAGTTCCATATTTACGGCTAAAGAGCCAGATGGGATGACACATAGCTATAGAGAGCTATCTGCCAACAAACTACAACCATTCGGGAAACCGCAAAGGGGAAAAAAGTAATACTGCCGAATGGATGACGTAAGCATGACAGCGATCGGTCTTTGTTTGAACAAGGATGCATGCACGAGGCCATGACCGATTCCCATGAAAATTAACATTAAATAAATAAATAAAGTAGAGCACGGACATGATCATGTATTAAACAAGTATGCATAGATCCAAAGCACTAGTCTACCGCATGTCTAGTTACTTTAAAACCCGTCGGGTACGATATCAAACAAATCTATCCACCGCATGATACAACTTGCATGAAAAACCGTACCACTTTCCATAAATAGATCTATCCACCGCATGATACAATCTAAATATGGAAAGCTAAAAGCATACATCATTTAAAGCATAGGTAAAGCACGTGTTCTACTCGTGGAGAAACATAACCGAATGCGGCCGAACGTACCGATTCGGGGTCCATGAAGAAGGAACAAACATTACCACGTGAATAAATCTATCGGATTGATTTGGGAATCTAATCCACCGGATGACTAGCTCCAAAGCAACCCAAAAACCTGCATCTACCGCATGATACCCGGCTCTTTCGGGATTTATACGAACATTAGCAAGCTTGAACCCGCAACATGTAACAACCTAGATCGATTCGGTTTCGGCTATCGGAAAGCACAAAATCCACGTTTCAAAACGGAAATCTACTCGAACAAGGATCATAAAAGGGATAGAGCCGATCCAAACCTATCTAGATTGGGCAAAGGTGTGTTACATGAATTAAAACATAAAGTAAAACTCAAGATAACACGGGGTAACTTAATGAATCTACTAGATCTTGCCAAAATCCAATAGAGCCGATAACTAGCTTCAAGCTAGATCTTAGCCTACCGCATGACTCATGATCTAACAAGAAACCCTCTTGAACCAAGCTTGAATCTACCGCATGACACGAAGCATGGTAACAAGACTACTTGCATCGAGATCTAAATCCACCGCATGATACTAGACATGATACAAGGTTGCCGGTACTTACGGAGGTCGACGGATCGATTAGCCCTCTCGAAGAACTCGACGACACGACAAGGACTCTAGGGTTTGGCGTAAGGCCGGTTTGTATTGAGGAATGATTGTCTATATTACATACATTCGGGGATCATATTTATACCCCGTTGAGTACAACTCGCGAATGGATTTGTTACCTAACTTATCTCTAGGCTCAATCGCCTATCCATCCATTCGTCTTCCCCGATTGAGCCACGTCGCCGTCCAATCCCGCAAAATCGGCTCTCTTGTTCCTTTGCCGAACCCGAGCGGATAGCCGACCGCGATCTCTCTACCGAATATCTCTGAAAATATCCTTCCTTCCACCAGACGGACTCTTTTTCGAACCGGACCCACAGGCCAGACTTCTTACCAAATTTTGGTGTTAACACATGCCCTTCAATTGTGGGATAAAAGTAATTTTGTTCCACAATTGACTCCAGCCACGAATCCTCGAATCGAATCTGTCAACACCTATTCTTCGCAATCCGCCGGAATCTTCATCCAGATCCAACTCTAGATCCCCTCGTTCCGAGCTCGAACCTCCAATGGCAGCTCAGAACCAAGATGCTCTGGTAAACTCATCCCCCGCAAACCTTGTTCGGCATTAGGTCTTCAATTTTACCTGAGATTTCCTTTTCCGCTTTTCTTCCAGGAGCCTTCTACTGAGCTTTTGATTCGCACCGAGGCCAATTCGAGGTCTTATTATTTTGGTCCTGTTGGGAACTCCGACCCTCGAGATTTCATTGCAGCTGAATCTCAGAGAATCCCCTTCAAAGCAGCTCTATCTCCACCGCCTCAGTGGCAAGATGCCTTCAAGAACTGGCCTTTACCTCCAATTGCAGGCTGGAAGACTTGGTATCGGAGGATTCTTGCGAAGAAACAATGGAAGACCCGGCTTGTAGATGTCCCGGTGATTCAACAAGCAAGTCCACCCGGGGTTGAATTGCCTATCCCGGTGGAGATCTCATCTTCATCACCTTCCGCGAAAGCAATAAATTCTCCGCAGAGATGAACCTCCCAATCCAACCGAGCCACCAAGTTCTCCAAGGGCACAATCACCCGTTGGTCATGCAGAGATAACCATTCCAACGAGAGGTGAACCCAACTTCTCATCGGCCCGAAGCCCACGAGCTACCGGCGAGACGCATCGGCACCTCCCGCCTTGGAAGCTTCGGCTCTACCCGGAGCACCTCCTTTACCCGTGATTGCCCCCGTCCAAGAAACCAGTCATGAGGTATCTATCCGCACTTAACTCTCGCTACCTCCATGCTTAGCATTCTTAACTCGGCAATTCTGCTTCCCAGGATCGGACTCCATCATCATCAAGCCTCGCCCTCGCAGAGCAATCCACATTTGCCGAGGTGATGGAAAGAGTACACCGATCTTTGTCGGATGAAGTGTTGTCAAAGCTTAAAGAAATTCTTTGCTGGCTAGAAAGGGATGCTCAAGATCGGTTCAAAAATCTTGATCACTTCGAAGAGATGTTTGAATCCATCGGCCAAGACCTTCCCGAAGACATCGAGCTTCTTTATCATCTGTCTATGGCTTAGATACTCTCTATGCACCCATAAAGCATGCTTTGAGGAAATTGCGCTCCCGCCCGGCTATTGAAAAGAAGAAAGCCGATGCCGAACATGCCATGAATGGGGCGCAATCCCAAGCCGAGATCCACAAGGATACATTGGCTAACCTGCGGGCTTCTTATGATCTGAAAGCTGCCAGGAAAGCTGCTCTAGAAGCGGGCGAGAAGCCCGTCAGCAGAGATGGAGGCTGACAAAGAGAAAATAGCCGAACTCCCTGGATTGATAGAAAAGACCCAAGCGGAAGCAAAATCGGCTATCACCAAGATAAAGCAATGTGACGCGAGAACTCACCAACTTGTCCGGTACTCGGAAAGATTGCCGAGAATTGCTTTGGACGGTTTCCGTCTAACCACCTCCAATGCTCGTGGTGTGATCACGAAGCATCCGAACATTTGAATGCCACCATTGATGTATAACCGAACCGGTCGTTCTTGTAATATTTTCTTGCAATTTGTTTCCTTTCTTCTCGCGCACCTTCAAACATAACGGCCGAACGACCCATTCGGCAAAGAAACGCCAACTCCCGAATGGCACTTTGATTCTCTTCGACCGAACAAATCAACCGAACACGGCTCGGCCCTAGAACTCCAAGCGACCCGTCGGCGGGCCGGCCAAGGAAACCTTTCCACCTTCCGATTTTCTTGGGATATGCGCCACGATCCAAAGCCACGACTCGAAGCCACGATCCATCTTGTCGGGCCTATAAATGCAACCATAGGTGCCCCTAGTTCTCCACCGGGCCTTCTAGCTCTCGAATCTTTGCCAATCTTAGCTTTCCCCGCAAACAAGTGCACATCCCAAACCATCATGGTGCGCCGCCTCAACCGCCGCCGCGCCTCCCGACGAGGCGAGAGGGGAGCGGCGCCAATGCGCGCGGAGGTAATGATCGTCGATTCCTCCCCTTTGATTCAACTTTTGATCTTCTTCTTGCCTTGACGATCATTCCCTTTTTTTCGGATTGATTCGGTGGAATCCGCCTCTTGCGCCGGCCAATCAACCCCTCCCGGACGACTCCTCGGAGTCCGATGGCCACTCCCCCGTGCCGTACGGGGAAGAAGACGCCCTCCGCTTCAAGGAGGAGCCGGAGGCGTCCGGCGTGAGCGCGGAGGACGTCTCCAAGAAAGCGAGGCATAGGCCGAGCCGGGAGTGGGAGGACCGGCGCGGACACCGCCGGAAGCCATTGATGGTACGGCTCGAGATTAATTCTTGATCCAACCCGGCTTTTGGCGCTAATCTTTTTCTTCTTGCTTCTTGCGGCCGCGATGCCGAGCTCAACCGGTGAAGGCGCCGGTGGAGCGGTGGCCGGCCGAGAAGGTGAACGCCCGCGGCGACACGCCGGTCGAGCGCCTTGCCGCGGTGGAGCGCCACGTCGATGAGGTGGCCACCCATGGCGTCCGTCCGGGTACCACCATAGGCTCCGGCTGCCATGGCGACGCACACGGACGTCGACTACTCCACCGGGCCGCGCGGCTTCCGGGCGGCGTGCCGAGGGACATTGAGGAGATTGAGCTCATTCGGGAGCGCCTTGATGGCCATGGCGACGCTATTGCCGAAATTACTCATCCCCAATCCGTGTTGAACGAGCTCTTCGACTAGATTGTACTAGGGATGTGTAAATATCGGCAATAAATGAAGAACTTTTGAATTCTCGCGCTCGTTCTATGATGACTCCCTTTGCATTTTGCATCTGCGAATTTTGTTTTCTTTGAATGCATCCGGAACTATCTTGAGCCGAACGCGCGAGAACAACTCGCCCCTTAGCACAAAATCCACGAGAGGATCCCGATTCGGCAATCCATGAACACTTGTTCAAGAAAAAACCCTTCGCACTTGATAGAAAACCACCGCCATTTGGTATTCCAACGGTGTGCAATCGGCCGGTCATCACTCCCAATAGCTCGCGGGGGATGCTCTGCGAATCCACTCGCGCACTCATCCATCATTTCTCATCTCCTCCCCCGTCTCTAGAGGAGAAAACCCCAACGCCATGGACAAGGGTAAGCGGCCCCGGAGAGTGGCTCTTCAAAGAAGCGTACGATTCGGAAGTGAGTTCTCCCTTGATCTCGCTCCTCGTTCTTCCGCATGACCTCGCACTTCATGTTTTCCTCTTGTTCTCCAAACCTTGATTTGCTTTCCGAAGAAATCATCGGGACGAAGATGTGCTCGAGTACATCTCTTCCGATTCCTCCCTCGAAGCAGAGGATGCCACGCCTGAACAGAGGACCAACCATCAGCTGCGCCGCCGCGTTCGGCATCTGGAGCACGGCCTCAGGGACATCACCGCCCGTTGCCAAGCCGAGCGCGAGCGTCGCATGGCTCTGGAGGCACTAGTAGGGGGTAAACGTTTCTGACTCCTTCTTGACCTCGTGCTTGCACTTGGATTTCTTGCCCCTAATCTTGATTCCTCCGCTTCAGATGTCTCTGACAGGTACAACAACCTGAAGACGGCCTGGGATAGCTTGGTGGAGGCCGCCAACCATGGTCACCCCCATGCGTTCCAAGTTGCCGTCACGGTGGTCCTGGAACAACTGAAGAGGGAGCAGCCGAAGAAGTAAAGAAAAGATTGCATCATACTTTCGCTTCTTCCTCCACGCCTTCTGCTTCCCCTCCTCCTTGAGGATCGACCACCAGGGGTTGTTAGATGTAATCCTCGCAAGAAGCGATTGTAATTTTTGTGCTAAGGGCAATGCATCCAGAACCGGCCATTTTTTCCCGTTCATGGATTTTGTTACGAAGGCGGCCTCATTCTTGAGCGCCGGCTATCTCTGTGCCAGATGTGTGTAATCATCGATCGATCTCAATGCTAGGATAATATTTCTTCAGATATCTTCCATTTATTGCAGCGAAAAATTCTTCTCCTAGCAAAGTTTTCAATATATACGCATTACCAGGGACGCATCTGACCACACGAAAAGGTCCTTCCCAGTTAGGGGATCATTTGCCGAATTCACTGTATTTAGTTCCAATCGGCAATAACGCTTTCCATACTAGATCGCCTTCTGCAAATTGCCTTACTTTTACCTTCTTATTGTAGTACTTGGCAACCGCGGTTTGTTTTTCTCGATGTTTTCCGGGGCCCTAAGACGGATCATATGTAAATCTTCTAGTTCATCCATCATTAAGCCACCGTAATCCTTGGAGCTCAACTCGTTTTGTAGCACCACTCTCCTTGAATCGATTGCATCTCCCAAGGAAAGATTGCGTGATGCCCGTAAACCAACTCGTAAGGAGAAGTCTTTGTAGCTCCATGGGGGGCCATCCGGTAAGCCCAAAGTGCCTCACCGACTACCGAATGCCACCTTCTTGGCTTCTGATCAATCTTCTTCTGTATCAACTTGATCATGATCTTGTTAGAAGCCTCTGCTTGACCATTAGCTTGGGCATAATAGGGAGAAGAATTAAACAATTTGATTCCCATGCTTTCGGCAAATTCTCTGAACTCCAGTGACACGAATTGTGCCCCTTGATCAGTGGTGATTGTCTGAGGGATTCCAAATCGATAGATGATGTGCTCCTTGACGAATTCAATCATGTTTTCTGACGTCACCTTCTTCAGTGGGATCGCCTCAACCCATTTAGTGAAATAATCTGTAGCCAAAAGCACAAACTTATGCCCCTTGCTAGACGGTGGGTTAATTTGGCCAATCAAGTCTATACCCCGCCCCCCGAATGGCCATGGCTTGATGATGGGATTCAATGCTGATGCGGGGACCCTTTGAATATTCCCAAACCTTTGGCAATCCCGACATCCCTTGTAATACTCAAAGCGAGTCCTCCAATATCGTCGGCCAAAAGCATCCGGCTTGTCTAATAACCCACTTCATATGGTAGGCCGATTGGTGTGCTCCACATATCCCATCGTGCACTTCGCTCATCATGTTCTTGGCTTCTTCTCGGGACCCGGGCATCGTAGTAATACTCCATCTAATGACTTATAGAATAAATTATCATCCGGAAGAACGAACTTTATGGCCTTGTACCTTAGCTTCCTAGAGACTTTCCGGGATGGATCCTTTAAGTAATCAACGATCTCTTTCCTCCAATCATCTTCTCGCAAGATCCGCCCCTAGTGCACACACTTCCCGCAAAGAAACGCTTCTTGACTCTCTCTATAACCGGAGGCGCTCCGAGCCGCTCCGTTTGCTTCCTCGTTATGTTCTCTAGGAATGTGCTGTAGAGTTACCAATGGGAAGCTCTTCAAGATTTCCCTGCACTCTTCGTAGTAACTCCTCAGCGCTTCGCTTTTGCACTCGTACTGGCCGTTCAATTGCTTGATTACCAACTCTGAATCTCCATAGATTTCAACCGAAACGGCCCCGCCGCCTTCTCTCAAATATTGAAGCCCTCGAAGTAATGCCTCGTACTCAGCCTGGTTATTTGTGACAGTGGGTTGTATAGGGATGGCAAATTCAAATATCTCACCTCTGGGCGAAATCAGTAGGATCCCTACTCCCCCACCTTTGCCACACGATGATCCATCAAAAAACAAAGCCCAAGGGGTAATCTCAAGCAGATCAATTGACGGATCACGATGTTCAGTTATAAAATCGGCAATGACCTGACCTTTGATGGCTTTTGCCGATTCGAACTTCAACTCGAACTCTGATAAAGCTAAAATCCATTTGCCAATCCGACCATTCAAAATTGGCATAGATAACATATGTTTTATCACATCAAACTTGGAATATACAGTGCATTCGGCATTCAACGGTAGTGCCGAAACTTTGTACACGAATAGTACACGCAAAGGCACGGTTCTCTACGTACGAATACCTGGTTTCGGGATCAAGTAGTTTTCGGCTAAGATAAGCTACTACCCGCTCCTTTCCTTCAAATTCTTGAATGAGGGCCGATTCAATGGTTTGGGTATCGGCCGCCACGTACAACTTGAAAGGCTTGTTTAGCTGAGGAGGAACCAACACCGGTGGCTCCTTCATGTACTTGCTTGATCTCGTCAAAAGCCTTTTGTTGTTCGTCGCCCCATGTGAACTTCTGATCTTTCTTCAGCTTCAGCAATGGAGAGAATGGCAACACCTTCTGTGATAAATTTGAAATGAATCTTCTTACGAAGTTGATCTTGCCGAGCAGTGATTGCAATTCCTTGAGGTTGGTTGGAGGAACAACTTCATCAATGGCTTTCATGCTCTTCTTGCCAACTTCAATTCCCCCTTCGTGGACCAAAAACCCCAAGAACTCTCCAGCTGATACCCCAAAAGCGCACTTGTTTGGATTCATCTTCAAACAGTGTTTCCGGTGCACTCCAAGGTCTTCCTCACATCTTCCAAGTGGGTGTCATGACTTAGAGATTTGATCACCACGTCATCGATGTAGATTTCCACAACCCCGCCGATCAACTCATGAAAGATGTAATTCATGGCCCGTTGATAGGTTGCACCGGCATTTTTCAACCCAAAAGTCATGACTATCCACTCGAATAGGCCTATATGACTAGGACATCCGAAGGCCGTCTTTGATATGTCTTCTATTGCCATGAAGATCTGATTGTATCCCGCATTGCCATCCATGAAACTAATCACCTTGTGTCCAGCGGCGGCGTCAATCAACAAATCGGCAATAGGCATCGGGTATCCATCCATCGGAGTGGCTCTGTTCATGTCCTTGAAATCTATGCAAACCCTCATTTTTCCATTCTTCTTGTAAACAGGGACGATGTTAGAAATCCACTCCGCATATCTGCATGGCCGAACGAAGTTTGCATCAAGTAATCTTTCAACTTCCTTCTTCACATCGGCCAATACCTCATCCTTGTAGATTTTCCGGGGTGGTTGCTTATATGTTTTGAAACCAGGCTTGATTGGCAACCTATGCTCGACGATGGAACGATCCAATCCGGCATCTCCGAATAATCCCGGCGAAGCAATCCTTGTATTCTTTGAGAAGCTCAATCAAATTCCCCCGAATTCTCGGCCGCAAATTTGCACCGATGAACGTCGGCCTTGGCTTATCACCGCTTCCAATGTCAACTTCTTCCGGTTTATCGGCCGACATGAATCCTCGCCCCAATTTGCCATCAGTACCATCTACGGGGTTCTCCATTAAAAATTGCTATAAGAGCCGACTGCTTGAATCGGCCGTTGATCACCGCCGACAGTTCAACGGGACCTTCTCCCCGCTCTTTCCCCGAGAAACAATCGGTGCCTTGGTATTCCCGGAAGGCTGGTTCCATGTTGGCCACGCTCACGGAGTCATCCGCACGGACGACCTCGATCTCATCGTCCACCCACCGTATAAGTCGTTGATGCATGGTGGACGGGACGCAACGATTAGCATGAATCCGGTCCCGCCCAAGCGACGGTCGTAGGCTCCTTTGCCTTCAATGACAAAGAAGGTGGTGAGTAGCGTCTTGGACCCGATCATCAAGTCCACGTGAGCGCATCCCTTGGTGTCCGAGGGGTTCCGGCGAAATCATTCAAGATGATGCTTGGCGTCAAATCGCTCGGGCCCATGCCAAGCTTCCGAAGGTGGTGTACGGCATTACGTTGGCTGCCGCTCCACCGTCGACGAACATCTTGGTCAATGACTTGCCATTGACGTATCCCCTCAAGTACGGCGGCCTCATATGACGATTCTTGGCCGGCTTGTCGAAGATGGCACCGCTTGGCCGCACCCGGTTGTGCCATCATCCCCTCGGTCTCGCTCATCATCGAAGGAAGCTTCCTCCGCCATAACCTCGGTTAGCGGGAGCCATGAACTCGTTCGGCGGAAAGTATACCATGCATCTTTGGAGCCGAACGCTTCGATCCCTCGGGTTGGTCCTTGGGGCGCCACATCCGCCTCGTCCGGATCCCGGCTTTGCTTCAATTCACGGTTCCTCAAGCGTTGGACCCGTCTCTTCGACTCTTGCGTAGGCCGGGCGGGCACCACTGCCCCTTCTGCCAGATGTAGTCATCCTCGTCCTCTTCTTGATCAGCCCACCTGAGATTAGCTTGGCGTTTCCTGGGTTGATCGATGACTTCAATTTTTTGGCGCCGATCCCCATTAGGGTGGATCCTTCCAAGTCTCTCATGGACGGATCGGCGATTGGCGATTTCTCGCCATCGTACTCAACATACCTGTCGCTGCATTCAGGACAGTTCTTCAATGTGGGCAGCTTCAGACCCTCATTCCAGCAGTGCCTGAAGAAGGCGCATCCCCGGTGTGCGCGCTCCTGCTCGCGCGTGTACTGCTCCTGGTCCCTTCTGCGCGCCTCTTCTTCAGCTCTGCGCTGCTCCTCCTCGTGGCGCCGCTTCTGGTAGCGCTCTTTCTCTATTTGGCGCTGCCATTTGTTGAGGAGGATGCGCGATGTCACTCTGGGCTTAGCTCTGGACGACTCCCCGATTTCGATGTGACTTCTAAGAATGCGGGGGCGTCACCTTGCACCTTTGTTCCCGAGTCACTTGGCGCTCGGGTCCATCGCTCCACCTTGTCTAGACCCTGGGCGAGGTCAAGACCTTGACTTTCCCCTTCTCCTCGAGTTTGTTATCACGTTGACGAAAAAGCCCACCATGTTTTGAGGAAAGGGGTGGCCATCCGATTTCATCTTGTTATCGAACTTGAGGTGACCCTCCTGGATGGCTTTACGGATCCTCATCCCGAAGTCCCCGCAATCATTGATAGAGTGTGAGTCCCTGTCATGGAAGCCACGATAACGTTTTGCTTTAACTCCATCGGGTTGAAGCATGGAATGCCCCTCGGGTAGCTTGATTCGGCCTTCTTTCACTAGGAGCTCGAACAATTTATCGGCCTTTGTGATGTCAAAATCATAAGATCCCTTGGTCCGCTTGACCCGGCGATTCATTGTCAAGGGCTCCTTACCCCACATGATCTCTCGCCGTAGCTACACCCAATTCATCATCGAATCCTCCAACGGATCGGCCTTGTCCAAGAACTGGTTGTAGACGTCGGCGACGTCGTCTTGCTTGCCAAATTTGGCGTCCTTCTTGAAGCCATAAGCACGATTGCTCATCGGCGATAGCTTCTGCGATAGGCGGCCCGGATTCTCAAATTCCATGCCAAATAACTTCTCGCGCATGGCCGGCAACATCCCGGCGACGGCCATATCGGCCCAACCGGTCGTACGGCAAGTTCGGCGAGAAGCACATGCCTTTGACTTCCCCGAATCTTCTAAGAAATTCCGGCGGCGTTTCGCCGTGCCTTTGCTTCGGGGTGGCGAGGTCGATCGGCTTCTTCTCCGAGCTGCTGCGGAAACAATGAGCGTGGAATTTCCGCTCCAAGTCTTTCCATCCGGCAACCGATTCGGGAGGCGGGGACGAAAACCACCGGAATGCTTTGGACTGTCGGTGAGGCGGGGAAGTAACGGAC
Source organism: Cenchrus americanus (assembly GCA_947561735.1). Classification (NCBI taxonomy): domain Eukaryota; kingdom Viridiplantae; phylum Streptophyta; class Magnoliopsida; order Poales; family Poaceae; genus Cenchrus; species Cenchrus americanus. The sequence continues at coordinate 27,912,498 of OX387241.1, read as the reverse complement.
CACGAATGTCTCCTCGGTGAGCACTCCCCGAGCCGCATGAGGTAACGAGCGATGTGCTCGACCGTGCTCGTCTCGTCTTGCCCCGAGAACTTTGTGAACTGCGTTGGCGGCTTCACCCTTGGCGGCAAGAGCACATTATAGTACCATTCGGGAACGGCGGCTTATAGGCGGGTCCATGCATTTTTGGCTTGAGGCCGAACCGATTTTGCATCAATTTGGCCATCTTGCGCGCCGGGTGTCATCTTCTTGTGCGCCTGCAGCGGCGCGTATCTCGGGTGCGGGAAGGCGTCAAACGCCCCGTAGTTGCCCACTTCGTGGTAACCGCCGCCGTACAAATTCCTCTCGCGCCGGTTGGTCGCCGGAGCAATCCTCGGCCGGGATCAAGTGGGGCCCCGGACGAGCCGAACGCTAGGTCTCCGTACGTAGGCCGGTACGGATCGGCCGCGTTGCACGGGCCGACTCGTGCTTTGCCCGTGGTGGCGGCGGGGCGGGCCGACTTCAGAAGCTTGTAACGGGGGCCGAACGGGCGCCCCCCGGCGCCTGCGGAGGAGGAGGCCGGAACGCTTGGCTTCCGAGCTTTGAGGAGGAGGCTCGTTGTGGTCGGGTCGCGCAACGGCGGCCGCGAGCTTGATTCACCCGGCTCCACGGTGCCCTTCGGACGGGTGCCTTGCCGAACGCTTGCTCCATGCCGGGCCAAAGATGGCCACCATCATCTGCCGGGAGCGATCCGAGGAAAGCCTTGTTGTGCTTGCTAAGCATGTAATCCGCTTACTCTTGGAATACTCGCGCGCATTCCTCCTTTTCCCCGCCGAGATGTGGCATCGCTCTCTCTCCAGCAGCGGCACCCTGGGCATTTTGTTCTTCGGATACGGACGCCGCTTCTATTCTTTTTGAACGACGGCGGACACTTCTGCTGAAACCGGTCCACGACGTCTTGGAGTTGCTTCTGCATTTGCTCCGGAGAAAGGTCTTCAAGGTTGACATCCATGAGGTCCGCGATTTCGGGCATCTTGAATCAATTCGGTTCATTCGTCCCCCCGCGCGTGCCAAAAAGTGTGTTGAGGCGAAAAGTGCACTCAACGCCAATCACACGGCAAGCAAGCCGAACAAAGGCGGCTTCACACGCGCGAGAACGAAAGACGTGCCGATCAATTTTTCTCGAAAATTAACAAAAAGATAAAGTAGTTAGATACCAAAGCTTGGAACTTGCCGGGTGGTACCGACAGGTTCCATATTTACGGCTAAAGAGCCGGATGGGATGACACATAGCTATAGAGAGCTATACGCCAACAAACTACAACCATTCGGGAAACCGCAAAGGGGAAAAAGTAACAACTGCCGAATGGATGACGTAAGCATGACGGCGATCGGTCTTTGTTTGAACAAGGATGCATGCACGAGGCCATGACCGATCCCCATGAAGATTGGCATTAAATAAATAAATAAAGTAAAGCACGAACAAGATCATGTATTAAACAAGTATGCATAGGTCCAAAGCACTAGTCTACCGCATGTCTAGATACTCTAAAACCCGTCGGGTACGATATCAAACAAATCTATCCACCGCATGATATAACTTGCATGAAAATCGTACCACTTTCCACAAATAGATCTATCCACCGCATGATACAATCTAAATATGGGAAGCTAAAAGCATACATCATTTAAAGCATAGGTAAAGCACGTGTTCTACTCGTGGAGAAACATAACCGAATGCGGCTGAGCAATGGATTCGGGGTCCATGAAGAAGGAACAAACATTACCACGTGAATAAATCTATCGGATTGATTTGGGAATCTAATCCACCGGATGACTAGCTCCAAAGCAACCCAAAAACTTGCATCTACCGCATGATACCCGCTCTTTCGGGATTTATACGAACATTAGCAAGCTTGAACCCGCAACATGTAACAACCTAGATCGATTCAGTTTCGGCTATCGGAAAGCACAAAATCCACGTTTCAAAACGGAAATCTACTCGAACAAGGATCATAAAAGGGATAGAGCCGATCCAAACCTATCTAGATTGGGCAAAGGTGTGTTACATGAATTAAAACATAAAGTAAAACTCAAGATAACACGGGGTAACTTAATGAATCTACTAGATCTTGCCAAAATCCAATAGAGCCGATAACTAGCTTCAAGCTAGATCTTAGCCTACCGCATGACTCATGATCTAACAAGAAACCCTCTTGAACCAAGCTTGAATCTACCGCATGACACGAAGCATGGTAACAAGACTACTTGCATCGGATCTAAATCCACCGCATGATACTAGACATGATACAAGGTTGCCGGTACTTACGGAGGTCGACGGATCGATTAGCCCTCTCGAAGAAATCGACGACACGACAAGTACTCTAGGGTTTGGCGTAAGGCCGGTTTGTATTGAGGAATGATTGTCTATATTACATACATTCGGGGATCATATTTATACCCCCGTTGATTACAACTGCGAATGGATTTGTTACCTAACTTATCTCTAGGCTCAATCGCCTATCCATCCATTCGTCTTCCCCTTGATTGAGTCACGTCGCCGTCCAATCCCGCAAAATCAGCTCTCTTGTTCCTTTGCCGAACCCGAGCGGATAGCCGACCGCGAGATCTCTCTACCGAATATCTCGAAAATATCCTTCCTTCCACCGGACGGACTCTTTATCGAACCGGACCCACAAGTCGGACTCCTTACCAAATTTTGGTGTTAACACCTTGGTCCCGTGGGAGTTTCGACCCCCGCGAATTCATCGCGGCCGAATCCCAAAGAATCCCCTTCAAAGCGGCTTTAACCGAGCCTTCCCCGTGGCGGGGATGCTTTCAAGAGCGGCCTTTGCCCCCAATTGGGGGCCGGAGGAATTGGTATAAGAGGATCCTTGCGGACAACGGTGTTAAGACCCAAACTTGGGACACCCTCCGAATTGCTCAATGTTTGGAGCTCTCTTTGGGCGAGACCCCGAAAAACGAAGATCTCCTGATAGCCGCCTGTCATTTTTGGTCAAATGGTGTCAATGCCTTCCTTTTCGGTCACGGCCCAATGTCCCCCACTCGGCCGATGTATACATGATTACCGGCCTTGATATTTCAGGATCCGTGCATCCCTGGGACTTCAGAGGTTCCACAAGACAAACGGGAGTGAAGCCAGGGAGTGGATATAAATTTTATATCCAGAATCACATGAAAGATGGCCCCCTTGGTGAAGTTGAATATAGGGCATTCCTGAACATGTGGCTGTGCAGGTTCATCTTCTGCGGTAAAGCCAATGAGCCCACTCTGAATCATATCGTAATGGCTACACAATTGGCTGGTGGTAAACGCATTCCCCTTGGAAAATACCTCCTGGGCAGTGTATACCACATGCTTCATCAAACTGTCACCCAAATGTACACCAGCCAGAAGATAGCATGTGTCAATGGCCCTTGGTGGTTTGTACAGATGTGGCTGCAACTGCACATCCACCGGATCGTCGGCATTGACCTCAACACCCGAGTTTTTCCTTCATCCGGCTATCATGAAGGGGAAGTTCGAGTTACCGAGAGGGTGCCACACCTATGGAGAAGGCTGCTTCAATCGTTCTCATTAATCGAATGTCGGCCCGTGTCTTTGAGCTTTTCTTCAAAGTCTTCCCCAACCCTCTCTCCGGCTTCCTTACTTGGACAATGATAATTTAACCCTCCCTTGTGAGTTCTCCTTTGAAGCCGGACGCCAAGATGGAAGGTTTCGTAAATCTTTAATATCCTCATTCATCCATGCCTTACGCCACCGAATTTAGTGGAGGGAGGTTAAACCACAGCACTTATGAATACTACTAGCCAAATATGATGGCTCGACAACTTGGATGTGGCCAGATGCCCCCAAGACTATTCCTGCATGAACTCCTCAAACCCAGAGAGGAAATCAAAGAACTTGCTCAATCCGGCGGGGTTTTCGGTATGAATGCGGTCCAACCGTTTACACTGCCTTTCCCCCACCTACAACGGTAGCTCACCCCACCTTCAACTCTTGGTGACAAGAATTCCATGACCACATTTTAAGTGAGCCGAGTGCACTCTTTTTGCACAGAGCTGATGCCTGATTTTCAGCCAACTTCAGAGGTAACATGATTGTCCTTTCCTCCAAATCAGACATTTCTTCTTCTAACCATGATCTTGATTTTTTAACCCGTAGAATACAGTGCCTGCCCCTCGAGCCAGAGCAATCGCTTACAATGCAGTATGCCCAATCTCAAAGATCGGGATTTATATCACCAACCTTGGCTCAACGATGGCTAGGTATGCCACAACGGACCCAATTTTGTCCGATATTACTGCCGACAAGAGGAAAGGCCTCGTCCCCGATCGCACCTCCAACTCGCCAAGAGGAGAAGAACCGTCAAGAAAGTCCTTATTGAGGTAAAGTTTCTTCTCTCTTGATCACAAGATTACTCTTTGTCGATAAATCTCATCTTGCGTGATTTCGGACTAGAATTCAAAGCAACCTTCGGCTTTAGAACCCGCCAATACTCCATCTACTGGTATGACTTTTATTACCCTTTCTTCAAAGATCAACACTGGCATTTACCCTTAATCTGGTACTTGCAGAAGAAACACTGGTAGATCATCCTGTGGATATCCCTGTTCCTCAACATATAAGTCCACCAAGGGCTGAGCCACCTGCCCAAGTAGAGATTTCATCTTCATCAGGGACTCAATCACCCCCTGCTCAGACAGAGACACCAACCTCACCAGAGATGAACTTTCCAATCCAGCCAGAGTCTTCAAGTCCTTCAAGGGTTCAATCCCCTATTGGCCAGGCAGAAACTCCAACTTTAACGAGAGGTAAATCCATCTCCTCTCCGGCCGGAAGCTTCGTAGTTACCGAGACTCGTACCAGCACCCTCTCACACAGAAGCCTCAGCTTTGCCAAGAGCACCTCCTTCACCAGTGGCTCCAGAAATCACCCCTGAAACTGAACAAAACCTTGTTCCAGTTCAGGAAGTCAGGCATGAGGTAAACATTTGCACTTAACTCTGTTATCTTCTTTATTTCCCAACACTCCTGACTCAGCAATGTTACTCTTTCAGGATCAAGCTCCGTCATCATCAAACCCATTAATGGAGAATAATCCAACTGCCGAGACAAGGAAAGGAGGGACTCAAGCCTTGTCAGAGGAAGTACAAGAAAAGCTCAAGGAAATTTTTGCCTGGCTGCAGAGAGACGCTCGAGATCAAATCAGAGATCTCGATCATTTCGAGGAAATGCTTGGACCCATCAGCCAAGAACTCCCTGAGGACATCAAGACCTCACTTGAACCCATCTCTGGTTTGGATGTTCATTATGTAGCCATAAGACAAGCTCTGAGAAATGTGTCTTCCCACCCAGCTGTTGAACAAAAGAAAGCCAAAGCTGAACAAGCTGTGAAGGGAGCACGATCTCAAACTGAGAATCACAAAGAGATATTGGCCAATCTGCAAGCCGCTCGTGAATTGAAAATCGCCGTAAAGGCCGCATGCGGAGGCGAGCCGAAAAGTTTATCAGCGGAAATAGAGGCTGATGACAAGAAGATAGCCGAACTTCCTGGATTGATAGGGAAGATCCAAGAGGAAGCAGCATCGGCCATAGCTGAGGTGAATCAATGTGATGCAGAACTCACCATCCTGTCCAACGCCCAGAAAGATTATCAAGAACGGATGGAGAACATTCACCAAACAACATCGAATGCCTCCAATGTAATTGCAAAGTATTTGAACATTTAGCTGTATTGATCGATGTGTAACCGAACTGGCCATTCTTGCAACATTTGCCTTTTATAAGTTCGCTTTCCCTTTTCTTGCATGATCTTGACCGCAATGCTGAACGACCCATTCGGTAACCAGTAGCCAAATAGTGCCATACCCGAATGACACCTCAACCGTAACTTAGCCGAGTCAATCAACCGAATGCGACTCAGCCTTGAACTCCAAACGACCCGACGGCGGATTGGTCAAGGAAACCTCTCCACCTTCCAAGTTTCTTGGGATACAGGCCACGACCTGAGGCCACGACCGAGGCCATGATCTTTTTCACCGAGCCTATAAATAAAAACCGTAGGTGCCCCCGACTCTTTACCAAGCCTTTAGTCTTCAAACCTTCGCCAACCTTAAGCCTTTCTTCCCAATCGCCAACTTAGCCCCAAAAACCAATGGCGGGGAGCAACAACGGGCGTTGCGCCGGCCGACGAGGCGAGAAGGAAGCCACGCCGGTTCGCGTCGGAGGCAATGATCGCCATCTTTTCCTCATTACTTGCCTGAGATTCCCCTTTTGTTTCTGACGATCCTGTTTGTTTCAGGCTTGTTAAATGGAACCCATCTCCCGCGCCGGCCAATCAACCTCTGCCGGACGACTCGTCGGAGTCAGACCGCTACTCCCCCGTGCCCTACGGGGAACTTGACGCTCTCCACTTAAAGGCGGAACTCGAGGTGGCCCAGCGCGAGCTGGAAGACGTCTCCAAGAAGGCTGGTATAGCCGAACTGGAGTGGGAGGACCAGCGCAAGCAGCTGCTGGCGACCATCGATGGTACAGCCTTGAAACCGCTCCCGAGTCCAAGGCGGCTTCGATATTAACTTGCCATCACCTTGTACTTTGCGGCTCGCGACGGCGAGCTCAACCGGCTGAAAATGCTGGTGGAGCAATTGGTCGACAAGGTGAACGCCCGCGGAGACACACCGGCGGAGCGCCTCGTCGCGGTGGAAAACCGCGTGGACGAGGTGGCCATTCACGGCATCCGCCCGGGCACCACCTTGGGCACGGCCTCCATGGCGACGCACACCGGCGTCGACTACTCCACCAGCCGCGCGGCTTCCGTGGCGGCGCACCGGAAGACATCGATGAGATTGAGGTCACCTTGGAGCGCCTCGACGGCCACGGCGACGCCATTGCCGAACTCACTCATCCCCAGTCCGTGCTAAACAGGCTCTTTGATTAGATTGTACTAGGGATGTTTGATTATCGGCAATAAATATAGAACTTTTAATTCTCGTGCTTGTATTGTGATGATTCTTCTGTGTTTGCATCTGTGAATCTTGTTTTTCCTTAAACGCATTCGGGAACTCGCTTGAGCCGAAACACGCAAAAACAGATGACCCTTGGTGCAATACCCGCAGAAAATCCTTGATTTGGCAATCCATAAGCACCTTGTTCAAACGAAAACCCTTCGCATTCGGGAGGAAACCCCCGCCGCTTGGTATTCCAATAATGCACGCCGGCCCGGTCATCACTCCCAATGCACTCTCTCGATCAATAAAATAGCCCGCCGAGATGCCCTGCAAATCCACTCGCACACTCATCCATCACTTCTCATCTTCTCCCCTGCTCCAGAAAAGAAAACCCCAAAGCCATGGACAAAGGCAAGCAACCCAAGGAGGACAGCGCCCCAAAGAAACGCACGATTCGAGAGTGAGTTTTCCTTTGACTTGCTTCTTGTTTCCTCATGTGGTCTCGTGTTTTACCTCCTCTCTGTTCTTTTTTCTTCTTCAGCCTTGATCTGCTTCCTAAGGAAATCATTGGGACCGAAGACATGCCTGAGTACATTTCCTCTGATTCCTCTCTTGAAGCAGAGGATGCCACATCCGAGCAGAGAATCAGCCATCAACCGCACCGCCGCGTTCGGCACACGGAGCACGACCTCGGGACATCACCGCTCGTTGCCGGGACGAACGCGAGTGTTGCATGGCATTGGAGGCACTAGTAGGAGGTAAATATCTTCGGCTTCTTCTTGACTTCATGCTCACATCTGCATCTCTCGCCCCTAACGACTACTCCTCCGTCCCGGATGTCTCTCGACGGTACAATAACACCGAAAGCGGCTTGGGACGGCTTGGTGGAGGTAGCAAACCACGGTCATCCCCATGGCTTCCAAGTTGCCGTCACGGTGGTCCCGGAACAACCGAAGAGGGAGCACCGAAGAAGCAAAGAAAAGATTGAGTCATACTTTCGCTTCTTACGCCGGGCCTTCGCTTTCCACCCCCTCGTAGTCCCGATCACCAAGGTTGTTAGATGTAAACCCGCAAGAAGAATTTGCATTGTAGTTTTATGCTAAGGGCAATACATCTAAGTATTGGCCATTCCCTTTGTTTGGGGATTTTTTTTTGTTACGAAGGCGGCCTCATTCTTGAGTGCCGGCTATTTCTGTATCAGATGCATGTAATCCCACTGTTTGTGGTCAGCGATCGATTTCAATACTAGGATAATACTTCTTCAAATATCTTCCATTTATTGCGGCGGAAAATTCTTCTCCTAGTAAAGTCTTCAACATGTAGGCATTACCGGGCACGCATCTGACCACCTGAAAGGGTCCTTCCCAGTTAGGGGAACATTTGCCGAATTCACTGTATTTGGTTCCAATCGACGGGTAAGCTTTCCAAACCAAATCCCCTTCGCAAATTGCTTGGCTTTTACTTCTTGTTGTAATATTTGGCAACTCGCGGCTTGTTCTTTTCGATGTTTTCCGGGGCCCTAAGACGATCATGTGCAAGTCCTCCGGTTCGTCCATCATTAAGCCACCGTAATCTTTGGAGCTTAAGTCCTTTTGCAAAACCACTCTCCTAGGATCCGATAGTACTTCCCAAAGTAAAACCGCATGGTGTCCATAAACCAATTCATAAGGAGTTGTTTTTGTAGCTCCATGAGGGGCCATTCGGTAAGCCCATAAAGCTTCACTAAGTACCGAATGCCACCTCCTTGGCTTCGGTCGATCTTCTTTTGTATAAGCTTGATCATGATCTTATTAGAAGCCTCTGCCGACCATTAGCTTGGGCATGATAGGGAGAAGAATTAAACAATTTGATTCCCATGCTTTCGGCAAACTCCCCGAACTCCAACGACACAAACTCGGCTCCTTGATCGGTTGTGATTGTTTGAGGGATTCCAAACCGATAGATGATGTGTTCCTTAACAAACTCAACCATGTTTTACGATGTCACCTTCTTCGGTGGAATCACCTCAACCTATTTGGTAAAGTAATCTGTTGCCAAAAGCACAAACTTATGCCCCTTGCTCGATGGTAGATTAATCCGGCCAATCGGTCTATACCCCAACCCCCGAATGGCCATGGCTTGATAATGGGATTTAATGCTTGATGCGGGAACTCTCCGAATGTTTTCAAACCTCGACAATCTTGACATCCCTTGTAATACTCAAAGCGAGTCCTCCAATATCGTCGGCCAAAAGCACCCGGCTTGCACGATAACTCATTTCATGCGGTAGGCCGATTGGTGTGCTCCACATATCCCATCATGTACCTCACCCAACATTCTTTTTGCTTCTTCCGGACCCGGCATCGCAGCATTACCCCATCTAATGATTTGTAAAATAGACTACCATCCGGAAGAACAAATTTTATGGCCTTGTACACGAGCTTCCTAGAGACTTTTCGGGATGGATTCTCCAAATAATCAACAATCTCTTTTCTCCAATCATCTTCCGCGAGATCCATTCCCGGCGCACATATCTCTGTGGCTAATGCTTCTTGATTTTCTTTATAGCCGGAAGCGCTTTGAGACAACCCTGTTTCCTTCTTCATTGTGTTCCCTAGGAATATCTTGTAGAATTACCAACGGAAAACTCTTCAAGATTTCCCCGCATTCTTCGTAGTAACTCCTCGGCGCATCACTTTTACATTCGTATTGGCCGTTCAATTGCTTTATAACCAACTCTGAATCTCCATAAACCTCAACTGAAACGGCCCCGGCTTCTCTCAAATATTGAAGCCCCCGAAGCAATGCCTCGTACTCAGCCTGATTGTTTGTAACAGTGGGCTGGATAGGGATAGCAAACTCAAACATCTCACCCCTGGGTGAAATTAATAGAATCCCTACTCCTCCACCTTTACCACATGATGATCCATCAAAAAACAAAGCCCAAGGAGTAATTTCAAGCAAATCAATTGATGGATCACGATGCTCAGTTATAAAATCGGCAATAATCGACCTTTTATAGCTTTTGCCGACTCGAACTTTAATTCAAACTCCGATAAAGACAAGATCCACTTGCCAATCCTGCCATTCAAAATTGGCATAGATAACATATGTTTTATTACATCAAACTTGGAGTATACAACGCATTCGACATTCAACGGTGTAGTGCCGAAATTTTGTACACGAGTAGTACACGCATAGGCACGGTTCTCTCGCGGCGAAATACCTGGTCTCGGGATCAAGTAACTTTCGGCTAAGGTACACTACTACCCGCTCCTTTCCTTCGAATTCTTGAATAAGGGCCGATCCAATGGTTTGGGTATCGGCCGCCACATACAACTTGAAAGGCTTGTCCAACTCGCGGAGGGACCGATCTGGTGGTTCCTTCATATATTGCTTGATCTCGTCAAAAGCCTTTTGTTGTTCGTCGCCCCACATGAACTTCTGATCTTTCTTAAGCTTCAGCAATGGAGAAAATGGCAAAACCTTTTGCGACAGATTTGAGATAAATCTCCTTACAAAATTGATCTTGCCGAGCAGTGATTGCAACTCTTTGAGATTGGTTGGAGGGACAACTTCATCAATAGCCTTCATGCTTTTCTTTCCAACTTCAATCCCCCTTTCGTGTACCAAGAATCCCAAGAACTCTCCAGCTGATACCCCAAAAGCGCATTTGTTTGGATTCATCTTCAAACCATGCTTCCGGGTGCATTCCAAGGTTCTCTTCACGTCCTCCAAATGTGTGTCATGATTCAAAGACTTGATCACGACATCATCAATGTAAATTTCAACAACCTTGCCGATCAACTCGTGAAAGATGTAATTCATGGCTCACTGATAAGTTGCACCGGCACTCTTCAACCCAAATGTCATGACTATCCATTCAAACAAGCCTATGTGACCAGGACACCTGAAGGCTGTCTTTGATATATCTTCTATTGCCATAAAAATCTGGTTGTATCCAAAGCATTACCATCCATGAAACGATAACTTTGTGTCCAGCGGCGGCATCAACCAACAAATCGGCAACGGGCATGGGGTAACCATCCATAGGAGTAGCTCGTTCGGATCCCCGAAATCTATGCGGACCCTCATCTTTCCATTTTTCTTGTAGACGGGGACAATATTAGAGATCCACTCCGCATATCCGCATGGCCGAACGAAGTTTGCATCAAGTAATCTTTCAATTTCTTTCTTCACATCGGCCAAAACTTCATCTTTGTAGATTTTCCGGGGAGGTTGCTTGTATGGTTTAAAACCAGATTTGATTGGCAACCGATGCTCAACAATGGAACGGTCCAATCCGAGGCATCTCCGAATAATCCCAAGCGAAGCAATCTTTATATTCCTTAAGCAACTTGATCAATTCCTCCCCGAAGTCCGATTACAAGTTTGCGGCCGATAAATGTCGGCCTTGGTTTATCACCGTCTCCAATGTCAACTTCTTCTAATTTGTCGGCCGACATGAATCCTCGCCCCAACTTGCCATCAATTCCATCCACAGGATTATCCATTAAAAATTGCTATAAGAGTCGATCGCTTGAATCGGTTGTTGATCGGCTGCGACGGGCTCAACGGGACCTTCTCCCCAGTCTTCTCCCCGAGAAACAATCAATACCCTGATATTCCCAGAAAGCTGGTTCCACATTTGCGACGCTCACTGAGTCATCTGCTTGGACCACCTCAATATCGTCATCCACCCATTGAATGAGCTGCTGATGCATGGTGGATGGGATACAGCAATTGGCGTGAATCCAGTCCCGCCCAAGCAGTAGGGCCGTAGGCTCCTTTGCCCTCGATGACAAAATAGGTTGTGAGCAATGTCTTGGGCCCAATCATCGGATCCACATGGACGCACCCCTTGGTATCGAAGGATTCCCAGCGAAATCGTTCAGAATTATGCTCGTAGGTGTCAAGTCGCCAGGGCCCATGCCAAGTTTCCTGAAAGTGGTGTATGGCATCACGTTGACTGCCGCTCCACCGTCGACAAACATCTTGGTCAATGGCTTGCCATTGACGTATCCTTTCAAGTACAGCGGCCTCATGTGTCGATTTTTGGCCGGTTTGTCGAAGGTGGCTTGCTTGGCTAGCACCAGCGTGCCATCAGCCCCCCAAGCTGTTCATTGTCCAGGGACGTTTCTTCTGCACAACCCGATTAGCGGGAGCCATAAACTCATTCGGCGAGAAAATATACCATACATGCCGAGCCGAACGATTTGATCCTTCAAGTCCGTCCTTTGGACGCCACACCTCTCTTACGGATCCCCGCCTGCCTCAATTCGCGGTTCCTCAAGCGCTGAACCCTCCTTTTCTGACTCTTTCTTAAACCAGGCCGGCACCACTGCCCCTTTTGCCAGACGTACTCATCCTCGTCTTCTTCCTGATCAGCCCATCTTAGATCAGCTTGCCTCTTTCTGGGGTGATCAATGATTTCAATTTTTTGACGCCGATCCTCACTGGGATGCATCCTTTCAATTGTTTCATGGACGGATCGGCGATTGGCGGTTTCTCGCCTATACTCAAAGTATCATCCTTGCGCACTCGGGGCGGTTTCTCGGCGTAGGAAGCTTCAACCCCTCGCTCCGGCGGTGCACGAAGAATGCGCACCCCCAATGTGCGCGCTCCTCGCTCGCGCATGTCTTGCTCCAAATCTCTCCTCGCGCACTTCTTCTTCGGCCCTGCGTCTCTCCTCCTCGTGCTTCCGTTTACGGTAGCGCTCTTTCTCCAGTGGCGCCGCCACTTGTTGAGGAGGATGCACGTAGTGACCGGGGTTTGGCCACGGACGACTCCCCGATCTCGACATGGCTCTTGAGAACGCGAGGGGCTTCTCTGCGTGAACATGCTCCAAGGTCACTTGACGCTGCGGGTCTCTTGCTCCATCTTGCCTTGCCCTAGCTGAAGTCAAGACCTTAACCTTGCCCTTTTCCTCGGCGGTCACCATGTTGACGAGAAAAGCTTATCATGTTACGAGGAAAAGGGTGGCCGTCCGATTTCATCTTGTTGTCAAACTTGAGATGACCCTCTGTATAGCCTTCTCGGATCCTCATCCCGAAGACCCCTGCGATCGTTGATGGAGTGAGAATTCTGTCATGGAATCCGCGGTAACGTTTATCTTTTACTCCATCGGCCGAAGCATGGAATGCCCCTCGGAGCAAATTGATTCGGCCTTCCTTCACCAAGAATTCAAACGGCTTATCGGCTTTAGTGACGTCAAAGTCGTATGTGCCTTTGGTCTACTTGATCCGGCGTTGATTCATGGTCAACGGCTCCTTCCCCCGGATGATCTCGGCGGCGGCCACTTCACGATCATCATCGAATCTTCCATTTGATCGGCCTTCTCCAGCAACTGATTGTAGATATCAGCTATATCGTGCTGCTTGTTGAACCTGGTGTCTTTCTTAAACCCGTAGGCCGGTTTTTCATCAATGACAACTTTTGGGACAGTTGACCCAGGTTATCAAACTCCATACCAAACAGCTTTTCCCGTACGGCCGGCAGCATCCCTGCAACGGCCATGTCGGCCAACTGATCATCTGGCAGATTCAACGAGAAACACATGCCTTTGACTTCCCTGAACCTCCTGAGGAACTCCAAGGGCGTCTCATTGTGCCTCTGCTTCAGAGTGGTGAGATCGATGAGCTTCTTCTCCGTGCTACCGCTGAAGTAATGAGCGTGGAATTTTCGCTCCAGCTCCCTCCATGTGCTAACTGATTGGGGAGGCAAAGATGAGAACCACCGGAACGCCGGGCCCGTCGGTGACATGGGGAAATACGACCACGAACGCCTCTTCAGATGAGGCGTCTCCAAGCTGCATCAGATAGCGAGCAATGTGCTCCACCGTGCTCGTGTCATCCTGCCCAGAAAACTTTGTAAATTTTGTCGAAGGTTTTACCCTTGGTGGCAGGATCACTTTGTAATACCACTCCGGGAACGGAGGCGTGTAGGCAGGTCCCTGCATTTTAGGTTTGAGGCCGAATTGATTCTGCATCATATCGGCCATCTTCTCGAACCGAGGATATCGTCCTCCCGTACGCCCGTAGCCGGGCCGTAGCCCGACTCGGGGAGAGCATCGATGGCACCATAGTTCATCACTTCGTGGTAGCCTCCACCGTACAAATTCTTCTCGCAATCTGTTGCTAGGCCGGGGCAATCTTGTAGGCGGAAGTAAGTGGAACTCCAGACGAGCCAAATGCCAGCTCCCCATACGTGGGCCGATATGGGTTCGGGCCGTTGCATCGGTTGACCCGTCTTGCGCCCGTGGAGGTGGGCCGGATCGGTTGCCCTCCTGCGGCTGCAGAGGGGGTTGAACCGGATGACCTCCAGCGCCTGTGGAGGAGGCCGGATGGCTTGGCTTCCAACGCTGCGGAGGAGGCCGGACCGGGCTGGCTTCGCAATGGCGGCTGAGAACTGGACTCTCCAATCTCCACGCTGCCTCCCTGAAGGGGTGCTCGATTGAATACTTGCTCCATGCCCGGGCCGAAGACAGCCACCATCATCTGCTTGAACGCACCCAGGAAAGCTCTATGATGCCTGCTTAGCACGTCGTCCGCGGCGTCTCGAAACGCTTGCATGCATTCCTCCCTCTCCTGCAGAGTTGTAGCGTCACTCTCTCCTGGCAATAGAACCCTGGGCATCTCATTTTTGAGGTATGGGACGCCACTCCTGTTCTTTTTAAATGACAGCAAGCATTTTTGTTGGAACTGATCCGTAGCATCCTTCAGCTGCTGCAACTGTTCCGGAGAGAGATCCTCGATCTTGACATCCATAATGTCACTGATGTCAGACATCTTGATTTTCGTCTATTGGTCCCACTGGACGTGCCAAAAAGTGTGTTGACACAAAATCGCGCCTTACACCAAGCACACAAAGCAAGCCGAACAAGCCGGCTTCACATGCGCAAAGATTCCAAGACGTGCCAGTCAATTTTTCCTGAAAATTAACAAAAGACAAAGTAGTTAAATTCCAAAGCTTGGAACTTGTCGGGTGATACCGAACAGGTTCCATATTTACGGCTAGCAAGCCAAGTGAGATGACATATAGCTATAAAGAGCTATCTCACAAAAACTAGAAACCATTCGGGAGCTTCAAAGTGCAAAAGGTAACATAGCCGAATAGATGATGTAAGTATGACGATAGATCGATCTTTATTTGGATAAAAATGCATGTGCGCAAAGCCATGACCGATCCTTGTGGTAAATAACATTAAACAGTAAATGAAGTAAAAGCACGATCATAAATGTGCAATAAACAAGCATGCATAGGCCCAAAGCACTAGTCTACCGCATGTCTAGATACTTTAAGACCCGTCAAGCATGATACCAAACAAATCTATCCACCGCATGATACAACTTGTTTGAAATCAAACCACCGTCCACAAATAGATATATCCACCGCATGATACAATCTAAATATGGAAAGCTAAAAGCATACAATATTTGAAGCATAGCTTATGAACACGTTTCACTCGTGAAAGCATAACCGAATGCGGTGAACAGTAGAATCGGGGTCCATGAAGAAGGAACAAGCATTACCAAAGAATATAAATCTATCAGATTGGATTGAAAACTAATCCACCGGATGACTAGCTTCAAAACAACCCAAACACCTGTATCTACCGCATGATACCTAGTTCTTTCAAGATTTATACAAGATTTGGCAAGCTTGAACCCGCCACATGTAACAACCTAGATCGATCCGGTTTCGACTATCAGGGAGCATGTGATCCACGTGCTATTTAAGCCAAGGATACGAACTCGATTCGCATAAGGATCATCAAAAGAGATAAAGCCGATCCAAACCATTCTAGATTGGGCAAAGAAGTGTTACATGAATTTAAACATAAAGTAAAAACTCAAAACAACACGGGGTAACTTAATGAATCTATTGGATCTTGCCAAAATTCAATAGAGCCGATAACTAGCTTCAAGCTAGATCTTAGCCTACCGCGTGGCTCATGATCTAACAAGAAACCCTCTTGAACCAAGCTTGAATCTACCGCATGACACTAAGCATGGTAACAAGACTACTTGCATCAGATCTAAATCCACCGCATGATACTAGACATGATACAAGGTTGTCGGTACTCAAGGAGGTCGACGAATCGATGAACCCTCTCGAAGAACTTGACAACACGACAAAGGACTCAAGGGTTTGGCGTAAAGTCGGTTTCTATTGAGAATGTTTCGAATGCCATTACATACATTTAGGGTCTATATTTATACCTTGTCACGACATGACTTCGAATGGATTTGATACCTAATTTATCTCTAAAATGCGATCGCTTATCCATCCATTTGTTTCTTCCGCTCGGGCCACGTCACCACGCAATCCCGCAAAATCGGTGCAACGGTTTTCGTGCCGAACGGAAGCAAATTGCCGACCGCGGACTCTTTTGCCGAATTCTTCGAAAAAACCTTCCTTACGCCGGACGGATTCCTCACCGCGTTGGACCCACAAGTCGGACTCCTTGCCTTACCAAATTTTGGTGTTAACACGCACAACCTCCACAAACTTCTCAAAGTGGTTGTCAAGTTTACCTCGGAAGTAGCGTGGCTTGAGTTGTGATATCCTCATGTCTTCTTCGGCATCTCAAACTCGGGCTCTTCGGTGACGATCCCCGTAACCTTCTCCTTAGCAATTCCCTCCGCCTCGGCGGATGGTTTAGGCTTCCTTGCTTCGCCGCGGAACGTTCCGGATCTTCGGTCTCCTTTCCCGAACGTGTTTGAATGGCCTTCGCCGATTCGGGAATTTTAGGTTGTCCCGAAAGCTTCCAATCATCATTAGTGAGGCGCCGGCAAGTTGTCCCACTTGCGTTTCGAGCATCTTCATCATGTTGAGCACTTGATGGTTGGAGCTCCCGACCTCCATCACTTTGCTATCGATGTTCTCCAACACCTTATCTATTGTCTTGAACTTGGTGACGGTGTCCTTGTTGATCTTGGCTTGCTCGTCCATGAATTCCTTCAATTGTATACGAAGCGGAACCGAATTCGGAATCGATGAGCTTGCATTAAATTGAGGTCTACCTTGCCCGTAGCGGAAGTTCGGCAATTCTCCCTTCCTCATGTAGTCGAGAACTTTGTCTTCCTCCGGACAATCTTTGTGGACATGGCCATACTCTCCGCATTCTTTGCATGTGGATCTTGCTTCAGCGGCCTTCAAGTCTTGAGCCTCTTTCTTTTCTATCTCCATCTTCTCCAACCTCCTCATGAGTGAATCAATCTTGCCTTCAAGTATGTTCTCCTTCTCCACTTGCAAGACTCCTTTGAAGTTTCCCGTGTGTTGAACCGGATGTAGGCGTCCGGATGATGCCCATGTGTCATTATTCGCGACGTTCTTGAATAGAGTGAAAGCTTCCGTCAGTTTAAGCTCGATGATAGATCCTCCCGCCGATGCATCGATGATCGTCCTTGACGCCATGGTGAGTCCTTGATAGAACTTTTGCACGAGGTCTTCCTTCGGGAACTTATGATGTAGAACCTCCTGAGTGTACTCATTGAAGCGCTCGAATGCCTCCGAGATAGTTTCCGTAGGATATTGAACAAAGGTGTCAATCTTATTACGCAAGCTTTGAGTTTTACCCGGCGAGTAGTATTCCTTCATGAAAGCCTTCATCAACGTGTTCCAATTTTGCACTGTCTCCTCCGGATGAGAGTGGAACCATCGCAAAGCCTTCTCGAGTAGTGAGAATGGAAAAAGCCTTGCCCCCATTTGATCTTGAGTCACCCCATCCATGTTGAAAGTCTGACATAGTTGAATGAATGCTTGGAGGTGAAGGTTCGGATCCTCTTTACCGGTGAAGGGTGAATGTTGCAATATGCGGATTGTTGAGGTCTTGATCTCGAACGGTCTTCCGATCTCCTCAAGGTTCAAGATTGGTAGGTCGATGATGTCCGGGGTGCATAGCTCCCCGCCTTGCGCTCTTGCGGTTGGTCACCCATAGGTGGAAGTTGATTCTCCCGAGGACTTTGAGGTGGTGAATTCTTCGGAGATTCCTTCGATCCTTCGTCTTCCGACTTCGAATCTACAAAATCCGGCTTTTTAGCTTGATGTGCTTCGCGTCTCCTTAGCATGTAAAGTTTTTCTGGATCATCCACAAAATTATCGGGTTTGTTGGAGAGGTAGCCGTCCATCTCCTGTTAGGGTTAGCAATAAACAAAATATGCAAAAACTAGAAAGTAAAAACAAATCTATGAAAACTAGGGTTAGACAAACCAGATTAGATTTATTTTTAGGATGATCAAAGTTTAGTAGATGCAAAAAGAAAAACTAAAAGAAAACTAAAAATCACAAAAAAGCAATAAAAGATCAAATCTTGATCACTTGTTCCCCGACAACGAGCGCCGAGAAAAAGGGGCTTGTTTATGGTTAATAGTTGTATCAAAGTTCGTTTAGACTTGCAAGCGGACAAGTCTCCCGTTGTAGTCAAGGGACCCTTCTTCCCTCGAGTGGTGAACCCAAGGTATCGAATCCATGGAACAAATGTGTGACGCAAAAGATGATCTAGTAAAGCCAAGTAACTTCAATCTTCGGTAAAGAGAAACCCTAATGAATCTAGATAAAGAACACAAAACTAATCTAATCTACTAAAGACCGAAGGTAACAAAGATAGATAGGGTAGATAAACCGATCTAGAGAGATCGGGTTAAGCCTTTTATTGAAGTTCCAAGCAAGAGAAGAAGTAGCAAATCGAATCTTATTAAAAGCCTCTTTAAATAGTGGTTTCCCGTCCGACTCCGAAAACGCCCTGTGACAACCCCATCCGAGATAATTCCGTACTATCGCCTAAACCACTCCATTTGGTCATTAAGAGATAATAAAGAAGTATCCTGTTGAGTGTTGCGGGTTTACACCCGTAAATCACTTGGAAACACGAGAGAGGATCGAGAGAATGCATAAAACTCCCACGAAGGAGAGTCCGGAGTGACTTACACCTTAATACCAATCTCCCCGTAGGGTCCCATTATTACAAACCATTATTCTTTACATAAGAGTAAATCATTCAGAGTTTTATTAAAACAGCGGAAGTACTAATAACGATACGTTACGACATCACCAGAGGCCATCTGTGATGCCATTACTCAACGTCCTCATCCACCCATTCCGGCTCCCGGCCGGTGGAATCTCTCCGGGCCAAACAATTTCACACCGAAAACAACAATTATAGCAAGGCTGAGTATACTAATACTCAGCAAGACTTACCCGACAAAAGTTACCTCTAGACATGCAGGCTTTTGGCTGGTGGGTTTGTTTTGCCAAAAAGCAACTAGGATCATGGATCCTTACTTTCAACATTTTAGCCCAGATTCTAGTGAAATTACCATTACTACCATGAGAAACTAGTATAATCAAAAATTGTACATTACAATTAATTCACGCAGGAGATTTCACATAGTTCCATCATTAAGGGATATCATGGCTAGCCGATTAAGCAGTCTCGGATAACGGTGAGAGGCCGACAATTGATTGATTCATACACCTTGCAAGGTAACCTAAACACACGGAGCGGTGCCCCACAGAGCTGACACCGACCAAACGGTTCCAAAAAATCCTCAGGTTGGGATGATAGCCTACAGTCCCGGGTACAAGGCTATCAGGGATGCCCCACACAGTACATCCAGCCTCACACATGTACCCTCCTCCCGGTTGCAAGCCAGGCAGGAGACGAATCGAGAGTAGTAGTAGTAAAATCCCGTACCGTCTCATTAAGGTACTAGGCTTACCGGTCCCATTCCCGACAAGTGCTTAGTACATTCAAAAGCTTAGCCCACGAAGCCACTGGACCGGAGCCCAAATCCCATGCTCTTACCACATGAGCGATTCATTAATTCACATGGGGGTTCCACAAAGGAAATCCTATTTTCGCGAGTGACGAACATCACTCGACTTTTACCGGTCCTTAGAGCATAGCATCTAGCGACCTATCATGCTAGTAAAAGAACATAGCCACCTAGGGTTCATGCAACTAGGGTTTCATCCAATTCCCGAACGTAAATGCGCATAGAATAACATAGATAGTTGCATAAATTTGAATAAAACAAGGGTTAATGATAAAACCGGGGCTCACCTTTGCTAGCACAAGCAGTTAGACAATCTTCCGGACTTTGGCCCGGGTCTTGCTCTATGGCGACGTAGTGCACGCCTCCTCCGGCTCCCTCGTTCACGTCCTCTGACGCAAGCATGTAATTACCGTCGGGAACTTCTACACGGAGAATGCAATGCAAAACTTGAGTGACAATTCGTATTTAAATCATTTCAAACAACTTATGACAACACGGGGTGCACGTTTGAACACATTCACTTAGATAATAATTACATTCGGTATACTCTTCCTAAAAAGAGACAAAATGCAACGTTTTCTTATCTAGACTTTTTAATAGGGATTTGTGTACATACATACATACATACATACATACATACATATATATATATATATATATATATATATATATATATAAGTTAATGTAATTTACATAACAACGGTAGCAACAGCTACAAGTGGCATAGGGTTGGTCATATTCACCTTAAGAAAAGCATTTGAACATTTACTCCTTTAAAGCAACACAAAAGATTATGTGACATTTGCATGATGATGAATATAGGCACACCTATGAAAGAATGTCTTAATTAAAAACAAACAGCAAGGAAATTTATTTTTAATATCACCCTTTCACTTCCTTAGCTCCTTCTCATGACTTATGCATAAAGGATGCATTTTCCTATTTCTCTTTACTAGATTAAACTAGTTTGAACTCTTTTTAACCAATTAAGACATATGAAACCTGTCCAACAAGCACCTATTGGTCCTAATGACCAGGAATGCTCTGTTGGGCAGCAAAAGACTAACCTTTGCACCACGGAAATTATTACACAATTAAAGGCATTACTAGCTAGCATATAAGGGAATATTGCATATCAAAATAATTACAACGAAAACGAGTCCAAGCTTTTTCTCACCAATGCTTTGGTCCAAAAAAAAGCTTAAAGAACTAACAAACACACACATAGCCCTTGTGAAACATGCTACACATATTTATGATTAAAAACATGCATAAATGAGGAATTAATATTTCTAACCGAGATAAAATCATGGTAAATTCACCAAAGTTGCTTTTTAACATAACAAGACTATTGCCGAAGTTGGGCTCAAAACTAATTACATTTGGAGCTACAAAAATCACCTAGGCAGGTTTATTAATTTCACAAACTGATTTTTATAAAAGGATTTCTTCAGTAACTCTGTGCAATTTTTGGCACAGAACCTAGACATACTAGTTCTCACCACATGTCCAAAGCTCAGCTCCAGATCAGTTGTGGATTTCACGAATCACGGATCTAGGTATTTTACATTTGTATTTTTCAAGCAAAAACTGAAGCTCGAAAATATGTACACCCGTGGAGAAAGTTGTAGTTTTAGGTACATAGAGCACAACAAAATAGGGTTTGCTATTTTTGGATTTTTCTACAATTTTTAATCGATTTTACAAGTCCTAGCTAAAATACATCAAAGGTATAGAATCTTTTAGCACTTGGGTCCCCGGACATTTTTAAATCTTCACAACCATGCCCTTGCCTTCCCCTCCCTTGGAACCGACGGTGATGGCGCGGTAGGCAAACAAGCGAGGGAAAACGGCAATTGGGCTCACCCGTGATCGATGGGTGGCGGAGGATTAACCGGAGGTGTCGCCGGCGAGCGGCGACGGCGGACGCGGTGGTGGCGCGGCCGCCGGTGCTCGACCCGCGCGAAGACGGGGGCGGAACAGGTCAACTTGTTGCACGGCGGCTTCAGCACCGGGGCCTAGGGGATGCGGCGAGATGGTTGGTTGGCTCGGAAGTCGTGCGGGGAGCGAGCCCGACGATGGGCGCCGGCGGCGGCCGCGGGGACACCGGCTCCGGTGAGCCGGCGGCTCGGGCAAGCCAACGAGCGAGCGCAAGAGCTACGGGGGGTCCCGGTGGAGTGAGGAGCGGCACGTGTTGGCGAGGAAAGGCGGGCGGGGGGTGGAGTTCACCGTGAGGCATCCATGGCGGACGGCGGCGGCTCGATGCTCGCGCGAGGAAGGACCGGCCGGCTTTATAGCCGTGCGCAAGGCGGTGAGGGAGGTTTTCTTGCGTACCAAGGGAACCAAGTCGGGGCATGGGCCATGGCATGGCCGCAGTACGGCGTGAAGGGGCGGCGGCGATGTGCGGCGTGTACGCCGCGCGCGGTTGTTTGGGCGGCGCGGCGCGGGTACGGCGGCACCGCGGCCCATGGATGCGAGGCACGTGACGCCAAGGGAGAGGGCGGGAATGGCGGTTCCACGGCGCATGGACCGGCGGGTCGGCGGCCGCCTCGGCGTTCGGACCCGAGGTGGGTCGCGGTGAGCGCGCACGACGCGGCGTGACACGACACGACGTCGTGCGGTGCGGCGCTACGGCTCAAAACCATTCCAAGTACCCTACTTCGAATTGAGTTTTCTCAATTTTTTCCAAACAGAACTGCACCAAGGTTTGACTACCCAAGTTGCTCACCTCACTACCCTCTACAAGTTTTGTAAAGGCTCTAGGGTTTTAGATCAAAGGATTTGACCTAAGCCGCAAGGAAACTTGACAGAAATCTCGGCCCTGGGGAACAGTGAAAGCAGACATTGACTTGCCTTTTTCATCAATTTGCACTTCAAACCAGCAATGCCACTCAACATGAAAGTTGTGTCCCTCAACAAAACACACAACTTTTGTATTGGGAGAATTTGAAGTGTTTAGGGAAAATTTGGAGAACGCTGCAAAAGTTCCGGCTGACATTGATGGGTCAACAAGGAGTCAATGGTTTTTGAGTAGGGTTTTAACCAAGGTGAACTTTGGTTGACCAAAAGGTGTCATTAGGGTTTGTCGGTGATGTTTTCGAGGTGTTGGCCCAGGTTAAGCGTTGTTTGACTAAAGTCAACCCAGTTGACCGGATCATTAGGGTTAATGAACACGGCCGAAAACCTGGGGCGTCACAGCCTACCCCCCTTAAACAGAATCTCGTCCCGAAATTCGACAATAAGAGTAGAGCAACACTTTCTAACAAGATAAGGGTTGCAAGATGGAATAGGTACTCGCTTACAATTCTAGGTAGCGGGAATTCATATCGGGCAAAAGATACACGGTGCTCTCTTCAACGCTTCATCGCGAGTTCATGAGGTAGAGGACGATGGATATGTACATGGAAAACTAAAAGAAGACAAACTCGCCGACTAAGCGAGAGATACATCGCTACAAGTGTCCAGCGAGGGACTCGAACATCTCCACGAACCGGGACATGGTCAACGATGGAGTCGGGGTTCTTCCTTCGGTCTTCTTCGAGCTTCTTCGGAGGTGGCCGACGAAGACGGCTAATCGGCTTGCTTGGCGAGTGGGCGAAGTAGCGACGAGCAATGGACTAGCGGTGGGTTGGCCCAAACTATCCGGAAGGAAAAATAGGGGTGGCGGCATGGTCGAACTCGAGAGCGGCGAGACTTGGCAATGGCAACACCGCGGAAGGGTTTCTCTTTTTATAGTCCAACGGAACGCAACGGTCATCCCAACCGGGCGAGGTAGGAGCTCGCGGAGCGATCCGGCGGTTGCCACACGGGGCTCGATAAGGGTCGGCCCGTGATCGTGGTCGCGGGAAAAGGGATGGCGGGGCGACGCTACGGCGTCGTACCATTGTGGCACCGAAACGAATGGGGTCCAACGGTCCAAAGATCGACCATGATTTCTCAAGAATTCTTTGATCCTACTCCTTTCAACTTATCCGGTTGATC
Source organism: Cenchrus americanus (assembly GCA_947561735.1). Taxonomy (NCBI): domain Eukaryota; kingdom Viridiplantae; phylum Streptophyta; class Magnoliopsida; order Poales; family Poaceae; genus Cenchrus; species Cenchrus americanus. Next base: position 27,888,813 of record OX387241.1, on the reverse strand, counting down.
GATGTGAACCTTGGGGATTTCGGTGGAAAGACTAAGTTGAGAAAGAGCCGATTACCTTAAAGATTTCTAGGAAGAAAGGGAAGGCTAGTAAACAAATGTGTCATTACATTTGTTCACCAAGATTTCGGGTTTAGTTCTTAAAACAACTAGAACATGGGAAAGGGGTAAGTCCCATCTTTAAAGTAAACGGTATGGGGCATGCTCTCGGATAGAAAGGTTACCCGTGAAGTTAAGTCGACCTTGCTTCACTTGAACCATGGGCGTCTTGTCACGCTTGCCCTTAGCTACTCCGGGGTTCGGAGTCCGTTGCTCGGTCTTGATCCTCTTAGGGTTTGGGCACTCATTGGCATAATGCCGGGTTGCCTACAATTGTAGCAAACACGGGGTTGAAATTCCTTAGGCTTGAAAACTTGTGGGCGAGCACGGCGGTACGAAAATTTCCCGACGGCTTATACCGGGAAGGAGTCATTCTCCAATGGCTCGATGCGGATGATTGGGAAGAACCATGCGCATTCTTCTTGACGAAACGAAATTTCTTGCACGATCCAATTCCCGAAGCAATTTCATTATGCCTCTTCTTCTCCTTCGTACCTTTATCATGGCATCCTCTTGCGAGATAGCTTTGTTCACTAACTCATGATAACTGTTTGGCTCTAATAGGTTTAGTCTTTCATACAACTCACCCCTGAGACCATCACGAAAATGTTCCATCTTTTTGGCATCGGTGTCCACGTGATGTTCTCCATATTGACAAAGGCTATTAAACTTCAGTGCATACTGATACACAGTGTCATCGCCTTGCTTAAGAGCAAGCAACTCTTTCATTTTTCTGACCATGAGTCCTTTTGGGATGTGGTGGTCCTTGAAAGCTCTCTTGAATTCCGTCCAAGTAACTTCATGTCCGGCAGGTTGCATGATCTTAAAGTGCTCCCACCACATTAAGGCTTCTCCACGAAGCTGCAAGGCTGCAAATCTAGCCTTGTGCTCCTCAGAACAAGGTAGGACAAATGCAGAGAATTTAGCCTCAATGGCCCTAACCCATGCATCTGCATCAAGGGGTTCTTCGGCTTTGGTGAAGGTTGGGGGCTTCATCCCGATAAACTGGGAATATGTGGTAACCATTTGTGGTCCCTCATGATTAGCTCCCATAGGAGGTCTCCCGGTGCATCCGTTGCGCGATTTCTTGTTGCGTACGCAAAATACCGGCGCAACACTTCGATCTGGGCGGCCATGAAAGTCTCCACAGGCGTCATGGGTGGTGGCGGTGGTAGATCACCATTACCCGACGCGTCAAAACCGTTGGGGTGTTACGTGTCGGTCCGACCATCTGAAAATTTGAGCTCTCATTAAACACATATTCGTAAGCTTGCTCATATAAATTAACAAGTAGAATATGCACGACGAAAACTCATTCAAGACATCTTTCGGAATCGGACAGCACGACGGTCATAAGCATAAAGTTCATAAATCCTTCCTTATACACCGAAAAATTCTCATTTTTGGTCAGTGGATGTATGATTTCATGCGCTCCGATGTTGGTATTCAACTTCGAGTCGATTTCCGACATTATCATGCCTGAAAAATTTCGTAACCGAGATTCTGCCTAGTTGTTTTCACAGGAGGTCGAGGTGTACGTAAATTACCATAACTCTCGGTACGCACATGCAACGTAATAGCAGTCAATCGGCAAGATCTCCACAACCTTCCTCATAAGTTGTTATTCAACACATGGTCCACGAGTTGGTCACAAGCATTGTCATTACAAGATCCATTCTTACAACACATTACTTTATTGAAAACGTAACCACATCAACTAGATAACGCTCTAGCCTAAGTTCACTTAAGGTGAAGCGCGTCCGGTCTCCACTCCGCATTCTCCTTGGATCTCTTCGGGATCTTCTTCCTCTTCCGGATTAGGAGGTGGAGCCGCTACTGACTTCTAGTTGATTCTCTAGGTCAAGCATATATTGATCATTATCTTGCAACAAGAAATTCTGTTCATGAATGACTTCGCTCAATTCTTGTATGGTTGTTTTATCCTTCCTTCTTCTCTTCTTAAGACTCGCTATCGTCGCTCAAGCTTCCTTCAACTCTTGGGCGATAGCTCCTGCACCATTAACTTGTTGTCTATAAATTTGGTGCCTATAGAACATGCTTTCTCCAACCATTGATTGATAGAGGTCCAACATAGCTTTGGAGAAACGGACTGAGGTGTCAAGTTCAGGACTATAGTGAGGATTGCCCCGAGCGGAAAGAAAAGCTTCGCGTTCGATGCCCCGCCCGGAATGCTTTGCTTAGGTAATGGAATCACCTTAGGCTGCCGTACTAGCTACCAACTCGGCATGCTTCTCACAAAAAGTTGTGAGTGCTTCCAACGCGACCTTTTGTACGGTGCCGGCCAATTTCCATCCTTGTGCCTTCACCTCCCACTCTTCCCAAGTAGGATGTGTCGGACACACGGGGACCTTTACATTCACTTCCCAACGAAGCGGATGGCTGTTATCACGAGCTCACGTGCCGAGTACTCGGGATACGCCGTGTATCTAAAGTCTTTTAGGGTGCCCCACACAAGTGCAGGAAAACCACCCTCCTCGAGGCAGTTCAAGTGAGTCCACGCCTGCGCGTCAACGTTCATGGATCCGAAGGCAGACATCTGGAATAAGTGACAAATGTTAGAACCAGAGGCAAACTCATGCACAAAGTTAAGTTCTCACGGCTATAAAGGAATGTTGCCTACACAGACCACCACTAAAGGTTTCCAACTTTCATAAGATCTCAAAGAGTAAAAGGGGTAGTTGGATTATCAATTTGATGAATTTTAGGGCAGCCGTTAACACAAGGTGCTAGATACGCCAAACTCGAAACGAGTACGCATAAAATCATGGCGTAAGGTTCAAAAGGTCGTGAACCGAATTCATAACTCCGAACCTATGGACCCAAAAATTACCAAATTTTTGTAACAACTCGGTGAGATTATGGTACACCATTTTTGGTATTCAAAGGTGGGTCTAGATTGGATTGGAACAAGCGCGAGAATTTTCCTCTGTGGAAGGGTGCTGCTCTGAAAACAGCAGAACAGAGACGAACTAAACTGAGCATAACTCTCTGCCGAAAATCCCTAAAATCCTGGAAAATTCACGGTGGGTGCTCAACTTGATAAGAAACAACTTCCCTAAAGGGTGTCTAGCCAGATTCCTTACAGATTTGGCAACAAAAATTGAGAAATGACAGAGACAGAATCTGCCAAAATTTTCCTAAATTCAAAAGAGAGGAAAACCTTACCTAAGATCAAGCAATTCACCCTAGACAATTTATTCAAGCCAATAAGGGTAAGTTTTAGGTTCATCAAGATTTTAATCATGCATGCACACGCCTTATACGACCTTCCAACTAGATCCAAAAGACGTAGTTAGTGCCGGTGGCAAGCTTATAATCGGCTCTCCTTATAATAACTAATCGGAGCTAATCGATTCGCACTTAACGACTTTCGAACGTTGTTAGTGTACCTGCAGAAAACGAACCTTTCGTGCCAGCACGTCATGAAAGCGTCCACATACAGTACCGTTCACTTATAGAAACGGTATCCATGCGTCAAGCCGCTGCATGGACAGCGTCCAACCTCGGAAACCCTCCGTTTGAATGGAGTGTATCCTTGCCTCGCATGATCGACATGCGGAATGCACGAGTATGAGACACGTGGCGACACCACAACTCCTATCTAGACGCGAAGATGGGATCCATAGAAGGGATCACTCCATCAACCCTCGCAATTCCCGTGATGCGGAACAGCACACGTATTAAACACGTGGTTCATCTAGTTTGGTTGTGCGATAAAGTAAGTCTGACATAAAGTAAAGTGCTGGAAGTTAGCAAAATAAACCATAGATTCTTATGCCACCTTAAAGAACCCAAAAATTCCCTCTAGGGCCTCTCGCTCTAGATCATTCCTTAATGATCCAACGGATTTTCAAAATCCAATCAATCTTGGCAAGTTTTATTGTAATTCATGTGATTAGTATTAAGCTAATCACTCTGGTGCATTCGGTCGCTCTGATACCAGCTGTGACAACCCCACCCGAGATAATTCCGTACTATCGCCTAAACCACTCCAATTGGTCATTAAGCGATAATAAAGAAGTATCCCGTTGAGTGTTTCGGGTTTACACCCGGTAAATCACTTAAAAACACGAGAGAGGATCGAGCGAATGCATAAAACTCCCACGAAGGAGAGTCCGAGTGCCTTACACCTTAATACCGGTCTCCCGTAGGGTCCAATTATTACAAACCATTATTCTTGACATAAGAGTAAATCATTCGAGTTTTATTAAAACAGCGGAAGTACTAATAACGATACGTTACGACATCACCGAGAGGCCATCGTGATGCCATCACTCAACGTCCTCATCCACCCATTCCGGCTCCCGGCGGGTGGAATCTCTCCAGGCCAAAAAATTTCACCTAAAACAACAATTATATCAAGGCCGAGTATACTAATACTCGGCAAGACTTACCCGACAAAAGTTACCTCTAGACATGTAGGCTTTTGGTCGGTGGGTTTGTTTTGCCAAAAAGCAACTAGGATCATGGATCCTTACTTTCAACATTTTAGCTCGGATTCTAGTGAAATTACCATTACTACCATGAGCAACTAGTATAATCAAAAATTGTACCTTATAATTAATTCAAGCAGGAGATTTCACATAGTTCCATCATTAAGGGATATCATGGCTAGCCGATTAAGCAGTCTCGGATAACGGTGAGAGGCCGACAATCGATTGATTCATACACCTTGCAAGGTAACCTAAACACACGGAGTGGTGCCCCACAGAGCTGACACCGACCAAACAGTTCCCAAAAATCCTCGGGTTGGGATGATAGCCTACAGTCCCGGGTACAAGGCTATCTGGAATGCCCCACACAGTGCATCCAGCCTCACACACGTACCCATCTCCCGGTTGCAAGCCGGGCGGGGAGACGAATCGAGAGTAGTAGTAGTAAAATCCCGGACCGTCTCATTAAGGTACTAGGCTTACCGGTCTCATTCCCGACAAGTGCTTAGTACATTCAAAAGCTTAGCCCACGAAGCCACCGGACCGGAGCCCAAATCCCATGCTCTTACCACATGAGCGATTCATTAATTCACATGGGGGGGTTCCACAAAGGAAATCCTATTCTCGCGAGTGACGAACATCACTCGACTTTTACCGGTCCTTAGAGCATAGCATCTAGCGACCTATCATGCTAGTAAAAAAACATAGGCACCTAGGGTTCATGCAACTAGGGTTTCATCCAATTCACGAACATAAATGCGCATAGAATAACATCGATAGTTACATAAATTTGAATAAAACGAGAGGTTAATGATAAAACCGGGGCTTGCCTTCGCTAGCACAAGCGGTTAGACAATCTTCCGGACTTTGGCCGGGTCTTGCTCTATGGCGACGTAGTGCACGCCTCCTCCGGCTCCATCGTTCACGTCCTTTGACACGAGCGTGTAAGTACCGTCGGGAACTTCTACACGGATGATGCAATGCAAAACTTCGGTGACAATTCGTATTCAAATAATTTCAAACAACTTATGACAACACGGGGTGCACGTTTGAACACATTCACTTAGATAATAATTACATTCGGTATACTCTTCCTAAAAAGAGACAAAATGCAACGTTTTCTTATCTAGACCTTTCAATAGTGATTGTGTACATATATATAGATAAATTAATGTAATTTACATAACAACAGTAGCAACAGCCACCAGTTGGATAGGGTTGGTCATATTCACCTTAAGAAAAGCATTTGAACATTTACTCGTTTAAAGCAACACAAAAGATTATGTGACATTTGCATGATGATGAATATAGGCACACCTATGAAAGAATGTCTTAATTAAAAACAAACAGCAAGGAAATTTATTTTTAATATCACCATTTCACTTCCTTAGCTCCTTCTCATGACTTATGCATAAAGGATGCATTTTCCTATTTCTCTTTACTAGATTAAACTAGTTTGAACTCTTTTTAACCATTTAAGACATATGAAACCTATCCAACAGCACCTACTGGTCCTAATGACCAGGAATGCTCTGTTGGGCAGCAAAAGACTAGCCTTTGCACCACGGAAATTATTACACAATTAAAGGCATTACTAGCTAGCATATAAGGGAATATTGCATATCAAAATAATTACAATAGAAACGAGTCCAAGCTTTTTCTCACCAATGCTTTGGTCCAAAACAAGTTTAAATAACTAACAAACACACACATAGCCCTTGTGAAACATGCTACACATATTTATGATTAAAAACATGCATAAATGAGGAATTAATATTTCTAACCGAGATAAAATCGTGGTAAATTCGCCAAAGTTGCTTTTTAACATAACAAGACTATTGCCGAAGTTGGGCTCAAAACTAATTACATTTGGAGCTACAAAAATCATCTAGGCAGGTTTATCAATTTCACAAACTGATTTTTATAAAAAGATTTATTCAGTAACTTTGTGCAATTTTTGGCACAGAACCTAGAAATACTAGTTCTCACCACATGTCCAAAGCTCAGCTCCGGATCAGTTGTAGATTTTACGGAATCATAGATCTAGGTATTTCACATTTGTATTTTTCAAGAAAACATTGAAGCTCGAAAATATGTACAACTATGGAGAAAGTAGTAGTTTTAGGTACACGAGCACAACAAAATTGGGTTTGCTATTTTTGGATTTTTCTACAATTTTTAATCGATTTTACAAGTCACAGCTAAAACACATCAAAGGTATAGAATCTTTTAGCACTCGTGTCCCTGGACATTTTTAAATCTTCACAACCATGCCCTTGCCTTCCCCTCCCCTTGGAACCGACGGTGACGGCGAGCTCGTCGGCGGTGAGGGTGAGGCGCGGCGAGCAAACAAGCGAGGGAAAACAGCAATTGGGCTCACCCGTGATCGATGGGTGGCGGAGGATTGACGGAGGTGTCGCCGGCGAGCGGCGGCGGCGGACCGGTGGTGGCGCGGCCGCGGGTGCTCGAATTCCGGCGAAGACGGGGGTGGAACGGTCAACGTGTTGCACGGGCGGCTTCACCTGGGGCCTAGGGGATGCGGCGAGATGGTTGGTTGGCTCGGAAGTCGTGCGGGGAGCGAGCCCGACGATGGGCGCCGGCGGTGGCCGCGGGGACACGGCTCCGGTGAGCCGGCAACTCGGGCGAGGCCAACGAGCAAGCGCAAGAGCTACGGGGGGGTACCGGTGGGTGAGGAGCAGCACGTGTTGGCGAGGAAAGGCGGGCGGTGGTGGAGCTCACCGTGAGGCATGCATGGCGGACGGCGGCGGCTCGGTGCTCGCGCGAGGATGGACCGGCCGGCTTTATAGCCGTGCGCAAGGCGGTGAGGGAGGTTTTCTTGCGTACCAAGGGAACCAAGTCGGGGCATGGGCCGTGGCATGGCCGGAGTACGGCGCGAAGGGGCGGCGGCGACGTGCGGCGTGTACACCGGCGCGCGGTTGGTTGGGCGGTGCGGCGCGGGTACGGCGGCAGCTCGCGGCCCATGGATGCGAGGCATGTGGCGCCAAGGGAGAGGGTAGGAATGGCGGTTCCACGGCGCATGGACCGGCGGGTCGGTGGGCTGCCTCGGCGTTCGGACCCGAGGGGGGTCGCGGTGAGCGCGCGCGACGCGGTGTGACGCGACGCGACGTCGTGCGGTGCGGCGCTGCGGCACAAAACCATTCCAAGTACCCTACTTAGAATTGAGTTTTCTCAAATTTTCCAAACATAACTGCACCAAGGTTTGACTACCAAACTTGCTCACCTCACTACCCTCTACAAGTTTTGTAAAGGCTCTAGGGTTTTAGATCAAAGGATTTGGCATAAACTGCGGGGAAACTTGACGAAATTCTCGGCCCCGGTGAACAAGTGAAAGCATACATTGACTTGCCTTTTTCATCAATTTGCACTTCAAACCAGCAATGCCACTCAACGGGAAAGTTGTGTCCCTCAACAAAACACACAACTTTTGTATTGGGAGAATTTGAAGTGTTTAGGGAAAATTTGGAGAACGTGGCAAAAGTTCCGGCTGTCATGGATGGGTCAACAAGGAGTCAAGGGTTTTTGAGTGGGGTTTTGACCAAGGTGAACTTTGGTTGACCAAAAGGAGTCATTAGGGTCTGTCGGTGATGTTTTCGAGGTGATGGCCCGGTGGACCATCGTTTGACCAAAGTCAACCCGGTTGGTCGGACTATTAGGGTTAATTAACCCGGCCGAAAACCCGGGCGTCACAACGCCCGCCTTTCGGAACCCCGTTCTGTCACAACGTATTCCTATTCATGCGAGTAGTCTAGGGCGAGTCCAAGGACAAGTCGAGTTCTTTCGGAAGATCCGGCGTGTACCTCTAGCCACCACGGCTACAAGAACACCCTATGTGATCTATCTCGAGAATAGATCTAGAATAAGCAAAGCCGATCGAAAAACGAAATCATCAAAGAAATGCTTGATCGCTAGAAATCGATTCAACTTGATAATTCAACTAATACAATGATACATAAACAAGATCACCACCGGGATCCTACGTTGATCTTGCTTCTAGCTCCGGAACTCCGACGTGGTCTTCCTTGCATGGTTCCCTAGTCAACTAGCTCGACCCTCTCCTCTCCGGCATGGTGTCCCTCTCTTCTCTTGCTCCTCGGCGGTCGATGACGAATTGATTGATGCGTGGCTCTCGACCCCGGGGCTATAAATAGCCCAAATGGCGGCTAGGTCAAAGGAGGGGGCAAATGGGCCCTGGGCGGGCTAGGCCGGCCATCTCGGGCCGGCCGGCCCGGGCCCATCCGGGCCCAATTCCCGACCTCCTTCGCGTGGCGTCGGTTCCCGAGTCTTCCGGATCCTTCCCCCCTTCGCATGTAGGCCCTTGTCGTCGGTTTCTCTCGAGTTGGACGTAGCTCCTTGTCCCGCAAGATTCGACACTTTTCTGGTTAGGTCCTCGGAGTTTGTCATCTTCTTGGGTTAGGTCCCTGGCTTCTTGGAGTCAAGTTTGCTTCATTGCATGACTTGTACGGGGCTTCAAGGTCTTGTCACAAGGTGCTTGATGAACTTATCCCGAAGTCTTGCTTTCAACGCTAAAACCACCGCATAAACACTAAACTCCAAAACCGACATGCACAAGTGAACTTGTTATACCACGAGGGTTAGTACCAACGGATAAGGTATAAAACTTATGCCACCACCGAAGGTAACTCATGGCTAGGTTGACGGATTTTTACCGTCAACACATATCAATATGGATTACTATGATCTACAAACCACGCGACAATATGGGTTTGTACTAATCACGCATCACTATGTTCTATTGCTTCCCAACACGCGTCAAGACATGTTTTTTTGAAACGGAAACTGTGGGGGAGATCCCCACAGCATAAAAAACTTCATGTAACAAAAATAAAAAGAGGGGTTACAATATTCTTACAGAGGGATTAACTGAAGGCAGCTAACCAAAAGTAGAAGGTAGACCTTAAGCCTATCTTGATTCTACAAGCCTAAAGATAGCACTGATTCTTAAAATTACAAAACCATCTATCAATGGTAGGGTTGTGTCTGTCGAAGATCTTATCATTTCTCATCTTCCAAATCTCCCAAGTTGCTATTAATGCGGCTTCAATGAAGAAATCATGTCCACTGTTTCTTTTGCCTTGTAAAAGACGCTCATCCAGGCGCGTCAATGCATGTTGCCATCAGCGATTCTCCGACACTGTGTTCCCCAGCCGCGAGAGGTAGCTACTGATTTCTCCTCACCCCCACGTTATTGTTGCATCCTTGGTTTTTAGACATGTGCGACACTATAAAAATATTTTTTGTTATTATGATTTTTAAATACATGTGTGTCGCACGTACATTTTGCTAGTTGACTTTAATGTGTAGCACATTTTCACCTTGGGGTAGACTTTTTTTTGCCTTGGTAGAAATGTGCTTGGAATTTCTATAAATCACTACCGTCCCTGCTCCTTGTTCATATGCAAAACCACATGGAACCGTGGCAGAGTGGCGACACACAACCACCACAGCTATCTTCATTTAGTGATAGATGAGCATGCCATTATACCTACCTATCCTTCTTCTTCCTCTCTACCAGTGTCTCCTTCTTCCTCGATCTCCGCCCCCTACACGGCTCCTACTGTCTTCTTCCTCAGACACCACCTTTCTTCCTCTTTCTATGTCACTGCCGATTAGGGTTAGGGCCTTTGGGTTTTAGGGATTGGGGTGTCGGGGGCGCTATCATGGATGCCAGCCTTAGAAAAGGGGCGGGGTGGCTGGGAAGCCCGACGACATAGGCAGGTTGAGGGACGACGGGGCCGTCATCAGCCGGGGTCGGTGGTTGGGCAACCTGTATGTGGGCCAGGGATGAGCGGAGAAGAGGATTACGTTGGAGGTTGAGGTCGCCGACGAGGATTGGAGGTTGTGATCTTCGACAGAGCCGGGGTAATGCGGCAGAAGGTGGTCGCGGCAGATGCGGCGGCACGTAGCAGTTGAAGCCGGAGGAGGGAAGACGGGGCGCATGGGCAAGCATAGGAGAGGAAGAAGGAGGAGGAGGAAGGACGAGGAGTGAAAGTGCATCTAGGCCCCTATGTGGATTTTGGTGAATTGAATGACAAAACGATTAAAGGACTAATGTATTTGTCTAAGTTTGTGAGCAGGATTATTTAGATATTCATGAACAGTTATTGGAGTACTTATTTATGGATGAATATTATATGACTCACATTGGAGAAGACAAATATATGGATGATCCTTATGCGCATTGGTTAATGTCAAGCAATGAGTGGATTTATATTATGGGGATATTTTGTGAAGATGAATTACATGTCTCCAAGGAATGTGGTAGCTTGATTAAAAATAAAAAGGGATCATACAAAGATAAGTTGGTAATTCTCTCAAGTTAAAGTGCATGGCTTTATGTGGTAATTGAAAGATGACACAAGGATGAGTGTAAACTTAATGGTCCTTAAAAGGAAGCTTACATATTCGTTTTCAATCTAGAACAAGCATTTGAAACGGGATTTTTAAATGGAACTTAATTTAGGACGACGCAAAGTGGAACTCAAAGTGGATTGGGTAGGTGATGAAGAGATCAACCGAGGTGTCTAGGGTGAGGGACTAAGCAATCTTTGGGGTCTTGGTCCGGCCGCCATTAGTGTGTTGCTAAGGTGAAGTTCTAGCATCCGTGGGTCTCCAAGTATCATATCCAAGCCTTAACCGAGGGAAGCAATGCAACACATCAATATGTTATGATTGGCAATATGGAGTGACTTAAGGATTAAAGTGTGTACTCTTATGCAAAAAGGGAAAAATCTTAAGTCACTAGCTCAAGTATGGATTTGTTCAAGACATCGGCTATGTTAAAAGCCCTCAAGTTGGAATTGCAAAAGTATGGCAAGACAGAAGATCTACAAGCTTAAGTGATCAACTCCATTTTATATTTATTATTGAGTTTAGGGATGTCGTATTATCAAGAGGGATGCAACACTAGCTCTAAGACAAAAGATAAAAAGTGCTCATTAGTTTACCTAAGTGAGAATTAGCCTTGAGAGAGTTCCTGAGTGGTCTAACAAACCTCTAACCCAACCTTAGCCACTTCAACACATGTTGGAGTGCTTGTGAGAAGAGAGAAGGGTTTTTAGGGATCTCTCTACCCAAGGCAGTCTAACCGCCCCAGGAGGCAGTCTAACTGCCCCTGGCAGGCCAATGGCTAGTTTTTAAAACTGGCCGGAGGAAGGCGATCTAACCGCCCTGCCTAGGTGGTCTAACCGCCCTGACCAAAGTTCTAACGGCTAGTTTTCCTTGTGAAGGGTATAAGTACCCCACGAGCTCCACTTGTTGGGGCTGCTGATTCTAGGGTTGCTAAGGTGCTTCCCCTGCTGTTTTTCATAAGCCAAAGCCATAAAAACACACCCCAACCCTCTCTTTGTGAGATTTGCATTTAAAGCCATATCCTAGTGTTGGGTTGAGAGTTTAAGCCTTTGCAAGCTTGTGTGAGCTGAGCAAGAGCTTCTCATAGCTTGAGCACTTGTGATTCACGTAGGAAAGCCTTTGAAGCATTTGTTACTCTTGGAGGTTCGCCTCCTAGACGGCTAGGCATTGTCGGCTAGCTCCCATGGTTGTGATGAGCAACGGCAAGTTTGTGAGGGCTGTGATCTTTCCTCTTTGTGGAAAAGATCACCTTAGTGGAAAGGAGGAAAGCGGTTGAAAGAGACCCGGCTTGTTGTGGGAGTTTCTCTTACAAGCTCCTCAACGGAGACGTAGACGTTCCTTAGTGGGCGGTGAACTTCGGGAAACAAATCCTCGTCTCTCCTTTGTGGTTTGCCTCACTCATTTCGATTTCTAGCATATTTACTTTGCTTCCGCTCGATCTACTTGGGTGTGCTTGTCTTTGAGTGCAGGGATCATTACCCTGCTTGTGATCATCTACAGGAGCCACTCAAGAACTTAGGTTCTTGCTAGAAGTCAAGACAAGCGTTGAGTTGTCTTTTGCAGGTTCACTGGATGGAGGCGGTCTAACCGCCCCAGGACCCGGTGTAACCGCCCCCTCTGTGCTTAGTGCACCAGGGGTGGTCTAACCGCACTGCCCGGCCGAAGCTCAAGTTTAGGGGGAAAAGTTTTTATTTGGTCGTCTCACCTATTCACCCCCTCTAGGCGAGATCAAAATCCTTTCAAGGAGGACTTACCGGTAGTTCGCGGGGAGAGGTGGAGAGTTGTGGGTGATGATAGTCGTTGGAGATGTTGTAGGAGGGCGGCGCGACAAGGAGAGCGACAACGCAGGCTTGGACTTGAGCGAGGCGACACGGGTTGGGACAGGAAACATGGTGCAGGAAAGAGGAAGCCTTTCTCATGGGTTTTGGTGGGTTGTCGGCTCCAATGTTTTTAAATAGTCGCCCTTATCGCTCAGCTCGCAGCAATTAACACCAACGACCTGACTTGGACGATCAATGACTTATCGCGATTAGTCGTCCAACTAGATAGAGGACGGTTAGTTTGAGGAAGACAATTTGTCCAGCGTGGATAAAAATGTGCTTAAATTGTATTGGGATGGTATCTGAACCTATTAGATTAAAGATAAACACTTGCACAGTTCCACTCCTACATTCCACACTCTGCATCACCTTCCATCGACGCCGCTAGCACTCGATCCTCGTCGGCATTGCGATTGGCCATAGGTCGTCCCTCCTCGATGGTGCAGGCACCTATCCACTCCACTGGGCGTCAACTCTCACGCAATCTGTTGTATATAGTATACTAGCAATTATGCCCGTGCGTTGCATCGGGGAGAAAATATTGCTCGCTTCACTGCCGTCCATCGCAATTGTGTCATCAACCGGCCACTCTAGAGCTTCATAACCTCACCGCAATCCTCGTTGCGTCCGTGCCACTCTAACCTCACCCATCATCGTTCGCACGTTACGAACCTCATCATCATCCGCCCGACGTCACCTTCCCCGATCGTGCCGGCATTTCCATTACACATGAGCTACCCCAACCTAGCATGCTATCTTCTCGTCATCCGCCCGACCGCACCGTCAATCCGGCTTCTTCATCGTCGTGCGCCGTGTCGGCTGGTTGTGTCACTACCCCAACGGCCCCGCACCTCCCTGGCCTCACCCACCATTGCCCGTGCCTCCCAGCCTCACCGTTGTTTGCCCCGGGCACGGTGTCATCCTTGCTTCCTCAACCTCATTGTTATGCCCTGTTTCCTCAACCTCGCTTATCCCAGTCGCGCATCCATTTCCCATGTGCCTCCCAGCATAAATGAACTGACATCTATAAGCTCAATAACAATGATTATAAAAAAGATGTGGGTCTTTTTTTCAAAATAACGACAACAATGGAAAGAAACAATATCACACCAAAACAACATCCAAGGTAACCTGGCTCGTGTGTGGTAATCTTCTCTGTGATTTTGTTGACCCATGTTCAAATCCCAATTGGGCACTTCCTTTTTTTAACTTGGGACTTATATGTGCGCGAACCTTTGCTATGGTGATATGCTAATTCTATTTCAAACTCATGGATTCTTTTCTCTTTCTACCGGTATATGTTCATTACATTTGGTTATAGGGCCAATAGAATTTTATCTTAACATATATACTCACACTCAAATAATGAAATAATCATGCATTTCTATCTTTTTAATTTATACAAGATATTTGCTAACATATGAAAAATAGGTACAATGATATTGTACGGCCGACCTAGCAATAGCAAGCATAGTGTAGCGTACATTTTATATCATATTGTCTAACTTTCTACTCCATTATATTAGATTCTCCAAAGTCCAAACACATTCTATTCATTTGAAGCCCAACGATTATTAATGTTTGAAAATTAAGCATCTAGTAAAACAATTATAAAAGGCTAAATCGTGTTGATGTTGGCGAGCTTCGCAATTCTCTGTCAAATAGATTAAAATGGGCACCTTGACCAAAAAGAAAATGTAGGCTGAAGTGATTTGCATGCAACCTTGGAATATATACCTTGTTTTTTTAAGCTATGCCCGCTCGGCTTTAGGGGGAGGGCCGCGGGCCTTGCCGGGCCGAGGGGAGGTGTATTCGGTTTGTAACCCGGCTCGGTTCAATTTTTTTTCAACCGGTCCACTCATTTTTTCGTCACTTTTCCCACCGGTTTGGCACCGTAGGCACCGGTTCACGCGGTTTTTCGCGGTTCCCGTGACGGACAAATTTTTGGGACAAAAACAATCCTTGCTTTAATATTAGGTAGAGATATATCGGTCCCGAGATAGATTTTCGGATCCGATTTTTGCGGAGGCCCCCGCGTCGCCCCCTCCTTGGGCGACTCGGGCAGCGCTTCCCCTCGCTGCCACCGCTAGCCACCACCCCCGCCTCCCTCCCTCGCCGTCGCTGGAAGGACCCGCCGGAAGCCTGCACAACTCCCTGTGATGGCGACGGCAGGGTCTCTCGGATTCTTGCGGCGGTGCTCTTCCACGGCCCCCACGACGTCGAGCGGCTGGATGGCGGCGTGCCTCGGTGGCGGTGGGACTTTTCCGGCGGTCGGCCATATCTCGCGGCCTCGGCGGCCGTTGCCGGCGAGGACGAGGCGGATGCCCACATCCTGCGTGTGGCTGCGCCAGGGCGTTCTTTGGCCGACCGCCCTGCTCCTCTCACCGACCCGACGGCTTAGAGGTCGGATCCATGGCCTCCAGTCGCCGGTCGCACAGCCTTGGCCGCGGACGTCACTCGATGCGGCACCCTGATGAACTCACTGTCCCTCCCATCATGATCCCATTGTCATGAGCATCGATCTGTCCAGCGAGCTCCCACGTCGCTGCCTCACCTAGCCTCCGCCACGATCAAACATCCGCCTCTAACACCCACCTCGTCCTCTCCGGATCTGGCTTTCTCATGGCTGGAGCGGCGGTGCACGTCCTCCATTCTACAGAGGACGACACCCATGGAGATAGCTGGCGGGGGGATGTTGTACGCGCGACGCCGACTCCCGGTCCACACCGGTGTGCTACAGAGGAGGCAGCGCTCGTTACCTTGGGGTGACCCATGGACGACGTGCGGTGGCTGGGTGTGGCCACGTGGGATACCAGATCCGGGGGGCTGCATTTCGTCGCCTCCCTTGGTTGCCGCAGATGTGTTTCCATAGCATGCAAGATCATCGTGCGAAAGCTTGCAACACGTCATGTCTCTTCCTAAAGGCGGGGTTGCCCAAGGAGGAGGTCAAGAAGGAGAGGATGGGGTTGCAGATCCAGTGGCGACTACCCGTCTTCGCCTCCACGACGAACCGTTCCTCACACACTCTAACAGTGAGCAACGACCTCTCGGTCGCTGGATGTATACATTGGCGACAATATTTGGCGTCGCGATGCACCTCAATGACCCGAGAACGCTCAGATCGGTGGATCAAAACATCAAGCTGGAGGGGCAATGCTGAGACAAATGATTTCAAGCGTGGGCCGATTTGCCACCTGCAGTGGGGGCTATCTACATCCAATGAGTTTCTTTCAAGTTCATTTTGGTACACGTTGTTCAAAGTGTGGTGGTTGATTTGAAGACCGTCATGATGCGACATCGAAATCTTTAGTACTATCTTGAGTAGTGAACTCATTTCTTTTTTGGATGTAATAGATCTTTAGTACATATATCATCATGTACTAAAGTCTTTCATTCTTAATCTATACCAATCTATAGTTTTCAGTGGTGTCGTTCACCCCTGATCCGTCGCCCTCCCTCCCTCTGGTCCCACTTAGCGGCTCCCCCGCCGCCGCCGCTGGGATCCGCACCGGAGCTCGTCATCCCCGTCAGCTCCATCCACTACGAGGTCCTCGTCCTCATCCTCGTCCTCCAGTTCCTCTACAGCGGCCAGGCGTCCGTCGCGGCGCCTAAGAGCGGGCTGCTCCCCGGCTGCGGCGCCAGGGGATGCCGGCACACCCGATGCGGCGCCGCCGTCGACCTCGCCCTTGACACCCTCGCCGCCGCGCGCTCCTTTGGCGTCGAGCGGCTCGCGCTCTCCGGTTCGGGTGGGGGATTTCCCGTCTCGGGATGCGGCTAGCGGCTAGCTAGCTAATCGATCCATACCTCGGCGCCATCGATTAAGTATCGTCACTCGCTTAATCGGCGATTAGCCGGTTTAGCCCCGGCCGCCATGATTGATTGAAGTTGGAGCATCTTTTTTATGCTTTGCGGCATCAATTCATTCAAAGATGGGACCGAGCGAGAGAATCGCCTATGCAATTCCGCATGCATGCTCTCGACTAGATCCCTAGGTTGCCACCTTGTGCCTTTCCGATTCATGGCCGGCCTACTGTGCCCTCTGAACCTGCGCCAGTATCATCAGTGCTCGATCGAGCTCTCTCTTCTCTTCTCGCATTATTTTATCTTTTTTTATCGCGTCGTGTTGTGTGTGGAATCTCATAGAGCTGAGTGTCCTAGCACCGGCGAGGCTGCGGGGAGGGGGACCGTGTTTGTTTAGGCGGCTAAACTTTAGCGGGACTAATTTATCAAGTTTGACCACTAATTACAAGTATTAAATGAAGTTAGTTTACAAAATTAACTTCACAACTCCGGGGCTAAATCGCGAGACGAATTTAATGAGACTTTTGACCGCAAAATTAGAGAATGTTTCTTGTAGCATTACCGTAGCAAATCATAGATTAATTAGGCTCGTTAGATTCATCATGCAAAGTTACACTCATATGTAAAAAGGTTTTGTAAATAAATTTTATTTAGTGCTTCATGCATTGAAGATTCTTTAGGACTAGAATTTAGCCCCTCCCAAACAAACGGGGCCCTCCGCGACTCGGCTAGGAATCGATGATTAGCCTTGACCATCGAGGATGCAGTAGCAGGCGGCCTACATGAACAAAGGACGAGTGTCGAAGACAAAGGAGTCGATTGACGGCGACGACGATTTGCTTCTCCGGTACCTCAAAGAAGCCGTGGCCTCTGCAAGCAGCACTCCGATGGCAAAAAAATCCATCCCATCTCTAGAAGGTAGCCTTGAGGATGCACGTTGAGAGTAAAAAACAGTGAGTTAGAGCTGGAGAGGGGTGGCCGCCGGCCGCCGGCTTGCTTGTGCGGGAGATAGGAGGAAATAGATTACGGTTACAAGTACACTGGGCTAACAGGCTTTGTTGGGCTGTGTTATGTTGATGGGCCAGGTGCACTCATTTTGGGTCCTCGTGAAGCACCGCGGGGGGAATTTGCCCCGTCACGGCCGCGCGAGCCCCCCCTCCCCCGCGCGTCCCCCGGCGGGGATTTTGCCACCGTGAGAGCACGCCACCTCTTGGCGAACACGTGGTACTCGAGCGTCTCGGGCTGACCCTGCTCCTTGGGGCGGAGGTCGACGGTCTTGAGGAGCATAGTGGTGGTGAACCCCCGCTGGCGCTAGAACCGCACAATGGTGGGGAAGCGGGCAACGCAGTTGCCGAGGCCGGCCCCCGCTAGGAGCGTGAAGCGGGTCACCGTGGTCGCGGTCGCCATCTGCACGGACTCCGGGGGCCGCCGGGTACGGGTGGTGGTGGAGGGAGGGAGGAGGAGTTGGAAAAAGGGAGGAGGAGGAGGCGGCAGCCACTGGGGAGTGGGGACTGCGGATGACGAAGGCTAGGAGCTGAGTTTGAGGATGCGGCGTAGAGGAGGGCCGGTCGGCGGTGTCGTATGGACCTCCCCGGGCCCACTACCTCGGTGGGTACCGGGACCGACTACTCGGTGGGCCATTGGGACTACCGGCTTGCGCTACACGGCACCCGAAGGCGTGGAGCACAAGGGCTGCAGAGGAGAAGTACTCGGTTGGGAAGGCGTACATGTCTGCGCACCGTATGGAAGACTCCTAGACGTACTCGACTAGTACTCTCTCCCTACTCCGACTTGTAACCCTACCTCCCGGACTATATAAGGCGAGGCGGGGACCGTTCTCTAGGAACACAACACATCTCATACAACCCACGGCGCACTATTGCACCATCTTATAATCGTGCCCAATCAATCCAGAGCTACGCAACATACAGGATGTAGGGTATTACGCACCTCGCGGCCCGAACCTATCTAAATTGTGTGCCACGTGTCTCTTCCTTCGAGTTACCGATCTCGGCGAGGCCACATTCATCTACTTCGGGTACTCCCCTTAGTAGGTTGCCGGTCTAAAACACCAACGGTGGCGCGCCAAGTAGGGGATCTCGCCGAGATCACATGGCGAACTCGACGGCTCCCGTCTACTTCAAGCCAACCGTCGCCTTCAACCGCGGCGACACCTTCGTGTTCGGCGCACAGGGTGCCGCACCGGCCGGCGGCGCGGGTTCCTTCCGGCGCCACCTAACCATGCGGCCCAACCCGAAGACCGGCTTCGTGACGCTTCCCCGAAGTCGTCACGGGCGAACCTCGCCGACAAATTCGGCGAAATTTCGCTCTTCAACCACCACGGCCGACTTCGAGCTCGAGTCCGCTTCCAATTCAAACTCGACGTCTCCATGGGCCATCGCTTGCGATCCGGCTACTCGGCCATCGCGGCGGTCCCCTCACCTCGTGAGCGCTCCACGCGTGGCCCCCGCATCCTCGGCGGGCCCGCACGGGGGCTCCCTCTTCGCACCGGGCCGGCAAGGAGCCCGTGCCCGAGTACAACTCGGACTCCGACACCGCCCCCGGCCACGCTTCGGACTCCGGCCCTCTCTCTCCGAGTTCTACTCGAACCGGATTACGAGTTCGACTTCGGGTCGGACACGAGGAGCCCGAGTCCGAGGACAACCGCACCGAGCTTCCCTTGTCGGGCCCGGCCTGCGGGGCTGGTTATAACCTCCACACCCGGGAGATTCGTCTGCGGCCGGACCGCAAGCTTCGCCGACCGATAAGTGGAGACTCACGCTACGTCGCCTACATCGACTCGCTACCGTTCCGAGGAGGGAACACCCCTAGCCGGGCCGACTCAAGCACACCAGCCGAGGTGGCACCCTCTAAGTCCGGCCTTGGCACCCCCGATCGCCAAGTCTTCATGGCTGCCGGCGACACCACGGGGCCTTCGAGGCACGGCTCGGGACAAGTACACGGAAGACATCTCCTCCGACGAGCTCTCTCGCCGATGCTCCACCGAACGAGAACCACGCGGACGAGAGACGCTCGACGTGAGCGTAGCCGGAAGCGCGGCGAACGTCGCCGGCGCATCCGCGACAACTTCCCCGTCCGCAACCTTGCGGAAGCTCTCGAGGTGGTCGAGAGCGAGTACACACTACCCCCGAGCAATGCCTCATGTCGATCACGGCGATCGTCCGCCGAGGCTCGGGGCATACGCGGCGGGGAGGTCATCGCCAAGCTCGCCGAAGACGCCTACTTCATGCGGGTCGACAACGAGTCAACCCCGACCTCCTCCCGCCCGGACCCCGCGACAACGAAGCCAAGTCGCGGCGCCAACAACGGTCCCTAGCGTACTCGGGGCGACCTCCCGGCCGAGCCAAACCGTCGTCACTCCAATGCGGCGGACCTTCACGACGCGACCACGGCAACCGAGAGGTCGACCCCCACCGCGCTCGGGCGGCGGGGGGCGGCAACGACCCCGACGCGGCGGCGGCGGCGGCGGCGGAAGCTCCAACCATGGAGCCAACGGGAGGGCGGTGGCGGCGGCGGTCGCGGCGGCCGAGGCCACGCGAATAGCCACGCCTGCGGCGCCTCACGGGCGGCTACGACGCTCGCCGAGAAGATTGAGGAGCTACGGCGGAAGAAGTCGACCACCGCGGTGAGGGCGACGGCTTCCCCGCCTTCTCACCTCGGCTTTGCAACTTGCTCCTCCCCGACAAGTTCAAACCCTTGGGGATCACCAAGTACGATGCGAAGCGGATCCCATCCAATGGCTCGGGTGCTACACCCTCTCCATCGAGAATGCGGCGGCAACGGCGACACCAAGTGCCTCTACTTCCCCTTACACTGGACCAAACACCACTCACATGGCTCGAGTCGGCCGGACAAGCACTCGATCGACAAGTGGGACCGGTCGAAGGAGCGGTTTGTTGACGGTGTATTTTGGTGCACCTAGCATGTCCATTACACTTTGGTTTGGATTTGATTATGGAACCAACCCGCCACTAGGCACACTAATCATATGACAAGTTCATCTTTGTGCATGCATTTGGAAGTGTTGTGTTTATGTAGGAAAACATGGACATAAAGGACGGATTCGCAACAAGTTCAAAGGAGCATTCATGGAGTCTTGTTCGTGTTCATGAGCTTGCTGAAATTACTTCCAATGGTGGCGAGGACCGAAGTGCTACGATGAACACCCCGGGGATTGAAGCATAAAAGATCAAACTTCATGCAAAGAGAGTCTCCATCTTGATCGTGAGGATAACGGCGTCAAAATCATCCAAGTGGAGGGGGCAAAGTAGATAAGTGCACGAGGACCCACGGAGCAAAAAGGGCGGCCGAACCGGGCCGAAATTGGGCACTGGGCCGGCCGGCCCGGCGGGCGGCCCGGCCCACTTCGGGCACCGGTTCGGTCCCGTCTTCCTTGCCCTCGAAGGATCTTCGACCCTAAAACCCCCGACGCGCCGCCAACACGGGGGGGAGGAGTTATTCGCACCGAGAAGGCCATCCACAAGCTAGAGAGAGAGGAGGAGGATCTCCGGGCCGTGGAGATCAACCACCTCGAAGGAAGCACCCTCTCGTGGAGAAGGAGGAAGACACGGCGGAAGGGGAAACCATGATCAACGGTGCCATGATCGGCACCTTGATGGGGTAATCTTCTCATTCGTCCATGGGTTGTAATCGATCGTGAGATGTAATCGCACTTTGTCGGATTATCTATCTATCATCTTGTGTTGAATATACTTTAATGCTTAAGGTTTGCAACCATGCCGTAAAGGGAGTAAGGCCTCAATGCTTCCTTGGATCCATTCAATACGCCGTGGCCATCAAAGGTCTAGTCATGAATACCTTCGCGTAGTGACAGTACGAGAGGAGGGAAAGGGCGAAACCGTGGTCACAACCCCGATAGATTAGATTGGTTTTTCATGTCTTCAAGCGATTGCATGCTCTAGTATCGTAGACCCGTGGGCGAGTGTCTTCTATCTTGATCGTTTATTATTCTCTCTAGTGTAGTTTAGTTGTTTTCTAGTATAATAGTAGTTAGGGTTTTAGTAGCTAGTGTGTCGTTGTTTATCGAACGCTTGTAATCCCCTTGCTCCGCGGATTGACAAGAACCTTGGGAATCCCGTGGTGAAAAAGGTGTGGGGTCCGTACGCTTGCGGATCGTAGAGGGATACGTCTTTTATCCGTCAACAAGCCCCTTTTTACGGCGCCGTTGCCGGGGGAGCAAGTTAGTTTACATCGTTTGATTTGCATCTAACTTAGTTTTATATTTTAGTTCATCTTTTATTTTCTTTATCTAACATATATTATCGAAAAACACTTGTTTCGTTTTTGTTTTTGTTTTTATCTTATTGTCTAGATGGAGTTCGTTAATCAACCCGTGGAAGAACCGGAGAAATCATTAAGGGATTACGCTAGCCCCCGATGTGAAGACATAAAAGTACAAGAGTCGGAATCGAAGCTCGAAACGACCAAGTATGAAATTAAATCCAAGATCATCAAGATGGTGGCGGAAAACCCATTTGAAGGGATGGTTACGGAGAACCCATATAGACACATAAGGGATTTCACGACAATATGCAACACGGTGCGTCAAGAAGGAGTTCCCGATGAATGGTTCAAGTGGAATCTCTTTCCCTACTCACTTGCCGGCAAAGCAAAGACATGGTATTCGGTTGCGTCCTTTGAAGTTGAAGGCAATTGGAACAAGTTGACAAAGAAGTTTTGCGAGAAGTTCTTTCCAATTAGCAAGGTTCAACATCTAAGGAGGCAAGTGATCACTTTCATGCAAGGAGAAGAGGAAGGGATAGACCAAGCACTGGGATAGGTTTAATGAATTAATCGAACAAGGACCAAAACTCGGCTTCACCGGTGACGTACTCTTGCATACATTTTTCTTTTCCCTAACCCCTAGTTGCATGCGACACGTCGAAATGTGTGCGGGTGGGGATCTCATGGAGAAAACACTCACGGAAGCCGCCCAACTCCTACAAAAAGTTAGTAAAGCGGCTGCCATGCGAAGAGATTGGGAAACAAGACTTGCGGAAGAGCCGGAATTCAATTCAAGGAAGAAAAAGCTTGCTGATTTTTCTAAAGAGGCAACCCGGAAGTCGCAAAAGAGGAGCCAATCATGGAAAAGCCTGAACAAGAACACATCAAGTCAAGAACTACACCAAACGTCGACTTCGCCGCACCAAATGAGACGAACAAGAGAAGCATGTCAAGCGCGAAGCCACTAAGGGAGTTCGAGCCAATGGATTGGGTTCCTATTGATTACGGAGAAGTATTCGACAAGAGAAGACCGTTCCCTAATCAAAAGGGGATGGCAAGAGCATTGGAAGTGGATTTCCCACCGGAGAAGAAAGCTGAAAATTCATACGACCTCGAAACCACCGGTGAGATTTTTGAAAAGCTCTTTGGAGATGACGTGGTGGATCCGGAACATATTGCCGAGGTGAAGAGAATCATGGGGATCAAGCCCGAAGCATCACCATACGCTCGCCTTGCTGAAATTTATTCGATCGGATCCGAAGAAGAAGAGAAGATGACGCCGCACTTGAGTTGCGAGATCAACGGAGTTCAATGCAAAGCTTTATGCGACATCGGAGCCCAAGTAAGTGTTCTATCTTCTAAAATTTACGATAAAGTTCAATACCACAACCTAGACTTAGCTCCAACATCAACGAAATTAATTATGGGAGATGGTAGAACTATCAAACCTCTAGGTATTGCTTGCAACATGAAAGTAAAAATTTCTAGAAACTATATACCAACCGATTTCTTTGTTATTGATGCTTACCATGGTAATTCTGATCATATAATCTTAGGTAGGCCTTTTCTTAAGTTGGTTGATGCCGTGTTAGATGCCGGAGAAGGCAAAGTAACAATGAACCTTAATGGAACAAAGTACACATATAACTTTCTTCGTGCTTCTAAACACCTTACACCTTTTCCTCCCGAAGATGAAGAAATAGAAGAGATAGATAGTCTTTGTTTTGTTGAGACCCTTAGAGACCCGCTGCAAAGAGCGATGGAAAATCAAATTAGTAATCAACAAGATGAAGAACTAGAGGAAGCAACAAAAGGCTTAGAGCCGCATGACGGTAGCATGGAGGAAGAGAAGTTCGAAGACATAGGAGAAATCAAACATGAGGAGCCGCAAGTGCCCGAAGTAGACCTTAAACCTTTGCCCAAGGGATTAAAATATGAATTTTTGGGCCCAGACAAAACTTATCCGGTCATTGTGAGCGACGAGTTGAGCCCCGAAGAAAATGAAGCGTTGCTGATTTTATTAAAAAAACATAGAAAGGTGATTGGATATTCAATTAATGATCTCAAAGGTATTAGCCCGGCCTTTTGCACTCATCGTATACCAATGGAAGACCAATGTAAGCCTGTAGTGGACCACCAAAGGAGGCTAACTCATGCCATGCGAGAGGTAGTAAAGAAAGAGGTTATCAAGTTACTTGATGCCGGAATCATCTACCGGTTCCGCATAGCGAATGGGTGAGCCCGGTACATTGTGTACCGAAGAAAGGAGGTTTGACCGTGGTGAAGAATGAGAAGAACGAGTTGATACCGCAAAGAACCGTGACCGGGTGGCAGATGTGTATCGATTACCGTAAGCTTAACAAAGCGACGAAGAAAGATCACTTCCCCCTACCGTTCATAGACGAGATGCTCGAGAGGTTAGCAAACCACGCTTATTTTTGCTTTCTCGACGGATACTCGGGGTTCATGCAAATTCCTATTCACCGGAAGATCAACATAAGACAACGTTTACGTGTCCTTACGGAACGTTTGCATATAGGAGGATGCCCTTCGGCCTATGCAACGCTCGGCCTCTTTTCAACGTTGCATGATGGCCGTGTTTTCGGAATTCATCGAAGAAATTGTTGAAGTGTTTATGGATGATTTTTCCGTTTACGGGAAGACGTTCATGGATTGCTTAGCAAACTTAGAAAAGGTCCTTACAAGGTGTGCGGAGGTAGATTTGGTTTTAAATTGGGAAAAGTGCCACTTCATGGTTAAGCAAGGCATAGTGCTCGGACATGTTATATCCGAGAGAGGAATTGAAGTGGACAAGGCTAAGGTAGAGACGGTTGAGCAACTCCCACCTCCTACGGATGTTAAGTCCTTAAGGAGCTTTTTAGGCCATGCCGGATTCTATAGAAGATTTATAAAGGACTTCTCGAAGATCACTAAGCCTTTAACGCACCTTCTTCAAAAGGATGTGGCTTTCGACTTTGATGAGAAGTGTACGGCGGCATTCCGGACCTTGAAAAATGCGTTGGTGAGTGCTCCCATCATCCAACCTCCGGATTGGAGCCAACCTTTCGAGATCATGTGTGACGCAAGTGACTACGCCGTAGGCGCGGTCTTGGGACAAAGAAAGGAAGGCCGAGTTCACGCCGTTTACTACGCCAAAGAAAACTCTTAGTGGGGCACAATTAAATTACGCCACTACCGAAAAAGAATTGCTAGCGGTGGTATTCGCTTTCGAAAAATTCAGATCTTACATTGTGAACTCGAAAGTCATTGTTTACACCGATCACGCGGCTATCAAGTATCTCTTGGCTAAGAAGGAAGCTAAACCACGTTTGATTCGTTGGATCCTTCTTCTCCAAGAGTTTGATGTTGAAATTCGTGATAAAAAGGGGGTGGAAAATGTTGTGGCCGATCATTTGTCTAGGATGAATCGTGGACAAGATGATAAAGAGCCCATAGAAGATAAGATGAGAGATGACCACCTCTATAGAGTGCTTGATAAAGATACTTGGATGATCGACATCATTCGAGCAATTCGAAAGATGCCCCTTGATCATCTAGACAAAAACACTCAAAGGAAGATAATCTCCGAAAGTAAGAAATATTTTTGGGACGCACCATACCTCTTCAAACTTGGCAATGATGGAGTGATGAGAAGATGTGTGCCAAGAGAAGAGAGGCTTGAGATTACGAGGAAGTGCCACTCGGCGGAGTACGGTGGACACTATAGCCATTTTCGAACCGAAGCAAAAGTATGGTCAAGCGGATTCTATTGGCCGGAGATGCATGAAGATACTAAAAGATATGTTGCGTCATGCCCCGAATGCCAAAGAACCGGAAACATCTCTCAAAGAAATTCTATGCCTTTGAAATACAACTTGCAAATCGACATATTCGATGTATGGGGCATAGACTTCATGGGGCCTTTTAAAAACTCATTTGGATTCGAGTATATACTTGTTATGGTTGATTATGTATCCAAGTGGGTAGAGGCTATACCATGTTGTAAAGCTTCCACGGAGGAGTCCATCACTATGATCAAGAACGTGATTTTTCCCCGTTTCGGTACACCGAGAATCTTGATAAGTGATGGAGGAACTCATTTCACCGGAAGAACTTCAAAAGGTGCTTGTCCAAGTTGGGAATTGAGCATAGAGTCTCCACGGCCTATCACCCACAAACCAACGGACAAGCGGAGACGTCAAATAGGCAATTAAAAAGCATACTTAACAAGACCATAGAGAAGGGAGGCAAGGATTGGTCAAAGAAATTAGACGGAGCTTTATGGGCTTATCAAACGGCGTTTAAAACACCGATAGGTATGACCCCTTATCAATTTGTCTATGGAAAAGCTTGCCACCTTCCGGTTGAGTTGGAACATAAAGCCTATTGGGCGATAAAAGAGATGAACCTTGATCTCGATGCCGCGGTGGTGAAACAAAGGATTCAAATAAGCGAGCTAGAGGAGTTGAGGTTGAAAGCTTATGAAAACGCAAGCATATACAAAGAGAGAATCAAAAAGTGGTATGATAAAAGATTGAAGAAAAAAGAATTCAAAGAAGGAGATAAGGTCCTCCTCTACAATTCGAGGTTTAAAACCTTCGGAAAGGGGAAATTGCAAAGCAAGTGGGATGGACCTTATGTTGTGCATTCGGTGTTCTCCAACGGAGCGGTAACCATTATGGATATAAACGGCGATCAATTTGTGGTGAATGGACAGCGGCTTAAGGTTTACTACGAACCCGATGTCGTGCCCATTCATCATGTTGACGTCTTTACCATGGAGGAAGAGCCCGAACGTCCCGCCTAGGACGAAAAACAAGGCATCAACTTCGTAAATAATTTTTCTTTTAGCTTTCGGAGTTTTTCGCGAAGATTTACGGGCCAACTTTTTCCCATGGGGTGAGGAAGAAAAAATAGGGCGGTGTGCAAGAAAACCGGACCGGCCCGGCCCCCGAGGCGGGGGGGTGGGCCGGCCGGCCCCAGTGGGCCGGCCCCGGGGGTGGCCCGACGCCCGATGACCCCGAATTTCGCCCGAACTGCTCCTTTTTGACTTCCTTGTTTGGTCGGAAATTTTTAAGGGAAGTGTAAAAAAGGAAAATAAGGTTCCCGGGCTTTTCTCTCGGGACTATATATTTGGCCGAATTGGGAGCTCGAGAATCAAACCTTTCAAGCAATGTGTTGCACCCTTGTAGCAGCCATTGAGACTCCAAAAAGCTTAGAGTTGAAGCTAGAAGCCAAGAAGCCACCGATGGAGGAGGCGATGCAATGCGAGGTCAAGTTACCCGTCAAGAGGACCGCACGTATCCGTTGCGGAGGACGTGTCCCGACCGGAGCTCTTGCATCTCGCTACCCCGTCAAAGGAGAGAAGGTCCCTACACCCGTTCGAAGGTCGGCACGTCTCCAAGGCATCAAGCGCAAGGATTACAAGGAGGTGTCGCCGGAGCCTAAGGATTATGGGGATAGCGACTACTCCGACGATCGTAGCCCGAGCTCGTGGGCGGCCGCCGGTAGAGATGATGATGATTGGGATGAGCATCCTTATGAAAAGACTCCCGAAGGCCCCAACGGCGACGGCAACGGCGGTGGCAACAACAATGGAGGTGGCGACGACGGTGGTGACAACGGTGGAGATTATGGCGACGACGACCCCTTCGGATTGCATCCGGTGTCTTTGTCGAGTTTGCCGTCAATCCATCGCGGCTCTCTACGCGTCGGCCGACGAATGTCTTCAAACCATGGAAGCAATGAAGCGGCGTATGGAGGACTTGGAGCGCGTAGTTGAAGATGACTACAAGTTCCTTAACCGCAACGTGCGCAAGCTTTTCGGCATGGTTGGAAACATGAGAGGCAAGTGGTGCAAAATCTGCTTGAAGTACCACTAGATCTAGTTTTCCCCTTAGGATTTTTGTAAGATACGACGAGGACGTCGTATGTTTTAAGTGTGGGGGAGAGCTAGCTCGCTAGCCTTAGCTTTTGAACTTCAAGTTTAGGTTCGGTTTAATCTTCGTGTGAGAGTCTTAGTGTTTTTAATGAGTCTTTAGTCTTCGAGTCTGTTTTTAAATTTTTGCAAGTGTCTTAAATTAGTGTTGAGTCAAGAAAACCAAATAAAAAGTGTCTTTATATATATCTTTGTGTTTTATGTATTGCTTATCTTTATTTACTTGTTTGTTTAATCTTCGATTCTTGATATATGAACACAAGTATGTGGTTTGAAAAACGTTTATCGTGGTGCTTAGTGGAATCGCTACTACTTAAAGTACCCATACCGCACTTTGATCTTGAGCTTCACATGCTAGTTGTGCTATGTTCGATGCTAAAAGTTGGAGGATTTCAGTTCTGAAAATTATCTTAAAACCCATGTAATAAAGGTTAGCAAAACCTCTTTTTCCAAGTTGAGAGTAAGAAAAAAAATTCCTATCCAAAGCCAAGTTCATTTTTTTTCGCTCCACCATAAGCGTAATTAGCACGATGAGTTAGGCTAGGACCCTTCTCTCTTGGTGAGTTTTAATTTCAAGCAATGATCATGTCCTTGTGCTTATCTTTTGTTGCTAGCCTCGTCATATATTCGGTCCATGACTTTCACAACGAAAGTCATGAGTATCACCGGATTCCATACCCAACCCTATACATCTCTTTTGTACATCGTATTCCTTGAACACAACCTATTTTCAAAGTTTCGTCTCGTCTCTAGCTTGATTTACTTAAAAATTTCAGATTGTATGCTTGTGAGGAAAGAGAGAATTGAAAGCTTTGAAAAGTTGTCAAGAGAGAGAAAAATAAAGAGAAAAAGTATGTGTATGGAAAAGAAAGAAAGAAAGAAAGAAAAATCATATGTGAATGAAAGAAAAAAAAAAGAAAAAGAGAGAAAGATGAGTTAGCAATGAGGATATGAGAGGGATGGATCAAGTGAAAGAAAAGAAAAAAATAATAAAGTGTAAGGAAGGATGTCACGTTGATTGTGAGACGAAACTTTTACTCTATTTCCAACCATGTGCAATCCGACAACGAGGACATCATCGGTGCCTTGTAGTCACAATTTTCTTTTGCCCTTGCACATGTCCACCATTCTAAATCTTCTCATCCTTGATATCCCTACATATGGTTAATTCTCATGATCATTGGCTTTGAAAGGTAGACAACCATTAGAGGAAGTTCTTAGTTTGACAATATTTGTGTTGATTGCGCTAGCCCTATCTATAGCTCCACTTTACATGATATATGAGAGATTAATGGGAGGTGAGAGTTTTATAAAATTTGGTTAGGATAACCACCTCATATGAGTGACTTGAGAGAGCTTGGAGAAAGGTTTTTGTCTAATACTTGTTGCAGGAATTTTATTTTTGAAAATCATAAAAACCCTCCGATGGAAGAAAAGAAGTATGGCTGAAATTGAAGGCGTCGAGTGAAGAGTTTGAGTTGTGGGGTAAATCTTGACGTGGTAAAGATTCTAAACGCCCATGTTTATGTTTGATGATCATTACTTTGTGTTTATGTATTAAAGATGAAGGGATTGACTAACTTGTGAAGAAGGATAAGTGGTACACGATTACACACCTTGGACGAAATTCTTTTACGAGTACTTGCTCGAGGACGAGCAAGAGCTAAGTGTGGGGGAGATGTTGACGGTGTATTTTGGTGCACCTAGCATGTTCATTACACTTTGGTTTGGATTTGATTATGGAACCAACCCGCCACTAGGCACACTAATCATATGACAAGTTCATCTTTGTGCATGCATTTGGAAGTGTTGTGTTTATGTAGGAAAACATGGACATAAAGGACGGATTCGCAACAAGTTCAAAGGAGCATTCATGGAGTCTTGTTCGTGTTCATGAGCTTGCTGAAATTACTTCCAATGGTGGCGAGGACCGAAGTGCTACGATGAACACCCCCGGGGATTGAAGCGTAAAAGATCAAACTTCATGCAAAGAGAGTCTCCATCTTGATCGTGAGGATAACGGCGTCAAAATCATCCAAGTGGAGGGGGCAAAGTAGTAAGTGCACGAGGACCCACGGAGCAAAAAGGGCGACCGAACCGGCCGAAATTGGGCTCGGGCCGGCCGGCCCGGCGGGCCGGCCCAGCCCCCACTTCGGCACCGGTTCGGTCCCGTCTTCCTTGCCCTCGAAGGATCTTCGACCCTAAAACTCCCGACGCGCCGCCAACACGGGGGGGAGGAGTTATTCGCACCGAAGGCCATCCACAAGCTAGAGAGAGAGGAGGAGGATCTCCGGCCGGAGATCAACCACCTCGAAGGAAGCACCCTCTCGTGGAGAAGGAGGAAGACACCGGCGGAAGGGGAAACCATGATCAACGGTGCCATGATCGCACCTTGATGGGGTAATCTTCTCATTCGTCCATGGGTTGTAATCGATCGTGAGATGTAATCGCACTTTGTCGGATTATCTATCTATCATCTTGTGTTGAATATACTTTAATGCTTAAGGTTTGCAACCATGCCGTAAAGGGAGTAAGGCCTCAATGCTTCCTTGGATCCATTCAATACGCCGTGGCCATCAAAGGTCTAGTCATGAATACCTTCGCGTAGTGACGATACGAGAGAAGGGAAAGGGCGAAACCGTGGTCACAACCCCGATAGATTAGATTGGTTTTTCATGTCTTCAAGCGATTGCATGCTCTAGTATCGTAGACCCGTGGGCGAGTGTCTTCTATCTTGATCATTTATTATTCTCTCTAGTGTAGTTTAGTTGTTTTCTAGTATAATAGTAGTTAGGGTTTTAGTAGCTAGTGTGTCGTTGTTGATCGAACGCTTGTAATCCCCTTGCTCCGCGGATTGACAAGAACCTTGGGAATCCCGTGGTGAAAAAGGTGTGGGGTCCGTACGCTTGCGGATCGTAGAGGGATACGTCTTTTATCCGTCAACACGGTTCACCGGCAACTTCGCGTGCGCCATGGGCCGATCGGGGACTCGCATGGACCCGGCCATGATCAAGCGAGAACAAGGCGATACCCTCCGCAAGTACATGCGCCGCTTTTTCGTCAACGCCGCGACGCCGCCGCCGCTCCGGGCTACGTTCACGCCGGGCGCGGTCGGAGCGACGAGCGAGCCGAGCGCGCCGCCACTCGGCGCGGCGCGCCCACCGTCACGACAACCGCCACCACCCCGGTGGGACCGCGCGCGGTCTCCGGACCGCGCATCCCCATCGGGTTGCATGGCGCCACCTCGGCCTACAACAACAACGTCAACACCACGATGCGCCGGGTTCCGCCCGGCCGCCACGTCTTCGTCGCCAGGGATTCCGGTGCCTCAATGGCTGACGAGTCGTCTCTAGGCTCCATCGACGCGCTGCCGCCCGCCAACCGCCACGGGTACGCGGAGTGGGACTTCTCTGGCGTGCCGGACCCTATCATGTTCAGGCGTTTCCTCGACGCCGCGGACTACTGGTTTGGCTGCTCCGACGACTCCCGGCAAGGGAGCTATGATCCCGCGCGGGAGTGCCGCGCCGTCATCACCAACAACCCGGCCAACGCCGCCGGCGCGGTGGGCGCCGGGAGATGGGGGAGATCACCCCCGCCCCCGGGATCGCCGCGCGCATGGCCGCGGGGCCAAGCGCTCCCCGCCGGGGCCGACGCCGACGCGCGGCCTAGCCCAAGCCCGCGAACTCGAGGCCAAGCTAGCGAGAGGAATGCGGACGGTGCGGGCGCTCCGCGCCTCAATGGCGGGGGAAGCTTCCGCGCGTGGCGAACGCGCGCGGGAGCCGGGGCCGACGGTCCGCGACCGCATCAACACCGTCCCCAACGTCGACAACGCGGACGCGCCCCCGCGGGCGAGCCAAAAGCTCATCGCCGCCGCGACGCTGCTGCGCGCCATGCCGGCACCTTCGACCCCCGAGGCTCGAGACCTGCACCGCGAGGTGCAAACTCTCATCGAGCAAGCGGTCGTTCAGCAGGCCGAAAGCTCGGCCTCGCGCATCCGCCAACAGGGAGACGCGCGGGGCGACGACGCCGCACCGGGAGGCGAACCCTCGGTGCACGCAGGGGGACCGGCGGGACAACCCGCCGACCGAGGGACGCACACCGGCCAAGGAGCGGCTCCTTGACGCACGCGGGCGCCGGATGGCGACGCCCGCAACGTCATCAACGCCGGGCGCACGAGCGGGGGCGGACGCACGGGCAGCAAGGGGCTACCACCCTCGACGGGGTGGACGCTACGACCGGCGGCGAGGACCGCTCCCCGACGCCGGGAGCCCCCCGGGGACCCGTGTGTTCGGCCGGGAGATCCGCGCGGCGGCGTTCCCCCCAACGCTTCCGCCAACCCTCGACCATCGTCAAGTACAACGGGGAGACGGACCCCCGCGTGTGGCTCAACGACTACCGCTTGGCGTGCCGGTGGGGCGGGGCCACCGGCCGACGAGGTCATCATCCGCAACTTGCCCCCCGCATCTCGGCGACGCGGCCCGGACATGGCTCGAGCACTTGCCCGCTAGCCAAATCCACAACCGGGACGACCCGGTCCACACGTTCGTGGGCAACTTCCGGGGCACGTATGTGCGCCCCGGCAATTCCCGGGACTCCGCGCTCCGCACGCGAAGCCCGGCGAGTCGCCGCGGGACTTCATACGGCGCTTCTCCAAGCGCCGCACGGAGCTCCCCGCCGTGGCGCGGTCCGAGATCGTGCACGCCTTCCTCGAGGGCACCACGTGCGGGACCTCGTGCGGGAGCCGGGACGCAGCCCGCCCGCGGACTCCAACGAGGCCGTTCGACATCGCCACCGCCTTCGCCTGCGGAGAAGAGGCCGTGGGGGCAATCTTCGACGGCAAGAAAGGCAAGCGCTCGGAGGACGCGCCCGCGGAGGGCGGCAAGTCCAAGGAGCCCCACCGCAACGACAAGCGGGGCAAGAAGGGGAAGAAGTCGCGCCGCGACGCGCGCGAGCGAGGGCGCGACGGCGGCAATGCCGAGGCCCTCGGCGCTGACCCGGCTCGACGGGGCCCTCGACCGGCCCCTCGAGGCCGGGGGGGTGTTCGATGACATGCCGAAAAAGCCATGTCCTTACCACAAAACTCCGGTGAACCACACCCTTGAGCAAGGCGATATGCTCAAGAAGTTTTATGGTCGTGCCGCCGCGAAGGAGGCGGGAGGCCAAGAAAGACGGGGGCGATGGCGACGCGGGCGGTTTCCCCGCTGTTGAGAATGTGTTCCTCATCTTTGGGGGGCCAACCGTCGACATGTCGACCCGCCAGCGCAAGAAGGAGCGGCACGAGGTCCTCGCCCGCGGAGAGGGCGCCCTCCGTCCTTCCTCAATTGGTCGGAGGATGCCATCACCTTCAGCCGGGAGGACCACCCGAACCGCGTCCCCAACCCGGGCCGCACCCGCCGGTGGATGATCCCATCATCGGGAACGCCGGTTCTCGAAGGTCCTCATGGACGGAGGCGGCGGCCAGCCTCAACATCCTCTACGCGCATACTCGCGCCTCATGGGGATCGGGCCGGACCGAGTCGCGGCCCAGCACGAAGCCGTTCCATGGCATCGCGCCCGGCAAGCAGGTCCAGCCCCTCGGGCAGATCGACCTGCCAGTTTGGTTTGGCACTCCGAAGAACTTCCGCAAGGAGATCCTCACTTTCGAGGTGGTGGGGTTCAAGGGGGCCTACCATGCTATACTTGGGCGACCCTGTTACGCCAAATTCATGGCGGTCCCCAATTATACTTACCTGAAGATGAAGATGCCGGGACCGAACGGCGTCATCACCGTCGGGTCATCCATCGAGCACGCGTTCGACTGCGACGTCGAGTGCGTGGAGCACGCAGAGGCACTGGCGCTGGACGAAGCGCTGGTGAACACGCTGGAGAAGATGGTCAACGAAGACCTCGACCCCGCCAGCAAGCACGCCGGCACCTTCGAGGCGGCGGAGCAGACCAAGGGGGTCCCCCTCGACCCGTCAGCCCCCGAGGGCAAGGCGTTGAGGGTCAGCTCCACCCTCGACCCCAAATAGGAAGTGGTGCTCGTCGACTTCCTCCGCGCCAACGCCGACATCTTCGCGTGGAGCCCCTCGGATATGCCAGGCATCCCGAGGGAAGTCGCCGAGCACTCCCTTGACATCCCCGCCAAACGCCCGCGCCGTGCGAAGAACGGCCGCGCCGCTTCAACGAGGAGCGGCGACGGGCCATCGGAGCGGAGGCCGCGGAAGCTTCTCGAGGCCGGATTCATCAAGGAGGTGTTCCGGCCTACGTGGCTAGCAAACCCCGTGCTTGTAAAGAAAAAGAATGGGAAGTGGCGGATGTGTATTGTCGGGGACAGCCCTAGGGGTCCCCTTAAACAATGGGGAAACCCTCGCTTAAATCCCGCACCAAGACACGTTAAGCCTAACCATGCGGGTGACTAACCATGTAGGGCACGGCCCACGCCGGACCCCGACGGCCCACCAAGACGGCCCTCTTAGAAGACCCCTCGAGCAGTGCTCCGCCTCGCTCGAGGGCGCGCCCCCTCCTCGAGCGGGCTCCGCCCCCGCTCGAGGGGCAACTCTCGCCCTCGGGCGGTCCCGCCCCGCTCGAGGGCTCGCTCCCCCTCGAGCGGGTCCCGCCCCGCTCGAGGGCTCGCTCCCCCTCGAGTGGATCTCGCCCCGGCGGAGGGCTCGCTCCCCCTCGAGTGGATCTCGTCTCGCTCGAGGGTCCGCTCCGCCCTCGGCGGGCCCGCCACGCTCACGGCGCCCCCGCACGCGTGCGCCGGTCCCGTACACGGGCATTTAACGCCCCGACGCCGCGATCGGAGCCATCATGCGCCCGGGCTCGCACCCCGTGCCGCCGCACCAACTCCCCGGGGAGGAGCCCATCCCCGCCACCGTGGAGATGGACCGTGCGTACGGCCGGTGTAAGTCCCGTGACACCGAGCGCCCACTACAAGACGGCTAACGCGCCCGACCCTCGAAAGGGGGCCGGGCGCACCCTCGATTTCACTTTCCCATGACCCTACGGTTGGGTGGGGGGCGCTAGGCCGGTGGATGGCCATCCCGGTCACCGTAACGCGCGCGGCCGCCGTACCCACGCGTGCGGGCGCACGCCCGACACCGCGAGCGCACGCCCGGCGCCGTAGCAACCACTCCGCTACCGCGGAGCGCATTGGGAAGGAACGCCGTTCTGCCCGCTCCCCGTGCCCCGTACCGCCCGTCATCGCACCTCCCTCGAAGCCTATCGAGGACGCCACCGCCATCCGCCGCCCTCCTACCCTCGAACCGCCACCGTTCGGGACGGGATAGGTCATCATGGCCGGACCGCGGCGAAGATCGTCCGGACGGCCGCCCACTCTACGGTGTAGCACGACGTGCACCCCCACGTAGCTAGATAGCGCGGCGTGCATGTAACTCGCCGCCCCCTTGGCCTATAAAAGGGGAGGCGAGCCCCCAGCCGCGGGGGGGACGAGTTCGGTTGGACGCAACACACCGTGCACTCACTCTCTTATTCTCCCACTACATCTTCAGCCACTCCACCAGGGACTTGGAAGACACGCTTCCTCTCCCGCCTTGCTTGTATTTGCCCCACTACAGGCACCCCCCGGTGCTGAGCAATATAGTGCCACGAGCACAACCCTGCTGGACGTACGGCCCCCTCGGCCGGAACCAGGATAAAACCTTGTGTCATTTGTTGCTTGGCATCGACCATTGAGGGATAGACCTAGGCGTTATCTACTGGTTAGTGTCGGGACCATATTCCGCACCGACGCTGGCGCCCACCGTGGGGCACACGAGCGCCTAAGGTCATTTCACCAACTCCCTCCATGGTGATCCGCACCGAGCCGTGATACGCGCTACAACATGGGTAGCTCGGACCCTCTCCCCCGCCGGGTTCGAGATCCGCTTCGGGGACTCGAACTTCCGGGCTACGGGGGAACGGCTATCTCATGCGCCTCACCAATCGTGAGGAGCTCGCGCGCGCCGCGAGGCCGTGTCCGCCACGGTCTCCGCCGCACGCACGACACCGCGCGGACGCCCGCGCAGCACGGATGCCGCGGGTCCGTCGACGCCGCGACGCCGTCGTCGCTCGGGGCTACGCTCACGCCGGGGCGCGGTCCGAGCGGCGGCAGCCGAGCGCGCCGCCGCCCAACGCGGTGCGCCCTCCGTCACGACGGCCGCCACCGCCCCGGCGGGACCGCGTGCGGTCTCCGACCACGCATCCCCATCGGGCCGCGTGGTGCCACGACGGCCCATAACGCCAACGTGAACACGACGATGCGCCGGGTTCGCCGCCTAGCCGCCACATCTTCGTCGCCGGTACCCGGGCACCTCGCTCGCAGACGAGTCATCCCCGGGCTCCGCCGACACGATGCCACCCGCCAACCGCCATGGGTACGCGGAGTGGGACTTCTCCGGCGTGCCGGACCCCGGTCGCGTTCGGGCGCTTCCTCGACGCCACGGACTGCATCGGTTTGGTCGCTCCGACGACTCCGACACGGGAGTTACGACCCCACGCGGGAGTGTTACGCCGTCATCACCAACGACCCGGCCAACGCCGCCGGCGGCGGCAGCGCCGGAGACGGGGAAGTCACGCCGCCCCGGGGATCGCCGCGCGCCCGGCCGCGGGACCGAGCGCCCCCGCCGGGGGCCGACGTCGACGCACACCTGGCCCAAGCCCGCGAGCTCGAGGCCAAGCCGGCGAGGAATACGGACGATGCGGCTACTCCGTGCCTCGATGGCGGGGGAGGCCTCCGCGCGCGGCGAACGCGCGCGGGAGCCGGGCCGACAAGTCCGCGACCGCCTCAACACGGCCCCCAACGCGGACAACGCGGACATCCCGCCGCGAGCAAGCCGAAGCTCGTCGCCGCCGCGCGACGCCGCTACGGGCCATGCCGGCACCCTCGACCCCCGAGGCTCGAGATATGCACCGCGAGGTGCAAACTCTCATCGAGCAAGCGGCCGTCCAACAGGCCGAGAGCTCGGCCTCACGCATTCGTCAACAGGGGGATGCGCGGGGCGATGAAGCCGCACCAGGAGGCGAACCCTCGGTGCACGCAGGCCAACCTGCTGACCAGGGACGC
The DNA here is from genome assembly GCA_947561735.1 of Cenchrus americanus. Classification (NCBI taxonomy): domain Eukaryota; kingdom Viridiplantae; phylum Streptophyta; class Magnoliopsida; order Poales; family Poaceae; genus Cenchrus; species Cenchrus americanus. The sequence goes on along the minus strand of OX387241.1, from coordinate 27,852,003 downwards.
ACGCCAGCCAAGGAACGACTCCTTGACACGCGCAGGGCACTGGATGGCGACGCTCGCAACGTCATCAACGCCCGGCGCACCAGCAAGGCGGACGCACGAGCGGCCAGGGGCTACCACCCTCGAAGGGGTGGACGCTACGACAGCGGTGAGGATCGCTCCCCGACGCCGGAGCCCCCGGGCACCCGTGTGTTCAGCCGGGAGATCCGCACGGCGGCGTTCCCCCAACGCTTCCGTCAGCCCTCGACAATCGTCAAATACAACGGGGAGACGGACCCCCGCGACCGGCTCAATGACTACCGCCTAGCACCTCGCTGCCCGGGCGGGGCCACCAACGACGAAGTGATCATCCGCAACTTGCCCCCGCATCCGGGCGACGCGGCCCGACATGGCTCGAGCACTTGCCCGCCCCCGCATCCATAACCGGGACGATCTAGTCCACACGTTCGTGGGCAACTTCCGTGGGCACGTACGTGCGCCCCGGGGAACTCCTCGGGACCTCGCGCTCCCCGCACGCGAGGCCCGCGAGTCGCCGCGGGACTTCATACGGCGCTTCTCCAAGCGCTGCACGGAGCTCCCCAGCGTGGCACAGTCCGAGATCGTGCACGCGTTCCTCGAGGGCACCACGTGCCGGGACCTTGTGCGCGAGCTAGGACGCAGCCCGCCTACGGACTCGAACGAGCTGTTCGACATCGCCACCCGCCCTCGCCTCCGGAGAGGAGGCCGTGGGGGCAATCTTCGACGGCAAGAAGGGCAAGCGCTCCGAGGACACGCCCCGCGAGGGCGGGGCCGGGTCCAAGGAGCCGCGCCGCAACGACAAGCGGGGCAAGAAGGGGAAGAAGCCGCGCCGCGAGGCGCGCGAGGCGGGGCGCAACGGCGGCAACGCCGAGGCCCTCGCCGTCGACCCGCCGACGGGGCCCTCGACCGCCCCTCGAGGCCCGGGGGGTGTTTGACGACATGATGAAAAAGCCATGCCCCTACCACAAGACTCCCGTGAACCACACTCTTGAGCAATGCGACATGCTCAAGAAGTTCTACGGCCGTGCCGCCGCGAAGGAGGCAGAGGCCAAGAAAGATGGTGGCGATGGCGACGCGGGTGGTTTCCCCGCCGTCGAAAATGTGTTCCTCATCTTTGGGGGACCTACCGTCGACATGTCGACCCGGCCGCCGCAAGAAGGAGCGGCATGAAGTCCTCGCCGCGAGAGAGGGCGCCCTCCGGCCTTCCTCAACCGGTCAAAGGATGCCATCACCTTTAGCCGGACGACCACCCAAACCGCATTCCGAACCCGGCCAAGCACCCGCCGGTGGTCGATCCCATCATTGGGAACGCCCCGTTTTCAAAGGTCCTTATGGACGGAGGCGTAGCCTCAATATCCTCTTCGCGCATACTTTGCGCCCGATGGGGATCGGCCGGGACCAGGGCGGCCCGAGACGAAGCCGTTTCACGGCATCGCGCCCGCAAGCAGGTTCAACCACTCGGGCGATCGATCCGCCGGCACGGTTTGGTACCCCCCAAGAATTTCCGCAAGGAAACCCTCACCTTCGAGGTGGTGGGGTTCAAAGGGGCCTACCATGCCATACTTGGGCGACCTTGCTATGCCAAATTCATGGCGGTCCCCAACTACACGTACTCGAAGATGAAGATGCCGGTCCAAACGGTGTCATCACCGTCGGGTCGTCGATCGAGCACCCATTCGATCGCGACGTCGAATGCGTGGAACATGCGGAGGCACTAGCGCCGGATGAAGTGCCGGTGAACACGCCGGAGAAGATGGTCAACGACGACCTCGCCCTCCGCCGCCAAGCACGTCGGCACCTTCGAGGCCGCCGAGCAAACCAAACGGGTCCCCCTCGACCCGTCGGCCCCCGAGGGCAAGGCGTTGAGGGTCGGCTCGACCCTCGACCCTAAATAGGAAGCGGTGCTCGTCGACTTCCCTCCGCGCCAACGCCGACGTCTTCGCGTGGAGCCCCTCGGATATGCCGGGCATCCCGAGGGAGGTCGCCGAGCACTCCCTTGATATCTCCGCCAAACGCCCGCGCCGTGCGGCCAGCGGCTACGCCGCTTCGACGAGGAGCGGCGACGGGCGATCGGAGCGGAGCCGCGGAAGCTCCTCGAGGCCGGTTCATCAAGGAAGTGTTCCACCCTACGTGGCTAGCTAATCCTGTGCTTGTAAAAAAGAAAAATGGGAAGTGGAGGATGTGTATAGACTACACCAGTCTCAATAAAGCATGTCCAAAAGTTCCTTTTCCTTTGCCACGTATAGATCAAATCGTTGATTCGACGGCGGTGTGAACTACTCGTTTCCTTGATGCCTACTCGGGATATCACCAAATAAAGATGAAGGAGTCCGACCAGCCTCGCGACTTCGTTCATCACACCGTTCGGGACGTTCGTTACGTCACGATGCCTTTTGGCCTCGAAACGCGGGCGCAACATATCGCCGCCGCATGCAAGACGTTTTTGGCGATCACATCGGCGGACGGCCGAAGCCTACGTGGACGACATCGTCGTCAAGACCAGGAAGGCGGACGACCCGGTTAGCGACCCCGGCGTCGCGTTCGGTACCGCCACGGGCCAACGGGGGTCAAGCTAAACCCCGAAAAATGTGTCTTTGGAGTGCCGCGGGGCATGCTCCTAGGATACATCGTCTCCCGGCCGGGGAATCGAGGCCAACCCCGAAAAGGTCGCGGCCCTCGAACGAATGGGTCCAATTCGGGACCTCAAAGGGGTGCGAAGGTGTTGGGGTGCCTCGCCGCCTTAAGCCGCTTCATCTCGAGGCTCGGTGAGAAGGGCCTCGCCCTCTACCGCCGCTCAAGAAGCACGAGCGCTTCTCCCGGACCACCGAGGCCCGGGACGCGCTTGACAAGCCGAAGGCGTCTCCGACGCACGCTCCAATCCTCACGCCGCCGCGAGACGGCGAACCCCCCAGCGCTCTACGTGGCCGCAACCACCCGTGTGGTCGCGTCGTGATTGTCGTAGAGCGCACGGAGGAAGGACACGCCTTGCCCGTGCGAGAGGCCGCCTACTACATCGCGAAGTCCCGTTCGGACACGAAGACGCGCTACCCCCGTAGTCCGGGCCGCCGTACGCGGTAGTCCTCGCGCGGCGCAAGCTCCGCCACTACTTCGAGGCCCACCCGGTCACGGTGGTCTCTTCCTTCCCGCTAGGAGAGATCATTCGCAACCCCGACGCCGCAGCGGATTGCCAAGTGGTCCGTGGAGTTGATGGGCGAGACGCTCGCCTACGCCTCGCGCAAGGCCATCAAATCGCAAATCTTAGCCGATTTCGTCGCCGAGTGGACAGACACGCACCGCCGCCCCCACAAATCCAAGCGAGGCCGGACTCTATTCTTCGATGGCTCGGTGATGAAAACAGGAGCGGGCGCGGGCCTGCTCTTCGTGTCACCCCTCGGAGAGCACATGCGCTACGCAAGGCGCCTCCACTTCCCCGCGTCCAACAATATGGCGGAATACGAGGCCCTCCTCTCGCGGCCTCAAAATCGCCATTGAGTTGGGCGTCAAGCGCCTCGACGTGCGAGGGGACTCGCAGCTCGTGATCGATCAAGTCATGAAGAACGCGAGCCGCCACGACGACAAGATGGAGGCCTACCGTAAGGCCGTCCGGCCCTCGAAGACAAGTTCTACGGCATCGAGCTTAATCATGTACCCCGCCGGTACAACGAGGAAGCGTACGAGCTAGCGAAGATCGCGTCCGGCGGATCACCGTTCCCCCGAACGCGCGCGCGACATCGCGCGGCCCTCGGTCGCCCTCGAGCCCTACCCCTCGAATCACAACGAACCCTCGGGGGCTCCCTCGAATCCGGCGGGTGCGGAGCCCATGGACGAGGACCCCTCGAACGAGGCGTACGTACTCTCCCTTCTCGAAGGGTACGGCTCCATCGAGGTCGATGCGATGGACATAGAGCCGGCTCCCCGTCCAAGCGGATTGGCGGGAAAAATACATCGCCTGGATCGATCGAGGGGAACTCCCCGCAGACCGGGCCGCGCCGCGAGCGCATCGCCAGGATGGCCAAATCCTTCACCCTCGTCGACGGCGAGCTGTACAAGCGCGCCGCGTCAGGCATCCTCCAGCGGTGTATACCCATTCCCGAGGGGCGCGAGCTCCCCACGGGACATCCACGCGGGATCCGTGGCCACCACGCCGCGCCGCGCGCCCTCGTTGGCAACGCGTTCCGCCAAGGCTTCTATTGGCCTACCGCGGTCGCGGACGCCAACGAAATCGTACGCACCTCGCGAAGGGTGCCGCTCTACGCCCGCAAGTCCAACTTGCCCGCTCATGCCCTGCAAACGATCCCCGTGACATGGCCGTTCGCCGTGTGGGGGTTGGACATCGTCGGCCCCCGCGGAAGGCGCCGGGGGCTTCACCCACCTACTAGTCGCGATCGACAAATTCTCCAAGTGGGTGGAGGTACGCCCCATCACGAATTTAAGGGCTGAGCAGGCGGTCACGTTCTTCACCGACATCGTCTACCGCTTTGGAGTGCCAAACTCCATCATCACGTACAACGGGTCCCGCTCACGGCCGGAAGTTCTTGGAGTTCTGTGATAAGTTCCACATCCGCGTGGATTGGGCGGCTGTGGCACACCCACGGACCAACGGCCAAGTAGAGCGTGCCAACGGCATGATCCTACGGGCCTCAAGCCCCGAATTTTTGACCGGCCTCAACAAATCGGCCGAAAATGGCTCCAAGAACTACCAGCTAGCCGTGTGGAGCCTAAGGACCACCCCGCGCAGCCACCGGTTTACCCCGTTTTTCCTAGTCCATGGCGCGGAGGCCGTCCTCCCCACGGACTCCGGAATATGGGTCGCCCGTGGTTCGAGGCTACGACGAGGATGCTAACCGGCCGAGCCCGCGAGGACTCGCCGGACCGCCTAGACGAAGTACGCCTCGTGGCGTTGATGCACTCCGCAAGGTATCAACTCCCTACGACGTTACCAAGCACGCAAGATACGTCGAGGGATTTCGCCGAAGGGGATCTGGTCCTAAGGCTACGCCAAGACAACCGAGGGCGCCACAAGCTATCGCCCCCATGGGAGGGACCCTACGTCGTGGTGAAGGTACTCAAGCCGGGCACATACAAGCTGGCCAACGAGGACGGTGAAGAGCTCACCAACGCTTGGAACATCCAACAGCTACGTCGCTTCTACCCCTAGCTAGGATTTTCCAAGTACTTTCGTTGTAAAAACACATGGCCAACACCCCGCTGGTGTCAACTATGTAAACGCTCCAAGTCTAATAAAAGGGCAACTCGGCTTTCCCCCGAAACCCAAGTTACCCCTCGGGGCTACCGCGGGGGGCACCCTCCCCCCAAAATGGTCCCATTTTTCGCGCAAAAGTAAAAAAAAAAAACAACTCACACGCGCTAAGTTTGTTTCTTACTTCAACCTCGAGCAACGATTCGAACGGGGCGCGGGTGGCACACGGAAGGAGCGTGCGAGCCGAGATAGCCTACGCCGCGTGGCTATGGCCCTTCTCTCTCGCCCTCCAACCCAGCGGGCCCCCCCGCCGAAAATCGAACTCCCCCAACTAGAATCTACTCAGAAGAAGGAGAAACAAAAAAGTGTGATAAACAAACGATTTCATTTACATCAAATACCCATGTTCATGAAACAACTTGTTTACAAAAGGCCACGAGGCCGAATTCCGATACACATAAACAAAAAACGGGCCTAGCGCCCCGCATCGCTTTCAAGTGCGGGAGGAGCAGCAGCATCGGCGGCGTCCCGGAAGAGGAATTCTTCGAAGGCCTCGGCAGCGACCCGCGGCGTCGGCAGCCGAGCGCATCCGCGCGCTCCATGGCCACCTCGTCCTCGACGCCCCTCGGCACGACGTAGCCTTCCGCCGCCTCGAAGTTCACCTCATAGTGGGATCGCACCACTCCGAGGGCCTTCTCGGACACCCACCGCAACGCCCCGCGCATCCGCTCGAGGACATGGCCACCGAGGGCACGCAGCGGCCGGCCGTGAGCCGCCGGCCCGGGCCTCGCCCTCCTCGACGACGTGGCAGTCTCGAGGGCCGCATCGCGCAATTCCCGCAACTCCCCGCTCGCAGGAGTCGTAGGAAGCCCGCAACGCCGCCCCGGCCCGCCGCGCATGCCCCAAGGCGGTGCGCAAGCCCGGAATCGACAAGACAAGAAGAAATCGAAAAAGGGAATGCGAGTTCCCAAACAAAAAAACCAGCAAGCAAGAGTCAAACAAAGGGCTTACCTTCGACCTCGCTTCCTCTCCATCTCGAAGTCCCGGCGCACGGCCTCGAGCGACGCCGAGGCGCCGGACGGTTTCGCCCCTCGCTCGCGAGGGCCGCCCCCCGGTTGGCGTTGGCGGAGGCCGAGCACGAGCGCCTCGTCCTCAACTTTGGAGAGCGCGGTGCTCCGCTCCTCCAACGACTTCCGCGTCCCCCTCGTGGGCGGCGCGCTCCCCGCTCCGCCGCACGGCATCGACGAGGGCGGCTCGCCTCTCGCCGGCGCCCGCTCCTCGCCCCTTGGCGGCGGCGCTCTCTTGCAGGAGCCGCTCCTCGCCGACGACGAGGGCCGCAGCCTTGGCGTCGAGGGCGGCCTCTCGGGTCGCCCGCCTCCTTGGCGCGCCGCTCCAACCCGCGCGCCCGCTCCTCGCCCGGCGGCGCCGTTGCGCCCGCGCCCCCTCGAGCGACGTGCGGAGCTCCCGGCCCCTCGGCGCGAGCGGTGGCCACCTCCGCCTCCCGGGCGCTGGCGCCCAACGTCCGCGTCTTCTCCGTGTCCGCGCGCGCATTCCATAGCGCCTCGTCGCGATCGAAGAGGGCCGCACGGACCCGCCGAGGCTCGAGCGACGCGCCGCGTCCCCGCCCTCGAGCTCTCGGGGAGCTCATCGAAGCCGTAAGCCGGGGCCCGCACGCCAACCGCCCGTCCGGGCGTCCTAAGAGCGTCCGCAAGCGCGTCGAAGGCGCCGCATTGCTCCCGGAGCCGCCGGGCCTCGGCGTTCACCCGGCCGAACGCGCCGTATTTGTCGTGGGCGCGGCGCTCGAGCTCCCGGCATCCACACACCAAACCCCGTAAGCGCCAAGACTTGAATGCAAAAGCATACGAAAACAAAAAAGGAAGAGGGGCGAGCAACCATGGCTCACTCCGGAAGACGAGCCGCGGCCGGCCGCCATGGACCCGCGCCGCCCTCGTCTCGCCGCGCCCTGAGCGTGGCGCCGTGGCTCCGAGCTCGCCCCGTAGCCCCTCCGCTCCCCCCCGGCGTCGGGCGAACGCAGGGGGATCCCTCGACGGCCCCCTCCACCCGGGTGGGGCGGCCGCGTGCGAGGACGAGGCCCTCGCACCATGTCCTCGCCCCCCCACCACCATGTGACCCTCGTGCCGCCCCCCACGAGGGCCCCCTCCCGGGGCTCGGGAGTTCGTGGGCCGCCCGGCCCACCGATTCCATCCAGGCGGCGGGAGTCATCCGAGAGCTCCACCACCTCCGCCCGCAAATCGCCACGGCCGCAGCCGCCGCGCCGCTTCCGCCGCACCTCCACCGCGCGCCCTCCGCGGCCACGGCGCCCGTTGTGCCGCCGTGGCCGCCACCTCCGCCGTACCGCCACATCCGCGGCGCTCCCGCAGTTGCGCCCCGCTCCACCTCCCTCCCCCCGCCCGCACCCCCACCGCCCGCCGCCGCCGGGCCCGCGTCTCCATGACGACCGGCGCCGCCGCCCCCCCGCCGGCCCCCCGGCCGCGCCGCGGCGGCCGATCCGCCGGCCGGGCCTCGAGGCCCCGCCCGGTCTTGCGAGCTCGCGCCCGCCGCCGTACTTGTCCCCGGCGCGACCCCCTCGACGAGCGCCGCCGGTGGGGATCGATGCGTCCGTCCTCGCACCTTGGCCGGTGCAAGAGGAGGAACGGTTGGCACCGCCCCGCGCAGCACGAACGGAGGGTCGGAGCACTTAGTCATCGACGAGCCAAACCAAACGAAGAAGGACAAAGCCCTTACCTCGCCAGGAAAAGGCCCGCTTCCTTTTCCTCGAGGCCTCCGCGGACGAGGCCGACGCAACTCGCCGCGCCCGCCAAAGCGCCTCCCGATGGCGCCGCCGCGCGCACCCCCGGCACGCCCGCCCCCATGCGCGGGCGCGCCCGACGCCGCACCTCCCAAAGGCGCCACCGCGCGCGGGGGCACGCTCGCCCCGCGCGCGCACGCCCGCCGTCGCGCCCCTTGACGATGACGCCGCGCGCGCGCACGCTCCCCCCCGCGCGCGGCACGCTTGACGCGCGCACAGCGCGTCCGCCGCGCGCACCTTCGTGGCGCGTGCCGCACCCCCGCGCGCGTGCCGCCCCCGATGACGATTGCCCGCGGCGGGCGCCGATGCGCCCGCCCCGTACGAAGCCGCCCCCGACGCCGCGCGGTTCCCGATGGGGGCGCAGTCGCCACCCCTCGTTCTGAGGGGCCCTCCCCCTCGCCTCTCTTCCTCCTCGTCCTCCTCCGAAGACGAGGGCTCCTCGATATCCCGGGAGGAGAGCCCCGCCTCCTCGCGCCGCCCGTACTCCGCGGCCCGGCCGGCCGCGCGAGCTTGACGTCGCCTCGCGTGCTCCCTCTGCGCGCCGCCCGCTCCCCGTCGCCCCCCCGCCGCGCCGCCCGCCGAGCGCACGGAGCCTGGGGTGGGTGGAACGGACTTGGCGATGTTGAACTCCACCGCCCGCGCACAGAGCGACAATGGCGCATCGTAAAACGAAAGCAAGACCAAGAACCGAAACAAAATCGAAAACCCAACTCACCCGCGGCCCGTGGGGAGCATCTCAAGGTCCCACGCGGGTCCGACCCCGCAGTGGCGGCGTCCGGTGTCGACGGCGTTCCGCGCCCGGTGAGCGCATACGGCCGCTCCAGGGGCCGTCGGGAGCATCCGCGACCTCGCCAGGTCGACGGGTTGGCCGCCTCCGTCATCTCGAAGATGCGCAGTGGCCTCTCGCATCGAGGCACGACCCGCCGGCAGGTGGAGGAACGCGAGGACGCCCATCGCGCTGAGCCCGTGCTTCGCCGCCCGCCGCAGGCGGCGAGGACGGACTCTTGCCGCGCCCGATGCCGGGCCGTAGACACCCCGTAGCCCCGGGAGTCCCGCCCTCTTCTTGAACACCCTACCGGTGAGGGAGGAAGGCCGGCTCCGCGTTGCGCAGTAGGAACCATCCCCGCTCCCACCGCGTTGTTCGTCGTCATGGTGCGGGATGGAGAAATCCTTGAGTCGCCCCCCGCAGGCAAGCGACATCCCGCCGGCGCGCACCGCGCGGCGGGTCCCCGCTCCGACGTGGGTCGCGTGATGAGCTCCCCGCGAAAGGTGAACCCGCAGATCCCGCTGATCGGGATCCCCAGTACCCTTCGCACGCCCGCGAACGTGGCCGCTCGCGAGATCGCGTTGGGGGCGAAGTTGTGCGCCCTCCACCCCCGTAGTAGTGGCACATCGCCCGCATGAAGGTGCTCGCCCGCGCGTTGAAGCCACGCTCGTGGTAGCGGAGGAAGCTCACCACGCAGCCCTCCGGCGGGTTGGGCTCATGGTGCGCCGCCGGCGGCACGATCCACTCCGCCGGCGCCCGTCTTCGTTGGCCGACAACCGGCCGGGCGGCGACCCCGCCGCCAAGGGCGAGCCGGGTCACCGTCGACCTCTCCTGTGCGTACGGCTCCAGATCCTAACCGGGGAGCCGAGGCGGCGCCATGAGGAGGAACGGAGGAATGCGAAAGCGAGGGCGAGGAACGGAGGAAAAAGCTTTAACAAAGAAGCCCGCGCGGTGGCAAGAGCAAGACGAAGGCGAAGGGGCGAGGACCGAAACCGGTGAGAAGCTAAGGTAAAAAACCGCCGTCCCTTCTTCCCCCGCCAGCGTATAGGCCGACGGCGAGCTCTCCGAGCGACGCCCCGACTAGCATTAACCGCAGGAATCTTCCCATCGCGTCGACGGCGGGCCCCACCACGACCACACGGCTATAACACCGCAGCGGGTCATCATTATGGCAAAGACCGGCGGCAACCGAGGCAAAACCGTCACGTCCGCCCGCCGCGCCGCCCACTACGCGCGCGCGCCGGCCGCGCCGCCCAAAAAGGCGCGCCCGCGCGGCAAAACCGCGCCACGACCGCAAGGCAATTAAATGCCCGGTCCCTTGCCAAGCAAGGAGCACCCTCGAGCGGGGCGAACCCCCGACTCGAAACAAAGGAGACCCTCGATGGGATATCGGCGTGAGAAGGGCCGACCGGACCTCGCTCGATGTAGAGCAGTAACCGCGGCACCCATGCCACGCAAAACCCTCGAGCGCATGACCCTCGCCGAAGCAAAGGAGACCCTCGATGGGATATCAACGTGAGAAGGCCGTCCGGACCTCGCTCGATGTAGAGCGGCAACCGCGGCACCCATGCCACGTAGAACCCTCGAGCGGCATGACCCCTTGGCACAAAATGACGTCAACCCTCGATGGGATATCGACGTGAGAAGGTCGTCCGGACCTCGCTCGATGTAGAGCAGCAACCACGGCACCCATGCCACGGCAAACCCTCGAGCGCACGAGCCCTTGGCTCGAGACAATGTCAACCCCCCGAAAGAAAGCACGTACGCCGTGCTACCAACTGAAGCCTCCTCGAGGGCTCCGCACGCCCCGTACCCCTCGACGGCCGCAAACGTGAAAAGACCCGGCCGCCTAGGCACGGCCCCGCACCCGCCCATCGATCGTAGGTGGTCGAAGCCCGACCCCTCGACGGCCCGAACAGCGCGCCCTCGACCGCCGCAGTTAGGGACGACGAGGGCACGCGCATTCGAGCCGTACCTCGAGCCCGCCGGGCTCGAGGGTGCCCCACATGTCGTGTTCGAGAGCCGCCGAGGGCAACGAGTCGGGGATCCCCACCGAGGGAGAGCTTCCGCGCCCCCCGTCCCTAGCGAACGGGACCGAGCCCCACCTAGCAAACCCACGCAAGCGCTTCCATGGACGCGCTCTCCGACCGCGCAGCCAACCCTTATCGAACTGGCATGGGCGTCCACTTGAACCACCCGCTAGCACCGACGGGGAATCCGCGGACCCGCACCCGCTCGATGGGAGTCGTGGAGACCCCCCCTCCGTCCCGCGAGGACGGCGAGGGCGCGCTAAAAAACAAGTCGTCGTGCCGACCCGATCGCCTCGAACGGCCAAGGCTCGGGCTTGACGCACGGCTACACCTCCTTGAAATTGCACCCGCCGGGAGACGCGCGGGGAGCGTGCACCCCCGAAGCCGGGCCGAAACACCGCCGATGCCGGTTGGCATATATGCCACGCCTTTCCGACCAAAGTTCTCGTGGTTAACCCCAACGAGGAGAACCCACACCCTCCGCAGTGGCTTCGAAGCTAGAGACCGCCGGCCCCGCCGACGCGGCCCACGGGAAGCGTTCGCAAACAAGGAGGGAAGAACATCCTATCGCAGGGGTTCCGCATCCGCGGGAGCCTCATAATGGCAAACCCGCGAGAGCGGTTTCTGGGGCTACCGTTCTGGGGACAGCCTCTAGGGGTCCCCTTAAACAATGGGGAACCTCGCTTAAATCCCGGTACCAAGACACGTTAAGCCTAACCATGCGTGGTGACTAACCATGCAGGCACGGCCCACGCCGGGACCCCGACGGCCCACCAAGACGGCCCTCTTAGAAGACCCCTCGAGCGAGGCTCCGCCTCGCTCGAGGGCGCGCCCTCCTCGAGCGGGCTCCGCCCGCTCGAGGGGCAACTCCGCCCTCGGGCGGCTCCGCCCCGCTCGAGGGCTCGCTCCCCCTCGAGCGGGTCCCGCCCCCGCTCGAGGGCTCGCTCCCCCTCGAGTGTTTCTCGTCTCGCTCGAGGGTCCGCTCCGCCCTCGGCCGGGGCCCGCCACGCTCACGGGCGCCCCGCACGCGTGCGCCGGTCCCGTACACGGGCATTTAACGCCCGACGCCGCGGGACGGAGCCATCATGCGCCGGGGGCTCGCACCCCGGTGCCGCCGCACCAACTCCCCGAGGAGGAGCCCATCCCCGCCACCGTGGAGATGGACCGTGCGTACCCGGCCGGTGTCCCGTGACACCGAGCGCCCACTACAAGACGGCTAACACGCCCGACCCTCGAAAGGGGGCCGGGCGCACCCCTCGATTTCACTTTCCCATGACCCTACGGTGTTAGGTGGGGGGGCGCTAGGCCGGTGGATGGCCATCCCGGCCACGCGAACGGCGCGGCCGCCGTACCCACGCGTGCGTGCGCACGCCCGACACCGCGGGCGCACGCCCGGCGCCGGAGCAACCACTCCGCTACCGCGGAGCGCATTGGGAAGGAACGCCGGTCGCCCGCTCCCCGTGCCCCGTACCGGCCCGTCATCGCACCTCCCTCGAAGCCTATCAGAGGACGCCACCGCCATCTGCCGCCCTCCTACCCTCGAACCGCCACTGTTCGGGTACGGGATAGGTCATCATGGCCGGGACCGCGGCGAAGATCGTCCGGACGGCCGCCCACTCTACGGCGTAGCACGACGTGCACCCCCACGTAGCTAGATAGCGCGGCGTGCATGTAACTCGCCGCCCCCTTGGCCTATAAAAGGGGAGGCGAGCCCCCGGCCCGGGGGGGACGAGTTCGGTTGGACGCAACACACCGTGCACTCACTCTCTTATTCTCCCACAACATCTTCGCCCACTCCACCGGGGGACTTGGAAGCCACGCTTCCTCTCCCGCCTTGCTTGTATTTGCCCCACTACAAGCACCCCCTTGCCGAGCAATATAGTTCCACGAGCACAACCCCGGGGACGTACGGCCCCCTCGGCGGAACCGGGATAAAACCTTGTGTCATTTGTTGCTTGGCATCGACCATTGAGGGATAGACCTAGGCGTTATCTACCGGTTAGTGTCGGGACCATATTCCGCATCGACATGTATAGACTACACTAGTCTTAATAAAGCATGTCCTAAAGTTCCTTTTCCTTTGCCGCGCATTGATCGGATCATTGATTCAACTACCGGGTGTGAATTTCTTTGCTTCCTTGATGCTTACTCCGGTACCACCAAATAAAAATGAAGGAGTCCGACCAGCTCGCAACTTCGTTCATCACGCCGTTCGGGATGTTTTGCCTACATCACGATGCCGTTTGGTCTCAGAAATGCGGGCGCAACATATCAGCGTTGCATGCAGCATGTTTTCGGGGATCACATCGGACGGACGGTCGAAGCATACGTGGACGACATCGTCGTGAAGACCAGGAAGGCGACGACCTGGTTGGCGACCTTGGCATCGCGTTCAACTGCCTACGGGCCAATGGAGTCAAACTAAACCCCGAAAAATGTGTCTTTGGAGTGCCGCGAGGCATGCTCCTGGGATACATTGTCTCCCAGCGGGGAATCGAGGCCAACCCTGAAAAGGTAGCGGCCCTCGAACGAATGGGTCCGATCCGGGACCTCAAAGGGGTGCAGAAGGTGCTGGGGTGCCTCGCCTCCTTAAGCCGCTTCATCTCGAGGCTCGGTGAAAAGGGCCTGCCCCTCTACCGCCTGCTTAAGAAGCACGAGCGCTTCTCTTGGACCACCGAGGCCCAGGACGCGCTCGACAAGCTGAAGGCGTCTCTTACGCACGCCCCGATCCTTACGCCGCCGCAAGATGGCGAACCCCTGCAGCTCTACGTGGCCGCAACCACCCAGGTGGTCAGCGCCCTGATCGTCGTGGAGCGCATGGAGGAAGGGCACGCCTTGCCCGTGCAGCGGCCGGTCTACTACATCAGCGAGGTCCTATCAGACACGAAGACGCGCTATCCCCAGGTCCAGAAGTTGCTTTACGCAGTAGTCCTTGCGCGGCGCAAGCTCCGCCACTACTTCGAGGCCCACCCCGTCACGGTAGTTTCCTCCTTTCCGTTAGGAGAAATCATCCGCAACCCCGATGCCGCGAGCGGGATTGCCAAGTGGTCCGTGGAGCCGATGGGCGAAAACGCTCGCTTACGCCCCCGCGCAAAGCCATCAAATCGCAAATCTCGGCGGATTTCGTTGCCGAGTGGACGGACACGCACCGTCACCCGCACAAATACAGGCGAGAGGCCGGACTGCGTTCTTCGATGGCTCGGTGATGAAAACGGGAGCGAGGCGCGGGCTCGCTCTTCGTGTCACCCCTCGGGGAGCACATGCACTACGCGGTGCGCCTCCACTTCCCCGCGTCCAACAATATGGCCGAATACGAGGCCCTCCTCTCGCGGCCTCAAAATCGCCATTGAGTTGGGCGTCAAGCGCCTCGACGTGCGGGGGGGACTCGCAGCTCGTAATCGATCAAGTTATGAAGAACGCGAGCTGCCACGATGACAAGATGGAGGCTTACTGCAAGGCCGTGCGGGCCCTCGAGGACAAGTTCTACGGCATCGAGCTCAACCATGTACCCCGCCGGTACAACGAGGAGCGCGAGACGAACTGGCAAAGATCGCGTCCAGGCGGATCACCGTTCCCCCGAACGTTTTCGCGCGCGACATCGCGCAACCCTCGGTCGTCTTCGAGCCCTACCCCTCGAGCCATGACGGACCCTCGGGGGCTCCCTCGAATCCAGCGGGTGCGGAACCCATGGACAAGGACCCCTCGAACGAGGCGTACGTGCTCTCCCTCCTCGAGGGGTACGGCTACCGCGAGGCCGACGCGATGGACATCGAGCCAGCTCCCGCTCAAGAGGACTGGCGCGAAAAGTACATCGCCTGGATCGCTCGAGGGGAGCTCCCCGCGGACCGGGCCGCGGCCAGGCGCATCGCCAGGATGGCCAAATCTTTTGCCCTCGTCGACGGCGAGCTGTACAAGCGCGCCGCCTCCGCATCCTACGGCGGTGCGTGCCCATTCCCGAGGGGGCGCGAGCTCCTACGGGACATCCACACGGGGATCCGTGCCACCACGCCGCACCCCGCACCCTCGTCGGCAACGCGTTCCGCCGTGGCTTTTGCGGCCTACTGCGGTCTCGGACGCCAGCGAGATCGTGCGCACCTGCGAAGGGTGCCAGTTCTACGCCCGCAAGTCCAACCTGCCCGCCCATGCCCTACAAACCATCCCCGTGACATGGCCATTCGCCGTGTGGGGGCCGGACATCGTCGGGCCCCCGCGGAAAGGCGCCCGGGGGCTTCACCCACTTGCTAGTCGCGATCGACAAGTTCTCCATGTGGGTGGAGGTGCGCCCCATCACGAATCTAAGGGCCGAGCAGGCGGTGACATTCTTCACCGACATCGTCTACCGCTTTGGAGTGCCAAACTCCATCATCACGGACAATG
Organism: Cenchrus americanus; assembly: GCA_947561735.1. Classification (NCBI taxonomy): domain Eukaryota; kingdom Viridiplantae; phylum Streptophyta; class Magnoliopsida; order Poales; family Poaceae; genus Cenchrus; species Cenchrus americanus. The sequence goes on along the minus strand of OX387241.1, from coordinate 27,836,806 downwards.
GGTCCCGGTTCACGGGCGGAAGTTCTTGGAGTTCTCGTGACAAGTTCCACATCCGCGTGGATTGGGCGGTCGTGGCACATCCTGGGACCAACGGCCAAGTGGAGCGTGCCAACGGCATGATCCTACGGGGCCTCAAGCCCGAGAATTTTCGACCGACTCAACAAATGCGGGGCGAAAATGGCTCCAAGAACTACCGGCGGTCGTGTGGAGCCTAAGGACCACCCCCAGCGAGAGCCACCGGGTTCACCCCGTTTTTCCTAGTCCACGGCGCGGAGGCCGTCCTCCCCACGGACTTAGAATACGGGTCGCCCAAGGTTCGAGGCTATAACGAGGATGCTAACCAGCGAGCCCGCGAGGACTCGCTGGACCAACTGGACGAAGCACGCCTCGTAGCCTTAATGCATTCCGCGAGGTATCAACAGTCCCTAAGACGCTACCAAGCACGCAAGATACGTCGACGGGATTTCAGCGAAGGGGACCTGGTCCTAAGGCTGCGCCAAGATAACCGAGGGCGCCACAAGCTGTCGCCCCCATGGGAGGGACCCTACGTCGTGGTGAAGGTACTCAAACCGGGCACGTACAAGCTGGCCAACGAGGACGGTGAAGAGCTCACCAACGCTTGGAACATCCAACGACCACGGCGCTTCTACCCTTAGCTAGGATTTCCAAGTATTTTTGTTGTAAAAATGACATGGCCAACGCCCCGCTTGGCAACAACTATGTAAATGCTTCAAGTCTAATGGAAAGGATAACTCGGATTTCCCCTGAAACCCAAGTTACCCTCGGGGGCTAATGCGGGGGGCACCCCCCCAAAATGGTCCCATTTTTTGCGCAAAAATAAAAACAACTCACACGCGCTAAGTTTGTTTTCTACTTCAACTACGAGCAACGATTTGAACAGGCGCGGGCGGCCCGGCCGGGAGGAGCGTGCGAGCCGGAGATAGCCTACGCCGCGTGGGTATGGCCCTTCTCTCTCACCTCCAACCCGGCGGACCCCCGGCAAAATCGAACTCCCCGAGTAAAATCTACTCGGGAAGAAGGAGAAACAAAAAGGCGCAATAAGCAAGAACTCCATTTCGCATCATCAAATGTTTACGGTGGAAATAAAGTACTTGTTTACAAAGGCCACGAGGCCGAATACCGATACACAAAAACGGGCCTAGCGCCCAAGCGCTCGAAAGGGAGGAGGCCGCGGCGTCGCGACGTCCGGAAGAGGAACTCCTCGAAGGCCTCGGCGAGCGACCCGGCGGCGTCGGCGGCGAGCGCATCCACACGCTCCATCGCCACCTCGTCCTCGACGCCCTCGGGAACGACGTAGCCTTCCGCCAGCGCCTCGAAGTTGACCTCGTAGTGGGATCGCACCACTCCGAGGGCCTTCTGGACGCCCAGATGCAGCGCCCGGCGCATCCGCTCCGTGACGTGGCCGCCAAGGGCGCGCGGGCGGGCGGCCGGGCCGAGCCGCCGGCCCGAGCCTCGCCCTCCTCCACGGCACGGCGGGTCTCGAGGGCCGCTTCACGCAGCCTCCCTGCAGCCTCCCGCTCGGAGGAGTTGTACGAAGCCTACGAGCGCCTCGGCCGCTCGCACCGCATGCCCCGCAGCGGTGCGCAAGCCCGGAATCGACAAGACAAGAAAGAAATCGAGAAAAGGGGGAAGCGAGCCCTCTAACGGAAAAACCGCCCAAATAAGAAGTCAAGCGGCGGCTCACCTTCGACTTGCCTCCTCTCCGTCTCGAAGTCGCGGCGCACGGCCTCGACCGCCGGCCTCGAGGCGCTTGACGATCTCGCCTTGCTCCCGGAGGGCCGGCCTCCGGTTGGCGTTGGTGATGCCGAGCATAAGCACCTCGTCCTCGACCTTGGAGAACGCGGTGTTCGCTCCTCCGGCGACGCCGCGCCGCCCTCGCGAGCGACGCGCTCCGCTCCGGCGCCGCCGGGGCGTCGACGAGGGCGGCTTGCTCTCGCCGGGAGCCGCCCCTCGGCTCCTTGGCGGGCGGTGCGCTCCGCGGCCGTTCCTCGGGAATAGCTAGCGCCGCGGCCTTGGCGTCGTGGGCGGCCTTCAAGTCATCGGCCTCTTTGGCCCGCCGCTCGCCCGCGCGCCCGCTCCTCGGCTTGGCGCCACCGCGCTTGTGCCCCCTCGAGCGACGTGCGGAGCTCCCGGATCTCGCGGCGGACATTGGCCACCTCCGCCTCCCGGCTTGGCGGCCGGCGTCCGCGTCTTCTCCAAGTCCGAGCGCGCCGCCACGGCGCCTCATCACGATCGATGAGGGCCGCGCGGACCCGCTCGAGGCTCGAGCGGCGCGGCGGGTCTGCCTCGAGCTCTCGGGGAGCTCGTCGCGCCACGCCATGGCCCGGTACGCCAACCAGCCGTCTGGCGTCCCGAGGGCGTCAGCAAGCGCGTCGAAAGCGCTGCACCGCTCCCGGAGCTGGTGGACCTCGGCGTTCACCCGGTCGAAGGCGTCGTACTTATCGTGGGCGTGACGCTCGAGCTCCCGGCAACCACGAATCAAAACCCATAAGCGCCGAGACACGAAGGCAAGATACACAAACAAAAGAAAGAAGAGAACAAGCAACCATGGCTTACCCGGAAGACGAGCCATGCCGGCCGCCATGGACCCGCGGCGCCTCGTTCAACGCGCGGCTGAGCGTGGCGCCGTGGCTCGGAGCTCGCCCCCGAGCTCCCTGCTCCCCCCCGGCGTCGGCAAACGCGGGGGGATCCTCGACGGCCCCCTCCACCCGGGCGGGGCGGCCGGCGCGGAGGACGAGGCCTCGGCGCCGTGTCCTCGGCCCGCCACCACCATGTGACCCTCGTGCCGCCTCACGAGGGCCCCCCCCCCTCTGGGGCTCGGGGGAATTCGTGGGCCCGGGCCACGCGATCCCACCCGGTGCGGCGGGGAGTCGTCCGAGACCTCCACCACCTCCGCCGCGGATCGCCGGCGGGCGCCGCCGCTTGTGCCGCCCCCACCGGCGCCTCCACTTGCGCCTCCGCGGCCGCGCGCGCGGCACGGCGCCGCGGCCACCTCTAGCCGTGCCGCCGCATCCCCGGACGCCGCCACAAGTTGCGCCCGCTCCGCCTCCTCCGCGGCCGGCGCCGCGGCCGCGCCTCGCGGCCGGCAGCCTCCGCGGGCCGCACCTCCACTACGGCCGCCGCCGCGGCCCCGCGTCCCCACGACGGCCGGCGCCGGCCGCTCCTCGGCGACCTCCCGCCGCGCCGCGGCAAGGCGATCCGCCGGCCGGAGCCTCGAGGCCCCGGCCGGGCTTTGCGAGCTCGCGCCCGCCGCCGTGCTTGCCCGGCCGCGACGCCCTTGACGAGCGCCGGGCGGGGTGGGAATGGACGCGTCCGTCCTCGGCACCTTGGCCGGTGCGAGAGGAGGCACGATTGGCACCACCTGCGCGAGCACGGACGGAGAGGATCGAATGCCCGAACATCAACAAACCGAACCAAGCGTAAAGACGAGCTCCTTACCTCGACGAAGAAAAGGCCCTCGTTTCCTTTTCCTCGAGGCCTCGGCGGATGAGGGCGGGGTGCGGTAGCCGGCGCGCCCGCCGCCGCGCCTCCCCGACAGCGCCACCGCACGCGCGAGGGCGCCCCTCCCGCGCGCGCGGTCGCGCCCCGACGCCGCGCCTCCCGAAGGCGCCGCCGCGTGCGCGGGCACGCTCGCCGTTGCGCCCACGACGCGCGCGCGCGCGCGCGCGCGGCACGCTCGCCCCGCGCGCGGAGCACGCTCAATGCGCGCACGGGCGCGCGCGCCGCGCGTGCCTCCGTGGCGCGCGCCGGCACCCCGCGCGCGCGCGCGCCCCGATGTCGATGGCTGGCGGCGGGCGCCGTTGCGCCCGCCCCAAGCGATGTCGCCCTCGCCCCCCGCACCGGCCCCGGCGACGGGGGTGCGGTCGCCACCGTCGAGGGGCCCTCCCCCTCGGCCTCTTCCTCTTCGTCCTCCTGCGAGGACGAGTACTCTTCGGTCCCCGGGGAGGAAAGCCCCGGCTCTTCGCGCCGGTACTCCGCGGCCCGCCCGGTCGCGCGCGCTTGATGTCGCCGCGCGCGCTCCCTCCCGCGCGCCGCGCCGCTCCTCGCTCCCCGGCCGCGCCGCGCCGCCCGCCAAGAGCACCGGGGGTCGGGGGGTGGGCGGAACGGACTTGGAGGGCGGTAAAGTTCACCGACCGCATACAAGAGCATTAAGGACGCGTCGGGGAGGCGGAAGCAACACCAAGAACTAAAACACGATCGAGTCACACTCACCGGCGGGCCGGTGGGGAGCATCTCGAGGTCCCATGGGGTCCGCCCGCGGAGCATCCCGGTGTCGACGGCGCTCCGCGCCGGGTGAGCGCATATGGCCGCTCGAGGGGCGTCGGGAGCATCCGCGACCTCGCCGGATCGACGGGGGTTGGCCGCCTCCGTCATCTCGAAGATGCGGAGCGGCCTCTCCATCAAGGGCACGTCCCGCCGGGTGATGGAGGAAGGCGAGGACGCCCATCGCGTTCGGCCCCGGCGCCGCCGCGCGCGCGGGGCGGCCGAGACCGACTCTCGCCGCCTCCGATGCCGGGGCGTGGACACTCCGTAGCCCCGGGGAGTCGGCCTCTCCTTGAACACCCGACCGGGGTAGGGGGAGGCCGGGCTCGGCGTTGCGCAAGTAGAACCATCCCCGCTCCCGGCCCGGCGTTGTTCGTCGTCATGGTGCGGGGGATGTAGACGTTCTTGAATTGCCCCCGCGGGCAAGCGACATCCCGCCGGCGCGCACCGCGCGGCGGGGTCCTCGACTCCGTCGTGGGGCTGCGTGAAGAGCTCCGCGCGGAAAAGGTGAACCCAGAGCTCCCAGTTGACTGGGATCCCCAGGTACCCTTCACAGACGCCCACGAACGTGGCCGCCTGCGAAATCGCGTTGGGGGCGAAGTTGTGCAGCTCCACTCCGTAGTGGTGGCACATCGCCCGCATGAAGCGGCTCACCGGCGCGTTGAAGCCCCGCTCGTGGTAGCGGATGAAGCTCACCACGTAGCCCTCCGGCGGGTTGGGCGCGCGGTCCCCCGCCGGTGGCACGATCCACTCCGCCGGACGTCCATCTTCATTGGCCGCCAAGCGGCCGGCGGCGACCGGCTCGCCAAGGGCCAGCCGGGTCACCGACGACCTCTCCCAAGCGTACGGCTCCAAGATCGTGAGGGGAGGCTGAGGCGGCGCCATGAAGAAGGCAAAGAAAAGCAGGAGCGGAGGACGAGGAACGGAAGAAAGGCTCTAATGGCGACACCGCACGGTGGCAAGGGCGAGATGAAGACGAAGGGGCGGGGGACTGAAAATGGTGAGGTGTTAAGGTAAAAAAAACCGCCATCCCCTCCTCCCCTCAGATTTATAAGCCGACGGGCGAGCTCTCTGGAGCGGATGCCCCGCTCGCATTAACCCGCAGGGAATCTTTCCTTCACGTCGACGGGGCGGGCCCCACCACGACCGCAGGCGGCCACATCACCGCGGGCGGGCCATCATCACGGCGAAGGCCCGCGAGAGACCGAGGCAAGCCGTCACGTCCGCCCGCCACGCCGCCCACTACTCGCGCGCACGCGGCCGCGGCGCCTAAAAAGGCGCGCCCGCGCTGCAAAACCGCGGCTTCGACCGGCGGGCATTTAATGACCGGGTCCCTTGCCAAGCAAGGAGAACCCTCGAGCGGGGCGAACCCCTGGCTCGAAACAAAAACAACCCTCGATGGGATATCGACGTGAGAAGGCCGCCGGGGCCTCGCTCGATGTAGAGCGAGCACCGCGGGCACCCATGCCGCGTAAAACCCTCGAGCGGCACGAGCCCTTGGCTCCGGACGATAACGACCCTCGATGGGACATCGACGTGAGAAGGCCGCCGGGACCTCGCTCGATGTAGAGCGGGGCACCACGGTACCCATGCCACGTAAAACCCTCGGCGGCGCGAGCCCTTGGCTCGAAACGATGTTCGGCCCTCGAAGGGACATCGACGTGAGAAGGCCGCCGGGGCCCTGCTTGATGTAAAGCAGACACCGCGGGTACCCATGCCACGTAAAACCCTCGAGCGGCACGGGCCCTTGGCTCGAGACAACATCAACCCTCTAAAGATGGCACGCGCGTGAGAGGGTCGCCCAGGGCCTACTTGAAGTAAAGCAGGCACCGCAAGCACCCATGTCGCGCTGTGCTAACAACCAGCGCCTCGAGGGCCGGCTCGCCCGGCATCCTCGACGGCCGCAAACGCAAAAGACGGGGACGTCCGGGCACGACCCCGCACGGCCCTGCGATCGAGGTTCGAAGCCCGACCCTCGACGGGTTCGAACAAGGGCGCCACGGATCCGTTGACGGTTAATAATTGTATCAAAGTTCGTTCGTGACTCGCAAGCGTACAAGTCTCCCGTCGTAGTCAAGGGACCCTTCTTCCCTCGAGTGGTGAACCCAAGGTATCGAATCCGTGGAACAAATGTGTGACGCAAGAGTTGATCTAGTAAAGCCAAGTAACTTCAATCTTTGGTAAAAGAGAAACCCTAATGCATCTAGATAAGAGCACAAAACAAAGATAAATCTAATCCACTAAAGACCGGAGAAAACAAAGTAAGATTGGGTAGATAAACCGATCTAGAGGGATCGGGGTAAGCCTTTTGTTGAAGTTCCAAGCAAGAGAAGAAGTAGCAAATCGAATCTTAATAGAAGCCTCTTTAAATCGTGGTTTCCCGTCCAAATCCGAAAACATCCGCCTTTCGAGACCCCCGTTCTGTCACAACGTATCCCTATTCATGCGGGGAGCTTAGGGCGAGTCAAAAGACAAGTCGAGATTCTTTCGGAAGATCCGGCGTGTACCTCTAGCCACCGCGGCTACAAGAACACCCTATGTAATCTATCGCGCGAATAGAATTGGAATAAGCAAAGCCGATCGAAAAACGAAATCTTCGAGGAAACACTTGATCGCTAAGAAAAGATTCAACTTGATAATTCAACTATGACAACGATACATACACAAGATCACCACGGGATCCTTCCTTGATCTTGCTTCTAGCTTCGGGAACTCCGACGTGGTCTTCCATGCAAGGTTCCCACGTCGGCTAGGGAAACCCTAGTCAACTAGCTCGACCCTCTCCTCTCCGACATGGTGTCCCTCTCTTCTCTCGCTCCTCGGCGGCCGAAGACGAAATCTTCTCCCTCGTGGCTCTCGGTCGGGGGGCTATAAATAGCCCGATTGGCGGCTAGGGCAAAGGAGAGGGCGTTTGGGCCCAAAATGGGCACGGGCCGACCGGACCGGGCCCATTTAGGCCCGGCCGTGGGCTCCTTTGCCCCACGTCGGTTCCCTTGCTTCCGGATGTTTCCCCCTTCGCATGTAGGTCCATGTCGTCGGTTTCTCTCCGAATTGGACTCAACTCCTTGTCTTGCAAGATTCGACGCACTTTTCCGGTCGGTCCCCGGAGTCCGTCGTCTTCTCGGATCAAGTCCCCGGCTTCTTGGAGTTAATTTTGCTTCATTGCATGACTTGTACGGGGGCTTCAAGGTCTTGTCATGAGGTGCTTGATGAACTTATCCCGAAAGTCTTGCATTTAACACTAAAACCCCGCATAAACATTAAACTCCAAAACCGACATGCACACGTGAACTTGTTATACCACGGGGGTTAGTACCAATGGATAAGGTATAAAACTCATGCCAACACCGAAGGTAAACTCATGGCTAGGTTGACGGATTTTCACCGTCAACATCTCCCCCATGCTTAAACCTTGCTCGTCCTCGAGTAAGCCTTCGATGGATATCATCATTGCCAAACAATGTTTAAACCTTGCACTTGATCATACATGAGAAAACATAATGCTCTCAAAATTTTAATTCATTAAAGTTCCATAATGTACTAGCCTTCATCTCTACGGAGGGTAGATTCTTTTTAAGCTTATCCCACAAGTATTAACATGCTCATAAAGTTTTAAATAGATCTCAGAATTTTTGAAATGAAGATCGAGATGAAGAAAAGCTAAACCAAATTCACAAATTTAAATCATCTCGTGTATTGCTCATAAACTCTCATCTCACTTGTCTCTCAAGCCTATATATTCTACTCCTTTCCCTCTCATATATATGTGGTAGGCTTTATATGGAGCTTTGGGAAAGTTTAGTCCTAACAAGATTTTATAAATGAGGTGTTGTCAAAACAAGACAAGCTTCTCATGATCTTACCGAGACTCGTCAAAAAGGTCATTGGAAAATAATGTTAAATCAAGGATGGGAAAGAGAGAAATACACACACTTTAGATAATTGGACATGTGCAAATGGCAAAGAGTGATCCCAAGGCACAGAGGAAGTCCTCGTTATCGGATTGCACATGGTTGGAAAATGAGAATGGATCTTTTTAACTTGAAGCCTTGAATGCACTCTTAGAGAACCGGGTAGTTCACTTTACGAACATATTTTTTTCTTTCTCATATTTTTCATTTTTTTCTTTCTTTCTTTCTTTCTTTCATATATATATATTTTTTTTCTTTACCTTGAAAGTCATGAATATCGCTGGATTTTTTTTCTTTCATCATTATATATATTTTTTAAATACTCCCTTTTGAACTCTAAAACTGCACCGTACCTACCTCCTCCCCCATGCTTAGACGTTGCTCGTCCTCGAGCAAAGAGGCGAAAAATAAGGTAGGTACCGGAGATATTTTTCCTTGGAGAGATACTTGAAATCTTCAACGTCGGCACCGTCTTGCGATCTTCCTTGAATTGATGATCCATTCTCAACGATAGGTTGTGGTCAAGGAGGTAATCACAAAAAGATGATATTTGGTTTAAGGGTGGATATCCGGCGAAGTTTGTGAGATCACCGATGCGGGGATACACAATGCACGGATAAAAGGCTAGCAAAAAGATAGATACGCAAAAACGGAATGACCAGCTTCTTAGTCTCGGGCCGGAGAAATCATGGCCTGCAATAACTCACTCAAAAATAAATCTTGTACACTAAGGTTTATGCACTCAAATATATATAAGGCTTTGGATAGGTTGAGCAACACACAAGTGATATTTGTGACAAGGTTAGCGATATTTTTGAGCATAAAAGACATCTTTAATCTATTCATAACTTGAGAGCACATAAAACACTATGGGTCTTTATTTTAATCATAACCTCCGCTGAAAATTAAGCTAGTATTTAAATAAATTCAGATCTGTATTTTTAAGAGAGCACTAGCTTAAACATGCATAAATCAATTACAAAGATGAACAAAGCTGCTATTATAATCATATATCATCATGGCACAAATTTTGTAGCTTTTCCAAAGATATAATCAAGGTGGTGTCTTTATTAATGATGACATCAAGTTGAAATACATACTGAAAATAAACTAACATGCTTGCTGAAATTTAAATAAAAACAGAAAATACTACGCAAACACACATAAGCAAAAGCTGAAAATTACGAGAGAAAAAGGAAAGAAAAGAAAACTAAAGTTCCTAAATCTTCTAGTCCTCCGCCGGTGGTTGATGTTGATGATCTTGATAATAATACCCTTGCTCATAATATGGTTGGACACTTCCTCCGACGAATTGATTTGGCTCCACAAGGTGAAGGCGTCCAAGTTCAAAGGCAATATTTGCGTTGCCTTCACCAAGTTGAGCTGCGTTAGCTTGGATGGCTGCGATGTTTTGAGCGTTACTTGCAGCAAACCCTCCAATAATGGCCATGCTTTGTTGTGGTTGGGGATGATGAGCATAGGACTCCGCGAAGTTAGCGTTGGGCACAACATAATTTTGTGGGGGTACCGGTGCACCACCCCCCATGCTTGCTCTTGTGGCCCTCCGTAATAACTTGGCGGAGGAGGGACCCCGCCGAATGGTTGCACATTGGGTTGTGCTCCACTCGCTTGTGCGGAGGATATTCCCTCCTCTACGATTCTTAATCTTTTGTTCTTCCTTGCGGGGACAAGTAATCCCTCTTCCAACCAATCTTCCTTTCCTTCGGTGAAAAGCCTAAGCCTCTCATTCGGAAGGGGTAGGTTCACTATGGCCAACCGATAACCTCCTCTCTCATCTCCACTAATGTATTTGCCTTGCCACAAATATTCAATGCCGAGAGAGGTACCTCGCAAAAGGTGGTCGGGGTTTCTTGCGATCCCCGGCCGCAAGGAAAAGGCCAACATGGAGAGGTAACACCCCGAACCAATATTACCCGCCCCCGATGTTGCTTCACAACACCAACGGTTGATCATGAGGTAAGAGGGGTCTATTGGCTGCCTGGCAATTAAAGCCGAGTATAGCCAATTCAACTCCGTGTCGGTCACCTTTGTTTCCTTCATCCTCCCCAATATCCTCTTGCACATCCAAGAGTGAAATATCCGGATAATGGGGTTGCGGATGCAATTGCGTTGTTGATGGGCTTCTCCGGAGATCATGTTCCAAAATCCCGCTAACATGCCGGGTGGCACGTCAACTTTCTCCGGAGCTCCCTTGTGGAATCCAAGCGGCTCTCGACGTGCTCGTAGGGAACCTCTTGTTGGATTCCTCCAAACGGAATGACAAGCCTTGCACCCCATCATCATCAACGATGGGTGCAATAGTCATCAAAATTTCCAAGGCGTACCCCAAATGGGTGTCCACCGATATTCCGTTGGAGAACCGCACCCCATCCGAGGTGCCCCAACGTATAGTATATGTCGGTGCCAAAACCCAAGGTGTAGAGTGCTTGGTCGTCGAACTCGACGTTGGGCACAAGCCTCTTCTCAAGATTGGCGAGCCTCTCCTCCTCCTCCGCCAACAAGATGATGAAGCCGTACGAAGAGTGTGTCGGGGTGTAAGGAGGTGGTGCGGTTGAGCGAGTCGATCGTCGTGGTGGCGCAGGCTGCTCCTCCGTGTGCCCACGATGTTCGGTGAACCTCATGGAAGTGCTTCTCGCAGCCCTCATACCACCAAGGAGGAGAGCATCGTTCCTCCTCGGTGGCGCCGTATCCGTCTCCATGCTCCGGGAGACTCGGAAGCCGAGTGCCTTCTCGAAGACGTGGTTGATGACGGCTTGGATGACGACGAACTCTTCTTCTTGGAGAAGAGACCCGTGGTTCTCTTCCACATGGTTGCTGCACTCTTTTTTCAACTAAAATTCCGGGTTGCAACCGGTAACTAGGCACTTAAACTTTTTGCTTCGGATGTGGACTTTGAGTGGATTAAGGATGTGGATTTTTTTTTTTGAGCTATCAAGCTTGGGAAGGTTGGCTATGTCTACGGAGGTTTTGAGCACACAAACTTGAACACACAAACAAAGGAAGGAGAGGGAAGCTTGCACTGCGAGAAAACGGGAGCCGGGGGGCTCCTTATGTAGGTGAGGCCGGCCTCGGTGCTCCTCCCCGTCTCGTCTTTCTTCCGGCACGATCATTTCACCCTCCGCAACTTTCCCCGCCCGCGTGCTCCACGAGTTGCACCGCCCAAACGCTCTCGTCCACTATTGGTCCTTCCACTTGATGCTTCATGTTTTGGGTCATGTCCATGCTCCCTAGCTCCACTTGCTTCACATGCCACCATGAGATTCCTGCAAAGTTGATGCTTGCTGCCCACCATGCTTGTCCTTTGCATGTGGAATTGGTGAAAGTTGATGAAAGGGATTCCAATGGTGCATGCATGATTGCTAGATTGCCTCCATTAAGGTGTGTTTAAGGTTAAGCACTCCTCTAATTCGAAATTTAAAATATTTTTCAGAGCCATGCAAGAGCTCGAACATAATTTTAGAGAAGTTTTTAAACCATTAAAAACAAATGCAAGTCGAAAATATTTTCTTTTTACGTCGATTTCGGTCTCACCGGTATAGTTTGCCTTCATCGGTTGAGAGCAAGACTTTTCCCGGCTTGATCATGGGGGCATAGGTTTAGGTTCTAATTTTGGCTAAATAAGAAAGATTTTGAATAAAACAAAATTAGAATAGGCTTAGAAAAATTCTAATCCTAGAGAAACCAAGGATAAAGATTTTTAAAAACCAACCAAAAGGTTTGATTTCTAAGTTCACGCGAGTCCTACCACGTGCTGAATTTTATTAACACTTGAATATAAATCGTGGCTCTACTCGTGTGGTTTTAGCATGAAAAATAAGTCAACCTCAGCACCATAATGAGGGTGAAAGGTTGAGTTAAGGTTCTGAAATTATTTGGTTGAGGTTTCTCGAAAAGAAAAGAATCAAACAAGCACATAGGAGGGTTCATGCAAAGGGTTTATGATAAAGCAAACATTCAATCAAGAATTATGTCTCTAATATTGTTCAACCACTTCTAAGTCTAATGTCTTTGCGTAATAAAACTCAAAAACTAAATTATATAAAAAACTCGAAAAACCTGGAATCGGGTTGTCCTCCCGTAGCTTATTCTTGACTTGACGAAACGGGTTGCCTCCCGCCTAGCGCTTCGTTTATAGTCCATGGCTAGACTTCTTCACTTGATTTCTCGGATCAACGCTCTTTGCGGGCGTTGCAATCTTGGGTACCCACTTTGGCTTAGTCAATTTTTTTTTTGGTCTTCACGGCCGGCTTTGTCCTTGGTCTTGACGGATGCAACAACTTCCTTGTGGCTCGGCATCTCGAACTCCGGTCCTTCGGTCATGATCTTCATGGTCTCTAATGTGATCCTTCATCTCTCCCGAATGAGCTTGAGTAGCCTTCGCCATCTTGGGACTTTGGAGTTGTCTCGGATATTCTTCTTCGTTACCCATCGGGCGCCCGGCAAGTAGTCCCACTTGCGTCTAGCATCAAGATGAACACTTCACGTATAGAGCTTCCAACCTCCGTCACCTTGCCATCTAAATTCTTCAATATTTTCTCCATAGCCTCGAACTTAGTGACGGCGTCCTTGGACATGGTCGTACTCCACACACTCCTTGCATGCGGATCTTGCTTCGGCGGCCTTTAGGTGTTGAGCTTCGTTCTCCATCTCCATCTTCTCCATCCTCCTCTTAAGTAAACCGATATGCCACTCAAGGAATCCGACTCGTATGCATTCAGCTCTCGCAATCGTCATGCGGATAGTTGAGACTTTGATCTTGAACGGCCTCCCGGCGTCTTGAAGGTTTATGATAGGTAGATCAACGATGTCCGGGGTGCGCGGCGCTCCGTGGTTGAGGTTGATCTTCCTTTGGACTTGGAGGTGGTGATTCCCTTGGAGATTTCGACGGTCCTTCGACTTCAACTTTTGAATCTAGGGTTTCCACCCCTTTAGCTTGTGTTGCATGTCACCTTTGCCTCGTAAAGTTTTCCGGATCATCCACAAAAAAGCTTGGGTTTCTTGGAGAGGTAGCCAACCATCTCCGGTTAGGGTTAGCAATAAGCAAAGTATGCAAAAACTAGAAAGGAAAAATAAATCTATGAAAACTAGGGTTAGACAAACTAGATTAGATGTATTTTGAGGATGATCAAAGTTTAGTAGATGCAAGAAGAAAAACAAAAAGAAAACTGAAAATTACAAAAAGGCAATAAAAAATCAAATCTTGATCACTTGTTCCCGGCAACGGCGCCGTAAAAAGGGGCTTGTTGACGGTTAATAATTGTATCAAAGATCGTTCGTGACTCGCAAGCGTACAAGTCTCCCGTCGTAGTCAAGGGACCCTTCTTCCCTCGAGTGGTGAACCCAAGGTATCGAATCCGTGGAACAAATGTGTGACGCAAGAGTTGATCTAGTAAAGCCAAGTAACTTCAATCTTTGGTAAAAGAGAAACTCTAATGCATCTAGATAAGAGCACAAAACAAAGATAAATCTAATCTACTAAAGACCGGAGAAAACAAAGTAAGATTGGGTAGATAAACCGATCTAGAGGGATCGGGGTAAGCCTTTTGTTGAAGTTCCAAGCAAGAGAAGTAGCAAATCGAATCTTAATAGAAGCCTCTTTAAATCGTGGTTTCCCGTCCAAATCCGAAAACATCCGCCTTTCGAGACCCCCGTTCTGTCACAACGTATCCCTATTCATGCGGGGAGCTTAGGGCGAGTCAAAAGACAAGTCGAGATTCTTTCGGAAGATCCGCGTGTACCTCTAGCCACCGCGGCTACAAGAACACCCTATGTAATCTATCGCGCGAATAGAATTGGAATAAGCAAAGCCGATCGAAAAACGAAATCTTCGAGGAAACACTTGATCGCTAAGAAAAGATTCAACTTGATAATTCAACTATGACAATGATACATACACAAGATCACCACCGGGATCCTTCCTTGATCTTGCTTCTAGCTCGGGAACTCCGACGTGGTCTTCCATGCAAGGTTCCCACGTCGGCTAGGGAAACCCTAGTCAACTAGCTCGACCCTCTCCTCTCCGACATGGTGTCCCTCTCTTCTCTCGCTCCTCGGCGACCGAAGACGAAATCTTCTCCTCGTGGCTCTCGGTCAAGGGGCTATAAATAGCCCGATTGGCGGCTAGGGCAAAGGAGAGGGCGTTTGGGCCCAAAATGGGCACGGGCCGACCGGGCCCGGGCCGGCGGCCCGGGCCCATTTAGGCCCGGCCCCGTGGGCTCTTTTGCCCCACGTCGGTTCCCTTGCTTCCGGATGTTTCCCCCTTCGCATGTAGGTCCATGTCGTCGGTTTCTCTCCGAATTGGACTCAACTCCTTGTCTTGCAAGATTCAGGCACTTTTCCGGTCGGGTCCCCCGGAGTCCGTCGTCTTCTCGGATCAAGTCCCCCGGCTTCTTGGAGTTAATTTTGCTTCATTGCATGACTTGTACGGGGCTTCAAGGTCTTGTCATGAGGTGCTTGATGAACTTATCCCGAAAGTCTTGCATTTAACACTAAAACCCTGCATAAACATTAAACTCCAAAACCGACATGCACACGTGAACTTGTTATACCACGGGGGTTAGTACCAATGGATAAGGTATAAAACTCATGCTAACACCGAAGGTAAACTCATGGCTAGGTTGACGGATTTTCACCGTCAACAAGATCGCGAGTTAGGGACGACGAGGGCACGCGCATTCGAGCCGTTCCTCGAGCCGGTCGGCTCGAGGGTGCCCCACATGTCGTGTTCGAGAGCCGCCGAGGGCGGCTAGCCGGGGGATCCCACCGAGGGAGAGCTTCCGCGCCCTCGGTCCCTATCGAACGGGACCGAGCCCCACCTAGCAAACCCACGCAAGCGCTTCCATGGACGTGTCTCCGGACCGCGCAGCCTACCCTTATCGAACGGGGCATGGACGTCCACTTGAACCACCCGCTAGCGCTCGACGAGGAGTCCGCAATCCGCGACCCGCTCGATGGGGGTTGCGGAAACCTCACCCTCCGTCCCGCGGAGGGACGGCGAGGGCGCGTTAAAAAACAAGTCGTAAAGCTCTACCCGATCGCCTCGAACGGGCCAAGGCTCGGGGGCTTGGCGCACGGCTACACCTCCTTGAAATTGCACCCGCCGGGAACGGCGCCGCCAGCCGCGTGCACCCCCGAAGCCGGCTGAGACACCGCCGATGCCGGTTGGAACATGTGCCACGCCCTCCGACCAATTCTCGCGGTTAACCCCCCGCGGGAGCACCCACCCTCCCTGCGGGGCTTCGAGGCTGGACCCGCGGGTCCGCCGACGCGGCCCCACGGAAAGCGTTCGCGAGAACAAGGAGGGAAGAACGTCCTATAAGTAGGTTCCGGCATCCGCGGGAGCCTCAATGGCAAACCCACGGACGCTCGGGGGCTGCGTCGGGGACGGCCCTAGGGGTCCCCTTGAACAACGGGAAAACCCTCACTTAAAACCCGCGACAAAACCAAAACGCGATAAGCCTAACCGTGGGTGCCTAACCATGCGGAGACACGACCCACGCCGCGGGGACCCCGACGGCCCATCGAGGCGGCCTTCTTAGATATCCCCTCGAGCGAGGCCCCGACTCGCTCGAGGACGCGCGCTCCCTCGGGCGGGGGCTCCGCCCCGTTCGAGGGGCAACACTTCCCTCGAGCGGGCTCCGCCTCGCTCGAGGGCTCACTCCCCCCCTCGAGCGGGTTCCGCCTCGCTCGAGGGTACGTCCCGCCCTCGGCCGGGGTCCGCCACGCTCAAGGGCGCCCCTCACGCGTGCGCCGGCCCCCGTACACGGGCATTTAACGCCCGACACGGGCGGGGACGGCGCCATCATGCGCCGGGGCTCGCGCCCGGTGCCGCCGCACCAACTCCCCGGGGGAGGAGCCCATCCCCACCACCGTGGGAGGGACCGTGCGGTGCGGCCGGTGTCGGCCCCGTGACACCGCGCGCCTACTACGCGCATGCGGCTAACGCGCCGGACCCTCGAAAGGGGGCCGGGCGCACCCTCGATTCACTTTCTCGTGACCTGGGGGGTTAGGTAGAGGCGCTAGGCCGGTGGATCGCCATCCCGGCCACCGTGACGCGCATGGCCGCCGTCCCCGCGCGTGCAGGCGCACGCCAGGCGCTGTAGCAACCACTCCAACACTGTGAAACGCGTTGGGAAGGGACGCCGTTTTACCTACTCCCCGTGCCCCGTACAAGCCAACGTCGCACCTCCCTCGAGCCTATCGAGAGGACATCGCCAC
This sequence comes from Cenchrus americanus, assembly GCA_947561735.1. Lineage (NCBI taxonomy): Eukaryota > Viridiplantae > Streptophyta > Magnoliopsida > Poales > Poaceae > Cenchrus > Cenchrus americanus. The sequence continues at coordinate 27,820,373 of OX387241.1, read as the reverse complement.
CATCGCCTCCCTTCTACCCTCGAACCGCCACCGTTCGGGTACGAGGTAGGCCATCATGGCCAGATCGCTGCGAAGATCGTCCGGATGGCTGCCCACTCTACGGCGTAGCACGACGTGCTCCCCCACGTAGCTAAATAGGGCGGCGCGCATGTAATCCGCCGCCCCCTTGATCTATAAAAGGGGGGGGCGAACTCCCGGCCCGCGGGGAGACGGAGCAAGACACGAGACAACATACACCACGTACTCATTCTCCCACAATATCTTCGACCTCTCCTCCGGGGACTTGTAAGCCAGGCTTCCTCTCCCGCTCTCGCTTGCAGCCACCCCATACGAGCACCCCCGGTGCAAAGTAATATAGTGCCCCGAGCACGCCTCTGTGGACGTACGGCCCCCTCGGCGGGAACCGGGATAAAATCTCCGTGTCACTTGTTACTTAGCATCGACCATTGAGGGATAGACCGCGGCGCTATCTGCGGTTAGTGTCGGGACCATATTCCGCACCGACACAATGTCTACCGGTCCACCCTCGGCGGGCGCCTCCTTTTGCGCCCCTGCGGCTACCGCCTCCTCTGCGCAAGCAACGGCGGCCGGCGCGGTGTCCTCCTCGCGCTCCCGTAGTCACCACCTCTTCAACGGTGGCGGCCACGGCTCCGTGCTCCCCCGTGGAGCAGGGGCCGGCGCTCCAACCGCGCCAAGAGCTCCTCGACGGGGGGGGGCCGGGCTACGACTTCCGCCGGCTCCCCCACCGTGTCCCATCCGCCTTCGTCGTCGCCCTCCTCGACGGGCTCCGCCGGCGCACCTCCCCGCATACAAGAAAGACTACTCATCAGGATGCGTACTCGTACGATGGGTACTCGACTACTCTAGTCAAGATATTTTACCTCCTGAGGCGTGGTCTCTAAGACCTTGAGCTTCTTTGTCACCCGCTTGTGGGCGGGGTTGCGCGGCTTCCGTGGCGGCGCAGCCAGGCTAGCCTCCAGGCTAGCCGGGGGGTCTTGCACAAGAGGCACATGAGGTAAGCCTGGACGGCTAAACCTCGACCGCAACTGAAAGCGGTCCTGCAACGTCTCGTCGTCGTCATCGTCGTCGTCGTCGGTGGTGTCCTCCACGATGACGGTGTCATCGCCTTTGCCGACTTCTCGCCGCTCTTTGTCTTTGGCCTTCCCTTCCTTCGGGATCTCGATCCCGTGAGGGGGCGGCTGCGGCTCGGAGACGAACTTTTTCAAGTCATCCTGCAAGACACAAGACATCAGCACGTCTACTCCAAGCAAGGACTACTCGACTAGGGGAGTACGACTACTCACCTCCTTTGGCGGGCGCGCGGCGGAGTACTCCTGGACAGGGCACGCCGTGTACGGCGGCATATCCTTGAAGATCCGCGTCAGCCTCTCGATGATGTCGCCGTCGTCCAACTCGCCTCCGGGCATCCGCGACGTGTCGTCGTCGCCGGTGTACTCGAAGCCCAAGGTGTCGCGGGCCATCAGTGGCTGCACCCTCCGCTTCATGAAACTGAAGGCCACATGCTCGGCCCTCGGTCCGGCCTTCCCCGAGCACCTTGATGCGTGCGAGCGCTCGGGAAGCCGGATCCCTTCTGCATGGTGGGCTCCGTGTTCCACCACTCGTGGTGCTCCGGGCTGCCTTCCGCTCGGCTTCGGCAGGCCGGGGTGGTGGTTCGTGATGTAGAACCACCTCGTCTTCCAATCGGTGTTGGAGTCAACGAGCTTGTACGCCAGGTACTGCTCCGCGGCGTCTTCTCTCAACTGGATGCCGGCTCCTCCGACTACTCTTGGGTTGGTGGCGCTTGGCTGCGGCTTCACCCGGAAAAACTTCCGGAAGAGGATCCAGTGCGGCTTGATCCCAAGGAAAGCCTCACAAAAATGTACGAAGACTGCAGTATGGAAAATACCGTTAGGGTTCAGGTTCAGGTACTCAACTCCATAGTACCCGAGGAGGCCCTTGAAGAAATCACTAGCCGGGAGTGCAAGTCCACGCTCCACGAACCGCGCAAACATTGGAATCTCATCTTCGGCTTTCTCCATCGGATATGGATCTCCGGCAGCGGCCCTCCACATGTCAACCTCCTTCTCCCGGATGAATCCGCTGTTCAGGAGGGCCAACAGATCTTCGGTCTTCACTTTGGATTTCCTCCACTCGCGGCTTGGATCGGTCCGTGGTGGAGACATTGGCGGTGCTCGCCGGTGGCGGCCGCGGCGGCCTCTTCACGGCCCCTCTTCTTCCCGGCGGCCTTCGCGGACTTGGACGGTGACGGCTTCATTCTCCAAGTACGGGCGTCTTCACGCGCATCCGCTCGGGGGCTACCCTAAAAGCTGCGGGTGGCGGCGCACTTGGATCTACTACGGCGGCAACGTGCGCCGGGAGTGGATCTACCTCGATGGAATCGAAATGAGCTGCAGCTCGGATGGGTGAAAAACCCTAAGGGTTTTGGCTTCTATTTATAAGTCAAACCGGCCCGCAACGGCCGGCCGGATAAGTCCACGCGCGGTACCGACTCGGCGGCTAAGCGTGACCCTTCGTATTCTACTAGTCGATGCGCCTCACCTCGGGGGCTTGGCTACTTCTACTCGACTACCTGGGCAGCGGCAAGACTCAGGAGCATCTCGGGACACATTCTTCAAGATGACCCTTCAATTCGAGAGGAAGTACCCAACTCAAGGCTCGGGGGCTCCGTGCCACGTGTCCTTCGGTTTTTTCTCTCCGGATTTTTCGGGATTTTCTTGCCAAGACTTCGAGATGGACCCTCGGCTGAGCTCGCGGCTCAACCTAAGGCTCGGGGGCTACTCCATATGGAGTGCGATTTTGCAATCGCACCTCCATATCGACTTCGGTTTCAAGACAAGATGGGCATTTCTTGAAGACCTTCGAAGGCGGTGCTCGAGGACGCTTGGGACTACTCGAGAAGACTTCAAGATTGCTCAAACATCGGACCGTAGTACATTCCAGCCTCGGGATGCTTCGACTAATCTTGAGGACTTTTGACTTGTAGTACTCGGGGACGCTTGGGGACTACTCGTTAAGGCCGTCAAGACTACTTGAAGCTATCCTTCTCGATTACAAAGTACTCGGGGGCTTGTCGTATGGACCTCCCTGGGCCCACTACCTCGGTGGGTACCAGGACCGACTACTCGGTGGGCCCTTGGAACTACCGGCTTGCGCTACACGGCACCCGAAGGCGTGGAGCACAAGGACTACGAGAGGAGAAGTACTCGGTTGGGAAGTCGTACATGTCCCGCACCGTATGGAAGACTCCTAGACGTACTCGACTAGTACTCTCTCCCTACTCCGACTTGTAACCCCGCCTCCCGGACTATATAAGGCGAGGCGGGGACCGTTCTCTAGGAACACAACACATCTCATACAACCCACGCGCACTATTGCACCATCTTGTAATCATGCCCAGTCAATCCCGAGCTACGCGGCATACGGGACGTAGGGTATTACGCACCTCGCGGCCCGAACCCGTCTAAATTGTGTGCCACGTGTCTCTTCCTTCGAGTTACGGATCTCGGCGAGGCCACATTCATCTACTTCGGGTACTCCCCTTAGTAGGTTGCCGGTCTAAAACATCGACGGGCGGGGAGCTCCCCGCGGGATCAGCGAGCTCGGCTCTGAGCTGCGGCCTGGTGCGAACGGATAAGACCACAAGGGCTTGCAGTGGAGATACGAAGGGATAGATGAAAATAAAGGAAAAAATAGGAAAAGTAAAAAATGAAAACATAGGTGGAAAAAATTAAGGAAAATCAAAAAGAAAAGTGAAGGGTACTATGGGTATTTCACCCTCTTATCAGTGTGACAAAGGTATAAAACATAGTATCTTGCTATTCATGCAGTTACTATAATTATTCTTATTGTTAATTATTATGAATTTTGAAAATTAAAATATGTATTTGCAATAAAAGAAATGCTTCATTTAATATAAGTGCATAAGAAGATGCAATCATTTAGTGTCCAATGCCCGTGGCAACGCACGGGCACTTCACTAGTTTTTGTAATAAGTTTGGCTGCGTGTTGCCGTAGAGGCCGGAAGTTTAATTCCATTATTAAAAAAATATATATATCGGTGGTGATGTATACATGACGGCTACAATGATCATGATGGTGGTCTCGACTAATCGGGCTGATCCACGACTAATCGCCTGCTACAACTAGATTGGATTATTATATGATTTGATTTGAAATCATTGGCAGGCTCCCCTAGGCTGGCGACCGGAAAACGATCGACCAGACAGACACAGGACGAAAATCTCATCCATTATCCGGCTGCGCCTGTGTGGTGATATGACATCGTTCTTCCCGCAACGTGCCAGAGGCCATCCCGGCCAACCGATCAAATTCCAGGGGATAACATCCCCTCGTGTTAGGGGGCATCGATCCCGGCCGTAGCATCCACGTGCTTTGGCATCTATCTCCTGCAACTTACCGTTGTCATCGACTCATCATCCGCCTCTTCTTCCGTGGCTAGCTGCTGTATTTATACACCTCGTCCCTGCACTCCACCGGCGCCCATCTACTCGACGCCGACGGACGCCGGCTCGGTCCCGACGAGAAAATGCTGCGGTTCTGGACGACGCAGAGGAGCTCTACCTTGTCAAACGCCTTGTCCGTGAGTAAAACAGATTCGTGAAAATGTGAAAAAACTACTGTATTGTTTGTTTCTGTCGTGTGTCATCGTCCCTTCGATCAGTTCGAGTGTTCTTTGTGCTTTTCTGTGACCAAGGTCGTGGAGATGAACGTGCACATGGACTGCGACGGCTGCGAGAGGCGTGTGAGGAAGGCCATGTCCCGGCTCCAAGGCACGGCAGCCAACCCTCCACCCGAAACGCAGCTAGGGTCGGGCATGCGCGTACTGATGGATGATGTGGTGGTCGTGGGTACGTGCAGGTGTCAGCTCGGTGGAGATCGACATGGACCGGCAGAAGGTGACGGTGACGGGGTACGTCGACCAGCGGGAGGTGCTGCGCGCGGCACGGCGGACCGGGAGGGCGGCGGAGTTCTGGCCGTCGCCCTACGACGGCGAGTACTACCCCTTCGCGATTCAGTACCTGGTGGACGACACCTACTTGCCCACCGACAGGTACTACCGCCACGGCTACAACGACCCCATGGTCGGGTCCTACCCCTGCCACGCCTTCACCCACGTCCTCGACGACGCCGCCCTCGCCGTCTTCCACGAGGACAACGTCCACGCCTGCGCCCTAATGTGACGCCGCACGGAGGAGCTAGCTAACTGAAAAAGAAACGCCGTAACTGCTATTGTATTCAGCTATCCACAAGTTGCTTTCATTATTAGCCTCTCAGCAAAAAAAAGAACCTTGAGTGGTTGTTAAAAAATACTCTTTCCGTTTCGAAGTACTGGTCACTATGACTTTTGATCACGACGTTGCACCATTGGTCTTATCCAAAAAATTAGTGCAAATACGCAAAATGTTTACTTAAAATAATTTTGATGATGAAGTAAGTTACAAACAAAACAAACAATATATTTATAAGTTTTTGAGTAAGACGAATGGTTAAATATTGTGATCAAAAGTAATCGGTGACAAGTAATTCAAAACGGAGAAGCACAGGTGTGGTCGATGACAAAATTGCTGCTCCAAACACTGTCAAGAAGAAGAAAAATGCTTTGACATTGTAGGAAGGTTACGGCTGTGTAAATTTGACTTTATTCAAATAAAGCGAGTGGCAGGTATTAGTTAGCAGAAGGTATATGTAGTTTTATCCAGTAGATTGGAATAATTGGATGTGGATGACACGGAGAGCAGCATAAGGAAGCACTATTCTTGTAGTTGCCCAATGGCCCCGCCAAAAAAGTGATAATAAACTCGTGGTATGAATATATTCCAAAATTTGGACCTGGTTCCTGGAAGAGATTTATGTCATACACCTACAGGGCATGACATGAATAATGTCGGAATATCCTTAAACACTTTGATCTGACGGATTATTACGCTGAGGTACGATAGGTTGATTTTGCATACAACAAGCATGGGGTTTAATATTCGTAGGAACATGATGATATGATGGATCAACAGCTCCTTTCACGCATCCGACATAAACAAATGCAATCGGTATTTACCTGTCCTCTGGACATGCGATGTGTTCAGGAACAGCACAACGTTGAGAAATATATGTCCAACAGTCTAGCCCTAAAAGGACAAAGGAAAGAAACGAGGCGGAGCTCAAGGAAGATATCAGGAGGGGCAACATAAGAAATTAACCCAAATACATAGTCAAATTGATTCTTTTGTTAGCTATAATCTTTGGTGAAAATTAGTATTCCCCAAGAAAGTTCGTAAAACAGGGGCCGTGGCCACCTCTGGCCACAATTCATTGATTTTCCACCTGTTCTGATCATTTTGTCAGGGAATTTGTGCTGAAGAGATGACACGGACTCGGAACTGGATGTGCTATAGGAGCAGGTATAGGTGCTTCGTTCTGCTCTAAACCATCCATTTGGGAAGCATGTTCTGCTTTCAAATCCGCAAACCTGTCAACCAATTGCTCCCTCTGAACTTTCAGGACACCAAGTCACCTCTGGAACCTTGGAACATTACTCGATTTACCAAACAACATGATCTCATCCCATCCATCTCCTACTCCCGGTACTGGTGCACCAACAACAGACGCCGTAGCATATCAGTCATCAGATACTATCATCCGTGCAAATTTCGTTCGTCACGCTTGAGTGCTTTGACCATACCACACATGGTAAAATGCTCCGGATTTGTGGTAGGTTCGGTGGTTGTTCGGACATAATTTACGCAAAACTCAACAAAAAAAAAACGCAAAATCCATCCAACAATCACAGAGCCGAATCAGAATCACGAACGAGCTTGCTACATGCGTCACTCCGCGGATGTCAACTCGCCTGCTCAGCCGCCTTCCAATTTGCTCGTGAGAAACATGCCTCGCGTGACCGCGTCGGATTAATAAAACCAAGACCAAATCGAGCTCTGATCTCAGCCGTGTCAACCAGGCCCAAACCTGGCCGATCACAATCAGTGCAACCACAAGGCAAAAGCGACGTTTTCCAAACTCGAATCGGCTCCGGAGCTCCGTTTTTTCATGTAAACCAGAGCTCCAGTTTGAGGACAACTAAGAATTAAATCGATTGATTAACAGATAAATTAATCGGTTATTAATCCAGACACGGGTGCGCAGCGCGAGCGTGGCCCGTACCCAACACAGCCGGACACCAACCTGTGCCCTGTGCCCCTGTTGGAGCGCGACGAAAGCGACGCGACGTCGCGACCCGGCCGTATAAATCCACGCCGTCCGTCGCCGCCGGATCTCCGCCGTGAGCGCACGATATCCTGTAGGCCTCTTTTGGTGTTGTCCTGCCCCTCCTTTTCTTTTCGAAAAAGGGATCTCTCCGCTAGCCGGGCGGCGATGGCGCCGGCGCCGGCGCCCCTGCCGGCGGCCATCGCGGGGTGGTGGGAGCTCGTCAACGGCTCGCCCGCGTGGCAGGACGGGATCTTCTGGGCCCTCGCCGTCCTTTACGGCATCATCGCCGCCGCTTCATTCGTAAGCGTCTCGTATCCTCCAGTCCTTCTATTGATGTAGCAATGGACGCCGCTCTTCTAGGCGCTAGGCGGCTAGGGGATAATGGGAAGATGCTTTTTTGTTGAATTGCATACTCAGACGACAGACATGGTACCGTCGATCGAATAATAAGCCTGTGCCGTTTGCTTTGGTGTCATGACAGGAGAATAAGTACTTGATTTTTCTGCCTATTTGACACGAATAGCATAAATTTGCCATATCATAATCAACAATTTTTAGTTGGGAATAAAGGGAGCTTTATTTGGTTTGTACCTTGAGCATATCAGTGTTTTGCATCCGACACTTGTGAAAGATGAGACAAACAGTGCGAATACACACACGCATGACACATTTGGTTAAATCAAGATGGCAAGTACGATTTGGAGTAGAGATTGATGTGGACAACGACTCGAGGTTACTTGACAGTAGTCATCTTTGTGAAACATTGAAATCTCACCTGATAGATGCTGTAGGATAAGAATCTGTACATAGCATTGGAATATTTCATGAAGTAATAAGAATGCAAATATCTTTATTTATACCCGTGATTGCCATGTAAATGGTCACTGTTTATTGCATAAATTAAGTGATTGATAAACAGAGGGCAAAATGATTATAATGTGCCATGCAGATTCAAGTTGCCAGAATACAGCGCAGAGTTCCTGAATATGGATGGACAATCCAAAAGGTCTTCCAGTTCCTGAATTTCGTGGTCAATGCGGGTACATTGTTCAATCTTCTGTGCAGGAAAAAAATTTACATGCTCCACTTTCTACGGCTTGATGCTAACTTCACTGCATTGCAAATCTGCAGCCAGGTGCTCTATCTTTGCTTGCCGTCGCCTGGTGCAGCAAGTGAACCCTCCGGTTTGCATGCCTTAACTTTCTCCTTTAACATAAATGATAAATTCCATTTGATCAACCATAGTTAAAATTCCTCATGTTTGTTTCAGATCTTTCAGCATGTTATCCTTGATCTTCCGGGGCTTGCATTCTTCACTACCTATGCAGTGCTAGCACTTTTTTGGGCTGAGATACTTTATCAAGCACGTGGACTAATGACTGATCGACTTCGGTCAGGTTTCTACACCATTAATGCTGTTGTATATGTGTTACAGGTAAAACATGATCTTTTTTAACCTGCACTGCTAGTTGTACAAATTTTGCTTGGATTGTTTGGGCAAGCAACGGATAATATTTCCATTGGAGGTGATGTCATCCCACATTATTTAGAAGCCAATTGGAACTGTGAATTGTATGGAATTTGGCAGCGAAAAAAGATCTCTATGATCTTGAAAATGCTAATGTCAAAATATATGCTTACTAACACAAATACGCAGTTTTAGCAGCAGAGAGAAATAACGGACAGAGGTAAAAGGAAGTATCTCTGATTGTCAAAGAATCATCTCTCAGCACTTCCTGGTTATCTTTTATGAATGAGTATATTATTACATACAGTTGCTACATGCTCATGCATTGTCTTCAGCTTGAATATATTTGTGCTTCAATTGCTTGCATGTTTATATTCAGCCATCTATTATGCTATTCACGACATACTGATAAAAGCATATCCCTTCAGGGTTTTCTTTGGCTATGTTTGTGGTGGAATCCAAATCATTCTATGCTAGTCATTTCGAAGTTATTCATCGCAGGCCTTTCCTTTCTCACTGCATTGGGTTTTCTGATATATGGAGGGAGGTAAGATCAGGAATACTACTCGACGTTTCTTTTGAAGTTCTGAAAACTGCGATACATTAGAACTTTGTATCATCTTGTTGGTCAAATGGGCTGCCTCTGCTTTCTGCAAACCATGTTCTCCCGAAATGTTGATCTAACAAATTTATAATTTAGTACTCCAACTGATCTCCATTAATTGAGGTTTTGATGTAGCCAATTAAGCAGCTTTCATACTGGATTAAAACATTCACTTAATGGGCTCCTGCTTTGGTTGGGCAGGCTTTTCCTCATGTTGAAATATTTCCCCCTTGAGTCAAAAGGGAGGCAACAAAAGCTGAGAGAGGTCGGCAGAGTCGCCAGTATATGTTTCTGTTGTTTCTTGGCACGGTGCATAATGGTAAGATTTCTGTTCAGTGGCATTTGTGCAAGTTGCATTTTCACAGTTCATTTACGACAAACTGCTGCATTTGCTTTGCAGATGTGTTTCAATGCGTTTAACAAAGAAGCTGACCTCGACGTTCTTTATCATCCCGTCCTTAATTTCTTCTATTACCTGGTAAGTGTCACACAATTTTCTACTGTTCCGTTTCTGCTCCAGTCTGGTGTAACTGCAAATTGATGTCTACTGCTATAACTCGCTATTCTACATTTATCTTCTCCCTTCAGCTTGTCGAAATTCTTCCTTCATCACTTATCCTGTACATTCTGAGGAGGATTCCTGCAAAGCTACAGCTATCGCAGTATCACCCCATCAGCAGCGGCTAGAGATGAGGCGTTGCCTGCCATCTCCTGAGCAGCTGAAAAATGTGGTGGCCTCTGTGCAGTCATATACCAAACCATTGCAATTTGCAAGACCAACGCCCTGTGGACAACACCTCTGTATAGGTAGCGATCCGAAATTTTCCCGTAGCCCACCTGTAGCTGAGTAGCTGACCCTGTTAGTTCAATGTAGGATCCATGCAAGTAATCGTTTCTCAATTGTATTGAAATCGAGCACATTTAGTGAAAGCACCATTGTAAACCTAGAAAGATGTGAAAAGTTGAGCAGCGAGTTTTTTCAGGTGAGTTGGACAGCGAGTTGACTTCGTAATCATTTGAAGTTATTTTGACCGTGGAAGATTTCCGCTTCAATAACTGAATCCACGAGATGCTGGATTCAGGAAAAAAGTTTTGAACAGCTAAAAATTCAGAACGTGCGATGAATAGTCGAGTGACGCATAGACGGGGAAAAAGAAGTTGCAACTCATGAGTCATGACAGATGAAGATAGTGGACGCTCGTGGCACTATCTTAGTCTTCCCCTGAAACATTTTAAACGAAAATTGCCACGGCTGCCGCGCGGGCGCCGACGCCGCCGACGACGCAGCCTGCGCCCTGCCGCTCGGCTCCCGGGCCTCTCTAGTAAAAAAGACCGCACCTCCCCTCGCCGCTGGCTCGCGTGCTCCCAAACGGTCGTCAAAGCCTCACCCACCTCTGACTCCACGTGTTTGGACAAAGCACCACGTGTTTGGATCTTACTTTTTTTTTTGTGAGGAGTGTTTGGACCAACTACAAGAGTCTCTAAAAATCAGTAGCTAAAATCTTGATTTAGCTAGTATGTAAAATAAAATAGTTAGCAAAAAGTTGTTTACATCCAACAACCTCTCTAAACTGAACTCTCTATATACTCCACCACCTGTGGGTCCCACCTGCCATACTCATGAAAAATCAGGCTAGCTAGTCACTAGCCACTAGTCAAAGATAGCTAGTGGGGCAACGGATTGAGCTAGTTAGAATAGCTAGTTTGGTAAATAGCTAGTCTGCTGGAAAAGTGTTTTTGAGATTTTTTTCCAAAATTTAGCTAGTCAAGTCATTTTAACTAGTCTTTTGAAGTTGCTCTAACATGCGTGAATTATCGCCGGTATGATTAATCTGATCGAATTTTACCGGTAAGCCATATGTATTGGTTCACGGAGTGAAAAGGAAATTTGTTTGCTTCCGACCAATAGCAGCGTCTGTTGATACTTGAGAAAAAGGGTATGAACCCGCAGTTATATGCTCGATCCAATGGTCATAATTTTTTAGTAAATATTTTTGAGAATACGCAAAATAGTTATGTAACATTTATATTATAAATGTTCGTGAATTAAAAGCATCTCCGAGAGTATCTAATATTTTCTTCCTAAAAACGTGAAGCTTTAGTTCTTCTATGAAATCTAAAAAGGTATCAGAAAGAATAAAGAAAGTCATCTTCAAGAGTTCCTAACAATCTGGAAAAAAATTGGGTGCAGGAGGGTTGCAAAAAGAGTTGTTGCATACCAAATGTTCCTCGATTTGCATTCAATTGTTCAGTTAGATTGTTTTGAATCAGATTCAGCAATCGATGCTATGTTATGCAGAGTTTATGCAGACCAATTGTTCCTCAATTTGCATTAATTTGTACAGCCAGATTGGCGTTTTTTATTGTGCGGGAAATAGAAATGGAGTTGTTCGTTTCAACAAGAGATGATTATACGGCAAGGTAAGACAATGCAGCAGGAGAGCAAAACTAGGTGACCTGCAGACTACTCCCTGCACTCGTCATCGCCCAGCTCAACCCGGCCAGATGTTTGGCCCCTTGCCCCTTGATCCATGCGTGTCGTTCCTCGAGGATTGCTTCCGCTAGGCGAGTGGTCGTAGAGGAAGTGCCGTTGAGGACCTAGCTCTTACGCTCCTTCCGGATCATCCATGAAGTTAACATGGCCACCGAATCCATATCTGGAGCTTGTTGAGGCCAAGACGCAGTTGCAATTTGCAACCACCAGTCTAGTAGTTCCAAATCTGTCGACGGCATGAGATCACTAACATCCATCAGAGATCAGAGTGACAACAGCAACTTATGGTACAGACTGCCGCGACGGGCGCCGACGCCGCCCGGGCCCTTCGAGTCAGAGACGCGGGGGTGCCACTGCCACCAGCCAGATACCTAGCACCGAACCAACCAAAGTTTTAGCTCCCACCGAACCTCCTCAACTCCGCCGCCGCTCTGCTCCGCTCCTTCAAACTTTCAAAGCCTTGGCAATCTCCGGGCCGCAAACCCTAGCCGCCGCCATGGCCTTCCTCGCTCCCGCCTCCCTCCGCTCCCCAATCTACGGAGTCGCCGCCTCCTCCGGACGCCGCTCCGCGCTCCCCGCGGCCGTCAAAGCCACGGCCAGCTCCGACTCCGGGTCCTCCTCCTCCCCACACCCCATCCTCTCCTCCCTCCGCATGGCCGCTTCCGCTGCCGTCCTCCTCGCCGCCACCTCCCCGGCCCTCGCGTGCACCCCCTCCGCGCCCGCGCGCCCGCCCACTCCCCTAACGGCCGCGGTCCACCCCGACGACACCACCCAGGACGCCTCCCACCGTTTCCAGAAGCTCGTCGTCGAGGCCGCGGCGCTCGTGCGCGCCGGCAGAGCGGAGGCTGCGAGCGCCCTCCTGTCTGCCGCCGAGGGATGCGAGGGCTACGCTAGCCTCCTCGCGGCGCAGGCGCTGTTCGTGGACGGCAAGGTGGACGAGGCGATCGCCGCCTTCGAGGAGCTCGCGCGGGAGGACCCCGCCGACTACCGCCCTCTGTTCTGCCAGAGCGTCCTGTACCTAGTCCTGGGGAGGGAGGCGGAGTCCAAGTCCATGATGGAGCGCTGCCGTGAGGTCGGCGGCGATGCGCTGTTCGCGGATCCGGCGATTTTGCTCTCGGCGGCCGGTGCGGAAGCGGTTGACGCGGAGTCGAGTGAGAAGGTAGAGCCAGAGCCGGCGGAGGTGTGACCTGAGAGGCTGAGACTCTGGAACAGACCTCCAAAATAAGAATAAGAAGTGTTTTTTTGTCCCCTTTTTCGTGAAGGGTAACTATTGATTGGAGCACAATGCTCTGGTGATACTGTACACAAATTGAGGGAAACATGAAACAACGCTGCTGATTTTTAGGACCCGAGTAAAAGATGTTTTCAGGAAACAATGTTGATGCACTTTTGTCATCAGAGTTTAAATGGCTGTATTCAGTTTCGTCAGTCGCATCTATAGAAGCAGAAAGCAGAGCAAGTCTGCAACAAGATCAACGAGTATGGCGGATACCGTGTTTGGAGCATCCAACCGCTGTCATCAACTGGTTAGGTGATAGCTCTGTTTTCAGACACTAAACAGTACTTCCTCTGTTTCAAATTCCAGCTCGTTTTACCATTTCAAGATTCACAATTTTTTATGCATCTAATGAATGAAGTTGTGAGAGGGTAGCAACCACTAACTTCCTTCTCATCTGTTTGAAGGAACTGCTCTTTTGAAGTTGATGGTTGTTAAAGGGTAGCAAGCTAGGAGCCAGTTTCATGGTTGTGAAAGAGGATAGAAAGTTAGGATTTCAGTTGCCTTGAGTTATGTGTACAGTGTACTTAAGCTAACGACTTGCGCTACTTAAGCTAACGACCTGCGCTACCCTTGTTTGTGATCTCCGTGCACAATCGATTTCGGTCTTCTTGACTTTCTAACGGGTGGATACTGGAATTGATTTGTGAGAGATTTGCTAGGTATTTGCACGAACTACTTGTGGTTTAAAATCTGCAAGGAAAGTTAATGTACTACTTTGAGTTTTTTTTAGTTTTTCAATTTCGAAATGTAAGGAATGGAGCATGTCTAAGATCACTGTTGATTAACAATCAACAGGGGCATTCTTGTGGACAATGGCCCTGTTTGTTTCCGCTCATCCCGCGTCTGTGGTGGCCCAACGTGGATAATCCCGCCGAAGTGGACGTGTGTTTGCTTAACGCCGGAACACAAAACGTAGAGAATTGAACTTGACACCGTTTATCCATGAAGTGACCAAATCCCGGCTTCGCTCCATCGCGATTTTGAGCAACGCACGACCGGTGGCCACGGAAACAAACATGGCCAATGTTTCCAGAAAGCAGAGACAACCGAAATCAAAATCATGGGTTGTGTTGACATAGTTTTTTTTGGAAAACAGGGTCAAAAGGGTGTAAGGAGAAGCAAACGATGGAAAGCAGAGTACAATCGGCCGATTGAAGGGAGAGAAGAACGATCAACAAAAGTCATGAGGGCTCAACCCTGACAGTGGGCCAGTTGGTCAAGACGATCGACCGATGGTGAACCAGGAAATCGGCCGATGAGGAAAAAGAGAATGCGACTATCAAAGAGCCAAAAGGAAAGCATGGAGGAGGTGGGTCAATCTACGATTGCCGATGGGTCAAAAAGTCGGTTTTAGAAGGTCTTAGACTCCCGTGAGAGTCCTTTTCTATTTTTAGTAGTTTTGTCTTTTAGATGCAAGTAAACAATGCCGTAATCGGCTAGGAGTCGGGTTTGTCTCCAGGACATAAATAGCGACCCCGCGTGGTCGGAAAAGTTGTACACACCAATATCAAACAAACCGCTCCCGGGCAAACCCTTTACTTTTACTGCATCTACTTTTCAGCATCTACCTTTACAACATCTACTTTTCGGCGACTTCGCCATTGCGATTTTCTCTTTTTCTACAACGCCGTGCTTCGAGTTCGTCGGGCTGCATTAACTGATCTCCGACAAGCTTTGTGAGTACCGTTTTACTGAATAATCCTAGGCTTTAACCTTCGAGCGCATCACTGAGGTTTCGTCTAGTTCTTTATTCACCCCTTATCGATATTAGCTAGATCTACAAGTTTCCGTACCAAATTTTTTTAGCTTTAGCTATTATCTTTACCTTCCGCTCGATCTAGATCCTATCAGCTTCTAACTCCACAGCCGATTCCGACCTACCCGAGCATTGACGTCACGATCGGCTGATCCAGCCGATCGATCTACTTGCATACCCGCACTTCGGTCGCTCTCGAGCCGGCTGATCCCGCTTTATCTTGTATCGGCCGATTGGCTAGTACACGTGTCGCTGAAAGGCCATTGGTTCTGTAGCCGATCCCTAATATTTTCCATTGTCAATCAACAGGTCAGATTGGCTGGCACGACTCGCTACAGACCGGGGAGTCACGTGTGTTGCGCGTAAGGGTGGTGTCCTATTTTTGCGTCAACACACTTTTAGCACACCCGGTGGGACACAGAAAAGTTAACAATGATGAAGTCTACGAAGAATGGTCCTTTTGAAGTCGATCCAGAGAATTTCAACCAATCACCAAGGATCAGCTGAAAGATTCAGACAAAGCTGAGCTCGAGGCTCACATGAAGCATTATGAAGAGCTTTGTCTGGCATCATATGGTCAAACTAAAAGTGGTGTTTTCAAGAAGAATCCTTTGCCAACACCGAAGCAAGTCACCTTCTCAGCCGATCCTGAAGGACTTCAAGACATGATGACAAAGGCTATGCATCAATGATTGATCAATCAAAGGTATTCGTTAATACAATTCTAAATGCCATAATTGATGCACTCGAGAAAGGAGCAGAAGGAGGATACCTGGGGCCTGCATATTACCAACCAAAGCAAACTCCAATGTTCCAACAAGACCAATTGGCTATACTGCCGATTGATGATCCAACAGCAAAAACTACACAATCTCCACAAGCTGCTACCAGTTCTTTATCGAACACCCAACCGACTCAGAATCAGAGTGGCGATGGTAAAGATAAAGATCTTGCTATCACGTCACCAGTGCAATCTGTTGTCCAGGATCAAGTGCTTCCAGTGCAGAATCAACATAAATATCCTGCTATGAGAGATTCAGATGGGAAGCTTGCAGGATGGGATTTACCTCGTGATCACTTTGAGGCTAATACCTCAAATTTTTTTGGGCATGTGATTGAAGAAATTCCGGAGGTGAAATACCCACAGTCTTACCAAGCTACATTTGAAGGTACTCCAGGAACTGCGCACATGGCTGGGGAAGGAGTAGTATTTGTCTACTTCAATCATGAGAGCAAAACTTTTGAGAGATTCAAGATTAGTCCAGCTCATGCTCACATGGTCATACCGACAGAGAAAAGACTTCCTATTCCACCTCAAAGGCCGAATCCCACTCCACCTCAGAGATCGGCTCAACAGCCGATGCTCGAGATGCCTGTGCAAACCGCTCCACAATAGCAACCGACCCTTGGGATGCCCATTCAGATAGCCCCGCCTCAACAGTCAACGACAATGCAGGTTGTCTTAACCCCAGCCAATACGGTGGCTCATACAAGATCCTCACCTCAACAGTCGATCAACTAAGGAGCAGCAGGGCAGCTAGTGTTTCCACAAGTGGATTCTGCACAATTGTTGCAAACACTTCTAAATCAATTGGCTATTTCAAGCCAGTTGAATACGCATCAACCAGCCCCATCGGCTAGTCAGCCGATTGAATAGACTACACCCGTTATAGGTCATTCAAACACTCAAGGTTCTACTGAGGCAAGGATATTCCCAGATCCAATGACAAGAATCTTAGAAAAACGACCTCCAAAAACTCCAGCTGAGATACAAGCAATTGAACAAGTGGCTACAGTGTTGAAATCTCATATGAAGCAGGAGTTAATCGACCACTTTTCAGAGATGCTACTAAAGCAATATGGGATAAAATCCAAGCAGCAGTCCTGCATGTAGAGGACACCGTATCCCTCTGGCTATGATCAGATACCGTTCTCTCCAAGGTTCAAAGTGCCAGACTTCACCAAGTTCTCTGGACAAGATGAAACATCCACTATGGAGCACATCACTCAGTTTATCATCCAATGTGGTGAAGCAGTGAATGTTGATGCACTCAGTATACATTTGTTCTCTTCATCTCTGTCAGGGCCGACATTCTCATGGTTTACATCACTGCCGGCCAATTCCATCATCAAGTGGTCTAATTTGGAACAGCAGTTCCATAATTACTTCTTCTCTGGCATCAATGAGATGAAGATCACTGATCTGACCAGACTCAAGCAAAGGAATGATGAAATGATAGCTGGATTCATTCAGATATTCAGAGAAGTCAGAAACAAGTGCTACAGTATGAACTTGGGAGACAAGCCACTAGTTGAATTGGCTTTCCAAGGTCTCTTGCCGACTTTGAGGGAGAAATATGCATCACATGATTTTGAAAACTTCAGCTAGTTGGTCAGTCGGATGAGTCAAGAAACTGCAAAGTCCTATGAGCCTAGAAGGAACTTTCAGAAGAAGGTATCTTATGTGGACTATTCTGACTCAAAGGATGAAGACAATATGATATGACTCACAGAGTGGGTCAAAGGCAAGAAGACACTGTCCTGTCCATTTGGCAAGAAAGAGCCAGAGAAATTCGGCTTTGACATTACTAAGGCCGATAAGATATTTGATCTATTGCTTTAGCAAAAGCAGATTAAACTCTCTCAATTCTATACCATACCATCTGCAGAAGAACTGGAGAGGATGAAGTATTGCAAGTGGCACAATGCAACGTCGCATGACACCAATGATTGCAAGATCTTCAGACAACAAATCCAATCAGCTATTGAGCAAGGGAGGCTTAAATTTGAAACTCCTACCAAAGCTGAAAAGCCAATGAAGATTGATCAGCACCCCTTCTCAACTAACACAGTTGAGGTGTCTAGCAAAGACACGTCATGAGTTAAGCTGCTGATATCCGATTCAGCTCAAAATTAAGGAGCTGTTGATCCCAGAGTGCAAGTAACCACTGCCGATGTCAAAGGAAAAGGGTTACTGCTTGAAGAAGGAGATTTGAAGCCACGCTGGCCTGTTACATCCTAGATGTTGATCAACAAGTTCCAGCGTCGACAAGAGAAGGCAAAGGAAAGAGAAGAGTGGGCACAATGTAATGATGGACATTGGAGATGTCCGTTCTTCAAGTATTGCTGGTGTTGACGGATAAGAGACGTACCCCTCTACGATCCGCAAGCGTACGGACCCCACACCTTTTTCACCACGGGATTCCCAAGGTTCTTGTCAATTTGCGGAGCAAGGGGATTACAAGCGTTGGATCTACCTTTACACACTAGCTACTCAAACCTTAACTATGATTAACCTAGAAAACAACTAAATTACACTAGAGAGAATGATTAAGCAATCAAGATAAAAGACACTCGCCCATGGGTTTACGATACTAGATCATGCAATCGCTTAAAGACATGAAAACCAATCTAATCTATCGGGGGTTGTGACCACAGTTTCGCCCTTTCCCTCCTCTTGTACTGTCACTACGCGAAGGTATTCATGACTAGACCTATGATGGACACAGCGTATTGAATGGATCCAAGGAAGCATTGGAGCTCTACTCCCTTTACGGCATGGTAGCTAACCTTAAGCATTAAAGTATATTCAACACAAGATGATAGATAGATAATCCGACAAAGTATGATTACATCTCAAGATCGATTACAACCCATGGACGAATAAGGAGATTACCCCATCAAGGTGCTAGACATAGCACCATTGATCATGGTTTCCCTTCCGACGGTGTCTTCCTTCTTCTCCACTTGTGGGTGCTTCCTTCGAGGTGGTTGATCTCCCTCCGGAGATCTCCCTCCTCTCTCTCTAGCTTGTGGATGGCCTCCTGGTGCGAATGGCTCTCTCCCTGTCGAATGGCGGTGCCTCCAGGGTTTTAGGGTTGAAGATCCTTCGGGTGCAAGGAAAGGGGGGGCCAAACCGACGCCGGAATCGGGCCGGGCCGGCCGGCTTGGGCCGACCGCCCGGTGCCCAAGTCGGCCCGGTTCGATCTTCCCCTTCGCTCCCGTGGGTCCTCAGGTGATTATGCACTTTGCCCCCTCCACTTGCATGATTTTGACGATGTCATCCTCGCGTCCAAGATGGAGATTCTCCGCGCATGAAGTTTGGTCTTTTACGCTTCAATCCCCGGGGGTGTTCCTTCGTAGCACTTCGGTCCTTGCCACCATTGGAAGTGATTTCATCAAGCTCATGAACACGAACAAGACTCCGTAAATGCTCCTTTGAACTTGTTGCGAATTCGTCCTTTATGTCCATGTTTTCCTACATAAACACAACACTTCCAAATGCATGCACATAGACGAACTTGTTATATGATTAGTGTGCCTAGTGGTGGGTTAGTTCCATAATCAAATCCAAACCAAAGTGTAATGAACATGCTTGGTGTACCAAAATACACCGTCAACGGTAGGGAAGAAGGGATCAAGCTGCTGACGACAGAAAATTGTCCAGAGTGCAACGGGGCTTACAATAATGACAACTCATCTAAAAGGGCTTGCTTGGATGACAGAAGACCTGCAGCTAAGGATCACTGTGGATTTGACAATCAACGGGTCTCGGTTCACGATCGGTCGGGGGGCAAAGCCAGCGTCTACGATCGGCTGGGGCGTAAGGCTAGCGTTCGTGATCGGTTGGGAGGCCGAGTCAATGAAGACTCAGACAATCGGCTGGAAGAGATGGCCGATTCTCTGGTGCCTTATGAGGATATCATGTGTCGGTCTCCTAAACGTCGACGCACATTACAACTGGATGATGAAGGATCAAGACAAACACGCAAGAAGCCCAATCCACAATAGTGTCCAGATGGCTTGACCAAATCCCGGAAGAGAAGAGTTCAGTACCTACGTCAGCTAGAACAACATGAAGAAGCAGAGAGACTTATGCTGGACAAGAAGAAAGTTCGGTCTAAAGTTTGGCGCCCAAAGCCTAAGGCCGATGGTAAAAAAGATGACAAACCACGAGCTGATATAAATATGGTTGTCTTCCTACCGAAAGAGTTCATGGCTCCAGTTAATTCGGATGTGTCCTATGAGGAGCTTGGTATGGCCCAATTGACACTGGAACCTAAACAAGCTATCTTTGAGAAGCCAGAAGATGGGAAGAGACAACACTTGAAGGCTCTATTTCTCAAAGGATATGTTAATGGGAAACCAGTCACCAAGATGCTTGTGGATGGAGGAGCAGCAGTCAACCTAATGCCATACACCATGTTGCGCAAGATTGGGAAATTTGATGAAGATTTGACCCAAACTGATATGATGTTGGTGAACTTCGAAGGAAATGTCTCTCCAGCTCAAGGAGCCATCTGTGTGGAGCTCACCATCGACAGTAAGACCCTTCCAACTGCTTTCTTTGTAATTAAAGACAAGGGATCTTATAATCTACTGCTGGGTCGAGATTGGATACATACCAATTGTTGCATACCATCTACAATGCATCAATGCATCATCCAATGGACTGGAGATTCAGTGGAGGTGGTGCAAGGAGAAACATCCTTAACAATGGCAGCTACAGAAGCACAAGGATGGACTTATGATCGTGTGAGCTGCATATCTAGGAAAGCATGGGATACCAAGTATCTCAAAGTGTCCGATTTTGGACTAAAGCCAGTTCAAGCAATCGGCTCTGATGACAAGATTTAATGGATCAATTCATTGAACATGAAGGGAAGCTTGGGCATGGGTTCACGTCGGCAGATGAATTAGAAAAGATAGATCTTGGAGATGGAAGCAAACCAAGGACGGCATACATCAGTGCCAAGCTAGAAAAAGAATACAAGGAAGAATTGATCACATTACTGAAAGAATTCAATGATTGCTTTGCTTGGGAATATTATGAGATGCCTGGTTTAGACCGATCCATTGTTGAGCATCGATTACCCATTAAGCCTGGATATCGACCATTTTAACAACACCCAAGGCAATGTAATCCGAAGATTTATCCTGATATAAAAGCCGAGATAACAAATTTACTCGAAGCTGGTTTTATTCGGCAATGTCGGTATGGCGAATGGATCTCTAATATAGTCCCTTTCTACAAGAAAAATGGCAAACTACGTGTGTGCATTGATTTTAGGGACTTGAACAAAGCAACACCGATGGATGGGTATCCAATGCCAGTGGCTGATGCACTGGTCAATGCCACTGTAGGACACAAGTTTATCAGCTTCATGGATGGTAATGTTGGGTACAATCAAATATTCATGACCATAGAGGATATTGCGAAGACTGCTTTCAGGTGTCCCGGCCACGTCGGATTGTATGAGTGGATTGTTATGACCTTTGGGCTAAAGAATGTTGGCGCCACATATCAAAGAGCCATCAATTACATATTCCATGAACTCATCGACAAGATAGTAGAAATCTCCATTGATGATGTAGTTGTCAAGTGAGGACCGGAGCGTCTGAGGACCGGTGGATGGTCTCTCCTTGGTGTGATGAGTGATTGACAACATGGTGTGGACTGACTCTTGGCTGAGTATTGCAGGTGCAGGTTGCGGCTTGATTTTCGTTGGTGCAGGCGAAGAGTGGGCGAGAAAGGTCTTAGCCTTGCGGGGCCTCCGAGGAGTAGAGAGACAAGTAGGCTCGGCTCGATAGACCCAGTGGCCGAACGGGATCAAGAGCGGGTCGCATGGTGGCAAGAAAAGCAAGACGAAGTTGTGTACGGTTTCTTGGTTGAGCCTCAAAACCAAGGTCAAGCCAGTGCAAGGTAGCGGCCAAGTCATTGAACAGGGCAAGACTGAGTAGACTGTTCGGGAGCCGGAGGTGAAAGGCTTGGCGGGCCTGATGCTTGGCGTGGTGAGGCCGAAGCTTGCATGCAGGGTTTTCGGTGGTTCACCAGAAAACGGCCGGGTTCCTCGGTTGCTCCACAAAGCCGAGCACGACGGTTTGTTGGTTTAGCCACAAAACCGACACCGAGCCGGGACGACATGGCAGCCAAGCCATGAGTGGGATTGGCACGGAGGCTACACCGAGTCCGCGGGGTTTGCGATGGTTCACCACAAAACCGTCGGGGTTACTTTGTTGAGCCACAAAACCAAGACCGGAGGCTCGGCGGGCGAAGACGGGATCCGGGCACACCGAGAAGCTTCGAAGCGGGCGACACGCAACATGATCGAGGTGCTTGCGTTGGGAGGACGCGAAGGCTCGATGGATACGCGGCCGTCCGATGGAGAACTTAATGTGTTGACCAAAATGCCCCTGTGAGGGCTTGAGTTTTAACTCCTAGTGTAGGGGTACTTTGGTCTTTTCCGGAAGGCCTATATATAGGAGGAGGGGGCTGAATTTTCAGCCAACTCTTTGGCTTGTAGGTGGTGGTGCTCTTTCATTTTGGAGTGCTTTGGGAGAGAGGGAGAGAGTGGCTCTTTGATTGGAGCTTTTTGCCATCTTAGATTTGGATTCTAGGAGTGGCTTGTAATCGATTGAACAAAATATTCATAGTGAAATCTTCCTCTAAATCTTATGTCAATCTTTCTATTCTCGAGTTGCTTTTATTGCATTTTCGGAGCTTTTCGGTTTGATTCTTGTTCGTCGATTTCTAGGCCGTTTCCTTCCAGATTTCTTTGAGGAGATCATGGGTGAGTGCCTTGTGCATCTTTGGTGATGATCTTGACCCCTCAAAAGCTGGGAATCGGGTTCAATTTGGTGAGGATGGGATGAACTCGAGTTGGTGCTTTAAGTGCACGAGATTTGTGATTCCGATTGATTGTATAGGTTTGGGGCTCCAAGATTTTGGACATAGCTTCTCATAGAGACACTTCATATCTCCCCAAAATCTTGTCTCAATCCATCCAGCGGTTAGGGAGATCCATCGATCGAAAGTTTGGTTGAATCGCGGGCGATTTTCTGGGCTACCCGGGTGACCCGCCCCCCTATGGTAGGGTGACCCTAGGTGGCGTTGACTTTCTTGTTCCTCTTCTTCTGATTTAGATCTGTAGAGTTTTCTTAATTTTTTGAGGAGATCTTTCGGGAGAAGCTTCTTAGTGTTGCTGCAATGTCTTGGTTAAAATCTCGTGACTTTAGGAGGTCGTTTGTTTGGGTTTTGATTTTTTATTCGATCGTCAGCTTGCTAAAATTCTGGGTGCTCAGGGTGACCTACCCCCTTAGTCAGGGTGACCCAACCGGTAGGTGACCCGCCCCCTGATGTCAGGGTGACCCATTTTGGTTCTGTTGGTTGGCAGGTGACCCACCCCCTTATGTCAGGTGACCCGTTTTGGTTCTGGTGGCTGGCGGGTGACCCGCCCTCCTTGTTAGGGTGACCCAGTTTGATTTGGTGTTGTCCAGTTCGTTTTGATTCCTTGATTCGGGATTCCGCTAGGTGAACCAAGGATCATTCCTAAGGTTAGTAGTTCCTCTATAATTACGTAACCTTGACGATTGACTTGAGCAAGTGTAGGTTCCGTGGGTTTGATTTTGGGACATAGGCCGAGTTCTTTGAGAAGAATTTTTATTGGCTCCCATTCACTCCCCCCTCTGGTCGCCAATCTGGTCCTTCAATTGGTACCAGAGCCGGTTGCGGATTCATGAGACTCTATCAAGTCTAGGATCCATAGGGCGACAGAGAAATGGGCGCTTTTGCTTGCGGATTTGATTTGTGTGGTCTGAGCTTGTTTTTGGCTAATCCTAACCGGTGTTTTGAGTCATGGCACCAAGCTCTTCTTCTTGTGTGTCTTTGTTCTCAAAATTGAAGAGATGATGTGTGCTTCGAGAGATGACCACAAGTGGAGGAGGAAGTGTAAGGAGTTGGAGAAAGACACAGAGGTGATGGTGTTGTTGCATCTCTTGGTGGCTCAAGATGATGATCTCCAAGACAATCTCATGAAGAGAAGTAGAGTCAAACTCTCTCAAGGTATCATTGGTTTGTTCTCTCGTCTTTGTGCTTATGGTGAGATGAATGTGGAGCTTAAGAATTCTCCTTTGCCTTGCAAATCTTTTGATGCCTTGTGTGCTAAAAATGAGAATCTACAACATGAAACTAGTTGTCGCAATAAGCATGTTGAAGCCCTTACAAGAGCATGCGACAATCTTGATTTTGAAAATGATGAATTGAGATCATCTCTTGCTAACTTGCAATCTGAAATTAATTTGTTGAAAGCCAATACTTCTATGCCTTGCAACTCTTGTGTTGCTTTGAATGATGATCTTGATATGGCTAGGAGTAAGATTGCTTTGTTAGAGTTAAGTGCTTCCCTACCATGTGTTTCTTGTGAGTCTTTGCTTGCTGAAATTAATGAACTACAATTGACACACACCACATATGTAGATGAACTTGAGCATGCTAGGGCTGAAATTTGTGATATGAAATCCATGCCTTGTAGCAAGTGCTCCTTGCTGCTTGTTGAGGATGCTTGCCATACTTCTTGCGATGATGATAATGCTTTGCAAGATGTAAATGATGTTGCTTGTTCATGTGATTTCGTTTACACCTCATGCATTGATTTGGAAAGTGAAGTTGTGGCCCTAAAAAAGATGCGCGAGGATATGAGCGCCAAGTTGGTTGAGCATGATGAGATGAGTGCGAACCTTGAGAAAGAAAATGAACTCTTGCGTACCACATATGCTAAATGTATTGAAGAAGAAATCAATAATTTGAGAAATATGACATGTGGTACTTGTGAGCACCTCAAGTCTCAAAATGAGGTTTTGTGCACAAGGTGCAAGAGTCTTTGTGCTAAGGGTTTGGATTCTTGCTTCTCTTGTCACTCCAATGTTGATGCCTCTAAATTTGCTTCTTCTAAACTGGGAGTCGACTTCTTCTCTTGAGCGTGAGTCTTTGGATGGTGGTAAGTGTGCTAATGCTTTGGATAACTCTCCCATAGCTACTCCTAAGCTTGTTGCTTCTACCGGTGTTGCCCAAGGTGATTTGAATGGCAAGTGTGCTTCTCATTTCTTTGCAACTCATACTTCCAAACCGAAGTTCCATTGCATCTTTTGCAAGAAAGATGGGCATACCGTGGAGTTTTGCTTTCGTCGTGTCAAGCACGAGCAACGTGTGCATGCTAAAGCTTTTAAGAAACCACATAGCCTTTCTCATGGCACGTGTGATTCTAATGCTGGCACCAAGTCGAGTATTGAGGTTGATTGTTCTTGCTCTAAGTCCCAAGGGACTTCACACTTGCAAGAGAATGATTATTCGTCCACTCAGACCATGCCTCTCGATAGGCCTTTGTATCATTGCTCTCTTTGTGGGAAGGACGGATATCAAGAGAGCTTTTGCTACCACTGTGCAAGGAAAATGCGGTGAGCTTGTGCTTCTAGGACTTTGGTTGTTCATAGCCCTTCTCATGGCATGAATACTTGTGAGCCTAAGAAGGCACAATTTGTGGACGGGTTTTATGACACTCTTTTTAGTGAGTTAGGCCATGCTCGTGGAAATGTTTCTAGTCTTTCATGTGTTGATCCGCGACATGCTTCCCGTGGTGCTTGTGTTGGTTCTTCTTGAAGGACCGATACGGCGAACCAAAGGGGGGGGAGTGAATGGGAGCCGATAAAAATTCTTCTCGAAGGAGATGAAGACTCCAACAAGATGAACACGGCTTCCAACACACGTCTCCGACTCACTACCCAAATTGGCCAAGTCCACGTAGTCACTGGAGTGCCACTGAACCTAGGAACCAACACACAACCTTCGGACCTGAGAACGTAGCGGAACACCAAACCTCGAGTCCACTGACCAACACCGGTCAGACCGGTGAGCACCACCGGTCATACCGGTCTCTGCTGGTGAAACTTGGTGACTTCCACAGAAAGGCTCCACACCGGTCAGGCCAGTGCAACACACCGGTCAGACCGATCACAGCCAGAAAGCCCCAAAACACCAAACAGGCCTACCGACCTCCAAACAGACCCAAACTCGAAACAGCCCCAACACAGGACAACAGCAAACACACCCAGACGTTCACCCGAGCAAAAACCCACCAAGGGTTGCACCGGTCAGACCGGTCAAGAGCACCGGTCAGACCGGTGTAGCCTGGGCAGCTCGGGATGAACAGCACCCGCGGGTCAACTCCTCCAAATCCAAGCCTTGATCTCCCGAATCGCTCCACAGGCTTGAACAAGACTTGGACAACAGGAACACCTCACGAGGAGTCCATAGTAAAGTTTAATCCCACCAAAACTTGTCCAAACAAGAGGAATCGAAGAAATCCCGCCAATAACCCTTCTAACCCTAGAACACCGAAAACCCCAAAATCGAGCCCCTTAACTCACGGATTTGGGAGGGGAATCACAGCCCAAAGAACCACGAAGGGTTCCCACAAATTTCCCCCATCAAATCCCCAAGAGCAAGGTCCCGAAAACACCCCAAGAAAACCACCAAGAGAGGGCTCCGAAAATCACCACCAAGAACAACCGGGAACAACACAACAAGGCCTTGAGGAACCACGCCGAATCATCTATACATGCCACAAAGGTTCATACAAGGTCTAGCTTGCCGCCCGATCATCCAACCCTCTCAACAAGATCTCACCATGAAGCTCTCAATCTAGTCCTATGGAAATCCTAAGAAAATAAGAAGGAAAAATAGGAAAGCAAATGAACTAGGGTTCCAAGAGATTGGCTACCATCCTCTCACCTCATGGGTTATATGGAGGCAACCGAAAGTCTAAAATACCCTTTCCTAACAGCTAGGGATACAAGCCCCTCAAGGGTGGTTTTGGAAGTCTTCAAGTTTTCTCCATCGGACAGATGCCCGGCGACCGCAACCTGCTTAGCCTCGATGCAAACCTTGCGATCCCGACGCATGTCCTCTGCTTCGAAGATTCCGGACCGCGTCGTCGCACACCGGTCGACCGGTCGGACCCACGGTCGGACCGGTCCGGCACCGTCTTGCGAAGCACCATCTTCGGTTCTTCGGTCTTGGCTTTGTGGATCAACCAAGGAACCCAGTGGTTTTCTGGTGAACCACCGGAAACCCCGCGAACTCGGTGTAGCCTCCGCCAATCGCCACTCATGACTCGGCTCCCACGTAGTCCTGGCTCGACCTTGGTTTTGAGGCTTGTAACACCCTAGGTGTTTATTAAAGATAAATACCTCAATTAGTTGTGTTAATCAGGGTTAATTAGCTCCTAAACATGTTTGACATGTTTTGTCACATTTTTGCACAAAAGACCTTGGTCAAAATCTCAAACCACGGTCAAACCATAGATCTCCTTTAATGCTGAAATGGTTTTCTTGCGCGTTCTCCAAATTTCACTATAGAAGTTCAAAATCGGCCAATACGAAAGTTGTTCGTTATTTCCGGAACACTTTTTTGTAATTGGCGGACATTCCAATTTTGAGTGCAAATTGGCCAAAAATCGAGTTGAACGCGCTCGTGAACGGTAAGACTTCGATCGACGTTCCCGGGCAAACGATTGATCAAAACATATGTCGCCCTTTGGGAAAGTTGTAGGTCTATAGCTCTTCTACAACTTTGCTTTTTGGAGATTTTCAAGTTAGTTGGTTCTTTTTGAAGTTATGCATTTTTTAAACTGGGCTCACGAAGTTAGAACGGACGAGCGACGTCGCGGACTCGGCGTTGGTGCACGCGCGCGTCCGCGTCCTCACACCCACGTGGCGACGCCGCGATGCGCCGGTGTACGGACGTCGTGGAATCGTCGCTATGGACCGCTCTTTTCCCCGGACACTCCGCCTCGTGTTTTTCCCGTACACCACGCGCGGCGCAGCCGCCGTCACTACATGCGGGCCACGCACCGGGCCGCGGCGGCGCGGCCTTCGTGCCGCCTCCGCACGCGCGCGACCCGGCGGCGGGACGGGGGTGTAAGGCGAGGCCAAGTCGAGCGCCCGGTCGTTTGCCTCGTCTTCCTCGTCTGTCTCGTCTCGTGCACACGCGTGCCGTGCTTTCCCAAGCACGTCGCTCCATTGCCCACCGTCACCGTCCGGTCGTCGAACCACCGCCACAACCACCTCCGACCGGCGCCAGCCTCAACCTCCTACCCTCTTCCACGCGCTGCTCCTTGCCCTCCTTTATCTGGCCAAGCCGTCGCAGACCGCCAGGTCGCGTCCTCATCGTCACTGCAGCGGTTCGCAGCGGGCTCACACCGAGCCTCTCACCGCTGACGTCCGGTGAGGCCACCCCAAGCCCGGACAGCACCTAAAATCGTCTGCTGGAGGTACGTAGTGGCTGTAGGACCCGCTCCCGGCGAAGTCCGGCGACCTCCGGCCGCCAATCCGCCGCCGGCGAGGTCCCATGGCCGCCGGGGGACTACATTGCAGTGATTGCAATCTTTCCAGGGAGATTTCCGTAATCCAGGGACCCCTGCGTAATTTCGGAAAATAAGTTCGAGGCCCCCCTGCAAATGTGTTATTAGGGTTACAGCAGCAACTTCGAAAAATCATTAAACATCGTAGAAAAATCAGAAAAATGCAAAACTATTTTTGTTGGATTCGTGGTGAAGAAATCTATCTTTTCTAGAAAACATGTATAGGGTTTTTCTGTACAGTTTTTAAATTAAAAATTCAAACTGAGTTTGAAGTGTTTTTGGTGTGATTTAAAATATACACATGCTATGAACTTGAATTTTGGATATGTTGCTCTTCATAGCATGTATAGATCTGTGGCAAAAGTTTGCATGATTTTGACATGTATATTTTAAGTTATGATTTATTTAAGCTTTATGCTAGATTAAGTTTGATGCTTTTTATAGCCCCTTTATTCAACTTTTCTGCAACCACATGTGCACCCTAGGGCTTTGCTTTGATGATTAGTACCTCTGGTATGATGGATGTGGTTTTATAAAATTGTTTAATAGGTGATTTGGATTTAATCTTGTGTAGGAGTTTAAATTCAAAATCTGAAAAATAATTTGAGTCTGCAACCATGCTTTGGTCAGAAACTAATTTTTGGCATACAAGACCTGTAGGAGAAAGTTGAGATCAAAAAGTGTATTAAATCTTTTTATATGAATTAATGGTGATTTACTAGGCTGAAATTTGTCTTTTTCGTATAAATTAATTTATAAATGATCTTAAGCTATATTTTGGTTTGAGAGCTTAAATTAAGCATATGTTGCTGTGTGCAAAAGATTAGGCTCATTTGAAGTGTTTTTAATTTAATTTGGGTTTATGGTAGAAAGGCTTGTGTTGAGTAATTAAAGAAAGAAATGGGAATTAAAATGTTAAATTGTGAAATCAAGTTTGTCTCTGTTTTTGTTAAATTAAAAACACCCCCTTGCTGTTTGGTGAAGTTAAGTAACTTAAATTACTTAGATGTGCACACAATCACTATCAAAGTAGTGTTTTGTTTATTATCACACACCCTAATAATTTACGTGAGAAAATAATAATGTTTGGATGAATGTGTCCAACAAGAGTTGGTTTTGTGGTAATTCTCCCACCTTCACCATAATCTAATGCATGTGCATGTAAATGTGTGGATCTTTCGACGGGACATACACGCTCACCCAGGAGGAGGAGGGAGCAGCCAGTGGAGAGCTGAACCAAATTGGTGTGCAGCAAGACCTGGACCAAAGTCCAAAAGAGCCCAAGGCTTGTATTGGTACTGAGTCTGAGGAAGGCAAGCACCGGTTTCAGCTAACCCATCTTTTATAAATGAAAATCATGTCCTTTACTTTTCAGCGCTTTATTGATTTAAATTGTGCATTTAAGTTTCAGGAGTTGTTTTGAAACCTAGTTGCATGTTCCTTAGGACTCCTATGCTATTTTACTAGTATGTTAGGAACGCTAGTGCCATGCTCTAAGGTCACGGTAGAAGTCGAGTAATGACTCATTGCTCGCGAGATATAGGATGCTTATGTTGGAATCATAAGTTGGTTAAATTGACTCGCTCATGTGGTAAGAGCAATGGGTTCGGTCTCAACCGAGTAGCATTGTGTCTTTGGTTTAAGCTATTGAACGTACCAAGTGCTTGTCGGGAATGGGACCGGTAAGCTTAGTACCTAATGAACCAGTGCGGGAATTTTATCGCTACTACTCTTGAGATGCGTCTCCCGGTTTTCTCCCGGTAGTGCAAGTGTGATCTGGACGGGCCGTGTGAGGGCGTTCCAAGAACCTTGTACTTAGGACTGTAGCATCTTTTCCTAATCTGGGGAATGACGGGAACCGCCTGGTCGGGGTAGACCCCACTTTTGCTTTTATTTGAATTCTTGGGGTCTATCTCTTCCGTGTATCTTGGGTTTACCTTGCAAGGATATAAATCGATCGATCGTCGGTCACTCACCGTTATCTGAGTCGGCTTGACCACTGGCTACCCCATGTTTATTTATGGAACATTTTGGATTAATATTGTTACTCGTTTAATATTGTTTGCACAACATGCTTGTTTAGTACAGGTGCTCACCTAGACTGATTAACATACTAGAATATGAGCTAAAACTTGAAAATAAGGATCCACCCTTAGTCGCTTTTGGCAAAACAAACCCGGCAGCCCAAAAAGCCTTGCATGTCTAGTCGTACTTTATTTTTGTCGGGTAAGTCTTGCTGAGTATTAGTACTCGGCCTTGCTTAATTTGTGGTTTTCGAGTAATCCCATCCGGCCGGTTCTATCCCGGATGGTTGGGAGCTTGAATGGGAGAACGATGATGAGGAGTGATATGCATGGATGACCTCCCGTGTGTATCATGCGCTAGTTTTATTTCCGCCGTTTAAACTCGATAATGTTTACTCTTATGTATGAAAAACCTGGTTTGTAATAATGTCGAACTTGTGAACCTTTTATGTAATATAATGTTGTACTCGGTCCCGCCTTCGTGTGGTCTTAGCGCATATCGGCGATCCGTTGTATGTCATTTACCGGGCTTTACCCGGCGGAAGCGACTTAATAATTCTTTATTATTGCTTAATGGCCATGTGGACAGGCTTAGGCGATAATACGGAATTATTTTGGGCGGTTCTGTCACAGCTGGTACCAGAGCGATGATATGCACCAGAGTAATTAAAATACCTTAACAAACTTGTTTTTGGAATAAAAGTTGCCAAGATTAATAATCTTGCTAAAAGAGTAGGACGTTAAGGTTTAATCTAGTCCGAGAGGCCCTAGAGGGAATTTTGGGTTCTTTCAGGTGGCTAGTATTCTATGGTGTATTTAGTCTGACTTCCAGCACATTTATTTATGTCAAAACTTACTTTCTTGCACAACCAAACTAGATGAGCCACGTGTTTTATACGTGTGCTGTTCCGCATCACGGGAATTGCGAGGGTTGATGGAGTGATCCATTCCACCGATCCCATCTTCGCGTCTGTTTATGAGTTGTGTGTCGCCACGTGTTTCATACGTGTGCATTCCGCATGTCGCTCATGCGAGGCAAGGGTACACTCCATTCAAACGGAGGGTGTCCGAGGTTGGACGCTGTCCATGCAACGGCTTGATGCATGGATACCGTTTCGTAGTTAACGGTAATGAATGTGGACGCTTTCGTGAGTGCCGGCATGAAAGGTTCCGGATGTTCGTGATTTTTCGTAGGTACACTAACCACGGTTGTTGGGCAAGGTAATTTAAGAAACGAATAGTTTCCGACTAGTTATTATAGGGAGAGACGTTTATATATGCCCTGCCACCAGCACTAACTTCGCTTTTAAGCTTAAAAGCTTTGTGAGGAAGTTTATGACACTTTTTGCATCATGTAAAAGCTATTAAACCAAAACTGAACTTAAATCATGTGTTGTTTGGTCTCTATTCAATTTGTGTTTCTTAAGGACCAATCATGCTAGTTCGATGCTTTGATGAGGTGTTAAGAAAAGATTGTAACTAGATGCTGTCCAAATTTTTTTAAGGATTATCTAGAAAATTTCTGGCTAGGTTCTCTTTAGGGAATTTGTTCATTACCTAGTTAATTTTTTTCCGAATTTCTCATGATTTTAGGATGTTTAAAACTGAAGTTAGGATCAAAATTGCTAGGCTAAGTCATGCTGAAACGTTGCCAAAATCCTAAGTTAGGCAGAAAACTCGAATTTTTACCTATAGTTCCAAAACGAATTTGACCAGAGAATCTATACCAAAAATGTTTCTTATATAGCCTACTTTGTGCTATCAAAATCTCATGGTCATAGGGTTATTAATCTTTGAGATATGATCTTTTTAATGAAGCGTTGTCCTGCTGAAAATTTCTGGGCAATAGCACTCTGAAAATCGATCTATTAGACCCTTTTCCAATCTGATATTATTCAACCTTTGAATACCAAAACTGCTCCTTAGGTATTTATCTACCTCCTGTAGAAATCTCAAGGTCACTAGATTTTTAGTTTGAGAGTTATACCCAAAACACTAAGTCTTTGTCCTGCTGAATTTCAGAACTAATGATCTCTGAAATTCAAATTTTAGGTCATCTTCCTTTGGGATATAGAGCAAACCTTAAATATCAAAATGATTCATAATTTTGTGATGGTCATTCTCACAAAAATTCAGCATTTTTTCATATGTATATTGAGAAATATCGAATTTTTAGTAAGTCCCTGTTTGCTGTAAAAACTGCTAGACAGAGCTTTTGTAACGAACCTTTCGACCCCGGTAAAAGTTGAATCTGTCCCGGAGTTGAATACCAAAGTTGTGGCTTATGAAATTCTACACATGCTTACCAAAATTTAAAAATTTTCTCGGAGCTATTGTTGTCCAAATTCTGGAAGTTTCCACTTGAAGTCTCCTTAGACATGCCCGCTTGTCATTTTGTTGGCAAAATTATAGATGAAATATCTAAGGGAAAATCACATGGTTTCGATGGACGGAAACCCTTTCCTCAATTTTGGAGAAGTAGTTGATAATGAGGCAAGTGGTAGCAATCTACCATTGTCATCGAACTTGTGCTATACGAATGGCTATTACCTTCCATTTGGTTTCGTGATCAATGCATGAGGCTAGCCCAACTTGAAATTACTCTCGCTTGGCAAGTGCTTGATTAGCACCATGAGAGCATGGCCCAAGCATTGGGTACCAAATGAAATCATTTGATAGCTAGGATTTTTCTTCCAGCGAAATCGTGATAAGGTCTTCTTTTAATTTCCTTGAAAATTTGGGAATAATTAAAAATACAAGCGTGGGTTGAAACTTTGTATTGGACACGCTCATCAAAATTCAGCCTCCTCATGTTCCTACTCTAAGAGTTGTGAACATGTTTGTGAACCTTGGCTTGCTGCACAATCGCCAAGGCGAGTAGAGGTTTTCGGATTCGTGAGTATGATTTCTTGGCCGACGTGTTCACTCCCGTATCATGCGGGTATGCTCTCCGAAGCACTCAACTATTCCCGGATGTTGACATCATGGGTTCGATCACTAGTGATCTCCCAACTTTGGAATGTTTCTTTTTGACCTTGCTCATCGATTTTGAGGGCAATAAAATGAATACGAAGTATGGACACCTTCTTACCTACATAAGGAACATATCATATCTTTTGTCAAGTCAACTAAAACTCCGTTGTGCTCTTTTCTTTGGTCGTTTTCCCCACACTTTCTCTAGATAGGAGACAACACTTCAACTCCTTATAGCCATGAAACGTTGGTCCCACAACTTTCTGGCATTGGTATCCCGACTTTTCTCGCTCTAAAGTTCCTTGCCTCAAACTTGATTTTCCCCCTATGCTTGCTCACAAACAAATAAATAAATTTTTGTTTATAAGTGTGAAGAATCTTGTGGCATGAAAATTGGAGCATTTTATCACAATGCATATGCGTACCTTAACAACACATTTTCATTACGCATTATATAACTTGTGCGTTGGGAAATCTTGGGTGACTAACTTGCATAAGTATTAAAAAAAATCCTTCTACTCTACCTTCCTTGTGGTTGATGATGTTTCTCTAACTAAAGGTGTCGCGACGGGACCTAGGGTATCATGTGGTGCGTGACCATGTGATTATCACAAGGAGCGCGCCGGGCATCTTGGGTTATGGAAAATGACTCACCACAATTTTGTTCCCTACTCTTTGATTGCTTCCCCTTTCTTAACTAACTCCATGGGTGCAATAAAGCATACTGACTATGCACCATGAGCAACATATCTCATGAGCATATGCATCAACGCATTTCATCAATATGTGCATCATCATGTGTGCACTACATCATGCACACATCATGTGCATCACTCATTATGCATCATTACATAAGCACCATAAGTTCATGTGCATAAGCATCATATGCTCATGTGCATGTACATCATACTATATACACTTCATCATGAACATCCACATGTGCACCATCCCATTGTTGCACGAGTCATTTCCCATATGCATAAGCATTGTCATCCCATGACTCATCAAGTGCATGAGTTTCAGCTCAAAATCATTACACCCAGTGTGGTGCATAAAGTAATTAAATAATTTAGTAAGGAATAACCTTGAGCAAGAGTAAAAATTCCTAGCTCCAAGCACAACATTCTCCAAAGTCTTGTTCTTGCCACTTGACAATTTATACGACCAAAGACAATCCCGAGTTGAAATCCTTGTGCTCTTCTAAAAGTAGAGTTCGAAATCTTAGTAAAGTAGCTTCGCCACATGATTGTTTACCGGACTTCATCTTCAGAAACATCTTTATGGAACCTTTCGATTGGTCTCTTCTTTCCAAAATCTCAGAGTTTGCCTAATACCTAATCCAATCAGCCGAGTTAAATTGAAAGAGGATGAGCAAAAGTTTTTCATAAGCATTCCAGGTTCTCTATAAGTCAAGACATGAAGAGTTTTCTATCGATCAGCGATCCATGATCCGTTTACACATTTCTTTCAAATTCAAGGAATCAGGGTTTGAGCAAACAATAGACGGATAAAAATCCTTCGCTAATTTTTCCTCGATAAATCCTATTCCTAGATGGTAGATCCCCAATCTCTTCTCGTTTTCCTCAAAGTCACGGCCCTTTCTCTTGAATCGTTTGAACCCATTCTTTTCGGTGCCATGCCAGCATTGCACGGCATCGTCGCTTTGCCATATTTTGTCAAAGCTGCTCGACCGCCGTCTATGCATCATAGAAGCATCGGCGCTATGTCGCCAATGGCACCTCGACTATCGTACATCCCTATCACTATATCACGGGCGATCATCTATGACAAGTGTCACCTCTTCGACCCAACGGGTGACCCATGCACGAAATGAAGGAGTCAACGACGGAACACTCCATTCGCTTTCTTTTCCGAGTATGTTAAACTCAAGAAACTATTTTCTCATCCGAAATTGTTTTGGAAGGCGAAGGATGTTCTCCGTAGATACCATAAGAAATTGGCATTCTTATTAGGTATCAATAGAAAGGGATCATAAAGAGATGATCTAGTTCTTCAAATTCTTCCGACATATTGTTATGGAGTTTCTAAGAAACGACCATAACTGGATTTTTGGTTGTACTGGGCAAACTGATCCAATCATCATAAATTCGGGATCGTGATCTCATCAAAGAAAATACGAGAGAGTTCTCAACCATCGATGTTTTTCTCATTTCATTTCTTGCACCACGACCAAGTCTTGATAGTCGTTTGAACACCTACATATATGTGCTCCATCCGTCTCGTGTCGTCTATCACTTCGTCACCCCTCACCGTAGCGACCATCGCTCCAAAACCTCCGCCAATCCTATCACAAGTGGCCGGTATGCCATCGCCGTTGCACCATGGTGACCCTCGATAAAATGAGAGTATCGCTCATCGTTTTCTACCACCTCCGAGCCGGACCTCCACTCGAGCTTTAAACCTCCATCACCGGCTTTTTCATCCCACTTTGCTCTTTCGGCGCTCACGCCAACTATCTTCATTTGCGACATTCGGCGTTAAAAGGGCCACAAGAAGAATCCAACCCGATGTGGCCAACTATGGATTGTTTTCTCGAGATGTTTGATCCCGTTGGTCGGACCGTAGCACGACCGTACGTCCGCTTGTGTTCCGATTCTTGATGATTTTAGCTTTTCATGTGTACATTCATCGCCACTCCGGCACTAGCGACATTGATATCCTCATCAAGCCCGCTATATCCCCCCGGAGACTTCCCTCTAATCTTGTTGTCAAATCTCGGGACGAGATTTCTTTTAAGGGGGGTAGATTGTAACACCCCGGGTGTTTATTAAAGATAAATACCTCAATTAGTTGTGTTAATCGAGGGTTAATTAGCTCCTAAACAT
This sequence comes from Cenchrus americanus, assembly GCA_947561735.1. Classification (NCBI taxonomy): domain Eukaryota; kingdom Viridiplantae; phylum Streptophyta; class Magnoliopsida; order Poales; family Poaceae; genus Cenchrus; species Cenchrus americanus. Next base: position 27,784,491 of record OX387241.1, on the reverse strand, counting down.
GTTTGACATGTTTTGTCACATTTTTGCACAAAAGACCTTGGTCAAAATCTCAAACCACGGTCAAACCATAGATCTCCTTTAATGCTGAAATGGTTTTCTTGCGCGTTCTCCAAATTTCACTATAGAAGTTCAAAATCGGCCAATACGAAAGTTGTTCGTTATTTCCGGGAACACATTTTTTGTAATTGGCGGACATTCCAATTTTGAGTGCAAATTGGCCGAAAATCGAGTTGAACGCGCTGTGAACAGTAACTTGGGGCCGAGATTTCGTCGACTTCGACCAACGTTCCGGCAAACGATTGATCAAAACATATGTCGCCCTTTGGGAAAGTTGTAGGTCTATAGCTCTTCTACAACTTTGCTTTTTGGAGATTTTCAAGTTAGTTGGTTCTTTTTGAAGTTATGCATTTTTTAAACTGGGCTCACGAAGTTAGAACGGACGAGCGACGTCGCGGACTCAGCGTTGGTGCGCGCGCGCGTCCGCGTCCGCGTCCTCACACCCACGTGGCGACGCCGCGATGCGTCGGTGTACGGACGTCGTGGAATCGTCGGTATGGACCGCTCTTTTCCCCGGACACTCCGCCTCGCGTTTTTCCCGTACACCACGCGTAGCGCCGCCGTCACTACATGCGAGCCACGCGCGGGCCGCGGCGGCGCCGGCTCCGTGCCGCCTCCGCACGCGCGCGACCCCGGCGGTGCGGGACGGGGGTGTAAGGCGAGCCAAGTCGAGCGCCGGTCGTTTGCCTCGTCTTCCTCGCCCGTCTCGCCTCGTGCACGCGCGTGTTGTGCTTTCCCGAGCACGTCGCTCCATTGCCCACCGTCACCGTCCAAAGGTGCCGAACCACCGCCACAACCACCTCCGACCAGCAGCTCAACCTCCTACCCTCTTCCACGCGCCGCTCCTTGCCCTCCTTTATCCGGCCAAGCTTGCCGCGGCCGCTAGGTCGCGTCCTCATCGTCCCGCTGCGGCGGTTCGCGGCGGGCTCACACCGAGCCTCTCGCCGCCGACGTCCGGCGAGGCCACCCCAAGCCGGACAAGCACCTAAAATCGTCGCCGGAGGTACGTAGTGGGCCGTAGGACCACGAAGGACCGAAACGGCGAACCGAGAGGTGGGAGTGAATGGGAGCCGATAAAAATTCTTCTCGAAGGAGATGGAAACTCCAACAAGATGAACACGGCTTCCAACACACGTCTCCGACTCACTACCAAGGTTGGTCAAGCCCATGTAGCCACCGGAGTGCCACCGGACCTAGGAACCAACACACCACCTTCGGACCCGAGAAACGCGGCGGAAAAACCAAACCTCGAGCCTACGGACCCACACCGGTCGGACCGGGGTGAGCACCACCGGTCGGACCGGTCCCCTGCCTGGTGAAACCGAGCAACTTTCACTAAGTGGCTCTACACCGGTCGGACCGGTGAGACACACCGGTCGGTACCGATGACAGCACGAAAGCCCCCAAGGCACCAAAACAGAGCCAACCGACCACCAAACAGACCCAAACTCGAAACAGCAGCAACACGGGACAACAACGAACACACCAAGACGTTCACCCGAGCAAAATCCCACAAGGGCTCGCACCGGTCGGACCGGTCCAAGAGCACCGGTCGACCGGTGTAGCTCCGGGCGACTCGGGATGAACAACACCCGCGGGTCAACTCCCTCAAATCCAAAACCCGATCTCCCGAATCACTCCACGGACTTGAACAAGACTTTGGGGATATCAGGAACACCTCATGAGGAGTCCATATCCAAGTTTAATCCCACCAAATCTCGTCCAAAAAGGAGGAATCGAAGAAATCCCGCCGAAAGCACTTCCAACCCAAGAACTCAAGAAACCCCAAAATCGAGCACTTTTACTCACGGATTAGGGAGGGGAATCACGGCCCAAAGAACCACGAAGGGTTCCCAAAAATTTCCCCCCATCAAATCCCCAAGAGAAAAGTCCCGAAAACAACCCAAAGAAATCACCGAGAGAGGGCTCCGAAAATCACCACCAAGAACAACGGGGAAAACACATCCAAACCTTGAGGAACCACGCCGAATCATCTATACATGAGACAAACGTTCGTACAAGGTCTAGCAAGCCGCCCGATCATCCATCCCTCTCAAACAAGATCTCTCCGTGAAGCTCTCTTGCTAGTCCTAGAGAAAACCTAAGGAAAATAGGTGGAAAATAGGAAAACTAATGAGCTAGGGTTCCAAGAGTTAGCTGCCATCCTCTCACCTCTTGGGTTATATGGAGGCAACCGAATGTCTAAAATGCCCTTCTCTACTAACTAGGGATACAAGCCCCTCAAGGGCGGATTTGGAATTCTTGATGTCTTCACCATCGGACGGATGCCCGGCGACCGCACCCCGCATAGCCTCGACGCAAGCCATGCGATCCCGACGCGTGTCCTCCGCTTCGAAGATTCGGACCGCGTCGTCGCACACCGGTCAGACCGGTGCTCCTCACCGGTCAGACCGGTCAGACCCACCGGTCAGACCGGTCTGGTGCTGCTGCACCTCCGTTTTCGGTTCTCCGGTCTTGGCTTTGTGGATCAACCAAGGAACCCGGTGGTTTTTACGGTGAACCACGGGAAACCCCGCGAACTCGGTGTAGCCTCCGCCAATCTCCACTCATGACTTGGCTCCCACGTAGTCCCGGCTCGACCTTGGTTTTGAGGCTCAACCAAGAAACCGTCCACGACTTCATCTTCTTGTTCATGCCACCATGCGGACCGCACTTGACCCCGCCGGCCACCGGTCCCTCGAACGAAGCCTACTTGTCTTCTCCACACCCGGAGACCTCACCGGCGACGACCTTTCGCGCTTGTTCTTCACCCGCACCAACACGAGTCAAGCCGCAACCCGCACCCGCAATACTTAGCCAAGAATCGGTCCACACAACGTTGTCAATCACTCATCACACAAGGAAGCGACCATCCACCGGTCCTCGAACCACACATGGTCCTCAATCTCCCCCTTGATGAGTGCATTTACAACACCCACACGAAAGTAACAAGAGAGAAAAGAAAAGGAAAAGAAACGAACAAAAAGAGGCTCCAACAAGCGATCGAAAGCCAAACAAAGGCAAAGAGCAAGATCACTTGAAGAAGACAAGTCTCGGACCCCTTAGGCAAGGGCAACGGCTCGACACATCCGAGACAAAGAAAAGCTCAAGCAAAGAGCGCAAACCACCGAATCAAAGCTCGAACAACCACACAGAGCTCCCCCCGCACACACATGCAAGCTCCCCCCGAACCAATGCACCTCCCCCTAGACGAATGCATGCAAGACACCACTTGAAACAGGGCCGCACCGGAACAGCCCCGACCGGTCGGACCGGTCAACACCACCGGTCGACCGGTGTGCAACATGTGTACGGAACTGAAGACTCACACCGGTCGGACGGTGACCACGACCGGTCAGACCGGTGCACAACAGAGCCCAGAAATGGCTCGAAACCACCTGAAAACCTTCTAAACACGTCCGGTAAGCCATTTCAAGCTCAAACTTCTCCCCCTTGTTGGCAATGCATGAATCAAGCCAAAAATGCAAAACTTTCAACCTAGAGCTTCTCAAATAGACAAAATTCAACAAAGAATGCTACACATGTCCAAATGAGCAAGTTAGATACTCTACGGCTTCGTATCGATCTCAACTACATGATCACCAAGTTTCATAACCATTGGACGAAGCTAAGATGGAATTTGGCAATTTTGCGAAAAACTTGCCTCTCATGAGCAAAGTCCTAAACATGATCAAAGCATATCAAAATGGCAAAGCCACAGAAACTTCATGCTAGAACAGCCATTCTAATCATAAGACCATCACAAACACCCACAAGCACCTCATGTCATGTCAAAGCCACCGAGCCATGTGCCTACTTTTATGTATGAGACTTCTCATTGGTAGGCATCATGCAACGGTTTAGCACCCAAAGCAAATTAAATTCAGCACATATGACATGGGAGCACATTTCCAAGCATTTCTCATTTCATTTTCGGATTTGTAAATGGTACATGAAATGTCTTTGCGACAAAAAGGAACTTATGCTCCTCCACAAGATAAAACAAGAGGGCTAAACATTCATGATGGCAAATGAGCCTTTGGCCCCATATGATCAATAAACTAGCCATCCAACCACAAATTAAGCATAACCAAGCCACTAAAACATGTCAAGAGCATATAAAGGCATTTACACATGAGAGAGCATACATGTGACATTTTTCAAAAGCATAGCTATCAACCATGGATTATTCATCAAGATCATCAAGAGCTAAGTCAAACTAACCATAGCATACCAAACAAGCTCACAAAGACATATATCTCATTCCATGGTGAACAATGTATATGAGAGAAGCTTTTCCTAACTAATGCATATGATACAAAATGCATGCAATCTAAGATACAAGAATGCCTATACATCATGTTACATATGCCATGCCAAATGCAAGAAATGCACAAAGGAAAGCTATACATATGCTACAAACCGGCTCCTCGAGGGGAGGCAAAACGGGCTCGACACCACGGCAAAAGAGAGCTCCCACACACCCAACTCGGGAAATCAAACACACACCAAGTTCCCCCACAAACGAGTGAAAGTTGCTTGATCTAGGGGTTTGGTGAAAATATCGGCTAGTTGGTCATGTGTGGGTACATGGATCAAAGCTATCTTCCCTTTCTCTACGTTGTCTCTCAGAAAATGGTTCCTCACTTCTATGTGCTTGGTTTTGGAATGGAGCACTGGGTTCTTTGCAACGCTTATGGCACTGGTGCTATCACATTGAAATGGGACATGGGTATACTCCTCACCAAAGTCACTCATGGTGTAGGTGATCCAAAGGAGCCGAGAGCAACAACTAGCGACGGCAACATACTCGGCCTCGGTCGTGGATTGAGCAACACTCGACCGCTTGCGGGAAGACCAAGACACCAAAGAAGAACCCAAAAGCGGCAAGTCCCGAGGTGGACTTCCTATCCAACCGACACCGGCAAAATCCGCGCACGAAAAACCATGAAGCGTCAAAGAAGAGGACGCGGAGTACCAAAGGCCGAAGTAGGGAGTGTGACGCAAGTACACGAAAATTCTCTTCACCGCTTGCCGATGCGAAGTCCTCGGAGACGCTTGAAAACGAGCGCACGGACACACCGAGAAGCGTATGTCCGGCCTCGTTGCCGTCAAGTAGAGGAATGACCCGATCATGCTCGGTACTCCTCCTGGTCCACGTGTTCACCTTCCTCGTTCGCATCAAGAGCCGTAGTCGTACTCATCGGCGTCGTCATAGCCTTGGAGTCCTCCATCTTGAACTTCCGCACAATGTCCTTGGTGTACTTAGCCACGGTGCACAAATGTTCCTTCCTTTGATTGCTTGATTTGTAGCCCGAGGAAGAAGCGCAACTCACCCATCATGCTCATCTCAAACAAAGCTGCTCATATCATCCGCAAACCTTGCAACAAGAGAGTTAGACGAGCCACCAAAGACAATATCATCCACGTACACCCGCACAATCGGGATATCTCTCGCCTGCCTCGGCAAAAACAAGGTCGATCGACCTTCCCCATCTCAAAACCTCTCTCAAACAAGAACCCCCTCAACCTTGCCATACCAAGCTCTAGGCGCCTTCTTCAACCCATACGGCGCCTTCCTCAACTTGTACACCCGGTGGGGGTACTTCTCATTCTCAAACCCGGAGGAGGCCTGCCTCACATACACTTCTTCCTCCAACACTCCATTCGGAAAAGCACTCTTCACATCCATTTGGTGCAACTTGAACCCTTTAGCCACGAGAAAAGTCTAGAAGGATCCTAATCGCCTCCAAACGGGCTACGGGAGGAAAGGTCTCCTCGTAGTCGATCTCCTCCTTCCGGACCGAACTCTTGAGCAACAAGTCTCGACTTGTTCCTCACAACCTCACCCTTCTCTCCCTCTTTGTTTTTCCACACCCACTTTGTACCAATCGGCTTACACCCCGGGGGAGGGTCAACCAACTCCCACACCCGATTCCTCACAAAGTTCTCCAACTCCTCATGCATCGAGTTAACCCAATTGTGATCGGATAGTGTGTGTCCAATGTCTTTGGGCTCGAAAGAAGCAACAAACGCAGCATGAGCAAAATGAGAATTGTTCCGAACCCTCGACCGTGTAGTGCGTTCATTCATGTCGCCGATGATCCTCGAAGCTGGGTGATCCACTTGAACTCGCCGGGGAGGTTCTCGCCTCGAAGCTACCTCCCCCTCAACATCAGCTTCTCCTCGTTCTTGATTCGTCGTCGTAGGTGTAGCAGAGGGTCCATCCATCATCGTAGTCGAAGTAGTGGGTACATGTTCAGCCGGGGGCACCGCACGGCCATCTTCATCATCACCATGTTCATGCTGCTCCTCTTGAAACATCTCCTCGCCAAGCTCATCATCACCTGCACACTCAAAGACAAGCTGACTACGTGGCTCTATCTCGTCAAAGGTTACCTCGCAAGTCTCCACGATTTGGTTAGTTTCAAGATTGAGCACACGATATGCTCTGGAATGAGATGCATAACCAAAGAAAATGCCATCGACAGACCTAGCCTCAAACTTATCCAACTTCCCGCCTTTCTTCGAATGAAGCACTTGCAACCAAAGACATGGAAGTGACTCACCTTGGGTGTGCGACCATGCATCAACTCATAGCATGTCTTCTTCTTGTGCACTGCGAGGTATATCCTGTTCGACACATAGCACGCGGTATTCACCGCCTCAGCCCAATACCTCCTCGGAGTCCTATGCTTATCAAGCATCGTCCGAGCCATCTCGCACAAGGTCCTGTTCTTCCTTTCCACAACACCATTCGGGGAGGCGTATACGGACTCGAAAGCGGTGCTCAAGACCCAAGTCATGGCAAAAGGTTTCAAAACGAGAGTTCCTGAATTCCGAGCCATTATCACTGCGGATAGCTCGTATGGCATCTCCGTGGCTCTCGTTCCTCAACCTCAAGACTAGATCTCGAACAAAACCAAACATCTCCCCCTTATCCTCAAGAAAGAACACCCACGCATACCGAGAATAGTCGTCCACCACAACAAGGACATACCACTTCCCACCCGCGGATCCAACACGAGCCGGGCCAACAAGGTCCATATGGAGTAGCTCGCATGGACGCTCGTCATCACATCGGTGAGAGGCGAGGTGAGAAGAGGCCACCATCTTGGCATGCCTACACGGAGCACAAACCAACTCTTTCTCAAGCCTCAACCGTGGCAATCCTCGGACCAAATTGAGTTTACTCAAGCGAGACAAAAGTTCAAAGCTCAAGTGACCCAACTTCCTGTGCCACTTCCACAACTCACTCGAAGAACCAGCCAAGAAACAACGCTCCACACCCGAAGATTGAGAAAAATCAGCACGAAACACCTCACCCTCGGGAACGACCATACAGACAAGGTCCCCTCGAGAGTCCACAATCCGAGAACCACCCGGCCGAAACAACACCTCAAAACCCTCATCCAACAACCGGGACACGGAAAGCAAATTGTACCCCGCCGATTGAACAAGAGCAACACGCCTCGAGTGATCTTATCACTCACTTTGATCTCACCTTTCGAAAGCACACGCCCACGCCCATTGTCCCCAAAGGTGATGTACCTCTTCGTCACCACGGGACGAGACTTGAGAACCACCCCCTGTCTCCGGTCATATGCCTCGAGCAACCGGAGTCAATCAACCAAATGTTCTTCAAGTCTCCCACCCGAAATTCAAAAATAAGCACGTGAGCGAACAAACGACTCAAAGATCGGGGTTAGTACCAAAGGAGGAAAACCAGTGCCGAGCCATTTGCTCGAAAGTGGGGTTAGCACCAACCAAAGCATCTCTCCTACCAAAACTACCTCCACGAACACCACCACGGTAACCACCCTGAGGGAACCATCCCTCTCTGCTCGGAGGAGGACCAAATCCACGCAAGAAAGCCCGTGGAACGTCCTTCCTCTCCAACTCAAAGCCACGACTCCTCCAATCCCCGTATTGAGCACGAGGAGGAGAACGCCTAGCAACCGACCACCCGCACCCTTTCCGGCCCAACCACCGAACCACGACCACTTGAAACAACCCTCGCACCGTACGAGCTCGAAACCCAAACGGTCTCCGTCTGTGCCCTCGCACCGTCGGCCAGGTGCCCCACACCGGTCCGACCGGCAGGTGTGACCGGGGCAAAGACAGCACCACCTGCAGCCTTCTTCTTTCCCCAAGCCGAAATGTCCTCACACTCGCCTTGCCCCCGGGCATATGCATACGAGGCTCAAGTACACCATTGGAAGGGTGGTACTTGTCCTTGTTAGCCCACTCCTTTGCCATTCTCTCCTCACGCTTCCTTTTGAAGCAAAACTCCTCCTTATGGCCATCTCTCCCACAATAGCCACAACGGAACCTCACAAGCTTAGGCTTAGGCTTGGGATGTGGTCGCTCACTTGGTTTCTCTCCACTCAAACCCTCCAACGGTTTCTCAACACTAGCCTTCTCACTCTCCTTCCCAAAGAACACTTTCCCCGAAGTGCTCACAAACTTGATAGACTTTTGTAGGTCATTTGTGGGTGTAGGAAACACGGGTGGAGTCGGGGTTGTGTCTAGTCGGTTCCTTAGATGGTTAGGTTTTGGAGGGAAATCATTTTTGTGGTGGGTTTTTGGTGGCTCGGGATATTCTCTCCACTTTTTTCACCAACCTTGTTTGCCCTAAGCCCCTCACCATCTTGCCTCTTAAAGGCCTCGATCATCATCCTCAAGCGAGGTTCATGGCCGGACAACCAATCCATCAACTTCCTCAAGTCATCATTCTCATCCCGCAAACGATCAACATAATGTGCAAGCTCCAAATTTTTCAATGCATGCATTTCACGGGTAGAGCAAGATGTAGGCATGGGTTCCTTCAATTTAGCCTCGAGCGAACTAGTGTAGGCATGCATCTCATCAATCTTAGCATGCAAAACGAGACAAGAAGTGCAAGCACCTAGCAAAGCAGGTCTATACTTAAGCTCAGCCACTTCAACCCTAAGCACATCTAGTTCCTCACACTTGGAGGCATGCTTCTCCTTAAACAAAGCAAGATCAGCAAGGAATATGGAGCAATCAGCACAATCATTCTCATCAGAAACAACAGGGCTAGCCTTAAGCGAATCAATCTCAAGCTTTCTATCAAGCACCCGTGTCTCTAGCTCGACCACTCTAGTCCTAGCATCCTCGAGTGAAGCCCTAAGCTCTTTCCTCATTTTCTTGGCCTCTCTAAGCATGTCATCACGGTTATCAAGCAAAGAGCAAAGCCTCTCATTCTCCTGGCGCAAGAAGGGAAGTTCATCACGCACCTCGTCGTCGGACTCAGAGTCCGAGTCGCTCTGTGTGCTCTTCTTCTTGCCGGAGCTCGGCGCCATGGTGCGAAGCCATCTCTCGCGAAGCGCTCACCCGCTCGGGTTCTTAGACGACTTCTTGTTCTTGCGACGATCTCCCTCGTCTTCACCGTTGCTCGAGCTCGAGGTGGAGTGCGCGGAAGCGGAGTCGACGTCGCTCGCTCCAACCATCGCTCGGGCCTTGCCACGACCCTCCTTCTTCCTCGATCGTCGCTCGTCCTTGTACTTGTTCTTGTGCTTGCTCTTGTGGTCGCGCCTCGAACGGTACTTGCCATCGTTCATCCTCGGCTTGTGCTTGTAGCCGTCCTTGTTCTCGGCCTTCTCCGGGCGGTCGGTGACGAAGTGTCCCGGCCTTGCCGCACCGGAAGCAAGTTCTCGTGTTCCTCCTCATGTTCACGCGGTTCTCGTGCGGCCTCTCGAACCGCCTAGTCAACGGCGCCGACTCGTCCTCTCCAAGGTCATCAAACTCCTCATCTGGCATAGACATCAAAGAGGAAAACGAGAACGTCCTGGTGGATGGGTTAGAGTTAGTCTTTCCTTTGGAACCACCAACGAGGGCAAGACTATGGGAATCAGTCGGTCCCTCGAGCTTGGCGATCATGCCCCTATCCACCTCGGCCCGACTTGAGCTTCGAGAACGGCTCGTTCACCGTCAGAGTATCATACCTCTCCGACTCGACTATGGCCTCGAACTTTCCGCCCCATATCGTACGATCCAAAGAGTGTAAGAGCTTGACCGCTCTATCATGATCATCGCACGAGAGCACGTCCACATTGGCTCTCATGTTGTTCACCACCACCGTGAACCTGCGAAACAAGGCATCGATGGACTCACCAGGGGAGATGAGTGAAGTTCTCGTACTCTCTCCGTAGGTCGCATACATCCGTGCCTGAACCTGGGCATTCCCAACATGAGCCTCCTTCAACACCGCCCAAATCCTACAAGCCAAGTGCTCGGTGTGCACCCGATCGAACTCAGGCTGACACAAAGCACGAAACAAGTAGTCGACCGCCTTATTGTTGGCGTCGAATCTGTCCCTCGACCCTGGAGCAAGGAAATCCATCGGCCGGACATAGCCTCGTGTCCACCGTGACATCCCAAAGAAGCCGACCCTTTCCGCGGAGGAACGCACCCATCCGCTTGCTCCACATCCGGTAGTTCTTGCCATCGAAGTGTGGAGGGCCCGAACCCCGTTCCGGTACGCCATCCTTGGATCTTAGACGGTTAGAGTCAACAAAGACCCGAACCGGCTCGATACCACTTGAAGGACCGAAACGGCGAACCGAGAGGAGGGGGGGGAGTGAATGGGAGCCGATAAAAATTCTTCTCGAAGGAGATGGAAACTCCAACAAGATGAACACGGCTTCCAACACACGTCTCCGACTCACTACCAAGGTTGGTCAAGCCCACGTAGCCACCGGAGTGCCACCGGACCTAGGAAACAACACACCACCTTCCGACCCGAGAAACGCGGCGGAAAAACCAAACCTCGAGCCTACGGACCCACACCGGTCGGACGGTGAGCACCACCGGTCGGACCGGTCCCCGCTGGTGAACCGAGCAACTTTCACTAAGTGGCTCTACACCGGTCGAGCCGTGAGACACACCGGTCGGACCGATGGCGACACCGAAAGCCCCCAAGGCACCAAACAAGGCCAACCGACCACCAAACGGACCCAAACTCGAAACAAGCAGCAACACGAGACAACAACGAACACACCAAGACGTTCACCCGAGCAAAATCCCACAAGGGCTTGCACCGGTCGGACCGGTCAAGAGCACCGGTCGACCGGTGTAGCACGGGCGACTCGGGAAGAACAAAGACCCGCGAGTCAACTCCCTCAAATCCAAAACCCGATCTCCCGAATCACTCCACGGACTTGAACAAGACTTTGGGGATATCGGGAACACCTCATGAGGAGTCCATATCCAAGTTTAATCCCACCAAATCTCGTCCAAAAAGGAGGAATCGAAGAGAACCCGCCGAAAGCACTTCCAACCCAAGAACTCAAGAAACCCCAAAATCGAGCACTTTTACTCACGGATTTGGGAGGGGAATCACGCCCCAAAGAACCACGAAGGGTTCCCACAAATTTCCCCCATCAAATCCCCAAGAGAAAAGTCCCGAAAACAACCCAAAGAAATCACCGAGAGAGGGCTCCGAAAATCACCACCAAGAACAACCGAGGAAAACACATCCAAACCTTGAGGAACCACGCCGAATCATCTATACATGAGACAAAGCTTCGTATAAGGTCTAGCAAGCCGCCCGATCATCCATCCCTCTCAAACAAGATCTCTCCGTGAAGCTCTTTTGCTAGTCCTAGAGAAAACCTAAGGAAAATAGGTGGAAAATAGGAAAACTAATGAGCTAGGGTTCCAAGAGTTAGCGCCATCCTCTCACCTCTTGGGTTATATGGAGGCAACCGAATGTCTAAAATGCCCTTCTCTACTAACTAGGGATACAAGCCCCTCAAGGGCGGATTTGGAATTCTTGATGTCTTCACCATCGGACGGATGCCGGCGACCGCACCTCGCGTAGCCTCGACGCAAGCCATGCGATCCCGACGCGTGTCCTCCGCTTCGAAGATTCGGACCGCGTCGTCGCACACCGGTCCGACCGGTGCTCCTCACCGGTCGTGGCCCGGTGCTGCCGCCGCACCTCCGTCTTCGGTTCTCTCGGTCTTGGCTTTGTTGATCAACCAAGGAACCCGGTGGTTTTCTCGGTGAACCACCGAAACCCCGCGAACTCGGTGTAGCCTCCGCCAATCTCCACTCATGACTTGGCTCCCACATAGTCCCGGCTCGACCTTGGTTTTGAGGCTCAACCAAGAAACCGTCCACGACTTTATCTTGTTGTTCATGCCACCATGCAGCCCGCACTTGACCCCCGCCGGCCACCGGGTCCCTCGAACGAAGCCTACTTGTCTTCTCCACACCCGGAGGCCTCACCGGCAACGACCTTTCGCGCTTGTTCTTCACCCGCACCAACACGAGTCAAGCCGCAACCCGAACTCGCAATACTTAGCTAGGAATTAGTCCACACAACGTTGTCAATCACTCATCACACAAGGAAGCGACCATCCACCGGTCCTCGAACCACACATGGTCCTCGGACCCGCTCCCGGTCGTTTTTGGTGTGATTTAAAATATACACATGCTATGAACTTGAATTTTGGATATGTTTCTCTTTATGTCATGTATAGATCTGTGGCAAAAGTTTGCATGATTTTGACATGTATATTTTAAGTTATGATTTATTTAAGCTTTATGCTAGATTAAGTTTGATGCTTTTTATAGCCCCTTTATTGAACTTTTCTGCAACCACATGTGCTCCCTAGGGCCTTGCTTTGATGATTAGTACCTCTGGTGTGATGGATGTGGTTTTAGGAAATTGTTTAATAGGTAATTTGGATTTAATCTTGTGTAGAAGTTTAAATTCAAAATCTGAAAAATAATTTGAATCTGCAACCATGCTTTGGTCAGAAACTCATTTTTGGCATACAAGACCTGTAGGAGAAAGTTGAGATCAAAAAGTATATTAAATATTTTTATATTAATTAATGGTGATTTACTAGGCTGAAATTTGTCTTTTTCGTTTAAATTAATTTATAAATGATCTTAGGCTATATTTTGGTTTGAGAGCTTAATTTAAGCATATGTTGTTGTGTGCAAAAGATCAGGCTCATTTGAAGTGTTTTTGATTTAATTTGGATTTATGGTAGAAAGGCTTGTTTTGCGTAATTAAAGAAAGAAATGGAAATTAAAGTGTTAAATTGTGAAATCATGTTTGTCTCTGTTTTTGTTAAATTAAAAACACCCCCTTGCTGTTTGGTGAAGTTAAGTAACTTAAATTACTTAGATGTGCACACAATCACCATCAAAGTAGTGTTTTGTTTATTATCACACACCCTAATAATTTCTGTGAGAAAATAATAATGTTTGGATGAATGTGTCCAACAAGAGTTGGTTTTGTGGTAGTTCTCCCACCTTCACCATAATCTAATGCATGTGCATGTAAACGTGTAGATCTTCCTGACGGGACATACACGCTCACCCAGGAGGAGGAGGGAGCAGCCAGTGGAGAGCTGAACCAAATTGGTGTGCAGCAAGACCTGGACCAAAGTCCAAAAGAGCCCAAGGCTTGTATTGGTACTGAGTCTGAGGAAGGCAAGCACCGGTTTCAGCTAACCCATCTTTTATAAATGAAAATCATGTCCTTTACTTTTCGATTGCTTTATTGATTTAAATTGCGCATTTAAGTTTCAGGAGTTGTTTTGAAACCTAGTTGCATGTTCCTTAGGACTCCTATGCTCTTTAACTAGTATGTTAGGAACGCTAGTGCCATGCTCTAAGGTCACGGTAGAAGTCGAGTAATGACTCATTGCTCGCGAGATATAGGATGCTTATGTTGGAATCATAAGTTGGTTAAATTGACTCGCTCATGTGGTAAGAGCAATGGGTTCGATCTCGACCGAGTAGCATTGTGCTGGTTTAAGCTATTGAACGTACCAAGTGCTTGTCAGGAATGGGACCGGTAAGCTTAGTACCTAATGAACCAGTGCGGGAATTTTATCGCTACTACTCTTGAGATGCGTCTCCCGGTTTACTCCCGGTAGTGCAAGTGTGATCCTGGACGGGCCATGTGAGGGCGTTCCAGTAACCTTGTACTTAGGACTGTAGCATCTTTTCCTAATCTGGGGAATGACGGGAACCGCCTGGTCGGGGTAGACCCCACTTTTGCTTTTATTTGAATTCTTGGGGTCTATCTCTTCCGTGTATCTTGGGTTTACCTTGCAAGGATATAAATCGATCGATCGTCGGTCACTCACCGTTATCTGAGTCGGCTTGACCACTGGCTACCCCATGTTTATTTATGGAACATTTTGGATTAATATTGTTACCTGTTTAATATTGTTTGCATAACATGCTTGTTTAGTACGGGTGCTCACCTAGAGCGATTAACATACTAGAATATGAGCTAAAACTTGAAAATAAGGATCCACCCTTAGTTGCTTTTGGCAAAACAAACCCAGCAGCCCAAAAAGCCTTGCATGTCTAGCCGTACTTTATTTTTGTCGGGTAAGTCTTGCCGAGTATTAGTACTCAACCTTGCTTAATTTGTGGTTTTCGGGTAATCCCATCCGGCCCGGTTCTATCCCGGTATGGTTGGGAGCTTGAATGGGAGAACGATGATGAGGAGTGATATGCATGGATGGCCTCCCGTGTGTATCATGCTAGTTTTATTTCCGTTGTTTAAACTCTGATCATGTTTACTCTTATGTATGAAAAACCTGGTTTGTAATAATGTCGAACTTGTGAACCTTTTGTGTAATATAATGTTGTACTCTGGTCCCGCCTTCGTGTGGGCTTAGCGCATATCAGCGATCCTGTTGTATGTGATTTACCGGGCTTTACCCGGCGGAAGCGACTTAATAATTCTTTATTATTGCTTAATGGCCATGTGGACCGGCTTAGGCGATAATACGGAATTATTTTGGGCAGTTCTATCACAAGGCTCAACCAAGAAACCGTTCGTAACTTCATCTTGCTGTTCATGCCACCATGCGGCCCGCACTTGACCCCGCTGGCCACCAGGTCCCTCGAACGAAGCCTACTTGTCTTCTCCACACTTGGAGGCCTCACTGGCGACGACCTTTCATGCTTGTTCTTTACCCGCACCAACACCGGTCAAGCCGCAACCTCGCACCCACAATACTTAGCCAAGAATCAGTCCACACAACGTTGTCAATCACTCATCACACAAGGAAGCGACCATCCACCAGCCCTCGAACCACACATGGTCCTCAATCTCCCCCTTGATGAGTGCATTGACAACACCCTCATATAATAACAAGAGAGAAAAAAAAGAAAAGAAGCAAATAAAGGAAACTCCAACAAGTGATCGAAAGCCAAACAAAGGCAAAGAGCAAGATCACTTGAAGAAGACAAGTCTCGGACTCCTTAGGCAAGGGCAACGGCTCGACACATCCGAGACAAACAAAGCACAAGCAAAGAGCACAAACCACCAAAGCAAAGCTCGAAAAACCACAAAGAGCTCCCCCTGCACACATGCAAGCTCCCCCTGAACCAATGCACCTCCCCCTGGACGAATGCATGCAAACCACTTGAAAACAGGGCAGCTGCAACAACTTCAGCTCTCACCGGTCAGACCGGTCACCACCACCGGTCAGACCGGTTCCCAACATGTGCACAGGACCAGCACTCTGACCGGTTAGACCGGTGACCTCGACCGGTCAGACCGGTGCACACCAGAGCCCATAAATGGCTCGAAACCACCTAAAAACCTTCTAAATGCATAGCAAGCCATTTCAAGCTCAAACTTCTCCCCCTTGTTGACAATGCATGAATCAAGCCAAGAATGCAAAACTTTTAACCTAGAGCTTCTCAAACATACAAAATACAACAAATGATGCTACACATGTCCAAATGAGCAAGTTAGATACTCTATAGCTTTGTATCGATCTCAACTACATGATCACCAAGTTTCACAACCATTGGACGAAGCTAAGATGGATTTGGGCAATTTTGCGAAAAATTTGCCTCTCATGAGCAAATTCCTAAACATGATCAAAACATATCAAAGTAGCAAAGCCACACAAACTTCATGCTAGGACAGCCATTCTAATCATAAGACCATCACAAACACCCACAAGCACCTCATGTCATGTCAAAGCCACCGAGCCATGTGCCTACTTCTATGTATGAGACTTCTCATTGGTAGGCATCTGTTGACGGTGAAATTCCATCAACCTAGCCATGAGTTTACCTTCGGTGTTGTCATGATTTTTGTATCTTATCCATTGGTACTAGCCCCCGTGGTATAACAAGTTCACTTGTACATGTCGGTTTTGGAGTTTAGTGTTTATGCAGGGTTTTAGCGTTGAAAGCAAGACTTCTGGGATAAGTTCATTAAGCACCTCATGAAAAGGCTGTCGGGGACAGCCCTAGGGGTCCCCTTAAACCACCGGAAATCCCCACTTAAAACCTGCAACAAAGCAAAACACGCTTAGCCTAACCATGCAGGTGCCTAACCATGCAGGGTACGGCCCACGCTGCAAAGGACCTCAATGGCCCACCAAGACAACCCTCTCGAAGATCCCCTCGAGCAGGCTTCGCCCCGCTCGAGGATACCTGCCTCCCTCGAGCGGGCTCCGTCCCGTTCGAGGGGGTGCGCTCCCCTCGGGCAGGGTCTGCCCCGATCGAGGGTCCGCTCCCCCTCGAGCAGACTCCGCCTCGCTCGAGGGCCCACCTCGCCCTCGATCGGAGTCCGCTTCGCTCGAGGGGCGCCCTCACGCGTGCACCGGCCCCCGTACACGGGCATTTAACGCCCTGACACCGGTGGGACGGCGCCATCATGCGCCGGGGCTCGCGCCCCGGTGCCGCCGCACCAACTCCCCGGGGGAGGAGCCCATCCCCCATCACCGTGGGGAGGGACCGTGCGGCGCGGCCGGTGTCGTCCCGTGACGCCGCGCGCCGCCCCAAGACGGATAACGCGCCGAGCCCTCGAAGGGGGCCGGCCGCACCCTCGATTCACTTTCTTGTGACCCTACGGGGGTTAGGTGGAAGCGCTAGGCCGGTGGAACACCATCCCCGCCACCGTAACAGCATGGCCGCCGTCCCCGCGCGCGCGCGGGCGCACGCCGGCGCCGTAGCAACAACCCCAAGGCTCGTGAAGCGCGTCGGGAAGGGACGCCGTCTTACCTACTCCCCGTACCCCGTACAGGGCCAACGTCGCGCACCTCCCTCGAGCCCATCGAGAGGACATCGCCACCATCCGCCGCCCTTCTACCCTCGAACCGCCCCCGTTCGGGTACAAGGTAGGCCATCATGGCCGGATCGCTCGCAAGGATCGTCGGGACGGCCGCCCACTCTACAAGCATAGCACGTCGTGTTTCCCCACGTAGCTAGATAGCGCGGCGCGCATGTAATACGCCTCACCCTTGATCTATAAAAGGGAGAGACGGAGGAACACACCGCACACCACGTACTCATTCTCCAATTCTCCCACAATATCTTCGCCCACTCCTCCGGGGACTTGGAAGCCACGCTTCCTCTCCCGCCTTGCTTGTAGCAGCCCCCACTACGAGCACCCCGGTGCTAAGTAATATAGTGCCTCGAGCACGCCACCGCCGGACGTACGGCCCCCTCGGCCGGAACCGGGGATAAACTCTGTGTCACTTGTTACTTAGCATCGACCATTGAGGGATAGACCACGGCGCTTTCTACGGTTAGTGTCGGGACCATACCGCACCGACGTTGGCGCCCACCGTGGGGCAATCGAGCGCCTAAGGTCATTCCGTCAACTCCCTCCATGGTGATCCGCACCGAGTACCGTGGTACACGCCACCGCATGGGTAGCTCGGACCCCCCTCCCGCCCGGGTTCGAAGTCGCTTCGGGGACTCGAACTTTCGGTGCCACGGGGAACGGCTATCTCATGCGCCTCACCAACCGTGAGGAGCTCCGCGCGCGGCGCCGGCCGAGTCCGCTGCGGTCCCCGGCCGCACGCGCCGCCACGGCGCGGACGCCCGCGAGCACGGATGCCGCGGGTCCGTCGACGCCGTGACGCCGCCGCCGCCGCGGGCTACGTTCGCGCCGGGGGGCGCGGTCGGAGCGACGGCGGGCCGAGCGCGCGCGCCTCTCAACACGGCGCGCCCTGCGCCACGACGACCGCCACCGCCCCGGCGGGACAACGCGCGGTCCCCGCCCGCGCATTCCCCATCGGGTTGCGTGGCGCCACGTCGGCCTACAACAACAACGTCGGCACCACGATGCGCGAGGGTCCCGCCCGGCCGCCACGTCCTCGTCGCCGAGGATCCCGGCGCCTCGGTGGCCGACGAGTCGTCTACGGGCTCCCTCGACGCGTTGCCGCCCGCCAACCGCCACGGCTATGCGGACGGGGACTTCTCGGCGTGCCGGACCCGGTCATGTTCGGGCGTTTCCTCGACGCTACGGACACCGGTTCGGCCGCTCCGACGACTCCGGCACGGGAGTTACGACCCCGCGCGGGAGTGCTACGCCGTCATCACCAACGACCCGGCCAATGCCGCTAGCGCGGTGGGCGCGGAGACGGGGAGATCACCCCCGCCCCCGGGGATCGCCACGCGCCCGGCCGCGGGGCCAAGCGCTCCCGCCGGGGATGACGCCGACGCGCAGTGGCCCAAGCCCGCGAGCTCGAGGCCAAGCCGGCGGAGGAATACGGACGGTGCGGCTACTCCACGCCTCAATGGCGGGGGAAGCCTCCGCGCGCGGCGAACGCGCGCGGGAGCCGGGCCGACAGTCCGCGACCGCATCAACACCGTCACCAACATCGACAACGCGGACGCGCCCCCGCGGGCGAGCCAAAAACTCATCGCCGCCGCGACGCCGCCGCGGGCCATGCCGCACCCTCGACCCCCGAGGCTCGAGACCCGCACCGCGAGGTGCAAACTCTCATCGAGCAAGCGGCCGTCCGGCGGGCCGAGAGCTCGGCCTCGCGCATCCGCCAACAAAGGGGGATGCACGGGACGACGAAGCCGCACCGGGAGGCGAACCCTCGGTGCACGCGGGGGGGGACCGGCGGGGCGACCCGCCGACCAAGGACGCACGCCGGCCAAGGAACGGCTCCTTGACGCACGCGAGGGGCGGCGGATGGCGACGCCCGCAACGTCATCAACGCCGGGCGCACGAGCGGGGCGGACGCACGAGCAAAGCAAGGGGCTACCACCCTCGACGGGGTGGACGCTACGACGGCCGGCGAGGACCGCTCCCCGACACCGGAGCCCCCAGGCACCCGTGTGTTCAGCCGGGAGATCCGCGCGGCGGCGTTCCCCCAGCGCTTTCGCCAACCCTCGACCATCGTCAAGTACAACGGGGAGACGGACCCCCGCGTGTGGCTTAACGACTACCGCTTGGCTTGTCAGCTGGGCGGGGGCCACCGCCGACGAGGTCATCATCCGCAACTTGCCCCCCGCATCTCGGCGACGCGGCCGGACATGGCTCGAGCACTTGCTCGCTAGCCAAATCCACAACCGGGACGATCTCGGTCCACACGTTCGTGGGCAACTTCCGGGGCACGTATGTGCGCCCGGGAATTCCCCGGGACCTCGCGCTCCTACACGCGAGAAGCCGGCGAGCGAGTCGCCGCGGGACTTCATACGGCGCTTCTCCAAGCGCCGCACGGAGCTCCCCGGCGTGGCGCGATCCGAGATCGTGCATGCCTTACTCGAGGGCACCACGTGCCGAGACCTCGTGCGGGAGGCCGGGATGCGGCCGCCCGCGGACTCCAACGAGCCGTTCGACATCGCCACCGGCTTCGCCTCGGAGAAGAGGCCGTGGGGGCGATCTTCGACGGCAAGAAGGGCAAGCGCTCGGAGGACGCGCCCGCGGAGGGCAGCAAGTCCAAGGAGCCCCACCGCAACGACAAGCGGGGCAAGAAGGGGGAAGAAGCCGCGCGCGAGGCGCGCGAGCCGGGCGCAATGGCGGCAATGCCGAGGCCCTTGCTGTTGACCCGGCTCGACGGGGCCCTCGACCGGCCCCTCGAGGCCCAAGGGTGTTCGACGACATGCTCGAAAAAGCCATGTCCTTACCACAAGACCCCGATGAACCACACCCTTGAGCAAGGCGATATGCTCAAGAAATTCTATGGCCGTGCCGCCGCGAAGGAGGCGGAGGCCAAGAAAGATGGAGGCGATGGCGACGCAGGCGGCTTCCCCGCCGTTGAAAATGTGTTCCTCATCTTTGGGGGGCCAACCGTCGACATGTCGACCCGCCAGCGCAAGAAGGAGCGGCATGAGGTCCTCGCCGCGGAGAGGGAGCCTCCGTCCTTCCTCAATTGGTCGGAGGACGCCATCACCTTCAGCCGGGAGGACCACCCGAACCGCGTCCCCAACCCGGCCGTGACCCGCCGGTGGTCGACCCCATCATCGGGAACGCCGGTTCTCGAAGGTCCTCATGGACGGAGGCGGCGGCCTCAACATCCTCTACGCGCATACGTTGCGCCTCATGGGGATCGGGTTGGACCACTTGTCGGTCGCGATCGACAAGTTCTCCAAGTGGGTGGAGGTGCGCCCCATCACGAATCTAAGAGCGAGAGCGGGCGGTAACATTCTTCACCGACATCGTCTACCGCTTTGGAGTGCCAAACTCTATCATCACGTACAATGGGTCCCGGTTCACGGGCGGGGAAGTTTTTGGAGTTCGCGACAAATTCCACATCCGCGTGGATTGGGCGGGCGTGGCACACCCACGGACCAACGGCCAAGTAGAGCGTGCCAACGGCATGATCCTACGGGGCCTTAAGCCCAGAATTTTCGACCGGCTCAACAAATGCGGGCGAAAATGGCTCCAAGAACTACCCGCGGTTGTGTGGAGCCTAAGGACCACCCCCGAGCGAGCCAACGGGTTCACCCCGTTTTTTCTAGTCCATGGCGCGGAGGCCGTCCTCCCCACGGACTTAGAATACGGATCGCCCGAGATTCGAGGCTATGACGAGGATGCTAACCGACGAGCCCACGAGGGACTCGCCGGATCGGCCCGGACGAGGCACGCCTCGTAGCCTTGATGCATTCCGCAAGGTACCAACAATCCCTCGGGCGCTACCAAGCGCGCAAGATACGCCGGCGAGATTTCGGCGAAGGGGGATGCGGTCCTAAGACTACGCCAAGACAACCGAGGGCGCCATAAGCTATCGCCCCCATGGGAAGGACCCTACGTCGTGGTGAAGGTACTCAAGTCCGGCACATACAAGGCGGCCAACGAGGACGGTGAAGAGCTCACCAACGCTTGGAACATCCAACGGCTACGTCGTTTCTACCCTTAGCTAGGATTTCCAAGTATTTTTGTTGTAAAAACCGTACGACCAACGTCCCGGTTGGTAAACAACTATGTAAACGCTTCAAGTCTAATAAAAGGGAAACTCGGCTTTCCCCTGAAACCCAAGTTACCCTCGGGGGCTACTGCGCCCCCCCAAAATGGTCCCATTTTCGCGCAAAAATAAAAACAACTCACACGCGCTAAGTTCGTTTCCTACTTCAACCTCGAGCAACGATTCGAACAGGGCGCAGGCGGCCCAGCGGAAGGAGCGCGCGAGTCAGAGATAGCCTACGCCGCGAGGATACGGCCCTTCTCTCTCGCCTCCAACCCAGCAGGCCCCCAGCGAAAATCGAACTCCCCTAAGTAAAATCTACTCAGGAAGAAGGAAAAAAAAGCGCGATAAGCAAAGGACTTCATTTCGTGTCATCAAATGTTTACAATTGAGATATTGTGCTTATTTACAAAGGCCCCATGGCCAGAATACTGATGCACGAACAAAAAACGGGCCTAGCGCCCAGCTGTTTCAGGCGGGAGGAGCAGCAGCGCCAGCGACGTCCGGGAAGAGGAACTCCTCGAAGGCCTCGGCGAGCGACCCAGCGGCATCAGCGGCGAGCGCATCCACACGCTCCATCGCCACCTCGTCCTCGACACCCTCGGGAACGATGTAGCCCTCCGCCAGCGCCTCGAAGTTGACCTCGTAGTGGGACCGCACCACTCCGAGGGCCTTCTGGACGCCCAGATGCAGCGCCCGGCGCATCCGCTCGGTGACGTGACCGCCAAGGGCGCGCAGGCGGCCGGCCAACAAGGCGCGCGGCCCCGAGCCTCGCCCTCCTCCACGGCACGGCAGGTCTCGAGGGCCGCATCACGCAACTCCTGCAGCTCCCGCTCGGAGGAGTTGTAAGAAGCCTGCAGCGCCTCGGCCCGCTCAGCTGCGTGCCCCAGAGCGGTGCGCAAGCCTGGAGTCACCAAGACAAGACTGGAATCAGAAAGGGGAGCACGAATTCCCAAACGAAAAACCAACCAAATAAGAAGTCAAGCAGCAGCTCACCTTCGACTTGCTTCCTCTCCGTCTCGAAGTCGCGGCGCACGGCCTCGACCGTCAGCTCGAGGCGCTTGACGGTCTCACCTTGCTCCTGGAGGGCCAGCTCCTGATTGGTGTTGGTAATGCCGAGCATAACCACCTCGCCCTCGGCCTTGGAGAGCTTGTCGTCCCGCTCCGCCAATGACACGCGCCCGCGCCTCGCGAGCGACGCGCTCCGCTCCCGGCGCCGTCCGGCGTCGACGAGGGCGGCTCTGCTCTCGCCGGAGCCGCCCCTCGGCCCCTTGGCGGGCGGTGCGCTCTTGCGGGGAGCTGCTCCTCGGCGGCGACGAGCGCCGCGGCCTTGGCGTCGTGGGCGGCCTTCAAGTCGTCGGCCTCCTTGGCCGCTTGCTCCCGGCCGCGTGCCCGCTCCTCGGCCGGCGGCGGCCGCGCTTGCGCCCCCTCGAGCGACGAGCGGAGCTCCCGGTTCTCGCCGCGGACGTTGGCCACCTCCGCCTCCCAGTTGGCGGCCAGCGTCCGCGTCTTCTCCAAGTCCGAGCGCGCCGCGCGCGCCTCATCACGATCGATGAGGGCTGTGCAGACCCGCTCGAGGCTCGAGCGGCGCACCGGGTCCGACCTCGAGCTCTCGGGGAGCTCGTCGCGCCACGCCATGGCCCGTACGCCGCCCACCGTCCGGCGTCCCGAGGGCGTCGCAAGCGCGTCGAAAGCGCCGCACCGCTCCCGGAGGCCGGTGGACCTCGGCGTTCACCGGTCGAAGGCGTCGTACTTGTCGTGGGCGCGGCGCTCGAGCTCCCGGCACCCACAAAATCAAAACCCATAAGCGCCGCGACACGGGGGCGACACACAAAAATGAAAGAAAGAAGATAACGAGCAACCACACCCTACCCGGAAGACGCGCCATGCGGGGCCACCATGGACCCGCGGCGCCTCATTCGCCGCGCGGTCGAGCGTGGCGCCGTGGCTCGGAGCTCGCCCCGAGCTCCCCGCTCCCCTCCGGGCGTCGGCAAACGCGGGGGGATCGTCGGCAACCCCCCTCCACACGGGCGGAGCGGCCGGCGCGGGAGGACGAGGCCTCGGCGCCGTGTCCTCGGTCCCCCGCCACCATGTGACCCTCGTGCCGCCTCACGAGGGCCCCCTCCGGGGCTCGGGGGGAACGCGTGGGGGAAGCTAGCCCACCGATCCCACCCGAGCGGCGGGGAGTCGTCCGAGACCTCCACCACCTCCGCCGCGGATCGCCGGCGGGCGCCGGCGCTTGTGCCGCCTCCACCGGCCGCCTCCACTTGCACCTCCGTGGCCGCGGGCGCCCGGCGCGGCGCCGCGGCCACCACCTCCGGCCGCGCCCCTACGACCACGGGCGCCGCCATGGGTTGCACCCGCTCCGCCTCCTCCGCGCCGGCGCCACGGACGGCGCCTCCGTAGCGACGACCTCCGCGGGCCGTGCCTCCGCCACGACCGGCGCCGCGGCCCGCACCCCCACAATGGCCGGCGCCGGCCGCTCCTCGGCGACCGCCGGGCCGCGCCGCGGCGGCCGATCTCGCCGGTCGGGGCCTCGAGGCCTCGGCCGGGCTTTGCGAGCTCTCGCCCGCCGCCGCCGTGCTTGCCCCCGCCCGCGACGCCCTCGACGAGCGCCGCCGGGTGGGGATGGACGCGTCCGTCCTCAGCACCTTGGCCGGTGCGAGAGGAGGCACGGTTGGCACCACCCTGCGCAGGCACAAACAGAGGGTTAGAACGCCTGATCATCAACAAATCAAACCAAGCAAAGGATCGAGCTCCTTACCTCGAAGAGGAGAAGGCACGTTTCCTTTTCCTCGAGGCCTCAGCGGATGAGGCCGGTGCAGCTGGCGCGCCCGCCGTCGCGCCTCCCGACGACGCCGGCCGCGCGCGCGGGCACGCTCGCCCCGCGTGTGGGTACGCCCGCCGGCCGCGCCCCCCGACGACGCCGCCACGCGCGCGGGCGCGCGCGCCCCGCGCGCGGGCACGCTTGACGCGCGCACGGGCACGCTCGGCCGGGCGCGCCGCCCCCGATGTCGATTGCACGGCGGCGGGCGTCGTTGCGCCCGCCCCAGGCGATGTCGCCCTTGCCGCCGGCGCCGGTTCCGGCGACGGGGGCGCAGGCTCCCACCTATCAGAGGGGCCCTCCCCCTCAGCCTCTTCCTCTTCGTCCTCCTCCGAGGATGAGTACTCCTCGGTCCCCGGGGAGGAGAGCCCCAGCTCTTCGCGCCGCCGGTACTGCGCGTTCCGCCGGTCGCGACGCGCTTGATGCCGCCTCGCGCGCTCCCTCCGCGAGCCGCCCGCTCCTGCTCCCCGCTGCTGCGCCGCCCGACCAAGCGCGCGGGAGTCGGGGGTGGGCGGAACGGACTTTGAGGCGGTAAAGCTCACCAGCTGCATACAGGAACATCAAGGACGCGTCAGGAGGCAGAAGCAACACCAAGAACTAAAACAAAATCAAGAGTCACACTCACCAGTGGGCCGGTGGGAAGCATCTCGAGGTCCCATGGGGTCCGGTCCGGATGCATCGGCATCCGGGTGTCGACGGTGCTCCGCGCCCGGGTGAGCGCATACGCCCGCCCGAGGGGGTCAGGAGCATCCGCGACCTCGCCAGATCGACGGGGTTGGCCGCCTCCGTCATCTCGTAGATGCAAAGCGGCCTCTCCATCAGAGGCACGATCCGCCGGTGATGGAGGAAGGCGAGGACGCCCAACGCGGTCGGCCCTCGCGCCGCCGAGGGCTCGCAGGCGGCCAAAACCGACTCTGCCGCCTCCGATGCTTGGGGTGTGGACACCCCCGTAGCCCCAAGAGCTGGGCTTCTCCTTGAACACCCGACCGGTGTAGGGGGGAGGCCGGGCTCGGCGTTGCGCAAGTAGAACCATCCCCGCTCCCGGCCCGGCGTTGTTCGTCGTCATGGTGCGGGGGATGTAGACGTTCTTGAAGCGCCCCCGTAGGGCAAGCGACATCCCGCCGGCGCGCCGCGCGGCGGGTCCTCGGCTCCGTCGTGGGCTGCGTGAAGAGCTCCGCGCGGAAAAGATGTACCCGAGCTCCCGGTTGGAGCGGGATCCCCGAGGTACCCTTCGCGAGACGCCCACGAACGTGGCCGCCCTGCGAAATCGCGTTGGGCGTGAAGTTGTGCGGTTCCACTTCGTAGTAGTGGCACGGCGCCCGCATGAAGCGGCTCGCCGGCGCGTTGAAGCCTCGCTCGTGGTAGCGGATAAAGCTCACCACGTAGCCTTCGGCGGGTTGGGCGCGCGGTCCCCCGCCGGTGGCACTATCCACTCCGCGGGCGGCCATCCTCGTTTTCCGCCGGTGGCCGGCGGCGACCGGCTCGCCAAGGGCCGGCCCGGGTCACCGACGACCTCTCCCGGGCGTACGGGTCTAGGATCGTGAGGGGCGAGAGGCGGCACCATGAGGAAGGACAAAGGAAAGCGAGAGCGGAGGACGAGAAACGGAAGAAGAGCTCTAATTGCGACACCGCACGGTGGCAAAGGCGAGGCGAAGACGAAGGCGCGGGGGGGCTGAAATGGTGAGGCGTTAAGGTAAAAAACCGCCGTCTCCCCCTCCCCTCGGCATTTATAAGCCGCGGGCGAGCTCTACGGAGCGGATGTCCCGCGCGCATTACTTGCGGGGAATCTTCCCTTCACGGCGACGGACGGGCCCCACCACGACCGCGGCGGCCACATCACCGCGGACGGGCCATCATCACGGCGAAGACCCGCGGGGACCGAGGCGAGCGATCGCGTCCGCCTGCCACGCCACCCACTACGTGCGCGCGCGCGCGGCCGCAACGCCTAAAAAGGCGCGCCCGCGTTCCAAAACCGCAGCCACGACTGCGAGGCATTTAATGACCCGGTCCCTTGCCAAGCAAGGAGAACCCTCGAGCGGGGCGAACCCCTGGCTCGAGACAAAAACAGCCCTCGAAGGGACATCGACGTGAGAAGGTCGCTCGGGGCCTGCTTGATGTAAAGCAGGCACCGCGGGCACCCATGCCACGCAAAACCCTCGAGCGGCACGAGCCCTTGGCTCAAGACGAAAGCAGCCCTCGAAGGGACATCGACGTGAGAAGGCCGCCGGGGCCTCGCTTGATGTAAAGCGGGCACCGCGGGCACCCATGCCACGCAAAACCCTCGAGCGGCACGAGCCCCTGGCTCGAGATGATGTCAGCCCTCGAAAGGACATCGACGTGAGAAGGTCACTCAGGGCTCGCTTGATGTAAAGCGGGCACCGCGGGTACCCATGCCACGTAAAACCCTCGAGCGGCACGAGCCCCTGGCTCGAGACAATATCAACTCTCTAAAAAAGGCACATGTGTGAGGAGGTCGCCCGGGGTCTGCTTGAAGTAAAGCGGGCACCGCAAGCACTCATGCCGCGCTGTGCTACCAACCAGCGCCTCGAGGGCTGGCTCGCCCAGACCCCTCGACGGCCGCAAACGCAAAAGACGGGGCCGCCCAGGCGCCGCCCCGCACGGCCCCTCCGATCGGAGGTTCGAAGCCTGACCCTCGACGGGTTCGAACAGGCGCCACAGATCGCAGAGTCAGGGACGACGAGGGCACGCGCGTTCGAGCCGTTCCTCGAGCCCGTCGGCTCGAGGGTGCCCCACATGTCGTGTTCGAGAGCCAGCGAGGGCAGCTAGCCGGGGGATCCCACCGAGGGAGAGCTTCCGCGCCCTCGGTCCCTATCGAACGGGACCGAGCCCCACCTAGCAAACCCACGCAAGCGCTTCGATGGACGCGTCTGCGGACCACACGGCCTACCCTTATCGAACGGGGCATGGGCGTCCACTCGAACCACCCGCTAGCGCCTCGACGAGGAATCCGCAATCCGCGACCCGCTCGATGGGGGTTGCGGAAACCTCACCCTCCGTCCCGCGGAGGGACGGCGAGGGCGCGTAAGAAAGCAAGCCGTAAAGCTCTACCCGATCGCCTCGAACGGGCCCGGGCTCGGGGGCTTAACGCACGACTACACCTTCTTGGCTCGCACCCGCCGGGAGACGGCGCCGGCGGCGCGTGCGTCACCGAAGCCGGGCCGAGACACCGCCGATGCCGTTGAAACATGTGCCACGCCCTCCGACCGGTTCTCGCGGTTAACCCCTCGCAGAGCACCCACACTCTGCGGGGGCTTCGGGGGCTAGACCCGCGGGTCCGGCCGACGCGGCCCCACGGAAAGCATTAGCAAAACAAGGAGGGAAGAACGTCCTATCAGTAGGTTCCAGCATCCGCGGGAGCCTCAATGGCAAACCCGCAGATGCTCGGGGGCTACTGTCGGGGACAGCCCTAGGGGTCCCCTTAAACCACCGGGAAATCCCCACTTAAAACCCGCAACAAAGCAAAACACGCTTAGCCTAACCATGCAGGTGCCTAACCATGCAGGGTACGGCCCACGCTGCAAAGGACCTCAATGGCCCACCAGGACAACCCTCTCGAAGATCCCCTCGAGCAGGCTTCGCCCCGCTCGAGGATGCATGCCTCCCTCGGGCGGGCTCCGTCCCGTTCGAGGGGGGTGCGCTCCCCTCGAGCGGGGGTGCCCCGATCGAGGGTCCGCTCCCCCCTCGAGCGGACTCCGCCTCGCTCGAGGGTCCGCCTCGCCCTCGATCGAGTCCGCTTCGCTCGAGGGGCGCCCCTCACGCGTGCGCCGGCCCCCCGTACACGGGCATTTAACGCCCGACACCGGCGGGACGGCGCCATCATGCGCCGGGGGCTCGCGCCCGTGCCGCCGCACCAACTCCCCGGGGAGGAGCCCATCCCCATCACCGTGGGGAGGGAGCGTGCGGCGCGGCGGTGTCGTCCCGTGACGCCGCGCGCGCGCGCCCCGAGCGGCTAACGCGCCGAGCCCCGGAAGGGGGGCCGGCGCACCCTCGATTCACTTTCTTGTGACCCTACGGGGGTTAGGTGGAAGCGCTAGGCCGGTGGAACACCATCCCCTGCCCGTAACAAACATGGCCGCCGTCCCCGCGCGTGCGGGCGCACGCCGGCGCCGTAGCAACAACCCCGACGCGTGAAGCGCGTCGGGAAGGGACGCCGTCTTACCTACTCCCGTACCCCGTACGGGCCAACGTCGACACCTCCCTCAAGCCCATCGGAGGACATCGCCACCATCCGCCGCCCTTCTACCCTCGAACCGCCCTTTGTTCGGGTACAAGGTAGGCCATCATGGCCGTATCGCCGCAAGGATCGTCCGGACGGCCGCCCACTCTACGACATAGCACGTCGTGTTTCCCCACGTAGCTAGATAGCACGGCGCGCATGTAATCCGCCTCACCCTTGATCTATAAAAGGGAGAGACGGAGGAACACACCGCACACCACGTACTCATTCTCCAATTCTCCCACAATATCTTCGACCACTCCTCCGGGGACTTGGAAGCCACGCTTCCTCTCTCGCCTTGCTTGTAGCGGCCCCACTACGAGCACCCCGGTGCTAAGTAATATAGTGCCTCGAGCACGCCACCGCCGGACGTACGGCCCCCTCGGCGGGAACCGGGATAAACTCGTGTCACTTGTTACTTAGCATCGACCATTGAGGGATAGACCACGGCGCTTTCTACCGGTTAGTGTCGGGACCATATTCCGCACCGACAAAGACCTTGAAGCCCGGTACAAGTCAAGCAATGAAGTGAACACGACTCCAAGAAGCCCAAGGACCCAACCCGAGAAGATGAAAACTCCGAGGACCTAGCCAGAAAAGTGTTGAATCTTGCGAGACAAGGAGCTTCATCCAATTCGGAGAGAAACGGACGACAAGGGCCCACATGCAGAAGGGGGAAGGATCTAGAAGACTCGGGAACCGATGCCACGCGAAGGAGGCCACGAACTGGGCCGAAGTGGGCCCAGGCCGGTCGGCCTAGGCCATTTTGAGGCCCAGTCGCCCCCCTTTGACCTAGATGCCTCTCGAGCTATTTATAGCCATCTGACCGAGAGCCACGCATCAATCAATTCGTCATCTGCCGCCGAGGAGCAGAGAAGCCTAAGGGACACCATCTCGGAGATGAGGGTCGTGTTAGTTGTCTAGGGTCTCCCTAGCCGACGTGGGAACCTAGCATGGAAGACCACGTCGGAGCTCGGAGCAAGGATCAAGATCGAGGTAGGATCTCGGTGGTGATCTTGTTCATGTAATCATTCATGGTGAAGTTTTTATAGTGAATCCGATTTCTAGCGATCAAGTGCCTTCTCGATGATTTTGTTTTCTTCTTGGTTTTGCTTCTTCCCAATCTAGTCTATAGCTAGATTGCATAGGGTGCTCTTATAGCCGCGGTGGCTAGAGGTGCATACCGGACCGACCAAGTGATTTCAACTTGTTCTTATCGAACTCGCCCTAGACTACCCGCATGAATAGGAATACGTTGTGACGAACGGGGGTTCCGAAAGGCGGGCGTTTTTGGAATCGGACCGGAGGCCACGGTTTAAAGATGCTTTTAATGAGATTCGCTTTTCTATCTTCATCTATTTTGTTTGGAGCTACAACATAAGCATGATCTAGACTCTCTAGATCGGTTATCTCTTGCTTTCTCTTGTTACCTCTTTAGTAGATTAGATTAGATGTATTTCCTTTATGAGTTAGTAGATTAGATGCAACTTAGTTCTTCATAAGATAGCTTTCCTTGCTTTACTAGATTGAATCCTTGCGTTGCACATTGTTCCACGGATTCGATACCTTGGGTTCACCACTTGAGGGAAGAAGGGTCCCTTGACTACGACGGGGGATTTGTCCGCTTGCAAATCCATATGAACTTTGATACGATAATCTACCGTCAACAAGCCCCTTTTTCTGGCGCCGTTGCGGGGAACAAGCAATCAAGATCCAATCTAGTAACGCTTATTTTTCAGTTTTTTCTTTTCTTGATTTTCTTTTGCATCTCTTAAGTTTGATCATCCTCAAAAAAAATCAATCTAATCTAGTTTTGATTAACCCTAACTTTTCTTTTTTTAGATTTTTGTTTTATTGCTAACCCTAACCGGAGATGGTTGGCTACCTCTCCAAGAAACTAAACTTTCTTTTGTGGATGATCCAGGAAAACTTTACAGGCAAAGGAGACGTGCAACACAAGCTAAAGGGTTGGAAACCCTAGATCAAAAAGTCGAAGGACCGTCGGAATCTCCAAGGGAATCACCACCTCCAAGTCCAAAGGAAGATCAACCTCAACCGCCACCCTTGGGAGAACAATCGCAACCGGAGCGCAAGATCAAGCTATGCACCCTGGACATCGTTGATCTACCTATCATAAACCTTCAAGACACCGGAAGGCCGTTCAAGATCAAGGTCTCAACTATCCGCATGACGATTGCGAGAGCTTTGGAGCGCTTCAATGAATACATACGAGCCGGATTCCTTAAGTGGCATATCGGTTTACTTAAGAGGAGGATGGAGAAGATGGAGATAGAGAAAGAAGCTCAACAAGGAGTGTGAGGAGTACAGCCATGTCCAAGGTAAACCCCGATTTAATGCAAGTTCGTCCATTCAAGATTTGGTTCCTCTTTGTGCACAATTCAAGGACTTGATGGACGAGCAAGCTGAGATCAACAAGGACACCGTCACTAAGTTCGAGGCTATGGAGAAAGTATTAGAGAATCTAGATGGCAAGGTGACGGAGGTCGGAAGCTCCATACATGAAGTGTTCATCATGATGAAGATGCTAGAGACGCAAGTGGGACAACTTGCCGGGCGCCCGATGGGTAGCAAAGGAGAATATCCGGGAAAACCCCAAGGTCCCAAGACGGCGAAGGCTACTCAAACTCATTCGGGAGAGATGGAGGATCACACTAAGGAGACCACGAAGATCACGACCGAAGAACCCGAGTTTGAGATGCCGAGCCATTACATGAAGGAAGTTGTTGCATCCGTCAAGACCGAAAGACAAAGCCAGCCTGTGAAGACCAAAAATATGACTAAGCCGAAGAATAAGCCCATGCCCAAGATGGTGCGGAAGTGGGTACCCAAGATTGCAAAGCCCACAAGGAGCGTTGATCTGAAGTAATCAAGTGAAGAAGTCTAGCCATGGACTATAAACGAAGCGCTAGGCGGGAGGCAACCTGTTTCGTCGAGTCAAGAATAAGCTACCGGGAGGACAACCCGATTCCAGGTTTTTCGAGTCTTTTTGGATAATTCAGTTTTTAATTTTGCTATGCAAGACATTAGACTTAGAATGGTTGAATAATATTAGAGACATAATTCTTGGTTGAATATTTTGTTTTGATCATAAACCTTTTACATGAACCCTCCTATGTGTTTGTTTGCTTCTTTTCGAGAAACCACAACCAAATAAATTCAGAACCTAACTCAACCTTTCATCCTCTTTATGATGTTAAGGTTGACTTGTTTTACATGCTAAAAACACATGAGTAGAGCCACGTCTTATACCTAGATGTTATTTAAATTTCAGCACGTGGTAGGACTCGCGTGAACCTAGAAACTTAACTTTTGGTTGTTTTAAAAAATCTATATCCTTGGTTTCTCTAAGTTTAGAATTTTTCTAAGCCTCATTTAATTTTATTTCATTCAAAATCTCTCTCATCTAATAAAAATTAGAACCTAAACCTATGCCCCCATGATCGAGCCGGGAAAAGTTTGCTCTCAACTAATGAATGCAAACAATACCGGTGAGACCAACGTAAAAGTAGTCGGAAAATATTTTCGACTTACATTTGTTTTTAATGCTTTAAAAACTCCTCTAAATTTATATTTTAAGTCATTAATATCTCTGATTTTATTTTTATTTTCGAAATTAGAGGAGTGCTTAGCATTAAAGCATGCTTAGAGGGAGGCAATCTAGTTAACCTAACCATACATGCACCATGATACATCACGGGATGCCCCTCCAACATATTTTATCACACCACATGCAAAGTACAAGCATGGGGGGGAGCCAAGGCTTTGTTTTGTAGGAATATCATGGAGGCATATGAGGCAAGGGAGTATGGAAGTGACTCAAAGCGAAAACATCAAGTGGAAGGAGCAATAATGCAAGCGAAGGAGTGGACGAGAATGTTTGGAAGGTGCACGCGGTCACGAAGCAAAATGAGTGCGCTAGAGAAGAACCGAGCCAAGAGGAGGAGAGAGGTAAGTCTCCCATCCAGCTCTTTGTTCATGTGCTCTAGTTTGTAGTCCGAAACCATCTTAGACTTAGCCATCCACCCCGTTTGTTTCGTGCAACAAATCACATCCTTAGTCCACTCAAAGTCCAGACTCCAAAATAATATTGGTGTACCTTGTACCGGTTGAAAACCCCGGATTTATATTGTGAGGAAGAGAGTGCTGCAACCACGGAAGAAAACTACAAGTCTTTGCACCAAGAAGAAGGGATCGTCGTCATCTAAGCCATCATCGACAACCTCTTCGAGGAGGTGCTCGGTTTCCGAGTATCCTCGGAGTATTGAGGAGGACACGGCACCGCCAAGGAAAAACCACACTCTTCTCCTCGGTGGCATGAGGGCCACACGAAACTCGTTTACGAGGTTCACCAGACCTCAAGAACATATGGAGGAGCCGCCCGTCCGACCTCGCCACTCGACACGATCATCCGCTCCACCTCCATACGCTCCGCGGTATTCCGAGGGGTTTGTCATCATGACGGAGGAGGAGGAGAAGAAGCTCGCTCGCCTTGAGTACAAGCTTGTAGCGAATGTCGACTTCGACGACCAAGCTCTCCACATATTGGGCTTTCATACGGGACACGAGAGGTTGGATGCAATTTTCTAACGGAGTGTCGGCAAACACCCACAAGGAATTCGCCTAGGAAATTCTCATGACCATGGCGCATATCCTTGATGGAGGCTCGAGTCTCTCATTCCGTTTGGAGAGAGCCATTCGCACCAAGAGGCCATCCACAACTAGAGAGAGAGGAGGGAGATCTCCGGAGGGGGATCAACCACCTCAAAGGAAGCACCCACAAGTGGAGAAGAAGGAAGACACCGTCAGAAGGGTAACCGTGATCAACGGTGCTATGTCTAGCACCCTGATGGGTTAATCTCCTTTCATCCATGGGTTGTAATCGATCTTGAGATGTAATCATACTTTGTTGGATTATCTATCTATCATCTTGTGTTGAATATACTTTATTGCTTAAGGTTAGCCACCATGCCATAAAGGGAGTAAGAGCTCCAATACTTCCTTGGATCCATTCAATACGTCGTGTCCATCATAGGACTAGTCATGAATACCTTCGCGTAGTGAGTACGAGAGGAGGGAAAGGGCGAAACCGTGGTCACAACCCCCGATAGATTAGATTGGTTTTCATTTTTGAAACGATTGCATGTTCTAGTATTGTAGACCCATGGGCGAGTGTCTCCTATCTTGATTGAACAAGCGGTTCCCTATGTATTAGGGAATAGCTCGGTTTTCAAAAGGGAGCTCCGGAACAAGTGGATGTGCATGGAGGCACATGGGAAGGTTTTTGGAGTATGATTGCGGGAGAAGCGTAGCAACAAAGAAATTTTATCCGGAACCCCATCATCCAAGAGTTTCACTCATGTATGTGCAAAAGGATTTTGGGGAGAATAAGAGAGACAAAGATAACCAACACGGAGCTGAATTGGCTTTACTCGGCTTTGATTTCCGGGTAGCCAATCGACCCCATTCAACTTATGATCAATCGGTGGTGTTGTGAAGCAACATCGGGTTCGGGAGATATTGGTTCGGGGTGTACCTCTCCATGTTGGCTATCTCTTTGAAACCGGGTATTACAAGAAACCCGAAGCATCTCTTACCCGGGACTTCTCATTTGAATATATGAAGCGAAGCAAGAACATAAGTGGAGATGAGAGAGGAGGCTTCAAAATGACCAAAGTGAATTTGCCCCTTTCGGAAGGAAGGTTAAGACTTTTTCTTGAGGGGAAGGAAAGAAGATAGGTTAGAGGAAGGACTTCTTGTGCCGGTGAAGAAAAATAAAAGAGAAGGATTATTGGAGAAGGATCTTCTATGTCCCAAGAAGGAGGTGCACAACAAAATTATGTGCCACCATCTGGAGGAATTCCGGGACCGTCAAGTTACTACGGTGGTGTACCAATGCAAGCATGGGGGAGTGGTGCAGCCATACCCCCACCAAATTTTGCGGTGCCCAACGTAGCCTTTGCGGAGCCATATGCACACCTTCCTCAACCACAACAAAATGTGGCCATCATTGGAGGATACGCTGTGAGGAACATGCAAATTATTGCAGCCATCCTAAACAATGCAAACCAAATGGGTGAAGGTAATGCAAACATCGCTTATGAGCTTTGACACCTTCACTTAGCACCGTCATACAATTCATAGGAGAAGCGGTGCAATCCTATTATGAGTAAGGGTACAACAACCAAGACTATCAATATCAACCACCGGCGGAAGATTAGAGAGAGGAGGAGCTTTAGTTATCTTTCCTTTTCCCTTTTTCTTTAATTTTCAGCTTGTATGCGCCTATGTATGTGTAGTATTTTCAGTTTTTATTTAATTTTCAGCATGCGTGTTAGTGTTTATTTTCATCATGAATAAAATCACCACCTAGTTTTTACCTTTGGTAAAGTTACAAAGTTTGTGCCATGATGATATATGATTATAATTGCCGCATTGTTTATCTTTGTAATTGTTTTATGCATGATTAAGCTTATGCTCTCTTAAAATACAAATCTGAAATTATCTAAATGCTAGCTTAATCTTTAGCGGAGGTTATGATAAAAATAAGGACCCATAGTGTTTTATGTTCTCTCAAGTTTTATATGGATTAAAGATGATTTATTTTTGTTCTTAAATGTAAAGCTAACCTTGTCATAAATACCACTTGCGTGTTGCTCTACCTATCCAGAGCCATATAAATATTTGAGTGCAAAAACTTAGTATACAAGGTTTATTTTTGGGTGAGTTATTTCAGGCCTTGATTTCTCTGGCCCGAGACTAAGAAGCTGGTCATTCCATTTTTGCGTATCTATCTTTTTGCTAGCCTTTTTATCCGTGCATTGTGTATCCCCACATCGGAGATCTCACAAACCTCGCCGGATATCCACCCTTAAAACCAAATATCATCTTTTGTAATTACCTCCTTGACCACAACCTATCGTTGAGAATGGATCGTCAATTTCAAGGAAGATCGCAAGATGGTGCCAACATTGAAGATTTCAAGTATCTCTCTAAAGGAAAAGTATTTCTGGTACCTACCTTATCTCTATCACCTCTTTGCCCGAGAACGAGCAACGTCTAAGCATGGGGGAGGAGGTAGGTACAATGCAATTTAGAGTTCAACGGGTGAAAATTAAAAAATGAATGAAAAAAGAAAGAAAGAAGAAGAAAAAAGTGAGTATAAAGGAAAAAATGAGAAAAGAAAAAAATAGATGAGTATGTATGATATAATAATAAAATAAAGTGAACTCCCCGGTTCTCTAAAGTGCATTAGGAATTTCAAGGCTTCAAGATTAAAGGATCCATACTCATGTTCCAGCCATGTGCAATCCGATAACGAGAACTTCCTTTGTGCCTCGGGATCACTCTTTGTCATTTGCACATGTCCACCTATCTCAAGTGTGTGTATTTTTCTCTTCCTCTCCTTGATTTAACATTATTTTCCAATGACCTTTTTGACGAGTCTCGGTAAGACCATGAGAAGCTTGCCTTGTTTTGACAACATCTCATTTATAATATCTTGTTAGGACTAAACTTTCCCAAAAAGCTCCATATAAAAGCCTACCACATAAATATGTTATGAGAGGTAAAGGAGTATAATAAATAGGCTTGAGAGACAAGATGAGATGAGAGTTAATGAGCAAGATGCAAGGTGGTTTAAATTTGTGAACTTGGTTTAGCTCTTTTTCATCTCGTTCTTTATTTCAAAATTTCTGAGATCCATTTGAATTTTTGGAGCATGTTAATACTTGTGGGATAAGCTTAATTACATATCTACCCTTCGTAGGGATGAAGGCTAGTAAATTATGGAACTTTAACGAACTAAACTTTTGAGAGCATTATGTTTTCTCATGTATGATCAAGTGCAAGGTTTAAACAATGAAGGGCAACGATGATATCCATCGAAGGCTTACTCGGGGACGAGCAAGGTTTAAGCATGGGGGAGCTGTTGACGGTGAAATTCCGTCAACCTAGCCATGAGTTTACCTTCGGTGTTGGCATGACTTTTGTATCTTATCCATTGGTACTAGCCCCCATGGTATAACAAGTTCACTTGTGCACGTCGGTTTTGGAGTTTAGTGTTTATGCAGGGTTTTAGTGTTGAAAGCAAGACTTCCGGGATAAGTTCATTAAGCACCTCATGACAAGACCTTGAAGCCGGTACAAGTCAAGCAATGAAGTGAACATGACTCCAAGAAGCCCAAGGACCCAACCCGAGAAGATGAAAAACTCCGAGGACCTAGCCAGAAAAGTGCTGAATCTTGCGAGACAAGGAGCTTCGTCCAATTCGAGAGAAACTGACGACAAGGGCCCACATGCAGAAGGGGGGAGGATCTAGAAGACTCGGGAACCGACACCACGCGAAGGAGGCCACAAGCCGGGCCGAAGTGGGCCCGAGCCGGTCGGCCCAGGCCGGCCGGCCCGGCCCATTTCGAGGCCCGTCGGCCCCCCCTTTGACCTAGATGCCTCTCGGGCTATTTATAGCCCCCCGACCGAGAGCCACACATCAATCAATTAGTCATCCGCCGCCGAGGAGCGAGAGAAGCTTGAGGGACACCATCTTGGAGATGAGGGTCGTGTTAGTTGTCTAGGGTCTCCCTAGACGACGTGGGAACCTTGCATGGAAGACCACGTCGGAGCTCGGAGCAAGGATCAAGATCGAGGTAGGATCCCGGTGGTGATCTTGTTCATGTAATCATTCATGGTGAAGTTTTTATAGTGAATCCGATTTCTAGCGATCAAGTGCCTTCTCGATGATTTTGTTTTCTTCTTGGTTTTGCTTCTTCCCCAATCTAGTCTATAGCTAGATTGCATAGGGTGCTCTTGTAGCCGCGGTGGCTAGAGGTGCATACCGGACCGACCAAGTGATTTCAACTTGTTCTTATCGAACTCGCCCTAGACTACCCGCATGAATAGGAATACGTTGTGACAGAACGAGGGTTCCGAAAGGCGGGCGTTTTCGGAATCGGACCGGAGGCCATGGTTTAAAGATGCTTTTAATGAGATTCGCTTTTTCATCTTCATCTATTTTGTTTGGAGCTACAACATAAGCATGATTTAGACTCTCTAGATCGATTATCTCTTGCTTTCTCTTGTTACCTCTTTAGTAGATTAGATTAGATGTGTTTCCTTTATGAGTTAGTAGATTAGATTCAACTTAGTTCTTCATAAGATAGCTTTCCTTGCTTTACTAGATTGAATCCTTGCGTTGCACATTGTTCCACGGATTCGATACCTTGGGTTCACCACTTGAGGGAAGAAGGGTCCCTTGACTACAACGGGGGATTTGTCCGCTTGCAAATCCATATGAACTTTGATACGATAATCTACCGTCAACAGCATCATGCAACGGTTTAGCACCCAAAGCAAATTAAATTCAGCACATATGACATGGGAGCATATTTTCCAAGCATTTTACATATCATTTTCAAATTCATAATTGGTACATGAAATGTCTTTGCGACAAAAAGGAACTTAGGCCCCTCCACAAGATGAAGCAAGAGGGCTAAACATTCATGATGGCAAATGAGCCTTTGGCCCCATATGATCAATAAACTAGCTATCCAACCACAAATTAAGCATAACCAAGCCACTAAAACATGTCAAGATCATATAAAGGCATTTACACATGAGAGAGCATACATGTGACAATTGTTTTTTTAAAAAAACATAGCCATCAACCATGGATTATTAAGCAAGATCATCAAGAGCTAAGCCAAACTAACCATAGCATACCAAACAAGCTCTCAAAAACATAAATAGCATTCCATGGTGAACAATGTATATAGGAGAAGCTTTTCCTATCCAATGCATATGATACAAAATGCATGCAAACTAAGATACAAGGATGCCTATACATCATGTTACATATGCATTGCCAAATGCAAGAAGTGCACAAAGGAAAGCTATACATATGCTACAAAGGAGTTCCCACACAAAAACTCACAAACCACCGGCTACTCGAGGGGAGGCAAAAAGGGCTCGACACAACCGGCAAAAGAGCAAAGGAGCACAAAACTCACAAGCTCCCCCTAAACTCATGCATTAAGGCCAAAGAGCATACAAAGCTCACCTTACACACATGAGATAGGGCAAAGAGCAAAAGAAACCAAGTGGCTTGACCAAGGCCACACACTTGAATGTCACAAATACACTTACCTTTATCATTTCTTCACAATTCACTCATCCTTGTCCACCATCCCCGAAAGTGATGCACCTACATCTCACCACCGGGATATGAAGCCGAAGAACCACCCCCGATATCAACTAAATGTTCTCCGGGCCATCCACCTGCAACTCAAAACCAAGAGCGAGAGCGAGCAAACGACTCAACACTGGGATTAGTTCCAAAAGTGTAAAACCGGTGCCTAGCCATTTGCTCGAAAGTGGGGTTAGCACAAACCAAACCATCTTTCCTACCAAAGCTACCTCCACGAACACCACTACGGTAACCACCATGAGGGAACCAACCCTCTCTGCCTGGAGGAGGACCAAAACCACGAAAGAAAGCCCGTGGAACGTCCCTCCTCTCCTTCTCAAAGCTACGACTCCTCCCATCCCCGTAGTGAACTCGAGGGGGAGAATGCCTAGCAACCTGACCTCCTGCAAACTCTCCAGCCCAACCACCAGAACCACGACCTCCAGAAACAAACCTCGCACCTGTACGAGCACGAAACCCAAACTGTTGCCTGTCCAGCCCTGCACCGGTCTGGCCGGTGCCCCTCGCCGGTCTGACCGGTGTAGCCTGGGCAGCAGCACCTCCAACAGCCTTCCGCTCTCCCCAAGGCCGAACTGTCCTCACACTCACCTTAGCCCTGAGCATCTGCATACGAGGCTCAAGTACACCATCGGAAGGGTGGTACTTGTCCTTGTTAGCCCACTCCTTCGCCATTTTCTCCTCTCGCTTCCTCTTGAAGCAAAACTCATCCTTATGGCCATCTCTCCCACAATAGCCACAATGGAACCTCACAAGCTTAGGCTTAGGCTTGGGCTGTGGCTGCTCACTTGGTTTCTCTCCACTCAACTTCGCCACCGGTTTCTCCTCACTAGCCTTCTCACTTTCTTTCCCAAAGAACACTTTCCCCGAAGTGCTCACAAACTTGATAGGCTTTTGGAGATCATTTGTTGGTGTAGGAAACACGGGTGGAGCTGGGGTTGTGTCTAGTCGGTTCCTAAGATGGTTAGGTTAAGGAGGGAAATCATTTTTGTGGTGGGTTTTTGGTGGCTCTGGGATATTCTCTACACTTCCCTCACCAACTTTGTTTGCCCCAAGTCCCTCACCATCCTGCCTCTTAAATGCCTCGATCATCATCCTCAACTGAGGCTCATGACCAGACAACCAACCCATCAACTTTCTCAGCTCATCATTCTCATCC
Source organism: Cenchrus americanus (assembly GCA_947561735.1). Lineage (NCBI taxonomy): Eukaryota > Viridiplantae > Streptophyta > Magnoliopsida > Poales > Poaceae > Cenchrus > Cenchrus americanus. The sequence goes on along the minus strand of OX387241.1, from coordinate 27,744,828 downwards.
TGCAAACGGTCAACATAATGTGCAAGTTCCAAATTCTTCAAAGCATGCATTTCACAGGTAGAGCAAGATGTAGGAATTGGTTCTTTCAGCTTAGCCTCAAGTGAAACAGTGTAAGCATGCATCTCATCAATCTTAGCATGCAAAACAGGGCAAGAAGTGCAAGCACCTAGCAAAGCAGATCTAGATTTCAGTTCAGCCACTTCAACCCTAAGCACATCTAGTCCCTCACACTTGGAGGCATGCTTCTCCTTAAACAAAGCAAGATCAGCAAGAAAAATGGAGCAATCAACACAATCAACCTCATCAGAAACAACAGGACTAGCCTTAAGGGAATCAATCTCAAGCTTGCTATCAAGAACCTGTGTTTCTAGCTCAGCCACTCTAGTCCTAGCATCCTCGAGTGAAGCCCTAAGCTCTTTTCTCATTTTCTTGGCCTCTCTAAGCATGTCATCACGGTTATCAAGCAACGAGCCAAGCCTTTCATTCTCCTGGCGCAAGAAGGGAAGTTCATCACGCACCTCATCGTCGGAATCAGAGTCCGAGTCGCTTTGTGTGCTCTTCTTGCCGCCGGAGCTCGGCGCCATGGTGCGAAGCCGTCTCTAGTGAAGCGGCTCGGCCCGCTCGGTGTTCTTGGATGACTTCCTGTTCTTGTGACGATCGCCTTCATCTTCACTTCTGCTTGAGCTCGAGGTGGAGTATGCGGAACTAGAGTCGACGTCGCTCGCTCCCACCATCGCTCGTGCCTTGCCTCGACTCTCCTTCTTCCTCGATCGTTGCTCGTCCTTGTGCTTATTCTTGTGCTTGCTCTTGTGGTCACGCCTCGACCGGTACTTGCCATCCATCCTCGACATGTGCTTGTAGCCGTCCTTTTTCTCGACCTTCTCCGGGCGGTCGGCGACAAAGTGTCCCGCTTGCCGCACCGGAAGCATGTCCTCATGTTCCTCCTCATGTTCACCCGGTTCTCGTGCAACCTCTCGAACCTCCTCGTCGCGCAACGCCGGCCTCGTCCTCTCCAAGCACATCGAACTCCTCATCTGGCATAGACATCAAAGAGGACAAAGAGAACATCCTGGTGGATGGGTTAGTGTTAGCCTTATCTTTCGAACCACCAATGAGGGCAAGACTATGGGAATCAATCGGACCCTCGAGCTTGGCAGTCATACCCCTATCCACCTCAGCCGACTTGAGCTTCAAGAACGACTCGTTCACCGTCGCAGTGTCATACTTCTCCGACTCGACAATGGCATCGAACTTTCCGCCCCAAATCGTACGATCCAAAGAGTGTAAGAGCTTGACGACTCTATCATGATCATCGTACGGGAGCACGTCCACATTGGCCCTCATGTTGTTCACAACCACCGTGAACCTGCGAAACACGGCATCGATGGACTCACCGGGGAGATGAGTGAAGTTTTCGTACTCTCTCCGGTAGGTCGCGTGCATCCGAGCCGAACCCGGGCATTCCCAACATGAGCCTCCTTCAACACCAACCAGATTCTACAAGCCAAGTGCTCGGTGTGCACTCGATCGAACTCAGGCTGACACAAAGCACGAAACAAGTAGTCGACCACCTTATTGTTGGCATCGAACATGTCCCTCGATCCTGGGTCAAGGAAGTTCATCGGGTGGACATAGCCTGTGTCCACTGTGACATCCCAAAGGATCTGGCCCTTTCCTCGGAGAAACGCAACCATCCGCTTACTCCACATCCGGTAGTTCTTGCCATCGAAGTGTGGAGGACCCGAACCCCGTTCCTGGTACGCCATCCTGGGATCTTAGACTGGTTAGAGTCAACAAAGACCCGAACCGGCTGTGATACCACTTGTAGGACCGATACAGCGAACCAGAGAGGGGGGAGTGAATGGGAGCCGATAAAAATTCTTCTCGAAGGAGATGAAGACTCCAACAAGACGAACACGGCTTCCAACACACGTCTCCGACTCACTACCCAAATTGGTCAAGTCCACGTAGCCACTGCAGTGCCACTGAACCTAGGAACCAACACACAACCTTCCGACCCGAGAACGCAGCGGAACACCAAACCTCGAGACCACTAACCAACACCGGTCAAACCGGTGAGCACCACCGGTGAGCACCACCGGTCGGGACCGGTCCCTCGCCGGTGAAACTTGGCGACTTCCACGAAAGGCTCCACACCCGTCGGGCCGGTACAACACACCGGTCGGACCGGTCACACCCGATAAAGCCCCAAAACACCAAACAGAGCCTACCGACCTCCAAACAGACCCAAACTCGAAACAACCCCAACACAGGACAACAACAAACACACCCAGACGTTCACTCGAGCAAAAACCCACCAAGGGTTGCACCGGTCAGACCGGTCAAGAGCACCGGTCAGACCGGTGTAGCCTGGGCAGCTCGGGATGAATAGCACCCGCGGATCAACTCCTCCAAATCCAAGCCTTGATCTCCCGAATCGCTCCACAGGCTTGAACAAGACTTTGGGGACAACAGGAACACCTCATGAGGAGTCCATAGCCAAGTTTAATCCCACCAAAACTATGACACCCTAAAATTTCCATCACTAAAAATTACCTAGCAACTGTTAACTTAGCCTTAAGGATTTAAATTGAAATAGCTATTTAATCTGAGCTCTAAAATATTAAACTTAATTTAATTAATATAGAGACGACAAGTGGTTGTGCATCATTTCTTGGCTCTGCATGGTTTTTCGTTGCTTGTGTGACTTTTAAAAGATTATAAAATTTTGTGAAAAGTTTGAAAAAGTTTGGTTTGAATTTGAGTTTAAAAGTTTGGCTTGAAAAGAGTTTGAAAAAGAAAAGAAAAAAAAGAAAACTTACCTCTTCACCCTTTCGGCCCGGCGGCCCAGCAGCCCACCAATCTCTCCCCCGCAGCAGCCCACGCCACCGGCTCCATTTTCTTTTCTTTTTGTTTCGCTGACGAGCCGGCCCCACCGGTCAGTCTCTCCCCTGTCGCCTTCCTTTCTTCTTCCCCTCCTCTGCCTCGCCGGCCCGGCGCCGCTGCAAATCCTGCCGCGCCCGGCCGCCTTCCCCTTCCTTTCCTCGCCATTCAAGTCGACCAATTAAGGTGGTTAACCCTCACGTTTTCAATCCGGCCATTTCCCTTTCCTTAGCCCCTGCCCGAGATGACCGCGACCATCAATGGCAAGCGCCGGCCGCCGCATGATCTCTCTGCCTCCCCACGCCTCCCTCTCTCTCCTGGTGGCTATTTAAGGTTGTGCTTGAGCTCCTGCTTGCCCCTTTGCCCACCTCTTGCAAGCACACGCGCTTGAGCACCTCCCATTTTCCATTGCCGCCGCCTCTGTTCTTCGCGGCCGCCGTATCTTCGCGGCCGCCGGTTAAGGACAAACTCCGCCGCCCTTCTTTCTTTCTCCTTGGGTTCGCCAGGGGCTCACCGAGCTTGTACTGCCGCAGGTTTTCGTCCCCGACGCCTGTAGGAGCCGCGCCCCGACCACACCGGAGTGCCGCCCGACCCGCCGTCGTTGCCAAGCTTCTCCGCCGTCGCATCCCATTCACCTTCGAGCTCGCCTGCCTCTCCTTCGCACGGTGAGCAATATCCCCCGCTCAATTTCCCTTCTTCTAGTGCACTTTGGCGCGCTCACAAGCTCGCCAGAGCGGCCGCGCTGACCCCTTCCGGTGCCGGCCGCCGACGAGGCACGATCGACCCCCTAGACCCCCCTGTCGCATGCGCTAGTAGCCTTGCTACGTTTTGCACCCGCTCGTGCAAGTTTTGGTGCACTGCAGCGCGTGTTAGAGCCGCGCCGGCGAGCTCTCCGTCGTGCGCTGCCGCACTCTGGTGAACCCTGCCGCCACTCCCGCTTGCACGCGATCTGGGTCGTTGGATCACTGATACCCCTTCGGTGCGGTCCACCGTGGACCCGTGCGCCGGGTGCACGGCGTGGTCCACCGCACACGCGTGCATCCGCGGCCGTTGGATCTGAGATCCACGGTGCGGCTATGACGTTTTCATTAAAGAGTCCCTGAATAATTCTAGTTTCGCATGCCGGTCCTTCCACCTTACAAGAGTCTTGCAGTTAGGTCCTGGTTTTTGCAATCTAGCCCCTGTCTACCCCGGTTAATAGTGTTAGAGGTCCTTTTCTTGTGTTTTAGCATTTTAGCCCTCCTGTTTTTATATGAAATTATGTTTTAGCCCCTGGTTTTGTTTATAAAAGCCCTGTAGAATTTAGTTTTATTGCAGATAGGTCCCTGTACCTTGTTTTAAGCATAACTTTCTTGTTTTAACTCCGTTTTTAGCGTTCTATATACCAAAATGATCGTCTCAGCGAGTAGAATCATTTAGACAGTGAGTTTTTAACTTTTACTACTGTTTGGTATACTGTTTATTTATTGTTTGTTGTATATGTTTGTTGCGTAGATATCGTGCCTGTTTCATATGAGCTCCCCTTCGGAGGTGATCAGGAAGAGCCTGCTTTCGAAGAGGACTATACCCAGTTTGTAGCGGAAGGCAAGTGGCTTTCCCCCTCTGCATTTTCTCTTTTGAACCTATAACACTGCATGCTTAAACAATATTTACTATTTTAGTTGCAATACATTAATATGATGGGCAAACACCTTTTTAAGGACTTGACTAGATGTTTCATCCTGTTACCTTGATCAACCCTGTTTACCAAATGCTTGGGTAGATTATTGTTTAGCTTGCTTGAACTTGGGGTAGTTTTATGTTGGCTATGAAAATGCAACTCAGTTCTGTGTTGGAGCATGTTAATGTTAAGACAAGATCACCTATGGTTTAAATGGAACATAGAGAACCACCCAAGACAACAGTACAACCACAGTCCACATGGCTCTGGCTTAGCCAAGTAATTAGGAGAGTGAGTTAGCTGATAGCCTTTTTCAGAGAGGGGCACATGGGGCCGGAGTTGAAGGGGTATAGCCCGGTTCTTTTGGGGTAGCAGTCTTGGCTAAGGTGCTGACCATTAGGGAGGGTTATGGTTCGCTCCGCCGCCGTAATCGTTGCGGGCCGTTGGTTTCTCTTCTTTCCTTTGTAAAGGCTTCGTAGTGGACCCCTAGCCACTCACCTTGGAAGTGTTTAAGCGTCTAGCTAACCCGGGCGAAATGGGAAACGAACCGTGGGTAAAGTGTACAACCTCTCGCAGTGTAAAATCGTTATAATGTCCGTGCTCACAGTCAAGAGCGGCTTGGACCCTCACATGATAATCAAACTTAAAGATGGATGTAAATCGTGGGTCTTATGGGTTTTGGTTTGGATGTCTTTTAAAGTTAAGTGGGTTGGTACAAACTTACACTTAGTAAATAGGTGGTGTTAACTAAAACTTGATCAACTTATAAAATGCTTACCGCTGTGAACCATAGCCTATCCTTGGTAGCCCCGCATTGTTTCCCCCACTTGCCGAGCTCGAAACATAAGTGTGCTCACCCCTTGCTTACCGCTATTCAGAGGAGAACATCGGGGGTGAGGAGGAGTACCGGAGCGACTACGAGGAGTTCTAAGGCATGCGGATCCCCCGGTCATCATGCCCGTGGAAGCCGAAGAAGAAGTTGCCCATCTTTTAGTTATCATTTGTGTTTGGACCTTCAAGTCCACCCATCCGAGTGTAATAAAGAATATTGTATCGGTTTAACCGAAACGACCCGGATTTCCGCGAACGGAATCCCGAATCTTAGCACCTCGGTGGTAGTCCCGGGAGGGCTACCACGTGCAATCCCCGTCTCGTTGATGCCAAAAATCCATACGAGAGAGATAAAAACAAGAAAGTAGAGTACAACATTTATTTTATTACATTAATCGAGTACATCTCTTCGGCACATGCCGGGTACAAGTCCATCGGGACCGAATCAAACATAAATAAAACGTCTAGCAGCGGCTCCATGAAAGCGCGGGAAACTCCATATCCACCCGGCAGCTCAAGTGTAGGAAGAGCTCGGTCCACCCAACCGTCGTTGTCAAAGTCGTAGTCCGGCTCGCGTCGGAGGCATCGTGGTCTACCCGATAAGCGGGTAGGTCATGTCGCCTTGCCAACAAAGAGGCAAAAGCGGTGTATGTTCTACTATGCATGAGATAACCCTATCCGGGTCGTAGAAAGCTTAAGCAAAGCAAGCATTGCAACGTACAAGGTAAGGAATACGCCTATGAGGTCCACACCTCGGGGAAGCTTCCGCTTCCGAGGTCCACACCTCGTGGGTCCACACCCCGCTCAAGGAATACCACACCAAAACTCCGGATCTCAACCACGATCCGTAACCCAACTCTCATCCGCGATGTGGGGCCCACCGGCTCCTATCCCCACATCTCAACGGCCGAAGCCGGCTCACACACTCGGGGAGAGAAGAAGCACAAGAGAAGTGTAACTAGTCGGGTGAGAGATCGAAAGGCTGTCCATAACTAGTGGACACGGACTATAGCTATAGGTTTAACACTCGCGGAGGTTGTACAACCGTACCCGCCCGAATAGGACCGGAACCGGCCGTCACCGTGTCCGACCCTACCATACGGCCGAAGCCCAAGTAAGTGGATAGTACCCTTCGCATCTCCGAGCCCGGCCCCGGCCTCCGCGGCGAGCTCATACTATCCGCGAGAGGTCCCTCGAAGCCGTGGAACCCTTCCCCGCCTTGCCGGGGCAAAGTCTACTAAGGAGGGAAAGACCACTCCCGACACGATCACACCGATCCTCCCGCGGAGGGGTGCTATCCACTACAAGTCTCACCCCGCACCCCCGCCCAATACAAGGCGGGCGGTCCGTACGAAAATAGTCATTCGAAACAAGGTCAACCGACGATCGGTCCTTAAGGGGCCGAGAGCGAGCACTCAACATCTCCATCCCGCACGACACGACCCTCGGGTAAGAGGCCGATCGCATCTTCCCTCGGCGCCGTTCACAAGTAACCAAGCGGCTCGCTCCCGCCAAAACACAAGCAAGCGGATACACACCCGAACACACGCTAGAAACACACCGTGATACCCCCATCTCGGCCCAAGCCCGCAGTACCATCCATAATCAAGCAACAAAAGTATGGATAGTTGAGGTAAGGGACTAGCTAGGGGTCCGTAGCTAGTCCCGTGTAGTAGAACAAGGAAACAGGATATATCAAAACATCAAGGCATGGCTATTAAACCGGTTATGCAATTCATCCGAACAATGCATTAAAGTAAAGCACTAGCGACTATTTATCAACATGGGATCTACATGGTTGGGAGTGACATGACACCTTCGTTGCCGTTGAAGCGAGCCGTCGTCCGGGAGCAAGTGTACTCGGGGTCCTCCACGTCCTCCTGGTCGAAGCTCGGGTCTGCGGCACGAGATTCGACGCGAAAATAAGAATACGGTGCACAACTAAGCAAGAACTCCAAATAAGAATCAATTTAGAAGATCCAAAAGAACCCAAACTACCTACAATCAGCAAGGTTTCGCAATTACGAATTTATAGAAATTAATTTTATATTTTTCTGAGCTCCCTAGAATTAGTTATGAATTTTTAAAGGTTAAAAACATTTTCTGGAAATTTAAAACGAGAAAGAAAAGGGGGTTTTTGAGAAAAACGTTGCCGACGTCGCATGACGTCGCCGGCCCAGGGTTAACAGCCGTAAGGGGCCCGAAGTGCCGCCGGGCCGTGGGTGGCCCGGCCGGATCGGTTTCCGCCCGAAACAGGTTCCGCCCAAAGTGGCCCGAGCGCCAAAGCCCACGGAGCAAGCGTTAGTAGTCTAGGTTCCCCCCCCCCCAACTAACCCCGCGCCGGGCCGACGGCCCGATAGGAAAGCTAACCGGGCTCTCGGCCCGCATCCGGCCGGCGGCCCGTTACTCGGGTGCCCGGGTTAACACATGCACGCCGGTGCTCGCCGCAATGCCGGGCGCCCGCGGCCGCGCGCGCGCGCCCGCGGTGGCGAGCTCCCCGACCGCCCGCGGCGTCCCCGCCTCTCGCCGGGGTGCGAGCGGATGGTTCGCCTCCGCGCTCCACCCCCCGAACGGCATGCCTTGCCAAGCACCGGCCCGCGGGGGAGGAGCCGACGGCGCGCGCGCGCGCGCGCGGCGCGGAGCACCGGCGGCGCCTCGGCCGCGTCGCCCGACCGGCGGGCGCGGCGAGCCCGGTCCACGCGCCGGGGTGCGCTCGACCCCGGCCTTCGCCCGCCCAACCCGCAGGTGCGATTTCCCACGGCACGAAGGCCGGCTTCCCGGGGAAGTCCGAGCCTAGGGCTCGGCGCTCCGCCAACACGCGGCCCGGCGGCGCGTCGAGGGGTTTCCCCTCGGCTCGGCACAACGGGGCGCGGCGACGGCGCGCACCGAGAGTGCTCGCCCGCCGGCTTGGGGTAGCCGCGGCGTGACGCCTCCTCCGGTCACCTTCATAAACACGAGACCGCGTCGCTCTTCGCGCGGCGACGGCGGAGCTCGGAGGCACAACCGGCCCGGGAGCCCCATCCGCCGCGGCACGGCAATACGCGCGCGCGAAGGCCGCACTCGGGGCAAGAATTCATCGGCGACGCGTCTCCACAATTGGGAAGCCAACACAGAAGAAATCCAAGGGGGAGAAGAGAGAAGGGGGCTGCGGTGCTCACGATGGGGCGATGGTGGAGTCGTGGCCGGCCCGCCGTGGCGTGGCGTCGGTGTTCCGTCCGTGAAGGTGTTCCGGCGAAGTAGATGCCCCCCGGGGCGTAGGTGTTCACGCCGGCGACGTACTCCGCAGCTCGGTCCGAGCCCCCCGCCGCTCCCGGTACTCGTCCCCCTCTTCTTCCGGTGCGGCGCGCGACGCGGCGCACTCCTTCCTTGGCTCGCCGCCGGCGCGCGGTGTGGTCGCGACCTCCCCTTGGACCGGCGCGGCAACGGCGCCCCTCCTCGCTTCCTCTCGTGGTGCTCTCACGAACAGGGCTAGGCAGGAAAACCCCAATGGGGGTTGGTGGCGGTGGTCAACAAGCCCTCCGCCCCCCGCTTTTGAAACCCCGGCGCCGCAAGGACGAGGCGAAATTCCGTGGCCGCCCCCGGCTTGGACCGCCCGGCGCCCGTGGCGGCGCCGCCCGCTCTCTCCACGCGACCGTGGACACCGGGGGGCAAGGCGCGGGGGTAGAAGGGGCCTTTCCTCCCCCGGCCCCGGCTCGGTTCGCGTGCGGCGCGCCGGTCCCTCGGCCGCGCCCGCGCGCCGCGCGTGCCGGTGCGGCGGGACTCGGCGGCGCAAAGCGGCTCGGTGACTAGGGCCGGGCGGGCGCGGTGAAGGGGAAAAAGGTGAGAGGATAAGGAGGAACGAGGGTCCGAGTGGTGGGGCCCGCCCGGCAGCCGACTCGTGCACGCAAAGGGGGGTGAGACGCGGTGGTCGTCTTGCGGGTCCCACTTGGCGCCGAGAGCGGCCGGGCAAACCGCGGGGCTCCGGTGGCCGCGCGGGTTAGTTGGGCCGAAGGATGGCTTGGGTTGGGCCGGTACGCAAAACGAATAAAGGAGAAAATGGCCCGGCATCACCCGCCGGTCACTTGCAAAATAAAAGAATAGGTTTGAACTAGGGTTTGAATTAGAGTTTGAATTTGATTCCCATTCAAATTCAAACTTCACACATTTGAACTCCAAAAGAACCAGAGAAAAACCAACTCACATGCTTTACCATAATTTAAATATATGTTTTATTAATGGGGTAAATTGGTGGGGGAATTCGGGGAAGGGTTACCAATTTGGTTCAAAAATTGATAGCACTCAAATTCAAGCAAAAAGTTTTAAATTTTCGCAAAATTTACACACCTAAAATCCTCGGTTCGTTACATTCTCCCCCACCACCGAGAATCTCGTCCTCGAGATTTAGTCCTCGACCTCCTCCGTGAACAAGTGCGGGTACTCCTTCCCGAGATCGCCTTCCTTCTCCCATGTTGCTTCTCGCTCCGTATGGTTGCTCCACAACACTCTACGTAAAGGAATGGTAGTTCTCCTTGTTTCCTTGACGCCTCCGTCCAAGATTTTCTCGAGATATTCTGTATACTCCAGGTTGTCTTGCAAGTCAAGCAACTCCATGGGCACTTGCTTAGCCTCCACTGCCTTCTCGCTCTTTTTCAACTGTGACACGTGGAACACTGGGTGAACTCCTGCCATTGTCTCGGGTAGCGCTAGCTGGTAGGCCAAACTTCCGATCCTTCGGGTAATTGGGTACGACCCTACGTACCTCGGTGCAAGTTTTCCCTTCACCAAAAACCTCTTAGTTCCTCGAAGCGGTGAGACTTTCAAGTACACTCGGTCGCCAACTGCAAAAGTCAACTCTCTTCTTCTTTTGTCGGCATAGCTCTTCTGACGGCTTTGAGCGATCTTTAGGTTCTCACGAACTTTCTCAACCTTCTCCTCTGCTTCCTCGATGATTGCTGGCCCAAACAGTGTCCGCTCTCCCACCTCTGACCAAGCTAGCGGGGTCTCGCACTTCCGCCCGTAAAGGGCCTCAAAGGGAGCCATCCGGAGACTTGCTTGAAAGCCGTTGTTGTACGAGAACTCGCAAACGGCAACCGCTCTCCCAATCGGTACCATAGGTTAGTGCACACGCTCGTAGCATATCCTCCAACACCCTGGTTGACCCTCTCTCGTCCGACCGTCCGTCCGTGGGTGAAAAGCCGTGCCGTAGTTGAGAGTGGTGCCCATAAGCTTGTGAAAGCTCGCCGTAACTTGGAGACAAACCGTGGCCCTCGATCGATACAATACTTCGGGGTGCCCCGTGCGGCCCGAGTATGTGCTCCACGTACGCCTCTCGCCAACTTCTCGGTTGCGTATCGGGTCTTCACCGCACAAAGTGAGCCACTTTGGTCGGCACTCGTCCACTATGACCCAAACAGAGTCATTTCCTTTTGGTGTTCGAGGAAGTCCCACCACAAAGTCCATGGAAATGTCCTCCCACTTCCAAACCGGAATAGCCAACGGCTTCAACAAACCAACGGGTTTCGATGTTCGATTTTTACTCGCTACGTGTATCGCAACAAAGCCACGTAGTGTGCTATATCCTTCTTCATGTCCTTCCACCGCACTCGACCTTTAGATCTCCGTACATCTTGGTGCCGCTCGGGTGGATCGAGTACCTCGAGTCGTGAGCTTCTCTCGGGATCCGCTCCCGAGTGCCTTGTCTAGCGGTACACGGATCCGTTCTTTCAACCACACACGGTGCCTTGTTCATCTACCCGTAGTCTTCTCGCTTTACCCCGTTTCATCGGTTCTCGCGCAGCTTTGATTTCGCACACGACTTCGTGCCGTACGGACTCGTTCCTCCGAGTCATAGGTCACTTGCATCACGTTGACTTGGCCTTGTGAAGGACCGATAAGGCGACCGAGAGGGGGGGAGTGAATGGGAGCCGATAAAAATTCTTCTCGAGGGAGATTGAAACTCCGACAAGACGCACTAGCTCGGTCGAACCCCCGAAATCACACGCTCCGCACTTCTACCTCCCGTTTGCCAAAACCACGTAGCCACCGGAGTGCTACCGGTCCTAGGAACAAACTCTACCAAAGAACCACAACACACACGCAAGACCGACAAGCGGAAACAACTCGAAAGCCGGCCAACCGAGGGGGCGGTTAGACCGGTATAGGGGGCGGTTAGACCGCCTCCACCCCGGCAACCAAGAAATCCTCCGAAACGCCTCTTCCGAGCACCAAAACACACCACGGTTTCACCAACAGAGATCTCTCGGTCAAGGCCATGCTAGCTACCGTAAAATCTTGGCGAAAACCAAAACTTCACCCAAGGGCCTAGGGGCGGTTAGACCGGCCTACTCCGGGGCGGTCTAACCTCCCGTACCCAAGCAACGAACTTCAGCCCAAGAACACCTAGCAAACTTCACGAGAACGACCCCAAATTTCACCCCGGACACTCCTCCGATCAAGGTGAACAATCTCACAGAGGAAAATCCGGCGAAACAAAACTTTGACCCGGAAACACCCGGGCGGTTAGACCGCCCCTCGTAGGCGGTTAGACCGCCCCCTTCCGTAAAACGAACCCGCGGGTCAAACCTCAACTTCCTCGCGCCCGATCTCCCGAATCACTCCACGGATTGCAGCCAAACTTCGGGGATAGCCGGGTTACCTCCGGGCAACCTCTTCCTCAAAGGAATCGACCCGAAACGCTCACAATCAAGAGGAATCGAAGAAATCGCTTCTCTAGGTCAAGAACTCGAGTTCCAACGAAAACCACCAAATCGAGTCCGATTCAAAGGAGATTTGGGGGCAAAGTCACCAGCCAAAGAGGCACAAGAACCTCATACGTGACACCCACCAAAAACCCCAAGAAATCGTCCTCAAAACACCGCCAAAAAGAGCTCCGAAAATCAACACAAAAGAGACGGGAAAACCACCATGAAGAACCACGCCGAACCTTCTATACATGCCATGAATGGTTCATACAAGGCCTAGTTTGCCACCCAAACATCCATCCCTCTCTCTAGATCTCACATGAAGCTCTCAAACTAGCCTTCTAAAAAACCTAGGGAAAATAGAGAACGAAAATGGAAAAACGAAATGAGCTAGGGTTCCAAGAGTTGGCTGCCAACCTCTCACCTCTTGGGTTATATAGGCGGCAACCGAATGTCTAAAATGCCCCTCTCTACTAATTAGGGATACAAGCCCCTCAAGGGCGGATTTGGAATTCTTGATGTCTTCACCATCGGACGGATGCCCGGCTACCGCATCCCGCGTAGCCTCGACGCACGCCTTGCGATCCCGACGCGTGTCCTCCGCTTCGAAGCTTCTCGCGCGGCGGCCGGGCGGTCGAGCCGCCCCCCCGGGCGGTTAGGGACCGGCCCAGTGGATCCGACCGGCCCCGGCGGTCCGACCGCCCCTCCCCGGGCGGTTGAACCGGCCCGGGTGGCCGCACCTCCTCGTCGAGTCTTCGGCCTCGGTTTTGTGGCTCAACCGAGTAACCCGCGGGTTTTCCGGTGAACCACCGCAAACCCCGCGAACTCGGTGTAGCCTCCGCCAATCTCCACTCATGACTCGGCTCCCACGTAGTCCCGGCTCGACCTTGGTTTTGAGGCTCTACCAAGAAACCGTCCACGACTTCATCTTGCTGTTCATGCCACCATGCGGCCCGCACTTGACCCCCGCCGGCCACCGGTCCCTCGAACGAAGCCTACTTATCTTCTCCACACACGGAGGCCTCACCGGCAACGACCTTTCGCGCTTGTTCTTCACCTGCACCAACACGAGTCAAGCCGCAACCTGCACCTGCAATACTTAGCCAAGAATCAGTCCACACAACGTTGTCAATCACTCATCACACAAGGAAGCGACCATCCACCGGTCCTCGAACCACACATGGTCCTCAATCTCCCCCTTGATGAGTGCATTGACAACACACTCACATGAAGTAACATAAGAGAAAAGGAAAGGAAAAGAAACAAATAAAAAGAAACCCCAACAAGCGATCGAAAGCCAAAGAAAGGCAAAGAGCAAGATCACTTGAAGAAGACAAGTCTCGGACCCCTTAGGCAAGGGCAACGGCTCGACACATCCGAGACAAAACGCAGCTCAAGCAAAGAGCGCAAACCACCAAAGCAAAACTCGAGCACCACAAAGAGCTCCCCCCGCACAAATGCACGCTCCCCCCGAGCCACAAGACACCTCCCCCCGAACACATGCATCAATGCAACTCGGGAATGCACCAAAGAGCAAAAACCTCGCTCACACCGCCCAGGGCGGTTAGACCGCCCTCGCCCGTGGCGGTTAGACCGCCTCCGCCCGAACGAGACCGCTCGGGAGGGCGGTTAGACCGCCCAAAGAAACCGGCCCCGCACCAAACTCGCTCAAAAACTCGCCCGAAACAATTGGAACACCTTCCAAACACTCCCAGTGTGCCCAAAACATGCACAAACTTCTCCCCCTTGTTGACAATGCATGAATCAAGGCAAAATGCGAAAACTTGCAACATATAGCTTCTCGAATATACAAAATTCATCACAAGGAGCTACACAAGTTCAAATGAGCAAGTTAGATACTCGACAGGAGTTCGTAAAGACCTTAACTACATGATCACCAAGTTTCACAATCATTGGACAAGGCTAAAAAGGATTTGAGTAATTTTGCGAAAAGTTACTCTCTCACAAGCAAATACCTAAACATGAGCAAAACATATCAAAATGGCAAAGCCACTCAAACTTCATGCTAGGACGACCATTCTAATCATAAGACCATCATAAACACCCAAAAGCACCTCATGTCATGTCAAAGCCACCGAGCCATGTGCCTACTTCTATGTATGAGACTTCTCATTGGTAGGCATCATGCAACGGTTTAGCACCCAAAGCAAATTAATTTCAGCACATATGACATGGGAACATATTTTCCAAGCATTTTTCATTTCATTTTCAGATTTGTAAATGGTACATGAAATGTCTTTGCGACAAAAAGGAACTTATGCCCCTCCACAAGATTAAGCAAGAGGGCTAAACATTCGTGATGGCAAGTGAGCCTTTGGCTCCACATGATCAATAAACTAGCTATCCAACCACAAAGTAAGCATAGCAAAGCCACTAAAAACATGTCAAGATCATATATAGGCATTTACACATGAGAGAGCATGTATGTGACATTTTTCAAAAATTAGCCAACAACCATGGATCATTCATCAAGATCATCAAGAGCTAAGTCAAACTAACCGTAGCATATTAAACAAGCTCACAAGAACATATATAGCAACCCATGGTAAACATTGTATATAGGAGAAGCTTTTCCTATCCGATGCATATGATACAAAATGCATGCAATCTAAGATACAAGGATGCCTATACATCATGTTACATATGCCATGCAAAATGCAAGAAATGCACAAAGGAAAGTTATACATATGCTACAAACCGGCTCCTCGAGGGGAGGCAAAACGGGCTCGACACCACCGCAACGAAAAGCCCCCCACACACCCAACTCAAGAAATTAAACACACACCAAGTTCCCCCCGCAAACGAGTGAAAGTTGCTTGATCTAGGGGTTTGGTGAAAATATCGGCTAGTTGGTCATGTGTGGGTACATGGATCAAGGCTATCTTCCCTTTCTCTACGTTGTCTCTCAGGAAATGATACCTCACTTCTATGTGTTTGGTTTTGGAATGAAGCACTGGGTTCTTTGCAACGCTTATGGCACCGGTGCTATCACAATGAAGTGGGACATGGGTATACTCCTCACCAAAGTCACTCATGGTGTAGGTGATCCAAAGGAGCCGAGAGCAACAACTAGCAACGGCAACATACTCGGCTTCGGTCGTGGATTGAGCAACACTCGACCGCTTACGAGAAGACCAAGACACCAACGAAGAACCCAAAACTCGGCAAGTCCCGTAAGTGGACTTCCTATCCAACCGACACCCGGCAAAATCCGCGTCCGAAAAGCCATGAAGCGCCAAAGAAGAGGACGCGGAGTACCAAAGGCCGAAGTCGGGAGTGTGACGCAAGTACCTGAAAATTCGCTTCACCGCTTGCCGATGCGAAGTCCTCGGAGACGCTTGAAAACGAGCGCACAGACACACCGAGAACTGTATGTCCGGCCTCGTTGCCGTCAAGTAGAGGAGTGACCCGATCATGCTTCGGTACTCCTTCTGGTCCACATGTTCACCTTCCTCGTCCGCATCAAGAGCCGTAGTCGTACTCATCGGCGTCGTCATAGCCTTGGAGTCCTCCATCTTGAACTTTCTCACAATGTCCTTGGTGTACTTAGCCTCGGTGCACAAATGTTCCTTCATTTGATTGCTTGATTTGTAGCCCGAGGAAGAACCGCAACTCACCCATCATGCTCATCTCGAACTCCCCGCTCATATCATCCGCAAACCTCGCAACAAGAGAGTTAGACGAGCCACCAAAGACAATATCATCCACGTACACCCGCACAATCGAATATCTCTCCGCCCCGCCCTCGCAAAAACAAGGTCCGATCGACCTTCCCCATCTCAAAACCTCTCTCAAATAAGAACCCCCTCAACCCGCCATACCAAGCTCTAGGCGCCCGCTTCAACCCATACGCCGCCTTCCTCAACTTGTACACCGGTGGGGGTACTTCTCACTCTCAAATCCCGAGGTCGTCTCACATACACTTCTTCCTCCAACACTCCATTCGTAAAAGCACTCTTCACATCCATTTGGTGCAACTTGAACCCTTTAGCCACGAAAAGGCTAGAAGGATCCTAATCGCCTCCAAACGGGCTACGGGAGCAAAGGTCTCCTCGTAGTCGATCCCCTCCTTCGACCGAACCCCCCGAGCAACAAGTCTCGACTTGTTCCTCACAACCTCACCCTTCTCTCCCTCTTTGTTTTTCCACACCCACTTTGTACCAATCGGCTTACACCCCGGGGGAGGGTCAACCAACTCCCACACCGATTCCTCTCAAAGTTCTCCAACTCCTCATGCATCGAGTTAACCCAATTGTGATCGGATAGTGCGTGTCCAATGTCTTTGGGCTCAAAAGAAGCAACAAACGCAAGCATGAGCAAAATGGGAATTGTTTCGAACCCTCGACCGTGTAGTGCGTTCATTCATGTCGCCGATGATCCTCGAAGCCGGGTGATCCACTTGAACTCGCCGGGGAGGTTCTCGCCTCGAAGCTACCTCCCCCTCAACATCGCCTTCTCCTCGTTCTTGATTTGTCGTCGTAGGTGTAGCAGAGGGTCCATCCATCATCGTAGTCGAAGTAGTGGGTACATGTCCGGCCGGGGGCACCGCACCGCCATCTTCATCATCACCATGTTCATGCTCCTCCTCCCGAAAGATCTCCTCGCCAAGCTCATCATCACCCGCACACTCAAAGACAAGCCGACTACGTGGCTCTGTCTCGTCGAAGGTTACCTCGCAAGTCTCCACGATTTGGTTAGTTTCAAGATTGAGCACACGATATGCTCTAGAATGAGATGCATAACCAAAGAAAATGCCATCGACGGACCTAGCCTCAAACTTATCCAACTTCCTCGCCCTTCTTCGAATAAAACACTTGCAACCAAAGACATGGAAGTGACTCACTTTGGGTGTGCGACCATGCATCAACTCATAGCATGTTTTCTTCTTGTGCACTCGAGGTATATCCGTTCGACACATAGCATGCGGTATTCACCGCCTCGGCCCAATACCTCCTCGAGTCCTATGCTCATCAAGCATCGTCCGAGCCATCTCGCACAAGGTCTCGTTCTTCCTTTCCACAACACCATTCCGGGGAGGCGTATACGGACTCGAAAACGCGGTGCTCAAGACCCAAGTCATGACAAAAGGTTTCAAAACGAGAGTTCCCGAATTCCGAGCCATTATCACCGCGGATAGCTCGTATGGCATCTCCGTGCCTCTCGTTCCTCAACCTCAAGACTAGATCTCGAACAAAACCAAACGTCTCCCCCTTTTCCTCCGTAAAGAACACCCACGCATACCGAGAATAGTCATCCACCACAACAAGGACATACCACTTCCCACCCGGATCGCACACGAGCCGGGCCAACAAGGTCCATATGGAGCAGCTCGCATGGACGCTCAGTCATCACATCGGTGAGAGGCGGGTGAGAAGAGGCCACCATCTTGGCATGCCTACACGGAGCACAAACCAACTCTTTCTCAAGCTTCAACCGTGGCAATCCTCGGACCAAATTGAGTTTACTCAAGCGAGACAAAAGGTCAAAGCTCAAGTGACCCAACTTCCTATGCCACCTCCACAACTCACTCGAAGAACCAGCCAAGAAACAACGCTCAACACCCGAAGACTGAGAAAAATCAACACGAAACACCGACCCTCGGGAACGACCATACAAACAAGGTCCCCTCGAGAGTCCACAATCCGAGAACCACCCGGCCGAAACAACACCTCAAAACCCTCATCCAACAACCGAGACACGTAAAGCAAATTGTACCCCAGCCGATTGAACAAGAGCAACATGCCTCGAGTGATCTTGTCACTCACTTTTATCTCACCTTCCGAAAGCACACGCCCACGCCCATTGTCCCCAAAGGTGATGTACCTCTTCGTCACCACCGGACGAGACTTGAGAACCACCCCCGTCTCCGGTCATATGTCTCGAGCAACCGGAGTCAATCAACCAAATGTTCTTCAAGTCTCCCACCCGAAATTCAAAAACAAGCACGTGAGCGAACAAACGACTCAAAGATCGGGGTTAGTACCAAAAGAGGAAAACCGGTGCCGAGCCATTTGCTCGAAAGTGGGGTTAGCACCAACCAAAGCATCTCTCCTACCAAAGCTACCTCCACGAACACCACCTCGGTAACCACTCCGAGGAAACCACCCCTCACTGCCTGGAGGAGGACCAAAACCACGGAAGACAACCCGTGGAGCGTCTCTCCTCTCCTTCTCAAAGCTACGACTCCTCCCATCCCCGTAGTGACCTCGAGGGGGAGAATGCCTAGCAAACCGACCACTCTCGTCTCTCCGGACCAACCACCAAGCAACTCCACCTCCCGGACACCGAAACCTCGCGACTCACCACCTCGAAAACCACTCCGCCCGAGTGCGGGGGGCGGTTAAACCGCCTAGCCGGGCGGCCTAACCGCCCCCCCGGGCCGGGCCGGGCGGCCGACCGCCTAGCCGGGCCGGGCCCGACCGCCCCCTCCCGAACGGCTCCTCGGCCGCGGGAACTTGCGTCTCCCCATCCCGAACACTTCTCACCACGGCCTTACCCCCGGGCGGTGGCATACGAGGCTTAGGTACACCATGGGAGGGGTTGTACCTATCCTTGTTCGCCCACTCCTTTGCCATCCTCTCTTCCCGCTTCCTCTTGAAGCAAAACTCATCCTTGTGACCCTCCTTCCCACAATGGCCACAACGGAACCTCACAAGCTTAGGTTTTGGCTTGGATTGGGGCGCTCGCTTGGTTTCTCTCCACTCAACTACTCCACCGATTTCTCCTCACTTGCCTTCTCTCTCACTTTCCCAAAGAACACTTTCCCCGAAGTGCTCACAAACTTGATGGGCTTTTGGAGATCATTTGTGGGTGTAGGAAATATAGGTGGAGCCGGGGTTGTGTCTAGTCGGTTCCTTAGATGGTTAGGTTTTGGAGGGAAATCATTTTTGTGGTGGATTTTTGGTGGCTCCGGTATATTCTCTCCACTTCCTTCACCAACCTTGTTTGCCCCAAGCCCCTCACCATCTTGCCTCTTAAAGGCCTCGATCATCATCCTCAACCGAGGCTCGTGGACCAGGACAACCAACCCATCAACTTCCTCAAATCATCATTCTCATCCCGCAAACGATCAACATAATGTGCAAGCTCCAAATTTTTGAATGCATGCATTTCACGGGTAGAGCAAGATGTAGGTATGGGTTCCTTCAATTTAGCCTCGAGCGAACTAGTGTAAGCATGCAACTCATCAATCTTAGCATGCAAAACGGGGCAAGAAGTGCAAGCACCTAGCAAAGCGAGGTCTAGACTTAAGCTCGGCCACTTCAACCCTAAGCACATCTAGTTCCTCACACTTGGAGGCATGCTTCTCCTTAAACAAAGCAAGATCAGCAAGGAATATGGAGCAATCAGCACAATCATTTTCATCGGCAACAACGGGGCTAGCCTTAAGCGAATCAATCTCAAGCTTGCTATCAAGCACACTCGTGTCTCTAGCTCGACCCACTCTAGTCCTAGCATCCTCGAGTGAAGCCCTAAGCTCTTTCCTCATTTTCTTGGCCTCTCTAAGCATGTCATCACGGTTATCAAGCAAAGAGCCAAGCCTCTCATTCTCCCGGCGCAAGAAGGGAAGTTCATCACGCACCTCGTCGTCGGACTCGCAGTCCGAGTCGCTCGTGTGCTCTTCTTGCTGCCGGAGCTCATCGCCATGGTACGAAGCCGTCTCTCGCGAGCGCCTCGGCCCGCTCGGGTTCTTGGACGACCTCTTGTTCTTGCGGCGATCTCCCTCGTCGTCGGCCGCTGCTCGAGCTCGAGGTGGAGTACGCGGAGCCCGGAGTCGACGTCGCTCGCTCCAACCATCGCTCGGGCCTTGCCTCGGCCCTCCTTCTTCCTCGATCGTCGCTCGTCCTTGTACTTGTTCTTGTGCTTGCTCTTGTGGTCGCGCCTCGAACGGTACTTGCCATCGTTCATCCTCGGCTTGTGCTTGTAGTCGTCCTTGCTCTCGGCCTACTCGGGCGGTCGGCGACGAAGTGTCCCGCTTGCCGCACTGGGAAGCAGGTCCTCGTGTTCCTCCTCATGTTGACGCGGTTCTCGTGCAGCCTCTCGAACCGCCTCGTCAACAGCGCCAGCTCGTCCTCTCCAAGGTCATCAAACTCCTCATCTGGCATAGACATCAAAGAGGAAAACGAGAACATCCTGGTGGATGGGTTAGGGTTAGTCTTTCCTTTGGAACCACCAACGAGGGCAAGACTATGGGAATCAGTCGGTCCCTCGAGCTTGGCAGTCATGCCCCTATCCACCTCAGCCGACTTGAGCTTCGAGAACAGCTCGTTCACCGTCAGAGTATCGTACCTCTCCGACTCGACTATGGCCTCGAACTTCCCGCCCCATATCGTACGATCCAAAGAGTGTAAGAGCTTGACCGCTCTATCATGATCATCGTACGGGAGCACGTCCACATTGGCCCTCATGTTGTTCACAACCACCGTGAACCTGCGGAACAAGGCATCGATGGACTCACGGGGAGATGAGTGAAGTTCTCGTACTCTCTCCGTAGGTCGCATACAACCGTGCTCGAACACGGGCGTTCCCAACATGAGCCTCCTTCAACACCGCCCAAATCCTACAAGCCAAGTGCTCGGTGTGCACCCGATCGAACTCAGGCTGACACAAAGCACGAAACAAGTAGTCGACCGCCTTATTGTTGGCGTCGAATGCGTCCCTCGACCACGGAGCAAGGAAATCCATCGGCTGGACATATCCTGTGTCCACCGTGACATCCCACAGAGTCTGACCCTTTCCGCGGAGGAACGCACCCATCCGCTTGCTCCACATCTGGTAGTTCTTGCCATCGAAGTGTGGAGGACCCGAACCCCGTTCTCGGTACGCCATCCTTGGATCTTAGGCGGTTAGAGTCAACAAAGACCCGAACCGCTGCGATACCACTTGAAGGACCGATAAGGCGACCGAGAGGGGGGGGGGGAGTGAATGGGAGCCGATAAAAATTCTTCTCGAGGGAGATTGAAACTCCGACAAGACGCACTAGCTCGGTCGAACCCCCCGAAATCACACGCTCCGCACTTCTACCTCCCGTTTGCCAAAACCACGTAGCCACCGGAGTGCTACCGGTCCCTAGGAACAAACTCTACCGACAACCACAACACACACGCGGCAGACCGACAACGGCGGAAACAACTCGAAAGCGGCTAACCGGAGGGGGCGGTTAGGCCGAGGTATAGGGGGCGGTTAGACCGCCTCCACACGGCAACCAAGAAATCCTCCGAAACGCCTCTTCCGAGCACCAAAACACACCACGGTTTCACCAACGAGAGATCTCTCGGTCAAGGCCATGCTAGCTACCGAGAAAATCTTGGCGAAAACCAAAACTTCACCCAAGGGCCTAGGGGCGGTTAGACCGGCTACACGGGGCGGTCTAACCTCCGTACCCGACAACGAACTTCGCCCAAGAACACCTAGCAAACTTCACGAGAACGACCCCAAATTTCACCCGGACACTCCTCCGATCAAGGTGAACAATCTCACGAGAGGAAAATCCGGCGAAACAAAACTTTGACCGGAAACACCCCGGGCGGTTAGACCGCCCCCGTAGGCGGTTAGACCGCCCCTTCCCGGAAAACGAACCCGCGGGTCAAACCTCAACTTCCTCGCGCCCGATCTCCCGAATCACTCCACGGATTGCAGCCAAACTTCGGGGATAGCCGGGTTACCTCCGGGCAACCTTTTCCTCAAAGGAATCGACCCGAAACGCTCACAATCAAGAGGAATCGAAGAAATCGCTTCTCTAGGTCAAGAACTCGAGTTCCAACGAAAACCACCAAATCGAGTCCGATTCAAAGGAGATTTGGGGGCAAAGTCACCAGCCAAAGAGGCACAAGAACCTCATACGTGACACCCACCAAAAACCCTAAGAAATCGTCCTCAAAACACCGCCAAAAAGAGCTCCGAAAATCAACACAAAAGAGACGGGGAAAACCACCATGAAGAACCACGCCGAACCTTCTATACATGCCATGAATGGTTCATACAAGGCCTAGTTTGCCACCCAAACATCCATCCCTCTCTCTAGATCTCACATGAAGCTCTCAAACTAGCCTTCTAAAAAACCTAGGGAAAATAGAGAACGAAAATGGAAAAACGAAATGAGCTAGGGTTCCAAGAGTTGGCTGCCAACCTCTCACCTCTTGGGTTATATAGGCGGCAACCGAATGTCTATAATGCCCCTCTCTACTAATTAGGGATACAAGCCCCTCAAGGGCGGATTTGGAATTCTTGATGTCTTCACCATCGGACGGATGCCGGCTACCGCATCCTGCGTAGCCTCGACGCACGCCTTGCGATCCCGACGCGTGTCCTCCGCTTCGAAGCTTCTCGGCGCGGCGGCCGGGCGGTCGGACCGCCCCCCCGGGCGGTTAGACCGGCCCGGTGGATCCGACCGGCCCCGGGCGGTCCGACCGCCCCTCTCGGGCGGTTGAACCGCCCGGGTGGCCGCACCTCCTCGTCGAGTCTTCGGCCTCGGTTTTGTGGCTCAACCGAGTAACCCGGTGGTTTTTACGGTGAACCCACCGCAAACCCCGCGAACTCGGTGTAGCCTCCGCCAATCTCCACTCATGACTCGGCTCCCACGTAGTCCCGGCTCGACCTTGGTTTTGAGGCTCTACCAAGAAACCGTCCACGACTTCATCTTCTTGTTCATGCCACCATGCGGCCCGCACTTGACCCCCGCCGGCCACCGGTCCCTCGAACGAAGCCTACTTGTCTTCTCCACACCCGGAGGCCTCACCGGCAACGACCTTTCGCGCTTGTTCTTCACCCGCACCAACACGAGTCAAGCCGCAACCTCGCACCTGCAATACTTAGCCAAGAATCGGTCCACACAACGTTGTCAATCACTCATCACACAAGGAAGCGACCATCCACCGGTCCTCGAACCACACATGGTCCTCACCTTGGTCTACAATTTCGATTCTCGGCTTCTCTAGCTCTTCATGCGAGGCGGAGTTGCTCTTCTTTTACCATGAGGTTGTTGCAATAGGTTTTCGGCTCAATGCATCTACCACGACGTTAGCTTTGCACGGGTGGTAGTTGATCTCGACGTCGTAGTCCTTGATCGGCTCCGGCCATCGCCTCCGCCTCGTGTTCAACTCTCGTCCGTGTAAAGAAGTACTTCGAGCTCTTGTGGTCGGAAAACAGTTCACACTTGTTCCCTATCGGGTAGTGTCTCCGGATCTTGAGCGCATGCACAACGGTACCGGCTCCAAGTCGTGTGTCGGGTAGTTTTCCTCGTGTTTCTTCGACCGCCCGGAAGCATAAGCCACAACTTTCCCTTCCCGCATCGGCACACATCCGAGTCCTTGCCTTGAAGCGTCACAGTAGACCACAAAGTCTTTCTTGATATCTGGCAAGGTAAGCACTGGGGCTGTGGTGAGTCTCTTTTTCAGCTCTTGAAAGCTCTTCTCACACGTTTCGACCACTCGAACTTTGTGTTGTTCTTGAGCAACTCTGTCATCGGCTTGGCGATCTTGGAAAAGTTCTCAATGAACCTCCGGTAGTAACCCTGCCAACCCAAGGAAGCTTCGACATCCGTCACGTTTAACGATTTGCTCCCACTTAGTCACCGACTCTACTTTGGACGGATCCACGGCTATCCCCTCCGCCGACAACACGTGTCCCAAGAACGCGACCTTCTCCATCCGGAAGTCGCACTTGCCGAACTTGGCGTACGGTTTCGCTGCCTCGGCCTCTCTAGCACGACTCTCGGGTGCTCCTCGTGTTCCTCGGTGGTCTCGAGTAGATCAAGATATCATCGATAAACACCACTACAAACTCCGTCCAACTCTTCCATGAAGACCTTGTTCATCAAGTTCATGAAGTAAGCGAGGGCGTTGGTCGGCCCGAAAGAAACCACCACGAACTCGTACAAGCCGTAACGTGTGGTGAAGGTCGTCTTGGGTATATCCTTGCTCTCGGATCTTCATCCGGTGGTAGCCCGACCTCGGGTCGATCTTGGAGAAGAACCTTGCCCTTTTGAGCCTATCCGGCGGGTCCTCGATTCCGGGTAGCGTGGTACTTGTTCTTGATTGTCATCGAGTTGAGCGTGCGGTAGTCAATGCACATCCTCTTTGTGCCGTCTTTCTTCTCCACGAAGAGCACTGGCGAACCCCACGGTGAGGCACTCGGCCGTACAAACCCTTGCTCGAGCAGCTTCTTGAGTTGCTTCTTCAACTCGTCCAGCTCATCAGACGACATCCGGTACGGACTCTTTGCAACGGGCCCCGCCCCTGGCATCAGCTCAATCACGAACTCTACGTCCCGGTCTGGGGGTAACTCCGTAAGCTCCTGCGGGAACACGTCCGAAACTCACGGACCACCGGGATTTCTTCAATCTCTTTCCCACTCATGTTGCACATCATCGTAGCGACCTTCGGACTCGCGGCTCGATCCGCACTATAGTTCCACCGGGGTGTTCTAGCCGTATCACTGCGGGGTTGCAAGAGACTATCCCGTTGTGCTTTGCCAACCAATCCATCCCTAAGATCACGTTTATCCCGGTAGACTCCAAAGCTGTCAAGTCCGCCGTGAAGCCGTTTCCCTTCAAACACCATCCTCACTCCCCCTGCACTCTAACGTACTCCTCTTCTCTCCCCGGCGGAGAGCTAGTCAAGATAGGCCTTGGTCGAGGCTTAGTTGGTAAAGACCTTTCTTTAACAAACTTGGTAGAAATATACGAAAACCGAGCTCCGGTATCGAACAAAACGAGTTGCCAAACCGAGTCAACAAGGAACTCACCAAGTGTGACGTCGGGTGCGGCCGCCGCATCCTCGGCGGTGAGGTGGTTCGGACGGCCTCGTGTAGCCGGCGGGCCGAACGGTCCTCTCGCCGTGTACGGGGTGGCTGCCCTCCCCGGTGCTGGTGGCTTGGGCGGGGTCCGGAACCGAGAGCTGCGGTTCGACTCCCCCGGTGGCGCCGCTCGTGGACACTCGAAAGACTTGTGCCCAACCCGACGGCGGTTGAAGCAAGTCACCTTGGATCCGTCTACCGACCGCGGTGGTGGTCTCGGTTTCTAGGCGTTTCGTCCTCCACTCCCGCTCGGGTTGGCTCGCTCTGCGGCCGAGACCGAGTGACGTGGTGCCTCTCGCCGTGGCCGGTGGCCCCGTGCGTAACCTCGTCCTCTCGCCTCCGAGGTGGTCCCGAGCGCCCTATCCGGTCCGTGCGCTTGGACTTGCTTCCATGAACCTCCATGTACTCAAGCCTTGACCTCTCCACGATCGGTGCCTTGTCGATGATAGAGCGAAGTGTCGGGCGGTCGTGTGCGGACGGGTGGTGTGCCATCCCCTTGTGCGGCCCCTTCCCCGAACCAGTAGACTTTCTTCTTCTCTATGTCGGTGTCTTACGGCACGTACCTCATCGGCTCTCGGTAGCGGTTGGCGTACTCCCCGCACCGACATGTTTCCCATCTTGAGGTGCCTAAACTCGTCGGCCCTTTCGTCCATCACTTGCGTCCGGGATGTGGTGGCTCCCGAAGGCCTCCATGAACTCGTCCCACCCGATGTGCAACGGGTCCGGTGCGAGTCACGATAGGCCTGTCCCACCACGCACCGGCCGTGCCGACCAACCGGTGCGCGGCCACGGTCACACACTCCTCCTCGGTGAGCTCGGTCGGCTCCGGCTTCTTCTCAATCTCTCGTAGCCGGTTGTCCGCGTCCATCGGGCCTCGCCGAGTGGTCGAAGGTAGGCGGTCGCGGCTTGTTGAAGTTCTCAACCTTCTTCTCGGAAACCCTCGGCGCGTTGCGGTGCCGACCCCCGTGGTTGTTGTTGTTGTTGCGGGCTAGCATCCGGGTGATCGTCCGCATCGGCCGAGTCCGCACCGCCATCACGTCGGCCAAGTTCGGGGGGAGGTGCCGGTGGTGGCACCTCGTGTCCCACGAGCCCGGCCCTCGCTCCTCCCTCGGGGCCGGGGTACTCGCTCGTGCTCGAGCTCCTCGCTCCCCGAGCTCCCTCGTCGTCGTGCGCGGCTCCTCGACCGCCAACTCGGCCTCCTCGGCCTCCGCGGCCCGCCGGGCCTCCGCGGAGCCCGCCTCGTGGCGCGTGACCTCCACGGCGTCCGCGGCCTCTCGCTCCCGCCGGGGTTAGGGGCATCCTCCCCTCCGTCGTCCCCGGCGACCTCCTCGAAACGGGCCAAGAGTCGCCGGACCTCCTTGCTCCCGACATCCGTTCCGGCTTGCAAGAGTCGGTAGTGGTAGGGAGAATGTATTTAATAAGGTTATTAACTATAAAGGAGCAATCCCGCTAACAATCAAAGAATTTCATTCGGGCATAGAGAAGCATGAAATCCGAGAAAATCCATGAAGATCCATGTCACTCAATCAATGCCACCATACAAAAGGGGTGCACCTCGAGGTTTACTCCAACGACCTTCGAGGGTACACGGCAACACATCACGCTAACGCATGGTACATCATGGGGTAGCTACTACAGGCATGACAACATAAGCGACAACATGACATCTAACTCATTATATCGACTGCGAATGCGTCGCTAGATCTCTACTCCCATCACGGGGTACACCGAGGTGCCTGCGGGGCCGGAGTCACGGTCGAACCGAGTAGAACGGCGGTGAGTGAGTCCACGGGTAGCCGGCACCCGATCGCCGGTCCTCCGTAGTAGTCTCGGGTATCTCGAAGAGCACGGTCCATCTCTCGCCGTGTCCCGAGAACCACTCGGGTACGGGCGTACACGTGGTAGGAGTGTCGGCGGTAGCTCGAAGGTCTCTCGTCCTCAGTCGTGGCCTCTTCTTGGGGGGTAGGCTGCGCGGAGAGCTCCTCCAACTCTCTCAGCCTCTGCTGGTCAGAACGCTCCCAGGCCGTGCGGGTCCTGGCTGCTCGGTCTCTCTCCTCGTAGACCGGTCCACCGAGGTAACACAAGTGGTGGTAGTTGTGTCGACTCGCCTCCCGAAGATCCCACATCTTTACTTGATAGTCACCTGCGTGCCTCCAACCGACTCCAAGCGGTCCCCGGCCTCGAAAGCCTCACTCTGTCCTCACGCGTGCCCTCCACCGTAGCCGGTGCAACTCCTGCTCCGTCCTCGCCCGTGCCTCCGGTGTAGCGATCCTCCGTCGGTCCCCACTCCCGTGCCTCCGGGCACTCCCTCGGCGGGCGGCGAAGCCTCCGTAGCTCTTGCCGTCCGACTCCAAAGGAACCCACGCTCTCTCCGCCATCCGCACACGTTGTTAGAGCGTAGTTAGTAAGGTAGTTAGTGAAAGTTAATCAAGGTAATGCATATATATAAGTATAGTTATATACATACGAAAGCCAAGGGGTTTATATAAAGTTTCAAGGTTCAGAAACGGCTTCCTATGCTATCGACCATTCCTGGGGCTCGTCCTACGGTCAAGCATGGCTGCGGTACCAACCGAAACGACCCGGATTTCCGCGAACGGAATCCCGAATCTTAGCACCTCGGTGGTAGTCCCGGAGGGCTACCACGTGCAATCCCTGTCTCGCCGATGCCAAAAATCCATACGAGAGAGATAAAACAGGTAAAGTAGAGTACAACATTTATTTTATTACATTAATCGAGTACATCTCTTTGGCACATGCGGGTACAAGTCCATCGGGACCGAATCAAACATAAATAAAACATCTAGCGGCGGCTCCATGAAAGCGCGGGAAACTCCATATCCACGGCGGCTCAAGTGTAGGAAGAGCTCTAGTCCACCCAACCGTCGTTGTCGAAGTCGTAGTCCGGCTGCGTCGGAGGCATCGGGGTCTACCGGGATAAGCGGGTAGGTCATGTCGGCTTCCCAACAAAGAGGCAAAAGCGGTGTATGTTCTACTATGCATGAGATAACCCTATCCCGTCGTAGAAAGCTTAAGCAAAGCAACATTGCAACGTACAAGGTAAGCGGAGAATACGGCTATGAGGTCCACACCTCGGGGAAGCTTCCGCTTCCGAGGTCCACACCTCGGGGGTCCACACCCCGCTCAAGGAATACCACACCAAAACTGCGGATCTCAACCACGATCCGAACCCAACTCTCATCCGCGATGTGGGGCCCACCGGCTCCTATCCCCACATCTCAACGGCCGAAGCCGGGCTCACACACTCGGGGGGAGAGAAGAAGCACAAGAGAAGTGTAACTAGTCGGGTGAGAGATCGAAAGGCTGTCCATAACCGGTGGACACGGACTATAGCTATAGGTTTAACACTGCGCAGAGGTTGTACAACCGTACCCGCCCGAATAGGACCGGAACCGGCCGTCACGGTGTCCGACCCTACCATACGGCCGAAGCCCAAGTAAGTGGATAGTACCCTTCGCATCTCCGAGCTCGGCCCGGCCTCGCGGCGAGCTCATACTACCCGCGAGAGGTCCCTCGAAGCCGTGGAACCCTTCCCCGGCCTCGCCGGGGCAAAGTCTACTAAGGAGGGAAAGACCACTCCCGACACGATCACACCGATCCTCCTGCAGGAGGGGTGCTATCCACTACAAGTCTCACCCCGCACCCCCGCCCAATACAAGGCGGGCGGTCTGTACGAAAATAGTCATTCGAAACAAGGTCAAGCGACGATCGGTCCTTAAGGGGCCGAGAGCGAGCACTCAACATCTCCATCCCGCACGACACGACCCCGGGTAAGAGGCCGGATCGCATCTTCCCTCGGCGGCCGTTCACAAGTAACCAAGCGGCTCGCTCCCGCCAAAACACAGCAAGGAGATACGCACCCGAACACACGCTAGAAACACACCGTGATACCCCCATCTCGGTCCAAGCCCGCAGTACCATCCATAATCAAGCAACAAAAGTATGGATAGTTGAGGTAAGGGACTAGCTAGGGGTCTGTAGCTAGTCCCGCAGGTAGTAGAACAAGGAAACGGGATATATCAAAACATCAAGGCATGGATATTAAAATGGTTATGCAATTCATCCGAACAATGCATTAAAGTAAAGCACTAGCAGCCTATTTATGAACATGGGATCTACATGGTTGGGAGTGACATGACACCTTCGTTCTTGTTGAAGCGATCGGCCGTCCGGAGCGAGTGTACTCGGGGTCCTCCACGTCCTC
Organism: Cenchrus americanus; assembly: GCA_947561735.1. NCBI lineage: Eukaryota > Viridiplantae > Streptophyta > Magnoliopsida > Poales > Poaceae > Cenchrus > Cenchrus americanus. The sequence goes on along the minus strand of OX387241.1, from coordinate 27,715,733 downwards.
CGGTCGAAGCTCGGGTCCGCGGCACGAGATTCGACGCGAATATAAGAATACGGTGCACAACTAAGCAAGAACTCCAAATAAGAATCAATTTAGAAGATCCAAAAGAACCCAAACTACCTACAATCGGCAAGGTTTCGCAATTACGAATTTATAGAAATTATTTTTATATTTTTATGAGCTCCCTAGAATTAGTTATGAATTTTTAAAGGTTAAATACATTTTACGGAAATTTAAAACGGGAAAGAAAAGGGGGTTTTTGAGAAAAACGTTGCGACGTCGGCATGACGTCGGCGGCCCGGGGTTAACGAGCCGTAAGGGGCACGAAGTGCCGCCGGGCCGTGGGTGGCCCGACGGAGCGGTTTCCGCCCGAAACGGGGTTCGGCCCAAAGTGGCCCGGGCGCCAAAGCCCACGGAGCAAGCGTTAGTAGTCTAGGTTTCCCCCCCCCCCAACTAACTCTGCGCCGGGCCGACGGCCCGATAGGAAAGCTAGCCGGGCTCTCGGCCCGGATCCGGCGGCGGCCCATTACTCGAGTCCCCGAGGGTTAACACATGCACGCCGGTGCTCGCCGCAATGCCGGGCGCCCGCGGCCTCGCGGCGCGCATCCGCGGTGGCGAGCTCCCCGACCGCCGGCGGCGTCCCCGCCTCTCGGCCCGGGGTGCGAGCGGATGGTTCGCCTCCGCGCTCCACCCCCGAACGGCATGCCTTGCCAAGCACCGGCCCGCGGGGGAGGAGGCGACGGTGCGGCGCGCGGCGCGGAGCATGGCGGTGCCTCGGGCCGCGTCGCCCGACCGGTGGCGCGAGAGAGCCGGTCCACGCGGCCGGGGTGCGCTCGACCCCGGCCTTCGCCCGCCCAACCTGCGGGGTGCGATTTCCCACGGCACGAAGGCCGGTTCCCGAGAAGTCCGAGCCCGGGGCTCGGCGCTGCGCCAACACGCGGCCCGGCGGCGCGTCGAGGGGTTTCCCCTCGGCTCGGCACAACGGGGCGCGGCGACGGCGCGCACCGGGAGTGCTTGCCCGCCGGCTTGGGGTAGCCGCGGCGCGACGCCTCCTGCGGTCACCTTCACAAACACGAGACCGCGTCGCTCTTCGCGCGGCGACGGCGGAGCTCGGAGGCACAACCGGCCCAGAGCCCATCCGACGCGGCACGGCAATGCCGAGGTGCGAAGGCCGGCACTCGGGCAAGAATTCATCGGCAACGCGTCTCCACAATTGGGAAGCCAACACGGGAAGAAATCCAAGGGGGAGAAGAGAGAAGGGGGCTGCGGTGCTCACGATGGGGCGATGGTGGAGTCGTGGCCGGCTCGCCGGTGGCATGGCGTCGGTGTTCCGTGCGTGAAGGTGTTCCGGCGAAGTAGATGCCCCCCCCCGGTGGCGTAGGTGTTCACGCGCGGCGACGTACTCCGCGGCTCCGGTCCGAGCCCCCCGCCGCTCCCGGTACTCGTCCCCCTCTTCTTCGGTGCGGCGCGCGCGCGCGCGCACTCCTTCCTTGGCTCGCCGCCGCGCGCGCCGGTGTGGTCGCGACCTCCCTTGGACCGGTGCGGCAACGGCGCCCCCTCATGCTTCCTCTCGCGGTGCTCTCACGGACGGGCTAGGCGGGGAAAACCCCCAATGGGGGGTTGGTGGCGGTGGTCAACAAGCCCCTCCCCCCCCCCCCCTTGCTTTTGAAACCCGGCGCCGCAAGGACGAGGGCGAAATTCCGGGGCTGCCCCCCGGCTTGGACCGCCGGCGCCCGTGGCGGCGCCGCCCCGCTCTCTCTCCACGCGACCGTGGACACTAGGGGCAAGGCGCGGGGGTAGAAGGGGATTTTCCCCCCCCCGGCCCCCGGCTCGGTTCGCGCGCGGGCGCCGGTCCCTCGGCGTGCGTGCGGCGGGCGGCTCGGCCGCGCCCGCGCGCGCGTGCGTGCGGCGGGACCGGCGGCGCAAAGCGGCTCGGTGACTGGGCCGGCGGGCGCGGGTGAAGGGGAAAAAGGTGAGAGGATAAGGAGGAACGGGGTCGACAAGTGGGGCCCGCCCGGCGGCGACTCGGGCACGCAAAGGGGGTGAGACGCGGTGGGCGTCTTGCGGGTCCCACTTGGCGGCGAGAGCGTGAGGAACCAAGTTGAGAAGTACCTTGGTTCGTTTGTGATGAGTGATTGACCGGATGGTTTGAAGCTTTGTGTGTGTAGTGTTGAGTTGTGTTGTGTGTGTTTTATTCGTGTATTTACCTTATTGTTTATGTGGTGTGTTGTCAATGCACTCGTGAGGAGTGGTTGACAATGTTGTGTGGACTCGACTCTTGGCCTAGTATTGCGGGTGTTGGTTGCGGCTTGGTTTGCGTTGGTGCGGGTGAAGAACGGGCGCGAAAGGTCTTAGCCTTGCGGGGGCCTCCGAGGAGTGGAGAGACAAGTAGGCTTGGTTCGAGGGACCGGTGGCCGATGGGATCAAGTGCGAGCCGCATGGTGCAAGAAGAGCAAGACGAAGTCGTGGACATGGAGCCGGTGCATCGGTGGTGGCCAAGTCAAGGAACGAGGCAAGAGCGAGTAGACCGTCCGGCGCCGGAGGTGAAAGGCTTGGCGGGCTCGACGCTTGGCGTGGTGAGGCCGGGCCGTGTACGCGGGGGTTTGGTGGTTTGGCCACAAAACCATCGGAGGAGGGTTTCTCGGTTTGGGCCTCAAAACCGAGCCCGAGGGCCCGGCGTGACGGAGACGGTATCCGGGTGCGTCGGGAAGCTTCGAGGCGGGCGACACGCGGCATGATCTAGGTGCTTGCGTCGGGAGGACGTGAAGGCCTGATGGATGCGCGGCCGTCCGATGGTGAACTTCATGTGTTGACCAAAACGCCCCTGTGAGGGCTTGTGTTGTACTCCTAGTGTAGGGGCACTTCGATCTTTTCCGGAGGGCCTATATATAGGAGGAGGGGGCTGAATTTTCAGCCAACTCTTGGGCCAGAGGCTGTTGTACTCTTTCATTTTTGGAGTGCTTTGGGAGAGAGGGGAGAGTGGCTCTTTGATTGGAGCTTTTTGCCATCTTAGATTTGGTTTCTAGGAGTGGCTTGTAATCGATTGGACAAGATATTCATAGTGATTTCATCCTCTAAATCTTGTGCCAATCTTTCTATTCCCAAATTTCTTTTATTGCTTTTTCGGAGCTCTTTTTGTGCTATTTTCGTGCTTGTTTTTGGTGCCTTTGTTCTTGGTGTGATTCCGCGGATTTGAGTGGGTTTCTCCCCGGATTTCTTTGAGGGAAACAAGGATGGATGTCTAGTGCATCTTTGTGATTGATCTTGTGCCCTTAAACGCCGGGAAACCACTTCGATTCAAGAATTTTCGTTCGGTGCTCTAGCTTTTGGTGGTGTTCAAAGGATCCGCGATTCCCGATGATTTAGGGAGTTAGGAGACGAAATTTTTGGGGTATAGCATCCTTGGTTGACGCTTTACATGTCCCCAAACTCTTGTCTCAACGGCCTACTATCGTTAGGGAGATCCGGTGATGAATTGGGAGTGTTGACTTTCGGGGTCGAGCGGTTTTCGGTTCGTTCGTGCACGGCGGACGGTCCGCGAGGACCCGGGCGGACGGTCCGCGTGTACGGTGTTCTTCGCGTGTTCTTCGTGTTCTCGTGCGCCTTTGTTTTCGATCCGGTTTGGCTTTTGGTTTTTGTTGCGGCCGGTTTGCGGACGGTCGGGCTTGAGTAGCGGACGGTCCGCGGGTGGCGCGGACGGTCCGCCGGCCTCGGCGGACGGTCCGTTTTTCTCGGGTCGCTTCGGTGTTCGTGTGCTTTAATGGATGGTCCGCGGTGTACGGCCGAACGGTCCACGGGGTTGGACGGTCCGCGAGGGCGGGCGGACGGTCCGCGAGGGCTCGCGCGGACGGTCCGCCCCCCTCTGTCCGGACGGTCCGCCGAGCCCGGTCGCTTTGCTCTTTGGTTCGATTCCTCCCTCCTTCATTCGTGCTTCCACGTGTGTTTCTAGGACTCGTTGTATTGGCGATTGGTGTGTGATTCGTTCCAACGCTTGTGTGTGACCGGGTTTTGACTAGGGTATAGGCCGGGTTCTTTGAGAAGAATTTTTACCGGCTCCTATTCACTCCCCCCCCCCTCTCTAGTCGCCATCCGATCCTTCGAGCGGTTTGGGCAAACCGCGGGGCTCCGGTGGCCGCGCGGGTTAGTTGGGCCGAAGGATGGCTTGGGTTGGGCCGGCTGCAAAACGAATAAAGGAGAAAACGGCCCGGATCACTGCCGGTCACTTGCAAAATAAAAGAATAGGTTTGAACTAGGGTTTGAATTAGAGTTTGAATTTGATTCCCATTCAAATTCAAACTTCACACATTTGAACTCCAAAAGAACCGAGAGAAAAACCAACTCACATGCTTTACCATAATTTAAATATATGTTTTATTAATGGGGTAAATTGGTGGGGAATTCGGGGAAGGGTTAGCAATTTGGTTCAAAAATTGATAGCACTCAAATTCAAGCAAAAAGTTTTAAATTTTCGCAAAATTTACACACCTAAAATCCGGGTCGTTACATTAACTCTCGTACGTTTTATTACTGCAATGGTATTACACTCTTTTGTCTATCATGTGTGTGTAAATTGATCCTGGTGCACATATGAGATGCACTCGGTTTTCCTTGTAAAATCGGGTGTGACAAAGTGGTATCAGAGCCGTGATGACTGTAGGTCGCAGCCTTAGTTAGAAATGGACGAAATTAAGGATTCATGTTCTAGAAAACAGTGTCATGCTTCAAATCATCTTATTCACGCTTTAAAAATCTAATTTAATCTTGTTTATCATTTAAACTTTGTCATTTTGATTTATTCTGTACTCTGAGATCAGTTTTACTTTGACAGATGGCCAGAACCTACCTGACCCCTCGCAAGAGCACCGGTGGACATGTTCCCATTGGATAGCTGGCTCCTCGTCACCGTTTGGAGGATGTTGAGGAGGAACCCGAGGAGATTCAGCCAGAGGCTGAAATTGAGGTAGATCCGGAGGAAGTGCAACCGGAACCCGAAGAGGAAGATCCAAAAGAGGTAGAGATGGAGGAAGAGCCATTGGAGCAGTCGCAGTTGTACGATGGCACTATGTTGGAGGCTGATGCTGATGGGGATATTGTGATTCCACCAGCACTTGTGGCAGATGATGAGGCACCTCCTGCGCATGATGCTCCTGCACCTGATGCTGAGGGTGGTGATCCGGATGATTCTGGAGATGACAGCGGGAATGATGATGATGACAACAATGCAGATGAAAATCCGGAGGAGGAAGAGGATGAGAATCCTCGCTATCATGGAGCGGTGTATCACAAGCATTCCACTGAGGATGAGAACGGGCAGTTTTGTATCCTTCTGCGGGAAGTTCTGCAGCACCTGGGGTACACCATGAAGCCCCTTTATGTCACAAAGCATTTCAGTGAACCAGGCATGAGGGACTATTACACCAGCAGGGTCTACATTAAGACACCTTTGAATGATACTGATGGCTGGAGGTATCGCTCATCACATCACAACACAGCTCATTTCTCTTTGAATGACGCTGCGGTTAATGATGCGGTGAGAAGGACACTCTGGTCACTCTGCAACGCAAAGCGGGAACGTCTGTATGGTTCGGAGTATGGTCATGTTCCTCGTCGTGCGAGTGGCACAGAAGAGACTATAGTGCCAGCTGGAGGGGATGATCGCATTGACATCTTGGCTCGAGTGACTGCTGCTTTGAACACCGACTTGGAGGGAGCAACAACTGAGATGGATAGGTACCATGAAGAGTTGCAGGCTGCACAAGCAAAAATTGCACATTTAGAAGCACAGTTGGCTGGTCAGCGACTCCCTCAAGAAGTGGTGCCATACCATACTACAGCCTCTCCCCCGCGCAACAGACTCCGCTACGGCACTGCTGAAGCAACGACTCGTCTTGGCTAGGATCTTAGGATGCCTGCCTTTACCATTTACGGTTTCTTCCTGCGAGGACGTAATGCTTGTAATAAATGAATGTTGCTTGCAAACATGTTTGAGTTGGATCTTTGTTTGAATGTAAGTTGTATGGTGGAGTGATGGCCACTATGCAATCAAAATTGTTAAGTTAATTAAAGTTAGTTTGGGTTTTCAATCCGGTTGTCTTTGATTAATCTCTCATGCAATATTGAAATGAATCAAATATGTTCTCGCAGTCATTTGACATATCAGTGATGTTTTGTTTATATCTCAAGCTACAGAACTCTAAATGACATGAAACCAGTTGGGTTAGTTCAAAAATTTTGAGGATGATTTTCTGTCAAAATTCAATGTTATACAGTATATATTCTGGGAGTTATGCACAAAGTAATGAACACATCAGAGTCTGTAAATTTCTGCTGATACAGCTGCACTGTTTGAATTGTATCTCGAGTTGTAGATATCCAATTGAGGTGATGCCAATTGGGATAGTTTCATAATTTTATCCTTCACAATCTGGTAAAAATTCATGATCTTTGGATAACTATACAGAAAGTTACACATAATTCTTTGAGGTCAACATAATCTGTCCTAGTTGGAGAACATGTTGCTTATTCATTTTGAGTTATCTTCTTATGCATTGATTCAAGTACATCTTTCTGAAATATAATTTTCCTAACAGTCGGATGGTAAACACCAGGTCCGGAGGAGGTCAAGACGTACCGCCTGTGATCCGTGCTCATATTGCAAATCAGCAGAATCCTGCACCACCCCCACCGGTTAATCAAGCAATGGATCCGGCTATGCAACAGTTCTTTGAGGCACAGATGCAGTTGATCCAAAACCTCACCAACACTGTGCAACAGATGCAAGCTCAGCAGAACCAGCCGCCACAGCCAATTCCACCGCCGCCACCACCGCCTAGGGACAGGCACAAGGAATTCATGAGCCACCATCCTCCTACCTTCTCTCACTCGTCTGATCCACTGGATGCAGATGACTGGTTAAAAACAATTACCAAGAAGCTGGAGATTGTGCGGTGTGCGACGAGGGAAATGGTCTTATACTGCCGCGGACTTGTGGGACAAGGCGTAGATTGGTGGGATGCATATTCAATCGCGCATCCCAACGGGCGAGAATATCACTTGGTAGGAATTCTCGCGACAACTTCCGTACCTACCACATCCCTTCAGGGGTAATCAAGCTTAAGCGAGAGGGAATTCTTGTCACCGAGGCGGGGCAGCATGTACGAATCGAATATTTGGACAAGTTCACTCATCTGTCTCGTTATGCACCGGATGAGGTGAACACTGATCCTAAAAGACAGGAAAGATTTCTGTATGGCTTGATTGGGACTCTTAATTATCAACTGCAAAGCCACATTTTTCCAGACTTCCAGACACTGGTGAACAAGGCAATTGGGCTGGAGAGCAAGAGGAAGGAAATGGGTGAACAGAAACGCAAGTTTCAGTCGCATGGATAGTCCAGCAGCAACACCCGTCCTCATTTCAGTTCTCAACAGAGTCATACTCAGTACCGTCCTGGTGGTTATAGTGGGAGGTACCCACAGAATATGCAGCTACAGCGTTCGTTTCACACCGCTTCAACCCACAGACACCCAGAGCTCCTACTCCTCAGCTGAGTCGTCCCAACAATGGCTTTGGAGCGACTGTTAGAAACACTAATCCTGTTCAGCCTAGTGGATGCTTCAAGTGTGGTGAGCTGGGGCACTATGCTAACAATTGTCCCAAGAGAGTGATGCAGACTCCTTAGAGAGACAGTGGTAACAGGTCTGGGAAGCCATCTTCACAGGCTCGTACTCCACAGACTCCTAGCAAGAGAGGCCAGCAGAACCATGTGCGTGGCCGAGTTAATCATGTATCAGTGGAGCAAGCTCAAAATGACTCTGGCGTGGTATTAGGTACGTTTCCTGTCAACTTTGTACCCGCTACGGTATTATTTGATACTGGAGCATCACATTCATTCATAACTGATCAATTTGTGACAAAACATAATTTATCTATGAGCTCAATGAAGAACCCACTGATAGTTAGCTCCTCGGGAGGAGAAATGAAAACTGGTTATATATGCCCACAAGTAAGGATTAATATCATGGGGGTAGACTTTCTTGCTAATCTGATAGTCCTAAAATCATGGGGAATAGATGTCATTCTTGGGATGGATTGGTTAAGAAGTTGTGATGGAGTTATTCAGTGTCGGAAGAGGTCAGTGTTGTTAACCAGTCCTCAAGGGGAGAGAATAGAGTATGTGAGTACACCCTCATCCAACAATGGAACTGTGAACTCTGTAGAAGGCAAGGCCTTGGAGGATATAAGGGTAGTGAATGAATACCCTGATGTGTTTCCAAAGGATCTGCCAAGTATGCCACCTGATCGTGACATTGAATTTAGTATTGAACTTATACCTGGTACTGCTCCTATATCTAAAAGACCTTATAGAATGGATGTTAAAGATTTAGCTGAATTAAAGAAACAAATTGAAGAACTACTTAGTAAAGGGTTTATCCGTCCTAGTTCATCACCATGGGGAGCCCCCACACTCTTCGTTGATAAGAAGGATGGACTAGGAGGTTATGTATAGACTATCGATCCCTTATTGAGGTTACTATCAAGAACAAATACCCTTTACCTCGGATTGAGGATTTGTTTGATCAGATGAGAGGAGCTAATGTATTCTCCAAGATAGATCTTAGATCGGGTTATCACCAGTTAAAAATCCAAGTGGATGATATACCAAAGACAACATTTACATCTAGGTATGGGTTATATGAGTTCACAGTGATGTCTTTCGGTTTGACCAACGCTCCGGCATACTTCATATATTTGATGAACAAGGTATTCATGGAGTATCTCGATAAGTTTGTTGTGGTATTCATTGATGACATTTTGGTATTCTCTTGGAGTGAGGAAGAACATGAAGAACATCTGAGACTTGTGTTGCAGAAGCTTCGGGAACATCAGCTGTATGCCAAGTTCAGCAAGTGTGCTTTCTGGTTGAAGGAGGTCTCTTTTCTTGGGCACATCATCACAGATGGAGGGATTGCAGTGGATCCAAGCAAAGTTCGGGATGTATTGAACTGGAGTCCGCCTAAGAATGTACCGGAGATCAGAAGCTTTCTTGGACTTGCAGGATACAATTGAAGATTCATCGAGGGGTTTTCTAAAATTGTGAAGCCACTTACCACTCTTCTTGAGAAAGGAAAAGAGTTTAAGTGGGATGAGAAGTGTCAGGCTAGTTTTGAAGAATTGAAGAAGAGATTGAACACGGCTTCGTGTTGATCATGCCAGATATACACAAAGGGTTCGATGTGTACTACGATGCTTCTCGGCAAGGATTGGGTTGTGTGTTGATGCAAGAAGGAAAGGTAGTAGCTTATGCTTCAAGACAGTTGAGGAAACATGAACAGAACTATCCTACTCATGATCTTGAGCTAGCCATGGTTGTTCATGCATTGAAATTTGGAGACACTACATGATTGGGAATAAGTGTCAGATTTTCAGTGACCACAAGAGTCTGAAGTACATCTTTACCCAGAAGGATTTGAATTTGAGGCAAAGAAGGTGGTTGGAGTTAATCAAAGATTATGATTTGGACATTCAGTATCATCCAGGAAAGGCAAATGTAGTAGCAGATGCTTTGAGTCGGAAAGGTCAGACCAACATGCTGATAGGACACTTGCTACCTCAGGAGTTATGTTGGGAGATGGCACAGCTCAACTTGGGAATAGTCGCTTTGAGTGAGACTTTGACATTGGAAATTGAATCGACACTTGAGCAGGATATTAGGAAAGGGCAGATGACTGATGAGAAGATTGCAGAGTACAAAAAGCTGATAACGTTGGGCAAAGTTCCGGATTTCAGGGAGGATGAGCAAGGAACTGTGTGGTTCAAGAACAGAATCTATGTATTGGAGATTAAGGAGTTACGGGAAACTATCTTGAAGGAAGCACACGATTCAGCTTACTCTATTCATCCTAGAAGTACTAAGATGTATCAGGACTTGAAACAGAGATATTGGTGGTATGGAATGAAGAAGGATGTAGCAGCTCATGTAGCTTTGTGTGATGTGTGTCAAAGAGTGAAGGCTGAGTACCAAAGACCAGCAGGATTGCTTCAACCTCTAAAGGTACCTGAGTGGAAATGGGAAGAAATTGGTATGGACTTCATAGTGGGTTTACCTCGTACACGTGATGGGTATGATTCTATATGGGTTATGTGGATAGATTAACCAAGGTAGCACACTTTATTCCAGTGAAGATGACTTATACAGGAGTTAAGTCGGCTGAGTTGTATAATTCAAGGATAGTGTGTTTGCATGGGGGTACCGAAGAAGATAGTGTCAGATCGAGGCACTCAGTTTACTTCACGATTTTGGCAGAAGTTGCATGAGTCGATGGATACAAAGCTAAATTTCAGTTCAGTGTACCATCCTCAGACAGATGGGTAGACTGAGAGAACAAATCAGATTCTTGAGGATATGTTGAGGGCTTGTGCGTTGAAGAATAGTGGCGAGTTGGGACAAGAGTTTGCCATATGCGAGTTTGCTTATAACAACAGTTATCAGTCCAACATCAAGATGGCACCTTTTGAGGCTTTGTATGGAAGGAAGTGTACAACACCGTTATTTTGGAACCAGACTGGTGAGAGTCAACTCTTTGGACCAGACAACATACGGGAAGAAGAAAAGCAAGTTGAGATCATTAGAGAGAATCTCAAAGCGGCACAATCACATCAAAAAAGTTATGCTGATCCTCGGAGAAGAGAGGTGGTTTTGGAAGTTAGTGATTATGCATACCTTAGAGTGTCACCTATTCGTGGTCTACGGAGGTTTAATGTCACAGGAAAGTTATCACCTCAATTCATAGGTCCTTTCAAGATAGTGGAACGGAAAGGAGTGGTAGCTTATCAGTTGGAATTGCCAGCACAGTTGTCAGGAGTTCATGATGTGTTCCATGTGTCGCAATTGAAGAAATGTACAAGTGAAGTTAAGATAGAACCAGTGCAATTGGAGGATATTAAAATGGAGAATAATCTGACATACAAGGAGTATCCTGTTAAGATTTTGGATACATCGGAAAGGGTTACCAGAAGTAAAATCATCAGGATGTGTAAAGTACAGTGGAGTCACCATACTCAGGAAAAAGCAACTTGGGAAAGAGAGGATGAACTTAAGGAAGACTTTCCTCAGCTGTTCTCTAAATCTTCTGAATCTCGGGACGAGATTCTCTTTAAGGGGGTAGGATTTGTGACACCCTAAAATTTCCATCACTAAAAATTACCTAGCAACAGTTAACTTAGCCTTAAGGATTTAAATTGAAATAGCTATTTAATCTGAGCTCTAAAATATTAAACTTAATTTAATTAATATAGAGACGACAAGTGGTTGTGCATCATTTCTTGGCTTTGCATGGTTTTTGGTTGCTTGTGTGACTTTTAAAAGATTATAAAATTTTGTGAAAAGTTTGAAAAAGTTTGGTTTGAATTTGAGTTTAAAAGTTTGGTTTGAGAAGAGTTTGAAAAAGAAAAGAAAAAAAAGAAAACTTACCTCTTCACCCTTTCGGCCGGCGACCCGGCGCCCCACCAATCTCTCCCCCGCGCGGCCACGTCACCGGCTCCTTTTTCTATTCTTTTTGTTTCGCTGACGAGCCGGCCCCACCGGTCAGTCTCTCCCCCGTCGCCTTCCTTTCTTCTTCCCCTCCTCTGCCTCGCCCGGCCCGGTGCCGCCGCAAATACCGCCGCGCCCGGCCGCCTTCCCCTTCCTTTCCTCCCCGTTCAAGTCGACCAATTAAGGCAGTTAACCCTCGCGTTTTGAATCCGGCCGTTTCTCTTTCCTTAGCCCCTGCCCGAGATGACTGCGGCCATCAATGGCAAGCGCCGGCCGCCACATGATCTCTCCGCCTCCTCTCGCCTCCCTCTCTCTCCTGGTGGCTATTTAAGGTTGTGCTTGAGCTCCTACTTGCCCCTTTGACCACCTCTTGCAAGCACACGCGCTCGAGCACCTCCCATTCTCCATTGCCGACGCCTCTGTTCTTCGCCGCCGTCGTGTCTTCGCTGCCGCCGGTGAAGGACAAACTCCGCCGCCCTTCTTTCTTTCTCCTTGGGTTCGCCAGGGGCTCACCCAGCTTGTATTGCCGCAGGTTTTCTTCCTCGGCGCCTGTAGGAGCCGCGCCCCGACCACACCGAAGCGCCGCCCGACCCACCGCCGTTGCCAAGCTTCTACGCCGTCGCATCCCCTTCACCTTCGAGCTCGCCTGCCTCTCCTTCGCACGGTGAGCAATATCCCCCGCTCAATTTCCCTTCTTCTAGTGCACTTTGGCACGCGCACAAGCTCGCCGGAGCGGTCGCGCCGCCCCCTTTTGGTGCCGGCCGCCGACGAGGCACGATCGACCCCCTAGACCCCCCTGTCGCATGTGCTAGTAGCCTCGCTACGTTTTGCACCCGCTCGTGCAAGTTTTGGTGCACTGCAGCGCGTGTTAGAGCCGCGCCGGCGAGCGCTCCGCCGCGCGCGCGCCGCACTCCGGCGAACCCCACCGCCACTCCCGCTTGCACGCGATGCGGGTCGTTGGATCGCCGGTCCACGGCGCCGATCAAATCCGGGGGGATACCCCTTCGGTGTGATCCACGCGTGGACTCCGTGCGCGGGTGCACGGCGTGGTCCACCGCACACGCGTGCATCCGCGGCCGTTGGATCTGAGATCCACGGTGCGGCTATGACGTTTTCATTAAAGAGTCCCTGAATAATTCTAGTTTCGCATGCCGGTCCTTCCACCTTACAAGAGTTTTGCAGTTAGGTCCTGGTTTTTGCAATCTAGCCCCTGTCTACCCCAGTTAATAGTGTTAGAGGTCCTTTTCTTGTGTTTTAGCATTTTATCCCTCCTGTTTTTATATGAAATTATGTTTTAGCCCCTGGTTTTGATTATAAAAGCCCTGTAGAATTTAGTTTTATTGCAGATAGGTCCCTGTAACTTGTTTTAACCATAACTTTCTTGTTTTAACTCCGTTTTTAGCGTTCTATATACCAAAATGATCGTCTCAGCGAGTAGAATCATTTAGACAACGAGTTTTTAACTTTTGCTACTGTTTGGTGTACTGTTTATTTATTGTTTATTGTATATGTTTGTTGCGTAGATATCGTGCCTATTTCGTCTGAGCTCCCCATCGCAGGTGATCAGGAAGAGCCTGCTTTCGAAGAGGACTCCCAGTTTGTAGAGGAAGGCAAGTGGCTTTCCCCCTCTGCATTTTCTCTTTCGAACCTATAACACTGCATGCTTAAACAATATTTACTATTTCTATTGCAATACATTAATATGATGGGCAAACACCTTTTTAAGGACTTGACTAGATGTTTCATCCTGTTACATTGATCAACCTGTTTACCAAATGCTTCGGTAGATTATTGCTTAGCTTGCTTGAACTTGGGGTAGTTTTATGTTGGCTATGATAATGCAACTCAGTTCTGTGTTGGAGCATGTTAATGTTAAGACAAGATCACCTATGGTTTAAATGGAACATGGAGAACCATCCAAGACAACAGTACAACCACAGTTCACATGGCTCTGGCTTAGCCAAGTAATTAGGAGAGTGAGTTAGCTGATAGCCTTTTTCCGAGAGGGGCACAGGGGGCCGGAGTTGAAGGTGTATAGCCTGGTTCTTTTGGGGTAGCCGCCTTGGCTAAGGTGCTGACCATTAGGGAGGGTTATGGTCCGCTCATCCGCCGTAAGCTTGTTGCGGGTTGTTGGTTTCTCTTCTTCCTTTGTAAAGGCTTCGTAGTGGACCCCTAGCCACTCACCTTGGAAGTGTTTAAGGGTCTAGCTAACCCGGGAAAAATGGGGAACACGAACTGTGGGTAAAGTGTACAACCTCTGCAGAGTGTAAAACTGTTATAACAGCCGTGCTCACAGTCAAGAGCGGCTTGGACCCTCACATGATAATCAAACTTAAAGATGGATGTAAATCGTGGGTCTTATGGGTTTTGGTTTGGATGTCTTTTAAAGTTAAGTGGGTTGGTACGAACTTACACTTAGTAAATAGGTGGTGTTAACTAAAACTTGATTAACTTATAAAATGCTTACCGCTGTGAACCATAGCCTATCCTTGGTAGCCTTGCATTGTTTCCCCCACTTCCTGAGCTCCAACCATAAGTGTGGTCACCCCTTGCTTACCGCTATTCAGAGGAGAACATCGAGGGTGAGGAGGAGTACTGGCGCGACTACGAGGAGTTCTAAGGCATGCGGATCCCCCCAGTCATCATGCCTATGGAAGTTGAAGAAGAAGCTGCTTGTCTTTTAGTTATCGTTTGTGTTTGGACCTTCGAGTCCACCCGTCTGAGTGTAATAAAGAATATTGTATCAATTTAACTCTCGTACGTTTTATTACTGCAATGGTATTACACTCTTTTGTCTATCATGTGTGTGTAAAATGATCCTGGCGCACATATGAGATGCATTCGGTTTTCCTTGTAAAATTGGGTGTGACAAAAACTTGTCCAAACAAGAGGAATCGAGGAAATCCCGCCAAGAACTCCTCTAACCCTAGAACACCGAAAACCCCAAAATCGAGCCCCTTAACTCACAGATTTGGGAGGGGAATCACAGCCCAAAGAACCACGAAGGGTTCCCACAAATTTCCCCCATCAAATCCCCAAGAGCAAGGTCCCGAAAACACCCCAAGAAAACCACCAAGAGAGGGCTCCGAAAATCACCACCAAGAACAACCGGGAACAACACAACAAGGCCTTGAGGAACCACGCTGAATCATCTATACATGCCACAAAGGTTCATACAAGGTCTAGCTTGCCACCCGATCATCCAACCCTCTCAACAAGATCTCACCATGAAGCTCTCAAGCTAGTCATATGGAAATCCTAAGAAAATAAGAAGGGAAAATAGGAAAGCAAATGAACTAGGGTTCCAAGAGATTGGCTGCCATCCTCTCACCTCATGGGTTATATGGAGGCAACCGAAAGTCTAAAATACCCTTTCCTAATAGCTAGGGATACAAGCCCCTCAAGGGCCGTTTTGGAAGTCTTCAAGTTTTCTCCATCGGACGGATGCCCGGTGACCGCAACCTGCTTAGCCTCGACGCAAGCCTTGCGATCCTGACGCGTGTCCTCCACTTCGAAGATTCCGGACTCGCGTCGTCGCACACCGATCGGACCGGTCGGACCCACCGGTCGGACCGGTGCGCACTTCTTTGCGGCACCGTCTTCGGTTCTTCGGTCTTGGCTTTGTGGATCAACCAAGGAACCCGGTGGTTTTTACGGTGAACCACCTGGAAACCCCACGAACTCGGTGTAGCCTCCGCTAATCGCCACTCATGACTCGGCTCCCACGTAGTCCGGCTCGACCTTGGTTTTGAGGCTCAACCAAGAAACCGTCCGTAACTTCATCTTGCTGTTCATGCCACCACGAGGCCCGCACTTGACCCCGCCGACCACCGAGTCCCCGGAACGAAGCCTACTTGTCTTCTCCACACCCGGAGGCCTCACCGGCGACAACCTTTCGCGCTTGTCCTTCACCTGCACCAACACTAGTCAAGCCGCAACCTGCACCTGCAATACTTAGCCAAGAATCAGTCCACACAACGTTGTCAATCACTCATCACACAAGGAAGCGACCATCCACCGGTCCTCGAACCACACATGGTCCTCACTTCTCCTACGACCTCGAGGGACCTTTGCCTTTTTGCTTGTGGTAGCACTCGTCTTTCCTCGTGGGTTGCTCCTTTGAGGCATGGTTCTAAGGGTGTTCGAAAACCTTTTCATTGTAACCAGCATTTGCATCATGCTAACTCACATGACAAGTTGAGTGCATCGCATACCCGTGTGACCAAGTATTGGATTCCAAAGTATGTGCTTGCTAACCCTTTGGGATCCAAGACTCGGTCTTTTTCATCTCCTTGTGTGTAGGTATGGAGACGCGATTGGAGAATATGTGCTCGATGGTAGTTGATCTTTTGTCCGTGAAGTGATCAAGACAAGATGGTTCTCCACACCGCTTTGGATGGCTCTTGAAAGCCTTTGTACACATGTATAGTGAGTTTTCCTTTTCTCCTTGTACTCACTTGTATACTTGTTGCATGCTTTGCTCTTGTGTCATGCTTGTGTATAAACCATGGTAGGCTAACCACTTTGTTCGTGATAGCTTTGTTGTATACCTATCTTGCTATCCTTTGTATGATATTGTGGTTGATGATATTTATGAACTTCATGTCATGCTTTATCATTGTTCTTGTGTGGCTATGTCATGTTGTTCATCCATATCATTTTTGTCTAGCTCCATGGTATCCTCTCTTGTTAGCATGTTTGCTTTGTGATATATCTTGGTGGTTGATCTATGTGAACTTGTATCATGCCTTTGTTTAGTTCTTGTATCATGTTTGGCATGTTGTTCTTTGGTTTTTTTTGTGCTAGGCTTTTTGTATAGTTATGCACCTTGTTGACATGTTTGCTAGCCCATGTTTATCATATATGTGGAATCATGTTACAATGCTTCATTTATCTTAATTGGTATTTGTCAATGCTTTGTGTAGCATGTTTTGAGCTTCCCTTGTGGCATTGGGCTTGTCTTGTCTTCGGGTTGTGTTTTGCTTCTTCTTTTCTTTTGGGTGTAGAGAGTTCATTTTGCTATTTCTTTTCCTAGCTTTTGCTTGCTAGTTGGCTTTGGTTGAGGGGGAGCTTGGCCTTTTGATGGGAATTTGGTTTCAAGAGTTGGCCTTGGATTTTGGTAGTCATCTATGATCTTTCAATTGGTATCCTTTCTATGGTACTCAATCGAGATCTTTGGAGCTTTTATTTGGTTGGTGTGTTAAGTCTGGTGGTGTTGAGGTTGCTGGACGCTCTCCACCTCGTGGTTGATACGAGTTTGGGAGAGGTCGTAGCTTTGGGTCTCAGAGAGGCTACGGACCACGTTTTCCCCTTCGTGGTGCTCGTACTCCTCCAGCGAGACGTGAGGTGATTCCTTGTGGTGGTCATAGCTTTGATAGGCTGGATTTTGCTAACCCCACTTTTGAGCAAATGGCTCGACACTGGTTTAACTCTTTTTGTGCTAACCCCAGTGTTGAGTCAGTTGCCCCCTCTTGCTCTTGGATTTGATTTTGCAGGAAGGAGGCTTAGAGGACTTTTGGTGGATCAACTCCGGAGGATGGCGACCAGAGATCGAAGGTGGTCCTCAAGCCTCACCCTGGTGATGTCAAAGGAGAACCTCATTTTTGGAAACGATGGACAGGAGCGGGTGATCAAGGTAAGTAATTTGGAGACTTTGAGTTGTGTGGCTTTCGTTAAGCCACTTGGTCTCTTTTGATCTTCACCTTCTCACATGTGTCTAGAGTGAGCTTTGTATGCTCTTTGGCCCTAGTGCATGTGTTTAGGGGGAGCTTGTGAGTTTTGTGCTCTTTTGCCTTTTTGAGTTTGGGTTGGGCATCTCATGTACATATGCATGTTGCATTTTCGTATCATGCTTGCATCTTGTATCATAGACTGCATTTGTATCATATGCTTTAGAAATGTGCTTCTCTTATGTACATTGTTCACCATGAAGTGCTATACATGATCTTGTGAGCTCGTTTGGTATGCTATGGTTAGTTTGACTTAGCTCTTGATGGTCGTGGTTTATGCCCATGGTTGCTATCTATGATTTTGAAAAATGCTACATGTATGCTCTCTTGTGAGTAAATGCCTTCATATGATCTTGACATGTTTTTGTGGCTTGGCTATGCTTAATTTGTAGTTGGATAGCGTATTTTGATCGTATGGGGCCAAAGGCTCATTTGTCATCTTAGCCCGCTTGCTTTATCTTGTGGAGGGGCATAAGTTCCTTTTTGTCGCAAAGACATTTCATGTACCATTGTGAATCTGAAAATGAAATGTAAATTGCTTGGAAAATATGCTCACATGTCATATGTGCTTAATTTTTATAGCTTCATGTGCTAAACTGTTGCATGAAGCCTACCAATGAGAAGTCTCATACATAGAAGTAGGCACATGGCTCGATGGCTTTGACATGACATGAGATGCTTGAGGGTGTTTATGATGATATTATGATTAGAATGGATGTCCTAGCATGAAGTTTGTGTGGCTCTGCCTTTTTGACATGTTTTGTTAATGTTTAGAACTTTGTTCATGAGAGAGTGAATTTTTGCAAAATTTGCTACATTCTATCTTAGCTTTGCTCAATGGGTTTGAATCTTGGTAATCTTGTAGCTAATGTTCAACGAAGTTATAGCGTATTTATCTTGCTCTTTTGGACATGTGTAGCATCTTGTGTTGAATATTGTCTATTTGAGAAGCTCTAGGTTGCATGTTTTCATTTTGGCTTGATTCATGCATTACCAACAAGGGGGGATTGTGTCTCCAATTCATAACATGGGAAGACATGCACTTTGTATAACAAGGGGGAGAGTGTTGCATCATGAGGGAGAAAAAGAGGGATACTCAGTTCAGGGGGAGAACTTGAGTTTGCACGCATTTGTTCAGGGGGAGCTCTTTGTGTCGCCTGACTTTGCTATGTGCTTTGCTCTTTTGTTGATGGTGTCGAGACCTTTTGCCTCACCTTGAGGAGTCGGGAGTTTGGAGCATTTTGTCTCGGTTGTGTTGAGTCGTTGCCCTTGCCTTAGGGGACCGAGACTTTCTCTCTCAAGTGATCTTGTTCTGGCTTTTGTTCAGCTTTTGATCACTTGTTTGAGTTCTTTATTCATTTCTTTTCTTTTTCTTTCTTTTATGAATTGGTGACTATGTGTGTTGTCAATGTACTCATCAAGGGGCAGATTGAGGACCAGAGCATCCGAGGACTGGTGGATGGTCGCTCCTTGGTGTGATGAGTGATTGACAACGTGGTGTGGACTGACTCTTGGCCGAGTATTGCAGGTGTAAGTTGCGGCTTGATTTGCGTTGGTGCAGGTGAAGAGTGAGCGCGAAAGGTCTTAGCCTCGCGGGGCCTCCGAGGAGTGGAGAGACAAGTAGGCTCGGCTCGATGGACCCGGTGGCCGAACGGGATCAAGTGTGGGCCGCATGGTGGCAAGAAAAGCAAGACGAATTCGTGTACGGTTTCTTGGTTGAGCCTCAAAACCAAGGTCGAGACGGTGCAAGGTAGCGGCCAAGTCATTGAACAGTGCAAGACTGAGTAGACCATCTGGGTGCCGGAGATGAAAGGCTTGGCGGGCCTAATGCTTGGCATGGTGAGGACGAAACTTGCATGCGGGGTTTTCGGCGGTTCACCAGAAAACTATCGGGTTCCTCGGTTGCTCCACAAAGCCGAGAACGACGATTTGTTGGTTTAGCCACAAAACCGACACCGAGCCGGGACGACGTGGCAGCCAAGTCATGAGTGGGATTGGCTCGGAGGCTGCACCGAGTCCGCGGGGTTTGCGATGGTTCGCCACAAAACCGTCGGGGTTACTTGGTTGAGCCACAAAACCAAGACCGGAGGCTCGGCAGGCAGAGACGAGATCTGGGCGCTCTGAGAAGCTTCGAAGTGGGCGACACGCGGCATGATTGAGGTGCTTGCATTGGGAGGACGCGAAGGCCCGATGGATGCGCGGTCCGATGGAGAACTTCATGTGTTGACCAAAATGCCCCTGTGAGGGCTTGAGTTGTAACTCCTAGTGTAGGGGTACTTTGGTCTTTTCTGTAGGGCCTATATATAGGAGGAGGGGGCTGATTTTTCAGCCAACTCTTTGGCTTGTAGGTGGTGGTGCTCTTTCGTTTTGGAGTGCTTTGGGAGAGAGGGAGAGAGAAGAGAGTGGCTCTTTGATTGGAGCTTTTTGCCATCTTAGATTTAGATTCTAGTAGTGGCTTGTAATCGATTGAACAAGATATTCATAATGAAATCTTCCTCTAAACTTATGTCAATCTTTCTATTCCCGAGTTGTTTTTATTGCATTTTCAGAGCTTTTCGGTTCGATTTTTGTTTGTCGATTTCTAGGCCGTTTCCTGTGACAACCCCATCCGAGATAATTCCGTACTATCGCCTAAACCACTCCTCCTGGTCATTAAGCGATAATAAAGAATCATCCCGTTGAGTGTTGCCGGGTTAACGCCTGGTAAATCACTTGACAACACAGAGAGGATCGAATGTATGCATTAAAACCCCCACGAAGGAGAGTCCAGAGTGCCTTACAAATTAACATCAAATCCCCGTAGGGTCCATTATTACCAACATAGTTCTTTGACATGAAGGTAAATAGTTCAAAGTCTATTAAGACAGCGGAAGGTGACTAAACGATACGATCACATCATTGGAGGCCTGTCCATGATGCAATCACTCCTCGTCATCCACCCATTCCAGCTCCCAGCCGGGTGGAAGTTCTCCGGGCCACACATCACAAGCATTTCCTAGAGAAAACATTTATAAAGCAAGGCTGAGCATACTAATACTCAGCAAGACTTACCCGTCTAAAGAAAATACTATACCTCTAATCATGTAAGGCTTTTGGCTAGTGGGTTTTTTTCCAAAAAGCTACTAAGTAGTGAATCCTTACTTTCACATTTTAGCTCATGTTCTAGTAGAAGTAATCATTACTAGATAAGCAACTATTGCAATCAAAGTTGTACAAACAATTAATCAAAGTAATAATCTTCACGAGTTCCATCAAAAAGGGATATCATGGCCAGTAGATTAAGTAGTCTCGGATAACGGTGAGAGGCCAACAATCGATTGATTCAAAACCTTGCAAGGTGGACCTAAGCACACGGGAGGTGCCCTCACTAAGAGTTCACCAACCAGGAGGTTCCCATCAATCCTCGGATTGGGATCGGGTGCTACGATCTCAAGTACGAGGTTTCTTGGGCTACGCCACCAAGGTCACCCAACCTCACGCAAGTACTCGGGTGGCGAGCCGGGGCCGCAACCCTAAGTTTAGTAGCGCAAAGTTCCCGCACCGTCTCATTTAGGTACTAGGCTTATCGCACCCATTTCCGACAAGTGTTTAGTACGTTCAAACACTTAACCAACGAAGCCATTGGACCGGAGCCCAATCCCATGCTCTCACCACCTGAGCAATCCATTTAATCCATAATGTGATTTCATAAAGGAGATCCTACTCTCGCGAGTGACGTACATCACTCGACTTGTACCAGATCCTTAAAGCACAGCAACTAGCGACCTAACATGCTAGTAAAAGATCATGGTACTTAAGGATCGTGCAACTAGGGTTTCAATCAACTCTTGAACGTAAATGCACATAAGATAGCAATAATAAATTTAGAACTTGAGAGTAAACACATGGGTTAAATGATTAAACCGGGGCTTGCCTTCGTCAGCACCAGCAGACACACAACCTTCCGGACTTTGGTCCGGGTCTTGCTCTACGGTCACGTAGTGCACGTCTCTTCCTGCTCCCTCGTCCTCGTCAGCCTGCACAAGCGTATAGCTACCGTCGGGGACTTCTACACGTAGGATGCAATGCAAGACTTAAGTGCTAATTTGATTTAGTTAATCACGAGCAACACATGACAACCATGGGGTGTATGGTTGACCACAATCACCTAGATAGTAATACATTCAGCATACTCTTCCTAGAAGGAGCAATATGTGATGCTCCATTATCTAGACTTTTTAATAGTGGCTGTGTACATATATATACAAATGAATTAATTTAATTTAAGTAATAAAACAGTAAGAAGTACATGGTTGGCCATATTCACCTTAACAAAAACATCTAAACATTTTCTCTTTTAAAGATTAATCAAAAGCCCATTTAGTCCTCCTTTTATGGTGTTTGTGTGCACATCTATAAAAGAGTATTTATTCCAACAGCAAGACAGCAAGTAAAGTTACTTCTATACCCCAAAATACTTCTTAACTCATCTACAAGGCTTAAGCACAAAATGGTTTTTTTCCTATTTTTCCCTCACTATATTAATCTAGTTTTCAACCTTTAATCAACCAATCACATTTCAAACTTGCCCAACCATGCCCACTGGTCCTAATGACCAGGAAACACTCCTTTGGACAGCAAGCAACTAGTTTGCACCACTGAAATTAAGTGCACACAAATAAAGGCAATTCTAGTTAGCATTTAAAGGATTAATGCATATAAAAATAAATATAACAGAAAGAATTAATGGCCGGCCGGACTTGGGCAACAAATGGCATGGGGGTCCCTAGTTGCTCACCTGCGATCGATTGGTGGCGCAGGTGGGGTCGGAGTGGCCTCCAGCGATGGCCGGCGGCGAGGCAGTGATGGCGCGGCCGCCGCGGCTCAGTCTTTTGCGCAATGCAGGCGAGGCTAGGCCATCCCGTGCACGTGGAAGCTCGAGTGGGTGCTAGGAAAAGCATAGGGTCGCTGGTTGGCAGATAGTGCGAGGGGAGCAGCAAGATCGTCGGTGGCGCCAATGGTGGACGGCAGCGGGTGGCAGAGCCGCTCGGGCACGCGAGGAAAAGGAGCAGGGAGGGTTTTATAGGCCCGGGGGCGTGCCGAGGCGGTTGTTCGGTAGCTTCGTGACCTACATGAGCTAGGGGATGGGCACGGAGGCGGTGGCGACGTGCGGAGGAGCCGGCGGCCAATGGCGCATGGTGGTTCTCCTGCTAGCGAGTACGCGCAGGCCGCGTGGCGCCGGCCTAAGCCACTCACGCGCGTCATCAGCCTTAGGTGAACAGTGGCGGTGGCGCGGGCCTCGGACCGCGGGGTTTCCCGGTGCCTCGGCGTGCGCGCGCGGGTCGTGTACGGCGGGACCGACGTGGCGGCGCGAGGGCGACTTCGTGCGCGGGAGCGCCGGTTGCCCGATTCACTTTGTTTGACCTTCTTTCAAATAGATTTTCTTCAAAATTTCAAACAGAAGTGCTCCAAACTTTGAATACCAAAGTTTTCCAACCAGTTACCCTCTTCAAAAATGTCAAAGGGTCTAGGGGGTTTTTCTTACTGGTTTAAGAAGGAACGACCGTGCAAAGTGACCAAAAATTCGGCGCCCAGGAACAGTGCACAAACGCCTGTTTTTGCATTTTTCACCACCTTGCGCTCAAAATCAGCAATGCCACTCTTCATGAAAGTTGTGTGCCTTGCAAAACCGCACATTTTTCCTATTGGGTGATTTTGAAGTGTTTAGGGAAATTTTGGAGAACGTGCCAAAGTTCTAGACTGGCACAAGGGAGTCGAAGGGAACACTAGGGTTTTAGGCTAGGGTTTGGACCAAGAGTTGACCTAAGGTTCTCAAGGTTAGTTAGAGGAGTAGTTAAGAGTGTCATTAGCACAAATCACCACTGAGCAAAAACACGGGGTGTTATAGCCTACCCCCCTTAATGGGAATCTCGTCCCGAGATTCGAAATCAAGGGTAAGCGAGGAGAGTTCACTTACGAGTTTGACTCGGAAGAAAGTTTGGGTACTTGGTGTTTAAAAATTGCTCGGTCTCCCATGTAACTTCTTCTTCAGTGTGGTGACTCCATTGTATCTTGTACATCTTCACCCTTTGTCTTCTAGTTTGTCTTTCTTTTTGATCCAATACTCTCATTGGATACTCTGCTAGGGACAGATCCGGTTTTGTTTCTGCATTGGTCTCCTCAATTATCTGTGCTTCCGGAATCTACTCGCACTTCTTCAATTGAGAGACGTGAAACACGTCGTGCACTGCGGATAGTCGGTCTGGAAGTCGAATACGGTAGGCAACCGTACCAAACTTCTCGGTGACTTCATAAGGACCAATATAGCGTGGAGCTAATTTTCCCTTCACTCCAAAGCGTTGCACGCCTTTGGTTGGAGATACCTTTAAGTATGCATAATTACCAACTTCAAACTCTCGAGGAGCTTTAGCTTTGTCATGATAACTCTTTTGTCTCATCTAAGCTGCTCTTAAATTTTCCCTAATCACACTCACTTTCTCTTCGGCTTCTTGTACTAGCTTTGGACCAAACAAGGCACGATCACCCGCTTGCGACCAATTCAAAGGGGTACGACACCTTATTCCATACAAGGCTTCAAACGGAGCCATCTTCAAGCTAGCTTGGTAACTATTGTTATAAGCAAACTCTGCTAGGGCTAAGCATTTGTCCCAAGATTTGTCAAAATGAATGACGCAAGCTCTCAACATATCTTCCACTATTTGATTCACTCTTTCCGTCTGACCATCGGTCTAGGGGTGATAGCTGGAGCTATGGATTAGCTTGGTTCCCAAAGATTCATGCACTTGTGCCCAGAAGCGAGCAACAAACTGAGTGCCTCGATCCGACAAGATTGTCGTATGGACCTCCCCGGGCCCACTACCTCGGTGGGTACCGGGACCGACTACTCGGTGGGCCCACGGGACTACTCGGCTTGCGCTACACGGCACTCGAAGGCGTGGAGCACAAGGAGTGCGAGAGGAGAAGTACTCGGTTAGGAAGCCGTACATGTCCCGCACCGTATGGAAGGCTCCTAGACGTACCCGACTAGTACTCTCTCCCTACTCCGACTTGTAACCCCGCCTCCCGACTATATAAGGCGAGGCGGGGACCGTTCTCTAGGAACACATCTCATCTCATACAACTCACGGCGCACCATTGAGGACCATGTGTGGTTCGAGGACCGGTGGATGGTCGCTTCCTTGTGTGATGAGTGATTGACAACGTTGTGTGGACCGATTCTTGGCTAAGTATTGCGGGTGCGAGGTTGCGGCTTGACTCGTGTTGGTGCGGGTGAAGAACAAGCGCGAAAGGTCGTCGCGGTGAGGCCTCCGGGTGTGGAGAAGACAAGTAGGCTTTGTTCGAGGGACCGGTGGCCGGCGGGGGTCAAGTGCGGGCCGCATGGTGGCATGAACGGCAAGATGAAGTCGTGGACGGTTTCTTGGTTGAGCCTCAAAACCAAGGTCGAGCCGGGACTACGTGGGAGCCAAGTCATGAGTGGAGATTGGCGGAGGCTACACGAGTTCGCGGGGTTTCGGTGGTTCACCGAGAAAACCACCGGGTTCCTTGGTTGATCCACAAAGCCAAGACCGGAGAACCAAAGACGGAGGTGCGGCGGCACCGGACCGGTCCGACCGGTGGGACCGGCCGGTCGGCCGGTGGGGACCGGTCGGCCGGTGAGGAGCACCGGTCCGACCGGTGTGCGACGACGCGGTCCGGAATTTTCGAAGCGGAGGACACGCGTCGGGATCGCATGGCTTGCGTCGAGGCTACGCGGGGTGCGGTCGCGGGCATCCGTCCGATGGTGAAGACATCAAGAATTCCAAATCCGCCCTTGAGGGGCTTGTATCCCTAGTTGTTAGAGAAGGTTATTTTAGACATTCGGTTGCCTCCATATAACCTAAGAGGTGAGAGGATGGCAGCCAACTCTTGGAACCCTAGCTCATTAGTTTTCCTATTTTCCACCTATTTTCTCTAGGTTTTCCTTAGGACTAGCAAGAGAGCTTCACGGAGAGATCTTGTAGAGAGGGATGGATGATCGGGCGGCTTGCTAGACCTTGTACGAACCTTTGTTTCATGTATAGATGATTCGGCGTGGTTCCTCAAGGTTTGGATGTGTTTTCCCCGGTTGTTCTTGGCGGTGATTTTCGGAGCCCTCTCTCGGTGATTTCTTTGGGTTGTTTTCGGGACTTTTCTCTTGGTGATTTGATGGGGGAAATTTGTGGGAACCCTTCGTGGTTCTTTGGGCTGTGATTCCCCTCCCAAATCCGTGAGTAAAAGTGCTCGATTTTGGGGTTTTCTTGAGTTCTTGGGTTGGAAGTGCTTTCGGCGGGATTTCTTCGATTCCTCCTTTTTGGACGAGATTTGGTGGGATTAAACTTGGCTATGGACTCCTCATGAGGTGTTCCTAATATCCCCAAAGTCTTGTTCAAGTCCGTGGAGCGATTCGGGAGATCGAGATTTGGATTTGGGGGAGTTGACCGCGGGTCTTTGTTCATCCCGAGTCGCCGAGCTACACCGGTCGACCGGTGCTCTTGACCGATCTGACCGGTGCAACCCTCTGTGGGATTTTGCTCGGGTGAACGTCTTGGTGTGTTCGTTGTTGTCCGGTGGTGCTTCTTGTTTCGAGTTTGGGTCCGTTTGGTGGTCGGTTGGCTTTGTTTGGTGCCTTGGGGGCTTTCGGTCGCCATCGGTCCGACCGGTGTGTCTCACCGGTCGACCGGTGTAGAGCCACTTAGTGAAAGTTGCTCGGTTCACCAACGGGGACCGGTCGACCGGTGGTGCTCACGGTCGACCGGTGTGGATCCGTAGACTCGAGGTTTGTTGTTCGTTGCGTTCTCGAGTCGGAAGGCCGTGTGTGTTGGTTCCTAGGTCCGGTGGCACTCCGGTGGCTACGTAGGCTTGGCCAACTTGGGTAGTGAGTCGGAGACGTGTGTTGGAAGCCGTGTTCGTCTTGTTGGAGTTTTCATCTCCTTCGAGAAGAATTTTTATCGGCTCCCATTCACTCCCCCCCCCCTCTGCGGTTCGCCGTATCGGTCCTTCAAGTGGTATCGAGCCGGTTCGGGTCTTTGTTGACTCTAACCGTCTAAGATCCAAGGATGGCGTACCGGGAACGGGGTTCGGGTCCTCCACACTTCGATGGCAAGAACTACCGGATGTGGAGCAAGCGGATGGGTGCGTTCCTCCGCGGAAAGGGTCGGTTGCTTTGGGATGTCACGGTGGACACAGGGCTATGTCCGGCCGATGGATTTCCTTGCTCCGGGGTCGAGGGACGGATTCGACGCCAACAATAAGGCGATCGACTACTTGTTTCGTGCTTTGTGTCAGCCTGAGTTCGATCGGGTGCACACCGAGCACTTGGCTTGTAGGATTTGGGCGGTGTTGAAGGAGGCTCATGTTGGGAACGCCCGAGTTCGAGCACGGTTGTATGCGACCTACCGGAGAGAGTACGAGAACTTCACTCATCTCCCCGGTGAGTCCATCGATGCCTTGTTTCAGAGGTTCACGGTGGTGGTGAACAACATGAGGGCCAATGTGGACGTGCTCCCGTACGATGATCATGATAGAGCGGTCAAGCTCTTACACTCTTTGGATCGTACGATATGGGGCGGAAAGTTCGAGGCCATAGTCGAGTCGGAGCGGTATGATACTCGACGGTGAACGAGCCGTTCTCGAAGCTCAAGTCGGCCGAGGTGGATAGGGGCATGACCGCCAAGCTCGAGGGACCGACCGATTTCCATAGTCTTGCCCTCGTTGGTGGTTCCAAAGGAAAGACTAACTCTAACCCATCCACCCGGATGTTCTCGTTTTCCTCTTTGATGTCTATGCCAGATGAGGAGTTTGATGACCTTGGAGAGGACGAGCTGGCGCTGTTGACGAGGCGGTTCGAGAGGCTGCACGAGAACCGCGTGAACATGAGGAGGAACACGAGGACTTGCTTCCAGTGCGGCAAGCCGGGACACTTCGTCGCCGACTGCCCGGAGAAGGCCGAGAACAAGGACAACTACAAGCACAAGCCGAGGATGAACGATGGCAAGTACCGTTCGAGGCGTGACCACAAGAGCAAGCACAAGAACAAGTACAAGGACGAGCGACGATTGAGGAAGAAGGAGGGTCGAGGCAAGGCCCGAGCGATGGTTGGAGCGAGCGACGTCGACTCCAGTTCCGCGTACTCCACCTCGAGCTCGAGCAGCAGCGAAGACGAGGGAGATCGCCGCAAGAACAAGAAGTCGTCCAAGAACCTGAGCGGGCTGAGCTGCTTCGCGAGAGATGGCTTCTGCACCATGGCGCTGAGCTCTGGCAGCAAGAAGAGCATGCAGAGCGACTCGGACTCTGAGTCCGACGACGAGGTGCGTGATGAACTTTCTTTCTTGCACTAGGAGAATGAGAGGCTTGGCACTTTGCTTGATAACCGTGATGACATGCTTAGAGAGGCCAAGAAAATGAGGAAAGAGCTTAGGGCTTCACTCGAGGATGCTAGGACTAGAGTGGCTGAGCTAGAGACACAGGTGCTTGATAGCAAGCTTGAGATTGATTCGCTTAAGGCTAGCCCCGTTGTTTCGATGAGAATGATTGTGTCTTGATTGATTCATATTCCTTGCTGATCTTGCTTTGTTTAAGGAGAAGCATGCCTCCAAGTGTGAGGAACTAGATGTGCTTAGGGTTGAAGTGGTGAGCTTAAGTCTAGACCTGCTTTGCTAGGTGCTTGCACTTCTTGCCCTGTTTTGCATGCTAAGATTGATGAGATGCATGCTTACACTAGTTCGCTCGAGGCTAAATTGAAGGAACCCATGCCTACATCTTGCTCTACCTGTGAAATGCATGCATTGAAAAATTTGGAGCTTGCACATTATGTTGATCGTTTGCGGGATGAGAATGATGATTTGAGGAAGTTGATGGGTTGGTTGTCGGTCATGAGCCTCGGTTGAGGATGATGATCGAGGCCTTTAAGAGGCAAGATGGTGAGGGGCTTGGAGCAAACAAGGTTGGTGAGGGAAGTGGAGAAAATATCCGGAGCCACCAAAAACCCACCACAAAAATGATTTCTCTCCAAAACCTAACCATCTAAGGAACCGACTAGACACAACCCCGGCTCCACCCGTGTTTCCTACACCCACAAATGACCTACAAAAGCCTATCAAGTTTGTGAGCACTTCGGGGAAAGTGTTCTTTGGGAAGGAGAGTGAGAAGGCTAGTGGTGAGAAACCGGTGGAGGGTTTGAGTGGAGAGAAACCGAGTGAACAGCCACATCCCAAGCCAAAGCCTAAGCTTGTGAGGTTCCACTATGGCTATTGTGGGAGAGATGGCCATAAGGAGGAGTTTTGCTTCAAGAGGAAGCGAGAGGAGAGAATGGAGAAGGAGTGGGCTAACAAGGACAAGTACCACCCTTCCAATGGTGTACTTGAGCCTCGTATGCGGATGCCCGGGGGCAAGGCGATTGTGAGGACGAGTTCGGGCTTGGGGAGAGAAGAAGGCTGCGAGGTGGTGCTGTTGCCCGGAGTCACACCGGTCGGACCGGTGTGGGGCACCGGTCGGACCGGTGCGGGCACAGACGGAGACGGTTGTTCGGGTTTCGTGCTCGTACGGGTGCGAGGGTTGTTTCGGTGGTCGTGGTTCGGTGGTTGGGCCGGAAAGGGTACGGTGGTCGGTTGCTAGGTGTTCTCCTCCTCGTGCTCAATACGGGGATTGGAGGAGTCGTGGCGTTAAGTTGGAGAGGAAGGACGTTCCACGGGCTTTCTTGCGTGGTTTTGGTCCTCCTCCGGGCAGAGAGGGGTGGTTCTCTCGGGGTGGTTACCGTGGTGGTGTTCGTGGAGGCGGTTTTGGTAGGAGAGATGCTTTGGTTGGTGCTAACCCCACTTTCGAGCAAATGGCTCGGCCTTGGTTTTCCTCCTTTGGTACTAACCCCGATCTTTGCCGAGTCGTTTGTTCGCTCACGTGCCTATTTTTGAATTTCGGGTGGGAGACTTGAAGAACATTTGGTTGATTGACTCCGGTTGTTCGAGGCATATGACCGGAGACGAGGGGGTGGTTCTCAAGTCTCGTCCGGTGGTGACGAAGAGGTACATCACTTTTGGGGACAATGGGCGTGGGCGTGTGCTTTCGGAAGGTGAGATAAAAGTGAGTGACAAGATCACTGCGAGGCGTGTTGCTCTTGTTCAATCTGCGGGGTACAATTTGCTTTCTGTGTCCCAGTTGTTGGATGAGGGCTTTGAGGTGTTGTTTCGACCTGGTGGTTCTCGGATTGTGGACTCTCGAGGGGACCTTGTTTGTATGGTCGTTCCCGAGGGTCAGGTGTTTCGTGCTGATTTTTCTCAGTCTTCGGGTGTGGAGCGTTGTTTCTTGGCTGGTTCTTCGAGTGAGTTGTGGAAGTGGCATAGGAAGTTGGGTCACTTGAGCTTTGACCTTTTGCCACGCTTGAGTAAGCTCAATTTGGTCCGAGGATTGCCACGGTTGAGGCTTGAGAAAGAGTTGGTTTGTGCGCCGTGTAGGCATGCCAAGATGATGGCCTCTTCTCACCCGCCTCTCACCGATGTGATGACTGAGCGTCCATGCGAGCTGCTCCATATGGACCTTGTTGGCCCGGCTCGTGTGCGATCGCGGGTGGGAAGTGGTATGTCCTTGTTGTGGTGGACGACTATTCTCGGTATGCGTGGGTGTTCTTTACGGAGGATAAGGGGGAGACGTTTGGTTTTGTTCGAGATCTAGTCTTAAGGTTGAGGAACGAGAGGCACGGAGATGCCATACGAGCTATCTGCAAGTGATAATGGCTCGGAATTCGGGAACTCTCGTTTTGAAACCTTTTGCCATGACTTGGCTCTTGAGCACCGGTTTTCGAGTCCGTATACGCCTCCCCGGAATGGTGTTGTGGAAAGGAAGAACAGGACCTTGTGCGAGATGGCTCGGACGATGCTTGATGAGCATAGGACTCGAGAAGGTATTGGGCCGAGGCGGTGAACACCGCGTGCTATGTGTCGAACGGGATATACCTCGAGTGCACAAGAAGAAGACATGCTATGAGTTGATGCATGGTCGCACACCCAAGGTGAGTCACTTCCATGTCTTTGGTTGCAAGTGTTTCATTCGAAGAAAGGCGGGAAGTTGGATAAGTTTGAGGCTAGGTCCGTCGATGGCATTTTCTTTGGTTATGCATCTCATT
This sequence comes from Cenchrus americanus, assembly GCA_947561735.1. Taxonomy (NCBI): domain Eukaryota; kingdom Viridiplantae; phylum Streptophyta; class Magnoliopsida; order Poales; family Poaceae; genus Cenchrus; species Cenchrus americanus. The sequence goes on along the minus strand of OX387241.1, from coordinate 27,685,342 downwards.
CTAGAGCATATCGTGTGCTCAATCTTGAAACTAACCAAATCGTGGAGACTTGCGAGGTAACCTTCGACGAGACAGAGCCACGTAGTCGGCTTGTCTTTGAGTGTGCGGTGATGATGAGCTTGGCGAGGAGATCTTTCGGGGAGGAGGAGCATGAACATGGTGATGATGAAGATGGTGGTGTGGTGCCCCCGCCGAACATGTACCCACTACTTCGACTACGATGATGGATGGACTCTCTGCTACACCTACGACGACAAATCAAGAACGAGGAGAAGGCGATGTTGAGGGGGAGGTAGCTTCGAGGCGAGAACCTCCCCGGCGAGTTCAAGTGGATCACCCGGCTTCGAGGATCATCGGCGACATGAATGAACGCACTACACGGTCGAGGGTTCGAAACAATTCCCATTTTGCTCATGCTGCGTTTGTTGCTTCTTTCGAGCCCAAAGACATTGGACACGCTCTATCCGATCACAATTGGGTTAACTCGATGCATGAGGAGTTGGAGAATTTTGAGAGGAATGAGGTGTGGGAGTTGGTTGACCCTCCCCCCGGGGTGTAAGCCGATTGGTACAAAGTGGGTGTGGAAAAACAAAGAGGGAGAGAAGGGTGAGGTTGTGAGGAACAAGTCGAGACTTGTTGCTCGGGGGTTCGGTCGAAGGAGGGGATCGACTACGAGGAGACCTTTGCTCCCGTAGCCCGTTTGGAAGCGATTAGGATCCTTCTAGCCTTTTTCGTGGCTAAAGGGTTCAAGTTGCACCAAATGGATGTGAAGAGTGCTTTTCGAATGGAGTGTTGGAGGAAGAAGTGTATGTGAGGCGAGCCTCCGGGGTTTGAGAGTGAGAAGTACCCCCACGGGTGTACGGAGTTGAGGAAGGCGGCGTATGGGTTGAAGCGGGCGCCTAGAGCTTGGTATGGCGAGGTTGAGGGGGTTCTTGTTTGAGAGAGGTTTTGAGATGGGGAAGGTCGATCGGACCTTGTTTTTGCCGAGGCGGGGCGAGAGATATCCCGATTGTGCGGGTGTACGTGGATGATATTGTCTTTGGTGGCTCGTCTAACTCTCTTGTTGCGAGGTTTGCGAGATGATATGAGCGGGGAGTTTGAGATGAGCATGATGGGTGAGTTGCAGTTCTTCCTCGGGCTACAAATCAAGCAATCAAAGGAAGGAACATTTGTGCACCAGGCTAAGTACACCAAGGACATTGTGAGGAAGTTCAAGATGGAGGACTCCAAGGCTATGACGACGCCGATGAGTATGACTACGGCTCTTGATGCGGACGAGGAAGGTGAACACGTGGACCAGAAGGAGTACCGGAGCATGATCGGGTCACTCCTCTACTTGACGGCGACGAGGCCGGACATACGATTCTCGGTGTGTCCGTGCGCTCGTTTTCAAGCGTCTCCGAGGACTTCGCATCGGCAAGCGGTGAAGCGAATTTTCGGTACTTGCGTCATACTCCCGACTTCGGCCTTTGGTACTCCGCGTCCTCTTCTTTGGCGCTTCATGGTTTTTCGGACGCGGATTTTGCCGGTGTCGGTTGGATAGGAAGTCCACTTCGGGACTTGCCGGTTTTTGGGTTCTTCTTTGGTGTCTTGGTCTTCCCGCAAGCGGTCGAGTGTTGCTCAATCCACGACCGAGGCCGAGTATGTTGCCGCCGCGAGTTGTTGCTCTCGGCTCCTTTGGATCACCTACACCATGAGTGACTTTGGTGAGGAGTATACCCATGTCCCACTTCAATGTGATAGCACCGGTGCCATAAGCGTTGCAAAGAACCCGGTGCTTCATTCCAAAACCAAGCACATAGAAGTGAGGTACCATTTTTACGAGAGACAACGTCGAGAAAGGAAAGATAGCTTTGATCCATGTACCCACACATGACCAACTAGCCGATATTTTCACCAAACCCCTAGATCAAGCAAGCTTTCACTCGTTTGCGGGGGGAACTTGGTGTGTGTTTGATTTCTTGAGTTGGGTGTGTGGGAGCTCTCTTTTGCGGTGGTGTCGAGCCCGTTTTGCCTCCCCTCGAGGAGCCGGTTTGTAGCATATGTATAGCCTTCCTTTGTGCATTTCTTGCATTTGTCATGGCATATGTAACATGATGTATAGGCATCCTTGTATCTTAGATTGCATGCATTTTGTATCATATACATTGGTTAGGAAAAGCTTCTCTCACATACATTGTTCACCATGGAATGAGATATATGTCTTTGTGAGCTTGTTTGGTATGTGTTGACGGTGAAAATCCGTCAACCTAGCCATGAGTTTACCTTCGGTGTTGGCATGAGTTTTATACCTTATCCATTGGTACTAACCCCCGTGGTATAACAAGTTCATGTGTGCATGTCGGTTTTGGAGTTTAATGTTTATGCAGGGTTTTAGTGTTGAATGCAAGACTTTCGGGATAAGTTCATCAAGCACCTCATGACAAGACCTTGAAGCCCCGTACAAGTCATGCAATGAAGCAAACTTAACTCCAAGAAGCGGGGGACTTGATCCGAGAAGACGACGGACTCCGGGGACACGACCGGAAAAGTGCTTCGAATCTTGCAAGACAAGGAGTTGAGTCCAATTCGGAGAGAAACCGACGACATGGACCTACATGCGAAGGGGGAAACATCCGGGAAGCAAGGGAACCGACGTGGGGCAAAGGAGCCCACGGGGCCGGGCCTAAATGGGCCCGGGCCGGCCGGCCCGGTCCCGGTCGGCCCGAGGGCCCATTTTGGGCCCAAACACGCTCTCCTTTGCCCTAGCCGCCAATCGGGCTATTTATAGTCCCCCGACCGAGAGCCACGGAGAGAAGATTTCGTCTTCGGCCGCCGAGGAGCGAGAGAAGAGAGGGACACCATGTCGGAGAGGAGAGGGTCGAGCTAGTTGACTAGGGTTTCCCTAGCCGACGTGGGAACCTTGCATGGAAGACCACGTCGGAGTTCCGGAGCTAGAAGCAAGATCAAGGAAGGATCCCGGTGGTGATCTTGTGTATGTATCATTGTCATAGTTGAATTATCAAGTTGAATCTTTTCTTAGCGATCAAGTGTTTCCTCGAAGATTTCGTTTTTCGATCGGCTTTGCTTATTCCAATTCTATTCGCGCGATAGATTACATAGGGTGTTCTTGTAGCCGCGGTGGCTAGAGGTACACGCCGGATCTTCCGAAAGAATCTCGACTTGTCTTTTGACTCGCCCTAAGCTCCCCGCATGAATAGGGATACGTTGTGACAGAACGGGGGTCTCGAAAGGCGGATGTTTTCGGATTTGGACGGGAAACCGCGATTTAAAGAGGCTTTTATTAAGATTCGATTTGCTACTTCTTCTCTTGCTTGGAACTTCAACAAAAGGCTTACCCCGATCCCTCTAGATCGGTTTATCTACCCAATCTTACTTTGTTTTCTCCGGTCTTTAGTAGATTAGATTTGTTTCATGTCTTTTACTTAGATGCATTAGGTCTTTTATCGAATATTGAAGTTACTTGGCTTTAATAGATTAAGTCTTGCGTCACACATTTGTTCCACGGATTCGATACCTTGGGTTCACCACTCGAGGGAAGAAGGGTCCCTTGACTACGACGGGAGACTTGTACGCTTGCGAGTCACAAACGAACTTTGATACAATTATTAACCGTCAACAAGCCCCTTTTTACGGCGCCGTTGCCGGGGAGCAAGTGATCAAGATTTGATTTTTTAATGCTTTTTTTTGTAATTTTCAGTACTGATTTTGTTTTATTTTCGCATCTACTAAACTTCGATCATCCTCAAAATACTTCTAATCTAGTTTGTCTAACTCTAGTCTTTATAGATTTGTTTTGTTCTCTAGTTTTTTTTTTTGCATACTTTGTTTATTGCTAACCCTAACCGGAGATGGTTGGCTACCTCTCCAAGAAACCCAAACCTTTTTGTGGATGATCCAGGAAAACTTTACAGGCAAAGGTGACATGCAACACAAGCTAAAGGGGTGGAAACCCTAGATTCAAAAGTTGAAGTCGAAGGACCGTCGGAATCTCCAAAGGAATCACCACCTCCAAGTCCAAAGGAAGATCAACCTCAACCACCGGAGCGCTGCGCACCCCGAACATCGTTGATCTACCTATCATAAACCTTCAAGACGCCGGGAGGCCGTTCAAGATCAAAGTCTCAACCATCCGCATGACGATTGCGAGAGCTGAATGCATACGAGCCGGATTCCTTGAGTGGCATATCGGTTCACTTAAGAGGAGGATGGAGAAGATGGAGATGGAGAAAGAAGCTCAACACCTAGAGGCCGCCGAAGCAAGATCCTCATGCAAGGAGTGTGTGGAGTACGACCATGTCCAAGGACGCCGTCACTAAGTTCGAGGCTATGGAGAAAATATTGAAGAATTTAGATGGCAAGGTGACGGAGGTCGGAAGCTCTATACGTGAAGTGTTCATCGTGATGAAGATGCTAGACGCAAGTGGGACAACTTGCCGGGCGCCCGATGGGTAACAAAGAAGAATACCCGAGACAACTCCAAGGTCCCAAGACGGCGAAGGCTACTCAAGCTCATTCGGGAGAGATGAAGGATCACATTAGAGACCATGAAGATCACGACCGAAGGACCGGAGTTCGAGATGCCGAGCCACAAGGAAGATGTTGCATCCGTCAAGACCAAAGGACAAAGCCAGCCTGTGAAGACCAAAAAAAAAATTGACTAAGCCAAAGTGGGTACCCAAGATTGCAACGCCCACAAAGAGCGTTGATCCGAAGTAATCAAGTGAAGAAGTCTAGCCATGGACTATAAACGAAGCGCTAGGCGGGAGGCAACCCGTTTCGTCAAGTCAAGAATAAGCTACCGGGAGGACAACCCGATTCCAGGTTTTTCGAGTCTTTTTAATAATTTAGTTTTTGAGTTTTATTACGCAAAGACATTAGACTTAGAAGTGGTTGAACAATATTAGAGACATAATTCTTGATTGAATGTTTGCTTTATCATAAACCCTTTGCATGAACCCTCCTATGTGCTTGTTTGATTCTTTTCTTTTCGAGAAACCTCAACCAAATAATTTCAGAACCTTAACTCAACCTTTCACCCTCATTATGGTGCTGAGGTTGACTTATTTTTCATGCTAAAACCACACGAGTAGAGCCACGATTTATATTCAAGTGTTAATAAAATTCAGCACGTGGTAGAACTCGCGTGAACCTAGAAATCCAAACTTTTGGTTGGTTTTAAAAATATATATCCTTGGTTTCTCTAGGATTAGAATTTTTCTAAGCCTATTCTAATTTTGTTTTATTCAAAATCTTTCTTATTTAGCCAAAATTAGAACCTAAACCTATGCCCCCATGATCAAGCGGGAAAAAGTCTGCTCTCAACCGATGAAGGCAAACTATACCGGTGAGACCGAAATCGACGTAAAAAGAAAATATTTTCGACTTGCATTTGTTTTTAATGGTTTAAAAACTTCTCTAAAATTATGTTCGAGCTCTTTCATGGCTCTGAAAAATATTTTAAATTTCGAATTAGAGGAGTGCTTAACCTTAAACACACCTTAATGGAGGCAATCTAGTAATCATGCATGCACCATTGGATTCCCTTTCATCAACTTTCACCAATTTCACATGCAAAGGACAAGCATGGTGGGCAGCAAGCATCAACTTTGTAGGAATTTCATGGTGGCATGTGAAGCAAGTGGAGCTAGGGAGCATGGACATGACCCAAAACATGAAGCATCAAGTGGAAGGACCAATAGTGGACGAGAGCGTTTGGGCGGTGCAACTCGTGGAGCACGCGGGCGGGGAAAGTTGCGAGAGGTGAAATGATCGTCTTTGGAAGAAAGACGAGACGGGGAAGAGCACCGAGGCCGGCCTCACCTACATAAGGAGCCCCCCGGCTCCCGTTTTCTGCAGGCAAGCTTCCCTCTCCTTCCTTTGTTTGTGTGTTCAAGTTTGTGTGCTCAAAACCTCCGTAGACATAGCCAACCTTCCCAAGCTTGATGACTCAAGAAAAAATCCACATCCTTAATCCACTCAAAGTCCACATCCGAATCAAAGAGTTTAAGTGCCTAGTTACCGGTTGCAACCCGGAATTTTAGTTGAAGAAAAGAGTGCAGCATGGAAGAAAACCACAAGTCTCTTCTCCAAGAAGAAGAGTTCGTCGTCATCCAAGCCGTCATCAACCACGTCTTCGAGAAGGCAATCGGTTTCCGAGTCTCCCCGGAGCATAGAGACGGATACGGCACCACCGAGGAGGAACGATGCTCTCCTCCTTGGTGGTATAAGGGCTGCAAGAAGCACTTCCATGAGGTTTACCGAACCTCGTGGGCACACAGAGGAGCAACCCGCGCCACCACGACGATCGACTCGCTCAACCGCGCCACCTCCTTACACCCCGACGTACTCTTCGTACGGCTTCATCATCTTGTCGGCGGAGGAGGAGGAGAGGCTCTCTAATCTTGAGAAGAGGCTTGTGCCCAACGTCGAGTTCGACGACCAAGCACTCTACACCTTGGGTTTTGGCACCGACATATACTATATGTTGGGGCACCTTGGATGGGTGCAGTTCTCCAACGGAGTATCGGTGGACACCCATTTGGGGTTCGCCTTGGAAGTTTTAATGACTATTGCACCCATCGTTGATGATGATGGGGTGCAAAGCTTGTCATTCCGTTTGGAGGGAATCGAGCAAGTGGTTCCCTACGAGCACGTTAGGGAGCTGCTTGGATTCCACAAGGGAGCTCCGGAGAAAGTTGACGTGCCACCCGACATGTTGGCGGGATTTTGGAACATGATCTCCGGAGAAGCCCATCAACAACGCAATTGCATCCGTAACCCCATTATCCGGATATTTCACTCTTGGATGTGCAAGAGGGTATTGGGGAGGATGAAGGAAACAAAGGTGACCGACACGGAGTTGAATTGGTTATACTCGGCTTTATTGCCAGGCAGCCAATAGACCCTCTTACCTCATGATCAACCGTTGGTGTTGTGAAGCAACATCGGGGGTGGGTAATATTGGTTCGGGGTGTTATCTCTCCATGTTGGCCTTTTCCTTGCGGCCGGGGATCGCAAGAAACCCCGACCACCTTTTGCGTGGTACCTTTCTCGGCATTGAGTATTTGCGGCAAGGCAAATACATTAGTGGAGATGAGAGAGGAGGTTATCGGTTGGCCATAGTGAACCTATCCCTTCCGAATGAGAGGCTTAGGCTTTTCACCGAAGGAAGGGAAGATTGGTTGGAAGAGGGATTACTTGTCCCTGCAAGGAAGAACAAAAGAGGAAGAATCGTAGAGGAGGGAACATCCTCCGCACAAGCGAGTGGAGCACAACCCAATGTGCAACCATTCGGCGGGGTCCCTCCTCCGCCAAGTTATTACGGAGGGTCACAAAGACAAGCATGGGGGGGTGGTGCACCGGTACCCCCACAAAATTATGTTGTGCCCAACGCTAACTTCGCGGAGTCCTACGCTCATCATCCCCAACCACAACAAAGCATGGCCATTATTGGAGGGTTTGCTGCAAGTAACGCTCAAAACATCGCAGCCATCCAAGCTAACGCAGCTCAACTTGGTGAAGGCAACGCAAATATTGCCTTTGAACTTGGACGCCTTCACCTTGTGGAGCCAAATCAATTCGTCGGAGGAAGTGTCCAACCATATTATGAGCAAGGGTATTATTATCAAGGTCATCAACATCAACCACCGGCGGAGGACTAGAAGATTTAGGAACTTTAGTTTTCTTTTCTTTTCTTTTTCTCTGTAATTTTCAGCTTTTGCTTATGTGTGTTTGCGTAGTATTTTCTGTTTTTATTTAAATTTCAGCAAGCATGTTTGTTTATTTTCAGTGTGTATTTCAACTTGATGTCACCATTAATAAAGACACCACCTTGATTATATCATTGGAAAAATTACAAAATTCGTGCCATGATGATATATGATTAAAATTGCAGCTTTGTTCATCTTTGTAATTGATTTATGCATGTTTAAGCTAGTGCTCTCTTAAAAATACAAATCTGAATTTATTTAAATGCTAGCTTAATTTTCAGCGGAGGTTATGATTAAAATAAAGACCCATAGTGTTTTATGTGCTCTCAAGTTATGAATAGATTGAAGATGTCTTTTATGCTCAAAAATATTGCTAACCTTGTCACAAATATCACTTGTGTGTTGCTCAACCTATCCAAAGCCTTATATATATTTGAGTGCATAAACCTTAGTGTACAAGATTTATTTTTGAGTGCGTTATTGCAGGCCATGATTTCTGCGGCCCGAGACTAAGAAGCTGGTCATTCCGTTTTTGCGTATCTATCTTTTTGCTAGCCTCTTATCCGTGCATTGTGTATCCCCGCATCGGTGATCTCACAAACTTCGCCGGATATCCACCCTTAAACCAAATATCATCTTTTTGTGATTACCTCCTTGACCACAACCTATCGTTGAGAATGGATCATCAATTCAAGGAAGATCGCAAGACGGTGCCAACGTTGAAGATTTCAAGTATCTCTCCGAGGAAAAATATTCCGGTACCTACCTTATTTTTCGCCTCTTTGCTCGAGGACGAGCAATGTCTAAGCATGGGGGAGGAGGTAGGTACGGTGCGTTTTAGAGTTCAAAGGGGAATATTTTTAAAAAAATGATGAAAGAGATGTATAGGGTTGGGTAAAAAAATCCGGTGATACTCATGACTTTCAAGGTATAAAAAAATCAAAACTTCGTTGTGAAAGTCATGGACTGAATATATGACGAGGAAAGAAAAAATATAAATGAATGAAAGAAAGGAAAAAAAATATATTTGTGCGTAAAGTGAACTCCCTAGGTTCTCTAAGAGTGCATTCAAGGCTTCAAGATAAAAAGATCCATTCTCATTTTCCAACCATGTGCAATCCGATAACGAGGACTTCCTTTGTGCCTCGGGATCACTCTTTGCCATTTGCACATGTCCACTCATCTAAAGTGTGTGTGTTTTTCTCTTTCCCCTCCTTGATTTAACATTATTTTCCAATGACCTTTTTGACGAGTCTCGGTAAGACCATGAGAAGCTTGTCTTGTTTTGACAACACCTCATTTATAAAATCTTGTTAGGACTAAACTTTCCCAAAGCTCCATATAAAAGCCTACCACATATATATGAGAGGGAAAGGAGTAGAATATATAGGCTTGAGAGACAAGTGAGATGAGAGTTTATGAGCAATACACGAGATGATTTAAATTTGTGAATTTGGTTTAGTTTTTCTTTATCTCGATCTTCATTTCAAAAAATTCGAGATCTATTTAAAACTTTGTGAGCATGTTAATACTTGTGGGATGAGCTTAAAAAGAATCTACCCTCCGTAGAAATGAAGGCTAGTACATTATGGAACTTTAATGAATTAAAATTTTGAGAGCATTATGTTTTCTCATGTGTAATCAAGTGCGAGTTTAAACATTGTTTAGCAATGATGATATCCATCGAAGGCTTACTCGAGGACGAGCAAGGTTTAAGCATGGGGGAGATGTTGACGGTGAAAATCCGTCAACCTAGCCATGAGTTTACCTTCGGTGTTGGCATGAGTTTTATACCTTATCCATTGGTACTAACCCCCGTGGTATAACAAGTTCATGTGTGCATGTCGGTTTTGGAGTTTAATGTTTATGCAGGGTTTTAGTGTTGAATGCAAGACTTTCGGGATAAGTTCATCAAGCACCTCATGACAAGACCTTGAAGCCCCGTACAAGTCATGCAATGAAGCAAACTTAACTCCAAGAAGCCGGGGACTTGATCCGAGAAGACGACGGACTCCGGGGACACGACCGGAAAAGTGCTCGAATCTTGCAAGACAAGGAGTTGAGTCCAATTCGGAGAGAAACCGACGACATGGACCTACATGCGAAGGGGGAAACATCCGGGAAGCAAGGGAACCGACGTGGGGCAAAGGAGCCCACGGGGCCGGGCCTAAATGGGCCCGGGCCGGCCGGCCCGGTCCGGTCGGCCCGGGCCCATTTTGGGCCCAAACACGCTCTCCTTTGCCCTAGCCGCCAATCGGGCTATTTATAGTCCCCCGACCGAGAGCCACGGAGAGAAGATTTCGTCTTCGGCCGCCGAGGAGCGAGAGAAGAGAGGGACACCATGTCGGAGAGGAGAGGGTCGAGCTAGTTGACTAGGGTTTCCCTAGCCGACGTGGGAACCTTGCATGGAAGACCACGTCGGAGTTCCGGAGCTAGAAGCAAGATCAAGGAAGGATCCCGGTGGTGATCTTGTGTATGTATCATTGTCATAGTTGAATTATCAAGTTGAATCTTTTCTTAGCGATCAAGTGTTTCCTCGAAGATTTCGTTTTTCGATCGGCTTTGCTTATTCCAATTCTATTCGCGCGATAGATTACATAGGGTGTTCTTGTAGCCGCGGTGGCTAGAGGTACACGCCGGATCTTCCGAAAGAATCTCGACTTGTCTTTTGACTCGCCCTAAGCTCCCCGCATGAATAGGGATACGTTGTGACGAACGGGGGTCTCGAAAGGCGGATGTTTTCGGATTTGGACGGGAAACCACGATTTAAAGAGGCTTTTATTAAGATTCGATTTGCTACTTCTTCTCTTGCTTGGAACTTCAACAAAAGGCTTACCCCGATCCCTCTAGATCGGTTTATCTACCCAATCTTACTTTGTTTTCTCCGGTCTTTAGTAGATTAGATTTGTTTCATGTCTTTTACTTAGATGCATTAGGTCTTTTATCGAATATTGAAGTTACTTGGCTTTAATAGATTAAGTCTTGTGTCACACATTTGTTCCACGGATTCGATACCTTGGGTTCACCACTCGAGGGAAGAAGGGTCCCTTGACTACGACGGGAGACTTGTACGCTTGCGAGTCACAAACGAACTTTGATACAATTATTAACCGTCAACGGTATGCTACGGTTAGTTTGGCTTAGCTCTTGATGATCTTGATGAATAATCCATGGTTGATAGCTATGCTTTTGAAAAATGTCACATGTATGCTCTCTCATGTGTAAATGCCTTTACATGCTCTTGACATGTTTGTGTGGCCTTGCTATGCTTAATTTGTGGTTGGATAGCTAGTTTATTGATCATATGGGGCCAAAGGCTCATTTGCCATCATGAATGTTTAGCCCTCTTGACTTATCTTGTGGAGGAGCATAAGTTCCTTTTTGTCGCAAAGACATTTCATGTACCATTTACAAATCTGAAAATGAAATGAAAAATGCTTGGAAAATATGCTCCCATGTCATACGTGCTGAATTTAATTCGCTTTGGGTGCTAAACCGTTGCATGATGTCTACCAATGAGAAGTCTCATACATAGAAGTAGGCACTTGGCTCGGTGGCTTTGACATGACATGAGGTGCTTGTGGGTGTTTGTGATGGTCTTATGATTAGAATGGCTGTGCTAGCATGAAGTTTGTGTGGCTTTGCCATTTTGATATGCTTTGATCATGTTTAGGACTTTGCTCATGAGAGGCAAGTTTTTCGCAAAATTGCCAAAATCCATCTTAGCTTCGTCCAATGGTTGTGAAACTTGGTGATCATGTAGTTGAGATCGATACGAAGCCGTAGAGTATCTAACTTGCTCATTTGGACATGTGTAGCATTCTTTGTTGAATTTTGTCTATTTGAGAAGCTCTAGGTTGAAAGTTTTGCATTTTTGGCTTGATTCATGCATTGCCAACAAGGGGGAGAAGTTTGAGCTTGAAATGGCTTAGTGGATGCATTTAGAAGGTTTTCGAGTGGTTTCGAGCCATTTCGGGCTCTCGTTGTACACCGGTCGACCGGTGAAGAGCACCGGTCCGACCGGTGTGAGTGCTGGTCCCGTACATATGTTAGGCACCGGTCCGACCGGTGGTGATGACCTGGATCCGACCGGTGTGAGTCGAAAGTGCTTCTTGTTGTCCTGTTTCATGTGGTTTCTTGCATGCATTCGTCCGGGGGGAGTTGCATTGGTTCAAGGGGAGCTCTTTGTGAGTTTTCGAGCTTTGTTTCGGTGGTTTGCGCTCTTTGCTTGAGCCTTGCTTTGTCTCGGATGTGTCGAGCCGTTGCCCTTGCCTAAGGGGTCCGAGACTTGTTTCTTTCAAGTGATCTTGCTCTTTGCCTTGTTCGGCTTTCGATCGCTTGTTGGAGTTTCTTTTTGTTCGTTTCTTTTCTTTTTCTTTTCTCTCTTGTTACTTTCGTGTGGGTGTTGTCAATGCACTCATCAAGGGGGAGATTGAGGACCATGTGTGGTTCGAGGACCGGTGGATGGTCGCTTCCTTGTGTGATGAGTGATTGACAACGTTGTGTGGACTGATTCTTGGCTAAGTATTGCAGGTGCAGGTTGCGGCTTGACTCGTGTTGGTGCGGGTGAAGAACAAGCGCGAAAGGTCGTCGCGGTGAGGCCTCCGGTGTGTGGAGAAGACAAGTAGGCTTTGTTCGAGGGACCCGGTGGCCGGCGGGGGTCAAGTGCGGGCCGCATGGTGGCATGAACAAGCAAGATGAAGTCGTGGACGGTTTCTTGGTTGAGCCTCAAAACCAAGGTCGAGCCGGGACTACGTGGGAGCCAAGTCATGAGTGGAGATTGGCGGAGGCTACACGAGTTCGCGGGGTTTCCGGTGGTTCACCGAGAAAACCACCGGGTTCCTTGGTTGATCCACAAAGCCAAGACCGGAGAACCAAAGACGGAGGTGCGGCGGCACGCGGCCCGACCGATGGGTCCGACCGGTCGCGCCGGGGTGGGGACCGGTCGGCGGTGAGGAGCACCGGTCGACCGGTGTGCGACGACGCGGTCCGGAATCTTCGAAGCGGAGGACACGCGTCGGGATCGCATGGCTTGCGTCGAGGCTACGCGAGGTGCGGTCGCCGGCATCCGTCCGATGGTGAAGACATCAAGAATTCCAAATCCGCCCTTGAGGGGCTTGTATCCCTAGTTGTTAGAGAAGGTTATTTTAGACATTCGGTTGCCTCCATATAACCTAAGAGGTGAGAGGATGGCAGCCAACTCTTGGAACCCTAGCTCATTAGTTTTCCTATTTTCCACCTATTTTCTCTAGGTTTTCCTTAGGACTAGCAAGAGAGATTCACGGAGAGATCTTGTAGAGAGGGATGGATGATCGGGCGGCTTGCTAGACCTTGTACGAACCTTTGTTTCATGTATAGATGATTCGGCGTGGTTCCTCAAGGTTTGGATGTGTTTTCCCCGTTGTTCTTGGCGGTGATTTTCGGAGCCCTCTCTCGGTGATTTCTTTGGGTTGTGTTCGGGACTTTTCTCTTGGTGATTTGATGGGGGAAATTTGTGGGAACCCTTCGTGGTTCTTTGGGCCGTGATTCCCCTCCCAAATCCGTGAGTAAAAGTGCTCGATTTTGGGGTTTTCTTGAGTTCTTGGGTTGGAAGTGCTTTCGGCGGGATTTCTTCGATTCCTCCTTTTTGGACGAGATTTGGTGGGATTAAACTTGGCTATGGACTCCTCATGAGGTGTTCTCGATATCCCCAAAGTCTTGTTCAAGTCTCGTGGAGCGATTCGGGAGATCGAGATTTGGATTTGGGGGAGTTGACCGCGGGTCTTGTTCATCCCGAGTCGCCTGAGCTACACCGGTCCGACCGGTGCTCTTGACCGGTCCGACCGGTGCAACCCTCTCGTGGGATTTTGCTCGAGTGAACGTCTTTGTGTGTTCGTTGTTGTCCGGTGGTGCCGCTTGTTTCGAGTTTGGGTCCGTTTGGTGGTCGGTTGGCTCGTTTGGTGCCTTGGGGGCTTTCGGTCGTCATCGGTCCGACCGGTGTGTCTCACCGGTCGACCGGTGTAGAGCCACTTAGTGAAAGTTGCTCGGTTCACCAACGGGGACCGGTCGACCGGTGGTGCTCACCGGTCCGACCGGTGTGGGTCCGTAGACTCGGGGTTTGTTGTTCCGCTGCGTTCTCGAGTCGGAAGGCCGTGTGTGTTGGTTCCTAGGTCCGGTGGCACTCCGGTGGCTACGTAGGCTTGGCCAACTTGGGTAGTGAGTCGGAGACGTGTGTTGGAAGCCGTGTTCGTCTTGTTGGAGTTTTCATCTCCTTCGAGAAGAATTTTTATCGGCTCCCATTCACTCCCCCCCCGTCCGGTTCGCCGTATCGGTCCTTCAACCATTGCACCATCTTGTAATCGTGCCCAATCAATCCCGAGCTACGCAAAGCATACGAGACGTAGGGTATTACGCACCTCGCGGTCCGAACTCGTCTAAATTGTGTGCCACGTGTCTCTTCCTTCGAGTTACGGATCTCGGCGAGGCCACATTCATCTACTTCGGGTACTCCCCTTAGCAAGTTGCCGGTCTAAAACACCGACAAAGATAGTCTTTGGAACACCGTGCAAGCACACTATGAGATCAACATAGATTTCACGCATAGCGCTCGGCTGAATAGGTAGTGTGAACAGGGATGAAGTGAGCGGTCTTGGTCAGCCGATCCACTATTACCCAAATGGAATCATGCTTCCGGGATGTGAGCGGTAACCCGACAATGAAATCCATGCTTATATCGTCCCACTTCCATGCCAGAATGGACAATGGTTGCATCTGACCTGCGGTCTTTAGGTGACTAGCCTTGATCCTTTGGCATGTATCACACCCGGACACATACTCGGCTATTTCACCCTTCATATTTGACCACCAAAAATTTTCCTTAAGGTCTCGGTACATCTTGGTACTTCCCGGATGAATGGTGAATTTAGAGAGATGGGCCTCATCCAAAATCTCCTTTCTTAGGTCCCGATCCTGGGGGATAACTAATCTTTGCCCAAACCAAACAATTCCTTTGTCATTCCTCCGGAAACAATCAAATTTGGGATCTCTTTCTTCTAACTTCTGTTTGATTTTTTGAACCTCTTCATCGTTGAGTTGATCCATAGCACTTCTTTCATGGAGAGGATATTCGATTGAGACGGCATAAAGATTTCCATGCTCGACCATTCCAAGTTGAGCTTCCTCATTTCTTCACATAAGGCTTCATTGTACGGCTCTAACGTCACATAGTTGCAATGCTTGCGGCTAAGCGCATTTGCAACCACGTTAGCTTTGTCGGGATGATAATGGACTTCCAAATCATAATCCTTTATCAATTCCAACCATCTTCTTTGCCTCATATTGAGATCTGACTGAGTGAAAATATATATGAGACTCTTGTGATCGGTAAAGATATTGCAGTGATTACCCATCAAGTAATGTCGCCACAGTTTTAAGGCATGCACGACTGCGGCTAGCTCAAGATCATGAGTAGGATAATTCTTTTCATGAGGTCGAAGTGCCCGTGAGGCATAGGCAATGACTCGATTTTCTTGCATAAGCACACAACCAAGGCCAGTGCCCGAAGCATCACAAAACACCTCAAATGGTTTGGACATGTCTGGCTGTGCCAACACGGGAGCTGAGGTTAGATGTTCCCTCAAGGTATGGAAGGCTTTATCACACTCCTCACTCCACACAAACTTGACACCCTTCTTCAATAGTTCAGTCATGGGTTTAGCTATTCGGGAGAAATCCAGAATAAACCGGTGGTTGTTGACGGTTAAAAGTTGTATCAAAGTTCGTTTAGACTTGCAAACGGACAAGTCTCCCGTCGTAGTCAAGGGACCCTTCTTCCCTCGAGTGGTGAACCCAAGGTATCGAATCCGTGGAACAAATGTGTGACACAAAAGATGATCTAGTAAAGCCAAGTAACTTCAATCTTTGGTAAAGTGAAACCCTAATGCATCTAGATAAAGAACACAAAACGAATCTAATCTACTAAAGACCGGAGGTAACAAAGATAGATAGGGTAGATAAACCGATCTAGAGAGATCGGGTTAAGCCTTTTGTTGAAGTTCCAAGCAAAAGAAGAAGTAGCAAATCGAATCTCATTAGAAGCCTCTTTAAATCGTGGTTTCCCGTCCGACTCCGAAAACGCCCGCCTTTCAGAACCCCCATTTTGTCACAACGTATTCCTATTCATGCGGGTAGTCTAGGGCGAGTCCAAGGACAAGTCGCGTTCTTTCGGAAGATCCGGCGTGTACCTCTAGCCACCGCGGCTACAAGAACACCCTATGTGATCTATCTCGAGAATAGATCTAGAATAAGCAAAGCCGACCAAAAAATGAAGACATCGAAGAAACGCTTGATCTCTAGAAATCGATTCAACTTGATAATTCAACTAGTATAATGATACATAAACAAGATCACCACCGAGATCCTAACTTGATCTTGCTTCTAGCTCCAGGAACTCCGATGTGGTCTTCCTTGCAAGGTTCCCACGTCGGCTATGGAGACCCTAGTCAACTAGCTCGACCCTCTCTTCTCTGGGATGGTGTCCCTCTCTTCTCTGCTCCTCGGCGGCCGATGACGAATTGATTGATGTGTGGCTCTCGACCCCGGGGCTATAAATAGCCCGAATGGCAGCTAGGTCAAAGGAGGGGGCAAATGGGCCCTGGACTGGGCTAGGCCGGCCCGGGGCCCATCCAGCCCGGCTTCCCGCCTCCTTCACGTGGCGTCGGTTCCCGAGTCTTCTAGATCCTTCCCCCTTCTGCATGTGGGCCCTTGTCATCAGTTTCTCTCCGAGTTGGACGTAGCTCCTTGTCCCACAAGATTCGGCACTTTTCTGAGTAGGTCCTCGGAGTTGGTCATCTTCTCAGGTTAGATCCCTGGGCTTCTTGGAGTCAAGTTTGCTTCATTGCATGACTTGTACGGGGCTTCAAGGTCTTGTCACAAGGTGCTTGATGAACTTATCCCGGAAGTCTTGCTTTCAACGCTAAAACCCTGCATAAACACTAAACTCCAAAACCGACATGCACAAGTGAACTTGATATACCACGGGGGTTAGTACCAATGGACAAGGTATAAAACTTATGCCAACACCGAAGGTAAACTCATGGCTAGGTTGACGGATTTTCACCGTCAACATCTCCCCCATGCTTAAACCTTGCTCATCCTCGAGTAAGCCTTCGATGGATATCATCGTTGCCCATCAATGTTTAAACCTTGCACTTGATCATACATGAGAAAACATAATGCTCTCGAAATTTTAATTCGTTAAAGTTCCATAATGTACTAGCCTTTATCTCTACAGAGGGTAGATTCTTAGTTAAGCTTACCCCACAAGTATTAACATGCTCCCAAAATTTAAATAGATCTCGTAAATTTTGAAAATAAAGAACTAGATGAAAAAGAGCTAAACCAAGTTCACAAATTTAAATCACCTTGCATATTGCTCATGAACTCTCATCTCATCTTGTCTCTCAAGCCTATATATTCTATTCCTTTCCCTCTCATAACATATATGTATGTGGCAGGCTTTATATGGAGCTTTTTGGGAAAGTTTAGTCCTACCAAGATATTACAAATGAGATGTTGTCAAAACAAGACAAGCTTCTCATGGTCTTACCGAGACTCGTCAAAAAGGTCATTGGAAAATAATGTTATATCAAGGAGGGGAAAGAGAAGAATACAAACACTTGAGATGGGTGGACATGTGCAAATGGCAAAGAGTGATCCCGAGGCACAAAGGAAGTCCTCGTTATCGGATTGCACATGGTTGGAAAATGAGTATGGATCTTATAATCTTGAAGCCTTGAATTTCCCAATGCACTTTAGAGAACTGGGGAGTTCACTTTATTTTTATTTTTACACAACTCATTTTTTCTCTTTTTCTCATATATATATTTTTCTTTCTTTTCTCATTTTTTTCTGTTTTCTTTCTCATAAGAAATTTTTTTATTCGCTCCCCTTGAATTCTAAAATTGCATCGTATCTACCTCCTCCCCCATGCTTATACGTTGCTCGTCCTCGGGCAAAGAGGTGATAAATAAGATAGGTACCGGAAATACTTTTCCTTTGGAGAGATACTTAAATTCTTCAATGTTGGCACTGTCTTGCGATCTTCCTTGAATTGATGATCCATCCTCAACGATAGGTTGTGGTCAAGGAGGTAATCACAAAAGATGATATTTGGTTTTTAAGGGTGGATATCCGGCGAGGTTTGTGAGATCTCCGATGTGGGGATACACAATGCACGGATAAAAGGCTAGCAAAAAGATAGATACGCAAAAACGGAATGACCAGCTTCTTAGTCTCGGGCCAGAGAAATCATGGCCTGCAATAACTCACTAAAAAATAAATCTTGTACACTAGGTTTATGCACTCAAATATATATAAGGCTCTAGATAGGTTGAGCAACACACAAGTGATATTTATGACAAGGTTAGGGATATTTTTGGGCATAAAAACCATCTTTAATCTATCTATAACTTGAGAGCACATAAAACACTATGGGTCTTTATTTTAATCATAACCTCCGCTAAAGATTAAGCTAGCATTTAGATAAATTCAGATTCATATTTTAAGAGAGCACTAGCTTTAACATGCATAATTCAACTACAAAGATAAACAAAGCGGCAATTATAATCATATATCATCATGGCACAAATTTTGTAACTTTTCCAATGGTGTAAACAAGGTGGTGTCTTTATTAATGATGAAAACAAGCTGAAATACATGCTGAAAATAAACTAACACACTTGCTGAAATTTAAATGAAAAACTGAAAATACTACGCAAACACAAGCAAACATAAGCTGAAAATTATAGAAAAAGGGAAAAGAAAAGAAAACTAAAGTTCCTCCTTCTTCCTAATCCTCCGCTGGTGGTTGGTATTGATGATCTTGGTAGTTGTACCCTTGCTCGTAGTAGGGTTGGACATCCCCTCAACGAATTGATCCGGCTGTACTAGGTGAAGGCGCCCAAGCTCATAGGCAATATTTGCTTGCCCTCACCAAGTTGAGCCGCGTTGGATTGGATGGCTGCGACGTTTTGCATGTTTCTCGCAACATACCCTCCAATTATGGCCATGCTTTGTTGTGGTTGGGGATATTGTGCGTAGGGCTCCGTGAAGGTTATGTTGGGCACCACATAATTTGGTGGGGGCACCGGTGCACCACCCGCCCCCCATGCTTGCATTTGTGGACCTCCGTAATAACTTGGCGGAGTAGGGATCCCGCCGAATGGTGGCACATAGTTAGGTTGTGCAACACCCGCTTGCGCAGAGGAAGATCCCTCCTCTACAATTCTTCCTCTTTTATTTTTCTTTGCCGGGACAAGGAGTCCCTCCTCCAACCAATCTTCCTTCCCTTGAATGAAAAGCCTAAGCCTTGCGTCCGGAAGGGGTAGGTTCACCTTGGCCACATGAAAGCCTCCTCTCTCATCTCCACTAATATATTTTCCTTGTTTCAAATACTCCAAACCGAGAGGGGTTCCATGTAAAAGATGTTAGGGATTTCTTGCAATCCCCGGCCTTAAAGAGATGGCCAACATAGAGAGGTAGCACACCGAACCAATATCTCTCGATCCCGATGTTGCCTCGCAACACCATCGGTTGATCATAAGGTATGAGGGGTCTATTGGTTGCTTGGCAATTAAAGCCGAGTAGAGCCAATTCAACTCCGTGTCGGTCACCTTCGTCTCCCTCATCCTCCCCATAATCCTCTTGCACATCCAAGAGTGGAATACTTGGATAATGGGTTTGCGGATGGAATTGTGTTGTTGGTGGGCTTCTCCGGAGATTAAATTCCAAAATCCATCTAACAAGACGTCCGGCACGTCGACTTTCTCCGGAGCTCCCTTTTGGAACCCAAGTAGCTCCCTAACATACTCATAGGGAACCACTTGTTGGATTCCCTTCAAATGGAATGATAAACTTTGCACCCCCTCATCAAGGATGGGCATCGTAGTCATCAAGATTTCCAAGGCAAACTCCTTGTGGGTGTTTGCCGACACCCCATTGGAGAATTTCACCCATCCAAGGTACCCCAAAATATAATATATGTCTGTGCCGAAACCCAAATAGTTGAGAGCTTGATCGTCGAAATCGACATTTGCCACAAGCCTCTTCTCAAGACGAGAGAGTTTCTTCTCCTCCTCCTCCGACAATATGATGAAGCCATATGTGGAATACCGCGGAGTGTATGGAGGTGGCGCGGATGAACGGATCGATCGACGAGGTGGGACGGGCGGCTCCTCCGTACGCCCTTGAGGTTCGGTAAACCTCATGGATGTGCTCCTTGTTGCCCTCATGCCACCGAGGAGGAGAGTGTCATTCCTCTTTGGCGGTGCCGTGTCCTCCTCCATGCTCCGAGGAGACTCGGAAACCGAGTGCCTCCTTGAAGACGTCGTCGAAGACGGCTTGGATGACGATGACCCCTTCTTCTTGGTGAAGAGACTTGTGGTTTTCTTCCACATGATTGCAGCACTCTTCTCTCCACTAAAATTCCGGGTTGCAACCGGTAGATAGGCACTTAAAAACTTACTTCGGAATGTGGACTTTGAGTGGATTAAGGGTGTGTATTGTTTGAGCTATCAAGCTTGGGAAGGTTGGCTACATCTACGGTGGTTCTGGGCACAAAAACTTGAGCACACAAACTATGGAAGGAGAGGGATGCTTGCCTACAGAAGACGGGAGCCGGGGGGCTCCTTTTGTAGGGGGGGGCGGCGCCGGCCGGGCCGACCGGCCCGGGTGGCCGCGTGCCTCCCCCGTGGCTTCGTTTTCCCCAAAGACGATCATTTCTCCTCTCGTGACTTTCTTGCCCGCGTGCTCCACGAGTTGCACCGCCCAAACGCTCTCGTCCACTCCTTTTCTTGCATTATTGGTCCTTCCACTTGATGCTTCATGCTTTGAGTCATGTCCATGCTCCCTTGCTCCACTTGCTTCACATGTCACCATGAATTTCCTGCAAAGTTATGCTTGTTTCCCACCCATGCTTGTCCTTTGCATGTGGTCTGGATGAAAGTTGATGAAAGGGCATCCAATGGTGCATGCATGATTAACTTTAACTAGATTGCCTCCCTCTAAGTATGTTTAAGGCTAAGTACTCCTCTAATTTTGAAAATTAAAAATATTTTTAGAGCTATGAAAGAGCTCAAACATAAATTTAGGGAAGTTTTTAAACCATTAAAAACAAATGTAAGTCGAAAATATTTTTCGACTAAATTGATATTGGTCTCACCGGTATAGTTTGCCTTCATTGGTTGAGAGCAAACTTTTCCCGGCTTGATCATGGAGACATAGGTTTAGGTTCTAATTTTGGCCAAATGAGAGAGATTTTGAATAAAATAAAATTAAATGAGGCTTAGAAAAATTCTAATCTTAGAGAAACCAATGATTTAGATTTTTAAACCAACCAAAAGTTTAGTTTCTATGTTCACGCGAGTCCTACCACGTGCTGAAATTTAATTAACACCTAAGTATATGTCGTGGATCTACTCGTGTGTTTTTATCATGAAAAACAAGTCAACCACAACACCATAACTAGGATGAATGGTTGAGTTAGGTTCTGAATTATTTGGTTGTGGTTTCTCGAAAAGAAACAAACAAACACATAGGAGGGTTCATGTAAAGGGTTTATGATCAAGCAAAATATTCAACCAAGAATTATGTCTCTAATATTGTTCAACCACTTCTAAGTATAATGTCTTTGCGTAATAAAATTCAAAACTAAATTAAAAACACTCGAAAAACATGGAATCGGGTTGTCCTCCCGGTAGCTTATTCTTGACTTGACGAAATGGGTTGCTTCCCGCCTAGCGCTTCGTTTATAGTCCATAGCTAGACTTCTTCACTTGATTACTTCGGATCAACGCTCTTTGCGGGCGTTGCAATCTTGGGTACCCACTTCCGCACCATCTTGGGCACGGGCTTGTCTTCCGGCTTAGTCATTTTTTTGGTCTTCACAGGCGGCTTTTCTTCCTTTGTCTTGACGGATGCAACATCTTCCTTGACTTTCTTCACGTCCTTCTTCTTCGGCTCTTTCTTCTTCTTCAGCCCTTCTTTCTTCCTTGGTTCTTCCTTACCAACGCGACGTTGAGGTGGAACATTTTTAACTTCAATCATATTGCATGCCTCGAGTCATGGTCGGAACTTGAAGGAACTCCTTTCTCCATTAATATCGAACATGATCTCCCCCTACCAACATCAATAGTAGCTCCCACGGTCTTGAGGAAAGGCCTCCCAAGGATGAGCGGCGGCTTCTCCCTCTCTCCCATCTCGAGCACCACGAAGTCAACGGGGATGAAGTGGTGTCCGACCTTCACGGGTGCATCTTCAGTGATGCCCAAGGGATAGCGAATGGAGTTATCTCCCAACTCCAAACACATACCCGTAGGCTCTAATGGTAGGCGTAGCTTCTCGAACACATGTCTTGGCATGACGCTCACACTTGCTCCAAGGTCGCATAACGCCTTCTCGAAATTGAATGAACCAACGGAACATAGAATTGTAGGGCATCCGGGGTCCTTTTGCTTCTCTAGCCCATTAGCAATAGCGGCATTACACTCCTCGGACATCTTGACATGATCTACCCCGAGTGTTGCTATCTCATATTTATTTGCAAGTATGTCTTTAAAGTAACGAGAATATGTAGGTACATGTAGGGCATCCAATAATGGCATGTTGATGCTAAGTCTACGCACAACCTCCACAAACTTCTCAAAGTGGTTGGCAAGTTTACCTCGGAAGTAGCGTGGCTTGAGTTGTGGTATCCTCATGTCTTCCGACATCTCAAACTCGGGCTCTTCGGTGACGATCCCCGTAACTTTCTCCTTAGCAATTTCCTTCGCCTCGGCGGATGGTTTAGGCTTTCTTGCTCCCGCAGGGCGTTCCAGGTCATCGGTCTCCTTTCCCGAACGTGTTTGAATAGCCTTCGCCGATTCGGGACCTTTAGGTTGTCCCGGAAGCTTCCCTTCATCATTAGTGAGGCGCCCGGCAAGTTGTCCCACTTGCATCTCGAGCATCTTCATCATGTTGAGCACTTGATGGTTGGAGCTCCCGACCTCCGTCACGTTGCTATCGATGTTCTCCAACACCTTATCTATGGTCCTGAACTTGGTGATGGTGTCCTTGTTGATCTTAGCTTGCTCGTCCATGAATTCCTTCAATTGTATACGAAGCGGAACCGAATTCGAAATGGATGAGCTTGCATTAAATTAAGGTCTACCTTGCCCGTAGCGGAAGTTCATCAATTCTCCCTTCCTCATGTAGTCGAGCACTTTGGCTTCCTCCGGACAATCCTTGTGGACATGGCCATACTCTCCGCACTCTTCGCACGTAGATCTTGCTTCGGCAGCCTTCAAGTCTTGAGCCTCTTTCTTTTCTATCTCCATCTTCTCCAACCTCCTCATGAGTGAGTCAATCTTGCCTTCAAGTATATTCTCCTTCTCCACTTGCAAGACTCCTTTGATGTTCCCCGTTGATTGAACCGGATGTAGGCGTCCGGATGACGCCCATGTGTCATTATCCGCGACCTTCTTGAATAGAGTGAAAGCTTCCGTCGGTGTAAGCTCGATGATAGATCCTCCCGCCGATGCATCGATGATCGTCCTTGACGCCATGGTGAGTCCTTGATAGAACTTTTGCACGAGGTCTTCCTTCGGGAACTTGTGATGTGGAACCGCCCGAGTGTACTCATTGAAGCGCTCGAATGCCTCCGAGATAGTTTTCGTAGGATATTGAGCAAAGGTGGCAATCTTATTATGCAAGCATTGAGTGTTACCCGGCGAGTAGTATTCCTTTATGAAAGCTTTCATCAACATGTTCCAATTTTGCACCGTCTCCGCCGGTTGAGAGTGGAACCATTGCAAAGCCTTCTCGAGTAGTGAGAACGGAAAAAGCCTTGCCCTCATTTGATCTTGAGTCACCCCATCCATGTTGAAAGTCTGACATAGTTGAATGAATGCTTGGAGGTGAAGGTTCGGATCCTCTTTACCGGTGAAGGGTGAATGTTGCACCATGCGGATTGTTGAGGTCTTGATCTCGAACAGTCTTATGATCTCCTCAAGATTCAAGATTGGTAGGTCGATGATGTCCAGGGTGCATAGCTCCCCGATCTTGCGTTCTTGCGGTTGATCACCCATCGGTGGAAGTCGATTCTCCCGAGGACTTTGAGGTGGTGAATTCTTCGGAGATTCCTTTGATCCCTTGTCTTCCGACTTCGAATCTACAAAATCCAGCTTTTTAGCTTGATGTGCTTCGCATCTCCTTAGCCTGTAAAGTTTTTCTAGATCATCCACAAGATTATCGGGTTTGTTGGAGAGGTAGTTGTCCATCTCCTGTTAGGGTTAGCAATAAACAAAATATGCAAAAACTAGAAGGTTAAAACAAATCTATGAAGACTAGAGTTAGACAAACTAGATTAGATTTATTTTGAGGATGATCA
This sequence comes from Cenchrus americanus, assembly GCA_947561735.1. Lineage (NCBI taxonomy): Eukaryota > Viridiplantae > Streptophyta > Magnoliopsida > Poales > Poaceae > Cenchrus > Cenchrus americanus. Next base: position 27,661,228 of record OX387241.1, on the reverse strand, counting down.
AAGTTTAGTAGATGCAAAAAGAAAAACTAAAAGAAAACTGAAAATCACAAAAAAGCAATTAAAAGATCAAATCTTGATCACTTGTTCCCCGGCAACGACGCCAGAAAAAGGGGCTTGTTGACGGTTAAAAGTTGTATCAAAGTTCGTTTAGACTTGCAAGCGGACAAGTCTCCCGTCGTAGTCAAGGGACCCTTCTTCCCTCGAGTGGTGAACCCAAGGTATCGAATCCGTGGAACAAATGTGTGACACAAAAGATGATCTAGTAAAGCCAAGTAACTTCAATCTTTGGTAAAGTGAAACCCTAATGCATCTAGATAAAGAAGACAAAACGAATCTAATCTACTAAAGATCGGAGGTAACAAATATAGATAGGGTAGATAAATCGATCTAGAGAGATCGGGTTAAGCCTTTTGTTGAAGTTCCAAGCAAAAGAAGAAGTAGCAAATCGAATCTCATTAGAAGCCTCTTTAAATTGTGGTTTTCCGTCCGACTCCGAAAACGCCCGCCTTTCGGAACCCCCGTTCTGTCACAACGTATTCCTATTCATGCGGGTAGTCTAGGGCGAGTCCAAGGACAAGTCGAGTTCTTTCGGAAGATCCGGCGTGTACCTCTAGCCACCGCGGCTACAAGAACACCCTATGTGATCTATCTCGAGAATAGATCTAGAATAAGCAAAGCCGAACAAAAAATGAAGACATCGAAGAAACGCTTGATCGCTAGAAATCTTGATAATTCAACTAGTACAATGATACATAAATAAGATCACCACCGAGATCCTACCTTGATCTTGCTTCAAGCACCGGGAAGTCCGACATGGTCTTCCTTGCAAGGTTCCCACGTCGGCTATGGAGACCCTAATCAACTAGCTTGACCCTCTCTTCTCTGGGATGGTGTCCCTCTCTTCTCTGCTCCTCGGCGGCCGATGACGAATTGATTGATGTGTGGCTCTCAACCCCGGGGCTATAAATAGCCCGAATGGCGGCTAGGTCAAAGGAGGGGGCAAATGGGCCCTGGACTGGGCTGGGCCGGCCGGCCTTGGCCGACCGGCCCGGGCCCATCCGAGCCCAGTTCCCGACCTCCTTCGCGTGGCGTCGGTTCCTGAGTCTTCTAGATCCTTCCCCCTACCGCATGTGGGCCCTTGTCGTCGGTTCTCTCCGAGTTGGACGTAGCTCCTTGTCCCACAAGATTCGGCACTTTTCTGGGTAGGTCCTTGGAGTTTGTCATCTTCTCGGGTTAGGTCCCTGGGCTTCTTGGAGTCAAGTTTGCTTCATTGCATGACTTGTATGGGACTTCAAGGTCTTGTCACATGGTGCTTGATGAACTTATCCTAGAAGTCTTGCTTTCAACGCTAAAACCCTGCATAAACACTAAACTCCAAAACCGACATGCACAAGTAAACTTGTTATACCATGGGGGTTAGTACTAATGGATAAGGTATAAAACTTATGCCAACACCGAAGGTAAACTCATGGCTAGGTTGACGGATTTTCACCGTCAACAGCGGTAATAGCCAGCTAGACCAAGAAAACTGCGGATTTGATGCACCGACTTGGGTGGCTTCCGATCCATGACCTCCTGCACCTTGCTAGGATCCACGGATATTCCTTCCTTGGAAATAGTGTGACCCAGAAATTTCACACTATCCAGCCAGAACTCACATTTGGAGAATTTGGCATAGAGTTTGTGATCTCTCAAACGTTGCAAGACAATACGAAGATGCTTCGCATGCTCGGCCTTATTCTTGGAATAAATAAGGATATCATCAATGAATACCACTACAAACTTGTCCAATTCATTCATGAATACTAACTTCATAAGGTACGTGAAATAGGTAGGTGCATTTGTGAGACCGAAAGACATCACCAGAAATTCATAAAACCATATTTGGTGGAGAAGGCCATCTTCGGGACGTTACTTGCCCGAATCTTAATTTGATGATAGCCAGATCGAAGATCGATCTTGGAAAAGACTTTGGCACCAACCAATTGATCAAAGAGAACATCAATGCGGGGCAACGGATATTTATTCTTGATTGTCACCGCATTGAGTGGGTGATAGTCAACACACATCCGCAAACTACCATCCTTCTTTTTCACAAAAAGAGCGGGACTCCCCCAAGGAGAAGAACTTGGGCGGATATACCCTTTATCAAGCAATTCTTGCAATTGATTCTTCAACTCGGCTAGCTCTTTGGGTGGCATTCGGTAGGGCCTCTTAGAGATTGGTGCGGTGCCAGGCTGAAGTTCTATGACAAATTCGACGTCCCTGTCTGGTGGCATACCAGGCAAGTCATCAGGAAAGACATCTAGATACTCACACACTACTGGAATGTTTTCTAGCTGAACGGTTACGGCAGCATAGGAACAAGGATTTATGTCTTCTGTCTTGGGCAAGTAAAAGGTGGTTTGACCACTGGTAGGGGAATGGATTTCCACCATTCTTGTGGCAATGTCCAAAACAACCTGATGTTGGGTCAACCAATCCATACCTAGGATCACATCGATGCCCTCTAAGCTCAAAGCCAAAAGGTTTGCGGAAACAACCTTGCTACCTAACTCAAGTGGCACTCTCATGACTAAACTACCAGTGGTAACTCACCCACCTGGCGTAGTTATCCAGAAAGGTCGGTTCAAATGACAACTATTCAATCCCAGCTTGTTTAAAATTTTCTCATTTATAAAACTATGAGTTGCACCAGAATCAAATAGGACTTTAACTGAAGAGCCTCAGATAGAGAATATACCCATGAGCATTGCGGCTCCTTCCGGTGTGTTCATCATGGAGGTGTAGTTCAATTTGCCCTGTTTGACTTGCACCACAGGTTTCTTGCCTTGATTTCCCTGACGGGTTCCTGAGTTTTCACCTTGCTTATTCTGCCTAGGTTTGGGACACTCACTGATGTAATGCCCGGGCTGCCCGCAATTATAGCAGCGACGGTCTTTAGCGGCATTGATGTTGTTGTTACTAGTTGGGGGTGCACTAGGCCTGTATGACTGCTGTTGTGCCTTGTGGAACTGGAAATTCCCAGATGGCTTGTTCTGAGGTGGGGTCACCCTCCAGTATCCAGTTGAAGATGACTGGGGAGGACCCTGAGTACCTTTCTTGACAAAGCGAAATTTCTTGCACGACCCACCGGTAGCGGTGAATCCGGCCTGCCTCTTCCTATCCTTCTGGGCCTTTGACATGGCATCCTCTTGAGGAATGGCCTTGTTCACAAGGTCCTGATAGCTGTTAGGCTCATAAAGATTAAGCCTCTCATAGAGGTCCCAAGGTAGCCCATCACGGAAACGCTCTATCTTCTTGGCATCGTTGTCAACGTGATGCCCACCATACTGACACAAGGCATTGAACTTCTTAGCATATTCATATATCGTGTCAAAACCTTGCTTTAGAGCAAGCAACTCCTTCATCTTTCTATCCATGAGACTTTTAGGAATGTGATGTTCCTTAAAGGCCTGCTTGAATTCAGCCCACATGATTTGATGTCCCGCGGGAATCATGGTCTTGAAATTCTCCCACCATATCAACACTGCACCACAGAGCTGGAGGGCAGCGAAGTTGTCCTTGCGCTCTTCTGAGCAGGGCAAGGAGAACACAGAGAACTTAGCCTCAATGGCCCTGATCCACGCATCGGCAGCCAGTGGCTCCTTGGCCTCTTCGAAAGTTGGGGGCTTCATGTCATAGAAATGCTCATATTTGGTGACTCAAGGTTGGCCATCGATATTCTCCCCACGGGGATTGTTCTACAGCTACTGAGAAAGTTGCTGCTGCATTTGCAAGAGCTGACGCATCACCTCGGTTTGGGTGACCATAAATTGCTCTTGAATGGTCATGTTGGGAGGAGGTGGCGGAGCATCACTCCCACTTGCACCAAAACCGTTGGGGGAAGCACGGGTTTGTCCCACCATCTGAAATTCATGAGGTTTTCATTAGCCACACATTCACAAGCTTGTTTATAATATCCACAAGAAGAATATGCAAAACGAAAACTCATAGCATCAATTTGGTGAAAAACCGGACAGCGTAGCTGAGTTGTTAGGAAATTTACAACTCTCTGCCCTTAATAGGAAAAATTCCCGTTTTTGGTCTGCAAGTGCAACATTTAGTAAGCTCCAACATTGGTATTCAACCCGAGGTCCAATTCCAACATTAACATGCCCGAAAAATTCCAACACCGAGGTTCTGCCTAGCTGTTTTTACTCGAGGCCGAACTGCACAATTTCCGCCATAATTCTTGGTACGCTTATGCAATGGTGGTGAATTTTGGCGAGCATGATCTCCACAACACAACACACAATGTTGGTATTCAACACAAGACGAAATTTTGATCGCAACAACCCTACTTCATTTATTGAAACATGACAACCCAAAGGTGTTCATCCAAGCATTACATGGTGCGGAGTCTTTGGATCGCCTACACACTTATGTACAACAAAAGGTCATCATTCGTACTCTCCGAGCAGCCTCTACCCTTAAACAAAAGCTAGCTGAGGAGGCTAAACTAAGAGTACATGATTTTCTCCAAAAGACTATTACTAAACCACTAATAGCCCGCAGCGGAGCCAGCGCTAGTATTCGGAGAAGCGGGTGGTGGACCGCCACCCGAGGCTCCCTGTAGCTCGTCCGGAGCGGCAGGTGCAGCCGGTGGTGCGATCGGCGGCTGCTGCCCCTAGTGTGCCATCACCTGCCACACCACCTCTATCTCCATCTCAGCTACCTGGTTCTGCATCTCTGCCACGTTCTGCACCAAGGCAAAACGCTGGGCCTCTGTGTGAGCTAGCTGCACCTGGGTCATCTCGAGAGTGTGGCCTCGTGCGTGCATCTGCTCTGTGAACTCGGCACGCTCCTGGTGCCACTGGATACGCTCGTCCTGAAGTGCAACAAGCTCCTGCTGGAGGTGAGCAACGGTCTATCGCTCGAACTGAAGGTCGAGGTGAGGATATCCCTCATCGCTGTGGAGTCCATCAACACAACTGAGAGCATACCCTGAGTGGAAAGACGAAACACCTGCATGTTGTACACCGCCTCTAACAACCTAAGAAGCTGGCGCACAACGACCTCTGGAGGGTCCATCGTGAGTAACACGTCGGTGAGAGAGATACGCTCACACCAAGCCGGGTCAAGTGGGTCCATGGCCGGGAACAACCCCAGCGTAGTGAGCATCACCTCGTCCGGGTGCTGATCGCAGAAGGTTTGAAGGATCCGCATGGCCGCGGACTCAACCGACTCGACACCGCGGTGAGCAAAGAACATCATGCTCAAGTCCGCCCACTCCGGGTGCACAGGGTGGGGTAGCACGGAAGTGGTCGTGCGGGCATAGGGAACACCCTAGTCCCAAAAAGAGACCACCTCGTACAGCGGCGGCGTAGTATAACCCACCTCACTAAGGGTCTCCCATAAGATGCGGGGAAAACCCTCCCAGTGAAGGGCATCGGTACGAATGGTACCGTCAGCATCGATCTCGTAGATCAGTGGCTGCGCCATCTGTACAAAAATTAGGGACTACACGTTAGACATCAATTGACATCAATACGAGCAAAAGGGGTAAAATCTGGTAGGTATGAACAAAAATTCATAACATAAAAACCAGGACCCCAAAAATCTCCAAATTTCTACAACAACTCAGTGGTATAATTATGCACACTTTTGGTATTCAAAGGTAGATCTAGATTGGATTGGAACATGCTCGAAAAATTTCGTTTTCAGAGGAAGGTAACCCTGAAAAACAGCAGAACAGGGACTCACTAAACCGAGCATAACTCCTGGTAGAAAATTCCAAAAATCCTGAGAAATTCACAGAAGGTGCTCAATTTTATAAGAAACAACTTTCCTAAAGGATATCTAGTCAGATTCCTTACGGATTTGGCTATAAAAATTGAGAGATGACAGCAACAGAATCTGCCAAAATTTTGCCTAAGATCAAAAGAGAGGAAATCCTTATCTAAGATCAAGCAATCACCCTAGAAAAATTATTCAAGCAAGCAAGGGCCAGATTTTAGGTTCAACCAGATTTTAATCATGAATGCACATGTATTAAACGACCTCACACACATGGATCCAAAAAGACGTAGTTAGTGCCGGTGGCAAGCTTATAATCGGCTCTCCTTATAATAACTAGTCGGAGCTACTCGATTCGCACTTAACGACTTACGAAACGTTGTTAGTGTACCTGCAGAAAACGAACCTTTCGTGCCAGCACGTCATGGAAGCGTCCACATACATTACCGTTCACTATAGAAACGGTATCCATGCGTCAAGCTGCTGCATGGACAGCGTCCAACCTCGGACACCCTCCGTTTGAATGGAGTGTATCCTTGCCTCGCATGATCGACATGCGGAATGCACACGTATGATAAACGTGGCGACACCACAACTTATAACTAGATGCGAAGATGGGATCCGTGGAATGGATCACTCCATCAACCCTCGCAATTCCCGTGATGCGGAACAGCACTCGTATGAAACACGTGGCTCATCTAGTTTGGTTGTGCAAGAAAGTAAGTCTGACATAAATTAAAGTGCTGGAAGTTAGCAAATTAAACCATAGATTCTTATGCCACCTTAAAGAACCCAAAATTCCCTCTAGGGCCTCTCGATCTAGATCATTCCTTAACGATCCAATGGATTTTCAAAATCCAATCAATCTTGGCAAGTTTTATTGTAAATCCTGTGATTAGTATTAATCTAATCACTTCAATGCATACGGATGCTCTGATACCAACTGTGACAACCCCATCCGAGATAATTCCATACTATCGCCTAAACCACTCCTCCTGGTCATTAAGCGATAATAAAGAATCATCCCGTTGAGTGTTGCCGGATTAATGCCCGGTAAATCACTTGACAACATAGAGAGGATCGAACGTATGCATTAAAACCCCCACGAAGGAGAGTCCAGAGTGCCTTACAAATTAACATCAAATCCCCGTAGGGTCCATTATTACAAACATAGTTCTTTGACATGAAGGTAAATAGTTCAGAGTTTATTAAGACAGCGGAAGGTAACTAAATGATACGATCACATCATTGGAGGCCTGTCCATGATGCAATCACTCCTTGTCATCCACCCATTCCAGCTCCCAGCCTGGTGGAAGTTCTCCGGGCCACACATCACAAGCATTTCCTGGAAACAACATTTATAAAGCAAGGCTGAGTATACTAATACTCAGCAAGACTTACCCGTCTAAAGAAAAGACTTTACCTCTAATCATATAAGGCTTTTGGCTAGTGGGTTTGTTTTCCAAAAAGCTACTAAGTAGTGAATCCTTACTTTCACATTTTAGCTCATGTTCTAGTAGAAGTAATCATTACTAGATAAGCAACTATTGCAATCAAAGTTGTACAAACAATTAATCAAAGTAATAATCTTCACAAAGTTCCATCATAAAGGGATATCATGACCAGTAGATTAAGTAGTCTCAGATAACGGTGAGAGGCCAACAATCGATTGATTCAAAACCTTGCAAGGTGGACCTAAGCACACGGGAGGTGCCCTCACTAAGAGTTCACCAACCAGGCGGTTCCAGTCATTCCTCGGATTGGGATCAGATGCTACAGTCTCAAGTACGAGGTTTACTGGGCTACGCCACCAAGGTCACCCAGCCTCACGCAAGTACTCGGGTGGCGAGCCTGGGGCCACAACCCTAAGTTTAGTAGCGCAAAGTTCTCGCACCGTCTCATTTAGGTACTAGGCTTATTGTACCCATTTCCGACAAGTGCTTAGTACGTTCAAACACTTAACCAACGAAGCCATTGGACCGGAGCCCAATCCCATGCTCTTACCACCTGAGCAATCCATTTAATCCATAATGTGATTTCATAAAGGAGATCCTACTCTCGCGAGTGACGTACATCACTCGACTTGTACCGGATCCTTAAAGCATAGCAACTAGGGACCTAACATGCTAGTAAAAGATCATGGTACTTAAGGATCATGCAACTAGGGTTTCAATCAACTCCTAAACGTAAATGCACATAAGATAGCAATAATAAATTTAGAACTTGAGAGTAAACACATGGGTTAAATGATTAAACCGGGGCTTGCCTTCGTCAGCACCAGCAGACACACAACCTTCCGGACTTTGGTCCGGGTCTTGCTCTACGGTCACGTAGTGCACGTCTCCTCATGCTCCCTCGTCCTCGTCAGCCGGCACAAGCGTATAGCTACCATCGGGGACTTCTACACGGAGGATGCAATGCATGATTTAAGTGCTAATTTGATTTAGTTAATCACGAGCAACACATGACAACCATGGGGTGTATGGTTGACCACAATCACCTAGATAATAATACATTCAGCATACTCTTCCTAAAAGGAGCAATATGTGATGCTCTATCATCTAGATTTTTTAATAGTGGCTGTGTACATATATATACAAATGAATTAATTTAATTTAAGTAATAAAACAGTAGCAACAACCACAAGAAGTACATGGTTGGCCATATTCACCTTAACAAAAACATCTAAACATTTTCTCTTTTAAAGATTAATCAAAAGCCCATTTAGTCCTCCTTTTATGGTGTTTGTGTGCACATCTATAAAAGAGTATTTATTCCAACAGCAAGACAACAAGTAAAGTTACTTCTATGCCCCAAAATACTTCTTAACTCATCTACAAGGCTTAAGCACAAAATGGGTTTTTCCTATTTTTCCCTCACTAGATTAATCTAGTTTTCAACCTTTAATCAACCAATCACACTTCAAACTTGCCCAATCGTGCCCACTGGTCCTAATGACCAGGAAACACTCCTTTGGACAGCAAGCAACTAGTTTGCACCACTGAAATTAAGTGCACACAAATAAAGGCATTTCTAGTTAGCATTTAAAGGATTAATGCATATAAAAATAAATATAACAGAAATGGAGTCAAACTTTCTCCTACACATGCTCAGGCCTAAAACAAGCCTAAAGCACCAACAAACACACTTAAATCTCCAGTGGATCTTGATCTATACATTTATGAGTAAAAACAAACATAAATTTGGGAATAATATTTTTAACAGAGATAAAATCAGGGTAAATTCGCCAGAGGTGCATTTTTGCATAACATGACAATAGCCAGAAGTATGGCTCAAAAGTAATTACATTTTAATCTACAAAAATCATCTAGGCAGATTTGACAATATCACAAGATAATTTATATAAAAAGATTCCTTCAGTAACTTTGTGAAAATTTTGGCACAGGACCTACACATGCTGGTCTCCACAACATATCCAAAAGCCACCTCAAGATCATGTATGGATTTTGCACAAACCCAGATCTAGGATTTTACATTTCAATTTTTCAAGCAAAAACTAAGGCTCAAAAGTATTCACATGCTTTGCAAAAGTGGTAGTTCTACTTACAAAGAGAACAACAAAATTGGGTTTGTTATATTTGGATTTTTCTGTGAATTGATATGGAATTTACAAGTCACTGGATCAATACACAAAACTGAAAAGAATCTATTAGCACTCAGCCCCCTTGGGACTTTTGAACTCTCACAAAAAGGTCCTTGGATTTAGCGCTGGAGTCCTTAAAAGAATGAAATCATTACGGGTGTACCCTCCCGCCGCGGGGAGGGCTCGCCGGCGGTGATGGCCGACAGGACTTAGGGCAACAAATGCATGGGGGTCCCTAGTTGCTCACCTGCGATCGATTGGTGGTGCAGGTGGGGTCGGAGTGGCCTTCGGCGATGGCCGGCCGTGAGGCAGTGATAGCGTGGCCACCGCGGCTCAGTCTCCGGCGCAATGCAGGCGAGGCTAGGCCATCCCGTGCGCGTGGAAGCTCGAGTGGGTGCTAGAGTGAAGCTTAGGGTCGCTGGTTGGCGGAAAGTGCGAGGGGAGCAGCAAGATCGTCGGTGGCGCCAATGGCGGACGGCGGTGGGTGGCAGAGCTGCTCGGGCGCGCAAGGAAAAGGAGCAGGGAGGGTTTTATAGGCCCAGGGCGTGCCGAGGCGGTTTCTCGGTAGCTTTGTGACCTACATGAGCTTGGGGATGGGCGCGGAGGTGGTGGCGACGTGCGGCGGAGCCGGCGGCCAATGGCGCATGGCGGTTCGCCCGCCGGTGAGTACGCGCAGCCGCGTGGCGCCGGCCTAAGCCACTCACGCGCGTCATCAACCTTAGGTGAACAATGGCGGCGGCGCGGGCCTCGGACCGCGGGGTTTCCCGGCGCCTCGGCGTGCGCGCGTGGGCCGGGTAAGGTGGGACCAACATGGCGGCGCACGGGCGACGTCGTGCGTGGGAGCGCCGGTTGCCCGATTCACTTCGTTTAACCTTCTTTCAAATAGATTTTCTTCAAAATTTCAACTAGAAGTGCTCCAAACTTTGAATACCAAAGTTGTCCAACCAGTTACCCTCTTCAAAAATGCCAAAGGGTCTAGGGGGTTTTTCTTACTGGTTTAAGCAGGAACGGCCGTGCAAAGTGACCAAAAACTCGGCGCCCAGGAACGGTGCACCAGCACCTGTTTTTGCATTTTTCACTACCTTGCGCTCAAAATCAGCAATGCCACTCTTCATGAAAGTTGTGTGCCTCGCAAAACTGCACATTTTTCCTATTGGGTGATTTTGAAGTGTTTTGGGAAATTTTGGAGAACGTGCCAAAGTTCTAGACTGGCACAAGGGAGTCAAAGGGAACACTAGGGTTTTAGGCTAGGGTTTGGACCAAGAGTTGACCTAAGGTTCCCAAGGGTAGTTAGAGGAGTAGTTAAGAGTGTCATTAGCACAAATCACCACTGAGCAAAAACATGGGGTGTTACATTTCCTTCCGGATTTCTTTGAGGTTATCATGGGTGAGTGCCTTGTGCATCTTTGTTGATGATCTTAACCCCTCAAAAGTTGGGAATCGGGCTTGATTTGGTGAGGATGGGATGAACTCGAGTTGGTGCTTTGAGTGCACGAGATTTGCGATTCCGGTTGATTGGATAGGTTTGGGGCTCCAAGATTTTGGACATAGCTTCTCATAGAGACGCTTCATATCTCCCCCAAATCTTGTCTCAATCCATCCAGCGGTTAGGGAGATCCATCGATCGAAAGTTAGGAGTTGAATAGCGGACGATTTTCTGGGCTACCCCGGGTGACCCGCCCCCTATGGTAGGGTGACCCTAGGTGGCGTTGACTTTCTTGTTCCTCTTCTTCCGATTTAGATTTGTAGATTTTCCTTGATCTTTTTGAGGAGATCTTTCGGGAGAAGCTTCTTAGTGTTGCTGCAAAGTCTTGGTTAAAATCTCATGATTTTAGGAGGTCGTTTGTTTGGGTTTTGATTTTTATTCGATCGTCAGCTTGTTGAAATTCTGGACGCTCAGGGTGACCTGCCCCCTTAGTCAGGGTGACCAGCGGGTAGGTGACCCGCCCCCTAATGTCAGGGTGACCCGTTTTGGTTCTTTTGGTTGGCGGGTGACCCGCCCCCTTATGTCGGGTGACCCGTTTTGGTTCTGGTGGCTAGCGGGTGACCCACCCTCCTTGTCAGCGTAACCCGGTTTGATTTGGTGTTGTCCGGTTCATTTTGATTCCTTGATTCGGGCTTCCTCTAGGTGAGCCAAGGATCGCTCCTAAGGTTAGTAGTTCCTCTACAACTACGTAACCTTGATGATTGACTTGAGCAAGTGTAGGTTCCGTGGGTTTGATTTTGGGACATAGGCCAAGTTCTTTGAGAAGAATTTTTATCGGCTCCCATTCACTCCCCCGTCTCTGGTCGCCAATCTGGTCCTTCATCAAGTCAAAGAGCTACGAGGAACACTTGGTAGACCTACGAAGAATGCTGGAATGCACAAGGAAGCATGGTTTAAAGATGAATCCCAATAAATGTGCTTTCAGAGTTTCAACTGGTCAGTTCTTGGGTTTCTTAATACACGAAAGGGGTATCTAAGTAGGCCAGAAGCCAATCGGCACAATTGACAATATAAAAGTGCCAACAAATAAGAAGTAGCTCCAGTCATTGATTAGCAAGATCAATTTCATCAGAAGGTTTATATCTAACCTATCGGAAAGGATTCATCCATTTACACCTTTACTGAAGCTCAAAGCCGATCATAAATTCATATGGGGAGAAGAATAGCAAAGGCTTTAGATAATGTCAAGCATTACCTAAAATCTCCTCCTGTCTTAATGTCTCATCAAGACAAGAAGTCGTTCAAGTTATACTTATCGGCTAATGAGCAGGCTATTGGATCGGCCCTCATACAAGAGTTTGAAGGAAAAGAGTGAGTTGTGTATTTCGTAAGCAGAAGACTCTTGTATGCAGAAACAAGATATTCAGCGGTGGAAAGACTATGCTTATGCTTGTATTTCTCATGCACGAAGTTGAGACCTTATCTATTAAATGCTGAATGCACCGTGGTGTGCAAAGATGATGTGGTCAAATATATGCTATCATTACCAATCTTGAAGGGTAGGATTGGAAAATGGATCTTAGCTTTGTCAGAATTTGACCTAACCTATCAATCGGCCAAAGCAATCAAAGGACAAGTAATGGTCAATTTGGTAACTCAGCATTGTGGACCTGAGGTTGCAGTCATAGAACCTATTCCATGGACTATGTTCTTTGATGGATCATCATGTGGAGTAGGAGCTGGGATCGGTATTGTCCTTATCTCGCCTCAAGGAACAAGTTATGAGTTTTCCATCCCGATTGAAAAGACTTCAACAAACAATCAGGCTGAGTACCAAGCAGTACTAAAGGGGATAAAACTACTGCGAGAGGTCAATGCTGAAGTCATTGAGATATTTGGAGATTCTCAACTCGTGATAAATCAATTGGCAGGAGAATATGAATGCAAAGACAATATATTAAGGGTTTATCATGAAGAGTGTCTTCAGTTACTCCGAGAGTTCAAAATGGTGAAACTTGAACATATCCCTAAAATTCACAACACTGAAGCTAATCGGCTGGCTCAAGGGGCATCAGGATATCGGCCGATTCTAACTATGGAGTTATCAGTTGAAGATTGGAGGAAAGAAATAATAGATTATCTGAAAAATCCATCCAAGAAGGTTGATAAACAACTAAGGTACAGGGCCATTAAGTATGTTCTGCTAGAAGATGTGTTGTATTATCGTACCATCGATGGAGTTCTGCTCAAATGTCTCGGTGAAGAGGAAGCTAAAATTTTAATGGGAGAGATTCACAAGGGAGTCTGTGGAGCTCATCAATCAGCATTTAAGATGAAGTGGATGATCGGGAACAATAATTATTATTGGCCAACAATATTGGAAGATTGCTTCAAGTATTACAAAGGATGCCAAGAGTGTTACAAGTTTGGAAGCATTCAAAGAGTTCCAGCATCAGCAATGAACCCAATAATCAAATTATGACCATTCAGAGGTTGGGAAATCGATTTGATCGGACAGATATACCCACCATCAAGCAATGGTGGGTTGAAGCCATCCCAATCAAGACTGTGACAACATGCAATATGATTGATTTTGTCAGTGAGCATATTATCTATCGGTTTGGTATACCTCAAACCATCACAACTGATCAAGGAAGTCAATTCACGTCAGGGGAGTTTGCAGAATATGCACATTCTTTAGGAATCAGGCTATTAAATTCATCTCTTTACTATGCTCAAGCGAATGGACAGGCAAAAGCAGCAAACAAAGGCATCATCAAATTGATTAAACGCAAGATTGATGAAATCCTAAACGATGGCATATGGTCCTTAATGAAGCACTATGGGCATACAGGATGGCATGCCACAGAGCGACCAAGGTATCACCATATCAACTGGTGTATGGTCATGATGTCGTACTACCTTGGGAGTTGAGAACCGGATCCAGGAGGACTTCTTTACAAGATCAACTATCGGCCGATGATTGTTCAGCTATGATGAAGGAAGAGTAAGAAGATCTTACTGGCAATCGGCTGAGAGCTTTAGAAAATATCGAAAAGAATAAAAGAAGGCTAGCAAGATGGTATGACAAGAAGGTCAAAGGTAAAGAATTTGCTGAAAGAGATCTGATTTGGAAACTCATTTTGCCGATTGGCTCTAGGGATTCTAAATATGGGAAGTGGTCACCTAATTGGGAAGGACCATATCAGATCAGTCAATGCGTACCAGTCAATGCATATATATTGGAAACATTGGAAGGAGAGAAGTTTGCCAGAGCATTGAATGGAAAATAATTAAAGAAATACTCCCTCCATGTTTATAAATCAAGTCGTTTTGGACAAGACTTCGGTCAAACATTGGGAATATAAATCATGAATAATTTTTAAATTGTTGAGTTTGAAAATGTGAAAACTACATGAATATATTTGTCTTGCGAAATACATTCATAAAAGTATACATATGTAAGTTTTTAATAAATGCTTTTATAAAAATAAGAAGTCAAAGTTGTACTTTGGAGACCGTGTCGTCGTTCTAAACGACTTGTTTTATGAGTATGGAGGGAGTATTATCCAAGCATATGGGTAGACGCTTAGTCCAATCAGAGCCTAAAAGCAGCTGATTTGAGACTCAAGTTGCAGCTGATCGTGGGAAAATCGTCTCTAGTAGCAAGAAGTCGAATCATCGAAGCATGTGCAGTTTTATGTTATGGCCGATATACAAATCGCCCTTAGAATAAAAAATATATAAATATGTTTTCTCTCATCTTCGATTACAATGATGGTGTCACGAAGATATCTTGAATGATCCATTACAGACCTATTACATCAGTTATCGACGAAACAAGCGATGGAGATGAAGAAAGAGAAAAACAAAAAAGAAAAGTGCAAATTTGACGAAGATGAATTGCCAGATGGGGTAACTCTTCCCGTCAAAATTGTTGAGAAAGAAGACATAGGGTTGTTCTTCTTCCCATAACATCTAGAAACAACTTCCGCCCTCTTCCACCAGCGGATGCACCTAAGTTGCATCACTAGGCTTCTTCTAGCTGTTGGACCTCCTGGCTTCACAAAAGGAGGCTAGAGAGAGGAGTATGTTCTGGATTGTTTCACAAGAATTCTTCTAGCCATCTTGAGTCAGGAAGGGAAGAAAGAATCAAAGAGTAAGAGTCTAAAACTCCCTGGACCTATATCTCGAGCCATAGTCGGAAGGGTGTGGTCTCCGTAAAGGTACGAGGATGGTTATTTATAGCCAGAGTGTCGGAAGAGATAGAGATGAGCCAGAAAAGACGGAAACTGAAGATGCCAGACCCGGTAAAAGGGAAAACAGATAACCCGTGAATGACTCAGTTTCCAAAGGATGACTGATTCAGAGGAATCACCCCCAAATAAAGGATGACCCGTATACACTTAAATGATTGGAAGTTTCTCTATCGCGTCGACAAACTGCAGAGCATACTTCACAAACATCATCTGCCCAATATCACAAACGGAGTCTACTAGCTCACTAGCAGTACTCAAGAGGAATGCTATTTTGAGTTAAAATCTGTCAATGGCTAGTGATGATCATCGGCACTCGCGGAGTTTTCCGAGGGAAGATGCCTCTCATACCTATAAAGCTGAAAGAGCTAATACCTACATCAGGAAAAAACCCAAAGGCGAGGAGAGATACAAGGAACCCCGGGGTAAACGGATGAGTCTTATAGGGAAGGGGATCGAAAGAGCCAAAGAGTCCCATGGTGAACAACCCCAAGGAAAGTTAGATAGAAAAGACAAAGCATTATCGATGCAGATTGATCAGGTCGATCACGTGAAAGGAACTGACTGTTATTCAGAAGATATCAAGCAAATTTCGAAGCAAAAGATCATTTACTCTGAAACTGGAGGGCATGTGTTGACACCATTTTTTGGAAAACAGGGTCAAAACAGGGTAAGGAGAAGCAGCCGATGGAAAGCAGAGTACAAACGGCCGATTGAAGGGAGAGAAGAACGATCAACAAAAGTCAGGAGGGCTCAACCCTGACAGTGAGCCAGTAGGTCAAGACGATCGGCCGATGGTCAACCAGGAAATCGGCCGATGAGGGAAAAGAGAAGGCGGCTATCAAAGAAGTACGTCAAAAGGAAAGCATGGAGGAGGTGGGTCAATCTACGATTGACGATGGGTCAAAAAGTCAGTTTTAGAAGGTCTTAGACTCATGCGAGAGTCCTTTTCTATTTTTAGCAGTTTTGTTTTTAGATGCAAGTAAACAGTGTCGTAATCGGCTAGGAGTCGGGTTTGTCCCCAAGACATAAATAGCGACCCTGTGTGGTTGGAAAAGTTGCACACACCAATATCAAACAAACCGCCTCCGGGCAAACCCTTTACTTTTACTGCATCTACTTTACAAGATCTACCTTTACAACATCTACTTTTCGCGCGACTTCGCCATTGCGATTCTCTTTTTCTACAACGTCGTGCTTCGAGTTCGTCGGACTGCATCAACTGATCTCCGGCAAGCTTTGTGAGTACAGTTTACCGAATGATCCTAGGCTTTTAACCTCCAAGCGTATCGCTGAGGTTTCGTCTAGTTCTTTATTCACCCCTTACCGCTATTAACTAGATCTACAGGTTTTCGTACCAAATTATTGTAGCTTTAGCTATTATCTTTACCTTCCACTCGATCTAGATCCTATCGGCTTCTAACTCCACAGCCGAACCCGAGTGTCGACGTCACGACGCTTCGGTCGCCCTCGAGCCGGCCGATCCCGCTTTATCTTGTATAGGCCGATTGGCTGGTACACGTGTCGCTGAAAGACCATCGGTTCTCTAGTTGATCCCTAATATTTTTCATTGTCAATCAACAGGTCAGATTGGTTGGCACACCTCGCTACACACCGGGGAGTCACGTGTGTCGCGCGCAAGAGTGACGTCCTATTTTTGGGTCAACAGGTTGAAAATCAAATCAGTTTTCAAAACAGCTTCAAAACAAAATGTTGTAACCAAATTAAAAAGCTCTGCATGACTGCATATTACCAAAAACTTCACTAGTTCGAGATGGTAACTTTGTTACTGAGACAGTACAGCACATACCGTGCTACGGCAATTTTATTCGGCCCAATCATAATAATTCCCAAACGACCACAGAGTGGGTCGGCTTTTAGTTTAAGCCCCTGGGCCAAACCTGATTAAACAGAAAACTTTTGGCAACACAGCCCATTTAAAGATCCGTAGCTGGTGATGATCCATCTGCAGCAGCCGTGCGACGCACCTCCTTGCCCTTGCCCGTGAGGGAGAGCCCAGATCCTCTGAGTTTCTCCTCCACGATGCCGTCGATCCTCTCCGCCATCTCTGGCGTCATGTGCGCCTTCCAGTCCCCGACCTCCCCTTTACGGAAGAAGGCCGAGTTCTTGAACGACCAACTGGCCGTTCTGTGCACCCTGCCCCGGTTGGCCTCGACGCTCCTCATCCTGTCCATGCTGCACAGCGCAACGGCAGCTTCAGGGACGCCTCGGGCCACCTCCTCGTCGGTGAACGGGCAGCCGAGGAACTCGGCCAGCCTCATCACGCTCCCCACGGTGTCCTCCTTGAGTTGCTCGTACTGGAGGAACATCACCTCCCCTGGCCGCGCCACGCTCTCCTTCCAGTACTCGGCCATGTGGTCCCACACGGGCCCGAACGGCGACACGCCGTCACAGAACAGGTCGAACGCCTCGGCCGGCGGCGTCATGGCGGACCCCTCGGGCTTGATCTCGTCGAGGTAGTGGCGGAGCGAGACGAACGCGTCCTTGGGGTCCCTGCAGAGGTAGACGACGCGGCAGCCGGACTCCCGCACCGACGCCGGCAGGGCCGTGAGCGGCGAGTGCACGGCCAGGACGCGTGGGGAAGGCATCTCTTCCAGTACCTGCTGACCCAGCGTTGCCGAGGGTGATCGGCTCTCGTAGAGGTCGTGCAGGAACGGGACCAGCTCGTGCGGGCTGGAAGCGAGCAGCGGGTGGCGCTCGTCGTCGGACGGCGCGTGGCGGCCGCGGTGCACGACGCTGTAGACGAGCGCCTTGAGCCACGTCGTGCCGGACTTGGGCATGGTGGCGAGGATGACGTCGGTCGGGCAGGCAGCGAACGTGTCCCGCACGGCCAGCGCCGGCGCCATCAGGTGCTCCGGGTACCAGAAGCCCTCGTGCTTCCGGTACGGGGTGCTCCCGATGCCCCGCTGGGAGGCCGGGAGGGAAGACGCCAGAGCCTCATACTTGGAGAGGCCGTCTGCGCACCCGTTCTCGCCGACGACCATCTCGCTCGTCGTGGACGCCGTGTCTGTGTTGATGCTGCTGTGACTTTTATGGAAACTCTCGAGCGACTCATTTGAACGGAGGGAGTACTACACCACTACTCGATTGGTCATCTCAATTATAAAACGTTGCACGTGAAACTCGCAATTGTTTCTATAATTAGCGCTAGCTCAGGAAATGAGGAAATAGAAAAAATATGATTAGCGCTAGCTCGGCACGGCAAATCGGCAACACAATAATTATTACTTGCCCAAAATGAGCATATTTTTGGATTGCAGTCAAATTTGAAGTAGCAAATAGTGTAGCGGCATCGAACAGTCATGATCATCTGTAATACTTTGGCACATCATGCCACCTGCGTATGGCAATTTCTTCATTATATTGAGCCTCAACCTGGAAGCTGGAATTGCAGCGGGCCACCTCAGATTCCAAGTCAGTTAAAAAAACTTCGTGCTGGATTTCTGCGAAGAGGAAACATGAACATATTGTAAGAAAATCGCTGAAACTGTTGGGTGCATCAAAACTCAAATAAACATGCTAGATACAATTTGTGGAGAAAGAGGAATTTCAATACTATATATAGCCCGTCAAAGTTTCAACGGTTCATAAGCGTTTCTCTTCATGACGTTTAGTCTGTTCACCTACTGCGATTTACAGTTTGTTTTTTTTAAAGCGCATCTTTTCATTATGTTTACGGTTTACCCACGTTCTGCATAAACAAACTATATGGTAGTATCAAAACAATCAAGAACGTAGTTGCATCTAACGTTTATTAAAGGGTCAAGATCGATCACCACCACAAACAAATCAAATTTCATAGCGACGGCTAGTAGGGCAAAAAATTGGAAAGAGTTTAGATCGTACCCGTGACCTCGACCCGCTGCCGATACGCAGGCCATCCAACTTGAGCAGGTTCTCCACTTCGTCCAGCTCGATGGCGGCATTGACTATGGTATTGGAAAGGTCCTTGTCGTCTTTGGCTTCGAAGAAGCAGCCGCGGTCCTTGGCGTCAGCCACGATCTGCCGCCAGATCGTATTGCCGCTCGCCAGCGTATTTGCGTTGCCCAGGATCCACAGGCAATGCCTGCGACAGGTCACAGAACAAGCAAGCCAAGGTGAACGAACACACAAGACGTGTTCCGTGACCGCGTGCGCGCGGGGCGCACACGAACCAATCAAAGCTAGGGGGGTATAGGTACTCACTTGGCCCGCGTCAGCGCAACGTTGGTGCGGTTGGTGTCGGCGAGGAAGCCGATCTTGCCGGCGGTGTTGCTCCGCACGGCGGAGAAGATGATAACGTCCTCCTCTGCGCCCTGGAACCCGTCCACGGATCTCACCTTCACCGAGAACTTGTCGTGCATCGCCAACGCTCCGGTGAGCTTATCCTGGATGGCGCGGACCTGGCCCTTGTACGGCGACACCACGCCCACGCGCACTGTCCTCCCTGTGGCAACTGACTCTGCGCACACGTCGATTGCACGTGCTGCGTGATTCGTCGAAGTAATCTCATGAGGAAACACATCAATCGAAACAGTGGCAGCGAGAGTACCTTTGAATAACCTCTGCACGATCCGGGCAACCGCTGCTGCCTCGACGGGATTGATCAGGCTACGGTCATGCTTGCCGGTGCTCTCCTTGCCGCCGTCCACGTTGATGAATGAGTATGCGCCGTACATGGGACCGGTCAGGTGTCGCCTCTCGTAGTCTCTGTTCAGGACGTTGGGTCCGTCGGTGATCTGGCCGCCGTAGAAGTTCTCGACAGGGAACCTGCTGATCCACGGGTGCATACGGTACTGCACGTCGAGGAGGTGCTTGGGTTGCTTTAAGGACGTCAGCCTCTGGAACAGGCTCCTTCCAAAGTCTGCATCCTCACAAACCTGAACGATTTCATAGTAGATCACAGCTAATTTCGTTTTAGTCGACATCAAAATTGTTTACTGCAAAAAAGTAAAGAATAGTAATCATCATGGCATCTAAAATAGCATTTAGAAAATGAGTCACCTTGCTTTTAACCAATGCTGGTAGCTGGTACTCATCACCGATGAGCACAGCATGACGGACCCCGGGGAGTTGCAGAGCTATCAGTGACTCACATTCCTTCAGCTGAGCTGCCTCGTCCACGACGAGGACCTCGAACGGCTGGGCATTTGGCAGGTAGTGCAAACGGTATGCGCTAGAAGCTGTGCAGAGCACGCTCTTAGCCTTCCGAAGCAAGAACTCTTGGATCATGCGGCTGTCAAACATGTCCGGAAGCTGAAAGCTAACAGACAGGTGCCGCAGCTTCTGAACACACGAGGATCTTGTTTCCTTCAGCTCGAAACTAACAGTGGCCTTCACCTGAGTTACCAGACTTCGGAACAATGAAGACAGTGATCTTTCATCTTCTTCATTTTTGAACAGTGCTTGTAGTTGTTCATCTGGTTCAGACTGCACAAGTTGGCCGAAAACTTCAAGCAACTCCGGCACCTCTGCCATGCAGCGAAAATTTTCTTCAGATGTTGCAGATCTTGGAAGATCATTACCAAAAGTTTCGACACAACTGCACAACTCATCTACAAGCTTTGTGTAGTTGCTTTGGAAGTAGGCCTTGAATGACATTTTGTCTCTCTTTATTCCCCGTACTTTTTTCTCTATAACCAGTAATTTTTCCTTCATCCCCTGAACTTTATCGGCAGTCTTTTTGTTAGAAAGTCCCTCTTTCTTTCTAAGATAAATGGGAAGTTCGTGCCTTATCTCATTCTCTTCTGAAACCAAATCGCTTATCTCTTTTTCAATGCTCTCAATGTACCTGTCATACTGAACCAACGGATGCTCGAGAAGTTCAAGCATGGAACTCAGCCACTGTGTCCACCCTGTGCCTGGCATCAAGCACTGACGCAGACGTCGAACACGGGACTCCAAGAAGATCTTTGCTAGGTTCCCGTCGACGGCCATCCTGTCCTCGTTGCCGAACAGCACGACATCACTCAGATAACACTTCTTTCCACCGCCGCCATCGGAGAACTCCTCTATGAGACCAAGGACCCGAGTTGCGACCTCCACCACCGCGGTGTTCGTCGGTGCGCAGGTCACTGTCCTGTGGTTCTTGAGAATCATGGACCACAAGAGAGCGCTGATGGTCTTTGTCTTGCCCGTCCCAGGAGGGCCCCAGATCAGGCGCACCGAGCAGGTCGGTCGCTGCACTCCTGCAACGCATTCTTGCACCGCCTTCAGTTGCGACTGATTGAGTTCGAAACTTTTGAGGCCACCAAGCTCGCCATCCGGAAAAGACGACGCATTGTACTCTTGGTCAAGCTGTCACCATCAGGAAAAAGAAAATGCACGCAATGTAAAGTTATATAAATACAAATTATTCTACTTCTAGATAAGTCACAGGTGGATTGATATATACCTTTGGATTAAGCATTTTGTCAATGATTCCAGTGTTCTTGCACACTGCAGCGTGCACATCCACAGCGTTCTGAATGCGATTGTACGTGGTCATGCTGATCAGAAACACTGCAAAGAGAGGCCGCCCCACGGCATT
Source organism: Cenchrus americanus (assembly GCA_947561735.1). Taxonomy (NCBI): domain Eukaryota; kingdom Viridiplantae; phylum Streptophyta; class Magnoliopsida; order Poales; family Poaceae; genus Cenchrus; species Cenchrus americanus. The sequence goes on along the minus strand of OX387241.1, from coordinate 27,639,635 downwards.
GCTGCGCGCCAGCCGCACAACCGTGCCGTCATCGCCATCGGCTTTCAGCACCGAGCCGATCAGGTAGGACTTGCCCGTCAGGTCCGAGCTGTGCTTGGGCTTAGTATCTGTCAGCACCAGAATGTCCGCGTCTCTGGGGGCATAGACTTGATCACGCTGGGCGGACTTGGGATCGGCCTTCTTCACCACGATGCTGAAGATGGCTTGGTCAGCCGCGAGCTGCTCCATCCGGACCACCTCGGCCGCCGGCGCGTGCTTGATGCCTTCCAGCGCGGAGCAGAGGTCGGCCCGAGTCTCTTCGACCAATGGCTCTGTGAAGGATTGCAAGTAATCCTTCAGGGAGGTGAAAGTCTTGGGTATTTTCTTAACCTACATTTGCCATTCAGTATATTGTTACTAGTTGCTCTGTAGACAGTACTCGGTACGTCGTCCACTGACAAATACAGGTTTAATCATTCATCCAGAAAACAAATCAGAATAACGAATTCAGGTTTAGGCATATGTTGTTCTTGAAAAAACATGCAAAGAGATAGAGGGAAAAGCTGAAACGGCAGATATGGTCACCCTTTTCTTTAGCAGATTCTTGTTGAGAACATCCTGAAGAGACCACGAGAACATGCGCTTCTCCAGCTCGCTCTGCTCCCAGCCCCCGTACCTGCTGGTCGCTTCCTTCCCTCTCGTGGACGTCGACCTCGCACGAAAGCCGCGGCCATCAGGCGATTCCTGCCGCACCAGCACGACGTCGTCGTCATCGCTGTAGTAGTAGCTGCTCATAGCGCCGCCTCCGGCCGAACTCCGGCGATTAAGTCACAACACAAGTGCTTGATCGATAGCAGGCGGACTACGAAAGTGCGCGGTTTGCTCGGACGCAAGGCGTCGCGTCGGTGATTTTAAAGGGACGAGCACCAGTGGGTGGGTTTCCTCTCGCAGTTGAGTTGGATCGGAATGCCAGGGGCCAAGCGACCGATCAATGCAATCCGCCGTTCCAGGTTCCCACTTCTCGGTGGTGGTTTGGGCTGCGCATGGATGGCCATCAATTCATTCATCGCCTGCGGGAGGGAAAGCGAGGAGCGTTTTGATCAATCGGGAGCGACTCGAGCAGCCGCGGAAACTGCTGCCACTGGCTTGCGCGGGAAATTGACCGCATTTGACAACTGGTCGGATCCTAGGGACTGAATTCAGAGACTCTTCATTTTTTTAACAAAAAAAGAGAGTACATGATGCGCCGTTGATTTTTGTATGGTCCCCTGGACCGTGCAATTGATTTTCGTACCTTTTCAACACTACGGAGTCCACTTTATTTATGCACAAGGAATTTTTGCTTCTATATTTTCTTTTTGTAAAAGCTTTACTCTCTTTTGCTCCGGATTCTTGGGCATAATTCTTGTGCTCCGGATTTTTGGCTCTAAATGCTCGATTTGTTTTTTTCCTTTGAAAAAAAGACATCACCTCAGGGTTTGAAAAAACGCTACCGAAGTGGTTTTCAAAACCGACAAAACCGATCCGGTTTATCGAGGTTTTCGAACGGTTTACCGAGTAGACCAGTTTAGTAGGTTCGGTTTTATCGAAAAACCGGTCAGATACCCCTAACGAGCCGCGGCGGTGAGATCGGTTACCGCGAAATTGCAAACCCTGCGCCACCTACCTTAACGATTAAGCTACGAAGGAAACGCTCACACAGCACACCGATCGCCACTCCGCGTGTCAAGTCAACCACATGAGCGAAGCACAAACACGCTCAAAAACAGACAAGAGGCAACCACCTCGTCCACGCCCACACGCCAGTTTCCAGTTCAAACGCGCCGGAGACCCCCCACGGACCGCAGCGCGTGAGAGGGGGGGCATCGTCGAGAGAGATTCAAAACCTCCCAAAACCCTCGCTCCCCGCCGCCGCCATGGACCGGGCCCCGCCGCGCGGCTCCCCCCGCGACGCCGTGGGCCAGCGGTGGCTCGCCGTATTCGCCTTCCAGGCCGTCCTCTCCGCCGCCGCCTCAGCGCTCCACCTCGCGGCGTCCCCGCGCGGCCGCCGCCACCCGCTCCTCGGCATCCCCGCTGGCCTCCTCCTCGCGCTCCACCCGCTCCTAGCCTGCGCCGCCGCGGGGCTTCTCGCGCTGGTGCTCCTTCTCACCGCGACCTCGCACCTGTGCCCTCCCCCGCTGCAGCGGCGCGCGCTCACCGCCGCCCTCCTCGCCGCGGTCGGCGCGCTCTTCGTCGGTGCCATCGTGGCAATCCTCCTCAAGGAAGCAGGGTGGGCGACGGTCGCTGGGCTCGGGTTCCGCGGGGCGGTGCTAGGCGCCGTCTTCGCCGCACACTACTTTGGCCGTCGGAGGTGGTTGCTCCAGTTCCCCGTCGTGCAGGTGAGTGGATTGGGGGAAGTTAGGGTTTCTCATACATCAAATTGTTTTTATTCTTCTCAAACAGAAGGTGATATGCAAGTGTTCACGAGACTTTTTGCAACAATAGAAGTTGAATTTTCAGGGTTAACCTTAGCCATCACTTTAGTATGCAATTGGATTCCCTACTTAGGGTGCAGTGGTGGCTTCTGTTATTAAAGCAATGCAAGCATTCGTGCTATTTCTGATTCACTCTAGTGTGCTGTTGCTTCACTATAGTTTATTTTTTAAACTGTGTGAACTGATCAGATGGGGGATTGGTTGCCAGCATTGCTGTAATCTGAGGTGAAGAAGTGGATATGTGGAGAGAGGAACACATTATTCTGTTTTATTCAACCTGTACTAGCATAAGCCTGCTGCCTGCATGCCATCCATGAGGTTTTATGGTTGTATTTGCAACTTGCTGTGGATTGTTCCCTCTTTTCATGTTGGTTAGGTGTGTTATTGAATTTGATTCACCCTTATGCTGTAAATTGATGCATGGTGGCTGCTGGTGACTTCACATAAGTTGTAGAATCAATAATTCTTTGAAAGGTCCGTGTTAATTTTAAGCGCAAATGATTTTAGACTTGCTTGCTTATTCACATGCTAATACGCGCACTTCAGAAATACAAAGTCATGGTATCTCCTTTTGAGAAGAATAGACCACAAGGGGCAAGGGGTGATACTTAAATATATGCCTTGTTTTCTCCTGTAGACATGGTCATCTATCAAATGTCACTGTTAATAGGGGCAAATATTTTTAAATTGTTCCTGTGAAAACCTGAAAGTGTCATTGACAAATCAAAACCAACTTGATAAATTGTCATTTATTTTTAGATTATATGCAGCACTCCTTCCATCTCCTTTTGTAGGATTTGGAAATATCAAACTTCATAAGTTCTCGTTAGCAATTAGTCAAAATATTTGTGTATTTACTGTACAAAAGTTGTATCAATATATTCTTGTTTCAGTAATGATTTCATAGCAATTGATAGTAGGTTGTAAGCGAAATTAATTGTCTGGGTGTATTCAAGCTTTTTCCCAAACTCCTAACGCATCATATAAAAAGGAAAAAAAGAGTGTCCATTAGTTCCTCCTATCACACCCTTAATCAATGGGCTAGTCTTCTTAATTGTTGCTATTATTTTTTGTGTAGCGGCCTCTATTCTACGGATTGAAGATGGGACTTCTGCCGTCTGGGAAAAAATCCCTAAAAGTGTCGCTTCAAGCCTTCTGCCTTTCCTTTGCCCTAATATTACTCCTTCCTAGGCAATTCAGTATCGGAGGCTCTATTGGAAGCCAAATACTCACTCAGATCTGCATTTTTATAGTGATTGCCAGTGTTTCCTTCTGTTTGGAAATAAGCCACCATTTTGTCCAGGTTAGTTCTTTTGATGTGTGCCTTTACTGTTTTGAGCTTGACTAACTTGGAATGTTCTTTTAATCTGTAATTCAATTTTCCTTTCAAAATATTCCAGGTAGTACATACAAGGAGGTGCAGTTTTGCTCCACCTCAGAGCACTGCCGCAGCAGAGACTAATCCCACTGAATTTATCCTGGAAACATTGGAACAAAGTGATCCACGATCATTAATACAATATCTTGCTTACCAAGATTTGTGTCTGGTATCTGAGTCTAACTTGGAACCTTGGCGCAGAGCTGCCTTCTTTGAAGAATCTGGTGAAACTTATAAAAGAATTGTGACAGCTTGTTTAAAGCCACTTGAGGAATTTTCTTCAAAAGTCGCTCAATCCCTTGAATATGATCCAGAAATGATATCCCAACAGTACGTACTCATCAATGCATTTGCTGATTCTCAGGTAAGCATTTTACTTCTGATGTTGTATTTTCTGCTGTGAATTTTCTGTTGTTGTTCTTGTTTGTGTCTTGGTGTACATATTGCATTATTTTCCCATATGGAGCACATTGAGGTAATTGATCAAACCTGCTGTTAAATGGTGTATCTTTTATTCTTCTTTATTTGTTCATTCACAAATTTTTTTGTTACAGCGAAAAGCATTTTCTTTATAAACATTGCATCCAAGTATAAACTTAGTTTGGTATTGATTTATTAGGCTAAGTGATTTGAACTTGAGGTCTCTGCATAAGGATTTGGTATGGTTTACACGGATGCCATGTGGAGTAGTTCATGAGTTTCAGTGCTGTATGCTGTAAGCTATTGAATAGTTAGTGTTGCCACATGTGTGTTCGTGGCACCGTGTGTGTGTTTTACTTATGGTGAAATTGTGAAGCATAGGAAATCCAATTTTGGTAATCTTGGTCATTATCATATTAAGATCAATATCTTTTGGAGCGTATTTTGGTTAACTGACTCTGAATCATTATTTGCGATCTGTGAGAAAATGTCTGCTTGAAGCCTTGAATGCAAGTGTGTACTATGGATTGACATTTCTATTTTTTGTTAAAAGAGGTTAAGCATACTACCAGTAGTGTTAATACAATGGAACTGCTAAGGATTCACAACGAATTCTTGAAAACATGTTCCATCTAATAGCAGTCTTTTCTTTTTGGGTATTTCGGGTCAACACATTTAGTTTGAACCCTTTGTTTCATGTCTATACTATTGAAAATACAGTTTTTATATTGTGGTGAGTACAACGACACAGATGTGCGTTCATGTCTTTTTTTATATATACAGTATGCTAGGAGCCTAGGACAGACCTGTAGGTGAGCACAAGCACAGCCAGCCTTCCACCTCTTTATACTTATGTTTAGCAGTGTACCTGGTCTTACTTCTTTTTCAGTTTACGCTTGTGTCCCAAGCTTGCAAGTTCGAAGAAGAGTATTGTTGACCGTCTTTTTTGCTTGAGGCAAATGTTTCTACCTGATTGATAGTTGTAAACGTCTAAAAATAATGTTTGATAGTTGAACTCTCAGGAAAGATTGTTTGATCGTTGGTCATTTCATGTTGTGTGACCAGTGCTGCTTTCATAAACTTATGCCTAATGATAAAAATATTTTATGTAACATGTTGAATGCAGATATGCACATGGTGTGCTCGGACATTGGCAGGATTAACCGCACGCTCACGCCAGGAGGATCGTTATGGAGTTGGTCAGCTCACTGGTTGCAATGCTGCCGTGATGACTACATTGCTATCTGCTCTAGTGGCAATTGAGGCTTGTTTGGGAAAGAAAACGAACCCACTGCCTATGCACTTGGGTCCTGAAAGCATTAGGTGGGCTCAGTTCTCCACAGTACGAACCGGCACTGGAACTGCAATTGCAAGCAAGCAAGTTGGTTTGCACAAGAAAGCTTGTGCCATGGCGGATGTTCTTAGGACTTCTGTTTATCAAATAGTTTCAGCATTCATCGATGACCTGCGTGCAAATGCAAAACCAGCAAGTTTGGAGAAGAATTGGATTAGTGAAGGGAGAAAGCCCATATATGGTTCACAAGCAGTGTTGGTTCAGAAGTTGAGTTTGTTTATTGAGTACCGTGCTGTCTGAACTTCGGTTGGATGTATCTTGGATCCTTAACTGCACAGCAGAGCGCATTTGAATGGAAATGTTTGGTTTTATGAACTTCAAGAACCATCCATTGTTTTCCTCTAGAACTAATGAAGGAGATGGGACTTTTCCATTCACAGTTTTCCGGAGGTTTTACAGCAGTGCAGAAGTCTCTTCGGCAGGTTCACTGTAATTCTGCACCTTGCAAAGCGCTTCTGGGAGTTGGAAACTGTAACGCACTCGGTCAGTGTTTGTAACTTGAATTGTATTCTTGCGAACTAAAGTTGAGATATCTTATCATGCATTGGAGAGGAATATTGTAAGACTCGTCCAATTTTCTTGATGGCTTATAGATTTGTGATACTGAAACTGATATTGTGATTTTTTCCAAAAAAAAAAACTTAATACTTCTAGTTAGCTCCACTTTCAAATCATAACTCAATTCTATTTTCATATTGTCCAACGATAGTCAAATTCTGAACACCTTTATTTATTTTGTGGGATTTGTTTGTTAGGTTTCTGGATTTCATGCTGGATGAGTTACGCCGTTCAGGGTATTCTCTATTTGTTACGCTCCAATGTTCTTGGAAAATGTTGAAGAGACCAAAGGCTCTTTTAGAGTTTCTGTTACTATGAATATGCAATGGATGCTGAAATGTCTCTTGCTCGAGATATGTAAATTTTCCATTTAAAGTGGATTTATACAGTACATTACAAAAAGCTTATGAACGCATCGACGAACATGCCATTGCCTGTTAGTTCAGGCTGTCAGGCAGGTGTTGGATGCGGCACCGGCGCGCCGCATAGCTGTCCGCCCCCACCATTTTGAAGCGAAGCCAAAGGCAATCCGACGAACTTCTCAACTAACGACCAGAACGTTGCCGGCCACGCCGTCAGGCCTGGGCGCCGCCGCCAGCTGCGGCCTCCTCGGCGCGGCAGCCGCGAGCACGGCGAGCGCGCCCGTCCTCATGGCCGCCCTCCTGGCGCTGGCCACCGCGGCGGCGGCGACAGCCTTGGTGCAACGCCTGCGCGGCGAGAGGAGGCGGCGGCCGCGGTGCGCGTCGAGGCCCCCGCCGCAGCTCCGGGACGGCTTGAGGCGCTTCCGTGGCGGCGGCGGCGGCTTCGCGAGGTCCTCCAGCGACCCCACGGCGGCGAGCGAGGCGAAGGACTGGGACTTGCCGTCGAAGAACCTGGACAGGCCCCTCTTGAAGGGGAGCTCCGTCATGAGGCACGACATCTCGAAGCGGTCGGAGGCCGCGGAGGAGGAGCTCGCGTCGTCGTCGAGGTCCGACGACTCCCCCGACGTGGACGGCGAGGACGACTCGGAGGACTCCGACGGCGAGCCGATGTCCTCATCCTGCTCCTCGCACGCCTCCGGCCTAGCGCTGCGGAACAAGTAGTACGCGGCCTCCATGATCCAAGATCCTCCGAGAGACCCCGCGATCAGAGAGCAGACGAAGAGCACGCGACGATCGGAGCAGAGAAAGGGTCGGAGCAAACCCAAAGAAGAAGCAGCGGGGTGACACGGCGTGAGTGGCGGAGGCAGGGACGGGGCAGGTATAAATGGAGTTGGGTGTGGCTGGCCCCCCGGGGGCGGGACGGGAGGATAAGAACGCGACGGGAGGCGCCCGGCCGAGCGGAGTCAGCGGAGGCTCCGCGCGCGAGAGGTGGGGAGGCCGTGGCCGCCGGTTTATTTTCGCGCAAGTAATGCGACGGGATGCGATGGATTCGACGTTATCATCATCAAGCTTCCAGCATCCCCCCGTGCCGTGCCGCCGTGGACCGCCCCGGTCGGGGTGGGCCCGCACAGCTACTTCTTTTTTTCTCTCGCAGGTTTTTCTCGTTCTTTCCTTTTCCTCGGTGATGAGGATCTGGTGGAGAGGATAAGGCCGCCACATGGTTTCAAGCTTTCGAGTTCGCGCGGCTTGGGAACCCGCGTGCGCTTGGAGTTGGAGACGTTGATCGCTGCGCGCTGGGGTCGGGGGACGAAGCAGGGCCACACGCGTTCGACTCCTATGCGACGCGCGTTTTTTTTAGGTTTTTTTTAGGTTTTTTTTAGGGATTTTTGTCTTTCGAATTTCAATTGACCTGCGCGGCCAGTGGAGTGTGTGCGTGCGTGGCATCCCTATCGACTGCACGGCACCGCGCTCGGTTTATCTGCTGCTGCAGCTGCGACAGGCACAGGCATGTGGGGAGAATTTACCTGGCTGAAATGAGAGCCGTGTCCGGCATTTTTTCCCTCCTGTGTTGCAACTTTGTTTTTTTTGGGTAATGTCTGAGTTGCAAATTGAAGTAGCAAAGGAGTACTCCTAGAAACTACAATACGTTTTGGGAGCACGACCCGTTACAGTGTAGACCACCCACATCGGTCACGGGAAAAATGCCGCCATCCCTTTTCTCGTCACCGGATCAAAGAAAACCGCCTGCAGCGGTCTACTGCAGGACGCCCGGGAAAAAGGCGATGCCCGCCGGATCCTCCAGATCTGGCGCGATCGAGAGCCTCCTCCGGCCTGCGACGGGCCCACCCCGTGTCCTTTTGCCGCTGGTCCCCAATGTCCTCGCGCCATCACCGCCGTTCGTCGAGCCCTTGCCCACGCTCGCCATGGCTACTGCTGCCCCCCCGCCAAGGAGACAAGGTCCTCCTCCTCCACCGTTGCTGCTCGAAGAAGGCTGGGGATGCCATCGTCGTCGTCGCGGAGCCGCCCGCGTCGTCCGCCCCGCGCGCCGGGGACCTCGTCCCTCCGCCGCTCTGGCCCCCTCTCCCCTCCCGCCGTCGTATCCAGCGAGGAGGACCGTCGGGCCCGGGCTGCTCCGGGACCTCCTCCCTCTGTGCCATGGAGGACCGACGAGACAGGGGAGCTCCGGATCCACCGTCGCCGTCGTCGGTGCGCATGGACGTCCATCTGCCCGCGCGTTGTCGAGGAGGCCGCCGCCTCCGAGGCCAAACGCGTCGATGTGGACCAAACGGCGGATCTTCGCCGCGCGTCGCGTCGCCCTTCTCCAGCGCCGGCGGAGGTGGATGGAGCCGCGTCCGAGTCCGCCGGTCGCACTTGGGAGCCGTGCGCCCGGCGAGCGGGGAGGAGTGCGGAGGAGCGAGGAGGGCGCCTTGAGCCCCGGAGCTTCCGCACGCACCGCCTCTCGCTCCTCCGGGGGTCCGCGACGTGGACGCTGCGACGGTGAGTCCGCGGAGGCCGCCGGCGGGGGTCGTGCCCTCGCTCGTCGGCGAAGGAGGAGCGGGGGAGGCCGACGCGCCCCGCTCGCGGAAGCCGGTGTGGGCCATAGGGCGACGCGCGGGGAGGAAGGAGGGCGGCGCGGCCTTGCCGTGCTCGCGGACACCGGCGTGGGCCGCGGAGCGACGCGGGAGGAAGGAGCGACGGGGAGCCCCCGCCGCCTTGCTCCGGCACGGCGACCGACCTACGCGAGCTCCGAATCGAGGTGTCGCCGCCGCCGCATCCGCGCCCTTGCGCCGCGCGGAGATGGAGGTGCTGCCGCCGGGGAGGTCGAGGAGGAGGGGAGGGAGGGCCCCGGCGTGGAGCTCGGGAGGGAGGGGGTGACCGGGCGGCCGGTGCGGGATGCAGGAGAGCACCGTCAGGGCAAGGGTAGCAGGGGGCGGGCGGAGAAACAGAGGGAGTGGGGGGAGAGAGAGACCGGGGGAAGAGGGGAAGGGGGGTGAGTGTGGGCCCCACATGTGGGAGTTGGGGTGGAGGAGAGAAAATGAAGGAAGATGGATGCGGGAGAAGTGAATATGAAGGAGAGGATGTTGATGACTGGAATGGAATATTCTGTTTTGAAGGAGGAAATGGAGGAAGACCAGTGTGGATGGTCTTTATCTAGAAATTTCTGTGAAGATGCGGTTCGATGTGTGTGGAGTTGCCAGCTTGTTCGTTTGGCTGGTGGCTGATGGCTGGTGCTGATTTGTTGTGAGAGAAAAATATTGTTGGGCGATTCTTTGGCATTTTGGTTTGTTACGAGAGAAAAAATCTTTGGTTGGTGGCTGATAAGCCGAACGAACAGGCTGTGCAGCTCTACGCAACTACCTATCTGATTTTCATGCCAGGGAAAAACAGTATAAATCCTTTAAAAAAACAGTATAAACACATGCATTGATGTTCACCCCAAATACCTTTCCTTCGCTAAAATGAGAAGAACCAAAAAAAAAGCAGTACAGCGCCTTGCCTAAAGTGCTACAGGTTAGATATGACACTTGCCGTATTGTACATATATCAAATCATTACGATAATCTAAGAGTGGAACAAACAACTTGCCCAAAGCGAGAAACAGCACAAGAAAGTACCATTAGACGTTACTGTCTTCGTCTAAAGTGGGATTAAAAAGCGCCCGCCGGAGGAAACCCAAAGAATTGGTGAAGATTCCGTTCGGTCTCAGCAGATGCCCTCTTGTGCGGAGCTGACTCAGCTGGCCCCCCATTGACCACTGACCTATGGTCCAATCTTCACTTTTGGCCACACCTTTATTTTCTCCCCTCCGCGGAATGGACTGGCTTCTATTCCTGTACTATAACTTATCTTGATTGAGAGCTTGGCGGTGATTGTTAATTACACTGTGCCAGTGAAATCAAAACCGTTCCCAATAGCAAAATGCTGCCATAATATGACTACATGAGGTTCAGACCACAGCAGGAGACTCTTATCTGAAATTTCTTGAAACAGTTAGCAGTCATGCCATTCATATGGACTGGGCAACAACCCAAACGTTTCCGCCGAAGAGCATCGCAGCATACGCTAAAGGGATCCAATGCAAAGGGCACCAATATCAGCGAGGATACGAATGTGCCCCTCCATTACGCCTCGCCGTCGCCGAGCACGCCGGCGTGTTTTTATTTTTTCTTTTTAAGACACCTGGCAAATGTCCAAAGTGCAGTGAGTCAAATAAAAGGATAGATGTATTCACTATTCAGCTCTCAGGTAATGGAAGAGAAGAGAATACCGTATATCCCTTGTTGGGCTGGCCTACGGCATGAGCTTATTTGTTTAAGGGGACAAACTATAGTCTATGACAAGTTAGTTAAAGTTGAAGACCGGAGCTAGTGCGGCTAATCGATTACGCTTATCCACAGCGGCGTGCCTGCGTGTCGACAGCAATGGACATTTGGACAGGGTCACATGGCTTCGAGTTTCTGACAATAAAAGTATGGAGCTGTGGACCAGATTTATCCTAGTCAGACAATGATAACATGTTTTTGGGCGACAGGTTTGTGAGTTTTGGGCCCAGGTGTGACCAGCGGGGCACGAAAATGAGAGCACGATGACAAGCGCATTAGGTCAATAAACCAAACATTTCGTTTCGGCGCAGAGATGACAGTTTCAGGCTGTTTATGCTCCAAAATTTTTGCCATAGCATCCACATATCCATATATTTCTCAAATTATTTATACTTTATTGTGATACTATGCATGTTTAAATAATAATTGTTGATCCCATTGAGTCAGAGCGTTCATCACAAAGTGAACGCAAAGCACACTACGGGAAATAGCGGCTTTGCCGTGCGTTTTTCGTCGGGGCGCACGGCAAAGGGCACACGGTAGCATTTTGCACGGTAAAGACCCTTTGCCGTGCGAAGCGTCTGACAACGCACGGCAAATAATCTTTGCCGTGCGTTTTTCCACGGCGCACGGCAAAAAAAAGCAACTGACGGCGCCGGGATGAGACGACGTGTGACGCTCTTTGCCGTGCACCGGGAAAAAACGCATGGCAAAGAAGGCTATTTGCCGTGCGCCAAGGCCAAAAACGCACGGCAAAGGCACTGTTCCTGCTATTGGTTTTGGTCACTTTGCCGTGCGTCTTCCGGAAAACGCACGGCAAAGTGGCCATTGCAGTTTTTTTTCTTTTCACGTTTAAAAGTACCCAAAAATCACAGGCATAATATGCATTTCATAATATTCATCACAGGCACCGTATATATCATAATATTGATCACAGGCATCATATTTATCACAATAACCATCACAAAGCATCATATATCCCAATAATCACCACAAACATCACATATACTTTCTCTAAGTTTATCAGTGAGGATTACAAAATACAGAAGTTAATCCATTAGCAACACAAGATATCTAAGAACTGTATGGCATCATGTTACCATAAATGTTGTTGTAACCATTTTCCCGGCAAACCATCTTCCATGAAGTGCTTGTTGGGCCTTCACTGCTGTCGTGACACTATCAAAATGCAGATACACAAAGACTGCAGTATTTCTGTTCCAACACCAATAGATGCGACAGATTACACAATTAGATGTCAAGACCAATACCACCCCCTAGTATTTTAAATTAAACATGCCTAGGAAGACAGATTTATTACGTAGAAATCATATAGCTAGATTTATATTTCTATCTTTCTTCTTCGGGAGACAGGAAGAGCCGAATAGGCAAGGGGCTGCCAGGTGGAACCTAACTGATATGCTCACTTCCGATAGCATCATTAGTCATAAGGGAGTTCCTTTACCGCAATATCTGTCTCTAACAGTAGCTTGGACTTTGGCCAGGATTAACAGTGATCACATGCCTTTCAACATTCAGATTCAGACAAGTATTCCCAAGGCCACCATCTTTAAGATTTTAGAACATTATCCCAGTCAATAATGTTTTCATGAAGTTATTAACTGGTCAAAAAAAATCCAAGGGACAGAAACAGTTCTCTGCTTAATTCAAATAGTGTTTCTATAAAATACCAGTTAAGTTGTAGTTCACCGAAAGAAAATAAAGTCAAGGGAAACAGATCTAGCATATTGTTAGTACAGCTAAAACATTGCAAAAAAGGAGCTGAGCTCCATGAAGATTGAACCATCCATAAGGATGGCTGACAGCGCAAGAGCGTATTCATGATACGAAATGTAGAACTAGATTCTTAGAATTCATGGAAGCGCTCGTTAGGCGTGAACGCTTATTAAAGCAGAGAATCAATGGGTAATCCCTATTATGGTGAGCAGTGTGTAAAATCCTACATTTTATGTGTTGAGAAGTCCGATGCGTTGAATATGATTCCTCATCTGTTTCTGTTGGAGGGGGGATGGAAAACCGTTTGAACGATGCTTCACGCCCAATTCATAAGCATAATTCCTTATACACCAAAGAGGGCCTTCACCCCCTCCCATATGGCTCTCAGACTGAGCATGATGAAGATTGAACTTAAAAGTAAACATACTGAAAAATTTAAGTCGTGATGCTTATATGTAGATGTCACTAAAATCTACCATCATAATTATTTAAGATAATCCAAAGCAATGTACAATCCCAAATTAATCTTTTTATAAACCTGTGCATTATTTATATATTTTAGTGCCTCACCTGAAAAGCATAACTCTGCAGGACTCTATAGCCTCTTCCGAGTGGGTGAAACCTACTACCTTGGAAGGTGACAAGGAATATCTCCAGTTTTTCCCTCAGCTGATGGAGGTTGCAAAATATGGAGAGACAAAAGACCATGTAAACAAAATGGTCTGAATGGTGAAAAATACAACATACAAAAAAACATCATATAAATGAATCCAGCTACAATATGGACTCAAGCCCAGTTGTTTTGCTCTGTGGGCAATATGTAGCTGCATGATTAGTTATATTCAGACGCAACTGAAAAGGAGCTAATGATTCCTTGTAATCCAGATCAAGGAGTGTATATAAACGAACTAGACTGATATAGTCATACAGCACGTACGACACATGGCATATATAAAATCAGGTGACCTTTCTTTCTTTTTTTTGTTGGAAAAAATAGTTAGGCTATCAGCATTGTTGATTAACATGGAAGATAACCATATGCTAAATCACTTTTCTCTACTACTAAAAAGTGTGAAGTGGAGAATTTTTCCTGGTCAAACTCCCACCCCTGGTGAACGTACGTTCACTGCCTCGCGTGCCACCCCGGCCCGCGCCCCACCCTCTCCACGGTAAAAAAAAAGCAAAGCGCCCCACCCAAGCCTATCCTCCCCTCTCTGCGCGGCCGCGCCCCCTCTCCACGGTGAATCCGCCGTCGCTCGCTCCTCGCCTCCCACCGCCGCCGCCCTCGCTCCTCGCCTCCCACCGCCGCCACCTTTCCTCCGCCGAACCTCGTTCCGCGCCACCGGGGGGGGGGCGCCGTCGGCGGCGGCGCGGACGTCTCCACGGTGAATCCGCCGTCGCTCGCTCCTCGCCTCCCACCGCCGCCGCCTCGCTCCTCGCCTCCCACCGCCGCCACCTTTCCTCCGCCGAACCTGCGTTCCGCGCCCGCCGGGGGCGGGCGCCGCCGGCCGTCGTCCCCGGACCCGCGAGCCGCCGCGCTCGGATCTCTCGCCGCATCTCCCCGCGAGCCGCGACGATGGCGCTGCGGAGGACGACCGCGTTGTCGCCGTCCCCCTTCTCCTCCACCTCGACCGCCGCGACGAGGATGCGGCCGGCGTCGCCTCATCGGGCCGACGGGAGCGGCCGGACCCGGGACACGGTAAACCCGAACCTAACACCTTTCTATAACCTTGGATTTCGCGTGCGCCGGATCTAATTCGCGGTGTGGTGGTGGGCGCCGCGGAGAAGGCGAAAGCGGCGGAGGCGACCGATGCGGCGGCGTACGCGGCCAAGGCGGCGGCGGCGTACGCGGACGCGGCCGGGGAAGACGGCGGCGGACGCGGCCGGGGAAGGCGGCGGCGGACGCGTACGAGGCCAAGATGGTTGCGGCGAGACGCGGACCCGGCTAACAAGGTATCTCCAACCATGCTCTCGCCGTACGGTGATTCTATCGCCCCGTGAATGCGACCTCTCGCTATCCCCAACCCCAACCATGCGAGATTGCGCGGCCTTAGTTGTTATTAGATGAATTAGGAACTTTTTTTTGTGCAAAATTAGGAAGCTGTTCTGCATGCGGCTCCCTAGGGATATTTAATTATTTGCAATCCTTACCGAGTCACCTCTCCATTTGCCGGCTTTAGAACGGCGTTTGCTACGAACTGGAAGAACTAGCAACATATTTGCCACTTTCACCTATGTGGCAAGCACACCTCGGTGGATTATCGCCCAGGGGAAATGTCCCTCTGCCCCTGGCCTTATCTCTTTACCCAGCCAGAGCTCTGGCTTGTCTATATGACCTATATAATCGGTACCCACTAAGGATCATTTACTTTGATTGCTCTGCATCCAAACGTCATTACTTTTGTTCCAACCATTAGTACTTCTTCAGGTATCTAGATCATGGCCATATGTTGTGTTGTTTCTTCTTCAAAGCTGAAGATATCTCTGCTACATTAATTGCATTTGGTGGATCAGTTTTTTAAAAAGGATTAAGTCAGCTACCGTCACGGTTAGACAATGCCCATCTTGGTGTTTAATCAATGTGAACTTATTAATGGTTTATGTTTATTTTCTCAATAATTTATATTTCATTGCAAAAGACAAGCACACTTATTTTCTATGTTCCCTCGCCGGCTCGCTCTTCGTCGGCCCGAGATATTTAACAAAATAAGAGTTAAGGCCATAAGAATCATAACCAATAGCATAACTCTTGCCAACACCATTTCACAGATAAGTCACACAAGAATGAATACACGTTAATCCAGTTTTGTGCATCTGAGCATGTTAATCCAGTTTTGCGCATCTGCAACTGAAGGAGATGACCATAACTCTTTAGTGATAACTTAGATATGTTTTGTTATTTTTTTTATTTTGTAAAAAACATGCACACCAGTATGTGTTGGTTTACCTATTCCGTGGAGAAGGAAAAAGGGTCTGGCTTCAACTCTATTAAGGGCTATGAGAGGCACTGTCTTGTTTCATGGTCATGATGTGTTGTGTGCTATGAGGACATATATTGATAGTGCAGATCATCTATCAGGACTTCATCTATGTAACCAACAATTTTGTAAATCATCTACCAGGAGTCCAAGACTGAACATGTGAAATTATTTTTTGTACAAATTCAGATTTAAGGGCTTGGCATGCGGAGCTATGATTTTCTTGTACACGATTTGTGTCAATTCAATCATAACAACACAGGAAGGCTTTGTACGTCCCGATGAAATGCCAAGCTTACTTTTGCAAGGTCGTCGTTGGCTCAAGGCTGCAGCCTCCCCACAACCTCATTGAGGACATTGTTGTTTTGGTGAGTGCTAATAGTATGTGGGGCATAAGTTCATGCTAGGATCCTTAATCATCCCTATTGCCCATCTGAAAATCCCTACTACAGACAGTCTGTGTTATGCATGTAGGTACCAGTTTCTTTAGAAAAAAAATGCACCTCTTTGTTGGCTTACTTGAGATTCTAGACTTCGTTAATACCATATGACGCATAAATGGTCCTACAAATTTATTAGCACACACAAAATTCACATTATTAATAAGAACCTGAGATGATGCCAATATTCCAGTTTGTTTGGTCAGATGGTCTCACTGGATATTATCTTTAGATACTAGATGTTGACATGAAGGTATTATTTCTGATTTGCGGCTTTTGTGAGTGAAGAATGGGTGCATAAACAAGGTACGAGTATTTGAGATTTCTTCTTGAATCATGATTGTCAAGTTTAATCGGTGTAAGCTTAAATCGGGATAGTTTGTGAACTATATCCGTAATCCTAAGAAAATGGCTTATATCGGTCAAACTATTTGTTATGTGCCACTTATGCTTATTTGTGATCGGTCCGATTAGCCTCTTGCGCATCCATTTGAATGCTATTGGTCTTCCTTGTACTTTGCACTTACGGATAAGCTATTGCATTCTTGAATAAGCTAGAGGAGAAACCACATGCAACAAGAAATATATAGAACTGACAAAAATACTAATTGGTCGCGTAGAAATGTCATGTACACAATTTATATGCAAAAATGGCATCTCGTCTGTCATGACATTTCCACACGTATACTCCTAACCAATCAGGACCATAACCATTTGCATGGACTACCTGATGTAAATGGCTAAACTCTAATATTTTTATTTGTTCAGTTCCTCCTTCAGTATTAAATGGTGTGTATATTAAACATGAAACAAAGTAAGAATATAATTGAATTTGACCAATTGTTAACGATTCAGTCACCTCTTTGTATATTAAAATATTAAATCAGAAATAAAGAAAAAAAAACCTGAGTCTAGGATTTGAGGGTGAGAGTTTCCATCAATTTTGCATTCAATTTGCATAAGTACATCTAATGGTTTTGCTGAAATCGACGACTGATGTAGTTCGAATTTTAAAATAAGAAGTTTAATTTCAGAAGATTTCAAGAGCTACCATTTTTTTAATCATAGTACATAGTACATAGTTGTTGTGGCCTCCAGGAGGATCGCCATGCTTGTTGTGCAGTCAGCCTCGGTGTTGTTCCAGGAGGAGCAGCTCTCGCCAAGTTCACTAGAGCTGACGCATTCCCCAGGTATGCCATGTAGTTGTGTCATTCTTTGGTGTTGCAGATAAGTGTCAATCCATGATGGTTACTGGCTGAATGTGCCTTTGACAATTGGTGCGGTCTTCAACGAGTACCTCGGATGCACCGAGCTCGTTGACGATTACTACCACAATTGCTAGATTGTGGAAGCGACAATGTCTTGTCCACTACGCCGGGCAGCATGGTGTACCTATCGATGCCTCCGATCCATTGGGTTTACTTTTGAGCTTGGTCCTGTTGATGAGAACTATGGTCCGTCACGAGTGTTAGCTGGGCTCCTGATGGGAAAAGGACCAGGACATTATATATGTGGTACCATTGACTTAGCATCTTTTTGAATCAGGTAGGAATCTCAGGTGAGCATAGGTTGATTTTATGTGTCCATTTTTTGATTCGGGTAGCAAAGTGAGATTTATTTTGGTGAACAAGAAAGTTCAAGGATGTTGTAAATAATAGCAAATGAGATTGGTTAAAATTTTGAGGACCATAAATGTATGATATCCTATAATTGAAAGTTGATATTTGTGATCCTAGCTCAATTTGATGCTCCTTATCCTCTTCACCAGACACCATATGAATTTCTCACCGTGTGCGATTACCAATGAGCACGACATCTTCTGCCCATCTGATGAGATTGAGGTCCTATTTTGTTCTGCCCCTCTAGGTATTTTTGGTGATGTCACTTTGTTTAAGGGAAAAGTACCGCAACAAATGTTGAGATAAATGTACCCTTAATTTTTCATTTTGAATATTGTCAAGGGACGATTTAACTATGGATGTTGTAGCCCGTAGCAACGCACGGGCAAGTTCCTAGTATTTGAAAAAATATCAAATCAGATTTCCAACTACCACAATTGGTTCTACTCCTTTTCCTTTTGGCAATCATTTACAAAAGGCCACATCAGTCAGGCTCCAATCCAATTTTTGACAGGTCAGGGACCATTGTCGTCCATGCTATGCCAAGCTCAAGTTCGCAATTAGCACTCAATCTTGAAATCAACAACAACATAGAAGACATTGTCTAATTAACTGACTAACATCATTGACTGGAAGATATTGTCTAAGTTAACTCAGGAATCTTTTTTTTGACACGAACTCAGGAATCTAATGCTAAGGACCAGAAATTGGGGAGAGAGGGAGGACAAGGCGTACCTCGGCGGTGAGGTACTCGAGGACGGCGGAGAGGTAGCACGCGATGCGGGGGCAGCCGCCGGTCCTCCATCGCATCCGGGCTGACGCCGGGCCTCGACCGCGTCGCCTCCACCACGTCACCGCGTCGGCCGCGGGGAGGGGCGACCGGATCCGGCCCTCCTCGCGCCGGACGCGGGGGAGCCCGCCGCCGGGATCCGGCCTCCTCGCGCCGTAGCCGGCGTGGAGTGGATGCCGGGTCGTCGTCGCATCGTGGAGGTCGCCGCACGTGGAGTGGAGGTCGACGCGCCGCCGTCGGAGGAGCGTGGCCGGCGTCGGATGGGAGGGAGGACGGCGGCGACGGGGGGGGGGGGGGGGGGGGGGGGCGGTGGCCGCCGAGGGAGAGGAGGGAGGCGCGACGGACGAGCGAGAGGAGGGAGGCGGCGATGTCGGTGGGGGGCAGGAGGTGGCGTCGGTGGGGTAGGGTTTGGGGGGTGTGTGTGGGCCGGCTGGCCCAATAAGGGTCTTTGTGGCTGGGCGGGCGCGTGGGGCTTTGGCCTTTGCCGTGCGTTGTATTATAAGCGCACGACAAAGAGTATTCTTTGTCGTGCGCTTTTACTCAGGCGCACAGCAAACCAATTTTATAAAATTCAAAAAATATCAAATAAATTTGAAAAAAATTAAAAAATAACACAAATTAAGTTATGTTGTCTAATGTTTATAGAAACAAGATTAGAAGTCAAAACTCAATTTGAATGTCATTTCATCTATAAATCCAATCATATCTTTCATAACTCTATGAAACACTCTGAAACTTCTAGCGAGATACTTCGGTTTCTAAACACCATCTATGACAACAAGAGACAATGTATGTTGTATGTTCATTAGAGAAAAAATTTTCAAATCAAAAACCATGTTCAAATTTTACTAAGACTACAAACTAAGTAAGATGACTCTAAACACTATGAAACTTCGAGTTGAATGCTTCAGTTTCTGAACAATATACATGACGGATTGTTTAAAACCTCTCTGTACTATTTTTCACAACCTTCATATAGTATATCATGAGCTCTCAAGAAGTCTCATAACTTTCAAACTTCATTTGCATTTAATACAATTTAAAAAACATCTCAAATATACATATTTTTTCATTCCTCGCGAACAAATTGTTTAAAATTTCAAGTACTTTCATGCGTAAGGTCCTAAAAAGGTATCAATTACACAAATAACATTTTTCCACAAAATATACTTTATTATTTTATGCACTTGCAGTTCAAATTTGATTTATACGAAAAAATCATATCAATATAAACAATTCGTTAAATTAGCAAAAAGAAAGATATGATTGCATAATTGAAATATAGAGTGCAAAATATTGTACTTGTGGAGGAAAAATTGAAAGAAGGTGTGAAAACTCATTTTTTAAAAATTCATTGCCGTGCGCCTTACAAAAACGCACGACAATGGTATAACTTTGCCGTGCGCCATACAAAAACGCACGGCAAACTTGTTGTCTTTGCCGTGCGCTTTTCCAAGGCACACGGCAAAGGTTGACGCCCGTCAACTCCGTCCGATGGTCAGCTCGGTCCGAACGGCCAAACGTTAGCGCTAAAGTATTGATGTGCGTCCCTAGGAAAGTGCACGGCAAAGGTTTGTAGTTGTCGTGCGTCATTCTAAAAACGCACGGCAAAGTACATGTAAACCGTGCGTTATTGTTTGTCGTGCGTCCTTCGGGAAACGCACGGCAAAGATGGTGTTTGTCGTGCGCCCGATGAAAAGCGCACGGCAAACATTTTAACGCACGACATTCTTCGGTTTTCCCGTAGTGGGAATTGGATAATGATTTATCGGAATTGCTAGCGCCCAACGTCGCATCGGACGGGTCCGCAGCCGCACGATTTAAATCAGGGGACGTATCAGCCGTCGATCGTGTTGCGAAGCATGTTGATGTTGCGAACAACTTTTACGATGTTGCGAAGAGCTTTTCCCATGTTGCGAACCGGTGTGCTTGCAACATTCAACGAAGGATGTTGCGATCAATGTTGCGAGTTTGTGTGTGACATGTTGCGAGCAGCATGGCGTGCAACATCCAACATCAGGAGTCTTTCTTCCCTCCTCCCCTCCATGTTGCGACTATATTGCGATCATGTTGCGACCCGTATTTGCGTGCAACATTCAACATCAGGAGCCCTCTCCCCCGCCTCCTCGACACAAACCCAACATCAAATGTCTGCAGCATCGCAACTCAACATTCACAACATTAAAATTTAATGTTTACAACATCCAACATCAGGGGTGATACTCCTTCCACTCGACACAACATCCAACATCACATGTCTGCGACATCGAAACTCAACATCCGCAACATCGAAACTCAACATCCGCAACATCAAAAATTAATATTTACAACATCAAAAAAATTTAGATCGAATTTTGAAACATTTACATGGAACACTCGCAACACGGCGAGAACGTGGATGCAACATATTCACACCGATTGCAACATGAACGACAAACGGTTGCATCATGAATGCGACCAATTGCAACATGCTAAAAACATTATTCCAACACCAATATACAACGGTTGCAACATCAAAAAAAGCGGTCGCGACCTCCCCCGTGCGCGCCCGCGGCGGCTGCAGGAGCTTCCTCGCGCCTGCGATGATGACGGCCGACGACAAATCTCTGTGGCTGAGGTTGGGGACGTGATGCACCGCCGATGGAGGCTGGGAGGAGGCACGTTGGTGCGGAAGAGAGGCTGGGGGCCGGGGGGCGCCCACTCGCGCTCGTCGTCGGTCGGGGCCATGGCCGCCGCGTTAGCTCGCCGCCCGTGCGGCCGCGGCCGACCGTCCGACGCGGCAGCCTCCTCCCCCCGAACCGGGACGAAGGTGAGCGCGCTCACCGGAGCCGAGCTCGAGGATGGAGGGGAGCGCACTCGCCGCGCGCGGGCTCGGGGACGAAGGAGGCGAGCCGGCGGAGTGGAGCTCGCGAATCACCATCATGGCGCGCGGGGGATGCGCGGGGGAGCGCCCCGACCACGACTAACGGCGCCGGCGGCGGGTACCCGATCTCCATACACAGACCACGGGAGGAGGCGAAACTAGAGGGAATGGAAAGGTGGAGCACTAGGGATCACAGATCAGGGCTCGATTTTGGCAGAGGTGGCCGGAGGAGGGAGATCCGGCGGCAGCGGTGCGAGGTACGTGGCGGGGTTCTGCGGCTTTACAAGGTGTGGGGCTGCAGCTGTTTTTTTATTCACGTGATAGGGGCATGGGAGCGAGGTGCGTGACGGCGTCCGATGCCTCCGGACGTCCGTGTTGGAGCATTACCGATGATTTATTTGTTTGTCATCACACCGGCTGCTCTCAAGTGATGTTTACTTCGCCAAATTTACGCGAATAAATAGTATATTATATCGAAATGTAAATTTGTTGACGTGTATGTTGTGAGGAAAATGTGACAGAAATATCATGGTGAATAATTAAAGATTAACTTGAAAAAACAGACAACCCTCATGCTTCTTTGGAAAACCGAATGACAGATCCCGGCCGCAACAGCTCAACAATCAACAAAACTTAATAAAAGCGCCCAACTAGCCAATTCTCTGAAACCTCAATGTGTCACGTCATCTGCGGATGTCACCTGTCCTTAATTCTCCCTCCCCACCCCGCGCTGCGCGCACCAGGATCTCGCGCACGTCATCCCTCCCACGGCCCGACTTCTCCGTCGCTCGCATCCCCTTCCCTCGGACCCCACTCGTGTCGTGCCCATCCAACCGCCGCTGCCCCTCGCCTCCCTGCCTCCACGCCACCTCCTCGCATCCCTCCATCCCCATAAAGTTCCCTGAGGCCCGCTAGGAAGGAGAGGAGGCGAGCGATGCGCAGCCCTCTCCGGCAGCCACCCATCAAGGCAGCGGCATCCCTCTCCCCTGAAACCGGCGAGATTCCTCCTTCGCCTCCCCTCGAGGCTACAGCATCCCTCCTCGCCTATGACCCACGCCGACGACATGACGCCGCTCTTCCACCTCCCCTCGATCCTGTCACCATGAAATCGACCCAGTGGCTCACCTGCTCCACTTCCTCCCCATGCCGGCGAACTTCCTCTTCCCTATCTGCACATCGGCTACTTTCCCCTTCCCAATCTGCATGTCAGCAACCTCCTCTTCTCGATCTGCACACCGACCACCCCTCTCTTCCGTATCTATCTGCTGGCAACTAGTCCATCCCGATCTACAGGCCGGCCAGCACTCCATCCCGATCTACAGGCCGACAACCTCCTGCAGCTAATGATGTTGCTTCTTTGGTTTTGCATGATTCTTCTAACATTCATGAATGTGTGCAAGGTTATCCAGAAGAACTTCTCAGGTTTGAAGCTTTCCTTCCATTCAATCTGTATGATGATATTAGCATGAAAGCTTTGCTGAGGAATGACCATGCCGAGGGGATCATCATTCTCTGATAACTTACTTTGCGAGGACGAACTTTAACTGAAGGAATGGAAAGGTTAATAGCTTTGGTTTGCTATCCAATCTTCATAGGATTCTTATTTGTTTTCTTGGAATGACTTTCGTTGGTCGAATTGCAGGCCGGCCAGGAGTAGGTAATGATATCCCCCTCTTTCTTATTTCTACTGCTAAATGAGTAATTTTGTAAACAAATTAGTTTAGATTAAATAGATTGTTATGGGTGGCTTTTTTTTGCTTTCGCAGGATTATTCTGACATCACTCAATTTTGAAGGTTTCTCCTATTCAACTTCTTATAATATAATCCCTGCCATGGATGGTCTCTCTGACCTCGATTTCTCTCCGGGTCTAGAGATCCAGCGCATAGTGAAGGATCATTTCTCCTCGTCGGTCAGTTTCCAAACCTCTCCTCTCTCTCGTGAGTTCTTCTTGGTTGCTACATTTGGTTGTTCTTCCATCCTTCTCAATGAAGATTTCGTTTCCCTCATCTTGCAATCGTGTATTGGGGGCTCTGCTAAGGATTTCAACATTCGTTTTCTTTCGAACATGAGCTTCCATTTCTCGCTCTTCTCTAAAGTTGTGGGCTTCATGATCTATCATCTTAAGTTCTATAAGTGTTCCAAATTCGCGGTTTTCTTTGATCTTTGGGGAAATGGTGGCCCGAACTGGTTGAGAGAGCACCGCCTGTGGCTATCGGAACAAGAGGCGTCTTGGATGCATGTCTCTGGCAAAGCTCGCAAGAAATCTTTCGTGGAAGCGGTTAAAACTGCCCAACCTCGAACTTCTCCACATTCGGTCTTCACCAGATTGGATTTCTCTAAAGTGCCTGATGCTAACCTTCGCCCTGGTGGTGGAAGGGCGATGAACAAGGCGTCTTCTTCGAAATACACCTCTGGAGTTAATCTTCCTCCATTTTCTTAGTGCCAATCTTTTCCAAATTCAAATCGTTCGCGTGATTTACGCTGTTTCAGGTGCCTAACCTCAGGTCATCTGGCTAAAACGTGCTCTAGCCAGGTCAGGTGTTGTTCTTGTTTTCCCCTTGGGCATGTTGCGCGCACATGCCTAACGAGAAAGCCCAACCCATTTGGGTATTGACCAAAAGTGGCAAGCCCAAAAATCTCGCCTTTGGATGAGTCGTCGCAGTCTCCTGCCATAAATACTGATTCGGCCTCTAGCTCCTTCTGCGTTGCCGCTTCATCTTCGCCCAATCTACAAGAGAAAACCCCAGCCTCGGCGGCTTCGCCGCTTCCACCTCCGTCCTTTGGCCCTGCTCCCATGGCAAACTTCGCGGTAGATCCTCGTCCGCATGCCCCACGCGGCTTCGAGGTGATCCCGCACAACCCGGAGGATCCACCGCACCGTCTCTTAGTGTACCTAGGCGGCTACATTGATGCCGTCAATGACGACATCGCCATTGCCATGCTGGTCTCGGCGGTGGTGAAGGAGGACTCCAATCCAATGGCGCAAGCAATCAAGGACTTCTTCATTCACCAGCATCACGTCTGCTTGATGGAGGTACGGCCCTGCACAATAGGCGATGCTTATGTCAGATTTTCTAGTTCTCTAGAGCGGGAGCGGTTTCTTGATGGAATTTATCAGCTCACCCCCGAGTACCAGATGCATTTTGTTAAACATGATGAGGGGGTCAATGCTCGTGCTCACCCTGCTGATAGAGAGGCCTGGGTTATGCTCTTGAACTACCCTTTAGATGCTAAGTCCAATGCTTTGGTTGCCAAGCCTGTTGCTGGGTTCGGGCTGTTGAGGTACTGACATGACACCAACTACATGGCCAGAATTGTGGTGCGGGTCATACTCAAAGAAGATGCTGGAATTCCTCATGATGTAACCATTTCTGTTGGAATGCCGCTGTTGACGGTGTATTTTGGTGCACCTAGCATGTTCATTACACTTTGGTTTGGATTTGATTATGGAACTAACCCGCCACTAGGCACACTAATCATATAACAAGTTCATCTTTGTGCATGCATTTGGAAGTGTTGTGTTTATGTAGGAAAACATGGACATAAAGGACGGATTCGCAACAAGTTCAAAGGAGCATTCATGAAGT
Organism: Cenchrus americanus; assembly: GCA_947561735.1. Classification (NCBI taxonomy): domain Eukaryota; kingdom Viridiplantae; phylum Streptophyta; class Magnoliopsida; order Poales; family Poaceae; genus Cenchrus; species Cenchrus americanus. The sequence continues at coordinate 27,614,772 of OX387241.1, read as the reverse complement.
CTTGTTCGTGTTCATGAGCTTGCTGAAATCACTTCCAATGGTGGCGAGGACCGAAGTGCTACGAGGAACACCCCCGAGGATTGAAGCGTAAAAGATCAAACTTCATGCAAAGAGAGCCCCCATCTTGGACGCGAGGATAACAGACATCAAAATCGTGCAAGTGGAGGGGGCAAAGTACATAAGTGCGCGAGGACCCACGGAGCAAAAGGGGCGACCGAACCGGGCCGGGTGGGCTGGGCCGGCCGGCCCAGGCCGGCCGGCCCCGCCCACTTCCGCACCGGTTCGGTCCCGTTTTCCTTGCCCTCGAAGGATCTTCAACCCTAAAACCCCCGACGCGCCGCCAACACCGGGGGGAGGAGTCATTCGCACCGAGAAGGCCATCCACAAGCTAGAGAGAGAGGAGGATCTCCGGCGGGAGATCAACCACCTCGAAGGAAGCACCCTCTCGTGGAGAAGAAGGAAGACACGGCGGAAGGGAAACCATGATCAACGGTGCCATGATCGGCACCTTGATGGGGTAATCTTCTCATTCGTCCATGGGTTGTAATCGATCTTGAGATGTAATCGCACTTTGTCGGATTATCTATCATCTTGTGTTGAATATACTTTAATGCTTAAGGCTTGCAACCGTGCCGTAGAGGGAGTACGAGCTCCAATGCTTCCTTGGATCCATTCAATACGCCGTGTCCATCAAAGGTCTAGTCATGAATACCTTCGCGTAGTGACAGTACGAGAGGAGGGAAAGGGCGAAACCGTGGTCACAACCCCGATAGATTAGATTGGTTTTTCATGTCTTTAAGCGATTGCATGCTCTAGTATCGTAGACCCGTGGGCGAGTGTCTTCTATCTTGATCGTTTATCATTCTCTCTAGTGTAGTTTAGTGTTTTCTAGTTTAATAGTAGTTAGGGTTTTAGTAGCTAGTGTGTCGTTGTTGATCGAACGCTTGTAATCCCCTTGCTCCGCGGATTGACAAGAACCTTGGGAATCCCGTGGTGAAAAAGGTGTGGGGTCCGTACGCTTGCGGATCGTAGAGGGATACGTCTTTTATCCGTCAACAAGCCCCTTTTTCTGGCGCCGTTGCCGGGGAGCAAGTTAGTTTACATCGTTTGATTTGCATCTAACTTAGTTCTAAATTTTAGTTTATCTTTTATTCGCTATATCTAACATATATTATCCAGAAAAACACTTGTTTCTTTTTTGTTTTTGTTTTTATCTTTTTGTCTAGATGGAGTTCGTTAATCAACCCGTGGAAGAACCGGAGAAATCATTAAGGGATTACGCTAGCCCTCGATGTGAAGACATAAAAGTACAAGAGTCGGATTCGAAGCTCGAAGCGACCAAGTATGAAATTAAATCCAAGATCATCAAGATGGTGGCGGAAAACCCATTTGAAGGGATGGTTACGGAGAACCCATATAGACACATAAGGGATTTCACGACAATATGCAACACGGTGCGTCAAGAAGGAGTTCCCGATGAATGGTTCAAATGGAATCTCTTTCCCTACTCACTTGCCGGCAAAGCAAAGACATGGTATTCGGTTGCGTCCTTTGAAGTTGAAGGCAATTGGAACAAGTTGACAAAGAAGTTTTGCGAGAAGTTCTTTCCAATTAGCAAGGTTCAACATCTAAGGAGGCAAGTGATCACTTTCATGCAAGGAGAAGAGGAAGGGATAGACCAAGCCTGGGATAGGTTTAATGAATTAATCGAACAAGGACCAAAACTCGGCTTCACCGGTGACGTACTCTTGCATACATTTTTCTTTTCCCTAACCCCTAGTTGCATGCGACACGTCGAAATGTGTGCGGGTGGGGATCTCATGGAGAAAACACTCACGGAAGCCGCCCAACTTCTACAAAAAGTTAGTAAAGCGGCTGCCATGCGAAGAGATTGGGAAACAAGACTTGCGGAAGAGCCGGAATTCAATTCAAGGAAGAAGAAGCTTGCTGATTTTTCTAAAGAGGCAACCCCGAAGTCACAAAAGAGGAGCCAATCATGGAAAAGCTTGAACAAGAACACATCAAGTCAAGAACTACACCAAACGTCGACTTCGCCGCGCCAAATGAGACGAACAAGAGAAGCATGTCAAGCGCGAAGCCACTAAGGGAGTTCGAACCAATGGATTGGGTTCCTATTGATTACGGAGAAGTATTCGACAAGAGAAGACCGTTCCCTAATCAAAAGGGAATGGCAAGAGCATTGGAAGTGGATTTCCCACCGGAGAAGAAAGCTGAAAATTCATACGACCTCGAAACCACCGGTGAGATTTTTGAAAAGCTCTTTGGAGATGACGTGGTGGATCCGGAACATATTGCCGAGGTGAAGAGAATCATGGGGATCAAGCCCGAAGCATCACCATACGCTTGCCTCGCTGAAATTTACTCGATAGGATCCGAAGAAGAAGAGAAGATGACGCCGCACTTGAGTTGCGAGATCAACGGAGTTCAATGCAAAGCTTTATGCGACATCGGAGCCCAAGTAAGTGTTCTATCTTCTAAAATTTATGATAAAGTTCAATACCACAACCTAGACTTAGCTCCAACATCAACGAAATTAATTATGGGAGATGGTAGAACTATCAAACCTCTAGGTATTGCTTGCAACATGAAAGTAAAAATCTCTAGAAACTATATACCAACCGATTTCTTTGTTATTGATGCTTACCATGGTAATTCTGATCATATAATCTTAGGTATGCCTTTTCTTAAGTTGGTAGATGCCGTGTTAGATGCCGGAGAAGGCAAAGTAACAATGAACCTTAATGGAACAAAGTACACATATAACTTTCTTCGTGCTTCTAAACACCTTACACCTTTTCCTCCCGAAGATGAAGAAGTAGAAGAGATAGATAGTCTTTGTTTTGTTGAAACCCTTAGAGACCCGCTGCAAAGAGCGATGGAAAATCAAATTAGTAATCAACAAGATGAAGAACTAGAGGAAGCAACAAAAGGCTTAGAGCCGCATGATGGTAGCATGGAGGAAGAGAAGTTCGAAGACATAGGAGAAATCAAACCTGAGGAGCCTCAAGTGCCCGAGGTAGACCTTAAACCTTTGCCCAAGGGATTAAAATATGAATTTTTGGGCCCAAACAAAACTTATCCAGTCATTGTGAGCGACGAGTTGATCCCCGAAGAAAATGAAGCGTTGCTGATTTTATTAAAAAACATAGGAAGGTGATTGGATATTCAATTAATGATCTCAAAGGTATTAGCCCAGCCTTTTGCACTCATCGTATACCAATGGAAGACCAATGTAAGCCCGTAGTGGACCATCAAAGGAGGCTAACCCATGCCATGCGAGAGGTAGTGAAGAAAGAGGTTATCAAGTTACTTGATGCCGGAATCATCTACCCGGTTCCGCATAGCGAATGGGTGAGCCCGTACATTGTGTACCGAAGAAAGGAGGTTTGACCGTGGTGAAGAATGAGAAGAATGAATTGATACCGCAAAGAACCGTGACCGGGTGGCGGATGTGTATCGATTACCGTAATCTTAACAAAGCAACGAAGAAAGATCACTTCCCCCTACCGTTCATAGACGAGATGCTCGAGAGGTTAGCAAACCACGCTTATTTTTGCTTTCTCGATGGATACTCGGGGTTCATGCAAATTCCTATTCACCCGAAGATCAACATAAGACAATGTTTACGTGTCCTTACGGAACGTTTGCATATAGGAGGATGCCCTTCGGCCTATGCAACGCTCCGGCCTCTTTTCAACATTGCATGATGGCCGTGTTCTCGGAATTCATCGAAGAAATTGTTGAAGTGTTTATGGATGATTTTTCCGTTTACGGGAAGACGTTCATGGATTGCTTAGCAAACTTAGAAAAGGTCCTTACAAGGTGTGCGGAGGTAGATTTGGTTTTAAATTGGGAAAAGTGCCACTTCATGGTTAAGCAAGGCATAGTGCTCGGACATGTTATATCCGAGAGAGGAATTGAAGTGGACAAGGCTAAGGTAGAGACGGTTGAGCAACTCCCACCTCCTACGGATGTCAAGTCCTTAAGGAGCTTTCTAGGCCATGCGGATTCTATAGAAGATTTATAAAGGACTTCTCGAAGATCACTAAGCCTTTAACACACCTTCTTCAAAAGGATGTGGCTTTCGACTTTGATGAGAAGTGTCTAGCGGCATTCGGACCTTGAAAAATGCGTTGGTGAGTGCTCCCATCATCCAACCTCCGGATTGGAGCCAACCTTTCGAGATCATGTGTGACGCAAGTGACTACGCCGTAGGCGCGGTCTTGGGTCAAAGAAAGGAAGGCCGAGTTCACGCCGTTTACTACGCTAGCAAAACTCTTAGTGGGGCACAATTAAATTACGCCACTACGGAAAAAGAATTGCTAGCGGTGGTATTCGCTTTCGAAAAATTCAGATCTTACATCGTGAACTCGAAAGTCATTGTTTACACCGATCACGCAGCCATCAAGTATCTCTTGGCTAAGAAGGAAGCTAAACCACGTTTGATTCGTTGGATCCTTCTTCTCCAAGAGTTTGATGTTGAAATTCGTGATAAAAAGGGGGGTGGAGAATGTTGTGGCCGATCATTGTCTAGGATGAATCGTGGACAAGATGATAAAGAGCCCATAGAAGATAAGATGAGAGATGACCACCTCTATAGAGTGCTTGATAAAGATACTTGGATGGTCGACATCATTCGAGCAATTCGAAAGATGCCCCTCAATCATCTAGATAAAAACACTCAAAGGAAGATAATCTCTGAAAGTAAGAAATATTTTTGGGATGCGCCATACCTCTTCAAGCTTGGCAATGATGGAGTGATGAGAAGATGTGTGCCAAGAGAAGAGAGGCTTGAGATTCTAAGGGAGTGCCACTCGGCGGAGTACGGTGGACACTATAGCCACTTTCGAACCGAAGCAAAAGTATGGTCGAGCGGATTCTATTGGCCGGAGATGCATGAAGATACTAAAAGATATGTTGCGTCATGCCCCGAATGCCAAAGAACCGGAAACATCTCTCAAAGAAATTCTATGCCTTTGAAATACAACTTGCAAATCGACATATTCGATGTATGGGGCATAGACTTCATGGGGCCTTTTAAAAACTCATTTGGATTCGAGTATATACTTGTTATGGTTGATTATGTATCCAAGTGGGTAGAGGCTATACCATGTCGTAAAGCTTCCACGGAGGAGTCCATCACTATGATCAAGAACGTGATTTTTCCCCGTTTTGGTACACCGAGAATCTTGATAAGTGATGGAGGAACTCATTTCACCGGGAAGAACTTCAAAAGGTGCTTGTCCAAGTTGGGAATTGAGCATAGGGTCTCCACGGCCTATCACCCACAAACCAACGGACAAGCGGAGACGTCAAATAGGCAATTAAAAAGCATACTCAACAAAACCATAGAGAAGGGAGGCAAGGATTGGTCAAAGAAATTAGACGGAGCTTTATGGGCTTATCGAACGGCGTTTAAAACACCGATAGGTATGACCCCTTATCAATTTGTCTATGGAAAAGCTTGCCACCTTCCGGTTGAGTTGGAACATAAAGCCTATTGGGCGATTAAAGAGATGAACCTTGATCTCGATGCCGTGGTGGTGAAACGAAGAATTCAAATAAGCGAGCTAGAGGAGTTGAGGTTGAAAGCATATGAAAACGCAAGCATATACAAGGAGAGAATCAAAAGGTGGTATGATAAAAGATTGAAGAAAAAAGAATTTAAAGAAGGAGATAAGGTCCTCCTCTACAATTCGAGGTTTAAAACCTTCGGAAAGGGGAAATTGCAAAGCAAGTGGGATGGACCTTATGTTGTGCATTCGGTGTTCTCCAACGGAGCGGTAACAATTATGGATATAAATGGCGATCAATTTGTGGTGAATGGACAGCGGCTTAAGGTTTACTACGAACCCGATGTCGTGCCCCTTCATCATGTTGACGTCTTCACCATGGAGGAAGAGCCCGAACGTCCCGCCTAGGACGAAAAACAAGGCATCAACTTCTGTAAATAATTTTTCTTTTAGTTTTCTGGAGTTTTTCGCGAAGATTTACTGGGCCAACTTTTTCCCATGGGCTGAGGAAGAAAAAAATAGGGCGGTGTGCAAAAACCGGACCGGCCCGCCCCCGAGGCAGGGTGGGCCGGCCGGCCCAGGCGGATCGGCCCAGGAGGGCCCGATGCCCGATGACGCCGAATTTCGCCCGAATTTCTCCTTTTTGACTTCCTTGTTTGGTCGCAAAATTTTAAGGGAAGTGTAAAAAAGGAAAATAAGGTTCCCAGGGTTTTTCCCTCAGGACTATATATTTGGCCGAATTGGGAGCTCGAGAATCAAACCTTTCAAGCAATGTGTTGCACCCTTGTAGCAGCCATTGAGCCTCCAAAAAGCTTAGAGTTGAAGCTAGAAGCCAAGAAGCCATCGATGGAGGAGGCGATGCGATGCGAGCTCAAGCTACCCGTCAAGAGGACCGCACGTATCCGTTGCGGAGGACGTGTCCCGACCAGAGCTCTCGCATCTCGCAACCCCGTCAAAGGAGAGAAGGTCCCTACACTCGTCCGAAGGTCGGCACGCCTCCAAGGCATCAAGCGTAAAGATTACAAGGAGGTGTCGCTGGAGCCTAAATATTATGGGGATAGCGACTACTCCGACGATCGTAGCCCGAGCTCGTGGGCGGCCGCCGGTAGAGATGATGATGATTGGGATGAGCAGCCCAATGAAAGGACTCCCGAAGGCCCCAACTGCGACGGCAACGACGGTGGCGAAGGCAACGGCAATGGAGGTGGCGACGACGGTGGTGACAACGGTGGAGATTATGGCGACGACGACCCCTTCGGATTGCATCCGGTGTCTTGTCGAGTTTGCCATCAATCCATCGCGGATCTCTACACGTCGGCCGAAGAATGTCTCCAAGCCATGGAAGCGATGAAGCGGCGTAGGGAGGACTTGGAGCGCGTAGTTGAAGATGACTATAAGTTCCTTAACCGTAACGTGCGCAAACTTTTCGGCATGGTTGGAAACATGAGAGGCAAGTGGTGCAAAACTTGCTTGAAGTACCATTAGATCTACCCACTTGCTTGAAGTACCATTAGATCTAGTTTTCCCCTTAGGATTTTGTAAGATACGACGAGGACATCGTATGTTTTAAGTGTGGGGGAGAGCTAGCTCGCTAGCCTTAGCTTTTAAACTTCAAGTTTAGGTTCGGTTTAATCTTCGTGTGAGAGTCTTAGTGTTTTAATGAGTCTTTAGTTTTTGAGTCTGTTTTAAAATTTTTGCAAGTGTCTTAAATTAGTGTTGAGTCAAGAAAATCAAATAAAAAGAGTCTTTATATATATCTTTGTGTTTTATGTATTGTTTATCTTTATTTACTTGTTTGTTTAATCTTCGATTCTTGATATATGAACACAAGTATGTGGTTTGAAAAACGTTTACCGTGGTGCTTAGTGGAATCGCTACTACTTAAAGTACCCATACCGCACTTCGATCTTGAGCTTCACATGCTAGTTGTGCTATGTTCGATGCTAAAAATTGGAGGATTTCAGTTCTGAAAATTATTTTAAAACCCTTGTAATAAAGGTTAGCAAAACCTCTTTTTCCAAGTTGAGAGTAAGAAAAAATTCCTATCCAAAGCCAAGTTTATTTTTTCGCTCCACCATAAGTGTGATTAGCACGATGAGTTAGGCTAGGACCCTTCTCTCTTGGTGAGTTTTAATTTCGAGCAATGATCATGTCCTTGTGCTTATCTTTTGTTGCTAGCCTCGTCATATATTCGGTAACGTGACGTTCACAACGGAAGTCACGTACATCGCCGAATTCCATACCCAACCCTATACATCTCTTTTGTACATCGTATTCCTTGAACACAACCTATTTTCAAAGTTTCGTCTCGTCTCTAGCATGATTTATTTAAAAATTTCAGATTGTATGCATGCGAGGAAAGAGAGAATTGAAAGCTTTGAAAAGTTGTCAAGAGAGAGAAAAATAAAGAGAAAAAGTATGTGTATGGAAAAGAAAGAAAGAAAGAAAGAAAGAAAAATCATATGTGAATGAAAGAAGAAAAAGAAAAAGAGAAAGATGAGTTAGCAATGAAGATATGAGAGGGATGGATCAAGTGAAAGAAAAGAAAAAAAATAAATAAAGTGTAAGGAAGGATGTCACGTTGATTGTGAGACGAAACTTTTACTCTATTTCCAACCATGTGCAATCCGACAACGAGGACATCATTGGTGCCTTGTAGTCACAATTTTCTTTTGCCCTTGCACATGTCCACCATTCTAAATCTTCTCATCCTTGATATCCCTACATATGGTTAATTCTCATGATCATTGGCTTTGAAAGGTAGACAACCATTAGAGGAAGTTCTTAGTTTGACAATACTTGTGTTGATTGCGCTAGCCCTACCTATAGCTCCACTTTTACATGATATATGAGAGATTAATGGGAGGTGAGAGTTTTATAAAATTTGGTTAGGATAGACACTTCATATGAGTGACTTGAGAGAGCTTGGAGAAAGGTTTTTGTCTAATACTTGTTGCAGGAATTTTTGTTTTGAAAACCATAAAAACCCTCCGATGGAAGCAAAGGAGTAAGCATGGCTGAAATTGAAGACTTCAAGTGAAGGGTTTGAGTTGTGGGGTAAATCTTGACGTGGTAAAAATTCTAAACGCCCATGTTTATGTTTGATTATTATTACTTTGTGTTTATGTATTATAGATGAAAAGATTGACTAACTTGTGAAGGAGGATTAATGATACACGATTACACACCATGGACGAAATTCTTTTACGAGTACTTGCTCGAGGACGAGCAAGAGCTAAGTGTGGGGGAGATGTTGACGGTGTATTTTGGTGCACCTAGCATGTTCATTACACTTTGGTTTGGATTTGATTATGGAACTAACCCGCCACTAGGCACACTAATCATATAACAAGTTCATCTTTGTGCATGCATTTGGAAGTGTTGTGTTTATGTAGGAAAACATGGACATAAAGGACGGATTCGCAACAAGTTCAAAGAAGCATTCATGGAGTCTTGTTCATGTTCATGAGCTTGCTGAAATCACTTCCAATGGTGGCGAGGACCGAAGTGCTACGAGGAACACCCCCGAGGATTGAAGCGTAAAAGATCAAACTTCATGCAAAGAGAGCCCCCATCTTGGACGTGAGGATAACGGCATCAAAATCATGCAAGTGGAGGGGGCAAAGTACATAAGTGCGCGAGGACCCACGGAGCAAAAGGGGCGACCGAACCGGGTCGGGTGGGCTGGGCCGGCCGGCCCGGGCCGGCCGGCCCGGCCCACTTCCGGCACCGGTTCGGTCCCGTTTTCCTTGCCCTCGAAGGATCTTCAACCCTAAAACCCCCGACGTGCCGCCAACACGGGGGGAGGAGTCATTCGCACCGAAGGCCATCCACAAGCTAGAGAGAGAGGAGGAGGATCTCCGGCGGGAGATCAACCACCTCGAAGGAAGCACCCTCTCGTGGAGAAGAAGGAAGACACGGCGGAAGGGAAACCATGATCAACGGTGCCATGATCGGCACCTTGATGGGGTAATCTTCTCATTCGTCCATGGGTTGTAATCGATCTTGAGATGTAATCGCACTTTGTCGGATTATCTATCTATCATCTTGTGTTGAATATACTTTAATGCTTAAGGCTTGCAACCGTGCCGTAGAGGGAGTACGAGCTCCAATGCTTCCTTGGATCCATTCAATACGCCGTGTCCATCAAAGGTCTAGTCATGAATACCTTCGCGTAGTGACGATACGAGAGGAGGGAAAGGGCGAAACCGTGGTCACAACCCCGATAGATTAGATTGGTTTTTCATGTCTTTAAGCGATTGCATGCTCTAGTATCATAGACCCGTGGGCGAGTGTCTTCTATCTTGATCGTTTATCATTCTCTCTAGTGTAGTTTAGTGTTTTCTAGTTTAATAGTAGTTAGGGTTTTAGTAGCTAGTGTGTCGTTGTTGATCGAACGCTTGTAATCCCCTTGCTCCGCGGATTGACAAGAACCTTGGGAATCCCGTGGTGAAAAAGGTGTGGGGTCCGTACACTTGCGGATCGTAGAGGGATACGTCTTTTATCCGTCAACGGCCGCCACTCATGAAGTCTTGGACTTGCCCTGTCTTTGCTTTGAAGTGCAAGAATGTCACTCTGTTGGGCGATGAAGATGAACTCTGGCGGATGGCTTATTGCATCCTCTCCCTGTTGGTCCCCCTTGTTGGATGGGACCCAATCCCGTTGAGCCTTCGTCGGTGATGCAAAACCCCATAGCTGTGTTTGAAGGCGATGTTGCCATGAATGATGGGGATGCCTCGGTTGGAGGTGGTGGTATGTATCAAGATGGAGTTGAGCATCGGGGGGTAGTTGTGGACCAACCCTTGGCACATGATGCCGTTGAGAAGGAAGCTCATGTTCCCGGGCAGACCTGCTGTTAACCCCGTTGTTGTGGTTGACCATGTGCCTTCGATGCGCCAAGGCGTTGGTTGCCTTAAGCTTTACGCCCTCTGCCTCGAATGCTTTTGCTGTTCAAATTGATCGGGTGAACCTCTTTGTGTCTGCTTCTTTTATGTACCTTCATCATTTTTTCTTCCCCTTCCACAATCTTTTAGTTTTTGAGGTTAATCTTGATACCTTAGTTCCACCATATATCTCAATGATGATGTTCTTCTTTATCTCGCTTCCATTGTTTTGGAACGGAATGATCGGGCTGGTTCATCCTTTGTTAGACCTCTTCTCCCACCTACGGGCTTGCCATTGGTGTCGTATGCCGACTCGATGATGATGATGATGTGGTCGAGGTGCGGGGTCCCCTCACTCCCTCTTCCGGGAAGCACCGTGCCCGAAAGCCGAAAGAACCTCTTGAGGCCTCCTTCTGCGCCGTAGCAAGCGTCCGAACCCGGACACGGGTGGCTTCCGCAATTCTTCAAATGCTCGTGCGGCTACCATCGACACTCCTCCGGCTTCGTCCGTCCGTGTTGATGCTCTCGTTCTTGTTCCGGCCTCACCATCGTACGTTGTTGTGCGGCGGACGCGGCTTCCCCCTCTTGCTCCACTTATGTCCCTCTCCGTCATTCGGGGAATGGCGACGGAGTTCCTCAAGATGCCACCGAGGCGGTGTCTACAAGCTGCTCTTCGAAACTCGATGAAGATGATGAAGCCTAATCTTCTTTGTAATAGGACTAGCTCTCATCTAGTAGTTCGCCGGGTTTCGGGCTTTTCTTTTGCTACTCTTTTAGCTTTGTGATGATTTTGAACAATTATGTCCAATTATGGATCCGGTGGTGGTAGTTGGTTGCCTTTTGTGGGCTTACATATGGCTCTTTGCCATAGTGCTTTGCACTGTGGTTTCCTTTTGTGATGCTTCTAGTTTCCTTAATGAATCAATCTAGGGCCTTTAATTTGCTGGTATGGAATGTTCGTGGTATCAATTCCCAGGGGAAATGGGATGCTATTCGTGACAAGATTGCAGAGTCCTCAGTCGGTGGTTTGCTTGCAAGAAACAAAGAGAGGACTGTTTGATTCATCCTATCTGAGGATTTCTGTCCAAGGAATTTATCTAAGTTTGAGTTTTTTCCCTCTGATGGTGCTTCTAGTGGATTGCTTACTATTCAGAACCCTGCTCTTTTTGATGGTTCACTTTTGTCAGCTAATGCTTACTCTATTACTGTCAAACTAACCTGTGCTATAAATGGAAACTCCTTATGTTTTTCGAACATTTATGGTCCAGCTGCTGTTTTTGAAAGAGTTGTATTCATCAATTGGCTTTACAGTTTTGATACTTCGATTTTGATGACCTGCTTGCGAGTGATTTCAACCTTATTAGGTCTCCGGCTAACGAGAAATAAAGAGGGTGGTAATCCGCAGGATATGCTTCTCTTTAATGATCTTATTCAGGCATCTTGATTTGGTTGAAATTGAGTTCGGGGGCAAAGACTTTACTTGGAGTAATATGCAACGGGACCCCCTCCTTGAAAAGCGGATTGGGTCTTCACTTCTTCCTCTTGGGCTACCTCATACCCCGACACTTCGTTAAGGTGTTAAGCGGACCGGTTTCGGGTCACACGCCCTTCATGGTAATCATTGGCACTCATGTCCTCAAAGCTAGGTTATTTTGCTTTGAGAATTACTAGATGGATTTCCCGGACTACATGTCGGTTGTACAACCGCACCGGGACACCGCCCCATTCTTTGTCAATGCAAAGCAAAAGCGTCAATGCCAAATTCGGACAAGTCGAAGTGGCCTTAAACTTTGGAGCAAGGAGCTTTCTAAATTGGGGAAGCTAATCAATAACTCACATTTTTTGGCTACCTTGGATGGTCCGGAAGAGCAAAGGCTTCTCGGCTCCATTGAAAGTAGTTTTAGAAGATTAGTTAAGCAAGTATCTTGCTAAGCTCCCGGAGGCTAAAAGGTTGTATTGGAAGCAGAGAAATGCGCCGGATGGGTGATCTTTGGTGATGAAAATACAAGGTTGTTTCACACTATGGCCACCTACTCTATGAGAAGAAATTTCATCTCTTCACTCACTTTGGAAGATGGTTCGAGGTTTTTGAGCATGAGCAAAAAGTTGGAGTACTTTGGTCTACATATAGAGAAAGGCTAGGGGTTTCTTAATTTTACGGGTTTCTCTTTGAACTTTCTAAGCCCATTCCCTTAGCGACTTACCGGTTTTGGATGGTCCTTTCTCCATGGAGGAGATCATCGTTGTGCTCAAGGACATGCCGTTAGATCATGCTCCTAGTCCGGATGGCTTCAACGATGCTTCTTTCAAAAGATGTTGGCCAATAATTAAGAATGACATTGTCGATTGTGCAAGGACTTTCTTGATAGTAATTTGAATCTAGCAAGCATCAATGTCTCTTTGACCACTCTTATTCCTAAAAAGGACAACCTCAGGACTGTGAATGATTTTAGTCTGATTTCTCTTTTAAATTACTCTTTGAAGTTCCTAACAAAGCTTCTATCCAACAGAGTGCAAACAGTTATCCTAAAAGTGGTTCATGCTAATCAATATTGATTCATCAAAGGCAGAACTATTCAAGATTGTTTAGCTTGGGCTTTTCAGTTTCTTCACATGTACCATAAATCAAAAAAGAGAGATTGTTCTTCTCAAGCTGGATTTTGAAAAGGCATTTGATAAAATTGAGCATGCTGTTATAATAGAAGTCCTAAAGCATAAAGGCTTTTCTGATAAGTGGATCTCATGGATTAAGGCTATTTTGTCCTCTAGTTCCTCTTAAGTTCTTCTAAATGGGGTACCTGGCAAAGAGTTTAAGTGTAGGAGACGGGTTCGGCAAGGGGATCCCCTTTCCCCCCTTCTTTTTGTTCTGCGAGCCGATCTCTTGCAATCGGTGGTCAATCTTCGAAGCTCTCCTTGGTAATCTGTCTCACCCTCTTAGAAGTGAATTTTACGGTGACTATCCTATAATTCAATATGCTAATGACACCTTGGTGATTCTACCACCGATCTGCTCAACTCTCACATTTGAAGGAGGTGCTACATATCTTTGCTAGTTCCATAGGTCCGAAGGTGAATTTTGATAAATCCTTTTTGGTTCCTATCAATGTGGATGAAAGTAATTGGCATTCCCTTGTTGGGGCCCGAAAATCGGATTGGGTGCCCGAACACAAGGTTTATGAACAAGACTCACAAGAATTATGAAAGGGAGACAAAGAATCACCAAAAGCCTGAACTCGCCTCAAAAGTTGTGAATCCCTTTACACGTGCCCTCGCACCCTCTTTTATAGGGAGACGAAAGGACTTTTACATTCCGAGAATACCCACGAATCTAGGGAATATTCCTAGTGTGAACACGTACATAAATGTCTTTTAGATCCCGTGATTTGCGGGGCTGAATTCATATATTTACAAGTACGCCACCGGTTCACACGTCAAGCCGGACTTTTGAGGTCACGTCTTTGACTTGGCTTCCTCCCCGATTCCCGATTCCTTCATTCATGAAGATCTTCACATATCATGATTCCCGAACTTCGCGGGTTTCGACCGCGTAACTTCACGAGTTCGTGAGTCTAGAGCTTCGCGAGTTATGATTTCGAGCTTCGCGGGTTCCGATTCCGGACCTTCACGGGTTCATGATTTCGAGCTCGCGGGTTAATAATTCTAGAATTCGGCGAGAATTGTACATCCCGAAATGGGTTGAAAAGTTCGAACACAAGGGCCTAGTTCGGTCGTTACTTTTATGTTTTTTGTGAAACACCCGAGCATACTAAGATTTCTTCATATCACCACTCTCGCGAACTGTTCCATGAATTTCGACAATACGACGTTTCGAGGGTGCTAGGGTTTTACCAAGTTCCCCAACACTAGCCCCTCGGGGAAGCGGGATGACTCCGACGATCCGTTTCCACGAAAACTTTCGGACTTTGGTAAAAAACGTCACCCTCGGAACGTCGGAGTGGACACGCGTCCCCTGGAAAACTCGCAACGGTCGAATCGAGGCAACTTCTTGAAACTACCCCCCTCGCCCCTATAAATAGAGAGGTTCACACTTTGTAAAAATTTTCACCGACCCCTTGCTTTCTCCGAACTTTTCGCCGACATCCTCGCACAAAGGTTCTTCGCGACAAAGGGTCCGAAAATTCAAGAATCTCTTGACTTTCGAAGGTATTATTCTCTCGTTATCCCGTTATGCTTTTCTTTCTTTCAACACACGAATTTATGAATTTTGTTTCGCATATTTAGATTCGCAAAAAACATCTTAGCTCTTGCCTTTGTGTTACGCCAATTAGGTGGCCCGTGTTAAAAGCACCGCTAGACCCATGACGATCGAAGAGTTGGTCGCTGCGGCATTCCGCCCGCCGAGCAATAAATTCAAGAACCCAAGATTGCTCAACCTCCGAACATAACACATCCCCTGCTGCCGGCGAATCCGAGAACCGTGAAGACGGGGAGATTAGATCGGAAGGAGAAGATATCGGAGATGTCGATGCGATCCGAAAGATCTTGTTGCGGTAAAGCGATCAAAAGCTCTCCCTCCGTCTTTTTTTGGGGAATCTAAAGTTACGACCAACTTTCCCGCGGGCGGTGGTCGCGCTCCCCCGGACGAATAAGTTCCCACTCCCGAAGCCGACGAAATTGTCGAATTTCGTGACTTCTTCACTTGCGGGTTAAGGTTCTCCTGCGATCCCCTTACGCTCGCGATCTTGGACAAGTTTTCTATGAAGATTCACCGGCTCTCACCGAACCCGTTTCCGGACGTTTCCAAGTTTTTTTTGGATTACGAAGACTTTCGGGTGTAACTTCGGTGCCGATTTTTTCGCCCGATTGTTCGAGTTGGTCATCGTGCCGGACATTACCAAGCTCAACGACGGTCAATACTACGAAGCGCACTATACGTGTTGCACTTTCAACACCCGCGAGGCAAAGCACGCGAAAGGGGCTCACACGAATCCAAATCGCACCCTGTCGCAAAACGAACTTGGTGAAAGACCGGAGCTCCTACTAGTTTTATGTCAAGGTGGACATATCTACGATTCACGGCTACGATGGACCAGCTCATCCTTTCTCCACGCCCATCGAAGCATTAAGC
This sequence comes from Cenchrus americanus, assembly GCA_947561735.1. NCBI lineage: Eukaryota > Viridiplantae > Streptophyta > Magnoliopsida > Poales > Poaceae > Cenchrus > Cenchrus americanus. The sequence continues at coordinate 27,599,266 of OX387241.1, read as the reverse complement.
GCTATTAGCATTGCTTCATACAACCACCGAGTTGCTTTGGAACCGGGAGCTGCGAAAGTGCATTTCATCTTGCAAGTACAATTCTCTACGTGGTCGCGACATTATTGAGGAGTTGTAACGCCGTGTTTTTAGCCCTAAATAAATCACCTATTAAATCATGCGTAATTTCAAAAACCGATCCGCCGAGCTCGGTTACCATTAAAACCCTAGCCGCCGTTTTCTCTCTCTCTCTCTCTCCCCCGCGCGCGTGCCGCACTTTCCGCCGGCACCGCACCACGGCCGCACCCCCGCGCGCCTTCCCAAAGCCGCGGTCGGCCACCGGCCGGGAATCCCTCGCACGCCGCGGTCCCGCCGGCCGGTCCGCCTCGCCGTCACCTCCGCCCCGGAAATCACGCCGACACCGGGAAATCGGAAAAACCCCACAAAACCCTCCCCTAATTTCCCTAATAATTTTTCCTAATTTTCTAAAATTTTTCCAATATCCTCCCTATTTTTTCCCATTTTTCCTTTTCTTTCCTTCCCTTTTCTTTCTCTCTTTTCTTTTTCCTTTTTCCTTTTCCTCTTTTTCCTTTCTCCTTGTTTCTTTCCTCCCCCCTCCCTTCTCCTTCCTCCCGCGCGGCGGCACCTCGCGTCCCCCCGCGCCGCCGCCCCGGCACCACGTTGACCACGGGCCCGCGTGGCCGCGCGCGCCGACCACGCCACCCACACAAGCACGCCACCGCCTCCCCCTCTCTTCATCGCTCGCACCGGCCGGTCGCCGAGCCGTCGCGTCCGGCGGCCGCTCGCCGCCCGCCGCGCCGGCTCGCCACCCCCGCCGTGGGGTCTGTCCGATTCCCCCCGCATTGGGCGGCCGTCGACGCATCCCATCCGCACGGACGAGACGAGACCCCGCCGGGACGCCATTAATGGTCGAGTCGCCGCACCGTGGTGTCGCCGCCGCCGCCGTCCGTCGGTCGGTCCCGCCGGCCTACCACCTCCGCGCCCCACGCCCGAAAAGACCCAAGCTGCGCTCGACGACCTCGCGTCCCCGCCCGTGCCGTCCCGTCGCCCGGCGACCGGGCCCCTCGCCGGCCGGACTTCGAGAAGGAGCCCGAGCCGCCGGCGACCCCCCCCCCCTTCGCCGGAAAAATCTAGCCCCGAACCGACTTGCTCGGCCTATAAAAGGGCGGCACCCCTCCTCGCCGCTCCCCACCCCAGCCGCAGGCATCCAGGAACATTCAATTGCGCCGCCCCGCCACCATTCGCGCCGCCGCCCTCAACCTTCCCCGCCGGCCGCCCCTTGCCGCGAAGGAACCCCCTCGAGCAACCCCTGACCGAGGTGAGCATGGGAGTGGCAAGCCCTCGCCTCCCTCTTCCTTTTTCCCCTACCTCCGGCCGCCACCAACCCGGGAGCTCGCCGCACCGCCGCCGGACCGAGACCGGCGCGGCCGCGCCCCCCGTTCGTCCGATTCGAAGGGGGGAAAGGGGGGAAGGGGATGGCATTTTGCCAAGGACCCCCCCCCCCCCCCGTTTCCCCTTATTATTTCAAAACCGAGCCCTCCTTTCTTATTTCTCTTTATCTTTCCAATTAAGTCCCTAGGTTAATAGTTAATCAAAGAATAAACAACTGTTATACCCTAGAATAAATTACAAAATGACCCTAACTTAGTTTATATTAGCATAAACACCCTTCTTACCATTTGTAGAGATTGCTATTAGGTCCCTAACTCCTATACCACCCCTGTGACCCAACATTTACGATTAAACCCGGACCTCACCCCCGCTATTCCCCCGTGGTACACCACCGAACCACCACCCCCCCTAGGGCTTATATATACCCCCTCTCCACTCACTTCCCCCTCCCCGAGCTCGGCCGGGAAACGTGTGTGCTAATATTGCTTGCTTGCTTGTGTGTACGCTATAGCCGACGGAGTAGACGGAGGAAGGTACCCCGAGCCGAGAGATCGAAGCCGACTACGCGAGCGAGGAGCCCGAGGTCCCGAACGCCGAGCCGGCCCTCCCCGAAGACTTCGAAGACGGCAAGTTCAACCTCCCCCTTTGATGCATGTTTCTGTCCTAGTTTTATAAATGCACCCTATAACCGTTTTATAAATTGCATATTGTTTTACTACAAAACATGGTAGGATAGCCACCCTTGATTGCTATGATTGAACCTTGTTTTGGCCTAAATGAGTGCTTTAAAAATGTGTGAGTGCTTTCAAAAGGTGTGAGTGCTTTAAAATGGAAATGGGGTATTGTTGGAAAATGAGTACAGATCTGGGTAGACAGGATGGACGTCTGTGTCAGGAGAATGGGTGAGCTCGTACCTGTGTGGTTGGGCGTGTTGGGAGTTGTCCATCTTGTCGGTTAAGGACCGGGTTGCGTGACATCTCACCTGACCCAAATCATCGTACAACCACTCGACCGTTGTATGTGGCAACGGCTTAGCATAAACCCCACTAGTTAATCTACTTGCCATCTGGTGTGCGGGTGAGCGGCGGGGAGACCAAGGAGTCGGGGTACGCTCCGTGTGAGGTACGCCCCGGTTATGTGGGATAACCCCTTGGGTGCTTCCGTGGTGGCTCGTAGTGTTAGCTAAGGTGGGTAATGGCTTTGATAGGATCCGTACCGCACCGAGGTGTCCGTGTGACGGTACCCTACTTGTGGGTAAAGATGTACAACCTGCGCAGAGTGTCAAACCTATTCGAATAGCCGTGTCCACGGTATTGGACGAGTCACGGTGTGGTCACAAAAACTAGTGTTTGGGATGGGATGTTTTACGGCGTGAGTTGTTTTACGGGTAAAGTGTGTGGTGTGTGCACGGGCTACGACGGACGGGAAGTCCGGTAGATCCACGGTGGTTTTCCTAAAACCGGTGAGTTACTTGGGTTATGAAAATGATTTGCGAAAACCTTTTTGAAATGAACCCCTGCATGTGTAAGTTTGCAAAATGAACCTTAACCTGATCCTTGTTATACCTTATGCATGATACTGCTTATAAGCCCCTCCGTGGGTGGGGTTGGATTTGCTGAGTACGTATGTACTCACTCTTGTTTACTAACTATGTTACAGAGGAGGATCCCGATTACATCCCCGAAGACGTTGAGTAGGTTGTGCCCTACACCCAACCGTGCCTGTGTACCAGGGCCCTACCGAAAGCTTCCATGGTGTGGTACTCTGAGGAGGCTATGGAAGCCTTTGCTATCGTAGTGTGGTCGCTAGCGTTTGTGTTGTTTATTGTAGCATTGGCACTACCGTGCCCTTTTTGTAACCGTAATGTAAAAGACCGATTCCACACTGTTGTAATAAATGTGCTACCGGAGCCTCCCGGGATCGGTATTTGTGTCACATTTGGTCACCTCTCGATGAGGGGACGCTTCGGGTGGTATCGAGCCGTAGGTTGGCCGTAGGACATGACCCCTAGGATACGATACCTCCTGCGGCCCTCTCTAACCTTTCCTTTGCTAAGCTCACCTTTTCTCAAATCCTTACCTTGATTCTTGCTTGCTTCCAGATGCCTAACCCCGAGTGGAACGGTGGAATTTGCCCCGTCCAGCCTGGCCTCCCTAACCTGTTGCTACTCAGCCTAGAGCGCGTCGGAGTAAGGGACCCGCCAGAGTTCGTCTACCGGGAGTACGAACGCTTCGGCACCCTTCGGTGTAAGCTGCTGATCTTTGTGGGAAGAAGCACGCTTTACCCCGACATTGAGCCATGGTACGTCAACGCCACTGGTTTTCGCTTTGCCGACACCTACCCCAAGGCTGCTCGGAAGGCCTTGCGTCAGCTACGAGTGGTCTATAGACAGCACCTCCGAAGGACTCCAATGGGATTCTTTCCACCCTCCGGAGGAAGAGGACGCTCGTGGATTGATCGCATGAGAGGTTTGGAACGAGAGGAAGAAGACTTAGAAGAGGCAGTTTCCCACCTATCCATATACCTCGAGAGGCCTAGACCACCTTTATCGGGAGCAAGCCCGGCGGTGAAGCGAGCGGATAGACGGGGCGAAAAGAGCGAACGAGAGAATAGAACTAGAAAGGGTGAAGACAACCATAGCGGAAGTTGAACTACACAACACCAAGCAAGAATACCTCGGGGAAAGAGAGCGCACGCCGTTGGCCCATAAAGCCCTATGGGATGAGCGGGAAGGAGCGTAGAAGCGAGAGATGAAGGAGCCGGAGAGCGAGAAGAGAATGAACCGAAGAAACCCCGCGGGACAAAGGAACTCGGAGCGAGGATGAGATGCGGAGCAAGATCTTCCACCGAAGAAGCGTCGTATCCGGTTAGAGGAAGAATCACCATGAGGATAAGACTAGGGTGTGTCGGGCTAGAAGTTGAGTCCTAGTAATAATAAGTGTACCCCGAAGGATGTACCCCAACCTTCCTACTAAATAAAGTTATCCATCTTTTGTACCCCACCACAACTTTGTTCAACCCTATCTTTGTTTCGGATGGCGGAAGATGGATGGACCCAAGGCGTGTGCCGGGGAGGAGCTCGGTTTTGCTCGCTCGCTCATCCACTCCCCGGAGCGCCTCGGTATCACCGAGCGCCCTAGGTACTACGGCGAGAGATTACGAGCAACTCGGCACTCTTCGCCGTAGAGTGGTCCTCTCCGTCGCTAGAAGCAACCGCCACACCAACATCGAGCCGTGGCGCGTGACCGCCACAGGGTTCCGACACCGGGATACCTACCCTTTGGCCCTCAGAAAAGCCCTCCGCTACCGTGCCGAATCTACGAAGAGCACCTCGTCCCCACACCGATGAGGTACTTCCCTCCCGCCATCAGGACCCCAGTTTGGCAGGCCCGCATGAGGAACTTGGAGCGACGCCGCCACCAAGAAGACCTCGCCGTACCACGTAGTCGCCTACCTTGTCTCCCTGGACAAGCTCTTTGATGACCGGGCCGGACACTTGAGGGAAGAGATCGGCGGGCCGAGCAAGGCGAAGTCACGGTGCGGATGCACCAAGTCGGGTGGCTCAAGGCCGAAGCGAGGACCGCGGCGGCCATAAGCGGTGAAGCCGTTGCCCGGGAAAGCCTCGAAGGATCCGGGACCAACGCATGCAAGAATGGACCCACGGCGGAACGCCGGTTCCAGCCATTGGAGAACCTCAAGTCCTGCTGGGAACACCCCTTGTAGGATGGGGAGGAGCCATAGAAGTCCCACCAGCACCACCAGCAGTCACCGAACCCCCAACGGCTACCACCGAAGCCGCAAGGCCACGGCCCCGGGGAAAACGGAGACCCCGAAGGCGGAAACGATGACGAGTTGCTCATCCCACTGGAAGAACACTCGACCCCCGAGAAGACGCCTCCCCTCGCGAGTAGTGTGCCCCAAGACCCGGGGAATGAAGCCGTGCCGGTCCAAGTCGCGCCCTTAGCCTTTAGCTGTGTAGTGTGTCCGCGTAGTCGGGATGTATCCTCCTCACTGGTTTGTAATAAAAACTTGTTTGTGTTTGCTTGTTTGCTATGTGCTTGTTGTGTGCTTACCGGCAGAATAAATCCTGCCTTTTCAAAAAGAAATCCGTTATAATCCACTTAAACATCACATAAAACTAGATCTCTTAGAAACCCGCTTCTTTACAGATGGTTTCCAGGCGCCCTGTCAGGACCCACCGGTCGGATGCTGAGGGATCGCAAGCCGATCGGAGGGAGCGTCTCCCCGAACGGGGAGGTTAACCAAAATGAAGATGGAGGAGAAAACGTGGTCCTGCCACCACCACCCCCTCCTATTGACTTGGCTCAAGTCTTAGCCAACGGGGATGTCTTGATGGAGGCTATCTTCAATGCCATCAACCGCCCAAGGCCCCGTGCCATGAGCATGAATGAGAAGCCGATCGAGTTCCTCGGGACTAAGCCGCCCACCTTTAGCGGGTCGGTGAATCCTTTGGACGCCGACGATTGGCCGAGAGCCATCCCGAGGGAACCGGAGCCCCTCCCTTTGCGAGGACCATGACAAGGTTCTCTTGGCAGCTCACCGACTCACCGGGACGACCCCTAGCCTGGTGGGAGAATTATCGCGCGCCGCGCCCAAGGATCCCTCCGCCATCACATGGGATGAATTCGTGGAGGAGTTCCGTCGCTACCACATCCGGAGGCCACACCGAAGCGGAAGGCGGATGAGTTCCGCGAACTCCGCCAAGGCAACATGTCCGTGGAGGAATACACGTACCGGTTCATAGAGCCGGCACGCTATGCCCCCGAGGAGGTGGATAAAGACTCCAAAAAGCAAGAGATGTTCAAGAAGGGGCCGACTCCGAACCGAGGACACCGCGACTCCTCGATTTACCCGGACTTTAATACCCTTATGAACATGGCAATCCTCACGGAAAGAGCAAAGGCCGAAGAAAAGAAGGAGAACAAGCGCAAATTCATGGAGCACAAGGCCAAGCGACAAGAGCGGTCCCGGAGGCCGAGAAACTTTGGACACCCCATGTCCGGGTTCCAAGCTCCGATGCGATGCAGAACCCAAACCCAAGCCACAAGCTCACAAGCCCCCGAGCCCAGTTCAAGCCCTCCTACAACGAGAATACTATGAAGCCCCCACGGAACAACACCGACGGATCACTACCAACAACAACAACAACAGGCTCCCGAGTGTGTTTCAGCTCGCAGGAAACCGGCACTTCATCGCCAAGCGCCCCTATGCTAAAAAGCCGGCCACCACCACCTACTCCAACTCGGTAAACGGACCAAGGCCACTTGCGTCGGGAGCCAACCGCATGCCGGTGCGCAGCAACAACAACTTCGGCAACAACACCAACAACCGGCAGATGAGGCGGCCCCGGCGGTCGTATGGACGCGCTCGGGTGAATCACATCAATGCGCGGGAGGCGCGAGAAGCACAAGGAGTGGTACTCGGTGAGTTCCTGGTCGGCTCGGTTTTGACTACCATACTATTCGATTCGGGAGCATCGCACTCATTCATATCCTCAAGCTTTGTGGAAAAGCATAGCTTACCCACGGTACTACTTAAGGCACCCCTAATAACCGAACACCGGAGGTGACATTAAGTGTCAACCGGGATGCCCCGGATAAGAATTATTTTAAGTGGGGTAGAGTTCCTAGCGGACTGGTAGTACTAAAATCCAAGGGGATAGATGTGATCCTTGGTATGGACTGGTTAAGCCAACACCATGGCCTCATAAGGCCGCGCCGATAAAGTAGTGCACCCGACCAACCCGGACGGGATACAAGTGACCGCCACACCCGGGGACACGGGCGGATATAATGGTTTTCAACATAGAAGCCAAGTCCATAGAAGATGTCCCGGTAGTACGAGAATACCCGGATGTGTTCCCCGAAGAACTCCCCGGAATGCCACCGACGGGGGATATAGAGTTCGTAATCGACCTTATCCCCGGAACCTCTCCCATAGCCAAGAGACCCTATAGGATGGCAGCCCCTGAGTTGGCAGAATTGAAGAAGCAGCTAGCAGAGCTCCAGCGAAGTGGGTTCATCAGACCAAGCTCATCACCATGGGGAGCCCCAGTGCTTTTCGTGGAAAAGAAGGATAAGAGCATGAGGATGTGTGTGGACTATCGCTCGCTGAACGAGGTCACTATTAAGAACAAGTACCCTCTTCCCAGAATAGATGACCTGTTTGACCAACTGAAGGGAGCCAAGTATTTCTCGAAGGTGGATCTAAGATCAGGGTACCACCAGCTCAAGATCAGGGAAAGTGACATCCCCAAGACTGCCTTTGTCACTCGCTACGGGCAATATGAGTTCACGGTGATGTCCTTTGGACTAACCAATGCCCCAGCGTACTTCATGAACCTCATGAATAAGGTGTTCATGGAGGAATTGGACAAGTTTGTCGTGGTCTTCATTGACGACATACTTGTTTACTCCAAGAGTGTGGAGGAGCATGAACAACATCTTCGAGTGGTACCGGGAAAATTGAGGGCACACAAGCTATACGCCAAGTTCGGCAAGTGTGAATTTTGGCTAGAGAAGATATCCTTCCTTGGGCACATTCGACGGCGGAAGGAGTAGTCGTAGACCCCGGAAAGTGGAGACGAGTCTCCAGCGGCGGCAACCAACCAACGTGAGTGAAATCGGGAGTTTCCTAGGTTTAGCCGGTTACTACGGAGATTTATCGAGGGATTTTCCAAGATCGCCCGGCCCATGACGGAGCTGCTCAAGAAAGAGAAGAAGTTTAACCGGACCGAGGCCACGTGAGAGAAGTTTCCAAGAGTTGAAGAAGAGGTTGACCACGGCCCCAGTCGGCCGCCCCGCGACATTCAACGGGACTTTGTCGTATATTGCGACGCCTCCCGACAAGGGTTGGGATGTGTGCTCATGCAAGACGGGAAGGTAGTGGCATACGCCTCCCGCCGACTCAAACCCCATGAGCAGAACTACCCCACCCATGATCCGGGAGTTTGCGACCGTAGTGCATGCCCTCAAGATCTGGAGACATTATCGATCGGGAACAAGTGTGAAATCTACACAGACCACAAGAGTCTAAAGTATATCTTCACCCAGCCCGACTTGAACCTAAGGCAGAGAAGATGGCTAGAGCTAGTCAAGGACTACAACCTAGAAATTCACTACCACCCCGGGAAAGCCAACGTGGTGGCTGATGCTCTAAGCCGGAAAACCTACGAGAGGGCAGCACCCAAGAGTGCTCAGTTGCAAGAGGAGATGGCCCGACTCAACGTACACATCGTCCCCCAAGGCTACGTCCGCCAGCTGAGTGTTCAGCCTACCCTAGAAGAGAAGATCCGGAAGGCCCAAGAAGCCGACGAGAATCTGATGAGGATCCGCAAGCATACCGGAGAGAACAAGGCCCCCGACTTCGGGGTAGATGACCAAGGCACCCCGTGGTACAAGAACGAGATATGCGTGCCCGAAGGTGGAGATTTCCGACGTACCATCATGGATGAGGCACACAACTCAAGCATACTCCATTCACCGGGATCCACCAAGATGTACATGGACTTAAAGCGAAGTATTGGTGGAACGGAATGAAGGCGGACATTGCACGGTTCGTCGCCCATTGCGACACTTGTCGAAGAATCAAAGCCGAACATCGAAGCTCGCAGGATCGTTGCAACCCTTACCAATCCCGATATGGAAGTGGGACGAGATAGGTATGGACTTCATAGTAGGGTTGCCAAGGACTCGTAAAGGACATGACTCCATATGGGTGATCGTGGATCGACTCACTAAAGTCGCTCACTTTCTACCCGTACGGACCACTTATGGTGGAGAGAAATTGGCGAAACTCTACATAGAAAATATAGTGAAGCTGCATGGAGTGCCTAGCGAATAGTCTCGAACGAGAGGGACCCGGTTCACCTCTAGGTTCGGGAAAAGCTCGCACAAAGCCATGGGCACCAAACCGGACTTCGACTCGGCATACCACCCCCGGACGGACGGGCGGACCGAAAGGGTGAATCAAATTTTGGAAGATATGTTGAGAGCCCGCGTCCTCACCTATGGCAAAGATTGGGAGCGAGCTCGCCGTATGCCGAATTTTTCCTACAACAACGGCTACCAAGCAAGCCCGGGAATGTCGCCATTCGAAGCGCTATACGGGAGAAAATGCGAGACACCCCCGATGTGGTCGGGAAGTAGGAGAGCGTGCCCTAGTTGGGCCCGCCCTCATTAAGGAAGCCGAGGAGCGCGTAGCGATATTCGAGAAAAGTTGAAAGCCGCCCGGTCCCGACGAGAAGAGCTACGCGGACAAGAAGAGGCGTGAAGCGAGCTTCAATCCGGAGAGACTTCGTCTACCTCAAGGTTTCACCCATCCGGGGGACTCGAAGGTTTCGGATACACGGGAAGTTGGCCCCTCGGTACATCGGCCCGTATAAAGTAATCAAGAAAGTCGGAGAAAGTAGCATATCGGCTAGAGCTACCCGAAGAAATGTCGATATACACCCGGTGTTCCACATCTCCCAGCTACACCGATGTTTGAAAGTTCTGGAAGAAAAGCGAGTACCGGTGGAGACCATCGATCTACAGCCGGACCTTAGGTACCAGGAGGTGCCCGTCAAGATCTTAGACACTGTGGTCAAGCGGACAAGAACGACCGAAGTACGGGTGTGCAGAGTTCAAAGGAGTAGACACGGGGTGGAAGAAGCTACGTGGGAACGAGAAGATGCACTGAGAAGAGAATTTCCCCACCTATTCGAGGCTTAGCCGAATCTCGAGGACGAGATTCATTTTAAGTGGGGTAGGTTTGTAACGCCCGCGTTTTTAGCCCTAAATAAATCACCTATTAAATCATGCGTAATTTCAAAAACCGATCCGCCGAGCTCGCTACCATTAAAACCCTAGCCGCCGTTTTCTCTCTCTCGCCTCTCTCTCCCCGGCGCGCGTGCCGCACCCTTCCGCCGGCACCGCACCACGGCCGCACCCCCGCGCGCCTTCCCAAAGCCGCGGTCGGCCACCGGCCGGGAATCCCGCGCACGCCGCGGTCCCGCCGGCCCGGTCCGCCTCGCCGTCACCGCCGCCCCGAAATCACGCCGACACCGGGGAAATCGGAAAAACCCCACAAAACCCTCCCCTAATTTCCCTAATAATTTTTCCTAATTTTCTAAAATTTTTCCAATCTCCTCCCTATTTTTTTCCCCATTTTTCCTTTTCTTTCCTTCCCTTTTCTTTCTCTCTTTTCTTTTTCCTTTTTCCTTTTCCTCTTTTTCCTTTCTCCTTCTTTCTTTCCTCCCCCCTCCCTTCTCCTTCCTCCCGCGCGGCGGCACCTCGCGTCCCCCCCCCCGACCGCCGCCCGGCACCACGTTGACCACGGGCCCGCGTGGCCGCGCGCCGACCACGCCACCCACACAAGCACGCCACCGCCTCCCCCTCTCTTCACCGCCCCGCACCGCCGGCCGCCGAGCCGTCGCGTCCGGCCGGCCGGCCGCCGCCCGCCGCGCCGGCTCGCCACCCCCCGCCGTGGGGTCCTGTCCGATTCCCCCCCCCCCCCCCGCATTGACCGGCCGTCGACGCATCCCATCCGCCCGGACGAGACGAGACCCCGCCGGACGCCACAGTCCGGGTCGCCGCACCGTGGTGTCGCCGCCGCCGGCCGTCCGTCTGGTCGGTCCCCGCCGGCCTACCGCCTCCGCGCCCCACGCCCGAAAAGACCCAACCGCGCTCGACGACCTCCGTCCCTCGCCCGTGCCGTCCCGTCGCCCAGCGACCGGGCCCTGCCGGCCGGACTTCGAGAAGAAGCCCGAGCCGCCGGCGCCCCCCTTCGCCGGAAAAATCTAGCCCCGAACCGACTTGCTCGGCCTATAAAAGGGAGGCACCCCTCCTCGCCGCTCCCCACCCCAGCCGCAGGCATCCAGGAACATTCAATTGCGCCGCCCGCCACCATTCGCGCCGCCGCCCTCAACCTTCCCCCGCCGGCCGCCCCTTGCCGCGAAGGAACCCCCTCGAGCAACCCCTGACCGAGGTGAGCATGGGAGTGGCAAGCCCTCGCCTCCCTCTTCCTTTTTCCCCTATCTCCGGCCGCCACCAACCCCGGGAGCTCGCCGCCCCCCGCCGCCGACCGAGACCGGCGCGGCCGCGCCCCCCGTTCGTCCGATTCGAAGGGGGAAAGGGGGAAGGGGATGGCATTTTGCCAAGGACCCCCCCCCCCCCGTTTCCCCTTATTACTTCAAAACCGAGCCCTCCTTTATTATTTCTCTTTATTTTTCCAATTAAGTCCCTAGGTTAATAGTTAATCAAAGAATAAACACTGTTATACCCTAGAATAAATTACAAAATGACCCTAACTTAGTTTATATTAGCATAAACACCCTTCTTACCATTTGTAGAGATTGCTATTAGGTCCTTAACTCCTATACCACCCCTGTGACCCAGCATTTACGATTAAACCCAGACCTCACCCTGCTATTCCCCTGTGGTACACCACCGAACCACCACCCCCCTAGGGCTTATATATACCCCCTCTCCACTCACTTCCCCCTCCCCGAGCTCGGCCGGAAACGTGTGTGCTAATATTGCTTGCTTGCTTGGGTGTACGCTATAGCCGACGGAGTAGACGGAGGAAGGTACCCCGAGCCGGAGATCGAAGCCGACTACTGCGAGCAAGAACCCGAGGTCCCGAACGCCGAGCCGGCCCTCCCCGAAGACTTCGAAGACGACAAGTTCAACCTTCCCCTTTGATGCATGCTTCTGTCCTAGTTTTATAAATACACCCTTATACCCGTTTTATAAATTGCATACTGTTTTACTGCAAAACATGGTAGGATAGCCACCCTTGATTGCTATGATTGAACCTTGTTTTGGCCTAAATGAGTGCTTTAAAAATGTGTGAGTGCTTTCAAAAGGTGTGAGTGCTTTAAAATGGAAATGGGGTATTGTTGGAAAATGAGTACGGATCCGGGTAGACGGGATGGACGTGTGTGTCGGGAGAATGGGTGAGCTCGTACCGTGTGGTTGGGCGTGTTGGGAGTTGTCCATCTTGTCGGTTAAGGACCGGGTTGCGTGACATCTCACCCGACCCAAATCATCGTACAACCACTCGACCGTTGTATGTGGCAACGGCTTAGCATAAACCCCACTAGTTAATCTACTTGCCATCCGGGTGTGCGGGTGAGGGCGGGAGACCAAGGAGTCGGGGTACGCTCCGTGTGAGGTACGCCCCGGTTATGTGGGATAACCCCTTGGGTGCTTCCGTGGTGGCTCGTAGTGTTAGCTAAGGTGGGTAATGGCTTTGATAGGATCCGTACCGCACTGAGGTGTCCGTGTGACGGTACCCTACTTGTGGGTAAAGATGTACAACCTCTGCAGAGTGTCAAACCTATTCGAATAGCCGTGTCCACGGTATTGGACGAGTCACGGTGTGGTCACAAAAACTAGTGTTTGGGATGGGATGTTTTCTGGCGTGAGTTGTTTTTCGGGGTAAAGTGTGTGGTCGTGTGCACGGGCTACGACGGACGGGAAGTCCGGTAGATCCACGGTGGTTTTCCTAAAACCGAGTGAGTTACTTGGGTTATGAAAATGACTTGCGAAAACCTTTTTGAAATGAACCCCCGCATGTGTAAGTTTGCAAAATGAACCTTAACTTGATCCTTGTTATACCTTATGCATGATACCGCTTATAAGCCCCTCCGTGGGTGGGGTTGGATTTGCTCGAGTACGTATGTACTCACTCTTGTTTACTAACTATGTTACGAGAGGAGGATCCCGATTACATCCCCGAAGACGTTGAGTAGGTTGTGTCCTACACCCAACCGTGCCTGTGTACCAGGGCCCTACCGAAAGCTTCCATGGTGTGGTACTCTGAGGAGGCTATGGAAGCCTTTGCTATCGTAGTGTGGTCGCTAGCGTTTGTGTTGTTTATTGTAGCGTTGGCACTACCGTGCCCTTTTTGTAACCGTAATGTAAAAGACTCGATTCCACCGTTGTAATAAATGTGCTACCAGCCTCCTGGGACTGGTATTTGTGTCACATTTGGTCACCTCTGATGAGGGGACGCTTCAGAGTTCACCACCGCCTGTGTCCGGTCGATTTCTTATGGTTGGGCCCCTACGAAATCGTGAACTTCAATGTCAATCGGGTGGCGCAAGCGGTTCCTTTTCCGAGATTTGGCCTTTAAATGAGAGACGGTCGTAGCGCTGACGACTTCATGACTGAAGTCGAGAAGAAGGTGAATGCCATGATCGGCGAATACACCATGAATGCGAAAAAAGCATATAAAAACTTGGTGAAACACAAGAAAAGGATAAATCGGGTGCTCTCTTAAATTTGTGGGGATAAATCCTTTCGTTCCCGTCGTCCGGGCCGTAATATGAAGATGCCCGATGTTGTTGTTGCCGCGTTCTGGCCGCACCTTTGAAAGCTCCGAGAAGAATTTCTTCGAAGAGCAAAGAAAGTGATTATTGACGAGACAACGTCCTCCGTGTTCAACCCGCGAAGACTAAGTCTCTCGAATCAACCAAGCGGAAGTGCAAATCTTCCGAACATGTTTCGGACGTCGAGTGTAAAACCCCGGATTTTCATAGAAAACCCGAATCCTCGTACCATCGCGATAGTCCCTAGATCGGTGGCTATCGCGTACGGAACGTCTCACGCGGAATGATACACAAAGTCATACATCGCATCACATAAAGTTAATAGTACATTAATTTATTACATGTCCATTATGGAGTACATCATTACAAGCCTCTTGGGCGAATCGAGTGAAAATTCTACGCAACGGTAGCTATCTTCTCGAAGGGTCTCCATCTTTATTCTTCCCGCCACGAGCAACTCGAGCGAAGCGACGTATCCCTCGGCCGTACCATCCGTCGGCGTTGCGGTCGAACTCGGACTCGTACCCCGCACACCCAAAGTCTATCCCCAAGGAGCGGGATAGGTCCACGTCACCAACCGTATGCAGCTTTAAGTGGCCTAACATCTAAAGGGAAAAGAGAGTAGACAAGGAATCACTGTGGTTTCCTAAGCGGCAGCGAGAGTATAAACAAGGAATCTCCATCAATATCCCAAAACCCAAGTCTCTCAACACATCCGGATCCAATCGGTCACCCGGAAGACCCGTCACCGCCTCCTACTCCTGTCTAGGGGCGATGCGAGAACTTCCTCTCCTCGCATCTCAATGATTACAACCGAATCGACGAGGTAGATGGAGCCTCTCTCCTCTAGCCGGCTGTAACCACGGCTCACCACACTCTCACCTATAGGGGAAGGTAGAAATCCCAAAACATGAGGAACGAACATGTCTTCTAGGCAGTGTCCATAACCGAGGACGCGGCTATAGCTATAGATCGAACAACTGCGGAGCGTGTACACCTATACCCATCCCGGAATGGTACCCGCCGGTGTACGGCCGACCGAGCCCATCCTACCGGCGAACTCTCGGTAGTTACGAACCCATCCCCGCATCCGGCCCTCAAAGTTGCCCCCCCCCCCCTCGGAAGGGACCGCACCGAACCGTGAAATGCTCCCGTGTGGCCACACGGGAGTCGCTCTGAGAGGGTGGTCTCACCTCCACCGCTCCCCCACCGATACCCCGCTATCCATCCTAAGCGGGGTATGGTTCCGCACTTGCCGAGCTCAACACGGCCCTATCCCCACTCTCGGCGGGGTGGTGTGTACGATGTCCTATAAACAAGTTGATCCACTCGATTTCAGACCGGGGCGAGCTCATGTCCTCCAAGCGCACGAAAAACCCCAACACCTAGGCTCCGAAAACCGTAACGGGAGAGGGATGCACTGAGGAGTGCACCCCTATCCCCGATCCCAGATCGGTTGTTTCGAGCTCACCCCCGCCAAAGTACCCAAAACGCCTTCTCCTGCCGGTTTTTACCCCACACACGCCAAGAACCACTATTCCCATCCCAACACATGCATCGCGAAGCTCGGCGTATATACACGCTCACATAAACATATATAGTAGTGGTAGGACAATCAAGGACAGGGTAAATAAAGAGGCAGTTCAAGGTTCATCAACATGCATTCATAAAGTAAAGCGCTAGCCATACTACTCAGCAATGCCTAATGGGTAGTTCAGAATCAGTCGGGCGTGAACCTGGGGTCGGGTAGTCCTCCGCGGCGAAGTCGTCGGCGTAGTCGTACTCCTGGCTCAGCTCTCCGGCTCCTCCTGCTCCTAGTAGCGCGAAAAAGAAAATAAATAGCGGTCCTAAGGCAACATAAATCCAAATAAGAGCATTTAAGAACCAACAAGGGAACAAGCACCAACCCAACTCGTAGTTCGAGATTTTAGAAATTTTCTACGGTAAAGGTTTCGTAATTTTCGGAGATAAAATGGATTTATTGTGGTTTTTCAAAGAGAAAATGCATTTTCGGGAAATAAAAATACGTTTCCCCTTTAAAATACCCGGCCACACCGGATCCCCCGAAGCCGGATCCGCCGCGGCCGGCTCCCCGCGGCCCGCGTGTGGTTGAGCCGTCGCGTGGACGCCGCACGCGATCCCGTGAGGGGATCGTGCGGCTCGGCGCGATGTGGGCCGGCATGTGGCCGCGACCGGGTTGGTCCAGCCACAGCAGATCCCGGCGGGCGGCCGCGGCCACGCCGGTGTGTGGCCTCCGGTGCATCACGCCGGCCGGGGAACTAAATCCCGCCCCCCCCCCCCTTAAGTGTTCGATGGAAAGCCCGGGAGAGGGACGCGGCGGCGCGGTGCGGCCTTGCGGCGCGGCGTGCTCCACGGCGGCTCGGGCGGCCGGTCGGCAAGGCGTCTACGGGACTTCCCCGAGCCGCCGGGCTCGGAGGACGCCGAACGGCCTAGGGGCGTCGCGCGCGGTCGCCGCCGGCGTGGGTGCGGCGGCGGCGCGGTGACGCGCCGGAAACCCGACTCGGGCAGGGGCGCGGCGGTGTGAGGGGACGGCGTGCGCGGGGTGTGCACGCGCGCCGGCTACTCCCCGCCGGGGCGCGGGGTTGGGATCGCGACGAGGCGTCGCGGTGGTGTACGGCGGAGCCCGGCTCGGCGCCATGGGCGGCGGCGCGCGAGGGCGGCGTCCGCGGCCGCTTACGAGTGTGCGCGTGCACGCGGTCGAGGTAAGGGCGTCCGTGGCGGCCAAGGAATCGGCGCGTGTTTCTTTTCCCCCTCCGCGACAACACACGAGGCTCCCGGCCACAACGAGGCCGCGGCGGTGCGAACCGGTCTAACGCGGCGGCGGCGTCCTACGAGAGAGGAAGGGCCAAGGCTCAAGGCGGCACCGGGATCGACGCGTGCGCGTGGCCGGGGTGCACGGCGACGCGGTGCGTCGGGTGCGGGCATCACGCGCGAACGCGATCACGAACGCGAACGACCCGAGCACACGGCGGGCAACGACGACACGGGATGACTAGGCCGGGGAAAGCGGCGCGCGTCGGCGGCGGCGCGGCACCCGCAACGAAAAGTCCCGGCTTGGCACGAAGGCCGCCCTCACCGCGCGGCGGCGCGGCGGCGCGGGGCAACGGCGCGTTCCGCCACGGCTCGAAGGCCGGGGCATCCACATGGGGAGAGGAGAGGTCGTCCTCACCTCGGTGGCCACGGGCCGTAGCGCGAGCGTCGGTGTAGAGTGGTGGTGCGGCTCGGCGGCGAGGGAGGAGGAAGAGGCGGGCGGCGCGGCGGCGAGGAGGAAGGGGAAGCGAGAGGACGTAGGCGTTCACGGCGGCTCCGGCTCCTCCCTCGGGCGGCTCCGGCTTCGCGGCGATCAACTCCCCTCGCGGGCGGATCCTCTCCCCTCCTCCTTCTCCTCCTCCACTTACCTCCCCGGCGGACGGCGTGGGACCGGCGGGGCTCCTCCCCCGGGGCGGTTAGGGTTTGGGCTCCCGGCCGGTGCGGCGGTGGCGCTTAAATAGGATGGCGCGGCGGGGACACGTGGGCGGTCCGGATGCCCCGAGGCGCGCGGCACCCCGCGGGCGGCGGTTGGTGGGAGCGCGGGCGCGGCCGGGCCGGGCCGCCGACGGCCGAAAACGGAGCTGGGCCAGAAGTGAGGTTGGCGGCCCGTGTGCAATAGTGTAGCTTTCCAATTTCTCTTAAGCCTCAAAAATGGATTCAAATTTGAATTCCAACTCAAATTTGAATTCACCCAAATAAAATTCAATTGAAGAACCAAATTTCCACACTAGCAGGTTATAAATCCTAAAAGCATCGTCGAAGCCAAAACTAAATCTAGGAATTGTGGGGGAAAGAAACAGGAAGACAACCTTATTCGATTTACGAGCATTCCACTTCAATTCAAGTTTTTGAAATTCGACAATTTGAATTTAAGTCAAAACTAGGGATGTTACAGAACTCCCCCCCTCACAAGAATCTCGTCCCCGAGATTAGGAAGTTACCTCCGCTTCGAAGAGATGAGGGTATTTCTCCCTCAACGCTGACTCCTTCTCCCACGTAGCTTCGCGCTCGGAGTGATTACTCCATAGCACCTTGCAGAAGCGCGTGGTGGTGTTCCTGGTCGACTTCTCTCGCCCAGTCCAGGATCCGAACCGGGTACTCCAAGTACTCCAGGGTCTCCTGGACGTCGAGCGCCTGAGCAGGCACTCTCTTCTCGACGACCACACACTTCCGAAGTTGGGAAACATGGAACACGGTGAACTCCCGCAAGCTCCGGAGGTAGCTCGAGTTTGTAAGCCACCTTCCCGACCTTACTCACAATAGGGTAGGGCCCAACGTACCTAGGGGACAGCTTCCCCCTGATGTGGAACCTCCTCGTGCCTCGGAGGGGCGACACCTTCAAGTAGACGTGATCCCCTACTTCAAACGAGACATCTTTTCGTTTCGCGTTGGCCTAGCTCTTCTCGCTCGCTTCCGAGCTACCTTCGGTTCTCTCGGACCTTGGCGACATTTTCCTCGGCCTCAACAATAGTGGCGGGACCGAAAAAGGTTCGCTCCCCCACCTCGGACCACATCAACGGCGTCCGACACTTCCTGCCATACAGGGCTTCAAAAGGAGCCATCTTCAAGCCGGCACTCGGTAGCCGTTGTTGTAAGAGAACTCGGCATATGATAGGCTCTTTTCCCAATCGGACCCATAGGTTAACACACATGCTCTCGGCAAGTCTTCTAGTACCCGATTCACCCTCTCCGTCCGACCGTCGGTCCGTGGGTGGAACGCGGTGCCGTAGTTCAGCCTGGGTACCCATGGATGCGTGCAAACTTTTCCCGAACCGAGCAAAGGAACTCGGGGCCCTCTCGTTCGACACAATGCTCCTCGGAGCCCCGTGGAGCTTTAGGATGTTGTCCACATACGGTTCCGCAAGTCGGCTCACGCCGTAGTTCGTTTTCACCGCAAGAAATGTGCTACCTTGATTAATCGATCCACAATCACCCAAATGGAGTCATTTCCCTTCGCGTGCGTGGCAACCCCACAATGAAGTCCATACTGATATCATCCCACTTCCACGTGGGTATCTCGAGTGGTTGCGCAGCCCGCAGGCCTCTGGTGTTCGGCCTTCACTCGCTGACACGTGTCGCATCGAGCGACGTATTCGGCAATGTCTTCCCTCATCTTTTCCCACCAAAACCGTACCTTCGGGTCTTTGTACATCTTGGTACAGCCGGGGTGGATCGAGTATCGAGAATCGTGGGCCTCTTTAAGGATCGAGTCCCGAATCTCCTTGTCCCGAGGCACGCATGCGGTCCTTCGGCCACGGTGTACCCCGCCCGTCGAGGCGATAGTCACCGCTTTGCCATTCTCCATCGGGCGTTTTACCTCTTGAATCTCTCGGGCACTCCTTCCGAGCTTGGCGGGTCCGGTCTTCGAGTGTGTATTTCACCCTCAACCGGTTCAACCGCCCCTCCTCCACAATCTCTAAGCTCGGCTTTTCCGGCTCTTCATGCAAGGCCGGTTGTTCCTCTCGCACCATCGGAGTTGTTGCGGTAGTGCTTGCGGCTCGAGCATCGGCCACGACGTTTGCCTTACCGGGGTGGTAATGAATGCTCGGGTCGTAGTCCTTGATCGGCTCTAGCCATCTCCTTTGCCTCGAGTTCAACTCCGACCGGGTGAAGATATACTTCGACTCTTGTGATCCGTGTAGATGTCGCACTTGTTTCCCATCAAATAGTGCCTCCATATCTTCGCCGCATGAATGACGGCGGCTAGCTCGAGGTCGTGCGTAGGGTAGTTCTCCTCATGCTTCCTTAGCCGTCGTGAAGCGTATGCCACTACCTTGCCTCCTTGCATCAACACGCAGCCGAGTCCTTGCCTCGACGCATCACAGTACACCACGAAATCCTTGCTCGCGTCGGGCGTGGTCGGGACCGGGGGTAGTGGTGAGACGAGTCTTGAGCTCCTGGAAACTGGCTTCGCACTTGTCCGACCACACATACGGTGTGTTGCTCTTCAACAGCTCTGTCATGGGCTTAGCGATCTTTGAGAAGTTCTCGATGAATCGGCGGTAGTATCCGGCCAAACCGAGAAAGCTGCGGATCTCTGTCACGGACTTCGGTGACTGCCACTTGGACACGGCCTCGATCTTGCTCGGATCTACTGCAACTCCTTTAGCTGACAACACATGACCCAGAAACGCGACTTCCTCCATCCAGAACTCACACTTGCTGAACTTGGCGTACAACTGATGCTGTCTGAGCTTCCCCAGTACGATCCTCAGGTGCTCCTCGTGCTCTTCTGCTGTCTGGGAGTAGACCAGTATATCGTCAATGAAGACGACGACACACTTGTCCAACTCATCCATGAAGACCTTGTTCATCATGTTCATGAAGTATGCCGGGGCATTGGTCAGGCCAAACGACACGACTGTGTACTCATATTGCCCATACCGGTTACGAATGCCGTCTTGTGGATGTCCTCCGGCGGATCTTCATCTCGGGTGATAACCCGACCGGAGATCAATCTTCTTCGAAGTACTTGGCTTGCCTCGACTGATCCATCAAATCATCAATTCCGGGCGGTGGGTACTTGTTCTTGATGGTTACCGCGTTCGTGGCGCGGTAGTCGACGCACAGACGTTGCGTCCCATCCTTCTTTGGTACGAATAGTGCCGGTGAACCCCAGGGTGAGGCACTCGGCCGAATGAACCCTTTCTCGAGTAACGAGTCCAGCTCTGCCTTCAGCAGTTTCAGCTCAACCTCTGCCATACGGTACGGACTCTGGGCTATCGGCGCCGTTCCCGGCACCAGGTTAATCACGAACTCCACATCACGATCAGGAGGCAACCCGGGCAACTCCTCTGGAAACACATCCTCATACTCACAGACTACCGGCACGTCCGATATGGCCTTCGTGTGAAGGCTGTACACGGCCGGGATGTCTCGAGACTTCATCGGCTCGAAGGTAACCCTTGTTCCGTCAGGGTGTAGTAGCGTCACCAGCCTCGGCGAAGTGGAGATGACACCTTTGTGGGCGATGATCCAATCCATTCCCAATATCACGTCGATACCACGGGAAGGCGGCACGGTAAGATTCCCATAGAATGTGTGGCCTTGGATGACCACTTCCACTCCTTTGCACAAACGAGGTGCATCGGATATCCCCGAGCGGAGAGCTCGTGATGATGGGCATCGTTCGGGTGGTTGTAGGGAGGGAAAGTTTACTCACGAACCGAGAGGTGATATAAGACCGGTTGCACCGGTGTCAAAGAGAACCAGAGAGAAGTACCACAAACCAAAAACTTACCGATCACGACGTCGGGGGCATCGGCGAGCCTCCTCCTCGGTGAGGTGGTTCGCCCTCCCACGGCCGGCGGCCGGGGCGGTGCGTACCGAGGAGGTCGGCCTCCCGGAGCAGTGCCCTCGCGGGAGTGGCGGCGCCCTTCTTGTCGGGGCGGTCGTAGGACTTGTGGCACGGCTTGCCACACGCGAAGCGGTGACGGTGAAGCCTCTGCGGCGGGTCGCGCGGTGCTCGGTGGAGCACGGGTGTAGCCTCCAGTCTGCCGGGGGTAGCGGGGGTTCCTCCCCTCCGGGGGAACGGGCTACGTCCACTACCTCCGAAGCCACGCCCGGGCCGGTTGTGCCCCGGCGGTAGCTCCCCCTCGGCATGTTGCTCGTCCGCTTCTCGGCTTCCCGGAAGGATCGGTCAGGCTGATCCCGATCTCCCATCCTCTTCTTGCCCCTCATGCGTTCCTCGTGGCCCCTCCTCTCGTCCTCGACCGCGATGGCGTGGTTGACGAGATGGCGCGAGGACTTTGCTCACTTGCCTTCGGCGCCGGCGAAGGCCGTGGTGAAGGCCTCGCAAGAACCGAAGCGGCTTCTTCGGTCGGTGTTGGTGTCGTCGGGGGCGTACCGCATCATCTTCATGAAGTGACGCTCGTACTCCTCGACCCTCATCGCACCCCGAGTCATGGTGCGGAACTCCCGCGCCTTTCCGGACCGGCGGCTCATCGGGGAAGGTGCGGTCGCGGAACGCCTCGCGGAACTCCGGCCCGGGTGATGAAAGCCGGGTTCGGGCCGGGTGGCGGTGTAGTTGTCCCACCACGCCTTGGCAGACCCTCCAGCTGGTGCGCGGCGATAGCGACGCACTCCTCGTCGGAGCGGACCGGTGAGGTCGAGCTTGGTCTCGATCACCCTCGGCCCGGTCGTCGGCCTCGAGTGGGTCATCCGAGTAGCTGAAGGTGGGGGCCTTCAGGCGGATGAACCTCTCGATCTTCCTCGTGAGATCTTCGGCCCCGCGGAGCGACGCGGTTCCCACCGTTGCCACGGTGCTCCATGGCCTCCGCCATCCTCTCGCATCGAGCGAGTCTGGAGCGCCATCACTTCCACCAAGTTAGGTGGGGGTGGTGGTGGCTGTTCCGGCTCCCGGGCGCTCTGCGCGGCGGCTCCTTGCTCAACCTCGGCCTCAGGGTTCTCGGGCGGTGGTGGCGGTGCCCCGTCACCTCGGGCCCTAGCCCCCAAGGCTCCTCCACGCGAGGGGTGGACGGCCGCGGCCACGACCGCGTCCACGCCCTCGCCGGGCTTCTTCCTCGGCCAGTTTGCCTCCTCGAGGCGAGCTATCGGCCCGGTTGGAGCGGCGGATCGACATCCTTACGAAAACATAAGGGAAAAGAAAGGAGTTTACGCACGTCACTCACCAACTCACACATGAGTCTAAAGCATTCAAGAAAATAGTTCTAATTATAACCTACACTCAAGTAGAAGAAGCATTAAGACGCAAATAACATCATTAAGATCCAAGCACACAACAAACATGATTATTACACTTGCTCCCCGAGGCCGACTCGGACCTTGGGGTAGCAAAGAACAAGTCAACGATCTAATACATCGGTACAATCTCAAAAGGGTAGTGTCTACATGGTGTGGCATGACTCTCTTCATGCACCGAACATGCTCGCGCTGCATGGAACATCTCATGGAAACTACTAGCATAGAACACTCGCTCTAGGTCATGCCTCCCCGCTCGCCCGCTCTACTCCGTGCGTGCCCGCCGGTACGTGACGGGTAGCGGTCCTCGGTGGGGTAGTCGGCGGGAAGATCCGGGACACCAAGGCGTGAGCCTCTCGAACCTCCTCGGTCTCGACGGGGTCGGTAGACCCGGCCATCGGGCACGGGTGGAGCTTGAGGCGTGGACTGGTGCAGCTCGAAGGTCTCGGTGCGAATCTCTCGCTGAGACTCGGGGGGTAGCTCTCCGTTGAGCTCGAAGAGCTCGTCCACGCGAAGCGAGTCGGCGTCCTCCCAAGTCCTCCTCAGTCTCTCGGCCTTGTCCCTCGGGTAGACGGGCCGTGCGCGTGAGCCACGCGATGTTGGCGACGTTGTCCGCTCGGCTCTTCTCCAGCTTCTCCACCTTGAGCCGCTCACACCCGAGCAGGGTGAGCGCGCACCATGAGCGAGGGTCGTCCTTGCGCTCGAGCTTGTCCTTCGGCCGATCCGACTCGCCGTCGACCGCGTAGGTCCTCCTTGGCGTGTAGCATCTCCTCCCCGGTGTCCACCCGCTCTCTCTCGGACTCCAGCGAGGATAGTGGTCGCGCGGTCGAGGCTCAACTTGAGCCGGCGAACACGGTGGCGTAGAGCGGTGTTCTCCCTCTCCCGGCTCGGCGCGCCGGGCCGGCATCGGAGCGCGTCGATGGTGGCGTCCCCGACCGGCCGTAGAGGGTACGTGACTCGTCCTCCGGTCGGCGCGCGTACTTGTCGAGGTCGACCAAGTAGCCGCGGTCTCCACCAGGGTCTCGTCGGTCTCACGGAAGGGAGCAGCGTCGACGTCGTCCCCGGGATCCCCTCGTACGAAGGAACTCCGTCCACGAGCGGTGCGAGGCGCCGGTAGTCCCGGACGGCGGCCGAAGTGTCCCGGCTCTCGAAGGAGGCGCGGTGCGTGCGAGTAGGCAGCCCCGGGGCCCGGCGGCGGGCGACGTCGAGCGCGGTCGCGACGGTGAGTGCAGCAGAGCGCGGACCTCTCCCTTAAACCCGGGAGACTCGGGTGAGGGAGCACGGCGACCGTGCGAGCACCATCCGCCCGATCACGGCGGGTACGTACTCGGCGCGGTACGTGACGTAGGCTCCGAGGGACTCCAAGCCCGAGAAGGGCCCTCTCCATCCGGTGGCGGATCGCCCCCGCGGGTCTCGGGGGTGATCTCCGCGACCCGGTGCTCCATCTCTGTGAAACGCAAGAAATTTCGTCGGCGCGGTGAGTAAGAAATTTTCAAAGAGGGAACGAGTTTTATAACATAGCTCAAGGGTATAACTATAAAGGTAGAGCGTATAGAGTCCTATCTCTATCGACCTTTCCTAGGGATACGTGCTACGGTCAAGCATGGCTGCGGTACCACTCGTAAAACCCCGGATTTTCATAGAAAACCCGAATCCCGTACCATCGCGATAGTCCCCGGATCGGTGGCTATCGCGTACGTAACGTCTCACGGAATGATACACAAAGTCATACATCGCATCACATAAAGTTAATAGTACATTAATTTATTACATGTCCATTATGGAGTACATCATTACAAGCCTCTTGGCTGAATCGAGTGAAAATTCTACGCAACGGTAGCTATCTTCTCGAAGGGTCTCCATCTTTATTCTTCCCGCCACGGGCAACTCGAGCGAAGCGACGTATCCCTCGGTCGTACCATCCGTCGGCGTTGCGGTCGAACTCGGACTCGTACCCCGCACACCCAAAGTCTATCCCCAAGGAGCGGGATAGGTCCACGTCACCAACCGTATGCGGCTTTAAGTGGCCTAACATCTAAAGGGAAAAGAGAGTAGACAAGGAATCGCCCGTGGTTTCCTGCGCGCGACAGCGAGAGTATAAACAAGGAATCTCCATCAATATCCCAAAACCCAAGTCTCTCAACACATCCGGATCCAACGCGGTCACCCGAGAAGACCCGTCACCGCCTCCTACTCCGTCTAGGGGCGATGCGAGAACTTCCTCTCCTCGCATCTCAATGATTACAACCGGATCGACGAGGTAGATGGAGCCTCTCTCCTCTAGCCGGCTATAACCACGGCTCACCACACTCTCACCTATAGGGGAAGGTAGAAATCCCAAAACATGAGGAACGAACATGTCTTCTAGGCAAGTGTCCATAACCGAGGACGCGGCTATAGCTATAGATCGAACAACTACGCGAGCGTGTACACCCGTACCCATCCCGGACTGGTGCCGCCGGTGTACGGCCGACCAAGCCCATCCTACCGGCGAACTCTCGGTAGTTACGAACCCCATCCCGCATCCGGCCCTCAAAGTTGCCCCCCCCCCCCCTCGGAAGGGAGCCGCACCGGAACCGTGAAATGCTCCCGTGTGGCCACACGGGAGTCGCTCCGAGAGGGTGGTCTCACCTCCACCGCTCCCCCACCGATACCCCGCTATCCATCCTAAGCGGGTATGGTTCCGCACTTGCCGAGCTCAACACGGCCCTATCCCCACTCTCGGCGGGGTGGTGTGTACGATGTCCTATAAACAAGTTGATCCACTCGATTTCGGACCGGGCGAGCTCATGTCCTCCAAGCGCACGAAAAACCCCAACACCTAGGCTCCGAAAACCGTAACGGGAGGGATGCACCGAGGAGTGCACCCCTATCCCCGATCCCGGATCGGTTGTTTCGAGCTCACCCCCGCCAAAAGTACCCAAAACGCCTTCTCCCGCCGGTTTTTTACCCCACACACGCCAAGAACCACTATTCCCATCCCCACACATGCATCGCGAAGCTCGGCGTATATACACGCTCACATAAACATATATAGTAGTGGTAGGACAATCAAGGACGGGGGTAAATAAAGAGGCAAGTGCAAGGCTCATCAACATGCATCCATAAAGTAAAGCGCTAGCAATACTACTCA
The DNA here is from genome assembly GCA_947561735.1 of Cenchrus americanus. Taxonomy (NCBI): domain Eukaryota; kingdom Viridiplantae; phylum Streptophyta; class Magnoliopsida; order Poales; family Poaceae; genus Cenchrus; species Cenchrus americanus. The sequence goes on along the minus strand of OX387241.1, from coordinate 27,573,656 downwards.
GCAATGCCTAATGGGTAGTTCAAAATCGGTCGGGCGTGAACACGGGGGTCGGGTAGTCCTCCGCGGCGAAGTCGTCGGCGTAGTCGTACTCCTGGCTCAGCTCTCCGGCTCCTCCTGCTCCTAGTAGCGCGAAAAAGAAAATAAATAGCGGTCCTAAGGCAACATAAATCCAAATAAGAGCATTTAAGAACCAACAAGGGAACAAGCACCAACCCAACTCGTAGTTCGAGATTTTAGAAATTTTACGGTAAAGGTTTCGTAATTTTCGGAGATAAAATGGATTTACTTGTGGTTTTTCAAAGAGAAAATGCATTTTCGGGAAATAAAAATATGTTTCCCCTTTAAAATACCCGGCCACACCGGATCCCCCGAAGCCGGATCCCGCCGCGGCCCGGCTCCCTGCGGCCCGCGTGTGGGCGAGCCGTCCGTGGACGCCGCACGCGATCCCGTGAGGGGGATCGTGCGGCTCGGCGCGATGTGGGGCGGCATGTGGCCGCGACCGGGTTGGTCCGGCCACGGCGGATCCCGGCGGGTAGGCCGCGGCCACGCCGGTGTGTGGCCTCGGTGCATCACGCCGGCCGGGGAACTAAATCCGCCCCCCCCCCCCCCTTAAGTGTTCGATGGAAAGCCGGGGAGAGGGACGCGGCGGCGCGGTGCGGCCTTGCGGCGGCGTGCTCCACGGCGGCTCGGGCGGGCGGTCGGCCAAGGCGTCTACGGGACTTCCCCGAGGCTGCCGGGGCTCGGAGGACGCCCGAACGGCCTAGGGGCGTCGCGCACGGTCGTCGCGGGCGTGGGTGCGGCGGCGGCGCGGTGACGCGCGGAAACCCGACTCGGGCGGGCGCGGCGGTGTGAGGGGACGGCGTGCGCGGGGTGTGCACGCGCGCCGGCTACTCTGCTGGGGCGCGGGGGTTGGGATCGCGACGAGGCGTCACGGTGGTGTACGGCGGAGCCCGGCTCGGCGCCATGGGCGGCGGCGAGGGCGGCGTCCGCGGCCGGCTTACGAGTGTGCGCGTGCACGCGGTCGGGGTAAGGGTGTCCGTGGCGGCCAAGGAATCGGCGCGTGTTTCTTTTCCCCCTCCGCGACGGCACACGAGGCTCCCGGCCACAACGAGGCCGCGGCGGTGCGAACCGGTCTAACGCGGCGGCGGCGTCCTACGAGAGAGGAAGGGCCAAGGCTCAGGCGGCACCGGGATCGACGCGTGCGCGTGCCGGGGTGCACGGCGACGCGGTGCGTCGGGTGCCCGCGGGCATCACGCGCGAACGCAAGCACGAACGCGAACACGAACGCGATCGCGAACGCGAACGACCCGGAGCACACGGCGGGCAACGACGACACGGGATGACTAGGCCGGGGAAAGCGGCGCGCGTCGGCGAAGGCGGCGGCACACACGCAACGAAAAGTCCCGGCTTGGCACGAAGGCCCGGCCTCACCCGGCGGCGCGCGGCGGCGCGGGCAGCAGGCGCGTTCCCCCCCGGCTCAAAGGCGGGGCATCCACATGGGGAGAGGAGAGGTCGTCCTCACCTCGGTGGCCACGGGTCGTAGCGCGAGGCGTCGGTGTAGAGTGGTGGTGCGGCTCGGCGGGGCGAGGGAGGAGGAAGAGGGCGGCGGCGGCGGCGGCGAGGAGGAAGGGGAAGCGAGAGGACGTAGGCGTTCACGGCGGCTCGGCTCCTCCCTCGGGCGGCTCCGGCTTCGCGGCGATCAACTCCCTCGCGGGCGGCTCCTCTCCCCTCCTCCTTCTCCTCCTCCACTTACTCCCCGGCGGACGGCGTGGGACGGCGAGGGGCTCCTCCCCCCGGGGCGGTTAGGGTTGGGCTCCGGCCGGTGCGGCGGTGGCGCTTAAATAGGATGGCGCGGCGGGGACACGTGGGCGGTCCGGATGCCCCCGAGGCGCGCGGCACCCGGCGGCGGCGGCGCGCGGCCGGTGTTCCCCCGCGGCCTCCCCTTTGGTCGTCGGCCAAAGCTAAAGGGAGACGATGACGCCCACGGCGTCATCGCGCCTTTGGGCGACGCGGGCGGCGGGCCCGCCCGTCGGCGACGCGGCGCGGCGCGGCGGTTGGTGGGAGCGCGGGCGCGGCCGGGCCGGGCCGCCGACGGGGCGAAAACGGAGGCCGGGCCGGAAGTGAGGTTGGCGGCCGTGTGCAATAGTGTAGCTTGTCAATTTTTCTTAGGCCTCAAAATGGATTCAAATTTGAATTCCAACTCAAATTTGAATTCACCCAAATAAAACCCAAATAAAATTTCAATTGAAGAACCAAATTTCCACACTAGCGAGGTTATAAACCCTAAAAGCATCGTCGAAGCCAAAACTAAATCTAGGAATTGTGGGGGAAAGAAACAGGAAGACAACCTTATTCGATTTACGAGCACTCCACTTCAATTCAAGTTTTTGAAATTCGACATTTTGAATGCAAGTCAAAACTAGGGATGTTACATCGAGCTTCAAGCGAGTTCTAGCCTTGCTCGGATGAGCTGAAAGAAGGCTAAAAAGGCCGTTAAGAAGATTATTGCTACCGAAGTTCGTCGAGTTCCTTGTACCTTCGATGATGACATCTTCGCGGAACCTAGCCAGAAAGGTTTTTCCTCTTGGCCTTTCTTAAGATTCAATTTTCATGCACACTGCACTCCGGGTTCCGAAAATGAGTTCGTGGATATTGACTCTTTTTCAGATGTTGTTGCCGAAGTTTCTAAAGAAGCCCGGACATCCGTTGTCGCGTTGTTGAGGCTCGTTGATCCTCAACTTTGTTAGTCACCAAGACGAGGCGTCTCCGAGTTCACGAAAGAGCTTGAAATGACAGTGCACAAGGGTGAAGATGCTCCTGAAGTTCCTTTTTTGAGACTCACGAAAACCTTCCCTAGGATCAGGGCCCTTCGCCTTCTATGCTTGCTTTCAACAAAAGTTTCGGTACGTCTTATCGGGGTGAATTGCTAAGTGTTGGTTATGAACACTTCTAAGCTGATACAAGAGATGGCACTTCTAAGCTTCTAACATTGTGGAAATCGTCTAAAATCATGGGTGAAATAGGGGAAGGACCCTCAAAGCAAAAATCTCGCCACTTATCGGAACTCCTGAAGATTTGCCGCCTACTTCCTCAGGTCCGGCACCTCCTAGTCGGGTTACTGTTGAAATGCTTAGCAGAAAAGGTTCATGAGTTTGCTTGCTCCTTTGACTGTATTTTCATTTTTTTTCTTATAACTCACAAATTTTTCAATCTCTTATTTGCTTTTGATTTTTTAGATTTCGAAGAACTTCTTCGTTCATATCCAGCTTCCAGAATCGAGGAGTACCAGAGGGCCTATTCACTGAAGGCTTCTCTTCTTGGGAAAATCGCCTCTCAACGTTTAGTGGAGCAAGAGAAGATTAACAAGAAGTTATTTGATAAATCTGTCGGTGCGGAATATGGTCCCGACACTAACCGGTAGATAACGCCTAGGTCTATCCCTCAATGGTCGATGCCAAGCAACAAATGACACAAGGTTTTATCCCGGTTCCCCGGCCGAGGGGGCCGTACGTCCCGGCGGGGGCGTGCTCGTGGCACTATATTGCTCGGCACCGGGGGTGCTTGTAGTGGGGCAAGTACAAGCAAGGCGGGAGAGGAAGCGTGGCTTCCAAGTCCCTGGTAGAGTGGCTGAAGATGTTGTGTGAGAATAAGAGAGTGAGTGCACGGTGTGTAGTGTTGTGCTCTGTTCGTCCGTCCCCCCGCGGCTGGGGGCTCGCCCCCCCTTTTATAGGCCAAGGGGGCGGCGAGTTACATGCACGCCGCGCTATCTAGCTACGTGGGGGTGCACGTCGTGCTACGCCGTAGAGTGGGCGGCCGTCCGGACGATCTTCGCTACGATCCGGCCACGATGGCCTACCCCCGTACCCGAACAGGGGCGGTTCGAGGGTAGGAGGGCGGCGGATGGTGGTGGCGTCCTTGGATAGGCTTCGAGGGGAGGTGCCGATGATGGCCGGTACGGGGCACGGGAGCGGGCGAACGGCGTTCCTTCCCAATGCGCTCCGTGGTAGCGGAGTGGTTGCTACGCCGCCGGTGTGCGCCCGCAAGTGCGGGCGTGCGCCCGCATGCGTGGGTACGGCGGCCGCACCGCGCGGTGACCGGGATGGCCATCCACTCGGCCTAGCGCCCCCCACCTAACACCGTAGGGTCACGGGAAAGTGAAATCGAGGGTGCGCCGGCCCCCTTTCGAGGGTCGGGCGCGTTAGCCGTATCGTAGTGGGCGCTCGGTGTCACGGGACGACGCCGGCCGTACCGCACGGTCCATCTCCACGGTGGCGGGGATGGGCTCCTCCCCGGGGAGTTGGTGCGGCGGCACGGGGGTGCGAGCCCCGGGCGCATGATGGCTCCGTCCCCGCGGCGTCGGGGCGTTAAATGCCCGTGTACGGGACCGACGCACGCGTGCGGGGCGCCGTGAGCGTGGCGGGCCCGGCCGAGGGCGGAGCGGACCCTCGAGCGAGACGAGATCCACTCGAGGGGAGCGAGCCCTCGAGCGGGGCGGGACCGCTCGAGGGAAGAGTTGCCCCTCGAACGGGGCGGAGCCCGCTCGAGGAGGAGCGCGCCCTCGAGCGAGGCGGAGCCTGCTCGAGGGGTCTTCTAAGCGGGCCGTCTTGGTGGGCCGCCGGAGTCCCGCCGCGTAGGCCATGTCCTGCACGGTTAGTTACCTGCATGGTTAGGCTTAGCGTGTTTCGATGCCGGGGTTTAAGTGAGGGTTTCCCCATTGTTTAAGGGGACCCCTAGGGCTGTCCCCGACAGTAGCCCCCGAGCATCTGCGGGTTTGCCGTTGAGGCTCCCGCAGATGCTGGAACCTACTGATAGGACGTTCTTCCCTCCTTGTTTGCGAACGCTTTCCGTGGGGCCGCGTCAGCGGACCCGCGGGTCTAGCCCCGAAGCCCCGCAGAGTGTGGGTTCTCCTGCGGGGGTTGGCCGCGAGAACTTTGGTCGAAAGGCGTGGCACATATGCCAACCGGCATCGGCGGTGTTTCGCCCGGCTTCGGGGGTGCACGCTCCCCCGTCACGTTGTCTCCGCGGGTGCAATTTCAAGGAGGTGTAGCCGTGCGTCAAGCCCCCGAGCCTTGGCCCGTTCGAGGCGATCGGGTCGAGCCTCGACGACTTGTTTTTTAACGCGCCCTCGCCGTCCCTCCGCGGGACGGAGGGTGAGGTCTCCACGACTCCCATCGAGCGGGTCGCGAATCGCGGATTCCTCGTCGAGCCGCCGGCGGGTGGTTCAAGTGGACGCCCATGCCCCGTTCGATAAGGGTAGGCTTTGTGCGGTCCGGAGACGTGTCCATGGAAGCGCTTGCGTGGGTTTGCTAGGGTGGGGCTCGGTCCCGTTCGCTAGGGACCGAGGGCGCGGAAGCTCTCCCTCGGTGGGATCCCCCGCTAGCCGCCCTCGGCGGCTCTCGAACACGACATGTGGGGCACCCTCGAGCCAACGGGCTCGAGGAACGGCTCGAATGCGCGTGCCCTCGTCGTCCCTAACTCGTGATCCGAGGCGCCCGTTCGAACCCGTCGAGGGTCGGGCTTCGAACCTCGATGCGGTAAGGCCGTGCGGGGCCGTGTCCGGGACGGCCCCGTCTTTTCACGTTTGCGGCCGTCGAGGGGTCCGGGCGTGCCGAGCCCTCGAGGTGTTGGTTGGTGGCACAGGCGTATGTGCTTCCTTTTAAGGGGTTGACATTGTTTCGAGCCAAGGGCTCATGCCGCTCGAGGGTCTACCGTGGCATGGGTGCCCGCGGTTGCTCGCTCTACATCGAGCAGGTCCCGGCAACCTTCTCACGTCGATATCCCATCGAGGGTTGACGTCATTTTGAGCCGGGGGTCATGCCGCTCGAGGGTTTTACGTGGCATGGGTGCCCGCGGTTGCTCGCTCTACATCGAGCGAGGTCCCGGACGGCCTTCTCACGCTGATATCCCATCGAGGGTCGCCTTTGCTTCGAGCCGAGGGTCATGCCGCTCGAGGGTTTTGCGTGGCATGGGTGCCGCGGTTGCCTCGCTCTACACCGAGCAGGGTTCGGACGGCCTTCTCACGCTGATATCCCATCGAGGGTCGCCTTTGCTTCGAGCGGGGGGTCCGCCCCGCTCGAGGGTGCTCCTTGCTTGGCAAGGGACCCGGCATTTAAATGCCTCGCGGTCGTGGCCGCGGTTTTGCGAGCGCGGGCGCGCCTTTTCGGGCGCCGCGCGCGCGCGCGCGTAGTGGGCGGCGCGGCGGGCGGACGTGACGGTTTTGCCTCGGTCGCCGCCGGTCTTTGCCGTAATGATGACCCGCCCTGCGGTGTTATAGCCGCTGCGGTCGTGGTGGGGCCCATCCGTCGACGCGATGGGAAGATTCCCCCGCAGTTAATGCTAGTCGGGGCGTCCGCTCCGAGAGCTCGCCCGTCGGCCTATAAACCGCGGGGAAGAAGGGACGGCGGTTTTTTACCTTAGCTTCTCACCGTTTTCAGTCCTCCGCCCCTTCGCCTTCGTCTTGCTCTTGCTACCGCGCGGGCTCGCTGTTAAAGCTTTTCCTTCCGTTTCCTCGTCCTCCGCCTTCGCATTTCTCCGTTCCTCCTCATGGCGCCGCCTCAGCTCCCCGTTAGGATCCTGGAGCCGTACGCCTGGGAGAGGTCGACGGTGACCCGGCTCGCCCTTGGCGAGCTGGTCGCCGCCGGCCGGCCCGTCGGCCAACGAAGACGGGCGCCCGGCGGAGTGGATCGTGCCGCCGGCGGCGCACCATGAGCCCAACCCGCCGGAGGGCTACGTGGTGAGCTTCCTCCGCTACCACGAGCGTGGCTTCAACGCGCCGGCGAGCACCTTCATGCGGGCGATGTGCCACTACTACGGGGTGGAGCTGCACAACTTCGCCCCCAACGCGATCTCGCAGGCGGCCACGTTCGTGGGCGTCTGCGAAGGGTACTCGGGGATCCCGGTCCGGCGGGATCTCCGGGTTCATCTTTTCCGCGGGGAGCTCATCACGCAGCCCCACATCGGAGCCGAGGACCCGCCGCGCGGTGCGCGCGGCGGGATGTCGCTTGCCCTGCGGGGGCAGCTCAAGGATTTCTACATCCCCTGCACCATGACGACGAACAACGCCGGGCCGGGAGCGGGGATGGTTCTACTTGCGCAACGCCGAGCCCGCCTTCCTCCCTACACCGGCGGGTGTTCAAGAAGAGGCCGGACTCCCGGGGCTACGGGGTGTCTACGGCCCCAAAGAGGGCGCGGCAAGAGTCCGTCCTCGCCGCCCTGCAGCGGCTGGCGAAGCACGGGCTCAACGCGATGGGCGTCCTCGCCTTCCTCCACCACCGGCGGGTCGTGCCTCTGATGCAGAGGCCACTCTGCATCTTCGAGATGACGGAGGCGGCCAACCCCGTCGACCTGGCGAGGTCGCGGATGCTCCCGACGCCGCCGGGAGCGGCCGTATGCGCTCACCCGGCGCGGAACGCCGTCGACACCCGGACGCCGCCACCCGCGGGTCGGACCCCGTGGAACCTTGGAGATGCTCCCCCACGGGCCCGCGGGTGAGTTGGGTTCCCGATTTTGTTTTAGTTCTTGGTCTTGCTTTCGTTTCCCGATGCGCCATTGTCGCTCCCGTGCGCACGGGGTGGAGTTCAACATCGCCAAGTCCGTTCCACCCACCCCCCGACTCCCGTGCGCTCGGCGGGCGGCGCGGCGGGAGCGACGAGGAGCGGGCGGCGCGCAAGAGGGAGCACGCCGGGCGTCGTCAAGCGCGCGCGCGACCGGCGGGCCGCGGAGTACCGGCGCGCGCGAGGAGCCGGGGCTCTCCTCCCCGGATATTGATGAGCCCTCGTCTTCGGACGAGGACGAGGAGGAAGAGGCCGAGGGGGGAGGGCCCCTCCGACAGGTGGCGCCTGCGCCCCCGTCACCGGAACCCGCGCGGCGTCGGGGGGCGGCTTCGTCGGGGCGGGCGCACGGCCGCCGGCGCCGGCAATCGTCATCGGGGGCGGCACGCGCCGCGGGAGGTGCCGGCGCGCGCGCGCGGAGGCACGCGCGGCGGACGCGCCCGGGCGTGCGTCAAGTGTGCTCGCGCGCGCGGGGGAGCGTGCCGCGCGCGCGGCGTCATCGTCAAGGGGCGCGACGGCGGGCGTGCCGCGCGCGCGGGCGAGCGTGCCCCCGCGCGCGCGTGGCGCCTTTGGGAGGTGCGGCATCGGGCGCGCCCGCGCATGGGGCGGGTGTACGCGCGCGCATGGCGGCGCCGTCGGGAGGCGTTGCGGCGGGCGCGACACCGCGCGCCGGCCTCGTCCGCGAGGCCTCGAGGAAAAGGAAGCGGGCCTTTTCCTCTCGCGAGGTAAGGAGACCGTCCTTCTCCGTTTGGTTTGGCTCGTCGATGACTAAGTGCTCGACCCTCCGTTCGTGCACCGCGCGCGGGCGGTGCCAACCGTTCCTCCTCTTGCACCGGCCAAGGTGCCGAGGACGGACGCATCGATCCCCACCGGCGGCGCTCGTCGAGGGGGGTCGCGCCGGGGACAAGTACGGCGGCGGGCGCGAGCTTGCAAGATCCGGCCGGGGCCTCGAGGCCCCGGCCGGCGCATCGCCCCGCCGCGGCGCGGCCCGCAGGCCGCCGGGGACCCGCCGGCGCCGGGTCGTCACGGAGACGCGGGCCGCGGCGGCGGCGACGGTGGAGGTGCAGCCCGCGGTGGGCGCATCGGCGGAGGAGGTGGAGCGGGCGCAACCTGCGGGAGCGCCCGCGGACGTGGCGGTACGGCCGGAGGTGGCGGCCACGGCGGCACAACGGGCGCCCGTGGCCGCGAGGCGCGGTGGAGGTGCGGGGCGGAGGCGGCGCGAACACCGCGCCCGCCGGCGATTTGCGGGCGGAGGTGGTGGAGCCTCTCGATGACTCCCCGCCGCCCGGATGGAATCGGTGGGCCGCCGGCCCACGAACTCCCCCCGAGCCCCGGGGAGGGGGCCCTCGTGAGGCGGCACGAGGGTCACATGGTGGTGGGGGGCCGAGGACACGGTGCCGAGGCCTCGTCCTCCCACGCCGGCCGCCCCGCCCGGGTGGAGGGGGCCGTGGAGGATCCCCCTCGCGTTCGCCGACGCCGGGGGGGGAGCGGAGAGCTGCGGGGCGAGCTCCGAGCCATGGCGCCACGCTCAACCGCGCGCCGAACGAGGCGCGCGGGTCCATGGCGGCCCGGCCCGGCTCGTCTTCCGGGTGAGCCATGGTTGCTCGCCCCTCTTCCCTTTTTGTTTTCGCATGCTACATTCAAGTCTTGGCGCTTACGGGATTTGACGTGGGGATGCCGGGGAGCTCGAGCGCCGCGCCCACGACAAATACGGCGCGTTCGACCGGTGAACGCCGAGGCCCGGCGGCTCGGGAGCAATGCGGCGCTTTCGACGCGCTTGCAGACGCTCTTAGGACGCCAGACAGCTGGTTGGCGTACCGGGCCCTGGCCTGGCCTGATGAGCTCCCCGAGAGCTCGAGCGGCAGACGCGGCGCGTCGCTCGAGCCTCGAGCGGGTCCGCGCAGCCCTCTTCGATCGCGACGAGGCGCTGTGGAATGCGCGCGCGGACACGGAGAAGACGCGGACATTGGGCGCCAACCGGGAGGCGGAGGTGGCCACCGCCGCGCCGCCGAAGCCCGGGAGCTCCGCACGTCGCTCGAGGGGGCGCAGCGCAACGGCCGCCGGCCGAGGAGCGGGCGCGCGGGTTGGAGCAGCGCGCCAAGGAGGCGGACGACCCGAAGGCCGCCCTCGACGCCAAGGCCGCGGCCCTCGTCGTCGCCGAGGAGCGGCTCCCGCAAGAGAGCGCCGCCCGCCAAGGGGCCGAGGAGCGGGGCCGCAGCGGGGCGGGCCGCCCTCGTCGATGCCCGTGCGCGGCCGGAGCGGGGAGCGCGCCGCCCACGAGGGGACGCGGAAGTCGTTGGAGGAGCGGAGCACCGCGCTCTCCAAAGTTGAGGACGAGGCGCTCGTGCTCGGCATCGCAACGCCAACCGAGAGCCGGCCCTCCGCGAGCGGGGGGCGAAACCGTCCGGCGCCTCGAGCGTCGCTCGAGGCCGTGCGCCGGGACTTCGAGATGGAGAGGAAGCAAGTCGAAGGTGAGCCACTTTGTTTGACTCTTATTTGTTGGTTTTTTGTTTGGGGACTCGCATTCCCTTTTCCGATTTCTTTTTGGCTTGTCGATTCCGGGCTTGCGCACCGCCCCGGGGCACGCCGTCGGCTGCAAGGCTTCCTACGACTCCTCCGAGCAGAGTTGCGGGAATTGTGCGATGCGGCCCTCGAGACCCCGCCACGTCGTCGAGGAGGGCGAGGCCCGGGCCGGCGGCCTCCCCCCGGCCGGCCGTCGCGTGCCCTCGGTGGCCATGTCACCGAGCGGATGCGCCGGGCGTTGCGGTACCGGGTGTCCGAGAAGGCCCTCGGAGTGGTGCGATCCCACTACGAGGTGAACTTCGAGGCGCGGCGGAAGGCTACGTCATGCCCGAGGGCGTCGAGGACGAGGTGGCCATGGAGCGCGCGGATGCGCTCGCCGGCCGACGCCGCCGGGTCGCTCGCCGAGGCCTCCGAAGAATTCCTCTTCCGGCGACGCCGCCGATGCCGCCGCTCCTCCCGCCCGAAAGCGCTGGGCGCTAGGCCCATTTTTTGTTTATGTGTATCGAATTCGGCCTCGTGGCCTTTTGTAAATAAACAAGTCGTTTCATGAACATGGGCATTTGATGTAAATGAAATTGTTTGTTTGTCACGCTTTTTGTTTCTCCTTCTTCCCGAGTAGATTCTTAGTTAGGGGAGTTCGATTTTCGTAGGGGGCCCGCCGGGTTGGAGGCGAGAGAGAAGGGCCATAGCCACGCGGCGTAGGCTATCTCTCGGCTCGCACGCTCCTCGCCGCCGTACCGCTCGCGCCCCGCTCGAATCGTGGCTCGAGGTTGAAGTAGGAAACAAACTTAGCGCGTGTTGTTTTGTTTTTTGCGCGAAAAAATGGGACCATTTTGGGGGGGGTGCCCCCCCGCAGTAGCCCCCGAGGGTAACTTGGGTTTCAGGGGAAAGCCGAGTTGCCCTTTTATTAGACTTGGAGTATTTACATAGTTGACACCAACTGGGGTGTTGGCCATGTGATTTTACAACAGAAAGTACTTGGAAATCCTAGCTAAGGGTAGAAGCGACGTAGCTGTTGGATGTTCCAAGCATTGGTGAGTTCTTCGCCGTCCTCGTTGGCCAGCTTGTACGTGCCCGGCTTGAGCACCTTCACCACGACGTAGGGTCCCTCCCATGGAGGCGATAGCTTGTGGCGCCCTCGGTTGTCTTGGCGTAGCCTTAGGACCGCATCCCCTTCGTCGAAATCCCTCCGACGTATCTTGCGTGCTTGGTAACGTCGTAGGGACCGTTGATACCTTGCGGAGTGCATCAACGCCACGAGGCGTACTTCGTCTAGGCCGGTCCGGCGAGTCCTCGCGGGCTCGCCGGTTAGCATCTTCGTCGTAGCCTCGAACCTCGGGCGACCCATATTCCGAGTCCGTGGGGAGGACGGCCTCCGCGCCATGGACTAGGAAAAACGGGGTGAACTCGGTGGCTCGCTTGGGGTGGTCCTTAGGCTCCACACGACCGCCGGTAGTTCTTGGAGCCATTTCCGCCCCGCATTTGTTGAGCTGGTCAAAAATTCGGGGCTTGAGGCCCCGTAGGATCATGCCGTTGGCACGCTCTACTTGGCCGTTGGTCCGTGGGTGTGCCACAGCCCGCCCAATCCACGCGGATGTGGAACTTATCGGAGAACTCTAAGAACTTCCGCCCGTGAACCGGGACCCATTGTCCGTGATGATGGAGTTTGGCACTCCAAAGCGGTATACGATGTCGGTGAAGAACGTGACCGCCTCGCTCCGCCCTTAAATTCGTGATGGGACGCACCTCCACCCACTTGGACAATTTGTCGATCGCGACAAGCGGATGGGTGAAGCCCCCGGGCGCCTTCGCGCAGGGGCCCGACGATGTCCAACCCCCACACGGCGAACGGCCATGTCACGGGGATCATTTGCGGGGCATGAGCGGGCGGAGTTGGATTTGCGGGCGTAGAACCGGCACCCTTCGCGGTGCGCACGATCTCGGCCGGCGTCCGCGACCGCGGTGGGCCGAAAAGCCTTGGCGGAACGCGTTGCCGACGAGGGTGTGGGGCGCGGTGTGGTGGCCACGGATCCCCCGCGTGGATGTCCCGCGGCAGAGCTCGCGCCCCTCGGGAATGGGTATGCACCGCCGGAGGATGCCCCGACGCGGCGCGCTTATACGCGCTCGCCGTCGACGAGGGTGAAAGATTTGGCCATCCCGGCGGTGCGCCCGGCCGGCGGCCCGGCTCGCGGGGAGTTCCCCTCGATCGATCCGGGCGATGTATTTTTCCCCGCCAATCCGCTTGGACGAGGAGCCGGTTCTATGTCCATCGCATCGACCTCGACGGAGCCGTACCCCTCGAGAAGGGAGAGCACGTACGCCTCGTTCGAGGGGTCCTCATCCATGGGTTCCGCACCCGCTGGATTCGAGGGAGCCCCCGAGGGTCCACCGTCGCTCGAGGGGTAGGGCTCGAGGGCAACCGAGGGCTGCGCGATGTCGCGCGCGAAAACGTTTGGGGGAACGGTGATCCGCCCGGACGCGATCTTCGCCAGCTCGTCCGCCTCCTCGTTGTACCGGCGGGGTACGTGATTAAGCTCGATGCCGTAGAACTTGTCTTCGAGGGCCCGCACGGCTTTACAGTAGGCCTCCATCTTGTCGTCGTGGCAGCTCGCGTTCTTCATGACTTGATCGATCACGAGCTGTGAGTCCCCTCGCACGTCGAGGCGCTTGACGCCCAACTCAATGGCGATTTTGAGGCCGCGAGAGGAGGGCCTCGTACTCGCCCATATTGTTGGACGCGGGGAAGTGGAGGCGCACTGCGTAGCGCATGTGCTCTCCAAGGGGTGACACGAAGAGCAGGCCCGCGCCCGCTCCTGTCTTCATCACCGAGCCGTCGAAGAACGAGAGTCCAAGCACTCGCTGGAATTTGGAGGGGGCGGCAGCTGCGTGTCCGTCCATTCGGCGACGAAATCGGCTAGGATTTGTGATTTGATGGCCTTGCGCGGGGCGTAGGCGAGCGTCTCGCCCATCAACTCCACGGACCACTTGGCAATCCCGCCCGCCGCGTCGGGGGTTGCGAATGATCTCCCCTAGCGGGAAGGAAGAGACCACCGTGACCGGGTGGGCCTCGAAGTAGTGGCGGAGCTTGCGCCGCGCGAGGACTACCGCGTACGGCCAGCCTTCGGACACGGGGGGTAGCGCGTCTTCGTGTCCGACAGACTTCGCCGATGTAGTAGACCGGCCTCTCGCACGGGCAAGGCGTGTCCCTCCTCCGTGCGCTCTACGACGATCACGCGCCGACCACCGGGTGGTTGCGGCCACGTAGAGCCGCAGGGGTTCGCCGTCTCGCGGCGGCGTGAGGATTGGAGCGTGCGTCAGAGACGCCTTCGCCTTGTCAAGCGCGTCCCGGGCCTCGGTGGTCCGGGAGAAGCGCTCGTGCTTCTTGAGCGGCCGGTAGAGGGGCAGGCCCTTCTCACCGAGCCTCGAGATGAAGCGGCTTAAGGCGGCGAGGCACCCCAACACCTTCGCACCCCTTTGAGGTCCCGAAGTGGACCCATTCGCTCGAGGGCCGCGACCTTTTCGGGGGTTGGCCTCGATTCCCCGCCGGGAGACGATGTATCCTAGGAGCATGCCCCGCGGCACTCCAAAGACACATTTTTCGGGGTTTAGCTTGACCCCGTTGGCCCGTAGGCGTACCGAACGCGACGCCAAGGTCGCTAACCAGGTCGTCCGCCTTCCTGGTTTTGACGACGATGTCGTCCACGTAGGCTTCGACCGTCCGCCCGATGTGATCCCCAAAAACGTGCTGCATGCAGCGCTGATATGTTGCGCCCGCGTTTCTGAGGCCAAAAGGCATCGTGACGTAACGAACGTCCCGAACGGTGTGATGAACGAAGTCGCGAGCTGGTCGGACTCCTTCATTTTTATTTGGTGATATCCCGAGTAGGCATCAAGGAAACAGAGTAGTTCACACCCTACTCGTCGAATCAACGATTTGATCTATGCGTGGCAAAGGAAAGGGAACTTTTGGACATGCTTTATTGAGACTAGTGTAGTCTATACACATCCTCCACTTCCCATTTTTCTTTTTTACAAGCACGGGATTAGCTAGCCACGTAGGGTGGAACACTTCCTTGATGAACCGGCCTCGAGGAGCTTCCGCAGCTCCGCTCCGATCGCCCGTCGCCGCTCCTCGTCGAAGCGGCGCAGCCGCTGCTGTACAGCGCGGGCGTTTGGCAGGATATCAAGGGAGTGCTCGGCGACCTCCCTCGGGATGCCTGGCATGTCCGAGGGGCTCCACGCGAAGACGTCGGCGTTGGCGCGGAGGAAGTCGACGAGCACTGCTTCCTATTTAGGGTCGAGGGTCGAGCTGACCCTCAACACCTTGCCCTCGAGGGCCGACGGGTCGAGGGGGACCCCTTTGGTTTGCTCGGCGGCCTCGAAGGTGCCGACGTGCTTGGCGGCGGAGCTGAGGTCGTCGTTGACCATCTTCTCCGCCGTGTTCACCAACGCTTCATCCCGGCGCTAGCGCCTCTCGCATGTTCCACGCACTCGACGTCGCAGTCGAATGCGTGCTCGATCGACGACCCAACGGTGATGACGCCGTTCGGACCCGGCATCTTCATCTTCGTGTACGTGTAGTTGGGGACCGCCATGAACTTGGCATAGCAAGGTCGCCCAAGTATGGCATGGTAGGCCCCTTTGAACCCCACCACCTCGAAGGTGAGGGTTTCCTTGCGGAAATTCTTGGGGGTCCCAAACCAGACCGGCAGATCGATCTGCCCGAGTGGTTGAACCTCGCTTGCCGAGCGCGATGCGCGTGAAACGGCTTCGTGCCGGGCCGCAATCGGTCCGGCCCCGATCCCCATCAGGCGCAAAGTATGCGCGAAGAGGATATTGAGGCTACTGCCTCCGTCCATAAGGACCTTCGAAAACCGGGCGTTCCCAATGATGGGATCGACCACCAGCGGGTACTGGCCCGGGTTCGGAATGCGGTTTGGGTGGTCGTCCCGCTAAAGGTGATGGCATCCTTCGACCAGTTGAGGAAGGCCGGAGGGCGCCCTCTCGCGGCGAGGACTTCATGCCGCTCCTTCTTGCGCCGGCCGGGTCGACATGTCGACGGTAGGTCCCCCAAAGATGAGGAACACATTTTCGACAGCGGGGAAGCCACCCGCGTCGCCATCGCCTCCATCCTTCTTGGCCTCTCGCCTCCTTCGTGGCGGCGCGGCCGTAGAACTTCTTGAGCATGTCGCATTGCTCGAGAGTGTGGTTCACGGGAGTCTTGTGGTAGGGGCATGGCTTTTTCATCATGTCGTCAAACACCCCCGGGCCTCGAGGGGCCGGTCGAGGGCCCCGTCGAGCCGGGTCGACGGGCCGAGGGCCTCGGCGTTGCCGCCGTTGCGCCCCGGCTCGCGCGCCTCGCGGCGCGGCTTCTTCCCCCTTCTTGCCCCGCTTGTCGTTGCGGCGCGGCTCCTTGGACCCTCTCGCCCTCCGCGGGCGTGTCCTCGGAACGCTTGCCCTTCTTGCCGTCGAAGATTGCCCCCACGGCCTCCTCCCCCGAGGCGAAGCTGGTGGCGATGTCGAACAGCTCGTTTGAGTCCGTAGGCGGGCTGCGTCCCAGCTCGCGCACAAGGTCCCGGCACGTGGTGCCCTCGAGGAACGAGTGCACGATCTCGGACTGTGCCACGCTGGGGAGCTCCGTGCAGCGCTTGGAGAAGCACCGTATGAAGTCCCGCAACGACTCGCCGGGCTTCTGCGTGCGGGAGCGCGAGGTCCCAGGAGTTCCCAGGGCGCACGTACGTGCCCTGGAAGTTGCCCACGAACGTGTGGACTAGATCGTCCCGGTTATGGATGCGGGTCGGCGGGCAAGTGCTCGAGCCATGTCGGGCCGCGTCGCCCGGATGCGGGGGCAAGTTGCGGATGATCACTTCGTCGTTAGTGGCCCCGCCCGCCCCGGCGAGCTAGGCGGTAATCGTTGAGCCGGACGCGGGGGTCCGTCTCCCCGTTGTATTTGACGATTGTCGAGGGCCGACGGAAACGTTGGGGGGAACGCCGCCGCGCGGATCTCCCGGCCGAACACACGGGTGCCGGGGGGCTCCGGCGTTGGGGAGCGATCCTCACCGCCGCCGTAGCGTCCACCCCTTCGAGGGTGGTAGCCCCCCCGGCCGCTCGTGCGTCCGCCTTGCCGGTGCGCCGGCGTTGATGACGTTGCGGGCATCGCCATCCGGCGCCCGCGCGTGTCAAGGAGTCGTTCCTTGGCCGGCGTGCGTCCCCGGTCGCCAGGTTGGCTGCGTGCACCGAGGGTTCGCCTCTGGTGCGGCTTCATCGCCCCGCGCATCCCCCCCCCGTTGACGAATGCGTGAGGCCGAGCTCTCGGCTCCGTTGGACGGCCGCTTGCTCGATGAGAGTTTGCACCTCGCGGTGCATATCTCGAGCCTCGGGGGTCGAGGGTGCCCGCATGGCCCGTAGCGAGCGTCGTGGCGGCGACGAGCTTCGGCTTGCTCGCGGCGGGACGTCCGCGTTGTCCGCGTTGGGGGCGGTGTTGAGGCGGTCGCGGACTTGTCGGCCCGGCTCCCGCGCGCGCGTTCGCCGCGCGCGGAGGCCTCCCCCGCCATCGAGGCACGGAGTAGCCGGCATCGTCCGTATTCCTCTGCGCGGCTTGGCCTCGAGCTCGCGGGCTTGGGCCGACCGTGCGTCGACGTCGGCCCCGGCGGGGCGCTCGGCCCCGCGGCCGGACGCGCGGCGATCCCCCGGGGCGGCGTGACTTCCCCGTCCCCGGCGCGCCGCCGCACCGGCGGCGTTGGCCGGTCGTTGGTGATGACGGCGCAACACTCCCGCGTGGGGTCGTAGCTCCCGGTGCTGGAGTCGTCGGAGCAGCCAAACCAGTAGTCCGTGGCGTCGAGGAAGCGCCTGAACGCGACTGGGTCCGGCACGCCGGAGAAGTCCCACTCCGCGTACCCGTGGCGGTTGGCGGGCGGCATCGTGTCGACGGAGCCCAGGGACGACTCGTCTGCTGCTGAGGTGCCGGGGTCCCTGGCGACGAAGACGTGACGCCCGCCGCATCGTCGTGTTCACGTTGGCGTTATGGGCCGTCGTGGCGCCACGCGGCCCGATGGGGACGCGTGGTCCGAGAGCGCACGCGGCCCCGCCGGGGCGGTGGCGGCCGTCGTGACGGTGGGCGCCTTTGCGTTGGGCGGCGGCGCGCTCGCCGCCGCCGCTCGGACCGCGCCCGGCGTGAGCGTAGCCCCGGAGCGACGACGGCGTCGCGGCGTCGAAGGACCCGCGCATCCGTGCCGCGGGCGTCGCGCGCCGGTGCCGTGCGTGCGGCGGAGATCGGGGCGGACCGGCCCGGCGGCCGCGCGCGAAGCTCCTCACGATTGGTGAGGCGCATGAGATAGCCGTTCCCCGTGGCCACGAAAGTTTGGGTCCCCGAAGCGGATCTCGAACCCGGCGGGGAGAGGGTCCGAGCTACCCATGTTGTAGCGCGTAGCACGGTACTCGGTGCGGATCACCATGGAGGGAGTTGGCGAAATGACCTCGGGCGCTCGTTTGCCCCACGGTGGGCGCCAGCGTCGGTGCGGAATATGGTCCCGACACTAACCAAGTAGATAACGCCTAGGTCTATCCCTCAATGGTCGATGCCAAGCAACAAATGACACAAGGTTTTATCCGGTTCCCGGCCGAGGGGGGCCGTACGTCCGACAGGGGCGTGCTCGTGGCACTATATTGCTCGGCACCGGGGTGCTTGTAGTGGGGCAAGTACAAGCAAGGCGGGAGAGGAAGCGTGGCTTCCAAGTCCCTGGAAGAGTAGCTGAAGATGTTGTGTGAGAATAAGAGAGTGAGTGCACGGTGTGTAGTGTTGTGCTCTGTTCGTCCGTCCCCCCGCGGCTGGGGGCTCGCCTCCCCTTTTATAGGCCAAGGGGGCGGCGAGTTACATGCACGCCGCGCTATCTAGCTACGTGGGGGTGCACGTCGTGCTACGGCCGTAGAGTGGGCGGCCGTCCGGCGATCTTCGCTACGATCCGGCCACGATGGCCTACCCCGTACCCGAACGGTGGCGGTTCGAGGGTAGGAGGGCGGCGGATGGTGGTGGCGTCCTTGGATAGGCTTCGAGGGAGGTGCCGATGATGGCCTGGTACGGGGCACGGAGCGAGCGAACGGCGTTCCTTCCCCAATGCGCTCCGTGGTAGCGGAGTGGTTGCTACGAGCGCCGGGCGTGCGCCTGCAAGGTGCGGGCGTGCGCCCGCATGCGTGGGTACGGCGGCCGCACGCGTTACGGTGACCCGGGATGGCCATCCACCGGCCTAGCGCCCCCCACCCCAACTCCGTAGGGTCACGGGAAAGTGAAATCGAGGGTGCGCCGGCCCCCTTTCGAGGGTCGGGCGCGTTAGCCGTCTCGTAGTGGGCGCTCGGTGTCACGGGACGACGCCGGCCGTGCGCACGGTCCATCTCCACGGTGGCGGGGATGGGCTCCTCCCCGGGGAGTTGGTGCGGCGGCACCGGGGGTGCGAGCCCCCGGCGCATGATGGCTGCGTCCCCGCGGCGTCGGGGTGTTAAATGCCCGTGTACGGGACCGGCGCACGCGTGCGGGCGCCCGTGAGCGTGGCGGGCCCCGCCGAGGGCGGAGCGGACCCTCGAGCGAGACGAGATCCACTCGAGGGGGAGCGAGCCCTCGAGCGGGGGCGGGACCGCTCGAGGGAAGAGTTGCCCCTCGAACGGGCGGAGCCCGCTCGAGGAGGAGCGCGCCCTCGAGCGAGGCGGAGCCTGCTCGAGGGGTCTTCTAAGCGGGCCGTCTTGGTGGGCCGCCGAGTCCCGCCGCGTAGGCCATGTCCCGCATGGTTAGTTACTCGCATGGTTAGGCTTAGCGTGTTTCGATGCGGGGTTTAAGTGAGGGTTTCCCCCATTGCTTAAGGGGACCCCTAGGGCTGTCCCCGACAAAATCAAAGAAGCTAAACCATGATTTCAACTTGTCTCGAGCCGCGAATGTGGATTTAGAAAAAAAAAAGGTCGCCGAACGGGGTCGAAGCTCTTAAAATATGTCAAGATGAGAAGAAGGTCGTAGAAGAGGCTTTTGCAAATTCAAGGAAAGATCTCGAAAAACTTCAGAAGACTCATGATGATGATCTAAAATTAATTGAGAACCTTCGCAAAGATCACGACAATTCCTCAAAGGTTGTCGAAGATCTTCGAACTAACAATGTTGGTCTCGCCAAGACGCAAGGAGCGAGAAGATCCAAGACCTTGAGAGGGCATTGGGCGACCGAGAGAAGCTTCGGAGAAGGATATTTCCGAAATGAACAACAAGCTAAAGCTTTTGTTCAAGGAGTACGAAAAATCTTTGATGAATTTTGGTGTTCGTCCCGCTCCACTTCCTGCTGACATTGGAATCTCTGATTCGATGGAATGGATCGACACTAAGTTCAAAGCACTTAGTGGAGTTATTTCTAGTGCTAGTGATTTCGCTGCTGCCTTCTCGGTCGAAAGTATTTTGAAGCTGCTTCTTGATTTTGATTGTGCCGATCTTGTGAAGTTTCGCGAGAAACTTCCACAATTTCCCGACGCTTCGAGCACTTCAAGACTTCGTCCCAATGAAGATGTCCTGGCTATTAAGGCTAAATTTGCGAGAGAATTCTGGCTTACCAGCGGAAGGGAAGTTGTCAAGAACATTACTCGCGCTAAGCATGACCAGGTTGGTTCCTAGAAAACGTTGTTGATTCTTGCGAATTCACGAAATTTCTGTCCTTTGGTGTTTCTTAGATTTCTTCCTTTGCTCTTTTAGTTGATCGAAGAGGAGAAGCGAGGAAAGAGCATCACACCACCAGAGCCTTCTTCCGAAGATGAGGATGATGAAGACACAGACACTTAAGGAGAAAATTCTGGCAAAAACGGTAGCGACAGCAGCGACAGTGACAATGATGTTGAAGAAAGCTCTGGACGCGAGGAATCTTCTCTGAAGGTCGATATCACTGGTTAAGATAGTCGAAAAACTTGCCCATTGAGGCGATTTGTACAAATATGTAAATTCGTGGGTCTGTGATACTTTATCTGAACAATCTGTCTTGTAAACTTTAACTCGCGCAGTCCCGCAAGTTGAGCTCGCGCGCAGATGTGTTGTCGTTGAGGATTCATCGTGGGAATATGATTGTTAGTGGTGAAGCATGGCGACTGTTCAAAGAAACTCACCCCGAACAAGATTTTTCCGATTTTTGGCTTGAAGTCTCACTTAAGTTTTTGACGAACTGTTTTGATCTTTTTTCATTCTTTCTTCTTCGTGAAGATTACAGTCCCAATGTTGCGGCTTCAAGTTCTTCGAAGGTTTTGAAGATGGAGCCCCTTAGCCTAATTACTACTAGACTCGACTTCGCTTATGCTAGTGATGTTGTTGAGAATAACTATCGTGATCCAGGACACATTGTTGAACTTTCGTACTAAAAAAATTGTGGATCCCTGATGTGATTGTAATAATACTTTGTCAAAATTTTTATGCAATTAAGGCAATAAAGACGTTTTTCTTGAGAAAAAACATCACCCTCCCCCACCTTGCTGTTTTGCATGAAAAAATTTCGAGGCAGACTGAGGAAGTTGACGTTATCTCTTAATGTTTTGCTCATTGAAATGTCTTATGAATTTTTCGCTAATTTTGAAATCATAAGAAATGTAACGCAAGTCAACAAAATTTGTTTCGTGAATCTTGTGGACTTAACTTACTTGGCACACCTGCCCTGGTTGATATTGCAACCTTCAGTTGCTTCAACCATGATTATTTACGAATCTTCACTCGAGCCCCTTGCCTCTTGAAAGGAAATTAACCATTGTAAATGTAGTTCGTGAACTTCACAAAAATTCTTTAACAAAAACATATACATTTGGCTAACCATAATTCTCATTTGCTTCCGAAACTTTTAGGAAACATCCCTTCATGATGGGAACTAGGCCACAACTTATTGTTGTCTTGGGCCTTTCGGTAGGAATCCCTTCGACGACGGGATTTAGGCCACAACTTGTTGTAGTCTTAGGCCTTTCGGTGGGAATCCCTTCGACGGTGGGATTTAGGCCACAACTTGTTGTAGTCTTAGGCCTTTCGGTGGGAATCCCTTCGACGGTGGGATTTAGGCTTTCACGGAGCCTTTGGCTATCACAAAGCCTTTTCACAAACTTTTCCTCTTTCACAATGGAATTTCGGCTATCACGGAGTCTTTCACGAATTTTTCTTTTTCACGAGGGAATTCTGGCTATCACGAAGCCCTTTTTACGAATTTTTCTTTTTCACGATGGATTCTGGCTATCAAGGAGCCTTTCACACAAACTTTTCTTCTTCATGATGGAATTTTGGCTATTACGAAGCCCTTTTTCCACGAACTTTTCTTTTTCACGATGGAATTCTGGCTATCAAGGAGCCTTTCGCACGAACTTTTCTTCTTCACGATGGAATTTTGGCCATCACGAAGCCCTTTTTTCACAAACGTTTTTTCACGATGGAATTTTGGCTATCAAGGAGCCTTTCACCCAAACTTTTCTTCTTCACGATGGAATTTTGGCCATCATGAAGCCCTTTTTTCATGAACTTTTCTTTTTCACGATGGAATTCACAAAATGCACGAATTTGGGGAAGACTCTTTTCATATATATCACAAAGAGTATTTACACGAGTCCCGCCTCGTTAAAAACCTTGCCTCTTGATTCAGAGCCCCCTTTGCAAGGAAAAGAGTACGGTCCTTCTTATTCTAATGAAATTGCGAAAAGGAAAGGAAATGTTTTTGTTCCTGAAATCACTTATAGATTCCTGATTCAGGTCTTCTTTTTCTAGATTGTAAACTTGCAAAAAAGAAAATAATTTAAAGTAAATCTATCTAACTCTGGAATTCTCAAGGATAGTGCCTTTTCAGGCTATCAGCATTCCACGAATATGGTAACTCTTCGCCAGTTTGCTCTAGCAAACGAAAAGCCCCTAGCATGTCTGTTTCCTTTACTATGTATGGCCCTTCCCAAGATTCATGAAGTTTCCCAGGGTTCTCCCAGTTCTTCTTTCTTTTCAAGACCAAATCGCTAGTTTTGATGTCTTTTCTAACTACTTTCTTGTCCTTCCATGTCTTAGTTTCCTTTTGGTACTTCTCGATGTTTTCAGCAGCTTCGAGAATTGTCAACTTAATCATATCCTTTTCTACTTTTTGGTCAACTTCTTCGATTTCTTTTGCTTTCAGCACTCTCATGCTTTCATTCTTGATTTCCTCAGGTGTCATTGCTACAGTGCCAAAGAGTAAGCGAAACAGTGTGAAACTTGTCGCTCTCGATACAATGGTGTTATGGGACCAGATTACTCTCGGCAATTCGTCAATCCATTTGCCCTTCTTTTGGTCGAACAAGCATTTCTTGATTCCTGAGAATATTAACCCATTTGCCCTTTCAACTGCTCCATTAGACTCGCGAATGATACACCGATGAGAATTTCGCATGAGTGCTAGAGGACTTGCAATATTCTTTGAAAGTGTAACAATCAAATTGTTTCCCATTGTCGACGATCGGTTCTCTCGGAACTCCAAATCTGCAGATTATGTTTTGCCAAAAGAATTTCGAATTGTTGATGCCTTTATGTTCGCGAGTGGTTTTGCTTCCACCCATTTCGTGAAATAGTCCACGGCGCAATACCGCAAATCTAGCTTCCTTGAGCTGTTGGTAGCGGTCCAACTAAATCCATTTCCCACCTTTGGAGAGGCCATGATGGTGCAATTAGATGGACTGGCATGGAAGGTAGGTTTTGTTGATTAGCCGTTTTTTGATATGCTTCACATTGCCGAACTAGTGTTTTTGCATCAATGTTTATGGTAGGCCAATAGAATCCTTGCTTTATTATAATGCCTGCTAGGGCTCTTGTGCCTATGTGTGCACCAGAATCCACTGTGAATTTCTTTGAGAAGTTCGATGCCTTTTTCGGAGGTTATGCACCTTAGCCACGGCTCGGTGACTCCCGATTTGTACTGCCTCTCCATTGACTACCGCATAGCCCCTTGCCATTTGCTTCAATCTCATTTCTTCCCATTCGTCTTGTGGCTCATAATCACCCCTCGGGTATGCCATGATTCCTCGCTTTCCAATCGGGAGTTTCTACGACATTCATGATTTTCGGCTTTTCTTCCTTGATGGACGGTTCTTTGATGATTTCGAAGAACATGTCCGGAGGCATTGCTTGATTTCTAGTTTCTTTGCTTTGGTTAGCTTGTCGCCTTCGTTATTGTCATCTCTTGGAATATGTTGTAATGAATATCCCTTGAAATGTCTTTCCATTTCCCCGACCTTCTCAAGATATTTCACTAGAACGAGAATTTTTTTGCTTCGCTCTTTTTTCTCGATATTTGAAAGCTCTTGCATAACTTTGGAGTCCATCTTGATGATAAAGTTTTGGTGACCAAGAGCGTTCATCTTTCTCAATGCCAGGAGTAAGGCTTCGTACTCTGTTGTGTTGTTCGTCGAATGCTCATCTTTCGCGAATATGAGTCGAGCTGCATATGTTATCACAACTCCCATTGGAGATGTTATGACCTCTGAAATTCCAACTCCCTTGTGAAACCAAGCTCCATCACACTGTACTACCCAAGGTGTAAGCATTTCTTCGTCAAGATTTTGGATTGGCGAAGTCCAGTCTATGACAAAATCTTCTAGGACTTGCGATTTTATTGCGCTTCTTCTCTCAAAGTCTACGATATATTCTGAGAGTTCAACGCCCCATTTGATGATTCGAGTGGATGCTTCTTTATTTGCGAACAAATCATTCAGTGGTTGATTTGTGATGACTCTTATTCTATGACCTTCGAAGTACTGCCTTAGTTTTCTCGCAACCATGATGATCGCATATGCTATTTTCTCCATTCTCGAATAAAAGAGTTTTGAGCTCGAGAGGGCTTCCGAAGGAAAATACACTCGGGATCTCACTTGAACTTTCCTTCTACCTCTTTCTCTTGCACTAACACAGTGCTCACTGCCGAATTTGATGCAGACACATATAGTAGAAGTGGTGATTTTGGCTCGGGAGGGCACAGCTTGGTCATATTGGACAAGTAGTCTTTGAGTTCTTGGAAGGCTTGCTTCTGAGTTTCAGACCACTAAAAGTTCTTAGAGCTTCTGAGAGCTTGAAAGAATGGCAAACTTCTTTTCGCAGCCTTGGGAAAGAATCTGTTGAGCGCGGCAACCCTCCCTGCCAGTTTTTGCACATCCTTCACCGAAACTGGGTCTTGCATTTCTATTAGTGCTTTGATTTTGTCGGGATTTGCCTCTATGCCCTTTGTTGAGACTAGACATCCGAGAACTTTCCCTTTATGAATGCCGAAGACACATTTCTCAGGATTCAATATTAGGTTCGCCGGTCTGAGATTCGCGAAAGTTTCTGCCAAATCACTGATATGATCTTTTCTTTGGACACTCTTGACCACTATGTCGTCCACATATGCCAAAATGTTTCTTTGAAGTTGAGGGTGAAGGACTATTGCTATCATTCTCGAAAATGTGCATCTTGCGTTCTTCAGCTCCTCTAGCATTCTTACGAAACAAAATGTTTCGAACGGAGTGATAAAGCTCGTTTTCTCTTCATCTTCTTAGCGCACTCTTATTTGATGATATCTTGAGAACATGTCCAAGTGTGAGAGCATTTTACTGTTGGTTGCATCATCCACGATTTTATCTACCCTTTCCAAAGGAAAATCGTCCTTCTTACATGCCTTGTTCAAATCTGTGAAGCCTACGCACATTCTCCATTTTCCATTTTTTCTTCTTCACTGGTACGGTGTTGGCCGCCTAGACCGGATATTTTACTTCTCTAATCACTTTCGCATCTTGCAGCCTTTGCACTTCGACTTCAACCGTTTTTACCTTTTCTTCAGACATCTTCCGAAGTTTCCGTTTTTTGGCATTATTTTTTCATCTGTTTCCAGGGTATGTTCGATGATGTCTCCGTCGACACCTTGCAAATCTTTGGCTGACCAGGCGAAGACATCCTTATTCTTGTTCAGGAATTGTATAAGCTCTTTCTCTTCTTCGGGGTTGAGATGAGCTCCAATTGTGACCGCTCTATCAGGCATATCATCCAAGGACACTTTCTTGGTTTCACCGTCAGCCGCTATCTCGACTTTTTCTTTGCCTCGCTTGGTTTCTACGTAAGTTTCTTTCCTTTCTTCGGGTGACTTTAGTTGATACACGTTGCTTTGACCTGGAGTGTGGCCCTTTTTATGTTTCGAGCCTCTTGCTGATCGCCAAACACAGTGATAACCCCTTTGGGTGCTGGTATCCTTATACACAAGAACTGCTATCTTATGGCTGCATCGAATTTGTTCATGAAAACTCTGCTGAAAATGACGAGATATGGGTGATAGATGTCAACCACATCAAAAGTGAGAGTTTCTGTTCTGGGGTTGTCAAGATCTCCAAAAGATACGGGAAGGGATACTTTTCC
This sequence comes from Cenchrus americanus, assembly GCA_947561735.1. NCBI lineage: Eukaryota > Viridiplantae > Streptophyta > Magnoliopsida > Poales > Poaceae > Cenchrus > Cenchrus americanus. The sequence continues at coordinate 27,548,204 of OX387241.1, read as the reverse complement.
AACTGGCTTGACTGGTTTTCCTCCAAAACCCTGCAATGGGTACTCTGGTGGATGCAACATGTGCTAACTCAGGTTCATTTCTCGAAAGTTTTCAAGAATAAGATGTCTGCCGAGCTTCCATTGTCTACCAAGATTTTCCGATAACCCATCCGCCTATATTCGGTTCGATGACCATGGCATCATTATAGTTCGTGGATTTCAATCTAAAATCCTCTTCGGTGAAAGTGATTGGCACCTTAGCATTCGGTCGCGTTGTGGACCATCATTGATGATGGTGTTCACAGATCTGATGTAATTGTTTCTTTGCTTCTTGGTTTCAAACTCCATGGCAGACCCTCCTGTGATTGGCATAATTGTTCCGAAGGATGGCAAGGCTTTCAAGTTCTGAGGTCTTGAACTTGTTTCTGGTCTCGACAAACTGTTAGGTGGTGGTGGCAATATTTCTGGAATCAGCCGCGGTTGCTGGATTGACTGGATTGCCTGTGACTGAGGGTAGAACTGTTGAGAAGGTTGCCAGGATGGTTGTGGTTGCTGAAATTGTTGCATTGCAACTAGATTTGGCTGAGAATTCATGAAGTGTGGCTGCCAGAAGTTCGGGCAAAGTTGATTCGGCACTGAGGAGGCGATGCTTATCATTGCTTTCTCTTGCTGAATCCTGGTGATATTCTTTTTGGTTTTCGGGCACCCCTTGGTGCTATGTCCTCTTCCGTGATACCGGCGGTAGAAGTATGGATCTCTTGGATTGTGGTTTGTCGGTTTCGGGGGTCCTCTTCCCCTTCCCCTTCCATCGGGTGCAAATCCTCCTCTTGTGCTTGGTCCGTTGTTCTGGTTGGGCCGAGGATTTTCCACATTGTTGATGTTTCGTGGATTCGGGATTGAGGTCTCCACATCATTTCTCCACCGCCTTGTCGTGCTTCGTTTCGTTCGCCTACTCTTCTCGCGATGATCGTCATCGACAAAATGTACTCTTCAAGTTCATGAAAAAGTTCATCAATTGTCTTGGGTTTCTTTCGTGTCAAGTGTGAAGGTCGTTGGTTCCGGAGTTAGACCCTTGATCGGTGCCTTGATCGTTGTTTTGTCATCCGCTTCAGGAATCTGGGATCTCTGCTGCATGAATCTTCTCACGAAGTTCCGTAATGGCTCTCTCGTCTTTCCGTTTGCGGTTGTACGGTGTCCGATGACTCGGCTGTTGTATCATGAAACATCTGAAATGCTTGCATGAATTTCATCTTGAGGTCGACCCAGCTGCAGACTGAGTGCGGTTGTAGCAGAGAGTACCAGTTTAGAACTGGACCTTCGCAGGCAATGATGAAAGATTTAGCTAGTGCAACATCATCTCCTCCCCGCTGAATTCACAACCGATTCATACATCATGAGCAATTGTCCGGAGTTTCCGAAACCATTGTATTTTGGTAGAGATACTTGGTTTGAACATTGAAGGCCATCTTTGCGGTTGTGCCTATGGATAGTGGTGATTCGAGATCCACAAATTGTGAGATTCCATTACCCGCGAAGATATTCTCTTTCGGGGTTCCTTTGTACGGACCGAATCCTCGTGTGGTGAGTCTTCCCATAGTGAACTCGTTCTCTTGTTCTTGCATTTCTTTGATTTCTCTTTGTATTGCCTCAATTTCTCTTTTGCCTCGATTAAGTTTTTCTAGTTTTTCGCAGGCCTTTTTTTGCTTGCAAGTTGGTTCGCAAATTTTTCTTTTTCTTTCTGCAACTGCGGTATTTTCTGCTGAACTCTTTCTAGTTCTTTGTCTATGGCCTCATCATCATCATCATCGTTTTCATGGGTTTGTTGTTCTGCAGGTTGTTCTAGAGTGTGTGCGGTCTTCTCAGCTCTTGCTCTTTGGAGAGCCTCAAGTTTTGCTCTTCGTTTCTGGTCTGTGATGTTAGAAGGTTCAGGAATGTGAGAGATTCTGTTGTCTTTGTCATGGTGGTGCTCTCCTTGGTCGATCTCAGCGGCAGTGTTCTTCTTCGATCTCTTCTGCGGTGGCATCGTGAGCTGTTTTTCGGCTGAAACACGGTGGGCGCCAATGTTGGGGGGCCCGAAAGTCGGATTGGGTCCCCGAATACAAGGTTTACAAACAAGACTCACAAGAATTATGAAAGGGAGACAAAGAATCTCAAAAAAGCCCGTACTCGCCTCAAAAGTTGTGAATCCCTTTACGCGAGCCCTCGCACCCCCCTTTTATAGGGAGACGAAAGGACTTTTACATTCCGAAAATACCCTCGGATCTAGGGAATATTTCTAGTGTGAACACGTACATAAATGTCTTTTACATCCCGTGATTTGCGGGGCGAATTCATATATTTACAAGCTTGCCACCAGCTCACACGTCAAGCCCGGACTTTTGAGGTCACATCTTTGACTTGGCTTCCTCCCCGATTCCCGATTCCTTCATTCATGAAGATCTTCACATATCATGACCGCCGAACTTCGCGGGTTTCGACCGCGTAACTTCACGAGTTTGTGAGTCCGGAGCTTCGCAGTTCATGATTCCGCATCTTTGTAGGTTCATGAGTCTAGAGCTTCGCGGGTTCATGATTTCGAGCTTTGCGGGTTCATAATTTCGTAGCTTCGCAGTTCATGATTCCGCAGCTTCACAGGTTCATGATTTCGAGCTCCGCGGTTAATGATTCCAGAATTCGGCGAGAATTGTACATCTTGAAACAGAGTTGAAAAGTTCGAACACAAGGGCCTAGTTCGGTCGTTACTTTTACGTTTTTGGTTTAAAGACTTGTGAAACACCCGAAACATACTAAGATTTCTTCATAACCACTCTCGCGAACCTATTCCATGAATTTCGACAATATGACGTTTCGAGGGTGCTAGGGTTTTATCAAGTTCCCCAACATCCCCGATTGATGCCCTTGGTTGTCAACTTGGCAAATTGCCTTTCACTTACTAAGGGCTCCCTTTAGGTACCACCGAGCCCTCCTTCCAAAAGTTCACCCCCATCTTAACCAGGATGGGAAAACATCTTATGGGTATCTCAAGATTCTTGACTCATGTCGGAAGATTAGTTTTGGTGAATTCAATCTACTCGACCATGACAACCTTTTACATGTGCTCTTTGAAGATGCCTCTTGATTTGTTGGAACAGATTGATAAATATAGGGAACATGTTTTATGGCATGGGGGATGTCAACAAGAAAGGTGGTTATCTGGTGGCTTGGAAACAGGCTTGTCAAAGTAAAGCCGATGGTGGCTCGGGGATTATTGATCTAAGAGCTCACAATGTTGCCTTGTTGATGAAATTTCTCGCATAAATTCTATAACAAAGCTGATCTCGCCTTGGGTTAATATCACTTGGTCACATTTCTACAAGAATAGTAGACCTCCCCATGAAAGGAAAAATGTTGGCTCCTTCGGTGGCGTGACATTATGTCCCCGGCACCAAAGTTTCTTCGCATGGCTAAATGCACAAAGGAGGTCCGGTTCTTGTGTTTCCTTTTGGCATGATCCTTGGGATTTAGGGATCCTTAAAGACATTTATCCACAGTTGTTCTCTTTCTCTCGAAACAAATCTTGCTCGAAGTTGTAGTTGTTGTCCTAAGATGAGAGTAGAGCCTTCTTCTCGCCACTATCCCAAATTGCTTTTGATCAACTTTGTGCTTTGAAGGAGGCTTTCCTAGCGCTTCAGCCCCCTCGTCGAGTGCTAATGTTTGGACATACACTTGGGGATCATACTTCTCGAGCCACCAGGCTTATATCACTCTCCGGGGATCACACCGCCTCACCAATCTTTAAGTGGATGTGGGTTTCGAAAGCTCAACATAAGCACAAATTTTTCTTTTGGCTTTTTCTTCGAGATTGAGAATCAACACAAGGAATTTACTCCACAGAAAAACATGTTTTCGTCGTCTTACTCTTGTGTTCTCCGTGTGCAAAATGTTGAGGAGGATGTTAGGCATCCGTTCTTTGAATGTCCCTTCGGTGATGCCTCGCTGGACTTTCTTGGGGGTGGATTGGGATCCGAATCTTAATTTCCAAGCCATGGTTCTCAACGTGAGGTTACACTTCAACTCGATTATCTTCAAAGAGGTTTTCATCATTGGTTGCCGGGCCATTTGGTGTCACCGCAATGATATTATTTTTGATGGTGCTTTGCTTTCTTTCTCGCTTTGGAGGAGGTTCTTTGTTAAGGAAACTAAAGGCGGTTACCCTTCGGGCTAAACCGCGTGTCGAGACAAACTTAACTTATTTTTATGTAGCCTCGCTTTGATGTAACTCTCTCTTTTCCTTTTGGGCTTGTAGCCTTGTAATTTGTACATATTCTTTTATATATAAAAAATAGGGGTAGGGGCCTCCCCCCGCCGATTCCCGTCAAAAAAACTTCTTATAATAGCCGGAAAGCTTTGCCGAGAAATGATTATGATTAGGCGATCATCATTCTCTAATAACTTACTTTGCAAGGACGAGCCTCTATTTTCATTAACGTAAAGAATGCAAAGGTCATGGCATGCGAGAGGAACTCACATCGGATAGATGAAACAAGTGATGGAAGATAGGTAACTCATATAGGTATATATGACTAGATTTCTTAGATAACGAACCAAGTTCCGCCTCAACAATTCCGAGGAATTGTCTGCGTGACCAACATAGATGACTAGATGGCCGATATTGTAAACAAATTAGTTCGGAGCTAAATGTCTTACCGATTACACTTAAAGTGACCTATATTTGCGGATTTATTTTTTCTTTTGCAGCAAACTAAGGAACAATTGTTTGTCCGAGATTGTTGACCTTTGCCCGCATTGCAATACTAAAATATTTATGTATATGGTGAATTATTGCATATTCTACATGATGGTTGAGACCTTTGCTATTGATCCAAGAGGAACTTATATACACCATTATATGTAGTATCATTGTCATGAAACCGTCAATCCAACATATAGTGTTCTACCATCTTAAGCAGCCATCGCATTGGTTCATAGTTTATAAAAAAACTCTTTCAAATCCTCAGGCAACGCACGGGAAATCACTAGTTCACAAGTATAGCAGTTGTTGGCTTCTTGCTTCTTGTCCGGCCGTGGCGGCGGAGGAGCACTAAGGGCGGGTGGGGAAAGCATTCGGTTGGGCGGTGTACGCATTCCCAACCGGGGTTTTTTCTCCCGGAAAGAAAAAATTTCGGAACCCCTCGGGAAACCCAAAATTCTGGGAATTTCGGGTCAAATTCAAATAAATTCAAAATTTTAAAAAAAAATTGATGGAATTTGGCCGCAAACCGCCTCTAAACTACCATACATTACTGCATGTCAAAATGAACAATAAGACCCAACATCACAAGTTTACAGGCTTACAGTACACAATGACACTCATGAGCTAGCATGTAGGCAATGACATCTATCCTAAATCCCAAATTATTGCAATCTACAATCCTTTATATTGCAATAATCAACAGTCCAAAGTATGCATATCCATGTAGTCCAAAATATACATCTCCATGCAGTCCAAAATATACATCGTCCACCAAAAGAGTGCCACAACCAATAGAAAGTAGTGCAACACTTAGGCCAGCACATGACCATTTCTCCATCACCTTCTTCAGGCATGCATCAAGTCATCAACTGCAAAAATATATCTAAAACCTGATAAACATAAATGTTCCAAGTATGACATTATTATTTTCACTATCATTTTGAATGTACAGACTGCATATGTACAAAACAAGGACATGTGCAATAACAGAAATTTTGAGCTAACCTTCTAGAGTTGGGAGAGTTTCTTGACTGTTGGTTTCTTGATTCTTGTCGATCCGGGACGGATAGGAGCACCGAACCGTGAGGTTTAAGATTACGGACACGACTCCCACTAGCCTCACCGCAAGTGTTGCCTCCACCGCATCCATCTCGTCCCACATCATCAACACCTATTATGCAACGAGTCAAGAAAAATGTTACATGCCGCCGACCATCTATCACAATTGCTTAATTTAACGTAAACTCACCAACTTCCTCATCGGAGGCAGAGCTACTATCCCCTCGACTCGGCATACACGGGCTACCATGTGAAGAATTCGACTCATTGTCATCTTCAAAGAATTCTTCCTCTTTATCTTCTAGTCCCACCCGCTTTCTTTTCTTCTTGCTACCCTTTTCGCTAATAGAAAGTTTTCTCTTGAATTCGGAAACTTCTTCCGTCGCATATTTAACTCATCAATGAGGAAGCCATCGAGTGTGGTCCATTCATCATCATCGTCATTATTCATCCAAAATTGGTTTAGATTCACTCCTTGAGTTGGACGGCCAGTCCATAATTGGATTGTCTTCATCAAACAAAGCAACATCCATCATCATACCACATGGATTAGCATCCTTTTTCCGCAAGCTTCGAAAATCTGACTCAAATTGATGGATGGCAAACTTTAAATTATAATGCACATAGACTAATTTATCCAACTTCTCATAACCTAGCCCATTTCTTAATTTTGTGTGAACTAAAGCGAAAGTGCTCCAGTTTCTTTCACACCCACTAGATGATGTGCATTGTGATACAATAAGTTTTGCAAGCCTTTGTAGTTCTTTGCAATGTCCTTCATATTGATTCCACCGTCGAGCTACAGTTAATTAAGAAAATTAGTAGTAGCACCATACGAACCATGCACACTAATTTAGACAAGTGTAAGTACCGCACTTGTGTTACCACGAAGTGTCGAGCTCCGAGCCTCAAGTGATCCAAAAACTAGCTTCTTTTGGCAAAAGAATTCCGCAAATTGGTCAATTGCCTTTGATGCCTCCATAGGAGACCTTGCTAGCTTCTTGAATGCCAACGTTACGGCCAACCGAGCACTAGAAAGATTTGCAAAGTTTGCCTTATAAAGGGATTCGGGATCAAGTGCGGCAGCTATAAAGGAAAAACAAAACAAAAGAATGATTAGAAAATAAAACGCAATGAAAATCCTTGAAATAAAGATGCATTGATTATTAATTTTCACCGCAAGCATAAGAGTTGAATTGAGAAGGTACCGTGCCCTCCTATTGATCACTTCATTTCATCGTTCTTAGAAGATCTCTCGCTAATACGCTTACCATGCTTCATGACAGCAAATATTTCTTTTTGCGCCCGCACCAACTTTGGGATGAATCCGTAAATTGTTGCATTCTTCTCCGGTCGCATAACGAAGCACTGAATAAAGTGGTGTGACAGATTTCAAGACCATCTCCACATCCTCCCACCAGACCCTACTCATCAAGCAATCAGTTGTGGATTCATGGTCTTCCTCATCTTTAAAATCACTATTTTCCACTCACTCGAGATCATCCATGCTTCAAACTTTTCTCTTTTTTTCATGAAACTTCGTAGAACAAGAAAACTGTCCCAAATCTAGTGGCATTCCACCGAATCAACTCTCCGCCTATCTTCTCCCTCATCATAGCATGAAGCCTATTATGGCTGTACAAGAAATTACAGATCCGTTTTGCACAAACAACCACTGCTTCAACCTCAAAATGTCGTGTTATGTCCTTCAGCATCAAGTTTATAGTGTGAGCAGCACATGGCTGCCAAGTGATGTGCTTATACTCATCTGTGAGTTGCTCGCATGCTTTCTTATAATTGGAATCATTATCAGTCACTATCTGAACCACAAACTCTAGTCCAACCTCTTCAACAACCACCTCTTTGATCAAATCATAGATAAAATCAGCATTTTGGACACGACCGATTGCATTTACACTTTTATGAAAGAATGTGTGGCCGTTGCGTAATATCATGAAGTTGATAATGCACATCTTGGTAGGTCCCGTCCATGAATCACACATGATAGTAACCCTAAATTGACCCAGTTTTCCTTGAAATCTTCCATCCGAGCCTAAAGATCATCATAGTTCATATCTAGAATGGGCCATCTATATCTCTACTCGTTGGAATAGCCACCCCTTCACCAAGCTCTTGAGCTAATTTAACGGCCGATACAAAATATGGGTTGTCCGCTTTCCTTCCCGGAATATCTTCGGACTAGAACCACTTAGCAAATGCTTTTCCAAGTCTCACTTTGGCACCCCTTGCAAGCATAGTGTTTATCCTTTTGATTGTAGTTTGATTGCCTGAGCAACTAGACCTACCTAAAGGTGGTGTGCTGCCACTTGCCATACCTAAAGGCGAGTTGCTGCCACTTGCCATACCTAAAGGTGAAGTGCTGCCTCTTGCCCTATAATCCCTCATTGATTCTCTTAATGCCCATTCAACCTGCCCCGCTTCATCGCGAGGAATGGTTTTCCTTCTATCTTCTTCATATGTTTTCTCCATTATTGCCTTTTCCACATAGAGACGGCATTCTTGAGTACTAAGCCTATTTTTTCTCCCATTTGCATGTACATCCAACATTATCTCGTCTCACATAAGCCGGCACTTTTCCGTATGGCACTACTTCCCCCTTCCCCTTGCAACCCGGGTAGATGTTGAGTGAATCGGTTTTACCTCCACTTTCCTTACTATCTCCACAATAAGCACGGCTCCATCGTTTGCCTTTATACTTCTCACCATGGCTCCATGTATCCTCAATAGCTCCTCAGCGGTTTTATTCGATTTCCGCCAATCAAATAAAAAATTATGTGCACATATAGTAACTTCAAGCGTTGTTGATTCACCAAGACAATAGAAGGCAAAGGCTCACCATCTTTACTAATCACCATGTTGCCGGCTCCACTAGATGATACTCCACCGCCGCCACCATTGTCAAGTACCTCCTTCTCCCTACCCTTTTTTTTGGCACCTCTCCTCCATGGCAGCTTTGGACAAAGCAAATTCCCAAGGTATAGCCGACCACATATAAGAATACGATCAGATTTGCAAGTAAAAATAGTAGCATATCTCATAAAAATTCAGTATTTGACCATAGCCGCATTCTATGGTTAAATGCTTGGTTCTACTATCCAATATGCACTAGCGGAAATATTATGAAATAGATAAGTACACACATGTGTTGTCCAAGATTTTGACCCAATCTTTCATAGTACAAGATAACCAAATAATTATTGTAATATGAATTTTTATACTCAAGTAAATATGTTGCGGTCCCAAGCTAACTCTTAACTAATAGCAGCAACTTTATTAATTTGCACGGCACAATATTCGTATAATTGCCGGTTCTTGAAAAGGAACAAATTGGTAGGAACCCCAAATCGTATATCATGTCTAACCAATCGAGAGAACAATTACCATGCATCTTATTTGGTTATTTAAAATACACTTAATTCCATTGAGAGCAAATAAGCCCGGTGTCGTATGGACCTCCCTGGGCCCACTACCTCGGTGGGTACCAGGACCGACTACTCGGTGGGCCCCTGGGACTACCCGGCTTGCGCTACACGGCACCTAAAGACGTGGAGCACAAGGACTACACAGGAGTAGTACTCGGTTAGGGACTGTACATGTTCCGCACTGTATAGAGGACTCCTAGACGTACTCGACTAGTACTCTCTCCCTACTCCGACTTGTAACCCCGCCTCCCGACTATATAAGGCGAGGCGGGGACCGATCTCTCGGCATCCAATCTCATCTCATACAACTCACGCACACTATTGCACCATCTTGTAATCGTGCCCTATCAATCCGAGCTACGCAAGGCATACGAGACGTAGGGTATTACGCACCTCGCGGCCCGAACCTGTCTAAATTGTGTGCCACGTGTCTCTTCCTTCGAGTTACCGATCTCGGCGAGTCACATTCATCTACTTCGGGTACTCCCCTTAGTAGGTTGCCGGTCTAAAACACCGACAGCTGGCGCGCCAGGTAGGGGCTCTCGCCCGAGATCACATGGCGAACTCGACGGCTCCCGTCTACTTCAAGCCAACCGCCGCCTTCAACCGCGGCGACACCTTCGTGTTCGGCGCCTGGGTCTGCACTGCTGACGGCGCGGGCTCCTTCCGGCGTCGCCCGACCATACAGGCCTTACCCGAAGACAGGCTTCGTGACGCTTCCCGAAGTTGTCACGGGCGAGCTCGCCGGCAAGTTCGGCGAAATCTCGCTCTTCAACCACCACACCGACTTCGAGCTCGAGTCCGTTTCCAACTCGAACTCGACGTCGCCATGGGCCATCGCATGCGAGCCGGCTACTCGGCCATCGCAGCGGTCCCCTCACCTCGCGAGCGCTCGCGCGTGGCCCCCGCATCCTCGGCCGGGCCCGCACGGGGGCTCCCACCCCGCGCCGAGCCGCAAGGAGCCCGTGCTCGAGTACAACCTCGGACTCCGACGCCACCCCTAATCGCGCTTCGGACTCCGGCCCTCTCGCCGAGTTCTACTCGAACCCGGATTACGAGTTCGACTTCGGATCGGACCCCCGAAGAGCCCGGTCCGAGGACAACTCCACCGAGCTTCCCTTGTCGGGGCCGCCCCGGGGCCGGTTATAACATCCACGCCGGTCGGGAGATACGTCTACCGGCCGCACCGCAAGCCCGCCGACCCGATAAAGGGAGACTCATGCTATGTCGCCTACATCGACTCGCTACCGTTACAGAGGGAACACCCCTAGCCCGGCCGACTCAAGCACACCAACCGAGGTGGCACCCTCTCGAGTCCGGCCTTGGTACCCCCGATCGCCAAGTCTTCATGGCCGCCGGCGACACCCCGGGGGCCTTCGGGCACGGCTCGGGACAAGTACCGGAAGACATCTCCTCCTACGAGCTCTCTGGCCGATGCGCCACCGAACGAGAACCCCGGACAAAGACGCTAGACGTGAGCGTAACCGAAGCGCAGCCGAACGCCGCCGGCGCCTCCGCGACAACTTCCCCATCCGCAACCTTGCGGAAGCTCTCGAGGCGGCCGAGAGCAAAGTACACACTACCCCCGAGCAATGCCTCATGTCGATCCGCGCCGATCGCACGCCAGGCTCGGGGCATACGCGCCGGGAGAGGTCATCGCCAAGCTCGCTGAAGACGCCTACTTCATGCGGGTTGACAACGCAGTCAACCAACCTCCTCCGGCCAGACACCGCGACAACGAAGCCACGAGTCGCAGCGCCAACAACGGTCCCAACCGTACTCGAGCTGACCTCCCAGCCGAGCCAAACCGTCGTCGCTCCAACGCCGGCGGACCCTCACAGCACGACCACAGCAACCGAGAAGTCGTCCCTCACCGCGCTCTGGCCGGCGGGGGCGGCAATGATCCTGACGGCGGCGGCAGCGACGGCGGAAGCTCCAACCATGGGGCCAACAAAGAGGGCCGGGAGGCGGCGGCGGCCGCGGCGGCCGAGGCCACGCGAACGCCCACGCCTGCGGCGCCTCACGGGGGCGGCTACGACGCCCGCCGAAGATCGAGGAGCCGCGGCGGAAGAAGTCGACCACCGCCGCCGAGGGCGACGGCTTCCCCGCCTTCTCACCTCGACTTCGCAACCCTCGCTTCTCCCCGACAAGTTCAAGCCTTTGGGGATCACCAAGTACGATGCGAAGCGAGATCCCATCCGGTGGCTCGGGTGCTACTCTCTCTCCATCGAGAACGGCGGCGGCAACAAGTGACACCAAGTGCCTCTACTTCCCCTTCGCTCGGACCAAGCACCACTCACTTGGCTCGAGTCGCCGGATAAGCACTCAATCGACAAGTGGGACCACCGAAGGAGCGAGCTTCACAAGCAACTTCGCGGGCTCCATGGGCCGATCGGGTACTCGCATGGACTCGGCCATGATCAAGCGAGGAACAAGGCGAGACCCTCCGCAAGTACATGCGCCGCTTTTTTCGACAAGCGCGCTACCGTCATCGACGTCACCGACAAGAAGGTCATCGACCTCTTCCAAGACGGTCTCTACCATCGCCGCACCTTCGAAGACTTCGGTCGTCACCGCCCCAGTCCATCCCCCACCTCAAGGACATGATCACGTCCTGGGCGGATGAAGAAGACAAGGCCAACGCCAAGTACGACGCCATCCGTGGCAAGACCAAGCAGAACCGTGGCGGCGGCGGCGCAAAGAACGCAAACCAAGGCGGTCGCAACAACAACAACAACAACTACTCGGGCCCCAACCGCAAGCGCAAGCGTACAATACCGTCGCGGCTATCCAGCCGCCCCGCGAAGGGGAACTCGAAGAAGAACTCCGGCGGCTTCAAAGACCCGCCGAAGGAGAAGTGCCCGTGGCATCCAAATGGCAACCACACCACCGAGCGATGCTACCAACTCGTGCACGCACTCAAGGAGACGCCGCAGCCACCGCACCCTCACGATCAAAGGGGCAAGAAGAAGGACGGCGACAACAACGACTTCCGAGAGCCCGACAAAACCGTCAACGTCCTCTTCGGCGGAGCCGCCGCAGACGGGAGCGCAAGGCTACCCCGTCGTGAAGTAATGTCCATTGAGCCGGCGGTCCCGACCCCTCTCGGGTGGTCGGAGGTACCCATCACCTTCTCCCCGCACGGACCAATGGACTAGCTTCTCGAACCGAGACGGTTCCCCCTCGTCCTAAAGCCGGTGGTGGCGGGCTCCAAGCTCAACAAGGTGCTCATCGACGGTGGAAGCGGGCTTAACGTCCTTTTCACCAAGACCTTGAAGAAAATGAAGCTCGACATCACCCATATGCTCACCAAGAGCAACACGCCCTTCTACGGCATCGTCCCCGGCAACGCGGCTATTCCACTGGGCTCAGTGGTCCTGCCAGTTACCTTCGGGGCGTCTCGGGACAACTACCGTACCAAGTACATCAAGTTCGAGGTCGCGGACTTCGAGACCTCCTACCACGCCATCCTCGGCAGACCGGCCATCGCCAAGTTCATGGCGGTGCCCCACTACACCTACTTGGTACTCAAGATGCCAATCCCGGCCCGGTGTACTCTCCCTCCAAGGGGACATGAAGATCTCCCACGACTGCGACACAGAAGTCGTGGAGATCGCCTCCACAAATCAAGTACCCAACGCGATGATGGAGGTCTACGCCGCATCGAAGAAGCTTGCCACAAGTGAACTCGACATCCCGCAGAAGTCCGACGAAGCACCAACAAGCCTCGCCCACCCGAGGAGGTACTCGTCAAGACGGTCGACCTCGGAACGGGCGACCCCAGCAAGACCACCACCATCGGGGGGGCCTCGACCCCAAATAGGAAGACGCGCCCGTCGGCTTCCTTCGGGCTAACCGCGACATCTTCGCGTGGAAGCCACGGACATGCCGAGAGTGCCCGTGGAGCCGATTGAACACTCGCCTCAACGTCGATCCTAAGGCCACCCCCAAGCGACAACACCTCCGACGCTTCGCCGACGACGGACGGGACGCCATCAAGAAGGAACTCGCCAAACTACTCGCGGTTGGCTTCATCGGAGAAGTCTTCCATCCCGAGTGGCTCACCAACCCCCGTCCTCGTCCGCAAGAAGAACTCGAACGAGTGGAGGATGTGCGTCGACTACACCGACCTCAACAAGCACGCCCCCCAAGGACCCCTTCGGGTTGCCGCGCATTGATCAAGTCATCGACTCCACGGCGGGGCCGCGACCGCTCTCGCTTCCTCGACCGCTACTCCGGTACCACCGCATCGCGATCAAGGAAGAAGACCGAGGAGAAGACCGCGTTCATCACCCCGTTTGGCGCATATTGCTACACGACCATGTCCTTCGGGTTGAAGAACGCCGCGCTACCTACCAACGAGCTATCCAGCCTCCTTCAAGAGGCAGCTCAACAAGAACGTCGAGGCCTACGTGGATGACGTGGTGGTCAAGACTAGGGATTCCGGTACCCTCATCGACAACCTTGAAGAGACCTTCGCATCACCGCGCGAGTACCGCTAGAAGCTCAACCCGAACAAGCGCGTCTTCGGCGTCCCCTTCGGCAAACTACTCGGCTTCATCATCGCCCGGCGCGGCATCGAAGCCAACCCCGAGAAGATCTCCGCCATCACCACATGAAAGCTCCCACGAGCATCAAAGATGTCCGATAAGCCGACGGGGGTGCATGGCGGCGCCGACCGCATTCATCTCGAGGCTAGGAGAACGGGGGCTCCCCTTCTTCAAACTACTCAAGCATCAAGTGAAGTTCGTATGGACTCCGGAGGTGGATCAAGCCCTTGCCCGGCTCAAGGACTTCCTATCGAAGCCACCGATTCTCACGGCTCCCCACAAGGGCGAGCAAGCTCGCTCTACCTAGCCGCGACCACTCACGTGGTCGATCGCCATCGTTGTCGAGCGGCAAGAAGACGGCGACGCCTACCCGATCAAGCGCCCGGCCTACTTCGTCGGTGAGGTTCTATCGTAGTCCAAGGCCCGCTATCGCCCGTGCGAGAAGATCCGTACGCGGTACTCATCACCTCGCGGAAGCTACGACACTACTTCCCGGCAGTACTCGATCTCCGTCGTCACCGACTACCCGCTCGGCGACATCCTCGCGGAACCAAGATGCTACCGGAAGAGTCTCCAAGTGGGGCTGTCGAGCTCGGCGCCCTCACTATCGACTTCAAGCCACGCACGCCCATCAAGTCGCAAGCGCTAGTCGACTTCATGGCAGAGTGGCGGGAGAACCGCCTACCTACTCCCACCGTGCGACCGCAGCATTGGGTGATGTATTTTGACGGCTCACTCAACCTCGAGGGCGCGGGTGCGGGGATACTCCCGATCTCTCCAACGGCGAACAACTCAAGTACGTCCCGCGAGATCTTCCGGAAGGTCTCAAACAACGAAGCCGAGTACGAAGCCCTCCTACACCGGCTCCGTCTCGCGGCTTCACCGGGCATCAAGCGACTACTAGTCTACGGCGACTCCGTAGTGATCATCAACCAAGTTAACAAGTCCCGGGACCGCAACAAGGAGAACATGGACGCCATCGCCTAGAAGTCCGCAAGCTCGAGAACAAGTTCTATGGTCTTGAGTTCCATCACATCGTCCGCGATAACAACGTTGCGGCGGACATCCTCTCGAAGCTTGGATCCACCCGCGCTCGGGTGCCGGCGGGTGTCTTCGTCCACGAGCTTCACGCGCCATCCATCCCGAGCCGGCGCCACCGACCACCGTCTCGGCCCCATCCACCACTCGGGCGAGAGGTCAAGATGATCGACGTGGACCGGAGGCGCCCCTTCATCGACTACCTCGCCGAGCGAAGGTCCCCTCGACAAGAGCGCGCCGAACAACTCGTCCGCCGCGCCAAGTCCTACGTCCTCGTCGGGAGACAAGCTTTACAAGCGGGACGCATCTTCCGGAGTACTCATGAAGTGCGTCCCTCGAGAAGAAGGCAAGGACATCTTGGAGGAGATCCACAAGGGCGTTCGCGGCAACCACGCGTCCTCACGCACGCCGGTCGGCAAGGCCTTCGGCGGGCTTTCGACCGGCCCACGGCTCCGGGCGACGCCGAAGAACTCGTCGAAGGTGCCAAGGATGTCAATACTTCGCCAAGCGAACAACACGTCCCGGCCTACAAGCTAGTCACCATACCGCCAACCCGGCCCTTTGCCCGCCGGGGGCTCGACATGATTGGGCCACCGCCAACCGCGTCGGGAGGATTCAACAGTACCGGTGGCTATCGACAAGTTCACCAAATGGATCGAGGTCAAGCCGGCCACATGCCCCAAGGCCGACAGAGTACTCGACTTCCCGGATGAACTCGTGCACCGTTACGGACTACCCCCCCGCATCATCACGGACACGGGCTCCAACTTCAACAACCACCGGCCCGGGAGTACCGCGAGAACGGCCGGGATCGACGTCCGATACGTCTCAGTTGCCCATCCACGAGCCAACAGACAAGTTGAGCGCGCCAATGGGATGGTACTCGACGCTCTCAAGAAGCGTCTACACGACGCCGTGAACTCCAAAGGGGGCAAGTGGATCAAGGAACTACCCAACGCACTTTGGGGGCTACGGACTCAACCATCCAAGCCAACGGGGCAATCCCCTTACTTCCCGGTCTACGCGCTCCGAAGCAATCCTCCCCGTCGACGTCATATGGAACTCGCCGGCGGTGGAGCACTACGACGAAGGCGTCTCGGAAGACAAGCGGACGAGTTGACATCGATAGCCTCGAAGAAGCTCGCTGCGCTGCCCTCGTCCAATCAGCAAGGTACCTAGAGGGTATCCGACGCTACCACGATCGCAACGTCAAGGAACACTCCTTCAACGTTGGAGATCTTGTCCTCCGCCGTATCCGGAACACGGAAGGACTACACAAGCTCGCTTCTCTCGGGGAAGGGCCGTTCACCGTTGCAAAGGTGACCGGTCGAGCTCCTACCGCCTTCGGACACTTGAAGGCGAAGACATCAACAACTCGTGAAACGTCGACCAGCCTCGTCGATTCTACGCCTAGTCTACACGACTACTCCGGGGGTTCAAGTCTACACGACTACACCACCCCTTGCCGTAAGCGGCCCCCGGGCCCTGGCTCCAGTCTCCGGACTTCTCCTCTCCAGACCCAGCCCGTGCGGCTACCTACGGACCATGGGCTGCGACGAGCGTCAAGGACTCTAGCAGCGGTCTACTAAGAGACCACACTCCAAGATCCAGCCTGCACGGCTACCTACGGATCTACGATCCGGTCTATGCGCCTACTTACGGATCTCTCGCCGCAAGCGGTACCCGCTCCGGCTCCACTCGGCTCGTAAGCGGCCTCCGGTCCAAGCGACTACTCTGTAACTACGGCCCTGGCCATCCAGGTGTACTCCTTCAGTAATAAAGTTTGATCGTTCATCAACTTCTTTACCGCCTATTCCCTACAACGGGACCACTAAAGCCGAGTACTACTACTCGCATTCACTCCACGATGGGGGCTCCGCACTCGGGATCGCGACTACGAGTACTCATTGCCGGAAAATTTCTTTCATTGATTACAATTGTTCTTTGTACAACCATGGCTACTAGTTATCTATTACGGGGCTACCGGAGGTTAAGCTTCTCGGCTACTTGCTCCGCGATGGGAGCCATTTGCTCCGACGGCTCCGCACACCGCTCATCGGTGCGGTTGGCGGCTACCCCGCCGGCGACTACCTCTAGCGGGGCCTTTGGGAAGTACGACTTCATGAAGGCCGTGACTTGTCTTGGGATCGACCTCGCCATGTGCTTCACGTAGGCCGCCGGCCGCCCGGGAGCTTCCTTAAGGCGATCCACCGGTGGAGCAATCTTGGGGCCGCCGGTGCGGCACCGGGAGTCCCCGCGATCGGCGAAAGGCGGCTTCTTCAAGCTCCTTCAAGTGGGCCCGCAGGTGCCTCGCGGTCTTCATTCAACTTCGCAAGGATTTGTAGCGAGTTGACGAGATCGGGGTCGAGGCAATCCGGAGCTCCATATGCTTCTCGCACTCGAAGGCAAGTTCTTTGTAGTCGAGCTCGAGTACCCGGCGGGCTTCTTGCTCTCGGTAGAAGAGGTTCTTCATGCTCGTCTCCGAGGACTTCGACCGCTCCACCCGGCCCTCAAGCTCGCAACACGGGCAACAAGAGAGCGGGTCGTGGACTTCTCGACCTTCAACAAGTACCCCGACAAGCTCAGCGGCGTACCTTTGTTCTTGTTGCGGAGGCCCTTGTTCTTCCGCACCAAGTCGTCGCCTTTCGCCTGCAACTCCCGGACATCGTTGTGGTATTTGGCGAAGGCGGCGTCGAGCTTCGACTGCATGGCAGCCGCGTGCTTCCGCGACTTCACAAGTTGCTCTTCCAGCGCCTCGGCTCGGAGCACCGCGTCTCCATAGCCTTGCAGCATGCTCGACTTGTCGCGGGACCGCTCCGCAACGTCCTGCAAAGACAACTCAAGTCGACGAGTACACAACAACGAGAGGATTGACTACTCGAAGCTACGGCTACTTACCTTCATCCCCTGGCTCGGCCTGACGGATCGCCTCCAGATGCTTGGCCACCGTCGCCGGCTCGACAAGGTCGTCTGCGAGCAGCTCTACCCCGCCACGACTACTCGTGGTGGCCTCCGTCATCGGCGCAGAGCGGATGGGCTCTGCGTCCTGGATCTCCGGGGAGCGGATAGCCACCTCCAGAGCGACCTCTGGCGACGTGGTGACCCCCTCTCCCCCGGCCGCCACGGCGGCCTCCACGACGACTTCTTCGCGCAGCTCGGGGGATCCTCCCGCGGCCTCCGAGGCCCCTCCGGTGTCGACTTCGCATCGGCACCCGCGCGGGATGTCACTACCTTCGGCCTCGGCACTCGTCAAAAGAAGATGAGCGCATCGGGCGACTACGACTACTTCTCGAGGAGCCCTACGCCTTCGGGAAGAGTACTCACCTTCGACTACGCCGGCCTCCGCAACGACGCCTCGGCGCCCGGTGGCTCGGGCACCGCCCGGGTAGCGGGAGCGGACTCCTCGGCGGGCGGCGCGACTTCTTCCGCCACCGCCGAAGAGGGCTCATCCCTCTCCCGGGACAAATCCGTGGATTTCTGCGAGAAGCACACACGCTGGTCGTCGGTCAACATCGACTACTACAACAAGTACTACTCGGGAGGATGCGGGTACTTACAAGTTCGGCCGGGACAATTGTCACGGCCGGAGCACCGAGGATGCCGGCGATGTCGACCGGTCCACCCCTCGGCGGGCGCCCTCCCTCGCGCCCCCGCGGCTACCGCCTCCTCCACGCCGGCGGCCGCGCAGGGGTCTCCCCGTGCCCCCGAAGCCACCACCTCTTCAACGGCGGCGGCTACGGGTCCCGTGCCCCCCGAGGAGCGAGGGGGCCGGGCGCTCCGACCGCGCTAAGATCTCTTCAACAGTGGGGGCCGGACTACCACTTCCGGCTGGCTCCCCCACTGTGTCCCACACGCCTTCGTCGCCGTCTTCGACGGGCTCCGGCGGCGGCACCTCCTGCATACAAGGCAGACTACTCGTCAGCAAAAGTACTCGTACAAGGGTACTCGACTACTCTAGTCAAGACATCTTACCTCCTGAGGCGTGGTCTCTGAGACCTTAAGCTTCTTTGCCACCCTCTTCCGGGCGGGGTTGCGCGGCTTCAGTGGCGGCGCAGCCAGGCTAGCCTCTAGGCTAGTCGGGGGGTCCCGCACCAGTGGCACGTGAGGCAAGCCTGGACGGCTAAACCTCGATCGCAACTGGAAGCGGTCCTGCAACGTCTTGTCGTCGTCATCGTCGTCGTCGTCGGTGGTATCCTCCACGATGACGGTGTCATCGCCTTCACCGACTTCTCGCCGCTCCTTCGCCTTCCCTTCCTTCGGGATCTCGATCCCGCTCGGAGGCGGCTGCGGCTCGGAGATGAACTTCTTCAAGTCATCCCGCAAGACACGAAGACGTCAGTAAGACTACACCAAGTAACTACTACCCGACCAGAGAATACGACTACTCACCTCCTTGGGCGGGCGCGCGGCGAGTACTCTTGGACAGGGCACGCCGTGTACGGCGGCATATCTTTGAAGATCCGCGACAGCCTCTCGATGATGTCGCTGTCGTCAAGCTCGCCTCCGGCATCCGCGACTTGTCGTCGTCGCCAGTGTACTCGAAGCCTAAGGTGTCTCGAGCCATCAACGGCTGCACCCTCCGCTTCATGAAACTGAAGGCCACGTGCTCGGCCCTCAGTCCCGCCTCCCTGAACATCTTGATGCGTGCCAACAGCTCGGGAAGCTGGATCCCCTCTTGCATGGTGGGCTCCGAGTTCCATCACTCGCGGTGCCTGGGCTGCCGCCCGCTCGGCTTCGGCAGGCCGGGGTGATGGTTCGTGATATAGAACCATCTCGTCTTCCAATCAGTGTTGGAGTCAACGAGCTTGTACGCTAGATATTGCTCGCGGCGTCTTCTCTCAAGCGGATGCCGGCTCCTCCGACTACCCTTGGGTTGGTGGCACTTGGTTGCGGCTTGACACGGAAGAACTTCGGAATAGGATCCAATGCGGCTTGATCCCAAGGAAGGCTTCACAGAAGTGCACGAAGACCGCGGTGTGGAAGACGCCGTTGGGGTTCAGATTCAGGTACTCGATCCCATAGTACCCGAGCAGCCCTTTGAAGAAATCGCTAGCCGGGAGCGCAATCCCGCGCTCCACGAACCGCGCGAACATGGGGATCTCGTCTTCGGCTTTCTCCATCGGATATGGATCTCCGACGAGCGGACCTCCACATGTCGACCTCCTTCTCCCGGATGAACCCACTGTTCAAGAGAGTCACCAGATCTTCCGTCTTCACCTTGGACTTCTTCCACTCGCGGCTTGGATCGGCCCGCGGTGGAGACATGGGCGGCGCTACTCCGGTGGCGGCCGCGCGGCCTCTTCGCGGCCCCTCTTCTTCCCGGCGGCTTTCGACGTCTTGGATGGTGATGGCTTCATCCTCCAAGTGCAAGGCGTCTTCACGCGCATCCGCTCGGGGGCTACCCTAAAAGTTTTGGGTGGCGGCGCACTTGAATCTACTATGGCGGCAGGCGCTGAGAGTGGATTTGCTTCAGATGGAAAGGGAAAGGCTGCAGCTCGAATGGGTGAAAAACCCTAAAGGGTTTTGGCTTCTATTTATAAGCCAAACTGGCTCCGCAACGGCCGGCTGGATAAGTCCACACGCGGCTGACTCAGCGGCTGCGCGTGACCCTTCGTATTCTACTAGTCGACGCGCCTCACCTCGGGGGCTCGGCTACTTCTACTTGACTACCCGGGAAGCGGCTAGTCTCAAGAGCATCTCGAGACACATTCTTCAAGATGACCCTTCAATTCGAGAGGAAGTACTCGACTCAAGGCTCGGGGGCTCCGTGCCACGTGTCCTTCGGTTTTTTCTCTCCGGATTTTTCGGGATTTCCTTGCCAAGACTTCGAGATGGACCCTCGGCCCCAGGCCGCGGCTCAACCTAAGGCTCGGGGGCTACTCCATATGGAGTGCGATTTTGCAATCGCACCTCCATATCGCCTCCGGCTTCAAGACAAGACGGGCATTTTTTGGAGACCTTCGAAGGCGGTTTTCGAAGACGCTTGGAACTACTCGAGAAGACTTCAAGATTGCTCAAACATCGACTGGAGTACATTCCGGCCCTCGGGATGCTTCGACTACTCTTGAGGACTTTGACTTGTAGCACTCGGGGACGCTTGAGGACTACTTGTTAAGGCCATCAAGACTACTTGAAGCTATCCTTCTCGACTACAACGTACTCGGGGGCTTGTCGCATGGACCTCCCCGGGCCCACTACCTCGGTGGGTACCGGGACCGACTACTCGGTGGGCCTCTCGGGACTACCGGATTGCGCTACACGGCACCCGAAGGCGTGGAGCACAAGGACTACACGGGAGTAGTACTCGGTTAGGGAGCCGTACATGTTCCGCACCGTATAGAGGACTCCTAGACGTACTCGACTAGTACTCTCTCCCTACTCCGACTTGTAACCCCGCCTCCCGACTATATAAGGCGAGGCGAGGGACCGATCTCTCGGCATCCAATCTCATCTCATACAACTCACGGCGCACTATTGCACCATCTTGTAATCGTGCCCTATCAATCCGAGCTACGCGGCATACGGGACGTAGGGTATTACGCACCTCGCGGCCCGAACCTTGTCTAAATTGTATGCCACGTGTCTCTTCCTTCGAGTTACCGATCTCGGCGAGTCACATTCATCTACTTCGGGTACTCCCCTTAGTAGGTTGCCGGTCTAAAACACCGACACCCGACCATTTTCAATAGCAAGAACAAGAATGCCGATGCCAATAGCCGAAGCAAGAACAAGAATATGACATCCGAAACCGAAACTACGAAAAGCTTGCCCGGATGCGGTGCGCTCGCCTCCACCCGCGGCCTCGTCTACATCCACGGACCACGGCAAGGCTTCAACGGCCATGGTGAGAAGTATAAACCTCCATCGGCCGGCAACGAGATGGAATGGCGGGAGGAGGGAGTGGTGGAGACCTCGCCGGAGGCTTGAGCTCGAAGGGCTTGCGGCGGAGTGGTCGTCGGCGTTGAGTCGAGAGGCTCGAGCCTCGGCGGCCGCCGCCCACCTTTGCGGATGGGGAATTTTGGAGTCGATTTAGGGTTTCGTTGGGCTCCCGGGGGTATATCCGGCTGCGGTGGACTCCAATTTGGGTCAATTTCAACCTCGTGAGACATGAGCGCGCGTGAAGTCTAAATTCGGCCGAAAAAATTTGACCGGGCACATTTTTTGGGACCCAAGGAAAGACGAAATCCCGGGGAATTTCGCAAAATCCCGGACGGGAATGTGAACACACTGTTCCCAACTTCCAACGAAATGGGCTTGGTTTATCTGAAGAACAGAATAAACAGCCTGTTATACCATCACATTTTTGGGACACATGGCCTGTCACACAAACCTATCAGCAATAGTTGAATTCAAAAATCTAAATTCAAATTTTGATCAACGGGGTATCCTCAAACAGAAGAGAAGGATAGATCCCAACTGTGAATTAGCATCATATCTTCAAGTAAGCAGCTTCAGTGCTTCACATACGCTGTTCAAGTCAGTTTCGAACTTATAGTACCCTAGACTTCAACACGCGTCCTGCGTTAAAACATTTCACGGTTGTGAATTATCATTCCAATTGCTAAAGAACTCTATAGTTATGCTATCAAATACTAAGGCCAGATTCAAAACTTATAATCTCCGAAGTTATACAATTAGCAGAACAAACCGCACCAGGTTTGAAAAAAAAAAGACAAATCACACCAACAGCTCAAGGAACAGAAATCAAAAAAGCATGAAGGGGCAATGGAATAACGATCTAAATTAACAGAAAATTCTCTGAACAAAACATAAACAAGAGTTTGAACCAACTCGCAAGGTTTCACAAAGGCACCACAGCCGTTGGTTTCATCCACAATTCAGAGTTCAAGCCTTAATAAAATTAAAAATTCAGGAGTCCAGCACCAGTTGGCTTGCAGAGAGTCCTGAAGCTAATCATATCAAAATCAATGTGGTCATAGATCATCCAAAAGCACAATCGCAAAACGAACCATGAGAATTATACTAGCTGCTCGGGATTCACATTTGATTGCAGGGAGAGACGCTGAGATATAATTGGGAGTTCAACTTTAATGAGACCATTACATAGCATCCATCACTTAGGAATAAAGCACTCGACAGATCTATCATCTAGGAACCTGACCTCTCTACACCGACAAGGGAAAAGCACAGCACAGGGATCACAAAGGAACAAAGCACCACCACCGACAGCCGCAGAAGGGTGGAGGGGACGCGCTCAGCCGCCGAATCCGTAGAGGGTGCGGCCCTGGCGCTTGAGCGCGTAGACGACGTCCATGGCGGTGACGGTCTTGCGGCGGGCGTGCTCGGTGTAGGTGACGGCGTCGCGGATGACGTTCTCGAGGAAGATCTTGAGCACGCCGCGGGTCTCCTCGTAGATGAGCCCGGAGATGCGCTTCACGCCGCCCCTCCTCGCCAGCCTCCTGATCGCCGGCTTGGTGATGCCCTGGATGTTGTCGCGGAGCACCTTCCGGTGGCGCTTGGCGCCGCCCTTGCCGAGCCCCTTGCCGCCCTTGCCGCGCCCAGACATCGCCGAAGCCGGGGGGAGAACACCAGTCTGGTGGTAGGAGAGATTTGGTGGGGGATTCGAATTCGCCGCGGTGGCTGGTGCGGCGGAGCTGTGGATTTGGGGTGGGATTTATAGGTGCGGGAATTGGGAGGGGCGCGACCGCGCCAGGGAGGGAGACGGTCAGATGGGGAAATTTTGCGTGTGGGGTTTGGGCGGGAGGGGAGGATTTCGGGAGGGATGGCATTCGAGACGTCAGATCAGGGTTGGAGGGTGGGATGGGCTTGGCGGCTGATGCCGCGGATCGCTGAGGTGGACGGGTCGATCCGTGGGTGTGTGGTGCGCAGCCGTTGGATGCGATCTTGATGGAAGAGGACTCGGTTCGCTGGGGTTGGCCGGATCGTTGACGTGGCACTGGTTTTGGTGGACCGCCAGACTGTTCCACACTTCCACCAAAGCGCATGGTTAGATGGGCCTGCACGGAGCGTTGCGAGACTGCGAGTTTGACGGGCTTTAATTGACTGGATGTGAATTGTGGGCCTCACAGTTCGTTAATTTTTCTTGTCCTAAAAAAAAGTTCGTTAATTTTTCTAAAACATTATCCTTTTTTAGCCAACCTTTTTACGAATTGTGAACCCGAAAAGTATTGTCTGGTTTTGATGGTCAGCAGCTGACTTCATCATATGTGAACTTGTTACAAATTTGAGAGTAGCGGTATGATTGCCGGTTAATCTTATTCAAACTATTGTGAGATTGACCAATTCTATATATAATAACAATAATATTTTATAATACGAAATGAGCATATAAAAATGATTCTCTCGGTTTTCTTTAATGAAAATAAATTATTTAACTTAGGACAAAACGCGTGATGTCTTATATTTCAAGGCGGGGAACTTTATAATACGAAATGAGCATATAGCAAAGGTTTTCTCTGCTTTCTTCTTTTAATGAAACTTTAAAAAACTTAACTTAGGACAAAACGGGGAAGTAACTATTTTATACTCACAAAATTAATTTATTGTAAACATTGTCGCAACTTTCGAGGTTGACTTTCAACTAATATTTTTAAGAGAATAAATTCAAAAAATGCATAATTTAAACACATGCAACCATTTCGAGGTTCATCTAGTATAATTAACCTTGTATTGTCTATCTACCTATTTTTTCATGTGCTGATAAAAAGTAACAAAAAAGGCTTAATGGATAACAAAATACCAAACAAAGCTATCAAATCTCGAAAGCTAGATGTACAAAAGGAACACAGACAATTGCTCCCTAACTCAAAGCTATGTATTTGGATTGACAAGGCATAGCACATACCCCACCCAGGGGTTTTTCCCCGACCGTTCTAGCCCAACCGTCGCGGTCCGGATCTGGTTTACTGGATCGATTCAACCGGAAACCGCCAAATACCAGAGGAATTCAAATTTCAATTCAAAATCACTAGTTCACTCGGTTTACACCGTATGCCGACTAGTTCGACCGGTATTTCGGTCTGGTTTGACCGGTTTCCGTGGAAATTAACAAAAAAAACTGACACGAGATAAATAGTTCCCCGGTGTGAAATAAATGGAAATTTTGGCATGAGCTATGCACATATTAATGTAAAAGGCTACACCAATGCACCAATTGATAATCATGCATACAAATACAATAGTAATAAGTGTATGACATAGTCTCATACACAATGGCAATGCCTCGTACACAATGGCACATCAATAAAAGTTCGACGTTGGAATGGGAAGGCCCCCATTTGGGTCGCCATCTGGTACTATGCGGTGGACATCACAGCGATACCTCGGACTATAAGCAACTCAACCTTGAAGTCTTGTCAAGTTTGGCTCGTCCATGCTGATGTTGTCTCCCATTCATTAAGTAACATAGTGTAAAAATGGGGGTCTTCCCAATCATACACACATCTCGTCTCTGGCTGCATGCTCAGATCAGGTATGGGATAGTGAAAAGATTGCGAGTGCGAGGTATCACTGTAGGAGGAAGAAGAGTACTATGAAGTGTCATAATCCGCCGGGCCAATTGTTCTCCTCTGCGATTGCGGTACTCCATGGTCGCGGTCCTGAGTAGCATGTGTGAACTCAGTCTCCCTTGCATTCAACCATATATCATAATTAGTACTCGAAGTTTAGGGCACATGTTTAGGGGATACCTTCGGTAAAAATGTGGAATCTTGACTTTTTCAGTTGCATCCACAGACTTGTGTGGAACCACGTGGTCCCATTGCAATAGACCAAAAGTTGATCACACTCATCCTAGTCGGCCCATTCCAAGAATCACACATCAATGTGACTCCAAATAACTTTACGTACTGATCCTTCAAGGTCTTTTTCATTTTGATCAAGGTACTTCCCATCAATATCCCGGCCAGTGGGTAATGCGATACCTTCGACCGCAACCATATGAAATTCATGAGAAACAAGAATGTAAGCTCATAGGTGTCATTCCAATGAAATAAAACTTACCCCACTTCTATGTCTTCCTGACCGCTCTGAGAAAGTATGGATTGTCAGCGTGTCTACCAGGTACTCCCGCAATATGGAAAAACTTTGACCATGCTTTGCCAATAGCTTTCTTTGCATTATTCCCCTTCTGTGTCTAGGAGCCTGTATCAATCCTTGGTTGCACCATTCTTTTTCTCCCACCAACTGCCAAGATATAGTCCGCCACCACATGATTCTCCCTCTGTGAAGTGGTTCTTCGAAACATCCTCTGCACAGGATTCCCCTTCGCCACGCATACTTCTTCTCAACCTGTGATTGTCCTCTCAACCACTAACTCATTTTGTGGGTAACCGAGTTGTGCTAACATGCATCATAAGCAACATCCTACATGAGCATATCCATCGTGTCTCCATAAACATGTGCATCACATCAATTTTTGAAGAGTGTTGCACCGTAGTGGCACGAAACAATGCCACCTAAGGTCACAACATAAATAACATGTGAGCAAGAACGTTCGGAAGATCCTACACCAATTTATCTCTCCATACTTTCTGCTTGCCTCCGCAAGTAAACTCAGTGCAAAAGCTTTCCATTACCTGTTGTCCTTGACTACTCGCGTGGGCTAACTTTGAACTGATGGTGGTTATGCTCTTTGCCCAATAATCCCATCGTGTTGCTCCCTCAGAGTAATTTCCGAAAGTCTTAGAGGACCACTTCCCTATTTCCTTATCTTGTCCTTGGGATTTCGAATCTCGGGACGAGATTCTTCTTAAGGGGTGTAGGCTGTGACGCCCCAGGTTTTTAAAGTAGCGTCATTAGCGCTAATGGCCGAGTCAGGCGAGTCAAACCGGCCGACACTGGTCAAACCTAGGTCAACCTGGGTCATCACCTCAAAAACCTCGCCAATGAACCCTATTGAACCCCTTGACCAAGTCTACACACACCCATGGTCAACCTTTGGCCAAAGACACGGTCAAACCCCGCTTAAAACCCTGACGTCGACGAATGTCTTCCGGAACTTTTGCCGCGTTCTCCAAATTTCACCTAAACACTTCAAAATCCACCTTTATTAAAGTTGTCTAGCTTGTTGAAGGACACAACTTTCATGTAGATTGGCATTTCAAATTTTGAGTGGAAATTGGTGAAAAACTTGGTCAACTGTCAGCACCTCCTGTTCACCGAAACATGGCGACATTCAAAGTTTGGCAACAATTTATACAAAGTCCGTTGAGAAAAACACCATACGGCCTTTGTGAAAGTTGTAGAGGGTAGTGAGATCTACAACTTTCTAATTCATCACTCAGTACACTTCAGTTCAAGTTTTGGGAGAAAAACGCAGTCGAAGTCGCCTAAGTCAACACATTGCGCTGGGCACGACGCCGCGTCGCGACGGCCGCGACGCGCCGAGAGCGCCGGCCGCGTGCGCGCGCCCTCGTCGCACCCCGCCTCGCCATCCGGGCCGCCCACGCCTCCCGAGGCTGCGTCTTCTCACGCACGCGCACACCCCGAGGCGTCTCGGAGTCTTCCCTGCCTCGCACGCCGCGCCCGCGCCCGCACCCCCGCACCCGCCGGTCCGTCTCGTGCCACCCTGCCACGGGCGCACCGGCCAAGGCTCGCGGCGTACGCACGGCATTAATGCCGGACAAGCCTTAGCAGCGAAGCAAGGACCCCCTCTCCCACTCGCTGCCTTTAAAGCCTGCTCGCCACCCCTCCTCGCGTGCGCCAGGCCGTCCTCCGAGCCGCCACGGCGGCCTGCACGGGGAGCTCACGGTCTCAAGCCACTCCCGACCAAATTGAGCGCTTCATCACCAACCTGGACCTCCACCCCAACCTCCCGGACTATCTCTTGCCCCGCCGGAGGTGCAGCCTCGCCGGAACAGCGGCGTCCGCGGCGGTCGCCGCCCCGGCGCGCCGGCAAGCTCGTCGGTGGCGCCCCGGCCCCGAGCAAGCCCAAGAATCGAGCCCCTAGGACCCGCGGGACCTTTTCCCGCCGCGCCGGCCGGACATGGCCGTCGGGTCACCGGATTTTGGCCGGACCGGCGCCGGCCGGCGCCCGAGGACCCGATTGCGAGTCCCAAAAACTTTCCAGGGGTCCATCTGCGCAGCAAGGGTATATCTGTAACCCTTTGAAAATTTCTAGGGGCCTGTTTGAAAGTGTGTTCTGAAATAGTGTTTGACCTTTTGCAGAAACTTGTAAAATGCGTAGAAAATCGTAGAAAATTCAGAAAAATACAAACTCAATTTTTTTGGATTCGTGGTGAAAAAATACTACAACTTTTGTTATACTCACATGGTCTAATTCTTGATATTTTGAGCATAAAAAATAGAAATATGAAAAACCTAGATCTGCAATATCTCAAAATCTATAAATCCTCTGTCCAATTTTTGGATATGTTGTGTATCATGTCATGAGTAGCTCTTGTGCCAGAAGTTGCACAAAGTTATGAAGTAAATCTTTTTATATAAATTGTTTTCTTTTTATGCAGAATCTGCCTAGATGATTTTTGTAGCTAAAAATATTTATGTTTTTCCCCAACTTGTGCATGCTTTTTTTATGCCAAATCACACCTCTGGTGAATTAATCATGATTTTTAGTTTATCAGAGATATTTATTCTTAATTTGTGCATGATTTCCTTTGTAAATTAATGAAGCAAGATCGGTAGAGCTTCTAGGTGTGCTTGCTGGTTCTTTAAGCTTGTTTAGGACCAGAGAGCATACATGAGAAAGATTGGAGCATTTTGATGCTTAATTATTTTTGTAAGCATTTAATTTGATTGCTAGCTAGTCTTTTGTTATTTTCCAAAATGTTTTATTTTCTAGCTTCCCAAGCTTTGTATGTGTGTTCAGAGGCCTAGCTTGGGCATGTTAATGCTCCAAAAACCCTTTACTGAATTTTTGTGTGGTTTGTTATATAAATAAAAGCTTGGAAACCTTCTATAGTTTAATGATGGAGTAAATTAAAAAAATGCCTTTTAATTCCTTTCCTTTTTGGGAAGTGTTACCTAACTTAATTAAAAGCTAAGAACACACTCTTGCTAACAAGGAATTAATTTATAAATAAATATCTTTGTACACACCCTTACTAGTGAGAGGAAAAAGGAATAAACTGTGACACCCCAGATTTTTAATTAGCCGTAATAGCCGGTCAAATTGTCAACAGTGGTCAAACCACGGTCAACCTGGGCCCTCACCTAGAAAAACTCACTAACCCACCCCAGTGACCCTAATTGACTAGTAAACACACTTGTGGGGTCAACCCATGGTCAAAGGATGGTCAAACCCCCTTGCCACTCTAGTGTCCCTAGGTGTCTGCCGGAACTTTTGCCGCGTTCTCCAAAATTCCCCTAAACACTTAAAATTCTACCTCTATGAAAGTTGTAGATCTTGATGAGGGACACAACTTTCATGTAGATTGGCATTTCCAATTTTGAGAGGAAAAACTTGAAAATCAACTGCAAGCCAGAATTCACTGTTTGCAATAACCTGCTGACATTCAAAGTTGGCATTCAAATAACTTTCAATCTAGGCAGAAAAACCCTATATGGCGTTTGTAGAAAAGATTGCTGGTAGCTAGATCTACAACTTTGGTGTTTACCACTTGGTCGACTTCTATACAAAAATCCAGAGAAAAATCGAGTCAAACTTAGCCCCAGCAAAGCATTCAAACCCAGAGCGCTGGCGCGCCACGACGTCGCGCACCCGCGCGCCGTGCCCCGGCGTCCACGCCCGAGCCGCCCGAGGCCCACACCGCCCGAGGCACGCGCCCTCCCGAGATCCCGCGCCCCAACTCGCCCCGTCCCGAGGCGCCCGAGGTCGGCGCCGCCGCCGGCGCGCGCGCACGCCACGACCGCCTGGGTCCGTCGGCCGTGTCGCCGCCATATGCACGAGCCCCGAGCCGCCGTGGTACGGGGGGCATCTCCGCCGTCACGCCTCGTCACCCGCGGACGCGCGCGGGCCGCATATAAAAGCGCCCCTCGCCTCCCCGCGCGCCGCCCCGAGCCGCCGCCGCCATTGCCGCCGCCACCCGGTGCCGGAGCTCGCGCTTGCGCTCGCCGCCATCCCACCTTGCTCCGCAGGTTCCCCGGTCTGCGGTGAAGCTCCGGCCGCTCGCTTGTTGCCCCGCATTGTCCCTTCCCGCCGCACTTCCCCGAGCCGCCGCGGCCACCGCCGCCGCCACCGTCGAACCTCGCCGCCGCCAACCCACCGCCTCCACTTCCGTCCCCTACCGATCCTAGGTGAGCCCCGTGACCCCCGAGCCGCTTGCACGGCCGGCAGAGCCGCCAACTCGCCGGCGATCGGCCGTGCCCGCGCTGCCCGGCCGGCCAAGGACCCGATTGCTTCGATTTCAATAATTCTAGGGTGCATCGCGTAAATTCCAGGGCTTGGTTGTAAAGATCCTTATCTAGGTTTTCTTGCAGATTAGTCCAGTGTCTTGTAAAATCCCTAGAAATTCATAGAGAAATCAGAAAAATCCCAAACCAATTTTGTAGGGTTCAGGAAATGAAATCCCACCACTTTTGTTATTTGCACATGGTTGGATTCTAAATAGTTTTAGCATGAAAAATACAAATGTGAAAAACCTAGATCTGTCGTAACTTGAAATCCATAACTCCTCTGTATCTCAATTTTGGATATGTTGTGTGTTAGGATATGGCTAGTTGCTGTGCCAAAAATTGCACAAAGTTATGCTGTAGATCTTGTTAGATAAATTATTTTCCATTCTTGCAGAAACTGCCTAAATGATTTTTCTTGCTAAATATATTTATGCCTTTGAACTCAACTTGTGCACGCTGTCTTGTAATACCAAAGTACACATCTTGTGAATTAATCATGATTTTTGGCTTACCAGAAATAATTATTCTCAATTTATGCATGTTTTCCTTTGTAAATTAATAAGCTAAGATCAGTGGAGTTCCTAGGTGAACATGCTAGTTCTTTAGGCTTGTTTAAGACCATAGAGAATGCATAAGAAAGTTTGGATCATTTTAATGCTTATTTATTTTTGTATACATTTAATTTGAATCACTAGCTAGCCCTTTGCTAATTTCCATAATATTTAATTTCCTAGCATCCAACACTTACATGTGGGTCCAATGGACCAGGATAGGTGCTAGTATGCTTAAGAAACACTCCTTTAATTTTTGGTAATTTAATTGCTTAATAAAGAGCTTAAAAGCCCTTTTAATATTAAAGGGAAGTTAATAAAGAAAAGCCCATATTTATTTTTTTTCCTTTTCGAAAGTATTTCCTAATTTAATTAAAGGGTAATTAATTACCATTGCTGATCAGAAAGTAATTCATAAATAAAAATATTATTTACACCCTTGCTTGTGAAAGTAAAAGGATTAAAGCCTTCACATGAAATGACAAGTACAATAAAAACCTTTATTCAAATGTGCAATAAAAGAATAACCAATGTACACCCAATAACCTTCCTAAAAGAGAAACATTAGATATATGCTTGTTAAGGTGAATATGACCAACCAAGAGTTGGATAAGACAACAAACTATCACATCACCTAAACTTGCATTGCATTCCGTGTAGATCTTCCGGACGGAGATTACTCCCTTGTCCCGGAAACCGAGGAAGGAGGAGCGGAAGCGTCGCTGCAGTACGTGGAAGTACTCGACACCTAGGGTGCCCAGGCTAACCTAGCTGACGAAGGCAAGCTCCGGTGCATCTAACCTAGTTTTAAAATTTTTTATTCAATTATCTATGAATGATTGTGCATTTACGTTCGAGAGTTGAATGAAACCCTAGATGCATGATCCATAGGTACCTTGTCCTTACTAGTATGATAGGTCGATAGCTGCTAAGCTATAGGACCGTTACAAGTCGGGTGATGACCTCACTCGCGAGAATAGGTTCCTAGATAGGAATCACAATGTATCCTTAAATGGATTGCTCACGTGGTAAGAGCATGGGATCTGGGCTCCGGTCCAGTGGTTATGTGGGATAAGTTTTTGAACGTACTAAGCACATGTCGGGTATGGGACCGGTAAGCCTAGTACCTTAATGAGTCGGCGAGGGATCCTACCGTTACTAATCTTGGGATTCGCTCTCACGGCTCGCCACCGGTGGTGTATGGTGACTCCGGGTATCTCGCGGGGTATGCCGGATAGCCTGCACCAAAGACTGTAAGATTCGATCCCAACCCGAGGATTTTTGGGGACGGCCTGGGACAGCTGTACCTTGGTGGGCAGCCTACCGTGTGTTCAAGGTTTAAATCAATCGATTGTCGGCCTCTCACCGTTATCCGAGACTACTTACTCCACTAGTCATGAGATCCCTAATGATGGAAGTTGATGAACTTTATGTTTGATTAATTGTATTATACAACTTGTTTGTACTTGTTGGCTAATGTAGTAAAGATTAAACCTACTAGAACTTGTGCTAAAATCTTGAAAGTAAGGACCTACTATTTGTTACTTTTTAGCAAAGGCAACCCAGTAGCCAAAAAGCCTTTCATGGTCTAGAATTGGTGAAGTAGATATCACCGACGGGTAAGTCTTGCTGAGTATTAGTATACTCAGCCTTGCTATAATGTGTTGATCTAGGTAATGCCTTCAGTGATGTGTGGCCCGGAGAGATCCCGCCCGACTGGGAGCTGGAGTGGGTGGAGGACGACTACTGAAAGCATCATGGATGGCCTCCCGTTGTGTCTTCGTTTCCGTTAGGTTATTTCCGCTGCTTTCGAAAACTCTGAACTATTTCATCATGGCAAAAACTATGGTTTGTAATAATTAAACCCTTCGGGGTACGAATTTGGATTTCAATGTTGTTGTATCTCTGGACTCGCCTTCGAGTGAGTTTTAATGCATATATTCGATCCTTGTTGCTTTTCAAGTGATTTACCGGGCGTTAACCCGGCAACTTACGACAGGATGGTACTTTATTATTGCTTAATGACCAAAGTGGATCGGTCTTAGGCGATAGTACGGTATTTTCCTGGGCGGGTTGTCACATAAACCTTCACATGAAATATCAAGTATAAAGGGAACATTAATTCAAGTGTGTAATAAAAGAATGAAACACATAACAATAATAACCTTCATAAAAGGAATTTATTATTTAATTATTTGTTAAGGTAAATATGACCAACAAGAGTTGGATAAGATAAACAAATTGTCACATCACCTGAACCCTGCATTGCATTCCGTGTAGATCTTCCTGACGGTGACTACTCACTCGTCCCGGAATCCGAGGAAGGAGGAGCAGAAGCTTCGCTGCAGTACGTGGAAGCTCGACGACACCAAGGGCGCCCAGGCTAGCTTAGCTGACGAAGGAAATCCCCGGTGCATCTAACCTAGTTTTCGAATTTTGTTATTCAATCATCTATGGATGCTTGTGCATTTAAATTCAGGAGTTGTATGGAACCCTAGATGCATGATCCCTAGGTACCTTTGTCCTTACTAGTATGATAGGTCGATAGCTGCTAAGCTATAGGACCGTTACAAGTCGGGTGATGCTGTCACTCGCGAGAATAAGTTCCTAGATAGGAATCATAAGATCTCCTTAAATGGATTGCTCATGTGGTAAGAGCATGGGATTTGGGCTCCGGTCCAATGGCTATTGTGGGTTAAGTGTTTGAACGTACTAAGCACTTGTCGGGAATGGGACCGGTAAGCCTAGTACCTTAATGAGACGGCTAGGGATTTAACTGTCACTACTCTTGGGGTTTGTCTCACGGCTAGCTACCGGTGGTGTATGATGAGTCCGGGTGCTTCGCGGGGTATCCCGGATAGCCTGCACCAAAGACTGTGGCCTTTTATCCCGACCCGAGGATTTTTGGGAACCGTGTGGTGGTTGTCCTCGCGAGGGGCATCCCACCGTGTGTTTAGGTCTACCTTGCAAGGTTTGAATCAATCGATTGTCGGTTCCACTAGCCATGAGATCCCTAATGATGGAAGTTGATGAATACTATGTTTGATTAATTGTATTGTACAACCTTGTCTATACTATATGGCTAATTTAGTAAAGATTAAACCCACTAGAACTTGTGCTAAAAACTTGAAAGTAAAGACATACTCTTTGTTACTTTTTAGCAAAAGCAACCCAGTGGCCAGAAAGCCTTTCATGCCTAGAGCTGGTGAAGTAGATATCACCGACAGGTAAGTTTTGCTGAGTATTAGTATACTCAGCCTTACTATAATACGTTGATCCAGGTAATGCTTTCGGTGATGTGTGGCCCGGAGAGATCCCGCCCGGCTGGGAGCTGGAGTGGGTGGAGTATGACGACTGAGAGCATCATTGATGGCCTCCCGTGGTGTTTCCGCTTCCCGTTAGTCTAATTCCGCTGTTTCGAAAAACTCTGAACTACGTCTTTATGTTAAAAACTTCGGTTTGTAATAATTAAACCCTTCGGGGTCAATTTCGGATGTTATTTATGGTGTATCTCTGAACTCGGCTTCGCGTGAGTTTTAATGCATATATGTCTATCCTTGTTGCTATTTAAGTGATTTACCGGGCGTTAACCCGGCGACTAATGACAGGATGATACTTTATTATCACTTAATGACCAAAGTGGATTGGTTTAGGCGATAGTATGGTATTTTCCTGGGCGGGTTGTCACAGCCGAACTACTATACTACCCCCTCCACGCTCGTAAGCACCGTCTCTTTGTTCCACCCTCTATCGGTACTCTTGTTCCTCTCTCGTGAGTTCCATGGCGCGCTGCACCTGAGCCTACTCATCATCTTCTTCACCGCGATAGTTTCCACGCGCTGCACCCTCCTCCCGTAACAACTTCTCTCGAGCCCAATCAGCAATTGCCTTCTTAGCTCGGTCATGGTCACGTTGAAAGTACTCCCGGACATTTGGTGGCACATGTCTGCAATGGACCACCTCCGCCCTGCGGTTAGCCAAATGTTGTTTCAATCTAGTTGCACCACCTCATCCTTTCTGCGTATGACAATAGTTGCATCGCCATCCCGGATAAAGTTTTTCACCATGTTTCATACAACATCTTTATCTCTGCCCGACATTGTCTACCTGCATACATGGACAACGACAACATATCAACCAAATAAACAATATCTACGTAAATCAAACCTCCCTAAAGCATAATACACCTAACTCACACATACAACTAAATCAAACCTACAGTCTTGCATAAGTCATATACTCGTATATACGATTACCTAAATCCTAACCGAAATCATTCATATCTACATAAAATCGTACCTAAATCAAGGATTATTGGAGCTTAATTACCTTTGCTCCTTTGGCTTACCGCCGCGACCGGGTGGCTTACCGCACGAACCGAGCAGCTAACCGCCGCCGACCGGTAAATCTGTCGTCCGAGCGGTATACTGCGTGAACCGAGCGGCTAACCGCTGGCGGGGAGCGATTGGGCGGCGGCGCAGGGGGGACGACGGTCGGTTCTCCTCTGGAAGAGCGGATGGAGGAGGGGGGCACGGGAGGAAGCCAAAAATGACAGACAAGGGAGTTAGGGAGGATATTTCGACAACCCCACCTTTGCGCGGAAGTGAGCTGTTATGCGCCGACACATTTTTTATTTAACTTCAAATCTACGCGAAATAAACTACACGAACAAATATTTGATTTTTTTTGACACTATTACATCTGCCGCAACTTAAAGTATTTTTAGAGATTTTTCAGTGAATTTTTATTTTTAATTCAAAATTAATTTTCTTTTACGGTTCCAAACTAATCGGAACCGAAACCGGTCCGGATCGGTTCGAGCGGTTCCCACGGTTTTGGTTCCGGTCGAGGAAAAAGAGGGTTTTACCTGTATGCCACTAAAAAAGATGGTGCCGACCTGTGTGCCACTAAAAAAGTTGCTCGCACCTGTGTGCCATCGACCTAAACTTCTTTGTCCTCTACGCCATTCCATCCCAAGTCCATCCATTTCTCACTGTTAAGTCACCTGACAAGTGGGCCCGACCGATTACAAAGTCTAAAATGCCCTTGTTTCCATCCTCCGCACCGCTACGGGTCGCCCGAGCGGTGCTATGGCGCGAGGGCGCTCTCGCTACGGCTCGCGGCAACACGGCAGTAACGGCTCCCACTCCCCCTCACCGCTCCCCACGCGGAGTTCACCGACGGAGTGGAGGGGTGGGAGTGGGCCGCGCGGCAAGCAACCGCGAGAACATTGGCGAGGAGATCGTGGGCGCGAATCGGCGGGCCGCGGCGCAAAGCTTGCCGAGCTGCGCGTCGACCTCCACCCTCATCAGGTCCGGTACTCGGCGCCCCCGGCGTGTGCGTTCGGGTCGAAGATGATGGACAACGAGCACGGGCGGCGGCGCGGCGATGACGAGTCTTCGTATGAGGAGTAATTGTCGGGGACCGGAGCGGGACATGATAGACATCGGCCCGGGCGTCAACGCCGGCGACGGCCGGTCCTCGGATGTCGCCGACCCGTCGCCGAACCTCGTGGCGCGGGGCCCGGTGGTGTCGAGGAAGGAGTAGGCGCCGTTGTCGGCGTGAGGTTGAAGCGAGGCAAGCGAGATGACGCCGGATGGACCGGATGATCCGCCGAGCGGCCGGGTTCGATTTCTCACTCAATACCGCAAGAAAGTATTGTTTCGAATTCGCAGTCGGGTCGGTTAAATATCTGATGGAAAACGTTGAAGCACAGAACAGAGCGGGAACATGATCAGAATGATTGGCATAGGCGTTGACTTCAGCGCTAGAGATTCCGTTGAGTGTATGAACAATCAAAAGTCGAAGCAAGCCGTGGGATCAGCGAAGTATGAACCATCTGTTGGAAATGAAATGAGATGGACTCGAAAATCGAAACAAGATGGCATGGTACAAGAGTCGGGATCGGATCGGGCGGATCCCTTACCAGCTGGGCCGCCTCCATGTCTGCTCCTCCGGGTCCGCGTCGCTCGCCGCCGGCACGCACCTGTGCGGGTCTCCACTACAGCCAGCCAACCAAGCCAGCAGGTGGTAACTGCCAAGTGCCTACGAGTCGCAAGAGACAAAGGCTGTAGAGGATAAGAGGTTGAGGAGGCGCCGAGTGGGGCGAGAGGAGAAGAGGATTGAAACAAGGGCATTTTAGACTTTCTGACTGGTCGGACCCACATGTCAGGCGACTTAACGGTGAGAAATGGATGGAGTTAGGACGGAATGGCGTAGAGGGCAAAAAAGTTTAGGTCGATGGCACATAGGTGTGAGCAACTTTTCTGGTGGCACACAGGTCGGCATCATCTTTTTTTAATGGCATACAGGTAAAACCCTCGAGGAAAAAACCCTGCGCACTGACTCCCCCTCGCGCCGCCGCTTCCCTGTTTTCGACCCTGCGACGCTCCGCTGCGATATCGATCGCATGGCCTGCGCCGGCGCCGCGCGTCAGGTCTCGGCGGTGCTCTACCACTACCCGTGCCCGGACGGCGCGTTCGCCGCGCTCGCCGCCCACCTCTACTTCTCCGCCGCCGCCCGCCCCGTCCGCTTCTTCCCCAACACCGTCTACGACCCCATCAGGTAGCCCCACCGAGCTTAAAGCTGGCCTGCCTTAGTGCATTGTTTCCCCCCTCTTTCGCTTCGGATTTGCTCTTCCATCACCACCCACCCCAATGCACACACGGGGTCTGCTCTCTGCTGAGAGCTGCAAGGAAGTACACGCGTTCCAGTGTACTCTGGTTGTGGTGTGTGTAGATTTGGACAAAGCTTTACCATATGGCAACCGCCTGAGTATAGCTGCAGACTTCCATTTCGTTGATCCAGATAAAGAAAAGTGTAGCGATCTAACTTTGAACGGTTGAACAAGTGCACATAATACCCTACGAGAGTATGCACCCTAACTGATCCTAGGCATTTTAATGTTCTGCTTCAGACTACTGGAGTTGTGTTTTGCTGAGGGGAGGATTCAACCTGGAGTTCTGGGTTAAGTTTATCATAATCAGATCTAGATGGAACTACCTCTGTTGCATATCATTAAATCTTGGAGTTCATAACATCTCTTTTTGTGGGATATTTATCTTAGTGAGACAATCTCTTGCGCAGTTGTGCTGATGCTTTTGTTCTAGTGTGCTTCTGCTGTGACATTATCTTTTCACTATCTGCTTTATAGGAGCGATTCACTTCCATTGGATGAAATACAAGATGTTTACCTCCTTGACTTCGTGGGACCTCCTGGTTTTGTCGAAGATATAGCCCTCAAGGTTGAAAGGTCTGTAAGTATTTCCACTCACTTTTCATATCTGAAGTTCTTTTTTTTCTTGGAGTCCTGTGTTTTTCTTATAGATTAGATTTTTTTCATATCTGGTCCAACATTAAGTAGCTGGGCGGAGATAGTTGGAACTGATTTATGTAAGCAATTGTATTAAAATCACCTCCATTCTCAATTTCTATTGTGTTGTGGAGAGGTGATGTCATAATCTAGATAAAATCACAAGTAAACTCAGTTCAGGTAGAAAGATTCAGTTCAAAGCTAGCCTTGGGATGTGATTACCAATGTGAGCTGCTGGTGCTACTGTAGCTCAATTGTAAAACATGGTTTTCTGGTGACTGCACAGCGGTTCCAAGTTAAAATCGTAGTTCTTGAAAAACAATGCACATATAGTTCACAATGTTCTCATTTTCTTTAATGCACACAAAGCTTTGTCCAATGTCATGTCTTCAGTATGTAGCTCAATAGTGATTACCTTACACCATATTCTATTTCATGAAATTCATCACTCAAAAACTAAGAGATTTCCGTCTAGTTCTTTGTACATATTGCAGTCATTTTGAGAATTGTTAAGCTGTGAATTTATGTATTTGCGCATTTTTATACTAAGTATTCTTGCACTCCCTGTTTATTTGAATATGGTTACACGGAAACTCTTATCCTTTTCAGAGTAACAATTCTAGACCATCATAAAACTGCTTTTGAGAGTTTGTGTGGGAATTCCACACTTGGGCAAAATGTGACCAAGGTGATAGACATGCAGCGTAGTGGAGCGACAATTGCATTTGACTTCTTTAGAAACAAGCTCTTGACAGAAGGGGGCAGTGGGAGTGGTAAGGATGTAGCTGAGATCAAATATGTACCTGACAACAAGGTTGAAACAGTGCACAAACTTTTCAAGTTTATTGAAGATGGGGATTTATGGAGATGGAAGATTCCAAATAGCAAGGCCTTCAGCAGTGGACTCAAAGATTTGAATATTGAATTCAACGTCAATGCAAACAGTAAATTGTTTGATCAGGTAAAGATCTGTCTGATGTAGTCCTTTGTTGCTGCAGTGATTCCCGCATAAAAAAAAGAGGGAAAGAGTTGATCCTTACACCACATATGCTGTTTCATGCCTCAATTATTGATTCCTTGAAAACTTGAAGTTGTTATCATC
The DNA here is from genome assembly GCA_947561735.1 of Cenchrus americanus. NCBI lineage: Eukaryota > Viridiplantae > Streptophyta > Magnoliopsida > Poales > Poaceae > Cenchrus > Cenchrus americanus. The sequence continues at coordinate 27,509,141 of OX387241.1, read as the reverse complement.
TCAATGAGTCAAAGCTGCATCTAAATGAAACAGTTTGCTTAAATAATAATCACAACCATTTGCTATTTTATTTTATTCAAGAATGTTGATTTCACAGTTATTGTTATTAGTTGAATAATATTCATCTGGTCGATGGATTATTTTCTGGTGCTACTACGCAGCAATAGATCAGTCTGTTCTGTTCGGCCATCAGACACATTGTCATTTCTGCTTCTAATGTTTATTTCGCAATACCCTTCTTGTGATAGTTGCTGGAGTTGGATCCTGAGCATGTCATATCCCGCGGACACGTGACATTGTTAGAGAAGCAAAGATTAATAGACGATTGCCTGGGGAAGTCCTATGAAATTTCACTGGGATGTGGCCAGTTTGGTAACTGTCTGGTAATTCTGCTATAGTCTCAGATTATTTCATATTACTTTTAATTCATAGGTCATACTTATTGACTTAGTTTTACGGTGCGTGGTCCATTACCATTAGGCTGTTGATGCTGATGCTATCTCAAACTTGAGAAGCGAACTTGGACATCAGTTAGCTAGCAAAAGCCGTAATTTGAATCTGAGGTAAGTTTTCTACTTTCATCCTATCGATATTTATCCAGGCTCACTTATGTGGCTTTGACTTAACTAGACCATATTGTCATTATGTGAGCTGTGCCCTTTTTTCCAGAGGTATTGGGGCTGTTGTATACAAAGTTCCCGAGTTGAATAATGACCAGATGCTGAAAATAAGTCTAAGAAGTTTAGAACAAGAAGACACCACTTCAATCTCTCAGGTACATTGTTTCCCTTGTGAGGTTTCTAAGGCCTCACCTAGCTTGTGAAAGGGGTTTATCAAGAGTAAAGATTGATCCGACTGTAAAGATGTTTGACTGTTCTAGGCATGTATCGCTTTTGATATGGGTAGACCCTAGGAGCTTAGGGGCGTGAGAAAGCTTGCTTATCTTCCTGAATCTGGTTAGATAGGCTAGTCTGTCGTGGACTTTCCTCTCTATTTATCTGATTCCTGTATCAAACTTTGGAATTTCCATTATCTTTTGAATGGAAATGGGGCATGCCTCATATATAAAAAAAAGATGTTTGACTGTTGACCTTGCTTGGTTGTAGGAATATGGTGGTGGGGGGCATCGGAATGCAAGCTCGTTTATGTTGAGCATTTCTGAGTTTGACCAGTGGAAGGTTGGAGCTGAACCTTCTCAATAAAAGGTGCCTAAGCCTAACCATCTGGCTCTGTTCATTGTTCTCTACTTCTATTAATCAACAGCTTGTTAAGAGGCTGTAGTGCGGGCACATGCTCTACAGAGTTTGGAACCATGAGCAAGAGCAAGTTACTTAGTCACTAGCTTAGATTCTTAATAGGGTTATAGGTCATAGGGTTGCTAGCACGTACCGATAGGTCCTTTTAAGTCATCGAACACTAGCATGCACCAAGCTTTTCAAGTCATCAAATATATCACAACATAGTGATTGGCAACTATAAGGAGTTACATGTGTCTTGTTACATGAGTGCTATCATGTAAGAGCATATGGTCATTATATCTGTTGTCGTCCCATTAGACTATCAACCCTATGTAACACTCTATCTGAAACTGGACTCAACAATGGAGAGAACATTTCCTCTTTGAATTCAAAGTTTTTCGGCCTTGATGGTTTCACTTTCTCACCCTTCTCGCTGGTCGCAACAACCTCGGGACTGTACCTGGCATACAGCACCTTAAATAGTGATGGTTTGATGTTGGAGGTCATGGTCTCATGAAGGTGCTATGGCCTGTCAGGTTTGTGCTGTGACCATGACGCCATCTGCCCACCAGTTTGTATGTCAGCTGGATTAGGTTTGATGGAAAATGTATAGATGAATGGAATTATGGAATTGCATCAGGTTAACTGTGGCCGGTTATGGTTAAGGAATTGTGCGTGATATACATTTGGCCATTTGGTGATACTGGTACCTGCCTCGATAAATGGTTTTAGGCTGATAAATAGTATTTTCTATCTGAAATTTGATTTTCTGAAAACTTAGCCTTGTAGTAGCTGTGGGGAAAGCTACTATGGGATTGAATCCCAGGTCACATTCACAGACCCGGTGGCCTGTTTGGATTTGATTTGTTGTATTTCACAGTGCAGCTACAAGATTCGTGGATGACAAAAGCACGACTGCATGCTCGTCCATGGCGTGCGTATGTGGTTTCAATTGTCGTATTTGGTTTACAGCTATTAAGCTTTCGACAGCCCTGTTGTAGTATTTTTTTAAATTAAAGCAGGAGCACTGCTATGTCATTTAAGAAGAAACAACATTGGTACAGAACGGGTCGAAGCACACACCACCACACGAACAAGCCCAAGAACAAAAAACAAACGCACCCAACACAACACGCCACCAGCTACAATCACATGGGAGAGAAGACCAAAGCAAGCCGCCGACACCTGCGCCGTCGTCACCGACGTTGTGCCACGTCAAGGCGCAACTCGCTGCAGGAACCAACAACCCACAAAGCCCCTCCATCATGGGACTGTCGTCCATAAGCTGCACAAACCCGGCCGTCGATCCCTCCGACCCAAAGAAGCTTCAACACACACTCCACCACAGCACAAGGGACGCCCACTGGTCTTGACCTCTCTACGTGGGGGCCTCGCCTCACCCACCGCCACTCTCTCTGCCAAAGACACAGGTAACAAACGCCGCGAATAGAGCATCTCCTCCACCCCCGCCGTCACGGAGAAACACCGCCGCACTGAGCTCAGCAACTCAAGTCTTCCACAACCCATGGGCCCTCAGCACCCCGACAGCAACACGGACCAACGCACTTCCAGCAACACCACCGGCCAACTCCACCACCACTAGCGACGGGGCTCCAGACACGACACCTTCAAGAAGGGTACGACGCCAAGGCGCCGATGTCGCACGTCCAGAAGGTCGGGGTTTTCACCCTGTGAGCCCCCCACAACGAGATCGTAGCGCCTCGCCATGATGCCCCCAGCAGGGTGAACAACGCTCCAAGAATGCCGCCATCATGTCCACCGACACCGGAGAAGGCTTTCGCCCGACTGCCCTACGCCCGCCGCCCGCCTATGAGCAAGGAGGATGCTAGCACCCGCCATCTCCACAACTATCGCCAGCAGGGAGCCCAACGCCTCCCGCAGTACCACCACGGCACCGCGAGGAGCAGCAGGCACCCCTGGCCCCACCACCAAGGAGGCGCCATCTAGCACCAGATGCAGAGGGTGGCCGGCCAACCCGGCTGCGCAGAGGCCGGCGCAGGCCTCCCGCAGCCGGAGGCACGGCCACCTCGGCCATGGCCGCGAGCCCACCGAGGCCGACCAACAACAGCCCGCCGAGGCCGCCCGCCGGCCAGCCGAGGCCGGGAAGCACCGCCCGCCGGCCCGCCGGCCGCGGCAGCAGGCGCCCCCGCGGAGGACGCGCGCTAGGCCGACGCGCCCGCGCGACCGCCGGCCAGAGCGCCGCCGTCCACACGTCACCGCGCCGCCATCTTCCTCCAAGGCAACCGCCGCCGCCGCCGCCCGCCACCGGCCGCCCGCCCGACGAGAAACGAACAACCTCCATCGGCAGACCCCCGCATCCGGCAAGGCACCGCCGGACCGGGGGAAGCGCCACCCGCCGCCGCCGGGGCGGCCGGGCCAACGGGCCTCGACGACGGACGGAGGCGGCCGCGCCCCGCCCTTACCCACGCGAGAGAGGAGCGAGAGAGGCCACGCCGCCGCCATCCTTGCGGCCGCACGGCCCCGGCGGACCGCTCGGACGGCGGCACGGCGTGCAGCGGCGGGCGAGGGGGCGGGGGGCGGCTAGGGTTAGGAGACCCTCCCCGTCGCCCACGCGGGGGGACGGAGAGAGCACAAGCTACCGCGGGAGGTTGCCCCTGTTGTAGTATAGCATCACGTCGCGAACACAACGCAATGCCAACAAGAAGACAGTTGCGCGATTGAATGCTCCATTGAGAGGTTGCCGGGTGCCAGCCACAACTGCACTCCTGCCTGCTGGACTGTGTGGTCATGCATGCAAAGCATATGCACTGCACGGCTTTATTTAGCAGCTTATTAGCCCTCCTCGCAGAGTCGCAGTATCTATTTGGGTCCCGACTCGGTCCAGTCGTCCAGAGTCCCGGACCAGCCGCGCGCCAGCGGCATGCTACTTCTCCCACGCGCGCCATGGCCGTGCATGCTCTCCACCCACTTCGGCACGCGACGCGACCACCCACAATCATCCATGTCCCTCTCTCCACCCACTTTTTTCACCTCGTGTCTTCTCCTCCAATCTCCTCAGGCTTGTCACCCCTATAGTACTCGAAAGATTCCAGAGAGCTTCTTCTTTTTTCCCTTGCGGTGACGACCGTGGAGATGGAGACCATGCATTGATGCATGGGACTTACCGGACCCCCACCGGCCACCGCGGGCGCACGCATGCGTCGGTGAGGATGTGTGCAGTGCAGTGCAGTGCAGTGCAGGGAGGGGGCGGCGCTCCAGAGGATGGAACGCTCCTGCCCCCGTGCCCTGGCTCCTGGGCCCTGGGTACGCTGCTCGTCGCTGTGCGCAAAGCCGAGTCCCTACAGTTTTTGAATCGATCCCCGCTCGCATGGTTTCGTGGTGCTCTTCTTTTGACACCGAATTATTACCGCCCGGCCGGCCGCGCGCCGGGAGAAGGAGGAAGAAGGACACGCATGAGCTGGAAGGGGTCCTACGAATCAATGCAATCCTAAGATATGTGTAGGGCATGGGCAAAGTAAAGGACGCAGGGCGCTTTGTGAACTGAGACGATCCAAGATACTACTGCTACTAGTAACCTGCTGGCTTTTGATAAATAAAGATCGAAAAAACTAGTAGATGACATGCCATCGATCTGCACTAATCTGTGAATGTTTGGGGCTCACAATGAACGGGATGCCGAGACGCGCATATGATTACGTTCAGACGACGCGTCCTTAATTTACCCGGCCGCTTTGGCTTTTGGAGAATCCTTCTGTGGGGGAGCACGCGGCCAGGGGCTCCGCGCATCGTTTTCAAGCGCTTTATGATGTCACGGTGCCCTAAAGGGGAGGCAGCAAGCGAGTGAGAGCAGCAGCAGCAGAAGTAGTGCAGGAGGCAGGAAGGCCAGAGCACTCGATGGCCATCTTTTGGTCCTCCTGTGGCGAATGCACGCTCATCGGTCTCGCACGAATTATATTGTTGCGCTGGCCGGGGACATTTCTGCCACGGAAATGATCAGTAGCGGTCTGCATGCGTGGCGCACGGGCACAGCCGCTCGTCGTCGCGCTTGCCACCCTCACCTGTACGCTACACGCAAGCTACGTACATGCATGCATGGAGTCACAGACACGCGGGCTGTATAAATCCGCAATGGCGCACGCACATCTGTGGTGGATCGCAGGAAGTTGGCAGATTTTGGAGCCCAAATAACTAATTAAAGCAGCTTCAGTGGGATACTGGCCATGAATGGATGATTGGTGTTAGTGTTAGTTTTAGTGGTAGTATTTTACACCTCAAACTAACACCTAACAAACTAACACCTGTAGATGCGTGGATACATGTGTTTTTTTGCATATAGTGCTACTTTTGCAATCATTGGAGGATCTAGGGAGAGAGAAAGAGTAAAAAGGTGTGGGGTCCACTAGAACTAACACCAATTACCACCTCTTGGAGGTGTTAGTTTTTTAAGGGGTGTTAGTCCAAACTAACACCAAAATAACACCTACGCATGGATCTTTTGTGTTAGTTTTGTGTTAGTTTGCCACAAACTAACACTAACACATGGATCCATTCATGCCCACTAATGTCTTCCCCGGGCGTGCTGCATTTTGGCAGGCTGCTTTGTCTGAAAATTTCTGAATGGCAACAGATCGCAATGACTCTGCTGTGCATCTCGGGCATGGCGAGAAGGCCGGACACCAAAACGATTTTTACCAACCTCACTGGGATAGATGATGAAGCCATTCGCAGTAGCCTACTGGTAGTAGCACCAACCACCACAGTTAATCTAGACCAAATCACACCATAAAAAGTGAGTCCAATCAGTGATACGATCTCTCACCTAGGATGGATATGGTTTCACATGGCTCTCACAGTTTCCACTGCCGTCCAGCAGCTCCACCTCCCCCCACCATGCATGCATCAAGGACGACAAGCCAATCTTTTGGTTTGATCTGCTACTAGAATACACTAGTTTTAGGCATCTACGTAAATGTGTAGTACTAGTTGTACTACTGCAAAACATGTTCAGAAGCTACAATTATATTAGCTGCTGCAACAGATACACCAAATTAAGGCGCTGGATTACTCTCTTACAGCGTACGGAGTACTAAAGTAGCTAGATGCGCATTGCGCAGGACAGTAACTTGCCGGTTCCCGCCAGCATTGTTCAATGCCACTGCTGTGTCCTTGCACGGTAAAAGCAAGGTACGGGAACCACTCGATTACGCTCGCGAGCGCGAGTGGGGGGGTGCAAGGCGCAGGACGAGCCTATCGTCCCCGTGTCCGTCAATGCCTTGTCCGTTCCACATGGCCATGCACCCAACAGTCGCCGGCCGCTACCCTCTCCACCACTACATCTCCTAGCCGTAAACCTGTAACGGCTTCGTCGCCGTGTTACAATTACAACGCGCCCATTGTTCATCGCGTCGTCCTCCGTGTTGGAGTATAAGTGAATTGTCCACCTTTCCCTATCGCAAACTGTTTTGGGTTGAATTGGTTGTGCATCTAACTCAATATGGTCACTGCAGCCGGAGGTTTGAGTTCGAATCCTGGCCGCGCGCGTTAATTAAACTAATTGCCCCACTCCAATATTCCACGATGCGGCCCCGGGAGCCTGCACGCGTGAGGGGAGTGTTGGAAAGTATAAGTGAATCGTCCACCTTTCCCTATCGCCCGTTTTTGGGTTGAATTGGTTGGTCGCATGTAACTCAATACTCCGGATCGGAGCGCCGCAGTATACAGCACTCCGGTCCAGTAAATCTCTGCGCGCTTTGGGTGATCGCTGTAGGCCGTAGAGACAGCATATTCGCAACAAAAAAAGCCGTAGTAGAGGCGGCACGTACCGCGTCCTTTGGCGATGCACACAGGACAAGGACATGCAGCCGTTCAGTACGCATTGATTGATGGCGACCGCGGTACTACGTCGGTACGATGGTTTAAAGCGGCAGGGATCAATGGAGACGTCGCGACACGCGAATTGAAAGGTGCATAATGTTCACTCGCTCACGGTGCAATTGCTGGAATAATTTACAGAGAGCTCCCGTGGACGTCGTCGCCGTCCGTCACGGCCGTGGCAAACAGACTGGCAGAGGACGGCAACGGGAAAGCCTCCCCTCTCCTCCGAGAGACCGACGGCATCATTTGCGGACAGGGCTGGCTGGATGGGTGTCCTCGACTCCTCGTCGTGCAGGCCCGAGCGGGGGCATGCAGCGCCTGCCTGTGCGGTGCACGTGCTGCGTCCCAATCCCTTTTCCACGTAGGACGATTTTTTAATTTTAACCTTTTTCCAAAATCATTTTTAAAAATAACACCTCAAAAACATTATTTGCGTGCATCTAACCCCGGCGCGCGCGCCACGTGGCGCGGCAGGATAACGTTGCCACACTCCATGCAACGGCGCGGCGGGCCCGCCACGCGCGCGCACCGTGGGCTTACGAGGCCTCCTCCCCGCCGCGCCACATGCATCGGCGTGGCAACGTGACGTTGGCGCGCCATGTAGGCTGGCGCGGTAAGAGGTTCTCCAATTTAATCTACCAACTTTGAATCATCTAAATAAAATAATATTTGAATTCCAAATGTTGCAAAAATTGATATGCATGTTATATAAGGTCTAAACATTCCATTTTAGTGAAATTTACGAGACTAAGTATTACATATTTTAAAATTTTCAATTTCAAAGTAGGCTATGTATTATCCTTATATCCCACTTAGGGTTCTCGTTAAATAGTTATCTATCTAGGATGATACCAATTAAATATCATTTAAATATTGATTGCCACGAAACTTATCATGCACATTGTATAGGGTGTAAAGTTCTCATTCTGATAACATGTGAAGTGTAAAGTGCTACATATTTTGAATTACATAATTTCAAAGTAAGCTGTGTATTATTCTATTATCCGACTTAGGTTATTTGTTAAATGGTTATCTACTTAGAAGAACCTTAATTAAATATCTATTAAACTTTAAATGTCACAAAATTTGTCATGCACATTGTATAAGATGTAAAGATCTCATTTTACTTACATGTAAAAAGTCAAGTGCTACGTATTTTGAACTACATAATTTCAAATATGTGTTATTTGATGGTGTCGCGCCAACTTGGTTGCGTTACGGAGTACTTCAGTTATACTTATCAATTTTGAACGTTATAAATAAAATAGTATTTGAAATTTAAATGTTACGAAACTTGACATGCACGATATATAAGATATAAACATTCTATTTTAGCAACATGTACAAGGCCAAGTATTACATATTTAAATTTTTTTGAGATAATAAATATTTCAATGATATTTAATTGATATCATCCTAGATAGATAACCATTCAACGAGAGCCTTAAGTGGGATATAAGGATAATATATAGCTTAATTTGAAATTATGTAATTCAAAATATGTAGAATTTGACTTTTTACATGTAAATAAAATGAGATCTTTACATCTTATACAATGTGCATGACAATTTTTGTGACATTTAAAGTTTAAAAGATATTTAATTAAGGTCCTCCTAAGTAGATAATCATTTAACAAAGAACCTAAGTCGGTTAATAAGATAATACACGCCTTACTTTGAAATTATGTAATTCAAAATATGTAGCACTTTACTCTTTACATGTTATCAAAATGAGAACTTTACACCTTATACAATGTGCGTGACAAGTTTCGTGACAATCAATATTTAAATGATATTTAATTGATATCATCCTAGATAGATAACTATTTAACGAGAACCCTAAGTGGTATACAAGGATAATACATAGCCTACTTTGAAATTAAAAAAATTTAAAATATGTAACACTTAGTGTTGTATGTGATAATAAAATGGAATGTCCGTATCTTATATAACGAGCATGTCAAATTTTATAACATTTAAAGTTCAAATGTTATTTTATTTCGATTGTTCAAAGTTGATAAAATTTAATTGGGAACCTCCTGCCACGCCAGCCAACACGGCGCGACACGATCACGTTGCTGCGCCAATGCATGTGGCGCGGCAGGAGGAAGGCTCGCCGCCCCACCGTGCCGCCCTGGCGGGCCGCGCGCGCGCCACTACATGTGGCGCGGCAAAGTGGACCTGCCGCGCCACGTGGGCCGGCGCGGGCAAACGGATTAGATCTGCAAATAAAATTTCGGTAGTGTTATTTTTAAAATAAAATTTAAAAAATGGTTAAAATTAAAAAAAACGTCCTTCCACATACGACCACACCCACACGCCCACAGCCCCATGCCCATTGCCATCCATCATTTGCTGCCCCGGAAGACTAGAACTCCTGAAAAGAATCCTAGCATTAAGCTGCAAAATCGCGTACTACATGCGAAACAGTGTTCAGATTTCAGAGTTATACCATGCCCGCTTTACATCCCATATGCAGATCTCATGTTGCCGGGCCACCGCAGGACAAGCACAATTAGCCTAGCTAGGGCCATGGGAGTAGGGTGGGCGGACGACCTCGCACCGTGGCACGTCCGCCCATAGCAGCTGTTTCTGAATTAACTTCTGACCGAACGCTGCGACGTTAATGCGCCGTGAGAGATCGAGTGACAGGAGATTACATCACCAAGGTCTTGTTTAGATTGCTAAAAATTTTAACGTTTTCTCCGCTCTCTTTATCACATCACATTAAATACGTCAAAAGACACAAGTTTTTTTAGAGTTTTAGAGCCAGAGGCTCCAGCTTTAATAAAGCCAGAAGCACAAACAGAGTTTTACATCAAAGTTGTCCAGGAGCACTCCAACACAGGTTGCAATGCAGCCACACACCTGCCGCCTCTCCTCCACGAGGCCAAACTAAGAAGAACAGAAAACCCAACAGAAAAAGATAACTAACCAGGAAAAGCAGAAACAGCCCTTCTACTCCCCCTCACTTCAAGCAACAACCAGAAACCACACAACTACAAGAAAGTTGAAAATGAGGATCCTTTTCTTCGTCAGGCCTTCATCCCTGCCAGGTTCCAGGTTAGTACAGCAAAAAGACACAAGTTTTTTAGAATGACACAGTACAACACAGATACTCACTCACCCCCGTACGCAAACCCTACCCCTATGAGAGTAAAGCCGATAAATCATGGAAAATCCAGGAAAAGGTGCGAGTACCAGGATTTGAACCCTGGTGGGTAGCATCCCACCATACCATCCTACCATTAGACTACAAGACCAATCACGCCAAAAGACATAAGTTCGGAGTATTAAATATAGGTAAAAAATAACTAATTACACAGTTTTGATGTACTTCGCGACACGAATCTTTTTTGAGCCTAATTAGACCATGGTAGAATAATATTTACCACAAACAAACGAAAGTGATATAGTATGCTACAGGAGTTCAAAACGTTGAAAAGACAAATTGTCCATTAAACTAAATTGTGCGAGATCTTCCGCTAACCAAGGGCAGCGGAGTAGTAGTGTCAGGTCGCAGGTGCCCGGGGAGAGGACAGCAGCTGCACCGTGTTTCCTCGGGACTTTTGCTTCCAACTGCGGCAGATCCTGACATGAAATTCAACATTTTCAGAAGCGTCCCCGCGCACAAGCACTGATGAAAGCTGGAGACCAAACATTATGCTGCTACCAAAAAACATACTGGTACAACAGAGAGCAAGTGAGAGACGGTTGGAGCCTTTGGAGAGGCCGAGAGGGAAGGGTTAACCAATGTACCTCTGCTGCAGTTGTGCTCCTGGCCGGCACGGAGGACATGTCGTCTCGTCCTCTGTATGCTGCGTGCGTGCATGTGTCCGTGCGTCGTCCAACAAAGCACACTGCCACAGCCAGTGTCTGTTGCTGCCTCTCCGCCTCGTCTCTCTCCTCTTTAAGCGCACCCAGGCCAGGCCCAGCAAAAATCGCTGCCGTTTCCCGTTCTGACTCCCTCCTTCACTGCTGGAATCGCGCAGCTCGCCTGGCTCAGACCTCATCACTCATCAGTCACCGTCCTCCCCTCCCTCCCTCCCTCCCTCAACCTCAGCTCTCACCTCTGCGCCCTCTCTTTACCTCCCGCTCGCTTTCACCCTTTCCCTGCGCCTGGTTCTCTCTTTCTGTCGCTTCAATGCCATCTTTTGCTCCTTCCCACTGTTGATCAAAGGAGGTTTTGGGGCTTCGCTCGCGGTGCTTGCACTCCTTTCCGTCCGCTTAATCTTCCCCCTGGCTGCAATGGTTGGTGGCTTTCAGGGGAGGAGCTCTTCAATTGCAAACAGAGGAGTCGAGCAGGTATGCACGTACCCCTTCTTCTTGAGCCTTCTTCCAGAGCATTGTGGTACCCCGAGCAGATCTACGCGTAAGACATGGCCAGCAGCTTCTGCTCTCCTATGCTTCCGCTTCTGCTGCTCGTTCCAGTTTCGCCTCTGCATTCTGTTTTATATGTTCTTCCTCTTCTTCGCATCTCTTTCTCTGGAGGAGACCATAATCACCCTGCATTTTATTCAGAACAAGGCGTGTGCATTAGACAGCATGAATGCATGATGTGCATGATTCTCCCTTTTTTCGAAGCATGATGTGCGTGATTTCTTATATGAATGCACACAGGACATTTCCTTCTGTGCATGTCCCCGCTCTGTTCACTACATATTTTGTTGTCTGTATCCTTTTGGATTCTGGATTCACATGTAAAGACAATATCAACACGGGAAAAAGACCCATCTCAGATGGAGTACAATTTCGTATTTTGACAACTTGTTTCCTTCCTGCAGGCCATTGTTTCTCTCAAGAAGGGTGCACATCTCCTCAAATGTGGCAAGAGAGGGAAACCCAAATTCTGCATTGTCAGGCTATCTTCTATGAGTAGCTCTGATTCTGTCATTATGCAGGCCACAACGCCTCTTCCATTTGCTTCATAGTCTTCAATTTTTAAGAGATTGTCCTATGCAACCTTGCATCGGCTTGGCTATCCCCAGGCCAACACTTGAAAGTTGAAACTGACACCTCCGGAATTCTAAAGCCGTCTGCCTGACTACCTAAGTAGATGGGATTGATGACGTGATATCGATCTTTTACAACTTTCACCACGAAATTCCATCTATAGTAACATCTACCTGCTTACATTTCTATATCATTTTCTCAAAAAAGAAGAGAACGACTTGGAAAATTCATATTAAGAAGAAAGCGAGCGCAAAATTCGAGCAGGCAAGAACTCAAATCTGGGTGATGGGGATGTGCACCCACACCTCCCACCAATTAGGATAGGTTCAGTTCCGCTATAGAAATTTCATGGAAAAACTCAACGAGTTGAGAAACAAGTCCGTGTGAAATTTATGACAGGGTATACTAAATGCAGCTCTTAGATAGTCTTTTCATTTTCAGTTTGTCAACCATCTCCTTCGTTAGCAATGGTCAGAATCCTATCGATGTATTCTGCTTCACTTTCCATTGATCATTTATAGCTATCCTTGTTTCCTTACTGTTGACAAAAAAAGAAGCATGCTTCGGTTCATTGGTGATTTTGAAATGGCCATGCTTCATTATTCTTAGAACTATGATGCATTTTTTTACCAAGATAAACTTGCAAGCAAATTGGTGCTCCAACAAAATCAACCAAATAATCACATTTCACTAGATCCCAACAATATATTTGTCTCATTCAAGCTACATAGAGATTAACTACAGTTTGCCACAACAAGGAAACTAGGCTTGTCTCCTGACTAGGTCAGGAGAAAAGAACAAAAGAGACTGAACCATACAACAAGAAATGGGAAAACTGGCAACCAGCCTTCCAAGATTTCGGTTTGTTCTTGTCCCACCCAACAATATCCAAAGCATCCTCAGCTTTGGTTTACTATACTTCTGAGTTTTTGGTAGATCAGCAAACTTTCCTGCTTCTTAATTCAAAGCAGGGGTGCTGTCTGCACCTCCCCGTCCCCGTCTCATTTTTTTACGGTCCCATCTCATTTTTTATAGATCAACTAACTTCAGTAAACTGAAAATGGATGTCTTCCACTTTTTTTGTTCGAACAACTGTGTCTTCCACTTTTGCATACCAAGATACTCAAATATTAAATATCTGAGATTTTGCTCTTCTGGATCACATCAATGTATTTATTATTTTTATATTCACAGGATGAGAGAGCACTAATATGGTACTCCAAAGAGAGGGAAAAACGTTTGAGCTTGAATTCTGTGTCCAGTGTAGTTCTTGGACAGAAGACTGTATGTGGTTTTCCTTTTCCAAACGCATGCTGTTATTCCTTAGTTGTTGACATTATGGTTGGAAGACACTGATTTTCTTAGCATTCAATATTTTACAGACAAAACTTTTGCGTCTGCATTGGCCAGAAAAGGAACCTCATTCCCTGTCAGTTATATATAAGAATGGTGAATCCTCACTTGACTTGGTATGTACTCATCAGTTGGCCACATTGTTCATGATCTATTTACTTACATAATACTTTATTTGACAATCATGTTTACCCAGGTCTGCAAAGATAAACACCAAGCTGAATGTTGGTATTTAGGCCTTACAGCCCTAATATCAGCTCCATGCACTCCACTACTTCTGGTTAACTCGACAAACGGTTGTCAGATAAACAGCTGTACAAATAGCCCTCCTAGCTACATTCAGCAAAGGAGTAGGCTCTTTGTTGTGCACCATGGAAGAAGTTTCACAAAGGTTCATTTTGGAATTCCTACATGCATGATATTTATGCATGAACATGATAGTGTGCCTGAGTGGAATTTGACATTGCTTATGAATTTTTCTATATCACACCAAGTAGCATGTTCTAACTCAAGAAAAAAAGGACATATTGATGGTGAATGCCATATTAGGTCATGCTGACAACTGAGGTTATAATGATGATGGCTGACCTGTTAGCTTATAGTGAATATATTTCATATAACTATTTTCTACACAAAAATCACGATAACAATGCATGCACTAATTGCATTTAAACTAAGATGCTCAACAGAGCCTTTAAACCACATATATACGTTTTCAATTAAGTATGATAGTGACTGATGGTTGTAAATAGCCATCTCTATTTCCATACTGGCATACTCGCTCCAGTAACAAACAAGTGACGTTTTAGGGTTGTGTTACGTCAACCATTTCAAATTTTGGTTACAAATTACTATCAGTGTATTGTTTTTTTATAATCGATTCATTTTGAGTTTAATATTTGAAAATGGTACAAATTACTATCTTGAAATGTAGCTTCATAAAAGTATTACGTTTGCCATGTTTTGTAAATATTTGGCAGTGCTAGTCCAATTTGTGTTTTGAAGACCATGGTGATGTATTATTTGTGGCTGAAGGAGTATGGTCTAACTGCATCTTGCTTTTACTTGTGTTGCTCTAATCAAAACTTATCCAAGCAATTTGTTCATGAAGGTACACTCATTATATGGCAGTCCTAGGTTGATACAGAACAAATACTCGCATAGTAATTTGGATTGCTCAGAACCATTCTTTTCTCCAAGACAGAGAGCATGGTCAGAATTAGATTCTTACTTGGAAAAGATTAGCCCTGAATTGGTAAATCGAGTAAAAAATGATTTGAGGGACAAAAAATCTTCTGAAACAATTAAGGACCAAAGAATGACGCATATGCCTAAACTGAAACAATCTGAGGGAACAAATGGTGCATCAGATTCTCTGAAGGACATCTTTGTATGGGGTGATATTCAGGGTCGTATGCTAGATCGCAGACATTTATCAGCGGGCAATGTCTCCCTTCCAAGGTTATTGACATCAGCACAAATTCTTGATGTGCAGAGTATTACCTGTGGAGAGAAACATGCAGCAATAGTTACTAAGCAAGGTCAGGTGTTCTCATGGGGTGAGGAGAATGGTGGGAGATTGGGACACAAAACAAGTGATAGTGTCTCTCATCCTAAAATCATCGACTCTCTTTCCTCCATACCGGTGAAGGCAATCGCATTTGGGGCAAAGCACACATGTGCAGTTTCAGTTTCAGGAGAACTTTATGAATGGGGTGAAGGGATTCATAGCCTAGGGCTGTGGAATGATCAGTGTCGAAGAAGCCAGTGGTTCCCACATAAACTGATTGATACTTCAGATGGCATCTCTGTGTCGAAGATTGCATGTGGTCAGTGGCATACGACTATCATATCCTCCACTGGTCAGCTGTTCACTTATGGAGATGGTACATTTGGTGTTCTTGGACATGGTGACACATGTTGTGTTGCTCACCCTAAAGAAGTGGAGTCCTTGAGAGGGTTAAGAACCAAGTCTGTTGCATGTGGACTGTGGCACACAGCTGCTATTGTGGAAACATCAGGAACTCCCAAGAGCAATGCTCCTGGTGGGAAGCTATTCACATGGGGTGATGCAGGTGAAGGGAAGCTGGGCCATACTGACAAAAGAATGAAGTTTGTACCAACTCGTGTCGAAACACTCGTTGACTGTGATTTTATTCAGGTATCCTGTGGTATGTCAATAACAGTTGTGCTAACAATAACAGGTGTTGTATTTACCATCGGAAGCAAGAAGCACGAACAATCAGGGAATCCTCGGCGCGAGAACACATCTATTTGCATGGTTGAAGGGCCACTTAAGACTGAGTTTATCAAAGATATATCATGCGGCACTTCCCATGTTGCAGTCTTGACAATGAATGGGAAAGTCTTTACATGGGGTAAAGGCACAGAAGGTCAACTTGGTTTAGGTGATTATGTTGACAGGACCTCCCCAACTCTAGTGGAGGCCCTGGAAGATAAACAGGTGGAAAGTATAACTTGTTGTTCCAATTTCACTGTTGTAATTTGTGTGCATAAGGCAATCTCATGCAAGGAACAATCGGTATGCAGCAGTTGCCGGTTGGCATTTCGGTTTACAAGGAAGAAACACAACTGCTACAACTGTGGTTCCATGTTCTGCAATTCCTGCAGCAGCAACAAGGTTCCAAGGGCAGCCCTTGCACCAGATAAGAGCAAAAGGTGCCGTGTTTGTGATGCTTGTTTTAATGAGCTGAATAAAACTGCAGAGCACAGCAAAATGAGTTATGGATCAAAAACCCAAAAAGAAGAAACGTCTTTAGCAGAAATAAGAACATACACACCAAAGATATCACGCATGCTTAAGGAAGCAAATTTCATCATGGAAAAAATGGGCTCGGCACACAGCCCCAACCAGAGAAATCAAGACTTAGCCATTCTGAATCAAGTGCGGAAAAAGAGGTGGGGACAAGTAGACTGTCCCAATCAATTCAAATGTGCACGAGACAGCATTCCATACCGGTCGACATCAAAGAAACAAACAGTCGACGTTTGTTGTATAGGGAGAATGATTGATCCAGTATCACAAAAGACTGCTACCCTTTTGCCACAAGCCACAAATGACAGGAAAAAAGAACAAGATTTGATGGAAAAGATACTGCTGGAGGAAGTGAAGCAACTTCAAGCACAGGTTATTTCTACAACTTCTAAGAGACTCGCATGTGAACTTTTATATCCTTCTTCCAAAGGATTTTATTGTTTTTATTCTATGTTAGAAATCTTTTATTCGCTTGAGACATATGGTGATCTCGCTCTTAAGCAGGTAACCACTCTAGCAGAAGAATGCCGGCATAAAAGCTTAAAAGTTCAGTTGTATAAACGAGAACTTGAGGAAACCTGGTTGGTAGTCAGGGATGAGGCCACAAAGTGCAAAGCTGCGAAAGATATTATAAAGATTTTAACAAATCAGGTATAATTCTGACTTGTAACAAATATCAAACTGTTTAAGATTATTTCAGCCTGATGTCAAAGAAGTTAAGTCCTGCAATCTTATGCAGAGGAATGCTTTATCAAAGAAACTTATAGGTGATCTGGAACTAGATAATTCCAGTATCATACCTGACCCGCCCGACAAGACTCTTGCCACCGGCAAAATTGCACCTCTAAACAGCATCAGGGATCAACGCAACATAGAGGAAGTGGATATACAATCTACAACATGTTCTAACACTGTTGCCGTGGATGACTATCAGAATGACAGAAGAGCCTCCAATAGCAGCAGAGGTTATGATGGGGGAACAGATAGCACAATTGGTCCTACCGATTCCAATGGCGTGATTGAGCAAATTGAGCGTGGAGTGTACATTACAGTTGTTACATCCCCCAGTGGTAAGAAGGGAATCAAGCGCATCCGGTTCAGGTGAACTGCTAAACCCTTTGACATATTTTTCCGTCAAATGATAAATTGAATAATTTTTTACGACAACTTGCTCATGGTTGATCTCAATTCTCACAGCCGGAAGCATTTTGGAGAGGTGGAGGCGCAAAAATGGTGGGAAGAGAATGAGAGCAGGGTATTTGCAAGGTACGACAGCATGGAGTACCTGGCAACATAATCTACAGATGAAAAATGTACATGAGTAGCCAGTTTTTTCATAATGTCAGTAGGATAATGTCAGTAGGGACTGACCTGTATACAGCAACACGATACTGTTCAGTGAAGACTTGGGTAGATGAGAGGACATGAGGTAGAAGGAATCCTGATGATCATCATTTGCGTTCTAGCAGATGAACGGGGTTGTATCCTCTCTCGGCAGGTTAACTTAGGTCCGTGATTTTGCTTGAACTCAATCTAATTCGACACGAACTGGAGTTTGTGTATGATGGCCATTGGGATCAGGCAGGCTGATGTCTGTAATTCGAATTCCAGACGCAATAGTAAATTCGGTAACACTACAGAACCAACGTCCTGAATCTAAAAAAATTGGTGTTGTAATAGTTAAGTGACGATGTTGCAACTAGTGTTTCTGCATGTTTCACATTAAATGTTGCATGAAACAGTGTTCATGTTGTGTGGGAGTAATCTATTTTTTAATATTTTCGTTTTAATATTGCAACCATAGACTTACGATGTTACAAATATTTTGATGTTGCAACGGAAGATCCGATGGGGAAATTCCCATTGCGTTAGCATTGCAGTAGTAAATTTGTTGGCGGCACCGGTAGGCGATCATTCAGATCAGCATGGATTGAAAGTTTGAAACCCCTTCCCTAAGCCTACTTCAGTCAGAATCAAACAACACACAGAGCAGAGACGTACCGGAGTGGATACCCGCCTGGGCCGCTGGGCGCATCCCTCCCCGGCAGCGCCTTCTTCTGTCCATGGCGCGGACGGCAGACTCACTCTCCCCTCCCGTGGGCCGCTCCCTCCAGCCACCGCCACCGCAGCCGCCGCCGCCGCCTCTGCCTCCAGCCCGTCGCGAAGACTCTCGTCGGTGGAGCAGCCGATCATTTGGATTTCGGAGACTACTGTTCTGTTTGAGTCTCCCGTGCTTGCGGGCTCCAGCAGCCAGCAGGGGGTTGCCGTTGCAGGCCGGTCTTGTGCCCTTGAGCTCGTATCCTGCACGCATCTTACAGAGTTGGGCGCCCGCATTTTAACGGGAAAAAGTCCATTCCACAACCCTCATCTACAGGCGGTGTCTGAGTTTTAACCTTTAACCACAAAACCAGGTATTCAGCACCTATGAACTATCGAAACCGTCTGATTTACACCCCTCGGCGGTTTCGTGAGCTGTTTTCGCCGACGTGGCGCCACATCAACGCATCCAAAGTGGCGGTGGGTCCAAGACAGCCACCCACTGACGAGTGGGACCCACTCGCCCACCCTAAGTGCGCCTTGGTCAACCTGCCCACGCTCCTCCCTCCACCGACGACGCGTGGGGGCGCGCGACCCTTCTTCATTCTCTCCGTCGGTGCTCCTTCCTCCTCGGCGGCACTCCCTGCCTCCCCTACTTGTGTTGACGGCGTTAGGGAGCTCCATCCCTACCTCGCTCCTCCATCGACGACCCACAGGGCGTGCGGGCCCTCCCCTTTATCTCTTCCGGTGACGCTCCTTTCCCCCCGGTCGGCGCTCCATGCTTACTGTGCTCCCTATGTTGGCAATGGCAGAGAGCTCTACCATCCCTTCCTCCACGGGCGACCCACGGGGGCACGTGGTCCATCCTGCTCCCTCTCCTCAGACCCTCCGCGCGCTCGCGCCAGTTCGGCCCGCAACGGTGGTGGTGGTGGTGGCTGACCATCCTCGCGACGGCAGTGGTGGTGGCTAAAGGGCTTGCCCCCACGACCACGCCCGAGGTCGCTGACGGTGAGCCACCGCAATGCCAGCGCCGAGAGGATGTCTTTGTCATTGTAGTCTGCGCCCAAGGTCTCCTCCTCGGCATCCTCCTCAAGCGCGTCGACGCCTCGGTCACAGGGGTGTGGACCGGACGCTCGTTCGGGGCGCGGAGTTGTGAGGCTCGTCGGCGGCGGCATAGACTAGGATGCTCGTCTTTGTCACGGTGTGGACGACACTCGTTCGGCCCGTCACCGGCAGCAGCTTGCGGCGCCGAGTCCATGCTCCGGGCGCACATGAGCTACGGCCGCGGCGGTGCACAACTTTGGTGGCCCCGTCCCCGTCGCGGGATGGGAGAGGAGGCGGCGCGGCGCGGCGTGGCAGTGCGGGGAGAACGAGGGAGGTGGACGGGGATGAGGGGGGGCAGCGACGGCGTGAATCACTTCGCCAGTGATTCAGTCCCGCACGAGGTGGACGGCGTCGCACCACCTGGATCCCCATGCCCCTGCTCCCCCGCTCCTCGTCGAGGCAGCAGAGGCCCCGCGGCTTGCTGGCAGAGGAGGCAGACGCAACGGCGGGGTCCTACCTCACCTCACCTGAACGCCGAGGAAAGACCGTCGCTCCTGATCTGCCTTGCCTCGAGAAAGGAGGTTGGGCTGCCGGTGTTGGGAGAGGAGAGGAGGGTGCCGGTGTGGAGGTGGGCGGACCGCCGGTGTCGTTGGAGAGGGAGGACGGGGAAGGGGGCCGACCAACCGACGGGGCTTGAGGAAGGAGAGAGGATGAGATGAGATGGAGGAAAGAAGAAGAAAGCCACCTGGCTTGTGGGGCCCACTCTGCCATGTGGGTCCTACCTGACATGTGGCGCCACGTTGGCGAAAACACCGCCCACTAAACCACTGGGGGGATAAATTGGACAGTTTCAATAGTTTATAGGTGTCCAATGTCTGATTTTGCGGTTGAGGGTTCAAACTCAGACAACGCCTACAGATAAGGGTCGTGGAATGGACTTTTTCCTTTAACGGGCACACAACCCATAGGCTTCCAGACCCAAATTCAGAAACACAGAAATGGCTCATTCAGAGATTCAGACTAACAGAAAATGAACATTTTGCTCATCTTCTGCGCATTGCACTTCGTTTCAGATGCTCCATGCCTAATCTTACATGTGCTCAGACTGTGAGACACAGCCCCCCCCCCCCCCCCCCCCCCCCCCCTGCGATCAACTGATCCCTTCATCTCCAAATTTGGAGCAAAATCACACAACCACACAGCGAACAAAAGCCGAATACTATTACAGTACAGATTTTACCTACACGTGTATATACCGAGACAACCAGGATTGCTCATCCATTTCTGGAAAACCCATGTTGGTTAGTTTCCCAGCTGCTTCAGACTAGCAAACCCAGGATTGCTTCGGATATAGCACGGCCATATCCGGCTCAAGAACCCGGAGGCCGGAGCAAACCTCGCCAACATCCAAAATACTATGTGAGTTGTCTCACTGAGGCTTGTCACTTGTCGTTACAAGCACAGCCTCGTCAGCTCGCCGTCGGCCTCCTCTCCGGCAGCCATAGGCCGCGGCGCCTCGCTCTCCGCCGCGCACCGCTTGTAGGGCACGAACCCGCTCCGGCTGAAGGAAGCCGAGCTCGGCCACTTCGTCAGACGCTGTACGGCAACGGCAGCAGCAGCCGGCGCCGCGTCGCCGTCGCTGGTGGTTTCTTGACCGGGACCGTGGGACTCCGCGGCGTCCGAGTTCTGCGCCGCCGACGCAGCCGGCACGCCGCTGGAGGCGGTGTTCGAGCCCGTCAGCGACCCTTCCCTCTGCACGCGCTTGTGATCCAGAGGCTCTGAAGGTTGGCTGCTGCGGTGCTGCTGAGCAGAAGGCGCCACCGCCGCCTGTGGGTAGAACAACGCGCACGGCAGGGTCCCGTTGTAGGCGAGCCACGGCACCGCGGACTGCGCGGCGAAACCGTCGGGCTGGGGGACGAAGTACATGAGCTGCTGCACCTGCACGCCGGTCGGCCATGGATTCCACGAGCTCCCTTCTGCGGCACCGAAAGGGGTTGGGTTTCTGGTTGCCTGGGCAACACTCGCGGGTGAAGCATCCGTTGTCAGGTGTTCAAGGGGATCCTTCACCGTAACTTTGTTTCCGAACAGTTTAAAGACTGATGAATCCTCTGTTCCTGTGCAGGAAACTTTTCTATCGCCGAACACCTGAAATTCACGTTCAAGAAACATGTCAGATTTTTTTTTTTGAAAAGCTAACATGTAAGATTTTGAAGGCAGAAAATCATTTAATCAAAACACACTATTTATGCAAAAAAAAGAAAGAAAAGTACATGACATGAATGCAAAACATTGATTTGATCTAGAGAAATACAAGATCTGTGTTTTGATACCGATAGTGATTTCAGAATAACTTTCTCCATGGAAAATTGACCTTTATGCCACTGTTCTTTAAACAGTTTATATTGTATTTACCTTGGTATTCGATGATACAAAAACTGAAAGAACTTATGCTTCAAAACAGCGAATTATATCATGTAAGCTACCTAACTGCCCATGAAAGAGAATATACCTTGGTATCTGCTGTTCTCGCGGCCAGCTCAGCTGTTGCGACGCTTGGCGACACGGACCCGTCCTCTCTGTCCACGGACGAGGCCGGCGAGCCGCCGCCGTCGCCATGCTCGTCCGAAGCGGTGGCTGACGGGGCCGGTGACCTGCTGCCGCTCGAGCTGTTGGCGAACACGCTGCCCAGCGCATCCGCTCGTAAAACCGTCCGCGCGGTGGTCAGCACCGACGTCGGTGACCCGTCGTCCTGGTCGCGGAGGGACTGCGTCCGCAGGGACGGACGCTCCAGGTGCTTTAGCACCGGAACGTTCTTCTTGGCCGCGCCGTCCACCTTGCGCGGGTACGGGTGTGCTGGTTTCCTCTTGGGCCGCGGCGGCGGGATCTGGATCACCGGCGCGGCGCCCCCTGCCGTGTTGCTCCCCGTCGCCGACGATTCTCTGACCACCTGCAGCACGGCGCCGCGATTCCGACATCAGAAAAGGCGTGGTAAAGCGCCAAGCCCGTAAGAAACGCGAGACGGCCGCCTGCTCTACAACCATGATCGATTGGGAGGGTGACTTACTTGGCAGCCAGTCAAGTAACACACAACCCATGGATTGGTTTCTTTATTTTTTCATGGCATGGATGAGAGAATTGGTTTGTTTACACGACCTTGGTGAAGAACTTCTGCGCGTGGCTCCGGATTTGCACGGCGGTCTTGGTGCCGATATGCTCTGCACGAACGGAGACGAAAAGAGGGGTGAGCGTTCCGTCGCTTGGCCCGACCAACCTTGTCAAGAACAAGAACAGAGCGGGGGGACACCGGCACGCGAGCACGTACCTTGGATGCGGCGCCATGCGCGGCCGTGAAGCTGCAGGGCTTCCAGGAAGCGCTTGTGCTCGTCCTCCGTCCACTTCTCCCGCTGCTTTGTGATCGTGTACGGCTTCCGCGCCTGCTCGGGAAAGAAGCGTGTGAGCGAGGAACTTTTAGAACACGCGGACGCAATTCGCCCCATTCGTGGAACCAATGGAAAAAAGGGGAACGGGCGGCTGTTGCTGGCTGTACCTTGGGCACGTGCTCCTCCCCGGACAAATCCATGTCTCCGGGATCGAGGGGATCCTTGCTATGATCCACGGCGGTTTCGGCTTCGCCGCCGGCGCGAACGGCGACGGCGATCTCGTCGGTCGCCATCTGGTTTTCCTGTTTAAAACGATTGGGGAAGCATCTAACGATCAGGTACCTAACAGAGCACCGTGCAATCCCAATCGCCGCCGCGAAACGATCCCTCCCGGCCCGATCACGCCAAGAAAGCAGGATAGAAAGATCAACGAATTAATTACCTCCAGACAGGCCATCATCTATCTCCGGTGCTCGAGACTAAGCCAATTCCAACCCAAATCGACCAATCCCCAAGGTTGCCGCCACTAGTAGGCCCGACCTTTGCAAATATCGCAGCCTCGACCCTGTGCGAGCTCGTGTCGTTGATGAGGACGGCGAGCGTGGGGGTGTGGGAGGAGGAGAGGCAAGGGAGGCGAACGTTTTAACGTAGGCCCGGGGGCGCCCGGCTCGCAGCCTGGAGAAGAGAAGAAGAGGCGGGGTCGACCGGTCGAGAGACCCGAGAGGAGGAGGTAACGGGAGAAAAAGAGCATGGGCGAGCGCGCCACGTCGGACTGGATTTTTCCGCTTTCCCCGTCGTGTTTTTTCCCACTCGCTTGATTCCTGGCCGCGTTTTTCTCGGCGGAAATAATCCAATCCGGTGGGGGAATTCAGGGGAGGAGGTTTCGGGAGGCCGCTCGTTCTCGTGGCTGTGGCTGCTCCTCCGGCACCCGTCGCTTGTCATGTGCTGCATTTGCAAATGCTCCCTCCCCCAGAAGCCTTCATACTTTTTCTTCAACTCGTGGCATGGGGTCTTTTGGGGTGCGCATCGCAGCCTGAAGTGTAGGCGCCCTCCTGCAGGTGTTTGGTGGGTTAATACCCTGTTTGTTTGGATTATAATCCCCAAGAAATAGGTTATACAAGTTGGTTTGTGAGTGATGAGTGATAATGGTAAAAATATAACATTAGGACCACATATAATCTGAAATAAGGTACTAATTGTGATCCTTTGATGATCCTTGGACCACAATCTAACATATAATTTAGAGAGAAATAAAAGCATCACTGATCAGTGCATCGTGCAAAGGATTCGGATGCACATTTTTGTCCAGCGCTTCATGCATTCTGCATGCAAACATGTGCAAATCGAGGTGGCGGACTGACGGTGCGGCCACAAAACTAGCTGTTTAACCGTTAGTAAGTCTGATGCTTTACGCTTTCCAAGTGACACCTGGCTCTTGACATCTTGTAGCAGTAGTAAGCCAAGAGTAAACTCTCGAAGTAATAACAGAGAAGAAATGGGGCTTGTTGGTGGAAATCGGGCCCGAAGGGTGAACGCCGACACAACAGCCCTCTGAGTTCTCTCCCTCCCTTCGCTTGCTACCACGAGGCCTCTACTTCTACTGGCGCAAGGAAAGGAAATGCTAAAACTTAACAACACAGTAAAGGAAACAAGGAAGTACTCAGCAGACCGAAAACCGAAAGACCAGCCGCTGCCTTCGGTGCTCTCTTCTCATTACGGTGTGTCCGTTTCATTACAAGGGGTTCACTATTTATAGGAGACCCCGGGTCACAGTCATTTACCTCAATTACACCTTTTCCGTTCCCGACAAACGGATTTAAACACTTTACAAGGGTATAACGGTAACTCCCCGCGTTGTACGGGCCTCCAGCGTGTCTTCGTACGACCGAAACATCTTTACACGCGGCACCCCTTGTCTCCGCCTCGTACGGTGCCCTCTTTACACGTTCGCGGCGCCCACGTGTCCGGAGCGCCGCACCTTCGCACGGCGGCGCCCTAGGGTCTTGCTCCGGCCGCGTCGCGCCTCTCTGGACATCTCGCCCGTGCCGCCACCCGCCCGGACGAGATGTCCCCGGCCGGCGCGCGGTCTTCGGCCCTCTCGAACCTTCGTCGTCGAAGTGCAGCCACCTGTGCCTTCGGCACCGAAGGCCGGTACCGCCTCGATGGACCGCCCCTGCGCAACAAAACTCACGTAACCTGAGCAGCATTAGCGTTTCCGTCAAACCCATATTGCGAAGACCTCTCCGTGCGACCGAAACTGCGCGCGAACTGAAATCGTCAGCCTGGCCAGACGTGGACGAGGCTTCCGAAGGCCATCTTCCCCAAAAGAGCCCAAACAAGTTTGTGTCATGTGTCAACGCGATGAGCTGGCGTCACGAAACATCTGGTTGAGACAATATCTCCCTACTCCAGCAACACTCGACTACTGGTCAGTACCAAAAAAGAAAAACAAAACCGAAAGCAGAAACTTTGTGGCCATAAAAATCCGGGGAAATATCCCCAGCCTCTAAATTTGAAGCGACAGGGAGCGTGGACGGATAAAAAAAGCGCGGCCGCCGCTGCTGTCTGCGGATAAAGAAAGCGGGGCCACAGGCCCAGCTGCAGCCGGGCTTTCCCTGCGCTTTACGACACGTCACGCACGCCCACCAGGCCGCGGCTCGCCCGACGACACGCGGCGGGAGCCTCTGGAAGCGGCAAGTCGCTCCGGCCTCCGGCCACAAGTGGCGCGGCTCCTGGCCACAAGCTCCCTCCCCACCGGGGTTGGCCTGTGCACACATTCACAAACCCAGGAAAATCTCCTGGCCACATGTTTCCCCAGGGGCCCCCGACGGCGCCAACCTTCGTTGCCCCTCGAGGGGATGACGCGTGGGGCCGCGACGCCATTTATCCGCGGTGGGGCTGGGGCAACGTGTGGTGTGGCGACGCTTTGTTTCGCTTGGAGTGCTTGCACGGGAAACTAGCGGGGGACGCGAGGGCGAGCGCCGGTACGTGGCGGGGAGGCGAAGGCGAGGGTCTCGTAGTGCGGCGGGTCTCTGTCAACGCTCAAACAGATTGTTTGCGGTGGCCTGTGTGGGCAGGTCAGAGACTAAAATTTTCCTTTTGGACGAGAAAGGCAGGGCCAGTCGGTACCGGTTTAGTCCTACGTGTTTGGTACGTAAGGGCAAAAACTTTAACTACAATAAATCTTACATGCATTAGTATTACATATAAAAGTCTATGTGCAAAGCATTTTCTTAGATGAATAAGTCCAATGAGCTTAATCAATCCGTGATTTTACCACAGTAATACTACCGTCACCATTCTCTCATCGTAGGGTCAAAAGGCCTCATTAGATATATTGTACTCCCAATCTCAAAAGAAAAAAAGATAGTTTTTTTTTGACAAAGGATTAACCCTGCTTTTATAGAAAGCTATAAGAGTTTGATACAGATTACCGTAACCGGCTGGGGACACCAGCTTTACAATAAGCACAACCAACAGGCAAACAAAACTAGAAGGACTAACCACCACCAAGTAGGACAAGAAGGAAGAAAGTCTGAAATGGCAACAACAGAGCAACACGGCTACAGAAAGTAACAGCAGCCAAAGCCTAGCTTATTGAAAAACAAAACACAAGAAGGATGGTCCGACACCGAGCCCCCCTCACATAAACTGCAACTCTGGAGGTCTTCTCCTTCTTTCTTCCAGGAACGCTTCCATCCATTCTTTAGCTCGCAACGTCCAGGTCTTCAGTTGCTCTCCGTCTTCATGCACCAGTCTCACTCGCCATTTCCGCAGGGAGGCATTTATTTTAAAGTGTGTTAGCAGGATCATTAGGAAACACCCCTCTATGGACATTTTGTTTCTGACATTCCATAACACCCACACCACATTTGCCAGCCCAAATAATTTTAGCTTATAATGTTTATCTTGTAACGGTAGCCAGTTATCAAAAAAATCTTGAAAGTTTAGCGGCACCCTCTCCCACCCCATAGCCTGTTTCAGGCGGGTCCAAACAAATTTGGGCAGCAGACATTCAAAGAGAATGTGATCAGCGCTTTCTAGTCTCCCACTGACAGCGCAACTTGGGTCACCTTTCCAATTCATCTTCTTCAGGGCCTCCCCGGATTGAATTCTGTTTTGGCATGCTAACCACATGAAAACTTTCAGTTTCATGGGTAGTTTGCTTTTCCACACTCGCCTTATACGTTGGTTAACTATCCCCCGGTGGGAGAGGCATCTATACATCGATTTAGTCGAATAATTCCCCGTTTTTTCCAGCTTCCACACAGCTTTGTCTTGTCGGTCATTTAATCTCACTGCCTTCAGCTGATCTAACAGTGCTTCCCAACACACCACTTCTGCTTGCAGCAGAGGTCTTTTGAAATCTACTACCCACTCCCCATCTTTATAACACTCGCTGATCAGGCAGTCTTTATTTCTACGGTACTCGTAAAGTTTGGGGAAAGTTAATTTCAGAGGAGTTCTACCTAACCAAACGTCCTCCCAAAAAAGCACCCTCTCTCCATTGTTCACCTTGAAAGACAACCCCCTTTTCAGTTTGTGTTTTATTTTGTTCACCCCTTGCCAAAATTGCGACCCCCTTTACCACTACATCTTGCAAAAGGTTTCTTGCTGAGGTACTTGCTCTCCAGCAGCCTACAGCACGTATCCTGCTCATTATAACTATAGATCCTCCAGGCCCACTTTAGGAGCAAAGCCTCATTCAGTAATCTGGTATTTATGATGCCCCCCCAAAGTCTCTAGGGAGACACATGTGTTCCCACCTGATCATGTGATATCTGAAGTTGTCGCCATCACTCCCCCAGAAAAATTTAGCTCTGACTGTGTCCATCTGTTGGTGCACCTCCCCGTACAGGTGAAACATGCTCATCATATAGATCGGCATACTGCTTAGTGATGAATTGGTTAGAATTAGTCTCCCCCAGAATTCAGATTCTTTTCCCTTTACATGGTTGCAGTTTTTTCCTCATTTTGCCCACTATGTCTCTGAAGGCTGCACACCCCAATCTCTTGTCACTGATTGGAAAGCCAAGATACTTCATCGGCAGCCCCCCTATCTGACAGTTCAGCATCCTTGCAATCTTAGTTTCAGTTTTAGTTTCTACCCCAAACACCACCACTTCACTCTTATGGTAATTAATTTTCAACCCCGGAAGCCATTCAAAGCAATACAACAAGAACTTCATGTTTCTAATCGATTGCTTGTCACCCCCACACATTAAAATTGTGTCGTCCGCATATTGAAGGTGAGTCAAGCCCCCCTTCACCAGGTGCGGTATCACCCCTCTAATGAAACCTTTTTCCTTGGCTTTATTCATGATGAAGGATAAAGCATCCGCTGCTAGGTTAAAAAGGAGTGGCGAAAGAGGATCCCCCTGTCGCAGCCCTCGGTGGGTTCTATGACGCCCCAGGTTTTTAATTAGCCGTAATAGCCGGTCAAATGGTCAACAGTGGTCAAACCACGGTCAACCTGGGCCCTCACCTCGAAAAACTCACTAACCCACCCTAGTGACCCTAATTGACTAGTAAACACACTTGTGGGGTCAACCCATGGTCAAAGGATGGCCAAACCCCCTTGCCACTCTAGTGTCCCCAGGTGTCTGCCGGAACTTTTGCCGCGTTCTCCAAAATTCCCCTAAACACTTAAAATTCTACCTTTATGAAAGTTGTAGATATTGATGAGGGACACAACTTTCATGTAGATTGGCATTTCCAATTTTGAGAGGAAAAACTTGAAAAATCAACTGCAAGCCAGAATTCACTGTTTGCAATAACCTGCTGACATTCAAAGTTGGCATTCAAATAACTTTCAATCTGGGCAGAAAAACCCTATATTGCTTTTGTAGAAAAGATTGCTGCTAGCTAGATCTACAACTTTGGTGTTTACCACTTGGTCGACTTCTATACAAAAATCCAGAGAAAAATCGAGTCAAACTTAGCCCCAGCAAAGCATTCAAACCCAGAGCGCCGGCGCGCCACGACGTCGCGCACCCGCGCGCCGCCGTCGCCGCCCGCCGCCGGCCGTGCCCCGGCGTCCACGCCGCGCCGCCCGAGGCCCACACCGCCCGAGGCACGCGCCCTCCCAAGATCCCGCGCCCCAACACGCCCCGTCCCGAGGCGCCCCGAGGTCGGCGCCGCCGCGCGCGCGCGCACGCGCGCGAACCGCCGGTCCGTCGGTCGTGTCGCCGCCGTACGCGCGAGCCCCGAGCCGCCGTGGTATGGGGGGGCATCTCCCGCCGTCACGCCTCGTCACCCGCGGACGCGCCGGCCGCATATAAAAGCGCCCCTCGCCTCCCCGCGCGCCGCCCCCGAGCCGCCGCCATTGCCGCCGCCGCCGGGTGCCGGAGCTCTGCGCTTGCGCTCGCCGCCATCCCACCGCTCCAGCAGGTTCCCTAGGTCCCGGTGAAGCTCCGCCGCTCGCTTGTTGCCCCGCATTGCCCCTTCCCGCCGCACTTCCCCGAGCCGCCGCGGCCACCGTTGGAACCTCGCCGCCGGCCAACCCACCGCCTCCACTTCCGTCCCCTACCGATCCTAGGTGAGCCCCGTGACCCCCCGAGCCGCTTGCCCGGCCGACGCAGCCGCCGACTCGCCGGCGATCGCCCGTGCCCGCGCCGCCCGGCCGGCCAAGGACCCGATTGTTTCGATTTCAATAATTCTAGGGTGCATCGCGTAAATTCCAGGGCTGTAACGCCCGCGTTTTTTAGCTCCAAATAAATCACCTAATAAATCATGCGTATTTTCAAAACTGTCCAGCCGAGCTCAATTACCCCCTTCAAACCCTAGTCACTGTCCCTCACTCTCACCCCGGCGCGCGTGCCGCGAATCCCGCCGGCACCGCTCGCACCGGACCAGCACCCATGCGCGCCTTCCCAACGCCGCGGTCGGCCACCGTGCCGGGAATCCCCGCGCACGCCGCGGTCCCGCCGGCCGGTCCGCCTCGCCATCACCACCGTCCCGAAAAACGCGCCGACGCCCGGAAACCGGAAAAATCCCGCAAAACCCTTCCTCTAATTTCCCTAACATTTTTCCTTAATTTTTCCCAAATTCTTTTTCTCCTTTTTCTATTTTTCTTCTCTCTTTTCTTCCTTTCTTTTTCCTTCTTCTCTTCCCTTTTTCCTTTTCTCCTTTCCTTTTTCTCCTTTTCCTCTTTTCTTTTTTCCCTTCCCTTTCTTCTTCTCTCTCCCTCCCCTTCCTTCTCCTTCCTCCCGCGCAGCCAGAACCCCGCACCCCCGACCGGCGCCCCCGGCGCCGGTGACCCGGGGGCCCGCGCGCCCGCACGCCGCCCCTCCTCCGCGCGCCTCCAAGCCGCAAGAGCCCCCGCCTCGGCACTCCACCGCGGCCGCGCCGGCACGTCGCGGCGGCCGCACGCGCCGACCGCCCGCTCACCGCGCGCGCCTGGCGACGGGTTGACCGATGCGACACCCCACTGCGCGAGCAATCCAATCACTTGCAAAGTTAGGCCACGATTGGACCCGGCGCTGCACCGAGGTGGCACCTCACCGGAGTCGCCGCAGCCCACCCTGCCGGGGCTTGCGCCAAGGTCGCCGAGAAGATTTTTGCCCGGGAACCGACCTACAACGCCTATAAAAGGCCGCCACCACCTCCTCGTCGCCCCACACCGCACCAATCGAGCTTGCCTTGCACCCCCGACCGCCTACGCGCCGCCGCCACACCGAGCACCGCCACCTCCGGTCCGCCGTCGCCCGAGGACCCGCCTCCACACACCATCTCATCCCAAGGTAGGTAGGGGAATCGAATGCCCGTGAAGCCCTCTCCATTTTCCCCCACCTCCCGACCGCCGCCGCGGCCCGCCCGCCGGGGAATCGCCGCCGGCCGCCATGCCCGAGCCGCCTCCCTCCCCTCTCTCTGTTCGATTCGAGGGGGAGGAAGGAGATGGCGCTTTGCCAAAAACCCCCCGGCCTCCCCCTATTCCCCCCCCCCCCCACCGAGCCCCTCCTTCTATTCCCTTCCTTTCTAACCCCCTAAACCTTAAGTTTCTTTACCAAAACACCCCTGTTATTTCTAGATAGACCCCTAGGCTAGTTTAATTAAACCCCACCCTACCTAAATAGTATGTTTAGGTCCTGTTAATTCAAACTAAATTACTAACCAACCCTAGTTAATTATGAACACCTCTCTAACCCGACATTTCATGCGCGGGTTTAATCCCAATCGCGTCCGACCTCCCCCATTAATAGAAATTACCAATAGGCCCTTAGCCCTTGTAACCCCTCTTTAACCCAACACCCTATGCACAATTTTAATTAAATCCAAATATTACTACACCCCTCCCAGCAGTGCCCCCGCCGAACCAACCCCCTCCTAGGACTTATATATACCCCCCTCTCCGCTCATTTCCCCTCCGGGAGCTCGGCCGGAAATATGTGTGCTAATATTGCTTGCTTGCCTGTGTGTGCGCTATAGCCGACGGAGTAGACGGAGGAAGGTACCCCTAGCCGGAGATCGAAGCCGACTACTGCGAGCAGGAGCCCGAAGCCCCGAACGCCGAGCCGACACTCCCCGAAGACTTCGAAGACGGCAAGTTCAACCTCATCCTTTGATGCATGCTTTGGTCCTAGTTTTATAAATATAACCCTATACCCGTTTTATAAATTGCATATTGTTTTACTGCAAAAACATGGTAGGATAGCCACCCTTGATTGCTCTGATTGAACCTTGTTTTGGCCTAAATGAGTGCTTTAAAAATGTGTGAGTGCTTTTAAAATGTGTGAGTGCTTTAAAAATGGAAAGGGGATATGAGTAAAGAACTGGGTAGACGGGATGGACGTGTGTGTCAGGAGTATGGGTGAGCTCGTACCTGTGTGGTTGAGCGTGTTGGGAGTTGTCCATCTTGTCGGTTAAGGACCGGGTTGCGTGACATCTCACCTGACCCAAATCATTGTACAACCACTCGACCGTTGTATGTGGCAACGGCTTAGCATAAACCCCACTAGTTAATCTACTTGCCATCTGGTGTGCGGGTGAGCAGCGGGAGACCAAGGAGTAGGGCTACGCTCCGTGTGAGGTACGCCCCGGTTATGTGGGATAACCCCTTGGTTGCTTTCGTGATGGCTCGTAGGGTTAGCTAAGGTGGGTAATGGCTTTGATAGGATCCGTGCCGGCACTAAGGTGTACGTGTGACGGTACCCTACTTGTGGGTAAAGATGTACAACCTCCGCGAGTGTGAAACCTATTCGAATAGCCGTGTCCACGGTATTGGACGAGTCACGGTGTGGTCACAAAAGCCGGTGTTTGGGATGGGATGTTTTTACGGCGTGAGTTGTTTTCTGGGTGAAGTGTGTGGCTGTGTGCCTGGGCTACGACGGACGGGAAGTCCGGTAGTTCCACAGTGGTTTTCCTAAAACATTTGAGTTACTCGGGTTATGAAAATGATTTGCGAAAACCTTTTTGAAATGAACCCCTGCATGTGTAAGTTTGCAAAAATGAACCTTAACCTGATCCTTGTTATACTCTATGCATGAATCTGCTTATAAGCCCCTCCGTGGGTAGGGTTGGATTTGTTGAGTACGTATGTGCTCACCCTTGTTTTACTAACTATTTTACAGAGGAGGATCCCGATTACATTCCCGAAGACGTTGAGTAGGTCGTTGCCCTACACCCAACCGTGCCTGTGTACCCAGGGCCCTACCGAAAGCTTCCATGGTGTGGTACTCTGAGGAGGCTATGGAAGCCTTTGCTATTGTAGTGTGGTCGTTAGCATTGGTGTTGTTCCTTGTAGCGTTGGCACTACCGTGCCCCTCGTGTCGCCGTGATGTAAAAGAGGCGATTCCACCGTTGTAATAAATGTGTTACCGACCTCCCGGGACCGGTATTTGTGTCACATTTAGTCACCTCCGATGAGGGGACGCTTCGGGTGGTATCGAGCCGTAGGTTGGCCGTAGGACATGACCCCTAGGATACGAGACCTCCTCTCGGCCTTCTCTAACCTTTCCTTTGCTAAGCTCACCTTTTCCCAAATCCTTACCTTGATTCTTGCTCGTTTCCGGATGGCTAACCCGGATGGAACGGAGGAATCGCCCCGTCCGGCCCCGGCCTCCCTAACTCTGTTGCTACTCGGCCCTAGAGCGCGTCGGAGTAAGGGATCCGCCGAGTTCGTCTACGGGGAGTACGAACGCTACGGCACCCCTCGGTGTAAGCCTGCCGATCTTTGTGGGAAGAAGCACGCTTTACCCCGACATAGAACCATGGTTCGTCTCCGCCACCGGTTTTCGCTTTGCCGACACCTACCCCAAGGGCTGCTCGGAAGGCCTCGCGACGGCCTACGAGTGGTTTATAGACGGCACCTCCGAAGGACTCCAATGGGATTCTTTCCACCCTCCCGGAGGAAGAGGACGCTCGTGGATTGATTGCATGAGAAGACTAGAACGAGAAGAAGAAGACTTAGAAGAGGCGGTTTCCCACCTATCCATATACCTCGGAGGCCTAGACCACCTTTATCGGGAGCAAGCCCAAAGCAAGCGAAGCGACAGATTGACAGAGCGGAAAGAGCAGAGCAGATGATAGAACTGGAAAGGGTAAAGACAACCATAGCAGAAGTTGAACGACACAACATGGAGAAAGACTATCTCAGGGAAAAAGAACGTTCGGAGATGTTTCACAAACAGCTATGGGATGAGCTCCACAGGGAACGTAGAAGGCGAAGAGGAGAAGCCGACTTGGATGAAGAAGAACTCGAAGAAACTCACTGGGACAAAGGGACCCAGACTGAAGATGAGATACTGGAGCAAGATCTTCCACTGAAGAAGCGCCGTATCCAGCTAGAGGAAGAATCACCATGAGGATAAGACTAGGGTGTTTAGGCTAGAAACCGAGACCTAGCAATAATAAGTGTACCCCGAAGGATGTACCCCAACCCTGCTACTAAATAAAGTTATCCATCTCTTGTACCCCACCACAACCTGTTCAACTCTACCTTTGTTTTCGGATGGCGGAAGATGGATGGACCCAAGGCGTGTGCCGGGGGAGGAGCCTCGGTTTTGCTCGCCCGCTCATCAACTCCCCGAGCGCCTCGGTATTCCGAGCGCCCTAGGTACTACGAGCAGAGAGTACGAGCAACTCGGCACTCTTCGCCGTAGAGTGGTCCTCTCCGTCGCTAGAAGCAACCGCCACACCAACATCGAGCCGTGGCGCGTGACCGCCACGGGGGTTTCGACACCGGGACACCTATCCTTTGGCCCTCGAAAAGCCCTCCGCTACCGTGCCGGATCTACGAAGAACACCTCGTCCCCACACCAATGAGGTACTTCCCTCCCGCCATCGGAACCCCGGTTTGGCGGGGCCCGCATGAGAAACCCGGAACGACGCCGCCACCAAGAAGACCCTGCCGTACCACGTAGTCGCCTACCTTGTCTCCCCGGATAAGCTCTTTGATGACCGAGCCGGGCACTTGAGGGAACAAATCGGTCGGGCCGAGCAAGCTGAAGTCACGGTGAGGATGCACGAAGTCCGAGTGGCTCAAGCCGAAGCAAGGACCGCGGCCCGCCATAAGCGGTGAAGCCGTTGCCCGGGAAAGCCTCGGGAGAATCCGGGACCAACGAATGCAAGAATGGACCAACGGCGGAACACCCGTTGTAATAAATGTGTTACCAGCCTCCTGGGACTGGTATTTGTGTCACATTTAGTCACCTCTGATGAGGGGACGCTTCAAGGGCTTGGTTGTAAAGATCCTTATCTAGGTTTTCTTGCAGATTAGTCCAGTGTCTTGTAAAATCCCTAGAAATTCGTAGAAAAATAAGAAAAATCCCAAACCAATTTTGTAGGGTTCAGGAAATGAAATCCCACCACTTTTGTTATTTGCACATGGCTGGATTCTAAATAGTTTTAGCATGAAAAATACAAATGTGAAAAACCTAAATCTGTCATAACTTGAAATCCATAACTCCTCTGTATCTCAATTTTGGATATGTTGTGTGTTAGGATATGACTAGTTGCTGTGCCAAAAATTGCACAAAGTTATGCAGTAGAACTTGTTAGATAAATTGTTTTGCTTTTCTGCAGAATCTGCATAAATGATTTTTCTTGATAAATATAATTATGCCTTTGAACTCAACTTGTGCACATTGTCTTGTAATACCAAAATACACAACTTGCGAATTAATCATGATTTTTGGCTTACCTGAAATAATTATTCTCAATTTATGCATGTTTTCCTTTGTAAATTAATAAGCTAAGTTCAGTGGAGTTCCTAGGTGAACATGCTAGTTCTTTAGGCTTGTTTAGGACCAGAGAGCATGCATAAGAAAGTTTGGATCATTTTGATACTTATTTATTTTTGTATACATTTAATTTGAATCACTAGCTAGCCCTTTGCTAATTTTCATAATATTTAATTTCCTAGCATCCAACACTTACATGTGGGTCCAATGGACCAGGATAGGTGCTAGTATGCTTAAGAAACACTCCTTTAAGTTTTGGTAATTTAATTGCTTAATAAAGAGCTTAAAAGCCCTTTTAATATTAAAGGGAAGTTAAATAAAGAAAAGCCCATATTTAATTCTTTTTCCTTTTTGAAAGTATTTCCTAATTTAATTAAAGGTAATTAATTACCATTGCTGATCAGAAAGTAATTCATAAATAAAAATATTATTTACACCCTTGCTTGTGAAAGTAAAAGGATTAAAGCCTTCACACGAAATGACATGTACAATAAAAACCTTTATTCAAATGTGCAATAAAAGAATAACCCATGTACACCCAATAACCTTCCTAAAAGAGAAACACTAGATAGATGCTTGTTAAGGTGAATATGACCAACCCAGGGTTGGATAAGACAACAAACTATCACATCACCTAAACTTGCATTGCATTCCGTGTAGATCTTCCGGACGGAGATTACTCCCTTGTCCCGGAAACCGAGGAAGGAGTAGCGGAAGCGTCGTCGCAAGACGTGGAAGTACTCGACACCGAGGGTGCCCGGGCTAACCTAGCTGACGAAGGCAAGCTCCGGTGCATCTAACCCAGTTTTCAAATTCTTTATCCAATTATCTATGGATGATTGTGCATTTACGTTCAGGAGTTGAATGAAACCCTAGATGCATGATCCCTAGGTACCTTTTGTCCCTACTAGTGTGATAGGTCGATAGCTGCTAAGCTATAGGACCGTTACAAGTCGGGTGATGACCTCACTCGCGAGAATAGGTTCCTAGATAGGAATCACAATGTTTTCTTAAATGGATTGCTCACGTGGTAAGAGAATGGGATGCGGGCTCGGTCCAGTGGTTATGTGGGATAAGTTTTTGAACGTACTAAGCACATGTCGGGTATGGGACCGGTAAGCCTAGTACCTTAATGAGACGGCGAGGGATCCTACCGTTACTACTCTTGGGATTCGCTCTCACGGCTCGCCACCGGTGGTGTATGGTGACTCCGGGTATCTCGCGGGGTATGCCGGATAGCCTGCACCAAAGACTGTAAGATTCGATCCCAACCCGAGGATTTTTGGGGACGGCCTGGGACAGCTGTACCTTGGTGGGCAGCCTACCGTGTGTTTGGGTCTACCTTGCAAGGTTTAAATCAATCGGTTGTCGGCCTCTCACCGTTATCCGAGACTACTTACTCCACTATTCATGAGATCCCTAATGATGGAAGTTGATGAACTTTATGTTTGATTAATTGTATTGTACAACTTGTTTGTACTAGTTGGCTAATGTAGTAAAGATTAAACCTACTAGAACTTGTGCTAAAATCTTGAAAGTAAGGACCTACTCTTTGTTACTTTTTAGCAAAGGCAACCCAGTAGCCAAAAAGCCTTTCATGGTCTAGAATTGGTGAAGTAGATATCACCGACGGGTAAGTCTTGCTGAGTATTAGTATACTCAGCCTTGCTATAATGTGTCGATCTAGGTAATGCCTTCAGTGATGTGTGGCCCGGAGAGATCCCGCCCGGCTGGGAGCTGGAGTGGGTGGAGGACGACTACTGAAAGCATCATGGATGGCCTCCCGTGGTGTCTTCGTTTCCGTTAGGTTATTTCCGCTGCTTTCGAAAACTCTGAACTATCTCAGTATGGCAAAACCTATGGTTTGTAATAATTAAACCCTTCGGGGTACGAATTTGGATTTCAATGTTGTTGTATCTCTGGACTCGCCTTCGAGTGAGTTTTAATGCATATATTCGATCCTTGTTGCTTTTCAAGTGATTTACCGGGCGTTAACCCGGCAACTTACGACAGGATGGTACTTTATTATTGCTTAATGATCAAAGTGGATCGGTCTTAGGCGATAGTACGGTATTTTCCTGGGTAGGTTGTCACAGTTGGCATCAGAGCTTATATGCACCAGAGATCAATTAATAGACCTTAATCACTGGTTTTTGAATAAAATATGCCAAGATTGTTTGATTTTCCAAAAAATACGTTGGTCCGCTAAGGATAAACTAGACCGAGAGGCCCTAGAGGGAATTTTTGGTTCTTTCAGGTGGCTTAATTAACTTATGGTTTATTTTGCTAACTTCCAGCACATTACTTTATGTCAGACTTACTTTCTTGCACAACCAAACTAGGAGCCACGTGTTTTATACGTGTGCTGTTCCGCATCACGGGAATTGCGAGGGTTGATGGAGTGATCCATTCCACGGATCCCATCTTCGCGTCTGTTTATGAGTTGTGTGTCGCCACGTGTTTCATACGTGTGCATTCCGCATGTCGCTCATGCAAGGCAAGGATACACTCCATTCAAACGGAGGGTGTCCGAGGTTGGACGCTGTCCATGCAGCGGCTTAACGCATGGATACCGTTTCTATAGTGAACGGTAATGTATGTGGACGCTTTCGTGACGTGCTGGCACGAAAGGTTCGTTTTCTGCAGGTACATAACAGCGCTTCGTTAGTCGATAAGCGAGTACCGTATAGCTCTCGACTAGATATTATAGGGAGAGACGAATAAAAGCCTTGCCACCGGCACTAACTTCGATTTTTGGCTTGATTGCCATGTGAGGTCGGATAGGACGTCTTGCATGCATACTAAAAATCGAAACAACTAAAATGGACCCGAAAATCGAAATTCCATATGCTCTCTAAGGAAGATTATGCTAGTGTGTGTTTTTTATAAAATAGAGTACCTCTCCTACCTAGCCGTCATGCTGCCAAAATTTTGAAAAAGTTGTTACCTTGTGCTAGGTTAATTAAACCAAATTGTTAAAAACAATTGCTCCTTAACTAGTTATCTTGTAATAGCAAGTCTCAATCCTAGTTCCGTTTGGGTTGGTTTACACTTTCCTAGGCACATCTAGGTTCAGGACCATCCACCTTGTTCCTTGTTCGATGCTCAACCTTAAAATTTAATTAAGTGTTAAAGGATTTATTTTGAACTGGGAAAACTTGGGAAAGTTTTGAGGTTTCTGGATTTTTGGTTATGAATTTTTATTCACAGCTGCCAGAACTTCACCATTTGACATGCCATTCTCTTTGAGATCTGACATGAGTTACATTTGTGTACAGATGGATTTCCCCGTGTTCCACCAGTTCGACGCTGACGGTACGATCCGTACCAACGGGTTGCACTGGGAGGGTTTTCTGCGTCTTGCGTGGGAAGCGCTCTGTGCCGCAGGCTACCTCACCCCACCGACTTACGAGGTGAAGGAGTTCGAGCGCTATGGTGTTCCCCGTTGTAGAGTGATCGTCACTGTTCTGCCACACCCGGACGACACCGACTGGTTTGACTTGAGCTTTATCTACTAGGGATTTATCACTCACGAGTCCGTTGAGTCAGCCGCCCTCAGAGTGCTGACAGATTTCTGTGACCACAACCCCACCGTGGTAGCTCTCTCTCCGTTTGGACTGTTTCCTGCTGTGAGTCCTCACGACCCAGCATGGTTGGACCGTATGGACCACCTACGGGAGCTACTGACACTAGCAGAGCCGTTGGATGTTACTCAGACGCTAGCTCGTTGTCTGAACGTGGTTTTCACACTTCAGGGGCTACGCTATAACACCGCAGCGATTATTGGGCAGCGCTTGGAGGCATCTAGGCGCGATTGGGAGCAGCTTTCGTCAGCACACCAGCAGCTGAACTTTACTCTTACTCAGGTGCAGCAGGAGAACGACAGGCTGCGTGCTAGGAGGTTTCAGTTAGAGCTTGAGAGGGGCGATCACCTACAGAGGATTGTAGATCTGGAGGAGGAGAACCATGCACTAGAGGAGGATGCCGATGCGCACGAGATTGAGAGGCTGACACTACTGCAGAACATTACTGATATGCAGCAGCAGGTGCAGGAGGCTGAGGTACAGGTGGCAGCCTTGCAGGCTATAGTGGCCTTACAACCACTGCCCCCAGTACAGGCACACCGGAGGAGCGAGCCAGGCCTTGTCCGGTCCGGATCGACGAGCCGGGCGGGGACCACCGCTACCGACTCCCCCAGCTTCGCCTACGTACAGTGGTGCTTCAGTGGGCAACTAGGTTTCCGACAGCAGGAATAAGAAGGATGTCGATCCTATCGAGTTGTCTTTGAGATGTTTAGAGTAGTTGGCTTGACGACACGTCTTCGTGCCAAGTAACTGCTTGTATCATGTCGTGTCATGTTGTTCGAATTCGAGTTGTAATGTCCTGAAACCTTGTTCTATCGTATTGTAATAAAGAATGCTTAAGCATGTGTGCTTTAAGTGAAAATTCCTTTGCCGTTCAAAGTCTATTTTTAAGATCACCCCCTTCAGCTTCTTCCTCTTCAGTTCGTGCACAATCTCATGCAAGGTGACCGCACCATCCACTATATATCTCCCCTTAATAAATGCTGTTTGGCTGGGGTCAATAAGTTTAGTTGCGAAATTCGTCAATCTATCCATTAGGAGTTTCGTAAAAATTTTGAAGCTCACGTTCAGCAAGCATATAGGTCTGAACTGTTTTACATTGTTAGCATCCACCACTTTAGGTACTAAGGTGATCACCCCGTAATTTAGTCTCTCTATGTCTAGGTTGTTCAGGTAGAAGTCATTCATCAGGTTCATCAACCCCCCCTTGATCATACCCCAACAGTTATTATAGAATGATACTCCAAAACCGTCCGGTCCCGGCGTTGTGTTTTCCTTCATCTCAAAAACAGTTTTCTTGAGTTCTGTCTCCGTGATTGGCTTTAGCAATTCCTCGTTATCTGAGGTGGATAATCTCCCCCTGTCTGACCAAACTTCCTCCCCCAGTTTCACTGTTCTTCTTGGTTGTTTCCCAAACAGTCTTTTGTAGTAGCTATACATTATCTCTCTGATCTGTTTCGTATCTGTCACCGCACACCCATCAAGATCCAAGTTTAAGATCATTTTTTTCCTTCTCCTCCCGTTGGCTTTTAGGTGGAAGTACGCTGTGTTATCATCCCCCTCTAACACCTCCTTCTCCCCGGCTCTTTGTTGCCAGTATAGTTCTTCCGCTCTCACGAGGCTTTCTAGTTTCTTTTCCAAACTCAGTCTAAGGTTCCATTTAGACTTGTCCCATCCCCCGTTTTCCTCGTAACCCTCTTTGTCTAGTTTTTGAATTTTTGACAACAACTCCTCCTCCCTCTTCTGTACCCCCCCTAATATTTATCCCCCATCCTTTCAACCATCGTCTTAGATCTGTCAAGCATCCATGCCACTTGTCCAGTGAGTATGCCTCTTCGGGGCATTTGTCTCTGGTTTCCACCCACTTCGCCTCAACCTTCTCAAGGAACCCCTCCATGTTACACCATTTTTTTTCAAAGAAAAAGTGTTTACCCCCCCACTATATGGCTTTCACCCGTGTTTAGCAACAAAGGGCTATGGTCCGAGCCTATTCTGGTTAGAGCAGATAGAGTACATAGGGGGTACTTTGCTTCCCACTCCGTAGATGTAAGCACCCTGTCAATGTTACTGAGGACCGGAACTTGTTGGTTATTTGACCAGGTAAACCTGCCCCCCCTATGGATCTCCCTTAGACACCTTGAATCAACGAAGGAGTTGAAAGCATCCATAAGACCGTTATCGGCTACCCCTGTACTTTTGTCTGAGGTCTCTCTTACCAGATTGAAATCCCCTCCAATTACAAGCGGTAGGGTGGCCCTGTCACATCTGTTGTCTAGTTCCTCAAGGAACTCACTTGAGTAATTATGTTGTGCTGGCCCGTAGACTATAATCAGATCCCATCTGAAATTAGATTTCCTGTCCCTGATAGTCACCCCCAGGTAGTAGGTACCGTGCTCCCAATTCTCAACTTGGAAGTTATCTTCCTTCACTCCTAGCAAATCCCCCCCTGAGTGACCTCTTGCCGGCAGCCATTCCCAACAGAAATCCCCTCTCGGGTTTATTTTCACCAGGTCTGTTCTGCTAGAATTCTGCTTGATTGTTTCTTGTATACCCACAACCTCCACTTGCTCCTGTAAGATCATCTCCCTCAATTGTCTCACCCTAGTTGGTTTTCCAATCCCTCTTATATTCCAGATCTGTATTTTCATTTATATC
Source organism: Cenchrus americanus (assembly GCA_947561735.1). Classification (NCBI taxonomy): domain Eukaryota; kingdom Viridiplantae; phylum Streptophyta; class Magnoliopsida; order Poales; family Poaceae; genus Cenchrus; species Cenchrus americanus. The sequence continues at coordinate 27,468,087 of OX387241.1, read as the reverse complement.
TGATTCTTTTTAACTCCCTACTCAACCTGTCCCCTTTTTGTTTTCTCCACCGTTTTTCGGTTTTTGCCCCCTGTAGGAACCCCCGGTGAGAGTTGTCAACCTTGGTCAATTGGATATTCCCCCCTCCAGCAAGTGTTGCCCCTCTATCTTCCTGTTATTGTGAAGCTTATAGTTTGCATTTGCTAAAGCAGCCCTGGCCAACTCTTCTAATTTCATTGTTGTGATGTTCTTAGCCTTCTCTACTGCACCCCCCCATCACAATACCACATTGTTCAGCCAACTTGATCAGTATATCAGAGTCACATGAGTTTATGACAGTACCATCAGTGTACAGGTTATCTGTCTCTCCCCATATTTCATCCTCCCTCTCATCTTGGGATCCACCTGAAATCTCATATTCAGAATGTAGGATATCAAAGGGGTTAGTATTATTTTGAGACGTACCTGGTTCTTGCAGAGTAGGTTGATGACGAGAACTTTTCTTTGCTGCCACTGTCGGGGCGAACCTCCGTTTGCGCTGAGATTTGTTTGCCATTTCCCAGTCTTCTTGCTCGCTCTCCATCTTCTTCTGCTCCAGAGATATCAGTGCCTGTTTCTTGTTCTGCTCCCCCTCCCTGACATCTGCTACCACTTCACCCAAGCCCATAGACTCCTGCGACCCTTCAATGGTCCTGTACCCCTCTGTTTCTTTGACCACCAGACACGGCCACTTGTCCTTGTCCACAAACCGGTGTCCTCCCCCTTCCATGTGCACTAGAACTTGATTGGATGATTGAGAGCTTTGATCAACTACCCCTGCCTCTTGCGGCGCAATCATCCCCGTAGTGCCCTCTTCCGTCTCCCCTCCCGCATCTTCAATCTCCATGAGGGAATCCGTGTCAGGGTTATAAGCCGCTATGGGTAGTTCTTAGGAAGGCGCCTCTGTTGTAACATCCCTCCCTAGTTGCTCTTTCTCTCCTTCAGCCTCTATCATGTCTGTTGTCCCATGTTGCTTCCCCTTATGATTTTGTGGCCTACTTTCAGATTGGGAGTTGGAGCTCCCGCCCACCCATGATTTCTTTTGTCTTCCAAGCAAACTCCTCTGATGAATCATCCAGATCGTCCTTGTTATCCCCATTGTAGCTATCCTCATTTGGGTCTGGTTTAGGATTTAGTGGATTACCTCCTGGGGGTGGCTTGTTACTCTTTGGCACAAATTTGATGTCAAATCCATCTTTTTCCACAAAGACCTCTAAGAATCCCCTAATCTTTGATATATCCCGACCCCTCAGCTTCACCCTCACAGGCCCTTCCTTGATAAGCGAAAGCTCATCAACAGCTAGCACCTCTCCACCTTTTTCAGCTATCATTGTTACTGCATCAATCGTTCTGGCGAAGTCTGGGACATAGAACAGTTGGACCCATCCTTCCTGAAGCACCGATGAGACAGCCATATTTATCTTGGTAGGTGTCAGTGTTGCTGATATATTGTACAGAGCTAACTCCACCCCATTTGATCTAGACAACGCCTCCAGGATTTGCTTGTTTGGGAACATTGCCACATATTCATTATCAGCAACTTGCTTCACCTTCCACAACCATTTGTCATCAATCAAATTTCTTAACTCCTTTTCTATTCTCTCTACTGTGGCCTCCCCCTTCTTCACTCTGACCAGCCCCACATGATCATCTTTCTTTGGCTGTTTGGATATTCCTGGAAGCTTCAGAGAGAAGAACCCCTACCCTGGGAAACCAAAACCATACATGTTCATGGCTAAATCCTATATGCTCGGACATTTTGCAGCAATGTGACCAGATTCCTTGCATTGAAAGCAAAACGGTGGGTTTGTGCAATCAGCCTGGTGGTGTCCTTCCTGTCGGCACCAAAAGCATATGTTGTCCCTGGGTTTTGTTGGGTTCTTGCCTGCTTCACCCCTGCTCCCCTCAGTCCCTGGCATCTCCCGCCCTTGGGTATTACTTTCCCTAGCTCCCCCTCCTAGACGGTCATGGATTAGCGGTGGGATGTTACCTCTAGAGGGATCTGGTCTGTCTCGGTAGAACTCTTGGTTCCTCCCGTACTGTGCGCCCCTCCTTTATTGCTCCCACCTTCTGGTGCCCATTCCCGAGTCTCTGGCTGGGAAGAAATCTCCCTGATGCGGCATTCCTCTCTCCCGCATCACCCGGCGGAAATCACGGTCTTCTTCAGTCTGTCTTCTCCCGAACTCCCCAGTGAAGAATCCTCCCTCTCGCCTTTCTTCCTCGAATCTTCGTTTCGAGCCTCCCCCCTGTCTCAGCTCCTCTAGACATCTCTCTCGCTCCGGCAGCAGCCGCAAAAGATTTGTGTAGCGACGACGGGGAAGGAACCCTAACTACTCTGCGGGCACACCACCCCTCTCTTCTGATCTCTTCCGGTCGGGCTGGGTGCTCGTCACCTCCCATTCCCACAGGCTTAGCAATCCACACCCATTTCCAAACTGGACTGGGCCTCCAGGAATGTCCAAAAAGATCTCCAATGGACCGTCCAAAGGTTTCTTTCACTCGGCCCAACATCAGGTTCATGACAATGTCACCTTCTTCAACCTCCCGTCATTCTCTGGATCTCCCCCTCCCATGGATTTCATCCTCCGACAATAATTCAACAACCTTCGTGATCCTCGGAGCAGACTTAACATCCTGCCTTTTACATTCGGGCTCTGCGTCGGTCTTGTGGAAACAATCTCCTCCACAGTTGCCTTCGAAACCCCTGTCAAAATCCACACCCCGGTAGGATTCTGTCGCACGGGTGATCCACCAGACTGGGCTCGAACTTGTTCTGATTCACCCCCATTTTGGATGCGGCATTGTCTGGAATCCCTCCCAAACAGGCCCCGCTTAATCTCCCGAGCGATCACCTCTTTCTCCACATCGCGATCCCAATCCGCACCCCCTGCTCTGAAATTCCCCCGGATTACCTGTTTCACCAATTCCGATCTCGCCTTCTGGTTCCAAACCCCTCTCCACCGAAGGTCCCCAGTTGGGTTAGAGAAAACCTCACCTCGGCGAGGCGGCCGTCCTCCCCCTTGTGCTTCGACTCCCCCTGTCGCAGAGACTGAATGAGTCGCACGCGCCCCCATTTCGTCATCAGAGCGGTAAGGTCGGAGTCCATGAATGTCGTCACCACGCAGGGGGAAGGCCCCTGGGGGCGTCATCACGATCTCCGCCAGTTGGAGCCTCGCTCGTTGTTGCCGCAGGTGGCTCTAGGTCTCCACTGCGGCGCGTCCATGATTGCCGCGGCGGAGTCCCCGGAGGCCTTGAAGTCGTGCGAGGCGTCGATGGAGATGGACAGGCCGCGGAGCGAGACCGAGAGGGAGTCGCCGGAGGCGGCGCGTGGTGGTGTAACGCCCGCATTTTTTAGCTCCTAATAAATCACCTAATAAATCACGCGTGTTTTCAAAACTTTCCCGCTGAGCTCATTTACCCCCTTTTCAAAACCCCGGTCAATTCTTTTCCCTCGGCGGGCGTGCCGCGAATCCCGCCGGCACCGCCCGCACCCGGCCATCACCCACGAGTGCCGCCCCGCCGCCGCGGTCGGCCACCACGACGGGAATCCCGCACCGCCGCGGTCCCGCCGGCCGGTCCGCCTTGCCATCACCGTCGTCCCGGAATTGACGCCGGTATCTGAGAAACCCAGAAAAACCCGCAAAAACCCTTCTCAAAATTTTCCTAGAAATTTCTCCTAATTTTCTAAATTTCTTTTCTATTTTTCTTCTCTTATTTTCTTGTTTCCTTTTTCTCTTTTCTCCTTTCCTTTTTTTCTCCTTTTTCTTTTTTCCTCCTTCTTTTCCTTCCCCCTCCCTTTCTCCCTCCTTCGGCTGCCTCCCAGGCCGACGCCCCCGACCCTCCCTCGCGCGACCCCCCCTCGCGCTCCCTCAAGGACCGGCGCCTCCCTTCCCTCTGGCCTGCACCGGCCGACTAGACTCGCGAGGCAGCACGCAAGGCCGGCTCCGCACCTCCTGCAGTGGTCACCGAGGCACGACGCCCCCCTCTCTCCCTGACAAACGACGACCAACAACGAACTGTCACCTCCAAAACCGGCCACCATTACTCCCCGACGGTCTCCCCTCTCAGGCCACAACAGCCCCTGCACGACAAGTCAATTCGCACAGCACCAAATTGACCAAGAATCCCACCGGCCGGAGTCCACGCCAGGATTTTTCCCGGACCTCCATTGTCGGCCATTGGAGCTCCACGAAGCTCAAAATATCTCCTCGAACCGCCTTACCGCGCCTATAAAACGGACTCGCGCCGCCCCTGCCTCACCCCCAAGCCGCACCGGCCTTCCTCTCTCCCTCCCGAGCCTCCAACCGCCACCGCCCGTGTCGTCTCGGTTGCAAACCGCCTGCCGCCGTCGATCTGCCTCCACAGTCCATCCCCGACCAAGGTGAGGAGCGGAATGAGTTGCCCTCGACCTCCTCTCTGTTTTTCCCCACCTCCCAGCCGTCCCCATGGCCTGGGTCGCCGGCGCCCCTTCCCCCTCCACCGGACGGCCTCCCTGTCCACTCGCTCCTCTGTTCTGTATCATGAGGGAGGGGAGGTAGAAGATGGTTGTTTTGCCCATACCCCCCTGCCCTTTTCCCCCTTTTCCAAAACCGAACCCCCCTCTATTTCCCTCTCTCCCTTCTTTAAAAATCAGACCCCATACTTTAAACTATACCACAAAAACCACCCTGTCCCTTTACAATTATACCCCTGGGCTATTTAGTAAAACCCCCGCTAGGTTTAAATATTATAATTCGGTCCTTTTTTAAAAAAATAAAATACTAACAGGCCCCTAATTAACCCTAAACACCTCCTTTAACCTATCATTTCATGCGCGATTTTAATTCAAATCGTTCCCAAACTTCTTCACGCCCGTACCGGGTATACCGCTACCAATCCGTCACCCAAAACCCCCTGCATAATATTTATTTCCCTATTTTATCTAATTACCTTCCTCGGGCTCAGCCAGAGAAATTGTGTATGCCTATATTGATTGCATGCTTGCTTGTGTGCGCGCTATAGCCGACAGAGTGAACGAAGGAAGGTACCCCGAGCCGGAGCTTGGAGCCGAGTACTACGAGCAGGAGCCCGAGATCCCGAGCGCAGAGCCGGAACTTCCCGAAGACTTCGAAGACGGCAAGTTCAGTCTCATCCTTTGATGCATGCTTTGGTCCCAGTTTTATAAACACCACCCTATACCCATTTTATAAATTGCATATTGTTTTACTGCAAAAACCTGGTAGGATAGCCACCCATGATTGCTATGATTGACCTTTGTTTGGCCTAAATGATTGCTTTAAAAATGTGTGAGTGCTTTAAAAATGGGAATGGGCTATTTTGGAAAATGAGTAAAGAACTGGGGAGACAGGATGGACGTGTGTGTCAGGAGTATGGGTGAGCTCGTACCTGTGTGGTTGAGCATGATGGGAGTTGTCCATCTTGTCGGTTAAGGACCAGGTTGCGTGACATCTCACCTGACTCAAATCATCGTACAACCACTCGACCGTTGTATGTGGCAACGACTTAGCATAAATCCCACTAGTTAATCTACTTGCCATCAGGTGTGCGGGTGATTAGCGGGAGATCAAGGAGTAGGGGTACAATCTGTGTGAGGTACGCCCTGGTTATGTGAGATAACCCCTTGATTGCTTCTGTGGTGGCTCGTAGGGTTAGCTAAGGTGGGTAATGGCTTTGATAGGATCCGCGCCGGCACTGAGGTGTTCATGTGGCGGTACCCTACTTGTGGGTAAAGTTGTACAACCTCTGTAGAGTGTCAAACCTATTCGAATAGTCGTGTCCACGGTATTGGACAAGTCACGGTGTGGTCACAAAAATTAATGTTTGGGTTGGGAAGTTTCTTGGCGTGAGTTGTCTTTCGGGTTAAGTGTGTGGCTGTGTGTCTGGGCTACTGTCGGTGTTTAAACCTCTCGACCTCCATGGGAGGTACCCGCAGCAAGGTAGAAGATGAGGATCGCCATGATCTGGAACCCGAAGGTACGCGCGAGGACACAAGACACAAGATTTATACAGGTTCAGGTAGCCGGAGTAGCTACCCTACGTCCTGATTGGAGTAGTATTGCGCCCTGCGCTTGGTGTTGTTCCCCGGAGGGATTGTGGATGTCCTCCTAGGTACCCGGCCCTCCTTTATATAGTCCAGGGGGCGGGTTCCTAGTCGGTTACAAGGCAGGAGTCCTAGTAGGATTACACAGAGCGAGTCCTAGTAGGAGTACAGGGGAGTTCTAGTAGGAGTCCGTCTTCTACTCTTCCTCCTTCCTTGCATGAGTACACGGGGTGTATGCCCGACAAGCCCCCGAGCACGTTGTAGTCGAGAGTAGTAGTTCGAGTAGTCTTGAAGCCTCTTCGAGTAGTTCTTGATCGTCCTCAAGTACTACTTGGAGAAGTTTTCAATAGTACTTGAACTGCCGTGAGGCTGGAAGGTGGTCCAGCTCATTTGTCTTGAAGTCGAGATTTATATGGAAGTGCGGTTGCAAAATCGCACTCCATATGGAGTAGCCCCCGAGCCTTAGGTTGAGTTGTAGACTCTGGCTGAGGGTCAATCTTGATTCTGCTTCCGTCTTGAAAAAATCAACTGATGAGTGTAGCCTAGTAGCCCTCGAGCCTTGGAACGATTGAAGAATCAGTCCGAGGGTCTTCAGTGTTTGCGGAAGTCATCATTTGAGTACTCTTGTAGCGTTCAGCCCCCGAGCTTATCGCCAGGTGAGCCGTAGGAGCCACGTCGAGTAGTTGTTGGTGCTGAGCCCCCGAGCTAGAGAGCTAGCGAAGCATGCTGAAGTTATCTTCGAGTAGTATGTTGAGTGCAGCCCCCGAGCTGGAGAGATCCCGAGTAGTAATTTGGCATCGAGCCATGGAGCTTGAGAAGTAGTCGTGCCATCAGAGCGGACTTTAAATGCGATCGAAGTCGACTTTAGATGCCAGCAAAGCGGACTTTAGAATGCGACTTGAAAACCGAAGTCGACTTTGTGCCGTGCGAAGCGGACTTTGAGATGCGACTTGAAAACCGAAGTCGACTTTAGGATGCCGCATTGAGCGGACTTTGATATGCGACTTGAAAATCGAAGTTGACTTTAATTGCCGCACAGAGCGGACTTTACATGCGACTATAGTAGTCGACTTTGTGCCACACGGGGTGGACTTCAGATGCAAAAAACAAAAAGCACTTTCCGGAAAGCCAAAGCGAATGAACAATCAGAAAAAACGAGTAGTTTTGCTGCCGGAGCGGGCTTAAGATTGCGACCGAAGTCGGCTTGTGCCACCGGAGTGGGCTTGGATGCGACCGTTAGCGTTGACTTGTGCCACCAGAGTGGGCTTGGATGCGACCGTTAGCGTCGACTTGTGCCACCGGAGTGGGCATAAGTACCTGAGCCATGGATTTCAGACCCAAGTTACAGTTGCCGCCGGAGCGGGCTTGAAAGTGCGACCAAAGTCGACTTGTGTACCTGGGTCATGGATTTCAGACCCAAGGTACGGTTGCCACCGTAGTGGACTTGAAGGTGCGACCGGAGTCGACTTGCGTACCTGGGCCATGGATTTCAGACCCAAGGCACAGAGCGCGAGTACTTAGGGTACTTGGACCCATGGTACAGAGCGTGAAGACCACGTGCAGCTAGGTTCCATCGTCGCCAGGACCCGAGGGCCACTTACAGCTAGGTTCCATCGAAGCTTACACATAGTATGCCACCGAAGCAGGCGAAAGATGCGACCGGAGTCGACTTTAAGTTGCCGCACGGAGCGGACTTTAGAATGCGACTTTAGAAGTCGACTTTAGATTGCCGCGCGTAGCGGACTTTAGAAGCTGCCTCCTAGGGATAGCCCCCGAGTTGATGAAGTAGACTCGTGGTGACTTGATTGATATACCCCAAGAGTAGTCAGCAGAGTGTAGCTCCCATGAAAACCCTTCGAGAAGCGTACACAAATGAGTAGCCGGCATGTTATCCTACATGATGAGGAAAACAAGCCAAGAAAAAAAAAAGTAATCATTTAAATAAATGACTTAGTTGTTGTTGCACAGGCGGTATTCTTGTCGAAGCCGTGACGGTCGGCGATGGAGCCACGACTGTTGTTGCTGAAGTTGACTAGTCAGAGTTGATTCCGACTAGTTGTTGGGGGCGTGACTGCCATTCTCGACTAGTTTGGAAAACTAGTCGAGATGAATGGTCGACGCGATGCGACCGAAAGACGACGTCGTGGCGGCGTGCGGCGTGCTCGAAGTCGATCCAGTGTTGCCGTGAGACAAGTAGTCACGACGCACAGCGTGGCTGAAGTAGAGCCAGCGTGGCCGCAAGACGAAGTCGCGACGCACGGAGTAGTCGACGATGAGCCGTGTGACGGGCCGAGGCAGCCGGTCGCGCGGTGTAGGCGAAGTAGTCGACGACAAGCGATGAGCCGCGCGATGTGCCGAGGCACCAAGATGCGCGGCGTAGGCGAAGTAGTCGACGACGAGCCGCGCGACGTGCCGAGGCACCCCGGACGCGCGGCGGAGGGCGAAGTAGTCGACGACGAGCCCGCGCGAGGCGCAGTAGTCGACGACGAGCGGCGCGACGAGCCTCGTGACGAGCCACGTGACGTGCCGAGGCACCCGGACGCGCGGTGGAGTAGTCGACGACGAGCCCGGGCGAGGCGGAGTAGTCGACGACGTGCGGCGCGACGAGCCGCGTGACGAGCCGCGCGACGTGCCGAGGCACCCGGACGCGCGGTGGAGTAGTCGACGACGAGCGGCGCGACGAGCCGCGCGACGTGCCGAGGAACCGGGACGTGCGGTGGAGTAGTCGACGACGAGCCCGGGCGAGGCGGGGTAGTCGACGACGAGCGGCGCGAGGAGCCGCGTGACGAGCCGCGCGACGTGCCGAGGCACCCGGGACGCGCGGTGGAGTAGTCGACGACGAGCGGCGCGACGAGCCGCGTGAGGAGCCGCGAGACGTGCCGAGGCACCGGACGCGCGGTGGAGTAGTCGACGACGAGCCGGGCGAGGCGGAGTAGTCGACGATGAGCGGCGCGACGAGACGCGTGACGAGCCGCGCGACGTGCCGAGGCACCCGGACGCGCGGCGGAGTCGAGGTAGATCGCTGCAGCCGGGAGGGTGATGACGAGTACTCGCAGTGCACGACGAGGTTGACGTAGAGCGCGTGCGGCCGGCGACGAGTAGTCGCGGCGCACGGCGAGGTCGACGTAGAGCGTGTGCGGCCGGCGACGAGTAGTCGCAGCGCACGGCGAGGTTGATGTAGAGCGCGTGCGGCCGGAGACGAGTAGTCGTACACAGGTTCATGCAGCCCAAAGTTGATGTAGTGGTACTCACGAACATCTTCCGGATGCATGGAGCGAGGAACTTGGAGAATCCTTGGTAGCTTCTGGTGTGTGCATGTAGCTGAGTTGCACCAAGTTGAAATTTCTAACCACACATGCATGGGTAGTTGTTCCGTTGATGCTTGCTGGCAACGGGAGTTTGAGCAGATAGTTTGTTTTTCTTTTTTGCTTTTAGAAACGAGAGGCCGCGGTGGGTGCTCGCTCCCAGCTTGCTTCGTCTTGGAGTGCACGTGTAGGGATGCTGCGCTGCAGCGATACGGAGTGCCCTTTGTCTTGGAGTTGGATACAGAGTTGGAATTCAATTCGGACACGAAAAAATAATCTTACGGCCACCTTGATATCGATGTGGACAGCAGCGGGTTAGCTCGGATACAGCTTCCGAAGTCAAAATCTGGTAGGCTTCGGACTTGATGACGAACGAGTGCGAGTCGCCGAGTAGATCGATTTTGCTAATAAAGGTCCTCCGAATTTGCCTGATGATCGTGACGATGGCCCCACGGTGGGCACCAGCTGTCGGTGTTTAAACCTCTCGACCTCCATGGGAGGTACCCGCAGCAGGGTAGAAGGTGATGATCGCCATGATCTGGAACCCGAAGGTACACGCGAGGACACAAGACACAAGATTTATACATGTTCAGGTAGCCGGAGTAGCTACCCTACGTCCTGTTTGGAGTAGTATTGCACCCTGCGCTTGGTGTTGTTCACCGGAGGGATTGTGGATGTCCTCCTAGGTACCCAACCCTCCTTTATATAGACCAGGGGGCGGGTTCCTAGTCGGTTACAAGGCAGGAGTCCTAGTAGGATTACACAGAGCGAGTCCTAGTAGGAGTACAGGGGAATTCTAGTAGGAGTCCGTCTTCTACTCTTCCTCCTTCCTTGCATGAGTACCCGGGGTGTATGCCCGACAACTACCGCGGACGGGGAGTCCGGTAGTTCCACAGTGGTTTTCTCAAAACAATTGAGTCACTTTGGTTATAAAATTGGTTTGCGAAAACCTTTTTGAAAATGAACCCCTGCGTGAGTAAATGAGTTTGCAGATAAACCTTAACATGTTCCTTGTTATATAAATCATGTGCATGATCTGCTTATAAGCCCCTCCGTGGGTGGGGTTGAACTTGTTGAGTACGTTTGTGCTCACCCTTGTTTAACTAACTGTTTTTCAGAGGAGGATCCCGATTTCGTTCCCGAAGACGTCGAGTAGGTCGCTGCCCTACACCCAACTGTGCTGTGTACCCAGGGCCTCCACGGAGAGAGCTTCCATGGTGTGGTACTCGATGAGGCTTTGGAAGACTTTGCTATCGTAGTGTGGTCGTTAGCATTTGTGTTGTTCATTGTGGCGTTGGCACTTCCGTGCCCTCCGTGTCGCCGTGATGTAAAAGAGGCGATCCCCGTTGTAATAAATGTGTTACCGGCCTCCGGGACCGGTATTTGTGTCACATTTAGTCACCTCTGATGAGGGGACGCTTCAGGTGGCGCTGGCGGCGGCGGCGGCGGGGACGCGGAGCGAGAGAGCGAGAGACAAAAAAAGAAAGATAGGTTGTACTCCTCCGCCCTAATTTGATCTGCGTATAACAAAATAAACGTTGTCCATAAATGATGTAGTATGTGTATTCCCAGTTGGAGCGAATCGTGTCACGAATTGCTTGACTGGTTGGCTCGTTTGTTGATGCATCATAGAGGGGAATTAAAGTTCTCATGGGTCTTTGCATTACATAGTTAGGCACATATCAAACCTGGACGGAGGGAGTAGATGTTACTAACTGACTTTATACAAGACCCCTAATTGTGCAAGAAAACGTCGGCAGATTGATGGTGAGAGGAAAGGAGCCGGAAATATTGTGCAACAAGGCGCCGAACGCAGCCTTTGTCCTAGGAGGAGGCGCGAGCTGAGATCAGCTGGAGCAGGCGTGGGCGGAGACCGGCGGGAGGAGATGCGGGCAGGGGACATCTCTATGAGGCACGGGCACAGGTCGGCGGAGGACACGTGGGTAGAGGCCACCGGAAGGAGGTGCAGTCGGGCGACCGGCGCGAGGAGGCACGAGCGGCAGAGCTCGAGGAGGAGGGGAGCTCCCCAGGATCCACCGTCGCGCCCTCGCTCCTCGCGCGGGGGGGGGGGGAGCTCCCCGGGATCCCCGCCATGCCTTCTGCTGGAGCCGCCCACCGGGCTCCCTCCTCCTCCTCCTCCCGCCTGAGCCACATTCTGCCGCCGCGAGCAAGGGAGGTGCATAGGGAGCAGAGGAGGGTTGACGCACGAAGGTGGGCCAATGGATAAGGAGAGGAGAAAAAAGAAAGGAAAAGAGAAAGAGAAAATAAAAGATAAAGAAAAAATATATAGCAGGGTAATTTAGACATTTTACGATCTCAAGCCAACAAATGAAACCATTTTGCCAACGTTTTTTTTAAACGGCTCCAACTCTATCAGAAAAGCCACTCAAACCGGAGCCATGCCAAGGAGGCCCTTGCGCTTACCACTTTGTACTCTTTCATGCTGTTTGCAATGCATCAAGACTGAAACCAACTTATATATGTGTTCTGAGGTCATGTACTTATGTGGAAGTTGTTAGTGCCAAGACGATTCAGTTGCGTTCCCTGTGTAGCTGTATGCTCACAAAAGAAGGCCATACAAAGCCCAATCATTGGCACCAACTGATTAGCACTGAAACGGTGAAACCGGCAAAGGGAGACAAAAAAAAACAACAAATATCTTACCATGTGAGATGACTACATACACAGTATGCGCATCTGTGCAAGAAACAAAAGGAGCTTAAACTGCGAGTCGGTGCCATATATCTCTCGTTCCCAAAATACTAGTACGTATACTGTATACATACATCGGGCGCCCAGTTGGCAGTTGCCTCGCATGGCCCGGGCACGCACGAAACAGCAAACGGGAATGCGCTCTGCTGGACCTTTGTCTTGAGCTTGAGGCCACACGAGTGAGGCAAGCTGTGGCTGCCGGCAACTGTAACTGTTGTGGATATACTAGGTGGTGCCATGGTGGAGTGCAGGAGATGGTGGAAAACTAAGTTGGTGGGGTAAGATCACCCGCACGTTTTTCATTAAGAAGAACAAACTTTCTCCCAACTTAGAAAACCCTTGAACTCCGATTTCGAGGGGATTTTTTTTAAAAACAACCCCATAATTCGCTCCAACAAGAAATCGAATATGGATGGTTGCGATCATACCTCAGCTCCTCTAATCAACTGGGCTAGAGGGCTTTGGTTAGAGGAGCCGAGGAGATGGTGGATAGGATATGCAACCTAGTGTGGCCACAAACGAAAGCTGCTTTCTGCAAATGAAAAGAGGCTTAAAACCGTATTAGACATACGTGATCATGCACGTTTTTTTTTTGTCTTTTGAGAATAGGCATTCTGGAAAGCTTCTACAAACTGAACCTTAAAGACGCATCTATCCTGCGTTTTGCCTCCTCCGTGTGGGGGTGGGGGTGGGAGTGATTCTGTTTAGATCCAAAAATTATCGAACATCAATATTCAGATACTAATTAGGAGTATTGATATATATTAATGACAAAACTCATTTAATAACCCTTCTAATTTTTCGAGACGGATCTAATGAGCCTAATTATGTCATGATTAGACAATTTGTGCTACGATAAACAATCTCTAATGGTAAATTAATTAGTCTTAATGGATTTGTCTCGCAATTTCCCATCAATCTATGTAACTAGTTTTGTATTAATCTATGTTTAATACTCCTAATAAACTTCTAAAGGGGACTCCAAAAATTTCTATCAACTAAACTAGTGTGGTACTAAAGATGTATTGTGGGTACAGTCACGACTCGTGTTCGTGTGGGCTCAGTATGGGTGACTTGGGCCTCGTTTAGATAGGCAAATGTGGTGAGGTTAAGACCGAGTCTAACAATAAGAGGCATTTTGGGGAGGCAGAATGTCGTTTGCCTTCCATGTATAGTGTTTTGCAATTCGTTCACACGACATCGGCTCCAACATCAATGACCAAAGGCATTCCTCCGCGTACCCATCCCCAACACCTTCTCCTTCTCCCTTTCTGCTTCTTCTTCTTCATCATCCAGACAGAGACAAGCTCGAGCTGAGCTTCTGCGACCAAATTCACGGACTCTGCTCCAACTTCCTCAAATCACCGTCCCGCCCACCTCCTCTACCCTGCAGCCGCCATCTAGCATGGCGGTAGGGATTCAAGATCTTGCGGGCGTCAGTGCCACTCGGTCCCGACCACCACCTCCATCTGTGCGCTCAGGGGAGGGGTGGATTCCCCGACCTCCTTCCTCTGGAGGCGAAGCAGCGTGGCGCGGGGCAATGGGAAGGCCATGGCGGCTTGGAGGCGATGGAGGAGCGGCGGGTGTGGGAAAAGATGGCGGTGGGGCAGAGCGAGCACAGCGGGATGGCTTCGTCCTCCTCCCGCACATCGGCATGGCACGTGAGGGACAAAATGCGCAGGCCCACCTCCTCTGCCACACCGGCCTCAACACTCTCCCCCGACCGCCAGAGCTCCGCCCTCCCTCCCCGCGCTGGACACTGGAGCTCCCCTCCTGCTGACAACAGCGCATCGAGCGGCTCGGTGGCCCAGGCTGTCAGAGCTCCGCACCCTCCCTCTCCCTCCCCTTTTGTGGCGAGTCGATTGTGCTCCGCGATTTGCCGTGAACCGGAGGTGAGGGAGAAGGAGGCACTCCGTTTCATGCCTCTCTCGACTGACGGCAGAGGCAATGCATCCAAGGAAGGAGGAAACACATTTTTAGCTCGCCTCTCCTCAAACCAGAGGTGAGGGAGGAGGAGGTACTCTCTCCCTTGCCTCCCTCGAACGACGGCGGAGGCAGTGCACGAGAGGAAAGAAAGAACACATTTTTAGTATGCATCTCTCCTCCAATAAAAAATACATGTTGTGTATGCATACTCTACTGGAGACACAATTTGGCGATGCACAATGTGCTAGGAGACGCATAAATAGCTTTGCATCTCCTTGTTGAAGTCAACCTAATAATGGTGAATAGTAGAAATTTGCAGGAGCGGAGCCAAAAGGGGGGCGCGCAGGGGTCTGGCCCCTGGATGCTGCCGTAAGCCCCCAAAGGAACCAGAAAAAATTCTTAAATATTTTGCTAATTACAAGGATTAGTCCCTCAACTAAGTCAACTTAGTCCAAACTAAATATCAACCTTATTTGCTCATGAGGTCATACCAAACCTTGACAGAGCATTATGAATGCATGAAAATTACTTCATTTGCAATTCTTTATTTTTTCAACCACTAGATGATGTATATCCTTAAGAGTTGTTATCCCTTTCTCTCAATTCTTTTGGACAGAAGTCACAAAAAAAGAGGAAACAATTGATTCAAGATAGGGTGTGGCTTCTATGTTTTTCATGTTTCGTATGTCAAAATTTCGTACAACATTATTTTTTCACTCAGTGTCTCGGCCCCCCTATTGCCAATTCATGGCTACGCCCCTGGAAATTTGTATTGGCGGTGCTTACTTTGAAAAAATTGATAGAGATGTGGAGTTAATGGTGCATTAAACTGTGTTCTGTGAGAGAGGGTGTAATGGGTGAAAATATGATGAATAAAGAAAATTTATATGTGAGGTATTTAATTTGAGAAAACTGATGAGAAAGTGATGTACTCCAGTAAACACTGAATTGCCGAATTGGAGTGTAAACAAGGCGGCCATGCACTGACCACGTCCGAGAGGCGGCCATGCTATCATCAGCTGCCACTACCAAGGAGCCTGAACGATCAAGTGCTCACCTAGCCACTTGGCGCCGCGGCCGCCACCTCGAAGTCTCGCACCGCGACGCCGCGAGAGATTTTTGCGGCCCTACCACCGTGGACGAGCTTGTGGTTGTGAGACGCGGGCACGGGGCAGTGAAGGGGTGACAGTGACACTGTCGCCGTCTCGACTCCAGAAGCCTCCGCCGCACTTGGGAAGACGCTCTAGCTCACGTGGTGGCGGGCAGCCGCAGGCCCATCTGGCTGCCCGGGCGCACATGTGGCTGGGAATGGAGCACACCCTCCGCGAGACGTTTTGCTGTCGCCAACGGGTGTACACGTCCGCTCCGGGTTTGTTAAACGCCGGCGGATCGCTGGGCATCATCAGTCGCCGCCGCCGCCGCTCGCTGCGGGGGGACGGACGCAACGATTGTTCTGAAAATGCTTACGGGGACCGTTTGGACTGGTGACTCGATGAGCGTCGTGTCATTTTTCTCCCCAGGATATTTTTTTTGCGGCGTGTCTTCGATCGGCTCCTAGCATGGTGATGTGTATCCCATTCATCACTGTTAAAAGGGACGTTGCTCACTTCACTCTTGTTTTTTTTCAGAGTTCCAGGACGTCATAAGCTGAGACTGTCTGCACTGGGGGCCTGGAAAGGGCCGCCAAAGCGACCTGCAAGTCGCTTTTGCCATTTTTTCGGCTGCACCGGCGGCCTGCAGGTCGGACGCCACGGTTCCGTTCGGCCTCCCGGACACCAAATCCAGCGCGCTTCCGGGCGGCCCGGACGCGCGCGGACGTGGCGCGGGGCCCGCGCCCGAGCGCGCCATCCGCAACCTCCCACCGCCGGAGATGGCGCGCGGGCGGAGATGGCGAGGCCGACCGGAGTTGGAGGAGCACCGGAAGAGGGAGCTCTCGCCGGAGGAGCGGCCGTTCAATCTGTAGCCGGAAGAGCCGTTGGGGAAGGGCCGGTCGCCATGGATCCGACGCCGGTGGATGCGACCCTGCTCGCCATGGATGCGGCCACGTCAGAGCTCGGAGCGGGGGGCGCGGAGCTACCGCTGAGGGGCCGCGCCGCGAGCTCCGCCGCCGAGCCGCCGCTCGAGGGGGTGCGGGCGGCGGAGCGACCGAGGGCGAGAACATGCGGGCGGCGGGCGGCGGAGTGAAACGAGGGGAGGGGAAGGTGAGGAGGGGCGCGACCGCGCGAGGAGGCGGCGAGCTTGGGAGGGAGGGGCGGCGCGAGTCCCCCGCTCCGCCTCGTCGCCCGCGGCCGGAGCCCGCCGCCGGCGTGGGGATGGAGAGGTGGGAGAGGAAGACGCCGATCGCGGGGGTAGGTGGGGATTGGGGGGGAGGAGGAGAGAGTGGAGAGGGGGAGAAAAAAAAAAGAGTATGACGTGTGGAGCCCGCATCTGGTAGTTGATATGGAGTTTGAGACATAGAGGTTGACGGGTGCGGAGAAACTGCAACTGAACTGAAAGTTTTGGATGACTAGGTGGGAATATTCCTTTTAGAGGTTGAGTTTGGAGGTCGACGAGTGCGGACACTCGACCGAACGGTGACATTTTAGGGGAAAACCTATTGCTATTATGCTTAAGCTAAATAATAGGAATCTCAACAAAATGTTTTTGAGAAGTGTGTATCCTACCCGTGTTCTCAAACTACACTCCTCCGTCCGTATAGAGAGTAGATTTTTTAGAACAGTTTAGAGTTTATATCATATACGCGAATCTTTTTTATATTTAATTTGTCATGATTTTCGAAAAATAAATGGTCGAATCAAAATTTTCGAGAAATGTACATCTGGTGTCGTGGTCCACGGCGCTAGGAGTTCTTGCCGCCGTCGTTAGGAGAGACGCCAACGATCGGCAGTACTGGCCGATGGGGCCAGGTTCTGACGCCGCGGCCCACGGCGTTCGGAAATCCTAGCGCCATGGGCCACGACGTCAGGACCGTGTCGCCATGGGCCGCGGTGGCAGCGCCGGCCTATATAAGCGGCCGAGCCCCTGCCGCCGGCCCCTCCCTCCTCCCTCCAAACCTTCGTTTTTCAACCCTTCGGAGCACTTGTGAGGTATGTTTCTAAATTTAGTCCAGTTTAATTAGTTAGTTTAGTTAACTTAGATTAGTTAGTTAGTTTAGTTAAATTATTTTAGTTTAGAAATTTAGTTTAGTTAACCTAGTTTAATTAAATTTAGTTTAGAAATTTAGTTTAGTTAACTTAGGTATGTTAAATTCACATAATTTGTTTTAATTCATTTTAAATTTGTGGACAATGGTTATAATTGACATAATTTGATTAAATTGCTATAAAGTTTGTAGAAAATTATTTAAATTCACATAATTCGTTTGAAATTGTTTTAAATTTCTAGGAAAATAGTTATAATTGACATAATTTTATTAAATTGCTATAAAATTCATAGAAAATTATTTAAAATCACATAATTCATTTAAACTTATTTTAAACTTCTAGGAAAATATATAATTGGCACAATTTGATTAAATTGCTATAAAATTCGTAGAAAATTATTTAGATTCACATAATTCGTTTAAATTTGTTCTAAACTTTTAGGAAATGATTATAATTGACATAATTTGATTAAATTGCTATAAAATTCGTAGAAAATTATTTAAATTCACATATTTCGTTTAAATTTGTTTTAAACTTCTAGGAAAATTAGTATAATTGGAAAAATGTATGTGGATGCTGATCGCCGCGTTCATGGACCGGTGGCGACCAAAGACGCACACGTTCCACTTCCCTATCGGCGAGATGACCCTCAGTCTGGAGGACGCCGCGATGTTGGGAGGACTGTCGTGTGCTGGGTAGGCGATGGGGCCGATCGACATCCCCGCGACGTGGCAGGCTGACTTCCTTGCTCGGTCCGCGAACGTTCCTCGAAACGATCGCGTGCCGGCGCCGTACGTGCCCTTCGTCGACACCCACGAGCCCACCTGGACTTGAATCCAGCAGTTCAGCGTACGTGATTCTAACTCTTATTTTCAACGTTTGTATGCATTTTAAACGAATGTGACGACGGACCTTTGTGTGTGTGCAGGCTGACTACATAGCGAACGATTCCGACGACCAGACGTCAGACAGGTTTTTGGAGGTCTACCTGCTCTGGCTGTTCGGGTGGGTGCTGTTCTGCGAGGGGAAGAAGAGGAGGGGAGAAGAAAGACTGTGGGGTCCACCCTGACATGCGGGGCCCGCTGCCACGTCATCGAAAACCACCATCTAAACCAGTGAGAGACTAAAAATTGACGGTTTAGATAGTTCAGGGACACGGAATACCCGGTTTTTCGGATCAGGGATTGAAACCAAACTTCGTTGATAGTTGAGGGACGGTGAAAGTACTTTTTCCTTAGAAAAAACTAACACAGGGTTTCAACTTCTGATTTGCATCCCACAACTCAAGCTAATCCACACCAGGAGGGAGCGTGAATATAATCCCAGTTTCTAAAAAAACACCGGGCTTCAAAATCAATCACCACATACTAGTCACATAAGGAGTAGTACTACATTTGACATTATATTCATACTCAGCTGATATGTTAAGCCAACCAATTCCAGGCAATCGCAATCGCCCAAAACATTTCACATTATCATCAATATTAATTGTACTAAAGCATCACATAGCAACATGAGCCTCTTATTTCGAGGAATATCGCCTTATAAAAGTGCCATGAAGTACATGGACTACCAGCAAAAGCAAAACTGAAAACATGTCTGGTGAAGCACAACACTCTGATTGTCACCTATTGGAATTCGGCTCATCAAAACTGCGCTGCTAAATTAGCAGGTCAGGATATGGCAGTTATCCCTGTGAACCTTGAGGGTCCAACTGAATCCACAAACCCACGGACTGAGAGTTCAGGCACGGAAGCATCCCTTTGTCGCAGTAATCCATGATCAATGTAGACTACTACTACTGTAATATCATCGTGGAAGAAGCGGCGCACTCCCTTCTCGACTTTCTTCAGATCATCATATCTCATTTCCCTCTTCTGTGCAGCTTGTTTCAGTGCTGTTCTTACTAGTCTCTTTGCAATTCCCTACGAGAATTATGGACATTAGAGTGAGATTTTTTCTATACAGACAACAACTAACTATTGCCACTTAGACCTTTGCCCAAAGACCAATGGCAAAAGATTGATTGATGCACATGTAAGTGAATGTACCAAATACATACTCTTCGTGGATTGCTGTGAACAATTTCAACAGCTTGCTGATTTGTCAGGTGCTCCCAAAGACCATCAGATGCAAAAATAATAAATTTATCTTGTGGATGTAGTGCTCTTGTATATATAGATGGCTCTGCTGTAAGAACAGGGCGGCGGAGAGGCTCCGAAAGTCGGAAACGAGTAATAGAGGGATCAAGAGCAAACTCCCGCCTCTTCAAATATGCATCTCCAATTGTCCTTGAAACCTATATGCAAAAAGAAAACAGGAAAGAAGGTCAAATGGACATCATTAAGTTTGACATGAACTTTTATTCCCATGAAGCTGAAATATTAACAAACACTAAATTATAAGATTGATTTACCAGTAAAAAGGAAACCACAAGTACCCTACAGCATCTACACCAAAAAATATATTGTGTTCCAGTAACACTTGTTCACCAACCTGAATTATGCCTTTAATGCGCCAAACACCATGCTTGAGAACAACAATTTGAGAATCATCTGGATGACGGGATATAAGTTCTTGCCTCACTTCCTCCATACTTGCATTATGATCTCTTGTGAGTGGCTCAGCAACAATCTTGTTTGATCTACCTAAACAGCCAATTACAGCCCTGGAATCACCTAGATTAGCCACATACAGTGTCCCTCTCCATATGACACCAACGAGACAGCAAGATCCAACTGCAGCAAGCAAAGGCTTTATAAAATGTGTTCTCCGCACAAGTGTAAGGAAACCTTCCTCCGTTGCGGAAAATGCACTACGGACAACATCCTCAGATATTGTTCCATTTTCTTGAGCAAGTCCTACAAGATAGCAGAACAGAAGATATTATTTTAGCGCAATGGAGATAATTGGATCAGTTGTAGCGTGTTTGGCATTTGCAATGACAAGAATTAGGTCACAGTAGCCCCAGCCCACAGGTACTCATTACTCAGTAGCACCTCAACATCTAAGTCAGTCTCACAGAATTACACAACATAAAGTTGAGCAAGTGAACACATCAGAATCTACCTAATCTGCTATTTGCAAAGGACCGCGAATACCGATAGCTCGTCCAATGATCAGAATCCACTCAGTCACTGGCAAGAGTATCGCGTAGTCCATCTGCTCATGAAACAATAACATACTTAATAAGAGAAGTAATACATGTATTATGACGAAAAAAAGGGCCATCAGCAAAGATAGCTCCAATTTTCCAAAGATGACAGGGGTTCATATTTAAAAATAAAAGTATTAACTTCCAAGAAACAGAATTACACCATTGGCAAAAAAAAAAGCCCCTCCGAGAGGGAGCACTCTACCTATAAGGGCTCAATAAAAAATTGGCAGCACAAAGTGTAACCGGCAATCAAAGATTGATAGTAACAGCAAAAATATATCATCATCAATCTGTCTACTAAAACAAGTGTGAAACCTTAGGGGGAGATCATCATCGCCATCATTCTACAGGTGAATTGAGTGCTTCGTTCACAAGTTGAGGGTAGTGACTACTTACGGATGAGGTGTGCGAAGAGGTGGTCGGATATGAAGCGGGCCGCCTCGGCGCCGCCGTGGCCGTCGTAGACGCCCACGAAGGTTGCGGCAGCGCCCGTCTCCACCTGGCTGTGGTCCTCCAGCGCCTCGTTGGCCTGCGCGACGGCAAACGAGAACTCACCCGCCGCGTGGCGCCCAAGGTCCCGCGACCAGAGCAGGTCGTCGGCGACGCCGCCGCGGCGGCCATTGTCGCTGCCGTCCTCATCCTTCCTCGTACGCGCGCACCTCCGGACCGGGCCCAAGCACGCGGACGCAATCTTCCTCAACCACGAAAACATCCCTCATTTCCCTCCTGCCTCGCCGCTTCCGCAACCCCAGGACCGCACCCAATGGGGAATTCCGCCCGTTTCCTAGCGTTCTCTGAACCCAAAATCTGCAAACTTAGCCTGAACATGACGAAAATTAGAGTTTTAAGGACAATTCCCCGTCCTTGCTTATAAAATCCGAAAGGTAATGCCATAATACTAATACTGTTTATTCAGAATACTTCTCGAACCACGAGAATCACACAGATTGGAAGGAGAAAAGCTTACCGAAACGCCCCGCGTATTAGTGCAATAATCGGGATACGCCTTGTGAAACCAGAGGAATCATCGGCTCATGGAGATTTTCACTCTGGACTCCGGATCGCCAGTGAGGTGGGGGCGGAGACCGAACAGTTCTTCCGTTTGGAAGAGGTGGACAGGCGGCGGCTCAGCGTGAGTTTTGCGGGGGACCCGATTAGCAGAGAGATTTATAGAGACATTTCGTCGGAACGCCCCTGAGGTTGAGATTATTTACGAGCGTGGCAGCCTGTTGAAAAGTGCACGGAACAAAAGCAAAAGCGCCCACCTGCGACTGGTATCGACGACGTATCGTTGGGTTGCGACTTCGCCACGGAGGACACGGATTTAAGCGCGATATCGCTGTGCTCTGATCAGAATATCAGATAATGTACACTTTTATCAGTTTTTTCTTTTGGTTTTCTTGATTTGATAAAAGTCAATAAATAACATTTCGCCATCCTAAACGTTGGGCGTGACGTGCTTGTTCTAATGTTTTCTTCTCCAGTAACTCGTAGCCTGAGAAACTTTTGCCTGAGGCCCTCAGCTCATCTGGCCTTTGCCAAAAATCTGACCAAATTTTCATTTTCTTTACCACACAAAATTGTTGCCATAAGTACTATGTAAATTTTGATTTTTTTAACCGCATTAGATTAATTGTGAATTGTGAGCGTATAATCCGTCGGCCTATTAGATGAGGTCACATAATTCTGTTTTGTTGTAATCAAATGCTACTCGGGATAGGTGTGTGGATCGAAGAAACATTACTTTTTATTCAGAAGGCTAGTGCTTAGATATGTGGGAACAGTTGGCGAGCCTCTAAGCCTGCCACTGGGGAGGGTATAAACAAATCCAGTCTTGTTCATACCAAATCCAAATAATTATTATCCACTTCTTACCCTACCCAATCCTACCCATACCCAATGGATAATTAGTTTTGTACTGGATGCTATACATACCAAATGGATTATTTGCACCCTCCCCACACCCTACCCTCCCAATTTTCTTCAATGGATAATTATTTTCTACTCATACTCTCCCCATTTGAGGTGGGTGTGGATTTGAATATGGATAATGGATAAAAACAACAGGCCTACTCTCCATCGGGTGTAGCGCGGACACACAACGTCACGTTTGGTTCTCATAAGTCATTTGACTTAAACTGCAACAAGTGCAAATAAATTAGGTCATGCTTGGTTCCCACAAGTAGAGTGATTTAAAGTGCAAAAAATGAAAATAAGCGACCTACTCCCTTTGGCCTTTATTGATGGTCGCTAGGAAAGCATGTTTGTGAGGGGAATCATTGTTTTTGGTGACCAACAAAAAGGGACGGAGGGAGTATGTGAACCAAACAACCCTGACTTATTTGCACTTTAAGTCGCCTGACATACAAGTCCATAAGTGGCTTCACCCCTACTTAAAGTGACTTATTTCCACTTTCCCTCTCATACCTTGTGTGGAGCCTACTGCCTTATAAATCACTGCAACCAAACGATACTGACTTAAATCCAACTAACTTATAAGTCAGGTGACTTATGGGAGCCAAATAGGGCCTTACTCGTGGGAACCAAACAATCCTAACTTATTTGCTCCACAAATCTCATGACTTATAAGTTAATAAGTTGCTCTACCCCTATACTTGAAGTTGCATAAGGTCATGTTTGGTTCCTATAGGTCACGTGACTTACAAGTGAGTTGGATGTAATCAACCGTGTTTGGTTGCAGTGACTTATAAGTTAGTGCATGTCTGTTGTTTTATCCACGATCCATATTCAAATCCACACTCACCTCAAATGGGGAGGGTATGAGTAGAAAAATAATTATCCATTAAAGAAATGAGGAGGGTGGGTGTGGGGAGGGTACAAATAATCGATTGGGTATGTATAGAATCTAGTACAAAACTAATTATCCATTGGGTATGGGTGGGATTGGGGAGGGTAAAAAATGGATAATAATTATTTGGATTTGGGTATGAACAAGAGTGGATTTGTCCATACCCTCCCCAGTGGCAGACTTAAGTTAGTGGGCTCCACTGGAGGTAGGAGACCAAAAAATTGACTTATGCAACTTTAATTATGGTGGGTCAACTTATGAGTCTTATAAGTCAGGTGACAAAAACTGCAAATAAGTCCGGGTTATCTGATCCCACAAGTGACTTATTTGCATTTTTTCCACTTTAAGTCACCTGATATGTCAGGATAGCCAAACATAACAGACTTAAATGCAGTTGAGTTACAAATCAGTATAAGTCAGGTGACTTGTACCAATCAAATGATTGGTTTGCATAAGCCACCTGACTTCAAGTCAGTTTCGGTAAGACCGTTCTGTTTGATTGCAGATGCTTATTGGGCTCCACTCGAGATAGGAGAAGGAAAAACGTGACTGATCCAACTTTGAGTAGAGGTTGAGTAACTTACTCCCTCCGATTTGGTAAAAGAAGTCGTTTTGGACAAGGTTTGAGTCAAACATTAGGAATCTAAATCATGAATAACTTTTAAATCGTTGAGTTTGGAAATGTGAAAAATACTTTCATAAAAGTATACATATGTTAATTTTTAATAAATATTTTTATAAAAATAAGAGTCAAAGTTGTCTTTGGAGCCGTCTGCATTGTCTAAGCGACTTCATTTACCAAACCGGAGGGAGTATGAGACTTACTACTCTATAAGTCAGGATTATTTGGCTATTACAAGCTTGACTTATGGAAGTCAAACATAACATAAAACGTAATAGAGGATTTGAACGGTGGCAAATTAAAGAGTACACAAATTAAGCTTTCGCCGTCATTCGGCAGAAACGAAACGCTCACGACGGGTGAGAGCAGTGGAGTAGTACAAAAGACCCTGTAGCAAAAGGCTAGTACTTTTCGGATCCTCTGAGCTCCAGATCACAGATCAGGCCATGATGTGGAAAAACGCGAAAAAAGTGCAGAAAAAGAGCCCCGGAATGAGAGGTCGGAGCAGCAAGAAACCCGGGGACGGCTGCGTGGACCCAACCAACACCCCGGCACCAACAACCGTGATGGAAGTCAAAACCAAACCAGAACGAACGGCCCAGAACCAAGCAAACACGCAGCAGAAAACTTCCCCGTCGAGCGCGAGTCATCGGTCTGCATCGGCAAAACTGCGTGCACGGCCGCTCCGCCGGCTTTTCAGCTCGATACATGCATGCAGTTCGCGGATAAGCAGGGTAACGATGATAGCTGCTTCCTGCCTCTCGAAGACTCGGAGACCGGCCGTACCGACCGCGGCCGGCCGCCCACCGCGCATCACCGGCAACCTGTGAGCCGTGACTTTGATCGTGC
The DNA here is from genome assembly GCA_947561735.1 of Cenchrus americanus. Lineage (NCBI taxonomy): Eukaryota > Viridiplantae > Streptophyta > Magnoliopsida > Poales > Poaceae > Cenchrus > Cenchrus americanus. The sequence goes on along the minus strand of OX387241.1, from coordinate 27,443,506 downwards.
ACGTAACGACGCCGACGTACGCAGAGGAGTGGTCCAGCAGCTCCAGCCTCCAGGCTTCCAGCCACAGCCAAGCGCCTTCAAATGAATCTCGATGCGTGGCCGGTTTTTTCTGAGCTTTCGCAACGTCTGTCGGGCATGCACACGCCCTGGGGGGTCGGCCAGCGATCTCCGTTTCCGGCGATCGAAAGGCACGGCCGCTGATGTGATAAGGTCGAGGAGGAGCCGAAGGTGGGAGCAGATCTGCAGGCCCCGCCGCCCCAGCGACGGCGAGGTCAATGGTTGAGAGCGGTGGCCGCCCGTAGCCGTAGGGACGGACCATAGCGCAATGATGGCGAGCGCAGCGGTGCCCGTGCGCGCGTGGGTCTCGAGGCGGATGTGACCTGGGATCCAAGTAAGAGCAAGTATTATGAGCGGCTGAGAGCCGGCTAAGATCCTACGTGGACGAGAGAGGGAAGCAAGCCGGCGTCTGGCTCCGCGCCCGCTCAAGCCGGTGGAGAGGCCCTTCACACGTTGCTATAGGCTGAGATAGCGAGGTCCACCACCATCACCGCATGTCTCCCAACCGGCAGTCGGCGCGTCTATTAAACTTGCTCTAAGAAGGCACTAGCATAGCAGGTAGTAGGCACGGCTCGATTCGTTTTTCGTAGGATTGATTTGTTCAGATCCGGAAGTAACAACTAACAAGTGGTCAGCCCTTTGGGCGTGCAAAAGACGTGCAAACTTTTTATCTGAATTTGAATGAAAAGAGAGTGAACAGACCAAATTACTGACGTCATCATGTGGATTTGTGGAAAGGAGAGCAAGGACGCGTTTTTTGGCGACATCCGAAGCGTAACAAAGTGGAGAAAGCGTTCGTTGGTGCTGCTGTACGTGTACACACGCCGACACGCGTTACGTGGAGTGCCTGCTTCTTCCCTTTCTGAAGATCACCATCCTCCATCCCTCACTGCTCAAAGTCGATTGCATGCCGATGACTGACACCGCCAGGCGATCGATCGCTCGATCTCGGAGTATGTGACCTAGTAGTATGCGACGGCGAGGGAGGGCTCTCTCTGGTTTCATGTCCCTTTCCCCTACCTACAAGCCCAAAACAAGCGCTGTCGTTCTGCTTGATTGTGTGTTTGAACCTTCTCGTGAGGAAATTAATCCGAGACACGACTTATCACATGATAGTGGTCCTGTACTAGCTACTAGGTCGCCAACGTGGTCAACATTTCGTTACCTCGGAGAAGATTTCAATTCGATTCTATAGAAATTGTATATGCCTCGACCCGAGGGCGCCCCCCGCTCCCCACCCAACGGATGCTCGGTCCCTCCGATTTTTTCGGAGTAGTCCTGCGATCCGTTTTTCACGGAGCTCTGGTTGCCCGGTTCGGTTCGGTTCCTCTGGTTGCCCGGTTCCTCTGGTCTTTTTTCTTTTTTACGTAGTATCTTTTTGGCGTTGCACGAGTGGTTTTCTTTTCCCTTTTCACGAATCTTTTTCATATCTCACGGTTCCTCTGTTTCTTTTCACGTACGCACTTGTACTCGTTCTCAGGTGAGTCCAAATAAATCACATTCATAAATACAACATGAATGTGCTTATAAGATAAGCACGCGGTGTGCAAAAAATATACATCATAAGGATAATAATATGATCACAAATAATACCATGAATACACATGTGCCTGATTGAATACAACCATCTTGCTATCGTGATTTAAAATATAGCTTTTACAAACTAGACGAGACAAAAATATACAACATTGCTATTGAAATTCCCAACTACATTGTAGCAGCATGACAATATTGCTTTCCAGGTACCAAGTTTCCAATTCTGGTAGGTAACTTTGAGATTGGTACATCTCTATATATTTTTGTTGCTGCATTCAAGGTCATGAAGAGTGAATTAAGATCTGTCACCATAGTTTGCTCTGAGGCGAAAGATCTTATCATAACTAGATCTGAATTCTTGGTTGCCTGAAAAGCTAACATGGATGCAATATTGTGCATCACACCTTTGCTACCTCATTCCTTCATCCTGCAGCTGCAACTGCGGGAGAAGGTGTCATCCAGACCTGCACAACGATCCAAGCAAAAAATTTTGTTATCCATGCACAGGATAGAGGAAGAAAATAAAATTAGAAAAATAGCAAGCATGAATACAACCATATCAGAAAAAAGATTGCTAACTTCTAGAATGACACATGCATCTAGTGGAAGGATGCTCCAAAACGGCATTGACGACCAGCTGGCATCGAGAATGTTTGTCGGAACATATTGTCTCACACATATGGACATCACCAAACTAAAAAAATGGGGTACCCTCGTAGCATAAAGTTTGAGCAAATCTAACTGGCATGTCAGTCTCTGACTAGTGAACAATCAACGTGCATCTCCAGTTAATGAAAAAAATAAAATGTCACTCTGAATCTAATTAATGCCAGTTTTTCATAAAAATGATATTTTGCAATGGCATATTGTACTTCATGCATACCTTGTATGCAAGGGTTCACATGAATAAAACACCGCGGTTGGACATTAGTGCATAATCTAAATGTTGGACAATGTGCATAGAATTGACATGAAGTAGCAGGTTGCAATAATGAAGTGTGCGACAAATTGGCAAGATACAGTGCTACCTACATTTAAAGAAAAATGTTAAAACAATGTGAATGATCTTGCAGCAAGTAAAGTAGCAGGCATAATTAGGCACTGAAATTTCAGAGTACATAACCATGCACATTGATAGTGGAGACTGCCAATAACCAGGGGTAACCAGGGGGCATGCTGGCCCCATTTACACCACACTAAGCTCCACTAGTGTCGCTACCCTGAAAAAAAATTGGTCACCATCTTGAAGATTGGTCCGAGACATAACAGACAATCAATAAACAGGAACCCCACAACAAGTATTGTTATGCACCAATTTCAGTGAGCTAATATTATCTGTACAATTAAAATAGGGCACCATGTTGCAAATGAAAAGAAACGAGTAATTTTCAGATAATAATAGTAGAGATGATTAAATATATATCAAACCCAATCAATGTCAAAACACTAAAATACAATTAAATACCAAACCTGTTAACCCAAAGTGTACATACTACAAGCAATCCTTTTGGGATGTAAAGCTCCTCTGCTTGCAAGATCTGTAACTGTAAGGAAAATTCAGCAGTGAGATTGGCCAGCAATATAAATATAACTCTGAATAACAGTCAACTTAATTTAATCAGCTGGCAGCAACCAAGGACCACCAGAATCATAATCAATATCTGAGAAAGAGAAGAAATGAATTTTACTAGCCATGGAAGCAATGGACAGAATTTTTCTAATAAGGTGACACATCGAATCAGTGTTTCATTCCATGTAACATAGGTAGTTCAAACATATAATTTCTTGCAAATCCAGCTAGCATCACGCCATAAGAAGGGTTAGGAAGGATCACATTACACATACAGATGGATGTCTTGAACCGTCAAGCTAAAATGAACTTTCAACACTTCCCTAGATATTCCGCCTTCGCCCTCATCTGAACTTGTTTGAATGTCTTTCATAAAGCAAACAAATGTCAAAGCACTTTTGTTATGACCATTTTGCTCTAATGTGATCATAAAGCTGCAGGCAGATGTCAATAGTTAGGAACGACACATAATTATTAGCTAGCAATTGGTCCAAATGATCACACACCCAGTTCGAGCATACTAATACAGGTTCAAGTTGAGGCACCAATTGAGACAACTTGTCAAGATCAGAACTTAAAGCAGACAATCTAAACTTGTAATGCATGAATAACACGTGAACTGAAGTCCTAGTCTAGAATCAGAATGCAAAGGGCACAAGTTATTTAACTGAACTAGAGTGGCCAATGCAAAGGTAATTTCTGCATCTTTGTAAGACATGTATTAGTGTCATCGAACACAAAGTAAGACTTAATTAAGCCTCAAGTTTAATGTACATAGTTAAAAGAATTGAAGAAAACTATTCAGAGGCTAGTTCAGTTAGCAAAGCAGTGGAATTTACACTATGATTGATACTTGGCAGTAGATCACAGAATATTTATCATGCAAGAGGTAAAGACAAAATAAACGGGAGCTGAAGGTATCTAGCACATATGCATCCAAATCGAAGTCACCAACGGCAGCAGCGGAGAGAACGTATCTAGCAGTAGCACATATGCCTGAATTGCGCAGGAAAGGAATCCAAAAACATCTGCATGCACATAAGCACAAAAGTTTTGAATCTTTGCACTAGATTTTGTATGGGGGGCCCAGATTGCATTAACCTGGAGCTCCCATCATGATAAAGTGACAAACATGGTGAAACCCACCGATACCTGAAATTAACAAAATCAAACAAAACCTGGTGTAAAATCAAAATTCAGATAAAATGGCTACTAAAAATTCCCAATTCCTTGTGACTAAACAAAATGACAGGAGTTCTGAAAAGAATGGATGCACAGTGAAACAATAAAAAATCATGATCCAAAAAGGATCGGCTCCAAATCTAAACGAATATCTAGTAGAATCGGCTTAAGCTTAAATTAGTATGGGTATGATGAGCTGAGAGTGTGGTTGGAGGGAGCAATAAAACAATTTAAATGTGGTTCATGAAATAGCAAATATGTACTCAGTTTTGTTAGATTGAAATTGGGATCAATCAGTCAAAAACACTGTAAATTTTGCAATTTCAGATATAGTTTTCAAACAGACTACAAGCTGTTCACCAGATTGACAAGGAACTAAGAGCTGCATACCCTGTCAGCAACGCCGTGTCATTCTATCCACCAGATCGCATAACTCACAGCAAGCGTCAGGATTGGCCCACAACATGTACATTGATCTGCAAGCATCAGGCAGAATTGAGAATGAGAATTGAGAATGTTAATCAAGTCATCACATGCAGAAAATAAGAGGATTAGTTGTTGTTGCAGGTTCATTTCGGGCCCCATTGTCCTGTTAGTGACGAATTGACAGCGTCATACCAAGAACTACTCGTCTATATGCTTTTGCACCCACAAAAATCTAGAGTAAGGTACCATTACCTAGAACCATGAAAAGTTTGCAAATTGTAGTAGAAAAAAATAAAGTTCAATCGGCTATAGAATTCCACCAGCAATAAGCAGCATAACCTGGAACAAATATAATAGGGTGGCAAGTTGCAAGTAAAAGAGAAATGAAACATTTTCAGTCTATAACGGATAAAATCACATGTTTGCCAAATTGAAGGTACTGAAAGGTCACTAAGTATGATATGCTAAATTGGGCATCCTTTATGAGTGAAAACATGCTTTATTTTAGCTGTACAGAAGAGACTGTGACGCCCCAGGTTTCTAATTAACATCATTAACGCTAATGACCGAATCAGCCGAGTCAAACCTGCCGACAATGGTCAAACTTAGGTCAACCTGGGTCATCACCCCGGAAACCTCGCCATTGAACCCTATTGAACCCCTTGACCAAGCCTACACACACCCGTGGTCAACCCGTGGTCAAAGACACGGTCAAACCCCGCTTAACCGTTGACGTCGGCGAATGTCGTCCGGAACTTTTGCCGCGTTCTCCAAATTTCACCTAAACACTTCAAAATCTACCTCTATGAAAGTTGTCCATCTTGTTGAGGGACACAACTTTCATTTAGATTGGCATTTCAAATTTTGAGTGGAAACTGGTCAAAAACTCGATCGACTGGCAGTACCTCCTGTTTTCCAAAACAGAGCGGCATTCCAAGTTGGCACGACGTTCCTGCAAAATCCGTCGAGAAAAACACTAGACGGCCTTTATGAAAGTTGTAGGGGGTAGTTAGATCTACAACTTTCCTATTGACCACATTATGCACTTCAGTTCAAAATTTTGGAGATAATTGTTGTCGAACCAGGGTAAACCGCAGCAGGCGAAGCCGGAACGCGACGTCGCGTGGCGCTCTCACGCTCCCGGGTGCGCGCGCGCGCCGCGTCCCGCCACCTCGGCTTCCGGGCCTCGCCGCTCCTTCCCGAGGCGCGCCTTCCCTAGACCGTGGACCCTTCCCCATGCCGAGCGCATGCCGAGGTGCCTTGTGCCCCGCGCCGCCCGTGCAAACCGCGCTCGACCGGCGGTCCGTCGGCCCGCGTCCGTCGGGCGCGTCGGCCGAGGACGCCTTACCGCGAGGCCCCGGCCTCCCCCTCGCGCTCGTCGCCTATAAGGTCGTTCCTCCCCGCTTTGGCCCGAGGCCGACGCCGTCCGCCACGGCCGCCAAGGAGCTCGCCGCGGGCACATGTGACAACCCACCCGAGGAAAGTACCGTACTATCGCCTAAGACCGATCCACTTTGGTCATTAAGCAATAATAAAGTACCATCCTGTCGTAAGTCGCCGGGTTAACGCCGGTAAATCACTTGAGAGCACAAGGATCGAATATATGCATTAAAAACTCACTCGAAGGCGAGTCCCGAGAGATACAACAACATGAATATCCAAATTCATACCCCGAAGGGTTTAATTATTACAAACCATAGTTTTTGTCATGACGAAATAGTTCGAGTTTTGAAAAGCGACGAGAAAATTAACTAGCGGAAGCGAAGACACCACGGGAGATCATCCATGATGCTTTCGAAGTCGTCCTCCATCCACTCCCGGCTCCCGGCCGGCGGGATCTCACCGGGCCACACATCACCGAAGGCATGACCTGGATCAACACATTATAGCAAGGGCCGAGTATACTAATACTCAGGCAAGACTTACCCGTCGGTGATATCTACTTCACCAATTCTAGACCATGAAAGGCTTTTTGGCTACTTTGGTTTGCTTTTGCTAAAACGTAACAAAGAGTAGGTCCTTACTTTCAAGATTTTAGCACAAGTTCTAGTGGCTTAGTCATTACTACATTAGCCAAGCTGGTACGGACAAAGTTGTACAATACAATTAATCAAACATCCTCTTCATCAACTTCCATCATTAGGGATCACATGACTAGTGGAGTAAGTAGTCTCGGGTAACGGTGAGAGGCCGACAATCGATTGATTTAAACCTTGCAAGGTAGACCCAAAGGTCGCCCCTGCGAGGAAAACTTCCCGGGCCGTCCCCATAAATCCTCGGGTCGGGATCGAATCTTACGGTGTTTGGTGCGGGCTATCCGCATACCCCGCGAGATACCGGAGTCACCATACACCACCGTGGCGAGCCGTGAGAGCGAATCCCAAGAGTAGTAATGGTAGGATCCCTAGCCACCTCATTAAGGTACTAGGCTTACCGGCCCCATAACCGGCATGTGCTTGGTACGTTCAAAAACTTAACCCACATAACCACCGGACGGAGCCCGGATCCCATGCTCTTACCACGTGAGCAATCCATTTAAGGATAAATTGTGATTCCTATCTAGGAATCTATTCTCGCGAGTGAGGTCATCACCCGACTTGTAACGGTCCTTTAGCTTAGCAGCTACCGACCTATCATACTAGTAGGGACCAAAGGTACCTATGGATCATGCATCTAGGGTTTCATTCAACTCCTGAACGTAAATGCACAATCATTCATAGATAATTTAATAAAGAACTTTAAAACTAGGTTAGATGCACGGAGCTTGCCTTCGTCGACTAGGTTAGCTTGGGCACCCTCGGTGTCGAGTACATCCACGTCTTGCGAGAGAACCTTCCGCTCCGCCTTCCTCGGTTTCCGGGACCACGGAGTAATCTCCGTCCGGAAGATCTACACGGAATGCAATGCACTTTAGGTGATGTGATAGTTTGTTGTATTATCCAACTCTAGTTGGCCATATTCACCTTAACAAGCATTCATCTAAGGTTTCTCTTTTAGGAAGGTTATTGGTTGTACATGGGTTACTCTTTTATTCCACATTTGAATAAAGGTTTTTATTAAGTTTATCATTTCATGTGGAAGCTTCATTTCATTTTATCTTTACCAACAAAGGTGTAATTAATATTTTTATTTGTGAATTAACTCCTTATCAGTGCTGATAATTAAATTTCTTTTATTTATATTAAATACTACTTTTCAAAAAGGAAAAGATTTAATTAAGGGTTTCTCTTTATTTAATTTTCCTTTAATATTAAAAGGGCATTTAAGCCATTTATTAATCAATTAAATTATCAAAAATTAAATGAGTGTTTCTTAAGCCTACTAGCACCCATCCTAGTCCATTGGACCTACATGTAAGTGTTGGATGCTAAGAAATTGAATATTATGGAAAATAACAAAGGCTAGCTAGTGATTCCAATTAAATGCATATAAAAACAAATAAGCATCAAAATGATCCAAACTTTCTTGTGCATGCTCTCTGGTCCTAAACAAGCCCTAAGAACCAGCATGTTCACATGGAAGCCTTACTGAACTTGGTTTATTAATTTACAAAGGAAAACATACCTAATTCAAGAATAATTCTTTCTGTTAATCCAAAATTCATGATTAATTTACAAGATGTGCATTTTTGTATTACAAGACAGTGTGCACAAGTTGGGCTCAAGAACATAAATATATTTAACAGGAAAAATCATCTAGGCAATAACTGCAGGAATGGAAAAGAATTTGTCTAGAAAAATCTACTGCATAACTTTGTGCAATTTTTGGCACAGCATCTAGTCACATTCTAACACACAACATATCCAAAATTTGGCTACAAAGGAGTTATATTTTTCAAGTTATGACAGATCCATGTGTAACACATTTGTATTTTTTCCTGCCAAAACTATTTTGAATCTAGCCATGAGTATACAACAAAAGAGGTGGGGTTTATCATCCTGAACCCTACAAAACTAGCTTGGGAGTTTTCTGAGTTTTCTGTGAATTTCTAGGGATTTTACAAGTCACTGGACTGATCTGCAAATAAACTAAGTTAAGTTCCCTTGCAACTAGGCCCTCAGAAATCACAACCATGCCCTCGCGGCGGCGGGAGGGCTCGCCGGCGGCGATGTGGGGCCGGGCCACGGCAACAAGCGGCTCGGGGTTGCGATTGGGCTCACCACGGGTTGAATGGCGGTGGCGGCGGGGTCGGGGCGTGCTCGGCGACGGCGCACGGCGGTGGCGGTGGCGGCGCTCACGGCGGCTCGGGGAACTACGGCGTGGAGGCGAAATGTGGGCAAACAAGCACACGTGTGAGCTATCTGGGTGCTAAGGAAGCTAGGCGGGGGTTTGGACGGCGGCGGCGCGGGCGGCGAGCTCTAGCCGGCGGCGGCGACGATGGCGGCGGGCGGCTCGGGGGTGGCGCGCGGGAACGAGGGGGGGGCTTTTATATGCCGCGCAGCGCATCCGGGGTGACTAGAGCTGACGGCGGAGATGCCCTCGCCGTGCTACGGCGCTCAGGCGGCACGCGTACAGCGGCGACACGACCGACGGACCGGCGGTCCGCGGCGTGCGCGCGCGTGCGGCGCGCGCGCCGCCGGGCGCCTCGGGCGGGCGCGCGTTGGGGGCGCGGGACCTCGGGACGGGGTGTGGCGCGGGTGGCGAGGTCTCGGGCGGCGCGGGCGTGGACGCCGAGGGCATGGCCGGCGGCGGGGCGGCGGCGGCGCTCGGGCGCGCACGACCGCGCGCGGCGGCGCTCTGGCTCACCCGTGTTGCTGGTGCTGTGTTCAAGTGGATTTTTCTCAAAATTTTCAAACATAACTGGACCAAGTGATGAATACCAAAGTTGTAGATCTAGGTACCAGCTACAATTTTTACAAAGGCTGTATAGGGTTTTTCTTCCTAGATTTGAATCTATTTGAATGCCAACTTTGAATGTCAGCCTGTTTCTGGCAACAGTAAATCCTGTCTTGCAAGGGGTTTTTCACAATTTTCCTCTCCAAATTTGAAATGCCAATCTACATGAAAGTTGTGTCCCTCAACAAGACCTACAACTTTCCTAAAGGTAGAATTTTAAGTGTTTAGGTGAATTTTGGAGAACGCGGCAAAAGTTCCGGCGACACTGTGGACACCGGGATGGCAAGGGGTTTGACCCACCCTTTGACCATGGGTTGGCCCCACAAGTGTGTTTACTATTCATTTAGGGTCACTAGGGGGTGTTAGTGAGTTTTTCGGGGTGAGGGCCCAGGTTGACCTAGGTTTGACCTCGGTTGACCATTTGACCGCTAATCCGGTCATTAGCGTTAATGATGGTAATTAAAAACCTGGGGCTTCACAGCCTACCCCCTTAAACGGAATCTCGTCCCGAGATTCGATTTGACAACGAAGAGACGGGGAAAAGAACTCACTGTTTCGGGATTGGAGGAAGCCCGGATACTTGGTGTTAAGATAATCCTCCGTCTCCCACGTGGCTTCGTCGGTGTTTTAGGCGGCAACCAACCTACTACGGGGAGTACCCGAAGTAGATGATTGTGACTCGCCGAGACCGGTAACTCGAAGGAAGAGACACGTGGCACACAATTTAGACGAGGTTCGGGCCGCGAGGTGCGTAATACGCTACGTCTGTATGCTTTGCGTAGCTCTAGATTGATAGGGCACGATTACAAGATGGTGCAATGGTGCGCCGTGAGTTGTATGAGAGGAGATTGGATGAGGTGATCCTGAGATCGGTCCCCGCCTCACCTTATATAGTCGGGAGAGCAGGGTTACAAGTCGGAGTAGGGAGAGAGTACTAGTCGAGTACGTCTAGGAGTCCTCTATACAGTGCGGAACACGTATAGCTCCCTAACCGAGTACTACTCCTGTGTAGTCCTTGTGCTCCACGCCTTCGGTGTGCCGTGCGGCGCAAGTCGGGTAGTCCCAGGGGCCCACCGAGTAGTCGGTCCTGGTACCCACTGAGGTAGTGGGCCCAGGGAGGTCCATACGACAAGCCCCCGAGTACTTTGTAGTCGAGAAGGATAGCTTCAAGTAGTCTTGACGGCCTTAACGAGTAGTCCTCAAGCGTCCCTGAGTGCTACAAGTCAAAAGTCCTCAAGAGTAGTTGAAGCATCCCGAGGCTGGAATGTACTCCAACTGATGTTTGAGCAATCTTGAAGTCTTCTCGAGTAGTCCCAAGCGTCCTCGAAAACTGCCCTCGAAGGTCTTCAAAAACTGCCCGTCTTGTCTTGAAGCCGGAGCTGACATGGAGGTGCGATTTGCAAAACCGCACTCCACATGGAGTAGCCCCCGAGCCTTGAGCCGCGGGCTCTAGCTGAGGGTCCATCTGAAATCTTGGCAAGAAAATCCCGAAAAATCCGGAGAGAAAAACCGAAGGACACGTGGCACGGAGCCCCCGAGCCTTGAGTCGAGTACTTCCTCTCGAATTGAAGGGTCTTCTTTGAGAATGTGTCCCGAGATGCTCTTGAGACCGGCCGCTTCCCGGGTAGTCGAGTAGAAGTAGCCGAGCCCCCGAGGTGAGGCGCGTCGACTAGTAGAATACGAAGAGTCACGCGCGGCCCACCGAGTCGCCCGCGCGTGGACTTATCCGCCGCCCGTTACAAAGCCGATTTGGCTTATAAATAGAAGTCAAAACCCTTAGGGTTTTTCACCCATTCGAGCCGCGACCATTCCGTTTGCATCTTGAAGCGAATCCACTCCCGGCGCCGCCGCCGCCGTAGTAGATCCAAGCGCGCCGCCACCCGAAGCCTTTAGGGTAGCCCCCGAGCGGATGCGAGTGAAGACGCCTTGCACTTGGAGGATGAAGCCGTCGCCGTCCAAGACGTCCAAGGCCGCCGGGAAGAAGAGGGGCCGCGAAGAGGCCGCCGCGGCCGCCACCGGAGCGGCGCCGCCCATGTCTCCACCGCGAGCCGATCCGAGCCGCGAGTGGAAGAAATCCAAAGTGAAGACGGAGGACTGGCCGACCCTCCCGAACAAAGTGGGTTCATAAGGGAAAAGGAAGTTGACATGTGGAGATCCGCCGCCGGAGATTCATATCCGATGGAGAAGGCCGAGGATGAGATCCCGATGTTCTCGCGGTTCGTGGAGCGTGGTCTTGCGCACCCGGCCGCCGACTTCTTCAAGGGGCTGCTCGGGTACTACGGGATCGAGTACCTGAACCTGAACCCCAACGGCATCTTCCACACGTCGGTCTTCGTCCACTTCTGCGAAGCCTTCCTCGGAATCAAGCCGCACCGGGTGCTTTTCGGAAGTTCTTCCGCGTCAAGCCGCAACCAAGTGCCTCCAACCCTAGGGTAGTCGGAGGAGCCGCATCCGGCCTAAGGGAGGACGCCGCGGAGCGGTACTTGGCGTACAAACTTGTCGACTCCAACACGGACCGGAAGACCGGGTGGTTCTACATCACGAACCACCACCCCGGCTGCCGAAGCCGAGCGGACGGCAGCCCAGGCACCGTGAGTGGTGGAACACGGAGCCCACCATGCAAGAAGGAATCCGGCTCCCCGAGCGCGCCGGCACGCGTCAAAGTGCTCGGGGAGGCGGGACCGAGGGCCGAGCACGTGGCCTTCGGCTTCATGAAACGCGAGGATCCAAGCCGCCGATGGCTCGGGAGACCCCGGGCTTCGAGTACACCGGTGACGATGACGCGTTGCGCATGCCGGGGAGGCGGGCCGGACGACAACGACATCGTCGAGAGGTTGTCGCGGATCTTCAAGGACATGCCGCCATACACGGCGTGCCCGGGTCGAGGAGTACTCCGCCGCGCGCCCGCCGAAGGAGGTGAGTAGTCGTACTCCCCTAGTCGAGTAGTGTTTGCTTGGAGTAGAATTGCTAACGCCCCGTGTCTTGCGCGGGATGATGTGAAGAGGTTCATTTCGAGCCGCGGCCGCCACCGAGCGGGATCGAGGTCCCGATGGAGGGAAAGGCGAAGGAGCGCCGCGCGAAGTCGGTGAAGGCGACGACACCGTCATCGTGGAGGATGCCTCGGACGACGACGACGAAGACAAAGAGACAGCGCGGGACCGCTTCCGGTGCGGTCGAGGTTTAGCCGTCCGGGCTTGCCTCATGTTCCGCCGGTACAAGACCCCCCGGCCAGCACGGAGGCTAGCCTTGCCGCGCCGCCACGGAAGCCGCGCAACCCCCGCCGGGGAAGCGGGTGACGAAGAAGCTGAAGGTCTCGGAGACCACGCCTCAGGAGGTAAGTTGTCTTGAGCAGAGTAGTCAAGTACTCATTGTTCGAGTACGTTTGCTGACGAGTAGTCTTCCTTGTATGCAGGAGGTGCCGCCAGCGGAGCCCGTCGAAGAGGGCGACGAGGGCGTGTGGGATACGGTGGGGGAACCGGGCCGGAAGTCGTAGTCCGCCCCCCACCGTTGAAGAACTCCGGCGCAACTAGAGCGCCCGGCCCCCGCTCCGAGAAGAGAGCACAGGACCCGTGGCCGCCGCCGTTGGAGAGGTGGTGGCCTCAGGAGCGCAGGAGACGTCTGCGCCGGCCGCCGCCGCCGTGGAGGAGGCAGTAGCCGCAGGGGCGGAGGAGGAGGCGCCCGCCGAGGGTGGACTGGTTGATATTGCCAGCATCCTCGGTGCTCCGGCCGTGACCATTGTCCGGTCGAACTTGTAAGTACCATATCCTCACGAGTAGTACTTGCTGCAGTAGTCGATCTTGTCTGACGACCCTCCGTGAATATTTCTGCAGAAAATCCACGGATCGACTCGGGATGGGGATGAGCCCTCGTCGGCGGTGGCGGAAGAAGTTGCGCCGCCCGCCGAAGAGACCACTCCAGCTGCCCAAGCCGTGACCGAGTCACCGGCTACCGAAGCGCCGCCGCCGGAGGCCGGTGTATTCGAAGGTGAGTACCCTTCGTGAAGGCTGCGGGGCTCCGGGGAGGAGTAGTCGTAGGAACCGATGCACATGTCGTTTTGTTGACGGCGCCGAAGGGGGTGACATCCCCGCGGGGGTGCCTATGCGAGAAATTGGCACCGAGAGGCCCGGAGGCCGCGGAAGAAGCCCCGAGCCTATGGCGGAGGTCGTCGAGAAGACCGCCGGGGAGAGGCGGTCACCACATCGCCGCAGATTGCTCTGGAGGTGGCTATCCGCTCTCCCGAGATCCAAGACGCGGAGCCCATCCATTCCGCACCGATGACCGGAGGCTACCTCGAGTAGCCGCGGCGGGATAGAGCTTCTTGCGAACGATCTCGTTGAGCCGGCGACGGTAGCCAAGCACCTGGAGGCGATCCGTCAAGCCGAGCAGTGGATGAAGGTAAGTAGCCGTAGCCATGTGAGTAGTCGATCCTTTCGTCCGTCGAGTACTCTTCGTGACTTGAGTTGTCTTGTGCAGGATGTCGCGGAGCGGTCCCGCGACAAGTCGAACTCGTTTGCGGGGTTATGGCGACACCGTGCTCCGAGCAGAGGCGCTGGAGGAGCAACTTGTGAAGTCGCGGAAACACGCGGCCGCCATGCAATCAAAGCTCGACGCCGCCTTCGCCAAGTACCACAACGACGTCCTGGAGTTGCAGGCGAAGGGCGACGACTTGGTGCGGAAGAACAAGGGCCTCCGCAACAAGAATAAAGGTATATCCTTCGACTTGCCGAGCACTTGTTGGAAGTCGAGAAGCATCTGACCCGCCGTTGCATTTTTGTGTTGCAGAGCTTGAGGGCCGGTGGAGCAGTACCGAAGGCCTCGGAGACGAGCATGAAGAACCTCTTCTACCGGGAGCAAGAAGCTCGCGGGTACTCGAGCTCGACTACAAGGAACTCGCCTTCGAGCGCGAGAAGCATATGGAGCCGCGGATTGCTTCGACGGGGATCTCATCAGCTGCTACAAATCTTTGCGAAATTGAACGAAGACGCGAGGCATTGCGGGCCCGGTTGAAGGAGTTGGAGGAGGCCGCTCTCGCCGATTGCAAGGCTCCCGGTGCCGCACCGGGCGGCCCCAAGATCGCTCCTCTGGTGGATCGCCTTCGTGAAGCTCCAAGCCGGCTGGCCGCCTACGTCAAGCATGTGGCCAAGTCGATCCCAAGACAAGTCTTGGCCTTCATGAAGTCGTACTTCCCGAAGGCCCCAGTGGAGGTAGTCGCCGGTGGGGTAGCCGCCAACTGCTCCGATGAGCAGTATGCAGAGCTGCTGGAGCAGATGGCCCCCATCGCGGAGCAGGTAGCCGAGAAGCTGAACCTCCAGTAGCCCTGTAATAAGTAGCTAGTAGCCATAGTTGTACAGGAAAACAATTGTAATGAATTGTTCAAGTATCAATGAAAGAAAATTTTCCAGCAATGAGTACTCGTAGTCGCGATCTCAGAGTGCGGAGCGCCCATCGTGGAGTGGGTGCGAGTAGTAGTACTCGGCTTTAGTAGTCCCGTTGTAGGGAGTAGGCAGTAAATAAGTTGATGAATGATCAATCTTTATTACTGAAGAAGTACACCTGGGTGGCCAGGGCCGTAGTTACAAAGTAGTCGCCTGGACCCGGAGGCCGCTTGGCGACTAAGTAGCGCCGGGAGCGGGTAGCCGCTTACGGCGAGGTGATCCGTAGGTAGCCGTATAGGCCGGATCGTAGATCCGTAAGTAGCCATGCGGCCGGATCTTGGGGTGTGGTCTCTTGGTAGACCGCCGCTAGAGTCCTTGACTCTCGTCGCGCCCAGGGTCCGTAGGTAGCCGCGCGGGCTGGACCCTGGAGAGGGGAAGTCCGGAGGGCGGGGCCGGAGGACCGGAGGGTCGCTTACGGCCGGGGGGCGTTGATGTAGTCGATTAGACTTGAACCCCGGAGTAGTCATGTATACTAGGCGTAGAATCGACAGAGTTGGTCGACGTTCCACGAGTTGTTGACGTCTTCACCTTCAAGTGTTTGGAGGCGGTAGGAGCCCGACCCGGTCACCTTAGCCACGGTGAAGGGGCCTTCCCTGGGGGGAGCCGAGCTTGTGAAGTCCTTCCGTGTTCCGGGATACGGCGGAGGACAAGATCTCCAACGTTGAAGGAGCGTTCCTTGACGTTGCAATCATGGTAGCGTCGGATACCCTCCGGGTACCTTGCCGATTGTACGAGGGCGGTGCGGCGAGCTTCTTCGAGGTCGTCGATGTCAACTCGTCCGTCGTCTTCTGAGATGCCTTCGTCGTAATACTCCACTGCTGGCGAGTTCCATATGACGTCGGCAGGGAGGATGGCTTCGGAACCGTAGACCAGGAAGTAGGGGGATTGCCCCGTTGGCTTGGATGGTTGAGTCCGCAGCCCCCAGAGTGCGTTGGGTAGTTCCTTGATCCACTTGCCCCCTTTGGAGTTAGCAGCGTCGTGTAGCCGCTTCTTAAGGGCGTCGAGCACCATCCCATTGGCGCGCTCGACTTGTCCGTTGGCCGTGGATGGGCGACTGAGACGTATCGGACGTCAATCCCGCTGTTCTCGCAGTACTCCCAGAACTGGTGGTTGTTAAAGTTGGACCCCAGGTCTGTGATGATGCGGTGGGGTAGCCCATAGAGGTGTACGAGTTCATCCGGGAAGTCGAGTACTCGTCGCCCTTGGGGCATGTGACCGGCTTGACCTCGATCCACTTGGTGAACTTGTCGATAGCCACCAGTACCCTGTTGAATCCTCCTGGCGCAGTTGGGAGTGGCCCAATCATGTCGAGCCCCCAGCAGGCAAAGGGCCAGGTTGGCGGTATGGTGACTAGCTTGTAGGCTGGGACGTGTTCTCGCTTGGCGAAGTACCGACATCCTTGGCACCTCTCGACGAGTTCTTCGGCATCGCCCGGGCCGTGGGCCGCAGAAAGCTCGCCGGAAGGCCTTGCCGACCGCCGTACGTGAAGACGCGTGGTTGCCGCGGATGCCTTTGTGGATTTCCTCCAAGATGTCCTTGCCTTCTTCACGAGGGACGCACTTCATGAGTACTCCGGAAGATGCGCCCCGCTTGCAAAGCTTGTCTCCGACGAGGACGTAAGACTTGGCGCGGCGGACGAGGTGTTCGGCTGCGTTCTTGTCGGAGGGGACCTTCTGCTCGCCGAGGAAGTCGATGAAGGGTTGCCTCCGGTCCACGTCGATCATCATGACCTCCCTGCCCAGTGGTGGATGGGCCGGGACGGTGGTCGGTGGCGCCAAGGCACCGGAATGGATGGCGCGTGAAGCTCGTGGACGAAGACGCCCGCCGGTACTTGAGCGCGGGTGGATCCAAGCTTCGAGAGGACGTCCGCCGCAACGTTGTTGTCGCGGACGATGTGATGGAACTCGAGACCATAGAATTTGTTCTCGAGCTTGCGGACTTCTAGGCGATAGGCGTCCATGCTCTCCTTGTTGCGGTCCCAGGACTTGTTGACTTGGTTGATGACCACTGCGGAGTCGCCGTAGACTAGTAGCCGCTTGATGCCCAGTGAAGCCGCGAGGCGGAGCCCGTGTAGGAGAGCTTCGTACTCGGCTTCGTTGTTTGAGACCTTCCAGAAGATCTGCAGGATGTACTTGAGTTGTTCGCCCGTCGGAGAGATCGGGGAGTACCCCCCGCACCGCGCCCTCGAGGTTGAGTGAGCCATCAAAGTACATCACCCAATGCTCGGTCGCACGGTGGGAGTAGGTAGCCGGTTCTCCCGCCACTCGCCATGAAATCGACTAGTGATTTCGCGACTTGATGGCCGTGCGTGGTTTGAAGTCGATGGTGAGGGCGCCGAGCTCGACGGCCCACTTGGAAATTCTTCCGGTGGCGTCTTGGTTCCTCGAGGATGTCGCCGAGCGGGTAGTCGGTGACGACGGAGACCGAGTACTCCCCGGAAGTAGTGTCGTAGCTTTCGCGAGGTGATGAGTAGAGCGTACAGAGCTTCGCACGGGCCGATAGCGAGCCTTGGACTCGATAGAACCTCGCCGACGAAGTAGACCGGGCGCCCGGACCGGGTAGGCGTGGCCGTCTTCCCCGCCGCTCGACAACGATGGCGATGCGACCACGTGAGTAGTCGCGGCTAGGTAGAGCAAGGGCCGCTCGCCCTTGTGAGGAGTCGTGAGGATTGGTGGCTTTGACGAGAAGTCCTTGAGCTGGGCAAGGGCTTGATCCGCCTCTGGAGTCCACACGAACTTCTCGTGATGCTTGAGTAGTTTGAAGAAGGGGAGGCCCCGTTCTCCTAGCCTCGAGATGAATTTGTTCAATGCCGCCATGCACCCTGTCAGCTTCTGGACGTCTTTGATGCTCGTGGGAGCTTTCATGCTGGTGATGGCGGAAATCTTCTCGGGGTTGGCTTCAATGCCGCGTTGGCTGATGATGAAGCCGAGTAGTTTGCTCGAAGGGACGCCGAAGACGCACTTGTTCGGGTTGAGCTTCCAGCGGTACTCGCGTAGCGATGCGAAGGTCTCTTCAAGGTCGTCGATGAGGGTACTGGAGTTCCTGGTTTTGACAACCACGTCATCCACGTAAGCCTCGACGTTCTTGTTGAGTTGCCGCTTGAAGCAGGCCTGGATGGCCCGTTGATAGGTAGCGTCGGCGTTCTTCAACCCGAATGACATGGTCGTGTAGCAGTACGCGCCAAACGGGGTGATGAACGCGGTCTTTTCCTGGTCTTCCTCCTTGATTGCGATCTGGTGGTACCCGGAGTAGCAGTCGAGGAAGCAAAGCAGTCGCGCCCCCGCCGTGGAGTCGATGACTTGATCAATCCGCGGCAACCCAAAGGGGTCCTTGGGGCAGTGCTTGTTGAGGTCGGTGTAGTCGACGCACATCCTCCACTCGTTCGAGTTCTTCTTGCGGACGAGGACGGGGTTGGCAAGCCACTCGAGATGAAAAACTTCTCGATGAAGCCGGCTGCGAGTAGCTTGGCGAGCTCCTTCTTGATGGCGTCCCGTCCGTCGTCGGCAAAGCGTCGGAGGTGTTGTCGCTTAGGGGTGGCCTTTGGATCGACGTTGAGGCGTGCTCAATCGGATCCCCGGGCACTCCGGCATGTCCGTCGGCTTCCACGCGAAGATGTCGCGGTTAGCCCGAAGAAAGCTGATGAGCGCGTCTTCCTATTTGGGGTCGAGGCCGGCCCCGATGGTGGTGGTCTTGCTGGGGTCGCTTGTTCCGAGGTCGACCGTCTTGACGAGTACCTCCTCAGGTGGCTGAGGCTTGTTGGCGCTGTCAGACTTCTCTGGGATGTCGAGTTCGCTTGTAGCAAGCTTCTTCGACGCGGCGTAGACCTCCATCATCGCGTTGGGTACTTGGTTTGTGCAAGCAATCGCCACGGTTTCTGTGTCGCAGTCATGGGAGATCTTCAAGTCCCCTTGGAGGGAGAGTACACCGGCTGGACTTGGCATCTTGAGTACCAAGTAGGTGTAGTGGGGCACCGCCATGAACTTGGCGATGGCCGCCCGCCGAGGATGGCGTGGTAAGAGGTCTCGAAATCCGCAACCTCGAATTTGATGTACTCGGTGCGGTAGTTGTCCCGAGACACCCCGAAGGTAGCCGGCGGTACCACCGAGCCCGGTGGGATAGCCGCGTTGCCTCGGGACGATGCCGTAGAAGGGCGTTCGCTCTTGGTGAGCATGGGGGTGACGTCGAGCTTCATTTTCTTCAAGGTTTTGGTGAAGAGGACGTTGAGCCCGCTTCCACCGTCGATGAGCACCTTGTTGAGCTTGGAGCCCGCCACCGTTGGCCTCGGGACGAGGGGGAACCGTCCCGGTTCGGAGAAGCCGGTCCATTGGTCCACGCGGGAGAAGGTGATGGGCACCTCCGACCACCCGAGAGGGGTCGGGACCGCGGCTCAATGGACATCACTTCGCGACGGGTAGCCTTCGCTCCCCGCCCGTCGGGCGGTCCGCCGAAGAGGACATTGACGGTCTTCTCGGGTTCTTGGAAGTCGTTGTTGTCGCGTCCTTCTTCTTGCCCTTTTGGTCGTGAGGGTGCGGTGGCTCCGGAGTATCCTTGAGTGCATGCCCGAGCCGGTAGCACCGCTCGGTAGTGTGGTTGCCGTTTGGATGCCACGGGCACTTCTCCTTCGACAGGTCTTTGAAACCGCTAGAGTTCTTCTTCAAGTTCCCTTTCGCGAGGCGCTGGATAGCCACGACGGTGTTGTCGGCTTGCGCTTGCGGTTGGGACCCGAGTAGTTCTTGTTGTTGTTGTTGCGGCCGCCTTGGTTTGCATTCTGCTGCCGCCGCCGCCCGGTTCCCGCTTGGACTTGCCGCGGATGGCGTCATATTTGGCGTTGGCCTTGTCCTCTTCATCCGCCCGGGGATGTGATCATGTCCTTGAGGTGGGGGATGGACCGGGGCGGTGACGACCGAAGTCCTCGAAGGTGCGGCGATGGTAGAGGCCATCCCGGAAGAGGTCGATGACCTCCTTGTCGGTGACGTCGACGACGGTAGCGCGCTTGTCGAAAAAGCGGCGCATGTACTTGCGGAGGGTCTCGCCCTGTTCTCGCTTGATCATGGCCGGTGTCCATGCGAGTACCCGAACGGCCCATGGCGCCCGCGAAGTTGCTCGTGAACCGCTCCTTGAGCCGGTCCCACTTGTCGATCGAGTGCTTGTCGAGCGACTCGAGCCATGTGAGTGGTGCTTGGTCCGGACGAAGGGGAAGTAGAGGCATTTGGTGTCGCTTGTTGCCGCCGGCGTTCTCGATGGAGAGGGCGTAGCATCGGAGCCACCGGATAGGATCCTGCTTCGCGTCGTACTTGGTGATCCCCAAAGGCTTGAGCTTGTCGGGGAGGAGTAAGTTGCGAAGTCGAGTTGAGAAGGCGGGGAAGCCGTCGCCCTCGGCGGCGGTGGTCGACTTCTTCCGCCGCGGCTCCTCAATCTTCGGCGAGCGTCGTACCCGCCGTGCGAGGCGCCGGAGGCGTGGTCGTTCGCGTGGCCTCGGCCGCCGCGACCGCCGCCGCCTCCGGCTCCCCGTTGGCCCCATGGTTGGAGCTGCCGCCGTCGCCGCCGCCGCCGTCGGGGTCGTTGCCGCCGCCACGGGCGGAGCGCGGTGGGGAACAACTTCTCGGTTGCCTTGGTCTTGCAGGTGAAGGTCCGCCGGCGTTGGAGCGGTGGCGGTTTGGCTCGGCCGGAAGGTCGGCTCGAGTACGGTTGGGGCCGGCGTTGGCGCCGCGATTAGTAGCTTCATTGTCGCGGGGGTTTAGCCGGGAGGAGGTTGGTTGACTTTGTTGTCGACCCGCATGAAGTAGGCTTCTTCGGCCGAGCTTGGCGATGACCTCTCCCGGCGCGTATGCCCCGAGCACGGCGTGCGATCGTTGTGATCGACATGAGGCATCGCTCGGGGGGTGGTGTGTACTCGCTCTCGACCGCCTCGAGAGCTTCCGCAAGGTTGCGGATGGGGAGGTTGTCTCCCGAGCCGCCGGCGTCGTTCGCCGCGCTTCCTGTTACGTTCGCGTCGAGCGTCCCTGTTGGCGGCGGTCTCGTCTGCAGGTGCGTTGGCGGACGGCTCGTTCGCGGAGATGTCCTCCGTGTACCGTCCTCGGCCGTGCTCGAAGGTCCTGGGGTGTCGCCGGCAGCCATGAAGACTTGGCGATCAGGGGTGCCCAGGCTGGACTCAGAGGGTGCTACCTTAGTTGGTGTGTTTGAGTCAGCCCGGGCTAGTGGCGTTCCCTCCTGGAACGGTAGCGAGTCGATGTAGGCGACGTAGCGTGAGTCTCCCTTTACCGAGTCGGCGGGCTTGCGGTCCGGCCGCAGACGTATCCCCCGCCGGTGTTGATTTTATAACCAGCCCCGAGGCTGGCCCTGACAAGGGAAGCTCAGTGGAGTCGTCTTCGGACTCGGGCTCCTCGGGGTCCCACCCGAAGTCGAACTCGTAGTCGGGTTCGAGTAGAACTCGGAGAGAGGGCTGGAGTCCGAAGCGCGATCGGGGACGGCGTCGGAGTCCGAGTTGCACTCGGGTACGGGCTCCTTGCCGGCCGGCGCGAAGTGGGAGCGCTCGTGCGGGCCCGGCCGAGGATGCGTGGGCCACGCGCGGAGTGCTCGCGTGGTGAGGGGGCCGCCGCGATGGCCGAGCGGCCCGGCTCGCATGCGATGGCCCATGGCGACGTCGGGTTCGAGTTGGAGACGGACTCGAGCTCGAAGTCGGCCGTGGTGGTTGAAGAGCGAAATTTCGCCGAACTTGCCGGCGAGTTTGCCCGTGACAACTTCAGGAAGCGTCACGAGGCCTGTCCTCGGGTTGGGGCCGCACGGTTAGGGCGGCGCCGGAAGGAGCCGGCGCCATCGGCAGTGCAGACCCAGGCGCCGAAGACGAAGGTGTCGCCGCGGTTGAAGGCGACGGTTGGCTTGAAGTGGACGGAAGCCGTCGAGTTCGCCATGTGATCTCGAGCGAGAGCCCCTACCCGGCGCGCCGGTGTCGGTGTTTTAGACCGGCAACCTACTACGGGGAGTACCCGAAGTAGATGATTGTGACTCGCCGAGACCGGTAACTCGAAGGAAGAGACACGTGGCACACAATTTAGACAAAGTTCGGGCCGCGAGGTGCGTAATACGCTACGTCCCGTATGCCGCGTAGCTCTGGATTGATAGGGCACGATTACAAGATGGTGCAATGGTGCGCCGTGAGTTGTATGAGAGGAGATTGGATGAGGTGATCCCCGAGATCGGTCCCCGCCTCACCTTATATAGTCCGGGAGGCAGGGTTACAAGTCGGAGTAGGGAGAGAGTACTAGTCGAGTACGTCTAGGAGTCCTCTATACGGTGCGGAACACGTACGGCTCCCTAACCGAGTACTACTCCCCGTGTAGTCCTTGTGCTCCACGCCTTCGGGTGTCGTGCGGCGCAAGCCGGTAGTCCCGGGGGCCCACCGAGTAGTCGGTCCCGGTACCCACCGAGGTAGTGGGCCCGGGGAGGTCCATACGACGCCTTCTTCTTCCGTGTGATGGCTCCATTGGATCTTGTACATTCGCACGGTCCGCCTCCGGTCTTTCGCACGGTGCGCTTCCTTGCCCTCCCCGGCCGGACTTCGGCGACACAATGCCGGAATTTCGCCGGAGTTGCCGCCGGCCGCGCCCCGGGGACCCGATTGCAAGGCGCCATATCTTCCCGAGGGGCAATCTGCAAACTAGGGGCTTATCCGTAAGGAAACTTAAATTTTCAGGGGCTGTAGTAGAAGTGGTTTCTTAAATAGTGTTTGGGTAATTGCTGAAACTTTGAAAGTTCGTATAAAATCGTAGAAAAACCAGAAAAATGCAAAAACAATTTTGTTGGATCCTTTGTGAATTATCCTACAACTTTTGTTATTCTTACCTGACTAATTCCTGTCAGTTTTTGCATGAAAAATACAAATGTGAAAATCCTAGATCTGCCATAACTCAAAATCTATAAATCCTCAGTGTCCAATTTTTGGATATGTTGTGTGTTAGGTCATGACTAGCTCCTATGCCAAAAATTGCACAAAGTTATGATGTAAATCGTTTTATAAAAATGTTTTCCCATTTCTGCCAGATCTGCATAAATGATTTTTCTAGATAAAAATAATTAGGTTTTTGCAACCAACTTTTGCACACTGTCTTTTTATGCCAAAACACACCCCTGGTGAATTAATCACAATTTTATAATTAACATAAATATTTATTCTTGAATTATGCTTGTTTTGTTTTGAAAATGCACAACTCAAGTTCCATATAAACTTTAGGTATATATGATGCACCACTAGGCTAGTTTTGGACCATGTAACATGTGTGAGAAAGTTTGGATCATTTTGAGGAATATTTATTTTTGTATGCATTTACCTTGTCCATCTAGCTAGCTTTTGTCTTTTTCGAAAATAATTAATTTCTAACTATCCAAAGCTTGCATGTGTGTCCAGTGACTTGTTATAGGTGTTTAGTGCTAAAAACACCCTTCCACTAGATTTTGTTGATTAATTTCATGAAGTAAAGCATCGGAAGTAATTAAGGCTTAATAGTCATTAAATGGGAGAAGTCACCAAACCACCCTTGCTAATCTTGAGTGTGGTTGAAAATCATGTTAAAAAGTCAAACGTACCCACCCACTACTGTTTGTGAAAATAAATTAAATTATTTAGCTATATATATACACAGTCACTATCAAAAATAATATCTAATAAAGAATTGCAAATTGTTCCTTTTTGGAAGAGTATGCTAAATATATTTCTTATCTAGGTGAATGTGTCCAACTAATGCACCCTATGGTTGTCATATATTGTTTGTGATTAATTAAATTAAAATCATCAAATAAATATTGCATTTGCATCCTCGTGTAGATCTCCCGAACGGTAGCTGTACGCGTGTGCCGGAAGGAGGAGACAGAGGAGCTGACGGAGACGTGCACCACGTCGTTGTAGAGCAAGACCTGGACCCAAGTCCAGAAGGGCCCAAGGCCAACCTTGCCATCGAAGGCAAGCCCCGGATCATTAACCCTGTTTCTAAAATTTATGCAATTATTGATGCTATGATTGTGCATTTACGTTTTAGGAGTTGAATGAAACCCTAGATGCATGATCCCTAGGTACCTATGTTCTTTTACTAGTATGCTAGGTCGATAGCTGCTATGCTATAGGACCCGGTAGAAGTCGAGTGATGTTCGTCACTCGCGAGAATAGGTTCTCATGTTGGAATCATAAGATCTCTATAAATGAATTGCTCATGTGGTAAGAGCATGGGATTTGGGCTCCGGTCCAGTGGTTTTCGTGGGTTAAGCTTTTGAACGTACTAAACATTTGTCGGGTATGGGACCGGTAAGCCTAGTACCCGATTGACGCGGTAAGGGAACTTTTCCCTACTACACCTGGGGCACATGTGTCCCCCTGCTTGCAACAGTGTGGTACCTGCGTGAGTCTGGACGTTTGTGTGGGAGCGATCCAGTAAGCCTTGTACCAAGGAATGTAGGTTCCGCTCCCGAGCTGAAGATCGACGGAAACGGCCTGGGAAAGTTGTCCTTACGGGGGCAGCCTACCATGTGTTTGGATCTACCTTGCAAGGTTTAAATCAATCCATTGTCGGCCTCTCACCGTTATCCGAGACTGCTTAATCAACTGGCCATGATATCCCATAATGATGGAACTCGAGGAATATTGTTGTATGAATTAATTGCTTGACCAATTCTTGATTGAACTAGATGGCACATTTAGAAATGGTAATCAACTAGAACTTGTGCTAAAAGATTGAAAATAAGGATCTACTCTTAGTAGCTGTTCAGCAAAAGAAACCCCACCGGCCAAAAGCCTTTCATGTCTAGAGTTGGTGATGTAGTTATACTCAGCCTTGCTTTAAAACTGTTGTTGCAGGTGTTGCTGACAGGTGGGTGACGACAAGTGATGACATCACGGATGGCCTCCTGTGATGTTTATCGTTGCGCTAGTTTAATTATTTCTGCTGTTTTCAAACTCTGAACCTTTACTCCATGTCATGAACAATGGTTTGTAATAAATTATGTTAACTCGTGTTGTACTCTGGACTCACCTTCATGTGAGTTTTAATGCATATGTCGATCCTCTGTCTGAATTCCAAGTGATTTACCGGGCGTTAACCCGGCAACTAACGACAGGATGATACTTTACTATTGCTTAATGGCCAAAGTGGATCGGTCTTAGGCGATAGTACGGTATTTTCCTGGGCGGGTTGTCACAGAGACTTCCATGCTTCTCAGAGTTGTTGTGTTTAGCTTCCTTTTTCTAAAGGAAACAAACAATTATCTTCTAAGGTGTTCAATTTTTGACCAAGCATCCTCCCTATCTCCTTATCTGTTCTGAATTTTTGTAATCAGCACTATGGGGCTTCATATCTCTTTATTATAAGTTCTTTTCTCATAGTCAATAGTCTCCATCTTACCCAGATCAGCCTTACACATGATTGTGCTTAACCATAATCAACTCAACCAAACTCCACAACACAAATTCACTTGACGATCATTTCACAATCAATAATCTGGTATCACAAAGTCAAAGGCAAGAACAAGATGGCTTCGGAATGGTACCTTGACAAGGTTTGTGGCAAACTTGCTCTTGGAGATATGCTGATGGCCGTCGATGGGACCACAGCTTGCAGGTTCGGCCCCAAGCGAGTGTGTTAGCCCCATGGCCTTTCACAGTGCCGCTGTCACCTGCAGAGGGTGCAGAGGCCGGGCGAGCACGTCGGCGGCGGCGGTAGGAGAATGGAATCAAACTAGCACTTCGCAAAACACATCACATGCAAGAGCTAAAACAACCACATAGTCAGAGGTGACGACATTGATGATCCCGAAGCTGCTGCTATGTAATCTCTTCTGGTCTATGCATTCTTGTAAAAGAAATGTCTTAAGCCGGAATATTATCTTTCATTGTCTAAAAAAGAGTGGTGAAAATAAAGCTTAATCTTGCTAGGTGAACAAGGTATTATTTCATACATTTCAACATCACTAACCTGCATTTCATTATCGGTAAGACCCACAATTGTTGTAATCTATGCCCAACAGGCCAACATGCCATGAGAGATGGCGAGAGGGACGAGGAAAGAGATGGTCATACCGTGCTGGACCTGAAATCGTCCCGGTGTGCAGGGCTGCAGGCTCGCAGCCACGGCGTACAGCAGCACCGATGCTGAGCAGGGGCGGCGCCTCCCTTGCCGGAGGTGATGCGGATGACGCATGAGGCGGGGGCCGTTGCAGTGACTTGATGGCTGCTCCTGCTCGAGCTCTAGCCGCCAAATCTTGGTCTGCGGGCGGGAGAACCGGGTGACGCCCCCTCCCCTTCTCAGCATCAGTGCAGGAGGGGCTGGAGACGCCACCGAGCTCCACAGTGACAGAGAGACCGAATCCTGCTGGTCGCACAACGACGACTACCGGATCCGCCCCACCGTGGTGCTACAGACTCCAGCAGTGGTCGGATCCGGTGCCACGGGAGAGGAGCAGGACTACAGGGGGAACAGCAAGCTGACGAAGAGCCACAGAGAGATGGATCCCTGGGTCGTGAAACTAGCATGGTCATCGCTGCAGATCTAGAGAAGGGGAAGCAGTAGCCAGCGCCGCCGCCGCCGCTGGCGGCCAAATCGGAGACCGTTGCCGACGGAGTCTAGAGCCTGGAGTCAGGATACTGATGGAAACAAGGGCTGCGGGCTCGGAGCGACGGCGATTGGCGATTGAGATCGGGAGGCGTGTGCGGCGGTGGTGGTGGCGGAAAAGGAGGCGCAGGACAGAGGGCAGCGTGGGCGGCGGCAGACCGGCAGTGGGAAAAGGGTTCGACTTGAGAGGAAACTGAAGCAGGACGTGGGAGGACCGACGAAGAAAAACTAAAAGACAGAAAAAACCGGACTGGGCGCGGGAGAGTGGTTCGGAGCTAGGTCGTGTATGGAATAATACTCCATATATATACACACACACACAACGGTACTAAAATGCAACAAAGTGCAATTGCTATAGCAAATGCACAAACCCTGTCAGTGCTTGTCACTCCACCCATGCGTCCCGCACGTAGCATGCAGGGAGGGAATCTTTTTTGTCTCGGACTGAAAAAATGCAATATCTCCTAAACCGTTGCTCCGATTTCTAATCCATTTACATCAGGTTGTTCGAAAAAATGTGCTTAACAAAACGAGATCCATGAAGACTATATTTGGCGAACTTTTTTTTTCAAGTATGTAATTGCAACTTGATTGTACTATGAGTTGCCATCATGAGTGCAACACAGTTGCAACTTCATTGTAGCATAGTTAGCACTTGTTGCAACCAGTTAAAATCTAATTTGTACCCAAATTGTAACTAGTTGCAACTACTTACAACCTAGGTGTATGCCTAGTTAGCGGACACCGAACATTTTATATAACAATATGCAAATGTTATACTAATTGCAATTGCGGTACTAGACCGATTACAACTATAATATCAGACTAATTGCAACTTGACGGATGTGATTATAACAGATCTAACCACGAACCAGTTGCACCAGGACCTGACCTAGATGTAATATGACATGAACCAATTGCAACTAGAATCCACCTAGTGGCAACTAGAAAAGAACCAGTTGCAACTAGACTTAACTGAGTTACAACTAGCTAGACGCGAACCAACTGCAACCACTAGACTGTTTGATTGCAACTGTGACACTATATTAATTGCAACTCGACAGAAATAATTACAACAAATCTGACTCTGTTGCAACTGAATACTGACCAATTGCAAGTCCTAGTTGCAATTCGGCATGAACAAATTGCAACCAGAGTGAGTCCAGTTGCAACCAGGGTGGGTGCATTCTCTATACAAAATTCACCTAGGTGCATTATAACAAAATAGCAGATGCATAGACCCCGCAGATTCAACCAATTGCAACAGGTTGACTAGAGCAATTGCAACAGTAACACCATACCAATTGCAACTCGACGGAAAAAACATTTTGCAGAACAAATGTAGAGACTCCCGCAATTAGAAATGTGCGACTACAGTAATTGCAACTAGACGAACCAGTTGCAATTGCATGTAGACCAATTGCAATCAGACCCAACTAGTTGCAACTAGGTGCTCACTGCGTGTAAACCAATTGCAACAGTGAGACCAGACCAATTACAACCATGACACTATACTAGTTGCAACTCGAGGGAACTAATTACAATGAATCTGACCTGTTGCAACTAGGTACGAACCAATTGTAACTAGACCACCCAATTGCAGCTCAACACGAACCAATTGCAACCAGAGTAAGTTAAGTTGCAACTGAGAAAAAATCAAATACAATCAGGGTGGGTGCATTCTCTATACAGAATGCACCCAGGTGCATTATAGCAAAACACTATATATACCGGTCTTCTCCTAGACGATGGATCTGGAGAATCCAATGCCTCCGACAGCTCCTGCTTCAGATTGTAGATGACGACGTCCTCGAGGTAGTCGATGTACTGTTGATAGGGATCAATAGCTAGTGGATGCACCCATTGCGAGAAACCGCAGTTCTCAGCTTGCGTGGAGTACTGCAGAAGGCAAGAAAATGTTACCAAACGAAACAAAGATGATGAGAAAATTTATAGACATTGCTTACCCATGCATATGGGCAGTTCCAGAAGTAACGATCGGAGTTGTTCCATCCCTGGTACACTTGCATCACGCAGAACTCACCATGTGAACACCTAGACCACAACACCGTTTGCTTCGGCGCGTAGCTTCTAACATCACGCATCGATCTGAAGTCACTCTTGCGGGCCCTCTATTGTGCCTGACTTGAGGACCATCTAATCCCACATCCTCGAGAGAAATTGGCTCCTCTCCAGGTTCGGGATTCATTGGCCTCTTTGCTATCTCCTCTGATGTCTTCTTTGTCAACTCATCTAATTTCTTCCAGATGGCACCAAACTTCTTCTGCTCACACAACCTCTCAAACAATTTAGTCAGGGTCTTGTTCTTGAACTGACTATGGAAGTTTGCTTTCATATGCGTAACGCACCACCTGCTCTTAACATCTGTCCACAATGGAGCTCCGTATCGCTCTATGCTGCCCTCTTTCATGTCATTGATTGCTTGCAAAATACCTGTGTGCCTATCATGTATGACACACACATTCTGCACACCCTGGACCACCATGTTCTTCAACCTCTCAAGGAACCAATACCATCGGTCACCATTCCCCCCCCCCTCAACAAATGGAATGACCAAAGAAAGCAACTGATTGTTACTATCAGCTGCCACAACTGTCAGGGTTGTTCCTTTGTATTTGCCTGTGAGAAAAGTGCCATCTATGCAAATGACCGGTCGACACAATTTGAAAGCCCGAACGCAGGCACCCAATGCCAAGACTGACTCTGACATGTCTTTTCATAATAAAAAGCAGTAACTACTATCAAATGCTACATCCAGGGACTAAGAAACAAATAAACCTATCTAAACTACATTAACAAACTAATCAGCCGCAATCTACACACTTAACAGCAAATATATTACGTAATATATACTACAATTACAAATCTATAAACTACAACTACAGATCTATAAACTACACTATAACTAAAGATCTATAAATTAAACTACAACTACAGATCTACAAACTACAACTACAGTACATCGAAATAGAAATTACCGGAACTAGTGAAATCAGTGAACTACCTGCAATGAAGCGAAGAAGTAGCAGAGCTTCACTACTCCGCACCCTCCACCTCCCCTCCTCTCATCCTCAACTCTAATCCTACAAACAAGACATTTTTAATACCACAGATCTAAACAAAAACAGTGAATCACTAAATACAGTTTCTAAGTAGTTGCTAAAAGATTTTAAATTGACGAAATACTTACAATGCAGCAAAGAACCGGCAGAGCTTCGCTACTCCGCCCCTCACTCTCCTCCCCTCTCATTCCCAACCCTCTCATTCTTTTTTTTTGGATTTTTATGACATTTCCGAGCTAATTTTCGGCTTATATAGAGTGGAAGGAACATGCCGCCGTACGCCACGGCGGCTGGACGTGCCATACCGCCGTGGGCTACGGCAATTTGCGTTACCGCCGTAGCGCACGACGGTTTGTCGGTAACCGCCGTAGCGCACGGCGGCTGAGCTCCACGCCAGTGGGGGCCCACGGGCAACTTCCGAACCGCCGTGGCCCACAGCGGTTCGGAAGTCGCCGCCGTGGCCCACGACGAATGGTTGTCAAAAGTCTAAAATTTTGAAACCGTTGTATGTTTTTGCAAAATAATTTAAAAAATATAAAAATTTTCTAGAAATCGACGAGCAAACAAAACACACCACCAATATGAGATGGTGAGCGAATGGCCCTCCCATTTAAAAGTACTACGCATAATTTCTAAAGAAAAATAATTTGTAGTATGTGGACTATGGCCAACAGCTTACAAATTCGACGCAAAAAAACATATGGTGGGCCTTGCAAATCTTACAGCCCAACCGTATAGAACTTTGGATCCGCCGAAACGTTTGGACAGGCCACAACCACCGAATGTGTGTACATCGACCGGGCTCCATGGACCCTGGAAATCCAATAATTCGATTTTCAATTCTTTCAACCTATACTACACCAAATTAGTGCTGCTAATATAAAGCACTAAAGCAGCACGAGAAGAATGATGGCTGGTACTACATACTAGTAGGCTTTGGGGATTGAAAAGGATCTCATTCTCATCCCGGTGCCGAATTGGCGATCAGCTCTTCCACGATCTCATCCATCCATAGCGTGTGACCCGTGGAAAGTCATGCACCCCCAAGCCCCTTTTCCTCCCGTTGTTGCGTTGCCACCACCACCACCGGCCCGCCCAGCCAACCCCCGGACCGCGCTCTTTCTCCGTGCCCATCATTTCCACTCCACTCCACTTGGCAGTTGGCGCTCGCCCGCCCGCCCTAGCGGACAGGCACAGCTACCGATTGGCCTCGAGCGGCTCAAAACGTCCACGGACAAAAGCTGAAACGAGCTCGAACCGATAGCCCAGTGCTGCTACCTCACTGCTGAATGGGCTCCGTGTCCATGCGGCGCCACATGGAAGCCGCACGCGGGGTGCCCGCCCGCGCGCGCGTCGGGCCGAGCAGGGCTCCACTACGAGTAGTAGCAGCAGCAGCTTGCGGTATCCCCCGCCGCCGCACGTTGCACACGGAGTAGTAGCAGCAGCAGCTTGCGGTGCGCACGGTTGGCCTTGTGGTCCTTGCCTCCTTTGTCAGTTGAGCAAAACTTCATCTCGAAGCCGGCCGGACCTCCAAAGTTGCTGCAAGATCTTTGGCCAGTTACTACTGAAAACGAGCAATGCTAGTAGTAGCTCCAAACTCCACGACAAGCGTTGTTGCTCAATGCGGATGCAAAGTGGAGTACTACGTACTCCTTTCAAGTGGAAATAACGTCACGCAACAAATGAGGCAAAAGAAATCGAGAAAACGTTTTCAAGTGACGCAGCGAGGAAACTGGGAAATAGCCGACCAAAACCTGTCCTGTACGAATGGATATTTGTGCATCAGCAGGCAGGCTGCAGAGGCGACCTGACAGTAGTAGTATATCCTCTCCCGATCCAACAGGAGCAGCAGCGGACTTCGCTTCGCTTTCCTCGCGGCGTGACCGCGAAGTCGCCGTGAACCCTCCTCCCCTCTCGGCCTCTCCCCTCCATCCAGACTCCAGAGGGGCGGGCTCCACCAGCGGTCAAGCGACTCAAGCCCCGCCGTGCTCCCTCCTCCACTCCGTGCCGACATCCAGGCCCCGCCGCCAATTCGCACCCCCGAGCGCGCTCGCCCCTTCCCACCTCCCGTCGCCTGCCACCGCCCCGGCGCGCCTCGTTGCCGCGACTTCCGCCTCCTCCCTAAACCCCCGCCGCGAGAGCCCGGGGGTACATGCGAGAAGGACGACCGCCCCGCCCTCGCGCCGCGCCCGGGGTGTGATGGGCAACACGTGCGGCGTCACGCTGAGATCCAAGTACTTCGCCAGCTTCCGTGGCGGCGCGTCGCAGCGGCACGACGCGGCGGGGTACGCCCCCGTCGCCACCGCCGCCGCCGATGGCCCCGCGCCGCACGGGAACGGGAAACGGGCCGCGCGCCCGGCCGAGGCGGGTGCGGCGGTGGCGGCGGACGGGCCCGCACCGCCCCCCGCCCCCGGCATGAGGCGCGGGGCGCCGGCCCCAGCGGAGCTCACGGCCAACGTGCTCGGCCACCCGACGCCCGGCCTCCGCGACCACTACGCGCTGGGCCGCAAGCTCGGGCAGGGCCAGTTCGGCACCACCTACCTCTGCACGGACCTCGCCACGGGCGTCGACTACGCCTGCAAGTCCATCGCCAAGCGCAAGCTCATCACCAAGGAGGATGTCGAGGACGTGCGCCGCGAGATCCAGATTATGCACCACCTGGCCGGCCACCGCAACGTCGTCGCCATCAAGGGCGCGTACGAGGACCAACAGTACGTCCACATCGTCATGGAGCTCTGCGCGGGAGGGGAGCTCTTCGACCGTATCATACAGCGCGGTCATTACAGCGAGCGCAAGGCCGCTGAGCTCACGCGCATCATCGTTGGGGTCGTCGAGGCCTGCCACTCGCTCGGGGTCATGCACAGGGATCTAAATCCTGAGAACTTCTTGCTGGCCAACAAGGATGACGATATGTCGCTCAAGGCTATCGACTTTGGTCTCTCAGTGTTCTTCAAGCCTGGTGAGTCACTGTGGGTTGTTGTGTTCATTGAGCTCGGCTGCTTGTTTTGTCTTCACGCTAATTAGTGAATCAATGATATGATCTGCATTGACATGTCTGATATATGCTTTCGTAACGCTGACCGGATTGGATAAAGGAGATTCTGTTTGGGAATAACACTGGTGTGAAGGAAATGATGTCATTGCAACTCTGAAGAGTTGTGCATCACAATCGTTACTGAGTGTGACACTTAAATTATGATTTGTTATGCAGTGGTCTGTGACTCGATGTAACTTTTCTTCTTACTGTTCCGGAGAATCATAAGAATATTCTGTTATTGAAGTGACTGGCAAAACATTATTCAGGATGGCATTGAAAGGGGGAAACATTACTGGTAAAACCTTATTCAAGATAAGATTCCTGCAATTGCTGGCAAAATTTATGGCAATTTTTCTACAGCCGAGGGAAAGTTTTGGTGGGCATTCAAATGGCCATGTCATTTGTTTCCTTGAGACATCATTCTACTATCTATCCCAGTTAGCTATATCTAGAACCTCCATTTGCTTTTCCTCTTGTGTGAATGCACCCATTTGATTAGGATGTTGATGTTTTCATTTCAATGATGTGCGCCATTAACCATATTTCTCTTTGTTTTTATTTTCAGGTCAAATTTTTACCGATGTCGTGGGTAGCCCTTACTATGTAGCTCCGGAAGTGCTACGCAAACGCTATGGACCAGAAGCTGATGTGTGGACAGCTGGAGTAATTCTTTACATACTGCTAAGTGGTGTACCACCATTTTGGGCAGGTACTGGTTCATCTTTATTTTCTTCCTACCTTAAGTGAAATTTTTTGCTGTTAATTTTTAGTCTGTCATGTCATAATAAAAGGACCCCCACAATGATTCTGAAACAAGGTATTTGCGTCGTATTGAATCTGGATGTCAAAGACCCAAAGTCATTTTTTTACTAGATATATATTTTCCTCTTCTAGACTGATTTTCTAAATGTACTTGTTACAGAGACACAGCAAGGAATATTTGATGCTGTCCTAAAAGGTGTCATTGATTTCGATTCGGATCCCTGGCCTGTGATCTCCGAGAGTGCAAAGGATCTTATAAGAAGAATGTTGAATCCTCACCCAGCAGAGCGTCTGACAGCACACGAAGTTCTATGTTAGTTTCACCTGCACAGAGCTTATTTCTTTCCTTTTTCTCTACTAATTTCATCTGTTTTCTGAATATACTGTTCTTCTGTATATTTCTTTGGTGGATATGTTATATGTAATATGTACAATTGTGATACCTAAGCCCAATTGTGATGAGCTAACTATATCTAAAAAAAGATACAAGTGTATCATGGTTACTTGCAATCTATGATTGTGCACCCATTTATCTTTAGTCCCTTACATTGTTATGTTATATGTACAATTGTGATACCTAAGCCCAATTTTCTTGTGTTCAGGTCATCCATGGATTTGTGACCAGGGGGTTGCTCCTGATCGGCCTCTTGATCCAGCTGTCCTTTCTCGCATTAAGCAGTTCTCAGCAATGAATAAGTTGAAGAAGATGGCCTTGCAGGTGATTCCTTTTTTTTTGTTTTGGTGGAGTTTATAGTTATTTTAATAGATGTAACAGTGCTTGGTCCTGCATCACAGTGAAGTTTTTGCCATTTGTTTTGTGAAGTCTTATTTCCACCAAATTAGATGTACTTTTCGGTATTTTGATTGATTGAGAGGGTTAATGATTTATCAGTATCAACTGGATTCCATTATCTGCCACTGGTCTATTGATTATATAAGCTTATGCTAGTGGATCAAAATTGCTAGTATTCTTGGTACCGGCCGAAGATTATTAATATCCTTGATATATGATGTTCAGTAATACGATGGCATCATTCCTGTATTGCTGCACTGTATGGGGCAGCTGTACCACGTTTTCTGTTAATAAAGGATTTATATTTTTCTACTAGGTAATTGCTGAGAGCCTTTCAGAGGAGGAGATTGCAGGGTTGAAGGAAATGTTCACGGCGATGGACACAGATAATAGCGGTGCAATTACTTATGATGAACTAAAAGAAGGATTGAGAAAATATGGTTCCACACTAAAGGATACTGAAATTCGTGATCTCATGGAGGCGGTAAGAGATCAATTTTCCCTAGGACTTGCTTTTGGGTTAGGGATATGCTCTTAGACAGCTTATTTGTTGACAGAAAATGGCATTCCGTAAGGCTTCAGACAGTGGGTTTTTCTTGCATGTGTACAATGAGGCACTAATATTGCAGTGGCGTGTTTATGGTCCATATTCTTAGACGTGTGATTTTAGTCATTTGAGTGAAAAAATACCTTTGACTACAAGTAGTGAATCAGATACGCCCTAATATTGTTTCACCTTTTTAGTGCTGAGGTGGTCTCTGTATTTGCCAGAGTTAGGAATATGTTGGATATTAAGATCCCTCTTTAGATATGGGTAATGCTTCTGACTGATATCCAGCAAGCATATCCGATTTTTTTTATCATTTGAGTGACATTAATGCTTTTTATTTCTGATCAACATTTGCTTATATGTTACAACCAAACATGCATGATAGCCATTTTGATTTTGCATGTCCCCATAATTCAATAATCTCCATATTGGGTTTATGAATCGTGATATACAAATTGTAGAATGAGATGGCCATATTGAGTCTCAGCATGACAGCTGCTTACATTTTTGTTTATTTGAACCTTTCAGGCAGATATAGACAACAGTGGGACGATTGATTATATAGAATTCATTGCTGCTACATTGCACCTCAATAAGCTGGAGCGTGAGGAACATCTAGTTGCAGCCTTTTCGTATTTTGACAAAGATGGCAGTGGTTACATTACAGTGGATGAGCTCCAGCAAGCTTGCAAAGAGCATAACATGCCAGCTGCTTTTCTTGATGACGTCATTAAAGAAGCTGACCAGGATAATGTAAGTGTACCGCCCTTCATAGATTAACTTTGCATTAGATAGAGTTTATATTTTAGTTAAATTATGCACAAATGAGTAGTGATCCTGCTTTATTCTCTTTTTGTGATAGCATACAATTTATATATCACCTCGTACAATGATTGTTTTGTGATAGCATATGAAAGCGATCTGACTACCACTCTTCTTTCTTATAATCAGGATGGTCGCATTGATTATGGTGAATTTGTTGCCATGATGACAAAAGGCAATATGGGAGTCGGGAGAAGAACAATGAGAAACAGCTTGAACATAAGCATGAGAGACGCCCCTGCTGCTCTCTGAAGCCACATCCAAGAGGTACAGCCATACAGGCTGCGGAGAGATGCTCCCAATCCCTTCATCCACGGACCCGGCATACATTCTTTTGTTTGCTATTTGTTGTAGCATTGTAGGTGTGCGTTTCAGGAATTCAGGGTACCATAGGGTACCTCATGTTGTTACCTCAGTGGAATGTATGAGATTTATCATGCATTAGTTGGGTTGCAACTGTTCATATTAAGTCGTTGCCCTTCCACTAACTGCAAAGTCATCATCTGGAGGTGGTCCAGAACATGACACCTAAAAAATGTCTCCACTTGTAACTGCGGATATTCGAAAGCCTGTATGAGAAAAAGAAAAAAAATCACAATTTGGCTTATGCATCTGTAATGCCTAGGAGTATGCTTCAATTCTTTATCATGTGATACGATGAGTTAAAAGGCCGACTTCTGTTTGCTTGGTTCGTGACTTGATGGTTGATATTGATTTGTTGTTGTAAAAGAAAAATATTGTTGGCTAGCGCTAAGAAAAGTTCTGGTGGCCGGTAAGTGAGCCAACTTGCCTTGATTGCTGGATGGCTGAATGGAACCAGAGATTACTCCGTCCATACACCCTGTTCGTGTTCGTTTGGCTTATCAGCCAATCGTACTTTTCTCTCGGAACAAACTAGCCACCAACAATTAGTCGGCAGTACTTTTTTCTCAGAACAAATCAGCACCAGCCAAACGAACAAGTTGGTAGTCTGGCAACTATTAGCAAGCAGCCCTCGTCTTTTTTTTGGGTTATTTGGTCCAAACCATTACAATTTTGCAGAGTTGGAGAAACGCCATTACTATTCGTCTTATTGAAATTTGCCACCACAATTCTTCACTTCACACATCTTTACCCTTTTCTACATCTTACGGGCACTAGGGCCCACTTGCAGGCTCTGTATTTGCGTGCAGGCACCAAATTTCCCTCCGTTCAAGCCCGTGTCGGCCCCCTCCTCTGCTCCTCCGCCGTATCGCTCACCCGCGCGCAGCGGCCACCTCGCCTTCGACGGAGCACGCCACCGGCGACGAGAGATCGCGTGGCACGGCCGGCGGAGCTCACGACGCGACCACGCGGAGCTCGCAGATCGCGGACGGAGCATGGACCGAGGCGGTGGCGTGCGCGAGCACCTCGTCGGGCAACCATTGTAGGCCCATGGAGCTCGCAACGTAGGGCAGCAGGCGTGCGCGAGCAGAGGCAGAGACAGCGACGCCCACGGGAAAGGCGGCGTCCCGCTGGAGCTCCTACGCCAGAGCCTCGATGTTAGCCGCCGTCACGTGGTAGCGGGGCGCAACTGCCCGCGCCTGGGGTGCCGCATCCCGCCGCCATCACCACCTCCATGGTGTCGATGCCGCCGCGGCGCTCCGCGCCCGCATGTGCGACGCCCGGGAGAGGGGGTGTCTCGCCGGCCCTCTCGCGCGCCTCCGGCCAGGGAGGTCGGGAGGCCGCCGTCGGGGCCTCCTACACATGGCATCCTCATGGAAGGGCCTGAGGAGGCATGGGCGGGGAGCTCGAGGAGGGGCCGACCGGCGGAGGAGTCGAGCTCCGGCCGCTTCGACACTGCTGATGGTCGTCCCGTCGCCGGGATTTGCCCCACCTCGTCGTAGGGATTCGCCTCGCCATCGATGGAGGCGGAGGCAAGTCCCGGCGCCACCGGGAGCAGGGGAGAGGAGGGAGGCCGGGTAACACCGCCGGCCGGAAGCGAGGTGGCCGCCGCGCGCGGGACCGTCGGCCGCCCTCCTCGCGCCGGGCTTGCCCACCTTGCGCGCGTCCCGGGCTCCTCCGCCGGGGGTCGCGCCTTCGACGAGGTCGCCGAGCCCTACCCCCGGCGCCGCTCGACCCGAGCGTGCGGAGAGGCGCACGTGGGCCGCGCCCGTGGGTTCCGCCGCCGGGTCCGCGTCCGGCCACGCCGAGGGCCCCGCCCTTGCTCCACCGATCCCCGTTTAGTCAATGAGTGGCCGACGCCGCTCCCGCGCACCAAGCACACCGGGATGGTCGCCATATGCCGGGCCGACGGGGGAGGGCCGCCACGCTACCGCGCGCTGGGCTCCTTGCGGTGGCCGCTGCACGCCTGGCTCGTTGGGGAAGAC
Source organism: Cenchrus americanus (assembly GCA_947561735.1). Lineage (NCBI taxonomy): Eukaryota > Viridiplantae > Streptophyta > Magnoliopsida > Poales > Poaceae > Cenchrus > Cenchrus americanus. Next base: position 27,405,475 of record OX387241.1, on the reverse strand, counting down.
AGCGGCGGTGGGAGCAGCAACAACTGTTGGACTGAGGGCAATTCGGTCTTATACACAAATACGGAGCCTGCAAGTGGGCCTCCGGTCGCTGCATACGTAGAAAAGGGCAAACTTGTGGGAGTTGAAGAATTGTAGTGGCAAATTTCCAATAAGACGAATAGTAATAGCGTTTCCCCAACTTTGGAAAATTGTAATAGCTTGTAACCAAATAATTTTTGTTAGCATCGCGGGAACCTGTACCTTAAAAAAACGTGTGTTGGGCATAGCACAAAAGCCGCACAACTCTAACTGGGCCAGGCACACTCCAACTTTCACACACGCGGCCGGAAACCCTCCTGTTGTGGTCCGCCGTAAATCGTATATACCTTATGGAATTCCAGAAGACATTTTCTTAACCAACTGTAACTCATTAGAAGACGACCCACATAGCTCAGCAATAACAGACCCTTCTTAGCATCTTCCTCCACCAGCCCTCCCAGACTCCCACCTTCCACGCCGCCGCAGCCGCCGCCATTGAGGCACGCACCCCCCTTCCAACGCTGGCACGCGCTCCGCCCCCGTCGCCGCGCGGCCAGGCCGCCGCAGCCCTAACCGGCACCGCTTGCCACCATGGTTGGCTGCTGGCCGACTGCCGCGTGCGCCTCCGCGTCGACGCGGGCCACCCCGTACACCGCGGCCGCGCCCGGCCGCGCTTCCGGCCTTGTGCGCCGGTGCTCCGCCGCGAGCCCCACCCCGACCCTGTGCGCCGGTGCTTCGCCAGGGGGACCGCCACGGCGGTGCTCTGCCTGGGACACTAACTTTTTTTCCAACATTTTATAAAAATATTGTAAGATTTCTGAAAAATGTTGGAAGAAGTCAAAAAAATATTGATTAAAAAATATTGGTCCCAAAATGTTGTAACATTTTGACGAAAATGATTAGAAATGTTAAAGAAAAAAATGTTGTAACAATTTTAAAAAATATTAGAATAGTTTTAATTTAATAGTAATGAAGTTGGTTAGTGGAAAAATAAAAGATACACAATACGTGGACATTGATGGGTTGGAAGTTTGCAACCTGTCCAAACAAAAAAGAAGTTGGTAACCTGTCCACCTTCCAGCACGCATATAGTAGCAACCCCGTGGCCCGCTCGCTTGTTTAGACTTTAGAGCCATTGCCATTGCCACCGCGGGTGACATGCACAGTTGCACACGCTGCCATGGGCGCCATGGCACCGCAGGTCAGCACTTCAGCACTGACCACTGGGTGGCTCCAGCAACCGGCCGTTGACTCCTGGCAACTTGCCGACGGGTCCAGCCGCCAGCGCGGCCGCGCAGCGAAGGATACGAACACCTGCTGTTGTCCCCCTCAAATCTCAATGATGCCACACGCCATTTGCTCCCCATCTCCGCGGGGGAGAGAGATATCAAATATGCAGCCTGGTGGTGGTGATGGTACATTGAAAATCCTGTTCGGCAGAGAGAAAATCTTGCCACCGTTCTTTGTTGGTGGTTTGTTGTGAGAGAAAGATCCGCCATGGGCCGATCGATAAGCGCAAGCGAACAGGCCGATGGTTATCAAAACCTCAGTAGTGCGCCGGTCAAAATCCTCCCTCCATGGCCGGCCGCTCAGCTGAGCCGATCGAGTGGCTGTCAAGCCAATGCGCGCGGCAGCACTCGGAGCTCCAAGGTCCAACCACACAACCCATGTCACCCTGTGCGCCGCCGCCGCCACCTCCGGCGAAGGTTCCGCTCCGACCCATCCCCGGCGGCGCCCCGGCCCTTTCCACCGCCGGCTCCGTTATCATCCCACGCTTTACCCGTCAGCGAGGAAGGAAGCATCCGTGTAAGGAATCGGATGCCCGTTAGCCTAAGAGGGGGAGGGGGTGAATTAGGCAAATTAAAAACCTTAACCTATGGCTTCACTAATTTTACGCAAAGGTAAACTAGAACTTACTATCTATATGTGCAACTAGGTTGTTCTAGTGTGAAACTCCCATCCCAAAAGAAGGTTTGCAACCTATAGCCAATCCTAGCATGATATTACTCTAGGAAAGTATATGCAAACAAAGATTGCAATAGAGAAAATGCGGAAACGTAAAGTGTATGAGAGGAAGCAAACTCTTGACACGCGATTTATCCCGTGGTATCGGTAGGCACTAAGCCACCCCTAGTCCACGTTGTTGAAGCACTCACACAAGAGTATTGCTTCCCGGTCACCAAGTCTCTCCGAAGAGCACCACTTGACTCGCCACAAAGGCTAGCCACTTAGGCACTTATCAAGCTCCCTTAGTCACCTTGATGCCGTCTCCACTAAGGAGCTTCTCCACCAAGGAAGGGGGTCTCCACGTCCCCCGCACAAAGTGTCCTCGCCGCTCCACACCAAGCCGGAGGGTCACGATTGCCGGTGAGCCACTTAGGCCCCAAGGCTTCTGGCGAACCTTGTACAACTGGATTCACTCAAGAATCACCTCACAAGGTTGGCAAAACCTTGCACTCACTCAGCTCTAAGCTAAGCCTAGCACTAAGCACATATACTAAGCATATGCTAGTCTAAGGATGAGCAATTTAGCACTTGGATGGATTGGATATGATCTTCAATGTGTCTTTGAACTCCTCTGCACTTCCACACAATCCAGCAACCTCAAATGGGTGAGTAGAGGGGGTATAAATAGCCCAAGGCATCAAACTAGCCGTTGGCTAAAAGCTGCTGAAAAAGGTACCGTCGGATGATCCGACGCTATGCTTTTCCAGTGCGTCCATCCGGTGCCCCTCTCACGTCACGTAGTCGTTGAGGTTCTCTGACACAACTGCTCCGACGCTATGCTCCGACGCTACGTCGGATCATCCGGTGTTGAAGGCCTCGCGTCCAAGTCGCCACTGTTAGCTTCCAACTGACCGTCGGATAGACCGACGCTTTATCTTGGCCAGGCGTCGGATCATCCGGTGCTGAAGGCTTTGTCTTGGCGCGTCTCTCTATGAATTCAAACTGAGCGTCGGATAGACCGACGGGGTACTCACTCAGACCGTCGGATCATCCGGTGCTACTGTCTTCCTTACTCTTCCTCTGCAACTCGTCCGATGCCACTAAATAACGGACCGTCGGTTCATCCGACGGTGCCTAGGGTTTGACCTTGTGCACCAACTCGTCCGAGATTGCACCGACGCTTGTATTTGAGGGACCGTCGGTTCATCCGATGGTGTCTTCTCTTTTCTTTTTTGCTCAGTTTTGACCCTTTATTTTGGCATTTTTGCATGTGGTTTTCTTGCATCATTGGGACCTAGAAATGTCTACAAAGACATGCTCAAACAATATGGTTAGTCCCAATGATCAGGTTGTCATGAATCACCAAAATCAAACTCCGAACTAATGGTATATGAGGCCATGTTCGCTACAATCCGACGATATTGGAGCGCCGGCCCAAGAAGTTTCAAGAAGATCTCGTTTTTTACACACAAAAACCACCCGATAGGCTCTAGAATTTTCTGAGACCCATCGATTGATTTTTATATGAGCTCTTATCATCCATATGGTTGGTTGGCAAAGTGCCAAGGCAAAAGTGTGAGCTTGGCCTTCTCGCAAGCGATTGGGCTCCATCCAGCCAGCCGCTCTCAGCTGCACAAGCCTACCCAACCCCACTACACTGCCTCAGCGCACCGCCATGGCGCCATCCATGGATATACGAACGAAAGCGCAAGGGAGGAGACACAGAAAATCTTATCTTATGGATTAAAAATAAGCTCGCTGATTTGACTTGCCAGCGTACACAAGGACACAGCCACACAGGTGCCAAGATATTGGTTGACTCCCAGTAATCTACTGCCTCCGCCACTGGCAAATGGAAACTGGCAGGAAGCGTCTCAGTGTTTGCGTGGTCCTTTTTGTTCGCTTGCAGCACACTTTCCTGTCCGAAGGCTAATAAACTAGTGCCGTGCTCGCATCACATGTGCACATTATGGTTTGCATGGTGGATTTGCTTAGGTGGCTGAGCCACTTCGGTTTTGGATGGTGTCATGGGTGGCTCGATGGCTCGTGGAGGAGAGGCTGAGAGCGTGGTTGACTCCTTTGGACCCGAGAGGTCGTGGTCGGATGGAGAATTCCAAGGATTCGGATCCGATTGCGCTCCTGCTTTGCGCTAATGATCTGCTGCGAAGATTCTAAGCACTGTTGTGAAAAACGATGATGCTCTGCCTTGGATCCTTTGGTGATATGACACTATCATTTCTTCCAAACAACAGCAACAGCATGCTGCTCCTTGTAAGGCCATACTGTAAAACGAGTTAATTTAGAGTTCGTGCTTCTTGTTGTTCCAAAATGTAAACTTTATTTACTTATGCAGACATAAAGTTATACTTAAGAGCTTTATTACGGTACTTGGGTAGTACTAGTAATCTTAGTACCGAAAGGCACTGGATAGTAACTTGTGTTAATATTTTCCCACCAAGTATTTTAATAGAAAATACATAAATAAAACTAGTTGTTGGGTCCACCAAACTGACACTTTTTTACTACATTTCTGGATCTACCATAGTTAGATTTCATCAGATTGATGACTCATGTTCATTAATTTCTATATACTCAGATCATAGTAAAATCTGTGTATCAAATGAAAACGACTTACATTTCGGAATGGACAAAGTATATATATGACCTATGTAAAACCCGTCTTCATTCCTACTTTTTTCCACAAAGAAGAGAAAAAGGCAAATGCCTACTGAAAAAAAAAACTCCTCGCAAAATGTGGGGACACTGCTCAAATATCTTAACACGAGCAGTGTTTCCTTGAAATAAAGATCCTGAGTGTGTCTATCTTCAACGTTGGCATAATAGCTGAAATTCAAACGAGAACTAATGAACGGTTAACCTCATGATGAGACCCAAATAACCATCCTCATCAGTACGAAACTACTACTGTACTAACAAGTAACAACCACCGCTTGATCACTGATTCCAGGCTCCTCTAATTTGCAACCAACCACAAGCTTTATATCATTGCAATTATTATGTACAAATAAATTACAAGGACAAATTTTGGCCATCAATCAGGTACACATATCTTGATGCTTGTCCCAAACACTCCTCCAGTGGCAGGCCCCAGCTAATCACTGCTCATCACACCTAAAAAGCAATGAAACCTACAAGGCTAACTAGCTAATAAGTTCACCAATGAGCTTGCGCATCAGTTGATTCCTGTGCTGAGTGCGCACGGCACTAGGCCAAGAACGCCGGGCCCTCGGCGCTGCAGGGCGCCTTCCAGAGCGCGCTGATGGCGCCGAGGCCGGGGCGCGCGCCGCAGCGGCGGCACCGCTCGCCTGCGGGCAGCTCGGCGGCGAGCACGCGCCGGCAGGACGGGCAGGAGGAGTGCCCGCGGAGCCACGTGTCGACGCAGGCGGCGTGGAACGCGTGGCCGCACTGCGGCAGCACGCGCATGGCCTGGCCGTCCTCGAACTCGGCGAGGCAGATGGCGCACTCGTCGGCGCCTTCCCCCGCCTCCGCCGCCTTGCTGCCGTCGGGGACATACGTGACCGTCGGGAGCGAGCGCAGCACCTCCTTCTTGACGCCCTTGTTCGCCGCGGCCGCGCCCTGCGGTGCCCGGGACGCCGCGGCCCAGCGCCGTGAGCACGCGCACCGGGCGACGAGGCCGAGGCCGAGGACGCAGACGAGCGCGCAGAGCAGGCCGGCGAGGATGAGGATCATATCGGAGTTGAGGGAGTCCACTGGCGGCGAGCTCGAGCCGGCGGGAGGCGCTTCAACGAGCAGTCTCGCCATGGTTTGCAGTAGCTGGGAATTGGGATGGCGCAGAGTCGCGAGCGGAGAGGCTAGCTGCTGGCGTTGGCTGATGAAGAGGGCGGAGGTTTGGGGCAGGCAGCGGGAGAAGTGTGTTGGAATGGGGTGGCTTGGCTGCGCTTATATAGAGCGTCTGGGGCAGTTGATCAGTGACTTTGGTCTTTCAAAAAAATTATAAAAAGGGGGGAAAGAAATGGTGGTCACACAGGTCAGTGGAAAATGGTGGACTGGTGGTGGTTGCATATGAAAGCAGGGAATCCTTTTTGGTTTCACTAGCCATTCACCGTTTTCAGGGCTTGATCTGGCACTCGTAATGCTCTCCTTCAGCGCTTCTTTTAGCCAAACATCTGTAACCAGTCAAAGACTTCGTTCCGGTGTATAGTGACTTCAAATCTTTTTCGAAATTCATGGAAATATTTCACACAAATTTTCAATGATACCTAAGCAACCTGAATTGCTTGCATTTGCCTCAGCTCGTCGCCGCCATCTCCTTCGTCTATGGTTGCTTGCCGTTGCTGCCGCAAACTCATCACCATCTGTCCATCTGTGATGACCGGACCCACTTTCTCTCGACACGATCTTCCTTGTACGGTTTAACCTTTCCTCATCCGTCAACTGATGTCATTAAAAGCCTAAATGACACGCGATCATGTCACCCGTTACCGGCAAGATCCGAGCCGTACGTGCTCTACATTGCCACCCTACTAGTAGTCCTAGCCGTCATCGCAGCACCACGAAGCAGATCCGCCGGGAAAAAAGCGCTACGGGCACGGACACGCGTCCTCCCCTGGATCCACACGAGCGGCGCACTCCGGCGCGGGTACAGGCACTTTCGGTTTCGTCCCGCTACCTGTCACCCGGCCATAGCCCGCATGTGCTGTTCCACTGACCTTTTTTTTTACCGGCGCCGGGTGCCCGGTGGTCAGTGGCCACGTCCATTTCCCAAACCCACCCGGCGCGAGACCTCCTCGCGGCCGTTCTTTAGATCCCTCCCCCGCCCCCGCACGCCGCCGCGCCCGCGCCCGTACGCGTTCGCCCGGCAGGCCGGCACGTATGCGCCCCGAAAGGCGCGGTTCCATCGGCACCCCTGCTCGCCCCCCATTGCCGTTTCCGTGCGTGCGTGCGGCGCGCGGCGAGGAAAGGGAAGGGAACGCGAGCGGCTGCCGCACCGCCGGCGATGTGCCCCGTAAACGCCGCCGCGTGTGCCGTGCGAGCGAGGTAGTGCGCGGTGACATGCGCGCGCAGGCATCCGGCGGCCGGGAGACGGACGGACGGACGGCGGTGCTCGCTGCTGCGCTGCGGCGAGCAAACGACCCCTGCCTGCTTCTTCGGGGGTCTCGGGGCAGAGTAGTGGGCGAGAGCCAAAGCGACCTCCACTACGCGCGGGCGCGCGGCTCTCGCACATGGAGGGCCGCCGGGCCTTTTTTCCTTGGGTCAGGCACATGCGGATCACATGCCCATGCCCGGCGGCCGGCCGGTCATGGTCTGAACTGACGGCCGGCGGGGCTCGATCGATGCGGTACGACCGCAGGTCGGCGACGTGTGGTCGGATCTCAGCACTCAGCAGCAGGTGCAGAGGGGGTGGTGCCAGGCACGGCGGGTGAGCTCGGTGCTCGTGTGTGGTGATCTGTCGAAGCGCGGCGGTTGGGGGGCGTCGCCTTTTCGGCCCCGGGTTCCTGAAAACCGCATGTTCTCCGACCCCATCTTTCCTGCTTTGCTTTGGCTCAGAAGGGCAGGAGCCGCGGCGAGCTTTTTCAGCTTGCTGGCCGGAATGGTACTGTGGCATGTACGAGCACGGGGGTACGTGTGCGATGCAGGGACGGCGAGACGGGTAGGCTCTGCTCTGCACCCAGTGGTAATCGACCGAGTAATGGTCTCTTTGGAGGGGACGCAGTTTGCATTTTTCCTACTTGGAGCGAAGAAGCTGCAGGAGAACGAGCAAGATAGGGGCTGTTTCTTCGACTCGCTGAACATCACCTAGAAGGTGAATCAAAAAATTTTTCCAAGGATTAAAAGGGAACCATCTGAGATCGCAGGGACTAGGTGCGAGTGACGGTCACTTCAGTTCTTTAGAAAAAGATGAACGCCCGCCCCCTTTTGCCCCTTGCCCGGAAGGCTGGAACTGGCTGGGGGACTCATCCAAAGGCGAGTGTGCAAAGCCGTCTAATTGCCTTTGGAATCCTAATCCACCTGAAATAGCCTCGGTACCACCTCGCATTAGCAGTGGCCTTGCTTTCTCTTGGGTCCCGATTAGGCTGTGCAGTGTATACTATAGTGTATCCACAGATAGTGGATGGGATGCGGCAGCTTCCATGCACGTTGCACACTGTGCACTGATTTCGATTGGTCGGCACCCCGATTCGCATCGCACGACGTAGCAGTGAGTACCAGAATACCTTTGGGAGTACCACAGATAGGAGGAAAGAGGCATGCAGCCCGGGTTCGAGCCCCGCGGTGGCACCTCGCTAAGTCACCAGCCGAGAGTATCGTAGAGAGAACTCCGTCCCTAGCGTCCTGACGTAGGGGGCTACGCTAGCCTCTGGCCCCTCACGGATAGGTTTCGCCTGTTCGTTTGGTTTATCGACCACCACCAACAAGAAGATTTTTCTCTCGGAACAAACCACCACTAAAGAACTGTACCTAACAAGATTTTCTCTCGTAACAAATCAAGACTAACCATCATACCAAATCTAACGAACAGGCTGAAAGAGGGAGTTTTAGACAGTTTTAGCATCACTTTGGGTGTTGTAGGTGCCAAAGAGGAATATAATCTGCATAATGAAGAAGCCAGTTCTAAATAAACCTTACCGTAGTACTCCCTTTGTTTCAAATTATAGTTCGTTTGAGTTTTTAAAATAAAGCCAACAATCAAAATTGAAATTGAAAAACTCAAACAACCTATCCTTTGGAACGGAACGGAGAGAGTACCATATGCGATGGGCACCTGACACTTCAGCTCTTTAGAAAAAGATGAACGCTGGAAGGCTGGAACAGTCTGTTCCAAAGAGATGGAGACTGATCCAAAGGTGGGATCGCACAGCCAGCCGTCTAATTGCCTTTGGAATCCACCTGAAATAGTCTTGCTGCTACCTCACATTACCAGTGGCATTGCTTTCTCTTGGTCCCCATAAGAACGTGCAGGTGTAGCATCCAACAGAGATCTACTGGATGGGACAGGGCAGCGGCATCCAAGCACACATTCGCACTGTACGGTGATTTCGATCGGGCGGCACTTTCATTCGCACGACGCAGCAGTGAATACCAGAATATCAGAGAAGAGAACTTTGGAATGGGACGAGCTCAAATCGGCAGCTGCATACGTGGTTTCTCACTTTCTCTACATGCATGAACCCGCTGCGGCGCTGCCTGAACTCACCGAACCCCTGCACGATTCTGTAGTTAAAAACATTTCTTTGTTCTAGACTTCAAGCAGGCCAAGAGCTCTGACGGTGGTTCAAAAAAAAAAAGAAGACGGCCACAAGCCCACAAAGGTTAAACAGAGGGTTGAAACACGATTTGCTGGCATGTTTCCAGGTCCCAAGTGAAGGATGAATTCCTCCTGTTGAGGATAGAATGAACAGATATGTAGATTAACCGAGCTTTGGGGAAAAGGTAAAGGGGGGCTGCAACTTTAGATCCAAGGTGATTAGGACTGGCAAAGCATGCGGGCACCTTGGATAAAGACATTGGTTTTCAGATAAGATAAGATTTGCCCTAAGACCTAAGTGGGTGGCATTGTAGGGCGATTTTTATCTTTTTTCTAGTCATCCGAATAGCAACACTTCACGGCTCATGGCTGAAACATCAAGGAGAGGATCATCCTGAAGAAAGGTGCATTTCAGGACCACCGGTTGGTGGTTGGATTTGTTAGTTGCAGAAGCAGCTGACGTGTAAGTTGATCAACTGAGTTTTTATGTTTAGCACATTACTTTAATTGACTGCTCAGATTTCATTCTTCTCATTTTTCCCACCTGAAGTAAATTGAAGAGTAAATCAATATTTCTCCAGGAGATTGTTTATGTCGAAGTAATGCCCAAAACCGAGAGCCTTTGCACAAGTGCGCTTGAAGAACGATTGCTTCATGTACCAAGATTTCTCACCTGGATATGGGACAATACCACTTGTCCATGCTCAGAAGTCAGAACCCCCTTTTGAACAGCTTGCTCCACTTTCAATTGGGCGACTTGCCTCTTGCTGTCGCTCACTATGCAATTTAGAACCAAAATATTGAGAACCGCAAATAATATAGAGGGGAATAAGGAGTCTTCTAAGCATAGTTGATTTTCCAATCATGAGATACACAGCTTTAGTCAAAGGTATAAAACTTGGAGCAAATATATTGATCGCGCACCAGACTTTCCTGAAATACAGGAATTGTGTATAAATGGCTACCCAATGGACAGTGCATCCTGGAAATTCAAACCAACTATTTTTGTTGTACAACAAAGGTCCTAAAGTCTTTTACAGAATAGCACCATCAGAGCAGAGTACTGGGCAATTTTGGATCCTATTAGACAGTTTGAAGTCAAACAAATAACATCAGGTGAACATAATACTTCACCAGATACCTTTCTTCATGACCGCTTAATTCTGTGTATCATTTGTATTGTAGGTTGTAGCATACTAAATAAGATTTAATCAAAAAAATATTATGATCATGTTCTCTCAGAATGATTGAAGCAATGTAGATTACTACAACTCTGTTGGTGTTTCTCATTGTTTATCCCTGTTCAGATTCCTAAGTTTAAGTTCATACTTGGGTTTATTAGTGACAAACTGACAGTGACTGCTAGCTACAACATACTAAAGTAAATAAAACAGAATAAATGGGATAGCAAGTGTGAAACTAACCTTTGAAGTATTTCATTCAAGCATACGCAAAATGTTGACATATTTTGCAATAATGAATTGTTTCAACTCCACAAGAATGCCTCATGTGCTTAGTAATGAGAGGCTGAAATTTAAATCAAACAACATCAGAATGATACCGAAAGAAAGAAACTTGTCCTCATGTGCAGAAGACCAGCTACGCTTCGTTGAACCACAGAATATTTTTTTTAAAACGACTATTAGACTAAAATGGAAGGAGGCATCACACCTGCAATTTTGTGGTACCCTCCATGACAATGCTCCGAAACTTTTTAAGCTCGGTGGCATCGACATATAGTTCCTCCAGTCTTCCATCATGATTCTTAGGTCATGAATTTTGCTTTGCAGCCCAATACAACAATTTGCATGCATGGTGCAAACCTTGTTTAAATCTTTGCTTGGCTCACAAATACCACCGAAGTATGAAGTACTTAAGAACTTAATTGTCAGGCCAATATCTGTGGTGTAAGAATCATGCTTTATAAAATTAAATACGTCCTGATCATGATACCCAGGATATCTATATCGAGAAGAATACCAAAACTTGTAAAACTCTATGCTTTGATCGTTTGATTTCACATAGTTGAATCCTCCATTGGCTATGTTCCTCAAGTCCGTTGCATTGCCCACGTAGTGATCGCATGCAATTTGAAAGTCTCCATCAGAATAAAAGAAAGGAAAAGGATTGCGGAACCACATGATATCAGCATCCTGAAATGCAGGGGGGGGGGGAGATAGGCAATAAGAAACTCACAAACAACAATTCAAAAGCTGAATATCGATGCTTTAGCACAGGACAAACATATAGGCATTAATTTACCGAGAAAACGAAGCTGTAACCTTTTTCAAGCACTAGCCGCAAGAAATCCAGCCTTTTCCACATCATTTGCAGATACCCAGCAGTCTGAAACCTCTTTTCTTGAGAAAAATCCACATCCTCAGTTGTAAGAGCAAAGCAGTAGGGATGGATATTGACACATCGTTGATACGCTTTCCAATCAAATGCTACTATCACAAGATGTCTCAAAAGTGAACTAGTCCCAACACCATGACGGAAACTGTCAATGAAAAGATCTATCACTGAGCCCGGTGAAGCCCATGCAGCATTGAGAGTCGTCAATATTACGGTCTTATTGTCCATGGAAGCCTCCTGCAGAACAAGCTCTAGTCTGAGATCTTCGCTGTCCTACAGCAATAACGACAGTGTTAATTTAGATACAAAGTTACAAACTCTGCCTCATCACTGAACTATGTTAGCCATAATCTTGACTATTGCTATGGCAAGTAGTGGTTGTAGCAAGTTGCAGCATGGTGCTCTTGCACTTGCTGCATATGCTGACTAGCAGCAGTAGCTATTATCAGTAGCAAAGTTGCATTTTGGCAACAGTAGCAAGTAAAAGTCAATCTGGTATTTGAGGAGCATACTTGATCATTATAGTTGGATCATGTTGTCTCTAGATTCCTAGGTGTTGCTTAGTTGTAAAGTAGAGGTTGTACAAGTAAATTAGGAATTTACTACTAGCTAGTTGTTTAGCTAATAGTAAGTTGTCATTATGTATGACAGTTTGCAAGTCCTATAAAAGGACATGTCCCCATAGTCTATGTAACCTTTGTGAGTTGAATAAAGAGACATCACTAGATCCGTTGTTACTCTCCTCATCTTCTTCCTCCAGCCACATAGGGAGAGTGAGTGAGAGCTTGAACTCTCTGATCAAAGTGATCAGCTGAGCAAAAGTGGTAAGTTTGGTGTGTATCTTTGGTAGAGGGGGAGTTGGGCCATCAAACTAGATATCATATTAATTAGGCGGCGAAGATTGGAAGCAACTCCCTGGCTGGAGCACAAGAGTACCAAATGCATCAGGTTTATTTTAACAAAACAGGACACTAGTTCGGTGAGAGAATAAAATATCACACACAAGTTTGCACCAGAAATGCACTGGTGTATTTTCAATTCACAACATAGCACAAGACAAGCAAGTTGGCACTTGTTTATTCCACTCAGAGTACTCCAACTGAGAAGCAGGCTTGCAAAATCAAGTATCATAAAAAATGACCAGTTCGTCCAACAAGGCAACAACATTCACATTTATCAAGAATTTGTGGCATGATCTCAAAGGGAACCCACCCAATCACCACTATATTAGGGTCAGGGTTGCAAAAATATCTAGGTCTGAGGCACAAAATCAATAGGATCAGGAATGTCGAAATCGCATTTCCGAGCCAAAGTAGCGAACATGAAGAATACCCGAAAACATGCTAAGCACAAGGGACAAACTAGGAGTGAATAGAATTCCGTGAAACATAGAAAGAAAAATCGACTGGGCTAACAAAGAGGAGGCAAACCCCACCAGATCGCCGGTGGGGAAAGTATCGAATTCGCCTTCCTCCTCGGTGACCTCAGCCGGAGGAAGCGGCTGCGGGTCCCACTGCAACAAGGGCCGGCGCGCCCGCGGGATGTACACCGGCGCCGTGGTATCAACCGCGGCGCGGTACAGCACGGCGCAGGGCAGCGCCACCGCGGCGGCGAGGAGGAGCACCGCGGCCGCCCCCCGGAGCGCCGACGCGCGCGAAGGCGGCAGCGGCGAGTTCCCGCGGAAGCGGCGCAGGGACGTGGCGGACTGGACTAGGATCGCGCGCTGTGGCCTCCCCATTGCAGGCAGGCAGGCGGGCGGGCGGGCGGCGGGCGGGGACGGCCACCGACGCGGAGGCGAGGGCTTCAGGCGAGACGCCGAGGGAGCGAGTCCGTCTCAGTGTAACGGCCGCGGGAGGCGCAAACTAACCACGATCCGCGGCCGCGCTTCGTAGGCGTAAAGTGGAAACCGCGAAGGCGTAAACCGCCTCCCACGCAGGCCCAACCGCCGCCACGGCTACGCACGTGAGACGGGACACTGCCAGGTGTGCCACCGCGCGTGTGCGAGAGGTGGTCAGGTGCTGCCGCGCGCCGCTCACGTCGACACGTCCCGAGCGCCGCCTCTATGACCGTGCGGGCCCATGCCCCGCCTGATCCCCGTGGGACCCATCGTCAGTGAGGAAGAGAACATTCCCCACGCGTGTATGGCGCTTACAGATGCGGCCGCAAAGGGACCGCAAGCGGCAGGCATGCCGTTGGCTGCAGCTAACTACCGCGGGGGACCAACGAACTTTGCTTCTCCTTCCCGCATGTTCTCCTCCTCCACTCGTCGTCCATTATCCATCGAGCTCTCCGCCGGCAGCTCCGGATCTGGAAGATCGGCGGAGTGGCACACGCTGGCAGAAGACTAGGATAGAAGCAGCGCGATTGAGCCGTCGGCGGAGGGAGAAACAGAGCTGTTGACTCGCCGGCCTTGGTGAGAATTCGATTCGGGGCAGAGCCATCGCGTAGCTGCTGCTACCGCGGAAAGCTCGAGGTGAAGACCATGGATTGGTTGCCTGGAGAGCTGTGCCTCAAGATCTTCCACCTCCTGGATCACCAGTCCCTCGCCTCCGCTCCACAAGGTTTGACGCCTCCCCCCGATCACCCATAATTCTACCATCCCAGCGTGGCAGTGTTTGCAATTGTTCTGCAATTCTGAATCCCCCCGTCGTCTGAATTCAATTCTCAACTATTCCAACTTAAGACGACCCTTCTTATTTGGTTTCCAATTTTGACTGGCAAGCCAGGACTTACTTTCCATTCTCGAACTGTGAAATTGGAATCAGCTGTATATACTACTTGCCGTCGTTGCCGAGGCCTGAAAACTTGATCCTGACATTCCATGCATGAAGAGATAGATGTAGCACGGCTGCAGCGTGCAGCCTGCAGTGTCTCGTTTTGGTGAGCTGCCGACAACCTTTTGACTGCGATGCTGGTTTCTCCGAGGTCAGTTTGCAGGAAATGGAGGGCGTTGACCTCCGACGACGAGCTGTGGCGGAAGCTGTTCAGCGACAGGTGGGGAGCGGACGCCGCGGCGTTCTACGCGCCGGCGGGCACCAAGTCCTGGAAGGACGTCTTCGTCGTGCAGGACCGGTGCGACCGATACGGACTGTAAGCCACCCTCGCCCATCCTGACGTTGCCAATTCCCCATCACCAGTTTGCAGTTTGCACTGCCTTCGAGTGTGACCGTTTGCCCACGTCACGTTCTTCTCAGGGGTGTCAGGATCATCAGGGAAGGGAAGGACTACTACCTGATCTACCAGGGCGAGATCCAGAGGTACCTGGGCTCCCGCCAGGACACGGACGGTGACGGCGGCGGCAAGGACACGGCGCCACAGGACGCTGAGGCTGAGGACAAGCAACGGCAGATATCCAACCGGATTATCTTCTTCCTGGGGGATCTGGAGGCGGCCTGCGCCGACGCCAAACGTGTCAAGGCGTGAACGTGATCTCCTCTACGGGCTGCGGCTGCGCCCCCGTCCAGGACTCCGGGAGCACATTGCCGCCTGTATCATGCATAGCTCGTGCATAATGTTGTACCTATACTACTGTATAGTGCTTCACAACTTATTTCAGTTCATAATCATGTTAGCATTCACAATTCATTTTGATTCTAGTATAGTAATTTAGATTGTAAGTTGACTTGATCATATATGCTTTATTTGTATGAAACTTTCATCTGTCAATGGTTCGATGCACACCCAGAACCATGGTGACTGCCAAACAAGGGAAGCAAATGATAAGTTCCACCATTTTCTTAATAAATTTGTCACCATTCCAGTTATTACAAGATCCAATGGGAAAATAAGAAGAATCGACCTCTTCTGTAAAGACGAGGATAGCATAATTTAAGTACTCTCAATGTCAGCTATGACTATGGGTCAATGATAACACGGACACCCAATTTCATACTGTGTTTGCTGAAACTCTGATGTGTTTACTAAAACAATGGTATCACGGGTAAGACTGTTACTGACAAATGCTTTGGTTGAATCAGCATTTCAGGGCAGCTCTTGCCATTTCCAACGCTCCCTCATAGGTCTTGTTGCCCCCGATGAAACCACTCATATGGACAAACACACAGCCTGGAATGCCAGTTTCTGCAGACAGTTCATCGTCTCTCATGCCCCTCCACTTCTCTGGCAGAGCCTTTCGGCTCTCGAACCTGTCGGGAGCAACAGCAACAGCTTGCACTCGCCAGCTCTTGCTCCTCTCATCCTGCAATTATGTGGCAAATCAAATACATATGTGGCAATGATATTGGAGTTTGAAGTAGGCATGCTATCAAGTAGAAGTAAACAAAAAGAATGAAATTTTTATCGTCAGCAGTTCAATTTTATTGATTTGGACAGGGACAAGGGGATGTTACCTCATAAGATTTTACTATGAAGCTATTAGATCAGATAGTACAAAACTTTTTTTTTGAAACAAGATAATACAAAACGTTGGGGAACAAGCAATACAAATTATTACACTTGACAATCTAAAATCAGTAAAAGTGTACATCAATTTGTTTTTTTCTTTACTGGCTGAGAAACAATCAGTTTGTGGCTACAATGTAAAGTGCTACTGATTGCATCACAAGTGAATTACGATGTGTAAAATCATACTAAATTGTAGTATGAGAAAAGCAGCACCCCTTACCTGATACAGCACATACGTGGTCAAAGGATCAACCTTCAGCTCCTCTTCAAGCTCAAATAGATGAAGCTTCCACTGTCATTGTGGGATAAATGTTCACTTGTTCAGGTTACATATTTCAAATTTTCAATACGCTAATCAACTTAACTATTAAACAAGCTCGAGAGATAATATGATTAAATTAAATGGTTAGTTACAATTGGTTGACACAGATCAGATGAAGTTAGAAGGAAGTACTTAAAGCACAAGCACCGTAATTTCCCCATATTTCAGGTGAAATATCCCAACAATATTGTGCATATGAAAGCTTGTAAAATAAAACAGCCAGATAGGTATAAACATTTACAGCTTTCTTTAGTATCTGAAACTGTAGGCAAAAAATTCAGTTGTCGATGTTTGTAATATCCAAATTAATGTGATCTAAAAACAACAGTCAAAATCTTACCGGGCAGAATCTATCCAGAACCATGATTTCTCCACTTGGGTCAACCTTTGATCTTGAATACAAACACTCCAGGACAATAGATCTTGCAGGTAACCATGATTTAACATGAAAGCGGACACTCTGTTATTGAAGATGGATAATATTGTCATATAAAAAGAGCAGTAGCAAAAATACATTATCTGACAACAGATTTAACAGTGAATGAACATGACACATTGTGGAACTAAGGCATGAGTTGAATGTCAATTACCTCCATAAATTCGCTTCCAGCTAGCGTCATGGCCTGTTGAAATGCAGCATTCTCCTTCTCAGGTGACTGGTCTGGATCAGTCCAGTCCGGATTAAGACGTCCAACACGTGAAGACAAGTGTGTATTGTTCACATACTTTGGTGGTTGGTCTGTGTCATATTGATTGATTCCATTGTCAATTGCATCAAGTGCCTGCAACATGATCACTGTATTGAGTATTGCTTCTTTAACCATCAGACATACATGGTAAGAACTTATAGACACATGGATGGGTAAAAAATTGCAACTACATGTGTCTCATGATAGTTGTGGGATTGAAGCTTGCCAATGATAAATAAAAAGTGCAGCCAGTTAAGAGTGATGTTTCACTGTTGGTTCATTAACATTTTCTTTCAGATTAAACAAGTGAAAAAATCCTGCCTCAGCAGAAGTCAAAACGAGTATTGTACAATGATGGGCTGAGCAAAGTGGGACTTTTAACAACCCTAAACACAGAGATACTCTCATTTGCCATAAATTTTAAACAGGATACCTTAAAAAATTACAAAGTCCATAATTCCCTAGCAATGAGAAAATATACCTTAGCTGCTGGTATTTCCTCAGTTCACGAGATCCAGTCAAAAGAATAAATGGAGAGGGGAAAACAGGAAAACTGGACTATAATCAACTAGTCGCTACTATGATGTTCCTCAGTAGCCTGTCAGACATATGTTCTAGATTTGAAAGATTAACTAGGTGTTGATGACAATTAACATTTCTTTTTAAAGAAATAAACTAAAATAACAGTGTATGGGTTAACTTAGACATTTACTGATAAACAAAAAAAGATATACTCAATTATGTTGGTCATGTAATCAGATTCACACCTCAACAAAGCTTTTATATATTGCAAGATACAGGCGGTGAACATCTTCATGATCCTCATGGACCCCAAGCTCTTTGGCAATTATCTCCTTACCGAAATGCTGTAAAATCAGGGCAACTATAAAAAATAAGCCCTCTATATATGTAAAAATGGAGACAACATAAATACAAGAGTACTAATAACAATCTTCAATGTGGAATTTGTAAGCCTCAACAACATAGCACATTATGGCAATGTTGTGATTACACAATTTAACAGCCATGCATCCCATCCACCTGATGCCATGTCGTGCAGTTGGAAACCATTTAGCATATCCCAAACTTCGTAACAAAGATTTCGCTTGAAGGATTATATGCTTTAAGTGTTATTGCAGATGGCCCCAGAGCTGTTTGGAAAAGAACGCAGAATTATTATCCATGGAGATTACCTTGTAGACAAGTCCAGCACTGCTAAGTTTAGTGTTGAATCCATGTCCAAACACCTCATTGAAGCCTTTCTGGTGATGATCATATCGATGCCGGCTGGGATCATAGACACCACCGACATCAAGCACGGCATCCAGTGTATCAAGGATCTATTGCAAAAATAGATATCGGAAATGGAGGCAAACAAGTGAGTGCAACTGCAAGATACAATACTAACTATTGCACATCCACAACAGATCAAAGGTAGTGAGCATGCATTATTACTCCATGTATATGACATTACGACGGTGATTCAACAGCATGCTAAACAAAGCAACATATACAGAATACATAGATATGTTGGATTCCTGTCATAGATGACAGGAGGTACAAAGCATGCTCATCAAATTTCTAAGGTTTCAATTCAGAACTAGTAATCAGCGTTATGAGATCTAAGAAAGCAACATAAATTCGTATCTTATTAGGGTGCCTGAAGACACATACAGACATATAATTAAATAAGCCAGCACCCAGAGCCCAAGACACAAGCAATCTTCACTCTTCAGTCTTTTACCAATTGGGTTCTGGGGAGAGAACCAAGGAATGCTATATGCTATTCGGGCCGGTAATGAGGCGAGAAAGGGACCGACCTGGGAGTCGCGGGTGCGGACGACGTCGGCTCCGGCGAACTGGGAGGTGAGGCGGATGAGGAAGCAGCCGAGCGCCTCGTCGCAGTGGAAGCTGCCGTTGTGGGTCCCCACGCGCTTGCCGCTCCCAGCGTCGTCGCCGTTGACGGTGGCGGACGAGTACACCCTCAGCCTCTTCGGCGAGGACGGGGCTGCCGGCGAGAGAGACGCCATGGCGGGGAGTGGATTCCGGATTTGGGATCGCCCGGCGCCAAGGAGAGGAGACGTGAACGTGACGGCTCGCTGCGACACCCTCCAGGCGGCGGCGAGCATTACTAGTCTTCCCGTGAGATGCGAGCGATGGGGGATGGGGAGGGTAGGGTTTTGAGTGGGCTTTGCTATGTGCTCCCCTATGTATTTATTTTAAAATCGTATTATAAATTAATTCATTGTTCTCCGAACTATAAAATATTGTTGGGCACGTAGATATTTTGTTTCGAGACAGTTTAAAAGATGCTATTTAAACACGAAATAAGTCAATTATTTGGCTCGAACAAGTCGGAAATTGCTAAAACACTCGTGGTTGCATTTGCAACGTGTAACAAAACTATGATTACTCACTCCATCCTATTTCAAGTCCAAAGTTTAAACTAAATAAACATAGAGTGATGGATTTCAAAGACCTCAAATAAAGATGCGAGAAGAACTCAAAACAACATAAAAGTAAGATGGCAGTTTTACCCTGGGTAAGGGTACCCGCGGGTACCCTACCAGGGTAGGGGTACGGGTACAGAATTCTACCCGCGGTTAAGGGTAAGGGAACAAAACTCTACCCGCGGGTAATGGTACGGAACTCTACCCGTGGGTTACCCAAAGGTACCCGCACTAATGAAGCTCATAAAAACATTTGACCCAACTAGAGCCTACCCCTCCCCCCTCGGCCCAGTGGCCTTTAAAGCTTTTTCTCGCCTTTGAGTTTGGGTGGTAAAGTGGAAAGAAACAAGTGATAACCACTCTGACAAACGAAAATAACTGACTAAGTCGTGCCGGTAGGGGGGCTGTGCCTCGCTGCCTCGCCTAGTTGCCTCTCCCCCGAGCCCCCTCCTGACTCCGACGCCGCCACTCGATTTTTTTCCCCGCAGGCGCGGCCGGCGCGCGCACAACCCTACGCCCCCGCGGCCGCCGCTCGCACAACCCCTGTGCGACTGCACCCCAACGCTCGCTAGCCGCCTCGCCGGCCGAAATCCGGCCCCAGTCCAAGCCACGACGTTGTCGCCACCTCCTTGGCTGAGTCGCCAAACTTGCTGGCTCTATGTCAATATGTGTGTGATTGTGAAATTTGAGGCTTATTTAACTATCAAATTATTATTGTACTCTTGGATATGAACGCATTGACACGTTTATGTTAAAACATTGCGGGTACCCTGTTACCCTGCGGGTAAGGGTAAGGATTCTTACCTGTTACGTTTGGAGGTTAAGGGCACCAGAGATAGACGGGTATGCCAACAAGCGTGTAAACGCTTTACCATCACCCTACCTTGCCCCGTTGCCATCCCTAGTAAAAAGAGAGGATAATCTAAAAAAAATGAATAAAAAGAGAGGACAAAAAAAGAACACATCATTACATCATCGAGATAATGGGCCCAAGGCCATCATTAAACGGCCGACGAAAGAATCCCTACTTAAATTTTAAAGGGCCTCCCATTCATGTAAATGGGCTTAATCCCAGTTCGATCATTGTTTTGGCAGACAGTGCCACATTGTTGTATGCCACTCAATCGCTCATGATGAAATTGATGACGGTGACAACGGAGAAATGGACAGTACTTTTGATCACAGTATCATGATTTCCTACCTAATGTAGAATCGAGTACTCGTTACTCGTCGATCTAGCCTGCGATTTGCCTTGATTTGTCACGCTCACGCCGCGCTCCATCCCCTTTTCCTTCTCCCCCGATTCGGTGAAGCTTCTGAAGTTATGCGCGACTGCGCGTATGCTGTAGTCCGAGATCCATGCGTATTCGGCCCAGCACGTCCTCATCGCCTTTCCGACCGTCCCGGCGGGCGCGTCACGGAGGCTTGTCCATTTGCTCCGCCCCGTGCCGCCCCAGCAACGATTCAACGAACGACCCCGGCAGCGCGCGCGGCCGGCCACGCTCCAGATTCTGGCGCTCTGTCCTGCTACTGTAGCTGCCAGCGCCACCTTTTCCGCAGTGGAGCAGCTGGAGCCAGTGCACCGGCCTGCCGGCGGACCGGCCGGGGTCTCGTCAGCCTCAAGCATGGCTCGATTGGCAGGTCGCACTTCCCCTTTTCTTTTCTTTTTTTTTGAAAAGGACGCACGTCCCCTTTTGTTTCTCCGATTGATCATCTATCATGCGTGCCGCGCCAAGGCCATGTGTACGCTCGCCAACCTGTCGGCATGCACGGCCGGGGCGCATGAGATGCTTGCGCCTGCGGTCCCTCCCGTTCGATGAATTTGTCCATCAGGTGCGAAGATCAGAAGATGCATGCAAAAAAAGTGCCATATCGGTGTTGTGGTATGTTTGCACGAGAAGAGCGGCTTCAAAAAAAAAACATCAATATTCCGAATTGTAAATTGAAGGATGCACGACTGGGCCGCTTGATTAGTCAGAGTTGTAGTGCAGTACTGCACGCCCCCATTATAAATTCTATCGTCACACTGGTCCGTGTTCCTGTGTGTTAGCATGACATGAGCGTCACAGACCCATACAGTGCTAGCCGGCTAGGTGTCTCCGGATGCAGCTAGACACCTGCCCGGCCGGCGGCCGCCCCCCGTCCGGTGTTTGCATCAAATGATCACACGACGCCAATCGCAACAGAGATGTAAATAAACCGGAAACTAAACATCCGTACACGCGATAGTAACCATACGTACAGACGTAGACGTGTCGACATTTCTTGACGCAACACAGCGTTTCACATCACACGTTGCTCCGGTGCAGTCATCTTAATTATTTCCTTGTAGATAGACTACTAACCAGCAATACATTGTGGACATGGTACGTTCGGTATTTGTATACATGATGGATCATCAAGAAGCAACCAGCACACACCAACAAAAGAAAAGGAAAAAAAACACCAGATGGTCCAAAGGGTTTTTAACAAAAAAACACAAACCCCCGTGAACACGAAAGTGACGACGACCTCTGGTGGTGGTGCGTTTCGTAAGGTAAGAGGAGTACTCTCCACCTGCACCTGCTAAGAAAGCAAAGGAAAATGGCATGCCATGCGTCGAGATTTTTGGGAACTTCCTCGTTGTTACAGGGCCAGGATGGACCCGGCCCGGACCTTGCCGCGCTGCTCCTGCGGCGGGCCTTCCGCTTCCCTGCCGGCGGGCAGGGGCCCATGTGTCACCGCCGCCCTGGCGCTGCTCGCCTTCCTCCTCTGCGCCGCCTCGTCCGCCGCCATCTGCGCGCTCCGGCACTCGTCGCTGCAGAACGCCGTGTCCCCTCTGCGAGATTGCACGCCGCATGGCTGCTGGTCAGGGCGCCCGCTCGAACGGGAAATAACAGGGGAAGAAGGAAAGATCAGAGGGTACGTACCTGTACATGAAGATGTCGCGGTTGCCGGCGAGGGGCTTCCGGCAGAGGAAGCACGCGTCCAAGAAATGCACGCCGTGGCTGCGCCCCGCTCCCGCCATCGATCTAACCCCTGCCGCTTCGGTCGCCGACCGGCTAGCGAGCGATACCACCGGCAGCACGTACGCGCGCGGCCGCTCGACGTCGAGCAATTAACGCCAAAGAAAGAGCGGCCGACTCCGGCGAGACGGGGAGTCACTTCGTCCTCTCCGGACTCCGGTGCACTGGTGCAGGCTGCAAATCGTCGTGGCGACTCCTTTCCTTTCCTTGTGTTTCTGCGTCAGATGCGTGATGATGCTTGGTGGGGAGGCAGGGCAAGGTGGTGCCGGCGGTGGCGTTTAATAATGGCTGCCCCCCCCCCCCCCCCAGAAGGAAGGACTAGGAGGGCTTGAAGGGACCGCGTCGAGATCGCTGTGGACCCACCCGTCAGCCGGCGTCACCTGGAACCCCGCGTGGAGGCCGGCGCGACGCGAAGGTCAGTTGATCACGGGCGGGGTACCACCACCACCGATCCACGGGACCCACGCTCCCGAGTCTGGCCACTTGCTGCCCTCCAGCTTTCCAGGGGGACTGTCGCACGACGCCGCGTGGGACCGCTTAGCTGTTGGCCCACCTGTCAGGGAGATCTGGACGGATCCTCGGCGGTTGGGGAGAGCCGGAGCCCGGAGAGGTGACGACGGACTCGCGCGCTCCGAATGAATCCTCTCGTCAAACTATCAAAGTCGTCAGGCCTCTTGATCACCATTTTTTTAGAATGAAAAGAGTTGTCATGCCTCGTGTGCCCGTGGAATCGCAACAGCCTTGCATTGCAAACGCAAAAGCCATATACAAAACGAGCTCGTGCAACGTGCAATTTGGGAATCTCCAGGCTCCAGCCCTGCTGCTGAAGTCTCCAAGATCTCGTGCGACTTGTACAGGAATGCAAAATCGAGTTCATCAGCCCGAAGCCTTGCTGCTAGCTTCTGAACTTTTGATGCCGTCTGTGCCTGCCGGCTGCCGTATCAATGAACGATTCATCAACTTGCAAACGCAAAAGCCATTGAAATGAGCTCGTGCAACGTGCAATTTGGGAATCTCCAGCCCTGCTGCTGAAGTCTCCAAGATCTCGTGCAACTTGTACAGGAATGCCAGAATCGAGTTCACCAGTCGCTTCTGAATTTTTGATGCCGTTTGTGCCTGCCGGCTGCCGTATCAATGAACGATTTCATCAACTTGCTCGAGAATTTCTCGGGAGGACATCTGGCACCACACTTGCACGAGAAGGGAGGACGCGCAGATTCGTCGGTGTTGGTGCGCGCGGCAACGGAGCGCAGGGTTCAGGCCTTCAGTCAAGCGGACTCGATTCGGTGACATTGCTTTCGTCGTTATTCATCGGCGTTGATCGGCCGCGCGTGTGGGTCGCGTATGCGGTGGCCCCACACGTTAGTGACTCAATGACACCGAGAATGGCACCAAGCAATGTCACCGAATCTCAGTCCTCAGTCAAGGCCTCTGTCTGTGGGAGAACCTGCATTTTCCCGAGTATAGTTGAGCTACTCGCGTCGAAGCATCAACCGGCCTGCGCTGCACTGCAGCGAGAGCGAGCCAGTGATTGCGTTGCTCCGTGCCTCCGTGGCCCGGATCCCCGAAACGCTGAGAAGACCTTGACCCAGGAGTCCCTTCGATCAGTAGTGGACGTCCACGGCAACGGCATGGGTGTTTCTGCAGTGCCTTTCCAAGGATCTTTCCGTGACAGTGCTTTTGCACAGCCGTTGATGTGTGGAATCAATTGATTAGTGTACGAGTGCCAGTGCTTGGTTCGTTCGAGGATACAGAGTTACAGACAGCGATCGGCAGTAACCGGTGAATTTAAAAAAACAATGTTCAAGGAAGGCAGCATACGCCAGCATCAGCCACTCAAGTTCAGCAGTTAATTAAACTGAAAGGAGCCCAACGAATGGTGCTGAGCTGCCTGATTCACTACGATGAAAGTCTGAATTGGTGAAGAGTGCGAAGACCTCTTCAAATTGTGCTCTCTCCATGATTGCTGAACCCGCGGCTCACGCAAGGAGAGGGCACGGTTTGGCTCCACATGCGGAGACGGAATCTGCAACAAGGCTGGATTCCTCTCGAGCACCCGGCATTGTCTTCGCACTTCGTTGTCACTTGCTCCAATCAATTCAGAGTTTCAGGCGTCAGGAGTGGCATGTCGATCTAGCAGCCTATTATTGGAGCCCTCCACCGTAATCGTAGCGGCAGTAGCGCTAGCGCAGCTGAACAGCCTATTTGTGCCAAAAAAAATTTTTTACGAAATTTGGACTTTAGAATGGAGCGAGGCAGGTGATGACCATGGTTACGGTGGAAGACAATGACCTCCATTGTGTGGAAATCACACGCGATTCTTCCACCAAATTAGCACGCGAACTTGTGTAGACTATTGTAATGCCCGTGCGTTGCTACGGACATTAAAAGATCATGTACGTAATGGAGACACTTCACATAATAGTATATCACCAGTGCTAACGCTACGGATTCAGATAACATGAAACAATGTTTGAAACTACTTAAATCTTATTTTGATAGAAAATGCAAAGAGAAATTATGCTCCCAATAAATACATGAAGTGTACAGTTTTGAAATGGTACATTTTTTATTGGTATACAAGACACACAATTGAAACAAGAGGATACGACACTTAATTTAATGTTCAAGTAACAAGCATTGTTAATCTCCTAGCTAAAGAAACTAAACCCTTCCTCCAAGGATCCTTCAAACCAACTGAATCTTCATCGGTTGTTGGCATGAATAGCACACAATTTTGTGTCCAACAACAAAGCAAGCAGGTATGCTTTTGCATGACTTTCCAAACGTTGATCAGTCTGCACAAATAGAACTTGGATTATAATTAACTCACATAAATGATTCAAGTAGTTATTGCAAAGCTACATGAGAAAAAATATATTAGAAATAGTATATTGCCCATGCTAACGCTACGGGTTGCCAAAAAGTATTTTTATTTTAAAGTAATGTTAGGAAACTTGACTGTGCTTCATATATAAAAATTTTATGTCACCTACAAACATAGGAAACCATACAGAAAAAAATGAAAAATATCAACAGCCAATTCTGAGTATTCCTTAAATGTTTAAGCTAATGCCATAGTGAACTCATGATTATCAACTGGAAATTGTTGCTCGTGCTCCAAAGTGCAAAACCTGACTACACCTGACGTACCCAGTGTCGTAGGCTCCCGCACTGTGCGGGGTCTGAGGGAGGTTATTAGCGGGAGGTTTTTCCCACACATCGTGCAATGTGTAGAGGCCACCGCTCGAAAACCTGACTACACCTACTAACGTAAAATAGATATGTCCAATAGGAGCCTCAATCCCAACCAGCATGCTCGCTCCTCGATCATAAGGTTCTCATTCCCATCCAAGGCTCCAATCATCTTCAACAATTCCACTGCATTTTGGAAAGAACTGAAAGTGACAATAATAGTCATTTTTGTTGCCTATACTTACAACATTTATCTACTGTTCATGTTGGCTAATCAAACAGAACACATGGTTCCTTAACAAGATTGTGAGGTTGATGAAAACCAAGGATGAGTCGATTAAAAAACAAAAATAATTCCAAAGGACAAATGGATACAATAATTAGGATATCTACAAAATACTACAATAACAGACAGTGGATAGAGATAAAATGGAACTTGGTGTTCTTATTCTTAGATGACTCCTTGTCCAGCAAAAAGTAAAGAATGAAGTAGGAAATATAAGGATGTCCAAGAAAAGGAAAACAAGAGTAACCTTATGCTTGCCAAAGATAAAGGAATTGATACGATCTTAGAAATCGGAACTGCAATTAATTGAATTAAGCAATTAGTCCTAAGGTGAGGCAAAAAATATTATTTATTCAAAAATAGTTTCAGCAACAGTTACAAATGAAGAGAGCTATGTTATATCTTTGCATCATACTATCATTCCTCCAATCATACTACTGTTAATTAAAACAAAGGCCATCCCTCACATAAACGTAACTGAAAATCATAAAACATCGTTTCCAGCAGAAACTCCACAGAATACAAAGCATCTGAACTTAAAAAAAGGAGTTTACGGAATGGAATATCATCATTTCAAATAAAATTACGATGATATATAATAGGATGACAAAACTTATGGTAACTCAGTCAAAATTGAAATCTGCAGGTGCACTGACAGTCAGTGGCTCAGTGCTTTAAAAGATAGCTAGCAGGCTAGTTAGTTAAGTTGCAATCATGTGCAGGGCAAGACGGGCAAGCCAAGGTAAGCAGGCAGCTTATTTCTAAACAGTATACGACCTTATTTCTGAAGCAAAATATAAAATATTCACAGCATATTTACATTCTTTAAGAATGGTCCAATTGCAAACTTAACCAGCCGCAAACCTTACAGTAGTGAGTCATTCGACATGTATATGGTCAGTTTTATGTGCAACACAAACACTACCTTGGCAAAAAAAACTCGGTAATTAGGCAAGTGGAATTAAATGAAAAACAAAAATCTACACCAGTCGAATCAATTTAAAATATGGACCTAGTAAGGCACAAGGATGCAGCCTGTTTAAATATGTAGCATAGATTAAATCTCTTCCTGATTTATAGTCACATTTCAATGATACCGCTAGAGAAAAAGGACCAACCAGGATCAATGATTGCTCACAATTTAATGAGTTCATAAAAAATACTACTGTAACTTCTATGGAGGTGTTTGTGGTACAGTTTTGACTAACGAATCTAAGCTTGTAAGATTGTTTGAATGGAGAAGCTAATAAAGTCGTAGAAAATTGACCTTGAGACCTCTTTCTTATTGTATCTCAAGAATCATTCGTGCATCTAAACAATGGCATGTAAAAGTACCTCGCCACCTTGCCCTGTAACGAAGTGGCAATACTTGTCAATGCAGAACCATCTTGGAAGTTGACCGGTGAAGCATGCAAAGAGTGAAACGAAGTGGGTCAGATAAGTAGCTTCAACGAAATTCAGGTTGGTAAGGTTTTTTTCTTTTCTACAATATCAAATGGTAGATTGTAATTGAAGTAGGTGTTTAACTGAAATCCAAAAGTCATTCTTATAGGTATACAACGACAATTTTAACAGAAATCTAAATGGCGTACTCCATGTCAGGCCAACATTCAAACAATTGTCAGGCCAAGACTCAAACAATTAAAGTTTACACAATACACAATAAATATGGGTACCATTTGTAGACAGTTAAGTAATTGCGGAGAGACTATGCCACTGAAGAATCTGTCACCTCCCTTGGTACCTTTATTTAATCTAACCAATGTGGTTTAGGATTGGGACTAATAGCAAGCCTTTGTGGTCGTTGTTGCTCTACCTTTATTTTAGGTATGGTTTGCTATTATCAGTTTAAGGCATGTAATTTCTAATTAAGCTGCCAAGTAAATAATCAGCTCATAGAAATCACTTTAGAAGTTCCTAGCGGATGCACATCGACCGACTACCGGGAATGGGATCTCGTGGATTGAGCTATGGAATGCGAAAAGCGGGCATTTTCTTACCGAGGTTTGATTCACCAGGGTCAGAGATGGCTGGTCACGAAGACGGTCAACCATGGTGAAGGCCACCTTCGGCAAGCAGGCTGCGTCTGTAAGTGAGACCGCCTCCGACAAGGGCAGCAGCTGCCCCGCCGGCACCACCATTTTCTTCGCGTACCAACCGCAAATAAGCAAAGTGCATACCTGCGAGGCAACAACAAAATGCAAAAGGAAGAATCAAAACAACAGAACAAGTCAAATTTCAACTTACTAATTGCGAGGAACTGGGCCTGAGTGCGCGGATCGTGCCAGAGGAGGACTACCTGGAGGTGGAGTTGCGAGAGCAAACTGGGCAGGCGGTGGTGGCGGCCGGCTGCCTGAAGGAGGACTCACCTTCTCCCAGCGGCGCGGACTGAGGCCGCTGATCCACACCGCCTCCCGCGCGGGGGCGCCAAGGCTAAGGTGCGCGGAGACGGGGTGTCGTGCCGCCTCCGAGGGCCGCCATGGAGGAGCCATGCCCGCTGGAGATCTGCTAGCCTGGGGTCGTCGCTCCCCGTGACGCCTGTGGGGGTGCTCGCCGTGGACGCTGTTCTCGCGCCTCCCACTCGAGGGCGAACCATGCCACCGTGTCATACCTCCCTGGCGTAGTCCTTTCCCGCCGTCCCCGGCGCTGGATCCCGCTGTCCTCCCACCACATCCCTCCCCCTCTGCATCCCGCTCCCGCCGTCCCAGGAGACAAAGGGTAGGATGCCCGGGCGGAGGAGAGGAAGGGACGCGAGCTGGGGGAGGAGATGGGTGGGAATCGAGAGGGTGGCGGGCGTGGTGCGACGGGAGGTGAGGGGGTGGGAATCGAGGAGGCAGCGATAACGCGGCCGCGGCGTGGGGATTGAGGGGGCACATGCGTGTGGGACCGAGGAGGATGTGCGGGTCACTGGATGAAGGGATGAGGTTTGATCCGGAGGAGGTGAGCCGTTGGATCGTGGGTGAGTGAGAGAAAATTGACGTTTGCAGCAATTTGAGCCTTTGGATGGTGGGTGAGTGAGAGAAAGTGGATGTTTGCTGGTGTAATTAGTTAGGTGTACTTAGTTTGCTAATGACTGTTTGGGTGATTTGTTTGTGTGGCTTTAAAAAAGAATTAACTGGTGCATTTTATAGTAGCAGTAGATAGTAGTAGTAGATGAAATAGCTCATTCAGGAGTCGATGGACACTAAAACGCGAGCGATTGTTTTCTGAATCGCTCGTTGTGATTGCATTTGCAGGACACAGAAACACCTCCGCTACCTTTCGTTTCACGTCGGATACATTTTGCAGACGGAAACAAGGGGGTCGTGGCTACTTGGTCCTTTTTACAAGGGGGGAGAATCCTTGTCTGGTACTACTATACTAGGAATGTGCAAGAATTCATTCGTCATCCTTGTGTACGTGGGGACGATCGAGTGTGCGTGCCCGGAACCGACCGGCGTGTGGTGTGGTTCCTGCCTCCGTCTAGTGCTGTGGCTGGAGCTGCCGCTGGGGACGGTGGTCCCTCCGCGCCATCGCCGCCGCCGCCGCCGCCGCCGCTTGCTGCTGCGCCAGCATCAGGGAGTGCTGCTTCTTCCTCCGGTGCCTCACGCGGTCCGTCTCGATCTGCTCCCTCCTGCACTCGTCGCTGCAGAACGGCGTGTCCCCTCTGCGCTCCCGGGGACGCACGCGACGACGCGGGTGTTAATCGCCGGCGGCGACGAAGAAAACAGAAACAAATGACACGAGAGCTGCGGCGCTAGCTAGCTAGCATGCGGCGTGCCAGACCTGTACATGAAGATGTCGCCGCAGAGCGCCTTGCGGCAGAGGGTGCACTCGTCCAGGAAGCTGTTCGGCTCCTCGGCATCCGTGTCGGGGACGCAGAACATGGACGGCGCGCGCCTCGCCGAGGCGGGGCTGCCGCCCTCCTCCTCCGTCGCCGCCCCCGCGCCGCCGTCCACGGAGCGCCGCGGCCGGTGGGCCTGCGCGCTGCCGCCGGAGAACACCGCCGCGAAATCCGGGTTTCCGAACGCGTGGAAGTAGGACGACGTGAACTCCATCTGGCCGGCGCCGGCGTCCCCGAGGCACGAAGCGCGCGCGCGCGGGGCCGGTCCAGGAGCTGTCACACCGCACACCGGAGGCGCAGGACGGCAGCTGGGCTTGGGAGGGAGGGGAGGCACGAGGGGTTGGTTTTAAAACCAAGCCAAAGAGGGTAACCGGTAACGGCTTGGCGGATGGCGGTTAATTAACCAACTCGTACCTGGCTTCCTTCCTTACCAGGGGAGGGTTAGCGAGAACCAATGGATGAGTGCATGTGGACATGTGGTTAAATCTGGCATCGTGCTCTGGCAGACAGCTCTATTTACCTCGCATCTGAATCGCCAAAGATAGATAAAACCAGTAGTAGCTGAGCGTGCGCTACACTCCATGCATAATGCTTTGGAAAATCAGGAGCTTTATCACAGCATATGTTTACACTCCAGGCATAATGTCATTTGAACAAGCATTTGCCATTTTACGGTTGCTTTTGTGTGTGTGGTGTGAGGCTGTGAACTATGAGCAATCACTCTAGTGTTTGTACGGTGCTTGGGTGACGCCAGGTTTTGGTCTTCCATCAAAAACGTAAGTCCGTATAGGCCATCAAAAACATAAGTCCGTATAGGCCATCAACAGTCTTAAGATCACACTTTGACTAGCAATAACTATAAAACGAACCTTAGATTATCAAAAAAGATGTATTTTATAATTTTAAAAATCAACCTAGCTATTTCAATGTTGTGTTTTTTTAGACTACGACACGCAAGAAGCCGACATGAACTCTTTATTAAAGGTGGCAAACCACAGTTGAATGTACAAGTACATGAAGCAGGGTATGCAACTGGACAAATCCAAGGAATAAAGGAAAAAAGAATTAGAACACAACATACATAATTGAGGGACACAATGTCGGGTTTTGATACTGCTGGTAAGTAAATTTTGTTATGTTCATGCGCCTGATCCGGATGGTTGGGCTTAAAGACTTAGGGGTTATACTCATTCAGGAACCACGGGTCCCTACGTCCAGTCGAGGAAGCTTTCTATATGCCGAGGAGGCTTATAGTAGGGGGTACAAGCTTAGGTCAAGAGAGGGAGCATGTCCCAGGTCTCTAAGTGTGATGGAGAGCTCGTAAAGCTCTGATGTGAGTGTGTGATGCTATTATTTCTGATGTGCTGTTGTTGTTCTCCATTCGTTGTCTTGTGTCCTTGTGAGTCTTTTTTCGATCATCTGTTCACCGTACATGCTTCCCCTTTTATAGATCAAGGGGAGCTTATGTACATGAGTTAGGATGGTAAAATCATGTTCTGGTACAGTGTTGGAATAGTTGGCAGAACAATGTCGTGGTGTGGACCTCCGTCTTCGGTTAGCGCCGTATGCCTGGCTAGGTGCGGTAGTCCTTGTAGGGCGGCGTAGGCGGCAGCCCCTGCTCCAAGACAGCTGCTCCGCGACTCATGGTCTCGCAGAACTGGTAGGTCGGAGGCTTCCCGTGTAAGCCTCAACCTTTCCTCTGATAGCAACTCAGTCAGGTCACATCATTCGATGACTTATACGCGAAGAATTCGCCCGTCCTTCGCTATTGTTCCGCTTTTAGGTGATAGGACATCGTCGCAGCTCGCCTCCCACGCGGAGGGAAATCCCATCATGGCCTGATAGCATGGATCCTCCCGCTCTGCAGTTCTGGCACGTCCCGGGCGCAGAGCCGTGCTGCCACACCGCGGCCGCCATCGCCCCCCCCCCGTCGTTGGGTTGCGGGTGGCGAAGCCTTAAGTTGTGCAAGGCGTGCGGAACCCTCTCCAGAGGTAGACGTGGTGCCAGGCCGCTCTTGGGGGGGGGCATCTGGATCTCTGTCCACTCAGACACAAAGTCTGCGAGGATCTGCGACTTGATTGCTTGCCTGGGGCAAAACTCGATTTCGAACTCTCCGAGCTCGAATGACCACTTGACAATGCGGCCATTGGCGCCGCGGTTGCGGATGATCTCTTCTAAGGGAAACGAGGACGGGACCACGGTCTTATGAGCTTGGAAGTAGTGTCGAAGCTTTCTCTACGTGATCAGGAGCGCATAGAGCAGCTTCTGAGGTTGTGTGTAACGTGTCTTAGTCTCGGTCAGGACCTCGCTCACGTAATACACAGGTCGTTGGACAGGATAGGCCTGCCCTTCTTCTTCTCGCTCGGTGACGAGAACCGTGCTGACCACATTAGTGGTGGCAGAGATGTAGAGTAGGAGTGTTTCCTTCGGGATTGGCGGTGTCATAACTAGTGGCGTTGTTAAGGACTCTTTGAGAGCCTCAAATGCTTTCTGGGCTTCGTCGTCCCATACGAACTTGTCAGCCTTCTTTCAATAGCTTGAAGAAGGGTAAGCCTTTTTCGCCGAGCTTGCTGATGAAACGACCTAGAGCCGCCATCATGCCAGTGAGTTTCATGACGTCTTTCTTGTTGGATGGCTTGGCCATCTTTCGTATAGCGTCGATCTTTGCAGGGTTAGCTTCAATGCCTCGGTGCCCGACCATGAAGCCCAGGAGAAGTCCAGAGGGGACACCGAAGACACACTTTGTTGGGTGAAGCTTCCACGGGAACTCTCGCAAGTTAGCGAAGGTTTCAGTGAGGTCAGCAATGAGCTTGTCTTCCTCTGTGGTCTTGACGACCACATCGTCTACGTAAGCCTCGACATTCTTTCCGATTTGGGACTTCAGGCACTTCTGGATTGCCTTCTGGTATGTTGCTCCAGTGTTTTTCAGGCCGAAGATCATGACCTTGTAGCAGTAGATGTCGTGGGGCGTTATGAACACCGTTTTGTCTTCGTCGTTAGGATGCAGGGCTATCTGGTGATATCCCAAGTAGCAGTCGAGGAAGCAGAGTAGGACGCTGCCAGCCGTGGAGGCCACGACCTGGTCAATACGAGGAAGAGGGAACGGATCCTTCGGGTAGTGCTTGTTAAGGTCGGTATAATCGATACACATCCTTAATCCACCGGTTTTCTTTGGTACAAGAACCGGGTTTGCGAGCCAAACCGGGTGTTGACATTCTCTAATTAAACCTGCAGCTAAGAGCTTACAAACTTCTACTTCTATAGCTTGTTTTCTATCTTTTGCAAATCGCCGAAGCTTTTGCTTGATAGGTCGTGCGGTCTTGTTGACTTCAAGTCTGTGCTTAGCCAGCTCCCTGGGGACGCTAGGCATATCAGATGGACTCCATGCGAAGATGTCAGCGTTGTCCCTGAGGAAGCTGGTGAGCGCGAGTTCCTGTTTAGGGTCGAGGTCGGCCCCGATGACAACTTCCTTGGATGCGTCGAGCAGGCCGAGGCAAACCTTCTTGACAGCTGGAGTAGGGTCCAGGGCCGTGCTTGTACGCTTCTACTCTGGTACATGCAGGGTAGTTTGGTCGATCTTGGCTGCCTAGGCGACCATGACTGTTGTTGCGGCTTTGATCGCTGAATCTTTGGAGAGCTCGACGGTGGCGCTTTCACAATTGTAGGGGACCATGATGTCCCTGAGGACAGAAAGGTTTCCGTTTGGCGCTGGCATCTTCATGATGAGGTAGGTGTGGTGCGGTATAGCCATGAACTTGGCAAGCATAGGTCGACCGAAGATGGTGTGGTATGATGAGCGGAAGTCCGCGACCTCGAACGTCAGGTACCCTGTACGGAAGTTCTCCTCTGTGCCGAAGGTGGCCGGCAGGCATACATGACCTATGGGATACGCAGCCTTGCCGGGCACAACCCCATAGAAAGGTTCATCACAAGCGGTCATCTTGCTGAAGTCGAACTCCATCTTGCGCAGCATCTCTGTGAAGATGATGTTTAGGCTGCTACCCCCGTCGATGAGGGTCTTAGGCAGGAAGGCCCCATTGACTATGGGGTTGACAACCAACGGGTAGGTCCCGGGGTCAGGGATGTGAACCCAATGATCTTTCCTGGAGAAAGTGATGGGGAATTCAGACCACCACAGAGGTCGTGGGTTTTCGGTGTTGACGTGCCCGATCTCCCTGGCGTTTGATCGGGTCTGTCGGTTGCCTTTGATCGTTTGGCGACCTCCGACGATGAAGTTGATCTCACGGTTGGCCTTCTGGAATGCACCATTGGGGTTACCCCCTTTGGGTGCTGGCGGAGGTGTCCGCTCTTTCCGGTTGCTGTCTTCGTGATTATGGTCGTCATGGCGGCGTCGGTTATCACGTTAGTCGTTGCGACGATCATCATGACGATCGTCGCGATGATCACTTTTGTGGTCGTCACGCCTGTCGTTGCGGTTATCGCGACAGTTGTCATCACGTTTGTCATCATGGCGGTAGTCGTCGTGTCTGTCATCGCGGCGATTATCATGTTGATCCCTATTATCATTGTGAGGATAGGGCCTACGATCGCGGTAATCTCGTCGATCGGGTCGACGGTCACAATTGTCGAAGTGTTGAGCACCGTTACGGTCGTCGTTGCTCTTGGTCTTCTTAGAGGTAGACGAGACTCCAAGGGCACGCTTTAGCTGTTCACACTCTCTGATGGTGTGTTTGGCATCGCGGTGGAACTGGCACTGGTCGTCCATGTCCATATTGAAGTCACCTTCGAGGAAGGTGGGGGGTCTTGGCGGATCTGCTACATAGGCTTCACCGGATCGTTTGCGCGACCTGGTGTCTCCGTCATCGTGGTCTTCCCCGTTGAAGTCATGTATTACCGCATCTTGAGTGTCGACCAGTTTGTCGACGTAGGCCATGAGGTCGCCAATGGTGTGTGCGTCGGCCTCATGGATCTTCTCGAACAGCTTGATGTTGGTGATTCCCTTTTTATAGTAAGCGATGACGTCTTCGTCTTTGACACCCGCAAGGGTGTTGCGGTTCTCGAAGTAGCGGTTGGTTTACTCACAGAGAGTTTCACCATGTCTCATTCGTACTCTTGCGAGGTGGTGAGTATTACCAGGATGATTGTAGGTCACCTAGTAATTGGTCGTGAAGAGGCGAGACAAGGTCACCTAGGAGGTGATGCACTCTATTGGGAGGTTATCGAGCCACAGGAGTGGTGCCTTGCGCATCACGAGGGGGAAGTGTCCCGCCATGTGGTCTTCATTGCCGCCGGAGGCACGCGCTGTGATGCTGTACATCTTGAGCCATATACTAGGGTCGGAGCGCCCGTCGTACTTCTCAATAGTTGGCTTGAAGTCTTTTGGGTATCTGATCGTCCGGAGACGTCGTGAGAAAGCTGGGAAATTATTGACCGCTCCCGGGCTTGCAGATGGGGCATGAGCCGCGGGGATGACGTAGAGGTCGTCGGGAGGGCCATTGTCTTGGTCGTACTGAGCACGTCGCAGGAGTTCCTGGTCATGCATGATCCAGAGTTCTGTAGCTTGGATGGGGTTGTTGGCGTCAAGGGCGTCAGGGACCCCATGCTCGCGGTTGTAGTTAGCACGTTGAGCTATCTCGACTTCATCTCTTACGCGGTGGCGCTGGCTTCCCTCTGCACTATTGGCCTGGACCAGAGAAGGCTAATCTCCTGCATTGTGTCTTGGGTTTGGAGCGGCGTTCCCCTGAACATTGACAACATTAGCTGCATTGTTGACGACGTTACCAGCATCATTGACCTGAACGTTTGCTGGAGCGTTGGCTACAGCATTGGCTGGATCATTTACTGCAGCATTGGCTGGAGCATTTGCTGCAGCATTGGCAGCTGGGTTGACTGGTTGTGCTACTTTGTTTTCGCTTCGACCTTTTTCAGTCACCGGGTCGAGGGGACCCTTGCTATGACTTTGTTGGCGAGGACGCTCCGATCTGCTTCTGGAGTAGGAACTTGCTGCGGATTTGCTGTATCCGGGACCTCTTTCTTCGATCTGAGCGGCTGCAACGCGGACGTTGGCTTGGAGGCGCCGGATCATTGGGGAATCTTCGAGCTGATCTAGAGCGGCAAGAGCGGCTCCCAAGTTGGTTTGTGGTGAGTTGTAAACTTCGAGCCCGTTGCGCTCGAAGTCCCTAAGGAGGTCTCGCGCACGCAGTCTGTTGGCACGAGGTGCATCATCTTGGTGTCGCTGCTGCGGGGCAGCTGGTGCCACAAGTGCTTGTTGCCCGGCGGTTGCATTGACTTGTCGGACGTTGGCATTGACCTGTCCGGCGTTGGCATTGACCTGTCCGGCGTTAGCCGGTTGTAGGCCTGCACCTGGGGTAGCGGCAACAATTTCTTGTTGTCGTCGGACGGCTCTAGCAGCATTAGCGTTTCACACTCTTGACGTTGCTCGTCTGTTTCTCCATCTTGCGATGGTATGTCCGCAGAGACGACCAAGATCTAGCGATCTGGTGTCTCGAACTCTTCTCCCGGATAGTTCGGGGAGATCGTTGTGTGGGCGACCTGGAACGCAAGGCGGTCCGGAGACGACTCTTGGTTCATCCGGCGGCGGTGGGCCGCAGTAAGGGGTCGACGAAACTTCTTGAGGACACGACACTGGCGTGCAGTGTGTTTGGACTTCTCGTGGACTGGCAGGGTTTGTCGAGGTGATTCCTGCGGCTTCCACGATCTTGAGAGTTGAGTCCAGATTCGATCTGGATCTTGCGTTTCATGTAGCGTGATGCTACGTGAGTAACGTTGCGCAAGCCCAGAGGCATGCTAGAGGGTAAAGAGGTCGCGTGAGGGCGTTTGATGCGCTCACAGACTTTGATTGTGTCAGAGAGCATGCCCTCGACACGATCGAACCCTGCGATCAGGTCGCTAGGAGTGGGTGGGTGGGTTTTCTTCGACAGATCTGTTTCGGTCTGTTGGTTGGTGGTGACCGCGTTGCCTTCGATGACGAGGTAGGCGGCCGGAGTGGTGGAAGTAGTCGGCATCGAGCCAAAGCAGATGTTGACGGGGTTGGCGAGGAAATCCGCCATGCTCTCCGGGAAGATGACGTCGTTGGTCGAAGCCATCGAGTTGCACGAAGAACCTTGGCTCCGCCCCTACCTGGCACGCCAACTATCAGATGGTGAGATCTGGACAGCCCACCGGGGGGTGTTAATCCCTGTGGTTTATTTGTTCGGCGGGGAGGAGTCTAAGGCTAAGAACTCGAAGGTCGCACATGGGTACGCGGAACACAGAGAACACAACGAGTTTATACTGGTTCGGGCCTCCAGAGAGTAAAACCCTACGTCCAGTTTTTCGGTTTGTATTGCTGAGGATTGCGGGATTGGTTGAGCTTACACAAGGGATCGCCTCGTCTGCCTTATATTGGCCAGTGGACGAGGTCGGTTCCTGAAAGGATCTTGATGTCGCCTAGAGGGGGGGTGGATAGGCGAGTCCTGAAAATCAACACTGAAAACAATTTTATTACTGAAACCCGGATACTCCGGACTTCTCCCCGGAGTTTCTGGAAAGTCCGGAATCTTTGGACTGGCTCTTGCGCAGCGGAATATGCACACTACCCAAAACCGGTGCCACCAGTTTTGCAAATCCGGTGCCACCGGTTTGCTCGGCGTTGACTCCCCTCTAACCTCCTTCTTGATTGCTTGCTTGAAATCAACTAAAGCTGGGTGAGTAGTTCAGAGTGAAGTTTTATGAAGAATATTCAATGCCTGCACTTCACAAACACAAACACCCGAGTAGATCGACAAATATGACAAAGAGCAAGCTAGGAATAAGAAGTAAGATAAATGTGAGGTAAATCAACAAGAGACACAATGATTTGTTTTACCGAAGTTCGGATTCACCACCGTGTGAATCTTAGTCTCCGTTGGGTGCTTCTCCTACCGAAGTCGGGTTGCATTCAACCCTTTTCCCGATCCATTAGATGGCTTCTTCCCTTGCGGAAGCGAAGCAAGACCTTTACAAACTTTCCCACAGCTCACCACACCTTGGGAGATTATGGGCGACGCCTAGCCGTCTAGGAGGCAACCCTCCAAGAGTAACAAACGCCACGAAGATCTCTTGCTATGAACTTGAGTGCTCAAGGATGGATTAGCTCCATTTTCACTCAATCTTTCAATCCCTCACCCAAATCTCTTCTCTTCTCAAATCTCTTGCTATACTAGAGATGGGAGTGCTTAAAAGGGCTTTGGATATGTGTTTTTCATGTGGGGAACCAACAGCCCCAAATGGGAGAGGGTGAGGGGTATTTATACCCATCACCCAAAAACTAGTCGTTGGCTGTTAAGTCCCGGAAACTCTGGAATCCCCAAAACTAGCCGTTAGATTCAAAAGTTCCGGATATTCCGGACATTTTTCCGGAATCTCCGGAAAATTCCCGGAATATCCGAATCTTCAGTGGACAGCACTAGTCACCTCGGAGAAAAAGCCATGACTTTTTACTCCGGACTGCGGATTCGATGATCTTGGACTCTATGGAAATCTTATTCAGAGGAGCACCTATTCCAACTGAAAATAAGCTCCAAAACCATCAGGTGCATGTCTGGTGAAAAGTGTTTCTCTCATGATAGCACTTGGGAGGTTAGGTTTGAGCACTGAGACATAAGCAAAGCTATCCACGTTGCATCCCTCTTGATAGTACGGCGTACCTATACTCAAGATCAAATATAAATGCAATATTAGAATTCTTGAGCTTCTTCTTCAAGAATGGCCATACTTGATCAATATATCCTCATGAGAGATCCATCCATCAATGCCTCATTGATTTGAACACTTCTACCTTGAGCTAGTGACTTTGATCTTTATATAAGAATGAAACCCAATTCTCGATTAAGTCACCCTTCACATGACTCAACGAATATGTAATGCTTCTTCATTGCTTCACTCGGTTAGGCTCGACTTGATACCTCGAAACTTTCCAAGCTATAGCCACTTCACCCTAGCCAAGCACATGGTCCAAGTCACTACTCGGCCAACCTTAGCTTAGTACCTCGTTGTTAATCCCTTGCTTGATTTCTTCATCCATTCGTTGCCAATTTGAGTGAAACTTTGACTCAACATCAAGAGTGGAATTCTATTGAGATCATGCCTTCTTTTAATTTAAATATCCATTTTTATTATAACAAGCTTCTTCCTTCAATAAGAGGTTATCCAATGTTCCAAAATCAATATGCCTCTTTCTTATCCTTCATTAGCTTGTCATATACCATCTATATGCTTCATGGGAACATGACATTCACCATTGAGTTAAGCCATTTCACAATATGAGGCTAAAATCATGCCTCAACTTATCTTGTATACACATAACTTGTTTTCACCATGTAGATAACCAATGTCATATATATCAACCTGTTCACATGCTTGACAAAGACATTAGATTTTTAATCTAGTTGTCAATCAATACACCAAAACCCACTTAAGGGCCTAGATGTCTTTCAATTCCCAGAACCGACTAGGAGACCTAAGTCTACGTTACACATTATGCCATATCCCGTCGATCTGCTTTGGTCGAAATCCACCGAGGTCTTGTCTTGTACGCCAAGTCTGGAGGTCGTGAGGAACTAGGTCGTCTGGGGAATCTTCTGGAAGGTCTTTAGGAGGTCGTGTGGGCTGCCAACTAGGTCGGTTGGGCCCACTGACAGGTCGGCAGGTCATCTAGTAAGCCGAACCCATTTGTCGGGGACGGCCGTGAGCCTGGTTGATGGGGACCCAGGGGTACCCATGTCTCACACTTCCTTAGGTTGTGCAGGGGGAACCCTTAAGTCGGAGCTGAGCCCTTGGGCGATTCGAGGTTGAAACCCACTCGAGATGATGAGCCTGTGTTGCCGGTGTTTGATGCTGGGTCGTTGCGACAGTGGGCTGTCTTAGTCTTCATGGACCGGGGATTAAGAGCTAAGTTGATTACCCCACTTTATCCTCTTATCACACAGACCTAGGACTGTTTATGACACAAGGTGAAAGACTACA
This sequence comes from Cenchrus americanus, assembly GCA_947561735.1. Classification (NCBI taxonomy): domain Eukaryota; kingdom Viridiplantae; phylum Streptophyta; class Magnoliopsida; order Poales; family Poaceae; genus Cenchrus; species Cenchrus americanus. Next base: position 27,365,787 of record OX387241.1, on the reverse strand, counting down.
ACTGATCACCAAATCGTGACTCCATCAAGCGACATGCTCGCCGAAAAAAGTGTCGTGGAACTGTCACTCCCAGGAGCGAGAACGAAGCAACACTCTATTAGGAGTATTAAACGTATATTATTTACAAAAATAATTACACGAATGGACCGGAAATTGCAGAGACGGATCCATTAAGTCTAATTAATTCGCATTGGAGATTATTTATTGTAGCACGACATTGTATAATCATGACATAATTAGGCTCGTTAGTTGTCGAAAATTAAGGTAAGGGTCGTGGAATGGGTTTTGTTGTTAATCTACATTTAATACTCCAAATTAGTGAAAAGAAGATTAATGCGACATGTTGTTGGTGAAAATTCTGTGAACAAAACTGGCCCTAGGGAGTGCTATGCACTCCCAAAAATTGCAGGAGTGATTATAGTTAAATGTTGACCATATGTACCCCTCCTTAGCTCGACACTATGCACCGCTCCAATTTGTTCTAACTTCACCACTAGTCGCTCCTCATGTCGTGATCACAACTCACGAGTTTAGTGGGATATTTTCCGTTCAAAAGGAAAAAAAATCTTCCATGACGACATGCAAAAGAGCAATGTTTTTCATAACGAAAATAACAAAAAATTTCCCGTACTAAACAAGTCCACATAAACATATTAACGTCTCAAACAAATGACTGGCAGTCCATGTCCATATGACGACATAGTAAAATGGTACGATAGACAAAGCCTCTCCCGGCACAGCCACTGACGAGTGAATGGTTCCGTGCACGCTGCTTCTGCAAAACAACCACACAATTAGAGCAACTCGAGCAGGAGTGTTCATATGGACCTCTACTCTAAAATTTAGAGGTTTTGTGAAAAAACCAACTCCAGCACGACTTCTAAATGGACCTCCATTTTGCACGCCCCTCCAAATTTCCCCGCAAAACCTCCATTCCCGTAGGGCCTCTACTCCCCCTCCAAAACGTGGGTCCCACCCTTTTATTTTATTTCCTCTCCACCTGGTTTCTCTCCTGTAATGTCCCTCTCCCCGGCGCAGCTCCTCGAGGCGTCCGGGTGGGCCTCGTAGTCGTCGTCGTGCGAGTCGTAGGTGATCTCGATGGTGCGGTCCGCGACGGCCGGCGGCACGGGCGCGCACCGCCAGCCCTCCTCCAGGACGGACCTCGTGGCCGAGTCGAACCGCTGCAGCTCGCCGGCGTCGTCCTCCTACTTGATCTGCAGGCTGACTCCTCACCACCGGGGTTCTTGATCGCGTCCTCTCCCTGCTCCGCAATGGCGACACCACGTCTCTGCGACCGACGATACCGCGTGCGGGAGGAGCAAAGTCGTGGTGGGCGCCGAGCTGCGGCGGTGGCGCTCGCTGGACGCCCTGGAGCGGTCTTGGTGGCGGCTTCTTCTTAGGCGTCAACGTGGCACGGCTCCATCGCGCCGGCGTCGGGCTCCGAGGACGGTGACAATGGCCACTCGAACGAGGCGGCCAATGCCGCGACCGCCCGGACGTCCTTGGGTGCCGCGGACGCGGAGCGCGGGAGCACCCCGGCGAGGTGCGGGAAGTTGAGGTGCGCGGCACGGTGGAGAGCACGACGACGTCTGGGCGTGGGCGACCATCTCGGGAGCTCATGCCAAGGTTTTACTTACCGAACAGGAGGCCCTAACCGCCGGCCTCCGGTAACGGTTTACCGCTCGGTAAGCCGCGGTAACCGCTGTTTAACGAGCAAATTCAAATTTTCAAATCAAACGGCAAGTCAATCGGTAACCGATCGGTTTACTGGTCGGTAAGGACCGGTAACCGATCGGTTTACCGGTCGGTAAGGACCGGTAACCGGTCGGTAAGACCGGTAAACCGAGGCTGAAGACAGTAATACGAACATGTATTTGTGGTTCTCCGGTGATGATTTAATGAAAATATTAGCATGATCCATGCATAACTCAATGTAAAGGACATCACAAAACCTCACCAAATGAATAATATCATAGTTTTGCATACAAACAATGTCATAGTAATAATTGTGCATACAATACCATAATGATAGTGATAATCGTGCATACAAATACAATACCATAGTCATAGACTCATAGTAATAAAAGATCAACGCTGTAGAAAAGGGAAGACCCCCATTTGGGTCGCCATCTGGCACTCGGCGGTGGACATGACATTCAAACCTTGCACTCTAAGCAACTCAGCCTTGTAGTCTTGCCAAGTTTGCCCCGTCCACGCTGCTGTCGTCTGCCATTGCTGAAGTAACATATTGTAAAAATGTGGATCTTCCCATTCGTATACCCATCTTGTCGGTGGCTGTGTGCTAATGTCCGGCCTGGGATAATGAAAAGACTGGGAGGTATCGTTGTACGAGGAAGAAGAGTACTGAGGAGTGTCGTAGTCTGTCGGTCCAACCGTTCTCCTCTGCGATTCCGGTGCTCCATGGTCGCGATCCTGAGTAGCATGTGTGAAATCAGTCTCCCCTGCATTTGTATCTGTATAAATGGACAACATCCACAAATCATTCAAATAAATCAAATAAAGTTTTAAATAACATATCTAAAATCAAACCTAAAATCTACACCCTAAATCAAACCCTATCTACATCCTAAATCAAGCCCTATCTACATCCTAAATCAAACCCTATCTACACCATAAATCAAATCCTATCTACATCCTAAATCAAACCCTATCTACATCCTACAACAAATCCTATCTACACCCTACATCCTACAACAAATCCTATCAACGGATTACCACGGACTCGCGCCGGATTACCGCGCGGCCGGGTCGGTAAACCGACCCCAACCGTCGGTTTACCGCCGCGCCGCCTTGGATCCTCCCTCCGCCCGGCTTACCGCGCAAACCGCGCGGTAAACCGCCGCCGGGGAGCGGTTGCGCGCCGCCGGTGACCGACGGGCACCTGGGGGGTGGACGGGGGCGGACAGGGGAGGACGGCGCTGGGAAGCAGCCCCGAGTGAGCCTCGGGTAGGTTTGGCCGTTTGGGGTTATTTTGACACCCCCCATGGTTGGACCTTAGTGGGCCGAGTTGGGCCGGCTGTTTTTTTTCTTTTTTGGTTTAACTTCTTTTAGTTGAAATTTATACTAAATGAACTAAGTTTGCAACAAATTTGACACCATTACACTCAATAAATCACGAAGTATTTTTAGGAATTTTTCCACAATTTTCAATTTTTGAAATTCAAATTCAAAATTTTCTAAACCTAATGGTTGGTAACCGGCCGGTACCGTAACCGGTCGAGGCCGGTAAGGCCGGTTACCGCGGTAAACCGGCCGGTTACCGACGGTAAGTCTAACTCTGGCTCACGCCCGCTGCCGACGGCGCGGTGCAGGTCGGCCAGCCGTCACACGCTCCTACCCACGATTTACTGGTGCAGCCACAAGCTCCCGCCCACGGCTTGCTGGTGTAGCCACACGCTCGGGGCCGTCGGGACCTCCCGCGTCTCGCGGCCGCCGTGCGCGCCGTGGCCGGCAAGGCACCCATCACGGCCGCCGCCGCGCACGTTCTCGGGGGATCTCGCCGGCGTCCCGTCGCCCGAGCTCCTCCCGCGACGACGACAGCCGCGCGCAAAGCTGCTGTGCCTCCGCATCTTGCGCGCCGGCACCGGGCGGATCCAAGTTGTGCCGACGCGACCTCCGTGCCTCCTCTCCCAACGCCGTGCGCGCGACGCGGCCTTTGTGTTGCGGTGGCTCTGCCTTACGGGCCGCCTCGCCGCGACTATGCACGGGAACACACCTGCGAGAAAGGACGCGACCTGTACATCATGGACGACGCGATGGCGGGGGAGTCGTCCGGGGTGACGCGGCTGACGAGCGGCGACTGGATTGTCTTCTCCTCGTTGAGCGGCAAGCAGCGGACAGCGCCCAGAAGTCAGACAACATCCTTGACCCTATTTGCCGGCGGTGGCGAGAGCGGCAGGCTGGTCGTCGTCGGCGAGCGCGGCGGCTGGCGGCGGTTAGCGTGTCGGGCGGGTCCTCGGCGATTGCGACCGCACTGGCACTGATGGCGTCGGCATCGGGAGGGGTGACCGGAGGAAGATGGGGGGCTATCCATCTGGATGAAACTGACAGACGGGGCCCACGGAGGGATAGAGGCCCATATTGATAGCCCCACTGGAGTTGAGTGCCAATTTCGGGCCTCTATTTTTTGCAATTGGACCTGAAAATAGGTTTTAGAGGCAGTATATATTTCTCGCTCTTCTAGACGTCCTGCTCTCCATTTCGCGATCAATGTGTTTGTGTCTTAGAGCAACTCCAACGGGAGCCTCCATATGGGCCTCTACCCTAAAATTTAGAGGTTTGATGCAAAAACACAACTCCAGCAGGGCCTCTAAACAGACCTTCATTTTGCATGCCCTTCCAAATTCCCCCTCACAACCTCTATTAGAGCAACTCCAGTGGCACCCTTCAAATTGAGACCTTTGAAAAGCATTTGCAGGTCCAACTCTAAAAAATGGAGGCCCAACATCAATAATCAACTCCAGTGGAGAAATTCATCAAGACCTCTATTTCTCTGTGTGCCCCACTGTCATGCACCCTGCTCTTCTCCACCCCGCCGCCGCGCTCGCCTGCAGGCGCAACCGCCTTCCCTGCTCCTCCTGCTCCCGATCCACAGCCGCTTCCTCAAGCCCCACGCCACCATGGACCCATACTCCGAGCTCGAGTTCGAGATGCCGACCGAAGCTTGAGCTCTTCTCTTCCTCAGACCACGGATGATGACGACCCGGTGTTGCTCTGCTCTTCTTCATGCCAGGTTGCCTTGTCGGCACCGACGGGCGGCAGGGCACCGGCGCCGGCACGGCCACGGCAACACGAGCCTCGGGTCCAGTTTGACGACGACGCTAGTAGCGACGCCGCAGCGAGGGACGCGGCCGGCGAATCTCGGGAGGAGGATGCAGCCGGCGAGTCCCGGGAGGAGCACTGGACGATGCTGCTGCTGGGGCTGACGGGCAGCATCTTGGGTGGTAGCGTGGGGTGCGCGAACGTAACGGGGAAAGTTGGTTTTGGCCTTGGGCCCGTGGAAGTGGAGTGCGGCGGCGGCATAGGCGCGCGCCGCCGCCTCGGTGGTGTCGAAGGTGCCGACCCACACGCACCGCCGCTCTCGCAAAGTTCCAGCTCAGGGGCCTGTTGTTGCTGCCGCCACCATCTCGAACGCGTTGCGCATCAGGCGGTGGGGCAGAGGGTGGCGGGAGGAGTCGGCGGGCGGCAGCACGGGCAGATCGGGTCCACGTCAGAGGATGCCATGGCGAAGAGCGCGGCGTTGGGTCGAACTCGTTCTCGTGGCGCTCATACCGGACCCACGTGATGAGGACGGCGCGCGCCGATGCGGGTGGATGCGCGCGGGAGGGCGGACTCGGGCGCGCGCGGACGACGCCGTCGCCGCCACTGCCTTGCGGGAGGGAGACAGGGAGAGGGGGAAGGGGAAGAAAGAAAAGAATGGCGGGGCCCACATTTGGAGGGGGAAATGGAGGGCCTCCAGAACTGGAGGGTGGGAGGGGGAATTTGGAGGGGCCTAAAAAAATGGAGGGTCATCTAGAGGTCTTGCTGGAGTGTGTTTTTCACCAAACCTTTAAAATTTGGAGTATAGGCCCATATGGATGCCTTCACTGGAGTTGCTCTTATTGAAGGCCCTCCATTTCCCCCTCCAAATATGGGACCCACCATTTTTATTTTTTGTTTTCTTTTTTCTCTCCTCCTCCCCAGCATCTCATCTCCCGGGGCGTCGTGCGGGCTACCAGCGCAGGGGTCTCCGCCGCCGTCTGCGCGCCAGCCGTCCTTCCACCGCCGGCGCCCGACCACCATCCGCCCGCCATCCTTCCACCGCCGGCGCCCGACCACCGTTCGCCCGCCATCGCCGGAATACCGATGGTCGTCGTCAACATGCTCGCACTCCTTGCGTTGCTTGTCGTTCGCGCGCAGCGGATGCTCCCTTGCCCCAGCGGCAGCGGCGAAGGCGCCGAGGGCGCTGAGGAGCACGACACGAGCGCAGTCGGGGCACCCCCAGGAGCAGATTCGCCTTAGCGTACTTCGCGTGCACGGTCGGGTCATCGCAGGCGCTCCCGCCGGAGCTCATGCCGCCGCCGCGCGCGGTTCCCATCCGGGGCACTACCGGCGTGGAGCCGCGGAACAGAGGTGCGGGAAGTGGAACTGAGGTGTTGGAGGAGCTGCGAACGAGAGGAATTGAGAAGGGTGGCGGCGCCGCGCAAGGAATCGAGCGACGGCGGCGACTCTGTTCTTGCAGTGGATATAAAAAAGTCAGCAGCAGCGGCTTGGAGCTTTAAAGGCCGCGAAGGCGAGAACTGCAGTGGCGATGGCTTGATGGCATGGCAGCTCGTGGAGAAGGGTCTGTAGAGAACCAAGGACGTGACGGCCGGCGCTTGGACGGTGGCGTGCGCCGGCAATCAGCCTGGCGAGCTGCTGCTCGTGCTCCGCTCGACTGCTCCTTTCCCTCCCTCTCTTTCTTCTTAACAGCCCGACAAGATCCAAATTTTCTCGTAGATATGCAATTCAAACTCCACAAACTCCTATAACCAAAATTGTTGCCAAACCATAGGGCTTCAATCAATTGATTTGGAGTTTTTCCTTTCGAGCAACACAGGTCACGGATTTGAGATCCAAAGTTGCCTCTGCGGCTGACCCAAGAACTGAACTCCTCGGCGCGCTCCCATGTGGCCGTCGTCCGCCGCGTTAGCTGCCTTCTCACACTCGGTGGTGAGAAGCAGCTAGGCCTCCATCGCTCCCGCGCGCTACCAAGATGAACTATCGCAACAAGATTTCGTCAAGATGAGCGAGGTTCAGCCTGAAGATGGCGCGGACACGCCAAGAATCCGAGCTCGCCTAGCACCGCCTCCGGGACTTTCAGCGCAATGCCACCAAGGGAGCCACCACGAAGGGGAGCTCGACGTCGCCAGGGACCGCCTCCGAGCGACGCGAGCCAAGGTCGATTCCCTGGAGAATGTGCGGATGCGGAAAATACGTCGCGAGCCTGTCCCCGGAGCCCGAGCACGAATACGGCCTCGCCGTCGTGACCGGGGAGCGTCGCGGCGGAGATGGCGTGGATCGGGAGCGTCACTGGCGGCGGGGGCGGGCGCGGGCGCGGGCGCAGGGTCAGCGGTAGGGTGGCGGCGGCGGCGCGCAGGCACAGCGCGAGGCGAGCGTGGATGGGGTGGAGCGTGGGTCGCTTCCAGGTGGGACCCATGGGAAAATAGATGCCCATATAGAGGTTTTTACTGGAGTTGAGTGCTATATTGAACTTTTTTTTGCAGTTGTGCCTGCAAATAAATTTTAGAGACCTTAGACTGTCCGCACTCGTCAACCTCCAAATACAACCTCTAAAGGGAATATTCCTGCCAACTCATCACAATTTTTCAGTTCGGTACCAATTTTCTCGCACCCGTCGACCTCTATATCTCAAACTCCAAACCAACTACCAAAATGTGGACCCACATGTCACTCTCTGTTATTTTACCCCACCTACCCCTCCCATCCCTCTCCATCCCCACCCCCAACCCGTCCCACCTACCCGGCGCCTCCTCTGCTCCGACGCGCCGGCCGCCGTGCGGTGCGCCGCCGGCGAGAGGCGCGGCGGAGCTCCGCAGTGGGCGGCCGACGGGCGGGGAGGAGAAGTGGCCGCGGCCATGGCGGCGGCGCGGGGCGAGGGAGGCGGCGGCGCGCCTCGAGCTCACCGCCATGGACCCGACCTCCAATCTCCGGCGGCGGCCGTCGAGGAGGGGCGGAGGCGCCGGATCCCGGGGTGGTGCGGCGGCGGCGCCACGACGGTCGATTCGGGTGGAGGTGGAGGAAGCAGCAGAGGCGCGGCGGAGCTCCAGAGTGGGCGGCCGACGGGCGGGGAGGAGAAGCGGCCGCGGCCATGGCGGCGGCGGCGGGCGGGGAGGCAACGGCGGCGCCTCGAGCTCACCGCCATGGACCCGACCTCCAATCTCCGGCGGCGGCCGTCGAGGAGGGGCGAGGCGCCGGATCCGGCGGGTGCGGCGGCGGCGCCACCGGCGGTCGATGCGGCGACGAGGAGGGGCGGAGGTGCTCGATCCCGACGGGTGCGGCGCGAGCAAGGCTTGGCGGATCGAGCGCCCTCGCGACGGCGGCGCGCGGCTGGTTCTCGCGGCGGCAGCGGCGCGCACCCTCCCTCCTCCCTCTTCTCTCCCACGGCGGGACGCACGGGTGGTTGAGCGCCCATCCACCGTGGCATGGTAGCGGCCGGCCTCCAAGCGCGCCAGGAGTAGCGCTCTCCCGGCCGAACGGAACCTCCCAGGTCGCTTCCCCGTCCCCCGGTGCGGGCGAAAAAACGGGAAAAGCGACCTGGAGGCCGCTTTCCCGGTCCGATCCAGACCCCCGGTGCAGACAGTCTTAATTTGGAGGCCCTTGTTGGAGTTACTTTTACCAGTTGATCCAGCGACTAAACTGTCCTGGAGTTACTTTTACCAGTTGATCCAGCGACTAAACTGTCCCGGCGTCGCCGTTCGGTTGGTCGCCCGCCCGGCGTCATCACACAGGCCCCTATAGCTAGCTCACATGGCGCGGCAGCGGCCAGAGGGAGCACGCACGCACGCACGCACCAGCTACTAGCAGCCGGCGGCCGGCGCACGGGGCCAACGCGAGGCCGCGCTGCGGCGCGACGCGCCGACACGTGCGACGCCGGCACGAGGCGATAGCCGATTGGCGAAGCGAATCGTGTGCCTCGGGTCGCTGAGATGTCGTAACGTGTCACGAATCTAGCGCCAGTGTGGTTTTCCTTTGGGGGGTTCGGACTTCGGAGGCCTCTGCCTAGAACGAATGAAGGAACGATTCTTTTCTCTCGCTTTGGAGCGTGCGAGGTGGGCACATGGTTGTAACTTGCAGAGCACCAGCGGTGGAATGGAACGAAAGAAAAAATTAAACAACGGAGTTCGTCTTTTGATTTGTTAACTCCAAGGGGCACTTTTGCAAGTACAGTACTGTTCAAAATAGTACTTGTGGACTTGTGGTTAATTATATGACCATTTCTGCTCGGAAAGTCAGATGTGATCTTGCAGTGTTTGGGATTGATATTCCTGCGGGCATGTCCTCCGTACAGACAGTACGGGACCTCCAAGTCATTACATTTTACCTCAAACTGAAGAGACTGATATCTTATACACTGAACAAGAAGTGACATTTTAAAAAAAATTCAGTTTTTGGGGTTGAAATGTTTTTCTAAATACCTCATGAAACGCAAGATGCGACATGCTACTACTCCATGGTGAGTATATATATGCCTGGGAAGCACGAATCATATGTTTATTTGGTGCTTTGTACCCACTGTATTTCGCCTGCTGGGCATGATGGTGACAGGTGAGGGGACGATTTTTGTAGTGTTTAGAATCTTGTCCCGCCGTGGTAATCTAATGCAAACTGATAGTGGCAAAACCACAGCTCGTATTTTGGTATTTGTTCATGATAGTCTACCACTACCAGCATGATAGTGACTTTTAGCTTGGAGTACATGGCAATCGCACACAAACACACAAAACATACCAGCTGCTCGCGCGCATGGTTGCGCCGAGCAACGGAACAAAAGAACCTGCGCACTAGTTCGGTAATTCCACACAAAAACTGCACCAAGAGACGATCTGTCTGTCCTCTGTCCGAGACAACGGGGACGAACAGTAGGGACAAGCCGATTCCGAGGAGGGCTAGCCTTTGCGTCCCTCAACGCGACGGCTCAAGCGAAGTCGCGTTCGTTCGTTGGCAACCAACGAGGTAGCTGGAAGCCACATGCGAGCCACGAACTTGATGCGAATCAGTTCGTGCGCCATGATTAATTCTGAAGCTCATATGCTGTAGTTGTAGGAGGAGTTTTCGGTTCGATGCCGCCGGCTCGCGCTCGATGGATTAATCTACCGTGCCCAGAGGGGGATCCTCTGCGGGCTGCCGCTCTGCCGCTGCCGCCGCTCGCTCGTCGCGGCAGCGGGCTGCTGCTTGGACCTCTTCTCCCTCGCCTCGTCGGCATCGATCTGCTGCTTCCGGCAATCCTCGCTGCAGAACGGGGTGTCGCCCCTGCACGTACATCCACACGCGCGCGCGAGCGCATCGATCGTCAACAACCAGAACGGCGGGTTCTCGCAGATTCCTCACTTCACGAGTTTGCTGGCGTTTGGTGGTTACCTGTACATGAAGATGTCCTTGTTCCCGCCAAGATGCCGCCCGCACCGGAAGCAGGCGTCGAGGTAGTGTTGTCGGAGCTCTCCGGCGTTGGCGCCGTCGCGGGAGGTGCGGCGGGGCCGGGGCGACGCCGTGCTCCGCGCGCCGTGGGAGGCGACGTGGCCTGAGAACCCCGCATCGACGACGTAGCCGGTGGTGGTCTCCCAGGAATTGGGGAAGCAGTAGTAGTCCTCCATTGGTTCCTTGCTCGTCAGTCGTCACCCGGCGGCGGGTGGGTTGCTTTTCTCTTGTTGCTTATTGGCCGGGACCAGGAGGGAGAACCTGAGGAGGAAGAAGGTGGTGGAGGTTTGCTACGGGGACGAAACGAGCTCCTCCGTTTTATAAAGGGAAGGAGAGGAATTGGGAAGAGTGCGCTTTCTGTTTTGGACCCTCTGTTTTCTGTGGGGTTCCACGGTGCTCCCGTGGACACACTCTGCTTGAGGTGGTTTACTGTATGTTTGTGCTGTGTTATGGAATATGAAGGTTTGAGGACCTTGTGGTTTGATTTGGTTGGTGTTTTTCAGGTACTTCTTGTTGGTTTTTCTTGATCATTGTGGTACAACAGGTTAGAGAAAATTCAACAAACTAGGTAAAAATCCTAGCTAAATGAAGAGGTAAAAGACTAGGTGAAAAAATAACAAAAGGCTTATCTATAGATGGCCACCGTGCCGTGTCGGCACGGCACGCAGCACGGCCGTGTTGTGCCGTGTGGGCACTGCGTCGTGCCGCGCCGTGCAGGCCGTGTCGTACTTGTCCGTGCCATGGGCCAAACCTTCGGCCCACGACACGAAACATGGGCCATCTGTCGTGCTGAGAGCACGGCGTGCCGCGGGCAGCACGGGAGCACCGGGGAGCCGGCGGCGAGCGCGTGGCGGTCCGCGCATCCGGCGGCGGGGCTTCGGGGTGGAGCCAAGGGCGGAGCTCGGGGAGGCGGCGCCGCGGGTAGCGTCGCGTGGGAGACGGTGGTGTCGGTGCGTCTCGCTCCGCTCCGGTGGGGAGCACGGGGTGGAGGGCTCGCCGGGTCGGGGCGAGCTCTCTCGTGCACCGGCGCTCGCGGCGGCGACCGGGGTGGAGCTGCGCCACGTGCCCACAAGGAGGAGGTGCACCCGCATCCTTGGCTCCCCGGCGCGAGGACGAGACGAGGAGGAGGGGGCGTCGCGGCGCGGATGGCCGGCCGCCGCCGCAACTTCCATGGCGATAGGTGACGCGGCGGGGTGCGGGAGCCGTGCCGGCCACCGTGCCTCGCCCCCGGCCGTGTCGTGCCCGTGCCGTGTCATGGGCCCGGCGGGCGGCCCATGACATGCACCGGCCTTCGTGCCGTGCCGGCACGGGCACGGTGAGGGCCGTGCCGTGCGGCCCATGGGCCGTGCTGCGGGCCGTGCCGCCGACCCATGGGCCACATGGTCATATATAGGCTTCTCAAAGAGTGGGAGAACCAACCGTCTCTTCAAATCTGGACTCTTCGTACTCAATCACATCCACGTCGAAACTTATTTTACTCACTCACTTTCTACCCTACTCACAACGTGTGGGTCATGAACCCACAACACCGGCCAATCAGAGATAGTCGATCGCTGATGGCAGGTTTAGCAGCGACTGCCGACGAGGCCGACACCCCTACGATGAGGAAGGCCACATGAATCTTGCTAGGTGGTCCCTGACGGTGGGTGAGCACCGAAAAGGGTGGCGCCACAACGGAAGGCGGCGGCGGCCATGACCAAGGCATGGAGCTCGGCGACGGCTCGGTGGGGAGGGCAGAGGCAAGGTGGAGGCTGGGGAAGTCGACGGGGTTGTGGAGGTGCTTGGGCCGCAGGAAATCAACTTGCCGAATGGTGCGACGATGGCATGGTGTTGGACAGCGTGAGCGCAAGTGCTCGGAAGCGTGAGAAAGCAAAGCAGCGACACACTAGCGACAGAGCAGAGGAGCGGCACTGGTGCAAGTGCTCGGGAGTGTGAGGAAGCATAGTAGTAGCATGCTAGCAACGTAGCAAGGGAGTGGCGCTAGGTCGACGAAGGAGAGGCGATGGGCCTCGTCGGAGGAGTACCAAAGAGGGAGGTGTGTCGGTGCGAGGGTTGGACCAAAGCTCGCGCAGACGACGGGAGGACGAGGTTGGCGTGGGACGACGTTCTACGACAGGGGCGGCTTTGGGTGGCGGGGCCGGCATGAGTAGATCGAGCGGGCCACAGGATCACTGTAGGTGAACAGAGGGAGATAGCGAGCGGGACATACTCTGTTTCTTTGTTGAGCGAGGGGGAGAAAATACTGAGTAGGATAGCTAGGCGTGTCTATTGGATTCGATTTTTGGTGAGATTTATTTAGCTAACTCATAAAGAGTACAGAGTCTGTTGGGTTGCTCTTAAGCAATAAAATTTTTAAAACATTTTATATTGAGTAGTAACAAATTAGTTGGATCATTGCTACTCCCTCACATTGATACAAGTAAGTGACTGGAAAATTTTTGTTGGGTAAATCTAAATACACGGATTTCTTTTTCGACAACACAAATACACAGATTGAATATATAAAACTAACGAAGTAACGAGTGGATATGAATTAAAATATTTCGAGTACAGAGTTTAGACAAGGACAAGCTTTTTGAGATGATCGTCTTAAAATCATCAATATCAAAAATAAATTTCGTATTTGTCCGCAAGGGAGGAAGTGGCTCAGGAAATTGATTCTCAACATTAGCCCAGGCTAATATGTAGTGACTATGTCCTATGTGGTTTTATACCTTCATTTTCTTTAGTCTCAGCCTCCTGCTTTTTTTTTTTCTGGTTTAGCTTCCAACTTTAGTCTATCGATATACTCAATGGCATTCTTATTCTCTTCTAACGAAAAAAATCTTCGAGGGGGATACAATGCAATTCTTTACATATGTTAAAGCAGACTCTATGATTGATCCAACATTGCAATTTCAGGAGAACATGTATAGATGAGTATATGACACGGCATATTGTCACACGAAGATTGGAACAAAATTAAAGTGGGCAAGTAAAGGTGAGAAGCGCCATGATAACTTACAACATGCATACATAATACACTTTTTTTCTCACTTGTGAGATGCTAACACCATTACATTAGTACCTTTGTAAAGCGGGAAATACTCTAGAAAAAACAACAAACCAGTCGTAGAACAGAAGACATAAAGCTGGATGCGCACGCATACTGAAGGTTCCTCACAATCACGGGGGGTCGGGGAGCAAAACAATCTAACAATACAGACATCCTCCAATATATGGGAGGTGGATCCTCCAAAGAGAACAAGCAACTGGCCAAGTTGCAACAAAATCTAAAGCTGGTGGCTCCTTTTGAGTGCTGTGTGGCGAATCCAGCGGCCGAGCAAAACCAGGGTGCCATGCTATTATAATTTATAAACGAGCAGCAGCACCTCGTGGGGCACTAAATCCAGGTATTCTATGCTTCTCCATCTGGTGTTTATAGAAGTTAAAGTACATGTACACGGACCGTCCAGTTTGAAGCCTATTATAAATGTTGCATTGGCTCCTACTTCTAGAGCTCACCTGACTCCTGGTTTTGGAGAGGCCCTAAACAAGTCAGTACGGAGCAAGTAGTGGCGGATCCGAGATCCAATTCTTTGGGGGCTCAACTTCTTCTTCCTCCGCCTCTTTTTTCTCTTTTCCTTCTACGGAGTACCTCCTTTTTTTTCTTCCCCCTCTTCACCTATGTATAGAATTTGTAGGGGTAGGCTCCAACCCCCGCCACCCATGGTGGATTCGCCCCTGGGAGCAAGGCTTGCTCTGCGTGGTCTCACATCAATACGCGAATTACTGTTAGTTGGGGTTTAGTACTGTTGAACTTAAACTTGAAGTACTGTTAGATAGGGTTTAGTAGAAAAGGGTAGGGTCAACTCTGTCATATTGGATTTCAGGTCCTATCGATGACAAGTGGTATTTGTATATAAATATATTTTAAAAAGTATAAGGAATATGAAACACAAGTAGATATTAGCTGTCCTTTTTTTTGAAACCTATTAGCTGTCCTTTTTTTTGAAACCTATTAGCAGTCCTTTTGATTTGTTTTGTAGTAGATGAACGACAGTAGTGATACTACAACTTTTTTTTTTTATTTTGCCAAACAGAAGCTAAAAGTTTAACTGCCGGTCAATGGTTGAAAAGAGGACGTAACTTTTTTTTACAACTACTCTATCAGCCTGAGCACAGGTTGTATTTTCTATAAATTATAAAACACATAATTTGTGTATACCTTAATTATATATCATGTACTAATAATTTAAGAAATAGAAGCTTATTTTAGAATCATATTTTGATTTATATGTTTAATATAGTTCATTTGGATTCAAATTTAAGGTCAGCTCATCTTATTTTAATGCAAGTTTAAAAGTTTATTTTAAGTTATTTTAAGTATTAGTGGCGGACAATTTATGTGCATATTTAGGAGGTTGTATTAAATTATTTTTATAATGACAGAAGTGGGTGATATTTTTTATAAAGATTAGGGGTTACTTTAGTTTATTTTATGTAATGACAAAGTGGGTAAATTAGATATATGTTTAGGGGGTTTATTTAGATTATTTTCATAATGGCATATGTCGGTGATTTTTAGACAACATAATAGATCTAATGGTTGTGATGATCTGAGTCTACTTATTCACGACCAGATGAGATGTTTCGCCTTTTTTAAAAATCTTTAGAATTTCTCTCTTTTCTGATATGTCCACCTAAGATTCTATGTGTCTTCATTTGAATGTTTCAAGATGAGTCTTCAATTAGTAATAGTAAAATTATAAAAAAGGATATTTTCCTTTTTGGGTGAAACGCATTAAGAAAAACTATTCTTGATAGGCCACGGGCTTAGGTGAGGGTAGAACTGCAATTTTGAAAAAGTCAAGGCTAAATATATGCAATATACTAAGACTGACTCCAACAAGGAGTTGCATTTCTCATATGCAAATCCCCGTTTGCCTTGCATAAACAGTGTTTTGCATCTCCTTCTAATGTTGATGCCTCCAACAAGCTATGGCAATTGGCAAAGGCAAATCCATCGAGAGGAGCTCGACCGGGGTAGAGGAGCAACACCGCACGTCGTCGAGCTGCCCCGCACCATCGAGCTGCCTTGCGGCGTCAAGCTGCCGCGCACCGTCGAGCTGCACCGCACCACCGAGCCGCCGCCGCCCCCGCGCCGTCGAGCTACCATGCGCTGTCGAGCTGCCGCGACGCCCGCGACGTCGAGTTGTCGTGATGCCCGCGCCGACGAACTACCACGACGCTCGCGCTGATGAGTTGCAGCAAAACGACCCACGCCTCAGAGGAGCTTGACCGCGAAGGAGAGGAGCAACGCCGTGCGCTGTCGAGCTGTCATGACGCCCGCGCCGATGAGCTGCAGCAACACGGCCTTGCACCGTGGGAGGAGCTCGTCCGCGGGGGAGATGAGAATCGACGAACTTGGTGGCGGCTGATGGCAGCCACTGCGGCGGCGACGAGCTTCTCCTCGAGGCCGTCCACCTTGGCGAGGAAGGGGGAGGGTATGGGGCCCAACCCCGACGGCGCCAGCCTTGGCCTTGGTGCGACCCTGGAGGAGCAAGGCCAACGACGGGTAACCGGCCGGCTCCAGCCCGACGGCTCGGCCTACCCCGATGACGGATTCGAAGAGGGAGGGTGTCGTGCCTCAGAGTGGGTCGCCGACGAAGGAAGGTTGGCCAGCGCAGCTCATCGGAGGAGGAAGGGCCACGAGCACCCAGCAGCAGGGACAGCGCAGGTAGGCGGGCGCCGATTTCTTCGCCGCACAAGGATGCCGCCGGACCTCGACCGCTTGTCGCCGCCGCTGCCCGAGCCCCGCCGGTCGCTCTTGCAGCCCTGCTCGCCTGGCCCACGGACGCACAGATGCATTCGAGGTGAGAGAGTGTGTAAATTTGCATCATCTCTCTCTTGGGTTTGCATTTTGACTTGCCGTTTGCATTGTCTGTTGGAGAGGGATGCATTCGTCCACAGTTCACCGGCGAGAGGCAAAAATGCCTTTGCCATAGCTGTTGGACTTGTCTAAGTGTGAATGTTTCCTGGACTAATTCGAAAAGGATTGTATCATTTTTCAAAACTATGATTGAATACACAGTGCTTGATCGAGTCGAGCACCATACTTGTGGTATGTCCTTGTCAGATGTCGCTTTCATGACACCCCAAATACGCTGGGTGCATCCCTCGTATTTTATTTTCAACCAAAAGAAGAATAAAATAAAAGAACCAAACGCATATGAGCAGCTTGAGGTAAGAAACGATTATTGGAAGGGGGGAAGTGGAGGGGGTGCAATTCTGCGTTCACGCATCATCAATCCATCTTCACCAAGCCAAACATGCAACGCTTGGTAGAAGTAACATTTTTACGACGGGACATGCTAAAAAAAACATTTTTACGACGGGGCCGACGAGCCAGAGCCGTGCGCGTGCAGTGGCAGGAGTGGTGCCGTCGATGAGATTGACGGAGCACACCAGCCTATGCACGCGCGCGCACCACCTGTTGGCTGTTCGTGCGTGGGCAAGCACCGCGTCGTTTTCGCCGGGAACACGACGGGAACGTGTGGCCTCGGCGGAGCGTGCTGGGAACGCCGCCGCTTTGGTTCGACCGTTTTGGCAGACTCGGCCGCTGGTGGACTCGAACGAAGAAGTATGTGAGCTGCGGCGCCGCGGGTGGGTCATGTCCTCATGGGCCATGGCGCTGCTGCTGCAGCCTGCATGCCTGCATCTGGCCTAGAACCAGGACAGGCAAGGTGGCCAGTCCGTTCTGCTGCCAGTGCCAGGTCGCGTCGTCCACGATCTGTGAAGCAAGGTGGCACACGGAGAAGAATCAGGTGGTGTGCCGACGAGGTGAGGTACTGAGGTGAGAACGAGGCGCCACAGCCCCACATGGAAGCAAAGCACCGCGTGGTAGCCAGGTAGACGGCAGAACCGGCGCACGTGTGCCGAGCGACGACCGTCGATCACAAAATCTCAAAAAATAAAAAAAATACTAGTGTTCAAAAAAGAATCTCTTAAAAAATTATTCTGCTAGTAGCACACCGTTGGACTACAGAGGCGCTCCCCGTTTGCCAGCAAACTGCTAGCTATAAACAAGAGCTGAAATATACGTATACCCAGTGACCAGCCACTTTAATTCGTGTGACGATCTCTTGGATCTGGTTGGAACTAACCATATGCCAGCCAGTCTACAGTGTTGTCAGTATCAGGCAACATCTCCAAAGTCTAAACAACCAATGCAATGCCGCCTTGTGGTCTCGAATTATGATCGAGCGAGGACAGCCAAATAGTATCATGGTACGAAAATAATAGAGACACGACCGATTGGCCCATCAACAGCTAGCTCGCAATGGCCTAACCACAACCACTACAATAGACCCTTGAAAATCCTTTTTTCCCAAAGCAATACAAATCCAATAAATACATGTGCAGTAACATGACATGTATGTGTTTTGTACAAATGCAGGTTTATAATCTGAGTATGACTTTAAGGTTGTTTTTATAGAAATAAACAGCAGGGGGGGGGTCCCTACTAGACTCTTTTTATGTGTATAAACAAAAGGAGTTGTGTGGAGTGTGTTTTTTTTCGATTGTAATTATCTCAGCCTTGGGGTTTTCTTCTCATATATATTAATATATATAACAAGTAGGGATGGAAAGTGGTATCTGGTTATCTGAAGTATATGAATTCGTATCCGCTAAAATGCAAATTTGGTTATCTGAATCCGCGTCCGATTGCTAATATGGATACTGAAATTGATATATCTGTATTCGTTTTCACTATTTTTCTCCACCCAAATCCATATCTATATTCCAAATAATTGTGCCTATCCGACAATTATTCATATCCGTGAAGAAAAAAATGAAGTTACCTCTATGAAAATTCCTATTAGTATTAATTTTAATATGACAAACGATACAAAATGAAGTTTAATACATTTTAATATAATATAGTTTATAAATAAATATATTATTTCGATTTAGTCAAAAAAGATGTATTTGTTGAACTAATTTATTTTATATTAAATTTTATTTAATCATTGATGTGAATTATTTTATGTATTTTAATTTTATTTATTTCTTCTAAATAATAATAGATTTATTTGTAAAATTGTCTATTTATAATTCAATTTATTATTTATATATTTATTCATTTATTAAAATAACTACAGATAAATATGTTTTTTATAAGCTATCTTTTGTTTACATGTTGGTACTTTAATTTCTATCTCTTTAATTTTTTGAACGTAAAGACCACTGCTGATTTTTTTTTGAGAATGCCGATTTCGTTAATTAAAAGAGAAGGGTGACACAAGGCCTAAGCCCAAACCTTAAGGGCGCAGTGCATCTCGCCGCACTCACCAATTTTGATGTTTAGCTTGTACAGTCCTGTACAATTTTTTCTATCCCTTTAATGATTTTGTTCTTCTAAAAGTGTCACTAAACAAATAAAAACTTGATATCTGCAAATCGAGTAGATATCCGAATGCGATTTCGAATTCGAACTATTCGTTTTGCATTTGCATTCGATTATATTTGAATCCGAATTCGTATCCTGCAAAAAATGTGGACATCCGACTAAAAGTATTCGAATCGTATACGTATTCGCAGCTCTTCTGTCGGTTCATTTAAAAAAACTATGTACATGTGGGTGACCCTGTTAGATGACCGACAATATTTTGATATATTTTAATTTCATTTTTAAATAGATATTTCAATATTGTGGTGAGTGAAACAATTCATGTGCAAGTGTCTATATTTAAACAACAATTAAACATAAATATATTCGTGATTATA
This sequence comes from Cenchrus americanus, assembly GCA_947561735.1. NCBI lineage: Eukaryota > Viridiplantae > Streptophyta > Magnoliopsida > Poales > Poaceae > Cenchrus > Cenchrus americanus. Next base: position 27,346,821 of record OX387241.1, on the reverse strand, counting down.
CAACTAATAAACATGAATACTAGTTTGAGCAAGTACTCCGTGGAAGGTAGGGTGACAGCGTCAAACGACTTTTCGATATCACTAATTGTAGAGTGACCTCAATCGATGTAGTCGTACTAAGTCGATGTAGGTAGATGATCGCAGTGAAGACCCGCTGTAGACGAAGTAATCGTTCATAATCGATGTAGAGGAAGTAGTCGTACGGGAGCGAGCAGTCGCGTGAAGACGCTCCCCAAAAACCTTATCGCCTGCCTATCCCGAGCAGGATCTCAACAGTAGGACGAGGTTCCGGAGGCTCTGATCTCGCCGGTACCGTGCACGGTGCAGGCGATGGGAATGCGAAAAGAAGCAGCAAACAGAGGGAGAGGTCTCCTGAATAGGAATACCTTAGTGTGAATTAGCCACCTGAGCAGGAGGAAGAGGGCGACTTATATAGGCGAGCAGGAGCGGGGGATGAACCTGGACATCACGGTTAATGCGCCTCAGGCAGTAACGAACACGGTTTAAAGCGCTATCGTTAAGGTCTAGTAATGGTCGCGGTTTAAGGATCATTCCTCTCCAACAACCAACAGCAAAAGGATGCTCCCACCCCGCAACACATCACGTCTGTCCGTCCGACCGACCGACCACACCACATCGCACAGCCTGCTCGTCTCGTCTCGACTCAACACGACACAAGCAGACGCTGCTGCAGAAGCACTCGGCGCGGACATTTGTTAGTATCACGCCCACGCCCATAGCCTCGGCCTCGGCCTCAGCCTCGGCTCGGCTCGGCGAGATCAGAGAATGTGCGCGCTCGCGTGTGACACGCCTATCTCTTTTATTCAACTTCACAAGAGGTGTACCGAAAGTCTACCTCATAAGTTTGATGGGATACTCCTCAAATACCCATACGGTTGTTGACGCGAAAATAGGACGTCAACTCCGCGCGTGACACACGTGACTCCCTGGTCTGTAGCGAGGCGTGTCAGCCAATCTGATCTGTTGATTGACAATGGAAAATTTAGGGATCGGCTTGAGAACTGATGGCCTTTCAGCGACACGTATACCAGCCAATCGGACGATACGAGTAAAAGCGGGATTGGCCGGCTCAAAGGCGACTGAAGTGCGGGTGCGATCAGCTGGATCGACCGATTGTGACATCAGCGCTGGAACAGGTCGGAATCGGCTATGGTAGAAACTGATAGATCTAGATCGATCGGATGATAATGATAATAGCTAAAATCACAATAATTGGTACAAAGACTTGTAGATCTAGCTAATATCGGTAAGGGGTGAATAAATAACTAGATGAAACCTCAGTGATGCGCCCGGAGGTTAAAGCCTAGGGTTATTCGGTAAAACGGTACTCACAAAGCTTGCTGGAGATCAATTGATGCAGCCCGACGAACTCGAAGCACGACGTTGTAGAAAAGAGGAAAAAAACGCAATGGCGAAGTCGCCGAAAAGTAGATGTTGTAAAAGTAGGTGTTGTAAAGTAGATACAGTAAAAGTAAAGGGTTTGCCCAAAAGTGGTTTGTTTGATACTGGTGTGTACACCTTTTCCCAACCACGCAGGGTCGCTATTTATATCCTGGGACAAACCCGACTCCTAGACGATCACGACACTGTTTACTTGTATCTAAAGATAAAAACTACTAAAAATAGAAAAGGACTCTCGCAGGAGTCTAAGACTTTCTAAAAACTGACTCTTGACCCGTTGTCAATCGTAGACTGACCCGACTTCACCGTACTTTCCATCTGGCGTATTTCTTTGAATACCACCTTCTTCATGCCCATAGGTCGATCCTCTGATTTGCAGTCGGCCGATCGCTCTAGCTTGCTGGCCCACTGTCAGGGTTGGACTCTTCTGACCATCGGCAGATATCGTTGATCGCTTTTTTCTTCCTTCAATCGTCCGATTGTACTCTGCTTTCCATTGGCTATTTCACCTTATCCCTTTTGACCTATTTTTGCCAAAAAAGGGTGTCAACACATGCCCCCCAGTTTCGGAGTAAATAATCCTTTTTGCTACGAAATTTCCTCGAATCCGTTGTCTCCCTTGATTCGAAGTTAGCCACAGGATCTCAACCAATCTTCGAGGTCATAAATACAGTCGTCCTGGTTTTTATTTTTCCCAAATCTTGCTTGCTCCAACGACTTAAGCTTCCAAGCGACGAACCCTAAGCTTTAGAGCTTTTGCTGATTTATGTCGTCTTCAAGCTCTGCTGGAGGTTCTGGTTCCGCTGCTGCTCCTCCTAAGGCATCCCTTTCTTCAGTTCCTCCGGTATTTCTTTGGATCTTTCATTTTTACTTATTCTTAAATATCGCTACTTCTGCTTTGTCTGAGACCTGGATTCAATTTCCTCTCAGGAACTTAGATCTCATATCACCATCCCTATTATTGACAAACCTAGGCTCACATTCCTTGGACCAATGGGTGATACTGACCCTATTGAGATGATCAACTTTGAAACCGGCAGAATTCCTTTCAAGCATGCTTCCCTGAACTTGACCGATTGGAATGGTTGTTTTAGGTCTTGGACAGGCTATGTCAAAGGGTGGAGAAATCGGTATCGTAGGGTATCGGCTAAGACCAGGGGTCTTTAGGAGAAATGCAAGATTAGTCAATGCATCACCCTGTCTTTATCTGATATGTCTCGGAATGAATCCCTTTTAATAGCTGATTCCTATTTTGGTCTGATGCACTCAATGCCTTTTTATTCGGCCATGGGCCGATGGCCCCAACTCAGGAATATATCTTCCTCAGATACTCCGAGTGTTGCACTCGGGGAAGCCTTCCCCGAGTGTTTTGGGGCCTTCCCCGAGTGCATTTGGCACTCAGGGAAGCCGGTGTCTCCCGTAGTGTGGGGTGGGGGAGGGGACGCAGTGAGAAATCACATAACCAATCAAACGTTTCCTATTTGCGAGAAGGATTCTTTCTATGCAAAATGAGGGGCAACTCTTACTTAAGAATAGCAGGTTATTGTTCTATTCCATGCTTAAGCCCCACGTGTACGTGTGGAGATGAAGCGAAGGCATGCCTTATTAGGGTCTTTTACGATATCCTTTTCTTATACTTGATTCAGTCTTTCGAAAGTCAAATGATGTACTTCGGTTATTATATACGGTATTAAGGGATTTTTATGTAATTTCTCTGTGATGCGATGTGTGTGTGTATGTATGTATGTATGTATGTATGTATGTATGTATGTATGTATGTATGTATGTATGTATGTATGTATGTAGTTGGGGATTTTGATTCTTTCATAAGCACGCACGAACGAGCAAACACATGTCCTTCTATTACAAAACCACATTCGCCCTTCAATGAAGCGCCACTACTTCTGGTTCGTCTCCAATCACAGGCATACTCGTGATCTCATAATCTCTCAAACGAATTAGACACATTTGTTAATTACACATCGCCGTACATTTGAACGACTAATACACATCTTAATGCAATGTGTTTCTTCATCTAGTAGGTAACTCAATTATGGTTCTTCATCAAACGCCACATGGAGCAAGGGCATGCAACTATACTGTCCCACGAGCACATGCATGATGCATAAAAGCACGGTAGGAAGGTTGGTGACAGTGCCGGTCTGCCGCGGCACGAATGCCAGTACAACCAACGTTGGTCACAAAAGAGCCCTGCATCCAGAGCTAGCACACGCCTGTTTTCTCCCATGTCCCATGCATGGGAGGAGCCTCGTGCTCCTATTTTTAGATGAGCAGCAAAATAACAGCTCACTAGTCACTAAGCTACTTAATTTGACGCGATGCAATGACCCCATGCCCTCCCTCACTGAAACCATGTGCCGGACGGCCGAGCTAGCCCTACAGCACTAGGCTGGGCCACGTCTTACATCTAAGCTTTGCTCTAAACAAGTGCATCCTTCGTTCTAGGCCTAAAGCTATGAAAAGATTAGGGAACTTGTTGTCTTTAGAAAAGTCTCGACCGCACTTCCATCGCATGATCGCATCACCGCATAGGATCTGGTTAGGTGGTTGGACCGGTGGCCAACGTACGCTGAGTTGATTGAGAACTCGCACCGGCCGGCACGGCAGGGAGGGAACGCGAGCATGGCGCCACACTTGCACGAACACGAATGAGCGGGTGACCAGTCGCTCGCGGTTCCGCGTACCGAGAAAACCTTAATTTTTGCGGAGGTTTACACACACTTTTGTGAGCTTTTGTTCGCTTGGCTTATCAGCCACCACCAAAAAATATTTTCTCTCGTAACAAACCACCACCAAAGAACTACGTAACAAGATTTTCTCTCCGAACAAACCAAGACTAGCCCATCAAGAACGGAACCGAACGAACAGGCTGACTAGCAGTAGCTTCGGCATGACGGCATGTGAATCCGTCGATTGCCATGGTGGGAAGGTCGGAAGGAGAGGGAAGAGCGCTCCTGTATACCACCTTTCTGAGGAAGTGAACTTCCAGCCTACGAAAACCCATCTAAATAATTTTTTTATTTTTCCACTATCTTTCCCCATTAAAAAAATGTTGGAACATTTTTTTAAAAATGTTAGAACATTTTTCAAAGAAAATGTTGAATCAAAATTTTTTCATAAAAAGTTGAACCAACATTTTTTGAAAAAGTTGCACCAACATTTGTATAGACAAAAAATGTTGAATCCAACATTTTTTTTCAAAAGGTTTCATCAACATTTTTGTGATAATGTTGGTCAACATTTTTGAAAATGCTCCAACATTGTGGTTCAACATTTTTTCGTCTTTCTACCCCAACACGACCTTCACCTCCGAGCGGCTGGCAGCGCACCGGCCGGCCGGGCGCGGTGGCCGAGCTCGCGCGCGCGGGCACCCCGCCGCGCGGCCAAGGCACCGGGCGGCGCGGTCCGGTCGCCGGCGGAGGCGCGCGGGGGCTTGCGGGCGTGGCGCTCGGCGGCGCCGGCCCGTGAGCGTGCGCCGAGTCGGCGAGAGGCCGCGGCGGTGGAGCTCGCCGGACACCGGCGAGTCACGTGGCGGCGTGCCCGTACGGGGCCGGGGGCGGCGGCGGCCCACCGGTGGTGCGCGCGCGCGCGCGCGGCGATTGAGAGGAGGTCGTGGGTGTTAGGATTGTACTAACGGTTGTGGTTTGTTGAACAAATCTCAAATATTGAAAGACGGTAGGATTCGCGGAAGAGCGCACCGCCCCGGCAAATCAGTATGGGCCTAGTGGAGCCGTCGGATTGGGCGGCCGCTTAGTAATTCTTTTCTCCGTCTGTGTCGAACGATGGCCAGGCAGGGCCGGGATGGCATCTTCTAGTACTTTTGCCGGCGACCCGCACCCGCACATATATTTATTCTTCCCCAAATTTTTTAGTAGTAGTGATTGCAACTAAGGTCTCGTTTGGTTCCCATAAGTAGGGTGACATATAAGTCACCCGACTTATAAGTCACGTCACTTTAAATCAGTCCTGTTTGGTTGCAGTGACTTATAAGTCAGTGGGCTCCACACAGGGTGGTAGAGGAAAAAGTGAAAATAAGTCACTTTAAGTAGGGGTGGAGCTACTTATGCAACTTATAAGTTGGAGCACTTTAAGTCAGGGCTGTTTGGTTTCACAGGTGACTTATTTTACACTTTTTGCACTTTAAGTCACCCTACTTATGGGAACCAAACGGGGCCTGAACATGGCATCTTTATTTCTTCCAAAAAGATCATGCGCGTTTGCGATCGCAAAGGGGACAACACTGAAAAGCTGGGAAATGCCGTCATGTACACCCATTTCTGACACTCGCACTCATCAAAGTACATTAAAAAAAAGTGATCGACAGCAACGAAACGGAAGATCCTCTAGGGCTTGGTTGCTTGCTTCGCTTCCACTGACATTCTGCTGCTACTCATCTCGATCGGGCTGCCGGCTCCTTCTCACAAGCCGATCGGACGCTGCTCACCGTGCCCTGGCGCTTAGATCGCGACGGGCACGTTTGCCGCGATCTGGACGCGGGCGGGCTCCTTCATCGCCGGACGCTCCGTCTTGAAGAGCCTGTTCCTAGTGGCACGAGCATCATCGCTCACCATCTGGCTGTACCTGCACTCCTCGCTGCAGAACGGCGTGTCCCCTCTGTCGTTCGGATTCAGCAAATCAATCAGCATTGCGTTGGAAAAGTCGACGCAAAGCATACTGCAGGTGTGCCGCACGAACCTGTACATGAAGATGTCGGAGTCCCCGGCCAGCCGCTTGCCGCAGAGGGAGCAGGCGTCCATGGCGTATCTGCTGGTCTCCTCGCCGCACTCGAGCGGCTCGATGTCGAAGAACGAAGAGGAGGAAGCAGTCATCCTTTTCAGGGTTCAAGCTGAGTCTGAGAGGGCCGGCCTTTGGGGAATAGCTAGCGATACTACTAGACTGAATCAGTGAACTGAACTGGTCTTTAAAACTTGCTACCAACGACGAGAAGAGCAAGTCTTTCTTTCTCCGGGCCTCTTATAAAGGAGCAGAGCGAGGACGGGGGAAAAGGTGGGTGTTGCCGTGTTAGGTGCCGGGTGGATGCGCGAGAAACCACGGCTAGATTTCCAGGAACCTCTTCCCTATTCTCCCCCTTGTGTGTCCTTGGTACCGCGCGCATCGCAACCGGCCAGCGCATTTTGGCCGTAGGAGCACCGCTAGGGGCAACAAGAAAGTGAGCTGCGGCGGCGCCGGTCTTTTGTTGGGTTACCCGCGTGCCAGGCGCCCCCGGGCCTTGGTGGCGCCGGCGGGCCGGTTGTTAACTGCGATGTCCCGCAGGAAAGGATCCACCGCAAGATCTTCGTCTGAAACGACAACGGGTATCCGATTCTTTATTGCCCCCCTACCACCCGATTCTGTGGGGTTGGGATCCTCCCCTTGCCCGCGTACGCCACGTGTGGTATTTGTCATGATTTTTAGAGTTTATTTAGGTATTTGCCATGACATAGATTACAGCCTGGTAATTGTTGCACAACGTTTCGCAGTTTTAGTTTTAGCGCGATCGAGCGACGGGCGACGGTGAAAGGGTTGTTTGATTCGAGAGACTGCGATGTGCAAGCAGCGTTTCGAGAGTCACAACTCACAACCTTTGGCAGCTGAAATGTCATGCATGCTGTGTTGGCTCAACGATGGGAACAAACAAAGCAGGGAGAGGTTGCAATCGGGACGGACCCTTTGTTCCCTCTCGCTGTTTTAGGTTCTCAGATCGAGAGAAGTCCGCGGAGAAAAAAGTGGGCGAAAGTGCGAGGAAGCTGTGCCTGTCTGTGCGCGAGACGACGGTGGCGCATTACGATGCCGAATCGGCGACGCGCGCCGGCACGCGGCTACCGTTGCTGCTGCTGCTTTTGCTATGTGCTCAGCTCGGTGTGCTCGCCTCGCCTCCACCACACGCGCCTCGCCGTGTCTCTTGTCCCTTGTCATGGCGTCCTTAGGTTTTACTGAGTTTACCGGTGGATCGAGGCGCACGCGCTGGGAGCCTGCGACAAAGGCAACGTTACGTGCCTGACGAGGTGTCGAGGTCGATGCCGCCGCGGGATTGGGTGTTGACCCGGCGGCGTGGAACGAAGTCTCCCCGACGGACGAGAGACCTTGACCCCGTGGGCCGTGGTGTTCTGCGCGGGACAGTGGTGGCAGTGGCACGAGGGTTACCGGGCGACGCACGGGAGGGGGAGATGGCAGAGCCGCAGAGGAGGTTCACGGGCATCGCGGGAGATATCCGTGACGCACACGGACTGCCCGTGGCGGAAGATTTTAATTAGGCTGAGCTGATGACCTCACTCCAGTTGGGAAAAAAGTCTATAAACCCCCTCACCTATGCATTGGATTACATAACCCTCTAACCTATGAAACTGTCTGTATCAGCCCTGAATGTTAAAAAACGGGTCAAATTACCCCCTACTGCAGTTTCGAAAAATCACAGTAAATCACAGAAAATTCATAAAATGAAAAATCAAACTGTGTTAGATTTCAAATGAGTAGATCTACCCAATGAACATATAATATGAAATGCTTTAGTACAATTTTTTTGTGTGTAGCTTTAGATCCATGTTTTCTTCGTAGCTGTATAAATATATACTAAAGAATACAATATTATATGTCATTGTGTAGATCTACTCATTTCTAGTCTAACACAATTGGATTTTTCATTTTATGATTTTTCTGTGATTTACTATTATTTTTCAGAACTGTTATAGGGGGTAATTTGACCCGTTTTGCAAAGTTCAGGGGGTGATATAGACCGTTTCATAGGTTGGGGGTTATGTAATCCAACCCCCATAAATGAGGGGGTGATATAGACTTTTTCCCCAGTTGGCCGAGCTTGCCGGCCAACATGATCGTTCTCGACGACGGCGTAAAAGATTGCAGGTTTGCAGCATGTGTTTTTTTCGAAGGGAAGGTTTGCAGTCAGTGTGTGTTGCTAGTGGTCGTCGGTCCACCAGTTCACGGTAAAGGCCCACGTGTAGGAAAATAGGCCGAACCAACACGTGATAGGAAAAAGTCCATTCCGCAACACTTATCTATAGATGTTGGCCCAGTTTCAACCCTTAACCACAAAACCAGGTACTACACATCCACAAACTATCAAAAGTCCGATTTATCCCCCTCGATGGATTTTGAGGTGGTTTCCGCATACGTGGCGCCACGTCAGGGTGGTCTTTGCAAACGTGGCATCACGTCAGCCAAACTGACGATTCCACGGCAACAAGCAGGGCCCAGCCACCATTCTCCCCTGCTCCTCCCCCGGCGTCCTTGCGTCGACGGCCTTGCGCCCCTGCACCGACAACCTCCTTTGCCCGCGCGCTGGCCATGTCGATGCCCCTCTGTCCGTGCCGGCGGCCCTTCGCCCGTGCCCGCGCCCGTGCCCGCGAGGGCCGGGCCCGCACACCGGCGGCCGACCGGCGCACCTCTGCTCGTGCCGGCGGCCTCTTCTACATCGCGACCGCATGCCGTTGGGAGGCCGCCTTTGATCCGCCGCCTGGAGAGAGGAAAAGCAGAGAGAGAGAGAGTGTTAGGATGAGAGGAGAAAGAGATAAGATGTGAGGGAGAGGGGCTCCGGCTGAATGGCTGGTCCTGGCGGCGACCGGCTGGGATGACGCGAGTGCTAGACGCGGCAGCGGCTGGGCAACTGTGGCCGCGTGCAGAGCGGGGGATAGCAGCGATGCCGCCGTGAAGCTTCCGTCGCCGAGCTTATCCACCACGCCGCTGCCTTGGCCAGCAGACCCGACTGCTAGAGCTGCCACCATCAAGCTCCTCTCTGTGGCTGAACGAGCTGACAAATCGAAGGAATTTTGGAGTACGAAACTGAGGAATCGAAGAAATTTTGGGGCACAGAAACGAGGAATCAAAAGAAGCTAAGAAGATTTTACCCATCCCGCTGTAGCACCACAACATGGTTGAGGTCGTGACCAAGCTTGCTAGCAGGTTTGGTCTCCGCAAAATCGATGCCTCCGGTGCGCAGAGCTAGTTGGGTCTCTCCGTGGCTTCGTGGCTGAGCCGTTGCTTCTGCCGCTCAAGACTGTCGTTCGGGAGGAGGTCGCTACGCCGGTGGAGCTCACCACACCGGCAAAGAGGTTCTCATTGTGACGCCCGGGAGATGCTTGCTGGGGGCCCACGTGGAGCTCGCCAAGAACAACCGGAGGAGCTCCCCGCTCCTCTTTCTTCTATGTTCGTGGGTGTGTGCCGCTGTCCAGGAGTGCTAGTCGTGACATCGCCAGAGAAGCAGAGCGTCGCGTCCCCGTCCGCGGGGGCTCCCGCACGGGGAGCTCGATGGGCGAGCGGTGGCGGTTGCGGGGGTTGGCGCGAGGCACGGCACGCGAGCGCCGCAGAGCAGGCGCGGGACGCATGCACAACGAGCACAGCAGGGAGCTCAGGAGAGGACGCGGAGTCACGGCGGCGGCTCCGGCAATGAGGATTGGCGGCGAGGAGGTGGAAAGCAAAGATGGCATGTGGGCCCCGCTGAGGTGACAACAAGGATCGCTGACGTGGCGCCACATATGCGAAAACCACCCTGACGTGGCGCCACGTATGCGAAAACCACCTCAAAATCCACTGAGGGGGGTAAATCGGACGGTTTTGATAGTTTGTGGGTGTGTAATACATGGTTTTGTGGTTGAGGGATGAAACTCAGACAACGCCTATAGATGAGGGTTGTGGAATGGACTTTTTCCCACGTGATATAGACCAAGGAGGAGGTAGTAGTAGGCCCAAAATGAGTCTCGTGGCACATCATATTTGTTCGGAAATTGATTGGGCCATAGCCTGTTTGCTCGGCCTTGTTGTAGGCTACCGACCCATAAAAGACTTAGAAAAAATGTGCAAATAAGTTGATTGATGATAAGCGAATTTCTCTTTGAGCTTGTGTCATCTTAACTATAGAAGATCCCTGCTTGATCTAAAAAAAACTATAAAAGATCAGAAGTGGGGCAAAAATAATTCTGATTGACACAAAAATAATCCCTGCTGACACATATGAGAAGGCGAACATTGACACAAAGTTTCGCATCCAGATATTCTAATTGCAAGTGCTGATCATAAACCGTCACTTAAAACATCAGGGTCATAGCTCGGAGGCTATTTCTGCACCCATACACTCGAGGGGCCCTGAGGGCCCTGCTGATGCGCACTGGGGGTTGACAAACGCATGTGATTGTAAACATTATCGTCCGTCTGTCGTAAGCTTAATTTGGACGGAATTTCCACTCCATCCGCGCAACCATGCGTAGCCTAGCCTTTCTGTGGAAGCATTCCTTTCTTCTCCCCGGATCAGCCGGCCGGTAGGACATACATGCCGGCGGCATGGAAACTGCCGGGACACGACGTACGCGTCGGGCCATCGATATCGCGGGGTGACAGTGGGAGAGAGGGGATCAGGTATGGAAATGGAACGACGAGCACGATGTGATTCGCGGTAATCCCGTGAGGCACCACCGGATCATATCGCCTGCCCGGCCGGCCGTGTAACAGCGACTGTGGATTCCCCGTAACTCCCCGTGAACGAGGAATCAGATCAGATATGCATGGAGAGGATAAAGGAGAAGGCACCTCGTATCGAGACGTGCAAAGCGCATGGTCGGGTAGTGCACTGCATCTGCATGGGATGGTAACTCAGGACGGTCGTGTCGTTCGGTCACGGTGCCATTGCACGACTCACAAGCAAGCCGTGTTGGCCGTCCCTCCCTCCCTGCAGATACCGCTGCCGTGCCGGTGCCACCACACTATCGTCAGAATCCGCCCCCATCTCCCGGCAACATCACTGCGACGGGGTTCGTGCGTGCGTGACACACTGCGCATGAGCATGATGGATGTGTGTGAATCGGTTGATGCGTGCAGGACAAGACTTTATGACGCGTACAGCGTAGTACTGCCGTGCGGGGTAATCGGTACCGCTTCGGACGGACTAAATTACTCATTAGAAACTGAACGACGCTGGAATTCATGCGCGCCCTCTCCATCAACGGCCAGCCGTGGACATGTACAGTACACACAGTGCCCGGCGTCGCCTCATTTCAATTGCCGATTAAGCCTCCGCGCCAGTACAACGGAAGCACCCGAGATGGAGATGCGCACGTCAAGGGCGCGCGAGTTGAGTTTGGAGTACGAACCCTTCCTACGGTCTACGGAGTAGCGTAGAAAACGATAGGGAAATGCATGTGGTATTGTGGTGGCGCGTCGTGCATTGGCGTACCCTGCCTGGACCGGGTGTCCGGTGGTGGTGCCGAACTGCCCGGGACGTGAGTGGCTGCGACGGCGACGAGCCGACGAGCAGCCGTAGGCTCTGGCGCTGCCGCCGCACCCGCCACAGTGACAGAGTCTGACAGCCCTCCACCCACCCACCCCGCCCGGCCGTTCCTCGTGGCAGGCCGCTGACTGACAGATCACGCGCCCGATCCCCCCGCCTGTGCCACCTCAGATCCGCTTCCCAACACGAAGGGAGCGCTGCCCACCGACGGGTGGGCCACGCATCTCCTCCTTCACCCCGCGCCGTGCGCCCCGCATTAACTGACCTCTCGCGCTCCCGCGCGCGCGCGCCGTTCGTCAGTTGGGATCGGCGGCAACCGGCCGCGCCTTGCCGCGCACCAACCTCCGTCCGTCGACGGCCGCTACGGAAACCCCGCCGTCCCCCGCGGGGTTCGTCGGGCAATGCCGCCGCACCCTGCAGGCAGTTCTCGCGTCGCGTCGGGGCGGGGCGACGTCAGGAGCGGTTGCGATCGCTCGGCTGCCATCGCCTCCATTACGCCATATCCGGTTGCGCGGACGTCGAGGCAAACGCCGGGAGCAGATTTAGGCGCAACGCGAACATGGAAAACCTGCTCTCTGATTAGTGTCCAGCAAGGAACACGAAATGGACGGATCGAATGAGAAAGAAATCAGAGGTGTGCCAGCCACCGCACTTCACCTGCTGCACTTGCTGCTTACTATTAACAATGAACTTATCAATTGAATTCTCCTAAACCCCTAGTATAAAAAGGAGATTTGAGGAAGGGATGCTCCGAATTAATATGAACAAAAACTTGACAAAGAAAAAGAAAGAGAAAGATTCTAGCTATTTCCTACGGCTTTTTTTTCTTGTTTTTTGGGGAAGGCATTGATGGATTCCTGCACATCATGCACTCACCGGCTCACGGAGGGATGGATGGCCGGCCGGATGAGGCGAGGTGGACAGCTCAGCAGAGGATGGCCTCCACGCTCCCCGTCCGAACGCACAGGCACACCGGGCATGCCATGGCGGCGTCCGCGTCGCCGGCGGCGAAGCACTCGCCGCAGAGCGAGAGGTGCCGGCAGGGAAGGAGCACCACGGAGGCCGGCCTCAGGCGGCAGCCGAGGCACGCGCGGTCGGGCGACGGCCCGGTGCGGCGAGGGTCCACGTACGCGGACGACGAGGACTCCGCGGGGCCCGCGTCGCCCGCGGCGGCGAGCTCCTCGACCGATGCCCGCGCCGCGGCCGCGGCCTGCTGGAGCTGCGCGTGCAGGGTGACCGCAGCTGCCTGCTCCGAGAGCGCCTTCGCCTGCCACGCCGCCGCCTCGCCGCGGAGGCGTGCCAGCCGCTCCTCCAGTTCCGCGCCGCGCCGCGCCTCGCGCTCCGCTTCCGCCGCCTTCTCACGGAGCCGGCGCGCCGCGGACTGGTCTGCCTTGACCAGAATCGCCCGGTTGTGGCGCCGCAGCCGATCGGCCATCGCCCGCCTGAGCTGCTCGCCCTGACCACGAACGCGAACGTCAGGAATGGAACCAAGAAACGAACTTGGCGATGAGAATGAGCGGATCGCGGGGGCGAGGATTACCTGCTCGCGGATGAATCGGTCGATCTCGTCATCGTGCTGCTTCACCTGCGCGGCGAGCTCGTCGGAGACGGAGGAGAACAGCGACGGCGACGACGAGTAGCCCAAGGCATTCATCTGCTTGCTGCTCTCCTGTTGTTGTTGTTGCTGCTGCTGCTGCTGCTGCTCGTTGAATGACAGGCGGAGGCCAGTGGACACGAGCGCCGTCGCGGCGGGGGACGGCGACGACGAGACTCTGTTCTGGCTCTGCAAGTGCGCCATGTTGGCGAACAACGTCGACTGCTGCGGCTGGAGTGTGAACAGATTGACGTACTCCTCCTTGGCCGCTGCCGCCGGCGGCGGCGCCATGGCATCCCTCGGCCGCTTCCTCCGATTCGCACTCGCTGCAAGGAAACCGAAACCGTCAGCAATCCAGGAACCGTAGGGCCGCGGTCTTAATCAACACGGGCGGCGCCGTGGCCGGCCGGCACACACCTCCACCGCTGGCGAAGTAGACTGCCGCCGGCGATACTCCGGCGAGCTGCGGCGGCCTGGGCATGTCCATCTCCTTCCTGTCCGGCTCGCCTCTGCGACAAAGACCACGGAGCACAGGAGGAACCCGTGAGACCACTCCCCACCAATCAAAGCTCCCTTGTACGGGCGGGAGGAGGAGGAGCGAGCGAGACGACGCGCTGCCCTGAGGCGGAGTAGGAGGAGGGAGGCGCACCTGTCGTGGAAGAAGAGATTGGACGGGTACTGCGCCTGTACTGCCATTGTTAAGGAGGAGGTGGGGAGGAGAGGCAGGCAGGCCGAGAACGAGAAACGGATGGGTGGTGGGTTGGCGCAGCGGGCGGGCGGGAGGTCACGGAGAAGAAAACTTCCTCTCGTGGTTTTAATAGCTTTGCTTGCAGCCGAGGAGCCGAGTCCAATTCCGCGCACCCACTTCGCACGCTCGCTTTTAAAAACCTCTTCCCTCTTTCCCTCGCTCGCGTCGCGTGAGCCCTGCCTGCCTCGGCGGCGGACGGCGGGCGAACGGGAGAAGCTAACGGTGGGAGGAAGGAGGAGGTCTCTCGTGTCTCGGACGCCCTAAAATTGCTCGTGGCGACGAGGAAAGAAGAAGATACGGGCGGGATGGTTAAAATTAGGTGGCGGATCGCCGGGGACGTGCGGGCCGGGGGGCGATTCACAGCGCGATTTGGTGGCGTAAATGCGGGGAGATTAACATGGACGGATCGTTTCGCTTTGGCTTCGCGCTCTATAGCTCGATCGATCGGCCGGGTTTCGCTACGCAATAATGATGGCGGAGGCGTTTGGAAAAGTCAGTCCTTCCTTGATGCTGCACTAGCTTAGCCGTTAATCTTTCAAAAATTAGCTGGGCTGCCGGAATAAAGGGGTGCGGTAGAATGCCCTGCCAAGCGAACGCACAACCAGCTCCTAGAGATATCGGCCATAAATGTTCGTGACACCTAATTTAAGCCATTGGCATTTAGTAGCATCTTATTTGGGGCTCGTTTGCATGGGTTGGAACTTAGAATTTGGGACGACCATTTTGGGTTAATCAAATCACCAATCCGACGGCCGATTGGGTGTAATCTCTTCCTGCCTATGGATGCTGTGAGGTAATAATGCATTTGCGGCATGACTAATACGTGACATTAGGATATCAGCGTGTATATCTACGAACACAACAAAAGTATAATACTTCCTCCTTTTCTTTGACCATCTATTTCTCTTATATTATACTGTATTTGTTATGGTTATAAACATATAATCATTAGGAAGTATATTTGATGACAAATCCAGCGATATCAAATTTAGACTGTAAAAATAAAAAATGATGCGTAAATTATTGGTCAAAGATTGTAAAGTTTGAATCTTAATTTGCGTGCGCGCCTTATAAAAAGAAAAGGAGGGAGTATCAAACTAAAATGTGAGGTTAATATGTCCCTTTCAAACACATCCAAACCAAAGACAATTTTATTTTATTTTTTGCGATTTGTAACTACATACGAAATGGCTGACTACATCCGACTCGACACGCGAAGTACGTGATATGGGACCCTAGATAATCATTTTGCTCGTGTATCTTGTAAAGATTTATAGAAGCAATGATATGAGTAGTAGTTACATCTTTTGGAAATGCAAAAAAAAGGAGATTGCATATATTTGACCTTTGAATCTTTGATACGGATCAAAGAAACATCAAAGTCAAGTGACAAATTTCAAATTTTCATTCTACCCTTAGAATCTTCCAAGCACTTGATTTTCCTGGCGTCGTCATCCCAGCTGTCAGATATTCAATCAAATGGTGGTGGTGAGCGAACCAAGCAACACGTCGCATCCCTTTTCGGCCGATTAGCTGTGTGTGTGCAAGTACATGGCAGCAATCAATCGTTGAAATTTTAGTGTTGGCTCATTTTCATGCGCATGTTGTTGATAAGAAGGGTTTTTGTGTTTTTTTTTCTATTGGAAAACGAAAAGTGTCGTCTTGTTCTAGAGCAGTTTGGTTTTTATTGGAGGTACTTGTTTGAACTTCCTTTCATTTTCAGCACTTTCATTGTCTCGTGAAAAGAAAAATGTAGACTTGCAAATAGGGAGGGAGATTGAACCATCCAACCCACTCCTGAGTGGTTTGTATTTTTGGAATTCCTTAAATGAAAAATGACGAATTGACCCGAATCCTTGCGACCCACCGGGACTGTTTTCTTTCTTTATCTCCATCTCCATAATTCTCCATATTTTGATTAGGTCACCCGAAATACGAATCGCCAAACTTGACAGAAATGCATGATTAAGCGGGGATCTGAAAGTTGCCAGTAGCACGTCGTCGTGTTAGGAATATTAATTGGAGATTAATAGTAACAATGCAACAAACAAGGACACGCGCTACCTACATGCTTACAGCCTGTTTCGCTCGGCTTATCAAGAACCAAAGCCAAAGAAGATTTTCTCTCGTGAACGAACCTACCACCAAAGAACTAGCAAGCCGCAACCAAAGAAGATTTTCTCTCAGAAAGAAACTGAAGACTACCATCACCACCAAATGACCAACCGAACGGCTGTTAGCTCCTTGCACAACACTGCTGCTACTATATTTGATAGAAAATTATTGTTGCTTTCCAGTTGGTTCTTCCTAGCCCAGCACTCCAGCAGCAACAGCACACACATACATGCATATATAGCTTAACTGCCAAGTACTAGCGAGCATTGGCGTGCGTAGGACCCAAGGCTAGATGCAGGTAGAGTTTATTGACCAGTAGTACGTTCTAGTTGCGAGTTGATTGGGATTTGGTAAACATCAAGGACAACTAGAAGGCGTCTCCAATCGTATGAGCTAGCACTAGCTCTAAGCTGATGAATTCAAACGAGAAAAGAATGCAACAAATAGCTTTGAATATTGTGCAGTGAGAGAACAGTGTATTGGGAATTGAGTGAGCTTATCTCTTCTCTGCTAGTTAGTATTTTGTCTTTTGCAATGTTTCATGATTAAACAATTAGTTTCACTAGCTTTAAGCTAGATTGTTGAAGACGTCCGAACGAGCCTCTGTGCCTCCTTTTAGAAGCACGGCGATTGAAGCAAGAAGCTATACAAAGGCAGGGGGAGAGAGAGGGAAAAAGAAAAGAGAAAGAGATATATCCATATATCCTTGGCCTAGAATATTTCCGGAGATCGAAAGATGCAAAAGAGAGCCGGCTGGCTCGCTAGAAGGAATCAAATGCTGCCATCTTTGTTCCCAAGGGTGGCTGTCAGCTGATGCAGCGCTGCATCTACCTTCCTTGCAAACAACCCTCTCCGTGTGTCGCCGATTATTTTTCGGCCCCCGGCACCCGTTTTTATTTGGCACGCATGCTTTTCTAGTTTCCCGTCCCCTCCATCCTCGGCGATGCACCAGCACGTGATCGTGATTGATTCTAGGTTTCACTTCTACGGCCATCCGGAGGTAAACGGTGGAAAAAATAATGTAAAAGGTAACAGTATCTTCAAGAGTTTGCTAAATTTTACTTGTCAAATCTTGTGTTTCGCCAACTTGTAAAAAGATATGCTATGTAAAAAAAAGTTCATCTCCAACAATTTGACATAATTCACTTGCCAGACCCAAATCTAATTTATATCAGGAATCCTTAGAGAAATAAAATTATATTTGTGCTCTTCCACCTCTTTGAAAACTTACATCATGAATCATTCTCTATTCTTTATTTATTTTTTCACCCTCTCACCTAGAGCGAAACAACATGGCAACCACGATCCGCACGCGTATATATACACGCGGGGAGGTGAGTTTTGCCAAGTTTCTATTTTTATCAAGTTGGTTTGTCAAACTGTTGGAAGCCAATTTTTCTTGTTTTGCCAAAATTAGATGGATGTCAGGTTGATTTACCAAACTGTTAGAAATTGCTCTAATCAACTGATTTATGGGCGGCGAGACAGTTAAAAAATGCAAATACTAATAATCTTGGTGACATTGGCCATTGGGTTAGCATCTCGCTAGCTGCTGCTTTCCCAGCATCTCTGGCGTGGCGGCGAGAGTGCGACCGGTTGGCGAATTAGAGGCGAGACCGTCTGGACTAAAATAGTCGCCGTCGTCCCCGGGCGTTCCTGCAACGCTAGCTAATCCGTGACATAATAGCAAGCGTACCGGCGTGTGCATCGCTCCGTGGCCACGCGAAAGTTTTAGTACTCGATTGGAAAAAAACACACTTGGATGTCTTTTGGTCAAACTCAATGTGTGTTTGGAATGTCAATCACACCAAACCAACACACTATCGTTGGAGCAGGCCGGACAAGCAGACTGGTACACACGCGTTGTACGTGTGTTTCAGCAGCTGGTAACCGATTTTAGCCGTCGCGTACACACGGAGACGATTTTCGCTGCTGGGCGTGTTGATTAGGCCCAGGGCGCGGCTCCCCACCCGTGAACGAACAACAACGGCCGGTCAAATCCGGTACCCACCCCACACGTACGCATGGCGCTAAAACGCGACGACGACGCACGTACGGGAGGAGGCAGCGGGCAGCTTCGTCGTCCGCGTCGGCGGCGAGGTCCGGGGCGGGCGCCATGATGCCATGATGGGTGGTGGAGTGGGCGCGGGGGAGGTGGACGACGCAGCGGGGCAGGTTCGCATGACGCGAGGCGCGCGCGCGCGTACGGCGCCACGTCTCCAACCCCCCCCCCCCCCCCCCCCCCCCCCCCAACACACATTAAGTGCGGGCAAAGGAACGGCATGCGAGCGCCGAGAGCGGAGGTTGTATGTGGAGTTGTGGACTGGTGGTGCCGGCCTGCCGGGCGTGAATCATCGGACCGAACAAGCGGATGCCATGCATGCATGCTGCCGGTGCCTGCGCTCCGCTCCCTTTGACGGGATCACAAGCATTTCGTTCCGGGTGGGGTGGGTGTGCTGTGTGCATGGGCGCGTGTGGTGTGGCATGTGATCCTCCTCCTCGGCTCCTCCCTTTCAAACGCCATGGGTCCCGCCGCCCGCCATCTCGAGCGCCTACTAGATAGTCCGTTGGATTGGACGTAATCGCCTGCAACGCGCGCGGCCTACCAGATCCTCTCCTCGCTCTTTGGTCTCGTCGCGGTGGACTGGTGGTAGTGCGCTGGTGGTTGTTGCTGTCATGCATGCCGCCTTCGTCCCTCCCGCTCGGTCGCGATGTAAATGGATCCGTTCGTCGCCCCTCGTGCTTTGAGTTTAATTTGTTATTCTGGTGTGAATGTTTAAGTTTGATCAATTGCTGATGCATGTGTCTATCGTATTGGGATTAACTACTCGTTGGTTTCTGTTTGGCGCACTCAACAACGATGTTGATCAGGCTGAAAAGTATACGGGACAGTGATGGTGGTGCCCGATCGATATGATGAACCACCGGCCTGCTAGAACGATCTACAACTATCGATCTCCGGTTGCATTGCTTCCTGCTAATTAATCAACGGTTATATACGTAGTACACATAAAAAAAACTCTACGTCCCTTTCTTCCGAGAGACGGGCCAACAAGTTGAGCCGCATCTTGTTTTTGTGCCGTGCGCGCGACGTGCCAGTGTGCCACGACCGCTCGCCGTTGCCGCGCCACATGTTACATGCTACCAGAGCGAGAACAACGCCAGTAGAAACAAGAAAGGTATGGCCGGGTAGGTGTTGCATACGATACGAACACTCCAGCGCAAGTCACGTATATTGTCAGGCCGGATCGTGTCATCGGTGGACGGACGGACGCATGTGCCCCGTCCGGACAAAAGCATGATGACCTGCGAGCTGTTCGCCGTTCGCGGCCACGGTTGGCCACGCACGCCACCGTCGCATGCGACAACAGGCGCTCCCCGTCTTGACATTTGAAGCAGCCGCGCGCGCGCTGGACCAGCAGCTAGTGAAACAGCCTACCTGTACGTCCCCGCTCGGAATACACACCACGTACGGACTACGATCCATACCATGGCGACCCGCTAGCTGCTGGACCATGCACACGCGCACACTACACATGCATGATGCGTGGACGCGACGTGAATCGGAGGTGCCTGCTCTGCTCGGAGAGTCGGAGGTCTTGCGCGCGTATGACCTGACCTATCTACTGCCAGCGCGCGACAACCTGTGGCCTGTGGCCTGTGCGATCTAGAAACCAACAGTGTTCGCCCTGTTCATCTGGACGCGGTCTCATGCGATGCGATGCGATGCGAGCGCAGGCCGCCATGCATGCATGATTCAGTATCATCATATCACGCCACACGCTTATATGCACTGCGTAGTAGTGTAGTACCGCCTCCGACGCGGACACGTCGCCCGGGCTGTGTTATATTACTTTGGAACGGTCTAAATTAAACTCGCCCGATCGCTCACGGTTCGCCGGTCGCACGTCTCGTAGTACCTATCCTTATCGCCACATGCAGCGCGCGTCTATAAAAAGGACGGGGACACGCATGATTTCGTCGCCTCTTCTGAAACGGGAGCATGCGTTCAGCGTTCCAGGTTATGAATTTCTCCAACTGTACTTTGTATTGCCGCCTACTGTCCAAGGACGTGCGTATGTATCCTTGCGTGTGAACACTGCTAGCTCCTAATTAATCCCCGGCGCTCGGTATGACGGTTTGTACGGGGGTGTTCTCTTCCTCACGATCGGAGGCTCCGATCCCGGCCGCTTTTCCTGCCGACTCCACTGCATCGAGCTAGCGACCCTTTTTCCCCCCTTCAAATGCGTTTCGAGCGAATTTATATGAGAAAGGACGGCGAGGAAAAAACGGGTGGTGCAGTGGTGGCCGAATCGGAGGACGCCTCTCTCTTTGTTGCGTTGGGAGTAACTGCTAAGGGCATGTACAACAGTTTAGGCGATTCTTTTGCCTATTTGATTTGCCATATCGATACTGATACCATTGGGACAACATGACAATGAATCGTCTATTTAATTGCCATGTCTGCAAAGTTATTTGACTCATTAATAGAAGGATTGATCAAGTGTAAATTTCATCTTTGTAAACATCTATGGTGCTCAATTGATGGACTACACAATATGGAATTTACTCACATACAATGTTTTAGGGAAAAAGTAAATATTATATATTATAATATCAATAGGCACTCAAGTACATGATATGATATAATAAAGTTGCAATACAATACCATTGCAAGGTAAATATTAATTTTCTTTAGGCCCATAACGCTGCCATATGTGCTCAACTAAATCGTTCTTGAGTTGCTTATGTGTAGAAGGAGCACGTATAGCCGAGTTCCTAGCTAGTACCGCCGCGAAATCAGGATTAGGATTACTATTTGTACTCACTTCCGGTGGTAGGACAATGGTTGCACTCGGGTTCTCATTTAAATCCAAAGGAATTCGAACCAAGTCTTTTTCATCTTCAACTATCATATTGTGAAGGATGACACAAGCTTCCATTATGTTAACAACATCCTCCCGCTTCCACAATCTTGCTGGACGACGCACAATATTAAATCTCGATTGCAACACACCAAATGCACACTCAACATCCTTTCTTGCAGATTCTTGACGTTGAGCATATAGTATCAATAATATTCTTTGATTCTAGACCTAAACAAACAGAGAAGTGCAAAGACATCTGTAGTACATGTCAAAATATTCTTTGATGCTCAGTTTAGAATGTGAAATATCAATAATTTAGATGCTAGACCTAACAGATTGCAATTTGTACATCATCAGGAGCTTTATTTGTATAATTTAACCATGCATTATCCCACAAACAGCGCAATTGAAAACAGGGTATATCAACACCATGATGATCACATATCTCCCCCCAAAACTAACTATGCTCTAATATACAGAAACAGATTATATACAAAAACTGACTAGCAAATTACAGTCTAACAAAATTAAATCAGTAGGCACAACAAAATGCAGATCAGAAGCAGATTATTACCAGGTAGCTGGATCTGATGACCCTCCTTGAAGCATCCATGGTCGAGGCAAAGAGCTCTGAGATCCATTGCCGAAGAAGTTGCCTGGACCGCCGGTGAAGAAGCAGCTCCCGTCGGTGAAGCTGCTAGGTGAAGCCGCACCAACAAATCCACTCCCGCTGTTCTTCTCCGGCAGTGCGCTAGGAATTCCAGTCCCCCCATCTGATGGCGCCGCAGCTCCCCCTGCTGATTTCTGGGTCAGCGCCGCCGCCGCCGCAGATCTCCCGGCGGCCTTCCCAGCTGTACCCGCACTTCCTTTGCGCGTCGCAGGTGCTCCCTTCCTGGACTGCGCAGCAGCTCTGCGCTGACGAGATGCGTCGGCCTTGAGGAGGTCTTGCACCGCCGCCGCTGCAAGCTTCTCTTGCTGCCTCATGTCGCCGCTGCCGCCGCCGCCGCCTCCCTCTAGGGTTCGTGGGGGAGGATTTGGGATGGGGAACGAGCGCGCGCAGAGGAGATAAATCCGGGGGGAAGGGAGGATTTGGCGCGAAGGGAAAAGCACGCGCGCCCTGGAGAAAAAACGAGCGCGCAGTGGATCTCGCCGGCGACGGCGACGACTGGCCACGACTTCTACAACGCGCGTGGTTGCTGTCTATCCGCCTGGGAGCACGAGCGCGAGCCGTAGTTGAACTAGTCGCCGGCAGCTCCTTCTCTCCTCATTTAATTACTGCCACCTAAACTCAATTTGCTGATGTGGACACAAATAGACAGCTACTGTCTATGGGTTGTACATGCCCTAAGCTTGGCGGCAATCTTTGGTGTTTGTGCACCCTTTTCCCTTTTCCTCCTTTTGCCGAGAGCTTCGTTTTTTCCTCTCCAAGTAGGAGGAGCAGCGCTAGCGGCACCGAACAGAATGGGGGGACGGAATCGTGTGCGTGTGACGACGCGCGCGCATGCAGCGGCGAAACCAGCTGTGTCGCGCCGTTCACCGATCCGTCGTCGATCGGCGAGCCGGCGGTGCCCACCACCAGCGACGCGACGCCATGCATGTGGCGCCAAGTTTATTAGCCCTGTTTGCCTGGACCTAAAGCTCTGACAGCAACGAGGGATCGGAGGCGTGAGAGGAGCGTGTCGTCCCCAGGGCCAGGGTGTGTGTACAGAGTACGTGTACATGCTCCATCTCTCGAGTCTCTTGACCGCCGACGTCGCCGGACTCAGGTAGATTTCCCGCCGTTCACTCTCTGCAGCCTAGATTTGTTTTCGTTCTCACCGAAAATTCGTGACATGTGTTGTCCGTTAATGCCAGAGTAGTCGATCGTCGCAAAGAGCGTTTCTAAGTGTCGGAGACAACACTTAACACTTAGGTCCCCTAAATAAACAGGGGAAACCTGCTTAAAACCTAAAAAAACGCAAAATGCAAATCAACTTGCACACCTAAAACACATACACAGCAAAACCACGACCCTGGTGGCCCCCGCGGCCCGCCAGTGTAACGCAGCGGACGCCCCTCGAGTGAGGTTCGTCTCGCTCGAGGGATAGACGCTCCCTCGGGCGGGGTCCGTCTCGCTCGAGGCCTTCACGCCCCCTCGGGCGGGGTCCGCCTCACTCGAGGGATCAACCCCGCCCCTCGAGCGAGGTCCACCTTGCTCGAGGGCTGAGTGCCCCCCTCGGGCGGGGTCGCTTCGCTCGAAGGCACCCACGAGCGCATCCCCCGCGCTCCCACGCGCGCCCGTTCCCTCGCACGCGCGTACGAGCATTTAATGCTCTGACGCCGCAGGGCCGCGCCCCTACTCTGACACGCCTGGGAATCACGCCCCGGCGCTGTTCCGCCAACTCCTGGGGGGAGGCCATCCCCGCCGCTGTTCAGCACTGTGCGGCAAGGCCGGTGTCAGCTCCGTGACACTGTGTCGCCTACCCCTGTACGGCTAACACGCCGCGCCCTCGAAGGGGGGGGCGGCGGCACCCTCGAATATCTTCTACGTGCTTATACAGGGCCACGCCGTGACGTCAGGCCGGCGGGATCGGTCATCCCCGTCGCTGTCAGCCCTGTGCGGCCATCCCCGCCACTGCCGCACCACGCCGGACACTGTGGCAACATCCCAGCGTTGTTGGGGCGTACAGGGACAAGACATCGCCACAACGGCCACTGTGCCACGTACGAGCCCTCGTCAACGGCACCCTCGAACCGGCCCACCATGGTGTCAGTCAACCAACCGCTACGCCGCCGCCCTCGAAGCTGCTCCTGTGCGAGCACAGGACGCACCACGACACCTCAACAGGAGCGGGATTCGCCAGGACGGCCGTCAGCTCCGCAGCACTGTTCGCCATACCTCTACACGTAGAGAAATAGTGCGACATGCATGTAAACTGCTCCCTCCTTGGCCTATAAAAGGAGGGGCAGCCCCCCAGCCGCGGGGACACGGGACGACGGGCAACAATCACTCACTCGCTCCCCGGCTTCTCCACGATATTGGCACTCGCCTCAATCAAACCTCTGGGACTTGGAGGCCACGCCTCCTCTCCCGCCCCGCTTGTAGCCACCCCTCTACGAGCACCACGGTGCGAGCAATACAGTGCCCCGAGCACACCACTACTGGACGTACGGCCCCGGCCGTAACCAGGATAAATCAAGTGTCCTTAGCTGCTTAGCACCAGCCATCGAGAGGCAGATCTCAGCGCTCATTACTAGTTAGTGTCGGGACTACTTTCCGCATCGACACTAAGTACAGATGGAGACCGGCGTGTAACCAACGACCATATCGCCATGGGGTGACAGGCCGCAGTTAACGGACGTAATTTGGTGTCGCTTCTGGCGGGCACGGGGGCCCACAAATTTAATCTATTTCAAAATTAAAAAACTATAAATTATAAACCGTACGTCTAAATTAAAATTTGATTTTGAAATGGATTTCTCACACTAAGGTCTTCAAATGAAGATCCATTTGACTATGTTTTGATAGAAATATTTTTAAAAATATTTTTAAAATACCAAATATTAATTAGTGTTATAACAAGTCACTATTATATGCAGAACAAATTTGCATATCACCTCGGACGAAAAAGCAAAGGTTGGAACATACCAGAATAATGTTTAAAACAACTTATTATTATATTCAGGTTAACTTTGTATGTTAACTCGAACAAACAAAATAAAGTGTGAGAATAATTGAGAACAATTGTCAGAACAAGAGCATATTATAGCGAAAACAAGTTTATATTCTATCTTTAACAAACAAATAAAGTATCAAAATAAATATTAACTATAATTTTTTAAAATCAGAACACGCCACTATTATATGCAAAACAAGTTTGTATGTCACTTCGATCAAAACAAATATAGTGTCACAACAAATCAGAACAAGGGTTAGACCAAGTTATTATCATAGACAGAACAAATTATTATTATAGTCAGAATGAGATATTATTACAACCGAAACAAGCTTGCATGTCATCACGAACAAACAAAATAAAGTGTCAGTACAAATGAGAACAATTGTTGGAATAAGATCCTATTATAGCCAGAACAAACTTATCATGAAGAACAAATATTTAACAAATATATAGAAGAGAAAATCATAAAGAATAGGAAAAATAACAAACATGGAAAAGATGAAGGGATGAAAATAATTAATTGATTAAAGAGAAAAAATAATTAAATAAAATGAATAAATAAAAAATAATCAAGAAAGGGAAACAGAAGAATAATAGAGAAGGAGAGAAAAAGAAATATATGAAATAACATGAAAGAAAACATGAAAAAGGTAAAATTGTAAATAATAGGGAAAAGGAAAAACATAAAGAATAGGGAACATGAAAACCGTGGAAGAAAATAATGGAAGAAAAATATAAAACCAACTAAAATATGGAAGAGGAAAATATAATGAATGGAAAATAAAAATAGAGAAAGAAACAAATAAATATTCACTCGGGTGGAAAGATTCATTGAAAGGAAACGAATATTCGCCAAGAGAAAAATATAAAAAAGAAAAGAAACCAGAAATAAAAAAAGATGACAAATAGAAAAAACAATAAAATAGAAATAGAAATAAATAAAGAAAAAGAAACAATAATATGTCTCCGCGGGGGTGGTTTAACCCCCTCCTCTAATTAATTACCGATCTACCGGGACCGCGGCACACACGACCAAGCTAGAGGAGCCGCCGCTTTCACGAGATGCCGCCAGCAATAACCGACGCCACCACTACGATCTGTAGAGAAAACACCTAAAACCAGCAGGGACTAGAATCGATCGTGCACACCCGCTTGCTTGTTTGACGATTGGCAACTCACTCCTTGGGCTGCTTTGACATTGGGTTGCTACCTGCCGACGACACATGACACACCACTACACCAGCTAGAAATGGCAGCAGCATGTACATGTATGTACATGTGCTGCCTGCAATGGAGAAAATGGTTGCAACTTCTCCAATTTCCCTGATCTGATGACGTGAAGAGAGGTGTGTAACCATTTCTAAATGGACCTCGCCCGGCCCCTTGACAGAACCGTTTGGGAATATGATCTGGCCAGAATTATCGGGTCAATCGCTGCGAAAACAACGGGTGCTTGTATATGTACATGATGATGGCAGCTCTAGGCAGCTACTAGCTAGCTTGGAAAATGAATTTGTTTGTCGGGTTCAAACCACGGCGGCCTTTGTGATGATGAATGATATATTAGCGACGACTGGGGCATTCGGGTAGCCGGAGCCGGCTGGGTTTCTCTCTATCCAGCAAGGTGAGAGATGCGTACAATACCACGCAATCATACGCGATATTTGTACGAAGATTTCTGGTCCCTGATGACACGCCTAAATACAGCCAGTTTTGTGGGTGAGAATAAGCGCACTCTGGTGTCATTTTCTCTCATAAATTTAGGGGATTTTTTGGAAGGCAAATCGAAGAACTATTGTTGTTCTCGGAGTGGCTAGCTCTTCGTTCGTCATAATATTATCATGTATAGTACCTGCGAATTACACAATACATCGGAGACACTCGCAACGCATGCACACTCATCCCTATGAATACACGCACGCAAACCCTACCCCTGTGAAAGATCTTCGAAGATCGCGCAAAGAATCCTCAATATCGACGAAGTCACCGCAGGCTAGCGCCATTCGTCGACTTTGAACGTCGCCGCCATCGAAAGACAAACGCCATTAAATCCTCGAAAAATTCGCTCCCACGGGGGTCGAACCGGTGACGCGAGTCTTCTGAGCTCTCGTAACCATTAGACTACAAGCCTTTCACTTTTTATTTAATTATTAGATTAGGAAAAACTAATATAACCATGTACTTATCCATTTCCAATCACGTAGAAGCAAGTACTACCAGTACATATAATTGACCCAGGGATAAAATAAAAGAAAGAATGAAAAGAGGGGAGAGCTCGACACGCCCGCGCATTATTGTGGCTTTGAACGAGTGCTTAGGAGGAAATGGAATCACATTGCTGGAAACCCCATGCACGCCTGGTGTGCCATATGCTTTGTGCTTTTGCTGGTGTGCTTCCATTGTCACGCTCACACAGTCACACACATGCATGACAAACGGGACAGGTCCACAGCAGATCTCGCCATTGACATGCATGATGGTTGATGGCTGATGCTGATTTGTTCTGAGAGAAAAGTACCGCTGGCTGGTTGCTGGTGGCTGGTTTGTTCTGAGAGAAAAGGACTGTTGGCTGGGGGCTGATAAGCCAAACGAACAGGGCGGCCCGCCTGACCCTGACGAATGATCTCCGATATGATCGATCTCGATCTCTGCCGCCGCCGGCCAGCGCCGGGAGTTCGGATCACGCACACCTCCTCCGCTGATTCGCCGACGACAACGATAGATGCGGCAACGAGGAGGACAAGTCAAGCGTTGCTACAGATGCGCTGTTAATCCAGGCTATAAATCGGCTAATAAACAGCTTCATTCCCGATAGATTTACTGCCCCCCCCCCTTCCTTCGTTCCAACAAGTTCCAATCACAGGATCAGACGGCGGAGAACACGTGCAGAGCGGTCAGGCCATGTGACTCTGCCTGGCCGTGAGGCGCGGCCTAGTGCTACCCGTTGTTAACACGCCTCGCTCGTCCTGCTGCAGCGGGGACGTTGCTGTTTGTTTTTCTCGCGGCCTAGCTCGTGGCTCCATGCTTTGTGATCGTAGCTAGGGATTCCAGAATCTATCCAGGGCCAGCTCCTTGGCTTTGTAAATGGAGTCGCGCGCCAGCCACCGTCCTGGGCACGGAGCTTTGAGGCGCACAAAAGATGGCCTAGCGTGCAAGCTGATGAGGACTTTTCGAGATGCCGGCCGGCTTCTATCAACTCATCTACTCTACTCTGTTGGAGAGTAGGAGTATACATCATCTCATATATATGCGAGAGGGAGAGGAGAAAAAAAAATAAAAAAAACATGTATAGAAAGACAGTCTGTGTCAGGCTGCTGAGTTGCTTATTGCCACTGCATGCACTACTCCCACTTAATCAAAGATGGACATCGGGTTGGGAATTCAGAAATGAGTTGGATGCCTCAGCCGGAGGTGGTTGTCAGCCTCAATAAGACACGCCACTTTTGTGTGAATATTTCCGCCGCCAGAAGCTGCTGCTGCTGCTGATGGCAAACCACTCAACGAAACCATACAGCAACATGTATGATGGCACGGCAGCCGAAAGATTTACATGATGGCAAGAAATCCCAGCAATCATGGCCGACGCACACACGACCGTGTATAGCCATATACGGATCAAATAATGCAGCTAGCTAGAGATAGTTATAGCCTGCAGACGTGCGTCACAGGCACAGTGCCGCGTTTGTTCATGCTGCTTGCTGCCGTCTTCCGATCCTCGCCAATGCAACCCGGTCGATCCAAATTGCTGTTACTACCATGCATGCATTACCGTTTCACCACCGCAATCAATCAATCAATTCGCAAAGGACATGGGAATGCCCCATCGCCATCCAAAAGATCCAAAGGCCATTATATTACCACCGGCCGGCTGCCCGGCTCTCTTCTCGCCGGCGGGGACCGTGGCGCGAGCCGGCGGCAGGCTTCATGTGACAACCTTGAATACCAGAAAGACGGGCATGAAGCCAACCCAAACCAAATCGGAGAGAAAAAGGAGATGCTATGGTGAGGTTGGTCAGAGGGCAAGCAAAGGCATGGCATGGCACTATGGCAGCAGTGGGGAGAACCGAATTCCCATGGCACGCCAACCCCACCACCTCATGCTCCTCGCGCGGCCCGGCAGCAGCTAGCAAGCAGGCTCATCGGCTGGGGTGTTTATTTTCTCCCATGCTTTAAGGAAAGAAGAGACCAAGGAGATCTGAACAAAGTGGGGGAGCAACGGCTCGGCGACCTCCGTGCAGTGCAGGTGCGATGCCGATGAGCAGACGGTGCAACAGCAACTGAGGAATTGTATATGATTTGCCCCTTCAAATTGGCAGGCAGGGCTGGTGCCACAAAGGGCCTGTCAGGCACCCCCCCGCCCTGCTTTCAGAGACCACTCCACTCCACCCAACCGAAACGGGCGAGCATTATTGCTTGCTGCTGATGGCCTGCGAATTTCACAAGGTGGAGACGTCAATTGAGGAATCGGATCACATTCACAGCCTACAATAATTGATAATCGCAGAAATGTGTGTGTGTGTGTGTGTTGTGCTCCTACAACAGTCAAGATATGCTGCGAGTAATTTTGCAGAAATGTATGAAAGTGCCCTGAGGCATCTACCTGAACTGTCTACGTGACACTTTCAGCAGCACTTTCAGTGCCACAGAAGCTTTCAATTTTCACTGCAGATTCAGTCTCAAGCAAACTACAGTAGCAGATATATGGGGCTGACACAAGGCTGCCAAACTGTCCAAACCAAGCTCATGGCTGTATTAGCGCTAATGCGCTTTCACAATTCTCACGAATCATGGCCCCGTCACCACCGGCGTCTTTCTCCACTAAATGCAGTGCTCGAACCGAAGCATATGGGTGCTGTCAGAGCTGGGGCGCCCCCCTCCCTTTCCTTTGGCCCCAAGCTCACACTTCTCCATGCCATTGCCATGCCATGCTCCTCCCCGTTCTTTAGCCCGCCCACCTACTCTGCTGTTGCTCACATTGCCGTCCTTGTCTCCATTCTTTTCCATCCTTTTCTCGCCTTCCATCCGCATCTCTTTTTTCTCTCGCCCTCTCTAATCTCTTTCATACCATGCTGCTTCTTGGTTGGATAAACACCACAGGGCTCGCGTACAGCTAGGTGCTCGTGCTTCAGCCTTTAATTATGGTAACTGATGCTGCCGGAGACTGATGAGAGTGTTTCCTGGAGGAGCACCAATCTCGCCAATCGCCATCACATGCACTGCCTTTATATTATTACACGCTTCTGGTCTTGCTCATGTGAGCAAAGAAGCCCCAAGGTCACACCACACCTCTCTGGTCTCAACAGCTCCCCCCATGTCCCGCCAACCTCTCATGCACACCAGTCAGGCAGTGTCACCATACAGGCCACAGCTAGTGCCTGACTTTCTCTTGGACGTGTGCGACCTTCAAGAAATGGGAGTGTGCGCGCCACTGTGGTCTGTGTGTGAAACATCATACGACGACTGCACACTGAGCCAAAGCTGGGGGCGTCACAGCTATCCTCCTGCGGGATCCAAGGCCATGATGATTTGATGCCACAGCAGCCAAATCCTATATAATGCTTGCAACTTTCATACACGGAGAGGTTATTCTATGACTATTATGATGAACCAAAGGCATTGACCACTTTACTTTTCGGTCGGAAAAACTTAAGGCTGTTTCTCCTACTAGTGCTTCAGCTTCTACCCCTACAGCCCTACGCAAAGCAGTCAAGGTTCCGAGATCGGCAGCTGATCTGCCGTGGCATGTGCATTGGTCCTTCCCTATGCTAATAGCAGCCCGAGATCACAAGGGGGAAGTGCCTTCCCCATGACGCGGGTGCATGCATGGCTCTGGGCCTGACCCCCCAGATTTGTTTCTACTGCCACACCGCAGGGGCAGCCAGCACGCACGCCAGCAGCAGCGCAACCATTACTTCCTTCTGGCGAGGAGCGCCGGGCCAGATACCTAAATTGCGATGGCCGTGGCCCGATATTATTGTCAACTAACGTGTGCGCCTGGCCCCTGGCATGCCCTTCCAAGGGGTCGGTCCTGTGCTTTGCCCATCTAGTTCACAGCACCACTGCACTGTCTTTTGATGCCGCCCTAATGGAAGCCAGGATCGAGGCCAGGCCAGCCGAGCCCAGCACTCACTCACTCACTCACCAGCTGCTGATCTGATCCCGCCATTCAAAAATGTGAATAGGGACACTAGGCTACTAGAGAAGAAAAGAGAAGGGAAGAAAAGAAAGAAAGAAAATGTCTCCATTGCAGAGAGGAATTGATTTGGACTTTGCGAACCACATGAAGGCAGGCCAACCTCTTCAGTCCTTCGGCAACCCACTTGGCGGCAATCACATGAAATGGGTGGTGCTTGTTATTGTTTACTGTATCTTCAGATCTTCTTTCACCAGGTGTACAATTAACACTCTCTTACTGCCTACTACCTGGGTTTTAATAAGGTGCCGACCTAACTAGATTTGAAATGCTAGCAGCATCTTACCACACACGCCAAAACGTAAATTTTATTTTTGGTATGAATTTACTAAAGCATACACTAAAGCAGTGCTCATTTCATCTTTACCATGCTAAAGAGTAGGCTGGTCATCCTATTCAGATTTTCTCAATAACCCCCTTTTGAGAATATGGTGGGCTACCTATAAGGGTTGTCCACTCATGCTAGTTCACGAAAAGAGTAGCCCACCTATAAAAATGGATCCAGATGGTGCCAGCTAGACAATTGTTTTGAAATGAACTTATCATACTGATGAATAGGCCAAGATGCAAACCTAATCCAGTGAGCATACGGCAACGACGAAAGGAGGAGCACACCAGTTGCTTCGTGCATAATCTAGATACCATGAGCTTGACCTAACACATCTGATGGCTGTTAGTTTGATGTAGGCATGCACATGCAACAGGTTCCAAAGTAACCATGTCCCATATGCATGCCAAGAACAGTAGAGTACAAGGCTACATATATATTTTGAACGAACAAATATTTTTACAATATTTCAATTTTTTGCTCGATCATAAGTGCCAAGTAGTTCACTAGAGTTCACAGGCAAGCATGGCAAAAGATTATACGCTACCCATTATTTTAATAATTTTGTATTTTAGCATTATAATTAAAGTTGTTCGAACACACGTTACAAGTATGTCATGCACTAGAAAAGAATCATGACACAGATTGCTGCTTAGAGTACTGTTTCTCAATCTATGATGAAATTATATATGCATTGAAAAGGTAGTTCACACCCATTTAAAGCATCGGCATTGCTGTGACTAATCCCTTCCATCACCTCCCTTGGCCCTTGCACACTAACTATTTATTTGATTCTTTACACAACTCAAAGAAAGGAACCAGGAAAAGTTCAGACTTTGGTCTAATTAAGTTCATCCATCTGCTGGAAATTTCTTCATGGTAGCATATAGTAAGTCATGACTGATAATTGCTCTGCTACTGTTTATCTTAGGGCAGAAGCATAGGATGCAGAATCAAGTCCCATCTGATCCATCAACATTGCTAGGTAGATGACAGCCAAGAAACATAAAGAGAGGAAGAGTAGCAAAATGATAGCTGCAGTAGAATAAAGCAGGAAATATAAGGCAGATTAGGAAAGCCGCAAGAAAAGCCCATTGGTTTCAGGGGTTTACACAAAGTCAGCCAGAAAACAAGATTAGCATCACCTTCTCCATTATAGTAAGCCCCACCCTACAAATACTGTATAGGATCCTCAAAAGAATAAAACTGCCAGCTCCTTATAGATTGCCACCAAATGGAAGATGAACTCAATTCTTTGATGAGTGTGACTCCACCAAGAGAAGAAGCTGAATGAAAAGGAAAATTACCAAAAGGAAGCACCCAAGGAAGAAAACTTTGGCAGGTAAAAAGAAGGGAGGGAATTGCTTCCGAGGCGGCCATGGTGGGTTCGTTACATGCTTATGTTGGGTGAGCATAAAGATGCTAAAAGCAAAGTGGATAGGGATGGATGGTCCTCAGTACCACCAGCTGACAGATAACAACTGAGGCTGATCTTCTTTAGTGATAATGAGTTCAGTGCTGTGAACATTTTCTGGTTACCTCAGTTAGAAACTTAAGGTTGGATACTCCAAAGGAAAAGCCTTTTAATCTGTTTGTTAAGACGATTGCACACATGAAAAAAATGCAAATATTGTGAAGTGGAAAATAAGTCATACCTCACATTCTGCCAGTCAATTACAAAATAATGAGCACTGATTGCCAAGTTTGAACAAGTTATATCTCTAGAGACAACGCAACAAACATATATTTAAATATACCCCCTGTGAATGCAGGTCAGTCTTTTTGGCATTTATGCAAAGCATGTCCACACTACATGCAAGCTAGCGCTAACTATGGACGTAGCTTCTAAAATTGATAAAAACATTTGGGATATGGTTTCATCTGGTCCCTGCCAGTCCATGCCCCAATATCAGAACCAATGCAACACTGAATTTTTGGTGTGCCCTGGTGTTGCAGTATGTCACACCCTCCATGAACTTATATTTACTTTAGGATTAGTACTGAGTTTCTAACCACACATCCACATCATTGTTCTGGTAAGATATTGGAGATAGTTTTTTCTGATGCAATGCAATCACCTATTACAATACCCGTGACACAACTGATTTAGATAAACACTTGACTGCAGAATCCTTGCAGATGCATATGATGTTATTACAAAAATATCATATCGCCTTCACCACTTGGCACTTGCTCCCATATGTCAATTTTGGCTGGCCACCACCAGTAAATCTTTCTCAATAAAAGCTTGGAAAGTCTCCTTTGCCGACCAAATCCAAACAAATTTGCCGATGGAAGACTACCAACCAACCATTAGACGAAAACACAATGCGCAGAATATTGCTCATTTTCAATTTATACCTAGATCAAGAGTTGGGTTTGCGCAAAAGAAAAAAATATGTATGTCCAAACAAATATTACCTGGATGCAATGAAGTTTCCAATTAGAATGATCCAGAATTGCAGAGGCACAAATGGAGGACCAGATGCCGATATGTAACATGGAGTAGTAACCATTGCAACCTGGGGGCATCGAAATGGTGCAGCTCAGTTAATATAAAAGTTATACATTCTAAATGCAATCTGTGATTCAAGTTCCAGCCTGGTTTTACTCAATTTTATATTCAAGCATATAGTACAAGACTAAAACTAAGAAGGTTCGTGGAAAAAAAAGAGATTGAAATTAAGAACCTTCAATCTGTGGTGATCGATCGCCCATAACTTAAGCTGTTAAGCCAATAGAGAAATATACACGGGATGTATTTGGCGCTTTGCAAGTTTGCATACCAAGCATACTGTACGGATCTGCAGAGTATAGACGCGGCGAGGCGCAGGCACACGATGGCGAATTAGACCACGAAAACAGACGTCTTCAGCGATCAGCTTGCAGGAATGTCCGCTTGAAATGGCTTGCGACCTTGCGTGACGGACGGCTCGGTGATCAGCGCCGTAGAGTGCCTGAGGACGCAGGCGAGGAAAGGGCTGCGACGTCTCGCAGTCGCCAGTCGCCGCAGTGAGCAAGATGGGATTTGGGAGTTACGCTCGGCACCGGCCCAGGTGTGCGCTTGGAGAAAAAACGCTTGGACACAGCCCTAAAGAACAAAAACGGCCCAAGAAGAGCCCAAGGTTTCACTCATTCAGTTTATCTCTATCTCTATCTCCACTCTTAAAAAGTATGAAGTGGAGAAAAAACCTAGTACGTCATTTTGCTCCGCGTCCGCTGCCCCCTTGCACGTCCGCTTGACGCCTCCGCTCGCCTCCGCTCCCATCGCACGACGGTGCAATCAATTCCTGCCGTCTGATCGTTGCCCAATCGCATCACCTCTTCCCCCACTGTTCGCTCCCTTCCCCTTGCGCTCTGCCTCAGCCTCTTGCTGTACCCTAGCTCCCTCGCTCCCCTTCCCTCCCCTACCACCCTCTCCTCCTCCTCGCAACCACACACTCTCTCTGGATCACCGCCACAGCTCCGCCTCCCGCACCAACAG
The DNA here is from genome assembly GCA_947561735.1 of Cenchrus americanus. Lineage (NCBI taxonomy): Eukaryota > Viridiplantae > Streptophyta > Magnoliopsida > Poales > Poaceae > Cenchrus > Cenchrus americanus. The sequence goes on along the minus strand of OX387241.1, from coordinate 27,312,155 downwards.
CGTCCCCCTCCATCCATCGATTCCACCCCATCCCCTCCACGCCCCGATCCGACATTGCACCCGCATAGAGGAGCGGCAAGATGCATGTGCCGCCACGCACTGGTGCCGCTCCTTCCCTGCAACGCTGGATGTTCGAACGGCACAGCTCGCCCGCCACCGGATCTCATATGTCGTGGGGCCACTCTCCAAACTCATAGTGGCAGCAGTAGATTTGCTCGTGCCAGAGCTCCTGGCGAGTACGATGGGCGCAACAACGACATTTTTGCCTATGATGGCTCCACAATGGATCCTCTAAAAGGTATGAGCCCAAGTCCTTGCACTTTTCCTCATTTCTTCCCTACGGAATTGTCATAATTAGACCAGCAAAATCCTAACCCTAACCTTCGACATCTTGCTGGAGGTAGCCTGGGCGATGTTGTGAAGATACTTGGGATATCGTGGGAGAGGATGCAATAATGACAAGGCAAACAAACTTCTATGCTGTGATGCCTTCCAATATGGCAGATCCATGGCGGATCCATGATTATCTTTAAGTGCTATTCATCATTAACATTTTATGTGCAGCAGCGACCACTTGAGCTTGGCCACAACCACAACATCCAACTCTCCCATGTCAACCTAATGTTGTTACCCTAATCTACAAGGCCCAGGTCCTTCCTCACCTACTTTGATTGCAGCTCATATCGAAAGTTTATTGTATCCAGTAATATTATTGGAATTAATCCATCAAAATATGGAGTCAGAAATTTGCAAATACTTCTGTTTAAGTTTTGAATGTTTTCTATCAAATCTTTTCTAAGCTGCACAGTATTCAGATAATTCTGAAATTCTACAGATAGGCTGGTTACCTCAATAATTTTTTTATTTTTATTTGCATATGAGAGCGATTGGAATGGATACAATTATATCATTTCTTTTCTTTCAATAAGGAGAGCATTGACATGGAGAGATTATTACATTTGTGTTGTTCTACTTTCCATCTAAATTTACCCATATTAGTTCATTCTTGACAACCACTGTAATTTTGATATATACCCAGTTCAAGTGTTTTTTAGCAAATGGAGCTACCACCTTGCTAGAGTAGTTTCATTGGCTGCAACCAATCCAATCTTGTTTTAGTAACAAGAGCATTAGTAACAACAAAAGGAGCGGATAAATCATATTCAACCCTTAACTTGCTCATAGCTTGTCCTGCGATTATGTACATCACAATACTATGATCAATATACACAGCATGTCCTGTAATTTTATTTTCTTTTGGAACCGTCAAATATGTAGTGCTTATCCTATTGCTCATAGTTGTGTGTTCTTCCATAGTAACATTGGGGCATTTGGTATCTTCATTTTCTAAATTCGGTCTCATTGGATAATATATATGAAGTACATCACTTTTGTTAGGTATTTGGGGTACATATAGTTTGCTGATTTCATAAGCTAGAATTGAAATTCTCTTCGGTAGCTGAATGCACATATGCCTAGCATCATGTGATTGATGTATCTCATGTGAAAAAAATTTGAATTACAGTGTATTTATGTACTCTACACCGATGGTTACTCTGGAGCATCTCTCATTTTGAAAATGAATATGCATTTCACTTGGAAAAAAGAAACCATGCTTTACTCCGACTAAAATGAGTCTATACTGGTACTGATTTATGATAAAATATTGCAATTATCTCATTGTCGGGGACAGCCATAAGGGTCCCCGAAATAACCAGGGAAAATTCGCTTAAAACTCAAACGCAAAACGTGAACTAACCCACGAACCTAAAACACGCGCACGACATGATCACGACCCCGGTGACCCCCGCGGCCCGCCAGGGCGACACAACTGGATCCCCCCTCGGGCGAGGTCCGCCTCGCTTGAGGGCTGAACGCCCCCTCTGGTGGGGTCCGCCTCGCCCGAGGGCTAAACGCGCTCTCGGGCGAGGTCCGCCTCGCTCGAGGGCCCTCACGCGCACGTCGCCCCCGCTCCTGCACACGTGTACGGGCATTTAATGCTCTGACACCGCAGGACCGCGCCACGACCCTGACACGCCTGGGAATCACGCCCCGGCGCTGTTCCACCGACTCCCTGGGGGAGGCCATCCCCGCCACTTTGTAACACTGTGTGGTGAGGCCGGTGTCAGCCCCGTGACACTGTGCCGCCTACTTCTGTACGGCTAACGCGTCGAGCCCTCGAAGGGGGGCCAGCGGAACCCTCGAATGCTTTTCCCGTGACTACACAGGACTACACCGTGACATCGGCCGGCGGGAGCGGTCTTCCCCGTCGCTGTCAGCCCTGTGCGGCCATCCCCGCCACTGCAGCACCACGTCGGGTACTGCGACGACATCCCCGACACTGTTGGAGCGCACGGGGACGGGACGTCACCGTGCCTGACACTGTGCCTCGTACGGATCCCCGTTGACGACACCCTCGAGCCGGCCCACGGGCGGCGACCGGACGGCCAACCTCTACACCACCACCCTTGAAGCCGCTCCTGTACAAGCACAGGACGCGCCACGACGCCCCAACAGGAGCAAGATTCGCCAGGACGAACGTCAACTCAGTGGCACTGCTTGCCACACCTCCACACGTAGGAGAATAGTGCGGCACGCATGTAAACTGCTCCCTCCTTGGCCTATAAAAGGAGAGGCAGTCCCCCAGCCGCAGACAAGTGGACAACGGATAGCGATCACGCCCACGCTTTCCGCCTTCACCACGATATTGGCACTTGCCTCGATCAATACCTCTGGGACTTGGAGGCCAGACCTCCTCTCCCGCCACGCTTGTAGCCCCCCTCTATGAGCACCACGGTGCAAAGCAATATAGTGCCCCGAGCACACCACTGCTAGACGTACGGCCCGGCCGGAACCAGGATAAAACCCAATGTCATTAGTTGCTAGCACCGGCCCATCAAGAGGCAGATCTTAGCGCTCATTACTAGTTAGTGTCGGGACTACATTCCGCACCGACACTCATTGCCTGTGGAACATGATCAGAGATGCTATGTCTAAAAACTGTGTATCCACTAAATTAGTAATGTAAGAATATTGGGATATTTTTACTATGGTCAATTGCTCTTTTACATATATAGTTACACCTCTGAAAGTCTAAATCATTATAGATCTCTGAAAGTCTCAAACTTGTGATGCATCTGTATCTTTTGGTGTTCTATTCATAGCTATGGTGTTAGCACTGTCTACGGCTTTTACCATTTTGATGGACATCACAGTCCACTATTTTGCATCTTTGCATTACATTGCAATCTTCAAATTCCAGTACAAAGCACATATGTATACTAATCAGGTTTGCATTTTTCCCATTGCATTTAACTATCTTATATCTTTTGCAGTTGATCTGAGGGGAAGGGCAAGTGACAGGCAGGAGGGAGTGAGTGTCAAAGAAGGTGGACACAATGAGAGAAGGCAGAAGCTCGCACTTAAAAGATAAGCACATATTGATGGGTTCTGTTCCTTCGAATTAGACAAAACAGTTTGGTACTTTGATCTTTATTGAAAGTCTGTGAGGTTGATTTGCAGAATAAGGTATAAGAACAAACCAACACAAAACAATCTGATCATGTATAATATATAATTGTTGAAACCTGTAGAGAAAACAAGCACACTGAAGGAGATGATGTAAGCAATGGGAGGTGTGGGCCTTTCCCTGTTTTAGAGCATTATTAGAAGGTACTAGGAGGAGGAGGCCGAGCGGACTGCTTCTCCGCAACAAACATTAGGTATATGCTTTCATGTGTATAATTATTTACAGCTCTCGGGTTTCTTCTCTATGGGTTGGAAGGGCGAGAGAAGAAAGATTGGGGTGGTTCTCAGGCCTCTATGATTTTGAAATCCACACACATCAAACAAAAACCATGCAACCAAATATGATGCACAAGCACGTGTTGCTTCTAAAATTATTCCAATAAATTCAAATATTTTAAGGTCAAATTTATTTGATAATTTATCTAAGTCTTTAGAAAATTAAATCTAATCACCGTGTTGCTTATATTATTTTAGTGATGGAATTTTAGGGTGTTACAATGCGCCCACGCCGCCGCCGGTGGCAGATGGACACCCCGGGTCCTCCCATGGTGACCTGCTTCGCTCCCGGCCGGTAGAGTCCGATACAGACACCGACCGGCGCATCTCCATGCGCCCCCTCGTTGTCGCAGCTATCCTCTCCGTCGGCTTCCCTGTACCCATGCCGTCGTGGGTCCTCCACGCGCCGCCGCGGTCACCTCCTCCTGCTGCGGCGAGCTCCTCCACTCCCGGGCCTCGCGGCCTCTCTGCTGCCCAGTCAGTGGTGGTCGAGCGCCCCTCCTCTGCTTCTGCGGATGTGCCTGCACAGTCATAGGGTGGGAGCGTGGGATGGCGGGAGGGAACAAGGCCGAGAGGGCAGAGCACCGAATCCGTGAAGATTGCGAGCAGAGTCACTCGCCAAAGGTATCGCGTAGAGGGGTGCATATAGAGAGAGGGATTGCGAGGCACAACTATAGCGATTCTGTTGGAACTATTTCTCTTCCATTTTTCTTTTTTACCGATTCCAAGTCTTTTCACGAAGCTGTTGGAGTTGCTCTAAATTATAGTCGGGTTAAGAAACAACTAAAGGTCCTAGCCGAGGGAGCTGAGGTATGGTCGTGTCACACCCGGTTTCCAAAACAAACCAAGTGCTACCTATATGTATGCCAGGATCTAGTTCCATACGTATAGTGACATCATTAGTGAATAACAAAAACAATATCACGTAAAGAAAAGGAGATTATCAGAGATTTACAGCAGAATCCTGGGAAGAAAAGGCTCCAAACTTCACAGGCAATAGACTGGGGGTTGCGTACGCCTAACACCATCTTCTGGACATCATACACCTCCTTCTTCTTTTTCTGAGCAACGATTTAGCAAGGATGAGTACACATATGGTTGGTACCAAGCAAGATCACAAAAATTAACCAGAAAGCAGATTAAGTCCATCTTTAAATTTATTAATCATGTTAGGGTACAGGCCGCTCTTGACCGTGAGCACGACTGTTATAATAGTTTTACAGTTTGCAGAGGTTGTACACTTTCACCACAAGTCGCGTAAAAGTTTCGAAGAACTTTGAACCCAACCATACCGTGCAAAAGTAGGCACAATACCACACTTCTGAGGTGTGGTTGCATAGGGACGCTATGAGGCCTTTACAAAGAGTCCTCCTATGTGTATTAGTCTACAATAGCACGTCCTAGAGGCTATCTTTCGTACCCTCCTACCCTCGTACTAGGTGAGCCTAGAAGAGCACTTCCGTTCCAATACCTCTCCAGAGTAGAAGAGTCATAAAAAAAATTCCTCCGTACCCCAAGCTACTAAGGCTAATAACCACACAAGACTTCCCTAATTATTTGGCCACGACAGAGCCATATATCTTGTGGTTGCATTGTTTTCCTGGGTGGTTCTCCATGTTCCAATTAATTCATAGTATTCTTGTTTAAAAGCATAGGTAGAAGGATGGTTAGGGTCACTTGCCTTTCTCCATTGATAAGCTACTCTTGCTCTTCCGCTCTTACTCTTTAAAACTTCTGGACAACAACTTGATCTTCTCTTCGAAGCAAACATCAGGTACAAACATGCAAAAGCAAACAAGCACAACTAAGAACAATACACCATACAAGAAAGGCTTAAAAAACAGGGTTCGGTTCTAGGAGTGCGAACGCAAGAAACGCTAAGAATGGAACTATCGTTGAAAAGGCACATCTATCGAGAGATTTGGATTATAACACACAGAGCCTATGTGCTTGATATATTTTAATGAAACAAAATCATGTGCATAGGTTATTTCAGAGAAATACCCTATTTAGAATTAAGCAAGTTATATTTATATTAAAAAGATGATGTAAACTTAGTCCAATTTTATTTATAAATATTCAAGTATGATTTATGCAAATTGAACATTTAGGTTTATAAAAGAAGCATGTGAAGCATCTAAACACATATATTTATATTTCGAGTTCAATTAAACAAATTTAATTCAAAACACATTTGTATTCATATTAGTGAAATTAACATTTAATTAAGAAAACTTGAGATAACCTATATTGCTTTTATTTAGAAAGCATATTTAATTAATATTAACCAATTTGAATTTGATTATAAAAATTGAGGTATAACTCTACTTAGATTTTAATTAAAAGAATTATTTAAATAAGTATTAATGAAATTAGATTTAGTATGAAAAACATGAGGTTCAACTCTAATTAGATTTTAATTAGAAAAGCATGTATATAAGTATTTAAGCATATTTAAATATTTAAAAAGATTATAAAATAGAGAACATGATCAAAATTGCAACTAACACGTGCATTGAGTTCACATGAACCTAACACAACTTGAAACGATCGAAAACGAGGTACAACGCGAGATCTATTGGCTAAACAAGGTTGAAAGGATCTAAAAGCGGTTAGCTAAAGATCAGGAGGGTTAGCTGATTACTTTTGCAAGACACTATAAACAAGTGGCGTAGCCAGGATTTTGACATAGGGTATGCCGTAAAATACACCGAGGTACATCAACTTGTAAGGAGGTTTCACTTAGGTCCATCAACTCTCAAAACTCATTTCTAGGTCCATGAACTTGTTAAGTCATTCACCGCAGTTCATAACTATCCGGATATGCGTCTACTTGTGACATGACATGATGACTTGGCCAAAAGAAGTATATCCTAATTAAGGCATTTCATCGAGCGACTTATGAGTGACACATGGTTGACATTTACGGAGCCGAACGACAACGATCTACTCCTATCGTACACGCGAGGAGGCTACCATTATTCAACCCAAGGAATGTCTAAGTATATGTGTCACCCATTTGTAACCTACTCATTGAAATGTCTTAGCTATAAGAAGGTGCTTCTTGAGCCAAGTCATCATGTCATGTCACCGGTACAAGCATATTTGGACAAGTTATGGACCGTGGTGAATGACTCAACAAGTTCATGGACCCGAAATGCATTTTGGGAGTTGATGGACCTAAGTGACACCTCCTTACGGTGCCGATGGACCTCGGTGTATTTTACTCCCGATCAAATATTAGAATATACAATTCGGTATACAACTATAAAACTTACAGAGCAATTAGGTATACGACAATGAATTTTTCATGCAATTCAAAATGCAAGTATAAGAATCTTATAATATCTTTGATCCAACAAATATGTAAAAGCAATATATTAGCAAATACGAAAGATTAAGACCGGTCAATTCGAATTAATGGATGCCAACCAATAGTGTCCCGATATCTAAATCATTAAAGTGACCAATATCAAGGATACAAGACTTTTTAGCTCGATAACGTAAGGAATATTGTAAAATAGAGAAACACCGATTTTATAACCGTGAGATATCATTCATATGGTCATACCAATGATTACATACCTGTGAAGAGTTGCTTGTATTGTGAGTAACTGAGTATAGCAGAAGCTCCTCGATAGCCTCCACTACATAGCAATATCCCAAATTCAAAATAATTTAACAAAATAATCCTTAAGCTTGGAGACCTACTAGCCGCTGACACGCTGTGTGTCTGCAGAGTCTGCGCCCTATGCGGCTATGCCCTGACGTTCTTGCAAGTTCTGCATTGCTTCCTCCTACCATGTGTACACATCTCCCTGCTGGGACTGTTTTTTCTTTTTTACTGCAACATTCCCCCGCCAATTTTTACGGTATGCCGGGGCATACCCACCGGCTACGCCCCCGACTATAAATAGTGCTCGCGAAAAGGACAAAGCACAGGGCTACCAGGGAAAAGGGCACCAGTGGGATCTTTTACCTACGATCCGCGGCAAAAACCACGGTCAGGGAGCGTGGCCACGTCACCACTGCTCTCGGCCGTCGGTTCAGACGCATGGACGACCCAGATCGAACGAGTAGCGGCCCTTTGAAAAAAAGCCCTCAAACTTTCTCGAAATAATCCCGCGGTCTGAGCGGTCTCGAAATAAACTGGACGAAGGAGAAGGGGGGCTTAGATGCGCCGCCCCGCAGCAGAGGGTTGGGGCGCGGCGAGTCGGTCAGTCGGCACATAGACGGAGGTCATCCCGTGCCACACCGCTCACAGCAGAAGCGTGCGCCGTTGCTCGGCCCTGCCATGCCGGCCATGGAGGGCGCTGCGGCCGGAGGTTGCCGCGCCCGAAGTTCGCCTCGACCACACCGGTCATGGAGGCAACTCGCCGCTCGGAGGTCGACCTCACCCCGCTGGCCATGGAGGCCGCCGCCCACCGGAAGCCTCACACGTGAGAGGGCGGAGGCAAGCGGGCACGGCCTCGCGGGCAGCCGTCCCTGCGGCCGCCTCACGCGGCCATGTAAAGGCAGGGCCCGTCGACCGTCGTGCCCACGCGCGCTGGCCAATCTGCCTAGCCTTGCCGCGTTGGACGCCTGGCTACGCCGGTCCGGATTTAACCGAGAGAGGCAGGCGGTTGAGGATAAGAGAGGAGGCAACTCTGACGCAGGCATCTGCTTGCTGATGGATTTGGTTGTGGAGATCGAAACTGTCTATGCAGAGAGAGGAAAAAGAGTAGATTACTGCTTGCTTGCTGGCCATGGACTCCTCCGTGGGAAAAGAAACAAGTGAAAAAAAGAACCTTGATCTGCTGCTGCTGCTATCTGATTCCCGTTGATTCAAGTGAGTTGCTGGTAGAGATAAAAATGTACTACCCCGCTTGTAGGGAGAAAAAAGTATCGCGCTGGTAGAGATAGAAGTAGGTAGTGCGAAGTGCTTCGCATGCCTGCTGTGTCGGGATACATTTTTTCCCACCGACAGAGAGAAGATGAGAGAGGAGGTGGCGTGCAGAAAGTAGTAAGAAGAGAGCAGGAGTTGCACGTGGTAGTGTGTTTTACGTTCCTTAAAAAAATAACTCAAATCTCACTACGTCTACCTCCTTGCAAAACCAACTACAAATTTTAATTTTATCTATATTTAACAATAAGGAATTACACCAAAATCAAAATTAGCAACAGAAAAAATGGCAACGTGAGGACCATGTGTGGTTCGAGGACCGGTGGATGGTCGCTTCCTTGTGTGATGAGTGATTAACAACGTTGTGTGGACTGATTCTTGGCTAAGTATTGCAGGTGCAGGTTGCGGCTTGACTGGTGTTGGTGCAGGTGAAGAACAAGCGCGAAAGGTCATCGCCGGTGTCGGTGCGGAAAGTAGTCCCGACACTAACTAGTAATGAGCGCTGAGATCAACCTCTCGATGGGCCGGTGCTAAGCAACTAATGACACTGGGTTTTATCCTGGTTCCGGCCAGGGCCGTACGTCCAGCAGTGGCGTGCTCGGGGCACTATATTGCGTTGCATCGTGGTGCTAGTAGAGGGGGGTTACAAGCATGGCGGGAGAGGAGGCCGAGCCTCCAAGTCTCAGAGGTATTGATTGAGGCAAGTGCCAATATCGTGGTGATGGCGGAGAGCGTGCGTGTGATCGCTATCCGTCGTCCCCCCTGCGGCTGGGGGACTGCCCCTCCTTTTATAGGCCAAGGAGGGAGCAGTTTACAGGCGTACTGCACTATTCTCCTACGTGTGGAGGCGTGGCGAGCAGTGCCGTGGAGTTGACGATCGTCCTAGCGAATCTCGCTCCTGTTGGGGCGTCGTGGCGTGTCCTGTGCCCGTACAGGAGCGACTTCGAGGGTAGTGGCGTAGAGGTTGGCTGTCCTGCTGCCGCCTGTGGGCCGGCTCGAGGGTGCCGTCAACGGAGGTCCGTACGAGGTACAGTGGTGGGCGTGGCGACGTCCTGTCCCCGTGCGCTCCAACAACATTGGGGATGTCGTTGCAGTACCCGGCGTGGCGCTGTAGTGGCGGGGATGGCCGCACAGGGCTGACAGCGACGAAGAAGACCGTTCCCGCTGGCCTGACGTCACGACGTAGTCCTGTGTAGTCATAGGAAAAGCATTCGCCCCCATTCGAGGGTTCCACCGGCCCCCCTTAGAGGGCTCGGCGCGTTAGCCGTACAGGAGTAGGCGGCATAGTGTCACGGGGCTGACACCGGCCTCCACGCACAGTGCTGTATAGTGGCGGGGATGGTCTCCCCCAGGGAGTGGGTGGAATAGTGCTGAGACGTGATTCCCAGGCGCATCAGGGTCATGGCGCAGTCATGCGGCGTCAAAGCATTAAATGCTCGGGCGCGTGAGCAGGAGCGAGGGTGACGTGCGTGCAGGGTGCCGCTCTGGCGGGCCGCGGGGGCCACTAGGGCTGTGAACGTTCAGTGCGTGCGTTTTAGGCTCGTGAGTTAGTTTGCGTATTGCGTTTTTATGAGTTTTAAGCGGGTTTCCCCTGATTGTTTTGGGGACCCTTATGGCTGTCCCCGACAGTATCCCCCGAGCATCTGTGGGTGTACCTGTTAGGGTCCCGCAGATGCTGACGCCTGCTGATGGGACGTTCTTCCCTCCTGGTGGCTAATGCTGTTCCGTGGGGCCGCGTCAGCGGACCTGCGGGTCTAGCCCCCGAAGCCCTGCAGGAGCGTGAGTGCTCCTGCAGGGTTTTTTCGCGAGATCCACCAGCGTGCGGGGTGTTAGTTTCAACCGGCATCGGCAATGTTCCAACCGGCTTTGGTGGTGCCACGCGCACGTAACTAGCGTTGCTTGCGTTCGGTGCCCCCTAGGAGGTGTAGCCGTGCGTCGAGCCCCCGAGCCTGGGCCCGTTAGAGGCGATCGGGGCGAGCTTGTTTTGAACGCTCCCTCGCCGCCCCTTCGTGGGACGGAGGGTGAGGTTTCCGCAACCCCCATCGATCGGGTCGTGGATTTCGAATTCCTCGTCGAGCTGTTATCAGGAGATTCAAGTGGACGCCCATGCCCCGTTCGATAAGGGTTGGCTCGTGGTCCGGAGACTCGTCCTTGAAAGCGCTTGCACGGGTTTGCTAGGTGGGGCTCAGTCCCGTTCGCTAGGGACCGAGGGCGCGAAAGCTCTCCCTCGATGGGACCCCCCCGACTTGCTGCTCTCGCTGGCTCTTGAATACGACATGTGGGGTGCCCTCGAGCCGGTGGGCTCGAGGATAGGCTCGAATGCGCGCGCCCTCATCATCCCCGATTCCATCGATGCGGGGCGCCGGTTCGAACCCTTCGAGGGTCAGGCTTCGAACCCCCGATCGCAGGGGCCACCGCGGGGTGGCGGTCGGGTGCCCCCGACTTTTTTTCATCCGCAGGCTCGAGGGCTCACGGTCGGACCGACCCACAAGTCGCTGATCAGTAATTTTCGTGAATCGAGGGCACCTGTGGTGCCCGCTCTCGCTGAGTGGGCTTCGAGACCACTGGTCGGTAATCGCACCCTTCGAGGGTCGGGTTTCTCGAGCCTCGTGCTCGGGCCGCTCGAGGGTCATCCTTACTCGGTAAGGGACCGGGCCATTTAATGCCCACAGTCGCGACCACAGTTATGCACTGCGGGCGAGCCTTTTCAGGCGCCGCGGCCGCGCGCATAGTGGGCGACGTGGGCGGACGGACGTGACGGCCCACCGCAGCTCTTCGGTTGCCGCACCGTAATGATCGCGCGTGCGCCTCGCCGTTTTGGTCGTGGTGGGCCCTGCTTGTCAGTGACGGGCGCCGTTCACCTACAGTTAATGCGTGCAGAGCGCGCGATTCGGGGAGCGCGACTCCGTGGATCTATAAATCCGGGGGGAGGGCGAGGTGAGTTCTTGACCTCAACACTTAGCGTCCATCGCCCCTGTCTCCTTCGCTTCCGCCTCAGAGCACCGCGCGCCCCTTCGTCTTTCGTAGCGTTCGCTTCGTCTCCCCGCGCTCCTTCGCCGACCGACATGGCTCCCCCGCAGTCCATCATCGTGATCGACCCGCTGCCATGGCCTTGCTCGACGGTGACGGTGTTCGCGCTGCATGAGCTTGAGAACGGCGGCCAGCTGGCACCGAACGTGGGCGGGCAGCCCGCAGCGTGGATAGTCCCGCCGGTGACGGATCGGGAGCCCAACCCGCCGTATGGGTACGTCGTCAGCTTCATCCGCTTCCACGAGCGTGGCTTCGTGGCGCTGGCGAGCCGCTTCCTGCGCGGGATGTGCTACCACTATGGTGTGGAGCTGCACAACTTCAGGCCGAACGCGACCTCACAGGCGGCCACCTTCGTCAGCGTCTGCGAGGGGTTCCTGGGGATCCCGGCGAATTGGGATCTTTGGGTCCACCTCTTTCGCGCAGAGCTGCACACGCTCATCACGCCGGAGCCGCGGGTGCGTCGCGCGGTGAGCATTGACAGCGTGTCGATCTCACTGCGGGAGATGCGCAAAGAACTCTACATTCCCTGCACGATGACCTCCAACAACGCCGAGTGGGAATGGGGGTGGTTCTACCTCTTTAACGACGAGCCCGGCCTTCCGCCCTACACCGGCAAGGTCGTGAAGGAGAAGTCCGACTCTTGGTGGCACGACGTGTCGCCGTCTTCGCTCCAGGACCGACTGGAGTCAGCCCTACATGCGCTGAAGAGCCTGACGGATGCCGGGCTGGGTGCGGCGTCAGTTCTCGCGAACCTTCACCACCGGCGGATCGTTCCCCTCATGGAGAGGAGGCTCCACATCTTCGAGATGGACGAGGCGGCCAACCCATTGGCGATGGCGCAATCACGGCTGCTGCCTGATCTCCTTCCGCAGGAGTACACGACCACTAGGCCGAGGCGCGCCATCAACCTCAAGGCCGTCAGTTACGGCAATGACGACCTCTAGTCGTTCGTCATGCTCCCCCACGACCTGTTGGTGAGTGGAATTTCTGTTTTCTCTCCGCGCTTTTCACCCGCGATGTGCCGGCGAGGTCTGACCTCTCGCTCATCCCCTGTAGCTGGTGACCGTGAACACCGCGCGGTCCGACCGCCCACGCCTCGAGCCCGGGCGCGCGCACGCGCGCGCGGCGGCGGGGGAACGAGGAGCGGGCGGCGCGCAAGGAGAAGAGGATCCGGCGACGGGAGCGCTGAGAACAGAAGAGTGAGGAGTTCCGGCTGCACGAGCAGCAGGGGCTCTCTTCCCTGGCGACTTCGGAGTACTCGTCGTCGGACGAGGAAGAGGGGAGGAGAGCGATGGGGGACGAGCTCTCCCCGAGAGGTGGGCGCTTGCGCCCCCCTCACCAAGAGCCGCAAAGGCGGCTGAGGATCCAGCGCCTGGGGCGGGCGCGGGAGCGCCCGTCGCCGGGTAGTCCGTGAGAGAGGGCGGCGCGTGCCGTGGAGGTGCCGGCGCGCGCGCGCGGAGGTGTCGGCGCGTGCGGCGGAGGTGACCGGGGGGTGCGGCGGTGGCTACGTCGGCCGCGGCCACGACGCCCGTCGAGCCCCCAAGGTAGAGGAAGCGGGCTTCTCCACCCCCGAGGTAGCGGACCGCTCCCCCAAACGCCATGCTCTCGAGGGGCGGGAGTTTGATTTTCTCGTCTTCGTGTTCGCAGGGTGGTGCCTACCGTGCCTCCCCTCAAGCCCGCCAAGGCGTTGAGGTCGGACGCGGTCGTCCTCACGAGGCGGCGCTCATCGAGGGCGCCGCGGGCGGCCGGGAGCGTGGCGACGGCGGTGAGTGAGGGCTGCGCGGAGCGGTCGCGGCGGCGGAGCCGCGGCGGGTGGTGGCCCGGTCGGTGGCCATGACCACGACGGTCACCACGCCGTCGACTCCGCCGGCCGCCGCCGGTTGACGACGGTCGGGGGCGATAGTGGTGGAGATCCCGGATGAGGACGTCCCACCGCCCGGCTAGGATCGGTGGGTGAACCTCGCCGCGCCGGCCTTCGAGCCCCCGACGGGGGCGCTCGTGGTGAGGGATGACGGCGGCATGGCACCGGGGCGCCCGGCCGACGGCGCCGAGGCCTCGTCATCGCGCGGGGTTCTCCCTCGCTCGTACGGCACCGCGACGCGTCGGAGCGAGGGGGCGGAGCACGCCGACGTGCCGCCGGCCCACTTCGCCAGTGCCCAGGCCGAGAAGGCACTGTGGCAGGAGTTTCGCGACCACGGCGCTTCGCTCAACCGAGCGCCGAACGAAGCGCTGCGGATCCATGGAGGCCCCGCATGGTGCGTCTTCCAGGTTAGTAGTTCTTCGCCGGGTTTCACGATATTTTTGCTTTGTTTCTTCCGTATTTGGGCTCTTCCTGACCCTCGTCTTCCTTCGCCTTATCGGTTGGCGGCAGCATTTGGAGCGCCGGGCCCGGGAGCGGTACGACACCCTCGACTGTCTGGATGCCGAGCTCGACTGGTACCGAGGGCCATACAACGCCCTCAACGGCCTCACCGAGGCCCCGAGGTCTCCCGGACCGGTGGCCGGTGTACGGCCGAGGCCCCGCTGGACCCGGCCTCGGAGCAGGATACCCAGGCCACGGAGGACGTCTCCGCGGTCCAGAGGGTGAAGACGGCGCTGGTGGAGCGGGAGGAGGTGCTGCACAAGGTGCGGGAAGATTTGGCGGGGGCGCGCACCATCGCGGAGGCGTGGGAGGCCGAGGTCGCCTCTATTCGCGCCCAGCTCCAACAGGACCGCGGGACCCTCGAGGGGGCGCGGGCCTGGCAGAGTCAGGCCGAGGAGAAGGCCAAGGAGGCCGAGGGGATGAGGACGACCCTTGCGGATAAGTCCGCCGCGCTCACCGCGGCGGAGGAGCGGCTCCATCAGGAGCAAGCTGCGCGCCAGCGGGCGGAGGCCCGGCTCGGCGGGGAGCGGGCCGCCCTCACCGATGAATGGGCCGTGCTCGAGCGGGAGCGCTTGGTGCGAGAGGAGGCGCGGGCGGTCGGCTCTAACAGAGCACACCGCGCTTGGAGGGGGCGCAAGCGACCCTCAGGCGCCGGGAGGACGAGGCCTTGAAGCTCAACGGGGAGTTGGTCCAGCTCATCGTCTCACTAGCGGACGCGCGCCAGTCCCTTGAGGAGCAGGAGACCACGGTTCTCAGCCTGCAACAGGCGGCCGAGGACGCATGCCAGGCGCTCGAGGCAGAAAAGAAGCAGGTCGAGGGTGAGTTATCTTCCGTCCGTTTCCTCACTTGTCGATTTGCCTTTTGGGGATCCGCTCCCAACTTTCCTTTTCTTGTTCGTGGCTTTTAGGCCTGCAGACCGCCCTGGGGAATACAACCACCCAGGCCGAGGCTGTGTAGACGGCCTACAACTCCTCGCAGCAGGATTTGGAGGAGCTACGGGCCGCCGCCCTCGAGTTCTGCCAGGAGGTCGAAGAAGGCTATGCGTAGGCCGGGAGTTCGCTGGCGAGTCGCCTACGCGCCCTTGGTGGGCATGTTTCCCAGCGCATGCACCGCACCCTTCACCTGGGCGTCAAGAAGGCCCTCGGCGTGGTGGCGTCCCACTACCAGGTCGACTTCGAGGCTGTGTCCTCGGGCTACGTTGTCCCGGTCGGCGTTGAAGACGAGGAGGCGATGAATCGCGCAGATGCGCTCGCTGCTACCGCCGCCGATATGCTCGCCGAGGACTTCGCCGACTTCCTATTTTCAGACGCTCCCGGCGTCGGCGACCCTCAAGCCTGAAGACCATTGGGCGTTCAAGCCTTTTTTTGTTCAAACATTAGCATTCGGACCACGTGGCCATGTAATAAATAATTACTTGTTTGGAATGTTTGAACATTTGTGAATAGAAGTAATGTTTTTGTTTCGCTTGTCATGCTATTCCGTTGCTCTTTTCCTTTGCCTGGACGAATTCGAGCTGGGGAGGTTCATTCCACGAGTAGCCCGCTGGTTTAGAGGCGAGGGAGAAGGGCCGTATCCTCACGGAGAAGTAGGCTATCTCCGGCTCGCGCGTCTTTTCCGCTTGGCCGCTCGCGCCCCGCCTGGATTTGCCCGAGGCTTAGGTTGAGGCGTACTTAGCGCGCTTGCGTATTCCTGCGAAAAAATGGGACCATTTTTTCGGGGGGGGGGATGCCCCCCGTAGTAGCCCCCGCGGGTGACTTGGTTTTCTGGGGAGAGCCAAGTTGCCCTTTATATTTATTAACTCGACAGGATTTACATCTGTACAGCCAACTGGGGTGTTGGATATGTAATTTACAAAGACAACTTAGAAATCCTTTCTAAGGGTAGAAGCAATGTAGCTGCTGGATGTTCCAAGCGTTGGTGAGTTCTTCACCGTCCTCGTTGGCCAGCTTGTATGTGCCGGGCTTGAGCACTTTCACCACAACGTAGGGTCCCTCCCATGGGGGGTGACACCTTGTGGCGGCCTCGACCAGATCCTCTTCGTTGAAGTCTCGGCGCCGTACCTTCCGAGCTTGGTAGCGCCTCAGAGCCTGCTGGTATCTCGCGGAGTGCATCAGGGCCACGGTGCGGGCTTTGTCCAGTTGGTCTAGCGAGTCCTCGCGGGCTCGCTGGTTGGCGCCCTCGTCGTAGCCCCGAACTCTGGGCGACCCATACTCCAAATCCGTGGGGAGGATAGCCTCCGCGCCATAGACCAGGAAGAACGGGGTGAACCCCGTGGCCCGGCTTGGGGTGGTACTGAGGCCCCATACGACCGCCGGTAACTCCTGGAGCCATTTTCGACCAGATTTATTCAGTCTGTCGAAGATCCTGGGCTTGAGACCCTGTAAGATCATGCCATTGGCACGCTCCACTTGACAGTTGGTCTGGGGATGTGCCACGGCCGCCCAATCGACGCGGATGTGGAACTTGTCGCAGAACTCTAGGAACTTTCTGCCCGTGAATTGGGACCCATTGTCGGTGATGATGGAGTTAGGCACTCCAAACCGGTAAATGATTTCAGTGAAGAATGTCACGGCCTGCTCCACCCTCAGATTCTTGATCGGGCGCATGTTGACGGTGAAAATCCGTCAACCTAGCCATGAGTTTACCTTCGGTGTTGGCATAAATTTTATACCTTATCCATTGGTACTAACCCCCGTGGTATAACAAGTTCACGTGTGCATGTCGTTTTTGGAGTTTAATGTTTATGCGGGGATTTAGTGTTGAATGCAAGACTTTCGGGATAAGTTCATCAAGCACCTCATGACAAGACTTTGAAGCCCCGAACAAGTCATGCAATGAAGCAAAACTAACTCCAAGAAGCCGGGGACTCGATCCGAGAAGACAACAAACTCCGGGGACTCGACCGGAAAAGTGCCGAAGCTTGCAAGACAAGGAGTTGAGTCCAATTCGGAGAGAAACCGACGACATGGACCTACATGCGAAGGGGGGAAGCATCCGGGAAGCAAGGGAACCGACCTCGGGCAAAGGAGCCCGCGGGGCCGGGCCTAAATGGGCCCGGGCCGGCCGGCCCGGTCCGGTCGGCCCGGTGCCCATTTAGGGCCCAAACACGCCGCCCTTTGACCTAGCTGCCGATCGGGCTATTTATAGTCCCCCGACCGAGAGCCACGGGGAGAAGATTTCGTCTTCGGCCGCCGAGAAGCGAGAGAAGAGAGGGACACCATCTAGGAGAGGAGAGGGTCGAGCTAGTTGACTAGGGTTTCCCTAGCCGACGTGGGAACCTTGCAAGGAAGACCACGTCGGAGTTCCCGGAGCTAGAAGCAAGATCAAGGAAGGATCCCGGTGGTGATCTTGTGTATGTATCATTGTTATAGTTGAATTATCAAGTTGAATCTTTTCCCGGCGATCAAGTGTTTCCTCGAAGATTTCGTTTTTCGATCGGCTTTGCTTATTCCAATTCTATTCTCGAGATAGATTACATAGGGTGTTCTTGTAGCCGCGGTGGCTAGAGGTACACGCCGGATCTTCCGAAAGAATCTCGACTTGTCTTTTGACTCGCCCTAAGCTCCCCGCATGAATAGGGATACGTTGTGACGAACGGGGGGTCTCGAAAGGCGGATGTTTTCGGATTTGGACGGGAAACCACGATTTAAAGAGGCTTTTATTAAGATTCGATTTGCTACTTCTTCTTTTGCTTGGAACTTCAACGAAAGGCTTATCCCGATCCCTCTAGATCGGTTTATCTACCCAATCTTACTTTGTTTTCTCCGGTTTTTAGTAGATTAGATTCGTTTTGTGTCTTTACTTAGATGCATTAGGTCTTTTATCGATTATTGAAGATTACTTGGCTTTAATAGATTAATTCTTGCGTCACACATTTGTTCCACGGATTCGATACCTTGGGTTCACCACTCGAGGGAAGAAGGGTCCCTTGACTACGACGGGAGACTTGTACGCTTGCGAGTCACGAACGAACTTTGATACAAACATTAACCGTCAACAAGCCCCTTTTTTCGGCGCCGTTGCCGGGGAACAAGTGATCAAGATTTGATTTTTTATTGCTTTTTTTGTAATTTTCAGTACTGATTTTGTTTTATTTTTGCATCTAATAAGCTTCAATCATCCTCAAAATACATCTAATCTAGTTTGTCTAACTCTAGTCTTTATAGATTTGTTTTGTTTTCTAGTTTCTTTTGCATATTTTGTTTATCGCTAACCCTAACGAGGAGATGGACGGCTACCTCTCCAACAAACCCAATAATTTTGTGGATGATCCGAGAAAAACTTTACGAGGCTAAGGAGACGCGAAGCACATCAAGCTAAAAAGCTGGATTTTGTAGATTCGGAGTCGGAAGACGAAGGATCGCGAGGAATCTCCGGAAAATTCACCACCTCAAAGTCCGAGGGAGAACCGACGTCCACCGATGGGTGACCAACCACGGAAGAACGCAAGATTGGGGAGCTATGCACCCCGGACATCATCGACCTACCAATCTTGAACCTCGACGAGATCGGAAGACCGTTCGAGATCAAGACCTCAACAATCCGCATGGTGCAACATTCACCCTTCACCGGCAAAGAGGATCCGAACCTTCACCTCCAAGCATTCATTCAACCGTGTCGGACTTTCAATATGGATGGGGTGACTCAAGATCAAATGAGGGCAAGGCTTTTTCCGTTTTCACTACTCGGGAAGGCGTTGCAATGGTTCCACTCTCAACCGGCGGAGACGGTGCAAAATTGGAACACGTTGATGAAGGCTTTCATGAAGGAATACTACTCACCGGGTAAAACTCAAAGCTTGCGTAATAAGATTGCCACCTTTGTTCAATATCCTACGAAACTATCTCGGAGGCATTCGAGCGCTTCAACGAGTACACCGGGCGGTTCCACATCACAAGTTCCCGAAAGAAGACCTCGTGCAAAAGTTCTATCAAGGACTCACCATGGCGTCAAGGACGATCATCGATGCATCGGCGGGAGGATCTATCATCGAGCTTACACCGACGGAAGCTTTCACGCTATTCAAGAAGGTCGCGGATAATGACACGTGGGCGTCATCCGGCGCCTACACCCGGCTCAACCTATGGGGAACGTCAAAGGAGTCTTGCAAGTGGAGAAGGAAGACATACTTGAAGGCAAGATCGACTCGCTCATGAGGAGGTTGGAGAAGATGGAGATAGAGAAGAAAGAGGCTCAAGACTTGAAGGCCGCCGAAGCAAGGTCCACATGCGAAGAATGTGGAGAGTATGGCCATGTCCGCAAAGATTGTCCGGAGGAAGCCAAAGTGCTCGACTACATGAGGAAGGGAGAATTGCCGAACTTCCGCTACGGGCAAGGTAGGCCTCAATTTAATGCAAGCTCATCTATTCCTAACGCGGTTCCACTTCGGATACAATTGAAGGAGTTCATGGATGAGCAAGCTAAGATCAACAAGGACACCGTCACCAAGTTCAAGACCATAGACAAGGTGTTGGAGAACATCGATAGCAAAGTGACGGGAGGTCGGAAGTTCCAATCATCAAGTGCTCAACATGATGAAGATGCTCGAGACGCAAGTTGGACAACTTGCGGGGCGCCTCACTAATGATGAAGGGAAGCTTCGGGACAACCCAAATGTCCCGAATCGGCGAAGGCCATTCAAACACGTTCGGGGAAGGAGACCGAAGATCCGGAACGTACCGCGGGAGCAAGAAAGCCGAAACCGTCCACCGAGGTGGAAAGGAGCTGCTAAAGAGAAGGTTACGGGGATCGTCACCGAGGAACCCGAATTCGAGATGCCGGAAGATGACACGAGGATACCGCAACTCAAGCCACGCTACTTCCGAGGTAAACTTGACAACCACTTTGAGAAGTTTGTGGAAGTTGTGCGTAGACTTAGCATCAACATGCCGTTACTAGATGCCCTACAAGTACCTACATATTCTCGTCACTTTAAAGACATTCTTGCAAATAAATATGAGATAGCAACACTCGGGGTAGATCATGTCAAGATGTCCGAGGAGTGTAGTGCAGCTATTGCTTATGGGCCGGAGAAGCAAAAAGACCCCGGTGCCCTACAATTCCATGTTCGGTTGGTTCTTTCAACTTCGAGAAGGCGTTATGCGACCTTGGAGCTAGTGTGAGTGTCATGCCGAGGGATGTGTTCGAGAAGTTACGCCTACCGATGGAGCCTACGGAAATATGTTTGGAGTTGGGTGACAACTCCATTCGCTATCCCTTGGGCATTGCTGAAGATGTACCCTTGAAGATTGGACACCACTTCATCCCCGTCGACTTCGTTGTGCTCGAGATGGGAGAGAGGGAGAAGCCGCCGCTCATCCTAGGGAGGCCGTTCCTCAAGACCGTGGGAGCAACTATTGATGTTGGCAAGGGGGAGATCATGTTCGATATCAACGGAGAAAGGAGTTCCTTCAAGTTCCGTCCAAGGATTGAGGCATGCAACATGATTGGAGTGAAGATAGAACCAAAACAAACGGAGGGGCTGAAAAAGAAGAAGGAGCCGAAAAAAGTGAACGTAACGAAAATTAAAGAAGGTGTTGCATCCGTCAAGACAAAGGGAGAGAAGCCGCCGTGAAGACCAAAAAAATGACTAAGCCGCCCAAGCCAAAAGACAAGCCCGCGCCCAAGATGGTGCGGAAGTGGGTACCCAAGATTGCAACGCCCGCAAAGAGCGTTGATCCGGAGTAATCAAGTGAAGAAGTCTAGCTATAGACTATAAACGAAGCGCTAGGCGGGAGGCAACCCGTTTCGTCAAGTCGAGTCAAGAATAAGCTACCGGGAGGACAACCCGATTCCAGGTTTTTCGAGTATTTTTAATAATTTAGTTTTTGAGTTTTACTACGCAAAGACATTAGACTTAGAAGTGGTTGAACAATATTAGAGACATAATTCTTGATTGAATGTTTGCTTTATCATAAACCCTTTGCATGAACCCTCCTATGTGCTTGTTTGATTCTTTTCTTTTCGAGAAACCCCTCAACCAAATAATTTCAGAACCTTAGCTCAACCTTTCACCCTCATTATGGTGCTGAGGTTGGCTTATTTTTCATGCTAAAACCACACGAGTAGAGCCACGATTTATATTCAAGTGTTATAAAAATTCAGCACGTGGTAGGACTCGCGTGAACCTAGAAATCAAAGCTTTTGGTTGATCTTAAAAATCTTTATCCTTGGTTTCTCTAGGATTAGAATTTTTCTAAGCCCATTCTAATTTTGCTTTATTCAAAATCTTTCTTATTTAGCCAAAATTAGAACCTAAACCTATGCCCCCATGATCAAACCGGGAAAACGTTCGCTCTCAACCGATGAAAGCAAACTATACCGGTAAGACGAAAATCGACGTAGTCGAAAAATATTTTCGACTTACATTTGTTTTTAATGGTTTAAAAACTTCTCTAAAATTATGTTCAAGCTCTTGCATGGCTCTGAAAAATATTTTAAAATTCGAATTAGAGGAGTGCTTAACCTTAAACACACCTAAATGGAGGCAATCAAGTTTGAATTAATCATGCATGCACCATTGGATCCCCTTTTATCAACTTTCACCCACTCCATATGCAAAGGACAAGCATGGTGGGCAGCAAGCATCAACTTTGCAGGATTTCAATGGTGGCATGTGAAGCAAGTGGAGCTAGGGAGCATGGACATGACCCAAAGCATGGAGCATCAAGTGGGAGGACCAATAATTCAAGAAAAGGAGTGGACGAGAGCGTTTGGGCGGTGCAACTTGTGGAGCACGCGGGCGGGGAAAGTTGCGAGAGGCGAAATGATCGTGCTGGGAGAAAGACGCGCCGAGGAGGAGCCGGAGGACCCCTGGGCCGGCCGGCCTAGGCCGGCCGGCCCGCCCTATAAATGGTGCCCCCCGGCGCCCGTCTTCTCGCAGGCAAGCTTCCCTCTCCTTCCCTTGTTTGTGTGTTCAAGTTTGTGTGCTCAGAACCTCCGTAGACTTAGCCAACCACCCAAGCTTGAGAGCTCAAGAAAAAATCCACCTCCCTAATCCACTCAAAGTCCACATCCGAAGCAAAGAGTTTAAGTGCCTAGTTTACCGGTTGCAACCCGGATTTTTAGTTGAAGAGAGAGTGCAGCAAGCATGTGGAAGAAGACCACAAGTCTCTTCTCTAAGAAGAAGAGTTCGTCGTCGTCCAAGCCGTCATCAACCACGTCTTCGAGGAGGCACTCGGTTTCCGAGTCTCCCCGGAGCATGGAGACGGACACGGCACCACCGAGGAGGAACGACGCTCTCCTCCTTGGTGGGATGAGGGCTGCGAGAAGCACTTCCATGAGGTTCACCGAACCTCGTAGGCACACGGAGGAGCAGCCCGCGCCACCACGACGATCGACTCGCTCAACCGCACCACCTCCTTACACCCCGACACAATCTTCGTACGGCTTCATCATCATGTCGGCGGAGGAGGAGGATAGGCTCGCCAATCTTGAGAAGAGGCTTGTGCCGAATGTCGAGATCGACGACCAAGCACTCCACACCTTGGGTTTTCGCACCGACATAAACTACATGTTGGGGCACCTCGGGTGGATTCAATTCTCCAACGGAATCTCGGTGGACACCCACTTGGGTTACACCTTGGAAATTTTAATGACTATGGCACCCATCGTTGATGATGATGGGGTGCAATGCTTGTCATTCCGTTTGGAGGGAATCCAACAAATGGTTCCCTACGAGCACGTGAGGGAGCTGCTTGGATTCCACAAGGGCGCTCCGGAGAAAGTCGACGTGCCTCCCGGCATGTTGGCGGAATTTTGGGGCATGATCTCCGGAGATGCCCATCAACAACGCAAAAGCATCCGCAACCCCATTATCCGGATATTTCACTCTTGGATGTGCAAGAGGGTATTGGGGAGGATGAGGGAAACAAAGGTGACCGACACGGAGTTAAATTGGCTATACTCGGCTTTGATTGCCAGGCAGCCAATCGACCCCTCCTACCTCATGATCAACCGTTGGTGTTGTGAAGCAACATCGGGGGCTAGTGATATTGGTTCGGGGTGTTACCTCTCCATGTTGGCCTATTCCTTGCGACCGGGGATCGCAAGAAACCCCGCTCACCTTTTGCGCGGTACCTCTCTCGGTTTTGAGTACTTGCGGCAAGGCAAGTACATTAGTGGAGATGAGAGAAGAGGTTACCGATTGGCCATTGTGAACCTCCCTCTTCCGGATGAGAGGCTTAGGCTTTTCACCGAAGGAAGGGAAGATTGGTTGGAAGAGGGAATACTTGTCCCTGCAAGGAAAAATAAAAGAGGAAGGATCGTAGAAGAGGGAACATCCTCCGCACAAGAGGGTGGAGCACAACCCAATGTGCAACCATCCGGCGGGGTTCCTCCTCCGCCAAGTTATTACGGAGGGTCTCAACAACAAGCATGGGGGGGTGGTGCACCGGTACCCCCTCAAAATTATGTTGTGCCCAACGTTAACTTCGCGGAGGCCTACGCTCATCATCCCCAACCACAACAAAGCATGGCTATTATTGGAGGATACGCTGCAAGAAATGCTCAAAATATCGCAGCCATCCAATCCAACGCAGCTCAACTCGGTGAAGGCAACGCAAATATTGCCTTTGAACTTGGTCGCCTTCACCTTGTTGAGCCAAATCAATTCGACGGAGGAAGCGTTCATTCATATTATGAGCAAGGCTATTATTATCAAGACTATCAACATCAACCACCGGCGGAGGATTAGAGGACTTAAGGAACTTTAGTTTTCTTTTCTTTTCTATTTCTCTGTAATTTTCAGCTTTTGCTCTTATGTGTTTGCGTAGTACTTTTCTGTTTTTATTTAATTTTCAGCAAGCTTGTTATGTTTATTTTCAGTATGTATTTCAGCTTGATATCACCTTTAATAAAGTCACCACCTTGATTTTTATCATTGGAAAAGTTACAAAATTTGTGCCATGTTGATATATGATTAAAATTGCAGCTTTGTTCATCTTTGTAGTTGATTTATGCATGTTTAAGCTAGTGCTCTCTTAAAAATACAGATCTGAATTTATTTAAATGCTAGCTTAATTTTCAGCGGAGGTTATGATTAAAATAAAGACCCATAGTGTTTTATGTGCTCTCAAGTTATGAATGGATTGAAGATGTCTTTTATGCTCAAAAATATTGCTAACCTTGTCACAAATATCACTTGTGTGTTGCTCAACCTATCCAAAGCCTTATATATATCCGAGTGCATGAACCTTAGTGTACAAGATTTATTTTTGAGTGAGTTATTGCAGGCCATGATTTCTCCGGCCCGAGACTAAGAAATTTGGTCATTCCGTTTTTGCGTATCTATCTTCTTGCTAGCCTTTTATCCGTGCATTGTGTACCCCCACATCGGTGGTCTCACAAACTTCGCCGGATATCCACCCTTAAACCAAATATCATTTTTTGTGATTACTTCCTTGACCACAACCTATCATTGAGAATGGATCATCAATTCAAGGAAGATCGCAAGACGGTGCCAACGTTGAAGATTTCAAGTATCTCTCCAAGGAAAATATCTCCGGTACCTACCTTATTTTTCGCCTCTTTGCTCGAGGACGAGCAACGTCTAAGCATGGGGGAGGAGGTAGGTACGGTGCTGCCTTAGAGTTCAAAAGGGAGTATTTTAAAAAAAAATATATAATGATGAAAGAAAAAAAAATTCGGCGATGTACATGACTTCCAAGGTGAAGAAAGAAAAAAATATATATATATATATATAAGAAAGAAAGAAAGAAAAGAATGAGAAATATAAGAAAGAGAGAAGAAAAAATATATTTGTGCGTAAAATGAACTCCCCGGTTCTCTAAGAGTGCATTCAAGGCTTCAAGATAAAAAGATCCATTCTCATTTTCCAACCATGTGCAATCCGATAACGAGGACTTCTTTTGTGCCTCGGGATCACTCTCGCCATTTGCACATGTCCACCTATCTAAAAGTGTGTGTATTTTTCTCTTTCCCCTCCTTGATTTAACATTATTTTCCAATGACCTTTTTGACGAGTCTTGGTAAGACCATGAGAAGCTTGTCTTGTTATGACAACACCTCACTTATAAATTCTTGTTAGGACTAAACTTTCCCAAAAGCTCCATATAAAGCCTACCACATATATATGAGAGGGAAAGGAGTAGAATATATAGGCTTGAGAGACAAGTGAGATGAGAGTTTATGAGCAATACATGAGATGATTTAAATTTGTGAATTTGGTTTAGTTTTTTTTCTCTATCTCGTTCTTTATTTCAAAAATTCGAGATCTATTTAAAACTTTGTGAGCATGTTAATACTTGTGGGATAAGCTTAATAAGAATCTACCCTCCGTGGAGATGAAGGCTAGTACATTATGGAACTTTAATGAATTAAATTTTGAGAGCATTATGTTTTCTCATGTATGATCAAATGCAAAGTTTAAACATCGTTTAGCAATGATGATATCCATCGAAGGCTTACTCGAGGACGAGCAAGGTTTAAGCATGGGGGAGATGTTGACGGTGAAAATCCGTCAACCTAGCCATGAGTTTACCTTCGGTGTTGGCATGAATTTTATACCTTATCCATTGGTACTAACCCCCGTGGTATAACAAGTTCACGTGTGCATGTCGTTTTTGGAGTTTAATGTTTATGCAGGGATTTAGTGTTGAATGCAAGACTTTCGGGATAAGTTCATCAAGCACCTCATGACAAGACTTTGAAGCCCTGAACAAGTCATGCAATGAAGCAAAACTAACTCCAAGAAGCCGGGGACTCGATCCGAGAAGACAACAAACTCCGGGGACACGACCGGAAAAGTCTTTCGAAGCTTGCAAGACAAGGAGTTGAGTCCAATTCGGAGAGAAACCGACGACATGGACCTACATGCGGAAGGGGGAAGCATCCGAGAAGCAAGGGAACCGACCTCGGGCAAAGGAGCCCGCGGGGGCCGGGCCTAAATGGGCCCGGGCCGGCCGGCCCGGTCCGGTCGGCCCCGAGCCCATTTAGGGCCCAAACACGCCGCCCTTTGACCTAGCTGCCGATCGGGCTATTTATAGTCCCCCGACCGAGAGCCACGGGGGAGAAGATTTCGTCTTCGGCCGCCGAGAAGCGAGAGAAGAGAGGGACACCATCTAGGAGAGGAGAGGGTCGAGCTAGTTGACTAGGGTTTCCCTAGCCGACGTGGGAACCTTGCAAGGAAGACCACGTCGGAGTTCCCGGAGCTAGAAGCAAGATCAAGGAAGGATCCCGGTGGTGATCTTGTGTATGTATCATTGTTATAGTTGAATTATCAAGTTGAATCTTTTCCCGGCGATCAAGTGTTTCCTCGAAGATTTCGTTTTTCGATCGGCTTTGCTTATTCCAATTCTATTCTCGAGATAGATTACATAGGGTGTTCTTGTAGCCGCGGTGGCTAGAGGTACACGCGGATCTTCCGAAAGAATCTCGACTTGTCTTTTGACTCGCCCTAAGCTCCCCGCATGAATAGGGATACGTTGTGACGAACGGGGGTCTCGAAAGGCGGATGTTTTCGGATTTGGACGGGAAACCACGATTTAAAGAGGCTTTTATTAAGATTCGATTTGCTACTTCTTCTTTTGCTTGGAACTTCAACGAAAGGCTTATCCCGATCCCTCTAGATCGGTTTATCTACCCAATCTTACTTTGTTTTCTCCGGTTTTTAGTAGATTAGATTCGTTTTGTGTCTTTACTTAGATGCATTAGGTCTTTTATCGATTATTGAAGATTACTTGGCTTTAATAGATTAATTCTTGCGTCACACATTTGTTCCACGGATTCGATACCTTGGGTTCACCACTCGAGGGAAGAAGGGTCCCTTGACTACGACGGGAGACTTGTACGCTTGCGAGTCATGAACGAACTTTGATACAAACATTAACCGTCAACGGCGCACTTCGACCCACTTGGAGAACTTGTCGATGGCAACCAACAGGTGAGTGTAGCCCCCGGGCGCTTTCCGCAAGGGCCCGACGATGTCCAGTCTCCACACAGCGAAAGGCCACGTGACAGGGATGGTTTGGAGGACGTGTGCAGGAAGGTTGGTCTTGCGGGCGTAGAACTAGCACCCTTCGCTGGTGGGCACGATATCACTGGCATCTGCGACCGCAGTAGGCCAGTAGAAGCCTTGGCGGAATGCATTGCCCACGAGGGTGCGTGGCGCCGCGTGGTGACCGCATACGCCCGCGTGGATGTCCCGAAGGAGCTCGCGCCCCTGAGGGATGGGCACGCATCGCTGCAGGATGCCCGACGCGGTGCGCTTGTACGGCTCACCGTCAACGAGGGTGAACGACTTGGCCATCCTAGCGACGTTTCGGCCTCGGATCGGTCCGAGGGGAGCTCCCCTCGATCCATCTAGGCGATGTATTTGTCCCGCCAGTCCCCCGCGCCGGGGGCCGACTCTGTATCCATGGCTCCAGCCTCGTTGGCGCCATACCCCTCGAGCAGGGAGAGTACATACGCCTCGTTCGGGGGGTCCTCGTCCATAGGCTCCGTGCCTGTCGGACTCCACGGAGCCCCCGAGGGCTCCCCATGACTCGAGGGGTTTGGCTTGAGGTTGACGGACGGCTTGGTGACGTCCCTCGCGAAAATGTTTGGGGGAACAGTGATTCGCCCAGACACGATTTTGGCGAGCTCGTCCGCTTCCTCGTTGTACCGGCGGGGCACATGGTTGAGCTCTATGCCATAGAACTTGTCTTCGAGGGCCCGCACGACTTTGCAGTATGCCTCCATCTTGTCGTTGTAACAGCTCGCGTTCTTCATGACCTGGTCGATCACGAGCTGCGAGTCTCCCTTCACGTCGAGGCGCTTGATTCCCGTCTCGATGGCGATTCTGAGGCCGCAGAGGAGGGCCTCGTACTCCGCCATGTTGTTTGACGCGGGGAAGTGCAGGCGCACAACGTATCTCATGTGCTCCCCGAGGGGTAAGATGAAATGCAGGCCCGCGCCCGCCCCTGTCTTCATCACCGACCCATTGAAGTAGAGGGTCCAGCACTCGGCCTGGATCTGCGGCGGTAGTAGGTGCGTGTCCGTCCATTTAGCGTCGAAATCCGCCAAGATCTGGGATTTGATAGCTTTGCGCGGCGCGTAGGCAAGCGTTTCGCCCATCAACTCCACCGACCACTTGGCAATCCTTCCTGCTGCATCCGGGTTCCGGATGATCTCTCCCAACGGAAAGGAGGAGACCACCATGACCGGGTGAGCCTCGAAGTAGTGGCGGAGATTGCGCCGCGCAAGGACCACTGCATAGAGCAGCTTCTGGATCTGCGGATAGCGCGCCTTGGTTTCTAACAGTACCTCGCTGATGTAGTATACCGGCCGCTGGACTGGCAGGGTGTGTCCCTCCTCTGTTCATTCCACCACGATGACGGCGCTGACCACCTGAGTGGTTGTGGCGACATAGAGGTACGAGAGGCTCGCCGCCCGAGGCGGCGTTAAAATCGGGGTGTGGGCGAGTGTCGCCTTCGGCTTGTCAAGCGCCTCCCGGGTCTCGACGGTCCGGGGAGAAGCGCTCGTGTTTCTTTAGGAGCTGGTAGAGGGGTAAGCCCTTCTCGCTGAGCCGCGAAATGAAGCGGCTCAAGGCGGAAAGCACCCCAACACCTTCTGGACCCCCTTCAGGTCTCGAATCGGACCCATTCGTTCGAGGACGGCAACCTTTTCGGGGTTGGCCTCGATGCCTCGCTGGGAGACAATGTATCCTAACAGCATGCCTCGCGGCATGCCGAAGACACATTTTTCGGGGTTTAATTTCACCCCGTTGGCTCGCAGGCAGTCGAATGCCACGCGCAGGTCGTTAACCAGGTCGTTCGCCTTCTTGGTCTTCACGACTATATCGTCTACGTAAGCCTGAACGGTTCGCCCGATGTGATCTCTGAAAACGTGCTGCATACATCACTGGTATGTAGCGCCCGCGTTTCGGAGACCGAACAGTATCGTTACGTAGCAGTACATCCCAAAGGGAGTGATGAACAAAGTCGCGAGCTGGTCGGACTCCTTCATTTTTATTTGGTGGTACCCGGAATAGGCATCAAGGAAGCATAAGAGCTCACACCCCGCAGTCGAGTCAACGATTTGATCGATTCGTGGCAAAGGAAAAGGAACTTTGGGACATGCTTTATTCAAACTAGTATAGTCTACACACATCTGCCATTTCCCATTCTTTTTCTTAACTAAAACAGGGTTAGCTAGCCACGTGGGGTGGAACACCTCCTTGATGAACCCGGCCTCGAGGAGCTTCCGCAGCTCCACTCCGATCGCCCGGCGCCGCTCTTCGTCAAAGCGGCGCAACCATTGTTGCACGGCGCGGGAGTGAGGTAGGATATCAAGGGAGTGCTCGGCACCTCCCTCGGGATGCCTGGCATATCCGAGGGGCTCCACGCAAAAATGTCGGCGTTGGCGTGGAGAAAGTCGACGAGCACCACTTCCTATTTCGGGTCGAGGGTGGAACTGACCCTCAACGCCTTGCCCTCGGTGGCAGCAGGGTCGAGGGGCACCTCTTTGGTCTGCTCAGCAGCCTCGAAGCTGCCGGTGTGCTTGGCGGTGGAGTTGAGGTCCTCGTTGACCAGCTTCTCCAGGTTCGCCACGAGAGCTTCCTCCGGTGCTAGTGCCTCGGCCGTGCTCCACACACTTGATGTCGCAGTCGAATGTGTGCTCGATCGATGAGCCCACGGTGATGACGCCCTTTGGTCCTGACATCTTCATCTTGAGGAAGGTGTAGTTCGGGACCGCCATGAACTTGGCGTAGCAGGGACGCCCAAGGATGGAGTGGTATGCGCCCCTGAACCCCACCACCTCGAAGGTGAGGGTTTCCTTGCGGAAGTTGTTTGGCGTGCCAAACCAGACGGGCAAGTAGATCTGCTCGAGGGGCTGGACGCGCTTGCCTGGCGCAACGCCTTGGAACGACATCGTGGTGGGCCGCAGCTAGTCCAATCCGATCCCCAACAGACACAGAGTGTGCGCGTAGAGGATGTTGAGGCTGCTGCCTCCGTCCGTCAGCACCTTGGAGAACCAGACGTTCCCGATGACCGGGTCGACCACCAGCGGGTACTGGCCCGGATTGGGGATGCGGTTCGGGTGATCCTCGCGGCTGACGGTGATGACATCCTCCGACCAGTCGAGGAAGGACGGAGGAGCCTTCTCTGCGGCGAGGACCTCGTGCCGCTCCCGCTTGCGCTGGCTGTTGGACATGTCGACGGTCGCCCCCCCGAAGATGAGGAAGACGTTCTCCACCGCGGGGAAACCACCGGCGTCACCATCATCCCCATCCTTCTTGGCCTCGCCGTCCTTCGCGACGGCACGGCTGTAGTATCTCTTGAGCAGGTTGCACTGCTCGAGGGTGTGGTTGACTGGCGTTTTGTGGTACGGACAAGGCTTCTTCAGGATGTCGTCAATCACCCCAGGGCCTCGAGGGGCCGCTCGAGGACCCCGTCGAGCTGGGTCAACAGCAAAGGCTTCGTCCCCGTCATCGTCGCGCCCCTGCTCGCGCACCTCGCGGAGCGACTTCTTTCCTTTCTTGCCTCGCTTGTGCTTCTGCTGGGGCTCCTTGGACTTGCTGCCCTCCGCGGGCGCGTCGTCCACGTGCTTGCCCTTCTTCCCATCGAAGATTGCCCCCACCGCCTCCTCGCCAGAGGCGAAACTGGTGGCGATGTCGAACAACTCGGTCAAGTCGACCGGCGGGCTGCGCCCGAGCTCGCGCACGAGGTCCCGGCAGGTCGTGCCCTCCAGGAAGGCATGCACGATCTCGGACTGGGCCACGCTCGGGAGCTTCGTGCAGCGCTTGGAGAAACGCCGTATGAAGTCCCGGAGCGACTCGACGGGCTTTTGGGTGCAAGCGTGCAGGTCCCAGGAGTTCCCAGGGCGCACATACGTGCCCTGGAAGTTCCCCACGAAGGTGCGGACCAGATCGTCCCAGTTGTGTATCTGGCTGGCCGGCAGATGCTCAAGCCACGTTCGCACCGAGTCGGCGAGGTGTAGTGGCAGGTTGCGGATGATCACCTCGTTGGTGGTGGCTCCACCCAGCTGGCACGCCAGGCGATAGTCGTTGATCCATATGCAGGGGTCCGTCTCCCCTGTGTACTTGTTGATCGACGTGGGCTGGCGGAAGCGTTGAGGAAAGCTCGCCGTGCGGATTTCCCGGCTAAACACATGGGTTCCCGGGGGCTCCGGTGTCGGCGAGCGGTCCTTTCGGCTGTCATAGTGCCCACCCCGTCGGGGGTGATAGCCTGCCGCTGCCCGTGTCTCCGTGTTGCCCGTCCGCCGGGCGTTGATGACATTACGAGCGTCACCGTCTTGGGCTTGCCCGCGCGCGTCAAGGATCTGCTCCATGACCGGCGTGCGCCTTTGGTTGGCGGGCTGCCCCGCCGTGCCGCCTGCATGTACTGATGCCTCGGGGCCTTGCACACCCCCGTCGTCCCGCGCGCTCCCCTGCTGGCGGATGTGGGACGCCGAGCTCTCGACCTGCTGCACGGCCGCTTGCTCGATGAGCGCCTGCGTCTCGCGGTGCAGGTTCCGCGCATCGGGCGTCGAGGGAGCGGGTATGGCCCGTAGCAATGTCGCGGCGGCGACGAGCTTTTGGCTCGCTCGCGGGGGCATGTTTGGGTTGTCGACGTCAAAGTCAACGTTGATGCACTCGCGGGTTTGTTTGCCTACTTCGCGCGCGCTTGCCGCGCGTGAAGGCTTCCCCAGTGATGGAGGTGCGAAGTAGACGCACTGCGTCGTACTCCTCCACGAGTTTGGCCTCGAGTTCGCGCACTTGGGCCAGCTGCGCGTTGATGTCGGCGCCCCTCGGCGGTGAGGGGGGAGGCGTGCTTGGCCCCGCACCCTGGTGCGGACCAGTTCCTGGGCCGGGGGGAACCTCTCCGTCGCCGGCTTCTGCCACGTTCACGACGTTCGCTTGGTCGTTGGCAAGCACGACGAAGCACTCCTGTGCGGGGTCATAGCTCCCGGCGTAGGAGTTGTCGGAGTAGCCGAACCAGTAGTCTGTGGCGTCAAGGAACCGCTGGAACACCACTGGGTCTGGCACGTCGGAGAAGTCCCACTCCGCGTACCCGTGCGAAGTGGCGGGTGGCAGCTCGCTGGTGGAGCCGTGGTACGACTCGTCATCGGTGGCTGCGGCGGGGTTCCCTGCCGCCGCGGTGTGGCAGCCGGGACGGCCCTCGCGCACCACCGCGGTGCCGCGCAAGCCGAGGGGGAACCGCGGCCCGGAAACTGCACGTCCCCCCGTTGGAGCGGTTGCCGTCATGCTAGTGATCGCGTTGCGTTGCGAGGCGATGCGCGCAGCTCGTCGGCGCTCCGTTTGCACCTGTCGAGAGCGCTGACCGGAGCGTCGATGGCGTCAAGGTGCTGGAGGGCCCACAGCGTCCGTGTGGGTGGACGCCGAGGCATCAGCAGCGGATGCGACGGGGACCGGGTCCGGCCCGGTCGGCCGCCGCGCACGGATTTCGTCATGGTTGGTGATGCGCATGAGGTAGCCGTTCCCCATGGCCTGAAAGTTCAGGCTCCCGAACCGGATTTCGAATCCGACTGGGAGGGGGTCCGAACTGCCCATGGAATACCTGTGGCTGCGGTACTCGGTGCGAATCACCATCGAGAGGGCTGGTGGGAGCTGATCTTCAGCGCGCGTATTCCCCTACCTGGCGCGCCAACCATTTGTGCGGAAAGTAGTCCTGACACTAACTAGTAATGAGTGCTGAGATCAACCTCTCAATGGGCCGGTGCTAAGCAACTAATGACACTGGGTTTTATCCTGGTTCCGGCCGGGGCCATACGTCCAGCAGTGGCATGCTCGGGGCACTATATTGCGTTGCACCGTGGTGCTTGTAGAGGGGGGTTACAAGCGTGGCGGGAGAGGAGGCCGGGCCTCCAAGTCCCAGAGGTATTGATTGAGGCAAGTGCCAATATCGTGGTGAAGGCGGAGAGCGTGCGTGTGATCGCTATCCGTCGCCCCCCCGCGGCTGGGGGACTGCCCCTCCTTTTATATGCCAAGGAGGGAGCAGTTTACAGGCGCGCCGCACTATTCTCCTATGTGTGGAGGCGTGGCGAGCAGTGCCGCAGAGTTGACGATCGTCCTGGCGAATCTCGCTCCTGTTGGGGCGTCGTGGCGTGTCCTGTGCCCGTACAGGAGCGACTTCGAGGGTAGTGGCGTAGAGGTTGGCTGTCCGGCCGCCGCCCGTGGGCCGGCTCAAGGGTGCCGTAAACGGAGGTCCGTACGAGGTACAATGGCGGGCGTGGTGACGTCCTGTCCCCGTGCGCTCCAACAATGTTGGGGATGTCGTCGCAGTACCTGGCGTGGTGCTGCAGTGGCGGGGATGGCCGCACAGGGCTGACAGCGACGGAGAAGACTGTTCCCGCTGGCCTGACGTCATGGCGTAGTCCTGTGTAGTCATAGAAAAAGCATTCGCCCCCATTCGAGGGTTCCGCCGGCCCCCCTTCGTGGGCTCGGCGCGTTAGCCGTACAGGAGTAGGCGGCATAGTGTCACGGGGCTGACACCGGCCTCCCCGCCAGTGCTGTATAGTGACGGGGATGGTCTCCCCCAGGGAGTGGGTGGAACAACGCCGGGACGTGATTCCCAGACGCGTCAGGGTCGTGGCGCAGTCCTGCGGCGTCAGGGCATTAAATGCTCGGGCGCGTGAGCAGGAGCGAGGGTGACATGCGTGCAGGGGCCCTCGAGCGAGGCGGACCTCGCCCGAGGGGGCGTTCAGCTGTGCCGCTCTGGCGGGCCGCGGGGGCCACCAGGGCTGTGAACGTCCAGTGCGTGCGTTTTAGGCTCGTGAGTTAGTTCGCGTATTGCGTTTTTATGAGTTTTAAGCGGGTTTCCCCTGGTTGTTTAGGGGACCCTTATGGCTGTCCCCGATAGCCGGTGAGGCCTCCAGGTGTGGAGAAGACAAGTAGGCTTCGTTCGAGGGACCCGGTGGCCAGCGGGGTCAAGTGCGGGCCGCATGGTAGCATGAACAGCAAGATGAAGTCATGGACGGTTTCTTGGTAGAGCCTCAAAACCAAGGTCGAGTCGGGACTACGTGGGAGCCGAGTCATAAGTGGTGATTGGCGGAGGCTACACCGAGTCCGCGGGGTTTCCGGTGGTTCACCAGAAAACCACTGGGTTCCTTGGTTGATCCACAAAGCCAAGACCGAAGAACCGAAGATAGAGATGCAAGGAGGTGAGCCGCAGACCGGCTCGACCGGTGGGTCCGACCGGTGAGGAGCACCGGTCTGACCGGTGTGCGACGACGCAGTCCGGAATCTTCGAAGCGGAGGACACGCGTCGGGATCGCATGGCTTGCGTGAAGGACCGATACGGCGAACCAGAGGGGGGGGGGAGTGAATGGGAGCCGATAAAAATTCTTCTCGAAGGAGATAAAAACTCCAACAAGATGAACACGGCTTCCAACACACGTCTCCGACTCACTACCCAAGTTGGTCAAGCCCACGTAGCCACTGAAGTGCCACTGGACCTAGGAACCAACACGCAACCTTCCGACCCGAGAACGCAGCAGAACACCAAACCTCGAGTCCACCGACCAACACCGGTCGGACCGGTGAACACCACCGGTCGACCGGTCCCTCGTTGGTGAAACCGGGCAACTTTCACTAAGTGGCTCCACACCGGTCGACCGGTGAGACACACCGGTCGGACCGGTCCACAGGCCGAAAGCCCCCAAAGCAGCAAACAGGCCAACCGACCTCCAAACTGACCCAAACTTGAAACAGCGCAACACGAGACAACAGCAAACACACCCGGACGTTCACCCGAGCAAAAACCCACCAAAGGTTGCACCGGTCGGACCGGTGTAGCACGGGCGCTCGGGATGAATAGCACCCGCGGGTCAACTCCCCCAAATCCAAACCACGATCCCCGAAACGCTCCACGGACTTGAACAAGACTTTGGGGATATTAGGAACACCACATGAAGAGTCCATAGCCAAGTTTAATCCCACCAAGACTCGTCCAAAAAGGAGGAATCGAAGAAATTCCGCCAAAAGCACCTCTAACCCTAGAACTCGGAAAACCCCAAAATCGAGCCCCTTTACTCACGGATTTGGGAGGGGAATCACAGCCCAAAGAACCACGAAGGGTTCCCACAAATTTCCCCCATCAAATCCCCAAGAGAAAGGTCCCGAAAACAACCCAAAGAAATCACCAAGAGAGGGCTCCGAAAATCACCACCAAGAACAACCGGGAACAACACATCCAAACCTCGAGGAACCACGCCGAATCATCTATACATGCCACAAAGGTTCATACAAGGTCTAGCTTGCCGCCCGATCATCCAACCCTCTCAACAAGATCTCACCATGAAGCTCTCAAGCTAGTCCTATGGAAATCCTAAGAAAATAGGAAGGGAAAAATAGGAAAGCAAATGAACTAGGGTTCCAAGGCTTGGCTGCCATCCTCTCACCTCTTGGGTTATATGGAGGCAACCAAAAGTCTAAAATACCCTTTCCTAACAACTAGGGATACAAGCCCCTCAAGGGCGGTTTTGGAAGTCTTCATGTCTTTTCCATCGGACGGATGCCCGGCGACCGCACCCTGCGCAGCCTCGACGCAAGCCATGCGATCCCGACACGTGTCCTCCGCTTCGAAGTCTCTGGACTGTGTCATCGCACACCGGTCAGACCGGTGCTCCCCACCGGTCAGACCGGTACCCACCGGTCGGACCGGTCGCGCACTTCTTGGCAAAGACCGTCTTCGGTTCTTCGGTCTTGGCTTTGTGGATCAACCAAGGAACCCGGTGGTTTTTTCGGTGAACCACGAGAAACCCCGCGAACTCGGTGTAGCCTCCGCCAATCCGCACTCATGACTCGGCTCCTACGTAGTCCCGGCTCGACCTTGGTTTTGAGGCTCAACCAAGAAACCGTCCACGACTTCATCTTCTCGTTCATGCCACCATGCGGCCCGCACTTGACCCCGCCGGCCACCGGTCCCTCGAACGAAGCCTACTTGTCTTCTCCACACCCGGAGGCCTCACCGACAATGACCTTTCGTGCTTGTTCTTCACCCGCACCAACACCAGTCAAGCCGCAACCCGCACCCCGCAATACTTAGCTAAGAATCGGTCCACACAACGTTGTCAATCACTCATCACACAAGGAAGCGACCATTCACCGGTCCTCGAACCACACATGGTCCTCAATCTCCCCCTTGATGAGTGCATTGACAACACCCACACGAAAGTAACAAGAGGGAAAAGAAAAAGAAAAGAAAGGAACAAAAAGAAACTCCAACAAGCGATCGAAAGCCAAACAAAGGCAAAGAGCCGATCACTTGAAGAAGACAAGTCTCGGACTCCTTAGGCAAGGGCAACGACTCGACACATCCGAGACAAAGCAAAGCTCAAGCAAAGAGCGCAAACCACCGAAACAAAGCTCGAAAACCACAAAGAGCTCCCCCTACACACATGCAAGCTCCCCCGAACCAATGCACCCCCCGGACGAATGCATGCAAACCACTTGAAAACCGGGCGGTGCAAAGCAACTTCAGCTCACACCGGTCGGACCGGTCACCACCACCGGTCGGACCGTGCCCAACATGTGCACGGGACCGAAGACTCTGACCAGTCAGACCGGTGACCTTGACCGGTCGGACCGGTGTGCAACAGAGCCCAGAAATGTCTCGAAATCACCTGAAAACCATCTAAAAGCATCCAACATGCCATTTCAAGCTCAAACTTCTCCCCCTTGTTGGCAATGCATGAATCAAGCCAAAAATGCAAAACTTTCTACCTAGAGCTTCTCAAATATACAAAATTCAACAAGGGATGCTACACATGTCCAAGTAAGATAGTTAGATACTCTATAGCTTCGTATCGACATCAACTACAAGATCACCAAGTGTCACAACCATTGGACGAAGCTAAGATGGATTTGGGCAATTTTGCGAAAAACTTGCCTCTCATGAGCAAAGTCCTAAACATGATCAAAGCATATAAAAATGGCAAAGACACATAAACTTCATGCTAGGACAGCCATTCTAATCATAAGACCATCACAAACGCCCACAAGCACCTCATGTCATGTCAAAGCCACCGAGCCATGTGCCTACTTCTATGTATGAGACTTCTCATTGGTAGACATCATGCAACGGTTTAGCACCCAAAGCAAATTAAATTCAACATGGGAGCACATTTCCAAGCATTTTACATTTCATTTTCAGATTCATAATTGGTACATGAAATGTCTTTGCGACAAAAAGGAACTTATGCCCCTCCATAAGATAAATCAAGAGGGCTAAACATTCATGATGGCAAATGGGCCTTTGGCCCCATATGATCTAAACTAGCTATCCAACCACAAATTAAGCATAACAAAGCCACTAAAACATGTCAAGATCATATAAAGGCATTTACACATGAGAGAGCATATATGTGACATTTTTCAAAAACATAGCCATCAACCATGGATTATTCATCAAGATCATCAAGAGCTAAGCCAAACTAACCATAGCATACCAAACAAGCTCACAAAGACATAAATAGCATTCCATGGTGAACAATGTATATAGGAGAAGCTTTTCCTATCCAATGCATATGATACAAAATGCATGCAATCTAAGATACAAGGATGCCTATACATCATGTTACATATGCCATGCCAAATGCAAGAAATGCACAAAGGAAAGCTATACATATGCTACAAAGGAGCTCCCACACACCAAGATCACAAACGGCCGGCTCCTCAAGGGGAGGCAAAAAGGGCTCGACACCACCGGCAAAAGAGCAAAGGAGCACAAAATTCACAAGCTCCCCCTAAACTCATGCATTAAGGCCAAAGAGCATACAAAGCTCACCTTACACACATGAGATAGGGCAAAGAGCAAAAAGAATCAAGTGGCTTGACTAAGGCACAGACTTGAAGGTCACAAATACACTCACCTTTATCATTTCTTCACAATTCGCTCATCCTTGTCCACCATCCCCGAAAGTGATGCACCTACATGTCACCACCGAAATATGAGGCCGGAGAACCACCCCTGATATCAACCAAATGTTCTCTGGGCCATCCACCTGCAACTCAAAACCAAGAGAGAGAGCGAGCAAACGACTCAACACTGGGGTTAGTTCCAAATGTGTAAAACCAGTGCCTAGCCATTTGCTCGAAAGTGGGGTTAGCACAAACCAAACCATCTTTCCTACCAAAGCTACCTCCACGAACACCACCACGATAACCACCATGAGGTAACCAAACATCTCTACCTGGAGGATGACCAAAACCACAAAAGAAAACCCGTGGACTGTCCCTCCTCTCCTTCTCAAAACTACGGATCCTCCCATCCCCGTATTGAGCACGAGGAGGAGAATGCCTAGCAAACTGACCTCCTGCAAACTTTCTAGACCAACCACCGTAACCATGACCTCCCGAACCAAACTTACCATCCGTACGAGCACGGAACCCAACCGCCGCCCGTCCAGCTCGCACCGGTCCGACCGGTGCCTCTCACCGGTCCGACCGGTGTAGCCCGGCAAAGAAGACCTCCAACAGACCTTTCGCTCTCCCCAAACCCGAACTATCCTCACACTCGCCTTGGCCCTAGGTAACCGCACACGAGGCTCAAGTACACCATCGAAGGGTGGTACTTGTCCTTGTTAGCCCACTCCTTCGCCATTCTCTCCTCATGTTTCCTCTTAAAGCAAAACGCTCTCTTGTGACCATCCTTTCTACAAAACTCACAATGGAAACAGATTGATCCGGGCTTAGGCTTGGGATGAGGCTCTTCACAAGGCTTCTCACTTGGTTTCTCACTAGGCTTTTCACTTGCCTTCTCACTCGGTTTTTCTCTTGGTTGGTTTGGCTTGGATGCAAACTTGTCTTT
Source organism: Cenchrus americanus (assembly GCA_947561735.1). NCBI lineage: Eukaryota > Viridiplantae > Streptophyta > Magnoliopsida > Poales > Poaceae > Cenchrus > Cenchrus americanus. The sequence continues at coordinate 27,273,307 of OX387241.1, read as the reverse complement.
GGGTGTGGGTTGTGGTAGAACTGAAACATTCCCAAATTTCCCTTCTCTCTCACCACTGCCCTCACCAACCTTATCCAATCCCAAAGTCCAACCATCAAAGCGCTTACATCTAGCAATCATCATACCAAGCTGAGGTTCTTGACTCGACAACCAACTCAGCGCTTCACGCAACTTATCATTCTCATCTTGCAAGCGACCAACACATTTTGCAAGATCCAAATTCTTCATAGCATGCAACTCACATGTAGAACAAGAAGTAGGAATAGGCACTTTCAAATCAGCCTCAAGCGAAACAATGCGAGAATGAAGCTCAACAATTTTCTCATGCAAACCGGGGCAAGAAGTGCAAGCACCAAGCAAAGTGTGTCTAGATTGTAGCTCAGCCAACTCAACCCTAAGCACATCTAGTTCCTCACACTTGGAGGCATACTTCTCCCTAAGATCAGTCAAGTCAGCTAGGAAAGCAGAGCAATCCGCACAATCATTCTCATCAGAGACAACAGGGCTAGCCTTAAGAGAATCAATTTCAATCTTGCTATCAAGAACCTGAGTTTCTAGCTCAGCCACTCTAGTCCTAGCATCCTCGAGCAAAGATCTAAGCTCTTTCCTAAGCTTCTTAGCCTCTCTAAGCATGTGATCGTGATTATCAAGCAAGTCAACCAACTCCTCATTCTCCTTGCGCAAAGAAGAGAGCTCATCACATACCTCATCCTCGGAATCCATGTCCGAGGCGTCCTTCTGGCTTCTCTTGCTGCTCGAACTGCGAGCCATGCCGCAGAAGTCGTCCTTGAGGCTTAGGCCCGTCACACAAAGGCCGTTGAGATACTTGCCGATGTTCTTCTTCTTCTTCTTCTTCTTCTTCTTCTTCTTCTTCTTCTTCTTCTTCTTCTTCTTCTTCTTCTTCTTCTTCTTCTTCTTCTTCTTCTTCTTCTTTTGCTTCGTCCTCCTCCTCCTCCTCCTCCTCCTCCTCCTCCTCCTCCTCCTCCTCCTTCTTCTTCTTCTTCATCATCATCACTCGAGCTTGAAGACGTGTCCTCGGAATCGGACTCGATGTCGCTCGATCTCTTCATCTTCTCTCGAGACCGCATCTTCTTCTCATGTCCATGATCTTTCTTCTTGGAGTTCTTCTTCTCGTCCTTGAACTTGTGCTTGTCGTGGCTGTTCACCTTTGGACACTCGGCAAAATAGTGTCCAGTCTTGCCGCACATGAAGCATGTCCTCGTGTTCCTCCTCATGTTCACCCGGTTCTCGTGTAGCCTCTCGAACCGCCTCGTCAGGAGCGCCAGCTTGTCCTCTCCAAGCACGTCGAACTGCTCATCTGGCATAGACATCAAGGAGGACAAAGAGAACATCCTGTTGGATGGGTCAGTGTTAGCCTTTCCTTTCAAACCACCGACGAGGGCAAGACTATGGGAATCAGTCAGACCCTCGATCTTGGCAGTCATGACCCTATCCACCTCAGCCGACTTGAGCTTCGAGAATAGCTCATTCACCGTCGAGTGTCATACTTCTCCGACTCCACAATGGCCTCGAACTTTCCACCTCATATTGTACGATCCAAAGAGTGTAAGAGCTTGACAACTCTATCATGATCATCGTACGGGAGCACGTCCATATTGGCCCTCATGTTGTTCACAACCACCGTGAACCTCTGAAACAAGGCATCGATGGACTCACCGGGGAGATGAGTGAAGTTCTCGTAGTCTCTCCAGTATGTCGCATACATCCGTGCCCGAACACGGGCATTCCCAACATGAGCCTCCTTCAAGACCGTCCAAATTCTACAAGCCAAGTGCTCGGTGTGCACCCGATCGAACTCGGCCGACACAGAGCACAAAACAAGTAGTCGACCGCCTTGTTGTTGGCGTTGAACCCGTCCCTCGATCCCGGAGCGAGGAAGTCCATCGGCTGGACATAGCCTCGTGTCCACCACGACATCCCAAAGGATCTGACCCTTTCCGCGGAGGAATGTCGCCATCCGCTTACTCCACATCTGGTAGTTCTTTCCATCGAAGTGTGGAGGACCCGAACCCCGTTCCTAGTATGCCATCCTTGGATCTTAGACTGGTTAGAGTCAACAAAGACCCGAACCGGCTCGATACAACTTGAAGGACCGATAAGGCGAACCGAGAGGAGGGGGGAGTGAATGGGAGCCGATAAAAATTCTTCTCGAAGGAGATGGAAACTCCAACAAGATGAACACGACTTCCAACACACGTCTCCGACTCACTACCCAAGTTGGTCAAGCCCACGTAGCCACTGAAGTGCCACTGGACCTAGGAACCAACACGCAACCTTCCGACCCGAGAACGCAGCAGAACACCAAACCTCGAGTCCACTGACCAACACCGGTCAGACTGGTGAACACTATCGGTCAGACCGGTCCCTACTGGTGAAAATGGGAAACTTTCACTAAGTGGCTCCACACCGGTCAGACCGGTGAGACACACCGGCCGACCGGTCACGACCGAAAGCCCCCAAAGCACCAAACAGAGCCAACCGACCTCCAAACCGACCCAAACTCGAAACACCGCGACACAGACAACGGAAAACACACCCGGACGTTCACCCGAGCAAAAACCCACCAAGGGTTACACCCGGCCGACCGGCCGAGAGCACCGGTCGGACCGGTGTAGCTCGGGCGCTCGGGATGAACAGCACCAGCGGGTCAACTCCCCCAAATCCAAACCACAATCTCCCGAAACGCTCCACGGACTTGAACAAGACTTTGGGGATATTAGGAACACCTCATGAATAGTCCATAGCCAACTTTAATCCCACCAAGACTCGTCCAAAAAGGAGGAATCGAAGAAATCCTACCAAAAGCACCTCTAACCCTAGAACTCGGAAAACCCCAAAATCGAGCCCCTTTACTCACGGATTTGGGAGGGGAATCACAGCCCAAAGAACCACGAAGGGTTCCCACAAATTTCCCCCATCAAATCCCCAAGAGAAAGGTCCCGAAAACAACCCAAAGAAATCACCAAGAGAGGGCTCCGTAAATCACCACCAAGAACAACCGGAACAACACATCCAAACCTTGAGGAACCACGCCGAATCATCTATACATGCCACAAAGGTTCATACAAGGTCTAGCTTGCCGCCCGATCATCCAACCCTCTCAACAAGATCTCACCATGAAGCTCTCAAGCTAGTCCTATGGAAATCCTAAGAAAATAGGAAGGGAAAAATAGGAAAGCAAATGAACTAGGGTTCCAAGGCTTGGCTGCCATCCTCTCACCTCTTGGGTTATATGGAGGCAACCGAAAGTCTAAAATACCCTTTCCTAACAACTAGGGATACAAGCCCCTCAAGGGCGGTTTTGGAAGTCTTCATGTCTTTTCCATCGGACGGATGCTCGGCGACCGCACCCTGCGTAGCCTCGACGCAAGCCATGCAATCCCGACGCGTGTCCTCCGTTTCGAAGTCTCCGGACTGCGTCGTCGCACACCGGTCAGACCGGTGCTCCCCACGGTCGACCGGCACCCACCGGCCGACCGGTCGCACCGCCGCAAAGACCGTCTTCGGTTCTTCGGTCTTGGCTTTGTGGATCAACCAAGGAACCCGGTGGTTTTTCGGGTGAACCACAGAAACCCCGTGAACTCGGTGTAGCCTCCACCAATCTCCACTCATGACTCGGCTCCTACGTAGTCCCGGCTTGACCTTGGTTTTGAGGCTCAACCAAGAAACCGACCACGACTTCATCTTGCTCGTTCATGCCACCATGCGGCCCGCACTTGACCCCCGCCGGCCACCGGGTCCCTTGAACGAAGCCTACTTGTCTTCTCCACACCCGGAGGCCTCTCCGCAACGACCTTTCACGCTTGTTCTTCACCTGCACCATCACCAGTCAAGCCGCAACCTGCACCTGCAATACTTAGCTAAAAATCAGTCCACACAATGTTGTCAATCACTCATCACACAAGGAAGCGACCATCCACTGGTCCTCGAACCACACATGGTCCTCATTGCGTCGAGGCTAAGCAGTGTGCGATCGCCGGGCATCCGTCCGATGGAGAAAATCTGAAGACTTCCAAAACCGCCCTTGAGGGGCTTGTATCCCTAGTTATTAAGTAAGGGTATTTTAGGGTTGCATCCTATATAAACCAAGAGGTGAGAGGATGGCAGCCATCTCTTGGAACCCTATCTCATTTGGTTTTTCTATTTTCCCTTCCTATTTTCCCAAGGAATGCTATAGGACTAGCTTGAGAGCTTCATGGTGAGATCTTGTGAGAGGGAAGGATGATCGGACGACAAGCTAGACCTTGTATGAACCTCTTTGGTATGTATAGATGATTCGACGTGGTTTCTCAAGGCTTGGATGTGTCTTTCCCATTTTTCCTTTTTGGTGATTTTTGGAGCCTTTTCTTCGATTTTTCGTTCATCGCTTGATTCGTCGATTTGAGGGCGTTTCTCTCCAGATTTCTTTGAGGGGATCATGGGTGAGTGCCTTGTGCCACTTTGTGGATGATATTGACCTCTCAAACTCCGGATTTGGCCTTTGATTCGTTGACTTTTGGATGAACCCTAGGTCATAGTGTTCTTGGCAAGGATTTGCGATTCCGAGAGTTGTAGGGAGTTTGAGACCGTAATTTTTTGGGGCATAACCTCTCCTTGGGGTGTTCATCATCTCCCCAAAATTTCGTCTCAAGACTCCAAGTGGTTTGGGAGATCCTTTGATCGAAAGTTTGGGGCAAATTCGTGGGCGCTTTTCGGGGTCGTCCGGGTGATCCGGTCACCGTGCCGGTGACCCGAAGGGGTAGGTTGATCCGGTCACTTGTGCTCGGGTGACCGGTGCGGCTCGTAAGGCTCGGGGGTGACCGGTCACTTGTGCCGGTTGACCCGTAGGTCTCGACCTTCTTCGTTGATTGCTCAAGTTCTTTCGTGTTTGCTTCCGCTTTGCTTCCTAGCCTTTCAAGCTTTGTCCCTAAGGTATCAAGAGAGGTTTGTGTGTGCTTCCGCTTGTTTGTGTGTGACTCGGAGTTGTGATTGGGATATAGGCCGAGTTCTTTTGAGAAAGAATTTTTATTGGCTCCTATTCACTCCCTCCTCTCTGGTTTGCCGTTTCGGTCCTTCAAGTGGTATCAAAGCCGGTTCGGGTCTTTATTGACTCTAACCAATCTAAGATCCAAGAATGGCATACAAGGAATGGGGTTCGGGTCCTCCACACTTCGATGGCAAGAACTACCGCATTTGGAGTAAGCGGATGGCGGCGTTTCTCCGCGGAAAGGGTCGCATCCTTTGGGATGTCACGATGGACACAAGCTATGTCCACCGATGAACTTCCTTGCTCCAGGATCGAGGGACATGTTCGATGCCAACAATAAGGCGGTCGACTACTTGTTTCGTGCTTTGTGTCGACCGAGTTCGATCGGGTGCACACCGAGCACTTGGCTTGTAGAATCTCGGTCGGTGTTGAAGGAAGCTCATGTTGGGAATGCCTAGGTTCGAGCTCGGATGTATGCGACCTACCGGAGAGAGTATGAGAACTTCACTCATCTCCCCGGTGAGTCCATCGATGCCTTGTTTCAGAGGTTCACGGTGGTTGTGAACAACATGAGGGCCAATGTGGACGTGCACTCGTACGATGATCATGATAGAGCCGTCAAGCTCTTACACTCTTTGGATCGTACGATTTGGGGTGGAAAGTTCGAGGCCATTGTGGAGTTGGAGAAGTATGACACTCCGATGGTGAACGAGTCGTTCTCGAAGCTCAAGTCGGCCGAGGTGGATAGGGGCACGACAAGCAAAGCTCGAGGACCCAACTCGACTCTCATAGTCTTTCCCTCGTCGGTGGTTCGAAAGGAAAGGCTAACACTAACCCATCCACTAGGATGTTCTCTTTGTCCTCTTTGATGTCTATGCCAGATGAGGAGTTCGACGTGCTTGGAGAGGATTGAGCGGGCTGAGCTGCTTCGCTAGAGACGGCTTCTGCACCATGGCGCTGAGCTCCGGCAGTAAGAAGAGCACACAGAGCGACTCAGACTCTGATTCCGACGACGAGGTGCATGATGAACCTCCCTTCTTGCGTCAGGAGAATGAACCGCTTGACTTGTTGCTTGATAATTGTGATGACATGCTTAGAGAGGCTAAAAAATGAGGAAAGAGCTTAGGGCTTCACTCGAGGATGCTAGGACTAGAGTGGCTGAGCTAGAAACATAGAATTTGGATGCTAAACTTGAAATTGATTCTCTGAAAGCTTCACCTGTTGTTTCTGATGAAGTTGAATGTGCTGATTGTCCTATTTTCCTTGCTGATCTTGCCTTGTTTAAGGAAAAGCATGCCTCCAAGTGTGAGGAACTAGATGTGCTTAGGGTTGAAGTGGATGAGCTTAAGTCTAGACCTGCTTTTCTAGGTGCTTGCACTTCTTGCCCTGTCTTGCATGCTAAAATTGATGAGATGCATGCTTACACTGTTTCTCTTGAGGCTAAGCTAAAAGAACCAATTACTACATCTTGCTCTACCTGTGAAATGCATGCTTTGAAGAATTTGGAACTTGCACATTATGTTGATCGTTTGCAGGATGAGAATGATGAGCTGAGAAAGTTGATGGGTTGGTTGTCTGGTCATGAGCCTCAGTTGAGGATAATGATCGAGACATTCAAGAGGCAGGATGGTGAGGGACTTGGGGCAAACAAGGTTGGTGAGGGAAGTGGAGAAAACATTCCAGAGCCACCAAAAACTCACCACAAAAATGATTTTCCTCCTAAACCTAACCATCTTAGGAACCGACTAGACATAACCCTAGCTCCACCCGTGTTTTCCCCACAAACAAATGATTTTCAAAAGCCTATCAAGTTTGTGAGCACTTTCGGGAAAGTGTTCTTTGGGAAGGAAAGTGAGAAGGCTAGTGACGAGAAACCGATGGAGAAGCCGAGTGGAGAAAAACCAAGTGAGCAGCCCAAACCCAAGCCTAAACCTAAGCTTGTGAAGTTCTATTGTGGCTATTGTGGGAGAGATGGTCATAAGGACGAGTTTTGCTTCAAGAGGAAGCGAGAGGAGAGAATGGCGAAGGAGTGGGCTAACAAGGACAAGTACCACCCTTCCAATGGTGTACTTGAGCCTTGTGTGCAGATGCCCAGGGCCAAGGCGAGTGTGAGGATAGTCCCGGCTTGGGGAGAGCGAAAGGCTGTTGGAGGTGCTTTGCTTGGTCGGGCTACACCCTGGTCGAGCCGGTGAGGGGCACCGGTCGGACCGGTGCAGCCCTGGATAGGCGGCCGGTTCGGGTTTCGTGCTCGTACGGGTGCGAGGTTTGGTTACGGGAGGTCGTGGTTCTAGTGGTTGGGCTCGAGAGTTTGCAGGAGGTCAGTTTGCTAGGCGTTCTCCCCCTCGTGCTCAATATGGGGATGGGAGGAGTCGTACCTTTGAGATGGAGAGGAGGGACGGTCCACGGTACTCTTTTCATGGTTTTGGTCCTCCTCCAGGTGGAGAGGGTTGGTTCCCTCATAGTGGTTACCGTGGTGGTGTTCGTGGAGGTAGCTTTGGTAGAAAAGATGGTTTGGTTTGTGCTAAATCCACTTTCGAGCAAATGGCTCGGCACTGGTTTTACTCTTTTGGTACTAACCCTGATCTTGCCGAGTCGTTTGTTCGCTCACGTGCTCGTTTTTGAATTTCAGGTGGGAGACTTTAAGAACATTTGGTTGATTGACTCCGGTTGCTCGAGGCATATGACCGGAGGCAAGAGGTGGTTCTCAAGTCTCGTCCCTGTGGTGACAAAGAGGTGCATCACTTTTGGGGACAATGGGCGTGGGCGTGTGCTTCCAGAAGGTGAGATTAAGGTGAGTGACAAGATCACTCTCAGGCGTGTTGCTCTTGTTCAATCGCTTGGATACAGTTTGCTTTCTGTGTCCCAGCTGTTGGATGAGGGTTTTGAGGTGTTGTTTCGTCCTAGTGGTTCTCGGATTTTGGACTCTCGAGGGGACCTTGTCTGTATGGTCGTTCCCGAGGGTCAGGTGTTTCGAGCTGATTTTTCTCAGTCTTCTGGTGTTGAGCGTTGTTTCTTGGCTGGTTCTTCGAGTGAGTTCTGGAAGTGGCATAGGAAGTTGGGTCACTTGAGCTTTGACCTTTTGTCTCGCTTGAGTAAAGTCAATTTGGTCCGAGGATTGCCACGGTTGAGGCTTGAGAAAGATTTGGTTTGTGCGCCGTGTAGGCATGCTAAGATGGTAGCCTCTTCTCACCCGTCTCTCACCGATGTGATGACTGAGCATCCATGCGAGCTGCTCCATATGGACCTTGTTGGCCCAGCTCGTGTGCGATCAGCGGGTGGGAAGTGGTATGTCCTTGTTGTGGTGGACGACTATTCTTGGTATGCGTGGGTATTCTTTCTCGGGGATAAGTGTCAGATGGTGAGATCTGGACAGCCCACGGGGGTGTTAATCCCTGTGGTTTATTTGTTCGGCAGGGAGGAGTCTAAGGCTAAGAACTCGAAGGTCGCACACGAGTACGCGGAACACAGAGAACACGACGAGTTTATACTGGTCCGGGCCTCCGGAGAGTAATACCCTACGTCCAGTTGTCGGTGTAGATTGCTTGAGGATTGGTCGAGGTGAAGTTACAAGGGGGATCGCCTCGTCCGCCTTATATTGGCCAGCGGATGAGGTCGGTTCCCAGACTCCTGGTTGGTGACGGCCAGGAGACCTAAGTCTACGTTACACATCTTGCCATATCCCGTCGATCTACTTTAGGCGAAGTCCACCGAGGTCTTGTCTTGTCTTGTACGCCAAGTCTTGAGGTCGTGTTGGATTAGGTCGTCTGGGGAATCTTCTGGAAGGTCTTCGGGAGGTCATGTGGGCCGCCAACTAGGTCGGTTGGGCCCACGCGACGATGTGTCGGCGGAGTCTTCTAGTAGGTCGGACCGTGAGCTCGGTCGGTGGGGACCCAGGGGTACCCATGTCTCACAAGCCCCCGAGCGAGGTGTATGCGCAGCGACCTTAGAAAGGTCATGACGAAGTCATAGAGCTATCGACAGGTCGAATAGCATGCACGTCGGTCCAAAAAGAAAGAGAAAAAAATCAGCTTAGCAGCCGACCTGTTTGTAGTCTTGCCGAATGAAGAGAGGTCGAGTGACGACCTATAGGAAGCAGGCTTCCAATAGATTGAAACGACGATGAAAAAATTCAGAGGGCATCGAAGATGCACTCATGAGTAGTATCCGAGCATCATGGCGGGCAGAATGGCCGGTATGATGGTCCAAAAAAGAAGAAGAGAAAAAAGTATGTTGAGTAACGACGTGATGAGAAACAGGTTTCCCAACAGGTCGGTACGACGAGGAAAACAAGAGGGTGTCGAAGACGCACTCGTAGAGTAGTCCCCGAGCATTGAAGCAGACAACATGGCTGGTTTGATGCTCCAAAAAGAGAAGAAAAACTAAGTCATGGTCTTGATCGAACAAAGTGTAGAGACACCAGATCTCCCAGCATGGCTGCAAGGAGTCTGGCAGGGCCGACCTCGAGGAGGCCTTAAACAACAATGCCCAATATCCGAGGATACCCAACAAGGTCTTGAAAGATGCGTCAAATGAAGAAATCATCGATGGGTCGTAGCTGAAGTTGCAATGTTTGTAGTCGATTGACGATGAAGCTGGCGAAACAATGTTGATCTTGAACGTATGGTGTAGAGACACCCAGATATCTTGCATAGCTGCACAAAGTCTGGCGGAGCCACTCGAGGCATGCCGACCTAAGGAAGGTCTCAAAACATGAGCGCCCAAGCACCCAGAAGTACTTGGCAGGGCCATCGGGCGCGCACTCCACAGGGAGGCCTTCATTCCCGCGTAAAATCCTAGGTGTCCGAGAGAGGAAGGTGGCGGGGGCTTACGGTTGGCGAGCCGTAGTCATACCAAGATATTGCAAGATCTAGGTATTAAGGCATGCCGACCTCGAAGAGGTCGTTTTGGTGTCCAGATGACCAACATAGCTGCTGGCCACCTAGCGGAGCAGTGATACTAAGGTATTGGCGACCTTAGCGACAGGCACACCGACCACAGAGGCCCGACGAAACTTGTAGATCTCCGTGATGCTTCTGATCTCCATGGTACTTTTAAGTCTCCGGGCGCCCGTGAAGGATGCGGCGGAGAGCGAGCCGAGGCACACCTACCTCGGAAGGTCTTCAATCGAACCTACGACCATTCCGCTCAAGAAACGAAAAAAATAGGCCGATTGGAATAGGTCCGTTTACGTGCGAGCCATAGCGGTGCACCGGGACGCGAGCCTAGCGGGTGCAAATAACATTCATCGGGTCGTAGGAGAAGGTCGTGGAATTGTCGTCGAAGGGGGGGGGGGGGCTAAGTTAGGCGTGAAGCCCTCTGACACAAGGTCATGTTTTGTCTTGTAGCGTAGACTGCAGGGTCACGGGTCAACAGTGGTAGGAGATGCTCTTGCCACCCAGAAAACGACAAGCTGCCCACTGATCGAGGAGTTACTGTAGCCATGTGACCTCTGTGGTGGGGCTCAGGCATCATTGATGCACAAACGACAAAGGCGTCGTGAGTCAGGAAAAGTAATGTTGTCGCCTTTAATGATGCACAGACTACAGGTCTCCTCATCACGTGGTGACAGTGTCATCACTTCGCCAGCTGCCCAAGGCGCGGCTTCGACTATAAATAGCACCGTGAGGTTGGGGGAGGCAAGTGCCGAGCATTGTTGAGCTATGAAGCCGCAGGGTAGTTGTGAGGCCATGCCATGGGCATGTAATCATCCACCAGAGCGTAGAGCTGTGTTCTTGTAGATACTTGAAGCTAGGAGAATCCTCGCGAAGTGCAGGCAGCATCTCTATCTCCGTCGGGCCCGGCCCGCGTGGTACCGAGCGAGTTTGGAGGTGCTCCTGTTCGAGCTGGAGGTATAGCAGGACGTCTCTGGTGAGCACCGGGGGCTCGCCGGAGCTTGGCGTTCCGCACCGAAGAGCAAGCTCGTGTCTCCATTCCAGTAGTTGGATCCGAGCATGCCTTAGATTGCGTGCTGTCCTGAAGTAGCCTCCCGCAAGGCCGCCATCAATGTCCTGATGCTAGGAGAAGTCTCGCGACGTGCTCTGCTTCGGCAGAGTAGGTCGTGTTGACCGCTCTGAGTAGCTCAAGCTTTGTGGTATATTTATCTTGTGTGCCGAGTTTTGGACCCAATGAGGTCACAGACGACTTGTGTACCTTCGGATTCTGGATCCAGTAAGATCGTAGGTGGCTTGTACCCTCGGGTTCGGATCCGATAAGGTTGTAGGCCGATAAACCCCCTTGGATTCTCGGGATCCGATAAGGTTGTAGGCCGATACACCCCCTTGGATTCTCGGATCCAGGTGAGGTCGTAGGTGGCTTGTACCCTCGGGTGGTTCATGTAACGCTCGCTCTCTTCTGTCATGTACTTGGTCGATTTGGCAAAATGATCGCCAAAGACCTGATTTTATATGATGTGGGGGCTTTGTTGTGGTGACGACCGAGGCTACCACACACAAACAATGAGGGAAAACAAAAGCTCAAGAACCAAAACGAAGCACGGAACAAAGGACAACCAAAAAGCTCTTTACTCAATAGTTGATTTCTCAAAAGTCGATCCCCCTTTACATGCGCCGATCCGTCTCCTTTTATAGGGAGGTGGACGGACTTTTTACATCCCGAGGATACCCTCGTGCGAAAAGGATCTAGACAGAATGTACTAGGCTACTTCTGGAAAGTCTCTGATTAGGCCTCCACGTAATCGATGCTTCATGATGTCGCGCCGCAAATCGCGGCGCCTTTCTTGTCGTCATCACGTGCGCCTGTCGGGCGAAGACCTTCAATCTTTTGGAGACTTCCCTTTCGCCTGGTACCTTTCGTCACCTGAAACAGAGAATCACGTTCAAACACTAAAAGGTTAGGTGTCAGATACGACGAAACCCGCTGAGCGAATCCCCGGCTGAGAATACACGGGAGAGCAGGATTCGCTCCTGGGGCTTCGTCGCGGGAGTAAACGATTAGCCTAAATGAAAAATCCAACACCTTAGGTCTTTTCGAGCTCATTTTGCAAGCACTTGCTAGCGACGAAGGGTTCGAGCCGAAACGCGACTTCGAAAGATGAGGAAAGATTCAAGGGTTTTAGAGATTTTGCCTCCGGTCTTTCGTACAGGAATGTGGGCGACTAAAACACTCTTTTATTTTTAGTGCGCGTAGGGCTTGATTCTGAATCCCCCCAACAGAAGCCCCTCGATGGCGAAGCGTTTTTGCCTCTGCGCAAACCTGAGCCAGCGAAACCCGGGGATCGAGAATCGAGGCACAAGAAAACGTCTTCCGAGGCATCGGTTCCCAAGGGCTCTGCTTGAAATACCTCAAATGCCCCTGAGGCGCTGCGTTTTACCGTTAGGTTCAAAATTTTCGACCGTTGGGTTTTACTCCCTATAAATAGATGGGGCCGACGCCGATGGCGAGCCCGCTGTCATTTTCATTCACACTTCTCTCTTTTGGTTTTTTGCCTGCTCCTGTTGCCTTTGCGCCCTGGTCGCCCCAGCGGAAGCCTTGGTCGACTCAAGAGGTTAGTTTTCTTTCCGGCTTGAGTGTAAGCTTTTAGTCTTTGGTCGTCGGTGTTACCTGTTCGAATCCGATTTTCTAAGGACCTTATGCGGCTTGCGACGGAGCGCACCGATATAATCATGGAGGACGAAGGGTCATCCTCTAATCGCGGGAAGCGGGGAGGTGCCGCGGAAGTGTTGACGTAAAATCCGCACCTCACGCCAAGCGCACAAAGCAAGCCGAAAAAAGCCGGCTTCACACGCGCAAAGATTCCAAGACGTGCTAGTCAATTTTTCCCGAAAATTAACAAAAGATAAAGTAGTTAAATTCTAAAGCTTGGAACTTGCCGGGTGGTACCGCAAGTTCCATATTTACGGCTAGAAAGCCAAATGAGATGACATATAGCTATAGAGAGCTATCTACCAACAAACTAGAAACCATTCGGGAACTCCAATGCGCAAAAAGTAACATAGCCGAATGAATGACGTAAGCATGACGATTGATTGGTCTTTATTTGGATAAAGATACACGTGCGCAAGGCCATGACCGATCCTCGCGAAGAATAACATTAAACAATAAATGAAGTAAAAGCACGATCATAAATATGTAATAAACAAGCGTGCATAGGCCCAAAGCACTAGTCTACCGCATGTCTAGATACTTTAAGACCCGTCGTGCATGATATCAAACAAATGTATCCACCGCATGATACAACTTGTTTGAAACCAAACCACCGTCCACAAATAGATCTATCCACCGCATGATACGATCTAACTATGGAAAGCTAAAAGCATACAATATTTAAAACATAACTTATGGACACGTTTTACTCATGAAAGCATAACCGAATACGGCCGAACGTACCGAATCGGGGTCCATGAAGAAGGAACGAACATTACCAAACAAGATAAACCTATCGATTGAATTGAAATCTAATCCACCGGATGACTAGCTCCAAAACAACCTAAAACTCGCATCTACCGCATGATACCCAACTCTTTCAAGATTTATACAAGATTTGGCAAGCTTGAACCCGCAACACGTGGCAACCTAGATCGATTCGGTTTCGGCTATCAAGGAGCATGTGATCCACGTGCTATTTAAGCCAAGGGTATGAACTTGATTCGCATAAGGATCATCAAAAAGATAAAGCCGATCCAAACCCATCTAGATTGGGCAAAAAAGTGTTACATGAATTTAAACATAAAGTAAAAACTCAAAGCAACACGGGGTAACTTAATGAATCTATTGAATCTTGCCAAAATTCAATAGAGCCGATAACTAGCTTCAAGCTAGATCTTAGCCTACCGCATGGCTCATGACCTAACAAGAAACCCTCTTGAACCAAGCTTGAATCTACCGCATGACACTAAGCATGGTAACAAGACTACTTGCATCGAGATCTAAATCCACCGCATGATACTAGATATGATACAAGGTTGCCGTACTCACGGAGGTCGACGGATCGATGAACCCTCTCGAAGAACTCGATGACACGACAAAGGACTCAAGGGTTTGGCGTAAAGCCGGTTTGTATTGAGAATGTTTTCGAATGAAAATACATACATTCGGGGTCTATATTTATACCCCCGTCAAAGCATGACCTCGAATGGATTTGATACCTAATTTATCTCTAAATGCGATCACTTATCTATCCATTCGCCCCTTCACTCGGGCCACGTCACCACGCAATCCCGCAAAATCGCCGCAACAAGCTTTTCTTGCCGAACGGAAGCAAATTTCCGACCGCGGACTCTTTTGCCGAATTCTTCGAAGAAACCTTCCTTCTTCCGGATGGACTCCTCACCGCGTTGGACCCACAGGTCGGGCTCCTTACCAAATTTTGGTGTTAACAGGAAGCCGCGGAGGTCAACGCGTTATCTTCCACCTCGTCGTCTAGCATAGAGTCCGGTAAGATCTCCGCTCGGATTGGTCCGCCGGCTCTCGCGAGAGTGGCGGACTTCGTCCATCTCTAGTAGCGATGAAAATAGCGAGTTCGGGGGATGGGAGTTATGTCAAAATAATGCCGAGCGACACAAATGCCGGGAAACGTGACGCCGACATGGAGGAAGGCGAAATTGGAGAGGATGCCGATGCGACCGTTGAAGAAGTCGCGGAAGGGTCCGGCGAGAAGGCCGACCTAGCGAAGGCCCGGACTTGTTTTATTGGTCGGTCTTTAATGACCCGGGAGGATCCGGATGCGCTTCATTTGGAAGGTCGCTTTGAGCCCGGGGTCTATCGATTGCCCGGGAGGGAAACCACGCCGAAGCCCCGAAAAAATGAGAGTGTGGTTTTTCGGGATTTCTTTACCGCCGGGCTTCGGTTGCCGGTATCCAAGAAGTTTGCGGATATCCGGCGGCTTATAATGTTCGGTGTCCATTAGTTGACTCCTAACTCTATTCCGCAAGTGCTGAAGTTTCTGTGGGCCTGTCGCACTTTCGTCGGTGATAATGATGTGGATACCTTCGTTCGTCATTTTGAGATTCACTGGGCGAGGAAACTTATAACTGTCGACGACGAGGAAAAAGAAGCTCAGTATGGCTGCTGCACATTTCAAACGCGTCGACCCGGCAAGAATCAGGCTCCGGTGGAGCTAGCCCCAGCGTACAAGAACAAATGGGCTAACCGGTGGACTTCATACTGGTTTTTTGCTCCCATCGCCGTGATAGGGCGAAACTCAAAGCAAGAAGAGGTGACGACGTTCGACCTGGCGAGCCATATGGTTGATTTGGAAGTTGAGCTGTCGCCGGAGCCGACGAAGGCCCGGCCGGTCTTCGGCAAGCACGCCCGCATTTTACTGGGCAACACGCGTGATCACTACTCGAGACGCCCTTGATGAATTCGTAGCTGCCGACGTCTGGCCGTGCCAGCCCCGATGGGGGTCGTGGGCATTTAAAATGCGGGGGACGCCTGTGGCCGGGGACGACAATGTGCGAAGCCCCATATTCAATGTCAAGCGGCCCGCGGACATGTCCGACGATGAGATTATGGCCGAGGTGGAAAAGAAAGTTGTGCAGATGATTGGAAATTTTACCCACAAGGAGTGGGAATGTGCCCAGAAGATTCTGAAGCATCAAGGCCGTGTCAACCGAGTTTTTGACGAGATGGGTGTTACATATTCCCCTCGATCGGTGCCTCCGACAGCCTGCAAGAAAATGCAGCCACCGGGCAATATTGGGTCCGAGGCCGTCGAGACCTCTAGAAAAACCAAGTCAGGCAAGACTACCGCAGTTGTGGATAGTGCTTGTTGTCGGTGTGGAATGTGGTCCCGACACTAACCGGTAATAAGCGCCAAGGTCTATCCCTCAATGGTCGATGCTAAGCAATCGGAGACACAAGGTTTATCCCGGTTCCGCGCCGCGGGCCGTACGTCCAGCAGCTGGTGTGCTCGGGGCACTATATTGCTCAAAGACCGGGGTGCTTGTAGTGGGGCAGCTACAAGCAAGGCGGGAGAGGAGGTGTGGCCTCCAAGTCCCCGGTGAAGTGGTGAAGATGTTGTGGGAGAATTGGGGAATGTGTGTGTGGTGCGTCGTATGTTGTCCGTTATTCGTTGTGTTATGCCTTGTCTCCTCCTTGTCTTGTGTTGTGTTTGTCCCCTCGCGGCGGGGGAGTTCACCTTCCTTTTATAGGCCAAGGAGAGGGTGAATTACAAGCATGCCGCACTATTCGGCTACATGGGGAAGTATGGTGCGCCGCGCCGTAGAGCGGGCGGCCGCCTTGACGGTCCTTTCCGCGATCTAGCCATCATGGCTTATCTTGTACCCGAACAAGGTGGTGGCTTCAAGGGTAGGGGCACGGTGGTTGGCCGTGATGTACCCGAGCGGGCTCAAGGGGGTTGCCGACGACGATCCGTACGGGATGCGGTGGCGGTGCGTGGTGGCGCCCCGTTCCCGCATGCCTCACGGCGCCGCCGGAGGCCGTTACCACGGGGGCCCGCCGTGGTGCCGTATGCACGGGGGCGGCCGCCGCAATTCACGGTGGCGAGAAATGGCGCCCCTCCGGCCTAGCGTCATGACCTGGCCTTGCAACGTCACGGGAAAGCATTTCGAGGGTGTGGCCGGCCCCCCTTCGAGGGGCTCGGCACGTTAGCCGTACGGGAGTAGGCGGCGCGGCATCACGGGGCTGACACCGGCCATGTCGCACGCTCCCCCACGGTGGCGGGGATGGGTTCCCCCCGGGGAGTTGGTGCAACGGGGCCGGGCGCGAGTCCCGGTGCGCATGATGGCGCCGCCCGCCGTTGTCGAGCATTAAATGCCCGTACCCGCGCGGGGACGGGCGTGCGCGTGCGGAGCACCATTGAGCGAGGCGGAGCCCGCTCGAGGTAGGCGTGTACCCTCGAGCGAGGCGGAGCCCGGCCGGGAGGGAGGCGTGCGCCTTCGAGCGAGGCGGGGCCTGCTCGAGGGGACCTCTAAGTGGGCCTCCTTGGTGGGCCGCGGGGGCCGCCGCGGCGTGGGCCGTGCACCGTGTGTGCGCTTAAGCAAGATGCGTTCGGCTTTGGTTTCTTGCGGTGTTTTAAGCGGGATTTCCCCATTTGTTTAAGGGGACCCTCGGGGGCGTCCCCCGACAGTAGCCCCCGAGCATCTGCGGGTTCGCCGCCGGGCTCCCGCAGATGCTGGAGCCTACTGATAGGACGTCCTTCCCCCCTGGTTTGCAAATGCTTTCCGTGGGGCCGCGTCAGCGGACCCGCGGGTCTAGCCCCCGAAGCCCTGTAGGAGCGTGAGTGCTCCTGCAGGGGTTTTACCGTGGGATTTGGTCAGAGGGCGTGGTACATATCCCAACCGGCGTCGGCGATGTTTCAGCCGGCTTCGGTGACGCACGCACATCTGCCACTATCTGCGGCCGGTGCAATCCAGGAGGTGTAGCTGTGCGTCGAGCCCCCGAGCCTGGGCACGTTCGAGGCGATCGGGTAGAGCTCTACGACTTGTTTTTAACGCGCCCTCGCCGTCCCTCCGCGGGACGGAGGGTGAGGTTTCCGCAACCCCCATCGATCGGGTCGTGGATTGCGGATTCCTCGTTGAGCCGTTAGCGGGTGGTTCGAGTGGACGCCCATGCCCCGTTCGATAAGGGTAGGCTGCGCGGTCCGGAGACACGTCCATTAAAGCGCTTGCGTGGGTTTGCTAGGTGGGGCTCGGTCCCATTCGCTAGGGACCGAGGGCGCGGAAGCTCTCCCTCGGTGGGATCCCCCCGGCTAGCTGCCCTCGCTGGCTCTCGAACACGACATGTGGGGCACCCTCGAGCCGGCCGGCTCGCGAACGGCTTGAATGCGCGTGCCCTCGTCGTCCCCGACTCGGTGATGCGGGGTGCCCGTTCGAACCCGTCGAGGGTCGGGCTTCGAACCCTCGATCGTAGGGACGTGCGGGGGTGGCAGCCAGGGCGCTCCCGTCTTTGCATCCGGCGGTTTCGAGGGTCCCCGACCGTGTCGGCCCTCGAAACGCCGATCGCAGAGTAGTGCGGGGTGGCGCCTAGGAGCTCCCGTCTTTGCATCCGGCGGTTTCGAGGGTCCCCGACCGTGACGGCCCTCGAAACGCCGATCGGTAGAGTAGTGCATCGAAGGTACCGTGGTGCCCGTTTTACTTCAAACGGGCCCCGAGGTTACCGGCCGATGTTAGCACCCTTTGAGGGTCGAATTTTTTTTTCGAGCCGGGGGCTCGCGCCGCTCGAGGGTCTTCCTTACTTAGTAAGGGACCGGCCATTTAATGCTCGCGGCCGCGGCCGTAGTTTCGCGCGCGGGCGCGCCTTTTAGGCGCCGCGCCGCGCGCGTAGTGGGCGGCGTGGGCGGCGGATGTGACCGCCGCCACGCCCTCCCATTTCTACACCGTGATGATGGCTTGCGAGCGGTTGCGTGGCCGCCGCGGTCGTGGTGGGGCCCGCCCGTCGGCCGAGAGAATATCCCCCCTGCAAGTGAATGTGCGCGGGGCGCACGCTCCGAGAACACGCCCGCGACCTATAAATCCGACGAGTGGGGAAAACGACGGTTTTTTACCTTAGCATTCGCCATTCCTGCTCCTTGCGCCCCGCCCCTCGAGTCGTTCTTGCCCAAGCGCCTTCCTCCTTCGGAGCTCTTCTCCTCCTTCCTATTCTTCGTCCCTCGCCCCTTCGTCCACCCGCATGGCGCCCCAACCACCTCTCGTCATCATCGACCCGTTCGTGTGGGAGCGCTCGACGGTGACGCAGGGGCCTTGAAACAGCCCGGTGACCGCCGCTAGGCGGCGGCGAACGAGGATGGACGGCCGCCGAGTGGATCGTGCCGCCGACAAGGGACCACGCGCCCAACCCCTCCGAGCGGCTTTGTGGTTAGCTTCGTCGCCTTCCACGAGCGAGGCTTCACGGCACCGGTGAGCCGCTTCATGCGGGCGCTCTGCCACCACTACGGCGTGGAGCTTCACAACTTCGCGCCGAACGCGATCTCGCAGGCGGCCACATTTGTTGGCATTTGCGAGGGTTACCTAGGGATCCCGGTGAAGCGGGATCTCTCGGATTCACCTCTTCTCGCGCGGAGCTGTTCACGCAGCGGACGTCGGAGCGGGAGGACCCGCCGCGCGGTGTGTGCCGGCGGCATGTCGCTCGCCTTGCGGGGGCCGCCGCAAGGACGACTACATCCCCCGCACCATGACAACCAACAATGCGGAGCGGGAGCGGGGGTGGTTCTACCTTCGCAACGACGAGCCCGGTCTCCCCCCTACACCGGTCTGGTGCTCCGGGAGAAGCCCGACTCCTGGCACCACGGGGTGTCCCCGCCCCAGCATCGGGATCGGTTGGACTCGCTTCTGGCCGCGCCGAGGGAATCTAGCGGACGCGGGCCGACCGCGGGGCCGTCCTCGCCTTCCTCAACCACCGGCGGGTTGTCCCCCGATGGAGAGGCTGCTCCGCATCTTCGAGATGACCGAGACGGCGGACCCCACCGCGTCGGCGAGGTCGCGGATCTTTGCGGGGGCCCCCTCCTCGCGGGAGTACGCGACTACCGGGCGCGGAGCGCCGTCGACCCCAAGTCCGTGAGCAACGACCGGTCCCCGTGGGATCTTGAGATGCTCCCCACCGGCAAGGCGGTGAGTGGAGTTCTTGGTTCCGTTTTCGATTTTGTCGATACCTCGGGTTGTTGACGCACTTCGATGTTTCGCTCGCAGCTGGTGAACGTGAGCGCCGTGGAGTCCGATCCGCCCACTCCCCGCTCTCGCGCGCTCGGTCGAGCGGCGCGGCGGCCGGAGAGCGAGAGCGGGCGGCACACAAGAAGGAGCGCGCGATGAGACATCGGAAGCGTCGCGAGCGGAGGAACGAGGAGCACCGCCGCGCGGCGCAGGGGCTCTCCTCACCGGGGGACCGAGGAGTACTCGTCCTCGGATGAGGAGGAAGAAGAGGTTGAGGGGCGGGGTCTCCCCGATAGGTGGGAGCTCGCGCCCCCGTCGCCGCAGGTAGCTCCGGCGGCGGGGAGCGCATCGCCCGGGGCGGGTGCGGAGGCGCCCGCCGCCGGGCAATCGACAACGGGGGCGGTGCGGGCCGCGGAGGCGCCGATGCGCACCCCCGAGGTGCGCGCGGCGGATGCGCGCGCGCGCGGGCGGGGCCCGCGCGCGCGGTGGAGATGGCCGGAGCGCGGCGGCGGCGACCGGCCGGCCGCGCGGCGTTGTCGGCCGGGACCTCGAGGAAGAGGAAGCGTGCCTTTTCCTCTTCGAGGTGAGAGATTTCTCCTTTCGGGAGGTTGGATGTTACATAGGCGGGGACCGATGGTTTGCTCGTGCTTGCGCGAGGTGGTGCCAACCGTGCCTCCCCCTCGCACCGGCCAAGGTGTTGAGGGCGGACGCGTCCATCCCCACCCGGCGGCGTTCGTCGAGGGCGCCGCGGGCGGAGGCGAGCGCGGAGGCGGCGGCGGGCGAGAGCTCACAAGGTGCGGGCGAGGCCTCGAGGTCGCGGCTCGATGGTTCCGCCCCGCCGCGCCGCGGCCGGCGGCCGTCGAGGAGCGGGCGGGCGCCGGTCGTGGTGGGAGGCGCGGCCGGCGGTGCTTGGTTGCGGTGCAGCGCCGCCGGCGGCGTCGCCGTAGAGGGCCACCCGACGCCCGTGATTGCGGAGATGCGGCCGAGGCGGTGGCCGCGGCGCGCGGCGGGAGCTTGCGGCCACGGAGGCGCGGGCGGAGGCGTCGGTGGAGGCGCGGCGGGGGGCTCGCACCGCCGGCGGCTCCCGGCGGTGGTGGTGGGGTCCGGACGACGACTCCCCGCCGCCCGGGTGGGACCGGTGGGTGAGCTTCCCCACGCCGTCCTCCGAGTCCCGAGAGGGGGGCTCTCGTGAGGCGGCGGGATGATCACATGGTGGCGGGAGGCCGAGGGCACGGTGCCGTGGCCTCTTCTTCCCGCGCCCCGGCCGCTCCGCTCCGGGAGAGGGGCGCGTTGACGGTCCGCCCGCCTTCGCCGACGCTCGGGGAGGAGCGGTGAGGCGGTGGGAGGAGCTCCGCGACCACGGCCGCGCTCAAGCGAGCGTTGAACGAGGCACCGCGGATTCATGGCGGCCCGCGTGGCGCGTCTTCCGGGTGAGGCGCCGTCGTCTACTTTGTTTGATTTCTTCGTCTTCACGCTCGATCCTTGCGGCGCGACGCTCACCGGTTTCGACTGCTTTTTTCGGCGAGAGCTCAAGCACCGCGCTCGCGACAAATACGGCGCCTTCGATCGGATGAGAGCCGAGCTCCGCCGCCTCCGTGAGCGGTGCGACGCCTTCGACGCGCTCGGCCGACGCCTTGAGGACCCCGGACAGACGGGTCGTCGCACCGGCCGAGGGCCCTACGCGACCAGCTCCAAGAGTGCGAGAGGCGGTCGCGGCGCGCCCCTCCACCCGCGAGCGGGTTTCACGGCCCTCATCGACCGGATGAGGCGCTGCACCTCGGCGTCCAGAAGGCCCTCGGAGTGGTGCGATCTCATTATGAGATCAACTTCAAAGCCGTGGCGGAGGGCTATATCGTCCCTGAGGGCGTCAAGGACGAGGTGGCGATAGAGCGCGTGGACGCGTTAGCCGCTGACGCCGCCGAGGCGCTCGCCGAAGCCTTCGAGGAGTTCCGTTCCGGACGCCGTTGATGCCGATGCTCCTCGGGCTTGAAGACCGCCGGGTGCCGGGCCCTTTTTGTTTGTATGTTAGTGTATGGGCCGCGTGGCCATGTAAATGAACAAAGATCACTTCGTTTCAAACACTTGCGAAAGCGAAATGGTGTTCTTTACTTTATTGCACTCGTTTTGTTTCTCCTTCTTCCACGAGTAAATTCGAGTTAGGGAGGTTCGATTTTCGTGAGCGACCCTGCTGGGCCGGAGGCAAGAGAGAGAGGGGCCGTGTCCTCGCGGAGGCGTAGGCTATCTCGGCTTGCGCGTCCTTTCCGCTAGGCTGTTTGCGCCCGTTCGAATTTTGCGCAAGGCTAAGGCCGAGCCATACTTAGCGCGCGTGGATTGTTTTTGCGAGAAAATGGGACCGCTTTTTGGGGGGTGCCCCCGTAGTAGCCCCCGAGGGTAACTTGGGTTTCGGGGGAAAGACGAGTTGCCCTTTTTTTTTGAACTCGGTGATGTTTACATGGTCGTCGCCAAGCGGGGTGTTGGGCACGTGATTTACAACAAAAGACTTGGAAATCCTAGCTAGGGGTAGAAGCGACGTAGCTGTTGGATGTTCCAAGCGTTGGTGAGTTCCTCGCCGTCCTCGTTGGCTAGCTTGTATGTGCCGGGCTTGAGCACCTTCACCACGACGTAGGGTCCCTCCCACGGAGGTGATAGCTTGTGGCGTCCTCGGTTGTCTTGGCGTAGCCTTAGGACCAAATCTCCCTCGCTGAAGTCCCGCCGGCGTATCTTCCGTGCCTGGTAGAGCCTGAGGGACTGCTGGTATCTTGCAGAATGCATTAGGGACACGAGGCGCGCTTCATCCAGCTGGTCCAGTGAGTCCTCGCGGGCTCGCTGGTTGGCATCCTCGTCATAGCCTCGTACCCTGGGTGACCCATATTCTAAGTCCGTGGGGAGGACGGCCTCCGCGCCATGGACTAGAAAGAACGGGGTGAACCCGGTGGCTCTGCTTGGGGTGGTCCTTAGGCTCCACACGACCGCAGGCAATTCCTGGAGCCATTTTCGACCAGACTTGTTCAGCTGGTCGAAAATTCTAGGCTTAAGGCCTTGCGAGATCATTCCATTGGCACGTTCTACTTGGCCGTTGGTCCGTGCGTGTGCCACGGCCTGCCCAATCTACACGGATGTGGAATTTGTCGCAAAACTCCAGGAATTTCCTGCCCGTGAACTGGGACCCGTTGTCGGTGATGATGGAGTTCGGCACTCCAAAACGATGGACGATGTCGGTGAAGAACGTCACCGCTTGCTCCGCCCTGAGATTCGTAATGGGGCGTACTTCTACCCACTTGGAAAATTTGTCAATTGTGACCAACAAATGGGTGAAGCCCTCGGGCACCTTTCGCAGGGGCCCGACGATGTCCAGCCCCCACACGGCGAAAGGCCATGTAATGGGGATGGTCTGCAGGACGTGAGCAGGGAGGTTGGATTTGCGGGCGTAGAACTGGCACCCCTCGCAGGTGCGCACGATCTCGCTGGCATCCGCGACCACGGTGGGCCAGTAGAAGCCTTGGCGGAACGCGTTACCTACGAGGGTGCGGGGCGCGGCGTGGTGGCCGCAAATGCCCGCGTGAACGCCCCGGAGGAGCTCGCGCCCCTCGGGGATGGGCACGCATCGGCCGGGAGATGCCGGAAGCGGCGCGCTTGTGCGGCTCGCCGTCGACGAGGGCAAAAGACTTGGCCATCCTGGCGACGCGCCGGCCTCAGATCGGTCCGAGGGGAGTTCTCCTCGGTCCATCCGGGCGATGTACTTGTCGCGCCGGTCCGCGGCCGATGGGGGCGGCTCGACATCCATCACTTCGGCCTCGGCGGCACCGTACCCCTCGAGGAGGGAGAGCACATATGCCTCGTTCGAGGGGTTCTCATCCATGAGCTCGCGCCGCCGGATTCGAGGGAGCCCCCGAGGGTTCCGCGTGGCTCGAGGGGTGCGGCTCGAGGGCGACGGAGGGGCCGGGCGATATCTCGGGCGAAAACGTTCGGGGGACAAGGATCCGCCGGACGCGATCTTCGCAAGCTCGTCCGCCTCCTCATTGTACCGGTGGGGCACGTGGTTCAACTCGATGCCGTAGAACTTGTCCTCGAGGGCTCGCACGGCCTTGCAGTATGCTTCCATCTTATCATCGTGGCAGCTCGCATTTTTCATGACTTGGTCAATCACGAGCTGCGAATCCCCCCGCACGTCGAGGCGCTTGACGCCTATCTCGATGGCGATCTTGAGGCCGCGAGAGGAGGGCCTCGTACTCGGACATGTTGTTCGACGCGGGGAAGTGGAGACGTCCGCGTACCTCATGTGCTCCCCGAGAGGTGACACAAAGAGCAGGCCCGCGCCCGCCCCGGTCTTCATCACCGAGCCGTCGAAATACAGAGTCCAGCACTCTGCCTGGATCTGCGGCGGCGGCAGTTGCGTGTCTGTCCACTCGGTGACGAAATCCGCCAGGATCTGGGACTTGACGGCCTTGCGCGGGGCGTAGGCGAGCGTCTCACCCATCAGCTCCACCGACCACTTGGCGATTCTGCCCACCGCGTCTGGATTGCGGATGATCTCCCCCAGCGGGAAGGAGGAGACCACCGTGACAGGGTGGGCCTCGAAGTAGTGGCGAAGCTTTCGTCGTGCAAGGACAAGCGCGTACAACAGCTTCTGGACTTGAGGGTAGCGTGTCTTGGTGTCGGACAAGACTTCGCTGATGTAATACACCGGCCGTTGGAGCCGTGGGCGTGCCCTTCTTCGGTGCGCTCTACCACGATCACGGCGCTAACCACCTGGGTGGTCGCGGCCACGTAGAGTTGCAGAGGTTCGCCGTCTTGCGGTGGTGTGAGGATCAGGGCGTGAGTCAAGGACGCCTTTAGCTTGTCGAGCGCCTCCTGGGCCTCGGCGGTCCCGGGAGAAGCGCTCGTGCTTCTTGAGGAGGCGGTAGAGGGGCAAGCCTTTCTCACCGAGCCGCGAGATGAAGCGGCTCAAGCGGCGCAAGGCACCCCCCGACACCTTTTGCACCCCTTTGAGGTCCCGAATTGGACCCATTCGCTCGAGGGCCGCAACCTTTTCGGGGTTGGCCTCGATGCCTCGCCGGGAGACTATGTATCCTAGAAGCATGCCCGCGGCACGCCAAAGACACATTTCTCGGGGGTTCGGTTTACCCCGTTGGCCCGCGAGCGGCCGAACGCGATGCGAGATCGCCAACCGGGTCGTCCGCCTTCCTCGGTTTTTACGACGATGTCATTTACGTACGCCTCGACGGTTCGGCCGATATGGTCTCCGAAAACGTGCTGCATGCACCGTTGGTACGTTGCGCACGCGTTCGGAGGGCCGAACGGCATCGTGACGTAGCAAAACATCCCGAACGGCGTGATGAATGAAGTCGCGAGCGGGTCGGACTCCTCCATCTTGATTTGGTGGTACCCGGGAATAGGCATCAAGGAAACAGAGTAGTTCGCACCCGACGGTCGAATCAACAATTTGATCGATACGTGGCAAAGGAAAAGGAACCTTAGGACATGCTTTATTAAGACTAGTGTAGTCTATACACATCCGCCACTTCCCATTCTTTTTCTTTACTAGTACGGAGATTGGCTAGCCACGTAGGGTGGAATACTTCCTTGATGTACCCGGCCTCGAGAAGCTTCCGCGGCTCCGCTCCAATCGCCGCCGCCGCTCCTCGTCGAAGCGGCGGAGCCGTCTGCCGCACGGCGCGGGAGTGAGGGCGGAGATGTCAAGGGAGTGCTCGGCGACCTCCTCGGGATGCCCGGCATGTCCGAGGGGCTCCACGTGAAGATGTCGGCGTTGGCACCGGAGGGAAGTCGACGAGCACCACTTCCTATTTCGGGTCGAGGGTGGAACCGACCCTCAACGCCTTGCCCTCGGGGGCGAGCGGGGGTCGAGGGGCACCTCCTTGGTGCCTTTCCGCGGCCTCGAAGTTCTGGCGTGCTTGGCGGTGGAGTCGAGGTCCTCGTTGACCATCTTCTCCAAGGTGGTTACCAACGCTTAATCCGGCGCCGGTGCTTCCGCGTGCTCCACGCATTCGACGTCACGTCGAACGCGTGCTCGATAGACGAGCCCACGGTGATGACTCCGTTTGGTCCCGACATCTTCATTTTGAGGTAGGTGTAGTTCGGGACGACCATGAATTTGGTGTAGCGAGGCCGCCCAAGTATGGCGTGATAGGTGCCCGAACCCCACCACCTCGAAGGTGAGCATCTCCTTGCGAAATTGCTTGGAGTGCCGAACCAAACAAGCGCATCGGACCGCCGCGAGGGGGGCTGGACACGCTTGCCGGGCGCAACGCCATGGAACGGCGTCGTGCTGGGCCGCGGTGAGGTCCAACCCGATCCCTAGCAAGGCGCGGCGTGTGCGCGTAGGGGATGTTGAGGCTACCCCTCGCGTCCATCGGGACCTATGAGAACCGCGCGTTCCCGATGACCGGGTCGACCACCGGTGGGTAGCGGCCCGGGTTGGGGATGCGGTTCGGGTGGTCTTCTCGGGCGAAGGTGATGGCATCCTCCGACCGTCGAGGAAGGAGGGAGGCGCCTTCTCGCGGTGAGGACCTCGTGCCGGCTCCCGCTTGCGCCGGCGACTCGACATGTCGACGGGCGCCCCCGAAGATGAGGAACACGTTTGTCGGTGCGGAATATGGTCCCGACACTAACCGGTAGATAGCGCCGTGGTCTATCCCTCAATGGTCGATGCTAAGCAACAAGTGACACGAGAGGTTTATCCCCGGTTCCGCCGAGGGCCGTACATCCGACAGGGCGTGCTCGGGGCACTATATTACTTAGCACCGGGGGTGCTTGTAGTGGGGCAAATACAAGCAGGGCGGGAGAGGAAGTGTAGCTTCCAAGTCCCTGGTGGAGTGGCTGAAGATATTGTGGGAGAATGAGAATGGGTACGTGGTGTGGTGTGAAGTGTTCCTCTGTCCCCCCCACGGCTGGGGGTTCGCCCCCCCTTTTATAGATCAAGGGGGCGGCAGGTTACATGCACGCCGTGCTACCTGGCTACGTGAGGGATGCACGTCGTGCTACGCTGTAGAGCGGGCGGCCGTCCCATCTTCGCGCCGATCCGGCCATGATGGCCTACCGTACCCGAACGAGGGCGGTTCGAGGAGGGTAGGAGGGCGGCGAGATGGTGGTGGCGTCCTCGACGGAGCGTCGAGGAGGAGCCGACGATGGCCGGGGCGGGGCACGGGAGTAAAGGCGACCGGCGTTCCTTCCCAACGCGCTTCACAAAGGTAGGAGTGGTTGTCGCAAGGCCGGCGTGCACCCGCACGCGTGGGTACGGCGGCCGCGCCGCGGGGGCCGGGATGGCCATCCACCGGCCTAGCGCCTCCACCTAACCCCCGTAGGGTCATGGGAAAGTGAACAGGGTGCGCCGGGCCCCCTTCGAGGGTCGGGCGGTTAGCCGCACCGCAGTGGGCGCGCGGTGTCACGGGATCGACACCGGCCGTACGCACGTCCATCCCCACGGGGGTGGGGATGGGCTCCTCCCCGGGGAGGGGGTGCGGCGGCACCGGGTGCGAGCCCCCGGCGCATGATGGCGCCGTCCCGCGCGTCGTGGCGTTAAATGCCCGTGTACGGGGGGCCGCGCACGCGTGCGGGCGCCCGTGAGCGTGGCGGGCCCCGGCCGAGGCGGGACGGACCCTCGGGCGAGACGAGACCCGCTCGAGGGGAGTGAGCCCTCGAGCGGGGCGGGACCGCCGAGGAAGAGGTGCCCCTCGAACGGGCGGAGCCCGCCCCCGAGGGGGCGCGCGCGCGTCGAGCGAGGCGGAGCCTATTCGAGGGGGCTTCTTAGAGGGCCGTCTTAGTGGGCCGTCGGGGGTCCCGCGCGTGGGCCGTGTCCTGCATGGTTAGTCACCTGCATGGTTAGGCTTAATGTGTTTCGGTACCGGGATTTAAGTGAGGTTTTTCCCCATTGCTTAAGGGGACCCCTAGGGTCGTCCCCGACGCGTTGGAGTTCTATCTCTCGAGAAGAATTTTTATCTGATCCCATTCACTCCCCCCTCTCTCGGTCGCCGTATCGATCCTTCAAGTGGTATTAGAGCCGTTCGGGTCTTTATTGACTCTAACCGCCCAAGATCCAAGGATGGCGTACTCGCATCCGGGTTCGGGTCCTCCACACTTCGATGGCAAGAACTACCGCATGTGGAGCAAGCGGATGGGTGCGTTTCTCCGCGGAAAAGGGTCAGATCCTTTGGGATGTCACGGACACAGTTATGTCCAAACTCGATGGACTTCCTCGCTCCAGGATCGAGGAGCCGCATTCGACGCCAACAATAAGGCTGGGCCGACTACTTGTTTCGTGCTTTGTGTCAGCCCTCGAGTTTGATCGTGTGCACACCGAGCACTTCGCATGTAGGATTTGGGCGTGTTGAAGGAGGCTCATGTTGTGAACGCCCAGGTTCGCAGTACCCGGGATGTATGCGACCCACCGGAGAGAGTACGAGAACTTCACTCATCTCCCTAGTGAGTCCATCGATGCCTTATTTCGCAGGTTCACTCGTGGTTGTGAACAACATGAGGGCCAATGTGGACGTGCTCCCGTACGATGACTGCGTATTGCAGCGGTCAAGCTCTACACTCTTTGGATCGTACGATTTGGGGCGGAAAGTTCGAGTTCATTGCGTAGGGTCGAGAAGTATGACACTCTAACGGTGAACGAGCCGTTCTCGAAGCTCAAGTCGGTCGAGGTGGATAGAGGCATGACCGGCCAAGCTTGAGGGTCCAACCGACCCCATGGGCCTCGCCCTCGTTGGTGGTTCCAAAGGAAAGGCTAACTCTAACCCATCCACTGTGATGTTCTCTTTCTCCTCCTTGATGTCTATGGTAGATGAAGAGTTCCGACGAGCTTGGGAGAGGACGCAGTTGGCGTCGATGAGCTCTGCTCGAGAGGCCGCACGCAGAACCGGTGAACATGAGGAGGAACACGAGGACATGCTTCAAGTGCGGCAAGACTGGACACTATTTCGCCGAGTGTCCGAAGGTGAACAACCACGACAAGCACAAGTTCATGGACAAGAGGAACAAGTCCAAGAAGAAGGATCATGAACATGGGAAGAAGGCTCGGTCTCGAGAGATGAAGAGATCAAGTGACATTGAGTCCGATTCCGAGGACACGTCTTCGAGCTCAAGTGATGAAGACGAAGAGGATGACGAGAAGAAGAAGAAGAAGAAGAACCTAGGCAAGTATCTCAACGGCCTTTGTGTGACGGGCCTAAGACTCAAGGATGACTTCGATGCATGGCTCGCGCCTCTCCGAGCAAAGAAGAGAAGCCAGAAGGACGTCTCGGACTTGGATTCCGAGGATGAGGTATGTGATGAGCTCTCTTCCTTGCGCAAGGAGAATGAGGAGTTGGTCGACCTGTTTGATAATCGCGATCACATGCTTAGAGAGGCTAAGGTTAGCTTAGGAAGGAGCTTAGATCTTTGCTCGAGGATGCTAGGACTAGAGTGGCCGAGCTAGAAACACAGTTCCCCGATAGCAAGCTTGAAATTGATTCTCTTGAGGCTAGCCCTGTTGTTTCTAATGAGAATGATTGTGCCGATTGCTCTGCTTTCCCGTCGACTTAACTCATTTTAAGGAGAAGCATGCGCTCCAAGTGTGAGGAACTAGATGTGCTTAGGGTTGAAGTGGCTGAGCTTAAGTCTAGACCTCCCTTGCTATGTGCTTGCACTTCTTGCCCTGTTTTGCATGCTAAGATTGATGAGATGCATGCTTACACTAGTTCTCTCGAGGCTAAATTGAAGGAACCCATGCCTACATCATGCTCTACCTGTGAAATGCATGCTTTGAAAAATTTGGAACTTGCACATTATGTTGATCGTTTGCAGGATGAGAATGATGACTTGAGGAAGTTGATGGTCGGTTGTCCCGCTCGCGAGCCTCGCCTGATGATGATGATCGAGGCCTTTAAGAGGCAAGATGCAGAGGGACTTGGGCAAACAAGTTTGGTGAGGAAGTGGAGAGAATATCCCGAAGCCACCAAAAACCCACCACAAAAATGATTTCCCCCCAAACCTAACCATCTTAGAACCGACTCAGACACAACCCCAGCTCCACCCATGTTTCCTACACCCACAATGATCTACAAAATCCTATCAAGTTTGTGAGCACTTCGGGGAAAGTGTTCTTTGGGAAAGAAAGGAGAAGGCTAGTGAGGGGAAACCTATGGAGGAGTTGAGTGGAGAGAAACCTAGTGAGCGCCCACATCCCAAGCCCGAGCCTAAGCTTGTGAGGTTCCATTGCAAGGCCGTGGGAGAGATGGCCATAAGGAGGAGTTTTGCTTCAAGAGGAAGCGTGAGGAAAGAATGGCAAAGGAGTGGGCCAACAAGGACAAGTACCACCCTTCCGATGGTGTACTTGAGCCCGTGTGCAGTGATGCCTGTGGCCAAGGAAGGAGGGACAAGCCGTTCGGGGGAGAGCGGAAGGCCGCCGCGGAGGTGCCGCCTGTGCCACAATGTGGCCCCAGCACCTACGTACCTATGCAGGCCTGGATAGACACTCGTTTGGGCCCCGAGCTCGTACGTGCGAGGGTTGTTTCGGTGGTCATGGTTCTTGTGGCCGGGCTGGAAAGGTGGTGTGTGGTCGCCTTGCTAGGGCGTTTCCCTCCTCGTGCTCAATACGGGACCTGAGGGGTCATAGCTTTGAGTTGGAGAGGAAGGACGTTCCACGGGCTTTCTTGCGTGGATTTGGTCCTCCTCCGTGCAGAGAGGTGGTTCCTCTGGGTGGTTACCGTGGTGGTAATTGTGGGAGGTAGCTTTGGTAGGAGAGATGCTTTGGTTGGTGCTAACCCCACTTTCGAGCAAATGGCTCAAGATCGGTTTTACTCTTTTTGGTACTAACCCTAGTGCCGAGTCGTTTGTTCGCTCACGTGCTTCGTTTTTGAATTTCATGTGGAGACTTGAAGAACATTTGGCTGATTGACTCTCGTTGTTCGAGGCATATGACCGGAGATAGGGGGTGGTTCTCAAGTCTCGTCCCGGTGGTGACAAAGAGGTACATCACCTTTGGGGACAATGGGCGTGGGTTTGCTTTCGTGTTGGTGAGATTAAGGTGAGTGACAAGATAACTCGAGGCGTGCTGCTCTTGTTCAATCGCTGGGTACAATCGCTTTTTGTGTCCTAGTTGTTGGATGAGGGCTGAGGTGTTGTTTCTACCTGTGTGGTTCTCGGATTTTGGACTCTCGAGGGGATCTTTGTCCGTATGGTCGTTACCGAGGGTCGTGTTTCGTGCTGATTTTTCTCGCCCTTTCGGGTGTGGAGCGTTGTTTCTGGCCGGTTCTTCTCGAGTGAGTTGTGGAAGTGGCATAGTGCTGGGTCACTTGAGCTTTTGACCTTTGTCTCCCTTGAGTAAACTCAATTTGGTCCGAGGATTGCCACGGTTGAGGCTTGAGAAAGAGTTGGTTTGTGCGCCGTGTAGGCATGCCAAGATGGTAGCCTCTTCTTCTCACCCGCCTCTCACCATGTGATGACCGAGCGTCCATGCGAGTCGCTCCATATGGACCTTGTTGGCCCAGCTCGTGTGCGATCTCGGCGGTGGGAAGGCAGGTCCTTGCCGTGGGTGGACGACTATTCTCGGTATGCGGGGGTGTTCTTCGAGGGATAAGGGGGAGACGTTTGGTTTTGTTCGAGATCTGGGTCTTGAGGTTGAGGAACGAGAGGCACGAGATGCCATACGAGCTATCCGTTAAAGATAATGGCTCGGAATTCAAAACTCTCGTTTTGAAACCTTTTGCCATGACTCTACCCCATAGACCAGCTTTCGAGTCCGTATACGCCTCCTTAATGGTGTTGTGGAAAGGAAGAACAGACCTTGTGCGAGATGGCTCGGACGATGCTTGATGAGCATAGGACTCCGAGGAGGTATTGGGCCGAGGCGTTGAATACCGCGTGCTATGTGTCGAACAAAGATATACCCCGCAGTGCCCAAGAAGAAGACATGCTATGAGTTGATGCATGGTCGCACACCCAAGGTGAGTCACTTCCATGTCTTGCTGCAAGTGTTTGGCCTCAAGAAAGTAGGAAGTTGGATAAGTTTGAGGTCATTCATGGATGGTATTTTTGGTTATGCATCTCACTCTGTGAGCATATCGTGGTAAGCCAATCTGAAACTAACCAAATCGTGGAGACTTGCGAGAATCGTTGACTTCCGTGACTTTCCGTCAACGTAGAGTACTTGTTATACATTGGTTTCGATTATGTGATTTGCAACTAACCGGCCACTAGGCATACTAATGATATAACAAGTTCACACTTGCATGTCGATTTTGGAGTTTGTTGTTTACGCAAAGAAATCTACGTTAATGAGGAGACTTTGGGATAAGTTCACCAAGCACTTTGGAAGAAGATCATGAAGCCCGACAAGAGTCAAGACACGCGATGAACATGACTCCAAATGACCCGAGGATCGAAGCGTCAACGTGCAAATCTTCAGTGGACTCAAATCGTAAAACAAATAAGCTTGCATAGCATGGATTCAAGCCTTAACCGTGAAGGAAACGACGTCAAAGGCCCACATGCAAGTGCACACGAATAAGGGATCACGGGAGAAGCAACCGGGAGGAAACCGGGCCGAACCTGGGCCGAAGTGGGCCTGGGGCCGCCGTCCGGGACCGACCGGCTCCGGCCCCCACCGGGTCGGTTCGGTCCCCCCTTTGCCCTAGATGTTCATCTATTTATTCCCTCCGCCACCGTCGACCGACACATCGAACAAATCATCCTACCGACGCCAATCACCGTAAAACCGCCGCAAGATGAGGGAGAGTTAGATGAGCTCGTCGCAAGGATCAACGCCGGCGGAGAGAAGGAAGCAAGAGGAGGACTCCAAGCCGCTGGCTTAGGGGTGTTCCCAAGCTCCATCACCGCCATCTTCATCGACGACGTTCTCCGGAGTCTCCATCACCCCTATGTGCTTCAATCCACAAGATGATGGGGTACTGTCTCCTGCTCATCCCTAGGATTAGATGGATATATGCCAGGCATCGCTACTCGATTTGTGGTTTCAATCTATTGTTTTCATGTTGATGATGCTTTGATGATTAAGGTTAGCCACCGTGTTTTTCGGCGTATGATATCCGCTACTCCCATAGATTCCATCAACATACCGTGTCCATCATAGGTCTAGTCACGAATACCTTCGCGTAGTGATGAAGACGCAGAGGAGGGAAAGGGCGAAACCGTGGTCACAACCCCCGGTAGATTGGTTTACCGCTGTAGTAGATGCATACCATGTTATCCTAGATCCTAGGGAGGGAACGCTTATCTTTCTTGCTCACTCTCTTGTGTTCACCCCTTACCATCTAGTTTAAACCTAGATTTGTTTGATCACCTTAACTTAGATTAACTTAGGTTAGATTGTTCTTGCCTTTAGATTAATACTCTTCAAAGGTTTTCCAATCAACTAGATTATACCTGGTTGCCGCCAGTAATCCCCTTGCTCCGCGATTGACAAGAACCTTGGGAATCCCGTGGTGAATAAGTGTGTGGGTCCGACGCTTGCGATCGTAGAGGGACACGCCTTTATCCGTCAACAAGCCCCTTTTTCTGTGCGCTCAGCGTCGGAGCGTTTCGCCTTGCTACGTTTAATTCTAGTATTGATTTTGTTGATTACTAACACCTAACCCTTATTTTCTAAAAAAAGAAAAAAAAATCTTTTTTGTTTTTTCTTTCTACTTTTATTGTGCCTAGATGGATTTGTTCACCTCACCATTGGAAGACGAAGAGATGTCGCTAAGGAGCTAGCAATGCCGTCAATGGAAGACATTGAGATGCAAAAATCAGATTTGACGTTTCTTGCTACAACCCACTATGAAGTGAAGCCTCGGAATCCATCAAGTTAGTGGCGACAAACCATTTAGAGGATTGGAGGATGACAACCCATATAGACACATTAAGGAATTCACGATGTTATGCAACACGTGCAACAAAGGAGTTCCGGCCGCTTGGTTCAAGTGGAATCTTTTTCCATTCTCTCTCGAAGATGAAGCGCGAAGATGGTACACACTTGCGTCCGTTGAAGCAAAAAGGAAATTGGGATGAGCTAGTGAAGAAGTTTCTTTGAAGTTCTTTCCCATAAGCAAGGTCCAAGACTTAAGAAGGCAAGTGCTCACTTACAAGGAGAGGATGAAGGAATTGATGAAGCATGGGACCGTTTTAATGAACTACTTCCGAGCGAGGCTCGAACTTGGGATTTTCCTAAGACTTGATGTTGCATACCTTTTATTTTTCACTAACCCTACTGTCTTCGTTTTGTGTAAGCATGTGTGCAGCGGTGATATAATGGATAAAACAATTAGTGAAGCCGCACAAATCTTACAAAGGATAAGCAATGGACAAAGAACAATACGAGATTGGCAAAGATGTTGTCGAGAGGAGCATAATGACAAAAGCAAGCCCAAGGTGCTTGCTGAAATTTCTGAAAAAGATGAACCGAAGGTCAAGAAAGATGAACCGACCATTCAATAAAGTGAAGATCCACTTCCCAAGGTAAGAGAAGTCATTTCGGATGTTAAAAATGTTGAAACTAACATGAATGTAGGCTTAAGCATGTGGAATGCTAGACCATTGGCGAGTTCAAGCAATCCGGGTTCAAGTTGATTTCTGCCCCACTAATCAACTACCGAAGGAAGGAGAAACGCCGACACGTTGCCAAACTAATTGAAGATATATTTGATCAAGAGATGAGTGGAGAGTCAATCCAAAAGATGTTTGAAGAAGAAAGAGAAGAAGGAGATGAAGGATGGATCGACCGGTTTGATAACTCAAAGATTTATGATGAAGGGAGAGAAGAGTACAACCGTGACGAGCCTAGTGACTCAAAGGATAAATGGGAGGAGATAGGACTCAAGCTAGATGATAGCTTGTGTGCTATTGAAGCCTACACACTAGCAAATCAAGACATGTAAGTACTAAGGATGAAGAAGGAAAGAGTGAATCCACAATGAGCGATCTTGACGACATGTGGTACATGGAAGATAAAGAAAACAACATACAAGTCTTTGAAGATGAAGATCTGGTTGATAAAGAAGACTTCAAAGAAGAGATGAATGCGTACATAGTTGAAGGATTACATGTTCCACATGATGAGATGGAGGGGATGCAAAAAGGTAACAAAGAGACACCTTCACTCGTTGAGATCAATTCGCCTTCAACACCGCTTGATGAACCAAATATCGCTCTTGTTGAAAAATCTCTAAGGCCAAGGTACATGCTGAAATCTCAAGATATTATTGGTATTGATGTTGATAAATTCAAATACTCATGCTCGACCAATAGTATGAATGATAGTTTAATGTTTATGCCTTGTTCCAATAGTGATCATGTTGATAGGCTAGATTTACTTGAGAATGAAAAAGAGGAAACATTTATTTTTGATCCAATTAATCTCACACCTAAAGAACCTTTGCCTAATGATGAGCTAAGTGCTATGCATGAAACATATGCTTTATTTACACCTTGACTTGTTGCTACAATTCACATGTGGTGTTAATTATGGACGTGTATGTTTACAATAAGTTTTGTAAATCTCGATCATGCTTTGCGCTTGGTCAAGCTAATGACCTTGAAGAATCATATGTCGGGAAAGGCCCGATTTTCACTAACCATGTAGACAAGGCTTGAATAATGAAAAAAAAGAAGTCATGCCTAAAGGAGTTGCAAGATAAATCATCAACCCTCCGAATCCCGCGATGGATGCTGCTGTCTTCATCAATTTGAGAGCTTGTTCGTGAGGTGTACAAATGAAGAAAATGAGATATCCAAGCTCCATCAAGTTACCATTCCAACGCATCAAGAACCAACAAGTTTGAAGACCTGCAAGGAGTTATGGAGGAAACATTGAGCGTTGCATGTTCTGAAATTTCAGGACAGATTTCATCGCCGAAGTAAAACGGACGTGTCCTTTGTCCGGAGTCCGATTTGAGCAAATAAAGACTCGTTGGAAAGGAATTTCTTTTGTGCACTGTTCAATGGAGTAGAGCTTGAGTATACTTTCTGTTCTGGACATTAAAAAAAATTTATGGAGTGAAGGAAGCACCGAAGGATGATGTAAAGAAGGAGATAACGATGAAACAAAAGGATGCTTTGGGCAAGTCTTCTATAAGATCAAGCACAACATGGGAAGTAAACTAAAGCTGCATTGGTACCTTTTTCTTCTTGCATGAAGGGCCATGGCTATGCAACGAAAAGAAGGTATGTGAGAAAGTCGAGCTCTATGACTTTAAATGAAGCGCTTTTCGGGAGGCAACCCGTTTCTTTATAACTTTACTACTTTCTTAGAGAAAATAAAGAATGGCACTATCTTATGATGATCAACTTGTGGTTATTAATCTAAGTTCAGTTTTCCTTTTTAGAACCACCATCATGTTCATGCTCATATTTATTTATTTGCATGCATTGCATTTTGTTGTCCTCGTGATGTTTTCATACATGTTTTGCACATAGTTGGCTTGGTTGTTTTATATACTTAATGATGTATGCTTAATTTTCCATGTTAATACTTCATAAGGCATTATGAGTATTTTCCTTTTGCGATCTTGTGTAAACGTGGTGTTTAAACATGATTGCGGACCATCATCGTTAAGTTCGATAAACCTAGTTGGCTTTTCATATGTTTTCATATTGCTTTGCTATTTATAAGCTTTGCAATGCGCTTAATTTTTTCTTGTGCTATAAGAGTTATTGATTTAGGGATAGACATGATGTTTTAACCCTAGATATATAAACCTTTTATGGCTATGGAGAATTCAGCAACCTAGTTGTAAACATGGTGTTTAGAACTAGGTGAAAACATTGTCTTTGTTTATATGCTTTCCTATCATGTGCATACACACCTTGCACCACGTACACTCATTAGGTTTTTATTCCTTATTAAACTAATTATGCCACAAGTTAAGAATCTTAGGAGACATTGTTGGATTGTTGGCAATTCTATCTACTCCCAACCGTCACCTTGGGGTAGAATGTGCGTTTAAAACGCCTTACAGGAAAGATAAAGACTCCTCACTACAAGGAAATTGAAGGATGGCTAATAAGTGCTTTGTCTTTTCTTCCATGACTAGCAAATGCTACATGGGGGAGATCCCGAATCTTCAACACCTGGTTAACATCAATGATCAATGCGCGAAAAGCTATCGATCTCATCAAAATTCTGCTTAGTCTCGAAGGAAAAACATTGGATATTTTTGGATATTTAGAAGCCCCATGAAGTTATGA
Organism: Cenchrus americanus; assembly: GCA_947561735.1. Taxonomy (NCBI): domain Eukaryota; kingdom Viridiplantae; phylum Streptophyta; class Magnoliopsida; order Poales; family Poaceae; genus Cenchrus; species Cenchrus americanus. Next base: position 27,236,569 of record OX387241.1, on the reverse strand, counting down.
TTCCAACAAATCAAGAATCAAGATAATCGGAGGTTCCTACAAGCGGTTATGCCCGAATCACCGAGTGCAACACGTCCTGAAATCAGTTTTGGACAGCACACAACGCTGAAGTAAAACGGACATAGCTCCTTTGTTTGAACTCCGTTTTCGATGAATGACCACACGTTGGAAAGGTAATTTCATAAACTTTTCAATAGATCTATATTTCGATATATGTTCTGTTAACACCAAAATTTGGTAAGGAGTCTGACTTGTGGGTCCGATTCGAAAAAGAGTCCGTACGGTGGAAGGAAGGATATTTCCCGAAAGTTTTCGGCAAAGAGATCCGCGGTCGGCTATTTGCTCCAATTCGGCAAAGGAACAATGGGAGCGATTTTGCGGGATTGGACGGTGACGTGGCTCAAATCGGGAGAGACGAATGGATGGACGGGCGATCGAGTTTAGTTAGGTAATGAATCCATTCGCAATTGTAATCGGCGGGGTATAAATACGATCCCCGGATGTATGTAACAAACACGATCATTCCTCAATACACACCGGCCTTACGCCAAACCCTAGAGTCCTTGTCGTGTCGTCGAGTTCTTCGAGAGGGCCAATCGATCCGTCGACCTCCGTGAGTACCGGCAACCTTGTATCATGTCTAGTATCATGCGGTGGATTTAGATCCGATGCAAGTAGTCTTGTTACCATGCTTCGTGTCATGCGGTAGATTCAAGCTTGGTTCAAGAGGGTTTCTTGTTAGATCATGAGCCATGCGGTAGGCTAAGATCTGGCTCGAAGCTAGTTATCGGCTCTATTGGATTTTGGCAAGATCCAATAGATTCATTAAGTTATCCCGTGTTATCATGAGTTTTACTTTATGTTTTAATTCATGTAACACACCCTTGCCCAATCTAGATGGGTTTGGATCGGCTATATTTCTTTTAAGATCCTTGTGCGAGCAAGTTTCGTGTTTTGACGCGTGGATCTTGTGCTCTCCGATAGCCAAAACCGAATCGATCTAGGTTGTTACGTGTTGCGGGTTCAAGCTTACTTTGTTCATATAAATCTTGAAAGAACCGGGTATCATGCGGTAGATGCGGGTTTTTGGGTTGCTTTGGAGCTAATCATCGGTGGATTAGATTCCCAAATCGGTCCGATAGATTTATCCACGTGGTAATGTTTGTTCCTTCTTCATGGACCACGAATCGGTACATTCGGCCGTATTCGGTTATGTTTTTACGAGTAGATCACGTGCATTGTTTATGCCTTAAGTGATGTATGCTTTTAGCTTTCCATATTTAGATTGTATCATGCGGTGGATAGATCTATTTGTGGAAAGTGGTACGTTTTTCATGCAAGTCGTATCATGCGGTGGATAGATTTGTTTGTTATCGTACCGACGGGTTTTAAAGTACCTAGACATGCGGTAGACTAGTGCTTTGGATCTATGCATGCTTATTTAATACATGATCATGTCCGTGCTTTACCTCATTTTATTTAATGATAAACCTCATGGGGATCGGTCATAACTTTGTGCTTGCATCTTTATTTATACAAAGACCGATCGTCGTCATTCTTACGTCATCCATTCGGCGGTATTCCTTTTTTCCTCCGTAATGGTCGGATGGTTGTGGTTCTTTGACGAGATAGCTCTACATAGCTACGTGTCATCTTGCTTGGCTTTTTAGCCGTAAATATGGAAGCATGCGGTACCACCCGACACGTTCCAAGCTTTGGTATTTAACTGCTTTACCCTTTTGTTAATTTTCGGGAAAAATTGGTGGCACGTCACTCGTTCCCTGCGCGTGCAAAGCCAGCTTTGTTCGGCTTGCTGTGTGATTGGCGTTGAGTGCACATTTTGCGTCAACACACTTTTTGGCACGCCCGGTGGGACCACAGCCGAATTAGTTCAAGATGCCTGAAGTCTCAGACCTCCTGGATGTCAACATCGAAGAGCTTTCTCCAGAGCGACATCAGCGGCTCCCTAGACACGTGAACCGGTTTCAGCAAAAGTGTCTCATGTCGTTTAAGAAGAATCGAAGTGGTGTACCGTATCTAAAGAATGACACCGCCCGGAGTGCGCTGCGCGGAGAGAGCGATGCCACAACCCAACAAGAGAAGGAGGAATGCGCGCGGATGTTCCAAGAGTCGGTAGACGATATGCTTACCAAGCACAACAAGGCTTTCCTCGGGTCGCTCCGGCCAGATGATGGTGGCCCTCTTTGGCCGGGCGCGGGGCAAGCGTTCGGGAAGGCGCCCGCCGGGAAGAGCACCGTGGGCCCGGGTGAATCAAGCTCTCGGCCGCCGCTACGGAGCCGATTGCGGCGGCCTCCTCCTCAAAGCTCCGGAAGCCAAGCATTCCAACCTCCTCCGCGGGCGGCGGGGGCGGCCGGTTCGGCCCCGTTGCAAGCTTCGGGAAGTCAACCAATCTGCCGCCACCACGGAGCGGCACGGGTCGGCCCCCCTGTGCAACGCCGAATCCGTACCGGCTTACGTACGGAGACCTAGCGTTCGGCTCATCTGGGGCCCCACTTGACCCCAGTCGAAGAATAGCTCCGTCGACCAGCGGCTCCCGTGAAGAATTTGTACGGCGGTGGTTATCATGAAGTGGGAAATTACGGGGCGTTCGACGCCTTCCCGCACCCGGGTGCGCGCCCGGCTGCGGGCGCGCAAGAAGATGACGCCCTAGCGCGCAAGATGGCCAAATTGATGCGAAGTCGGTTCGGCCTCAAGCCAAAGATGCGGGGGCCCCACCTATAGGCCGCCGTTCCCAGAGTGGTACTATAACGTGCTCCTGCCGCCGAGGGTGAAGCCGCCGACGGAATTCACAAAGTTCTCTGGGCAGGACGAGACAAGCACGGTCGAGCACATCGCCCGTTACCTCATGCAGCTTGGGGGAATGCTCGGCGGGGAGGCGTTCGGGGTTCGCTATTTCCCCGCCTCGGCGACGGGTCCGGCTTTTCAGTGGTTCTCATCCCCTACCGCTTGAATCGGTGGCCGGATGGAAGGATTTGGAGCGTAAATTCCACGCTCATTACTTCGGCGGCGATTCGAGAATAAGTTGATTGATCTCGCCACCACGAAACAAAGGCACGGCGAAACACCGGCGGAGTTTCTTAGAAGATTCGGGGAAGTCAAAGGCATGTGCTTCTCGGCTGAACTTGCCGGACGATCGGCTCGGCGATATGGCCGTCGTCGGGATGTTGCGGCCGTGCGCGAGAAGCTATTTGGGATGGAGTTCGAGAACACGGGCCAAGCTGTCGCGGAAGTTATCTTTGATGAGCAATCGGGCATATGGCCTCAAGAAGGACCCCAAATTCGGCAAGCGGCACGACGTCGGCGACATCTACAACCAATTCTTGGACAAGGCTGATTTGTTCGAGGATTCTGACGACGAATTGGAGATAGCTGCAGCAGAGATCATGTGGGGTAAAGAGCCCTTGACAATGAATCAGCGGTGGGTCAAGCAAACCAAAGGGACTTACGACTTCGACATCACAAAGGCTGATAAGTTGTTTGAGCTCTTGGTAAAGGAAGGCCGAATCAAGCTGCCTGAAGGGCATTCTATGCTTCGGCCTGATGGAGTCAAAGCGAAACGTTACTGTGGCTTCCATGACAGGGACTCACACTCCATCAACGATTGCAGGGTCTTCAGGATGAGGATCCAGAAGGCTATCCAGGAGGGACACCTCAAGTTCGATAACAAGATGAAGCTGGATGGCCACCCCTTTCCTCAGAACATGCTCGGCTTTTCTATCAACGCAATAACAGCCGAGGAAAAGGGAAAGGTCAAGGTCCTGACCTCAGCCAGATCCAAGCAAGGTGGAGCAGTGGACCCGGAGCGCCAGGTGACCCTAGAGCAAGTACAGGGCGACGCCCCCCGCGTTCTCAAAAGCCACATCGAGATTGGGGAATCGTCCAGGCCTAAACCCAAGGTGACGTCACGCATTCTCCTCAACAAATGGCAGCGCCAGATGGAAAAGGAACGCTACCAGAAGCGTCGTCACGAGGAGGAGCAGCGCAGGGCTGAAGAGGAAGCGCGCAGAAGGGACCAAGAACAGTACACGCGCGAGCAGGAGCGCGCACACTGGGGGTGCGCCTTCTTCAGGCACTGCTGGAATGAGGGCCACACGCCCACATTGAAGAACCGTCCGAATGCGGCGACGGATATGTTGAGTACGGGCGAGATCGCCAATCACCGATCCGTCCACGAAAGACTTGGAAGGATCCACCCGAATGGGGATCGGCGTCAAAAAATTGAGGTCATCGATCACCCCGGGAAGCGCCAAGCCGATCTCGGGTGGGGCGATCGGGGAAGAGGGCGAGGATGTCCACGTACGGCGAAGGGGCGGTGGTGCCCGCCCGGTCTACGCAGGAGCCAGAAGAGGCGGATCCGGCGCTTGAGGAACCGCGAGATGAAGCAAGCCGGGATCCAGACGAGGCGAAGTGGCGCCCCAAGGACCAGCCAGAAGGATCGAAGCGTTCGGCTCCTACATGCATGGTATACTTCCTGCCGAACGAGTTCATGGCTCCTGCTAACCAGGTTATGCAGGAGGAAGCTTCCTTTGATGACGAGCAGCCGAGGGGATGATGGCGCAAGCGGTGCGGCCAAGCGGGCCATCTTCGACAAGCGGCCAAGAACCGCCATATGAGGCCGGCCGACCGAGGGGGGGGTACGTCAATGGCAAGCCATTGACCAAGATGTTCGTCGACGGTGGAGCGGCAGTCAACGTGATGCCGTACACCACCTTCAGGAAGCTTGGCATGGGCCCGAGTGATTTGACACCTACAAGCATCATCTCGAACGACTTCGCGGAAACCCCTCGGACACCAAAGGATGCGCTCACGTGGACTTGATGATCGGGTCCAAGACGCTGCTCACCACCTTCTTTGTCATCGAAGGCAAGGGGGCCTACGGCTGCTTGGGCGGGAGCGGATCCACGCCAAGCTGCTGCGTCCCATCCACCATGCATCAACGGCTTATCCGGTGGGTGGATGATGAGATCGAGGTCGTCCGGGCGGATGACTCGTGAGCGTGGCCAACATGGAACCGGCCTTGCAGGGAGTACCAAGGCATCGATTGCTTCTCGGGGAAGGGCGGGGAGAAGGTCTGTTGAACTGTCGGCGGTGACCAACGGCCGATTCAAGCGGTCGGCTCTTACGGTAATTTTTAATGGAGAACCCCGTGGATGGCACCGATGGCAAATTAGGACGAGGATTCATGTCGGCGATAAAGAAAGGCGGAAGAAGTTGACATTGGAAGCGGTGACAAACCAAGGCCGACGTTCATCGGTGCAAATTTGCAACCGGACTTCGGGGGGAACTTAATTGAGCTTCTCAAGGAATATAAAGATTGCTTCGCTTGGGATTACTCGGAGATGCACGGATTGGATCGTTCCATCGTCGAGCACGGTTGCCAATCAAGCCCGGATTCAAACCATATAAGCAACCGCCCGGGAAATCTACAAGGATGAAGTATTGGCCGATGTGAAGAAGGAAATCGAAAGATTGCTTGATGCAAACTTCGTTCGGCCGTGCGGATATGCGGAGTGGATTTCTAACATCGTCCCCGTGTATAAGAAGAATGGAAAAATGAGAGTTTGCATAGACTTCGGGGACCTAAACGAGCTACTCCCATGGATGGATACCCAATGCCTATTGCCGATTTGTTGATTGACGCCGTGCTTGGACACAAGGTGATTAGTTTCATGGATGGCAACGCGGGATACAATCAGATTTTCATGGCAATAGGGGACATATCAAAGACGGCCTTCAGATGCCCTGGTCATATAGGCCTATTTGAGTGGATAGTCATGATGTTTGGATTGAAAAATGCCGGTGCAACCTATCAGCGGGCCATGAACTACATTTTTCATGAGTTGATCGGCAAAACTGTGGAAATCTACATCGATGACGTGGTAATCAAGTCCTTAAGTCATGACACCCATCTAGAAGATGTGAAGAAGACCTTGGAATGCACCCGGAAGCATGGTCTAAAGATGAATCCAAACAAGTGTGCATTTGGGGTATCGGTTTGGAGAGTTCTTGGGGTTTTTGGTCCACGAAGGGGGAATCGAGGTTGGCAAGAAGAGCATGAAAGCCATTGATGAAGTCGTTCCTCCAACCAACCTCAAGGAGTTGCAATCACTGCTCGGCAAGATCAACTTCGTGAGAAGGTTCATCTCAAATTTATCACAGAAGGTGTTGCCATTCTCTCCATTGCTTTGAAGCTAAAGAAGGATCGAAATTCACATGGGGCGACGAACAACAAAAGGCTTTCGATGAAATCAAGCAATACATGAAGGAGCCGCCGGTGCTTTGGTTCCTCCTCGAATTTGGACAAGCCTTTCAAGTTGTACGTGGCGGCGATACCCAAACTATTGGATCGGCCCTTATTCAAGAATTCGAAGGAAAGGAGCGGGTAGTAGCTTATCTTAGCCGAAAACTACTTGATCCCGAAACCGGTATTCGGCTATAGAGAAAGCTGTGTCTTTGCGTATACTACTCGTGTACAAAGTTTCGGCACTACTTGTTGAATGCCGAATGCACTGTATACTCGAAGTTTGACGTGATAAAACATATGTTATCTATGCCAATTTTGAATGGTCGGATTGGCAAATGGATTTTAGCTTTATCAGAGTTCGAGTTGAAGTTCGAATCGGCAAAAGCCATCAAAGGTCAGGTCATTGCCGATTTTATAACTGAACATCGTGACCCATCAATTGATCTGCTTGAAATTACCCCTTGGGCTTTATTTTTTGATGGGTCATCGTGTGGCAAAGGTGGGGGAGTAGGGATCCTACTAATTTCGCCCCGAGAGGTGAGATGTTCGAATTCGCTATTCCTATACAACCCACCGTCACAAATAACCGAGTGCCGAGTACGAGGCACTACTTCGAGGGCTTCAATATTTGAGAGAAGGCGGGGCCGTATCGCGTTGAGGTCTATGGAGATTCGTAACTAGTAATCAAGCAATTGAACGGCCAATACGAGTGCGGAGCGAAGCGCGCGAGGAGTTACTACGAAGAGTGCAGGGAAATCTTGAAGAGCTTCCCACCGGTAACCCTACGAAAGACATTCCTAGAGAGCATAACGAAGAAGCAAACAGGCTAGCTCAGAGCGCCTCTGGTTACAAGGAGAGTCAAGAAGCATTTGCTGCAGAAGTGTGTGCACTAAGGGCGGATCTTGCAGAAGATGATTGGAGGAAAGAGATCGTTGATTACTTGAGAGATCCATCCCGAAAAGTCTCTAGGAAGCTCAGGTACAAGGCAATCAAGTTCGTTCTTCTGGATGATAATTTATTCTATAAATCATTAGATGGGGTATTGCTACGATGCCTGGGTCCAGAAGAAGCCAAGAACATGATGAGCGACGTGCATGATGGGATATGTGGAGCGCACCAATCGGCCTATCGGATGAAATGGGTTATTAGACAAGCTGGATGCTTTTGGCCGACGATATTAGAGGATTGCTTTGAGTATTACAAGGGATGTCAAGACTGCCAGAGGTTCGGGAATATTCAAAGAGTCCCTGCATCAGCATTGAATCCCATCATCAAGCCATGGCCATTCAGGGGCTGGGGTATAGACTTGATTGGCCAAATTAATCCGCCGTCTAGCAAGGGGCATAAGTTCGTGCTTTTGGCTACAGATTACTTTACCAAATGGGTCGAGGCGATCCCACTGAAAAAAGTGACGTCAGAGAACATGATCGAGTTCGTCAAGGAGCACATCATCTATCGATTTGGGATCCCTCAGACGATTACCACTGACCAGGGGGCACAATTCGTGTCATTGGAATTCAGAGAGTTTGCCGAAAGCATGGGAATCAAATTATTTAATTCCTCTCCGTATTATGCCCAAGCTAATGGTCAAGCAGAAGCTTCTAATAAGATCATGATCAAGCTGACACAGAAGAAAATCGATCAGAAGCCAAGGAGGTGGCATTCGGTACTCAGTGAAGCGCTGTGGGCTTACCGAATGGCCCTCCACGGAGCTACAAAGACCTCTCCTTACGAGTTGGTTTACGGGCATCATGCAATCCTGCCTTGGGAGATGCAATCAGATTCAAGGAGAGTAGTGCTGCAAAACGAGTTGAGCTCCAAGAATTACAGTGGCCTAATGATGGATGAGTTAGAAGATTTGCATATGATCCGTCTCAGGGCCCTGGAGAACATCGAGAAAAACAAGCTGCGAGTCGCCAAATACTATAACAAGAAAGTAAAGGTAAAGCAATTCGCAGAAGGTGATCTAGTTTGGAAAGCGCTATTGCCGATTGGAACTAAATACAGTGAATTCGGCAAATGGTCCCCTAACTGGGAGGGGCCTTTTCGTGTGGTCAGATGCGTTCCTGGTAATGCATACATATTGAAGACTTTGCTGGGAGAAGAATTTTCCGCCGCGATAAATGGGAGATATCTGAAGAAATATTATCCTAGCATTGAGATCGATCGATGATTACACGCATCTGGCACAAAGATAGCCGGCGCTCAAGAATGAGGCCGCCTTTAGAACAAAATCCATGAACAAGAGAAAATGGCCAGTGCCTAGATGCATTGCCCTTAGCTCAATACTACATTACAACTGCTTCTTGCAGGATCATATCTGACTACCCCGATGGTCAAGTCCCCAAGGAGGTGGGAAGCAGAAGGCGTGGCGGAAGAAGCGAAAGTATGATACAATCTTTCTTTACTTCTTCGGCTGCTGCCCCCTCTTCAGTTGTTCCAGGACCACCGTGACGGCAACTTGGAACGCACGAGGATGGCCATGATTGGCTGCCTCTACCAAGCTATCCCAGGCCGCCTTCAAAGGGTTGTCGTACTGTCGGAGACATCCGGGGCAGGAGAAATCAAGGTCAGAGGCAAGAAATCCAGGGGCGGGCATGAAAGAGTCAGGAGCTTTACCCCCTACTAGTGCTTCCAGAGCCATGCGACGCTCGCGCTCGGCCTGGCAACGGGCGGACATATCCCTGAGGCCATGCTCCAGGTGCCGGACACGGCGGCGCAGCTGATGGTTGGTCCTCTGCTCAGGCGTGGCATCCTCTCGCTCGGGGAGAGGAATCGGAGGAGATGTACTCGGGAACATCTTCGGTCCCGATGACCTCTTCGGGAAGCAAATCAAGGCCGAAAAGGGCAAAAGGAAAACGTGAAGCGCAAGATCAAGCGGGAGAACAAGGAGCGAGATCAAGAAAGAACTCACTTCCGAATCGTACGCTTCCTTGATGAGCCGCTCTCCTGAGGTTCTTTACCCTTGTCCATGGCGTTGGGGTTTTTTCCTCTAGCGGCAGGGGAAGAGACGAGAAATGATGGAGGAGTGTGCGAGTGGATTTGCAGAGCACCCCACGGGCTATTTTATTGACCAAGGAGGCGCATTGGGAGTGATGATTTGGCCAGTACACACTGTTGGAATACCAAGCGGCAGGGATTTCCACCAGGTGCGAAGGGTTTTCTCTTGAACAGTGTTCGCGGATTGCCGAATTGGGATCCTCTGTGGATTTCACGCCAAGGGGCGAGCTTGTTCTCACGCGTTCGGCTAAAGATAGCTCCCGGATGCGTTCAAAGGAAAATTTGCGGATGCAAAATGCAAAAGGGAGTCATCGCGGAACAAGTGCGAAATTCAAAAGTTCCTCATATATTGCCGACACTTACACATCCCTAGTACGATCTAGTCAAAGAGCCTATTCAACACGGATTGGGGATGGGTAATTTCGGCAATGGCGTCGCCGTGGCCGTCGAGGCGCTCCAGGATGAGCTCGATCTCGTCGATGTCTTCCGGCGCGCCGCCCCGAAAGCCACGCGGCCTCGGTGGAGTAGTCGACGTCCGTATGCGTCGCCATCACGCCCCGGGCCCAAGGTGGTGCCCAAACGAACGCCATGGACGGCCACCTCGTCGACGCGGCGCTCCACCGCGGTTGGCGCTCCGCCGGCGTGTCGCCGTGGGCATTCACCTTTTCGGCCAACCGGCTCTACCGGCGTCTTTAGCCGGTCGAGCTCGGCGTCGCGGGCTACAAAGAGCAAACAGAAAGATTAGCATCGAGACCGGGCTAGATCAAGGATCGATCTCGCAGCCATACCGTCAATGGCCTCCGGCGGTACCGTTTGCGCCGGTCCTCCCATTCTAGCTCGGCCATGCCCGCTTTCTTGGAGACGTCCTCCCGGCTCGCGACGGGACGCCTCTAGCTCCTCCTTGAAGCGGATGGCGTCCTCTTCCCCGTACGGTACCGGGGGAGTGGCCATCGAATCCGAAGAGTCATCTGGCAGGGGCTGATTGGCCGGCGCGCGGGGCGGATTCCACTGAATCAGCCTGAAAAGGGGGATGATCGTCAAGGCAAAAGAAGATCAAGAACAGAATCACAGAGGAGAGATTGACGATCGTCACCGCCTGCGCGCATTGGCGCTGCTCCCCTCGGCCTCGTCGGAGGCACGGCGGCGGTTGAGGCGGCGCACCATTGTGGTTTGGGATGTGCACTGTTTGCGAGAAGGCTAAAGATTGGCAAAGATTCGAGAGCTAGAAGGCCTGGTGGAGAGCTAGGGGCACCTATGGCAACATTTATAGGCCTGGCAGGGTGAATCGTGGCTTCGAGTCGTGGGCGTGGATCGTGGCGCACGTCCCAATAAAATCGGAAGGTGGAAAGATTTCCTTGACCGGCCGCCGGCGGGTCGTTTGGAGTTCTAAGCTGGACCGCGCGCAGGTCGATTGGTTCGGCTAAAGGAATTCAAAGTGTCGGTCGGGAGTTAGCGCTTCACTGCCGAATGGGTCGTTCAGCATTACATCTCAAAGTACGCAAAAGAAAGGAAACAAATCACAAGGAGATATTACGAGAGCGACCAGTTCAATTATACATCAATAAGGATTCAGGCATTCAGGAGTTTTGCAAGTACACGACGAACATTGGATATTATCAAATGGGAATTGTCCAGCATCTCCTGGCAGTCTTTTTGGGCACCAGATAAGTCAGTGAGCTCCGCATCGCATTGCTTTATTCTGGTGACAGCCGATTCTACTTCCGCTTGGGTCTTTGCTATCAATCCAGGAAGTTCGGCTATTTTCTTTTGGTCAATCTCCATCTCCGCTGACAGGCTTCTCAGTTCGGCTTCTAGAGCAGCCTTCCTAGCAGCTTTCAGATCATAAGAAGCTTGCAGGTTAGCCAACGCATCTTTATGGTTCTCTGCTTGGGATTGTGCCCCGTTCATGGCATGTTCAGCGTCGGTTTTCTTCTTTTCAATGGCTGGACGGGAGCGCAATTTCCTCCAAGCGCGCCTTAAGGGTACATAAAGGGGCTCCAAGTCATAGACGGATGATAGAGAAGCTCTGATGTCTTCAGGGAGTTCTTGACTAATGGACTCAAACATTTCTTCGAAATGATGGAGATCATTGAATTGATCCTGAGCATCTTTTTCTAGCCAGGCAGCAATTTCTTTGAGCTTGGACAACACTTCATCTGGCAGCGGCTGGAATACTCCTTCCATCACCTCGGCACCTGGATTGCTCTCTGATGGCAGGCTTGGTGATGATGGAACCTGATCCTGATGGGCAACATTGCAGAATTAAGGATGCTAAACATCGAGGTGCCAACATTAAGTGCGGATGGTTACCTCGTGGCTGGTTTCTTGAGTAGGGGCAATCACAGGTGAAGAAGACGCTCCAAGAAGAGCCGAAACTTCCGAGCTAGGAGGTGCCGATGCGGCCACTGGCAGCTCGTGGGTTTCTGGCTGGAGAGGAGTCGGGACTGCCGCCTCTGTTGGGTTGGTTATCTCTGCTTGACCAATAGGCGATGGCACCTTGGGAGAACTTGTTGGCTCCAGTTGAGTTGGGAGATTCATCTCTGGAGAATTTATTGCTTCTGCAGAAGGTGATGAAGATGAGATCTCCACCGGGATGGGTAATTCAACCCTGGATGGACTCGCTTGTTGAACCACTGGAACATCTACAAGCTGTTCTCCCACGGCTTCTTCTGCAAATGTCCAATTGAAAGAGTAAGTGCCAGTGCTCATCCTTGAGAAAAACAGTAAAGGTCATACCAGTGGATGGGGCATCGGCAGGTACTGGCTCTGAAGGCTGCTGGGCTCTGGTCTGAAAATGCACAATGATATGATCCATCAAGAACAGCGTGACCCAGTAATCAAGAAGGTAAAGGGTTTTACCTCAACAAGCACTTTCTTGACAGTTCTTCTCCTTTTAGCACTTGGAGGGGCAATCAGATGCAGACCTTGCCTCCTGTCTGCGGCAAGGCTAGAAAGGCTAGGGTCGCGGTAGCATACCCGACCATTAGTTGGTGCGGGGTTGTGGATTTGAACCCCGGTGCTTCGAAATTGGGCCTTCGACATTGTAAGCAATTGCCCCGGCTCGAGGGGCGTGCACTCGTGTTCCGTGAACGGAAGATAAAGGTCGGAACCATGAATAGAGAGGAAGTTCTGATCTAAGGGCTCATTGTATTACCTCTGAAGTTGGCAGAAAGTCAGGTACCAACTCTGCACAGAATACATGAACAGGCTCACTGAAGATATGGTCATGAAATTCTTGCCACCAGGAGTTGAAGGTGGGGTGAGCTATGGTTGTGGGCACGAAAGGACATGTGTACACCGTGGGACTGCACACATAGTTGAAAACTCTGCTGCCCTGCATCAGTTCTTTGATTTCCTCCCTGGGTTTGAGGAATTCGTGCAAAAACAATCTTGGGGGCATCTGGCCGCATCCAAGTTGTCTGGCCATTACATTAGGCTGGTAGTATTCATAAGTGCTGACATTCTGCCTCCCTCCATTGAACTCGGCCGGTAGTATGCATGGGCGGATTGTGATATTAAAGATCTCCAAGAATCCCCTATCTTGATGGCCGGGCTCAAAGGTAAATTCGACGGGGAAGGTCAAAGTGTCATTACCTAGATAAGGAAGCCAAAGAGGATTGGAGAAGCCTTTGAAGAACAACTCGAAGAGCCGGCCGATGTCCTGCTTTGGATGAGAACAGTTGAAGCCGCTTCTCCGTAGTTTTGGCATCCTCTGGTAGCGTGAGGTTCTCCTTCGGGGTGATTGGACAAAGGGAAGAACCTGGAGTTCAAATCGACGCCGACAATCTGATACATGTGGAGCTGCAGCCACATTTGAACAAACCACCAAGGGCCATTGACGCATGTTATCCTCTGACTGGTGTACATTTGGGTAACAGTCTGATGAAGCATATGATATACGTTGCCCAAGAAGAATTTTCCCAGAGGGAGGCGATTGCCACTAGCCAAATGAATCGCCATTGCGATATGGTTCAAAGTGGGTTCGTTGGCCTTGCCACAGAAAACGAATCTGCACAGCCACATGTTCAGAAAGGCTCGTATTCAACTTCGCCAAGGGGATTATCTTTCATGTGCTTCGGGATATAATGCTTGTAGCCATTCCCCGGCTTTACCCCCGTTTGGCGTGAAGAATTTTTTTGAAGTTCCAGGGCTGGACAGACCCGGTGATGTCAAGGCCGGTGATCATGTATACATCGGCCAAGGTTGGAGACATTGGGCCATGCCCAAAAAGGAAGGCGTTGACGCCATTTGACCAGAAGTGGCATGCGGCTATCAGAAGATCTTCATTCTTGGGTGTCTCAGCCACGGATAACTCCAGACATTGAGCGATACGGAGAGCATCCAGGTTGGTCAATCCACTCTTATCCGCAAGAATCCTCCGATACCAAGTCTTCCAGCCTGCAATTGGGGGCAAAGGCCAGTTCTTGAATGCATCTTGCCACCGAGGAGGTGGAGACAAAGCTGCCTTAAAGGGGATTCTCTGAGATTCAGCGGCAATAAGATCTCGAGGATCAGGATTCCCCACAGGACCAAGGAAATAAGACTCGCGAATTGGCCTCGATAGGAATCAAAAGAGCGAGAGAAGGTTCTCGGAAGAGAGCGGAAAAGGAAAATCTCAGGTAAAATTGAAAACCTAATGCCGAACAAGGTTTGCGGGGGATGAATTTACCTGAGCATCTTGGTTCTGAGCTGCCATTGGAGGTTCGAGCTCGGAACAAAGGGATCTAGGGTTGGATCTGGACGAAGATTCCGGCGGATTGCGAAGAACAGTAGTTGACGATTTGACTCGGGATTCGTGGTGGAGTCAATTGTGGAACAAAATTACTTTTATCCCACAATTGAAGGGGCATGTGTTAACACCAAAATTTGGTAAGGAGTATGACCTGTGGGTCCGATTCGAAAAAGAGTCCGTCTGGTGGAAGGAAGGATATTTCCAGAAGTTTTCGGCAAAGAGATCCGCGGTCGGCTATTTGCTCCAATTCGGCAAAGGAACAGTAGAGCTGATTTTGCGGGATTGGACGGTGACGTGGCTCAAATCAGGAGAGACGAATGGATGGACGGGCGATCGAGTTTAGTTAGGCAATGAATCCATTCGCAATTGTAATCAGCAGGGGTATAAATACGATCCCCGGATGTATGTAACAAACACGATCATTCCTCAATACACACCGGCCTTACGCCAAACCCTAGAGTCCTTGTCGTGTCGTCGAGTTCTTCGAGAGGGCCAATCGATCCGTCGACCTCCGTGAGTACCGGCAACCTTGTATCATGTCTAGTATCATGCGGTGGATTTAGATCGATGCAAGTAGTCTTGTTACCATGCTTCGTGTCATGCGGTAGATTCAAGCTTGGTTCAAGAGGGTTTCTTGTTAGATCATGAGCCATGCGGTAGGCTAAGATCTGGCTCGAAGCTAGTTATCGGCTCTATTGGATTTTGGCAAGATCCAATAGATTCATTAAGTTATCCCGTGTTATCATGAGTTTTACTTTATGTTTTAATTCATGTAACACACCCTTGCCCAATCTAGATGGGTTTGGATCGGCTATATTTCTTTTGAGATCCTTGTGCGAGCGAGGTTTCGTGTTTTGACGCGTGGATCTTGTGCTCTCCGATAGCCGAAACCGAATCGATCTAGGTTGTTACGTGTTGCGGGTTCAAGCTTACTTTGTTCGTATAAATCTTGAAAGAACCGGGTATCATGCGGTAGATGCGAGTTTTTGGGTTGCTTTGGAGCTAATCATCCGGTGGATTAGATTCCCAAATCGATCGATAGATTTATCCACGTGGTAATGTTTGTTCCTTCTTCATGGACCCTGAATCGGTACATTCGGTACCGTATTCGGTTATGTTTTTACGAGTAGATCACGTGCATTGTTTATGCCTTAAGTGATGTATGCTTTTAGCTTTCCATATTTAGATTGTATCATGCGGTGGATAGATCTATTTGTGGAAAGTGGTACGTTTTTCATGCAAGTCGTATCATGCGGTGGATAGATTTGTTTGTTATCGTACCCGACGGGTTTTAAAGTACCTAGACATGCGGTAGACTAGTGCTTTGGATCTATGCATGCTTATTTAATACATGATCATGTCCGTGCTTTACCTCATTTTATTTAATGATAAACCTCATGGGGATCGGTCATAACTTTGTGCTTGCATCTTTATTTATACAAAGACCGATCGTCGTCATTCTTACGTCATCCATTCGGCGGTATTCCTTTTTTCCTCCGTAATGGTCGGATGGTTGTGGTTCTTTGACGAGATAGCTCTACATAGCTACGTGTCATCTTGCTTGGCTTTTTAGCCGTAAATATGGAACTGTCTCGGTACCACCCGACACGTTCCAAGCTTTGGTATTTAACTTGCTTTACCCTTTTGTTAATTTTCGGGAAAAATTGAGCGGCACGTCACTCGTTCCCTCGCGCGTGCGAAGCTAGCTTTGTTCGGCTTGCTGTGTGATTGGCGTTGAGTGCACATTTTGCGTCAACGGCGGGGATGGTTCTACTGCGCAACGCCGAGCCCGGCCTTCCCCCCTACACCGGTCGGGTGTTCAAGAAGAGGCGGGACTCCCGGGGCTATGGAGTGTCCACGGCCCGGCCGGGCGCGGCGAGGAGTCCGTCCTCGCCGCCTGCGGCGTACGGCGGCGCACGGGGCCGAACACGATGGGCGTTCTCGCCTTCCTCCATCACCGGCGGATCGTGCCCCGATGGAGAGGCCGCTCTGCATCTTCGAGATGACGAGGCGGCCAACCCCGTCAACTTGGCGAGGTCGCAGACGCTCCCGACGCCCCTTGAGCGGCCGTATGCGCTCACCCGGGCGCGGAGCGCCGTCGATACCCGGACGCCGACGCCTGCAGGGCGGACCCCATGGGACCTTGAGATGCTCCCCACGGGCCCGTTGGTGAGTTTGGTTCCTGATTTTGTTTTAGTTCTTGGTCTCGCTTTTGTTTTCTGATGTGTCTTTGGCACTCCTGTGTGCAGCTGGTGAACTTCAACATCGCCAAGTCCGTTCCGCCCACCCCCGACTCCCGTGCGCTCGGCCGGGCGGCGCAGCCGGCGGCCGGCCGGGAGCGGGCGGCGCGCAAGAGGGAGCACGCGAGGCGACGTCAAGCGCGCCGCGACCGGCGGGCCGCGGAGTACCGGCGGCGCGAGGAGCCGGGGCTCTCCTCCCGGAGATCGAGGAGCCCTCATCCTCGGAGGAGGACGAGGAGGAAGAGGGCCGAGGGGGAGGGCCCCTCCGACGGGTGGCGGCCGCGCCCCCGTCGCCGGAACCGGCGGCGGCGACAAGGGCGGCTTCGCTCGGGGCGGGCGCGCGGCGCCCGCCGCCGGCAATCGTCATCGGGGGCGGCGCGCGCCGCGGAGGTGTTCCGGCGCGCGCCACGGAGGCGCGCGTGGCGAGCGCGCCCGTGCGCGCGTCGAGCGTGCGCGCGCGGGGCGAGCGTGCACGCACGCGCGGCACCATCGTCGGGGGCGCAACGGCGGGCGTGCCCGCACGCGGGGCGAGCGTGCCCCGCGCGCGCGCGGCGCCTTCGGGAGGTGCGGCGTCGGGCGCGACCGCGCACGGGGCGGGCGTGCCCGCGCGTGCGGCGGCGCCGTCGGGGGGCGCTACGGCGGGCGCGGCGGATGCGCCGGCCTCATCCGCCGAGGCTTCGAGGAAAAGGAAACGGGCTTTTTCCGCTTCGAGGTAAGGAGCTTTGTCCTTTTTCGTTTGGTTTGGTTCGTTGGTGACTAGGCGCCCTAACCTTCCGTCCGTGCCTGTGCAAGGTGGTGCCAACCGTCCCTCCTCTTGCACCAGCCAAGGTGCGAGGACGGACGCATCGATCCCCACCGGCGGCGCTCGTCGAGGGCGTCGCGCCGGGGACAAGCATGGCGGCGGGCATGAGCTCGCAAGGCCCGCCGGGGCCTCGAGGCCCGGCCGGCGGATCATCCGCCGCGGCGCAGCCGCAGGTCGCCGGGGAGCGGCCGGCGCCGGTCGTCGCGGAGACACATGCCGCGGCGGCGGCCGTGGTGGAGGTGGAGCGGGTGCAACCTGCGGGAGCGCCCGTGGACGCGGCGGCCCGGCGGAGGCGACGGCCACGGCGCCACGGCGGGCGCCCGTGGCCACGGAGGCGCGAGTGGAGGTGCGGCGGAGGGCGGCACGGGCGCGCGCCGCCCGCCGTCAATCCGCGAGCGAGAGGTGGTGGAGGTCTCGGACGACTCCCCGCCGCCCGGATGGAATCGGTGGGCCGGCCGGCCCACGACCCCCCCCCGAGCCCCGGAGGGGGCCCTCGTGAGGCGGCACGAGGGGCACATGGTGGTGGGGGGCCGAGGACATGGTGCCGAGGCCTCGTCCTCCCGTGCCGGCCGCCCCGCCCGTGTGGAGGGGGCCGTCGAGGATCCCCCTGCGTTCGCCGACGCCAGGGGGGAGCAAGAGCTCTGGGGCGAGCTCCGAAGCCTCGGCGCCACGCTCAACCGCGCGCTGAACGAGGCGCTGCGGGTCCATGGCGGTCCGGCCTGGCTCGTCTTCCAGGTGAGCCGTGGTTGCTCGTCCTTTTTCCATTTTCGTTTTCGTACGCTGCATACAAGTCTTGG
Source organism: Cenchrus americanus (assembly GCA_947561735.1). Lineage (NCBI taxonomy): Eukaryota > Viridiplantae > Streptophyta > Magnoliopsida > Poales > Poaceae > Cenchrus > Cenchrus americanus. The sequence goes on along the minus strand of OX387241.1, from coordinate 27,218,733 downwards.
CGCTTACGGAATTTGGCGTGTGGATGCCAGGAGCTCGAGCGCCGCGCCCACGACAAGTACGACGCGTTCGACCGGGTGAACGCCGAGGTTCACCAGCTCCGGGAGCAATGCAGCGCCTTTGACGCGCTTGCTGACGCCCTTAGGACGCCGGACGGTGGGCCGGGCGTCCGGCCCCGGCTCGGCTCGACGAGCTCCCCGAGAGCTCGAGGCAGGACACGGCGCGTCGCTCGAGCCTCGAGCGGGTCCGGGCAGCCCTCATCGATCGCGACGAGGCGGCGTGGAACGCGCGCGCGGACACGGAGAAGACGTGGACGCCGGCCGCCAATTGGGGAGGCGGAGGTGGCCACCGCTCGCGCCGAGACCCGGGAGCTCCGCACGTCGCTCGAGGGGGGCGCGGGCGCAACGGCCGGGGGCGAGGAGCGGGCGCGCGGGTTGGAGCGAGCGCGCTAAGGAGGCCGATGACCGAGGGCCGCCCCCTCGACGCCAAGGCCGCGGCCCTCGCCGCCGCCGAGGAGCAGCTCCGGCCGAAGAGTGCATCGCTCGCCGGGGGCCGAGGGGCGGCTCCGGCGAGAGCAAGGCCGCCCTCGGCGACGCCGGACGGCCGGAGCGAGAGCGCGTCGCTCGCGAGGCGGCGGAGAAGTCACTGGAGGAGCGGAACGCCGCGTTCTCCAAGGTCGAGGACGAGGCGCTCGCGCTCAGCGTCAGCAACGCCAGCCAGGAGCTGGCCCTCCGCGAGCAAGGCGAAACCGTCCAGCGCCTCGAGTTGGCGATCGAGTCCGCGCGCCGCGACTTCGAGTCGGAGAGGAAGCAAGTCGAGGGTGAGCCACTGTTTGACTCTTGCTTGTTGGTTTTTTGCTTTAGAGGGTTCGCTTCTCCCTTTCTGATTTCTTTTTGTCTTGTCGATTCCGGGCTTGCGCACCGCCCGGGGCACGCGGTGAGCGGGTCGAGGCTGCGGAGCCTCCTACAACTCCTCCGAGCGAGGGCTGCGGGAGCCGCGCGATGCGGCCCTCGAGACTGCCGCATCGTCGAGGAGGGCGAGGCCCGGCCGGCGGCTCGGCCGGCCGGCCGCCCGCGCGCCCTTGGCGGCCACGTCACGGAGCGGATGCGCGGGCGTTGCGGTGGGCGTCCGAGAAGGCCCTCGGAGTGGTGCGATCCCACTACGAGGTCAACTTCGAGGCGCTGGTGGAAGGCTACATCGTTCCCGAGGGCGTCGAGGACGAGGTGGCCATGGAGCGTGTGGACGCGCTTGCCGCCGACGCCGCCGGGTTGCTCGCCGAGGCCTTCGAGGAGTTCCTCTTCTCGGACGCCGCAGACGCTGCTACTCCTCCCGCCTGAAAGCAGTTTGGGCGCTAGGCCCATTTTTTGATGTGTATCAATATTCTGGCCTCGTGGCCTTTTGTAAATGAACAAGTTGTTTCATGAACATGAGCATTTGCTGTAAATGAAGTCGTTTGTTTATCACGCTTTTTTGTTTCTCCTTCTTCCTGAGTAGATTCTAGTTAGGGGAGTTCGATTTTCGCGGGGGCCCGCCGGGTTGGAGGCGAGAGAGAAGGGCCATATCCACGCGGCGTAGGCTATCTCTGGCTCGCACGCTCCTTCCGCTGTGCCGCCTGCGCCCTGTTCGAATCGTGGCTCGAGGTTGAAGTAGGAAACAAACTTAGCGCGTGTTGTTTTGTTTTTTGCGCGAAAAAATGGGACCATTTTGGGGGGGGGGTGCCCCCCTCAGTAGCCCCCGAGGGTAACTTGGGTTTCAGGGGAAAGCCGAGTTGCCCTTTTATTAGACTTGAAGTATTTACATAGTCGCTGCCAACTGGGGCGTTGGCGATGTGATTTTTACAACAAAGATACTTGGAAAATCCTAGCTAAGGGTAGAAGCGACGTAGCTGTTGGATGTTCCAAGCGTTGGTGAGCTCTTCACCGTCCTCGTTGGCCAGCTTGTATGTGCCCGGCTTGAGTACCTTCACCACGACGTAGGGTCCCTCCCATGGGGGCGATAGCTTGTGGCGCCCTCGGTTATCTTGGCGGAGCCTTAGGACCATTGACGTCTTCGTGTGGAGCCTAAGGATGATTCGTCGGCCATTGAGGCGCCGGAATCCCCGGCGACAAAGACATGACGGCGGGGCGGGACCCGGCGCATCGTGGTGTTGACGTTGTTGTTGTAGGCCGTCGTGGCGCCACGCGGCCCGATGGGGATGCGCGGTCCGGAGACCGCACGCGGTCCCCGCCGGGGCGGTGGCGGCGGTCGTAACGGTGGGCGCGTCGCGGCCGGGTGGCGGCGCGCTCGGCTGCCGCCGCTCGGACCGTGCTCGACGCGAGCGCGGCCCGGAGCGACGGCGGCGTCGCGGCGTCGACGGACCCGCGACATCCGTGCCGCGGGCGCTGCGCCGGTGTCGTGCGTGCGGCGGAGACCGGAGCGGACCCGGCCTTGCACCGCGCGCGAAGCTCCTCACGGTTGGTGAGGCGCATCGGATAGCCGTTCCCCGTAGCACGAAAGTTCGGTCCCCGAAGTGGATTTCGAACCCGGGCCGGGAGGGGGTCCGAGCTACCCATGCGATAGCGGGTACCACGGTACTCGGTGCGAATCACCATGGAGGGAGTTGGCGAAATGACCTTAGGCGCTCGTTTGCCCCACGGTGGGCGCCAGCGTCGGTGCGGAATATGGTCCCGACACTAACCGGTAGATAGCGTCGTGGTCTATCCCTCAATGGTCGATGCTAAGCAACAAGTGACACAGAGGTTTATCCTGGTTCCGGCCGAGGGGCCGTACGTCCAGCAGGGGCGTGCTCGGGGCACTATATTACTTAGCACCGGGGGTGCTTGTAGTGGGGCAAATACAAGCAGGGCGGGAGAGGAAGTGTAGCTTCCAAGTCCCTGGTGGAGTGGCTGAAGATATTGTGGGAGAATGAGAATGGGTACGTGGTGTGGTGTGAAGTGTTCCTCTGTCCCCCCCACGGCTGGGGGTTCGCCCCCCTTTTATAGATCAAGGAGGCGGCGGGTTACATGCACGCCGTGCTACCTGGCTACGTGAGGGATGCACGTCGTGCTACGCTGTAGAGCGGGCGGCCGTCCGGACGATCTTCGCAGCGATCCGGCCATGATGGCCTACCCGTACCCGAACAGTGGTGGTTCGAGGGTAGGAGGGCGGCAGATGGTGGTGGCGTCCTCTGATAGGCTTCGAGGGAGGAGCTGACGATGGCTGGTACGGGGCACAGGAGTAGGCGGAATGGCGTTCCTTCCCAACGCGCTTCACGGTGTAGGAGTGGTTGCGCGCCGCAAGGCCGGGGCGTGCACCGCACGCGTGGGTACGGCGGCCGCGCGCGTTGCGACAAGGTGGCGGGATGGCCATCCACCGGCCTAGCGCCTCCACCTAACCCCCGTAGGGTCACGGGAAAGTGAAATCGAGGGTGCGCCGGCCCCCTTCGAGGGTCGGGCGCGTTAGCCGTCTTTGTAGTGGGCGCGCGGTGTCACGGGACGACACCGGCCGTACGCACGGTCCATCCCCACGTGGTGGGGATGGGCTCCTCCCCGGGGAGTTGGTGCGGCGGCACCGGGGTGCGAGCCCCGGCGCATGATGGCGCCGTCCCCGCGGCGTCGGGCGTTCAATGCCCGTGTACGGGGGGCCGGCGCACGCGTGCGGGGCGCCCGTGAGCGTGGCGGGCCCCGGCCGAGGGCGGGGACGGACCCTCGAGCGAGACGAGACCCGCTCGAGGGGGGAGTGAGCCCTCGAGCGGGGGCGGGACCGCTCGAGGGAAGAGTTGCCCCTCGAACGGGGCGGAGCCCGCCCGAGGGGGCGCGCGCCGTCGAGCGAGGCGGAGCCTATTCGAGGGGGCTTCTAAGAGGGCCGTCTTGGTGGGCCGTCGGGGTCCCGCGGCGTGGGCGTGTCTCGCATGGTTAGTCACCTGCATGGTTAGGCTTAATGTGTTTCGGTACCGGGATTTAAGTGAGGTTTTTCCCCATTGCTTAAGGGGACCCCTAGGGCTGTCCCCGACAACGTTCTCCACGGCGGGGAAGCCGCCGGCGTCGCCATCTCCCCCGTCCTTCTTGGCTCCGTGCGTCCTTCACGGCGGCGCGGCCGTAGAACTTCTTGAGCATATTGCCTTGCTCGAGGGTGTGGTTCACCGGTGTTTTGTGATATGGACATGGCTTCTTCGAAGATGTCGTCGAACACCCCCGGACCTCGAGGGGCGGTCGAGGGCCCCGTCGAGCGGGTCAACGTGTTGACGGTGAAAATCCGTCAACCTAGCCATGAGTTTACCTTCGGTGTTGGCATAACTTTTGTATCTTATTCATTGCTACTAACCCCCGTGGTATAACAAGTTCACTTGTGCATGTCGGTTTTGGAGTTATGTGTTTACGCGAGGGTTTTAACGTTGAAAGCAAGACTTCGGGATAAGTTCATTAAGCACCTCATGAAAAGACCTTGAAGCCCGATACAAGTCAAGCAATGAAGTGAACATGACTCCAAGAGCCCAAGGACCAAGCCCGAGAAGATGATAAACTCCGAGGACCGAACCGAGAAAAGTCTTCGAATCTTGCAAGACAAGGAATTGAGTCCAATTCGGAGAGAAACCGACGTCAAGGGCCCACATGCAAAAGGGGAGAACATCTAGAAGACGTGGGAATCAACACCGGGCGAAGCAGGCCGCGGGATGGGCCGACTGGGCCCGGGCCGGCCGGCCCGGCCGGCCGGCCCAGCCCCATTCGGGGCCCAATCGGCCTCTCCTTTGACCTAATTGCTTCTCGGGCTATAAATAGCCCCCCGACCGAGAGCCACGCGAACCGAAGTCGTAATCCGCCGCCGAGGAGCGAGAGAAGCTTGAGGGACACCATCTTGGAGATGAGGGTCGTGCTAGTTGCCTAGGGTTTCCCTAGCCGACGTGGGAACCTTGCATGGAAGACCACGTCGGAGCTCGGAGCGAGGATCAAGATTGAGGGAGGGCCCGGTGGTGATCTTGTTCATGTAATCATTCATGGTGAAGTTTGTAAGTGAATCCGATTTCTAGCGATTAAGTGCCTTCTCGATGATTTTGATTTCTTCTTGGTTTTGCTTCTTTTACGATCTAGTCTATAGCTAGATTACTTAGGGTGCTCTTGTAGCCGCGGTGGCTAGAGGTGCATACCGGGCCGGCCAAGTGATTTCAACTTGTTCTATCGAACTCGCCCTAAGCTCCCCGCATGAATAGGGATACGTTGTGACGAACGGGGGTCTCGAAAGGCGGATGTTTTCGGAGTCGGATGGGAAGGCCACGATTTAAAGATGCTTTTAATGAGATTCGCTTTTCTATCTTCATCTATCTTGTTTGGAGCTACAACATAAGCATGATCTAGACTCTCTAGATCGGTTATCTTTTGTTTTCTCTTGCTACCTCTTTAGTAGATTAGATTAGATTCGTTTTCTTTATGAGTTAGTAGATTAGATGCGACTTGTCTTCATTAGATAGCTTTACCTTGCTTTACTAGATTGAATCCTTGCGTTGCACATTGTTCCACGGATTCGATACCTTGGGTTCACCACTCGAGGGAAGAAGGGTCCCTTGACTACGACGGGAGACTTGTCCGCTTGCAAGTCACAAACGAACTTTGATACAACTATTAACCGTCAACAAGCCCCTTTTTCCGGCGCCGTTGTCGGGGAACAAGCAATCAAGATCCGATCTAGTATCGCTTATCTTTCAGTTTTTCTTTTGATTTTCTTTTGCATCTCTTATGTTTGATCATCCGCAAAAAGAAAAAAAAAATCAATCTAATCTAGTTTTGATTAACCCTAGTTTTTATGTTTAGATTTCTGTTTTATTACTAACCCTAACCGGAGATGGTTGGCTACCTCTCCAAGAAACCCAAACTTTTTTTTGTGGATGATCCAGGAAAACTTTACAGGCAAAGGTGACGTGCAACACAAGCTAAAGGGGTGGAAACCCTAGATTCAAAAGTTGAAGTCGAAGGACCGTCGAAATCTCCAAGGGAATCACCACCTCCAAGTCAAGACGCCGGAAGGCCGTTCAAGATAAGAGGAGGATGGAGAAGATGGAGATGGAGAAGGAAGCTCAACACCTAAAGGCTGCCAAGGCAAGGTCCACATGCGAAGTGTTCATCATGATGAAGATGCTAGACGCAAGTGGGACAACTTGCCGGCGCCCGATGGGTAACAAAGAATAATATCCGAGACAACTCCAAGGTCCCAAGACGGCGAAGGCTACTCAAACTCATTCGGGAGAGATGAAGGATCACACTAGAGACCATGAAGATCACGACCGAAGGACCGGAGTTCGAGATGCCGAGCCACAAGGAAGATGTTGCATCCGTCAAGACCAAAGGACAAAGCCGACCGTGAAGACCAAAAAAATGACTAAGCCAAAGTGGGTACCCAAGATTGCAACGCCCGCAAAGAGCGTTGATCCGAAGTAATCAAGTGAAGAAGTCTAGCCATGGACTATAAACGAAGCGCTAGGCGGGAGGCAACCCGTTTCGTCGAGTCAAGAATAAGCTACGGGAGGACAACCCGATTCCAGGTTTTTCAAGTCTTTTTAAATATAATTCAGTTCTGAATTTTACTATGCAAAACCTTAGACTTAGAATGGTTGAACAATATTAGAGACATAATTCTTGGTTGAATATTTTGCTTGATCATAAACCCTTTACATGAACCATCCTATGTGTTTGTTTGCTTCTTTTTCGAGAAACCACAACCAAAAAGAAAAAAAATTTCAGAACCTAACTCAACCCTTCACCCTCATTATGGTGCTGTGGTTGACTTGTTTTTCATGCTAAAAACACTCGAGTAGAGCCACAACTTGTATCTAGATGTTATTTAAATTTCAGCATGTGGTAGGACTCGCGTGAACCTAGAAACTTGACTTTTGGTTGGTTTAAAAATCCATATCCTTGGTTTCTCTAAGATTAGAATTTTTCTAAGCCTCACTTAATTTTATTTCATTCAAAATCTCTCTCATCTAATCAAAATTAGGACCTAAACCTATGCCCCCATGATCAAGCCGGGAAAAGCTTGCTCTCAACTAATGAAGGCAAACTATACGGTGAGACCGAAATCGACGTAGTCGAAAAATATTTTCGACTTACATTTGTTTTTGATGGTTTAAAAACTTCTCTAAATTTATGCTTGAGCTCTTGCATGGCTCTGAAAAATATTTTTAAATTTCGAAATTAGAGGAGTGCTTAGCCTTAAACACACTTAAAGGGAGGCAATCTAGTTAACCTAACCATGCATGCACCATGATACATCACGGGATGCCCCTCCAACATATTTAAACCACATGCAAAGTACAAGCATGGGGGGCAGCCAAGGCTTTGTTTTGTAGGAATATCATGGATGCATGTGAGCAAGGGAGTATGGAAGTGAGTCAAAGCGAAAACATCAAGTGGAAGGAGCAATAATGCAAGCGAAGGAGTGGACGGGAACGTTTGGAAGGTGTACGCGATCACGAAGCAACATGAATGCACTAGAGAAGAACCGAGCCAAGAGGAGGAGAGAGGTAAGTCTTTCATCCAACTCTTTGTTCGTGTGCTCTAGTTTATTGGCCGGAATCACCTTAGACTTAGCCATCCACCGCGTTTGTTTCGTGCAACAAATCACATCCTTAATCCACTCAAAGTCCAGACTCCAATATAATATTTGTGTACCTTGTTACCGGGTGAAAACCCCGGATATATATTTGTGAGGGAGAGTGCTGCAATCATGGAGGAAAACTACAAGCCTTTTCACTAAAGAAGAAGGGATCATCGTCGTCTAAGCCATCGACAACCTCTTCGAGGAGGCGCTCGGTTTCCGAGTCTCCTTGGAGTATGGGGGAGGACACGGCACCGCCGAGGAGGAACCACACTCTTCTCCTTGGTGGCATGAGGGCCACACGAAACTCGTTTATGAGGTTCATCAAACTTCAATAACATATGGAGGAGCCGCCCGTCCAACCTCACCACTTGAGACGATCATCCGCTCCACCTCCATACGCTCTGCGGTATTCCGAGGGGTATGTCATCATGACGGAGGAGGAGAAGAAGCTCGCTCGCCTTAAGTAGAGGCTTGTAGCGAACGTCGACATCGACGACCAAGCTCTCCACATATTGGGTTTCACACGGGACACCGGTGCAATTCTCTAGCGGAGTGTCGGCAAACACCCACAAGAAATTCACCTAGGAAATTTTCATGACCATGGCGTATACCCTTGATGAAGGAGTGCTGAGTCTCTCATTCCGTTGGAGGGAGCCCACAAGAGGAGAAGAAGGAAGACACCGTCGGAAGGGTAACCTTGATCAGTGATGCTATTTCTAGCACCTTGATGGGGTAATCTCCTTTCATCCATGGGTTGCAATCGGTCTTGAGATGTAATCGAACTTTGTTGGATTATCTATCTATCACCTTGTGTTGAAAATACTTTAATGCTTAAGGCTAGCAACCATGCCGAAAAGGGAGTATAGGCCTTAATGCTTCCTTGGATCCATTCAACACAATCCCCGATAGATTAGATTGGTTTTCATGATTCGAAACGATTGCATGTCTAGTATCGTAGACCCATGGGCGAGTGTCTCCTACTTTCAAAAGGGAGCTCCAGAACAAGTATGTGCATGAAGGCACATGGGAAGGCTTTTGGAGTATGATCACGGGAAGAGACCATCAACGAAAAAAAAAAATACTATCCGGAACCCATCGTCCAAGTGTGTCACTTTTGTGCAAGTGGATTTTTGGGAGAACAAGAGAGACAAAGATAACCAACACAGAGTTGAATTGGCTTTACTCAGCTTTTGATTGCCAAGTGGCCAATAGACCCCACTCACCTATGATCAACCGGTGGTGTTGTGAAGCAACATCGGGTTCGGGATATTGATTCGGGGTGTTACCTCTCCATATTGGCTATCTCTTTAAAAAAACCGGGTATTACAAGGAACCCGAATCATCTCCTACCCAGGACTTCTCTAGGAATATATGAAGAAAGGAAAATATAAGAGTGAAGATGAGAGAGGAGGCTTCCAAGTGGCCTAGGTGAATTTTCCCCTTCCGGATTGAAGATTAAGACTTTTCTTGAGGGGAAGAAGATCGGTTAGAGGAAGGACTTCTTGTGCCGGCGAAGAAAAATAAAAGAGAAGGATTATAGGAGAAGGATCTTCTATGGCCCAAGAATAAGGTGCACAACAAAATTATGTCCCACCATTGGGAGGAACCCCGGCGCCACCGAGTTACTTTGGTGGTGTACCAATGCAAGCATGGGGGAGTGGTGCAGCCATACCCCCATTTTTTGCGGTGCCCAACGTAGCCTTTGCGAGCCCTATGCACACCTTCCTCAACCACAACAAAATGTGACCACCATTGGAGGATACGCTGCAAGGAACATGCAAATTATTGCAGCCATCCAAACCAATGCAAACCAAATGGGTGAAGGAAATGCAAACGTCGCTTATGTGCTTGGACACCTTCACCTAGCACCGTCAGACAATTCATAGGAGGAGTGGTGCGTTCCTATTGCAAGTAAGGGTACAACAACCAAGACTATCAATATCAACCATCGGCGGAAGATTAGAGAGAGGAGGAGCTTTAGTTATCTTTCCTTTACCCCCTTTTCTTTAATTTTCAGCTTGTTTGCGCCTATGTATGCGTAGTGTTTTCAGTTTTTTATTTAAAATTCAGCAAGTGTGTTAGTTTAATTTTTCAGCGTGTATCTTAGTGTTTATTTTCATCATGAATAATGTCACCACCAAGTTTTTACCTTTGGTAAAGTTACAAAGTTTGTGCCATGATGATATATGATTATAACTCGCCGCTTTGTTTATCTTTGTAATTGATTTATGCATGTTTGAACTAGTGCTCTCTTAAAAATACAAATCTGAAATTATCTAAATGCTAGCTTAATCTTCAGCGGAGGTTATGATTAAAATAAAGACCCATAGTGTTTTATGTGCTCTCAAGTTATGAATAGATTAAAGATGTCTTTTATGCTCAAAAATATTGCTAACCTTGTCACAAATATCACTTGTGTGTTGCTCAACCTATCCAGAGCCTTATATATATTTGAGTGCATAAACTTTAGTGTACAAGATTTATTTTTGAGTGAGTTATTGCGGGCCATGATTTCTCTGGCCCGAGACTAAGAAGTCGGTCATTCCGTTTTTGCGTATCTATCTTATTGCTAGCCTCTTATCCGTGCATTGTGTATCCCCACATTGGAGATCTCACAAACTTCGCCGGATATCCACCCTTAAACCAAATATCATCTTTTGTGATTACCTCCTTGACCACAACCTATTGTTGAGAATGGATCATCAATTCAAGGAAGATCGCAAGACGGTGCCAACATTGAAGATTTCAAGTATCTCTCCAAGGAAGAATACCCCGATACCTACCTTATTTTTCGCCTCTTTGCTCGAGGACGAGCAACGTCTAAGCATGGGGGAGGAGGTAGGTACGGTGCAGTTTTAGAGTTAAAAGGGGAATATTTTAAAAAAATGATGATGAAAGAAAAAAAATCCAGCGATACTCATGACTTTCAAGGTAAAAAAATAAATATATATATATATATATAATGAATGAAAGAAAGAAAGAAAGAAAGAAAAGAATGAGAAATATGGGAAAGAAAAAAAAATTATGTGCGTAAAGTGAACTCCCCGGTTCTCTAAAAGTGCATTCAAGGCTTTAAGTTTAAAAGATCCATTCTCATTTTCCAACCATGTGCAATCCGATAACGAGGACTTCCTTTGTGCCTCGGGATCACTCTTTGCCATTTGCACATGTCCACTCATCTAAAAGTGTGTGTATTTTTCTCTTTCCCCTCCTTGATTGAACATTATTTTCCAATGACCTTTTTGACGAGTCTCGGTAAGACCATGAGAAGCTTGTCTTGTTTTGACAACACCTCATTTATAAAATCTTGTTAGGACTAAACTTTCCCAAAGCTCCATATAAAGCCTACCACACACACACACACACACACACACACACACACACACACACACACACACACACACACACACACACACACACACACACACACACACACACACACACACACACACACACACACACACATATATATAATATATATATATATATATATGAGAGGGAAAGGAGTAGAATATATAGGCTTGAGAGACAAGTGAGATGAGAGTTCATGAGCAATATACAAGATGATTTAAATTTGTGAATTTGGTTTAGCTCTTTTCTTTATCACGTTCTTTATTTCAAAAATTACGAGGTCTATTTAAACTTTGTCGCATGTCAATACTTGTGGGATAAGCTTAATAAGAATCTACCCTCCGTAGAGGTGAAGGCTAGTACATTATGGAACTTTAAACGAATTAAACTTTTGAGAGCATTATGTTTTTTTTCATGTATGATCAAGTGCAAGGTTTAAACATTGATGGGCAATGATGATATCCATCGAAGGCTTACTCGAGGACGAGCAAGGTTTAAGCATGGGGGAGATGTTGACGGTGAAAATCCGTCAACCTAGCCATGAGTTTACCTTCGGTGTTGGCATAACTTTTGTATCTTATTCATTGGTACTAACCCCCGTGGTATAACAAGTTCACTTGTGCATGTCGGTTTTGGAGTTATGTGTTTACGCTGGGGTTTTAACATTGAAAGCAAGACTTCCGGATAAGTTCATTAAGCACCTCATGACAAGACCTTGAAGCCCGATACAAGTCAAGCAATGAAGTGAACATGACTCCAAGAGCCCAAGGACCAAGCCCGAGAAGATGATAAACTCCGAGGACCGAACCGTAAAAGTCTTGAATCTTGCAAGACAAGGAATTGAGTCCAATTCGGAGAGAAACCGACGTCAAGGGCCCACATGCAAAAGGGGAGAACATCTAGAAGACGTGGGAAGCAACACCGGGCGAAGCGAGCCGCGGGATGGGCCGACTGGGCCCGAGCCGCCGGCCCAGCCGCCCGGCCCGGCCCCCACTCGGGGCCCAATCGGCCTCTCCTTTCACCTAATTGCTTCTCGTGGCTATAAATAGCCCCCCGACCGAGAGCCACGCGGAACCGAAGTCGTAATCCGCCGCCGAGGAGCAAGAGAAGCTTGAGGGACACCATCTTGGAGATGAGGGTCGTGCTAGTTGCCTAGGGTTTCCCTAGCCGACGTGGGAACCTTGCATGGAAGACCACGTCGGAGCTCGGAGCGAGGATCAAGATCGAGGAGGGCCCCGTGGTGATCTTGTTCATTTAATCATTCATGGTGAAGTTTGTAAGTGAATCCGATTTCTAGCGATTAAGTGCCTTCTCGATGATTTTGATTTCTTCTTGGTTTTGCTTCTTTTACGATCTAGTCTATAGCTAGATTACTTAGGGTGCTCTTGTAGCCGCGGTGGCTAGAGGTGCATACCGGACCGGCCAAGTGATTTCAACTTGTTCTATCGAACTCGCCCTAAGCTCCCCGCATGAATAGGGATACGTTGTGACAGAACGGGGGTCTCGAAAGGCGGATGTTTTCGGAGTCGGATGGGAAGGCCACGATTTAAAGATGCTTTTAATGAGATTCGCTTTTCTATCTTCATCTATCTTGTTTGGAGCTACAACATAAGCATGATCTAGACTCTCTAGATCGGTTATCTTTTGTTTTCTCTTGCTACCTCTTTAGTAGATTAGATTAGATTCGTTTTCTTTATGAGTTAGTAGATTAGATGCAACTTTTCTTCATTAGATAGCTTTACCTTGCTTTACTAGATTGAATCCTTGCGTTGCACATTGTTCCACGGATTCGATACCTTGGGTTCACCACTCGAGGGAAGAAGGGTCCCTTGACTACGACGGGAGACTTGTCCGCTTGCAAGTCACAAACGAACTTTGATACAACTATTAACCATCAACACAACGGCAAGGGCCTTGGCGCCGTCGCCGTCGCGTCCCTACTCACGCGCCTCGCGGCGCGGCCTTCTTCCCTTTCTTGCCCCGCTTGTCCTTCCTGGGGGGCTCCCCCCCGGACTTGTCGCCCTCCCGCGGGCACGTCGTCCGAGCGTTTGCCCTTCTTGCCGTCGAAGATCGCCCCCACGGCCTCTTCACCCGAGGCGAAGCCGGTGGCGATGTCGAACGCCTCGTTCGAGTCCGCCGGCGGGCCGCGCCCCAACTCGCGCACGAGATCCCGCACGTGGTGCCCTCTAGGAAGGCATGCACAATCTCGGATTGCGCCACACTTGGGAGCTCCGTGCGGCCGCTTGGAGAAGCGCCGTATGAAGTCCCGGGAGCGACTCGCCGGGCTTCGGATGCAGGAGCGCAGTCCCGTGAGGTTCCCGTGGCGCACATACGTGCCTTGGAAGTTGCCCACGAACGTGCGGACCAAGTCATCCCAGTTATGGATCTGACTGGCCGGCAGATGCTCGAGCCACGTCCGGCCGAAACGCCGAGGTGCAGGGGGAGGTTGTGGATGATGACCTCGTCGCTGGTGGCCCCGCCCAGCTGGCATGCTAGGCGGTAGTCGTTGATCCACACGCGGGGATCCGTTTCCCCGTTATACTTGACGATGGTCGTGGGCTGGCGGAAGCGCTGGGGGAAGGCCGTTGTGCGGATCTCCCGGCTGAACACACGGGTCCCCGGGTGTTCCGGCGTCGGCAAGCGGTCTTCATCACTGTCGTAGCGTCCACCTCGTCGAGGGTGGTAGCCTGTCGCCGCTCGCGCATCTGCTTTGCTCGTCCGCCGAGCATTGATGACGTTGCGGGCGTCGCCGTCCCGCGCTTGCCCGCGCGTGTCGATGAGCCGTTCCTTAGCCGTGTGCGTCCCGGTTGGCGGGTCGCTCCGCCGCTCCGCCCCCGCGTGGACCGAGGGTTCGCCCCCCCGCGCGCCCCCATCGCCCGCGCGTCTCCTCACCGGCGTATGCGAGACGCCGAGCTCTCGTCCCGCCGGACGGCCGCTTGCTCGATGAGCGCCCGTGCCTCACGGTGCGGTTCCGCGCCTCGGGTGTCGAGGGGGCGGGCACGGCCCGCGCGGCGTCGCGGCGGCAATGAGCTTCGGCTCCCCTCGCGGAGGCGTGTTCGGGTTGTCGACGTTGAAATCGGCGTTGATGGGGTCGCGGGCCCGTATGCCCGGCCCCGTGCGCGCTCGCCGCGCGCGAGGGTTCCCCCACCATAGAGGCGCGGAGCAACCGCACCGTCCGATACTCCTCCGCCGCCCTTGGCTTCGAGTTCGCGGGCCGGGGCTAGGGCGCGCGTCGATGTCGGTCCCAACAGGGGCGCTCGGTCCCGCCGCGCGCGGGGGCGATCCCCGGGGCGGGCGTAACTTCCCCGTCGCCGGCGCCCGCCGCGCCGGTGGCGTTTGTTGGGTCGTTGGCGACAACGACGCAAAGCATTCCCGCGCAGGTCGTAGCTCCCGTGTCGGGAATCGCCGGAGCAACCGAGCCGCAGGTCCGTGGCGTCGAGAAATCGCCCGAACACTACCGGTCCGGTACGCCGAAAGTCCCACTCCGCGTACCCGTGCGGGGTTGGCGGGTGGCAACGCGTCGAGAGAGCCTAGGGACGACTCCTCGCCGGCGGAGGCGCTAGGATCCCTGGCGACGTAGACGTGACGACCGTGGGGAACCCCGCGCATCGTGGTGTTGACGTTGGCGTTGTAGGCCGTCGTAGCGCCGCGCAGACCGATGGGGAAGCGCGGCCGGAGACCGCGCACTCCCCCGCCGGGGCGGCGGTCGTCGTGGCGACGGGCGCGCCGCGTCGGGGAGGCGGCGCGCCGGCCTCGCCGTCGCTCCGACCGCGCCCGGCGTGAGCGTTGACCGAGCGGCGGCGACGCCGAGACGCCGACGGGCCCGCGCATCCGTTCCGGCGGGTGTTTGCGTCGTGGCGACGCGCGCGCAGCGGCGGCCGGGGCTGATCCGGCTTGGCGCCGCGCACGCAGCTCCTCACGGTTGGTGAGGCGCATCGAGTAGCCGTTCCCCCGTGGCCCGAAAGTTCGGGCTCCCGAACCGCATTTCAAAACCGGCGGGGAGGGGGTCCGAGCCGCCCATGGAGTAGCGCGTACCGCGGTACTCGGTGCGAATCACCATGGAGGGAGTTGACGGTGGATTGACCTTAGGCGCTCGTTTTGCCCCACGGTGGGCGCCAACCGGCGGTGCGGAATGTGGTCCCGACACTAACCAAGAATAAGCGCCAAGGTCTATCCCTCAATGGTCGATGCTAAGCAATCGCAGACACAAGGTTTATCCTAGTTCCCGGCCGGGGGCCGTACGTCCAAGCGGTGGTGTGCTCGGGGCACTATATTGCTCGGCACCGGGGGTGCCCGTAGTGGGGCGGCCTACAAGCAAGGTAGGAGAGGAGACGTGGCCTCCAAGTCACCGGTGAAGTGGTCGAAGATGTTGTGGGAGAATTGGGGAATGTGTGTGTGGTGCGTCGTATGTTGTCCGTTATTCGTTGTGTTCGCCTTGTCTCCTCCTTGTCTTGTGTTGTGTTTGTCCCCCGCGGGCGGGGGAGTTCACCTTCCTTTTATAAGCCAAGGAGAGGGTGAATTACAAGCATGCCGCACTATTCAGCTGCATGGGGAAGTATGGTGCGTCGCGCCGTAGAGTGGGCGGCCGCCTTTACGGTCCTTGCCGCGATCTGGTCATCATGGCGTATCTTGTACCCGAACAGTGGTAGCTTCGAGGGTAGGGGCGCAGTGGTTGGCCGTGATGTCCCCAAGCGGGCTCGTGGAGGTTGCTGACGACGATCCGTACGGGATGCAGTGGCAGACGTGGTGGCATCCCGTTCCCGCGTGCCTCACAGCGCCGGGAGGCCGTTACCACAAGTGCCCGCGTGGTGCCGTATGCACGGGGGCGGCCGCCCGCAATTCACGGTGGAAGGGATGGCGCCCCGCCGGCCTAGCGTCATGACCCGGCCTCGCAAGGTCACGGGAAAGCATTTCGAGGGGTGTGGCCGGCCCCCCTTCGAGGGGCTCGGCATGTTAGTCGTACGGGAGTAGGCGGCGGGGCGTCACGGGGCGACACCGGCCATGTCGCACGCTCCCCCACGGTGGCGGGGATGGGTTTCCTCTAGGGAGTTGGTGCAACAGGGGCGGGCGCGAGTCCCGTGCGCATGATGGCGCCGTCCCGCCGTTGTCGAGCATTAAATGCCCGTACCCGCGTGCGGGGACCGGGCGTGCGCGTGCGGAGCACCCTCGAGCGAGGCGGAGCTCGCTCGAGGTAGGCATGTACCCTCGAGCGAGGCGGAGCCCGCTCGAGGTAAGCGTGCACCCTCGAACGGGGCGGAGCCCGCTCGAGGGAAGCGCGCGCCTTCGAGCGAGGTGGAGCCTCGCCGAGGGAGGCGTGCGCCTTCGAGCGAGGCGGGGCCTCGCTCGAGGGGACCTCCGAGTGGGCCGCCTTGGTGGGCCGCGGGGGCCGCCGCAGCCGTGGGCCGTGCCTCGTGTGTGCGCTTAAGCAAGATGCGTTCGGCTTTGGTTTCTTGCGAGGTTTTAAGCGGGATTTCCCCATTTGTTTAAGGGGACCCTCGGGTCTGTCCCCGACGTACCGTGAAGAATACCAAAGCCCAAGACATCTTGGCCAAGCGAAAGGCGGATGTCGCTAAAGCTACCCCCGCCTCCGCGTGCGTAAACATCTACTAAGTTGTTGAAAGTTAATGAAACTTTGGCTCGCCGCAAGGCCGAGGCGGCGAAGGTGGCCGCGCCCGGGAGGGAGAAGAAGAAAACCCATGACCCCGCCCTCGTCGTCCGATGCGGATAAAAGGCCGGCTTTGAAGAAGAGGCCTTTGGAGACCCGGCCCGTTAAGGAAAAGGCGAAGCGGGTTGCGGTTAAGGAAAAGGGGCCCGACGAGGACGAGACCTCGGGGAAAAGGACGCGGACCGATCTAGTCGCGGAGGTTGAAGAGGACGTTGATGTCATGCCGACGCCTCAAATCCAGCCCCCCGCATTAACTATCCACCGAAGGGGTCGGCGCGAGAGATTGGCGGAAGGACGGGCACGGCGGGCCAAGCCGACCCCCGAGGAGTTGGAGGCGCGCGGAGCCGGGGGGCAAGCGCGTGCGAAGCCGATTCAAAAAGAGATTGCTATGGCCGACCCACCCCGAAGGAATGTGTGGCCGGACTTGTGGATGTCGTGGATGAGTCCGAGGATCCGTGCTACATTGACGACGACGTTGCTTTGGAAGTGAAAAGCACGGATGCTCCCCTTCCGCAGCCCCCAAGGCGATTTGGTGGCCGTCGCGCGGGATCCGGTTGATGGTTCGGGTGCGAAGGCCCGGGATCCGATCGACCCGGATGCTCCGGAAGCCGGGGATTCCGCGGCGCACGCGCCCTCGTTCGCCGCCGCCGGTGTCGGATGATCTTGACCCGTGGCCGTGAAACCCGCCGATGTCGTCGCGCCGAGCCGACGACAACGCCCGAAGCTCTCCCCCCGAAGACGCCGTATGATGCTTTTACTCGCAGATGGTTTTTCGTGTCCTTCTTATCTACCATGCATTTCGTTTGCTTATACCTCTCGTTTTTGTGCTAATTTTAGCGGCAAAAACTCGGTCACCCCGAGCGTCAAGGATCGGGAGAAGGATACTCCTCAAACCGAAATGGACTCCTCCGCTTCAAGGACAAGTCTCGCATCTATCTTGGGGGAGAGCTCGGTATGAAACTTTTCTTACCTCTTTGTTTTTGGTGTTTTGACTTGGTGCCTTTGCCATGTTGGCTATGCGAAGGGATACAAGCAAATAACATGATTGCTAACCTCTTTGCAGATTTTGAGCGCACCTTGGAAGACTTAAGTGCCGATGATTTGATGAAAATTGTACGCGCTTATCTTTCGAGGGGTATTGTCGCCCGCCAAAAAGGCTTCGAGAGGGCGGCTACGGAGGCCGGGACCTCTCTTGACAAGCAGAAATTTCTTGAAGACGAGAACCGACGACCGAAAGAAGAAAATGAAAAATTGAAACGAGAGTCTCGTCAGCAAGTGGACCAACCGCGCCAAGCAACAGGAGACCCCGAATGCTCGAAGAAAGAGCTGGAATTGAGCTTGAAATGCTATGAAGAATGCCGTCAAGAATTGAAGGACATGGTTACGCAAGACGATGCACGAGAATATCCTTTTGAAGGCCAACGCCGACCTTATCGCAGAATCGAAGAAGGTGAAAGGCGAGCTTGAGGATACTCTAGAGAAGAACGAAGCGTATTGCCATCAATGGGGGGCATATCTGGCAACAGAGTATCGTCGGGCCTTGGAAAGTTTTGGAGCCGAAGCCCAGGACTTCAAAATCACCAACAATATTTTGAGCTTCGTGGAGTGGTTGCGCGGTGAACTAAAACTCCCGCCCGACACCATGAGTAAAATCGGGGATTATGGTGCGTCAACTTGTTCGGAAATGTTGCTTCACCTTCTTGAGCGACAAGGTTGCGACCACTTCGGGGCTTTTGGGAGTCGAGGCTTCGCATTCCCTTTGCCCGACGAGATGCTAGCCCCAAGTAAGACAATGGAGCCGATCCACAAGATTATCCTTCACAACTTTTGGGCTAAAAGTGGTCGAGCGCACGCTCGAAAAAAGCCGTGGACCGGTTGGCTAAGCCGAGCCCCTTCGGTTTGTTTTGAGATCGATTATTTTTGTTGAGCGATCATTTGCACCGATGCTTAATGCTTTCTTCCTTCTCATAGTTCTATTTTGGGCGGCGAAACCGGCTTTGGAGCTTCGTGAGCATCACGCGACGCATGGACTCGACACAACCCTAGGGCCTTACGGACCCCCTAGAGATTGGCCGCCGAAGGCAAGCGACGACACCGTCGAACAAGGAGTCCCCGCAGCCCCCGCTCGCGAAGGACCTCGGGACGAAGGTGGCTTAGTGGATCCCGTCACCGGTGAAGCCCCGGCTCCCCTTCGTCACGAGTGATTGCCCCGAAGCTCGATTCTAATCCGACCGAGTAGTGCTAGGATAAGACTAAAAATGGCATGTCGGCCACTTAAACTTTTGAAAGTTGTGATGTAAATTTGTGTGTGTTGTGTTTGACAAACCGGATGCGAGAGCATGGCGCCGAATGTGTCGCCCAAAATTCTTTAACACACTTAAGACTTTTGAATGTTTCGAACCGAATTTTTCACCGCTTTTGACTTGTTGTTTTAGGAAGAAAACGTCTTCCCCCCCTTCGGAAGCGGGGATAACTTCGGCTCATTCGTTTTTCTTAAGACTCGTCAAATTAGTATGGTTTCGATTTTGTTGATCTATTAGACTTTGAGTGACGCCGTGTGCTGAATTCATTCGTTTTTCCCTTGCGGTCTTTCGTTAGGAACGAAACTAGCCTGCGATGCGACGCCTAGGCGTGAAACACATCGTAGGACTAGAGGCTGACTACACTTGTCAAATTTTACAACTTTTGAGTTGTTTTTTGACGATATGCACTCGTTTCCAGTTTTGAGCAGGTTTGCCTTTGAGGCGTTAGGTGTCGCTTGCGATGACGTTTCTGCAAAAATTAGCGATTGCGGTGTCCCCATTTGGGGGTTTTTCGATTCGAGGTAGAATCGCTTTTGTACGTCCTTTATGGACAGGCTGCCGGGAAAACAGCTCTTTAAAGGGTTGATTCTTGTGAATCGTTTCGATTGCACCACTTGTTGGTGGGCTACCCATGGGTAGCACTTTAATGCTCTCGCTTTCGGAGAGGGCTATTCTAGAATAGCACTTCAATTCATCCTCTTTTGGGATGGGATATTTTAAGATAGCACTTTAAACTATGCGAAAGAAACACGACAAAACTTTTAGGGAGCAAGTATTCCATTCACTTGGAAATAAATTTTACATCAAGGCCGCCTCGTTAAAAACCTCACGCTCCAGAGTGGAGTCCTCCCTATGTGAGGAAAAGAGTACCCGCCTTGTTATTGAATTTAAAATGCGCGAAAGTAAAGACTAGGAAATGTAAATCTAAGGTGAGTCCTCCACACTTATAGTTCCGTGCGAAGGGCTCCCCGCCGAAACAAACTACGGGAAAAATTTACACAAGTTGTCCACATTCCACGAATGTGGCAACTCCACGCCTGCCTCATCTTTGAGACGAAAGGCCTCATCTCGAACAGAGCTTGAGACCACGTATGGTCCTTCCCAAGCAAATTTGAACTTGCCTATAGCGTCGGCATTCTTCTTTCTTTTTAGGACGAAATCTCCCACCTTAATGTCTTTGAGGGATACTTTCTTGTTTCTCCACCTTCTGGTTTCTTCTCGATACTTTAATAGATTCTGTACTGCGTCAAGCCTATCAATTTCCACGAGGTCTTTGTCGGCTTCCTCGCTCTCGCGAGAGCTTCCGGCCAGAACTTTGGCGCTTTCATTGGCGAGTTCTTCAGGGCACATTGCTTCGGCCCCATACAACAGCCTGAATGGGGTGAATTTAGTGGTTCTCAATTTCGTGGTATTATGCGACCAGATTACTCTCGAAAGCTCATCCACCCATTTCCCTTTCTTCTGCTCAAAGAGGCACTTCTTTATGGCTGAGAAGATTTGTCCATTGGCCCTTTCTACTGCGCCGTTGGACTGGGGGTGGTACATGGATGCGAAGCAGAGCTTCGTTCCAATTGTTCGACAGTACTCCCTGAAATCTTGGCAGTCGAATTGCTTTCCATTGTCAACAATGAGCTCTTTGGGTACTCCAAATCTGCATATGATTTGCTGCCAAAAGAATTTTCTGATGGTTGCTGAGGTGATGGTAGCGAGAGGCCTTGCCTCAATCCACTTGGTGAAATACTCGACTGCTACCACTGCAAACTTGAAGTTGCCTTGGGCGAGTGGGAAGCGGTCCAACGATGTCCATTCCCCGGCGCGGCAGCGCCGGTAGGTGTGATAAGTTGCGATGGCGCGCCGTGCCTTCGCCGATGATTTGCCGCAAACCGCGCACTTTGCAAGTTTTGACGATGTGCTCCGCATCCTTTATGGCCATTGGCCAATAGAAACCCCCGCCCGAAAGCTTTCTCGGCCGCAGCTCTCGCTCGCTATGTGCGACCTCCGTGAATTTCCCTCATGAGCTCAATGCCTTGGTCTTGAGAGATGCATTTGAGTAATGGTGCACACACTCCCGCTTTGAACAGACATCATCCTTGAGGATGTAGCCCTTGGCCCGTGCCCGCATCCTTTTGAGGTCATGGGTTTCGACCGGCTCATAATGCCCGTGGAGTAAAGCGATTATGGGGGCTCTCCCGTCCAAACTAGCAATTGCGTTGACCGTGGCCGAGCGGCCGCTTGTCCGGTTTTGTGGACGGGGCGGTCGGACTTCGAAGAATATGTCCGAGGCATCGCCTCCCCCCTTGCGGCCTTTCTTTGCGAGCTCGTCGGCTTCGCCGTTGTTCTTTCTAGGCAAATGCTCGACAAGTGAATCCCCAGAAATGCCTTTCCATTTTGCGCACCTCCGCGAGGTACTTGACTAGCTCCGGCTCCTTGGCCTCACTTTCCTTCTCCACATGGTCTTTGATGACCTTGGCGTCACACTTGACTAGGAAGTTGCGGCCCCCCGTGGCTCTCACTTTGCGAAGGCCCGGCAGCAAGGCTTCGTACTCCGTGGTATTGTTAGTTCACCGTCCGATGGGTCCTTGTAATCTAGCCTCGCGGCGTATCTTAGCTTGATACCCGTCGAGAAGTGACAATGGCCGCAATGCCGGCACCTTTGCGCCCCCCGTGCTCCGCTCACATCCGATCTCCCGCACCGGCACCGCTCTTCGTCGGCGGTAACATAGCTAGGTGAAGTCCGCCTACGATGAAGTCTCGCTAGGACTTGGGATTTGATTGCCGACCTCTTTCCAAAATCTATTGTGTACTCGATAACTCGGTTGCCCATTTGGCGATTCTAGACGAAGCCTCCTTATTGATGAAATCGCATCATTTAGAGGTTGATCCGTGAGCACGGTGACTTTGTGAGCCTCGAAATAATGCCCGAGCTTCCGCGTGGCCATGATCATTGCGTAAGCAATTTTCTCTAGCTCGAGTAGAGCAGCTTTGACCCCCGCCGTGGCTTCGGAGACGAAATAGACCGGAGATTGGAGTTTGCCTTTTTCGGTCCTTGACCTCTCGGACTAGAGCAACGGCCGACCGCGGCCTTTGAGGCGGCCACGTAAAGGAGAAGTGGTTCCGACGGTGAAGGTGGGGATAATATTGCCATCATCTCGATGTAGTCCTTGAGCTCGGTGAAAGCCTTGCTTTGCTCGTGGCCCCACTCGATCACGCCTTTGCCCTTCGGCGCCTTAAAGAATGGAAGGCTTCGCTCTCGCGCATCTTGAAATGAATCGTTCAAGGGTGCCACCGACCATTCGCTTCGAATGTCCTTCTTCGTCTTGGGCTCCTCTATTTCTCTGATTGCTTTTATCTTGTCGGGGTTGGCTTCGATTCTTTTGGCGGAAATGAGGCACCCCAAAATTTTTCCTTTCGTGACCCCGAACACGCACTTCTCTGGGTTTAGCTTCAAGCCGGCCCACCTCATGTTGGCGAAGGTCTCAGCCAAATCACTTACATGACTGGCCTGGTTGGAACTTTTGACGATGAGGTCATCGACGTAGGCCTAGATGTTCTTGCCAATCTGCGACTTAAACACTGTCCCTGTCATTCTGGTGAATGTTGAGCCGGCGTTTTTCAATCCTTCTGGCATACGAACAAAGTAGAAGGTTCCGAAGGGTGTAATGAAACTGGTTTTCTCCTCATCCTCCTTCGCCATCCAACACTGGTGATATCTAGAGAAACAATCCAGCATAGACATGATCGCGGCATTGGCCGCAGAATCCACAACCTGATCCATTCGTGGCAGTGGATAATTGTCTTTTGGTGTGGCTTTGTTGAGATCAGTGAAATCGATACACATGCACCACTTGCCGTTCTTTTTCTTGACCGGCACCGTGTTGGCAAGCCATTTGGGGTACATGACCTCGTGGATGACGGTGGCGTCAAGCAGCCTTTGGACCTCTGACTTGACAGCTACCACCTTGTCATCAGACATCTTTCTTAACTTCTGCTTTCGTGGCTTGACCGAAGGGTCAATGTTCAATTTGTGCTCGATGAAGCTTCGATCGACGCCTGTGAGATCCTTGGCGGACCAGGCGAACACATCTTTGTTCTTCTGGAGGAATTGGACTAAACTTGCTTCCTCGTCAGCCGAGAGGTCGGAGCCGATGACGACGGTCTGATTGAGGACCATCGCATCTAATAGGACTCGTTTGGTTTCGCGGCCTAGCCGGATGTTAATTTTTCTCTGTCTGCCTTCGACTGCTTCTCCACCTCATTGCACTCGACTGCTTCACCGAGGGCATGCACGTTTCGCCGACCTCGGGGTGCGACCTCTTTCTAGGTTGCGGCCATCGTTTTGATGGCCCCGTATTGTGATGACCCCCGCCGTCGCCGGGATTTTGATACATAGATACGCCCGGTGAATGACGCCTCGAACTTGTTGAGGAAACCTCTCGCCCGAATGCCATTGTAGGGATAATACATCTCCACAACGTCGAAAGATAGATACTCGCCCGGCATTTTGGACCGTACCGAAGGATACCGGGAGAACCACTTTTCCCGTTGCGTGGATGACATGCCCTCCGAAACCATATAGAGGTGTATCTCGGTGGTTGTAGCAGATCTCTGTTAAGCCCCATCTTGTCGAAGGCATCGGCAAAGATAATGTCAGCTGATGAGCCATTGTCCACCAATAACTTCCCCAGGGTCCAGCTTGCTATGTTCGCTTCTATCACTAGAGCGTCGTTGTGGGGGAAACCTTGCAACCTCACGTCTTCTTCTGAGAAGGTGATTGGGATATGAGACCATCTTGTTTTCTCAACTCTCCCCTCCACACAGATGTTTCGCACCTCATGAAAGTAGTGTTTCCGTTCCTTCTTGGCTTCGAATTCCAACACGGAACCCCCCGAAACGGCATTATGGTTCCGACGGATGGCAAGGGATCGCTCCGGCCCTCAAGCTTGGCCGGCAAGTGGCGGATCCGAGGGACCTTTGTAAGGAGGAGGTGGAGGGGGAATGGGATGTTGCTCGACGGGCCCGCGCTCAATGTTTTGAGCTTGGAAAGTTTGTGATTGCCGTGGCGGAGGCCGGGGGTAATTGGAAGGTGGCGGCTAGTATTGGGATAGCCGGAATTGGGGTGGCCGGAATGGGTTTGAGAAAGAGTTTCTCCCAAAACTAGGATTTTGCCGGCCGGAGCGCAATGGTTTACGCGCACTCGCTCTCTCCTTTTCCTTCCTCTCTTCCTCGAGGATAGCTTCGAATCTTTTCTTGTCCGGGCAATAGTTTGAGCTATGGTCATCGTTTTCCTTGTGGAAAATGCAAAACCATTTTCTTTTCTCGTTGTGGCCTCGGCCTCTCGCCTCGACCCCTTCCCCCGCCTCCGCCTCTTCCGCCCCTCGCGGCCTCCCCCCCGATTGGGATGAGGGGGGCTAGGCGAGGTGGGGACCAGGCTCTAAGAATCACCGCGGATTGGGGTTTTCCCGGTGTTTTCGTCATCCGCACCGAAAACGCCCCGAGGATTGGTGTGTGAAGCATTTCGGGATTGGGCCATTCCCCCGTCGTTGGGTTGATTAGCCTTCGTAGACTTTTTCTCGCCGGGACCGCTCTTTCATGCACATCCCGAAGTCATTGTCCGAGCGACAATACTTCTTGAATTCCTCATATAGGCGCTCGTATGGTTTTGGGCCTTTCGCGCATGAGATGCGAGCGAAATTGGCCGGCTCTCGGCCCACAATTGCGGCATTGATGGCGACGGCGTCCAAGACATTTGGCGCTTGGGCCCTGAGATGCACGAATCTCCTGAAGTAATTTTGGAGAGGCTCCTTGTCCTTCTCGCTACACGAGAATAGGTCTCTCTCTCGTGAGTTCTAGATGTTGGAAGCCTTGGAAGTTTGAGAGGATCCGTCGCTTTAGATCGTCCCATCCGTGAATTACCCCCCGGGCTCAATAGGGAATACCACCGTGCTTGTCGCGTCGTCGGCAGTGATGATGAAAGATTTCACCAGCATGCAGTCGTCCCCACCGCCGAAAGGATGGCGGCTTCGTAGCTCATCGGGAATTGTCTTGGGTCGACCGGCCCGAGAATCTAGGTAGCGGGACCGGCCCCGCACGTTTGCGGCCATGGAGTGATCTCGAATCTCCCGAGACAAGGGGGATTTGGGGTCCCAAGGTCTCGTGCGAATGGTGTGAACATCCCGGTGCGAAGGGCCCGACTCAAAAGGGCTCACGAAAGGGTTGCGACCGAAGGTGGAGTGCGGAGGAGGCCGGGTGAAAAACTCGATGCACTTGTTGAAGCTAGGCCGACCGGGGAACAGCAGTATTCGGTGTGGGTTGGTTGAAGCTTAAAGATTGCTTTGCTTTTAGAGCGCGCAATTCTTCCTTTAAGCTAGCGATTTCAGCTTTTTGTTTTTGGATCTCGCCTTCGTGTCGTATTGCCGTGAGCCTCTTCTTGGTTCTCCGGCCAATTCTTCGACCTCTTTGCGCAGCTTGGCCACCTCCGCCTCGTGCGCCGGGTTAGATTCCGAAAGCGCTTCTCCCCGGGTGAGCAAGGTAGAGAGGTTCGACTCTTCGTCCATGAATGACGACGCCCCTTTCGTAGAGTTGGCGGTAGTTCTCTTCTTCCTTGTAGACATTCGGGTTTGATACTCGAGCCAAACACAAACGGTGGGCGCCAATTGTTGTGGTGACGCCCGAGGCTACCACACACAAACAATGAGGGAAAACAAAAACTCAAGAACCAAAACACAGAACAAAGGACAACCAAAAGCTCTTTACTCAACAGTTTATTTCTCAAAAGTCGATCCCCTTTAGATGCGCCGATCCGTCTCCTTTTATAGGGAGGAGGACGGACTTTTTACATCCCGAGGATACCCTCGTGCGAAAAGGATCTAAACAGAATGTACTAGGCTACTTCTGGAAAGTCTCCGATTAGGTCTCCACGTAATCGACGCTTCATGATTTCACGCCGCAAATTGCGGCGCCTTTCTTGTTGTCATCACGTGCGCCTGTCGGGAGAAGACCTTCAATCTTTTGGAGACTTCCTTTTCGCCTGGTACCTTTCATCACCTGAAACAGAGAATCGCGTTCAAACACTAAAACGTTAGGTGTTAGATATGACGAAACCCGCCGAGCGAATCCCCACCGAGAATACCCAGGTGAGTAGGATTCGCTCCCCGGGGCTTCGTCGCGGGAGTAAACGATCAGCCTAAATGAAAACTCCAACGCCTTAGGTCTTTCGAGCTCATTTTGCAGCACTTGCTAGCGACGAAGGGTTCGAGCCGAAACGCAGCTTCCGAAAGATGAGGAAAGATTCAAGGCTTTTAGATATTTTGCCTCCGGTCTTTCGTACAAGAATCCGGGCGACCGAAACACTCTTTTATTTTTAGTGCGCGAAAGGCTTGATTCCGAATCCCCCCCAACAAAGCTTGCAAATCGTGTTTGCCATCAGGACGACCTGATGTTATCTTCCTATTTGACTGACGACCTAAATTCAGATTTAGTTCGTAGCACTTGGTCTGTTAGCAAAAAATCCGCCTTAATCTTTCCGCGAACTTCTCGACATAGAGCCATTGGGGCGTGTTGTACGGAGCAAGGAGCCGCAACAGATAGATTCGGTGGACCCCTCTATAAATAGGGTGAGCCGGGGCGGGGTTGACCCCATTCCCCTCGTCTTCTTCCTCTCGCTCCCGTCGCTCTCGCCTTTCTTTGTGCTACAGCGACCTTGCGACCGCCGTGCTCCCGCACCCGCGCGCCCATTCTCCTCCTCCAGCTAGGCTCGTGCTAGCACCACCGCTCCACGCCATGCTCCTCCAGCGCATGCGCATCAAGACCCTTTGCCACATTAGATCCACCGCGAACCCTAGCAGTGAGATGGCGGCGGAGGCGTCTTGCATCCCGTCTTGCAGGCGAGTGGGTCCGCCGATGATGACCGAGGCCAAGATCCATGGCGCCCGGTGGACCGGGGGTCGCTCCGGCCGAAGACGGAGGTGGAGTGAAGGGTCGCCGCTGGGGAAGAGTTCCCGAGCGAGGACGTCAAGGAGCAGGTCATCTTCGGTTCCTTCTTCGAGCGCGGCTTCAACCTCTTGGCGGGAGACTTCTTCCACAGCCTTCTGTACTACTACAGACTGGAGTTGGTACACCTCGTTCCTAACTCCATCACTGTAGTGTCGACTTTCATCCATTTCTGTGAGGCGTATCTAGGGATACCGCCTCACTTCGTGTTGTGGAGACATTTCTTCTACGTCAAGAGCACTGGAAAAAGGTCAGGGCCAGCGGGGGCTGTGATGTTCAATTTGAGGTCAGGCCTCAAGGCTGAGTGGATAGACACCGACCTCCCCGACAACACCGCTGGTGGAGGTCGGAGTGGTTCTATTGCGGATCGCATCCCGGGTCTTCCGCGGCAAACCGACCATAAGCCAGTGAAGATTAGCGAGTGGGATCTAGGACTCTCCACCCGCAAACTCGAGGACTTGAAGGGGGTCCTGGAGCTAGTCAGCGACATGAAGAGCCGAGGAGTGACAGTAGCAGTGGTGGCGAGGTCGTTCTGCTGGCGGATGATCCAGCCGATCAAGGATCGCGTCCACCCGACGTATGAGTACTGTGGGCAATCGGATCCCACACGCGAGGTGAACCGCAAGGTCTCCAGGGAGGAGATGGCGGCTAGAGTTTCCCGGATATATTCTGGGAAGGTCAAGGTGAAGAAGTGCCCGAGGGCACGATCGTCGAAGAGGCCGGCGATCCGGTAAGATCCCGAGATCTCGTCTTTAGGTCGTTGTGCTTTGCTTTCTTGATTCACTTAGGTCGTATAGCATTTATGTCATCTGTTTTGCGATGCGCGAGCTCTAGATGTGGTGCCCGTGCCTCTCCCCGAGGGGGAGATACGGCGGGAGGAAGCCGAGGTCCGGACAAGTACAAGCCTCCAGCAGGTCGTCTGCTGGAGAATTATGAGTCTGACTCGTCGGTGGAGGCCGACGAAGACACTGACGCGGAGGCTGGGTCGGATCCAGTCGTCGGCGCCGCGAAGTCCCGACGTAGGACCAGGTCGACAGTGGCGAAGAAGTCTGCTTCGGCCGTTGCCACTGCTATCTCTGCGGTGAAGGACGCAGAGCAGAAGAAGAAGAGGAAAAGAAAGGCTACGTCCCCTCCGGCCGTCGCTACTCCAACGATCCCGACGCCTCGCTCGCGGGAGGTCGGGTCGGAGGATGAGGAGAAGGAGAAGGATGAGGCCGTCGAAGAGCTGCCGGTCCCTGAAGACCAGCAGCAGAGAGGCCGTAGAGTCCCGTCGCCAAGAGGCGATGGGAGCCGGTGCAAAAGACGTCGGAGGAGGCTCTCCGACGTGGTTTAGAGGCGCGGCGCGGTCGCGCGGCGCGCGCGGCAAAGATACCTGCGGCTATTAAGCCTCAGGTGTTTTGGCCGAAGAATCGGCTTCCGGCTGCGCCGAGGTATGGACTTAAGAGCTGATGCTCTCTTTATGCTTTTTATCTGAACCGAATCTTGACGTGTTATTTGTCCGTGCAGGCCGATGGCAAGACCACAAGGGGTGCCGGTTACTCCAGCATCTCCCTCGTACACGAGGTCGCCTGAACCACAGGTCGCGGGGGGGGCGCTGGTAGATGATGCTCGTACCGCTACCTCGACACGAGGGGTGGCGGAGGGGGTGACGACTTCACCGCCCGTGACTGACACGAGGGCGGGTTCTTCCCTACTCAACGCTGAAGGTGTTGAGACATCGCTTGCGGCGGCTCGGGCGATGACCTCCCCAACGCCGTAGATGTTGACCCTATTGTTAACACCAAAATTTGGTAAGGAGTCTGACTTGTGGGTCCGGCTCGATGAGGAGTCCGTCTGGTGGAAGGAAGGATCTTTTCAGAGATATTCGGCAAAGAGATCTGCGGTCGGCTATCTGCTCCCGTTCGGCAAAGGAACAGTTGAGCTGATTTTGCGGGATTGGACGGTGACGTGGCTCAAGCAGGAAGGACGAATGGATGGATAGGCGATCAAGCTTAGAGATAAGTTAGGCAGCGAATCCATTCAAGATTGTACTTGGCAGGGTATAAATATGAGCCCTGAATGTATGTAATACACACAATCATTCTTCAATACAAACCGGCCTTACGCCAAACCCTAGAGTCCATTTGTCGTGTCGTCGAGTTCTTCGAGAGGGTTCATCGATCCGTCGACCTCCGTGAGTACCGGCAACCTTGTATCATGTCTAGTATCATGCGGTGGATTTAGATCTCGATGCAAGTAGTCTTGTTACCATGCTTCGTGTCATGCGGTAGATTCAAGCTTGGTTCAAGAGGGTTTCTTGTTAGGTCATGAGCCATGCGGTAGGCTAAGATCTAGCTTGAAGCTAGTTATCGGCTCTATTGGATTTTGGCAAGATCCAATAGATTCATTAAGTTACCTCATGTTGCTTTGAGTTTTTACTT
This sequence comes from Cenchrus americanus, assembly GCA_947561735.1. Taxonomy (NCBI): domain Eukaryota; kingdom Viridiplantae; phylum Streptophyta; class Magnoliopsida; order Poales; family Poaceae; genus Cenchrus; species Cenchrus americanus. The sequence goes on along the minus strand of OX387241.1, from coordinate 27,189,438 downwards.
TATGTTTAAATTCATGTAACACCTTTTGCCCAATCTAGATGGGTTTGGATCGGCTTTATCCCTTTTGTGATCCTTATGAGAGTAGAATTCGTATTTTGACACGTGGATCACGTGCTCTCCGATAGCCGAAACCGGATCGATCTAGGTTGTTACGTGTTGCGGGTTCAAAGCTTGCCAACGTCGATATAAATCTTGAAAGAGCCGAGTATCATGCGGTAGATGCAGTGTTTTGGGTTGCTTTGAAGCTAGTCATCCGAGTGGATTAGATTTCAAACCAATCCGATAGAATTATTCGCTTGGTAATGCTCGTTCCTTCTTCATGGACCCGAATCGGTACCGTTCACCGTATTCGGTTATGTTTCTTCACGAGTAGAACACGTGCGTAATTCATGCTTTAAATAATGTATGCTTTTAGCTTTCCATATTTAGATTGTATCATGCGGTGGATAGATCTATTTGTGGAAAGTGGTACGATTTTCATGCAAGTTGTATCATGCGGTGGATAGATTTATTTGACATCGTACCCGACGGGTTTCAAGGTACCTAGACATGCGGTAGACTAGTGCTTTTGATCTATGCATGCTTGTTTATTACATGTTTATGCTCGTGCTCTATTTTATTCATTTATTTAATGTTAATCATCATGGGGGTCGGTCACGGCTTCGTGCATGTGCATCCTTGCTCAAACAAAGACCGATCGTTGTCATGCTTACATCATCCATTCGGCTATGTTATTTTTCCTTTTATAAGTTCCCGAATGGCTTTCGGCTTATTGCGGATAGCTTTCTATAGCTATGTGTCATCTCGTCTGGCTTTGTAGCCGTAAATATGGAACTGTCTGGTACCACCCGACAAGTTCCAAGTTTTGGTATCTAACTGCTTTGTCTTTTGTTAATTTTCAGGAAAAATTGACTGGCACGTCTCGTGACTCTTTGCGCGTGTGAAGCCAGCTTGTTCGGCTTGCTGTGTGTTTGGCGCTAGGTGCACGTTTTGCGTCAACACACTTTTTGGCACGCCCAGTGGGACCACAGCCGAAGAGATCAAGATGCCTGAAATCGCGGACATCATGGATGTCAACATTGAGGACCTCTCTCCCGAACAACGGCAGCAGCTCCAGGACGCCATGGACCAGTTCCAGCAGAAATGTCTGTTGTCCTTCAAGAAAAACAGAAGTGGCGTCCCGTACCTGAAGAATGAGATGCCCAGGGTATTGCTACCAGGGGAGAGCGACGCCACGACACAGCAGGAGAGAGAGGAGTGCATGCAAGCATTCCGGGAATCTGCAGACTACATGTTGAGCAAGCACCACAAAGCTTTCCTTGGTGCGTTCCAGCAAATGATGGTGGCTGTCTTTGGCCCAGGCATGGAGCAGGCATTCAGCAAGGCACCCGTCCAAGGGGGCACCGTGGAGCTGGGCGAGTCAAGCTCTCAACCACCATTACGGAGCCAGCCACATCAGCCTCCTCCTCAGAGCTCTGGAAGTCAAGCTTTCCAGCCTCCTCCGCAGGCACCGGGGGTCGCCCGGTTCGGCCCCCACTACGTGCCTCGGGAGGCCGCCCAATCCAGCCACCACCGCAGGGCAGCACGGGTCAACCTGTGCAACAGCCGAATCCGTACCAGCCCACGTACGGAGACCTAGCGTTCGGCTCGCCTGGGGCCCCGCTTGCCTCCGGCCACAGGATTGCTCCGGCAAACAACTGGCTGCAGAGGAACCTATACGGCGGAGGCTACCACGAGGTGGGAAACTATGGAGCATTTGACGCTTTCCCGCATCCAGGTTACGCGCCAGCTGCAGGCGCACAAGAGGACGACGCCCTGGCGCGGAAGATGGCCGAGTTGATGCAAAATCGCTCGGCCTCAATCCAAAAATGCAGGGACCTGCCTACAAGCCACCGTTCCCAGAATGGTACTTCAACGTGCTCCTTCCGCCAAGGGTGAAACCTCCGACGGAGTTCACGAAGTTTTCCGGCAAGACGACACAAGAACAAGGGAGCACATTGCTCGTTACCCGATGCGCCTCGGGGAATGCTCACCGAGGAAACATTCAGGGTCAGATACTTCCCCGCGTCACTGACAGGCCCAGCATTCCAGTGGTTCTCGTCCCTACCCCCTGAGTCAGTTAGCAGATGGAAGGACCTGGAACGGAAATTCCACGCCCACTATTTCAGTGGCAGCTCAGAGAAGAAGCTGATCGACCTTGCCACCTTGAAACAGAGGCACAGCGAGACGCCATTGGAATTTCTCAGGAGATTCAGGGAGGTTAAGGGCATGTGCTTCTCGCTCAACTTGCCAGATGACCAGTTGGCCGATATGGCCGTCGCCGGATGCTGCCGGCCGTGCGTGAGAAGCTGTTCGGCATGGAGTTTGAAAACCTGGGACAACTGTCTCAAAAGCTGTCGTTAATGAGCAACCAGGCGTATGGCTTCAAGAAGGATGCCAGGTTTGGCAAGCAGCATGACGTGGCGGACATCTACAACCAGTTCTTGGACAAGGCCGACCTGATTGAGGATTCTGATGATGAACTGGATGTGGCCGCAGCCGAAATCATGTGGGGGAAAGAGCCTTTAACGATGAATCAGCGCTGGGTCAAACAGACCAAGGGCACCTACGATTTCGATATCACGAAGGCTGACAAGCTGTTTGAGCTCCTAGTGAAGGAAGGCCGAATCAGACTGCCTGAAGGGCATTCCATGCTTCGGCCCGATGGAGTCAAGGGGAAACGTTACTGTGGCTTCCACGACAGGGACTCACACTCACGACCGCAGGTCTTCGTGATGAGGATCCGTAAAGCCATCCAGGAGGGACACCTCAAATTTGACAACAAGATGAAGCCGGATGGCCATTCCTTCCCTCGTAACATGGTGGGCTTCTCTGTCGCGCATGGTGACGGCCGAGGAGAAGGGAAAGGTCAAAGTCTTGACCTCAGCCCGAGGGGCTAGGCAGATGGAACAATGGACCCGGGCGTCAAGTAACTTTGGAGCGGATGCATGGTGAAGCCCCCCGCATTCTCAAGAGCCACATCGAAATCGGGGAATCGTCCAAAGCCAAGCCCAAGGTGACCACGCGTATCCTCCTCAATAAGTGGCGCGCAAGATGGAAAAGGAGCGTTACCGAAGCGCGGATACGAGGAGGAGAAACGCGTAGCCGAAGAAGAGGCGCACGTAAGGGACCCGGAGCAATACACGCGCGAGCAGAGCGCGCGCACCGGGGATGTGCATTCTTCGTGCACCGTTGGAACGAGGGTTTGAAGCCGCCCACGCCGAGGAACTCGCCCCGAGTGCGGGGACGATATTTTGAGTACAAAGCGTGAGACTCGCCGCCGCCGATCCGTCCATGAGAGAATTGGAAGGATCCACCCTAACGAGGATCGGCACCAAAAAATTGAAATCATTGATCATCCCGTGAAACGGCAAGCCGATTTAAGGTGGGCCGATCAAGAAGAGGACGAGGACGAGTACATCCGGCGAAGGGGCAATGGTGCCCGCCCGGCCTACGAAGAGTCGAAGAGACGGGTTCAACGCTTGAGGAACCGTGAGCCGAGGCAAAGGTGGGGGATCCGGACCAAGCGTGTGTGGCGTCCAAAGGATCAACCCGAAGGGTCAAGGCGTTCGGCTCCAACATGCATGGTATATTTTCTCGCCGAACGAATTCATGGCTCCCGCTAATGAGGTTGTGCAGAGGAAGCGTCCCTAGATGATGAGCAAGATCGAGGGCATGATGGCGCGGTGGTGCTGGCCAAGTGCAATCTTCGACAAACCGGCCAAAAATCGACACATGAGGCCGCCGTACCTAAGAGGATACGTCAATGGCAAGCCATTGACCAAGATGTTTGTCGACGGGGAGCGGCGCTCAACGTAATGCCGTACACCACCTTCGGGAAACTTGGCATGGGCCCCGGCCGATCCGACGCCTACAAGTATAATACCGAACGATTTCGCCGGAAATCCTTCGTACACCAAGGGATGCGCTCACGTGGATCCGATGATCGGGTCCAAGACATCGCTCACAACCTTCTTTGTTATAGAAGGTAAAGGAGCCTACGACCCTACGCTTGGACGGACCGGATTCATGCCAATTGTCGCGTCCCATCTACCATGCACTAACAGCTCATCCAAAGGGGTGGATGATGATATCGAGGTTGTCCAAGCATGACTCCGTGAGTGTCGCAAACATGGAACCAGCCTTTCCGGGAGTATCAAGGCATTGGATCGTTTCTCGTGGAAAGATCGGGGAGAAGGACCCGTTGAACCCGTCGGCAGGTGATCAACGCCCGATTCAAGCAATCGGCTCTTATAGTAATTTTTAATGGAGAACCCCGTAGATGGCACCGATGGCAAGTTGGGGCGAGGTTTTATGTCGCCGATAAATTAGAAGAGGTTGACATTGGAAGCGGTGATAAGCCAAGGCCGACGTTCATCGGCGCAGACTTGCAGCCGAGACTTCGTGGAGGAATTAGTCAAGTCGCTTAAGGAATACAAAGATTGCTTCGCCCGGGATTATTCGGAGATGCCCGGATTGGATCGTTCTATCGTTGAGCATCGGTTGCCAATCAAATCTGGTTTCAAACCATACAAGCAACCGCCCCGGAAAATCTACAAGGATGAAGTATTGGCCGATGTGAAGAAAAAAGTTGAAAGATTACTTGATGCAAACTTCGTTCGACCATGCAGATATGCGGAGTGGATTTCTAACATTGTCCCCGTGTACAAGAAGAATGGAAAGATGAGGGTCCGCATAGATTTCGTGGACCCGAACAGCTACTCCGATGGACGGTTACCCCATGCCTATTGCCGATTTGTTGATTGACGCCGCACGGACACAAAGTGATCAGCTTCATGGATGGCAATGCGGGATACAACCAAATCTTCATGGCAATAGAAGACATATCAAAGACGGCCTTCGCATGCCCCGGTCATATAGGCCTCGTTTGAATGGATAGTCATGACATTTGGGTTAAAAAAATGCCGGTGCAACTTATCGCCGAGCCATGAATTACATCTTCACGAGTTGATCGGCAAAATTGTGGAGATCTACATTGATGATGTGGTAATCAAGTCCCTAAGTCATGACACACATTTGGAAGATGTGAAGAGGACCTTGGAGTGCACCCGAAGCATGGTTTAAAGATGAATCCAAACAAGTGCGCTTTTGGGGTATCACCGGAGAGTTCTTGGGATTTTTAGTCCACGAGGGGGGAATTGAAGTTGGCAAGAAGAGCATGAAGGCCATCAATGAAGTTGTTCCTCCAACTAATCTCAAGGAGTTGCAATCACTGCTCGGCAAAATTAATTTCGTGAGAAGATTCATTTCAAATTTATCACGAAGGTTTTGCCATTCTCTCCACCGTTGAAGCTAAAGAAAGGTCGAAGTTCACGTGGGGCGACGAACAACAAAAGGCTTTCGATGAGATCAAGCGATACATGAAGGAGCCACCACGGCTGGCCCCTCCTCGACTCGGATAAGCCTTTCAAGTTGTACGTGGCGGCCGATACCCAAACCATTGGATCGGCCCTTATTCAAGAATTCGAAGGAAAGGAGCGTGTAGTAGCATATCTTAGCCGAAAACTACTTGATCCTGAGACCGGTATTCGGCTACGCTGAAGCTGTGCCTATGCGTCTACTACTCGTGTACAAAGTTTTTGCACTACTTGTTGAATGCCGAATGCACTGTGTATTCCAAGTTTGACGTAATAAAACATATGTTATCTATGCCAATTTTGAATGGCAGGATTGGCAAGTGGATCTTGGCCTTATCAGAGTTCGAGTTAAAGTTTGAATCGGCAAAGGCTATCAAGGGACAGATCATTGCCGATTTTATAACTGAACATCGCGATCCGTCAATTGATTTTCTTGAAATTACCCCTTGGGCTTTATTTTTTGATGGATCATCATGTGGTAAAGGTGGGGGAGTAGGGATCCTACTAATTTCACCTAGGGGTGAGATGTTTGAATTTGCCATCCCTATACAAACCCCATCGTTACAAACAATCGAGCCGAGTACGAGGCACTACTTCGAGGGCTTCAATATTTGAGAGAAGTCGGGGCCGTTTCGGCTGAAGTTTATGGAGATTCGTAGCCGGTGATCAAGCAATTGAACGGCCAATACGAATGCAAAAGTGAAGCGCCGAGGAGTTACTACGAAGAATGCAGGGGAATCTTGAAGAGCTTCCCGTTGGTAACTCTACAAAAGATATTCCTAGGGAACATAATGAAGAAGCAAACAGCCGGCTCAAAGCGCCTCCGGTTACAAAGAGAGTCAAGAAGCGTTTGCCGCAGGGTATGTGCACTCGGGGACGGATCTTGCGGAAGATGATTGGAGGAAAGAGATCATTGATTACTTGAAGGATCCATCCCGAAAGGTCTCTAGGAAGCTCGTGTACAAGGCCATAAAATTCGTTCTTTCCGGATGGCAATTTGTTCTATAAATCATCGGATGGGGTAATCGTTACGATGCCTGGGTCCGGAAGAAGCCAAGGACATGATGAGCGAAGTGCACGATGGGATATGTGGAGCACACCAATCGGCCCACCGTATGAAATGGGTTATCGACAAGCCGGGTGCTTTTGGCCGACGATATTAGAGGACTCGCTTTGAGTATTACAAGGGATGTCGGGATTGCCGCAGGTTTGGAAATATTCAAAGAGTCCCCGCGTCAAGATTGAATCCCATCATCAAGCCATGGCCATTCGGGGGGTCGGGGTATAGACTTGATTGGCCGGATCAATCCACCATCTAGTAAAGGGCATAAGTTCGTGCTTTTGGCTACAGATTATTATACTAAATGGGTTGAGGTGATCCCACCGAAGAAGGTAACATCGGAAAACATGGTTGAATTTGTCAAGGAGCACATCATCTATCGCTTTGGAATCCCTCGTACAATCACAACTGATCAAGGGGCACAATTCGTGTCACTGGAGTTCAGAGAGTTTGCCGAAAGCATGGGAATCAAATTGTTTAATTCTTCTCCCTATTATGCCCAAGCTAATGGTCAGGCAGAGGCTTCTAATAAGATCATGATCAAGCTGATACAAAAGAAGATCGACCAGAAGCCAAGGAGGTGGCATTCGGTACTCAGTGAGGCACTGTGGGCTTACCGAATGGCCCCCCATGGAGCTACAAAGACCTCTCCTTATGAATTGGTTTATGGACACCACGCGGTTCTACCTTGGGAGATGCAATCAGATTCAAGGAGGGTTGTGTTACAGAAAGATTTGAGCTCCAAGGATTACAGTGGCCTAATGATGGACGAGCTAGAGGATTTACACATGATCCGTCTTAGAGCCCTGGAAAACATCGAGAAGAACAAGTTGCGGGTTGCCAAGTACTATAACAAGAAAGTAAAAGTCAGGCAGTTTGCAGAAGGCGATTTAGTTTGGAAAGCGCTATTGCCGATTGGAACTAAATATAGCGAGTTCGGCAAATGGTCCCCTAACTGGGAGGGGCCCTTTCGTGTGGTCAGGTGCGTTCCTGGTAATGCATATATATTGAAAACTTTACTAGAAGAAGAATTTTCCGCTGCAATAAATGGAAGATATCTCGAAGAAATATTATCCTAGTATTGAGATCGATCGATGATCACCAAGCAGTGGGATTACACGCATCCGACACAAAACAAATGGCGCTCAAGAACGAGGCCGCCTTTAGAACAAAAATTCACAAACGAAGAAATGGCCGTTGCCTAGATGCATTGCCCTTAGCACAAAACTACATTACAACCGCTTCTTGCAGTTTACATCCAACAACCCCCGGTGATCGGGACCTCAAGGAGGCGGGAAGCGAAGGCGTGGAGGAAGAAGCGAAAGTATGAGTCAATCTTTTCTTTGCTTCTTCTCCGCTGCTCCCTCTTCGCTTGTTCCAGGACCACCATGACGGCAACTTGGAACGCACGGGGGTGACCATGATTTGCAGCTTCCACCAAGCCGTCCCGGTGCCGCTTTCGAGTTGTTGTACCGTCGCAGACATCTAAAACAAGAAGGGATGTTAGGGGGAAGAAATCCGTATGTAGACACAAAGTCAAGAAGAAGTCAGAAACATTTACCCCCTACTAGTGCCTCCAGAGCCATGCGACGCTCGCGTTCGGCTTGGCAACAAAGGAGATGTCCCCGAGGCCGTGCTCCGTGTGCCGAACGCGGCGGTGCGCTTGATGGCCGGTCCTCTCGTTCAGGCGTGGCGTCCTCTGCTTCGAGGGAGGAATCGGAGGAGATGTACTCGGGCACGTCTTCGGTCCCGATGATTTCTTCAGGAAGCAAATCAAGGCTGAAAGGGGAAAAGAAGAGAAGGTAAAGCGCAAGATCATGTGGGAACAGGAGGTAAATCAAGGGAAAACTCACCTTCGAATCGTGCGTTTCTTTGGAGGGCTGCTCTCCTGGGGTTGCTTGCCCTTGTCCATGGCCTTGGGGTTTTTTCCTCTAGAGACAGGGGAGGAGATGAGAAGTGATGGATGAGTGTGCGAGTGGATTTGCAGGGCATCTCAGCAGGCCATTTTATTGACCGAAGGGGTGCATTGGGAGTGATGACTGGCCAGTACACACTGTTGGAATACCAAACGGCAGGGTTTTCTTCCCGAATGCGAAGGGTTTTTGCTTGAACAGTGCTTACGGATTGCCGATTCAGGGATCTTCTGTGGATTTTGCGCCAAAGGGCATCTGTTCTCGCGTATTCGGCTCAAGACAGTTCCCGGATACGTTTAAGGAAAACAAGATTCACAGATGCAAATGTAAAGAAATCATCGCAGTGCAAGCACAGAATACGAAAGTTCTTTATTTATTGCCGATGTTCAAACATCCCTAATACAATGTAGTCGAAAAGCCCGTTCAACACAGATTAGGGATGAGTGATTTCGGCAATGGTGTCGCCGTGGCCATCAAGGCGCTCCAAGATGAGCTCGATCTCCTCGATGTCTTCCCGGCGCGCCGCCGCCGGTGGCCGCGCGGCCCGGTGGAGTAGTCGACGTCCGTGTGCGTCGCCATGGCAGCCGTGCCCGTGGTGGTGCCCAAGCGAACGCCATGGACAGCACCTCATCAACGCGGTGCTCCACCGCAGCCAAGGCGCTCCGCCGGCGTGTCACCGCGGGCGTTCACCTTATCGGCCAGCCGCTCCACCGCCGTCTTCACCGATTGAGCTCGGCATCGGGGGTTGCAAGGTACAAGAAGAAAGGAGATTAGCATCAAAGGCCGGTTGGATCAAAAATTGACTCCGCAGCCGTACCGTCGATGGTTTCCGCGAGCTGCTTGCGCCGGGTCCTCCCACCCGGCTCGGCTATGCCCGCCTTTTGGAGACGTCCTCCGCGCCTCGCGCCGGGCCGTCTCCGCTCCGCCTTGAAGCGGAGAGCGTCGAGTTCCCCCGTAGGGCACGGGGGGAGTGGCCGTCGGACTCCGAGGAGTCGTCCGGAAGAGGCCGATTGGCCGGCGCAGAGATGGATTCCACCGAATCGGCTCGAAAAGGAGATGATCGTTAAAAACAAGAAGATCAAAGATGAATCAAAAAGGAGGAATCAACGATCATTGCCTCCTCGCGCGCATTGGCGCCGCTCCCCTTCCGCCTCATCGGAGGCGCGGCGGCGGTTGAGGCGGCGCACCATGCCTTGCTCCCGGGATGTGCACCGTTGGGAGAGAAAGAGAGTTGAGATTGGCAAAGATTCGAGAGCTAAAGGCTTGGTGGGGAGCTAGGGGCACCTACGGTTTCATTTATAGGCCTGGCACGACAGATCGTGGCCTCAAGTCGTGGCTCTGGATCGTGGCGCATATCCCAAGAAAATCGGAAGGTGGAAAGGTTTCCTTGGCCAGCCCGCCAACGGGTCGCTTGGAGTTCTAGGCTGAGTCACATTCAGTTGACTGGCTCGGCTAAGGGGAGTCAAAGTGCCATTCGGGTGTTGGCATTTCTTTGCCGAATGGGTCGTTCAGCATTACACTTGGAGGTGCGCAGAAGAAAAAGGAAATAAAATTGCGAGAATGAATATTACAAGAGTGACCAATTCGGTTGTACATCAATTGAAGCGTCTAAATGTTCAAGTATTTTGCGATCACACTACGGACATTTGATGTTGCTTGGCGGAAATTGTCCAACCGCTCTTGGCAATCTTTCTGGGCACTAGACAAGGTGGTGAGTTCTGCATCACACTGTTCCATCTTGGCTATAGCCGATTTTGCTTCCTCTTAGGTCTTCTCTATCAATCCAGGGAGCTCGGCTATTTTCCTGTTATCGGCCTCTATCTCACCCTCGACGTGCTTCTCGCCCGCCTCCGCAGCAACTTTTCCCCGGCAATTTTTAAATCACAAGAAGCTTGCATTGGCCAATGTATCTTTGTGGCTCTCTCGTTTGAGATTGCGCCCCGTTCATGGCTTGTTCAAGACCGGCTCTCTTCTTTTCAATAGCCGGCGGGGAGCGCACCTTCCTCAAAGCATGCCTTATGGGCACATAGTGGATTTCCAGGCCACAGATAGATGCAAGAGAAGCACTGATGTCCTCAGGGAGTTCTTGGCTAATAGATTCAAGCATCTCTTCAAAGTGATCGAGATCCTTGAACTGATCTTGTGCGTCTCTTTCTAGCCAGGCAACAATTTCTCTGAGCTTTTCTAGCACTGCCTCTGACAGAGTTTGATGCACTCCTTCCATCGCCTCGGCAACTGGATTGTTCCCCATTGACAGACTTGATGATGATGGGGCCTGATCCTAAGAAAGCAGTATTGCCGAGTTAGGAGTGCTAAAAGTAAAGGTAGCAGAGTTAAGTGCAAATGAGTACCTCATGAGCTGGGGCAGGACTTTGTTCAGGGGCAATCACAGGTGAAGAAGGTGTTCCAGGTAGAGTTGAAGCTTCTAAGTGAGAAGGTGTTGATGCAGTTGCTGGAAACTCATGGGCTTCTGGCTGAAGAGGAGATGGGTTCACCTCTGCTGGGGTTGGTGTCTCTGCATGACCAGCAGGTGATTGTACCCTTGGAGGACTTGATGGTTCTGACTGGACCGGGAGACTCATCTCTGGAGAATTCATTGCTTCGCAGAGGGTGATTGAGTCCCCGATGAAGACGAGACCTCCACCGGGATAGGTAATTCAACCCCGGGTGGACTTGCTTGTTGAGACACTCGGGACGTCCACAAGTGGTTCTTCCATTGTTTCTTCGCAAGTGTCAAATTAAAAGATAAATGCCGTGTTCATCCTCAAAAGAGGACAAGAAAGGTCATACCAAAGGATGGGGCATTGGCGGTGTCTCGGCACCGAAGGTTCTTTGGGCTCGGTCCGAAAATGCACAAGATATGATTTATCGTAATCCGCAGTAATCTTGTGATCAAGAAAAGAAAAGGTTTTTACCTCAACAAGGACTTTCTTAACAGCTTCTTCTCCTCTTGGCATTTGGGGGAGCTATTAGAGACAAGCCTTGCCTCCCCGTCGCAGCAAGGCCGGGAAAGGCTTGGGTCCGTTGTGGCAAACCTAGCCATTAGCCGAGCCGTGGTTGGAGACCCGAATCCCGCCGCCGAGACCGGCCTACGGCATTGTAGGTAATATTCCTAACTCGAGGGGCAGCAATCGTGTTCTGTGGGTAAGAGAAGCAAGGTCAGAATCATGATTGAAAGAGGGTATGTCTGATTCAATGGTTCATTATGTTACCTCTGAAGTGGGATGAAAATCAGGCATCAACTCTGCACAGAACAAGTGTACAGGCTCACTGAAGATATGATCATGGAGTTCTTGCCACCAGGAGTTTAAGGTGGAGTGAGCTATGGTTATGGGTACAAAAGGCCAGGTGTAGACGTAGGATCGCACACATAACGAAGACTCTCGCTATCGTGCATGAGTTCTTTGATTTCCTCTCCGGTCTTGAGGAATTCATGCGAAACGAGCCTTGGGGGCATCCGGCCACACCCAAGTTGCCGAGCCATTACATTGGGCTGATAATATTCATAAGTGCTATAGGTCAGCCTTCCTCCATTGAATTCAAATTTCCGCGGCATGCATGGGCGGATTATGATGTTGAGGATCTCTAGGAATCTCCCATCTTGGCGTTCGGATTCAAAAGAGAATTCACAGGGGAAAATCAAAGTGTCATTGTCCAGATAAGGGAGCCACAGAGGATTCTGGAAACCTTTGAAGAACAACTCAAAAAGCTGGCTGATGTCCTGCTGAATAAGAACAGGCTTGAAGAAGCTTCTCCATAATTCTAGCATCCTCTCGGTGGCTTGGGGTTCCCCTTCGTGGTGATTGGATGAAGGGAAGAGCCTCGGTGTTCAAATCAACACCAACGATCCGATGCATGTGAAGTCATACCACATTTGAACAAACCACCAAGGACCGTTGACACATGTTATCCTCTCGGCTAGTATACATCCGGGTGACAGCTTGGTGAAGCATATGGTACACACTCGCCTAGGAGGAATTTCCCAAGGGGGAGGCGGTTGCCACCGACCAAATGAGAAGCCATTGCAATGTGATTCGGTAGGCTCATTGGCTTTACCACGGAAGACGAACTCGCATAGCCACATGTTCGAAATGCCCCGTATTCAATTTCACCAAGGGGATTGTCCTTCATGTGTTTCAAGATGTAGTTCTTGTATCCGCTCCCCGGTTTCACCCCCGTTTGCCGTGAAGAGCTTCGAAATCCCGGGGTTGAACGGATCCCGTAATGTCAAGGCCGGTGATCATATACACATCGGCCGCAGTTGGAGACATCGGGCCGTGGCCAAAGAGGAAGGCGTTGACGCCGTTTGACCAAAAATGGCAAGCCGCTATCGGGAGGTCTTCATTCTTGGGGGTCTCGGCCAAGGATAACTCCAAGCACCGAGCGATGCGGAGGGTATCCCGCTTTGGGTTATGGCACTCTTGTCCGCGAGGATCCTCTCGGTACCAAGTTTTCCAGCCGCGATTGGAGGCAAGGGCCGCTTCTTGAAGGCATCTTGCCACCGAGGAGGTGGGGACGGAGTCTGCTTTGAAAGGGATCCTTTGAGATTCACCCGCAATGAAATCTCGAGGATCGAGTTTCCCACGGGACCAAGGTAATAGGATCTTGAATTGGCCTCGGTGCGAATCAAAAGCTCGGGAAGGCTCCCGAAGAAAAGCGGAAGAGAAATCTCGGGTAAAATTGAAAACCTAAATGCCGAATGAAGCTTACGGAGGGGAATTTACCCGAGCATCTTGGTTGTGAGCCGCCATTGGGGATTTGAACTTAGAACAAGGGGATCTAGGGTTTGGATCTAGACGAGGATTCCGGCGGATTGCGAAGAAAGAAGAACAGTGTTGATATATTCGGTTTGAAAATGTTCGTGGTCGGAGTCAATTGCGGAACAAAATCACTTTTATCCCGCAATTGAAGGGGCATGTGTTAACACCAAAATTTGGTAAGGAGTCCGACTTGTGGGTCCGGCTCGATGAGGAGTCCGTCCGGTGGAAGGAAGGATCTTTTCGTAGATATTCGGCAAAGAGATCTCGCGGTCGGCTATCCGCTCCCGTTCGGCAAAGGAATAGTTGAGCCGATTTTGCGGGATTGGACGCGTGACGTGGCTCAAGCAGAAGGACGAATGAATGGATAGGCGATCAAGCTTAGAGATAAGTTAGGCGGCGAATCCATTCGAGATTGTACTTGGCAGTATAAATATGAGCCCCCGAATGTATGTAATACACACAATCATTCTTCGATACAAACCGGACTTACGCCAAACCCTAGAGTCCATTTGTCGTGTCGTCGAGTTCTTCGAGAGGGTTCATCGATCCGTCGACCTCCGTGAGTACCGCAACCTTGTATCATGTCTAGTATCATGCGGTGGATTTAGATCCGATGCAAGTAGTCTTGTTACCATGGTTCGTGTCATGCGGTAGATTCAAGCTTGGTTCAAGAGGGTTTCTTGTTAGGTCATGAGCCATGCGGTAGGCTAAGATCTAGCTTGAAGCTAGTTATCGGCTCTATTGGATTTTGGCAAGATCCGATAGATTCATTAAGTTACCTCATGTTGCTTTGGGTTTTTACTTTATGTTTAAATTCATGTAACACCTTTTGCCCAATCTAGATGGGTTTGGATCGGCTTTATCCCTTTTGTGATCCTTATGAGAGTAGAATTCATATCTTGACGCGTGGATCACGTGCTCTCCGATAGCCGAAACCGGATCGATCTAGGTTGTTACGTGTTGCGGGTTCAAGCTTGCCAACGTCGATATAAATCTTGAAAGAGCCGAGTATCATGCGGTAGATGCAGTGTTTTTGGGTTGCTTTGAAGCTAGTCATTTGGTGGATTAGATTTCAAACCAATCGATAGATTTATTCGCTTGGTAATCCTCGTTCCTTCTTCATGGACCCCGAATCCGCCGTTCACCCGTATTCGGTTATGTTTCTTCACGAGTGGAACACGTGCGTAATTCATGCTTTAAATAATGTATGCTTTTAGCTTTCCATATTTAGATTGTATCATGCGGTGGATAGATCTATTTGTGGAAAGTGGTACGATTTTCATGCAAGTTGTATCATGCGGTGGATAGATTTATTTGACATCGTACCCGACGGGTTTCATGGTACCTAGACATGCGGTAGACTAGTGCTTTTGATCTATGCATGCTTGTTTATTACATGTTTATGCTTGCGCTCTATTTTATTCATTTATTTAATGTTAATCGTCATGGGGATCGGTCATGGCTTCGTGCATGTGCATCCTTGCTCAAACAAAGACCGATCGCTGTCATGCTTACGTCATCCATTCGGCTATGTTATTTTTCCTTTTATAAGTTCCCGAATGGCTTTCGCCTTATTGCGTATAGCTTTCTATAGCTATGTGTCATCTCATCCGGCTTTGTAGCCGTAAATATGGAACCGTGCCGGTACCACCCGGCAAGTTCCAAGTTTTGGTATCTAACCGTTTTGTCCTTTGTTAATTTTCAAGAAAAATTGACCGGCACGTCTCGTGACTCTTTGCGCGTGTGAAGCCGCTTGTTCGGCTTGCCGTGTGTTTGGCGCTAGGTGCACGTTTTGCGTCAACACCTATCGTGGCCGTACCTCGATGGGGCGAGGAACGTGGCCGAGGACCCGCCTCGCATCGACCCGGCGCCGGGAGGTCCAGAAGCGCCCGGCGCACAGGTACCTCCATCTTCAACTTCGAGCCTGAGGTTGCCATGTCGATCAATTAATTGGGATCACACCCCTTGGCAAGATGATTGGTTCAAGGACAATGAGGACATGCGGGCTTTGCAGACCAGCATCGTCACCATCAACAACGCACTCATTGTGAGTTTCCTGTGATGTATTTTTACTGCTTGATTATTTTGCTCTTGAAGCATCGTTGACGACCTTGTGATTTTGGAATAGTCACTAGCAGAGAGGGCCAAGGGCCGGGCCGACCAGCTGCGGCATGCCGAGGAGAAAGAACAACGCATTACTGACCTTGAGCGAGAGCTCAGGGAGGTTCGTTAGGCGGCAGCCGCCGACAAGAAGAGGCTCGAGGACAAGCTCGCTGAGGGAAGGCGCAAGGCCGTGGAGGCCACTGCGTAGTTTAACGCTGCGGCTACTAGTGAGTTTTGGTCTTTGTACCTTTTTGAACAGAAGGTCATTAGCTATAAGCTAACTGTTGTGTGTGCAGATTTCCGTAACCGCGAAGAAGAGCTGAACAATGCTCTGGCTACCTCCAGGAGCAAGATTCATGGCCTGGAGGGCAAGATCCGGGAGATCGAGGCTGGAGGCCTGGAACTCAAACGGGCGATGAAGGAGGCCACCGAGAGTGAGTACGCCGTATCTCAAAAGCTGGCTTATGAGACCGCAGCTCGTCGGGGCCTTGAAGTCGAGTTCGAGGTTGTTTTGAAGTCATTGCAGAGTGACCAAATCACCATTGCAGGGTATGAAGTGGAGCTAAACGACCTCAAGGGTGCTGCCAATTATGCAATGTCTTGCATACCTGTTCCGGAGGAAGGGGGTCAGCAACAGTCCATCGTTGATCGCCTCGTAGATACTCCTAACATGTTGCTGCTCTTATTGAGGGCAACCGGCTTGGCGGCTGCGACCGATGCGTTGGTGAGAGTCAAGTCCCACTATCCTAAGGTCGACATGACCAAGATTAAAGGCGGTGCTGACACCACGAAGGACATTCACGCCCTGGAGCTCGAAGTTGATGAAGCTGCCACCGAGGTAGCAGAGAACATCGACTTTGAAGGTGATGACAGAGCCGGTGGTGAATGTGGCGATGGCGGCAACCGGTAGTAGTTAGGAGCTGTACCTCCCCCTTCTCTCATGACTTGTAAAAACTTTGAAGAAATATGTAACGAAGTACTTGCCTTTTTCCTGCACGAGTTCTGGTTGATCTTGTAGATGACAATATTTTGTATTCTTGACTCGCTAACCACTACTCACAGAGAGGCTGGCTTACCGACCTCTACAGCTCAGCGTGGAGGCTTACGAGAGATCAGCGCGCGAGGGAGGAGCCCAGGGCTCAGGTCTGGCGACCTTTCTGATCAAGCGTACTCGTGGCGGCAGGAGGCTTCGTACTCGTTAAGACTGGTGTCCTTAGGTTGTACAACCTTTAGGTTGGCTTTAGCCGAGCCCCTGAGCATGTCGAGGGGAAGGGACAGAGAAGAGTTAGGACCTCCAGGTCTTACGACCTAGATGTTGGCTTTAGCCAAGCTCCCGAGCATGTCAAGGGGGGGTTATGGTATGAGGAAGGAGGAGGTAGTGCTCGACTCATAGCAGAGGACTGCTTGGAATACTTTTTATTTAATCTGAAAAAGAGGAATACAAAAGGGAAAATACATAGCTTGAAAAGAAACTAATCTACGGATAAAATCGTCGTTGATGCTCCACGTTCCAAGGGTTGGGTACTCCTTGCCCGTCACCCCAATGAAGTCGATATGTCGACGGGCTGATTACTTCCGTGACGATGAAGGGTCCCTCCCAAGGGGCAGAGAGCTTGTGCATGCCGTCAGTCTTTTGGATGCGTCTAAGGACAAGGTCGCCAAGATTGAAGGAGGTTTCCTTAACATTGCGGTCGTGGTAGCGATGCAGCTGCTAGTCGTGACGGGCTTGCCTCATGACAGCGGTGAGTCTTTGTTCTTCAAGACTGTCGAGGTCGATGCGACATGTTTGCTCGGCCTCTCCTTCCTCGTAGAACTAAATTCGTGGAGCTCCAAAGGTGACGTCGGTAGGAAGTATGGCTTCTGATCCGTAGAGCAGAAAGAAGGGCGAAAAGCCTGTCGCGGAGCTGACTTGAGTCCTGAGGCCCTAGATTACAAGAGGCAGCTCGGCTAGCCATCTGGTGGCATAGTTGGAAGCGTCATCGTAGATACGGTACTTGAGTGCTTGGAGCACCATGCCATTGGCTCTTTCGACCTGGCCGTTACACCGTGGGTGGGCGACCGAGGAATAGTAGACGACAATGCGGTTATCCTGGCAGAAGTCCCAGAAGACCGAGCTAGTGAAAGCTGTGCCTAGGTCGGTGATGATCCTGTTAGGCACACCGAAGCGGTGTTTGATGTCTCTAATGAATTTGACTGCTTCTTCCGATGTTACTATCGCAATAGGTCGGACCTCAGTCCACTTAGTGAATTTTTCTACAGCGACTAGGATATGCTTGTAGCCGCCTGGAGCAGTGTGAAACGGTCCTACCGCGTCGAGACCCCATATAGCGAATGGCCAAGATGGAGGGATGGTGCGCGAGCCCGAGCCGGTGTGCTACCGTTTGGCAAAGAACTCGTCATCCTTTGCACCTCTTGACGAGGTCTTTAGCGTCAGTTACGGTCGTGGGCCAATAGAATCCAGATCAGTATGCTTTACCGACCAAGTTCGTGGATGACGCGTGGCAGCCACACTCACCACTGTGTATCTCGGCTAAGAGTTGTAGACCCTCCGATCGTAGGATGCACTTCATCAAGATGCCCGTGGAGGAAGCTTTCCTGTATAGGTCGGAACTGATCACGACGTAGTTAGCACTTCACCGCGTGATACGTTCTCGCTCCGCTTTGTCATCGGGGACAAGCTGGTCGAGTATGAAGTCTATGAAGGGCTTGCGCTAATCATCCTCTTTTTCAGTCATGAGCACGTCACGGGGAGGTGCTGGATTTTGGTCGTTAGAAGGTGACTCTGGACTATCAGGATCCAAGAGCTTGATTTAAGGCTTGCGTAGGTCTTGGACGAATACGCCTGCTGGGACTAGAGCTCGACGAGAGCCTAGTTTGGAAAGTACGTCCGCGACGATGTTGTTGTTGCGTGGGACGTGCTGGAATTCGATCCCCTCGAAGTGGCCTTCGAGTTTTCGAATCTCAGCGCAGTAAGCATCCATTGTGTCCTTGACGCAATCCCACTCTTTGTTGACTTGATCGATGACGACCTTGGAATCGCCGAAAGCTAGTAGTCGCTTGATGCTAAGGGACACTGCTATTCGGAGGCCGTGGATTAGGGCTTCGTATTCTACTCCATTGTTGGAGGCCTTGTAATGAATCTGCAGGACATACTTGAACTGCTCTCTCTGGGGAGAGATGAGTAACACGCCTGCGCCTGCCCCTTCGAGGTTGAGGGCGCCGTCAAAGTACATAATCCAAAGGTTCGGCCGCTCCTTGGGAGGGGGCATCTGGATTTCTGTCCATTCAGACACAAAGTCTGCGAGGATCTGCGACTTGATCGCTTGTCTGGGACAAAACTCGGTCTCAAACTCTCCAAGCTCGACCGACCACTTGACGATGCGGCCATTGGCGTCGTAGTTGCGGATGATCTCTCCCAAGGGGAACGAAGACGGGACCACGATCTTGTGAGCTTGGAAGTAGTGATGAAGCTTTCTCGACGTGATCAGGAGTGCATAGAGCAGATTCTGAGGTTGTGTGTAACGTGTTTTAGCATCGGCCAGAACCTCGATTACGTAATATACAGGTCGTTGAACAGGATAGGCTTGCCCTTCTTCTTCTCGTTCGGCGACGAGAATCGTGCTGACCACATTAGTGGTGGCAAAGATGTAGAGTAATAGTGTTTCCTTCGGTATTGGAGGCGTCACAACTGGCGGAGTTGTCAAGGACTCTTTGAGAGCCTCGAACGCTTTCTGGGCTTCGTCGTCCCGTACGAACTTGTCAGCCTTCTTTAGTAGCTTGAAGAAAGGAAGTCCCTTTTCACCGAGCTTGCTGATGAAATGACCTAGAGCCACCATCATTCTGGTGAGCTTCATGACGTCTTTCTTGTTGGATGGCTTGGCCATCTTGCGTATAGCGTCGATCTTTGCTGGGTTGGCCTTGATGCCTCGGTGCCCGACCATGAAGCCCAGGAGCAATCCGGAAGGGACACCGAGGACACATGTTGTTGGGTTGAGCTTCCATTAGAACTCTCGTAGATTGGCAAAGGTTTCTGTTAGGTCGGCGATGAGCTTGTCTTCCTCTGTAGTCTTGACGACCACGTCGTCCACATAGGCTTCGACGTTCTTCCCAATTTGGGTCTTCAAGCACTTTTGAATTGGTTTTTGGTAGGTTGCTCCGGCCTTTTCAGGCCAAAGGTCATGACCTTATAGTAGTAGATGCCGTGGGGCATTATGAACGATGTCTTGTCTTCGTCGTCGGGATGTAGGGCAATCTGATGATACCCTGAGTAGCAGTCGAGGAAGTAGAGTAGGACGCTGCCGGCCGTGGAGTCCACGACCTGGTCGATACGAGGTAGAGGGAACGGATCCTTTGGGCGTTGCTTGTTAAGATCGGTGTAATCGATGCACATTCTTAATCCACCGCTTTTCTTTGGTGCAAGAATCGGGTTTGCGAGCCAAATCGGGTGTTGACATTCTCTAATAAAACCCGCGGCTAAGAGGTTACGGACTTCGACTTCTATAGCTTGTTTTCTACCTTTTGCAAATCGCCGGAGCTTTTGCTTGATAGGTCGAGCGGTCTTGTTGACTTCGAGTCCGTGCTTAGCCGCCTCCCTAGGGACTCCGGCATGCTCGGACGGACTCCATGCGAAGATGTCGGCGTTGTCCCCGAGGAAGCCGGGAGTGCGAGTTCCTATTTGGGGTCGAGGTCGGCCCCGATGACAACTTCCTTGGATGCGTCGGGCGGGTCGAGGCAAATCTTCTTGACAAACCGGACTTGGGTCCAAAGCCGTGCTTGTACGCTTCTCGCTCCGTACTTGAAGAGTAGTTTGGTCGATCTTGGCCGCCCGAGCGACCATGACCGTTGCCTCGCAGCTTTGATTGCCGAATCTTTGGAGAGATCGACGGTAGCGCTTTCTCAATTGTAGGAGACCATGATGTCCCCGAGGACGGAAAGGATTCCGTTTGGCGCCGGCATCTTCATGATGAGGTAAGTATGATGTGGTATAGCCATGAACTTGGCGAGCATAAGTCATCCGAAGATGGTGTGGTATGAAGAGCGGAAGTCCGCGACTTCGAATGTCAGGTACTCGTTCTGAAGTTCTCCGTGCCGAAGGTGACCGGCAGGCAAACGCGGCCTATGGGGTATGCAACCTTGCTGGGCACGACCTCGTAGAAGGGTTCATCACAAGCAGTCATTTTGGAGAAGTCGAACTCCATCTTCCGTAGCGTCTCTGTGAAGATGATGTTTAGGCTGCTGCCTCCGTCGATGAGGGTCTTAGACAACCAGGCCCCGTTAACTATGGGGTTGACGACCAGCGGATAGGTTATGGGGTCGGGAATGTGAACCCAATGATCTTTCCTGGAGAAAGTGATTGGGAATTCAGACCACCGCAGAGGTCGTGGATTTTCAGTGTTGACGTGCCCGATCTCCCTGTCGTTCAATCGAGTCTGCCGGTTGGTTTTGATCGCTTGGCGACCACCGACAATGAAGTTGATCTCGTGGTTGCCCTTCTGGAATGCACCATTGGGGTTGCCCCCTTTGGGTGGTGGCAGAGGTGTCCGCTCCTTGCGGTTGTTGTCTTGGCGGTTGTGGTCATCCTGGCGACGTCTATCGTCGCGGCGGTCGTTGTGACGATCATCGTGGTGATCATCACGACGATCACTTCTATCGCGCTTATCAGTGCGGTCGTCACAACGGTAGTCATCGCGTCTGTCGTCACAGCGGTAGTCGCGGCGATAATCACGTCGATCCCTATCGTCATTGCGAGGATAGGGTCTGCGGTCACGGTAATCTCGTCGATCAGGTTGACGGTTGTGATTCTCGAAGCGTTGGCCACCATTGCGGTCGTCATTGTTGTTGCTCCTGGTCTCCTTGGAGGTGGATGGTACTCCAAGGGCACGCTTTAGCTGCTCACACTCTCTCATGGTATGCTTGGTGTCGCGATGGAACTGGCACTGGTCGTCCATGACCATATTGAAGTCGCCTTCAAGGAAGGTGGAAGGTCTTGGCAAATCTGTTACGTAGGCTTTGCCGGATCGCTTGCGCGACCTGGTGCCTCCCTCGTCGTGGTCTTCTCCATTGAAGTCATGCATTACCGCGTCTTGAGTATCAACCAGTTTGTCGACGTAGGCCATGAGGTCACCGATGGTCTTGGCATCGGCTTCGTGGATCTTCTCGGACAACTTGATATTAGTGATTCCCTTTTTGTAGTATGCAATGACGTCGTCGTCTTTGACACCTGCGAGGGTGTCGCGGTTCTCGAAGTAGCGGTTGGTGTACTCACGGAGAGTTTCGTCTCTTCTCATCCGTACTCTGGCGAGGTGGTGAGTATTGCCAAGACGATTGTAGGTTGCCTGGTAGTTGGTCGTGAATAGGCGAGACAAAGTCGCCCAGGAGGTGATGCATTCCCGCCGGGGAGATTGTCGAGCCACGATGGGGCCTTGCCCATCACGAGAGGAAAGTATCCGACCATGTGGTCTTCATTGCCTCCCGAGACACGTGCGGCTATACTGTACATTTTGAGCCATATAGTCGGGTCGGAGCGACCATCATACTTCTCAATTGAAGGCTTGAAGTCTTTGGGGTATTTGATCGTCCGAAGACGTCGTGAGAAAGCTGGGAAATTGTTGACTGCCCCCAGAATTACTGATGGAGCATGATCAGCAGGGATAACGTAGAGGTCGTCGGGACGGCCATTGTCTTGGTCGTACTGGGCACATCGCAGGAGTTCCTGGTCGTGCATGATCCGGAGAGCCATAGCTTGGATAGGGTTGTTGGCGTAGAGGGGGTCAGGGACCCCATGCTCGCGGTCGTAGTTTGCACGCCGAGTTATCTCGACTTTATCTCTTATGCGGCGGCACCGACTTCCTTCTGCATGATCGGCCTGGATCGGAGGAGGCTGAACTCCTGCATTGCGTCTTAGATTTCGGGCGGGGTTCCCTTGGATGTTGGCAGTGTTGGCTGCATTGTTGGCAGTGTTGCCAGCGGCATTAGCCGGAGCGTTTGCTGGAGCATTAGCCGCTGGGTTGACTGGAGCATTGGCTGCAGCGTTAGCAGCGGGATTAGCTGGCTGCATTACTTCGTTTTCGCCTCTTCTTTCTTCAGCCACCGGGTCGAGGGGACCCCGGCTACGACATCACTGGCGAGGACGCTGCGATCTGCTTCTGGAATAGGAACTTGCTGCAGATCTACTGTATCCAGGGCCTCTTTCCTCAATCTGAGCAGCTGCAACACGGACGTTGGCTTGGAGGCGCCGGATTGCTGGAGAATCTTCAAGGTGGTTTAGGACAGGGAGGGAAGCTCCCAAGTTGGTCTGTGCTGAGTTGTAGACCTCATGCCCGCTGCGCTCAAAGTCCCTCAGGAGATCTCGCACAAGTAGTCTATTAGCACGAGGTGGATCATCGTGGCGTCGCTGCTGTGGGGCCGCTGGTGCCACAAGTGCTTGTTGTGCGGGGTTGGTGTTGACCTGTCCAGCGTTAGCCGGTTGGAGGCCTGCACCTGGGGCAGCGGCTGCGATCTCTTGTTGTCGTCGAACAGCTCGGGCAGCGTTGGCGTTTTCACGCTCTTGACGCTGCGCGTCCATTTCTCCGTCTTTTGGTGGTACATCTGCAGAGACGACCAAGATCTGACGATCTAGGGTCTCGAATTCGTCTCCCGGATAGTTCGGGGAGATCGTTGTGTGGGCGACCTGGAACGCAAGGCGGTCTGGAGACGATTCTTGGTTCAACCGGCGGCGGTGGGCCAGGGTAAGAGGTTGACAAAATCTTTTGAGGACACAGCACTAGCATGCAGTGTGCTTGGGGTTCTCGTGGATAGGACAGGGCTCGTCAAGGTGATTCCTGCAGCTCCCACGATCTTGAGAATTGAGTTCGGATTCGATCTGGGTCTTGCGCTTCATGTAGCGTGATGCTACGCGAGCGGCATTGCGCAAGCCAAGAGGCATGCTGGAGGTCGAAGGAGTCGTGCGAGAACGCTTGACGTGCTCGCAGACTTTGTTTGTATCGGAGATCGTATCGCCGACATGATCGATCCCAGCGACAGGTCGCTAGGAGTGGGTGGGTGGGTTTTCTTCGACAGATCTGTTTCGGCAGCGGCCGGGAGCGGTGGAAGTCGCCGGCATCAAGCCGAAGCAGATGTCGACGAGGTTGGCGAGGAAGTCCGCCATGCTGTTGATCGAAGTCATCGAGTTGCACGAAGAACCTTGATTTTGCCCCTACCTGGCGCGCCAACTGTCAGATGGTGAGATCTGGATAGCCCACGGGGGTGTTAATCCCTGTGGTTTATTTGTTCAGCGGGGAGGAGTCTAAGGCTAAGAACTCGAAGGTCGCACACGAGTACGCGGAACACAGAGAACACGGCGAGTTTATACTGGTTCGGGCCTCCGGAGAGTAATACCTTGCTTGAGGATTGGTCGAGGTGAAGTTACAAGGGGGATCGCCTCGTCTGCCTTATATTGGCTAGCGGATGAGGTCGGTTCCCAGACTCCTGGTCGGTGACGGCCAGGAGACTTAAGTCTACGTTACACATCTTGCCATATCCTGTTGATCTGCTTTAGGCGAAGTCCACCGAGGTCTTGTCTTGTCTTGTACGCCAAGTCTTGAGGTCGTGTTGGATTAGATCGTCTGGGGAATCTTCTGGAAGGTCTTCAGGAGGTTGTGTGGGCTGCCAACTAGGTCGGTTGGGCCCACTGACAGGTCGGCAGGTCTTCTAGTAGCCCGGACCCACTTGTCGGGGACGGCCGTGAGCCTGGTCGGTGGGGACCCAGGGGTACCCATGTCTCACAATAATGGGGAGATGTTTGGTTTTGTTCGAGATCTTGTCTTTAGGTTGAAGAACGAGAGGCACGGAGATGCCATACGAGCAATCCACAGTGATAATGGCTTAGAATTCAGAAACTCTCGTTTTGAAACCTTTTGCCATGACTTGGGTCTTGAACACCGCTTTCGAGTCCGTATACACCTCCCCAGAATGGTGTTGTGGAAAGGAAAAACAGGACCTTGTGTGAGATGGCTCGGACGATGCTTGATGAGCATAGGACCCCGAAAAGGTTCTGGGTTGAGGCGGTGAACACCGCATGCTATGTGTCGAACAGGATCTACCTCAGAGTGCATAAGAAGAAAACCTGCTACGAGTTGATGCACAGTCGCACACCCAAGGTGAGTCACTTCCATGTCTTTGGTTGCAAGTGTTTTATCCTTAAGAAAGGGAAGAAGTTGGATAAGTTTGAGGCTAGGTCGGTCGATGATATTTTCTTTGGTTATGCATCTCACTCTAGAGCATATCGTGTGCTCAATCTTGAAACTAACCAAATCATGGAAACTTGCAAGGTAACCTTCGACGAGACATAACCACATAGTCAGCTTGTCTTTGAGTGTGCAGATGATGATGAACTTGGCGAGGAGATCTTTCAGGAGGAGAAGCATGTACATGGATATGATGAAGATGGCGGTGTGGTGCCCGCGGCTGAGCATGTACCTACTACTTCGACTACAGTGGTTGACGGCCCCTCTCCTACACCTACGACGACGAATCAAGATCGAGGAGAAGCTACAGTTGAGGGGGAGGTAGCATCAAGGCGAGAACCTCCCCGGCGAGTACAAGTGGATCACCCAGCTTCAAGGATCATCGGTGACATGAATGAACATACTACACGGTCGAGGGTTCGGAACAATTCTCATTTCGCTCATGCTGCATTTGTTGCTACTTTTGAGCCCAAAGACATTGGACACGCACTATCTGATCATAATTGGGTTAATTCGATGCATGAGGAGTTGGAGAACTTTGAGAGGAATCAGGTTTGGGAATTGGTTGACCCTCCCCCAGGGTGTAAGCCGATTGGTACAAAGTGGGTGTGGAAGAACAAAGAGGGAGAGAAAGGTGAAGTGGTGAGAAACAAGTCAAGGCTTGTTGCTTAGGGGTTCAGTCAGAAGGAGGGGATCGACTACGAGGAGACTTTTGCTCCCGTAGCCCGTTTGGAGGCAATAAGGATCCTTCTAGCCTTTTCCGTGGCTAAAGGATTCAAGTTGCACCAAATGGATGTGAAGAGTGCTTTCCTGAATGGTGTGTTGGAGGAAGAAGTGTATGTGAGGCAACCGCCGGGGTTTGAGAGTGAGAAGTACCCCCACCGGGTGTACAAATTGAGGAAGGCGCTTTATGAGTTGAAGCAGGCGCCTAGAGCTTGGTATGGTAGGTTGAGGGGGTTCTTGTTTGAGAGAGGTTTTTAGATGGGGAAGGTTGATCAAACCTTGTTTCTACTTAGGCAGGGCAGAGATATCCTGATTGTGCAGGTGTACATGGATGATATTGTCTTTGGTGGCTCGTCTTTCTTGTTGCAAGGTTTGCAGAGGATATGAGCAGGGAATTTGAGATGAGCATGATGGGTGAGTTGCAGTTCTTCCTTGGGCTACAAATCAAGCAATCAAAGGAAGGAACATTTGTGCACCAAGCAAAGTACACCAAAGACATTGTGTGGAAGTTCAAGATGGAGGACTCCAAGGCTATGACGACGCCGATGAGTATGACTACAGCTCTTTATGCGGATGAGGAAGGTGAACATGTGGACCAGAAGGAGTACTGAAGCATGATCGGGTCACTCCTCTACTTGATGGCGACGAAGCCGACATCCAGTTCTCGGTATGTCTATGCGCTCGCTTTCAAGCATCTCTGAGGACTTCGCATCGGCAAGCAGTGAAGCGAATTTTCAGGTACTTGCGTCACACCCCCGACTTCGGCCTTTGATACTCCGCGTCCTCTTCTTTGGCTCTTCATGGCTTTTCGGATGTGGATTTTGCCGGGTGTCGGTTGGATAGGAAGTCCACTTCTGGGACTTGCCAGTTTTTGGGATCTTCTTTGGTGTCCATGTCTTCCCGCAAACAGTCGAGTGTTGTTCCCACTACCGAGGCAGAGTACGTTGCCACTACTAGTTGTTGCTCTTAGCTCCTTTGGATCACATACACCATGAGTGATTTTGGTGAGGATATACCCATGTCCAACTTCAATGTGATAGCACCAGTGCCATAAGCGTTGCAAAGAACCCAGTGCTTCATTCCAAAACCAAGCACATAGAAGTGAGGTATCATTTTCTGAGAGACAACGTAGAGAAAGGAAAGATAACCTTGATCCATGTACCCACACATGACCAACTAGCCGATATTTTCACCAAACCCCTAGATCAAGCAACTTTCACTCGTTTGCGGGGGGAGCTTGGTGTGTGTTTGATTTCTTGAGTTGGGTGTGTGGGAGCTCCTTTGTAGTATATGTATAACTTTTCTTTGTGCATTTCTTGCATTTGGCATGGCATATGTAACATGATGTATAGGCATCCTTGTATCTTAGATTGCATGAATTTTGTATTATATGCATTGGATAGAGAAAGCTTCTCCTGTATACATTGTTCACCATCGAATGCTATTTATGTCTTTGTGAGCTTGTTGGGTATGCTATGGTTAGTTTGGCTTAGCTCTTGATGATCTTGATTTATAATCCATGGTTGATGGCTATATTTTTGAAAATTGTCACATGTATGCTCTCTCATGTGTAAATGCCTTTTTATGATCTTGACATGTTTTAGTGGCTTGGTTATGCTTAATTTGTGGTTGGATAACTAGTTTATTGATCATATGGGGCCAAAGGCTCATTTGCCATCATGAATGTTTAGCCCTCTTGCTTTATCTTGTGGAGGGGCATAAGTTCCTTTTTGTCGCAAAGACATTTCATGTACCAAGTTTGAATCTGAAAATGAAATGTAAAATGCTTGGAAAATGTGCTCTCATGTCATATGTGCTAAATTTAATTTGCTTTGGGTGCTAAACCGTTGCATGATGTCTACCAATGAGAAGTCTCATATATAGAAGTAGACACATGGCTCGGTGGCTTTGACATCACATGAGGTGCTTGTTGGTGTTTGTGATGGTCTTATGATTAGAATGGTTGTCCTAGCATGAAGTTTGTGCGGCTTTGCCATTTTGACATGATTTGATCATATTTAGGACTTTGCTCATGAGAGGTAAATTTTTTTGCAAAATTGTTCAAATCCATCTTAGCTTCGTCCAATGGTTGTGAAACTTGGTGATCTTGTAGTTGATGTCAATACGAAGCTATAGAGTATCTAACTTGCTCATTTGGACATGTGTAGCATCCTATGTTGAATTTTGCCTATTTGAGAAGCTCTAGGTTGAAAGTTTTGCATTTTTGGCTTGATTCATGCATTGTCAACAAAGGGAAGAAGTTTGAGCTTGAAATGACTTGCCGGATGCATTTAGAAGGTTTTCAGGTGGTTTTGAGCCATTTATGGGCTCTGGTGTGCACTGGTCTGACCGGTCGAGGTCACCGGTCTGACTGGTCAGAGTGCTGGCCCTGTTCACATGTTGCACACCGGTCTGACCGGTGGTGTTGACCGGTCCGACCGGTCGTAGCCGAGTTACCGCACCGCCCCGTTTTCAAGTGGTGTTTTGCATGCATTCGCTCCGAGGGGAGTTGCATTGGTTCAGGGGGAGCTTGCATGTGTGCAGGGGGAGCTCTTTGTGGTTGTTCGAGCTTTGGTTTGGTGGTTTGCGCTCTTTGCTTGAGCTTTGTTTTGTCTCGGATGTGTCGAGCCGTTGCCCTTGCCTAAGGGGTCCGAGACTTGTCTTCTTCAAGTGATCTTGCTCTTTGCCTTTGTTTGGCTTTCGATCGCTTGTTGGAGTTTCTTTTTGTTTGTTTTCTTTTCTTTTCTCTCTTGTTACTTTATGTGGGTGTTGTCAATGCACTCATCAAGGGGGAGCTTGAGGACCATGTGTGGTTCGAGGACCGGTGGATGGTCGCTTCCTTATGTGATGAGTGATTGACAACGTTGTGTGGACCGATTCTTGGCTAAGTATTGCAGGTGCAGGTTGCGGCTTGACTGGTGTTGGTGCATGTGAAGAACAAGCGCGAAAGGTCGTCGCCGGTGAGGCCTCCAGGTGTGGAGAAGACAAGTAGGCTTCGTTCGAGGGACCCAGTGGCCAGTGAGGTCAAGTGCGCGCCGCATGGTAGCATGAACAGCAAGATGAAGACATGGACGGTTTTTGGTAGAGCCTCAAAACTAAGGTCGAGCCGGGACTACGTGGGAGCCGAGTCATGAGTGGTGATTGGCGGAGGCTACACCGAGTTCGCGGGTTTCCGGTGGTTCACCGTAAAACCACCGGTTCCTTAGTTGATCCACAAAGCCAAGACCGAAGAACCGAAGACGGAGATGCAACAACTCCGCATCGGCTCCGATCGGTGGGTCCGACCGGTGAGGAGCACCGGTCTGACCGGTGTGCGGCGACGCAGTCCGGAATCTTCGAAGCGGAGGACACGCGTAGGGATCGCATGACTTGCGTCGAGGCTAAGTAGTGTGCGATCGTCGGGCATCCGTCCGATGGAGAAAATCTGAAGACTTCCAAAACCGCCCTTGAGGGGCTTGTATCCCTAGTTATTAAGTAAGGGTATTTTAGACTTTCGGTTGCCTCCTATATAACCCAAGAGGTGAGAGGATGGCAGCCATCTCTTGGAACCCTAGCTCATTTGGTTTTTCTATTTTCCCTTCATATTTTTCCCTAGGATTTCTATAGGACTAGCTTGAGAGCTTCATGGTGAGATCTTGTGAGAGGGAAGGATGATCGGGCGGCAAGCTAGACCTTATATGAACCTCTTTGGTATGTATAGATGATTCAACGTGGTTCCTCAAGGCTTGGATGTGTCTTTCCCGTTTTTCCTTTTTGGTGATTTTCAGAGCCTTTTCTTGGGTTTTTCGTTCGTCGCTTGATTCGTCGATTTGAGGGCATTTCTCTCTGTATTTCTTTGAGGGGATCATGGGTGAGTGCCTTGTGCCTCTTTGTGGATGATCTTGACCCCTCAAACGCCGGATTTGGCCTTCGATTCATTGACTTTTGGATGAACCCTAGGTCATAGTGTTCTTGGCAAGGATTTGCGATTCCGGGAGTTGTAGGGAGTTTGCGACTGTAA
The DNA here is from genome assembly GCA_947561735.1 of Cenchrus americanus. Lineage (NCBI taxonomy): Eukaryota > Viridiplantae > Streptophyta > Magnoliopsida > Poales > Poaceae > Cenchrus > Cenchrus americanus. The sequence goes on along the minus strand of OX387241.1, from coordinate 27,160,238 downwards.
ATTTTGGGGCATAACCTCTCCTTGGGGTGTTCATCATCTCCCCAAAATTTCATCTCAAGACTCCAAGCGGTTTGGGAGATCATTTGATCGAAAGTTTGGGGCGAATTCGTGGGCAGTTTTCTGGGCTGTCCCGGGTGATCCGGTCACCTGTGCCGGGTTTAGGGTTTAGGTTGATCCGGTCACTTGTGCCTGGGTGACCCGGTGCGGCTCTGTAAGGCTCAGGGTGACCAGGTCACTTGTGCTGGTTGACCCGGTAGGTCTCAGCCTTCTTCGTTGATTGCTCAAGTTCTTGCGTGTTTGCTTCCGCTTTGTTTCCTAGCCTTTCAAGCTTTGTCCCTAAGGTATCAAGAGAGGTTTGTGTGTGTGCTTCCGCTTGTTTGTGTGTGACTCGGAGTTGCGATTGGGATATAGGCCGAGTTCTTTTGAGAAAGAATTTTTATCGGCTCCCATTCACTCCCCCCTCTCTGGTTCGCCGTTTCGGTCCTTCACAACGTCTTCCTATAACACTCCGCCACGTAAAAAGTAACATATAAGATGTCGAGCTAAGATGTGGAAAGAGCCGGTCAAAATGTAAAGCTGCACTAAAAGTTGATAAAGAAAGAACAACATAAATAGACCCATATAGAAACACTGACCCTATTTGTTTCCAAATGTTTTTCTATGATATGATTCTTCAATATAACCTTGAAAACATTTTTTAAAATAGTCTTGAAAACATTAAAAATTCTCAGATACATACTAAAAACATGTAAAAACTCCATCAACAATGGTGACAAAACATTCGAAAAATGGAATCTCTCCTTGACCCTTCTTAGAAAGAAGAGAGGACACGAAACCATAGAACGAGACATCAACATGTACTTTGTCAATATCCAACTTTTTAATGTTATGGTCCACTAAATATTCTCTTTCACAACATAACTTAGTAGGTAATGCACCTTCCACTGTTTGCGTGATTGTCCAAGCTGGAATTAGCTTAATTATATCAGGACCCAGGAGTGAAAGTGAAAATGGTTCAAATATTGCCAATTGATTTACTAATTTCTTGCTGCAGATTTGAAAGCAAACGAAATGACTGCTAATAAATCTTATAATAATTAAATAGGAAATACAATACAAATCAATAACTTGGTTGAACTATACAAATGCAAAGGAACTATATCAAAATTAGACTCAATAAATAGTCTCATCACTGGCCACCCGCGGCAAAGCCGCGAGGTTTTCTAGTTTATGTTGAAAGGTGGAATTCTCGTAGGGGGTTATCTGTGAATCTACCAAGACACAAGAGATATAAGAAGTATTACAGAGTTTTCCAGGGGGTTAAGAACAAAGCAGCCTTATCTATCTATTCAGGGAGACGATGGCTTGCTTCAGAACGGCCATGGGCGACGGACAGAGGACCTGGCCGGTCAAAATTGATGGCAGTTGGGAGAGCTAGGGATTTTGGTGGACAACAGAACGGAAAGAGGGAGAGGAGGAGAGCTCGGGGATGCGCTCACCGACGATGGGGAGATGCTGCAGCTGCCGGGATTTTGCCCAACGGTGGTAGACGGATGGACGGACGACAGCACAGGATCCTCAAGGGACAGGGTTCTGGGGAATGAGAAAGGAGTGGAACCGATGCAGCTCTACGTCGTGGTACGCGTGGTGGTACAGGATTGCTCCGAGAGGACTCCGGCAGGATTGCTCCGAGAGGACTCCGGACCGGCGAATCGAGCGGAGCTCGGTGATGGCGCACGGCGGTCGGCAGCTCGGTTCTCGAGAACGGGACGACGCTCTGGTGACGGAGAGCGTCGAGATCGTTGGCTCGTCTTCGGCTTGGCGTTGCAGGGCTCCTGGGTACGGGCTGGTGGTTCCGGCTGCGCCCAGGCGCAAAGGATGGTAGTTGGCGGTGGCGCAAAGGCGGCAGGCGAGGCGAGGCAGGACGAGGAGAGCAGCAAGTGGGTCCCGACGATGGACTGTGCAGCAAGGCACGCGAAGCGCCTCGGACGCTCAGCTTTATAGGCAGGTAGGCAGGAGGCGGCGCGGGAGAGAGAAAAACGACAACAACACTTATGAAAGAGTAGGAACGGCCGACCATTAGAGACCATGGTGACTGCGGCCGTTTCTCGAAGAAGAGTGAAGGCAGGTCGCTATTACTTGCAGAGGAAAAGGAAACGGAAGGGTAGCGATTGATTGCGGCTAGCATTGCAGAGCAGTGAGGTCGGGCGGCGCAGGAGGCTAGGCAAAGGCAACACGGGCGCGGGTCGGGCTTGGCTACACCGGGCAGGGAGACGGACAGGCGCGAGCAGCCGCAGGATGCCGTGCATGGGAGCCGAGCGGCGCATGGGCACAGGGATGAAGTCATGGACGACCGAGCGGCGGAGCGGCACGGGCGCAACACACGGGTGCGTGCGGAACTGCAACGTGGGGGCACGTGAGAGCGTGGGCACGAGGCGGGATTGGCCAGGGGTGGGAGGAGGCCTGACATGCGGCACTCACATGCAGATAAGTGCACGTGAGTAGGGATGGCAGCGGGTGCAAACCGGTGGGGGACAGCAAACCACACCCGCCACCCGTCAGGGATTCAACACCTGCCACCCGCCCCACCACCCATCACGGGTCAAGAAATCCCCCGGACCCGCCCCCACGTGGGTAACGGGTTACCCATCGGGTGACCCACACCCACCAGCGGGTTCGAGGTGCGGCACCAACGACGGAGATCTGGGCGCAGACGGAGAGCTGGGGGCTGGAGGTGGTATGGCCGGGTGTCTCGCGCATGGAGTGTGGCGGTGGCTTGTCCGAGTTCCGGCGCAAGGAACGACGGCGACCTGGACGGACTTGCGTTTGGAGCGGCGGCATCCTGGACGGAGTTGGGCACTTGGGAAGCGACGGCCTGGCCAGGATCTCGCGCAGGGAGTGGCGGTGGCTTGGTGCCTGACTGCCTGGTCGGGTTTGGGAGCAGGGAACGACAGCGCTTGACGGGATCTCGTGGTGGGACTTGCGAGCGGCGGCGTCTTGGACGAGGACGGGCGCAGGGAGTGGCCGCGACATGACCGATGCTCGGCGCTCCAAGAAAAAAACGGAAAGGAGAGAGAGCGTGAGCCGTGAGGGACGGAGGGTGGTGGCGGCTGCTTTAGGTTTGGGTAGGGTCGGATGGGAGTTAGGGTTTCTCAACCTTTTATATGGTGTATATTTCAATGATGGCCCACATGTCATACGAAACGGGTGACCCATTGGGTAACGGGTCTGCGGTACTCAAGAATACACCCGCAACCGCTTCACCCGATGGGTGAGAAAATGACCCACGAACACACCCGTGGGGGGTAAAATTACCCACACCCGCACCCTAATAAGGTTTTTACCCACGGGTAAACGGGTGACGAGTCCCCATTGTCATCGCTACGCGTGAGCTGACAAGCTCAGGCACGAGTGAGCATGAGCGCGAGGGAGCCGGGCAGATGCAGCGGTGGACGACTCGGTCCGAGCCGGTCGTGTGTGCGAGACAAGGGAAATGGGCTTGACGCTAGCGGCGAGATAGAAGGGAAAGGTGAGCTGGCGGGTTAGATAGCCTGCAAACTTCACAGGAAGGCGAGCTAGGCGGCGTGGGCACACACGCACAGGAGCCGAGCGAGTGCTCGGACTCGAGTCTGGCTCGGATCAGATCTAAAGGAGAGGGATGACAGGTCACCCGTCAGCGGTACAAAAGAGGGAGATGGTGAGTTGGGCCAGCTGATGGATAACGACCCGACAGTTGTGATTACTCCTAGGTCGAGCTATGATTTGGGCTGAGAAAAGAAAGATAACTGGATGGGTTGGAAACATAGATAGAGAGAATGATTTGGATGTTATCATAAAAGATAGAGGGATGGAGAAATAGATTTGCATTTGATCTTTTATGATTTTCAAAATACTACAAAACAAAAACAACGAAAAGAAAGACAATACTCAAAGAAATGTTTTCTTTATTTTAGAAAAACAATTACTATTTTCCTATACTATCCGGTAAAGAGAATAAATGTTGGTAAAATATTAAAATTAGGAGAAATCGTTCTTTAATTATTCTTCTTAATAACATCCTGAAATCCAAGAATTTCAGGTTGTTACAGGTCGCAACTAGGAGAGCCGGATTCGATTCCTCATTGGAGCGAGTTTGCGAGACCGGTTTTAATAAAAATTCCTCACCGATGAAGCTAGAGTTCAAGATTTTCTTACCCGAAAGAAAAGTCATTCTTCTTAGTTGACAAACCATGGAGCGATCTTAACCCACCAACGGAAGGTTCCTTCTTCTTATTCTAGTAAACCGTGGGACGATCTTAACCTACCGACTTAGTTTTTTTTAAGAAACAAACCAAGTACATCGATGTCACATGGTCTTGTTTAGTTGGCTAAATTTTCCAACTTTTTCTCCACTATCTCTCCATCACATTAAATACGCCAAAAGACATATGTTCGGAGTATTTGTCGGGGGCAGCCACGAGGGTCCCCTTAAAAACCGGGGGGAATACTGCTTAAAACCTTGAAAAAACGCAAAACACAAACCCAACCTCGGGCCTAACACAAAACATACACACTACGCGATCCGCGTCGTGGCGGCCCCCTCGGCCCACCGAAGCGCCCCCTCGAGCGAGGTCCGCCTCGCTCGAGGGCTCAAACCCCCCGCCGCGAGGTCCGCCTTGCTCGAGGGTCCCCGCCTCCCTCGAGCGGGGTCTGCGCTCGCTCGAGGTTCCCTCACGAGCGCACCTCGCTCCCGCACGCGTGTACGGGCATTCAATGCTCTGACACGGCAGAGCTGCGCCACTACGCGCCTGGGAATCACGCCCCGGTGCTGTTTCGCCAACTCCCTAGGGGGAGCCCATCCCCGCCACTGTGGGGAACTGTGCGACGAGGCCGGTGTCAGCTCCGTGACACTGTGCCGCCCACTATAGTATGGCTAACGCGCCGCACCCTCGAAGGGGGGCCGGCCGCACCCTCGAATCCTCTTCTCGTGACTCCGCAGGGTCAAATCGTGACGTCAGACCGGCGGGAGTGCCATCCCCGTCGCTGTCGGTCCTGTGCGGTCATCCCCGCCCCTGCTACGCCACTCTGAGCACTGCTACAACTACTCCGACGCTGTTGAGTACGCGGGGACGGGACGCCGCCACGCCTGCTACTGCACCTCGTACGGATCGACGTCAACGGCTCCCTCGAGCCCGCCTGGAGACGCCCCGGTCAACCACCACGCCTCCACCCTCGAGGTCGCCCCTGTTCAAGCACAGAGCACGCCACGACACCGTGACTGGAGCGAGATTCGCCAGGACAATCGTCAACTCCACGGCACTGTACGCCATACCGCCACATGTAGAGAAATAGTGCGGCACGCCTGTAAATCGCCCTCTACTTGGCCTATAAAAGGGAGGCGATCCCCCCCGCCGCAGGGACACGGGACGACGGATAGCGATCACTTATACGCTCTCCGCCTTCTCCACGATATTGGCACTCGCCTCAATCACATCTTTAGGGACTTGGAGGCCACGCCTTCTCTCCCGCCTCGCTTGTAGCCACCACTCTACAGGCACCCCGGTGCGAAGCAATACAGTGCCTCGAGCACACCCCTGCTGGACGTACGACCCCGGCCGGAACCAGGATAAACCAAGGTGTCCTTAGTTGCTTAGCACCGACCATCGAGAGGCAGATCGCAGCGCTTATTACTAGTTAGTGTCGGGACTACTTTCCGCACCGACAGTATTAAATATAGGTAAAAAATAATTAATTACACAATTTTGATGTACTTTGCGACACAAATATTTTGAGCCTAGTTAGGTCATAGTTGGATAATATTTACACAAACAAACGAAATGTAATATTTACACAAACAAACGAAATGTGCTACAGGAGTTCCAAACGTTGAAAAGACAAAATTTTCACTGACGAGAATCCTTTGAGTTGTGACATATCGACTGCTTTTCGTGTTGTCCCGTCCTGATCATTAGGGAAAGATTTGATTAGTTTAACTTTGTACTCCTTTTGTAAATATATACAATGTTTGGTTTATATTAAAAATTATCTGGTGAATGCACGTACACCCCTGTGTTGTTGGGTGGCCAAACCAATTGAGCAAAAGAGAAAGGTATAAGAACAAGAGGTCAATTTAACTAAACTTCATATGATTTTAGCTTTGTGTGCTTATTAGTATACCCTAATTGATTATAGGTTCCTTACATTGAACTCGCCTGGCAAAAATTTTAGTAGGCACCCATGCCTGTATCCGCGAGCAGTAAACGATTCGTCCATGACACGAATCATATGTGGTTGAGTTCATCGATTTTGACAGGAAAAGGTTAATTGTTGGCCTTTCAACTTTTGATTTAACTTTAGTTTGATTTTAGTCGTCAAACTTCAAATTTGGGTATGTTTGCTCATCCAACAATCAAAACTTTAAGATTGATCCATCGGGCAGTTTTGATGTGTGGTTTTAATTTTTTATTTACAATTTAGTCCATAAATCTCAAAATGACTATTACTTTTTACATGTACCCCCGATTTATGTGATTTTTACAATCACACGTTTATAACGGTGAGCCATATCTTATAAAATATTTATGATACTATTTTATCTCTATTTGTTATATTAGTGAGGCTATTGTGTTTCTACTCTCATTTTCACACTCAATTGCGATTTTGCCCTCACCTTTTCTCACTTTGCATTTTTACCCCCACTGTTCACATACGAAGGCACATTTTACCCCTACTCCGTGAACAACACATAACAGTTTCAAAGATGATAATTTTACCCTTGCGAATATACCCCTACTTTTTTAGAACTTTGTGAATATACCCTTATTTGGTATTATATTTCAGCAGCATCTCAACCAAAATATGAACAAGAATTTGACAACATTATAATTTTGACAACATCATGGCAACTATATATTAGTTGATGTTCAGCTCATCAATCCTAGAAGCCACTCGCCCTCCTGTTCCTCCTCTTCTTCCTAAACATTGTCCTCTTCCTCCTCATCTTGCAACACATTCTTGCGGCCATGTGCGTTCGCTCGCTGAGTGGATGAATAGGCAATTGGGCTGCATGGAGCTGCGCACGAAGGCAAACCACCGATCGAACACAACGAACTCCTCTGCGAGGGAGGTGTACACGGGGATGGCCTCCGACTTGAATCCGCTCATGCCATTTTGTGCCATGTCGAGGCCCATCCCACGCGCGTTCTGGGTGAAGCCGGGCGTGGGGGCGGCACGGCGGAGGTGTTGGCGGACCCGAAGATCTGCTCGCGGATGTCCTCAAAGTCGTGGCTGGGGTTGGAGTCGACGTAGGCGGCGTCGGTGGTGTCGGGGACAGCCCTAGGGGTCCCCTTAAGCAACGGGGGAAATCCTCACTTAAAACCCGCAACAAAACCAAAACACGCTAAGCCTAACCATGCGGTGTGCCTAACCATGCAGACACGGCCCACGCCGCAGGGACCCCGACGGCCCATCGAGGCGGCCCTCTTAGAAGTCCCCTCGAGCAGGCTCCGCCTCGCTCGAGGACGCACACCCCCTCGGGCGGGCTCCGCCCCGTTCGAGGGGCAACACTTCCCTCGAGCGGGCTCCGCCCCGCTCGAGGGCTCACTCCCCCTCGAGCGGGTTTCGCCTCGCTCGAGGGTACGTCCCGCCCTCGGCCGGGGTCCGCCACGCTCGAGGGCGCCCCCACGCGTGCGCCGGCCCCCGTACACGGGCATTTAACGCCCCGACACGGGCGGGGGCGGCGCCATCATGCGCTTGGGGCTCGCGCCCCGGTGCCGCCGCACCAACTCCCCGGGGATGAGCCCATCCCCACCCCCGTGGGGAGGGACCGTGCGAGACGGCCGGTGTCGCCCCGTGACACCGCGCGCCTACTCCAAAGACGGCTAACGCGCCGACCCTCGAAGGGGGGCCGGGCGCACCCTCGATTCACTTTCTCGTGACCCCGCAGGGGTTAGGGTGGAGGCGCTAGGCCGGTGGATCGCCATCCCGCCACCTGTAACGAAGATGGTCACCGCCTCGCGCGTGCGGGCGCACGCCGGCGCCGTAGCAACCACTCCAACACCGTGAAGCGCGTTGGGAAGGGACGCCGTTTTACCTACTCCCCGTGCCCCGTACAAGCCGGCGTCGCACCTCCCTTGAAGCCTATCGAGAGGACGCCGCCACCATCCGCCGCCCTCCTACCCTCGAACCGCCACCGTTCGGGTACGAGGCGAGCCATCATGGCCGGATCGCCGCGAAGATCGTCCGGACGGCCGCCCACTCTACAAAGATAGCACGACGTGCTCCCCCACGTAGCTAGATAGCGCGGCGCGCATGTAACCCGCCGCCCCCTTGATCTATAAAAGGGGGGCGAGCCCCCGGCCGCGGGGGGGGGGGGGGGCGGGAGAGACGGACGGACAAAATCCGAGCAACACACCACACACCACGTACTCATTCTCCCACAATATCTTCGCCCACTCCTCCGGGGACTTGGGAGCCACGCTTCCTCTCCCGCCTTGCTTGTATCGGCCCCACTACAAGCACCCCCGTGCTAAGTAATATAGTGCCCCGAGCACGCCTCCCGTCGGGACGTACGGCCCCCTCGGCCGGAACCAGGATAAAATCTCTCGTGTCACTTGTTACTTAGCATCGACCATTGAGGGATAGACCACGGCGCTATCTACCGGTTAGTGTCGGGACCATATTCCGCACCGACGGTGGTGACAAAGATCTCCAGGAGGAGGGGTCGGTGGCGTTGAGGTGGTTTGACTCGCGGCTGGTGAGGTCATCGATGTCGGAGTGGGTGAGGCAGAACCAGAAGAGGATGTGGTCGAAGCCGTGATTCTCCATCACGACCACCACTGCCGTCTTGACCGGTGAGTGGATCTCATGCTTTCGGCGGTGACACTTCGGCCCGGCGGCGGTGTCACTTGTTACTTAGCATCGACCATTGAGGGATAGACCACGGCGCTATCTACCGGTTAGTGTCGGGACCATATTCCGCACCGACGGTTGGCGCCCACCATGGGGCAATCGAGCGCCTAAGGTCATTCCGTCAACTCCTCCATGGTGATCCGCACCGAGTACCGTGGTACCCGCTGCCGCATGGGTAGCTCGCACCCCCCTCCCCCGCCGGATTCGAAATCCGCTTCGGGGACCCGAACTTTCGTGCCACGGGGGAACGGCTATCTCATGCGCCTCACCAACCGTGAGGGAGCTCCGCGCGCGCCGCCGAGCCGAGTCCGCTCCGGTCTCCGCCGCGCGCACCACCACGGCGCGGGGCGCCCGCGGGCACGGATGCCGCGGGTCCATCAACGCCGCGACGCCGCCGCCGCTCCGGGCTACGTTCACGCCGTGCGCGGTCGGAGCGACGGCGGCGCCGAGCGCGCCGCCACTCGGGGCGCGGCGCGCCCACCGTTACGACGACCGCCGCCACCCCGGCGGGACCGCGCGCGCGGTCTCCGACCACGCATCCCCATCGGGTTGCGTGGCGCCACGTCGGCCTACAACGCCAACGTCAACACCACGATGCGCGGGGTTCCGCCCGGCCGCCACGTCTTCGTCGCCGGGGATCCCGACGCCTCAATGGCCGACGAGTCGTCCCTAGGCTCCATCGACGCGTTGCCACCCGCCAACCGCCACGGGTACGCGGAGTGGGGACTTCTCCCCGCGTGCCGGACCCGGCCGCGTTCGGCGTTTCCTCGACGCCGCGGACTACTGGTTTGGCTGTTCCGACGACTCCAGCACCGGGAGCTACGACCCCGAGCGGGAGTGTTACGCCGTCATCACCAACGACCCGGCCAACGCCGGCCGGCGCGGCGGGGCGCCGCAGACGGGGAGATCACCCCCGCCCCGTGGATCGCCGCACGCATGGCCGCGGGGCCAAGCGCTCCCGCCCGGAGCCGACGCCGACGCGCGCCTAGCCCAAGCCCGCGAGCTCGAGGCCAAGCCGGCGGAGGAATACGGACGGTGGCGGCCGCTCCCGCGCCTCAATGGCGAGGAAGCCTCCCGCGCGCGGCGAATGAGCGCGGAGCCGGGCCGACGGTCCGCGACCGCATCAACACCGTCCCCAACGTCGACAACGCGGACGCGCCCCCCGCGGGCAAGCCAAAAGCTCATCGCCGCCGCGACGCTGCTGCGCGCCATGCCGGCACCCTCGACCCCCGAGGCTCGAGACCTGCACCGCGAGGTGCAAACTCTCATCGAGCAAGCGGCCGTCCAGCAGGCCGAGAGCTCGGCCTCGCGCATCCGCCAACAGGGAGACGCGCGGGGCGACGAAGCCGCACCGGGAGGCGAACCCTCGGTGCACGCAGGGGGACCGGCGGGGCAACCCGCCGACCAAGGGCGCACGCCAGCCAAGGAGCGGCTCCTTGACGCACGCGAGGCGCTGGATGGCGACGCCCGCAACGTCATTAACGCCGGCGCACGAGCGGGGGCGGACGCACGAGCAGCCAGGGGCTACCACCCTCGACGGGGCAGACGCTACGACAGCGGCGAGGACCACTCCCCGACACCGGAGCCCCCGGGCACCCGTGTGTTCAGCCGGGAGATCCGCGCGGCGGCGTTCCCCCAACGCTTCCGCCAGCCCTCGACCATCGTCAAGTACAACGGGGAGACGGACCCCCGCGTGTGGCTTAACGACTACCGCTTGGCTTGCCAGCTGGGCGGGGCCACCGGTGATGAGGTCATCATCCGCAACTTGCCCCCGCACCTCGGCGACGCGGCCGGACATGGCTCGAGCACTTGCCCGCCAGCCAAATCCACAACCGGGACGACTCGGTCCACACGTTCGTGGGCAATTTCCGTGGCACGTACGTGCGCCCGGGAACTCCCCGGGACCTTCGCTCCCGCACACGAAGCCCGACGAGTCGCCGCGGGACTTCATACGGCGCTTCTCCAAGCGGCCGCACGGAGCTCCCCAGCGTGGCGCAGTCCGAGATCGTGCACGCCTTCCTCGAGGGCACCACGTGCGGGACCTCGTGCGGGAACTAGGACGCAGCCCGCCCGCGGAGTCCAACGAGCCGTTTGACATCGCCACCGCCTTCGCCTCCGGGAGAGGAGGCCGTGGGGGCAATTTTCGACGGCAAGAAGGGCAAGCGCTCGGAGGACGCGCCCGCGGAGGGCGCAAGTCCAAGGAGCAGCACCGCAACGACAAGCGGGGCAAGAAGGGGAAGAAGCCGCGCCGCGAGGCGCGCGAGCGAGGGGCACAACGGCGGCAATGCCGAGGCCCTCGGCCGTTGACCCGGCTCGATGGGGCCCTCGACCGACCCCTCGAGGCCCGGGGTGTTCGATGACATGCCGAAAAAGCCATGTCCTTACCACAAGACTCCGGTGAACCACACCCTTGAGCAGTGCGATATGCTCAAGAAATTTTATGGCCGTGCCGCCGCGAAGGAGGCAGAGGCCAAGAAAGATGGCGATGGCGACGCGGGCGGCTTCCCCGCTGTTGAAAACGTGTTCCTCATCTTTGGGGGGGCCAACCGTCGACATGTCGACACGCCAGCGCAAGAAGGAGCAGCACGAGGTCCTTGCCGCGGAGAGGGCTCCTCCGTCGTTCCTCAATTGGTCGGAGGATGCCATCACCTTCACCGGGAGGACCACCCGAACCGTGTCCCCAACCCGGCCGAGTACCCGCCGGTGGTTGATCCCATCATCGGGAACGCCCGGTTCTCGAAGGTCCTCATGGACGGAGGTAGCGACCTCAACATCCTCTACGTGCATACGTTGCGCCTCATGGGGATCGGGTTGGACCGACTGCGGCCCAGACGAAGCCGTTCCATGGCATCGCGCCGGCAAGCGAGTCCGGCCCCTCGGGCGCATCGATCCGCCGCTTGGTTTGGCACCCCGAAGAATTTCCGCATGGAGACCCTCACCTTCGAGGTGGTGGGGTTCAAGGGGGGCTTACCACGCTATACTTGGGCGACCCCCGCTACGCCAAATTCATGGCAGTTCCCAATTATACTTACCTGAAGATGAAGATGCCGGGACCGAACGGCGTCATCACCGTCGGGTCATCCATCGAGCACGCGTTCGACTGCGACGTCGAGTGCGTGGAGCACGCAGAGGCACTGGCGCTGGACGAAGCGCTGGTGAACACGCTGGAGAAGATGGTCAACGAAGACCTCGACCCCGCCACCAAGCACGCCGGCACCTTCGAAGCCGCGGAGCAGACCAAGGGGTCCCCCTCGACCCGTCAGCCCCCGAGGGCAAGGCGTTGAGGGTCAGCTCCACCCTCGACCCCAAATAGGAAGTGGTGCTCGTCGACTTCCTCCGCGCCAATGCCGACATCTTCGCGTGGGAGCCCCTCGGATATGCCGGGCATCCCGAGGGAAGTCGCCGAGCACTCCCTTGACATCTCGCCAAATGCCCGCGCCGTGCGAGCAACGGGCCGCGCCGCTTCGACGAGGAGCGGTGACGGGCAATCGGAGCGGAGCTGCGGAAGCTTCTCGAGGCCGGATTCATCAAGGAGGTGTTCCACCCTACGTGGCTAGCAAACCCCGTGCTTGTAAATAAAAAGAATGGGAAGTGGCGGATGTGTATAGACTACACTAGTCTTAATAAAGCATGTCCCAAAGTTCCTTTTCTTTTGCCGCGCATTGATCAGATCGTTGATTCAACGGCTGGGTGTGAATTGCTTTGCTTCCTTGATGCTTACTCCGGGTACCACCAAATAAAAATGAAGGAGTCCGACCAGCTCGCGACTTCGTTCATCACACCGTTCGGGACGTTCGCTACGTCACGATGCCGTTTGGCCTCGAAAATGCGGGTGCAACATATCGCGTTGCATGCGGCATGTTTTTGGGGACCACATTGGACGGACGGTCGAAGCATACGTGGACGACATCGTCGTAAAGACCGAGAAGGCGGACGACACCGGTTAGCGACCTTGGCGTCGCGTTCAACCGCGCCTACGGGCCAACGGGGTCAAGCTAAACCCTGAAAAATGCGTCTTTGGAGTGCCGCGAGGCATGCTCCTAGGATACATTGTCTCCCAGCGGGGAATCGAGGCCAATCCTGAAAAAGTCACGGCCCTCGAACGAATGGGTCCGATCCGGGACCTCAAAGGGGTGCAGAAGGTGCTGGGGTGCCTCGCCGCCTTGAGCCGCTTCATCTCGCGGCTCGGTGGAGAAGGGCCCGCCCCTCTATCGCCCGCTTAAGAAGCACGAGCGCTTCTCTTGTACCACCGAGGCCCAAGACGCGCTCGACAAGCCGAAGGCATCTCTAACGCACGCCCGATTCTCACGCCGCCGCAAGATGGCGGACCCTTGCGGCTCTACGTGGCCGCAACCACCCGGTGTGGTCGGTGCGTGATCGTCGTGGAGCGCATGGAGGAAGGGCACGCCTTGCCCGTGCGGCGGCCGGTGTACTACATCGGCCGAGATCCTATCGGACACGAAAACGCGCTACCCCCCGTGTCCGAGGAGTTGCCGTACGCGGTAGTCCTTGCGCGGCGCAAGCTCCGCCACTACTTCGAGGCCCACCCCCGTCACGGTGGTTTCCTCCTTTCCGCTAGGAGAAATCATCCGCAACCCCGATGCCGCGAGCGGGATTGCCAAGTGGTCCGTGGAGCCGATGGGCGAAACGCTCGCCTACGCCCCGCGCAAAGCCATCAAATCGCAAATCTGGCGGATTTCGTCGGCCGAGTGGACGGACACGCATGCCGCCCCCACAAATCCGGGCAGAGTCTCCGGACTTTGTTCTTCGATGGCTCGGTGATGAAAACGGGAGCGAGGGCGCGGGCCTCGCTCTTCGTATCACCCCTCGGGAACACCCGCGCTACGCAGTGCGCCTTCACTTCCCCGCGTCCAACAACATGGCTGAATACGAGGCCCTTCTCTCGCGGCCTCAAAATCGCCATTGAGTTGGGCGTCAAGCGCCTCGACGTGCGGGGGGACTCGCGGCTCGTGATCGATCAGGTCATGAAGAACGCGAGCTGCCATGACGACAAGATGGAAGCCTACTGCAAAGCCGTGCGGGCCCTCGAAGACAAGTTCTACGACATCGAGCTCAACCATGTGCCCCGCCGCTACAACGAGGAGGCAGACGAACTGGCCAAGATCGCGTCTGGGCGGATCACCGTTCCCCCGAACGTTTTCGCGCGTGACATCGCGCAACCCTCGGTCGTTTTCGAGCCCTACCCCTCGAGTCACGACGGACCCTCGGGGGCTCCCTCGAATCCAGCGGGTGCGGAACCCATGGATGAGGACCCCTCGAATGAGGCGTACGTGCTCTCCCTCCTCGAGGGGTACGGCTCCCACGAGGCCGACGCGATGGACATCGAGCCGGCTCCCGCTCAAGAGGACCGGCGCGAAAAGCACATCGCCCGGATCGATAGAGGGGAACTCCCCGCGGACCGGCCGCGGCCGGGCGCATCGCCAGGATGGCCAAATCTTTTGCCCTCGTCGATGGCGAGCTGTACAAGCGCGCCGCCTCCGGCATCCTACGGCGGTGCGTGCCCATTCCCGAGGGGCGCGAGCTCCTACGGGACATGCACGCGGGGATGCGTGGCCACCACGCCGCGCCCCACACCCTCGTCGGCAACGCGTTCCGCCAGGGCTTTTACTGGCCTACCGCGGTTGCAGACGCCAGCGAGATCGTGCGCACCTGCGAAGGGTGCCAGTTCTACGCCCGCAAGTCCAACTTGCCCGCCCATGCCCTGCAAACCATCCCCGTAACATGGCCATTCGCCGTGTGGGGGCTGGACATCGTCGGGCCCCTGCGAAAGGCGCCCGGGGGCTTCACCCACTTGCTAGTTGCAATCGACAAGTTCTCCAAGTGGGTGGAGGTGCGCCCCATCACGAATCTAAGGGCGGAAGCGGGCGGTAACATTCTTCACCGACATCGTCTACCACTTCGGAGTGCCAAACTCCATCATCACGTACAATGGGTCCCGGCTCACGGGCCGGAAGTTCTTGGAGTTCGTGACAAGTTCCACATCCGTGTGGATTGGGCAGGTGTGGCACACCCACGGACCAACGACCAAGTAGAGCGTGCCAACGGCATGATCCTACAAGGCCTTAAGCCCGGGAATTTTCGACCGGCTCAACAAATGCGGGGCGAAAATGGCTCCAAGAACTACCGGCGGTTGTGTGGAGCCTAAGGACCACCCCCGAGCGAGCCACCGGGTTCACCCCGTTTTTCCTAGTCCATGGCGCGGAGGCCGTCCTCCCCACGGACTTAGAATACGGATCGCCCGGGGTTCGAGGCTATGACGAGGATGCTAACCGAGCGAGCCCGCGAGGACTCGTCGGACCGGTCGGACGAGGCACACCTCGTAGTCTTGATGCATTCCGCGAGGTATCAACGGTCCCTACGACGTTACCAAGCACGCAAGATACGTCGACGGGATTTCGGCGAAGGGGATGCGGTCCTAAGGCTTCGCCAAGATAACCGAGGGCGCCACAAGGCGTCGCCCCCATGGGAGGGACCCTACGTCGTGGTGAAGGTACTCAAGCCGGGCACGTACAAGCCGGCCAACGAGGACGGTGAAGAGCTCTCCAACGCTTGGAACATCCAACAGCTACGTCGCTTCTACCCTTAGCTAGGATTTCCAAGTACTTTTTGTTGTAAAATCACATGGCCAACACCCCAGTTGGTGACAACTATGTAAATGCTCCAAGTCTAATAAAAGGGCAACTCGGCTTTCCCCTGAAACCCAAGTTACCCTCGGGGGCTACTGCGGGGGGCCCCCCCCCCCCCCAAAAATGGTCCCATTTTTTGCGCAAAAATAAAAACAACTCACACGCGCTAAGTCTGTTTTCTACTTCAACTACGAGCAACGATTTGAACAGGGCGCGGGCGGACCAGCGGGAGGAGCGTGCGAGCCAGAGATAGCCTACGCCGCGTGGATATGGCCCTTCTCTCTCGCCTCCAACCCAGCGGACCCCCAGCGAAAAACGAACTCCCCTAAGTAAAATCTACTCAGGAAGAAGGAGAAACAAAAAGGCGCGATAAGCAAAAACTTCATTACGCATCATCAAATGTTTACGGTGGAGATAATGTACTTATTTACAAAGGCCCCATGGCCAGAATACTAATTCAAGAACAAAAAACGGGCCCAGCGCCCAGACTGAGGCGGGAGGAGCGGCAGCGTCAGCGACGTCGGGGAAGAGGAACTCCTCGAAGGCCTCGGCAAGCGACCCGGCGGCGTCGGCGGCGAGCGCATCCACACGCTCCGTGGCCACCTCGTCCTCGACGCCCTCGGGAACAACGTAACCTTCCGCCGGCGCCTCGAAGTTGACCTCGTAGTGGGACCGCACCACTCCGAGGGCCTTCACGGGACGCCCGGATGCGGCGCCCGGCGCATCCGCTCCGTGACGTGGCCGCCAAGGGCGCGCGGGCGGGCCGGCCGGCGAGCTGCCGGCCTGCGCTTCGCCCTCCTCCACGGCACGGCAGGTCTCGAGGGCCGCCTCACGCGCTCTCCCGGCTCCCCGCTCGGAGGAGTTGTACGAAGCCTGCAGCGCCTCGGCCCGCTCAGCCGCGTGCCCTAGAGCGGTGCGCAAGCCTGGAATCGACAAGACAAGAAGGAAATCGAAAGGGGGAAGCGAGCCCTCTAACGAAAACCAACCAGACAAGAAGTCAGGCAGCAGCTCACCCTCGACTTGCTTCCTCTCCGTCTCGAAGTCGCGGCGCACGGACTCGATCGTCAGCTCGAGGCGCTGGACGGTTTCGCCTTGCTCCCGGAGGGCCAGCTCCTGGTTGGCGTTGGTGATGCTGAGCATAAGCGCCTCGTCCTCGACCTTGGAGAACGCGGTGTTCCGCTCCTCCAGCGACTTCTGCGCCGCCTCGCGGGCGATGCGCTCCTGCTCCAGCGCCGTACGGGCGTCGACGAGGGCGGCTCGCTCCTCGCCGGAGCCGCCCCTCGGCTCCTTGGCGGGCGGCGCGCTCTCGCCGAAGCCGCTCCTCGGCGATAGCGAGCGCCGCGGCCTTGGCGTCATGGGCGGCCTTCAAGTCGTCGGCCTCCTTGGCCCGTTGCTCCGGCCCCGCGCGCCCGCTCCTCGGCCCGGCGGCTCGCCGCGCTGTGCCCCCTCGAGTGACGTGCGGAGCTCCCGGGCCTCGCGGCGGACATTGGCTACCTGCGCACTCCCGGTTGGCGGCCGGCGTCCGCGTCTTCTCTAAATCCGAGCGCGCCCGCCACGGCGCCTCATCGCGGTCAATGAGGATCGCGCGGACCCGCTCGAGGCTCGAGCGGCGCGCCGCGTCCCGCCTCGAGTTCTCCCGGGAGCTCGTCGCACCACGCCATGGCCCGTGCGCCGGCCGGTCGTCCGGCGTCCCGAGGGGCGTCGGCAAGCGCGTCGAAAGCGCCGCACCGCTCCCGGAGGCCGGTGAACCTCGGCGTTCACCCGGTCGAAGGCGTCGTACTTGTCGTGGGCGCGACGCTCGAGCTCCTGGCAACCACAGAATCAAAACCCATAAGTGCCGAGACACGAAGGCAACATACACAAACAAAAGAAGGAAGAGAACGAGCAACCACGGCTTACCTGGAAGACGAGCCATGCCGGGCCGCCATGGACCCGCAGCGCCTCATTCAGCGCGCGGTTGAGCGTGGCGCCGTGGCTCCGGAGCTCGCCCCAGAGCTCCTGCTCCCCCCTGGCGTCGGCGAACGCGGGGGGGATCGTCGACGGCCCCCTCCACCGGGCGGGGCGGCCGGCGCGGGGAGGACGAGGCCTCGGCGCCGGTGTCCTCGGCCCCCCACCACCATGTGACCCTCGTGCCGCCTCACGAGGGCCCCCTCCTCGGGGCTCGGGGGGGTCGTGGGCCGGGCCGGCCCGGTCCCACCCGGGCGGCGGGGAGTCGTCCGAGACCTCCACCACCTCCGCCCGCAGATCGCCGGCGGGCGCGGCCGCTTGTGCCGCCTCCACCGGCACCTCCACCCGCGCCTTCGTGGCCACGGGCGCCGGGTCGTGGCGCGCGGCCACCACCTCCGGGCCGTGCGCCGCACCCACGGGTGCCGCCACGAGTTGCGCCCGCTCCACCTCCCTCTCTGCCGGCGCCGTGGGCCGCGCCTCCACGGCGGCGGCCTCCGCGGGCCGCACCTCCACCACGACCGCCGCCGCGGCCTCGTGTCCCCACGACGGCCGGCGCCGGCCGCTCCCCCGTGACCTCTGGCCGCGCCGCGGTGGGTGCGTCCGCCGGCCGGGGCCTCGAGGCCCTAGCCGGGCTTTGCGAGCTCGCGCTCGCCGCCGTGCTTGTCCCCGGTCGCGACGCCCTTGACGAGCGCCGCCGGGTGGGGATGGACGCGTCCGTCCTCGGCCACCTTGGGCGGTGCGAGAGGAGGCACGGTTGGCACCACCCTGCGCAGGCACAAACAAAGGGTTAGAACACTTGACCCTACAAATCAAACCAAGCGAAAAAAGACGAGCTCCTTACCTCGAAGAAGAAAAGGCCCGTTTCCTTTTCCTCGAGGCCTCAGCAGATGAGGCCGGTGCGAGGCCTGCGCGCGCCGCCGTGGCGCCTCCCGACGACGCGCGCGCGCGCGCGCGCGCGCGCCCCCGCCGCCGCACCTCCCGAAGGGCGCCACCGCGCGCGCGCGGCACGCTCGCCCCGCGTGCGGGCACGCCCCCGTCGCGCCCCCCGACGACGGTGCCGCGCGTGCGGGCACGCTCGCCCCCACGCGCGAGCACGCTTGATGCGCGCACGGGCGCGCTCGCCTCGCGCGCGCCTCCGGTGGCGCGCGCGCGGCGCACCTCCGCGGCGCGCGCGCGCCCCCGATGTCGATTGCACGGCGGCGGGCGCGGTTGCGCCCGCCCCGGCGAAGCCGCCCTTGTCGCCGGCGCCGGTTCGGCGACGGGGGCGAAGCGCCACCTATCGAGAGGGGCCCTCCCCCTCGGCCTCTTCCTCTTCGTCCTCCTCCGAGGACGAGTACTCCTCGGTCCTCGGGGAGGAGAGCCCCGGCTCTTCGCGCCGCCGGTACTCCGCGGCGCGCTTGATGTCGCCTCGCGCGCTCCCTTCGCGCGCGCGCGCGCTCCCCGCTCCCGGCTCGCCGCGCCGCCGGCCGAGCGCACGGGAGTCGGGGGGTGGGCGGAACGGACTTGGTGACGGTGAAGCTCACCGGTGCACACGGGGAGCATCAAGGACGCGTCGGGGAAACGAGAAGCAAGACCAAGAACCAAAACAAAATCAAGAACCGAACTCACCCGGCGGGCCGTGGGGAGCATCTCGAGGTCCCATGGGGGTCCGGCCCGCGAGGAGCATCGGCGCCGGGTGTCGACGGCGCTCCGCGCCGGGTGAGCGCATATGGCCGCTCGAGGGGCGTCGAGAGCATCCGCGACCTCGCCGGATCGACGGGGTTGGCCGCCTCTGCCATCTCGAAGATGCGGAGCGGCCTCTCCATCGAGGGCACGACCCGCCGGTGATGGAGGAAGGCGAGGAAGCCCATCGCGGTCGGCCCATGCGCGCCGGTCGGCTGGCCGGGCGGCCGGGCGACTCCTCGCCGCCTCCGTCTTTGGGCCGTGGACACCCCGTAGCCCCAGGAGTCAGGTCTCTCCTTGAACACCCGGCCGGTGTAGGGGGGGAGGCCGGGCTCGGCGTTGCGCAAGTAGAACCATCCCCGCTCCCAGCCGGCGTTGTTCGTCGTCATGGTGCAGGGGATGTAGACGTTCTTGAATTGCCCCCGCGGGGGCAAGCGACATCCCGCCGGCGCGCACCGCGCGGCGGGTCCTCGGCTTCCGTCGTGGACTGCGTGAAGAGCTCCGCGCGGAAAAGGTGAACCCGAGCTCCCGGTTGGCGGGATCCCCGGGTACCCTTCGCGGACGCCCACGAACGTGGCCTCCTCGCGAAATCGCGTTGGGGGCGAAGTTGTGCGGCTCCCACTCGTAGTGGTGGCACATCGCCCGCATGAAGGTGCTCGCCGGCGCGTTGAAGCCCCGCTCGTGGTAACGAATGAAGCTCACCACGTAGCCCTCCCGGCGGGTTGGGCGCGCGGTCCCCCGCCGGCGGCACTATCCACTCCGCCGGCGTCCGTCTTCGTTAGCCGCCCGGTGGCGGCGGCGACCGGCTCGCCAAGGGCCGGCCGGGTCACCGTCGACCTCTCCCAAGCGTACGGCTCCAAGATCGTGAGGGGAGGCCGAGGGCGGCACCATGAGGAAGGACAAAGGAAAGCGAGAGCGGAGGACAAGGAATGGAAGAAAAGCTCTAACAACGACACCGCACGGAGGCAAGGGCGAGATGAAGACGAAGGGACGGGGGACGAAAACGGTGAGGCGTTAAGGTAAACAACCGCCGTCCCCTCCTCCCCTCGGATTTATAAGCCGACGGGCGAGCTCTCTGGAGCGGATGCCCCGCTCGCGTGCTTCGCGGGGAATCTTTCCTTCGCGTCGACGGGCGGGCCCCACCACGGCTGCGGCGGCCACATCCGCGCCCGGACGGGGCATCATCACGGCGAAGACCCGCGAGAGGGCCGAGGCAAGCCGTCACGTCCGCCCTTGCCACGCCGCCCATTACGCGCGCGCGCGCGGCGCGACGCCTAAAAAGGCGCGCCCACCGCCGCAAAACCGCGACCACGGCTTGCGAGGCATTTAAATGATCGGGTCCCTTGCCAAGCAAGGAGAACCCTCGAGTGGGGCGAACCCCGGCTCGAAACAAAAACAACCCTCGATGGGATATCGACGTGAGAAGGCCGCCGGGACACCGCTCGATGTAGAGCGAGGCACCGCGAGCACCCATGCCACGTAAAACCCTCGAGCGGCACGAGCCCTTGGCTCCAGACGATAACAACCCTCGATGGGATATAGGCGTGAGAGGGCCGCCCGGGACCTGCTCGATGTAGAGCAGGCACCGCGGGCACCCATGCCACGTAAAACCCTCGAGCGGCACGGGCCCTTGGCTCAGGATGATGTCAGCCCTCGAAGGGACATCGACGTGAGAAGGTCGCCCGGGGCTCGCTTGATGTAAAGCGGGCACCGCGGGCACCCATGCCACGTAAAACCCTCGAGTGGCACGAGCCCCCGGCTCGAGACAATATCAACCCTCTAAAGAAGGCACGCGCGTGAGGTGGTCGCCCAGGGCCTACTTGAAGTAAAGCGGGCACCGCAAGCACCCATGCCGCGCTGTGCTACCAACCAGCGCCTCGAGGGGCGGCTCGCCCGGACCCCTCGACGGCCGCAAACGCAAAAGACGGGGCCGGTCCGGAGCACGGCCCCGCACGGCCCTGCGGTCGGAGGGTTCGAAGCGACCCTCGACGGGTTCGAACGGGCGCCACGGATCGCGAGTTAGGGACGATGAGGGCACGCGCATTCGAGCCGTTCCTCGAGCCGTCGGTTCGAGGGTGCCCCACATGTCGTGTTCGAGAGCCGGCGAGGGGCAGCTAGCGAGGGGGATCCCACCGAGGGAGAGCTTCCGCGCCCTCGGTCCCCATCGAACGGGACCGAGCCCCACCTAGCAAACCCACGCAAGCGCTTCCCCATGGGCGTGTCTCCGGACCGCGCGGCCTACCCTTATCGAACGGGGCATGGGCGTCCACCTGAACCACCCGCTAGCGGCTCGACGAGGAATCCGCAATCCTCGACCCGCTCGATGGGGGTTGCGGAAACCTCACCCTCCGGTCCCGCGGAGGGAGCGGCGAGGGCGCGTAAGAAAACAAGTCGTAAAGCTCGACCCGATCGCCTCGAACGGGCCAAGGCTCGGGGGGCTTGACGCACGGCTACACCTCCTTGAAATTGCACCCGCCGGGAAGCGGTGCCGGCGGCGCGTGCACCCCGGCCGGGCGAGACACCGCCGATGCCGGTTGGAATATGTGCCACGCCCTCGACCAATTCTTACGGTTAACCCCTGCGGGGAGCATCCACGCTCTGCGGGGGCCGAGGGGCTGGACCGCGGGTCCGGCCGCGCGGCCCCACGGAAAGCGTTCGCAAAACAAGGAGGGAAGAACGTCCTATCGGTAGGTTCCGGCATACGCGGGAGCCTCGATGGCAAACCCACGGATGCTCGGGGGCTGCGCTCGGGGACGGCCCTAGGGGTCCCCTTAAGCAACGGGGAAATCCTCACTTAAAACCCGCAACAAAACCAAAACACGCTAAGCCTAACCATGCGGGTGCCTAATCATGCGGGACACGGACCACGCCGCGGGGACCCGAGCGGCCCATCGAGCGGCCCTCTTAGAAGTCCCCTCGAGCGAGGCTCCGCCTCGCTCGAGGACGCACACCCCCCTCGGGCGGGCTCCGCCCCGTTCGAGGGGCAACACTTCCCTCGAGCGGGCTCCGCCCCGCTCGAGGGCTCCTCCCGCTCGGCGGGTTTCGCCTCGCTCGAGGGTACGTCCCGCCCTCGGCGGGGGTCCGCCACGCTCGAGGGCGCCCCCCACGCGTGCGCGGCCCCGTACACGGGCATTTAACGCCACGACAAGGCGGGGGTGGCGCCATCATGCGCCGGGGCTCGCACCCGGTGCGCCGCACCAACTCCCCGGGGATGAGCCCATCCCCACCCGCGTGGGGAGGGAGCGTGCGGTGCGGCCGGTGTCGGCCCCCGTGACACCGCGCGCCTACTCCGGTACGGCTAACGCGCCAGACCCTCGAAGGGGGGCCGGGCGCACCCTCGATTCACTTTCTCGTGACCTGCGGGGGTTAGGTGGAGGCGCTAGGCCGGTGGATCGCCATCCCGGCCAGCGTAACGACATGGTCACCGCCCCCGCGCGTGCGGGCGCACGCCGGGCGGCGCAGCAGCCACTCCAGCACGCGTGAAGCGCGTTGGGAAGGGACGCCGTTTTACCTACTCCGTGCCCACGTACAAGCCGGCGTCGGCACCTCCCTCGAAGCCTATCGAGAGGGACGCCGCCACCATCCGCCGCCCTCCTACCCTCGAACCGCCCTTGTTCGGGTACGAGGCGAGGCCATCATGGCCGGATCGGCTGCCGAAGATCGTCCGGACGGCCGCCCACTCTACGACGCAGCACGACGTGCTCCCCCACGTAGCTAGATAGCGCGGCGCGCATGTAACCGCCACCCCCTTGATCTATAAAAGGGGGGGGCGAGCCCCGGCCGCGCGGGGGGGGGGGGGGGGGGGCGGACGGACGGACAAAATCCGAGCAACACACCACACACCACGTACTCATTCTCCCACAATATCTTCGACCACTCCTCCGGGGACTTGGGAGCCACGCTTCCTCTCCCGCCCTTGCTTGTGTCGGCCCCACTACAAGCACCCCGGTGCCAAGTAATATAGTGCCCGAGCACGCCTCTGTGGACGTACGGCCCCCTCGGCGGAACCGGGATAAAATCTCTGTGTCACTTGTTACTTAGCATCGACCATTGAGGGATAGACCACGGCGCTATCTGCGGTTAGTGTCGGGACCATATTGCACGCAGAACGGGTGGTGACAAAAATCTCCCGGGAGGAGGGGTCGGTGGCGTTGAGGTGGTTTGACTCGCGGGCGGTGAGGTCATCGATGTCGGGGTGGGTGAGGCGAGAACCGGCGAGAGGATGTGGTCAAAGCCGTGATTCTCCATCACGACCACCACTTGCCGTCTTGGTCGGTGAATGGATCTCATGCTTCGGCGGCGACCTCCGGCCCGGCGGCGGTGTGCGTCCGGGGGCAATTGGAGAGGACCATCGCGAGCAGGAGGAGCGCTACGAGGAGGCCCCGCCCGCCCACATGCACGCGGCGCTCGCGATGCACCTTGGTCGCCCGCAGCCGCACGCGCTGCCGCTAGGTCGACCGAGTCGGGTTTGGTTGGGGAGAGCAATTTAGAAGAGATAAGGATAAGGGGCACATTTGTCTTTTCACATGTCTTTTCTTATTTCTCAAATTTTTTCACCCAGATGCATGTCACGGAGTTAGAAATAGGGGTAAACGACGCCTTCGTTTGTGAACAGTAGCGGTAAAAATGCAAAGTGAGAAAAAGTCGAGGCAAAATTGCAATTGAGTGTGAAAATGACGGTAGAAACACAATGGCCCCTTATTATTACTACCTTCGTTCTTAAATATATGACACCATTGACTTTTTTCATTTGTTTGACTATTCGTCTTTTCTACAAATATTTTTCCAAATCGATAAAATCAAGTTAAATCTAAAGTACATGTGACAATAGACATAATGATACAAATCTTACTTTAGTTAACTAACTTGTTCCACATGTATTGTGGGTCGAAGTTGGAGTAAAAAGTCAACGGTGTCATATATTTAAAGTCGTCCACAGGCTCCATCGACGCGTTGCCACCGCCAACCGCCACGGCTATGCGGAATGGGACTTCTCCGGCGTGCGGGACCCCGTCATGTTCGAGCGTTTCCTCGACGCTACGGACTACCGGTTTGGGCGCTCCGACGACTCCCGACGCGGAGCTACGACCCCGCGCGGGAGTGCTACGCCGTCATCACCAACGACCCGACCAATGCCGGCCGGCGCGGTGGGCGCGGGAGACGGGGAGATCACCCCCCCCGGGGATCGCCGCGCGCATGGCCGCGGGGCCAAGCGCTCTCGCGGGGGCGGACGCCGACGCCCGGTGGCCCAAGCCCGCGAGCTCGAGGCTAAGTCGGCGGAGGAATGCGGACGGTGCGGCTTCTCCGCGCGTCGATGGCGGGGGGAGGCCTCCCGCGCGCGGCGAACGCGCACGGGAGCCGGGCCGGCGGGGGTCCGCGACCGCATCAACACCGTCCCCAACATCGACAACGCGGACGCGCCCCGCGCGGGCGAGCCAAAAACTCATCGCCGCCGCGGCCGCCGCGGGCCATGCCGGCACTCTCGACCCCCGAGGCTCGAGACCCGCACCGCGAGGTGCAAACTCTCATCGAGCAAGCGGCGTCCGCGCGGGCCGAGAGCTCGGCCTCACGCATCCGCCAACAGGGAGATGCGCGGGACGACGAAGGCGCACCGGGAGGGCGAACCCTCGGTGCACGCGGGGGGACCGGCAGGGCAACCACCGACCAAGGACGCACGCCGGCCAAGGAGCGGCTCCTCGACGCACGCGGCGGCCGGATGGCGACGCCGCGGCGTCATTAACGCCGGGCGCACGAGCGGGGGTGGACGCACGAGCGACAAGGGGCTACCACCCTCGACGGGGTGGACGCTACGACAGCGGCGAGGACCGCTCCCCGACGCCGGAGCCCCCCGGCACCCGTGTGTTTGAAGGATCAGATGGCGACTAGAGAGGGGGGAGTGAATAGGAGCCGGTAAAAATTCTTCCCAAAGAACCCGGCCTATGTCCTACTCAAAACCCGGTCACACACAAGCGATGGATCGAATCACGCACCAATCGCCAAGACCACGAGGTTATGGATCAACCTCTAGCCTTAAAAACGATTCCTCGAAGCACACGCGGAAGCACTAGAAAGGGGAGGAAGGAATCGAACCAAGAAGCAAAGCACACAGGCTCTGGCGGACCGTCCGCGCAGGAGGGCGGAGCCGTCCGCAAGAGCCGCGCGCGGACCGTCCGGCCGGGTATCGCGGGCCCCGTCCGCACCCGGCCGCGGACCGTCCGGCCTTAGCCGCGGACCGTCCGTTAATTTAGACAACGACCCAAAGACACCCCCGTGTCACGGACCATCCGCGGGGAGCACGCGGACCGTCCGCCAGCACCCGCGGACCGTCCGCCCGACACCGCGATTGTCCGAAACTTCGTCCAACCAAAAACCAAAATCACAACGGATCGAAACAAAGGACGAGCAAGAACGCGAAGAACACGGGATGAACTGGGACCCGCGCGGACCGTCCGCCCGGTCCTCGTGGACCGTCCGCCGGGTGCGGACGAACGTAAAATAGCCCGACCCCGAAAGTCAACTCTCCCAAATCATCATCGGATTTCCCAAACGGTTGAAGCCTTGTAGAGACAAGGGTTTGGGGACTTGAAAAGCGTCACACAAGGATGCTATAGCCCAAAAATCTTGCCTCCTAACTCCCTAAATCACCGGAATCGCGAATCCTTTGAGCACCACCAAAAACTAGAGCACCGAACGAAAACTCACGAATCGAAGTAGTTTCCGGCGTTTGAGGGCACAAGATCAAGCACAAAGATGCACAAGACATCTATCCATGTTTCCCTCAAAGAAATCCGGGAAGAAACTCACTCAAATCCGCGGAATCACACCGGGAACAAAGGCACGAAAATAAGCACAAAAAGCCACGAAAAACAACCCCGAATCTTCTATACAAACCAGGAAAGATTCACAAGGTCTAGCATGCCGCCCTAGCATCCATCCCTCTCAACAAATCTCTCATGAAGCTCTCATGCTAGCCTAGAGAAAATAGGAAGGAAAATAGCTACGAAAATGAGAAAGAGAAGGGGGAAATGAAACCCTAAGTCGCGGAGAGAGAGCCATCAACACACACTCCGAGGCTTATATATCGAGTCCCGCCGAGTGGTAAATGACTCGACTACCCCTAACTACACTACTGGCGATACAACCCACGTAGGGGCATTTTGGTAATGTTTGTGGGTCTTGCCATCGGACGGCCATGCCTTTGCCGCACCCCGCGTCCTCCCGACGCAAGCCATGCGATCCCGCCGCGTGTCCTCCGCTTCGAAGCTTCCCGACACGCCGGATCCCGTCTCCGTCGTGTTGGGCCCTCGGACTTGGTTTTGAGGCCCAAACCAAGAAACCGTCCGCCGATGGTTTTGTGGGCAAACCACCAAACCCCGCATGCCCGGGCCCCGCCTCCCGCCAAACCACTTGACTTGACCGCCACCGTGCACCAGCTCACTTGTCCATGACTTCGTCTTGCTTGTGTCGCCACCATGTGGCCCGCACCCGATCCCGCCTGTCCACCGGGTCCCTCGAACCGAGCCTACTTGTCTCTCCATCTCCCGGAGGCCCCTCAAGGTCGAAGACCTTTCGCGCCCGTTCTTCACACCCGCAACAACACGAACTAGGCCGCGAGCCTACACTCGCGCACTAAGCCAAGAGTCGGTCCAACACCCGTTGTCAATCACTCATCACTAAGGAGCGGTCATCCACCGACCACCGGGACGCTCCCGGTCCTCAATCTCCCCCTTGATGAGTGCATTGACAACACACAACGCGAAATAAAATTCGAGTGAAAGAGAATGAAAGAAGAAAGAAAAAAAAGAAGCTCAACTCATGACCAAAACCGAAGAAAGGCAAAGAAAGGTCACAAGCCAAGCAAAGCACAAAATCCACACCGAAAACAACAAGAAAGCTCCCCCCCGAACAAATGCCTCCCCCCGAACATGTGGATGCACACTTCCAAATTTCAGCTCACCTTTTCTCGAATTTTCATTAAGCTCACCTTTTCTCCCCCTTGTTGACAATGTATGAATCAAGGTGAAAATGCAGAAATGCAAAGCAAAGCATATAAACATCTACATGAGCTTCTCAAATAAGCCAAATCTAGTGTCAAAGGCTAAAAATGAGACAAAGATCACACCCATGAATCATAGCATAGTCAAAGCATTGTGTTGACGGATAAAATACGTATCCCTCTACGATCCGCAAGCGTACGGACCCCACACCTTCTTCACCACGGGATTCCCAAGGTTCTTGTCAATCCGCGGAGCAAGGGGATTACAAGCGTTCGATCAACAACGACACACTAGCTACTAAAACCCTAACTACTATTATACTAGAAAAACAACTAAACTCACTAGAGAGAATGATAAACGATCAAGAGAGAAGACACTCGCCCACGGGTCTACGATACTAGAGCATGCAATCGCTTAAAGACATGAAAAACCAATCTAATCTATCGGGGTTGTGACCACGGTTTCGCCCTTTCCCTCCTCTCGTACTTGTCACTACGCGAAGGTATTCATGACTAGACCTTTGATGGCCACGGCGTATTGAATGGATCCAAGGAAGCATTGGAGCTCTACTCCCTCTATGGCACGGTTGCAAGCCTTAAGCATTAAAGTATATTCAACACAAGATGATAGATAGAAAATCCGACAAAGTGCGATTACATCTCACGATCGATTACAACCCATGGACGAATGAGAAGATTACCCCATCAAGGTGCTGATCATGGCACCGTTGATCATGGTTTCCCTTCCGCCGGTGTCTTCCTCCTTCTCCACGAGAGGGTGCTTCCTTCGAGGTGGTTGATCTCCGGCCCAAGATCCTCCTCCTCTCTCTCTAGCTTGTGGATGGCCTTCGGTGCGAATAAACTCCTCTCTCGTCCGTTGGCGGCGCGTCGGGGGGTTTTAGGGTCGAAGATCCTTCGAGGGCAAGGAAAACGGGACCGAACCGGTGCCCGAAGTGGGCCGGGCCGATCCGACCGGGCCGGCCGGCCCGGGCCCGGTTCGGCCGGTTCGGTCGCCCTTTTTGCTCCGTGGGTCCTCGTGCACTTATCTACTTCGCCCCCTCCACTTGGATGATTTTGACGCTGTTATCCTCGCGATCAAGATGGAGACTCTCTTTGCATGAAGTTTGATCTTTTACGCTTCAATCCCCGGGGGTGTTCCTCGTAACACTTCGGTCCTCACCACCATTGGAAGTAATTTCAGCGAGCTCATGAACACGAACAAGACTCCATGAATGCTCCTTTGAACTTATTGCAAATCCGTCCTTTATGTCCATGATTTCCTACATAAACACAACACTTCCAAATGCATGCACAAAGATGAACTTGTTATATGATTAGCATGCCTAGTGGCGGGTTAGTTCAATAATCAAATCCAAACCAAAGTGTAATGAACATGCTAGGTGCACCAAAATACACCGTCAACATCTCCCCCACACTTAGCTCTTGCTCGTCCTCGAGCAAGTACTCGTAAAAGAACTTCGTCCAAGGTGTGTAATCGTGTACCACTTATCCTTCTTCACAAGTTAGTCAATCCCTTCATCATTAATACATAAACACAAAGTAATGATAATCAAACATAAACATGGGCGTTTAGAACTTTTACCACGTCAAGATTTACCCCACAACTCAAACTCTTCACTCGAAGCCTTCATTTTCAGCCATACTTACTTCTTTGCTTCCATCGGAGGGTTTTTATGATTTTCAAAACAAAAATTCCTGCAACAAGTATTAGACAAAAACCTTTCTCCAAGCTCTCTCAAGTCACTCATATGAAGTGGCTATCCTAACCAAATTTTATAAAACTCTCACCTCCCATTAATCTCTCATATATTATGTAAAAGTGGAGCTATAGGTAGGGCTAGCGCAATCAACACAAGTATTGTTAAACTAAGAACTTCCTCTAATGGTTGTCTACCTTTCAAAGCCAATGATCATGAGAATTAACCATATGTAGGGATATCAAGGATGAGAAGATTTAGAATGGTGGACATGTGCAAGGGCAAAAGAAAACTGTGACTTCAAGGCACCAATGATGTCCTCGTTGTCGGATTGCACATGGTTGGAAATAGAGTAAAAGTTTCGTCTCACAATCAACGTGACATCCTTCCTTACACTTTATTATTTTCTTTTCTTTCACTTGATCCATCCCTCTCATATCTTCATTGCTAACTCATCTCTTTTTTTTTTCTTCCTTCATTCACATATGATTTTTCTTTCTTTCTTTCTTTCTTTCTTTTCCATACACATACTTTTTCTCTTTATTTTTCTCTCTCTTGACAATTTTTCAAAGCTTTCAATTCTCCCTTTTCTCGCATGCATACAATCTGAAATTTTTAAATAAACCATGCTAGAGACGAGACGAAACTTTGAAAATAGGTTGTGTTCAAGGAATACGATATTCAAAAGAGGTGTATAGGTTTGGGTATGGAATCCGGCGATGTACACGACTTTCGTTGTGAAAGACATGTTACCGAATGAATGACGAGGCTAGCAACAAAAGATAAGCACAAGGACATGATCATTGCTCGAAATTAAAACTCACCAAGAGAGAAGGGTCCTAGCCTAACTCATCGTGCTAATCACACTTATGGTGGAGCGAAAAAAAAACAAACTTGGCTTTGGATAGGAATTTTTTATACTCTCAACTTGGAAAAAGAGATTTTGCTAACCTTTATTACAAGGGTTTTAATATAATTTTCAGAACTGAAATCCTCCAATTTTTAGCATCGAAAATAGCACAACTAGCATATGAAGCTCAAGATCGAAGTGCGGTATGGGTACTTTAAGTAGTAGCGATTCCACTAAGCACCACGGTAAACGATTTTCAAACCATATACTTGTATTCATATATCAAGAATCGAGGATTAAACAAACAAGTAAATAAAGATAAACAATACAAAAAACACAAAGATATATATAAGACTCTTTTTATTTGGTTTTCTTGACTCAACACTAATTTAAGACACTTGCAAAAAATTTTTAAAACAGACTCAAAAACTAAAGACTCATTAAAACGCTAGGACTCTCACACGAAGATTAAACCGAACCTAATCTTGAAGTTCAAAAGCTAAGGCTAGCGAGCTAGCTCTCCCCCACACTTAAAACATACGACGTCCTCGTCGTATCTTACAAAAACCAAAGGGGAAAACTAGATCTAATGGTACTTCGAGCAAGCTTTGCACCACTTGCCTCTCATGTTTCCAACCATGCCGAAAAGTTTGCGCACGTTACGGTTAAGGAACTTGTAGTCATCTTCAACTACGCGCTCCAAGTCCTCCATACGCCGCTTCATCGCTTCCATGGTTTGAAGACATTCATCGGCCGACGCGTAGAGAGCGGCTGCGATGGATTGACGGCAAACTCGACAAGACACCGGATGCAATCCGAAGGGGTCATCGTCGCCATAATCTCCACCGTTGTCACCACCGTCGTCGCCACCTCTATTGTTGTCGCCTTCGCCACCGCCGTTTCCGTCGCCGTTGGGGCCCTCGGGAGTCCTTTCATAGGGGCCGCTCGCCCCAATCATCATCATCTCTACCGGCGGCCGCCCACGAGCTCGGGCTACGATCGTCGGAGTAGTCGCTATCCCCATATTCCTTAGGCTCCGGCGACATCTCCTTGTAATCCTTACGCTTGATGCCTTGGAGACGTGCCGACCTTCGAACGGGTGTAGGGACCTTCTCTCCTTCGACGGGGTAGCGAGATGCAAGAGCTCCGGTCGGGACACGTCCTCCGCAACGGATACGTGCGGTCCTCTTGACGGGTAGCTTGACCTCGCATCGCATCGCCTCCTCCATCGATGGCTTCTTGGCTTCTACCTTGAACTCTAAGCTTTTTGGAGGCTCAATGGTCGCTACAAGGGTGCAACACATTGCTTGAAAGGTTTGATTCTCGAGCTCCCGCTTCGGCCAAATATATAGTCCCGAGAGAAAAGCCACCGGGAACCTTATTTTCCTTTTTTACACTTCCCTTAAAATTTTCCGACCAAACAAGGAAGTCAAAAAGGAGCAATTCGGGCGAAATTCGGGGACATCGGGCGTCGAGGCCCCGCCCGGGCCGATCCTCTTTGGGCCGGCCGGCCCACCCGCCTCGGGGGCGGGCCGGGTCCGGTTTTTTGCACACCGCCCTATTTTTGTCGTCCTCGGCCCATGGGAAAAAGTTGGCCCGCTTAATCTTCGCGAAAAACTCCGAAAAGCTAAAAGAAAAATTATTTACGAAGTTGGTGCCTTGTTTTTCGTCCTAGGCGGGACGTTCGGGCTCTTCCTCCATGGTAAAGACGTCAACATGATGAACGGGCACGACATCGGGTTCGTAGTAAACCTTAAGCCGCCGTCCATTCACCACAAATTGATCGCCGTTTATATCCATAATGGTTACCGCTCCGTTGGAGAACACCGAATGCACAACATAAGGTCCGTCCCACTTGCTTTGCAATTTCCCCTTTCCGAAGGTTTTAAACCTCGAATTGTAGAGGAGGACCTTATCTCCTTCTTTGAATTCTTTTTTGTTCAATCTTTTATCATACCACCTTTTGATTCTTTCTTTGTATATGCTTGCGTTTTCATAAGCTTTCAACCTCAACTCCTCTAGCTCGCTTATTTGAATTCTCCGTTTCACCACCGCGGCATCGAGATCAAGGTTCATCTCTTTAATCGCCCAATAGGCTTTATGTTCTAACTCAACCGGAAGGTGGCAAGCTTTTCCATAGACGAATTGATAGGGGGTCATACCTATCGGTGTTTTAAACGCCGTTCGATAAGCCCATAAAGCGCCGTCTAATTTCTTTGACCAATCCTTGCCTCCCTTCTCTATGGTCTTGTTAAGTATGCTTTTTAATTGCCTATTTGACGTCTCCGCTTGTCCGTTGGTTTGTGGGTGATAGGCCGTGGAGACCCTATGCTCAATTCCCAACTTGGACAAGCACTTTTTAAAGTTCTTCCCGGTGAAATGAGTTCCTCCATCACTTATCAAGATTCTCGGTGTCCGAAACGGGGAAAAATCACGTTCTTGATCATAGTGATGGACTCCTCCGTAGAAGCTTTACGACATGGTATAGCCTCTACCCACTTGGATACATAATCAACCATAACAAGTATATACTCGAATCCAAATGAGTTTTTAAAAGGCCCCATGAAGTCTATGCCCCATACATCGAATATGTCGACTTGCAAGTTGTATTTCAAAGGCATAGAATTTCTTTGAGAGATGTTTCCGGTTCTTTGGCATTCGGGGCATGACGCAACATATCTTTTAGTATCTTCATGCATCTCCGGCCAATAGAATCCGCTCGACCATACTTTGGCTTCGGTTCGAAAATGGCTATAGTGCCCACCGTACTCCGCCGAGTGGCACTTCCTTAGAATCTCAAGCCTCTCTTCTCTTGGCACACATCTTCTCATTACTCCATCATTGCCAAGCTTGAAGAGGTATGGTGCGTCCCAAAAATATTTCTTACTTTCAGAAATTATCTTCCTTTGAGTGTTTTTGTCTAGATGATCGAGGGGCATCCTTCGAATCGCTCGAATGATGTCGATCATCCAAGTATCTTTATCAAGCACTCTATAGAGGTGGTCATCTCTCATCTTGTCTTCTATGGGCTCTTTATCATCTTGCCCACGATTCATCCTAGACAAATGATCGGCCACAACATTCTCCACCCCCCTTTTTATCACGAATTTCAACATCGAACTCTTGGAGAAGAAGGATCCAACGAATCAAACGAGGTTTAGCTTCCTTCTTAGCCAAGAGATACTTTATGGCTGCGTGATCGGTGTAAACAATGACTTTCGAGTTCACGATGTAAGATCTGAATTTTTCGAAAGCGAATACCACCGCTAGCAACTCTTTTTCCGTAGTAGCGTAATTTAATTGTGCCCCACTAAGAGTTTTGCTAGCGTAGTAAACGGCGTGAACTCGGCCTTCCTTTCTTTGTCCCAAGACCGCGCCTACGGCGTAGTCACTTGCGTCACACATGATCTCGAAAGGTTGGCTCCAATCCGGAGGTTGGATGATGGGAGCACTCACCAACGCATTTTTCAAGGTCCGAAATGCCGCTAGACACTTCTCATCAAAGTCGAAAGCCACATCCTTTTGAAGAAGGTGTGTTAAAGGCTTGGTGATCTTTGAGAAGTCCTTTATAAATCTTCTATAGAATCCGGCATGGCCTAGAAAGCTCCTTAAGGACTTAATATCCGTAGGAGGTGGGAGTTGCTCAACCGTCTCTACTTTAGCCTTGTCCACTTCAATTCCTCTCTCGGATATAACATGACCGAGCACTATGCCTTGCTTAACCATGAAGTGGCATTTTTCCCAATTTAAAACCAAATCTACCTCCGCACACCTTGTAAGGACTTTCTCTAAGTTTGCTAAGCAATCCACGAACGTCTTCCCGTAAACGGAAAAATCATCCATAAACACTTCAACAATTTCTTCGATGAATTCGAAAACACGGCCATCATGCAACGTTGAAAAGAGGCCGGAGCGTTGCATAGGCCGAAGGGCATCCTCCTATATGCAAACGTTCCGTAAGGACACGTAAATGTTGTCTTATGTTGATCCTCCGGTGAATGGGAATTTGCATGAACCCCGAGTATCCATCGAGAAAGCAAAAATAAGCGTGGTTTGCTAACCTCTCGAGCATCTCGTCTATGAACGGTAGGGGGAAGTGATCTTTCTTCGTCGCTTTGTTAAGCTTACGGTAATCAATACACATCCGCCACCCGGTCACGGTTCTTTGCGGTATTAATTCATTCTTTTCATTCTTCACCACGGTTAAACCTCCTTTCTTCGGCACACAATGTACCGGGCTCACCCATTCGCTATGTGGAACCGGGTAGATGATTCCGCATCAAGTAACTTGATAACCTCTTTCTTTACTACCTCTCGCATGGCATGGGTTAGCCTCCTTTGGTGGTCCACTACGGGCTTACATTGGTCTTCCATTGGTATACGATGAGTGCAAAAGGTCGGGCTAATACCTTTGAGATCGTTAATTGAATATCCAATCACCTTCCTATGTTTTTTTAATAAAATCAGCAACGCTTCATTTTCTTCGGGGCTCAACTCGTCGCTCACAATGACCGGATAAGTTTTGTCCGGCCCCAAAAATTCATATTTTAATCCCTTGGGCAAAGGTTTAAGGTCTACTTCGGGCACTTGTGGCTCCTCGGGTTTGATTTCTCCTATGTCTTCGAACTTCTCTTCCTCCACGCTACCATCATGCGGCTCTAAGCCTTTTGTTGCTTCCTCTAGTTCTTCATCTTGTTGATTACTAATTTGATTTTCCATCGCTCTTTGCAGCGGGTCTCTAAGGGTTTCAACAAAACAAAGACTATCTATCTCTTCTATTTCTTCATCTTCGGGAGGAAAAGGAGTAAGGTGTTTAGAAGCACGAAGAAAGTTATATGTGTACTTTGTTCCATTAAGGTTCATTGTTACTTTGCCTTCTCCGCATCTAACACGGCATCAACCAACTTAAGAAAAGGCCTACCTAAGATTATATGATCAGAATTACTATGGTAAGCATCAATAACAAAGAAATCGGTTGGTATACGCTTTCTAGAAATTTTTACTTTCATGTTGCAAGCAATACCTAGAGGTTTGATAGTTCTACCATCTCCCATAATTAATTTCGTTGAAGTTGGAGCTAAGTCTAGGTTGTGGTATTGAACTTTATCATAAATTTTAGAAGATAGAACACTTACTTGGGCTCCGATGTCGCATAAAGCTTTGCATTGAACTCCGTTAATCTCGCAACTCAAGTGCGGCGTCATCTTCTCTTCTTCTTCGGATCCGATCGAATAAATTTCAGCAAGGCGAGCGTATGGTGATGCTTCGGGCTTGATCCCCATAATCCTCTTCACCCTCGGCAATATGTTCCGATCCACCACATCATCTCCAAAGAGCTTTTCAAAAATCTCACCGGTGGTTTCGAGGTCGTATGAATTTTCAGCTTTCCTCTCCGGTGGGAAATCCACTTCCAATGCTCTTGCCATCCCCTTTTGATTAGGGAACGGTCTTCTCTTGTCGAATACTTCTCCGTAATCAATAGGAACCCAATCCATTGGCTCGAACTCCCTTAGTGGCTTCGCGCTTGACATGCTTCTCTTATTCGTCTCATTTGGTGCGGCGAAGTCGACGTTTGGTGTAGTTCTTGACTTGATGTGTTCTCGTTCAAGCTTCTCCACGATTGGCTCCTCTTTTGTGACTTCCGGGTTGCCTCTTTAGAAAAATCAGCAAGCTTTTTCTTCCTTGAATTAAATTCGGCTCTTCCGCAAGTCTTGTTTCCCAATCTCTTCGCATGGCAGCCGCTTTGCTAACTTTTTGTAGAAGTTGGGCGGCTTCCGTGAGTGTTTTCTCCATGAGATCCCCACCGCACACATTTCGACGTGTCGCATGCAACTAGGGGTTAGGGAAAAGAAAAATGTATGCAAGAGTACGTCACCGTGAAGCCGAGTTTTGGTCCTTGTTCGATTAATTCATTAAACCTATCCCGTGCTTGGTCTATCCCTTCCTCTTCTCCTTGCATAAAAGTGATCACTTGCCTCCTTAGATGTTGAACCTTGCTCATTGGAAAGAACTTCTCGCAAAACTTCTTTGTCAACTTGTTCCAATTGCCTTCAACTTCAAAGGACGCAACCGAATACCATGTCTTTGCTTTGCCGGCAAGTGAGTAGGGAAAGAGATTCCATTTGAACCATTCATCGGGAACTCCTTCTTGACGCACCGTGTTGCATATTGTCGTGAAATCCCTTATGTGTCTATATGGGTTCTCCTCAACCATCCCTTCAAACGGGTTTTCCGCCACCATCTTCATGATCTTGGATTTAATTTCATACTTGGTCGCTTCGAGCTTCGAATCCGACTCTTGTACCTTTATGTCTTCACATCGAGGGCTAGCGTAATCCCTTAATGATTTCTCCGGTTCTTCCACGGGTTGATTAACGAACTCCATCTAGACAATAAGATAAAAACAAAAACAAAAAGAAACAAGTGTTTTTCCGATAATATATGTTAGATAAAGCAAATAAAAGATAAACTAAAATATAAAACTAAGTTAGATGCGAATCAAACGATGTAAACTAACTTGCTCCCCGCAAGAACGGCGCCGGAAAAAGGGGCTTGTTGACGGATAAAATACGTATCCCTCTACGATCCGCAAGCGTACGGACCCCACACCTTCTTCACCACGGGATTCCCAAGGTTCTTGTCAATCCGCGGAGCAAGGGGATTACAAGCGTTCGATCAACAACGACACACTAGCTACTAAAACCCTAACTACTATTATACTAGAAAAACAACTAAACTCACTAGAGAGAATGATAAACGATCAAGAGAGAAGACACTCGCCCACGGGTCTACGATACTAGAGCATGCAATCGCTTAAAGACATGAAAAACCAATCTAATCTATCGGGGTTGTGACCACGGTTTCGCCCTTTCCCTCCTCTCGTACTGTCACTACGCGAAGGTATTCATGACTAGACCTTTGATGGCCACGGCGTATTGAATGGATCCAAGGAAGCATTGGAGCTCTACTCCCTCTATGGCACGGTTGCAAGCCTTAAGCATGAAAGTATATTCAACACAAGACGATAGATAGATAATCCGACAAAGTGCGATTACATTTCAAGATCTATTACAACCCATGGACGAATGAGAAGATTACCCCATCAAGGTGCTGATCATGGCACCGTTGATCATGGTTTCCCCTTCCGCCGGTGTCTTCCTTCTTCTCCACGAGAGGGTGCTTCCTTCGAGGTGGTTGATCTCCCGCCGGAGATCCTCCTCCTCTCTCTCTAGCTTGTGGATGGCCTTCTGGTGCGAATGACTCCTCCTCTCGGTGTTGGCGGCGCCTCGGGGGTTTTAGGGTTGAAGATCCTTCGAGGGCAAGGAAAACGGGACCGAACCGGTGCCGGAAGTGGGCTGGGCCGGCCGGCCCAGGCCCACCCGGCCCGGCTTCGATCGCCCCTTTTGCTCCGTGGGTCCTCGTGCACTTATGTACTTTGCCCCCTCCACTTGCATGATTTCGATGTCGTTATCCTCGCATCCAAGATGGAGGCTCTCTTTGCATGAAGTTTGATCTTTTACGCTTCAATCCCCGGGGGTGTTCCTCGTAGCACTTCGGTCCTCGCCACCATTGGAAGTGATTTCAGCAAGCTCATGAACACGAACAAGACTCCATGAATGCTCCTTTGAACTTGTTGCGAATCCGTCCTTTATGTCCATGTTTTCCTACATAAACACAACACTTCCAAATGCATGCACAAAGATGAACTTGTTATATGATTAGTGTGCCTAGTGGCGGGTTAGTTCCATAATCAAATCCAAACCAAAGTGTAATAAACATGCTAGGTGCACCAAAATACACCGTCAACAGGCGTCGGTTCATCCGGTGCCCCTCCCACGTCACGTAGCCGTTGAGGTTCTCTGACACAACTGCTCCGACGCTATGCTCCGACGCTACGTCGGATCATCCGGTGCTGAAGGCCTCGCGTCCAAGTCGCCACTGTTAGCTTCCAACTGACCGTCGGATAGACCGACGCTTTATCTTGGCGGATCATCCGGTGCTGAAGGCTCTGTCTTGGCGCGTCTCTGTATGAATTCAAACTGAGCGTCGGATAGACCGACGGGGTCCACACTCAGACCGTCGGATCATCCGGTGATACTGTCTTCCTTGCTCTTCCTCTCGCAACTCGTCTGACGCTACTAAATAACGGACCGTCGGTTCATCCGACGGTAGCTAGGGTTTGACCCTGTGTACCAACTCGTCCGACGATTGCACTGACGCTTGTAATTGAGGGACCGTCGGTTCATCCGACGGTGTCTTCTTTTTTCCTTTTCTTGCTCGGTTTTGACCCTTGAAAAATACACTATCTTCTCAATTTGGCATATGGTTTTCTTGCATCCTTGGGACCTAGAAGTGTCTACAAAGACATGCTAAAACAATAAGGTTAGTCCCAATGATCATGTTGTCATGAATCACCAAAATCAAACTCGAACTAATGGCATATGAGGCCATGTTCGCTACAATCTCCCCCTTTTTGGTGATTTATGACAACACAACCAAAGCAAGCATAATTTTGCAAGAATTGATAGAATTAGAACCACTTACACTTGCTTGGATGATTACCATCATCCATACTCCCCCTAGATCAAACTCCCCCCCCCCCCTTTTGACCTTCATGTTCACATTCTCCCCCTTTGGTCTCATATCCTTGAAACCACTTGTAAGCATCTTTGAAACCACTTGTAAACTTAAGCCACAAGCTTGCTTTGGTCCCACATTCTCCCCCTTTGGAATAAAATCTCCAAAAAGTCCTAAAGCAAAGGGTCCAAGGAAACTAGCAAGACCTAGCAAACATAGCTCAAAGGAGAGATGTTAAATGCAAGGGAGAAAGCCGCATGAACCATGATCCATATGTATGATATCAATGAAGATACCACATGTTAGAATAACTAAGGTGGATCACAAGCTCATGAGACTATCATGATACAAAACTAAGCTCCCCCTAGGTGTGTGCACAAAGAGAATACCACTTGCAAGACGAGGGTAGTGAGAAACAAGTGCACAACTATAAACTTGAAAGATAAGGAAGCTTAGAGCATATCATGCAAGGAGGTAGCTTTAAAGGACAAGAGATAAGACAAATGGGTTCTTGTTACATTACCACTTGTAGATATCACTTGTAGTCATTTGATCATTGCATACCTCCGGGTTGATCCTCTCTACCTTGTTGGCACCATATTAAGATGAGCCACTTGGAAATTATATCACTAGATGACACCACTTGAAAGAAGCTTGCATAGAAGACACTTGGGGTACCACAAGGATTAGGAATGTATGAGTACTTTGCCTTTGAACTTATACAGAGACATAAGCTCGCAAGGACATGAATCAATAGCATGAAGCTCATATTGCTATATTCACTCTTTTAGAGATGTTAGATCACATTGAGAGTGACATAGCATTCTCTTAGAATGAAGCACCGCACCGAACCCGTCGCTAAGGGACTACATAAGATAAGCTTGAAACAATGTTAGTCCTATAACCAAACCATAGGATGAGCTCCCCCTAAATGTGTGCATTTAGTGTTTGAATCACCAACCAAATGTATGCACATTGTTTATGACAACAAAAGGGAAGCTAACCCTATAGCTTGCTCATGATGCAAAAAGATATATATGAAAACATGCATCATGAAAGAACAAGTGTAGCTTTCCTACACACTAATCAAACCATGTAGATTGCTCATGGGTTAGCACATGACACAAGCAACCAACCATATGTAAATATAGCAACAAATGCAACCTAAACAAGGCAATGGAGCTACAATGATACGAGAAATAGGTACTAGATTCCATTACCTCAACCGGGGAACTTGGGCAATACATGTCCAATTTGCAAGCTTGGCTTGTAGGCATGAATTTCCGCAACTTCTTTGTACCAAGCCTCCCAAGTCCCCGCTCTCATGGCCTTCAAGTGGCCTTTGGAACCCAAACCATTTGAGGCCCCTTCATGTTGGTGATGACTTCCTTGGGCACCCAAATGGGTTGGTTCCTACCCCGCTCTTCCTTCATCTTCCCAACCTTGTATGCAACCACCTTGCCATTTGCTTTCTGCTTGATGACGTAGGTGTTGCTATTTGTATTGTTCATGTGGTTGGGCTTGGTGTAGATGAGGGAGCTCTTGATTGTGGGCTTCAATTTCTTCTTTGCACCCTTGTCCATCTTCTTGACAAATTGAGGGCATTTGTAGAACTTGTGCCCTTCTCCATGACACTTGTAGCAAGTCACGGTTGCACCCTTCTCAAGCTTCTTCACCATGGGATCACGGTTATCTTGAGAAGGTTGGACTTTACTCTTCATGTCTTGAGAGATGTCCACTTGTTCTTCATCATTCTTGCCCTTGCCCATCAAGTTTGCCAACCTCTCTCGGAGCCATTTCACTTCTTGCTTGAGCTCATCATTTTCCTTGCCTATGAGATAATCACATGTTTCTACAACAACATTCTCATGGCAAGATGGTGAGCAAGATTCATCAATTAAATCAATGCAAGAAGTTGAAGCATCTACCTTGGAGATAGGAATTGCACAAGGGATAGATGTTTCATTAATCTCAAATGAATTACTTGTTTTAGTCTCATTGCTCTCAAGCTTAGCTTTTAGATCATCACACTCCTTGCTAAGCAATTTGAATTTGCACAACAAATGTTCATAATTTGTAGCAGGGTGGCACTAAGATCGTTGAGAACATTGAGTTCTTTAATTTCATTAGCTTGTTTCTTAAGCATTCCTTTTTACTCATGGACTAGCTCAACAAGATCATTGATAGAGGTGGTGTCGGATTCGTCATCACTTACATTGCTTTCCATACCTTTGGCCATAAGGCACATGTGTGATGATGAAGGACCTTGCATGAAGCGGGTGGTGAAGTTCTTTCTTGATTCATCGCTTGAGCTAGAAGAACTTGATCCACCACTTGTCCACTCGCGGACGGCGAAAGTTGCTTCTTGCCTTGGTCTTCTCTCCTTGACCACCTTCTTTTTGGGCTTGTGCTCGATCTTGGTGAACTTGATGTGTTGATGATGACGCCCTTCTCTCAAGTGGACGTTGTAGCCGTACATGTTGACTTTCTTCACATACTTGAAGATTTTCTTCACGTACTCGGCCACCATGCATTCAACCTCTTCATCACTTGAGGATTCTCCATCAGCACCATCATCCTCGCTTGAGCTTCCATGAGTAGCCATTCTACTCAACACCTTCCCTTGTTGGCTTGAGAGAGCATGGCTTGTAGTTGGAGAAGATGGTTCTTGGGGCTTTTCTTGGGGCACCTTCTTTTACTTGGGCATTAGTTGAAACTCATGTGCCATGATCTTGCTCAAGATATGAGATGGCTTCAAATCTTCGAGCTTCTTCTCGTAAATGATTGCCTTCACCAAGTCATAATCGGGCTTCCGTAGACTTCGAAGGATCTTTCGGTTGATGTTCAAGTTCGTGATGTCCTTCACACCTAAAGCATTAATCTCATTGACAAGCACATTTAGGCATGAGTACATAGATTCAGCATTTTCATTAGCATGTTGCTTAAAGCTATTGAATTCCTCAAGGAGACAACCGTAGCGTTCATTAGCAACTTCTTTTGAACCCTCATTTTGCTCCTTGATGGTTTTCCATAGCTCATGAGCATTTTCACAAGTAAAAACTCTATTGAAAACGCCTACATCTAGTGAGGACAAAATGATACTCTTAGCAATCACATCAAATTGCTTTTCCTTTCTAGTACCATTTTTCATGCCCTCATCGGTGACTCTCCAAACATCAAGGTCCTTTGCTTGGAGATAGGCCTCCATGAGAACCTTCCACCGAGGATAGCCCGTGCCATCGAAATGTGGAGCCAAACCTAAGGTATCCACCCCTTTCATTCCTCTAGAGAGCAACTCACTAGGCGGTGAAGCCTAACCGTTCCAATGAGCCGGTTCTCACAATTTACCAATCGAATTAGCGTTTCCTTGTGAAGGAAGTGAGTCCCGGCTCGATACCACTTGTATGGAATCGATGCCCGTTAGCCTAAGAGGAGGAGGGGGTGAATTAGGCAACTTAAAACCTTAACCTATGGCTTCACTAATTTTGCGCAAAGGTAAACTAGAACATACTATCTATATGTGCAACTAGGTTGTTCTAGTGTGAAACTCCCATCCCAAAAGAAGGTTTGCAACCTATAGCCAATCCTAGCATGATACTACTCTAGGAAAGTAGAGGCAAACAAAGATTGCAATAGAGTAAATGCGGAAACGTAAAGGGGATGAGAGGAAGCAAACTCTTGACACGTGATTTATCCCGTGGTATCGGTAGGCACTAAGCCACCCCTAGTCCACGTTGTTGAAGCACTCACACAAGAGTATTGCTTCCCGCCACCAAATCTCTCCCAAGAGCACCAACTTGACTTGCCACAAAGGCTAGCCACTTAGGCACTCGTCAAGCTCCCTTGGTCACCTTGATGCCGCCTCCACTAAGGAGCTTCTCCACCAAGGAAGGGGGTCTCCACGTCCCCCGCACAAAGTGTCCTCGCCGCTCCACACCAAGCCGGAGGCTCGATGACGATTGCCGGTGAGCCACTTAGGCCCCAAGGCTTCCGCGAACCTTGTACAACCGGATTCACTCAAGAATCAGCTCACAAGGTTGGCACAACCTTGCACTCACTCGCTCTAAGCTAAGCCTAGCACTAAGCACACACACAAAGCATTTACTAGTCTAAGGATGAGCAATTAAGCACTTGGATGAATTGGATATGATCTTCAATGTGTCTTCAACTCCTCTACACTTCCACACAATCCAAAGAACCTCAAATGGGTGAGTGGAGGGGGTATAAATAGCCCAAGGCATCAAACTAGTCATGGCTAATGTCCACCGAAAAAGGTACCGTCGGATAATCCGACGCTATGCTTTTCCAGGGCGTCGGTTCATCCGGTGCCCCTCCCACGTCACGCGGCCGTTGAGGTTCTCTCGACACAATCGCTCCGACGCTATGCTCCGACGCTACGTCGGATCATCCGTGTTGAAGACCTCACGTCCAAGTCGCCACCGTTAGCTTCCAACCGACCGTCGGATAGACCGACGCTTTATCTTGGCCGGGCTCGGATCATCCGGTGCCGAAGGCTCGTCTTGGCGCGTCTCTCGTATGAATTCAAACCGAGCGTCGGATAGACCGACGGGGTCCCCACTCGGACCGTCGGATCATCCTAAGTGATACCGTCTTCCTTGCTCTTCCTCTCGCAACTCGTCCGACGCTACTAAATAACGGACCGTCGGTTCATCCGACGGTACCTAGGGTTTGACCCCGTGCACCAACTCGTCCGACGATTGCACCGACGCTTGTATTTGAGGGACCGTCGGTTCATCCGACGGTGTCTTCTTTTTCCTTTTCTTGCTCGGTTTTGACCCTTGAAAAATACACTATCTTCTCAATTTGGCATATAGTTTTCTTGCATCCTTGGGACCTAGAAGTGTCTACAAAGACATGCTAAAACAATAAGGTTAGTCTCAATGATCATGTTGTCATGAATCACCAAAATCAAACTCGAACTAATGGCATATGAGGCCATGTTCGCTACACCAGGTTGACGCCTTTCTAGGGGTGGGTTTCCGGTTTTATGGCCTAGGTCCCCGGTTGACGCGTTTAGTACCGGTTCACACGTTTTTTCTCCGGTTTCGGTACCTCAAGCGATGGTTTACGTGTTTTTTCTCCGGTTCTGCATGACGGACGAAAATATTGGGTAGAAGCGCTCCTTGCTTTAATATTAGGTAGAGATATGCCAAAAAAAGTTTTTATAATTGCACAGAAAATATATCCTAAACACCACGAGGCATTCTAACTCAGACGCAGTTGCAATGCAACTATTAACAATAAGAAGCAAAATTAACTTGAACAACAAATTAAATGGCATACCATAACCGGAGAAAATTGACATTGTGTTGGGAATTCCAAATCCTCAGGTGGTAGTGCTGAGCAAATTAGAGCACTCGCACAATGTGAGGCTGATGGGGGGTGTGCCCGGAGTCTTGCGGCCTTGTGTACGAGCAGCTCCCCAACGACACCCTCATGGACAGGCTCTGCAAGGGCCTCCTGTGGAAGGACCGCGTCACGATCCTCGCCGAGCAGCGGTCGACGCTGGCGTACATGCACTCCCGGCGGCCGCGCGCGTCCACGAGGACCTGCACTCCCGGCGACCGGCGGCGGACGAAGTAGTCGGCAGCAGACGGGGTGGATCCATACAGCGCGGGGCAAGAAAAGAAAACACGAAATTGTTTTTTCACCTAAGCGTGGCGCGGGGTGCGTGACCGGGTGGGCCCGTCGCGGGTACAGGAGGGCCGGTAGGCGTGGGTTGGGTGAGAAAAAAATTTCATTTTTGGTAGAAACACTCTCCAAATTGCGATTTT
Organism: Cenchrus americanus; assembly: GCA_947561735.1. Classification (NCBI taxonomy): domain Eukaryota; kingdom Viridiplantae; phylum Streptophyta; class Magnoliopsida; order Poales; family Poaceae; genus Cenchrus; species Cenchrus americanus. The sequence continues at coordinate 27,116,157 of OX387241.1, read as the reverse complement.
CGGTACTTTATAGTCCTTCCATCTTATCCACTTACAAAAACATATGACGGGTGGGTCCGTCATGAGGGGTAAGGCGGGCCTGAATTGAGTGAGAGAATTTTCAATTGTATTTGCTTAGATTTTGTAAATTTTTGCTAGTCAACTTGTTTTAGATAGGCGGTTGGAGTTGCTCTTCACCCACCCACTTAGTTTTTATTTTTTTAAAACAAGCCAAGTACATCGATGTAAATTTTGGTTTATATTAAAAAAAATATCCAGTGAATGCACGCACGTACACCCAGCCTTGTGTTGTTGTGTGCGCACACGTGACCAAACCAATTGAGCAAAAGAGAAAGATATAATGACCAGAGGTCAATTTAATTAAACTTCATATGATTTTAACTTTGTGTGCTTATTAGTATACCTTATTTTTTTTGCGAAAAGGGGTGAGCTTTATCAGAGCAGGATAAATACAACTCGGGACATCATCAACAGATGATCCACTTAACACTCCATTGCGCAACGCTAGATGGGCAAGTTCGTGCACCACTTTATTTTGTTCCCTCCTAATGCACCTAAAGGTCACACCACACATCCGGGCCTTCTCCGTCAGGATGTCCCCCATGATGGAAGTCACCAAAGATCTGTCCACGCAGTCATCACACAATTTTCCGACCACCAGTGCACAATCCGACTCCACTACTACTTCCTGGTCGGGCCAAAGGTTTGCCAGCTTGACCCCTTCCAAGCACGCCATAGCCTCCGCTTCCTCTGCATCTTGACAGTGGAGCAGACACCCCCATGCCGCAGCAAGAGGCCGGCCACTATCATTCCTTGCAATCGTGCCTACAGAAGCTTTACCTGACTCCACAATGAAAGCACCATCAACATTAATTTTAATCACCTGACCAGCCGAAGGGGGCCATTTGCACTCGCTCCTAGGCTTCGATCGGGCGCAGGAGGGAATCAGCTCCGGGAACATCTTCTGCTTGCCTCGGTTCTCCCCTTAGATGCCCTGTTTAAAAAATGTCGGACGAGCAACAGTTCCGAGCAATAGCACGTTAGGAACAGAACTGAACCCGCAATTGAAATTCCTTCACCCGCCTTGATCACTCCATTCCTGACCATCCAACACCGCCAAATTAGCATAAGAAAAATTGTATTAGTTTGATCATCATACCTATCAAGGAGCATGAGCAACCATTCTGGACCGGTGTGCTGGATGTGTTCTTCATCAGGTAACGACAGGTGTTTCCTCAACTCCATCCTTAGTGCCCGTGCATGAGGGCAAGCAATAACAACATGGTAACAGTTTTCCTCCGGAAACCCACAAAGCTGGCAGCTACTCTCTCTATCAATGTGGCGGTGCTTCTTGTTCATACACGTAGGCAGCCCATTCCTAATTAACTTCCAGGCAAAGACCCTCACCTTGGATGGAAGTGGTGCTTTCCAAATTTTCTTCCAAATGCTACGCTCTCCCAAGCCTCCTGCGCTAGAGCCAATAAAACCCAATTCATATTTATCCCTCATAGCTAATCGGTATGCACTTCTCACCGTGAAGAGCCCACTTTTTTCGAAATTCCACGAGATCCAGTCGGTACACACATTGACAGATAGCTTGATTTTCAAAATCCCATCCACGTCGCATGGATGGAAGAACCTTCTGATTTGAGCTTCGTCCCAAGACTTGGACTGTTGATCAATGAGATGCGAGACCCGCCTCAACCTGCACGGCCTTAAGCTTCCAATAGGTTTCATGCCATACAGCCTAGGTAACTAGTTATCGCGCCAAATTCTGATTGAGGAATTATCCCCTACTCTCCAAACTGCTCCTCTCTTCAGGAGTTCCAACCCATACTCGATAGCTCTCCATGTCTGTGAGGCATCTCCAGCAAATTTCCATTAGGGAAATATTTTGCCTTCAGTACCCTGGCACATATTAGGCGCCAGGCCTGTTTAGCAAGAAGAGCCTGATTGATCAAGTCCTTAAAACCCATGCCACCCAAGTATTTAGGAAGCACCATAGTCTTCCATGGAACCCATTGTACCTTCCTCTTGCCTTTTTCAGATCCCCACCAGTAGCCATGTATGGCCTTCAAGAGATCCTCACACAGCCCATCTGTTAGTCGAAAGACGCTCATGATATAATTGGGCAAAGCCTGAGCAATTGATTTAATTAAAATCTCCTTCCTAGCGGCCGATAATTCCTTCTCTTTCCAGGATGTCATGCGTTTGAAAAAACGCTGCTCAAGAGGTTGAAAGACCCCTCTTTTGAGGCGGCCTTTTGGTGTAGGTAGCCCTAGGTACTTTTCATCAAAATCAATTCGTTCCAACCAAGTATGTCACGCACCTGTTTTATTTGTACATCCTCCCTTCCCTCTCTAGCTAGCAGGGAGCACTTCCCAAGGCTTAAAAGCTGACCTGTGCATCTCTCAAAAATTGATAGTGCATCCTTATGCTGAGTCCAACAATAAGAGGCAAAATGGAGAGGCAAACCTCCATTTGCCTCACGTCTACAGTAGCTAGGGGGTCATCCAATTTTTTGCCCTCTCCAACAGAGCCAAGGCAGAGGCAAATGCAAATCATCCCCGCCGGCCACTCCTCCCTTCCATCTTCGCCGGCCGCTCCTCCCCTCCATCTCATTGCCTTCCTCCTCCACCAGCTCAGGCTCCTCCCCTCCATCCCGTCGCCTCCCGCCTCCGCCAGCTCAGGCTCCTCCCCTCCATCCTGTCTCCTTCCTCCCACCGGTTCGAGCCGCTCCGCCCCCGGATCGAGCCGCTCCGCCGCCGATTGGAGCTGCTCCGCGCCCGGATCGAGCCGCTCCGCCACCGGATCGAGCCGCTCCGCCCCCGACCGAGCCGCTCCGCCGCCGGATCGCGGCTCCGCCGCCGATTGGAGCTGCTCTGCGCCGGCGCCGCTCCCTCCCCTCCTCCTGCCGGTGGCCTACGGAGGAGAACAGGTGGCCGTGGCCTTCCAGATCGTCGCCCAGCTCGTCGTCGTGGCCCTCCAGACCGTCACCCAGCTCGTCGTCGTCAAGGTGCGCTCCTCCGCCACGCTCGCCTCCCGCCGGCACTCCTCCGTCTAGCTCCGCCACGCCGCTCCGCCACGCGTCGCTCGCCCAACGCCCTCTCCATTTGCCTTTGAGGAGAGAGGGAGTGGATTTTTCATCCCCTCTCTCCTCTGAGGCACTTTGCCTTCCCCGTTTCCCTCCTCTGTTGGAGGAGTTGCCTTGCGTGAACAGTGACCACGGGGAGGCAAAAATGCATTTGCATAGCCTTGTTGGACTCAGTCTTAATATGTTGGGCCTACACACCATTTGCCCGAAAAAAGAGGAGGCTGTCATCTGCAAAAAGCAAGTGGGATATGCTAGGTGCTCTCCGGCACACCTTAATACCTTCCAGCCTTCCTAACTGCTCAAAGTGCTCCAACAGAACAGAGAGGCCATCAGCAACTAAAAGGAACATGTAGGGCGAAAGTGGATCACCTTGACGTAGACCACGTGACGGGGTAAAGGACGCCGATGGCGACCCATTGAAGCGAACACAATAGCATACAGAGGTGACACAAGTCATAATCCACTGTACCCACTTGCTATGAAAGCCCAGCTTCTCCAACATGGCTTTTAAAAAACCCCAATCCACGCGATCGTAAGCCTTCGATACATCCAGCTTATAAGCACAAAATTCCTCTCTATCACCAAAGCCTCTCTGTATAGCATGTATGCACTCAAAGGCAATAATAGCATTGTCAGTAATCAAATGCCCCGGCACGAAAGCACTTTGTTCCGGGGAAATAATATCATCAAGTGTTGGCCGAAGTCTATTGACCAAACATTTCGAGATATTTGTTATATTATTATGTTGTTGTTGTGTAAAAATAACATAAAAAAGTGCTTGACGCAAAATCCGCACCCTGCGCCAAGCACACAGCAAGCCGAACAAAGCTGGCTTAACACACGAGCAGATTCCAAAGCGTGCCAGTCAATTTTCCTGAAAATTAACAAAAGACAAAGCAGTTAAATACCAAAGCTTGGAACTTGCCGGTGATACCGCACGCTTCCATATTTACGGCTAGAAAGCCATGTAAGATGACATATAGCTATGAGAAGCTATCTGTCAAGAGGTTGAACATCATTCGGGAGCTCTAGAACATAAAACAGAACATAGCTGAATGGATGACGTAAGCATGACAAAAGATCGGTCTTTGTTTAAGTGACGTTGCCCGTGCATGATCATGACCGATTTTTGATGATAAGCAACAAATAAAATAAATAAAGTAAAGCATGGTCAAAAAATACGAGATAAAAAGGCACGCATAGGCCAAAAGCACTAGTCTACCGCATGTCTAGGTACTTTAAAACCCGTCAAGCACGAAACCAAACAAGTTAATCCACCGCATGATACGACTTGTTTGAAATCACACCACTAACCACAAAAAGATCAATCCACCGCATGATACAATCTAAATATGGAAAGCTAAAAGCATGCATTGTTTTAAAACATAATTTATAAGCACGTTTTACTCATGAAGGCGCAACCAAATACAGCTGTACAGCCGAATCGGGATCCGTGGAGAAGGAACAAACATTGACAAAGATGATAAACCTATCAGATTGAATCGAAATCTAATCCACCAAATGATTATCTCTAAAACAACCCAAAAACCTGCATCTACCGCATGATATCCGGTTCTGTCAAGATTTACGCAAGATTAACAAGCTTGAACCCACAACACGTGACAACTTAGATTGATTCGGTTTCGGCTATTAGGGAACACGTGATCCACGTGCCGCATTGAGCCAAAGATAAAAACATTTTGCATAAGGATCACCGAACAAGATAAAACCGATTCAAACCAATCTAAATTGGGCAAAAGAGTGTTACATGAATTTAAACATAAGTAAAAACTCAAAGCAACACATGGTAACTTAATGAATCTATTAGATCTTGCCAAATCTAATAGAGCCGATAACTAGCTCCAAGCTAGATCTTAGCCTACCACACGGCTCATGATCTAACAAGAAACCCTCTTGAACCAAGCTTAAATCTACCGCGTGATACTAAGCATGGAAACAAGACTACTTGCATCACGATCTCAATCCACCGCATGATACTAGACATGATACAAGGTTGTCGGTACTTACGGAGGTCGACGGATCGATGAACCCTCTCGAAGAACTCGACGACACGACTAGAGGACTCGAAGGTTTGGTGTAAAGCCGGTTGGTTATGAGAATGTTCGATTCCAATTACATACATCCAGGGTTCATATTTATACCCTGTCCTAACATGACTCCTGGTGGACTACGAGCACAATATTTGATACCTAATTTAATGCTCAGGTGCGAATGCCTATCCATCCATTTGTCCCTTCTTTTCGCTCGGGTCACGTCAGCACGCGATCCCGCGAATCCAGCGCAAACAGTCCTTTTGCCGAACGGAAACATACTGCCGACCGCAGGCACTTCTGCCGAATCCTCTAAAGAAATCTCCCCCTGCCGAACGGGATTTGTTACCAAGTTAGGCCCACAAATCAGCCTCTTTCCTGTACCAATTTTTGGTGTTAACATATGCCCCTTCAATTACGGGATAAAGTGATTTTATTTCGAAATTGACTATAAACGCCAACGCCTCCAGGTCAAATCTGTTCAACACCTATTCTTTCTCCCTGTAATCCAACGGAGTCTCCGCTCAGATCCAAACCCTAGGCCATCTTTTCCCCAAGCTCAAATCTTCAATGGCGGATCAAAATCAAGCTGCTCAGGTAAATTTCATCCCTTCAAGACCCATTCAGCATTATTCTTTTCGATTCCTACCTCAGATTTCTTCTTCCGTCATTTCTTGGTAGGAGCTTTCCACTGAGCTTTTGATTCACACCGAGGCCAACTCAACATCTTATTTCCTCGGTCCTGTGGGAACTTCTGATCCCCGCGAGTTTATTGAAGCCGAATCCAGGAGAATCCCCTTCAAAGCGGCTTTATCAGGGCCTCCTCTGTGGCAAGATGCTTTCAAGAATTGGCCTTTGCCCCCAATCGTAGGTTGGAGAAATTGGTATAAGAGGATACTTGCAGATAACAGCGCCAAAACCATCAATTGGGACAGCCTCCGCATCGCCCAGTGCTTGGAGTTATCCCTGGCTGAAACCCCTAAGAATGAAAATCTTTTGATAGCAATCTTTTGATAGCAGCCTGCCACTTCTGGTCAAATGGTGTCAACGCTTTCCTCTTTGGTCACGGCCCAATGTCTCCTACTTTGGCAGATGCATACATGATGACCGGCCTTGATATCTCAGGACCCATGTATCCCTTCCAATACAAAGGCTCCACAAGGCAGAAAGGAGTAAAGACAGAAAGTGGATACAAGTCATATATCCAGAATCACATGAGAGACGGCCCTCTGAGTGAAGTTGAATACAGGGCGTTCCTGAACATGTGGCTGTGTAGATTCATCTTCTGTGGTAAAGCCAATGAGCCAACTTTGATTGCAATGGCTACAGATTTGGCTACTGGTCATCGGATCCCCCTTGGAAAATATCTCCTAGGGAGTGTGTACCATATGCTCCATCAGACTATTTCTCAAATGCACACCGGCCAGAAGATATCTTGTGTCAACGGCCCTTGGTGGTTTGTGCAGATGTGGCTGCAACTGTACATGCACCGGATTGTTGATATCAATCTTAGCAATCGGCTTTTTCCTTCCTCCAGTCACAATGAGGGAGAAGCTCAGATTACCAGAGGATGCCAAACCCATGGAGAAGCTGCTTCAATCATATCCATTGATCAGAATGTCAGTCAGCTTTTTGAGCTTTTTTTAAAGGTTTCACTGATCCCCTCTGGCTCCCTTATCTGAACAATGATAATTTGACCCTCCCCTTTGAATTCTCCTTTGAAACTGGATGCCATGATGCAAGATCTATAGAAATCTTCAATATCTTTATCCATCCATGCGCTTTGCCAGCAGAATTTTCTGGAGGGAGGCTAAATCACAGCACCTATGAATATTATCAACCAAATATAATGGCCCGACAGCTAGGATGTGGTCAAATGCCCCCAAGACTATTTCTTCATGAATTCCTCAAACCCAGAGAGAAAATCAAAGATAGCATACAAGCCAGAAGGGTCTTGAGTATCAATGCAGCCCAACTCTTTATACCTAGCTTTTCACACCCACAACAATAGCTCACCCGCTTTTTATCTCCTGGTGGCAAGAGTTCCATGACCATATCTTCAGTGAGCCAGTGCACTCATTCTGTCTTGAGCTGATGCCTGACTTTCAGCCAACTTCAGAGGTAACACACTTGTCTTTCCCTTTGACCAAGTACACCCTTCACTACTAATCATGATCTTGATCACCTCTTGCAGAATACAGTACCTGCCCCTCGAGCCAGGACAATTGCCTATAATGTAGTGGGTCCAATTTCAGCTCTGGGATTTAAATCCACAACTCTGGCTCAGCTGATGGCCAGATATGCTACAATGGACTCAACTCTCATTAGCTCCACTTCTGACAAGAGAAAAGCTCTACCCTTGGTTGCACCTCCAGTTGCCAAGAAGAAAAGAACCACTAAAAAGATCCCCATTGAGGTAACATCTTTTCTTTCTTGAACACAAGATCATTCTTTATCTGACACATTTCATCTTATGCAATTCCAGACTAGAACCCAGCAACCATCAACAGCTTCAGAATCTGCCAATGCTCCACCTATTGGTATGACCTTTATTGCTCCCTTTTCTTCAAAGCTCATCATTTACACTGGCATTTATTCTTTATTTAGTATCTGCAGAAGAAACATTAGTGAATCAACCCACGGAGACTTCTTCCCCAAGTTCACCAAGGGCTCAATCATCTCCTGTTCAAGCAAAAATTTTAACTTCGCCAGGGATCCAATCACCTCCTCCTCAAGCAGAAGTTCCAGCTTCACCAGAAATGAACCCATCTTCAGTTCAACCAGAAGCTTCAAACTCTTCAAGGATTCAATCTCCCTCTGGCCAAGCAGAAATTCCAGTCTCACCAGGGATGAATCTACCTTCATTTCAGCCAGAAGCTTCAAATTCAGGGACTGCACCAGCTTCCCCTCAAGTAGAAGCTTCAGCTTTGCCAAGGATTCCTTAGACTCCTCTTCAATTAGTCGCCCAGGAAACTTCCCCTGAACCTGAACAGGTCCCTGCCCCAATTCAGGGAATCAGGCATGAGGTAAGTGCAAGCATCCAACTCTGTTATCTCTTTTCAATAAACCATTCCTAATTCGGCAATCCTTCCTCGGGATCAAACTTCATCACCACCAAGCTCTTCGTTTATGGTGAATGATCCAACTGTAGAAACAGGGGATGAAGAACCTTCAAATCAAATTCTGTCGGGGGAAAACCAGGCAAAGCTCAAAGAAGTCTTTTCCTGGCTGCAAAAAGATGCCCGAGATCAAGTCAGAGATGTCGATCACTTCGAGGAAATTCTTGAATCCATCGATCAAGAGCTCCCTGAAGACATGAAAGCTTCTCTGGGGCCTATCTTAGATCTGGACATTCATTATGTGGCAATAAGGCGAGCCTTGAAAAGCCAATCCTCCCGACCAGTTCTTGAGCAAAAGAAAGCCAGAGCTGAACAAGCTGCAAAAGGTTCACAAGCCCAAATTGAGAGCAACAAGGAATTGCTGGTCAAACTGCAATCCGCTCTTGAATTGAAAATTGCCAGAAAAGCTGCGTTAGAAACTGAGCTGAAGAATTTGTCAGCCGAAATTGAAGCTGATGAGAAAAAGATAGCCGAACTCCCTGGATTAACAGAGAAAATCCAAGAGGAAGCATCAGCGGTCATGACTGAAGCAAACCAGCTCGAGGCACAACTCTCCGCCCTGTCCAATACTCAGAGAGATTACCAGGAACGGCTGGAGTATATCAATCAAATAATATCAAATGCCTCTAGTGTAATTACAAAGTACTTGAACATTTGATTGTACTAAGCAATGTATAACCGAATCAATCGTCCTTGTAACCTTGCCTTTTATAAACTTCATTTCCTTTCTTCTGTATCACCTTGTTTGCAATCTTCTGGACGATTCATTTAGTAACCGCGGTCAAACAGTGCCATACCCGAATAGCGTCCCGACCGCAACTCAGCCGAGCCAGTCAACCGAATATGACTCAGCTTGGATTCCAAACGACCTGACGGCGATTCGGTTAAGGAAACCTCTCCACTTTCCAAGTTTCTCGGGATATGCACCACGATCCGGGGCCACGATCTCTTTGCCACCCCTATAAATAAAACCGTAGGTGCCCCCAGCTTTTTACCAAGCCTTTAGCCTTCAAACCTTGGCCAATCCAAGCCTGCTTTTCCACCACCAGCGCAGCTCCAAGAACCAATGGCGGGTAGCAGCAACAGGCGCCGCACCGCCAACGAGGCGAAAGGGAGTCGCGCCGGCGCGCGTCGGAGGTAGTGATCGTCAACTTCCCTTATGATTCTTCCTAGATTTCCTTCTGCTTCTGACGATCTTCTCTGTTCCAGGCTCATTCAATGGAACCCGGCCCCTGCGCCGGCCATGAATCCGGCCCTGCCAGACGACTCCTCAGAGTCGAACAACTACTCCCCCGTGCCCTACGACGAGCGTGACGCCCTTCATTTCAAGGCGGAGCGTGACGAATCCCGGCACAAGCTGGGAGAAATCTCCAAGAAAGCCTGCATCGCCGAACTCGAGTGGGAGGACCAGCGCAAACAGTTGCTGGCAACCATCGACGGTATATCCCTTAGATTAACCTCTAATCCAATTCAACTTTTGATACTAACCATCATTGCCTTACAACTTTGCAGCCCGTGATGCCGAGCTTGACCAGCTGAAAATGCTGGTGAAGCAATTGGCTGACAAAGTGAACGCCCCTGGAGACACACCGGCGGAGCGCCTCGCCGCGGTAGAAGATTGCGTGGACGAGGTGGCTGTGCACGGCATCCGCCTTGGCACCACTCTGGGCTTGGCCGCCATGGCGACGCACACCGGCGTCGACTACTCCATCTAGCCGCGCGACTTCCAGGGCGGCGCACCAGAAGACATCGACGAGATCGAAGTCATCTTGGAGCGCCTCGATGGCCACGGCAATGCCATTGCCGATCTCACCCATCCCCAGTCTGTGCTAAACAGGCTTTTCGATTAGACTGTACTAGGGATGCTTGATTTTTGGCAATAAATAAAGAATTTTAATTTCCATGCTCGTATTGTGATGATCCCCTCCTGCTTGCAACTGCGAACTTTACTATTCTCAAACGAATTCGGGACTTTTACTTGAGCAGAATACGCGAAAACAACTGCCCCTTGGCGCAAAAATCCGCAGAAAATCCTCAATTCGGGAACCACAAACACTGTTTAATGAAAACCCTTCGCATTCGGGAAGAAAACCCTGCCGCTTGGTATTCCAATAACGTACGCCAACCAGTCATCACTCCCAATGCGTCCTCACGGTCAATAAAATAGCCCCCCTGGGTGCCCTGCAAATCCACTCGCATACTCTTCCATCACTTCACATCTTCTCCCCCCTGCTCAGAGGAGAAAACCCCAAAGCCATGGCGGACAAGGGAAAGCAACCCATCAAGGAGGATGGCACCCCACCAAAAAAGCGCACCATTCAAGGGTGAGTTTTCTTTTAATCTGTTTCTTGCTCTCATTTGCAATCTCATGTTTACCCCTTCTAGTTTTCTCCAGCCTTGATCTGCTTCCTGAAGAAATCTTTGGGACTGAAGAAATGCCTGAGTACATTTCCTCTGATTCCTCCCTTGAAGAGAAGGACGCCACGCCGGAACAGAGGGTCAATCACCAGTTGCGCCGCCGCATTCGGCGTCTGGAGCACGATCTGCGAGACATCACCGCCCGCTGCCATGCTGAACGCGAACGCCACATGAGCTTGGAGGCGTTGATTGGGGGTAAGATCATCATCTTTGTTTGACTCCCGCACTCAATCTCATTTTCACTTGACAACTGTCCCCCTTTTCAGACTTTTCTGACAGGTACAGTAACTTGAAAGCTGCTTGGGACAGCCTAATGGAAGCTGCAAGTCATGGCAATCCCCGAAGCTTCCAGGTTGCTGTCACGGTAGTCCTGGAACAGTTGAAGAGGGAGGAGCTGAGGAAGGAAAACAAGAAAAACGAATGAAGCATACTTTCGCTTCTTCCTCCAGGCCTTCTGCTTCCCACCCCCTTGTAATCTTGAGTAGCTGGACTGTCAAATAAAAGCCTGCAAGAAACATCTGTAATGTTATGTATTTCCGTGCTAAGGGCAATACATCTTAGTATTGGCCATTCCCCTGTTCAGGATTTTTTGTTCTAAAGGCGGCTTCTCTCTTGAACGCCGGCTATCTCTGTGTATCAAATGCTTGTAATCCTGGTGTTTGTGATCAACAATCAACTTCAATACTAGGATAATATTTCTTCAAATATCTACCATTTATAGCGGCAGTAAACTCTTCTGCTAGTAAAGTTTTCAATATGTAAGCATTACCAGTACACATCTGACTACCCGAAAAGGGCCTTCCCAATTCGGGGACCATTTGCCGAACGCACTGTACTTAGTCCCAATCGGCAGTAACGCCTTCCAAACCAAATCTCCTTCTGCAAATTGCTTAACCTTTACCTTTTTGTTGTAATATTTAGCAACTCACATCTTGTTCTTTTCAATGTTCTCCAGGGCTCTAAGATGAATCATATGCAAATCTTCTAACTCAACCATCATTAAGCCACTGTAATCTTTGGAGCTTAAATCCTTTTGCAGAACCACTCTCCTAGAATCTGATTGTAATTCCCAGGGCAAAACAGCATGATGCCCATAAACTAAATCATAAGGGGAAGTTTTTGTAGCTCCATGAGGAGCCATTCGGTAAGCCCATAAAGCCATGTTGAGTACCGAATGCCACCTCCTTGGCTTCTGGTCAATCTTCTTTTGTATAAGCCTGATCATGATCTTGTTAGAAGCCTCTGCTTGACCATTAGCCTGGGCATAATAAGGAGAAGAATTAAACAATTTGATTCCCATGCTTTCCTGAACTCCAAAGATACAAACTGAGCTCCTTGATTAGTTGTCATTGTTTGAGGAATTCCAAACTTGTAAATGATGTGTTCTTTAACAAACTCAATCATGTTTTCTGATGTTACTTTCTTCAGTGGAATTGCCTCAACCCATTTGGTGAAGTAATATGTTGCCAAAAGCACAAATTTATGCCCCTTACTAGATGGTGGATTTATTTGGCCAATCAAATCTATACCTGTCGGTGTTTTAGACCAGCAAACCCACCAAGGGGGTACCTGAGGTAGTAAATTGTGCGGTGAGGATCGTGATCGGGAGACCGAGAACTCGAAGGTATGCACAAGGACACGAGACACAAGATTTGTACAGGTTCGGGTCGCCAAGGTGGCGAGCCCTACGTCCGGTTTGGGGGATCAAGTATGGCGCCCTGCGCTTGGTGTTGGTTGTTCAGATGCCCGGCTAGGTACCCGACCCTCCTTTATATAGTCCAGGGGGTGGGTTCCTAGTCGGTTACAAGGCAGGAGTCCTAGTAGGATTACACGGTACAAGTCCTAGTAGGATTACAGGGGAATTCTAGTAGGAGTCCGTCTTCATCCTTCCTTGCATGAGTACCCGGGGAGTATGCCCGACAAGCCCCCGAGCACATTGTAGTCGAGAGTAGTAGTTCGAGTAGTCTTGAAGCCTCTTCGAGTAGTTCTTGAGCGTCCTCGAGTACTGCTTGAAGAAGCTTCAATAGTACTTGAACTGCCATGAGGCTGGAAGGTGGTCCAGCTCATCAGTCTTGAAGTTGAGATTATATGGAAGTGCGATTGCAAAATCGCACTCCATATGGAGTAGCCCCCGAGCCTTATGTTGAGTTGCAGACTCTAGCTGAGGGTGAATCTTGATTCTGAATCTTCCGTCTTGAAAAATTTGAATGATGAGTGTAGTATAGCAGCCCCCGAGCCTTGAAATGATTAGGTAATCAATCCAAGGGTCTTCAGTGTTTGCGAAAGTCATCATCCAAGTACTCTTGTAGTGTGTAGCCCCGGAGATAAGAGAGCCGTATGAGCCACGTCGAGTAGTGATTGGTGAGGATCCCCCGAGCTTGAGAGCGAGCGAAGCATGCTGAAGTTATCTTCAAGTAGCCCCCGAGCTGGAGAGATTCCAAGTAGTAGTTTGGCATCGAGCCGTGGAGCATGAGAAGTAGTCGTGCCGTCAGAGCGGACTTTAAATACGACTGAAGTCGACTTTAGATGCCGGCAGTGCGGACTTTAGAATGCGACTTAAAAACCGAAGTCGACTTTGTGCCGCGCGGAGCGGACTTTGAGATGCGACTTAAAAATTGAAGTCGACTTTATGATGCCGCGAGGAGTAGACTTTGATATGCGACTTTAGAAGTCGACTTTAAGATGCCGCGCGGAGCGGACTTTGAGATGCGACTACAATAGTCGACTTTGTGCCACGCGGGGTGGACTTAAGATGCAAAAAACGAAAAGCACTTTCCGGAAAGCCAAAGCGAATGAAAAATCAGAGAAAACGAGTAGTTTTGCCGCCGGAGCGGGCTTAAGATTGCGACCGAAGTCGGCTTGTGCCACCGGAGTGGGCTTGGATGCGACCGTTAGCGTCGACTTGTGCCACCGGAGTGGGCTTGAGTACCTGAGCCATGGATTTCAGACCCAAGGTACAGTTGCCGCCAGAGCGGGCTTGAGGGTGCGACCGGAGTCGGCTTGAGGGTGCGACCGGAGTCGGCTTGCATACCTGGGCCATGGATTTCAGACCCAAGGTACGGAGCGCAAGTACTTAGGGTACTTGGACCCATGGTACAGAGCGTGAAGACCACGTGCAGCTAGGTTCCATCATCGCCAGGACCCGAGGGCCGCTTACAGCTAGGTTCCATCGAAGCTTACACACGTAGTATGCCATCGAAACAGGCGAAGATGCGACCTGAGCCGACTTTAAGTTGCCGCGCGGAGCGGACTTTAGAATGCGACTTTAGAAATTGACTTTAGATTGCAGCGCGTAGCGGACTTTAGAATGCGACTTTAGAAGTCGACTTTAGATTGCCGCGCGTAGCGGACTTTTAGAAGCTGCCTCCTTGGGATAGCCCCCGAGTTGATGAACTAGGCTCGTGGCGACTTGATTGATATACCCCAAGAGTAGTCAGCAGAGTGTAGCTCCCGTGAAAACCCACCGAGAAGCATATACAAATGAGTAGTCGGCAAGTTGTCCTACATGATGAGGAGAACAAGCCAAGAAAACGAGAATCGGTTAGATAAATGACTTAGCCGTTGTTGCTGCCGGCGGACTTGTTGATTAAGCCTTGGCGGTCGGCGATGGAGCCACCGGGGTTGTTGTTTGAAGCCGACTAGTCGAGTTGATTCCGACTAGTTGTTGGGGGGCGTGATCGCGTTCTCGACTAGTTTGAAAAACTAGTCAAGATGAAAGGTCGACGCGATGCGACCAGAAGACGGCATCGTGGTGGCGCGCGACATACTCGAAGTAGAGCCAGTGTTGCCGTGAGACAAGTAGTCATGACGCACGGCGTGGATGAAGTAGAGCCAACGTGGCCGCAAGACGAAGTCGCGGCGCACGGAGTAGTCGACAACGAGCCTGGGCGAGGCGGAGTAGTCGACGACGAGCTCGCTCAAGGCGGAGTAGTCGACGACGAGCGGCGCGACGAGCCGCGTGACGAGCCACGCGACGTGCTTGTTGACGGTGAAAATCCGTCAACCTAGCCATGAGTTTACCTTCGGAGTTGGCATGACTTTTGTATCTTATTCATTGGTACTAACCCCCGTGGTATAACAAGTTCACTTGTGCATGTCGGTTTTGGAGTTAAGTGTTTACGCGGGGTTTTAACGTTGAAAGCAAGACTTCGGGATAAGTTCATTAAGCACCTCATGACAAGACCTTGAAGCCCGATACAAGTCAAGCAATGAAGTGAACATGACTCCAAGAGCCCAAGGACCAAGCCCGAGAAGATGATAAACTCCGAGGACCGAACCGGAAAAGTGTTGAATCTTGCAAGACAAGAAATTGAGTCCAATTCGGAGAGAAACCGACGTCAAGGGCCCACATGTAAAAGGGGAGAACATCTAGAAGACGTGGGAAGCAACACCGGGCGAAGCGAGGCCGCGGGATGGGCCGACTGGGCCCAGGCCGGCCGGCCCACCCGGCCAATTCGGGGCCCAATCGGCCTCCCCTTTGACCTAATTGCTTCTCAGGCTATAAATAGCCCCCTGACCGAGAGCCACGCAGAACCGAAGTCGTAATCCACCGTCGAGGAGCGAGAGAAGCTTGAGGGACACCATCTCGGAGATGAGGGTCGTGCTAGTTGTCTAGGGTTTCCCTAGCCGACGTGGGAACCTTGCATGGAAGACCACGTCGGAGCTCGGAGCGAGGATCAAGATCGAGGAGGGGCCCGTGGTGATCTTGTTCATGTAATCATTCATGGTGAAGTTTGTAAGTGAATCCGATTTCTAGCGATTAAGTGCCTTCTCGATGATTTTGTTTTCTTCTTGGTTTTGCTTCTTCTACGATCTAGTTTGCGGCTAGATTACATAGGGTGCTCTTGTAGCCGCGGTGGCTAGAGGTGCATACCGACCGGCCAAGTGATTTCAACTTGTTCTATCGAACTCGCCCTAGACTACCCGCATGAATAGGGATACGTTGTGACGAACGGGGGTTCCGAAAGGCGGGCATTTTCGGAGTCGGATGGAAGGCCACGATTTAAAGATGCTTTTAATGAGATTCACTTTTCTATCTTCATCTATCTTGTTTGGAGCTACAACATAAGCATGATCTAGATTCTCTAGATAGGTTATCTCTTGCTTTCTCTTGTTACCTCTTTAGTAGATTAGATTAGATTCGTTTTCTTTATGAGTTAGTAGATTAGATGCAACTTAGTTCTTCAATAGATAGCTTTGCCTTGCTTTACTAGATTGAATCCTTGCGTTGCACATTGTTCCACGCGATTCGATACCTTGGGTTCACCACTCGAGGGAAGAAGGGTCCCTTGACTACGACGGGAGACTTGTCCGCTTGCAAGTCTAAACGAACTTCGATACAACTATTAACCGTCAACACGTGCCGAGGCACTCGGACGCGCGGCGGAGGCGAAGTAGTTGACGATGAGCTCGCGCGAGGCGGAGTAGTCAACGACGAGCGGCGCGACGAGCCGCATGACGAGCCGCGCGACGTGCCGAGGCACCCGGACGCGCGGCGGAGACAAATTAGTCGACGACGACGAGCGGCGCGACGAGCCGCATGACGAGCCGCGTGACGTGCCAAGGCACCGGACGCGCGGCGAAGATGAAGTAGTCGACGACGAGCTCGCGTGAGGCGGAGTAGAAGACGACGAGCGGTGCGACGAGCCGCATGACGAGCCGCGCGACGTGCCGAGGCACCCGGACGTGCGGCGAAGACGAAGTAGTCGATGATGAGCTCGCGCGAGGCGGAGTAGTCGAGGACGAGCGGCGCGACGAGCCGCATGACGAGCGCGCGACGTGCCGAGGCACCCGGGACGCGCGCCGAAGACGAAGTAGTCGACGATGAGCCGCGCGTGGCGGAGTAGTCGACGATGAGCGGCGCGATGAGCCGCGTGATGAGCCGCGCGACGTGCCGAGGCACCCCGAACGCGCGGCGGAGGCGAAGTAGTCGACGACGAGCCGCGCGCGAGGCGGAGTAGTCGACGACGAGCGGTGTGACGAGCCGCATGACGAGCCGCGCGACGTGCCAATGCGCCCGACGACGCGCGCGAAGACGATGTAGTCGACGACGAGCTCGCGCGAGGCGGAGTAGTCGACGACAAGCGCCGCGACGAGCCGCGTGACGAGCCGCGTGACGTGCCGAGGCACCCGGACGCGCGGCGGAGGCGAAGTAGTCGATGACGAGCCTGCGCGAGGCGGAGTAGTCGACGACGAGCGGCGCGACGAGCCGCATGACGAGCCGCGCGACGTGCCGAGGCACCCGCACGCGCGGCGAAGACGAAGTAGTCGACAACGAGCCTCACGCGAGGCGGAGTAGTCAACGAGGAGCGGCGCGACGAGCCGCGTGACGAGCCACACGACGTGCCGAGGCACCGGACGCGCGGCGGAGGCGAAGTAGTCGACGACGAGCCTGCGCGAGGCGGAGTAGTCGACGACGAGTGGCACGATGAGCCGCATGACGAGCTGCGCGACGTGCCTAGGCACTCGGACGCGCGCGCGAAGACGAAGTAGTCGACGACGAGCCGCCGCGAGGCGGAGTAGTCGACGACGAGCGGCGCGACGAGCCGCATGACGAGCCGCGCGACATGTCGAGGCACCCGGACGCGCGCGAAGACGAAGTAGTCGACAACGAGCCCGCACGAGGTGGAGTAGTCGACGACGAGCGGCGCGACGAGCCGCATGACGAGCCGCGCGACGTGCCGAGGCACCCCGACGCGCGGCGGGGGCGAAGTAGTCGACGACGAGCTCGCGCGAGGCGGAGTAGTCGACGACGAGCGGCGCAACGAGCCGCATGACGAGCCGCGCGACGTGCCGATGCACCCCGGACGCGCGGCGAAGACGAGGCGGGGCCGACGATGAGCCTCGCGCGAGGCGGAGTAGTCGACGACGAGCGGCGCGACGAGCCGCGTGACGTGCCGCGCGACGTGCCGAGGCACCCGGAAGCGCGGCGTAGGAAAATTGATTCCACTTTGACAAGAGCAAGGCGACTTGCTTCAATAGATCTCGGCGAGTCGATGAGTAGATTGATCTTGTTGACGAGGGTCCTTCGAATTCGCCCGGTGGTGATGATCACCCCTACCTGGGGCGCCAGCTGTCGGTGTTTTAGAATGGCAAACCCACCAAGGGGGTACCCGAGGTAGTAGATTGTGTGGTGAGTATCGTGATCGGGAGACCGAGAACTCGAAGGTATGCGCAAGGACACGGGACACAAGATTTATACAGGTTCGGGTCGCCAAGGTGGCGAGCCCTACGTCCGGTTTGGGGGATCAAGTATGGCGCCCTGCGCTTGGTGTTGGTTGTTCAGATGCCCGGCTAGGTACCCGGCCCTCCTTTATATAGTCCAAGGGGCGGGTTCCTAGTCGGTTACAAGGCAGGAGTCCTAGTAGGATTACACGGTACAAGTCCTAGTAGGATTACAGGGGAATTCTAGTAGGAGTCCGTCTTCATCCTTCTTTGCATGAGTACCCGGGGAGTATGCCCGACAATACCCCATCCTCTGAATGGCCATGGCTTGATAATTGGATTCAATGCTGAGCTGGAACCCTTTGAATATTTCCAAACCTCTGACAATCCTGACATCCCTTGTAATACTCAAAGCAATCTTCTAGTATCGTTGGCCAAAAACATCCAGTATGTCTGATAACCCACTTCATACGATAGGCCGATTGATGTGCTCCACATAGCCCATCATGCACTTCGCTCATCATTTTCTTTGCATCTTCTGGACCCAGGCATTGCAGCAACACCCCATCTAATGATTTGTAAAAAAAGTGTCCATCCAGAAGAACAAATTTTATAGCTTTATACCTGAGCTTCTTAGAAACCTTTCGGGATGGATTTTCCAGATAATCAATGATTTCCTTTCTCCAATCATCCTCTGCAAGATTACTCCCGAAAGCACATACCTCCACGGAAAACGCTTCTTGATTCTCTCTATAACCTGAAGCACTTTGAGCCAACCTATTTGCCTCTTCATTGTGTTCTCTAGGAATATGCTGTAGAATTACTAACCAAAAACTCTTTAAGACCAAACACTTCTCCCGAATAGCTGGTAACATCCCTGCAACAGCCATGTCAGCCAGTTGATCATCTGGCAGGGTCAAAGAGAAGAACATGCCCTTAACTTCTCTAAATCTTCTGAGAAATTCCAGAGGCGTTTCATTATGTCTCTGCTTCAAGGTAGCCAGATCAATAAGCTTATTCTCAGTGCTACCACTAAAGTAATGAGCATGGAACTTCTGCTCCAAATCTTTCCAGGTGTTGACTGATTGAGGAGGCAAAGAAGTAAACCATTGAAACGCCGGGCCTGTCAGTGATAAAGGAAAATATCTGACCCTGAATGCCTCATCAGTTGAAGCTTCACCAAGCTGCATTAAATATCGGGCAATATGCTCTACAGTGCTTGTATCATCCTGCCCAGAGAACTTTGTGAATTCCGTAGGAGGCTTTACCCTTGGCGGTAAGATCACTCTATAGTACCACTCTGGGAAGGGAGGTGTGTAAGCTGGTCCTTGCATTTTAGGTTTAAGGCCGAATTGATTTTGCATCACATCGGCCATTTTTTGTACCAGGATATCATCATCTTGCATCCCTGCAGCTGGACCATACCCAGGATTTGGGAGAGCATCAATAGCGCCATAGTCCATAACCTAATGATATCCCCCACCATACATATTTTTCTGCAACCTGTTACTGGCCGGGGCTATCTTGTAAGCAGAATTAGGCGGCACTCCAGACGAACCGAACGCCAGGTCCCCATATGTAGGCCTATTGGGCATTGCTTGATACGAATTCGGTTGCTGAACCGGTTGACCTCCATTGTTTTGTAGAGGTGGCTGGACTGGCTGACTCCCAACGCTTTGTGGAGGAGGCTGGATCGGTTGCTTTGCAGTGGTTGTTGAGCTCCTGTATCTCGAGATGGTTGAGCAGAACTGGTCTCTCCAACCTCTGTAGAAGATGTATAAGGAGATACTCGACCAAGCATTCTTTCCATGCCTGGGCCAAATGCGCCGATCATCATCTGTTTGAACATATGCAGGAAAGCGGTATGATGCTTGGTCATCACAGTTTCTATAGTCTTCCGGAAAGCATTCAGAGCCTCCTGTTTCTCTTGAAAAGACGTGGAATCAGATTCCCCTGGCAACAGAACCCTGGGCATGTCAGATTTAAGGTATGTGACGCCACTTCTGTTCTTGCTAAACAACATCAAGCACTTCAACTGGAATTGGTCAATGGCATCTTTCAGCTGTGCTTGTTGTTCTGGAGAGAGGTCATCAATGGTGACGTCCATGACGTCGCCAATTTCAGGCATCTTGATTCAATTAGATTGGTCCCACAGAGCGTGCCAAAAAGTGTGTTGACGCAAAATTCGCACCCTGTGCCAAGCACACAGCAAGCCGAACAAAGCTGGCTTAACACATGAGCAGATTCCAAAGCGTGCCAGTCAATTTTCCTGAAAATTAACAAAAGACAAAGCAGTTAAATACCAAAGCTTGGAACTTGCCGGATGGTACCAGACAGTTCCATATTTACGGCTAGAAAGCCATGTAAGATAACATATAGCTATGAGAAGCTATCTGTCCAGAGGTTGAACATCATTCGGGAGCTCTAGAACATAAAACAGAACATATCCGAATGGATGACGTAAGCATGACAAAAGATCGGTCTGCCCGTGCATGATCATGACCGATTTTTGATGATAAGCAACAAATAAAATAAATAAAGTAAAGCATGGTCATAAATACGAGATAAAAAGGCACGCATAGGCCAAAAGCACTAGTTACCGCGTGTCTAGGTACTTTAAAACCCGTCAAGCACGAAATCAAACAAGTTAATCCGCCGCATGATACGGCTTATTTGAAATCACACAACTAACCACAAAAAGATCAATCCACCACATGATACAATCTAAATATGGAAAGCTAAAAGCATGCATTGTTTTAAAACATAATTTATAAGCACGTTTTACTCATGAAGGCGCAACCGAATACAGCTGTACAGCCGAATCGGGATCCGTGGATAAGGAACAAACATTGCCAAAGATGATAAACCTATCAGATTGAATCGAAATCTAATCCACCAGATGATTAGCTCTAAAACAACCCAAAAACCTGCATCTACCGCATGATACCCGGTTCTGTCAAGATTTACGCAAGATTAACAAGCTTGAACCCACAACACGTGACAACTTAGATTGATTCGGTTTCGGCTATTAGGGAACACGTGATCCACGTGCCGCATTGAGCCAAAGATATAAACGTTTTGCATAAGGATCACCGAACAAGATAAAACCGATTCAAACCAATCTAAATTGGGCAAAAGAGTGTTACATGAATTTAAACATAAGTAAAAACTCAAAGCAACACATGGTAACTTAATGAATCTATTAGGTCTTGCCAAATCTAATAGAGCCGATAACTAGCTCCAAGCTAGATCTTAGCCTACCGCATGGCTCATGATCTAACAAGAAACCCTCTTGAACCAAGCTTAAATCTACCGCGTGATACTAAGCATGAAAACAAGACTACTTGCATCACGATCTCAATCCACCGCATGATACTAGACATGATACAAGGTTGCCGATACTTACGGAGGTCGACGGATAGATGATCCCTCTCGAAGAACTCGACGACACGACTAGAGGACTCGAAGGTTTGGCGTAAAGCCAGTTGGTTATGAGAATGTTCGATTCCAATTACATACATCCAGGGTTCATATTTATACCCTGTCCTAACATGACTCCTGGTGGACTACGAGCACAATATTTGATACCTAATTTAATGCTCAGGTGCGAATGCCTATCCATCCATTTGTCCCTTCTTTCCGCTCGGGCCACGTCAGCACGCGATCCCGCAAATCCAGCGCAAACAGTCCTTTTGCCGAACGGAAACATACTGCCGACCGCAGGCACTTCTGCCGAATCCTCTAAAGAAATCTCCCCCTGCCGAACGGGATTTGTTACCAAGTTAGGCCCACAAATCAGCCTCTTTCCTGTACCAATTTTTTGTGTTAACAAAAAGTAAAACAAATAATTACAAAATAATATGAACAACATTCTTAAAGATAAACGCATTGTTACAAATGCATGACCATAAGAATAACTTAAATTAGAAATACAAGAAAAATAGTAATTATTTAAAAATTTAGTGACTATTTTTCTTACACTTTACTTTTGGACATCGAAATTTGGTTTTGATCATCCAACTTCAAGATCAAGAACCTTTAGCTATCAATATCATGCATATTTGATCATCGGGTGATTTTGGAATGTGATTTTGTTGATGTGGACATGTGGCAGCAGGCCCTGCCTATCATCACCTTCCTCTCCTCTCTTCTCTTAGGCGAGGATATGGCACATCGACACCAAGGACAAGTTGTTGATGTTGAGGGGCGAGGGAGGTAAGAGATGGGCACAAAAAACAGGTCTGCGGGCACACTGGCACCAACGTTACCTCTAGCGCGGGCGACGACTTTTGGTCGTTGACTCGTTGACCTGCGACGCCGACTACATGTTATTGCTATTGCTATCAGCGGCGTCGGGGTAGCCGCAATGGTTGCCTACAAGCTCTCTACAAGAAATCTATGTCACCAACATATCCTACATGGAAGGGATTAAATGAAGAGAGGGAACACAACTATCTACTAACCCGGTGAGAGCCGATAGATAAAAACGAGGCGGGTATCGCACCCGCTATAGACGCGCAATCGACGTATGTGCCGCCGGCCACGCGTTTTCTCGGGCCAAACGGATCGGGTGCTCCCTCACGCCTCCCTCCCCAATATTTCCCCGTGCGAGCTTTTTCCTCGCGCCAAATCCATGCCTTCCTACGGCAATTGGGCGCCAAATCCTTCTCCCCATGACGTGCGCACGCCAAATCCATCTCCCCGCCGCCACACACGGATGCCAAATGCCCCTCGTCCTTCTTTCCCAGAAGACCCTCTCAATCTATTAACAGCTTCTTCCCTCTCAGCCTCTCGAAAACCTAGAAGTTCTAATCTCCAAATCCCTGCAAGTGATGAGCCACCGATCCAAGCGGGAGGTCGCTCCTCCAACGAATCAAGCTCCGGCTGTTGGCCCATGGCAGGGCGCTGCAGGGAAGCCTAATAGTAATCCATCCCTTGATGATGTTCGGCGTCGAAATTTTGCTATTCGTTCCCATCCAGCTCATAGACAACTTAAAAATGACTTAATTGAGCACATTTGGCAACACTATGGCACTAGTGAAAATAACTAGTCAACTTTTTTATGTAAGCTCTTGCAATCGGATTTTGTACATCTAGTTATATTAAGTACATTGGCTAACAATTGTATCATTTCTTTCTTAATCTATTTGGACCGTAGGCTTGTTGGGGGAAGAAATTATGCCAATTGTGAGATGGCTATGGACTTTTGTTGGAGTTTCTCAAGAAAAGCATCTTTTATTTGTGTGTGGTCTAAACTTAGTACTTGTTTGGATGTAGTGATATGAACTACTAGCATCTTTTCAAGCTCTCTTGCGGTACTGTACGTTTTGTACTAATTAAATGTAGAGATCTTATAATTCCCCCTATGTGTGCACGAGCTTATGTTCTAGTTTGAAGTCTTGTTTATTGTGTTAGTTTTTCCGTGGCCACATATATGGTTACGGGGATGGCACTTACGATGTATCATTGCCTTTTTAATATGGGTGCGGACATTGAAAGCATGTGTAGATGACTTTGTAGACATACCATTGAGATGATTTACTATTAATCTAGTCTATAACCGAGTTGTCCATGTTTTATAGAGAGCACCTTACTTTACCACCGCCGGTGCCCTCGCGTCTTTGGTGCCGGTTACCGCCACCGAGGCAGCACGCCACCCAACACCAGCAGGGGGAGGGGTGTGTGGGAAACCACTCCTCTGCAGTATTTAGAGGGAACTCACTGCCAATGACATGTGGGCCTGGCCCCGGGGTGCGTGTAAGTAGGCGCAGGGGTTCTCCACTTCTTTGTGAGGGTGCTCTTGCTTCCACTCGCAAAGTGAATGTAGGGCAATGGCTTGCTGACAAAGATCTCGGCAGACGGGTGTGACAGGGATTCGTTGACGTCCATCTCCCGCATTTTGGTGAGCCTGAGCGCGATGGGTCATCTGTTGTTGAGGCACATGAGGTTGCACAGGCGGCCACAAGCTACCCCTACTCGCCACCACCTCAGGCATGGCACGCGCGCTTGCATGGCACAGAGGAGAGGTTAAAGCTGAACAAAGTGACCACCTTCCTCCATTGTGGAAGAGGTTGTACTTCCCTATCTCCGTCCCGGTCAACGGCTTGTTCATTTGTCTTATCAACCACGAACCAAAAAGATTTTTTTCTAAGAACAAACCAAGCACCAAAGAACCAACCAAAGAAGATTTTCTCTCGAGCACCACAACCAACCAACAGCCAAACGAACAGACCGCAAGATGGCTATGGCTGCAGCTACCAACGAGCGGATGAGATGGGGGAATTGAAGAAGACGAAGGGTGGAGGATGACACACGGGACCCATAATTTTTTTTTGTTAAGCTCAACATTTGCCAACGTTTACAGCTGACTGGTGGACCCATTGGTATTTGTTGCGGTCAGCAAAAACCACCTACCAAGCCAGTTTAATGGTCAAAGTTTTTTAATTGTAAAGTTCAATGGTCAAAATCGAATGGAGCTACAAGTTGCATGGCAAAAATAAACCTTTACCGAAATTCAATTATTTCTAGTATGTATTGAAAGTTGAAATGGTAAAAGCCATTTAATTAGCCACATGTATGAAGTTTTGACATGCAAATTAGATTATATTGCTTAATTAGACAGATGAGTAGATCTATTTTTTACAATTGCATTTTTTGTGAGATTTTTTTTCACATGTTATGATTGTATTTTTCACGAGACAGAGTGAGTACCATATATATTTGCGATCCTTTCCGATTCTCCGATTAGAAAAGATCAGCATTAATCACAAATATTATATAATAGTATATAATTTATCCAGTGCAGCCTTTACTTTCCTTCTCAAGGCTCCGTTCTTCTTCTATAAATCTCATGGTAATCTGTTGCGATATGCAAATCGAGAACTTGTCCAACATCACGTATACACACTATGAGCTCATATGTTAGCTCCTCTATACCTGATGCACCTATTACTTCTGATGATGATGCACCAGTTACTTCTGATGAACCTGATCAAGAGCAAGTTCGTGGCCCATCAAGACCAGCCCGCATCCAACTTGCGTGTTTCCGGCCTAGACTGGGTCAACTCGCTTGTACGTGTGAAGGCAGCATAGCTATCGTGTATCTGAATATATAGTAAGGAAGGGGAGAGGAAGAGAGGCATGTATGAATTACAAAACTCTGTATCGATCTAATCCTTCCTCTCTTCTTCCCCAACCCTGTCCCTTGGTCCTCTACTCTGATCCTTATTTCCCAATTTCTCCTTCCAACTACCCTACTGATGCTAACATTCGGTATCAGACTAGTTCAATCCTACAGATTTCGCTAGAAATTGGTTCGTTCAGTTTGATTTGGCATCCGAATTGCGTCGGTAGAGTTGAATCGAATCAAATTCTTCTCCCCTAATTCTCGTCCATGCCAAATCGCTGACGAATTCGTGTCGATCTGGAGATCCCAGCCGGCCACGACCACTACACCAGAATCCATTGACGCCAAGGCGCCATGAACGCCGACAGGAAGCTCATCCTCGACAACTCTCCGAGAACAACACCAAGTGGGAGAAGATGTTTGAGGAGCAAGATGCGAAGTGGGATAAGCATTTCTCCGACGCGGCGTCCGTCTAGGAGAAATGCGTCGCGGGCTTGGAAAAGGTGGTTTCCACCCTGGAAGATTGGCGTCCCGAGATCGGCGGTACCCTCGACGACATCAAGCTTTAGGTGCGCAAGCTCAGTAAACATTGGGAACGGGCCCTCCTCAAGCCGGGCATGAAGGCCCCCTTGTTGTCTACAACTCCTCCGTTGGCTACCAGCGACCCATCTGCCGGAGACCTAGCCGACAGGCCCCACGGGCACCGCGTCGAATCATCTCACCAGAAGGATAGTTAGGGTCGGTCACAGCCGTGATTCATCCCCCGGTCAAGGGTACGTATGGATCTCAAACACCTATCTTCCCTAGTTTGTGTCTGCCCAGGTTTCAGAGTGTTCATGGTGGTGGTGGTTCAGGGAGTGTAGGGAATTTTTCTTCTGGGAGGATACCTAAACTGAATTTTCCTTCATTTGTTGGAGATAACCCTAGACTTTGGCTTAGTCGTTGTAAGGATTATTTTGAGCTTTGTGACACTGATCAACATAAGTGGTTCAAAATTGCCTCAATGTATGTGACTGGGGCTGCTGCCCGCTGGATTTCGTCTATAAAAATGCAATTGAAATCATGCTCTTGGTCCGAGTTTTCTAAACTCGTGCTGGATAGGTTTGGTCGCGACCAACATGAGCTGCTAGTTCGCCAGTTCCTAGCCATTAGACGGTCTACGTTGATAAATTTTCTGAATTGGTAGATCAGTTAGCTGCTTATGAGAGTAATGCCAATCCTCTTCATCTCACCATGCGCTTTATCGATGGCTTGCGTGATGATTTGAAAGCAGTTGTTCTTATTCAGCCTCCCACAAATTTGGATACTGCTATCGTTCTTGCTCAATTGCAGGATGAGGTGTCTCCTTCAGCGAGACGAAAGGAATTCAGGCGTACGGAATTCTCATATTCACAGAAGCCATTGGGTGGGTATCTGTTGCCTCCTCCTCCTCCAAAGATAGATAAACCACCGGGTAGTGTCGCGGAGGATCGGAGGGCTTGCTCGTGCACGGTCCTCTGATGATCGATGGAAGGCTCTCCGGGCACATCGTCGTGCTCAAGGCTTGTGCCAATTCTGTGCCGAGAAGTGGTCCAAATGTCATAGTTGTGCTGATAAAATACAACTTCATGCTGTCTAAGAATTGTTGGAGGTCTTCTCCTGTTCTGATTCTGTTGCTTCTATCCAGAATGATGTCTCTGCTGCAAATACTGAATTGTTTCTGACTATATCTGTGGCTGCTATTTCTGGAGTATCTTCTGCTAAATCAATGTGCATGCAGGGCAGTATTCAGGAAATTCCTTTCAATATTTTGGTGGATTCGGGGAGTTCTCACACTTTCATTAGTCAAGCATTGGCTGACAAACTTGACGGTGCTCAGCCCATTTAATTTTCCATCAAGGTTCAGGTTGCAGATGGTAACATTTTGCATTGCTCTACCAATTTTCCTAATGCTAGCTGGATGATTAATGGGTGTGGTTTTACTGGTGATCTCAAGACATTCTCCATATCTTCTTATGATATTGTTGACAGTGTATTTTGGTGCACCAAACATGTTAATTACACTTTGGTTTGGATTTGAATATGGAACTAACCCGCCACTAGGCACACTAATGACATAACAAGTTCATCTTTGTATGTGCATTTGGAAGTGCTATGTTTTTGTAGGAAAACATGGACATAAAGGACAGAGTCACAACAAGTTCAAAGGAGCAATTGAGGAGTCCCGTTCGTGTTTGAGAACTTGATAAAATCACTCCCAAAGGTGGCAAGGACCGAAGTGTAACAAAGGAACACCCCTGAGGATTGAAGCGTAAAAGACTGAACTTCATGCGAGAAGACACTCCATCTTGGACGCGAGAATAACATCGTCAAAATGGTGCAAATGGATGGGGAAAGTGCATAATGACAAGAGGACCCACGTGCGCGAAGCGGCGACCGAACTGGGCTGAAATGGGCCTGGGCTGGTCGGTCCAGGCCGGCCGGCTTGGCCCATTCTAGGGTCGGTTCGGCCCCCCATTTCTTTAGCGTGAAGATGTTTCAACCCTAAACACGTGGACGCATCGCCATTCACAGAAGGAGAGCCATTCGCCCGAGAGGCCGTCCACAAGCTAGAGAGAGAAGAGGAGGGAGATCATTCGCAAGAAGGATCGCTCTACTCAAAGGAAGCAACTACAAGTGGAGGAGGACGTCGAGGCCCTGCCAAGACACCCCTGGAGGAGAAGGAAGACACCGTCAGGAGCGTCACCATGATCAATGGTGCTATGCCTAGCACCTTGATGGGGTAATCTTCTCATTTGTCCATGGGTTGTAATCGATCTTAAGATGTAATCGCAACTTTGTATGGTTATCTATCTATCATCTAGTGTTGAAGAGGCTTTATTGTTTAAGGTTAGCTACCATGTCGTGTAGGGAGTAAAGATCTTAATGCTCCCTTGCAACCATTCAATACGTCGTGAACATCATAGGTCTAGTCACGAATACCTCCGCGTAGTGACAGTACGGGGGAGGGAAAGGGCGAAATCATGGTCACAACCCCCGATAGATTAGGTCGGTTTTCATATCTTAAGCGGTTGCATGTTCAAGTATCGTAGACCCTTGGGCAAGTGTCTTTTATATATATTGTTGGTTTAATCATTCTCTTTAGTGTAGCGTAGTAGTTCTCTAGATTAAGCGTAAATTAGGGTTTGGATAAGTTAGTAGTACTGCTAGATCAAACGCTTGTAATCCCCTTGCTCCGCGGATTGATAGGAACCTAGGGAATCCCCATGGTGAAAAAGGTGTAGGTCCGTACGTTTGTAGATCGTAGGTGGATACGAGTTTTATCCATCAACAGATATGATCCTTGGGCTCGAATGGCTCGAATAGTTCAGTCCCATGGAGGTTCACTGGAAGCACAGGTGGATGTATATTCCATATGGAAATTCTTATGTGGTGTTATATGGTAACAATAGGAGTGTACCTGAAGGCTCGGTTGTACAAGTATGTTCTATGGAGGATATGGTGAATGAGAAAGTTGTGGTTAAATGGCCTACTGAAGTGCAGCGATTGATTGAGGAATTTGCTAGAGTCTTTGTTGTGCCTACTGAACTTCCTCCACCAAGGGCCAGTGATCATTCCATTCCTCTCGTGGATGGGGCTGCTCCGGTGTCAATTCGACCCTACAGGTTCGCTCCAGCCTTAAAGGACACAATAGAATGACAAATTAAAGAAATGCTTGATAGTGGCTTCATCCAAAAGAGTTCTAGTCCGTTTTCTTCATCTGTTCTTTTGGTCAAGAAGAAGGACGGTTCCTGGCACTTTTGTGTGGACTATCGTCACTTGAATGCTATTACCATTAAGGGGAAGTATCCTGTACCAATCATAGGTGAGTTTTTGGATGAGCTTGCCAATGCCATTTGGTTCTCTTGTTTGGACCTCAGGCCAGGTTTCCATCAGATCCGAATCAAGCCTGGTGAAGAGTATAAAACCACATTTCAGACCCATTGTGGTCACTATGAGTTTTGAGTTATGGCTTTTGGTCTCACCGGTGCCTCTGGAACGTTCCAGTTTGCCATGAATGCTACTCTTCGCCCATGTCTTAGGAAGTTTGTGCTGGTATTCTTCGATGATATCCTGATTTACAACACCTCTTATGAAGAACATCAAATGCATCTGAGAGTGGTGTTTGAGTTGCTCGCCAGGGATCATTGGCAGGTTAAATTGGGTAAGTGCTCTTTTGCTCAGTGTCAGATCAACTATTTGGGGCACATGATCAGTGAGAAGGGAATGGGCACAAATCCGAGCAAGATTTCCACAATTGCTCAATGGCCTACCCCAATGTCAGTGAAGGAATTGTGTAGCTTTTTGGGGCTAGAAGGATAATACTGCAAATGTCAAAAATTTTGGAGTTATCAGTAGAACATTAAATGATTTACTGAAGAAACACTCTAGTTTTGTGTGGACTGCTCAGTAGGAGAAATCATTTAATGCGTTGAAGACGGCTCTTTGTAATTCTCCAGTACTTGCTCTTCCCGACTTCAAGAAGTTGTTTGCTATTGAAACAGACGCAAGTTTTACGGGAGTGGGTGCAGTTCTTCTTCAAGATGGTCACCTGGTCGCCTTTATCAGCAAGGCTTTGGGTCCTCGTTCTCAAGGGCCATCTACCTACAAGAAGGAGTACCTCGCCATTTTGCTGGTTGTGCAGCAGTGGCGATCGTACCTACAACATATGGAATTCACTATTTTCACTAATCAACCTAGTCTCTCACAACTAAATGAACAGAGGCTACACACCACCTAGCAACAGAAAGTATTCACCAAGCTTCTTGGTCTACAGTACAAGGTCATATATAAAGAAAGGATGTGATAATCGTGTGTCGGATGCTCTCTCTAGGAAGT
The DNA here is from genome assembly GCA_947561735.1 of Cenchrus americanus. Lineage (NCBI taxonomy): Eukaryota > Viridiplantae > Streptophyta > Magnoliopsida > Poales > Poaceae > Cenchrus > Cenchrus americanus. The sequence continues at coordinate 27,086,328 of OX387241.1, read as the reverse complement.
CATCTCACGGGTCTCAGTGTGCATCCTTGTCTTCATGTTCCCCTCAGTGGCTTGTCGAAGTACTGGATGGTTACAAGTTGGATGAATCAGCCTTGTCAATGGTTGCCAAGTTGTCTATTGACAACACAGCTGTGCCCAATTTTACATTGTCAAGTGGGTTGCTTCGGTACAAAAATCGCATTTGGATTGGCAATAACCCTTCACTACAGATCAAATTGATGCAGGCTTGTCACAATAGCACAGTTGGGGGCCATTCTGGGGTGCCCGTCACTTATCAGCGGATGAAGCAGCTATTTGCTTGGAGTGGTATGAAATCTACAGTCCAACAGTTTGTTAAATTTTGCATGGTCTGTCGACAGTCCAAACCGGATCGCTCTAAGCTTCCAGGATTACTCCAGCCACTTCCTGTCCCTTCTTCTGCTTGGCAAATCATTTCTTTGGATTTTGTTGAAGGCTTACCGTTGTCTGGGACAGCGAATTGTGTTTTGGTGGTTGTTGATTCTTTCACCAAATACGGTCATTTTATATCTCTGCCATCCTTTCATAATAGCAAGTGTGGCCAGGCTGTTCATGAGTAATATCTACAAACTTCATGGCATGCCTTCTGTTATTATATTTGACTACAACAGGATATTACTAGCTTATTTGGAAGGAATTGTTCCAGTTGGCTGGGGTTGAGTTGCACATGAGCTCGAGTTACCATCTGCAGTCTGACGGACAGACTGAGCTCCTCAATCAGACTTTGGATTTTCTCTGATGCTTCATAAATGCTTGCCCTTCCAAGTGGATTTGGCTTCCCCTTGCGGAGTTCTGGTACAACTCCTGCCCTCATTCTACTACTGGCTTATCTCCTTTTGTAGCCATCTACGGTTATGCTCCCAAGCATTTTGGCATTTCGGACACTGATTCTGTGGTGGTACCTGAGTTGTCTGTATGGCTACAAGAAAGGCAAGTCATGAATGACCTTATCAGACAACATCTTCATAGATCCAAGTTACGTATGAAGAAACAAGCAGACCAAAACCGTTCTGAAAGACAATTTGCAGTCGGCGACATGGTTTTTGTGAAGCTACAACCTTATGTGCAGTCCTCTCTCACACCAAGGTCTAATCTGAAAGTGTCATTTAAATACTTTGGGCCATACAGAGTGCTTAGCAGGACTGGCCAAGTTGCTTACCGCCTGGACCTACCATCTTCATATGCCACACACCCTGTTTTCATGTGTCCTAACTCAAGAAAGTGGTGACTTCCTCTACATCAGTTATTCCATCTGTCAATTCCTTCCGATATTGAGCTGCCTCGTATCCTAGAATCCTTTCTTCAACACAGGGTGAGGTAGCATGGTGCTTATCCCTCTCCTCAGGTGCTTGTGAAATTGTCAGACTGGCCGGAATCAATGGCTACGTGGGAAGATGTTACTGATCTGAAACGAAGGTTTCCTCGATCACCCGCTTGGGGTCAAGTGGGCTCTCAAGGGTGGGAGTATGTTAGCTCCTCTGTACCTAATGGACCTATTACTTCTGATGATGATGCACCTGTTACTTCTGATGAACCTGATCGAGAGCAAGTTCGTGACCCATCACACTACACCAAGCGGGCTCTCAAGGGTGGGAGTATGTTAGCTCCTCTGTACCTAATGCACCTATTACTTCTGATGATAATGCACCTATTACTTTTGATGAACCTGGTCAAGAGCAAGTTCGTGGCCCATCACACTACACCAAACTGGTTTTACCTTGACGGTCAAAAACCGCCAGGTATATAGGTATACCGCCGAGGTAAATGTCCTTGGTAGTGTACCTAAAAGGATCAAGATGTCGACTAGAGGGGGGGTGAATAGTCGAATCTGGAAATCACAACTTTTTCGCAGCTGTTAAATCAGGTCCGGAGTTTTCAGATATTTTTCTGGATACTCCGGGAAATCCGGAGAATCCGGGAAAATGTCCAGATATTCCGGCCTGTTAGGGGGGAATCAAATTCGACAGAAATTAAACTTGCTCAAATGTAAATCTGTGAAAATAGGTTATGCACTGGGATGAGACAAGCCTGGTTATCCACTCCAAACTTGTAGATACCTCAACACAAAGTAGATCGGCACCAAACCCTAGATATGTGCTCAAGATAGGAACAAGTATGCAACAAGATGAGCAAGCACAAGAGACACAAGGATTTGTTACCGGAGTTCAACCTCACACCTTGAGGTCTACGTCTCCGTTGAGGTACCCACAAAGGGTGGACCTTTACACCTAGGTCACTTTCCTCCCTCTAGCAACCACAAAGATCAAGCTAGAGTTACTTACTCAAATTCGGGGTGATACAAACTTCCTTGGGCAGCCACAACCTTTGGATGCTCCAAGGCGACGCCTAGACGGCTAGGAGCTCAAAGCTTCAAGAGTAACAAACACGAAGTGTGCCAACCAAGTGAAGAACGAGGTGCTATGGAGATGGGAAATCAGCTCACTAACACTCTCCAAGCTCTTGCTCTCAATCCCTCTTAAATCCCCACAACAATCTCACCAAATTTGAGCCAAGGGGAGTAAAGGAGGGAGTAAATGAGGTCTGAAGGTTTGCAGGTCGAAATGGCAAGAGAGAGGGTAAAGGAAGGGGTGGAGGGAGCTTTTATACTCCCTCACCCAGAATATAGCAGCAACATGAGTTGTCCATTATGGCTCTAATCAATAGAAGTGAGTCATTATGTTGGGAGCTTATGCCAGTTCAAGAGCCTGTTCGGTTGGCTGGTGGCTGATGGCTGGTGCTGGTTTGTTCTGAGAGAAGAGTAAATCTTCTTGCCGCGTTCTTTGGTGGCCGATCCGTTCGAGAGAAAAGTACTTCTTGGGCCGGTGGGCGATAAGCCGAGCGAACAGGCTGCAAGGCACTGAACATTGGAGGAGTTATATCAAAATAGCATGTGAAATTGGTTTTCTCGTGATGCCGTGTTTGTCCAAGTTCATAAGGTGGGTCTAGCAGTCAAGTGCACTCGTAAGTGATGCTCACCAGGGTGAGGCTGAAGTACAAGCGAGGAGATGGTCCTGCAAATGAGCCACAAGAAGAAGGAGAAGGACATGGTGAGGAAGAAGAAGGACATGGTCACACACACTTTGAGGGTGCAATTGACGAGGGGGAAGTTAATGAAGAACTACTCAGGCGGTTTGAAATGGAGGCCAATGGGGATGAACGTGGATTGGAAGAGGACTCCTCAGATGATGAGGATGACCCGCTAGTTCCAAGGGATTGGGACAGTTACAATTTCTCACAGCTATCTGTCAATGCTGGTGAGAATGTGGCCTGGGAGTATAGAGAAAATGCAGTTTCTGTTGGCGCCATGTATAAGAGTGCAGTAGAGGTGAAGGATGCAGTGAAGAGGTGGTCCACCCTTACTCTGCAGAGAGAGTTCAGGGTAGTGAAGAGTTCTCCACATATATATGATGTACACTGTCTGAAGCCCAACTGTCCTTTTCGTGTGTATGCTTCCAAGGGCAAGTGGAAAAATTCTCGGGAGATCAAATCTGTTGTGGATCACACTTGTGTACTTGAGCAGCTGGATGCAAGCCATCGTAATTTGTCATCTGGTTTTGTGGCTAGCCAGATGTTTGCTAAGATTGTGGAAAATTCTGCTTTTAAGCCTAAGCCCATTATCTTGGCAATTGAGGAGAAATTTAAGTATCACATAAGTTATGGTAAGGCATACATGGCAAAGAAGAAGGTAATGCAGATGAGGTGGGGAACTTATGAAGCATCCTATGACAATCTGCCTCGATTGTTGAACACAATTGCGGCGCTAAATCCTGGTAGTTATTATGATATCAAGGTTTATGATCATGTGTCAAGGCCAGGGAAGCAAGTCTGGCAGCGGGCATTCTTAGCATCGGGTCCTGCTATTGCTGCATTCAAACACTGTCGACCAGTTATTTGCATAGATGGCACATTCCTAACAGGAAAATACAAGGGCACAATCCTTACAGTTTGTAGGCTGAGATGACAACAATCGGTTGTTGCCTTTGGCAATTGCTTTTGCGAGAGGGAGAGAATGGTGACAGTTGGTATTGGTTTCTGGAGAGACTGAAGCACATGGTGGTGGGAGATGTGTCAGACGTGTGTGTGATACACGATAGACACAAAGATATTTTGCAAGCCATTAGTGACATCAAAGAAGGTAGTCAAGAGCGTTACAGAGAAGCACAATGGCCAGATGTGCATAGCAGGTGGTGCATGAGGCATATGGGAGCAAACTTTCATAGCCAGTTCAAGAACAAAGAACTTACACAATTGTTCAAGCGCCTATGTGGAACCAATCAGGAGAAGAAATTCTTTGACCTGTGGAAAAAATTAGATGATCTGATGAAGAAAGCATCAGAAGAGATAGCTAAGAAGCCTGTAAGTATTGAACCAGGGGAAGAGTCAATTTCTCTGGAGGACGTTGGGCTAGATGGTCCAAATGTCAGAAGGAGAAGGAGACGTGCTGTGAAGACCTTCAGCCAGTGGTTCAGAATGAGCCTAAGGAGAAATGGTCCCTCCTCTTTTATAAGGGAGGTGTGAGGCATGGGATAATGACAACAAATTTTGCTGAGGTCTACAACGCTGTTTTGCGTGGTGCCAGAGCTCACCCTCTTGTTGGTATCATTGAGTTCTCTTGTACCGCACAATGAAGTACTTTCTTGATCGTGCGAATGCAGCACATGCAGCAATGCAGGACCCTTAGAAGGTGTATTCAACATGGATGACAGAGTACTTGACCAAAAAACAGAAGGCTGCTCTCTATCACAGAGCTCACCAAGAACCTCTACGTCGTGAGCCTGGCGATGAAGTGCGGTGGAAATATCAGATAAGTTGTCAGTCCGAATCACAAAAGTCCAATGGCGAAATAACAATACAAAAAACTGTTATTGGGAATCATACATGCTCATGCTCTTGCCAGAAGCCACAGCTCCTGCACTACCCCTGCTCACATGTGATCGTTGCATGCCTTGCATCAAAGAATCAGCATTGGGGCCGCTACATGCCTAAATACTTTCTGAAGCAAACCGTTTTAGATACTTGCAACCACACTATCGAGGGTTACCTGCATCTTGGAACTTTCACTCAAGACCCCAAAGACAGTGTGTTGTACATACCAAATCCAGATCCAGCCATGTGTCAAGGTGTCGGTCGACACAAGAAGAAGATGATTAGGAACAACATGGATGAGGCTGAAGCTAGACCTCAGGGGCAGATATGCTCCGAGTGTAACAATCCTGAACACTCCTACAAGAAATGCATCGAAGCATCTTACTTTTCCACTACCACTTCTACACCACCTTCATCTAGTGCATGTGGACGTCGTTCCAGTCGCTACAACGAAGGAATGCAGTGACCATACTTGTTTGTGCTACCGTGTTGTAATAATTGAACTACTTGTGCATGTTGTCGTCTTGTAATATTTGAACAATTTTATCTTGAAAGGTCTTGTAATATTTGAACTTATGCATGTTATCATGTTGTAATAACTGAACTACCTTTTCATTTGCTTGCTATTTTATTCTTGCCATCGAATTTCTTATCATATCCGGTTATGTTTTGTTCTATAATTTCAAATGAATCAGGTAATGAAAGATCATATTTCTAATCTGTTTTGTAGGCTTTTAATGGCTTCAATGGGTCCTGAGTTGGATTTGGAGTTGCTCACCAGTAGGAAGGACAAGGTTGAGGTGCCAAAGTGGATCCACACTCCTATGTGCTACTGCGGTGACAACTATAAGCTTGTCAAGTGCAACGTTCTCGGGTACCGCTACGGGATGAGGTTCTTCATGTGCGAGAACTACGAGCATGACCCCCTCCCACAATGTCGCAATGTTAAACCAAAAGTAAGAACTAACTGAATTACTAAATAAATATTATGTCATTGCTATTTTAATATGTGCTAACTTGTCTTTGAAAAAAGACTCCATCTCCTCTCTGTGATTTTATGCAATGGCTAGATTGTGAGCAGTCCGAACAAGACAAGCGTTACGTCGAGGAGACGGGTCGTTCAGCACGTGAGAGGTGGCTAAGTATGGTTCAAGTAGAAAAGCAAGAACAAAAACGTAAGGAGCAGCAGGAGGAAATTCGCATTCGGCGGGAGATCAAAGAATGTGAAGCGGCCGCAGCCCGTGAAGCAGATAGAGAGAGGGAGAGGGAGAGAGCTCGCCGGTCTAAGGAAGCTGGGCCGGATGCTATGAGGAAGGGGGAATACCCCCGTTGTACCCAGTAGACGTAGAGTACTCGGCGTCGAGTGCTACTGTATCCAAAAAAAATTATCATTTCATTTCGTCATTCTCTAGAGTCGGGTTGTATCTTTAAGAACTTGATTTAAGATGCATTTCAGATGCAAACAGTAAAACTCGTAGTAGGAAGTGTTTTCTGTGAATTGCTCCAAATATTGAACACATAGGGTGTGTTAGTCTGTGAGTCACTGCACCAAACAGTGTACCTAGTACTAGAGTGTGTTTCCTCTGAGTCACTGGCCGTTTTCTTGCCCCGGAATGAATGGCCCACCATCCAGTCTGCGCCTACATATACGTGACGACTCTTCACCATTCTCACTTCACAACACTGCAAGCAACAATGAGTTCCTGGACTGGGCCTGATGATGATGACTCCCTCCGTCCAGCACTGTGGAGCCAGCAAGATCTAGAGTTCAACACCAACTTTCCAGTCTTAGACAAGAGAGATTTCAAATCCATGTGTGATGCCAGAAAGTATGCACCAAATCAAATGGTGAACTGGCCAAGGTGTGCACACAGTGAGTTCTGTGTGATGCAGGTTTATCAGGGATGGGACAACTCAGGTCGCCGCTTCCGGCATTGCTCACGAGCATGGGTAGGCAAAAATCCATGACCTCTGTCCTTCATCATTTTATTTATGATTTACTAATGTAATCACGGTTTCTGCAGTACTCGAACAACCAGATAACTGCAGTTTCGTGCAATGGGTGGATCCCCCAGCTATCACCCGTATCAAGAGTACATCAACTACCTCGAGGATGTTGTCATCTTCAACCTGAGGCAAGAACTCGCATCTGTGACAACCCCACCCGAGATAATTCCGTACTATCGCCTAAACCACTCCATTTGGTCATTAAGCGATAATAAAGAAGTATCCCGTTGAGTGTTGCTGGGTTAACGCCCGGTAAATCACTTGACAACACAGAGAGGATCGAACGTATGCATTAAAACTCCCACGAAAGAGAGTCCAGAGTGCCTTACAAAATAACCATCACATCCCAGTAGGGTCCATTATTACAAACATAGTTCTTTGTCATGAAAGTAAATGGTTCAGAGTTTATTGAAAACAGTGGAAGATAACTAAACAGTATGATCACATCATAGGAGGCCTGTCCATGATGCAATCATTCTTCGTCATCCACCCATTCTAGCTCCCAGCCGGGTGGAAGTTCTCCGGGCCACACATCAGATGCATTACCTGGAAGCAACATTTATAAAGCAAGGCTGAGTATACTTATACTCAGTGAGACTTACCCGTCTAAAAGAAAGACTTTACCTCTAATCATGCATGGCTTTTGGCTAGTGGGTTTGTTTGCCAAAAAGCTGCTAAGTAGTAAATCCTTACTTTCAATATTTTAGCTCATGTTCTAGTAGAAGTAATCATTACTATATAAGCAACTATTGCAACCAAAGTTGTACAAACAATTAATCAAAGTAATAATCTTCACAAGGTTCCATCATAAAGGGATATCATGGCCAGTCGGGTAAGTAGTCTCAGATAACGGTGAGAGGCCGACAATCGATTGATTCATAACCTTGCAAGGTGGACCTAAACACACGGGAGGTGTCCTCACCAAGAGTTCACCAACCAGGCGGCTCCCGTCATTCTTTGGTTTGGGGATAATAACTCACATTCTTAAGTACAAGGTTTATCTAGGCTACGCCACTAAGGTCACCCAGCCTCACGCATGCACTCGGGTGGCGAGCCCGGGGCCGCAACCCTAAGAGTAGTGATAGTAAAACCCCGTACCGCCTCATTTAGGTACTAGTCTTATCGTACCCATTTCCGACAAGTGTTTAGTACTGTCAAACACTTAACCAACGAAGCCATTGGACCGGAGCCCAAATCCCATGCTCTTACCACATGAGCAATCCATTTAACCAATAAGGTGATTCCAAAAAGGAGATCCTATTCTCGCGAGTGACGAACATCACTCGACTTGTACCGGATCCTTAAAGCATAGCAACTAGCGACCTAACATGTTAGTAAAAGATCATAGGTACTTATGGATCATGCAACTAGGGTTTCATTTCAACTTCTGAACGTAAATGCACATACAATAACAATAAGTAAATTCAGAAATGTAAAAAAACACATAGGTTAATGAATAAACCGGGGCTTGCCTTCGTCAGCACAAGCAGACACACACTTCCGGACTTTGGCCCGGGTCTTTCTCTACGGTCACCTAGTGCACGTCTCCTCCTGCTCCCTCGTCCTCATCCGCCGGCACGAGCGTATAGCTACCGTCGGGGACTTCTATACGGGGAATGCAATGCAGTGATTAGGAGGGTGATTAATTTAATTTAATTAACAAACAGCAGCAAACAACCACTAGGGGCATAGGGTTGGTCATATTCACCTAAAGAAAAGTATTTAAACATTTTTCCTTTTAAAAGATAATCAAAAGGCTCATTTAGTCCTCTCTTTAAGGTGATTGTGTGCACATCTATAAAAGAATATTTAATTTATATACAAACAGCAAGGAAAAGTCACTTTTATGCCACAATTTACTTTCCTAACTCCTTTATTTGACTTATGCACAAAAGGAGGTATTTTCCTATTTTTCCTTCACTAGATTAATCTAGTTTGTAACCTTTTAATCAACTAAACACATCTCAAACTTGCCCAACAGTGCCTACTGGCCCTAATGACCAGGAACACTCCCTTGGACAGCAAGTAACTAGTTTTTGCACCAATGAATTTAAATGCACAAAATAGAAGCATTTCTAGCTAGCAAATAGAGGATTAATACATATTTAAATAAATATAACAGAAATGAACCCAAACTTTCTCCTACACATGCTTTGGTCCAAAACAAGTCTAAGGAATCAACAAACACAAGCCCTTATGGATCTTGCTATACCTATTTATGATTAAAAACAAGCATAAATCAGGAAATAATATTTCTAACAGAGATAAAATCATGGTAAATTCACCAAGGATGCATTTTGGTATAACATGACAATAGCCAGAAGTTGGGCTCAAGAATAATTATATTTTAAGCTACAAAATCATCTAGGCAGATTTATCAATATCACAAGATAATTTATATAAAAAGATTCCTTCAGTAAATTTGTGCAACTTTTGGCACAGAATCTAAACATGCTAGTTCCCACAACATATCCAAAATCCAGCTCAAGATCATGTGTGGATTTTGCAGAATCACAGATCTTGGTATTTTACTTTTCAATTTTTCAAGCAAAAACCATAGCTCAAAAGTATATACATATTTGGAGAAAGTTGTAGTTCTAGTCACACAGAGCACAACAAAATTGGGTTTGCCATTTTTGGATTTTCCTACGATTTTAAACCGATTTTACAAGTTTCAGCCAACACATGAAGAAGGGTTTAGAATCTTTATGCACGCAGGCCCCTGGAAGTTTTAAAAGCTTCACAAAAATGCCCTCGATTCCCTCCCCACCGTACCCGACGGCGGTAGCGCGCCCGCCGGCGGCGAGGTGAGGCACTTGGAGGCAAACAAGCAGCAGGGTAGTGCGATTAGCCTTACCCGCGATCGATTGGTGGTGGTGGTGGTGCGGCTGGGGAGGTCGCCGGCGAGCGGCGGCGGCGGAGCAGGGGCGGCGCGGCCGCGGAGGCTCGGACGGCGGTGAAGATAGGGGCGGGGCTCAATAATGTGCTGCACGGGAAGCTTCCATGTGGCCTAGGGAAGGTGCTAGGGGGGGTCCCTGGGCTTGGAGGATCGGCGGAGGGGCGAGCTCGGCAATGGCGGTCCGGCGGCGGCCACGGAAGCTCAGGCTTTGCTGAAATGTCAGTGCTGGTAGGCCATCAAGCACGATTGGAAGCTCACGTGTGGGCTAGGGAAGAGCTTAGAGCTACGGGTCGGTCACGGGGACAAGCAAGAAGGCGAGCTCACCGGCGGCGCTAATGGCGGGCGGCAATGGTTGGCTCGGGTGTGCGAGGGGAAAGGAGAGGGGGGTTTATAGGCTCGAGAGCGTGCCGAGGCGGTTGCTCGGTAGCTAGATGGCCTACGGGAGCTAGGGGATGGGCGCGAGGTGGTGGCGACGTGCGGCGGAGTCGACGGCCAATGGCGGGAGGCGGCGCGTGCCTTGGGGGCGAGTCGGCCGTGGCCGCGCGGCCTAAGCCTCCACGCGTGCGTCATGGGCGCTAGCACACGGTGGCGGCGGCGCGGGCCTCGGACCGGCGGTCACTCCGGCGCCTCGGCGTGCGCGCGCAACCGGGGTACAGCGAGCCGACGTGGCGTCGCGCGGCGCGACGTCGTGCGCGGGAGTGCCGGTGCTTCGAACGTCGTTTCGTTTACCCCTTTTCAAATCGATTTTCTCCAAAATTTCAAACAGAAGTGCTCCAAACTTTGAATATCAAAGTTGTCAAGCAAGTTACCCTCTACAAAAATGCCAAAGGCTCTAGGGTGGTTTAATCAACAGATTGAGCACAAATTGCAGGGAAACTTGACTGAAAACTCGGCGCCGGTGAACAGGAGCCGGGCACCTTCAAATGCGTTTTTCACCAAGAATCTCTTCGAATTTCAAATGCCAATCAACAGCAAAGTTGTGTGCCTTGACATTCTACACATTTTTCCCTTTGGGCGATTTTGAAGTGTTTAGGGAATTTTTGGAGAACATGCTCAAATTCTAGGCTGACACAAGGAGGTCAAAGGGTCACCAGGGTTTTTGAGTTAGGGTTTTGACCATGGGTCAACCTAGGGCTCTCATGGGTAGTTAGAGGAGTAGTTAAGAGGGTCATTAGCACAAATCACCACTGAGCAAAAACACGGGGTGTTACAGCGTCAGCATTGGCTTCTCCAGATCCCACATCTACCAACGGCGACGATGACCTGTGACTGGACCAAAGGTGGTGAAGACGAACACCGGCTGTGAGGACGAGTACTGCTGCTGTCCGTGCCACGAAAAGAAGGACAACACTCCACCAGCAACTCCACCATCTGATCCAACTCCACCCCCGACGGGGTACTACATGCCCTCCCAGCAGTCCGGCGGGTCTATGATGTCTGGGTTCTCTGGGTATTATTCGTACAATTAGACTACAATTGCACTAATCGTTTATTTAAATTCCCTAAGACATGTTAGGACTAGCAAGAGTGACACAAAGTTAGGGTAATTGTATCGCACGTGCCATTGCAAATGTATGGTTGATCTAAATTTGTCGTTAAGTATTAATGGTTGGTTGTTCTATTCAATCCTTCAACAATTCGAATTTAAAAAAATAAAAAAATCCTACCGCCGCAGCCCACGGCGGCAAGGAATACATACCGCCGTGGGCCGCGGCGTTACCTCAGCGGCACGCTGACGCCGGGCGCTAGGCGCCTAACACCGCGGGCCACGACGACAGGGAGTTAACGCCATGGCCCTTGGCGTTACGGCTAAGGGCCCACTCTTGGCGGCACCTGGCGCCGTGACCCACGGCGTTATGTCCCTGACGCCGTGGGACACGGCGCCAGATGTATATTTTTGCTAAATTTATGCCGGACCATATATTTTTTCAAAATCATGAAAAATAAATATATAAAAAAATCGCCACGCCACGTCTTTGGGTCTGGCAATTCCCCTGCCGGATGTCAGATGCCATTGCAGCGCCACCAAGCCGGCCAGCCTGGGGAGCAACGCCCGGCTGTCGAGTGGTGACGGCCCCACTCTCCCGGCCTCGGCGGCGTCGTCTTCGTCTCCATGCCCAGTACAAAACTCGATTTTTTATATTTATTTTATCATGTTTTTGCAAAAATATATGGTCCGCCACAAATTTTGCAAAAATATACATCTGCTGTTGTGACCCACGGAGTCAGGGACATAACGTCGTGGCCCACTGCGGTAGGAGCTGCCAGGAGTGGGCCTGTACCCTTAATGCCGCGGGCCACGGTGTTTTGTCCCTGACGTCGTGGGCCACAGCGTTAGGGGCCTAACGCCAGGCGGCAGCGTGGCGCTGAGCTAACGCAGTAGGCCACAGCGGTATCTGTTCCTTGCCGCCGTGGGGTGCGGCGCTAGGAATTTTTTTAATTTGAATTGTTGAAGCATTGATAAAACGGCGAACCATTAATACTTAATGACGAATTTAGATAAACGATTACAACATTTGCAATGGCACGTGCGACACAATTACCCTAACTTTGTGTCGCTCATGCTAGTCCTAACGTGCCTTAGGGGATTTAAATAAACGATTACAACAATTGTAGTCTAGTTGTACGAATAGTACCCGGAGAACCCGGACATCATAGACCCACCGGAGTGCTGGGAGGGCATGTAGTACCTCGACGGGGGTGGAGTTGGATCAGATGGTGGCGGGGGTGGAGTTGCTGATGGAGTGTTGTCCTTCTTTTCGTGGCACGGACAACAATAGTACTCGTCCTCACAGCCGGTGTTCGTCTTCACCACCATTGGTCCGGTCACCAGTCTGTCGTCGCCGTTGGTAGATGTCGGATCTGGAGAAGCCAATGTCGACTCGAGATCTTGCCTCAGGTGGAAGATGACAACATCCTCGAGGTAGTTGATGTACTCTTGATACGGGTGAATAGCTGGGGGGTCCACCCATTGCACAAAACCGTAGTTATCTGGTTGTTCGGAGTACTGCAGAAACCGTGATTACATTAGTAAATCATAATATGATGAAGGACGGAGGTCATGGAGTTTTGCCTACCCATGCTCGTGAGCAATGCCAGAAGCGGCGACCAGAGTTGTCTCATCCCTGTTAAATCTGCATCACACAGAACTCACGTGTGCACACCTTGGCCAGTTCACCGTTTGATTTGGTGCGTACTTTCTAACATCACGCTTGGATTTGAAATCTCTCTTGTCTAAGACTGGAAAATTGGTGTTGAACTCTGGATCTTGCTAGCTCCACAGTGCTGGACCAATGGAGTCATCATCATCAGCCACAGTCCAGGAACTCATTGTTGCTTGTTATGTTGTGAAGTGAGACTGGAGAAGAGTGCTCACATATATGTAGGCGCAGACTGTATGGTGGGCCATTCGATCCGGGGCAAGAAAAAGGCTAGTGACTCGGAGGAAACACACCCTAGTACTAGGTACACTATTTGGTGTAGTGACTCACAGTGTTCAATGTTTGGAGCGGTTCACGGAAAACACACCCTAGTACGAGTTTTTCTGTTCGCATCTGAAATTCATCTTAAATCAAGTTCTTAAAGATACAACCCGACTCTAAAAAATGATGAAATGAAATCATATTTTTTTATGGATACAGTAGCACTCAGCGTCGAGTACTCGACATCTACTGGGTACAAAGGGGGTATTTCCCCTTCCTCATAGCACCGGTCCAGCTTCCTTAGCCCGGTGAGCTCTCTCCCTCTTCCTCTCTCTATATGCTTCACGGGCCGCGGCCGCTTCACGTTCTTTGATCTCCTGGCGAATGTGAATTTTCTCCTGCTGCTCCTTACGTTTTTCTTCTTATTTTTCTGCCTCAACTATCCTTTGCCACCTCTCACGTGTTGAACGACCCGTCTCCTCGACGTAACGTTTGTATCGTTCGGACTGCTCACAATCTAGCCACTACAGAAAATCACAGAGAGGAGGTGGAATCTTTTTTCAAAGACAAGTTTGCACATAATAAAATAGCAATGACATAATATTTATTTAGTGATGCAGTTAGTTCTTACTTTTGGTCTAACATTGCGACATGGTGGGAGGGAGTCATGCTCATAGTTCTTGCACATGAAGAACCTCATCCCGTAGCAGTACCCGAGAACGTTGCACTTGACAAGCTTACAGTTGTCACCGCAGTAGCACATAGGAGTGTGGATCCCCTTTGGCACCTGAACCTTGTTCTTCCTACTGGTGAGCAACTTCAAACCCAACTCAGGACCCGTTGAAGCCATTGAAAGCCTACAAAGCTGATGAGAAATATGATAATTCATTACATGTTTCATTTGAAATTAGAGAACAAAACATAACATGATATGATAAGAAATTCGACGGCAAGAATAAAACAGCAAGCAAATGAAAAGGTAGTTCGATTATTACAACATGATAACATGCATAAGTTCAAATATTACAAGACCTTACAAGATAAAATTGTTCAAATATTACAAGACGACAACATGCATAAGTAGTTCAATTATTACAACACGGTAGCACAAACAAGTACGGTCACTGCATTCCTTCGTTGTAACGACTGGAACGACGTCCACGTGCACTAGCTGCAGGTGGTGTAGAAGTGGGAGTGGAAAAGTAAGATGCTTCGGTGCATCTCTTGTAGGAGTGTCCTGGATTGTTGCACTTGGGAGTATATCTGCACCCGAGGTCCAGCTTCAGCCTCATCCATGTTGTTCCTAATCCTCTTCTTCTTGCGTCGATCGACACCTTGACACATGGTTGGATCTGTTTTGGTATGTACAACGCACTATCTTTGGGGTCTTGAGTGAAAGTTCCAAGATGCAGGTAACCCTCAATAGTGTGGTTCCAAGTGTCTAGAACGGTTTGCCTCAGAAAGTATTTAGGCACGTAGCGACCCCAATGCTTATTCTTTGTTGGAAGGCATGCAGCGATCACATGTGAGCAGGGATAGTGTAGCAACAGTGGCTTCTGGAAAGAGCATGAGCATGTATGATTCCAGTAAATGTTTTCTGTATTGTTATTTCACCATTTGCCTTTTGTGATTTGGACTGACAACTTATCTGATATTTCCACTGCACTTCCTCGATAGGATCACGACGTAGAGGTTGTGAGTAAGCTCTGTGAGAGAGAGCAACCTTCTGTTTTTTTCAAGTACCCAGTCATTCATGTTGAATACACCTTCTTAGGGTCCTGCATTGCTGCATGTGCTGCATTAGCACGGTCAAGAAAGTACTTCATTGTGCGGTACAAAAAGAACTCAATGATACCGAGAAGAGGTTGAGCTCTGGCATCACGCAAAACAGCGTTGTAGATCTCAACAAAATTTGTTGTTATTATCCCATGCCTCACACCTCCGTTATCAAACAAGAGAGACCATTTCTCCTTAGGCTCATTTTGAATCCACTGACTGAAGGTCTTCACAACACGTCCCCTTTGCCTTCTGACATTTGGAGCATCTAGCCCCACGTCCTCCAGAGAAACTGGCTCTTCCCCTGGTTCAGTACTTACAGGCTTCTTACCTATCTCTTCTGATACTTTCTTCGTCAGATCATCTAAATTTTGCCATAGGTCGAAGAATTTTTTTTCTCCTAATTGGTCGAACATACGCGCTTGAACAATTTTGTAAGTTCTTTGTTCTTGAACTGGCTATGAAAGTTTGCTCCCATATGCCTCATGCACCACCTGCTATGCACATTTTGCCATTGTGTTGCTATGTTACGCTCTTCACTACCTTCTTTGATGTCACTAATGGCCCACAAAATACATTTGTGTCTATCGTGTATCACACACATGTCTGACACATCTCCCACCACCATCTGCTTCAATCTCTCCAGAAACCAATACCAACTATCACCATTCTCTCCTTCTGCTAAAGCAATTGACAGTGGCAATAAGTGATTGTTGCCATCTACAGCCACAACTGTAAGGATTGTGCCATTGTATTTTCCTGTTAGGAATGTGTCATCTATACAAATAACTGGTCGACACTGTTTGAATGCAGCAATAGCAGGACCCAATGCTAAAAATGCCTGCTGGAAGACTTGCTTCCCTGGCCTAGATACAAGATTATAAGTCTCGATATCATAATAACTACAAAGATTTAGCGTGGCAATTGTGCAATCGAGGCAGATTGTCATAGGATGCTTCATAAGTTCCCCACCACATCTCCATTACCTTCTTCTTCGCCATGTATGCCTTACCATAACTTATCGGGTACCTAAATTTCTCCTCAATTGCCAAGATAATGGACTTAGGCTCATAAGCAGGATTTTCCACAATCTTAGCAAACATCTGGCTAGCCACAAAACCGTAGGACAAATTACGATGGCTTGCATCCAGCTGCTCAAGTACACAAGTGTGATCCACAACAGATTTGATCTCCCAATATTTTTTCCACTTGCCCTTGGAAGCATACACTCGAAAAGGACAGTTGAGCTTCAGACATTGTACATCATATATATGTGGACAACTCTTCACTACCCTGAACTCTCTCTGCAGAGTAAGGGTGGACCACCTCTCCACTACATCATTCACCTCTATTGCACTCTTATACATGACGCCAACAGAAACTGCATTTTCTCTATACTCCCAGACCACATTCTCACCAGAATTGACAGACAGCTGCGAGCAATTGTAACTGTCCCAGTCCCTTGGAACTAGCGGGTCATCCTCATCATCTGAGGAGTCCTCTTCCAACCCACGTTCATCCCCATCGGCCTCCATTTCGTACCGCCTGAGTACTTCTTCGTTAACTTCCCCCTCGTCAATTGCACCCTCAAAGTGTGTGTCACCATCTCCTTCTTCTTCCTCACTGGAACCACATCTCCTTATTCTTGTGGCTCAGTTGCAGGACCATCTCCTGCTTGTAGTTCAGTCTCACCCTGGTGAGCATCACTCACAGGCACTTGACTACTAGACCCAGCCTTATGAACAACTTGGATAAACAGCATCATAGTGTCGTATGGACCTCCCTGGGCCCACCACCTCGGTGGGTACCAGGACTGACTACTCGGTGGGCCCCTGGGACTACCCGGCTTGTGCCACATGGCACCTGATGGCGTGAGGCGCAAGGACTACGGTGGATAAGAACTCTGATAGGAAGCTATGCATGCCTTGTACTGTGTAGAGGATTCCTAGACGTACACGACTAGTACTCTCTCCCTAAACCGACCTATAACCCTGCCTCCCTGTCGGTGTTTTAGACCGGCAACCTACTAAGGGGAGTACCCGAAGTATATAAATGTGGCCTCGCCGAGATCGGTAACTCGAAGGAAGAGGCACATGGCACACAATTTAGATAGGTTCGGGCCGCGACGTGTGTAATACCCTACGTCCTGTATGCTGCGTAGCTCTGGATTGATTGGGTGCGATTACAAGATGGCGTAATCTGATGCGTATGAGAGAGGAGGGATCCCTGCCTCGCCTTATATAGTTCGGGAGGCAGGGTTACAAGTCGGTTTAGGGAGAGAGCACTAGTCGTGTACGTCTAGGAGTCCTCTACACTGTACATGGTATGCGTAGCTTCCTATCCGAGTACTTCTCCACTGTGGTCCTTGCGCCTCATGCCAACAGGTACCGTGCGGCACAAGTCGGGCGTCCCGAGGGCCCACCGAGTAGTTGGTCCCGGTACCCACCGAGGTAGTGGGCCCTGGGAGGTCCATACGACAAGCCCCCGAGTACTTTGTAGTCGAGTAGGATAGCTTCGAGTAGTCTTGACGGCCTTAACGAGTAGTCCTCAAGCGTCCCGAATACTACAAGCCAAAAGTCCTCAAGAATATTTGAAGCATCCCGAGGCTGGAATGTACTCCAGCTGATATTTGAGTAATCCTGAAGTCTTCTCGAGTAGTCCCAAGCGTCCTCGAGTGCTACTCCTGAAGGTCTTCAACAATACCCGTGTTGTCTTGAAGCCGAAGCTGATATGGAAGTGCGATTGCAAAATCGCACTCCATATGGAGTAGCCCCCGAGCCTTAGGTTGAGTTGTAGACTCTGGCTGAGGGTCCATCTGAAGTTCTGGCAAGATTATCCCGAAAAATCCGGAGAAAAAACCGAAAGACACGTGGCACGGAGCCCCCGAGCCTTGAGTCGAGTACTTCCTCTCGAATTGAAGGGTCATCTTGTGTGTAGAAAGTGTCCTGAGTTGCTCTTGAATCTTGTCGCTACCCAGGGAATTGAGTAGAAGTAGCAAAGCCCCCGAGATGAGGCGCGTCGACTAGTAGAAGTTGAAGGGTCAGGTGCCGCCGCTGAGTCAGCCGTCTGGGGACTTATCCATCCGGCCGTTGGAGGAGCCACTGTTGACTTATAAATAGAAGCTGAAACCCTTAGGGTTTTTCACCCCGCGCACTTGCAGCCATTCCGAGTAGATCGTGCCCAAAACAGCACCGCCCGTGCACACTGTCACCTCAGAGGAGAGTGTAGATCCAAGCGCGCCGCCGCCGGAAACCACCGCCGTAGCCTCCGAGCGAATGCGAGTGAAGATCCGGTGCACTTGGAGGATGAAGCCTTCGCCGTCGAAGAGCCTGAAGACCACCGGTGGGAAGAAAAGGTCCCGCGAGGAGGCCACCGATCCGCCGTGGGGACATCGCCGCCGGTGTCTCCGCCGCGGCCAAATCCCAACCAGGAGTGGAAGAAGTCCAAGGCGAAGACTGAAGATCTGTTGGCGCTCCTCAACTGTGGATTTCTGCAGGAGAAGGAAGTCGATATGTGGCGTGCCGCTACGAGAGATCCGTATCCCATAGAGAAGAACCCAGACGAGATCCCCATGTTCACACGATTCGCGGAGCGAGGGTTGTCTCTCCCGGCCAGTGATTTCTTCAAGGGGCTTCTGGAGTACTACGACATCGAGTACCTCAACCTCAACCCCAACTGTATCTTCCACACTTCTGTCTTCGTTCACTTCCGTGAAGCCTTCTTGGGGATCAAGCCCCACTGGGTACTTTTCCGGAAATTTTTCCGAGTGAAGCCCCAGCCCAGCGCCAACAACCCCCGAGTAGTTGGGGGAGCCGACATCCAGATGCACGAGGATGCCACGGAGCAGTACTCGCGTACAAGTTGATCGACTCCAATCAAGATTGGAAGTCAAAGTGGTTCTACATCACCAATCACCACCCGGAGCTGCCGAAGCTGAGCGGGAAGCAACCGAAGCACCGGCCCTGGTGGAACTCTAAGCCAACGATGCAGGAGGGTATCCATCTACCCGAGCTTCTGGCGAAGATTAAGGCTTTGAGAGAAGCCGGGCTGAGGGCCGAACATGTGGCCTTCAGCTTCATGAAGCGAAGGGTGCAGCCGGTGATGGCTCGCGACACCTTGGGCTACCAGTACACCGGCGACGGCGACTCGTCACGGATGCCCGGTGGTGAGGTCAACGACGACGACATCGTTGATAGACTGGGCAGGATCTTCAAGGACATGCCGGCGTACATGCAGTGCCCCGTGCCCGAGTACTCCGCCGTACGTCCACCCAATGAGGTCAGTAGCCGTACTGAAGTCGGGTACTGATTTTGTAGTAATAGTCATGCTCATCCAATGTGCTTCTTGCAGGACGACGTAGTGAAGTTCGTCTCCGAGCCGGCATCGCCTCCTCGACTTGTCGAGATCCCGGATAAGGGGAAGGTGTTGACGGTTAATAGTTATATCAAAGTTCGTTTAGACTTGCAAGCGAACAAGTCTCCCGTCGTAGTCAAGGGACCCTTCTTCCCTCGAGTGGTGAACCCAAGGTATCGAATCCGTGGAACAAATGTGTGACGCAAAAGATGATCTAGTAAAGCCAAGTAACTCCAATGTTCGATAAAAGAGAAACCCTGATGCATCTAGGTAAAGAAGGCAAAACGAATCTAATCTACTAAAGACCGAAGATAACAAAGTAAGATTGGGTAGATAAACCGATCTAGAGAGATCGGGATAAGCCTTTTGTTGAAGTTCCAAGCAAGAGAAGAAGTAGCAAATCGAATCTTATAAGAAGCCTCTTTAAACCGTGGTTTCACGTCCAAATCCGAAAACATCCGCCTTTCGGAACCCCCATTCTGTCACAACGTATCCCTACTCATGCGGGGAGTCTAGAGCGAGTCAAAAGACAAGTCGAGATTCTTTCGGAAGATCCGGCGTGTACCTCTAGCCACCGCGGCTACAAGAACACCCTATGTAATCTATCTCGAGAATAGATTTAGAATAAGAAAACCGATGGAAAAACGAAATCTTCGAGGAAACACTTGATCGCTAAGAATATATTCAACTTGATAATTCAATTATGACAATGATACATACACAAGATCACCACCGGGATCCTTCCTTGATCTTGCTTCTAGCTCCGGGAACTCCGACGTGGTATTCCGTGCAAGGTTCCCACGTCGGCTAGGGAAACCCTAGTCAACTAGCTCGACCCTCTCCTCTCCAGGATGGTGTCCCTCTCTTCTCTGCTCCTCGGCGACCGATGACGAATTGGATGATGTGTGGCTCTCGACCCCGGGGCTATAAATAGCCCGAATGGCGGCTAGGGCAAAGGAGGGGACGAACGGGCACTGGACAGGGCTGGGCCGGCCGGCCTAGGCCCATCCAGGCCCAGCCCGCGGCCTCCTTTGCTCTATGTTGGTTCTCGTGTCTTCTAGATGTTTCCCCCTTCTGCATGTAGGTCCATGTCGTCAGTTTCTCTCCGAATTGGACATAACTCCTTGTCTTGCAAGATTCAGCACTTTTCTGGTTAGGTCCTCGGAGTTTGTCATCTTCTCGGATCAAGTCCCTGGCTTCTTGGAGTCAAGTTCGCTTCATTGCATGACTTGTACGGGCTTCAAGGTCTTGTCACAAGGTGGTTGATGAACTTATCCCTAAAGTCTTTCATTCAACGCTAAAATCCTGCATAAACACTAAACTCCAAAACCGACATGCACACGTGAACTTGTTATACCACGGGGGTTAGTACCAATGGATAAGGTATAAAACTTATGCCGACACCGAAGGTAAACTCATGGCTAGGTTGACGGATTTTCACCGTCAACAGAAGGCCAAGGAGCGCCGCGAATTCGGTGAAGGGGACAACACGCAGTTTTCGGATGGAGAGACGCTGCAGGAACGGTTCCAGCTGCGGTCAAGGTTCAGCTAGCCTGGGCTGCCGCATGTCCCTCTCGTTCAGGATCCGCCAACTAGCCTGGAGGCTAGTTTGCCTGTGCCGCCAAAAAAGCCACGCAATGTGGCCCGCAAGCGCGTGGCCAAAAAGCTTAAGGTCATGGAGACCACATCTCAGGAGGTAAGCTTCCTTGAGTAGGGTAGTCAAGTACTTGTGTCTCGATGTAGTGTGCTGACGATGAAACTCCATTGCTTGCAGGAGATTCTGCCTTCCGACCCCGTAGAGCAGGGGGACGAAGGCGACTGGGATACTGAAGCGTCCCCTCATCAGAGGTGACTAAATGTGACACAAATACCAGTCCCAGGAGGCTGGCAACACATTCATTACAACAGGTGGATCAGTCTTATACATCACAGCGACACAGAGGGCACGGAAGTGCCAACGCTACAAGGAACAACACAAATGCTAACAACCACACTACAATAGCAAAGGCTTCCAAAGCCTCATCAGAGTACCACACCATGGAAGCTCTCTATGGAGGCCCTGGGTACACAGGCACGGTTGGGTGTAGGGCAGCGATCTACTCGACGTCTTCAGGAATGTAATCGGGATCCTCCTCTGAAAAATAGTTAATAAAACAAGGGTGAGCACAAACGTACTCAGCAAATCCAACCCCACCCACGAAGGGGCTTATAGCAGAATCATGCATAGAGTATAACAAGGTTCAAGTTAAGGTTCATTTTGCAAACTTACTCATACAGGGGTTCATTTCAGAAAGGTTTTCGGAAATCATTTTCATAACCAAAGTGACTCAATCGTTTTAGGAAAACCACTGTGGAACTACCGGACTCCCCGTCCGCAGTAGCCCAGGCACACAGCCACACACTTCACCCGAAAAACAACTCACACCAGAAAACATCCCAAATCCAAACACTAATTTTTGTGACCACACCTTGACTCGTCCAATACCGTGGACACGGCTATTCGAATAGGTTTGACACTCTGCAGAGGTTGTACATCTTTACCCACAAGTAGGGTACCGCCACACGGACACCTTAGTGCCAGTGCGGATCCTATCAAAGCCATTACCCACCTTAGCTAACGCTACGAGCCACCACGAAAGCACCCAAGGGGTTATCCCACATAACCAGGGCGTACCTCACACGAGCGTACCCCTACTCCTTGGTCTCCCGCTCGCTCACCCGCACACCGGATGGCAAGTAGACTAACTAGTGGGGTTTATGCTAAGTCGTTGACACATACAACGGTCGAGTGGTTGTACGATGATTTGGGTCAAGTGAGATGTCACGCAACCCGGTCCTTAACCGACAAGATGGACAACTCCCAACACGCTCAACCACACAGGTACGAGCTCACCCATACTTCTGACACACACGTCCATCCCGTCTACCCAGTTCTTTACTCATTTTCCAAACATATCCCATTTCCATTTTTAAAGCACTCACTAATTTTGAAAGCACTCACACATTTTTAAAGCACTCATTTAGGACAAAACAAGGTTTAATCAAAGCAATCAAGGGTGGCTATCCTACCATGTTTTTGCAGTAAAACAATATGCAATTTATAAAACGGGTATAGGGTTATATTTATAAAACTAGGACCAAAGCATGCATCAAAGGATGAGATTGAACTTGCCGTCTTCGAAGTCTTCGTGGAGTTCAGGCTCGGCGTTCGGGATCTTGGGCTCCTGCTCGCAGTAGTCGGCTCCAAACTCCGGCTCGGGGTACCCTCCTTCGTTCACTCCTTCGGCTATAGCGCACACACAAGCAAGCAATCAATATACACAATTTCTCCGGCTGAGCTCGAGGAAGGTAATAAAATAGGGGAAATAAATATTAGGTAGGGGGTTTTTGGGTGTCGTATGGGTGGCGGTATACCCGTTACGGGTGTGGGGAAGGTTGGGCGCGATTTGGATTAAAACCGCGCATGAAATGTCGGGTTAAAAGAGATGTTTAGAATTAATTAGGGCCAGTTAGTAATTTAGTTTAAAATAAAAGGACCTAAATATAATATTTAGGTAGGGTGAGGGTTTAACTAAATATCCTAGGGGCCTATCTAAAAATAACAGGGACGTTTTGGTGGAATATCTTAAGGTTTAGGGTTTAATTTGGAAAAGAGAGAGGAAATAGAGGAGGGGCTTGGTGGGGGAGAAAAAGGAGAAGGCCGAGGGGTTTTTGACTAAATAGCCATCTCCTTCCTCTGGCTCACGCCCCGGTCAGAGGCAGGGGAGGGGCTCGGGCGGCGGCAGCCCGCCGGCCTCCCGCCACGACCGGCGGTGGAGAGAGGGGGGAAAAAGGAGGAGGGCGACGAGGGGGTTCTTCTCCCTCACTCACCTTGGGTTGAGGCGGCGCGAGGAGACGGCTTCGCGGGCGGCGGCGGACCGGTGGTGGTGGTGCTAGGGGGAGGCGGCGCTCTAGTGCTCAGTCAAGAGGAGGAGGTGGCCGTGGTGATGCGTGGCGGCCTGGGGAGCGGCCGGCCCCTTTTATAGGTGGGGAAAGGCGGTTCGGCCGGGGGTTTCTCGAGCTCGGGAAGCTTCAACAATGGCGGTGGGAAATATCCCGCCGTTGACCCCTTCCGGCAAGGCTGCGGCCGGGATTTGCGGTGGGGCTGCAGTCGTGTGATGGGATTTGTCCCCGCGTGTGTTCGCGGAGGGGGGGAAGGGCGACGCGGTGGCGTGTCCGGCGAGCACGCCTTTAATGGCGGTCGCCGGTTGCCGGCCGCGGCTCGTGCGGGCCCCGGCGGCGGTGCGGCCGATGGCGTGCCGCGCCGGCTAGGCGCGGGCCGGGGGCGCGTGGGGGGCGGCGCGCCGCCGCGCACGGAACCAGGCGCAGGCGCGAGGGGGAGGTCAACGGCGCCAGGCACGGCCGGCTGCGGGAAGAAGAAGGAGAAGGGAGGAAGAGAGAGGGAAAGAAGAAAGGAAAGAGGAAAAAAGAAAAGAAAGAAAAGAAAAGAAAACGGAAGGAAGAAAAAGAAAGGAAGGAGAAAAAGAAAAGAAGGAAAGAAAATGGTAATAGAAAAAGAAAAGAAAAAGGTTTAGAAATTAGGGAAAATTGCTAGAGAAATTAGGGGGGAAGGTTTTGCGGGGTTTTCCGATTTCCGGGCGTCGGCGTGAATTTCGGGACGGCGGTGATGGCGAGGCGGACCGGCCGGCGGGACCGCGGCGTGCGCGGAATTCCCGGTACGCCGGCCGACCGCGGCGCTAGGGTGGCACGCGTGGGTGCTGGCCCGAGTGCGGGCGGTGCCGGCAGGATTCGCGGCACGCGCGCCGAGGGTGAGACGGTGACTAGGGTTTTGAGAGGGGATAATTGAGCTCAGCTGGACAGTTTTGAAAACACGCGTGATTTATTGGGTGATTTATTAGGAGCTAAAAACGCAAGCGTTACAAACCTACCCCACTTAAAATGAATCTCGCCCTCAAGATTCGGCTAGGTTTCGAACTGGTGGGGAAACTCTTTCTTCAACGCGTCCTCTCGTTCCCACGTGGCTTCTTCTACTCCGTGTCTGCTCCATTGGACTCTGCACACCCGTACTTCTGATGTTCTCGTCCTCTTGACCACTGTGTCCAAAATCTTGATGGGCACCTCCTTGTACCTAAGGTCTGGCTGTAGATCGATGGTTTCTACCGGTACTCGCTTTTCTTCGAGAACCTTCAAACATCTGCGTAGCTGGGAGATATGAAACACTGGGTGTATATCTGACATTTCTTCTGGTAGCTCCAACCGGTATGCTACTGCTCCGGCCCTCTTTAGTACTTTATACGGTCCAATGTACTGAGGGGCCAACTTTCCGTGCACCTGAAATCTCTGAGTCCCTCGGATAGGTGAAACCTTGAGGTAAGCGAAATCCCTAGGATTGAAGCTTGCTTCACGCCTCTTCTTGTCTGCGTAGCTCTTCTGTCGGGATTGGGCGGCTTTCAATTTTTCTCGGATGTCGGCTACTCGCTCTTCAGCTTCTTTTATAAGTGTGGGCCCAACCAGGGCACGCCCTCCCACTTCTGACCACATCAGAGGTGTCCTACATTTCCTCCCGTATAAGGCTTCAAACGGCGACATTCCTAGGCTTGCCTGGTAGCCGTTGCTGTAGGAGAATTCCGCATACGGTAGGCTCTGTTCCCAGTCTTTGCCATATGTGAGGACGCATGCTCTCAACATGTCTTCCAAAATTTGATTCACCCCTTTCGATGCGTCCGTCCGTCCGCGGCGGTACGCCGGCGAAATCCAGCTTGGTACCCATGGCTTTATGCAGGCTTTTCCAGAACCTAGAGGTGAATTGGGTCCCTCTATCTGAGACTATTCTACTAGGCACTCCATGCAACTTTACTATATTCTCTATGTGGAGTTTTGCCAACTTCTCTCCACCATAAGTGGTCCGTACGGGTAGAAAGTGAGCGACCTTAGTGAGTCGGTCCACTATCACTCATTGGAGTCATGTCCCTTCTGAGTCTTTGGCAACCCTACTATAAAGTCCATGCCTATTTCGTCCCATTTCCATACCGGGATTGGTAAAGGCTACAACAGTCCTGCGGGTTTCTGGTGCTCAGCTTTAATCCTCTGACAAGTATCACAGTGGGCGACGAACCGTGCAATGTCTGCTTTCATCCCATTCCACCAATACTTCTGTTTTAAGTCCATGTACATCTTGGTGGATCCTGGGTGAATGAAGTATGTTGAGTTGTGTGCCTCATTGAAGGACCGATACGGCGAACCAGAGAGGGGGGAGTGAATGGGAGCCGATAAAAATTCTTCTCGAAGGAGATGGAAACTCCTACAAGATGAACACGGCTTCCAACACACGTCTCCGACTCACTACCCAAGTTGGCCAAGCCCACGTAGCCACTGGAGTGCCACTGGACCTAGGAACCAACACACACACCCTTCCGACCCGAGAACGCAGCGAGAACACCAAAACTCGAGTCTTCGGACCCACACCGGTCGGACCGGTGAGCACCACCGGCCGACCGGTCCCCGCCGGTGAACCGAGCAACTTTCACTAAGTGGCTCTACACCGGTCGACCGGTGAGACACACCGCCGGGACCGATCGCGGCACCGAGAGCCCCCAACGCACCAAACAGGCCAACCGACCCAAACTCGAAACCGCGGCACCACAGAAAACAGCGAACACACCAAGACGTTCACCCGAGCAAAATCCCACCGAGGGTTGCACCGGTCGACCGGCCAAGAGCACCGGTCGACCGGTGTAGCTCGGGCGACTCGGGATGAACAACGACCCGCGGTCAACTCCCTCAAATCCAAATCTCGATCTCCCGAATCGATCCACGAACTTGAACAAGACTTTGGGGATATTAGGAACACCTCATGAGGAGTCCATAGCCAAGATTAATCCTACCAAAACTCGTCCAAAAAGGAGGAATCAAAGAAATCCCGCCAAGAGCACTTCCAACCCAAGAACTCAAGAGACCCCAAAATCGAGCACCTTTACTCACGGATTTGGGAGGGGAATCACAGCCCAAAGAACCATGAAGGGTTCCCACAAATTTCCCCCATCAAATCCCCAAGAGAAAGGTCCCGAAAACAACCCAAAGAAATCACCAAGAGAGGGCTCCGAAAATCACCACCAAGAACAACCGGGGAAAACACATCCAAACCTTGAGAAACCACGCCGAATCATCTATACATGAAACAAAGGTTCATACAAGGTCTAGCAAGCCGCCCGATCATCCATCCCTCTCAACAAGATCTCACCATGAAGCTCTCTTACTAGTCCTATGGAAAACCTAAGGAAAAAAGGAAGGAAAATAGGAAAACAAATGAGCTAGGGTTCCAAGAGTTGACTGCCATCCTCTCACCTCTTGGGTTATATGGAGGCAACCGAAAGTCTAAAATGCCCTTCTCTAACAACTAGGGATACAAGCCCCTCAAGGGCGGATTTGGAAGTCTTCATGTCTTCACCATCGGACGGATGCCCGGCGACCGCACCCTGCGTAGCCTCGACGCAAGCCATGCGATCCCGACGCGTGTCCTCCGCTTCGAAGTCTCCAGACTGCGTCGTCGCACACCGGTCAGACCGGTGCTCCTCACCGGTCAGACCGGTACCCACCGGTCAGACCGGTCAGACCCACCGGTCAGACCGGTCTGGCACTGCTGCAGCACCGTCTTCGGTTCTTCGGTCTTGGCTTTGTGGATCAACCAAGGAACCCAGTGGTTTTCTGGTGAACCACCGGAAACCCCGCGAACTCGGTGTAGCCTCCGCCAATCTCCACTCATGACTCGGCTCCCACGTAGTCCCGGCTCGACCTTGGTTTTGAGGCTCAACCAAGAAACCGTCCACGACTTCATCTTGCTGTTCATGCCACCATGCGGCCCGCACTTGACCCCGCTGGCCACCGGGTCCCTCGAACGAAGCCTACTTGTCTTCTCCACACCTGGAGGCCTCACCGCCGACGACCTTTCGTGCTTGTTCTTCACCCGCACCAACACCCGTCAAGCCGCAACCCGCACCCGCAATACTTATCGGTCCACACAATGTTGTCAATCACTCATCACACAAGGAAGCGACCATCCACCGGTCCTCGAACCACACATGGTCCTCACTCATCCATGATGGTCTATCGGAAATCTCCGCCTTCAGGAATGCATATCCTATTTTTATACCACAGGGTGCCTTGGTCATCCACTCTAAAGTCTGGGTCCTTATTCTCTCCTGTATGCTTGCGGATCTTCTTCAGATTCTCATCGGTTTCTTGGGCCTTCCGGATCTTCTCCTCTAGGGTAGGCTGAACACTCAGCTGGCGGACGTAGCCTTGGGGGACAATGTGCACGTTGAGTCGCGCCATCTCCTCTTGCAACTGGGTACTCTTGGGTGCTGCCTTCTCGTAGGATTTTCGGCTTAGGGCATCTGCTACTACATTGGCTTTCCCTGGGTGGTAGTGAATCTCTAGGTTATAGTCTTTGACTAACTCTAGCCACCTTCTTTTCCTTAGGTTCGAGGTCGGGCTGGGTGAATATGTACTTTAGGCTCTTGTGGTCGGTATAGATCTCGCACTTATTCCCAATCAGGTAGTGTCTCCAAATCTTAAGGGCATGCACTACGGTTGCAAACTCCAAATCATGGGTGGGATAATTCTGCTCATGGGGTTTGAGCTGGCGGGAAGCATATGCCACTACTTTCCCATCTTGCATGAGAACACATCCCAACCCTTGTCGGGACGCGTCGCAATATACGACAAAATCCCGCTGAATGTCTGGCAAGGTCAGCACTAGGGTTGTGGTCAATCTTTTCTTCAACTCCTGGAAACTCCTCTCACATGACTCTGTCCAGTTGAACTTCTTCTCCTTCTTGAGTAATTCCGTCATGGGTCGGGCAATCTTCGAAAATCCTTCAATAAACCCCTGGTAGTACCCTACTAAACCAAGAAAGCTTCTGATCTCGCTCACATTGGTCGGTTGTTGCCAGTTGGAGATTGTTTCAACTTTCCCGGGGTCTACCGCTACTCCTTCCGCAGTTAGAATATGCCCAAGGAAAGATATTTTCTCCGATCGAACTCACACTTGCGTACAGCTTGTGTGCCCTCAATTTCCCCAGCACTACTCGAAGATGCTGCTCATGTTCCTCCACACTCTTGGAGTAAACAAGTATGTCGTCAATAAAGACTACGACAAACTTGTCCAGCTCTTCCATGAACACCTTATTCATGAGGTTCATAAAGTATGCTGGTGTGTTGGTGAGTCCAAAGGACATCACTGTGAACTCATACTGCCCGTAGCGAGTGACAAAGGCGGTCTTGGGGATGTCACTTTCCCTAATCTTGAGTTGGTGGTACCCTGACCTTAGATCCACCTTCGAAAAATACTTGGCTCCTTTCAGCTGGTCAAATAGGTCATCTATTCTGGGGAGAGGGTACTTGTTTTTGATAGTGACTTCTTTCAGCGAGCGATAGTCCACGCACATCCTCATGCTCTTATCCTTTTTTTTCCACGAAAAGCACTGGGGCTCCCCATGGTGATGAGCTTGGTCTAATGAACCCACTTCGCTGGAGTTCTCCTAGCTGCTTCTTCAATTTTGCCAACTCAGGGGCTGCCATCCTATAGGGTCTCTTGGCTATGGGAGAGGTTCCGGGAATAAGGTTGATGACGAACTCTATATCCCTATCTGGTGGCATTCCAGGGAGTTCTTCGGGAAACACATCTAGGTATTCTCGCACTACTGGGACATCCTCTATGGACTTGGCTTCTATGTTGAAAACCATTATGTCTGGCCTGTGTCCTCGGGTGTGGCATGTCACTTGTATCCCGTCTGGGTTGGTTAGGTGCACTACTTTATCGGCGCAACTTATAAGGCCATGGTGTTGGCTTAACCAATCCATCCCAAGGATCACATCTATCCCCTTGGACTTCAGTACTACCAGGTCTGCTAGGAACTCTACCCCACTTAAAATGATCCTTACCCGGGGGCATCCCAATTGACACTTGATGTCACCTCCGGGCGTTCGAGTCAATAGGGGTGCTTTTAGTAGTACTGTGGGTATGCTATGATTTTCCACAAAACTTGAGGATATGAATGAGTGCGATGCTCCCGAATTAAACAATATGGCAGCCAAGACTGAGCTGACCAGGAACTCACCGAGCACTACACCTTGTCCTTCCTGAGCCTCCTGAGCGTTGATGTGGTTGACACGGGCTCGTCCATAGGACTGCTGGGGCTGCCTCATCTGCTGGTTGCTGTTGTTATTGCCGAAGTTGTTGTTGCTGCGCACTGGCATGCGGTTGGCTCCAGACACGAGTGGCATTGGCCCATTCACCGAGTTGGAGTAGGTGGTAGTGGTTGGCTTCTTGGCATACGGGCAGTTGGCGATGAAGTGTCCGGTTTCGTGGCAGTTGAAACACACTCGGGAGCTGTTGTTGTTGTTGGCTGTGACCTGGCTGGTGTTGTTCTGTGGGGGCTTCATGGCACTCTGGTTGTTGTAGGGCTTGAACTGGGTTCTGGGGCCTTGCGAGCCCGTGGCTTGGGACTGGGTTCTGTACTGCATGAGAGCTTGGAACCTGGACATAGGGTGTCCAAAGTTTCTCAACCTCTGGGACCGCTCTTGTTGTTTGGCCTTGTGCCCCATAAACTTGCACTTGTTCTCCTTCTTCTCTTCTGCCCTCGCTCTTTCTGTTAGTATGGCCATGTTCATGAGGGTGTTGAAGTCCGGGTAGATCTGAGGGGTAAGCAGGGTCCTCAGTTCCGGAGTCAATCCCTTCTTGAACATTTCCTGTTTCTTGGAATCTTTGTCCACTTCCTCGGGGGCATAGCGAGCCAGCTCTATGAACCGGTACGTGTACTCTTCCACGTACATGTTTCCTTGGCGGAGTTCACGGAACTCATCCGCCTTCCGCTTCGGTGTGGCTTCCGGATGTGGTAGCGGCGGAACTCCTCCACGAATTCATCCCGTGTGATGGCGGAGGGATCCTTGGGCCGCCGCGCGATAGTTCTCCCACCAAGCTAGGGTCGTCCCGGTGAGTCGGGTGAGGCTGCCAGAGAACCTTGTTGCGGTCCTCACGGTTGAAGGGCTCTAGTTCCCTCGGAATGGCTCGCGGCCGATCATCGGCATCCAAAGGATTCACCGACCCGCCAAAAGTGGGCGGCTTCGTCCCGAAGAACTCTATCGCCTTCTCGTTCATGCCCGCATGCGGGGTCTTGGGCGGTTGACGGTGTTGAAAATGGCCTCCATCAGGACAGTCTGATTGGCCAAAACTTGTGCCAAGTCAATGGGAGAGGGTGGCGGTGGCAGGACCACGTTCTCTCCTCCATCTTCGTCTTGGTTTACTTCCTGGTCGTTAAGACGCTCCCTCCGATCGGCTTGCGATCCTTCAGCGTCCGATCGGCCGGGGCCTTGGTGGGTCCTGACAGGGCGCCTGGAAACCATCTTTAAAGGAGCGGGTTTTCTTAACAGATCTAGCTTTTATGTGATGTTCAAGTGGATTATATCGGGTTTATTTTGAAAAGTCAGGGTCTACTCCTGCCAGCAAGCGCACAACAAGCACATAGCAAACAAGCAAGCACAGACAAGTTTTTATTGCAAACCAGTGACGAGGATACATCCCGACTACGCGACTGACACTACGCGGACACACTACACGACTCAGTGCGACAAGAATCTAAGGGTACGACTTGGACCAGTACGGCTTCATTCCCTGGGTTAGGGTCACCGGGGGTATGCTACTCACGAGGAGAGCCACCTTCCGGGGTCGAGTGCTCTTCCAGCGGAATGAGCAGTTCGTCATCATTCTCGCCCTCGGGGTTTCCATTTTCCTGGGGCTGTGCTGCGGCTTCGGCGGTCGTCGTTGGGGGTTCGGTGACTACTGGTGGTGCTGGCGGGATTTTGATAGTTCCTCCCCATCCTACAAGGGGTGTTCCCAGCAGGACTTGAGCTTCTCCAATGGCTGGAACGGGTGTTCCGCTGTTGGTCCATTCTTGTATGCGTTGGTCCTGGATTCGCCTGAGGCTTTCCTGGGCAACGGCTTCACTACTTATGGCGGCTGCGGTCCTTGCTTCAGCTTGAGCCACTCGGACTTGGTGCATCCTTACTGTGACTTCCGCTTGCTCGGCCCGACTGATTTGCTCCCTCAAGTGCTTGGCTTCGTCATCGAAGAGCTTATCCAGGGAGACAAGGTAGGCAACTACATGGTACAGCAGGTCTTCTTGGTGGCGGCGTCGTTCCAGGTTTCTCATGCGGGCCCGCCAAACCGGGGTTCCGATGGATTAGTGTGGGGACGAGGTGTTCCTCGTAGATCCGGCACGGTAGCGGAGGGCTTTTCCCGAGGGCCAAAGGATAGGTGTCTCGGTGTCGGAATCCGTGGCGGTCATGCGCCACGGCTCGATGTTGGTGTGGCGGTTGCTTCTAGCGACGGAGAGGACCACCCTACAGAGAAGAGTGCCGAGTTGCTCGTACTCTCTGCTGTAGTACCTAGGGCACTCAGTGATACCGAGGCGCTCCAGGGAGTTGATAAGAAGGCGAGCAAAACCAGGCTCCTCCTGGCACACGCCTTGGGTCCATCCATCTTCCGCCATCTGAAAACAAAGGTAGAGTTGAACAGGTTGTGGTGGGGTACAAGAGGTGGATAACTTTATTCAGTAACAAAGTTAGGGTACACTCTTCGGGGTACACTTATTATTACTAGAACATAGCTTTAGCCTAAACATCCTAGTCTAATCTTTATGGTGATTCTTCCTCCAGCTGGATGCGACGCTTCTTTGGCGGGAGGTCTTGCTCCGGTATCTCTTCCTCGGTCTGGGTCCCTTTATCCCAATGAGTTTCTTCGAGTTCATCTTCCTCCAATCCAGCTTCTTCCCTTCTCTCCTTCTACGTTCCTTTACTTCATCCCATAGGGCTTTATTGGCTAATAGAGTACGTTCCCTTCCCCTAAGGTACTCTCGCATTGTGTTGTGTAGTTCAACTTCCGCCATGGTTGTCTTTATCCTTTCCGGTTCTATTCTTTGCTCCTCTCTTTCCGCTCTGTCAATCTGTTGCTTCAGTTGCTGGGCTTCCTCCTGGTAGAGGTGGTCTAGGCCATTGAGGTAGATGGACAGGTGGGAAACTGCCTCTTCTAGGTCTTCTTCTTCTCGTTCTAGTCCTCTCATGCGATCAATCCACGAGCGTCCTCTTCATCCGGAGGGTGGGAAAAATCCCATTGGAGTCCTTCTGAGGTGCTGCCTATAAATCACTTGTAGACGTCGCAGGGCCTTTCGAGCAGCCTTTGGGTAGGTGTCGGCGAAGCGAAACCAGTGGCGGAGACGAACCAATGTTCTATGTCGGGGTAGAGCGTGCTTCTTCCCACGAAGATCAGCACCTTACACCGAAGGGTGCCGTAGCGTTCGTACTCCCGATAGACGAACTCCGGCGGATCCCTTACTCCGACGTGCTCTAAGCTGAGTAGCAGCAGGTTAGGGAGGCCAGGCTGGACGGGGCAGACTCCTCCGTTCCATTCTGGGTTAGCCATCTGGAATCAGGCAAGGATCAAGGTAAGGATTTGGGAAAAGATGAGCTCAGCAAAGGAAAGGTTAGAGAGGGCCAGAGGAGGTCTCGTATCCTAGGGGTCGCGTCCTACGGCCAACCTACGGCTCTGATACCACCTGAAGCGTCCCCTCATCGAGGTGACTAAATGTGACACAAATACC
The DNA here is from genome assembly GCA_947561735.1 of Cenchrus americanus. NCBI lineage: Eukaryota > Viridiplantae > Streptophyta > Magnoliopsida > Poales > Poaceae > Cenchrus > Cenchrus americanus. Next base: position 27,053,332 of record OX387241.1, on the reverse strand, counting down.
GGTCCCGGGAGGTCGGCAACACATTTATTACAACGGGTGGATCGCCTTTTACATCACGGCGACACGAGAGGGCACGGAAGTGCCAACACTACAAGGAACAACACAACCGCTAACGACCACACTACGATAGCAAAAGCTTCCAAAGCCTCATCGAGTACCACACCATGGAAGCTCTCTCGTGGAGGCCCCGGGTACACAGCACGCTTGGGTGTAGGGCGCCGACTTACTCGACGTCTTCAGGAATGTAATCGGGATCCTCCTCTGAAAAATAGTTAATAAAACAAGGGTGAGCACAAACGTACTCAGCAAATCCAACCCCACCCACGAAGGGGCTTATAGCAGAATCATGCATAGAGTATAACAAGGTTCAAGTTAAGGTTCATTTTGAACTTACTCATGCAGGGGTTCATTTCAGAAAGGTTTTCGCAAATCATTTTCATAACCAAAGTGACTCAATCGTTTTAGGAAAACCACTGTGGAACTACCGGACTCCCCGTCCGCAGTAGCCCAGGCACACAGCCACACACTTCACCCGAAAAACAACTCACACCAAAAAACATCACAAATCCAAACACTAGTTTTTGTGACCACACCGTGACTCGTCCAATACCATGGACACGGCTATTCGAATAGGTTTGACACTCTGCAGAGGTTGTACATCTTTACCCACAAGTAGGGTACCGCCACACGGACACCTTAGTGCCGGTGCGGATCCTATCAAAGCCATTACCCACCTTAGCTAACGCTACGAGCCACCACGAAAGCACCCAAGGGGTTATCCCACATAACCAGGGCGTACCTCACACAGAGCGTACCCATACTCCTTGGTCTCTCGCTGCTCACCCGCACACCAGATGGCAAGTAGATTAACTAGTGGGGTTTATGCTAAGCCGTTTCCACATACAACGGTCGAGTGGTTGTACGATGATTTGGGTCGTGTGAGATGTCACGCAACCCGGTCCTTAACCGACAAGATGGACAACTCCCAACACGTTCAACCACACAGTACGAGCTCACCCATACTTCGACACACACGTCCATCCCGTCTACCCAGCTTCCTTACTCATTTTCCAAACATATCCCATTTCCATTTTTAAAGCACTCACTCATTTTGAAAGCACTCTCACATTTTTAAAGCACTCATTTAGGCCAAAACAAGGTTCAATCATAGCAATCAAGGGTGGCTATCCTACCATGTTTTTTTGCAGTAAAACAATATGCAATTTATAAAACGGGTATAGGTTATATTTATAAAACTAGGACCAAAGCATGCATCAAAGGATGAGATTGAACTTGTCGTCTTCGAAGTCTTCGGGGAGTTCCGGCTCGACGTTCTGGATCTCGGGCTCCTGCTCGCAGTAGTCGGCTCCAAACTCCGGCTCGGGGTTCCCTCCTTCGTTCACTCCTTCGGCTATAGCGCACACACAAGCAAGCAATCAATATACACAATTTCTCCGGCTGAGCTCGAGGAAGGTAATAAAATAGGGGAAATAAATATTAGGTAGGGGGTTTTGGGTGTCGGATGGGTGGCGGTATACCCGTTACGGGTGTGGGGAAGGTTGGGCGCGATTTGGATTAAAACCGCGCATGAAATGTCGGGTTAAAAGAGGTGTTTAGAATTAATTAGGGCCGGTTAGTAATTTAGTTTAAAATAAAAGGACCTAAATATAATATTTAGGTAGGGTGAGGGTTTAACTAAATAGCCTAGGGGCCTATCTAAAAATAACAGGGACGTTTTGGTGGAATATCTTAAGGTTTAGGGTTTAATTTGGAAAAGAGAGAGAGGGAATAGAGGAGGGGCTTGGTGGGGGAGAAAAAGGAGAAGGCCAGGGTTTTTTTTGGCTAAATAGCCATCTCCTTCCTCTGGCTCGCGCCCCGATCAGAGGCAGGGGAGGGGCTCGGGCGGTGGCAGCCCGCCGGCCTCCCGGCCACGACTGCGGGTGGCGAGAGGGGGGGAAAGGAGGAGGGCGACGAGGGGGTTCTTCTCCCTCACTCACCTTGGGTCGAGGCGGCGCGAGGAGACGGCTTCGCGGGCGGCGGCGGACCGGTGGTGGTGGTGCTAGGCGGCGGCGCTCTAGTGCTCAGTCAAGGGGAGGAGGTGGCCGTGGTGATGCGTGGCGGCCTGGGGAGCGGCCGACCCCTTTTATAGGTGGGGAAAGGCTGTTCGGCCGAGGGTTTCTCGAGCTCGGGAAGCTTCAACAATGGCGGTGGGAAATATCCCGCCGTTGACCCCTTCCGGCAAGGCTGCGGCCGGGATTTGCGGTGGGGCTGCAGTGCTGTGTGATGGGATTTGTCGTGCAGGTGTTCGCGGAGGGGGGGAAGGGCGACGCGGTGGCGTGTCCGGCGAGCACGCCTTTAATGGCGGTCACTGGTTGCCAGGCCGCGGCTCGTGCGGGGCCCCGGCGGCGGTGCGGTCGATGGCGTCGTCGCGCCGGCCAGGCGCGGGCCGGGGCCGTGTGGGGGCGGCGCCGTCCGCCCGGGAACCGAGCGCGGGGAGCGAGGGGGGAGGTCAACGGCGCCAGTCATGGCCGGCTGCGAGAGGAAGAAGGAGAAGGTTGGAAGAGAGAGGGAAATAAGAAAGGAAAGAGGAAAAAAGAAAAGAAAGAAAAGAAGGAAAGAAAAGAAAACGGAAGGAAGAAAAAGAAAGGAAGGAGAAAAAGAAAAGAAGGAAAGAAAATGGGAATAGAAAAAGGAAAGAAAAAGGTTTAGAAATTAGGGAAAATTGCTAGAGAAATTAGGGGGGAAGGTATTGCGGGGTTTTCCGATTTCCGGGCGTCGGCGTGATTTTCGGGACGGTGGTGATGGCGAGGCGGACCGGCCGGCGGGACCGCGGCGTGCGCGGAATTCCCGGTATGGTGGCCGACTGCGGCGCTGGGGTGGCACACGTGGGTGCTGGCCCGAGTGTGGGCGGTGCCAGCAGGATTCGCGGCACGCGCGCCGAGGGTGAGAAGGTGACTAGGGTTTTGAGAGGGGATAATTGAGCTCAGCTGGACAGTTTTGAAAACACGCGTGATTTATTAGGTGATTTGTTAGGAGCTAAAAACGCGGGTGTTACAAATACGATGGGAGAGTCGGCTGGAGGTAGCCGCGCCCCGGGCCGAGCTCGTAGCGCGGTGACGACGCCCCAGCCCCCGGTTGTTGAGGGGAGCACTGAACCAACCACTACTGCTACTGAAGAGCAAGCGGCTACTGAGGCGCAAGAGGAGGCGCCTGCCGAGGCTGGACTGGTCGACATCGCCAGCATCCTCGGCGCCCCAACCGTGATGATAGTCCGGTCGAGCCTATAAGTGAAGATCTTTCCCGAGTAGTACATTTGGTTTGGTAGTCATACTAGGTTGACAACTAGTTGTGTACTCTGCAGGAAATCGACGGACTTGACCTGGGTTGGGGATGAACCCACCGCAGCGGTGGCGGAAGAGGAATCCGCGCCGGCCACTGAGGAGTCCGCTCCCGCCCCTCAGGCAGAATCCGATGCACCGGCCGTGGAGGCTGCATTGCCAGAGGCCAGCATTGTAGAAGGTGAGTACACTGCGCGAGTGCAGGTAACCTCAAAGAGTAGTCTTAGCCACCGATGGTGACTAATCCCGTGTCTTCTTGTTGACAGGTGCCGAAGCCGAGGGAAGCGCTATTCCCCAAGCGGCGCCCGTTGAAGGTCTGGCACCAGAGACCCAAGGAGCTACTGGAGGAGCCCCCGAGCCGATGGAGGTAGCCGGCGGAGAAGCCCCCGCGGTGGCCGAAGGAGAACGCGACGACGTACTGCCAGAATAAACTCTGGAAGTAGTCGTCCGTTCACCGGAGATCCAACATGCGGAACCAATCCATTCGGCGCCAATGTCTGGAGCCGCCACGAGTAGTCGTGGTGGGATTAAGCTGCTAGCAGATGACCATGTCGACCCGGAGGCGGTAGCTCGCCACTTGGAGGCGATGCGCCAAGCCGAGCAATGGATGAAGGTGAGTTGTCGATACTCTGAAGTAGTCGATCTGCCGTAGAGTGCTGAGTACCCAATTGACATCTGTTGTCTGCTGCAGGATGTCGCGGAGAGATCCCGCCAGAAGTCTGGCATGCTCCAGGGGTACGGCGACGCAGTGCTCCGGGCAGAAGCCTTAGAAGAACAACTCGTGAAGGCCCGGAAGCACTCCGCCGCGCTTCAGTCAAAGCTGGACGGCGCCTTCGCCCAGTACCACAACGAAGTCCAGGACATGCAGGCGAAGAGCGACGAGCTTGTGCGGAAGAACAAGTCGCTCCACAACAAGAATAAGGGTACGTGTTGTCTTGTCGAGTACCCATTGGAAGTAGCTTGTGGTAGTCTGACCTGCCTTGCTTTGTTGATTGCAGAGCTTGAGACTCGTGTCGAGCAGCTAAGGGCCTCAGAAGTCGACATAAAGAACCTCTTCTACCGGGAGAAGGAGGCCCGTGAGGTACTTGAGTATGACTACAAGCAGTTGGCTTACGAGTGCGATAAGCACATGGAGTTGCGCATTGCATCGGATCGTGACCTCGTCAACTGCTACAAATCTTTGCAGAAGCTGAACGAGGACTGCGAGAAGCTGCGGGCCCAGATGAAGGAACTTGAGGAGGCCGCACTTCTCATCGCGAGGCTACTGGTGCCTCACCCGGGCGGACCGAAGATAGCTCCGTTGGTGGACCGGCTGAGAGAAGCACCCAGCCGTCTGGCGACGTACGCCAAGCACTTGGCGAAGTCGATCCCCAACCAGATCCTGGCGTATATGAAGTCGTACTTCCCGAAGGATCCAGTTGACGTGGTCGCGGGCGGACTAGCGACCAACCGCACGTACGAGCAAGACGCGGAGCTCCCGGAGCGCATGGCGTCGATTGCCTGAACAAGTCGCCGAGAAGCTCAACCTCCAGTAGTCCTGTAGGGTTAGCTCGTAGCAGTAGTTGTAGATAAACAAAGTTGTAATGAACTTGTTTAAGTATGAATGAGAAAAACTTCCATAAATGAGTACTCGTTGTCGCGATGTGTGTATGTGGAGTCCCATCATGGAGTTGTCACGAGTAGTCATACTTGCCAGTAGACCCGTTGAGGGAAAAAGACAGCAAATCAGTTGATGAATAATCAAATTTTATTACTGAGAGAAGTACACCTGGATGGCCAGGGCCGTTTTACAAGAGTAGTCGCCAGGACCCGGAGGCCGCCTACGGCTAAGTAGTGCTAGGGCGTACGGCCGCTTACGACAGTAGATCCGTTAGTAGCCGTGTAGGTCGGATCTAGGGGTACATGGTCTCTCGGTAGATCGGCGTCGGAGTCCTTTGTCGCTCGGAGCAGCCCAAGATCCGTTAGTAGCCGTTAGCGCCCGGATCTTGCAAGAGAGTAGTCCCGAGACCGGTGCCCGGACCGGAGGCCGCTTACGGCGAAGGGGTCTTTGAGTAGTCGTGTAGACTTGAGCCCCCGTGGGGTAGTCGGTAGACTAGGCGTAGAATCGATAGAGTTGGTCGATATTCCATGAGTTGTTGACGTCTTCACCTTCGAGGGTCCGGAGGCGATAGGAGCTCGGTCCTGGTCACCTTTGTGACCGTGAAGGGACCTTCCGGGGGCGAGGGCGAGCTTGTGTAGTCCTTCCGTGTTCGGATGCGGCGGAGGACAAGATCACCAATGTTGAAGGAGCGTTCCTTGACGTTGCGATCATGGTAGCGTCGGATACCCTCGAGGTACCATGCTGATTGGACGAGGGCGGCACGGCGAGCTTCTTCGAGTCCATCGATGTCAACTTGTCCGATGTCTTCGGATATTCCTTCGTCGTACTACTCCACCGCCGGTGAGTCCCACATGACATCGGCGGGGAGGATTGCTTCGGAGCCGTAGACCGGAAGTATGGCGATTGTCCCGTTGGCTTGGAGGGCTGAGTGCGTAGCCCCCAGAGTGCATTGGGTAGTTCCTTGATCCACTTGCCTCCTTTGGTGTTAGCAACGTCGTGTAGCCGCTTCTTGAGAGCGTCGAGCACCATCCCATTGGCGCGCTCGACTTGTCCATTGGCCCGAGGATGGGCAACTGAGACATATCGGACGTCGATCCCGCTGTTCTCGCAGTACTCCCAGAACTGGTGATTGTTGAAGTTGGAGCCCAAGTCTGTGATGATGCGGTGGGGTAGTCCGTAGCGATGTACGAGTTCATCCAGGAAGTCGAGTACTCTGTCAGCCTTGGGGCATGTGACCGGCTTGACCTCGATCCACTTGGTGAACTTGTCGATGGCCACTAATACTCTGTTGAATCCACATGGCGCAGTTGGGAGTGGCCCACTCATGTCGAGCCCCCAGCAGGCGAAGGGCCAGATGGGCGGTATGGTGACTAGCTTGTAGGCCGGAGTGTGTTGTTGCTTGGCGAAGTACTGGCACCCTTGGCACCTTCTGACGAGTTCTTCGGCGTCGCCCAGAGCTGTGGGCCAATAGAAAGCTCGTCAGAAGACCTTGCTGACCAGGGTGCGAGAGGACGCGTGGTTGCTGCAGACGCCCTTGCGGATCTCCTCCAAAATGCCCTTGCCTTCTTCTCGGGGAACGCACTTCATGAGTACTCCAGAAGATGCGCCCCGCCTGTACAGCTTGTCTCCGACTAGGACGTAGGACTTGGCATGGCGGATGAGTTGCTCGGCCAAGTTCTTGTCCGAGGGAACCTTCTGCTCGCTGAGGTAGTCGATGAAGGGTTGCCTTCAGTCCACGTCGATCATCATGACCTCCTGGCCGGCCGGCGGGGATGTGTTGGATCAGTGGTCAGTGGCGCCGGCTCCGGGATGGATGGCGCGTGAAGCTCGTGGATGAAGACACCCGCTGGTACTTGAGCGCGAGTAGAACCAAGCTTCGAGAGGACATCCGCTGCAACGTTGTTGTCGTGGACGATGTGGTGGAACTCGAGACCGCAGAACTTGTTCTAGAGCTTGCGGACTTCTAGGCAGTAGGCGTGCATGTTCTCCTTGTTGCGGTCCCAGGACTTGTTGACTTGGTTGATGACCACTGCGGAGTCGCCGTAGACTAGTAGCCGCTTGATGCCCAGTGAAGCCGCGAGGCGGAGCCCGTGTAGCAGAGCTTCGTACTCGGCTTCGTTGTTTGAGACCTTCTAGAAGATCTGCAGGACGTACTTGAGTTGTTCGCCCATTCGGGGGATCAAGAGTACCCCCGCACCTGCGCCTTCGAGCTTGAGCGAGCCGTCGAAGTACATCACCCAGTGCTCTGGGCGCTCGGTTGGAGTAGGTAGCTGATTCTCCTGCCACTCCGCCATGAAGTCGACTAGTGCCTGCGACTTGATGGCTGTGCGTGGCTTGAAGTCGATGTTGAGGGCGCCGAGTTCGACTGCCCACTTGGAGATTCTTCCAGTAGCATCTTGGTTCCGCAGGATGTCGCCGAGTGGGTAGTCGGTGACGACGGAGATCGAGTACTCCCCGGAAGTAGTGTCGTAGCTTCCGCGAGGTGATGAGCACTACGTACGAAGCTTCGTATCGGGCCGGTAGCATGCCTTGGATTCTCGACAAGCACCTCGTTATCGGCGAGACCGGGCGCCGGACCGGATAGGCATGGCCGTCTTCCCCGCCGCTCGACGATGATGGCAAGATCGACCACGTGAGTAGTCGCAGCCGAGGTAGAGTAGTAGTCGCTCGCCTTTGCGAGGAGCCGTGAGGACTCGGTGGCTTTGATAGGAAGTCCTTGAGCCGGGCAAGGGCTTGTTCGCCTCCGGAGTCCACACGAACTTCTCTTGGTGTTTGAGTAGTTTGAAGAAGGGGAGCCCCCGTTCTCCAAGCTTCGAGATGAATCTGTTCAGAGCCGCCATGCACCCGGTCAGCTTCTGCACGTCTTTGATGCACGTGGGAGCTTTCATGCTGGTGATGGCGGAGATCTTCTCGGGATTGGCTTCGATGCCGCGGTGGTTGATGATGAAGCCGAGTAGTTTGCCCGACGATACACCGAAGACGCACTTGTCCGGGTTGAGCTTCCAGTGGTACTCTCGCAGGGATGCGAAAGTCTCTTCCAGATCGGCGATGAGCGTGTTGGAGTTTCTGGTCTTGACGACCACGTCATCCACATAATCTTCGACGTTCTTGTTGAGTTGCCTCTTGAAGCAGGCCTGAATAGCTCGTTGGTAGGTAGCGCCGACGTTCTTCAACTCGAAGGACATGGTCGTGTAGCAGTATGCGCCAAATGGGGTGATGAACGCGGTCTTCTCCTGGTCTTCTTCCTTGATCGTGATCTGGTGGTACCCGGAGTAGCAGTCGAGGAAGCAGAGCAGGTCGCAGCCCGCCGTGGAGTCAATGACTTGATCGATCCGCGGCAACCCGAAGGAGTCCTTGGGGCAGTGCTTGTTGAGGTCGGTGTAGTCGACGCACGTCCTCCACTCGTTCGAGTTCTTCTTGCGGACGAGGACGGGGTTGGCGAGCCACTCAAGATGGAAGACTTCTCTGATGAAGCCAGCTGCGAGTAGTTTGGCGAGTTCCTTATTGATGGCGTCCCATCTGTCGTCTGCGTTGCGGCGGAGGTGTTGTCGCTTCGGGGTAGCTTTAGGGTCAACGTTGAGTGAATGCTCAATCAACTCCCTGGGCACCCCTGGCATGTCCGCTGGTTTCCACGCGAAGATGTCGCGGTTAGCCCGGAGGAGGTTGATGAGCGCGTCTTCCTATTTAGGATCGAGACCCACCCCGATGGTGGTGGTCTTGCTGCTGTCACCTGTCCCAAGGTCAATTGTCTTGACCAGAACCTCCTCAGCTGGTTGAGGCTTTTTGGCTTTGTTCGACTTCTCTGGGATGTCGAGTTCACTTCGGGCAAGCTTCTTCGACGCAGCATAGATCTCCATCATTGCATTGGGTACTTGATTCGTAGCTGCGAGTTCCACAGCTTCTGTGTCGCAGTCGAAGGATATCTTCAAGTTCCCTTGCAGTGAGAGTACACCCGCTGGGCTTGGCATCTTGAGTACCAAGTAGGTGTAGTGGGGTACCGCCATGAACTTGGCGATAGCTGGTCTGCCGAGGATGGCATGGTAGGACGTCTCGAAGTCCGCGACTTCGAACTTGACACACTCGGTATGGTAGTTGTCCCTTGTTTCCCCGAAGGTAACTGGCAGAACCACTGAGCCCAGTGGGATAGCCGCGTTCCCAGGGACGATGCTGTAGAAGGGCGAGGTGCTATTGGTGAGCATGTGGGTGATGTCGAGCTTCATCTTCTTCAAGGTCTTGGGGAAAAGGACGTTGAGCCCGCTTCCACCGTCGATGAGGACCTTGTTGAGCTTGGAGCCCACGACCACTGGCTTCAGGACGAGTGGGAACCATCCTGGTTCAGAGAAGCTTGTCCATTGATCTGCGCGGGAGAAGGTAATGGGTACCTCCGACCACCTGAGAGGGATCGGGACCGCTGGTTCAATGCTCATGACTTCTCGACGGGTAGCTTTCTGAGCCCGTCGGTTGGGTAGTCCGCCAAAAAGGACGTTGACCGTCTTGTTGGGTTCCTGCAAGTCGTCGTTGCCTTCGTCGGTCTTCTTCTTGCCTTTCTTGTCATGAGGGTGCCGTGGCTCTGGAGTGTCCTTGAGTGCTCGCTGGAGTTGGTAGCACTTCTCGGTGGTGTGGTTGTCGTCCAGATGCCACGGGCACTTCTCTTTCAGCAAGTCTTTGAAGCCGCCGGAGGTCTTCTTCGCGTTCTCCTTCGCGAGGGCGCCGGATAGACGCGACGGTGTTGTACGGCTTGCGCTTGCGGTTGGGACCCGAGTAGTTGTTGTTGCAACCGCCTTGGTTCCCGTTGTTGTTCTTGCCGCCACCGTGAAGGATCGGATGGCGACTAGGGAGGGGGAGTGAATAGGAGCCGGTAAAAATTCTTCCAAAAGAACCCGCCTATACCCTAGTCAAAACCCCCCGGTCACACACGAGCGATGGATCGAATTACACACCAATCGCCAAGACCACGAGGTTATGGATTAACCTCTAGTCCTAGGAACGATTCCTTGAAGAACACGCAGAAGCACTATAAAGGGAAGGGAGGAATCGAATCAAGAAGCAAAGCGCACAGGCTCTGGCGGACCGTCCGCGCGGGAGAGGGGCGGACCGTCCGCGCAGCCCTCGCGGACCGTCCGACCCGAGGCCGCGGACCGTCCGCAACCGCACCGCGGACCGTCCGGCCCAACACCGCGGACCATCCGTTAAAGCACACGAGAACCTCCGTAAGCGACCCGAGAAAAACGGACCGTCCGCCAAGGCCGGCGGACCGTCCGCGCCACCCACGGACCGTCCGCTACTCGAGCGCGGACCGTCCGCAAACCGGGCGCAACCAAAACCAACAACCAAACCGGATCGAAAGCAAAGACGCGCAAGAACACGACGAACACGCGACGAACCGACCACCCGCCACCGTCCGCGACCCCCCCCCCCCCCCCGCGGACCGTCCGCGCCGCGCGGACGAACGGGGAACAAACCCCACCCCGAAAGTCAACTCCCCCAAATCATCATCGGATTTCCCAAACGGTTGAAGCTATGAAGACAAGGGTTTGGGGACTTGAAAAGCGTCACACAAGGATGCTTTCGCCCAAAAATCTTGCCTCCTAACTCCCTAAATCACCGGGAATCGCGAATCCTTTGAGCACCACCGAAAGCTAGAGCACCGAACGAATACTCACGAATCGAAGTGGTTTCCGGCGTTTGAGGGCACAAGATCAAGCACAAAGATGCACAAGACATCTATCCATGTTTTCCTCAAAGAAATCCGGGGAGAAACCCACTCAAATCCGCGGAATCACACCGGGAACAAAGGCACGAAAACAAGCACGAAAAGCCACGAAAAACAACCCCGAATCTTCTATACAAACCAGGAAAGATTCACAAGGTCTAGCATGCCGCCCTAGCATCCATCCCTCTCAACAAATCTCTCATGAAGCTCTCATGCTAGCCTAGAGAAAAATGGAAGGAAAAATAGCTACGAAAAATGAGAAAGAGGAGGGAGGAAATGAAACCCTAAGTCGCGGAGAGTAAGAGCCATCCACACACACTCATGGCTTATATATCGAGTCCCGCCGGAGTGGTAAATGACTCGACTACCCCTAACTTAACTACTGGCGATACAACCCACGTAGGGGCATTTATGTAATGTTTGTGGGTCTTTCCATCGGACGGCCACGCCTTTGCCGCACCCCCGCGTCCTCCCGACGCAAGCCATGCGATCCCGCCGCGTGTCCTCCGCCTCGAAGCTTCCGGACACGCCCGGATCCCGTCTCCGTCGTGTTGGGCCCCTCGGACTTGGTTTTGAGGCCCAAACCAAGAAACCGTCCGCCGATGGTTTTGTGGGCAAACCACCAAACCCCGCGTGCCCTGGTCCGCCTCCCCGCCAAACCACTTGACTCGACCGCCACCGTGCACCGGCTCGTCCGTCCATGACTTCGTCTTGCTCGTGTCGCCACCATGTGGCCCGCACCCGGTCCCGCCGTCCACCGGGTCCCTCGAACCGAGCCTACTTGTCTCTCCATCTCCCGGAGGCCCCTCAAGGTCGAAGACCTTTCGCGCCCGTTCTTCACCCCCCGCAACACGAACTAGGCCGCGGCCTACACACCCGCGCACTAAGCCAAGAGTCGGTCCAACACCCGTTGTCAATCACTCATCACTGAGGAGCGGTCATCCATCGACCACCGGGACGCTCCTCGGTCCTCAATCTCCCCCTTGATGAGTGCATTGACAACACACAACGCGAAATGAAATTCAGAGAAAGAGAGAAAAGAAGAAGAAAGAAAAACAAAGAAGCTCAACTCATGACCAAAACCGAAGAAAGGCGAAGAAAGGTCACAAGCCAAGCAAAGCACAAACTCCACATCGAAAACAGCAAGAAAGCTCCCCCCCGAACAAATGCAAGCTCCCCCCGAACATGTGGATGCAAACTTCCAAATTTCAGCTCACCTCTTCCGAATTTTCATTAAGCTCACTTCTTCTCCCCCTTGTTGACAATGTATGAATCAAGGTGAAAATGCGAAATGCAACACAAAGCATATAAACATCTACATGAGCTTCTCAAATAGGCCAAATCTAGTGTCAAAGGCTAAAAATGAGATAAAGATCACACACATGAATCATAGCATAGTCAAAGCATTGCCACAAGTAATATATGAAAATACAACCATGTGACAAAGCAAAATTTTCAGATTTAAGCATTTTTACCAAAAGAGGGCTCGCTTCACATGTAAAAGCCTATCCATGTCACACTTGAGCCACAAACATGCATACCATTCAAAGATCATACAAGGATATCAAATTCTCAGGAAAAGATCATGGCAAACACCCATAAAGCAAAACATGTCATGTCAAAGCTCATGAGCCATGTGTCCACTTCGGGGAGACTTCTCCACTGGTGAACATCATGCAACATGTTTTGCACCCATATGTGAAAGATAAGACATTTTAAGCATAGACATGATGGATGGAGCATTTTTCATGCATTTTACACTTCTTTTCAAGATTCAAGCATTTTATGGTACATGAAGTGCCTTTGCGGCAAAAAGAAGCTTATGCTCCCCCATGAATGCAACATAGGCTAAACATTCACCATGATATTCGGCCTTTGGCCCAAATGCAAGAACAAGGCATCCAAGCACAATCTAAGCATGAAAAGCACATCTAGACCAAACTGTGACATGGATACACAACTACACACGAGTAGAGCACATTTCATCAAAAATTAGTCAAGATTAGCATTTATTTCAAAAAGGGCTATCTCACCACACATATATCTCAAATATTCCAAGAGCATAGCCTCACATCACCATTTCTCCACACATATGACCAAAACCTCACAACTAGCCGAGAGAGACTCAAATATGGCATATGAAAGAAGCTCATCATCCTAAAATGCAATATGATACAAATGCAACATGATATATGACAAAGATGGCTATCCTACCATGGTTTATACATCAAGCAAAGCATGTATATACATCAAAGTAAACATGGTATGATACATATGATACAAAAAGAGAATCCCCCAAGAATCAACTAGAAAGGGCAACACACCCCAAGTTCCCCCCGCAAGCGCACAAATGTAGCTTGGTCGAGAGGCTTTGTAAAGATGTCGGCTAGCCGATCTTGGGTAGGGACATGGCTCAAAACAATGGTTCCTTTCTCCACATTGACCCTCAAGAAATGATACCTCACTTCTATATGTTTGGTTCTGGAATGAAGCACTGGGTTTTTGGCTACGCTTATGGCACTGGTGCTATCACAAAGAAGTGGGATCTGGGTGCACTCCTCACCAAAGTCTCTCAACGTGTATGAAATCCACAACAGCTGGGAACAACAACTCGCGGCAGCAACATACTCCGCCTCGGTGGTAGACTGAGCTACACTAGACTCGCTTGCGGGAAGACCATGAGACCAACGAAGAACCAAGAAACGGCAAGTACCGAAGTAGACTTCCTCTCGACTCGACAACCGACAAAATCCGCATCGGAAAAACCATGAAGGGAAAGAGTCGAGGAGGAAGAATACCAAAGGCCAAGACCGAAAGGCGGACGTAGGTACTCGAAAATCCTCTTGACGGCCGGTCGATGTGATGTCCTCGGCGAAGCTCGAAAACGAGCGCACGGACACACGGCCGAACCGTATGTCCGGCCTCGTCGCCGTCAAGTAGAGGAGGGAGCCGATCATGCTCCCCGTACTCCCGCCGGTCCACCGGTTCTCCGTCCTCATCCGTATCCAAAGTGGCCGTACTCCCCATGGGAGTCGACATCGGCTTCACATCTTGCATCCGGAACTTCCTCGACATGTCTTTTGTGTACTTGGTCCGGTGCACGAACGTTCCATCCTTCACTTGCTTGATCCGCATCCCGAGAAAATACCGCAACTCGCCCATCATGCTCATCTCGAACTCCCTCGCTTCATCTCATCTCGCAAACTTGGCAACAAGGTTATGTGACGAGCCACCAAAGACAATATCATCCACGTATATCCGCACAATCAACAAGTCATTTCCATGCTTGAGGAGAAACAAGGTCCTATCCACGGTACCCATCACAAACCCTCTCGCTCAAAAGAAAACCTCTCAATCTCCCATACCAAGCACGGGCGCTGTTTCAACCCATACGAGCCCTTTTCAACCCGTATACCCCGTGTGGGTACACCTCGCTCTCAAACCCGTGTGGTCGCTTCACATACACCTCCTCCTCTATGACCCCATTCGGAAAAGCACTCTTCACGTCCATCCGAAACAACTTGAACCCTTTAGCCATGGCAAAGGCTAGAAGAATCCGAATCGCCTCAAGACGGGCCATAGGAGCAAAGGTCTCCTCATAGTCGATCCCCTCCTTCTGACTAAACCCCTGAGCAACAAGTCTGGACTTGTTCCTCACAACCATCCCATTCTCTCCCTCTTTGTTCTTCCAAACCCACTTGGTTCCTATGGGATGGCAATTTGGAGGTGGTTCAACTAACTCCCACACCTGGTTCCTCTCAAAATTTTCCAACTCCTCATGCATAGAATTGACCCAGTTTGCATCAGATAAAGCATGTCCAATGTCTTTGGGCTCAAAAGTAGCAACAAAAGCAGCATGAGCAAAATGAGAGGAATTCCTGGACCTCGACCGTGTAGTGCGTTCATCGATGTTCCCAATGATCTTCGACAGGGGATGCACTTCTTGAATCCGCCGGGGGAGCCTCACGCCTCGAGACTACCTCCCCCTCAACTTCGGCTTCTCTCGCCGGTCCTCTTGTTGCACCGTCGTTGTCCATGAAGTAGACGGTCCACGATCCATAGTGGTCGTAGGGGAAGTAGTGGGTACACTCTCGGCTTCGGGCGCCCGGTTCTCCCCATCATCATCTCCGGCTTCATCCTTCTCCTCTTCAAAGAGGTCCTCGACCATCTCTTCATCACCTGCACATTCAAAGCCAAGAGAGGTACATGGCATTGTCTCGTCGAAGGTTACCTCGCAAGTCTCCATGATTTTGTTAGTCTCAAGGTTAAGCACCCTATAGGCTCTAGAATGGTTAGCATATCCAAAGAAAATACCATCACTAGACCTAGGCTCAAACTTGTCGAGTTTCCCCTTCTTAAGAATAAAGCATTTGCGGCCGAAGACTCGGAAATGACTCACCTTGGGTGCCCGACCATGCATCAGCTCATAACAGTCTTCTTCTTGAAAGCTCGCAATAAAATCTTGTTGGAAACATGACAAGCCGTATTGACCGCCTCAGCCCAATACCTCCTAGGAGTCCTGTGCTCATCGAGCATCATCCTAGCCATCTCACAAAGAGTCCGATTTTTCCTTTCCACGACTCCATTTTGAGGGGGCACATAAGGGGTCGAATACTGATGTTCAAGACCTAGATCACGACAAAAGGCATCAAAACGAGAGTTCTTGAACTCAGAGCCATTATCACTGCGGATAGCTCGAATAGCATTCCCATGCCTCTCGTTTTTCAACCTCACGATCAGATCTCGAACAAAACCAAATGTCTCACTCTTATCCTCCAAGAAGAACACCCAGGCATAGCGAGAGTAATCGTCCACCACAACAAGGACATACCACTTCCCACCCACCGAGCGAACTCGAGCTGGCCCAACAAGGTCCATATGCAACAGCTCTGTCGGATGCTCGGTCATGACATCGGTCAGGGGTGGATGGGGAGTGGCTACCATCTTACCATGCCTACAAGGAGCACAAACCAAATCCTTCTCAAGCTTCAACCTCGGCAATCCTCGGACAAGATCAAGACCACTCAAGCGGGAAACCAAATCAAAGCTCAAGTGTCCCAACCGCCTATGCCATTTCCACAAATCAGAAGAAGGACCGGCCATCAAACGGCGAGCGAGGACCCAAAGAACGAGAGAAATCGGCCACGAAAATCGACCCTCGGGGATGATCATACGACAAGATCACCTCGAGAATCAAGCAAACGAGACTCGCCGGACTTGAAACGCACCTCAAAACCTTCATCAAGCAACCGAGAAACCGAAAGCAAATTGAAACCCAAAGACTTCACAAGAGCCACTCTCTTCAACGTTACCTTGTCACTCACATGAACAACACCCTCCGAAACGAACCCTTCCTCGTCCATTGTCCCCAAATGTGATGTCTTGCTTTTCCTTCACCGGGGTGAGGCCGGAGAACCACTTCTTATCTCCCGGTCATGTGTCGAGAACATCCGAGTCGATCAACCAAATGTTCTCCAAGCCTCCCCGCCCGTAGTCGAAACAAGAACGAGAGTGAGCTAGCGACTCGACACCGGGGTTAGCACAAAGAAAGTTAAACCGAGTGTCGAGCCATCTCGCTCAAAAGAGGGGTTAGCAAACATCATTCCCTTGCCACCAAACTTCCCATGTCCCATGGGAGGAGTACGAGCACCACGAGGGGGAAAACGTGGTCCGTAGCTCCTCTGGAACCCAAAGCTGCGATCATCTCCCCTAAACCCGTACTGAGGACGAGTAGGAGGACGTCCAGCAAAACCACCACGAGCCCGACCAAACCTCTCACCAGCACGCACACCATCCTCTCTCCTGACAAACCTCTCACCACCACCTCTCTGTGGGAACCTGCCAACACTCCTCACACTTCCCACACCCCGTGGAAGTGGCACTCTAGACTCGGGAATACCATGAGACCGGCGATACTGTCCGGTTCGCTTGCTCCCTAGCAAGCCTCTCATCCCTCTTCCTCTTGTAGCAAAACTCGCAAGATGCCTCTCCTTGCCACAATACTCACACTCGAAGGGGATGGGTTTTGGTTTTGGCTACGGCTTCTCTCTAGGCTTCTCACCCTTCTCACCCACAAACTTCACCCCGTTTACGGAAATCATTTGTCTTAGGTGGGAATTTGGGTGGATCTTGGGTTGTGTCAAGCTTGTTGCAAAGGTAGTTAGGCTTTGGTGTGAAAGAGTTCTTGGGTGCTTTTGGAAGTGGGACTTGGATCTCCCCCGATCACCTCAAACTCGGGGTTAGACTCAACACACTTCTCATACACACTCTCCCCCCTCGTTCTCTCCCACTTTCTCACCCAACTTCTCAAAACCCAAACCACGACCATCAGCTCTCTTGAACTCCTCAATCATGATTTTCAATTGAGGTTCCTGCCCAGACAACCAACCCAACACCTTCCTCAAATAGTCATTCTCCTCATAGATGACATCCAAACGGGAAGTAAGTTCAAGATTGCGCAAAGTGACTTCATCACGCTAGTGCATGCATTGACGAGCGGGAGATTTCAAAGATGCTTCCAAAGAACTAATGGTAGAATGAGCATCAACAAGCTTAGCATGCATAGTAGGACATGACTTGCAAGCACCAAGCAAAGTAGGTCTAGCCTTAAGCTCATCATACTCAGTCCTAAGAGCATCTAGTTTAGCCAAAGTAGAAGCATTCTTCTCATTAAGCAGTTTGATCTCATTCAACCATGCATCACATTCAACACATTCAACATCATCAGGAGTAGTAGGAGCAAGTTTCAAAGAGTCATTCTCAAGTTTCAATTCAAGCAATTTGGACTCTAACTCTCCTACTTTCTCACTAGCATTCTCAAGTTGTGCCCTAAGATCTTTCCTCATCTTTTTGGCATCTCTAAGCACACTATCACGGTTATCAAGCAAGCCATTCAACCTAGCAATCTCAGCAAGCAAAGAGTCGGGGTCACGGTTTACCTCATCCTCCGAGTCGGAGTCGTTGTCTTCCTTCTCGCTCTTCTTGCTGCTTGAGCTATGGGCCATGCCACAAAAGCCCTCAAGCGCCACACGCCTCCGCCGCTGAGGTTCCGGCTTGCACTCTTCTTGTCCTTGCGCCTCCCGGCGTCTTCATCTTCGCTGCTTGAGCTTGACTGCTCTTCGCTTGAGCTTGAGTCGACGTCGCTCGCACCGGCCACCATCGCTCTTGCCTTGTTCTTCTTGTAGCCGCTCTTGCTCGGTCGCCGCTTGTCCTTGTCCTTGCTCTTGGACTTGTTGAAGTGCTTGCCCTTGGAGGAGTACTTGTCTTCACGCCTCGGGTGCGCCTTGTACTCGTTCACCTTGTACTTGTTCTCCTCCGCTTCCGGGCACTCGGCGATGAAGTGGCCACGCTTGCCACACTTGTAGCACGTCCCTGAGCTCCGCCTTGCGTTCCTCCGACTCTCGTGTAGTCGTTCAAACCTTCTTGAGAGCAAGGCCAGCTCCTCCTCGCCCAGCACATCAAACTCCTCATCTGGAATTGTCATGAGAGAAGACAAGGAAAACTGTCAACAGGAAGGGTTAGATTTGCCCTTTGATCCGCCCACAAGAGCAATACTATGGTCAGTCGAGCCCTCATGCTTGGATTGCAACTTCCTGTCAACCTCAGCCGACTTGAGCTTAGAAAAGAGGTCATCCAACTCAATAGTCAAGTAATGCCCAGACTCCTTGATGGCCTCAACCTTAGCACCCCAAACATTTGGGTCCAAGACATGCAAGAGCTTCAAAGCTTGATCATGCTCGGTGTACGGAAAATCCTCAACATTAGCCTTCATGTTGTTCACGATGGCGGTGAACCTCGAAACATCGCATCAATGTCCTCACCGGAAGTGGAGTGAAATTCTCATATTGCATCCGTAAGAGACAAAGAGGCGAGCCTTCACATGGTTATCACCACCGTGAGCAACCAACAACTTTTCCCAAATTTGCCAAGCAAGATTCAAATGACGAACACGCTCAAACACACCGCATCGGTCACCATAAGAGTATGGATGTTGACCGGAATAGCATAGGTCTTGTCAAGCACAATGAAATCCAACAGCTTCCCCACAAAGAAAGATCATCATACGAGCCGCCCACTTGTGGTAACCCTTGCCATCGAAGTGCGGCGGACCGCCCCGCTCAACGTACGCCATCTTAGGATTCGAGACTTGTCAAAGTCGCAAAGAATCCGGCACCAAGCTCGATACCAATTGAAGGATCGATGGCGACTAGAGAGGGGGGAGTGAATAGGAGCCGTAAAAAATCTTCCAAAAGAACCCGACCTATACCCTAGTCAAAACCCCGGTCACACACGAGCGATGGATCGAATTACACACCAATCGCCAAGACCATGAGGTTATGGATTAACCTCTAGTCCTAGGAACGATTCCTTGAAAAACACGTGGAAGCACTAGAAAGGGAAGGGAGGAATCGAATCAAGAAGCAAAGCGCACAGGCTCGGCGGACCGTCCGCGCCAGAGGGGCGGGACCGTCCGCGCAGCCCTCGCGGACCGTCCGACCCGAGGCCCGCGGACCGTCCCGCAACCGCACCGCGGACCGTCCGGCCCAACACCGCGGACCGTCCGTTAAAGCACATAGAACCTCCGTAAGTGACCCGAGAAAAACGGACCGTCCGCCAAGGCCGGGGGCGGACCGTCCGCGCCACCCACCGACCGTCCGCTACTCGAGCGCGGACCGTCCGCAAACCGGGCCGCAACCAAAACCAACAACCAAACCGGATCGAAAGCAAAGACGCGCAAGAACATGACGAACACGCGACGAACCGACCACCGCGCGACCGTCCGCGACCCCCGCGCGAACCGTCCGCGCGCGCGCGACGAACAGAAACGCCCGACCCCCCGAAAGTCAACTCCCCCAAATCATCATCGGATTTCCCAAACGGTTGAAGCTATGGAGACAAGGGTTTGGGGACTTGAAAAGCGTCACACAAGGATGCTATAGCCCAAAAATCTTGCCTCCTAACTCCCTAAATCACCGGGAATCGCGAATCCTTTGAGCACCACCGAAAGCTAGAGCACCGAACGAAAACTCACGAATCGAAGTGGTTTCCCGGCGTTTGAGGGCACAAGATCAAGCACAAAGATGCACAAGACATCTATCCATGTTTCCCTCAAAGAAATCCGGGGAGAAACCCACTCAAATCCGCGGAATCACACCGGGAACAAAGGCACGAAAACAAGCACGAAAAGCCACGAAAAACAACCCCGAATCTTCTATACAAACCAGGAAAGATTCACAAGGTCTAGCATGCCGCCCTAGCATCCATCCCTCTCAACAAATCTCTCATGAAGCTCTCATGCTAGCCTAGAGAAAAATGGAAGGAAAAATAGCTACGAAAAATGAGAAAGAGGAGGGAGGAAATGAAACCCTAAGTCGCGGAGAGCAAGAGCCATCCACACACACTCATGGCTTATATATCAGGTCCCGCCGAGTGGTAAATGACTCGACTACCCCTAACTTAACTCATCGGCGATACAACCCACGTAGGGGCATTTATGTAATGTTTGTGGGTCTTTCCATCGGACGGCCACGCCTTTGCCGCACCCCCGCGTCCCTCCCGACGCAAGCCATGCGATCCCGCCGCGTGTCCTCCGCCTCGAAGCTTCCCGACACGCCTCGGATCCCATCTCCGTCGTGTTGGGCCCTCGGACTTGGTTTTGAGGCCCAAACCAAGAAACCGCCCGCCGATGGTTTTGTGGGCAAACCACCAAACCCCGCGTGCCCGGGCCCCGCCTCCCGCCAAACCACTTGACTCGACCGCCACCGTGCACCGGCTCGTCCGTCCATGACTTCGTCTTGCTCGTGTCGCCACCATGTGCCCGCACCCGACCCGCGTCCACCGGTCCCTCGAACCGAGCCTACTTGTCTCTCCATCTCCCGAGGCCCCTGCTGGCCGAAGACCTTTCGCGCTCGTTCTTCACGTGCAACAACACGAACTCAGGCCGCAGCCTACACCCGCGCACTAAGCCAAGAGTCGCTCCAACACCCGTTGTCAATCACTCATCACTGAGGAGCGGTCATCCATCGACCACTGGGACGCTCCTGGTCCTCAATGCGTCTGTCAAAATAATTCACACAAATTTACATCAGTCTTTAAGAACCCGAGCGGGTGTTACATCAATTTCCTAAAGAGTTTTTGTCGTCCAGACCTCCCGTGTTGGGTTTAGGTGGCCTGATTCGCGAGGCGACCCTTCGTGCCGTAAAGGAGTGAGAGCCTCGCTAGTGACCGGATCCACGTGCCCACCTTCGACGTCGACCGTTTCGCTGGCTGTGGCCTCGGGGACTCCTTGATCATCTCTGCCTCCTCCGTCTTCGGTGGCCAATCCCTATAGGGCCCGTAATGCCCAAGAGTGGCATCTGGTCCATGGATTGCTTGATGCTCGTGCAATTCCAAGACTTGTTTCGCCTGGCCAAAATAGAACTATGAGAAAGGAAAGGTATCAAATATTAGAGTAACCAACACATAAGACTAGTCAGAATCACGAAAGCGAGACAAATGATCCAACCTTAGTCAAACGATCAACAACCTTTTTCCGGCATACTCGACCACTTTAGCCCAAAAAATTGCAAAGGATTATATTCGTGGATCGATCAACAGCTTTGCCTTGGCCGGCATGTCCTCAGAAGAAGGGAACTTGAACCTGCGACTCCCGAAGCCCTTGAAATGTTTGCAACCTTGTTGTTCCAAAAGATGTAGTATAGTTTGAGAGCACGTCGCCGCCCCATAATCTCCAACCTTGGACATCGTATCTAGCAAAAGCTTGAGCTCGCTATTCAGACATTGGACGAAACTCCCAATGTTATCTATGATTTTGAATTCTTGGGTTTCGGCACCGAAACATTCTAGGACGCGACGATAGGCCGTGGAAAAGTGTGCCCCCCACTGATGACAATAAGCCTCATTCTTTTCCAAAGTATCTTCTAACTACCCCTTCACCTTCTTCATTTCAGCTAATGAGATTATTGTTGGCTTGTATCCGAATCTCTTGCGCATCATATTGGGTGACCATATCTTTCACCAAAGGCGGCACTCCTCATAGCATTGCAGTAAGCTTTTCTCTAGCTCTTGCTCAGAGCATCGATATTGGTTGTTTATTTCGTACATTGGTCGGTCAAAGACTAAACCTGGCTGCTGAGTTGACGAGATTGGTCTTTGAATTTCTTGGTTTCCTCACAACTTCCAATTCTCTTCCTCTAATATTTTTTTATCTTCAAGAGAGGCCCTCGCTTCACTGGCGACTCGCTCAAAGCCTTTGTGACAAGGAAGAACGCCTTTGAAAGAAAGGATTGCATCACTCCGGCAGCACCATCTCCTTCAGGTTCTCCAGGGATTGAACAAAATCGCAAACGCAAACAACATGGAGGCATGCGCCAAAAGCAAAAGAAATGCACCGTATTTTCAACAACGAGACAATAGTGTAAACTCTATTGAACAAATCACAGCAATCATTTTGTACCAGGTTCCAAGATCGAAGGGCCAATGCCCAATCCAAAAGAGGAAGTGCTAGGCTTCAGCATGAGCAAATCTTTCTCTTTACCGCCAGGTCAACCAAGGTCGTAGCCGCCGAAAAGCTTCTATACGTAGTCATGAGGCGTCAGCCCTTAATCAACAAGACTTGTAAGCAAAAGGGCTAACATAAAGACAAGTCAAGAAAACACACTTGCTTTTTCTAGCTGAAGAACTTTGTTGTCTTTAATGTTTAGGGTAGCGTCAGATCCAATCTTTTCTAAGGCCGACCTTTCGGCGTCTTCCACACGGTGGTGGCGATCTAGACTGGTCTGCTGCGTGTCTCTCAGCCTCAGATGCATCCAAATCAATCGGATCGTGTGGTTCCTAGCCAGATGTTTGTCCTTCATCCGTCACAGGATTGGCTTTGGCCTCAACGGTCTTCAAAGCAGGACATTCTTTCCCTGAGGTTTCCATTGGGGGTGCCATCGTCGATATAGTTTAGTTCTTCATCCTCATCAATTACATCCATCAAGCCGGCCACGCGCCGGGCACGGGACCGCCACCGTAACTACCGCGCTTTTCCATAATGCTCCCAGTGTATTTTTCATCTCGCCTCCTCCTCTAGAGTCTGTTTTAGCCGTTCACCTGAAGGGTAGGTAGACGAGAAGTACAACCTCACCTGCTCACTGTAGGCTTCGATCACCGCAGCCTCAACAGGGTCAACCGGAATCTCGATAGGCTGGTCTTTGGTTCCTCAGTCTCTCATCTTTTCAAAGGGTAAAAAGTGGAGGTTGGACCCGAGGTGGCAATCGCATCAAGATCTCCATCACCCTTAGAAACTTTCCCAAACTTTTTGTTTCCTAGCTTGGGCTTCGCCGCCTTCGGCCGAGGATTCTCATCATTAATCTCTTTATCTTTCTCGCTTACATTGGGATTTTTTCTCTTGAAACCAGCTCTTCTTCACACAACTTCGGTGCCATGCCTTGAGCTTTCTTCTTCTCCTTTTCTACTTCTGCAGAGCAACCCTTTCGCCGTCTTGGGTCCGTCGGGCCGGAGCAGCATTCTCATTGACTTTCATCAATTTGGTCGTCTTTTCGGCGACAGGGGGTAGTGTGGTTTTGGTAGCTTCAGCCTTTCACTGTGCCAAATCATCGCAGCTTTCGCGCTTTTGGAGGTGCTCTCTATCGTGGCTGTCGCCTTGCCAGCTCTCCTTTTCTTAGAGGTTTCCGCCGCCGTAACCAATGTTACTAAAGCAGCTGCATTTTCTTGCCGGCCGTGGAGCGTATCTACGGCGGGGAGAGAACGAAACATTCATTTCCGTCAAAACAAGATTAACTCGACCCCGGTGCTTGAAAATCTTTGGGTGCACTCCCAATCTCGCGAAAAAAAATATCGAAACATACACTCTTCTTAGGCTTCAAACTCTTTGGTTTCTCTCCTGTGCACTACGTAACCCCGGTTCAAAGCAACCCTCCGAAATTTTGTGCAGGGCATCCAGCTCAATTGGGTCATCAAGGATTGGCCCATGAAATAGGTCCTCGGGTTTGACTAGATCTTGCATATCGGGCCTTTTACCCCGTTAAGCGGCTCCCCGGATTCCTCTCAGAGCAAACGTCGCTCCCTTATCCAATCTCGCCTTCCTCCATGTCGGCAGCGCGGTTTTTGGCATCTGTGTCGCTCAACATTATTTCGACATACCCTCCGCTACCCGAATCATTTCTTTCATTGCTATTAGAGGTGAACAAGGTGCTACCGCTCTCGCGAGAGCTAGCAAACCAATCCAGCCGTGAATCTTCTGCGCATTCCAAGCCGGACGCCGAGGATGACGTTGCGGCAGCCTCTACAACCTCTGGGGAGGCAGGCTGCTCTTCTTGGTTTGAGGGAGAGCCTTCGCCTTCCATCTCTTTAGCAAGTTGTGCCTAACACGAGCTATGTGTCTATGAAACTTTAATCTCAAAATACATCGTTGCGAAAAGGCAGGCTAAGGATATCTTTCATTTAGGATAAAAGCTAACCTTTAAGGACGAGCTTTCGCAAAACAAACTCGGCGGGGAGCGAAGGCAAGTGTTCAATCGTCAAATTTAAACGGGAGAGGAGGGACGAAAGTGATAGCAGGTTCGCTGTGGCATCAACCCCGTCTATTTATAAGCGGTAAAACGCAACGGTCGAAATTTTGAACCTAACGGTAAAAAATCGAGGGCGTTTTGGTAATTCGTGTGATGATTTTGGGAACCGACGCCGTGGAAGACGTTTTCTTTTGCCTCGATTCTCGAACCCTAAACTTCGATAGCTCAAGTTTGCGGCAACGCAAACGTTTCGCCACCGAGGGGCTTCGTCGGGGGATTCATAATCGAGCCTTTCGTACTCAAAATCACGAGATTGTTGTAATCAAAGAAGTGCGATTCGGGAGAATTAACCGCGAAACCCCGTCATTTAGTTCAACATTGCTTTTTAGGATCACACTTTTCACTAGGTACCTTTCGTTACCAAGAAATTGTCGAGTAGTCCAACAAACTCCCGTGGTATTAGATTTCCGACCAAGTGGTTTGTTTTTTCTCACGACGAAACCCCCGGGCGAATCTTACCCACCTAACAAGCTACAACCCGGGGATTTGCCTTGGGGGTTTCATCACCTCTACCTTCTAATGCGTTCACATTTTGGCTTCGGAATGTGTTTCGGTGCGAGGACAAAGCAGGGCGAAGGGTGGCATCTCCAAAAGTTCAAGGTCTTCACCCGATAGGCGAATGTGTTGATGCCGGGAAAAGCGCCATGATTTGCGCGTAACGCCATGAAGCGCCGATTACGTGAAGACCTAATGGAGACCTCCCAAAATTAGCCTAGCACATTCCGTATCGATCCGTTTTACACGAGGGCAATTCGGTATGTAAAAGTCTGCTCATCTCCCTATAAAAGAAGGTCAATCGACACTTGTAAAGGGGATACTTGAGAAATTCACTCGTTGAGAAAGAGTTTTTGGTCTTCCTTGGTATCCATTAGAGTTTCAGATTTTGAGTCTTTCATTTCCTTTCATTGTTTGTGAGGGGTAGCTTCACTACACCACAACAGCGAGCCCGAGCTCCCCTCCACCCCGGACCTCTCCTCCGCTTCTCCCCGCTCGCGCAAAGCGCATCCTTTGCCCAAGGCCGGAGCACCACCGCCAGCGTTGATCTCCTCCTCGCCGCTCCGTCGACGCCACCACATTCAGAGGTTGAAGGACCGATACGGCGATCCAGAGAGGGGGGAGTGAATGGGAGCCGATAAAAATTCTATTCAAGAATTCGGCATATCAACGCAATTTCACTCGTGCACCTCCACAAACTTCTCTTGCCAAGTCCACGCAGCCACTGGAGTGCAACTGGACCTAGGAGCAAGACCCAACCAACAACCACAACACACACGCAGCGGAAACACACACGACACGGCTGCTGACAACCCAAACTGGCTAGGCCGCTCGAAACCGACCGGCTTCGTTGGACTTAGCCTCACAGAGGCAGGGGAAACCGATCAGCCGGCTCGATCCAAACTCCCCAAAACCCTTCCGAGAGAAAACTCCGCCAAGAACCTCTCCTCCTTGAACAAGAACAACCATAGCACGACAAGGGACTTCTGCTCGAAACTCTTCACGACAAAGCCCACCGCCAAACCGCCGTACCGATTTGGGATACTCGGTCGTACCGGTTTTGGCCTCGGACAATGGGAAGAACTCAACCCGCGGGAAAACTCAAACCTTCAACCAATCGATCTCCTTATCTGCTCTAATTGTGATCAAAGTGAGACTTTGGGGATAGTTGGGGTACCTCGGGCTACCCTTGGCTAGAAGCTTGGTCCCCAAAACACACTCAATCAAGAGGGACCCAAGTCAACCCCTCAAGATCACCTTCCCATGGAAACCACCTGAACGCCAATCAAAGCCGTTTCAGAGGGTTTGTTTCGGATCAAGGTCACCAAGCAAAGAGGCACAAGGTCCTCATACGTGATACATCCAACAAGAATCCCTCAAAGAAATGCCCTCAAATCCTTCCCACGAAAAATCCAAGAAAAAGCTCTGAAAATCACCAAAAAGGAAAAACAGGAGGAACACCAACAAGCCTTGAGGAACCACGCCGAATTATCTATACATACCATGAAGGGTTCATACAAGGTCTAGCTTCCGCCCGATCATCCTTCCCTCTCACAAAATCTCACCATGAAGCTATCAAGCTAGTCCTAGAAATCCTAAGGAAAATAGGAGAAGGAAAATAGCAAAACGAAATAAGCTAGGGTTCCAAGAGTTGGCTGCCATCCTCTCACCTCTTGGGTTATATGGAGGCAAGCCTAAAGTCTAAAATGCCCCTAAGGCCTCAACTAAGATACACGCCCACCAAGGGCACTTTGGGAATTTGTCTTCGTAGCACCATCTGGACGATGCCCGGCGACCGCACTTAGCGTAGCCTCGACGCAAGCCTTGCGATCCCGACGTGTGTCCTCCGCCCGTTTCGACGCCCGCGACCCCAAACCGGTCGACCGGTTCTCCAAACCGGTCAGGTCGGTTTTACCTCGACAAACGCCCGTCTTCGCCTCTGCCAGGGTTCAATCCGAGTAACCTGCTGATTTTCTCGGTGAACCACCGCAAACCCCGCGAACTTGATGGCCTCCGCCAATCACCACTCATGACTTGTCTCACGAAGTCTCGCTCGATCTTGGTTTTTTGGCTCAACCAAGAAACCGTCCTCGACTTCGTCTTGCCGTTCTTGCCACCATGCGGCCCGCACTTGACCCCAAGCACACGGTCCCTCAAACGAGCTCACTTGTCTTCTCCACACCCGGAGGCCTCACCGGCAACAACCGCGCTTTGCTCTTCACCCGCACCAACACATTTGCCGCAACCCGCACCTGCAATACTTAGCCAAGAATCCGTCCACACAACGTTGTCAATCACTCATCACACTAGGAAGCGACCATCCACCGGTCCTCGAACCACACATGGTTCTCGTAGCCCGCATCATGGTGAGGACCTTGTCTATGCCTTTTTCCTTTCGCGCCCAAGCCTGTGGAAGCCGCGCGTGCTCGCTGGAGTTGGCTCAAACTCGCCGTCGTCTACCGCGCTCGCCCGTGGCGCCTCGTCAGCCGCTTTAGCCGCCCCCTTAACCTCTTAGGTAGGTTCGCAAGCTCCCTAGTTTCATCTTGAACCTAGCCACATCCCAAACCGAGGTCGGGAGCTCGTTTTCGAGTGTCTCCGCCGAGCCCCGCCTGCCGGCGCGTGTACTGCACCGATGCCGCCCGCCGCTTGCCACCGCCACCCGTCGTCCGATCTCATGCTAGCAAACCCGCATCTAACCCTATCTCCGAGTCAAAACCTCTTAGTACATGTCAACTCCAAGGTATCTCGCCGCCTCTTGTAAAATAGCCCCGTAGTTTCTAATATCACAAGCCGCTCCCACCGAAAGATCCTTCATCCGTGTCTTGCTTTCTTTATTTAGGCCCCCGACTCAGCTTTTGCGTCGTCGTCCTTAGCCGTCCCTTTTGCACCATAGACCCTTGGTTCTTTTGTAAGTTTAGGTTTTAACCCCTGGTTTCTTGCAGTTAATCCCATGATATTTAGTTTCTCTCGTAGTTTAGCCCTTGCAGCCTTGTTTAGTGCGTAGTTTATGCGTTTTAGCTCCGTTTTGAATCATTTCAAGTTGCGTTAGGTTCATGTCAACTCAAAGTATGTGTTAGGAGCAATGTTGAGCATGTTCTCTGTTTATGATCATTTTAAATATTTAAATATGATTAAGTACTTATGTACATGCTTTTTCTAATTAAAATTAAACTTCAATTAATTAAAGTTTATTCAATTTGCTTTCTAAATAAATGCAACATAGGTTCTATCCCGAGTTTCTAGATTAAATGTTAATTTGACTAAATAAAACATAAATGTTTTCTTAATATAATTTAATTAGTTCAACTAAATATGAACATATACGTTTAGATGCTTCACATGCTTCTTACTAAACTTAATTGTTTAATTTAAATCATACTTGAATATTTATAAATAAATTTTGACTAAATTTACATCATTTTTTTCAAATAAATATAACTTGCTTCATTATAATATGGCATTTCCTTTCCGAAATAACCTATGCACACTACTTTATTCAATTAAAATATATCAAGAACATAGCCTTGTGTGATATAATACAAATCTCACGATAGTTCCGTTCTCGCCGCTTCTTCCGTTTGCGTTTCTAGAACCAAACCCTCGCTCTTTTAAAGCTTCCTTGTTTGGTGTCTTGTTCTTAGTTGTTCTTGTATGTTTCCTTTGCATGTTTGTGTCGTTGATGCTACAAGTAGAAGATCAAGCTATTGATCGAAAGCCTTGAAGATCAAAATCAAAGAGCAATAGCAGAAGAGCATAAGAGTAACTTACGTTGAGAAAGGCAAGGACTCTAACCATCCTTCTACCTATGCTTTAATACAAGAATACTATAAATTAATCTGAACGTGGAGAACCACCCAAGAAGACAATGCAACCATAGTCCACACGACTCGACTTAGCCAATTAATTAGGTGTGCGAATGTACTAATGAGCTTATTCGAAAGGAGCAAAGGGGGATTCCGGGTTGTGTGGGTATAGCCCAAATTCCTTCTAAAGTAGAAGCCTTTACTAAGGTGCTGCCCACTAGAGGGTTATGGTCCGCCCCGATCGTAACTATGCGAAGGTTGGTCTTTTGATGTCTTTGTAAAGGCTTCGTAGCATCCTATGCAATCACACCTTGGAAGTGTGGTGGCGATGCGGGGCCAAGATCGCATGGTTGGGTTCAGTTCTTAGGAGCTTTTACGCGAACTGTAGAAAGTGTACAACCTTTGCAGAGTGTAAAACCGATCGATCTGTCGTGCTCACGTCAAGAGTGCCCTGGACCCTCACATGATTAATGAACTTAAAGATGGACTTAATTTACATTCTGGTTAACTTTTGTGGCCTTGCTGAGTACCAACCATAAGTGTACTCATCCTTGCTAAAACACTACTCAGAAAAGAAGAAGAAGGTGTATGAAGTCCAAAAGATGGTGCTAGCGTACGCAGAAAGACCCGGCCTAAACGGTCGGGCCTAAACGGTTTAAATGGTAAACATAGGGTAACCACGCAGCTTAGCCTCCCTAAGGCCGCCCTCCTAAATGGTTGACCCATTTAGTCATGAAAAACGGTGAAAACAGCCGACCATGGTTTTGAGGTAGATTTAAAACGGTTTTGGCCCGTTTAGAAGACCGTTTAGGAAATAGAGAAGGATTCGAAGGCATTGTTTTGCCCCGGGCCGGCTTTTCGTCATGGTCGAGCCCATTACAAACCGTGCGGCTTCCCCTAAGCAAGGAGGGAGGGCCCCATCTACCCCTCATGACCTCACTCACATCCCGCCGCCGCATCCACGCCGCTCGCGCTCGTGCGCCGTCGTATCCGCCCCGCCCGCGCCGCCGCAACCCAGTCCTAGGGTCCGCTCGGCCGCGGGGAACGCGTTGTCCTCCCTCCCTTGACTCACATGCATCGCTCCGCTGCTCCAGCCGTCGGCGGCAAGAATTTTCCACCTTCGGCGCATAGCTAGCAAGCAGCCACCCCTCCTGCCGCCGTTCGTGCATTGGCATATTGCTTCAAGCTCTCCGTCGAGTCTTCTCCCCATCCTCTATTCATGTTCATCATTTAATTTTTGTTAGTGTTTTGTTGTTAGCAAGAACACTTAGTGCTTACTTGATTAGCTACATGTGCACTTAGACTTAACACTTAGCAAGCCTTAGCTCTTGCGTAATGTCAACTCGGTGCATCAAATCCTAGTTCAGCTGTACCGTGGACAAACCAAATATCCCTTAAGAGGAATTCCCGAGGACATAGGATGGGAATATGGAGTCCCGGGTTGATCCTAATGATTTGAATCTAATACAATGCAAGCTATGTCCTCAAGTTGTGAAGGAAACCATTTATAGATTGAAGTTGCATATTGTCGGCAAGAGAGGACAAGTGAAACCATGCTCCGATGCCACACCCGAGGACATGGAAAGGTGTAAGCAAGATATTGAGGATTCTAGCAAGGCTAAAAAGGCAAGAATACTAGAACAGTTTAAGGTTAGAGAGAATGTTGTCATTGATACACCGTACAAGGAGGATGAGATTGCAGACCTTGATGAAATTGGAAGTTCATCACAAGCAACGCCATGTATCCTATGAACAAGTATAACCTCTTGATGCTAGTTGTTTGGGCAAGAAGATTCATCAAACAAAAATCAATGAGCATATAAGGAATGAAAGGCTTCATAAATTGAAGAGATATATTGCAAGGTGGTTGTATGTGCGAGGTATGCCAGCAGTTTAGATTTCCTAATAAGATTCTTACCTTTATCGTATCCGTTTACCATGCAATTTCTAATTTTGTTTGCTTAATTTTCAGTATATTCTTCATGCCATCAATAATGAAGAATTTGATTAGATGCTTGAAGTCGCCGGCCGCTATGGTCCAGGTGAAAAGAAGCCTTACCAACATGAGTCATGGAGAAGTCAGTTGTATGAGGAAGTTAGTGACACAAAAAGAAATGTCAGTGCGAGAAAGAGAGGGGCCAAGAATGATTGCTCCATTATGACCGATGCCCGGACAGCATTAGAAGAGACGAAGTATAATGAATTTGTGTGTGAATGTTCTTTGGTACAAGTTTTCTTGAATCAAAGGAGGCCTCATCTCGAATCCCATAGTGGTGAACTAATATTTCAAGATATAAACAAGGACCTAGCTAATTTACACGACCGTAAATTAGTTTAGGGGCATGTACTCGTTATTTTTATAAAAAAGACAACCGCGCCAGGCACAACTTTCAATCGCTTAGTTGGAAGACCACGTTGTTAGCTTTGGCAACTCGGCGTGCAAAACCCTAGTCACATCTCACATGCCGCATCCAAAGGCATATGGGTCTATTCAATTTTTGTGACAAATCAATTACACCTACAAAAATATGTATCACCGACTATGCATGCCAATCTCCGCACTCGGGGTGCACATTATTCTCATCATGCGACATTTTGAATCACGATGCTTCGTACAAAATAAATCATGTCCTTTCTCAACTAAAACCAATTACAATTTCAAAGTATTTGCATTTTCCGGACACAACCGCATGACTCGCAAATGCAATAATTTGGATCTTGCAAACAATTAAATTTAATCGCACCTAATAATATGTATATTGTATTCACATTATATCACACAAAACAAATATCTTCTCAAGAATAATCACTCGCACATTTGCTTCCCCTTCCGACCACTTCACGAACCGAAATGCATTCAAGAACAAAATGCACAATTAGGAAAATACAAAGGGCTTGAAGACTCGCATTTTACCAACACGAAACATTCAAGACACAAATATAGGAATGATTATGAATAATATGAACTAAAAAGAGATATATTATTGCCAAATGAAGTAAATCATGCTTTTGAACTATATTATTTCCTAATTAAGAACCGCATTACCATGTGACCAGCTAATCAATGAAAAAATGCTTATTTAACATTATTAAATTTCTTCCCCCGGATAGTATTTAATTGCATACCTAATATATGCAACCGCGATAATGAAACATGTATGAGATTTTACTAGTATAATAGCCTAATTGGGAACAACACAAGCTTTTACCAAGTGAAATAAGCGTATATAGTATGCATCATTCATTTTATGAGCCACAAATCGAAGATGGCAACAAAATACCAGATTTCACCATAGTCACTAAATTTTAGTAATGGTTTTCTGGCACAAAAGATGATAACTAAAGTACATAATCTACTTGTTGATTTTGTATGAGTTGCCTAATATAATTCAAGTTGCCTACAAAGGACCTTGCATGGCTTCGAGAAAATCCAACTATACCAACATTATAAGTGTCATGACATTTTCCCGGCTAATAGATCTACTAAATTCAACACCGAAATGCTCCCAACATAAAGCGATCTAAAATATTTAAAAAACAACCTAATATGCACACAAAAAACCAAGCCGTCCTTCACCATACAACTCGAAAAATGTCATTAGCATATGGAACCCACTACTCATGATTGCGTTGAAAAACAATTGGTAGAACCAAAGAAAAACATTATAGACATATTGTGAATAGTAAAACATTTTAGACATATTGCCACATGCTATGTTTTATCTCTCGGTGATTGATTTTTCTTTTCTTGAATTAGCTAAATTGATGGCTAATTGTTACTATTTTGAGTACTTCGAAGAATGCTAAGTTGTTGTTAAAAGTATTTGAGAGAGGGGACAAGAAAATAACACAAGGTAAAGGAAAAAAATCGAAGGTGCTAAAAGGGTAGTGTTTGGTCCTCATTGGACTATTCAACAAATGCATCCATGTTTTTCCTATTAAAAAGAGAAATGGGCAATTCAAATTTCCAAGTGCACACCTTACCATTATTTTTACCATACATGCACCACTATGGCTATTGATCGACTAGATTTATCACTAGCTACTGTGGACTATATGGGTCAAAAATAACACCAAAAACTACACCAGACTAGTATGTAATTAGGTGTCCAAACGATATAACAAGATTTTTTCACTACATGTACTTTTGTACTACAAAAGATACAGAAAAGCACCCAAGAAAAAAAGGAGCTCAAATCAATTCCATTCTAACTTTTTTTGACTCTGTGGTTAACCCTTGTTTTTTTTCCCATTGAGAATGCTTAGTGTATCTATAATTTAATTGAAGTAAAACAATAAACCTAATGTTGTAGGCAAGGTTCATGGCAAAGCTTGCCAAACTATGTAAAATTGCTAAAACGTGAACACAAAAATGTTGAACCATAATTGATAAATTTCCCGTTGATCCAAAGTATAAGTTGCCTACATAAAAAATGTCAATTTATCTGTTTCTGGAGGGATGCCAGCAACAATAAAACTAAGAGAAATACATGAAGGTTTATATGGACCGCAATATCAAACAAATGGAGATGGCATGAATGATCTATTATTCATATGCTATACTTTAGAACTAGTCAATTACCGATATTACCAATACAAATATCACTTTTAAATGCTTTTATTCAACATAAAACACCGGTCCTTAACAATTGCAAGCTACTAATTCATTTTGGTGAGGAACTTAAAACAACTAATTTATTCACCAACTAAAAACAAGGAAGACATGATTAAATAATCGAATCAATACTTGAATGTACATGACATCCAAACCTTGCCGTGGATTGTTGAGTTGCTTACTCCGCCAAAGCCGACGATAGTCGTTGTTGCAAGCCGGAAAAAAATAGCTATTGTCACCGCGCTCGTTGCGTAGACCTAATTAAAGAAGAGGTGATGAGATCATGTTATACGTGTTAGCATTCATTAAGACACTTTCCTTTAGATTCTTGGTTGTCCGCACAAATTTCTCAATCGACGGAACTAACTTCCATTCATTATTTATAAAACCCATTTGGAGAGAAAAAAAGAGCCGATATTAACCATGAATCAATGTATTATTACCTATTCCATTCCGTATACTCTCAATCCTAACAGTCATGAAAGTTCATGTTGTAAAGACCCCCATTTAAAATTGTACTCCTCATATGCACCAATATGCCCTTTGGGAAGCATACTCTCATCACTCAATGACTAAAAGAGTAAAGACTAGTGCAAACTTATAACCACAAACCTATCATAAATTATCCAGGTGCCTAGCACAAAACCCGTTTCTGTCAAAACTATGTCTACGTCCTAAGACACTACTAAATTCAGAGTGTTCATCTAATAGATGATGATATGCTAGATGAGGAGAGGCCTACATCACTATACAATCCATGTTTAGACATCATGCAAGTAAGAATTTGTAAGGGTCTTACTTTGATACATTTAAATTTCTATGAGCTTTGCCATGGTTAGCATTCAAATAGGCCGCTGAAATTAAAAATTATCAACAAAATGTATCAAACGGTCATTGAAATTGAAACCGATCAAAGAAGGGGCGTGAGGATAAAAAATGTCGGCTCAACTTATACCTAACAATGTCACCAATTCAGCATTTGCATTGCATCGCTAACCGCAACTTTGAAGGCATATCATCACTATTGGTACCGAACATCATGACCGTGACAACCCGCCCAGAAAATACCGTACTATCGCCTAAGACCGATCCACTTTGGTCGTTCAAGAATAGTAAAGTATCATCCCGTCGTTAGTTGCGGGGTTAACACCCGTAAATCACTTGGACACGTACGAGGATCGACACATGCATTGTACCACGCGAAGGCGAGTCCAAAGTACAACATGAGTTAAACATTTTATTACAAACCATTGTTCCCGACATGGAGTAAAGGTTCGATTTCGAAACAGCGGAATAAATTAAACTAGTAAGAGAACGTAAACATCACGAGGCCATCCGTGATGTCATCACTATCGTCACCCTCCCGTCAACAACACATGCAACAACAGTTTTAAAGCAAGGCCGAGTATACTAATACTCGCAAGACTTAACCGTCGGGTGATAACTATCACCAAACTCTAGACATGAAAGGCTTTTGGCCTATGGAGTTTCTTTTGTCAATCACTTACTAGGAGTAGATCCTTACTTTCAATATTTTAGCACAAATTCTAGTTGATTACCATTTCTACATGTTCCATCTAATTCAATCAAGAATTGGACAAGTAATTAATTCATACAACCATATTCACCAGCCTAATTTTATGGGATATCATGAAGCGCTGATTAAGAAGCCTCGCATAACGGTGAGAGGCCAACAATCGATTGATTTAAACCTTGCAAGGTAAACCTAAACACACGATAGGCTGCCCCCCGCAAGGACAACTTTCCCAGGCGCTTCCCAAAAGTCCTCAGGTTGGGATCAAATCTTATAGTCCTGGGTACAAGGCTAGCTGGCATACCCAGCGAGGCACCTAGTTTCACACATGCACCCCCTTCCCGGTAGCTAGCCGGTTAGGTGATTTCTCAGGAGTAGTAATAGTAAGTTCCCGCACCGTCTCATTAAGGTACTAGTCTTACCGGTCCCATTCCTGGCAAATGTTTAGTACATTCAAAAGCTTAGCCCACGAAAGCCACGGGATCGGAGCCCAAATCCCATGCTCTTACCACACGAGCAATCCATTTATAAAGATCTTATGATTCCAACATAAGAACCTATTCTCGCGAGTGACGAACATCACTCGACTTCTATCGGGTCCTATAGCATAGCAGCTATTGACCTAGCATACTAGTGACAGAGCATAGGTACCTAGGGATCATGCATCTAGGGTTTCAATTCAACTCCTGAAACGTAATGCACAATCGTAGCAAACATAATTGCATAATTTTAAAAGACGGGGTTAATGATCCGGGGCTTGCCGCCGGGCAAGGTTGGCCTTGGGCCCTTCTCGGGACTTGGGTTCCGAGTCTTGAGCTACGTCCACACACCGGTTTCTTCGTCGGGCGCATTCCGTTCCCTCCTTCCGCACGAACGTTCGTTTCTACCGTCTGAAAGATCCACACGAAGATGCAAATGCAAGATTTATTCGAAGGTTTTTAATTTCACTAACCACAAACCATAAATGATAACCAAGGGGTGTATTAGTTGGACACATTCACCTAGATAAGAAATACATTTAGCATATTCTTCCAAAAACGAACAATAGGCTGTGAGCTTTATAAAATATCTTTTTGATTCCGTGACCGTGTACATATATATGCAAATAATTTAATTCAACTTAACAAACAAGAGGGTGGGTATAGTGCCTTTTAAAATGATTTAAAACCACACACAAGATAATTAGGGATGGTTTGGTGATTTTTCCTAATTAATGACTATTAAGCCCTTAATGACCCGCATAGCTTTTATTCATGAAATTAATTAATAAAATTCAAGTGGAAGGGTGTATTAAACACTAAACACTTATAACAAGCTACTGGACACACATGCATGCTTTGGATAGCTAGAAATTAATTATTTTTGAAAATAACAAAAGCTAGCTAGATGGACAAGGTAAATGCACACAAAAAATAAATACTCAAAAAAAAAAATGATCCAAACTTTCTCACACATGTTATATGATTCAAAACTAGCCTAGGGATGCAGCACATACACCTAGAACTATTGTGAAACTTGAGTTATGCATTTTCAAAGAAAACAAGAATAAATCAAGAATAAAATACCCCGTTAATTATAAAATTGTGATTAATTCAACAGAGGTGTGCTTTGGAATAAAACGACAAGATATTGAAAGTTTGTTGCAAAATCTATTTATTTTTAGTTGCCAAAATCATTTATGCAGAGCCCCAGAAATGGAAAAACATTTTTATAAACAGATTTATATCATAACTTTGTGCAAGTTTTAAAAATAGAGCTAGTCATGACCTAATACACAACATATCCAAAAATTAGCTACGTAAGATTTATAGATTTTGAGATATTTCAGACCTAGGTTTTTCACATTTCTATTGTTCATGCAAAACTATCAGGAACTAGCTCGCAAAAATAACAAAGTTGTGGGAATTTTTACCACTAATTCAACAAAATTAAGTTTGCATTTTTTCTCTATTTTTCTACGATTTTCTACGGATTTAAAAGATCCAAAGAAAAGCACTAATACTATTTAAGTTGTCTTGGCGCCCACCGGGATTTCCCCGCAGCTCTCTACAACCATGCCTCCATTTTACACAAAACTCCCTAGCAATACTCAGAGGGTCGCAATGTGGCCCTTGGCTGTAGGGGGCGGCGGCTCACCGGAATCCGGCGGGTCCGGCGGCGGAGATGGTCGGGGGAGGGGCCGGGGATGACCATGGGTTCACTCAGAGCGGGGACGCCGAATTTGGGTGGAGGGATGGCCGCCGCCAGCCGCACCGGCGCCCGGGCCGTGCGGCCACCGCGAGCCAGCTTCGGCGTGGCCGGGGCCCGGGCCGAGGTCCGACGCGAGGTGCGGCGCTGTCCTAGTGGCCTGTGTGGTCGCTGCGACGCGTGGTGGCGCTCAGTGGTGGTTGGTTCAAAGGGGGCTCGCCGCGCCGTTCGTGGGGCGCTCGGGGTGTGCGGTCCGCCTTCCCCGGGCAGGGAACCGCCCCATATAAGGGCGCGGCGGCCTCCAGCCGCACGCCCGCGCCCGCCGAGGCGGGCGCAATGTCCCAAACCTCGACCGCACGCGACCGCGGAGAGCGAGGCGACGCACGGCGGGTAGCGCGGCCGACGACGAACCCGAGGTCGACGCGCGTCCGACTCCCGAGGGTGGCCTCGGTGCACGCGACGCCCGGGGAAGGAGCGGCCCTCGGTTGGCGCGCGTCCCGGAAGCCGAGGCGCGTGCAGCGCAAGTTCGACGCGCGCGCGACATCGCTCGCGCGCGCCGCGGCCGAGCGGCCAAACTATTTCACAGTGCCCTGGTTCAGATGCGTTTGAAGACGAAGAGGATGACAAGAAGAGGAAGAAGAAGAAGAACATCGGCAAGTATCTCAACGGCCTTTGTGTGACGGGCCTAAGCCTCAAGGACGACTTCTGCGGCATGGCTCGCAGTTCGAGCGCAAGAGAAGCCGGAAGGACGCCTCGGACTTGGATTCCGAGGATGAGGTATGTGATGAGCTCTCCTCTTTGCGCAAGGAGAATGAGGAGTTGGTTGACTTGCTTGATAATCGCGATCACATGCTTAGAGAGGCTAAGAAGCTTAGGAAGGAGCTTAGATCTTCACTCGAGGATGCTAGGACTAGAGTGGGCCGAGCTAGAGACACAGGTGCTTGATAGCAAGCTTGAGATTGATTCCCTTAAGGCTAGCCTCGTTGTTTCGGATGAGAACGATTGTCTTGATTGCTCGCTTTCCTAGCCGACTTGATCGATCTTAGGGAGAAGTATGCCACCAAGTGTGAGGAACTAGATGTGCTTAGGGTTGAGTTGGCCGAGCTACAATCTAGACCCACTTTGCTTGGTGCTTGCACTTCTTGCCCTAGTTTGCATGAGAAAATTGCTTGAGCTCCGTTCTCGCATTGTTTCACTTGAGGCTGATTTGAAAGTGCCTATTCCTACTTCTTGCTCTACATGTGAGTTGCATGCTATGAAGAATTTGGATCTTGCAAAATGTGTTGGTCGCTTGCAAGATGAGAATGATAAGTTGCGTGAAGCGCTGAGTTGGTTGTCGAGTCAAGAACCTCAGCTTGGTATGATGATTGCTAGCTGTAAGCGCTTTGACGGTTGGGCTTTGGGATTGGATAAGGTTGGTGAGGGCAGTGGTGAGAGAGAAAGGAAATTTGGGAATGTTTCGGTTCCACCACAACCCACACCCAAATACAAGTTTGCATCCAAGCCAAACCAACCAAAAGAAAAACCGAGTGAGAAGGCAAGTGAAACGCCTAGTGAGAAACCAAGTGAGAAGCCTTGTGAAGAGCCTCATCCCAAGCCTAAGCCCAGATCGATCCGTTTCCATTGTGAGTTTTGTGGAAAGGATGGTCACAAGAGAGCGTTTTGCTTCAAGAGGAAGCGTGAGGAGAGAATGGCGAAGGAGTGGGCTAACAAGGACAAGTACCACCCTTTAGATGGTGTACTTGAGCCTCGTGTGCGCTTGCCCGGGGCCAAGGCGAGTGTGAGGTCGGTTCGGGCTTGGGGAGAGCGGAAGGCCGTTGGAGGTGTTCTTTGCCCGTGGCTACACCGGTCGAGCCGGGTGTGGGGCACCGGTCGGACCGGTGCGGGCTCCGGACAGGCGGCAGTTGGGTTTCGTGCTCGTACGGTGTGCGAGGGTTGTTTCGGAGGTCGTGGTTCCGGTGGTTGGTCCGGAAAGTTTGCGGGGAGGCCGCCTTGCTAGGCATTCTCCCCCTCGAGCTCACTACGGGGATGGGAGGAGTCATGGCTTTGAGAAGGAGAGGAGGGATGGTTCACGAGCTTTCTTTCGTGGTTTTGGTCCTCCTCCCGGGCAGAGAGGGTTGGTTCCCTCATGGTGGTTACCGTGGTGGTGTTCGTGGAGGTAGCTTTGGTAGGAAAGATGGTTTGGTTTTTGCTAACCCCACTTTCGAGCAAATGGCTAGGCACCGGTTTTACACATTTGGAACTAACCCCGAGTGTTGAGTCGGTTGCTCGCTCTCGCTCTTGGTTTTGAGTTGCGGTGGACGGCCCGGAGAACATTTGGTTGATATCGGGGGGTGGTTCTTCGGCTTCATATCCCTGTGGTGATATGTTGGTGCATCACTTTCGGGAATGGTGGACAAGGATTAGTGAATTGTGAAGAAATGATAAAGGTAAGTGTATTTGTGACCTTCAAGTGTGTGGCCCTGGTCAAGCCACTTGGTTTGTTTTGCTCCTTCTCTATCTCATGTGCGTAGGGTGAGCTTTGTATGCTCTTTGGCCCTAGTGCATGTGTTTAGGGGGAGCTTGTGAGTTTGGTGCTCCTTTGCTCTTTTGCCGGTGGTGTCGAGCCCTTTTTGCCTCCCCTCGAGGAGCCGGTGGTTTGTAAGTTTTGTGTGAGAGCTTCTTTGTAGCATATGTATAGCTTTTCTTTGTGCATTTCTTGCATTTGGCATGGCATATGTAACATGATGTATAGGCATCCTTGTATCTTAGATTGCATGCATTTTGTATCATATGCATTGGTTAGGAAAAGCTTCTCTCATATACATTGTTCACCATGGAATGAGATATATGTCTCCGTGAGCTTGTTTGGTATGCTACGGTTAGTTTTGGCTTAGCTCTTGATGATCTTGATGAATAATCCATGGTTGATAGCTATGCTTTTGAAAAATGTCACATGCATGCTCTCTCATGTGTAAATGCCTTTACATGCTCTTGACATGTTTGTGTGGCCTTGCTATGCTTAATTTGTGGTTGGATAGCTAGTTTATTGATCATATGGGGCCAAAGGCTCATTTGCCATCATGAATGTTTAGCCCTCTTGACTTATCTTGTGGAGGAGCATAAGTTCCTTTTTGTCGCAAAGACATTTCATGTACCATTTACAAATCTGAAAATGAAATGAAAAATGCTTGGAAAATATGCTCCCATGTCATATGTGCTGAATTTAATTTGCTTTGGGTGCTAAACCGTTGCATGATGCCTACCAATGAGAAGTCTCATAAATAGAAGTAGGCACATGGCTCGGTGGCTTTGACATGACATGAGGTGCTTGTGGGTGTTTGTGATGGTCTTATGGTTAGAATAGCTGTCCTAGCATGAAGTTTGTGTGGCTTTGCCATTTTGATATGCTTTGATCATGTTTAGGACTTTGCTCATGAGAGGCAAGTTTTCGCAAAATTGCCAAAATCCATCTTAGCTTCGTCCAATGGTTGTGAAACTTGGTGATCATGTAGTTGAGATCGATACGAAGCCGTAGAGTACCTAACTTGCTCATTTGGACATGTGTAGCATTCTTTGTTGAATTTTGTATATTTGAGAAGCTCTAGGTTGAAAGCTTTGCATTTTTGGCTTGATTCATGCATTGCCAACAAGGGGGAGAAGTTTGAGCTTGAAATGGCTTATCGGACGCATTTAGAAGGTGTTCAGGTGGTTTCGAGCCATTTCTGGGCTCTGTTGTACACCGGTCTGACCGGTGATGAGCACCGGTCTGACCGGTGTGAGTGCTGGTCCCGTACATATGTTGGGCACCGTCCGACCGGTGGTGATGACCGGTCTGACCGGTGTGAGCTGAAGTTGCTGCAGCTGCCCTGTTTCATGTGGTTTCTTGCATGCATTCGTCCCGGGGGAGTTGCATTGGTTCAGGGGGAGTTTGCATGTGTGCAGGGGGAGCTCTTTGAGAGTTTTCGAGCTTTGTTTCGGTGGTTTGTGCTCTTTGCTTGAGCTTTGCTTTGTCTCGGATGTGTCGAGCCGTTGCCCTTGCCTAAGGGGTCCGAGACTTGTCTTCTTCAAGTGATCTTGCTCTTTGCCTTTGTTTGGCTTTCGATCGCTTGTTGGAGTTTCTTTTTGTTCGTTTCTTTTCTTTTTCTTTTCTCTCTTGTTACTTTCGTGTGGGTGTTGTCAATGCACTCATCAAGGGGGAGATTGAGGACCATGTGTGGTTCGAGGACCGGTGGATGGTCGCTTCCTTGTGTGATGAGTGATTGACAACGTTGTGTGGACCGATTCTTGGCTAAGTATTGCGGGTGCGGGTTGCGGCTTGACTCGTGTTGGTGCGGGTGAAGAACAAGCGCGAAAGGTCGTTGTCGGTGAGGCCTCCGGGTGTGGAGAAGACAAGTAGGCTTCGTTCGAGGGACCCGGTGGCCGGCGGGGGTCAAGTGCGGGCCGCATGGTGGCATGAACAAGAAGATGAAGTCGTGGACGGTTTCTTGGTTGAGCCTCAAAACCAAGGTCGAGCCGGGACTACGTGGGAGCCAAGTCATGAGTGGAGATTGGCGGAGGCTACACCGAGTTCGCGGGGGTTTCCGGTGGTTCACCGTAAAACCACCGGGTTCCTTGGTTGATCCACAAAGCCAAGACCGAGAACCGAAGACGGAGGTGCGAGAAGCACGGCACCGGTCCGACCGGTGGG
The DNA here is from genome assembly GCA_947561735.1 of Cenchrus americanus. Classification (NCBI taxonomy): domain Eukaryota; kingdom Viridiplantae; phylum Streptophyta; class Magnoliopsida; order Poales; family Poaceae; genus Cenchrus; species Cenchrus americanus. Next base: position 27,011,804 of record OX387241.1, on the reverse strand, counting down.
TCCGACCGGTCGACCGGTGGGGACCGGTCCGACCGGTGAGGAGCACCGGTCCGACCGGTGTGCGACGACGCGGTCCGGAATCTTCGAAGCGGAGGACACGCGTCGGGATCGCATGGCTTGCGTCGAGGCTACGCAGGGGTGCGGTCGCCGGCATCCGTCCGATGGTGAAGACATCAAGAATTCCAAATCCGCCCTTGAGGGGCTTGTATCCCTAGTTAGTAGAGAGGGGCATTTTAGACATTCGGTTGCCGCCTATATAACCCAAGAGGTGAGAGGTTGGCAGCCAACTCTTGGAACCCTAGCTCATTAGTTTTCCTATTTCCCACCTATTTTCCTTAGGTTTTCCTTAGGGCTAGCAAGAGAGCTTCACGGAGAGATCTTGTAGAGAGGGATGGATGATCGGGCGGCTTGCTAGACCTTGTACGAACCTTTGTTTCATGTATAGATGATTCGGCGTGGTTCCTCAAGGTTTGGATGTGTTTTCCCCGGTTGTTCTTGGTGGTGATTTTCGGAGCCCTTTCTCGGTGATTTCTTTGGGTTGTTTTTGGGGCTTTTCTCTTGGGGATTTGATGGGGGAAATTTGTGGGAACCCTTCGTGGTTCTTTGGTCCGTGATTCCCCTCCCAAATCCGTGAGTAAAAGTGCTCGATTTTGGGGTTTCTTGAGTTCTTGGGTTGGAAGTGCTTTCGGCGGGATTTCTTCGATTCCTCCTTTTTGGACGAGATTTGGTGGGATTAAACTTGGCTATGGACTCCTCATGAGGTGTTCCCGATATCCCCAAAGTCTTGTTCAAGTCCGTGGAGTGATTAAGGAGATCGAGATTTGGATTTGGGGGAGTTGACCCGCGGGTGCTTTGTTCATCCCGAGCCGCCCGTGCCACACCGGTCGACCGTGCTCTTGACCGGTCTGACCGGTGCAAGCCCTTGTGGGATTTTGCTCGGGTGAACGTCTTGGTGAGTTCGTTGTTGTCCCGTGGTGCTGCTGTTTCAAGTTTGGGTCCGTTTGGTGGTCGGTTGGCCTGTTTGGTGTCTTGGGGGCTTTCAGGCTGCCATCGGTCTGACCGGTGTGTCTCACCGGTCTGACCGGTGTAGAGCCACTTAGTGGAAGTTGCTCAGGTTCACCTACAGGGACCGGTCTGACCGGTGGTGCTCACCGGTCGACCGGTGTGGGTCTCGTAGACTCGAGGTTTGGTTTTTCCGCTGCGTTTCTCGGGTCGGAAGGTTGCGTGTTGGCTCCTAGGTCCGGTGGCACTCCGGTGGCTACGTGGGCTTGACCAACCTTGGTAGTGAGTCGGAGACGTGTGTTGGAAGCCGCGTTCGTCTTGTTGGAGTTTTCATCTCCTTCGAGAAGAATTTTTATCGGCTCCCATTCACTCCCCCCCCTCTCCGGTTCGCCGTATCGGTCCTTCGACAAGCCCAAGGTGCTTGCTGAAATTTCTGAAAAAGATGAACCGGAGGTCAAGGAAGATGAACCGACCATTCAAGAAATTGAAGATCCACTTCCCAAGGTAAGAGAAGTCATTTCGGATGTTAAAAATGTTGAAACTAACATGAATGTAGGCCGAAGTATGTGGAATGCTAGACCATTGGCGGAGTTCATTCAATCCGGTTGGGTTCAAGTTGATTTCGCCCCACTAATTAACTACCGAAGGAAGGAGGAACGCCGACACGTCGCCAAACTAGTTGAAGATATATTTGATCAAGAGATGAGTGGAGAGTCGATCCAAAAGATGTTTGAAGAAGAAAGAGAAGAAGGAGATGAAGGATGGATCGACCGGTTTGACAACTCAAAGATTTATGATGAAGGAAGAGAAGAGTACAACCGTGATGAGTCTAGTGACTCAAAGAATAAATGGGAGGAGATAGGACTCAAGCTAGATGATAGCTTGTGTGCTATTGAAGCCTACACACTAGCAAATCAAGACATGGAAGTACTCAAGGATGAAGGAAAGAGTGAATCAACAATGAGCGATCTTGACGACATGTGGTACATGGAAGATAAAGAAAGCAACATACAAGTCTTTGAAGATGAAGATCCGATTGATAAAAAAGGCTTCAAAGAAGAGATGAATGCGTACATAGTTGAAGGATTACATGTTCCACATGATGAGTTGAAGAAATTGCAAGATGGTGATGAAGAGGCAACTACACTTGTTGAGATCGATTCGCCTTCAACACCGCTAGATGAACCAAATATCACTCTTGTTGAAAAAGCTCCAAGGCCAAGGTACGCGCTGAAATCTCAAGATATTATTGGTATTGATGTTGATAAATTCAAATACTCATGCTCAACCAATAGTATGAATGATACTTTAATGTCTATGCCTTGTTCCAATAGTGATCATGTTGATAGGCTAGATTTTCTTGAGAATGAAAAAGAGGAAACATTTATTTTTGATCCAATTAATCTCACACCTAAACAACCTTTGCCTAATGATGAGCTAAGTGCTATGCATGAAACATATGCTTCTTTTATTCACACCTTGACTTGTTGCTACAATTCACATGTGGTGTTAATTATGGACGCGTATGTTTACAATAAGTTTTGTAAATCTCGATCATGCTTTGCACTTGGTCAAGCTAATGACCTTAAAGAATCATATGTCGGGAAAGGCCCGATTTTCACTAACCATGTAGACAAGGCTTGAATAATGAAAAAAAAAGAAGTCATGCCTAAAAGAGTTGCAAGATAAATCATCAACCTCTCCGAATCCCGCGATGGATGCTGCTGTCTTCATCAATTTGAGAGCTTGTTCAGAGGTGTACAAATGAAGAAAATGAAATATTCAGAAGCTCCATCAAATTACCATTCCAACGCATCAAGAACCAACAAGTTTGAAGACCCGTGCAAGGAGTTATGGAGAAAACATTGAGCGTTGCGCGTTCAGAAATTTCAGGACAGATTTCATCGCCTTAGTAAAACGGACGTAACTCTCTTGTCCGAAGTCCGATTTGAGCAAATGAAGACTCGTTGGAAAGGAAATTTTGTGCACTGTGCAATGAAGTAGAGCTTGAGTATACTTTCTGTTCTGGACATTAAAAAAAATTCATGGAGTGAAGGCAGCACCGAAGGATGATAAAGAAGGAGATAATGATGAAACAAAAGGATGCTTTGGGCAAGTCTTCTATAAGTGATCAAGCACAACATGGGAAGTAAATTAAAGCTGCATTGGTACCTTTTCTTCTTGCACGAAGGGCCATGGCTATGCAACGAAAAGAAGGTATGTGAGAAAGTCGAGCTCTATGACTTTAAATGAAGCGCTTTTCGGGAGGCAACCCGTTTCTTTATATTTTTACTACTTTCTTAGAGAGAATAAAGAATGACACTATCTTATGATGATCAACTTGTGGTTATTAATCTAAGTTTAGTTTTCCTTTTTAGAACCACCATCATGTTCATGCTCATGCTCATGTTTATTTATTTGCATGCATTGCATTTTGTTGTCCTCGTGATGTTTCTTTGTGTATACATGTTTTGCACATAGTTGGCTTGATTGTTTTATATACTTAATGATGTATGCTTCAGTTTCCATGTTAATGCTTCATAGGGCCCTAGGGTATTTTCCTTTTGTGATCTTGTGTAAACGTGGTGTTTAAACAAGATTGCGGACCATCATCGTTAAGTTCGATAAACCTAGCTGGCTTTTCATATGTTTTCATGTTGCTTTGGTTAGTTTATAAGCTTTGCAATGCGCTTAATTTTTCTTGTGCCATAAGACTTATTGATTTAGGGATAGACATGGTGTTTTAACCCTAGATATATAAACCTTTATGAATATGGAGAAATTCGGCAACCTAGTTGTAAACATGGTGTTTAGAACTAGGTGAAAACGTTGTCTTTGTTTATATGCTTTCCTATCATGTGCATACACACCTTGCACCACGTACACTCATTAGGTTTTTATTCCTCATTAAACTAATTATGCCACAAGTTAAGAATCTTAGGAGACATTGTTGGATTGTTGGCAATTCTATCTACTCCCAACCGTCACCTTGGGGGTAGAATGTGCGTTTAAAACGTCTTACAAGCAAGATAAAGACTCTCACTACAAGGAAATTGAAGGATGGCTAAGAAGTGCTTTGTCTTCTTCTTCCATGACTAGCAAAATGCTAAGCATGGGGGAGACCCTGAATCTTCAACACGGAAGTGCAACATGACACTCTAGAAGATAGAATGATAAAGATCGTTAACATCTCCGGATCAATGCGCAAGAAGCCACCAATCTCATCAAAATTCTGCATGGTCTCGAAGGGAAAACACTGGATATTTTTGGATATTTAGAAGCCCCATGAAGTTATGATTCCAACAAATTAAGAATCAAGACAATCGGAGGTTCCTACAAGCGGTTATGCCCGAATCACCGAGTGCAACACGTCCTGAAATCAGTTTTGGACAGCACGCAGCGCTGAAGTAAAACGGACATAGCCCCCTTGTTTGAACTCCGTTTTTGATGAATGACCACACGTTGGAAAGGTAATTTCATAAAATTTTCATATTTCGATATATTTTCTGTTCTGGACAGAGGGGGAAATCCATGAAAAAGAGAAAGCAAGGAGATGATGAGAACAAGAAAGAGGAGATGGTGATGACAACATTGAAGAGAAGAGTGACCAATGACTCCATTAAGCATACAAGATTAAATTCAGAAGTTTAGGATCATTGATAAATCAAGAAAAAAGCAAAAGCCACATCGATACATGGAGATGTCGGAAGAAGGCAACAAAGAATTACAAAGGATGGTAACATCTCCATGGACCTTCTCTTTTCCAAACACAAATGCTTGTAAGTATGCCTTCAACCTCAACTAGGTGCAACCTTTTGTTTTTCTCTTCAAACAATAACATGGCTACTAGAAGGACAACTTAGGTTTCTTTTTACTTTCAATAGATAAGCATGACCATGTGTTCACCTCGATGTTCTATATTGCCTATGCTTACGCAAAGATGATGAAAGTTGCCGCTTTGTTTTACCTACATGAAGTTATACATGTCTTGGCTAATTGCTCTCTATAATATGATCTAAAATTAATTTAAAATACTGGCTCTTTTATTTGTGGAGGTGAAATGACTATTCTCTAGACCCACATACATATCTTTGCTCTTTGATTTAAGTTTATGGATAGCCGGATAACTTGTTGTTTTTATGAAAACTTAACTTTTATGCTATCTACATATTTGTGATGCTCTTGCAAAGTTCGACCTACCAACGCCATATACATATATGTTTTATGATAACAAAACCCGTAGATTGCAAACATATGTTTTGATGAGTTGGATTAGGATTGATTTCTATGGTTCGAGACTAAGAAGCCGGTCATTCCTTTGTGTAACTTTTTCATGCTAACCTTTTTGTCCATGCATTGTGGGTTTTCACATCGAAAATTCCACAAATTTCGCCGGGGCATCCACCCTAAACCAAAAACATCTTTTTGTGATCACCTCCTTGTCCACAACCCAATTTGAGTATGGAGTAAAATTCTCGATGGAGATTCAAATATTTCGCAAGATTATGGAATTTATACTTACTTTAGCAGTCATTTCCCCTCTCTTTTATGCTCGAGGACGAGCATCGTTCAAGCATGGGGGAGGAGTCATTCTCTGACACAAATGCTATGTAAGTATTATGTTGCAAAAAGTTTTGAGGAGCAAAAGAAAAAAAAAAAGAAAAAAAGAAGAAAAAAATGAAAGAAGAAAAAAATTATTATGATGAGAAGAAAAGAAAAGTAAGGAAAAAAGGAAGAATAAAGAAAAAAGAGAAAGAAATAAAGAGAGAGAGAAAAATGAGAATGAAATAGAATAAAAATAAAAAAAATAATAAAGATGCTCCTCGGATCTTTTTGCTTCATAAGTTCTCAAGTGCCTTGATGAAAAATCCACACTCAAATCTTCCAACCATGTGCAATCCGATAACGAGGACTTCACTCGTGCCTCGGGATCATCCATTTTCCACTTGCACATGTCCACTTATCTAAATGTGTGTGTTTCATCCCTCTCTCTTTCCAACATTTATTTTCCATGGCCTTTTTGACGAGTCTCGGTAATTCCAATAGACCTCTCTCTTAATTTGACAATATTTCGGATATATGTTTTGCTTAGGATTGTTTTTAACCTTCCAAGCTCCACATAAGCCTTCCACTATCACATATGAGTAGAGTAGGTTGAAAATAATCTAGTATAGGCTTGAGTGACTTGATGAGATGAGTGTTTCCATGAGCTTTTGCAAGAGGTTTTCACTTATGATTGGATATGCATCTTTTTGAAAATCTTCCATGTGACAAGGTAATGGTTTGAAGTTCACTTAAGTTTGAGAGCATCGTGTTAAATGTGGCTTGTTCTTTATTGTTAGTCTATCTTCCATAATGAAAAAGAAGCCGGTCACAACTTGAACTTTAAAAATAAATTCTTAAGAGAGAGCAATTTGCCTCGTCATGAATGACAAAGTGCGGGGACAACATTGGAAGGCAACACCGATATCCCTTTTAAGCAAGGATTACTTACTCGAGGACGAGCAAAGTTTAAGCATGGGGGAGATGTTGACGGTGAATTTCCGTCAACCTAGAGTACTTGTTATACATTGGTTTCGATTATGATTTGCAACTAACCCGCCACTAGGCATACTAATGATGTAACAAGTTCACACTTGCATGCCGATTTTGGAGTTTGTTGTTTACGCAGGAAATTAACGTTAAAGAGGAGGCTTTCGGGATAAGTTCATCAAGCACTTCAAGAGAAGATCATGAAGCCCGTCACAAGTCAAGACACAAAGTGAACAAGACTCCAAACAACTCAAGGACCGAATCATCAACACACAAAACTCCAGGGACTTGGATGTTTACCAACGAGATCAACTCAGCCCGAGAGATATTCTCATGCACTCAGGACAGCATGATCTTTCGGTACAGATTCGGAGACTTAAACGGTCTTTAATGGCAAAAGTTTGACTACCAAAGTTGTGGGCCTCGACGATACCTTCGATTTGGACATGTGGAAGGCCCAATTTGGATAAGGGAGCTAGGAGATATGGCCCCCGAAATCCCTGCTGCGCAGTCAGTCCGAAATCAGAACAGATTATCTTCCAAGGCCGATTTGGAGATCTTATCTTCGTTCTTAAGGAAAGAAATGAATACCAAAGTTGAAGATAATTTCGTGGCACACAACCTGGACACCGAACTTGCATTATTTGGAGTCCGAACGTGGGAGATATGGCGTTGGCAAGGAAGGACTGCGAATCAGGAAAATCTGGCTGATTTTATGGAAACCAAGTTTGCTTCTCTCCCAAGGAGAATCTCGTGCAAGGCAAGGTGGAGCACGCCCAAAGGCACTTCAAGGACATAAATACAACCCCCTAGAGCCCCAATATGGTTATTGTAAGGAATCATATGCCCGTTAGCCTAAGAGGGGGAGGGGGTGAATTAGGCAACTAAAAACCTTAACCTATGGCTTCACTAATTTTGCGCAAGAGTAAACTAGAACATACTATCTATATGTGCAACTACGGTTGTTCTAGTGTGAAACTCCCATCCCAAAAGAAGGTTTGCAACCTATAGCCAATCCTAGCATGATACTACTCTAGGAATGTAGAGGCAAGCAAAGATTGCAAGAGAGTAAATGCGGAAACGTAAAGGGGATGAGAGGAAGCAAACTCTTGACACGCGATTTATCCCGTGGTATCGGTAGGCACTAAGCCACCCCTAGTCCACGTTGTTGAAGCACTCACACAAGAGTATTGCTTCCCGGTCACCAAGTCTCTCCCAAGAGCACCAACTTGACTTGCCACAAAGGCTATCCACTTAGGCACTTGTCAAGCTCCCTTGGTCACCTTGATGCCGCCTCCACTAAGGAGCTTCTCCACCAAGGAAGGGGGTCTCCACGTCCCCCGCACAAAGTGTCCTCGCCGCTCCACACCAAGCGGAGGGTCGATGACGATTGCCGGTGAGCCACTTAGGCCCCAAGGCTTCCGGCGAACCTTGTACAATAGGATTCACTCAAGAATCACCTCACAAGGTTGGCACAACCTTGCACTCACTCAGCTCTAAGCTAAGCCTAGCACTAAGCACATACACAAAGCATGCACTAGTCTAAGGATGAGCAATTAAGCACTTGGATGAATTGGATATGATCTTGAATGTGTCTTGAACTCCTCTCGCACTTCCACACAATCCAGACACCTTCAAATGGGAGAGTTGAAGGGGTATAAATAGGCCAACACACCAATATAGCCGTTGCTCTAACGGCTATTTAAGATATACCGTCGGATGAACCGACGGTGTCATTTTATGTAGCGTCGGATCATCTTGTGCTGCTGTATGCCCTTCCGTATTTTGGCCATAACTCTCTGCTCCGAACTCCGTTTTGGGCGATCTTGTACTCGTTGGAAAGCTTATGAAATTCTCTACAAGATTCTGAAGAAATCCTGAGCATTTGAGCAATTTTTAAGCGTCGGATGAACCGATGAAAGCGTCGGTTCATCCGGTGCTAGACATTTCTGCGCGAATACCTCTCTGTATGTTTCCCGAAAAAGCATAGGATGAACCGATGCAATCATCCGATGGTACCACCAGATCATCCAGTGCTTATACACTTGTTTTCTTCTTCTCAAGAGTTCATCCGGTGCTCACAAAAATGGGACCGTCGGATCATCCTGTGCCCTATTTTCAGCACATCTTAATTTGGGCATAACTTTTCACTCCGGATTCCGATTTTGATGATCTTGGACTCTATGGAAAGCTTGTGGAATAATCTTCATGATTCTGTAGCATTTAATACCATTTGATTGATCTAAGAATAATTTATTCATAGGACAAGTCCAATTCATTCCTCTCTTTATCCCGGCTTCATATTTTTTCTTTTGTCATGCTTTGCATTGTGTGCGGTTGCATCCATGGGACCTAGAAATGTCTACAAAGACATGCTCAAACAATATGGTTAGTCCCAATGATCATGTTGTCATGAATCACCAAAATCAAACTCCGAACAAATGGCATATGAGGCCATGTTCGCTACAATCTCCCCCTTTTTGGTGATTTATGACAACACAACCAAAGCAAGCATAAATTTGCTAGAATTGACAGAATTAGAATCACTTACACTTGCTTGGATGCTTACCATCATCCAAACTCCCCCTAGATCAAACTTCCCCCTTTTTGCTCTTATGTTCACATTCTCCCCCTTTGGTCTCAAATCCTTGAAATCACTTGTAAGCATCCTTGAGCCCACTTGTAAGCTTACGCCACACGCTTGCTTTGGTCTCACATTCTCCCCCTTTGGAATAAAGTCTCCAAAAAGTCCAAAGCAAACGGGTCCAAGGAAACTAGCAAGATCTAGCAACCATAGCTCAAAGGAGAGATGTTAAATGCAAGGGAGAAAGCCGCATGAACCATGATCCATAAGTATGATATCAATGAAGATACCACATGTGTGAATAACTAAGGTGGATCACAAGCTCATGAGACTAACATGATACAAACTAAGCTCCCCCTAAGTGTGTGCATAAAAAGAATACCACTTGCAAGACAAGGGTAGTGAGAAACAAGTGCACAACTACAAACTTGAAAGACAAGGAAGCTTAGAGCATATCATGCAAGGAGGTAGCTTAAGGGACAAGAGATAAGACAAATGGGTTCTTGTTACATTACCACTTGTAGATATCACTTGTAGTCTTTTGATCATTGCATCCCTCCGGGGGATTGATCCTCTCTACCTTGTTGGCACCACATTGAGATGAGCCACTTGGAAATGATATCACTAGGTGACACCACTTGAAAGAAGCTTGTATAGAAGATACTTAGGGTACCACAAGGATTAGGAATGTATGAGTACAGTGCCTTTGAACTTATATAGAGACATAAGCTCGCAAGGACATGACCCAATAGCATGAAGCTCATATTGCTATATTCACTCTTTTAGAGATGTTAGATCACATTGAGAGTGAAATAGCATTCTCTTAGAATGAAACACCGCACCGGAACGCGTCGCTAAGGGACTACATAAGATAAGCTTGAAACAATGTTAGTCCCATAATCAAACCATAGGATGAGCTCCCCCTAAATGTGTGCATTTAGTGTTTGAATCACCAACCAAATGTATGCACATTGTTTATGACAACAAAGGGAAGATTACCCTATAGCTTGCTCATGATGCAAAAAGATATATATGAAAACATGCACCATGAAAGAACAAGTGTAGCTTTCCTACACACTAATCAAACCATGTAGATTGCTCATGGGTTAGCACATGACACAAGCAACCTACCATATGTAAACATTGCAACAAATGCAACCTAAATAAGGCAATGGAGCTACAATGATACAAGAGATGGGTTCTAGTTTCCATTACCTTAATCGGGAAACTTGGGCAACACATGTCCAATTTGCAAGCTTGGCTTATAGGCTTGAATCTTCTCATCTTGATTGTGCCAAGCCTCCCAAGTCCCCGCTCTTAAGGCCTTCAAGTGGCCTTTGGAACCCAAACCATTTGAGGCCCCTTCATGTTGGTGATGACTTCCTTGGGCACCCAAATAGGTTGGTTCCAACCCCGCTCTTCCTTCATCTTCCCAACCTTGTGTGCAACCACCTTGCCATTTGCCTTATTCTTGATGACGTAGGTGTTGCTCTTGGTCTTGTTCTTGCGGTTGGGCTTGGTGTAGATGAGGGAGCTCTTGATGGTGGGCTTCATTTTCTTCTTTGCGCCCTTGTCCATCTTCTTGACAAATTGGGGGCATTTGTAGAACTTGTGCCCTTCCTCATGACACTTGTAGCAAGTCACGGTTGCACCCTTCTCAAGCTTCTTCACCATGTGATCACGTTTATCTTGAGAAGGTTGGACTTGGCTCTTCATGTCTTGAGAGATGTCCACTTGTACTTCATCGTTCTTGCCCTTGCCCATCAAGTTTGCCAACCTTTCTCGGAGCCATTTCACTTCTTGCTTGAGCTCATCATTTTCCTTGCCTATGAGATGATCACATGATTCTACAACAACATTCTCATGGCAAGATGGTGAGCAAGATTCATCAATTAAATCAATGCAAGAAGTTGAAGCATCTACCTTGGAGATAGGAATTGCACAAGGGATAGATGTTTCATCAAGCTCAAAGGAATTACTTGTTTTAGTCTCATTGCTCTCAAGCTTAGATTTTAGCTCATCACACTCCTTGCTAAGCAATTTGAATTTGCACAACAAATGTTCATAATTTGTAGTAAGGGTGTCACTAAGATCATTGAGAGCATTGAGTTCTTTAATTTCATTAGCTTGTTGTTCAAGCATTCCTTTTTGCTCATGGATTAGCTCAACAAGATCATTGAGAGAGGTGGTGTCGGATTCGTCATCACTTACATTGCTTTCCATACCTTTGGCCATGAGGCACATGTGTGATGACGAAGGACCTTGCATGAAGCGGGTGGTGAAGTTCTTTCTTGATTCATCGCTTGAGCTAGAAGAACATGAACCACCACTTGTCCACTCGAGGACGGCGAAGGTTGCTTCTTGCCTTGGTCTTCTCTCCTTGACCACCTTCCTTTTGGGCTTGTGCTCAATCTTGGTGAATTTGATGTGTTGATGATGGCGCCCTTCTCTCAAGTGGATGTTGTAGCCGTACATGTTGACTTTCTTCACATACTTGAAGATCTTCTTCACGTACTCGGCCACCGTAGATTCAACCTCTTCATCACTTGAGGAATCTTCATTATCACCATCATCACCATCATCTTCGCTTGAGCTTCCACGAGTAGCCATCCTACTCAAAATTTTCTCTTGTCGGCTTGAGAGAGCATGGCTTGTGGTTGGAGAAGATGGTTCTTGGGGCTTTTCTTGGGGCGCCTTCTTTGACTTGGGCATTAGTTGAAGCTCATGTGCCATGATCTTGCTCAAGATATGCGATGGCTTCAAATCTTCGAGCTTCTTCTCGTAGATGATTGCTTTCACCAAGTCATAGTCGGGCTTTCGAAGACTTTGAAGGATCTTGCGGTTGATGTTCAAGTCCGTGATGTCCTTCACACCTAAGGCATTAATCTCATTGACAAGCACATTTAGGCGTGAGTACATAGATTCGGCATTTTCATTAGCAAGTTGCTTGAAGCTATTGAATTCCTCAAGGAGACAACCGTAGCGTTCATTAGCAACTTCTTTTGAACCCTCATTTTGCTCCTTGATGGTTTTCCATAGCTCATGAGCATTTTCACAAGTAAAAACTCTATTGAAAACACCTACATCTAGTGAGGACAAAATGATACTCTTAGCAATCACATCAAATTGCTTTTCCTTTCTAGTACCATTTTTCATGCCCTCATCGGTGACTCTCCAAACATCAAGGTCCCTTGCTTGGAGATAGGCCTCCATGAGAACCTTCCACCGAGGATAGCCCGTGCCATCGAAATGTGGAGCCAAACCTAAGGTATCCACCCCTTTCATTCCTCTATAGAGCAACTCACTAGGCGGTGAAGCCTAACCGTTCCAATGAGCCGGTTTTCACAATTTACCAATCGAATTGGCGTTTCCTTGTGAAGGAAGTGAGTCCCGGCTACGATACCACTTGTAAGGAATCATATGCCCGTTAGCCTAAGAGGGGGAGGGGGTGAATTAGGCAACTAAAAACCTTAACCTATGGCTTCACTAATTTTGCGCAAGAGTAAACTAGAACATACTATCTATATGTGCAACTACGGTTGTTCTAGTGTGAAACTCCCATCCCAAAAGAAGGTTTGCAACCTATAGCCAATCCTAGCATGATACTACTCTAGGAATGTAGAGGCAAGCAAAGATTGCAAGAGAGTAAATGCGGAAACGTAAAGGGGATGAGAGGAAGCAAACTCTTGACACGCGATTTATCCCGTGGTATCGGTAGGCACTAAGCCACCCCTAGTCCACGTTGTTGAAGCACTCACACAAGAGTATTGCTTCCCGGTCACCAAGTCTCTCCCAAGAGCACCAACTTGACTTGCCACAAAGGCTATCCACTTAAGCACTTGTCAAGCTCCCTTGGTCACCTTGATGCCGCCTCCACTAAGGAGCTTCTCCACCAAGGAAGGGGGTCTCCACGTCCCCCGCACAAAGTGTCCTCGCCGCTCCACACCAAGCCGGAGGGTCGATGACGATTGCCGGTGAGCCACTTAGGCCCCAAGGCTTCCGGCGAACCTTGTACAATAGGATTCACTCAAGAATCACCTCACAAGGTTGGCACAACCTTGCACTCACTCAGCTCTAAGCTAAGCCTAGCACTAAGCACATACACAAAGCATGCACTAGTCTAAGGATGAGCAATTAAGCACTTGGATGAATTGGATATGATCTTGAATGTGTCTTGAACTCCTCTGCACTTCCACACAATCCAGCACCTTCAAATGGGAGAGTTGAAGGGGTATAAATAGGCCAACACACCAATATAGCCGTTGCTCTAACGGCTATTTAAGATATACCGTCGGATGAACCGACGGTGTCATTTTATGTAGCGTCGGATCATCTTGTGCTGCTGTATGCCCTTCCGTATTTTGGCCATAACTCTCTGCTCCGAACTCCGTTTTGGGCGATCTTGTACTCGTTGGAAAGCTTATGAAATTCTCTACAAGATTCTGAAGAAATCCTGAGCATTTGAGCAATTTTTAAGCGTCGGATGAACCGATGAAAGCGTCGGTTCATCCGGTGCTAGACATTTCTGCGCGAATACCTCTCTCGTATGTTTCCCGAAAAAGCATAGGATGAACCGATGCAATCATCCGATGGTACCACCAGATCATCCGGTGCTTATACACTTGTTTTCTTCTTCTCAGGAGTTCATCCGGTGCTCACAAAAATGGGACCGTCGGATCATCCTGTGCCCTATTTTCAGCACATCTTAATTTGGGCATAACTTTTCACTCCGGATTCCGATTTTGATGATCTTGGACTCTATGGAAAGCTTGTGGAATAATCTTCATGATTCTGTAGCATTTAATACCATTTGATTGATCTAAGAATAATTTATTCATAGGACAAGTCCAATTCATTCCTCTCTTTATCCCGGCTTCATATTTTTTCTTTTGTCATGCTTTGCATTGTGTGCGGTTGCATCCATGGGACCTAGAAATGTCTACAAAGACATGCTCAAACAATATGGTTAGTCCCAATGATCATGTTGTCATGAATCACCAAAATCAAACTCCGAACAAATGGCATATGAGGCCATGTTCGCTACGATTATCCATCGAACAAATCATCCTACCGACGCCAATCACCGGAGAACCGCCGCCGCAAGATGAGGGAGAGAGTTAGATGAGCTCGTCGCAAGGATCAACGCCGGCGGAGAGAAGGAAGCAAGAGGAGGACTCCAAGCCGCCGGCCTAGGAGTGTTCCCAAGCTCCATCGTTGCCATCTTCATCGACGACGTTCTCCGAGTCTCCATCACCCCTATGTGCTTCAATCCGTGTAAGATGATGGGGTAATGTCTCCGTTCATCCCTAGGATTAGATGGATACATGCTATGTGATCGCTACTCGATTTGTGGTTTCAATCTATTGTTTTCATGTTGATGATGCTTTGATGATTAAGGTTAGCTACCATGTTTTCCGGTGTATGATATCCTCTACTCCCATAGATTCCATCAACATATCGTGTCCATCATAGGTCTAGTCATGAATACCTTCGCGTAGTGACAGTACGAGAGGAGGGAAAGGGCGAAACCGTGGTCACAACCCCCGGTAGATTGGTTTACCACTCTCGTGTAGTAGATGCATACCATGTTATCCTAGATCCTAGGGAGGGAACGCTTATCTTTCTTACTCACTCTCTTGTGTTCACCCCTTTACCATCTAGTTTAACCATATATTTGTTTAATCAACTTAACTTAGATTAACTTAGGTTAGATTGTCTTTACTTTTAGATTAATACTCTCTTTAAAGGTTTCCTTAGTCAACTAGATTAGTACTTTGTTAAGCGCTAGTAATCCCCTTGCTCCGCGGATTGACAAGAACCTTGGGAATCCCGTGGTGAAAAAGGTGTGGGGTCCGTACGCTTGCGGATAGTAGAGGGATACGTCTTTTATCCGCCAACGAGAGGTGGTTGAGCGACCCTGGTGTTGACTCGCATGAAGTAGGCGTCTTCCGCGAGCTTGGCGATGACTTGTCCAGCGCGCATCCCCTGAGCTTGACGTGCTATCGTAGTGATAGACATGAGGCATTGCTCTGGGGTAGTGTGTACCCGTCTCTCGACTTGGTAGAGTGCTTCTGCTAGGTTGCGGATGGGGAGGGACTCGCGGAGACGTCGGCGCCGTTCGTTCCGCTTTCTGTTGCGTTCACGTCGGGCGTCTCTGTTGGCGGCGGTCTCGTCGGCGGGCGCGTTGGCGGACAACTCGTCCGCTGAGATGTCCTCAAGGTATTGGTCAGGGACCGTCCCTGAGGGCCCTGGCGTCTCGTTGGTAGTCATGAAGACTTGCCTGGTCGGGGAGAGCCAAGGCTGGAGTTGCTGGTTGCCACCTCTGTCGGAGTGTGCTCCCCGGTGGAGCAAGCGGTGTTCCCTCCCCGGAAGCGAAGTGAGTCGAGGTAGGCGACGCGGCGTGAGTTCCCTCCTGCCAAGTCTGCGGGCTTGCGGTCTGGCCAGTAGACAAATCTCCCGGCGGGTGTAGATGTTATAACCAGGCCGGAAGCTGGTCCTGACAGGGGTTGCTCTCTGGTGTTGTTCTCGGACTCGGGCTCATCAGGGTCCGACCCGAAGTCGAACTCGTAGGAGGAATCCGAGTAGAAGCCGGAGAGAGGGTTGGAGTCCGAGTTGTAGCCGGGGATGGTGTCGGAGTCCGAGCCGTACTCGGGTACGATGTCCTTGCCGGCCCGGCGCGTGGTGGGAGCCTTCGAGTGGGCCTTGCTGACGTTGCGGGGGCCACGTGCGAAGCGCTCACGGAGTAGGGAGGCTGCACGTGATGGCTGGGTAGCCGGCTCGCATGCGATAGCTCACGAGGACGTCGAGTTCGAGTTGGAGTCGGATCCAAGCTCGAAGTCGGCGTGTTGGTTGTAGAGCGAAATTTCGCCGAATTTTCCGGCGAGATTGCCCGTGACTACTTCGGGAATCATTTTATAAAAATTGTTTTCCATCTCTGCAGAATCTGAATGAATGATTTTTGTAGCTAAAAATATTTATATTTTTGCAACCAAATTTTGCCTACTATTTTTTATTCCAAAACACACCTCTGGTGAATTAATCACAATTTTATAATTACCAGAAATATTTATTCTTGAATTATGCTTGTTTTCCTTGGTAATTGCATAAGTTCATAATAGTTCTAAGTGTAGATGCTGCATTCCTAGGTTAGTTTGGACCATATAACATGTGTGAGAAAGTTTGCATCATTTTGTTGAGTATTTATTTTTGTGTGCATTTACCTTGTCCTTCTAGCTAGCTTTTGTCTTTTTCAAAAATAATTAATTTCTAGCTATCCAAACCATGCATGTTTGTCCAGTGGCTTGTTATAGGTGTTTAGTGTGTAACACACCCTTCCACTGAATTTCATTAATTAAATTTCATGAATAAAAGCTATGGAAGAAATTAAAGGCTTAATAGTCCTTTAAATGGAAAAAATCACCAACCCATATTTAATAACCTTGTGAGTGGTTGTAAATCGTTTTAAAAGGCTAAATATACCCACACACTGCTGTTTGTGAAGTTAAATTAAATTATTTACATATATATGTACACAGTCACTATCAAAAAGAATATTTAATAAAGAATTCCATACTGTTCCTTTATGGGAGAGTATGCTGAATGTATTTCTTATCTAGGTGAATGTGTCCAACCAATACACCCCTTGGTTGTCATTTATTGTTTGTGGTTAATTAAATTAAAAATCGTTGAATAAATCTTGCATTTGCATCTTCGTGTAGATCTTTCCGACGGTAGACGGACGCTCGTGCCGGAAGGAGGAGACGGAGGTGCCGACGAAGAGCTACAGTACGTGGATGTAGCTCAAGACCTAGACCCAAGTCCAGAAGGGCCCAAGGCCAACCTTGCCAGCGAAGGCAAGCCCCGGGTCATTAACCCCGTCTTTTAAAATTATGCAATTATGTTTGCTACGATTGTGCATTTACGTTTCAGGAGTTGAATTGACACCCTAGATGCATGATCCCTAGGTACCTATGCTCTATCACTAGTATGCTAGGTCGATAGCTGCTATGTTATAGGACCCAATAGAAGTTGAGTGATGTTTGCCACTCGCGAGAATAGGTTCTTATGTGGGAATAATAAGACCTTCATAAATGGATTACTCATGTGGTAAGAGCATGGGATTTGGGCTCCGGTCCAGTGGCTTTCGTGGGCTAAGCTTTTGAACGTACTAAGCACTTGTCGGGAATGGGACCGGTAAGCCTAGTACCTTAATGAGATGGTGCGGGAACTTACTATTACTACTCCTGAGGAATCACCTAACCGGCTAGCTACCGGGAAGGGGGTGCATGTGTGAAACTGGGTGCCTCGCTGTGTATGCCAGCTAGTCTTGTACCCAGGACTGTAAGATTCGATCCCAACCCGAGGACTTTTGGGAATCGCTTGGTGGTTTTCCTCGCGAGGGGCATCCCACCGTGTGTTTAGGTTTACCTTGCAAGGTTTAAATCAATCGATTGTCGGCCTCTCACCGTTATCCGAGACTGCTTAATCAACTGGCCATGATATCCCGTAATGATGGAACTCGAGGAATATGGTTGTATGAATCAATTGCTTGTCCAATTCTTGATTGAATTAGATGGCACACTTAGAAATGGTAATCAACTAGAACTTGTGCTAAAATATTGAAAGTAAGGATCTACTCTTAGTACCTGTTCAGCAAAAGAAACTACACCGGCCAAAAGCCTTTCATGTCTAGAGTTTGGTGATGTAGTTATCACCCGACGGTTAAGTCTTGCTGAGTATTAGTATACTCAGCCTTGCTTTTAAAAATGTTTTTGCAGGTGTTGTTGACCGGGAGGGTGACGACAAGTGACGACATCAGGGATGGCCTCCTGTGATGTTTACCGTTGCGCTAGTTTAATTCATTTTCCGCTGTTTCAAACTCTGAACCTTTACTCCATGTCATGAGCATTGGTTTGTAATAAATTGTTTTTAACTCGTGTTGTACTCTGGACTCGCCTTCGTGTGAGTTTTAATGCATATGTCGATCCTCTGTATGAGTTCCAAGTGATTTACCGGGCGTTAACCCGGCAACTAACGACAGGATGATACTTTACTATTGCTTAATGACCAACGTGGATCGGTCTTAGGCGATAGTACGGTATTTTCCTGGGCGGGTTGTCACAGCTGGTATCAGAGTGATTCCATGCACCAGAGCTTAATCAACAATCTTAATCACATGATTTTTGAATAAAATTTGTCAAGATTGTCTGATTTTCCAAAACACGTTGGTCCGTTAAGGATAAACTAGACCGACAGGACCTAGAGGGAATTTTTGGGTTCTTTCAGGTGGCTTATTGACCTATGGGTTATTTTGCTAACTTCCAGCACATTTATTTTATGTCAGACTTACTTCTTGCACAACCAAACTAGATGAGCCACGTGTTTTATACGTGTGTTGTTCCGCATCACGGGAATTGCGAGGGTTGATGGAGTGATCCATTCCACGGATCCCATCTTTGCGTCTGTTTATGAGTTGTGTTGTCGCCATGTGTTTTATACGTGAGCATTCCGCATATCGAATATGCGAGGCAAGGACATACTCCATTCAAACAGATAGTGTCCGAGGTTGGACGCTGTCCATGCAGCGGCTTAACGCATGGATGTCGTTTCTATAGTGAACGGTAATGTATGTGGACGCTTTCATGAGTGCTGGCATGAAAGGTTCATTGTGTTCTGTGATCTTCTGCAGGTACCCTAACCTCGTTTCGTAAGTCGCTAAGTGAGCATCGACTAGTTCTCGACTGGTTATTATTAGGGGGATACGTGAATGTGCCATGCCACCGGCGCTAACTCCGAGTTTTGGCTTGAATGCCTTGTGAGGACAAATAGGACGTCTTGCATCATGCTAAAAGTTGTGGAAGAACCTAAATTGAACTCATGTCTGTTTTTGTGCTCTCTAAGGTAAAATAGTGATAGTGTGTTTTGTCCTGCCTAGCCTCTCAAGTGTAGATGTGTTGTTGTGCATAAAATTCATTAGAGTTGTTGCTTAGATTGTTGTCCTCGTCTAAGAATCTTTTGTCTAGGTGATCTCCACCTAGGTTGCTCCAATCTAATCCAGTTTCTGCTTGCCGAAGTTCATGATCATAACTTAGGTCTACCGCAAGTTAAGCTCGGTTAGTCAACCCTTGTCTGCTATCTTCCTAGAACCATTTGAAATCTCGCTTAGATAAGCACCTTCCTAACCTTCTAGCTCAACCTTGCACACCCAACTTGAGTATCATAACCTTGCTAAGTTACTACGCAAATTTGAGAAGTGTTGGACTCTGGTTTGAATTAGGAAGTTCGGTTTCCGATTACCAGAACTTTGTATCATTAGGTATGCCTGCTCGTTCGAGTTCAGCATACGATGGTATTTAGTATGCATGGTTACCCCATACCTTAACCCTACTCCTATTCGTGGATCGAGTTACCCTTGTACACTCGCACCCGACTGATTCTCACTTTTGTCATTATGTCCAGATGGACAACACTAGATCTGCGTCGGTTGATGTGGAATCATGGACTCTCGTGAACTACCTCGAGGAGGGTGGATTTCCTGCACTTTTGTGGGACACCCTAAAGGACTTTGGGTACACCACTTACCCAGAGTACTCGACACGTGAGGTCATGACCACAGGCCAGCTCCTCCGATGTGAAGTAAAGGTGAAGATTTCCATGTGCCCGACCAATCCTGCTTGGGAAGAGTGGGAGTGTAGGGCACAAGGGCGAAACTTGTCCGACACGGTGCAGAGGGCTGCTCTCGAAGCACTCACAACTTTCTGTGGGAAGCACCCTGACGAGATAGCCAACTCTGCATCCAAAGTAATCCCGGTACCTGAGCGACACATTGCACCTTGGGTCGAACGTGAAGCTGTCCTGCCAGCCCAGAGCAACTCGCACTACAGTTCTGATCTTGTCACCTCAGTCCGCTTTTCAGAAGCCATGTACGACACCTACCAACGGATGGTGGGAGAAAGTGTATTCTATAGACACCAGATCTATAGGTACCGAGTTAAAGAAATGGAGTGTACAGCTTAAGCGTTGAAGGAAGCCCGAGCCATGATAGCTACTCTCAAGAAGGAAAGACGCAAGGACAAGGCAAAGATACAAGAGTTGAGTGAGATCATACATGAGCAGAATTTCTTATTGCAGCATAACGACCAGTATATGCTTGAACTAGAAAATCAAATGGAAGTTGTAGCAGTTCCACCGCCGGAACCTGTCGTTCCTGGACCAGCAGGAGAAGAAGATGCTGAGGACATCCAAGGAGAATCTGGAATTGAGTCTGGACCCAAGTCACCATAGTCCCTCAGCATGGAAGATCCCACCTTAGGCCTTGTTCGGCAGCCGGGGGTCAAATCCCCAAAGGGAAGTTACCCGGGGAGGGATTGGGTGAATCCCTCCCATGCCACCGAAGCCCCGTGGGGGACAAATCCCTTAGTTCCTCTAATCCCTGTCTTCAAATCCCGTGTTCGTTTTGGCTAGGATTGAGACAGAGATTACATCTCGTAAATATAAGCTCCGATGAGTAGAAGTTTCATAAAATACACTCATGCACATATTTTGTTAAGCTTCCATTACACCGCTGATGCATTCATATAATATACACACGCAAAGTACATACATGAGGGGGCTACCAAGGGTGAATGATCCAAAGAAGGTAAACCTGATCCCGCATGGACTAGCTACATATCCCGAAGAACATCATAATATAGCTACCAAACATGACCATATGACTAGACAATATCGCTTGAGTTTGTTTGTACAAGAATAACTAACGCCCATGAGATTGCACCTGTGCCAAGAGAAATCTGAACGAGTCTGCACCACAGTTGAATCGTTAGAAGAGCCAAAAAATAATATGTGCAGGAAATAATATGCATGAATGGAAAAGAAATGAAGTATTCTAGCATAGCACAATGCATGCCAAATGAGAATCATGCAAATAGGAGCTTAAACCATATCTGTTTATACCAACGATGAAACAGTAGCTGATCGATTTCCTTGTCGTGGCTACCAAATGCAGGAAGAGGAGATGTTACCTGCTTGCCCGAGGAGAACTCTGATCTCTTCTACGACACTCTTGGTGGTCTCAGTCAGTTCGGGATCATCACCGCAGCAAGGATTGCTCTTGAGCCTGCTCCCAAGATGGTAAGCCAACAACAAATTCAGCTAAACGAACATTCGATTTTCATTTCAATAGAACATGTAGTGATTTAGTAAATGGATGTATAAAATGAATGGAGGGAAGGTGGATCAGAGTTCTTTAATCGGATTTTGCAAGCTTCACCGAGGACCAGGAGACGTTGCCCTTGTGACAGTCCCTGCTATTTGAAGGCTTTTGTAGAGAATATCTTGTGCAAAAGTGTAGGTAAAAGAATCCTTGCAAAAGTATAAGTTTTCATGATAAGTTGATAACTGCCATATCAGTTTATATCATATAGCAAGCGATAATAATATGTTGTCATCTCCTAATTATTGTCAGCATAAAAAAACCAGGATACAGAATTCAGACTCCAAAGAGAAAGTCAATGCATCATTTTAATTAGTAGCAGTCATCATACTCTGTCTCGGACCTCTTTGTTTCTGTAGTAAACTAGTAATCCGCCTATAGAACTGCATGTACCCAGTTCTGCCCATGATGTTACTAACAGAAGATATCATATACAGGCAAATTCATATCCAGCAACACCACAATATTCAAAGATGCTTGCTTGGTTCAAATTCATTCATGTAGTTTTTCACGTTTATGGGATCATTCTACCAAGAGATTGACCCAAAAGCAATACTATCAAACATTCCTGTAAAAGGGCCCAGGTCTTAATCTTATTCCGATCACCAAATAGAGTTTAGCACTGTTTCAGTTAAAAATGCTTATGCAATATTTTGGAGATTATACTGAGCATGGTTTGGGGTCATTGACAGCATAAACTTACTGCAAATTTGAAGCTAGCTACTACAAACTTGAACAATCTATCCCTTGCAAACTTTTAAAAAAAAATAGCATGTTCATCAGTAGTCAATCAAATGTGTATCATGAGAGCACTCTAAATTCAGAGAGCACACTTGCAGACACATATTCTGAACGAAATAACCAAAAGAGAGACTAAGTGTGCATCTCAAGAACCGAATGCCAAATAAACAACCCTTCTTTGCGATGCATGAACCACCCTTAGCAAATCGAGAATCAAGATTCAAGAACCGGATCTTAGCAACTAAATTACAGATCAGGCCATGTCCATCAAGAACCCTAGCACCTACGAGAGAGAAGAGGTGGATGACGAGCACGGGTGACTCACCGGCGAGAAGACGACCACCGGAAGGGACGGGCTGCTGAAGGGAGAAGACCACGCCGTCGTCGCCGGCAACCTGCCGTGCCGGCGTCGATTATCCATTGCCGCCACCGAGATGAGCCGCTATCGGAGGGGTCGCCGTGGAGAATGGTCGCCGTATGGAGGAATCACCGTAGCCCGACGCCCGTCCGTCCTCCTTCGCTCGCCAACCTCGCTCCTCCTCCTCCGCCGCCCGTCGTGTCCGTCGCCGTGCCAACTCAACCCTCACGCCGCGCCGCGTCGAGAGGAATTTTTCCACCCCAACGGAGCAGGAGGGACGGTTCCCGGGCCGGGTTGGGTCAACGAGCGGGTTTCGGGCCGGGAATCAATCTTAGGAGGGGGTAACCGAACGTTGATTTTTCCGTGGGCCGGTATTCGAACCCGTGCCGGGGTACCCCCCGTCGGTTGGGCCACATTCCCGGCCGGGAATGGGCTAACCGAACAAGGCCTTAGGAAGTTGGTATGTGGGAAATAAAATTCTGAGTCGTAAGAGTGTAGTGTTTGTAAGGAACCCTACTGTACAGTAACCGCGTTTGGTTAACTATTGCGGTTGGTTGAACTGGGAGCTTCTTTGTGCAGCTAGTTTGCGTTGTAATTCCAAACGTTGTTTGGTAATCCTGAAAACCATCATCGATGTAACGCCTGGATTAAACATCTCTTTCAGCAGTAATGTTCGTAAAGCATTATTTATGCTAGTTGTGATCGAATCAAAGTGTTGTGGTGAATCTCAAACTCGTCCAAAAATTTCGTGCCAATCAAAGATCCAATCGAATCCTCAGACCTGAACTTATTCTTTTTGGTCTTGCTCACAACCTTGTGAATTAAAATAAATGTTGCTTTTGAGCATGCACTGCATAGCATATGCATTTAGGAAGCTTGGGTATACTAACGTGCATTCGCATGAAAACTCCGTATTCATACTCTACCACTCTGGTTGGTGATGTTGTTATCCCATAGCCAAAGGTGCCGCGACAGAACCTAGGGCATCGTGTGTGCTGCAGCCACACGACTGCCACTAGGGGGCGCGCTAGGTATCTTGGTTGTGAGAATGCGACTCGCCACTCAGATCCTTCTCGGCCTATGATTGCCCTTGCAATCACTAACTCATCATATGGGTAACCGGGTCATTCTAACATGCATCATGAGCACCGTACCGCACGAGCATGTGCATAGTGTCTTCACAAGCATGTGCATCGCGTCAACTTTGAAAATTATTGCACCTCAAATCATGAGTTGTTAACACCTCACACTCGCAAGTTAAGTAAAGGTGTGAGCAAGATTGTTTTGAAGTTTCCAAATGAAATTATCTTTCGTACAAGAAATTATGGAACTCTTTTATTAGCCTTCCTTTTCTTTGTAATGGTCTTTTGGAAATCTCTGTCGACTTGGTCTCTTGCCGCAACTCTCGACGACCTTGTAGCATCAATTCCCTTCCTGCTAGCCAAGTGGAAGCAATAGAAGTAGAAATTCTCTTGAGCAGTCAAGGTTCTCGAAAAGTCGATGTGGAGAAGTCATCCATCATGTATTCGTTCTTGGTCCGTGCTCATAACCTTCAAATCCTCAGAATCGAGCAAGGGAGTACACCCAGGATCGATCAAAGCTTTTGCTAAGCTTCTCTTTGTTGCCGTCGCGAACGTAAAGCGTTGTACACTGAGCTTTCTCGTTCTTCTCCCCATCACGGTCAATTCTTTAGGCCATTGAACCTCATCATCATCAGTGTCACGATCGTACGACGCCATGACGCCACCCCGCCATCTTCGTCTGCAACCGTACTCACGACACCGAGACCTCACGGGCTGACCATTGTCGAGCTCCGTGTTGTCTACACCAGATACCCAGCTGGTTAAATGACCGTTGCAGCCCCGCAGCAGCCATAAAAGGGAAGCCCTTGCCCAGAACCGCCTCAGCTCGACATCACCACCGCTCTTATTCTTTCCAGTTAGATTTTGGCCACCCTGCCACTAGAGCATCTCTCCCATCTATTCCGTTCCTTGCCAAGCAAGCTGTTCTTCCGTCTTCGTCCACGACATCGAGAAGAAGCTCGGAAGTAGACCTGAAGAAGAACTCAAGCCAAGCTGACCCCCATGACTCAGTCCTCGGAAGAGTTCGAGATGCTTCGCTGGACGTTGGTAGGGATGTATCTCTGTATCATAGGCGGAATCTGTCTGCTGTTAGCTGTTCATGTGCACCTTCATCGGCCGCTTCCTCATGAACAGCGATGAGGTAGTAGAGAACGTACCTTGTACCCTTGTTCCATCTGAATTCCCGATATTGGGACGTGTAACCAGAGCTTTAGGAAATTGATATTTGTGACTATTTTGATGTCTGTTCGCATTATTTACTATGAACGAGCTTCGTAGAGCATGTTCGAATTGTGAGTTTTTGGGTGAGATTCTGAACATGTATTAATTAGGGACTTAATTTTCAGATGTTCAAACCGGCACGGAGTAACCCCAATGGTTTTGGTACGTCGGGTAGCGGTGATCTAACGCTACCACCGCCCACGATGCTGACCGAAGCTTTCGTGGCAGCGCATACCGACATGTTGTGCCAGATCCTGCAGGCACAACAGCGTATGGCTCAATAACTACAGCAAATGCCGCCGGTGCAACAGAAGCTCCGACCTTCCAAGCCCTGTTCACCCGAAGTACCTACCCAAAGTGACATAAACGCCGTTGTCGGCGCAACTCGGCTGTTGGAGGGGGAAAATTCCATGCTGAACCAGATGGTGTACGATATCATCCAAGGATGTTATGGGGAACCATCTCGAACTAGTTTGGCAGACAGCATCTCTCAGTATTTATCTGCCTCTATGGTCGAACAAGCCCGGTTGTTCAATCTGTTGGTGGAGTGTGTTAATCAAGACCAACCCCAGGCCTCCGACTCCATATTACCCCTTTCTCGACTACCAATGGATCTTAGAGAAGAAGAGCGGGCAAGTCGAGGCAACAAGTGAGTATTATCTGAGATAAATGTAAGTGAGTGGGAAATTACCTGTAAGGAGACTCGACCGCGTGAGGGCAAACTGTCGGGCATACAACCCGGGTACTCATGCAAGGAAGGAGGAAGAGTAGAAGACGGACTCCTACTAGAATTCCCCTGTACTCCTACTAAGACTCGCCCTGTGTAATCCTACTAGGACTCCTGCCTTGTAACCGACTAGGAACCCGCCCCCTGGACTATATAAAGGAGGGCCGGTACCTAGGAGGACATCCACAATCCCTCTGGGGAACAACACCCAAGCGCAGGGCGCAATACTACTCCAAATAGGACGTAGGGTAGCTACTCTGGCTACCCGAACCTGTATAAATCTTGTGTCTTGTGTCCTCGCGCGTACCTTCGGGTTCCAGATCATGGCGATCCCCACCTTCTACCTTGCTGCGGGTACCTCCCATGGAGGTCGAGAGGTTTAAACACCGACAGCTGGCGCCCACCATGGGGCCATCGTCATGATCAATGGGTGAATTCGAAGGACATCCATCTCAATATCAATGTACGCCAACGAAGACGTGACGAGTTGGCAGCATGCAGCTCCACAACTCGTCGTGTTCTTGTGTCAAGATTCAATCTGCTCAACGCAATTAGAATTCACGACAGATTCGATCCTGATGCGGTGTCCTGGCGGAATCTCAAGGAGCCGACTACCTGTGCTAGAGTCCGAGCGCAGGAAGTATTTGGTCACGCAGAGTTTCCAGGAAAAAAATTCAAGTCCGTATCGAAGTCGCTGAAGGTTTCAGACCTGCGGTGGCATCCCACACACGTGCTTCAGGTTGGCAGGACATCAATCCGAAGCAAGCACATGAAGACCATGTATAGCATTGGCTTTTTGCTTGGCGCACACAAGAGACGTACGCAAGCCCTACTACGGTCAAGTACGACTACTCGGGATCCGCCCACACGGGCTCTACCTCAACACTGCCATGCACCATGACTACTCGTCACCCGACCGCGCAGGCTCTACGTCAACCTCACTGTGTGCCGCGAGTACTCGTCTCCCGGCCGCACCGACTCTACATCGACTACGCTGCAACGACATTGTGTACGACTACTTCGACTACTATCTCGACTAGTTTAACGGCTTTCGCGGCATCAACAACTAGTCGGATCCACCTCCAACTAGTCGACTTCAGCTCCAACCGTCGTGGCTCCATCACCGACCGCCATGGCTTCGTCGACACTCGTCCGCGAATTAAGCTAAGTCACTTATTTCAATAATTATTTCTTCTTCGGCTTGTTTTCCGCATACAGGAACCAACGCTGAAGACTACTCCGTGTACGCCTCTCAACGGCTACACCGCGAACGAGCTACACCGTGCCAACTATTCCTTGGGGACCGTTGACTGACTGTCACAGGCTTGGTACACCAAATTAGGAGGCTCTTGCCACGACGT
The DNA here is from genome assembly GCA_947561735.1 of Cenchrus americanus. Taxonomy (NCBI): domain Eukaryota; kingdom Viridiplantae; phylum Streptophyta; class Magnoliopsida; order Poales; family Poaceae; genus Cenchrus; species Cenchrus americanus. Next base: position 26,984,985 of record OX387241.1, on the reverse strand, counting down.
TTCGTGTACTGAGTGCTGGAGGCGCACAACGGCTACACCCTGAGGAGGCACTGCGCAATCCTGCTCTCCGCCATGCGGAACAACGAGCAATCGCGCTCTCTCTTGTCGCCATGTCGACTACTTTCGTCTACCTCTTAATGGTCTCGCTCCAGTAGCACACGCCTTGATCCGCGCAAAGCCTCGGCTCTCCCCGTCATGCCTCCACGTCCCCGGCCGACTACGGCTAACCGGGCTCCTCACGGACCCGGCGCTTAAACCAGCTCTCTCCCGTCATGCCTCCACGCTCCGGCGGCTATGGCTAAGCGGCGACCACGAGACCGGGCGCTAAACCGCATCAAAGCTAACTACTCGACGCCTAACGACCACAACAAGAGCATGACACATGACATCTACATCTATCTTCATATTTGTATTTGTCATTTGTAGATTCAATTTCTACAAAAATGCTACATAATGTACTCATCTCTACTTTTAGATCAAGCTTCGGCGACGACTTCCGCACGCTCCGCGTACCTCCACCGGCGTGGCTAGTTCCCAAACTCGGGGGCTACGCTCCAAAACACTACTCGACAACAACTCGAGTAGTCTCCGCTAGCTCTCTAGCTCGGGGGCTCAGCACCAACAACTACTCAACGTGACTCCTACGGCTCACCTAGCGACGAGCTCGGGGGCTGAACGCTACAAGAGTACATAAATGATGACTTCCGCAAACACTAAAGACCCTTGGATTGATTCTTCAATCGTTCCAAGTCTCGGGGGCTACTAGGCTACACCCATCAGTTGATTTTTTCAAGACGGGAGCAGAATCAAGATTGATCCTCAGCCAGAGTCTACAACTCAACCTAAGGCTCGGGGGTTGCTCCATATGGAGTGCGATTTTGCAACCGCACTTCCATATAATCTCGACTTCAAGACCGATGAGCCGGACCACCTTCCGGCCTCGCGGCGCTTCAAGTACTATTGAAGACTTCTCCAAGCGATACTCGAGGACGCTCAAGAACTACTCGAAGAGGCTTCAATACTACTCGAACTACTACTCTTTACTCTAACGTGCTCGGGGGCTTGTCGGGCATACACCCCGGTACTCATGCAAGAAAGGAGGAAGAGTAGAAGACGGACTCCTACTAGAATTCCCCCGTACTCCTACTAGGACTCGCTCCGTGTAATCCTACTAGGACTCCTCGCCTTGTAACCGACTAGGAACCCGCCCCCCGGACTATATAAAGGAGGGGCCGGGTACCTAGGAGGACATCCACAATCCCTCCAGGGAACAACACCCAAGCGCGGGCGCAATACTACTCCAAACAGGACGTAGGGTAGCTACTCCGGCTACCCAAACCCGTATAAATCTTGTGTCTTCTCCCTCGCGCGTACCTTCGGGTTCCAGATCATGGCGATCCCCACCTTCTACCTTGTTGCGGGTACCTCCCATGGAGGTCGAGAGGTTTAAACACCGACACAAACGAAGATGTGACACTAGCAAGGCCACTCAACTCCCTGTTGGTGAAATGCTCTCGCAAGCCGCGAGGTTAAGAAAGAAAAAGAAGAAGAAGCTCCGCCTTATCAAGAAAGACCAGCAACAAATTTCCAAGCCCGGAGACCTTCCACCCCGTTTGTGCTACAGTTGTAGACAACCCGGGCATTACATACATAATTGCCCAAATCTCCAGCATCAGGATCAGAACCTCGGAGCAGCTAAGTGTGCTCACGGCAAGAACCCGATTTTTCAAGGGAAGCCAGACCAGCTTAACTCTATGGGTAACACCTCTATCCAAGAACCCTTTCCCCATTTCCTCTTGTAATTTCGAATCTCGGGACGAGATTCTTCTTAAGGGGGGTAGGCTGTGACACCCCAGGTTTTTAATTAGCGTCATTAACGCTAATGACTGAATCACCCGAGTCAAACCGGCCGGCAGTGGTCAAACCTAGGTCAACCTGGGTCATCACCTCGAAAACCTCGCCAATGAACCCTATTGAATCCCTTGACCAAGTCTACACACACCCGTGGTCAACCTTTGGTCAAAGACACGGTCAAACCCCGCTTAAACGCTGACGTCGGCGAATGTCTTCCGAAACTTTTGCCGCGTTCTCCAAATTTCACCTAAACACTTCAAAATCTCCCAATACGAAAGTTGTCTAGTTTGTCGAGGGACTTTTGTTATTCTTGCCTGAGCTAGTTCCTGATAATTCCTGATAGTTTTTGCATGAAAAATAGGAATGTGAAAAACCTAGATCTGCAATATCTCAAAATCTAAAACTCCTCTGTGTCCAATTTTTGAATATGTTGTGTGTTGTGTCATGACTAGCTCCTGTACGAAAAATTGCACAAAGTTATGTTGTAAATCATTTTATAAAAATTGTTTTCCATCTCTGCAGAATCTACATGAATGATTTTTGTAGCTAAAAATATTTATATTTTTGCAACCAACTTTTGCCTAGTGTCTTTTTATTTCAAAACAAACCTCTGGTGAATTAATCACAATTTTAGAATTACCAGAAATATTTATTCTTGAATTATGCTTGTTTTCCTTGGTAATTGCATAAGTCAAGTTCATAATAGTTCTAAGTGTATATGCTGCATTCCTAGGTTAGTTTTGGATCATATAACATGTGTGAGAAAGTTTGGATCATTTTGTTGAGTATTTATTTTTGTGTGCATTTACCTTGTCCTTCTAGCTAGCTTTTGTCTTTTTCAAAAATAATTAATTTCTAGCTATCCAAAGCATGCATGTTTGTCCAGTGGCTTGTTATAGGTGTTTAGTGTGTAACACACCCTTCCACTGAATTTCATTAATTAAATTTCATGAATAAAAGCTATGGAAGCAATTACAGGCTTAATAGTCCTTTAAATGGGAAAAATCTCCAACCCATCTTTAATAACCTTGTGAGTGGTTGTAAATCATTTTAAAAGGCTAAATATACCCACCCACTACTGTTTGTGAAGTTAAATTAAATTATTTACATATATATGTACACGGTCACTATCAAAAAGAATATTTAATAAAGAACTGCATACTGTTCCTTTATGGGAGAGTATGCTGAATGTATTTCTTATCTAGGTGAATGTGTCCAACCAATACACCCCTTGGTTGTCATCTATTGTTTGTGGTTAATTAAATTAAAAATCGTCGAATAAATCTTGCATTTGCATCTTCGTGTAGATCTTTCCGACGGTAGACGGACGCTCGTGCCGGAAGGAGGAGACGGAGGTGCCGACGAAGAGCTGTAGTACGTGGACGTAGCTCAAGAAGTGGACACAAGTCCAGAAGGGCCCAAGGCCAACCTTTCCAGCGAAGGCAAGCCCCGGATCATTAACCCCATCTTTTAAAATTATGCAATTATGTTTGCTACGATTGTGCATTTACGTTTCAGGAGTTGAATTGACACCCTAGATGCATGATCCCTAGGTACCTATGCTCTATCACTAGTATGCTAGGTCGATAGCTGCTATGCTATAGGACCCGATAGAAGTCGAGTGATGTTCGTCACTCACGAGAATAGGTTCTTATGTTGGAATCATAAGATCTTTATAAATGGATTGCTCATGTGGTAAGAGCATGTGATTTGGGCTCCGGTCCAGTGGCTTTCGTGGGCTAAGCTTTTGAACGTACTAAGCACTTGTCGGGAATGGGACTGGTAAGCCTATTACATTAATGAGACGGTGCGGGAACTTACTATTACTACTCCTGAGGAATCACCTAACCGGCTAGCTACCGGGAAGGGGGTGCATGTGTGAAACTGGTGCCTCGCGGGGTATGCCAGCTAGCCTTGTACCCAGGACTGTAAGATTAGATCCCAACCCGAGGACTTTTGGGAAGCGCTTGGTGGTTGTCCTTGCGAGGGGCATCCCACTGTGTGTTTAGGTTTACCTTGCAAGGTTTAAATCAATCGATTGTCGGCCTCTCACCGTTATCCGAGACTGCTTAATCAACTGGCCATGATATCCTGTAGTGATGGAACTCGAGGAATATGGTTGTATGAATCAATTGCTTGTCCAATTCTTGATTGAATTAGATGGCACACTTAGAAATGGTAATGAACTAGAACTTGTGCTAAAATATTGAAAGTAAGGATCTACTCTTAGTAGCTATTCAGCAAAAGAAACTACACCGGCCAAAAACCTTTCATGTCTAGAGTTTGGTGATGTAGTTATCAACCGACGATTAAGTCTTGCTGAGTATTAGTATACTCGGCCTTGCTTTAAAACTGTTGTTGCAGGTGTCGTTGACCGGGAGGGTGACGACAAGTGACGACATCAGGGATGGCCTCCTGTGATGTTTTTAATTCATTTTCCGCTGTTTCAAACTCTAAACCTTTACTCCATGTCAAGAGCCTTGGTTTGTAATAAATTTTTTTTAACTCGTGTTGTACTCTGGACTCGCCTTCGCGTGAGTTTTAATCCATATTTCGATCCTTTGTCGAATTCCAAATGATTTACCGGGCGTTAACCCGGCAACTAACGACAGGATGATACTTTACTATTGCTTAACGACCAACGTGGATCAGTCTTAGGCGATAGTATGGTATTTTCCTGGGCGGGTTGTCACAGTACTCCCCTTGGTAGGTTGCCGGTCTAAAACACCGACAGCTGGCGCGCCAGGTAGGGGATATCGTCGAAGATCATATGGCGAACTCGACGGCTTCAATTTTCATCAAGCCGATCGTCGCCTTCAACCTCGGCGACACCTTCGTCTTCGGCTCCTGGGTCTGCACTGCTGACGGCGCCGGATCCTTCCAGCGTCGCCTCACCATGCCTCCCAACCTGAAGACTGGGCTCGTGACGCTTCCCGAAGTAGTCACGGGCGATCTCGCCGGAAAATTCTTCGAAATTTCGCTCTACAACCAGCACGCGGACTTGGAGCTTGGATCCGACTCCAACTCAAACTCGACGTCACCGTGGGCCATCGCATGCGAGCTGGCTATCGAGCCATCGTGTGCGGACTCCCCACTCTATGAGCACTTCCCGTACGGCCTCTGCATCGCTAGCAAGGCCCACGCGAAGGCTCTCTCTGCACGCCGGGCTGGGAAGGAGATCGCCTCCGGGTACAACTCGGACTCCAACCCCATCTCCGACTACTACTCGGACTCCTCCTACAAGTTCGACTTCGGGGCGGACCCGGACGAGCCCGAGTCCGAGACCTACACGATGGAGCAACCGCTGTCAAGCCTTGCATCCGGCCTGGTTATAACATCTACACCCGCCGGCAGATTCGTCTACTGGCCAGACCGCAAGCCCGCAGACCTGACAGACGAGAATTCACGCTGCATCGCCTACCTCGACTCACTTCCCTTCCAGGAGCGAACTCCGCTAGCTCCAACTGAGGAGCACACTCCAACAGAGGTAGCAACCAGCGACTCCAGCCTTGGCTCTCCTGATCGTCAAGTCTTTATGACTACCAACGAGACGCCGGGACCCTCAGGGACACTCCCTGACCGATATCTGGATATCTCAGCAGACGAGTTGTCTGCCAACGCACCCGCAGGTGAGACTGACGCCAACAGGGATGCCCGATGTGAACACAACAGAAAGCAACGAACGGCGCCGACATCTTCGCAAGTCCCTACCCATCCGGAACCTCGCGGAGGCCCTTGACCAAGTCGAAAGCCGGGTGCACACTACCCTAGAGCAATGTCTCATGTCTATCACCATGATAGCACGTCAGGCTCAGGGGATGCGTGCGGGTGAAGTCATCGCCAAGCTCGTGGAGGACGCCTACTTCATGCGAGTTGACAACAGAGTCACTCAAGTGCCCCCAGGAACCGCCAGCAAGACAACGAAGACACAAGCCGCAGTGCGGATATCGGTCGCAACCGTACTCGAGGGGAGCTACCGGCTAACCCCAACTATACCCGGGCATCGGCCGGTGGACCCTCTCATGGTGGCAACAGCGCCGGCGGCGCCGGCGGCAATCGTGAGATCATCCCTCCCCGCGATCCTGGCGGCAAAGGCAGTGACGGCGGGAGATCCAACCACGGGGCTGACAGGAGAGCCGAGGGCGGAGGCGACCGCGGCGGCCGAGGCCACGCAAACAGCCACGCCTCTGGCGCCTCACGTGGCGGCTTCGACGCTCGCCAAAAAATCGAAGAACTACGACGCAAGAAGTCCTCCACGGCAGGCGACAACGACGGCTTCCCTTCCTTCTCTGCACGGCTTCGCAGCCTACTTCTCCCGGAGAAATTCAAACCTCTGGGGATCACCAAGTATGACGCGAAGCAAGATCTAGTACAATGGCTCAGATGCTACGCCCTCTCCATCGAAAACGCTGATGGCAACAACGACACGAAGTGCCTCTACTTCCCCTTCTGCATGGATCAAGCTCTGCTTACATGGCTCGAGTCACTTGAGAAGTACTCGATCGACAAGTGGGACCAGCTCAAGGAACAGTTCACTAGCAACTTCGCGGGCGCTATGGGCCGCTCGGGTACTCGCATGGACCTGGCAATGGTGAAGCAGGAACAGGGCGAGACCCTTCGCAAGTACATGCGGCGCTTCTTCGACAAGCGCGCCACCGTAGTCGACGTCACCGACAAGGAGGTCATCGACCTCTTCCAAGACGGTCTCTACCACCATCGCACCTTCGAAGACTTCGGTCGTCGCCGCCCGAGCTCTATCACCCACCCCAAGGACATGATCACCTCCCGGGCTGATGAAGAAGACCATGCTAACGCCAAGTATGACGCCATCCGTGGCAAGAGCAAGCAGAACACGGGCGGCAACAGCAACAACAACGGGAACCAAGGCGGTCGCACCAACAACTACTCGGGTCCCAATCGCAATCGCAAGCCAGACAACACTGTCACGGCTATCCAGCGCCCTGCGAAAGACAACTCGAAGAAGACCTCCGGCGGCTTCAAGGACTTGCTGAAAGAGAATTGCCCATGGCATCTGGACGGCAACCACACTACCGAGCAGTGCTACCAACTCCGGCGAGCACTCAAGGACACTCCAGAGCCATGGCACCCTCACGACAAGAAAGGCAAGAAAAAGGCCGACGAGGGCAACGGTGACTTCCAGGAACCCGACAAGACGGTGAATGTCCTCTTCGGCGGACTACCCAACCGACGGGCTCAGAAGGCCACCCGACGAGAAGTCTTGAGCATTGAACCAGCGGTCCCGACCCCTCTCCGGTGGTCGGAGGTACCCATTACCTTCTCCTGCGCGGATCAATGGACAAGCTTCTCTGAACCAGCACGGTTTCCACTCGTCTTGAAGCCCGTAGTCGCGGGCTCCAGACTCAACAAGGTCCTCATTGACGGTGGAAGCGGCCTCAATGTCCTTTTCACCAAGACCTTGAAGAAGATGAAGCTCGACATCACCCACATGCTCACTAAGAGCACTTCGCCCTTCTACGGCATCGTCCCCGGGAACGCGGCTATCCCACTAGGCTCAGTGGTCTTGCCAGTTACCTTCGGGGAGATAAGGGAAAACTACCGCACCGAGTACATCAAGTTCGAAGTCGCGGACTTCGAGACTTCCTACCATGCCATCCTCGGCAGACCAGCTATCGCCAAGTTCATGGCGGTACCTCACTACACGTACTTGGTACTCAAGATGCCAAGTCCAGCCGGTGTACTCTCATTGCAAGGAGACTTGAAGATATCCTTCGATCGCGACACGAAGGCCGTGGAACTCACGGCCCACGAATCAAGTACCCAACGCAATGATGGAGATCTACGCCGCATCCAAGAAGCTTGCCCCAAGTGAACTCGACATCCCGAGAGAAGTTAGACAACGCCAACAAGCCTCGGCCCGGCTTCGAGGAGGTTCAAGTCAAGACAATTGACCTCGGGACGGGCGACGAGCAAGACCACCACCATCGGGGCGGGCCTCGACCCGAAATAGGAAGACGCGCTCATCGATTCCTCCGGCTAACCGAGACATCTTCGCGTGGAAACCAGCGGACATGCCAGGGGTGCCCAGGAATCTGATCGAGCACTCACTCAACGTCGACCCTAAAGCTACCCCGAAGCGACAACACCTCCGCCGCTTTGCCGACGACAGACAGGATGCCATCAAGAAGGAACTCACCAAACTACTCGTGGTTGGCTTCATCAGAGAAGTCTTCCATCCTGAGTGGCTCGCCAACCTCATTCTCGTCCTCAAGAAGAACTCGAACGAGTGGAGGATGTGCATCGACTACACCTACCTCAACAAGCATTGCCCCAAGGACCCCTTCGGGTTGCCACGGATAGACCAAGTCATTGACTCCACGGCGGGCTGTGACCTGCTCTGCTTCCTCGACTGCTACTCTGGGTAACACCAGATCGCAATCAAGGAAGAAGAATAGGAGAAGACCGCGTTCATCACCCCGTTTGGCACGTACTGCTACACGACCATGTCCTTCGGGTTGAAGAACGCCGGTGCCACCTACCAGCGGGCTATCCATGCCTGTTTCAAGAGGCAACTCAACAAGAACGCCGAAGCCTATGTGGATGACGTGGTCGTCAAGACCAGAAACTCCGACATGCTCATCACCGATCTTGAAGAGACTTTCGCATCCTTGCGAGAGTACCGCTAGAAGCTCAACCCGAACAAGTGCGTCTTCGGCGTACCGTCGGGCAAACTACTCGGCTTCATCATCAGCCATCGCGGCATCGAAGCCAATCCCGAGAAGATCTCCGGCATCACCAGCATGAAAGCTCCCACGTGCATCAAAGATGTGCAGAAGCTAACTGGGTGCATGGCGGCCCTGAACAGATTTATCTCGAAGCTTGGAGAAAGGGGGCTCCCCTTCTTCAAACTACTCAAGCATCAAGAGAAGTTCGTGTGGACTCCGGAGGCAGACCAAGCCCTTGCTCAGCTCAAGGACTTCTTATCCAAGCCACCAGTCCTCACGGCTCCTCGCAAAAAGGAGCAACTACTGCTCTACCTCGCTGCGACTACTCACGTTGTCGCATCGCCATCGTTGTCGAGCGGCGGGGAAGACGGCCACGCCTACCCGGTCCGGCGACCGATCTACTTTGTCGGCGAGGTCCCGTCGGAATCTAAGGCACGCTATCAACCGCTTGTTGACGGTGAAAATCCGTCAACCTAGCCATGAGTTTACCTTCGGTGTTGGCATAACTTTTGTATCTTATTCATTGGTACTAACCCCCGTGGTATAACAAGTTCACTTGTGCATGTCGGTTTTGGAGTTATGTGTTTACGCGGGGTTTTAGTGTTGAATGCAAGACTTTCGGGATAAGTTCATCAAGCACCTCATGACAAGACCTTGAAGTCCCGAACAAGTCATGCAATGAAGCAAAATTAACTCCAAGAAGCGGGGACTTGATCCGAGAAGACGACGGACTCCGGGGACCCGACCGGAAAAGTGCTTGAATCTTGCAAGACAAGGAGTTGAGTCCAATTCGGAGAGAAACCGACGACATGGACCTACATGCGAAGGGGGAAGCATCCGGGAAGCAAGGGAACCGACCTCGGGCAAAGGAGCCCGCGGGGCCGGGCCAAAATGGGCCCGGGCCGGCGGCCCGGTCCGGTCGGCCCCCGCCCAGGCCCATTTTGGGCCCAAAACCGTCGCCCTTTGCCCTAGCCGCCAATCGGGCTATTTATAGTCCCCCGACCGAGAGCCACGCGAGAAGAAGTCGTATTCCGCCGCCGAGGAGCAGAGAAGCTTGAGGGACACCAACTTGAAGATGAGGGTCGTGCTAGTTGTCTAGGGTTTCCCCGGCCGACGTGGGAACCTTGCATGGAAGACCACGTCGGAGCTCGGAGCGAGGATCAAGATCGAGGGAGGGCCCCGTGGTGATCTTGTTCATGTAATCATTCATGGTGAAGTTTGTAAGTGAATTCGATTTCTAGCGATCAAGTGCCTTCTCGATGATTTTGTTTTCTTCTTGGTTTTGCTTCTTCTACGATCTATACTTAAGATAGATTACATAGGGTGCTCTTGTAGCCGCGGTGGCTAGAGGTGCATACCGGACCGGCCAAGTGATTTCAACTTGTTCTATCGAACTCGCCCTAAGCTCCCCGCATGAATAGGGATACGTTGTGACAGAACGGGGGTCTCGAAAGGCGGATGTTTTCGGAGTCGGATGGGAAGGCCACGATTTAAAGATGCTTTTAATGAGATTCGCTTTTCTATCTTCATCTATCTTGTTTGGAGCTACAACATAAGCATGATCTAGATTCTCTAGATTGGTTATCTCTTGCTTTCTCTTGTTACCTCTTTAGTAGATTAGATTAGATTAGATTAGATTAGATTAGATTCGTTTTCTTTATGAGTTAGTAGATTAGATGCAACTTGGCTTCATTAGATAGCTTTACCTTGCTTTACTAGATTGAATCCTTGCGTTGCACATTGTTCCACGGATTCGATACCTTGGGTTCACCACTCGAGGGAAGAAGGGTCCCTTGACTACGACGGGAGACTTGTCCGCTTGCAAGTCACAAACGAACTTTGATACAACTATTAACCGTCAACAAGCCCCTTTTTCCGGCGCCGTTGCCGGGGAACAAGCAATCAAGATCCGATCTAGTATCGCTTATCTTTCAGCTTTTTCTTTTGATTTTCTTTTGCATCTCTTATGTTTGATCATCCTCAAAAAGAAAAAAAAATTTCAATCTAATCTAGTTTTGATTAACCCTAGTTCTTATGTTTAGATTTTTGTTTTATCACTAACCCTAACCGGAGATGGTTGGCTACCTCTCCAAGAAACCCAAACTTTTTTATGGATGATCCGGGAAAACTTTACGGCAAAAGGTGACATGCAACACAAGCTAAAAGGGTGGAAACCCTAGATTCAAAAGTTGAAGTCGAAGGACCGTCGAAATCTCCAAGGGAATCACCACCTCCAAGTCAAGACGCCGGAAGGCCATTCAAGATCAAGAGGAGGATGGAGAAGATGGAGATGGAGAAAGAAGCTCAACACCTAAAGGCTGCCAAGGCAAGATCCACATGCAAGGAGCGTGAAGTGTTCATCGTGATAAAGATGCTAGACGCAAGTGGGACAACTTGCCGGGCGCCCGATGGGCAACAAAGAAGAATATCCGAGACAACTCTAAGGTCCCAAGACGGCGAAGGCTACTCAAACTCATTCGGGAGAGATGAAGGATCACACTAGAGACCATGAAGATCACGACCGAAGGACCGGAGTTCGAGATGCCGAGCCACAAGGAAGATGTTGCATCCGTCAAGACCAAAGGACAAAGCCAGCCTGTGAAGACCAAAAAAAATTGACTAAGCCAAAGTGGGTACCCAAGATTGCAACGCCCGCAAAGAGCGTTGATCCGGAGTAATCAAGTGAAGAAGTCTAGCCATGGACTATAAACGAAGCGCTAGGCGGGAGGCAACCCGTTTCGTCGAGTCAAGAATAAGCTACCGGGAGGACAACCCGATTTCAGGTTTTTCGAGTCTTTATAGTTCAGTTCTGAATTTTACTACGCAAAACCTTAGACTTAGAATGGTTGAACAATATTAGAGACATAATTCTTGGTTGAATATTTTGCTTGATCATAAACCCTTTACATGAACCATCCTATGTGTTTGTTTGCTTCTTTTTCGAGAAACCACAACCAAAAAGAAAAATTTCAGAACCTTAATCAACCTTTCACCCTCATTATGGTGCTGAGGTTGACTTGTTTTTCATGCTAAAAACACTCGAGTAGAGCCACGACTTGTATCTAGATGTTGTTTAAATTTCAGCATGTGGTAGGACTCGCGTGAACCTAGAAACTTGATTTTTGGTTGGTTTAAAAATCCATATCCTTGGTTTCTCTAAGATTAGAATTTTTCTAAGTCTCACTTAATTTTATTTCATTCAAAATCTCTCTCATCTAATCAAAATTAGGACCTAAACCTATGCCCCCATGATCAAGCCGGGAAAAGCTTGCTCTCAACCAATGAAGGCAAACTATACCGGTGAGACCGAAACCGACGTAATAAAAAAATATTTTCGACTTGCATTTGTTTTTAATGGTTTAAAAACTTCTCTAAAATTATGTTCGAGCTCTTGCATGGCTCTGAAAAATATTTTTAATTTCGAAATTAGAGGAGTGCTTAGCCTTAAAGGGAGGCAATCTAGTTAACCTAACCATGCATGCACCATGGTACATCACGGGATGCCCCTCCAACATATTTAAACCACATGCAAAGTACAAGCATGGGGGGCAGCCAAGGCTTTGTTTTGTAGGAATATCATGGATGCATGTGAGGCAAGGGAGTATGGAAGTGAGTCAAAACATGAAGCATCAAGTGGAAGGACCAATAAAGGAGTGGACGAGAGCGTTTGGGCGGTGCAACTCGTGGAGCACGCGGGCAGGGAAAGTTGCAGAGGTGAAATGATCGTGCTGGAAGAAAGACGAGACGGGGAGGAGCACCGAGGCCGGCCCGACCTACATAAGGAGCCCCCCGGCTCCCGTTTTCTGCGCAGCAAGCTTCCCTCTCCTTCCTTTGTTTGTGTGCTCAAGTTTGTGTGCTCAAAACCTCCGTAGACATAGCCAACCTTCCCAAGCTTGATAGCTCAAGAAAAAAAATCCACATCCTTAATCCACTCAAAGTCCGGACTCCAAAATAATATTTGTGTACCTTGTTACCGGTGAAAACCCCGGATATTTATTTGTGAGGGAGAGTGCTGCAATCAAGGAAGAAAACTACAAGTCTTTTCACCGAAGAAGAAGGGATCATCGTCGTCTAAGCCATCATCGACAACCTCTTCGAGGAGGCACTCGGTTTCCGAGTTTCCTCGGAGTGTGGAGGAGGACACGGCACCACCGAGGAGGAACCATACTCTTCTCCTTGGTGGCATGAGGGCCACACAAAACTCGTTTATTAGGTTTACCAAACCTCAATAACATATGGAGGAGCCGCCCGTCCAACCTCACCACTTGACACGATCATCCGCTCCACCTCCATATGCTCCGCGGTATTCCGAGGGGTATGTCATCATGACGGAGAAGGAGAAGAAGCTCGCTCGCCTTAAGTAGAGGCTTGTAGCAAACGTCGACATCGACGACCAAGCTCTCCACATATTGGGTTTCAAACGGGACACCGGTGCAATTCTCTAGCGGAGTGTCGGCAAACACCCACAAGAAATTCGCCTAGGAAATTTTCATGACCATGGCGTATACCCTTGATGAAGGAGTGCTGAGTCTCTCATTCCGTTGGAGGGAGCCCACAAGTGGAGAAGAAGGAAGACACCGTCGGAAGGGTAACCTTGATCAACGATGCTATTTCTAGCACCTTGATGGGGTAATCTCCTTTCATCCATGGGTTGCAATCGATCTTGAGATGTGATCATACTTTGTTGGATTATCTATCTATCATCTTGTGCTGAAAATACTTTAATGCTTAAGGCTAGCAACCATGCCGTAAAGGGAGTAAGGGCTCCAATGCTTCCTTGGATCCATTCAACACAATCCCCGATAGATTAGATTGGTTTTCATGACTCGAAATGATTGCATGTTCTAGTATCGTAGACCCATGGGCGAGTGTCTCCTATTTTCAAAAGGGAGCTCCGAAACAAGTATGTGCATGAAGGCACATGGGAAGGTCTTTTGGAGTATGATCACGGGAAGAGACCATCAACGAAGAAATACTATCCGAACCCATCATCCAAGTGTGTCACTTTTGTGCAAGTGGATTTTTGGGAGAACAAGAGAGACAAAGATAACCAATACAGAGTTGAATTGGCTTTACTCGGCTTTGATTGCCAAGTGGCCAATAGAACCCACTCACCTATGATCAACCGGTGGTGTTGTTTTTGCAACATCGAGTTCGGAAGATATTGGTTCGGGGTGTTGCCTCTCCATATTGGCTATCTCTTTAAAACCGGGTATAACAAGGAACCCAAATCATCTCCTACCCAGGACTTCCCTAGGAATATATGAAGAAAGGAAAATATAAGAGTGAAGATGAGAGAGGGGGCTTCCGAGTGGCCTAGGTGAATTTGCCCCTTCCGGATTGACGATTAAGACTTTTCTTGAGGGGAAGAAGATCGGTTAGAGGAAGGACTTCTTGTGCCGGCGAAGAAAAAAAAAATAAAAGGAGAAGGATTATAGGAGAAGGAGCTTCCACGACCCAAGAAGGAGGTGCACAACAAAAATTATGTCCCACCATTGGGAGGAACCCGGCGCCGCCGAGTTACTACGGTGGTGTACCAATGCAAGCATGGGGGAGTGGTGCAGCCATACCCCCACCATTTTTGCGGTGCCCAACGTAGCCTTTGCGGAGCCATATGCACACCTTCCTCAACCACAACAAAATGTGGCCACCATTGGAGGATACGCTGCAAGGAACGTGCAAATTATTGCAGCCATCCAAACCAATGCAAACCAAATGGGTGAAGGTAACGTAAACATCGCTTGTGAGCTTTGACACCTTCACCTAATACCATTGGACAATTCATAGGAGGAGTGGCGCATTCCTATTACAAGTAAGGGTACAACAACCAAGACTATCAATATCAACCACCGGCGGAAGATTAGAGAGAGGAGGAGCTTTAGTTATCTTTCCTTTACCCCCTTTTCTTTAATCTTCAGCTTGTTTGCGCCTATGTATGCGTAGTGTTTTCAGATTTTATTTAAATTTCAGCAAGTGTGTTAGTTTAATTTTCAGCATGTATCTTAGTGTTTATTTTCATCATGAATAATGTCACCACCAAGTTTTTACCTTTGGTAAAGTTACAAAATTCGTGCCATGATGATATATGATTAAAATTGCAGCTTTGTTCATCTTTGTAATTGATCTATGCATGTTTGAACTAGTGCTCTCTTAAAAATACAAATCTGAATTTATTTAAATGCTAGCTTAATCTTCAGCGGAGGTTATGATTAAAATAAAGACCCATAGTGTTTTATGTGCTCTCAAGTTATGAATAGATTAAAGATGTCTTTTATGCTCAAAAATATCGCTAACCTTGTCACAAATTTCGCTTGTGTGTTGCTCAACCTATCCAAAGCCTTATATATATTTGAGTGCATAAACCTTAGTGTACAAGATTTATTTTTGAGTGAGTTATTGCAGGCCATGATTTCTCCGGCCCGAGACTAAGAAGTTGGTCATTCCATTTTTTGCGTATCTATCTTTTTGCTAGCCTCTTATCCGTGCATTGTGTATCCCCGCATCGGAGATCTCACAAACTTCGCCGGATATCCACCCTTAAACCAAATATCATTTTTTTTGTGATTACCTCCTTGACCACAACCTATCGTTGAGAATGGATCATCAATTCAAGGAAGATCGCAAGACGGTGCCACGTTGAAGATTTCAAGTATCTCTCCAAGGAAAAATATCCCGGTACCTACCTTATTTTTCGCCTCTTTGCTCGAGACGAGCAACGTCTAAGCATGGGGGAGGAGGTAGGTACGGTGCAGTTTTAGAGTTCAAAAAGGGAGGATTTTTAAAAAATATATATATATAATGATGAAAGAAAAAAAATTCGGCGATGTACGTGACTTCCAGAGTGAAGAAAGAAAAAAAAACATATATATACATATAAGAAAGAAAGAAAGAAAGAAAGAAAGAAAGAAAGAAAAGAATGAGAAATATGAGAAAGAGAAAAAAATATATATGAGCGTAAAGTGAACTCCCCGGTTCTCTAAGAGTGCATTCAAGGCTTCAAGTTAAAAAGATCCATTCTCATTTTCCAACCATGTGCAATCCGATAACGAGGACTTCTTTTGTGCCTCGGGATCACTTTTTGCCATTTGCACATGTCCACTCATCTAAAAGTGTGTGTATTTTTCTCTTTCCCCTCCTTGACTTAACATTATTTTCCAATGACCTTTTTGACGAGTCTCGGTAAGACCATGAGAAGCTTGTCTTGTTTTGACAACACCTCATTTATAAAATCTTGTTAGGACTAAACTTTCCCAAAGCTCCATATAAAGCCTACCACACATATATATGAGAGGGAAAGGAGTAGAATATATAGGCTTGAGAGACAAGTGAGATGAGAGTTCATGAGCAATACACGAGATGATTTAAATTTGTGAACTTGGTTTGGCTCTTTTCTTTATCTTGTTCTTTATTTCAAAAATTCTGAGATCTATTTAAATTTTGGGAGCATGTTAATACTTGTGGGATGAGCTTAATAAGAATCTACCCTCCGTAGAGGTGAAGGCTAGTACATTATGGAACTTTAACGAATTAAACTTTTGAGAGCATTATGTTTTTTTTCATGTATGATCAAGTGCAAGGTTTAAACATTGTTTGGCAACGATGATATCCATCGAAGGCTTACTCGAGGACGAGCAAGGTTTAAGCATGGGGGAGATGTTGACGGTGAAAATCCGTCAACCTAGCCATGAGTTTACCTTCGGTGTTGGCATAACTTTTGTATCTTATTCATTGGTACTAACCCCCGTGGTATAACAAGTTCACTTGTGCATGTCGGTTTTGGAGTTATGTGTTTACGCGGGGTTTTAGTGTTGAATGCAAGACTTTCGGGATAAGTTCATCAAGCACCTCATGACAAGACCTTGAAGTCCCGAACAAGTCATGCAATGAAGCAAAATTAACTCCAAGAAGCCGGGACTTGATCCGAGAAGACGACGGACTCCGGGGACCGACCGTAAAAGTGCGTCGAATCTTGCAAGACAAGGAGTTGAGTCCAATTCGGAGAGAAACCGACGACATGGACCTACATGCGAAGGGGGAAGCATCCAGGAAGCAAGGGAACCGACCTCGGGCAAAGGAGCCCGCGGGCCGGGCCAAAATGGGCCCGGGCCGGCCGGCCCGGCCGGTCGGCCCCGGAGCCCATTTTGGGCCCAAAACCGTCGCCCTTTGCCCTAGCCGCCAATCGGGCTATTTATAGTCCCCCGACCGAGAGCCACGCGAGAGAAGAAGTCGTATTCCGCCGCCGAGGAGCGAGAGAAGCTTGAGGGACACCAACTTGAAGATGAGGGTCGTGCTAGTTGTCTAGGGTTTCCCCCGGCCGACGTGGGAACCTTGCATGGAAGACCACGTCGGAGCTCGGAGCGAGGATCAAGATCGAGGGAGGGCCCGGTGGTGATCTTGTTCATGTAATCATTCATGGTGAAGTTTGTAAGTGAATTCGATTTCTAGCGATCAAGTGCCTTCTCGATGATTTTGTTTTCTTCTTGGTTTTGCTTCTTCTACGATCTATACTTAAGATAGATTACATAGGGTGCTCTTGTAGCCGCGGTGGCTAGAGGTGCATACCCGGACCGGCCAAGTGATTTCAACTTGTTCTATCGAACTCGCCCTAAGCTCCCCGCATGAATAGGGATACGTTGTGACGAACGGGGGTCTCGAAAGGCGGATGTTTTCGGAGTCGGATGGGAAGGCCACGATTTAAAGATGCTTTTAATGAGATTCGCTTTTCTATCTTCATCTATCTTGTTTGGAGCTACAACATAAGCATGATCTAGATTCTCTAGATTGGTTATCTCTTGCTTTCTCTTGTTACCTCTTTAGTAGATTAGATTAGATTAGATTAGATTAGATTAGATTCGTTTTCTTTATGAGTTAGTAGATTAGATGCAACTTGGCTTCATTAGATAGCTTTACCTTGCTTTACTAGATTGAATCCTTGCGTTGCACATTGTTCCACGGATTCGATACCTTGGGTTCACCACTCGAGGGAAGAAGGGTCCCTTGACTACGACGGGAGACTTGTCCGCTTGCAAGTCACAAACGAACTTTGATACAACTATTAACCGTCAACACCGGTACGAAGCTACCGTACGCAAAGTGCTCAACACCTCGCGAAGCTACGACACTACTTCCCGGAGTACTCGATCTCCGTCGTCACCGACTACCCGCTCGGCGACATCTTGCGGAACCAAGATGCTACTGGAAGGATCTCGAAGTGGGCAGTTGAACTCAGCACCCTCAACATCGACTTCAAGCCACGAACAGCCATCAAGTCGCAGGCACTTGTCGACTTCATGGCGGAGCGGCGGGAAAATTAGTTACCTACTCCAACTAAGCGCCCAGAGCACTGGGTGATGTACTTCGACGGCTCGCTCAACCTTGAAGGCGCAGGTGCAGGGGTACTCCTGATTTCCCCAACGGGCGAATAACTCAAGTACGTCCTGCAGATCTTTTGAAGGTCTCAAACAACGAAGCCGAGTACGAAGCTCTACTACACGGGCTCCGCCTCGCGGCTTCACTGGGTATCAAGCGGCTACTAGTCTACGGCGACTTCGCAGTGGTGATCAACCAAGTCAACAAGTCCTGGGACCGCAACAGGAGAACATGTACGCCTACTGCCTAGAAGTCTGCAAGCTCGAGAACAAGTTCTACGGTCTCGAGTTCCATCACGTCGTCCGCGACAACAATGTTGCAGCGGACGTCCTGTTGAAGCTTAGCTCTACTCGCGCTCAAGTACCAGCGGGCGTCTTCGTCCACGAGCTTCATGCGCCATCCATCCCGGAGCCGGCGCCACCGACCACTGATCCAGCACATCCCCCGCCTGGCCAAGAGGTCATGATGATAGACGTGGACTGGAGGCAACCCTTCATCGACTACATCTGCGACCAGAAGGTTCCCTCGGACAAGAACTTGGCCGAGCAACTCATCCGCCGTGCCAAGTCCAACGTACTAGTCGGAGACAAGCTCTACAGGCGGGGCGCATCTTTTGGAGTACTCATGAAGTGTGTCCCCCGAGAACAAGGCAAGGGCATCTTGGAGGAGATCCATAAAGGCGTCTGCGGCAACCACGCGTCCTCACGCACGCTGGTCAGCAAGGCCTTCCGACGAGCTTTCTACTGGCCCACAGCTTTGGGCGATGCCGAAGAACTCGTCAGAAGGTGCCAAGGGTGCCAATACTTCACCAAGCAACAACACGTCCCGGCCTACAAGCAAGTCATCATACCGCCAACCTGGCCTTTCGCCTGCTGGGGGCTCGACATGATTGGGCCTCTCCCGACTGCGCCAGGTGGATTTAACAGAGTATTGGTGGCAATCGACAAGTTCACCAAGTGGATCGAGGTCAAGCCGGTCACATGCCCCAAGGATGGCAGAGTACTCGACTTCTTGGATGAACTCGTGCATCGCTACGGACTACCCCACCGCATCATAACAGACCTGGGCTCCAACTTCAATAATCACCAGTTCTGGGAGTACTGCGAGAACAGCGGGATCGACGTCTGGTATGTCTCAGTTGCCCATCCTCGGGCTAATGGACAAGTCGAGCACGCCAATGGGATGGTACTCGACGCACTCAAGAAGCGACTGCACGATGCTGCTAATTCAAAAGGATGCAAGTGGATCAAGGAACTGCCCAATGCGCTCTGGGCTACGTACTCAACCCTCCAAACCAACGGGTCAATCACCTTACTTCCTAGTCTATGGCTCCGAAGTAATTCTCCCAGCCGACGTCATGTGGGATTCACCAGCGGTAGAGCAATACGACGAAGGCATATCTGAAGATAGCAGACGAGTTGATATCGATGGACTCGAAGAAGCTCGCTGCGCCGCCCTTGTCCAATCAGCAAGGTACCTTGAGGGTATCCGACGCTACCATGATCGCAACGTCAAGGAACGCTCCTTCAACGTCGGTGATCTCGTCTCCGCCGCATCCAGAACACGGAAGGACTGCACAAGCTCAGCTCGCCATGAGAAGGTCCCTTCACAGTTGCAAAGGTGACCGGACTAGGCTCCTACCGCCTCTAGATGCTTGAAGGCGAAGACGTCAGCAACTCGTGAAATATCGACCAGCTCTGTCGATTCTACGCCTAGTCTCTCGACTACCCTGGGGGCTCAAGTATGCACGACTACACCAAGACCCCTTCGTTGTAAGTGGCCTCTGGGTCCAGGCACTAGTCTCCGAACTACTCTACTCCAAGATCCAACGTTCACGGCTACTAACGGATCTCGGGCTGCTCAGAGCGACAAAGGACTCGAGCAGCGGTCTATTGAAAGACCATGTACCTCTAGATCCAGCCTATACGGCTACTGGCGGATCTACCGCTGTAAGCGGCTATGCGCTCTAGCACCACTTAGCCGTAGGCGGCCTCCGGGTCCTGGCGACTACTCTTGTAAAACGGCCCTGGCCATCCAGGTGTACTTCTTTCGGTAATAAAGTTTGATTATCTATCAACTGACTTACTGTGTTTCCCTTAACGGGCCTACTGGTGAGTACCACTACTCGTGACAACTCTGCGATGAGAACTCCGCATACATATCTCGGGACAACAAGTACTCATTTCTGAAAGTTTTATCATTCATAATTAAACAAGTTCACTACAACTTTGTTTATACACAACTATCGCTACAAGCTAACCCTACAGGACTACTGGAGGTTCAGCTTTTCAGCGACCTGCTCAGTAATTGGCGCCATCTGCTCCAGGAGCTCCGCGTACTGCTCGTCAGTACAGTTGGCGGCTAGTCCACCCGCGACTACGTCCACCGGAGCCTTGGGGAAGTACGACTTCATGTATGCCAAGATTTGATTGGGGATCGACTTTGCTAGATGCTTGACGTACGTCACCAGCCGACCAGGGGCTTCTCTCAGCCGGTCCACCAACAGAGCTATCTTCGCCCCGCCCGGATGAGGCACCAGTAGCCTCGCAATGGGAAGTGCGGCTTCTTCAAATTCTTTGAGCTGGGCCCGCAACTTCTCGCAGTCTTCGTTCAGCTTCTGCAGGGATTTGTAACAGTTGACGAGGTCACAGTCCGAGGCAATTCGGAGCTCCATGTGCTTATCGCACTCGTAAGCCAACTGCTTATAATCATATTCAAGTACCTCGCGAGCCTCCTTCTCCCGGTAGAAGAGGTTCTTCATGTCGACTTCTGAAGCCTTCATTTGCTCGACCCGGGTCTCAAGCTCTGCAATCAACAAACAAGGCGGGTTTAACCTGTTGCAAGGTACTTCCTATGGGTGCTCGACAAGACAGCAGCGTACCTTTGTTCTTGTTGCGGAGCGACTTGTTCTTGCGCACCAGCTCGTCGCTTTTCGCCTGCATGTCCTGGACTTTGTTATGGTACTGGGCGAAGGCGCCGTCAAGCTTCGACTGGAGCATGGTGGAGTGCTTTCGGGCCTTCGCGAGTTCTTTCTCTAATGTTTCCGCACGGAGCACTGCGTCGTCGTAGCCTTGGAGCATGTCAGATTTTTGTCGGGATCTCTCCACGACATCCTGCAGTAGACAATAACTGTTACTCGGGTACTCAGCACTTATGGCAAACTGACTACTCAAGGGTGCCGATAATGTCGGGGACCGCCCTAGGGGTCCCCTCAAACAAGGGGGAACCCCTACTTAAATTCTCGCATCCATATAAGCTAAGCCTAACCATGCGGAAACTAACCCCGCGGACACGGCCCACGCAACGGGGACTTCGTGAGGCCCACCAAGGCGGCCCGCCTAGGAAGACCCCTCGAGCCGAGGCTCCGCCTCGCCCGAGGGCATGCTCCTCCTCGAACGGGCTCCGCCCCGCTCGAGGGGCGGCTCCCTCCTCGAACGAGGTTCCGCCCCGCTCGAGGGGCGACCCTTCCCTCGAGCGGCCCCGCCCCGCTCGAGGGCGCGCTCCCCTCGAGCGAGTCCCGCCTCGCTCGAGGGTCCGCTCCGCCCTCGGCGGGGGCCCGCCACGATCACGGGCGCCCCGCACGCGTGCGCCGGCCCCGTACTTGGCATTTAACGCCCGACGCCGCGGGACGCGCGCCATCATGCGCCCGGGCTCACGCCCCGGTGCCGCCGCACCAACTCCCCGGGGAAGGAGCCCATCCCCGCCCCCGTGGGATGGACCGTGCGGTACGGCCGGTGTCGGTCCCGTGACACCGTGCGCACGCCGCCGTACGACTAACGCGCCCGACCCTCGAAAGGAGGCCGGCGCCCCCTCGTTTCCACTTTCTCGTGACCTTGCGGGGTTAGGTGAGGGGGCGCTAGGCGGTGGATGGCCATCCCGGCCACCGTAACGGCGCGGCCGCCGTACCCACGCGTGCGGGCGCACGCCCGACTCCACGGGGGGCACGCCCAAGCACCGCAGCAACCACTCCGTCACCGCGAGCTCATTGGGAAGGAACGCCGTTCGCCCGCTCCCCGTACCCCGTGCCGGTCGTCATCGCACCTCCCTCGAAGCCTATCGAGAGAACGCCATCACCATCCGCCGCCTCCTACCCTCGAACCGCCACCTTGTTCGGGTACAAGGTAGGCCATCATGGCCGGATCGCGGCGAAGATCAACCGGGCGGCCGCCCATTCTACACCATAGCACGACGAGCTCCCACCCGTAGCTAGGTAGCGCGGCGTGCATGTAACTCGCCGCCCCCTTGGCCTATAAAAGGGGAGGCGAGCCCCCCGACCGCGGGGGGACGAGTTCGAGAGGAGTTCGGACGAGTCCGAAGAACACGGCTCACCGTGCACTCACTCTCTTATTCTCCCACAACATCTTCAGCCACCCACTAGGGACTTGGGAGCCACGCTCCTCTCCCGCCTTGCTTGTATTTGCCCCACTACAAGCACCCCCGGTGCTGAGCAATATAGTGCCACGAGCACACCACTGCTGGACGTACGGCCCCCTCGGCCGGAACCAGGATAAATCCTTGTGTCATTTGTTGCTTAGCATCGACCATCGAGGGATAAACTTAGGCGCTATCTACTGGTTAGTGTCGGGACCATATTCCGCACCGACAGTTGGCGCCCACCGTGGGGCGTGCGAGCGCCTAAGGTCATTTCGCTGACTCCCTCCATGGTGATTCGCACCGAGTACCGTAGCACCCGCTACAACATGGGTAGCTCGGACCCCCTTCGGCCGGGCTCGAGATCCGCTTCGGGGACTTGAACTTCCGGGCCACGGGGAATGGCTATCTCATGCGCCTCACCAACCGTGAGGAGCTACGCGCGCGCGCGGGAGGCCGGTCCGCTCGGTCACCGCCGCACGCACGACATCGGCGCGGTGCCCTGCAGGCACGGATGCGCGGGTCCGTCGACGCCCCGACGCCGTCGCCGCTGCGGGGCGCGCTCGCGTCGGGCGCGGTCCGAGCGGCGGCGGCCGAGCGCGCGCGCCGCCCGGCGCGGTGCGCCCACCGTCACGACGGCCGCCACCGCCCCGGCGGGACCGCGCGCGGTCTCCGGACCACGCGTCCCCATCGGCTGCGTGGCGCCACTACGGCCTACAACGCCAACGTCAACACGACGATGCGCGAGGGTTCCGCCCGGTCGGCACGTTTTCGTCGCCGGGGATCCCGGCGCTTCGACGGCGGACGAGACGTCCCCGGGCTCCGTCGACACGATGCCACCCGCCAACCGTCATGGGTACGCGAGTGGGACTTCTCCCGTGTGCCGGACCCGGTCGCGTTCGGGCGCTTCCTCGACGCCACGGACTACGGGTTTGGGCGCTCCGACGACTCTCGCACCTGGGAGCTACGACCCCACGCGGGAATGTCGCGCCGTCATCACCAACGACCCGCCAACGCCGCCGTGCGGCGGCGCGGAGATGGGGAAGTCACGCCGGCCCCGGGGGTTGCCACGCGCCCGGCCGCGGGGCCAAGCGCCCCCGCCGGGGCCGACGTCGACGCGCGGCGGCCCAAGCTCGTGAGCTCGAGGCCAAGGCGCGAGGAGTACGGACCGTGCGGCCGCTCCGCGCCTCGATGGCGGGAGAGGCCTCCGCGCGCGGCGAACGCGCACGGGAGTTAGGCCGTCAAGTCCGCGACCGCCTCAACCCCCGTCCCCAACGTTGACAACGCGGATACTCCACCGCGGGCGAGCCAAAAGCTCATCGCCGCCGCAACACCGCCGCGCGCGCCATGCCGCACCCTCGACCCCCGAGGCTCGAGAAATGCACCGCGAGGTGCGGACCCTCCTTGAGCAAGCGGCCGGTCCGGCGGGCCGAAAGCTCGCCCTCACGCATCCGCCAACGGGGGGGACGCGCGGGGTGATGATCCGCACCGGGGGGCGAACCCTCGGTGCATGCGGGTCGACTCCGCCGACCGAGGGACGCACGCCGGCCAAGGAACGCCTCCTCGACACACGCGGCGCCGGATGGCGACGCCCGCAACGTCATCAACGCCGGCGCACCAGCAAGGCGGACGCGCGAGCGGCCGGGGGCTACCACCCTCGAAGGGGTGGACGCTACGACCGGCGGTGAGGATCGCTCCCCAACGCCGAGCCCCCGGCACCCGCGTGTTCGGCCCGGGAGATCCGCACGGCGGCGTTCCCCCGCCGCTTCCGTCAACCCTCGACGATCACCAAATACAACGGGGAGACGGACCCTCGTGTCTGGCTAAACGACTACCGCCCGGCTCGGTGGGCGGGGCCACCAACGACGAAGTGATCATCCGCAACTTGCCCCCCGCATCCGGGCGACGCGGCCGGACATGGCTCGAGCATTTGCCCGCCAGCCAGATCCACGACTGGGACGATCTAGTCCACACCTTCGTGGGCAACTTCCAGGGCACATACGTGCGCCCCCCGGAACTCCGGGACTCGCGCTCCCGCACGCGAGAAGCCGGGCGAATCGCCGCGGGACTTCATGCGGCGCTTCTCCAAGCGGCCCCGCACGAGCTCCCCGGCCGTGGCACAATCCGAGATCGTGCACGCGTTCCTCGAGGGCACCACGTGCGGGACCTTGTGCGCGGGCCGGGACGCGCCCCGCCCACGGACTCGAACGAGCTATTCGACATTGCCCCCCGGCTTCGCCTCGGGAGAGGAGGCCGTGGGGGCAATTTTCGATGGCAAGAGGGGCAAGCGCTCGAGGGACACGCCGCCGGAGGGCGGCGGGTCCAAGGAGCCGCGCGCGCGACAAGCGGGGCAAGAAGGGGAAGAAGCCGCGCCGCGGGCGCGCGGCGGGGCGCAACGGCGGCAACGCCGAGGCCCTCGGCGTTGACCCGGCCGGCGGGGCCCTCGACGAGCTCCTCGAGGCCGGGGGTTTTCGACGACATGATGAAGAAGCCGTGCCCTTACCACAAGACCCCGTGAACCACACTCTTGAGCAATGCGACATGCTCAAGAAGTTCTATGGCCGTGCCGCCGCGAAGGAGGGCGGAGGCCAAGAAGGATGGGGGCGACGGCGACGCGGGTGGCTTCCTGCCGGTCGAAAATGTGTTCCTCATTTTTGGGGGGATCCACGTCGACATGTCAACCGGCGCCAAGAAGGAGCGGCACGAAGTCCTCGCCGCGAGAGGGGCACCTCCGGCCTTTCTCAGGCGGTCGAAGGATGCCATCACCTTTAGCGGGATGATCACCCAAACCGCATCCCGAACCGGGCCGGTACCCCACGGTGGTCGATCCCATCATTGGGAACGCCGGTTTCGAAGGTCCTTATGGACGGAGGCGATAGCCTCAATATCCTCTTCGACGCATCACCGCGCCTAATGGGGATTGGGGTCGGACCGTGCGGCCCGGCACGAAGCCGTTTCACGGCATCGCGCCGGGAAGCGGGTTCAACCCCTCGGGCGGATCGATCCGCCCGTGCAGTTCGGGACCCCCAAGAATTTCCGCAAGGAAACCCTCACCTTCGAGGTGGTGGGATTCAAAGGGGCCTACCATGCCATCCTTGGGCGACCATGCTATGCCAAGTTCATGGCGGTCCCCAACTACACGTACCGAAGATGAAGATGCTGGTCCAAACGGCGTCATCACCGTCGGGTCGTCGATCGAGCATGCATTCGGCGCGATGTCGAGTGCGTGGAACATGCGGAGGGCACTAGCGGTGGATGAAGCCGCGTGAACACGGTGGAGAAGATGGTCAACGACGACCTCAGCTCCGCCACCAAGCACGTCGGCACATTCGAGGCCGCCGAGCAAACCAAAGGGGTCCCCCTCGACCCATCAGCCCCCGAGGGCAAGGCTTTGAGGGTCAGCTCGACCCTCGATCCCAAATAGGAAGCAGTGCTCGTCGACTTCCTCCGCGCCAACGCCGACGTTTTCGCGTGGAGCCCCTCGGACATGCCGGGGCATTCCGAGGGAGGTCGCCGAGCACTCCCTTGATATCTGCCTAATGCTCGCGGCCCTTCGGCGGCGGCCGCGCCGCTTCGACGAGGAACGGCGACGGGCGATCGGAGTGGAGCCGCGGAAGCTCCTCGAGGCCGGATTCATCAAGGAGGTGTTCCACCCGACGTGGTTAGCTAATCTGTGCTTGTAAAAAAGAAAAATGGGAAGTGGAGGATGTGCATTGACTACACAAGTCTCAATAAAGCGTGTCCAAAAGTTCCTTTTCCTTTGCCGCGCATAGATCGATCATTGATTCCACCTGCCGGTGCGAACTACTCTGTTTCCTTGATGCCTATTCGGGATATCATCGGATAAAAATGAAGGAGTCCGACCGGCTCGCGACTTCGTTCATCACACCGTTCGGGACGTTCTGTTACGTCACGATGCCTTTGGCCTCGAAACGCGGGCGCGACCTATCGCCGCCGCATGCGGCACGTTTTTGGGGACCATATCGGGCGAACGGTCGAGGCTTACGTAGACGACATCGTCGTCAAAACCGAGGAAGGCGGACGACCTGGTCGGCGATCTTGGCATCGCATTCGGTTGCTGCGGGCCAACGGGGGTCAAGCTCAACCCCGAAAAATGTGTCTTTGGAGTGCGCGGGGGGCATGCTCCTAGGATACATTGTCTCCCGGCGGGGAATCGAGGCCAGCCCGAAAAAGGTCGCGGCCCTCGAGCGAATGGGCCCAATTCGAGACCTCAAAGGGGTGCGAGAGGTGCCTGGGGTGCCTTGCCGCCCGAGCCGCTTCATCTCGAGGCTCGGTGAGAAGGGCTGCCCCTCTCCGCCTTGCTCAAGAAGCACGAGCGCTTCTCTTGGACCGCCGAGGCCCAGAAGCGCTCGACAAGCGTAAAGCATCTCTCGACACACGCCCCAATCCTCACGCCGCCGCGAGACCGGCGAGCCCCTCCAACTCTACGTGGCCGCAACCACCCGGTGGTCGGCGCCGTGATCGTTGTGGAGCGCACGGAGGAAGGACACGCCTGCCCGTGCGAGGCCGATCTATTACATCGGCGAAGTCCGTCGGACACAAAGACGCGCTACCCTCGGGTCCGGAAGCCGTCGTACGCGGTGGTCCTCGCGCGGCGCAAGCTCCGCCACTACTTCGAGGCCCACCCGCTTACGGTGGTCTCTTCCTTCCCGCTAGGAGAGATCATTCGCAACCCCGATGCGGCGAGTGCAGTATTGCCAAGTGGTCCGTGGAGTTGATGGGCGAAACGCTCGCCTATGCTCCGCGCAAGGCCATCAAATCGCAAATCTTAGCGGACTTCGTCGGCCGAGTGGACGGACACACGACCGCCGCCCCTCAAATTCACGCGAGGCTTTGGACTACGTTCTTCGACGGCTCGGTGATGAAGACGGGAGCGGGCGCCCCGGGCACCCTCTTCGTGTCACCCCTCGGGGAGCACATGCGCTACGCAATGCGCCTCCACTTCCCCGCGTCCAACAACATGGCGGAATACGAGGCCCTCCTCTGCGCGCCTCAAAATCGCCATTGAGTTGGGCATCAAGCGCCTCGACGTGCGAGGGGACTCGCGGCTCGTGATCGATCAAGTCATGAAGAACGCGAGGCGCCACGACGACAAGATGGAGGCCCTACCGCAAGGCCGTGCGGGCCCTCGAAGACAAGTTCTACGGCATCGATCGAGCTCAATCACGTACCCCGCCGCTACAACGAGGAGAGCGAGACGAACTTGCCAAGATCGCGTCGGGCGGATTACGCGTTCCCCCGAACGTTTTCGCGCGTGACATCGCGCGGCCATCGGTCGCCTTCGAGCCCTACCCCTCGAGCGACAGCGAGACCCTCGGGGCTCCTCGAATCCCGGCGGGTGCGGAACCCATGGAAGAGGACCCCTCGAACGAGGCGTACGTGCTCTCCCTTCTCGAGGGGTACGGCTCTCACGAGGGCCGTCGCGATGGACATCGAGCCGGCTCGCGCCAAGCGGACCGGGCGGGAGAAGTACATCGCCTGGATTGCTCGAGGGGAGCTCCCCGCAGACCGGGCCGCAGCCAGGCGCATCGCCAGGATGGCCAAGTCGTTCACCCTGGTCGACGGTGAGGCGACAAACGCGCCGGCGTCGGCATCCTCCGGCCGATGCATACCCATTCCCGAGGGGGCGCGAGCTCCTACGGGACATCCACGCGGGAATTTGTGGCCACCACGCCGCGCCGCGCACCCTCGTCGGCAACGCGTTCCGCCAAGGCTTCTATTGGCCTACCGCGGTCGCGGACGCTAACGAAGTCGTGCGCACTTGCGAAGGGTGCCAATTCTCGCCCGCAAAACCAACTTGCCGGCTCACGCTCGCAAACAATCCCCGTGACATGGCCGTTCGCCGTGTGGGGGTTGGACATCGTCGGGCCCCTGCGGAAGGCGCCGGGGCTTCACCCACCTGCCGGTCGCAATTGACAAGTTTTCCAAGTGGGTGGAGGTGCGCCCCATCACAAATTTGAGGGGTCGAGCGAGCGGTTACGTTCTTCACCGACATCGTCTACCGCTTTGGAGTGCCAAACTCCATCATCACGAACAACGGGTCCCGCCTTCACGGCCGGAAGTTCTTGGAGTTCCGCGACAAGTTCCACATCCGCGTGGATTGGGCGGGCGTGGCGCACCCACGTACCGACGGCCAAGTGGAACGTGCCAACGGCAGATCCTACGGGGGCCTCAAACCCGATTACCGACCCGACTCAACAAATGCGGCGGAAATGGCTCCAAGAACTACCAGCGGTCGTGTGGAGCCTAAGGACCACCCCAAGCGAGCCACGGGGTTCACCCCCGCTCTTCCTAGTCCATGGCGCGGAGGCCGTCCTCCCCACGGATGCGGAATACGGGTCGCCCAAGGTTCGAGGCTACAACGAGGATGCTAACCGACGAGCCCGCGAGGACTCCTTTGGATCGCCTAGACGGCGTACGCCTCGTGGCGTTGATGCACTCCGCAAGGTACCAACGGTCCTACGGCGCTACCAAGCACGCAAGATACGTCGAAGGGATTTCGGCGAGGGGATCTGGTCCTAAGGCTACGCCAAGACAACCGAGGGCACCACAAGCTATCGCCCCCATGGGAGGGACCCTACGTCGTGGTGAAGGTGCTCAAGCCGGACACGTACAAGCTGGCCAACGAGGACGGCGAAGAACTCACCAACACTTGGAACATCCAACAGCTACGTCGCTTCTACCCTTAGCTAGGATTTCCAAGTATTTTTCGTTGTACAAACACACGGCCAACACCCCGCTGGTGTCACCTATGTAAATACTCCAAGTATAATAAAAGGGCAACTCGGCTTTCCCCCGAAACCCAAGTTACCCTCGGGGACCTGCGGGGGGCACCCCCCCCCAAATGGTCCCATTTTTTCGCGCAAAAAACGTAACAACACGCGCTAAGTTTGTTTCCTACTAACCACGAGCTACGATTCGAACAGGCGTAGGCGGCACGGCGGAAGGAGCGCGGCGAGCCGGGGAGACGGCCTCACGCCGCGCGGCTATGGCCCGTCTCTCTCGCCTCCAACCCAGCGGGCCCCTGCGAAAGGCGGACTTCCCTAACTAGAATCTACTCAGGAGGAAGAGGGGAAGCAAGCGCGATAAACAAGCGATTTCATTTACAAACTGCCTATGATTCACGAAACTACTTGTTTAATTACAAGAGGCCACGAGGCCACAATTCCTAATACACTTAAACAAAAAAACGGGCCTAGCGCCCGGTGCTTTTCGGGGCAGGGGCGAGGCCGGAGATCGGGCCGCGCGTCGGAAGAGGAATTCCTCGAAGGCCTTGGCAAGCGACTCGGCGGCGGCGGCAGCAAGCGCGTCCGCACGCTCCATGGCCACCTCGTCCTCGACGCCCTCGGGCACGATGTAGCCTTCCGCTACCGCCTCGAGGTTGACCTCGTAGTGGGATCGCACCACTCCGAGGGCCTTCGCACGCCCGTGTGCAACGCCCGGCGCACCCGCTCCGTGACGTGGCCACCGAGGGCGCGCGCGGCCGGCCGCAGAGCCGCCCGGACATCGCCTTCCTCGACGACGTGGCCGGGACAGTCTCGAGGGCCGCGTCCCGCCGCCTCTCCGCAGCCCTCGCTCGCAGGGAGTTGTAGGAGGCTCGCGCAGGCTCTCGGCTCCGCCCGGGGCCGCGTGTCCCGGGGCGGCGCAAGCTCGGAAGCGACAAGACGACGGAAATCAGAAAAGGGGAAGACAAACCCTCTAAAGCAAAAACCAACGAGCGGTCGACAATAGCTTACCTTCGATTTGCCTCCTCCCCGCATCAAGGTCGCGCGCACGGACTCAGCGCCGCCGAGGCCCGCACGGTCTCGCCTTGCTCGACGAGGGGCCATCTCTTGCGCGGCGTTGCGATGCGAGCGTCAACGCCTCATCCTCAACCTCGCAGAATGCGGCGTTCCGCTCCTCCCGTCGACTTCTCCGCCGCCCCTCGCGAGCAACGCGCTCCCCCGCTCCGGCCGTCGTCCCGGCGCCGGCCAAGGGCGGCTCCCTCGCTCTCGCTGGGAGCCGCCCCCTCGCCCCTCCCGCGGCGATGCGCTCCGCTCGGAGTCGCCCCTCGCCGCGGCCGAGAGCCGCCAGCCTCGGCGTCGAGGGCGGCCTTCGGGTCATCCGCCTCCTTTCGGGCGCGTCGCTCCATCCCGCGCGCCGCCCTCGGCCCGGCGCCGCCCGCGCCCTCGCGCTCCCTCGAGCGACGTGCGGAGCCTCCCTGGGCCCGGCCCGAGGCCACCTATCGCCTCCTGTGTGGCGCCACCGTCCGCGTCTTCTCCCGTGTCCTCGCGCGCGTTCCGCGCCTCGTCACGATCGACGAGGGCCGCGCGGATGCGCCCCCGAGGCTCGAGTCACGCGCCGCGTCTTGCCCCGAGCTCCTGCGGCCGCTCACACCACGCCAACGCCCTGGGTAGACCGGGCCGGGCTCGTCCGCGTCCCAAGAGCCTCCGCAAGCGCGTCGAAAGCGCCGCATCGCTCCCGAGCCGGCGGGCCTCGCCGCCCACCGGTCGAACGCGCCGTACCTCTCGCGCGCCGCGCTCAAGCCCGGGAATCCACACATCGAGCCTCGCGCCGCCAAGTCTCGAATACGCCGCGCGAAAGCGAAAAGGGGAAAGAAGAAAGGCAACCGTGGCTCACCCGAAGACGATCCAAGCCGGCCGCCGTGAACCCGCGCCGCCCTCGTTCAACGCGCGCTTGAGCGTGGCGCCGTGGCCATGCGAGAGCTCGCCCGCAGCTCCTCGCTCCCTCCGGGGCGTCGGGCGAACGCCGGGGGATCCTCCACCGCCCCCCCACCCGGCGGGCGACCGCATGGGAGGACGAGGCCTCGCGCGCCGTGCCCTCGGCCCCCACTATCATACGACCCTCGTGACGCCCTCACGAGGGCCCTCCCCCGGGGCTCGGGGAGAGGAGGGGGGGCCGGGGCGGGCCATCGGTCCCACCCGCGCGCGCAAGTCGTCCGAGAGCTCCACCACCTCCGCCGGGGACCGCCTACGGCGGAGCCGCCCTCGCTCCGCCCGCCGGCGCCCTCCACCGCGCCTCCGCGGCGCCGCGCCGCCCGCCGTGGCGCCCGTTGCCGCCACCTCCGTCCGCGCCGCCACGTCCCGCGGCACTCCGCGGTTGCGCCCGCTCTCCTCACCGCGAGGCGCGCGCGCGGCGGCACCTCCGCCGTAGCCGCCGGCCGCGCCCGCGCCTCCATGGCGACCGGCGCCGCCCGCCCCGCGACCTCCTGGTTGCGCGCGACGGCTGATCCACGGCCGGGCCCGCGGCCCCAGCCCCGGCCTTGCCGCCGTGCCCGCCGCCGCGCTCGTTCTCGGGCGCGACCCCCTCGACGAACGCCGCCGGTGGGGATCGACGCATCCGTCCTCAAAGACCTTGGCCGGCAAGAGGAGGGATTCGGTGGCCCCTCGCCGCGAAACACGAACGGAGGATTAGAGCATCTAATAACCAAACAAATTAAGGCCAAGCAAAGGAAGAGCAGACTCTACCTCGGGGGGAAAAGGCCCGCTTTCCTTTTCCTCGAGGCTCCGACGAGGCCGGGCAGGGGCCGCACCGCCGCGCGCTCCCCGGGACCCCGCGTCGCCGCACGCGGCGGCACGCCCGCCCGACGCGTAGGCGCACCCGACGGCCGCCATGCTGCGCCGGGGCACGTTGTCCCGCGCGCCGCCGCCGACCGACGCCGCCCCTCGACGAGGACGCTCGCGCGCGCGGACGCGCCCCCGCCGCGTGCGGCACGCTTGACGCGCGCGCAGCACGCCTGGGCCGCGCGCCTCCGTGGCGCGCGCCGGCGCCCTCGCCGCGCGTGCCGCCCGACGACGACCGGCCGCTGGGCGGCGCCGACGCACCCGCCCTGCACGAAGCCGCCGCCCGACGCCGCCGGCCGAGATCCGCGACGGGGGCGCTTGGCCGCCACCCGTCCGAGGGGCCCTCCCCTCGTACTCTTCCTCTCGTCCGGTCCGAGGACGAGGGCTCCTCGATGTCGTGGGAGGAGAGAGCCCCGCCCCTCCCGCCGGGCCGTACTCGGCGGCTCCGTGCGTCGCGCGCGCTTGGCGCCGCCTTGCGTGCTCCCTCTGCGCGCCGCTCTCGCTCCCCGTCGCTCCCGCGCGCGCCGCCCCGGCCGAGCGCACGGAGTTTCCGGGTGGTGGAACCCACGATGTGCGCAGTCCGCACTGAAATCGCGCACGAGAAAGAACGGGCAAGACATCAGAAACTAATCGAAGAACGAGGACTAAAACAGAATCAAAAAACCACACTCACCAACGGGCTTGGTGGGGAGCATCTCGAGGTCCCGACTGTGGTCCTGGACCAACAGCGCCCGCGTCCGGTGTCGACGGCGCTCCGCCGCCCGGTGAGCCGCGTACGGGCCGCTCCAACAAGTGTCGGGGAGCATCCGCGACCGCTGTGTCGACGGGGTTGGCCGCCTCCGTCATCCCCGAAGATGCAAGAGGCGGCCCTCGCACCGACGGCACGCATTCGACGTGATGAAGGAAGGCGAGGACGCCCTCGATCGCGTTGGAGCCCCTCCTCGCCACCGCCGCAAGGCGGCGCAGGATGGAGTCCCTGGCGCGCCCCTGGCGGTTGGCCGTAGGCAACCCGCAGCCTCAGGCGCAGTCCGCCCTCTCCTTGAACACCCGCCCTGTAGGAGGAGGCTCGCCCGCGCGCGCAAACCATCCCCGCTCCCGACCGGCATTGTTCGTCGCCACGGGCGTGGGGATGTAGGGGAGTTCTTGAGCCGCCTACGCAACAGCGACACATCCCGGGCCGCCGCGCGCACCGCGCGGCGGGGTCCTCTTCGCTCCGTCGTAGGCCGCGTGATGAGCTCGGCTGCGGAAGAGGTGCACCGCAGCTCCCGCCTGACCGGATCCCTAGGGGACGCCGCGCGACGCCCACGAATGTGGCCGCCCGCGAGATAGCGCTGGGGGCGAAGTTGTGCGCCCACCACCCCGTAGTGGGGGAAGCCAACGCCTACAAAAATGTGCCGCCGGCGCGTTGAAGCCGGGCCGTGGTAAAGGAGGAAGCTCACTCACGATCTCCTCCCAAGCGGATTGGGCTCGAGGGTGCGACGGATGGCGGCAGCTAACCACCCGCCGGCGCCCATCTTCTACTGGCGACAACCGGTCGGCGGCGATCGCCGCTCGGCTGGCAGTTGGGTCACTACGACCTCTCCTAAGCCGCACGGCTCCGGTAACCTTGGACATGAGCCGAGGCGGCGCTATAAGGAAGGACGAACGAGCGCGGAGGCTGAGGACAAGGGAAGCGAGAAGAAAGCCTAAGCAACGAAACCGCGCGCTGGCAAGAGCAAAACGAAGACGAAGCGACCGAGGATTGAAAATGGTGAGGAGCCAAGGTAAAACCGCCACCTACTCCTCCCCCGCGCTCGACAGCAAACCCGGCGAGTTCCTCCCGAGCGCACGCCCCGCCAACAAGAATCGGCGTGGGGATCTTTCCATCGCGTCGACGGGCGGCCCCCACCACGACCGCAGCCGACCAACCCCCGAAGGGTCACATACGGCGAGACCGGCGGCGACCGAGGCGCAACCGTCACATCCGGCCGCCACGTCGCTTCCACCCTACGCGCGCGCGCGCGGCCGCCCCGCCTAAAAAGGCGCGCTCGCGCCGAAACCCGCGCCACGCCCCCCCCCGCGGGCACTAATGCCCTGCCCCTGCCAAGCAAGGAGAGCCCCTCGAGCGAGGCGAACCCCGCCGAGACAAAGGTGACCCTCGATGGACGACAACAGGAGAAGGTCGCTCCCGGACCTGGGCGTGTAGAGTAAGTGCAACCGCGGCACCCATGCCACGCGAAGCCCTCGAGCGCGCATGACCTCAACCCCGAAACAAGGCGACCCTCGAGGGGATATCAAAGGTGAGAAGGTCGCCCGGACCTCGCTCGATGTAGAGCGTACCACCGCGGGCACCCATGTTAAGGAGGACCCTCGAGCGGCATGACCCCCAACTCGAGATGATGTCAACCCTCCGAAAGAAGGTACGCGCGTAAGAGGATCGCCTGTGTCACGCTTGAAATAGAGCGACAATCGAAAGCACCTCATACCGCGCCACGCCGCCAACAAGCACCTCGAGGGCCGGGCACGCCCGTACCCCTCGACTTCCGCCGCAAACGTGAAAAGACGCCGAGTCGTCCATGCACGCCCGCACGGCCTTACCGATCGTGGGTTCGAAGCCCGACCCTCGACGGCCCTCGAAAAGCGCCCCGTATCTCGCAGTTAGGACGACGAGGGCACGCGCATCCGAGTCCGTTCCTCGAGCCCGTCGCTCGCTCGAGGGTGCCCCACATGTCGTGTTCGAGAGCCGCGAGGGCCGAGCCAGCTCGGGGATCCCACCGAGGGAGAGTTTTCGCGCCTCAGTCCCTAGCGACCGGGACCGAGCCCCACTCTAGTAAACCCACGCAAGCGCTTCCATGGACGTGTTCTGATCGAGCGTAGCCCTACCCTTATCGAACGGGGCATGGACGTCCACCTGAACTACCCGCCAGCAAAGAAGAGGAATCCGCGATTCGCGACCCGCCGATGGGAGTCGTGGAAACCTCACCTCCCGACCCGCGGAGGACGGCGAGGGCGCGATAAAAAACAAGTCGTCAGGCCCGACCCGATCGCTCGAAAGTGCTAAGGCCCGGGCCTGACGCACGGCTACACCTCCTTGGAATTGCACCCGCCCGAGACAAAGGATGGGGGGAGCGTGCCACCCCGATGCCGGCGAAACACCGCCGATGCCGGTTGGCATATGTGCCACGCCTTTCTCGTCCGACTTGCTCGCGGCTAACCCCCGCAGAGAGAATCCACACTCCCCGCAGGCTTCGGGGTTGGGACCCGCCGGTGGCCAGCGTGGCCCCGTAAAGCGTTCGCAAACAAGGAGGGAAGAACGTCCCATCAAGCAGGGTTCCAAGGACCGCGGGAGCCTCAAAGGCAAACCCGCGGATGCTCGGGGGCCACCGTCGGGGGACCGCCCCTAGGGGTCCCTCAAACAAGGGGGAACCCCTACTTAAATTCTCGCATCCTATAAGCTAAGCCTAACCATGCAGAAACTAACCCCTCACAGACACGGCCCACGCAAAGAGACTTCGGAGGCCCACCAAGGCGGCCCGCCCTAGGAAGACCCCTCGGGCACGCCCGCCGCCCGAGGGCATGCTCCTCCTCGAACGGGCTCCGCCCCCGCCGAGGGGCGGCTCCCTCCCTCGACCGTGTTCCGCCCCCGCTCGAGGGGGCGACCCTTCCCTCGGGAGCGGCCCCGCCCCGCCGAGGGCGCGCCTCCCCTCGAGCGAGTCCCCGCCTGCTCGAGGGTCCGCCCGCCGCCGCCGGGGCCCGCCACGATCACGGGCGCCCCGCACGCGTGCGCCGTCCCCGTACTTGGGCATTTAACGCCTCGACGCCGCGCAGACCCGCCGCCATCATGCGCCGGCTCACGCCCCTGCCGCCGCACCAACCCCCGGGAAGGAGCCCATCCCCGCCACCGTGGGATGGACCGCGCACGGCCGCGTCGCCCCCTGACACCGTGCGCACGCCGCTCGTACGACTAACGCGCCCCGACCCTCGAAAGGAGGCCGGCGCCCCTCGTTTCCACTTTCTCGCGACTCCGCGTGCCAGGTGAGGGGCGCGAGGCTTGCGGATGGCCATCCCGGCGACCGGTGTAGGAACGGCGCGCCGCCGTACCCACGCGTGCGGGCGCACGCTCGACTCCAGTCAGGCACGCCCAAGCACCGGCAAAGAACCACTCCGCTCACCGCAGCTCATTGGGAAGGAACGCCGCTCGCCCGCCTCTCCGTACCCCCGTACCTACGCTGCCACGCACCTCCCTCGAAGCCTAACGTGAGAACGCTCATCACCATCCGCCGCCTCTCCTACCCTCGAACCGCCACCTGCTCGGCACAAGGTAGGCCATCATGGCCGTATCGCGAATCGAAGATCAACCGGCAAACGCCCGCCCATTCTACACCATAGCACGACGAGCTCCCACCCGTAGCTAGGTAGCCGCTGGCTGCGTCATGTAACTCGCCGCCCCTTGGCCTATAAAAAGGGAGGCGAGCCCCCCACCGCGCCGGGGACGAGTTCAGCAGGAGTTCCTGGGACGAAACCGGAAGAACACGCTCCCACCGTGCACTCACTCTCTTATTCTCCCACAACATCTTCGACCACCCACTAGGGACTTCTCTATCGATGTTTTTGCATTAGATGAATGCTCGTTATTTATTTCCGTCGCATCTCGTGTAGGCTTGTGTTCTTGTTGAAGACCCGAGCTTGCGGAATACCCGAGGAGGCCTCGACTACCCCGACTTTGCTCGAGAGGATGTGCTCAACCTCTACTACTCTACGACGACTACCGCGCAGTGCTTGGTGTCACTCCCAACCATGTAGAACCTATGATTATATTAGTTGCTAGTGCTATATTTATGCTTACGGATTCATGGATTGCATAGCCATTTGATTAGCCTTGCCTTGTTATTTGATATATCCCGACCTTGCTCTACCTACCCCGGACTAGCCATTGCACCCCTAGCTAGTCCTATATACTAACTATCCATACTTTTGTTGTTTGATTATGGATGGTACTTCCGGGCTTGACCGAGATGTGGGAGATCTCTGCAGTGTTCTAGCGTGAGTTCGGTGTGTTCTTCCTGACGTGCTTCCGGCGGGAGCGAGCCATTTGCTACTTGTGAACGCCTGCCTCGGGAAGATGCGATCTGGCCTCTTACCCGAGCGGTGTGTCGGACGGGATGGAGATGGGGAGTGCTCGCTCTCGGCCCCTAAGGACCGAGTCGACTTACCACCAGATGCAGTATCTACTTTCGTACAAACCACCCGCCTTGTTATGGGCGGGGGTGCGGGGTGAGACTCGTAGTGGATAGCACCCTTCCTATAGGCGGATCGGTGTGATCGTGATGGGAGACGGCGGCCTCCCAGAAGACGCCCCCCGCCCCGCGAGGCCGGGAAGGGTTCCACAACTCGAGGGACCCCCGCCGCGCATGAGCTCTGCTGTCGAGGCGCCGTACCTCGGAGACGAGGGGTACTATCCACTTACTTGGACTCCACTCGCATGGTAGGTTTCGGTGGTTCGCTACCATCCGGCTCTATTCGAACGGGTACAAATTTCTTGTACAACCTCGCAGTGTTAAACCTATAGCTATAGTCCATGTCCACCGGTTATGGATGCGATCGCTATCTACCGCCGCTTCCGACTAGACTCTTTTCTTGTGCTTCTCTTCCCCCGAGTGAGTGAGCCCGGCTCGGGGCCTTTGAGATGTGGGGATAGGAGCAAAGGGTTCACATCGCGATGAGAGTTGGGAGCCGGATCGTGGTTGTGATTCGTTGCTTTGGTGTTGACATCATTGTTGAGGGGTGGGGTGGACCCCGTGAGGCGGACCTCGTGTGGACCTCGGAGTTGTGGACCTCCCGAGAGGTGTGGACTCCGTCGCTTATTCTCGTATACTTTGATTGTTGCTACCGCGTCGCTCGCATGCATAACTTTCACAAACTTCAATATAGGTTTTATCCATGCATACTAGATTCAACCACCACTTTTGCTCTTTGTTGGGAAGTTTGACCTACCCGCTTATCGGGTAGATGCCGGGCTCGACCGGTGACCGTCTACGACTACAACTTCGTGACGAAGGTGTGAAGACTAGAGCTGGTCCCATGCTCAAGTTTGCCGTGGATCCGGAGACGCCCGCTTCGATAGATCCGCCGCGTAGATGTTTTATCTTTCTTGATTCAGTCCCGTTGACTTGTACCCGCTTGTGCCGAAGAGTTGTACTCTGATGTTGTAATAATAATATTATGTAATTCTTCTTTGATTCCTGTGTTGTATGGACTTGTACCACTTGAGACAGGGATTGCATCGGATAGCCTCTTCCGGGACTATCACAGAGGTGCAGAGTCGGGTTTCCGTTCGCTTTAGCTCCGGTTCGTTTCACCCATGGTGGATTTGTGCGGCATTGTGAATTAGGGTTTTGCCAGAAAAACCCGGAGACTTTGGACTTTTTCATTACCCGAATTTTGACTATCAAGGACTTTTCCCGTAGACTCCGCATTTTTTGTTGAAAACTCTAATTTGCTTTGCCACCCACATTTTCCATGGATGCATTCTTATGTACTCCTTGATACTCATCTTCAGATCATGAGGAAGATGTACAAGCAAGACAAGCCGGCCACCCAAAGGAGGGCCAAGGCTAGGCACGACCCTCAAACCTTGGGGGTAGTGCAAGAGACTTTGGGCTTGGCCTCGCTGTTGATCCATACTCGTGCTCGTGCTCCTGTCTACACCGAGCAAGAGATTGAAGAGGAGGAAGAACACCAGACTATTGGTGAGGAAGAAGAGGATGAAGAAGATATTGAGCAATATAGGGTTGCTCCTAGGCGTCACTAGAAAGTTCGAGCTCAACCATCAATGAAACCTCGTGAGGCCACCTACATCTCTCGTTCTCGGCTCATTCCTCGACCCTTAGTGCCAAAGAACCATCCTACTCCCTACTCTCACATATGTCCCTGAACTCCAACCTGTCTCACAGTTTCCTTTCCGTCAAATGTGAGGGTGGTGACTGTTCCTATCAACCTAAGGGACCCCAAGGCTGTGCAAGGGTTTTCTCAAAAAATGGTGAGATATTATGCTAGGAATGCTCTTGCAGTCAGACAACAAAGGGAGGAGGATGTCTACATGTACATACTTGGTGAGGTATTGAGTCAAGGTTTTGTACTCATAGGGGACTTCCTATCAGACAGTGATAAGGAGTCCACAGCTGAAGGCAAAGAACAAGTCACCCATAGTAGAAATGAAGTACATTGATTGGCCCTACTACGAAAAGTTGGAGAACCCCACCTTTGATGACGTGATTGATAGATGCAAGCAACTTGGGCTATATGAGACCATGGGCTTTCGCTATGGATGAAATAGAGAGATTCTTGTCAATTCCATTGCTCTTATTGGCTATGATTCTACAAAACACTACTTGGACCACTCTGCGTTTGGTAGAAGTACTCCATTGACTACATGACTTTCTCTTGCTTGCTTGGTCTTGGCATGAAGGATGAAGAACACACTCTTATCCATAATGAAGACAAGTACAAGCCCAAGGACATGGCATATATGTTCCCTTCCACCTGATCCTAGCTCATGAGGGAAAAGCCGACAACCTTATTCCATACTACTAATACTAACCAGCTTTTCCATGCCACCATTGATCCAAAAGGAGATATCACCACTCTTAGGCACATTGCTGGCCAATCAACCGTGTGGCTCCAAAAGACGGCAAGGATTTTGCATATTTGACTTCATTTGGAATGAACTTCGCCGTGTTATGTGTGATCCCACAAGCATCTTTCCTATGCTCCATATCTCATGTATATGATTGACAGTATTCACCACAGCTAATTTCCAAAGGATGTCACTCAGAGCCCCTTAGGCATTCGTGCTAGAGACAAGAGAACTCCAATGAAGAAAGCACAAGATTTGTCAAATCCTCTAGTGCCGCCCTCGCCATGATGATGAGCCCCTCCCCCGCCCTACTCACACATCTAAATCTTCTCATAAGGTCAAGGGCTCCATGGTCAAGAGGGCATTCAAGAGCAGCTTCTCCATGTGCAAGCGCATTGTCACCGAGACTAATGAAAACAGTCGTGACATCATTGAGATCAAGTCTCATCTTGGGCTCCCTACGGATACCTATCACAAACTCCCTGAGTTTTAAGACCTATTTGCAGAATGGGACGCCCATGATGCCACTGCTGCTACATAAGAAGAATAAGAAGAAGAGCAAGAGCAAGAGGAAGAGGAAGAAGAAGAGGAAGAGGAGGAGGAAGAAGAGGACAACAATGAATAAGAAGAAGAAGACGATGATGAGGACACGGAGTGATCCCCTGCTGATGCTGCTGTCTTTACACTTCCTTTTTGGCGCTTGATGCCAAGGGGGAGTGAGTCTCTTTATTTTCATGCATTAAGACTTGTAGAATTTGAGAACTTGGTATGTAAGAACTCTTTATGTTTAAGACTATTTATTTGTTTGCTTGTGGTGCTAGATTTCTAGGTTGCATTTTATTTATCTAAGGATGCTTATGATAGTTTGGAAATTTTGTGATGATTGTTTTCCGCTAAGTCCCCAAAGTTTCTGATACATCCGTGATTTTTTCTGACTTCCGGGTTTCCTATATTCGAGGCGTATCCGACACCGGCCCGACACTTCGGCCTTTTTTCTCTTCATTGAGTGTATGAACTGTCATATGCATCACATGTATCTTGTTCGCACAAACACAAGCACCCCTTGTTGATCATCTTGATACACTCTCTTGTTTTTCTCTTCTGAAAAATTAAGTAAAAAAAGCACCTTTGAGATTCAAACTCCATTTGCACAAATTAAGGGGGAGTGTTGCAAGATAGATCAAAGCTCTTTATTGAGTTTATTTATTTATCTTTTAAAAAGCTTAAAGGTGTTTTCATCAATCACCAAAAGTGGGGAGATTGAAGAGTATATTCGCCCCCTAAGTGGGTTTTGGTGATTTAATGATGGACCATTAAGTTACTAATGATGCATTGAGTATATGAGTAGGTACTAAAATTCTAAGACGGCATCTAAGCGCTTCATTGCTATAAAAAGGAAGTGATGCTAAAAGAAGGATTCCTTGGAGGTTTATTTATTTTATATTTTGAATTTGAGTCCTAGGAATGTCGTACTATAAAGAGGGACATGGATTGTATCTTTCAAGAGTTGAAAAGGTGCTCTAGATAACTTAACCAAAATCCTATGAGAGACACCTTTGCACTACACGTTCACCGAGCCATCCTTAAGTGTGCTTGTCGGAGACAGCCATGAGGGTCCCCTAAATAACCAGGGGAAACCCGCTTAAAACTCATTAAAAACGCAAAGTGCAAACTAACTCACGAACCAAAAACACGCGCACGACACGGTCACAACAGCTGGATGCCCCCTCGGGCGAGGTCCGCCTCGCTCAAGGGTTTAACGCCCGCCTCGCTCGAGGGCTAACCATCCCCTCGGGCGAAGTCCGCCTCGCTCGATGGCTAAACGCCCCCTCGAGCGAGGTCCGCCTCGCTCGAGGGCTCCGGCACGCTCGCGTCGTCCCCGCTCCTGACCCCGTGTAAGGGCATTTAATGCTCTGACACCGCAGGACGCGCACCACGACCCTGACACACCTAGGAATCACGCCCCAGCGCTGTTCCACCGACTCCCTAGGGAAGACATCCCCGCCACTGTGTAACACTGTGCGGTGCGGCCGGTGTCAGCCCTGTGACAGTGAGCCGCCTACTCCTGTACGGCTAACGCACCGAGCCCTTGAAGGGGGGCCGGCGGAACCCTCGAATGCTTTTCCCATGACTACACAGGGCTACGCCATGACGCTCGCTTTCCGCCGGGAGCGGTCATCCCCGTCGCTGTCAGCCCTGTGCGGCCATCCCCGCCACTACAGCGCTGCGCCGGACACTGCGATGACATCCCCGACGCTGTTGGAGCACACAGGGACGGGACGTCTCCATGCCCGCCACTGTGCCTCGTACGGACCCCCCCGTTGACCCGCACCGAACCGGCCCCCGCGCGGCGGCCGACAACCAACCGCTCCGCCCCACCTCGAAGTCGCTCCCCAGACGCGCACAGACGCGCCACGACACCCCGACTAGAGCAGATTCGCCAGGACGGCCGCTCACCGCGTGACATCGCTCACCATGCCTCCACACGTAGGAGAATATTGCGCATGCATGTAAATTACTCCTCCTTGGCCTATGAAAGGGAGAGGCACCCCGCCCGCAAGGGGGACGACGGATAGCAATCACATACACGCTTTCCGCCTTCACTCACGATATTGGCACTTGCCTCGCCCACAGCCTGGGACTTGGAGGCCAGCCCTCCTTCCGCCACGCTTGTAGCCCCGTTGACCCGATAAAAGACGTATCCTCTACGATCCGCAAGCGCATTTTAATTTGCCACACTTTTTTCAATTAATGCGGGATTTAGCCAAGGTTCTTGTGTCAATTCGCGGAGCAAGGGGATTACAAGTATTCGATCAACAACGACACACTAGCTACTAAAACCCTAACTATATTATACTAGAAAACAACTAAATCGTACTAGAGAGAATGATAAACGATCAAGGAAGAAGACACTCGCCCACGCAAGTCTACGATACTAGAACATGCAATCGCTTAAAGACATGAAAAACCAATCTAATCTATAGGGGTTGTGACCACGGTTTCGCCCCTTCCCCCCTCTCGTACTGTCACTACGCGAAGGTATTCATGACTACACCTTTGATGGCCACGGCGTATTGAATGGATCCAAGGAAGCATTGAGGCCTTACTTCCTTTACGGTATGGTAGCGAACCTTAAGCATGAGAGTATATTCAACACAAGATAATAGATAGATAATCCGACAAAGTGCGATTACATCTCAAGATCGATTACAACCCATGGACGAATGAGAAGATTACCCCATCAAGGTGCTGATCATGGCACCGTTGATCATGGTTTCCCTTCCGCCGGTGTCTTCCTTCTTCTCCACGAGAGGGTGCTTCCTTCGAGGTGGTGCTGATCTCCCGCCGCAGATCCTCCTCCTCTCTCTCTAGCTTGTGTATGGCCTTCTCGGTGTTGGGTCAACTCCTCCTCTCTGTGTTGGGCGGCGCGTCGGGGGTTTTAGGTCGAAGATCCTTCGAGGGCAAGGAAGACGGGACCGAACCGTGCCCGAAGTGGGCCGGGCCGGCTCGCCCGGGCCGGCGCGGCCCTTGTGCCCGCTTCGGCCCGGTTCGGTCGCCCTTTTGCTCCATGGGTCCTCGTGCACTTATCTACTTTGCCCTCCACTTGGATGATTTTGACGCTGTTATCCTCGCGATCAAGATGGAGGCTCTCTTTGCATGAAGTTTGATCTTTTACGCTTCAATCCCCGGGTGTCTTCCTCGTAGCACTTCGGTCCTCGCCACCATTGGAAGTGATTTCGGCTGAGCTCGCGGAACACGAACAAGACTCATGAATGCTCCTTTGAACTTATTGTGAATCCGTCCTTATGTCCATGATTTCCTACATAAAAACACAACACTTCCAAATGCATGCACAAAGATGAACTCGTATGATTAGTGTGCCTAGTGGCGGGTTAGT
Organism: Cenchrus americanus; assembly: GCA_947561735.1. Lineage (NCBI taxonomy): Eukaryota > Viridiplantae > Streptophyta > Magnoliopsida > Poales > Poaceae > Cenchrus > Cenchrus americanus. The sequence continues at coordinate 26,941,590 of OX387241.1, read as the reverse complement.
TCCATAACTTCAAATCCAAACAAAGTGTATGAACATGCTAGGTGCACCAAAATACACCGTCAACATCTCGCCCACACTTAGCTCTTGCTCGTCCTCGAGCAAGTACTCGTAAAAGAACTTCGTCCAAGGAGTGTAATCGTGTACCACTTATCCTTCTTCACAAGTTAGTCAATCCTTTCATCTTTAATACATAAACACAAAGTAATGGTAATCAAACATAAACATGGGCGTTTAGAATTTTTACCACGTCAAGATTTACCCCACAACTCAAACTCTTCACTGAAGCCTCAATTTCAGCCATACTTACTTCTTTGCTTCCATTCTGAGGTTTTTATGATTTTCAAAACAAAAATTCCCTTGTGAATAAGTATTAGACAAAAACCTTTCTCCAAGCTCTCTTAAGTCACTCATATGAAGTGGCTATCCTAACCAAATTTTATAAAACTCTCACCTCCCATTAATCTCTCATATATCATGTAAAAGTGGAGCTATAGGTAGGGCTAGCGCAATCAACACAAGTATTGTCAAACTAAGAACTTTCTCTAGTGGTTGTCTACCTTCGAAGCCAATGATCATGAGAATTAACCATATGTAGGGATATCAAGGATGAGAAGATTTAGAATGGTGGACATGTGCAAGGGCAAAGAAAATTGTGACTACAAGGCACCAATGATGTCCTCGTTGTCGGATTGCATGGTTGGAAAAAGAGTAAATGTGGCCTTCGCCTTCATGGTAGCGAAGGGTGCACGACCGATGGCCCGCGACACTCGGGGGTACGAGTACACCTACGACAACGACACGTCGGCGGACAGTTCGGAGATGAAGTCGACGACGACGACATCGTTGATAGGGCCGAGCAGAATCTTCAAAGACATGCCGACGTACACACCGTGCTCGCATCGTAGTTCTCCGCCGCGCACCCACCAAATCAGTTAGTAGCCGCATCCATACCGAGTACCATTACGAAGAGTAGTCGCACCCGATGAGCCAGGGCTTCTTGCAGGATGACCGTGCTCCGGCTCCGAGCCGCCGGCCGCCTCCTCGGGGCCGGGTCGAGGCCCCGTAGGAAGGGGAAGGCCAAGGCCAAGGAGCCGCGCGGGTTGCGAGGGAGACGACACGGGGTTGTCGGCCAAGACACGTTCGATGAGGAGGACGATGAGGAGACGCTCGCAGACCGGCCTCCCAATCGGCGGCCGAGGTTCGGGCAGCCTCGGCTCGCCCTCATCCCCGTTCATGATCCACCCGCCAGCCCAGAGGCTAGTCCGGCCCGCGGCCGCCAAGGAAGCCGCGCAATGTGGCCCTCGTAAGCGCGTGGCCAAGAAGCGCAAGGTCGCGTGAGACCACATCCCGAGAGGTAAGCCATCTTGAAGAAGGTAGTCGAGTACCGGTGTCTCGAGTTTGTGTGTCGACGATGAAGTTTTCGTTGCAGGAGATGCCACCTTCCGAGCCCATTGAGCCGGGCGACGAAGGCGTCCGGGACACGGGTGGGGAGAAGCCGGGGGGTAGTCGTAGCCCGTGCCCCACCATGTGGGCGAGCTCTTGGCGCAAGGAGCGCTGCACCCCCGTTACTCGTGGGAGCACGGGGACCCGCCGCCGTTTCGATCGAAGAGGCGCAAACTACGAGGTGCAGAGGAGGCGCCCGCCGAGGCGGACCGAAGCCTGGACATCGCCAAGATCCCCGCGCCCAACCGCATTCGTGGTCCGTCGAGCTTGTAATTATTGAGCCTTCCCGAGTAGTACTTGGATGTGGTGGGTCGTACTTGATTGGAAAACCGGCTTGTGTACTCGGCAGGGAATCGACTCGACTTCGTCCCGGGGAGGGGGATGAACCCGCCGGCAGAGGTGCGAAGAAGAAGCCGCGCCGCTCGCTAAGGAGTCCGCTCCCGCCTCGCTGCAGAGCTCCGAGGCGCCCGCCGCCGAGGCTACGTTGCATGAGGCCGTCGTTGAAGGTGAGCACTCTCCTGTGTGCAATTAGCCCCGAAGAGTAGTCGTAGTCGCTGTTTGACCGATACACTTGTCCTCTTGTCGCACAGGTGTGGCCGGGGCCGAGGGGAGGATATCCGTCGCCGGGCGTGGGTGTCTGCTGAGATGTGGCACCGGAGACTCGTAGGCCGCCGGGAGAAGCCCCCGAGCCGGAGCGGGAGGTGGCCGGCCGAGAAGCCGCCGCGGTGACCGGAGGAGAAGGCGATGACGCGCTGCCAGAACCCGCTCGGGAGGTGGTCGTCCGTTCGCTCGTAGATCCAGACGCGAGCGTCCGCCTGGCCACGTCCGGCCGCCACGAGTAGTCGTGGCCGCCGAGTTGTTGGCGACGATCCGGTCGACCCGGCGATCCCGTGGCTCCCGCACCTGGAGGCGGTGCGCCAGGCCGAGCAATGGATGAAGGTGAGTAGTCGACACACCCTTGAGCGGCGGGTCTAGCCTCGAAGCCCCGCAGCAGAGTGTGGGTTCTCCCCGGGGGGTTAACCGCGAGCAATTCCGTCAGAAGGCGTGGCACATATGCCAACCGGCATCGGCGGTGTTTCACGGCATCGGGGGTGCACGCTCCCCGTCACCGGCTCTCGGCGGGTGCAATTTCAAGGAGTGTGTAGCCGTGCTGCGTCAAGCCCCCGAGCCTTGGCCTATTCGAGGCGATCGGTCGAGCCTCGACGACTTGTTTTTTATCGCGCCCTCGCCGTCCCCCCGCTGGTCCGAAGGTGAGGTTTCCACGACTCCCATCGAGCGGGTCGCGAATCGCGGATTCCTCTTCGAGCCGCCGCGGGTGGTTCAAGTGGGCGTCCATGCCCCGTTCGATAAGGGCAGGCCGCGCGGTCCGAGACACGCCCATGGAAGCGCTTGCGTGGGTTTGCTAGGTGGGGCTCGGTCCCCGTTCGCTAGGGACCGAGGGCGCGGAAGCTCTCCCTCGGTGGGATCCCCCCGGCTAGGCCGCCCTCGCCGGCTCTCGAACACGACATGTGGGGCACCCTCGAGCCGACGGGGCTCGAGGAACGGCCGAATGCGCGTGCCCTCGTCGTCCCTAACTCGTGATCGGGGCGCCCGTTCGGGAACCCGTCGAGGGTCGCTTCGAACCTCCGATCGTAGGAGGCCGTGCGGGGCCGTGCATGGACGGACCCCGTCTTTTCGCGTTTGCGGCCGTCGAGGGGCCCGGCGTGCCGACCCTCGAGGTGCCGGTTGGTGGCATGGCGCAGGATGAGTGCTTTCGTGTCGCTCCATTTCAAGCGTGACCTCGGGCGATCCTCTTACGCGCGTGCCTTCTTTTAGAGGGTCGACATCGTCTCGAGTTGGGGGTCATGCCGCTCGAGGGTCCTACGTGGCATGGGTGCCCGTGGCGGTCCGCTCTACGTCGAGGTGTCCCGGACGACCTTCTCACGCTGACATCCCGTCGAGGGTCGCCTCTGTTTCGAGTCGAGGGTCATGCCACTCGAGGGCCTCACGTGGCATGGGCGCCCGCGGCTGCCTGCTCTACGTCGAGCAGGTCCCGGGCGACCTTCTCACGCTGTCATCCCATCGAGGGTCGCCTTTGTCTCGAGCCGAGGATTCGCCTCGCTCGAGGGCTCTCCTTGCTTGGCAAGGGGCCCGGCATTTAATTGCCTTGCGGTCGTGGCCGCGGGTCTTGCAGCGCGGGCGCGCCTTTTTAGGCGGCGCGCGGCGCGCGCGCGCGTAGTGGGCGACGTGGCCGGCGGACGTGACGGTTTTGCCTCGGCCGCCGCCGGTCTTGCCGCAATGATGACCCGCCCGCAAGTGTTAGAGCCGCCGCGGCCGTGGTGGGGCCCACTCGTCGACGCGACGGAAAGATTCCCCGCAAGCACGTCGGCGGGCGTCCGCTCCGGAGAACTCGCCCGTTGCCTATAAAACCGCGGTGAGGAAGGGACGGCGGTTTTTTACCTTGGCTCCTCACCGTTTTCGGTCCTCCGTCCCTTCGCCTTCGCCTCACTCTTGCCGTCGCGCGGGCTCGCTCGCTAGAGCTTTTTCCTCGCCTCCTTGTCCTCCGCCTTTGCACTCGTTCGTCCCCCCCCCATGGCGCCGCCTCGCCTTCCGATTAGGGTCCCGGAGCCGTACGCACGGGAGAGGTCGACCGTGACCCGCCGCCCGGGCGAGCCGGGTCGCCGCCGGCCAGCTGTCGGCCAACGAAGAAGGGCGCCCGGCGGAGTGGATCGTGCCGCCGTCGTCGCACCTTGAGCCCAATCCGCCGGAGGGTTACGTGGTGAGCTTCCTCCGCTATCACGAGCGCGGCTTCAACGCGCCGCGAGCACATTCATGCGGGCATTGTGCTACCACTATGGGGTGGAGCCGCACAACTTTGCCCCCAACGCGATCTCGCAGCGGCCACATTTGTGGGCGTCCGCGAAGGGTACTGGGGGATCCCACCAACCGGGAGCTCGGGGTACACCTCTTCCGCGGGGAGCTCATCACGCACCCCACGTCGGAAGCCGGGGACCCGCCGCGCGGTGCGCGCCGGCGGGATGTCGCTCGCCCGCGGGGCAGCTCAAGGATTTCTACATCCCCTGCACCATGACGACGAACAACGCCGGCTGGGAGCGGGGATGGTTTTATTTGCGCAACGCCGAGCCCGGCCTCCCTCCCTACACCGGCCGGGTGTTCAAGAAGAGGCCGGACTCCTGGGGCTACGGGTTGCCTACGGCCAATCATCGGCGCGGCAAGAGTCCGTCCTCGCCGCCCTGCGACGGCTGGCGAGGGAAGGGCTCAATGCGATGGGCGTCCTCGCCTTCCTTCATCACCGGCGAATCGTGCCGTTGATGGAGAGGCCCCTCCCGCATCTTCGAGATGACGGAGGCGGCCAACCCCGTCGACGTGGCGAGGTCGCGGATGCTCCCGACGCCGCCGGAGCGCCGTACGCGCTCACCCGGCGCGGAGCGCCGCCGACACCGGGACGCCGCCACTCGCGGGTCGGACCCCCGTGGGACATCGAGATGCTCCCCGTCGGCCCGTTGGTGAGTGTGGTTTTTTGATTTCGTTTTAGTCCTTGTTCTTGCTTCCGTTTCCCCGATGCGCCATCGTTGCTCTCGCGCGCACACCGGTGCGGCTCAACGCCGCCAAGTCCGTTCCACCCACCCCCGACTCCCGTGCGCCGGCCGCGGCGGCCGGGGCAGAGCAGGAGCGAGCGGCGCGCGAGAGGGAGCACGCAAGGCGGCGCCAAGCGCGCCGCGACGCACGGTCCGCGGAGCACCGGCGGCGGAGGAGCCGGGGGCTCTCCTCCCCGGACATCGAGGAGCCCTCGTCCTCGGAACAGACGAGGAGGAAGAGTCCGAGGGGGAGGGCCCCTCGACAGTGGCGGCCCGCGCCCCCCGTCGCCGGAACCCGCGCCGGCGTCGGGGCAGCTTTGCTCGGGGTGGGCGGACCGGCGCCCGTCGCCGAGCAATCATCGTCGGGGCGGCACGCGCGCGCGGAGGTGCCGCGCGCGCCGCGCGAGGGCGCGCGCGGCGGACGTGCGCGCGCGCGCGCGCGTGCCCGCGCGCGGCGGGCGCGCGTCCGCGCGCGCGCGGCCGTCAAGGGGCGCGGCGGCCGGGCGTGCCCGCGCGCGGGGCGAGCGTGCCCCGCGCGCGGTGGCGTCATCGGGGGTACGGCATCGGGCGTGCCCACGCGTGAGGCGGGCGTGCCCGCGCGCGCGTGGCGCCGTCCGGGGAGGCGCCGCGGCGGGGCGCGACCCTCGCGCCGGCCTCGTCGGAGGCCTCGAGGAAAAGGAAGCGGGCCTTTTCCTCCGCGAGGTAAGGAACCCGTTCTTCCTTTGCTTGGCTTTAGTTTGCCGGTTATTAGATGCTCTAACCCTCCATTCGTGTTCGCGCAGGCGGTGCCAACCGTTCCTCCTCTTGCACCGCCAAGGTGCCGAGGGACGGACGCGTCGATCCCCACCCGGCGGCGTTCGTCGAGGGGGTCGCGCCGGGGACAGGCGCGCGGCGGGGCACGAGCTCGCAAGGCCCGGGCCGGGGCCTCGAGGCCCCGGCCGGCGGATCAGCCCGCCGCGGCGCGGCCGCAGGTCGTCGGGGGGCGGCCGGCGCCGGCCGCCACGGAGGCGCAGCCGCGCCGGTGGCTACGGTGGAGGTGCCGCCCGCGCGGGCGGCCACCGCGGAGGAGGCGGAGCGGGCGCAACCCGTGGGGGCGCCCGCGGATGCGGCGGCACGGGCGGAGGTGGCGGCAACGGCGCCACGACGGCGCCCGTGGCCGCGGAGGCGCGGGTGGAGGCGCCGGCGGAGGCGAGCGGGCGGCTCCTCCCCGCCGGCGGTCTCCGTGCGAGGTGGTGGAGCTCTCGGATGACTCCCCGCCGCCCGGGTGGAACCAAAGGCCGCCGGCCCACGACCTCCCCCGAGCCCCGAGGAGGGGGCCCTCGTGAGGCGGCGCGAGGGTCACCCCGACGGTGGGGGGTCAAGGGCGCGGTGCCGAGGCCTCGTCCTCCCACGCCGGCCGCCCCCGCCGGTGGGGGGGGGGGGGGCCGTGGAGGATCCCCCCGCGTTTGCCGACGCCGTGGGGGAACAGGAGCTTTGGGGCGAGCTCCGAGCCACGGCGCCACGCTCAACCGCGCGTTGAACGAGGCGCCGCGGGTCCACGGCGGCCCGGCCCGGATCGTCTTCCGGTGAGCCACGGTTGCTCTTCTCCCTTCCTTTTTTCGTTTTCGCGTGCTGCATTCAAGACTTGGCGCTCACGAGGTTCGATGTGTGGATGCCGGGAGCTCGAGCGCCGCGCCCATGAGAAGTACGGCCGCGTTCGACCGGGTGAACGCCGAGGCCCGCCGCCCTCCGGAGCGATGCGCCGCTTTCGACGCGCTTGCGGAAGCTCTCGGGACGCCGGACACCGGCCGGTGTACCGGCGATGGCGTGGTGCGACGTGCTCCCCGAGAGCTCGGGCGTGGCACGGCGCGCGTCACGCGAGCCTCGAGCGGATCCGCGCGGCCCTCGTCGATCGCGACGAGGCGCCGTGGAACGCGCGTGAGGACTCCGGACAAGACGCGGACGCCGGCCGCCACCCGGGAGGCGGAGGTGGCCACCGCTCGCGCCGAGACCCGGAACTCCGCACGTCGCCGGAGGGTGCGCAGCGCGCAGCCGCCGGCCGAGGAGCGGGCGCGCGGGTTGGAGCAAGCCGCGCCAAGGAGGCCGACGACCCGAGGGCCGCCCTCGACGCCAAGGCCGCGGCCCTCGTCGTCGCCGAGGAGCGGCTTCGGCAGAGCGCGTCGCCCGCCGTGGGGCCGAGGAGCGGCTCCAAAGCGAGAGCGGGCCGCCCTTGGCGACGCCCGAGCGGCGCCGGGAGCGGGAGCGCGCCGCGCGCGAGGCGGGCGGAGAGGTCGCCGGAGGAGCGGAACGCCGCGTTCTCCGAGGTTGAGGACGAGGCGCCGGCGCCGCATCGCAGCGCGCCGGTCGGAGATGGCCCTCGTCGAGCAAGGCGAGACCATCCGGCCGCCTCGAGGCGGCGCCGGAGTCCGCGCGCCGCGACCTCGATCCGGGGAGGAGACAAGTCGAGGGTAAGTTGCTATTTGACCCCGCTTGTTAATTCTTGCTTTAGAGGGTTAGTTCCCCCCTTTCGATTTCTTGTCGTCTTGTTGGTTCCGTGCTTGCGCACCGCCCGGGGCACGCCGGGCCGGGCGGGCCGAGGCCCCGCGAGCTTCCTACAACTCCTCCGAGCAGAGCCGGCAGGAGCCGCGTGACGCGGCCCTCGAGACCCGCCGCGTCGTCGAGGAAGGCGAAGCCCGTGCCGGCAGCCTCGCCGGCCGGGCCGCCTGCGCGCCCTCGGCGGCCACGTCACGGAGCGGATGCGCCGGGCGTTGCACCTGGGCGTGCTGAAGGCCCTCGGAGTGGTGCGATCCCACTACGAGGTCAACCTCGAGGCGGTGGCGGAGGGCTACATCGTGCCCGAGGGCGTCGAGGATGAGGTGGCCATGGAGCGTGCGGACGCGCTTGTTGCTGACGCCGCCGGGTCGCTCGCCGAGGCCTTCGAAGAATTCCTCTTCCCGGACGCCGCCGATGCTGCTGCTCCACCCGCCTGAAAGCACCTGGGCGCTAGGCCCGTTTTTTGTTTATGTGTATCAGAACTCTGGCCTCGTGGCCTCTTGTAAATAAACAAGTCGTTTCATGAACATGGGCGCTTGTTTGTAAATGAAATCGTTTGCTCATTGCGCTTTTTGCTTCTTCTTCTTCCCCGAGTAGATTCTAGTTAGGGGAGTTCGCTTTTCGGCAGGGGGCCCGCTGGGTTGGAGACGAGAGAGACGGGCCATAGCCACGCGGCGTAGGCCGTCCCTCGGCTCGCGCACTCCTTCCGCTGTGCCGCCTGCGCCCGTTCGAATCATGGCTCGAGGTTGAAGTGGGAAACAAACTTAGCGCGTGTTGTTACGTTTTTTTGCGCGAAAAAATGGGACTATTTGGGGGGGGGGTGCCCCCCCGCAGTAGCCCCCGAGGGTAACTTGGGTTTCAGGGGAAAGCCGAGTTGCCCTTTTATTATACTTGGAGTATTTACATAGGTGACACCAACTGGGGCGTTGGCCGTGTGTTTTTACAACAAAAAAATACTTGGAAATCCTAGCTAAGGGTAGAAGCGACGTAGCTGTTGGATGTTCCAAGCGTTGGTGAGTTCTTCGCCGTCCTCGTTGGCCAGCTTGTACGTGCCCGGTTTGAGCACCTTCACCACGACGTAGGGTCCCTCCCATGGGGGCGATAGCTTGTGGCGCCCTCGATTGTCTTGGCGTAGCCTTAGGACCAAGTCCCCCTCGCTGAAATCCCTCCGACGTATCTTGCGTGCTTGGTAGCGTCGTAGGGACTGTTGATACCTTGCGGAGTGCATCAACGCCACGAGGCGTACTTCATCCAGCTGATCCAGCGAGTCCTCGCGGGCTCGCTGGTTAGCATCCTCGTTGTAGCCTCGAACCTTGGGTGACCCGTATTCCAGATCCGTGGGGAGGACGGCCTCCGCGCCATGGACTAGGAAAAACGGGGTGAACCCGTGGCCTCGCTTGGGGTGGTCCTTAGGCTCCACACGACCGCCGGCGCATCTTGGAGCCATTTTCGGCCGCATTTGTTGAGCCGGTCGAAAATCCGGGCTTGAGGCCCCGTAGAATCATGCCGTTAGCACGTTCCACTTGGCCGTTGGTCCGCGGGTGCGCCACAACCGCCCAATCCACTCGGATGTGGAACTTGTCGCAGAACTCCAAGAACTTCCGCCCGTGAACCGGGACCCGTTGTCCGTGATGATGGAGTTTGGCACTCCAAAGCGGTAGACGATGTCGGTGAAGAACGTGACCGCCTCGCTCGGCCCTCAAATTCGTAATGGGGCGCACCTCCACCCACTTGGAGAACTTGTCGATCGCGACGAGCAGGTGGGTGAAGCCCCCGGGCGCCTTCCGCAGGGGCCCGACGATGTCCAATCCCCACACAGCGAACGGCCATGTTACGGGGATCGTTTGCAGAGCTTGAGCTGGCAAGTTGGTCTTGCGGGCGTAGAACTGGCACCCTTCGCAAGTGCGCACGATTTCGTTGGCGTCTGCGACCGCGGTAGGCCAATAGAAGCCCTGGCGGAACGCGTTGCCAACGAGGGTGCGAGGCGCGGCGTGGTGGCCGCGCATCCCCGCGTGGATGTCCCGTAGGAGCTCGCGCCCCTCGGGGATGGGTATGCACCGCTGGAGGATGCCTGACGCGGCGCGCTTGTACAGCTCGCCGTCGACGAGGGTGAATGACTTGGCCATCCTGGCGATGCGCCTGGCTGTGACCCGTCTGTGGGGAGTTCCCCTCGAGCAATCCAGGCGGTGTACTTTTCACGCCAATCCGCTTGGACAGGAGCCGGCTCGATATCCATTGCGACAGCCTCGTGGGAGCCGTACCCCTCGAGAAGGGAGAGCACGTACGCCTCGTTCGAGGGATCCTCTTCCATGGGTTCCGCACCCGATGGGTTCGAGGGAGCCCCCGAGGGTCCGCCGTCGCTCGAGGGGTAAGGCTCGAAGGTGACCGAGGGCTGCGCGATGTCGCGCGCGAAAACGTTCGGGGGAACGGTGATCCGCCCGGACGCTATTTTTGCCAGCTCGTCTGCTTCCTCGTTGTACCGGCGGGGTACATGATTAAGCTCGATGCCGTAGAATTTGTCTTCGAGGGCCCGCACGGCTTTGCAGTAGGCCTCCATCTTGTCGTCGTGGCAGCTCGCGTTCTTCATGACTTGATCGATCACGAGCTGCGAATCCCCTCGCACGTCGAGGCGCTTGATGCCCAACTCAATGGCGATTTTGAGGCCGCAGAGAAGGGCCTCGTATTCCGCCATATTGTTAGACGCGGGGAAGTGGAGACGCACTGCGTAGCGCATGTGCTCCCCGAGGGGTGACACGAAGAGCGGTGCCCGCGCCCGCTCCCCGTCTTCATCACCGAGCCGTCGAAGAACAGAGTCCAAAGACTCGCTTGAATCCGAGGGGGCGGGGCTCGCGTGTCCGTCCACTCGCCGACGAAATCGGCTAGGATTTGCGATTTGATGGCCTTGCGCGGAGCGTAGGCGAGCGTCTCGCCCATCAACTCCACGGACCACTTGGCACTCCCGCTCGCCGCGTCGGGGTTGCGAATGATCTCTCCTAATGGGAAGGAAGAGACCACCGTAATCGGGTGGGCCTCGAAGTAGTGGCGGAGCTTGCGCCGCGCGAGGACTACCGCATACAACAGCCTTCTCGGACCCGGGGGGTAGCGCGTCTTCGTGTCCGACAGACTTCGCCGATGTAGTAGACCGGCCTCTCGCACGGGCAAGGCATGCCCTTCCTCCGTGCGCTCCACAACGATCACGCGCGCCGACCACCCGGGTGGTTGCGGCCACGTAGAGTTGGAGGGGTTCGCCGTCTCGCGGCGGCGTAAGGATTGGGGCGTGTGTCGAGACGCCTTCGGCCTTGTCGAGCGCTTCCCCGGGCCTCGGCGGTTCAAGAGAAGCGTTCGTGCTTCTTGAGCAGCCAGTAGAGGGGCAAACCCTTCTCACCGAGCCTCGAGACGAAGCGGCTCAAGGCGGCAAGGCACCCCAACACCTTCGCACCCCTTTGAGGTCCCGAATTGGACCCATTCGCTCGAGGGCCGCGACCTTTTCGGGGTTGGCCTCGATTCCCCGCTGGGAGACGATGTATCCTAGGAGCATGCCCCGCGGCACTCCGAAGACACATTTTTCGGGGTTGAGCTTGACCCCGTTGGCCCGCAGGCAGCTGAACGCGATGCCGAGATCGCCAACCAGGTCGTCCGCCTTCCTGGTCTTGACGACGATGTCGTCCACGTAAGCCTCGACCGTCCGCCCGATATGGTCCCCAAAAACGTGCCGCATGCGCCGCCGATATGTTGCGCCCGCGTTTCTGAGGCCAAAAGGCATCGTGACGTAACGAACGTCCCGAACGGTGTGATGAACGAAGTCGCGAGCTGGTCGGACTCCTTCATTTTTATTTGATGATATCCCGAATAGGCATCAAGGAAACAGAGTAGTTCACACCCGGCAGTGGAATCAACGATCTGATCTATGCGTGGCAAAGGAAAAGGAACTTTTGGACATGCTTTATTGAGACTGGTGTAGTCAATACACATCCTCCACTTCCCATTTTTCTTTTTTACAAGCACAGGATTAGCTAGCCATGTAGGGTGGAACACTTCCTTGATGAATCCGGCCTCGAGGAGCTTCCGCAGCTCCGCTCCGATCGCCCGTCGCCGTTCCTCGTCGAAGCGGCGCGGCCCGCCGCCGAACAGCCGCGAGCGTTAGGGCAGATATCAAGGGAGTGCTCGGCGACCTCCCTCGGGATGCCTGGCATGTCCGAGGGGCTCCACGCGAAGACGTCGGCGTTGGCGCGGAGGAAGTCGACGAGCACCGCTTCCTATTTAGGATCGAGGGTCGAGCCGACCCTCAACACCTTGCCCTCGGGGCCGTCGGGTCGAGGGGGACCCCTTTGGTTTGCTCGGCGGCCTCGAAGGTGCCGATGTGTTTGGCGGCGGAGCCGAGGTCGTCGTTGACCATCTTCTCCAAAGGTGTTCACCGGCCGCTTCATCCAAGGCGCTAGCGCCTCCGCATGTTCCACGCATTCGACATCGCAAGCCGAATGCATGCTCGATCGATGACCCGACGGTGATGACGCCGTTTGGACCTCGGCATCTTCATCTTCGGGTACGTGTAGTTGGGGACCGCCATGAACTTGGCATAGCATGGTCGCCCAAGGATGGCATGGTAGGCCCCTTTGAATCCCACCACCTCGAAGGTGAGGGTTTCCTTGCGGAAATTCTTGGGGGTCCCGAACCGGACGGGCGCATCGATCCGCCCGAGGGGTTGAACCCGTTTGCCGGCGCGATGCCGTGAAACGGCTTCGTGCCGGGCCGCACTCGGTCCAGCCCCCAATCCCCATCGGGCGCAATGTATGCGCGAAGAGGATATTGAGGCTATCGCCTCCGTCCATAAGGACCTTCGAAAACCGGCGTTGCCAATGATGGGATCGACCACCGGTGGGTACCGGCCCGGTTCGGGATGCGATTTGGGTGATCATCCCGGCTAAAGGTGATGGCATCCTTCGACCGCCTGAGAAAGGCCGGAGGTGCCCTCTCCGCGGCGAGGACTTCGTGCCGCTCCTTCTTGCGCCGCCGGGTCGACATGTCGACGTAGGTCCCCCAAAGATGAGGAACACATTTTCGACGGCGGGAAAACCACCCGCGTCGCCATCGCCCCCATCCTTCTTGGCCTCTCGCCTCCTTCGCGGCGGCACGGCCATAGAACTTCTTGAGCATGTCGCACCGCTCAAGAGTGTGGTTTACGGGGGTCTTGTGGTAGGGGCATGGCTTCTTCATCATGTCGTCGAACACCCCCGGCCTCGAGGAGCCGGCCGAGGGCCCCGTCGGCCGGGTCACCGCCGAGGGCCTCGCCGTTGCCGCCGTTGCGCCCCGCTCGCGCGCCGCGGCGCGGCTTCTTCCCCCTTCTTGCCCCGCTTGTCGTTGCGCGCGGCTCCTTGGACCCGCCGCCCTCCGCGGGCGTGTCCTCCGAGCGCTTGCCCTTCTTGCCGTCGAAGATTGCCCCCACGGCCTCCTCTCCGGAGGCGAAGCTAGTGGCAATGTCGAACCGGCCTCGTTCGAGTCCGTGGGCGGGCCGCGTCCCCGGCCGCGCACAAGGTCCCGCACGTGGTGCCCTCGAGGAACGCGTGCACGATCTCGGATTGTGCCACGCCGGGGAGCTCGTGCGCCGCTTGGAGAAGCGCCGTATGAAGTCCCGCGCCGACTCGCCCGGCTTCTCGCGTGCGGGAGCGTAGATCCCAGAGTTCCCGTGGCGCACGTACGTGCCCCGGAAGTTGCCCACGAAGGTGTGGACCAGATCGTCCCAACTATGGATCTGGCTGGCGGGCAAGTGCTCGAGCCATGTCCGGCCGCGTCGCCCGCATGCGGGGGCAAGTTGCGGATGATTACTTCGTCGTTGGTGGCCCCACCCACCGACAGAGCCGGGCGATAATCGTTGAGCCGTACACGAGGGTCCGTCTCCCCGTTGTATTTGACGATCGTCGAGGGTTGACGGAAGCGCTGGGGGAACGCTGCCGTGCGGATCTCCCGCCGAACACGCGGGTGCCCGGGGCTCCGGCGTCGGGGAGCGATCCTCACCGCCGTCGTAGCGCCCACCCCTTCGAGGGTGGTAGCCCCTAGCCGCCCGCGCGTCCGCCTTGATGGTGCGCCTGGCGTTGATGACGTTGCGGGCATCGCCATCCGCCGCCCGCGCGTGTCAAGGAGCCGTTCCTTGGCCGGCGTGCGTCCCCGGTCGCAGGTTGACCTACGTGCACCGAGGGTTCGCCTCCCGGTGCAGATCATCGCCTCGTGCGTCCCCCCCGTTGGCGGATGCGTGAGGCCGAGCTCTCGGCCCGCCGGACGGCCGCTTGCTCAAGGAGAGTCCGCACCTCGCGGTGCATGTCTCGAGCCTCGGGGGTTGATGGTGCCGGCATGGCGCGTAGCAACGCCGCGGCGGCGATGAGCTTTTGGCTCGCCCTTGGTGGCGTATCCGCGTTGTCGACGTTGGGGACGGGGTTGAGGCGGTCACGGACTCGTCGCGCCCGGCCCTCCGCGCGCGTTCGCCGCGCGCGGAGGCCTCCCCCGCCATCGAGGCGCGGAGTAGCCGCACCGTCCGTACTCCTCTCGCCGGCTTGGCCTCGAGCTCGCGAGCTTGGGCCACCGCGCGTCGACGTCGACCCCGGCGAGAGCGCTCGGCCCCGCGGCCGGCGCGTGGCGATCCCCTCGGGGCGGGCGTGACTTCCCCGTCTCCCGCGCCCGCCGCACCGGCGGCGTTGGCCGGGTCGTTGGTGATGACGGCGCAAAGCACTCCCGCGTGGGGTCGTAGCTCCCGTGCCGGGAGTCGTCGGAGCAGCCAAACCCGCAGTCCGTGGCGTCGAGGAAGCGCCCGAACGCGACCGGGTCCCGCACGCCGAGAAGTCCCACTCCGCGTACCCGTGCTCGGTTGGCGGGTGGCATCGTGTCGACGGAGCCCGGGGACGACTCGTCCGCCGCCGAAGTGCCGGGATCCCCGGCGACGAAGACGTGCCGACCGGGCGGAACCCCGCGCATTGTCGTGTTGACGTTGGCGCCGTGGGCCGTAGTGGCGCCACGCAGCCCCGATGGGGATGCGTGGTCCCGAGACCGCACGCGGTCCCGCCGGGGCGGTGGCGGCCGTCGTGACGGTGGGTGCACCGTGTTGGGCGGCGGCGCGCTCGCCCTGCCGCCGCCGGACCGCGCCCGACGCGAGCGTAGCCCGCAGCGACGACGGCGGCGCGGCGTCGACGGGCCCGCGCATCCGTGCCCCGCGGTGCCTCGCGCCGGTGTCGTGCGTGCGGCGGTGACCGAGCGGACCCGGCCTCGCGCGCGCGCGCGGAGCTCCTCACGGTTGGTGAGGCGCATGAGATAGCCGTTCCCCCGTGGCCCGGAAGTTCAAGTCCCCGAAGCGGATCTCGAACCCGGCCGGAAGAGGGTCCGAGCTACCCATGTTGTAGCGGGTGCTACGGTACTCGCACGTATCACCATAGAGGGAGTTAGCGAAATGACCTTAGGCGCTCGTTTGCCCCACGGTGGGCGCCAACTGTCGGTGCGGAATATGGTCCCGACACTAACCAAGCAGATAACGCCTAGGTCTATCCCTCAATGGTCGATGCTAAGCAACAAATGACACAAGACTTTATCCCGGTTCCCGCCGAGGGGGCCGTACGTCCAACAGGGGCGTGCTCGTGGCACTATATTGCTCAAGACCGGGGGTGCTTGTAGTGGGGCAAATACAAGCAAGGCGGGAGAGGAATCGTGGCTTCCAAGTCCCCGGGTGAGTGGTTGGAGATGTCGTGGGAGAATAAGAGAGTGAGTGCTCGGTGCGCCGTGTTCCTCCGACTCGTCCCCCCGCGGCTGAGGGCTTGCCTCCCCTTTTATAGGCCAAGGGGGCGGCGAGTTACATGCACGCCGCGCTACCTAGCTACGTGTGGGAGCACGTCGTGCTACGGTGTAGAGCGGGCGGCCGTCCGGTCGATCTTCGCTGTGATCCGGCCATGATGGCCTACCTCGTACCCGAACAGGGCGGTTCGAGGGTAGGAGGCGGCAGATGGCGATGGCGTCCCCTGATAGGCTTCGAGGGAGGTGCTGATGATGGCTGGTACGGGGTACGGGGAGCGGGCGAACGGCGTTCCTTCCCAATGAGCTCTGCGGTGGTGGAGTGGTTGCTGCAGTGTTCGGGCGTGCGCCTGCGGAGTCAGGCGTGCGCCCGCACGCGTGGGTACGGCGGCCGCGCCGCGCGCGTGGCCGGGATGGCCACCCACCGCCAAGCGCCCCTCACCTAACCCGCAGGATCACGGGAAAGTGGAGTCGAGGGTGCGCCCGGCCCCTTTCGAGGGTCGGGCGCGTTAGCCGTACAAAGTAGCGTGCGCGCGGTGTCACGGGACCGACACCGGCCGTACCGCACGCTCCATCCCACGCAGCGGGGATGGGCTCCTCCCCGGGGAGTTGGTGCGGCGGGCACCGGGGCGTGAGCCCCGGCGCATGATGGCGCCGTCCCGCGCGCGTCGGGCGTTAAATGCCCAAGTACGGGGCCGGCGCACGCGTGCGGGGCGCCCGTGAGCGTGGCGGGCCCCCGCCGAGGGCGGAGCGGACCCTCGAGCGAGACGGGACTCGCTCGAGGGGGGAGCGCGCCCTCGAGCGGGGCGAACCGCTCGAGGGAAGGGTCGCCCCTCGAACGGAGCGGAGCTCGTTCGAGGAGGGGGTTGCCCCTCGAACGGGGCGAACCCGTTCGAGGAGGGGAGCGTGCCCTCGGGCGAGGCGGAGCCCCGCTCGAGGGGTCTTCCCGGACGGCCGTCTTGGTGGGCCTCCGGGTCCCGTCGCATAGGCCAAGTCCCGCATGGTTAGTTTTCCCCGCATGGTTAGGCTCGGCTCATTTCGATGCGGGGATTTAAGTGAGGGTTCCCCCATTGTTTAAGGGGACCCCTAGGGCGGTCCCCCGACAGAGATCCGCGGTCGGCTATGCCGCTCCCGGTTCGGCAAAGGAACAACGAGAGCCGATTTTGCGGGATTGGACGGTGACGTGGCTCAAATCGGGGGAGACGAATGGATGGACAGCAATCGAGTTTAGTTAGGCAATGAATCCATTCGCGGTTGTACTCGACGGGGTATAAGTACGACCTCTCGAATGTATGTAACAAACACGATCATTCTTCAATACACACCGGCCTTATGCCAAACCCTAGAGTCCTTGTCGTGTCGTCGAGTTCTTCGAGAGGGCCCATCGATCCGTCGACCTCCGTGAGTACCGCAACCTTGTATCATGTCTAGTATCATGCGGTGGATTTAGATCCGATGCAAGTAGTCTTGCTACCATGCTTCGTGTCATGCGGTAGATTCAAGCTTGGTTCAAGAAGGTTTCTTGTTAGATCATGAGTCATACGGTAGGCTAAGATCCGGCTTGAAGCTAGTTATCGGCTCTATTGGATTTTGGCAAGATCCAATAGATTCATTAAGTTATCCCGTGTTATCTTGAGTTTTACTTTATGTTTTAATTCATGTAACACATCCTTGCCCAATCTAGATGGGTTCGGATCGGCTATATCTTTTTTATGATCCTTGTGCGAGGGCGAGAGGTTTCGTGTTTTGACGCGTGGATCTTGTGCTCTCCGATAGCTGAAACCGAATCGATCTAGGTTGTTACGTGTTGCGGGTTCGAGCTTGCCATGTTCGTATAAATCTTGAAAGAACCGGTATCATGCGGTAGATGCAGGTTTTTGGGTTGCTTTGGAGCTAGTCATCCGGTGGATTAGATTCCCAAATCAGTCTGATAGATTTATTCACGTGGTAATGTTTGTTCCTTCTTCATGGACCCTGAATCGGCTGTTCAGCCGTATTCGGTTATATTTTCACGAGTAGATCACGTGCATTATTTATGTTCTAAATGATGTATGCTTTTAGCTTTCCATATTTAGATTGTATCATGCGGTGGATAGATCTATTTGTGGAGAGTGGTACGTTTTTCATGCAAGTCGTATCATGCGGTGGATAGATTTGTTTGATATCGTGCTCGACGGATTTTAGAGTAACTAGACATGCGGTAGACTAGTGCTTTGGATCTATGCATGCTTATTTAATACATGATCATGTCCGTGTTTTACTTCATTTGTTTAATGTTAATTTTCATGAAGATCGGTCATAACCTTGCACGTACATCTTTGCTTATACGAAGACCGGTTGTTATCATGCTTACGTCATCCATTCGGCAGTTGTTCTTTTTTCCCTTTGCGGTTGCCCGAATGGTCGTGGTTCTTTGACAAATAGCTTCACATAGCTATGTGTCATCCTCGCTCGGCTTTTTTAGCCGTAAATATGGAACTGCCTCGGTACCACCCGCAAGTTCCAAGCTTTGGTATTTAACTGCTTTATCTTTTGTTAATTTTCGGGAAAAATTGATCGGCACGTCATTTGCTCTCTCGCGCGTGCGAAGCCGCCTTTGTTCGGCTTGCTGTGTGATTGGTGTTAAGTGCACTTTTTGCGCCAACACACTTTTTGGCACGCTCGGTGGGACCAACAGCCGAACTGATTCAAGATGCCTGAGATTGCGTACCTTATGGATGTCAACTTGGAAGATCTTTCTCCGAGCAGCGGCAGCAGCTCCAAGACGTCGTAGATCAATTTCAGCAGAAGTGCTCCTCGTCGTTTAAGAAAAACAAGCGGCGTCCCATATCTGAAGAATGAGATGCCTAGAGTGCTGCTACCGGGAGAAGTCGACGCTACGTCTCAGCAAGAAAAGGAGGAATGCGCGCGGGTGTTCCAAGAGTCAGCAGATTACATGCTCACCAAGCACAACAAGGCCTTTCTCGGATCGCTCCAGCAGATGATGGTGTCCATCTTTGGCCCGGCATGGAGCAAGCGTTCGGGAAGACGCCCTTCCGTAAGAGCACCATAGAGCCGGGTGAGTCAAGCTCTCGCCGCCGCTACGGAGCCGACCACAAGCAGCCCTCCTCCTCGCAGCGCCGGAAGCCAAGCGTTCCAACCTCCTCCACAGGCGCCGGGGGGGCCGGCTCGCCCCCCCTCGTTGCAAGCTTCGGGAAGTCAACCAATCCTACCGCCACCACGAGCAAAGACAGTCGGCCCGTGCCAAGCCGAATCCGTACCCCCGGCCTACGTACGGAGACCTCGCGTTCGGCCTCGTCCGGGGCCCCACTTGACCCTGGCCGGAGGATTGCTCCGTCGACCAACTGGCTCCAGAAGAATTTGTACGACGGTGGTTATCATGAAGTGGGAAATTACGGAGCGTTCGACGCCTTCCCGCACCCGTGGGGTACGCGCCACCGTCAGCGCGCAAGAAGATGACGCCCTAGCGCGCAAGATGGCCGAATTGATGCAGACCGCCCGGCCTCAAGCCAAAGATGCAGGGCCCCGCTTATAGGCCGCCGTTCCCAGAGTGGTACTATAACGTGCTCTTGCCGCCAAGGGTGAAGCCGCCGACGGAATTCACAAAGTTCTCGGGGGCAGACGAAACAAGCACGGCCGAGCACATCGCCCGTTACCTCATGCGAGCCTTGGGGAATGCTCGGCCGAGGAGACGTTCGGTGTTCGCTACTTCCCCGCCTCACCGACGGTCCGGCTTTTCCGTGGTTCTCGTCCCTACCTCCCGAATCGCGCCGATGGAAGGATTTGGAGCGTAAATTTCACGCTCATTATTTCACCGGCGGCTCCGAGAAGAAGCCGATTGATCTCGCCACCCCGAAGCAAAGGCACGGCGAAACACCGCCGGGAGTTTCTTAGAAGATTCGGGGAAGTCAAAGGCATGTGCTTCTCGCCGAACTTGCCGTACGATCACTGGCTGATATGGCCGTCGTCGGGATGTTGCCGCCGTGCGCGAGAAGCTATTTGGGATGGAGTTTGAGAACTGGGCCAACTGTCGCAAAAGTTATCTCGATGAGCAATCGGGCATATGGCCTCAAGAAGGACCCCAAATTTGGCAAAGCACGACGTCGCCGACATCTTCAACCAATTCTTGGACAAGGCCGATTTGTTCGAGGATTTCGATGACGAATTGGAGGTAGCCGCAGCGGAGATCATGTGGGGTAAAGAGCCCTTGACAATGAATCGCCGTTGGGTCAAGGCGACCAAAGGGACTTACGACTTTGACATCACGAAGGCCGATAAGTTGTTTGAGCTCTTGGTAAAGGAAGGCCGAATTAGGTTGCCCGAGGGGCATTCCATGCTTCGCCCGATGGAGTCAAAGCGAAACGTTACCGTGGCTTCCATGACAGGGATTCACACTCCATCAACGATTGCGGTGGTCTTCGTGATGAGGATCCGTAAGGCTATCCAGGAGGGACACCTCAAGTTCGATAACAAGATGAAGCTAGATGGCCACCCCTTTCCTCGAACATGCTCGGCTTTTCTCGTCAACACGATAACGTACCGAGGAAAAGGGAAAAGTCAAGGTCCCGACCTCACCTGTGTCCAAGCAAGGTGGAGCAAAGGGGACCCGCAGCGCAAGGTGACCCCGGAGCAAGTACAAGGCGACGCCCCCGCGTTCTCAAGAGCCACATCGAGATTGGGGAATCATCCCCGTGCATAAGCCCAAGGTGACGTCGCGCATTCTCCTCAACAAATGGCGGCGCAGGCGATAGAGAAGGAGCGCTACCAGAAGCGTCGTCACGAGGGAGGAGCACGCGAGGCCGAAGAGGAAGCGCGCAGAAGAGACCAAGAACAGGACACGCGCGAGCAGGAGCGCGCACACTGGGGATGCGCCTTTTTCAGGCACTGCTGGAATGAGGGCCTAAAGCTGCCCACATTGAAGAACTGTCCTGAATGCAGCGACAGATATGTTGAGTACAGGCAGGAAACTGCCAATCGCCGATCCGTCCACGAGAGACTTGGAAGGATCCACCCGAATGGGGATCGGCGTCAAAAAATTGAAGTCATCGATCATCCCAGGAAGCGCCAAGCTGATCTCAGGTGGGCTGATCAGGAAGAGGACGAGGATGTCCTCGTCCGGCGTAAGGGCGAGCGTGGTGCCCGCCCGTCTACGCGAAGAGTCGAAGAGGCGGGTCCAGCGCTTGAGGAACCGCGAGATGAAACAAGCCGAATCCGTACACGAGGCGAAGTGGCGCCCCAAGGACCAGCCTCAAGGATCGAAGCGTTCGGCTCCCGCATGCATGGTATACTTCCCCGCCGAACGAGTTCATGGCTCCCGCTAACCGGGTTATGCAGAGGAAGCTTCCTTTGATGACGAGCGCACTCGAGGGGATGATGGCACAATCGGTGCCGGCCAGGTGCCATCTTCGACAAGCCGGCCAAGAATCGCCATATGAGGCCGCCGTACTTGAGGGGGTACGTCAATGGCAAGCCGTTGACCAAGATGTTCGTCGACGGTGGAGCGAGCAGCAACGTCATGCCGTACACCACCTTCGAGAAGCTTGGCATGGGCCCGAGCGATTTGACACCTACAAGCATCATCCCGAACGACTTCGCCGGAACCCCTCGTACACCAAAGGATGCGCTCACGTGGACTTGATGATCGGGTCCAAGACGCCGCTCACCACCTTCTTTGTCATCGAAGGCAAGGGAGCCTACGACTCGCCGCTTGGGCGGGACCGGATTCATGCTAATCGCCGCGTCCCATCCACCATGCATCAACGCCTTATCCAAGGTGGGTGGATGATGAGATCGAGGTCGTCTGGCGGATGACTCCGTGAGCGTGGCCAACATGGAACCAGCCTTCCGGGAATACCAAGGCATCGATTGCTTCTCGGGGAAGGACCGGGGAGAAGGTCCCCGTTGAACCCGTCGCCAAGAAGTGACCAACCCGATTCAAGCAATCGGCTCTTACAAGTAATTTTTAATGGAGAACCCCGTGGATGGCACCGATGGCAAATTAGGGCGAGGATTCATGTCGGCCGATGAACAAGGAAGAAGTTGACATTGGAAGCGGTGATAAGCCAAGGCCGACGTTCATCAGGGGCAAATTTGCAACCGGACTTCGGGGGGAACTTAATTGAGCTTCTCAAAGAATATAAAGATTGCTTCGCCCGGGATTACTCGGAGATGCCCGGATTGGATCGCTCCATCGCCGAGCACCGTTGCCAATCAAGCTCGGTTTCAAACCATATAAGCAACCGCCCCGAAAATCTACAAGGATGAAGTATTGGCCGATGTGAAGAAGGAAATCGAAAGATTACTTGACGCAAACTTCGTTCGGCCGTGCGTATATGCGGAGTGGATTTCTAACATCGTCCCCGTGTATAAGAAGAATGGGAAAATGAGGGTTTGCATAGACTTCGTGGACCTAAACAGAGCTACTCCCATGGATGGATACCCGATGCCTATTGCCGATTTGTTGATTGACGCCGCCGCCGGGCACAAGGTGATTAGTTTCATGGATGGCAACGCGGGATATAATCGGATCTTCATGGCAATAGAAGACATATCAAAGACGGCCTTTAGATGTCCCGGTCATATAGGCCTATTTGAATGGATAGTCATGACATTTGGGTTGAAAAATGCCGGTGCAACCTATCAACGGCCATGAATTACATTTTTCATGAGTTGATCGGCAAACCGTGGAAATATACATCGATGACGTGGTGATCAAGTCCTTAAGTCATGACACCCATCCGGAAGATGTGAAGAAGACCTTGGAATGCACCGAAACATGGTCTAAAGATGAATCCAAACAAGTGTGCTTTTGGGGTATCACTGGAGAGTTCTTGGGATTTTTGGTCCACGAATGGGGGATCGAAGTTGGCAAAAAGAGCATGAAAGCCATTGATGAAGTCATTCCTCCAACCAACCTCAAAGAATTGCAATCAATCGCTCGGCAAGATCAACTTCGTAAGAAGATTCATCTCAAATTTATCACAAAAGGTGTTGCCATTCTCTCCATTGCCGAAGCTAAAGAAAGATCGGAAATTCACGTGGGGCGACGAACAACAAAAGGCTTTTGATGAGATCAAGCAAGACATGAAGGAGCCGCCGTGGCCGGTTCCTCCTCCACCGGACAAGCCTTTCAAGTTGTACGTGGCGGCCGATACCCAAACTATTGGATCGGCCCTCATTCAAGAATTCGAAGGAAAGGAGCGAGTAGTAGCTTACCTTAGCCGAAAACTACTTGATCCCGAAACCAGGTAATCGGCTATAGAGAAACCGTGTCTTTGCGTGTACTACTCGTGTACAAAGTTTCCGCACTATTTGTTGAATGCCGAATGCACCGTATACTCAAAGTTTGATGTGATAAAACATATGTTATCTATGCCAATTTTGAATGGTCGGATTGGCAAATGGATTTTAGCTCTATCGAATTCGAGTTGAAGTTCGAATCGGCAAAAGCCATCAAAGGTCGTGTCATTGCCGATTTTATAACCGAACATCGTGACCCTTCAATTGATCTCGCTTGAAATTACCCCTTGGGCTTTATTTTTTGATGGGTCATCGTGTGGCAAAGGTGGGGGAGTAGGGATCCTACTAATTTCGCCCGGAGGTGAGATGTTTGAATTCGCCATTCCTATACAACCCACCGTCACAAATAACTCCGTAACATCCCTAGTTTTGACTTGCATTCAAATGTCGAATTTCAAAAACAAACTTGAATTGAATTGGAGTGCTCGTAAATCGAATAAGGTTGTCTTCCTTTCCTCTCCCTTAATTCCTAGATTTATTTTGAGCTAAAGGAAACCCCTAGGAAATATAAGAAATGTTAGTGTGAGAAACTTGGAGTTCTTTGGGATTTTAGTTGGATTTTATTTGGGTGAATTCAAATTTGGGTTGGAATTCAAATTTGAATCTACTTTGAGGCCTAAGGAAAATTGTCAAGCTACACTATTGCACACGGGCCGCAACCTCACTTCTGGCCCAGCTCCGGATTCGGCCCCCGGACGGCCCGGCCCGGCCGCGCCCGCGCCGTCCACCAACCCCCCGCCGCGCCCGAGCCGCCGCCGGGGTGGGTCCCACTTGCGTCACGCCGACGTCGGCACCGTCATCCTCCTCCTTTCCTCTTTAGCCGGCGTCGAAAGCGAAAGGGGGCGGGGCGCGCAGTCATGGCGCCGCCGCGACGCGCCCCCGCGCCTCCCAACGCCTCGCCGCCGTCCACGTGCCCCCGCGCTCCGCCGCTATAAGAGCCCGCCGCCGCCGCATCTGGAACCCTCCAAACCCTAGCCGCCCGGGGGAATCGAATCCCCTACCCACCTACCCGCAGCCGGAGGAGAGAAGGGAGAAGGGGAGGAGAAGAAGCCGGGAGCGGCGCCGCCACCGCGGGGCCGTACCCGCGACGCCGGAGCTGCCCGCGAGGAGGAGCCGGGAGCCGCCGAACACCTACGTCCTCTCGCTTCCTCTTCCTCCCCGACGCCGCGCCGCCGCACCGCACCGCCACCTCTACCCGCCGGCGCCGCCTCCTTCCTCGTCTCCCTCGCACCGCCAACCTTCACCGACGCGACTCCGCTTCGGCCCGTGGCCACTTAGGTGAGGGTACCCGCCTCCCGTCGCTCGTGGGACGCCCCGCCATCGCGCCGGTGGAACGTGTCGTGCCCCGCGCCGCCGCGCCGTCGCCGGGAGGCCGGCCTTCGAGCCAAGCCGGGATTTTTTCGTGCGTGTGCCGCCGCCTTCACCGACGCGCGCCGCATTCTAGGCCTAGCCGTCCCGTGTCGCCGTTGGCCGCCGCGTGCTCCGAGCCGTTCGCGTTCGCGATCGTGTTCGTGCCCGCGTTCGTGCTCGCGTTCGTGCTTGCGTTCGCGCGGGACGCCGCGCACCCGACGCACCGCGTCGCCGTGCACCCCAAAGATGCGCACGCGTCGATCTTGGGTGCCGCATGAGCCTTAGCTTTTCCTCTCTCGTAGGACGCCGCCGCCGCGTTAGGCCGGCTCACGCCGCCGCGGCCTCGTTGTGGCCAAGGGCCCCGTGTGCCGTCGCGTAGGGGGAGAGGCACGCCCGATCCCTTGGCCGCCGCGGACGCCCGTACCGACCGCCCCCGACCACGCGCACGCGCACGCTCGTAAGCCGCCGCGGACGCCGCCCTCGCCGCCGCCCATGGCGCCGAGCCGAGCTCCGCCGTACACCACCACGTCGCCTCGTCGCGGTTCCAACCCCCGCGCCCCGGGGCCGGAGGTAACCGGGCGCGCGTGCACACCCCGCGCACGCCGTCCCCCTCACACCGCCGCGCCCCGCCCGAACCGGCTTTCCGCCGCCGTCACCGCGCCGCCGCCGCACCCCACGCCGCGACGACCGCGCGCGACGCCCCTAGGCCGAACTGACGCCCACCGAGCCCACCAGCCCGAGGAAGAACCGTAGGCGCCTTGCTGACCAATCACCCTAGCCGCCATGAAGCACGCCGCCGGCGACGCCGTACCGCGCCGCCGCGTCCCTCTCCCAGGCCTTCCGTCGAACACTTAGGGAGGGGGCGGATTTAGATCCCCGGGGTGGGTTGCACCGAGGCCACACGCGTGGAGTGGCCGCAGCCCACACGCCGGGATCCGCCGTGGCCGGACCAACCCGGGCCGCAGCCCACATGCCGGCCCACATCGCGCGGAGCCGCACGATCCCCTCGCGGATCGCGTGCGGCGCCCACCGGGAGCGCAGCCCACATGCGGCCGCAGGGAGCCGGCCGCAGCGGATCGGGTTTCGGGGGATCCGTGTGGCCGGGATGTTTTAAGGGGGAAAAACGTATTTCTAATTACCGAAAATACATTTTCTCTTGGAAAAATCATAGTAAATCCATTTTATCTCCAAAAATTACGAAACCTTTTCCGTAAAATTTCTAAAATCTCGAACTACGGTTGGGATAGTGTTTGTTCCCGTTTTGGATCTTAATTGCTCTTATTTGGATTTAAGTTGCAATAGGACCGCCGTTTATTTTCTTTTTCGCGCTACTAGGAGCAAGGAGGAGCCGGGAGAGCCGAGTCGAGAGTACGACTACGCCGACGACTTCGCCGCGAGGACTACCCGACCCCAGGTTCACGCCCGACCGATTCCGAATTACCCATTAGGCATTGCCGAGTAGTATTGCTAGCGCTTTACTTTATGTATGCATGTTGATGAACCTTGCACGGCCTCCCGTATTTACCCCCGTCCTTGATTGTCCTATTACTACTATATGTTTATGTGGGCGTGTATGTGCGCCGAGCTTCGCGATGCATGTGTCGGGATGGGAATAGTGGCTCTTGGCGTGTGTGGGGTAAAAACCACAGGAGAAGGCGTTTTGGGTACTTTGGCGGGGGTGAGTCTCGAAACAACCGATCCGGGATCGGGGATAGGGGTGCACTCCTCGCTGCAACCCTCCCGTTACGGTTTTCGAGCCTAGGTGTTGGGGTTTTCGTGCGCTTGGAGGACATGAGCTCGCCCCGTCCGAAATCGAGTGGATCAACTTGTTGATAGGACATCGTACACACCACCCCGCCGAGAGTGGGGATAGGGCCGAGTTGAGCTCGGCAAGTGCGGAACCATACCCGCCTAGGAAGGATAGAGGGTATCTCGTGGGGGAGCGGTGGAGGTGAGACCACCCTCTCGTAGCGCTCTCCCGTGTGGCCACACGGGAGCATTTCACGCTCCGTGTCGTCTTCACCGGCGGAGAGGACCGCTTTGAGGGCCGGATGCGGTGGTGGGGTTCGTAACTACCGAGAGTTCGCCGGTAGGATGGGCTCGGCCGGCCGTACACCGGCCGGTACCATTCCGGATGGGTACAGTGTGTACACGCTCCGCAGTCATTCGATCTATAGCTATAGCCGCGTCCTCTGCTATGGACACCGCCTAGAAGACATGTTCGTTCCTCATGTTTTGGGATTTCTACCTCCCCTTTTTAGATGAGAGTGTGGTGAGCCGTGGTTATAGCCGGCTAGAGGAGAGAGGCTCCATCTACCTCGTCGATCCGGTTGTAATCATTGAGATGCGGGGAGAGGAAGTTCTCGCATCGCCCCTAGACGAGGAGTAGGAGATGGGACGGGTCTTCTCGGGTGACCACCGGATCCGGTTGTGTTGAGAGACTTGGGATTCGGGATATTGATGGAGATACCTTGTTTATACTCTCACCGTCGTCGTTTAGGAAACCACTACCGATTCCTTGTCTACTCTCTTTTCCCTTTAGATGTTAGGCCACTTAAAGCCGCATACGGTTGGTGACGTGGACCTATCCCGCTCCTTGGGGATAGACTTTGGGTGTGCGGGGTACGAGTCCGACTTCGACCGCAACGCCGACGGATGGTACGACCGTGGGATACGTCGCTTCGCTCGAGTTGCCCGTGGCGGGAAGAATAAAGATGGAGACCCTTCGAGAAGATAGCTACCGTTGCGTAGAATTTTCACTCCGATTCGCCCAAGAGGCTTGTAATGATGTACTCCATTATGGACATGTAATAAATTAATGTACTATTACCTTTATGTGATGCGATGTATGACTTTGTGTATCATTCTCGTGAGACGTTTCGTACGCGATAGCCACCGATCCAGGGACTATCGCGATGGTACAGGATTCGGGTTTTCTATGAAAATCCGGGGTTTTACTGTGTGGTATCGTAGCCATGCTTGACCGTAGCACGTATCCCTAGGAAAGGTCGATAGAAATAGGACTCTATACGCTCTATCTTTATAGTTATACCCTTGAGCTATATTATAAAACTCGTTCCCCCCTTTGAAAATTTCTTACTCACCTGCGCTGACAGAAAATTTCTTGCGTTTCACTGGAGATGGAGCACCAGGTCGCGGAGATCACCCCCGAGACTTGCGGGGCGATCTGCCACTGGATGGAGAGGGCCCTTCTCAGGCTTGGAGTCCCTCCGACCTACGTCACGTACCGCGCCGAGTACGTCCCCGCCGTGACCGGGGTGGATGGTGCTCGCACGGCCGCCGTGCTCCCTCACCCGAGCCTCCCCCGGTTTAAGGGAGAGGTCTCCGCGCGCCGCCGCTCTCACCGTCGCGACCGCGCCGACGTCGCCCGCCGCCGTGCCCCGGGGCCGCCTACTCGCACGCACCGCGCCTCCTTCGAGACCGGGACTCTTCGGCCGCCGCCCCGGATTACCGGCGCCTCGCACCGCTCGTGGACCCGAGTTCCTTCGTACGAGGGGATCCAGGACGACGTCGACGCCGCTCCCTTCCGCGAGACCGACGAGACTCGGTGGAGACCGCCGCCTACTTGGTCGACCTCGACAAGTACACGCGCCGACCGGAGGACGAGTCACGTACCCTCTACGGCCGTGTCGTGGACGCTACCATCGACGCGCTCCCGCACCGCCCCCGCCGCGCCGAGCCGGGAGAGGGAGAACACCGCTCTACGCCACCGTGTTCGCCGCCCGAGTTGAGCCTCGACCGCACGACCGCCGTCCCGCCGCAGCCCGAGAGGGAGAGGGTGGACACCAGGGAGGAGATGTCGCACGCCAAGGAGGACCTACGCAGAGCCGACCGCGAGTCGAACAGTCGAAGGACAAGCTCGAGCGCAAGGACGACCTCGCTCACCGTGCGCGCTCACCCGCTCGGGTGTGAGCGACTCAAGGTGGAGAAGCCGGAGAAGAGCCGAGCGGACAACGTCGCCAACCTCGCGTGGCTCACACGCACGGCCGTCTACCTAAGGGACAAGGCCGAGAGACTGAGGAGGACTTGGGAGGACGCCAACTCACTTCGCGTGGACGAGCTCTTCGAGCTCAACGGAGAGCTACCCCCCGAGTCCCGCCGAGAGATTCGCACCGAGACCTTCGAGCCGCACCCGCCACGCCTCAAGCTCCACCCGTGCCCGATGGCCCGTCTGCCGACCCCCGTCGAGACCGAGGAGGTTCGAGAGGCTCACGCCTTGGTGTCCCGGATCTTCCCGCCGACTACCCCACCGAGGGACCGCTACCCCGTCACGTACCGGCCGGCACGCACGGAGTAGAGAGCCGAGCAGAGGCATGACCTAGAGTAGTGTTCTATGCTAGTAGTTTCCATGAGATGTTCCATGCAGCCGCGAGCATGTTCCGTGCATGAAGAGAGTCATGCCACACCATGTAGACACTACCCTTTTGAGATTGTACCGATGTATTAGATCGTTGACTTGTTGCCGCTACCCCAAGGTCCGAGTCGGCCTCGGGGAGCAAGTGTAATAATCATGTTTGATGTGTGCTTGGATCTTAATGGTGTTATTGGTGTCTTAATGCTTCTTCTCGCTTGAGTGTAGGTTATAATTAGAACTATTTTCTTGAATGCTTTAGACTCATGTGTGAGTTGGTGAGTGACGTGCGTAAACTCCTTTCTTTTCCCTTATGTTTTTCGTAAGGATGTCGATCCGCCGCTCCAACCGGCCGATAGCTCGCCCTCGAGGAGGCGGCCGCCGAGGAAGAAGCCCGGCGCGGGGCATGGACGCGGCCGTGGCCGTGGCCGTCCACCCCGCGCGTGGAGGAGCCTGGGGGCTAGGGCCCGAGGTGACGGGGCACCGCCACCGCCGCCCGAGAACCCCGAGGCCGAGGTTGAGCAAGGAGCGCCGCGCAAGCAAGGCCCCCCGAGCCGGAACGCCCACCACCACCCCCACCTAACTTGGTGGAAGTGATGGCGCTCCGTACTCACCGATGCGAGCAGGATGGCGGAGACCATGGAGCACCGTGGCAACGGTGGGAACCGCGTCGCTCCTCGGGACGAGGACCTCACGCGGAAGATCGAGAGGTTCATCCGCCCGAAGGCCCCCACCTTCGCCTACTCGGATGACCCACTCGAGGCCAACGACCGGCCGAGGGTGATCGAGACCAAGCTCGACCTCACCGTCTCGCTCCGACGAGGAGTGTGTCGCTATCGCCGCACACCCGCCCGGAGGGTCCTCGCCAAGGCATGGTGGGACAACTACACCGCCACCCACCCGAACCCAGCATTCATCACCCGGGCCGGAGTTCCGCGAGGCGTTCCTCGAGCGCACCTTCCCGACGAGCCGCCGGTCCGAAGGCGCAGGAGTTCCGCACCATGACTCAGGGTGCGATGAGGGTCGAGGAGTACGAGCGTCACTTCATGAAGATGATGCGGTACGCCCCCGACGACACCAACACCGACCGAAGAAGCAGTTCTGGTTCTTGCGAGGCCTTCACCACGGCCTTCGCCGGGCGCTGAAGGCAAGTGAGCACAAGTCCCTACGCCATCTCGTCAACCGCGCCATCGCGGTCGAGGACGAGAGGAGGGGCCACGAGGAGCGCATGAGGGGCAAGAAGAGAATGGGAGATCGGGATCAGCCTGACCGATCCTTCCAGAAGCCGAGAAGCGGACAGAGCAACATGCCGAGGGGGGAGCTACCGCCCGGGCACAACCAGCTCGGGCGTGGCTTCGGAGGCAAGGGGACGTAGCCCGTTCCCCGAGGGGAGGAACCCCCGGCTACCCCGCACAGACCGGGAGGCTACACCCGTGCTCCACCGGGCACCGCGCGACCCGCCGCAGGAGGCTTCACCGTCACCTGCTTCGCGTGTGGCAAGCCAGGCCACAAGTCCTTCGAGTGCCCCGACAAGAAGGCTGCTGCTACTCCCGCGAGGGCACCTGCTCCAGGAGGCCGACCTCCTCAGGCTGCACCGCCCCCGGCCGCCGGCCGTGGGAGGCTGAACCACCTCACTGAGGAGGAGGCTGCCGATGCCCCCGACGTCGTGATCGGTAAGTTTTTGGTTTGTGGTACTTCTCGCTCCGGTTCGTTTGACACCGGTGCAACCGGATCTTATATCACCTCTCGGTTCGTGAGTAAACTTTCCCTCCCTACAACCACCCGAACGATGCCCATCATCACGAGCTCTCCGCTCGGGGATATCCAATGCACCCCGCCGTGCAAAGGAGTGGAAGTGGTCATCCAAGGCCACACGTTCTATGGGGATCTTACCGTACTGCCTTCCCATGGTATCGACGTGATACTGGGAATGGATTGGATCACTGCCCACAAGGGTGTCATCTCCACTTCACCGAGGCTGGTGACACTACTGCACCCTGACGGGACAAGGGTGACCTTCGAACCAATGAAGTCTCGAGACATACCGGCCGTATACAGCCTTCACACGAAGGCCATATCGGACGTGCCGGTAGTATGTGAGTATGAGGATGTGTTTCCAGAGGAGTTGCCCGGGTTACCTCCTGATCGTGATGTGGAGTTCGTGATTAACCTGGTGCCGGGAACGGCGCCGATAGCCCAGAGTCCGTACCGTATGGCAGAGGTTGAGCTGAAACTGTTGAAGGCAGAGCTAGACTCGCTACTCGAGAAAGGGTTCATTCGGCCGAGTGCCTCACCCTGGGGTTCACCGGCACTATTCGTACCAAAGAAGGATGGGACGCAACGTCTGTGCGTCGACTACCGCGCCTTGAACGCGGTGACCATCAAGAACAAGTACCCGCTGCCCAGGATTGACGATTTGATGGACCAGCTGA
Source organism: Cenchrus americanus (assembly GCA_947561735.1). Taxonomy (NCBI): domain Eukaryota; kingdom Viridiplantae; phylum Streptophyta; class Magnoliopsida; order Poales; family Poaceae; genus Cenchrus; species Cenchrus americanus. Next base: position 26,910,817 of record OX387241.1, on the reverse strand, counting down.
GGCAAGCCAAGTACTTCAGCAAGATCGATCTCCGGTCGGGTTATCACCAGATGAAGATCCGCCCGGAGGACATCCACAAGACGGCATTCGTGACCAGATATGGGCAGTATGAGTACACAGTCGTGTCGTTTGGCCTCACCAATGCCCCGGCATACTTCATGAACATGATGAACAAGGTCTTCATGGATGAGTTGGACAAGTGTGTCGTCGTCTTCATTGACGATATACTGGTCTACTCCCAGACAGCAGAGGAGCACGAGGAGCACTTGAGGATCGTACTGGGGAAGCTCGACAAAGATCGTTATACGCCAAGTTCAGGCAAGTGTGAGTCCTGGATGGAGGAAGTCGCGTTTCGGGTCATGTGTTGTCGGACCAAAGGAGTTGCCGTAGACCCGAGCAAGATTGAGGCCGTATCGAAGTGGCGCTCACCGAAGTCCGTGACAGAGATCCGCAGCTTTCTCGGTTTGGCCGGTACTACCGCCGGTTTATCGAGAACTTCTCCAAGATCGCCAAGCCCATGACCGAGCTGTTAAAGAGCAACACGCCGTATGTGTGGTCGGACAAGTGTGAAGCCAGTTTCCAGGAGCTCAAAACTCGTCTCACCACCACCCCGGTCCTGACCCTGCCCGACGCGAGCAAGGAGTTCGTGGTGTACTGTGACGCGTCAAGGCAAGGACTTGGCTGCGTGTTGATGCAAGGAGGCAAGGTAGTGGCATACGCTTCACGACAGTTACGGAAGCATGAGGAGAACTACCCGACACACGACCTCGAGCTAGCCGCTGTCATTCATGCGTTGAAGATATGGAGGCACTATCTGATGGGAAACAAGTGCGACATCTACACGGATCACAAGAGTCTGAAGTATATCTTCACCCAGTCGGAGTTGAATCCGAGGCAAGAGGAGATGGCTAGAGCTGATTAAGGACTACGACCTGAGCATTCACTACCACCCTGGTAAGGCAAACGTCGTGGCCGACGCTCTGAGCCGCAAGCACTACTGCAACAACCTGATGGTGCGAGAGGAACAACCAGCCTTGCATGAAGAGCTGGAAAAGCTGAGCTTAGAAATTGTGGAGGAGGGGCAGTTGAATCAGTTGCGGGTGAAATACACACTTGAAGACCAGATCCGCCAAGCTCAGAAGGCGTGTCCGGAGATCCAAGAGGTAAAACGCCTGATGGAGAATGGCAAAGCAACTGACTATCGTCTCGACGAACATGGTACAATGTGGCTGAAGGACCGCATCTGCGTGCCTCAGGATAAGGAGATTCGGGACTCGATCCTTAAAGAGGCCCACGATTCTCGATACTCGATCCACCCTGGCTGTACCAAGATGTACAAAGACCTGAAGGTACGGTTTTGGTGGGAAAAGATGAGAGAGGACATTGCTGAATACGTCGCCCGATGCGACACGTGCCGCCGAGTGAAGGCCGAACACCGTAGGCCCGCCGGCTGCTACAACCGCTCGAGATACCCACGTGGAAGTGGGATGATATCGTATGGACTTCATTGTGGGGTTGCCACGCACACGGAAAGGAAATGACTCCATTTGGGTGATAGTTGATCGATTAACCAAGGTCGCACATTTCTTGCCGTTGAAGACGAACTACGGCGTGAGCCGACTTGCGAACCGTATGTGGACAACATCCCGAAGCTTCACGGAGCTCCGAGGAGCATTGTGTCGACGAGAGGGCCCCAGCTCACCGCTCGGCCCGGGACGAGCTTACACGCTTCTATGGGCACCCGGTGCCGAACTACGGACACGCCGTTCCACCCACGTACGTACGGTCGGACGAGAGAGGGTGAATCGGGTACTAGAAGACTTGCTGAGAGCTTGTGTGTTGACCTATGGGTCGGACTGGGAAAAGAGCCTGTCATATGCCGAGTTCTCTTACAACAACGGCTACCAGGCCAGCTTGAAGATGGCTCCGTTCGAAGCCCTGTATGGCAGAAAGTGTCGGACACCGTTGATGTGGTCCGAGGTGGGGGAGCGAACCTTTTTCGGTCCCGCCACTATTGTTGAGGCCGAGGAAAATGTCGCCAAGGTACGAGAGAACCTGAAGATAGCTCGGAGCGAGTGTAAGAGCTATGCCGACGCAAAACGGAAGGACGTCTCGTTCGAGGTAGGGGATCACGTCTACTCGAAGGTGTCACCCCTCCGAGGCACGAAGAGGTTCCACATCGTGGGGAAGCTGTCCCCTAGGTACGTTGGGCCCTACCCTATTGTGAGCAAGGTCGGGAGGGTAGCTTACAAACTCGAGCTACCTCCGGGAGCTTGCGGGAGTTCACCCGTGTTCCATGTTTCCCAACTTCGGAAGTGTGTGGTCGTCGAGAAGAGAGTGCCTCGCTCGGGCGCTCGACGTCCAGAAACCCCGGAGTACTTGGAATACCCGGTTCGGATCCTGGGACCGGGCGGAGAAGTCGACCAAAGAACACCACCACGCGCTTCGCAAGGTGCTCTGGAGTAACCACTCCGAGCGCGAAGCCACGTGGGAGAAGGAGTCAGCATTGAGGGAGAAATACCCTCATCTCTTCGAAACGGAGGTAACTTCCTAATCTCGGGGACGAGATTCTTGTGAGGGGGGGAGTTCTGTAACATCCCTAGTTTTGACTTGCATTCAAATGTCGAATTTCAAAAACAAACTTGAATTGAATTGGAGTGCTCGTAAATCGAATAAGGTTGTCTTCCTTTCCTCTCCCTTAATTCCTAGATTTATTTTGAGCTAAAGGAAACCCCTAGGAAATATAAGAAATGTTAGTGTGAGAAACTTGGAGTTCTTTGGGATTTTAGTTGGATTTTATTTGGGTGAATTCAAATTTGGGTTGGAATTCAAATTTGAATCTACTTTGAGGCCTAAGGAAAATTGTCAAGCTACACTATTGCACACGGCCGCAACCTCACTTCTCGGCCCGGCCTCCGGATTCGGCCCGGCTGACGGCCCGGCCCGGCCGCGCCCGCGCCGTCCACCAACCCCCCGCCGCGCCCGAGCCGCCGCCGGGTGGGTCCCACTTGCGTCACGCCGACGTCGGCACCGTCATCCTCCTCCTTTCCTCTTTAGCCGGCGTCGAAAGCGAAAGGGGGCGGGGCGCGCCGGCCATGGCGCCGCCGCGACGCGCCCCCGCGGCCTCCCAACGCCGCGGCGCCGTCCACGTGCCCCCGCGCTCCGCCGCTATAAGAGCCCGCCGCCGCCGCATCCGGAACCCTCCAAACCCTAGCCGCCCGGGGGAATCGAATCCCCTACCCACCTACCCGCGCGGAGGAGAGAAGGGAGAAGGGGAGGAGAAGAAGCCGGGAGCGGCGCCGCCACCGCGGGGCCGTACCCGCGACGCCGGAGCCGCCCGCGAGGAGGAGCCGGAGCCGCCGAACACCTACGTCCTCTCGCTTCCTCTTCCTCCCCGACGCCGCGCCGCCGCACCGCACCGCCACCTCTACCAGCGCCGCCTCCTTCCTCGTCTCTGCACCGCCAACCTTCACCGACGCGACTCCGCTTCGGCCCGTGGCCACTTAGGTGAGGGTACCCGCCTCCCGTCGCTCGTGGACGCCCCGGCCATCGCGCCGGGTGGAACGTGTCGTGCCCCGCGCCGCCGCGCCGTCGCGCGGGAGGCCGGCCTTCGAGCCAAGGCGGGATTTTTTCGTGCGAGTGCCGCCGCCTTCACCGACGCGCGCCGCATTCTAGGCCTAGCCGTCCCGTGTCGCCGTTGGCCGCCGCGTGCTCCGAGCCGTTCGCGTTCGCGATCGTGTTCGTGCCCGCGTTCGTGCTCGCGTTCGTGCTTGCGTTCGCGCGTGACGCCACGCACCCGACGCACCGCGTCGCCGTGCACCCCAAAGATGCGCACGCGTCGATCTTGGGTGCCGCATGAGCCTTAGCTTTTCCTCTCTCGTAGGACGCCGCCGCCGCGTTAGGGCCGGCTCACGCCGCCGCGGCCTCGTTGTGGCCAAGGGCCCCGTGTGTCGTCGCGTAGGGGGGGGAGAGGCACGCCCGATCCCTTGGCCGCCGCGGACGCCCGTACCCGACCGCCCCCGACCACGCGCACGCGCACGCTCGTAAGCCGGCCGCGGACGCCGCCCCTCGCCGCCACCCATGGCGCCGAGCCGAGCTCCGCCGTACACCACCACGTCGCCTCGTCGCGGTTCCAACCCCCGCGCCCCGCCGGAGGTAACCGGGCGCGCGTGCACACCCCGCGCACGCCGTCCCCCTCACACCGCCGCGCCCCGCCCGAACCGGCCTGGGGCCGCCGTCACCGCGCCGCCGCCGCACCCCACGCCGCGACGACCGCGCGCGACGCCCCTAGGCCGAACCGACGCCCACCGAGCCCACCGGCCGAGGAAGAACCGTAGGCGCCTTGCCGACCAATCACCCTAGCCGCCATGAAGCACGCCGCCGCGACGCCGTACCGCGCCGCCGCGTCCCTCTCCCGTGCCTTCCGTCGAACACTTAGGGAGGGGGCGGATTTAGATCCCCGGGGTGGGTTGCACCGAGGCCACACGATGGAGTGGCCGCAGCCTACACGCCGGGATCCGCCGTGGCCGGACCAACCCGGCCGCAGCCCACATGCCGCCCACATCGCGCGGAGCCGCACGATCCCCTCGCGGGATCGCGTGCGGCGCCCACCGGGAGCGCGCCCACATGCGGCCGCAGGGAGCCGCCGCGCGCGGATCCGGTTTCGGGGGATCCGGTGTGGCTGGGGTGTTTTAAGGGGAAAATGTATTTCTAATTACTGAAAATACATTTTCTCTTGGAAAAATCATAGTAAATCCATTTTATCTCCAAAAATTACGAAACCTTTTCCAGAAAATTTCTAAAATCTCAAACTACGGGTTGGGATAGTGTTTGTTCCCGTTTTGGATCTTAATTGCTCTTATTTGGATTTAAGTTGCAATAGGACCGCTGTTTATTTTCTTTTTCGCGCTACTAGGAGCAGGAGGAGCCGGAGAGCCGAGTCGGGGAGTACGACTACGCCGACGACTTCGCCGCGAGGACTACCCGACCCCGGGTTCACGCCCGACCGATTTCGAATTACCCATTAGGCATTGTCGAGTAGTATTGCTAGCGCTTTACTTTATGTATGCATGTTGATGAACCTTGCACCGCCTCTTTATTTACCCCCGTCCTTGATTGTCCTATTACTACTATATGTTTATGTGGGCGTGTATGTGCGCCGAGCTTCGCGATGCATGTGTCGGGATGGGAATAGTGGCTCTTGGCGTGTGTGGGGTAAAACCGGCAGGAGAAGGCGTTTTGGGTACTTTGGCGGGGTGAGTTTCGAAACAACCGATCCGGGGATCGGGGATAGGGGTGCACTCCTCGGGCAACCCTCCCGTTACGGTTTTCGAGCCTAGGTGTTGGGGTTTTCATGCGCTTGGAGGACATGAGCTCGCCCCGGTCCGAAATCGAGTGGATCAACTTGTTGATAGGACATCGTACACACCACCCCGCCGAGAGTGGGGATAGGGCCGAGTTGAGCTCGGCAAGTGCGGAACCATACCGCCTAGGAAGGATAGAGGGTATCCGTGGGGGGGAGCGGTGGAGGTGAGACCACCCTCTCGTAGCGTCTCCCGTGTGGCCACACGGGAGCATTTCACGCTCCGGGTCGTCTTCACCGCGGAGAGGACCGCTTTGAGGGCCGGATGCGGTGGTGGGTTCGTAACTACCGAGAGTTCGCGGTAGGATGGGCTCGGTCGGCCGTACACCTACGGTACCATTCCGGATGGGTACGGGTGTACACGCTCCGCAGTCGTTCGATCTATAGCTATAGCCGCGTCCCTGTTATGGACACCGCCTAGAAGACATGTTCGTTCCTCATGTTTTGGGATTTCTACCTCCCCCTTTTAGATGAGAGTGTGGTGAGCCGTGGTTATAGCCGGCTAGAGGAGAGAGGCTCCATCTACCTCGTCGATCCGGTTGTAATCATTGAGATGCGGGGAGAGGAAGTTCTCGCATCGCCCCTGGACAGAGTAGGAGATGGGACGGGTCTTCCGGGTGACCACCGGATCCGGGTTGTGTTGAGAGACTTGGGATTCGGGATATTGATGGAGATACCTTGTTTATACTCGTCGTCGTCGCTTAGGAAACCACACCGATTCCTTGTCTACTCTCTTTTCCCTTTAGATGTTAGGCCACTTAAAGCCGCATACGGTTGGTGACGTGGACCTATCCCGCTCCTTGGGGATAGACTTTGGGTGTGCGGTGGTACGAGTCCGACTTCGACCGCAACGCCGACGGATGGTACGACCGTGGGATACGTCGCTTCGCTCGAGTTGCCTGTGGCGGGAAGAATAAAGATGGAGACCCTTCTGAGAAGATAGCTACCGTTGCGTAGAATTTTCACTCCGATTCGGCCCAAGAGGCTTGTAATGATGTACTCCATTATGGACATGTAATAAATTAATGTACTATTACCTTTATGTGATGCGATGTATGACTTTGTGTATCATTCTGTGAGACGTTCTGTACGCGATAGCCACTGATCCAGGGACTATCGCGATGGTACAGGATTCGGGTTTTCTATGAAAATCCGGGTTTTACATAACCAAAGCCGAGTACGAGGCACTACTTCGAGGGCTTCAATATTTGAGAGAAGCTGGGGCCGTCTCAGTTGAGATCTATGGAGATTCAGAACTGGTAATCAAGCAATTGAACGGCCAATACGAGTGCAGGAGCGAAGCGCTGAGGAGTTACTACGAAGAATGCAAGGAAATCTTGAAGAGCTTCCCATTGGTAACCCTACAAAGACATTCCTAGAGAGCATAACGAAGAAGCAAACAAAGCTAGCTCGCAGCGCCTCCGGTTACAAGGAGAGTCAAGAAGCGTTTGCCGCAGAAGTGTGTGCACTAAGGGCGGATCTTGCGTAAGATGATTGGAGGAAAGAAATCGTTGATTACTTGAAAGATCCATCCCGAAAAGTCTCTAGGAAACTCGGGTACAAGGCGGTTAAGTTCGTTCTTCCGGATGATAATTTATTCTATAAATCATTAGATGGGGTATTGCTACGATGCCCGGGTCCGTAAGAAGCCAAGAACATGATGAGTGAGGTGCACGATGGGATATGTGGAGCGCACCAATCGGCCTACCGGATGAAATGGGTTATTAGACAAGCTGGATGCTTTTGGCCGACGATATTAGAGGATTGCTTTGAGTATTACAAGGGATGTCAAGATTGCCAGAGGTTTGGGAATATTCAAAGAGTCCCTGCATCAGCATTGAATCCCATCATCAAGCCATGGCCATTCAGGGGCTGGGGTATAGACTTGATTGGCCAAATTAATCCGCCGTCTAGCAAGGGGCATAAATTCGTGCCGTTGGCTACAGATTACTTCACCAAATGGGTCGAGGCAATCCCACTGAAGAAGGTGACGTCAGAAAACATGATCGAATTCGTCAAGGAACACATCATCTATCGGTTTGGGATCCCTCGACAATTACCACCGACCGGGGGGCACAATTCGTGTCATCGGAGTTCGTAGATTTTGCCGAAAGCATGGGAATCAAATTGTTTAATTCTTCTTCATATTATGCCCAAGCTAATGGTCGGGCGAGAGGCTTCTAATAAGATCATGATCAAGCCGATACGTAAGAAGATCGATCGAAGCCGAGGAGGTGGCATTCGGTACTTAGTGAAGCGTTGTGGGCTTACCGAATGGCCCCCCATGGAGCTACAAAGACCTCTCCTTACGAGTTGGTTTACGGGCATCATGCAATCCTCGCCTTGGGAGATACAACGGATTCAAGGAGAGTAGTGCCGCAAAACGAGTTGAGCTCCAAGGATTACAAAGTGGCCTAATGATGGATGAGTTAGAAGATTTGCATATGATCCGTCTCGTGGCCCCGGAGAACATCGAGAAAAACAAGCCGCGAGTCGCCAAATACTATAACAAGAAAGTAAAAGTAAAGCAATTCGCGATAAGGTGATCTAGTTTGGAAAGCGCTATTGCCGATTGGAACTAAATACGATGAATTCGGCAAATGGTCCCCTAACCGGGAGGGGCCTTTTCGTGTGGTCGATGCGTTCTCGGTAATGCATACATATTGAAAACTTTGCTAGGAGAAGAATTTTCCGCTGCAATAAATGGAAGATATCTGAAGAAATACTATCCTAGCATTGAGATCGATCGATGATTACACACGTCTGGCACAAAAATAGCCGGCGCTCGAGAATGAGGCCGCCTTCAGAACAAAATCCACGAACAAGAGAAAATGGCCAGTGCCTAGATGCATTGCCCTTAGCTCAATACTACATTACAACCGCTTCTTGCAGGATCACATCTAACAACCCTGATGGTCGGGTCCCCGAGGAGGTGGGAAGCAGAAGGCGTGGAGAAAGAAGCGAAAGTATGATTCAATCTTTTCTTTACTTCTTCGGCCGTCGCTCCCTCTTCGGTTGTTACAGGACCACCGTGACCGCAACTTGGAACGCACGAGGATGACCATGATTGGCGGCCTCTACCAAGCTATCCCGGGCCGCCTTCAAAGTTGTCGTACCCGTCGGAGACATCCGGAGCAGGACAATCAAGGTTAGAGGCGAGAAATCCAGAGGCGAGCATGAAGGAGTCGGGAGCATTTACCCCCTACTAGTGCTTCCGAGCCATGCGACGCTCGCGCTCGGCTTGGCAACAGGCGGACATGTCCCCGAGGCCATGCTCCGGGTGCGGGACGCGGCGGCGCAACTCGATGGTTGGTCCTCTCGTTCGGGCGTGGCATCCACTCGCCGGGAGAGGAATCGGAGGAGATGTACTCAGGCACATCTTCGGTCCCGATGACTTCTTCGGGAAGCAAATCAAGGCTGAAAAGGACGAGAGGAAAACATGAAGCGCAAGATCAGGCGGGAGAACAAGGAGCGGATCAAGAAAGAACTCACTTCCGAATCGTACGCTTCCTTGATGAGCCGCTCCCCTGAGGTTGTTTACCCTTGTCCATGGCGTTGGGGTTTTTCCTCTAGCGGCAGGGGAAGAGATGAGAAATGATGAAGGAGTGTGCGAGTGGATTTGCAGAGCACCCCACAGGCTATTTTATTGACCGGGGAGGCGCATTGGGAGTGATGATTGGCCAAGACACACCGTTGGAATACCAAGCGGCAGGGGTTTTCCACCGTACGCGAAGGGTTTTCTCTTGAACAGTGTTTACGGATTGCCGAATTGGGATCCTCTCGTGGATTTTGCGCCAAGGGGCGCTTGTTCTCACGCGTTTGGCTAAAGATAGTTCCGGATGCATTCAAAAAAAAATTCGCGGATGCAAAATGCAAAGGGAAGTCATCGCGAACAAAACAGTGCGTAATTCAAAAGTTCTTCATCTATTGCCGATATTTACACATCCCTAGTACAATCTAGTCGAAGAGCCTATTCAACACGGATTGGGGATGGGTAATTTCGCAATGGCGTCGCCGTGGCCGTCAAGACGCTCCAGGATGAGCTCGATCTCGTCGATGTCCTCCGCGCGCCGCCCCGAAAACCACGCGGCCCGGTGGAATAGTCGACGTCCGTATGCGTCGCCATCGCAGCCGTGCCCAAGGTGGTGCCCAAACGAACGCCATGGACGGCCACCTCGTCGACGCGGTGCTCCACCGCGGCCGGGCGCTCCGCCGCGTGTCGCCGCGGGCATTCACCTTCTCGGCCAATTGCTCTACCGCCGCCTTTAGCCGGTTGAGCTTAGCATCGCGGCCGCAAAGAGCAAACAGAAAGGATTAGCATCAAAGGCCGGGCCGGATCAAGAGTCAATCTCGCAGCCATACCGTCGATGGCCTCCGCACCTGTTTGCGCCGGTCCTCCCATTCTAGCCTCGGCCACGCCCGCTTTCTTGGAGACGTCCTCCGGCTCGCGACGGACGCCTCTAGCTCCTCCTTGAAGCGGATGGCGTCTTCTTCCCCCGTACGGCACGGGAGTGGCCATCGGACTCCGAGGAGTCATCTGGGAGGGGCTGATTGGCCGGCGCACGGGGCGGATTCCACTGAATCAGTCTGAAAAAGGGAGATGATCGTCAAGGCAAAAGAAGATCAAGAACAGAATCAAAGAGGAGCGATTGACGATCATCACCGCCGCGCGCATGGCGCCGCTCCCCTCGGCCTCGTCGGAGGCACCGGCGGCGGTTGAGGCGGCGCACCATTGTGGTTTGGGATGTGCACCGTTTGCAAGAAGGCTAAAGATTGGCAAAGATTCGAGAGCTAGAAGGCCCGGTGGAGAGCTAGGGGCACCTATGGTAACATTTATAGGCCTCGGCAGATGAATCGTGGCTTCGAGTCGTGGTCGTGGATCGTGGCGCATATCCCAAGAATATCGGAAGGTGGAAAGGTTTCCTTGGCCGGCCCGCCGGCGGGTCGTTTGGAGTTCTAGGCCGAGCCGCGTGCGCATCGATTGGTTCGGCTAAAGGAAATCAAAGTGTCGTTCGGGAGTTGGCGTTTCACTACCGAATGGGTCGTTCAAACATTACATCTAAAAGTGCGCAAGAGAAAGGAAACAAATCACAAGAAGATATTACGAGAACGACCAATTCGCTTATACATCAATAAGGATATTCAGGCATTCAGAAGTTTGGCAAGTACACGACGAACATTGGATATTATCAAATGGGAATTGTCCAAACAACTCCCGGCGTCCTTTTGGGCACCGGATAAGTCGGGCCGAGTTCCGCATCGCATTGCTCTATTTTGGTGATAGCCGATTTTACTTCCGCTTGGGTCTTTGCTATCAATCCAGGAAGTTCGGCTATTTTCTCTTTGTCAATCTCTATCTCCGCCGACGGGCTTCTCGGCTCGCTTCTAGAGCAGCCTTCCTAGCAACTTTCGATCATAGGAAGTTTGCAGGGTTAGCCAATGCATCTTTATGGTTCTCTGCTTGGGATTGTGCCCCGTTCATGGCATGTTCAGCATCGGTTTTCCTCTTTTCAATGGCCGGACGGGAGCGCAAATTTCCTCCAAGCGCGCCTTAAGGGTACATAAAGGGGCTCTAAGTCATAGACGGATGATAGAGAAGCTCTGATGTCTTCAGGGAGTTCTTGACTAATAGATTCAAACATCTCTTCGAAATGATGAAGATCATTGAACTGATCCTGAGCATCTTTTTCTAGCCAGGCTGCAATTTCTTTAAGTTTGGGCAACACTTCATCTGGCAGTGGCTGATATGTTTCTTTCATCACCTCGGCAGTTGAATTGCTCTCTAATGGCAGGCTTGATGATGATGGAGCCTGATCCTGAGAAACGACGTTGCCGAGTTAAGAATGCTAAACATCGAGGTACCAAAATTGAGCGCGGTGGATACATCATGGCCGGTTTCTTGAGCAGGGGCGATCACGGGCGAAGGAGATGCTCCAGGCAGAGCCGAAACTTCCGAGCCGGGAGGTGCCGATGCGGCTATCGTAGCTCGTGAGTTTCGGGCCGATGAGGAGTCGATCCGCCTCGATGGGTTGGTTATCTCTGCTTGACCAACAGGTGATGGCACCCTTGGGGAACTTGGTGGCTCCAGTTGAATTGGGAGATTCATCTCTCGGAGAGTTTCGTCGCTTCTCGCAGAAGGTGATGAGGATGAGATCTCCACCGGGATAGGTAATTCGGCCCCCGGTGGACTTACTTGCCGGACCACCGGAACATTTACAAGCCGCCCTTTCGTTGTTTCTTCGCAAATGCCAAATTGGGAGGGTAAATGCCGTTGTTCATCCTCAAGAAAAAGCGAGAGAAGTCATACCAGGGGATGGAGCATTGGCGTGCATCGGGTCCGAAGGCCGCCGGGCTCGGTCCGAAATGCACAAGTAATATGATTCATCAAGAACAGAGTGACTCGGTAATCAAGAAAGTAAAAGGGTTTACCTCAACAAGCACTTTCTTGACGAGTCCTTCTCCTTTTAGCACTTGGAGGGGCAATCGATGCGGACCTTGCCTCCCCGTCCGCAAAGCAAGGCTAGGAAGGCCGGGATCCGTGGTAGCATATCCGGCCATTAGTTGATGCGAGTTGTGGACTTGAATCCTAGTGCCGAAATTGGGCCTTCAACGTTGTAAGCAATTGCCCCGGCTCGAGGGGCAGTCATCGTGTTCGTGGACGGAAAGATGAAGGTCGTGACCATGAATAAAGAGGGAAGGTCCGATCTAAAGGCTCGTTGTATTACCTCTCGAAATTGCGTAAAGTCGTGTACCAACTCGCACGTAATACATGAACAAGGCTCACCGAAGATATGGTCATGAAATTCTTGCCACCAGGAGTTGAAGGTGGGGTGAGCTATGGTTGTGGGCACAAAAGGACATGTGTAGACAGTGGGACCGCACACATAGTTGAAAACTCGCCGCCCTCGCATCGGTTCTTTGATTTCCTCCCCGGGTTTGAGGAATTCATGCAAGAACAATCTTGGGGGCATCTGGCCGCATCCAAGTTGTCTGGCCATTACATTAGGCTGATAGTATTCATAAGTGCTGACGTTCAGCCTCCCTCCATTGAACTCGGCCGGTAGTATGCATGGGCGAATTATGATATTAAAGATCTCCAAGAATCCCCTATCTTGATGGCCGAGCTCAAAGGAAAATTCAACAGGGAAGGTCAAGGTGTCGTTGCCTAGGTAAGGAAGCCAAAGAGGATTGGGGAAACCTTTGAAGAACAACTCGAAGAGCTGGCTGATGTCCTGCTGGATGGAAACAGTTGAAGCCGCTTCTCCGTAGTTTTGGCATCCTCTGGTAGCTTGAGGCTCTCCTTCGGGGTGATTGGACAAAGGGAAGAACCTGGAGTTCAAATCGACGCCGACAATCTGATGCATGTGGAGCCGCAGGCCACATTTGAACAAACCACCAAGGGCCATTGACGCATGTTATCCTCTGGTCGATGTACATTTGGGTAACAAGCCCGATGAAGCATATGGTATACGCCGCCCAAGAAGAATTTTCCCGCAGGGAGGCGATTGCCACTAGCCGGATGAATCGCCATTGCGATATGGTTCAAAGTGGGTTCATTGGCTTTGCCACGAAGACGAATCGCACGCCCACATGTTCGTAAAGGCTCGTATTCAACGTCGCCAAGGGGATTGTCTTTCATGTGCTTCGGGATATAATTCTTGTAGCCATTCCCCGGCTTTACCCCCGTCCGGCGTGAAGAATTTTTGAAGTCCCGTGGCCGGCGCATCCGGTGATGTCAAGGCCGGTGATCATATATACATCGTCCAAGGTTGGAGACATTGGGCCATGCCCAAAAAGGAAGGCGTTGACTCCATTTGACCGAAGTGGCATGCGGCTATCGAAGATCTTCATTCTTGGGGGTCTCGGCCACGGATAACTCCAAGCATTGGGCGATACGGAGAGCATTCAAAGTTGGTCAATCCACTATTATCCGCAAGAATCCTCCGATACCAAGTCTTCCACCGCAATTGGGGGCAAAGGCCGCTTCTTGAACGCATCTTGCCACCGAGGAGGTGGAGACAAAGCTCGCCTTGAAGGGGATTCTCCGAGATTCGGCGGCAATAAGATCTCGAGGGTCGGGATTCCCTACGAGGACCAAGGTAGTAGGACCGCGAGTTGGCCTCGATAGGAATCAAAAGAGCGGTAGAAGATTCCCGGAAGAAAGCGGAAAAGGAAAATCTCGGTAAAATTGAAAACCTAATGCCGAACAAGGTTTGCGGGGGATGAATTTACCCCGAGCAAAGCTTGGTTCCGAGTTGCCATTGGAGGTTCGAGCTCGGAACGAGGGGATCTAGGGTTGGATCTGAACGAAGATTCCGGCGGATTGTGAAGAACAAAGTGTTGACAGATTTGATTCAAGGATTCGTGGCTGGAGTCAATTGTGGAACAAAATTACTTTTATCCCACAATTGAAGGGGCATGTGTTAACACCAAAATTTGGTAAGGAGTCTGACCTGTGGGTCCGGTTCGAAAAAGAGTCCGTCTGGTGGAAGGAAGGATATTTCCAGAGATTTTCGGCAAAGAGATCGCGGTCGGCTATCTGCTCCGGTTCGGCAAAGGAACAGTAGAGCTGATTTTGCGGGATTGGACGGTGACGTGGCTCAAATCGGGGAGACGAATGGATGGACAGCAATCGAGTTTAGTTAGGCAATGAATCCATTCGCAGTTGTACTCGACGGGGTATAAATACGACCTCTGAATGTATGTAACAAACACGATCATTCTTCAATACACACCGGCCTTACGCCAAACCCTAGAGTCCTTGTCGTGTCGTCGAGTTCTTCGAGAGGGCCCATCGATCCGTCGACCTCCGTGAGTACCGGCAACCTTGTATCATGTCTAGTATCATGCGGTGGATTTAGATCTGATGCAAGTAGTCTTGTTACCATGCTTCGTGTCATGCGGTAGATTCAAGCTTGGTTCAAGAAGGTTTCTTGTTAGATCATGAGTCATGCGGTAGGCTAAGATCTGGCTTGAAGCTAGTTATCGGCTCTATTGGATTTTGGCAAGATCCAATAGATTCATTAAGTTATCCCGTGTTATCTTGAGTTTTACTTTATGTTTTAATTCATGTAACACATCCTTGCCCAATCTAGATGGGTTCGGATCGGCTATATCTTTTTTATGATCCTTGTGCGAGCGAGGTTTCGTGTTTTGACGCGTGGATCTTGTGCTCTCCGATAGCCGAAACCGAATCGATCTAGGTTGTTACGTGTTGCGGGTTCGAGCTTGCCATGTTCGTATAAATCTTGAAAGAACCGGGTATCATGCAGTAGATGCAGGTTTTTGGGTTGCTTTGGAGCTAGTCATCCGTGGATTAGATTCCCAAATCGATCCGATAGATTTATTCACGTGGTAATGTTTGTTCCTTCTTCATGGACCCTGGATCGGACTGTTCACCGTATTCGGTTATATTTTCACGAGTAGATCACGTACATTATTTATGTTTTAAATGATGTATGCTTTTAGCTTTCCATATTTAGATTGTATCATGCGGTGGATAGATCTATTTGTGGAGAGTGGTACGTTTTTCATGCAAGTCGTATCATGCGGTGGATAGATTTGTTTGATATCGTGCTCGACGGATTTTAAAGTAACTAGACATGCGGTAGACTAGTGCTTTGGATCTATGCATGCTCATTTAATACATGTTTATGTCCGTGCTTTACTTCATTTATTTAATTTTAATCTTCATGGAGATCGGTCATAACCTTGCACGTACATCTTTGCTTATACGAAGACCGGTTGTTATCATGCTTACGTCATCCATTCGGCAGGTGTTCTTTTTTCCCTTTGCGGTTGCCCGAATGGTCGTGGTTCTTTGACAAATAGCTTCACATAGCTATGTGTCATCCCGCTCGGCTTTTTTAGCCGTAAATATGGAACCGTCTCGGTACCACCCGGCAAGTTCCAAGCTTTGGTATTTAACTCGCTTTATCTTTTGTTAATTTTCGGGGAAAAATTGACCGGCACGTCATTTGCTCTCTCGCGCGTGCGAAGCCGCCTTTGTTCGGCTTGCCGTGTGATTGGCGTTAAGTGCACTTTTTGCGCCAACAATCTCCTCCAAGATGTCCTTGCCTTCTTGTCTGGGAACGCACTTCATGAGTACTCCGGAAGATGCGCCCTGCCTGTAAAGCTTGTCTCCGACGAGGACGTAGGACTTGGCACGGCGGATGAGTTGCTCGACCAAGTTCTTGTCCGAGGGAACCTTCTGCTCGCTGAGGTAGTCGATGAAGGGCTGCCTCCAGTCCATGTCGATCATCATGACCTCCTGGCCAGCCGGAAGATGTGCTGGGTCAGTGGTCGGTGGAGCCGGCTCCAGGATGGACGGCGCGTGAAGCTCGTGGACGAAGACACCCGCTGGTACTTCAGCGCGAGTAGAACCAAGCTTCGACAGGACGTCCGCTGCAACGTTGTTGTCGCGGACGACGTGGTGGAACTCGAGACCATAAAACTTGTTCTCGAGCTTGCGGACTTATAGACAGTAGGCGCCCATGTTCTTCTTGTTGCGGTCCCATGACTTGTTGACTTGGTTGATGACCACTGCGGAGTCGCCGTAGACTAGTAGCCGCTTGATGCCCAGTGAAGCCGCGAGGCGGAGCCCGTGTAGCAGAGCTTCGTACTCGGCTTCATTATTTGAGACCTTCCAGAAGATCTGCAGGACATACTTTAGTTGTTCGCCCGTTGGAGAGATCAAGAGTACTCCTGCACCTGCGCCCTCGAGGTTGAGTGAGCCATCGAAGTACATCACCCAGTGCTCTGGGCGCTCGGTTGGAGTAGGTAGCTGATTCTCCCGCCACTCCGCCATGAAGTCGACTAGTGCCTGCGACTTGATGGCTGTGCGTGGCTTGAAGTCGATGTTGAGGCGCCGAGTTCGACCGCCCACTTGGAGATTCTTCCAGTAGCATCTTGGTTCCGTAGGATGTCGCCGAGCGGGTAGTCGGTGACGACGAAAATCGAGTACTCCTGGAAGTAGTGTCGTAGTTTCCGCGAGGTGATGAAGAGCTTCTGTACTGGCTGGTAGCGTGCCTTAGATTCTGATAGGACCTCGCTGACGAAGTAGACTGGGCGCTGGACTGGATAGGTGTGGCCGTCTTCCTGCTGCTCGACGATGATGGCAGTACTGACCACGTGAGTAGTTGCAGCGAGGTAGAGCAGTAGCTGCTCGCCTTTGCGAGGAGCCGTGAGGACTGGTGGCTTCGATAGGAAGTCCTTGAGCCAGGTAAGGGCTTGGTCCGCCTCTAGAGTCCACACAAACTTCTCTTGGTGCTTGAGTAATTTGAAGAAGGGGAGCCCCCGTTCTCCAAGCTTCGAGATAAATCTGTTCAGGGCCGCCATGCATCCGGTCAGCTTGTGGACGTCTTTGATGCACGTGGGGGCTTTCATGCTGGTGATGGCGGAGATCTTCTCAGGATTGGCTTCTATGCCACGATGGTTGATGATGAAGCCGAGTAGTTTGCCCGAAGGTACACCGAAGACGCACTTGTTCGGGTTGAGCTTCCCGTGGTACTCGCGCAGGGATGCGAAAGTCTCTTCAAGGTCGTCGATGAGCGTGCTGGAGTTTCTGGTCTTAACGACCACGTCATCCACGTAGGCTTCTACGTTCTTGTTGAGTTGCCTCTTGAAGCAGGCCTGGATAGCTCGTTGGTATGTAGCGTCGGCGTTCTTCAACCCGAAGGACATGGTCGTGTAGCAGTACGCGCCAAACGAGGTGATGAATGCGGTCTTCTCCTGGTCTTCTTCCTTGATCGCGATCTGGTGGTACCCGGAGTAGAAGTCGAGGAAGCAGAGCAGGTCGCAGCCCGTCGTGGAGTCGATGACTTGGTCAATCCGCGGCAACCCGAAGGGGTCCTTGGGGTAGTGCTTGTTGAGGTCGGTGTAGTCGTCGCACATCCTCCACTCGTTCGAGTTCTTCTTGCGGACGAGGACGGGGTTGGCAAGCCACTCAGGATGGAAGAATTCTTTGATGAAGCCAGCCGCGAGTACATTGGCGAGTTCCTTCTTGATGGCGTCCCGTCTGTCATCGGCGAAGCGGCGGAGGTGTTGTCGCTTCGGGGTAGCTTTAGGATCGACGTTGAGGGAATGCTCAATCAACTGCCCGGGCACCCCCGCATGTCCGTCGGCTTCCACGCGAAGATGTCGCGGTTAGCCCGGAGGAAGTTGATGAGCGCGTCTTCCTATTTGGGGTCGAGACCCGCCCCGATGGTGGTGGTCTTGCTACTGTCGCCTGTCCCGAGGTCAATTATTTTGACCAGAACCTCCTCAGCTGGCTGAGGCTTGTTAGCTTTGTCCGACTTCTCTGGAATGTCGAATTCGCTTGGGGCAAGCTTCTTCGACGCAACGTAGATTTCCATCATTGCGTTGGGTACTTGATTTGTGGAGGCGATCTCCACAGCTTCAGTGTCGCAGTCGTGCGATATCTTCAAGCCCCCTTGCAGTGAGAGTACACCCGCTGGGCTTGGCATCTTGAGTACCAAGTAGGTGTAGTGGGGTACCGCCATGAACTTGGCGATAGCCGGTCTGCCGAGGATGGCATGGTAAGATGTCTCGAAGTCCGCGACTTCGAACTTGATGTACTCGGTACGGTAGTTGTCCCGAGATTCTCCGAAGGTAACTGGCAGAACCACTGAGCCCAGTGGGATAGCCACGTTGCCGGAGACAATGCCGTAGAAGGGCGAGGTGCTCTTAGTGAGCATGTGGGTGATGTCGAGCTTCATCTTCTTCAAGGTCTTGGTGAAATGGACCTTGTTGAGCTTGGAGCCCGCGACCACCGGCTTCAGGACGAGTGGAAACCATCCTGGTTCGGAGAAGCTAGTCCATTGATTCGCACGGGAGAAGGTAATGGGTACCTCCGACCACCTGAGAGGGGTCGGGACCGCTGGTTCAATGCTCATGACTTCTCGACGGGTAGCCTTTTGGACCCGTCTGCTGGGTAGTCCGCCGAAGAGGACATTGACCATCTTGTCGGGTTCCTGGAAGTCGCCATTGCCTTCGTCGTTCTTCTTCTTGCCTTCCTTGCCATGAGGGTGCTGTGGCAACGGAGTGTCCTTGAGTGCTCGCCTGAGTTGGTAGCACTGCTCGGTGGTGTGGTTGCCGTCCAGATGCCACGGGCACTTCTCCTTCAGCAAGTCTTTGAAGCCGCCAGAGGTCTTCTTCGAGTTCTCCTTCTCAGGGTGCTGGATAGCCACGACGATGTTGTCTGGCTTGCGCTTGCGGTTGGGACCCGAGTAGTTGTTGTTGTTGCGACTGCCTTGGTTCCTGTTGTTGCTGCTGCCGCCGCCCGTGTTCTGCTTGCTCTTGCCACAGATGGCATCATACTTGGCGTTGGCCTTGTCTTCTTCATCGGCCCAGGACGTGATCATGTCCTTGAGGTGGGTGATGGAGCTTGGGCGGCGACGACCGAAGTCTTCGAAAGTGCGACGGTGGTAGAGACCGTCTTGGAAGAGGTCGATGACTTCTTTGTTAGAGACATCGACTACTGTGGCGCGCTTGTCGAAGAAACGCCGCATGTACTTGCAGAGGGTCTCGCCTTGTTCCTGCTTCGCCATAGCTATGTCCATGCGAGTACCCGAGCGGCCCATAGCGCACGCGAAGTTGCTAGTGAACTGGTCCTTCAGTTGGTCCCACTTGTCGATCGAGTACTTTTCGAGTGACTCGAGCCATGTGAGCGGGGCTTGGTCCAGACAGAAGGCTAAGTAGAGGCACTTGGTGTCGTTGTTGCCACCAGCGTTCTCGATGGAGAGGGCGTAGCATCTGAGCCACTGGATGGGGTCTTGCTTCGCGTCGTACTTGGTGATTCCCAGAGGTTTGAATTTTTCCAGGAGGAGCAAGTTGCGAAACCGAGGAGAGAAGGCGGGGCAGCCGTCGTTGTCGCCTACGGTGGCGGACTTCTTCCGCCGCAGTTCTTCAATCTTCTGGCGGGCATCGAAGCCGCCCTTTGAGGCTCTGGAGACGTGGCTGTTCGCGTGGCCTCGGCCACCGCGGTCGCCTCCGCCACCCACCGTGACGCCCCAGGTTTTTAATTACCGTCATTAACGCTAACGACACGATTAGCTGGTCAAATGGTCAACCCTAGGTCAACTCCGGGCCCTCACCCATGAAAACTCCCTAACCTACCCCTAAGTGACCCTAGTGAATAGTAAAACACCGGTGGGGCCAACCCTTGGTCAAAGGGTGGGTCAAAGCCCCCTTGCCACCCAATGTCCACAGTGTCCGCCGAACTTTTGCCGCGTTCCCCAAAATTCACCTAAACACTTAAAATTATACCTTTGGGAAAGTTGTAGATCTTGTTGAGGGACACAACTTTCATGTAGAGTGGCATTGCTGGTTTGGAAGGGAAAATTGTGAAAAAGCCCTTACAAGCCGGGAATCACCGTTGTTGTAACCCCGCCGACATTCAAAGTTGGCACTGCCACAGATTCAAATCTAGGCAACAAAACCCTATACAACCTTTGTAAAAGTTGTAGCTGGTACCTAGATCTACAACTTTGGTATTCATCACTTGGCACGTTCGTTGAAAAATTTTGAGAAAAATCGAGTCAAAGATGGCACCAAAGCAACACGGCCCGAGCCCGAGCGCGCCATGCGCGACGTCGTGCGCGCCACGAGCGCCACCGTGCCGCCGCCGCCGGTCTTGCCCCGGCAGCGCGTGCCCACGCCGCCCGAGCCCTCGACGTCCGCGCCATGCCGCGTCCCGAGGCACGCGCGCCCCGATGCGCACCGTCCCGAGGCGTCTAGGCGTCCGCGCCGCCGCACGCGCGCGCGCGCGCGGCGGACCGACGGTCCGTCGGCGGCGTCGCCGCCGTACGCGCGCGACCCGACGCGCGCGTAGCACGGCGCATCTCCCCGCCGTCACCAACGCGTCACCCACGGGCCGCCCGAGCCGGGTATAAAGCCTCCCGGCCTCTCCTCGCGCGCCGCACCGAGCCGCCGCGCCATCGCCGCCGCCGTCCGCCGCCGCCGTGCTAGCCCCTCCCGGCCCGCGCTCGTCGCCGTCCAAGCACACCGCTAGGCTCCTTAGCATCCGTGCCAGCTCACCGGCATGCTTGTTTGCGCCAATTTGGTCTCCACGCCGCACGACACCGAGCCCTTCCGAGCGCCGCCGCCGGCCGCCGCCGTGCGCGCGTCGCCGGAGCCAACTCCACCCTCGCCACCACCACCAACCGACCGTGGTGAG
This sequence comes from Cenchrus americanus, assembly GCA_947561735.1. Lineage (NCBI taxonomy): Eukaryota > Viridiplantae > Streptophyta > Magnoliopsida > Poales > Poaceae > Cenchrus > Cenchrus americanus. Next base: position 26,890,280 of record OX387241.1, on the reverse strand, counting down.
CTCAATTTCATCATGGTGCCGCTTGTTGTCGTGGATGGACCCCACATCGCCGCCGGCGAACCCTCCCGCCACCGGCAAGGGCACAAATGTGAACCCGGGGGCATATGTGCAAGGATTCTTAACTTAGTTTATTTGCGAGTTCGGTCCATGGTCTTAGAAAATCCCTAGAAAATCACAGAAAATTCCAAAAATTCCCAAATAAATTTTGTAGGACTCGGGATGACAAACCCCATCCATGTGTGGTACACTTGTGATTAGATTCAAAGTAGCTTTGGCGAGAAAAATTACAAATGGGTTATGCTTGAACATGTCATATCTTGAAATGTACGGCTCCTCTTTAGTTAGGCTTTGGATATTGTCGGGCATACTTCCGGTACTCATGCAAGGAAGGAAGAATAGTAGAAGACGGACTCCTAGTAGAATTCCCCTGTACTCCTACTAAGACTCGCTCGTGTACTCCTACTAGGACTCCTGCCTTGTAACCGACTAGGAACCCGCCCCTGGACTATATAAGGGAGGGCCGGGTACCTAGCCGCACATCCCCAATCCCTCCGGGGACAACCAACACCAAGCGCAGGGCGCCATACTTGATCCCTCAAACAGGACGTAGGGCTCGCCACCTTGGCGGCCCGAACCTGTATAAATCTTGTGTCCCGTGTCCTTGCGCATATCTTCGAGTTCTCGGTCAACCGATCACGATCCTCACCGCACAATCTACTACCTCGGGTACCCCCTTGGTAGGTTTGCCGGTCTAAAACACCGACACTGGCGCGCCAGGTAGGGGTGATCATCACCACCGGGCGAATTCGAAGGACCCTCGTCAACAAGATCAATCCACTCGTCGACTCGCCGAGATCCATTGAAGCAAGTTGCCTTGCTCTTGTCAAAGCGGAATCAATCTTCCTACACCGCGCTTCCGGTTGCTTCGGCACGTTGCGCGTCTCGTCACGCGGCTCGCCGCGCCGCTCGTCGACTACCTCCGCCTCGCGCGAGCTCGTCGTCGGCTACTCCGCCTCCGCCGCGCGTCCGGGGTGCTTCGGCGCGTCGCGCGCTCGTCACGCGGCTCGTGGCGCCGCTCGTCGACTACTCCGCCTCGCCCAGGCTCGTCGTCGACTACTTCGCCTCCGCCGCGCGTCCGGGTGCCTCGGCACGTCGCGTGGCTCGTCACGCGGCTCGTCGCGCCGCTCGTCGTCGACTACTCCGCCTCGCGCAGGCTCGTCGTCGACTACTCCGCCTCGCGCAAGCTCGTCGTCGTCGACTACTTTGCCTCCGCCTCGCGTACGGGTGCCTCGGCACGCCGCGCGGCTCGTCTTGCGGCTCGTCGCGCCGCTCATCGTCGACTACTCCGTGCTCGTCGTCGACTACTTCGACTACGCCGCGCGCCGGGGTGCCTCGGCACGTCGCGCGGCTCGTCTTGCGGCTCGTCGCTCCGCTCATCGTCGACTACTCGGCGCGTCGTCTACTCTTCACCTCCGCCGCGCGTCCGGGGTGTCTCGGCCGCACGCGGCTCGTCATGCGGCTCCTCACGCCGCTCGTCGTCGACTACTTCGGGCTTGTCGTCGACTACTTCTCCCGCGCCGCGCGTCCGGGGTGCCTCGGCACGCCGCGCGGCTCGTCATGCGGCTCCTCGCGCCGCTCGTCGTCGACTACTCCGGCTCGTCGTCGACTACTCGGGCTTGTCGTCGACTACTTCTCCTACGCGCGCGTCCGGGTGCCCTCGGCACGTCGCGTGGCTCGTCATGCGGCTCCTCGCGCCGCTCGTCGTCGACTACTCCGCCTCGCGCGAGCTCGTCGTCGACTACTCCGCCTCGCGCGGGCTCGTCGTCGACTTCGCCTACGCCGCGCGTCCGGTGCCTCGGCACGTCGCGCCGCTCGTCGTCGACTACTCCGCGTCGCGCGGTCTCGTCGTCGACTACTCCGTGCGCCGCGACTTCGTCTTGCGGCCACGCTGGCTCTACTTCAGCCACGCCGTGCGTGGTGACTACTTGTCTCGCGGCAACACTGGCTCTACTTCGAGTACGCCGCGCGCTGCCACGACGTCATCTTCCCCGGTCGCATTGCGTCGACCATTCATCTCGACTAGTTTTCCAAACTAGTCGAGAACGGCAGTCACGCCCCCAACAACTAGTCGGAATCAACTCTGACTAGTCGACTTCAACAACAACCGTCGCGGCTCCATCGCCGATCGCCACGGCTTCATTTACAAGTTCGCCGGGCGAGCAACGGCTAAGTCATTTATTTAAATGATTCTCGTTTTCTTGGCTTGTTCTCCTCATCATGTAGGACCCTTGCCGACTACTCATTTGTGTATGCTTCTCGGCGGGTTTTCACGGGAGCTACACTCGCCGACTACTCTTGGGGCATATCAATCAAGTCGCCGCGAGTCTACTTCATCAACTCGGGGGCTATCCCTAGGAGGCGCTTTCTAAAGTCCGCTACGCGCGGCAATCTAAAGTCGACTTCTAAAGTCGCATTCTAAAGTCCGCTCCATGTGGCATCTTAAAGTCGACTCCGGCCGCATCTTCGCCTCGCTTCGGTGGCATACTATGTGTGTAAACTTCGATGGAACCTAGCTGTAAGCGGCCCTCGGGTCCTGGCGACGATGGAACCTAGCTGCACGTGGTCTTCACACCCTATACCATGGGTCCAAGTACCCTAAGTACTCGTGCTCCGTACCTTGGGTCTGAAATCCATGGCCCGTGCACGCAAGTCGACTCCGGTCGCACCTTCAAGTCCACTACGGTGGCAACCATACCTTGGGTCTGAAATCCATGGCCCAGGTACGCAAGTCGACTCCGGTCGCATCTTCAAGCCCACTACGGTGGCACCCGTACCTTGGGTCTAAAATCCATGGCCTAGGTACACAAGCCGACTCCGGTCGCACCTTCAAGCCCGCTCCGGCGGCAATCGTACCTTGGGTCTGAAATCCATGGCTCAGGTACTTAAGCCCACTCCGGTGGCACAAGTCGACTCCGGCCGCACCTTCCAAGCCCGCTGCGGCGGCAACCGTACCTTGGGTCTGAAATCCATGGCTCAGGTACTTAAGCCCACTCCGGTGGCACAAGTCGACGCTAACGGTCGCATCCAAGCCCACTCGGGTGGCACAAGCCCGCTCCAACGGCAAGCGTACCTTGGGTCCGAAATCCATGGCTCACGTACTTAAGCCCACTCCGGTGGCACAAGCCGACTCCGGCCGCAATCTTAAGCCCGCTCCGGCGGCAAAACTACTCATTTTTTCTCGATTTTTTTATTCGCCGGAAATTGCTTTTCGTTTTTTTGCATCTTAAGTCCACCCCGCGTGGCACAAAGTCGACTACTTGCGGTCGCACCTAAAGTCCGCTCTACGCGGCAACTAAAGTCGACTTCTAAAGTCGCATATCAAAAGTCCGCTCTACGCGGCAACTAAAGTCGACTTCTAAAGTCGCATATCAAAGGCCGCTCCGCGCGCATCCTAAAGTCGACTTCTAAAGTCGCATATCAAAAGTCCGCTCCGCGCGGCAACTAAAGTCGACTTCGATTTCAAGTCGCATCTCAAAGTCCGCTCCGCGCGCACAAAGTCGACTTTGGTTTTCAAGTCGCATCTCAAAGTCCGCTCCGCGCGCACAAAGTCGACTTCGGTTTTTAAGTCGCATTCTAAAGTCCGCTCCGGCGGCACGACCGCTTCTCAAGCTCCACGGCTCGACGCCAAACTCGCTACTTGGAATCTCTCCCGGCTCGGGGGCTACTTGAAGATAACTTCAGCATGCTTCGCTCGCTCTCAAGCTCGGGGGCTCCTCACCAATCACTACTCGACGTGGCTCATACGGCTCTCTTATCTCGGGGGCTACACGCTGCAAGAGTACTCGGATGATGGCTTCGCGAACACTGAAGACCCTTGGATTGATTACCTAATCATTTCAAGGCTCGGGGGCTGCTATGCTACACCCATCATTCAAATTTTTTCAAGACTGATGAGCTGGACCACCTTCCGGCCTCGCGGCGATTCAAGTACTATTGAAGGCTTCTCCAAGCAGTACTCGAGGACGCTCAAGAACTACTCGAAGAGGCTTCAAGACTACTCGAACTACTACTCTCGACTCCAACGTGCTCGGGGGCTTGTCGGGCATACTCCCGGGTACTCATGCAAGGAAGGAAGAATAGTAGAAGACGGACTCCTAGTAGAATTCCCCCGTACTCCTACTAAGACTCGCTCCGTGTACTCCTACTAGGACTCCTGCCTTGTAACCGACTAGGAACCCGCCCCCTAGACTATATAAAGGAGGGCGGGTACCTAGCCGCACATCCCCAATCCCTCCGGGGACAACCCAACACCAAGCGCGGGGCACCATACTTGATCCCCCAAACGGGACGTAGGGCTCGCCACCTTGGCGGCCCGAACTCGTATAAATCTTGTGTCCCGTGTCCTTGCGCATATCTTCGAGTTCTCGGTCAACCGATCACGATCCTCACCGCACAATCTACTACCTCGGGTACCCCCTTGGTAGGTTTGCCGGTCTAAAACACCGACAGATATGATGTGTGTTAGAGTAAGACTAGATGCTTGTGCCAAAAATTGCACAAAGTTACCATGTGAATGTTTTTATAAAAATGTTTTTCCATCTCTGGCAGTGCTACATAAATGATTTTTCATGTTAAAGATATTAATGTTCTTGAGCCCAACTTGTGCACACTACCTTGAGATGCCAAAAGGCACCCCTTGTGAATTAATCATGAATTTAGGAGTACCAGAACTAATTATTCCCGATTTATGCCTATTTTCCTTTGTAAATTAATAAACCAAATTCAGTAGAGGTTCCATGTGAACATGTTAGCTTTTTAGACTTGTTTAGGACCAGAGAGCAACCACCGAGTAAAGTTTGAGTAATTTTGATGCTTATTTATTTTTATTTGCATTTAAGATGAATCACTAGATAACCTTTGTTATTTTCAATAATATTTATTTTCCTAGCATCCAACACTTGCATGTGGGCCCAATGGACCAGGATAGGTGCTAGTAGGCTTAAGGAACACTCATTTGATTTTTGGTAATTTAATTGTTTAAATAATGGCTTAAATGCCCTTTTAATATTAAAAGGAAATTAATAAAAAGAAATCCTTAATTAAATCCTTTTTCTTTTTGGTAATAGTACTTAATATAAATAAAAGAAATTTAATTAATATTACTGATAACGAAATTTAATTCTTAAATAAAAGATATTAAGTACACCTTGTTGGTTAAAAATAAAGTGAAATAAAGCTTTCACATGAAATGATAAGCTTAAATAAAACCTTTATTCAAATAAGAAGTAAAAGAGTAATCCATGTACAACCAATACCCTTCCTAAAAGAGAAACCTTAGATAAATGCTTGTTAAGGTGAATATGACCAACTAGAGTTGGATAAGACAACAAACTATCACATCACCTAAAGTGCATTGCATTCCGTGTAGATCTTCCGGACGGAGACTACTCCCTTGTCCCGAAACCGAGGAAGGAGGAGCGGAAGGATCTCGCAAAGACGTGGAAGTACTCGACACCGAGGGTGCCCAAGCTAACTTAGCTGACGAAGGTAAGCTCCGGTGCATCTAACCCAGTTTTAAAATTCTTTATTCAATTATCTATGGATGATTGTGCATTTACGTTCAGGAGTTGAATGAAACCCTAGATGCATGATCCCTAGGTACCTTTTGTCCTTACTAGTATGATAGGTCGATAGGCTTGCTAAGCTATAGGACCGTTACAAGTCGAGTGATGACCTCACTCGCGAGAATAGGTTCCTAGATAGGAATCATACTATATCCTTAATTGGATTGCTCACGTGGTAAGAGCATGGGATCTGGGCTCCGGTCCAGTGGTTATGTGGGTTAAGTCTTTGAACGTACCAAGCATATGCCGGGTATGGGACCGGTAAGCCTAGTACCATAATGAGGCGGTGAGGGATCTTACTATTACTACTCTTGGGATTCGCTCTCACGGCTAGCTACCGGTGGTGTATGGTGACTCCGGGTATCTCGCGGGGTATGCGGATAGCCCGCACAAAAGACTCGTAAGATTCGATCCCAACCCGAGGATTTATGGGGACGGCCTGGGGAGTTGTCCTCGCGGGGGCAGCCGACCGTGTGTTTGGGTTTACCTTGCAGGGTTTATAATCAATCGATTGTCGGCCTCTCACCGTTATCCGAGACTACTTACTCCACTAGTCATATGATCCCTAATGATGGAAGTTGATGAAGATGATGTTTGAATAATTGTATTGTACAACTTTGTTTGTACTAGTTGGCTAATGTAGTAAAGGTTAAACCACTAGAACTTGTGCTAAAATATTGAAAGTAAGGACCTACTCTTTGTTACTTTTTAGCAAAGGCAACCCAGTAGCCAAAAAGCTTTTCATGGTCTAGATGTGATGAAGTAGATATCACCGACGGGTAAGACTTGCTGAGTATTAGTATACTCAGCCTTGCATTAATGTGTTGATCCAGGTAATGCCTTCAGTGATGTGTGGCCCGGTGAGATCCCGCCCGGCTGGGAGCTGGAGTGGGTGGAGGACGACTACTGAAGCATCATGGATGGCCTCCCGTGGTGACTTTGCTTCCGCTAGTTAATTTCCGCTGTGTCTTTTCAAAACTCTGAACTATTCTGTCATGACAAAAACTATGGTTTGTAATAATTAAACCCTTCGGGGTACGAATTTGAATTTGAATGTTGTTGTATCTCCGGACTCGCCTTCGAGTGAGTTTTAATGCATATATTCGATCCTTGTGCTCTCAAGTGATTTACGGGCGTTAACCGGCGACTTACGACGAGGATGGTACTTTATTATTGCTTAATGACCAAAGTGGATCGGTCTTAGGCAATAGTACGGTACTTTCCGGGCGGGTTGTCACGGTTGGCATCGTAGCTTATATGCACCGAGAGATTAATTAATAAACCTTAATCAATGGTTTTTGAATAAAATATGCCAAAATTTTCTCGATTTTCCAAAATACGTTGGTCCGCTAAGGATAAACTAGACCGAGAGGCCCTAGAGGGAATTTTGGGTTCTTTCGGGGTGGCTTATTAACTTATGGTTTATTTTGCTAACTCCCCGGCACGTTACTTTATGTCGGACTTACTTTCATGCACAACCAAACTAGGAGCCACGTGTTTTATACGTGTGCCGTTCCGCATCACGGGAATTGCGAGGGTTGATGGAGTGATCCATTCCACGGATCCCATCTTCGCGTCTGTTTATGAGTTGTGTGTCGCCACGTGTTTCATACGTGTGCATTCCGCATGTCGCTCATGCGAGGCAAGGATACACTCCATTCAAACGGAGGGTGTCCGAGGTTGGACGCTGTCCATGCAGCGGCTTAACGCATGGATACCGTTTCTATAGTGAACGGTAATGTATGTGGACGCTTTCGTGACGTGCTGGCACGAAAGGTTCGTTTTCTGCAGGTACATAACAGCGCTTCGTTAGTGGTTAAGCGAGTACCGTATAGCTCTCGACTAGATATTATAGGGAGAGACGAATATAAGCCTTGCCACCGGCACTAACTTCGATTTTTGGCTTGATTGCCATGTGAGGTCGAATAGGACGTCTTGCATGCATGTTAAAAATCGAAACAACTAAGATGGACCCCAAAAAAATCGAAATTTCCATGTGTTCTCTAAGGAAGATTATGCTAGTGTGTGCTTTTTATAAACTAGAATACATCCCATACCTAGCCGTCATGCTGCCGAAATTTTGTGAAAAATTTGTTCACCATGTGCTAGATTAATTAAACCAAATTGTTAAAAACAGTTGTTTCTCAACTAGTTACCTGGTGTAGCAAGTCTCAGTTCTATTTTTGTTGGGTTGGTTCACTTTTCCTTTAGGCACATCCAAGTTAAGGACCCTCCATTCTGTTTCCTTGATCGTTGTTCAACCTTAAAATCCTAATTAAGAGTATTTAAGAATTAATTTAGAAGTTGGGAAAGTTTTGTGGTTTCTGGGCTTTTGGTTATGAAATTTTGTTCACAACGCGCGAACTTCTCCATTTGTCATGCCGTTCTCTTTTGAGATCTGACATGGGTTACCTTGTGTACAGATGGATTTCCCCGTGTTTCACCAGTTCGACGCTGACGGTACGATCCGTACCAACGGGTTGCACTGGGAGGGTTTTCCGCGCTTGGCGTGGGAAGCACTCGATCTTTGCGCAGCTACCTTACCCCGCCGACGTACGAGGTGAAGGAGTTTGAGCGCTTTGGTGTTCCCCGTTGCAGGGTGATCGTGACTGTGCTGCCGCACCCTGATCACACCGACTGGTTTGACCTGAGCTTTATTTACTGGGGATTTATCACGCACGAGTCCGTGGAGTCAGCCGCCCTCAGAGTGCTGACAGACTTTTGTGACCACAACCCTACCGTGGTAGCTCTTTCACCGTTTGGACCGTTTCCGGTGTGAGTCCTCACGACCCGGCTTGGTTGGACCGTTTGGACCATCTACGGGAGTTGCCGACCCTAGCGAGCCGTTGGATATTACTCGGACACTTGCCCGTTGCCCGAACGTGGTTTTCACGCTCCGGGGGCTGCGTTTTAATACCGCGGCGGTTATTGCACGGCGCTTGGAGGCATCTAGGCGCGATTGGGAGCGACTTTCGGAAGCACACCGGCGGCTCGAACTTCACGCTTACCCGGGTGCGGCGGGGAGAATGACGGATCGCGTACTAGGAGATTCCGGTTGGAGCTTGAGCGAGGTGACAACCTCCAAAGGATCGTGGACCTAGAGACAGAGAACAATGCACTAGAGGAGGATGCCGACGCACACGAGATTGAGAGGCCGACCCCGTTGCGGAACATTGCCGATATGCGGCGAGCGGGTGCGGGGAGGCCGAGGTACGGGTGGCGGCCTTGCGAGCTATAGTGGCCTTACGCCCATCGCCCCCGGTACGAGCACACCGGAGGAGCGACGAGGCCGTGTCCGGTCTGGATCAGACGAGCCAGGCAGGACCACCGCTACCGACTCCCCCAGCTTCGCCTTCGTACAGTGGTGCTTCAGTGGGCAACTAGGTTGCCGACAGCAGGGAGCAGCAGGAGATCGATCTTATCGAGTGTCTTAGAGATGTTGGAGTAGTGGCTTGACAGCACGTCTTCGTGCCAAGCAACTATTGTATCATGTGTTGTCTTGATGTTTCCAAATCGAGTTGTAATGACATTGAACCTTGTTCTGTCATGTTGTAATAAGAATGCTTAAGCTTGTATGCTTTAAGTGGATTCCGTTGTTTTCAAAAATTGAATTTTCTTGTGCTAAATACCATATCTTGGATAATTCGTTGCGAATGATCACACTTATCAAAAGAATGCATTGTTTATCTCCTGAGATCATAGGTAAAGCAAAGCATCTTTACGAACGTCACTCGTTGCCAGCATATAAGTGCTCATTCGTATACCATCTTCCTTGGTATTCAGGATAACGACGATCGTTCGGAAGTGATTAGGCGCCACGCAGTTGAGCAATCACCGCCCTAACCTTGTTAAGAGAAACGATTCTATAAATCTTGTGACTATAGAATGTTGTGCTTGTGTCGTACTCGTTATTCCCGTACTAATGAGATGTGATAATGCATGATCGTGCTTGTCATCATTTGGAAGTAAGCTTTCAGTTATCTCACTAATAACGCTCATTTTTCGGATGGTGGGAACCACGCGCATCTCTCCCAACGGTTTTGGTGCGAGTGGTAGTGGTGACTTGCCGCCACCCCCGCCCATGAACCCGACGGAGGCTTACATGGCCACCCGGACCGAGGTGTCGCGCCGGATCTTGCAAACACAACGACGGATCGCCCGGCGGATGAACCGAGGGCCGCCACATGGGGCCAACCACGAGGGACCTAACCGGGTCACCACGTATGCCCGGTTCATCGCCATGAAGCCGCCAACGTTCGCGAAAGCCGAAGACCCTCCGGAAGCCGAGGCTTGGGTCAAGGCCATAGAGGCGAAATTCTCTCGCCTTTGTCTTTGCCTTGCTCGGAGGAGAACAAAGCGAACTTCGCGGCCCTACAACCGCGAGGTGAAGCTTTGATGTGGTGGGACCATTTCAAGTCCATGCGGCGAAATCACGCCGTGACTTGGGAAGAATTCAAGCAAGCTTTCAAGAGTCATCACATTCCCAAGGGTCCGATGGACCGGAAGATGAGGGAGTCGCTAGCCCTTCGTCAAGGATCCGACTCGTGTACCGCTATGCCCGAAGTTCAATAGCTTATGCCGGTACGGTGGGCATCATGTTGATACGGATGCCAAGAAGATGGAGAGGTTCCGCGACGGGCTTGATGGCAAGCTATATGAGCGCCTAAATCGCTAGAGCTCGCCAACTTCCATGAACTCGTGAACAAAGCTATCTCGCAAGAAGATGCTATGAAGAAAGCCCATGGGGACAACAAGAGGATGTCGGTTTCACCCCGAGCTGCGGAACAAGCAAGAAGTTTCGCTTTGTGAAGAAGGAAGCTCCGGGCCCATCCCGGCAATCTTCAGGCGGACGCCGGACGATGAAGCCATTTCGGGGCAAACCGTCGGGAACTTCCGGTTCCGCCGTGCCCGGCGGCGAGGCTCCGAAGCCTAATGCACCCCCACGGGAGGTTGGAGATCGCCGTTGCTACAAGCGTGGCCGGCCGGGCACTACATTAATGAGTGTCCCAAGCCCGGACCGATCAAGTCAAACCCGCGAGAACCGGAATACGGGAAGCAAGCCGGCCACTCGGCCAAGAAACCCATGGTGCAAGTGCGCCGGGGGTAAGCCGAACTTCACCACCATGAGTGATATTCCCGCGAGAGCTCCGGTACTCACGGGTACATTCTCTATCAATAACACTCCGTCAAGGTCTTATTTGATTCGGGAGCCACCCATAGTTTCATAAATGAGAGTCTACTAGACAAATTGGGTCTAAGAGGAGTACCAACCAAATGCTTATACAATTACCACACCGGTGGAAACATCACGTCTCAATTAGTGATTTTTGGAGTTCCCCTAAGACTAGGAAGTCGAGTCGTTCAATCTAATCTGATAGTCATCCAGTTAGGAAGCATGGATGTTATTTTGGGTATGGAATGGATGAATCAACATAAGGTGGTTCTAGATATATCAGATAGGGTCGTTGAGATCCACTCCCCTACGGTCGGGCACACTACCTTGTACCTACCTTTCGGGACGGTACCGACTCTTGTGCCTATGCGACCATTATCTCCTCCCTTGATGAGATTCCAGTAGTGTGTGAGTACCCGGATGTTTTCCCTGATGAGTTGCCTGGTATGCCACCAGACAGAGATGTCGAGTTTGTAATCGAACTCCAACCTGGTACCGCGCCCATTTCCAAAAGACCTTATCGCATGCCACCCAAAGAGCTAGTCGAGCTAAAAACTCAACTCCAAGAATTGTTAGATAAGGGTTATATCCGCCCGAGCTCTTCTCCTTGGGGTTGCCCTGCTCTCTTTGTCAAAAAGAAAGATGGTAGCTTGAGGATGTGCGTAGACTATCGACCGCTCAATGCGGTCACTATCAAAAACAAATACCCACTTCCTCGAATTGATGTCCTGTTTGATCAATTGGCTGGTGCCAAAGTCTTTTCTAAAATTGACCTTCGTTCTGGCTACCACCAAATCAAGATTCGACCATGCGATATTCTGAAAACCGCTTTTTCCACTCGTTATGGTCTTTATGAATTCTTGGTCATGTCCTTCGGACTCACTAATGCGCCTGCCTACTTCATGTACCTCATGAACTCTGTATTCATGACGGAGCTCGATAAGTTTGTCGTGGTCTTTATCGATGATATCCTCATCTATTCTACGGACGAGGGGGAACACGCCAACCATCTCCGAATCGTCCTTCGGCATTTACGAGATCATCGGCCTTTATGCTAAATTCTCCAAATGTGAATTCGGGTCGAAAAGTGTCAAATTCTTGGGGCACACCATTTCCCATGATGGTATCTCCGTAGATCCTAGTAAAGTTCAGGAGGTGATGGATTGGAAACCACCCAAATCCGTACATCAAATCCGCAGTTTCCTAGGATTGGCGGGATATTACCGTCGATTCATTCCTGACTTTTCTAGAATCGCAAAACCCATGACCGAATTACTCAAGAAGGGAGTGAAATTCGTGTGGAGTGAAGCATGTGAGAAAGCTTTTCACACCCTGAGACAACATCTAACTTCGGCACCGGTGCTAGCTCGACCGATAACTCCAAGCCATTTGAAGTTTTTCGTGATGCATCGTGCACCGGTCTTGGCCGTGTCCTTATGCAAGAAGGCCGAGTCATTGCCTATGCTTCGCGAGCCCTTCGACCCCATGAACTCAACTATCCTACCCATGATCTTGAGTTAGTCGTCGTTGTTCATGCCCTCAAGATATGGAGGCATTATCTAATGGGCAATCATTGCAATATCTTCACTGATCACAAAAGCCTCAAATATATCTTTACCCAGTCCGAGTTGAATATGAGGCAGAGAAGATGGCTTGAGTTGATCAAGGATTATGATCTAGAAGTGCACTATCACCCGGGCAAAGCAAATGTTGTTGCGGATGCTCTTAGCCGCAAGGATCATTGCAACCACCTAGAGTTAGAGCCAGTCAGTGAACCCTTGTGTGAAGAAATGAGAAGGCTCAACCTAGAAGTGGTACCGCAGGGAATTCTTTATGCCTTGACGGCAGAATCCAGCCTTTATGACAGAATTGTCACTGCCCAGCGCAACGATGCGAATATCCAAACCATCGGGGCGAGAAACTAGTGGAAGGAGACCCAAAGTACACTTGTTTTCAGCAAGATTCCCAAGGTGTGGTCTGGTTTGGAAAACGTCTAGTGGTCCCCGTTGACCCGGAAATCAAGAAGATCATTCTAGATGAAGCTCACAAGTCCAAATTCTCTATCCATCCCAGTAGTACCAAGATGTACCAAGATCTAAAGCAGAACTTTTGGTGGTCTAATATGAAGGTGGATGTAGCCAAGTATGTAGCCGAGTGCGATACTTGCCACCGGATGAAAGCAAGCCATTTGAAATCGGTAGGAGTACTCCAACCCCTGTCGATACCTATGTGGAAATGGGATGACATTAGTATGGATTTTATTGTAGGTTTACCCCTGACCCCTAGGAAGAAGGATTCTATTTGGGTGATCGTGGATAGACTTACCAAGACTGCTCACTTCATTGCCGTACACACTACATACTCAGTACAACAGTATGCAGAGTTGTACGTGGACCACATAGTTCGTCTACATGGAATCCCGAAGACCATAATCTCTGATAGAGGGACCCAGTTTGTGGCACGTTTTTGGGAGCAGTTGCATGAGTGTTTGGGAACCCAGCTACTCCGTAGTTCCAGTTATCACCCGCAGACTGATGGTCAGACGGAGAGGATAAACCAGATCCTAGAGGACATGTTGAGAGCAAGCATCTTGCACTTTGACAAGAGTTGGGACAAGTGCTTGTCCTTAGCAGAGTTCTCCTACAATAATAGCTATCGAGCCGGCTTGAAAATGGCACCGTTCGATGCTCTATACGGACGCAGATGCCGCACCCCACTGAATTGGTCAGAAGCCGGAGAAAGAACACTCTTTGGACCGAGTTAGTAAAAGAGGCCGAAGAGAAAGTACAAGTGATAAGAGAAAATTTGAAGATGGCCCAGATGAGACAAAAGAGTTATCATGACAAGGGAACCGCACCTCGACACTTTGAAGTGGGAGATCATGTATATTTGAAGGTATCCCCCACCAAAGGTGTGCAAAGGTTCGGAGTCAAGGGAAAGTTAGCCCCGCGCTACATTGGACCCTACGAAGTACTAGAAGTATGTGGACCCGTGGCCTACCGTATCCAATTGCCAGAACGGTTTTCTGCGGTTCACAATGTGTTTCATGTAACTCAGTTGAAGAAAGGAATGCCTGTTCCGGAGAACGAGATCATCACAGAAGCTAATGCTTGGATCGAGCCGGATTTCTCGCTCGTCGAGCATCCCTTAAAAGTGCTAGACCAAAAAGAGCGAAAGACCCGGAGGCAAACCGTACGAATGTACAAGATCCAATGGAGCCATCACACGGAAGAAGAAGCTACATGGGAGACGGAGGATTATCTCAATACCAAGTACCCGGGCTTCCTCCAATCCCGAAGCAGTGAGTCTTTTTCCCCATCTATTAGTTGTCAAGTCGAATCTCGGGACGAGATTCCTTTAAGGGGGGTAGGCTGTGACGCCCCAAGTTTTTAATTACCGTCATTAACGCTAACGACACGATTAGCCGGTCAAATGGTCAACCCTAGGTCAACCTGGGCCCTCACCCATGAAAACTCCCTAACCTACCCCTAAGTGACCCTAGTGAATAGTAAAACACTGGTGGGGCCAACCCTTGGTCAAAGGGTGGGTCAAAGCCCCCTTGCCACCCAATGTCCACAGGTGTCTGCCGGAACTTTTGCCGCGTTCCCCAAAATTCACCTAAACACTTAAAATTCTACCTTTGGGAAAGTTGTAGATCTTGTTGAGGGACACAACTTTCATGTAGAGTGGCATTGCTGGTTTGGAAGGGAAAATTGTGAAAAAGCCCTTACAAGCCAGGAATCACTGTTGACAGAACCCTGCTGACATTCAAAGTTGGCACTGCCACAGATTCAAATCTAGGCAACAAAACCCTATACAACCTTTGTAAAAGTTGTATCTGGTACCTAGATCTACAACTTTGGTATTTATCACTTGGCACGGTTCGTTGAAAAATTTTGAGAAAAATCGAGTCAAAGATGGCACCAGGCAACACGGCCCGAGCCCGAGCGCGCCATGCGCGACGTCGTGCGCGCCCGAGCGCCACCGTGTCGCCGCCGCCGGTCTTGCCCCGGCAGCCGTGCCCACGCCGCCCGAGCCCTCGACGTCCGCGCCATGCTGCGTCCCGAGGCACGCGCGCCCCGATGCGCACCGTCCCGAGGCGTCTAGGCGTCCACGCCGCCGTACGCGCGCGCGCGCCACGGACCCGGCGGTCCGTCGGCGGCGTCGCCGCCGCCGTACGCGCGCGACCCGACGCGCGCGTAGCACGGCGGCATCTCCCCGCCGTCACCAACGCGTCACCCACGGGCCGCCCGAGCCGGGTATAAAGCCTCCCGGCCTCTCCTCGCGCGCCGCACCGAGCCGCCGCGCCATCGCCGCCGCCGGTCCGCCGCCGCCGTGCTAGCCCTCCCGGCCCGCGCTCGCCGCCGTCCAAGCACACCGCTAGGCTCCTTAGCATCCGGGCCGGCTCACCGGCACGCTTGTTTGCGCCAATTTGGTATCCACGCCGCACGACACCGAGCCCTCCCGAGCGCCGCCGCCGGTCGCCGCCGTGCGCCGTCGCCGGAGCCAACTCCACCCTCGCCACCACCACCAACCGGACCGTGGTGAGCTCAATTTCATCATGGTGCCGCTTGTTGTCGTGGTTGGGCCCCACATCGCCGCCGGCGAACCCTCCCGCCGCCGGCAAGGGCACAAATGTGAACCCAGGGGCATATGTGCAAGGATTCTTAACTTAGTTTATTTGCAGTTCAGTCCATAGTCTTAGAAAATCCCTAGAAAATCACAGAAAATTCCAAAAATTCCCAAACAAATTTTGTAGGACTCAGGATGCCAAACCCCATCCGTGTGTGGTACACTTGTGACTAGATTCAAAGTAGCTTTGGCAGAAAAATTACAAATGTGTTATGCTTGAACATGTCATATCTTGAAATGTACAGCTCCTCTGTAGTTAGGCTTTGGATATGATGTGTGTTAGAGTAAGACTAGATGCTGTGCCAAAAATTGCACAAAGTTACCTTGTGAATGTTTTTATAAAAATGTTTTTCCATCTCTGGTAGTGCTACATAAATGATTTTTCAGGTTAAATATATTAATGTTCTTGAGCCCAACTTGTGCACACTACCTTGAGATGCCAAAAGGCACCCCTTGTGAATTAATCATGAATTTAGGAGTACCAGAACTAATTATTCCTGATTTATGCCTATTTTCCTTTGTAAATTAATAAACCAAATTCAGTAGAGGTTCCATGTGAACATGTTAGCTTTTTAGACTTGTTTAGGACCAGAGAGCAACCACCAGAAAGTTTGAGTAATTTTGATGCTTATTTATTTTTATTTGCATTTAAGATGAATCACTAGATAACCTTTGTTATTTTCAATAATATTTATTTTCCTAGCATCCAACACTTGCATGTGGGCCCAATGGACCAGGATAGGTGCTAGTAGGCTTAAGGAACACTCATTTGATTTTTGGTAATTTAATTGTTTAAATAATGGCTTAAATGCCCTTTTAATATTAAAAGGAAATTAATAAAAAGAAATCCTTAATTAAATCCTTTTTCTTTTTGGTAATAGTACTTAATATAAATAAAAGAAATTTAATTAATATTACCGATAACGAAATTTAATTCTTAAATAAAAGATATTAAGTACACCTTGTTGGTTAAAAATAAAGTGAAATAAAGCTTTCACATGAAATGATAAGCTTAAATAAAACCTTTATTCAAATAAGAAGTAAAAGAGTAATCCATGTACAACCAATACCCTTCCTAAAAGAGAAACCTTAGATAAATGCTTGTTAAGGTGAATATGACCAACTAGAGTTGGATAAGACAACAAACTATCACATCACCTAAAGTGCACTGCATTCCGTGTAGATCTTCCGGACGGAGACTACTCCCTTGTCCCGGAAACCGAGGAAGGAGGAGCGGAAGGATCTCTGCAGTACGTGGAAGTACTCGACACCGAGGGTGCCCAAGCTAACTTAGCTGACGAAGGTAAGCTCCGGTGCATCTAACCCAGTTTTAAAATTCTTTATTCAATTATCTATGGATGATTGTGCATTTACGTTCAGGAGTTGAATGAAACCCTAGATGCATGATCCCTAGGTACCTTTTGTCCTTACTAGTATGATAGGTCGATAGCTGCTAAGCTATAGGACCGTTACAAGTCGGGTGATGACCTCACTCGCGAGAATAGGTTCCTAGATAGGAATCATACTATATCCTTAATTGGATTGCTCACGTGGTAAGAGCATGGGATGCGGGCTCCGGTCCGGTGGTTATGTGGGTTAAGTCTTTGAACGTACCAAGCATATGCGGGTATGGGACCGGTAAGCCTAGTACCATAATGAGGCGGTGAGGGATCTTACTATTACTACTCTTGGGATTCGCTCTCACGGCTAGCTACGGTGGTGTATGGTGACTCCGGGTATCTCGCGGGGTATGCGGATAGCCTGCACCAAAGACTCGTAAGATTCGATCCCAACCCGAGGATTTATGGGGACGGTGCCGGGGAGTTGTCCTCGTGGGGGCAGCCGGCCGTGTGTTTGGGTCTACCTTGCAAGGTTTATAATCAATCGATTGTCGGCCTCTCACCGTTATCCGAGACTACTTACTCCACTAGTCATATGATCCCTAATGATGGAAGTCGATGAAAATGACGTTTGAATAATTGTATTGTACAACTTTGTTTGTACTAGTTGGCTTATGTAGTAAAGGTTAAACCACTAGAACTTGTGCTAAAATATTGAAAGTAAGGACCTACTCTTTGTTACTTTTTAGCAAAGGCAACCCCGATAGCCAAAAAGCCTTTCATGGTCTAGATGTGGTGAAGTAGATATCACCGAGCGGGTAAGACTTGCCGAGTATTAGTATACTCGGCCTTGCATTAATTTGTTGATCCGGGTAATGCCTTCGGTGATGTGTGGCCCGGTGAGATCCCGCCGGCTGGGAGCTGGAGTGGGTGGAGGACGACTACTGAAGCATCATGGATGGCCTCCCGTGGTGACTTTGCTTCCGCTAGTTAATTTCCGCTGTGTCTTTTCAAAACTCTGAACTATTCGTCATGACAAAAACTATGGTTTGTAATAATTAAACCCTTCGGGGTACGAATTTGAATTTGAATGTTGTTGTATCTCTGGACTCGCCTTCGAGTGAGTTTTAATGCATATATTCGATCCTTGTGCTCTCAAGTGATTTACCGGGCGTTAACCCGGCGACTTACGACAGGATGGTACTTTATTATTGCTTAATGACCAAAGTGGATCGGTCTTAGGCAATAGTACGGTACTTTCCTGGGCGGGTTGTCACACCAGCCCTCCTGTTAGCCCCGTGGTTGGAGCTTCCGTCGTCGCTGCCTCTGCCGCCAGGGTCGCGATGAGGGACGATCTCACGATCACCGCCAGCAGCCGCAGCGCTGTTGCCACCTTGAGAGGGTCTACCGTCCGTTGCACGAGTACGGTTAGGATTGGCCGGCAGCTCGGCTCGAGTACGATTACGACCGAGGTCTGCGCTGCGACTTGTGGCTTCATTGTTTTTGGCGGGGGGCGGCTGAGCGACCCTGTTGTCGACTCGCATGAAGTAAGCGTCTTCTGCAAGCTTGGCGACGACTTCTCCAGCGCGCATCCCCTGAGCTTGGCGGGCGATCGCTGTGATCGACATGAGGCATTGCTCCGGGGTGGTGTGTACCCTACTCTCGACTTGGTCGAGAGCCTCTGCGAGGTTGCGGATGGGGAGGTTGTCTCGGAGACGCCGGCGTTGTTCGTTCCGCTTTCTGTTATGCTCACGTCGAGCGTCCCTGTTGCCGTCAGTCTCATCCGCGGGTGCTTCGGCAGACAACTCGTCTGCAGAGATGTCTTCAAGGTATCGGTTCGCTGCCGTCCTTGAAGGTCCTGGCGTGTCACTGGCAGCCATGAACACTTGGCGATCGGGGTTGCCAAGACTGTAGTCAGAGTTCGCCACCTCTGTTGGAGTGTACTCCTCAGCTCGAGCGAGTGGTGTTCCCTCCTGGAAGGGAAGCAAGTCGAGGTAGGCGACGTAGCGTGAGTTCCCGCTTGTCAGGTCAGCAGGCTTGCGATCCGGCTAGTAGACGAATCTCCCGGTGGGTGTAGATGTTATAACCAGCTCGGAAGCGGGTCCTGACAAGGGTTGCTCTGTAGAGTTGTCCTCGGACTCGGGATCCTCAGGGTCGGACCCGAAGTCAAACTCGTACGCGAAGTCCGAGTAGAAGCCAAAGAGGGGGTTGGAGTCCGAGGCGTGGCCGGGAGCGGTGTCAGAGTCCGAGTCGTAATCGGGTACGGGCTCCTTGCCGGCCCGACGCGTGGTGGGAGCCTCCGTGTGGGCCCTGCTGACGTTGCGGGGGCCACGCGTGAAGCGCTCGCGGGGTGGGGAGTCCACATGCGATGGCTGAGTAGCCGGCTCGCATACGATAGCCCACGGGGACGTCGAGTTCGAGTTGGAGGCGGATCCGAGCTCGAAGTCGGTGTGTTGGTCGAAAAGCGAAATCTCACCAAATTTGACGGCGAGTTCGCCCGTGACTACTTCGGGAAGCGTCACGAGGCCGGTCTTCGAGTTGGGCGGCATGGTGAGGCGACGTTGGAAGGATCCAGCGCCGTCAGCAGTGCAGACCCAGGCACCGAAGACGAAGGTGTCGCCGCGGTTGAAGGCGACGATTGGCTTGATGTAGACGGAAGCCGTCGAGTTCACCATGTGATCTCGGGCGAGAGCCCCTACCTGGCGCGCCAGCTGTCGGTGTTTTAGACCGGCAACCTACTAAGGGGAGTACCTGAAGTAGATGAATGTGGCCTCGCCGAGATCGGTGACTTGAAGGAAAAGACACGTGGCACACAATTTAGATAGGTTCGGGCCGCGAGGTGCGTAATACCCTACGTCCTGTATGCTGCGTAGCTCTGGATCGATTGGGTGCGATTACAAGATGATGCAATCTTAAGCCATGAGAGAGAGAGGGGTCCCTGCCTAGCCTTATATAGTCCGGGAGCCAGGGTTACAAGTCGGTTCAGGGAGAGAGTACAAGTCGAGTACGTCTAGGAGTCCTCTATACAGTGCGGGACATGTACAGCGTCCTATCCGAGTACTTCTCCTCTGTAGTCCTTGTGCTTCACGCCAGCAGGTGCCGTGCAGCGCAAGTCGGGTAGTCCCAGGGGCCCACCAAGTAGTCGGTCCTGGTACCCACCGGGTAGTGGGCCCAGGGAGGTCCATACGACACTCTTAGATTCGTCTTGTAATTTGAGGAGGGAGGTATGGATGTTGTCATTAATTCACATCTAATACTCCTAATTAATGTTCGAAGTTTGATGCGACGGACAGTTGGAGAAAGTTTGAGGAGCTTGCTACGGGTAATTTTCATCTTCATCTGTCAAATTGACGGTAAATATTGTACATTGGTCAGTTAAACCATGCTGGATGATTGGTATCACAGGATCCACACCGAAGCTTGGCACTGACTACAATTAATCCGAGGGAGAACCCTTTCGTGTTCATTTAGTCTTTGACTCTTTGTTAAAGAGTAGTGGTCTTTATATTGTACAAACTTCTGTATAATATACAACATGATACACGAAATGCAAACTACATCTACAACCTCCAGGATGACAAACCGTTTGGATCTAGTAGCACCAGAAAGAAAATTGCAGCTGAGTTCCTTTCAAAAAAAGAAAAAGAAAATTGCAGCTGAGGGACAAGTTAACTCGTCACAAGTAGTTTTAGCTTTCTGTCGTGCTTTATCATTGAACCTACACTCTCTACAACTAACACAGTCTGCAAAACATAGATAAACAACAATTTAGGATCTAGAAATAGAAATAAACAGATATATGGCTTTGTTAAGTCTGAGAAAACTGCTATCTTACAACCGATCGACACTCAACACTAGAATTCCTAAATTGTTGGAAACCATAGATCACCATACCAGAAATAGAAACCAAAGCACAAGCATGTCAAATCACTTCTATATAGATGTGCATATTAGAGGGTACATGCATAACACATTAGATTTTAAAAGATACTCAAATTTAAAAATTAGTTTTCACGGCAGACCAATTTTTGGGCTAAAAACTAACATGACTGCTAGGTTCAGGTTTCAATCCCCAAGATAGTTTCTAAACTCATCCCCAGAAGGCCAGGTATGTTACAGGGATGTTGTGCTACATTCTACATTCTAGCCTAACGACGGTGGAATGGCCTGCATGGTCACAAAGGAAGAAATCTATAGATGGCCATTAGTTACCTGAAGGCAAGTATATGCCAAACTGGTGGCAAAATAGAAATTTGCATTGCCAGTGCCCTGAAAGTTACATCGTGTTAGTGATGGTATGCTAAGCACAGCTTTGCACTACCGGTGCCTTAAAGATTTGTCATGCTAAGAGAGATAAGAGACAAACCCTCCAAATCCACAGATTGTGCATGACAGGGCTAAGGAGAGATACCCCAATATATCCGAAAAATAAGAAGAAGGTGAACTGCATCTCTGCAACATGCGAGGGTAAAGCATTAATTCTATAGTAATCATGAAGAAGACTGGTAATGAAATTTAAGGTACCTGCTAATTCGTTGGCAAATAAGCCCAGAAGACCTAGATACAGAGCTGAATCTCCAGCCTTTACAAATCACAAGAAGATGCATATTAATGGATTTAAAAACCAGAGTGCAAAAATATAGAAAGGACCCTAAGGCACTAAATTTAGTACAAATATCATACAAAATAACAAAAACTATACTCACCGAGGGATAGGATTTCAACATAGCGATAATTGTTGTGTAAACAAATGCAAGAAAGCATGGACGGTGCTTCAAATGGATGGCCAACGGCAAGACCATGAACATAATGTTCATATTGAAGACAATAAGAAAGAAACTTCTGAAGAAGTCAAAAACTTCAGCAAAAAAGTACCTGCATTAATTCCCAAATGCATGAGATGCATGGAAATATGCTTTACTGCTAATCACACATCATCTTGTTATCAGCACTCACCATAAAACACCAATATTAGGCGATAGGTCCTTCACAGCAAGAATAAAGCCATAGGTCCTGCAGAACCATAGCAAAGTAGATCATTTAGTGACAACTGAAAACCTGTCAATAGGAAACAAAAAAACTATTTACGAGATGATGATCAAAATCAAAGTTAACATGATATCTTGATAACTCCTAACATGGCAAAGTAAAATTACTAGGATGCATCAATGTGCTAATATCTGAAATATAACCACAAAGCAGAAATCCCGATGACTCCATTCTTAGACAAACTCAATGCTTTCAGATGAATTATATGACTATTGAAGAAACACATATCACCGAAGAAACAGAAGAACCAATCATCTTACTTTTCAAACATCTTGTTAAGGCCACCAACTTTCTTCAGAGTTATGCAGCCCAAAAACAACACATAGCAAGACCAGATGAATAGACAAAATATGAAGTGAAGTACTATCATCCATGAGAACCGTTGAATTTTCTTGCTAGTTCGTTTATCATATTTTGACATGTCATTTTTACTGGCATTTGAGCTTTTTAGAAGAAATACTTTTGCTGGAAGAGAATCTGGACCATACCCCAACAAAAGAATGACCTGCCATGGAGATAAGAAGCCAAAATTGAGTTTAATGGAAGATATTATAAAAGTAATTCAACTGAAAAAAGAATAAATGGAAACATGGAAACTGTGGTTGCGCTACGAACCGGTACAATTAGAATTGCAGGATAACGAGAGAGGTGTGTGGCCATAACATATCCAAAGGCGGCAAGAGGAGCCAGACCTACAAAGTTTGAAAGATGTTTCAGTATGAAACATGGAATTTCCAGGTTAATACACAAAATAAAAGACCTTGTTTACGTACAATGTTAAATTTCTAAATGGAACTCAGAACAAAATGAATGGTCAAAATTTGGGTTAAAGTTTCCATATTACAAAAATAAAAGGAAACCCAAAATTGAGATGTTCTTACATGAACAGGCTCCATAGATCATTATCACGACCATCAAATTCTCTATTGGTGATGTACATGAACCCACGCAAGTGACTATTGCCCATGGGTTCCACAGATATATGAGAGAAGCGATGTCTCCTGTACTTACATTAGCTGCAAAAAAGTATAAATAAGAACAAGAAGTAGAAGCATAGCAGATAGTAAGCAATTATAAGCTGAAAGCATTAGACTATTAAGTATTAGAAGTGTGATGCTACTTTCCCTATTGATGCCCATTTCTAGCTTACCAACAGTAATTAGCGGTCCAGCAAACAAAGGTCTATTCCCCTTTAATTCAATGAGACAAACCCATGAATTCTATATTTTTCCCGCACAAAAAAGGAATAAGATGAATATCATGTTCCTGTCTTCCAGAAAGCATTAAAATTTAGAAATCACTGCCTTTTGGGAAGAAATGGTTTCACATTTTTTTCACCTTTTCAGTTTGTAAATTGCAAGTATGAAAATCATGTTGATATTGTAAGGAACATTGAGTGGTAAACAAAAACAATAGTGGTACAACCATGCACACAGAGGACAGTATTCGATGAAAGCATATTCCAAGAAGAGAGGCAGATAACATAACCTTAACCGATATGACACACCTGAATTATTTAATGCTTTTGTGAGGTCAAGTGACTTCAAGCTTCTGTTCCGCGACATTTGGAGTCTACGTCCAGTAGCTCGGATAAGCATGGCGGCTAGAAAATCTACAACCACAAAAATCAAACTGTGTCCTGGATTGATGAGTGATACAAATTACATGTTTGCTAAACTAGAAAAATCCAGAGAAGCTAAATGAGTTCTGAAGAATCTTTGAGAACACTGCCTACAAGAAAAGAACTATTGAAAAATGTGAATCTTTGACAAACATATATTACTTATTTACCTGCAATAAGCATGACCATGATTGCCACCAGATCTGTAGTCCCAAGGAACATAAGGATGTTAACATTTCCAGTTTCACTTAATAAGTCAACAAATGCTGCGAAGGTATAGCAGGTGTATTGTGTTGGGTTAAATAACAAGGTGGCAATCACATGTTACTAGTTAATGGCCCAAGAACAGACAGCAGCAAAGGGGAACCGTGATACATAGATCCTGAAAGAAAAATAAATGCACATGATAATTATCTTTCTAGTTCACACTAAAACAGCAAACACTAAAAAGTGGCCAGTTCAAAATAAGTGTATTGATACAAAACCATGTAATGACATCAAGCACGTCTGGCACTAGCTAGCATGATGAACACTCTGCTATTTCATTTTCTCCGTAACAGATGCTATGCTACTTCATCATTTATTATCAAATACACAATGTTCTAATTCATTCACTGCAGACAAGAAACACAGTTCAGAATCGAATGCTTAATTCATCCACAAGTGTGTACTATCCAGTAATACCATTCATCAGACATGCCGGAGTAAGGTGACATGGACGCTTGCTTCAGCCAGTAGCCTTCCCCCACTGCAATACACAGAGGAGGTCCACAAAAAGTCAAATTACGACGATGTCAGACAACGGACGCGGGAAGGCTAAGAAGAAGAGGTGCTTATGGCGGCGCAAGGAAGTGAGCGGGGTAGAGACCTCGAGGCGGGAGGCGAGGTGGAGATCTCCGCTGAAAAGGACTAGTACGAGGCGGAACCCAACAGCCGCCGCGACCATCGACCAGTAGAACCGGGTCGCCATCTCCGCCGCCGGCGCCGCAACTCCGATCTGAGAGCGTGCAGCCGGAGGCCGGAGCAGTTTGGGGGACAGTGGGCCTGTTTTGCTTACAGTTTGGGCTGATCAAGAATTTCTAAACTGGGCTCGGTGAAAATCAGCCCATTACATTTATGGTTTATAACTATAATGTGGATTTTTTAATATTTTTTAAAAATCATTTTGTAAAAATATACGACAATTTGAAAATTTTACATTTAAGACAACCATTCGCCATGGGTCATTTGGGGGCCTTCACAGCACACCCTCTTCTGCGCGGACTTGAGGGTCATCTAATCCCACATCCTCGAGAGAAATCGGCTCATCTCCAGGTTCGAGATTCACCGGCCTCTTTGCTATCTCCTCTGATGCCTTCTTTGTCAGCTCATCTAATTTCTTCCAGATGGCATCAAACTTCTTCTGTTGATTCTACCCACACAACCTCTCAAACAATTTAGTCAGGGTCTTGTTCTTGAACTGGTTGTGGAAGTTTGTTTTCATGTGCCTAACGCACCACCTGCTCTTAACATCTGGCCACAATGGAGCTTTGTATCGCTCTGTGCTGCCCTCTTTCATGTCATTTATTGCTTGCAAAATACCTTTGTGCCTATCGTGTATGACACACATTCTGCACATCCTAGACCACCATGTTCTTCAACCTCTCAAGGAACCAGTACCAACTGCCACCATTCTCCCCCTCAACAAATGCAATGACCAAAAGGAGCAATTGATTGTTACTATCAGCTGCCACATCTGTCAGGATTATTCTTTTGTATTTGCCTGTGAGAAAAGTGCCATCAATACAAATGGCTGGTCGACAGAATTTGAAATCTTGAATGCAGGCACCCAATGCCAAGAATGACCGCTGAAGCACAAGCTTGCCTGTTTTCTCCACACAAGGATAGTTCTTGATATCATAGTAGCTGTCAGGATTCATCTGAACTATTGTGCGTAGCAAGTTTGACAAATTGTGGTAAGATGCTTCATAAGAATCCCACCTATGCTCCAACACCTTCTTCTTTGCTTGGTATGCCTTGCCGTAACCGATGGTGTACCCAAACTTTTCCTCAATTGCACCGATAATTGCCTTCAGTGTATATTCAGGGGGTTTCACTATGTGAGGGTACATTGGCTTGCAACAAAATCGGCTGAAATGTTTCGGTGCCTTGCATCAATTCAATCAAGGGTACAAGTGTGACCTTTCACTTCTTTCACCTGTATGTAATTGTCTCACTTCCTGAGGACCATGTGTGGTTCGAGGACCGGTGGATGGTCGCTTCCTTGTGTGATGAGTGATTGACAATGTTGTGTGGACTGATTCTTGGCTAAGTATTGCAGGTGCAGGTTGCGGCTTGACTCGTGTTGGTGCAGGTGAAGAACAAGCGCGAAAGGTCATTGCCGGTGAGGCCTCCAGGTGTGGAGAAGACAAGTAGGCTTCGTTCGAGGGACCCGGTGGCCTGTGGGGTCAAGTGCGGGCTGCATGGTGGCATGAAGAACTAGATGAAGTCGTGGACGGTTTCTTGGTAGAGCCTCAAAACCAAGGTCGAGCCGGGACTACGTGGGAGCCAAGTCATGAGTGGAGATTGGAGGAGGCTACACCGAGTTCGCGGGGTTTGCAGTGGTTCACCAGAAAACCACTGGGTTACTCGGTTGAGCCACAAAACTGAGGCCGAAGACTCGACGAGGAGGTGCGGCCACCCGAGCTGGATGAACCGCCCGGGGAGGGGCGGTCGGACCGCCCGGGGCCGGTCGGATTGCCGGGCCGGCTCGACCGCCCGGGGGCGGTCGACCGCCCTGGTCGCCGACGCCGAGATGCTTCGAAGCGGAGGACACGCGTCGGGATCGCAAGGCTTGCGCCGAGGCTAAGCAGGTTGCGGTCGCCGGGCACCCGTCCGATGAAGAAATTCCGGAGACTTCCAAATTCGCCCTTGAGGGGCTTGTATCCCTAGTTATTAGGTAAGGGTAGTTTAGTCTTTTGGGTGCCTCCATATATACTCATTGAGTGGATGGATGGCAGCCAACTCTTGGAACCCTAGCTCATTTGTTTTCCATTTTCGTTTACCTTTTTCCCTAGTTTTTCCTAGGACTAGCTTGAGAGCTTCATGTGAGATCTAGAGAGAGGGATGGATGTTTGGGTGGCAAGCTAGACCTTGTACGAACCTTTCATGGTATGTATAGATGGTTCGGCGTTGTTCCTCAAGGTGGTTTTCCCGTCCTTCTTTGTGTTGATTTTCGGAGCTCTTTGTTGGCGGTGTTTTGAGGACGATTTCTTGGGGTCTTTGGTGGGTGTCACTTATGAGTATCTTGTGCCTCTTTGGCTGGTGACTTTGCCCCCAAATCTCTCTTGAATCGGACTCAATTTGGTGGTTTTTCGAGTTGGGCGAGTTCTTGACCTAGAGAGGCGATTTCTTCGATTCCTCTTGATTGTGAGCGATTCGGGTCGATTCCTTTGAGGTAGAGGTTGCCCAGGAGGTAACCCAGCTTTTCCCGAAGTTTTGCTGCAATCTGTGGAGTGATTCGGGAGATCGGGCGCGAGGAAGTTAGGGTTTGACCCGCGGGCTGTTTTTCTGGGAGAGGCGGTCTAACCGCATGGAGGGGGCGGTCTAACCGCCCTAGGGTTTCTAGGTCAAAGTTTTGTTTTGCCGGATTTTCCTCTGTGAGTTTGTTCGCCTTGATCAGAGGAGCGCCTGGGTGAAATTTCGGGTCGTTCTCGTGCCGTTTGCAAGGTGTTCCTGGTTGGAGTTCGTTGCTGGGTACAGGAGGTTAGACCGCCCCTGGTAGCCGGTCTAACCGCCCCTAGGCCCCTGGGTGGAGTTTTGTTTTTTGCCGAGATTTTCTGGTAGCTAGCATGGCCTTGACCAGAGATCTTTGTTGGTGAAACCGTGGTGCGTTTTGGTGCTCGGAAGAGGTGTTTCGGAGGATTTCTTGGTTGCCTGGTGGAGGCGGTCTAACCGCCCCTATACCCGGTCTAAACGTCCCCCCTCT
Source organism: Cenchrus americanus (assembly GCA_947561735.1). Taxonomy (NCBI): domain Eukaryota; kingdom Viridiplantae; phylum Streptophyta; class Magnoliopsida; order Poales; family Poaceae; genus Cenchrus; species Cenchrus americanus. The sequence goes on along the minus strand of OX387241.1, from coordinate 26,862,874 downwards.
GGACAACCGGCTTTCGAGTTGTTTCCGCTGTCGTGGGTGCGTGTGTGTTGAGGTAGCTGGTAGTGTTTGTTCGTAGGACCAGTAGCACTCCAGTGGCTACGTGGTTTTGGCAAACGGAAGGTAGAAGTGCGGAGCGTGTGATTTTGGGGGTCCGACCGAGCGAGTTCATCTTGTCGGAGTTTTAGTTTCCCTCGAGAAGAATTTTTATCGGCTCTCATTCACTCCCCCTTTCTCTGATCGCCTAATCGGTCCTTCACTTCCCCATATATGCATACACTCGGAAAGAACAACCATCATTGATGCAACACACATCATATATCCTAGGAGAGCTCTTGACTACCCTGAACTCCCTATGTAGAGTCAAAGTGAACCATTGCTTTCAGATGTGCAATATTAGGGAAGATAGCGCCTACACAACCTCATTCTCCGTGCACTCCCATGGCGCATTCTCACCAATATTAACAGTACACCGGGAGAAATCGTAGTTTCGCCAATGCAAGGGCACATGATCCTCAGACTCGTCATCATCTGAAGAGTCCTCTTCCAATGCACGTTCATCAGCTTCCAACTCTCTCTGATATTATTTCATCACCTTTGAGTTTTCTTCTCCCTCATCAATAACACCAGTGACAACATAACCTCCAAATGTCTACTTACCCTCAGAATCTCCTTCTTCCTCCTCTTCTTGTTCACCTTGTTCATCATCTTCAACACCTCCCCCTTCTTCACCACCTCCCCCCTCGTCCACATCCTCAACTTCCTTACGCACTTGACTGCTAGACCCACCCTTCTGATAAACTTGAAGAAACAAAATCACAGGTAAACCAACTCGGCATGCATTTCTGATAAAACCCCTCCATCATGGAGTGCCTTCAAATGCCACGAGCTCCTAACACACTGGTGTACTTCTGTTGATTAGTGCCATCACCGACATGCATTGGTGTTCTAAATCTACTAAAAATACCTTGCCTAGACAGTTGGTTATAACCTCCTAAGTTCTTTCTCCTGCTTTTGGAACATTTTTCTCAACTGAACTAAAATTTGACAAGTCAACTCCTTGTGGACCATATATAATCTCTCCAATTTCATAATATATTTTGATTGCCACTGACTCCGACATATCTGATTCATAATAAAAAGCAATAACTACTATCAAATGCTACATCCAGGGACTAAGAAACAAATAAACGTATCTAAACTACATTAACAAACTAATCAGCCGCAATCTACACACTTAACAATAAATATATTACGTAATATAAACTACAACTATGTATCTATAAACTACAACTACATATCTATAAACTACAACTACAGATCTACAAACTACAACTATAGTACACCGAACTAGAAATTATTAGAATTAGTGAAATCAGTGAACTCCCTGCAAAGCGAAGAAGTGGCAGAGCTTCAATACTCCGCACCCTCCACCTCCCCTCTTCTCCTCCTCAACCCTAACCTTACATTAATACCACGAATCTAAAGAAACACAGTAAATCACTAAATACAGTTTCTAAATAACTGCTAAAAGATTTTAAATCGACGAAATACTTACAATGAAGCGAAGAACCGACAAAACTTCGCTATTCCGCCCCCTCACTCTCCCCCCTCTCCTTCTCAACCCTCTCTTTCTTTTTTCGATTTTTTATGACATTTTCGGGCTAATTTTCGGCTTGTATAGAGTGGTGGGAACTTGTCGCCGTACGCCACAGCGGCTGGGCGGGCCATACCGCCGTGGGCTACGACGGTTTGACCCGCCGCCGTAGCGCACGGCGGTTTGACGGTAACCGTCGTGGGCTATAATAATGTGTATAGGTTGGAACAAATTCTTCGAACATTTTGTTTCAACAAAATTCTTCGAACGTTCCACACTCTGAAGCCGTCTGCAGGCTGCAGCTGCACTACTACTTTTAGCCACGAGCCGGTCACCAACACCATCGCCATCAAATATACTCTCAAAACCTCGCGGCCAGAAGCCATACCAACCGGAGGTCCGGAACTAACTAGCAACCATCGAGGCCACACCATGAAGCTGCTCTCCTCCGTGCTGTTCCTCTTCCTCGTCGTGCCTACGACCAGGTCTTCCCCGCTGGAAGACGCGTGCAGGTCCTTCGCCGCCGGGCACCCGTCCATCGGCTACGACTACTGCATCAGAGCCTTCCAGTCCGACAAGGCGAGTGCCGCGGCGGCCAACGCGCGCGCACTCGCCGCCATCGCGGCGAGGATCGCCGGCGCGAAGGCCAACGCCACGGTCGCGCGCGTCGCGGCGCTGTGCGCCACGGAGAGGGACGCGAGGAGGCGGGACCGGCTCGGCGTGTGCGCGGAGGTGTACTCGGACGCCGTCGACCAGCTCGCCCAGGCGGCGGAGGACCTCGCCCGCGGCGCCGCCGCCGACGACGCCGTCATCACGCAGCTCAGCGCGGCGGTGGACGCGCCCGCGACGTGCGAGGACGCGTTCGGCGAGGCCGACGACACCTCGCTGCTGGCCGCGGAGGACGCCGAGTTCCAGAAGCTGGCGTCCATCGCCCTCGCCGTCGCAGCGTCCCTGACGCCGCCGACATCATCGACGCCGATCGAGGACAAGGATTAACGATCGACATTAATGTACTAGAAGATGTTTTGAGTTCTTGTCCGGTTTTTGCCTTGTTCTATTTTGTGTGTGTGTGTGTGTGTTTTGCTCGCGAACGTGTTACGTGTCTGAGGTCCGAGCGCGGTCCCCCGCCCTTGTTCTATGGAGTTTGGTTTTGCGTAGTGCCGTGCATGCAATTCAAGCGATATGGCGTGTGGTGTACGTGGTGGGCGAGTGGCCTGTGGAATCTGTGTCGCGTCTTTTATATGTGGTCTTATGAACGTGGATTGTTAGCTGTGCGGGACACTCGAGCCTTGTTGAGTGGAAGCAACGCGTGCTGCCGCAGGTTGCACGCTGCAGTGCACTTTTGTCATTGGTCCTCTTTTCTTTTGCTTATGGCATGTGCGTGGGCGGCAGCGGTGACCATGTCCGGATGGGCAAAACAGTTGTTGGTAGTGGACAACAGCAGGCCGATCAGATGCCAAAATCGTTCGGATCGGGTACGCCGGTAGTAGTGTATAGTTCGTTAAGAAATAACCACAATTTCTAAACCAGATGAATTTATTATAGATTCATTTTGTATTCATCTATGGCACTGTCTTTCTCTTGTTCTAAAATATACTCCGCTACATTTTTCCGTTCCTTTTTTGGAGATGGCAGCCAATTTTAAGGACGTGACGGGCCAAGTGGTGGAAAGAAAAAAAACAATCAATCTGTCTCCTTGAGGCCCATATAAAATCTAGACGACGGTGGACAAAAGGCCCAACATGGGAACTCTGTTAACGTACCTGGTGGGGGATTTGGAGTGGTAGGTCGGTTGTTTGTTTAGTCCCACATCGCCCCGATTAGAAGCCCCGCGCCCTCGACGCCAACATAAAAGGAGGCAGGGGGGCGATCGTTAGAACTTATCTTTGCGCTTGGGGCAATGACGCAGCTAGTGAGATTATACCGAGGCGCGTCAATTGCTGGTTGAAAACTATTTCCAAACCCCCTCCGCGGCCCTACCAGGCTGTGCGAGAATTTCTGGAAGGGCTCCCTCTAACCAGGAGAAAGCTCTACAAATCTAATTCGAAATTCTTGTTTTGTGACTAGCACTTGTAGTTGACAATTTTTTTCTTTCTGTAGCAAACATTGTCAATTTGAGGAGACCAGACCCAAACAAAAGTAGGTAAATCTACACTCCGCCAGATGTGTGCAGGCCATGGTCAGCACCACCGCCCCCGCCGCGACAGCGAATCACCACCGCCGCCGAATCAGCCAGTGTCGCCGCCAACGCCGAATCAGCCAGCGCAACCGCCCCCACCCCCACCGTCGCATCAGCCAGCGCCACCGCATCAGCCAGCGCCACCGCCCCCACCCCACCCCCATCCTCACCCCCGCATCGGCCAACGCCGGTTCAGATGGGCCGCCCCAAGCGTACGAAGAGGTCCGTGAAGAAGCTGAACTTGTAATGGCTGTATCAAGTTAAACTCTGAGGTATGTCTTCTTCCCTAATCTTTGCTCCGCTACACGACATCACATCTGTATACCTACAGTTCTTTTCCATATACTTGGTTTATGTGATTGCTGGAATGTTTCATCTAGAGAGAACTGAAAGAAAGAAGGGGAAGGGCCACCTTGCCAACAAACTGTGGGACTTTAGGATCCTAGCATCTAACATCATGCTTATTTTAATGTGTACGATAGTGCATTGAGATTAGCCTTATAAGAATTAAGGCGAGGGTATAATGACCATTGTTCACTGCATTTTGCACAGTACAGATGGGTTGCAAGTTTAATACATTGATTCTTATATTATGCTTTTAAGATGGAGACTGAGATACAAATTACATTGATTAATGTGTATATGAGAAAATGATACTTATGGCTGATCCTGAATAATGCTATACTTACAAAGGATAACCTGCTTAAAAAGGAAATGGAAAGATCCCCACTGCTGTAACTCCTTGGACCCCGCCTTCGTGCGGTGGCACTACGCTGGCAATGAAAATTCAGGTGGGGGAACCTGCCCCCCCCCCCCCCCCCCCCCCGGTTGACCGTCAAAAAAAAGGAAATGGAAAGGGGACACTGTCTGTTTTTTCTGCAACAATACTGAAACTGTACAACATCTTTTCTTTCATTGTACCATTGCTAAGTCTGTCTGGGCTACAATTGCTACTTCCCTGGGTGCTACTAATGTGCCTACCTCCTTTGAACAAAGCTGGAAACGGCGTGAGATTGGTTGCCTCATAACAAGAAGTTTCATGCCTTGGGCATTGCATCCATTTGTTGGGCGATATGGAAAGCAAGGAATAGATGTTGTTTGAAAACAAATACATTTGTAACCCCATTTCAATCGTGTGTCATGCATGTGCCTTAATGAGTTACTGGGCAGGTATGTACTCTGAAGGTGAAAAGGAGGCGCTTATCGCTGGAGTCAACACCATGATGGAGATCACATTGAAGCTGGTGAAGAAGAAGCCCAGAACCGCCCCCCTTCTATTGCAAGACAAGTCTGATGACGCTCCAGGTGACTGAAGGATGGTACTCTTCATCGACTGGTGATCAGAAACTAGAAATGCGAGAACAAAGACTCTGTTTTGGCTGGTGACTTGAGTCACAAGTTCTTTCGTTGAACTTTTTCTACTGCTATTTGTCTCTTTATGTCCTAGTTGGGTGCAATGCCTGAACACCTGTAGTGGCTGGGTGGTTTAGTGCAAGTTCACGATCTAAGATGCTAGCTGTTCCCTTTATCTTGTCTCTGGTCTTCCTGTAATATGCTACACAGCTACCTTTGTATTTCCGTTATTAGCTTAATGGAAATGGGGTTAATCCTCGGTTCAAAAAAAATGAGAAAATGATACTTCCTCTTATTACAAATTTAAGCTCTTAGCTTTAACTATCAATATTTAACATTTCATACAAGTTGATAATGTAAGTTTGTTGATATTAGATTCACCATGAGATACACTCTTAACTCTTTCAATTTTATTTGCAATCAAAGTGACACATTGGAGACCATGCTTCTGTCATAAAGGACTCAAATTTGTTGCAGGTGCACAAGGCAGAATGGCTGTGAAACAATCTTAATATGTCTTCAGGTTCCTATAAGACCAGGGTTCAGCAGCTGACTCTTTGATGCAATAGCCTTTATTTCTTGTATCCTCCGGCTGTCAAACAATCGTAAGAGTTCGGGTTCAGCAGCTGATTCTTTGATGCAATAGCCTTTGTTTCTTGTATCCTCCGGCTGTCAAACAATCGTAAGAGTTCTTCAGCATCCTCTGAGGCTACGTGATAGCCTTTGTTTGTCGTATCTTCCTGTTCTTTCAGTCCTCTTTACAATGTGATCCTCTAGGGTTTATTTTGTAGTTCATCACTTTTTTCGGAGCTAGGATCCTAAACTCCTTCAGTTTGTTGGCAATGTGACCCTTCCTCTCCTTTCTTTCAGTCTTCTCTATAATGTACTGAAGTACTCTTTGTGCATGTTACAATCCGTTGCAAGTGACTCGGAGCCAGCAAGGTGCAAGACCATTTTGCTGCTTTTTCCGGCTCCTTTAGGATAAAACTTACTTCTTACTTATGATTAATCTGCATTAATTCTTTTCAGATGGTTTAGATTATTGGTTTGCTTTAAATCAGTCTGTGTTGATGTGTTTATGTGCAAAATCCTTGAATCATTTTTTGATCATTTAGCAGGACTCTGTTGTCTGGAAGGCAAAATGTTGAGCATGTTCTAGAGCTATGTACAGAAACATTATACACAGATTCAGAACATGCATGTTTGCATTGCAAAATTCTAGACTGGGAAATTTTCAGATCAGTAAAATAAACCGCGTTAGCGTCCCCAGCTTTTGATGGTTGTAGGTTACCTGCTTATCTCCAGTTGACCAAACTGATACTTACAGAAATTCACAGGCCAAATAAACTATGTAAGTAAATATTCATGACGTGGTGAAAAAGACTTTCCTCAGCTGTTTAACCGGGCAATCATAGTGTCAGACACCACATGCACAATTCTCTTGTGTATTTACAGTATTATTGTTGAGTTTCAGCTTTGGCAAAATGTTCCAACCAAAAAAAAGCAACCCTCCAGACAACAAGGTTTGTCGACCCGTCAAGAATTTGTATGTAGGGTGAAGCGGGAAGGTGGGCACAATTGCAGTTTCTATGTTATATAATAACCAGTTCTCGATGGGCGTGATTGCATTTTGATGTTATCATCAGCTTATTCTTGTATGTGAGCAACACACAGGTTGCCATGTTTAATATTTTACCCTATGCGACCAACAAGGCTACTCATTTAGTATCATGACGAGAAGAAGGTAATACTGGTCTACGGAGTATGGCCCAACACAAACTGCTGCAAAACTGAAGCTACATGTATTACCTTTTGTTTTCAAGATCTGCTTCTGAACTGAACACCTGCAGGTTAGTTCTTTGTTTGTGGGGTTTCATTTAGTATTATGAGGATTCCAAAAGTATGAGAGCAGAATTTCGTTTGCCAGTAATTTTATGCAGAGTTTCAGACTATAAATAAGTTGCAGATAATCAAATTTCTGGTATATAGCTTTCCAGGACAAGAGAAAATAGAAGCAGCAGCAGAATAACCAGACATTTTTTCAGTTTTCTTTTTTATTTGAGAATGTCCTACACATTGATGAATGAACACATACTGGATACAGTTCAACGAGCAGAGGGGTTTTTTCCCAGGCATCAATGGATGGAAAATACCTTAGGCCACTGGACATACTTCAGCTGGCCGAACTACTTTGGGTTCTGACCGCAACAACCGCCAAATCAGGAAATTCGAACTGAATCAGGAAGAAACCCAAAATTCAGGTGCGGAATTGCTTCGCCGTAAGGTTCCTTTTAAACGTCCAGAACCCAGCCTTCAATCTCTCTGCAGCGCCCAGCCCCTGAAAACATCGACAGCAGCCGTCAGCCACGTGGGTAAAATCTGAAACAGCACAATGAGGGCAGGTGGCAAGAAAATTGCAGGAGTGGGGAGGCGCTAAGGATTGTCTTGTTTGATTGAATATCCATCACAAAGGATTCGTAAGCATTGAGTAGTTATTCAGTTTGTTGGCCTGGTCAGGCATGGAGCTCCCAATTGGAACTTGGAATTGTTGTAGTACTGGGCAGGTAGCGGCGCGGTTCTGGCACGGCACGGTTCGGCATGGCGCTCAGCGTTTGCTCGGGAGTTCCGACTACATGGCTGATAAGCAGCAGGTGCACCATGCACGCGTTTTGCCTACTCATCTTATCCGCCTTTGCATTTCGATATGTAGAAGCAGAGTCAACGAAAGTGCCACAAGGCAACGACAGCAGCTCCACGTCAAGGTCCAGGGTTATGAGCTGCGAAATCTATTCATGCACCATTTGGTTACCAAAAGTGCCAACTGACAGCACCAATTGCAACCACTTCAGCCACTAGGCTTTGGACACGCATCCCATCAGTTGGCTAAACGCAACATTGTGCCCATGCAAATTGATCACAAGCTCCAGGATTATGAGCTGCCAAATGTACTTAAACAACAGTTTTGTTACCAAAATGGCAACTGATATCGGCACCAATCGCAATCACCTCAGCCACTAGGATTTTGACACACATCCTATTGGTAGGCTAAACACAACATTGGGCCCATGCAAATTGATCACAAGTTTTTGTTGCTATACGGAGATATTAACTCATATAACGTTTTTTCAGGTAAGTGCAGTTTACCCTACACAGATGCAGAGAACTGGGGATTCATGTACATGTAAAAACTACTTCAAGATGAACCCGCACAAAAGTTTAACTCAATCTCTCCAGAAATAGATCAGAACAAAATCACGCCCGTTCTGAATTTCTGAACTCCACGCGGAACCTCCATATGTCAATTTTCCATCTCCAGCACGAATTGCAATATCTACAGCAACTAAAGTAATTCACATGACATGTCTCAGGTAATTGGTGTGCCCATAAGTACCGAATGCACACTGCAGAGTGTTCCAAAAAAAAAGCACACTGCGGATTACTACTGAGCACAAGTGCCGCCGTTGTATTGGTTGCTGTTTAACTTAACTTAAAACAAGCACACCATTGTATACGTACTGAGCATTGTATATACAGACACATCTTAGCACAAGTTTCAGAACTTCAGCTGTCAGGCATTCCAAGTCTGGAAGGTGCCACAAACAAAGTCGTAGCGAGCACCGATGAGTTTGAGTGTTCCCTTGGCCAATCTATCCATGACAAATGGGTAGGTCTTCAAGTTTCTAAGGGACAAATTGACAGCCTCCTGCACACCATTCAAAAAATGCTAGATAAGCATGTAATCTGATTGAGAAGTAGTTAGCACTGGGATTTCACAAAACTTCGTTAGCAATGAGAAATAAAACATGAGTAAACTGAAGCAATGAAAACAAATTTTTAGCAGACTCACAATTTCCAACTTGGTGCATTGTTCATCAAAAGGTAGAGAGGCATATAGTCTCTCCACCTTCTTCTTGATATCCAGACCGACCTTGACAAAGTTTCCAATGAAGTGGCTAAAAGATCAAATGAACAGAATACAACTTAGAATAAAAGAGATTATGAATGATGCTTAGGTAATATACATTAGCACCGTACCTATTACTCAAGCCAACTGTTAGCTCACTGGTTGATGGGAAATAATGAAATATACAATTATGCATGTTTTTCTACACCTCTTTGTAACATACAATTATGCATGGTTTTCCTTGACATCAAACATAGTGGAACAGACAACTTGGAGCAAGATTAAGTTGACTACTTACTAGGTGTGTGGTCTATCTTCCTTCAAAGAGAGGAGTGCCCTGATTCCACCACAGCAGCTGTGACCAATAACCACAATACACTCAACCTGCAAATAGGGCGTCCATCAACTTGTTTGCCATGGACAGAAGAATAAAGTCTATTATAATTCATAATACGGAAATTTATTTGATTAAGTATAACTGCTAGTATCATTCCATTCATCCATTGTAGGAATATTTTATTCTTCTGCACAAATTTCAGGGATTTCGAATGGAGGTACACATACCACAGTGATTTTAAACAACATACTATAAATTTAGGTTTATTCATAAAGTACTAGATAAATGACACATGGATAAAAAAATGACCTTCCCAAATCATGCTAACAATTAGGGGGGGGAGTGCAACAGCATTCTATAGAATAAATAGCATGGTGGCATTGTGTTTTTATTGTCGTTTTTTTTCTTACAAGACTGGCATTCATTGACAAATGAACCAAAACACATGAATGCAAGATGGATGTTTTAGTGTGCTGCATGCTAAAAACAACAGGGAGAAGCTCACCTTTAGGATGGTCACAGCATACTCTATGGCTAACCCAATACCGCAGTGCGCATTCTGTAGTCATACATGAATGATGAATGTGCAGGTCAGTTAACTGTACCTCCAGAAGCATTGGCCAGAAGTATTAGTTCTTGAAAATAAAATATGACAAATAATTCCATAAGCAAGAACCTGCTGATAAGCTGGAACCAGGCTGGCAATATTACGGACAGTGAAGGCCTCTCCTGGCTTTAGGTCAAGGGTCACCGATGGACAAACACGCGAGTCAGAGCATGCAAACACCATGTACTGCAAGAAATAACACAGTAACCATCAAGTCAGACAGGAGGAAAAAAAAAGGTTAACTAATTACAACGTGAACCTTATTGAGATCAAAGATTTCCCAATGGAATGGTTGACTATAGATTTCTTGGGGGCATTTGCAACATAGCAAGGAAGTAAATAGACATTGAATGGTTTACATTCACTCCCGCGTAACCTCCAGAAAATCAGTCTTATTTGTTCATGTATGCTTTATGTGTCTCCTCCCATCAAATAAATGATGATGGGAGGAGACACATGAAATAAATGATGATTTGATGAACATATTACAGACACCAATCGGACCCATAAACACTACAACTTGGTAGGAGGTGCTAATTATTTTGGTGGAGCTCCAGGTTCCAAGTCCCACTGACACAGCAGGTAGGTTACTTGCTTATCTCAGTCGACTAAACCGATCATCTCCAGATAAGTTATAGGAACTCACAGAATGTATGAAAATTACATGAATTGTGAAGTGTCAATTATTAAACTAAAACACAAAAGGTAAGACTAATTTCCAAATAGATAATATGTAAATATGCTTGATATGGGTGAAAAGACTCATTCGCCGCATCTGTTTAACAAGCAATCAGAGTATCAGACACCACCAAATGCACAATTCCCGTGTATATTTGTATGCACCTTTGGCCAAATGCTCCAACCACAAAAGTGATCCTCGAGACAGCAAGGTTTGTTGCTCCATCAAGAATCTGTATGCAGGGTGATGTGGGAAGGTGGGCATTGTTGCAGTGTTTATATTATAACCAGTTCTGGATGGGCATAATTGCATTTTGAAGTTATCATCAGCTTATTCTTGTATGTAAGCAACACACAGATTGACATATTTAACATTTGACCCTGTGCGATCAACAAGGCTACTCATTTAGTATCATGACGAGGAGAAGAAGCTAATGCTGGTCTATGGTCCAACTCAAACTGCCGCAAAACTTAAGCTACATGAGGCCGATGATGATGGTCCGAGCTGAAGCCCAGGAACTGAACGCTGTGGACACGGGCCTTTCCTTTCCGCCGCTGTTTTCTCTGTCACTCGGCGGGCGAAGTCAGCGTTGGATGCGCGAATGGCGGCTTGCAACCAACCTGCGGCCAGGAGCCCCCCGACTGCGACTGTGAGCATCCGACGCGGAAAAATCTCGCAGCCACAGCCACAGCCACGTAGAGTACGTACGCAGGCACCACCAGCATCGCTAGTCCGTCCGCGCGTCTCTCCTGCCGCGGAATCTCATTCCCGTGCCCGATCACCACACCACACGACGGCCGCGGCCTGTTCCACGCTATCTTCTCGGCACCGTCCGCGTCTATCTCTACAGCTGCAGCCGTATCGTGCCACAGTATCATCATCGTGTGATCGTTTCGGCGTCGGCCGTCGGGTCAACTCAGGCGGCGTACTGAACCTAACCACTCGGGTCGGGTCCCTGTCGCCGCCTAGCGGAAAGAAAAAATGATTGCGATCCCAAGCGGGCGAATGGGGGCGATCGGGCAAGTCATCGCGGGTGGCCTCTTTTCTTTGGTCGCAGCAGGACAGCGACGGCGAAAGAGGCCAGCGGGAAGAAGGGTCCAAAAAGAGCGGTGTCCGGAGGTGTGTTCCACGAGAAGGAAGGTGACCCGCTTTCCCAAGTTCCAACCCACCCGTGCGGCAGCGGCGCCCCCACGCTGACCACACTGCCTCTCTCTTCCCCTCCTCGTCCCGCGCCATCTCGTCTCCTCTCTCGGAATTCTCTCGCGTCCTCTTCGTCCTCACTCGTCGCGTCCTCCGCTAGCCCCCAGCCCACGACTCGCACCGGATCGCGCGCGGGGAGGACCGCATGGCCGGCGACGAAGGCAGCAGCGGGGGCGCGGGAGGGGGAGGAGGAGGAGGCACCAACAGGGAAGATGAGGTCCAGATACAGATCGCAGGTAAGTCTTCGCCTCTTCGTCTCGTCTCTCTCTGCTCGTTGTTTGGCTATCTCTCTGTGCTAGAACATCGCTTCGTTTGGTTATCGTTGCACGGAGTGACAGGAATGCGCAGATATTGGATTCGCTCCATCGGCGTGACGGCATATGGTTGTGTGCGTAGCGTAGCCCGGACCCCAGATTGATATCTTCGTCACGTCGTTGGTCCAGGTTCAAGCGCACGAGGTGTTTGAGGAATTGCGTGCTAGAGGGTGGGTGGGTGGGTGGGTGGGTACGTCAGCCTGTTGGCTCCGTGGATTTTAGCCGGCTGTTGGGGACTTGGGGTTGGGGTTTGGGACCATCTTTCATTTTCAGTTTTCGGTTCCAAATCCCCGGCACAACGAACCGTTTAGAGCATGTGTTAAATTGGTTGTATGCGGGAGCGGGTTCCGTCAATTAGTCAACGACACCAGGTATTTGCAGCATTCCAAAAATAAGTGCTGCAAATCTTGCTTTTAGGTAGTATAATCAGAGCCCTGTTTTCTTCTTTGAGAAACAATGTGACTTTTATTTATTATAGTACTGATGGTTTTTGGCAACACTGTAAACTGTAAGAAAGAAGTCATAGGTATTGTGGGCAAATTCCTTACAGTCAATGTGGTCCCATTGGTCAGGACAGCAGAGTTCGCTTGGTTACGTTGATTAGGCATACTTAGTTCTAAGGGAAAGATAAACTACTGTTTCATTTGGTGATTGGTTCAAATCCAAGAGTAGGTAAAACTGGTCGAAACCTCCGCTTTTGCCAGCATCACAGCATGTCCTTCACTTCTTGGCATTTGTTGTTTGACATAACCTGTTGACAGTGCCTTCCACCTGTTATTTGCAGGATCATCCAAACCTGAAACTTCTTCCACTAACGAAACAGCTCCTAAGAACTCTCCTACCAAGCATTGGCATTGGTGGTTGATGGTAGCCCTAAACATTTTCTTCCTCATTGCTGGTCAGACAGCATCGACACTCCTTGGGAGGTTCTACTACAACCAAGGTGGAAATAGCAAGTGGATGTCCACATTTGTCCAAACTGCTGGCTTTCCTGTGCTATTCATCGCCCTATATCTGTTCCGTTTGAAATCTGCAGAAACAATCGCCGCTAGCCCCGAGACTTCTGTCACCAAAATTACCCTGATATATATTGCCTTGGGGCTCATCATTGCTGCGGACGACTTGATGTATTCCTATGGCCTATTGTACCTTCCTGTATCAACATATTCGCTCATATGTGCTAGTCAGCTGGCCTTCAATGCTGTCTTCTCATATTTCCTCAATGCTCAAAAGTTCACTGCATTGATTTTCAACTCTGTAATCCTCCTTACCTTTTCTGCTGCACTTCTTGGAGTTGATGAAGATTCTCAGGGTACTAATGGTTTATCGCATGGGAGATACATATTGGGCTTCATGTTGACGCTAGGAGCATCGGCCACATACTCACTGATCCTGTCTTTAATGCAAGTTACATTTGAGAAGGTTATTAAGAGGGAGACTTTCTCAGTCGTGCTGAACATGCAGATATATACAGCATTAGTGGCAACTATAGCTTCTCTTATCGGGTTATTCGCAAGTGGTGAATGGAAGACTTTAAAGGGCGAGATGCATGCCTTCAGCTCAGGGAGGCTGTCCTATGTGATGACACTTCTATGGACTGCTATATCTTGGCAGATAGCTTCTGTTGGAGTGGTTGGTTTGATCTTTGTGGTGTCATCACTCTTTTCAAATGTGATAAGCACACTAGCTCTACCCATCATTCCAGTTTTTGCTGTGATTTTCTTCCATGACAAGATGGATGGAGTGAAGATTATTGCTATGTTGTTGGCCATCTGGGGATTTATTTCATATGGCTACCAGTTATATGTTAATGACAAGAAAGCTAGGAAGACTTCGGTTAGTGTGGAGTAGAATCCCAAAGTGCTTGCTACATTGTTCTTTGTGCTTCTGCCAACATAAGCTGTTGGCATTGAGCAAGGTACTAGTTGTTGTAGTCAAAAGAAAGCTGATTTAAGAATCTCATGGGCATAATTGTTAGGTATGTGCCTCTATTAGTTCATTGTCCTATGTATGGTTGTATCATCCCGAAAAATCAGATGATATTTTCAGAGGCATATGCTCTTTAAGTTTCTCATTGTCCCTTGAATACTTGCTTGACTTGATTGCTCTTGTTGCACTTACTGAACCTATGTGATATTGCGGTGCTACTGGTTCAGCTCAAATACTCAATTTAGTATTTCTTGGTGGTGAATGCTGCTATTGCTGAAAACTTACCGCAACACCTTTAAGTTTGACATTAGTATTGCTGGCTCTATTCTTAGAAACAATCAGATTAGCAAGCTCTGGTATATAGTGACCCACATAGCTCTCACCAGTTATGAAGAAGTCACGATCCCGATACTCAGGAAATTTCTCTAGCCAATTGACAATAAAGGTACAAGCATCGTCTGTGGTTCTTTGGTCTCTGATATTATAATAATCTGAGGTAGTGTTCGAATATTAGTACCCAACACCAGCTGGGATCTCAACGAACAGCATATTGGCCACTGCATTTATGGATCAACAATGGAACACATAGGTGTTAGTCTAACTAACTTATTTGATCATTAGTCCAGTGAAGGTTTAAAGTGATTTACCTATTGAGTTGCATGCACCAACCAGTTCAACCCAAAAGCTTAAGCTGATGAGGAAAGGTGGGCAATTCACTTATACTCCAACACTCCCCCTCACGGAAAGGTGGGCAATTCACTTATACTCCAACACCCCCCCTCACGTGCAGGGCTCCCTCAGGCCGCATACGTAGATATTGGAGTGGGCTATAATTATTTTAATTAACGCGCCCGCCAGGATTTGAACTCGAAAGAGCCTCCCCTAAATATGTTACTGAAGGAACAGGTGATTTGCGTGCTGCCCTCCGCCTTCTTTATGCGCTTGAGCTGCATGGTCTTATTTCATTTGATCAAATCAAGAACTACAGTAGAATTGGTGGACTTTCAGCAAGTGGCATTGAGGTAGCTCTGGAGGAAGGTGATGAGATTGCTGAGAGGATATTGGAGGGGAGCCTATTGATGTCATCCGCTAGAAAAGCAAGGGCACAGGGTTATGTTAGTTTCTCGGATGGACTTAAAGTTGAGAGGATGGCATTATGGGCAGTTACTACAAACAGTGTTGAGGTACAGCTTAGTGAAGGGCTGGCTATGGGAATTGCTGTGTATGGTCCGAGTTTCTCATGGTTCAACCATAGCTGCTTTCCAAATGCTTCATACCGGTTTGTGTTACGTCCAAAGAATGAAGACTGTATTTCGCAGAAATCAAAATCGTGGGCAGTCCCTGCTAGCAAAGGAGTTGCAGCTGATGTGGTACAGGAAACTGATTACCATTTTGTTTAGTACCTGATGAACTTTTTCTTTGCATCATATAATCAAATGCTTATACTCATGTCACTGTAAGGGTCCTTCTGGACATGAATCCCTTACACACCTTTGACCATCGGTCTGTTCTGATATATTCATAAAGCCAGATAAAATAAAGTATCATGAAAGTATCTTTTAATAAGATCTAGTTCTGTTTTTTTCATTAGATCCAAATATTTGTAAAGATACTTGGCATGAAAATGGAATAGTTTGTCTGCATGGTTTCTAGCTTCTAGGAAAGCACTTATTTTCTTTACTTGAGCTATTACTTATAATTGTACATTGAATTATTGTGTTTGTTATTGGTTCCAGTGGCATACTTGGCAGTATGAGGAAGCCAACTTGACCAAAGGTATTTCATTATTTTCGACTATGTTGCAGTGTATAAATGCCTCATTCTAAAGTTTTCTCTCACTAATTCTTTTCTAGCACTCCGCAAATATGGTCCCAGAGTTTTGGTTCGTTGCACAAAACCAATTAACAAGGGAGATGAAGTTTGTGTAACATACATTGATCTTCTCCAGACGAAGGTACTTTTTGTTGAATTTTGCTGAGCCCATATTTGCAATTTACCAACACATCAAGTCAGTCACTATCATATATTCAAGATTAAATATTAGATGAACATACATTATTCTTTTGAACAATTTAATGATTAATTTGTGCAATGCATTGTAATGTGTGCTATTTGGGTGACTGTTAGTTGCACCGGTATTAGTTTCTTAGATTGTCATACATTATTCTATTTGTGCATAATTTTAGAACTTTGGTGGCCTGTAACTGAATTATTTTAATATGGTGACTACTGTTAATGTGGTATCTTGTGAGACACTTGTTAATATTTGACATGACACTCTTATTAGTCATGCACTGCTGACACAATAGATATATCTTGACTTGAATAATCATAACTACTTACTAATGTAGTCTGCATTTGCAAATTATCATGTCATGTTAATCTTTGTTACATACTTGTTTAAGCATTTTTCTCGGATTCGTCTTTAACTTCATAGCTGTCGCTTCGGCCTACTATGCGGTGTAAAAGATGTTTCTTTGCATCTGTTCTGTAAAGTACAAGGCTTTTGTGTGTGCAAAAACAAAGTTGTTGATTTGTCTTGAAATTCTGCCCCCCCTTTCACAGAGGAAAACAAATTTTAGACTGGCCTTTTTTCTTATGTTGTTTTGGTGTATGCTGGCATACGCATTACTAGTGTTTCCACTAATGATTAGTTAATGCATATTAATTGTTTTAGTAAAGCGTGATTAAAATTATCAGTACTTACCAATCCGAGGTCCGATGTATAATGTCGATTGAGGAAAAGAAAGTCTCTTGTTTTTCTACTGGTTGCATTTCATTCTTTATTCACTTATCTTGTCATGCTTGTAAGTCGTAATATCTCTTTCCAGGAAGCAAGGCATTCGGATCTGTGGTTAAAGTATAAATTCATTTGTTCTTGCAACCGCTGTATAGCAACACCAGAACCTTATGTGGATCTTATTTTGAATGTAAGAATGCAATCTGGGATAAAATATTATCCTAATTTATTTGCAATTTTTCATCTGCTTTCTTTAGTGTTGGCACTATGTTCACAAGCAATTAAAACTTTGCACTTTCACATTTTCATGGATTATTATGGAAACTGTTAGGAAGCTGCTCTGCTCTGTTACTCAGATACCAACCTTACTTTAACTGGTAACTGTTCATTGGATTCCATAGCTTGCTGCTATGTTGTAAATTTCTCTGAAAATAGTTAACAATACTTTCACCAGTTAGTGACACCAATGTTTTATTTAATTTACCCATTTTATACTTCTACAAGATTTTTTAAGCTTATTGCACATGTTCCTGGTTGTCAACACTTACACTGTTTTGCCAAAAAAAAAAAACTTGACCACTTCTTGCCATGACTATCTACAGTGTGATGCTAGGGACTTAAATAAACCAGAGGATGCTTTTGCAGCTCCAACAGTTGAGGATTTGGATGATGACTTACAACAAGCGATATCTGAATACTCATTGGGTGATGATGCCAAAGCTTGCTGTGATATGATTGAAAGCATGCTTTCTGAAAACTTAATGAAAGAAATGAATAAAGGGGAACTTTCAGGGAGAAAACATATACTGCACCCTCTTCACCATCTCTGCTTCACTGCTTACATGACACTTGCCTCTGCTTACCGATTTCGTGCCCTAAGTTTAAAAACAGGCAGTTTGCATGGAGAAAAAAGTAATGATCTTTTCAGAATGGCCAAAGCTGCAGCAGCTTATTCATTAGTACTTGCTGGAGCTACAAACCATCTGTTCTTATCGGAATGTTCCTTTATGATGCCACTGTCACATTTTTTAATAGATGCTGGGCAGTCATTGTTTTTTCTTGTTGAATCTATGATGGGAGAGACAAAGCAGTATTTATCTGAGGCTAAGTTCACCTTTCCTTCATGTCCAGCAAGTTCTGCAAAACATGATTTAGTGAAGTGCAATGAGTTCAGATCAACTTGTGAAGGGTTTGGCAAACGAATGCTATCTTTGTCATTCCATTGCTGGTCATTTCTAATCAAAGGTTTACCCTGCCTTGAAAAGATCAAGAATCCTATAGATTTTAGTTGGCTTTTCACATCAATGCACCAGCCTCTCCTTCCGGAGGAAAATTATGCCAATCTTTCTGCACATGGCCCTACATCTTTCACGAAGGAACAGAAAGAGTCCATTTTTAGTTTGGCTATTTGTTGTGTCACCCATTGCAAATATCTCACTAGTATATGCTATGGCCCGCAACATTATCTGGTAGACCATGCAAAAGATATACTTGAAGGTATTGATTTACATGTGATTTTGTCTTTGTTGGTATAGTTCTGTTCTTGTAAAGTATGTTGTCGTTATCTGCCAGAGTTTGATGTTCGATGTGTTCTGTCTCCAGTATCAATGGTTGGTGATCTTAGTTTCTAGATGGTTTATGATTAATCCCATCATTTTTAACAAAAATATTGAGTAGCATGTACCAACCAGTTCAACCCAAAAGCTTAAGCTAATGAGGAAAGGTGGGCAATTCACTTATACTCCAACACTCCCCCTCACGGAAAGGTGGGCAATTCACTTATACTCCAACACTCCCCCTCACGTGCAGGGCTCCCTCAGGCCGCATACGTAGATATTGGAGTGGGCTATAATTATTTTAATTAACGCGCCTGCCAGGATTCGAACTCGAGACCTCTGGCCCTGATACCATATTGAGTTGCATGCACCAACTAGTTCAACCCAAAAGCTTAAGCTGATGTGGAAAGGTGGGCAATTCACTTATACTTCAACATTACCTCTGTTCCATGCATGCATGTTCCTGTATAGTGTCTTGTTGTCATTACGGACAGAGAAAGGACCAAGTTCAAGCATTGCCCGGATCCAAAGGATGAACAGCCGGGCCGTGCGGATCCAGTAAGTGTTTCATCTTATTCTTTGAATTCTAGGCATCTTGCTGTAGCAACGCAAACATAGATGATATATGTTCTAGTATCATTGACGTGATTTTTTCCAGCTTTGACCCTCATTATGGCAGGCAAATAGACCTAAAAGAGTTTTATAACAGCATCTTGAAGAAAGAACTCTACAGACATAAGATGTGCTTTGTTTATATGCACTAAAATGTGTTACAAATCGTGGCGAACAGAGTCAGTGTGCATACCTCCATTTGACCATAGGACTAGCCGTTAGCGCTCGCAAGGTGGCGTAGAGAGTAGCTGTGAGAGATGGGAGGCCGGGGCTTCGGCTCCCGTCGGCGAGGAAGACGAGTCGTCGTGCCGGCGACTCGGGAGACAGGGGACGCCGGGAGATGACTCAATCTCCAAGCATGCTTTATTCCTTTTTTACCGTTCCGGCATATATAGCCCTTAACACACCTCTAAATCCTAACCAACTCGAGCTAATGGTAACAAACCTTTTAGAAAAACCTCAACTAATCTTGCTAATCCTTATCCCGCCGGAGCACGCGCTCGCCCGTCGTTCGGCCGGCCCCTTCTTGCGCCTTGTATAGACTTTGCCGACCATAACATCTCTCCCCCCCCTCGACGAACAGCTCGTCCTCGAGCCGGAAGGAGGGATGCGCCGCGCGGAATGCGTCCAACGGTTCCCACGTCGCGTTCGCGGAGTCCATGCCTTCCCACCGAACCAACACGTGCCGGACACCGCGACGGAGGGTGGCGCGGAGCACGCGTTCCGGCATGGGCGGAGACGCCCGTTCGCAGAGGTGGAAGATGCGGAGTTGTTGTCGGCGGCGTTCCCCGAATGGCTTCAAGACGCCGACGTGGAAGACGTCGTGGATGCGCGCGTCGGCCGGCGTTGGAGACGGTAGGCGACGCCGCCCACGCGCTCCGAGATCCGGAATGGTCCGGGGCCGTAGCGTGGTCCGAGCTTGGTGCGGCCGCCGGAACGAGGCCCCGAGTGTGGCGGTTCAACGGGCGCGACCACACCCACTCTCCCACCGCAAACTCGACAAAGCACGGTGGTGTGCATCGTAGTGGCGGCGCGCGTACTCCCGGGCCTCGCAGCAAGCGAGCACGTATCTCCCGGAGGAACTCGTCGCGGGGAGGACAAGCATGGCGTCGACCACCGTATCCGGGCGGGGCCCGGCTTGTACGGGCGGAGAGGGCCGGTGGCTGACGGCCGTAAACAACCTCAAACGGTGAAGCACGCAGCGCGGAGTGGAACGCCGTATTGTAGCAGTACTCGGCCCAGGGTAACCACTCGAGCCATGCACGGGGGCGGTCGCCTGTGATACAGCGCAAATACATGGCAATCGTCTTATTCACCGCTTCTGACTGGCCGTCCGTCTGAGGATGAAAAGCCGTGCTGGGCTTCAGGGTGACGCCGGCGAGGGCGAAGAGTTCCCGCCAAATGTTGCTGGTGAACACCGGATCGCGATCGCTGACGATGGACTCCGGAAACCCATGGAGACGGACGATGTCATTGAAGAACGCCCGGCGACCGCGACGCCGTATACGGATGGCCGAGGGGTATGAAATGGGCGTACTTCGACAGGCGATCGACGACCGTCAGGATGACGCTCTTGCCGTGAACTTTGGGCAGTGCCTCGATGAAATCCATGGATATGTCGGCCCAGACACGGTCGGGCACCGGCAGAGAGGCCGGGAGGAGGCCGGCCGGCTGCAAGGTCTCTGTCTTGTTGCGCTGGCAAGTGGAACAGGCGCTGACGTAGTCACGGACGAGGCGGCGATCGTGCTCGACGTAGAAGTCCGCGCGCAGACGTTGCAGCGTGCGTTGGAAGCCTTCGTGGCCGGCTGCATGTGCCAGCTGCAGTACTGCTTGAAGGTGGGGCGAGGCCGGTGGCACGAACACCTTGCCTGCGTGAAGGAGGAGGCCCTCCGTGACCTGCCAGGCGGCGCCCCGCTCCCCCCTAGCGGCTGCATCCCGAAGCGCGCGCAGCGTCTCCGAGGTGTCGATCTCGCGCTTGAGGTCCTCATACAGCTGGAAGGTAGGCGTCGAGATGGCGCCGAGTTGTAGCTCCTCGGCCTCCCGCCTGGACAGGGCGTCCGCCACCGTATTGAGGCGGCCCGGCCTGTATTCTACCCTGAAATCAAAGCCAAACAGCTTGCTAATCCAAAGGGTGTCGCGGTATGGTGGAGAGGCGCTGATCGAGCATGAACTTGAGCGCGTAGTGATCCGTGCGGACCACGAAGGGGCGACCCCAAAGGTAGGGCCTCCAATGCCGTACTGCTTGTACGAGCCCGATGAGCTCTCTCTCATAGGCCGCGATCTTCATGTGGCGGGGGCAAACTGTTTGCTGAAGAAGGCAATGGGCCCCGCGTCTTGGTGTAGAACCGCGCCAAATCCGGTTCCCGAGGCGTCACAGTCCACAATGAAATATGTGGTGAAGTCCAGCAAGTGTAGTACGGGCGCGGTGGTGAGTGCCTCCTTGAGCGCGGTGAATGCGGTGGTCGCCTCGTCCGTCCATAGGAACGCGTCTTTCTTCAGGAGCTGCGTCAGAGGAGCCGCGATCGCGCCAAAGTCCTTGATGAATCGCCTGTAATAGCCGGCGAGGCCGAGGAAACCGCGGAGGCCGCGGGCGGAGCGCGGCCGGGGCCGGGGACGCGACGACCTCCACTTTGGCGCCGTCCATGGCGACGCCATCCCCCGAAATCACGTGGCCGAGGTAGGCCACGGTGTTGGTGGCAAACGAACACTTGGATCGCTTCACATGGAGGCTGTTCACACGCAGGACTTCGAGGATGGCTCGTAGATGTTGCAGGTGCTCGGTCCAGGAGCGGCTGTATATGAGTATATCGTCGAAGAAGACGAGAACGCAGCGGCGGAGGAACGGCTGGAGCACCAGATTCATGAGGGCCTGGAACGTGGCCGGCGCATTGGACAACCCGAACGGCATGATCAGGAACTCAAAGTGGCCATGGTGCGTGCGGAACGCCGTTTTGAGCACATCGTCGGGGTGAACGCGTACTTGGTGATATCCTGACTTGAGGTCCAGCTTTGTGAAGAATTTGGCGCCAAAGAGTTCGTCGAGCAGCTCCTCGACAACGGGAATGGGGAACTTGTCTTTGACGGTGCACTCATTGAGGGCCCAATAATCCACGCAAAAGCGCCACGACCCGTCGGGTTTCTTGACCAAGAACACCGGTGCGAGCAGAAGGGCGACGTGCCGGGACGGATGATGCCTTGTTCCAACATAGCGGCACACCGGGCTTCGAGCTCATCTTTCGCAACCGCGGGTAACGATACGGGCGGACGGCCACCGGCGCGGTGTTGGGCTTCAGATGAATACGATGATCGCATGGTCGTGTGGGAGGAAGGCCGCACGGGGCGGCGAACACGTCGTCGTAGGTCAGGAGAAGGCGGTCCAGCAGGGCCGGTGCGTCGTGACGCATGTTGTAGAGGCGGCCGGTCGGAGGAATGTCCTGGCGTGTGGATCCCAGGCCCTTCCAGAGCACCCGGCGGCCATGGTGCCAGAACGCCATGCCCAAGTCGTCGAAATCCCACAATATGGGTCCAAGCACGCGCAGGAATGACACGCCGAGGACCATGTCGTAGCAGTCCAACGGAATCGCGAAGCAGTTGATGACGAACGTCTCCTGACCAATGCGGATGTCGACGTCGCGAGCCAGGCCGCGGCAGTCCACCCGGTCGCCGTTGGCGACACGGACGTACGCACCGTTGCCGCTGTGAAAGCACAGGCGAGTGGTGCGCCCCGCCGCGTCGCTGATGAAGTTGGTTGTGGAACCGAAGTCGAGCAGCGCCGTGAGCTCTTCGGTGCCGACGGTCACGCGCACCTGCATGGTGCCGTCGCCGCGGATGCCCGTGATGGCGTTTAGGGAAATAAAGGGCTCCTCTTCCGCAGACGCCTGTAGTGGCTCGTCCATCAGATTGGGAACCTCGTCGGGATCGCCCACCTCCAAATAGAAGAGGCGTTGGCACCGATGGCCGCGCACAAACTGCTCATCGCAGTTATAGCACAGGCCTTGCCGTCGCTCGGTGATCTCGGCTGGGGTGAGCCGGCGGAACGGCCGCCGTGGAGCGGCCGCCGGCGTCGTGGTAGGGGCCGTCGTGGTCGGGACGGCGGTACCGGGCGGCGATGGCAAGGGCGGGGCCGGGCGCGCCACGGGCGCGGCGGCCGGGGAGGCCGGTGCGGGGGCACGGCCGCCGTGCGGCGTTCGAAGGCGCGCGCCAAGGCCATGGCGCGTTGGAGCTCCTGGGGGACCTGTAGTTCGACGTCGATGCGGATGGAGTCCGGCAACCCACCGGTGAACAGGCGCGCTTGCTGCACCGGCGTGAGATAGCCGGCGTGCGCGAGGCGTTCTTGAAAAGCCTCGATGTAAGCGTCGACGGAGGAACGGAAGGGAATCCGCGCCAATTCCGCCAGGTGGTTCGTGCCCATTGCCGGCCCGAAGCGTTGCTGGCAGAGCGCCTTGAAGTACGCCCAGGACACCATGCCCACGTCGCGTTCCAGCATATAGTACCACTGTTGCGCTGCGCCGGTCAGGTGGAAAGCGGCGAGGCCAACCTTGTCGCCCTCGCCGGTGCGCTGGGAGCGGAAGAAGTGCTCACAGCGGTTCAGCCACCCCAGCGGATCCTCGCGGCCGTCAAAAGTAGGAAAGGACAGCTTGTAGTAGCGCGGGACGCCAATGGCTTCGGCGGGTTCTTCGTGGACGCCGGGTGAGGATGCTGGTGGCCCTGGTATGGTGGCGGCACCTGATAAATTGGCTGCAGGTCCGTGGAGCCTGGGATTGGCGATGGCGATGGAGGGAACTGGATCTGTGTGATGGGCACGACTTGCGTCGGGGTGGTCGATGTTGCGGCCGTATGGACGACGATGGCCGCCGTCGATGGCGCGGAGGACAGCGCCCCGAAGCCCGGGAGGCCGTACGGGTAGGTCGACGTAACCGACGGGCCCGCGTTGGCGTAGGGGTCGATCCCCGCCGGGGGCCGCCGCACGCATGCCCGGCAGCACGCGGCTATCCGCGCCATCCGCCGCCGGAGGCCGTAGATGGCGGCAGCGAGGACGTCAATGGTGGCGTTGGGGCAGCCGAAACCACCGGGCCGGTCCTGACGGGCGCTCCCGACAGGCTGGGGAAACCGGAGGACGGCGGCGGCGCTGTGGATGGCGGCGTGAGCATGGCGGAGGTGACGGGCACGCTCTGGGAGGAAGACATGGCTGGCAAGTCTGATACCAGGTTGTTAGCGCTCGCAAGGTGGCGTAGAGAGTAGCTGTGAGTGATGGGCGGCCGGGGCTTGGGCTCCCGTCGGCGAGGAAGACGAGTCGCCGTGCCGGCGACTCGGGAGACAGGGGACGCTGGGAGATGACTCAATCTCCAGCATGCTTTATTCCTTTTACTGTTCCGGCCTATATAGCCCTTAACACACCTCTAAATCCTAACCAACTCGAGCTAATGGTAACAAACCTTTTAGAAAAACCTCAACTAATCTTGCTAATCCTTATCCTGCTGGAGCACGCGGTCAGCCTGCTGTTCGGCCGGCCCCTTCTTGCGCCTTGTATAGACTTTGCCGACCATAACACTAGCGGTTTGTCCAAGGGGTCTTGAGGAGCCTCAACAAAGTAGTAGAACAATGCCCTTCCAGCCTTTGCATGCACCATCGCATCAATGCAATCTTATCCTGCTCCTGTAGATTATTTTTTGGGCCTCTACCTCTATGCTCTGAGGGACTAGTTCCATTCTTTAAAGAGAGTCTTGTTTTCCTTGAACATGTTTGCTGGATAATATCGAATGATCAAATTCAAGAGGCTGGTTGGCCTGGTTTCCAGTGGCTATGTTTGCAGCAGTGGAGTAGAACAAGGACCAAAGTATCAGGAGGCCTCTTTTCATCTTGATAGGAAGCATGTGCATGGGTATTTGGTGTCTTGTGCTAGGTTGCCATTGGTCAATCATTATTTATAGAGGGGACATTCTGTTTGCAATACAGTTGAAGAGTCCTCCAAAGAAACCATAATATGATTGATTCTGACTTTTTTCGTGCAAGTTGGATTTAAACCCTAAATATTCTCTCTTTCTGATGGCATCTATATTAGTAATGCTAATGGTGTTCAATTGAAATTCTAAGTTTCTTTTTGTTGGCTGCGACCTAACAAAGTCAGCACAATTCCTAGAAAGTCACAAGAGCCATCTCTGGTTCAATTACACTCATTATATTGGAAAGAAAAGGAAATGTGTGAAGCCAGATTGAGGGTGCCTCATCCATCTCAAAATTGATTACGTGTACTGTGTGTATCTTGATCTGTGACTTTATTTTTTTTGTATCATAACTCATAAGCTTCTTGTTCACTCGATTATATTCTGCCCAGATTCCCAGGCATCTTTACTTTAGTGTGCCTTTCAGTTGTGGTCCATAGTCTAACCAAGGGGTTGCACTGCATGCATTGCTTCTTCTGATTGCCTTTTAACAGGAATACTGTAAACTGTAAAAGTGTATTTGAAGCAATAATCCAGCAACCCCACAGAGCTGGTTGAAGCCAGACTTCTGGCTTAGTGCAATGGTCATTATCATAGGAAAATATGTTGTTTCTTAGTTTCTGTGTGGCTTGACTTGTTATTCTCTTAAATTAAGCCTCTACTTTTGTTGATAGAACAGCTTGTGAAATTTAATAAGGATTTATGATTTTTTAGTACTGCTGTTTTCAATGGTTTAGTAATCACAATGCTTGCGACCAAAATTGCTCTCTTTGAGCATTATTATTTTCCTTGAAGCAAGAAAGCACATTTATACCCACTACTTGGAGGTGACTTGTTGATAGCATTTGGTCAGCACCATCACTGTATTTATGCATTAGCTGTTGACACCTTGTCATTTCCACTTCAATGAAGCTGAATGTTACTTCCATGTTCCATCTCATGTATTCAAAAGAACAATTTGATCCACCTTGCAAGTATGTGCTCACATTCTATTTTGTTCTTGTGGTGTAGCTTTCAAGCAACCTGCCCTTTCATCTGATGTTGGGTAATGTTTATGGGTACTGTTTATACCACTACCCTTTTGTGAAGGGACTTTGGGTAATGTTGATCTGATACTTTTTGGGTGAGAAGTTGGTAATGCATGTTGTCATTTAAGAGCATCAGTACCACTTTGACTTGCATTTATATTTAAACTCTTGCCTCATGTGATGTAGACCACTTTGAAAACTCAGATCGTCATTATTTTGGAACTTTTGAGTATGAAAGACCCCATTGAACAAATTTCTGTTCTACATTTGTTTCCTAGAGCCCTTTAAAGCACATGCTGAAATATAAGGTATGTTTTTCAGCACTAGCAAAACCCTCTCCTTCATAAATTTCGAGTTCCCTTTGTGTGGGTGAGACCTTGGGGGTGTTTTCTTGGTCATGCAGTGAGAAAATTTTGGAGTGGTCTACTGGTCTTCACCAGGACTGAGTTTTAAATTTTGATTTTCATGTTTTTATAATGAATCATAATCTGTCCATTACGAAGGCAGACTGGCAGGGTATGTGCAGCATTTGTCACTTCTAGATCTTCATGCTGAGGAAGTAGGATCATGAACACTTGTGAACTTTTTTTAAGTCCTTATGAACATTTCAGAATCGACAATGTAGCAGGATACTAAAGATGTGTAGTTAACAGTGTCAATCTCTGTGTATGAATAATCTAATGATTTTGTATAATTGGATTTGACAGGCCTTAAAATGGCAGTATAAGCTAATAGTTTACTAATATTTTGCTAACTGGTGAATGGTGGAGTAACTACTCTGCTTCAGAAATGGTGTTTCAGTTTTGTGCAGTTAACGGTCTGGTATAAATTACTGTTGAATTTAACTGTCAAGAATCGTTTCTCAGTTATTGCTACATCTACTAAAGCCTGACTGAGCTCCATTGTTTTCACCTGAATCTATCTGTGCCCAACTTGAATTTTACCACTTTAGACTCCTGAGGGGGATATAATCTGCAATCGTTGAACCTGAACTATCGTATTGTCATGGCACATTGGACATGTCGGTCATGAGAATTCTGCTGCCTGCACGAGTAGGCTGATCATACCTTAAGCAATGGAGCTTGATCAGAAGTACCATACTCATGCTATCCTTCCGTTGATTTCCACACGTCCAAGAAAATTTTTCCATAAGTTGGCATTTCGAATGAAGTGCCAAAATATTCGTCAGCGGGGTTTTGGTATTTCTGAATCCAATGCAATAAGTCTTCAGTCTATCTCAGGAGTACTTACTAACATCAGAATATAAATGTACGACCATTTTACTGTAACGAAGGAAATCAGAGGCCACAAAGATGAATGACGGTCGTTTCTTCTCCGAGAATGTCGTGTCCACCGCAACAGTTTCGCTCAGAATCGCCGGTGAGGCAGCGCCTCTTGGCTGGCTGAACTGTGTGATT
Organism: Cenchrus americanus; assembly: GCA_947561735.1. Lineage (NCBI taxonomy): Eukaryota > Viridiplantae > Streptophyta > Magnoliopsida > Poales > Poaceae > Cenchrus > Cenchrus americanus. Next base: position 26,835,482 of record OX387241.1, on the reverse strand, counting down.
CAGCAACAAAGGTGTGGTAGGAAGTATTCACTTGTCTGATGAGCACAATTCTGTTGCCACTGAAGCGCTGTTGATGCTAGTAAATATCACGAGATAGCTGGCCTGAATCGAATTTTCGACGCTCGTTGATGTATGGGGGAATCCTCCATTGACACCATCAGTTTCTTTAGATCACAAATTGAGCTCATCACAGTACAAAGACCCTGTTGCATGGACGAGGGGCTCACCAGACAGTCAGAAGACTTCTGTTGTCACTTGTCAGACAGAACTATTACTACCTGCATCAAAAAAAAAGTTCAAGTGCATTTCTGATCATGCACGTGGACAAAATATTCAGACACATATCCAGAAAAGCTTCAGGCTCCAGCCGTTCCGTTGTAGATAAGGTTCTACCGGCTCAAGAGTTGCTGAGGATCCACGCTGGTCAGTTTTTGGCCTACCAGTATGTATATCCCTACCAGTGTTATGCTGTACTACTGACGGAGTAGCACGTACTAAGAACTCATAGACGCAGCGATCTCGCTGGCCACAAGGTCATTTACAAAGACAGGTGTGGATTCCCACCTAGATTCACCACCATCAGAGAGCAAGCTCCCCTTTGCCGCTAAAACATGTGCTACTTTATTTTATTACAGTTTCTAGGAGCATACCTGCAAATGAAACTACTGAACCCTCCAGCTATTATATGCTTCAGTTCTAAGATCAGCCCGCCAACCTCAGCCAATCTATATGAGTCATTAGCCAGCGCTTCTTTCAGAATCATCGAGTCAGTCTCCAAGATGAGATTGGTAATCCCCTTCTCAGCAGCCGCCTTCACTCCTTGGATGCAGGCCAAAACCTCCGCTTGGAGAGCATCACGAAGGTGCCTAAGTCTACCTGCACCAGCCATCACAGGTTCTCCTGCATCGTCTCTTATCACAAAGCCCCATCCACCATCTCCTAGGCTCGCCGAGAAGGCCCCATCGACATTAACCTTTAACCAATCCCTCGGTGGTTTGCACCAGCGCTGACCTCGCTTTGTAGCTGTAGTGGTTGGTTTCTTATTCATCTCCAGGAATTCAGCGGCTAATTTGTTCACCACGTACACCAGGCCAGCCATTGTTCTTTTCCTTTCCCCTTCCCTAACTGCATTCCTTTCATTCCACCATAACCACAGCAGCAACACTATTTTCAATTGTAATCCCTCCATTTGGTGTATCAGTGCTATCATGTCTGCTGCAGTAGCTTGCGCAGACAATAAACACCTCTGATCCTCCAATAACATCTCTCTCCAAAGCCCCTTCACATATTTGCAATTTAGAAACAGATGGCCACCATCCTCTATATGTCTGTTGCACATCACACATCTTATATCGATATCCAAACCTCTTCTTTCCAAGTTTCTTTTAACTGCAAGGCTGTTATGAGTAATGTGCCATATGAATTGTTTTACTTTCCCTGGGCATTTCAGATTCCATATATGCTTCCACTGTTTTTTCTCTAAGGCTCCACCATCTTATGTTGATGCCCCCCTCCTCTACTTTCTGCAATCTGCTTTCTCCTATACACCTTATATGCTGACTTGACAGAAAATAGTCCCTTTTTATCATAATGCCAAGCCACTATATCATCCAACTCTGTGTGCACCGGGATGGATAAAATGAGGTCAACATCATCAGTCCTAAAGGTCTGCTTAAGTAAATCTTCATCCCAACTCCCTGTACTTGGATCAATGAGGTATGTAACTTTCGACAGCAGGGTAGTACCTCTAGGTGTGATCGGCCTTCTCGATGTATCCCTTGGCGACCAGGGATCGGTCCAAATATTGATTTTGCTGCCATCACCCACTCTCCACACAATACCAGCTTTAAGGACTTCGATTCCTTTTAATACACTGTGCCAAGTATATGACATATTCGCCTTCGGTTCTGCTCTCATTACATCACCCTGTGGGAAATATTTCGCCCTTAACACCTGTGCACAAAGTGAATTTGGGTGATGTATCAGCCGCCACCCTTGTTTGGCCAACATCGCCATGTTGAAAGTGTGAATGTCTCTGAAACCTAATCCCACTTCCTCCTTTGGTTTGACCAATTTCTCCCAACTTAGCCAATGAATTTTGTTGTCCTTATCTTGGTTACTCCACCAGTATCTTGCTATGACCGTACTAATCTGGTCACACATATCTTTGGTGAGATCAAAACAGCCCATTACAAAAGTGGGTATTGCTTGTGCCACCGCTTTAATTAGCACTTATTTCCCTGCCCAAGATAGTGCTTTCTCCTTCTATCCTTGAATTCTCCTCCAAACTCTCTCCTTCAAGTAAGCAAAAACTTTTGTCCTACATTGCCCAACATGAACCGGCATCCCCAAATACTTGTCATTCACGGTTGTCCTTTGAATATTCAAGGCGTGCATCACTCTCCCACGATCATTCTCCCCGGTATTTGGGCTAAACATTATAGCTGATTTGTCTTTATTAATCATCTGCCCTGAACACACCTCATACAAATTGAGGATCTCCTGTAACTTCTGAGATTCCCCTCCAGGTCGACACATTGCAAATCAGCGCCGTCTGACTGGCTTGACCACTTCGGTCGTCAGTTACAAGCTACCACTCCAAGGAAAGTACACATGGTTAGCTAGCACGGTGCCACAGTACCACGGATGGACGGATGGTCCTAAACGAGCGGCACTTCATTTAATCGCCTTCTGTTCCGTTGTGAACACAGTTACGAGCCATCCTCTTCACTACCGCTGGCGTTGACAGTTGACAGTACACACGCACCGACTCCGGCCAGGACAGGCGCTTGCTTGCTTCCATCCACCCGCTAGCGAGAAAAAAACATTCCTCTCACGAAACAGACGTCAGGCCACAGGTGCGTGCACGAAGCAGCCATGGCCGGCCTTTGAGCTTCAGTCCTCCAACCCCCGGACAGCACAGCACTGTCACCACCGGAACGAACTGTTCACGGAGCCCGAAACCTGAACGGAAAAGTTTGTTGCTACGAAGCAATCTTGCCGCCGCCGCTGCTGCTCTGCCGCTAATTTATCCTTGGCCGCAAAGGAAAAACAGCGCCAAAAGAGAGCTGCGGCGACCAGACGGCTCTCTACTAGTGACCTGCCCGATCCCACCACCACCACGGCTGGCGGGCGCTGGAGAAAGGCGAAAGGCGCAACCGCAACGGGAGGAGGAGGAGAAGCTACAACTAGAAGACGAAGATTGTTGTGCGCGCGCTACGGATCTGTCGCTGCAGGCCCGCAGCCAGCAGCGACGGCACACAAGCGCGGCGGTCGGTCAACCACACCGCACTAGCGACGCATCGAGCCGCGACGCGAGTGCCCGACGAGTCTTCGCCGTCAACCGTCATCATCGCCAATTGACGATGGCGCCTCCACCCCACCCACCACTAGCTGCTAGTAGCGCGCGCGCCGGGGCGCGTGTGCCGCCTCGTCGTCGCCGGCAGTTCACGTCCGCCGTCGCGACACCGTACCGGCTAGCTGGGCGGCGGGCGTCCCTGAGAAAACTACCGGCTGGCGCATTAACAAGCGTGCGTGATCTCAAAGGGAGGCGAAAGCGCCCCGGCGGCCCCGAGTGGCAGGCGACTCGCAACCTCCGGCCCGGGCCGACGCCGGGTGCGCGCCATGATTGCGTGCTCGTGCTCTGCGGTTGACCTTCACCGCACCAGATAGGATTCACCTATCGATATTCGCCTGTTCGTTTGGCTTTATCGCCCATCACCAGCCAGTATTTTCTCTCCGAACAAACCAACCACCAAAGAATCGCCAGCAAAAGATTTTTTCTCTCGTGAATAAATCAAGACTACCATCACCACTGCACAAAACGAACAGTCCGATGATCTCCTACTCTCATTCCAGTCTCATGGGTTTTGGATGATTATCCAGACGATCTGAGCTTCGTCGATGTAACGGCACATACATGTTCAAAAGGTGCGCGTGGTCGGCACGTGTGTTCTGAACCGCCGATCGAGCGTGTGGACACTTTTGTAGTAATTTTACCGGACCAGACCAGGCAGGTTGACTTTTGCAGCAGCCCACCGGCGCGCAAATCCCCAACGTGTTGCATGATTAGGCGTCAGGCGGACACCACGAGTAGAATTCCTAGATCTCAGCGTCCCATGGGAGTACGCAAAAACAAGTTGAAACCATCGCAGCCACATTTCCGACGATTAATTAAGCAAATCAACTTTCTGGTGGGAACGATTAAACAAAGTTTACTTTACTCGACAGTAGAAAAATAGTACAATAACATGTCTGGCATTTGAAACACGGTTCGATAGAAAAACACAAAGCAAGCTCAGAAAGTCCAACCTTTTCCTTCTAAGAACATGCCACATCTCCCAAGAACATGCCAAAACCGACATATCTTATATTGGGTGTACTAGTAGCAGTAGCTATCTGTGAGCTGTGCTAACCCATAAAACCCCATTGTTTATCGCTGGTGCTTTGATGCGGTGATGGCACCAGGAGCAGGTTAACAAATTAAAGGTATCGCCGATCCAAGGAGGGTGCAGACTGCAGACACGGCAGCAGGAGACGCCACTAATGTGTACGCTCACACATCATCATCAGCCAGTCACTCACGCCTAAATACCCACACGAACGTAGCGCCGTCATCATGGCACGTTTCACATCGTGGACAGCCGGGAAGTCACTAAGAGAGGCCCTAATGCGAGGAGAATCATGTCCAAAATCCCCCGAATTGATGCCTGACATTAGTGTGAGCATTTCAAGAAGAGAAATACATGTACTAGTACTAGCGAGTACTCCTCGTTTGTGTCACCGTACAAAAATTCTGAAAGAACGGAGAGCCAATGCCCAACAGAGGTCAGCTGACCCGAATACGCACAAGCAACACGAAAGGGGGGTTGGGATCATTGATGAAGAGATTGGTTTGGTGCACCAGCAAAAGAGTAATGAAGAGACTGGGCAGCCATCCACCATCAATATGCTGCCTGCCCTCTCCCTCCATGTGAATCCTCTGACCAAATGGAATTCAATTCAAATATAGAATTAATATAGAATTGATGTGTAGGAGTATCATGCACCTCTCTCACTCTCACACCTCATAGATTAGAGTAGGATCAGATTCAGAACTCCTTCATTCAGACACAAAACGATTCAAGAACCTTCCGTCTTACCAATCTCCAGCTCCCTCTCGCTATCTGCAAGTTCTGCTCATGTACCATAGACATCATTAAGTCTAATCTTCGTTAATAAACCCAAGCATGATCGAAGAGCTTGGATTACAAGAGGCCCATTTTGAGAAGAAGAAGAAGAAAATAAAGATCAGACAGTTAGCTGTACAAACATGAACAAGTACTTTCATACAAGCAGCTCGTTACATTGCCACATAATGTTGGGCCGACAAGCAGTAGTAACCTACGCATACGCAGCAGTATATGTCAACGGAGTGGTTTGGACTTTGGTTGTGCAAATCTTACAGACTCTTTCTTCACAGATGGGATCCAAAAAAATAAAAGAGAAAAGCTAAAATTTTGACTAGTAATCCGGATTAGGTGGCGAAATCATAGGATGGAAATGGAAAGATCACCGGAAGCGGCCGCCGTCGGCGAGCTTTCTGGAGCGGCAGCGCGTGACGGAGGCCACGGACGAGAGGTTGTGGAGCGGCGACGGCCGGAGCTCGCAGGAGAAAGCGCCGGGGTCCGGCGGCTGGACAAGGCGGTGGCGGCGTCCCGGGCTGGGCCGCACGAGCGGGCTGAGGCAGACGGCGAAGCCCGACGGCAAGCTGTTCGTCTGGCGCCGCCGGCACGGGGTCGTCTTCCGCATCGGGGAAGGGGACGGCCGCCAAGGCGGATCCGCGGCGGGCGAGCTGCTCTCATCGCCGCTCCCGTGGCTGTCCCGCTCCGGCGAGAGGCCACGGTTGCTGACCGCGCGGCAGGAGCGCCTGGGCGGGGCCGACGGCGGCGAGGAGGAGGAGGCGGCCGCGTCCGGCGCCTGCTTCTTCTTGCGGCGGCGCGGTATGATCCCGGCGAACCAAGAATGTTTCTTGCGCTCCTTGGCGACGTCCTCCTGATGCTTGTCCTCCTCCGATCTGCGGTGGTGGTGGTGGTGGTGGTGGTGGCGGCCGAAGAGCGTGGCGAGCACGGAGAACTTGCCGGCGCGCCGCTTCTCGTACTCGTAGGCTATGTCACCCTCCTCGAGCGCGCCGCCGCCGTAGGCGGGCCCCACCTGCGGCGTCCGGAAGAAGAGCAAGCTGGGGTGGTTCCTGAGCGCGGTGTCCGACTTCCTTCGGGACACGTACGGCGACACCGACCTCGGGAACGCCGCGGGCTCTGGCGCGGTCGGAGGGCCCTGCTCGCGCGCGGGCGCGGGGGGCGAGGACGCGCCGTCGCCGTTGCGCTCGGCCGCGAGCGCGAGGAGGCGGTCGCGGAGGCACGTGGCGCAGACGCCGCCGCCGGCCTGGTACTGGTGCTTCTTGCACCTCATGCCCGCCGTCGTCCCGTCGTCGCGCGTCTCGTCATCTCATCTCATCTCATCTCGCCGCCCGCGGAGCCTCCTACCTCGGCGATTGGTGGGGGGTGGGGTAGGTGGTGGATTGGATGGAATGGAATGGATTGACGCCGAAGAGGAGGAGAGGGGCGGGATTTCCGACGGCGCGGGGGACGCCGCCACCTGCCTGCCTTGGTTTGTTTTGTCTCGGGTACCCTTTCCGGGCTGGGAATGGCTTAAATTTGGGTGGGTTTTGTTTAAGCTGGGGGAGGAGAGGTGGTGGGATTGGATGGCGTTTGGCGACGCGGCAGCTGTTGCAGGTGTGCGTGCGCGGGCGCGTGCGCTTGGGCGGGTGCGAGGGGAGACGGGAGAGAAGGATCTTTTCGCTTCGGAAGTTGCGGTTGCCGGTTTAAATAAGGTTCGGGTGGAAGAAGCAGGTGGACGGGGGGGCCATGGCGCGGAGGAGATGAGATGGATTCTAGCGATGGGTGGTGGTGGTGATGGTGTTGGGTGAGCCGGCAAGACCTCATGATTTCGTGTGTGGGGGGAGGCGGCGGGCACCTGGTTGACGTTAGTTTGGCGTTGCCTGGGCCAGGATTGGATCGGTTTGGGTCAAAATTTTCCCGTCCCCTTGGACTCGGCCGCCGGCCCCGTTCGTTGTTCCTGCTGGCTGGCTCCGTGCGTGGCTCGTGGTAACGTGGTGGGTGCCTTCTTCCTTCGTGCCAAATCCGACTAGGAAAATGAGCTCGTTCGGTTGGGCTGGAACCGGCTGGGCTGGCAACCATCTGTTCGATGGGTCGGTTGCCAGCCGCTCGGCCCGCTGGAAAAGATATAACCCATCCCCCGGTTGCCCTAGTGCACTCTCCCCCACCTCCCCGCCGCACCCACCCTCGCTGCCGCCCCACTCTCCCCGCCGCCCTTCCCCCACCCTCACCGTCGCCCTCTCCCCCCAGTTTTTAGCTCTTGGCACCATGGCGGGCATCGTACGGTAGGCAAGTTCTCACGCTGGCACAGATCCGGACCGCCGGCGGCCGCCGTCCTGCCCACTCGTGTCACGACGCAGCCTCACCTCCGGATCTTGACGCCGCGCCTTCCGCAAATGACGCCGTCGATGCGACACTCACCGCACGACGCTGGTACAGTCGTCATCTAGGCGTGCAAGATCTCCGCTGACCGGTCGAAGATATTCGTCGTGGCGGTCCAGATCTATGTCCTCCCTTTCGATGTGTACGTCTTGGCTTAGCCGATCTACTTCCTCCCGTTCCAGACCTCGGTGGTGACGTTCAAGCTCCAGTACGTGGCGTACAAGATCTCCTTCCTGAGGTTCCAGATGTCCGTGGTGGAGTTCAGAGGCGTCGTCCTGCCCTCCGGCATCCAGCATCCTCCAGTCCATCCTTTCAATGACCCCGACTATACTCCCCATTAAGGTACCACTCTTCCCTCCGCTCCGGTTCCAAGAATACCATTGCATCCCATGCTTCACTTATGCTTGTTTTGCAAACTGAGGTTGGTCAATCAGGGACTTTTGCTTGCTTCATGCTCTTAACACTAAATCATACTCATATTGTTCTACTTGCTTGTTCTCCCTATCTGCTTGCGTGGTTTGTTTCAGATTCACCGTGTGTGATTGTTTTCCTCTAGTATATTGTACAAGGGCTGCTCTTCTTGTGTGTGTTTTAACTGCTGAACCTTGTGTCTGAGGGTGGTTAGTCGAGGGTTTATGTGCACAAAGTTGTTTAGTTCAATTTTTCTCTAACCAACATATACGGATTAGTTGCTGCATGTTTTGAGATCTGAAGACATTATGCTAAGCTTTATTTGATCACCTTATTACATGTGTATACAAGAGTAAAACATTTTATGTCGTGCATGTCAACAACAACATCATGTCATGATTTCTGTATCTTCATTATTTGCTTCTTGTCTTACCTTCCATATCTGTTACAGGACCACCCACACACTACTCCAACCACTACCGGCCGAATCCGTAGCATCGTGTGCTACTCCAGCAACCAAGCATTCCTGCTGTCGCCACTGTGCCAAGGCAAGCCCCCAGCCCCCCCTTTGTACTTTAGATTTCCTTGTATACATTACATGCCTTTAGTCTTAAGTGTGACTGCGATGCTGTGGTACAGATGGCTGAGCGTGCTATCTGGAGTATCCGTGACACTGCACTATTCCTAGATTTAGTACCAGAGGCCAAAAATCTGTGTCACTGGCCACAGCGAGTTCCTACTACTTCAGGGTGGACACACATCCTCACCAAGTTTAATGAGGTCTCCGACCAGAAACTCTCGAGGAGACAGCTGTCAAACAAGTGGCAAGAGCTCAGAACTACATATTTCAAATGGCGCAACTCGGTTGTGAAGAAGTCTGGTCTTGGTCGCGACCCTCAGACTAGTGATGTTACATATGACCCAGTTTTGGTAGCAGCTCTCTCACATGAGGTACTACATTCAACCTTTGTGATTGTGTTACTTAAGTAGTTACTTCATTATGAACTCGTTACTAACATGTATGTAATCCGCACCCTCTGCAGGATGCTTATGATGGACCTAAAAGGATCAAGTGTCCACCCTACGACGACAAATTGTTTGCTATCCTGGGTCACGAACCATACGAGAGGGGGGAATTAGTAGATGCTGGAGGTCATGCCCCAGAGGACACCCGTACTGAAGCCACCCCACAAACTCCTCCTCCTGCCGATCCTGACGCAACACCCAACCATCATCCTAGCCAGTCCTCCAAAAGGACAGACAGAGATTTATCTCTTCAAAGCCATGTAAAGAAGAAGAGCAAGGTTGTATCATATGATGACTGCGTGTCCGAATTCCATAGCACTTGCAGAGCAACTCATGATAAAGTGACATTAGAGTCTTCTCAGGATAAGGCTGCCCCCTCTAGCAAGCATATTGAAGAAACAGAGTCTACATTAGTCAGGGACTTGTTACACTAGGATGGGTACTCTGAGAGTGACCCTTTTTTCATCAAGCTGTGTACCTTTGCACCATTCCAAAGCAACGCAGGGAGTTCCTACGCATGACAAGCAAGGAAGGCCGACATCAGTATGTGCAGATGGTTTGGCCACTGATGCATCTTTGGGGCCCAAACCGAAGACGAATGAAGCACAACTTGATGTCGGCTCGTCGACATGGACCGCATCACAAATAATGAAGTTTTACCTACTTTCAATTTAGCAAGCATTAGTTCGGTTGTAATAATAAAAGTTTGTGGACCTGCATCATTTAAGTTTGTGGACCTTTCTGTTGACATTTACTTTGATTGTAAGTTGAACAATTTAAAGTTTGTTTGTCTGAGTGAGTGTATAAGTATTCGTAAGTGTTCTGTTTTGTGTTCTGACTGAGTGAGTGAGTGTATTAGTATTCTGATTTGTGTGCTGTTTAGGTTTCCTGGTTTCCATTTGTCAGTTACTTTTGTGAATTGTGAATTGTGTTTTATGTAATTAATGTTGCATACTCAGGTAAGCTGTCTATGGCATAACAATTCAGTAACATATTTGCTTCAGTACTAGCATTCCATCTCATGCTGCAGGTGTGAAGATGGACAACCACTCGGATGCAGAGATGGACTGCCCCTCCGAACCAGAGCAGATGGACAACAACTTTGATGACGATGACACGGACAGCCACTCCGATGCGGAGATTGACAAATCCCTTGCAGAGAGTTTTTCCCTCTTGGGTCATACCTTCCAGTTGCTGAGGATGTTGAGGTTGTTGAGAAAGATGAAGGGTCCAAGAGTAAATCCTCCGTGTCCCTTCCCGAAACTCACAGGTGCACAATGGTTGCATATGACTTTAAGTGATCATACAAGGTGCTTCGACAATCTTCGCATGTCTAGGGATGCTTTTTTACACTTGCATCACATCTTAGTTGATGAATTTGGGTTAAAAAGTACAAACCAGTGCGACTCTAAGGAATCTTTAGCTATTTTTATTTGGACATGTGGCCACGGCGCGGCTGTTAGGGAGGCAAAAGATAGATTTGAGAGGTCCTTGGATACAATCAGTCGTAAGTGCTCCCTTCTGTCAGAGATAATGCATACCTGGTCCAACACAATCATAGTGCCATCTGATCCACAGTACAACGAAGTGCATATCGAACTTAAACCATTCGCCCCCACTTTGATGGCTGCATAGGTGCTATAGATGGCACTCACATCCCTGTTGAGGTCAAGCGAGATAGGAAACTTGACAACATAAATCAGAAACATTATGCATCTATAAATGTGTGTGCCATTGTGGACATGCATGGGTTGTTTACATATGTTGGCGCGGGGATGGTTGGATCATGCCATGACATGAGAGTTCTGGAGGAATGTCTCAAGCAAAGGAGGTTCCCGACTCCTCCACAAGGTATGTGATAGTTGCACGTAATGGTATTATTTACCACATTAGGTTGTTGTTGGGAAATGGTTGAACTAATGTTGGGACATTGGTTGTGTTAACGCAGGCCGGTACTACTTGGCAGACTCAGGGTATGCTGAGAAAGAAGGATTCATGGTTCCATTTCAAGTCCAGAGGTTACATCTGGAGCACTTTGAAGGGGTAAGAATTGAATCACTTTGTAAGGAGGATAAGTTCAACTGGTGTCATGCGAGCCTGCGCAATATTATTGAAAGGAGGTTCGGATCCCTGAAAGAGAAGTGGCATATATTGGATGGGATACCATTGATGAAGGCCAGGAAGCAAGCAACTATGATAATTTCCTGCTTTGCTATGGATAAAGTTTTGTGGCGCAAACATTTTGGACAGGGTGACAGGTATCCTATGTCGCCCTTGGTGGATTTGAACAAGGACCTGTCACCTTCGGTGCTGAGAGAGTTGACAGCCACGATGAAGTATGATCCACCAAATTACTAGGTAAGAAGAGTTGTGATACATCTATCCATTCATTAGCTTTGTAGTGTGAATTATATTTCTCTTCAAGATGTAGGCTAACAAATTTGATTGATTGGTTGTACAGGCTGAAATTACAGGACTTGGAGCACTGGGAAGGAGAGGACTAGGGATTTGCATGGTGGTGAGTGATTTCTAGGCGGCAATTGTGCGACCTGATGCTTTTGTGGGTGGGCTGTGCAGTTTGTTTTGAATGCATGCACATCCCTTAGTTATTGATCTGAAATGATGTATTGCTTCAATTGGACTCGGTTGATTGAGCTCAACATTGACAAATGAAGTTGTAGTGCATTGGTAGCAGAATTGTGCTGATGTTGTAGCACTTTAACTGATAATTATCATCTTTGGTATGTATTGTGTCAGTTAAATTTGTCTGTATGAGGTGGAATTATGTGCAGTGATCTTATTGATTCATGTGATTGTTGATGGGGGTTGGCGCCAAAAGTTCAAAAAAGTGGCAGCTGTTGTTTACCCTTTTTTGAATTTTAAATGGGCTAGTTGTGGCTGATTGGCTGGATGGTTGGCTTCAGCTCGCTAGTTGCCAGCAGCTGGTCCAGCCCAGCCGGTTCCAGCCTAACCGAACAGTTCACCTACTTTTTTTGAATCTGGCACGTTTGTTTGCCCTTTTCGTGCATGCACGTAAGTAGGTGCGAAATCTAAGATGGTTGCCACTCGCTAGTGTAACTGCTACCCGATGGCGCCTCCATGCCTACAACAGTCTACGGGGAAAAGTAGTAGCAACAAAATAAAGCTGGCCAGAAATGGAGCAACTGGTTTCCACTTCCCACGAGCCCTACAAGGCCCCAATTCAGAAATATTTGTCCATCAGGATCACTAGGCCGGGGAATCAGTCGTGCAAAGCGCCGAATTAAGTGCCCCTTGCTAATCACACACGCCTGGTCGGACCCCTGGTCGCGTGCCGGGAGCATCAAGGGCCAGATGTCTCGTTTATTAGGGCTAGATGGCTGACGACCCCACGATTATGTTTGGATCTTTCGCTGACGACGGGAGCAGAGGACCACATGCGCATTTCGCCATCTTGACAGCGTGTACGCACGGTGTAGTAGCAGTGATTCTTCCACGCTTCTTTCTCATCAAGATGTTAACTACTCCTTTCCTTCTGTCTCTTATTAATCGTCGTGTCAAGGTAGGAAGGGATTCTCTAGTTTCAACCGCGCCACGGAGGCACAACTGTGTTTTGACCCCAACCTTAATCACCTACAAACATATAGAAAGTGTTTTAGATGAAGATCCAATTTTTCACACAACTTTGACTGCTAATTAAATGTACTAGTAAAATGCTCGTGCGACATGCACGTGTTTATAAAATAATATTAAAATAATTATATTTATATAATAAATTTAAAAAAATACTTGGTAACGAAAGCCTAAACCCCACAAACCCGGAAAAACAGAAAAAGTTAGTGAACTTGAAAGGATCTTGTGATGCCTAGAGGGGGGTGAATAGGACCACTTTAAAAATCTGCAAATTCTTAGCAGCGGATCAGGGACCGGATGACCCGGCACGACTGATCGGATGACCCGGGGGGTCCGGGTCACCCTGGCACTTGTGCCGGATCAACCAGTGCGCAGGAGTAAAACACAATAACTTAAGAAGAATGTGAAATTGCAGAATGTATATGAACCAAACTTGGTGAAATTGATGTGGAAACAACCTGCAACAAAGGATATTATAAACAACAACACAAATACGTAGATCGATTCAAAGATAACTTCTAGGGTTAGGGTAAAGATGATGAACACAAGCAAGCAAGTGAGACAAGCGATTTGTTTACCGAAGTTCACCTCCACTAAGAAGGCTACGTCTCCGTTGAGGTTCACACAAAGGGAGGGCTATCACGAAGAGCCACTTGCCTCTCCAATTCACCACCAAGGAAAATTGGTGCTCACTAAGAAAACTCCACAAAGGAGGGGTAATACAAATGTTCCCGAGTGCTCCACACGGAGGGGGCACTCAACGGGTGACGCCTAACCGTCTAGAAGCAAGTTTCAAGAGTAATAAATGTCGGTGCGGAAAGTGGTCCCGACACTAACCAATAATGAGCGCCGAGGTCTATCCCTCAATGGTCGATGCCGAACAACTAATGACACGAGTTTTATCCCGGTTCCCGCCGAGGGGCCGTACGTCCAGCGAAGTGGTGTGCTCGAGGCACTATATTGCTCGGCACGGGGTGCCTGCGGTGGGGCGGCTACAAGCAAGGCGGGAGAGGGAGCGTGGCTCCCAAGTCCCCGGTGAAGTGGGCGAAGATGTTGTGGGAGAATCGGAGAGCAAGTGCGTGATGTGCTTGTGTCTTCACTTGTCCGTTGTCTTCGTCCCCCCCCCCCCCCCCCCCCCGCGGCAGGGGGGTTCGTCCTCCTTTTATAGACCAAGGAGAGAGCGAATCACATGCATGCCGCGCTATTTAGCTACGTGGGGGGGCGTGGTGTGTCGTGCCGTAGAGTAGGCGGCCGCCTGGACAGTCCTTGCCGCGATCCGGCCATCATGGCGTATCTTGCACCCGTACAGGGGTGGCCTCGAGGGTAGGAGTGGAGCGGACGGCCGTGATGTCTTCAGGCGGATTCGAGGGGGTTGCTGACGTCGGTCCGTACGGGACATAGTGACGAGGTGGGCGGCGCCCGTCTGCGCACGCCGCACGCGCGCGGAGCTGTTGCCGCGCGCGCCGGCGTGGGTTTGTACGCGCGGGGGCGACCGCCATGCCGGTTGCGGTGGCGGGGATGGCGCCCCGCCGGCCTAACGCCTCCACCTAACCCCCTGCGAGGTCACAAGAAAGCCGATCGAGGGTGCGGCCGAGGCCCCCCTTCGAGGGCTCGGCGCGTTAACCGTGCGGAGCAGCGGCGGCGCGGCGTCACGGGACTGGCACTGGCCACGCCGCACGGTCCCCCACGGTGGCGGGGATGGGTTCCCTCCTGGGGAGTTGGTGCGACGGCGCCGGGGCGCGAGCCCCAGGCACATGATGGAGCCGCTCCGCCGTTGTCAGGGCATTTAATGCCCGCGTACGGGAACAGGCGTGCGTGTGCAGGGCACCCTAGAATAAGGCGGAGCCCGCTCGAGGGCGGAGCAGGCCCTCGAGCGAGGCGGAGCCTACTCGAGGTAAGCGCACCCCCTCGAACCGGGCGGAGCCCGCTCGAGGGGAGGCGTGCGCCCTCGAGCGAGGCGGAGCCTGCTCGAGGGGATCTTTGAGTGGGCCGTCCTGGTGGGCCGTCGGGGCCACCGCGGCGTGGGCCCTGCCTCGTGTGTTTAAGTGAGGTGCGCTTAGCTTTGGCTTGTCGTGGGTTTTAAGTGGGGATTCCCCCGTTTGTTTAAGGGGACCCCTAGGGTCGTCCCCGACAATTAACACGAACCGATCAACCAAAGCCACCACAAGTGCTTCTTGAGAGGAGGAATTGAAGAGCTCTCACAAAGGGGCTAAATCCTACACCTCAAATGCTCTCACACTCACACCCTAGGAGGAATCCTTGATTGGAGTGCTTGGGAATGAGTTTGGAGAGAGGAAATGATGCTTTGGGGGTGAGGCAATGGAGAGGGAGGCGGGACCCTAAAGAGGAAGAAGAAGGGGTATTTATAACCCCCTCCCCCGAGCTAGCCGTTGGGGGCTCCCTGCGGCCCCGGGCCGGTCACCCCAGGCACGGGTGGCCGGTCACCCGCCTCCCTCCAGTACCGTCCCGGGTGGCCCGACCACTTGTGTCGGTTGACCCGGTAGGGCTGGAGGGGGAAGGCTTGACTACTAAAGGGTTGATTTTGGTTTTTCTAAAGATTTTTCTAGGATTTTCACTCTTAGAAAAGATGAGAGAAGATCACAAGAAGCACTCTAGCAAACTTTGACTAATCGACCGCATCCTTTATAGTACAATGTTTCCTAAACTCAAATTCAGACCGAAAATTAAAATTAAATCACCAATTGAGCTTCAACACCATACGTAAGAAAATGAGGGCCTTCCTTTGAGAATTCACATTTATTTAACTTTAAAGCCTGCACACATCTCATTGAAAGCATTAATCCTCCCAAATTGCATTGTCATTATCACCAAAACAATTAGGAGCCTAGATGCACTTTCAGAACTGGAACTATGTTTAGTTGCAAAATTATTGATGAACTTAAGTTGTTGCTGCAGTTAAAGACCAAACAGCCATGGTTGACTTATCTTATCCATAAGATCTTACCTAAGAAGCCAGCGTGCATTGACTTCCTCATGAGTTCGATCTAGAGATCACAAAGAGACTTGCACTTCACGACATTCTCTGGTCTTGAGAACGTTCTCCTTCATTAGTTCCTCCAGATTCCTCCTGCATTGCTCCACCGAAAGTAAAGCACATTGTTGTTTCAGTTGGTCATAGCAATGGGATTCGCTCTGAAAGAGACATGAGGATCTTTGTTTGATATATCATCCAATTCCCTCCATGAAATGTTTGATTGCTGGTGGGTGTATAACCTCTTTCACTCACAGAATTGCTTGGTCGTCGATTCGACCAACACCCACGGCCTCGCCCCCTTCCGCCACGACATCGACGGCGTCGCACCTGCCCGACTTCAACTTGTGACACCACTCTGACCATCTAGTTATATACACAGTCTTCCAGAAATTTCAATGAAGCCAATCTAGTTGTCAAAAAATGAAGCCAATCTTAAACTAAAAGAAAAATGTGATACCTATTTCACACATAAACCACTTAGTCCAAGTGGCAAGTTAACTAAATAAAATAAGCTTTACGCTCTGAGGTGGACCACAATGGGGTAGCATTTAGGAAGTTGACAAAATAATAATGATGTATTCATATAAATACATGAAGTTAGAAAAGGTAAGCATAACACTGAAAGCACATATAGCTGTGTTTTCTCTAGAGTTTGGTACCGTTTGAGAAGATGAAAGTCTGAAAATCCTATATGGTTTGAAGCTTCAATAGGAAACATTTAATTATATGCCATAAAACCATCGTTACTAACAACAATGGTCATCGGATATTAGGTTGTTGAATCACTCATACCAACCATAATTTATCTAGTTTCACTACTTTAGTAGTTCAGTCAATAACTGTTGACACCTCAAAATTTTCCTATTCCCTACTGTGCAGCAGAAGACCCAAATTTGTAGCTTTGGCCATAGATTAGCCTGGCGGAGCAGCGCAACAGGACTAAATTCAATTACCCATCCCTGATTGAACATGTGGAAAGAACCAAGGGATAGCATTGATGGCAAGGGGAGGCGGCAGGTGTTACCAGGTCGTATATGTCAGATGTCGTCTACTGCCACCACTTCCTGGCATTGACACCACCAGCCGTCCTCTGCCAACGACGACAAATACCTGGAGCCCTTCGCGCAAAACGAATTTTCCACCCGGTGGTCCGGAGCAGGGAGAGGTGCGGCAAAAAACATTATAGCTCCACCACCGGATGCAGCAAACCAAATTCGATGCGACACGCGCACGTGCTATATATTTACACGATAATAATTAAAATTCTGATATAATGGAAGAATCATTTTCATCCTCGAGATACAAAATCAATAGTGACATTGGATCCAAGTACATGCATATAGGTTTAGTCTTATTGTATCTTAGCTATTCTATGAATATTATCTTAAATATGGATACAATTGTTTTGAACAATGGTACCATTGTATGAATATTATCTTTAATAAGTTAACAATGCAAGCAAGCATGGAGAGGTTAAAGTAATTGGTCGAAAGGACTACAATACATCCCGCCAATCAGCTAACAACGTCACTGAGCATATATGTCTTGAAAGCAAATAATTGTTCTACTTATTCATAATTTTACATAGATAGATTATTACAGTGGTGTTTATTCAGTTAAGTAACAAGCTGCATTAGATACATTTAGCACAAATTATACAGCAAAAAGTAACTCACCAGCCTTGCAGGGTTGCCATCGAAATCATCCAATGTGCACAGCTTCCCCTTCAGTGGCTTTGGGTGCTGTACGCCTACCACAAAGACATAGCAACCGGCCAAGCACACCAGCATCAGGCTCAAACCTCGAACTCCAGTGTGCGGGAGCTGAATAGCTGATGCGTACCCGTCGCTGACGCGGCCTGCCTGCGGCTGGCACACCTGTTACTTGATCTTGTATGTTTCCTTTTGAATGCAAGAAGCATGCGTACGAGGTCAAGGTTACACTACGTACCAAGCATTGGGTTAAAAAGGAGAGAGGACCGTCATGTCTCGTGGGGAGATAGGACTGGTACATCCGTATTGTGTAAGTAGTTTCAACAAAAACTTGGACAGAGGGGTGCGGGTACAGCTGGTGGGTATATACGTGGTCGGTGAAAAACATTAGTTTTTTTTGACAGAAATGTTCCTCAAATTGCGATTTTTATAGTCGCTCCACATTTTCGATCATCATGCAACCTTACGGGTGGGTCCGGCGCGAGGGGTAAGGCGGGCCCAAATTGGGCGAGAAAAGTTTTCAATTGTCTTCGCTCCTTATAGTATAGATTAAATAAAATTAGTTTATAAAACTACCTTCAGTTCGTTCAAAAAATAGTTAAAACTACCTTCACAACCCTGCGCTAATTCGCGAGAGAAATATAATAAGATCTTAGATCTTTGACCATATTGCAGTCAAGATCATAAATTAATTATGCTTATTAGATTCCTCGCGTAAAGTTGCACTCATATGTGAAAAGATTTTGCAAATAAGTTTCATTCAATACTCCATGCATATTGGATTTCTTTTCTAAAAAAATTGAAGGAGAACTAACACAGCCACAGAGTTTGTTTCGCAGGTTTTAATATTAAAACGGATTAGACAGTCTTTTTACGATTGATTTGTGATGAGTAGAAAATACTGTAAAAAAATACAGTGCAACTAGCAGGCTGCTACTAGTAAGAGACTAGAGAGTGTTCGGCTGGTGATAGTGCAACCGAACACTCTCATAATCCACAATAGGCACAAAAAGTCGATGATGTGCAACGCGTCGCACACGCACGATCGCGTCATGTACCGGATCTCCAGCAGGCTACTGTTCCATCCACGGAGGCACAGAGCCGTGCTCGTGCGTAGTTGCACGCACGGCACGAGTACGAACACCTTTGCATTTTCTCCATGGATTTGGTTCGCGAGTACAGCAGACTCTTCAGTGTCAAGGCTCAGCCCAGTGCGAGCGAGCGACGGATCGCGACACTCGTTTTGTCTGTTAAATTCTTCTAGAAAAAAACAAACGGGGTTGCTGGTCCTGGTAGGAAGATGGGGAGAGATCAAAGGCGAAGCGTGAGCCGGTGCGTCGTACATGTGTCGATCGTGTGGAGTGATTTTTATAGAGATGTTTAGCAATGTGATAATGATGTCTTTTAAAGTCTAAACCATCAACCGCCGCAACGCATGGAGGCGCCAAGAGAGAAACAGCTGCGGCTGCATGCAGCCATGCAGAACCCGGAACAAATTCTTTCCCTAATCAGTTTTGGGACCGAATCTTTCCCCAAGAAGTAGGGGCTGCATGGTCAATTTACTTCCCTCGATAAACTCCAGAACGTCAACCTTTTAGGGACAAAGGGAGTATGTGTCTTTGTGCCACTGCCATCCAGGGTTTTCCCTACCATCGGGAACCGGTCCCGCGGTAGTGATATAGGTCGGTCCTCAACCGCCCCAATTAGAAAATTTCAAATTTAAATTCAAAAAATTGAGAAATGAAAGTGCGTAGAATCTAATTGTATCAAAAATTTTAAATATTAGTTCATTTAATATTTTTTGGGCATTACAAGTTCAAGAAAAAGAAAACAATTTAGGCGGTTGAACTTCTAATGCCCGCAAAAAATACTAAATGCATTAATATTTAAAAAAATTGACACTTTTAGATTTTACGTACCTTGAAATATTTTTAGGATTTTTTTTAATTTTCAATTCAAATTTTAAAATATGTCAATTTTTTATTGATTCGCAATCGACCAATTAACTGGTCTTACCTGCCGGTTAACCGGTCCCGACTAAATGAACTACATGATTTGGTTTGAAATTCGAATTCAATCCTGATAGAATTTCAAATGGGCAAGGATGAGCGGCACGAGGCAGGGGGCTCCTATATACTTACCTACCAACTATAAACCCATTTACCCACTAAACACATTGGCCCACTAAACACAACACATCAAAGCTACCAGTCCACTAATAATATCTCGCCGGTTCAACATTTTTTAAAAATGTTGACAACAATTTTTCGTCCAACATCTTTCTATTTTCAATATTGTTTTAAGAAATGTTGAACCAAATATTTATGCACACCTACATTTTTCAGGTAATATTGAATCATCATTTTTAAAGAAATGTTGGGCCAACATTTTTTCAACAAGCTTCAGTAGTACCTTCATCTCTTCATCTCCGGTAATGGCAGCCAGGGACGGATCTAGAGACTTTTATCGTGGTCAGTTGGCACCGATAACTTCTTGAAAATACCACTGAACATTTTCTCATCTACCTGCAAATCACTCCTAAAATAATGAATCAATGCATGTTTGACCCCGTCACTTAGTACTTGACCCCAATAAGGTAATATCCTAGATTCGCCACTGATGACAGCCGACGAGGGCGGCTACCGCGCTGGCCGCCCAGCCACGGTGGCGGCAACACAGGACGAGGGCCGCGGGCTAGATGCGCAGCCATGGCTGCGGCGGCGCACGACGGACGCTATATTTTTCAGGGCCACTACTTGCTATCTGCTGGTATCTGCAAATACTGAAATACTGACCAAGTAGTCTGTATTGTACTCCGTACTCATCTACTAGCTGGGAACATCACAAGCTCTAGTAGGGCCATACGGCCCCACGAGTACGATCATGTTGGATCTTTCGTCGACGACACGAGCACGTGTGTATTTTAACACCATATATACATCAATAATTATTTCCAATCTTTTTCGTCACCGAGATATCCAGTGCAGGATTTCCTTGTTTCTGCACCACAGAACAGTCGCTCGCCGAACTCTAATTGACCACTGCGGCTGGAAAAAAGCTCCGGCGGCTGCACGCCCGGCCCAGGATCTCCGTTGTACAAGTGAACAGACACATCGTCCTCTAGCAGGGCAGCAGGCTCGCAGCAGCAGATCTTTTCTCTCGTAACAAACCAACCATCACCAACCGCCGTGGTGATTTTCTTCTCTAACAAACCAAGCGTCTGCCCATCACCCACCAGCCGAACGAACAGGCTGCGTATCCGCGAGCAGTTGCGGCCGCAATGCTTGCTCGTACGCGCACCAGCCGTTCTCGCACGTCACTGTGCGAGACGAGAGTGCAGCGCAGCGCTAGTCTCCGCGAAGATGGACGCCAACGGGCTCCAAATGCACTTGGTTTTCTTCTAGATAGAACCGGGACCGCCGCCGCCGCCGCCGAGTCGCTTGATGGAGAAAGCGAGAGCTAATACGGGCCGACGCGGCTCGGCCGTCCGTCGTCCCCCGGCAGGGGAGGCGTCGTCGTCGGTCGCGGTCACGTTCACGTCGCGCCCACGGCCACGGGAAAGCTAGCGCGCGGCTGCCTCGCGTCCGCCACTCGCCGGGCCTGCCGCGCTCGTCGTCGCGAAGATGGTGAAGGGGGAGGGAGCACGCGCCCGCGCGCGCCAACACGCTACCGCCACCTCTCGAACCTTCGCGGCGGCAGGCCGGCGAGGGAAATTAGTAGGAGTAGACGCAGCGCAGCGCCTGCCCGTGCCTTGCTGATCCCGTCAAGGGAAGGACGTGGAAAGATAAACGCCGGTGACGGTTCTCCCTTATCTTGGGGCGGCTAGCTGATGATGGCGGGCAGAGTTGAAGTGTACAGGCACGCGTGGCGGTGCACGATGCCGGTTGCCTCTGCTTACGGACTGCTTACGGAAGCGGACGTCGCCGCCTCGCCGGGCCGGGTCGACGCAACGCAACCGGCCGGGGTGCCTGCTGACGCCTTCACAGGTCGCATTCTGTGTCTATCACGATTCAGGATCGAGGTCCGGCGACGCAGCAGCAGATGCAATGCGTCACCTTCCTGATTATATTTAACAAAATAAAACGTTGATTAGAGATTGACCAAGTAGATCTCATAGCCATGCATATCACCTGCCGAAATATCAGCTCGCCGGCAAGGCCAGCGACACTATTTTTAAAGGCGACGCTGCCTTCTACTCCCTCCAATCCTATGTAATAACATTTCTAAGGTTCAAAATTTTTGTTAAAATATAAATATTTTTATGGATAAGACAAAACTAAATGGGGTTGTTGGATGAGTGAGAGTTGATGGTGTTGGGGATTCAAGAATCGGATGGAATCCCCGAACATATGTAAGAAGAAACTCAATAATATACGCAAGAAAGAATCTGATAACGTGGAGACAAGAAATCTCCGAAAATCTAACTTCCTCCTCCCTAGTCATGAATCTCTTTACTCGTGCCCTTGGACACCCTTTTATAGGAAGACATAGAGACTTTTACATTCCGAGATTACCCTCAAATCTAGAGAATATTCCTAGTGTGAACATGTACATAAACGACTTTTACATCTTGTGATTTGCAGAGCTGATTTTATACATTTACAGACTTGCCACTAGTTCACATTTCAAACCCGGACTTTTGAGATGATGTTTTTGACTTGGTTCTCCTTGACTTCCGAAGCTTTATTCATGAAAAACACCGCTCATTGGAGTTCCCGAATTGAGGCTCCTTCAAACTCCCAAATTTCGCAGATTCCAGGTCTCCTGAACTTCGCCAATTTCCAGACTCCCGAACTTCGCAGGTTCCAGGTCTCTTGAACTTCACCAGTTTCAGACTCCCGAACTTCGCAGGTTCCATGTCTCCTGAACTTCACCAGTTTCCAATCATCCTGAAACAGACAACAGATTTGCGAACTGAAGCCACTTCAGCTATTATTTTCGCATATCATTAGAAGGTCAGCGAAATGTATGAAATTCATCAGGATCTCTTCATGAGTGTTTCCTTTTTCACGAAAGAGAACTTTCCATCCCGATGCTAATTCACGAATATACTTACGAATTCGGTAACTCCGACGTTTCGAGGGTGAAAGGTTTTTTCCCAATTCCCCAACACATGGGTAGTGTAAAATGTGGGGTATAAATGTCATTTCCTTCCATGATTATTTGTTGAGTTTGAATGTTTCAAATGCTTATATAAAGGAACGGAGGGAGTACAGTCTACATGCTCGGAACGTGACGATTCAGCCGAACATTTAATCCTCTGGGAACCATTCTGGGCTGCCCGTTGGTCTCGTCAGTTCTGAAAGCTACGGCTCACGCTTCTTTTTTCCCCTCGGTGAAAAGAATTGATGGCCTCCGTCGCTTTTAATCTCTTGGATACATGCCAGGGGTTGGCTCGAACTTCGCGGTGCCGTGGTGGTGCTTCGGGAGGCGCTGAGGCTCTCTAGGTGGTGGTGTTGCGGAGGTGGCGCGTTATGGCTTCTCCCAGGTCCATGAGGGGGCAGCGCGTGTAGTGCAGTTGGGCGAAAGTCCTCGCCGGTTGACGGTGGGCATGATGACGGCGCTCTTGCGGCGTCGGTCTCCCTGCTGGGGGCATCATGGCGAGGCACTATACTCTCGCTGCAGGGGGCTCCCATGTGAAAACCTCGTCCTTCTGTACGTGCGACGGCAGCGTCTTGGCGTCGTAACCTTCTTGAAGGCGTCGTTTATGGAGCCTCATCGCTAGTGGTGGCGGAGCTTGCCGGTGGTGCTGTCGGAAGTGCGTTGGTCCATGTTGCTGTCTGGGCGCTGAGGGCCCTCGGGTTCTGGAAGACTTGAGTTGTTGTGCTTGATGCGGTGGTGATCTCAGTGACGACAGGGTGGAGGAGATGCTCTCATTGTGACGTTTGTTACCTGAGTCCTTGGCAGGGAGAGTGTGGCGGCGGGTGAGGTGAGGCCCCCACGCAGAGTGACATGGATCAGTGGGCGTTCGTGGTGTTGTGATGGGAGTGTGTGCTGTTGCTTCTATGGATCTAAGGGATCGACGGTCATGCATGTGCAGTTTAAAGATGATAATACCATAGTGGAGAAGCTTGGGGGGGCTGTTGGTGCCTGCAGAGGGTTGCGCTTCGGCGTGGCACAACGTTGGTGACGGTGGTGCAGGTGGCGGTGGCTTGATTCAGTCTTCTCTCCCAGTTGGTTGGGAATGGTGGTATGTGATTCTGGGTGTGTTTGTTTTGTTCAGGGTGTGTTTGTGTGGTGGTATCAGCTTCGACTCGTTATGTAAATTTGCTTCTTTTTCTTAAATGACAGAGCTATGCTCCTGCTACTTAAAAAAACATCCACCACACCGTCACGGCCCTGCCACGGAGCCGAGCGGCGTGGATCCAGTCAGATTCGCCTCCCCTGCCCTGCGCCGCGCGCCGTCGGGAGATGGAGATCGTAGCAGCGGAGGATGTAGTGGTGGTGGCGCGTGCCATTGCCTCGCCGCCACGGCGGGGCACGAGGAAAATGCCGTCGTGCTCGTTCGGTAATAAGTGATAAATAACTGGCTCACTGCCGTGAAGTGCTCCCATGCCGGTGGTGCAGTTGGATTTACACTGTCGTGCGTGTCCCGGGCCTGCCCGAGCAACTTACTCCCTCCAGCTTCATATTAGAAGTCGTTTAGGACGGCGGCGCGGTCACCAAAGCACAACTTTGACTTCTCTTTTCTATAAAAATCTTTGGCCCCGTTCGGCCGATCACTTATGGGCGTAAGTCCCACGAATGGCGATGGGCTTATCGGCCCAGCCGTTCGGGCCGGCCAAGCCATCCGGTCGTTTCCTCTCTCAAGAAAAGTTGGCCAAGCCTCACGGTTCGGTCATTCATCTCTAAAAAAAAGTCATTCGGACGTTCGGTTCAGCCGAGAACCGTTGGTCGAAGTGGGATATCGTGCACATTCAGACTCGGTTCGGCCCAACTTCGTGTAAGCCGAACAACACCTTTATTGGAAAGTTATATATGTATATTCTTATGAAAGTAATTTTCAAGACAAATCTATTTATATGATTTTCACATTTTCAAACTCAATGACATAAAAGTTATTTATGATTTATATTCCCAATGTTTGACTCAAATCTTGTCCAAAACGACTTCTAATAGGAAACCTGAGGAGTACCGGAGTATATGATGGGTGTTAGACGAAATTTTGTAGAGACAAGTGAATAGTGAATTGGTAAAATTTCATTGATCTCATTGTTCCCTTTTATAGGGTGATTACATAATCGTTACAAGGTCATAAGAATGAGACTTGATGACACCATATAGTGGCACTTTATATCACCTTCTAATGGCTGCTATTAGGAGCTGCCATTAGAGGGGTTTAAGGCCATAAAACCCTTGTGTGCTGCCCCTTGGTGTGCATCATTGAGGAGGTCAATTAGAATTCTTTTGTAACACTCCCCCTTTGACCGAGTCAAATCTTAAGATCAACATGTTCTTGAATTCCTTTGAAAAACCCTGTGGGAAAAAAAATAGGAATGATTTGTTTGGTGGTTACTCTATCTGCAAGATTTAATGAGTAACCTATGCCTCGAGTTTTATCTCTAAAAAAAAACCTCGGTGGGGAAAAAAGAGATAAGGCATATGCTTGTATCAAACATTGTCTCATCAAAAACTTCACATGAGAAAACCTTCGGAAAAAACTCATGAAAGAAAAGAGTACAATGTGAAGCATTCAATCGGGTCCATCATTCAAGAGGTCTCCCCTTGAAGCCCGCAAGTCTCGGAGCCGTCTCATACCAATTCCCTTAACACATTTCTCGAATGAGGAAGTCGGTAGGGATTTAGTGAAGAGATCTCGCTAGATTATCACAAGACTTTGTCGGTAAGATGTTTATTTCTCCACTTAGCCGAAGCTCATGGGGATAAAACAACTTAGGAGCAATATGTTTTGTGATATTGCTCTTGATGTAACCTGTTTGCATCTGAGAAATACAAGCAGCATTATCTTCATAGATAATGGTAGGTGATTCGAAGAACCAAGACCACATGATCGCTCAATGTGATTTATCATTTCCGCGAAGCCGGACGCATTCACGTGAGGCTTCATATAGTGCTATTATTTCGAATGATTTGTGGAGGTAGCCACTAATGTCCGTTTAGATGACTTCCATGATATGACTGTTCCTCCATGAAGGAATGCAAAGCCTCGTCTGTGATCTGGCATTGTGGGGATCAGACATATAACCAGCATCAGCGTATCCAATCAAGGTAGGATCATTAGTTTTCCGAAAGAATAATCCAAGATCCTTAGTGCCATTTAAGTACCTAAGGATTTGTTTTCCTCCGGTCCAATGGCGCCTTGTTGGGGCAGCACTATGTCTTGCCAATAGATTCACTGCAAATGCAATGTCGGGCCTTGTACTGTTTGCAAGGTACATTAGCGCTCCGATGAGACTGAGATATGGAAATTCTGATCCTAATATCTCCTCTCCTTCCTCCCGTGGTCGGAAAACATCCTTTTCAAGATCAAGAGATCGAACAACCATGGGGGTTTTGATTGGATGTGCTTTGTCCATATTAAACTTCTCCAATATTTTCCGGACATAGGCGATTGGTGCACCAAAATTCCGGAGTGAAGGTGCTCGATTTGCAAACCCAAGCAAAATTTGGTTTTACCCAAATCCTTCATCTCAAATTCCGTCTTAAGATGATCACGAGCTTCATCAACATCTCGTGCATGACCAATGACATTCAAATCATCTACATACACCGATATAATACAAAATCCCGTGGAGGATCTTTTGATGAAGACACATGGGCAATCATCATTATTTGAGTAACCCTTCTCGAAGGTACTCACTCGATCGGTTGTACCACATTCTACCCGATCGCTTAAGACCATAGAGTGATCTTTTGAGTTTTACACAATACATGTTGCGATTTGCTCCTTTATTCGGTATAGGAATTCCATCGGGGACCTTCATATATATTTCCGAATCTAGTGACCCATATAAGTATCTTCGTCACGACATCCATCAACCGCATAGATAGATGATTTTGTATTGCCGGAGATATCAAATATCGGAACGTAATTCCACTCATTACTGGAGAATATGTTTCATTGAAATCAATGCCGGTCTCTCGCGTAAACCCTTGTGCTACAAGCCTCGCCTTATATCTCACCACCTCATTGTTCTCATTCCGCTTGCGGATGAAAACCCATTTGAAACCTACGGGGAAGGTTTTTGGGGGTGTAGGTATTACCGATGAGAATACCTCTCTTTTCTTGAGGGAGGCTAACTCTCGCTTCAATTGCTTCCTTCCATTTATTCCGGTCCGAGCGTTTCTTGCACTCTACCATGGTTTTTGGATCCGGATCATTTTGGATGGATTCAAAGAATCGATGAGGCAAAGTATATGTCGACAATTGTAGTCTTACGATCGAATGATTCTCCGGAATCAACATAGTTTATGGAAATTTCATTGACCCCGAATGGCGACTCGGTATTTCCCAATACGATGGCGCCGGGCGTTCCAATGTCCCATCATCGAAATGGAGTGCACTTCGTTGATGTGGGAGGTAGATTGTGTAAATCCACTCGGTGTCTCTCAACTTGAGGTTGAGTTTCATTTACTGTGCCCGAGAGATGATCCCTCGTTTCCTCGTGCGCTTGCGAGGATTTGCCGTACTTCTCCCACTCCCTTTCGAGGAAGTGAGTTGAATAGTTTTGTTTGGTACCTCTATTCGTTCCGGCACATTCCTAGCAGGGAATGTATGATTTTGTGACACTTTTGCTCATGGTAAATGAGTCTGGCAAATTATTTGCAGCATTTTGCAAATTTATAATCCTTTGAACTTGAAGTTCGGATTCTTTAGTACGAGGATCCTCCTTTTGGGTGTCTATAGCATCCCAATTTATTTCCGGCATTCATTGTGATACTTGAATTCTCCCCCTAATGCCGGGAAATGTTCTTCATTGAAGATACAATCGCCGTACCGGCCGTGAGCAAGTCCCCCGTAAGGGGCTCCGGAGTATTTAATGATCGACGGAGATAAATACCCCACGTAGATCCCCATTTTCCGTGAGGGCCCATTGATGTACGCTTTGGTGGTGAGATCGGTACGTATACGCCGCAACCGAATATCCGCGGATGGGAAATACTAGGAGGATCACCACGAACCAATTGCGGCGGGGAAGCCGTATGGTATGCGGTTGGACGCAATTGTATTAAGTCACCGGCGTGTAAGATCGCGTGACCCCAACATGAGGTTGGTAGGTTACAATTTTGCATTAGTGGTCTAGCAATGAGCTTTATTCTCTTGATAAGAGATTCGGCTAAACCATTACGTGTGTGAACATATGGTACGAATGTTGTACTTCAATTCCTAATGCCATACAATAATCATTGAAGGCTTTGGAAGAAAATTCGCTGCATTGTCCAAGTTCGATTGATTTTATCTCGATGTTCAGGATGACTCGCTCTAAGTCTGATGACTTGTGCGATCAATTTTGCAAAAGCATGGTTCCGTGTCGATAAAAGACACACATGAGACCATCTTGTGGATGCATCTATTAGAACCATGAAGTATCTGAACGGTCCAGACAAAGGTTGAATGGGACCACAAATGTCACCTTGAATGCGTTCAAGAAACTTTAGTGGTTCAGCCTGTATTTTGAGATGTGATGGTCTCAAAATTAATTTCCCAGTTGCACATGATGTGCATATAAAATCTGAGGATTCTGAAATTTTTTTGTCGCTCATACCATGTACACTTGAATTGCTCATGATTTTTCGCATCATCCCGATGCCAGGATGGCCAAGGCGTTCATGCCAAGTTTTGAATGCATCCACATTCTGAAAAATCACTTTGTATGCAACATGTGGTACGGGTTTAATGTATGTGTAGTACAATCCAGACGGGAGAGAAGGCACTTTTTCAAGTGTTTGTTTGCCATATCCGGTATCTTTGGTCAAGAGGAGGAACTCCTCATTGTATTCTTCATGTGTTTCCACATGAATCCCATTTTTCCGGATATCTCTATAACTTAGTAGAGTACGTGTTGAATCGGGATACAATAATGCCTCCTCGATATTAATTTGTGTACCCATTGGAAGTACGATAGTGGCTCTACCGTAACCAACTATCGTAGCATCGCGTCCTGCGATGGTCAAAACTTGCCCTTCTCTCTTTGTGAGAGTTTGGAAAAATTTGACTTCCCTAAGTATAGTGTTAGTGGTGCAACTATCCACTAGGCATATTTCTTCTTCCATTGGATTGACTCCCGTAACAATCTATACAATGCAAAATTAAATTATAAAAAATGATGTCAAGATATAGAAAAAGCATACAAATATATTGATATCACAAGGGCATTATGACAACTAATAGCAACATCATGTCTTTATTACAATAACTTCTTTTTGCAAAATGAAATTATGGAGTCTATATGAGGTCTCCATAGGTGTCGTTGGAAGTATATTCCACGAGCATCCCGTCGACATCCATGAAGTCTTCCTCCCTACTTGGCGGAGTCTTGGTGTTGCTCGTTCCCGCTCCATGAGGGATGGGGTCCATAGCTCTAGTCTCCGGCGCTTGAGAGGCGAAGTGTGCTTCGTACTTCTTTGTCTCCGTGTACGACCCACGGACTTCATGTATAATTCGACCAAATGTTTAGGAGTTCGCATTTCTTAGCAATATGATTGTTGCAACCACACCTAAAGCAGAGCGATTTTGTTGCTACTCTCATTTTTAGGCTTAGAAATACCTTTCCCCTTTGGGACGTTCCCACGTGGCTTTTTGGCTCTCTTACGTTTGCCTTTGCTTGAGGAATTTTCGGTCCGTATGTTCCCTTTGGGACCATTTTTCTTCGCATTTGCATGTACTTCGAGCAAGGGTGGTACGAGGCCCAATGGGCGCCGATTTGAGTTCCACACGGTGAGCTCATGATTCTTTTCTCGCCCGTTTCAATGTTTGAATGAGCGAAGAATAGACCGTGAAATTCTTTTCACGATATTGTTGAGTGATAATCCTTTCGAAGGGAGCATCGTAGACAAAGTTTTCTCAATTTTGTCCGCTTCAAGTAGGTTCTCTCTCACAAAATCGAAGCTTAGAGCAAATCTTATGAACGGCATGGTTGAACTCATCCACAGTTTTGAAATCCCGTAGACGTAAGTGGTTCCACTCATGCATTGCCTCGGGGAGGACAATGGCTTTATGTTGTTCATAATGATTTTTCAGAGATGTCCATAGAACACGGGGGTCCTCCTCATACATGTACTCCATTTTTAAATCCGGATGGATATGGTTTCTCATAACCTTTAAGGCAGAGAATTTTGACATGTTGGAGGGGTTTACCGTCCCTTCGGCCGTATCATCTATACATTTGTATAGTCCGAGGGTCGATAGTTGTACTTTGACATCCATCGCCCGAGAAGGGAAATTGGAACCATCAAGAGCGAGGAACTCAAACTCTTTGGTTACTTTGCCTTCCATTCCTACAATGGGTTTTGCCAACAATTTTGAGAAATTATGGCAATATTTATGCAATATTATGTGAATTTAAAATAAACTCAAACAATAAATTATTGCATAAAATAAGTACATAAAGTGGTATGATGGAAGTAAATTTGCAAAAGGAAAATTGCTTGTAATAAAGAAACATGGAAATGCTAAAGATTAAATATATATATATAGGGAGAATTACAAAAGTCTAAAAGACATGTATTCTCACAAATTATTTGCGTAATGTAAATACGACAAAAGGGAAAGGACCAAAGTGTAAAACCGCTGAAAATAAAATCGAGAAAATAACTAAACTTTATTTGGGTGGTGGGCCGAGACAATCTCGTTTTTGGCCCACCACCTCTTTAGGTCCAGGGGGGGGGGGGGGCGGACCGGTGCGGGGCCGGTGGGCGGTTAGACCGGCCCGGCCGCCACGGCCACCATGGCCTAAAGCCGGCTCGGGTGGGGAAAAACCCTAATCCCCACCCATTCCCGTCGCCGCCGCCGGTGACATGCGGCCTGCCGTCGCCGTCGGCCGCCTCCCCCGCCGGCGCCGCCGCCCGCCGGCGTTGCGCGGCGTCGCCTCCGTCGGCCGGGAGAGCGGCCGCCGCCGGGGCGTCGCCGCCGTCGGCCGGGCGCGCCGCCGCCGCCGCCGGCGCCGCCGCCCTCGGCCGCGCGTCGCCGCCGTCGCCGGCGTCACCGCCGCCGCCGCGCGCGCCGCCGCCGCCGGCGCGCCCGCCGCCGGCCGCGCCGCCGCCGCGCGCGCCGCCGGCGCGGCCCGGCGCCTCGGCCGGCGTCGCCACCCTCGCCGGGAGCCGCCGCCGTCGTCGGTGCCGCCGCCGTCAACCACCCGCTCCTCCCGGACCCATTCTCCCCGCGCTCGAGCTTCCCCCTCACTGGGAGGGTGAGGGGCCGATTCCATCGCCGCCGGCGCCATTCCCCGGCCGGGATGTGCCGGTCGAGATCCATTTGGGGCGGCGGCGCGCCCCCGGACGGCGATTTGCCGGCCGCCGCGCAGTCCGACGACCGGGGAGCAAAAGGAGCCGGTGGCGGAGGTGGTGGAGATGCGAGCTCAAGGTTGATGATTTCCCGCGGCGCGGCCACGGGGAGTGATGCCGGAGCCTCCCCCCGTATTATTGTAGAAGGGGAGAGCTCCGGTGCGCGCGCCCATAGTCCTTCGATGAAGAATCCGGGCGGTCCGACCGGCGTTGGAGTATACTCCGAGATGCCGGCGTGTACTCCGGTGAAGCCACCGGCGAAATGGCGCGACGAGGTGAAGCCGGATCAACGGCGTTCTCCCGCTGCGGCCCTAACACTTCGATTTGAACGAGCCGCGAGAGTGCTCAAGTCGTTGCTTGAAGCTCTTGCGGCTACGCGGCGGCGGCGCCGTTGTCGTGGCGGGTGCCACGTCCGGTATAACCAGCACGGCCCCCCGCCACGTCGAGGACGCCGCGCGCGGCGCTCGGAGGAGCGCATCAACTTGTTGGTGCGGCGGGTGGCGCGAGAACACGAGCGCGAAGGTGTCTTGGGAGAGAGGAGCCAACATCAAGGGGAAGGCGTAGGTAAGTCATCTTACTCGTTGGATGGCCGGTGCTACCTCTCTTGCTCGGTAGAAGAGCCGCGATAACGTGTTAGACGGAAATTTTGTAGAGACAAGTGAATAGTGAATTGGTAAAATTTCATTGATCTCATTGTTCCCTTTTATAGGGTGATTACATAATCGGTTACAAGGTCATAAGAATGAGACTTGATGACACCATATAGTGGCACTTTATATCACCCTCTAATGGCTGCTATTAGGAGCTGCCATTAGAGGGGTTTAAGGCCATAAAACTCTTGTGTGCTGCCCCTTGGTGTGCATCATTGAGGAGGTCAATTTAGAATTATTTTGTAACAATGGGCTCGAAGGAAGAGATAGATAGATAGATAGATGGTCGCATACTAGTTGCGGGCTTCTTTCTGATCAGAAAGAAAGATGCTGCAGTCCCTGGCCCAGTTTCCATAAATATTTTTCTCGGCCCTGCCGTGCTCAAACTCACAATTGTTGCTGACTTGCTGTTACCGACAAGCGGATTCGCACTTCAGAACTAGCAAAGCAATGAATGATAAGATCGGTTGGCACTCGGCGTCGACTGGAGATGGAACTGCAAATGATGAACTCCAGTTATAAAACATACCATTTACCGGTCCTCAAACCGCACGAAACTCAAATGAGTCATTTGAACTCCGATATCTGAAACTGGAATCACGAGGAAAATGGGAGGTCAGAAGCAGACAAAGTAGAAGGATGTAGGCATTACAAAACAGTGATGCCGCAAAAAAAAGATCGTCTCCATGCACATATATGAAAGCAGAAAGAATATCAACGTTGTATAGAAACACTTCAAAGTCACGAAAAGAATAAAATGCCTTTAGGATATGTAAACACCCAAATGGGGCAACTTGTGCTCAAACCAGGGGTCGGTGGATCCAGAATTGCTTTCTTTAGTAGCACTTGGACTGAAGCAACTAGCAAACTTCATGGTCCCCTTCAATAATATGGTACCAGGAGGCCCCAAACCTAGGATACCATCATTGATTAGAAAAAAGGTAGGCACAAGATCATATGCTATGATAATGGCAAACTTTATCAATCCCCATGACAAATAGGAGCATGATCATGTGTAGCTTCCACCGTCCCACACTGATTGACTAGTACGTAACGACAAATGAACTTTTCGGTCACAAAGAAGCAATGTGTCGCAGCACAAGAATTCATGTAACAAAATCAAGATGATGTCATTTAAATATGAACGAGAATTTTCAAAAGTAAGTATGAATGCCAGTTTCCAGAACTTGTCATACATCAAAACATTGTCTGCTTAGAATACCTGAGTCGATTCGATGTCACATTTCAAGCCACAAGAAGACATCACTAGTTTAAGAACCCCACCACCGTACCCATTATCACAAGGATCGTTTATACTGTAGCTGACATCTTCTAAAGAACACATACAGATAAGGTGAAACTCTATTAAAATGAAGAGCAGACTGAAGAGCTTGCCAAGTAGACGGATGGTTGATAACTCCAATGAAGGCTTACTGCTGGAAAATCCACTGACAGTCCATTGGAAAATGAGGAAACCACTCTAAAGTTTCGACCACAGCTTGTGATTCTTTAAAACTAAATTCTGTATATGGAACATATATAAGGGCATCAAGAAGTAATCAGCAGCTAAGAGAGTTCAACACACCCAGGCCTACCCTTTAGAGTAAGCACACCCTTCCCTTTTGAGTAAGCATACGCACTGATTACTGGCCATGTCAAAGCTTATTTGGAGAAATTTAATGTCTTATATTGCTTCTTTCAACATTTATGTTTTTTAGTCAATCACAACAGCAATTTTCATTTATATTGGAGAAGCGTCTCCATGAGGTACTGTGGGCTCCTTCTTTTGTGAACATCGCCCAAACTGAAATCGCATACATGTGGTTCCTTGATTATTTATGTTCAACTATATGGCAAAGACAGTTAAAAAAGAGGTTCTTCACTCCACTGCTTGCTATTTTCAGCATAGTAATAAGGCAATGACAATTTCTTCTAATATGAAATGCATCATATGCATAAATATTTGCATTTATAGATTTTCTGGGAGCTGGCTTTGTGATTTAAAAAATGTCTGTTCTTATTAAGTGTTGAATTTGAGCTAACTTCATGTTTCCAAGTTAACAGGAAAGTTCAAATCACCAACAAATGGGGCAAATGGTAAAACTTGGACGAACACTATCCCAGATTGGTGTCTCAAGGGTCGATCCAAAGGTGAGCAATATGTTCTTTGTTCTTGTCAGTTTGCCCACTTTTGCCACATCTATGGCAGATCGAAGGATCTTCAGGTCAAAGGGCTTGTGATTACCATCATTCTGTGGCAAGATGAAGAAAGCTAACCAATGGGATGATGTAAGCATCTAAATTAACCATGTTTCATTGCAGGAAGGATGGCAAAAGAAGTTGAATGAGCAAAGAAGCCTGGAATTGTACAGAAAAATTCCAAAAAAATCAGAATATTTTGAAGCAGAGGAAATGGAGAACCATCTACAAACTGCAAAGCTTCATTCTAAATCCCAAAGCTTATCTTCTGCTGAACTTTTCTATCTGCTGTCTGTAAATGTAAGTATATAAACCAAGCAAGCATCTCCTATGCACCTAGCTCTATTTTACTTGTAAAATCAAGCATCTGTCATGATCTATCAGAAATCACACAGGCACACACAGTCCAATACTGCTCAATAGGGACCATGCATGTTCTATTGAAGACTGAAATATAATAGAGGAGTGTAATTTTCCCGTTAATTCACCACATAATATGATACCTAGTCATGGTCCAATGGTACCACCGTACCAGTAACCTTCAGTTACATACATCATCCAAAACACTATACCAAGATGTGTGTATGATTCATATGGTAAAATAATTTCTGTGCTCAGGACAAATGACGAAAAAGGTAAGTTTTGGTGAAACAAAATGAGGTTTTGTTAAAATTAATAAAAAAAAGCCCATTAAAGAGAAATAACTTATCAATGGTGAGCTACCAAACATATCTAAAGGTGCAATTTATACTATAACTGTGAAACGTGGAATTACTTATTTTACGGACCACCGTTAGTAGTGCTTGCTTTACTGATATTAAAAAAAAAAACTACAATGCGGAGTAAGATGTCCTATCACATTATACTAAATAAGAATATAAGATAGTTGAAATGTCAAAATGAATGGACTTTTTCATTTGATATGATATTGGTCCAGTAGCTATTATATTTTATGAAATAAGTGTCATAAAGTGATCTCAAAATAGCACCCCTATGTGACTATGCTGTGTATCTTAGAGTATAAGTGCATTCTCTGGGAATGGTACACTGGGTATGTGCAAGGAGGACAACGGGAACAACATGCTCAATCTCAATGAGGAAATCAAACAAAGGGTGGACGAAATTAGGGTAAAGTCAAATACCAGTGTAAATGCACATTATAGATGTTTTGTAGATCTGATCCAATGGATGCTTTAACAGGCTCTACTATCGAGTGGAAATGTTCCCCACACAAGGTTTCAGAAATACAAAGCTAGGCACGCAAACTGTGTAAGCAAAGATTAACTTTTCAAAGATAGGCAGGCTTTCTATTTTGCCATTGACATATATAATGTTCTCCAGATCATGGGACCAGTGGCAGAATGGTTGAAAGCCAAGCTAATGAACATAATGCAGAGGGGGTATGGAAGGAATAGGGAGGATAAAAGACTCCAAACTGCCCAGATGCATGCAGCCCTCTCAGTTGCAAGACTATCTACAGTAGTTGCAGGGACTATTGGAAATTGCTCCTTTGAGTCAAACAATCTGAGTGGCATTGCCATGACTGACAGAAGAGAGGACACTGACATGAGGATGCATGCTGCAATTGCATCGGCTGCAGCACTGGTGGCAGCCTCATGTGCTGAGGCTGCGAAATCTGCCGGAGCTAGCAAGGAACAGGTTTCATCAGTCATCAACATGGGGTTGGAGACTAGGGCACTGGGAGATTTGCTCACATTGACTACTAGTGCAGCAGCCTGTAAGTTCAAGAAGCAGATCAGCCAATTTTGCTCACATTGACTACTAGGGCACTGGGAGATTTGCTCACATTGACTACTAGTGCAGCAGCCTGTAATGACAGATAAACATATAATAACAGGAAACCGTGGTTCTTGCTGCTGCAGGCCTAAGAGGAGTTGATGGACTTAAGATGCGGACAATAAGCAATTGTTTCCTTGGAAGGCCAAATGAACAATCAGAAAGATGCCACACTTCTTGTTCGGACACCTCAGGGTATAGCCAATTAACTCATCCCTGACAGATTTTCATCCCATTATACTACATTTTCAATAACAGAATAAAGTTTGGGGAAAATAATTAAGTAGATTCATTTGGGTTTCCATGCAGGAAGGTTCCACACCAGGATAGTTTCTGTGAACTGCAAGTATGACAACATATTCCTAACATTAGGCAAGAAGCATCATTTCACAACCTCAGAAAAATGTGAGTATTAAATGAGATCTATCAATGTGTCTTATACAAAAATAAATATAATTCATACTAAGATCAAGAAGAAACAATGATGGGCACTTTAATGATAGATAAATTTTCAACACTCACCGGTGAGGAAGCATTCCAACACAGTTATACAAAGACAAACAAACTCAAAAGATCTAGACGATACACTTTTTTTTTAAAAAAAGAACCGAACTAGAACTATGTTACCTCCGCTTATTGTACCATTGTTATTTCCTTTAAACAAATTGTTATTACAGTTTCATTTTTCTTATAGTACCATTTGCCCACTTTCTTCCAGATGTAATTTTCCATGAACAAGGTGAAGGAGAAGAGTTCAGCTATCCAATGAATGAACATAAGTACTGTGCAATGAATCTCTCAACATCTGGTGGAACCATTCAATTATTATTCAAAGAGCATGAACAATACAGCTCCTGGAGGACATTCATCAGCTACCAAATGAACAAGGGACGGATTGGAAACCATATTACAGAGTCATGACTTGTGCCTATCTCCAACTTCCAGAAAAGCCATGCATTTCTTATACTCTGATGTTTGAAACACTACCAGTGAAAAATATCACATAATAAAACCTACTGTTATCTCAGAAATAAGCAGACAAGGATGAAGAATTTGAGTAGTTTGAGTAGTTGGTTCTTGATTCCTTCAGAGTTTTAAGCAGAATGGCATCTGTCACTAGATTACTTTGCCTTAAGAAATTTCTACATCTTTCAAGAGCAACAGCCAGCTCTCAAAATACTGGCTTAGTTAGCCCAGTTGAACTGTGATATACTAGTACTTTTCGTTGACACTACCAGCACAACTGGCAATACTTTCCATTTGACTTTTTTTTTTGCTTTATTGGACTTCTGAACTGACAAGGATGCAAGCCAATCCGGAAGATAGTGTGCTCAATGTTAATCAAACTTTTGCAAACCGAGAGGTGGGTCTAACCATCTAAGATCCTTCGTGTTAAAACATTTCTGGTACATGATAAGGAAAGAATTTCCAGGTAATGGGAATGGAAACTAACACGCAGCAGCACTACTACTTTTTCTGAAACTTGCCTAGACAAAGATGATGCCATGTTCCTTAATGGTGTCGATGATGATCCCTAGCTTACCCTCGATCCGCTCGTTCTTCTTAGGCTCGTAGGCAAGAGCGAAGACATCGGCGTCCATGGACCGCTCCGCGATGAGCCTCCCGATGGTCCTGCAGGCGTTGTCATCGATGAGGGAAGGCAGAGTGAGGCGGAGGTCCTTGGCGTTGGTGGTGGCGACGGCGATGACCTTGCTGGTGCCCCTGTGCATGACCTTGGCGTGCACGAAGCGCTTGGAGAAGAAGACGTTGAGCTGGAAGGGGCGCATGTACATGTCCGTGCGCTGCTTCCAGGACTTGCGGTTGGGCCGCTGCTCCGCCTCGCTCCGGGAGCGCCGCGTCCACGCCGCGCACACCACCAGGCTCTGCTGCGGCGCGATAGGAAATCAAATCATCAACGCGGCCAACGAATCGAATTGACGCGCGGTGGTGTTTGTGCGGGCGAGAGGATTCGAACCTGGCGGTTGCTGGGCCCCTGCCGCGCCGGGGCCGGCGAGTGGAGCGCGAGTCGAGGGGGCAGCGGGATGCGGGTGACGGCGATGGAGGCGGACCACGAGAGTGACGACGCGCCGGGAGAGGGCGACAGGGATTGCCGCGGGGGTAGCGTGGCCGTCGCGGGGTGGAGCGAGGCCATGCTAGCGCTGGAATGCCAGAATGGTGAGGGAGGCGGCCGGAGTGCCGGACGGAAGGGGGGGAGAGGGGTGAGGTTTTTTTTTGCCGCAGAGATCTCTTCGCCGGAGGCCGTCTTATCCAGTATGCAGGCTGGCGCGTTGCGTTGCATCGGGTTTTTCATTTTCCGCGGGTGAGAATGTTTCCAATGTTGATAT
Organism: Cenchrus americanus; assembly: GCA_947561735.1. Classification (NCBI taxonomy): domain Eukaryota; kingdom Viridiplantae; phylum Streptophyta; class Magnoliopsida; order Poales; family Poaceae; genus Cenchrus; species Cenchrus americanus. Next base: position 26,797,733 of record OX387241.1, on the reverse strand, counting down.
CTCGTTTTTCTTTTCCTCCTTCCACAATTTTTTTGTTCATGCTCAAATTTTTTGCATGCACATAGATGATTGTTTCCTCTATCTATCTATATTTTCTTTGTATTTTTCATGCAACGATTTAGATCTTACCGTGTTTGGTAACACGGTAACCAGTAACCCGCTTGTAACAGTATAACAACAGATATTCTAGGCAGAGATCACATGTTAGCAGGCAACAGCATCAATTGTGTCGAAAGAGTTTGTCCCACTTGCAGAAACAAATTCTAACTGGAGCTCTCTTGTTTATCAAAACAGATTGCTTCCCAAAAACTTGTTACCAGTTTGCAAACGCTTCGACAATGCAAAATTGTTATTCTTGAAAATGCTGAAGTACCGAGAGCACCTTCCACAATCCTGGTAGCATGTAGTAGATCAAATAGGTCAGCTCATGGATATGTCAAATGTATACTGAACACTAGCTCGAAACTATTTTTGAGCAAAACAAAATCTGCAAGAACTCTACGTTGCTTTGCACTGATGCAACATCTCTGGAGAAGTATGGAGACGCGCACATTAAGTTGCAGAGTTACAGGCCTATAGCCACCACCAAGAACATAGCCCACATGGCCACAAGTCCACAACGTCTCAAAAATTTGGGATCACTACCTTCATCTTTTCATCTTTCATAGGCATGTACTATACATGGTCATTTTACCTCCTATGAGGCTACGAATAAGCCCACGGATCAAAAAATTGGCTTCAGGATCACAACCAAAACCAGAAACTCCATTCCTCATGTGAAACTGGAACACAAGTTCTGACGATATTGATCCCAAAGCATAAATCATTCTATTGCAGAATCATTCTTTTGCAGCTCCATTGGCTCTGACCAAAGTTAATGCTCCAGTGCTCCACATAAGCTGCAGCTGGCCCTGGACATTCTTTTGCGGCTGACACCAAATCCTATATTTCTGATAGAGATGGCAACATCAACTTGAAATTTGAAATGTTCCAATGGCAAGATTATGAACCAGCCCTGAATTAAATAGAGAATGATCAAAACACAAGAAACACCAGCTAATTCGTGATGCACAGGGCCTCCTCTTTCCCCTTCCCTGTCAGTACCTGCTCAACAAAATTTCCATGTGGTTGAGTTACAAGGTCTGCCCTCAAACACAAATGAGGGAGACATTTCTACATCTAGGATTCTAGACTATATACATACATGTATGGAAATTACCCAATGCCGCCATTAGTGCGAACCCATCCCCTAAGCTTGTCGGATCAATGTGACCTCACCAAGCCAACAGCTTTGCTCCAGCCAACCATGATCAAGTTTGCAGCACATCTGTGCCTGACTGCTGAGCACCTCAATCTATATCCTTGGGCTCCTGCCAGAGGAAATCTCTCATGATAGGAGGGGTTATGCCATCAGGAACAGTTTTCTCATCTATGTTCATCCAATGTCTGTGAAATCTGAAAGAGGTTCTAACTCCTCAATACCAGGAAGGAGACTAGAATCATCCTGGTCCGGGAGGAACTCGTGGTAGTCAACCTCTTGCCAGATATCCTCGGAGTAGTTCAATTCAGAATCGCTGATACCAAAGTCAGATAGGGATTCGCTAATATGGAAGTCAGCTGCACCTGGGAAAAATTGACCAGGCATCCGGAGAAAATTACTCGAGGTACTTGGCCCTTCATGATGCAATTCAGTGATCTTCTGGGTTTTTGACTTGGGAGGTCTTCCACATTCTGATACTGCTTTGTGCTTTCCTGTGGACTTTGGACCAGATTTATGCCGGGTGGCATCATTTATGTGGAAAGCTGATGATGCCCAATGTGAACCTTCACCTTCATAACAAGCTTCTGATGCTATTCTGCAAAGAATGTAAATCTCACTGCTTTAGTTTGTGTGCCAAAGGTGGGCTAAATATTAAGAAAATTCAAGGAATTCGAATAATCAATTTACAGCGCCCTAGCATTAGTACGTGTATGTTTTATCTGAAATGAAAGCATGGTATTGATCATTATCATCATAACAGCAAAGCAGGGAGACTTGTACCACCACTAACCTGAGTCTGCTCTCAGCTTGTCTACAAGAAAGTCCAGACAATAGTGATTGTTCCACAGGCTCCACACCCTGTTTGATTGATTCTGGTTCTAGTATGGACACATTTACAATAGATGGGAAGTCCTCTTCATAATGATGTTTATCTGTCAAGAAATCCAATTCTAATTCTACATAATTCCGGCGGTATTCTTGATTTCTCATTGGTGGCGGAATCACCATTTGTGTAGATTGAGCCTGAGCATCTGCAAGGGCTGTCCTAACTAGATTGAAGCTTGGTCTAAAGTTTACCACGGACCAATTTGGACTTGATCCAGAAGAATTTTTCACAGGAGAAAGCATTCGTAGTGCACTAGAGTAAGAACTAATAACACGCCGGGGATCACGCCAACTTTTTGATCTCCAGACAGATGAAAGTACAGCCATGAAGTGTTTCTGGAGAAGCAACTCTTTGTTAGGAAGTTCACTGGTCACATTCACCAACATCTGAGCTTGATCCTGGAAAAATGTGCGTTAATTGGTTAAGACCTTCATTAAGCAAGGGATGACAGGTACACATGCTCTGCCTGCATGGATTCAAGCTATGCCGGATGGTAATTGGCCATATAGACAATTCAAACATGAGTTATACCACTTGGTGCTAACCACTTCCAGTTACCCTTTTACTAGTATCCATTTTTTCATCCAAATTTGGAAGTTTTATGTAATTCTACTTCAAGTCACTTTAATTGAGGGTTTCTATGGATATTACAAATTATAACTAGGACATTCACTTGATTGATATCAGAACTATTTTGAGAAATTATAATAAAGATAATCCTTGTCGAAATTTGCACAGTATGAAACTTTCTCGTGTGAAGTCAATTCAATATCGAGAAGGATCAGATATCAACTCACCTCAGATACTCTCAGTATAGCCTTTCCAGTCCCAGAAGGAACCTTTTCACTGTTAGAATTATCTGTTGCTGACATTGCATGTTTGCAGAATAGTTCTCGGTATCTCTCACAGCAATGCACAGGGTGACGATATTTTCCCCTATAAAAAGCACCACCTGGTAAGGAATGAAGAAAATCACTTGCCAGTTCCCAAAGAGGACCATACTCATGTACAGTTCCACAGAGAACCGCATCTTCCTCAGATGTCCATGAGTCTGGAGCACAATCGCGAGACCATATTCCCTTCTTTTTCAACCTCTCAGGTTTTATTACAATAACGCGTTTTACCGGCATGGAAGGGATGGAAATTCTTCCATCACTCTTAGTTCTAGCTGCCGATTTTGGATCTGAATCATTAAACTCTTCCCTCGAGTGCCTAGGTGACAAGGCTTCTGAGATACTACTTGATTTAGTGGCTTTCTTGAACTTCTTCAAACCTCTATTACTGTTTTCTTCGTCAGTAGCAGACATGATCTTCTTACGCTTGTTGGAATAATGGCGTGGTGATTCATCACTTATAAGTTCAGGTGATGGTGCATTGTCATCAATGCTCATTGTATCTACAGAGGTTTCCTCCAGTATGACTTCTGATTCAGATGACAAACGTCCTCTTTTCAGGGACTTGAACTTGCCGGTCTTCTTTTTGTTCTTTTTTGACTTTCTACGGTGACCACTGCAGAAGGACGCGAAAAAGAATAATCAATAGTGATCAGAGGGAAGGTATAGCCTAAGGAAAAAAGGTCAACAGACACAAAAACATTCAAAGTGGATACATAACAAAGCAGACTGCAAATTGACGCAGAAATGAACAACCGAAAAACAAAGAAAAGGTAAGTAGTCTGTATGCATTAACTAGAACTGTCCAAAAAAATAAATTTCAATTCATTACCTTATATTATCATTCTTCTCCTTCTCCTTCTCCTCCAACTCTTTTGCTGCTTCCCGAGCCTGTCTTTCCTGTTCTTCCAACAACTGCATGTATCACACCATGTCATAACAGGCATTATGTGTCAAAAGAGGCACATAAGAATACAAGTTAATAAGTTTAAATGACCTGCTTCTGAGTTAAAGCCTCAACATGTTGGCGATAGGCTGTCGTAGCAAAATCAACATCCCATGCTGCAATTGAGATGATGTCAATATAGTAAAGTACTGAAAAGGAAAGATAACCATGTTGATGTGGACACTAGCTGAGCTAAAATGCAGAAAATGACTGACCCCGAACAGATTGTTCCAAAGTGGAAAAGAGGACATTAACATTGACATAAAATTACTTACATTCATAAGCAAGTGGTTCCTGGTCTTCATCAATTTCTGCTTCTAAGTCCTCTTTGAGTTTTTCAATGCGATCGAGCTCCCACTCTTCCTCTTCAACAATTACTTGATGATTTATAGCAGCTTTGTCAATTACTGGATCCCAGAGTTCCATAAAGCGCATAGCATATCTATCAATTGGCCGGAGCTGGTTTTCAAAGGACGAACTTGCCTGTCCTGCAGCAGCTGCAGCAGCAGCCATCTGTTTCACATCAGCAAGCATATCTGAATCTTCATCACCAACAGCCAATGTAAGAGCCTTTTCTTCATTTAATTGATTGGACAAAGCAGCATTCTTCTCCTTTTCCATATCCGAAGAGTTATATCTATGTTCTTCGATAATGTGTTCATCGTGTCTTGCATCCTCCTCATTTACCAAATCATCATCCTCTGGTCTACCAGCAGCCTCCTCGCTGAACTCTTGATTGTCCACGGCTTCTTCCTGCTCTAGTTTCTTGAGAGCCATATAGTCAGCTTCATCTTCCGCTTGTCTAATAGCCGCTTCAACATCTGCATTTGATAACCCCACGTCCGCTTCATTTGAAGATCCAACGATCATGGAGCAGTCCTTCTGCTGGTCTTCCACACGAAGAGGCGTGTGCCCCGAAAAGAACTCCATGGGGTCGAGCTTCTTGAAGAACTCTGTATTGTAGCTACCTCGCTGTATCACTAGATCATCAAGAGCTCGTTTCTGATTTGCTTTCTTCAGAATGTTCTCCTCTATAGTGCTTTCACTAATGAGTCTATATATGTGAACTTCACGAGTTTGACCAATCCTGTGACATCTGTCCTGTGCCTGTTGGTCCATTGCAGGGTTCCAGTCACTGTCATAGAATATGACAGTGTCTGCACCTACTAGGTTGATTCCCACACCACCACTACGAGTAGACAAAATGAAAAGGAAAAACTTTGGATTTGTGTTGAACCTCTGCATCAGGGTCTGCCTCTCTTCTGGCGGCGTAGAACCATCTAAACGTAAATATGTATACCCATATAAATTTATGAACTCTTCCAAGACATCAAGCATCTTAGTCATCTGAGTAAATATCAAGGCCCTGTGCCCTTCTGACTTCAAACGCCTCAGCAGAATGGCAAGTTCCTGCAACTTGCCGCAATCAAACTGGATCAAACGCCTATCAGGAAAGTAAACTTGGCGGCGAACAATAGCAGACCTTATAGGAGACAGAATGGGGGAAAACTCATTCATGCATTTTTCTCTATACGCCGGCTCAATAAAAACAGGGGGCTTCCCTTTGCTGCACCAGCAAACAGGGGGAGGAGCTCGAGCAGCAGGAATTGCAAATGTAAATGATTCCACAATATCAAGTAGTTTCTGAAACCGTTCAACTGATGGAAGGACAAGGTCTGCTAGGCTCGATGAATAATCCAAGTGGCACAAAGGGTTGTTCCTCTTCTCAAGAATATCAGATACAGGATGCTTTACAGTCAAAACCTCTCTCAAATTTGTGCCATAGACAGGCCTCTTTTCACATCGTAACCTATTCCACCATGCAATGGAAGCTGCCCTTTCTTTGGATTCCTTTATTCTCTCCTCCTGAAGGGCTTTCTGAATATCTTCAAAAATATTTGTTACATTACACCCCTGATGATCCTTATTCGAGCAGGATACATCCAACTCAGAGTCCCAGGAGGTGATACTTGGAGGAAAAGCAGCAACCACCTCGTCGGCTTCCCACGAACTCATGCCAAATTCATTTTGAGTAAACACAAGATTCATATCGTACAGGTCCACGTGAGAAAACGGAGTTTTATCAAGGAGCATGCATACCAAATAGCTGAGATGCATGTTAATCCCAGCCATGTCAAATGAGCTTATTATTGGGCGACCTTCAAAAAGATCTGGGTGATTACAGACCTTTCTAAGTTGCATGATGATACTTATCATGCCAAAATAATTCCCACTTGCTAGTGTTGCTTGTGTCTCTGAGCTAGCAATAAAATCTTCATACAAGTTCCTTTGTCTTCTAGAAAGTCGGCAATATATGACATGCTCGTGCTTTTGTGGTAACTGTTTCTCAACATCTCTTTTCAGCCGCCGCAGTATAAATGGACGAAGGACATTGTGCAATCGATCTATAACTTCTTTATTTACTTTATCCTGGCCCTCCACCATTCCTGAAATTGGATTGCAGAACCAATCCTTGAACTCCTGGTGAGACTGAAATACATGAGGCATAAGAAAGTGCATCAGGGACCAAAGTTCCATGAGGTCATTTTGCAGCGGAGTCCCAGTCAAAAGAATGCGTCGCTTTGAATTAAAATTAAGTAAAGTCTGCCATCGCTGTGATTTCCAGTTCTTTATCAGATGAGCCTCATCAAGAATAAGATACTTCCACTTTTTTCTCTTAAACACTTTAGAGTCCTGAATGACGAGCCTGTATGTTGTGATGCAAACATGGAAGTAATTTGGTTTCATCCAGCCCTGACGCTTTTGCTTTCGCTCCTTTGCAGTTCCATAGTAAGTCAATATTTTAAAAGCAGGACACCACTTGAGAAATTCAGTCTCCCAATTTAGCATAACACTAGTTGGCACAACAATAAGATGAGGACCCCATATCCCCTTCTCACACGCAAGGTGTGCAAGCAAAGAGATAGTCATGATTGTCTTGCCTAGACCCATTTCATCTGCTAGAATTCCATTAAGCCTCTTCTCATACATTGCAACCAACCAATCCAACCCTATATGCTGGTATTCGCGAAGCGAATGCTTAAGAAGGAATGGGAATTTTGTGCGCACATTTGTTGTCAAGAAAGTGTTACCAGTTGGTTGTGCTGATCTGGCAGCAGCTGCAGCATCAGCAATTACATCGTCACTTTTATCTCCATTGACTGTGTTAACATCAGCCAGATTATTCTCTTCCACAAAATTCTGCTGTGCGCAAGGCTCTTGTGCTATTTCTGATTGCAGAGAATTAGCAGTCACATTATGCTCAATTTTCATTGCATCCGAGGATAGGTGACCCACAACTGTATCACTGTTCACTTCCAAAATCTTTGCAGATTGATCATCCAAAGAAACGTTAGTATTAGTCTCTTCAACAATACAAGGTGAATTCTCCAACTCCGTTGTTTCATGATCTGCATAGCCATCCTATATAAAAAAAAAGTATTACAAATTGATCAACATATATTGTTTCAAAAAAAGCAAGTGGAAAAACCAAAATTTACCTTCTGATACATCGCAAGAAGTTCTTCTAGTGGTATCTCACTCTCCTTTTGCAGTAACTTAATCTGCATTAAATGACCACCAGACCATAGTTAGCAGCTAGTGGGACATTTGTCATTGTGAAGCTAATAAAAATTGGGAGCATGTTTGTAATTAATGAGCATAAAATAGCCTTAGTCCAACTCCAGACTTCCCATAATTGCAAAAGAACTTGGCAGCATAAAATTTTGCATGGAGCAATACTGACCACCAGGCCCTTCTGCTTACACTAAAATACAGTGCATTTTGGCCTTTAGGCATGGTTCCAAAAAAAACAACTTAGCCTTTTGTCCCAAGCAAGTTGGGGTAGGCCCTTTAGGCATGGTTCCATTTAATAAAATGTAACATACTGTGATCCTCATTTAAATTATAGAGATTATATCCTTGTACATTAGTCGTACTGTTTCCCATCAAACTCGCAAGTAGTTCATCAGTCAAACCACATAACGTTATATGCCAGTTCACTGTTAGCCATACGGTCTCTGATTCAACTGCCTAGTTTCTGTTCATCGGACAAATTAAAAACCCTAGAATTAGGTTTGCCAAAACTTGCCCGGGCAGGTATAGAAAACCAGTAGCATTACTCAGTCCCTAATGGTGGTAGGAATCTAAAGGCACTCCCTAAACAGTCCACAAATGGATGAATCTCTAATGTACAGATGGTTTCATATAAAAGATGGGATTCAGGTTCCTTCTCAAAATTGTGCATTTTTAAGTGGCGAGCATCTGATAAAAAGCTTGCATGACTAAAGAAATCTTTGTACATGTCAGTATAAAACAAAATTGTATAATCAAAGGGTGCCCAAACGAGATTTTTACCACTGATTTCATCTCTTGATGCAACTAGAGATTTAGACTAAAGACCAAATATAAAACAAACCAAATTCTGAAAATGGAAATTGATAGCCTTACATAGTCTAATGAATTTCATGAGGTGGCATACTGCCAAGTTTATGCTCATTGCAATCAAAACTGAACTAAGCGTGACTATGCAAACAATTCGATGATATTGCATATTGATGGATGAGATCACCTCTTCCTGATGATCAGGAACTTCTTTCCTTGCCAACTCTTCCTCTTCAGACAAAGTCGCTTCATCATCCTGTCAAAGAGATGGTCAAATATTATTAGACATACATGACAACTTTACTTATGGTTGGATGAACTACATTTTCCTGATTTTTAAATATAAACTCACATCCAGGTCAGATGATGTAATAGTAAGACTATCAGAGGAAACAATAAAGAGTTGAGTGAACAAGATGGATGTGGATATGCTACCTTTCCTTCATCAGCAGCAACATAATCTTTGTCTTCCTGAAAAAATAATCTCAGTTATGTTATCCAACAACCATACAATCCCCAAATAGGAGTTACAGAAAGCAGTGTTTTTGGCGAACATTCATCTAGTTCACCTATAAAACAGATCACTGATCTAGCTTTACTTCCAAGCCAAAGCTGATGTTAGACCCCAGACGCAGTTAGTGAAAAATAATTGACCAATTCAGACATTCAATCAACATCAACATTGACAAATTAATTTGTTTGAAAATTTAGAAACATTACTAGTGTTTCCAATTACTTCTCCATTCAACAATGTATAAGTGGTAGGTGCATGGTCGTAACTATATTTAACTAGACCGAACTTTATCCTAGTTATCTCTCCTGAATCAGGTCAGCTTAACTAGGTTCGCATGTAATCCCTTCTACCCTCTTTCTTTTGTATCAGACTTAGAATTTCCGTTCTCTGAATGGAAATGGGGTATAACCTCATATCGGGAAAAACAAATCTATATTTAACTAGGATTGTAGCTTAAATGTGCACGTTCAGCAATCAAGTATGTACTGCTTATTGCTATCATTTTCCACTTTTCCACATAGTTTTTAAAAGCTATCAGTGGAGGTTGAATAGCTGAAGATTTCACAAAATAGGGACACTGCTTTCTTGATACAGTATCTAATTCATGAAGCAGGGGGTACTTTTTTTTCCATTCTTCGATAAGAAGCTTGCTTGGGCATATACTACGAAATCGAAGGGTGGTCCATGCCTAGCTACCGATTAAAATACCACTAACTAGTTACTCCCAAGTCCCAACTACCACACATAAGAACTATCAACATAGAGCTCACCATCAGGCAGCGGGAAGAAATTATACAACAGTGGGATAAAGGATAAAGAAACTAGAGAAAACAGCACAGATGATTGGAACATGCCTGTTCATCTATAGAAGAGACGTTGCCGTTACTTTTTCCCTGAAAGGTTAAGAAAGTATGGTGGTACAGTTAGAGAAAATTATATGTCTAGGATTTTATTCCAAAAAAATGAATAAAGAATAAACCAACACAGGCAAAAATAAGATGCAGAATGCAAGTGTACATGATTCTTCTTAACAAACTCAGCATAAGAATGGCCATCGTCTTCTTCCTCAGAAGTATTGCCATCATCACTTGAAGAGTGAGCAGGTTTATGATCACAGCCATTGGCCTGATTCGAAGAATCTGAACAAGAAAAAAAATCTGCATCAATCAAAAGAAATACGTTCAAGGAGTCTGAAGTAAATCGTCTTACTAGTGACATGAGGGTCTCTACACTATCTCACCTACAATCAAATTCTTCGATCCCAAGTTACTTAACATGTCTTTGCTGTCTGAACTGCTTTCCCTGCTAACTGAGAAGCATTTAACTGATCAAATTATCAATTGGGTGTAAAGCAGTGTGCAGCACTGTTCCCTTCTATGTGTAAAACTATATAAGTGGGTAAAAGAGAACTGTTGTTGGAGATCACCTTTGGTTTCTGTATACATTTTGAGAATATCATCCAGTGGTAGGTCAGCTTCTGCCTGTAAAGCAGTTAATTCTTCGTTGCGCTCAGCTTCGGTGATCTGAGCTTCATCCTCATCAATAGTGTGTTCATCATCTTCCTGCAGCATTCCGCATACAAAGTATCATTCATACGCAACAAAATACAGAACAGTTTCGCAACAAAAACAAAATTGAAGTTCATGTGATATTATGCACCTAACAGGAGTTAACAGTATGTTGAAAGCTATTTAAATATGGTAAATTCTCACATTGGCAGAATATAACAACACACTATGATATATAATATTCCCTACAATTACTCTCGATTAAAGAAAAAACTGAACCAGGTAACTGAAATAGCTTACAGGCTCTTCGTCCAAGGAGCTCTCATAATCACCATCTACTTCCATGTTATCTGCAAACACAAACAGTTCAAACCAAGAAGTGGAAAGTCATTGAGATGCAAAGTACATCGCTAAGGTACAAACCAGGATCATCAGTTATTGCTGTATATTCGTTCTCTTCTGCTACTTCCTCAGTATGAGATGATTGATTTGTCTGCAAAGTTCCGTTTTCTAGTTTCTGGGGATAGGGCATGTCCACAAGGTTTTCCGCCAACATTGTCGAATACCTGGTGAAAACAATACCGTAATATACACATAGGAATTAAATCAAAATGCTACAGGTCAGACGAACCATAATGAGAATGACATACCTCTCAGTCTGACCTAAAAGGAAATCAAGTTGTTTATCAAGGGCCTTTTTCTTCCTCTCCTCAAGCTCCAGTTGATGCTTATAGACAACCTGTTTTCCCCAAATAAAAAACAACATAGCTAAATTTCCTTGAAAAAGGTATGTCCTAAAGTGTGTCAGTAATCCATGACATTAAAAGGAATAAATAAACTTGCCAGCTTTTCTATTTTGATCCAGAACTTCTTCACATCCTTGGAAATATTAAGGGCGACTCTTCTCATTCTATGTTCCTCCTCCTGCAGGAGTAATTCATCAAATAAAGAATAAATGTTACTTCCTCAGTAATTCTTCATTTGGGGCTATTAGGGTGCCATATCTTCATTCGAAAGCATTTTGAAAAATAACCTATTGCTAATATTTTATAGTTGAGCTATATAACACAGACGACCCGAACGGCCAAACCTTCAGTTTTCGCTCGCCCTTTGTTGCTTGGTCAACAATGCTCTTGTTGGCTCTTTGAGCAATCTTTTTTGCCATGGACAACTTCCATTTTCTCTCAGAATCAAACTCCTACAAATTTAAGCACGCCAAAAGAAACAGTAATTACAATTTCATGATAAAAAAACCATAAGTCTCCTGATGAGGTAGAAGGATTGCAAATTGAAACATAATGATAGAAAGCAACCTTAGACAGCCACACCATCTCAGCAAGGACATGGTCCCAATGAACTTTTGGCCGTCGAGGCTCCCTTGGGGCTTCAAGAGCCTAACGAATGAGATTACAGTTTCAGAAATTGTAATGAAAACCAAACAGAAAACAAGTTTACATTTTTACTGATATTAAACAATAACAGAAAATGTACAGAGGAACAAGACTTTACCCCATTATTTTACTCTCCAACAGAGCATGACAACATAAAAAATGGCAGCATGCAACTATAGGTATATATGAATAGAAATGACTCAACAAATTCATGAACTATCAATTCTGTGGGCTAACCTTCTGACGCCTAGCTCTTGTTTCATGGTCTAGTTTTGACCGAGGACCTTTTGATGCCATCTTTCCGATCTTTCGCAAAACTATCTCATATCTTAGGGTAAATGCAACGAACTGGGACTGGCATACCAACAGTGCAGAAACTGTCACTGAATTAGTACCTGTGAAGCTGTGATAATTTGTAGTGAGTAACAAGGGAAATAGCTGACATAACTAAGCAGATGATGCAGTATGATGACTTTTGATTGCTGCAGTGAAAGAATGAACGTTGAAAGCAGGTCTCCAAACCATACTAGCATATATTTGTGAAACCCCAACGGTCTTATTATTATAGTGTGACAAAAACGATGAATTTTCAAAAACTTTATTCCATACTTTGCTATTATTCTTTTAAAAAAAATAAAAGCTGATGTAGAGGAATTTGTATAATCAAAGCCCTTCATATCACATTATTAGGACTTGGAATAACTAAATTATGTAGCTATCTGGCATTCTGACTGATTCACTAAATAAATTATTAGGGCCAAGAACACAGTTAACAACTAGAACAATACGAAAATGGAAAATGGAGATGGATTGATTCACTGTGCATTAAAATGCAACCAAACAACCCATATGACGTCAACCTACAACCTGTGGTGAGACACAAGCTTGTGAAGCATGAACTTTTGTATTTCAGTCATGGAAACAGCTAAAGGAAACCCACAGCTACATAGTACAGCAACATTTCCTCTAGTTACACTAAAGTTCATTCCACAGGTAGTTTGTAAAACTGCTGATAAATACTACTTCACAGCTTGGTTACAGAACTAACACTCCAGACCAACAGACAGAGCTACATCCACCCCTTATCCAGCTAAAGGACCACCATGACACGATCTCCCCATCTCCAGCCACTAACTGAGCTAATGAAGCATGCAGACTTCAGGGCCTCTCAGACATGGTAAAATGACCACTCAAGCAGCACTAGTGCAAGGTACTGACACCATGTCAGCCCTACGGTCATGCAGGATAGCCACATTGCCATTGTTCAAACCCCAAGTACAAACAGCATTGCCTCCCAACATATAATTACATAGAATAAACAATGGAACATCAAAACCCGAACACTCAAGTCTCTAATCACCAACAACAGAAAACCTGCTGAAATGGCTAGAACACCCGGGCACGAGAAGAGCAGTGCAGACAAACAACTGCTGGCAGGAGGCCCAGTCTACAGCTAGCGGCTGAATGGGTGTGGAGGTTTTCTTGGAACCACAAAGCTCGGAAAATAAACCAAATCACTCATACACAGTTTGGATGGGTTGAGAAGAAAAAATATAAATATGAATTCTAGGATAGTCTCAATAAAGGGAATAAAATTATGTATAACACAGCAAGCAATCCGTCCAACCAAGCTAGGGGCCCTGGCACAAAACAAGAAACACCCAACACGAGATGGATCGGATCTCCGCTTATGACTGTGGCGTCCAGCGGCGGAGGCCTCAGAAATGGTGCAAACATGCAAGTCTAAGAGTCCAGCTAGGTTGAAATTGAACTATGCCGCGGTCAAAGACTCAAAGTACCAACCTGCGGGTGCCGCCGCGGGATCTGGGAGCCGCGAACCGAAGGCAGCACGCGCTGCCGCACTGGCGGGCGCCGTCCGGCGGCTCTGCCACCCGTGGTGACGGGCAGACGGCGTCGGCCTGGCGGTGGTCGGCGTCGAACTCGCGTTGGGGGCGCACCGGCCGAAGGGCGCAGGTTGCCGTGCAGCCCTGGACAGGATGCACTGGCGGCGGTGGGTGCTTGCACCGGCGCCGGCGTCCGGCGAGGGAGCGGACGCACCGGCGGCCGGAGCGCGGGAGCAGGGAGGCTAGGGTTTAGGCCTTTAGGATGAATGGGGAACGGGGAGGAGCCGCGGAGGAGGCGAGTCGCGACTGCGAGCCGGAGCGCATCGAAGCGACGCGACGGGCGGACGGGCGTCGAGGGGCAGAGAGTCTCGGGTCGGGACGCATCGGGAGGATGGGAAATTGGGCTGAGGACTACAGTAGTTGGGCCGGACATTACGTGGGCAAAATTACGGGCCGAGTATCAATCCCATTGCTGGCCCAGCCTAGGCCCACCTCGTGTTGTTTCAATTTCAAGATATATTTTTTAATCTTACCCCTACTTTGAAGTGCAATCGCATTTTTACCCCTGCTTTCTAAACTTTGTGATTTGCTCTCACCTATTCACAAATCAGCGCAATTTTAACCTTGGTCATTGTGTATTTGCCCCGTTTTACCATTGGCTAGTGAAAAAATCGCATTGACTTGGGAATAGTTGAGAGCAAAATCACGAAGTTGAGAAAACGCGGCAACATCACAATTACACTTTTTAAAGCGGGGTGTGAACACAAATAATCTTTTAAGATAATATATTAATTGATTGTTTTCTTAACTTCGGTGGGGTATAAAAATGTTCTTCTCGGGAAAGAGAAGCTTCTTTCTATAGAAGAAAAATCAATTTCATCAAGGAACTTCAATTAATTCATCATAAACCCTAAATGGTTGTAAAAATTCCTTTTTCAAAAAAATATAGATATTAGAAAAATTTTGGTACCATTTTGAAACTTACTTCGTGATAACTTTATATGGAGAAGTTGTTCTCTATGATTTTCTACGACCGACATTATGGAGAAAGGTTCTCTATGCTAGAAGCTAATAAGGAGAAGCTACCTTTTCCACTCAAACTCCTTAGTTCATTCAGGAGAAACACTTTACATAATTGGTGGCGAATCACTTCTCTTTTTCAAAATGGTTTGGTAGAACTCCTAGTGGATTCATCCTATAAGTTGCTCTACGAGTTCGGTCAAATATACCCTAATTTGTTCCCCCCACAACTAACTATAACTCTAGAAGGCCTGAAGTCTGATTCCAATATTTGCCATGAATGTTATCCATATAGCTGGTTTTAGTCATAACATATGTCCAAAACCTTTAATTTGATCAAGTTCATAAAAGTTTACATTAACATTCATAATAATCGAACTTGTGTTGTATATGTCGGTTTGTTGTAACCTTAATCAATATTACTCAGAACAATTTATTTTAAAAACACTTCAATTTAGCAGTAGATGGAGGTGTGAATTAAGTTCTGAGATCCCATGTGAATGTACACATGGGACCATTATGATACTAGTCCTATTTTTGCTCATATCATGATTATGCAACAATTGCAAACAACTTGACTAGATCGCAATATATACCTTTTGGCTTTGCTAATATTACTCAGAGGGTCCTAGCATCATAGTTCTATGATCCAAAATTTCTACTACTACCACCACGCCGTGCAAAAGGGAAAAGAATACACTACGGAAAATGTCAAGGTGTTGTCCATCTTGGCAGCCTGCGATGGGAGTCATGGAACCTAAACTACCCTCTTTGACGTACTCTAATAAAGAAGCTCAAAAAGAATTGAAATGATGTACGTCCGTAGGTGTGCTTGGTTGAAAGTTGAGATGCAATCTTGTGCTTGGTTGAAAGTTGAGATGCAATCTGATTTTGTAAAAACCGATAGATTTGAAGTGTTAAAAGATTGGGTGTACCTTTCTCACCAAACTTAGGACAATTCAATTTATTAGACTTCCTCGAGGTGAAATATTTCATGAGCACTAGCTTTTTTTTTTCAATTTTATCAATTCGTAGCAAACAACCCAAACACCCCCAATGTTAGTAGAACCCTTTATGATACTAGGTGATACCCCGCACGTTGCTGTGGAAATTCTTAGTTGCCTAAGGATATGCACACTTACAAATGCTAATAAAGTTAAAGCATAGTTTGTGAAAGCCAAAACTCTTGCTATTTTCAGAAGTGAAATCAATTTATATGAAATAAAGATATGCAGAGAAACAGGACGCTCTCTAGGGGGATGTTTGTTCCCAGCCTTCAGTTGCCACGCCACACGTGTGGTTGCCACAGAAAATCAGCTGGTGTTTGGTTTGCGTCTAAAATATTGCTCGCCATAGGAATTTGAGTTCATTTGATACAATGCAGGCTTTTCACAAAGCAAACAACATCTGACACCTGGACAGACACTTAATTACTTAATCAAAAACAAATTTGAGTCAGAACGTGAGAAAATTTAGGGAAAAAAGACAAAAGGTTGGGAAAACAAAATCTTAGAAAAAATGTCGTCATTGCTGCAACGCTCTTCTACCGAGCTGCTCGCCACGCCACCGTGCCCAGGCGCCATGGCTCCCCCTAAGCAGGCAGGCAACGCGCATCGTTGTTGGGTTGAGTTCACGGTGGTTGTGAGCCTCCCTTGCCACCGCCGCCGCGAGGGGATGGCCGCGAAGCCGCCGTTGGGCTCCACCTCCTACCGTCATCTGCTGCTTGCTCTTGTAACAGGAAAAGGAAAGCGTAGAGATCGGGTAGAGAGTTGGACCTCGGACGGCCAGTGAGCTTTAAGTAGTATGGGACTCAACACATGGAGACTTAAACGGTCCACAGAATATCAAGCGTTACATCTCTTGTTTACAGTCGCGCACATAATGATTATTGCAGCTAGCATGTTCAGCTGTCGCGATGGGAGTGCTAGCAGAAGAGCAGGGGACAGAAGGAGAGATGAGTGGAAGCAGGGAGACGAACGTGTGTGAGGTGATGATGCAGACTGAGTAATTATGATGATGTCAGCAGATGACGTGGATGAATGTGGTTCGAGAGAATGGTACCGATTATATAGTTTTGTATGATGGACCACTTTATGATATGTTTCCTACTTGATGCTCCCTTGTCACATTTGCTTTTGATAGACGGTGTGTCGTCAATAAAAAATTGCTTATGCTGACTTTTGAATATCAGTGTGAGTCAATTCATTATATCATAAGTACTCACAATAGTATTCTGCCGATGTACCGCGGGCTGGGGTCGGTGTTTTCTTTTTCTTTCTTTCTTTTTTGTTTCTTTTTTATGTTTGTTTCTTTTTTTATTCTTTTCTCGTCCTTTTCTATCTCATTTTCCTTTTTTGTTTTTCTTTTTTATTCGTACTTTTATGGAACTCTTTTTTGTTTTTTTATTTTTTCTTCTTGTTTTTCTTTATTATTTATATTTTCTTTCTAATATTATTTTTTTGTTTCATTTTTCTTTCTTTCTTTTTATTCTATTTCTTTTATTTTCCTTATTTCACTTTTATTTATCTTTCCTTTTTATTTATTTATTTATTACTTTCTACTTTATTTTTTCATTTCTATTTCCATTTTTATATTCTTTATTTTTTAATATTTTCCCTTTATTTTTTTATTATTCGAGGTGAGATGTAAATTTGTTCTCACTATAATAATAAATTGTTCCGACTATAAGTATTTTGTTCGGGCTATAATAACAACTTGTTCTGATTTGTTCTGACGCTACATTTGTTTTGTTCGAGATGACACACAAAATTGTTCCGACTATAATAGGATTTTGTTCTAACAGTTGTTCTCATTTGTTCTGACACTTGTTTTTGTTTTGTTCGAGATGATATACAAATTTATTCTAGCTATAATAATAAGTTGTTTCGGCCCTAGTAATATCTCGTTCTGGCTATAGTAAAATTGTGTTCTGTCTATAATAATAACATGTTCTGACCCTTGTTCTGATTTGTTGTGGCACTACATTTGTTTTTGTTTGAGATGACACACAAAATTGTGCGGACTATAATAGGATTTTGTTCTAACAATTGTTCTCGTTTGTTCTGACACTTTTTTGTTCGAGATTACATACAAACTTGTTCTAGCTATAATAATAAGTTGTTTTGGCCATAGTAATGTCTTGTTCTCGCTATAGTAAAATCTTGTCCTGTCTATAATAATAACATATTCCGACCCTTGTTCTGATTTTTTCTGACAACACATTGTTGTTCGGGATGACATATAAACTTTTTCTGACAGTTGTTCTCATTTGTTCTGGCACTGCATTCGTTTTGTTTTAGCGATGACAGAATATATAACCTTAATTAAAAAATACGAATAAAAAAGTTTGTCAAAATATAATCTAGTGGGCTTGTTTCGAAGTTTTATTGTCGGAAATCCAATGGTGGGATCAAAATTTAATTTTGATATTTGGTTTGTGATTTATAAATTTCTTAAGGTTCAAATAACTTTTAACTTTTTACATGCATGCACTCACCCACTCTTACTGCATGTTGCGCCTTTCTTTTCTCTGGGGTGCCGGTTTCCTTTAGTGAAGCGTTCCCTCATCCGAGGTGACTAAATATGACACAAATAACAGTCCCAGGAGGCTGGCAACACATTTATTACAACAGGTGGTTCAGTCCCTTACATCACAGCGGCATAGTGGGAACGGGAGCGTCACTGCCACGAGAAACAACACAAAAGCTAAAGACCAAACTACAATAGAGAAGACTTCTAAGGCCTCATCAGAGTACCACACCATGGAAGCTCTCTGTGGAGACCCTGAGTACACAGGCACGGTTGGGTGTAGGGCAGCGACCTACTCGACGTCTTCGGGGAACGAAGTCGGGATCCTCCTCGAAAACGAGTTAGTAAAGCAAGGGTGAGCACAAACGTACTCAACAAGTTCAACCCCACCGACGGAGGGGCTTATAAGCGGGATCATGCACAGGATATAACAAGGAGCGAGTTACGGTTTATTTGCAAACACATTTACTCATGCGGGGGTTCATTTTCGAAAAGAATTTAGCAAACTATTTTTATAACCCAAGTAAGTCGAGTTGTTTTGAGGAAGCCAATTAGGGACTACGGACTCCCCGTCCGCAGTAGCCCGGTGCACACGGCCCACACACTTTTCCGTAAAACAACTCACGCCATGAAAACATCCCAAACCCAAACACTAATTTTGTGACCACACCGTGACTTGTCCAATACCGTGGACACGACTATTCGAATAGGTTTTACACTCGCGAGTGTGACAACCCGCCCAGGGAAGTACCGTACTATTGCCTAAGACCGATCCACTTGGTCATTAAGCAATAATAAAGTATCATCCCGTCGTAAGTCGCCGGGTTACCGCCCGGTAAATCACTTGAGAGCACAAGGATCGAATATATGCATTAAAACTCACTCGAAGGCGAGTCCAGAGATACAACAACATTCAAATCCAAATTCGTACCCCGAAGGGTTTAATTATTACAAACCATGGTTTTTGTCATGACAGAATAGTTCATAGTTTTGAAAAGACAAGCGGAATTTAACTAGTGGCGGCGAAGTCACCACCGGAGGCCATCCATGATGCTTCAGCAGTCGTCCTCCACCCACTCCGGCTCCCGGCCGGCGGGATCTCACCGGCCACACATCACTGAAGGCATGACCTGGATCAACACATCATAGCAAGGCTGAGTATACTAATACTCAGCAAGTCTTACCCGTCGGTGATATCTACTTCACCACATCTAGACCATGAAAGGCTTTTTGGCTACTGGGTTGCTTTTGCTAAAAAGTAACAAAGAGTAGGTCCTTACTTTCAAGATTTTAGCACAAGTTCTAGTAGTTTAGTCATTACTACATTAGCCAACTAGTACAAACAAAGTTGTACAATACGATTAATCGAACATCATCTTCATCAACTTCCATCATTAGGGATCACATGACTAGTGGAGTAAGTAGTCTCGGATAACGGTGAGAGGCCGACAATCGATTGATTTAAACCTTGCAAGGTAGACCCAAACACACGGTCGGCCGCCCCCGCGAGGACAACTCCCCGGCCGTCCCCATAAATCCTCGGGTTGGGATCGAATCTTACGGTCTTTGGTGCGAGCTATCCGCATACCCCGTGAGATACCCGAGTCACCATACACCACCGTAGCTAGCCGTGAGAGCGAATACCAAGAGTAGTAATAGTAAGATCCCTCGCCGCCTCATTATGGTACTAAGCTTACCGGTCCCATACCCGCATATGCTTGGTACGTTCAAAGACTTAACCCACATAACCACCGGACCGGAGCCCGAAGCCATGCTCTTACCACGTGAGCAATCCATTTAAGGATATAGTATGATTCCTATCTAGGAACCTATTCTCGCGAGTGAGGTCATCACTCGACTTGTAACGGTCCTATAGCTTAGCAGCTATCGACCTATCATACTAGTAGAGACCAAAGGTACCTATGGATCATGCATCTAGGGTTTCATTCAACTCCTGAACATAAATGCAGAATCATTCATAGATAATTGAACAAAGAACTTTTAAAACTGGGTTAGATGCACCGGAGCTTGCCTTCGTCGACTAGGTTAGCTTGGGCACCCTCGGTGTCGAGTACGTCCACGTACTGCGCAGAGAACCTTCCGCTCCGCCTTCCTCGGTTTCCGGACAAGGGAGTAATCTCCGTCCGAAGATCTACATGGAATGCAATGCACTTTAGGTGATGTGATAGTTTGTTGTCTTATCCAACTCTAGGTGGTCATATTCACCTTAACAAGCATCTATCTAAGGTTTCTATTTGAGGAAGTCATTGGTTGTACATGATTACTCTTTTATTCCTTATTTGAATAAAGGTTTTTATTTAAGATTATCATTTCATGTGAAAGCTTCATTTCCTTTTTATCTTTACCAACAAAGGTGTAACCTATATCTTTTATTTATGAATTAAATTTCTTATCAGCAATGTTAATTAAATTTCTTTTATTTTTATTAAGTACTATTTCCAAAAAGAAAAAGGATTTAATTAAGGAATTCTCTTTATTTTAATTTCCCTTTAATATTAAAAGGGCATTTAAGCCATTATTTAAACAATTAAATTACCAAAAATCAAATGTGTGTTTCTTAGGCCTAACAAGTACCTATCCTGGTCCATTGGGCCCACATGTAAGTGTTGGATGTTAGAAAATTAAATATTATTGAAAATAACAAAGGCTAGCTAGTGATTCAACTTAAATGCAAATAAAAATAAATAAGCATCAAAATTACCCAAACTTTACGGTGGATGTTCTCTGGTCCTAAACAAGTCTAAAAAGCTAGCATGTTCACATGGAACCTCTACGTATTTGGTTTATTAATTTACAAAGGAAAACATGCATTAAACAAGAATAATTATTTCTGTTACTCCTAAATTCATGATTAATTCACAAGATGTGCCTTTTGACATCACAAGACAGTGTGCACAAGTTGGACTCAAGAACATAAATATAATTAACATGAAAAATCATCTATGTAGTTTCTGCGAGAGATGGAAAAACATTTTTATAACAAGATTCGCATGATAACTTTGTGCAAGTTTTGGCACAACATCTAGTCCTATCCTAACTCACAACATATCCAAAGCTTAGGCTGCAGAGAAGCTCGTACATTTCAAGTTATAACAAGTTCAAACATAACACATTTGTAATTTTTCTGTCAAAACTACTTTGAATCTAGCCACAAGTATACATCAAGTAGGTGGGGTTTAACATCCCGAGACCTACAAAATTTGTTTGAGAATTTTTGGAATTTTTCGTGACTTTCTAGGGATTTTCTAAGACCGTGGACCGATCCGCAAATAAACTAAGTTACGATTCCTTGCAAATAGGCCCCCGGATTTACATCCATGCCCCTCGGCGGCGGCGGGAGGGCTCGCCGGCGGCGATGTGGGGCCCGGCCACGACAACATGTGGCACGGAGAAGGCAATTGGGCTCACCACGGTCCTATTGGCGGTGGTGGCGAGGGCGGAACGTGCTCGGCCGACGCGCGCACGGCGGCGGCGGCGGCGCGCGCTCGGGGCGGCTCGGTGTACCGTGGTGTGGAGGCCAAATTGACGCGAACGAGCGCGCTTGCGAGCTTGCCCGAGTGCTAAGGGACCTAGTGACGCGCTTGGACCGGCGGCGAGCACGAGCGGGGAGAGCTAGCACGGCGGCGGCGGGATGGCGGCGGCAATGGCGCGGGCGGCTCGGTGCGGCGCGCGAGGAGAGGCGGGGGGGCTTTATACCCGGCTCGGGCGGCCCGTGGGTGACGCACCGGTGACGGCGGAAGATGCGGCCGTGCTACGGCGGCTCGAGGCGCGCGCGCACGGTGGCGACGCCGCCGACGGACCGCCGGTCCGTGGCGCGCGCGCGCGCACGGCGCGCGCGGACGCCAAGCGCCTCGGGACCGGAGCGCATCGGGGCGCGGGGCATCGGGACGCGGCGTGACGCGGACGTCGAGGTCTCGGCGCGCGCGGGCACGGGCGCCGGGCAAGGCCGGCGGCGGGCGGCGACGGCGGCGCACGGGCGCGCACGACGCGCGCGCGCGCGCGCGCGCTCCGGCTCTCGGCCGTGCCGCCGGTGCATGCTTTGACTCGATTTTTCTCAAAATTTTTCCACGGAACCGGACCAAGTGATGAATACCAAAGTTGTAGATCTAGGTACCGCCTACAACTTTTACAAAGACCGTATAGGGTTTTGTTGCCTAGATTTGAATCCGTGGAAGTGCCAACTTTGAATGTCAGCATGTGCTTGCCAACAGTGATCTCTGGCTTGCAAGGGCTTTTTCACAATTTTCCCCTCCAAATCAGCAATGCCACTCTACATGAAAGTTGTGTCCCTCAACAAGATCTACAACTTTCCCAAAGGTAGAATTTTAAGTGTTTAGGTGAATTTTGGAGAACGCGGCAAAAGTTCCGGCAGACACCTGTGGACACTGGGTGGCAAGGGGGTTTGACCCACCCTTTGACCAAGGGTTGACCCCACAAGTGTTTTACTATTCACTAGGGTCACTTAGGGGTATGTTAGGGAGTTTTCATGGGTGAGGGCCCGGGTTGACCTAGGGTTGACCATTTGACCGGCTAACCGTGTCGTTAGCGTTAATGACGGTAATTAAAAACCCGGGGCGTCACACGGAGGTTGTACATCTTTACCCACAAGTAGGGTACCGCCACAAGAACACCTTAGTGTCGGTTTGGATCCTATCAAAGCCATTACCCACCTTAGCTAACCCTACGAGCCACCACGAAAGCAACCAAGGGGTTATCTCACATAACCGGGGCGTACCTCACACGGATCGTACCCCTACTCCTTGGTCTCCCGCCGCTCACCCGCACCCCCGATGGCAAGTAGATTAACTAGTGGGATTTATGCTAAGTCGTTGCCACATACAACGGTCGAGTGGTTGTATGATAATTGGGCCGGGTGATATGTCACACAACCCGGACCTTAACGACAAGATGGACATCTCCGGACATGCTCAACCACAAAGGTACGAGCTCACCCTTACTCCCGACACACACGTCCATCCCGTCTACCCGGTTCTTTACTCATTTTCCACAATATCCGTTGACGGTGAAAATCCGTCAACCTAGCCATGAGTTTACCTTCGGTGTTGGCATAAGTTTTATACATTATCCATTGGTACTAACCCCCGTGGTATAACAAGTTCACTTGTGCGTGTCGGTTTTGGAGTTTAGTGTTTATGCGGGGTTTTAGCATTGAAAGCAAGACTTCCGTGATAAGTTCATCAAGCACCTTGTGACAAGACCTTGAAGCCCCGTACAAGTCATGCAATGAAGCAAACTTAACTCCAAGAAGCCGGGGACTTAACTCGAGAAGATGACAAACTCCGAGGACCTAACCGTAAAAGTGCCGAATCTTGCGGGACAAGGAGCTACGTCCAACTCGAAAAGAAACTCGACGACAAGGGCCTACATGCGAGAAGGGGGAAGGATCTAGAAGACTCGGGAACCGACACCACACGAAGGAGGCCGGGAACTTGGCCCGGATGGGCCTGAGCCGCCGGCCCGAGGCCGGCCGCCCAACCCGGCCCCGGGCCCATTTGCACCCTCCTTTGACCTAGCCGTCATTCTCGGCTATTTATAGCCCCGGGTCGAGAGCCACGCATGAATCAATTCATCATCGGCCGCCGAGGAGCAAGAGAAGAGAGGGACACCATCCCGGAGAGGAGAAGGTCGAGCTAGTTGACTAGGGTCTCCCCTAGCCGATGTGGGAACCTTGCAAGGAAGACCACGTCGGAGTTCCCGAGCTAGAAGCAAGATCAAGGTAGGATCCCGGTGGTGATCTTGTTTATGCATCATTGTATTAGTTGAATTATCAAGTTGAATCTATTTCTAGCGATCAAGCGTTTCTTCGATGATTTCGTTTTTCGATCGGCTTTACTTATTCTAGATCTATTCTCGAGATAGATCACATAGGGTGTTCTTGTAGCCGCGGTGGCTAGAGGTACACGCCGGATCTTCCGAAAGAACTCGACTTGTCCTTGGACTCGCCCTAGACTACCCGCATGAATAGGAATACGTTGTGACAGAACGGGGGTTCCGAAAGGCGGGCGTTTTCGGAGTCGGACGGGAAACCACGATTTAAAGAGGCTTCTAATAAGATTCGATTTGCTACTTCTTCTCTTGCTTGGAACTTCAACAAAAGGCTTAACCCGATCTCTCTAGATCGGTTTATCTACCCTATCTATCTTTGTTACCTCCGGTCTTTAGTAGATTAGATTTGTTTTGTGTTCTTTATCTAGATGCATTAGGGTTTTCTCTTTACCGAAGATTGAAGTTACTTGGCTTTACTAGATCATCTTTTGCGTCACACATTTGTTCCACGGATTCGATACCTTGGGTTCACCACTCGAGGGAAGAAGGGTCCCATGACTACGACGGGAGACATGTCCGCTTGCAAGTCTAAACGAACTTTGATACAACTATTAACCGTCAACAAGCCCCTTTTTTTCGGCGCTCGTTGTCGGGGAACAAGTGATCAAGATTTGATCTCTTATTGCCTTTTTTTGTGTGATTTTCAGTTTTCTTTTAGCTTTTCTTTTAGCATCTACTAAACTTTGATCATCCTCAAAATAAATCTAATCTAGTTTGTCTAACCCTAGTTTTCATAGATTTGTTTTTACTTTCTAGTTTTTGCATATTTTGTTTCTTGCTAACCCTAACGAGGAGATGGACGGCTACCTCTCCAACAAACCCGATATTTTTGTGGATGATCCGAGAAAAACTTTACGAGCTAAGGAGACGTGAAGCACATCAAGCTAAAAAGCCGGATTTTGTAGATTCGAAGTCGGAAGACAAAGGATTAAAGGAATCTCCGAAGAATTCACTACCTCAAAGTCCTCGGGAGAATTGACTTCCACCGATGGGTGACCAACCGCAAGAACGCAAGATTGGGGAGCTATGCACCCCGGATATCATCGACCTACCAATCTTGAATCTTGAGGAGATCGGAAGACCGTTCGAGATCAAGACCTCAACAATCCGCATGGTGCAACATTCACCCTTCACCGTAAAGAGGATCCGAACCTTCACCTCCAAGCATTCATTCAACTATGTCAGACTTTCAACATGGATGGGGTGACTCAAGATCAAATGAGGGCAAGGATTTTTCCGTTATCACTACTCGGGAAGGCTTTGCAATGGTTCCACTCTCAACCGGCGGAGACGGTGCAAAATTGGAAAACATTGATGAAGGCTTTCATGAAGGAATACTACTCGCCGAGTAAAACTCAAAGCTTGTGTAATAAGATTGCCACCTTTGTTCAATATCCTATGGAAACTATCTCGGAGGCATTCGAGCGCTTCAATGAGTACACTCGGGCGGTTCCACATCACAAGTTCCCGAAGGAAGACCTCGTGCAAAAGTTCTATCAAGGACTCACCATGGCGTCAAGGACGATCATCGATGCATCGGCGGGAGGATCTATCATCGAGCTTACACTGATGGAAGCTTTCACTCTATTCAAGAAGGTCGCAGATAATGACACATGGGCGTCATCCGGACGCCTACATCCGGTTCAACCCACGGGAAACGTCAAAGGAGTCTTGCAAGTGGAGAAGGAGAACATACTTGAGATCGATTCACTCATGAGGAGGTTGGAGAAGATGGAGATAGAAACGAAAGAGGCTCGAAAGAAATCTAGACCCTTAAGTGGGTTTTGGTGTATTGATTGACAACTAGATTAAAGATCTAATGTCTTTGTCAAGCATGTGAACAAAGTTGATATATATGACATTAGTTATCTACATGGTGAAAACAAGCTATGTGTATACAAGATAAGTTGAGGCAAGGTTTTAGCCTCATATTGTGAAATGGCTTAACTCAATGGTGAATGTCATGATATTTGATATGTGTGTTCCCATGAAGCATATAGATGGTATATGACAAGCTAATGAATGATAAGAAAGAGGCATATTGATTTTGGAACATTGGATGTCCTCTTATTTAAGGAAGAAGCTTGTTATAATAAAAAGGGATATTTAAATTAAAAGAAGGCATGATTTCAATAGAATTCCACTCTTGATGTTGAATCAAAGTTTCACTCAAATTGGCAACGAATGGATGAAGAAATCAAGCAAGGGATTAGCAACGAGGTACTAAGCTAAGGGTGGCCGAGTAGTGACTTGGACCATGTGCTTGGCTAGGGTGAAGTGGCTATAGCTTGGAAAGTTTCGAGGTATCAAGTCGAGCCTAACCGAGTGAAGCAATGAAGAAGCATTGCATATTCGTTGAGTCATGTGAAGGGTGACTTAATCGAGAATTGGGTTTCATTCTTATATAAAGATCAAAGTCACTAGCTCAAGGTAGCAGTTGCTCAAATCAATGAGACATTGATGGATGGATCTCTCATGAGGATATATTGATCAAGTATGGCCATTCTTGAAGAAGAAGCTCAAGAGTTCTAATATTGCATTTATATTTGATCTTGAGTATAGGTACGCCATACTATCAAGAGAGATGCAACGTGGATAGCTTTGCTTATGTCTCGGTGCTCAAACCTAACCTCCCAAGTGCTATCATGACAGAAACACTTTTCACAACACATGCACTCGATGGTTTTTGTGACAACCCGCCCAGAAAATACCGTACTATCGCCTAAGACCGATCCAATTTGGTCACTAAGCAATAGTAAAGTATCATCTTGTCGTTAGTTGCCGGGTTAACGCCCGGTAGATCACTTGGAGTACATACAGAGGATCGACACATGCATTAAAACTCACGCGAGGGCGAGCCCAGAGTACAACATGAGTTAAAAACATTTTATTACAAACCATTGTTCCTGACATGGAGTAAAGGTTCAGAGTTCGTAAACAGCGGAAATAATTTAAACTAGCGCAACGGTGAACATCACAGGAGCCCATCCGTGATGTCATCACTTGTCGTCACCCTTCGGTCAACAACACCTCGCAACAACAGTTTTAAAGCAAGGCCGAGTATTCTAATACTCAAGCAAGACTTAACCGTCGGGTGATAACTACATCACCGAACTCTAGACACGAAAGGCTTTTGGCCGGTGGAGTTTTCTTTTGTCGAACAGGTGACTAAGGATAGATCCTTACTTTCAATATTTTAGCACAAGTTCTAGTTGATTACCAATTCTAGATGTGCCATCTAATTCAATCAAGAATTGGACAAGCATTTAATTCATACAACAAGTATTCACCAATTCCATCATTATGGGATATCATGGCCGATTGATTAAGCGATCTCGGATAACGGTGAGAGGCCAACAATCGATTGATTTAAACCTTGCAAGGTAAACCTAAACACACGGTAGGGCGCCCCCGCTAGGACAACTTTCCTAGGCGGTTCCCAAAAGTCCTCGAGTTGGGAACAGAGCCTACGATCCCGGGTACAAGGTTAGCCGGCATACCCCGCAAGGTACCCGGCCTCACACATGCACCCCCCTTCCCGTAGCTAGCGGTAAGGTGAATACTCAAGAGTAGTAGGGAAAAGTTCCCGCGCCGTCTCATTAAGGTACTAGGCTTACTGGTCCCATTCCTAGCAAATGTTTAGTACATTCAAAAGCTTAGCCCACGAAAGCCACTGGACCGAGCCCAAATCCCATGCTCTTACCACATGAGTAATCCATTTATAAAGATCTTAAGATTCCAAAGATAAGAACTTATTCTCGCGAGTGACGAACATCACTCGACTTCTATCGGGTCCTATAGCATAGCAGCTATCGACCTAGCATACTAGTGATAAAGCATATGTACCTAGGGATCATGCGTCTAGGGTTTCAATTCAACTCCCGAAACGTAAATGCGCAATCGTAGCAAACATAATTGCATAATTTTAAAGGACGGGGTTAATGATCCGGGCTTGCCTTCGCCGGCAAGGTTGGCCTTGGGCCCTTCCGGACTTGGGTCCGGGTCTTGAGCTACGTCCACGTACCACGGCCCTTCGTCGGCTCCTTCGTCTCCTCCTTCCGCACGAGCGTATATCTACGATCGGGAAGATCTACACGAGGATGCAAATGCAAGATTTATTTGACAATTTTAATTTAATTAATTACAATCAACAAAAGACAATCTTGGGGTGCATGGTTGACCACATTCACCTAGATAAGAAATACATTCAAGCATACTCCTCCAAGAAGGAACAATATGCAACTCTTTATTAAATATTCCTTTTGATAGTGATTGTGTGCATATATATGTAAATAATTAAATTTAACTTCACAAACAGTAGTGGGTGGGTATATTTAGCCTTTTAAAATGATTTACAACCACACACAAGGTTATTAGGGATGGTTGATGATTTTTCCCATTTGAAGATTATTAAGCCCTTAATGGCCTTCAAAGCTTTTATTCATGAAATTAATTAACAAAATTCAGTGGAAGTGTGTATTAAACACTAAACACCTATAGCAAGCCACCTGGACACACATGCATGCTTTGGATAGCTAGAAATTAAATATTTTTGAAAATAACAAAAGCTAGCTAGACGGACAAGGTAAATGCACACAAAAATAAATACTCAACAAAATGATCCAAACTTTCTCACACATGAAATATGGTCCAAAACTAGCCTAGGGGTGCAGCATATACACCTAGAACTATTATGAAACTTGAGTTATGTATTTTCAAAGAAAACAAGCATAATTCAAGAGTAAATATTTCTGTAATTATAAAATTGTGATTAATTCAACAGAGGTGTGTTTTGGAATAAAAAGACATTATGCAAAAGTTGGTTGCAAAAATCTATTTATTTTTAGCTACAAAAATCATTTCTGCAGATTCTGCAGAAATGGAAAAACATTTTTATAAAAAGATTTACAACTTAACTTTGTGCAATTTTTGGTACAGGAGCTAGTCATGACCTAACACACAACATATCAAAAAATTGGACATAGAGGATCTATATATTTTGAGATATTGCAGATCTAGGTTTTCAACATTTCTATTTTTCATGCAACAACTAACAGGAACTAGCTCAGGCAAGAATAACAAAAGTTGTGGGATTTTTCACCACGAATCCAAAAAAATTGGGTTTGCATTTTTCTGATTTTTCTACG
This sequence comes from Cenchrus americanus, assembly GCA_947561735.1. NCBI lineage: Eukaryota > Viridiplantae > Streptophyta > Magnoliopsida > Poales > Poaceae > Cenchrus > Cenchrus americanus. Next base: position 26,768,544 of record OX387241.1, on the reverse strand, counting down.
ATTTTGTACGCAATTTACAAGAATCGAAACATGGCTTTACTATTTGAGTTACCAATTTGCGGTGCGGGTGCCCTCGAAAAGAACTTTCTTTTTGCAATGTGGTCCTTGGGGGCGGGCAGCGGCGGTCCGGCAGCAATTCCGGCCGGGGATCGCCGGATTCCGGCGTGGGAAGGGTAGGGGAGTGGCCTAGGGGCTACTAGGGTTTGATTTGCGGGCTCGGTCGGGGGTGAGGAGCTACGGTGGGCGGCGCACCGGCGGCCGGCGGCCGGCGGCCGCCGCGGGCCGTGCCGCGGCGCGGTAGGGAGTCGCCGGCGCGGCCGGGGGCGCACCAAGGCGAGGGGGAGGAGGCACACACCCGCGCGAACGTGAAGACCGACTCCCCTTTTATGCGGGCGTCGCGCACCGCCTCGTACGGCGTCGCGGGTAGCACGCGCGCGGCACGACGCCGATGGCTCGGGGCGCGGGAGCCCTCGGGGCACAAGGCCACGGTACGGGCGCGTACGGCGCGCGCGCGGCGCGGCGCGCGCGCGGCGACGCCGCGCGCGCGCGCGTCCTCGCGTTCGGCGCCGAACGTTGCGGACCGCCCATGTTTGACCTAGTTTTTCTCAAAAATCTTGAATAGAAGTGCACAAAGTGATGAATAGGAAAGTTGTAGATCTCACTACCATCTAGAACTTTCACAAAGGCAAGTATAGTGTTTTTCTCACCGGATTTTGCACAAATGACCGCCAAACTTTGAATGCCGCCCCGTTTGGGGAAACGGGGAGGTACCGCCGTTGACTACATTTTTCACCAATTTCCACTCAAAACTTGAAATGCAAATCTACATGAAAGTTGTGTCCCTCAACAAAATGGACAACTTTCATAAAGGTAGATTTTGAAGTGTTTAGATGAATTTTGGAGAACGCGGCAAAAGTTCCGGACGACATTCGCTGACGTCAATTCTTAAGCGGGGTTTGACCGTGCCTTTGACCAAGGGTTGACCATGGGCGTGTGTAGACTTGGGCAAGGGGTCTAATAGGGTTCATTGGCGAGGTTTTCGAGGTGATGACCCAGGTTGACCTAGGTTTGACCGGTGTTCGGCCGGTTTGACGCGGTTGATCCGGTCATTAGCGTTAATGTCGTTAATTAAAAACCTGGGGCGTCACAGTTTTGGAGCTTATTTTCAGTTGGAATGGATGCTCCTCTGAATAATCTTTCCATAGAGTCCAAGATCATCGAATTCGGAGTCCGGAGTAAAAAGTTATGGCTTTTTTCTCTCGAGGTGACTTGTCTTTGTCCGGTGAACCTTCGGATATTCCAGAAATTTTCCGGAGATTCCGGACTTTCCAAAGATTCCGAAAAAATGTCCGAATATCCGGAACTTTTGAATCTAACGGCTAGTTTTGGGGATTCCGAGTATCCGGGGATTTTTCGGAGTTTCGGGATTTAACGACCAACGACTAGTTTTTGGGTGATGGGTATAAATACCCCTCACCCTCTCCCTTTGGGGTAGCTGGTTCCCCACATGAAAAACACATATCCACAGCCCTTTTAAGCCCTCCCATCTCTAGTATAGCAAGAGATTTGAGAAGAGAAGAGATTTGGGTGAGGGATTGAAAGATTGAGTGAAAGTTGAGCTAATCCATCCTTGAGCACTCGAGTTCATGGCAAGAGATCTTCGTGGCGTTTGTTACTCGTGGAGGGTTGCATCCTAGACGGCTAGGCTTCGCTCATAAGCTCCCAAGGTGTGGTGAGTCGTGGGAAAGTTTGTGAAGGTCTTGCTTCACCTTCGCAAGGGAAGAAGCCATCTAGTAGATCGGGAAAAGGGTTGAATGCAACCCGGCTTCGGTAGGAGAAGCACCCAACGAAGACTAGGATTCACACGGTGGTGAATCCGAACTTCGGTAAAACAAATTCTTGTGTCTCTTGTTGGTTTACCTCACATTTACCTTGATATATCTATCCTTTCTTGCTTTCATATTTGTGGAGCTACTTGGTTGCTAGTGTTTGTGAAGTGCGGACACTCTATATTAACCAAGGAACCGATCCTTAAGCCATACACCAAGTTTGAGTTCAAGTCAAACAAGCAAACAAGAAGGAAAAGAAGAGGGTAGTCAACGCCAGTGCAAACCCGGTGGCACCAGATTTGCAAAACCGGTGGCACCGGTTTTGGGCAGTGAGCTTATTCCGCTGCGAAGGCGCCAGTCCAGAGATTCCAAACTTTCCAGAAACTCCGGAGAAAAGTCCAGAGTATCCGAGGTTCACTGATAAATTTGTTTTAAGTGGTGATTTTCGGGACTCGCCTATTCACCCCCCTCTAGGCGACATCAAGATCCTTTCAATTGGTATCGAGCCTCGGTGCTCCGATTCGAGCTTAACCGCTTGGAGTTTAAATATGTCAACTTCTTGTGAGGTATCGTTTGAGCCTCTTCGGTTTGATGGCTCAAAATACGATTCTTGGTCTCCGCTCATGTTCTTCATGTATTACATACTTGGGGTTCTCCATTTGAACAAGTTGTGGAGGCTAGCATCCTTCCCGAGGATTTTGATAGTGAGGACACATCCAACCTATCAAAGGAGGAAAAGGAAAATGTGCTCCATAACTACTCTATTACTATCCTCATGTATAATAATGTGAGCAAGGTTATTCAAGAATTCATCTTCAACAATGAAGACATTTGTGATGATGCACATCATATTTGGGTGGCACTCAAAGACATGTATACTAGTGCCGATGATGACGATGAAGAGGAGTCACTAGAGGAGTGCTCAACATCAACATCTTGCATCCCTCCTCTAAAGACCTCATCCACGAAGCAAAAGAGTGACAACATTGCGGCCGCCTCCGACTCGAGGCAAACTTGGTTGCACCGAGTTCGAACTCGATGGCACCGGGTTTGGCGGTGATCAACACCTACTTGCTTCGTCGAACTTCGAGCAGCATCGCACAATTCTATTAAGGTATCTACAGCCCCTAGTACTTCCTTACTATGTACTAACAATTCCAAGTCTCAAGTGACTAAAGGTAGAAGGAAGAAGGGAAGTGAAGTTGAGCAATTTAACTTCGAGCTTGACAAGATGACCAAGAAAGACAAGAAGAATGTGCTAGAGCTCAAAAAGAGAGTAAGAAGGCAAGAAGATGATCTCACAAGACAACAAGCTTATCGAGACTCCTTTGAAGAAGAATTGAAGAAACTTAAGGAGTCAAATGATGTCTTGTCTAGAAAGTGCAAGGAGGACATTACCAAGGCATATACTTGTGCTACTTACTCTCTATCTTGTGCAAGCATCCTTGGAAAAGGAAAATCAAGCTCTCAAGGACCAACTTGAGGAAATCACTTGCAAGTTTGTGAAACTACAAGCAACTCAAATAGAACTTGAATATTCTCATGAGAGGCTTGTATAATCACACACTTTGCTAGAAGTGGAAAATGAGGTTTTGGTAAACTCGGTTAAATTCTACACACCTCATTGCACCACTAGCACTTGTACTCAAGTTGAAAATGATATATCTTGTGCTAACCCATGTGGCCCAAAAGGCAAACCTTCTTGGTATGATTGTGTGATTGCGAGAATCTTGTGATGACTTCATTGCTCAAGAAAATGATGATCTTCGCAAGAAGTTGAAAAGCTCAAGAAAGAGGTGGCTAAGTTGAAAGGAAAAGAAAAGGTGCAACCTTCTCAAGATAACCGTGAGCCCATGGTGAAGAAGCTTGAGAAGAGGATAATCGTCACTCGATCAATCTCTCAACAAAGCCACAAAATCAATGATCACAAGATTAGCAACAAAACGAATCTAGATCATATCAAGTGCTACAAGTGCTCACACATGGGACATTATGCATCCATGTGCTCATTCAAGGAAGAAGACAATCCAAACCAATTAAAGAGGCAAAGAAGTCTTGCTCAAAGAAGATGCTTTGGTTGTCATGAGAAAGGGCACAAGATTGAAGCTTGTATCAACCGGGCAAAGGTCCCCTCGGGGGAACCCGGTGGCACCGGGTTTGCAAAACCGGTGGCACCGGTTTCCACCGAGAAATCTCAAGAGAAGCTCAACAAGGGATTTCTGAAGGCTCAAGCAAAATTCAGAGAAAAGAATGGCTCAGTGACAAGTGTAAATGGCAATGGCAACATCAAGCACAAAATTTGCTACACTTGTTGTCAAAAGGGACATTTTGGTAAAGATTGTCCCAATAGTAAGAACCCTAAGATCAACCATGTTCATTATAGTAATGAGAAGCTTAGGAGTAACTCAAATGACTCCAGTGCCCCTAAAGTGGTTACTTCACAAAAGAAGGGCACAAAGGCCATTTGGGTACCTAAGTCCTTGATCACTAACCTTGTCGGACCCAATGCACGTTGGGTACCAAAACATGCCTAAAAGGACTTTGCAGGTACTTGGAGTAGCATTGGAAGCTTGGTTCACTTGAGAAGATATTAATTTTCATTCATCTATATCTCAAGAGAAATTTTGTGACTCATCAATAGAAAAGGACCAAGTGACATAAATCAAATAAATCTCATTCAAATGCTCCTCCCATGATAAGTACCTCTCCGTCGTTGTTCACTCTCATATGCAAAACTTCCTCATGTGCTAGTTGATCATATGAGGTGGACAACTTATATATGTTCTCTTTGGCAAAATTGTGTCAAATACCATTCGATGCTATTAACCGCTTCATCTAGAAGCTTTGAGTGGTTGTTGCATGCGGGAACATATATATGAGCAAAAGCAAAAAGAAAAAACAAGAGAAGGATCTCGCAAAATGCAAAAGTGCCAAATTCTGGAAGAATCGGTGGCACCGAATTCATAAACTCGGTGGCACCGAGTTTCCCAGGATCAGCAAGGGTTGGAGAGGAAATTTTTGCAAATACCTCAAGGCACATTATTTTTGATTCAAAATAAAAGGAGACTAAGCAAAAATAGTTTGTAAGCTATTCTTGATCTCATTTCACATATTCTTATTCGCTTATGTATTTTGACCAAAATGTGGAGCTTGCTACCCTAGTGCTTTAATTGAGCCAAAAGTGCACTTCTCAAGACTCAAATACTTGATGCACCTATTTAGGGGGAGCTCACTTCACATTTTGTGTCTCTTGGTACTAACATCACTTGCAAGGATTCATGTGTGTAGTTCAAGTGTGAGGTGTCTCAATATTTTATCTATACTCTTCACTTGAATGATTCTTATGGCAAGGGTGTTGGTTGTGAGCAAGCCACATGACAAGGAGGTCACCAATCCATATCTGTAATTGTATCTCTTTCTCTTTATTTTTGGATTGGATTACATTTATCTTTGGCTACTCACCATAGCATGGTTTAAATTCCTTAACTTGGACATAATTGACCAAGGTAGTGCACATGTCCCTTCCATCCACATATCCATGTGCGCACTATATCTTTGAGGAGTTTAGCCCATGCTATGAGGTTTCATGTTGGGTGACTTACTTCCATTCCACTCTCAAAGAGCCATCCAATGTGAGACTAGAGCTTGTACTTTTAATATCTGTGTTCTCTTGTCATCTTAGCACACAATGGGTATTTCTCATCAAAAGTGACAAGAGGAAGTTATTGAAAGACTAAAAAGTGCAAGTTAACTTATGTGAGTTTCTCTAAGTGAGAAAATATAGAATGAAGGCAAAGGTATGAATCCTAAATTCAAGTTATTAATTTGGGCATCTAGGCCCTATTCTTGCTAGTGTGAGTTTTGGTGTGCAAAACGAGCTAGCATCACCTTGATTTGTTGCTTGGTGGTAGTGATGAGCTTTTAGATATTTAGTTGATGCCTCACAAATTTTTTGTTGGAAATTTTATTTTTCTAACCGTGGATGAAAATTCAGTAGAGGCATGAGCTAAATATGATAAGACCTATCTTGGCTAGTAATCTTTGCATACTCTTTGTGACTTAGGATAGACTTTCAAAATTCACTAGCTTGTGTAGGTGGTGTGCCTTTTTGCAAAATATTTGAGTCTTGATCTTTTAGATCATGTCTTGTTGTTTATAGTTATTGTTGCTCATGTTTGAATGTTGGCTAACCATAAATGGCAAGATTGTCTCAAGTTCAAAGGAAGCTATTCATTCTTATCTCAAGGAATTGCAAACTTTGGATTTCTCTCATTTCATCAAAATCTCTCAAATCCATATCCGAGACAGAGGGTCGTGTAAAAATGAATGTAAAGGGCGAGAGAAAGAAAGGGGAATGAAAATGGAAGTGCGAGTTTTAAAAATATGGACAAAAGTCCGCGGGTCAAGTGAAACCCGGTGGCACCGGTTTCCGAAAACCGGTGGCACCGGTTTTCGTCGGCAAAGCACAGATATACCCGTGACTTACCCGGTTACGGTCCCTCATTCACCCCACTCACCCCCCTCTCTCTCCCACGACTCAAAACAAGAAAAGGAGAGGGAGAGAAGGAGATTTCTTGGCGATTTGAGGATTCCACCAAGGATTTCAAGGCTTGGGACAAGATCTCGGTTCTCCAACTCGGTTGGACCGCATTCCCCCTCCATTCCTAGGCCGGCAGCAAAGACTTTCACCATGTCGGGAGGTACCCCATGTCTTGGTTTTGCCCGATCTACTTTTCTAGGGACTATCTCTTGGATTCCTTTGGTAGAATGGCTACTATATGGTCCTAGAACAGATTAAAATCAATGGATTGAAGATTTATTAGCTGCTGGTCAGGGGCATATTCTAGGGTTTGTGCTGAACCCGGTGGCACCGAGTTTCCCAACTCGGAGGCACCGATTTCGGTACAAATTGGTTTGTCCAGTTGTGGTTTGAGGTCAAGAAAATTCAATCATATGCTTTTGTCGCAGAGAAATGTTCCTAAGGCACATATGTATCTCTTTTTGTCACAGATCCAAGGATTGACATGGTTTATGGGAGAAGGCAACCTAGAATGAAGAATGCAAGTTTTGAGTTCAGAAGAAGAGAAGGAACAAGCAGCGCTCATGAAATTACAGAAGATGTTCTACAGCCACCTAGAAGGTCAAAAAGGGCAGCAGGAAGAATTAATCTCCCTAGAGGTGCTATGCGCATTGAGGACTCCGAGCCTGAGTCAACCTCTAGTGATGATGATGAGGAGAGCCCATACGAGCGGGAACCATCCCCTCCCCGAGCCACCTACAACGCTGCTCAGCGCAAGAGAAAGGGCAAAAACATCCGCACAACTAGCCATGAGCATAGTCAGGGCACCGGAGAGGATGACAGTGATGGTGAGTATGAAGGCATCTCAGTTCTTGGACCACAACCCGTTGAGAGTGGTGATGTGAATCACTTCAATGTGAGATTGAGGCCACCCGTTGACCCTGAGCACCGTAACATAGTCAACTATAAGGGAAGGGGTATGACAGAAAGGGCAAGAAAGGAAAGGGAAAGGAATCCTTTGGCCGTTGGTGGACGGAATTTGGATTATCGTTTTGGCACCAAATTTCATCAAGACTATTATGCAAGTGCCATCATCAAAAAGACTACCCCATTGCTCGCTCGAATACATTGATTGGGGATACTTGTCGATCATGGAGGATCCAAAGATTGCTGAAATTATTCGGGAGTGCAAGAGGAAAAATGTTTATGACATCATGGGATTTGCCAAGTCATGGAACAATGAAGTGATTACACAATTCTATGCCACACGTTACTTCACCACTTCGAAGAATGACAAAATTGTGCATTGGATGACCGAGGGAAAATGGTTTGGTATCACTTTCACCGAGTTTGCCTATCTACTTGGTTTTGATGAAGAAGATCTTGGAAGGATGAAGATCCATAGAGATCATGACATGGACAAGGTAGATATGAAGTTCATGTATATCCCGGGACAAGAATGGAACTTTGGACGAGTCAATGGCATGCTACCATTCTATGCATACTTGCACCACATGTTTAGAAAGACACTTGCTCCTAGGGAAGGGGACCAATCAAATGTGTCAAACTATGGAAGAGACTTGTTGAAACACATGTGTCCTAATGAACCGGAATTTAGTGTTGTGGACTACATTTGGGAGGAAATTCATTCCACCTCCGCTCACCACAAAAGAGTTGTGGATATGCTCCTTATCTCATGCATGTCATTGAGGCTATCACCAACTACACATTTGTCTATGATCTTGAGCATAAGCCTTTCCACTTGAAGAATGATGTTGTGGGACCGTCACTAGCTGATTTGGAAAGGGCACAGGGAAATATTGGAGGCCAAGAAGCCCCCGAACAACCCACCGCAGCTGCTGCACCATCTAGGGCAGCAAGGACTTCACATGGTCGAGGGCGTGGACGTGGGCAACAACAAGCGCAAAAGCCCCTCTCCCCACTTAGAAAATTGTTCAACTTTTGGTGTGGGTCTTGCATGAAAGAAAATGATGCGGTTCACAAGGAAAGACAACTTAGGAAGAGAGATTCAAGGATGATAAGGCTCATGTATGAAAATCCCTCTCCCACAAATAGGCCTCCCATGCCACACGCACCATCCGATGAGGAAGAGAGTGAGCCAAAGACCTTTGAGAGCATTTGGGAAAGATCACAACAAGTTGATCCGCAAGCAACAAGGACTTTTGGGATAGAGCCTATGGAAACTCATATTACAATCCCACCTTTGGAGGAGTGTATAGTGCTCGATCGTCTTATTCAGAGGCTCCTTTCATGGGCACACAAGGCCAAGGCACATCCTCTAGCATGCCTTTCGTGGATCCTAATGCACAAGGAAGTTCAAGCGTTGTTGGTGGATACTACTATGGCAGTGTTTTTGGCTTAGTGAACCCATATGAGGGAATGGCTTCTCATCTTCCTCCATTCCCGCCACCACCATCTTTTGTGCCTCCGAGTCAATTTGTGCCACTGCCTCAAGATGATGATGAAGAAGAACCATGAGCAGATGTCCAAGACCCCCAGGACCTTTTTGGGTGATAGATGACAAAGGGGGAGAGAATATGTCGATTGAAAGCTTGTTGATCCGTCGTCTGTCAAAATCCGGTGGAACCGGTGTCCGGATCTCGGTGGCACCGGTTTCAATGTGTGTGACAACCCGCCCAGGAAAATACCGTACTATCGCCTAAGACCGATCCACTTTGGTCCTTAAGCAATAATAAAGTACCATTCGTCGTAAGTTGCCGGGTTAACGCCCGGTAAATCACTTGAGAGCACAAGGATCGAATATATGCATTAAAACTCACTCGAAGGCGAGTCCAGAGATACAACAACATTCAAATTCAAATTCTTACCCCGAGGGGTTTAATTATTACAAACCATAGTTTTTGTCATGACGAAATAGTTCAGAGTTTTGAAAAGCAGCGGAAATAAACTAGCGGAAGTAAAGGCACCACGGGAGGCCATCCATGATGCTTCAGTAGTCGTCCTCCACCCACTCCAGCTCCCGGCCGGCGGGATCTCTCCGGGCCACACATCACCGAAGGCATTACCGGATCAACACATTATAGCAAGGCCGAGTATACTAATACTCGGCAAGTCTTACCCGTCGGTGATATCTACTTCACCAAATCTAGACCATGAAAGGCTTTTTGGCTACCGGGTTGCTTTGCTAAAAAGTAACAAAGAGTAGGTCCTTACTTTCAAGATTTTAGCACAAGTTCTAGTAGTTTTAATCTTTACTACATTAGCCAACTAGTACAAGCAAAGTTGTACAATACAATTAATCAAGCATACCTTCATCAACTTCCATCATTAGGGATCACATGACTAGTGGAGTAAGTAGTCTCGGGTAACACCGAGAGGCCGACAATCGATTGATTTAAACCTTGCAAGGTAGACCCAAACACACGGTAGGTGCCCCCGCGAGGACAACTTCCCGGGCCGTCCCCATAAATCCTCGGGTCGGGATCGAATCTTACGGTCTTTGGTGCGGGCTATCCGCATACCCCGCGAGATACCCGGAGTCACCATACACCACCGGTGGCGAGCCGTGAGAGCGAATCCCAAGAGTAGTAACGGTAGGATCCCTAGCCGCCTCATTATGGTACTAGGCTTACCGGCCCCATAACCGGCATGTGCTTAGTACGTTCAAAAACTTAACCCACATAACCACTGGACCGGAGCCCAGATCCCATGCTCTTACCACGTGAGCAATCCATTTAAGGATATAGTATGATTCATATCTAGGAACCTATTCTCGCGAGTGAGGTCATCACCCGACTTGTAACGGTCCTATAGCTTAGCGCTATCGACCTATCATACTAGTAGGGACCAAAGGTACCTATGGATCATGCATCTAGGGTTTCATTCAACTCCCGAACGTAAATGCACAATCATTCATAGATAATTGGGTAAAGACCTATAAAACTAGGTTAGATGCACGGAGCTTGCCTTCGTCGACTAGGTTAGCTTGGGCACCCTCGGTGTCGAGTACGTCCACGTACTGCAGAGAACCTTCGCTCCGCCTTCCTCGGTTTCCAATGCAATGCACTTTAGGTGATGTGATAGTTTGTTGTCTTATCCAACTCTAGTTGGTCATATTCACCTTAACAAGCATTCATCTAAGGTTTCTATTTTAGGAAGTCATTGGTTGTACATGGGTTACTCTTTTATTCCACATTTAAATAAAGGTTTTTATTATCATTTCATGTGAAAGCTTCATTTCATTTTATCTTTACCAACAAGAGTGTACTTAATATTTTTATTTGTGAATTAACTCCTTATCAGAGCTGATAATTAAATTTCTTTTATTTATATTAAATAATACTTTCAAAAAGGAAAAGATTTAATTAAAGGTTTCTCTTTATTTTAATTTCCTTTTAATATTAAAAGGGCATTTAAGCCTTTTATTAATCAATTAAATTACCAAAAATTACATGAGTGTCTCTTAAGCCTACTAGCACCTATCCTGGTCTATTGGGCCCACATGTAAGTGTTGGATGCTAGGAAATTAAATATTGTGGAAAATAACAAAGGCTAACTAGTGATTCAACTTAAATGCATACAAAAATAAATAAGCATCAAAATGATCCAAAATCTCTTGTGCATGCTCTCTGGACCTAAACAAGCCTAAAGAACCAGCACATTCACATGGAAACCTTACTGAACTTGGTTTATTAATTTACAAAGGAATACATGCATAATTCAAGAATAATTGCTTCTGTTCATCCAAAATTCATGATTAATTCACCGGATGTGTCTATTGGCATTACAAGACAGTTTGCACAAGTTGGGCTCAAGAACATAAATATATTTTACAGGAAAAATCATCTAGGCAATTACTGCAGGAATGGAAAAGAATTTGTCTAGCAAAATCTAATGCATAACTTTGTGCAATTTTTGGCACCGCATCTAGCCATGTCCTAACACACAACATATCCAAAATTTAGCTACAGAGGATTTATATTTTTCAAGTTAGGATAGATCCATGTATAACACATTTGTATTTTTCCTGCCAAAACTATTTTGAATCTAGCCATGAGTATACAACAAAAGAGGTGGGGTTTAGCATCCTGAACCCTACAAAATTGGTTTGGGATTTTTCTGATTTTTCTGTGAATTTCTAGGGATTTTACAAGCCACTGGACTGATCTGCAAATAAACTTAGTTAGGTTTTCTTGCAACCGAGGCCCTCGAAATCACAACCATGCCCTCGCGGCGGCGGGGAGGGCTCGCCGGCGGCGATGTGGGGCCGGGCCACGGCAACAAGCGGCTCGGGGGTGAAATTGAGCTCACCACGGGCCGAAAGGCGGTGGCGGCGGGGGTCGGGGGTGTGCTCCGGCGGACGCGCGCACGGCGGTGGCCGCCGGCGGCGCTCACGGCGGCTCGGGGGTGTGGCGGTGTGGAGGCTAAATTGGAGCAAACAAGCGCACGCGTGAGCTTTCCGGGTGCTAAGGAAGCTAGCTACGGGCTTGGACGGCGGCGAGCGCGAGCAACGGGCTCTAGCACCGGCGGCGACGACGATGGCGGCGGGCGGCTGCGGGTGGCGCGCGGGAACGAAGGGGGGGCTTTTATATGCGCGCGCGGCGCATCTAGGGGTGATGGGCGATGACGGCGGAGATGCCCTTGCCGTGCTACGGCGCTCGGGCGGCGCGCGCGCGCGCGCGGCGGCGACACGGCCGACGGACCGGCGGTCCGCGGCGTGCGCGCGCGCGCGGCGGCGGCGACGCCGGGCGCCTCGGGCGGGCGCGCGTTGGGGCGCGTGACCTCGGGACCGGGCGAGGCGCGGGTGGCGAGGCCTCGGGCGGCGCGGGCGCGGACGCCGGGCGTGGCCGGCGGCGGGCGGCGGCGGCGGCGCGCGGGTGCGCACGACGTCGCGCTGCGGCTCCACCCGTGTTGTCGGTGCTTGTGTTCCGGTGAGTTTTTCTCAAAATTTTCAAACATAACTGGACCAAGTGATGAATACCAAAGTTGTAGATCTAGGTACCGGATACAATTTTCACAAGGGCTGTATAGGGTTTTTCTTCCTAGATTTGAATCTATTTGAATGCCAACTTCGAATGTCGACTGTTTCGGGGAACGATGAATCCTGTCTTGCAAGGGGTTTTTCGCAATTTTCCTTTCCAAATTTGAAATGCCAATCTACATGAGAGTTGTGTCCCTCAACAAGACCTACAACTTTCCTAAAGGTAGAATTTTAAGTGTTTAGGTGAATTTTGGAGAACGCGGCAAAAATTCGGCGGCATTTTGTGGACACCGGGATGGCAAGGGGGTTTGACCCACCCTTTGACCATGGGTTGGCCCACAAGTGTGTTTACTATTCATTAAGGGTCACTAGGGGTGTGCTAGGGAGTTTTCATGGTTGAGGGCCCGGAGTTGACCTAGGGTTGACCATTTGACCGGCTAATCCGGTCATTAGCGTTAACGACGGTAATTAAAAACCTGGGGCGTCACAGCCTACCCCCTTAAACGGAATCTCGTCCCGAGATTCGATTTGACAACGAAGAGATGGGGAAAAAGACTCACTGTTTCGGGATTGGAGGAAGCCCGGATACTTGGTGTTAAGAAAATCCTCTGTCTCCCACGTGGCTTCTTCTTCCGTGTGATGGCTCCATTGGATCTTGTACATTCGCACGGTGCCCGCCTCCGGTCCTTCGCTCCTTTTGGTCTAGTACCTTCAATGGATGCTCGACGAGCGAGAAATCCGGCTCGATCCAAGCATTAGCTTCGTGATGATCTCATTCTCCGGAACAGGCGGTCCCTTCTTCAACTCGGGTTACATGGAACACATTGTGAACCGCGGAAAACCGTTCTGGCAATCGGATACGGTAAGCCACGGGTCCACAGGCTTCTATTACTTCATAGGGTCCAATGTAGCGCGGGTCTAACTTTCCCTTGACTCCGAACCTTTGCACACCTTTGGTGGGGGATACTTTCAAGTATACATGATCTCCCACTTCAAAGTGTCGAGGTGCGGTTCCCTTATCATGGTAACTCTTTTGTCTCATCTGGGCCATCTTCAAATTCTCTCTTATCACTTGCACCTTTTCTTCGGCCTCTTTAACTAACTCGGTCCAAAGAGTGTTCTTTCTCCGGTCTCCGACCAATTCGGTGGGGTGCGGCATCTACGTCCGTATAGAGTATCGAACGGTGCCATTTTCAAGCCGGCACGATAGCCGTTATTGTAAGAGAACTACGCCAAGGACAAACACTTGTCCCAACTCTTGTCAAAGTGCAAGATGCTTGCTCTCAACATGTCTCCTAAGATCCGATTTATCCTCTCCGTCCGACCATCGGTCCGTGGATGATAACCGGAACTACGGAGGAGCCGAGTTCCCAAACACTCGTGCAATTGCTCCCAAAAACGGGCCACAAACCGGTCCCTCTATCGGAGATTATAGTCTTTGGAATTCCATGCGGACGAACTATGTGGTCTACATACAACTCGCATATTGTTGTACGGAGTAAGTGGTATGCACGGCAATGAAGTGAGCGGTCTTGATGAGTCTATCCACGATTACCCAAACGAGTCCTTCTTTCTAGGGGTCGGGGGTAAACCCACAATAAAATCCATACTAATGTCGTCCCATTTCCACATAGGTATCGACGGGGGTTGGAGTACTCGCCGATTTCAAATGACTTGCTTTCATCCGGTGGCAAGTATCGCACTCGGCTACATACTTGGCTACATCCACCTTCATATTAGACCACCAAAAGTTCGCTTTAGATCTTGGTACATCTTGGTACTACCGGGATGAATAGAGAACTTGGACTTGTGAGCTTCATCTAGAATGATTTTCTTGATTTCCGGGTCAATCGGGGACCACTAGACGTTTTCCAAACCGGACCAAATCTTGGTGATCCTTCCGAAACAAGTGTACTTTGGGTCTCCCTCTACTAGTTTCGCCTAATGGTTTGTATATCGGCATCATTGCGGCGGGCGGTGACAATCCTGTCATAAAGGCTTGACTCTTCCGTCAAGGCATAAAGGATTCCTGCGGCACCACTTCTAAGTTGAGCCTTCTCATTTCTTCACACAAGGGTTCACTGACTGGCTCTAACTCTAGGTGGTTGCAATGATCCTTGCGGCTAAGAGCATCCGCAACAACATTTGCTTTACCGGGATGATAGTGCACTTCTAAATCATAGTCCTTGATCAACTCAAGCCATCTTCTCTCGCCTCATATTCAATTCGATTGGGTGAAGATATATTTGAGGCTCTTGTGATCAGTGAAGATATTGCAATGATTGCCCATTAGATAATGTCTCCATATCTTGAGGGCATGAACAACGGCGACTAACTCAAGATCATGGGTAGGATAGTTGAGCTCATGGGGTCGAAGGGCTCGTGAAGCATAGGCAATGACTCGGCCTTCTTGCATGAGGACACAACCGAGACCTGTGCTCGATGCGTCACAGAAGACTTCAAACGGTTTGGAATTATCGGGTTGAGCTAGCACTGGGGCTGAAGTTAGATGTTGTCTGAGGGTGTGAAAAGCTTTCTCACATGCTTCACTCCACACGAATTTTACTCCCTTCTTGAGCAATTCGGTCATGGGTTTTGCGATTCTAGAAAAGTTAGGAATGAATCGACGGTAATATCCCGCCAATCCTAGGAAACTGCGGATTTGATGTACGGATTTGGGTGGTTTCCAATCCATCACCTCTTGAACTTTGCTAGGATCTACGGAGATACCATCGTGGGAAATGGTGTGCCCTAAGAATTTGACACTTTTCAACCAGAATTCGCATTTGGAGAACTTAGCATAAAGCTTGTGATCTCGCAAACGCTGAAGGACAACTCGGAGATGTTTGGCGTGTTCTTCCTCGCTCTTAGAATAGATGAGGATATCATCGATAAAGACCACGACAAATTTATTGAGTTCCGTCATGAATACGGAGTTCATGAGGTACATGAAGTAGGCAGGTGCATTAGTGAGTCCGGAGGACATGACCAAGAACTCGTAAAGACCATAACGAGTGGAAAAAGCGGTTTTAGGAATGTCGCATGGTCGAATCTTGATTTGGTGGTAGCCAGAACGAAGGTCGATCTTAGAGAAGACTTTGGCACCAGCCAATTGATCAAACAGAACATCAATTCGAGGAAGCGGGTATTTGTTTTTGATGGTGATCGCATTGAGTGGTCGGTAATCTACGCACATTCTCAAGCTACCATCTTTCTTTTTGACAAAGAGGGCGGGGGCAACCCCAAGGAGAAGAGCTCGGGCGAATGTAACCCTTATCTAGCAATTCTTGGAGTTGGGTTTTTAGTTCGGCTAACTCTTTGGGTGGCATGCGATAGGGTCTTTTGGAAATGGGTGCGGTACGGGTTGGAGCTCGATCACAAACTCGACATCTCGTCCGGTGGCATACCGGTGCAACTCGTCGGGAAATACATCCGGTACTCACACACTACCGGAATTTCATCAAGGGAGGAGATAATGGTCACATAGGCACAAGAGTCGATGCACGCGTCCCGAAAAGGTAGGTACAAGGTAGTGTGCCCGACCGTAGGAGAGTTGATCTCTATGACCCTATCGATATATCTAGAACCACCTTATGTTGATTCATCCATTCCATACCCAAAATAACATCAATGCTTCCCAATTTGATGGTTATAAGATTAGATCGAATAACCTTACTTCCTAGTCTCGGAGGAACTTCGAAGGTCACCAATTGAGACGTGATGTCTCCACCGGGTGTGGTAATTTTATAAGCGATTTGGTTTGTACTCCTCTTAAACCCAATTTGTCTAGTAGACTCTCATTTATGAAACTATGGGTGGCTCTGAATCAAATAAGACCTTAACGGGAGTGTTATTGATACGGAATGTACCCGTGAGTACCGGAGCTCCCGCCGGAATGTCACTCATGGTGGTGAAGTTCGGCTTGCCCCGACGCACTTGCACCATAGGTTTCTTGGCCGGAGTGGCTGGCTTGTTTCCCGTACTGCGATTCGCGGGTTGGGCTTGATCTGCTCGGGCTTGGGATACTCATTAATGTAGTGCCCCGGCGGCCATAGTTGTAGCAACGACGATCTCCAACATCATGAGGGGGTGCAATAGGCTTTGGAGCCTGGCTCTTTGGGCACGGCGGGAACCGGAAGTTCCCGGCGGAGTTTGCCCCTGGAATGGCTTCATCGTCTAGCGTCCGGTTGAAGATTGCTTCGGGATGGGCACGGGGCTTCCTTCTTCACAAAGCTAAACTTCTTGCTTGTTCCGCCGCCGGGGGTGAAACCGGGCATCCTCTTGTTGTCCCCATGGGTTTTCTTCATAGCATCATCTTGCGAGATAGCTTTATTCACGAGCTCATGGAAGTTTGCGGGCTCGAGCGGATTCGGGCGCTCATACGGCTTGCCATCAAGCCCGTCGCGGAACCGCTCCATCTTCTTGGCATCGGTATCAACATGATGCCCACCGTCCGGCATAAGCTATTGAACTTCGAGCATAGCGGTACACGGAGTCGGATCCTTGACGGAGGGCTAACGGCCTCCCTCATCTTCCCGTCCATCAAACCCTTAGGGATGTGGTGGCTTTTGAAAGCCTTGCTTGAACTCTTCCCAAGTCACAGCGTGGCCTCGCTGCATGGACTTGAAGTGGTCCCACCACATCAAAGCTTCCCCTCGCGGTTGCAAGACTGCGAAGTTTGCTTTGTTCTCCTCGGAGCAAGGCGGCACAAAGGCAGAGAATTTCGCCTCTATGGCCTTGACCCAAGCCTCGGCTTCCGAGAGGGTCTTCTCGCTTTAGCGAAGGTTGGCGTCTTCATGGCGATGAGCGGGGCGTACGTGGTGACTCGGTTAGGCCCCTCGTGGTTGGCCCCCTGTGGC
Source organism: Cenchrus americanus (assembly GCA_947561735.1). Lineage (NCBI taxonomy): Eukaryota > Viridiplantae > Streptophyta > Magnoliopsida > Poales > Poaceae > Cenchrus > Cenchrus americanus. The sequence continues at coordinate 26,751,375 of OX387241.1, read as the reverse complement.
GGCCCTCGGTTCATCCGCCGGGCGATCCGCCGCTTTGCGTCTGCGGGATGCGGCGCGGCACCTCGGTTTGGGTGGCCATGAAGGCCTCCGTCGGTGTCATGGGCGGGGGTGGTGGCAAGTCACCATTACCACTCGCTCCAAAACCGTTGGGAGAGCTACGCGTGGTTCCCACCATCCGGAAAGTGAGCGTTATTAGTGAGATAACCAAAAGCTTACTCCAAATGATGACAAGCACGATCATGCATTATCACATCTCATTAGTAATTAAATAATGAGAACGACAACAATATTCTATAGCCACCAGGATTCATAGAATCGTTCTTCTCGATCGGTTGGGACGGCGATTACTCAATTGCGCGGCTCATAATCACTTTTGAACGATCATCGTCATTCCGGATACCAAGAAGGTGGTATACGAATGAGCACTTATTTGCTGGCAACGAGTGATGCTCTTAAAGATGCTTTGTTTTACCAACGTTTTTAGGAGAAAAACAACGCAATCTTTGACAAGCGTGATCATTCGCAATGAATTATCCAAGGATCTGGTATTCAACCCAAGAAAATTTCAATTTGAAAGACAACGAAATTCACTTAAAGCATACAAGCTTAAGCATTCTTATTACAACATGACAGAACAAGGTTCAAAGACATTACGACTCGAATTCGAAACATCATGACAGTACACGGTACAATAGTTGCTTGACACGAAGACGTGCTGTCAAGCCAACTACTCTAACATCTCAAAGACAACTCGATAGGATCGACATCCTGCTGCTCCCTGCTGTCGGCAACCTAGTTGCCCACCGAAGCACCACCGTACAAAGGCGAAGGCGGGGGAGTCGGTAGCGGTGGTCCTGCTCGGCTCGTCCGATCCCGGACCGGACACGACCGCAAATCCTCCGGTGTGCACTGTCGGGGGCGGTGGGCGTAAGGCCACTATAGCACGTAAGGCGGCCACACGTACGTCGGCCTCTCGCACGTGCTCCTGCATCTCGGCAATGTTCCGCGGTAGTGTCGGCCTCTCTATCTCGTGTGCGTCGGCATCCTCCTCCGGTGCATGGTTCTCCGCCTCCGGGTCCACGATCCTCGTAGGCGGTCACCTCTCTCAAGCTCCGGTGGAACCTCCTAGCATGCGGCTGTCGTTCTCCTGCTGCACACGGGTAAGCGTGAAGTTCGAGCCGCCGGTGTCTTTGCCGAAAGTCGCTCCCAATCGCGCCTAGATGCCTCCAAGCGGCGTGCAATTATCGCCGCGGTGTTATAACGCAGCCCCACGGAGTGTGAAGACCACGTCCGGACAACGGGCAAGTGTCCGGGTAACATCCAACGGCTGCTAGGGTCGGTAGCTCCCGTAGATGGTCCATACGGTCCAACCAAGGCCGGGTCGTGAGGACTCACGGCGAGGAAACGGTCCAAACGGGGAAAGAGCTACCACGGTAGGGTTGTGGTCACAAAAGTCGTCGGCACTGCGAGGGCGGGCGACTCCACGGACTCGTGCGTGATAAATCCCCGGTAAATAAAGCTCGGGTCAAACCGGTCGGCGTGGTGCGGGTGCGGCGGCACGAACGATCACCCTGCAGCGGGGAACACCAAAGCGCTCAAACTCCTTCACCTCGTACGTCGGTGGGGTAAGGTAGCCTGCGGCACTGAGTGCTTCCCATGCCAAGCGCGGAAAACCCTCCCAGTGCAACCCGTTGGTACGGATCGTACCGTCAGCGTCGAACTGGTGGAACACGGGGAAATCCATCTGTACACACATGTAACTCATGTCAGATCTCAAAGAGAACGGCATGTCAAATGGTGAAGTTCTGGCAGATGTGAAATAACTTCATAACTAAAAAACCAGAAACCTCAAAAAATCCCCAAGTTTTAAATGAAGCCTTTAATACCTTTAATTAGCCCTTTTTAAGGTTGAACATCGATTAAGGAGACAAGATGAAAGGTCCCTAACTTCGAAAGTGCCTAGGAAAAAGTGAACCAACCCATCGAAACTAGGTTTGAGATTTGTTATTACAAGACAAATTGGTTGAGGAGCCATTATATTCAACAATTTGGTTTAATTAACCTATCATATGGTAAACAAATTTTGTAAAATTTCGGCAACATGACGGCTAGGTATGAAAGGTACTCTAGTTTATAAAAAGCACACACTAGCATAAACTTCCTTAGAGAACACATGGAATTCCGATTTTTGGGTCCAAGTTAGTTATTTCGATTTTTAATATGCATGCAAGACGTCCTATTCGACCTCACATGGCAATCAAGCCAAAACCGAAGTTAGTGCGGTGGCAAGGCTTATATTCGTCTCTCCCTATAATATCTAGTCGAGAGCTATACGGTACTTGCTTACAACTAACGAAGCGCCGTTATGTACTGCGGAAAACGAACCTTTCGTGCCGGCACGTCACGAAAGCGTCCACATTCATTACCGTTCACTATAGAAACGGTATCCATGCGTTAAGCCGCTGCATGGACGGCGTCCTACTTAAGACTCGACGCGACGTGAGTGCCCATTGGAATAGGTCTCACTCATCCCTCACGGACTTTCCGTGGTACCATCACGTATGGCAAAACGTGACGAGACTCAAACGCGACGTGGCACCCCTTGGAATAGGTCCCACTAGTCCCTCACGGGACTTTCTGTGGTACCACCACGTATGGCAAAATGTGATGAACTAGTATGGTTGTGCGAGAATGTAAGTCGACATAAAGTAATGTCTTCGGGAGTTAGCAAAATAAACCATAGGTTAATAAGCCACACAGAAAGAACCCAAAATTCCCTCTAGGGCCTCTCGGTCTAGTTTATCCTTAGCGGACCAACGTATTTTGGAAAATCGAGAAAATCTTGGCATATTTTATTCAAAAATCGGTGATTAAGGTTTATTAATTAATCTACGGTGCATATAAGCTACGATGCCAATCGTGACAACCCGCCCGGAAAATATCGTACTATCGCCTAAGACCGATCCACTTTGGTCCTTAAGCAATAATAAAGTACCATCTGTTGTAAGTTGCTTGGGGTTAACGCCCGTAAATCACTTGAGAGCACAAGGATCGAATATATGCATTAAAACTCACTCGAAGGCGAGTCCGAGAGATACAACAACATTCAAATCCAAATTCGTACCCCGAAGGGTTTAATTATTACAAACCATAGTTTTTGTCATGACGAAATAGTTCGAGTTTTTGAAAAGCAAGCGGAAATAAACTAGCGGAAGTAAAGACACCACGGGAGGCCATCCATGATGCTTTCGGTAGTCGTCCTCCACCCATTCCGGCTCCCGCCGGGCGGGATCTGTCCGGGCCACACATCACCGAAGGCATTACCGGATCAACACATTATAGCAAGGCCGAGTATACTAATACTCGGCAAGTCTTACCCGTCGGTGATATCTACTTCACCAAATCTGGACCATGAAAGGCTTTTTGGCTCTTGGGTTGCTTTGCTAAAAAGTAACAAAGAGTAGGTCCTTACTTTCAAGATTTTAGCACAAGTTCTAGTAGTTTTAATCTTTACTACATTAGACAACTAGTACAAGCAAAGTTGTACAATACAATTAATCAAGCATAAGTTCATCAACTTCCATCATTAGGGATCACATGACTAGTGGAGTAAGTAGTCTCGGGTAACAACGAGAGGCCGACAATCGATTGATTTAAACCTTGCAAGGTAGACCCAAACACACGGTAGGTGCCCCCGCGAGGACAACTTCCCGGGCCGTCCCCATAAATCCTCGGGTCGGGATCGAATCTTACGGTCTTTGGTGCGGGCTATCCGGCATACCCCGCGAGATACCGGAGTCACCATACACCACCGGGTGGCGAGCGTGAGAGCGAATCCCAAGAGTAGTAACGGTAGGATCCCTAGCCGCCTCATTATGGTACTAGGCTTACCGGCCCCATAACCGCATGTGCTTAGTACGTTCAAAAACTTAACCCACATAACCACCGGACCGGAGCCCGGATCCCATGCTCTTACCACGTGAGCAATCCATTTAAGGATATAGTATGATTCATATCTAGGAACCTATTCTCGCGAGTGAGGTCATCACCCGACTTGTAACGGTCCTATAGCTTAGCGACTATCGACCTATCATACTAGTAGGGACCAAAGGTACCTATGGATCATGCATCTAGGGTTTCATTCAACTCCGAACGTAAATGCACAATCATTCATAGATAATTGGGTAAAGAACTTTAAAACTTGGTTAGATGCACGGAGCTTGCCTTCGTCGACTAGGTTAGCTTGGGCACCCTCGGTGTCTGTTTTTTGTGAAATTCTAGGGATTTTACAAGTCACCGGACCGATCTCGCTAATAAACTTAGTTAGGTTTTCTTGCAACCGGGCCCTCGAAATCACAACCATGCCCTCGCGGCGACGGGGAGGGCTCGCCGGCGGCGATGTGGGGCTAGGCCACGGCAACAAGCGGCTCGGGGGTGAAATTGAGCTCACCACGGGGCCGAAAGGCGGTGGCGGCGGGGGTCGGGGTGTGCTCCGGCGACGGCGCACGGCGGTGGCCGGCGGCGGCGCTCACGGCGGCTCGGGGGTGTGGCGGTGTGGAGGCTAAATTGGAGCAAACAAGCGCACGCGTGAGCTTTCTCGGGTGCTAAGGAAGCTAGCTACGGGCTTGGACGGCGGCGAGCGCGAGCAACGGGCTCTAGCACCGGCGGCGGCGACGATGGCGGCGGGCGGCTCGGGGGTGGCGCGCCGGGAACGAAGGGGGGGGCTTTTATATGCCGCGCGGCGCATCTAGGGGTGACGGGCGATGACGGCGGAGATGCCCTTGCCGTGCTACGGCGCTCGGGCGGCGCGCGTACGGCGGCGACACGGCCGACGGACCGGCGGTCCGCGGCGTGCGCGCGCGTACGGCGGCGCCGACGCCGGGCGCCTCGGGCGGGCGCGCGTTGGGGCGCGTGACCTCGGGACGTGGCGAGGCGCGGGTGGCGAGGCCTCGGGCGGCGTGGGCGCGGACGCCGGGCGTGGCCGGCGGCGGGCGGCGGCGCGCGGGTGCGCACGACGTCGCGCACGGCGCGCTGCGGCTCCACCCGTGTTCGTTGGTGCTTGTGTTCCGGTGAGTTTTTCTCAAAATTTTCAAACATAACTGGACCAAGTGATGAATACCAAAGTTGTAGATCTAGGTACCGGCTACAATTTTCACAAGGGCTGTATAGGATTTTTCTTCCTAGATTTGAATCTATTTGAATGCCAACTTCGAATGTCGGCCGTTTGCGGGGAACGGTGAATCTTGTCTTGCAAGGGGTTTTTCACAATTTTCCTCTCCAAATTTGAAATGCCAATCTACATGAGAGTTGTGTCCCTCAAAAAGACCTACAACTTTTCTAAAGGTAGAATTTTAAGTGTTTAGGTGAATTTTGGAGAACGCGGCAAAAATTCCGGCAGACACCTGTGGACACTGGGATGGCAAGGGGGTTTGACCCACCCTTTGACCATGGGTTGGCCCACAAGTGTGTTTACTATTCATTAAGGGTCACTAGGGGTGTGCTAGGGAGTTTTCATGGTTGAGGGCCCAGGTTGACCTAGGGTTGACCATTTGACCGGCTAATCCGGTCATTAGCGTTAACGACGGCAATTAAAAACCCGGGGCGTCACGGTGTGTCTCTGCCGTAGTATCCCTTACGTCGGGCAAACTCGGTGGCACCGAGTTTCCAGAACTGGTGACACCAGTTTTGGCTGTTGTATGCAACAGGCCCTTGTAATAAAATTCTCCTAGCTTCAATTGGACTTGAGAACCTTTGTTATGAGTGCTAAAATGTGTGGTGAACCTTTTAATGCTTATTAAGACTCAATTGCATGTTAGTGTGATTTTATGAGTGATGTATTGCTTTTTGACAGGGCTGCCTGAGCAAAACCGGTGGCACCGAGTTTGGCAACTCGGTGGCACCGAGTTTGGCTAGACAGCACTGCCTTTTCTTGTTTAGGTGTTGAAGTGCTTATTTAGTGCATGCATCACGGTTTAATTGTTCACACACTTGTTTTGCACCCCACTGTTGCTAAGATTTAGGGGGAGCTCCATGGTTTCTTGAAAATGTGCAAAGTAGCATTTGAAGCCAATTTTATGAATTCCACTCATAGCACATATTAAGGGGGAGCACAACCTAAATCTGAGTTTTTGAGCTTTATTAAATATCTTTTGTAAGCTTTAATCGAGGTTGTCATCAATCACCAAAAAGGGGGAGATTGAAAGACATCTAGGCCCTTAAGTGGGTTTTGGTGTATTGATCGACAACTAGATTAAAGATCTAATGTCTTTGTCAAGCATGTGAACAAGGTTGATATATATGACATTAGTTATCTACATGGTGAAAACAAGCTATGTGTATACAAGATAAGTTGAGGCATGGTTTTAGCCTCATATTGTAAAATGACTTAACTCAATGGTGAATGTCATGATATTTGATATGTGTGTTCCCATGATGTATATAGATGGTATGACAAGCTAATGAAGGATAAGAAAGAGGCATATTGATTTTGGAACATTGGATGTCCTCTTATTGAAGGAAGAAGCTTGTTATAATAAAAGGGGATATTTAAATTAAAAGAAGGCATGATCTCAATAGAATTCCACTCTTGATGTTGAATCAAAGTTTCACTCAAATTGGAAACGAATGGATGAAGAAATCAAGCAAGGGATTAGCAACGAGGTACTAAGCTAAGGTTGGCCGAGTAGTGACTTGGACCATGTGCTTGGCTAGGGTGAAGTGGCTTTAGCTTGGAAAGTTTCGAGGTATCAAGTCGAGCCTAACCAAGTGAAGAAATGAAGAAGCATTACATATTCGTTGAGTCATGTGAAGGGTGACTTAATCGAGAATTGGGTTTCATTCTTATGTAAAGATCAAAGTCACTAGCTCAAGGTAGAAGTGCTCAAATCAATGAGACATTGATGGATGGATCTCTCATGAGGATATATTGATCAAGTATGGCCATTCTTGAAGAAGAAGCTCAAGAGTTCTAATATTGCATTTATATTTGATCTTGAGTATAGGTACGCCGTACTATCAAGAGGGATGCAACGTGGATAGCTTTGCTTATGTCTCGGTGCTCAAACCTAACCTCCCAAGTGCTATCATGAGAGAAACACTTTTCACAACACATTCACCTGATGGTTTTGGCACGTATTTTCAGTTGGAATGGATGCTCCTCTAAATAAACTTTCCATAGAGTCCAAGATCATCGAATTCGGAGTCCGGGGTAAAAGTTATGGCTTTTTGTCCGAGGTGACTTGTGTTGTTCAGTGAAGCTTCGGATATTCCGGAAAATTTTCCGGAGATTTCGGACTTTCCAAAGATTCCGGAAAAATGTCCGGAATATCCGGAACTTTTGAATCTAACGACTAGTTTCGGGGATTCTAGAGTATCCGGGGGTTTTCGGAGTTTCGGGACTTAACGACCAACGGCTAATTTTTGGGTGATGGGTATAAATACCCCTCACCCTCTCCCTTTGGGGCTACCGGTTCCCCCACATGAAGAACACATATCCACGACCCTTTTAAGCCCTCCCATCTCTAGTATAGCAAGAGATTTGAGAAGAGAAGAGATTTGGGTGAGGGATTGAAAGATTGAGTGAAAGTTGAGCTAATCCATCCTTAAGCACTCGAGTTCATAGTAAGAGATCTTCGTGGCATTTGTTACTCTTGGAGGGTTGCCTCCCTAGACGGCTAGGCGTCGCTCATAAGATCCCAAGGTGTGTTGAGCCGTGGGAAAGTTTGTGAAGGTCTTGCTTCACCTCCGCAAGGGAAGAAGCCATCTAGTGGATCGGGAAAAGGGTTGAATGCAACCCGGCTTCGATAGGAGAAGCACTCAACGGAGAGTAGGATTCACACGGTGGTGAATCCGAACTTCGGTAAAACAAATTCTTGTGTCTCTTGTTGGTTTACCTCACATTTACCTTGATATATCTATCCTTGCTTGCTTTTGTCATATTTGTGGAGCTACTTGGTTGCTAGTGTTTGTGAAGTGCGGGCACTCTATATTAACCAAGGAGCGATACTTAAGCCATACACCAAGTTGGAGTCCAAGTCAAACAAGCAAACAAGAAGGAAAAGAAGAGGGGAGTCATCGCTGAGCAAACCCGGTGGCACCGGATTTGCAAAACCGGTGGCACCGGTTTTGGGCGAGTGCTTATTCCACCGCGAAGGCGCCGGTTCGAGAGATTCGGACTTTCCGGAAACTCGGAGAAAAGTCGGAGTATCCGGGGTTCAGCGATAAATTTGTTTTAAGTGGTGATTTTCGGGACTCGCCTATTCACCCCCCCCTCTAAGCGACATCAAGATCCTCGGGCTCAAGACTTGAAGGCCGCCGAAGCAAGATCCACATGCGAAGAATGCGGAGAGTATGGCCATGTCCACAAAGAATTGCCAAACTTCTCGCTATGGGCAAGGTAGACCTCAATTTAATGCAAGCTCATCCATTCCGAATTCGGTTCCGCTTCGTATACAATTGAAGGAATTCATGGACGAGCAAGCCAAGATCAACAAGGACACCGTCACCAAGTTCAAGACCATAGATAAGGTGTTGGAGAACATCGATAGCAAAGTAATGGAGGTGCGGAGCTCCAACCATCAAGTGCTCAACATGATAAAGAGGCTCGAGATGCAAGTGGGACAACTTGTTGGACGCCTCACTAATGATGAAGGGAAGCTTCCGTGACAACCTAAAGGTCCCGAATCGGCGAAGGCCATTCAAACACGTTCGGGAAAGGAGACCGAAGATCCGGGAATGTCCCGCGGGAGCAAGGAAGCCTAAACCATCCGCCGAGGCGAAGGAATTGCTAAGGAGAAGGTTACGGGGATCGTCACCGAAGAGCCCGAATTTGAGATGCCGGAAGAAGACACGAGGATACCACAACTCAAGCCACGCTACTTCGAGGTAAACTTGACAACCACTTTGAGACGTTTGTGGAGGTTGTGCATAGACTTAGCATCAACATGCCATAATTAGATGCCCTACAAGTACCTACATATTCTCGTTACTTTAAAGACATACTTGCAAATAAATATGAGATAGCAACACTCGGGGTAGATCATGTCAAGATGTCCGAGGAGTGTAGTGCCGCTATTGCTAATGGGCTAGAGAAGCAAAAGGACCCGGATGCCCTATAATTCCATGTTCCGTTGGTTCATTCAATTTCGAGAAGGCATTATGCGACCTTGGAGCAAGTGTGAGCGTCATGCCAAGGGATGTGTTCGAGAAGCTACGCCTATCGTTGGAGCCTACGGGTATGTGTTTGGAGTTGGGAGATAACTCTATTCGCTATCCCTTGGGCATCACCGAAGATGTACCGTGAAGGTCGGACACCACTTCATCCCCGTCGACTTCGTGGTGCTCGAGATGGGAGAGAGGGAGGAGCCGTTGCTCATCCTTGGGAGGCCTTTCCTCAAGACCGTGGGAGCTACTATTGATGCGGCAAGGGGGAGATCATGTTCAATATTAACGGAGAAAGGAGTTCCTTCAAGTTCCGACCACGACTCGAGGCATGCAATATGATTGGAGTTAAACATGTTCCACCTCATCATTGCGTTGTTAAGGAAGAACCAAGGAAGAAGGAAGGGCTGAAAAAGAAGAAAGAGCCGAAGAAGAAGGACGTGAACAAAGTCAAGGAAGATGTGGCATCCGTCAAGACAAAGGAAGAAAAGCCGCCGTGAAGACCAAAAAAATGACTAAGCGGAAGATAATCCCGTGCCCAAGATGGTACGGAAGTGGGTACCCAAGATTGCAACGCTCGCAAAGAGCGTTGATCCGAAGTAATCAAGTGAAGAAGTCTAGCTATGGACTATAAACAAAGCGCTAGGCGGGGAGGCAACCCGTTTCGTCGAGTCAAGAATAAGCTATCGGCGGGACAACCCGATTCCGGGTTTTTCGAGTCTTTTTAATAATTCAGTTTTGAATTTTATTACGCAAAGGCATTATACTTAGAAGTGGTTGAACAATATTAGAGACATAATTCTTGGTTGAATATTTTGCTTGATCATAAACCCTTTACATGAACCCTCCTATGTGTGTGTTTGTTTCTTTTCGAGAAACCACAACCAAATAAATTCAGAACCTAACTCAACCATTCATCCTCATTATGGTGTTGTGGTTGACTTGTTTGAATAATTTTATTTTATTCAAAATCTCTCTCATTTGGCCAAAATTAGAACCTAAACCTATGCCCCCATGATCAAGCGGGAAAAGTTTGCTCTCAACCAATGAAGGCAAACTATACCGTGAGACCGATATCAATTTAGTCGGAAAATATTTTCGACTTACATTTGTTTTTAATGGTTTGAAAACTTCTCTAAATTTATGCTTGAGCTCTTCCATAGCTCTGAAAATATTTTAATTTTCGAAATTAGAGGAGTGCTTAGCCTTAAACACACTTATAGGGAGGCAATCTAGTTAAAGTTAATCATGCATGCACCATTGGATGCCCTTTCATAAACTTTCATCAAGACCACATGCAAAGGACAAGAATGGGTGGGCAGCAAGCATGACTTTGCAGGAATTTCATGGTGGCATGTGAAGCAAGGGAGCATGGACATGACTCAAAGCATGAAGCGTCAAGTGGAAGGACCAATAATGCAAGAAAAGGAGTGGACGAGAGCGTTTGGGCGGTGTAACTCGTGGAGCACACGGGCAAGGAGGTCATGGAGGAGAAATGATCGTGCTTGGTGGAAAACGAGAGCCCTGGGGAGCCACGCGGCCACCCGGGCCGGTCGGCCCGGGCCGGCCGGCCTCCCCTACAAAAGGAGCCCCCCGGCTCCCGTCTTTGGCACGCAAGCATCCCTCCTTCCTCGCCTTGTGTGCTCAAGTTTTTGTGCCCGAACCACGGTAGACATAGCCAACCTTCCCAACCTTGATAGCTCGGACAATACACACCCTTAATCCACTCGAAGTCCACATTCCAAAGTAAGTTTTTAAGTGCCTAGCTACCGGTTGCAACCCGGAATTTTAGTGGAGAGAAGAGTGCTGCAATCATGTGGAAGAAAACCACAAGTCTCTTCACCAAGAAGAAGGGGTCATCATCATCCAAGCCGTCTTCAACGGCGTCTTCGAGGAGGAACTCGGTTTCCGAATCTCCTCGAAGCATGGAGGAGAACACGCGGCGCCAAGGAGGAATGACACTCTCCTCCTCAGTGGCATGAGGACAACAAGGAGCACGTCCATGAGGTTTACCGAACCTCAAGGGCGTATGGAGGAGCCGCCCGTCCCACCTCGTCGATCGACCCTTTCATCCGCACCACCTCCATACACTCTGCGGTATTCCACATATGGGTTCATCATATTGTCGGAGGAGTAGGAGAAGAAACTCTCTAGTCTTGAGAAGAGGCTTGTGGCAAAGGTCGATTTCGACGATCAAGCACTCAACTATTTGGGTTTCGGCATGGACATATATTATATGTTGGGGCACCTTGGATGGGTGCAATTCTCCAATGGGGTGTCGGCAAACACCCACAAGGAGTTTGCCTTGGAAATCTTGATGACTATTGCGCCTATCCTTGATGAGGGGTTGCAAAGTTTATCATTCCGTTTGGAGGGAATCCAACAAGTGGTTCCCTACGAGTATGTTAGGGAGCTACTTGGGTTCCAAAAGGGAGCTCCGGAGAAAGTCGACGTGCTGAACGACTTGTTAGATGGATTTTGGAATTTAATCTCCGGAGAAGCCCACCAAAAACGCAATTCCATCCGCAACCCCATTATCCAAGTATTCCACTATTGGATGTGCAAGAGGATTATGGGGAGGATGAGGGAGACAAAGGTGACCAGACACGGAGTTGAATTGGCTCTACTCGGCTTTAATTGCCAAGTAGCCAATAGACCCCTCATACCTCATGATCAACGATGGTGTTGTGAGGCAACATCGGGATCGGGAGATATTGGTTCGGGGTGCTACCTCTCTATGTTGGCCATCTCTTTAAGGCCGTGGATTACGAGGAATCCCGAGTATCTTTTACGTGGAACCCCTCTCGGTTTTGAGTATTTGAAACAAGGAAAATATATTAGTGGAGATGAGAGAGGAGGCTTTCATGTGGCCAAGGTGAACATACCCCTTCCGGACGCAAGGCTTAGGCTTTTCATTCAAGGGAAGGAGGATTGGTTGGAGGAGGGACTCCTTGTCCCCGGCTAAGAAAAATAAAAGAGGAAGAATTGTAGAAGAGGTATCTTCCTCCGCACAAGCGGGTGGTGCACAACCTAACTATGTGCCACCATTTGGCGGGATCCCTACTCCGCCAAGTTATTACGGAGGGCCACAAATGCAAGCATGGGGGGGGGGGTACACCGGTGCCCCCACCAAATTATGTGGTGCCCAACGTAACCTTCGCGGAGCCCTACACACAATATCCCCAACCACAACAAAGCATGGCCATAATTGGAGGGTATGTTGCGAGAAACATGCAAAACGTCGCAGCCATCCATTCCAACGCGGCTCAACTTGGTGAGGGCAATGCAAATATTGCTTATGAGCTTGGGCGCCTTCACCTAGTGCAGCCGGATCAATTCGTTGGAGGGGATGTCCAACCCTACTACGATCAAGGGTACAACTACCAAGATTATCAACACCAACCACCGGCGGAGGATTAGGAAGAAGGAGGAACTTTAGTTTTCTTTTCTTTTCCCTTTTTACGTAATTTTCAGCTTTTGTTTGCTTGTGTTTGCGTAACGTTTTCAGTTTTCATTTAAATTTCAGCAAGTGTGTTAGTTTATTTTCAGCATGTATTTCAGTTTGTTTTCATCATTAATAAAGACACCACCTTGTCTACACCATTGGAAAAGTTACAAAATTTGTGCCATGATGATATATGATTATAATTGCCGCTTTGCTTATCTTTGTAATTGATTTATGCATGTTAAAGCTAGTGCTCTCTTAAAATACGAATCTGAATTTATCTAAATGCTAGCTTAATCATTAGCGGAGGTTATGATTAAAATAAAGACCCATAGTGTTTTATGTGCTCTCCGGTTATAGATAGATTAAAGATGGTTTTTATGCCCAAAAATATCGCTAACCTTGTCATGAATATCGCTTGTGTGTTGCTCAACCTATCCGAGCCTTATATATATTTGAGTGCATAAACCTTAGTATACAAGATTTATTTTTTGAGTGAGTTATTGCAGGCCATGATTTCTCCGGCCCGAGACTAAGAATCGGTATTCCGTTTTTGCGTATCTATCTTTTTGCTAGACTTTTATCCGTGCATTGTGTATCCCCGCATCGGAGATCTCACAAACCTCGCCGGATATCCACCCTTAAAACCAAATATCATTTTTCGTGATTACCTCCTTGACCACAACCTATCGTTGAGAATGGATCATATATTCAAGGAAGATCGCAAGACGGTGCCAACGATTAAAGATCTCAAGCATCTCTCCAAAGGAAAAATATTTCCCGTACCTACCTTATTTATCACCTCTTTGCCCGAGGACGAGCAACGTCTAAGCATGGGGGGAGGTAGGTACGATGTAATTTTAGAGTTCAAAGGGGAGCAAATAAAAAAAATTCAAAAGAAAGAAAGAATATAAATATATATATATGAGAAAAAAAGAAAAATATATATGAATATGTGTAAAAATAAAAATAAAGTGAACTCCCCGGTTCTCTAAAGTGCATTAGGAATTTTAAGGCTTCAAGATTAAAAGGTCCATAATCATTTTCCAACCATGTGCAATCCGATAATGAGGACTTCCTTTGTGCCTCGAGATCACTCTTTGCCATTTGCACATGTCTACCCATCTCAAGTGTGTGTATTTTTCTCTTTCCCCTCCTTGATATAACATTATTTTCCAATGACCTTTATTACGAGTCTCGGTAAGACCATGAGAATCTTGTCTTGTTTTGACAACATCTCATTTATAATATCTTGGTAGGACTAAACTTTCCCAAAAAGCTCCATATAAAGCCTACACCACATATATGTTATGAGAGGGAAAGGAGTAGAATATATAGGCTTGAGAGACAAGATGAGATGAGAGTTCATGAGCAATATGCAAGGTGATTTAAATTTGTGAACTTGGTATAGCTCTTTTTCATCTAGTTCTTTATTTTCAAAATTTCTGAGATCTATTTAAATTTTGGGAGCATGTTAATACTTGTGGGGTGAGATTAATTAAGAATCTACCCTCCGTAGGGACGAAGGCTAGTACGTTATGGAACTTTAACGAATTAAAATTTCGAGAGCATTATGTTTTCTCATAAATGATCAAGTGCAAGCTTTAAACATTGATGGGCAACGATGATATCCATCGAAGGCTTACTCGAGGACGAGCAAGGTTTAAGCATGGAGGAGATGTTGACGGTGAAAATCCGTCAACCTAGCCATGAGTTTACATTCGGTGTTGGCATAAGTTTTATACCTTATCCATTGGTACTAACCCCCGTGGTATAACAAGTTCACTTGTGCATGTCGGTTTTGCAGTTTAGTGTTTATGCAGGGTTTTAGCGTTGAAAGCAAGACTTTCGGGATAAGTTCATCAAGCACCTTGTGAGAAGACCTTGAGGCCCCGTACAAGTCATGCAACGAAGCAAACTTAACTCCAAGAAGCCGGGGACTTAACCCGAGAAGATGACAAACTCCGAGGACCTAACCGGAAAAGTGCCAAATCTTGCGGGACAAGGAGCTACGTCCAACTCGGAAAGAAACTGACGACAAGGGCCTACATGCAGAAGGGGGAAGGATCTAGAAGACTCGGGAACCGACACCACGCGAAGGAAGCCGGAGCCCGGGCTTGGATGGGCCCGGGCCGGTCGGCCCGGGCGGCCGGCCCCGCCCGATCCGGGGCCCATTTGCCCCCTCCTTTGACCTAGCCGCCATTCGGGCTATTTATAGCCCCGGGGTCGAGAGCCACACATGAATCAATTCGTCATCGGCCGCCGAGGAGCGAGAGAACGAGAGGGACACCATCCCGCACGGGGAGAGGGTCGAGCTAGTTGACTAGGGTCTCCCTAGGCGGCATGGGAACCATGCAAGGAAGACCACGTCGGAGTTCCGGAGCTAGAAGCAAGATCAAGGTAGGATCCCGGTGGTGATCTTGTTTATGTATCATTGTATTAGTTGAATTATCAAGTTGAATCTATTTTTAGCGATCAAGCATTTCTTCGATGATTTCGGTTTTCGATCGGCTTTGCTTATTCTAGATCTATTCTCGAGATACTCCCTCCGTCCTAAAATATAAGGCATTCAAGGGTTCAAAATTTGTCCCCAAATAAAAGACATCCTGTGATTTTTTGGTAAGTACTCAATCAACTCAATTAAAGACTTGCCAAATATTACACTTGTTAACTAGAAAATTTACCTTTAATTATCATTGGCTAAGGGTATATGTGACATTTCTCCACATCTTTAATCTGTCCTAATCGGGAAACCACGATTTAAACGAGGCTTCTAATAAGATTTGATTTGCTACTTCTTCTCTTGCTTGGAACTTCAACAAAAGGCTTAACCCGATCTCTCTAGATCGGTTTATCTACCCTATCTATCTTTGTTACGTCCGGTCTTTAGTAGATTAGATTTGTTTTGTGTTCTTTATCTAGATGCATTAGGGTTTCTCTTTACCAAAGATTGAAGTTACTTGGCTTTACTAGATCATCTTTTGCGTCACACATTTGTTCCACGGATTCGATACCTTGGGTTCACCACTCGAGGGAAGAAGGGTCCCTTGACTACGACGGGAGACTTGTGAAAGGATCGAGGCAATATGGCCTAGAGGGGGGTGAATAGGCACACACGGAATTTAAACTTTTTCCGCGAAAACAATATCAATCTCGGAACCTCCGAGATTATTCTCGGAACCTCCGAACGAGGCGGCCTCTAAGAATAAACTCGGAACTTCCGATTCATTGTTAGAACAGAGCATATAGGACTTGAGTAGCAAATAACTTGATGAAAAACAGATCTACCAAATTCTAGGAGGTACTTAGGACCTAGCAAGAAGATTTCTAAGCAAAGAACAAGCTAGGAAGGTACCACAACATAGATCGGGAGCAAACCCTAATAGATCTAGTCAAGAACAAGTATGAACAAGAGCAATGCAATGATATAAACGAGAGCACACACGAGACAAGGATTTATCTCGTGGTTCAGCTCGCCACAAAGGCTTGCTTACGTCCACGTTGTTGAGGAAGCCACAAAGGCTAGGGACCACAAAGGTCAACTCTGTCTCACACCTATCACTTTGGGTAATAGGTGGAGGCTTTCCACTAGAATCACAAAGGGTAATACAAACACCTTGGAGCTTCCACAAATCGGGTTGGAGAGCTTCCAAGAACCTCTATCCGTCTAGGAGCAAGGCTCCAAGAGTAATAGATCCACCAAGCTTGCTAGGGCTTTTCCAGGTGCTCAAGTTCAAGAGAGAGAGAGAGAGAGAGAGATTTGCTCACAAACTCACTTCAAGAATCCACTCTCAATCAATGCTAGGCAAGGATTTGGAAGAGAGTAGGTTAGGAGTGAATGCAAGGTGAGAGAAAATGAGTTAGAACGGCATTCGCGGGGGCAAAGGGGGAGAGAATAGCCATTGCGGGACCGAGGGGTATAAATACCCCCGCATCCGAACAAGATAACGACTATATTCCGAGTTCGGAACCTGCGAGAAAAATCTCGGAATGTCCGACCTTTGAAATCTCTCGCCGATCGTAGCCCGTACGGTCGGAACCTCCGAGAAAAACCTCGGAACCTCCGAACAACAAACAACGAGGGCAAAACGACGGCGAGATCTCTTCCCTTTGAGTGAGGGTTAGGGTTTAAGAAAGATAGACTATGAGCACTTGAAACCACCCTAACTCACCATTAGTATCCCTCATGATAGTACGGATTGTCCTATACTCAAATTCAAAAGATAAAATAAATAAACTTCTCCAAAGAGCATAGGTATCCTTCTTCATGCAGTTGAGGGGTCTCCATTCTTTCTTTTGCACCTGTAAAATAACTTTATGCTGCACAATAGTCTCAAAAGCTCATGAGCTCTTTAATTGTGTGGTCAACATCACCAAAACCCTCATAGGGCTTGATTGCACTTACAATCTCCCTCTTTTTGGTAAATGTTGACAACCCAATTAAAGTTTACAATTTAATTTAAAAGATTGAGCTTTTGATGATTTCGGTGCAAGTCTTCCCCTCAATGTATGCATGTACCTTTTGAATAGGGTAATATGTCTTAACCGACATTTAATTTGCATACATTGTGAGTAAAGTGTCAAGATAATTATACTCAAACCATCGAGGGGTGCAAAAGAAGTGTAACGAGATAATATGTGATGCATATGACATGTGAAAACAATCGAGAGAGTTATCTCGTTAGCAAAGTTCGAACCTCCGAGAAAGTTTGCGGAACCTCCGGGAGTTGGAGCCTCCGGAAAAATTCTCGGAACCTCCAAGGTCCGCAACACATACTCCAACAAACAACCATACACGAAGCAATGCGGCTATATGACCAGAAATAGCAGCTAGATAAAGATAAAAGCATCCAACACATCTAGCCCTATTACATCCATCACACAAGAGTTTTAAAGTTTTCACATCCCACAGTTTTGACCATGACCAGACCATGCTTGCCAACAGGGGCAAGCTTAAAGCTTTACGACAGTTCACCAACATTAACCACCAAGAGTATATGAGAGAATAGTTAGCACTCTCATCTCACCAAAAGAACAAAAGAATTTTCCGTTGTTAGCCACCGCCCCACCGAAGCTCCGGGTCTTCGGATCATCTCAATCTTCATATTTTCCCCCCTTTGTCAATAGTTTAACAAAAAGGAAAGAAAAGAAGAGAGGAAGTTAGAACGAGGACCTAGGGAAGTTACTCTTCATCACCGGAGTCGAGGCATCCTCCTCGGCCCTCGGGGACGGTCTTGTCGGACCCAAAATCGAGCCGGATCTAGAGAATATGTCCACGAGCCTTCGACGGGTCTTCCCGGCAATGGCCTTCCTTCTTACCCTACCACCGGATGAAGAGCCAATTGCCCTCTTACCGGCAGCTTCCTTCCCGAGTCCGGCCATCTTGGCACCGAGTGGCTCAACATCTTCTTCTTCTTCGGATTGAGCGGCGAGGCACATCTTCAGCCATAGGACTGACAGGATCCTTCTCACCTTCATCCTCACTAGTGGTATACTCTGGAAAATCAGGGAAAATGGGTGGAGGATGGAGCATGGCATTGAAGAACAACCCCTGATGCTTCAGCAACCTGTTCATGTCCTCCCTGAGCTCAAACAGCTGAGTTGCTGTCCAGTTGCAGAACCTCCGGGTGTCCCTCACCATGCCCCTCAGCTTATGTAGTCCAGTGGGCATGGGTGCCTTCCTAGGTCCTTCTTCTTGATCGGTCTTGTCTTGCTTGGAACCGGCCTTCTTTAGGATATGCTCCTCAACCACTTGTTGCTTTTTCCGGTGCCGCCACCGCTTGACCCGGTAGGATGCATGCTCAACATCTTTCTTGAAACTCACGCCGGAGACCATATCTATCATATACATGATGTAAGGGGCATAAGGCAAGGTTGCACTTGCCACTTTCGGTCACTTCCACCAAGTTAAACCAAATGAACCTCGATCGAAAAGGGTTGGGCTCTGGCAGCCGCCTAGCTATCGATTTGGTGTAAACCTCTTGAGGCTGGTTGAGTCACTCCCCCCTTTAGGGTAGATGGTTTCCCCGAACATGTTGTTGAGCACATAATAAATAGACTTCAAGGCGGTGGTGGAGCCATGCGCCGGCTCATCATACTCATAGGCGGCAACAATCTTGTTGTGGTTCATGTGAGCCTCAAAGTGTATGACATCGGCCTCCCCGTCCTCCTTGCCGAAACCAAACGACCTAGCAAATGTGATGAAGTCTATCTTGTAGTGCACTCCTTCGGTCATCCGGTGGATGATCTCTTTCTTGTCCTCATGGAAGAAGGTAGCATGAAACTAAGCCAAGACTTCAATGTTCCGGTCATACTTGAAGCTCATTATATCTCTCATCTTGTACTTGTCCACCGGCTCAAGCACATCCTCCTTCACTGGTTCCTCCGCACCCTCCGGATGGGTAAAATCAATCCATTTCATCTTGATCGGCTTCATCTTAGTGTTCGGGGCTGTCTCATAGAACTTGAAGTGAAACACGGACCAAAACCTATAATCTATTGCTGCCATGTTGGGGTTCACATATGGGTTCTCTTCTCTGGACTTTTTGACTAGGTAACCTGCCCCATCATAGTTGGTGTGCTCAATGTAAACCGAATTATCATACTTGGTAGGAGGGTGTCTTTTGAGCAAGCACCTTGTGATACTTCGGGTAAGTGGAGTCAATTTCCCCAAGCAACATATCATCTTCAAGCTCAATGGGGATGGTCTTGCCTTTTGTACCCCCATTATCCTCTACATGAGCCGGGAACCCGATCCTCTACCTCCCGACAAACCGCCCCCTTTTCCTCTTACGGGGGTTGCTTTCCCCCGCTCCCACGCCGCCCACGGCTTCCCTTGCCGCAAGCTTGAAAGCTCTCTCTCCGGCGGGTGTTTCAAATGGTTGCCTTTGCCTCTTGGCATAGGTCTTGTCACCGGGGGTGGCGGACATCCGTCGAAAGAATTATAGGTAGCGGATAAGGATTGGATCAAGATAGATAAAGACCGAGGATCACGAGATAGACATGAAGTTCAATTGATTAAGTTTTAGTTGAATTTTGAATCACAGACTGTCACTTGTTAGTACAGACTTCGGAACCTCCAAGGATTTTCTCAGAACCTCCGAAGTCCGGGTACTGACAGAGGACAGTTTGTTGATTCAACTTTCAAGCGAATCTTAACCAAAGGAAACAAACATGATGAGATTTAACTAAGACGGATATGAGATAAGGTGTTGCAAGTGAAATAAAAACTCAGTGGAACTTTGAATCGAAGTCAGCCTACAGTAGGTTACAGAGTTCGGAACCTCCGAGAATTTTCTCGGAACCTCCGAGACTCTTTGAACCTTCTCGCATTACGAACTTTGATTCAACTTTCAACCGAATCTTAATCTACACATGCATCACAACATCCAGAGCATGGCACAGGAAGACAATCCACAACCACAAGACTTAGAACCCTAGGATTAGATGAATCTAGGAATTAGGGTTAGGTTTTTTTATCTCGGTTTACCTTGAAAGGGAAGAAGGTGATTGAAGTCGACGATCTTTGAGATGCGTTTACGCCAAGGGACGTAGCCCAGAGTCCCCCTCCAGATCAGAGATCTGGTGGCGCTGAAGAGGAGCAACTCGCTGGAATAAATCCAACGGTGCAATGTTGTTCCTCTTCTGCTTCTCGGAGATCGCGAGAAGGATGAGTAAAGGCGCGGATCGAGGCTTCCTTCTTCTTCTCCGTACTAGATCCGAGCGGATCTAGGTCAACTCCTAGAGCGAGTTCTTCTCCCTTCCTCCTCAACCGCGACCCACCGAGCGAAGAGAGGTGCCGGCCTCGCACGTGTGACACACGAGGAGCGCGGTCACCGGCGGCGAGGGGAGGCAACGGCGGTGGCGCGGTGGTGGAGAAGGGGAGTGCAAAGCGGTCGCCGTCGGGAGAGGGAGGGAGGGAGAGAGAGAGGCACGGTAAAACTGGATCTGAGAGATTGACCGCGCGGTGAAGGAGAACGATGGATTAACCCTAGGTGAAAGAATATTCCCCGAAAGATGCTAGATTCTCTTTAACTGCTCTTCGGTCGAGACTGAACGCTAAGTCTGTAAAGATTGGAACTTCGATGATTTTCTTAGAGCTTCTGAGGCTCGGAGCCTCCAAAGATTTCCTCGGAGCTTCCGAAACTTGAATTCCAGAGACAGTTAACTTTCACTCCTTTTGAGATTTTGAACTTTTTATCAAGGCGAGATCCTTAGGTCATGGTACCCTTGACTTAAGTGGCTAGAAAACAAGCAATCACACATTCAACTATAGCCACTTAAGATAAGTTAGGGATATGAAAGTAGATTTTGAAATACTTTTTAAGATAATGTTTTCACAAACACTTTTTCAAACAAATTTTCGAGAGAATATCAACGGTTTGAAGCAAACAATCATGGCATGCTAGAGATCAAACCACGCAACGAGAATCAAGAATATTTAGTTCATTCCTTAAACTACAAAACCTTGACTCATCGAGAGGTTTAGTGAAGATATCGGCTAGTTGTTTGTCGGTGCTCACATGACTTAAAACGATATCTCCTTTGGCTTCGTGGTCTCTCAAGAAGTGATGACGGATG
This sequence comes from Cenchrus americanus, assembly GCA_947561735.1. NCBI lineage: Eukaryota > Viridiplantae > Streptophyta > Magnoliopsida > Poales > Poaceae > Cenchrus > Cenchrus americanus. The sequence goes on along the minus strand of OX387241.1, from coordinate 26,730,191 downwards.
TCTATATGTTTTGTGCGAGAATGGCTTACGGGGTTGTTTGCAAGCTTTATGGCACTTTCATTGTCACACAAAAGTGGGATATGGGAAAAGTGACATCCGTAATCCTTTAAGGTTTTCTTCATCCAAAGTAGTTGAGCACAACATGCGCGGCTGCAACATACTCGACCTCGGTGGTGGAAAGGGCTACCGAGTTTTGCTTTTTAGAACTCCAAGACACTAGGGACCTACCAAAAAATTGACATGTCCCCAATGTACTCTTTCTATCTACCTTGCAACCGGCATAATCGGAATCCGAATAGCCAAGTAGATCGAAAGTGGAGCCCTTAGGATACCACGAGCCAAGGTTAGGGGTATGTACTAGATATCTCAAGATTCTCTTTATGGCCATGAGATGGCACTTTCGGGTTAGCTTGAAATCTAGCACACATGCACACACTAAGCATAATATCCGGCCTAGATGCACATAAGTAAAGAAGAGAGTCGATCATGGAGCGATATACCTTTTGGTCCACGGATTTCCCTTCTTCATTGAGGTCCATGTGTCCATTAGTAGGCATTGGAGTCTTGATGGGCTTTGCCTTGTCTATGTCAAACTTCTTTAGCATATCCCTTGTATACTTGGTTTGACATATGAACGTCCCTTCTTTTGCTTGTTTGATTTGAAATCCGAGAAAGAACTTGAGCTCACCCATCATGGACATTTCAAACCTCTTTGTCATCACCCTACTAAACTCTTCACAAAAAGTTTCATTAGTACTACCAAATATTATGTCATCGACATATATTTGGCACACAAAGATATGACCATCAACTTTTCTAGTGAAGAGAGTAGCATCGGCTTTGCCTATCTCAAAGCCTTGCTTGAGCAAGAAATCCTTAAGGCATTCATACCATGCTCTTGGTGCTTGCTTTAGCCCATAGAGCGCCTTATGAAGTTTGTAGACATGATTAGGGCGCTTGGGATCTTCAAAACCCGGTGGTTGCTTAACATATACTTCTTCGGAGAGTGGTCCATTGAGAAATGCAATCTTGACATCCATTTGATAGAGCTTGAAGTCATGATGGGCGGCGAAAGCTAGTAGAAATCGAAATGCTTCAAGTCTTGCTACCGGTGCATATGTTTCTCCAAAGTCTAGTCCTTCAACTTGAGTGTACCCTTGAGCAACCAATCATGCTTTTGTTGCTAGTCACAATACCAAACTCATCTTGCTTGTTTCAAAAGACCCATTTAGTGCCAATGATGTTGGTATTTGGCCTCTCCACCAATTCCCACACTTGATTTCTTTCAAAGTTGTTCAACTCCTCTTGCATAGCCACCACCCAATCCGTATCCTCAAGAGCTTGCTCTACCTTGGTTGGTTCAAGAGAGGAAACAAACGAGTAAATGCGCAAAAATTCTTAAGACGAGATCGTGTTGTTACCCCTCTCCTTATGCTCCCAAGGATATTGTCAACGGGATGATCCCGTTGTATGACTTGATGTACACGAGGATGTGATGGTCCAAGAGGTTGGTGTAGATGTTGGTCATCATTATCTTCATCGGCTTGGGGCTCGGATGTGCTTGCTTGAACATCCCCTTCCGATCAATTTCCTGGTTCGGGGTGTCTTGCGGTGTTGGACTTCCGGACCCGGAACCTCCGGAGAATTTCTCGGAGGTTGAGTTTCGGTGCAGTTCCGGAACCTCCGAAGAATTTCTCGGAACCTCCGAAGTTTGTACGGCTCCGAACTAGAAACTTCGACCCTTCGAGTGGTGTTGAAGCTTATGCTTGGTTTTCATCTTCCTCTTGTGCCTCAATTGGTCTAACATCACCTATGACCATTTGCTTGATTGCTTCACAAGATGGCTTCTCATTACCTACAACATTCAAGTCAACTTGCTCCACTTGAGAGCCATTAGATTCATCAAAGGTCAAATCTACCGTGACTTCAATCCTCCTGGTGGTTAGATTGAAGACTTGATAAGCATGCTCATTTGGACCATAACCAAGAAGAAATCCTTCGTCAACCTTTGGTGCAAACTTAGAGGTTCGGGGCCTCTTGTTTAGAATGAAACATTTGCACCCAAACACTCTAAAGTAAGACACCTTGGGCTTTTTACCGGTGATAAGCTCATAGGAGGTCTTCTTGTGAAACTTGTGAAGATAGAGGCGGTTGATGGCATGGCAAGCCGTGTTAATAGCTTCGCCCAAAAGATGTCTTGAGTCTTGTACTCATCCAACATGGTTCTTGCCATCTCAATAAGAGTTCTATTCTTCCTCTCAACCACCCCATTTTGTTGAGGGGTATAAGGTGCTGAAAATTCATGCTTGATGCCCTCTTCATCAAGAAACTCTTCAACATAGGTGTTTCGGAACTCCGAGCCATTATCACTTCTTACTTTCTTGATTGGTAGCTCGAACTCCCTTTGTGCTCTCCTTATGAAGGTCTTCACCTTTCCTTGTACTTCACTCTTGTCAAACACAAAGAACACCCACGTGAAGCGAGAATAATCATCAACAATAACCAAGCCATATTTGTTACCGCCAATACTTATGTAGACCACCGGTCCAAATAGATCCATGTGAATGAGCTCCAACGGGCTTGAAGTAGTGAGGATGCTATTTGGTGGGTGAGGTGCTCCTACTTGCTTTCCGGCTTGGCACGCTTTGCAAATCCTATCTTTCTCAAAATGTACATTTGTTAGTCCAAGGATGTGTTCATCTTTCAAAAGTTTGGCCAAGTTCCTCATGCCAACATGAGCTAGTCGGCGATGTCATAGCCAACCCATGCTAGATTTTGCCACTAGACAACTCTTGGGAGAAACTTTACTTTTGTTGAGATCAACTAGGTAAAGCCTCCCCCTCAAGCGACCCGTAAGGACAATAGAGGAATCCTCCCTTCTTATGATGGACACACCCTTATCCGAGAAGTGGCAATCAAAACCAATCTCACTAAGTTGTGAAATCGATAATAGATTGTAACCCAACGGATCAACATGAAGAACATTTGTAATTGAATAATTTTGAGAAATAGGGATATCACCTACGCCGATGACTTCTCCTTTTGTATCCCTTCCATATGCAATAGTTTCCTTTGGTCCTTCCAAATGGAGATAAGAGAAGAACATACTCTTTTCTCTGGTCATATGATGTGTACATCCGCTATCAAGCACCCAACTTGATCCACCGGAGGAGTATGCCTACAAAACAATTTAGTTCCTTCTTTTAGGCCCCCAATTTGACTTGGGGCCCTCCACGTTAGCAACCAAAACCTTTGGAACCCATAGAGATCTTTTCACATATATGATGGACTCATTTCCAACATACGTGGCAACAACTTTACCAACATTGTTGCGTCTCAACACATAGCTAGGGGGTATGTCTATAGATGCATGAGCCTTGTTCTTGTTGGGATTCAAATTTCTTCTGGGCATAATTGGATGATTCGAACCCGCATACAAGTGTTAGATGCCTTGGAAACATCTTTGGTGCCGAGCCTTGTTCTTTTTCTTTGACTTGTCTTTACGGACCCGGAACTTCCGAGAATTTTCTCGGAACCTCCGAGTTTGGTCGTCCGTGTGGATCGAGGCTTCCGGACTCCGGAACCTCCGGGCTTGGAGGTCGGAACCTCCGGGTGCGGGCAAACGAAAACCCGAAGTGCTCTTGAATTCAAGGCATTCTTTTTCCTTGATGATTTTTCTTTCATTGGTCTTGCCACCTTCAACATATCCAAAGCCCGGATTCTTGCTTTTCTCTAACATTTTTCTCTTGGTGAATCTTGCCCTTTTGTTCTCTTCACTCATGCATCCTCTAGCTATGATTGAGTTCAACCTAGCAATCTCTTTCTTCATAGCCTCCATGTTAGCAAGATTAGTAGCATAGGATTCAATATCAATATGATGACATCTATCACAACCCTTGCTAGTAGAAGCACTATATTCGCCTTTTACCTTTGAAGGATGTGAGGTGCTACTCCAAAGGAGACTATTTGCTCCTCAAGCTCTTCATTCCTCAACTTGAGAGAATTACATTGAGCTTGAGAGGCAGCAAGGTCTTCCTTAAGAGTAGCTATGACACTCTCCGCTTGGTTAACTTCCAAACGCAAAGCCTCAAGCTCACTTCGACGGAGATAATAGTGTCTTGGCTTTTCTCTAGTTCTACTATTAGCCTAGCCATAAAATTCTATATTGCTCATCCATCTTACGAACAAGTTGGTTTGCTTCCTCATCGGTAGAATCATCACTAGAGTCCATTTCCGACTCATCACTAGGTTGAGAAGAGGGTTTTGAGTTAGTTTTTACCTTCTCGCCCTTGGCCATAAAACAATGAATGGATGTGCTCTCTTCATCATCGGTCAAGTTGTTGAACAACCTTGATGTAGAGGGAAGCTTCTTGATAGACACGGTTGCAATTTTCTTCCCTTCCTCTTCACTAGAGCTTTCATCAACGGAATTCCATTCATGACCAATATGAGCCTCTCCACCATAGTTTCTTCTCTTGTAATGTGGCTTTTGGTCTTTCTTGTAGTTCCCTTTACCCTTGTCATTCCTATTTTCTCTTTTCTCATTAGGGAAATCCGCAATGAAGTGCTAGGTGCTTCCACAATTGTAGCAAGTTATCTTTTTCTTGTTGGGAAACTTCCTCTTGGCAAACTTGTATCCTTGCTTCTTTAGTCCTCTCTTGTATGTTTTCATGAACAAGGCCATGTCCCCAATCTCAAAATGAGAGCCTTCATCTTCATCTTCACTTGAGTCACTTGTAGAGCTCTCTACCTCCCCTTTCTTGGATTTTGACTTGGTGGGCTTGTATGGAGTAGAATGCTTGGATGAAGTAGTAGGCTTGCTTGACTTGTTGGAATGGAGAGCAACCTCTTTGACCTTCAAGTTGTTCAACTTAGCTTCTAGTTCACCAATTTTCTTTCTATGTTGGATTTCCTTGTCCATTAGCTCGTGAGTAAGAATCCTCCCAAGAACATCATTTGGGGAGAACTCTTCAAATCTCTTCTTCTCTCTACTCAATGTGACTAGAGTGGGATTCCTTGGAGCAAAGGCCTCCAACATCACCTTCACGACATAGTGATCATCCAACTTATCACCACCTAAACCACGTATCTTTCCAACTATGACCATTAATCTATCAAACATCTTTTGTGGCCCTTCTCCATCAAATATAGTGATTCTATTAAGCTCGGCCATCAAAATGTTGATCTTGGACTTCTTCACTTTGAAGGATCGGATGGCGACTAGAGGGGGGGGAGTGAATAGGAGCCGGTAAAAATTCTTCTCAAAGAACCCGACCTATACCCTAGACAAATCCCGGTCACACACGAGCGATGGGTCGAATCACACACCAACCTCCAAGACAACAAGGTTATGGATCAACCTCAAGTCTTAGGAACGATTCCTTGAAGCACACGTGGAAGCACGAAAGAAGGAGGGAGGAATCGAACCAAAGAACAAAGCCGCTGTGCACCGCGGACCGTCCGGCCAGGTGGGGCGGACCGTCCGCAAAGGCCACGTGTACGGTCCGGCCGAGTGCCGCGGACGACCGCAAGGGGCCACGCGGACCGTCCGGCGGGAGCCACGGACCGTCCGTTAAAGCCAACACAACCACCGAACCGACCCGAGAAAAACGGACCGTCCGCGAAGACCCGGGCGGCGGACCGTCCGCGCGGGTTCGGACCGTCCGCTACCGAATCTCGGACCGTCCGCAAACCGGCCGCAACAAAAACCTAAAACAAAACCGGATCAAACCGAAGCAAAATAAGAACACGAAGAACACCACGACGAACCGGGGCCGAACAGGCACCTCGCGGACGGTCGGCGGAGAGGGGGGCGGAGCGTCCGCCGAGGTCAAACAGAGCGAGAAAAATCGCGAGCTCGCGAAGTCAACCCCACCAACTCATCACCGGAAATCCCAAACGGTTCAAGTTCTTGAGACAAGATTTGGGGGAGATGTTAGGCACCCCTAGTTGAGATTATACCCCAAAAATCTCGTCTCCAAACCCAACAAATCACCGGGAATCACAGATCACACGAGCTCAAGTCCTACTCACGAGTTCATCCAAAGAATCACGAATCTAGGATGATTTGAGGAGTTTGGGGGAAAGAGATCACTGGGAAAAGAGGCACAAGGCACTCAAGGAAGAATCCCCCAAACAAATCCAAGCCAAAACTGCCTAGAAAACGAGAATCAAGACGAGCACGAAAATAGCACAAAAATAACTCCGAAAAACATCACGGGAACCACAACGCCGAATCTTCTATACAAACCAGGAAAGATTCACAAGGTCTAGCATGCCGCCCTAGCATCCATCCCTCTCAACAAATCCCTCATGAAGCTCTCATGCTAGCCTAGACAAGAAATGGAGGAGAAAATGTCTCGGGAATATGAGAAAGAGGAGGGGGGAAAGAAACCCTAAGTCGCAGAGAGCAAGAGCCATCCACACACACTCATGGCTTATATATCGAGTCCCGCCGGTGTGGGAAATGACTAGACTACTGGTGATACAACCCACGCATGGGCATTTATGTAATGTTTGTGGGTCTTGCCATCGGACGGCCACGCCTTCGCCGCACCCCGCGTCCTCCCGACGCAAGCCATGCGATCCTGCCGCGTGTCCTCCGCTTCGAAGCTTCCTGGCACGCCCGGATCCCGTCTCCATCATGTTGGGACTTCGGACATGGTTTTGAGGCCCAAACCAAGAAACTGTCCTCCGATGGTTTTGTGGGCAAACCACCAAACCCCCGCGTGCTCGGCCGGCCTCCCGCCAAGCCTCTTGACTCGACCACCACCGTGCACCGGCTCGATCGTCCACGACTTCGTCTTGCTCGTCTCGCCACCATGTGGCCCGCACCTAGTCCCGCCGTCCACCGGGTCCCTCGAACCGAGCCTACTTGTCTCTCCATCTCCGGAGGCCCCTCAAGGCCGAAGACCTTTTGCGCCCGTTCTTCACCCGCAACAACACGAACTAGGCCGCAACCTACACCCCGCGCACCGAGCCAAGAGTCGGTCCAACACCCGTTGTCAATCACTCATCACCGAGGAGCGGTCATCCATCGACCACCGGGACGCTCCGGTCCTCAATCTCCCCCTTGATGAGTGCATTGACAACACACAACGCGAAATGAAATTCGAGAGAAAGAAAGTAAGAAGAAAGAAAAACAAAGAAGCTCAACTCATGACCAAAACCAAAGAAAGGCAAAGAAAGGTCACAAGCCGATCAAAGCACAAACTCCACACCGAAAACAAGCAAGAAAGCTCCCCCTGAACAAATGCAAGCTCCCCCGAACATGTGGATGCAAACTTCAAAATTTTAGATGCATTTTTCTGAATTTTTCATTAAGCTCACCTCTTCACCTCTTCTCCCCCTTGTTGACAATGTATGAATCAAGGTGAAAATGCAGGAATGTAAGACAAAGTATATAAACATCTACATGAGCTTCTCAAATAGGCCAAATCTAGTGTCAAAGGCTAGAAATCGGACAAAGAGCACATATATGGATTATAACATGGTCAAAGCATTGCCACAAGTAATATATGAAAATATAGGCATGTGACAAAGCAAATTTTCAGATTTGAGCAATTTTATCAAAAGATGGCTCACTTCAAATGTAAAGGCCTATCCATGTCATATTCTAGCCAAAAACATGCATATCATCCAAAGATCGGACAAGGATATCCAATTCTCAACAAAAGATCATTGCAAACACCCATAAAGCAAAGCATGTCATGTTAAAGCTCATGAGCCATGTGTCCACTTCGGGAAGACTTCTCCATCGGTGAACATCATGCAACATGTTTTGCACCCATGTGTAAAAGATAAGACATTTTAAGCATAAACATGATGGATGAAGCATTTTTCAAGCATACACACTTCTTTTCAAGATTAATTCATTTCATGGTACATGAAGTGCCTTTGCGGCAAAAAAAAAAAAAAGCTTATGCTCCTCCATGAATGCAACGTAGGCTAAACATTCACAATGATATCGGCCTTTGGCCCAAATGTAAGAAAGAAGCATCCAAGCACAATCTAAGCATGAAAGGCACATTTAGACCAAAACATGACATGGATACACTACTACACATGAGTGGAGCAAATTTCATTAAATTTAGTCAAGATTAGCATTTGATTCAAAAAGGGCTATCTCACAACACATATATCTCAAATATTCCAAGAGCATAGCCTCACATAGCCATTTCTCCACACACATGACCAATATCTCACAAGTAGCCAAAGACACTCAAATAAGGCATATGAAAGAAGCTCATCATCCTAAAATGCAATATGATACAAATGTAACATGATATATAACAAGATGGCTATCCTACCATGGTTTATACATCAAGCAAAGCATGTATATACATCAAAGGAAACATGGTATGATACATATGGTACAAAAGTAAATCCCCCAAGAATCAACTAGAAAGGGCAACAAACCCCAAGTTCCCCCGCAAGCGCACAAATGTAGCTTGGTCGAGAGGCTTTGTAAAGATGTCCGCAAGCCGATCTTGGGTAGAGACATGACTCAACACAATGGTCCCTTTCTCCACATTGTCTCTCGAGAAATGATACCTCACTTCTATGTGTTTGGTTCCGGAATGAAGCACCGGGTTTTTCGCTACGCTTATGGCACCGGTGCTATCACAAAGAAGTGGGATCCGGTGCACTCCTCACCAAAGTCTCTCAAAGTGTATGAAATCCACAATAGCCGAGAACAACAACTCGCGGCCGCAACATACTCTGCCTCGGTGGTAGACCGAGCTACACTAGATCGCTTGCGGGAAGACCACGAAACCAACGAGGACCCAAGAAACCGACAAGAATCGAAGTAGACTTCCTCTCGACTCGGCAACCAAAGCAAAATCCGCATCGAGAAAAACCATGAAGTGAAAGAGTCGAGGAGGAAGAATACCAAAGGCCAAGACCGAGGGCGGATCGTAGGTACCCGAAGATCCTCTTGATGGCCCGTCGATGTGATGTCCTCGGCGAATCCCGAAAACGAGCGCACAGACACACACTGAACTATATGTCCGGCCTCGTCGCCGTCAGGTAGAGGAGGGAGCCGATCATGCTCCGTACTCCCGCCGGTCCACCGGTTCCGCATCCTCATCCGCGTCCAAAGTAGTCGTACTCCCCATGGGTGTCGACATAGGCTTCACATCTTGCATCTGGAACTTCCTCAGCATGTCTTTCGTGTACTTGGTCGATGTACAAATGTTCCGTCCTTCACTTGCTTGATCGCGCAACCCGAGAAAGTACCGCAACTCGCCCATCATGCTCATCTCGAATTCCCGCTCATCTCATCTGCAAACTTGGCAACAAGGTTATGTGACGATCCACCAAAGACAATATCATCCACGTATATCTGCACAACCAACAAGTCATTCCCATGCTTGAGGAGAAACAAGGTCCTATCCACGGTGCCCATCACGAACCCTCAGCTCAACAGAAAACCTCTCAATCTCCCATACCAAGCCCGGGGCGCCTGTTTCAACCCATACAGAGCCCTTTTCAACCTGTACACCCTGTGTGGATACTTCTCACTCTCGAACCCTGGTGGCCGCTTCACATACACCTCCTCCTCTATGACCCCATTCAGAAAGGCACTCTTCACATCCATTTGAAACAACTTGAACCCTTTAGTCACAGCAAAGGCTAGAAGGATTCGAATTGCCTCAAGACGGGCCACAGGAGAAAAGGTCTCCTCATAGTCGATCCCCTCCTTCTGACTATATCCCTGAGCAACAAGTCTGGACTTGTTCCTCACAACCATCCCATTCTCACCCTCTTTGTTCTTCTAAACCTATTTGGTTCCTATAGGATGGCAATTTGGAGGTGGTTCAACTAACTCCCACACTTGGTTCCTCTCAAAATTTTCCAACTCCTCATGCCTATAATTGACCCAGTTTGCATCAGATAAAGCATGTCCAATGTCCTTGGGCTCAAAAGAGGCAGCAAATGTAGCATGAGCGAAATGAGAGGAATTTCTGGACCTTGACTGCGTGGTACGTTCGTCGATGTCCGCAATGATCTTCGATAGGGGATGCACTTCTGGAATCTGCCGGAGAGCCTCACGCCTCGAGACTACCTCCCCCTCAACTTCATCTTCTCTCGCCTGGTCCTCTTGTCGTACCGTCGTTGTCCATGAAGTAGACGGTCCACCCTCCCTAGTGGTCATAGGGGAAGTAGTGGGTACACACTCAGCTTCAGGCGCATGGTTCTCTCCATCATCATCTCCAGCTTCATCCTTCTCCTCTTCAAAGAGATCCTCAGCCATCTCCTCATCACCTGCACATTCAAAGCCAAGAGAGGTACATGGCATTGTCTCGTCGAAGGTTACCTCGCAAGTCTCCATGATTTTGTTAGTCTCAAGGTTAAGCACCCTATAGGCTCTAGAATGATTAGCATAACCAATGAAAATCCCATCACTAGACCTAGCCTCAAACTTGTCGAGTTTTCCCTTCTTAAGGATAAAGCACTTGCAGCCAAAGACTCAAAAATGACTCACCTTGGGTGCACGGCCGTGCATAAGCTCATAACAAAGTCGTATTGACCGCCTCGGCCCAATACCTCCTAGGAGTCCCGTGCTCATCGAGCATCGTCCTAGCCATCTCACAAAGAGTCCGATTTTTCCTTTCCACAACTCCATTTTGAGGGGGCACATAAGGGGTCAAATGCGATGTTCAAGACCTAGATCACGACAAAAGGCATCAAAACGAGAGTTCTTGAACTGCGAGCCATTATCCTTGCGGATAGCTCGAATGGCATTCCCATGCCTCTCGTTCTTCAACCTCACGATCGGATCTCGAACAAAACCAAATGTCTCACTCTTATCCTCCAAGAAAAACACCCAGGCATAGCGAGAGTAATCGTCCACCACAACAAGGACATACCACTTCCTACCCACCGAGCGAACTCGAGCTGGCCCAATAAGGTCCATATGCAACAGCTCTGTCGGACGCTCGGTCATGACATCGGTCAGGGGTGGATGGGGAGTGGCTACCATCTTGCCATGCCTACACGGAGCACAAACCAAATCCTTCTCAAACTTCAACCTCGGCAATCCTCGGACAAGGTCAAGACCACTCAAGCGGGAAACCAAATCAAAGCTCAAGTGACCCAACCGCCTATGCCATTTCCACAAATCAGAAGAAGGACCGACCATCAAACAGGCGAGCAGGACCCAAAGAACGAGAGAAATCGGCCACGAAAATCGACCCTCGGGGATGATTATACAAACAAGATCACCTCGAGAATCCAAAGCAAACAAGACTCACTAGACTTGAAACGCACCTCAAAGCCCTCATCAAGCAACTGAGAAACCGAAAGCAAATTGAAACCCAAATACTTCACAAGAGCAACCCTCTTCAACGTTACCTTGTCACTCACATGCACTACACCCTCGAAATCACCCTTCCTCTTCCATTGTCCCCAAAAGTGATGTACATCTTTTCCTTCACTGGGGTGAGGCTGGAGAACCACTTCTTGTCTCCGGTCATGTGTCGGGAACATCCGGAGTCGATCAACCAAATGTTCTCCAAGCCTCCCGCCCGTAGTCGAAACAAGAACGAGAGTGAGCCAACAACTCGACACTCGGGGTTAGCACAAATAAAGTTGAACCGGTGTCGAGCCATCTCGCTCAAAAGAGGGGTTAGCAAACATCATTCCCTTGCCACCAAACTTCCCATGTCCCATGGAAGGAGTACGAGCACCACGAGGGGGAAAACGTGGTCCGTAGTTCCTCCGGAACCCAAAGCCGCGATCATCTCCCCTAAACCCGTATTGAGGACGAGTAGGGGGACGTCCAAACAAAACCACCACGAGCCCGACCAAACCTATCACCGCACGCACACCATCATCTCTCCTATCAAACCTCTCACCACCACCTCTCCGTGGGAACCTACCACCCCGAGCTCCAACTCTACCAACACTCCTCACACTTCCCACACCCCGTGGAAGTAACACTCTAGGCTCGGGAATACCATGAGACCGGCGATACTGTCCCGGTTTGCTTGCTCCCTAGCAAGCCTCTCATCCCTCTTCCTCTTGTAGCAAAACTCGCTAGATGCCTCTCCTTGCCACAATACTCACACCTGAAGGGGATGGGTTTTGGTTTTGGCTCTGGCTTCTCTCTAGGTTTCACACCCTTCTCACTCACAAACTTCACCGGTTTCTGGAAGTCATTTGTCTTAGGTGTGAATTTGGGTGGATCTTGGGCTGTGTCAAGCTTGTTGCAAAGATGTTTGGGCTTTGGAGTGAAAGAGTTCTAGGGTGCTTTTGGAAGTGGGACTTGGATGTCTCCGATCACCTCAAACTTGGGGTTAGACTCAACACACTTCTCATACACACTCTCCCCACTGTTTTCTCCCACTTTCTCACCCAACTTCTCAAAACCCAAACCACGACCATCCGCTCTCTTGAACTCCTCAATCATGATTTTCAATTGAGGTTCCCGCCCGTACAACCAACCCAACACTTCCTCAAATAATCATTCTCCTCATAGATGACATCCAAACGGGAAGTAAGTTCAAGATTGCGCAAAATAACTTCATCACGGCTAGTGCATGCATTGACAACAGGAGATTTCAAAGAAGCTTCCAAAGTGCTAATGGTAGAACAAGCATCAACAAGCTTAGCATGCATAGTAGGACATGATTTACAAGCACCAAGCAAAGTGGGTCTAGCCTTAAGTTCATCATACTCGATCCTAAGAGCATCTAGTTTAGCCAAAGTGGAAGCATTCTTCTCATTAAGCAACTTGATCTCATTCAACCATGCATTACATTCGGAACATTCAATATCATCGAAATGGTAGGAGTAAGTTTCAAAGAGACATTCTCAAGTTTCAATTCAAGCAATTTAGACTCTAACTCTCCTACTTTCTCACAAGCATTCTCAAGTTGAGCCCTAAGATCTCTCCTCATTTTCTTAGCATCTCTCAACACACTATCACGGTTGTCAATCAAGCCATTCAACCTAGTGATCTCAGCAAGCAAAGAGTCGGGGTCACGGTTTACCTCATCCTCTGAGTCGGAGTCGGTGTCTTCTTTCTCGCTCTTCTTGCTGCTTGAGCTATGGGCCATGCCACAAAAACCTCCAAGTGCAACACAGCTCAACCCACTGAGGTTCCGGCTTGCATTCTTCTTGCCCTTGCGCCTCCCGGTGTCTTCATCCTCACCGCTTGAGCTTGAATGCGCATCGCTTGAGCTTGTGTCGACGTCGCTTGCACCGGCCACCATGGCTCTTGCCTTGTCCTTCTTGTGGCCGCCCTTGCTCGATCGCTCGCTTGTCCTTGTCCTTGCTCTTGGACTTGCCGTAGTGCTTGCCCTTGGATGAGTACTAGTCTTCACGCCTTGGGTGCGCCTTGTACTTGCTCATCTTGTACTTGTTCTTCTTCGCTTCGGGCACTCGGCGATGAAGTGTCCACGCTTGCCACACTTGTAGCATGTCCCCGAGCTCCGCCTTGCATTCCTCCGGTTCTCATGTAGTCAATCAAACCTCCTTGAGAGCAAGGCCGGTTCCTCCTCGCTCAGGACATCGAACTCATCATCCGGAATGGATATGAGAGAAGACAAGGAAAACTCGTCGACAAGAAGGGTTAGTGTTGGCTTTGCCCTTTGATCCGCTCACAAGAGCAAGACTATGATCAGTCGAGCCCTCATGCTTGGATTGCAACTTCCTGTCAACCTCAGCCGTCTTGAGCTTAGAAAAGAGGTCATCCAACTCAATAGTCAAGTATTGCCCGGACTACTTGATGGCCTCAACCTTAGCACCCCAAACATTTGGGTCCAAGATATGCAAGAGCTTCAAAGCTTGATCATGCTCGGTGTAAGGAAAATCTTCAAGATTGGCCTTCATGTTGTTCACAATGGCGGTGAACCTCTGAAACATCGCATCAATGTCCTCACCGGGAAGTTGAGTAAAGTTCTCATATTGCATCCGGTAAGAAACAAAGAGCCGAGCCTTCACATGGTTATCACCACCGTGAGCAACCAACAACTTCTCCCAAATTTGCCAAGCAAGATTCAAATGGCGAACACGCTCAAACTCAGGATCACACAAGCTTCGGACCAAGTGATCAACGGCTTTTGCATTTGCCTCATACTTGGCCTTAGCACCGGCATCGGTCACCATAAGAGTGTGGATCTCAGCCGGAATAGCATAGGTCTTGTCAAGCACAATAAAATCCAACAACTTGCCACGAAGAAAGATCATCATACGAGCCGCCCACTTGTGGTAACCCTTCCCATCGAAGTGCGGCGGACCGCCCCGCTCAACGTACGCCATCTTAGGATTCAAGACTTGTCAAAGTCACAAAGAATCCGGCACCAAGCTCTGATACCAATTGAAGGATCGGATGGCGACTAGAGAGGGGGGAGTGAATAGGAGCCGGTAAAAATTCTTCTCAAAGAACCCGGCCTATACCCTAGACAAATCCCGGTCACACACGAGCGATGGATCGAATCACACACCAACCGCCAAGACAACAAGGTTATGGATCAACCTCAAGTCTTAGGAACGATTCCTTGAAGCACACGCGAAGCACGAAAGAAGGAGGGAGGAATCGAACCAAAGAACAAAGCCGCTGCTGCACCGGCGGACCGTCCGGCCAGTGGGGCGGACCGTCCGCAAAGGCCACGCGGACGGTCCGGCCGAGTGCCACGGACGGTCCGCAAGGGCCACGCGGACCGTCCGGCCGGGAGCCACGGACCGTCCGTTAAAGCCAACGAACCACCAGAACCGACCCAAGAAAAACGGACCGTCCGCGAAGACTAGGCGGACCGTCCCGCGCGGGTTTCGGACCGTCCGCTACCGAAGCTCGTATCGTCCGCAAACCGGCCGCAACGAAAACCTTAAACAAAACCGAGATCAAACCGAAGCAAAACAAGAACATGAAGAACACCACGACGAACCGGGCCGAACAGCACCTCGCGGACCGTCCGCAGAGAGGGGGCGGACTGTCCGCCAGGTTAAACAGAGCAGAAAAAATCCCGAGCTCGCGAAGTCAACCCCACCAACTCATCACCGGAAATCCCAAACGGTTCAAGTTCTTGAGACAAGATTTGGGGGAGATGTTAGGCACCCCTAGGTGAGATTATACCCCAAAAATCTCGTCTCCAAACCCACCAAATCACCGGGAATCGCGGATCACACGAGCTCAAGTCCTACTCACGAGTTCATCCAAAGAATCACGAATCTAGGACGATTTGAGGAGTTTGGGGGCAAGAAATCACTGGGAAAAGAGGCACAAGGCACTCAAGGAAGAATCCCCCAAACAAATCCAAGCCAAAACCGCCTAGAAAACGAGAATCAAGACGAGCACGAAAATAGCACAAAAATGACTCCGAAAAACATCACGGGAACCACAACGCCGAATCTTCTATACAAACCAGGAAAGATTCACAAGGTCTAGCATGCCGCCCTAGCATCCATCCCTCTCAACAAATCTCTCATGAAGCTCTCATGCTAGCCTAGACAAGAAATGGAGGAGAAAATGTCTCGAGAAAATGAGAAAGAGGAGGGGTGAAATGAAACCCTAAGTCGCAGAGAGAGAGAGCCATCCACACACACTCATGGCTTATATATCGGGTCCCGCCGGTGTGGGAAATGACTCGACTACCCCTAACTCAACTACTGGCGATACAACCCACACAGGGGCATTTATGTAATGTTTGTGGGTCTTGCCATCGGACGGCCGGTGCCTTCGCCGCACCCCGCGTCCTCCCGACGCAAGCCATGCGATCCCGCCGCGTGTCCTCCGCTTCGAAGCTTCCCGACACGCCCGGATCCCGTCTCCGTCGTGTTGGGCCTTCGGCCTTGGTTTTGAGGCCCAAACCAAGAAACCGTCCTCCGATGGTTTTGTGGGCAAACCACCAAACCCCGCTTGCTCGGCCCTGCCTCCCACCAAGCCTCTTGACTCGACCGCCACCATGCACCGGCTCGATCGTCCACGACTTCGTCTTGCTCGTCTCGCCACCATGTGGCCCGCACCTAGTCCCGCCGTCCACCGGGTCCCTCAAACCGAGCCTACTTGTCTCTCCATCTCCCGGAGGCCCCTCAAGGCTGAAGACCTTTTGCGCCCGTTCTTCACCTGCAATAACACGAACTAGGCCGCAACCTACACCTGCGCACTGAGCCAAGAGTCAGTCCAACACCCATTGTCAATCACTCATCACCGAGGAGCGGTCATCCATCGACCACCGGGACGCTCCCGGTCCTCACACTTTGTCAACACCCTCATGAGCAATGAGGAGGGTGTCCCAAATTTCTTTGGCAATCTCTAGCCCATTAACCCGGTTGTACTCTTGAGCACCGAAAGCACTAAGAAGTATGCTTGTAGCTCGAGCATTTCTTTTGATGTTGTGACGATCACGTGGAGTGAGGTCTCCAAAGTCTTCGGGATCATCAAAACCTACACACACAATGTTCCACAACTCCAAACTCAAACCGGTTAGATAGGCTTTCATCATGTGCTTCCATTTAGCAAAGTTAGTCCCATCAAATTGGGGTAATTTGCCAACGGGTATAGTGATATCATCCTTAGATTTTGTTTCCAAAGAATCATAGTTAAAGGATACGCTTCTATAGTCATCCTTGGACTTAGCCTTGGGCTTTGGCTTGGGCTTGAGTGTTCTCTTGGGAATTCTTGTGCCATAGTACTCGTCATCCCCATCTCCATTCTCACTAGATGAAGATGATGATGAGGATGGTGATGGAGATGGTGAAGGTATTCTCTTTCTTCTCTTCTTTTCTTCTTTTCTTGCTTGTTGTCCTCTTTCTTCTTTTCTTCTTCTTTCTCTTTCTTCTTGTCCTCTTTCTTGCTTTTCTTGCCATTGTCCTTGGAGCTTTCTTTGACAGCCTTCTTGAGCTTGTCAAATTTCTCTTGGGCTGAGGTGTTCCCTACCTCCGAGGCATCACCTTCAATGTCACTTGGCAAGTCCTCAAATTCCTCCTCCTCTAGCTTGTCATCTCCACTTGCCATATCCTCACACGGTTAGGTGTTCGCAAGGATAACCCGCTCTGATACCAATTGAAAGGATCGAGGAAATATGGCCTAGAGAGGGGTGAATAGGCCGCACACGAATTTAAACTTTTTCCGTGAAAAACTCGTCGTCGGACTCCGGAACCTCCGAAATTATTCTCGAACCTCCAAACGAGGCGACCTCCGAGAATAAACTCGAACTTACGGGAACCGTTAGAACAGAGCATGTAGGACTTGAGCAAAGCAAATAACTTGATGAAAAACGGATCGACCAAATTCTAGGAGGTACTTAGGACCTAGCAAAGAACAAGCTAGGAAGGTACCACAACATAGATCCGGAGCAAACCCTAATAGATCTAGTCAAGAACAAGTATGAACAAGAGCAAGTGCAATGATATAAACGAGAGCACACACGAGACAAGGATTTATCCCGTGGTTCAGCTCGCCACAAAGGCTTGCTTACGTCCACGTTGTTGAGGAAGCCACAAAGGCTAGGGACCACAAAGGTCAACTCCTCTCTCACACCTATCACTTTGGGTAATAGGTGGAGGCTTTCCACTAGATCCACAAAGGGTAATACAAACACCTTGGAGCTTCCACAAATCGGGTTGGAGAGCTTCCAAGAACCTCTATCCGTCTAGGAGCAAGGCTCCAAGAGTAATAGATCCACCAAGCTTGCTAGGGCTTTTCCAAGTGCTCAAGTTCAAGAGAGAGAGAGAGAGAGAGATTTGCTCACAAACTCACTTCAAGAATCCACTCTCAATCAATGCTAGGCAAGGATTTGGAAGAGAGTAGGTTAGGAGTGAATGCTAGGTGAGAGAAATGAGTTAGAACGGTTTTCTGTTCGGGGGCAGGGAGAGAGTAGCCGTTGGGGGACCAAGGGGTATAAATACCCCCAGATCCAGAATAGTAACGGTTATATTTCAGAGATCGGAACCTCCAAGAAAAATATCGGAACTTCCGACCTTTGAAATCTCTGCTGACTGTAGCCCGTACGGTCGGAACCTCTGAGAAAAACCTCGGAACCTCCGAACAACAAACAACAGGGGCAAAACAGCGGCAGATCTCTTCCCTTTGAGAGATGGTTAGGGTTTAAGAAAGATAGACTATGAGCACCTGAAACCACCCTAACTCACCATTAGTATCCCTCTTGATAGTACGGATTGTCCTATACTCAAATTCAAAAGATAAAATAAATAAACTTCTCCAAAGAGCATAGGTATCCTTCTTCATTCGGTTGAGGGGTCTCCATTCTTTCTTTTGCACCTGTACAATAACTTTATGCCGCACAACAAAGTCTCAAAAGCTCATTAGCTCTTTAATTGTGTGGTCAACATCACCAAAACCCTCATAGGGCTTGATTGCACTTACAACTTGTCCGCTTGCAAGTCTAAATGAACTTTGGTACAACTATTAACCGTCAACAATATCCCATTCCCATTTTAAAGCACCCACACATTTTTAGAGAAATCATTTAGGCCAAACAAAGGTCAATCTTAGCAATCAAGGGTGGCTATCCTACCAGGTTTTGCGGTAAAAAAATATGCAATTTATAAAACGGGTATAGGGTTATGTTTATAAAACTAGGACCAAAGCATGCATCAAAGGATGAGATTGAACTTGCCGTCTTCGAAGTCATCGGGGAGTTCCGGCTCGGTGTTCGGGATCTCGGGCTCCTGCTCGCAGTACTCGGCTCCAAGCTCCGGCTCGTGGTACCCTCCTTCGTTTACTTCATCGGCTATAGCGCACACACATAAGCATGCAATCAATACAAGCACACACAATTTTACCGGTTGAGCTCGAGGAGGGAATAAATGGAAGAAGGAGAAATATTTAAGTTTTAAAGGGGAAATGGTGAATGGTTCGGCGGGAATAATCCCAGGAAAGGTGTGTTGAAAACCGGAATTAATTTGGAGTAAAATTGTGCACGAAATGTCGGGTTAAAGAGGGTTTAAAGGTGCTAAGACCTATTGGTAAATAGACCTAATAGAGAGGTGGGCTTATTTGTAAAAATATAATTGAGGTGAGGTTTGGATGGAATAGTCGAGGGGTCTTCTTGAAATTAAATAGGGCTAGTTTGTAATTCGGTTTGTGGGCTAGGGTCTTATTTGGAGGAATAGTGAGAAGGGAATAGAGAGTAGGGGGCTCGGGTGGAAAAAGGAAAAGGCCGGGGGGCTTTCGGCCAAACGACCATCTCCTTCCTCCCCCTCGATTCGAACAAAGAGAGGGAGGGAGGCGGCTCGGGGGCGGGCGGCGGCGGCGGATGCCGGCGGCCGGCCTCGGCGGCGGTCGGGCGAAGAGGGTAAAACGAAGAGGGCTACACGGAGGAATCGATTCCCCCACCCACCTTGGGCCGTGATGGCGTGCGAGGCGGGTCCTCGGGCGGTGGCGGTCGGGAGGTGGTGGTGCTCGGGGGCGGCGGCGCTCGGGTGCCTAGGAAGGAGAGGGGGTTCGGCCGTAGCGGTGCGGGGTGAGGTGGGGAATGCGGCGGGTCCTTTTATAGCCGCGGGGAAGGCGGTAACCCGGCCCGAACTTCGAGCTCGAGGAGCTTCGGGCAATGGCCGTGGGGGGGAAATATCCCGTCGTTGACTCGTCCGGTGAGGCCGCGACCGGGATTCGCGGTGGGGGTGGATGCGGCGGCGTGGGACAAGACCCGTCGGGCGGGGGGTGGTGGCGGGCGAGCCGGTCGGCGTGGTGTGAGCGGCGATTCGCGGTGGCGGCGGTCGGCGGACGCGACGGCTCGGGGCGGGCGCATTGATGGCCTTCGTGGCGGCGAGCGGCGGGGAGAGGTCGCGTCGCGGGCCCGTGCGGCGCCGTATTGAGCGACAAGGAGGAGGAGGGGGCGGCGTCGCGTGTCACGGCCGCCGCACCCGTAGGGGAGCGGAGAGGCGCGGGGGCCGGGCGCAGGCGTTGGGCCGAAGGAGGAAGAAAGGAGGAAGGGAAAGGAAGGAAAGAAAAAAAAGAGAAAGGAAGAAAGGAAAAGGGAAAATAAGGAAAAAGAAAATTAAGGAAAAAAGGAAAAGAAAAAAAGAAAAAGAGTTTAGAAATTTAGGAGAAATCCTAGGAAAATTAGGAGTGAGGGGAAAAGGAATTTTGCGGGGTTTCCGGTTTCGGCGTCCGCGTGATTTTCGGGGGCGGCGGTGATGGCGAGGCGGACCGACCGGCGGGACCGCGGCGTGCGCGGGATTCCCGCGTGGTGGCCGACGGCCGGCGCCGGTCGGCACGCGGTGGGCGACGGCCCGAGTGCGGGCGGTGCCGGCGGAATTCCACCGCGCGCGCGCGCGAGGGTGAGAGAGGGGAAGACGACCGGGGTTTCGAAGGGGATAATTGAGCTCGGCGGGAAGTTTTTGAAATCGCGTGTGATTTAGTAGGTGATTTATTATGAGCTAAAAACGCGGGCGTTACATTTAGCGACAATGTGTCTTTTTTCGCCGAAGCGATGCCCAACAAGACCCGTAATATTCATGATGGCGGCGCATATATGTGTGTGTAGCCTGTTCGTTTGGTGGGTGGTACTACGGTGTTGATTTGTTGTGAGAGAAAAATCTTGTTGGTGGTTGTTGGTGGCTGGTTTGTTTCGAGAGAAAAATCATTTGGTGGTATGATAAGCCAAACGAACAGGTTGTGTGTGTTTTAAAAAAATCATCCTTGAGTGAGACATAGTAGGATATAAAAGGTCGCACTTTGCATTAGCAGACGAAGCAATTATAGAAAGAACCAAGGTTGGTCAGTAACAGTCGTGGTCGCTCTTGTTACATTGGCCAAAAAATGCGAACAACAATGAACGGCATTCGTTATACTACAGGAGCATGTATCTAGCTGCTGTTTCTTATTCTTTAGTCATATCAGCATCCCCCCCTCCAAGCCCCATGCTTTTGTCCTATCATCAATGAAAGACTCGTCGTGCTAAACCAGTTCCCCTCTGGAAATTTGCAGTCTCCATCTCAAGAACGCCGTGCGCGTATGACGCCCGCCGTAGACGTACAGGTCTCACGTCAAGCGTTCGGCGCCGGGGATTTCCACCTGACCGTGACCGACCGCGCCCTCCTCCTCGTCGTCGCTGCCTCTCCCGTCCACCTTGCCGCTCCCGTATCGGCTCGCGAACACGAGGTACACCGCGAAGTCCGCGACGGCCAGGATGGCGAGCAGAAAGTAGAACCTGTCGAGGTGGCCCTCGTTCAGGTCGGCGGGGATCCACCCCGCCCGGCCGCGCGTCGTGGTCACCTTGGTCACCGCGCTCACGATGACGTCGCTGAAGTAGTTGCCGAGTGACATGGACATCATGCACAGCGCGCTCCCGAAGCTCTTGAGCCCGTCGGGCATCTGGCCGTTGAAGAACTCCAGCTGTCCGACGTACATCATCACCTCCGACACGCCGATCAGCGCGTACTGCGGCGCCTGCCACATGATGTGGAGGTCGCTGCTCATCGCCGCGGTGGCCTCGGCCTTCCTGAAGTGCTCAACCGTCCCGGCCGTCGTCATGGCGAGGGCGCCCACGACCAGGCCGAGGCCCATCCTCTGCAGCTCGGTGGGGCCGGTCGGGCGCTCGGTGAGCCGCGCCAGGAATGGGCAGATGGCGCGGCGGTACAGGAAGATGGTGGCGGCGACGCTGAGGATGTCGAAGGCCGACATGCTGGAGGGCGGGACGGAGAAGCCGGCGAACGGGGTGGTGCGGCGCATCGCGGCGCCCTGCACGACAAAGAGCGAGGCCATCTGGGTGAAGACGACGGAGTAGAGGATGGTGCAGAGCCAGATGGGGAGGAGCCGCAGGATGCTCTTGACCTCCTCCACCTGCGTCACAGTGCACAGCTTCCATGGGTCGCGCTTGCCGAGCTTGGAGTCCGTGTCCACAAGCGCCGCGCGGTCCAAGAAACTGCGCGCACACGACACAGGCGGTTCAAAAAGTCAGATCGGTGCACCGTGCACGGCGAGATCAAATCGAACACGATCGTAGCGAAATTAATCAAAGCCGCACGTACGTACCTGAAGCCTTGTGTGTGTATAAGCCTCCTACCGCCGGCATCCGCCTTCTCGTCGCCCTCGTACAGGGTGACCACTCCGGGCGACGCGCCGGCCTTCCAGCTCCTGCACGCGGCGAAGGCGACCTGGCAGACCCTGCCGATGGGGTTCCCGCCGGGGTTGAAGTAGCGGTACCGGAGCGTCCCGCTGAGGAACAGCAGCAGCGCGGTGGCGGCGGCGGCGGTGGAGGCCCAGAAGCCCAGCGCCCACCTGCCCTCGTCCTCGAGGTAGCTGAGGAAGGTGTTGGAGAAGAGCGAGCCGAGGTTGAGGGCGAGGTAGAAGTAGCTGAAGAAGGAGACCTTGGAGTGCGCCTCCGCGGGGTCCTCCTCGTCGAACTGGTCGGAGCCGAAGGTGGCGACGTTGGGCTGGTACCCGCCGTTGCCGAAGGCGATCATGTACAGCGCGATGTAGAAGATCCCCAGCTCCTTGCCGGAGTGCGGGCCGCAGGGCGCGTGCTCCATCCCGCACCCTTCCGGCCTGATCAGGTAGAGGTGCGACGACACCGACAGCAGCGCGAGGCCCTGCAGCAGCAACAGCAGCGTGACACAGTCACACAACGACACTGACGGTCAGCCCGGTAATCTTGGATTGATGTACTCATGTACGTATACTCATCGAGTGTTGATTGATTGCTCTACCAAAACTTGAGGCACCGACAAATAATCTAGAAGCAGAGGTGTAGACGTTGCAGGACTTACGAGCACAAAGATGGCCTGGAAGATGGCGCAGGTCTTGTAGCGGCCCCAGTAGGAGTCGCTGAGGAAGGCGCCGATGAGGGAGAACATGTACACGGTGCCCGTCCACTTGCTGACGTTGTTGGCGGCGTCGCCGTTGCTCTGCCCCAGCACCCGCGTCAGGAACAGCACCAGGTTCACGTTCACGCCGAAGAAGGCCAGCGTCGCCAGGCCCTGGTTCACTGCGAAACACACACACACACCACCATCACCACCGTCAGCGCGTCGGTTTCCACTAACCAAAGCAAATAAAGCCGCTAGCTCCATCCGATCCCCGATCGACGTGTCAGCGTCTGATGGCTAATCGACAGACGTGCCGCCTACACACATCATACCGTACCGGGGCGGCAAAAAAGGTGATCGACAACGCAAGCACGCGAACAGTATTGGGGGAACTCGGCTTTTGGCACTTCCCATTGAAAGCAATGCAGAACCGGCCGAGCAGCCAAAGCAGCACACATCTATCTCTGTCGATCGCTTTAGTTGTTCGTCCCAGCAGTAGCACAAGCTATAGGTTTATTGGCAGCCACACACACACACATCGTCGTCGCTACGGAGTACTGAGTGATTGCTGCTCCGTAGATCATGGACCTCCGATCCGCTACGATCCATCCCCTGATGAGAATCGCGAGCTCCTGATGTGGCATTAGTAATGCTCCCAAGCAAACTCCCCGTGACCAGGGAACCCCCAGTTCCGGCCGCTCCGGGCGTTTGCATGGCCGATGTCACCTCGCATGCAGAATCAACCATAGAAAAGACCTGGTGCCCTACCGCCACTTCGAGGATCTAGCGGCGGCACTTCCGATCAGACAGGGCAACTCGATCGTGCATCCATGACGTCGTTGCGAGAGAGTGAGTTAACCAACCGGAAAGGTCTAGCCTCTAGCCCACGCGGCGGCGTAAAAAGCGTCCGCTTTTAATTTCCTTTAGCTAGAAATGAATTTGCGTGCTGCTATAGCTAGCGTACGAGAGATTATTACTAGCAGCAGATTTTATATATTTCAGTTTTTTTTTGGGTAGGAAAAGCCAAGGGCGTGCAGGGAGAGGGAGGATGAATACGGCGGCGGAGTTATATACCGAGGATGAGGCCGCCGGCAAGCCATCCTCCCGATTTCCCCTTCACGGCGGGGCGGCCCTTGATGTCGACGGAGCCGTCGAGGGTATACTCGCAGCACTTGTCCTGCTTGGACGACGGCAGCGGCGTCGGCGCGGCCATCTCCTCGTCTTCCACGAGGATCACGCTCATCTTCACGTCTCCTCCTCCGTCGGTGGCAGACTGCAAATGATAAGCATCGAGCTGGATAACGTTAGCTGCCAGTGGTGTGTGTCTCACTCTAAAGCACCCTCACATATTCAGAGAACTTCATGGGGGAAAAGAACAGTATGCTAGCAAGAGGGACGAAGGATGGTGTGTGTCTCAAGCAAGAAGAACGATCGAGAAGGACGGAGAGTGTACACGCATCACTAACCATTTCTTCCCTCTCCTCACGATCGAGCTCTAGCGATAGATGGATGCAGCGGGAGAAGCCGATCGATCGAGGCAGCTAGGAGCTATAGCTTCTCCTGTGTGAGGAAGGCGAAGGCCGGCCGGCTGGGCAAGAAGAGGCGGAAGGGGGTGGTAGAGCGAGGGGGGAGGGATTGGTGCGATTTATAGAGTTCAGAAAAGGAGCCGGCCGGCCGGGCAGTGTGGCTTACAGCTTGTGTGCAGAAGCAAAAAGGCCCGAGAGACGGAGAGAGTGTGCGTCTTACTCACGTGATGTCACTCGTGCAGGTATCTTAGGTAGATGCATCACCAGGTGGCGTCGCGATCAACGGTGACTGTCTCGCAGTCGTCTTGCTTTTTCCCTCTCTCTCCTTTTCGGTAGTATTTCCACTCCCATCTTTTTTGGGTCCTTTTCTTGTCTGCAGCTGGGAGCCCCATTTTTTCACGCAATGAATTCAGCCTGTTCCTGGTAAATCCCCTTGCACGCTTTATTTTGCACTCAGGCCCTGTTTGGTTCCTATAAGTAAGGTGACTTAAAGTGCAAAAAGTGTAAAATAAGTCACCCGTGAAACCAAACAAAGTCCCGACTTAAAGTCGCTCCAACTTATAAGTTGCATAAGTAGCTCCACCCCTACTTAAAGTGACTTATTTCCATTTTTTCCTCTACCACCCGCATGTGTGGCCCCACCGACTTATAAGTCACCGTAACCAAACATGAATGACTTATAAGTCGGGTGACTTATAAGTCACCCTACTTATGGGGAACCAAACGGGGCCTCAATCTTGGGTTGGGTTGGTGGTGCAAGACGGCCAACATTTCAGGCCGTGTATATAGCTTATCACTTACCGGTATCGGCATGACCATATATATATATGGTTTTATTAGTAGCCGCGCTATCGGTCTGCGTCTAGCCGAGTGTGACAGCAAGCGTAGCGCCGCCGTGATTCCTTGGATCGCTTCTACCGCGAAACGTGGCAAGAAGCGCGCGCGCGCGCGTCAGAGACGTGCCTTGTTGCTCGCTCTGGTGTACACCTACGCCCAAAATATTTGCACCTTTCGACTTCTACAATTACATTTGACCATTCGTCTTGTCGGTGACAGCCACGGAGGTCCCCTAAAAAGGCGGGGGATCCCCGCTTAAAACCCGAAAAAAAAAACACAAAACACAAACACACCCCGAACCTAACGCAAAACATATGCGCACAACACACCCCACGCCACGAGGCCCCCCGCGGCCCACCGCAGCGGCCCGACAAAGCGCCCCCCTCAAGTGAGGTCCGCCTCGCTCGAGGGCTCGCGCTCCCTCGAGCGGACTCCGCCCTCGCTCGAGGGTCCACGCCACCCTCGAGCGGGCTCCGCCTCGCTCGAGGCTCCCTCACGAGCGCACATGCTTCCGCACGCGGGTACGAGCATTTAATATTCGGACACGAGCGAGCCGCGCCATCACGCGCCCGGGAATCATGCCTCGGCGCCGTTCCGCCAACTCCCTAGGGGGAGCCCATCCCCGCCACCGTGGGGGACCGTGCGACGAGGCCGGTGTCGGCTCCGTGACACCGTGCCGCCCACTGCGGTACGGCTAACGTGCCACGCCCTCGAAGGGGGGTCGGCCGCACCCTCGAACTCTCCTCTCGTTGCTGCGCAGGTCAAACCGTGACGTCGGGGCGGCGGGAGCGCCACCCCCGTCGGCCGACGGTCCCGTGTGGCCATCCCCGCCCCTGCGGCCGCCACGCCGCGCACTGCTACAACTACTCCGACGCTGTTGATCACGCGGGAACGGGACGCCGCCACGCCTGCTACTGCACCCAGTACGGATCACCGTCAACGGCTCCCTCGAGCCCGCCTGGAGACACCCCGGTCAACCACTACGCCTCCACCCTCGAAGTCGCCCCTGTTCAGGCACAGGACACGCCGCGACACCGTAATTGAAGCAAGATTCGCCGGGACGGCCGTCGCCTGCGCACCATACCTCCACACGTAGCTAAATAGTGCGGCATGCCCGTAAATTGCCGTCTCCTTGGCCTATAAAGGGGAGGCGATTCCCCCCGTCGCGGGGACGAGACACAAGACATCGGACGCGGGACGACGGACGGCGATCGTTCACACGCTCTCCGTCTTCCCCACGATATTGGCACTCGCCTCAATCACTCCTCTTGGGACTTGGAGGCCACGCCTCCTCTCCCGCCTCGCTTGTAGCCGCCCCACTACAGGCACCCCGGTGCGAAGCAATACAGTGCCTCGAGCACACCCCTGCTGGACGTACGGCCCCGGCCGGAACCAGGATAAACCAAGTGTCTTTAGTTGCTTAGCACCGACCATAGAGAGGCGGATCTCGGCGCTTATTACTAGTTAGTGTCGGGACTACTTTCCGCACCGACACGTCTTATTCAAAAAATTTGTGAAAATGTAAATACAATTATGATATACTTAAAATGTATATGATGATAAAACATGTCATAGCAAAATAAATAATATATCACAATTTTTTTGAATAAGACGAATGGTCAAACTTGAAGCGAAGAAGTCGAAAAGGTGCAAATATTTTGGACGGAGGGAGTAGCAGTGGCAGTCAGTCACTAGCGGCAGTGACCAGTGGCGTTCTACGTTCGGCGCGACCGTGGGTTTTGTCATGGCTCGCTCGTGGGTCAACAAAGGCATTCCTCTACACGGTCACGTCTGATGGTCTCATCGAGTAAACCCAGGCCCTGTGGCATGGAAAATTCTCGTTGCTTGCTCGTAAACGGGATGTTGCCTTTGTCCAAAAAAACTACGTTGCCATACGTGTGTGATCTGAACGCATTTTGGTCTGGGATATATAGTGTGATGACTGATGGACCAAGCAGCTGCATGGTGAATCGATTCCGACGTGCGATTCTGTTAGATGCACATCAGAGTTGGTTGTACATGCATAACATATTTTAATGGCAAGTGATGGATCCAATTTATTTTAGACAAGTGGTAGGTGATGCAGATGTATAGTATGCAGTATACATACATAACACGATTTAATGATACACCACTCTCATGCACGACTGAGGGAAAAAAGGACAATTCGTGATCATGCACATGTGGTTTTAAGGTATCTTTACAAGACCTAAAAGGGGTAATTTTTGCCACCCCATTGTGCCAAATCAGCAGGAAATCCATGAACGTGGATCGCTCGTGGATGCTCGGATCATCCATAGGTACCGTACATGCGGGACCCACGGTACGTTTAGGTGGGGCCCACGTGCGGGACCCATGTGGATTCATGTATAGATGGCCATTTGGCCCGCCCGCCCGGCCCCGGCCCAAGCACGACACGGTCCAGGCACGAAGCGGCCCAGCCCGACGTGGCCCGACGGACTTCGTGCTCGTGCTGGGCGGCACTATGGGCTGAGATCATAGCCCAGCACTAGCCCAAGGCTAATTTTTCGTGTTGGGCCGGCCCGAGGCACGACTACGGCCCATCGTGCCGATGGGCCACGTGCCAGCCCACAACACGACATCAGGAGGGTGTGGAGGAGGGAGATCGTTGTCCGGCGGTGGAGGAGGTGGCCGATGGTGGAGGAAGGTGGGGAGGAGGGCACCGACGGCGGCATGGGCGGCGCTGACGCGGACATCAGCGACTCTTGCTCCACTTCCACCGGCGCAGGCACTGGCGGCCCTTGCTCCACCTCCACCGCGACGGTCGGCGGCCCCTCGCTCGGCTTCTTCCTTTGCGCACGGCGGTCTTGCTCCCTCGCACCTCCCGCCCCGCCGGCCGCGACCCACGGTGCGGTCCGTGTCGCACGACCGGCGACACGGCTTGCCCCGGCGGGGCATGCACTGCCTCCCCCGGCCGGCGGCTTGCCGCGCGGGCGGCGGCCGGCTCCCCCTGGGGGGGGGGGACGGAGGAGGCCGGGAGGGGCGGCAACGGGACAAAGGAGGGGCGGCGGTGGGACAAAGAAGGGGAGGCAGCTAGGGTTTGGGAGAAGGAGCCATCGGTTTATATACCGTCGTGCTAAATGGGCCACTTGGTGAAGCGTCCCCTCATCAGAGGTGACCAAATGTGACACAAATACCGGTCCCGAGGAGGGCGGTAGCACATTTATTACAACGGTGGAATCGGTCTTTTACATTACGGTTACGTAAAGGGCACGGTAATGCCAACGCTACAATGAACAACACAAATGCTAACGACCACACTACGATAGCAAAGGCTTCCATAGCCTCCTCGAGTACCACACCATGGAAGCTTTAGGTAGGGCCCCGGTACACGAGCACGGCCGGGTGTAGGGCGTTGACCTACTCAACGTCCTCTGGAATGTAATCGGGATCCTCCTCTGTAACATAGTTAGTAAACAAGAGTGAGTACATACGTACTCAGCAAATCCAACCCCACCCACGGAGGGGCTTATAAGCAGTATCATGCATAAGGTATAACAAGGATCAGGTTAAGGTTCATTTTGCAAACTTACACATGCAGGGGTTCATTTCAAAAAGGTTTTCGCAAATCATTTTCATAACCCAAGTAACTCACTTGTTTTAGGAAAACCACTGTGGATCTACCGGACTTCCCGTCCGTCGTAGCCCAGGCACACAGCCACACATTTCACCCAGAAAACAACTCACGCTAGAAAACATCCCAACCCAAACACTAGTTTTTGTGACCACACCGTGACTCGTCCAATACCGTGGACACGGCTATTCGAATAGGTTTGACACTCTGCAGAGGTTGTACATCTTTACCCACAAGTAGGGTACCGTCACGCGGACACCTCAGTGCCGGTACGGATCCTATCAAAGCCATTACCCACCTTAGCTAACACTACGAGCCACCACGGAAGCACCCAAGGGGTTATCCCACACAACCAGGGCGTACCTCACACAGAGCGTACCCCGACTCCTTGGTCTCCCGCTGCTCACCCGCACACCAGATGGCAAGTAGATTAACTAGTGGGGTTTATGCTAAGCCGTTGCCACATACAACGGTCGAGTGGTTGTACGAGGGTTTGGGTCGGGTGAGATGTCACGCAACCCGGTCCTTAACCGACAAGATGGACAACTCCAATCATGCTCAACCACACAGGTACGAGCTCACCCATACTCCTGACACACACGTCCATCCCGTCTACCCAGTTCTTTACTCATTTTCCAAACCCATCCCCTTTTTGTTTTTAAAGCACTCACACATTTTGAAAGCACACACACATTTTTAACGCACTCATTTAGGCCAAACAAGGTTCAATCATAGCAATCAAGGGTGGCTATCCTACCATGTTTTTGCAGTAAAACAATATGCAATTTATAAAACGGTATAGGGTATATTTATAAAACTAGGACGAAACATGCATCAAAGGGGGAGATTGGACTTGCCGTCTTCGAAGTCTTCGGGGAGTGCGGCTCGGCGTCCGGGATCTCGGGCTCCGCTCGCGTAGTCGGCTCCGACCTCGGCTCGGGGTACCTTACTCCGTCTACTCCGTCGGCTAAGGCATACACGCACACACAAGCATACAAGCGGTATTAGCACACATGTCTCCCGCCGAGCTCGGGGAGTGGGAAGTGAGCGGAGGAGGGGTATATATATAGCTGCGGTAGGGTTTGATATTAATCGGGAAAGAAAGGCGGTTATGAGAAGGGGTCGGAGTTAGGGGGGTATAGATATTAAGGACCTTATTGGCAATTTTTATTAATAGTAAAAAGGGTGTTTACGCTAATCTCGACTAAGTTAGGGTCATTTTATAGTTTATCCTAGGGTATAATAGTGTTTAACTCTTGATTAACCATTAACTCAGGGACTTATCTGAAAAAAATGAAAGGAAAGAGAAGGGAGGCTCGGTCTTGGGGTAATAGAGGAAAACAGGGGGGTCTTTGGGCAAAATTGCCCCTTCTTCCTCCCCCCGATCCAGACAGGGGAGGGAGGCAGGGCGCCCGGTCCGGCGGGCGGGCGGCGGCCTCCAGGGGCCGTCGGCGGCCGGGGGCAGGGGGAATAGAAGGAGGAGGGCGAGGGCTTGCCACTACCCGTGCTCACCTTGGCTAGGGATGGCTTGAGGAGGTGCCTCCGCGGCAAGGGGCGGCCGGCGGTGAAGATGGGCGGCGGCGGCGCAAATGGTGGGGTGGTGGTGCGTTTGAGCGCTGCTGGAAGCTCGTGGCTGTGGTGCGGAGCGGCGAGAAGGGGTGCCGGCCCTTTATAGTCCGCGTAGGTCGGTTCGGGGGGGATATTTTCCCCCCGGCGAGGTCGCCGGCGAGCTCGGGGAGCTTCGCGAGCTCCGGCCGGTGATGCGACGGCTCGGCTTGGTCTTCGTGCGCAGGGGTTCGGCAGGTGATTGAACTCGTCGTGCGGGCGTGGGGGCGGGCGCGGTGGCCGGTGAGGGAGGTGACGGCTCGGTTGGGCATTAATGGCGCCCGGCGGCCGGCCGGTCTCGGTGGTGTGGGGCGGGCGGGGCCGCGGTGGCGTGCTACGGCGGCTTCCGGCCGATGGCGTGCGGAGGCGGGGAAAAGGAGGGCCGGCGCGGGGCCGGGGTCAACGGCGCCGGGGCGCCGGTCGGGTCGCGAGTCCTGGCCGCGCAGGGGAAAGAGAAGGAGGGAGGAAGAAGGAGAAGGGAAAAAGAAAGGAAAAAGGAAAAAAAAAGAAAGGAAAATGAGAAAAGAGAGAAGAGAAAGAAAAAGGGAGAAAAGGAAAAAGGAAAAGGGAAAAAAAATGGAGAAAAAGGAGAAGAAATAGGGAAGAGGTTTTTAGGAAATCTAGGAAATTGCTAGAGAAATTAGGGGAGGGTTTCGTGGGGATTTTTCCTATTTCCCGGGCGTCGGCGGGATTTTCGGGACATCGGTGACGGCGAGGCGGGCGGCCGGCGGGACCGCGGCGTGCGCGGGATTCCGGCCGGTGGCCGACCGCGGCGTTGGGGAAGGTGCGCCGGGCGCGACCGAGGTGCGGTGCCGGCGGGGAATCGCGGCACGCGCGTTGGGGAGAGAGAGAGGGAGAGAGAGAGAGAGAAAGAACACGGCGGCTAGGGTTTAAGTGATAAGCGAGCTCGGCGGACCGGTTTCGGATTTACGCATGATTTAATAAGTGATTTATTTAGTGCTAAAAACGCGGGCGTTACAAACCTACCCCACTTAAAATGAATCTCGTCCTCGAGATTCGCTAAGTCTCGAATAGGTGGGGGAATTCCTTCCTCAGTGCATCCTCTCGTTCCCACGTAGCTTCTTCCACCCCGTGTCTACTCCATTGGACCCTGCACACCCGTACTTCGGTCGTTCTTGTCCGCTTGACCACAGTGTCTAGGATCTTGACGGGCACCTCCCCGGTACCTAAGGTGCGGGCCGTAGATCGATGGTCTCCACCGCACCCGCTTTTCTTCCGGGAACCTTCAAACACCGCCGTAGCCGGGAGATGTGGAATACGGGTGTATATCGACATTTCCTCGGGCGGCTCCGGCCGATATGCTACTTGCTCCGACCCTCTTGAGCACTTTATACGGGCCGATGTACCGAGGGGCCAACTTCCCGTGTACTTGAAACCTTCGAGTCCCCCGGATGGGTGAAACCTTGAGGTAGACGAAGTCTCTCCGGATTGAAGCTCGCTTCACGCCTCTTCTTGTCCGCGTAGCTCTTCGTCGGGACCGAGCGGCTTTCGGCTTCTCCCGGATATCGCCTACTCGTTCCTCGGCTTCCTTTATAAGCGCGGGCCCGACCGAGGGCACGCTCTCCTACTCGACCACATCAGGGGTGTTCTGCACTTTCTCCCGTATAGTGCTTCGAATGGCGACATTCCCAGACTTGCTTGGTAGCCGTTGTTGTAGGAAAATTCCGCATACGGCAGGCTCTGCTCCCAATCCTTGCCGTAGGTGAGGACGCAGGCTCTCAACATATCTTCCAAAATTTGATTCACCCTTTCGGTCTGCCCGTCTGTCTGTGGGTGGTATGCTGAGCTGAAGTCTAGCTTGGTGCCCATGGCCTTGTGCAAGCTTTTCCAGAACCTAGAGGTGAACTGGGTCCCTCTGTCTGAGACTATTCTGCTAGGCACTCCATGCAGCTTTACTATATTTTCTATGTAGAGTTTCGCCAATTTCTCTCCACCATAAGTGGTCCGTACAGGTAAAAAGTGAGCGACTTTGGTGAGTCGGTCCACGATTACCCATATGGAGTCATGTCCCTTCGAGTCCTTGGCAACCCTACTATGAAGTCCATACCTATCTCGTCCCACTTCCACACCGGAATTGGCAAAGGTTGCAACGATCCTGCGGAGCTTCGATGTTCGGCTTTGATCCTCGACAAGTGTCGCGGTGGGCGACGAACCGTGCAATGTCTCCGCCTTCATCCCATTCCACCGGTACTTCGCTTCAAGTCCATGTACATCTTGGTGGATCCGGGTGAATGGAGTAGGCCGAGTTGTGTGCCTCATCCATGATGGTTTGTCGGAAATCTCCACCTTCGAGCACGCATACTCTGTTTTTGTACCATAGGGTGCCTTGGTCATCTACCCTGAAGTCAGGGGCCTTGTTCTCTCCGGTATGCTTGCGGATCCTCATCAGATCCTCGTCGGCTTCTTGGGCCTTCCGGATCTTCTCTTCTAGGGTAGGCTGAACACTCAGCTGGCGGACGTAGCCTTGGGGAACGATGTGTACGTTGAGTCGGGCCATCTCCTCTTGCAACTGAGCACTCTTGGGTGCTGCCTTCTCGTAGGTTTTCCGCTTAGGGCATCGGCTACCACGTTGGCTTTCCCGGGGTCTACGCCTACTCCTTCGCAGTCAATATGTGCCCAAGGAAGGATATCTTTTCTAGCCAAAATTCACACTTGCCGAACTTGGCGTATAGCTTGTGCGCCCTCAATTTTCCCGTACCACTCGAAGATGTTGTTCATGCTCCTCCACACTCTTGGAGTAAACAAGTATGTCGTCAATGAAGACCACGACAAACTTGTCCAATTCCTCCATGAACACCTTATTCATGAGGTTCATGAAGTACGCGGGGCATTGGTTAGTCCAAAGGACATCACCGTGAACTCATATTGCCCGTAGCGAGTGACGAAGGCGATCTTGGGGATGTCACTTTCCCCGATCTTGAGCTGGTGGTACCCTGATCTTAGATCCACCTTCGAGAAATACTTGGCTCCCTTCGGTTGGTCAAACGGGTCATCTATCCGGGAAGAGGGTACTTGTTCTTAATAGTGACCTCGTTCGGCCGAGCGATAGTCCACACACATCCTCATGCTCTTATCCTTCTTTTCCACGAAAAGCACCGGGGCTCCCCATGGTGATGAGCTTGGTCCGATGAACCCACTTTGCCGGGAGCTCGCTAGTTGCTTCTTCAATTCGCCAACTCGGGGGCTGCCATCCTATAGGGTCTCTTGGCTATGGGAGAGGTTCCAGGGATAAGGTCGATCACGAACTCTATGTCCCTGTCGGGTGGCATTCCGGGGAGTTCCTCGGGGAACACATCCGGGTATTCTCGTACTACCGGGACATCTTCTATGGACTTGGCTTCTATGTTGAAAACCATTATATCCGCCTGTGTCCCCGGGTGTGGCAGGTCACTTGTATCCCGTCTGGATTGGTCAGGTGCACTACTTTATCGGCGCAACTTATGAGGCCATGGTGTTGGCTTAACCAGTCCATACCAAGGATCACATCTATTCCCTTGGATTTCAGCACTACCAAGTCTGCTAGGAATTCTACCCCACTTAAAATAATCCTTACCCGGGGGCATCCCAGTTGACAGTTAATGTCACCTCCGGGCGTTCGAGTTATTAGGGGTGCTGTTAGTAGTACTGTGGGTATGCTATGCTTTTCCACAAAGCTTGAGGATATGAATGAGTGTGATGCTCCTGAATCGAACAGTATGGTAGCCAAACCGAGCCGACCGGGAACTCACCGAGTACCACTCC
This sequence comes from Cenchrus americanus, assembly GCA_947561735.1. Classification (NCBI taxonomy): domain Eukaryota; kingdom Viridiplantae; phylum Streptophyta; class Magnoliopsida; order Poales; family Poaceae; genus Cenchrus; species Cenchrus americanus. The sequence goes on along the minus strand of OX387241.1, from coordinate 26,696,147 downwards.
TTGCGCTTCTTGTGCTTCCGCGCGTTGATGTGATTCACCCGGCGCGTCCATACGACCGCCGGGGCGCCTCATCTGCTGGTTGTTGGGGTTGTTGCCGAAGCTGTTGTTGCTGCGCACTGGCATGCGGTTGGCTCCTGACGCAAGTGGCCTTGGTCCGTTTACCGAGTTAGAGTAGGTGGTGGTGGCTGGCTTTTTAGCGTAGGGGCAGTTGGCGATGAAGTGCCCGGTTTCCCGGCAGTTGAAGCACACTCGGGAGCTGCTGTTGTTGTTGTTGTTGGTTGTGAGCTGGTGGTGTTGTTCTCGTGGGGGCTTCATGGTATTCTCGGTTGTAGGAGGGCTTGAACTCGGGCTGCGGGGGCTTGTGAGCTTGTGGCTTGGGTTTGGGTTCTGTACTGCATCGGAGCTTGGAACCCGGACATGGGGTGTCCAAAGTTTCTCGGCCTCTCGGGACCGCTCTTGCTTGCTTGGCCTTGTGTTCCATGAACTTACGCTTGTTTTCCTTCTTCTCTTCGGCCTTTGCTCTTTCCGTGAGGATTGCCATGTTCATAAGGGTATTAAAGTCGGGTAAATCCGAGGAGTCGGCGGTGTCCTCGTTCGGAGTCGCCCCTTCTTGAACATCTCTTGCTTTTTGGAGTCTTTATCCACCTCCTCGGGGGCATAGCGTGCCGGCTCTATGAAGCGGTACGTGTACTCCTCCACGGACATGTTGCCTTGGCGGAGTTCGCGGAACTCATCCGCCTTCCGCTTCGGTGTAGCCTCGGGATGTGGTAGCGGCGGAACTCCTCCACGAATTCATCCCATGTGATGGCGGAGGGATCCTTGGGCGCGGCGCGGTAATTCTCCCACCAGGCTAGGGGCGTCCCGGTGAGTTGGTGAGCCGCCGAGAGAACCTTGTCATGGTCCTCGCAAAGTGGAGGGGCTCCGGTTCCCTCGAGATGGCTCTCGACCAATCGTCGCATCCGAGAGGATTCACCGACCCGCCGAAGGTGGGCGGCTTAGTCCTGAGGAACTCGATCAGCTTCTCATTCATGCTCATGGCACGGGGTCTTGGACGGTTGATGGCATTGAAGATAGCCTCCATCGGGACGGCCGGTTGGCTAAGACTTGGGCCAAGTCAATAGGAGGGGGTGGTGGTGGCAGGACCACGTTTTCTCCTCCATCTTCATTTTGGTTAACTTCTTGTTCGGGGAGACGCTCCCTCCGTTCGGCTTGTGATCCCTCGGCATCCGTAGGTGGGTCCCGACAGGCGCCCGGAAACCATCCGTAAAGGAGCGGGTTTCTAAGAGATCTAGTTTTATGTGATGTTTAAGTGGATTATAACGGATTCCTTTTGAAAAGGCGGGGTTTATCCGTCGGTAAGCACACAACAAGCACATAGCAAACAAGCAAGCACAAACAAGTTTTTATTACAACTAGTGAGGAGGATACATCCCAACTACGCGGACACACTACACGACTAAGGGCGCGACTTGGACCGGTACGGCTTCATTCCCTGGGTCTTGGGGCACACTACTCGCGAGGAGAGCCGTCTTCTGGGGTCGAGTGTTCTTCCGGCGGGATGAGCGGCTTGTCATCGTTTCCTCCTTCGGGGTCTCCGTTTTCCCGAGGCCGTGCCGCGGCTTCGGTGGTAGCCGTTGGGGGGTTCGGTGACCGTTGGTGGTGCTGGTGGGACTTCTATGGCTCCTCCCCATCCTACCGGGGGTGTTCCTAGCGAGGACTTGAGGTTCTCCAATGGCTGGAACGGGCGTTCCGCCATGGGTCCATTCTTGTATGCGTTGGTCCTGGATCCTTCTGAGGCTCTCCTGGGCAACAGCTTCACTGCTTATGGCTGCGGCGGTCCTCGCTTCAGCTTGAGCCACTCGGACTTGGTGCATCCGCACCGTGACTTCGGCTTGCTCGGCCGGCGATCCGTTCCCTCAAGTGTCCGGCCTGGTCATCAAAGAGCTTGTCCGGGGGAGACAAGGTAGGCGATGACATGGTACGACGGGTCTTCTTGGTGGCGACGCCGTTCCGGGTTCCTCATGCGGGCTTGCCAAAGCGGGGTTCCGATGGCGGGGAGGGAAGTACCTCATCGGTGTGGGGACGAGGTGCTCTTCGTAGATTCGGCACGGGTAGCGGAGGGCTTTTCCGAGGGCCAAGGGATAGGTATCCCGGTGTCGGAACCCCGTGGCGGTCACGCGCCACGGCTCGATGTTGGTGTGGCGGTTGCTTCTAGCGACGGAGAGGACCACTCTACGGCGAAGAGTGCCGAGTTGCTCGTACTCTCTGCCGTAGTACCTAGGGCGCTCGGTGATACCGAGGCGCTCCGGGGAGTGGATGAGCGAGCGAGCAAAACCGAGCTCCTCCGGCACACGCCTTGGGTCCATCCATCTTCCGCCATCCGAAAACAAAGATAGGGTTGAACAGGGTTGTGGTGGGGTACAAGAGATGGATAACTTTATTTAGTAGGAAGGTTGGGGTACATCCTTCGGGGTACACTTATTATTACTAGGACTCGGTCTCTAGCCTAAACCCTAGTCTTATCCTCATGGTGACTCTTCCTCTAGCCGGATACGGCGCTTCTTTAGTGGGAGATCCTGCTCCGGTATCTCATCTTCGGTTTGGGTCCCTTTGTCCCGGTGGGTTTCTTCGGGTTCTTCTTCATCCAAGTCGGCTTCTCTTCTTCGCCTTCTACGTTCCTTTTGGAGCTCATCCCAAAACTTCTCCGAACGTTCTTTTTCCCCGAGGTAGTCTTGCCTCATGTTGTGCGGCTCAACTTCTCGCTATGGCCGTATTCACCCTTTCCGGTTCTACTCTCTGTTCCGCTCTTTCCGCTCCGTCGATCCGTCGCTTCGACCGCCGGGCTTGCTCCCGATAAAGGTGGTCTAGGCCTTTGAGGTATATGGATAGGTGGGAGCTCGCTTCTTCTAAGTCTTCTTCCTCTCGTTCTAGACCTCTCATGCGATCAATCCACGAGCGTCCTCTTCCTCCGGAGGGTGGAAAGAATCCCATTGGAGTCCTTCGGAGGTGCCGTGTCGTAAACCACTCGTAGCCGACGCGAGGCCTTCCGAGCGAGCCTTGGGGTAGGTGTCGGCAAAGCGAAAACCAGGTGGCGTTGACGAACCATGGCTCAATGTCGGGGTAAAGCGTGCTTCTTCCCACAAAGATCGGCGGCTTACACCGAAGGGTGCCGAAGCGTTCGTACTCCCGGTAGACGAACTGCGGCGGATCCCTTACTCCGACGCGCTCTAGGGCCGAGTAGCAACAAAGTTAGGGAGGCCGGGCCGGACGGGGCAAATTCCACCGTTCCACTCGGGGTTAGGCATCCGGAAGCAAGCAAGAATCAAGGTAAGAATTTGGGAAAAGGTGAGCTTAGCAAAGGAAAGGTTAGAGAGGGCCGAGAGGAGGTCTCGTATCCTAGGGGTCATGTCCTACGGCCAACTCGCGGCTCCGATACCACCCGAAGCGTCCCCTCATCCGAGGTGACCAAATGTGACACAAATACCGATCCCGGGAGGTCGGTAGCACATTTATTACAACAGGTGGAATCGGTCTTTTACATTACGGTTACGTAAAGGGCACGGTAATGCCAACGCTACAATGAACAACACAAATGCTAACGACCACACTACGATAGCAAAGGCTTCCATAGCCTCCTCGAGTACCACACCATGGAAGCTTTAGGTAGGGCCCCGGTACACGAGCACCGGCCGGGTGTAGGGCGTTGACCTACTCAACGTCCTCTGGAATGTAATCGGGATCCTCCTCTGTAACATAGTTAGTAAACAAGAGTGAGTACATACGTACTCAGCAAATCCAACCCCACCCACGGAGGGGCTTATAAGCAGTATCATGCATAAGGTATAACAAGGATCAGGTTAAGGTTCATTTTGCAAACTTACACATGCAGGGGTTCATTTCAAAAAGGTTTTCGCAAATCATTTTCATAACCCAAGTAACTCACTTGTTTTAGGAAAACCACTGTGGATCTACCGGACTTCCCGTCCGTCGTAGCCCAGGCACACAGCCACACATTTCACCCAGAAAACAACTCACGCTAGAAAACATCCCAACCCAAACACTAGTTTTTGTGACCACACCGTGACTCGTCCAATACCGTGGACACGACTATTCGAATAGGTTTGACACTCTGCAGAGGTTGTACATCTTTACCCACAAGTAGGGTACCGTCACGCGGACACCTCGGTGCCGGTGCGGATCCTATCAAAGCCATTACCCACCTTAGCTAACACTACGAGCCACCACGGAAGCACCCAAGGGGTTATCCCACACAACCGGGGCGTACCTCACACGGAGCGTACCCCGACTCCTTGGTCTCCCGCCGCTCACCCGCACACCAGATGGCAAGTAGATTAACTAGTGGGGTTTATGCTAAGCCGTTGCCACATACAACGGTCGAGTGGTTGTACGAGGGTTTGGGTCAGGTGAGATGTCACACAACCCGGTCCTTAACCGACAAGATGGACAACTCCAATCATGCTCAACCACACAGGTACGAGCTTACCCATACTCCTGACACACACGTCCATCCCGTCTACCCAGTTCTTTACTCATTTTCCAAACCCATCCCCTTTTTGTTTTTAAAGCACTCACACACTTTGAAAGCACACACACATTTTTAACGCACTCATTTAGGCCAAACAAGGTTCATCATAGCAATCAAGGGTGGCTATCCTACCATGTTTTTGCAGTAAAACAATATGCAATTTATAAAACGGGTATAGGGTATATTTATAAAACTAGGACAGAAGCATGCATCAAAGGGGGAGATTGGACTTGCCGTCTTCGAAGTCTTCGGGGAGTGCCGGCTCGGCGTCCGGGATCTCGGGCTCCCGCTCGCGTAGTCGGCCCGACCTCCGGCTCGGGGTACCTTACTCCGTCTACTCCGTCGGCTAAGGCATACACGCACACACAAGCATACAAGCGAGCGTATTAGCACACATGTCTCCGCCGAGCTCGGGGAGTGGGAAGTGAGCGGAGGAGGGGTATATATATAGCTGCGGTAGGGTTTGATATTAACTGGGAAAGAAAGGCGGTTATGAGAAGGGGTCAGGTTAGGGGGGGTATAGATATTAAGGACCTTATTGGCAATTTTTATTAATAGTAAAAAGGGTGTTTACGCTAATCTCGACTAAGTTAGGGTCATTTTATAGTTTATCCTAGGGTATAATAGTGTTTAACTCTTGATTAACCATTAACTCAGGGACTTATCTGAAAAAAATGAAAGGAAAGAGAAGGGAGGCTCGGTCTTGGGGTAATAGAGGAAAACAGGGGGGTCTTTGGGCAAAATTGCCCCTTCTTCCTCCCCCCGATCCGGACGAGGGGAGGGAGGCGGGGGCGCCCGGTCCGGCGGGCGGGCGGCGGCCTCCGGGGGGCCGTCGGCGGCGGGGGCGGGGGGAATAGAAGGAGGAGGGCGAGGGCTTGCCACTACCCGTGCTCACCTCGGCTAGGGATGGCTTGAGGAGGTGCCTCCGCGGCAAGGGGCGGCCGGCGGTGAAGATGGGCGGCGGCGGCGCAAATGGTGGGGTGGTGGTGCGTTTGAGCGCTGCTGGAAGCTCGTGGCTGTGGTGCGGAGCGGCGAGAAGGGGTGCCGGCCCTTTATAGTCCGCGTAGGTCGGTTCGGGGGGGGATATTTTCCCCCGGCGAGGTCGCCGGCGAGCTCGGGGAGCTTCGCGAGCTCCGGCCGGTGATGCGACGGCTCGGCTTGGTCTTCGTGCGCAGGGGTTCGGCAGGTGATTGAACTCGTCGTGCGGGCGTGGGGGCGGGCGCGCGGTGGCCGGTGAGGGAGGTGACGGCTCGGTTGGGCATTAATGGCGCCGGCGGCCGGCCGGTCTCTCGGTGGTGTGGGGCGGGCGGGGCCGCGGTGGCGTGCTACGGCGGCTTCCGCCGATGGCGTGCGGAGGCGGGGAAAAGGAGGGCCGGCGCGGGGCCGGGTCACCGCGCCGGGCGCCGGTCGGGTTCGAGTCCTGGCCGCGCAGGGAAAGAGAAGGAAGGAGAGGGAGGAAGAAGGAGAAGGGAAAAAGAAAGGAAAAAAAAAAGAAAGGAAAATGAGAAAAGAGAGAAGAGAAAGAAAAAGGGAGAAAAGAAAAAGGGAAAAAGGGGAAAAAAAATGGAGAAAAAGGAGAAGAAATAGGGAAGAGGTTTTTAGGAAATCTAGGAAATTGCTAGGGAAATTGGGGGAGGGTTTCGTGGGGGTTTTTTCCTATTTCCCGGGCGTCGGCGGGATTTTCGGGCCATCGGTGTCGGCGAGGCGGGCCGGCTGGCGGGACCGCGGCGTGCGCGGGATTCCCGGCCGGTGGCCGACCGCGGCGTTGGGAAGGTGCGCCGGGCGCGACCGAGGTGCGGTGCCGGCGGGAATCGCGGCACGCGCGTTGGGGAGAGAGAGGGGAGAGAGAGAGAGAGAAAGAACACGGCGGCTAGGGTTTAAGTGATAACCGAGCTCGGCGGACCGGTTTACGGATTTACGCATGATTTAATAAGTGATTTATTTAGTGCTAAAAACGCGGGCGTTACACTTGGGCCGTTGGGCCGTCGTGCTAGTCCGTGGGCCGCGTCGTGCCGGCCGATTTCGTGTCGTGGCTCGGGGCCGCACTATGGGCCGAGAATGAAGCCCGGCCCCCCCAACGTCGTGCTCGTGCCGGCCCGGGCCCGAAAAAAAATCGTGGCTGGGCTCGTGCTCGTGTCGGGCCAAAAAATCGTGCTATGGGGTGGCCCATGGGCCTCGTGCTAAATGGCCATCTATAGATTCATGAGATATTCGTATGGGACCCACACATTTTTATTTGTGAGACACACAATTAAAAACTATATTTTTCTCATCCTGTAAGTGGAAAAGACCTTAACAACTATTTTTAAAATTATGTATTCCTGATTTCATTTCTAAATTATATTATTCAATATTTTCGTTCAGATTTTGTTCAGTTACAAACGACATCTCATATTATATTATTCAATATTTCCATCGAATTGGTGTTCTAACTTTTTCAAAAACAGTACTCTCAAACTATATATTTACATAAATTATATATATATATATATATTACAAATTTCTTATTTGTTTTATTTACATAAGATTATGATGTAAATCATTATGAATGACGCGGTGTACCGTATGTATAAGCCTATGTGTATGTAATCAGCCATCACTCAGATAATTTTACAAAGACCTCCTCGAACTTTGTGAAAATAGTATTTGATCATACCACCTCTCAAATTTTTTGGAAAGCACCTCGAGTTTTGAAGGAATGCCAACAGGGCTGCCACTTTTATAAAGTCACCCTAAAAGTTTATCAAAATTAATACGTAGTACAACCCACAAGGATAAATTTATGAAAACCCCCTCAAACTTTGTAAAAATATATTTTCATTTCAACCGCCTCTTAGACAGCTTTACAAAAACCCCCTAGAGCTTAGAAGGAATGTCAAAATGGTTGCCACTTATATAGAGCCCACTCAAACTTTATCGAAAATAAATAGTAGTCCAACCGCTGCCCAGACATTTTAATTAAGCCCCCTCAATTTTAAAAAACTAACATTTCTTTAAGCCATATTTCAGAAAATTTGACGACACCCTACATCGAACAAGCCACCTCTCATCTAATTTTATTATAATAATTAACCCGCGATCCATGCATCTCCAACAAACTTGAACTTTATATGAACTAGTACATGATCCACAAACTTTTACAGAAAGATCATAAACTTTCTACAAATCTAACCCCAACTCAAAAATTTTGCGAAAAAGCCCCCTAACTCTATCATAATGAATTCACGGTCCCTACTTTTTAACTAAGAAATACCATAAATTCTTAATGAATTAATCCACAACCTAAAATCCTGTAAAATATCCACAACCTTTCTACTAATCACTAGGCTACATGTCATAGTCTTTCTAGTTAGATACCTTGAAAGAAATGACTTGGATGCCACGCCATGCCACGCCATGTTTTCTTAGAAACGTTAGAGACTCATACAGGTTTTTTTGGACCATTGGCACGTACACAACTTATATGTCTTGCAAGTCACAGGACATTGCATCGAGATAGTAATACCTTCGTCCTTGAATATATGTCGTTTAAGACAAGAAATTTAATTAAAAATTGAATTAATTTACTTATCCTAAACATGATATATTTACTAGTTAGAATGACAATAAACAATAAAGTTCATAAATAAAGAGCTTTGTTTACTTTGATTTGTTGAGTGCCAATGTGTACTTCCAAGTACTTTCTTCTTTAATTGTTTTTTACGACCATTGATATGACTAATGCAATAAAAATTGAATTAGTACTGATTCCACAATTTTATTATTTGGTCGATCTGTTGGTAACTGGTGGCAGATGTTGATTTGTTACGAGAGAAAAGTATTGTTGACTGGTGGCTCATAATCTAGTATTTGGTACTTCTCTCTAGGTACCTCTAGGTATATACTTCCTATCTTTCCACTGCACAGTTTCTCTAGGTGGACGACTCTCATTTTTCTCGGTCATTGCAGAAATCCTCATAAAGTATAATAGGAGGTAGGCGGACCACACATGCTATTATATTTTATTTAACATTAGCTGGAATAATAGACATTGGAAAAATAATAAAATCGAAGGTAGGTCAGAAAATATTTGATACTAGTAGTTCAAATAATAGAATTTAAAAGTACTGTACAATTCGGGAAGGACCCACAATTATATTGGATGGAATGTTACAATTTATTTAGTACTAGTTTAAATAATAGACTTTAGAAATACGGTATGCTAAGAGTCACCCCATAATATTAAATACTTGTTGAAATAATAGGCATTAGGATCGTGACTTATGTACGGTAAACTTTTTTAGTTGTGCATGACAACATTTATTTTGAAAGTAGCACGTGAACTTTTTTTTTGTTAAGATGCATGCGACATGAGTTTCAAAAGATGGACTTGACACTGTGTGTATGACATTGTGTGGTTGTCAAAGTTGTACAAAATTACGACTGTGGGCAAAGGTTAGGCAAAACGTGGCAGCCAAAAAGTATGACAAACAAATTACGCGCCACATTTTTATGCCCAAGTTCGGCAAGAAAATGACGCTGTGAGATGTGGAGTGTGTAGCTAATAAGGTTTGGCAAGCCATGATTATAGCGTGAATCAGAAAAATGAGCATGTCTTCGCTGTTAGTTGCAACCAAAAGTAAACAAAGTGCATGCATACGCACAAATTAATGCAGTTCATCTTCCTCTTGAGTAGAGGATGGTAACCGAAATAACCAACTGCTTGCTTTACTTTGAGAATCTTTAAAAGATCTAAAACGGGGGAGATTTTTGTCTTCCTATTGTGTCATCAAGAAAAGGAGAGCTGTTGGATCGCATATTGATGGCTCGAATCATTCACATACCACAGATAATGGTCATACAAGACCCACAGTATGTTTAGGTGGGACCCACGTGCGGGGCTCACGTGGATTCATGATATATTTGTGTGGGACCCACATCAGGTGGGACCCACACATTTTGGTTTGTGGGGCCCACGATTCTATTGAGTGAGGTTTCTTTTTCTAATAAACCTAAACCGTGAGGGATTTTCGCACCCCCATTGCCACATCTACAACAAAATTTCGGTCGTCGGATCACGCGTGGATGGTTCACAACCATCCAGGAGGTTCGGGCTCGACAGTTTAAAAAAAATCTCACAATTTATCGAAATTAATATGTAGTCCAACCAACACTTGGGATAATTTAAGGAAACCCCCCGGAACTTTACATAAATAGCTTGCCCAAGGCACCTCTCAGGTATTTTTTATAGAAACCACCTCGAGATTTGAAGAAATGCCAATAGGGTTGTCAATTTTATAAAATCTCCCTCAAAACTTATGGACAATGATATGTAGTCTAACTCACACATATAGTTTTATGAAAACCCCCTCAATTTGATGAAATATAATTTTATTTCAGCCACATCTAACGTTGTTTTATGAAAACCCCTCGAGCTTTGAAGGAATGCTAGGAGGGTGCCAATATTACAACACCCCCAACTTTATCAAAAATAAAATATCGCACAACCACTGCTCTGACAATTTAATGAAGCCCCCTCAAACTTTACATAACTACCAATTATTTAAGCCAATCCTCAAGCAATTTGACGACATCTCCCTTGATCGAGCCACCTCTCAGATAATTTTATGATAATCAACCCACGATCCATGCATCTTCCACAAACATGAGCTTTACAGAAATTGACATATGGTCCACAAATTTTACAAAAAAAATCCTAAACTTTTTGTAAATCTTCCCACGGTCTGACATTTGCGAAAAGTCCCCCAAACTTGTCAAAATCAATCCAGGTCCCTGCATATTAACTAAGAAATATCCTAATTTTTTAATAAATTAATTCACAGTCTACAATCCTGTAAAAATATCTCAACCATTCTACCGATCACTAGGCTACAGTTCATGGCGCGACAATGCCGCGTCGGTCTTTCTAGTTTGTTAACTGTTTGATATCTCTTAAAACTACGTGGTAACCGGAGTACCGAAACAAAAGCCCCCCTCAATCATCATGCAATGTATATGGACCTGGCCCATATAAATAATTCTGAATAAATCTCAAAGGCCCATTAGCGTTGAAGGGGTACACCATCTATTAGTTCCACATTGCTAATAGACAAGAGTGTTGGGAGTTTTTCTCCTGATAAATATGAACGAACCCCTCATGAAAAGAACGCAACATAGACTACCACACGGGAAGGCCCCAAGTAAGGGTATCCCTAAGGTGATCTATACGAGTTAGATTTTGCCTCTTCTCGTTGTTGTGCTGCCGCCGCCAAGACTCCAGCCCGATCGTTGGCGTGCACCAAAGAACGGGCGAGCAGGTCTCCGGAACCGTCATCTTTGTGATCCTGCACCGGGAGAAGGCGAATAAGGTTTTTGGGAAGCGCTCTCCGCGCGACTGCTCCCAAACGACTGCTTCTTGGTGGCCTAATGTATGACTACTTCCTCGCGGTTATTCGAGGGACTACACTGCGTACATCTTCCTGCATCGACTTTGTACGGCTACATCGACTGAGGTCCTCCCACGATTAGTATGTCTAATCCATAGGATAACGGCGCATCGGTTGCCTCCGGCAACCGCCCCGCCTTTGGGTACACTCTTATCTTGTTGTGGTTTTATTTGTTCATCATGATCAATCTGGTTTATCTGTCTAGTGTACAAATCGTGCTTACACTAGTTGATTTGATCTGTGATTTGAGTTTTCTACACATACCTAATCTAGTTGCTCAATTCGTCATGATTTATATTCTGGTTTTAATCTCGAAATTACCTAATATTCCAACAGTCACAGGACAAGGTTCCCGAACGCTTTTCCTTCAGATAAGGATCGTTCATTCAAGCCCTGATACTGATATGCGAGTGGTGGTGGCCAATGGCCTCATGCATTGGGTATCCGGATCACATATTCAGAGAGATCATCCTCCAAGTGAAGTTGCGTGGACGAGGGCGCCGCTGGCGCGCTAGCTGCTCGGCCGGCCGCTCGCTGTCGGAGGTTGCGTCGACACCGGTGGACTGCCGGAAGTGGCTGACTGACTCCTGAGCCCTTGCACTTGTCGCTCTCGATCGGGCCGTCCCTAGCGCAGTAGCGCGCGCGGCGGCGGCGGTGAGCTACTGAGCTCTCGCCGACGGCGCTCCGATCCGGCCCTGCAGCGCGAGCAGTGCGGTGAACAGCTAGCCGATGCCTTCGCGCGCGGGGGGCTCTGTGGCTGACAGCGCCCGCCCGCGTGTGTTTTACAGCTCACCGTTGCGCACTGTTGGCGGATGTGATGAGGTTGGCGCACGCACACGCGCGCGCGCGGGGGCCGCGCGCGGGGCTCCCTCCGGCAGCTTTGATGTGGCGCCTGTGACCGATCTTCTCAAGTGCTGCTAGTCGCCGCGCGCTGTCAAATCCTCCCCCTCCTGTCTTCTCGCGATGTGATCCACTCGCAGTTGCAGCGCCGAGGGAAGGCAGCTGTTTTGCAGCAAAGCATGGCCGGACAAGTCGTGACCGAACTTTTTTTATCCCTCGGAGCGCCAACGTAGCAGGCTATAGCAGCAGGCAGGACTGCAGGTAAGCTGCGTTGCATCCCGTTGATTAGGGCTGGGCCAGGGCTCCTATATGTGTTAATTGATAGGGCTTATTAAGATGTAGCCAAGCCCAAGTGCCCAACCCTACGCCGTGTTTGTTTGGCTTATCGCCCACCACCAAGAAGATGATCTTTCTGAAAAAAAACCACCAAAGAATCAACCAAGCAAGATCTTTTATCTCGAGAACAAATCAAGACTAAAAGGCACCAGCCATCAGCCACCAGTCAAACAAACAGGTTGCTACTTTAGCATTGACAGAGCTTAGGTATCTGCTTTGTTGGTTCACCGGCACTGCTACTTCCTTGTGTGTGCGCTAACTCAGCCCGGCACAAAGGCCATCTGCCCATCTAACATCTTTGTACCAGCACAGCCTGCTACTGGCTTCAGGTGATTATAAAAAAATTATAATGTGACAGAACTTCTCCATCTACCATTCTACCTAATACTTTACAGTTTAAAAAACCAGTACATTTTCTCAAAAGAGCAGGCAGGGGGCAGGGGCTAGTGAAGCTGCAACAGAAAAGAGTCGAGGAGGGAGTACGCTTTTGCCACGGTCCAATGGCGCCGAACGACACTTGCTTTTCTGCGGGACGCCCCTCTGACGAATTGCACGTTCTGTACTTCTCATCAGGTCATACGACGATCGCGGCACGTTGGCGGTGACAAATCAAAACCCGACGACCGTTTGGAATCCTAAAGGCCATCATCTCGAGTTTTTTTTTTTTTGAAACAACATCATCTCGAGTAGTATAATATACAAAGCCTTTCAAAAAAGGTACATGTAGTAGGACATCAAGCAAATGGTTACCAAAGAGGACACTCCAATCCTTTACGGCTCTTACCACAACTTTTTAGCGCATCTTTTAAAAAACCCAATCTGCAGATCATCCTCCATCCAGTGCGACGTACGCTGCTGGTGTACTGACTTCACAGCAGGCTTGCACGCCGGAGTAGTGTTGCCGATGATCCAACGCCAACTAAGGCAGACATCCCCCGCCTTTTCCCCGCGCGCGAACGATCCTGTTAGGCCGAAAGCAGTAGCAGATCGACCAGCCCCGGAGCTCCGTCGTCGTCTCGGTCGTCTGGTCCATTCCATTTCATTCCCTCTATGGACGCCGAGGCGCCGTGCACGTAGGGGAGCGAACGCCCGGCGGCCCACGTCGACACCCCCGGATCGCCCGCCCTCCGCGCGCGCGATCTCCCCCCGCGCCCGGCCGGGACGGGGAGCTAGCGTGCCAGCGCGCGCGTATAAGTGGAGGGGAGTATCAGGGCGCACGCGCGCGCGCTGTGGTTGGCTTATCGCTCGCACGCGTGCCCCGGCCCCGGCCGCCCCGTCACGCCCCACTACTTGTTGCTGCTCGCTGGCCCGATCGATCGCCGGCCGGCCGGGCGTGGCCGCCGCCGCCCGCCGGACCCATCGACCGCGACCGTTCCGACGACGACATCTATCGATCGGCGTCGACCACCCACCCGATCGACGCCGCCTCGACCGGTCATGCTGCGTCCGCCCGCCCGCCCTTCCCCGGTTCCCCCCGGCCGCCACCCCGCCGGAGATTGGCTGATCGACGCGGGTGAGCACTGACTGGATGCACGCTCCATGCATGCAACACAAACTAGCTAGCTGGCGACCCCCCACCCCCAGTGCATGCGGCTGTGCGGTGCCCCGACACGGAGACGTTGGGCAAACTATTTCAGGTTCCGGTCGTCTTATCACCGATCGAGTGGCGGGCCGACGTACAGACAGGAGGAACACGCAGCAGCAGCCATCCACGAGCGAGCTAGCGGCTGGCGGCGAGGTTACGTGCCCAGCAACTTGCCTGCGGAGAGATCGATCATGGATCCATCAACGACGACGATGTCCAGGGCGCGGCGTCGTCGTCTTTTGATTCGACTTGTGCATCTTTCTTCGTTGAAGCTTTTCCCCTCCTTGCGTTGCTGGCGGTCCTGCTCCGGTAGACACCCGCATAGTTCGAGGGATCCTAACCTACCGTTCCTCTCAGCGCGCAAGTCCCTTTACCGCAGCAGGGCTAGGGCGTGACAGTGTGATATTCCTTGTCATTTCGTGCATGTGGGGGAGCGCCGTTGAATGCGCCCAAAACTTCTTGTCGGTAAGTCAGATATGATGACAGGGATTCAGGGAATATGTGTTAGATCAAGTAGATAATGATGTATAGGTGTATCTCGAGTTGTAACAGATTGCACCTGCGTGTGCACATATTGTGGGACTCTTTGTATACTCGGTAGGGTAGTTAGTTAGCGTATCTAACCGGGTATCTTAGAGATCAAGCTTGTACACCTTCATGTATATCTGTTGGCCACCGGCCCTATATAAACACGGACACGGGGCGAGCCAAGATAGGCAGCCACGCTTGCCATAGGCGTGCATTCTTTCATGGTCATCAGAGCCATCTTCTTCAATCACATCTACTGCCATGTCTTCCTCCTCCTCCTTGCCGCCGGCGCCCACGCACTACCCCTCTCTCGGTCCTCCAGTCACGGAAAAACTCACCCGTGACAACTACATCCTATGGAGGGCGCAGGTGCTTCCCCCGATCAGAGGAGCACAGCTTGAAGGGATCCTAGATGGATCTGTCCCGGCGCCACCCAAGACCATGGAGGTCGTCAAGGATGACAAGACCAAGGAGACGGTGCCCAATGAGGCATATGCCGTCTGGTTGAAGCAGGACCAACGAGTCCTCGGCCACCTGCTCAACTCCCTCACCAAAGACGTGTTGGGGCAGGTGGCCACGGCGACGACAGCTGCTGAAGCATGGGCGGCGCTGGACAGCATGTTCAGTGCTCAGTCCCGTGCTCGCATCACCAATCTGCGTATGCAACTCGTGACCCTGAAGAAGGGAAACCTCACCACCGCTGTCTACTTCAACAAGATGAAGGGCATAGCGGATGAACTTGCAGCTGCGGGCAAGAAAGTTGACGATGAGGAGATGGTATCATTCATCCTAGCTGGTCTTGATTTTGATTACAATCCTATTGTTTCTTCGGTGCTTGGTCGTGCAGATCCAATCTCGCTTAGTGATCCGTATGCCCAAGTTACCTCCTATGAGATGAGGCTCGCAGATGCTCCAAGATCGGCGGTCCAACGGCCCACGATATCGGTCATCGGCAAACATGGCCTCAAGAGGTCGTGGAGGCTTCAACAACCGGGGTCGCGGCTCTAACCGTGGTCGTGGTGGCGAGAGGTGGTCGAGGCTCGGTGGTCGAGGCAATAGCCCCACCGGGGCAAATGCGAGCGGTCAATCCTCTTCCAAGGCGAGGTGTCAGATCTGTGACAAGCCGAACCACACTGCCATTGAGTGTTGGTACAGGTTCGAGGAGGACTTCCAGCCTAGCAATAACAAGAACGCAGGATACTCGGCGGCCTATGGTGTGGACACCAATTGGTACGTCGACAGTGGAGCATCAGATCACATCACAGGTGAACTTGACAAGCTCACAATGAGGGAGAAGTATGGGGGACGTGATCAATTGCACGTTGCCAACGGGTCAGGTATGCACATTAGCAACATTGGCCATACTACGTTATTTTCCCCTAGTCGTAATCTATACCTCAAAAATATCTTGCATGTTCCTAACGCCCACAAAAGCCTTGCTTCCGTTCATCGTATTTCATCTGATAACAATGTCTTTCTCGAGTTTCACCCTGATTTTTTCCTTATTAAGGATCAAACAACGAAGAAAATCCTTCATCGAGGAAGATGTGAAGGAGGTCTCTATCCCCTAGGGCTAAGTCAAGCAAGTCGGAGCAAGCAGGTGTTTGGAGTCAATAAGCCATCCACATCAAGGTGGCATAGTCGGCTAGGGCACCCAGCCTTTCCGGTCGTAGCTAGAGTTCTTAGACACCATAAGCTCCCTTTTGTTAATGATAATTCCAGGTGATTCGGTATGTGACTCTTGCCAAAGAGCAAAGAGTCATCAACTTCCCTATTCCGTTTCGAATAAACTGCCATCGCTCCGCTTGAATTAATACACTCGGATGTGCGGGGTCCAAGACCAACTTCGGTTGGTAGATTCTCTTACTATGTTAGTTTTATCGATGATCATACCAAATACACATGGATATACTTGCTACGTCGAAATCGATGTCTTTTTCGTTTTTAGGGACTTTCAAGCCTTGGTAGAAAGAAAATTTGATAAGAAAATCTTATCTATGCAAACTGACTGGGGTGGGGAATATGAGAGATTAAATTCCTTCTTTCAACGAATGGGAATAGCACATCGAGTTTCTCGCCCCCATGCTCATCAGACAAAACGGATCTCGCCGAAAGAAAACATAGGCATATAGTAGAGGTCGGCCTAGCGCTTCTTGCTAATGCTTCCATGCCTCTTAAGTTTTGGGATGAGGCGTTCCTCACAGCAACTCGACTCATTAACCTCCTTCCTAGCAAAGTTGTTAACTATCAAACACCCACCGAACTTCTCCTCAATGAAGCCCCTGATTATTCTTCCCTTCGAGTCTTTGGGTGTGCCTGCTGGCCTAACCTCAGGCCGTTTAACTCTCGAAAGCTTGAGTTTCGATCTAAGCAGTGCGCCTTCCTTGGATATAGTCCTCTTCATAAAGGGTATAAATGTCTTGACATCACAACAGGGAGAGTTTATATATCACGGGACGTAGTTTTTGACGAAGATGTTTTTCCCTTTGCTTCTCTTCACGAGAATGTTGGTGCTCGCCTCCGCATGAGATATCTCTTCTCCCCGAACATCTCCTTAGCTCTAATCACGGGGGAGTAACTAGTATTGGTCAAGGTTTGCCTAATGATGCTCACCCGGACATCGTTGAAGTTGCTATGATTAATGAGCGGGGAGATACCGGGAGGCGAACGAGGAGGAAATTTGAGCCAAAATCGTTCAAAAACGAGGTGCGGGAGGAGCTCCTTCAAGCATGGCGCCGGGGAGACAAAACCGGCGCTGAACGCCATGCTGATCCAGGCGGTGGCGCAGTCGAGGGGGATCCGATCCTCCTCGGATCGCCCGCTCCTTTCCCGCCTGACGCAGCCGGCGGCGCGGAATCTATCACGGGAACGGCGTCAGGGACGCGTGGCGACACGAGGAGAGGCCGCGCCATCCACTGCACCGACAGGGGCGACGGGATCCTCTGCGGACGTCCCAGGATCAGCACCGACTGGATCTTCTGCGGCTGCGCCTGATGCAGATACGGGTGTTGAACCCCAACGCCCCAAGACCAGATTACAAAGCGGTATCTCTAAGCCCAAAGTTTTTACTGATGGTACTGTAAGATATGCGTATTTTACCTCTACAGGAGAGCCATCAAACTTGAGTGAGGCACTTGGGGACCCGAGATGGAAGGCGGCAATGCAAGATGAGATCAAGGCGCTTGAGAGAAATCACACATGGCATCTTGTCCCAGCAAGGAAAGGTATTAATATTATTGACTCAAAATGGGTATTTAAAGTTAAAAGAAAGGCAGATGGAAGTATAGATAGATACAAGGGAAGACTAGTCGCAAAAGGTTTTAAACAACGTTATGGAATTGATTATGAAGATACGTTCAGTCCAGTAGTAAAAGTGGCAACTATCAGATTAGTCTTATCTATTGCTGTGTCAAGAGGCTGGTGCTTGAGGCAGTTAGATGTTCAGAACGCGTTTCTACATGGTGTTCTTGAAGAAGAAGTATATATGCGACAACCCCCAGGTTTTGAGGATCTGAGTAAACCACATCACGTGTGTAAGCTTGATAAGGCACTGTATGGGCTTAAACAAGCACCTCGAGCCTGGTATGCAAGGTTAAGCACAAAGTTGATTGGTCTTGGTTTTAAGGCATCAAAATCAGATACATCTCTATTTATTTATTCAAAGAATGGTGTCACTATATTTATGCTCATCTATGTTGATGATATAATTGTAACTAGCTCATCCTCAGAAGCAGTGACAGCACTACTTGAAGATCTAAGAGTGGAGTTCGCACTTAAGGATCTTGGTGAGCTGAGTTATTTCTTGGGAATTGAGGTTGTACCGATACAGGGAGGCATAATGTTGAAACAAGAAAAGTATGCGGGAGATATCTTGACTCGTGTTGGTATGACAAAATGCAAGACCTCTCCCACACCATTGGCCGGATCAGAGAAGTTGTCAAAAACAGCTGGCGACCTACTTTCTGATGAAGACGCTACAAGATATAGAAGTATAGTAGGGGCATTGCAATATCTCACTATAACTCGGCCGGACACGGCATTTGCGGTTAATAAGGTATGCCGGTACTTGCATTCGCCTACCACCGAACATTGGACGGCCGTGAAGAGAATTTCGCGATATGTAAGGGGTACAAGCAACATTGGACTTAAAGTAGTGAGGTCTCCCTCTTTGATGTTAAGTGCATTTTCAGATGCTGACTGGGCAGGAGATGTTGATGACAGGAGATCCACTGGTGGCTTTGCAATTTTCTGTGGACCTAATCTCATATCATGGAGTGCACGTAAACAAGCCACAGTGTCAAGATCTAGTACCGAGGCGCGAATATAAATCTCTTGCTAATGCCACGGCCCGAAATGATCCGGGTAGAAGCACTACTCAAGGAGTTGGGAGTACGATCAAGATACCCACCTCGTCCGTGGTGTGATAATCTTGGAGCCACCTATCTATCCGCCAACCCGGTGTTTCATGCACGAGCTAAACATATTGAGATCGACTTTCACTTTGTAAGAGAAAGGGTAATGAAGAAGCAATTAGAGGTCAGGTTCATCTCTACAAAGGATCAGATAGCAGATGGCTTCACCAAAGCTTTAGGTATACGATTGTTCACACAATTCCGTAACAATCTAAACCTAACAAGTAAGCCCGGTTAAGATTGAGGGAGGCTGTTAGATCAAGTAGATAATGATGTATAGGTGTATCTCGAGTTGTAACAGATTGCACCTGCGTGTGCACATATTGTGGGACTCTTTGTATACTCGGTAGGGTAGTTAGTTAGCGTATCTAACCGGGTATCTTAGAGATCAAGAATGTACACCTTCATGTATATCTGTTGGCCACCGGCCCTATATAAACACGGACACGGGGCGAGCCAAGATAGGCAGCCACGCTTGCCATAGGCGTGAATTCTTTCAATATGACCATAACAGCATTGTCATATCGATATGTGTATGTGTTGTGCATCGGCACCGCTTTACCTGTACTGTGGCATATAGCTAGGCCTAGGCGCGTGTTGCATGTGATGCGTGGATATACATATATACGACCGGGTGCAACGTATCACGGGTTAAAATGAGCTGCAGTAGTATATTTTGCCCTAAAAAGACAAATGAATTATCTATATTTTTTGGTAAAAAATCCTATTAAGATATCTGATGAAGGTAAAGTTCTCAAAACAAAACATGAGGCGTCTGATAGAGTAAGTTTTTTTTGAAACCTCGACAGGAGCATTGCCTAATCATTTAACGAGAAGAAGCATACGGTACGAATTGTTACATAGTACGATATTACATAAAAAATTGGAAACTCAACTCTAACAATAAGCCTAAAAAACTGAGTATGTGAGAACTGAGTATAGTTCAACGGGTAAGTTAGGTTTTTTTATAGTGAAATTTATCCACCAAATTTTGAGTCGTGGACTCTACACTGGTGACTTTGTCCACCTCAAAAGATATATTTGTCAGCTTAATCTTTCCGAGGTGCTTATAGGGTAGGGTTCAGGACGTATGTGTCATATGTAAGCGTCTACATCTACAGTGTGTTATTTAAAAAACGTTACTGCATTGTGCTTTTCCAGTGAATAGACACCATTTTGTTAAAGTGGTTGAATTAGGTAACCGTGTCGTTACTGTCTTCTCTTTTCCCCCTTTTCCCCCGAGCACAAGCACAATGCAGTGCTATTGATTTGGCAAACCTCCCCGGACAGGACACCCGACTACTATCTGAGGCGTACGCCTGCATTTTACAGGAACAAATTGAATCTTCAGGTTAAACAAATCTAGTCTGTTTTTAGTGCGTTCATATGAGTAAAGAGCGACGACGGTCGAGTAAATTTAATCGACCGATAGCGATTTCAAATCATTGCTTTAATTTCCTAGCTCCTCTCCGAGAATCGCATGCCATGACATACCTACATAGTGCTATTAATTTAGCACAAAGCTAGACACATGTATGGCGCTCAGCTGTGTTTTCAGGTCACCAAGCAGCTGCAGGCGCAGTTGGCTCAGTGCATTCTAGCAGATTGTCTGACAGAGGCTGCTCTCGCAGCTCACTTTATGATACGGGAGAGCAATTTAATCTGGTCGCGATGCGCTCCATCCATCCTTAACCTTTCGCTTTACTCCTAATCCTCGCAGTCGTCATGGATCAACAGCACTTTCGCATGCAAATCTTCCGGGGCCACCCCACCAATCTGTCGCGTCACAGCAGCTCTGCGCCTCTGCTCGCCTCGCCACGAACACGAACGCCCGGCCCGGCCTCTGCTCGCCGCCCCTAACTTGCTACTTGCTAGGCATACCGGTTTCTTGATGTAAACCTCGACATGACACTAGAGGTAGAGAGTGACATACCTAATTCTCGTTCTACCACCCCCCAGGCACGCACTTTAGGTGGTTACAGCGCGCTGCTGCATACGAATGCTCGACCGACCTGCCTTCTCACCTGAAATCAACCGCGTGACGTTGCTATCATTGCGTTTTCGCCGCTTGAGCCCCCTGCCTCCTCCTTTAGCCCCGGCCGTCGCCCTCCGATGGCACCCCACTATACCATCCCCCGGCCGGTCTTTGTCCGCCGCTCGCTGGGAGCGAGCTGAGCCACGGCAACGGCATGCATGACAGCTCGAGCTGCCACTCACTTGCGTTGCCGCTGACGAATGGGCGGGGTCCGGGGTTTGGACGTCGACGTACGAGGCGTGGCTCCAGCACTGCGGCTGTGGTTGATCCGGTTGGTACGTACCCCCTCCGTCCCCAAATGAAATCATATTTACTTCACAAACACGCTTTCCGGATGACCATCGTTTAGGGACGGAGGGAGTAGCTTGTTGGATGGAAATCGTCGGCCTGCCGGTGGAGTGGAGTGGGCGTGTGTGCATCTCCTGAATTTCTCTGATGGATACAGCAGACAACTAAGGGTGCGTTTGCGAGGGTGGCTCTCTACGGCCTTGCGCTCGCGGGGTGCAGGCCCCGTGTTCGCGGTCTTGGACCGTGAGCGAGCCCGGCTCCCAGGAGTAAAAATTGACGCCGCGGCCTGGCCCTGGAGAAACGCCAATTTTATGCGTTTCTCCGCAGCCTGGCTGGCTGAAGCGCGTGACGTCTCGCAGGGGCTCGCGGGAGGATGAAATCGCCCCCGCGGCGGGCGGCGGGCGGAGGCGGCCGCGGTGGCGGGGCGGGGACCCATGGGTAAGGGGAGGAGGCGGAGGTAGGGGGGTTGGAGAAGAGGAAGATGAAAGCGGAGATGATGGGAGTGACGGAGGTGGATGGCTGCCGGGGAGGATGCCATGGCCGCAGCGGCCATGGATGGCGGTGAGGTGGATGACAGTGTGTATACCTTCGGTGGTCGGCGTCGAGGAGCACCGAAGCGCGCGAGGTGGAGGACCGTGGCAGGGTCGGCGCACACGTCGGCGGAGGAGGTGTGCTATGGGCCAGCGAATGGGGACGGGACGGGGCGGGGTTCAAGCTCGCCGGCGGCCATGGCCTGCAGACATGCGCCAGGTGCTCATAGAAATGCCGATAAGGATAAAGCTCGTTGGCAGCCATGGCTTTAAGCTCCCCGGCGGTCATAGCCTGTAGACGTACGCCAGGTGCTTGCTGAAGTGCCAATAAGGAGAAAGCTCGCAGGACGCCATGGCTTTAAGCTCGCCGGCGGCCATGGCCTGTAGACGCACGTCAGGTGCTCGATGAAATGCCAACAAGGAGAAAAAAAGCTTCCGGAGCTGCGGTAAGCATACCAGTGTCTAATGTATAGAGTACTTGGATCTTTTTTTTGCTAGAAAGCAAACACAGTCCCAACAGAACCGAGCTAGATTGGACCAGGGGAACAAATACGCGATGTTGCACCATTGTAGCCGTGCTCAGGCCGGCCTGGCCCTGGCACACGGGCCGAGCTGGCCTCAGCCACCCACGCAAACTCACCCTAAAAGCTCGCGCGCGCTCACGTCCCTGCAGTACCGAGCACTTGATTTTCGGAGGGCTTTCACTGGCTGCCATGCCTTTCGGAGGAGATAAAAGCCTCCTGCGGCGCAGATAAGTGAGCGAGCGATCCATGTATCCGTGATAGGGTAGGTTAGGTCTTTACTTTGCTCTGCCTTTTGTTTTTCTTCTGATTGCTGATGGCTTCGTCACCTTCGTCCTACGCGCCGAAGACGACAGGCTTGTGTTGTTGTCAGTGTCAAACTGTTGCTGACCATATGTGGAACACTGACGGTTAAAATTTGTCCATGCTTTGTGCAGGTAGCAGTCAAGTGCAGGGCATCACAGCAACAGATTTCCCCACTACTTGCTTCATGTTCACAGTAAAAACACATATAGACGAAGATAAGTAAAAAAGTTGACATTTTGCAGCAAATTCTTTGGTCTGAAATCTGTAATGGAAAACAAACCCGTTGTATGACAGCAATAGCCAATACTAAGGTAGGTCTTCTCCTTTTAAAGAAAGGTAGGTCTGCCCCCTGCTTTTCTTTCCGATAACTTTTTTTTCCTATATATGAAAAATGACAGAAAGGGCAATGCAAATTTCAAATAAATTTCTTAAAAATGTACGTTTCAATCTGTCATTTCGAATCAGTTTATGGTCAAATGTCATGATTTGCTTTTGACAAAGCATGCAAAACATAAAGGATGCTTTTCAGATTTGTGTGTTGTGGGAGTGGCACTGGACAAATAGTACATCTAGAGATTTTCAGTATCCTGTGGGAGCATAAGCTCCACAACTAAACCCTTTTCTACAGCCACATATGAGCTGAAAGTCATTCTTCTCGTGCACAAAACGTGTCCTGAAGCAAGCTGTCAACATGATCCAAACTACTAGCACACTTCCACAGTGTCAGTTGTTGTCGACAGTTCCGTCTCCAAGAACAAAGTACTCAAAAAAAACAGGGCATTGTTAATAGTTTGGGGGCCATATCCGAGACGTCGTTTCATTCCACATCACCGTCAGTTTCAGGAATAAGGCAAGACTCTCTGGACCTGATCCAATGCGGCTGAGCACAACTACCTGTAACCGTTGGAGACAATATTGTGCCATACAGCTACAAACAGTATGCTCTTTGAACGCTTGCAATAGTGGAACCGGCAAACCAAAACCAACGTACACGCTTTTCCAATGTTTGTTTTGTAGTTTTTATCTGGATAATCCAGGTCGTCATACCCTAGCAACAGGCCAAGTTGTCTGTATATTGGCATGAACGTTGTCGGCGTGTTAATATGGTGAATCTAAGTGCCTATTGTGGAGTGGTTGTAGGATCAAGTCACATAGAAGGGGTTGAATATACTTCTTTTGCAAGCTCTAACAAAATTGAAAACCTTAGCCTATCAACTAGTGTTGCCCATTCTAAAAACAGTTCTTCCCTACTACTAGAGCACACTATCACAAGTTTCCTTAGCAATTAACACACTAGGAGGCAAGATGACAACCTAGGCAAGATATGAAGCACACAAGCAAAAACAAGAGCAAAGACAAAGAAACTTGCGAGCGGAAAAAGGGTGCTGAAAGTAAGTGCTAGAAATAAATGAGAGGGACAAGAGGCGACCGAATTTTTTCCTGTGGTATCGAGAAGTTGACGCTTCCCCCTAGTCCACGTTGGAGCACTCACTTAGAGTATTGCCCCCCTTGAGTCACAAAGACACAAGTGCTCACTAAGAGTACCCGTTCTCCATCTCCGGAACGTTTGTTTTGTAGTTTTTATCTGGATAATCCACGTCGTCATACCCTAGCCACAGGCCAAGTTGTCTGTATATTGGCATGAACGTTGTCGGCGTATTAATATGGTGAATCTAAGTGCCTATTATGGAGTGGTGTCTTTAGTCATACCACTCGCTTGCGTAGGGTTTCATTCCTAGGAACACAAAGTAGTTGTTCGGACGATTCTCCTTCAAAGCACATTTGAAATTTGAGCATCAAAGGTCTCCTAAGAGCAACTCCAGTGGAGACCTGCAAATTGAGACCTCTAAAAGTCATTTGGAGGCCCGACTCAAAAGTACAGGGCCCTCTGTTTCGATTCCAACTCCAGCGGAAAACACAACTCAGCCCTCTATTTTTGACGTGGGTCCATCTGTCATAGAGAGAGCGGAGAAATCAACACGGTTGGCGCTGTCCGGCAGCAAAGCCGGCCACTTTCCCACTGGGGGATTTCTCCGGCCTCGCCGCTGACCGCAACCCACCCGGCCGCCGGCGCGGCGCCGGCAGCCCCGCCGTCAAGAGCGCCGAAGCCGACTCGCCCCTCCCGCGCGCGCCCGCCGCCGCGACGCCCCTCCGCCCGCGGCCGCGGCCGTGCCCCCTCTCTCCCGGCTCTGCCGCCGAATGCGCCCAGGAAGTCCCTCGACACCATTCTCTAGAACTCCCGAAGCAAAGGAATGGAGTTGTGGAGAAGCAAGCAAGCAAGCAAGCAACGAGCCTCGGCACGATCAATCAGGAACCCATGGCGTAGGCGAATCGAGGATCGACCGAGGTGAGCTCAAGCCACGACACGACGGGTCGCTGCTGCTAGCGACCGCGACACATGGCGCCTCCGAATCTCCCGAGAAGCGGCGCTGAATCTGCGGCGGCGAGGGCACCAAAGAAGAGCAGCGAATCGGGGGCCGCTGCAGCAGAGATTCCGCTTGAGGTTCCGTCTTGGCCGCCGCTTGAGATCCTTGACGCCCGGAGCGCGCACTGCGCCAGACACTGCGCAGGTGCGCGGCGAGGGCCGAGGAGCGGAGGTCTCGGAGCTCGAGAGCGCGACACGGCCCGATGGCGGCACCACGCCCCCATCCCCTCGCTCCGCTCCGGACACGAAGGGGTTGGACGACTCGCGCCCACGGATCGACGCCGGCGTCGGCCGCGTCGCGGAGATCTACGGAGGGCGGGCGGCGGGCGGCCGGGGTGAGGCGCGCGGTGCGTGTGCCGCCGGGCGGGGGGCTTGCCCGGTCGGGTTGCGGAGCAGGAGGCAGTGGTGGCGGAGGAAGAGGGGGCGGAGGAGGAGGAAGAGGCGGCGACGGTGGGGTGCGAGCCGTGAGTCGTGAGCCGTGAGTCGTGACAGGGGGAGGAGATGGGGGAAAAAAAGAAAGAAAGGGTGGGGCCCACGTTTGGAGGGGGAATGGAGGGCCTCCAAGAATGGAGGGTGGCAGGGGGAATTTGGAGGGGCATGCAAAATGGAGGTGTGTTTAGATGCCCTGCTGGAGTTAGGTTTTTACACAAAACCTCTAAATTTTGGAGTAGAGGCCCATATAGAGGCCCCACTGGAGTTGCTCTAAGCGACAAACCACAAATTCTAATACAAAAAGATGCATCAAGTTGGCAACCATGCCCCACTATGACTCTATTTTTGGGGTACGACCGTACGAGTAGTATCTGTTGGCTCGACAAAACTAGTCTTGATAGAAGGTTATCGGGCCGGGCCAAACAAAAAGGACGACACCAATGCAATCCTCCTCCTCTCGCTCGTCCCTTCTACTTGGGCCCAGTTTGTTACAGACTGCTTGTCACACACGCACGGGCCGCGTATGATGATGTGATGACCGATCTTTCCGCTTGGATTTTTTATATATTTTTTCTCTATTTTGCAAAAATAAATGGTCCGTTACAAATTTTGCTAAAACTAAACATTTGCCGCCGTGGTCCACGGCAGTAGGAGTCCTACCACTGCGCATCACAGTGGTAGGGGTCGTGGCCCACTGGCAAGGGCACATAGCGTCGTGGGCCATGGTGTCAGGGGCCTACCGCCGTGCGGCACGACGGTAGAAGCCTACCGCCAGGCGGCAACGTGGCCTCCAGGTAGCGTCGTAGGCCACAACGGTATGTATGGACCTACCGCCGTGCCCTATGGTGGTAAGATTTTTTAAAAAAATTTCAATCTTTGAAGCATTGATACTTAACGACTAACCATTAATACTTAACAACGAATTACAGAAACAAGCAATGGCACGTACAACACAAGTACCCTAACTTTGTGCTGGTACTAGACCTAACGTGCCTTAGGGAATTTAGATAAACAATTACAATATTTGTAGTATGGTTGTACGAATAGTACCGGAGAACCCAAACATCATAGACCTGCCACAGTGCTAGGAGGGCATGTAGTACCCGACGGGGGGTGGAGTTGGATCAGACGGTGATGGGGTGGAGTTGTTGGAGGAGTGTTGTCCTTCTTCTCGTGGCACGGACAACAACAGAACTCGTCCTCACACCCGGTGTTCGTCTTCACCACCATTAGTCCGCTCATCGGTCTGTCGTCGTCGTTGGTAGATGTCAGGTCTGGAGAAGCCAATGCCGACGCGAGTTCTTGCCTCAGGTTAAAGATGACAACATCCTCGAGGTAGTTGATGTACTGTTGATACGGGTCAATAGCTGGGGGATCCACCCATTGCACGAAACTGCAGTTATCTAGCTGTTGAGTACCGCAGAAACCATGATTACATTAGTAAATCAAATAAATTCTGACCCCAAGTTCTTTCAGCTGCTCCTCTAATCACATGGTCAACCGAATTAAATTCTGACAAGTCAACTTCATGTTCACCATATCTAATGTGCCTATTACCGAAATACAACTTGACACTGACAGCATCTGACATATCTAACAGGCTACACTAAAACTATATATTTACTAAGCAGATCTACACTAAAACTATATTTTTACTATTATCACAGTTCAAACTATTAAGTACTAGTATTACCTCTAACGAGACGAGGTTCACACCTTTATTTACCACCTCCTCCTCACTCCCTTCTCATCTCCCCCCTCTCTTTCTTTTTTCGAATTATTATGACATTTTCGGCTGAATTTCGACCTTATATAAGCAACAGATCCTAGCGCCATGAGGCACGGTGGTAGCAGGCCTGCTGCCGCCATGGTCCGTGGCGCTAGGACCTGCCGACGTAGCCCACGACAGTATGTCCCTATGTCCGTCCCACATTGCGGGCCGACGTGCCACGGCCCCTGCCGCCGTGCTGCACGACGATATGTGATTGCCGCCGTGGGGCAATGATTGTATAGTTTTGCAAAATTTTGGCGGACCATTAAAATAGAGATAAAAAATAAAAAAAATCTTCCGCTTGCGTGCACGGCAACCACCGTCATCCATTGCCTTGCCTAACGTCGTCGGTGCCGGTGCGATCGACCAACGGCAACGGTGGACATGGATCCCCAAGGATGCTGTTGCAATCATCACCGATCCCTGTCCGAGGCGGCGAGAGGATCAAGGAGTCAAGGACGTAAACTTCGGTCCATGGACTTTTATGCAAAATCCCAAGCCAATCATTTCTTTTTCACTCAATTGACAGCAGCTCATTTCGAATGGGAAGTTTCGCCGATCTAGCCCACGTAAAACATGCCAATCTGCCGCAGAAGATCCGCGACGCGACGTCAAAACCGTGGAAAAAGTCACGACTCACGACACGTTTCTCTCTCCCTCTCTCTTCAGTCTTCACCCTGCGCTCGCGGGCGTCCCGTGCAAAAATTACTCCAAACTGATCAAAATCCGCCCCACCCCCCGCTCCCCCCGTTGCACTTCCCTTTCCTTTCCTGCGCCACGGAACACGCGCGCGCTTCCATTCCTAGCCCCCCTCGCCGAAGCGAAGCACGCCACCCACCACCAGGCACCAGGGGAGTCTCTTCCCTAGCACTCGTCCTTGCCGTCCTCGCCGAGTCGCCCTCCTCTTCTCCAGGGGGATCCGTCCTCAACACAGCCCGACTTCTCCGCTTGCCGGTAAGGAATCTCTAGCTTCCTTGCATGGATTGTTCGGAGAGCGAGTCCCGTTGCTGATGATGGATAGGGTGTTTTCTTCTGCTTAGCATAAGGCTCTTAGCAATCGGATCCGGATCTCGCTTGCTGGGATGGGATGCTCCGATCCACCCATCGTGCCTGCT
The DNA here is from genome assembly GCA_947561735.1 of Cenchrus americanus. Lineage (NCBI taxonomy): Eukaryota > Viridiplantae > Streptophyta > Magnoliopsida > Poales > Poaceae > Cenchrus > Cenchrus americanus. The sequence continues at coordinate 26,668,052 of OX387241.1, read as the reverse complement.
GGCTGCTGCTGCTGCAGAGTGATTCTGTGTCCGCGGCGGAAGGATGTGCCGATTGGGGGGGTTTAAATTGGCCGCGAAACTCGTGTTGTCTAATCTTTGACTCGCTGTAGAAATCCATCTATTCTTAGCCTCCTCTGTAGCTGGTCCGAATTAAGGTCAACGGATGGCAGGATAGGCAGGCTGGCCGAATCTTTTGGCTATTACTGGCAGTCATGTGCGTGGTGGTGGTTGTGGAAACGCAGATCACACCGAACATGAGCTAATTGAATATATGTGAATCAATTATAGCATGGGTAGATGGTATTATTAATAAACTAAGGGGGGAACCTCCCTTGCTTGGAGGTTGTGGGAAGAACCAACCGCGGTCAAGTTAGAGATCAATCAGTTCGTTACAGGGACTAAACTCTAACGAGGCTCGAGGTTGGTTCTTGAGGCCACACGGGGATTGTTCATACCATCCGTTGTTGTTTCTAGTTTTCTAGGGTAGCTGCTTCAACAATTTGAACTTGTTCTGGGTAAGTTGTTCAGCAAAATTTTTAGTCTTGTTATATATTGTTAAATTCCATGGACCTAATAGAATAGAGTTTAAAGTTTGGATAAGGATGTATCCTGTAGCATATGAATATCATTGGATCAGCAGGCCAGCCATATTCATTTGATTTGACTATTAGACAAAAACTAGCGCAATTACAAGATTCAAATCTTCTTGACCTCCACCTCCCCAGTCATGTGAGGTGAAATATGTGATGCAGGTAGGATGTTATGCAAATTCCTTTGTGTAGTGCACCATAGAAACTTGTTTTTGCATCTTTTGCCCACGTGAACAATTGAGAGTTTGAGACACTGCTTCGTCCTGAGATTAGAAGAATATAACAGATTACGTACCTTTGATTTATCTCAAACGATAAAACTAATTATAACACATTAACCCAACAGTATCATGTCTATGTCATGGGTGAAATGTGGTCTAATTTATGCTTCACCCACTGAATGAAATTCTCACATTATATGTGAGCATTTTCTACATAGACACGAGTGCCCACCTACAGAATGTGAGGATGTAAGTGCAGTTTAGAAATCTTCTAAGTTCTGAGGATACTTTGAGTCTGATCTCCTGTCTTGGTAATGTATGAAGTAAATGCAGTCTTAATTTTAAAAATGCAGATTCCTGCTACTGCTTCCTTAATTTCAGTTAACCTAAATTACTAAATTCGTGCTTTGGCCTTTGGGTGTGATTAAAGTACTTTTTTTTTTGACACGAGTCCATCTTTCTTCTTGAATGTACTGTTGGCTCTAATAATACTGATGTAGTATTAGTGCCATGTGCACTTTGTGTTGCTACTGTTAGTTTGGACCTTGTTGGTTAATACTAGTACCTTGCATTTTGTTTCTTCACTCCACTCCACTACTCCAGCAATGCGGCAGTTGACAGTGATGGAAGTTCATCTGTTCTTTGCTATCTGAGGTTCAAATTTAGCCGACTTTAGGACTATTATATTTTCATTCCTTTGGAAGTACTGAATAAAGGGTAGGGAAACTATTCAGCTGGGATCTTTCTTTATGACAATCAGTTAGTTGCAGCATAACAGGTAGTCTACTCCTGAGCTCTCACCAACCAATTTAGTGGCCAAATGATGATCCCTCCCTTCCCAATATTTTCTCCCTAGCCTTCAGGGACTCTGTTCCTGCAGAAATAGTAGTGTTTCTTCTCTGTTCATTGGTCTTGCTACTTTGTAGTTTTTACCATGTCACATATGCATTATATGCTTTTACTACATCATATCACTAGTCATAAAGTTCTGATGCCCTTCAACCCTCGAAATGCAGCCTCCTATTGATGGCCTCACCTTCAGCACCAACTGACAGTCAGGAAGCTGCTCGTCAGTCTCTGATCGCAATCTCCCAGGCTTTGCCGGAGACACCTTCACCCCAGACGGTGAAGACACCGACCACTGCAGAGAACGGGAAGCTTGAGGATGGGGCTGATAAGTACAGATCAAAGCTGATGTCCATCACAGACCTGTCTTCTGACGCCCAACCTACACCGTACCCTCCCAAGGATGTTGCCGCCGCTTAACTGTGTGATGCTCGCTGCTCGGTGTGCGGACATAATGTATCAGTGCTTATGCTGATGTTCTGAACATTTTGCTCTCTTGCATTGAACTGAACGTCCTTATGTTACTAGTCATTTTTCTTGGCAGTTGGTGCCTGTTTTATGACAAATTAAAGGGAACAGGTGGAAATGTATTGTACAGTTTCCTGACTGATGATAAAGAACAAGTTAATCTGAATATGTTGTTATGCGCTTATGCTCGGGTTCTCTGGAAGGGTTTTGCTTGGACGGGTCGGAATCAGGCTAAATCCTGTCGGGATTGGCATGCCACTGTTCCATTGCTAAGGAGTACTACTATGATGCCATCAGATTTGTGCATTTGAATCATAAAAAAGGGTGGCCCGTGAGGATATTTTTCTTTTCTTTTTGGCTTTCTCAATCATTATTCTCAAAAGGGGCAGTAGAGGGAAACGGAGAGGGAAGAGCTAGCACACATCAGCTTCTTAATCAGATTATTACAGGCGCCGTTTCAATTGAGCAAGTGAAGGTGTTGTGTACATGACGAGGAACCACGCCAGTGGCTGAAGCCGGAACTGCAGGTACGCCGTGGAGATCGTGGGAGCGTCGGCCGGTTCAAAGGAGGCGCGTGTGTCAGGTCGGCCGGTTCAAAGGAGGCGCGTGTGTTATGTGTGAGTTCAATTCCAGTCGTGTGATTGCGTATGAGTGTATCTCTCTGGTTCTTCAGTCCGTAATACAATTCGTCAGTTCTGTTCATCATCTTCAGCTTGTAGACGCGATCGCCGTTCGCCAGGACGGCGTCGCGAGCTCGCCGCCGCCGCACTCCATCGCCGTTCCCGTCCATCCCTCACGGCTACAACCTTCGCAGGACGCCCAGCCATGACAGAAGGGCACATCAATGAACAAACTGGCGGCAAGACGCGTCTCTTGGGCTCTTGGCAATTCGCCGAAAACTCGTCCATCCGTGTGCCCAATCAGTCGCAACTCGAAACTCGCGCGCGCGCGTGAGTGGGCGGGGACGGTGAAGATGGCGCCAGCACGGCAGGCGAACTCGTCCTCGCCGGAGGCGAAAGCGGGGCATCCGCATAAGCAGCTCAGGATCGCCTTCATCCACCCCGGCCTCCGGACTCGGTAACGTCTCTCTCTTTCAAATCCCCACCCCTTGCTGTTGCGCCTTTTTTTTTCCATTTGAGTTCGGCACGATCTGACAGTCAGTTAGCGACCGGCCGCAGGGGACAATGTCATCTATCTAGGTTTAAATTGATTGGAGTGGTTAATTGCTTTGCGTTTGAGAGGATCACGCCCAGATGTCAGGAAATTAGGGCGCAGTGTTACCACTGGTGTTTGGTGATGCAGACTTGCAGAGTGATTGCACGACCTAATGCTTTTTGGAGACGTGGCAAACACAGGCTGAGGTAAATCTTCAGATATCATTTTACCTGTTTGTAAGAAGTCAGTTTACTTACATCAATCAGGATATGTACGTACTCCATGCATCCCAAATTGTGGGTTGTTCTGCTATTTTTAGGTTCGTAGCTTTTGGTTTTTATTATGCACCTAGATATATATCGTCTAGAACTCTAGATACATAACAAAAGCTATGGATCTAAAAATATTAAAGCAACCTACAGTTTGGGGGTGGAGGGAGTAGCAACGTAGACACTGCTGACTGAATGTATTTGGTAGAAATGGTTTATCAATCTAAACGTTCTCTGGGATTCCAAGAACATCCATCTGGTAGAATCAATGTACATGTGCAAATCAGCAGTTTTCTGGTTCTGATGGCTGTGCAACTCGTGAATTTTATCTGCTTCGATCTTTTGTCAAGAAATAGTGGAATTAATCCACAAAATAGTGCTTTCCATTCCTAGGAACAGATAAGTCTCATTTTGTCTGATTCAAGAATATAGTAGTTTACATATGCAGCTTTTGCAGAGACAGGGAGTGATGAGTGATGAATGAGGATGTACAGCTCAGATCGTGGGATTTTACTAATCCTCTGGAAAACATTTACCTTTTGTTTCTTTATCTAAATTATGAACTGGTGATTATGGAGTAATGGCCCTTGTGAATGTCTGAAATATTATCCTATGAATCAAACTCTGGGACTTTTGCAACCATACAATTAAATGGTTCTAATGCTTTGATTAAGATTTATCATGTCCAACACTAGGAATGTTTTCATATGATGCAACTATCTCTTCATGGCAAACTTTTTCTGATCGAAATTAAGACCATCTTCCTTCTTGCAGGTGGCACAGAGCGACTGATGGTTGATGTGGCCTGCCAACTCACTGCCCATGGACAGTTCAAGTTTTCACATCTCACCATGACAAAACCCGGTGCTTTGAGGAGAATGTATCTGGTAAGGTCTAAATGCTAGCAAATTTGTATATTCCTACCATTCTGCGAGTACATTGCGCTGTTGATCTTTCTCTTGATCCATTGTAGCAGTTGCTTTTATTAAGTGTAATTTCGGTGCAATTTATTTCGCACATAAAAATTCCAAATCCTCTGGCAATTTGTTTTGAAGATTACTATACAGTTACAGGTAAAATGTATAAACATCATGCCATTATGAGTTTATGACTCTGCTATTGCCAGTTTTCCTGTTATCTCTAATAATTAATACACCTATGATGAAGTAGTTCTCTTGATTTCATAACCCTTTTTTGCATATATGTTTTCTATAAAAATACGTACCAGGTACCACAGTAGGGGAAACCCCTACCGTTTTCACTTTTCACTAGAAAACTGAACCTTCATCTTCTATATTCAGCAGTATCTTTAGAGCAGTTTGATGAACCCCACACTTACAATTAACCAGAATGACCATATGCTCAGGTTGACACCATATAATCTAGTTTCATATAGTCACAGGCAAATCACTCTTGTCAATGCCATGTTATTTAATTGATTGACTATTGTGCAGGCTAAATTTTCTACTAACCAACCGTTTGAAACAAAAAAATACCTTGATCTCACCATTTGCATTTTTGCATTGGTTCATCCTGTTGTGCGAATGCCATCCAGTAATGATGTGCATGACTTTGACGCTGGCAACTGATTATATTCTTTTTTCCCCTGTCGGATATAAACATCTCATTGACCTTGAAATATATATAAAAAAACCAACATCTTGAATTCAGTACATATGGTGGGTCTGATAAGCATCAGAAAGAAAATGTTGAATACGGAGAAGGTTAGCTGTAATTGAAGGGGTTTCTGACCATGCTACGTTTGTAATATGAAGCTCAACATCTGAAAGGAATGAACTTATTTCCAACTACCTCTGTTTCTTGTACACTCCAAATGTTCAATTGCCATTTGTTTTGTTAAATCTGTTTTACTTCAATTGCGTATCTTATAAAATCCATGACGAGCACTTTAGCATTGTTACTTTAGAAGCTATATGGAAGCAAAGAAACATGTAATTGCATGCAATAGTGGTGGTCCTATTGATACAATTGCAAATGAATTGACAGGGTTTATCTGTAAACCCTTCCCAATTGAATTATTGAAAGCAATGTCCATATTGCAAACAATAATGGTCTTGCTGTTAGGATGGGTACAGAAGCACAGATCTGTATGGTGCAGACTGCAGAGTTTTCCACTTGGAAATTTGGTGATCTCCTCAACTGCTACATTCCTAGTGCCTAATAATATAGAAGTTGAGGACCAGGAGCGTCCTGGTGGTCGATGGATGATTGCTCCTCAGTGATGAGTGATTGACAACGGGTGTTGGACTGACTCTTGGCTCAGTGCGCAGGTGTAGGCTGCGGCCTAGTTCGTGTTGTTGCAGGTGAAGAACAGGCGCGAAAGGTCTTCAGCCTTGAGGGGCCTCCGGGAGATGGAGAGACAAGTAGGCTCGGTTCGAGGGACCCGGTGGACGGCGGGACTAGGTGCGGGCCACATGGTGGCGAGACGAGCAAGACGAAGTCGTGAACGATCGAGCCGGTGCACGGTGGCGGTCGAGTCAAGAGGCTTGGCGGGAGGCCGAGCCGAGCACGCGGGGTTTGGTGGTTTGCCCACAAAACCATCGGTGGACAATTTCTTAGTTTGGGCCTCAAAACCAAGTCTGAAGGCCCAACACGACGGAGATGGGATCCGGGCGTGTCGGGAAGCTTCGAAGCGGAGGACACACGGCGGTATCGCATGGCTTGGTCGGGAGGAAGCGGGGTGCGGCGAAAGCGTGGCCGTCCGATGGCAAGACCCACAAGCATTACATAAATGCCCCTGCGTGGGTTGTATCGCCAGTAGTTGAGTTAGGGGTAGTCGAGTCATTTACCACACCGGCGGGACCCGATATATAAGCCATGAGTGTGAGTGGGTGGCTCCCTCTCTTCGCGACTTAGGGTTTTATTTCCCCCCCTTCCATTTCTTTTTTTCCTAGACTATTTTCTCCTCTATTTTCTCTAGGCTAGCATAAGAGCTTCATGAGAGATTTGTTGAGAGGGATGGATGCTAGGGCGGCATGCTAGACCTTGTGAATCTTTCCTGGTTTGTATAGAAGATTCGGCGTTGTGTTTCCCGTGGTCTTTTTCGTGCTTGTTTTTTTGTGTCTCTGTTCTTGGTGTGATTCCACGGATTTGAGTGGGTTTCTCCCCGGATTTCTTTGAGGGAAACACGGATGGATGTCTTGTGCATCTTTGGGATTGATCTTATGCCCTCAAACGCCGGGAAACCACTTCGATTCAAGGATTTTCAGTCGGAGTTCTAGTTTTTGGTGGTACTCAAAGGATCCGCGATTCCCGGTGATTTAGGGAGTTAGGAGGCAAAATTTTTGGGTATAACATCCTTGTTTGACGCTTATCATGTCCCCAAACTCTTGTCTCAACAGCTTCTACCGTTTGGATCCGGAGATGAGTTGGAGGAGTTGACCTTCAGGGTCGAGCTATTTCTGCTTCTGTCCGTAAGGCGCGGACAGTCCGCGTGTCCCTGGCGGACAGTCCGCGGGCGCAGTGTTCTTCGCGTGTTCGTCGTGTTCTTGCTCGTCCTCGTTTTCGATCTGGTTTTGTTTTAGGTTTTCGTTGCAGCTGGTTTGTGGACGGTCCGAGCTTCAGTAGCGGACGGTCCGGATCCCGCGCGGACAGTCCGCCTGGTCTTCGCGGACGGTCCGTTTTTCTCGGTTCGTTTCTGGTGGTTCTGTTGGCTTTAACGGACTGTCCGCGGCACCTGGCCGGACGGTCCGCGTGGCCCTTGCGGATCGTTCGCGGCACACTGGCCCGGGATCGTCCGCGTGGCCGTGCGGACGATCCGCCCCCCGGCCGGGACGGTCCGCCGTAGCCCGGCAGCTTTGCTCCTTGGTTCGATTCCTCCCTCCCTTCTTTCGTGCTTCCGCGTGTGCTTCAAGGAATCGTTCCTAAGACTTGAGGTTGATCCATAACCTTGTTGTCTTGGCGATTGATGTGTGATTCGATCCATCGCTCGTGTGTGACCGGGATTTGTTTAGGGTATAGGCCGGGTTCTTTGAAAAGAATTTTTACCGGCTCCTATTCACTCCCCCCTCTCTAGTCGTCATCCGATCCTTCAGAAGTTGATATTGATAGTTTTATATGGAAGTCCTTTCCAGGCTAGATAATGTGCTCTCTTACACTATTCTTCTACTTCGGACTTCTCAATATAGTGATATAGCGAACCTCACCTGGAACTTGGGCCCTGGCTGTTTTGTGTCACAGCAAATCTGTATTAACCTTATCTTTTGTTGGTTCCTTATGTTAACATGTCTTTTTTAGTTTCTTCAGGTTTCATGTTTTCCTTATTTTGTTGGCATGATACATCTGGACACTGGACACAGATTCTCTTGTGTTTGATTAATAGCTTCTGGACCGACCGCTAATTATCTTGGCTTTAAATTTCAACAGTTCCTCGTTGCTAAGGTCTGGGACAGTGTTGCAAATTTATTTTTTATGCAGTATCTTTGAGCAAATGATAGCTAGTGCTGTTATAGCAAAAAAAAAAAAACACTGTAGATTTGTGCCAGACAAATAGGTCCAAAGTTCACTCTATTATTATAGCGTGACTGGTCCAAAGTTTAGGGAAGTTAACCCTTACTTTTATCATCTCATATTTCCTCCCCTTTTTTTAACAGTACAAGGGGCTATCCATCCAAACAGCTATTGGCATCAATATCACTTCTTATTTCCTTCAAATAGCAAAACTATTTTGTACCCAGAAACTTAAGATAATTTTCATCCATCCATTTTACCTTGACTGTACAGCTTTCTGTTGAATACAAATTTCGTTGTCCATGATGGACATTTCCGAGCTCTCTGAGTGGATCAAATTGCAAAGAGTTGATTGGTGCAATGGTAAGGAATCAAATGCAACATATGCTCTATCGGTGTAGATTGCACAGGAGCATAGGATTTTGTTAACTAAGGATAGCAGTTTTCATTTGGTAGGGTTCATTCTCCTAGCTATACTTTTCTTGCCACCCCGCAGGACCAATCATTCCCAGAATAGTGGATTTGGTCTGCTGGGTCCTGCTTCCTGAAGCTAAGCAGCTTTGCTGCTGGCACCACAATAGATTTGCTGGCTTTTGGCCGTCAAGAGGGACAGAAGGCTAGCTTGATGGTACATTTGTTTGATCTCTAGTCTCAAAACAAAAGGTCAATGGTCTGTGCCGCCAAAGGTGCACCGAGCTTTCTTTACTTCATTACCGATGCCCTTCTCTTGAGGGCCCATATCTCTACATATTTGTAATTTTTCAGTCCATCGTGCTCCAGTCCGGCCATAGCCCCGGGCTAGGCCCTAACCATTATTCTATCTGCCTGCCTTGGACTTGAGAAACTATATTCTTATTTCAGAACTTTAAGCCCCTATTCCCATGTTGCTCTATTCTAAATTAATCTATGCTTATCTTAATCCAGGGACAGGGAGACTAACAGAAGTCCAAGATTCCTTTCTCCCGGATGGATGGTCCCAGTTGAGTTGGACGTTTTTGGTGGGAAGCGGACAAACCAAAGCAGGTTCCCATTTGACACCTAAATAAACTTTCCTAAGCAAAATTAGTTCTCTCAGGACCTTTTCCAACAAAATGTTTACGATTTACATCCTGCCAATCCACATAATCTCACAACTGGATTGCGCTCATACTTTAAAGCACAGGGGAGTCTATTCCTTGCCATGGGAGCAATGAAGAGATTGCTTAAATCACTAGCTCGCTGCTGGTTGACTAGAGCTTTGTTTCGAATCAACAGTCGGTGGGTGTTTTGATCCGTTCATCTCTTGTTCCTTGTATTTAAGAACTAGGTTGTGCAAAAAATGTTAAATTCTTACTAGAACCAGTTCTTTGCTGGCAAAATTAAATTTGAAATATTTACAGAGGGTGCTCTGTACTTTATGATTTCAGTATGCCCTTCTTTTTCGTTTGGTGGCAGTGCCTCAGTGGGTTTCAAATCACTCAGCCTGGTCAACCAATCTGACTAGGCTTCCCCTCATCAATAACTTTTAACTACTTGCAAACAGTTTGTTTTCTCTTTGGTCTGAGTGTTGTCGCACTCTTTAGACTTTTTTCTTGCATGTGATAGTGAGAATGTGGTGCAATGGCCTGATACTGTGCTACCTCTGTCTCTCCGTCTCTTTAGAATATTTTTTCTTTAGAAAAGACAATATGGTAGCCTGTTCGTTTGTTTGGTTGGTGATGGTAGTCTTTGGTTTGTTACGAGAGAAAATCTTCTTTGTCAGGTGGCTGATAAGCGGAACGAACAGGCTAATGCTTCGGCTTAATCCTAAAAGAAATATGCTTCAGCTGAGATAAAAATAAGGCAAGAGTCTCTTTAAAAAAAGAATACAGCCTTGCTTGCATAAAAAGTACCTTGGTTTTGGAAGACTTAGTAGGTCCTGTAACTCTTGTTATTTCTAATGCATCCCTTTCTTCGCTGGGTGGTTTTATCATACACAAGTGCACTGTTCAAACTTGGGATGCCCCACCCACTACGTTTTTCAGTTCTTCAGATGTTAACATGCTGTGTCGTCAAAAGATTAGAGTTCTTTTGTCTGTCCTGGCACAGGTGGAGTCTCTGATTTTTTCCAATCAACTTTTCGATCCCTCATACATTTTTGTCTGTTGCCTGCTGAGATTTTGAGAGTGGGACGGGGGACAAGTACACGGCAGAAAACAACGGGAACGCAGTTCGGCACACCGTACTGTGAATTTTGACCCGCCAGGTACCCTTCAGAATCCAATGCCCCTCCTCTCGCTATCTTTCGCCACCCCTGCTATCCTCACGTGAAACACCCTCCAGAACTCTTTTGTTCCTACATTTGCCCCATGTTTTTATCCTTCTGTTTGTTTGCGCAAGTTGAAAACGAGAACTCGAGAAGAAGTATATGCTGTTCGAACCGAACCTGCCCAGCTTTGCAACCCGGATAACTGTTGAATTGGTGATGCAAACGGCTCTGTGAATTTTTTTTGATTTACCTGTAATATAAATTTGCACGGCATGCTTTCTCGCCATTTTATTCTTTCTGCCATTCACCTCGTGCTTATAAATAAGCTGTTAGCTTTTTCTGATCTGTACGAAGCTTTAGCTTTGTATAAAATGTCATGCTCCACTAACTAGGTCAGAGCATGCTTAGTTTGAGACTGATGAGGGCGGGCCCACTAGCCAGCGGGCCAGCCAGTTCGATTTTGCTACGCTCTGGTGGCCCGCCAAAGCCGTCCAATTTGCCGCGCCACGCCGCGCGGATTGACGCATCTGCCCCCGGGTGGAGGAGTCCCATTCCCCGTAATTAAACCCGAGTGCGGGTGGCAAGCTCGAGGCGGAACGTTGACTCCTCTCCACTCCCCATCCCCTCCACGTCAACACCGCGCCGCCACGTCATTCCCCCAGTTCCCCTGCTCTGCGGCGTGAGGAGGGCGGGTGCGGACAAAACGGCCACCCCACCACACCAGCTCCACCTGGTACTCTGCATCTCGACCCCTCAGTGCCGCAACTTTCCGCATGGCGGTCCTCCGGGGCTCGGCGTTCGCCTAGGCTCGTGTCTTCCGAAATTTGCAGGGAAGACACTGAGGAAGAGTAGTTTTCTCAAACGGCCCCCTCGCGGCTCCTGCGCTGCGAGCCTGCGACTAGTAGTCATAGCCCACGGCGCACTCGCGCACGCCGCCCTCGTCTCCTCCTCGGCCAGTGCGGCGTACTGGTAAAAAAAAAAAGAGGGCACTCGGAGTAGCTTGGCTAGTGCTCCAGTACTCCACACCGCTCGCTTTCCCCCCGCCGGAGACGGAGGAGCCGGAGCGTCGGATGCCATGGGCAGCGGCGCGTCGCGGCTGCTCACCGCGTGCACGTGCTCGCGGCCGGCGCCGGCGCCCGCGGACGACGGCCCGTGCCTGGACGACGCGCTCGGCCACTCCTTCTGCTACGCCGCCAACGCCGCCGCCGCCGCGGGCCACTCGTCCTCCTTCCGCCACGCCATCTCCGGCGCCGCGCTCTCCGCCAACTCGTCCGTGCCCGTGCCGATCTACCACTCGTCGTCCGCCTCCGGCGGCATGCCGCCGCAGTACTCCTCCGCGTTCCACACATCCTCGTCGTTCTCCTCCGCGCCGCTGCAGCTCTCCAACCTCTCCTCGGGGCCGCTCTTCCTCTCCGGGCCCATCGACCGCGGCGCGCAGCTCTCCGGCCCGCTCGATCAGGCCGTGCCCTTCTCCGGCCCGCTCCCAGCGAAACCCACCAAGCCCGCCCCCTCATCGTCGTCGCGAGGCTTCTCGCGGAGGTTCCGGAAGCCGTCGTTCGGCAGCTTGCGGCGGAGCGTGTCCGAGAAGAACCGCCCGTGCGTCGTGCCGCTCCGCCGCGAGGACGGCGTGCAGTGGGCGCACGGCCGCGCGGGGGAGGACCGCGTCCACGTGGTGGTCTCCGAGGACCAGCGATGGCTCTTCGTCGGCATCTACGACGGCTTCAATGGCCCCGAGGCCCCCGACTTCCTTGTCGCCAACCTCTACCGCTTCCTGCTGCGCGAGCTCCGAGGGATCTTCTACGAAGAGGCCGACCCGGACTCCAAGCGACTGTGGCAGTTCCTGGCGGACGGCGATGACGACGACAGCGAGCTCGACTTCTCCGGCTCCGGCCGTTTCGCGCTGTCGCTCGCCCGGCTAAAGGAACGGCGGCATCCCATATGGGCCCACGCTGCTGCTGCTGGCGATGGTCAAAGCGGCAGGGAGTGGGGAGTTAAGAGGTTGACGGCTGCGCCGGCGGTGAGGGACCACAGTGCTGTACTGGCCGCGCTCAGCCGGGCGCTAGCTGCTACAGAGTCGGCGTACCTGGACATGACCAACCAATCGATGGGAACCCACCCGGAGCTGGCGGTGACCGGTGCGTGCCTGCTCGTGGCCCTGTTGAGGGACGACGACGTCTATGTAATGAACCTTGGGGACAGCCGTGCCATCGTGGCGCAGCGGCGGGACGACGATGATGATTGTGTGCTTGGAACCATGCGGGTGGAGGACATTGGTGTGGGCTTGGAGGCGGAGACAAGGATCCATGGGTATTCTGCGATTGGGCTTGAGGCATTGCAGCTGTCGACTGATCATAGCACAAGCATTGAAGAGGTAACCTTTTTGCAGACATAGCTGATTAGTGTATTTGTGCATGTGCTGACTTTAGCTGAAAAGATGAGCCTTCCTCCAATGGGCATGTTTTGAGAAATAGCCTAGAGCTATTTTAAGAGCTAAAGTTTAGCTTAAGAAAATAGCTTTATAATGAAATAGCCCTTGAGTTGTTTGGATCTTAGGGCTATTTGAGCTATTTGTGACCTTACCCCTCTCTCTTACCCCTCTCTCCCCCTTGCCCTTAGAAAAAATAGCCCAATTAGCATGTATTTTGGGGATAATTATTTTGGGTGAGCTAGTTGCAAATAGCTCTAAAATAGCCCACCTGTTTGGTTGCTATTTGAGCTATTTAGGCTAAAAGGGGTGGGCTAAAAAATAGCTCATGGATTCAAACACCCCCAATATAGTTGTTCAGACCCAACTGCATTCTGTGAATACATGTGCACTGTGTGCATTGTCCTGTTCAGCAGCATGGCCTTATAATCTGCAGACCAATGTTCCTTTTGTAGTAGTTGCATTCATATTTCATAGGAGTAATAAGGAGGCAGTGATACTAACATCTAGCCATATAGAACAAATCTTGTGGTTCGTCCATACTGTCAATGGCTCATCTCCCTTTCCCTTCATCATTGGCCGTTTACATTGGATCCGCTGGCCATGTATTTTTGTTCAAGTGTGCTAATGGAAAGGAATATGGGTGCTTTCACATATGAATTCTTTCTGCATATGAACTCCTATTTTTTTATGTGTCACGATGCAGGAAGTGCAGAGGATCAAACGAGAACATCCAGATGATGATCAGTGTATTGTAAATGACAGAGTTAAGGGCCGTCTAAAGGTTACCCGTGCATTTGGTGCAGGGTATCTCAAACAGGTACTACAGACTGCAGTTTGATCATTATGATAGGTCCAATGATAAGAGAAAACTGGTAAAATTTAATGAAAACTCTACGTATGTTTGTACAGGCAAAACTGAATGACGGATTGCTAGAGATGTTTCGCAATGAGTACATAGGTGACACACCATATATATCATGCATACCTTCTCTTTGCCACCACAAGCTCTCCACAAGGGATCAATTTCTGGTTCTTTCTTCTGACGGCTTATATCAGTACCTGAGCAACGAGGAGGTAGTTCTACATGTTGAGAATTTCATGGAGAGGTTTCCTGAGGGTGATCCTGCACAGAGTTTAATTGAGGAGTTACTCTCCCGTGCGGCAAAGAAAGCAGGTGAACTTACAGTGCAATCCTTTCCTTCCATACTGAATGCAAATGCATTTATTTCTTGATCTTTTCGCATTTTGCCCATTTATAAGTTCACAGGTTTTTATTTCGGATGGTAGACCACACTTCATAGAATAAACATACTTGTATGCATAAAAACTAGAAGTAATTCTACACAGCAAGGTTAAAGATCAATTGTCAACACTAAACACTATGCCAGTTCATACATGCAAGTTGACCAAATGTTACCCACACTTTGTCCTATTGTTCAATACACTATTCAGGTTTTGTCTGAACCTGTTTGATGCAATGATATGTGTACTGCTCTGATACCAAGTTATCACAACCCTTCGGCCGTGGCGGATAATTGCCGGCGAGATGCCGAATAGCAGGGGATGAGATTGTAGAGAAACTAGATGAGATATTGGAGAAGTTGGATGAGAAACTAGATTGATTCGTTTGATATTGCTTACCTAGATTGATACATCCCCTCTCTTTAAATAGAGGGACTTCCTTGACCTCTAAGAAAGGACTTAAACCTAATCCTAACCCTGATGGGCCTGCCGAGCCGGCCCCTAAGACCCCTGGCTGCCGCCCATGACAGGTGGGGTGAAGATTCATTATTTGATCAGCATGCATGATAGTTTTCAGATGTGATTTTGGTGATTATAACGATTTTTAGTACGAGGCTCTGTTCCTAGACAAGTTTGTGCTAGTTTTGGTTGGGGTTTACTGTCAGTATATTGTGGGAGTGCCACTACAGCTCCTCGGTCCTCGCTAAATGTGACCCCCAAGTCTCATCTGTTAATGAGGAGAAATTTCAAGATTTGGGTCTCAATTCCCTCATTAATGAGGGACGCATCCTCTGCTCTACTGCAGATAGGAACAGTAGTGCAGGTCTTGCTATACAGTAGCTAGCAGTAGCACAGTAGCAGATGGGGATCCTCTGCAGTTGCTCTATTATTATAGAGGTGGCATTGATGTCCATCAAAGAGTCATTGCTGTTGCATCAATTATCAATGCATACATATTAGCTAAAGTTTCCAGTGTGGGGTTTTCTTCCATGAGCAGTATGCCAATACTAACCTGAGTTGGCCTTCCTAGGTATGGACTTTTACGAGCTACTAGATATACCTCAAGGGGATCGCAGAAAATACCATGATGATGTCACTATCATGGTTATTTCTCTAGAAGGGAGAATCTGGAAATCCTCTGGAACATATGTGTGATGCTGATACTTCGTTTGTGTCAGTATTTATTCTGATGCAACGTTCAGCTGAAACCTCTTCAGCTGGTCAACACTCCCAGGCAATTGCATATATGCCCATCGAGAGAAAAGTCAGTATGGCATACTGATATGCAGTCCTGATACACTCGACAAAGTGGAATTCTCCAGTTGGAGATCATTGCTGATCTTGATATCAGCTTCGGCACAGCTTATGTCCATGAGTTCATTCCAAGACACATTAAGATGCAGAGATCTGACAGCCCAGCTTGGGAGGAATTCCTTGGCAGAGCAGTGGGCCAATTTCGCTTTGTTTGCTGCCACAGCTTTCGTCGGTTGCATACTCACCGCTGACAATTTTTTCCACCTCGCTGTGCTTTCATGGTGGTGGGTGCTCCATTTATCCTTTGGGGAAAGAAGACATGTAGGCACATGCAGTTTTTTTTCTCATTCATGTGAGGAATGAGCCTGTATTATATCGAAAACTGGAACTGGTCAATGGTCATGGCAGAGAAATTGATTATTAGCACCTCGATTTGTCCTGAAGGTGGCTCTCCTTCGAGTTTTCGATACTATGTATGAAATTGAGGTTCCTAAAACAATGTCCCCGGACTGTTGGTGGTCTACATGAAAGAAAATTTTACATGGCAAAAACTACCCAGTGCCTTGCTCTTAGCAAGTTCCTTGCCTCAAAAAGGTTGAGCTGAAAGATATATTTACAGGACTGTATTCATTCATCGTGCGCAAGAATAAATCATGATGATTTTTCGTCATGTGCATTATTTATTTGTTTGTGAACTGACTGATTTAACTTGCCAACATGATGAAATAATTTTGTTTACTAGGAAAAGGCCTAATGCAAATAAAAAATGGTTAGAAGCTTAGAGCATGTAATTTCTGTAGTTGTAGATCGAGTGTGCATGTTGCAATCCTTACAGCAACGAGAACTGATTCTGTTCTAGATCATATCTCCCCCACCTGGGCACTTTGTGAAACCAGATTTATCAAGTACTACATTTTACGGCAAGTACCCAACTGCAAGACCTCTTTGTTTGGTAAATATATCTAGGATAACCAAATTTCGGTTGCAGTATAAGAACAGCAATGAAGCTTGAAACAGGATCGCCTTAGGGCCTGGGTTGCCGTGCCAAATTATTCTCAAACCAGGGACACCCATTTGCTGATTTGGTCAAGGATTATGAATATTTGTCCGGGCAATTTCTGCCATTTGCTTTTGCAGTTAGCAAAGCACGAGCTGACTAAGACCAAAGCTGTAGCTCCTAAGGTGAGTCGTAATAAATCTTCACCCCCGTCCTTGTTTCCGGCAGCATCTTCTCCGCCCTCCACCTCTCCTTGCTGCTGGTGCTTTCGTCTCACTCCACCAGATCCGGTTGAAGTTGAGGCGGATTTGAGGTCGTCTTCTCCGGATCAGGCTACCTCCTGGGTGGATCTGCTCTCCGGTCCGGTCTCCCGCCGCCTCCCCCTCCCGACCGTGTTCCCCATCTTCCATCCATGCCACCCCCTATGCAGCCAAGTCTTCTACAGTTCAGAGCTTCTACACGGCACTTCAACTTCTACTGCAGACTCGACGAATTCGCCATCCCCTCGGAATCGACAGCGAGCTCCTCCTTTTACATCTGACGACGGCAATCTACATAATTTACGGTCGCCAGGAATGCTTCTTCTTGGCTCGGTCGATCCACTTTCAACCGACGCGATGCGCGGTTCTTCCATCCGCCTGTACGCACCTCTGGCGCCCCTACAGGATCCCGCCGGCGAGCTCGTCATCGTCAACAGTGCTGTAGTTTCTATTGTCTGTATCTGTTGAGTTATGATCCAAATTCTGTCTCCCAAGAGAAAGGCCGACTTCTGACGGAGCGAAGCGGAGGGGGCGGCAGCCCCCCCCGCGGTACGGTACGGGTCATAAATACCCGTTAGGGTTTTCCATTAGAGATTGATTTATTCTCTTGTAAGCCGCCGCCGTTGGCGTTGTAACCTGACTCCCGATATAGTGAAGTTCTTGCGGGCTGGCGCCCGTGGTTTTTCCCGCAAGGGTTTTCCACGTTAAATCTCGTGTCTCCTGCGGTTTGATTCCTTTACTTGTCGTTGTTTATTCGCCATCGTTTATAACAGTATCCGGTCTTTGGACCTTGTTGTAATTTGGTCCTCTTTTGAGGTCCTTTCTGTAATTTTGGCTGCTTAATTATAATATATGCAGTTGTCAAAAAAAAAACTCACATGCTGGGGACACCAGCTTACCGACAACAGAAGCATACAAGCAAAAGAGAGAAAAGTAGATAACACAGGAGCCCAAGGACCTACAGGCCCAATGCCCAAAAGGACTGTTGGTGTAAATTTGGTACCGAAGGGGGGGCACCAACACCACAGTACTCTTCTCCTCCGAAGGGGCAAAGAACCGAAGAGCCCCTTCGGAGGACTACACCTTCTTCCACTACTGCTAACTCTACTACTACTGCAACTACTAAGCAAAAACTAGAGAAGACGACAACAACGTACTACTTCGGAGTTCTTCACCATTTAATGCCTTCTCTTCCTCAATTACAAAGACCTTCCTATATATAGGGATGGGGGTAGATGGCAATTTTTCCCCCAAGCCCCTAGTGGTTATTTTCTTCCGAGCCCCTGGTGGACGCGGTTTTTCAAGAAACTCCTCGAGCCCACACAAAGGCCCACTAACCCTTACATGGGCTGGGCCACTCCCCCAACAGTAGCCCCTCAGCTACTTCGGTTTGGCTGGCACAACAAAGCGGAGTAGCTGAATACATACGGAATGGCCCAGACCTTCCTACACCTTCGGCCATGAGGAACTCCCTCAGGACCCTCCGCTCGTACGCCTCACTAAAAACTCCATTCCGAAAAACCCTGTGGGAAAAACCGGAGTGGAGAAAAGAGCACGTACGCCTAGCGGATTTACACACACCGACCTTGCTAATGGTCATCTTCGGACTTGCTTCGACGGTGAAGGGCGCCTTCGGTGATGATGTCAGCTTCGGCGTTGTCACTAAGACGGCCTTTATCCTCAATGCTTCTCCTCCATTTGCTTCGGTCTTGCCTTCAGGGCCTCCATGCATTTTCGCTTTTGTTCTTTCAGACGCTGTCGAATGATGATTAGCCGCCTCTTCCCCTTCGGTCACGATCACCGGGCAAGACTTCATGCTTCGGGGTGACGCCGCTCATCCCGATGCCACTAGCCCCTCTTGTCTGGTGATTGTGACGAGGGCCCTGGTCCTGTGCAACGCATGCGACGAAGTACGTGTTGATGAAAACGATGCTGGAGTCGACGTCGGTGAGGTAGACGATGAAGCCCCTTGAGGCACAGCCCAGTCGGCGTCGGTGTAGTAGATGCCGAAGACGAAGTCGAAAGTCAATGTCGACAAGGTAGACGACGAAGCCCCTCGAGCCGGAGTCCTGTCGACGTCGTGCAGTAGACGCTGAAAACGAAGTCGGAAGTCGATGTCGACCAAGTCGATGTTGATGTTGCCGAGGTAGACGAGGAAGCCCCTCGAGCGGAACACATGTCGACGAAGATGTGGTTGAAGAAACCCCTCATGCCGAGCCATGTCGACGACGAAAGTGGTGGTGTAGTTGTTGAGGTAGTCGAATAACGTTGATGAAGTTACTCGAGGAAGCCCCTCGTGCTGGATATTCGCCGAGTTGAACGTGTCGGTGACGAAGTAGACAATATAGACGAAGTCCACTTCCTGTTCAACACTCCATTCGAGGAAAATCATTTTTGTTCAAGAAACTCAAGAACTTGTTAGACAAGAAACAATCTATCTCAATTTGCATCGCACAAACAAATCCGAAGCCACTCTCGGGCCTTCGGGGTGTCTCAGATCCGAAGCCACTCTCGGGCCTTCGGTGTGTCTCAGCTCAACTCCGGTCATCACACAACCGGTCGTTTGCTTCCTGCAAACGGAATCCGAAGCCACTCTCGGGCCTTCGGTGCGTCTCAGATCCGAAGCCACTCTCGGGCCTTCGGTGCGTTTCAGATCCGAAGCCACTCTCGGGCCTTCGGTGTGTCTCGACTTCGAAGCCACTCTCGGGCCTTCGGGGTATCTCAGCTCCGAAGCCACTCTCGGGCCTTCGGGGTATCTCGGCCCGAAGCCACTCTCGGGCCTTCGGGGTATCTCAGCTCCGAAGCCACTCTCGGGCCTTCGGGGTATCTCAGCTCCGAAGCCACTCTCGGGCCTTCGGGGTATCTCAGCCCCGAAGCCACTCTCGGGCCTTCGGGGTATCTCAGCTCCGAAGCCACTCTCGGGCCTTCGGGGTATCTCAGCTCCGAAGCCACTCTCGGGCCTTCGGGGTATCTCAGCTCCGAAGCCACTCTCGGGCCTTCGGGGTATCTCAGCTCAACTCCGGTCATCACACGACCGGTCGTTTGCCTCCTGCAAACGGAACCTCGGCTATAACAAAGCCAGATACTTGCCTTTGCAAGTTCTACTCCGGTCATTACGGGACCGGTCGTTTGCCTCATGCAAACGGAATATGACCAAACTCAGGCCTCCGGCGCGAGCGCTCCCGGCTCCACACTTCGGTGTTATGCACGTATATATGTATGAAAGCGTGCATGAAAGTATGCTGTTGTATGAAGGCTAGGACGAAAATGTTAGCCAAAATAACGCAAAATGCGTCTATTGGTCAAATTCTCGACTTCAGTGGTGAAACCATGAGATGACTGAAATTCGATAAAACCGAAGTCCATATGGAAATCCCAGCGACCACCTGATGAAGTTCAATAGACATTGAAAACAATTGATATGGCTTAGCCATTCCCAAATCAATAATAGAGTCACTATCTTCGGGGTGAAAACCGAGAACTCAAAGGCTATAACCTGCAATAGACGTGACGAAGTGGCCACACAAAACATAATAGCTGCATACAACCAATCATTAAGAATAGGGTACGAAGCATGACTAAGAACATGCGCTTAGCATATTTGAGATGAAGGTGCGGCAACATGTGATATACGAAGGGTTAGAGTGCCCGTTAAAAATGGATCGTAGGTTATGAGAGAGGAGGGCACGATACTTACATATGGTAGTTAACCCTGCATTCAAGAGATATAAATACTTCATATGAAGGGTTAGATTAAGAAGGCAAAGCAAATTTCAGTCAATTTGACACAGTCACTTTTTTTTTGAAGCCGAGCTTCGGTCATAACGGGACCGACACAATTTCGTTATACGAAGTAAGTGACGGGCGGCCCTTGGATGCGTCCAACGGCCTCCGAGGGGCGCCGTTACTTACCCACAAAATATAAACTCCGAAGACTACACCCCCCGCACCATGGAGGGGGGATGTTGCTTCGGAAACGTGCGAACGGATAAATACACGAAGCTTTCGGGAAAAAACTCTTGCGGTGAGCATCAACATGTGATTAACACTAATCACTCGCTGCCTTAAAGCCAGGGACTAGTCTGTTAAAACTAGAGATGAAGGATGCTTTGTCGCACCCAAGACTTGGACTGGTTGTGGCACAACTTAGTTGGTGGGTCGAAGTAGGCTTCGGAGCCAAAGCCGAAGTGGGCTTCGGAATCACAACAGCCCACGAACACAGACGCTGGTGAAATGCGATGGGCCGCTAGGGCAGTCGGCATCACTAATATAACTCCGTATGTCTGTCCGTGATCGACGGTACCAAAGAACCTATGCAACGAAGTGTACTTCGTTGACTTGGGCCACGAAAATAATTTCCTCCTGGACGGTCATTGCTATCGACAGAAAACAATTCTTCCGAAGCTCATAATATATGCTTCAAGTCCTTAACAAGAAGCTGTCAATATTATAATAAAAAAAAATAAAAAAAATACATGCAGGTGCTCACGATGTGAACTATCTCCCCTTCGGAGTACCTAACAACTCATGCAACAAGCTGATATTAAACTAGTGTGCAAAATAGACCTGCCGAGATTATTGGCCGAAGGGATGCAGCCCTGATATCATCTCTTGGCCTAAACCCTCCGGTCCCTAGCTGGCGCAGCCATTGGTCTTGGCATATTCTTGCATGCGAAGCCTGTATGTGAGAGCGTAGATAACCCATGTGGGGCCCAGCGTGTCCCCTGCATGTGCTGCATGCGCTGGTGCTATGCGTGGGAAATAGACTCAAGGTGTCTTGCGTCCTTGGGCTGGGTGCGCTTTTGTTGCCTCCGAAGGTGTGCCTTCGGTCCCGAAGGGGCAGTCAGCCTTATGTACTCCGACAGGTCCATGAGGGAGCCCATGTGCTGGCCACCATGACGAAGCAATTGCTTGAACTAAGGCCGGACCCCCAAAATCGTTGTGGTGACGAAAAGCCCCGAAAACCACAGTGTTCATGAATGACCGAAACCCAAAGTCATTTAGCTCACACACATCCACGAAGGGTACTTCAATGATCCACTAATCGTGCAGTAAATTGCCCACTTCTCTGATAAGACTCATTAGTGATGCGAAGCAAGTTTCTTCGCACAAAGATAATAATATTATTAAACTTAGGGAAAAAATGACAAAGTAACACACGAAGGTGCACATGACGCTAAAAAAAAATTTCCCTTTGGAGCCACTTGTGCAGTAAAGCAGATGCCGAAGAAGAGTGCTAGCAACGTTAATTTATTACTAGTGCAGCCTTCATCATGCTAAAGAACAAAGGCCGGCCTTCGAGCCGAAGTGGGCTTCGTAGCTTATAAATTATAAGTGCCGGAGGTCAGTGTTGGGGAACATGGAGCCGAAGCTAAAATTAACAGAGGAAAATCCTGCGACTAAAACGAACTGTTCTTCGGGGCTAAAAATACTCTACAACCGAAGCTATTTTGCATAGAGGAGAAGTGTAGGCCAAACCAATATACCGGAGCCCACTTCCGGACCTGTCTGAAGTCTGAACACCTTCTGTGTTCTTTGTTGTTTTTTCCTAACACTGTCTACTTGCAAAAACGGACAAGATTGAAGGCCGGCTGACTCAACCTATTGGTACGGACCCTGTAAAACGTGACAATCGAAACTATATGACAAAAAGCCAACAACTCCGAAGGGTAAAGTAGAGACTTGGCCACAAAGGAATTTTACGTCAAAGATAAAGCAAAAACTCAATCTAATGGCTCAAAAAGCAAGTGCGGCCCAGACACGCCTAACTGGGATTGGCACACCGAAGGAGTTTCTTACCAGCATGTCCTCATTTTATCCGCTGAAAGAGCAAGATGCTTCTGAAGTGCAAAAATTTCATCTCGTGAACACCCACCGAGATGATGCCGAAGGGTAAAAATTCTCCACCTCGTGAAAATCCCACCGAGATGATTCTGAAGTACCGAAAATTCACTGAGATAATTCCGAAGGGCGAAGTTTCATCTCATAAAATTCCAAGATAATTCCGAAGGGCGAAGACCAATCCCGCATAAGCTGAACATCGTGAGCCACCATCAGGTCAGCAACAGCCTTCGTCTTGAGCCAAGGAGTTTAATAGATGTTGCTAGACGCTTGATTAGTGAACATATCTGCGACGCTCAAACATCTGCCCATCACCCATACGAAGTGGCACTATGCTGCCTTTAATTGGCTTCGGAGGATAGCTTTTTGGTCTTCGGGAAGTAAAAGTTACTGCCTTGAAGACCACATCCGAAATGAAACAGCAGCAGCAATCAATGATGCAAAAGCAAGTGCCGCACTGCCGCACTGCCTCTCGTGCTCCGATTCCGAAGGGGAAGCTGCGCGCGGCCCGAGATGGTATGCTCCAAACAGGCAAACAGCCCATGGGAGCAGCGCCGAGACATCAGCCTGTGACGACTTGTTTCTCCGTTGGCGGAATCTTGGTGGGTGCCAGACTGCCAGGGCCTTCGTCTCCGAAGGGTCTTCGGTTCGAGTGGTAGCAAGAAAACTTTCGAGCGCTCGGCTGCGGGTGATGCGGTTGCAGTTTGGCTTCACAAGTACGGGGTGACGATGTGGGAGCCAACGCGATCTACCATTGCTGCATGACTTGACGCCTTCGTAACCGAAGGTACCTTCGTTGATGTCGAGCTTTCGTTTTCAATTCGAACCCACCTAATAATGGAAAGAGATAAGAAAAACAAAGATACGGCAGGAGATCGTAACAACAAATGCGTGTGGTACTATAGCAATGAACGAAGGCTTCAGTTGAAGAAATCGTTTTATTGCGTCGGATTATCTCGCGAGATAAATGAGTTGAAAATGAGACTTATCTTTTTGAACTCTCTCTCTTCGGATCTTCTCCTCGTCTTGTAGTTGTGAGTCCTTCCACGAGGTGGGCGCCAAACTGTTGATGTAAATTTGGTACCGAAGGGGGGCACCAACACCACAGTACTCTTCTCCTCCGAAGGGGCAAAGAACCGAAGAGCCCCTTCGGAGGATTACACCTACTTCCACTACTGCTAACTCTACTACTACTGCAACTACTAAGCAAAAACTAGAGAAGACGACAACAACGTACTACTTCGGAGTTCTTCACCATTTAATGCCTTCTCTTCCTCAATTACAAAGACCTTCCTATATATAGGGATGGGGGTAGATGGCAATTTTTCCCCCAAGCCCCTAGTGGTTATTTTCTTCCGAGCCCCTGGTGGACGCGGTTTTTACAAGAAACTCCTCGAGCCCACACAAAGGCCCACTAACCCTTACATGGGCTGGGCCACTCCCCCAACAAGGACACGACAGGGATTAGAGCTAGCTCACAAAAAAAATCCTCCATCGGTCGTCGTCTTCTTTCCTCCCAGAAGCCCTCCGTCCATCCATGCACTTGGGCTAGCACGACCTCCAGCTTCTCCACCCCAGAACACCTCAGCCTTGGCTTCTATTTCTGTAGAAAAGTGTAGATTTTAAATAACACATCAGCTGGGTCTGATGGGAACACCGCCTCCATAACCATCTTGTTTCGGGTAGTCCAAAGCGCCCAAAGAACAATTGTTAATATAAACAGTTTAAATTCATATTCATTGTCATTCATATGCAACCATCCATCCAGGAAGTCCTGGAAACTTCTCGGAGTCTTATTCCACCCCAACGCCCGACCCAGACACCCCCAAGTGAATCTAGCTAGAGCACAAGAGAACAATATATGATCTGCACTCTCAGATCTATTACACACTACACATCTCGGATCTCCTTTCCAGTGCA
Organism: Cenchrus americanus; assembly: GCA_947561735.1. Lineage (NCBI taxonomy): Eukaryota > Viridiplantae > Streptophyta > Magnoliopsida > Poales > Poaceae > Cenchrus > Cenchrus americanus. Next base: position 26,643,864 of record OX387241.1, on the reverse strand, counting down.
TCTTTTTTAGGTTCAACCCCGTCTGGATCCTGTACTTACCAACCACATAAACACCTTGAGTTTCATAGGAAGTTTACTTTTCCAGATTTTCTTCATCCTTCCGTTCCTCACCCCTCGATGTAGAAGCCACCTATACATCGATTTTGTGGAATAAACCTCCGATTTCTCAAGTTCCCATGCCATTTTATCCCTGCCCTCGTTCAGACGCACCTCCCTCAACTGCCCCATCAAAGTTTCCTATTGCACCGCCTCCTCCGGAGTAAGCGGCCTCCTAAAATCCATGCACGAATCCCCTCGTCATAGCATTCACTCACCAGACAGGATTTGTCCCTACTGTATTCATACAATTTTGGGAAAGAGAGTTTAAGCGGAGTGCCCCCCCGCCCCCGCCCCCGCCCATGCATCTTCCCAAAATTGGGTATTCTCACCATTGTTCACCACCATGGTTGTCCCATACTTAAGTTTATATTTCACCCTATTCACACCCTGCCAAAATTGAGATCCCTTGTTTGAGTTACATCTTGAGAACGTCTCGCGTCGCAAATATTTTTTTTCAAAAGCTGACAGCACATGTCACCATCCCTGTGGTTTTACATTCTCCAAGCCCATTTTAAGAGTAGAGCTTCGTTCAGAGCTCTTGTATTTATGATGCATGCTCCCCCAAAATCCTTTGGTAGGCATGTGTGTTCAAACTCCCCCCATCATGGATCTCAGTGTGTCCATTTGGAGATGTATCCCTTCATGGAGTTGGACACATGCTCATCATATAGATGGCCATACTACTCAGCGACGTGTTAGTTAGGATTGCCCCCCCCAGGTTAAGTTTTCCCCTTTCCAAGGTTGAAGCTTGCTCCTCATCTTCCCAACTATGTCCTTGAAAGCCCCCATTCCTAGTCTCTTGTCGCTAATTGGAAAGCCCAGGTATTTCATAGGTAGCTCCCCCACTTGACAATTGAGCATGTTTGCAATCCCCCTTTCCATCTCTCTGTCCATTCCAAACGCTACCATCTCACTCTTGTGGTAATTTATTTTTAGTCCTGACATCCACTCGAAACAATATAGTAGGAACTTCAAGTTTGTGATAGATTTTATATCCCCCCGTCACAGCAAGACTGTGTCATCTGCATATTGCAGGTGTGTCACCCCTCCCTCGACCAAGTGCGGCACCACCCCGTAAGGGAAACTGTAAAATGAAAGGTTCTTTCTAACAAAAGTTTACTTAAAAAAAGAACTGTGAAATGAGAGACAGAGATCCTACTTCGCTAATCTCTTCCTAATTCTAATCAATCTCCAACAACTCCTAATCCATCCTACTAATCTTCTAAACTTGGAAAAAGTTACCATGTTCCTCATAAATTTACGCACTTTTGAGTCTCGTCTAATCTAAAGGTGCAAGGAAATATAAAGAATAAAGAGTACTAGGTGATACCCAGTGCGCTGCTGCAGTAATTTTTAAACAAAATTTTAAAGTGAAATGTAAAAGTAGGAACCCAAAGTGATTGTATGACAACATTCGTTTGTAAAGAACATTATATATGAAAGCATGTTATTTTGTTGAGAGTGAATCATTATAAAATGATTGATCCAACATGTATTTCAACTGCGGAAATTTTGTGGTGTGCTACTGACAAATACATGTTATTAGCCACAGAAAATCGGTTGAAGACATAAATAGATGGTTTGGTGGATGATGACATGACGTATAGTGGATGATGACATGACGTATATTGGGTTATGTAGTGGAAAGCTTGCATGTTGAGAGAAATGAGGTAGGACTTGCAGTGAGTACGATTATATAGTTATTTATGATAAAAAGGTTACCGAGACAAAGGTACACTTGAGAAAGAATATATATAAAAATGGTTAGGATAATTTTAAATAGTATTATATTGCTGATGTAAAAATTATCTTCTATATTTTATGAGTGGATTATTAGAAACTCTTGGAGATATTAACCTTATTACGGTACTTTGGAGATGCTCTTGAAGAGCCTCCAATCCCTAAAAAAATCCTATGATTTTGAAGGTCCTCTAGCGAACTCGACATTATGACCCATCTATAAAGTATATAATCTTATAACATAACATAACATAACATAACATAAGATAACATAAGATAATATAATATAATATAATATAATATAATATAATATAATATAATATAATATAATATAATATAATATAATATAATATAATATAATATAATATGCACATAATTTTTTCTTGCAAAGTGAAAATAAATGTATTACCCATTAAAACTGCAACATAGTTGTACTTCTTCTTCAATATCAGTTGCGTCTACTACATTATCAGCAGGCACAACACTACTTGTTGTTGGAAAAAATTTATGATTCAATAATTTTTTCTTTTTTCTTTCTCCTCCCTGGCAATTATTTCCTGGTAGCATTCTCAAATTCTAACACCTATATTAGAAGAAAAACACGATCACGTAAGGAGTAGAAAATAGTATGAATGAAATACTAATACATCACAAAATTAAATTACAATACCTAGAGTCCTAGTCCTAGACTCTAGAGAAGTGAACACCGAAGATGGAGGAGAAATCATAAGTAGAGCGGAGCCGTGGATGTGAATCTCGCCGCTGCCAGGATCGGATCACTGCTGCCTGCCGCCTGCGTTGCTCAGCCCGTCGGCCATCGACGCTGAATCGCCATCTCTCCGATCACGCGATGACACGACCAGGTTGGACGCGACGAACGCGAGCAGCAAGGGCTCCGTGCCGCCGTCGCTTGGGGACTCGCCAATCGCGACGCGAGCCGGCGCCTGCGACCTTTCCGCTGCTTTGCGTCATCTGCGATTGTGTTTTAGGCCGTCTACCTATGTGTACATGTATTGTATACATGTCTGGGTTTGGGACTACTCCGTACTTCTTGCTTGGGCCCCTCGACGTCGCACATGGTGGTTTATGACTAGGACCGACCCTGGAGCTCAGTTATGTCTGGTAGATGCTTAATTGTGCATCGCTTCAGGGGCGGAGCTACCTTATTGGTGGGGTGGGGCGGCTGCCCGCGACTAGTATGCTAGCATACTATTTCCCTCACATCTCTGGACACTAACCCTTGCCTCTACCCGTCCGTTTGTGTGTCAAATATGACGTCACGTGCCCATAAAAGAGCAAATAATGTGCATGAGAAGAAAGATGACCTTGTGTGCAGTCTGATACTGCTTATCCATTTTTGTTGTAGTTTGTGACGGTTGTAATATATAATTCTGGTGCGAATTTGCATTTTTTTACTTCCTAATTGAGTCAATTCGCCCCGGCTATAAATTTTTTTTGGCTCCGCCACTGCATCGCTTCTTGTACGTCATGGTGGTGTCACCTTCGTTGGGCCCGCCACCAGTCCACGACAGGTCACCACGTTGCAACATGATGCAAAAGATGTTGCGCTCGGTCTTCTTGCGAGCCTCAACATATTATATCATCATATACAACTATATAGATGGAACTCATTGTAAGTCATGAATAAATTTCTCTCAACATGCAAGCATTTCACGTCACCATGCAATATACGCCACATCATCATCCACTAGATCATATATTTATGTTTTCAACCGATTTTCTGTAGTTAATATCATGTCTTTGTGAGTAGCATGTCACAAAATCCCGTAGTAGAAAAAAATATAGGATTAATAATTTAGAATGGTTCTCTCTCAATAAAATTATCATGCTCTCATGTATAATGTTATTTACAAAAGAATAATGTCATATAATCATTTTGATGTTTCTACTTTCACATTACATATTAAAATTTTGTTTAAAAATTCCCGCAACAATGTGTGGGGTATTGTTGATACCATTTTTTTTGAAAAAACATGTCAGAAAAGAATAAGGAGAAGCAACCGATGAAGAACCCAGTGCAATCGGCCAACTGAGGAAAGAGAAGGACGGTCAACAAGATTCGCCGATGGTCAGAGAGATTCAACCCTAACAGTGGGCCAGCAGGTCAAAGCGATCGGCCCATGTAAACCCAAAGGATCGGACGATGGAGAGGAAGAAGGTGGTAATCAAGGAGATACGTCAGAAGGAAAGCATGGTGGAGGCGGGTCAATCTACGATTGGCGACGGGTCAAAGAGTCAGTTTTAGGAAGTTTTTGACTCCTGCGAGAGTCCTTTCTGTTTTTAGTAGCTTTATCTTTCTTTAGACGCAAGTAAACAGTGCCATAATCGGCTAGGAGTCGGGTTTGTCCTCAGGACATAAATAGTGACCCTGCGTGGTCGGAAAAAGTGTACACCAATATTAAACAAACCGCCTCCGGGCAAACCCTTTACTTTACGTCATCTACTTTACAACATCTACTTTTATAGCATCTACTTTTTCGGCGACTACGCCATTGCGATTTTCTTCTTTTCTACAACGTCGTGCTTCAAGTTCGTCGGGCTGCATCAACTGACCTCCGGCAAGCTTGTGAGTACCGTTTTACCGAATAACCCTAGGCTTTAACCTCCGGACGCATCGTTGAGGTTTCGTTTAGTTCTTTATTCACCTCTTACCGATATTAGCTAGATCTGCAAGTTTTCGTACCAATACTTGTGGTTTTAGCTATTATCATTATCATCCTACTCGATCTAGACCTATCGGCTTCTAACACAGCAGCCGATTCCGACCTAGTCGAGTGCTGACGTCACGATCGGCCGATTCAGCCGATCCATCTATTCGCACACCCTCGCTTCGGTAGCTCTCGAGCCGGCCGATCCCGCTTTTATCTGTATCGGCCGATTGGCTGGTACACGTGTCGTTACAAGGCCATCGGTTCTCTAGTCGATCCCTAATATTTTCCATTGTCGATCAACAGGTCAGATTGGCTGGCACGCCTCGCTACAGACCGGGGAGTCACGTGTGCTGTGCGTGGAGGTGACGTCCTATTTTCGCGTCAACACAATTTTGGCACGCCTAGTGGGACACGAAAAAGTCAACAATGCTGAAGGCTACAAAGATTGGTCCTTCTGAGATTGATCCAGAAGTGTCCAAGCGATCACCAGGGATTAGTTGAAGGATACAGACAAAGCTGAGTTCGAAGCTCATATGAGGCATTATGAAGAGCTTTGCCAGACATCACACGGTCAAACTAAGAATGGGATCTTCAAGAAGAGTCTGTTGCCCATGCCTAAGCAAGTCACTTTCTCAGCCGATCCTGAATCACTTCAGAACATGATGACTAAGGCGATGCATCAGACAATGATTGATCAAGCTAAGGTTTTCGCCAACACTATTCAAAATAGTCTGATCGAAGCATTCAAGAAAGGAGCAGAAGGAGGATACCTGGGGCTTGCATATTTTCAACCAAATTGAACTCCTCTAGTGTTCCAACATGACAAATCGGCCGCTCCGCCGATTGATGATCCAACAATAATGTTTCTACCATCTCCACAGGTTGCTCTAGGTTCTTCATCGGACTCCCAGCTGATTCAGAATCAAAGTAGTGATGGTAAAGCTAAAGACCCTGCCGTCACAATACCAGTACAATCTAACGTCCAGGATCAGATGTTCCCAGTACAGAATCAACATCAAAAATATCCTGCGATGAGAAATCAAGATGGAAGGCTTGCAGGATGGGGCTTACCTCGTGATCATTTTGAGAATGATATCTCAAATTTTCTTGAGCCTCAGCTTGAGGAAATTCCAGAAGTGAAGTACCTACAGTCTTACCAAGCCACATTTGAGGGTACTCCAGAGACTGTGCACATGAATGGGGAGGGAGTAGTGTTTGTCTACTTCAATCATGGGAGCAAAGCTTTTGAAAGAGTCAAGATCAGTCCAACTCATGCTCATATGGTCATACCGATAGAGAAAAGAGCTCCCGTTCCACCTCAGAAACCAACTCCTGTTCAGCCTCAGAGATTGGCTCAACAACCGATACTTGGGATGCCCGTGCAAACTGCTCCATTAGAGCAGCCGACGCTAGGGATGCCTATGCAGACTGACCTACTACAGCAGTCAACGTCAATGCAGCCTGTCTTAACCCCGACTAATACAGTGGCTCATACAAGATCATTGTCTCAGCAGCCGATCAACCAAGGGGTGACAGGACAGCCAACTTCATAGGTGGATTCTGCACAAATACCGCAAACACTTCTGAATCAATTGGCTATTTCAAGCCAGTTGAATTTGCAGCAATCAACCCCATCGGCTGGTCAGCCGATCGGACAAACTCCATCTGTTGCAAATACGCAAGGTTCTTCTAGAGCAGGAGCATCAATAGCACCAAATCCATAGTCAAGAATCTTACAAGAATGACCTCCAGAAACTCTAGTTGAGATACAAGCAATTGAACAAGTATCTGCTGAATTGAAGTCTCACATGAAGCAGGGGTTGACCGACCACTTCTCGGAGATGCTGCAGAAGCAATATGGGATAAAACCCAAACAACAGTCCTGCATGTATAGCACACTGTATCCATCTGGCTATGATCAAATACCGTTCCCTCCAAGATTCAAGGTGCCAGACTTCACCAAGTTCTCTGGGCAAGATGAGACATCCACTATGGAGCATATCACCCGATTCATCATCCAATGTGGAGAAGCAGGGAACATTGATGCACTCAGTATACATTTGTTCTCTTCATCTCTATCAGGGCTAACATTCTCATAGTTCACATCACCGCCAGCTAACTCTATCATCAAGTGGTCTGATTTGGCATCCACGAGATGAAAATTACTGATCTGACCAAACTCAAGCAAAGGAACGATGAAACAGTTGCTGAATTCGTTCAAAGATTCAGAGAAGTCAGGAACAAGTGCTATAGTCTGAATCTGGGAGACAAACAACTAACTGAGTTGGCTTTCCAAGGTCTCTTGCCAACCTTGAGGGAGAAATATGATCACATGACTTCGAGAGTCTTAGCCAATTGGTCAGTCGAATGAGTCAAGAAATTGCAAAGTCCAATGATCCTAGAAAAAAACTTTCAGAAGAAGGTATCTTATGTAGACTACTCTGATTCAGAAGATGAAGATCATATGATAGTGCTTGCAGAGTGGGTCGAAGGCAAGAAGACAATGTCTTGTCCCTTTGGCAAGAAAGAGCCGGAGAAATTCAGCTTTGATATCACTAAGGCCGATAAGATATTTGATTTGTTGCTTCAGCAAGGACAAATCAAGCTCTCCCAGTTCCATACCATACCATCTACAGAAGAACTCAAGAGAATGAAGTATTGCAAGTGGCACAATGCAACATCGCATGATACTAATGATTGCAAGATCTTCAGACAGCAGATCCAGTCAGCTATTGAGCAAGGGAGGCTTAAATTTGAAACTCCTACTAAAGCTGAAAAGCCGATGAAGATTGATCGGCTCCCCTTTGTTGACATTGCTAACGTCATCGACTAGATACGGATATAAGATTCATCTCTATCGACGACACCAGAAATGCAGAGGTATATCTTAACCTGATGCTAAGTGTATATCGGATGTTGCTTTCAAATAAACTAAAACATGAATTCCGAAACGATTCATGCATAGCACAACTCGATATAGGTTGTCAGCCTGACAGGTGTGCCTGAAAACGCATGGATATGATACTCTTACATATGCCTTGGATATGATACTCTTACCAGCAGCCCCCCACCCCCCCATGTTGCAAGTGCAGCATTTTTTCCCTGTAGCAATTTTTCTCAGTTTTCTTTTTTTGCAATCAATATGAACACAAACTATGCAACTGCTGATTCATTTACTCCAGTTTTTTTTCATCAGATTTTTGTCCCGATCCAAGATGGCGCACACTATTTTGTGTATTGTTTTAATTTCATCCACAAACGTATTGATGTGCTGGACTCCAACGATTACTTCATGAAATGCACTGACCAGGAAGAACGCCACAAGGTTGCATTCGCGAAAATCCCAATCATAGATGCAGCATTCCAGAAAGTGTCCAATCTGAAGCTACCCAGAGTCAGTGCGTGAAGGAAGCCTTTCATTGACTTGCCGAAGCAAGCGGGCCAAAGGGATTGCCTTTTCTTTGTTTGGAAGTACATGGAGTACTACGACGGGGACTCACTGACCATTGAAATCTATCCGGTGAGTAATTGTGACTATTTTTGCCGTTTTATGCAATCACAGTCTACACGGCACTTGCAACCATAGTCAATCAAAAGTTGCAAGCACACACCTCTTTATGTTGCAAACCACACTTAGTATTTTTATCTTTGGTAGTCTCACAGCTCACCAAAGTTGCAACAAACACTCCTATAGGTTGCAAACTGCTGGTTTGCAAAACATAATCGTCCAGAACATTTTCTCTCTTTTCCAGTGTGCTCATCATGTGTTTTTATGGCACTGCAGTTTAAGGGCCCGATATACAGATGTGAGCTGATGCATTACGAGCTCTTCCACCCCCTAAATCAAGTTGAGCTTCCTGAATCGCTGGACAAGTTCAGAATTGGCGGACGTCCTTTGCCAATTAACTGGGACAGTAGTCAGTCAAACAATTAATTGTTTGCAAGTTCCATTCAAACTTCTATTCTATTTTGTAATCGCAGTTTGGAACTTTTTTAGGTCGAGTTTGGTCGAGTTTGGAACTTTTTTAATGCTACCCGATGTGAAAAAAACTGAAGCACTACTGCTAGTCTGCTTGAATGTTAGCTTGGTCGCAGTGTCAGGGAATTGCAACCGTAGTGTATAAAAGTTGCAATCGGGGTTTGTTTGAATGTTAGTTTGCAAACTATAGTGGTTTTTTGTGGCGTCGCAATTAATAGGCTTATGAAGTTGTAACCAAAGGCTTTTTTGTTTTTAACTTACACAACAGCATAGAACAATATAAAACAGATAAATCACATTTGATCCACACAGACGTAGCAACTTCGCGATCGGCGCGTTTTCAGACTTGCATCCGTCGCGCAGTGTAAGTTGCAAACCGTATGCAATATATAAGTTTTTTTCCTATGTTGCAATCACGGCTAACTAGAAGTTCCAATCATACATCTGTCCAGGGTGCAAACCACACACTAACTGCAGAAGTTGCAAGCACACACTTTTTTTCTTGTTGCAAACCATACTCACGTAGGTAGCAATCACACACTCTTCCATGTTGCAATCACAGCAACACGCAGGTACAAACCATTGTTTTTTGCAAACTGACACGCCATGTTGCAACCCACAAAGGATACTGGTTGCAAGCACGCCATGTTGCAAAACAAATACAACCATTTTTTGTTTTTGCAAACTGACATGTCATGCTGCAACCCACAAAGGATGCAGGTTGCAATCAAACACAAGCCATGTTGCAAACAAATACAACCATTTTGTTTTTTTGCAAACTGACAGATGCAATTTGGCATACTTTATTTTTTTAGCAGATGTTATCACACCATGGTGCAATCAAATATAACCAGTTGTTGCAAACAGACACATGTTTATTCACTAGTTGCAATCAGACATGCAATGTTTTTATTTTTTTCACACGCAAGCACACACATGCCATGTTGCAAACCACGAAGGAACCATGTTGAAATCTCACACATGCCATGTTGTAAACAAAATACAAACCATTTTTTGCAAACTGACACGCCATGTTGCAAACTACAAAGGAACCAGGTTGCAATCACACGCCTCTTCATGTTGCAAACACACAGTATTCCAGCTGTAGTTGCAACCTAAATCTTTTTTTACTGGAAGTTGCAAACCCAAATATTTCTAACGTACACAGTAGTACAGAAGCAATATAAAATGGATAAATTACATTTTGGTTCACTAACAACAGAAGCCGCGATCGGTGTGAATTCAGACTTTTTTGTAACCGACGTGCAGCGCGTGTTGCAACTTTGGGCGTCCAGATTAATTAGATTCATAGTCACCCAGATCAGTGTTGTCACTGTAATCAACACGGTACGCCGTCACCCTCCTGATTCTTGCAATCACTTTGTGCGCTAATGTCTCCCCAGCAGCCATAGTGCAATCAGATTGTTGTGTTTCATCCTCTTCAATGTGCCCTTCTTCCTTTCCCCCAGACTCTCCCTTTTTTATCCATGGGCGACCTCTCTTTCTTGGACTCCAACCTTCAGTTTTTCAACCTCTCTTTTTGGCCTTGCTCTCTGCTGCCCTACTCCTGTTGGGGTTCTGGGGGCATTGTTGTGCTATAGTGCCCCCTAACATGGCAAGTCTGGCACTTTCTCTTGCCCTGACCTCCATTGTATGTGATGTACGGATTAGCAGGCCCCTTTTTAGCAGATTTTGCCTCGCTGAAAGACTTTCTACCCTTTGTGCTCGACACAGGCGGCTCAGTCAAGGCTACACTAGTGAGGAAGTTTGCAGAACAAGGGTCCAAACTCGTTTCTGGTGGCGTAGGGTCACTGGGATTCACAACAGGTTCGATATTGTGGTCAGCACTTTCTCGCGAGGTTTCAACTAGAACAATTTCCATCCTTGTACCTGCATCTTCACACAGCTCATCACTTGATCTTTCACCAAAACCACCTTCTGCTGTTTGTAGAAGCTCAATTCCAGGAGTTATCATTTCAATGTGTTTGACAGCCTTGGCATATGCACGATCAGACTTGCTCCCTGCTCTTCCAAGTCGCATTAACTTAGGCAGCATCTTCGACAAACGCAACTGTTCCGTGCCACAATGACCTCCAACCCGCATATCGTGTCGGTCCCACGACACCACAGATCTCGCATTACGCGTGTATCGTTTGAGGATGTACCTCTCTGGTATGCTCTGCACTTGCAGGTGTGTGAATGCCTTGATAATGTGCATGCAAAACAGCCCTGCAATTTTTTTATATTGTCAAACACATAGGGAGATAAATCTGTAATTTTTTATATTCGAAACGAGGGTTTTTTTTGCATTTTTTCCAGCTAACCTTTGTGTTCCCATTGCATGCATTCGCATTTATACACGCCCGCTGCCTTGTCAGCTATCACCTTGAACGCGTGTTGTGCCCAACAAAAGGCTCCAGTGCCTTTTTCATGCTTCATCAAGTAACCAGACCCCACTCCTGGATCAGGCTCTATCACAAAAGCTGTGTTGTTAGCATATTCCCTCTTGTACTTGTTGTACACAGCCCTTGTGTACACCCTGCTGAGCTGCTCATCAAATCGCGACTTGCATGCCCTGACAACCTCGGCCTGCACAAAAAATATTAATTCTGTGTTTCATAATGTTCAGTTTTTGCAATCACATAGCCACCATGTTGTAATCACATATAACCACACAGATTCCAGGTTGCAAACTATAGCTAACTAGAAGTAGCAAGTGCACCATAACTTTGTTCAGGTTGCAACCACAGAGCCAACATGCTGCAATCACCATATGGCTTGAGGTTGCAAACAAATACAACCATTTGTTTTTTGCAAACTGATAGATGCAATTAGACATACTTTCTTCTTTTTAGCAGACGCAAGGCATGTCATGCCATGTTGCAAACCACAAAGGAACCAGGTTGCAAAGCACACACATGACATGATGCAAAACAAATACAACCATTTTGTTTTTGCAAACTGACATGCCATGTTGCAAACTACAAAGGAACCAGGTTGCAATCACACACATGCCATGTTGCAAACAAATACAACCATTGTTTTTTGCAAACTGACAGATGCAATTAGACATAATTTCTTTTTTTCTAGCAGATGCAAGTGCACCATGTTGCAGTCAAATACAACCAATGGTTGCAAACAGACACAAGTTTATTCACTAGTTGCGATCAAACATATTTTTTATTTTTTATTCAGACGCAAGCAGCACACACACCATGTTGCAAACCACAAAGGAACCAGGTTGCAATCACACACATGCCATGTTGCAAACAAACACAAACCATTGTGTTTGCAAACTGACAGATGCGACTTTTTTCTTTAGTAGATTCGAGCACACACACAAAGGAACCAGGTTTGCATTTCTAGCATGTATAAAATACCTGTGAATAGTGCGATTCCCCAGCATCCATGTGGTCCGTGTGCTGAATTGAGTCAAGCACCCTCTTTGCAAACATATGCAAGGTTGTCACACTGCCAACATATCCATCTTTCAATACTCTATTCTGGCTTTTAGATCTCTGTGTTGAAGTCATTATCCCACAGTACATACCCTTGAAATATGCTGCAATCCATCTGTTCCTTTTCTGCCACAATGCTACAATCGCTGGGTGTTCCCCAATGCCACATTCATCTACTAGCTTTTTCCACTCCACCTCAAACTGTGTAGGACCCAGAGGATAATTTATCAGAGACTCCAGCCTCTCCCTTAGATTTTTGTTCTTGTGCAACTTATACAATTCCTCAAGTTCATAATCCCACATCCTTGTTATGTGCCACCAACAATTACTGTGTTGTGATTTGTCAAACACAAATTTTATTGCCTCCCTCATTGCTGGATCTTCATCTGAGGAATCATCAAAAATTAAAATCAGCAAGGAACAAAATTTTTTCAGGAACCTAATGTTGCAATTCACAACAAAATAGATTGCAACCAAACAGACACTAATGTTGCAATTGCACCTGTCAGAATCACAAAAGGCTGGCGGCCACCCATGCAGCTTATGAATGTCTCGAAGAGCCACTTGAAAGTTTCAGTTGTTTCATCCCGAAGAAGCGCTTGCCCAAACGACACATTTTTCAGATTGTTACTGCATCCGACAAACACCGCCAGCGGCATTTTCTTGCTGTTGGTCTTGTGGGTAGTGTCAAAAGTGATGACATCCCCAAAATCCACGTATTCCGCCCGCTGACTTGCATGGCTCCAAAATATGCTTCGAAGCATCTTTGTTTTTGGGTGAAAATCCACATCCCAGTAAAATTATTGATTCTGTTCCTTGTACTCCCTGTAAAACTGGAACAACTTCTCCATGTCACCATCCCTGTCCTGTCTCGTCTGTTCAGCTTTCCTGTACCAAAAAGACAAAAACAATTAACGTTTGCTGCATCATCACACAATCTGATTTTTTGCTGAAGTTACACCTGAAGGAGCAAAATGGCCTACATGTTCTGGATATCTTTCTCGGTGAATGGCCAATTTTGACGGCCTCCAAACAATTCTGACATCAAATTCATTACAGCTTGATTTGGCACGCCACTTCGCGACATGACTGCAAATAAGTCATCCATCGCTGCCTCCCTCTGTTTATGAGCTGGAGGGTGTGGTTGTGCGCTTCCTCAACGTGATTGAAGTACCAAATTTTTCGTTTTTTGTCCTCCTTCACTTTGACATACGCCGGGCATCCAATTCTTTTCGATGTTTTATCAGTTAGTGGATCCTCATTCTCTTGTCCTGGTTTCACAAAACCCTCAAGGATGCAAACCCAATGTTTCGTTTCTTTACTGGTCCTCCTCGTCCTCACACTGAATCTAGACAGCTTTGCATAATCAAGGTAAAACTGGTACGCAGCTTCCACTGAATCAAACTCCTGCCGCACCCTCGGGACAAACACATCAAGTATGCTCGCATCCTGCAGGGAACGAAAATAAATCACATGAGTTTTTGCAATCGTAGCATAAAAAAGTTTTCAAGTTGCAACCACCACTGACCATAATGTGCAATCAAACAGCTAACAAAGTTGCAAACTGGAACAACAGTAGCAATCAGACGGGAACCTAAAATGCAAACGGGCAATCTGTCAACAAAGACTTAATGTTGCAACCAAAACATCAGATTGTGCGCAATCAACATTAACAGTTGCAACTCTGTTTTTGTGGTTTTTGCAACACAAAAACCACTACGATATGTGCAACCAACAGTCATACAGGTTTGCAACCAAAAAACGAACGTTCGCAACTTGACGCGTAAGGTGCAACCAACTGGCACTAAAATGTTGCAAGCAACAAACAAAGAATGTTGCAACTAACAGGCACTACAGGTTGCAACCAAAACAGGACTGCAGGTTTGCAACAAACGTTTAAACGAAATGTTCGCAGCCCGGCGCGCAAGGTGCAACTGTTGACGCTTTTTCTGATCGAACACACGAATGCGCTAGACCGCGCGGTTGTCAGAAATCAACTCGCCGAAACTCCCAGCACGGGCCGGTCTAACCGCCTGAGGGGCCGGTCTGTGCCGGGAGTTTCGGCGAGTTGATTTCTGATAACCGCGCGATCTAGCGCATTCGTGTGTTCGACCAGAAAAAGCGTCAACACACTTTTGGCAACTCCGCTGGGGAAAGATCTGGTTGCACAACCGATCTTTCGATCTTTGTATGGGATCACAGTGCGACATCGACAATAGGAACGTGATCATGGTGAATATCGAAGAACTTAGTGAAGAGGACCAGAGGAAGTACACGGAGCTGCAAGAGTACATCAAGCAGCAGTTTCTCTCTGGCGCCAAGAAGGATCGTTCAGGCAAGGTGACACTCAATCAAGATTTCGAGTTGCCGGCGATCAAACTGAACAAGGACAAGGTTGAGGTAATACCCACTGTAAGTCAAACATCTCCTCCTGATCTAGTTAAGCAATTATCCAAAATTGAACATGCGTTTAATGATCAGAGTAGTTTGGTTGCTAGTGTTGTTACTCGCCTTGAAAAAATAGAGGGTAAACATGTTATTAATATATCTGATAATGATATCCCTCAAGTAGATTCAGAAGGGGTTCTGCATGCGACCACATCGGCAGCACAAGGAGCTTCACCTGAGGTTCCTCTATATGGTATGCTGATGGGGTTTTATCCGGAGCAATTTCCATTGCCAAAGCCGACCCCGGTTAGACCGCCCCCAGGCCGGTCTAACCGCCCCATCTGGCCAGATGGTTATGACTCCGGAACAGCTGTTTCCTTTGTCGGTTGTGCCTAGTACATTGGTCCAGAGTCAAAATAATACTTATGGTACTGTTTCACCAATGTATAGAACAATAGCTCACACATCACCACCTATCCCTAATGTTGCTCCTTCTTATGGTGTGCCTAATGATGTGTTTACCGACTTGCATCGCATACAAAATCCTAATCAACCCCCTGTGAATAACTTAAGAACTGCTGCAATGCAATCTCAGTTAGCTGCTAGGAATGAATTGGCTCAATTTAAGGAAGAGATATCTAACATGATGAAAAATAAGCTCGGTGTTGATATGGGTAACACTAGATTGTATCAAAAACCATATAGGGCCGATTTTGATTATGTGGCTTTTCCCCCGGGTTGGCGTATGCCTGATTTTGTTAAATTCAATGGTGATGACAACTGTACAACCTGGGAACATATTAGCCAATATACTGCTCAACTAGGTGAAGCTGGTACTTATAATTCTTTGAAAGTTCGTTTGTTTTCTTTATCTTTGACTGGTGCCGCTTTTGCTTGGTTTTCTTCGTTAGCTCCCAACTCTATTGATTCTTGGGATCAATTAGAGCAAAAGTTTCATGATCACTTCTTTAGTGGGAGTTACCAACTTAAATTAACAGATTTAACATTGGTTAGACAAAACAAAGAGGAATCGGTTTTTGATTACCTTAAGCGCTTTAAAGAAGTTAAAAACCGTTGTTTTAATCTGTCTCTTACTGATTCTGACCTTGCTGATCTTGCTGCTAGAGGCTTAAGACCTGCTATTAGAGATAGATTAGAAGGTGTGGAATTTCATACGCTTGCTAATGTGCTTGTTAGAGGTATGGCACAAGAATTAAAACAGAATAAAGAAAAAGAACACTTTATGTCGGTGTTTTAGACTGGCAACCTACTAAGGGGAGTACCCGAAGTAGATGAATGTGGCCTCGCTGAGATCGGTAACTCGAAGGAAGAGACACGTGGCACACAATTTAGACAGGTTCGGGCCGCAAGGTGCGTAATACCCTACGTCCTGCATGCTACGTAGCTCTGGGTTGATTGGGTACGATTATAGGATGGTGTAATTGTACGCCGTGAGATGAGATTCGATGCTAGAGAAGGGCCCCTGCCTCACCTTATATAGCCCGGGAGGCAGGGTTACAAGTCGGAGTAGGGAGAGAGTACTAGTCGAGTACGTCTAGGAGTCTTCCATACAGTGCGGGACATGTACAACTTCCTAACCGAGTACTTCTCCTCCGTAGTCCTTGTGCTCCACGCCATCAGGTGCCGTGTAGCGCAAGCCGGGTAGCCCCAGGGGCCCACCGAGTAGTCGGTCCTGGTACCCACCGAGGTAGTGGGCCCAGGGAGGTCCATACGACAAGCCCCCGAGTACTTTGTAGTCGAGAAGGATAGCTTCAAGTAATCTTGACGGCCTTAACGAGTAGTCCTCAAGTGTCCCCGAGTACTACAAGTCAAAAGTCCTCAAGAGTAGTCGAAGCATCCCGAGGCTGGAATGTACTCCAGCTGATGTCTGAGCAATCTTGAAGTCTTCTCGAGTAGCCCCAAGCGTCATCGAGTACTGCCCTCGAAGGTCTTCAAAAATGCCCGCGTTGTTTTGAAGCCGAAGCTGATATGGAAGTGCGATTGCAAAATCGCACTACATATGGAGTAGCCCCCGAGCCTTAGGTTGAGTCGTAGACTCTGGCTGAGGGTCCATCTGAAGTCTTGGCAAGAATATCCCGAAAAATCCGGAGAAAAAACCAAAGGACACGTGTCACGGAGCCCCCGAGCCTTGAGTCGAGTACTTCCTCTCGAATTGAAGGGTCATCTTGTAGAAGGTGTCCAGAGATGCTCCTGAATACTGTCGCTTCCCAGGTAGTCGAATAGAAGTAGCCGAGCCCCCGAGGTGAGGCGCGTCGACTAGTAGAATACGAAGAGTCACGCGCGGCCGCTGAGTCAGCCGAGCGCGGACTTATCCATCCGGCCGTTGGAGGGCCGTTTTGACTTATAAATAGAAGCCAAAACCCTTAGGGTGTTTCACCCATCGCTGCTGTAGCCATTTCGAATATATCTTGGCCAGAGTCACCTCCAGCGCACGCCGCCGCCGCCGTAGATCTGAGCGCGCCGCCACCCAGAGCTGCTAGAGTAGCCCCCGAGCGAATGCGCGTGAAGACGCCGTGCACTTGGAGAATGAAGCCGTCGCCGTCCAAGACCGCGAAGACCGCCGGGAAGAAGAGGGCCCGTGACGAGGCCGCCGGGTCTGCCGAAGGGGCAGCACCGCCAATGTCTCCACCGCGGCCAGATCCGAGCCACGAGTGGAAAAGGTCGAAGACGAAGACCGAAGATTTGCTGGCCCTCCTCAACAGCGGTTTCATCCGTGAGAAGGAGATGGACATGTGGAGGGCCGCCGCCGGGGATCCGTACCCCATGGAGAAGAGCGAAGACGAGATCCCGATGTTCACGCGCTTCGCAGAGCGCGAACTCGTGCTTCCAGTGATCGACTTCTTCAAAGGCCTCCTGGGGTACTACGACGTCGAGTACCTCAACCTCAACCCCAACGGTATTTTCCATACCGCTGTCTCAGTCCACTTCTGTGAAGCGTTCCTGGGGATCAAGCCCCACTGGATCTTGTTCCGGAAGTTCTTCCGGGTGAAGCCGCAGCCAAGCGCCAGCAACCCGCGAGTAGTCGGTGGAGCAGGAATCCAGATGCGGGAGGACGCTGCCGAGCAGTATCTCTCGTACAAGCTCATCGACTCCAACCAGGACTGGAAGGCGAAGTGGTTCTACGTCACGAACCACCACCCGGGGGTTGCCGAAGCCGAGCGGGAAGCAGCCGAAGCATCGCCCGTGGTGGAACACGGAGCCGACGATGCAGGAGGGGATCCAGCTCCCTGAGTTGTTGGCACGCATCAAGGTGCTGAGAGAAGCCGGGCTGAGGGCCGAGCACGTGGCCTTCAGCTTCATGAAGCGCAGGGTGCAGCCACTGATGGCTCGCGACACTCTGGGCTTCGAGTACACCGGCGAAGACGACACGTCGCGGATGCCTGGAGGCGAGGTCAACGACGACGACATTGTCGATAGGCTGACGCGCATCTTCAAGGACATGCCTCCGTACACGGCGTGCCCTGTCCCAGAGTACTCCGCCGCGCGCCCGCCAAAGGAGGTAAGTAGCTGTACCCTCCAGTCGAGTACCTATTCCTTGTGAGTAGTCGCGCTGATGTCTTGTGTCTTGCAGGACGACTTGCAGAAGTTCGTCTCCGAGCCGCAGCCGCCCCCTCAGGAAGTCGAGATCCCGGAGGAGGGAAAAACCAAAGCCAAGGAGCGGCAGGAAGTCGGCGAAGGAGACGACACTGTTATTGTGGAGGACACATCCGACGACGACGACGACGAGGAGACACTGCAGGACCGCTTCCAGCTGCGGTCGAGGTTCAGCCGTCCTGGCCTACCTCACGTGCCCCTCGTACAAGATCCACCGGCTAGCCTGGAGGCTAGTCTAGTTGCGCCGCCGCGGAAGCCGCGCAACCCCGCCCGCAAGCGGGTGACGAAGAAGTTGAAGGTCTCTGAGACCACGCCTCAAGAGGTGAGACGTCTTGACTAGTGTAGTCGAGTACTAGTCTTTCGAGTTCGCTTGCTGACGAATGAGCTTCCTTGCTTGCAGGAGGTGCCGCCTACGGATCCCGCTGATCAGGGCGATGAAGGCGAGTGGGACACGGTGGGGGAACCCGCTGGGAGTCGTAGCCCAGCCCCCACTGTCGAGGAGCTCCTGGCGCAGATGGAGCGCCAGCCCCCTACCCATCAAGAGAACATGGAACCCGTAGCTGCTGCTGCAGAAGGAGTGGTGTCCGCTGGAGCGCAGGAGAGCGCTGCACCGGCTACCGTTGCTGCAGAAGAGGCAGCGGCCGCAGAGGCGCAAGAGGAGGCGCCCGCCGAGGCTGGACTGGTAGACATTGCCAGCATCCTCGGCGCCCCGACCGTGACGATAGTCCGGTCAAGCCTGTAAGTGCTGAACCTTCTCGAGTAGTACTTGATGTAGTAGTCGAACTTGATTGACAGCCTACTTGTGTGCTCTGCAGGAAATCCACGGATCTGTCTTGGGAGGGGGATGAACCCTCTATAGCGGTGGCGGACGAGGAAGCCGCGCCGCCCGCCGAGGAGTCCACTCGTGCCCCCCAGGCGGAGTCCGAGACGCCGGCTGCTGGAGCTACATTGCCCGAAGCCAGCGTGGTCGAAGGTAAGTACTTTGCTGAGTTTATAGTACTCCCAAAGAGTAGTCGTAGTTGCTGATGCACTTGTCTTCTTGTTGACAGGTGCCGAGGCTAGAGGGAGCGACATCCCAGCGGTGGTGCCCATGCAGAATTTGACACCACAAGTGCCGGAAGCTACCGAAGGAGCCCCCGAGCCATTGGAGGAGGCCGTCGAGGAGGCCGCCATGGCAACCGGAGGAGAGGAGGGCACCGTGCCGCCAGAGGCTGCTCTGGAGGTGGCTGTCCGCTCCTCGGAGATCCAAGACGCAGAGCCCATCCACTCTGCCCCGATGACTGAAGCTGCCTCGAGTAGTCGTGGCGGGGTGGAGTTGCTGGCAGACGACTTGGTCGACCCGGCGACGGTGGCCAGGCACCTGGAGGCGGTCCGCCAGGCGGAGCAGTGGATGAAGGTGAGTAGTCTTAACTCCTGAGTAGTCAATCCTCTGTTGTTGAGTACTCATTTGACATGTGTTGTCCATGCAGGACGTCGTGGAAAGGTCCCGCGAGAAGTCTAGCATGCTGCAAGGCTTCGGCGACGCGGTGCTCCGGGCTGAAGCGCTGGAGGATCAGCTCTTGAAGTCGCGGAAGCATGCGTCCGCCATGCAATCTAAGCTTGATTCCGCCTTCGCCAAATATCACAACGACATCCAGGAGATGCAGGCGAAGAGCGATGACTTGGTGCGGAAGAACAAGTCGCTCCGCAACAAGAACAAAGGTACGCCACTTGACTTGTTGAGTAGTTGCTGGAGGTCGAGAGGTAGTCTAACCCGCTGCGCCTTGTTGTTTTGCAGAGATTGAGACCCGATTTGAGCAGTTGAGGACTTCAGAGATAGACATGAAGAACCTCTTCTACCGGGAGCAGGAGGCCCGCCAGGTACTCGAGCTTGACTATAAGGAACTTGCCTTCGAGTGCGACAAGCACATGGAGCTTCGCATTGCTTTCGATCGTGATCTCGTCAACTGCTACAAATCGTTGCAGAAGCTGAACGAGGACTGCGAGGCGCTGCGGGCCCAGCTGAAGGAACTTGAAGAAGCCGCACTTCCCATTGCAAGACTCTTGGTGCCTCATCCTGGCGGCCCC
The DNA here is from genome assembly GCA_947561735.1 of Cenchrus americanus. NCBI lineage: Eukaryota > Viridiplantae > Streptophyta > Magnoliopsida > Poales > Poaceae > Cenchrus > Cenchrus americanus. Next base: position 26,623,846 of record OX387241.1, on the reverse strand, counting down.
AAGATAGCACCGCTCGTGGATCGACTGAAGGAAGCCCCCAGCCGGCTGGCGGCGTACGTGAAGCATCTGGCAAAGTCGATCCCAAACCAGGTGCTGGCCTTCATGAAGTTCTACTTCCCGAAGGCGCCCGTGGACGTAGTCGTTGGCGGGGTAGCCGCCAAATGTACAGACGAGCAGTATGCGGAGCTCCTAGAGCAGATGGCGCCTATTGCGGAGCAGGTCGCCGAAAAGCTTAACCTCCAGTAGCCCTGTAATAGTTAGCTCATAGCAGTATATGTACAAAAACATTTGTAATGTAATTGTTCAAGTATTAATGAAGAAGAAGTTCCATCAATGAGTACTCGTAATCGCGATCTTAGAGTGCGGAGCCCCATCGTGGAGTTGGTGCGAGTAGTTGTACTCGGCAGTGGTCCCGTTGAGGGAAGTAGACAGTAAAGAAGTTGATGATCGATCAAACTTTATTACTGAAGAAGTACACCTGGATGGGCAGGGCCGTAGTTACAGAGTAGTCGCCTGGACCCGGAGGCCGCTTACAGCTAAGTGGTGCTAGGGCGAGTAGCCGCTTACAGCAGTAGATCCGTAAGTAGCCGTGTAGGATGGATCTGGTAGTACATGGTCTCTTAGTAGACCGCTGCTAGAGTCCTTTGTCGCTCGTCGCAGCCCAGGATCCGTAGGTAGCCGCGCGGGCTGGATCCTGGAGAAGAGTAGTTCGGAGACTAGAGCCAGGACCCGGAGGCCGCTTACGGTGGAGGGGTTTTGATGTAGTCGTGTAGACTTGAGCCCCGGAGTAGTCATGTAGACTAGGGGTAGAATCGACAGAGCTGGTCGACGTTCCACGAGTTGTTGATGTCTTCGCCTTCAAGTGTCTGGAGGCGGTAGGAGCCCGGCCTGGTCACCTTTGCAATTGTGAAGGGACCTTCCCAGGGGGAGCTGAGCTTGTGTAGTCCTTCTGTGTTCTGGATACGACGGAGGACGAGATCACCAACGTTAAAGGAGCGTTCCTTGACGTTGCAATCATGGTAGCGTCAGATACCCTCCAGGTACCTTGCTGATTGGACGAGGGCAGCGCAGCGAGCTTCTTCGAGTCTGTCGATGTCAACTCGTCTGCTGTCTTCATAGACGCCTTCGTCATAATGCTCCACTGCTGGTGAGTTCCATATGACATCAGCAGGGAGGATCGCTTCGGAGCCGTAGACCAGGAAGTAAGGGGATTGCCCCGTTGGCTTGGAGGGCTGAGTACGTAGCCCCCAGAGTGCATTGGGTAGTTCCTTGATCCACTTGCCTCCTTTGGAGGTAGCAGCGTCGTGTAGCCGCTTCTTGAGAGCGTCGAGCACCATCCCGTTGGCGCGCTCCACTTGTCCGTTGGCCCGAGGATGGTGTCGGTGCGGAATATGGTCCCGACACTAACCAGTAGATAACGCCTAGGTCTATCCCTCAATGGTCGATGCCAAGCAACAAATGACACAAGGTTTTATCCTGGTTCCGGCCGAGGGGGCCGTACGTCCAGCAGGGGCGTGCTCGTGGCACTATATTGCTCGGCACCGGGGGTGCTTGTAGTGGGGCAAGTACAAGCAAGGCGGGAGAGGAAGCGTGGCTTCCAAGTCCCTGGGAGAATGGCTGAGGATGTTGTGGGAGAATAAGAGAGTGAGTGCACGGTGTGTTGTGTTCCTCTCCGAACTCGTCTCCCCCCGCGGCTGGGGGCTCGCCTCCCCCTTTTATAGGCCAAGGGGGCGACGGGTTACACGCACGCCGCGCTACCTAGCTACGTGAGGGAGCACGTCGCGCTACGGTGTAGAGTGGGCGGCCGTCCGGACGATCTTCGCTGCGATCCGGCCATGATGGCCTACCTCGTACCCGAACAGTGGCGGTTCGAGGGTAGGAGGCGGCAGATGGCGATGGCGTCTTCTGATAGACTTCGAGGGAGGTGCTGATGATGGCTGGTACGGGGAACAGGCGCCGGCAGAACGGCGTTCCTTCCCAATGCGCTCCGCGGCAGCGGAGTGGTTGCTGCAGTGTTCGGGCGTGCACCTGCGGCGTCGGGCGTGCGCCTGCACGCGTGGGTACGGCGGCCGCGCCGTTACAGTGACCGGGATGGCCACCCACCGGCCTAGCGCCCCTCACCTAACCTGCGGGGTCACGGGAGAGTGAATCGAGGGTGCGCCCGGTCCCTTTTCGAGGGTCGGGCACGTTAGCCGTATAGTAGTGGGCGCGCGGTGTCACGGGACTGACACCGGCCGTACCGCACAGTCCATCCCACAGTGGCGGGGATGGGCTCCTCCCTGGGGAGTTGGTGCGTCGGCACCGGGGCGTGAGCCCAGGGCGCATGATGGCGCCGTCCTGCGGCGTCAGGGCGTTAAATGCCCAAGTACGGGGCCAGCGCATGCGTGCGGCGCGCGCCGTGAGCGCGGCGGGCCCCGGCCGAGGGCGGAGCGAACCCTCGAGCGAGTCGAGACCCGCTCGAGGGGGGGGGGGCGATCCCTCGAGCGGGGCGGGACCGCTCGAGGGAAAAGGTTGCCCCTCGAACGGGGCGGAGCCCGCCCGAGGGGGAGCGCGTCCTCGAGCGAGGCGGAGCCTGCTCGAGGGGTCATCTTAGCGGGCCGTCTCGGTGGGCCGTCGGGATCCTGACGTAGGCCATGTCCTGCATGGTTAGTTACCTGCATGGTTAGGCTTAGCGTATTTTGATACCGGGATTGAGTGAGGATTCCCCGTTGTTTAAGGGGGCCCCTAGGGCGGTCCCCGACGCAGCCCCCGAGCATCTGCGGGTTTGCCATTGAGGCTCCCGCAGATGCTGGAACCTATTGATAGGACGTTCTTCCCTCCTTGTTTGCGAACGCTTTCCGTGGGGCCGCGTCGGCGGGACCCGCGGGTCTAGCCTCGAAGCCCCGGCAGAGTGTGGGTTCTCCCGGGGGGGTTGACCGTGAGAACTTTGGACGAAAGGCGTGGCACATATGCCAACCGGCATCGGCGGTGTTTCGCCGGCCGGGGGTGCACGCTCCCCCGTCACCGTCTCCCGGCGGGTGCAATTTCAAGGAGGTGTAGCCGTGCGTCAAGCCCCCCGAGCCTTGGCCCGTTCGAGGCGATCGGGTCGAGCCTCGACGACTTGTTTTTTAACGCGCCCTCGCCGTCCCTCCGCGGGACGGAGGGTGAGGTTTCCGCGACTCCCATCGAGCGGGTCGCGAATCGCGATTCCTCGTCGAGGCCGCTAGCGGGTGGTTCAAGTGGACGTCCATGCCCCGTTCGATAAGGGTAGGCCGCGCGGTCCGGAGACACGTCCATGGAAGCGCTTGCGTGGGTTTGCTAGGGTGGGGCTCGGCCCCGTTCGCTAGGGACCGAGGGCGCGAAGCTCGCCCTCGGTGGGATCCCCCCCGCTAGCCGCCCTCGCCGGCTCTCGAACACGACATGTGGGGCACCCTCGAGCCGACGGGCTCGAGGAACGGCTCGTATGCGCGTGCCCTCGTCGTCCCTAACTCTGTGATCCGGGGCGCCCGTTCGAACCCGTCGAGGGTCAGGCTTCGAACCTCTGATCAGTAAGGCCGTGCGGGGCCGTGCCTGGACAGCCCCGTCTTTTCACGTTTGCGGCCGTCGAAGGGTCTGGGCGTGCCGACCCTCGAGGTGCTTGTTGGCAGCACGGCGCGGCATGAGTGCTTTCGGTGCCGCTCTATTTCAAGCGTGACCTGGGCGATCCTCTTACGCGCGTGCCTTTTTTTAGAGGGTTGACATTGTCTCGAGCCGGAGGGTCATGCCGCTCGAGGGCTTCACGTGGCATGGGTGCCCGCGGTTGCCTGCTCTACATCGAGCAGGTCCCGGGCGACCTTCTCACGCTAACATCCCATCGAGGGTCGCCTTTGTTTCGAGTCGAGGGTCACGCCGCTCGAGGGTTCTACGTGGCATGGGTGCCCGCGGTTGCTCGCTCTACGTCGAGCAGGTCCCGGCGACCTTCTCACGCGGATATCACATCGAGGGTCGCCTTTGTTTTGAGCCGAGGGTTCGCCTCGCTCGAGGGCTCTCCTTGCTTGGCAAGGGGCCCGGCATTTAATTGCCTTGCGGTCGTGGCCGCGGTTTTGCGCCGCGGGCGCGCCTTTTAAGGCGCCGCAGCCGCGCGCACGCGCGCGTAGTGGGCGGCGCGGCGGGCGGACGTGACGGTTTTGCCTCGGCCGCGGCCGGTCCTCGCCGTAATGATGACCCGCCCGCAAGTGTTAGAGCCGCCGCGGTCGTGGTGGGGCCCGCCCGTCGACGCGATGGAAAGATTCCCGCAAGCACGCCGGCGGGGCGTCCGCTCCGAGAGCTCGCCCGTCGGCCTATAAACCGGCGGGGAGGAAGGGACGGCGGTTTTTTTACCTTGGTTTCTCACCGTTTTCGGTCCCCGCCCCTTCGCCTTCGTCTTGCTTTCGCCGCCGTGCGTGCTCGCTCGCTAGCGCCTTTTCCCTCGCTCCTTGTCCTCCGCCCTCGTTCGCCTTCGTCCTCTCCATGGCGCCGCCTCGGCCTCCCCCTTAGGATCTTGGAGCCGTACGCTCGGGAGAGGTCCACGGTGACCCGGTGTTGACGGTTAATGTTTGTATCAAAGTTCGTTCGTGACTCGCAAGCGTACAAGTCTCCCGTCGTAGTCAAGGGACCCTTCTTCCCTCGAGTGGTGAACCCAAGGTATCGAATCCGTGGAACAAATGTGTGACGCAAGAATTAATCTATTAAAGCCAAGTAATCTTCAATAATCGATAAAAGACCTAATGCATCTAAGTAAAGACACAAAACGAATCTAATCTACTAAAAACCGGAGAAAACAAAGTAAGATTGGGTAGATAAACCGATCTAGAGGGATCGGGATAAGCCTTTCGTTGAAGTTCCAAGCAAAAGAAGAAGTAGCAAATCGAATCTTAATAAAAGCCTCTTTAAATCGTGGTTTCCCGTCCAAATCCGAAAACATCCGCCTTTCGAGACCCCCGTTCGTCACAACGTATCCCTATTCATGCGGGGAGCTTAGGGCGAGTCAAAAGACAAGTCGAGATTCTTTCGGAAGATCCGGCGTGTACTTCTAGCCACCGCGGCTACAAGAACACCCTATGTAATCTATCTCGAGAATAGAATTGGAATAAGCAAAGCCGATCGAAAAACGAAATCTTCGAGGAAACACTTGATCGCCGGGAAAAGATTCAACTTGATAATTCAACTATAACAATGATACATACACAAGATCACCACCGGGATCCTTCCTTGATCTTGCTTCTAGCTCCGGAACTCCGACGTGGTCTTCCTTGCAAGGTTCCCACGTCGGCTAGGGAAACCCTAGTCAACTAGCTCGACCCTCTCCTCTCCTAGATGGTGTCCCTCTCTTCTCTGCTTCTCGGCGGCCGAAGACGAAATCTTCTCTCCGTGGCTCTCGGTCAGGGGACTATAAATAGCCCGATCGGCGGCTAGGTCAAAGGGCGGCGTGTTTGGGCCCTAAATGGGCACAGGCCGGGCCGACCGGGACCGGGCCGGCCGGCCCGGGCCCATTTAGGCCCAGCCCGCGGGCTCCTTTGCCCGAGGTCGGTTCCCTTGCTTCCCGGATGCTTCCCCCTTCGCATGTAGGTCCATGTCGTCGGTTTCTCTCCGAATTGGACTCAACTCCTTGTCTTGCAAGCTTCAAAGCACTTTTTCGGTCGTGTCCCCGGAGTTTGTTGTCTTCTCGGATCGAGTCCCCGGCTTCTTGGAGTTAGTTTTGCTTCATTGCATGACTTGTTCAGGGGCTTCAAAGTCTTGTCATGAGGTGCTTGATGAACTTATCCCGAAAGTCTTGCATTCAACACTAAATCCCTCGCATAAACATTAAACTCCAAAAACGACATGCACACGTGAACTTGTTATACCACGGGGGTTAGTACCAATGGATAAGGTATAAAATTTATGCCAACACCGAAGGTAAACTCATGGCTAGGTTGACGGATTTTCACCGTCAACATCTCCCCCATGCTTAAACCTTGCTCGTCCTCGAGTAAGCCTTCGATGGATATCATCATTGCTAAACGATGTTTAAACTTTGCATTTGATCATACATGAGAAAACATAATGCTCTCAAAATATTAATTCATTAAAGTTCCATAATGTACTAGCCTTCATCTCCACGGAGGGTAGATTCTTATTAAGCTTATCCCACAAGTATTAACATGCTCACAAAGTTTTAAATGGATCTCAGAATTTTTGAAATGAAGAACGAGATAGAGAAAAAAAAACTAAACCAAATTCACAAATTTAAATCATCTCATGTATTGCTCATAAACTCTCATCTCACTTGTCTCTCAAGCCTATATATTCTACTCCTTTCCCTCTCATATATATGTGGTAGGCTTTATATGGAGCTTTTGGGAAAGTTTAGTCCTAACAAGAATTTATAAGTGAGGTGTTGTCATAACAAGACAAGCTTCTCATGGTCTTACCGAGACTCGTCAAAAAGGTCATTGGAAAATAATGTTAAATCAAGGAGGGGAAAGAGAAAAATACACACACTTTTAGATAGGTGGACATGTGCAAATGGCGAGAGAGTGATCCCGAGGCACAAAAGAAGTCCTCGTTATCGGATTGCACATGGTTGGAAAATGAGAATGGATCTTTTTATCTTGAAGCCTTGAATGCACTCTTAGAGAACCGGGGAGTTCATTTTACGCACAAATATATTTTTTTTTTCTTCTCTTTCTTATATTTCTCATTCTTTTCTTTCTTTCTTTCTTATATATATATATATTTTTTTTTTCTTTCTTCACCTTGGAAGTCATGTACATCGCCGAATTTTTTTTTTCTTTCATCATTATATATATTTTTTTAAAATACTCCCTTTTGAACTCTAAGGCAGCACCGTACCTACCTCCTCCCCCATGCTTAGACGTTGCTCGTCCTCGAGCAAAGAGGCGAAAAATAAGGTAGGTACCGGAGATATTTTCCTTGGAGAGATACTTGAAATCTTCAACGTTGGCACCGTCTTGCGATCTTCCTTGAATTGATGATCCATTCTCAATGATAGGTTGTGGTCAAGGAAGTAATCACAAAAAATGATATTTGGTTTAAGGGTGGATATCCGGCGAAGTTTGTGAGACCACCGATGTGGGGGTACACAATGCACGGATAAAAGGCTAGCAAGAAGATAGATACGCAAAAACGGAATGACCAGCTTCTTAGTCTCGGGCCGTAGAAATCATGGCCTGCAATAACTCACTCAAAAATAAATCTTGTACACTAAGGTTCATGCACTCGGATATATATAAGGCTTTGGATAGGTTGAGCAACACACAAGTGATATTTGTGACAAGGTTAGCAATATTTTTGAGCATAAAAGACATCTTCAATCCATTCATAACTTGAGAGCACATAAAACACTATGGGTCTTTATTTTAATCATAACCTCCGCTGAAAATTAAGCTAGCATTTAAATAAATTCAGATCTGTATTTTTAAGAGAGCACTAGCTTAAACATGCATAAATCAACTACAAAGATGAACAAAGCTGCAATTTTAATCATATATCAACATGGCACAAATTTTGTAACTTTTCCAATGATAAAAATCAAGGTGGTGACTTTATTAAAGGTGATATCAAGCTGAAATACATACTGAAAATAAACATAACAAGCTTGCTGAAAATTAAATAAAAACAGAAAAATACTACGCAAACACATAAGAGCAAAAGCTGAAAATTACAGAGAAATAGAAAAGAAAAGAAAACTAAAGTTCCTTAAGTCCTCTAATCCTCCGCCGGTGGTTGATGTTGATAGTCTTGATAATAATAGCCTTGCTCATAATATGAATGAACGCTTCCTCCGTCGAATTGATTTGGCTCAACAAGGTGAAGGCGACCAAGTTCAAAGGCAATATTTGCGTTGCCTTCACCGAGTTGAGCTGCGTTGGATTGGATGGCTGCGATATTTTGAGCATTTCTTGCAGCGTATCCTCCAATAATAGCCATGCTTTGTTGTGGTTGGGGATGATGAGCGTAGGCCTCCGCGAAGTTAACGTTGGGCACAACATAATTTTGAGGGGGTACCGGTGCACCACCCCCCCCATGCTTGTTGTTGAGGCCCTCCGTAATAACTTGGCGGAGGAGGAACCCCGCCGGATGGTTGCACATTGGGTTGTGCTCCACTCGCTTGTGCGGAGGATGTTCCCTCTTCTACGATTCTTCCTCTTTTGTTCTTCCTTGCAGGGACAAGTATTCCCTCTTCCAACCAATCTTCCCTTCCTTCGGTGAAAAGCCTAAGCCTCTCATCCGGAAGAGGGAGGTTCACAATGGCCAATCGGTAACCTCTTCTCTCATCTCCACTAATGTACTTGCCTTGCCGCAAGTACTCAAAACCGAGAGAGGTACCGCGCAAAAGGTGAGCGGGGTTTCTTGCGATCCCCGGCCGCAAGGAATAGGCCAACATGGAGAGGTAACACCCCGAACCAATATCACTAGCCCCCGATGTTGCTTCACAACACCAACGGTTGATCATGAGGTAGGAGGGGTCGATTGGCTGCCTGGCAATCAAAGCCGAGTATAGCCAATTTAACTCCGTGTCGGTCACCTTTGTTTCCCTCATCCTCCCCAATACCCTCTTGCACATCCAAGAGTGAAATATCCGGATAATGGGGTTGCGGATGCTTTTGCGTTGTTGATGGGCATCTCCGGAGATCATGCCCCAAAATTCCGCCAACATGCCGGGAGGCACGTCGACTTTCTCCGGAGCGCCCTTGTGGAATCCAAGCAGCTCCCTCACGTGCTCGTAGGGAACCATTTGTTGGATTCCCTCCAAACGGAATGACAAGCATTGCACCCCATCATCATCAACGATGGGTGCCATAGTCATTAAAATTTCCAAGGTGTAACCCAAGTGGGTGTCCACCGAGATTCCGTTGGAGAATTGAATCCACCCGAGGTGCCCCAACATGTAGTTTATGTCGGTGCGAAAACCCAAGGTGTGGAGTGCTTGGTCGTCGATCTCGACATTCGGCACAAGCCTCTTCTCAAGATTGGCGAGCCTATCCTCCTCCTCCGCCGACATGATGATGAAGCCGTACGAAGATTGTGTCGGGGTGTAAGGAGGTGGTGCGGTTGAGCGAGTCGATCGTCGTGGTGGCGCGGGCTGCTCCTCCGTGTGCCTACGAGGTTCGGTGAACCTCATGGAAGTGCTTCTCGCAGCCCTCATCCCACCAAGGAGGAGAGCGTCGTTCCTCCTCGGTGGTGCCGTGTCCGTCTCCATGCTCCGGGAGACTCGGAAACCGAGTGCCTCCTCGAAGACGTGGTTGATGACGGCTTGGACGACGACGAACTCTTCTTCTTAGAGAAGAGACTTGTGGTCTTCTTCCACATGCTTGCTGCACTCTCTCTTCAACTAAAAATCCGGGTTGCAACCGGTAAACTAGGCACTTAAACTCTTTGCTTCGGATGTGGACTTTGAGTGGATTAGGGAGGTGGATTTTTTCTTGAGCTCTCAAGCTTGGGTGGTTGGCTAAGTCTACGGAGGTTCTGAGCACACAAACTTGAACACACAAACAAGGGAAGGAGAGGGAAGCTTGCCTGCAGAAGACGGGCGCCGGGGGGCACCATTTATAGGGGGCGGCCGGCCGGCCGGCCTAGGCCGGCCGGCCCGGGGGTCCTCCGGCTCCTCCTCGGCGCGTCTTTCTCCCCAAGACGATCATTTCGCCTCCGCAACTTTCCCCGCCCGCGTGCTCCACAAGTTGCACCGCCCAAACGCTCTCGTCCACTCCTTTTCTTGAATTATTGGTCCTCCCACTTGATGCTCCATGCTTTGGGTCATGTCCATGCTCCCTAGCTCCACTTGCTTCACATGCCACCATTGAAATCCTGCAAAGTTGATGCTTGCTGCCCACCATGCTTGTCCTTTGCATATGGAGTGGGTGAAAGTTGATAAAAGGGGATCCAATGGTGCATGCATGATTAATTCAAACTTGATTGCCTCCATTTAGGTGTGTTTAAGGTTAAGCACTCCTCTAATTCGAATTTTAAAATATTTTTCAGAGCCATGCAAGAGCTTGAACATAATTTTAGAGAAGTTTTTAAACCATTAAAAACAAATGTAAGTCGAAAATATTTTTCGACTACGTCGATTTTCGTCTTACCGGTATAGTTTGCTTTCATCGGTTGAGAGCGAACGTTTTCCCGGTTTGATCATGGGGGCATAGGTTTAGGTTCTAATTTTGGCTAAATAAGAAAGATTTTGAATAAAACAAAATTAGAATGGGCTTAGAAAAATTCTAATCCTAGAGAAACCAAGGATAAAGATTTTTAAGATCAACCAAAAGCTTTGATTTCTAGGTTCACGCGAGTCCTACCACGTGCTGAATTTTTATAACACTCGAATATAAATCGTGGCTCTACTCGTGTGGTTTTAGCATGAAAAATAAGCCAACCTCAGCACCATAATGAGGGTGAAAGGTTGAGCTAAGGTTCTGAAATTATTTGGTTGAGGGGTTTCTCGAAAAGAAAAGAATCAAACAAGCACATAGGAGGGTTCATGCAAAGGGTTTATGATAAAGCAAACATTCAATCAAGAATTATGTCTCTAATATTGTTCAACCACTTCTAAGTCTAATGTCTTTGCGTAGTAAAACTCAAAAACTAAATTATTAAAAATACTCGAAAAACCCGGAATCGGGTTGTCCTCCCGTAGCTTATTCTTGACTTGACTTGACGAAACGGGTTGCCTCCCGCCTAGCGCTTCGTTTATAGTCTATAGCTAGACTTCTTCACTTGATTACTCCGGATCAACGCTCTTTGCGGGCGTTGCAATCTTGGGTACCCACTTACGCACCATCTTGGGCGCGGGCTTGACTTTTGGCTTGGCTGGCTTAGTCATTTTTTTGGTCTTCATAGGCGGCTTCTCTTCCTTTGTCTTGACGGATGCAACACCTTCTTTAATTTTCGTTACGTTCACTTTTTTCGGCTCCTTCTTCTTTTTCAGCCCCTCCGTTTGTTTTGGTTCTATCTTCACTCCAATCATGTTGCATGCCTCAATCCTTGGACGGAACTTGAAGGAACTCCTTTCTCCGTTGATATCGAACATGATCTCCCCCTTGCCAACATCAATAGTAGCTCCCACGGTCTTGAGGAACGGCCTCCCTAGGATGAGCGGCGGCTTCTCCCTCTCTCCCATCTCGAGCACAACGAAGTCGACGGGGATGAAGTGGTGTCCAATCTTCACGGGTACATCTTCAAAGCAATGCCCAAGGGATAGCGAATGGAGTTGTCACCCAGCTCCAAACATATTCCCGTAGGCTCCATCGGTAGGCGTAACTTCTCGAACACATCCCTCGGCATGACACTCACACTAGCTCCAAGGTCGCATAACGCCTTCTCGAAGTTGAAAGAACCAACTCGAACATGGAATTGTAGGGCACCCGGGGTCTTTTTGCTTCTCCAGCCCATAAGCAATAGCCGCACTACACTCCTCGGACATCTTGACATGGTCTACCCCGAGTGTTGCTATCTCATATTTATTTGCAAGAATGTCTTTAAAGTAACGAGAATATGTAGGTACTTGTAGGGCATCTAGTAACGGCATGTTGATGCTAAGTCTACGCACAACTTCCACAAACTTCTCAAAGTGGTTGTCAAGTTTACCTCGGAAGTAGCGTGGCTTGAGTTGCGGTATCCTCGTGTCATCTTCCGGCATCTCGAATTCGGGTTCCTCGGTGACGATCCCCGTAACCTTCTCTTTAGCAGCTCCTTCCACCTCGGTGGACGGTTTCGGCTTTCTTGCTCCCGCGGTACGTTCCGGATCTTCGGTCTCCTTCCCCGAACGTGTTTGAATGGCCTTCGCCGATTCGGGACATTTGGGTTGTCCCGAAGCTTCCCTTCATCATTAGTGAGGCGCCCCCGCAAGTTGTCCAACTTGCGTCTCGAGCATCTTCATCATGTTGAGCACTTGATGATTGGAACTTCCGACCTCCGTCACTTTGCTATCGATGTTCTCCAACACCTTGTCTATGGTCTTGAACTTGGTGACGGTGTCCTTGTTGATCTTAGCTTGCTCATCCATGAACTCCTTCAATTGTATCCGAAGTGGAACCGCGTTAGGAATAGATGAGCTTGCATTAAATTGAGGCCTACCTTGCCCGTAGCGGAAGTTCGGCAATTCTCCCTTCCTCATGTAGTCGAGCACTTTGGCTTCCTCCGACAATCTTTGCGGACATGGCCATACTCTCCACATTCTTCGCATGTGGACCTTGCTTCGGCGGCCTTCAAGTCTTGAGCCTCTTTCTTCTCTATCTCCATCTTCTCCAACCTCCTCATGAGCGAGTCGATCTTGCCTTCAAGTATGTCTTCCTTCTCCACTTGCAAGACTCCTTTGACGTTCCCCATAGGTTGAGCCGGGTGTAGGCGCCCGGATGACGCCCACGTGTCATTATCCGCGACCTTCTTGAATAGCGTGAAAGCTTCCGTCGGTGTAAGCTCGATGATAGATCCTCCCGCCGATGCATCGATGATCGTCCTTGACGCCATGGTGAGTCCTTGATAGAACTTTTGCACGAGGTCTTCTTTCGGGAACTTGTGATGTGGAACCGCCCGGGTGTACTCGTTGAAGCGCTCGAATGCCTCCGAGATAGTTTCTGTAGGATATTGAACAAAGGTGGCAATCTTATTACGCAAGCTTTGAGTTTTACCCGGTGAGTAGTATTCCTTCATGAAAGCCTTCATCAACGTGTTCCAATTTTGCACCGTCTCCGCCGGTTGAGAGTGGAACCATTGCAACGCCTTCCCGAGTAGTGAAAACGGAAAAAGCCTTGCCCTCATTTGATCTTGAGTCACCCCATCCATATTGAAAGTCCGACACGCTTGAATGAATGCTTGGAGGTGAAGGTTCGGATCCTCTTTGCCGGTGAAGGGTGAATGTTGCACCATGCGGATTGTTGAGGTCTTGATCTCGAACGGTCTTCCGATCTCGTCGAGGTTCAAGATTGGTAGGTCGATGATGTCTGGGGTGCATAGCTCCCCAATCTTGCGTTCTTCCGGTGGTTGGTCACCCATCGGTGGACGTCGGTTCTCCCTCGGACTTTGAGGTGGTGAATTTTCCGGAGATTCCCGCGATCCTTCGTCTTCCGACTCCGAATCTACAAAATCCAGCTTTTTAGCTTGATGTGCTTCGCGTCTCCTTAGCCTCGTAAAGTTTTTCTCGGATCATCCACAAAATTATTGGGTTTGTTGGAGAGGTAGCCGTCCATCTCCCGTTAGGGTTAGCGATAAACAAAATATGCAAAAGAAACTAGAAAACAAAACAAATCTATAAAGACTAGAGTTAGACAAACTAGATTAGATGTATTTTGAGGATGATTGAAGCTTATTAGATGCAAAAATAAAACAAAATCAGTACTGAAAATTACAAAAAAAAGCAATAAAAAATCAAATCTTGATCACTTGTTCCCCGCAACGGCGCCCAGAAAAAGGGGCTTGTTGACGGTTAATGTTTGTATCAAAGTTCGTTCGTGACTCGCAAGCGTACAAGTCTCCCGTCGTAGTCAAGGGACCCTTCTTCCCTCGAGTGGTGAACCCAAGGTATCGAATCCGTGGAACAAATGTGTGACGCAAGAATTAATCTATTAAAGCCAAGTAATCTTCAATAATCGATAAAAGACCTAATGCATCTAAGTAAAGACACAAAACGAATCTAATCTACTAAAAACCGGAGAAAACAAAGTAAGATTGGGTAGATAAACCGATCTAGAGGGATCGGGATAAGCCTTTCGTTGAAGTTCCAAGCAAAAGAAGAAGTAGCAAATCGAATCTTAATAAAAGCCTCTTTAAATCGTGGTTTCCCGTCCAAATCCGAAAACATCCGCCTTTCGAGACCCCCGTTCGTCACAACGTATCCCTATTCATGCGGGGAGCTTAGGGCGAGTCAAAAGACAAGTCGAGATTCTTTCGGAAGATCCGGCGTGTACTTCTAGCCACCGCGGCTACAAGAACACCCTATGTAATCTATCTCGAGAATAGAATTGGAATAAGCAAAGCCGATCGAAAAACGAAATCTTCGAGGAAACACTTGATCGCCGGGAAAAGATTCAACTTGATAATTCAACTATAACAATGATACATACACAAGATCACCACCGGGATCCTTCCTTGATCTTGCTTCTAGCTCCGGAACTCCGACGTGGTCTTCCTTGCAAGGTTCCCACGTCGGCTAGGGAAACCCTAGTCAACTAGCTCGACCCTCTCCTCTCCTAGATGGTGTCCCTCTCTTCTCTCGCTTCTCGGCGGCCGAAGACGAAATCTTCTCTCCGTGGCTCTCGGGCGGGGGACTATAAATAGCCCGATCGCAGCCTAGGTCAAAGGGCGGCGTGTTTGGGCCCTCAATGGGCTCGGGCCGACCGGGACGGGGCCGGCCGGCCCGGGCCCATTTAGGCCCGGCCCCGCGGGCTCCTTTGCCCGAGGTCGGTTCCCTTGCTTCCCGGATGCTTCCCCCCCTTCGCATGTAGGTCCATGTCGTCGGTTTCTCTCCGAATTGGACTCAACTCCTTGTCTTGCAAGCTTCAAAGACTTTTCCGGTCGTGTCCCCGGAGTTTGTTGTCTTCTCGGATCGAGTCCCCGCTTCTTGGAGTTAGTTTTGCTTCATTGCATGACTTGTTCGGGGCTTCAAAGTCTTGTCATGAGGTGCTTGATGAACTTATCCCGAAAGTCTTGCATTCAACACTAAATCCCCGCATAAACATTAAACTCCAAAAACGACATGCACACGTGAACTTGTTATACCACGGGGGTTAGTACCAATGGATAAGGTATAAAATTTATGCCAACACCGAAGGTAAACTCATGGCTAGGTTGACGGATTTTCACCGTCAACACCCACGGCTCGCCTTGGGCGAGCCGGTCGCCGCCGCCCGTTGGCGGCCAACGAAGATGGGCGCCTCGGGCCGGCGAATGGATCGTGCGCCGCCGGCTGCGGACCGCGAGCCCAACCCGCCGGAGGGCTACGTGGTGAGCTTCCTCCGCTACCACGAGCGTGGCTTCAACGTGCCGGCGAGCACATTCATGCGGGCAATGTGCCACTACTACGGGGTGGAGTTGCATAACTTCGCCCCCAACGCAATCTCGCGGCAGCGGCCACATTCGTGGGCGTCTCGCGAGGGGTACCTAGGGATCCCGGTTAATTGGGAGCTCTGGGTACACCTCTTCCGCGGGGAGCTCTTCACGCAGCCTACGACGGAGGCCGAAGGACCCGCCGCGCGGTGCGCGCCGGCGGGATGTCGCCTTGCCCCGCGGGGGCAATTCAAGAACGCCTACATCCCCCCGCACCATGACGACGAACAACGCCGGGCCGGGAGCGGGGATGGTTTTATCTCGCGCAACGCCGAGCCCGGCCTTCCCCCCTACACCGCCGGTGTTCAAGGAGAGGCCTAGCTCCCGGGGCTACGGGGTGTCCACGCCCCGAGCACCGGCGCGGCAGGAGTCGGTGCCGGGCGCACCGGCTGCGTCCCGGCCGAGGAAGCACGAGGGTGACCGCGATGGGCGTCCTCGCCTTCCTCCACCATCGGCGGGTCGTGCCCTCGATGGAGAGGCCGCTCCGCATCTTCGAGATGACGGAGGCGGGCCAACCCCGTCGACCCGGCGAGGTCGCGGATGCTCCCCGACGCTCCTTGAGCGGCCGTATGCGCTCACCCGGCGCGGAGCGCCGTCGACACCCGGACGCCGCCGGCCGCCCGAGGGCCGGACCCCGTGTGACGTCGAGATGCTCCCCCTCGGCCCGCGGGTGAGTTGTGTTCCCGATTTCGTTTTAGTTCTTGGTCTTGCTTTCGTCTCCTCGATTCGCCATTGTCGCTCTTGTGCGCAGCCCGGTGGAGTTCAACATCGCCAAGTCCGTTCCACCCACCCCCCCGACCCCCGCGCGCCGCGGCGGGCGGCGCGCGCCGACGGAGCAGCGAGGAGCGGGCGGCGCGCAAGAGGGAGCACGCCGTGGCGTCGGCGCCACGCGCCGCGCGCGCGACCAACGGTCCGCGGAGGCCCCGCGGCGTGAGGAGCCGGGGCTCTCCTCCCTGGATATCGGGGAGCCCTCGTCCCCGGGAGCAGACGAGGAGGAGGAGCTTCGAGGGGGAGGGCCCCTCGCACGTGTGGCAGCCCGCGCCCCCGGTCGCCGAACCCGCGCCGGCGGCCGTGGGTGGCTTCGTCCCGGGGCGGCGCACCGGCGCCCGCCGCCGGTAGCACTCTGTCTTCGGGGGCGGTGCGCGCCGCGGAGGTGCCCGCGCGCGCGCCACGGAGGCGCGCGCGGCAAGCGTGCCCGCGCGCGGGGCCCCCGGCCGTGCCCGCACGCGCGCACCGTCGTCGGGGCGCGGGACGACCGGCGCGCCCGCGCGCGCGGGCGAGCGTGCTCCCCCGCGTGCGGCGGCGCCTTTGGGAGGTGCGGCGCGTCGGCCGCGCCCGCGCACCGGAGCGGGCGCACCCCGCGCGGACATGCCGCCGGCGCCGTCGCCGGAGGCGCGCGCGGGTGAGGGCGCGCCGCGCGATTCGGCCCGCACCGGCCTCATCCGCAGAGGCCTCGAGGAAAAGGAAACGGGCCTTTTCCTCCGCGAGGTAAGGAGCTTGTCCTCCTTTGTTTGGTTTTGATTTGCCGGTGATTAGGTGCTCTAACCCTCCGTTCGCGTCCGCGTCGCGTGTGTGCCGTGCCAACCGTTCCTCCTCTTGCACCGACCAAGGTGCCGAGGACGGCGCATCGATCCCCACCCCGGGCGGCGCTCGTCGAGGGGGTCGCGCCCCGGGACAAGCGTGGCGGCGGGCACTAGCTCGCGGGGCCGGCCGGCCGGGACCTCGAGACCCCGGCCGGCGGACCAGCCCGGGCCGCGGTGCGTGCCGCGGGAGGCCGCCGGGGGGGCCACGGGCGGGCCGTCGCGGCCGCGAGACGCGGGCCGCGGCGGCGGCGACGGTGGGTGGTGGAGCCCGCGGTGGCCGCCACCGCGGAGGAGGTGGAGCGGGGCGCACACGGCGTTCGCGGGGGGCGCGCCGTGGATGCGGCGGCACGACCGGGAGGTGGCGGCCACGGCGGTGGGGGCGCGGCGCCGGCGCCCGTGGCCGCGGAGACGCGGGTGGAGGTGCCTGGCGGAGGCGGCGCAACGGTGGCCGGGGGCCGCGCCCGCCGGCGATTTGCAAGCGGAGGTGGTGGAGCTCTCGGACGACTCCCCGCCGCCCGGATGGAATCGGGGGGCCGGCACCGGCCCACGAACTCCCCCGAGCCCCGAGGAGGGGGCCCTCGTGAGGCGGCACGAGGGTCACATGGTGGTGGGGGGCCGAGGACACGTGCCGAGGCCTCGTCCTCCCACGCCGGCCGCCCCGCCCGGTGGGGGGCTGTGGAGGATCCCCCTGCGTTCGCCGACGCCAGGGGGGAGCAGGAGCTCTGGGGCGAGCTTCGGAACCACGGCGCCACGCTCAACCGCGCGTTGAACGAGGCGCTGCGAGTCCACGGCGGCCCGGCCTGGCTCGTCTTCCAGGTGAGCCACAGTTGCTCGTCCCTCTTCCTTTTTCGTCTCCGTGTGCTGCATTCAAGCATTGACACCTACGAGATTTGATGTGTGGACGCCAGGAGCTCGAGCGTCGCGCCCACGACAAATACGACGCGTTCGACCGGGTGAACGCCGAGGCCCGCCGCCTCCGTGAGCGATGCGGCGCTTTCGACGCGCTTGTGGACGCTCTCGGGACACCCGGACGGGCCGGCTAGCGTACCGGCGATGGCGTGGTGCGACGAGCTCCCGGGAGAGCTCGGGCGGGACGCGGCGCGCCGGCCGAGCCTCGAGCGGATCCGCGCAGCCCCTCGTCGATCGTGACGAGGCGCTATGTACGCGCGCGCGGACCTAGAGAAGACGCGGACGTTGGCCGCCAACCGGGAGTGCGAGGTGGCCACCGCCGCGCCGAGGCCCGGGAGCTCCGCACGTCGCTCGAGGGGGCGCGGGCGCAGCGGGGGCCGCCGGCCGAGGAGCGGGCGTGCGCGGTTGGAGCAACGCGCGCCAAGGAGGCCGACGACCCGAGGGCCGCCCTCGACGCCAAGGTCGCGGCCCTCGTCGCCGCCGAGGAGCGACTTCGGCGAGAGCGCATCGCCCGCCGGGGGGCGAGGGGCGGCTCCGGCAGAGCAGGCCGCCCTTGGCGACGCCCGAACGGCGCCGGGAGCGGGGAGCGCGGCCGCGCGCGAGGCGGCGGAGAAGTCGCTGGAGGAGCGGAACGCCGCATTTTCCAAGGTTGAGGATGATGCGCTCGCGCTCGCGCATCGCAACGCCGCCCAGAGCCGGCCCTCCGCGAGCAAGGCGAGGCCGTCCAGCGTCTCGAGCTGGCACTCGAGTCCGCGCGCTGTGACCTCGATCTGGAGAGGAAGCAAGTCGAGGGTGAGACTTTTTGACTTGTTTATTGGTTTTCTGCTTTAGAGGGTTCGCTTCTCCCTTTCTGATCTCTTGTCGTCTTGTTGATTCCAGGCTTGCGCACAGCCTTGGGGCACGCTGCTGGGCGGGCCGAGGCCCTGCAGGCTTCCTACGACTCCTCCGAGCGAGAGCCTGCGGGAGCCGCGTGACGCGGCCCTCGAGACCTGTCGCGTCGTCGAGGAAGGCGAGGCCCAGGCCGGCAGCTCGCCGGCCGCCCGCCCGCGCGCCCTCGGCGGCCACGTCACGGAGCGGATGCGGCGGGCGTTGCACTTGGGCGTCCGGAAGGCCCCTCGGAGTGGTGCGATCCCACTACGAGGTCAACCTCGAGGCGCTGGCGGAGGGCTATATCGTGCCCGAGGGCGTCGAGGACGAGGTGGCCATGGAGCGCGCGGACGCGCTTGCTGCCGACGCCGCCGGTCGCTCGCCGAGGCCTTCGAAGAATTCCTCTTCCCGGACGCCGCCGATGCTGCTGCTCCACCCGCCTGAAAGCATCTGGGCGCTAGGCCCGTTTTTTGTTCATGTGTATCAGAATTCTGGCCTCGTGGCCTTTTTGTAAATAAACAAGTCGTCTTGTGAACATAAGCAGTTGCTGTAAATGAAGTTGTTTGCTTATTACGCCTTTTGTTTCTCCTTCTTCCTGAGTAGATTCTAGTTAGGGGAGTTCGTTTTTCGCAGGGGGCCCGCTGGGTTGGAGGCGAGAGAGACGGGCCATAGCCACGCGGCGTAGGCCGCCTCTCGGCTCGCACGCTCCTTCCGCTGTGCCACCTGCGCCCTGTTCGAATCATGGCTCGAGGTTGAAGTAGGAAACAAACTTAGCGCGTGTTGTTACGTTTTTTGCGCGAAAAAATGGGACTATTTGGGGGGGGGGTGCCCCCCCGCAGTAGCCCCCGAGGGTAACTTGGGTTTCAGGGGAAAGCCGAGTTGCCCTTTTATTAAGTTTGGAGCGTTTACATAGGTGACACCAACTGGGGTGTTGGCCATGCGTTTTTACAACATAAAATACTTGGAAATCCTAGCTAAGGGTAGAAGCGACGTAGCTGTTGGATGTTCCAAGCATTGGTAAGTTCTTCGCCGTCCTCGTTGGCCAGCTTGTACGTGCCCGGCTTGAGCACCTTCACTACGACGTAGGGTCCCTCCCATGGGGGCGATAGCTTGTGGCGCCCTCGGTTGTCTTGGCGTAGCCTTAGGACCAGATCCCCTTCGCTGAAATCCCTGCGACGTACCTTGCGTGCTTGGTAACGTCGTAGGGACTGTTGATACCTTGCGGAGTGCATCAACGCCACGAGGCGCACTTCGTCTAGCCGGTCCAACGAGTCCCTCGGCGGCTCGCCGGTTAGCATCTTCGTCGTACCCTCGAATCCCGGGCGACCCATATTCCGTGTCCGTGGGGAGGACGGCCTCCGCGCCATGGACTAGGAAAACGGGGTGAACCCGGTGGCTCGCTTGGGGTTGTCCTTAGGCTCCACACGACCGCCGGTAGTTCTTGGAGCCATTTTCGGCCGATTTGTTGAGCCGGTCGAAAATTCGGGCTTGAGGCCTTGCGTAATCATGCCGTTGGCACGCTCCACTTGGCCGTTGGTCCGTGGGTGTGGCACACCGCCCAATCCACGCGGATGTGGAACTTGTCGCAGTAACTCCAAAAACTTCCGGCCCGTGAACCGGGACCCGTTGTCCGTGATGATGGAGTTTGGCACTCCAAAGCGGTAGACGATGTCGGTGAAGAACGTGACCGCCCGCTCGCCCTCAAATTCGTGATGGGGCGCACCTCCACCCACTTGGAGAATTTGTCGATCGCGACAAGCGAGGTGGGTGAAGCCCCCCGGCGCCTTCCGCAGGGGCCCGACGATGTCCAACCCCCCACACGGCGAACGGCCATGTTACGGGGATCGTTTGCGCAGCGTGAGCGGGCAAATTGGTCTTGCGGGCGTAGAACCGACACCCTTCGCGTGTGTGCGCACAACCCCTCGCCGGCATCCGCGACCGCGGTAGGCCGCAGAAGCCCCGGCGGAACGCGTTGCCAACGAGGGTGCGCGGCGCGGCGTGGTAGCCGCGGATCCCCCGCGTGGATGTCCCGTAGGAGCTCGCGCCCCTCGGGGAATGGGTATACATCGCCGGAGGATGCCCGATGCGCGCGCTTGCACAGCCTCGCCGTCGACCAGGGTGAATGACTTGGCCATCCTGGCGATGCGCCTGGCTGCGGCCCGGTCTGCGGGGAGCTCCCCTCGAGCAATCCAGGCGATGTACTTCTCCCGCCAGTCCGCCTGAACGGGAGCCGGCTCGATGTCCATCGCGACAGCCTCGTGGGAGCCGTACCCCTCGAGAAGGGAGAGCACGTACGCCTCGTTCGAGGGGTCCTCTTCCATGGGTTCCGCACCCGCTGGGTTCGAGGGAGCCCCCGAGGGTCCGCCGTCGCTCGAGGGGTAGGGCTCGAAGGTGACCGAGGGCCGCGCGATGTCGCGCGCGAAAACGGTCGGGGGAACGGTGATCCGCCCGTACGCTATTTTTTTTCCAACTCATCCGCTTCCTCGTTGTACCGGCGGGGTACATGATTAAGCTCGATGCCGTAGAACTTGTCTTCGAGGGCCCGCACGGCTTTACAAGCAGGCCTCCATCTTGTCATCGTGGCCGCTCGCGTTCTTCATGACTTGATCGATCACGAGCCGCGAATCCCCTCGTACGTCGAGGCGCTTGATGCCCAACTCAATGGCGATTTTGAGGCCGCGGAGAAGGGCCTCGTATTCCGCCATATTGTTGGATGCGGGGAAGTGGAGGCGCACCGCGTAGCGCATGTGTTCCCCGAGGGGTGACACGAAGAGCAGCCCGCGCCCGCTCCTCGTCTTCATCACCGAGCCGTCGAAGAACGGAGTCCAAGCACTCGCTTGAATCCGAGGGGGGCGGCAGCCCGCGTGTCCGTCCACTCGGCCGACGAAATCGGCTAAGATTTGCGATTTGATGGCCTTGCGCGAGCGTAGGCGAGCGCCTCGCCCATCAACTCCACCCGACCACTTGGCACCCCCGCTCGCCGCGTCGGGGTTGCGGATGATCTCTCCTAGCGGGAAGGAAGAGACCACCGTAACCGGGTGGGCCTCGAAGTAGTGGCGGAGCTTGCGCCGCGCGAGGACTACCGCGTACAACGCCTTTCCTCCGGACCCGAGGGTAGGCGCGTCTTCGTGTCCGACAGACTTCGCCGATGTAGTAGACCGGCCTCTCGCACGGGCAAGGCATGCCCTTCCTCCGTGCGCTCCACAACGATCACGGCGCCGACCACCCGGGTGGTTGCGGCCACGTAGAGTTGGAGGGGTTCGCCGTCTCGCGGCGGCGTAAGGATTGGGGCGTGCGTCGAGACGCCTTCGCCTCGTCGAGCGCTTCCCGGGCCTCGGCGGTCCAAGAGAAGCGCTCGTGCTTCTTGAGCGCGGCCGGAGAGGGGCGAGCCCTTCTCACCGAGCCTCGAGATGAAGCGGCTTAAGGCGGCGAGGGCACCCCAACACCTTTCGCACCCCTTTGAGGTCCCGAATTGGACCCATTCGCTCGAGGGCCGCGACCTTTTCAGGGTTGGCCTCGATTCCCCGCTGGGAGACGATGTACCCTAGGAGCATGCCCCGCGGCACTCCAAAGACACATTTTTCGGGGTTGAGCTTGACCCCGTTTGCCCGTAGGCAGCTGAACGCGACGGCAAGGTCGTTAACCAGGTCGTCCGCCTTCCTAGTCTTGACGACGATGTCGTCCACGTAAGCCTCGACCGTCCGCCCGATATGGTCCCCAAAAACGTGCTGCATGCAGCGCTGATATGTCGCGCCCGCGTTTCTGAGGCCAAAAGGCATCGTGACGTAACAGAACGTCCCGAACGGTGTGATGAACGAAGTCGCGAGCTGGTCGGACTCCTTCATTTTTATTTGGTGATATCCCGAATAGGCATCAAGGAAACAGAGTAGTTCACACCCGGCTGTAGAATCAACGATTTGATCTATGCGTGGCAAAGGAAAAGGAACTTTTGGACATGCTTTATTGAGACTGGTGTAGTCTATACACATCCTCCACTTGCCATTTTTCTTTTTTACAAGCACAGGATTAGCTAGCCATGTAGGGTGGAACACTTCCTTGATGAATCCGGCCTCGAGGAGCTTCCGCAGCTCCGCTCCGATCGCCCGTCGCCGCTCCTCGTCGAAGCGGGCGCAGCCCGCCGCCGCACGGCGCGAGCGTTAGGCAGGATATCAAGGGAGTGCTCGGTGACCTCCCTCGGGATGCCCGGCATGTCCGAGGGGCTCCACGCGAAGACGTCGGCGTTGGCGCGGAGGAAGTCGACGAGCACTGCTTCCTATTTGGGGTCGAGGGTCGAGCCGACCCTCAACGCCCCGCCCTCGGGGGCCGACGGGTCGAGGGGGGGACCCCTTTGGTTTGCTCGGCGGCCTCGAAGGTGCCGACGTGCTTGGCGGCGGAGGCCGAGGTCGTCGTTGACCATCTTCTCCGGTGTGTTCACCGCCGCTTCATCCGGCGCTAGTGCCCTCGCATGTTCCACGCACTCGACGTCGCGCCGAATGCATGCTCGATCGACGACCCGACGGTGATGACGCCGTTTGGACCCAGCATCTTCATCTTCGTGTACGTGTAGTTGGGGACCGCCATGAACTTGGCATAGCATGGTCGCCCAAGGATGGCATGGTAGGCCCCTTTGAATCCCACCACCTCGAAGGTGAGGGTTTCCTTGCGGGAAATTCTTGGGGGTCCCAACGAGACGGCGCATCGATCCGCCCGAGGGGTTGAACCCCGCTTGCCGCGCGCGATGCCGTGAAACGGCTTCGTGCCGGGCCGCAACTCGGTCCAGCCCCAATCCCCATCGGTGCGCAAAGTATGCGCGAAGAGGATATTGAGGCTACCGCCTCCGTCCATAAGGACCTTCGAAAACCGGCGTTCCCAATGATGGGATCGACCACCGTGGGTACCGGCCCGGTTCGGGATGCGGTTTGGGTGATCATCCCGCTAAAGGTGATGGCATCCTTCGACCGGCTAAGAAAGGCCGGAGGTGCCCTCTCCGCGGCGAGGACTTCGTGCCGCTCCTTCTTGCGTTGCCGGTCGACATGTCGACGTAGGTCCCCCAAAGATGAGGAACACATTTTCGACGGCGGGGAAGCCACCCGCGTCGCCATCGCCCCCATCCTTCTTGGCCTCTCGCCTCCTTCGCGGCGGCACGGCCATAGAACTTCTTGAGCATGTCGCATCGCTCAAGAGTGTGGTTCACGGGGGTCTTGTGGTAGGGGCATGGCTTCTTCATCATGTCGTCGAACACCCCCGGCCTCGAAGGGCCGGCCGAGGGCCCCGTCGAGCCGGGTCGCCGCCGAGGGCCCCGGCGTTGCCACCGTTGCGCCCTCGCCGCGCGCCCGCGCGCGGCTTCTTCCCCCCCCCTTCTTGCCCCGCTCGTCGTTGCGCGCGGCTCCTTGGACCCGCCGCCCTCCGCGGCGTGTCCTCGCAGCGCTTGCCCTTCTTGCCGTCGAAGATTGCCCCCACGGCCTCCTCTCCGGAGGCGAAGCTGGTGGCAATGTCGAACAACTCGTTCGAGTCCGTGGGCGGGCTGCGTCCCAACTCGCGCACAAGGTCCCGGCACGTGGTGCCCTCGAGGAACGCGTGCACGATCTCGGACTGTGCCACGCTGGGGAGCTCTGTGCAGCGCTTGGAGAAACGCCGTATGAAGTCCCGTAGCGATTCGCCCGGCTCTCGCGTGCGGAGCGTTGCATCCCAGAGTCCCCTGTGGCACACGTACGTGCCCCGGAAGTTGCCCACGAAGGTGTGGACTAGATCGTCCCGGCTATGGATCCGCTCGGCGGCAAGTGCTCGAGCCATGTCCGGGCCGCGTCGCCCTGCATGCAGGGGCAAGTCGCGGATGATTACTTCGTCGTTGGTGGCCCCGCCCACCGACAAGCCTAGGCGGTAGTCGCTGGAGCCGTACGCGGGGGTCCGTCTCCCCGTTGTATTTGACGATCGTCGAGGGCCGACGGAAGCGCCGGGGAACGCCGCCATGCGGATCTCCCGCCGAACACACGGGTGCCCGGGGCTCCGGTCGGGGAGCGATCCTCACCGCCGTCGTAGCGTCCACCCCTTCGAGGGTGGTAACCCCTAGCCGCCGCGCGTCCGCCTTGCCGGTGCGCTCGGCGTTGATGACGTCGCGGGCATCGCCATCCCGAAGCCCCCGCGCGTGTCGAGGAGCCGTTCCTTGGCCGGCGTGCGCCCGGTCGGCCGGGTTGACCCACGTGCACCGAGGGTTCGCCTCCCCGGTGCGGGGTCATCACCCCGTGCGTCCCCCCCGTTGGCGGATGCGTGAGGCCGAGCTCCCCGCCCGCCGGACCCGCCGCTTGCTCAAGGAGGGTCCGCACCTCGCGGTGCATGTCTCGAGCCCCCGGGGTCGAGGGTGCCGCATGGCGCGTAGGAAGGCCGCGGCGGCGATGAGCTTTTGGCTCGCCCGTGGCGGCGCATCCGCATTGTCGACGTTGGGGACGCGGTTGAGGCGGCCACGGACCCGCCCGCCCGCCCCCGCGCGCGCTCGCCGCGCGCGGAGGCCTCCCCCGCCATCGAGGCGCGGAGCGCCCGCACCGTCCGGCACTCCCTCCGCCGGCCTGGCTTCGAGCTCGCGGGCTTGGGCCACCGCGCGTCGACGCCGGCCCCGCAGAGCGCGCGGCCCCGCGGCCGGGCGCGTGGCGATCCCCCGGGCGGGGCGTGACTTCCCCGTCTCCGGCGCCCGCCGCACGGCGGGCGTTGGCCGGTCGTTGGTGATGACGGCGCAACACCCCCGCGTGGGGTCGTAGCTCCCCGCGGCGGGAGTCGCCGGGAGCAGCCAAACCCGGAGTCCGTGGCGTCGAGGAAGCGCCCCGAACGCGACCGGGTCCCGCACGCCGGAGAAGTCCCACTCCGCGTACCCGTGGCGGCTGGCGGGTGGCATCGTGTCGACGGAGCCTAGGGACGACTCGTCCGCGGGCGAGGTGCCGGGTCCCCGGCGACGAAGACGTGGCGGCCGTGGAACCCGCGCATCGTCGTGTTCACGCTGGCGTTATGGGCCGTCGTGGCGCCACGCAGGCCCGACGGGGATGCGCGGTCTCGAGACCGCACGCGGCCCCGCCGGGCGGTGGCGGTCTTGTGACGGCGGGCGCACCGCGTTGGGCGGCGCGCGCGCGCCTTGCCGCCGCCGGACCGCGCCCGGCGTGAGCGTCGCCCCCGCAGCGACGACGGCCGCGCGCGTCGACGGACCCGCGGCATCCGTGCCCTCGCGGGCGCCCGCGCCGAGTCGTGCGTGCGGCGGAGGCCGTAGCGGACTCCGCTCGCGCCGCGCGCGAAGCTCCTCACGATTGGTGAGGCGCATGAGACAGCCGTTCCCCGTGGCTCGGAAGTTCAAGTCTCCGAAGCGGATCTCGAACCCGCGGGGAGAGGGTCCGAGCTACCCATGTTGTAGCGCGTAGCACGGTACTCGCGGGCGAATCACCATGGAGGGAGTTGGGCGAAGATGACCTTAGGCGCTCGTTCGCCCACACAGTGGGCGCCAACCGTCGTTGCCGAATATGGTCCCGACACTAACCACGCAGATAACGCCTAGGTCTATCCCTCAATGGTCGATGCCAAGCAACAAATGACACAAGGTTTTATCCCGGTTCCCGGCCGAGGGGGTCGTACGTCCACAGGGGCGTGCTCGTGGCACCATATTGCCCTAGGGACCGGGGGTGCTCGTAGTGGGGCAAGTAGAAGCAAGGTGGGAGAGGAAGCGTTCCCTGGGAGAGTGGCTGAAGATGTTGTGGGAGAATAAGAGAGTGAGTGCACGCGTGTGTTGTGTCTTCCGAACTCGTCCCCCGCGGCTGGGGGCTCGCCTCCCCCTTTTATAGGCCAAGGGGGCGACGGGTTACATGCACGCCGCGCTACCTAGCTACGTGAGGGAGCACGTCGCGCTACGGTGTGTAGTGGGCGGCCGTCCGACGATCTTCGCCGCGATCCGGCCATGATGGCCTACCCCGTACCCGAACAAAGGGCGGTTCGAGGGTCCCTCCCATGGGTTAGCAAGGGTGAGCACACTTATGGTTGGAGCTCGCCAGTGGGGGAAGATGCAAGGCCATCAAGGACAGTTAAGAGTTTTGCTGCGGTTAGCATTTTAATGTTGGTCAAGTTTTATTAGCAAGCTCCCGATTACTAGATGTAAGTTTATACCAACCCACTTAAGCATTTGGGAAAGCATCTTCTCTCAAAACCACAAGAAACCACGTTTAGTTCCATCTTCAAGTTTATTAATCATGTGAGGGTCCGTGCCACTTCGACCGTGAGCACGGCCGATCGATCGCCTTTACACTCGCAGGTTGTACACTTTACCCATACTGTGTTCCCCATGTTGCCCGGTGTTGATCGACCCTTAAACACTTCCGAGGTGAGTGGCTAGGGGTCCACTACGAAGCCTTTACAAAGGAAAGAAGAGAAACCAACAAACTCCCCGCAACAGCTACAAGAATGGTGAGCAGCACTATAACCCTCCCTAATGGTTAACACCTTAGCCAAGGCTGCCACCCCAAAAGGACCGGCTATACCTCCTTCTCAACCTCGGCCCCCCCGTGCCCCTCTCGAAAAGAGCTATCACCTAACCCACTCTCCTAATTAATTCCGCTAAGCCGCAGCCATATGGACCGTGGTTGCACTGTTTTCCTGGGTGGTTCTCCATGTTCCGATTAAACCATATGATCTTGTTATTAACCATAAGCACACACATACATGTATATATCACCAAAGTTATCATGATCAACATTCATCATATTATAAAAGATTCATTTTAACCATCCCAAGTTATAGCAACTAAGCATTTCTACCCAAAACATTTGTTAAAAAGGGGTTGTCCAAGGTAAAGGGGATAAAATTCTAGTCATGTCCTTAAAAAGGTGATTTTCCCATCAAATTTATGTAGTATAACATTAAATGTAAACTTAGTTATCATGCAAGTTGTGTGGGACAAAAATAGAATATGCAGGGGGAGAAGTCCACTTGCCTTTCTCAACACAAAGCTACTCTTATGATCTTCCGCTCTTGCTCTCTTGAAACTTCCGAACTTCCGATCAATACCGATCTTCTACTCGACAAACATCGGGCAATACAAACATGCAAAGCACACAAACAAGAACAAATAAGACAATACACCAATCAAGAAAAGGCTTTAAAGAAAGAACAAGGGAAGCTGGCTCAAGGGCCGCGAACGCAAAAACACTCTATTATCGGGAGATTTAGATCATATCACACAAGGCTATGTGTCGGTATATTTAAATTCAATAAAGATGTGCATAGGTTATTTCAGAGAAATACCCTATTTATAATTAAGCAAGTTATATTTATATAAAAGGAACCGTGTATAAGTTAGTTCAATTTTATTTACAAATATTCAAGTATAACTTATGCAAATTAAACATTTAATTTAAAGGAAGCATGTAAAAGCATCTAGGCGTTTACCTTTATATTTCGAGTTGAACTAATCAAATTATAGTTTAAAAACACATTTATATTCATATTAATCAAATTATCAATTAATTAAGAAAACTCGAGATAGACTATGTTGCTTTTATTTAGAAAGTAAATTGAATAAATATTAACTAATTAACATTTATATTATGAAAAACCGAAATGTAGCTCTAATTACATTTTATTTATAATACAAGTTTAGTAGATATTAATCAAGTTAAGTTCAAAATAAAATTTTAAAAACACATTTTAAGGTGAACATCTTGTCTAGCGTGTATTTTATTGTGAGACGAAACTAACGCAACAAGGACGAGCTTAAACGGGTAACACGTGAGATTTATGGATTAAACAAAGATTAGGGATTTAATCGTGATTAACTGCAGGTCGGAAGGGCTATCAAAGAATATTCGCGCGACACTTGAGATAAACGATAGATTGAAATAAAAGAAAAGAGATAGGCTATATTGCTGAAATACATATGCCGAGATTTACTCGGAATTGTATTTTCAAAGGAAATACCATGTATGACATGAGCATTATGTAATGCCGACATCATGATGGTGTGTATGTATGTGTACAAATTGTTTGCTTTCCGGATACTTGCCTACGGCAAGCACATGCATGCAAACGTGAATTGAATAGGATGCTAGTAGAATGTTGTGTTGCCGTGCGCGTGATGGTGCTAATTAACAAAGAGAAAACATATGCATGCATGCCGTCACTCGCATGCCCGCATATGCAACACCTCGGCTTGCGTCCTATTGCTATCGCATGCGCCGCTAGCTATTGTTTAAGTACTAAACCGTAAAACGGAGATATCTCACGTCGGAGAATATGATCGTGATGGCTTGTGCTAGCTCGCTAGAACATGATGTGTTGAATACAAAACATGGAGCGTACGAGAAAGGTTCTCACCGGGTACTGACGTCGATGTTGTATGGCGCCTTGCACCGTGGAAGAAATACAACATCGTGATCATTGATGATGGTGCTCGATCTCACGACGACGATGATGTCGCACAGCGCAAAAGAAGATGAAGACGATCGGAGGTCGCAGAGTGCGGCGCCGCGAGCCGCAGATGAAGGACGGTAGGAGTCACCGAGTCGTATACTCGGCCATCGTGTCAACGGCGTGGCCGAGTACAAGCATGGCCGTAACATGGCGCGCCGGCTAGCCGTACAAGGACGAGACATGGCCATCTTGGGCTTTGGCCGGTGGTCCACCAAAGAGTGATCAAGACCGTGGTTGTTCTTGTGATGGGTGGCTTGGCTCCGGGAGCTCGCTCTGGCCGAAACGGCGACGAACACCGGCAAGCAGAGTCAAAGCCTCGACCTCGTCAACATCATGGGGTGCAGAACTGCTCCGACGGCTCCCGGCCGGCGAAGGCGACGAAGGCCGCAGTGGTGCACGGCGGACGGCTCAGCCCCCGTGATTGAGCCGTTCCGGTGATGAGCGGACAATGGCGAACACAAGACGTGCGTCTTGGTCTTGCGAGGCCCACGACGCGTGGTTTGTTTTCCAAGCCGAGGCCTCTCCGGCGATGCGGCACAACGCGGACGAAGAGGTGCAGCTCGGTGTTGTGGTCCGGCATCGACTTGGCCTTCACGTGGGGGAAGCTTCTCCGTTGTAGGGACGAAGATGACGAGCGACGGCTGGTGCATGCATGGCTCAGTGTGGCGGTTCCCCGGCAGCAAGTACGACAACGGCAACAGGCGGAACGGCTGCAGCTTGGCGTCGCGAAGCTTGGGTGCCATCGACTTCCTCTGGCAGGGTTTCATCACGGCAAAATGTGCCAGCTCGGGCGACCTAATTTCGGCGACAAGACACGGTCTACATGGGAGTGCTCCCGTGATGAAGATTAGACATCAAGGGGTGAAGACAGGAGCGCGGAGCAGCAGGGCACGCAGGGCGTCGGGCGTCTCTTTTATAGAGCGAGGAAGAAAGAGGAAAGGGTAGCGGCAGCCATTGATGGCCTTGATGACGTGCAATTACTGGTGGAGTATTACTGGTGGAGTGAGGCACGGGCGGTGTGAGCTGTAGAGAGGAGCTATACGCTCTGGCTTTAAGAGTAGGCAGGAGACACGGAGGAGAGGGAAACGGCAGCAGCACTTATAGAAGGAGTAACGGTCGGCCATTAGAGCTTGGGTGGCCCATAATGGCACTTGAAGGTGGGGGTGATAGTGGATGCCTCGGGTGAAAAGCCGTGTTACACCGGAGATGAAAGGGCGCAGTGCGTGCGAGGTGGAACACGAAATGGGTTTCGGCGTTGTGGCGCATGCGAGGAGAACATAAGCGTTTGAGGCATACGACCAGCGCATGGGCACAAGAGCCGCGGGCGGCGTGCCAGCAAGCATGCCGCCGGGGAGGCGAGCCGACGGAGGGAATCAAGCGCGACCAAAGGAGAGCGGCGGCGCACGGGGAGCCGAGCGGCTCGGACACGGCGGTGGATGCAGTCGAGGGCGAAGTCCGATAGCGGCGCGACATGTGTGGGGTGAGGCGAGAACGCGTGAGCTGCATCAGCCGCGGAAGCTGAGCGGGTACGGTGGCGTCGCATGTACGTGCGTGTGCCACGATGGACACGAACATGAGTCGGCGCCGTCGAAGAAGAAGGATGCAGAGATGGTCGTTACGGAAGGAAGAGAGTAAGGAGAGTGACAGTTTTTGAGAGGAAAATGGAAGGACACGCCGCGCACGCGAGAGGTGCGACCTGAAGAGGCCAAGGGCCGTGACCGGGCGGAGGCGGCGCGACAGTGCGTTGGTCATAAGACACGGGCGGATGTGCAACAGGCGTAGAGCTTGGGTGTGCGTGTAGAGACGCGGACTGGCACACGAGCACAGGTGGCCGAGCAATGCGAGCGCGGCATACGAGCTTAGCGCACAGGTGAGTGTGGCGCGAGCACTGGCGTAACGCACAGGTGCATGGGAGCATTGGCTCGAGGCATGACGTGTAGCGCTCACATGTCGATGTAGAGGAAGCGACATGGCCGGGAAAGCGGATGAATGCGCGTGAGCTGATCGGCTCGGGCATGGGTGAGCAGTGTCGGGCAGATCCGGCATCACACGATCGATCCAAGTTGGTCATGTGTGCGAGACGAGGGAGTCGGTCTTGATGGACGGAGTTCCGACCGGTGCGTGAGGATAGAGGGGAATGGTGAGGCCGTGTGTTAGACTCGAGCGCCGAACGTCACGAGAAGGCGAGGTCGCGCAAGGCCGGGGAGGCCAAGCAGTGTGGGTAGGGCACATGCACGGGAGCCGAGCAAGTGCTCGGACTCGAGTCTTGCTCGGTCGATCGAAGGTGAGGGATGACAAGTAGGGTCCACTCGTCGTTAAAGACGAAAGAGGAGAGGTGAGCGTCAACCGATGGATTACGGCCCGACAGCTTGAGATTGCTCCTGGGCCGAGCAAAGGAAGATAGTTGGATGGGTTGGAAACATAGACAAAGAGAGAATGAGTTGGATGTACCATAAAAAAAGATACAGAGAGAGAGATAGATTTTGATTTGACCTTTTTATGATTTTGAAAACACTATCTCAAACAAAACAAATGCGATCAAAATGAATGCAACACTCAAACAATCATTTTATTAAATTCCAAAAGACAATCAATTATTTTCCTACACTAAATTTCCTGTAACAAAATAAATGTTGGGAAAATTTTTAAAATTATATCAAAATCGTTGTTTAATTATTTCTCCTAATAACATCCTGAAATCTAGAAATTTCAGGGTGTTACAAATCTACCCCCCTTAAAAGGAATCTCGTCCCGAGATTTGGAGAGAGAAGAAACAAGGAGTAGGGAGACAAACATGATTATGATAACAGAGTTTGACATCTTTTCGTGTCGCATGTTGAATCTTCATGCTTTAATCTTCATCTTGGTTCTTGTAACCGTCAACAGAGTGAGATTATGGAGATGAGAGTGAGGCCTTCGTTTCTTGGACTTGCTTCCGTGTAGTAATTGGTGATGACGATCACATTTGCTGGTTTATGTTGGTGTTGTCTTTACCTTCCATCTTGATGTCCTCCATTGAAATTTCCCAAAGAAGATGATACCAAGGAGGTGGGAGTGTACAAAAGATGAACCCGACTAGGCAACCCATGTCATTGTAGGTAGAAGGCGCATCGATACACCAACAATCAATACAAAGAACCAACTCAAACAAGGTCATAAAGACAAGCATCATCAATCAA
Source organism: Cenchrus americanus (assembly GCA_947561735.1). Taxonomy (NCBI): domain Eukaryota; kingdom Viridiplantae; phylum Streptophyta; class Magnoliopsida; order Poales; family Poaceae; genus Cenchrus; species Cenchrus americanus. Next base: position 26,591,835 of record OX387241.1, on the reverse strand, counting down.
TCAAGCGTAACTCACCAACAAGATATAGTAAAGGATCGATGCTAAACGTTGTTATTTGGTTTATAGGGATCCTCCTAATCTTGATTGTGATGTTATAATTCAACTTCCTTTGCATCAGCTTGCATCTTCCAATATCATTTACTTCAAGAGATGAACAGATAGCTCCATTCTTCAAATGACTTGAGGAGGCTTTAGGTAAGATGGCACAGATCATCCAATCATTTTTTGAATAAAAAGAAGAGTAGGATATCACTTTGGGACAAAAAAACAAGGGGAAAGATCCAAAGTGATAAAAATTAGGAAGTAATGAGAGGAACCATGGAGAAGATAGATATGTTGCAAATAAAGTCTAGGAGTAGATTTATCTATGAAGACAAGTTAGAAGTAAAACATCAAGGAGTAAGCAATATCACCATAAATCAAAATGAGGTGAGTTGCATGAGAGAAGTAAGATCATTCCTCAAAAGAGATGTATGATCATGATTAAGAAGGAACTAATGATAGAGGGAAATATAAACAAGGATTAAGGATTTAGCATTTGCAAAGCAAGAATGTGCAAATGAAAGACATCAAAGGAGAAAAGTAAGATATCAAGGAGGATTTATCAAAAGAGAATGGGCAACCGTGATAACTTTTCACAAGATAGGTCAAGGATAAGGCATGAATTATTTTTAGAGTAAAACAGACTAGGAAGCAACCACTTCTATCTAGGCTTACGTCCCACAACATATAGTTCGATACCACTGTCACACCCGATTTTCCGAAGAAACAGTGCTAGCTATATGTATGCCAGATCTAGTTTCATACATATAGTGACATCATAGTGAATAATTAAACAATATCACGTAAAGAAAGAGAGATTATCAGAGATTTACAAGCCGGAATCCTGGGAAACAATGGCTCCAAACTCTCGGCTGTGCAATCGACCTGGGTTGCGTATGCCTAGCACCATCTTCCTCGACATCATACACCTTCTTCTCCTTCTTATTCTTCTTCTCTCGAACAAGCCGTTTAGCAAGGGTGAGCACACTTATGGTTGGAGCTCAAATAAGTGGGGGAAGATGCAAGGCCATCAAGGATAGGCTAAGAGTTTTGCTGCGGTTAGCATTTTAATGTTGGTCAAGTTTTATTAGCAAGCTCCCCGATTACTAGATGTAAGTTTATACCAACCCACTTAAGCATTTGGGAAAGCATCTTCTCTCAAAAACCACAAGAAACCACGGTTTAGTTCCATCTTCAAGTTTATTAATCATGTGAGGGTCCAGGCCACTCTTGACCGTGAGCACGGCTGATCGATCAGTTTTACACTCTGCAGGTTGTACACTTTACCCACGCTCGTGTTCCCCATGTTGCTCCGGTTGATCGACCCTTAAACACTTCCGAGGTGAGTGGCTAGGGGTCCACTACGAAGCCTTTACAAAGGAAAAGAAGAGAAACCAACAGCCCGCAACAGCTACAAGAAAGGAGCGTACCATAACCCCTCCCTAATGGTTAACACCTTAGCCAAGGCCGCTTACCCCAAAAGGACCTACTATACTCCTTCAACTCCGCCCCCTCGTGCCCCTCTCGAAAGAGCCATCAGCTAACCCACTCTCCTAATTAATCGGCTAAGCCAGAGCCATATGACTGTGGTTGCACCGTTTTCCCGGGTGGTTCTCCATGTTCCGATTAAACCATATGATCTTGTTATTAACTATAAGCACACACATACATGTATATATCACCAAAAGTTATCATGATCAACATTCATCATATTATAAAAGATTCATTTTAACCATCCCAAGTTATAGCAACTAAGCATTTCTACCCAAAACATTTGTTAAAAGGGGTTGTCCAAGGTAAAGGGGGATAAAATTCTTAGTCAAAAGGTGATTTTCCCATCAAATTTATGTAGTATAACATTAAATGTAAACTTAGTTATCATGCAAGTTGTGTGGGACAAAAATAGAATATGCAGGGGGAGAAGTCCACTTGCCTTTCTCAACACAAAGCTACTCTTATGATCTTCCGCTCTTGCTCTCTTGAAACTTCCGAACTTCCGATCAACAGCTCGATCTTCTACTCGAAGCAAACATCGGGCACAAACATGCAAAGCACACAAACAAGAACAAATAAGACAATACACCAATCAAGAAAAGGCTTTAAAGAAAGAACAAGGGTTGGCTCAAGGGCCGCGAACGCAAAAACACTCGGGGCTATCGGGAGATTTAGATCATATCACACAAGGCTATGTGCTTGGTATATTTAAATTCAATAAAGATGTGCATAGGTTATTTCAGAGAAATACCCTATTTATAATTAAGCAAGTTATATTTATATAAAAGGAACCGTGTATAAGTTAGTTCAATTTTATTTACAAATATTCAAGTATAACTTATGCAAATTAAACATTTAATTTAAAGGAAGCATGTAAAAGCATCTAGGCGTTTACCTTTATATTTCGAGTTGAACTAATCAAATTATAGTTTAAAAACACATTTATATTCATATTAATCAAATTATCAATTAATTAAGAAAACTCGAGATAGACTATGTTGCTTTTATTTAGAAAGTAAATTGAATAAATATTAACTAATTAACATTTATATTATGAAAAACCGAAATGTAGCTCTAATTACATTTTATTTATAATACAAGTTTAGTAGATATTAATCAAGTTAAGTTCAAAATTTTAAAAACACATTTTAAGGTGAACATCTTGTCTAGCGTGTATTTTATTGTGAGACGATCCAACGCAACAAGGACGAGCTTAAACGGTAACACGTGAGATTTATGGATTAAACAAAGATTAGGGATTTAATCGTGATTAACCGCAGGTCGGAAGGGCTATCAAAGAATACTCGTGGACACTTGAGATAAACGATAGATTGAAATAAAAAGAAAAGAGATAGGCTATATTGCCGAAATACATATGCCGAGATTTACCGGAATTGTATTTTCAAAGGAAATACCATGTATGACATGAGCATTATGTAATGCTGACATCATGATGGTGTGTATGTGTGTATATGTACAAATTGTTTGCTTTCCGGTGGATACTTGCCTACGGCAAGCACATGCATGCAAACGTGAATTGAATAGGATGCTAGTAGAATGTTGTGTGTTGCCGTGCGCGTGATGGTGCTAATTAACAAAGAGAAACATATGCATGCATGCCGCCGCCGCATGCCCGCATATGCAACACCTCGGCTTGCGTCCGCTCTATTGCTTACCGCATGCAAGCGCTAGCTATTGTTTGGCACTAAACAGAAAACGGAGATATCTGCTGGAGAATATGATCGTGATGGCTTGTGCTAGCTCGCTAGGACATGATGTGTTGAATACAAAACATGGAGCGTACGAGAAAGGTTCTCACCGGGGTACGGACGTCGATGTTGTATGGCAGCCTTGCACCGTGGAAGAAATACAACAATGTGATCGCCTGATGATGGTGCTCGATCTCACGACGACGATGATGTCGCACAGCAAAAAGAAGATGAAGACGATTGAGGTCAGTAGTGCGGCGCCTGCGAGCCAGAGATGAAGGACGGTAGTAGGAGTCACCGAGTCAGGATACTCGGCCATCAGGTCAACGGCGTGGCCGGTAGCATACATGGTCAGAACATGGCGGCGCTGAAGCAGCGGCAGACAAGGACGAGACATGGCCATCTTGGGCTCTTGGCTGTGTCTTACCTCAGACGGACCAAGACCGTGGTTGTTCTTGTGATGGGTGGCTTGGCTCCAGGAGTCAGTCGGCTGAACGGCGACGAACACCGGCAAAATAGAGCGCCGCGGCCTCGACCTCGCGTCAACATCATGGGGTGCAGAACTGCTCCGACGGGCGTCTCCGGCCGGCGAAGGCGACGAAGGTCGGCAGGGGTGGTGCACGGCGGACGGCTCGTGCCCCCGTGATTGGAGCTGTTCCGTGATGAGCGGACAATGGCGAACAATGGGCGACGTATGCGTCTTGGTCTGTATGCGGAGCCCACGACGGTGGTTTGCTCTCTGCCGATCCAGTTGGCGATGCGAGCAGGCCAACGCGGACGAAGAGGTGCAGCTCGGGTGTTGTGGTCCGCATCGACTTGGCCTTCACGTGGGGGAAGCTTCTCCGTTGTAGGGACGAAGATGACGCAGCGACGGCCGGGGCATGCATGGCTCGCGTGGCGGTTCCCCGGCGTTAGGCACGACAACGGCGACCGGCGGAACGGCCGCCCTTGGCGTCGCGAGCTTGGGTGCCGTCGACTTCCCTCTCCGGCAAGGTTTCGTCACGGCAAAACAGCACTCGGCGACCGACTTCGGCCGACAAGACACGGTCTACATGGGAGTGCTCCCGTGATGAAGATTAGACATCAAGGGGTGAAGACAGAGCGCGGAGTGCCAGTGGCACGCAATGGCGTTTCTGGGGCGTCTTTTATAGAGCGAGGAAGAAAGAGGAAAGGGTAGCGTGCCCATTGATGGCCTTGATGACGTGCAATTACTGGTGGAGTACATCGGTGGAGTGAGGCACGGCGGTGTGAGTCAGAGAGAGGAGCTATACGTCCGGCTTTAAGAGTAGGTGAGACACGGAGGGGAGAGGGAAACGGCGCAAAGACTTATAGAAGGAGTAACGGCCGGCCATTAGAGCTTGGGTGGCCCATAATGGCACTTGAAGGTGGGGGTGATAGTGGATGCCTGGTGAAAAGTCGTGTTACACTGGAGATGAAAGGGCGCAGAGTGCGTGCGAGGGGTGGAACACGCAAATGGGTTTCCTAGGCAAAGGTGGCGCATGCGGAGGAGAACATAAGCGTTTGAGGCATACGCCGACCGTGGGCGCATGGGCACAAGAGCCAGGCGGCGGCGCGCCAGGTGCAAGCATGCAGCGGGGAGGCGAGCCGACGGGAGGGAATCAAGCGCGACCAGGGAGATGGGCGGGCGCATGGGAGCTGAGCGGCTTGGACACGGTGGGCGGTAGTGGATGGCAGTCGGTGAGGCGAAGTCCTGTGCGCGACATGTGTGGGTGAGGCGCAGAACGCGTGAGGCCAAACAGCCGCGGAAGCTGAGCGGGTACGGTGGCGGCCGTGCGGCATGCAATGCTTTTCGCGGTGCCACGATGGACACGCCAACATGAGTCGGCAAACAATAAGAAGAAGGATGGTGGAGATGGCTGTTACGAAAGGAAGAGAGTGCAAGGAGAGTGACAATTTTTGAGAGGAAAATGGAGGACACGCCGCGCACGCGAGAGGTGCGTGTGAAGACTCGAAGAGGCCAAGCGGGGCCGGGACCGGCGAGGCTAAAGGACAAAGGCATCGGTCATAAGACACGGCGATGTGCAACAGCGAGAGCTTGGGTGTGCGTGTAGAGACGCGGACCGGCACACGAGCACAGTGGCCGAGCAATGCGAGCGGCGCGGCATACGAGCTTAGCGCACAGTGAGTGGCGAGCACCGGCGTAACGCAAGGCATGGGAGCATTGGCTCGAGGCATGACGTGTAGCGCTCACATGTCGATGTAGAGGAAGCGACATGGTCGGGAAAGCTGCAGATGAATGCGCGTGAGCTGATCGGCTCGGCATGGGTGAGCAAGGTTTCCGGGCAAGATCCCCCGCATCACACGACCGATCCAAGTTGGTCATGTGTGTGCGAGACGGCAGGGAGTCGGTCTTGATGGACTTTCGAGCTCCGACCGGCAATGAGATAGAGGGAATGGTGAGCCGGCAAAGTTAGATGGACAAGCCGAACGTCACGAGAAGGCGAGGTCGCGCAAGGCCGGGAGGCCAAGCAAAGGGTAGGGCACATGCACGGGAGCCGAGCAAGTGCCTCGGGACTCGAGTCTTGCTCGGGTCGATCGAAGGGGTGGGGTGAGGGATGACAAGTAGGGTCCACCGGGGCCGGCCAGCACGAAAGAGGGAAGAGGGTGCTGGCTCCAACTCGATGGGATTACGGCCCGATACTTGAGATTGCTCCCCGGGCCGAGCAAAGGAAGATAGTTGGATGGGTTGGAAACATAGACAAAGAGAGAATGAGTTGGATGTGTAAAAATTATGCTAAAAAAATAGAGAGAAAGATTTTGATTTTCCCCCCCCCCTGACCTTTTATGATTTTGAAAACACTATCTCAAACAAAAACAAATGCGATCAAAATGAATGCAACACAAAAACAATCATTTTATTAAATTCCAAAAAAGACAATCAATTATTTTCCTACACTAAATTTCCCGTAACAAAATAAAATGTTGGGAAAATTTTTATAAAAATAATATCAAAATCGTTGTTTAAAGTTATTTCTCCTATCAACATCCCGAAATCTAGAAATTTCGTGGGTGTTACAGTGCTGCCCCCCCCCCCCCCCCGGGCGGGGCCTCGTCGAGGGGTCTTCCGTGGGCCGCGTCTTGGTGGGGCCGTCAGATCCCGACGGAGCCGTGTCCTCGCATGGTTAGTTACCCAGATGGTTAGGCTTAGCGTGTTTTGATACCGAGAGATTAAGTGAGGATTCTCGTTTAAGGGGACCCTAGGGCGGTCCTCGACAAGAAGCTTCGAGGGAGGCCGATGATGGCCGGCACGGGGAACAGCGCCGGCGAACGGCCGTTCCCCCCCCCAATGCGCCCGCCGGCAGCCGGGCGGTTGCCGCAGCCCGCGTGCGCCGCGGGGCGCGGCCGGGCGCGTGCGGCCGCACGCGTGCACGGCGGCTGCCGCGTCACACAAGGACCGGGATGGCCACCCACCTCCCGCGTCTAGCGCCCTCACCGCAACCCGCGGCCACGGGAAAGTGGAACCGAGGGTGCGCCCGGCCCCTTTTCGAGGGTCGGCGCGTTAGCCGCACCGTGGTGGGCGCACGGTGTCCTCGGGACCGACACCGCCGTACCGTTACGCTCCATCCCACAAGCACAGATGGGCTCCTCCCCTCGGGGAGTTGGCGCGCGCACCGGGGCGTGAGCCCCGGCGCATGATGGCGCCGTCCTGCAGCGCGGTGGCGCAAATGCCCAAGCACGGCCGCACGTGTGCGGCGCGCCCGTGAGCGTGGGCGGGCCCCGCTCGAGGAAGCGGAGCGAACCTCGAGCGAGTCGAGACCGGCCGAGGGGGCGATCCCTCGAGCGCGGACCGCCGAGGGAAAGGGTTGCCCCTCGAACGGGCGGAGCCCGCCCGAGGGGGGAAGGCCCCTCGAGCGAGGCGGGGCCTCGCTCGAGGGGTCTTCTCCGCGTGGGCCGTCTTGGTGGGCCGTCAAACCCGACGTAGTGGGCCGTGTCCCGCATGGTTAGTTACCTCGCATGGTTAGGCTTAGCGTGTTTTGATACCGAGATTAAGTGAGGATTCCCCGTTGTTTAAGGGGACCCCTAGGCGGTCCCCGACAGCAGCCCCTTTTCGAGCATCCGCGGTTTGGCACCGAGGCTCCCGCATGCCGGAACCTACCGATAGGACGTTCTTCCCTCCTTGTTTGCGAACGCTTCCGGGGGCCGCGCGCCGGACCCGCGGGTCTAGCCCCGAAGCCCCGCAGAGTGTGGGTTCTCCCCGTTGGGGGTTGACCATGAGAACTTTGGACAAACAAAGGCGTGGCACATATGCCAACCGGCTTCGCCGATGTTTCGCCCGGCTTCGGGGGTGCACGCTCCCCTCGTCATCGCTCCGGCGGTGCAATTTCCGCGGGAGGTGTAGCCGTGCGTCAAGCCCCCGAGCCTTGGCCCGTTCGAGGCGATCGGCCGAGCCTCGAGGACTTGTTTTTTAACGCACCCCCTCGTCCCTCCCGCGGACGGAGGGTGAGGTCTCCACGACCCCATCGAGCGGGTCGCGAATCGCTGACTCGGGCCGAGCCGCTAGCGGTGGTCTGCGGGACGCCATGCCCCGTTCGATAAGGGTAGGCCGCGCGTCCGAGACGCGTCCATGGAAGCGCTTGCGTGGGTTTGCTAGATGGGGCTCGGTCCCGTTCGTTAGGGACCGAGGGCGCGGAAGCTCTCCTCGGTGGGATCCCCCGGCTAGCTGCCTCGCCGGCTCTCGAACACGACATGTGGGGCACCCTCGAGCCGACGGGCTCGAGGAACGCCGAATGCGCGTGCCCTCGTCGTCCCTAACTCCGTGATCCGAGGCGCCCGTTCGAACCCGCCGAGGGTCGCTTCGAACCTCCGATCGCAAGGCCGTGCGGGGCCGTGTCTGGACAGCCCCGTCTTCTCACGTTTGCGGCCGTCGAGGGGTCCGGCGTGCCGACCCTCGAGGCGCCAAGGCGCACGGCGCGCATGAGTGCTTTCGTGCCGCTCTATTTCAAGCGTGACCTCGGGCGATCCTCTTACGCGCGCGTGCCTTTTTAGAGGGTTGACTTTGTCTCGAGCCGAGGGTCATGCCGTCCGAGCGGATTCACGTGGCATGGGTGCTCATGTAGGTTGCCTCGCTTCTACGTCGAGCAGTCCCGGGCGACCTTCTCACGCGGATATCCCATCGAGGGTCGCCTTTGTTTCGAGTCGAGGGTCATGCCGCTCGAGGGTTCTACGTGGCATGGGTGCTCGCGGTTGCCTGCTCTACGTCGAGCAGGTCCCGGGCGACCTTCTCACACGGATATCCCATCGAGGGTCGCTTTGTTTCGAGCCGAGGGTTCGCTCGCCGAGGGCTCTCCTTGCTTGGCAAGGACCCGGCATTTAATTGCCTTGCGGTCGTGGCCGGCGGTTTTGCAGCCGTGGGCGCGCCTTTGTGGCGCTGCGGCCGCGCGCGCGTAGTGGGCGGCGCGGCAGGCGATCGTGACGGTTTTGCCTCGGTCGCGTCTCGTTCTCGGCCGTAATGATGACCCGCCCGCAAGGTTAGAGCCGCCGCGGTCGGGTGGGGCCCACCCATCGACGTGATGGAAAGATTCCCCGTGCGCTAATGCGGTCAGCGTCTGCCCGAGAGCTCGCCCGTCGCCATAAATCGCGGGGAGGAGTGGACGGCGGTTTTTTACCTTGGCACCTTACCACTTTCAGTCCCCCGTCCCTTCGCCTTCGTCTTGCTCTTGCCATCGCGCAGGCTCGCTGTTAGAGCTCTTTTCCCGTTTCCTTGTCCTCCGTCTTCGCACTCCTTCGCCGATGGCGCCGCCGCCTTCCCATTAGGATCCCGGAGCCGTACGCCTGGGAGAAGTCGACGGTGACCCGGCTCGCGCTTGGCGAGCTGGTCGCCGCCGGCCACTTGTCCCAACGAAGATGGGCGCCCGGCGGAATGGATCGTGCCGGGCCGGCGGACCGCGAGCCCAACCCGCACGGGGAGGGCTACGTGGTGAGCTTCCTCCGCTACCACGAGCGTGGCTTCAACGTGCCGGCGAGCACATTCATGCGGGCAATGTGCCACTACTACGGGGTGGAGTTGCATAACTTCGCCCCCAACGCAATCTCGCAGGCGGCCACATTCGTGGGCGTCTGCGAGGGGTACCTAGGGATCCCGTTAGCACTGGGGAGCTCGGGTACACCTCTTCCGCGGGGAGCTCTTCACGCAGCCTCACGACGGAGCCAAGGACCCGCGCGCGGTGCGCGCCGCGGGATGTCGCTGCCCCGCGGGGGCAATTCAAGAACGCCTACATCCCCCGCACCATGACGACGAACAACGCCGGCCGGGAGCGGGGATGGTTTTATCTCGCGCAACGCCGAGCTCCGGCCTTCCCCCCCTACACCGGCCGGGTGTTCAAGGAGAGGCCTAGCTCCCGGGGCTACGGGGTGTCCACGCCCCGACCGGCGCGGCAGAGTCGGTGCCGGGCGCACCGCGGCGGTCGAGGAAGCACGGGGTGACCGCGATGGGCGTCCTCGCCTTCCTCCACCATCGGCGGGTCGTGCCTCGATGGAGAGGCCGCCTCGCATCTTCGAGATGACGGAGGCGGCCAACCCCGTCGACCGGCGAGGTCGCGGATGCTCCCGACGCTCCTTGAGCGGCCGTATGCGCTCACCCGGCGCGGAGCGCCGTCGACACCGGACGCCGCCGCCGCCCGAGGGCCGGACCCCGTGTGACGTCGAGATGCTCCCCCTCGGCCCGCGGGTGAGTTGTGTTCCTCGATTTCGTTTTAGTTCTTGGTCTTGCTTTCGTCTCCTCGATTCGCCATTGTCGCTCTTGTGCGCACCGGTGGAGTTCAACATCGCCAAGTCCGTTCCACCCACCCCCGACCCCCGCGCGCTCGGCCGGGCGGCGCGGCCGGGAGCGGCCAGGAGCGGGCGGCGCGCAAGAGGGAGCACGCCGTGCGTCGCCAAGCGCGCCGCGACCAACGGTCCGCGGAGTACCGGCGGCGTGAGGAGCTGGGGCTCTCCTCCCCGGATATCGAGGAGCCCTCGTCCTCGGAGCATGACGAGGAGGAGGATTCTGAGGGGGAGGGCCCCTCAGACAGGTGGCAGCCCGCGCCCCCGTCGGCCGGAACCCGCGCCGCCGGCCGGGGTGGCTTCGTGCGGGGCGGGCGCACCGGCGCCCGCCGCCGGGCACTCGTCTTCGGGGCGGTGCGCGCCGCGGAGGTGCCGGCGCGCGCCACGGAGGGCGCGCGCGCAAGCGTGCTCGCGCGCGGGCCGGCGTGCCCGCACGCGCGGCACCGTCGTCGGGGCGCGACGACCGGCGCGCCCGCGCGCGGGGCGAGCGTGCCCCCCGCGTGCGGCGGCGCCTTTGGGAGGTGCGGCGTCGGTCGCGCCCGCGCACGGAGCGGGCGCACTGCGCGCGGACGGCCGGCGCCGTCGGGAGGCGCCGCCCGCAGCGGCCGCAGCCGCACCGGCCTCATCCGCAGAGGCCTCGAGGAAAAGGAAACGGGCCTTTTCCTCCGCGAGGTAAGGAGCTTGTCCTCCTTTGTTTGGTTTTGATTTGCCGGTGATTAGGTGCTCTAACCCTCCGTTCGCGTCTGCGCAGGGCTGTGCCAACCGTTCCTCCTCTTGCACCGGCCAAGGTGCTGAGGACGGGCGCATCGATCGCCACCCGGCGGCGCTCGTCGAGGGGGTCGCGCCCTGGGACAAGCGTGGCGGCGGGCACTAGCTCGCGGGGCCCGCCGGGACCTCGAGACCCCGCCGGCGGACCAGCCCGCCGCGGTGCGGCCCGCAGGCCGCCGGGGCGGCGGCCGCCGGCCGTCGCGGAGACGCGGGCCGCGGCGGCGGCGACGGTGGTGGTGGAGCCCGCGGTGGCCGCCACCGCGAGGAGGTGGAGCGGGCAGCCCGCGGGGGCGCTTCGTGGATGCGGCGGTACGCCCGGAGGTGGCGGCCACGGTGGCGCGGCGGCGCCGTGGCCGCGGAGACGCGGGTGGAGGTGCCGGCGGAGGCGGCGCAAGCGGCCGCGCCCGCCGGCGATTTGCAAGCGGAGGTGGTGGAGCTCTCGGACGACTCCCCGCCGCCTGGATGGAATCAGTGGGCCAGCTGGCCCACGAACTCCCCCGAGCCCCAGGAGGGGGCCCTCGTGAGGCGGCACGAGGGTCACATGGTGGTGGGGGGCCGAGGACACGGTGCCGAGGCCTCGTCCTCCCACGCCGGCCGCCCGCCCAGGTGGGGGGGCCGTGGAGGATCCCCCGCGTTCGCCGACGCTGCGGGGGAGCAGAGCTCGGGGCGAGCTCGGAACCACGGCGCCACGCTCAACGCGCGCGTTGAACGAGGCGCCGCGAGTCCACGGCGGCCCGGCCCGGCTCGTCTTCCGGGTGAGCCACGCTGCTCGTCCCTCTTCCTTTTTCGTCTCCGTGTGCTGCATTCAAGCATTGACACCTACGAGATTTGATGTGTGGACGCCGGGGAGCTCGAGCGTCGCGCCCACGACAAATACGACGCGTTCGACCAGGTGAACGCCGAGGCCCGCCAGCTCCGTGAGCGATGCGGCGCTTTCGACGCGCTTGTGGACGCTCTCGGACACCGACGGCCGGCCAGCGCCCGGCGATGGCGTGGTGCGACGAGCTCCCGGGAGAGCTCGGGCGGGGACGCGGCGCGCCGGCCGAGCCTCGAGCGGATCCGCGCGCCCCTCGTCGATCGTGACGAGGCGCTATGTAATGCGCGCGCGGACCTAGAGAAGACGCGGACGTTGGCCGCCAACCCGGGAGGCAGAGGTGGCCACCGCTCGCGCCGAGGCCCGGGAGCTCCGCACGTCGCTCGAGGGGGCGCGGGTGCGGGGCCGCCGGGCCGAGGAGCCGGCGTGCGGGTTGGAGCGACGCGCCAAGGAGGCCGACGACCCGAGGGCCGCCCTCGACGCCAAGGTCGCGGCCCTCGTCGCCGCCGAGGAGCGCGCCCAGCAGGAGCGCATCGCCCGCCGGGGGGCAGAGGGCGGCTCCCGAGCAGAGCAGTCGCCCTTGGCGACGCCCCGAACGGCGCCGGAGCGGGAGCGCGCCGCGCGCGAGGCGGCGGAGAAGTCGCCGGGAGGAGCGGAACGCCGCATTTTCCAAGGTTGAGGATGATGCGCTCGCGCCGCATCGCAACGCCCGGCCCAGAGCCGGCCCTCCGCGAGCAAGGCGAGGCCGTCCAGCGTCTCGAGCTGGCACTCGAGTCCGCGCGCTGTGACCTCGATCTGGAGAGGAAGCAAGTCGAGGGTGAGACTTTTTGACTTGTTTATTGGTTTTCTGCTTTAGAGGGTTCGCTTCTCCCTTTCTGATCTCTTGTCGTCTTGTTGATTCCAGGCTTGCGCACAGCCTTGGGGCACGCTGCTGGGCGGGCCGAGGCCCTGCAGGCTTCCTACGACTCCTCGAGCGGAGAGCTGCGAGGAGCCGCGTGACGCGGCCCCCTCGAGACCTGTCGCGTCGTCGAGGAAGGCGAGGCCCAGGCCGGCAGCTCGGCCGGCCGCCGCCCGCGCGCCCTCGGCGGCCACGTCACCGAGCGGATGCGGCGGGCGTTGCACTTGGGCGTCGGAAGGCCCTCGGAGTGGTGCGATCCCACTACGAGGTCAACCTCGAGGCGCTGGCGGAGGGCTATATCGTGCCCGAGGGCGTCGAGGACGAGGTGGCCATGGAGCGCGCGGACGCGCTTGCTGCTGACGCCGCCGGGTCGCTCGCCGAGGCCTTCGAAGAATTCCTCTTCCCGGACGCCGCCGATGCTGCTGCTCCACCCGCCTGAAAGCATCTGGGCGCTAGGCCCGTTTTTTGTTCATGTGTATCAGAATTCTGGCCTCGTGGCCTTTTGTAAATAAACAAGTCGTCTTGTGAACATAAGCAGTTGCTGTAAATGAAGTTGTTTGCTTATTACGCCTTTTGTTTCTCCTTCTTCCTGAGTAGATTCTAGTTAGGGGAGTTCGTTTTTCGTGGGGGGCCCGCCGGGGTTGGAGGCGAGAGAGACGGGCCATAGCCACGCGGCGTAGGCCGCCTCTCGGCTCGCACGCTCCTTCCGCCGTGCCACCTCGCGCCCGTTCGAATCATGGCTCGAGGTTGAAGTAGGAAACAAACTTAGCGCGTGTTGTTACGTTTTTTGCGCGAAAAAATGGGACTATTTGGGGGGGGGGGGGTGCCCCCCCCCGCAAGAGGCCCCCGAGGGTAACTTGGGTTTCAGGGGAAAGCCGAGTTGCCCTTTTATTAAGTTTGGAGCGTTTACATAGGTGACACCAACTGGGGTGTTGGCCATGCGTTTTTACAACATAAAATACTTGGAAATCCTAGCTAAGGGTAGAAGCGACGTAGCTGTTGGATGTTCCAAGCATTGGTAAGTTCTTCGCCGTCCTCGTTGGCCAGCTTGTACGTGCCCGGCTTGAGCACCTTCACTACGACGTAGGGTCCCTCCCATGGGGGCGATAGCTTGTGGCGCCCTCGGTTGTCTTGGCGTAGCCTTAGGACCGCATCCCCTTCGCCGAAATCCCCGCGACGTACCTTGCGTGCTTGGTAACGTCGTAGGACCGTTGATACCTTGCGGAGTGCATCAACGCCACGAGGCGCACTGCGTCTAGCCGGTCCGGCCGAGTCCTCGCGGGCTCGCCGGTTAGCATCTTCGTCGTACCCTCGAATCTCGGGCGACCCATATTCCGTGTCCGTGGGGAGGACGGCCTCCGCGCCATGGACTAGGAAAAACGGGGTGAACCGGTGGCTCGCTTTGGGGTTGTCCTTAGGCTCCACACGACCGCCGGTAGTTCTTGGAGCCATTTTCGGCCGCATTTGTTGAGCCGGGTCAAAAACTCGGGGCTTGAGGCCTTGCGTAATCATGCCGTTGGCACGCTCCACTTGGCCGTTGGTCCGTGGGTGTGGCACGACCGCCCAATCCACGCGGATGTGGAACTTGTCGCAACTCCAAAACTTCCGGCCCGTGAACTGGGACCCGTTGTCTGTGATGATGGAGTTTGGCACTCCAAAGCGGTAGACGATGTCGGTGAAGAACGTGACCGCCTGCTCAGCCCTCAAATTCGTGATGGGGCGCACCTCCACCCACTTGGAGAATTTGTCGATCGCGACAAGCAGGTGGGTGAAGCCCCCGGGCGCCTTCCGCAGGGGCCCGACGATGTCCAACCCCCACACGGCGAACGGCCATGTTACGGGGATCGTTTGCAGAGCGTGAGCGGGCAAATTGGTCTTGCGGGCGTAGAACTGACACCCTTCACAGGTGCGCACAATTTCGCTGGCATCCGCGACCGCGGTAGGCCAGTAGAAGCCCTGGCGGAACGCGTTGCCAACGAGGGTGCGCGGCGCGGCGTGGTAGCCGCAGATCCCCGCGTGGATGTCCCGTAGGAGCTCGCGCCCCTCGGGAATGGGTATACATCGCTGGAGGATGCCTGATGCGGCGCGCTTGTACAGCTCGCCGTCGACGAGGGTGAATGACTTGGCCATCCTGGCGATGCGCCTGGCCGCGGCCCGGTCTTCGGGGAGCTCCCCTCGAGCAATCCAGGCGATGTACTTCTCCCGCCAGTCCGCCTGAACGGGAGCCGGCTCGATGTCCATCGCGACAGCCTCGTGGGAGCCGTACCACTCGAGAAGGGAGAGCACGTACGCCTCGTTCGAGGGGTCCTCTTCCATGGGTTCCGCACCCGCCGGGGTTCGAGGGAGCCCCCCGAGGGTCCGCCGTCGCTCGAGGGGTAGGGCTCGAAGGTGACCGAGGGTCGCGCGATGTCGCGCGCGAAAACGTTCGGGGGAACGGTGATCCGCCCGTACGCTATTTTTTCCAACTCATCCGCTTCCTCGTTGTACCGGCGGGGGTACATGATTAAGCTCGATGCCGTAGAACTTGTCTTCGAGGGCCCGCACGGCTTACAAGTAGGCCTCCATCTTGTCATCGTGGCAGCTCGCGTTCTTCATGACTTGATCGATCACGAGCCGCGAATCCCCCTCGTACGTCGAGGCGCTTGATGCCCAACTCAATGGCGATTTTGAGGCCGCGAGAGAAGGGCCTCGTATTCCGCCATATTGTTGGATGCGGGGAAGTGGAGGCGCACTTTCGCGTAGCGCATGTGTTCCCCGAGGGGTGACACGAAGAGCAGGCCCGCGCCCGCTCCTGTCTTCATCACCGAGCCGTCGAAGAACGAGAGTCCAAGACTCGCTTGAATCCGAGGGGCGGCGGCACCGCGTGTCCGTCCACTCGGCCGACGAAATCGGCTAAGATTTGCGATTTGATGGCCTTGCGCGGAGCGTAGGCGAGCGCCTCGCCCATCAACTCCACGGACCACTTGGCAATTCCGCTCGCCGCGTCGGGGGTTGCGGATGATCTCTCCTAGCGGGAAGGAAGAGACCACCGTAATCGGGGTGGGCCTCGAAGTAGTGGCGGAGCTTGCGCCGCGCGAGGACTACCGCGTACAACAAACCTTCGGACCCGAGGGTAGCGCGTCTTCGTGTCCGACAGACTTCGCTGATGTAGTAGACCGGCCTCTGCACAGGCAAGGCATGCCCTTCCTCCGTGCGCTCCACAACGATCACGCGCCGACCACCCGGGTGGTTGCGGCCACGTAGAGTTGGAGGGGTTCGCCGTCTCGCGGCGGCGTAAGGATTGGGGCGTGCGTCGAGACGCCCGGCTCGTCGAGCGCTTCCTGGGCCTCGGCGGTCCAAGAGAAGCGCTCGTGCTTCTTGAGCAGCCGGTAGAGGGGCGGTGCCCTTCTCACCGAGCCTCGAGATGAAGCGGCTTAAGGCGGCGAGGCACCCCAACACCTTCTGCACCCCTTTGAGGTCCCGAATTGGACCCATTCGCTCGAGGGCCGCGACCTTTTCAGGGTTGGCCTCGATTCCCCGCTGGGAGACGATGTACCCTAGGAGCATGCCCCGCGGCACTCCAAAGACACATTTTTCGGGGTTGAGCTTGACCCCGTTTGCCCGTAGGCAGCTGAACGCGACGCCAAGGTCGTTAACCAGGTCGTCCGCCTTCCTAGTCTTGACGACGATGTCGTCCACGTAAGCCTCGACCGTCCGCCCGATATGGTCCCCAAAAACGTGCTGCATGCAGCGCTGATATGTCGCGCCCGCGTTTCTGAGGCCAAAAGGCATCGTGACGTAACAGAACGTCCCGAACGGTGTGATGAACGAAGTCGCGAGCTGGTCGGACTCCTTCATTTTTATTTGGTGATATCCCGAATAGGCATCAAGGAAACAGAGTAGTTCACACCCGGCTGTAGAATCAACGATTTGATCTATGCGTGGCAAAGGAAAAGGAACTTTTGGACATGCTTTATTGAGACCGGTGTAGTCTATACACATCCTCCACTTGCCATTTTTCTTTTTTACAAGCACGGGATTAGCTAGCCATGTAGGGTGGAACACTTCCTTGATGAATCCGGCCTCGAGGGAGCTTCCGCAGCTCCGCTCCGATCGCCCGTCGCCGCTCCTCGTCGAAGCGGCGCAGCCCGCCGGCCGCACGCGCGCGCGAGCGTTAGGGCAGATATCAAGGGAGTGCTCGCGGACCTCCCTCGGGATGCCCGGCATGTCCGAGGGGCTCCACGCGAAGACGTCGGCGTTGGCGCGGAGGAAGTCGACGAGCACTGCTTCCTATTTGGGGTCGAGGGTCGAGCTGACCCTCAACGCCCTGCCCTCGGGGGCCGACGGGTCGAGGGGGATCCCTTTGGTTTGCTCGGCGGCCTCGAAGGTGCCGACGTGCTTGGCGGCGGAGCTGAGGTCGTCGTTGACCATCTTCTCCAGTGTGTTCACCAGCGCTTCATCCAGCGCTAGTGCCTCTGCATGTTCCACGCACTCGACGTCACAGTCGAATGCATGCTCGATCGACGACCCGACGGTGATGACGCCGTTTGGACCCGCATCTTCATCTTCGGGTACGTGTAGTTGGGGACCGCCATGAACTTGGCATAGCATGGTCGCCCAAGGATGGCATGGTAGGCCCCTTTGAATCCCACCACCTCGAAGGTGAGGGTTTCCTTGCGGAAATTCTTGGGGGTCCCAAACGAGACGGGCATCGACCGCCCGAGGGGTTGAACCTGCTTGCCGCGCGCGATGCCGTGAAACGGCTTCGTGCCGGGCCGCGACTCGGTCCAGCCCAATCCCCATCGTGCGCAAAGTATGCGCGAAGAGGATATTGAGG
This sequence comes from Cenchrus americanus, assembly GCA_947561735.1. Lineage (NCBI taxonomy): Eukaryota > Viridiplantae > Streptophyta > Magnoliopsida > Poales > Poaceae > Cenchrus > Cenchrus americanus. The sequence goes on along the minus strand of OX387241.1, from coordinate 26,574,511 downwards.
CTACCGCTCCGTCCATAAGGACCTTCGAAAACCGGGCGTTCCCAATGATGGGATCGACCACCGGTGGTCTTGGCCCGGTTCGGGATGCGGTTTGGGTGATCATCCCGGCTAAAGGTGATGGCATCCTTCGACCAGCTAAGAAAGGCCGAGGTGCCCTCTCGCGGCGAGGACTTCGTGCCGCTCCTTCTTGCGTTGCCGGTCGACATGTCGACGTAGGTCCCCCAAAGATGAGGAACACATTTTCGACGGCGGGGAAGCCACCCGCGTCGCCATCGCCCCCATCCTTCTTGGCCTCCGCCTCCTTCGCGGCGGCACGGCCATAGAACTTCTTGAGCATGTCGCCTTGCTCAAGAGTGTGGTTCACGGGGGTCTTGTGGTAGGGGCATGGCTTCTTCATCATGTCGTCGAACACCCCCCGGCCTCGAAGGGCCGGTCGAGGGCCCCGTCGAGCGGGTCGACGCCGAGGGCCTCGGCGTTGCCACCGTTGCGCCCCTCGCTCGCGCGCCCGCGGCGCGGCTTCTTCCCCTTCTTGCCCCGCTTGTCGTTGCGCGCGGCTCCTTGGACCCGCCGCCCTCCGCGGGCGTGTCCTCGCAGCGCTTGCCCTTCTTGCCGTCGAAGATTGCCCCCACGGCCTCCTCTCCCGAGGCGAAGCCGGGTGGCAATGTCGAACAACTCGTTCGAGTCCGTGGGCGGGCTGCGTCCCCAACTCGCGCACAAGGTCCCGCACGTGGTGCCCTCGAGGAACGCGTGCACGATCTCGGACCGTGCCACGCCGGGGAGCTCGTGCGCCGCTTGGAGAAACGCCGTATGAAGTCCCGTAGCGATTCGCCCGGCTCGCGTGCGGGAGCGCCGCATCCCAGGAGTTCCCGTGGCACACGTACGTGCCCCGGAAGTTGCCCACGAAGGTGTGGACTAGATCGTCCCAGTTATGGATCCGGGCCGGCGGGCAAGTGCTCGAGCCATGTCCGGGCCGCGTCGCCCAGGTGCAGGGGCAAGTTGCGGATGATTACTTCGTCGTTGGTGGCCCCGCCCAGCTGACAAGCTAGGCGGTAGTCGTTGAGCCAGACGCGGGGGTCCGTCTCCCCGTTGTATTTGACGATCGTCGAGGGCTGACGGAAGCGCTGGGGGAACGCCGCCGTGCGGATCTCCCGCCGAACACACGGGTGCCGGGGGCTCCGTGTCGGGGAGCGATCCTCACCGCTGTCGTAGCGTCCACCCCTTCGAGGGTGGTAACCCCTAGCCGCTCGCGCGTCCGCCTTGCCGGTGCGCCTGGCGTTGATGACGTTGCGGGCATCGCCATCCGGCACCCCCGCGCGTGTCGAGGAGCCGTTCCTTGGCCGGCGTGCGCCCCCGGTCGGCCGGGTTGACCCACGTGCACCGAGGGTTCGCCTCCGGGTGCGGGGTCATCACCCCGTGCGTCCCCCCTGTTGGCGGATGCGTGAGGCCGAGCTCTCGGCCCTGCCGGACGGCCGCTTGCTCAAGGAGGGTCCGCACCTCGCGGTGCATGTCTCGAGCCTCGGGGGTCGAGGGTGCCGCATGGCGCGTAGCAACGCCGCGGCGGCGATGAGCTTTTGGCTCGCCCGTGGCGGAGTATCCACATTGTCGACGTTGGGGACGGGGGTTGAGGCGGTCACGGACTGTCGGCACGCCCTCCCGCGCGCGTTCGCCGCGTGCGGAGGCCTCCCCCGCCATCGAGGCGCGGAGCGGCCGCACCGCCCGTACTCCTCCGCCGGCTTGGCCTCGAGCTCGCGGGCTTGGGCCACGCGCGCGTCGACGTCGGCCCCGAGCGGAGAGCGCTCGGCCCCGCGGCCGGGCGCGTGGCGATCCCCCGGGGCGGGCGTGACTTCCCCGTCTCGGCACCCGCCGCACCGGCGGCGTTGGCCGGTCGTTGGTGATGACGGCGCAACACTCCCGCGTGGGGTCGTAGCTCCCGTCTGCCGGAGTCGTCGGAGCGCCCAAACCGTAGTCCGTGGCGTCGAGGAAGCGCCCCGAACGCGACCGGGTCCCGCACGCGGGAGAAGTCCCCACTCCGCGTACCCGTGGCGGTTGGCGGGTGGCATCGTGTCGACGGAGCCGGGGACGACTCGTCCGGCTCGCCGAGGTGCGGGGTCCCCGGCGACGAAGACGTGACGGCCGGGTGGAACCGGCGCATCGTCGTGTTCACGTTGGCGTTATGGGCCGTCGTGGCGCCACGCGGCCCGACGGGGGATGCGCGGCCCCGAGACCGCACGCGGCCCCGCGGGCGGTGGCGGCTGTTGTGACGGTGGGCGCACCGCGTTGGGCGGCGGCGCGCTCGGCTTGCCGCCGCCGGACCGCGCCCTCGGCGTGAGCGCGCCCCGAGCGACGACGGCGTCGCGGCGTTGACCGACCCGCGGCATCCGTGCTGCGGGCGCCGCGCCGTGTCGTGCGTGCGGCGGAGACCGGGAGCGGACACGGCCTCGCGGCCGCGCGCGAAGCTCCTCACGATTGGTGAGGCGCATGAGATAGCCGTTCCCCGTGGCCCGGAAGTTCAAGTCTCCGAAGCGGATCTCGAACCCGGCGGGGGAGAGGGTCCGAGCTACCCATGTTGTAGCGGGTACTACGGTACTCAGTGCGAATCACCATGGAGGGAGTTGGCGAAATGACCTTAGGCGCTCGTTTGCCCCACGGTGGGCGCCAACTGTCGGTGCGGAATATGGTCCCGACACTAACCAGTAGATAACGCCTAGGTCTATCCCTCAATGGTCGATGCCAAGCAACAAATGACACAAGGTTTTATCCTGGTTCCGGCCGAGGGGGTCGTACGTCCAGCAGGGGCGTGCTCGTGGCACTATATTGCTCGGCACCGGGGGTGCTTGTAGTGGGGCAAGTACAAGCAAGGCGGGAGAGGAAGCGTGGCTTCCAAGTCCCTGGGAGAATGGCTGAGGATGTTGTTAACACCAAAATTTGGTAAGGAGTATGACATGTGGGTCCGATTCGGAAAAGAGTCCGTCCGGTGGAAGGAAAGGTATCTTCGAGAGATTTTCGGCGAAGGATCCGCGGTCGGCTATCCGCTCCCGGTTCGGCAAAGGAACAAGAGAGCTGATTTTGCGGGATTGGACGGTGACGTGGCTCGATCGGGGGGAAGCGAATGGATGGACGAGCGATCAAGTTTAGTTAGGCAATGAATCCATTCGCAATTGTAATCGGCGGGGTATAAATATGATCCCCGGATGTATGTAAAACGGACGTTCATTCCTCAATACACACCGGCCTTGCGCCAAAACCCTAGAGTCCCTTGTCGTGTCGTCGAGTTCTTCGAGAGGACCAATCGATCCGTCGACCTCCGTGAGTACCGGCAACCTTGTATCATGTCTAGTATCATGCGGTGGATTTAGATCTCGATGCAAGTAGTCTTGTTACCATGCTTCGTGTCATGCGGTAGATTCAAGCTTGGTTCAAGAGGGTTTCTTGTTAGATCATGAGCCATGCGGTAGGCTAAGGTCTAGCTCGAAGCTAGTTATCGGCTCTATTGGGTTTTGGCAAGATCCAATAGATTCATTAAGTTATCCCGTATTATCATGAGTTTTTGCTTTATGTTTTAATTCATGTAATACACTTTTGCCCAATCTAGATGGGTTTGGATCGGCTCTTTTCCTTTTAAGATCCGTGCACGAGCGGGTTTCGTATTTTTGACGCGTGGATCTCGTGCTCTCCGATAGCCGAAACCGAATCGATCTAGGTTGTTACATGTTGCGGGTTCAAGCTTGCTTTGTTAGTATAAATCTTGAAAGAGCCGGGTATCATGCGGTAGATGCAGGTTTTTGGGTTGCTTTGGGGCTAGTCATCCGGTGGATTAGATTTCCAATTCAGCCTGATAGATTTATGCACGTGGTAATGTTTGTTCCTTCTTCATGGACCCCGAATCGGTTGTTCAGCCGCATTCGGTTATATCTTCACGGGTAGATCACGTGCGTTATTTATGTTTTAAAAGACGTGTGCTTCTAGCTTTCCATATTTAGGTTGTATCATGCGGTGGATAGATCTATTTGTGGAAAGTGGTGCGTTCTTTCATGCAAGTTGTATCATGCGGTGGATAGATTTGCGATGTCGTGCCCGACGGATCTTAAAGTGATTAGACATGCGGTAGACTAACGCTTTGGATCTATGCATGCTTATTTTAATACATGATCATGTTCGTGCTCTATTTTATTTAACGTTAGTCTTCATGAGGATCGGTTATGGCTTGGCACATGCATCCATGTTCATTCAAAGATCGATCGTTGTCATGCTTACATCATCCATTCGGCAGTTGTTCTTTTTTCCTTCTTGGTTACCCGAATGGTCGTGGTTCTTTGACGGGTAGCTTCGCATAGCTACATGTCGTCTTGCTTGGCTTCTTAGCCGTAAATATGGAACCGCTCGGTACTACCGTAGGTTCCAATTTTTGGTATTTAATTGTTTCATCTTTTGTTAATTTTCGGGAAAAATTAGCGGCACGTCACTCTCTCTCTCTCGCGCGTGCGAAGCTAAGCTTTTCGGCTTATCTGTGTGATTGGCGCTGAGTGCGCATTTTGCGTCAACACACTTTTTGGCACGCCCAGTGGGACATACAGCCGAATTGATTCAAGATGCCTGAGATCACCGACCTCCTGGATGTCAGCATTGAGGAGCTTTCTCCAGAGCAGCATCAGCAGCTCTTAGACGCCGTGAATCAGTTTCAACAAAAGTGTCTCATGTCATTCAAGAAAAATCGAAGTGGTGTACCGTATCTGAAGAATGGCCTGCCCAGAGTGCTATTGCCGGGAGAAACCGACGCTACGACCCAACAAGAAAAGGAAGAATGCGCGCGGATCTTCCAAGAGTCGATGGACGACGTGCTCACCAAGCACAACCAAGCTTTCCTTGGGTCGCTCCAACAGATGATGGTGGCCCTCTTTGGCCGGGCGCGGGGCAAGCGTTCGGAAAGGCGTACGCCGGAAGAGCACCGTGAGCCGGGTGAATCAAGCTCTCGGCCGCCACCACGGGGCCGTGCGGCAGCCCCCTCCTCGGAGCTCCGGGAGCCAAGCGTTCCAACCTCCTCTACGGGGGCGGGGGCGGCCGGTTCGGCCCTCCGCCGCAGGCTTCGGGAAGTCAACCGATCCCGCCACCACCACGGAGCAAGCACGGGTCGCCCGTGCAACGGCCGAATCCGTACCGGCCCACGTACGGAGACCTAGCGTTCGGCTCATCCGGGGCCCCACTTGACCCCGCCGAAGAATAGCTCCGTCAACCAACCGGCTCCCGAGAGGAATCTATACGGCGGTGGCTATCATGAAGTGGGAAATTACGGGGCGTTCGACGCCTTCCCGCACCCCGGGGTACGCGCGGGCCGCGGGCGCTCGGGGAGGAGGATGCCCTAGCACGTAAGATGGCCGAATTGATGCGAGAATCGGTTCGGCCTCAAGCCAAGGATGGGGGCCCCACTTACGGGGCCGCCGTTCCCAGTGGTACTATAACGTGCTCCCCGCCGCCAAGGGTAAAACCACCGACGGAATTCACCAAGTTCTGCGGGCGGGACGAGACAAGCACGGTCGAGCATATCGCTCGTTATCTCATGCGGTGACCGGGGGAATGTTCGGCCGAAGAGACGTTCGGGGTTCGCTACTTCCCCGCCTCGGCGACGGGTCCGGCTTTCCGGTGGTTCTCGTCCTTGCCGCCCGAGTCGGTGGCCGGGTGGAAAGATTTGGAGCATAAATTCCACGCTCACTACTTCGGCGGCGAGTTCGAGAAGAAGCCGATCGATCTCGCCACCCCGAAGCAAAGGCACGATGAAACACCGCCGGAGTTTCGAGAAGATTCGAGAGAAGTCAAGGGCATGTGCTTCTCATTGAACTTGCCGGACGATCGGCTAGCCGACATGGCCGTCGCCGGGATGTTACCGGCCGTGCGCGAAAAGCTCTTTGGGATGGAGTTTGAAAACTTGGGCCAAGCGTCGCGAAATTATCCTTGATGAGTAATCGGTGCATATGGCCTCAAGAAGGACCCCAAGTTTGGCAAGCGGCACGACATCGCCGATATCTACAATCAATTCTTGGACAAAGATGATTTGTTCGAGGATTTCGACGACGAACCGGAGATAGCTGCGGCGAAATCATGTGGGGTAAAGAGCCTCTCACAATGAATCGGCGGGTCGGACGGACCAAAGGAACCTACGACTTCGACATCACAAAGGCCGACAAGTTGTTTGAGCTCTTGGTAAAGGAAGGCCGAATCAAGCCGCCCGAAGGGCACTCTATGCTTCGGCCGATGGAGTCAAAACGAAACGTTCTCGCGGCTTCCATGACAAGGGACTCGCACTCCATCAACGATTGCGGGGTCTTCGGTGATGAGGATCCGTAAGGCTATCCGGGAAGGGCATCTCAAGTTCGACAACAAGATGAAGGCTGGATGGCCACCCCTTCCCCGAGAACATGCTCGGCTTTTCCGTCAATGCGATAACGGACCGAAGAGAAAGGGAAAGTCAAGGTCCCGACCTCGCCCGGTGTCCAAGCAAGATGGATCGGTTGACCCGAAGCGCCAAGTGACCATAGAGCAAGTCCGGGGCGACGCCCCCGCGTTCTCAAGAGCCACATCGAGATCGGGGGAGTCGTCCAAGCCCAAACCCAAGGTGACGTCGCGCATCCTCCTTAATAAATGGCGGCGCCGAGATGGAGAAGGAACGCCGCCGGGAGCGTCGTCACGAGGGAGGAGCAACGCAGGGGCGAGGAGGAAGCGCGCGGATGGAATCGGGGAACGGCACGCGCGCGCGCGGGGAGCGCGCCCACGGGGGGTGCGCCTTCTTCGTGCACCGCCGGGAATGAAGGCCCGAAACTACCCACATTAAGGAAGCGTCCCGAATGCGGCGACGGATATGCCGAGTACGGGCAGAAAGCGCAATCGCCGATCCGTCCACGAAAGACTTGGAAGGGTCCTCCCGAATGGGGATCGGCGGCAAAAAATTGAAATCATTGATCATCCCGGGAAGCGCCGAGCTGATCTCGGGTGGGCCGACCACGAGGAGGACGAGGAGGTCTACGTCCGGCGAGAAGGGGGCAATGGTGCCCACCCGGTCTACGCAAGAGCCGGAAGAGGCGGGTCCAACGCTTGAGGAACCGCGAGATGAAGCAAGCCGGGGGTCCGGACGAGACGAAGTGGCGCCCCAAGGACCGGCCGGAAGGATCAAAGCGTCAAGCCCCCGCATGCATGGTATACTTCCCCGCCAAACGAGTTCATGGCTCCCGCTAACCGGGTGATGCGGGAGGAAGCTTCCTTTGACGACGAGCGGCCGAGGAGATGATGGCGCAACTCGGTGCTTGCCAAGCGGGCCATCTTCGACAAGCCGGCCAAGAATCGCCACATGAGGCCGCCGTAACTTGGGGGGGTACGTCAATGGCAAGCCATTGACCAAGATGTTCGTCGACGGTGGCGCGGCGGTTAACGTGATGCCGTACACCACCTTCGGGAAGCTTGGCATGACCCCGAGCGATTTGACACCAACAAGCATCATCCCGAACGACTTCGCGGGAACCCCTCGGACACCAAAGGATGCGCTCACGTGGACTTGATGATCGGGTCCAAGACGCCGCTCACCACCTTCTTCGTCATCGAAGGGAAGGGAGCCTACCGTCGCTTGGGCGGGGACCGGATCCACGCCAGCTCGGCTGCGTCCCATCCACTATGCATCAACCGATCCGGTGGGTGGACGATGAAATTGAGGTCGTACGGACGGACGACTCCGTGAGCGTGGCTAACATGGAACCAGCCTTGCGGGAATACCAAGGCATCGATTGCTTCTCGGGGAAGGAGCGGGGAGAAGGTCCCGTTGAACCCGTCGGCGGTGACCAACGGCCGATTCAAGCGGTCGGCTCTTACGGTAATTTTTAATGGAGAACCCCGTGGATGGCACCGATGGCAAGGCGGGACGAGGATTCATGTCGGCCGATAAGCCGGGAGGAAGTTGACATTGGAAACGGTGATAAACCGAGGCCGACGTTCATCAGTGCAGGTTTGCAACCAGACTTCAGGGGGAACTTAATCAAGCTTCTCAAAGAATATAAAGATTGCTTCGCCTGGGATTACTCGGAGATGCCTGGATTGGATCGATCCATCGTCGAGCACCGGTTGCCAATCAAGCCAGGATTCAAGCCATATAAGCAACCGCCCCGGAAAATCTACAAGGATGAAGTATTGGCCGATGTGAAGAAGGAAATCGAAAGATTACTTGATGCAAACTTCGTTCGGCCCCCCGCGTATATGCGGAGTGGATTTCTAACATCGTCCCCGTGTACAAGAAAAATGGAAAAATGAGAGTTTGCATAGACTTCGGGGACCTAAAACGGAGCTACTCCCATGGATGGATACCCAATGCCTATTGCCGATTTGCTAATTGACGCCGCTTGCCGGACACAAGGTGATTAGCTTCATGGATGGCAACGCGGGATACAATCAAATCTTTATGGCAATAGAAGACATCTCGAAGACGGCCTTTAGGTGTCCTGGTCATATAGGCCTATTTGAATGGATCGTCATGACATTTGGGTTGAAAAATGCCGGTGCAACCTACCGGCGGGCCATGAATTACATTTTTCATGAGTTGATCGGCAAGACCGTGGAAATCTACATTGACGACGTGGTGATCAAGTCCTTAAGCCATGACTCCCATCCGGAAGATGTGAAGAAAACCCCGGAATGCACCGGAAGCATGGTCCGAAGATGAATCCAAACAAGTGTGCATTTGGGGTGTCGAGTGGAGAGTTCTTGGGGTTTTTGGTCCACGAAGGAGGGATTGAAGTTGGCAAAAAGAGCATGAAAGCCATTGATGAAGTCGTTCCTCCAACCAACCTCAAGGAGTTGCAATCACTGCTCGGCAAGATCAACTTTGTGAGAAGGTTCATCTCAAATTTATCACAGAAGGTGTTGCCGTTCTCTCCGTTGCTAAAACTAAAGAAGGATCAGAAGTTCACATGGGGCGACGAACAACAAAAGGCTTTTGAAGAAATCAAGCAATACATGAAGGAGCCGCGGTCTTTGGTTCCTCCTCGGCGAACAAGCCTTTCAAGTTGTACGTGGCGGCCGATACCCAAACTATTGGATCGGCCCTTATTCAAGAATTCGAAGGGAAGGAGCGGGTAGTAGCTTATCTTAGCCGAAAACTACTTGATCCTGAAACCAGGTATTCGGCTATGGAAAGATTGTGTCTTTGCGTATACTACTCGTGTACAAAGTTTCGGCACTACTTGTTGAATGCCGAATGCACCGTATACTCGAAGTTTGATGTGATAAAACATATGTTATCTATGCCAATTTTGAATGGTCGGGTTGGCAAATGGATTTTAGCTCTATCAGAGTTCGAGTTGAAGTTCGAATCGGCAAAAGCCATCAAAGGTCAGGTCATTGCCGATTTTATAACCGAACACCGTGACCTTTCGATTGATTCGCTTGAAATTACCCCATGGGCTCTATTCTTCGACGGGTCATCATGTGGCAAAGGTGGGGGAGTAGGGATTCTACTAATTTCTCCCAGAGGTGAGATGTTCGAATTCGCCATTCCTATACAACCCACCGTCACAAATAACGGTGGCCGAGTACGAGGCGCTCGCTTCGAGGGCTTCAATATTTGAGAGAAGCCGGGGCCGTTTCAGTTGAAGTTTATGGAGATTCAGAGTTAGTCATCAAGCAATTGAACGGCCAAGTACGAGTGCGAAGCGAGGCGGCGAGGAGTTACTACGAGGAATGCGAGAGAAATCTTGAAGGGCTTTCCACCGGTAACCTTACAAAGACATTCCCGAGAGAGCATAACGAGGAAGCAAACAGGGTTGGCTCGGAGCGCCTCGGGTTATAAAGAGAGTCAAGAAGCATTTCTTTGCGAGAGGTGAGCGCAATGGGGATGGATCTTACGGAAGATGATTGGAGGAAAGAGATCGTTGACTATTTGAGAAATCCATCCCGAAAAGTCTCTAGGAAGCTCAGGTACAAGGCAATCAAGTTCGTTCTTCTGGATGACAATTTATTCTATAAATCATTAGATGGAGTATCGTTGCGATGCCCGGGTCCAGAAGAAGCCAAGAACATGATGAGCGAGGTGCACGATGGGATATGTGGAGCGCACCAATCGGCCTATCGCATGAAATGGGTTATTAGGCGAGCTGGATGCTTTTGGCCGACGATATTAGAGGACTCGCTTTGAGTATTACAAGGGGTGTCAAGATTGCCGGAGGTTCGGGAATATTCAAAGAGTTCCCGCATCGGCGTTAAATCCCATCATCAAGCCATGGCCATTCGGGGGTTGGGGTATAGACTTGATTGGCCAAATTAATCCACCATCTAGCAAGGGGCATAAGTTCGTGCTTTTGGCTACGGATTACTTCACCAAATGGGTCGAGGCAATCCCACTCAAGAAGGTGACATCGGAAAACATGATCGAATTCGTCAAGGAACACATCATCTATCGATTTGGGATTCCTCGGACTATTACCACCGACCAAGGGGCACAATTCGTGTCATTGGAATTCGTAGATTTTGCCGAAAGCATGGGAATCAAACTCGTTTAATTCTTCTCCATACTATGCCCAAGCTAATGGTCAAGCGAGAGGCTTCTAACAAGATCATGATCAAGCTTATACGAGAAGAAGATCGACCGAAGCCGAGGAGATGGCATTCGGTACTCGGTGAAGCGCCGTGGGCTTACCGAATGGCCCCCCATGGAGCTACAAAGACTTCTCCTTACGAGTTGGTTTACGGGCATCGCGCGATCTTGCCCCGGGAAATGCAATCGAATCAAGGAGAGTAGTGCCGCAAAACGATTTGAGCTCCAAGGATTACGGTGGCCTAATGATGGATGAGTTAGAAGATTTGCATATGATCCGTCTCGGGGCCCCGGAAAACATCGAGAAAAACAAGCCGCGGGTCGCCAAATACTATAACAAGAAAGTAAAAGTAAAGCAATTCACGGAGGGCGATCTAGTTTGGAAAGCGCTACTGCCGATTGGAACTAAATACGATGAATTCGGCAAATGGTCCCCTAACCGGGAGGGGCCTTTTCGTGTGGTCGGATGCGTTCCGGTAATGCATACATATTGAAAACTTTGCTAGGAGAGGAGTTTTCCGCCGCAATAAATGGAAGATATCTGAAGAAGTATTATCCTAGCATTGAAATCGATCGATGATTATACACATCCGACACGAAGCGGCCCGGCGCTCGAGGATGAGGCCGCCTTTAGAACAAAAATCCATGAACAAAAGGAAATGGCCGCGTTGCTCGATGCATTGCCCTTAGCTCAATACTACACCACAACCGGTTTCTTGCGAGATTACACATAGCAGCCCCGAAGGCCAAATCCCCTAAGGGAGGGAAGCGAAGGCGTGGAGTAAGAAGCGAAAGTATGGTTCAATCTTTTCTTTGCTTCTTCGTCGTTGCTCCCTCTTCGGTTGTTCCGGGACCACCGTGACGGCGACTTGGAACGCACGAGGATGGCCACGATTGGCGGCCTCTACCAAGCTATCCCGGTGCCGCCTTCAAGGTTGCCGTACTCGTCGGAGACATCCGGAGCAAAAGAATCAAGGTTAGGGGCAAGAAATCCGGATGCAAACATGAAGGGGGACGAAGCGTTTACCCCCTACTAGTGCTTCCGGCGCCATACGACGCTCGCGTTCGGCTTGGCGGCGGACGGACATGTCCCTAAGGTCACGCTCCGGGCGCCGGCACGGCGGCGCGGCCTCGATGGATGACCCTTTGCTCGGGCGTGGCATCCTCCGCCTCGGGGAGAAGAATCGGAGGAGATGTACTCGGGAACATCTTCGGTTCCGATGATTTCTTCGAGAAGCAAATCAAGGCCGAAAGAGGCGAGAGGAAAACATGAAGCGCAAGATCAAGCGAAGGGCAAGGAGCAGATCAAGAAAGAACTCACTTCCGAATCGTACGCTTCCTTGACGAGCCGCTCCCCCGAGGTTGTTTACCCTTGTCCATGGCGTTGGGGTTTTTTCTTCTAGCAAAGAAGAAGAGACGAGAAGTGATGGAGGAGTGTGCGAGTGGAATTGCGAGCACCCCACGGGCTATTTTATTGACCAAGGAGGCGCGTTGGGAGTGGTGATGCAGCCGGATACACCTTGTTGGAATACCAAGCGGCGGGGTTTTCCACCGAGTGCGAAGGGTTTTCTTTGAACGGTATTTACGGATTGCCGAATTGGGATCCTTTGTGGATCTTGCGCCAAGGGGCGAGTTGTTTGCGAGCGTTCGGCTAAAGACGGTTCCCGGATGCATTCGAAGAGGACAAATTCACGGATGTAAATGAGAAGGGAGATATCACGGAACAAATGCGACATTCCAAAAGTTCATCATATATTGCCGACATTTACACATCCCTAGTACAATCTAATCAAAGAGTCCGTTCGGCACGGATCGGGGATGGGTAATTTCGGCAATGGCGTCGCCGTGGCCGTCGAGGCGCTCCGAGATGAGCTCGATCTCATCGATATCCTCCGGCGCGCCGCCACGGAAGCCACGCGGCCCGGTGGAATAGTCGACGTCCGTATGCGTCGCCATCGCAGCCAGGGCCCAAGGTGGTGCCCGGACGAACACCATGGACGGCCACCTCGTCAATGCGGCGCTCCACCGCGGCCGGACGCTCCGCCGGCGTGTCGCCGTGAGCGTTCACCTTCTCCACCGTTTGCTCTACCGGCGCTTTTAGCTGGTTGAGCTCGGCATCACGGCCGCAAAGGACAAACAAGAAGGGATTAGCATCAAAGGCCGGACTAAATCAAGAATCGAACCGTACCATCAATGGCTTCCGACTGCTCGTTTCCGCCGGTCCTCCCACTCTAGTTCGGCCACGCCCGCCTTTTTGGAGACGGCTTCCGGCTCAAGACGAGACGCTTCTAGCTCCTCCTTGAAGCGAATAGCGTCCGCTTCCCCGTACGGCACGGGGAGTGGCCATCGGACTCGAAGAGTCATCGGGGGAGGGGCCGATTGGCGGCGCGCGGGGCGAATTCCACCGAATCAAACGCGAAGGGGGGAGACGATTGTCAAGGTAAAGGAAGATCAAAAGGGAGATCGACAAGGGGAAATTGACGATCATTACCGCCGCGCGCATTAGCGCCGCTTCCCTCGGCCTCGTCGGAGGCGCGGCGGCGGTTGAGGCGGCGCACCATTGCGGTTTGGGGATGTGCACCGTTTGCAAGAAGGTCGGAGATTGGCAAAGATTCGAGAGCTAGAAGGCCCGGTGGAGAGCTAGGGGCACCTATGGCAACATTTATAGGCCTGGCGGGGGTAATTGTGGCTCCGAATCGTGGGCGTGGATCGTGGCGCACGTCCCAATAAAATCGGAAGGCGGAGAGATTTCCTTGACCAACCCGCCGGTGGGTCGTTTGGAGTTCTAAGCCGAAACGCGTGTGGGTCGATGGTTTCGGCTAAAGGAATTCAAGGTGTCGTTCGGCGATTAGCGTTTCACTACCGAATGGGTCGTTCGGCATCACATCTCAAAGTACGCCAAGGAAAGGAAACAAATCGCAAAGGAAATATTACAAGAACCACCGGTCCGGGTATACATCAATAAGAACATTCAAGCGTTAAGGAGTTTTGCAAGTGCGTGACGAACATCGGATATTATCAAGCGGGAATTATCCAAGATCTCCCGATAGTCCTTTTGGGCATCGGATAAGTCGAAAGCTCCCGCATCGCCTTTGCTTTACTCGGTAACGGCCGATTCTCGCTCCGCTTCGGTCTTTGCTATTAATCCGGGGAGATCGGCTATTTTCTTCCGGTCAATTTCAATCTCCGTTGACGGGCGTTTCAATTCCGCCTCTAGAGCAGCCTTTCGGCGACTTTCGGATCGTAAGAAGCTTGCGGGTCGGCCAAGGCATCCTTATGGCTTTTTGCTTGGGATTGTATCCCGTTCATGGCCTTGTTCGGCATCGGTTTTCTCCTTTTCAATGGCCGAGCGGGAGCGCAATTTCCTCCAAGTGCGCCTCAAGGGAACATAGAAGGGCTCTAAGTCGTAGATGGACGACGAGAAAAGCTTCGATGTCATCGGGAAGTTGGCGACTAATGGGCTCAAACATCTCTTCAAAATGACAGAGATCATTGAGCTGATCCTGGACGTCTTTTTCTAGCCGGGGCCGCAATTTCTTTGAGCTTGAGCAATACCTCGTCGGGCAACGGCTGGTTTACTTTTTTCATCACATCAGCAGCTGATGGGCCCTCTGATGGCAAGCTCGATGATGACGGGGCGTGATCCTGAAAACAACACTGCCGAGGTGAGAATGCTAGCATCAAGGTATTAAGATTAAGAGCGGAACCGAGTACCTCGTGAATGGTATCTTGAGCGGGAGCAATCGCAGACGGAAGAGGCGTCCCGAGTAGAGCCGAAACGTCCAAGTCGGGAGATGCTGGTGCAGCAATCAGCGACTCGTGAGTTTCTGGCTGGGGAAGAATTGGATCTTCCTCTGTTGGGTTAGCCGTTGCAGCTTGGCTGATAGGCGATGGCATCCTGGGAGAACTTGGCGGCTCCAGTTGAGTTGGGGGATTCATCTCTGGAGAGCGTACTGCTTCCGCAGAAGGTGATGAAGATGAAACCTCTACTGGGATGGGCAATTCAAACCTGGAAGGGCTCGCCTGTTGAACCACTGGGACATCTACAAGTGGTTCTCCAACGGTTTCTTCTGCAAATGTTCAATTGAAGGGATAAGTGCCGGTGCTCATCCTTGAGAAAGAACAGCAAAGGCCATACCAGTGGATGGGGCATCGGCAGGTATTGGTTCTGAAGAATGTTGGGCTCTGGTCTGAAATACACAACGATATGATCCATCAAGAACAGAGTGACCCAGTAATCAAGAAGGTAAAGGAGTTTACCTCAACCAGTACTTTCTTGACGGTTCTCCTCCTTTTAGCGCTCGGAGGGGGAACCAGATGCAATCCTTGCCTCCTGTCAGCAGCAAGGCTGGAAAGGCTGGGATCGGTGGTAGCATACCTGTCCATCAGTTGGCGCAGGGTTGTAGATTTAAACCCCGTTGTTGAAATTGGGCCTTCGGCATTATAAGTTATTACCCGGCTCGAGGGGCGGGAACCGTGTTCGTGGACGGAAGATGGAGGTCGGGACCATGAGTAAAAGTCCGATCAAGGGGCTCGGTGTGTTACCTCCGAATTCGGCGGAAAATCGGGCACCGGTTACGCACGGAACACATGAACGGGTTCCATCAAGATGTGGTCGTGGAATTCTTGCCACCATGAGTTGAAGGTAGGGTGAGCTATGATTGCGAGCACAAAAGGACATGTGTAGACGGTGGGACCGCACACATAGTTGAAAACTCTGCGCATCGCATCGATTCTTTGATTTCCTCCCCTGGGCTTGAGGAATTCATGCGAAACAATCTTGGGGGCAGGTGGCCACATCCAAGTTGCCCGGCCATTATGTTAGGCCGGTAGTACTCATAAGTACGGCATTCCGCCCCCCTCCATTGAACTCGGCCGGTAATATACATGGGCGGATTATGATATTAAAGATTTCCGGGAATCTCCCATCTTGATGGCTGGGCTCAAAGGAGAACTCGACAGAAAGGTCGAGTGTCATAGCCTATATAAGGAAGCCAAAGAGGATTGGGGAAGCCTTTGAAGAACAACTCGAAGAGTTGGGTGATGTCTCGCCGAACGATAACGGCGAAGCCGCTTCTCCATAGCTTTGGCATCCTCCGGTGACTTGAAGCTCTCCTTCGGGGGGGATTGGACCGGGGGAAGAACCTGGAGCTCAAGTCGACGCCTACGATCCGGTGCATGTGAAGCGCGGCCAAATCCGAACAAACCACCAAGGGCCATTGACGCACGTTATCCCTCGGGCCGGTATACATTTGGGTAACTGTCCGATGAAGCATATGGTATACACCGCCCAAGAGGAATTTTCCCGGGAGGAAGGCGGTTGCCGGCGGCGGATGGATCGCCATTGCGATATGATTCGAGTGGGTTCATTGGCCTTGCCACGGAAGACAAACCTCGCATAACCACATGTTCAAGAAGGCTCGTATTCAACTTCGCCAAGGGGATTATCTCTCATATGTTTCAAAATATAATTCTTGTAGCCATTCCCCGGCTTTACCCCTGTTTGGCGTGAGGAGTTCTTGAAATTCCAAGGCCGAACGGACCGGTGATGTCAAGGCCGGTGATCATGTACACATCGGCCAAAGTTGGAGACATTGGGCCATGCCCAAACGGGGAAGGCATTGACGCCATTGGACCGAGAAGTGGCACGCGGCTATCGGAAGATCTTGATTCTTGGGCATCTCGGCTACGGACAACTCCAAACATTGAGCGATGCGGAGGGTATCCGGATTGGTCGGTCCACTCTTATCCGCAAGAATCCTACGGTACCAAGTCTTCCCACCGCGATTGGGGGCAAAGGCCGGTTCTTGAACGCATCTTGCCATTGAGGAGGTGGAGATAAAGCTACCTTGAAAGGGATTCTGCGAGATTCGGCGGCAATGAAATCTCGAGGGTCGGGGATTCCCTTCGGGACCAAGATAATAAGGCTGCGAATTGGCCTCAATAGGAATCGAAGGGCGAGAGATGGTTCCTGGAAGAAAGCGGAAGAAGAAAATCTCGGGTAAAATTGAAAACCTAATGCCGAACAAAGGTTTGGAGGGGTGAAGTTACCGAGCGACTTGGTGCCGAGTTGCCATTGGAGTTTCGAGCTCGGAACAAAGGGGATCTAGGGTTGGATGCGAACGAAGAATCCGGCGGATTGCGAAGAACAAGTGTTGACGAGGTTTGGCTCAAGGATTCGTGGGCGGAGTCAATTGTGGAACAAAATTACTTTTATCCCACAATTGAAGGGGCATGTGTTAACACCAAAATTTGGTAAGGAGTATGACATGTGGGTCCGATTCGGAAAAGAGTCCGTCCGGTGGAAGGAAAGGTATCTTCGAGAGATTTTCGGCGAAGGATCCGCGGTCGGCTATCTGCTCCAGTTCGGCAAAGGAACAGTAGAGCTGATTTTGCGGGATTGGACGGTGACGTGGCTCGATCGGGGGAAGCGAATGGATGGACGAGCGATCAAGTTTAGTTAGGCAATGAATCCATTCGCAATTGTAATCGAGCGGGGTATAAATATGATCCCTGGATGTATGTAAAACGGACGTTCATTCCTCAATACACACCGGCCTTGCGCCAAAACCCTAGAGTCCCTTGTCGTGTCGTCGAGTTCTTCGAGAGGACCAATCGATCCGTCGACCTCCGTGAGTACCGCAACCTTGTATCATGTCTAGTATCATGCGGTGGATTTAGATCCGATGCAAGTAGTCTTGTTACCATGCTTCGTGTCATGCGGTAGATTCAAGCTTGGTTCAAGAGGGTTTCTTGTTAGATCATGAGCCATGCGGTAGGCTAAGGTCTAGCTCGAAGCTAGTTATCGGCTCTATTGGGTTTTGGCAAGATCCAATAGATTCATTAAGTTATCTGTATTATCATGAGTTTTTGCTTTATGTTTTAATTCATGTAATACACTTTTGCCCAATCTAGATGGGTTTGGATCGGCTCTTTTCCTTTTAAGATCCGTGCACGAGCGGGTTTCGTATTTTGACGCGTGGATCTCGTGCTCTCCGATAGCCGAAACCGAATCGATCTAGGTTGTTACATGTTGCGGGTTCAAGCTTGCTTTGTTAGTATAAATCTTGAAAGAGCCGGGTATCATGCGGTAGATGCGGGTTTTTGGGTTGCTTTGGGGCTAGTCATCCGGTGGATTAGATTTCCAATTCGGCTCGATAGATTTATGCACGTGGTAATGTTTGTTCCTTCTTCATGGACCCCGAATCGGTTGTTCGGCCGCATTCGGTTATATCTTCACGGGTAGATCACGTGCGTTATTTATGTTTTAAAAGACGTGTGCTTCTAGCTTTCCATATTTAGGTTGTATCATGCGGTGGATAGATCTATTTGTGGAAAGTGGTGCGTTCTTTCATGCAAGTTGTATCATGCGGTGGATAGATTTGCCGATGTCGTGCCCGACGGATCTTAAAGTGATTAGACATGCGGTAGACTAACGCTTTGGATCTATGCATGCTTATTTTAATACATGATCATGTTCGTGCTCTATTTTATTTAACGTTAGTCTTCATGAGGATCGGTTATGGCTTGGCACATGCATCCATGTTCATTCAAAGATCGATCGTTGTCATGCTTACATCATCCATTCGGCGGTGTTCTTTTTTCCTTCTTGGTTACCCGAATGGTCGTGGTTCTTTGACGGGTAGCTTCGCATAGCTACATGTCGTCTTGCTTGGCTTCTTAGCCGTAAATATGGAACCGCACTCGGTACTACCGTAGGTTCCAATTTTTGGTATTTAATCTGTTTCATCTTTTGTTAATTTTCGGGGAAAAATTAAGCGGCACGTCACTCTCTCTCCGCGCGTGCGAAGCTAAGCTTTTCGGCCTTTTGTGTGATTGGCGCCGAGTGCACATTTTGCGTCAACGGATGTTGTGGGAGAATAAGAGAGTGAGTGCACGGTGTGTTGTGTTCCTCTCCGAACTCGTCTCCCCCCGCGGCTGGGGGCTCGCCTCCCCCTTTTATAGGCCAAGGGGGCGACAGGTTACACGCACGCCGCGCTACCTAGCTACGTGAGGGAGCATGTCGCGCTACGGTGTAGAGTGGGCGGCCGTCCGGACGATCTTCGCTGCGATCCGGCCATGATGGCCTACCTCGTACCCGAACAGTGGCGGTTCGAGGGTAGGAGGCGGCAGATGGCGATGGCGTCCTCTGATAGACTTCGAGGGAGGTGCTGATGATGGCTGGTACGGGGAACAGGCGCCGGCAGAACGGCGTTCCTTCCCAATGCGCTCCGCGGCAGCGGAGTGGTTGCTGCAGTGTTCGGGCGTGCACCTGCGGCGTCGGGCGTGCGCCTGCACGCGTGGGTACGGCGGCCGCGCCGTTACAGTGACCGGGATGGCCACCCACCGGCCTAGCGCCCCTCACCTAACCTGCGGGGTCACGGGAGAGTGAATCGAGGGTGCGCCCGGTCCCTTTTCGAGGGTCGGGCACGTTAGCCGTATAGTAGTGGGCGCGCGGTGTCACGGGACTGACACCGGCCGTACCGCACAGTCCATCCCACAGTGGCGGGGATGGGCTCCTCCCTGGGGAGTTGGTGCGTCGGCACCGGGGCGTGAGCCCAGGGCGCATGATGGCGCCGTCCCCGCGCGTCGGGGCGTTAAATGCCCAAGTACGGGGCCGGCGCACGTGTGCGGCGCGCCCGTGAGCGCGGCGGGCCCCGGCCCGAGGGCGGAGCGAACCCTCGAGCGAGTCGAGACCGCTCGAGGGGGGGGCGATCCCTCGAGCGGGGCGGGACCGCTCGAGGGAAAAGGTTGCCCCTCGAACGGGGCGGAGCCCGCCCGAGGGGGAGCGCGTCCTCGAGCGAGGCGGAGCCTGCTCGAGGGGTCATCTTAGCGGGCCGTCTCGGT
This sequence comes from Cenchrus americanus, assembly GCA_947561735.1. Taxonomy (NCBI): domain Eukaryota; kingdom Viridiplantae; phylum Streptophyta; class Magnoliopsida; order Poales; family Poaceae; genus Cenchrus; species Cenchrus americanus. The sequence continues at coordinate 26,555,100 of OX387241.1, read as the reverse complement.
GGGCCGTCGGGATCCTGACGTAGGCCATGTCCTGCATGGTTAGTTACCTGCATGGTTAGGCTTAGCGTATTTTGATACCGGGATTGAGTGAGGATTCCCCGTTGTTTAAGGGGGGCCCTAGGGCGGTCCCCGACAGATGGGCAACTGAGACGTATCGGACGTCGATCCCGTTGTTCTCGCAGTACTCCCAGAACTGGTGGTTGTTGAAGTTGGAGCCAAGATCTGTGATGATGCGGTGGGGTAGTCCGTAGCGATGCACAAGTTCATCCAGGAAGTCGAGTGCTCTGTCGGCCTTGGGGCATGTGACCGGCTTGACCTCGATCCACTTGGTGAACTTGTCGATGGCCACCAGTACTCTGTTGAAACCACCTGGCGCAGTAGGCAGTGGCCCAATCATGTCGAGCCCCCAGCAAGCGAAGGGCCAGGTTGGCGGTATGGTGACTAGCTTGTAGGCTGGGACGTGTTGCTGCTTGGCGAAGTATTGGCATCCTTGGCACCTTCTGATGAGTTCTTCGGCGTCTCCCAGAGCTGTGGGCCAGTAGAAAGCTCTCCGAAAGGCCTTGCTGACCAGCGTGCGGGAAGACGCGTGGTTGCCGCAGACGCCCTTGTGGATCTCCTCCAAGATGTCCTTGCCTTCTTGCCTGGGGACGCACTTCATGAGTACTCCGAAAGATGCGCCCTGCTTGTAAAGCTTGTCTCCGACGAGGACGTAGGACTTGGCGCGGCGGATGAGCTGCTCGGCCAAGTTCTTGTCCGAGGGAACCTTCTGTTCGCTGAGGTAGTCGATGAAGGGTTGCCTCCAGTCCGCGTCGATCATCATGACCTCCTGTCCAGCCAGTGGGTGCGCTGGGACAGTGGTCGGTGGCGCCGGCTCCGGGATGGATGGCGCGTGAAGCTCGTGAACGAAGACACCCGCTGGTACTTGAGCACGGGTGGATCCAAGCTTCGACAGGACGTCTGCTGCAACATTGTTGTCGCGGACGATGTGGTGGAACTCGGGACCATAGAACTTGTTCTTGAGCTTGCGGACTTCTAGGCAGTAGGCGTCCATGTTCTCCTTGTTGCGGTCCCAGGATTTGTTGACTTGGTTGATGACCACTGCGGAGTCGCCGTAGACTAGTAGCCGCTTGATGCCCAGTGAAGCCGCGAGGCGGAGCCCGTGTAGGAGAGCTTCGTACTCGGCTTCGTTGTTTGAGACCTTCCAGAAGATCTACAGGACGTACTTGAGTTGTTCGCCCGTTGGAGAGATCGGGAGTACTCGCACTGCGCCCTCGAGGTTGAGTGAGCCGTCGAAGTACATCACCCAGTGCTCTGGTCGCACGGTTGGAGTAGGTAGCTGGTTCTCCCGCCACTCCGCCATGAAGTCGACTAGCGCCTGCGACTTGATGGTTGTGCGTGGCTTGAAGTCGATGGTGAGGGCGCCGAGCTCGACTGCCCATTTGGAGATCCTTCCAGTAGCATCTTGGTTCCGCAGAATGTCGCCGAGCGGGTAGTCGGTGACGACGGAGATCGAGTACTCCTGGAAGTAGTGTCATAGCTTCCGCGAGGTGATGAGTACTGCGTACGGGAGCTTCGCACGGGCCGATAGCGTGCCTTGGACTCGATCGGACCTCGGCGATGAAGTAGACGGGGCGCCGGCCCCGGGTAGGCGTGGCCGTCTTCCTGCCGCTCGACGATTATGGCAGTACTAACCACATGAGTAGTCGCAGCGAGGTAGAGCAGTAGCTGCTCGCCTTTGCGAGGAGCCGTGAGGACAGGTGGCTTCGATAGGAAGTCCTTGAGCTGGGCAAGGGCTTGATCTACCTCTGGAGTCCACACGAACTTCTCTTGGTGCTTGAGTAGTTTGAAGAAGGGGAGCCCCATTCTCCAAGCTTCGAGATGAATCTGTTCAGGGTCGCCATGCACCCGGTCAGCTTCTGGACATCTTTGATGCACGTGGGAGCTTTCATGCTGGTGATGGCGGAGATCTTCTCGGGGTTGGCTTCGATGCCGCGTTGGCTGATGATGAAGGCGAGTAGTTTGCCCGAAGGTACGCCGAAGACGCACTTGTTCGGGTTGAGCTTCCAGCGGTACTCGCGTAGGGATGCGAAAGTCTCTTCAAGGTCGTCGATGAGGGTACTGGAGTTTCTGGTCTTGACGACCACGTCATCCACGTAGGCTTCGACGTTCTTGTTGAGTTTCTTCTTGAAGCAGGCCTGGATAGCTCGTTGGTAGGTAGCGCCGGCGTTCTTCAACCCGAAGGACATGGTCGTGTAGCAGTACGCGCCAAACGGGGTGATGAACGCTGTCTTCTCCTAGTCTTCTTCCTTGATCGCGATCTGGTGGTACCCGGAGTAGTAGTCGAGGAAGCAGAGCAGGTCGCAGCCCGCCGTGGAGTCGATGACTTGATCAATCCGCGGCAACTCAAAGGGGTCCTTGGGGCAGTGTTTGTTGAGGTCAGTATAGTCGACGCACATCCTCCACTCGTTTGAGTTCTTCTTGCGGACGAGGACAGGGTTGGCGAGCCACTCATGAAGGAAGACTTCTCTGATGAAGCCAGCCGCAAGTAGTTTGGCAAGTCCCTTCTTGATGGCATCCCGTCTGTCGTCGACAAAGCGTCAGAGGTGTTGTCGCTTGGGGGTGGCCTTAGGATCGATGTTGAGGCAGTGCTCAATCAACTCCCTGGGCACTCCTGGCATGTCCGCTGGCTTCCACGCGAAGATGTCGCGGTTAGCCCGGAGGAAGTTGATGAGCGCGTCTTCCTATTTCAGGTCGAGGCCGGCCCCGATGGTGGTGGTCTTGCTGGAGTCGCCTGTTCCGAGGTCGATCGTCTTGACTAGAACCTCCTCAGCTGGCTGAGGCTTGTTGGTGTTGTCAGACTTCTCCGGGATGTCGAGTTCGCTTGTAGCAAGCTTCTTCGACGTAGCGTAGACCTCCATCATAGCGTTGGGTACTTGATTCGTAGAGGCGATCTCCACGGCTTCTGTGTCGCAGTCGTGGGAGATCCTCAAGTCCCCTTGAAGAGAGAGTACACCTGCTGGGCTTGGCATCTTGAGTACCAAGTAGGTGTAGTGGGGCACCGCCATGAATTTGGCAATGGCCGGTCTGCCGAGGATGGCATGGTAGGAAGTCTCGAAGTCCGCGACCTCGAACTTGATGTACTCGGTACGGTAGTTGTCCCGAGATTCCCCGAAGGTAACTGGCAGGACCACTGAGCCCAGTGGAATAGCCGCGTTACCGGGGACGATGTCGTAGAAGGGCGTGTTGCTCTTGGTGAGCATGTGGGTGATGTCGAGCTACATCTTCTTCAAGGTCTTGGTGAGAAGGACGTTGAGCCCGCTTCCACCGTCGATGAGGACCTTGTTGAGCTTGGAGCCCGCGACCACCGGCTTCAAGACGAGGGGAACCGTCCTGGTTCAGAGAAGCTGGTCCATTGATCCACGCGGGAGAAGGTAATGGGTACCTCCGACCACCTGAGAGGGGTCGGGATCGCTGGTTCAATGCTCATAACTTCTCGACGGGTAGCCTTTTGCTCCCGCCTGCTGGGTAGTCCGCCGAAGAGGACGTTGACGGTCTTGTCGGGTTCCTGGAAGTTGTTGTTATCTCCGTCGTTCTTCTTCTTGCCCTTTTTGTCGTGAGGGTGCGGTGGCTCTGGAGTACTCTTGAGTGCATGCCTGAGTTGGTAGCACTGCTCGGTGGTGTGGTTGCCGTTCAGATGCCACGGGCACTTCTCCTTTAGCAAGTCTTTGAAGCCGCCGGAGTTCTTCTTCGAGTTCTCCTTCGCAGGGCGCTGGATAGCCGCGACAGTGTTGTCTGGCTTGCGCTTGCGGTTAGGACCCGAGTAGTAGTTGTTGTTGTTGCGACCGCCTTGGTTCCCGTTGTTGCCGCTGCCGCCGCCCGCATTCTGCTTGTTCTTGCCACGGATGGTGTCGTACTTAGTGTTGGCCTTGTCTTCTTCATCCGCCCAGGACGTGATCATGTCCTTGAGGTGGGGGATGGACTTGGGGCGGCGACGACCGAAGTCTTCAAAGGTGCGGCGGTGGCAGAGGCCATCTTGAAAGAGGTCGATGACCTCCTTGTCGGTGACGTCGACTACGGTAGCGCGCTTGTCGAAGAAGCAGCGCATGTACTTGTGGAGGGTCTCGCCTTGTTCCTGCTTGACCATGGCCAGGTCCATGCGAGTACCCGATCGGCCCATGGCGCCCGCGAAGTTGCTGGTGAACTGCTCCTTCAGCTGGTCCCACTTGTCGATCGAGTGCTTGTCCAGCGACTCGAGCCATGTGAGTGGAGCTTGGTCCAAGGGGAAGTAGAGGCACTTGGTGTCGTTGTTGCCGCCAGCGTTCTCGATGGAGAGGGCGTAGCACCTGAGCCACCGGATGGGGTCCTGCTTCGCGTCGTACTTGGTGATCCCCAAAGGCTTGAACTTGTCGGGGAGGAGCAAGTTGCGAAGTCGAGGTGAGAAGGCGGGGAAGCCGTCGTTGTCGCCTGCAGTGGTTGACTTCTTCCGCCGCAGCTCCTCAATCTTCTGGCGAGCGTCGTAGCCGCCCTATGAGGCACCAGAGGCGTGGCTGTTCGTGTGGCCACGGCCGCCGCGACTGCCGTCACCGCCTGCCCTCCTGTTGGCTCCGTGGTTGGAGCTTCCGTCGTCGCTGCCGCCGCCGTCAGGGTCGCGGCCCCCGCCGCCGGCAGGAGCGCGGTGAGGGACGACCTCGCGGTTGCTGTTGCCACCCTGTGGAGGTCCGTCGGCGTTTGAGCGAGTACGGTTGGGCTGGGCTGGGAGCTCAGCTCGAGTACGGTTGGGACCGTGGTTGGCGCTGCGACTTGTAGCTTCGTTGTCGCGGTGCCTGGCGGGAGGAGGCTGGTTGACCCTGTTGTCAACCCGCATGAAGTGGCGTCTTCAGCGAGCTTGGCGATGACCTCCCCGGCGCGAATTCCTTGGGCCTGGCATGAGATCGCTGTGATCGACATGAGGCATTGCTCAGGGGTAGTGTGTACTCTGCTCTCGACCACCTCGAGAGCTTCCGCGAGGTTGCGGATGGGGAGATTGTCTCGGAGACGCCGGCGTCGTTCGCTGCGCTTCCTGTTACGCTCACGTCGAGCATCTCTGTTGGCAGGGGTCTCGTCTGCTGGTGCATCGGCAGACAGCTCGTCGGAGGAGATGTCTTTAAGGTACTTGTCTTGAGCCATCCCTGAAGGTCCTGGGGTGTCGCCGGCAGCCATGAAGACTTGGCGATCAGGGGTGCCAAGGCTGGACTCAGAAGCCGCCACCTCAGTTGGGGTGTTTGAGTCAGCTCGGGCAAGTGGTGTTCCCTCCTGGAACGGGAGCGAGTCGATGTAGGCGACGTAGCGTGAGTCTCCACTTATCAGGTCAGCGGGCTTGTGGTCTGGCCAGTAGACGAATCTCCCGGCGGGCGTTAAGGTTATAACCAGCCCAGAGGCTGGCCCTGATAAGGGATGCTCAGTGGTGTTGTCCTCGGACTCGGACTCCTCTGGGTCTGACCCGAAGTCGAACTCGTATGCGGAATCCGAGTAGAACCCGGAGAGGGGGTTGGAGTCCGAAGCATGGCCGGGGGCGGTGTCAGAGTCCGAGTTGTACTCGGGTACGGGTTCCTTGCCGGCCCGGCGCGAAGAAGGAGCCCCCGTGCGGGCCCGGCTGAGGATGCGGGGACCACGCGCGGAGCGCTCACGGGGTGAGGGGCCGCCTGCGATGGCTGAGCAGCCGGCTCGCATGCGATGGCCCATGGAGACGTCGAGTTCGAGTTGGAAACGGACTCGAGCTCGAAGTCGGCGTGGTGATTGAAGAGCCAAATTTCGCCGAACTTGCCGGCGAGTTCGCCTGTGACGACTTCAGGGAGCGTCACGAAGCCAGTCTTCGGGTTAGGCGGCATGGTGAGGCGGCACTGGAAAGATCCCGCGCCGTCAGCAGTGCAGACCCAGGCGCCGAACACAAAGGTGTCGCCGCGGTTGAAGGCGACGGTTGGCTTGAAGTAGACGGGAGCCGTCGAGTTCGCCATGTGATCTCGGGCGAGAGCCCCTACCTGGCGCGCCAGTTGTCGGTGTTTTAGACCGGCAACCTACTAAGGGGAGTACCCTAAGTAGATGAATGTGGCCTCGCCGAGATCGGTAACTCGAAGGAAGAGACACGTGGCACACAATTTAGACAGGTTCGGGCCGCGAGGTGCGTAATACCCTACGTCCTGCATGCTGCGTAGCTCTGGGTTGATTGGATACGATTACAGGATGGTGTAATTGTACGCCGTGAGATGAGATTCGATGCTAGAGAAGGGTCCCTGCCTCGCCTTACATAGCCCGGGAGGCAGGGTTACAAGTCGGAGTAGGGAGAGAGTACTAGTCGAGTACGTCTAGGAGTCTTCCATACAGTGCGGGACATGTACAGCTTCCTAACCGAGTACTTCTCCTTGTGCTCCACGCCATCAGGTGCCGTGTAGCGCAAGCCGGGTAGCCCCAGGGCCCACCGAGTAGTCGGTCCTGGTACCCACCGAGGTAGTGGGCCCAGGGAGGTCCATACGACACTCTAAACCTCGTCGGTCTAATGTACATGTTGTTGAATATGATTCTGATAGTTCAGGCGACGAGAATGAAGTGTATGTTGCTGAATTTGTATGGCCTTCAAAATCTAAAGCTAGTTCTTGTGCATCTCTTAAGCCGGCTACTAAGGGTCGGCAAGAAGAATTGAAATTTACTTTTGATGTTTCTAAATGTGATCGTATCTTCGATGAATTGCTTAAACTTGGAAACATTAAAATTTCTCATACTATGCCTCCACTTGATGAAATTAAACGATGTGCATATTGTAAGTTTCATAATTCTTATTCTCATGCCACTAACGATTGCAATGTGTTTTGTCGTCAGATTCAATCGGCCATTAATGAAGGTCGTTTGATGCTTCATGAGATGCAAGTGGATAAGCAACCTTTTCCCATCAACACTATGGAGTTGCAACAGCCTAAGGTTTTTATTCGGCCGCATCAAGCTGAAGCTACTAAAGGCAAGAACGTGATGCCGAAGCTACTAAAGCCTAAGATTTGAGGGGAAAAGAGTTGACAAGAGAAGTGGCATATGAAAAGACCCCTGACGGCAGAGAGACTTTCAAGATTACTGTGAAAGCTTCTGGACATGGGGGAAAGGATCGTCTACGCCGTCTGGTCAACACATAACCGAGCCTGTCCTGGACAGGGCGGTTAGACCGGGGGTACAGGGCGGTCAGACCGCCCCTGCACATGGTCGCCCAAAGATGCTTGTTCCGAAGCGGCCTGAGATAGGAAACTGGAAGCTTAACGTGGCAAAGAATCAGGGGAGCATTCCAAAGCCAAAGGTCACGTTTGATATGCTATTTGACAAGTATTCTAAACAAAAGACCGTTACAAGTGATCGGCCGGTAAAAAAAGGATGAGGTCACCTCCACATCAAGAGAGACCAGCATTGTCTCCAAGAGCAGCCATCAGGTTCAGAGGTGAATCATCTCAGAGGCAAGACTTTACTCCAGATTGGGCTCCTCCACTTCGCCCTATTTATGATAATAATGGAGTAATGTGGGTGCCGTATCAGCAATCTTTCCATCCTGGATGGGGAGGACCAAGGAGATCAGCGCTGGATCGAATTTCAAGACATACACAGGATCGCTGGGATCCACGACGAAACGGGCAGGGTCATCTGGCTGACCCGGTTAGACCGCCCCCGACAGGCGGTCAGACGCCAGAAAAGAGATATTTCCTCCGAAGAAGGTGTACAGGCCTAGCTCAGAGAAGAGGAAGTTCAGGAAATGGACATTGATCCAGAGAGGACTACTGGCCTTGATATTATTCAGATTGGGACAATGAACGTTCCTGTTAACACCAAAAATTGGTACAGGAAAGGGACTGACTTGTGGGCTGAGTTTGGTGACGAAATACCATTCGGCAGGAAAAATCTTCTCAGACAATTCGGTAAAGGATGCTTGCGGTCGGCAATGCACCATCATTCGGCAAAAGGACTGTTTGCGCTTTTAAAAGGAAGTTTTCGGGAATGCGTGGTGACGTGGCCCAATATAAGGAAGGAACGAGTTGATGGCGTATACGAGATGGACATTGGCGTCGGAGCATTAATTTAGACATTAAATGTTGTACTCGTAGTCGACCAGGGGTCGTGTTAGGACAAGGGTATAAATATAAACTCTTGATGTCTGTAATAGGGATCGAACATCTACACAACAAAACCGGCCCCGTGCCAAACATCGAGTCCTTTAGTCGAGTCGTCGAGTTCTTCGAGAGGAGCCATCAATCCGTCGACCTCCGTAAGTACCGGCAACCTTGTATCATGTCTAGTATCATGCGGTAGATTTAGATCGTGATGCAAGGAGTCTTGTTACCTTGCTTAGTATCATGTGGTGGATTTAAGCTTGGTTCAAGAGGGTTTCCTTTTGGATCATGAGCCATGCGGTAGGCTAATATCTAGATCCAAGCTAGTTATCGGCTCTAATCTGGCAAGATCTAATAGATTCATTAAGTTACCACGTGTTGCTTTGAGTTTTTGCTTTATGTTTAAATTCATGTAACACTCTTTTGCCCAATCTAAATTGATTAGTTTCGGCTTTGCCTCTTTGAGATCCATGTGATGTGCTTTCAAGTCTTTGTTTATTATAAAGGATCAAGTGCTCTCAATAGCTGAATTCAGATCAATCTAGATTGTCACGTGTTGCGGGTTCAAGCTTTGACTTTTGAAATGTTTGTTCCTTCTCCACGGAATCCGGATCGGCTGTACAGCTGTATTCGGCAATGCTACCATGAGTAAAACATGTTCATAAGTTTTGTTTTAAATAATGTGTGCTTTTAGCCTTCCATATTCAGATCGTATCATGCGGTGGATTAATCTCTTTGTGGTTGGTGGCGTGGTTTCAAACAAGTTGTATCATGCGGTGGATTAACTTGTTTGTTATCATGCTTGATGGGTTTGAAAGTATCTAGACATGCGGTAGACTAGTGCTTTTGTCCTATGCATGCTTGTTTACTTCATATTTATAATCATGTTTTTACCTTATTTTTTTAATTGTTATTTACCCTCGAAAATCGGTCATGATCATGTGCGAGCAACGCTATCTAAACAAAGACCGATCTTTTGTCATGCTTACGTCATGCATTCGGCTATATCATGTTTTCATGCTTTAAAGCTCCCGAATGGTATTTAAATTGCTGGCAGATAGCTTGTTGTAGCTATATGTCATTTTAATTGGCTTTCTAGCCGTAAATACGGAACTGTCTGGTACCACCCGGCAAGTTCCATGTTTTATCTAACTATTTTTATCCTTTGCCAGTTTCAGGAAAATTGACTGGCACGCTTCAGATCCGGCACGTGTTTAAAGCTAGCTTCGTTCGGCTTGCTGTGTGCTTGGCGCGAGGTGCTGATTTTGCGTCAACACACTTTTTGGCACGCCTGGTGGGACACTCTAGCTGATTCAAGATGCCTGACGTTCACGACGTCATGGATGTCACCTTTGATGAACTGTCTCCGGAGCAGCGGGTACAGTTGAAAGATTCCATTGACCAGTTTCAACAAAAGTGTCTGATATCATTTGGCAAGAATAGAAGTGGTGTGCCGTATCTCAAATCAGACATGCCAAGGGTTCTACTACCAGGGAAGCCTGACACCACGACTGCTGAGGAGAAAAAGGAGACTATGGATGCTTTTCAGCAAATTATGGAAAGCATAATGGTCAAACATCATACTGCTTTCTTGAATATGTTCAAGCAGATGATGGTTGGAGTCTTTGGCCCAGGCATGGAGAGGACACTCAGTCGAGTTTCACCTCCAACGTCTACTGTAGAGGTTGGAGAAACTAGTGCTGCTCAACTAGCTCGAGATGCGGGTACTCAGCCGTCTTTGCAAAGTATGGGAGGCCAATAAATCCAACCACCTCCGCAAAGCGTGGGAAGTCAACCGATCCAGCTGCCTCTACAAAGCACTGGAGGTCGCTCAGTCCAACAGCTGAACCCGTATCAGGCAATGCCCAACAGGCCTACATATGGAGATCTGGCGTTCGGTTCTTCTGGGGTTCCACCTAACTCCACTTATAGAATAGCCTCAGCCAACAACAGCCTACAAAAGAATATGTATGGTGAGGGGTATTCGGAAATCATGGACTATGGCGCCATTGATGCTTTCCCAAACCCTGGATATGGTGCAGCTGCAGGAATGCTTAATGGACCTGTTGGAAGGCCATGAGACCAAGATGCAAATGTTGATCTTATGGTGCAGAAAATGGCCGATGTTTTGCAAAACCAATTCGGCCTGAAACCTAAGATGCAGGGACAAGCTTACACGCCTCCTTTCCCAGAGTAGTACCACAGGGTGTCCTTGCCACCAAGGGTGAAACCTCCTGCAGATTTCACAAAGTTTTCTGGGCAAGATGATACAAGTACTGTGGAACACAGCCCGATACTTGATGCAGCTTGGGGAAGCTTCCGCTGATGAGGCGTTCAGGATCAGATACTTCCCCTTGTCATTGACAGGCCCGGCCTTTACATGGTTTGCTTCTTTGCCTGCTCAATCAATCTGTTCCTGGAAAGATTTGGAACAGAAGTTCCATGCTCATTACTTCAGTGGTAGTACTGAGAAAAAGCTAATTGATCTGGCCACCCTAAGACAAAGGCAAAATGAAACACCCATAGAATTTATCAGAAGATTCAGAGAAACCAAAGGCATGTGCTTCTCTTTGAATCTGCCAGATGATCAATTGGCTGACATGGCTGTTGCGGGTATGTTGCCAGCTATTTGGGAGAAGCTGTTCGGCATGGAGTTTGACAATCTTGGTCAGCTGTCCCAGAGGTTGTCATTAATGAGCAATCAAGCTTACGGATTAAAGAAAGACTCCAGGTTTGCCAAGCACAATGATATAGCTGATATCTACAACCAATTCCTCGAAAGAGCTGATCAAGGGGAAGAGTTTGATGATGATGAGGAGATAGCAGCAGCTGAGATAATGTGGGGCAAAGAGCCGCTAACTGTGAACCAAAGATGGATAAAGCAAGCCAAAGGCACATATGATTTTGATGTGACCAAGGCTGACAAGATCTTTGAGTTTCTTGTAAAGGAAGACCGAATCAAGCTGCCAGAAGGGCATTCTATGCTTCGGTCTGATGGAGTTAAAGAGAAAAGATACTGTGGATTTCATGACAGGAACTCTCACTCCATCAATGATTGCAAGGTTTTCAGGATGAGGATCCAGAAGGCTATCCAGGAGGGTCACTTGAAATTTGACAATAAAATGAAGCTGGATGGCAACCCTTTCCCTCAGAACATGGTTGGTTTCTCTGTTAACATGGTAACCGCTGAAGAGAAGGGAAAAGTGAAGGTCTTAACTTCAGCAAGGGCAAAGCAAGATGGATCAGTTGATCCTGCTCAGCAAGTGGCAGTGGAACAAGTCCACAAGGAAGCGCCTCGCATCCTGAGAAGCCAAATTGAAGTGGGGGAATCTTCCAGATCCAAACCCAGGGTGACTACATGTATCCTCCTTAACAAGTGGCAGCGTCAACAAGAGAAGGAACGCTATCAAAAACAGAAATACGAGGAGGAAGCACAGAGGTTTGAGGAAGAGGCGCACAGAAGGAAGCTAGAAGAACATGCACGAGAATAGGAGCGTGCACATTGGGGATGTGCGTTCTTCAGGCATTGCTGGAATGAGGGTTTGAAGCTTCCTACATTGAACAATTGCCCTGAATGCAGTGACAAGTACACTGAGTATAGGCAGGATACTGTCAATCGCCGATCCGTCCATGAAAGAATTGGAAGGATACATCCTAGTGACGGTCGGCGCGTAAAAATAAATGAAGTCAATGATCACCCAAGGAAAAGATATGCTGATCAAAAGTGGGTTGATCAAGAGGAACAGGAGCGTGAATACATCTGGCAAGAAGGACAGTGGTGCCCACCTGGCTTGAGGAGGAGCCAAAAGAGAAGGGTCCAGCGCTTGAGGAATCAAGAGTTGAAACAAGCAGAAATCAAGAGGAAGCAGGTGTGGCGTCCAAAGGATAGGCCTGATGGATCTGGTGGTTCGGCTCCAACATGCATGGTATGCTTTTTGCCGAATGAGTTCATGGCTCCAGCTAACCAGGTGGTGTAGGAAGAGGCGTCCCCAGACATCAATGAAGATGAACAACTTGGGTTAATGGCACAGCTGGTGTTGGCTAAGCAGGCAACCTTTGACAAACCGGCCAAGAATCAACATATGAGGCCGCTGTACTTGAGAGGATAGTCAATGGCAAGCCATTGACCAAAATGTTTGTTGATGGTGGAGCTGCAGTCAACGTGATGTCATACACCACGTTCAGAAAGCTTGGCATGGGCCCTGGAGATTTAACGCCAACGAGCATAATTTTGAATGATTTCGCTGGGACCTGATGATCGGGTCTAAGACTTTGCTCACGACCTTCTTTGTCATTGAGGGCAAAGGGGCTTATAGCTTGCTCATTGGACGGGACTGGATCCATGCAAACTATTGCATCCTATCTACCATGCACCAACAGCTTGTTCAATGGGTAGATGATGATATAGAGGTGGTACAGGCAGATGATTCAGTGAGCGTGGCTAACGTTGAACCAACCTTCTAGGAGTATCAAGGCATAGATTGCTTCTTAGGAAAGGACTGGGGTGAAGGTCCTGTTGAACCAGTCAGCAGTGATCAACAGCCGACTCAAGCAGTCGGCTCTTATAGCAATTTTTAATGGATAATCCAATTGATGGAAGTGATGGGAAGTTAGGGCGTGGATTCATGTCGGTTGACAAATTGGAAGAAATTGACATTGGAGATGGTGACAAGCCAAGGCAGACATTTATCAGTGCTAACTTAGGTTCAAGTTTCAGAGAGGGATTCATCAAGTTATTGAAAGAATATAAAGATTGCTTCGCTTGGGATTATTCAGAGATGCCTGGTTTGGATCGTTCAATTGTTGAGCATCTGTTGCCAATTAAGCCTGGTTTTAAACCTTATAAGCAACCTCCCCGAAAAATCTACAAGGATGAAGTATTGGCCGACGTGAAAAAAGAGGTTAAAAGATTGATCGATGCAAATTTCATTCGGCCATGCAGATATGCGGAGTGGATCTCAAACATCATCTCTGTTTACAAGAAAAATGGGAAGATGAGGGTTTGCATAGACTTTAGAGATCTAAACAGAGCTACTCCCATGGATGGATACCCAATGCCTGTTGCTGATTTATTGGTTGATGCCACTGCTGGACATAAAGTTATCAGTTTCATGGATGGAAATACAGGGTACAATCAAATTTTTATGGCAATAGAAGACATATCGAAGACAACCTTCAGATGTCCTGGACATATAGGCCTTTTTAGTGGATTGTCATGACATTTGGGTTGAAAAATGCCGGTGCAACTTATCAAAGAGCAATGAATTATATTTTTCATGAGTTGATCGGCAAAATTGTTGAGATATACATTGATGATGTCGTGATCAAATCTTTGAATCATGAATCACATTTGGAGGATGTGAAGAAAACTCTAGAGTGCACCCGAAAACATGGGTTGAAGATGAATCCGAACAAGTGTGCCTTTGGGGTTTCAGCTGGAGAATTCTTGGGGTTTTTTGGTGCATGAAGGAGGAATAGAGGTTGGCAAGAAAAGCCTCAAAGCTATCGATGAAGTTGTTCCTCCAACCAATCTCAAGGAGTTGCAATCACTGCTTGGCAAGATCAATTTTGTGAGAAGATTCATTTCAAATTTTTCACAAAAGGTTTTGCCTTTCTCTCCGCTGCTGAGGATCAAGAAGGATCAGAAGTTTGTATGGGGTGACGAACAACAAAAGGCTTTCGATGAGATCAAGCAGTACATGAAGGAACCACCAGTGTTGGTGCCTCCACAGTTGAACAAGCCTTTCAAGTTGTACGTGGCGGCCGATACCCAAACTATTGGATCGGCCCTTATACAAGAATTTGAAGGAAAGGAACGGATAGTAGCGTACCTTAGCCGAAAATTGCTTGATCCTGAGACTAGGTATTCGGCTGCGGAGAAGCTTTGCCTGTGTGTTTATTACTCGTGTCCAAAATTTCGGCACTACTTGTTGAATGTCGAATGCATTGTATATTCAAAGTTTGATGTAATTAAACACATGTTATCTATGCCAATTTTGAATGGAAGGATTGGCAAGTGGATTTTAGCTTTCTCTAAGTTTGAGTTGAAGTTTGAATCGGCAAAAGCTATTAAAGGTCAGGTTATTGCTAATTTCATTACTGAACATCGCGATCCATCAATCGATTTGCTTGAAATTACTCCTTGGGCTTTATTTTTTGATGGATCTTCATGTGGCAAAGGTGGTGGAGTAGGAATTTTATTAATTTCATCCAGAGGTGAGATGTTTGAGTTTGCTATTCCTATTCAGCCTATTGTCACCAATAATCAAGCTGAATATGAGGCACTGCTTAGAGGGCTTCAATATTTGAAAGAAGCAAAGGCTATTTCAGTTGAAATTTATGGAGATTCAGAGTTAGTTATAAAACAATTGAATGGCCAATATGAATGTAGAAGTGATATACTGAGGAATTACTACGAAGAGTGCAAGGAAATCTTGAAAAGTTTTCAGTTAGTAATTCTACAACATATTCCTAGAGAACACAATGAAGAGGCAAACAGGTTGGCTCAAAGTGCTTGGGGTTATAGAAAAAACCAAGAGGTGTTTGCCACGGAGGTGCGTCCTTTCGGGAGTAATTTAGCAGAGGATGATTGGAGAAAACAGATTGTTGATTATCTGGAAAATCCATCCCGAAAGGTTTCTAGGAAGCTCAGGTATAAAGCTATAAAATTTGTTCTTTTTGATGGGCGTTTGTTTTACAAATCATTAGATGGGGTGTTGCTGCAATGCCTGGGTCAAGAAGAAGCGAAGAAAATGATGAGTGAAGTGCACGATGGGCTGTGTGGAGCGCATCAGTCGGCTTATCGAATGAAATGGGTTATTAGGCACACTGGATGTTTTTGGCCGACGATGCTGGAAGATTGTTTTGAGTATTACAAAGGTTGTCAAGATTGTCAGAAGTTTGGGAGTATTCAAAGAGTCCCAACATCAGCTCTGAATCCTATTATCAAGCCATGGCCATTCAGAGGATGGGGTATAGATTTGATTGGCCAAATAAATCCTCCATCTAGCAAGGGACATAAATTTGTGCTTTTGGCAACAGATTATTTCACCAAATGGGTTGAGGCAATTCCATTGAAGAAAGTAACATCAGAAAACATGGTTGAGTTTGTTAAAGAACACATCATTTACAGATTTGGGATTCCTCAGACAATTACAACTGATCAAGGAGCACAATTTGTATCTTCAGAGTTCAGAGAGTTTGCTGAAAGCATGGGAATCAAATTATTGAATTCTTCTCCTTATTATGCCCAAGCTAATGGTCAAGCGGAGGCTTCTAACAAGATCATGATCAAGATTATACAAAAGAAAATTGATCAGAAGCCTAAGAGGTGGCATTCGGTACTCAATGAAGCTTTGTGGGCTTACCGAATGGCTCCTCATGGAGCTACAAAAACAGCTCCTTATGAGTTGGTTTATGGGCATCATGCTGTTTTGCCTTGGGAAATACAATCAGATTCGAGGAGAGTGGTTTTGCAAAAAGATTTAAGTTCCAAGGATTACAGTGGCTTAATGATGGATGAGTTAGAGGATTTGCATATGATTCGTCTTAAAGCCCTAGAAAATATTAAAAGAACAAGATGCGAGTTGCTAAAATTACAACAAGAAAGTAAAGGTCAAGCAATTTGCAGAAGGAGATTTGGTTTGGAAAGTGTTACTGCCGATTGCGACTAAGTAGAGTGTGCTCGGCAAATGGTCCCCGAATTGGGAGGGTCCTTTTTGGGTAGTCAGATGTACACCTGGTACTGCTTACATATTAAAAACTCTACTTGGAGAGAAGTTTACTGCTGATATAAATGGAATATATTTGAAGAAATATTATCCTAGTATTGAAGTTGATCGTTGATTACAAGCATCAGGTTTACAGGCATCTGAAACACAGAGATAGCCGGCGTTCGGGAAAGAAGTCGCCTTTAGAAAAAAAATCCTAACAGAGGGGATGGCCAATACTGATGTGTATTGCCCTTAGCACAAAACTATTCCACATTACAGATTTTTCTTGCAGGCTTTTATTTGATAATCCATCTACCTAGAATTACAAGAGGGTGGGAAGCAGAAGGCCTGGAGGAAGAAGCGAAAGTATGCTTCATTCCTTTGATTCCTTGTTTTTCCTCTTCAGTTCTTCCCTTTTCAACTGTTCCAGGACCACCGTAACAGCAACCTGGAAGCTTCAGGGGTTGCCATGACTTGCAGCTTCCATTAGGCTGTCCCAGGAAGCCTTCAAGTTGTTGTATCTGTCAGAGACATCTGAAGAAGGGAACAGTTGTTAAATGTGAGGATCTGAGCTTAAGCATAGGAGTCAAATAAAGATGGAGATCTTACCCCCTATCAACGCCTCCAAGCTCATGCGGCGCTCGCATTCGGCATTGCAGCGGGCGGTAATGTCCCGCAAGTTGTGCTCTAGATGCCGAATACGGCGGCGCAGTTGGTGGTTGATCCTCTGTTCCGGCGTGGCATTCTCTTCTTCAGTGGAGGAATCAGAGAGGATGTACTCGGGAACCTCTTAAGTTCCAAAGATCTCATCAGGAAGTAAGTCAAGGCTGAAAAAAAAGCAGAGAGGAGTAAACCATGAGATTGCAATCGAAAGCACAAGAAAGGATTGACAGAAAACTTACTCTCGAATGGTACGCTTCTTTGGTGGAGTGCTGCCTTCCTTGATGGGTTGCTTTCCCTTGTCCGCCATGGCCTTGGGGTTTTTTTCCTCTGGAGCAGGGGGAGAAGATGTGAGGTGATGGAAGTATATGCGAGTGGATTTGCAGGGCACCAAGGGGGTTATTTTATTAGCTGTGAGAGCGCATTGGGAGTGATGACTGGTTGGCGTGCGTTATTGGAATACCAAGCGGCAGGGTTTTCTTCCCGAATGCGAAGGGTTTTCATTGAACAATGTTTATGGTTCCCGAATTGAAGATTTTCTGCGGATTCTGTGCCAAGGGGCAAGAGTTTTTTGCGTGTTTAGCTAAGATAAAGTTCCCGAATTCGTTCAAAAACAGTAAAGT
Organism: Cenchrus americanus; assembly: GCA_947561735.1. NCBI lineage: Eukaryota > Viridiplantae > Streptophyta > Magnoliopsida > Poales > Poaceae > Cenchrus > Cenchrus americanus. The sequence goes on along the minus strand of OX387241.1, from coordinate 26,537,988 downwards.
TCGCGTCCACAAGCAGAAGGGAATCATCACAATACAAACACAGAAGTTAAAATTTCATTATTTATTGCCGAAAATCCAAACATCCCTAGTACAAACTAATCAAAAAGCCTGTTTAGCACAGACTGGGGATCGATGGTGTCGGCAATGGCGTCGTCGTGGCCGTCGAGGCGCTCCAGGATGACTTCGATCTCGTCGAGGTCCTCTGGTGCGCCGCCCTGGAAGCCGCGCGGCTGCGTGGAGTAGTCGACGCCGGTGTGAGTCGCCATGGCGGCCAGGCCCAAGGTGGTGCCCAGGCGGACGCCGTGGAGGGCCACCTCATCAACACGGTCTTCCACCGCGGCAATGTGGTCTGCCGGCGTGTCCCCGGGGGCATTCACCTTGTCCGCCAGTTGCTTCACCAGCATCTTCATCCAGTTAAGCTCGGCGTCGCGGTCTGCAACGTTGCAAGGCAATGGCGGTTAGTTCAAAGTTGAGTTGGATCAAAGTCAATCAAGAGATTTACCGTCAATGGTCTCCAGCAGCTGCTTGCGCTGATGCTCCCATTCGAGCTCGTCGATGCTGGCTTTCTTGGAAACCTCTCCCAGCTCGCGCCGGGTTTCGTCGCGCTCCGCCTTGAAACGGAGGGCGTCGCGCTCGTCGTAGCGCGAGGGGGAGTAGTTGTACGACTCCGAGGAGTCGTCTGGCAGGGTTGGTTTCGCGGCCGGCGCAGAGGCCGGATTCCACTGGATGAGCCTGAAAGGATAAAGGGGATCGTCAGAAACAGAAAGAAAATCTGGAGAGAATCGTAAAAGAAGTTGATGATCACCGCCTCCGACGAGCGCCAGCGCGGCTTCCTTCAGCCTCGTCGCTGGCACGGCGCCTGCTGCTGCTGCCCGCCATCAGGTTTTGGAAGTGCTAGTGCTGGAGAAAGAGAGTTTGGATTGGCAAAGGCTTAAAGGCAAAGAACTTGGTGAAAGGCTGGGGGCACCCATGGTTTTATTTATGGGGATGGCGAAGAGATCGTGACCCTGGATCGTGGTGCATATCCCGAGAAATTTGGAAGGTGGAGAGATTTCCTTAACCGAAGAATTCAAGCTGAGTCATATTCGGTTGACTGGCTCGGTTGAGTTGCGGTCGGATTGCTGTTCGGGTCTAGTACTGTTTGACTAGAGTTGCCGAATGGATTGTTTAAAATTGCAAACAAGGTGAGACAGAAAATGGAAAGTGAAGTTTATGGTAAACAAAATTGCAAGGACGATCAATCATTCGGCTACAAATTGCTTGGCATAATCAAATGTTCAAGTACTTTGCAATTACACTAGAAGTGTCTGATATCATTTTGCTGATTCTCTCCAGTAGTTTTTGATCAGCTTCTTGAGTGTTGGACAGGGCGGAAAGCTTTGTTTTCAAATTTGGTTTGACTCAATCGTGGCCGTCTTTGAAGCTTCCTTTTGGATTTTTTCTGTCAATCCAGGGAGTTCGGCTATCTTTTTCTTATCAGCCTCAATTTCAGCTGTCAAATTCTTCAATTTAGCTTCTAGTGCAGCTTTCCTGGCAATCTTCAACTCAAGTGCAGGCTGCAGTTCAGCTAGTAACCCCTTGTTGCTCTGGAATTGAGCCTGGGATTCTTTCACGAGTTGCTTGGCTTTAGCTCTCTTCTGTTCTAGAATTGGTCGAGAGGATTGATTTTTCAAGGCTCTCCTCACTGCTGCAAAGTGGTTATCCAGTTGAGAGATGGGCTCCAGGGAAGTTTTGATGTCATTGGGAAGTTCTTGAGTGATAGATTCAAGTATTTCTTCTAGAACATCAACGTCCCTGACTTGTTCTTGGATGTCTCTTTGCAGCAGGGAGAAGATTTCTCTCAGTTTTTCTTGGTTTTCCTCTGACAGAGTTTGGCTTGAAGATGCCTCATCACCTTTTTCGGCAGCCAAATCATCCACAGTGAATGAAAAGCTTGGTGGTGATGCAGCCTGATCCTGAAAGGGAAGGTTTGCCGAATTAAGGATGATTTATTGAAGGGAAATAACAGAGTTGAGTGTCTATACTTACTTCGTTCCTGGCTTCCTGAGTTGGAGAAGGGGTTTGTTCAGGCTCAAGAGGGATTTCTTGGGCGATCGGCTGAGAAGGAGCTTGAGGAGTTCCTGGTAAAGCTGAAGCTTCTAACTGAGGGGAAGCTGGAGCAGTCCCTGGTAGGTTTGAAGCTTCTGGCTGAGGTGAAGATGGATTCATCCCTGGTGAAACTGGAGCTTCTTCTTGAAGAGGGGATAATTGAATCCTTGGTGAAGCTGAAGTTTCTGCTTGGGGGGAAGATGTTTGAACCCTTGGTAAATTTGGATTTGAAGCATGTTGAGGAGAAGAAATCTCCACAGGTTGATTCACCAATGTTTCTTCTGCAAATGACAAATAGAGGGTAAATGCCAATGTAAAGAATGGTCTTTAAATGGAAGTAAAATAGTAAGGGCTATACCAGCAGATGGGGCATTGGCAGGTTCTGAAGTTGTTGATGGTTGCTGAATTCTGGTCTGAAATTACACAAAATAAATTTGTCAAAATGAAGAATGGTTTTGTGTTCAAGAAGGAAGAGATGTTACCTCAATAAGAACTCTTTTGGAAGTTCTTTTCTTCTTGGCAGCTGGAGGAGCAACCAAAGATGGAGCTTTCCTCTTATCAGAAGTTGAACTGATAAGATTTGGGTCTGATGTAGCATATCTGGACATCAGCTGAGCCAGAGTTGTGGATTTGAATCCCAAAGCAGAAATTGGGCCTGCAGCATTGTAAGAGATTGTCCTAGCTAGAGGGGCAGGTACTGTGTTCTGCAAGAAGTGGCAAAAATCGTGATCAGTAAGAAAGGGTATGCTTGACAAAAGAAAAAAGATAAGTACATTACCTCTGAGGTTGGCTGGAAGTTAGGCATTAGCTCAAGACAAAAAGAGTGTACTGGCTCGCTGAAGATATGATCATGAAGCTCTTGCCACCAGGAAATGAAAAAAGGATGAGCTATTGATGTTGGTACAAAGGGCCAAGTATAAATAGTTGGACTGCATTGATATTCAAAGACCCTTTTGGCTTGCAGGTTTTCTTTTATTTCCTCTCTGGGCTTGAGGAATTCATGAAGAAATAGCCTTGGAGGCACTTGGCCACATCCTAGTTTGTCGAGCCATCATGTTTGGCCGATAATATTCATAGGTACTATGATTTTGCCTTCCTCCACAAAATTCCGTCGGCGGGGATGCATGGATGGATGAAGATATTGAAAATTTCTATGGATCTTGCATCATTGCATCCATTCTCAAAAGTGAATTCATAAGGGAGGGTCAAGTTATCATTGTTCAAATAAGGAAGCCAAAGGGGATTGGCGAAACCTCTGAAGAAAAGCTCAAAGAGTTCACTGATGTTTTGGTCAATGGATATGGTTGAGGCAGCTTCACCATAGGTTTGACATCCTTTTGTGATCTGAATTTCTCCTTCCTTATAGCCGGATGAAGGAAAATGCTGATTGTTGATATTAATACCAACGATCTGGTGCATATATAGTTGCAGCCTTATTTGTACAAACCACCAGGGGCCATTGACACAAGAGATCTTTTGGCTGGTATACATCAGATGAGTGGTTTGATGAAGCATATGGTATACACTTCCTAGGAGATGCTTCCCGAGGGGAATGGGATGACCAGTAGCCAAATCTTCAGCCATTGCAATATGGTTCAGGGTTGGCTCATTGGCTTTGCCACAAAAGATAAATCTGCATAGCCACATGTTCAAAAAGGCCCTGTATTCGACATCAGTCAGAGGACCGTCAGACATATGGTTCTGGATATATTGTTTATATCCAGATCCTGTTTTTACTCCTCTTTGCCTGATGGAGCTTTTGTATTTGTAAGGATACATGGATCCTGTGACATCAAGGCCGGTCATCATATATACATCGGCCAGAGTGGGAGACATTGGTCCATGACCAAAAAGGAAAGCATTGACACCGTTTGACCAGAAATGACAGGCTGCAATTAGAAGACTCTCATTCTTGGGGGTTTCGGCCAGAGATAACTCCAAACACTGGGCAATGCGAAGGCTGTCCCAATTGCTGGTTTTTACACTTTTATCTTCGAGTATTCTCTTATACCAGTTTCTCCAACCTGGAATTGGGGGCAGGGGCCAGTTTTTGAAGGCGTCTTGCCACTCATAAGGTCTTGACAAAGCTGATTTAAAAGGTATTCTTTTGGATTCGGCTTCAATAAACTCAAGGGGCCGGAGATTCCCATAGGTCCGAGGAAATAGGATGATGATTTATCCTCGATGGGAATCAAAAGCTCGGTGAATAGAGCCTATCAAGAAAAGACAGAAGAAGAAATCTAAGGTGGGGATCGAAAAAGTAATACCGAATGGACCTTAAGGGGATGAGATTTACCTGAATAGCTTGATTTGGTCCACCATTTAAGATTTGAGCTTGGGAGATTGATGCCCTAGGGTTTGGATCTGAGCGGGGACTCCAACAGATTGCAAGAGGAAAGAATGGGTGTTAAACGGATTTAGCTCAAAGACGTTGGGCATTTATGGTCAATTCCGGAATAAAATCACTTTTATCCCGTAATTAAAGGGGCATATGTTAACACCAAAAATTGGTACAGGAAAGGGACTGACTTGTGGGCCGAGTTTGGTGACGAAATACCATTCGGCAGGAAAAATCTTCTCAGAGGATTCGGTAAAGGATGCTTGTGGTCGGCAATGCACCATCATTCGGCAAAAGGACTGTTTGCACTTTTAAAAGGAAGTTTTCGGGAATGTGTGGTGACGTGGCCCGATATAAGGAAGGAATGAGTTGATGACGTATACGAGATGGACATTGGTGTCGGAGCATTAATTTAGACATTAAATGTTGTACTCGTAGTCGACCAGGAGTCGTGTTAGGACAAGGGTATAAATATAAACCCTTGATGTCTGTAATAGGGATCGAACATCTGCACAACAAAACCGGCCCCGTGCCAAACATCGAGTCCTTTAGTCGAGTCGTCGAGTTCTTCGAGAGGAGCCATCGATCCGTCGACCTCCGTAAGTACCGACAACCTTGTATCATGTCTAGTATCATGCGGTGGATTTAGATCGTGATGCAAGTAGTCTTGTTACCTTGCTTAGTATCATGCGGTGGATTTAAGCCTAGTTCAAGAGGGTTTCCTATTGGATCATGAGCCATGCGGTAGGCTAAGATCTAGCTCGAAGCTAGTTATCGGCTCTATTAGATTTGGCAATATCTAATAGATTCATTAAGTTACCACATGTTGCTTTGAGTTTTTGCTTTATGTTTAAATTCATGTAACACTCTTTTGCCCAATCTAGATTGATTAGTTTCGGCTTTGCCTCTTTGAGATCCATGTGATGTGCATTCAAGTCTTTGTTTATTATAAAGGATCAAGTGCTCTCAATAGCCGAATTCAGATCAATCTAGATTGTCACGTGTTGCGGGTTCAAGCTTGGACTTTTCAAATGTTTGTTCCTTCTTCACGGAACCTGGATCGGTTGTACAGCTGTATTCGACAATGCTACCATGAGTAAAACGTGTTCATAAGTTTTGTTTTAAATAATGTGTGCTTTTAGCCTTCCATATTCAGATCGTATCATGCGGTGGATTAATCTCTTTGTGGTTGGTGGCATGGTTTCAAACAAGTTGTATCATGCGGTGGATTCACTTGTTTGTTATCATGCTTGACGGGTTTGAAAGTATCTAGACATGCGGTAGACTAGTGCTTTTGGCCTATGCATGCTTGTTTACTTCATATTTATAATCATGTTTTACCTTATTTGTTTTATTGTTATTTACCCTCGAAAATCGGTCATGATCATGTGCGAGCAACGCTATCTAAACAAAGACCGATCTTTTGTCATGCTTACGTCATGCATCGGCTATATCATGTTTTCATGCTTTAAAGCTCCCGAATGGTATTTAAACTGCTGGCAGATAGCTTGTTGTAGCTATATGTCATTTTAATTGGCTTTCTAGCCGTAAATACGGAACTGTCTGGTACCACCCGGCAAGTTCCATGTTTTATCTAACTATTTTTATCCTTTGTCAGTTTCAGGAAAATTGACTGGCACGCTTCAGATCCAGCACGTGTTTAAAGCTAGCTTTGTTCGGCTTGCTGTGTGCTTGGCGCGAGGTGCTGATTTTGCGTCAACAGTTCCCGTTGAGGACAGTGGCAAAAGACCGGTTGTGCCAAACAATCAGGTTGCGACACCGACTCAAAATGGATCTGTTGCTAATGACCATGAGGCCAGCGGAAGCATGTCTCGTCCTGAATGCTTTTTGCCAAGATGGTGCCCTCCCGGTTTGACTCATACTCAAAGACGGAAGCTTCAGCGGCTGAGGTTATGTGAGAAAAGGGAGAAGGAGCTAGAGAAGAAGAGGGACGAAGATTTCAATAGCTACAGGCCCATGGTGCCACAAGGGAAAGAATGGAGAGTTAAAGCAGCTACTCAGCCAGGGGCGATTACACCACCAGAGGGTGCGGTACAACCGCCAGGGGCGGTTCAACCGGGTGACCAGGCGGTCAGACCGGGGTCTCCAGAAACACCGCCATGTTTTGCTTCTTCGATCCCCATGGTTTGTGATGGCAAGGTTTCGTCTGTCCATACTCCAGAGGATGACGAGCAGCTGGTGGACTACAGTTCTTCTCCAGAGCAGATGAACCTTGAGATCAATGTGGTTCATTTGTTTGTTGATGGTTCAGTGCCTACGGAGGAAGACTTAGCTCACCTTGACTTTGGGCCCAAGGATGCTATATTTCAGAAGCCCAAGGACACTGATAATCATCTAAAGGCTTTGTATATGAAGGGTCATATCAATGGGAAGCCTATTTCTCGGATGCTAGTGGATGGAGGTGCGATTGTCAACTTGATGTTGTATTCTCTGTTCAAGAAGCTTGGAGGTTCAGATGAGGAGTTGATCAAGACCAACATGACCGTCAGCGGGGTTGGAGGAGGCGAGCCGATGGGAGCTAAAGGCGTGATCTCCATGGAGCTCACTATTGGAAGCAAGACGCTTGCTACAGCCTTCTTCGTTGATGTAACTTCAGTCTTATCCTTGGTCGTGATTGGATTCATGCAAATAAATGTGTTCCTTCTACTTTGCACCAAATGTTGATACAATGGGTAGATGATGAAGTAGAAGTAGTACATGGTGATAAATCTGCTTGTGTAGCTGTAGCCGATAGTCATTCTATAAGTATACATGATGATGTAAAGTGTCTATCTGGTTTGGATTTATCTGATTATGAGTTTGTAAGTTGTTCTAACAATGGTTTCATTCCTGCTGTCATAAAGCCGTTTGATAATCGGCTAAATCACTTCATGTAACTCAATGAGTTAAACAAAAGAGTGGTTGCAGCAGAGAATTGATCATTATCGGGCGCATAAGACCAATACATGTGAAGCCATTGAAGATCTTGATGATTTGGGAAAACTGGGACAAGAGTTTACGTCGGCTGATCCTCTTGAGGAGGTAGACATTGGTGATGGAACTATACCTAGGCCGACATTTGTAAACAAGAATCTTGATCCTATGTTTAAAATTGATTTAATAAAGATTTTAAAAGAATATGTTGATTGCTTTGCTTGGAATTACAATGAGATGCCTGGTTTAAGTCGTGACTTGGTAGAACATAAATTACCTATTAAACCTGGTTTCAAGCCTTATAAACAGCCTCGTAGGAATTTTAATCCTGATATTTATGACCGAGTGAAAGAAGAAATCAATCGGGAGCTTGATGCTAAGTTTATTAGGCCTTGTCGATATGCTAATTGGATCTCTAATATAGTGCCTGTTGAGAAAAAAGGAACAAAGAAACTTCGTGTTTGTATTGATTTTAGAGATCTTAATAAAGTAACTCCTAAAGATGAATATCCTATGCCTATAGCCGACTTTCTTGTTAATTCTGCATCTGGACATATCGTACTTAGTTTTCTTGATGGTAATGCTGGTTACAATCAGATATTTATGGCCAAAGAGGATGTTTCCAAAACGGCTTTCATATGTCCAGAATTTGTGGGTTTGTTTGAGTGGGTAGTCATGACTTTTGGTTTGAAAAATGCTGGTGCTACTTATCAAAGAGCTATGAATTTGATTTTTCATGACTTGCTTGGTATTATTGTAGAAGTCTATATCGATGATATTGTTGTTAAATCGGCTAGTCTAAACTCTCATTTAGCCGATTTAAGATTCGCATTTGAAAAAATGCGTCGGTATGGTTTAAAGATGAATCCACTCAAATGTGCTTTTGGAGTGTCGGCTGGCAAGTTTTTGGGTTTCATTGTGCATGAGAAAGGTGTGGAAATTGATCCTAAAAAGATTGAGTCGATTAAGAATGTTCAAGCACCTACTTCTAAAAAAGAGTTACAAAGATTCTTGGGCAAGGTTAATTATTTGAGGCGATTCATTTGCAACTTGTCTGGGAAGGTTGATGTTTTTACTCCTTTACTTCGGTTGAAAAGTGGAGCTGAATTCACTTGGGGGGCAAAATAGCAAGAGGCTTTTGATGAGATTAAGAGTTATTTGACTTCGCTGCCTGTTCTTCAAGCACCTAAGAGTGGTGTTCCTTTCCGGCTATATATTGCGGCAGAGCCAAGTGTAATTGGGGCTGTTTTGACTCAAGAGACTGATGGCAAGGAGTATGTTGTTGCTTATGAGAGTAGAAGATTGCTAGAGGCCGAAACGAGGTACACTTTTATTGAAAAGCTTTGTTTATCTTTATATTATGCTTGTACTAAGTTAAGGCATTACTTGTTGTCTAGTACTTGTTATGTTGCATGCCAAACCGACATAGTTAAATACATGTTGCAAAAACCTATTCTTAGTGGTAGAGTCGGCAAGTGGGCTTATGCTCTGGTTGAATATGATTTGCGTTGTGAATCTATTGGATCAATGAAGGGTCAAATAGTAGCGACTTTATTGTTCAACATAGGATTGATAAACAAATTGATATAGATGTCGGTTATGTAGCTTTTACTCCATGGAAATTACATTTTGATGGATCGGCTTGTAGAAGTGGTTGTGGTGTTTGAATTATTATTATATCACCTAGTGGAGCTGTTTTTGAAGCCCTTAGCCGGTTGGATCATAAATGTACTAATAATCAAATTGAGTATGACGCTCTCTTGTTTGGGTTGCAAATATTACATGACATGGGGGTGAAACATGTGGAAGCTTATGGTGATTCTTTACTGGTGGTGTAGCAAGTATCCAAGGTATGTCAGTGTCTAAATGGTTCTTTAAATGCTTATCTTGATAAATGTCTAGACATTATATCTTGTATGGATGAATTTGTGATATATCATGTACCACGGGAGGAGAATCCAAAGGCTAATGCTCTGGCTCAGCAAGCATCTAGTTATAATGTTCAAAAAAGAAATTTTCAAGAACGGAAACCGATGTTTGATGAAGCCGAGGGTTATGTTCTGGAAGACCCGGCTCAACCGCATTCACAGGCCGGTCAAACCGGTACCCGGTCGAGCCGTCCCCCTCGGCCGGTCAGACCGCCCCTCGGGGGGCAACCCTGCTTCGGCCGTTATGTCTTCCAAGATTGTTGAGGACGAAATGGGAGATTGGAGAACGCCTCTGGTTAAGTATTTGCAGGATCCTAAAAGTGCGAGTGACAGAAAAGTCCGACGATGGGCACTTAAGATTATTCTAGATGGGAATGAATTGTATAGTCGGACGGCAGATGATTTGCTTTTAAAATGTTTATGTCCTGATCAAGCGAGGCTAGCTATGGCAGAGGTACATGAAGGAATTTGTGGTACTCATCAGTCGGCTCCTAAGATGAAGTGGCTTCTTAGGCGAGCTTGCTTTTATTGGCCTACTATGATAGCCGATTGCTTTAGGTACTACAAGGGTGTGAAGAGTGTAAAAAGCATGGAGATGTTCAGTTAGTGCCTGCTGCGTTGTTGCATCCAATTATCAAGCCTTGGCCATTCAGAGGTTGGGGGTTGGATTTCATTGGCAAGATACATCCTCCATCGGTTAAAGGACATTGCTTTGTGATTGTGGCGACTGATTATTTTACTAAGTGGACTGAAGCAATTCCTCTCAAGAATATGACACATAAGGAGGTGATTGGGTTTATTACAGAGCATATTATACATAGGTTTGGCATTCCACGGACTTTAACTACGGATCAAGGTACTTCATTTGTGGCTAAAGAGGTGCGTGATTTTGTTAAATCCTATGGTATTAGATTGCTTAATTCATCTCCATACTATGCTCAAGCTAATGGTCAGGCCGAGTCTAGTAATAAAACTCTAGTTAAGCTCATTAAGAAGAAGATAGAAGATAGTCCTAAAAGATGGCATGAAGTATTATCTGAAGCTTTATGGGCTCATCGCATCTCTAGACATGGAGCTACTAAAGTTACTCCTTTTGAGCTTGTGTATAGTCAAGAGGCCGTTTTACCTGTCGAGGTGAATCTGGGCGCTTATAGACTTGCAAAGAAAAATGATCTTAATGTTGATACTTATTATGCTTTGATGATGGATAATATTGATGAAGTGACTGACAAGCGTTTGGAAGCTTTGGAAGAAATTGAGAAGGATAAAAGGCAAGTTACTAGAGCTTATAATAAAAGGGTTAAAGCTAAGTCTTTTCAAGTAGGAGATTTGGTTTGGAAAACTATTTTGCCTATAGGATCTAAGTGCAACAAATTTGGTAAGTGGTCTCCAAGTTGGGAAGGTCCATACAAGATTGTGAGAGTTTGCTCTGGAAATTCTTATATGGTGGAATCGTTGCAAGGATAGCAGCTACCTAGGGCACTTAATGGAAGATATCTGAAGAAGTTTTATCCAAGCGTGTGGCAGAATGCTTGAAGATTCATGGCCGGTTTCTATGAAAATCGTCCTTAGCATAAAAATGGCCAGCAACAGCTTTGTCGTCCTTAGAATTATTTTTTAGCACGCAAGCTTTACTAAAAAACAGGGGGCATGTGTTGACACCCAAAATTGGCAAAGGCCGACTCTGGCCAGGCAGGCCGGTTAGACCGGGTCTCAGGGGCGGTCTAACCAGGTAGCCTGTGGCCGGGCGGTCTAACCGCCCCCAGGGGGGGTCTAACCGGGGTGTCCCGATTTCGGGTAGAATTAGGAGTTTGGCTTAATTCTGAGTTGTAAATTACCGTTTCCAGGGCAAGACCTCCCACCCTATAAATATAAAGGGTCGTGGCCGATTGAGACCTATCATCCAATCGTCATTATCAAGTTTTATCTTATTTTCTCCAAACCCTAGCTTTTCCAACCTCCTTTGCTCTCCTCCTTCGTCTCCACGGCGGTTGAGGGAGTTCTGAGTGGCCTGCCGATCTCAGGACAACCCTAGGCGCACTGTTCCTGACGGGGTCCCTCCCGGAGCAGCGAATCTAGGCTTTCGACGTCTCTCCTGTCCAAGGCGCTTAGACTGGCGCCCCAGGCGATTAGACCGGCCCGTGCTGGGAGTTTCGGCGAGTTGATTTCTGATAACCGCGCGATCTAGCGCATTTGTGTGTTCGACCAGAAAAAGCGTCAACAGCAACCAACTAGTACCAAATGTTGCCATCAACAAGAACCTAAGCATGCAAACTGTATCAAAAAAATCACGGACGGCCAACTCAGGTGCAAAATACAGAGGATGCACAATCAAAACAGGCACTACATGTTGCAAGTAACAAACAATGAATGTTGCAATCAACAGGCACTACAGGTTGCAACCAAAACAGGAGTACAGGTTTGCAACCCTTTTTGACGCGCAAGGTGCAACCAGCTGGCACTACATGTTGCAAGCAACAAACAAAGAATGTTGCAACCAACAGGCACTACAGGTTGCAACCAAAACAGTCACACTTGTTTGCAAGGAACGTTCAAACGAAACGTTCGCAACTTGTCGCGCAAGGTGCAACCAACTGGCACTACATGTTGCAATCAACAGGAACCGAATCATGCAAAATGTAACAAAAAAATCACGTACGGCCAAAAACCCATCTAGGCTCTCCTTACCGGGAGGAACTGCTGTGTAGCATCAGGAGTGACCAGAGATCCAGGCAAAATTGTAGGTGGCGGCGTTAGCAACGTCGTGTGATGCAACGGATCACCCGATGCGTCGCACACCCCCGCACCCCAGTACTGGCGTGATAGGGGGGGCGTGCTGCAGGCTGAGCTGCGCCAGATCGTCCCGGAGGCGGAGACGACAATATCGGTTCAGCAGCACCCATCACAACAAGCGACATACAATGATTCTCTGCCGGGAGAGGTGATTTGGTGTGTGGCAGTGTCGGCGGGGCCACAACACCCGGCGAGGAAGGTCTAGGTGATCCAAGGTGCGGCAGCGATGGCGGGGTCATAGATCTGCGGGTGGAGGATCACGAGGAAGGCGTCGAATGAGGGGGATGTAATGTCGGAGACGGGGGCGGGGGGGAGGAAGCCTGATTTGCGCAGGTGTTTGCTTGCGGGAGAGGAAATAACGCGGGTGGGATGGAGGGGGCGTCTATTTTTTTTGGGAGGCGTGCTCGGTACGGTTTCTGTCGGGACGGGATGGTGGGGGGGTCTGTGCCGGCGCGAACTAAAATGCACCCAGGTGCATTTTAGTGCCACCGTGTGTGTGTGTGTGTGAATATACCATTGTAGCATTTTAATCCAGGAGTAAAACCAGATATCGTATTTATATTCTACCACAGGGAAAGAAGTCTTTCTAATACTTAATATCTAATACATGCTCATCTCTCAGTTTAATAATGTAGAGTGGCCAAAATATATCAATTGCTATAAACAGGGGTAAGTCACATAAAATATAGAGAATGATAGCACTGTTCAAGTCATAACATCATAAGCAGCTAGAATGTGTCATTATAGCAAGAGAAACATAGCAAAGTCTAGCTAGAGAGGATACTCCTCGGTAATTCTAAACTATATGTCAATGCAAACTATGATTAGTGCAATACATTTAGCAATCATGGAAGAAGAACTATTATATTAATGCATGGGGAGACTATCCAGGAGGATCAAGGCCGAAACTTGAAACAACCCAAACAGTATAAGGCTCCACTAGTCCTATACACGGGGGGTGGACTACGAAGGACTCAATAGTGTTGTCACCACTACGATCTACCACACGACCCAACATATAGGGTGCAATCGTAGATAAATACAATATAAGCACCACACTTACACTATCTTTACCGTTCACCCATGTTAACAAATGATCTAGGTGAGGGCTATACGACTCCATACATGAATATAAAGGCAAATCAACTATGATAAACATGTAATCATAATAAACACAAAAGCATATAATGTCGAATATAATCATTGATAAGAACATATGTCTGTATAACAAATGTAAGGATCTAGATAAGAACTTACAAGAGCGAAGCTAGATCAGTATCTCGATCAGCCTCTAAAGATCAGGAGCCAAGTAGAAGCCTTGCCTCCTCCTAGATCTAAACTACCTAGCTACTCTGCTATATGGTGTTTCTAGGGCATAGTGTCTTTGACTTGGTGACTTGATCTGGTGTATGCAAACTCAGGTTTCCAGATGAGTTCCAGATGCCTCTGCCAGGGGCAGGGGGCTGCTTATATAGTCTAGAGGGGTGGACGTGCGCCGTAGGATCAAACTGACCTAAACATGTGGTTTAGATTGATTCTCATAGGCGGTGGAGGAACATTCTAGAAGATGAGGCAGTTTGGGGCCCAGGGGGGACCGACCGGCCCCACCACCAGGCCGATCGGTCTGGGGTGGGCTCCTCGGGTCCCACTTCGGACAGGTGGTCTCTTGATCCTTCTAGATGCTTCTTTCTTAGGTGCTAAGTCACGTTGAGTTCCGGAGCCTTCTGGAGTCTTCTAGAGTGGTTTCTTTGCATATTTTCTGAATAGTCCCTGTAGATTCATAGATTCACCAAAACTCGTGGAAATTGTCAATATAAACCCTAATGAGGTGATCTAATTATATTTTAGTCCTTTTCCAATGAATGTGAGGGATAAAATACGTAGATAAAATGTGTCAACACCCTTACCAACTAACATAGTTGAGGTGTCTAGCAAAGACACGACACGAGTTAAGTTGCTAACATCTGATTCAGCTCTAAATAAAGGAGTTGTCGATCCCAAAGTACAAGTAACCCCTGCCGATGTCAAAGGAAAAGGGTTACTACTTGAAGAAGGAGATTTGAAGCAACGCTGGTCTTTCACGTCCTAGATGTTGATCAATAAGTTCCAGCGTTGACAGGAGAAAGCAAGGAGAAGAGAAGAGTGGACACTGTGTAACGAAGGACATTAGAGATGTCCATTCTTCACGTACTGCTGGGACAAAGGGATCAAACTGCCAACGGCAAAAAACTGTCCAGAATGCAATGGGGCTTACAATAATAGCAAATCATCCAAAAGGGTTAGCTTTAATGCTGGGAGACCTTCAACCAAGGATCTCCGTGAATTCAGCAATCAATGAGTCTCGGTTCATGATCGGTTGGGGGCAAAGACAGTGTCCACGATCGGCTGGGGGGCAAAGCCAGTGTTCATGATTGGCTGGGAGGCCGAGTCAATGAAGAGTCAAATAATTAGCTGGAGGAGATGGCCGATTCTCTGGTCCCTGATGAAGATATCATATGCTGAGCTCCTGAACGTCGACGCACGTTGCAACTGGACGATGAAGGGTCAAGCCAAACACGTAAGAAGCCCAATCCACACTGGTGTCCAGATGGTTTGACCAAGTCCCAGAAAAGGAGAGTCCAGCTCCTATGTCAGCTAGAACAGCAAGAAGAAGCAGAGAGACACGTGCTGGACAAGAAGAAGGCTCGGTCTAAAGTTTGGCGCCCAAAGCCTAAGGCCGATGATGGGAAGGATGACAAACCACTAGCTGATATAAACATGGTTGTCTTCCTACCAAAAGAGTTCATGGCTCTAGTTGATTTGGATGTGTCCGATGAATAACTTGGCATGGCTCAGTTGACAGCGGAACCTAGACAACCTATCTTTGAGAAGCCATAAGATGAGAAGAGACAACATATGAAAGCTTCGTTTCTCAAAGGATTTATCAATAGGAAGCCAGTCACCAAGATACTTGTGGATGGAGGAGCAACAGTCAACCTGATGTTGTACACCATGCTGCGTAAGATTGGGAAATCTGATGAAGATTTAACCCAAACTGACATGATGCTGGTGGATTTCGAAGGCAACGTCTCTCCGGCTCAAGGAGCAATCTACGTGGAACTCACATCGGCAGTAAGACCCTTCCAACCGCTTTTTTTGTCATTAAAGGGAGGGGATCTTATAACCTACTGCTGGGTAGGGATTGGATACATGTAAATTGTTGCATACCATCTACAATGCATCATCCAATGGATCGGAGATTCAGTGGAGGTGGTACAAGGAGAAACCTCCTTGACAGTGACAGCTACAGAAGCACAAGGGTGGACTTATGATTGAGTAAGTTGCATATTTGGAAAAGCATGGGATACTAAGTATCTCAAAGTGTCTGATTTTGGACTAAAGCCGGTTCGAGCAGTCGGCTCTGATGACAAGATTTAATGGATCAGTTCATTGAAGATGAAGGGAAGCTTGGGCATGGGTTTACATCGGCCGATGAATTAGAAAAGATAGATCTTGGAGATGGAAGCAAACTAAGGCCAACGTACATTAGTGCCAATCTAGAAGCGGAACATAAGAGGGAATTGATCGCGCTATTGAAGGAATTCAAGGATTGTTTTGCCTGGGAATATTATGAAATGCCTGGTTTAGACCGGTCTATTGTTGAGCATCGATTGCCCATTAAACCGGAGTATCCCCATTCCAACAACACCCAAGGCAGTGTAATCCAAAGATTTATCCTGATATAGAAGCTGAGATAACTAAGTTACTCGAAGCTGGTTTTATTCGGCAGTGTCGGTACGCCGAATGGATTTCTAACATAGTTCCTGTTTACAAGAAAACGGCAAACTACGCATGTGCATTGATTTCTAGGACTTGAACAAGGAAACGTCGATGGATGGATATCCGATGTCAGTAGTCGATGCACTAGTTAATGCTGCTCCAGGGCACAAAGTCATCAGCTTCATGGATGGTAACGCTGGTTACAATCAAATATTCATGGACATAGAGGATATTGCAAAAACTGCTTTCAGGTGCCTCGGCCACGTCGGATTGTATGAGTGGATTGTCATGACCTTTGGGTTGAAAAATGTTGGCGCTACATATCAAAGATCCATGAATTACATATTCCATGAACTCATCGGCAAGATAGTAAAGATCTACATTGATGATGTAGTTGTCAAGTCAAAAAGCTGCAAGGAACACTTGGCCAATTTTAAAAAAATATTGGAATGCACTAGAAAGCATGGTTTGAAGATGTATCCCAACAAATGTGCTTTCGGTGTTTCAGCTGGTCATTACTTGGGTTTCTTGATACACGAAAGAGGAATCGAAGTAGGCTAGAAGTCAATCTACGTGATTGACAATATAAAAGCAACATCAAACAAGAAAGAGATCCAGTCATTGATTGGCAAGGTCAATTTCATCAGAAGATTCATATCTAATCTGTCAGAAAGGATTCAACCATTTACACCTCTACTGAAGCTCAAGGTCGATCAGAAATTCGTATGGGGAGAAGAACAACAAAAAGCTCTAGATAATGTCAATCAATACTTAAAATCTCCTCCTGTCTTAATGCCCCCTCAAGACAAGAAGTCGTTCAAGTTATACTTATAATCTAATGAGCGGGCTATTGGATCAGCCCTTGTGCAAGAGTTTGAAGGAAAAGAGTGAGTTGTATATTTCACGAGTAGAAGACTCTTGGACGCAGAAATAAGACATTCGGTGGTGGAAAGACTATGCTTGTGCTTATATTTATCATGCACAAAGTTGAGGCCTTACCTATTAACTGTCGAATGCACTGTGGTGTGCAAAGATGATGTGGTCAAATATATGTTGTCATTACCAATCATGAAGGGCAAGATCAGAAAATGGGTCTTAGCTTTGTCAGAATTTGATTTGACCTATTAATCGACCAAAGCAATCAAAGGACAAGTAATGGCCGATCTGGTAACTCAGCATTGCGGACCTGAAGTTGCAGTTGTAGAACCTATTCCATGGACTATGTTCTTCGATGGATCATCATGTGGAGTAGGAGCTGGGATCAGAATCGTCCTTATCTCACCTCAAGGAGCAAATTACGAGTTCTCCATCCCAATTGAGAAGACTTCAACAAACAATCAAACTGAGTACCAAGTAGTGCTAAAGGGGATAAAATTACTACGAGAAGTCAATGCTGAAGTTGTTGAGATATTTGGATATTCTCAACTCGTGATAAATCAATTGGCAGGGGAATATGAATGCAAAGATGATATATTAAGGGTTTATCATGAAGAATGGCTTCAACTACTTCGAGAGTTCAAGATAGTAAAACTTGAACATATCCCTAAAATTCACAACAATGAAGCTAATCGACTGGCCCAAGGAGCATCAGGATATCGGCCGATTCTGACTGAAGAGTTATCAGCTGAGGATTGGAGGAAGAAAATAATAGATTATCTGAAAGATCCGTCCAAGAAGGTTGATAAACAATTAAGGTACAAGGCCATTAAATATGTCCTGCTAGAAATAATAACTATTATTGGCTGACAATATTGGAAGATTGCTTCAAGTATTACAAAGGATGCCAAGAATGTCAGAAATTTGGAAGCATTCAAAGAGTTCCGGCATCGGTAATGAACCCAATAATCAAACCATGGCCGTTCAGAGGTTGGGCAATTGATCTTATTGGACAGATATATCCACCATCAAGCAAAGGTCATAAATTCGTGCTGGTGGCTACAAATTATTTCACAAAGTGGGTTGAAGCCATCCCAATCAAGATTGTGACATCATGCAATATGATTGATTTTGTTAAAGAGCATATTGTCTATCGGTTTGGTATACCTCACTATTACAACCGATCAAGGGAGTCAATTCACTTTAGGGGAGTTTGAAGAACATGCAAATTCTTTGGGAATCAAGTTGTTAAACTCATCTCCCTATTATGCTCAAGCAAACAGATAGGCAGAAGCAGCGAACAAGGGCATCATCAAGTTGATCAATTGCAAGATCGATGAAAATCCTAAGCGATGGCATACGATCCTAAATGAAGCACTATGGGCTTACATGATGGCATGCCATGGAGCAACCAAGGTATCACCATATCAACTAGTGTATGGTCATGATGTTGTATTACCTTGGGAATTAAAAACCTGATCCAGAAGAACTTCTTTACAAGATCAGCTATCGATCGATGATTATTCAACCGTGATGAAAGAGGAATTAGAAGATCTTGCTGGTAATCGACTAAGAGCTTTGGAGAATATCGAAAAGAATAAAAGCAGGATAGCCAGATGGTATGACAAGAAAGTTAAAGTTAAAGAGCTTGCTGAAGGGGATTTGGTTTGGAAGCTCATATTACCGATCGGCTCTAGAGATCCTAAATATGGAAAGTGGTCCCCTAATTGGGAAGGACCATATCAGATCAGCCAATACGTGCCAGGCAATGCATATATCTTGGAGACATTGGAAGGAGAAAAGTTTGCCAGAGTGTTAAATGGGAAATATTTAAAGAAATACTATCCAAGCATATGGGTAGACACTTAGTCCAATCAGAGCCTGAAAGCGGCCGATTCAAGACTCAAGTTACAGCCGGTTGCGAATAAAATCGTCTTTAGTAGCAGAAAGCCGAATCATCGAAGCATGTTAGGCTTCAGGTTATGGCCGATGTACAAATCGCCCTTAGAGTTATATATATATATATATATATATATATATATATATTCTCATCTTCGTACAGATCTGAAGATACATTTGAAAAGATAGACTTGGACGATTCATTACAGATCGATTACATTAGTCATCGTTGGACAGACGATGGGGACGAAGAAAGAGAAGAACTAGAAAGTGTAAATTTGACGAAGATGAATAACCAGGTGCGGTAATTCTTCACATCCAGATTGTTGGGAAAGAAGACATAGGGTTGTTCTTCTTTCCACATTACCGAGGGACAACTTCCAACCTCCTCCATCAGCTGATGCACCTAAGTTGCATAACAAGGCTTCTTCTAGCTATTGGACCTCCTGGAAAGGAGGGTAGAGAGGGAAGTATGTTATGGGCTATTTCACAAGAATTCTTCTAGCCATCTTGAGTCAGAGAAGAAGGAAGGAATCAAAGAGCAAGAGTCTAAAGTTCCCCAGACCTATATCTCGAGCCATGGATGAAAAGGTGTGGTCTCCGTGATGGTATGAGGACAATTATTTATAGCCAAGGCACCGGAAGAGATAAGGATGAAGGGGTCAGAAAAGACGAAAGCCAAAGATGCTGGATCCGGTAAAAAAGGAAACATATGACCCGTGAATGGTTCGGTTTCCAAAAGGATGACTGATTCAGAGGAATCGACCCCAAATAAAGGATACACGCACACAAGACAGTGGGAAATTTCTCTAACACGTCCACAAACTACAGAGCATGGCTCACAGAAATCCTTTGCCCAACATTGCAGACAGAGTCTACAAGCTCATTAGCAGCACCTAGAAGAAATGCCATTTCAAGCTAGAGTCTGTTAATGGCTAGTGATGATCATCAACGCTCGTAGAATTTTCTAGGGAAAGATGCCTCTCATACCCAAAAGCTAAGGGGACTAACACCTACATCAGGAAAATCCAAAGGGCTGAAAAGGATGCATAGAACCCCCGGATAGAAGGGTGAGTCTTATAGGGAAAGGGAGAGAAAGAGTCAAAGAATCACATGGTGAACAACCCTAAAAGGACGGACACTATCAATGGAGATTGATCACGTCGATCACGTGAAGAGATTTGGCTATTATTCAAAAGATGTCAAGCGAATTTCGGAGCAAAAGGATCATTTACTCCGAAACGGGGGGGGCATGTGTTGGCACCGTTTTTTGAAAAAAAAAACAGGTCAAAAAAGGATAAGGAGAAGCAACCGATGAAGAACCTAGTGCAATCGGTCAACTGAGGAAAGAGAAGGACGCTCAACAAGATTCGCCGATGGTCAGAGAGATTCAACCCTAACAGTGGGCGAGTAGGTCAAAGCGATCGGCCGTAAACAGTGCCGTAATCGGCTAGGAGTTGCATTTGTCCTCAAGACATAAATAGCGACCCTGCGTGGTTGGAAAAAGTATACACCAATATCAAACAAAACGTCTCCGGGCAAACCCTCTACTTTACAGCATCTAATTTTTACAGCATCTACTTTTACAACATCTACTTTTTCGGCGACTTCACCATTGCGATTTTCTTCTTTTCTACAAGGTTGTGCTTCGAGTTCGTCGGGCAACATCAACTGACCTTAGGCAAGCTTGTGAGTACCGTTTTACCGAATAACCCGAGGCTTTAACCTTCGGGCGCATCGCTGAGGTTTCGTCTAGTTATTTATTCACCTCTTACCGATATTAGCTAGAGCTGCAAGTTTTCGTACCAATTCTTGTGGTTTTAATTATTATCATTATCATTCCACTCGATCTAGATCCGATCGGCTTCTAACACCGCAGCCGATTCCGACATACTCGAGTGCTGACGTCACGATTGGCCGATTCTAGCCGATCCATTTATTCGCACACCCGCGCTTTGGCCGCTCTCGAGCCGAACGATCCCGCTTTTATCTGTATCGGCCGATTGGCTGGTACACGTGTCGCTACAAGGCCATCAGTTCTCTAGCTGATCTCTAATATTTTCCATTGTCAATCAACATGTCAGATTGGCTGGCACGCCTCACTACAGACCGAGGAGTCACGTATGTTGCGCGCGGAGGTGACGTCATATTTTCGCGTCAACACGTATCACCTAGTTTATTTGATAAGCGGTGACGCTCAAATATGTTGGGTGATATATGAAAGCTTTTAGCATCTATGTTTTTCTTTAAGAATAGGGACCTCTTGGCTCTTTTTTTTCATTTTCTCCCTAAATCGGATTTTTGGTAATATAAAAGGGATATCTTAAATCAGATTTTTGGTAATATATCCAAGTGGCCACTCAAGTATTCACTGTATTAGATAACTGAGATCTTCATAGGCCACATTGTAGAACTGGATTCACATTCCACTGATCCGCGAGAGCAACTGATCGGCAAACCAGAAGGCTAGGCAAGTAGAGAGGTAGAAGTGGATTCCAGGTGAGGTTCAAAGTCGCCGATCAGGTAAACTGCAAAGCCCTGCCGCGGCGAATCCCGAGACGGGAAAAATATGAAATCACTGGGATACGCTTTACTTATGATTGGGTCATGGTGTAATAAATCAAATCCGTGGAACAAATCACTCGTACGACCAGCACGATCTCGCGGCAGATTAGTCCCTAGTATCCGATGTTTTATTCTAATGGCATGCGGCCGGCGATAATTCCCCGCCCGATTATTCTACACGGCCTAGTCAACTTTGCCGATGATTCGCTGCGATCTTGAGACGCGTCTAAGCAGTTTCAAATCCTCTCCGTTTTTTTTTTAAAAAAAGAGGGGAAAGAGGTGGGAGTTTATCGTCTGTCCTGTGTAGATGCAGCTCTGTCAAACCGTAGTTTTTTTCCTTCGAAACCTGTAAAACCGCAGATTGTGAATTTCGGAGCAACGCTATAGTGACACGGGTTGAATTTTCGGAGCAACGCTGAGGCGGTGAGACCGAAAGCTGCATGGTTAGGTTAGTGGTAGCCGGTTTATTTGATCGAAAGTGTTTCCGCTCTTGCCAGTTGTGTTGATGTTTGGAGGTTGCGACTTCACTGTCACAGCTTAAGGTTGACTTTGTGACAACCGTGCGACGATCCAAGAAGAATGATGTTTGATCTGGCCAAACGAAATGCAGCCTGGAGATTTTTACCAATAGTGTGTGTAATGCACGGTAGCTAGCCCTGGCTATCAGTGTGCGTTGCCACTAACTTCCACACAAGCAGAATTTAATAAGCTCCCAATAGCCATTCGTTTGTTTGGTGGTGATATACGATCTTGATTTATTCTTCGAGAAAAGATCATTGACCGATTCTTTGGTGGTGGTTTGTTCGGAGAAAGAAAGTATTCTTTTTGGTGGCGATAAAGTCGAACGAACAAGTGTAAATCTGAAACTTCTTAAGATAAACCAGACGCAAGTTACTAGGAGCTGTTTGCAAACACGAGCCATTTGCAGCACTGCGAAAGGCCAATCTTTCGAGCAAAGACCACCCTTACTCAAAATGGGAAACGTACATGTTACTCGTAGTATAGGTTTGAATATGCCGTATGTTAGAACCTTCGGAGCTTTGACCAACAAGTGGATCCCATTATTTGTTTACTACTAGTATGAAAACCGGGGAATGCATCTCACATTGGGTTGGGGACAGGAAACGGGGGACGAACCATCGCCGCCCAACCGCTCGCAACCAAATGCACAGACATGAACAGAATGACTTCAGCAACCACAACACTCGGCACAAGATCTCGTCTCACGCTGCCCCCCTCCCCGTCCAAATCTCTCTACCATCTCCACTGAAACAACTCCTCTGAAGATGCACCTCCCATTTCGAAAAACGTCAAATAAAGCTCACATCATGTAGGGCCTCAATTTGCAAAAAAAAATCCACAAACTTACATCAATCGGTTTCAATTTGTGTAATTTTTGACGGGCTAGTATCACTCGAAGTCGCATGAAGGTCATCAGTCTATAACAAATTTCAGAATTTTCTCATGGCTCTCAATAAGACCATAACCACTCACCATTAAGGCACTAATTGTGCTTGAAATGCATTTAATCTAGTTTAATGGCCAACCTTGCGGTGTGCAAAGCATCTCATATAATTCCGGCCTCTCTGACTATTGACTTGCACCAACGCCAGCCCATCATCTTGCCGCCTGTATAAAGGCCTCGTCACATCACGGCCTCGCTCGTCCGGCCAGCGCAGAGCAGCGTGGTGATCTGCATCGGCGCATCGTGATCTGCGGCCATGGAGGAGACCCCTCACCTGTTCCTGTGCCCCATCTCCATGGAGCTCATGGACGACCCCGTCACCGTCTCCACCGGCGTCACCTACGACCGCCGCAGCATCGAGCAGTGGGTCTTCGGGTATGGCAGGGCGACGTGCCCGGCCACCATGCAGCCGCTCGCGAACCTTGACCTCACGCCCAACCACACCCTCAAGCGCGTCATCGGTTCCTGGCTCGACTGCGGCTCGCCGTCGACGTCGGCCTCCTCGTCGCCGTCGACGTCGTCATTGTCGAGCCCGGCCCACGACCTGCTGGCCACGCCACTGTCCCGGATGCTGGGGGCGGAGCGGCTGCGGTCGGCGCTGGCCGACCTCGAGGAGACGCCGTTCAAGGTCACCGCGCTCAAGAACATCCGGGCGTGCATGGCCGGCGACGTGTCCATGCAGTGCGAGTTCGTGTCCTCGGGCGGGATCCAGGCGGTCGCCCGGGTCATGGCGCAGGCGCTCGCGGAGAGCGCCGGCGGTGGCGACTTCTCCGCGTTCACGTCGTGCGAGGAGGCCGCCGCGGTGCTCGCGATGCTCCCGCTCGCGGACGCGGCGTCGGTGGGGCCCGTCCTCGCGCCGGAGTGCATGAGGCCGGTGATGGCGCTGCTCCAGCGCGGCGGCGCCGAGGCGAGGCTACACGCCATGGACATCGTCACCAAGATCTCCAATGCCAGCGCCGGGGACTGGACCGCCGCCACCGGAGTCGAGGTTGATGTCGTGCTCAAGTCCCTCCTGGAGCTCCTGGCCGACGAGGTCTCCACGAGGCTCAGCTCCCGGGCGCTCGACGTGCTCCTGGACGTCGTGGCGCGGTCCCGGGACGGGCCCGCCAAAGCCGTGGAAGTCGGCGCGGTGCACGTCCTCGTCGAGCTCCTCGCCGACGCCGACAGCCGCCACGACGCCGAGCGGATACTGCTGCTGCTCAAGCGCCTGTGCAAGTGCCCGGAGGGCCGCCTGGCCTTCGCGGAACACGACCTGTCGGTGGCTGCCGTGGGGAAGACGATGCTGCGGGTGTCGCAGCTGGCCACCCAGCTGGCCGTCAAGGTGCTGTGGCTTGTCTCCGTGGTAGCGCCCTCGGAAAAGGTCCTGGAGGACATGGTGCTGACCGGTGCGGTGGCGAAGCTGCTGGGCCTGCTGCACGTCGAGACCCCGCCGGCGACGAAGCAGAAGACGGTCAGGATGGTGAGGATCAACGGCGGGTTCTGGCGGCAGTACTCGTGCTTCCCTACCGATCTCAGGGACTACCTACGGCTGCTCGACTGATTTTGTTCATTGCTTGGTTCATTGGGTTGACCAATTGCATTTTTTGTAAGTAATATAAAGCGAAAACTAAAGCTTCTAAACAGAAGATTTGAAAACTTATTGTGGCCACACACAAAGAAATGTGAAAGGATTGCATATACTTGATGCACACAAATCGCCTCTTCTGTTCTGCTGTGTTATGTGAGCTGTTGATCTTTTGTGATCTTGTCAAGACTTGCGCTATGGACATAGTGCTTGAGGTATATGAGTTTGACCAGGGCCGCAGCCGGGGCGGGGCGGGGGGGGGGGGGGGGGGGGGCTCCAGAAAAGCGCTAATCCACCGTTGCAGAATCCAAAAAATTAGCGAAAACTCAATAAAATAAGTTCATTTTGACTTGAAAATTGTTTGTTTGCCCCCCTTATAGCGCTGATTGGCCCCCCAATGTTGGAATCCTGGCTATGCCTCTGGGTTTTACAAATAAGAATCTGGCAACGAAAAAACTATTTACACATCTTTCGGAACTCCCATTATACATGAAACCTTTCAAAATGGGCCTTGTTCGTTTGGCTTATCAACCACCAGCCAATAAGATTTTCTCTCGTAACAAATCACCACCAAAGAACTGTACCAAGTAGATCTTTTCTCTCGGAAACAAACCAAGACTACCATCACCACCAAAACCAAACGAACAGGGTGCAAGAACAGACTCTTCAAGCCCATCCATGTAGACAGAAGGCACTTCAATCCCCAAGTATAAAAAAAGCCAATGTGATTTTTGACGCCTCCTCTACTTCAACCAATTATATTAATTAAAATTTGAATCCTTTATTAGGAAAGGCTAGCAACAGTGGTTAACTGGTTAACTCAAAACTCATAAAAAATGGAACCAGACCGTACTTTCAAAGCAAGGTAGGGGTTGTTTAGTTGACGAAATGTGGTGGAAATGAATATTGGGTGAATAGTGAAAAGTTGAAGTTAGGGGTGTTCAGTTTGGAAAAAAAATGGTGGAAATTTGGTAAAATGAATAGTGAATCGGAGTGAAAATTTGATGAACTAAACAACCCTGTGAAAAAAATGAACCAACTAGCTGATCTACCGAATGGGGTCATCACCGCTTGCATCCGTAGATAGTCACACGGAATCTCCAAAATAAACTAGTGCCATAGGCACCTATCCGTCGGAGATAGCTAGAAATTGAACAATGCTAGCATCTACGAGGAAGATGAATAAACAATGAAGAAAGACGGAATAGGTGCACATGATTTGAATCGACGAGAGCGTTTGCATATGACCAAGATTTAGCAATGTTCTTTTCCCTCCATATTTTCTTGAACTTTCAGGGATTGATAATCAATAGATCAAGCACTTGGTCAATTAGTCGATATGGTATTTTGTTCAATTTCCTAGCCAGCTCCAACATATAAAAGCTAGTCTTGAAAGTCGAAACTAATGATCCAAAGGCATGTGTGGACATACTTTAGCCGGAGCATAAAAGGTGTTTCTCTCTTGCGTTTAATATTTATGTTTTTGGAGTTTGGCTTCTCCGGCCAAAATGGCACCTAAATGTATTGCCTACTTTGGTTCATTTCCCTTTTGATCTACCACTAAGCAAATCAACAGTTTCTGAAATTTGACCTAAAGCTCTCTTCCCGTTTTTTTTTGGGGCGGGGAGGTTAGAGCATCTCCAAGAGTTTGCCAAATTATACTTGGTAAATCTTGTGTTTTGTCAAGTTATAAAAAGATATGTCAAGTAAAAAAAGAGTTCATCTCCAACAGTTTGACATAATTCACTTGTCAAACCTAGATCTAACTTATATCAGGAATTTTGAAAGAAACAAAATTATGTTTATGCCCTTCCACCTCTTAGAAACTTACATCAGAAATCCTTCTATATTCTTTATTTTTTCACCCTCCCACCTAGAGGGAAACGCCAATGGCAACCACGATCCGCGCACGCATGTGTGCGTGTGGGAAGGTGGGTTTTGCCAAGTTTCTATTTTTGCCAAGTTGTTTTGCCAAATTGTTAGCGGCTAATCTTTCTCATTTTGCCAAAATTAGATGGGTGTCAAGTTGATTTGCCAAACTGTTAGCGCTACTCCCTCCCCCCGTTCAAAAATGTTGGTCATTTTAAATTTTCTTAATACATAGAGTTTGCTATGTATAAAAAACAAAACGATAAGCATTTTGAAATGAAGATAGCATTTTTCTTTCTTTTGTATATGCAACTTTTCTGTTGCGCATTTCGTTTTTTTTTTGAAAATCCAGTGCTGACCTCAGCGGTAGCTGAAATCGAAAGTTAGCCTCGTGGGCCCAATTCCAGGTCACCTACCAAAGTTCCAAAAGCGACCAAGCAAATACACCATCCCGAAAGGTCTATTCTGAAAAAAAAGAAGACACCGAGAGCTCCCGTCCGGGAAGACGACTTGGTGCTCGTACTGCCGCGAGATCTAACCAAAATCCGCGCCCTCCTCACCGTCCGGCGAGCCCCGGCCCCAGGCACCTCGCGGATCACCAGTGCTCGGGTGGTACCCCAGAGGGCGCGCGGTGGAACCCGTGGAGAGATAAGGGCGGCGCCAGACGCTCGGGCCGCGGGCGGGCGACGATGCCGGTGGCGGCGTCGGCCATCTACTTCCTCAACCTCCGCGGGGACGTCCTCATCAACCGCCTCTACCGCGACGATGTCGGGTACGTTTTGCCCTCGTGGGTTTGGAGCTGTAGATCTAGGGGCTCCATGAGGGATCGATTCGTTCCCTTCTAGCTTGCGGCTGCGTAGATCGCGGGAGTGCTAGTTCGGTGGATTGTAGAATTCTATCAATTCTGCTTGGAGAGTGATGAGGGGTTTAGCTCGGGGGAGCTGAAATGGGAGGCTGGCTTGATTCACTAGTCGGTTGCTAAAATACGGCGGTGCCATGGTTGTTATGCCTTGGGAAAGATGTTAAGTTTTCTGGCTAGCGATTGTGGAGGTACTTACTTTCTGAAGTGGAGCAAATACATGGAGCAAATACACTAATTACCGTGTCGAAGCATTTATTAAGTATTCACCTAGACAACTTGAGGGGTTCACCTTTGTCTTAAAAAACACATGACTGTGTACTAGGCTACTAAATTTTGCCATTTCTGATTAGCATTGATCCACAAAGTTGATCACTGTGCAGTTCACTTGATCATTATTCTGTTGTTAGGTGAACATTTGCAGTGGAATTTTGCACGTTCAACTCATATGTTCAATGACATACACATTATTTTCATTGAGAACACTGTTATATCATTTCCACTGTAAGTCATATGTTCAATGACATACACATTATTTTCTTGGTGACATTGAAATATGTAAAGTACTAAGGATATCACATTACCACCACAACGTACTGTCACTTTTTCCCCTTTTGCGTTTATCATTCAAATTTATTCAGCTAGGATCAATTCCTGAGGATTCATTTGGCTCGATTCATTTCAAATTCCATATTTTACTTACATGTTCAACTCACATTTAATGACTAAATATCACTATATTCATGTACGGTTATGCAGGGGAAATATGGTTGATGCGTTCAGGATGCATATTATGCAAACAAAAGAACTTGGCACATGCCCTGTACGGCAGATAGGAGGCTGTTCCTTCCTTTACATGAGGATCAGTAATGTTTATATTGTGATTGTGGTTAGCAGCAATGCTAATGTGGCTTGCGCTTTCAAGTTTGTTGTCGAGGTATGCAATTCCTTTTGAGAAACTTCTACAACAAAATTTGCATAACCCACAAAGTCACTGTACAACCTTGATGACTTAAAAGGTTTAGATATACATCTCAAATTGTTAGTACTGATGAGTTTAGCAGTACAAATGGTCGCCCTGTGCTCCCACAATGTTGCAAATTAACTTGTTGACAGTAAAAAAAGACATGACTTGGTCCTTTTTTAGAATCGATGACTTGGTTGTGTAAACCATTACAGAAGCCAAACCATGTGCCAGATATGAGTAAAGAGAAAATATAGGGTACAAGGATACATCATGAGATTACATGAGAGTCCATAGACACATAGTTACTGACTTACTGAAGTGGTTCCTATCGGTCACTTAATGAACTGTACAGTTTTAGGAGTTGTGTAACAGACATTCTTGTGTTATGTTATATCACAAAGTTTGTTTTACATTGCTTAAAATTTGTTATTTGCTAAGGGTAAGGTAATTCTTTAGTTAGCAATAACTAAATGCCAAAGTTTAAAAGTTATAAGCTTGTTTGTGATTAGGAATGAGAAGATGTTTTCAATGGCTACTTGTAGTGGTTCCATTTTTCATTGATATTGAAAAGTAGTGTGATAGGAATAATGGAAACCTAGCCTGCTTTATTATTTCCTTTTGAAACTAAACCCTAACTCTTATTTATCTGAAAAGGTTAGCCTGATAGAGAAATGGGAGTTTAACTCTCTTTAATTAAATTCAGAGATCAACATCATCGTATAGTTTTCTGAACTATTCACTGTGCTGTATTGGTCACCGTTATTATTTAAACTGAATATGTTTGAAACTATCAGGCAGTGGCTCTCTTCAAGTCCTACTTTGGAGGAGCATTTGATGAAGATGCCATCAGGAATAACTTTGTTTTAATATATGAACTTCTTGATGGTAAGCAAGCATCTTGAATTTTACTTTGCTCACTGCTATGATCGATATTTCTGTGTCTTTATATAGTCTTTGATACTGTACAGAGATTATGGATTTTGGTTATCCTCAAAATCTGTCACCTGAAATCTTGAAGTTGTATATAACTCAAGAAGGCGTCCGGTCACCATTTTCCTCCAAGGTCAGAAAAATGTGGATGTGAAATTTAATATACTGGCCTAAAAAGTCACCGAAAGCTGTATGTTGATTGTTTGTTCTTCTATGAAACCATTTGAATACTATTTCCCTTAAATTTCTGCACTGACAGGCCTCGGACAAGCCTGTTCCAAATGCGACCCTTCAAGTAACTGGTGCTGTTGGTTGGAGAAGAGAGGGTCTTATGTACAAGAAGAATGAGGTGCTTGGACTTTATTTAACTTTTAGTATCTTTTGTACTAACTTTTCTTTTTTGGAAAAAATGGCTTCATGTTATCTTGATTTATCCTGATCTCTACCTCCTTTAGTTCATCAGCGGTGGAGTAATATTACTTCTTTTTTTCAGGTTTTCCTGGACATAGTTGAGAGTGTAAACCTTCTTATGTCTTCAAAAGGTACTTTACGGACCCATCCTTTGAACTGCTCAATTGTCTTCCCTGTTGCATTAATCGATGGATATATATGTGCCATTCCTGCAGGGAGTGTTCTGCGATGTGATGTGACAGGAAAAATTCTTATGAAGTGCTTCCTTTCTGGAATGCCTGATCTGAAGCTGGGACTGAATGACAAGATTGGGCTTGAAAAGGAAGCCCAACTGAAATCCAGGCCTACAAAGAGGTCAGTTTCTTGGTTATTATAAAAAATTAAAGAAAGTTGTGTACCGTTTTGCTGATTACTATTATTAATAGCTTGGGTATCTATTATTTTTGCTACATCTTTACTGATCATTTGTCTTCTCTTTCTCTACAGTGGGAAGACCATTGAACTTGATGATGTCACATTCCACCAGTGTGTCAACTTAACAAGATTTAACTCGGAAAAGACAGTCAGCTTCGTGCCACCAGATGGTGAATTTGAATTGATGAAGTAATCTTCTCAATTTCTTTTATGCTTTTAAGAGCATCTCCAGCAGATCCCCAATAAATGCTTCCCAATAACTAAAACTAGTTAATAGAGATATCCCAATACCACTTTCACCGTTATTAGGAGAGTTGCTTTAACAGTCTCCCAATAATCTCATCCCAATTCAACTACCGTATTGGGAGAGTCACAACTCCTTTATTTATGGAGAGTTGGGGTGAACTATTAGGCTATCTCAATAATTATTATTGGGAAAAGGGAAAGGTGAAGGGAGACTGCCGGAGACTGTTTTTTTATCAACTCTCCCAATATGGTAGTTCTTTTGGGGTAGGGAGCCTGTTGGAGATGTGCTCCTTCCCTGCTAGAAGCGGATTTTATTAACTGCACTTTGGCTGGCTTTTGATAGATAAATTTTGTTACAGGTACCGAATCACGGAGGGTGTCAACCTTCCATTTCGTGTTCTTCCGACAATCAAGGAATTGGGACGAACGCGGATGGAGATTAATGTGAAAGTAAGTGACGCACATTTAGATTGGTGGTGGGGTGATGACCAATTTTACTGACATCAACCTTAATGACATAGGTCAAGAGTGTTTTCGGTGCCAAGATGTTTGCATTAGGAGTTGTTGTCAAAGTACCTGTTCCAAAGCAGACAGCGAAGACTAGTTTCCAGACAACGTCAGGCAAAGCAAAATACAATGCTTCAATTGATTCACTGGTGTGGAAGTATGTGCCGGTTACCTTTGTCTAGCCATACATCTAAAGTTAGCTGTTTTCAGAAATTTTTCTACTCAACCATATTGCAAGTAATAAGTGTACTTGAACTGATAACACTTTTCTAAAACTACAGGATCAGGAAATTCCCTGGACAGACTGAGGCAACTATGAGTGCAGAAGTTGAGTTGATATCTACAATGGGTGAGAAGAAATCGTGGAACAGACCACCAATTAATATGGAATTCCAGGTAACACCCTAACCTCCTTTTGAACCGAAAATGAAAAGTTGCAGAGGGTCAAATATGTATTGTTCATTCATGAACTGAGCTTTTGGTATCGGAACTTGTCTATTAGTGGCATTGCTTGCCCAAGCTAGGTCACTCCGAGAGAATATGCTAACCCAACTGGTTATACAGCTATGTTGTTTGGCTGTTTTTTCAACACTGTCCTCCATGCTCTATCTGATGTCTGGTTCCTATAGGTTCCAATGTTCACTGCATCTGGTCTACGTGTTCGGTTCCTTAAGGTATGTGCAACAAGTGCTGATATGAAAGCCTTGCAACATCTGAGATGAAAATCCTCACGTGATGCTGATACATTTTCCAGGTCTGGGAGAAGAGTGGTTACAACACTGTTGAGTGGGTTCGCTACATCACGAGGGCAGGATCATACGAGATAAGGTGTTAGCGACAGATTAAATCTTTCAACCTCCTTTGAACAGTTTTTCCGTGGATCCACAGAGGTCTCTCTGTACGGCGTCATGCATGATTATAAAGCACGGATATTGTGACACAACTATATGAAAACCTTGTACTTCAGCAGGGGGGAAGGGCAGGGCTGACCAGACAATCTTCCTTTATGTTCTTCTATTCATTGTAGTCTGGGATATACATTCGCTCCCCTTGTGCCCTGTTTGTTCGGTAGGAAGTTTTTTTGTTTGTATATTTCGATGTAGCATTCCTTGTTGATCTATACACATCATCAGTTTGTATTGTTTTTCGCCTTAAATGGATGAGTGGATTCACCTAGCATAACAGTGTACAAACATTTGAAGCATATGATTTGCTATAATTGTTAGTAGTATTTTGATGTGAAGATGGTACAGGCTACATTGTGTCCCTAGTCCTTACCTATCTAAATATCTTCAGAATTTTTTGTGCACGAGGATTGCTGTACTGGTCGTAAGCCCCCCCCCCCCCCCCCCAAAAAAAAAAAGTAAGCATGAAAATGTGCTGCGACCAAAACACTGGTAATACATTAAATTAGTCATGAAGATCAAATGAAAACAACACTGATATCATGTCCTAGAACGACCTGAGCACATTTTATCATGTTCATGCTCACAGTGCTAAAAAAACACAGGCACCAAGTACCACGAACAGATCCATCGCCTACATAGCCAGCCACATGTTGCACAGAACCATCTTGTTTTCTCCATTTCCAGTAGTCCAAGCAGTTGTTTGCTGATGAAATCAGATGGCCCCTTCAAGATACTGACTGAATTTGTGAAAGATGCTTCCATGGCAGATGGAACAGGGGTGTACACCAATTAATTCCACGGTACTCAAACAGCTACGCAGAAACTGAGTAGTGGGTTGCTGCAAATTGCGGACGCCACTGTGTTCTAGATAACCTTTGCTGAAATCTTCATTGACATCGCCATCAGGCCATCACCCTTGATCTTCAAATGGAACTCAAAATACATACTACTATCACTTACAGAAAGTGCTCGATATGGGCCCATCAAGGTCAGTGCATCATCATGTACAGAGATTTAGGGAGCATAATGCAAAATGCACGATAAAAAGAAATCAAGCTCGACGATTCGTATTCGGTGTTGGGGAAAAGTTGTGACTTGTGAACTGGAAACGCCGGAGTTCCGAAGTGCCACGCATCATGATGGCAGACGGCACAAATTCTCCTGCTCATTGCTTTCCTAAAAAAAAACAAAACAAAACTTTCTTCCAGCTCGCCACTAGCCCACGCCGCCGCCGTCGGAGCATCCGCATCCCCGTCCGTCTGAGATGGCATCGCCGGCGCCGGCGCCGGCGCAGCTCAAGTCCGCCGTGGGCGACCTCGACCGCGATGGATTCGTCTCCCTCCTGTCCAAGCTCATCGGCGAGTCCGCGCGCCTGCAGAACGACCCGCCGACCCACAGGCCTCAGGAGGACCTCGTGGCGCAGCACGTCGTCGACGTGCTCTGCCCGGTGTCCACCGAGACCGGGGGCGGCCCGCTCGTCGTGCGGAAGGTCAGCTACGCCGAGGGCAGGAGCAACGTCATCGTCGAGTACCCAGGCACCGTCCCCGGCCGCGTCGTCTCCTTCGTCGGCATGCACATGGACGTCGTCCCGGCAAACCCCAGCGAGTGGGTATGTTGCGTGAACACCCTTCTGCCTGGCTATCTAGTTTCATCTGATTTTGCAACTCCTATCGATTAGTCGGTAGTTTCCAGTGTGTCTTACCTCTGACTCTGAGCAGATGCGTGTTTGCTTGATCTGAAGTTCCTCGGTTGTAAATGACTTTATGTCACAGTTTTGAGTAATGAATCGATGGCCTGCTTCAAAAAAAAAAGTAATGAATCTTTGGCAGTATGGCCGGTGCTAATAGATCATATATGTGATTAGGTCTACTGATATACAAATTGCACAGGGCATTGCAATCTACTAGGTGAACTGCTGGGAAAGTGTTTATTCAGTTAGTTTCCTTCTGTAAAATGAACAGTGAAGTGTTTCGATAATAGTGAAGTGTTTAAATTGATGAACTTTGGTCATCCAAATTTCTGCAGGACTTCGATCCTTTCTCACTAACCTTTGATAGCGAGGATAAGGACAAGCTTCGGGGACGTGGGACAACTGACTGTCTCGGCCATGTTGCGCTAGTCGCTCAGCTAATGCGGCGGCTTGGTGAGGTCAAGCCACCCTTGAAGCATTCTGTCATTGCCGTGTTTATTGCCAATGAGGAGAACTCATCTGTCACTGGCATTGGTGTTGACCGCCTTGTGAAGGATGGGTTGCTTGACAAGCTCAAGACTGGACCCTTGTAAGTAGTGCCTTATCAAAAACTGATGTGTTGTTTCTGGGGATTATGTGTTGATCATTTGGTGTTATAAAGGTTCTGGATAGATACAGCTGATAAGCAGCCATGCATCGGCACTGGTGGAATGATCCCATGGCATCTCAAGGCAACAGGGAAGTTGTTCCACAGTGGCCTTGCACATAAGGTATTTGATTCAAACTTGTCAGATTGCTTCAATTCGGTCATGTGTTTTGTGGCCCTTGCCCCTTGCAGAACAAGCTTGACCATCGGGGTTGCTTAGCTAATTCGAAAATGTATACTTTTGACCATTGTACAATTTTTGAGCTATTTGCAATATAGTTTTACTTGTAACTATCATATCTATATCTGATTGACCTACACCGTTCTAATCTAGATTCACTGAAATGAACATTCTATTTCTTGACTGAAAGCAATAGGATTGTGTGGGATTAGTGCATTGATTAATTGAGAGACATGGGTCACATGCCTGTACCTTACCTTAACCTTTTTTTTGTAAGAATTTTCAGCATATTTTGTTTACTCTTGGCGACTGAAAAATATCCGTCATCAGCTTTATTTTTAAATTATTTCATTTTTTGGAGACAGCAACATTGTTTCTTTGAAGTATGTTGACCTTGTGTTTATTTATTGCTTTCGCTCCAGGCCATAAATTCAATGGAGTTGAACATGGAAGCACTAAAAGAAATCCAAAAACGATTTTATGCTGACTTCCCTCCACATGAGAAAGAGAAAGTCTATAAGTTTGCTACTCCATCTACAATGAAGCCAACTAAATGGAGCTGTAAGGCCAACTTGCACCTTTTTAGTAATTTATTCATGTTTGTTAGTAAAATCTGTGAGTGATAATTGTGTACTGCTTGCTGCTTTGCAGATCCTGGTGGAGGCCTCAATCAAATTCCTGGAGAATGTACTATTTCAGGAGATATCAGGTAAACTTCTTGGACCATTTTCAACTTCAGATCCTTTAGTATGCAGTCAAAATCAGATGGACAAGTTGAGGTTTTGCTTGATGTAGCCTTTATGTGCTAGCATGGGACCTGTGGGGCACGATCCCCTATAGAGCCCTAATGAAATTCCTTCTAGTTTTAAGATTGTGGCTGTCGCTGCCTACTTGAACAGTTGAAAATCCTATCTGATGAAAAATAACGGCGCGCCGCTAAAGAATAACGGCGCCGCTAAAAAATCTCCATATGAAAATGTCTGTTGGGCAGAATTTTTTTGGAAATCGTTGTTTCTTCCTCGTTCAAGAATTCTTTTCCCCCTTCCGTCTCTTTCAATATATTATAGATGAAACATCTAATTTGGAATCTTTCCTGACCTTGCATTTATTTTGTCTGTGTATTACAGGTTGACTCCTTTTTATAGGTACACACATTTCTATTGCTCTGCTCCTGCTTATTCTTCTTGTGCTGCAAATGATCTGTTGAATTGATAGTTTGCCATTTTCATGCAGCACTTCTCATGTCGTGGAGAAGTTGAAGGGGCATGTAGAGGACATAAATGAGAATATTGAGATGCTGGATACTCGTGGTCCTGTGTCCAAATATGTTCTTCCTGATGAAAATCTGCGGGGAAGGTGAACTTTTGACATTTTTAGTCTGTTATATTGAGCATCCGAGGGACAATTAATGTTACTGGTGCTTTGTTTTCGTAGGCTTGAAATCACTTTTGATGGAGATGTGATGAATGGGGTGGCCTGCAACCTGGAGTCTCGAGGCTTTAAAGCATTGTGCAAAGCAACCGAGGAAATAGTTGGCCACGTGGAGCCATATTCCATCACCGGGAGTCTACCTCTGATTAGGGAATTACAGGTCTGGCAAAGAGCTTAGCAGACTTACTTTCTGAGCCGTATCTCCATAAATTAAAGTTGTTTCGAAACTTTTACAGGACGAAGGATTTGATGTTCAAACAGCTGGATACGGTGAGTACTTGAGCAAAAATACTGTCTTGGACTTTTCTGGTCATGTCGCTAATGAACCAATCACTCTCATTGTCACATAATTGATACATATATTAAACTGTGATTACTACTCCAGTGAATGTTTCCTTTAGTGTCACCTGCACCAAATGTAACTGTACATATGTCCATCTTATATCGCTACTATTTCCCCGCAGGCTTACTGAAGACATACCACGCGAAGAACGAGTACTGCTTGTTTTCAGACATGGCCCAGGGCTTCCAGGTGTTTGTGAGCATCATTTCACAGCTGGAAGAAGAGGCCTGAGACGTCTCGCGGGGATAGAAGAGCGCCTTCAACTCTGTGATCTTTTAAAAACTCTTTTCAATAGTTTATGACACGGACATCTAATAATAAGATTGAGATTGTTTGGCGCTCAAACATATATGACCCGTTTTTACTCCAGTAACTGTACGGCGCCTGAAGTGACTTCCTAACCAAAAATTTGGGCTACTTCGTAACCACGCGGTCCTCGTGATTGGCGGCCCCCCTCATGGGCGAGAGTGATGTTTGTCCCTCTCTAGGATCCCTTCACGGCGTCACGACACAACCGATCAGGACTGAAGAACAAACATACAGATCCAAATCCATGTGATGTGTTGTTTTGCACTTACTTGCACTGTACTCCGTAATCATACGCACGCACAGCAGCTCCCATTCCATATCTTGCTGCAGCTGAATTTTACAGAGGATAGATGCAATTCGGTCATCGTTACCTGCCCTGTGGACCCGATGATCTCGTCAGCTGGCTGGGATCTCTTCTCAGAGCAACACAAATAAAGCAGCAAAGAAGCCCATTCAAGTAGCCGTGCAGTGGCAGCCATGGCTCAAGCGATAGTGCAGAGTGGTCTGGGTCTCCACGAGCAGCTGAGCACGGCATCTCCTCAAGCGCTCGTCGTCCTGTCCCTGTTTGTGCTCTGCCCTCTCCTCCTGCTGCTCGCACGCTCCGCGACCACGGCCAAGGCCACAACACCTCACGAGAAGCTGCTCGCGAAGCTCCCGTCGCCTCCCAGCAGGCTCCCCATCATCGGGCACCTCCACCTGGTGGGCTCCCTCCCTCACGTCTCGCTCCGGGACCTGGCCACGAGGCACGGCCGCAGCGGCCTCATGCTTCTCCGCCTTGGCGCCGTCCCGACCGTCGTCGTGTCGTCCCCTCGCGCCGCGCAGGCCGTCCTGCGCACCAACGACCACGTCTTCGCGTCCCGGCCACGCTCCGTCGTCACCGACATCCTCTTCTACGGCTCGTCGGACATCGCCTTCTCCCCGTACGGCGAGCACTGGCGCAACATCAGGAAGATCGTCACCACGCAGCTCCTCACGGTGAAGAAGGTCCGCGCCTACCGCTTCGTCCGTGAGCACGAGGTAACCTCCATCTCATCATAGCCTACCTACCAGCTACGTACAAAATATATCCCAATTTTACTAGAATTCACCAATCGACAGGTGCGGTTGGTCATGGAAAAAATTGGAGAGGCAGCTACCATGGGCAAGGAGGTCGACTTGAGTCAGCTATTACCCTCCTTCACCAATGACATCATGTGCAACGTCGTGTCGGGCAAGCTGTTAAAGGAGGAAGGCCGCAACAAGATGTTCCGGGAGCTGACCGAAGCAAACTCCAAGCTCCTAGGTGGCTTCAACCTGGAGGACTACTTCCCAACCGTGGGGAGGCTGGGTGTGATCAGGAGGCTGGTCTGTGCCAAGCTTGAGAAGGTGCACAAGAGATGGGATGAGTTCCTTGACATGCTCATCGATGGCCATGCTAGCAAGTCCGTAGCGGGTCACGGTGAGGACAAGATCAGTGACTTAATCGACGTGTTGCTCTCCATTCAACAACAGTATGGACTCACCAGAGACAATATTAAAGCAATATTAGTGGTATATATGTCCGTTCATTATCAAATCCATTCTAAATTCTATATATAATTAAGTATATATACAACACAACTGCTGCTGATCCTTTGTGTGTGTGTGAAGGACATGTTTCAAGCTGGCACGGACACATCATCCATCGTGATGGAGTACGCAATGGCTGAGCTCATGCGGAAACCGCAGCTCATGACAAAGCTACAAGCTGAGGTGAGGAGGATACTGCCGAGAGGGAATGGCATGGTTACAGAAGACCAACTGAACAGCATGCCATATCTGAAGGCTGTCCTCAAAGAGACGCTCCGGCTACACCCACCGCTTGTGCTTTTTGTGCCTCATCTTTGCCTGGCCGACTGTGACATAGAGGGATACACAATTCCCGCTGGTACACGAGTTATTATCAATGGTTGGGCTATCGGTCGGGATGCTAGCTCTTGGGAAAGGGCAGATGAGTTTGAGCCTGAGCGATTTATGGAAGGAAGCAGCACTGCCACTGTTGACTATAATGGGAACGACTTCCTGCTCTTGCCATTCGGGAGTGGGCGAAGGATGTGCCCCGGTATCAACTTTGCAATTTCGACCATGGAAATCATGCTGGCAAACCTCATGTACCACTTCGATTGGAAGCTACCCGATGTATGCATGGATGTAGACATGACAGAGTCATTTGGGGTGACGGTGCACCGCAAGGAGAAGCTCCTTCTTGTGCCGGTACAACCGTCAAACTAGCTGCTTGTTTATCCACTCTTTCTATCATCTCCAATGTTAACGTACGTACAACATGTGTGGGGCCCGTACTGTGTTTCTGTGAGCATCAACACAATGAGCATATAAAAACATATGCATCATTGTCTGGTGACTATTTGTATGATTGGCCGTCATCTCGTCTTCCACTTGATTGTATTTATTTAACTTTCTAGACTTGTCCGGCTAGCCGGCTATAATTCTCTTCTTTATCAATAAAAATAGACACCATCTTGTGTTCGTTCGTTAAAAAAAATGTTGTGTTCCTTACGGAGGAAACTGATCGATGTTCCCGATCTTTTGGACACATTCTTTCCTAATGCACTGGATTGATGAAATGAAAAAAAAATTCTACAGCCAGTTCGCTAGATTATTCATAATATGGCGAATTTATTTCAGGCAAGAGCAAAAGTAATGATTATGAATAAACTTGAGGAGGGGCAGGGAGGAGACGAGAGGGCGATTCTCGGCGATCTCTGGATTCCGCCAACCAATCTCGAAAGTGATCGGAGGGATCGCTCGAGCAGCTCCTCCGCTTCCATTTCTCTTACTTTTCCTTGCTAATCTGCTTGAGTTCGCGAAGTTTGTGGCACCGTCTTGGGTGGTATTACCGCCCGAGACTAAAAGGTACCCCTTTAGTCTCGGGAGGTAACAAGACCCTGGATTAATTCATTAGTCCTTTGTGCTGTTACCGCTCGGGACTAAAGGTCGCCCCCTATAAAATCGAACTCCTACTTCCTCCTCTGCTTGCCCGAGCCATTGTTCAACTGAGAGCTCATGCTCCTCACCATGGCGCCTCAAGCCTAGGGAGGTGCTGACGAATTTTTTCTTCATCAATTTGTGCAGATATTTCTCCGCTAGAGTGTTGCCAAGGGTTGATTCTTTTATTCTTCGTCAATTGGTGTTAAAGATTTAGATGATAGGAAATGTATGTTGAATACACAGATTATTTCACTATTTTTTTTGCGTGTAGGAAATATGATCATGTAAATGTTTGACATGCATAAGCCAAGGACATAAATGACTTTTCTCATTAGTTTACTATCAATAAAGAGCGTCTGCTAAAAAAACAATAATAAAGGGTACCGCATTAAGGCAAGGATGAATTTGCAAAAAAAAAGTTGAAGGACTAAATTGGTCATTTTCAGTATTGATGGATGAACTTGACTCTTAGTGCAAAAATAAGCGACAAAAATAGCTAGTTTACCTTATATTTGCATTTCATGCCAATTGGTTACTTGAACTTCGCGCACAGGACGTGTTGGGGCTTCAGCCCCTTCGAGTTACACTAGTACCCAATATCTCTATCTTAATCTATAATAAAAAATAAGTTTTTTCTCACCAGCCCCTTCGAGTTACACTAGTACCCAATATCTCTATCTTAATCTATAATAAAAAACAAGTTTTTTCTCACCCAATTCAAATCCGTATTGCCCTCACGTATGACCCACCCGTCATATATTTGGAGGGGTTGATAGGGTAGAGGACTCATAGAATCGCAATTTGGGGAGCATTTCTGTCAAAAACGAAAATATTTTGTCACTCGACCTCTCCTTACCCATGTCGGGCCCACCCACCTCACCTATGTACCCAAGGCCTATCAAATTCCCGCAACGCCTCCTTCGATGCCATGGGCGACCTAACACTGGTGTGCGTGGAGACGGGCTTGGTCACCACATACCATTCGGAGTCGAGCTCGAGCTGCCCTTAAAAAACTTGGTCGCCGGCTCATGCCCGATGGATAAGAAGAGCCCGGCTCATCCCCCTTCCGTGCCGCTGTAGGCCTCGACGACCTCGGAGTCTCAGACGACTCAATTCTTGGGGTTGGAGAGCATGTGGGCCTGCATCATCTTGGATGCACGGAAGGCGTTGCGGCCAGGGTTTTTTTACCATTCCGGGGGCGGAAACCGCCGGCCCCCGGTAACGGTTAACCGGTCCGGTTGAATCGGTAACCAGTAAAAACCGAAGGGTTTAAAATTTTCAAACGAAAACGCTAGTTCAACAGATTGCGAACAGTTAACTAACCGGTAAGATTGGTTAGCCAAACCGGTTGCACGGGTTACCGGCCGGTCGAATTCAAAATTTCAAACGAAACACTAGTTCAATCGCTTGGACCGATTACCGGCCGATTGCGAATCAATTAAGAAATTGGCGTGTTTTCAAATTTGAATCAAAAAATTGAAAAATAAAAGAAAAAATTCTAAAAGTATTTCAATGTGTGTATAATCTAATGGTTTCAAAAATTTTCAAATATTAGTGCATTTAGTATTCTTGAGGGCGTTAGAACTTAACTCAGTTTGGCCGGTTGAACTTCTAATACCCGCAAAATACTAAATGAACTAATATTTGAAAATTTTTTACACCATTAGTATCTATAAATCTTGAAGTATTTTTATGATTTTTTAGATGTTTTCATCTTTTTAATTTAAATTTGAATTTTTTCAACCGGACTGGTAGGAACTAGCCGAAAGCGCTACCGGTCCGGACCAGTTTTACCGGTTGTCACGGTTAACCAGTCGGTTCCCACCGGTATTTAAAACCTTAGTTGCGGCGCCAGATGATGTAGACTTGCGAGCAATACTTGGCGAGGAAGTTGGCCTCGTCCATGGCGGAATCCCCGCCACCGACTGTCGGGGACAGCCATGGGGTCCCCTAACCACGGGAGAAATCACCCCTTCCTAACAACAATTAACACATAACCGCAAAATCACTCCCCAAACTGGCCGCAGCCCAAACTCAAATAAAGCCCACGGCCCAATGACCTCAGTGGCCCAACACAACCAACCAACCCGCAGCCCTCGAGGAACCTCAGTCTCGCTCGAGGGCCGGGCACCATGTAGCGGAAACCTCCGCCTCGCTCGAGGGCACGATGCCCCTTGAATGAGCCTATGCCCCGTTCGAGGGCCCAGCCCCTCGGGCGAGTCTCCGTCTCGTTCGAGGGCCTCGGCCCCTCGAGCTAGTCTCCGCCTCGCTCGAGGCCACCCTCCGCCCGCGGCATCTCACTTTCTCCCCCGACCGAGACATTAAATGCTCTGATGCGCCGCGAGCTCCCGGATCAAAGGCGAATCGACCTACTGACACCGCTTGGGAATCCGGCCCCGACACTATTCGAGCAACCCGCCACTATATGGCCATCCCCGACGCTGTGCGGGTACTGTGCAGGATGACCGGTGTCATTCCCCGACGTTGTGCCACCCGCTCCCGTACTTCCTCCATGCCGCACCCCTCGAAAGGGAACAGCGACTCCCTCGAGGAGCGTACGTCCATCAACCTAGTGCCCATCCAGGACGGCACCGTGACGCAAGGTGAGTGGAGCATGTCCTCTCCGTCACCTCCGACCCTGTGCGGCCATCCCCGGCGCCGTGTCGCCATCCTGGGCGCTGTGGAGCCATCCCCGACACTTTGGGACCTATGCTAACGGGACGCCGCCACGCCAGCCGCTGTGCAGCCCAAGCTCCCTCATCAGCTAGACCCTCGAATCGGTGTACAAACGACGATCAAACATGGATGCCGGCAGAACTGTTGGGGAATTCAGGAAAACCCGTCACCCTCGAAACGTTAAGTTTGACAAAGTTCTTGAGACATGTTTTTCAGGGGCAGGGGACTCACGATTTTCGGAAGCCTGGAACCTGTGAAGTCTCGAATTCGCGAATGTGCGAAGTTCGGGAATCTTGGTTGGGCGAAGTTGTTGGCACAAAAAGTGCACCCAACGCCAATCACACAGCAAGCCGAACAAAGCTGGCTTCACACGCGCAGAGAGCAAATGACGTGCCAGTCAATTTTTCCTGAAAATTAACAAAAGATAAAGCAGTTAAATACCAAAGCTTGGAACTTGCCGGGTGGTACCAGACAGTTCCATATGTACGGCTAAAAAGCCAAGCAGGATAACACATAGCTATGTAAAGCTATCTGTCAAAAAACCACGACCATTCGGACAACCGCATAGGGAAAAGGAACACTGCCGAATGGA
The DNA here is from genome assembly GCA_947561735.1 of Cenchrus americanus. Lineage (NCBI taxonomy): Eukaryota > Viridiplantae > Streptophyta > Magnoliopsida > Poales > Poaceae > Cenchrus > Cenchrus americanus. Next base: position 26,495,833 of record OX387241.1, on the reverse strand, counting down.
TTACGTAAGCATGACAACAACCGGTCTTTGTATAAACAAAGATGTACGTTCAAAGTTATGACCGATCTCCATGAAGATTAACATTAAATAAATGAAGTAAAGCACGAACATGATCATGTATTAAACAAGCATGCATAGATCCAAAGCACTAGTCTACCGCATGTCTAGTTACTTTAAAAATCCGTCGAGTACGATATCAAACAAATCTATCCACCGCATGATACGACTTGCATGAAAAACGTACCACTTTCCACAATTAGATCTATCCACCGCATGATACAATCTAAATATAGAAAGCTAAAAGCATACATCATTTAAAACATAAATAATGCACGTGATCCACTCGTGAAGAAACATAACCGAATACGGCTGAACAGCCGATCCAGGGTCCATGAAGAAGGAACAAACATTACCACGTGAATAAATCTATCAGACTGATTTGGGAATCTAATCCACCGGATGACTAGCTCCAAAGCAACCCGAAAACCTGCATCTACCGCATGATACCCGGTTCTTTCAAGATTTATACGAACATAGCAAGCTCGAACCCGCAACACGTAACAACCTAGATCGATTCGGTTTCGGCTATCGGAAAGCATAAGATCCACACGTCAAAACACGAAACCTGCTCGAACAAGGATCATAAAAAAGATATAGCCGATCCAAACCTATCTAGATTGGGCAAAGATGTGTTACATGAATTAAAACATAAAGTAAAACTCAAGATAACACGGGATAACTTAATGAATCTATTGGATCTTGCCAAAATCCAATAGAGCCGATAACTAGCTTCAAGCCAGATCTTAGCCTACCGCATGGCTCATGATCTAACAAGAAACCTTCTTGAACCAAGCTTGAATCTACCGCATGACACGAAGCATGGTAACAAGACTACTTGCATCAGATCTAAATCCACCGCATGATACTAGACATGATGCAAGGTTGCCGGTACTCACGGAGGTCGACAGATCGATTGGCCCTCTCGAAGAACTCGACGACACGACAAGGACTCTAGGGTTTGGCGTAAGGCCGGTGTGTATTGAAGAATGATCGTCCCTGTTACATACATTCAGGGGTCGTATTTATACCCTGTTGAGTACAACTGCGAATGGATTCATTGCCTAACTAAACTCGATCGCCTGTCCATCCATTCGTCTCCCCTGATTTGAGCCACGTCACCGTCCAATCCCGCAAAATCGGCTCTCTCGTTCCTTTGCCGAACCGGAGCGGATAGCCGACCGCGAGATCTCTTTGCCGAAAATCTCTGGAAATATCCTTCCTTCCACCAGACGGACTCTTTTTCGAACCGGACCCACATGTCAGACTCCTTACCAAATTTTGGTGTTAACACATGCCCCTTCAATTGTGGGATAAAAATAATTTTGTTCCACAATTGACTCCAGCCACGAATCCTTGAATCAAATCTGTCAACACCTGTTCTTCGCAATCCGCCGGAATCTTCGTTCAGATCCAACCCTAGATCCCCTCGTTCCGAGCTCGAACCCCCAATGGCAACTCAGAACCAAGCTGCTCAGGTAAATTTATCCCCCGCAAACCTTGTTCGGCATTAGGTTTTCAATTTTACCTGAGATTTTCCTTTTCCGCTTTCTTCCAGGAGCCTTCTACTGCTCTTTTGATTCCTATCGAGGCCAACTCACAGTCTTATTACCTTGGTCCTGTAGGGAATCCTGACCCTCGAGATCTTATTGCCGCTGAATCTCAGAGAATCCCCTTCAAGGCAGCTTTGTCTCCACCTCCTCAGTGGCAAGATGCGTTCAAGAACTGGCCTTTGCCCCCAATTGCAGGCTGGAAGACTTGGTATCGGAGGATTCTTGCAGATAAGAGTGGATTGACCAACCTGGATGCTCTCCGTATCGCCCAATACTTGGAGTTATCCGTAGCTGAGACCCCCAAGAATGAAGATCTTCTGATAGCCGCATGCCACTTCTGGTCAAATGGCGTCAACGCCTTCCTTTTTGGGCATGGCCCAATGTCTCCAACCTTGGCCGATGTATATATGATCACTGGCCTTGACATCACCGGGTCTGTCCAGCCCTGGGACTTCAAAAACTCTTCACGCCAGACAGGGGTAAAGCCAGGGAATGGCTACAAAAATTATATCTTGAAGCACATGAAAGACAATCCCCTTGGCGATGTTGAATACAGAGCCTTTCGAACATGTGGGCGTGCGGATTCGTTTTACGTGGCAAGGCCAACGAACCCACTTTGAACCATATCGCAATGGCGATTCATCGGCCGGTGGCAATCGCCTCCCTCTGGGAAAATTCTTCTTGGGCAGCGTATATCATATGCTTCATCAGACTGTTACCCAAATGTACACCAGCCAGAGGATAACATGCGTCAATGGCCCTTGGTGGTTTGTTCAAATGTGGCTGCAACTCCACATGCATCAGATTGTCGGCGTCGATTTGAACTCCAGGTTCTTCCCTTTGTCCAATCACCCCGAAGGAGAGCCTCAAGCTACCAGAGGATGCCAAAACTACGGAGAAGCGGCTTCAACTGTTTCCATCCAGGCGAGACATCGGCCGACTCTTCGAGTTGTTCTTCAAAGGTTTCCCCAATCCTCTTTGGCTTCCTTATCTAGGCAACGACACCTTGACCTTCCCCGTTGAATTTTCCTTTGAGCCCGGCCATCAAGATGGGAGATTCTTGGAGATCTTTAATATCATAATCCGCCCATGCATACTACGGCCGAGTTCAATGGAGGAAGGTCGAATGTCGCACTTATAAATACTATCGGCCTAATGTAATGGCCGGACAACTTGGATGCGGCCGGATGCCCCCAAGATTGTTCCCGCATGAATTCCTCAAACCCGGGGAGGAAATCAAAGAAGCGATGCGGGCGGCGAGTTTTCAACTATGTGTGCGGTCCCACCGTCTACACATGTCCTTTTGTGCCCACAACCATAGCTCACCCCACCTTCAACTCCCTGGTGGCAAGAATTTCATGACCATATCTTCGGTGAGCCTGTTCATGTATTACGTGTGCGAGTTGGTACCGACTTTCGCCAATTTCGGAGGTAATACAATGAGCCCTTAGATCGGACCTTCCTTCTTTATTCATGGTCCCGACCTTCATCTTTACGTCCACGAGAACACGATTGCTCGCCCCTCAAGCCGGGGCAATTGCTTACAACGCCGAAGGCCCAATTTCAGCACTAGGATTCAAATCCACAACTCGCATCAACTAATGGCCGGATATGCTACCACGGATCCCGGCCTTTCTAGCCTTCTTTGCGGACGGGAGGCAAGGTCCGCATCGATTGCCCCTCCAAGTGCTAAAAGGAGAAGGACCGTTAAGAAAGTGCTTGTTGAGGTAAACCCTTTTACTTTCTTGATTACCGAGTCACTCGTTCTTGATGAATCATATTATTGTGCATTTCGGACCGAGCCCGGCGACCTTCGAACCGGTACTCGCCAATGCCCCATTCACTGGTATGACCTCTACTGCTTTTTCTTGAGGATGAACACTGGCATTTACCCTCCCAATTTGGCATTTGCGAAGAAACAACGAAGGTCGGCTTGTAAATGTTCTAGTGGTCCAGCAAGCAAGTCCACCGGGGCCGAGTTACCTATCCCGGTGGAGATCTCATCCTCATCACCTTCTGCGGAAGCGACAAATTCTCCGAGAGATGAATCTCCCAATTCAACCGGAGCCACCAAGTTCCCCAAGGGTGCCATCACTGTTGGTCAAGCGAGAGATAACCAACCCAACGAGAGGCGGATCCGACTCCTCATCGCCCGAAACTCACGAGCTGCTGATAGCCGCATCGGCACCTCCCAGCTTGGAGGTTTCGGCTCTGCCTGGAGCATCTCCTTCGCCTGTGATCGCCCCTGCTCAAGAAACCAGCCATGAGGTATCCATCTGCGCTTAATTTTGGTACCTCGATGTTTAGCATTCTCTGAGGCTGAGGGTGTTATCGGTATGTAAAAGTCCCTTCATCTCCCTATAAAAGGGGGCGTAAGGGCACGTGTAAACGGATTCAAACTTTTTGGAACTTGTGCAATCAGCAGAGGGAATTGCAGTCTCCTCGCATTCTAACTGTGTGCTTAAACGTACTAAGAACTCTCTCTCACGCGTGTTCGGGGATTCATCAGAATTTTTCGGGTAACCCCCAACAAGGACCACCCTCAAAACCGCCTCTAGACAGGCACAGGAGCCACCATGACGCGTGCATGGACCAGGATTCACTAGGACAACCTTCAAATCACAAGTACTGCATACCGGTACCGCGACACTGTACCTAAGGCCACACGGCACAACGGTAAGCCGCCTCCCTAGGTCTATAAAAGGAGGAGATGGCCGCCCAGCTGGGGGCATCGAACAATGACCCGCTCACTCGCATTCACGTCTGCATTCCCCTGATATTGGCACTAGCCTCAATCGTAGGGACTTGGAGGCATCTCGTCCTCTCCTGCCTTGCTTGTAACCCCCTCTACGAGCACCACGGTGCATTGCAATACAGCGCCACGAGCGCAAACCCGCTGGACGTACGACCCCCACGACCGGAACCAGGATAAAACTCGTGTTCCCTCATTGCTTAGCACCGGCCATCAAGAGACCGATCTCATCGCATCTCACTAGTTAGTGTCGGGACTACTTTCCGCATCAAGAGACCGATCTCAGCGCATCTCACTAGTTAGTGTCGGGACTACTTTCCGCACCGACACCGACGACGGTGATGAGCTTGTTCGGAAGATGGGCGCGGCACTGTCGCAGACGGCGCAGGCGGAGATGCCCATGTTCCAGAATGCGTCGTAGCCGTGCAGCCTGCGCGCGACGGTGGCGGTTGCCACGACGACGGAGTCAGCGTGCACGACGGTGTCATCGGAGGCGACGCGGAAGGGGTGAGAGGAGATATCGACGTAGGTAACGGTCTCGCTGAGGATCTTGGTCCCAAACCTGGCAGACTGCGCACAGCAACGGTCCACGTGTCTCCAGAAAAATATCCGCTTGTTCCAAGATATCAAGTTCTGCATCCCCTGAGGTTGCCGCACTTTTAAGTTTTTTTGGCCTGGAACAGGATTTTCCTGAATCGACTGTGCTGCCCAAGTGCAGTTTTGACGTTTAGTTTGACCAATTCAGTTGCTAGCCAGATTCCTCCATCGACTTTTCATCTCTTCATTTGGCCCATCCGCCCATCTTCAGCCGATTAGAGTCACAGCTTTAAATTTTCATATAACTCTTGTCCACCTGGGTCCCACGAAAAATAACTCTCAGGTGGTCGATGCTTCAGGGCAATAATTCTTTGTTCTTGATCACTTGGCTTCCATGGAAATTCAACGCAATGTTCGGGCAATATATTTGTGTTTTTGATCGCCTGGTTCCCATGAAAAATGAACTCCAAGCAACCGATTCTCGTGAGCAATACCTTTGGGCGACTAGCAATAAATAATCTGAGAAGTCGTCTCTTGCCCAACTTTTGTCATCCATCCATCGGCTGCTTCATCTTTCTTTAACGGCTCGCCAACGTGTTTTTCTCTATCTTTGTAGTTGGCCGAGATTTCTTCCACGTGAATTTGCTCAGAGCTATATATTTTCCCATATTGGCCTTTATTTCCAAGCTCATCAATCACTTTCTCTCCGTGGGGCTTCTTATAATAATATTCTTCTTCATATTGGCACCCATCCTTGATTTCGTCAGCTGGAATCTGCACTCCGTGATACATGACTCTAGATCTATTATATTAAGAGTAAAAGGAATGGAATGTAATGGAATGGAGGCAAATGAATTGATTGATTGATGAGGGGGTGGACCCCTGAATATATACACAGGGAAAGGGTGTGTAGGCACCCCTTCGGGAGTGCCGCACCCCTTCGGGATGACCCTTCGACAAGGCGGTTGTAACTTCCTAATTACATCACTAATGATTCCCCTAATTACATAGTTATGCTAATTGATCACTAATCAATATTTCATAACACTCCCCCTTGATCAATTGCTTCTTGGGATCTTGATGTAATTCTTCTTCAATCATCTTTGGATATTGTCTTGTAAAACTCCTCCAAAAACCCTATGGGAAAAATCTTGAGGAGAAACCAATCTGTGTGTATGCCATTAAAACTCCTTTAAAACCCTGCCGGAAAATATAAGGAGAAAATGATATGGCATTTTAGATTACTGTCTCATTGATGACTTATATGAGAAAACCTTAAAAAGGGGAAACTCATAAATAAGTTTAGAGATCAATAATGTTATGATCTGAGGATCATATTTGAATAACCTTCTCTGGAACCCAATGGGAAAAATATGAGAAGGGATTCTATATCTTCTTAAAAACTCTTGTAGAGAAAACAGAAGATATGACATAGAATATGTCTTGAAAACCACCCTTAAAACCTTAGTGGAAAAATTAGGTGATGTGTGATATGTTCTTGTATTGATATTGCCTCATTAAAACCTTTTATGAGAAACCTTGTAAGGAAAACTCATATAGGAAAAAGAGTACAATATTCATAATCAGATGATTATGTGTAGGTTATATCAAAAGAATGTCTCCCTCTGATTCTTGCAAATCTTTGAGTTGTCTCATACCTATTCCAAAAACATATTTCTGGAATAATATTGTTGGTAAGGACTTTGTAAATAAATCTGTAAGATTATCACATGATTTTGTTTGCAAGATTTCTATCTCACCTTTCTTTTGTAATTTATGAGAATATCTCCTCTTGAACCCTGCAAAATTTTAAGTTGTCCCTCACCACTTACCACGAATACCATTCTGCTATATAGTGGTGGATAAGCAAATTAGTGAGTGCCTTTTGCAAGATATTTATTCTCTCATTTTGTAAAAATGAGGATAAATATTTTGATCAATACAAGATGCATTATCATTTATGGATAATGCTAGTGATTATATGGAATCACATTTTATCATCCATTAAAGTCAAACATATGAATATGATGCTTCAGAATGATATATAAAAGTTTATGTTGTGGAGTCCATTATGATGACTACCATGAAAACTTTATTATTTGTATCAGTCTATGATCTGGCAATATGCGGGGGGATCAGTTAGCCAGCATCTTGATATCCTATTCGGTCAAGTCTCGAAATATTAATCAAGGCTTTTAGTACCATTTGATATCTATGGATATCATTTTTCACTCCCACCAGCATGGTGTTGTTGGAGTTGAATTATAGTAAGGTATCTACAAGCGTAATATTAAGCATGTTGTATGATACGCAAGCACTTTCTTGGTACTAAAATTTATCATCCCGGGGTCGAAATGGATATTGATCCATCTTTAGGGATTGAATGACCATGAGTATTTATGTCCAATATTATTTGAATATTGGTACATGTTATCAATTGAATATTGATAAACTGATATGTATCTGCACAAGTTGTAAACTTGAGCATAGTTTGGTTTTACCAAAATTTCCATCTCAAATTCCATCATGAAATGATTGCTTGTTTGTTTATGTGTGTTAAATATGATGATGGAAAATCCACGTTGGATTTATTTATGAACACACATGCAACCATAATGATTGGAGTAATCCTTCTATGGAAGATACTCACTTAGTCAGTTGTACCACAATCAACTTGACTATTTCAAGTTATGGAGTGACTTGAATCTTGAATGATACACAATATATGTTGCGATTTATATTTAGATATAGAATATGGAATAAGTCGAAGACTTGTATATCGAAATCTATGAAAGTTATATGATCTACCATTGATAAAGTATAGGAACATAATTTTCACATATACCACAAGGGTATCTTTGCTCGGTCTACGCGTGAAACCATTGCTACAATATCTCATTATATCACCACCTTGCTTTCATAAAGAATGCATTTGTGAGAAGATGAAATTACTGTGGTAAATACCTCTTACTAGTGAATGAGATAAATTCTCCATAATTGCCACCTTTTTATTTGACCCAATTTGAGTGTTGATACACTCTGCCTAGGACTTTTGGTCTGGATCCAGTTTAAGGTGTATAGCAATCTTAAAGAGTATATGTCGACATTTATGTAGTCTTTCTATTATTAATTCGATAGAACGAATATAACATGCGAAATATTAATACTTTAGAACTCTTATCTCATTTCCCAAGATGATAGAGTTATGATGTTCCAATGATGCCTCAGTGCCTAAATTTATGTGCACATATACTGGGCTTTAGAATGTTAAACATTCATAGGCTTTGGATCTTCAATTATCCATAAAGTGTCTAACAACATGTATGATGTTGATTTGCATTTACTATATTGGAGGATGTCTCCCCCTACTTCCGCGGATGCTTATTAACAAGTTGTGTCCCTAGTGACCATACTTCTCCCCCTCTTATTTTAATTTGGGAGTTGAGTGATCTTGTTAGATTTCCACTCTTTTCTGGCATATTGATTTGTAGGGATTGAATAAGATGACACTTTTGATAAGTAAATGCATTTGGCAGAATATTTGTAATAAGATACAAATATATAAGATGTTTTGAATTGATAGTTCAAATATTCTTTGTATGTACGTGAATGTGAGGATTGAATGTGATTGGTAACATTCATTTTGTATTCCTGGCATTCTATATGTGGTATTAATCTCCCCCTAATGCCTGGAATTATCCTCAAGGTGTGATCAACATACGGGCTTTTTGTGTAAATCCCCATAGAGACCTAAGGTATTATATGAATGACGGATAATACCTTTTATGTTGATCCCTAATGCCCATGATGTATGTTGTGAGGTGGTGATATCGGTATGTGCAAAACATAACCGACACGCAGATGGGAAATATTTGGCTGTAGTCAAGCTTTCACGTACTAACTGCAACGGAGGGGGTCGTATGATTGCAGCTTGATGAATGTAAAATATGCGGTGTGTAAATCCACGTATTACCAACTTGATGTTGATAGGTTGAATTCTATTGTGATGGTCATGCAAATGAGTTATCTCGATAGGAGATTTAGTTAAGCCATAATTGGTATGGACATATGGTACTTAGTGATATAGTTCCCCAAACCAAATAATTCCATATGAATGGATGTAATCCTGCGTCCAGGAAAGTTATGCTCAAAGTTGAAAACTAGAGTAATTAATTTGGGAATTTGCGATGCCTTATGATCAGTAAGGAACACAAATGGAACTATTCATAATTGACTCTATGAGCACTTGATAGTGCTTAGATAATCCATAAATGGTTGAATATGCCAACTTATCTTGAATGCATTCAAGGATTTGTATTGTTTAGAATTTTAAGGTAAGAGGGCCTTAAAATTAATTCTCAAGTGACACATGCGGTGCACAAAATATGAGGATTTTGAGAATGTATGCTATGACCAATAAGATTGATAATAATTTTTTCTTATCATTCATGAGTTAGAATGACCAAAGCTATCATGCCAAATCTTGATATAATCAAGATTGAAAAATTATTTGGTACGCAACATGTCATGCAGGATTTATGTATGCACATATAACATATCCCAGATTATATGAAAGGAAGTGTATGAATATTGAATTTTCATGTCCATTTTACCAAGTTGAGCGCTGATTTTTCATCATTATCCTTGGTAATGGGTTTCAGTATGAACCATATAGAAATGGTTGTCACAAAATTGAGGGTATTTGTAGAATACATGAGTGCATCTATAATAAATAATTGAATACCCGTGAGGAGAGTAAATTTCTCATAGTTGTGATAGTGGTGATTCACTAAATGGAATTCCTTTTCTTTCTGGGTGTATCCCGAGTAAATATCATGTATGAAGTAGATGATATTGATGATGGACAATATACTACACTTGTAGTATAATATTGAACTAATGATAATTTCATGAATTTATATGGAAACATATAGAGATCTAATTTATTAATTTATTGAAGTGCGCTTCAAATTGATCTCCTTGAATTCGCTTTTTCTCGAATGATGTGGAAGTATTTGCTTGAACTAAATATTTGATTTGGAAATCATGTGTACATGAATGTACAACCACACTTTAGACAAACTTGAAGTTAGTCATTATGGTCACTTGATTTGAACAAAAGTGACATTTTATAGATGAGATCCATTGTATTGTAAATACCGTGAACGAAAAGTTATATTCTTTGTTGGTAACTCTTCTTAAGAGTTTAAAGAATAAATGGATCTTCCTCATTTGGTTATTCTGATTTGTAAAATCGGAATTGAGAAAATGTAGTAACACACAAAGGTGCATGTGTGGTAATGTTAATAATTGATTGGGTACTTGTATGTGGCTACAATGATGGTGGCTTGGATGCCATGAATATTGCAATGATATCGTTGATATCATGTACCCATATTGGATAGTAAATTCAATCCAATGCAAATTAAAAAAAATCCATTTTGGAAACATTAGTCTTGTCCTACATGAGTTAGTCATGTATTTAAATGAATTTACTCGATGAGTAAATTATATAGCATGAAATATATTGTAGTGCAAAATTATTAAAATCAAGTTGATACTTGATTCTAAGTGGACTATTCTATAATTTGCTAGCAACGCAAGTTTTGTTGCATATGCTTTTGGACTCCATTCTTGTGAGCATAAATGATCTGATGATCATTACCAAACCATACTCTTTTTATATATGATAGAGTATTATCAATAAAATACATTGCACTTTTTCTGCTATTTGTTGAAGCCAAAATTTATGATTAAATTTTGATTCCAAGATGAGTCTTGAATAATCCTATATAAAATCATGTATATTCAAATTGCGATTTGAATTACATTTAGTGTGAACCTCATTTTTGATGTACGATGAAATCGTTACTATCGAGTGTGACTCGGTCATCACAGACTAGTGAATTAACACATCAAAATATAATCACTAGTATGGTGTAAAATTTGAAATGGTGGACGAGGAACTCGTTGCTATAGGCATAAATTGTATGATTGCAATAAATACCTAGACTCTCCACGTATTTGTGTTACACTAGTAATACTAGGAGGTCATTTAGTGTTATTCATGTTTTACACCTTGTGTTATAATAATGCAAAAATAGTGAAGGCAAGATGATTCTTGCACCAAAATGTTAATTTACCGAGGTGAATTTGTGTTGTAACACAAGCAAAACAATGAATGTAAGATGATTCTTACAAAATTAAGATATAGGACATTTTAATTCCTGTAGGAATAATTTGACTTGATAGTCATTAATGGTTTGTCCATATATATGAAATTTGGATATACTCTTTGAATGTATTTATTATAAAGATGTAGACCTTTCAGTGATGAGCAAAAGCTGCCTAAAAGCGCAGATCTCATGGCCAATAAATTCATATAAAGAACTTATCTCACCCAACGCCTGGTCACATCACCTTGTGTTATTCCAAATATATAAGCCTTAATTTTAATTGTGCTTTATATTCTACTTGATGTAGAAAATTTGATTAAGCATTAATCATGCAAATGAAATTAGATTACATATGTAAGAATTGTTCTAACACCAATAAGATGATATGCGGATCATAAAATGCACAATTACTGCGGTAATATTAGCATCCAAATCACATAGGTGTAAATACCGAAGGGTACTAATCACAATGTGCTTGACAATACACTATTGTAGAACAATTCAGGGAGGTAAATTGAGCTTTGCAAAAGTTGGAGGGGGTCTAGTGGACTTCTTGAGCCTGGAGGAGTAATCCGACTTAGATGGGTCGGCCTGTTAGCAGCCCATGTTGGCTTGGTGCCGGCCTGCTGTGGCCCAAGGCGGCCCACCGGGCGAGGCCCGTATAAATGGGTGAGGGGGTGGGCGGTTAGGGTTGCCAGCCCCCAACCGCCACCTACCCCCGTGACCCTTTGCCGCCGCCGCTTGGAGGCCAGCGCTGTTGCCGCCTGTTGGCCGCGCCGCCGCTGGTAGGGTGGCCGGCCGGAGGGCCGGTGTCCTTCAGCACCTCCACCAACCCGCAGATCGGTGTCCTCCCCCTCTTCTTTTCCTCCTTTGCTTCGTCTACTACCCCCTGGTGCTCCGGCTTGCTCCGTCTGCCGGCCATGGCAGCGCGGCGGGAGGGGGGCTCGATCCTGCGGGATTTGCCGGGTCCGTCGAGGAAGAAGCCGGCGTGGAGGCGCCGTTGGCTCTGTCCTTGTGGTGGAGCGAGGTGCTCCTTTTAATTGTTGAAACAATTATGCCTTTGTTTCTTTAGTTCTTGTTCTCGCTGCAGTCATCTCGAAGATGCAGGCCATGTTTCAGCTCTTTGTGGTGTTGGCGTCGGAAGACGCGTTGATGATAGAAATTACATATTCCATTTATTTTTTTGTGAGCAAGGTATGAACATGTTTGTTCATTTTTCACTTTGTTTGCAGATGAAATGGAACCCAGTGGTATGGCCGACATGTAAACATCGTTAGTATAGGATCTGGCTGTTGCCTTGTTCCCGTGAGAAAGCATACACAGACACGGTGAGGTGAGTCAGAGAGCATGATGCCTATGATTAGGGCAGTCATGGTGTCCTGCAGGGACATTTTCCATTGCGTGGAAACAGTTTTCTCTCTTATGTTCTTCCTTTATGATTGTCAGTCATGGTGGCCCTGATGTCGTGCAGGACTGTGGTCATGGCGTGCAAGGAATTGATGCCCACTGTTGCAGAAGCAAAATCTGGGGTGTCGTCCACGGAACCATGGTCGGTAGCCATGTAGAGGAAGAACAAACAAACCTTCTTCTATGGCAAAGAATTGAAATAGAAGGATGCAGGGTCTAGGCTTATCTAGCATTGGAGTCGAGGCCTCCTTCTCTTCCTGTGTTTTACTGTCGGTGATGTTGAGGCCTTCCGTTCGCCTTCAGGCCTTTGTCTCTTGCGTGCGTGTGTCTCATGGCAGATGCAGTGCTGATAACGTATTAAGAGTAAAAGGAATGGAATGTAATGGAATGGGGGCAAATGAATTGATTGATTGATGAGGGGGTGGACCCCTGAATATATACACAGGGAAAGGGTGTGTAGGCACCCCTTCGGGAGTGCCGCACCCCTTCGGGATGACCCTTCGACAAGGCGGTTGTAACTTCCTAATTACATCACTAATGATTCCCCTAATTACATAGTTATGCTAATTGATCACTAATCAATATTTCATAACATATTAGTCACTGGTGACCCCAATAATTTTAAATCAAGCCCTTCATCTTGGTCACTCACGTTGACCATATTAGTTGGACGTTGATTTACATTTGTATTTATTGAATCCGCGAGCCCCTGTGATTTTGCTATGACAGACTAATTGGTCATTAACTGAGGAATTATTGGTCGATATGATTGGTGAGTAATCGGCTGTGGAATAAATGCTTCAGGTTGACATGCTTCCTGCTGTGAAGCCGATTCTTGCAACCAATAATTTTCCAGTTGTTGTGGCCAAGCTGACATCCGGGAACGTTGCAGCCCTCCAAGCAAAGGTTGTTGAGCTACTATAACGGTCGCGGTTGCAGCCCCCGGGTCAAGCTTGCTGAGTCATCAATTGTTCATCTATAGCTTGTGGCTGATAAATGTCTGGCTTTTGAGGCTGGGCTCCCGGAGTTCCTTGTTGTAATTCTTGCACCATTGGCCAACCTGCTTGCTGAACCATTGGTTGATGAGCTTGCACATGTGGGTAGAAAGCCATCGGCTGAGGAGCCGATTCTTGAACCCATCTTTGTTGTGAACTTTGGGGAATAAACTATGATTCCAGAACACCACCTTGACAGCCTATCGATCCTTGAATTTAAGTAGTAACCAAAGGTGTGTGTCCAATAGCGCTGAAAAAATCCTGATGTGAGCATAGTGAAATTAAATAATCGCCATAAGCCGATTCACCAGTTGTACTCATGCTTGCTGCGGCGGCGATCCAAGATATATGTATGCTCAGTGGGGGAGCCAGCTTTTGGCAACAAGTAGGGCCAAAATTTGGCTACCAAAACAAGCATCCAACAAGCCACATATATATCGCATGTAGAGTTATAGTAACAGTATAGAAAGTGGCCCGATTTTTGACGAAGTTAAGAACAACATGTGTAATAATACAAAATACCTAGTGAAATAAGATACCAAAGTTTCAACAAATTGCAAGCCTAAATGTTTAATTTCAGAGAATATATGATTCAACTTTCAATTAGAATTACCGGTTAATGAATTGAATAAAAACAACACATGGCAAGATTAGAGAGAAGAGGCACATATAACAGGTTTAGAACAGGGAAGCCAGCGGACTACGTCAGTGCATGTCTCCTTTGAGGAATCAAGCAGCTCGCACAGCAACTTGCGGGGAGGACCGCAGGAACAACGAGTAGTCCTACTCTTCATTTTGTACTATCAACCGCAAATCTGAAATTTCATAAACGGAGAGGCGTGGGAGATTAGAGAGAAGTCAGTAGATTAAGAATAAACACCTGAGGGAGTAAGAGGACGTTGGTGACGCACCGGACCTTGCTTGTGTTGCTTACTCCGGCCGCCCGTCATCACCCGGCGGTGATCGGTGGCTGCTTGCACGACTTCCTCTGATCCTCCTTCCCGCCGGCAAGAATCAAGACCGACTCCAGGAGGCAATGCCAGACCACCACGAGCGGACTCGCGCCCTAGCGCGGCGGGGGCCAGCGGCCGCGTGGGGATCACGCGTGGAGCACAAGGCGGCTGCAGCGGCAGTGGGATCCCTTGCCCTCATGCTCGCGGCCTCGCGCTATCACAGACAGGAGCGAACATGTTTCCTTGTCTTCCTGCCCTATCTGGTGGTGTTGGCCTGGCCGGCAAAACTAGTTTTTGGGCCAACAACTAATGGGGGTCGTGGGCTGCCACGACTAGGCATACTCTATATCTATTAGTCACTCTGTGTATGCTGGTTCTTCGTATCGTAAGAAAACACAGTATTAGCCGATGGTCAAATCAGCTCCGCATAGTCTTGATGATGTTGAGTTGAACCGCGAAAGAACACGCTTTTAAGTGCATTGTTTACAATATCCACCAAGGCTTCAATTAGATTGTCCATATCTTGATTGGTTGTGATATTGTTTTCGTGCTCACCAGACGATATGATAATAGGGATTTAATTTTCGTGTCTCACTGGGCGTGCCAAAAGTGTGTTTACGCGAAAACAGGACGTCACCCCCGCGCGCAGCACACGTGACTCTCCGGTCTGTAGCGAGGCGTGACAACCAATTTGACATGTTGATTGATGATGGAAAAATAAGGAAAACGTTATCGGGTTAATCGGATAGAGAGTCGATGCGTTTTCCGATAAAATCGTCAGCCGATACAGAGCAAAACAGATTGGCTAGATCAGCCGATATGTGTAACACCCCAGGTGTTTATTAAAGCTAACTAACTTAATTAGTGGCATTAATCGTGTTTAAATTGGCTCATAAACATGTTTGACATGTTTTGTCACGAATTTGCACAAAAGACCTTGGTCAAAATCCCAAATCACGGTCAAACCCTAGATCTACTTTAAAGGCTGAAATGGTTTTCTTGCGCGTTCTCCAAATTTCACTATAGTAGTTCAAAATCGGCCAATACGAAAGTTGTTCGTTATTTCCGGGAACACATTTTTCGTAATTGGCGGACATTCCAATTTTGAGTGCAAATTGGCCAAAAATCGAGTTTACTGCGCTGTGAACAGTAAACTGAGCCGTGGAAAATCTGCAACTTCGGTTGGCGTTCCTGGGCAAACCATGGATCAAAACATATGTCGCCCTTCGGGAAAGTTGTAGATCTACAGCTCCTCTACAACTCTGCTTTTGGGAGATTTTTCACTTAGTTGACGATTTTTGGAGTTTTGCATTTTTGAAAAGGGCTAAACGGAATAGGTTGTAGCCGGGCGACGTCGACCTCGCGCTCCAGAGCGCGCGCGCGTTCCAGCCACGACGGCCACGTGGCGGGGCCGCATTGCTCCGGCGTACGGACGCCTGGGCGACGTCGCTGTGGACCCGGAGCATCGCGGTGGACCCCCTCCCGCCCCTCTCGTCTCCCGTACGCCGCGCCCGGGCGAGCAAGCCGCGCCGGGGCCGAACGCCCACGCGTCCACGCGTGGCTCTGCAGCAAGGCCGCGCCGCATGCCGGCCGCCCGTCGAGCGCCCCAAGTGGACCACGCCGAGCCTTAGGCCGTCGCGCCTCGCGTTCGTCGTTAGTCCGCGCACAAACACCCCCCCGCTCGCGCTACCGCACGCGCGCCGCCAAGCTCCTCCTCGCGCCGCCACCGTCGAACCTCGCCTCCGCGCCCAATCAACGCCGCCGTGCCCCCCCCCGAGCCTTCCTCTAGCCTCCCTGCTCCTCCCGAACGCGCCGCAACCGAGCCTCGAGGCCGCCGTCGCCGGAGCAAAGACGTCCCGGCGGACGCCGCCCCGCGCGCGCGGGGGTGCTCGCCGGCGCGCCCACGGCCGGCCGGCGCGGGCCGGGGGTGCGCCTAGGCCCGCACGTGGGCGCCGGCCACCCTCCCGGCCGGGGGCCGGCCCCACATCGCCGGCCGGCGGCGAGCCCGCGCCGGATAGGGGCTGCCAGGACCACATTGCAAGGATTAAGATCTTTGCAGGGAGATTTTCGTAAAATTCTAGGGACCCATTCGTAAAGGTGAAAGTTAGGGATTCGGCAGTACCTTCGAAAAATCATTAAAAATCGTAGAAAAATCAGAAAAATGCAAAACCAATTTTTTTGGGTTCGTGGTGAAGAAATCTACCTTTTCTAGAAAGCATGTATAGGGTTTTTCTGCACAGTTTTTGAATTAAAAATTCAAACTCAGTTTGGAGTGTTTTTAGTGCAGTTTAAAATATACACATGCTATGAACTTGAATTTTGGATATGTTGTTCTTTATGGCATGTCTAGATCCGTGACAAAAATTTGCATGATTTTGATGTATATATTTTCAGTTATGATTTATTTAAGCTTTATGCTAGAATAAGTTTGATGCTTTTTATAGCACCTTTAATGAACTTTTCTTTGAGCACAAGTGCACCCTAGGGCTTTGACTTGATGAGTAGTACCCCTGGTGTGATGGATGTGATTTTAGGGGATTGTTTGCTTGGTGTTTTGGATTTAACCTTGTGTAGGAGCTTAAATTCAAAATCTGAAAAATAAATTGATTTTGCAACCATGTCTTGGTCAGAAACTCAGTTTTGGCATACTTGACCGGTAGGAGAAAGTTGGGATCAAAAAGTTTATTAAATCTTTTTATATGAATTAATGTTGGTTTACTAGGCTGAAATTTGTCTTTTTCATATAAATTAATTTATAAATGTTCTTCAGCCAAATTTTGGTGTGAAAGCTTAAACTAAGCATATGTTGCTGTGTGCAAAAGATTAGGTTCATTGGAAGTGTTTTTGATTTAATTTTGATTTATGGTTGAAAGGCTTGTTTTACATAATTAAAGAAAGAAATGGAAATTAAATGTGCTAAATGGTAAAATCATGTTTGGTTCTGTTTTTAATATTTAAACACAACACCCTTGCTGTTTAGTAAAGTTAAGTAACTTAAATTACTTAGATGTGCACACAATCACCATCAAGATTAACTTTAAGCTCGCTTGCATTTGCATGTAAACGTGTAGATCTCCCCGACGGTACGTACACACTCGCCCGGGAGGGAGACGGGACTGTTGATGGTGAGCTGAACCAGATTGGTGTGCAGCAAGACCTGGACCAAAGTCCGGAAGAGCCCAAGGCTAGTTTAGGAACCGAGTCTGAGGAAGGCAAGCACCGGTTTCATCTAACCCACTTTATAAATGAAAATCATATCCTTTACTTTTCAGCACTTTATGCTTTACTTTGTGCATTTAAGTTTCAGGAGTTGTTTGAAACCTAGTTGCATGATCCTTAGGACTCCTATGCTCTTTTACTAGTATGTTAGGAACGCTAGTGCCATGCTCTAAGGATACGGTAGAAGTCGAGTAATGACTCATTGCTCGCGAGATATAGGATGCTTATGTTGGAATCATAAGTTGGTTAAATTGACTCGCTCATGTGGTAAGAGCAATGGGTTCGGTCTCGACCGAGTAGCATGGTGCTTGGTCCTAAGCTATTGAACGTACCAAGTACTTGTCGGGAATGGGACCGGTAAGCCTAGTACCTTCTGAACCGGGGCGGGATCTTTCTAGCTACCCGCTTGGGATGTGTCTCGGGCTAGCTACCCGTGGTATAGTGTGTGAGTCGGACTGGTCGGGTTAGACCCTCCGGATAACCGTGTACCGAGTTTGTAGCGTACGATCCTAAAGCGTGGGATGTTGGGAACCGCCTGGTTGGGGTAGACACTGCACTTGGTCTACCTTCTTCCGTGTATCTTGGGTTTACCTTGCAAGGATATAAATCGATCGATCGTCGGTCACTCGCCGTTATCTGAGTCGGCTTGACCACTGGCTACCCCATGTTTATTTATGGAACATTTTGGATTAATATTGTTACTGTTTAATATTGTTTGAACAACATGCTTGTTTAGTGCGGTGCTCACATAGAATGGTTAACATACTAGAAATTGAGCTAAAATGCGAAAATAAGGATCAACTCTTAGTCGCTTTTGGCAAAACAAACCCGGCAGCCCAAAAAGCCTTACATGTCTAGTTGTATTTTCTTTTATCGGGTAAGTCTTGCTCGAGTATTAGTACTCGGCCTTGCTTAATTTGTGGTTTTCGAGTAACTCCATCCGGCCGGCTCTATTCCGGATGGTTGGGAGCTTGAGTGGGAGAACGATGATGATGAGTGATACGCATGGATGGCCTCCGTGTGTATCACGCGTTTAGTTTACTTTCCGTTGTTTAAACTGCGAATAACCTTTACTTTTATGTACAAAAACCTGGTTTGTAATAATGTTAACTTGTGAAACTTTTTATGTAATGTAATGTTGTACTGCGGTCCCGCCTTCGTGTGGGCTTAGCGCATATCGGCGATCTGTTGTATGTGATTTACCGGGCTTTACCCGGCGGAAGCGACGGAATAGTTCTTTATTATTGCTTAATGGCCACGTGGACCGGCTTAGGCGATAATACGGAACTATTCCGGGCGGTCTGTCACTGTGGTACCGCAGCGATGATATGCACCGAGTATTTAAAATACCTTAACAAACTTGTTTTTGGAATAAAATTGGCCAAGATTAATAATCTTGCTAAAAGAATAGGACGTTAAGGTTTAATCTAGTCCGAGAGGCCCTAGAGGGAATTTTTGGGTTCTTTCGGGTGGCTAGTATTTTATGGTGTTTTTAGTCGACTTCCAAGACATTTATTCCTGTCAAAACTTACTTTCATGCACAACCATACTAGTTCATCACGTTTTGCTATACGTGGTGGTACCACGGGGAAGTCCCGTGAGGGACTAGTGGGACCTATTCCAATGGGTGCCACGTCGCGTCCGCGTCTCATCACGTTTTGCCATACGTGGTGGTACCACAGGGAAGTCCTGTGAGGGACTAGTGGGACCTATTCCAATGGGTGTCACGTCGCGTCTGAGTCTCGTCACGTTTTGCCATACGTGATGGTACCACGGGAAAGTCCGTGAGGGATGAGTGAGGCCTATTCCAATGGGCACTCACGTCGCGTCAGAGTCTTAAATAGGACGCTGTCCATGCAGCGGCTCTACGCATGGATACCGTTTCTATAAGTGAACGGTAATGATTGTGGACGCTTTTGTGAGTGCGGCACAAAAGGTCTTGAATATCCGTGATTTTCTGCAGGTACACTAACCACGGTTGTTAGGTACGGTATTTAAGAAACGAATAGCTTCCGACTAGTTATTATAGGGAGAGACGTTTATATATGCCCCGCCACCGCACTAACTTCGTTTTTAAGCTTAAAAGCTTTGTGAGGAAGCTTAGGACGCTTTTTGCATCATGTAAAAGCTATTAAACAAGAAGATGAACTTAAATCATGTGTCATTTGGTCTTTAGTTAAATTTTGTTTCTTAAGGACCAATCATGCTAGTTTGATGCTTTGATGTGGTGATTAAGCGAAAATTTGACTAGCTGCTGTCCAAATCTTCCTAAGGATTATCTAGAAAATTTCCGGCTAGGTGTTCTTTGGGGAAATTGTTCATCACCTAGTTAAGTTTGCTCCCTGGATTTCTCATGATTTTAGGAGGTTTAAAACTGAAGTTAGGATAAAAATGACTAGCACGGGTCTCGCTGAAATGCTTGTCAAAATTCGAGTTAGGCTGAAAACTCGAATCTTTACCTATAGTTCCAAACAGATCCTTCCCAGAGAATCTATACCAAAAATGTTTATTATTACAGCATACTTTGTGCTGCCAAAATCTCATGGTCATCGGGTTCTTAATTTTAGAGATATGATCTCTTTAGTGAAGCGCTGTCTTGCTGAAATTTCTGGGCAACAGCACTCTGAAAATGGATCTTTTGCACCTTTTTCCAATACGATTTTATGCAACCCTTGAATATCAAAACTACTCCTTAGGTATCTATCTACCTCCTGTAGAAATCTCAAGATCACTAGATTTTTAGTTTGAGAGTTATACCCAAAACACTAGGTCTCTGTCCTGCTGAATTTCAGAATTAGTGATCTCTGAAATTCAAATTTTTAGGTCATCTTCCTTTGGGATATAGAGCAAACCTTGAATATCAAAATGATTCACAACTTTGTGATGGTCATGCTCACAAAATTTCAGCATTTTTGCATGTGTATATTGAGAAATATCGAATTTTTAGTAAGCCCCTGTTTGCTGTAAAAACTGCTAGACAGAGCTTTGGTAACGAACCTTTCGACCCCGGTAAAAGTTGAATCTGTCCTGGAGTTGAATACCAAAGTTGTGTCTTATGAAATTCTACACATGCTTACCAAAATTTAGAAATTTTCGACACTTGGGCCGAGAGATATGAATTTATTTCTCAGAGCTATTGATGTCCAAATTCTGGAAGTTTCCACTTGAAGACTCCTTAGACATGCCTACTTGCCATTTTGTTGGCAAAATTATAGATGAAATATCTAAGGGAAAAATCACATGATTTCGATGGAAGGAAACCCTATCCTCAATTCTGGAGAAGTAGTTGATAGTGAGGCAGGTGGTAGCGATCCACCATTGTCATCAAACTTGTGCTATACGAATGGCTATTACCTCCCATTTGGTGTGGTGCTCAGTTTGAATATGCCCTCGCGTAGCAAATGCGTTATTATCACGATGAGAGCATGGCCCAAGCATTGGGTACCAAATGAAATCATTTGATAGCTGGGATTTTTCTTCCAGCGAAATTGTGATAAGCTCTTCCTTTAATTTCCTTGGAAATTTGGGGCTAATTAAAAATACAAACGTGGGTTGAAACTTTGTATTCAACACGCTCATCAAAATTCAGCCTTCTAGTGTTCCTACTCTAAGAGTTGTGAACATATTTGTGAACCTTGGCTTGCTGCACAACCGCCAAGGCGAGTAGAGGCTTTCGGATTCGTGAGTATGATTTCTTAGCGACGTGTTCACTCCCGTATCATGTGGGTATGCTCTACGAAGCACTCAACTATTCCTGGTTGTTGACATCATGGGTTCGATCACTATTGATCTCCCAACCTTGAAAATGTTTCTTTTTGACCTTGCTCATCGATTTTGAGGGCAATAAAATGAATACGAAGTATCGACACTTTCTTACCTACATAAGGAACATGTCATATCTTTTGTCAAGTCAACTAAAACTCCGATGTGCTCTTTTTCTTTGGTCGTTTTCCCCACACTTTCTTTAGATAGGAGACGACACTTCAACTCCCTATAGCCATGAAACGTTGGTCCCACAACTTTTTCGGCATTGGTATCCCTACTTTTCTCTCTCTAAAATTCCTTGCCTCAAACTTGATTTTTTTTTCCTTATGCTTGCTCACAAACAAATAAAAGAGAACATGGTTACAAGGCATCAAAAATCTGTTGGTAAGCACATGAGCATCCTCACCGCATGCATATCTTGCAACCTTAATAACATAAATCATGGGCATGGGAAATGCATTGCACAACATGTGCATTTGGGACATTGGATGAACTAACATGCATATGTCCTAACGGTTTCCCATCTTTCTACTCTATCACCCTTTTTCCTGGTGATGTTGTTGTTCCATAAACGAAGGTGCCGCGACGGAACCTAGGGTATCATGTGGTCTGCAGCCATATGAATATCACGAGGAGCGCGGCGGGTATCTTGGGTTATGGAAAATGACTCACCACAATTTTGTTCCCTACTCTTTGATTGCTTCCCCTTTCTTAACTAACTCCATGGGTGCAATAAAGCATACTGACTATGCACCATGAGCAACATATCTCATGAGCATATGCATCAACGCATTTCATCAACATGTGCATCAGCATGTGTGCACTACATCATACACGCATCATGTGCATCACTCATTATGCATCATTACATAAGCACCATAAGTTCATGTGCATAAGCATCATATGCTCATGTGCATATACATCATACTATATGCACCTCATCATAAGCATCATTATGTGCACCATTCCACTAATGCACAACTCATCTATATGCATTAATATTGCAAGCATGTCTCATTGGTGCACCACATATCCAGTTAAAAGTCATTGCACCACTAATGGGATGAAGGATGTCGCTAATACTCATAACATAAGTGACATGTGAGCAAGCCTTTACGAAATTCTGTACTAGCCTTTGTCTTTGCATATCTTTCCCACTAAATATAGGTAAGAACTCCTGGTAACGGCTCTCTATGACTTTACCATCCTTAACTATTCTTATGAACTAACATCAGAGCTACGATGGTAGAACCCTTAAGCCATCATCGAACCCTTGTTATTCTCCAAAAAAAAAAAAATATTTCTTTTAGCAATCTTAGTATGGTCAATTGCTAAGATCCCCATTCCTTATAGAGATCCTTATGAAAACTTTTCAACTCGGTCTTCTTTCGATTTATCACACCAGTTGCCCGACATCAACTTAACCGAGTTAAGGTGAAGGTGTATAAACAGAGATGTTTCATGAGCAATCAAGGTTCTCCAAAAGTCAAGATATGAGGAGCTTCTGAGAACTCAGTGATTTGTGATCCTTTTTAATGTTTCTTTCAAATTAATGGAATCAGGATATAAGAAAATAAAAGTTTGGCAAATCCTTCGATAAACCTTCTCAAAGCAACTGCGATTCTAAAATGAGGTTACCTCGAGGCCTTTTCGATTTCTCCAATACCCCGGTTAATTCTCTCGAGTCATTTATCTCATCCTCTTCAGAGCCATGACGACATTACACAACATCATCTCTCTACCATCTCTTCTCACTGTAGTATCGTTGCCAAGTTGCCAAGGGCATCTCGATGGTAGTGCACCCTCTTGTCGACATACCAATGGTTATCATCTATGACAAGCGTCGGATCACTGCCCAAATGGGTGGCCTACGTATGGCATGAATTAGATAAAGATAGAACCCTCCATCCGTCCTCTTCTCTGAGTTGGTTAAATTCGGGAAACGATTTTCTCTTTCTAAAATTCCTTTGGAGGATGAGGAATGTTCTAAGGATATGAAAGGAATCGGCATTCTTATGGATGATCGGGACGACGATCTCCACCAAAGAAAATCCCATAAACCCACAACTGAATACTAACGATCTTTGGACCACCTACATATTCGTGCTCCATCGAATCTGTGCCACTCCATTACCGCCGTGTTTCACTACAGCGGCCAATGCTGTATTAATCTCCTGTCCTGCCTCTAACGCCAAGCGTGCCATCATTACTGCACTGTGGCAACCATCAGTCAAGAGGGGAGTATCGATCTTTGATTCCCGACCACCCTTTGTAGAACATGGCTATTGGCTCCTTGCTTAAAAACAAACCCTATAGAACCTTCAGATCGAGTTCTCTAACTTTCTAACTTGTTGTTATGATTGTTTATCAATAACTATCATACTCGGATTATTGTACTCTTAGGGAGTCTAATGGGATTGTCATGAACTTTCAGGGAAATGGAATCCACCACGGGAGATCCGATCAATCTTCGACCCAATGAGATGTCCCCATCTCTTCCACCAACACGGGAGGTGGTGGATATCTTTGCCAACACCATAAAAATTTTGGAGGGCCAAAATTTGGTGTTAAGCCAACTAGTGCAAAATGTCATCCATAATCGTTATCAAGGACTATCGCAAACTAGTCTATCCAAGCCGGTCTTTCCCAAGCAATTTCGGGAATCTATTATGGAGCAAGTCTATCTATTCAATCTATTGATGAATCATGAAGCTCAAAATCAACGGAATCAAGATTCCAATCAGCAACTCCTAGATTCACTAATGCCACCGTCGCAACTTCCTATGGAACTTAGGGAGGAAGAAAGAAGGAATAAGAGTCACAAGCGAGATTTGCCAAAGATTGACTTGAATGGATGGGAAATTACATGCACCGAACTTCCCTCCCGTGAGAAAAAGCCAAGCAACCCGGCTAGTGTTGTGGATCGGCCCATCAAAACCCGGTGGGTCCCAAGGTCCAATACACCCACACCTCGTCTCTCGCTTCAATTGTAGAGATCCGGGACATTTTGTGAGGGAGTGCCGGCGAGCGGAACAAAACAAATCGGCACGGTCGAGGCTCAAGAGTCAAGCAGGGAAGTCAAGGCAAACGACCAAAACCCCAAGTGAAACAAGGCAAACATAACTTCACGGGTATACATTTCTATTTGAGAACAACCTCCCCTAAGCTAGTTTTGAAATTCCTAATCTCGGGACGAGATTTCTTTTAAGGGGGGTAGACCGTAACACCCCGGGTGTTTATTAAAGCTAACTAACTTAATTAGTGGCATTAATCGTGTTTAAATTGGCTCATAAACATGTTTGACATGTTTTGTCACGAATTTGCACAAAAGACCTTGGTCAAAATCCCAAATCACGGTCAAACCCTAGATCTACTTTAAAGGCTGAAATGGTTTTCTTGCGCGTTCTCCAAATTTCACTATAGTAGTTCAAAATCGTCCAATACGAAAGTTGTTCGTTATTTCCGGGAACACATTTTTCGTAATTGGCGGACATTCCAATTTTGAGTGCAAATTGGCCAAAAATCGAGTTTTCGCGGCCGTGAACAAGATGGCGAGCCGTGGAAAATCTGCAACTTCGGTTGGCGTTCCCGGGCAAACCATGGATCAAAACATATGTCGCCCTTCGGGAAAGTTGTAGATCTACGGCTCCTCTACAACTCGCTTTTGGGAGATTTTTCACTTAGTTGACGATTTTTGGAGTTTTGCATTTTTGAAAAGGGCTAAACGGAATAGGTTGTAGCGGGCGACGTCGACCTCGCGCTCCCGAGCGCGCGCGCGTTCCGGCCACGACGGCCACGTGGCGGGGCCGCATTGCTCCGGCGTACGGACGCCCGGGCGACGTCGCCGTGGACCGGAGCACCGCGGTGGACCCCCTCCGCCCCTCTCGTCTCCCGTACGCCGCGCCCGGGCGACAAGCCGCGCCGGGGGCCGAACGCCCACGCGTCCACGCGTGGCTGCGCGCAAGGCCGGCGCCGCATGCCGGCCGCCCGGGTCGAGCGCCCCAAGTGGACCACGCCGAGCCTTAGGCCGTCGCGCCTCGCGTTCGTCGTTAGTCCGCGCACAAACACCCCCCGCTCGCGCTACCGATGCACGCCGCCGCCAAGCTCCTCCCTCGCGCCGCCACCGTCGAACCTCGCCTCCGCGCCCAATCAACGCCGCGGTGCCCCCCCCCGAGCCTTCCTCTAGCCTCCCCTGCTCCTCCCGAACGCGCCGCAACCGAGCCTCGAGGCCGCCGTCGCCGGAGCGGCACGTCCGGCGGGACGCGCGCCCCCGCGCGCGGCGGGGGTGCTCGCCGGCGCGACCACGGGCCGGCCGGCGCGGTCCGGGGGTGCGCCTAGGCCCGCACGTGGGCGCCGGCCACCCTCCCGGCCGGGGCCGGTCCCACATCGCCGGCCGGCGGCGAGCCCGCGCCGGATAGGGGCTGCCAGGACCACATTGCAAGGATTAAGATCTTTGCAGGGAGATTTTCGTAAAATTCTAGGGACCCATTCGTAAAGGTGAAAGTTAGGGATTCGGCAGTACCTTCGAAAAATCATTAAAAATCGTAGAAAAATCAGAAAAATGCAAAACCAATTTTGTTGGGTTCGTGGTGAAGAAATCTACCTTTTCTAGAAAGCATGTATAGGGTTTTTCTGCACAGTTTTTGAATTAAAAATTCAAACTCAGTTTGGAGTGTTTTTAGTGCAGTTTAAAATATACACATGCTATGAACTTGAATTTTGGATATGTTGTTCTTTATGGCATGTCTAGATCCGTGACAAAAATTTGCATGATTTTGATGTATATATTTTCAGTTATGATTTATTTAAGCTTTATGCTAGAATAAGTTTGATGCTTTTTATAGCACCTTTAATGAACTTTTCTTTGAGCACAAGTGCACCCTAGGGCTTTGACTTGATGAGTAGTACCCCTGGTGTGATGTATGTGATTTTAGGGGATTGTTTGCTTGGTGTTTTGGATTTAACCTTGTGTAGGAGCTTAAATTCAAAATCTGAAAAATAAATTGATTTTGCAACCATGTCTTGGTCAGAAACTCAGTTTTGGCATACTTGACCGGTAGGAGAAAGTTGGGATCAAAAAGTTTATTAAATCTTTTTATATGAATTAATGTTGGTTTACTAGGCTGAAATTTGTCTTTTTCATATAAATTAATTTATAAATGTTCTTCAGCCAAATTTTGGTGTGAAAGCTTAAACTAAGCATATGTTGCTGTGTGCAAAAGATTAGGTTCATTGGAAGTGTTTTTGATTTAATTTTGATTTATGGTTGAAAGGCTTGTTTTACATAATTAAAGAAAGAAATGGAAATTAAATGTGCTAAATGGTAAAATCATGTTTGGTTCTGTTTTTAATATTTAAACACAACACCCTTGCTGTTTAGTAAAGTTAAGTAACTTAAATTACTTAGATGTGCACACAATCACCATCAAGATTAACTTTAAGTCTCGCATTTGCATGTAAACGTGTAGATCTCCCCGACGGTACGTACACACTCGCCCGGGAGGGAGACGGGACTGTTGATGGTGAGCTGAACCAGATTGGTGTGCAGCAAGACCTGGACCAAAGTCCGGAAGAGCCCAAGGCTAGTTTAGGAACCGAGTCTGAGGAAGGCAAGCACCGGTTTCATCTAACCCACTTTATAAATGAAAATCATATCCTTTACTTTTCAGCACTTTATGCTTTACTTTGTGCATTTAAGTTTCAGGAGTTGTTTGAAACCTAGTTGCATGATCCTTAGGACTCCTATGCTCTTTTACTAGTATGTTAGGAACGCTAGTGCCATGCTCTAAGGATACGGTAGAAGTCGAGTAATGACTCATTGCTCGCGAGATATAGGATGCTTATGTTGGAATCATAAGTTGGTTAAATTGACTCGCTCATGTGGTAAGAGCAATGGGTTCGGTCTCGACCGAGTAGCATGGTGCTGGTCCTAAGCTATTGAACGTACCAAGTACTTGTCGGGAATATGACCGGTAAGCCTAGTACCTTCTGAACCGGGGCGGGATCTTTCTAGCTACCCGCTTGGGATGTGTCTCCGGGCTAGCTACCCGTGGTATAGTGTGTGAGTCCGGACTGGTCGGGTTAGACCCTCCGGATAACCGTGTACCGCAGTTTGTAGCGTACGATCCTAAACTCGTGGGATGTTGGGAACCGCCTGGTTGGGGTAGACACTGCACTTGGTCTACCTTCTTCCGTGTATCTTGGGTTTACCTTGCAAGGATATAAATCGATCGATCGTCGGTCACTCGCCGTTATCTGAGTCGGCTTGACCACTGGCTACCCCATGTTTATTTATGGAACATTTTGGATTAATATTGTTACTTGTTTAATACTGTTTGAACAACATGCTTGTTTAGTGCAGGTGCTCACATAGAATGGTTAACATACTAGAAATTGAGCTAAAATCCGAAAATAAGGATCAACTCTTAGTCGCTTTTGGCAAAACAAACCCGGCGGCCCAAAAAGCCTTACATGTCTAGTTGTATTTTCTTTTATCGGGTAAGTCTTGCTTGAGTATTAGTACTCAGCCTTGCTTAATTTGTGGTTTTCAGGTAACTCCATCTGGCCTGGCTCTATTCCAGATGGTTGGGAGCTTGAGTGGGAGAACGATGATGATGAGTGATACGCATGGATGGCCTCCTGTGTGTATCACGCGTTTAGTTTACTTTCCGCTGTTTAAACTCTGAATAACCTTTACTTTTATGTACAAAAACCTGGTTTGTAATAATGTTAACTTGTGAAACTTTTTATGTAATGTAATGTTGTACTGCGGTCCCGCCTTCGTGTGGGCTTAGCGCATATCAGCGATCCTGTTGTATGTGATTTACCGGGCTTTACCCGGCGGAAGCGACAGAATAGTTCTTTATTATTGCTTAATGGCCACGTGGACCGGCTTAGGCGATAATACGGAACTATTCTGGGCGGTTCTGTCACAATATGATAACATAGGCAGAGCGTAAGCTACCGGAGGCAACTTAAACAAAGCTACGTGTTCTTGAAATAGATCTAGCTGGCTATTAATGATTAAAAGATAGTAATAATAATACATAAAAATCGACAGACAGACTCAAGCTGGATAATTGGTGATAAAACTAGAACAACAATAATTAAGATAAAACTTGCTAATCTAGATGCTATCGGTAAATTGTGAAAAAATCTAAACGAAACCACAGCGATACGACCGGAGGTTGAAGTCTAGATATTACTCGGTAAAGCGAAACTCACCAGCAAGCCGGAGATCGAAACGATGTAGCCCGACGAGTTTGCGAGAATTCGTGAAAAAGAAAAGGTACGAAGGCGAAGTTGCCGAAAAGTAGATGTAGTAAAGTAGATGCAAGAATCGGTAAAGGGTTTTGCTCGGAGGCAGTTTTGATATTGATCGTGTGATGATTCTATTACAATGACCGGGACTTTTTTTTAGATTACAATGACCGGGACTTATATTTATAGCCTAGGCTTCTCTAGCCTCTTACAGCCGGAAGGGTTGAAAGTTCCCTGGTTAAGTAACTCCTATGAAAATAGGATAACTAATGCTACGAATTTTCCTGAGAATAAAGATAAAGAAATTTAAGATACATAGACTCTAACTCTCGTATGTAGAGTCCTTTCTAATTAAGACTTCCTTCAATCAATTTCGGCCAACATAGTTGGATTAGGAAATACTTTACTCCAGGCGGCCCGAACACCATCTCGTGCATATATGTATGCACATATTAGCTTATAATTGTCTTTCATTTCTGACACACGTGCTGGTTCTTTTCCTTCTTGACGTCATCATGTTGGACTTTTCTTTACTTTAATGCACCTTGCACTGCCGATCTATCATCTATGCTGATCCTTTAATGAGATCCACCATCAAAGAAAATCCTTGTCGATCGGCTACCTGCCGATTTGTACTGTTGGCCGGTCTTGCTACTGCAGATCTTCTTCTTGACGACTCCTAGCCCGTTACTCTTTTTCCTACTGTCCTCCTTTGTTTAGTAACAAAAATCATCTTTCTTGATGAGCTGGCTATGCTTGATTAATCATTATACATCCATATTTATCACTTTGGCATGAACGTATTGTCCCTTCTTGATTAATCAACCTAGCCATAATTCCTTCTTTAATTAACTCGTTCATTCCCTTTTAGTGCATATAAGTATACAACACCATCTCCATGTACATCCATGCGGCTCCGTGCATCATTGCTTTGCAAAAACCATGGACTCCCGTTGAACACTTTGCTCCTTTTGTGCTTCCTTCGAGCCGATATCCTTTTGACTCTGGATTTGGTCAAAATCCGGTGTCAACACCCCTGACGATGATGTCGTTGGTGAGCCAGCCCTCAAAGAGCACAGGCTTGAGCTCTACGCGCTGTGGAGTGATTCTTGATTTTTTTTTTGCCTTGGATTCGCTGCTTGGTCGTCAGTCCTCTTTGCTTCATGGTTAAAGTTCTGAGCTTCACTTTCTTCGGTAAACTTTTAAACTTAGAGTTGATATTGAATTATTGATACTAAGAAACACTCCACAATACACAAAGTTGAAGTTGGAAACTCTGCCTCGCTTTCAATTTATTGTTCTAAATATGCGAATTTACCAAAAATATCAATAAATACATATTATTTTAAATAATATATCAATGCTAATGTAAATTATATTTTTATTTTTAAAACACGTGCGTGTCACGCGCGCATCTAAGCTAGTATTTATTTTCAATAAATATTAAAGTATGGATTACTTTTGCCCTCTATTTTCATCCGTCAACAATAAACCGAGGAGAAACCGCGTGAACCGGAACCAAAGCTGTGGAAAAAACACATGAAAGACACGCCCTTTGGTTACACAAGGGATATGTGTGCGGCATGCACACTGAGCTACAACAATTGAGCAAAGTGAACCGTTTCTAAAAATGCGTCAACCAGAGGTTGTGGGTTCCAACCCCACGAAGCGTGTAGCGTCGCAATTCTGCGCGAAAAATGACGGCTCCTCCACTAAAAACATTTTTTTTTCTATTTAAGTCTGTTAGAAAACAAGTTCTCTGATGCACACAAACACTCACAAGAGAATGCACTTTAGCTAGGGGGAATTGGAGCTCTTTATTATTCAACACATTGTACATATACAGGCAGCGGGATTTTCTTCTATATCTCTCTGCATTTGAGCTATTCGGTGACCCTCTATTTATAGAGGTTAAAAGCTCATGGATTTACACTGCTCATTCCCCCCTCTACTGCTAATTTGCCTTTACTGTTTCATTATCCATTTACTGCTCATTGTCATTTACTATTCATTGTTCACTCACAAAAAGGTTTCACAACACTCCCCCTTGAGTGAACAATGTGCCCGGTGCATGCCTCGTCAAAAACTCCTCCCAAAAACCCAGTGGGAAAAAAGGTAGGAGAAAAGAGTGCATTGCGCGAGCAAGCCGTATTGCACTTGTTGCCTCATTAAAAACCTTGCATGAGAAACTGCACTTATTGCCTCGTTAAAAACCTTGCATGAGAAAACCCAGTAGGAAAAAACTCATCAAGGGAAAAAAGTACAACAATGGATGCTCGGATCAGGTCTTCGGGACCAACTTGTGATCTTCAGGATCACAAACATGGGCTATGATTTTCTGCAAATCTCTAAGCCGCCTCATGCCAATCCATAAATGCATTTATAGAAGTTGGAGGCCGACAAAGATTTTGTGAATAAATCTGCAAGATTGTCACATGATCTTGCTTGCAGGATCTTAATCTCCCTGCTCTTCTGGAGCTCATGGGAATAAAAGAATTTTGGAGCAATATGCTTCGTGAGATTGCTCTTCACATAGCCCATATGCATCTGTGCAACACAAGCAGCATTATCTTCATAGATAATGGTGGGATTGTTGATAACGCCCTTACCACATGACTTCTGGATGTGGTTAATCATACGTCGTAGCCAAACACACTCTCGTGTGGCTTCGTACAGGGCGATTATCTCTAAGTGGTTGGTTGATGTGGCGACCAAGGTCTGCTTTACAGACTGCCATGATATAGTTGCACCACCACAGAGAAACACAAAACCAGTCTGTGATCTAGCACTATGGGGGTCTAAGGACCATGTGTGGTTCGAGGACCGGTGGATGGTCGCTTCCTTGTGTGATGAGTGATTGACAACGTTGTGTGGACTGATTCTTGGCTAAGTATTGTAGGTGCAGGTTGCGGCTTGATTGGTGTTGGTGCAGGTGAAGAACAAGCGCGAAAGGTCGTCGCCGGTGAGGCCTCCAGGTGTGGAGAAGACAAGTAGGCTTCGTTCGAGGGACCCGGTGGCCGGCGGGGGTCAAGTGCGGGCCGCATGGTGGCATGAACAGCAAGATGAAGTCGTGGACGGTTTCTTGGTTGAGCCTCAAAACCAAGGTCGAGCCGGGACTACGTGGGAGCCGAGTCATGAGTGGCGATTGGCGGAGGCTACACCGAGTTCGCGGGGTTTCCGGTGGTTCACCAGAAAACCACTGGGTTCCTTGGTTGATCCACAAAGCCAAGACCGAAGAACCGAAGACGGAGCTGCAGCAGTGCCAGACCGGTCTGACCGGTGAGGAGCACCGGTCTGACCGGTGTGCGACGACGCAGTCCGGAATCTTCGAAGCAGAGGACACGCGTCGGGATCGCAAGGCTTGCGTCGAGGCTAAGCAGGTTGCGGTCACCGGGCATCCGTCCGATGGAGAAAACTTGAAGACTTCCAAAAACCGCCCTTGAGGGGCTTGTATCCCTAGTTGTTAGGAAAGGGTATTTTAGACTTTCGGTTGCCTCCATATAACCCATGAGGTGAGAAGATGGCAGTCAATCTCTTGGAACCCTAGTTCATTTGCTTTCCTATTTTCCCTTCCTATTTTTCTTAGGATTTCCATAGAACTAGCTTGAGAGCTTCATGGTGAGATCTTGTTGAGAGGGTTGGATGATCGAGCGGCAAGCTAGACCTTGTATGAACCTTTGTGGCATGTATAGATGATTCAGCGTGGTTCCTCAAGGTTTGGATGTGTTGTTCCCGGTTGTTCTTGGTGATGATTTTCGGAGCCCTCTCTTGTTGATTATCTTAGGGTGTTTTCGGGACCTTGCTCTTGGGGATTTGATGGGGGAAATTTGTGGGAACCCTTCGTGGTTCTTTGGGCTGTGATTCCCCTCCCAAATCCGTGAGTAAAGGGGCTCGATTTTGGGGTTTTCCGTGTTCTAGGGTTAGAGGTTATTTTGGCGGGATTTCCTCGATTCCTCTTGTTTGGACAAGTTTTGGTGGGATTAAACTTGGCTATGGACTCCTCATGAGTTGTTCCTATTGTCCCCAAAGTCTTGTTCAAGCCTGTGGAGCGATTCGGGAGATCAAGGCTTGGATTTGGAGGTGTTGACCCGTGGGTGCTGTTCATCCCGAGCTGCCCAGGCTACACTGGTCTGACCGGTGCTGTTGACCGGTCTGACCGGTGCAACCCTTGGTGGGTTTTTGCTCGGGTGAACGTCTGGGTGTGTTTGTTGTTGTCCTGTGTTGGGTCTGTTTCGAGTTTGGGTCTGTTTGGAGGTCGGTAGGCTTGTTTGGTGTTTTTGGGGCTTTCTGGCTGTGACCGGTTTGACCGGTGTGTTGCACCGGCCTGACCGGTGTGGAGCCTTTCTATGGAAGTTGCCAAGTTTCACCAGCAGGGACCAGTCTGACCAGTGGTGTTCACCGGTCTGACCGGTGTTGGTCAGTGGACTCGAGGTTTGGTGTTCCGCTGCGTTCTCGAGTCGGAAGGTTGTGTGTTGGTTCCTAGGTTCAGTAGCACTCCAGTCTCTACGTGGACTTGGCCAATTTGGGTAGTGAGTCAGAGACGTGTGTTTAAAGCCGTGTTTGTCTTGTTGGAGTCTTCATCTCCTTCGAGAAGAATTTTTATCGGCTCCCATTCACTCCCCCCTCTCTGGTTCGCCGTATCGGTCCTTCAGGGTCGGACATATAGCCAGCATCCACATAACCCACCATAGTCAGATCCCCTTTTCAGAAACCACAACCCAAGGTCCTGAGTGCCTTTCAGATATCTGAGGATGGTTTTCACGCCAACCCAATGTCTTCTGGTGGGTGCGGTACTGTACTTGGCCAACATATTTACTGCGAATGCAATATCTGGCCGTGTGCAATTTGCAAGGTACATTAGTACCCCAATGGCACTAAGGTATGAAACTTCAGGTCTCAAACCTTGTTCATCCTCTCCCTTGGGTCGGAACGGATCCTTATCCGCTTCCAATGATCGGACGATCATAGGGGTTTTCAGAGGGCGGCCCTCGTTCATGTGACGCCCTAGGTTTTTGATTAGCATCATTACCGTTAATGACCGAATCAGCTGAGTCAAACCAGCTAACACTGGTCAAACCTAGGTCAACCTGGGTAATCACCGCGAAAACCTCGCCAACAAACCCTATTGAACCCTTGACCAAGTCAACACACCCTTGTGGTCAACCCTTGGTCAAAGACACGGTCAAACCCCGCTTAAACCCTGACGTCAGTGAATGTCTTCTGGAACTTTTGTCGCGTTCTCCAAATTTCACCTAAACACTTCAAAATCTACCAATACAAAAGTTGTCCAGTTTGTCGAGGGACACAACTTTCATGTAGATTGGCATTTACCTTGTTTTGCTAGCTAGCTTTTGTCATTTTCGATATAATTAATTTTGTAGATCTCCTAAGCATGCATGTGTGTCCTTTGGCTTGTTATAGGTGATTAGTGCCTAATACACACTTCCCCTGAATTTTAATTAATTAATTTATGAATAAAAGCTATAGAAGCAATTTAAGGCTTAATGATCATTTAAATAGGAAAAATCACCAACCCACCTTTAATAACCCCATGTGTGGATGCAAATCATTTTAAAAGGATAAATACCAACCCCTTGCTGTTTGTGAAGTTAAATTAAATTATTTCCATATACATGTACACAATCACTATCAAATAGAATAATTAATAAAGAACTGCATATTGTTCCTTTTTGGAAGAGTATGCTGAATGTATTTCTTATCTAGGTGAATGTGGTCAACCATGCACCCCATGGTTGTCATTTGTTGATTATAATAAATTAAATTGAAAATTGTCAAATAAATCTTGCATTTGCATCCTCGTGTAGATCTTCCCGACGGTAGATATATGCTCGTGCTAGAAGGAGGAGACGAAGGTGTTGACGAAGAGCTGCAGTACGTGGACGTAGCTCAAGACCTGGACCAAAGTCCAGAAGGGCCCAATGCCAACCTTGCCAGCAAAGGCAAGCCCCGGATCATTAACCCCGTCTTTTAAAATTACGCAATTATGTTGTGCTATGCTTGTGCATTTACGTTTCAGGAGTTGTTTTGAAACCCTAGATGCATGATCCCTAGGTACCTATGCTCTATCACTAGTATGCTAGGTCGATAGCTGCTATGCTATAGGACCCGGTAGAAGTCGAGTGATGTTCGTCACTCGCGATAATAGGTTCTTATGCTGGAATCATAAGATCTTTATAAATGGATTGCTCATGTGGTAAGAGCATGGGATTTGGGCTCCGGTCCAGTGGCTTCGTGGGCTAAGCTTTTGAACGTACTAAGCACTTGTCGGGAATGGGACCGGTAAGCCTAGTACCTTAATGAGACGGTGCGGGAACTTACTATTACTACTCTTGAGATGGTGCGGGAATGGGACCGGTGAGCCTAGTACCTACCGCTTTGCAACTGGGAGGTGCGTACATGTGTGAGGCTGGGTGTACTGGGTGGGAGATGCCAAATAGCCTTGTACCCGGGACTGTAAGATTCTATGGGAGCCGCCTGGTTGGTGTCAGCTCTGTTGGGGCCCCGTTCCTAGTGTTTAGGTCTACCATTATAAACCAATCGATTGTCGGCCTCTCACCGTTATCCGAGACTGCTTAATCAACTGGCCATGATATCCCTTAATGATGGAACTTGGTGAATACTTCTGCGTGAATTAATTAATTGTATTGTACAATTCTTGTTTGAATTAGTTGGCACACTTAGAAATGGTGATCAACTATAACTTGTACTAAAATAATGAAAGTAAGGACATACTCTTTGTTGCTTTTCAGCAAAAGAACTCCACCGGCCAAAAAGCCTCTCATGTCTAGAGTTTGGTGATGTAGTTATCACCCGACGGTTAAGTCTTGCTGAGTATTAGTATACTCAGCCTTGCTTTAAAAATGTTGTTGCAGGTGTTGTTTGGCCTGGTGAGATTCCACCTGGCTGGGAGCTGGAATGGGTGGAAGAGGACGAGTGATGGCATCACGGATGGCCTCCTGTGATGTGTATCGTTGCGCTAGTTTATTTATTTCCGCTGTTTTCGAACTCTGAATCTTTACTTCCTGTCATGAACAATGGTTTGTAATAATTTGG
This sequence comes from Cenchrus americanus, assembly GCA_947561735.1. NCBI lineage: Eukaryota > Viridiplantae > Streptophyta > Magnoliopsida > Poales > Poaceae > Cenchrus > Cenchrus americanus. Next base: position 26,460,085 of record OX387241.1, on the reverse strand, counting down.
ATTTAATCTGTGTTGTACTCTGGACTCGCCTTCGTGTGAGTTTAATGCATATGTCGATCCTCTGTATGAATTCCAAGTGATTTACCGGGAGTTAACCTGACAACTAACGACAGGATGATACTTTACTATTGCTCAATGACCAAAGTGGATTGGTTTTAGGCGATAGTACGGTATTTTCTTGGGCGGGATGTCAGAGTTCATATTGAACTTTTTAAGTACCCTCTTTGTGTAAGTCGACTGGTGAACAAACACTCCTTTAGGGAGGTGTTTGAGCTGCAGGCCCAAACAAAACTTGGTTTTACCCAAGTCTTTCATCTCAAACTCCGTCTTGAGGTAAGCCATTGCTTCCTCGATGTCCCTGGTCGTCCCGATGATATTCAAATCATCAACATAGACAGAGATAATGCAAAATCCATCGCTGGACTTCTTTATGGAGACACAGGAACAATCATTATTGTTGATGTAACCTCTCTGCAGGAGAAAGTTACTCAACCAGTTGAACCACATCCTTCCGGATTGTTTCAACCCATACAATGACCGCTACAGGCGGACGCTGAACATGTTGCGGTTTTGATTCGGACCAGGGATCTTGAGTCCTTCGGGGACTCTAATATGGATCTTCGAATCAAATGACCCGTACAAGTATGCAGTCACAACATCCATCAACTGCATTTTCAAATTCAAATTAGCTGTCATAGAAATAAGATATTGGAACGTTATGCCACTCATAACAGGAGAGTATGTCTCATCATAATCGATGTCGGGTCTCTGCGTGAACCCTTGTGCCACTAGCCTCGCTTTGTATCTTACCACCTGGCCATGTTCATTCCTCTTCTGGAGGAAGACCCATTTGCATCCTACAGGGATGACTGTAGGAGGTGTTGGGACTGCAGGCCCAAACACCTCTCTTTTACAAAGCGAGCGCAATTCTGCCTCAATTGTTGCTTTCCATTTATCCCAATCTGAGCGCTTCTGGCACTCAATCGTGGACTTTGGTTCTGGATCCGGATCCATTGAGTCAGCAATTTTTGAGGCAAAATATGTGTCGACAATAGTGGTCTTTCTGTGATATGAGTCTCCTGATTCCACATAATTGGTGGCAATCTCCTCATGATCGTTCACCCACTCATCGTGATTTCCCATAACGACTGAGTGGGGGCGTTCTGATCTCCCCATGTGATATTCTGCACGGGACACATTGGGGTTTCCATCTTCAGGATGGAGTCCTTCATGGACTTCCTCAACTTCAGGTCGAGTTGCCACTTCAGGGGCATTTTCAACTTCAGGTTGAGCTTCTTCAACTGATTCTTTAAGTGAGTGTTGATGTTCATTAACTCTTATTTTTATGCATCAACAATATATGAAAAAGGACCAAAAAGATAAATCAACACTAGTATAGGGCCTTGGACTAATGAATTCCACGATTTTTGGTGAATTATATATTTTTAGGAACTATTTAGGAAAATGTGAAAAGAATGAATTCTAGAAGGCTTCAAAAGGCTTTCGAACTCAACCGAAGTGGGCTCCAAGAAAATACGCATCTAGAAGGGATAAGAGGCCCACGCGCGAAGGCGGAGCTCGGCCTGGGCCCAGCCCAGGCCAACCGGCCCCACAGGGAGGCCGATCGGGCCCCACCTGGCCCCGATCAGGCCCTGCTTTGGGAAGGTTCCTCCATAGCCTCTTAGGGTTAATCTAAACCACTTGTTTAGGTTGGTTTGATCCTACGGCGACGGATTATCCCTCAGGACTATATAAGCAACCCTAGATCCCCCTGGGGCATGGTATGCATCTGTCAGAAGATCATCATCATCAGGCCAAGACATCATAAGAAGAGGATACATCAGAGATAGGATTGCTACTTCATAGTTCAAGATCTAATTTCTAGATCAAGAACCTAGTTCTAGATAGAGAGTCAGATTCGAGTAGAGTTGAGCTTGCTCCGGTTCAGATCTGTAAGTTATCAAGATTCAGTTTTCATATTGTTTCTCAATGACTTTATGCTATTTCAATGATATGTGTGCAATTGCTAAGTTCTTACTTTATTCTAGTAGTATATTTGATATAGTCATGATCAATGATAAGTCTACACACTTATTCGTAGAGCTCCTAGTATTTTATGCACATATGCTAGGCAGTGGAAAGTATTTAAGCATGGTGCTTAGGTATAATTTACTTGCGGATTCACCTTATACTCCGGGTCATGTGGTAGATCGTGGGCATGACAGGCCTATTAAGTCCTTCGTAGTCCACCCCCCGAGTATAAGACTAGTCGAACAATGGTTCTCGGGAGGATCAAGTTTCGTCCTTGATTCTCTTGGGTAATCTTCGGGGTGTTCACATTTATCCATGACTATGCTATATGTGATGATATGCTACATTATAATAAATGAACAAACTCAGTCTTCGTATGCTATATAAAATTGTGCCTCTTAAGTAAATCCAATTCTAATCTAGACTAGGAATAGTTTATGTTATACTCCACACGTGCCTCTACCTATCTGATTTATCATTACTTTATCATTTGGCTTACCCCTGTTAAAGTAATGTGCCATTCCATCAAAGTCCATAAAGTAATCTACTGCCATCCCTATGTCTGTTGTTACATCCATCCATCTTCCCCGTGGATACGATATTTTAAAACCCATCACCCCAAGTGAAATGCTCACAGGTATCCGTGCACTTGCGGATTATCCACCATAATATTTCTGTAGGCTCTTATACCAATCACTTTTCTTACGCCATTGCTTAGAATGGTTTCTAGATCCATTCTTTGGAAGTTGCATTAAGAAATGTCAACAAGCATTTCTGGCGCTGTTGCTGGGGAAGATTGGATGGCTATCTTTTGAAAATTGATGGCTAGATACTTTAATGAGACTTTGTAATTTGGCACCTCTGCTTATGCAGAATTACCCTTGTTTGTTTTTGTCTATCTTATTTGCAGGGTATTAACAGGTTTGATTGTGATTCACCACATTTCAATTATTTGAGTCAAATCAACCAAGGAATCTTTGCACCAAGTTTTGAAGCCATGGCTGAGAAGATGTTGTTGGAATTCTCTGCTCCAAACATCAATAACATTCGCATTGGACCAACAATCGATCATGAATTCGAGCTTAAGCCTAGCCTCATCAACATGGTGCAAGCTGACCTATTCAGTGGAAAGGTACATGAAGATGCAAGCGCTCATCTCCAAAACTTTTTAGAGAAAGGCGCCACCATCTCCATCAAGGACATTCCCAAGGAAACGATCCTACTATGCTTATTCCCATTTTTACTAAGGTATGGAACTTCAGGTCCTAAACCTTGTTCATCCTCTTCCTTGGGTCAGAACAGATCCTTATCCGCTTCCAATGATCGAACGATCATAGGGGTTTTTAGAGGGTGGCACTCGTTCATATTGAACTTTTCAAGTACCCTCTTTGTGTAAGTAGACTGGTGAACAAATACTCCTTTAGGGAGTTATTTGAGCTGCAGGCCCAAACAAAACTTGGTTTTACTCAAGTCTTTCATCTCAAACTCCATCTTGAGGTAACCCATTGCTTCCTCAATGTCCCTGGTCGTCCCGATGATATCCAAATCATTGTTCACTCACAAAAAGGTTTCACAACAATTTCGATCATCTTAACGCAATTTTCAGGCTTAGGGCGTTTGCAAAAGCTAGTAGGAGGTCTAATTGCTGTGGCGCACGGCGTTTGCAAGAGCCTATCACGGGCCCGCGACGGTTGGGCCTGCTGCCGTGGCGCACGGTGAATAGGCCTCAACCGCCGTGGGCCATGGCGGCTGGCCGTCCTGCCTGTTGGGCCTGCGGCATCAAACGAATGGCATCTTCTTCTGGAAATCCTAGCTATTCTTAGCATGATATTGGGGAATCTCCTTGCTATTACTCAAACAAGCATGAACATGCTTGCATATTCGTCCATAGGGCAAATCGGATATGTAATTATTGGAATAATTGTTGTGAGACTCAAATGATGGATATGTAAGCATGATAACTTATATGATGTTCTATATGTTCATGAATCTAGGAACTTTTGCTTGCATTGTAATATTTGGTCTACGTACCGGAACTGATAACATTCGAGATTATGCAGGATTATAGATGAAAGATCCTTTTTTGGCTCTCTCTTTAGCCCTATGTCTCTTATCCCAAGGATGCCCTAACCGTCGTGGCCCATGGCGGTTAGACCTCCTACCGTCGTGGCCTATGGCGGTCGCCGTGGGTCACGACACTTGATGGTCAAATCTGATAAATTTCAAAATGGTCGTATACTTTTGCACAATGAATAAATAAAAATATAAATAAAAAAATCACTGACATAGGTCCAAAACCGAATAAAATGAGAGCTCTCCCAGGAAAACCGGGGCGGCCCAACCGAGTGGTGCGCGCCGGCCCACGACGGAAACTTCCTCCATACCTTCCGTGGCCGTGGGCCGTGGGGGCATCCAAACATTTACCCCTTTATGTTTTAATCTATTCTTGATACTATTTCTTGAGTCTTTCTGAAATCGCATGTAGCTCCTCCAACACAATAGATATTAAAAATATCCCCTTTTGCATCTCTGACACTCGAAATTTATCATTTTATCACTCACTGTTAATTATATATCGAGGTGTCTACTATCTCTCCCCATCTATGATTTAATTTTAAATTGATTCGAAATTTATATTTATTCATATCAATTAAATTCTTTTATCATTGTTCACTAAATTCCTATGAAATTTGGTACTGCTCGGGAATTGACCATGTAGGGCTTTTTTGTGTTGAGTTCATGACGTTGAGCTAAGGTTGTCTTAGCACGTTATCAAGATTTTTTTTATTTAATAAACTCTAAACTTTGTGCTAGAAAGTGTAAACTTGTTCCACACTTAAAATTAGTGTTGATGTTTTCTTCTCTAATACAAGTTGCTTAGTTTTTTTGTGTTTTTTTACCTCTTTATTCCTCATTATTGGCCACGTTTATTGGTTCGACAAGGTTGACCTAACGTAGCATCGCACCTGCATACTTGTAAACATATATGACATGTTGCAGTTCGATATTCATATGGTATAGAATCTGAACATTTCAACTAGCAATCTCAGCAAGGGTTGCTTCATGCTTCATTATTCGATTTCTTCTTAGATCATGTTTGGATCAGGGTGACTAAAATTAGCCTTGTAGGAGCTAAAGTTCCAAACATGTGAGGCTAAAGAGAGGTTAGTCTTGAGGCTAAAATTTTTTAGTAGGGGGTGAGGCAGCTAAAATGAACTAAAATCTCCTCTTTCTCTCTCTCCTCATTACTGGCATATGCATGCTACCCACAGTCTCATGGCGAGCTGTAACACCCCGCATTTTTGCTCAGTGGTGAATAGTGATAATGACTCTTCTAACTACTTCTCTAACCACCCTTGGGTACCCTAGATCAACCCATGGTCAAAACCCTAGCTTAAACCCTAGTTGCCCCTTTTGACCCTTGTGCCACTCTAGAACTTTGGCACGTTCTCCAAAATTCCTCTAAACACTTCAAAATCACCCAATAGGAAAAATGTGTAGTTTTGCAAGGCACACAACTTTCATGAAGATTGGCATTGCTAGTTTGGAGTGCAAGGTTGTGAAAAATGCAAAACAAGGAGCTGAGTTACTGTTCATTGGCGCCGAGAATTTTTCCAACTTGATCTGCTGTTTATGTCAAATTCGTTGGTCTAAAACCCCTAGAGCTTTTGGCAATCTTGTAGAGGGTACAATGGTGGACAAGTTTGGTATTCAAACCTTAGTGTGGTTTAGTTTCGAATTTTGGAGCAAATTCGTCTTGAACAGGGCCACTTTGAATTTGTTTCTGGGTCTGGCGAGCCGCACGCACGACGTCGCGCCGGGGCATGCCATGTCGGCCTCGCCGCCGTACCGCTGGGCGCACACGCCGAGCGGGCCTGTGTCCACCGGTCCATGGCAGGCTTCCGCGGGCACTGTATGCCTACGGGCGTGACACACCGCCTACCTGTGACGCCCCAGGTTTCTAATTAACGTCATTAACGCTAATGACCAAATCAGCCGAGTCAAACCTGCCGACCCTGGTCAAACCAAGGTCAACCTGGGTCATCACCCCGAAAACCTCGCCATTGAACCCTATTGAACCCCTTGACCAAGCCTACACACATCCGTGGTCAACCCGTGGTCAAAGGCACGGTCAAACCCCCTTAACCGTTGACGTCGGCGAATGTCGTCCGGAACTTTTGCCGTGTTCTCCAAATTTCACTTAAACACTTCAAAATCTACCTTTATGAAAGTTGTCCATCTCGTTGAGGGACACAACTTTCGTGGAGAATGGCATTTCAAATTTTGAGCAGATTAGGGTGAAAAACTTGGTCAACCGACAGTACCTCCTGTTTTTCAGAATAGGCCGACATTCAAAGTTGGCACGACGTTCTTGCAAAATCCATTGAGAAAAACACTAGACGGCCTTTATGAAAGTTGTAGGGGGTAGTGAGATCTACAACTTTCCTATTCATTGCTCAGTGCACTTTAGTTGCAAAATTTCGAGATAAACTGCGTTCAAGTCGGCTAGTCCGTGTTGTGCTGTGTGTGTCGCGCCGCGCGCCGCCGCGCGGCGCCCGGCCGCGCGCGCGCCGGCCGCGCGCGCGCGCGTGCGCGCGCCGTACCGAGGCCCGCGCCCCGGTGCGCTCCTTCCCGAGGCCGCGTGCCCCGAGGCCGCGCCCCCATGGCGCGCGCGCCCCCAAGGCCCCGCGCCCGAGGGTCCTTGCGCCCGTGCCGCCGCGGCGCCGCGCCGTGGCACGGCGTTCTGCGCGCCGGCCGCGCCCGAGCAGTGCGCCCGCGCGCACCGGAAGCCGCCGCCTATAAAGAGTCGGCCGCCCGGTGTTTCGCGCGTCGAGCCGTCGGCCATACGCCCTCCGCCGGACCTATTGCCGCACACCGCCCCGCTCTCCGCCGGCGCCGCCGGAGGGCCGCCGCGGCCAGCAAGCCGCTCCGCCGCCTGGTAGAGCCATGGAGCGCCCTCTGCCGGCCACCCTTCTCCTCCAACCAAACCACAAATCAGTCGCCGGTGAGGTCCTGAACCTTTTCCCCCACCTCTCCCCACCAACCCCGACCGCCACCTCGCCGGATGTTGGCCCTAACCGCCGCCGGCCATGGCGAGGGACCCAATTCCAGGCACCCAACTCTTTCCGGGGAGACCAGGGGCGTATTCGCGAGAATCTAAAACTTTCCAAGGGCCTGCATGCGAAGGGATTCTTAAATAGTATTAGTGCTTTGGCTGAAAGTTGTAAAATCCGTAGAAAATCACAGAAAAATACGAAAAATGTAAAACCAATTTTGTTGGATCCATTGTGAATTATCCTACAACTTTTGTTATTCTGGCCTGATCTAATTCCTGTTATTTTTTGCATGAAAAATACAAATGTGAAAAACCTAGATCTGCAATAACTCAAAATCTATAAATCCTCTGTGTCCAATTTTTGGATATATTGTGTGTTAGGTAATGACTAGCTCCTGAGACAAAAACTGCACAAAGTTATCATGTAAATCTGTTTATAAAAATGTTTTTCCATCTCTTCCAGATCTGCATAAATGATTTTTCTAGCCAACAATAATTAGGTTTTTGCAACCAACTTGTGCACACTGTCTTGTAATATCAAAACAAACTTCTGCTGAATTAATCACAATTTTATTGATAACATAGATAATTATTATTGAATTATGCTTGATTTTCTTCAAAAATTCATAACTCAAGTTCCAGAATAGTTCTAGGTATATGTGCTGCACCACTAGGCTAGTTTTGAGCCATATAACACGTGTGAGAAAGTTTGGATCATTTTGTTGAGTATTTATTTTTGTGTGTATTTACCTTGTCCTTCTAGCTAGCTTTTGTCTTTTTCAAAAAGAATTAATTTCTAGCTATCCAAAGCTTGCATGTGTGTTTAATAGCTTGTTATAGGTGTTTAGTGGTTAATACACCCTTCCACTGAATTTTATTAATTAATTTCATGAATAAAAGCTATGGGAGCAATTAAAAGCTTAATAGTCATTAAATGGGAAAAATCACCAAACCACCCTTGCTAACTTGTGTGTGGTTGTAAATCGATTTAAAAAGATAATTGCACCTACCCACTACTGTTTGTGAGTTTAAATTAAATTATTTGCATATATATGTACACAGTCACTATCAAAAAGAATTTTTAATAAAGAATTGCATATTGTTCCTTTTTGGAAGAGTATGCTAAATGTATTCTTATCTAGGTGAATGTGTCCAACTAATGCACCCTATAGTTGTCATTTATTGTTTGTGATTAATTAAATTAAAATCATCAAATAAATCTTGCATTTGCATCCTCGTGTAGATCTCCCGAACGGTAGCTGTACGCGTGTGCCGGACGGAGGAGACGGAGGAGCTGACGGAGACGTGCATCACGTCGTTGTAGAGCAAGACCTGGACCAAAGTCCAGAAGGGCCCAAGGCCAACCTTGCCATCGAAGGCAAGCCCCGGATCATTAACCCCGTCTTTTAAAATTATGCAATTATGTTTGCTACGATTGTGCATTTACGTTTCAGGAGTTGATTTGAAACCCTAGATGCATGATCCCTAGGTACCTATGCTCTATCACTAGTATGCTAGGTCGATAGCTGCTATGCTATAGGACCGCTAGAAGTCGAGTGATGTTCGTCACTCGCGAGAATAGGTTCTTATGTTGGAATCATAAGATCTTTATAAATGGATTGCTCATGTGGTAAGACCATGAGATTTGGGCTCCGGTCCAGTGGCTTTCGTGGGCTAAGCTTTTGAACGTACTAAACATATGCCGGGTATGGGACCGGTAAGCCTAGTACCCGATTGACGTGGTAAGGGAACCTTTCCCTACTAAACCTGGGGCACTTGTGTCCCCCTGCTTGCAACAGTGTGGTACCCGCGTGAGTCTGGACGTTCGTGTGGAGCGATCCAGTAAACCTTGTACCAAGGAATGTAGGTTCCGCTCCCGAGCTGAAGATCGACGGGAACCGCCTGGTCGGTGTATACCCTGGGGGTATGCATTCTTCCATGTGTTTAGGTCCACCTTGCAAGGTTTAAATCAATCGATTGTCGGCCTCTCACCGTTATCCGAGACTGCTTAATCAACTGGCCATGATATCCCATAATGATGGAACTCGAGGAATATTGTTGTATGAATTAATTGCTTGCCCAATTCTTGATTGAATTAGATGGCACATTTAGAAATGGCAATCAACTAGAACTTGTGCTAAAAGATTGAAAATAAGGATCTACTCTTAGTAGTCGTTCGAAAAAAAGAAACTCCACCGGCCAAAAGCCTCTCATGTCTAGAGTTTGGTGATGTAGTTATCACCCGACGGTTAAGTCTTGCTGAGTATTAGTATACTCAGCCTTGCTTTAAAACTGTTGTGGCTGGTGTGACCAGAAGGGTGACGACAAGTGATGACATCACGGATGGCCTCCTGTGATGTCTACCGTTGCGCTAGTTTACTTTATTTCCGTTGTTTTCAAATTCTGAACCTTTACTCCATGTCATGAACAATGGTTTGTAATAAATTATGTTAACTCGTGTTGTACTCTGGACTCGCCTTCGCGTGAGTTTTAATGCATGTGTCGATCCTCTGTTCAATGTCCAAGTGATTCACCGGGCGTTAACCCGTCAACTAACGACAGGATGATACTTTACTATTGCACAGTGACCAAAGTGGATCGGTTTTAGACGATAGTACGGTATTTTCCTGGGCGGGTTGTCACACTACCCCTAGGCCGGTGACACGCGGCCGCAGCGCACACGCTCGCAGGCGCACTGCCTTCCGCCCGCGCCGGAGCCCCGCCGCATGTCGCCAACCGCCTTGGCGCCCATGCCGTGGCTCCTGTAGGCCACGACGCTCAGGCGAAGCTGCCTTGCGACGCTCCTGGCCTATAAAAACCCCCCGGGTCTCTTCCTTGTGCACGCCCGAGAACACGCTGTCCGCCGCCGTCGCCATTAGCGCCGCCGCAGTGAACCTACCCTTCCGCTTGCTCTCCGGTCCGACTGAGTTCTTAGACTCCTTCCCTAACCTCCACCAGAGCTTCCACGACTGCATATGGCTTAGCTCCACCCCACATTTCGTGGGAACCTCGCCGCCGCGGAGGCGGCGTGGTTGCCTCGCCGCCGGCCGCCATAGGGCCGTTTCCTGGCCAAGTCCCCGACACCAATCAAACCATAGTGAGTCCAATCGATCTCCCCGCTCGCTTGTTTGCATCCCTTGGCCCACCTCGCTGTCGGTGAGCGCGCCCACCACCGTCAGGGTACGGTGGGGAAGGCCGAGGGCACATCTGTGAATCTTTAAATCTTGCAGGGGTCTGTGTGCAAGAAGTTTCTTTACCCTTTAAGTGTTTTAGCAGTAACTTGTAAATTCAGGATAAAATCGTAGAAAAACCCAAAAATTACAAACCCAATATTTTTGTGCTCTGTTTAACTAGAACTACAATTTCTGCAAAGCATGTATATACTTTTGAGCTTTAGTTTTTGCATGAAAAATAGAAAACCCTTTTTCTTAGATCTGTTGTGTAGCCAAATACATACATGATCTTGAGCTGGATTTTGGATATGTTGTGGTTACTAGCATGTTTAGGTCATGTGCCAAAATTTGCACAAAATTACTAAAGGAATCTTTTTATATGATTTATCTTGTGTTACTATCAAATCTGCCTAGATGATTTTTGTAGCTTATAATATAATTATTTTTGAGCCCAACTTCTGGATATTGTCTTGTTGTGCTAAAATGCACCTCTGATGAATTTAGAACGATTTTATCTCTGACAGAAATATTATTTCCTAATTTATGCTTGTTTTTATTCATAAATGTATAGACCAAGATCTATAATAGCTAAAGGTGTGTTTGTTGGTTTCTTATGCTTGTTTTAGACCAGAACATGTGTAGGAGAAAGTTTGGCTCTAGTACTGTAATATTTATTTTTATACGCATTTATCCTTTTATTGCTAGCTAGTAATGCTTTTATTTGTGTGCTTTAATTCCAGTGGCTCAAACTTGTTGCTTGCTGTCCAAATGAGTGTTCCCTGGTCAGTAGGACCAGTGGGTATTGTTTGGCTAATTTTTAGGCTTGTTGGTGGATTAAAAGTTGGAAACTAGATTAATCTAGTAAGGGGGAAAATAGGGAAAACCATTCCTTTTTGTGCTTAAGCTCTATAAATGAAGTAGGAGAGTATTGTGTGTCATGAAAGCACTTTTTCTTGCTGTTGGTGCCTTTAAATTAATTATTCTTTTATAGATGTGTACACAATCACAATAAATAGAAGGCTAATTAAGCTGTTTGTTTATCTTTTAAATGGGAGAATAGCACTGTTACCTAAGGACCTTGTGTTTGTGTTGTAAAACTTGCTAACAAGTTTATAACTAAACCCTTGTTGTTTTGTGAGAATTAAATTAATTTATTTGTATATATATGTACACAATCACTATTAAAAAAGTCTAGATAATAAAGCAACGCATATTGTTCCTTTATAGGAAGAGTATGCTGAATGTATTATTATCTAGGTGAATGTGGTCAACCATGCACCCCATGGTTGCCATGTGTTGTTTTGGTGATTAATTAAATCAAACCGTTAATTAAGTCTTGCATTTGCATCCTCCGTGTAGAAGTCCCCGACGGTAGCTATACGTTGGTGCCGGCTGACGAGGACGAGGGAGTGGGAGGAGACGTGCACTACGTGACCGTAGAGCAAGACCTGGACCAAAGTCCAGAAGTTTGTTTGTCTGCTTGTACTGACGAAGGCAAGCCCCGATTTATCAATAACCTAAGTATTTCTTTAAACTTCTGAATTATTATTGTTATTTTTTGTGCATTTACATTCAGGAGTTGAATTGAAACCCTAGTTGCATGACCCTTAAGTACCCATGATCTTTTACTAGCATGTTAAGTCGCTAGTTGCTATGCTTTAAGGATCTGGTACGAGTCGAGTGATGTTCGTCACTCGCGAGAATGTGATCTCCTTTTTGGAATCACCATAATGATTAAATTGATTGCTAATGTGGTAAGAGCATGGGATGTGGGCTTCGGTCCAATGGCTTCGTTGGTTAAGTGTTTGAAAGTACTAAACACTTGTCGGAAATGGGCACGGTAAGCCTAGTACCTAAATGAGACGATGCAGGAACTTTGCGCTACTACTCTTAGGGTTGCGGCCCCGGGCTTGCTCCCCGAGTACTTGCGTGAGGCTGGGTGACCTTGGTGGCGTAGCCCAGTAAACCTCGTACTGAAGACTGTAGCATCTGATCCCAATCTGAGGAGTGACGGGAACTGCCTGGTTGGTGAACTCTTAGTGAGGGCACCTCCCGTGTGTTTAGGTCCACCTTGCAAGGTTTGAATCAATCAATTGTCGGCCTCTCACCGTTATCTGAGACTACTTAATCTACTGGCCATGATATCCCTTTATGATGGAACTTTGTGAAGACTATTATTGATTAATCGTTTGCACAACTTTGATTGCAATAGTTGCTTATCTAGTAATGAATACTTCTACTAGAACATGAGCTAAAATGTGAAAGTAAGGATTTACTACTTAGTAGCTTTTTGGCAAACAAACCCACTAGCCAAAAGCCATGCATGAGTAGAGGTAAAGTCCTTTTTTTAGACGGTAAGCCTTGCTGAGTATTAGTATACTCATCCTTGCTTTATAAATGTTGTTTCCAGGTAAGGCATGTGATGTGAGGCCCAGAGAACTTCCACCCGGCTGGGAGCTGGAATGGGTGGATGACGAGGAGTGGTCGCATCGTGGACAGACCTCCTATGATGTGATCGTACCGTTTAGTTTCTTCCGCTGTTTTCAATAAACTCTGAACCATTTACTTTCATGTCAATGAACTATGTTTGTAATAATGAACCCTACAGGGATTTGATGTTAATTTGTAAGGCACTCTGGACTCTCCTTCGTGGGAGTTTTAATGCATACATTTGATCCTCTTTGTGTTGTCAAGTGATTTACCGGGCGTTAAACCGGCAGCACTCAACGGGATGATTCTTTATTATCGCTTAATGACCAAATGGAGTGGTTTAGGCGATAGTACGGAATTATCTCGGATGGGGTTGTCACACGAGCCCACCGTGGGAGTGGAGAGAGGGGGAGAGAGAAATCTGAGCTTTAATACTCTTTTAACATACTTTAGCCCTTGCTTCCAAATAGGGGGTGACTAAATTTTTTTAGACTGACTAATTTAGTCAATGGACTAAAAGTGATCCAAACACGCTCTTACTCATGGAGTATAGCAGCATTGTTATGGTACTTGGATAGTACCGGAAGGTAATAGGTAGTACCTTGTGTTAAGTTTTTCTACCAACTAATTTAATAGAAAATAAATAAATAAATAAATAAATAAATAAATAAATAAATAAATAAATAAATAAATAAATAAATAAATAAATAAGTTGTTAGCCTTACCAAATTGGCACTTCCTAGTACTACATGGTACTACCATCGTTAACATTTCATCGGATGAATGTCTTATGAACTAATTACAATTCTCTAAAATTTCTATCATTTCATTAAATTAGCAAATTGTATGAGAAGTGGTTGCCATCTGCACCAGTAGCAACACATATATATTTTTCTCATTGCAACGCACATGTATATTTGCTACTATATTATAAAAAAGTGGGGGTGGGTTTATTAGAAATATTAAGAGTTGTGTACATGAGGGGAACTTTGAAATTCATCGAACATAAAGGAATAAATACACCAATTACCAAATATGTGTGGTTTCTAAGCTATATAGTACTTGTAACTAAAAAATACTAAATTGCTGAGATGACGAACTCTTTGAGGCGCACTACAAGATTTGGATGCTCAGTGAGCAATGCCAAATGTTTTTTTACGGTCTTGAGCTCTAAGAGTTACACTGAAATCCACCAGCTTGACGAAGACCAATGTGCTCGAGCGATAGAAATTGAGCTCATTTGCACTCTCAGTTGCTTTTCCTTGAATCCATGTTCAAATTTAAATCTTCATATACACATGCGACTTGTAAATACAAACGGAGGATATATGTCTGATCTTGTATGTCGCTGTGAAGAAATGAAATTGTTCAGGTAGGTTTTCTGAGCCCTCGTTGATTTAAAAAAACGAATGGAGGAAGTATATATTATATACTTAGCAACAACCTTGGGTGCTTGTAGGGAATGTAAGTTCAAACTATGATGGTTTATTGGGGAATAAAAAAAATTGACGGTCCGAACAAAAATGGTATTTTGGTAGTTTGAGGGAAGTGGAAAAAAATAAAAAATAAACTACAATGGTTGTTGATCGTAATTAATTATCTCTTCATAGTTGCCTGTCAATTGTGACTTTGTGATGTTGTTAATTAATCACGGCGGAGACTTGGAGCGCTGCATGCCTGCACACACCAATAAGTGCGCTCCGCGCCATTTCTCTTGTTCCGATGCTTGACGGATCCTATGGTCCCTGGCCACCACGCTCCACGCATAGTACGAGAAGGGCAGGCGCACGCATCGGCACGTACCTACTGGGGATGCCACCCGCAGCTTTTGCACCAGGCTAGCAGTACACCAAACCAGCGCCGTCTCCCATGCGCGCAGAAGAGTCAGAGACCAGAGCAGGCGCGCGGCGGCCGGCGGGTAACCCGTGCGCGCGCGCAACGCAACGCAGCGGCATGGACGGACCCAGCCACGGCCCCATCATTGGACTCGCTCAGCTCTCTGTCGCCGTCGCCGGCCGGCCGGTCCCCTAGCTCTCTCAGCCGCATGCATGGGATGAGCTAGCTAGCTCTCTGGTCCATCCCGCGCGCTGGTCCTGCCGCCGGCGCGCAGTGACCTGTCACGCTTTTGTTCCTTTGCTTGGACATGGACTCACCCTGATCTCGCCCAACGATCGACCAGTTCCCAACCCATGATGCACGTACTGATGCACACCTGCCGGCCGCCGCCTGGTGGCTACAGCAGCTTAGCTCGCAACTGCTGCTGCATCGGCATCTCGCCCTCGCATTGTTCACCAGTGCCGCAGTACACGTACTAGGCCAGTAGGTGAATGCAGCACCTAAATTCTGTGATCGACGCACTGATCAGTGATCACCGCCAAATCCTCATCCAGATCGCTCGCCTCGCCTGCTTGTTTTGTCCAGCGCGTGCGCGCACCGACGCGGCGACGACTAACTCAGATCCTGCCGCGCGCCGGTCTTACAGCGAGCGAGGGAGACGGCGCCAGCTTTTGCTTGCCGCCACCAGACAGCAGCAGCGAGCCAGCTACCAATGGCGATCGACCATCGACCAGAGTGACTTCGTCTAGCTGGTCAACCATGAATTAACAGATTTTATCTCAAATCAAATTAACATCAACCATTAACATTAACTAATGATATTTTTTCTTTCTTCCATAACAAATCAACACGATCATCAGTTCATCACCCAACCGAACAAAACACGCAGCACGATGGTATCGGTCGTGCTGCAACTACAGCGCGGGATCTGGGGTCTCCGCTGGCGCGAATCACGCACGCACGAACGCATATGCATGGTCGCAGGGCGCCCTCCAACAGCGGGCAGTGTGCAGTGGCGTCGTCCTCCCCGCGTACGGCGCGAGCTGTTGCCGACTCGGCCACTGTATCATTCCGTGCATCATCCTCGCAGATGCCCCCCCCCCCAATCACCCACCCGGCTCATGACAAAGCGGCGCCTGCTACAGGCCAGGGTGGCATGCACGGCGAGTTACCACGGGCGCGTGTGTACGTGGTGTACGGTTTTGAATTGTGGGGTGGCGCTGGCGCGCGTGGCGGCCCGGGCGGGGGCCATGGACGTCGTCGTCGACCAGCCAGCAGCGCGCGCCGGGCGGGGCCGTGGTTGCCGGATGCCGGCGGATCTCGCATCATGTGTTTCTGTGGCTAATCCCGCGCGCACGTTGATGCTGCGCTTTGTTTAGCGTTGCAGGAGCGAGGGACACTATTGTCAATTTAATGCGAGCTTCCGCTCACTGTGTGCCTGCATAGTAGAGGCTATGATAATGATGCTGTCCGATCGGATCGTGCTGCTGCGGCTCCTATGTTATTGATGGGAGCGTATGACGTGGGCAGCCATTTGGCAGCACTACTCATGGGTCGCACCTTCCTTGGCTTGGCTTGAACAGATACAGTACTAGTATAAAACCCCCACGTTTTTTTATAAAGGAACAAAAGAGTTCCGTCCTCAACAGTTCAAGGAACTGCCTGCAGCCAAACAGATACAACTCACACACCCTCCATAGCACATAGGCCGAACATGCATCCTTACAAAGCACGACAAATAGTCAAAACACACAGTTTACATCACAAAGCAAAACTAGTTTCCAATGCGCTTTAGAGCATTCCACCCCGACTTATTAAAAATCTCCAAAGACGCACCCTCTAGTGCACGACAACCATCCTTCAGAATAGTTCTCCCTTCATGTTTAGAGAGGACGGACCAAGTCCTAATCTAGAACGTCCCCCTAAAAATCACCTGCAAAATAGACTTGTAATGTGACTTTTGAAAAACCAAATCATTCCTGCTGATCCACAAGGCCCAACAAATGGCCGCCAAACCGACCAACACAGGGTTCCTTTGCTTACTCGAAAAACTTCTAAGCCAAGGCCAAAAAGATGCTCCACTCCCTCCGGTTTTTTAACCCCAAATGTAAGACACACACTTCCCCATGTAAGTTGAGCTACGGGACAATCAAAAAAGAGGTGTTGAATTGTTTCCTGCTCCGCACAAAAGCAACAATTTGTACACCCTTTCCAATGTCTTTTGACTAAATTATCTTTAGTTAACACAACCCCCTTCCTAAGATACTAAAGGAAGATTTTAATCTTCAAAGGGATCTTGGCTTTCCACGCCCAACCATTGACCGGAGTCCCTTCTCTCAACACTATGTCATTGTACATATTCTTCGCCGAAAAAGTTTTATTGGCCGTCCAGAAGAAAGAGTCCTTGCGATCATTAAGATTCACCCACAGGACATCCCCCACTAGTTCGAGCCACTTGGCCCAATTGTCCCCCACTAAAGCCCGTCTAAAAGATACATTCAATGGGGTAGTACTTATCACTTGAGCAACCGACAAATTTTTCTTTCTCACAATTCTATAGAGACTTGGATATCTTACCATCAGAGGCTCCTTCCCTAACCACAGATCTTCCCAGAATCTAGTCTGGGAGCCATCATGAACTCTGAATCGACCTCGCTGCAACACAAGATCTTTAACCTCCATTAGACCTGCCCAGAAATGAGAGTCCCCTTCTTTTTCACCACCTACGACAGCGTCCTTCCTTTAAGGTACTTTTTCTTGAGCACTTGCTGCCACAAACCATCCTCATTGAGTAACTTGACAATCCACTTACTTAACAAGCATTTGTTTTGGGTATCCAAATCGATAATACCCATCCCCCCAACACTCTTTGGCTTACACAGAATGCTCCACTTGGCCAACCCCACATTTGGCATACTTGGCTTGAATTGTACTCCCTCCGGTTTTCTATTAGAAGTCGTTTTGGACAAGATTTGAGTCAAACATTGGGAATGTAAATCATGAATAACTTTTAAATTGTTGAGTTTGAAAATATGAAAAATCATATAAATAGATTTGTCTTGAAAATTACTTTCATAAGAATATACATATATAACTTTCCAATAAATATTTTTTATAGAAAAGAGAAGTCAAAGTTGTGCTTTGGTGACCGTGTCATTGTCTTAAACGACTTCTAATATGGAACCGGAGGGAGTATTTAAATAGTTAGTTAAGGTAAAGACTTACTTCTAACCGACTGTTTTTTTAAGATCCAGCCCTAGCCCCCTACTCCGAAGAGCTCCATTGAAATTTAAAGGAAGAATATGAGAAGAAGAGAGGAAAAAGAAGGAGAATAAGTGGAGATGAAGAAACAATAAGAACATACAACCCCTCCTAAATTTGATCATGCCTCTGTCATTGCAACTGATGGAGCGTGCTCTCTCTCTCCCTCCCTCCTTCAATGGGTTGGTGGTGGCCGGCCGGCCACGGGGGAGGCGAGAAGGACGGTGGCGACGACGACGAGAACGAAGGCGGCCGACCAGAGAGGCAAAACGGAGAGGGAGACTAGAGGATTCGATTCCCTTCCTCGCCTCAAGTTGGGGCGACGTGTGGAGGCGGTGGGCAGACAACGGTGGTGGCGGCGTGTGGAGATCGGAAAGGGCAGGTGGCTAGTTGGTGGTCAAGGCGCACACGGTGTTCGCGGACGGGTGCTTCTACTTGGGCGGCGGTGGTGATTCGCCACCATCGTGATGCTCAATGCGCTGAGGAGAAGAGAGAGAAAGGGGGATATAAGATAATGACATGTGAGCCCATTTATCAAGGGCATATCAAACTTTTCTCAGAGAAACTTTGTGTTCTTGAAGCTGGAGCTAGGCTACATGTTGAACATGACCCTTGCTCCAGAAACTCCATAGTAGAGCTGCTAGTTGATGGAGTAGAGCTGAAAAAACTATAGCAGACCAGTCTTAAACATGCCCTTAGGGGGTGATTGGTTGCCTCGACAGGATGGTGTAGAGGGCCATCCGATACGACATGATGCAAGTGGTCTTTGATAGGTTTCCTTCCTTGCACAGTTTATTTGTATCAACTCATTCTCTTTATCTCCAACATCGTGAACGACTCCATCTTCTCCTCTCGACCTTCCCTCTCAAGCTAGGACGAGGTCTTTGATAGGTTTCCTTTCTTGCACAGTTTATTTGTATCAACTCATTCTCTTTATCTCCAACATCCCGGACGACTCCGTCTTCTCCTCTCGACCTTCCCTCTCAAGCCAGGACGAGACGATGCAAGGTGGGATGATAGACTCCAGTTGCAACCACACAGATCACCAAATCGTGCACCCAAGCAAACAACAACTCGACTCATACCGGATGACACCAATATACATGTATAAATGTATCCTCTCATCCTAGCTCCCTCTATCATGTACCGCTCCTCCATCCTACATCGATCCCTTACCCGAGATCAACCAATCACGCCCTTAATGACTTCCTACCGTAGCTTCTTGTCACTCTAGGTACTACTTCATTTTCGATAAACTTGTGGACATCTTAAGCGTACTCACCAAATACCAAAAAGAGAATGTACCACGAGATTAGATTATATTATTGCAGGATAAAAAGCTAGGGAAGCTTTTACAAACACCAAAGGATTTTTTTGAAATTAAAGGCAGGAGCTATGGGGGTGTAGCCACCCCGAGGCTACACCCCCATGGGCCCTCCGCACCTCCCTGCAAACACGGACCAAGCGCAACACCACAGCCGCAACGCACAATAATGCAACACCACCAGCCGACCACCACCACTGCCACAGGTCGAGATGGGTCTCCATATGCAACGCCTCCAAGAAGGGTTTGCCGCCAATGACGTCGTCCTCACATGTCCACAAAGGACTGGGTTTCCACCCTAGGATTATCGTGCTACAAGAACATGGTAACCCGCAATGGTACCCTCAACAGCGAGAGCGACACTCCGAGGTTGCCGCCACCATTGCCACCGACGGTGGAGGCTACGCCCGGAACATCACCATTCCTACCGCACGCTCTCGACCAATGACAGGAGCCCGCTGAAACCACGACACCTCAACCAGGAAAAGCCTGGCACGACTCGAGACGCCACCACGACACCACCAACAAGCACATGACAACCCCCGACCCCACCAAGGTGGCGCCGGACCAACATCAACATCAAAGTGGAGCACCTCATCTTACCGAAGGGCCCATTGCCCGCATGTTCCAGCCGGCCACAACCATCCACAACTGGTCGCGGTCAGCCACGGCCAGCCAGACCGACCACAACCAAGCCCCCGCCGGCCGTAGTCGCCCCGGACCAGCCGCCCGCCGACCGGCCATGGCTCCGCCACATCCGTCGCCCGCCCACGGCCAAACCGCCCACGACCGCGCGGCCCAGTGCCCGCCTCGGTCGCCACGATCGCTGGCCAGCTGCGGCTTGCGATTAGTAGACCATGCACCCAACTAGTCCAGTCAACGTCGGCGGCCGCCGCCGCTGCATCACAACGTCTACAGCCGCCCCCACGCACACCCACACGTCTCCATCGTGCGGCCACCGGATCCAGCCGGGGCAACGTCGGATTCGTGGCTAGTCGTTGTCGCCGCCGCGAAGGGGCCACCGCGTCACTAACGAGCGGGTTTCAGGCGGCACGGACGGCCGCGCCCGCCCGGAATCACGGAAGGAGGAGGAAGAAGCCCTGTCGTCTCCATTATCGGGGTCGCGCAAGTTGTTGGCGGTAGGGATAGCAATGGGTACCCGAAACCTGAGTACCCGACAGGTTTTACCCGATAAAAAGTGGGTATGGAATCATATTTCTACCCACGGGTACACAAATGGGTAACATCATGTACCCATCGGGTAAGCGGGTGCGGGTGGGGGTACATACTACACATACCTGCATACTCACGGGTGTCGTATGGACATCCCTGGGCCCACCACTCTGGTGGGTACCAGGACTGACTACTCGGTGGGCCCCTGGGACTACTCGACTTGTGCTGCACGGTACCTGCTGGCGTGAAGCGCAAGGACTACAGAGGAATAGTACTCGGTTAGGAAGCTATGCATGTTCGGATCCATGTAAAGTACTCCTAGCCATACACGACTAGTACTCTCTCCTCAAACTGACTTGTAACCCTGCCTCCCGAGATATATAAGGTGAGGCAGGGACCCCTCTCTCATCATCTGCATCATCTTGTAAACACACCCAATCAATCCAGAGCTACACAGCATACAAGACGTAGGGTATTACACACATTGCGTCCTGAACCTGTCTAAATTGTTGTCTAAATTGTGTGCCACGTGTCTCTTCCTTCGAGTTACCGATCTCGGCGAGGCCACATTCATCTACCTCGGGTACTCCCCTTGGTAGGTTGCCGGTCTAAAACACCGAAAGCTGGTGCACCAGGTAGGGGGTCTCGCCGAAGATCTCATGGCGAACTCGATGGCTTCAATCCTCATCAAGCCAACCATCTCTTTCAACCGCGGTGACACCTTCGTCTTCAGCTCCTGGGTTTGCACCGTAGACGGCGCTGGCTCTTTCCAGCGCCGCCTCACCATGACGCCCAACCCGAAGACTGGACTCGTGACACTTCCTGAAGTGATCACGAGCACCCTCACCGGAAAATTCGGCGAAATTTTGCTCTACAACCAACACGCCGACTTCGAGTTTGGATCCGTCTCCAACTCAAACTCGACGTCCCCCTGGGTCATCGCATGCGAGCCGGCTACTGAGCCATCGTGTGAGATTGTCCCACCCCACGAGCACTTCCCGTACCACCTTTGCAACGCTAGCAGGACCCACGCGGAAGCTCTCGTCGCACGCTGGGTCGGCAAGGAGATCGTCCCCGACTACTCTTCGGACTCCAATCCCGCTTCCGGCTACTCCTCATACGAGTTCGACTTCAGGTTGGACCCTGTCGAGCTTGAATCTGAGATCACCACGACCGAGGAACCGCTGTTAGGCTCAGCCACCGGCTTGGTTATAACATCTACTCCCGCCGGAAGATTCGTCTACTGGCCCGATCGCAAGCCCGTAGACCTGACAGTCGGCAACTCACACTGCGTCGCTTACCTCGACTCACTTCCCTTCCAGGAGGGAACACCCCTAGCTCCAACTGAGGAGCATACGTCAACCGAGGTTGCGACTACTGACTCCGATCTCGGTACTCCTGACCGCCAAGTCTTCATGGCTGCCGGTGAGATACCAGGGCCCTCAGGGACCCGACCCGACCGGTACTTTGACGACATCTCAGAAGACGAGTTGTCCGCCAATGCACCCGCTGATGAAACTACCGACGACAAGAACACCCAACGTGACCGCAACAGGAAGCAGAACAAACGGCGCAGACGTCTCCGCAAGACTCTCCCCATCCGGAACCTCACCGAGGCTCTGGACCAAGTTGCCGACCGTGTGCACACCACCCCTGAACAGTTCCTCATGTCTATCACCACGACAACATGTCGAGCTCAGGGAGTCCGCGCAGGCGAAGTCATCGCCAAGCTAGCTGAAGACGCCTACTTCATGAGGGTTGACAACAGGGTCATTCAAGTACCCCCGTCAGAACTCATGAACCCAGACACCATGAAGCTACCAGCCGCAGTCCAGCAGACGGTGGACACAACCGCACCCGCGGAGAACAACCACACAATCCCAACTGCTCCAGGTCCTCAGCTGGAGGACCCTCTCAAGGCGGCAACAACGCGGGTGGCGTCGGCGGTAGCCGCAGCGGCGCTAGTCGCGGCGATGGCGGCGGCGGGGGTAGCAGCGGGCGGGAGCTCATCACACGACACTGGTAGAAGAGCTGGTGGCGGCGGCGATCGCGGAGCCGAGTCCACGCGAACAGCCACGTCACTGGCAACTCATGCGGCGGCTACGATGCCCGCCACAGAATTGAAGAGATTCGTCGCAAAAAGGCTTCTGTAGCAAACGACAGCGACGACTTCCCCGCCTTCACCGCTCGACTTCGCGACCTGCTTCTCCCGGAGAAATTCAAGCCTCTCGGGGTCACCAAGTATGACATGAAGCAAGACCCAGTTCAGTGGCTTAGGTGCTATGCCTTATCCATTGAAAAAGCTGGTGGCAACAACGACACGAAGTGCCTCTACTTACCTTTCTGCCTGGACCAAGCTCCACTCACCTGGCTCGAGTCGCTCGACAAGAACTCGATCGATGAGTGGGACCATCTCAAGGCTCTATTCACCAGCAACTTCACGAGTGCCATGAGGCGCTCAGGTACTCGCATGGACCTGGCGATGGTCAAGCAAGAACAAGGTGAGACGCTACGCCAGTACATGCAGCGCTTCTTCGACAAGCGTGCGATCGTAGTCGACATCACCGACAAGGAGGTCATCGACCTCTTCCAAGACGGACTCTACCATCATCGCACCTTCGAAGACTTCGGTCGCCCCCGCTCGAGTTCTATCACCAAGCTCAAGGACATGATCACGTCCTGGGCCGACGAAGAGGAAAAGGCGAACGTCAATACGACTCCATTCGTGGCAAGAGCAAGCACAACACGACAACAACAGGGATCAGGGGGGTCGCAACAACAACAACTAATCGGGTCCTAATCGCAAGCGCAAGCCAGACAACACAGTCGCGGCTATCCAGCGCCCCGCGAAAGATAACTTGAAAAAGACCTCTTGCGGCTTCAAAGACTTGCTGAAAGAGAAGTGTCCATGGCATCTAGAGGGCAACCACACCACCGAGCAGTGCTACCAACTCCGGCGAGCACCCAAAGACACCCTAGACCCACAGCCTCCTCACGACAAGAAAGACAAGAAGAATGCTGACGAAGGAAACGACGACTTCCAGGAACCCGACAAGACGGTGAACGTCCTCTTCAGCGGACTACCTGTTGACGCAAAAAGTGCACCTAGCGCCAAACACACAGCAAGCCGAACAAGCTGACTTCACACGTGCAAAGAGTCACGAGACGTGCCAGTCAATTTTTCCTGAAAATTAACAAAAGATAAAAGAGTTAAATACCAAAGCTTGGAACTTGCCGGGTGGTACCAGACAGTTCCATATTTACGGCTAAGAAGCCAGATGGAATGACACATATCTATGAAGAGCTATCTGCCAATAAACTGAAATCATTCGGGAACTTGTAAAGGGAAAAAATAACATTGCCGAATGGATGACGTAAGCATGACAGCGATCGGTCTTTGTTTGAACAAAGATGCACATGCACGAGGCCATGACCGATCCCCATGAAGATTAGCATTAAATAAATGAAAAAAGTAAAGCACGGACATAATCATGTAATAAACAAGCATGCATAGATCCAAAGCACTAGTCTACCGCATGTCTAGGTACTTTAAAACCCGTCGGGTACGATATCAAACAAATCTATCCACCGCATGATACAACTTGCATGAAGACCGTACCACTTTCCACAAATAGATCTATCCACCGCATGATACAATCTAAATATGGAAAGCTAAAAGCATACATTATTTAAAGCATGAATAACACACGTGTTCTACTCGTGAAGAAGCATAACCGAATACGGCTTGAACAGCCGATTCGGGGTCCATGAAGAAGGAACAAACATTACCAAGTAAATAAATCTATCAGATTGATTTGAGATCTAATCCACCGGATGACTAGCTCCAAAGCAACCCAAAAACCTGCATCTACCGCATGATACCCGGCTCTTTCAAGATTTATACCAACATTGGCAAGCTTGAACCCGCAACACGTAACAACCTAGATCGATTCGGTTTCGGCTATCGGAAAACACAAGATCCACGTGTTAAAAAACGAACTCGACTCGTACAAGGATCCCAAAAGGATAAAGCCGATCCAAATCTATCTAGATTGGGCAAAAATGTGTTACATGAATCTAAACATAAAGTAAAAACTCAAAGCAACACGGGGTAACTTAATGAATCTATTGAATCTTGCCAAAATCCAATAGAGCCGATAACTAGCTTCGAGCTAGATCTTAGCCTACCGCATGGCTCATGACCTAACAAGAAACCCTCTTGAACCAAGCTTGAATCTACCGCATGACACGAAGCATGGTAACAAGACTACTTGCATCAGATCTAAATCCACCGCATGATACTAGATATGATACAAGGTTGCCGGTACTCACGGAGGTCGACGGATCGATGAACCCTCTCGAAGAACTCGACGACACGACAAAAGGACTCTAGGGTTTGGCGTAAGGCCAGTGTGTATTGAAGAATGATTGTGTTTTTTACATACATTCAGGGGTCATATTTATACCCTGTCAAGTACATCCTCGAATGGATTCGTTGCCTAACTTATCTCTAAGCTTGATCGCCCATCCATCCATTCATTCTTTCCGATTGAGCCACGTCACTGTCCAAATCCCGCAAAATCAGCTCTACTGTTCCTTTGCCGAACTGGAGCAGATAGCCGACCGCAGATCTCTTTGCCGAATATCTCTGAAAAAATCCTTCCTTCCACCAGACGGACTCTTCATCGAGCCGGACCCACAAGTCAGACTCCTTACCAAATTTTGGTGTTAACACATGCCCCTTCAATTGCGGGATAAAAGTAATTTTGTTCCGCAATTGACTCCAGCCACGAATACTTCAAATCAAATCTGTCAACACCTGTTCTTCGCAATCCGCCGGAATCTTCATCTAGATCCAAACCCTAGACCCCTTCGTTCTGAGCTCAAATCCCCAATGGCAGCTCAAAACCAAGATGCTCAGGTAAATTCCTCTCCCGTAAGCTTCGTTCGGCATTTAGGTTTTTCAATCTTACCTTAGATTTCTTCTTCCGCTTTTTCTTCAGGAGCCTTCAAATATAATGCTGAACGACCCATTCGGCAAAGAAACGCCAACTCCCGAATGGCACTCTGATTCTTCTTAGCCGAGCCGGTCAACTGAATGTGACTCAGCCTAGAACTCCAAGCGACCCGCCCGGGGCCGGCCAAGGAAACCTTTCCACCTTCCGATTTTCTTGGGATATGCGCCACGATCCAAAGCCACGACTCGAAGCCACGATTCATCTTGCCGTGCCTATAAATGCAACCGTAGGTGCCCCTAGCTCTCCACCAAGCCTTTTAGCTCTCGAATCTTTGCCAATCTCAGTTCTTTCTCTTTCCAAACAGTGCACATCCCAAACCAACATGGTGCGCCGCCTCAACCGCCGCCGCGCCTCCGACGAGGCAGAGGGGAGCAGCGCCAATGCTCGCCGGAGGCAATGATCGTCGATTCCTCCTCTTTGCTTCAACTTGGATCTTTTCTTGTTTTGACGATCATCTCCCTTTCAGGTTGATTCAGTGGAATCCGTCTCCTGCGCCGACCAATCAGCCCCTTCCAGACGACTCCTCGGAGTCCGACGGCCACTCCCCCGTGCCATACGGGGAGCTCGACGCCCTCCGCTTCAAGGAGGAGCTGGAAACGGCCCGGCGCGAGCTGGAGGACGTTTCCAAGAAGGCGGGCATAGCCGAGCTGGAATGGGAGGAACAGTGCAAACAGCTGCTGGAAGCCATCGATGGTACGGCTCTGAAATCAATTCTTGATCCAACCCGGCTTTTTGATACTAATCTCCTTTCTTCTTGCTTCTTGCAGCCCGCGATGCTGAGCTCAACCACCGAAGGTGCCGGTGGAGCACTCGGCCGATAAGGTGAACGCCCGCGGCGACACGCCGGCGGAGCGCCTTGCCGCGGTGGAGCACCGCGTCGACGAGGTGGCCACCCATGGCGTTCGTTTGGGCACCACCTTGGGCCTGGCTGCCATGGCGACGCACACAGACGTCGACTACTCCACCAGGCCGTGCGGCTTCCGGGGCGGCGCGCCAGAGGACATTGAGGAGATCGAGCTCATCCTGGAGCGCCTTGATGGCCATGGCGACGCCATTGCCGAAATTACTCATCCCCAATCTGTGTTGAACAGGCTTTTCGACTAGATTGTATTAGGGATGTTTGATCATCGATAATAAATAAAGGACTTTTGATTTCTGTGCTTGCATTGCGTCGATTTTTACATTTGCCTCCGTGAATCTCGTGTTTCCTTAAACGTATTAGGGAACTATCTCGAGCCGAACACGTGAGAACAGATACCCCTTGGCGCAAAATCCACAGAAGATCCCCAGTTCGGCAATCCATAAGCACTGTTCAAGCAAAACCCTTTCGCATTTGGGAGAAAACCCTGCCGTTTGGTATTCCAACAGTGTGTACTGGCCAGTCATCACTCCCAATGCACCCCTTCGGTCAATAAAATAGCCTGCCGGGATGCCCTGCAAATCCACTCGCGCACTCATCCATCATTTCTCATCTCTTCCCCTGTCTCTAGAGGAGAAAACCCCAAGGCCATGGACAAGGGTAAGCAACCCCAGGAGAGCAGCTCACCAAAGAAGCGCACGATTCGAAGGTGAGTTCTTCCTTGATCTATTCCTCGTTCTTCCACATGATCTCGTGCTTCATGTTTTCCTCTTTTCCTCTTCCAGCCTTGATTTGCTCCCTGAAGAAATCATCGGGACCGAAGATGTGCCTGAGTACATCTCCTCCGATTCCTCCCTCGAAGCAGAGGATGCCACGCCCGAACGAGAGGACCGGCCCATCAAGCGCGCCGCCGCGTTCGGCACCTGGAGCACGACCTCAGGGACATCACCGCCCGTTGCCAAGCCGAGCGCGAGCGTCGCATGGCTCTGGAGGCATTAGTAGGGGGTAAATGCTTCTGACCTCTTCTTGACCTTATGCCTGCATTTGGATTTCTTGCCCCTAACACCGATTCCTCCGTTTTAGATGTCTCTGACAGGTACAACAACCTGAAGACGGCCTGGGACAGCTTGGTGGAGGCCGCAAACCATGGTCACCCCCATGTGTTCCAAGTTGCCGTCACGGTGGTCCTGGAACAGCTGAAGAGGGAGCAGCAGAAGAAGCAAAGAAAAGATTGAATCATACTTTTGCTTCTTTCTCCACACCTTCTGCTTCCCACCTCCTTGAAGATCTGACCACCAGGGTTGTTAGATGTAAACCTGCAAGAAGCAGTTGTAATGTAGTTTTTGTGCTAAGGGCAATGCATCTAGGCACTGGCCATTTCTTCTGTTTATGGATTTT
The DNA here is from genome assembly GCA_947561735.1 of Cenchrus americanus. Lineage (NCBI taxonomy): Eukaryota > Viridiplantae > Streptophyta > Magnoliopsida > Poales > Poaceae > Cenchrus > Cenchrus americanus. The sequence continues at coordinate 26,432,526 of OX387241.1, read as the reverse complement.
TTGTTCTGAAGGCGGCCTTGTTCTTGAGCACCGGCTATCTCTGTGTCAGATGTGTGTAATCATCGATCGATCTCAATGCTAGGATAATATTTTTTCAGATATCTTCCATTTATTGCAGCGGAAAATTCTTCTCCTAGCAAAGTTTTTAATATGTATGCATTACCAGGGACGCATCTGACCACACGGAAAGGTCCTTCCCAATTAGGAGACCATTTGCCGAATTCACTATATATAGTTCCAATCGGCAATAGCGCTTTCCAAACCAAATCGCCTTCTGCAAATTGCCTTACTTTTACCTTCTTGTTGTAGTACTTGGCAACCCGCAGTTTGTTCTTCTCGATGTTTTCCAGGGCTCTAAGACGGATCATATGTAAATCCTCCAGCTCGTCCATCATTAGGCCACTGTAATCCTTGGAGCTCAAATCTTTCTGTAACACAACCCTCCTTGAACCTGATTGCACTTCCCAAGGTAGAACCGCGTGGTGTCCATAAACTAATTCATAAGGAGAAGTCTTTGTAGCTCCGTGAGGGGCCATTCGGTAAGCCCACAGTGCCTCACTGAGTACCGAATGCCACCTTCTTGGCTTCTGGTTGATCTTCTTTTGTATTAGCTTGATCATGATCTTATTAGAAGCCTCCGCCTGACCATTAGCTTGGGCATAATAGGGAGAAGAGTTAAACAATTTGATCCCCATGCTTTCGGCAAATTCTCTGAACTCTAGTGACACGAATTGTGCCCCTTGATCAGTGGTAATTGTCTGAGGGATCCCAAATCGATAGATGATGTGCTCCTTGACAAATTCAACCATGTTTTCCGACGTCACCTTCTTCAGTGGAATCACCTCAACCCATTTAGTAAAATAATCCGTAGCCAAAAGCATGAACTTATGCCCCTTGCTAGATGGTGGATTAATTTGGCCAATCAAGTCTATACCCCAGCCCCTGAATGGCCATGGCTTGATGATGGGATTCAATGCTGATGCGGGGACACTTTGAATATTCCCAAACCTTTGGCAATCCTGACATCCCTTGTAATACTCAAAGCAGTCCTCTAATATCGTCGGCCAAAAGCATCCAGCTTGTCTAATAACCCACTTCATACGGTAGGCCGATTGGTGTGCTCCACATATCCCATCGTGCACTTCGCTCATCATGTTCTTGGCTTCTTCTGGACCCAGGCATCGTAGTAATACCCCATCTAATGATTTATAGAATAAATTATCATCCAGAAGAACGAACTTTATGGCCTTGTACCTGAGCTTCCTAGAGACCTTTCGGGATGGATCCTTCAAGTAATCCACGATCTCTTTCCTCCAATCATCTTCTGCAAGATCCGCCCCCAGTGCACACACTTCCGCAGCAAACGCTTCTTGACTCTCTTTGTAACCAGATGCGCTTTGAGCCGGCTCGTTTGCTTCTTCGTTATGTTCCCTAGGAATATGTCAGAGAGTTACCAACGGGAAGCTCTTCAAGATTTCCCTGCATTCTTTGTAGTAACTCCTCAGCGCTTCACTTTTGCACTCGTATTGGCCGTTCAATTGCTTGATCACCAGCTCTGAATCTCCATAAACTTCAACTGAAACGGCCCCTGCTTCCCTCAAGTATTGAAGCCCTCGAAGTAATGCCTCGTATTCACTGTTGGTTATTTGTGACAAGTGGGGTCCGTATAGGGATGGCAAATTCAAACATCTCACCTCTAGGCGAAATCGGAGGATCCCTACTCCCCCACCTTTACCACATGACGATCCATCGAAAAATAAAGCCCAAGGGGTAATCTCAAGCAAATCAATTGACGGATCGCGATGTTCAGTTATAAAATCGGCAATGATCTGTCCTTTGATGGCCTTTGCCGATTCGAACTTCAACTCGAACTCTGATAAAGCTAAAATCCACTTGCCAATCCTGCCGTTCAAAATTGGCATAGATAACATATGTTTTATCACATCAAACTTGGAATACACAAGGCATTCGACATTCAACAGTAGTGCCGAAACTTTGTACACGAGTAGTACACGCAAAGACACACGGCTTCTCTACAGCCGAATACCTGGTTTCAGGATCAAGTAATTTTCGGCTAAGATATGCTACTACCCGCTCCTTCCCTTCAAATTCTTGAATAAGGGCCGATCCAATGGTTTGGGTATTGGCCGCCACGTACAACTTGAAAGGCTTATCCAGTTGAGGAGGAACCAACACCGGTGGCTCCTTCATGTACTGCTTGATCTCATCGAAAGCCCTTTGTTGCTCGTCGCCCCATGTGAACTTCTGATCTTTCTTGAGCTTCAGCAATGGAGAGAATGGCAAAACCTTCTGTGATAAATTTGAAATGAATCTTCTCACGAAGTTGATTTTGCCGAGCAGTGATTGCAACTCCTTGAGATTAGTTGGAGGAACAACTTCATCAATGGCCTTCATGCTCTTCTTGCCAACTTCAATTCCTCCTTCGTGGACTAAAAACCCCAAGAATTCTCCAGCTGATACCCCAAAAGCGCACTTGTTCGGGTTCATCTTTAAACCATGTTTCCGGGTGCACTCTAAGGTCCTTTTCACATCTTCCAAGTGTGTGTCATGACTTAGGGACTTGATTACCACGTCATCGATGTAGATTTCCACAATTTTGCCGATCAACTCATGAAAAATGTAATTCATGGCCCGCTGATAAGTTGCACCGGCATTCTTCAACCCAAATGTCATGACTATCCATTCAAACAAAGCCTATATGACCAGGACATCTAAAGGCCGTCTTTGATATGTCCTCTATTGCCATGAAGATTTGGTTGTAACCCGCATTACCATCCATGAAACTGATGACTTTGTGTCCAGCTGCGGCGTCAATCAACAAATTGGCAATAGGCATTGGGTAACCATCCATCGGAGTAGCTATATTCAGGTCCCTGAAATCTATGCAGACCCTCATCTTTCCATTATTCTTGTACACAGGGACAATGTTAGAAATCCACTCCGCATATTTGCATGGACGAATGAAGTTTGCATCAAGCAATCTTTCAACTTCCTTCTTCACATCGGCCAATACCTCATCCTTGTAGATTTTCCGGGGTGGTTGCTTATATGGTTTGAAACCAGATTTGATTGGCAACCGATGCTCGACGATGGAACGATCCAATCTAGGCATCTCCGAATAATCCCAGGCGAAGCAATCCTTGTATTCTTTGAGAAGCTTAATTAATTCCCCCCTGAAGTCTGGCTGCAAGTTTGCACTGATGAACGTCGGCCTTGGCTTATCACCGCTTCCAATGTCAACCTCTTCCAATTTATCAGCCGACATGAATCCTCGCCCTAACTTGCCATCAGTGCCATCTACGGGGTTCTCCATTAAAAATTGCTATAAGAGCCGACTGCTTGAATCGGCTGTTGATCACTGCTGACAGGTTCAACAGAACCTTCTCCCCAGTCTTTCCCTGAGAAACAATCAATACCTTGGTATTCCCAGAAGGCTGGTTCCATGTTTGCCACGCTCACGGAGTCATCTGCTTGGACGACCTCAATCTCATCATCCACCCACTGGATAAGCTGCTGGTGCATGGTGGATGGGACGCAACAGTTGGCATGAATCCAGTCCTGCCCAAGCAGTAGGCTGTAGGCTCCTTTACCTTCGATGACAAAGAAGGTGGTGAGCAGCGTCTTGGACCCGATCATCAAATCCACGTGAGCGCACCCCTTGGTATCTGAAGGGTTCCCGGCGAAATCATTCAGGATTATGCTTGTAGGCGTCTGTTGGTGGAAATTGGGCCCGAAGGGTGGACGCCGACACAACAGCCCCCTGAGTTCTCTTCCTTCCTTCGCACACTCTCGCAAGGTTCCTACTTCTACTTGGGCGGGGAAAGGAGACGCAGAAACTTAATGAGACTGAAAATGAAATAAGGGAAAACTCAGCAGACCGAAGGCCGAAGAACTGGCGAACGCCTTCGGTGCTCTCTTCTCATTACAGTGTGTCCGTTTCATTACAAGGGGTTCACTATTTATAGGAGACCCCTGGGTATAGTCATTTGCCTCAATTACACCTTTTCCGTTCCTGACAAACCGCTTTAAACACTTTACAAGGGTATAACAGTAAGTCCCCGCGTCGTACAGGCCTCCAGCGTGTCTTCGTACGACCGAAACGCCTTTACACGCGGCCGCCCTTGTCTCTGCCTTGTCCGGAGCCCGCTTTACACTCTGGCGGTGGCCACGTGTCCAGGGCCATCGCACCTTCGGTGATGAAGCAGCGGTCCAGGAACCGGGGCGTCGAGCCTCCGCATATGCTTCGCCTGCACCGCCGCCGGTCCCGGACGCAGTATCCTCGGCCGGCGCTCACCGCTCCTGGCCCTCCCGGCCTTCGTCACGGAGCGCGGCCGTCGGCACCTTCGGCGCGGAGGGCGGCGCCGCCACAAAGGGTCATTCCTGCACAACGAGACTCATGAGGCACAAGCGGCGTTAGTGTTTCATTAGTGCACTGCGCAGCGAAGGGTCGCCCCGTCGGATCGAAGCCGTAGTCAGACCGAGGGTGCCATCGGGGGCGGGCAGGGGCGATGCTTCCGAAGACCAACTTCCCCAACAGTAGCCCCTCGTCAGTGAGGGCCGTCCTGAATCTGCGAAGGGCCGAACTTACGATCAACTTTAGCCGGGTGAAGGACGGTCTTCGGAACTCCCCCGGACGGCCCCCGCTGACGTGGTGGTCCGAAAAAAGACGCGCGTTGCCCTCTGCTAAATTTACCGTTGAGAGGGGCCGTCAGTGGGTAAAAAGGTAACTTTGGTCGTCGCCGGCGCGATTATCGGAACTCATTACTATATAAGGGGGGGGCGTCCTTTGGTTTACCCCACCCAACGGCTGCAGCCCAGAGCTTACGACGCACGAGAGCTCCGAAGGCCTACTGTAAGACTTGCTCCAGCCCCCTTGCTTCTGCTTTCGCTTCGTGCGTAGTTAGTATTGATGGCGCCGAAGCGTAGACGCGATGCTGTCGAGAGGGAGATCGCGAAGACCTACACGTTCGGTCGAAGACAAATCGACAAGACCGACGTGGAGGCGCTGGTAAAGAACCGCATGGTCGGAGCCGGCCGAGCCCCCGGCCGCGAGACCGTGCCGCGGCCGCGGGACAACGAGGTCGTCATCTTCCGAGATCTTTCGTACGCGGGGCTTCGGTTCCCGCCGCACCCCGCCGTCGTCGACATACTTCGGTACTTCGAAATCTACCTTCATCGCCCTCACCCCTAATGCCATCCTCCCGGCTATCGGTATACATGTGGATATGCGGGACAACGAAGATCAAGCCCTCCGCCGAAGGCTTCGCTTCGGCGCATCGGGTGCACCACCAGCGGCGGACGGTCTTCGAGGAAGAAGGGGACCAGTCCGTGGAGAAGGACTGCCAGTTCGGCTGTCTCAATTTCTCGTACAAGACAGAGTGGTGAGCCGGCCACCGCATACAGGAACAAGTGGCCTTCGGACTGGCAGCAGCATTGGTTCTACTACACCTTGAGCCCCCCTTCTTCCGGAGGCACCCACCCGCTAGCGACGAAGGAACTCCCGCCCCTGCATGAGTCCTACGCGAAGAACCCTTCGTGTCCGGAGGGGGACGAATTCGTGATGATGCTGCGTCGATTCGCGCGGAAGTACGGTACCCGCGATATTGTGGAAGAGTACCGCAGCATTCCCGTGTGCCCACTGGTCGACGGCTGGTCCGTGGCCGAAGACGAGTGGGCAGAGGACATCGGTGGCATCCCCTGCCCTGACTGGACAAGAGTCTTCGGCTTTACGGCCGATTGTAAGTTGCTCCTTGCTTCCTTCGGATAGTTGTCTTTTTTGCCACGCCCTTAGTAAGCATAGTGCTGACGGACTTGGCCCTCTTCCTGCAGTGTTGAGGAGAAGGAAGGTGGAGGCGCACGGGGACTTCATCCTCGGCCCCGTCTCACCGAAAGAGTACAAGGACACCGTTGCGGAGCTGAACGGGTCCCGGTCAAACCGCGTATTTGAGTTTTTCAAGATCGCGCCGCCCGAGCGCGTCGGTTTTGCTAAGCACCGCGAGGCAGCCGAGAAGAAGGCCGCGGCGGTCGCAGCCGCCGAAGCGGACGTGGAGGAGACGGCGACTTCGCCGCGCGCTGCTCCACAAAAGTCCAGCAGGAGGAGTGCGCCTGCTGCGGCCACTGCGGCCGCCGAAGGGAAGGCCCGAAAGAAACGGGGCGGGCGACCGACAGACTCGCCCCCGTCTCCCAAGAGAACTCGTGTCGTCGACGTGGAGACAGGCTTCGTCGAAAATGTTATAGCCGCCGTGCCACTGCGCGCGGCAGCGCCTTCGGACATGCCTTCGGTGACGGCGGGGGCAGGGGCCGCTGGGCCGCTGCTGGTTCCCCTCAGTCCGCAAGAAAAAGATAGTGATGAAGACAGCGATGTCCGCATAGTGTCTTCCGTTGGGGACGCGCCGCGCAAGCTGAGCCCCCCCGTCGTCGGCGCCGAAGCCCCCCTAAGAGAAAGATGACTCCAGCTCCACCTCCAGCAGCTCGTCTGACACCTCCTCCGAAGGCACCGAGCAGTCGGCCTCCCCTTCAGCCCCCGCCTCCGAGAGAAACGACGTCATCCCCGAAGCGGAGGAAGAGGGGGACGAGGGGCCGACGGCGGCTATCGGGTGACGCCCGAGGAGCCCCGGCCGCCGCCGTTCGTCCGCACGTTCCCCGCCGAAGCCAAACTGATTGGCGGGAAAACCATCCGCTTCTTGGGGCTGACGAGTGGTGGGCATGAGCGCCAGTTCCTGGAAGAAGCCGGAGCAAGCTTCTCCATCCCTCATGAAGAGGAGTACTACGGGAAGCTGACCGCGGCTGAGCTGACGACAGCGTGCGGGGACCTGTCGTTGAAGGCTTTTATTGCGTCGCGATGCCTCGCCCGAAGGTTGGAGCAGGAGAGCAAGGAGGCCAAGGAAAAATCAGTGGTTGCTGTCTCCTCGCTCGAAAACCGAGTGGCGGAGCTGGAGGGTCGGTTAGCTGCGGAGCAAGAGCGCTCCCGAAGACTGCAGGTGGAAAAAGAAGAGTCGGCGAAAAACTCCGAAGCCGCCCTCAACAAGCTGCGCCACGACGTTGAGACCCTGGGCAGCGCTAAGGAAGACTTGCAGGATCGGCTCGCTGACAGGGAGGCAAAGTTGACCGAAGCGCAGGAGAAGGCAGGCGAACTGAGTGGGACGCTGGAGCGATATCGCACAGAGCACCTTCGGAGCGCGGAGGCCCTTCGTAATGATATATTGCAGGTGCTGGAGCAGTGTAATCTGGAAGCGCCACCTATCAGATTCCCCCGGTGCGCCGTTGAGGCATACTACGAGTGGGTGAACGCGTGCTTCGATCTGATCACGATGAACACAAAGATCTTCGGAGAGCTCGCGGCTGCAGTGGGGGTTCGCACGCTGGCCTATTCGGTGTGCTCATTTGTGCCTCCGAATCGCCCATCTACGGAGAAAACGATTAGCAAGGGGGATCTTCGTCGTCTTACGAAGGACAACTTTGCACGGCCCAGCGACGCGGACTTGGACGTTAGTCAGCTCCCAGTGCTCCCCAAGAATCTCGCTAAAAATTTCATGAACACTTTCTTCGCCCAGCGTGGGTACCAACTCACTTTGGACGAGTCAGCTCGCCTTAGTGCCCAGGTGCGCCGAAGCTACTTCCTCCCTATGCTTATGATTGCATTAAAAGTGCACTTTCGTAACTAACTTGGCATACTGCCCCCATTGTCTTGCAGATAAGGCCTCGACCGGGAGATCGTGTGTACGACCGTCTCCGGGTTCGGTTTGGCGGCACTCCGCCCTTGCCCCGGTTCATGACGGAGGGGGAGTGGATCGCCATGCCCGGCGTCCCTCTTATCACCGCCGAGGGCTCTGTAGCTGCAGCACCGCAGGAAGGCGAAGCCGCCAGCGTTCCCGAGGACGAAGCTCGCAGCGCCGAGGACACCACGGCTCACAACACCGAAGAGGGGCATGGGGGGGACGCGCCGGGGGCCGCCGAAGAGGGGCAGGCCGAAACGGACGCGGGGGCTGCCCCTCCGGCGCCCGCCGGCCTCGGCGTCCTCCGCCACCGAGGAAGAGGTCACACTTGCTCCGTTGGAAGCCGCGGCGGCCGCGACCCCTACGGCAACTTGAAGCTGATGCGGCAGATGCTTCGGACGCTGCGCACGCGGCAGAACTTGAAGCTGCACTGTTAGCTGCCAGCTCTCCCGGCGGCGAGGAACCCGCGGAGGCAGCAGTCGCTACGACTGTTGCGTCGGTAGGGGCCACCGAAACTAGCGCCGTGTTGAACGAAGCCCCCGTCGTCGCCGAAGGTGCCGAGGTGTGAAACGCTTCGGTGTGGGACTTGCGATGGACTTGTAACCTCCCCTTGAAGGGATGAAATTTTTGTAATGTAAACTGATGCACGGTATCTCTGCGCAGGTTCCTTCCGTGGCTCCCCGCGAGAGGGCCGAAGGTGCGAGCAACTCAACTTTGCCTCTTAACTCACTTTTTGTCGCGCCGAACGTGTGGACGAAGTTTAGCATCCGCCATCCTAATGTTACGTACGCGGAGTTTTTGTCGTACCGAGCGGAGCGCTACCGCCTTCACAACGAAGCGGCTAAGCGCTTTTTCGCTGAGTTTTCAAGGGATCCCGCGCGTCGGGATGCCATTCTTAGAGAGCGGGCCGCCCGTAGGGCGGCCAAGCGTAAGTTAGTGGACCCCTTCATGGCCGAAGGGGTCGTTCCAAAAACGGAGCCGATTGAAGAGGGGGTCCTTGGGCCGCCCGAGTATGTATACTTAATTCCTGACACCTCGTCGGAAAGCTTCGCAGCGGTGAAGGTGGAGACGGAGGGATCCCCTTCGTATAGACTCTGACCCCGACTTCGGCGCAGGGCGGATGCCTACCGACAGCGAGCTTCGGGAGATGGCTTTGGAGATCATAGACATGGCATATCTTCGGTTGATTGACGAGATCTGTGAGGATGTACTAAACGAGGATTGATCGTTAAATGTGGCTGCGGGCTGGCGCGAAGACTTGAAGCACAGGACTTCGGAACTCCCCCCGGAAGTGTTCGCGGCAGGCCCGAAGCGGATGTCTGACTACGACTTTGTACATTTATTGTACGAGGCAGTATGTGTTGTAACTACACTGTTATTTGTTTTGCATAGCTATATTGTTTTTTGCGATGGACGTTGTAAGTTGAAGGTGTGGACGAGAGGTGTTTTTTTCCTGTCTTTTTCGCGCTGCGTGCTTGATCGAGAAAAACCCTAAGTTCGTTGGGATGAAGCGGCACCGCGCTTCGCCTTTAGAGTTAACGTGTGATGGCTCGCCTTCTCGATCTGAATCTGTGGTGTAAACCGCGCGAGGCGGGTTACTCATCGTTCTAGGACGTGACCGAAGGGCTACTTTGAGTGTGCGTTCACTTCGGCCCAGTCGCGGCCTCGTTTTGTACTAAGTGTTTTTCCTTTGGATAAAAGCGAGACCAACGCGCCGCCGTAGGGATGCGTTTTCTCTGGCCGCGAAGCGGTTTTTTCTTCGTGTCGGGGACAGCCCTAGGGGTCCCCTTAAACAACGGGGAAATCCTCACTTGAATCCCGGTACCGAAACACGCTAAGCCTAACCATGCAGGTGACTAACCATGCAGGACACGGCCCACGCCGTGGGACCCCGACGGCCCACCAAGACGGCCCTCTTCGCTCGAGAGCGCGCGCCCCCTCGGGCGGGCTCCGCCCCGTTCGAGGGGCAACGCTTCCCTCGAGCGGTCCCGCGCCGCCGAGGGCTCACTCCCCCTCGAGCGGGTCTCGTCTCGCTCGAGGGTTCGTCCCGCCCTCGGGCGGGGCCCGCCACGCTCACGGGCGCCCGCACGCGTGCGCCGCCCCCGTACACGGGCATTTAACGCCCGACACGAGCGGGGCGGCGCCATCATGCGCCCGGGGCTCGCGCCCCGGTACTGCCGCACCAACTCCCCAGGGAGGAGCCCATCCCCACCACTGTGGGGAGGGACTGTGAGGTACGGCCGGTGTCAGTCCCGTGACACCGCGCGCCACCGCGCGCCTACTACAGTACGGCTAACGCGCCCGACCCTCGAAGGGGGGCCGGGCGCACCCTCGATTTCACTTTCCCGTGACCCTACAGGGTTAGGTTGAGGCGCTAGGCCGGTGGATTGCCATCCCGACCACTGTAACGGCGCGGCCGCCGTACCCACGCGTGCGTGCGCACGCCCGCACCGCAAAGAACCACTCCGACACTGTGAAGCGCGTTGGGAAGGAACGTCGTTCTGCCTACTCCTATGCCCCGTGCCGGCCATCGTCAGCACCTCCCTCGAAGCCTATCAGGGGAGGCCACCACCATCCGCCGCTCTCCTACCCTCGAACCGCCACTGTTCGGGTACAAGTCAGGCCATGATGACCAGATCGCTGCAAGGATCGTCCGGAAGGCCGCCCACTCTACAGCGTAGCACGACGTGCATCCCTCACGTAGCCAGGTAGCACGGCGTGCATGTAACCCACCGCCCCCTTGATCTATAAAAGGGGGGGGCGAACCCCCAGGGGGGGGACGGAGTTCGACACAAGAACACTCACACAGCACGTACTCATTCTCATTCTCCCACAATATCTTCAGCCACTCCTCCAGGGACTTGGAAGCCACGCTTCCTCTCCCGCCTTGCTTGTATTTGCCCCACTACAAGCACCCCGTGCTAAGTAATATAGTGCCCCCGAGCACGCCCCTCGCCGGGACGTACGGCCCCCTCGGCCGGAACGGGGGATAAACCTCTGTGTCACTTATTGCTTAGCATCGACCATTGAGGGATAGACCTCGGCGCTATCTACTGGTTAGTGTCGGGACCATATTCCGCACCGACGCTGGCGCCCACCGTGGGGCAAACGAGCGCCTAAGGTCATTTCGCCAACTCCCTCCATGGTGATCCGCACTGAGTACCGTGCTACACGCTACCGCATGGGTAGCTCGGACCCCCTCCCGCCGGGTTCGAGATCCGCTTCGGGACCCGAACTTTCGGTGCCACGGGGAATGGCTATCTCATGCGCCTCACTAACCGTGAGGAACTCCGCGCGCGGCGTCGGAGCCGGGTCCGGCCGTACCCCCACCGCACGCGCGACTCGCGCGTGTGCCCGCGAGCACGGACGTCGCGGGTCCGTCGACGCCACAACACCGTTGTTGCTGCGGGCGCGCTCACGCCGGGCGCGGTCCGAGTGGCGGCAGCCGAGCGCGCCGCCACTCAAAGTGGCGTGCCCACCGTCACAACAGCCGCCACCGCCCCGGCGGGACAGCGCGCAGTCTCTGGACCGCGCATCCCCATCGGGCTGCGTGGCGCTACGACGGCCTACAACGCCAACGTCAACACGACGATGCGCAGGGTTCCGCCTGGCCGCCACGTCTTCGTCGCTAGGGACCCCGCGCCTCGCCAGCCGGATGAGTCATCCCTGGGCTCCGCCGACACGCTACCACCCGCCAACCGCCACGGGTACGCGGAGTGGGACTTTTCCGGCGTGCCGGACCCGGGGCCGCGTTCGGCGTTTCCTCGACGCCGCGGACTACCGGTTCGGTCGCTCCGACGACTCCAAAGACCGGGAGCTACGACCCCACGCGGGAGTGTTGCGCCGTCATCACCAACGACCGGCCAACGCCGCCGGTGCGGCAGGCGCCGGAGACGGGGAAGTCACGCCGCCCCCGGGGATCGCCGCGCGCCCGGCGGCGAGGCCAAGCGCTCCCCGCCGGGGCCGACGTCGACGCACGGCCCGGCCCAAGCCCGCGAGCTCGAGGCCAAGCCGGGCGGAAGAGTACCGGACGGTGCGGTTGCTCCGCGCCTCAATGGCGGGGGAGGCCTCTGCGCATGGCGAACGCGCGCGGGAGCTGGGCCGACAGTCCGCGACCGCATCAACACCGCCACCAACGTCGAAAACGCGGACGTACCCCCCACGGGCGAGCCGAAGCTCGTCGCCGCCGTGATGCCGCCGCGGGCTATGCCAGCACCCTCGACCCCCGAGGCTCGAGACATGCACCGCGAGGTGCAAACTCTCATCGAGCAAGCGGCCGTCCAGCAGGCCGAGAGCTCGGCCTCACGCATCCGCCAACGGGGGGGATGCGCGGGGTGACGAAGCCGCACCGGGAGGCGAACCCTCGGTGCACGCGGGACGTCCCACCGAGCAAGGACGCACGCCGCCAAGGAACGACTCCTTGACGCGCGCGAGGCACCGGATGGTGACGCCCGCAATGTCATCAACGCCGGGCGCACCGGCAAGGCGGACGCCCGAGCAAAGAAGGGGTTACCACCCTCGACGGGGTGGACGCTACGACAGCGGCGAGGATCGCTCCCCGACGCCGGAGCCCCCGGGCACCCGTGTGTTCAGCCGGGAGATCCGCGCGGCAGCGTTCCCCCAACGCTTCCGCCAACCCTCGACGATCGTCAAGTACAACGGGGAGACGGACCCCCGTGTCTGGCTCAACGACTACCGCTTGGCTTGCCAGCTGGGCGGGGCCACTAGCGATGAGGTCATCATCCGCAATCTGCCCCTGCACCTTGGCGATGCGGCCCGGACATGGCTCGAGCACCCGCCCGCCACCGATCCATAACTGGGACGACCTAGTCCACACGTTCGTGGGCAACTTCCGTGGCACATACGTGCGCCCCGGGACTCATGGGACTCGCGCTCCGCACGCGGGGCCCGGCGAGTCGCCGCGGGACTTCATACGACGCTTCTCCAAGCGCTGCACGGAGCTCCCCAGCGTGGCACAGTCCGAAATCGTGCACGCCTTCCTCGAGGGCACCACGTGCCGAGACCTCGTGCGGGAGCTAGGACGCAGCCCGCCTGCGGACTCCAACGAGCTGTTCGACATCGCCACCAGCTTCGCCTCCGGGGAGGAGGCCGTGGGGGCGATCTTCGACGGCAAAAAGGGCAAGCGCTCTGAGGACGCGCCCGCGGAGGGCAGCAAATCCAAGGAGCCACGCCGCAACGACAAGTGGGGCAACAAGGGGAAAAAACCGCGCCGCGAGGCGCGCGAGCAGGGGCGCGACGGCGGCAACGCCGAGGCCCTCGCTCGTCGACCCGGCTCGACGGGGCCCTCGACCGGCCCCTCGAGGCCGGGGGTATTCGACGACATGCCGAAGAAGCCATGTCCCTACCACAAAACCCCGGTGCAACACACCCTTGAGCAAAGGCGACATGCTCAAGAAGTTCTATGGCCGCGCCGCCGCGAAGGAGGCGGGAGGCCAAGAAAGAAGAGGGCGATGGCGACGGCCGCGGCGGCTTCCCCGCCGTCGAAAATGTGTTCCTCATCTTTGGGGGACCTACCGTCGACATGTCGACCCGGCAGCGCAAGAAGGAGCGACACGAAGTCCTCGCCGCGGAGAGGGCGCCTCCGGCATTTCTCAATTGGTCGGAGGACGTCATCACCTTTAGCCGGGAAGACCACCCGAATCGCATCCTCAATCCGGCCGATCCCGCTGGTGGTCGATCCCATCATTGGGAACGCCCGGTTCTCAAAAGTCCTTATGGACGGAGGCAGTAGCCTCAACATCCTCTTCGCGCATACATTGCGCCTGATGGGGATCGGGTTGGACCAGCTGCGGCCCAGCACGAAGCCATTCCACGGCATCGCGCCCGGCAAGCAGGTTCAGCCCCTCGGGCAGATCGACCTGCCGGTCTGGTTTGGTACCCCTAAGAACTTCCGCAAGGAGACCCTCACCTTCGAGGTGGTGGGGTTCAAAGGGGCCTACCACGCCATCCTTGGGCGACCTTGTTATGCCAAATTTATGGCGGTCCCCAACTACACCTACCCGAAGATGAAGATGCCCGCCCAAACGGCATCATCACCGTCGGTCGTCCATCGAGCACGCATTCGATCGCGACGTCGAGTGCGTGGAACATGCAGAGGCACCGGCGCCGGGATGAAGCGCCGGTAAACACGCCGGGAGAAGATGGTCAACGAGGACCTCAACTCGCCGCCAAGCACGTCGGCACCTTCGAGGCAACGAGAAGCGACACCAAAGGGGTCCCCCTCGACCCTTCAGCCCCCGAGGGCAAGGCGTTGAGGGTCAGCTCCACCCTCGACCCCAAATAGGATGCAGTGCTCGTCGACTTCCTCCGCGCCAACGCCGACATCTTCGCGTGGAGCCCCTCGGACATGCCAGGCATCCCGAGGGAAGTCGCCGAGCACTCCCTTGATATCCTGCCAAACGCCCGCGCCGTGCGGCGGCGGGCCGCGCCGCTTCGACGAGGAGCGGCGACGGGCGATCGGAGCGGAGCTGCGGAAGCTCCTCGAGGCCGGATTCATCAAGGAAGTATTCCACCCTACGTGGCTAGCTAATCCCGTGCTTGTAAAGAAGAAAAATGGGAAGTGGCGGATGTGTGTAGACTACACTAGTCTTAATAAAGCATGTCCCAAAGTTCCTTTTCCTCTGCCACGCATAGATCAAATCGTTGATTCAACGGCTGGGTGCGAATTACTCTGTTTCCTTGATGCCTATTCCGGGTATCACCAAATAAAAATGTAGGAGTCCGACCAGCTCGCGACTTCATTCATCACACCGTTCGGGACGTTCTGCTACGTCACGATGCCGTTTGGCCTCAGAAACGCGGGTGCAACATACCAGCGCTGCATGCAGCACGTTTTTGGGGATCACATCGGACGGACGGTCGAAGCATACGTGGACGACATCGTCGTGAAGACCAGGAAGGCGGACGACCTGGTTGGCGGCCTTGGCGTCGCGTTCAGCTGCCTACGGGCCAACGGGGTCAAGTTAAACCCCGAAAAATGTGTCTTTGGAGTGCCGCGAGGCATGCTCCTGGGGTACATTGTCTCCCAGCGGGGAATCGAGGCCAACCCTGAAAAGGTCGCGGCCCTCGAACGAATGGGTCCGATCCGGGACCTTAAAGGGGTGCAGAAGGTGTTGGGGTGCCTTGCCGCCTTGAGCCGCTTCATTTCGCGGCTCGGTGAGAAGGGCCTGCCCCTCTACCGCCTACTCAAGAAGCACGAGCGCTTCTCCTGGACCACCGAGGCCCAGGACGCGCTCGACAAGCTGAAGGCGTCTCTGACACACGCCCCGATCCTCACGCCGCCCCAGGACGGCGAGCCCCTGCAGCTCTACGTGGCCGCGACCACCCAGGTGGTAAGCGCCGTGATCGTTGTGGAGCGCAAGGAGGAGGGGCATGCCTTGCCTGTACAGAGGCCAGTCTACTACATCAGCGAGGTCCTCTCGGACACGAAGACGCGCTACCCCCAGGTCCAGAAGTTGCTATACGCGGTAGTCCTTGCGCGGCGCAAGCTCCGCCACTACTTCGAGGCCCACCCTGTCACGGTGGTTTCTTCCTTTCCGCTAGGAGAAATCATCCGCAACCCCGACGCCGCGGGAAGAATCGCCAAGTGGTCCGTGGAGCTGATGGGCGAAACGCTCGCCTACGCCCCACGCAAGGCTATCAAGTCGCAAATTCTGGCGGATTTCGTCGCTGAGTGGACAGACACGCAGCTGCCACCCCCACAAATCCAGGCAGAATGCTGGACTCTGTTCTTCGACGGCTCAGTGATGAAAACGGGAGCGGGCGCGGGCCTGCTCTTCGTGTCACCCCTCGGGGAGCACATGCGCTACGCAGTACGCCTCCACTTCCCCGCGTCCAACAATATGGCTGAGTACGAGGCTCTTCTCTGCGGCCTCAAAATCACCATTGAGTTGGGCGTCAAGCGCCTCGACGTACGGGGGGACTCACAGCTCGTGATCGATCAAGTCATGAAGAACGCGAGCTGCCATGATGACAAGATGGAGGCCTACTGCAAGGCCGTGCGGGCCCTCGAAGACAAGTTCTACGGCATCGAGCTCAACCATGTGCCCCGAAGGTACAACGAAGAGGCGGACGAGCTCGCCAAGATTGCGTCCGGGCGGATCACCGTTCCCCCGAACGTTTTCGCGCGCGACATCACTCAACCCTCGGTTGTCTTCGAGCCCTACCCCTCGAACCACAACGAACCCTCGGGGGCTCCCTCGAACCCAGCGGGTGTGGAGCCCATGGACGAGGACCCCTCGAACGAGGCGTACGTGCTCTCCCTTCTCGAGGGGTACGGCTCTCACGAAGCCGATGCGATGGACATCGAGCCGGTTCCTGTCCAAGCGGATTGGCGGGAGAAATACATCGCTTGGATCGCTCGAGCGGAGCTCCCCGCGGATCGGGCCGCGGCTAGGCGCATCGCTAGGATGGCTAAATCTTTTGCCCTCGTCGACGGCGAGCTGTACAAGCGCGCCGCCTCCGCATCCTACGGGGTGCGTGCCCATTCCCGAGGGGGCGCGAGCTCCTACGGGACATCCATGCGGGGATCCGCGGCCACCACGCCGCACCCCCGCACCCTCGTCGGCAACGCGTTCCGCCAAGGCTTTTACCGGCCTACCGCGGTCGCGGACGCCGGCCGAAATCGTACGCACCGCGAAGGGGTGCCGTTCTACGCCCGCAAGTCCAACTTGCCCGCCCACGCCCTACAGACCATCCCCGTCACATGGCCGTTCGCTGTGTGGGGGCTGGACATCGTCGGGCCCCTGCGGAAGGCGCCCGGGGGCTTCACCCACTTGCTAGTCGCGATCGACAAGTTCTCCAAGTGGGTGGAGGTACGCCCCATCACAAACCTAAGGGCTGAGCAGGCGGTGACATTCTTCACCGACATCGTCTACCGCTTTGGAGTACCAAATTCCATCATCACAGACAACGGGTCCCAGTTCACGGGCCGGAAGTTCTTGGAGTTCTGTGACAAGTTCCACATCCGCGTGGATTGGGCAGCTGTGGCACACCCACAGACCAACGACCAAGTGGAACGTGCCAATGGCATGATCCTACAAGGCCTAAAACCCAGAATTTTCGACCAGCTCAACAAATCTGGGCGGAAATGGCTCCAAGACTACCAGCGGTCGTGTGGAGCCTAAGGACCACCCCAAGCAGAGCCACCGGGTTCACCCCATTTTTTCTAGTCCACGGCGCAGAGGCCGTCCTCCCCACGGATTTAGAATACGGGTCGCCCAAGGTTCGAGGCTACGATGAGGGTGCTAACCAGCGAGCCCGCGAGGACTCGCTGGACCAGCTGGACGAGGCACGCCTCGTAGCCTTAATGCACTCCGCGAGGTATCAACAGTCCCTAAGACGCTACCAAGCACGCAAAATACGTCGACGGGATTTCAGCGAGGGGGATCTGGTCCTAAGGCTGCGCCAAGATAACCGAGGGCGCCACAAGCTATCGCCCCCATGGGAAGGACCCTACGTCGTGGCGAAAGTACTCAAACCGGGCACATACAAGCTGGCCAACGAGGACGGCGAAGAGCTCACCAACGCTTGGAACATCCAACAGCTACGTCGCTTCTACCCTTAGCTAGGGATTTTCCAAATATCTTTGTTGTAAAAATCACATCGCCAACGCCCCAGTTGGCAACGACTACGTAAATACTTCAAGTCTAATGAAAAGGATAACTCGGCTTTCCCCTGAAACCCAAGTTACCCTCGGGGGCTACTGCGGGGGGCACCCCCCCAAATGGTCCCATTTTTTCACGCAAAAAACAAAACAACATGCGCTAAGTTTGTTTCCTACTTCAACCTCGAGCCACGATTCGAACAGGGCGCAGGCGGCACAGCGGAAGGAGCGTGCGAGCCAGAGATAGCCTACGCCGCGTGGATATGGCCCTTCTCTTCCGCCTCCAACCCAGCGGGCCCCCTGCGAAAATCGAACTCCCCTAACTAGAATCTACTCAGGAAGAAGGAGAAACAAAAAGCGCGATAAACAAATGACTTCATTTACAGCAAACGTTCATGTTTATGAAACAGCTTGTTTATTTACAAAGGCCACGAGGCCAGAATACTGATACACATAAACAAAAAACGGGCCTAGCACCCAACTGCTTTCAGGCGGGAGGAGCAGCAGCGTTAGCGGTGTCCGGGAAGAGGAACTCCTCGAAGGCCTCGGCGAGCGACCCGGCGGCGTCGGCAGCGAGCGCATCCACACGCTCCATGGCCACCTCGTCCTCGACGCCCTCGGGAACGATGTACCCCTCCGCCAGCGCCTCAAAGTTAACCTCGTAGTGGGATCGCACCACTCCGAGGGCCTTCTGGACGCCCAGCTGCAGTGCCCGGCGCATCCGCCCGGTGACATGGCCACCAAGGGCACGCAGACGGCTGGCCAGCGAGCTGCCGGCCTGGGCCTCGCCCTCCTCGACAACGCGGCGGGTCTCGAGGGCCGCATCGCGCGGCTCCCGCGGCCTCTGCTCGGAGGAGTTGTAGGGCTGTTGCGGCCGCCTCGGCCCGCTCAGCCGCGTGCCCCAGGGCGGTGCGCAAGCCTGGAATCGACAAGACCAAAAGAAATCAGAAAGGGAGAAGCGAACCCTCTAAAGCGAAAAACCAACAAGCAAGAGTCAAACAGTGGCTCACCCTCGACTTGCTTCCTCTCCGACTCGAAGTCGCGGCGCGCGGACTCGATCGCCAACTCGAGGCGCTGGACGGTTTCGCCTTGCTCGCGGAGGACCAGCTCCTGGTTGGCGTTGCTGATGCTGAGCGCGAGCGCCTCGTCCTCGACCTTGGAGAACGCGGCGTTCCGCTCCTCCCGGTGACTTCTCCGCCGCCCTCGCGAGCGACGCGCTCCCGCTCCGGCCGCCGTCCGGCGTCGCCGAGGGCGCCCCGCTCCTCGCCGGAGCCGCCCCTCGCCGCCCCGGCGAGCGATGCGCTCTTGCCGGAGCTCGCTCCTCGGCGGCGACAAGGGCCGCGGCCTTGGCGTCGAGGGCGACCCTCGTGTCGTCGGCCTCCTTGGCGCGTCGCTCCAACCCCGCGCGCCCGCTCCTCGCCCCCGGCGGCCGTTGCGCTGCGCCCCCTCGAGCGACGTGCGGAGCTCCGGGTTTCGGCGCGAGCGGTGGCCACCTCCGCCTCCCGGTTGGCGGCCGCCGGCCGCGTCTTCTCCCGTGTCCGCGCGCGCATTCCACGGCGCCTCGTCGCGATCGACGAGGGCCGCGCGGACCCGCTCGAAGCTCGAGCGGCGCGGTGCGTCCTGTCCCGAGCTCTCCGGGAGCTCGTCGCACCACGCCATCGCCCGATACGCCGCCCGGTCGTCGGCGTCCTGAGAGCGTCGGCAAGCGCGTCGAAGGCGCTGCACCGCTCCCGGAGCTGGTGGACCTCGGCGTTCACCCGGGCCGAAGGCGTCGTACTTGTCATGGGCACGACGCTCGAGCTCCCCGGCAATCGCGGAATCGGAGCCCGTAAGCACCAAGACTTGAATGCAGCGCACGAAAACGAAAAGGGAAAAAGGACGAGCAACCATGGCTCACCCGGAAGACGAGCCGGCCGGGCCGCCGTGGACCTGCGCCGCCTCGTTCAGCGCGCGGTTGAGCGTAGCGCCGTGGCTCCGGAGCTCGCCCCAGAGCTCCTGCTCCCCCCGGGCGTCAGCAAACGCCGGGGGATCATCGACGGCTCCCTCCACCTGGGCAGGGCGGCCGGCGTGGGAGGACGAGGCCTCGGCACCATGTCGTCGGGCCCCCACCACCATATGACCCTCGTGTCGCCTCACGAGGGCCCCCTCCTGGGGCTCGGGGGAGTTCGTGGGCCAGCTGGCCCACTGATTCCACCCGGGCGGCGGAGAGTCGTCCGAGACTTCCACCACCTCCGCCTGCAAATCGCCGGCGGGCGCAGCTGCTTGCGCCGCCTCCGCCGACACCTCCACCTCGCGCCTCCGCGGCCGCGAGCGCCCGGCACGGCGCCGCGGCCACCACCCTCCGGCCGCGCCCCCGCAGCCACGGGCGCCGCGGGTTGCTCCCGCTCCGCCTCCTCCACGCAACGCGGCCCCGCGGGCCGCGCCTCCATCACCGCCGCCGCCGCGGCCCGCACCTCCGCGACGGCCGGCGCCGGCCACTCCTCGCCGACCGCCGGCCGCACCGCGGCGGGCCGATCCGATGGCCGAGACCTCGGGGTCCCGGCCGCACCCCGCGAGCTCTCACCCGCCGCCACCGTGTTTGTCCCCGCCCGCGGCGCCCTCGACGAGCGCCGCCGGGGTGGGGATGGACGCGTCCGTCCTCGCACCTTGGCGGGTGCGAGAGGAGGCACGGTTGGCACCACCCCCGCACGAGCACGGACGAAGGTTAGGGCGCCCGATCATCGACAAATCAAACCAAACGAAAAAAGACAAGGCTCCTTACCTCGAAGAGGAAAAGGCCCGTTTCCTCTTCCTCGAGGCCTCGGCGGATGAGGCCGCGGCGCGCCACGCTCGCCGTAGCGCCTCCCAACGGCGCCGGCCGTACGCGCGAGCACGCCCGCCCCCGTGCGCGGGCGCGCCCGACGCCGCACCTCCCGAAGGCGCCGCCGCGCGCGGGGCACGCTCGCCCCGCGTGCGGACACGCCCGCCGACGCGCCTCCCGACGATGGTGCCGCGCGTGCGGGCACGCTCGCCCCCGCGCGCGAGCACGCTTGACGCGCGCACGGGCGCGCTCGCCGCGCGCGCCTCCGTGGCGCGCGCGCGGCACCCCCGCGCGCGCGCGCCGCCCCGATGTCGATTGCCCGGCGGCGGGCGCCGGTGCGCCCGCCCCAGGCAAAGCCGCCCTTGACGCCGACACGGGTTCCGGCGATGGGGGCGCAGGCTGCCACCTGTCTGAGGGGCCCTCCCCCTCAGCCTCTTCCTCCTCGTCCTCCTCTGAGGATGAGGGCTCCTCGATCTCCGGGGAGGAGAGCCCCAGCTCCTCGCGCCACCGGTACTCCGCGGCCCGCCGGTCGCGGCGTGCTTGACGTCGCCTCGCGTGCTCCCTCTTGCGCGCCGCCCGCTCCCCGCCGCTCCCGCCGCGCCGCCCGGCCACGCGCGCGGGAGTCGGGGGTGGGCGGAACGGACTTGGCGATGGTGAAAGTCACCGACCGTACACGAAAGCAACAAGAGCGCGTCATGAGGTAAAGGCAACGCTAAGAACTGAAACGAAATCAAGAACCGCACTCACCAATGGGCCGGTGGGGAGCATCTCGAGGTCCCACGGGGGTCCGACACGCGAGCGGCGGCACCGGGTGTCGACGGCGCTCCGTGCCCGCGTGAGCGCGTACGGCCGCTCGAGGGGCGTCGGGAGCATCCGCGACCTCGCCGGTCGACGGGGTTGGCCGCCTCGTCACCTCGAAGATGCGGAGCGGCCTCTCCATCAAGGGCACGATCCGCCGGTGATGGAGGAAGGCGAGGACGCTCATCGCGTTCAGCCTGTGCGTCGCCGGGCCGCCGGCAGCGCGGCCGGGGACCGACTCCTGCCGACTCCGATGCTGGGCCGTGGACACCCCGTAGCCCCAGGAGTCAGGCCTCTCCTTGAACACCCGGCCGTGTGGGGGGGAGGCCGGGCTCGGCGTTACGCAAGTAGGAACCATCCCCGCTCCCGGCCCGGCGTTGTTCGTCGTCATGGTGCAGGGGATGTAGACGTCCTTGAATTGCCCCCGCAGGGCAAGCGACATCCCGCCGGTGCGCATCGCGCGGCGGGTCCTTGGCTCCGTCGTGGGCTGCGTGATGAGCTCCGCGCGGAAAAGGTGCACCCAGAGCTCCCAATTGACTGGGATCCCCAGGTACCCTTCGCAGACGCCCACGAATGTGGCCGCCTGCGAGATCGCGTTGGGGGCGAAGTTGTGCAGCTCCACCCCGTAGTAATAGCACATCGCCCGCATGAAGGTGCTCGCCGGCGCGGTGAAGCCCCGCTCGTGGTAGCGGATGAAGCTCACCACGTAGCCCTCCGGCGGGTTGGGCTCGCGGTCCGCTGCCGGCGGCACGATCCACTCCGCCGGACGTCCGTCTTCGTTGGCCGCCAGCTGGCCGGCGGCGACCAGCTCGCCAAGGGCAAACTGGGTCACCGTCGACCTCTCCCAGGCGTACGGCTCCAGGATCCTAAGGGGAGGCTGAGGCGGCGCCATGAGGAAGGACAAAGGAGTGCGAGGACGGAGAGCGAGGAACGAAGAAAGGCTCTAATGGCGACACCACGCGGTGGCAAGAGCTAAGCGAAGACGAAGGGGTGGGGGACTGAAAATGGTGAGGCGTCAAGGTAAAAACCGCCGTCTCCTCCTTCCCGCAGCTTTATAGGCCGACGGGCGAGCTCTCCGGAGCGGACGCCCCGCTCGCATTAACTGCAGGGAATCTTTCCTTCACGTCGACGGGCGGGCCCCACCACGACTGCAGCCGCCACGTCACGGCAGGCGGGCCATCATCACGGCAAAGACCCGCAGCGACCGAGGCGAAGCGGTCACGTCCGCCTGCAACGCCGCCCACTACACGCGCGCGCGCGGCTGCAGCGCCTAAAAAGACGCGCCCGCGCTGCAAAACCGCGGCCACGACCGCGAGGCACTTAAATGCCCGGGTCCCTTGCCAAGCAAGGAGAACCCTCGAGCGGGGCGAGCCCCCGGCTCGAAACAAAAGCAACCCTTGATGGAATATCGACGTGAGAAGGTCGCCCGGGACCTGCTCGATGTAGAGCAGGCACCGCGGGCACCCATGCCACGCAAAACCCTCGAGCGGCACGAGCCCCCGGCTCGAAACAAAAGCAACCCTCGATGGGATATCGACGTGAGAAGGTCGCCCGGGACCTGCTCGATGTAGAGCAGGCACCGCGGGCACCCATGCCACGCAAAACCCTCGAGCGGCACGAGCCCCCGGCTCGAAACAAAAGCAACCCTCGATGGGATATCGACGTGAGAAGGTCGCCCGGGACCTGCTCGATGTAGAGCAGGCACCGCGGGCACCCATGCCACGCAAAACCCTTGAGCGGCACGAGCCCTTGGCTCAGGATGACGTCAACCCTCGATGGGATATCGACGTGAGAAGGTCGCTCGGGACCTGCTCGATGTAGAGCTGGCACCGCGGGCACCCATGCCACGCAAAACCCTCGAGCGGCACGAGCCCCCGGCTCAAGACAATGTCAACCCTCCGAAGAAGGCACGCGCGTGAGAGGGTCGCTCAGGGCCTGCTTGAAGCAAAGAGGGCACCGCAAGCACCCATGCCGCGCTGCGCTGTCAACCAGCGCCTCGGGAGCTGGCTCGCCCAGATCCCCCGACGGCCGCAAACGCGAAAAGACGGGGCCGTCCAGGCACGGCCCCGCACGGCCCTACTGATCAGAGGTTCGAAGCCTGACCCTCGACGGGTTCGAACAGGCGCCTCAGATCGCAGAGTTAGGGACAACGAGGGCACGCGCATTCGAGCCGTTCCTCGAGCCCGTCGGCTCGAGGGTGCCCCACATGTCGTGTTCGAGAGCCAGCGAGGGCAGCTAGCAGGGGGATCCCACCGAGGGAGAGCTTCCGCGCCCTCGGTCCCTAGAGAACGGGACCGAGCCCCACCTAGCAAACCCATGCAAGCGCTTCCATGGACGTGTCTCCGGACCACGCAGCCTACCCTTATCGAACGGGGCATGGGCGTCCACTTGAACCACTTGCTACCAGCTCGAAGAGGAATCCGCAATTCGCGACCCGCTCGATGGGAGTTGCAGAAACCTCACCCTCCGTCCCGCGGAGGGACGGCGAGGGCGCGTTAAAAAACAAGACGTCAGGCTCTACCCGATCGCCTCGGACGGGCCAAGGCTCGGGGGCTTGACGCACGGCTACACCTCCTTGAAACTGCACCCGCCGGAGACAGTGACAGCGGTGCGTGCACCCCCGAAACCGGCAGAAATACCGCCGATGCCGGTTGGCATATGTGCCACGCCTCTCTGTCCAAAATTCTCGCGGTAAATCCCTGCAGGAGAACCCACACTCCTGCAGGGCTTCGGGGGCTAGACCCGCGGGTCCGCTGACGCGGCCCCACGGAAAGCGTTTGTTGACGGATAAAAGACGTATCCCTCTACGATCCGCAAGCGTACGGACCCCACACCTTTTTCACCACGGGATTCCCAAGGTTCTTGTCAATCCGCGGAGCAAGGGGATTACAAGCGTTCGATCAACAACGACACACTAGCTACTAAAACCCTAACTACTATTATACTAGAAAAACAACTAAACTCACTAGAGAGAATGATAAACGATCAAGAGAGAAGACACTCGCCCACGGGTCTACGATACTAGAGCATGCAATCGCTTAAAGACATGAAAAACCAATCTAATCTATCGGGGTTGTGACCACGGTTTCGCCCTTTCCCTCCTCTCGTACTGTCACTACGCGAAGGTAATCATGACTAGACCTTTGATGGCCACGGCGTATTGAATGGATCCAAGGAAGCATTGGAGCTCGTACTCCCTCTACAAAGACGGTAGCTAACCTTTAAGCATTAAAGTATATTCAACACAAGATGATAGATAGAAAATCCGACAAAGTGCGATTACATCTCACGATCGATTACAACCCATGGACGAATGAGAAGATTACGCCATCAAGGTGCCGATCATGGCACCGTTGATCATGGTTTCCCTTCCGCCGTGTCTTCCTCCTTCTCCACGAGAGGGTGCTTCCTTCGAGGTGGTTGATCTCCGGCCGGAGATCCTCCTCCCTCTCTCTAGCTTGAAGATGGCCTTCTCGGTGCGAATAAACTCCTCTCTCGTCCGTTGGCGGCGCGTCGGGGGTTTTAGGGTCGAAGATCCTTCGAGGGCAAGGAAGACGGGACCGAACCGGTGCCCGAAGTGGGCCGGGCCGATCCGACCGGGGCCGGCCGGCCCGAGCCCGTTTCGGCCGGTTCGGTCGCCCTTTTTGCTCCGTGGGTCCTCGTGCACTTATCTACTTCGCCCCCTCCACTTGGATGATTTTGACGCCGTTATCCTCGCGATCAAGATGAAGGCTCTCTTTGCATGAAGTTTGATCTTTTACGCTTCAATCCCCGGGGATGTTCCTCGTAGCACTTCGGTCCTCACCACCATTGGAAGTAATTTCAGCGAGCTCATGAACACGAACAAGACTCCATGAATGCTCCTTTGAACTTATTGCGAATCCGTCCTTTATGTCCATGATTTCCTACATAAACACAACACTTCCAAATGCATGCACAAAGATGAACTTGTTATATGATTAGTGTGCCTAGTGGCGGGTTAGTTCAATAATCAAATCCAAACCAAAGTGTAATGAACATGCTAGGTGCACCAAAATACACCGTCAACATCTCCCCCACACTTAGCTCTTGCTCGTCCTCGAGCAAGTACTCGTAAAAGAACTTCGTCCAAGGAGTGTAATCGTGTATCACTTATCCTTCTTCACAAGTTAGTCAATCCCTTCATCATTAATACATAAACACAAAGTAATGATAATCAAACATAAACATGGGCGTTTAGAACTTTTACCACGTCAAGATTTACCCCACAACTCAAACTCTTCACTCGAAGCTTTCATTTTCAGCCACACTTACTTCTTTGCTTCCATCGGAGGGTTTTTGTGGTTTTCAAAACAAAAATTCCCGCAACAAGTATTAGACAAAAACCTTTCTCCAAGCTCTTTCAAGTCACTCATATAAAGTGTCTATCCTAACCAAATTTTATAAAACTCTCACCTCCCATTAATCTCTCATATATCATGTAAAAGTGGAGCTATAGGTAGGGCTAGCACAATCAACACAAGTATTGTCAAACTAAGAACTTCCTCTAATGGTTGTCTACCTTTCGAGCCAATGATCATGAGAATTAACCATATGTAGGGATATCAAGGACGAGAAGATTTAGAATGGTGGACATGTGCAAGGGCAAAAGAAAATTGTGACTTCAAGGCACCAATGATGTCCTCGTTGTCGGATTGCACATGGTTGGAAATAGAGTAAAAGTTTCGTCTCACAATCAACGTGACATCCTTCCTTACACTTTATTATTTTTCTTTTCTTTCACTTGATCTATCCCTCTCATATCTTCATTGCTAACTCATCTTTTTTTTTCTTTTCTTCTTTCATTCACATATGATTTTTCTTTCTTTCTTTCTTTCTTTCTTTCTTTTCCATACACATACTTTTTCTCTTTATTTTTCTCTCTCTTGACAACTTTTCAAAGCTTTCAATTCTCTCTTTCCTCGCATGCATACAATCTGAAATTTTTAAATAAACCATGCTAGAGACGAGACGAAACTTTGAAAATAGGTTGTGTTCAAGGAATACGATGTTCGAAAGAGGTGTATAGGTTTGGGTATGGAATCCGGCGATGTACATGACTTTCGTTGTGAAAGACATGTTACCGAATGAATGACGAGGCTAGCAACAAAAGATAAGCACAAGGACATGATCATTGCTCGAAATTAAAACTCACCAAGAGAGAAGGGTCCTAGCCTAACTCATCGAGCTAATCACACTTATAGTGGAGCGAAAAAACAAACTTGGCTTTGGATAGGAATTTTTTATACTCTCAACTTGGAAAAAGAGATTTTGCTAACCTTTATTACAAGGGTTTTAATATAATTTTCAGAACTGAAATCCTCCAATTTTTAGCATCGAACATAGCACAACTAGCATGTGAAGCTCAAGATCGAAGTGCGGTATGGGTACTTTAAGTAGTAGCGATTCCACTAAGCACCACGGTAAACGATTTTCAAACCACATACTTGTGTTCATATATCAAGAATCGAAGATTAGACAAACAAGTAAATAAAGATAAACAATACAAAAAACACAAAGATATATATAAAACTCTTTTTATTTGGTTTTCTTGACTCAACACTAATTTAAGACACTTGCAAAAATTTTAAAACAGACTCAAAAACTAAAAACTCATTAAAACGCTAAGACTCTCACACGAAGATTAAACCGAGCCTAAATTTGAAGTTCAAAAGCTAAGGCTAGCGATCTAGCTTTCCCCCACACTTAAAACATACGACGTCCTCGTCGTATCTTACAAAAACCAAAGGGGAAAACTAGATCTAATGGTACTTCGAGCAAGCTTTGCACCACTTGCCTCTCATGTTTCCAACCATGCCAAAAAGCTTGCGCACGTTACGGTTAAGGAACTTGTAGTCATCTTCAACTACGCGCTCCAAGTCCTCCATACGCCGCTTCATCGCTTCCATGGTTTGAAGACATTCGTCGGCCGACGCGTAGAGAGCCGCGATGGATTGACGGCAAAATCGACAACACACGGATGCAATCCGAAGGGGTCGTCGTCGCCATAATCTCCACCGTTGTCACCACCGTCGTCGCCACCTCCATTGTTGTCGCCTTCGCCACCGCCGTTGCCGTCGCCGTTGGGGCCTTCGGGAGTCCTTTCATAAGGATGCTCATCCCAATCATCATCATCTCTACCGGCGGCCGCCCACGAGCTCGGGCTACGATCGTCGGAGTAGTCGCTATCCCCATATTCCTTAGGCTCCGGCGACACCTCCTTGTAATCCTTACGCTTGATGCCTTGGAGACGTGCCGACCTTCGAACGGGTGTAGGGACCTTCTCTCCTTTGACGGGGTTGCGAGATGCAAGAGCTCCGGTCGGGACACGTCCTCCGCAACGGATACGTGCGGTCCTCTTGACGGGTAGCTTGACCTCGCATCGCATCGCCTCCTCCATCGATGGCTTCTTGGCTTCTACCTTCAACTCTAAGCTTTTTGGAGGCTCAATGGCTGCTACAAGGGTGCAACACATTGCTCGAAAGGATTGATTCTCGAGCTCCCAATTCGGCCAAATATATAGTCCCGAGAGAAAAGCCCCGGGAACCTTATTTTCCTTTTTTACACTTCCCTTAAAATTTTCCGACCAAACAAGGAAGTCAAAAAGGAGCAATTCGGGCGAAATTCGGGGACATCGGGCGTCGGGCCCCGCCCGGGCCGATCCTATCGGGCCGGCCGGCCCACCCCCGCCTCGGGGCGGGCCGGTCCGGTTTTTGCACACCGCCCTATTTTTTTCGTCTTCGGCCCGTGGGAAAAAGTTGGCCCGGTTAATCTTCGCGAAAAACTCCCGAAAGCTAAAAAAGAAAAATTATTTACGGAAGTTGGTGCCTTGTTTTTCGTCCTAGGCGGGACGTTCGGGCTCTTCCTCCATGGTAAAGACGTCAACATGATGAACGGGCACGATGTCGGGTTCGTAGTAAACCTTAAGCCGCTGTCCATTCACCACAAATTGATCGCCGTTTATATCCATAATGGTTACCGCTCCGTTGGAGAACACCGAATGCACAACATAAGGTCCGTCCCACTTGCTTTGCAATTTCCCCTTTCCGAAGGTTTTAAACCTCGAATTGTAGAGGAGGACCTTATCTCCTTCTTTAAATTCTTTTTTCTTCAATCTTTTATCGTACCACCTTTTGATTCTCTCCTTGTATATGCTTGCGTTTTCATAAGCTTTCAACCTCAACTCCTCTAGCTCGCTTATTTGAATTCTCCGTTTCACCACCGCGGCATCGAGATCAAGGTTCATCTCTTTAATCGCCCAATAGGCTTTATGTTCTAACTCAACCGGAAGGTGGCAAGCTTTTCCATAGACGAATTGATAGGGGGTCATACCTATCGGTGTTTTAAACGCCGTTCGATAAGCCCATAAAGCTCCGTCTAATTTCTTTGACCAATCCTTGCCTCCCTTCTCTATGGTCTTGTTAAGTATGCTTTTTAATTGCCTATTTGACGTCTCCGCTTGTCCGTTGGTTTGTGGGTGATAGGCCGTGGAGACCCTATGCTCAATTCCCAACTTGGACAAGCACTTTTTGAAGTTCTTCCGGTGAAATGAGTTCCTCCATCACTTATCAAGATTCTCGGTGTACCGAAACGGGGAAAAATCACGTTCTTGATCATAGTGATGGACTCCTCCGTGGAAGCTTTACGACATGGTATAGCCTCTACCCACTTGGATACGTAATCGACCATAACAAGTATATACTCGAATCCAAATGAGTTTTTAAAAGGCCCCATGAAGTCTATGCCCCATACATCGAATATGTCGACTTGCAAGTTGTATTTCAAAGGCATAGAATTTCTTTGAGAGATGTTTCCGGTTCTTTGGCATTCGGGGCATGACGCAACATATCTTTTAGTATCTTCATGCATCTCCGGCCAATAGAATCCGCTCGACCATACCTTGGCTTCGGTTCGAAAATGGCTATAGTGCCCACCGTACTCCGCCGAGTGGCACTTTCTTAGAATCTCAAGCCTCTCTTCCCTTGGCACACATCTTCTCATCACTCCATCATTGCCAAGCTTGAAGAGGTATGGTGCATCCCAAAAATATTTCTTACTTTCGGAGATTATCTTCCTCTGAGTGTTTTTATCTAGATGATCGAGGGGCATCTTTCGAATTGCTCTAATTATGTCAATCATCCAAGTATCTTTATCAAGCACTCTATAGAGGTGGTCATCTCTCATCTTATCTTCTATGGGCTCTTTATCATCTTGCCCACGATTCATCCTAGACAAATGATCGGCCACAACATTCTCCACCCCCTTTTTATCACGAATTTCAACATCGAACTCTTGGAGAAGAAGGATCCAACGAATCAAACGAGGTTTAGCTTCCTTCTTAGCCAAGAGATACTTTATAGCTGCGTGATCGGTGTAAACAATGACTTTCGAGTTCACGATGTAGGATCTGAATTTTTCGAAAGCGAATACCACCGCTAGCAATTCTTTTTCCGTAGTAGCGTAATTTAATTGTGCCCCCACTAAGAGTTTTGCTAGCGTAGTAAACGGCGTGAACCCGGCCTTCCTTTCTTTGTCCCAAGACCGCGCCTACGGCGTAGTCACTTGCGTCACACATGATCTCGAAAGGTTGGCTCCAATCCGGAGGTTGGATGATGGGAGCACTCACCAACGCATTTTTCAAGGTCCGGAATGCCGCTAGGCACTTCTCATCAAAGTCGAAAGCCACATCCTTTTGAAGAAGGTGTGTTAAAGGCTTAGTGATCTTCGAGAAGTCCTTTATAAATCTTCTATAGAATCCGGCATGGCCTAGAAAGCTCCTTAAGGACTTAACATCCGTAGGAGGTGGGAGTTGCTCAACCGTCTCTACCTTAGCCTTGTCCACTTCAATTCCTCTCTCGGATATAACATGTCCGAGCACTATGCCTTGCTTAACCATGAAGTGGCACTTTTTCCAATTTAAAACCAAATCTACCTCCGCACACCTTGTAAGGACCTTTTCTAAGTTTGCTAAGCAATCCATGAACGTCTTCCCGTAAACGG
The DNA here is from genome assembly GCA_947561735.1 of Cenchrus americanus. Taxonomy (NCBI): domain Eukaryota; kingdom Viridiplantae; phylum Streptophyta; class Magnoliopsida; order Poales; family Poaceae; genus Cenchrus; species Cenchrus americanus. The sequence goes on along the minus strand of OX387241.1, from coordinate 26,402,549 downwards.
AAAAATCATCCATAAACACTTCAACAATTTCTTCGATGAATTCCGAAAACACGGCCATCATGCAACGTTGAAAAGAGGCCGGAGCGTTGCATAGGCCGAAGGGCATCCTCCTATATGCAAACGTTCCGTAAGGACACGTAAATGTTGTCTTATGTTGATCTTCCGGGTGAATGGGAATTTGCATGAACCCCGAGTATCCATCGAGAAAGCAAAAATAAGCGTGGTTTGCTAACCTCTCGAGCATCTCGTCTATGAACGGTAGGGGGAAGTGATCTTTCTTCGTCGCTTTGTTAAGCTTACGGTAATCAATACACATCCGCCACCCGGTCACGGTTCTTTGCGGTATCAATTCGTTCTTCTCATTCTTCACCACGGTCAAACCTCCTTTCTTCGGTACACAATGTACCGGCTCACCCATTCGCTATGTGGAACCGGGTAGATGATTCCGGCATCAAGTAACTTGATAACCTCTTTCTTTACTACCTCTCGCATGGCATGGGTTAGCCTCCTTTGATGGTCCACTACGGGCTTACATTGGTCTTCCATTGGTATACGATGAGTGCAAAAGGCTGGGCTAATACCTTTGAGATCGTTAATTGAATATCCAATCACCTTCCTATGTTTTTTTAATAAAATCAGCAACGCTTCATTTTCTTCGGGACTCAACTCGTCGCTCACAATGATTGGATAGGTTTTGTCTGGCCCCAAAAATTCATATTTTAATCCCTTGGGCAAAGGTTTAAGGTCTACTTCGGGCACTTGTGGCTCCTCGGGTTTGATTTCTCCTATGTCTTCGAACTTCTCTTCCTCCATGCTACCATCATGCGGCTCTAAGCCTTTTGTTGCTTCCTCTAGTTCTTCATCTTGTTGATTACTAATTTGATTTTCCATCGCTCTTTGCAGCGGGTCTCTAAGGGTTTCAACAAAACAAAGACTATCTATCTCTTCTATTTCTTCATCTTCGGGAGGAAAAGGAGTGAGGTGTTTAGAAGCACGAAGAAAGTTATATGTGTACTTTGTTCCATTAAGGTTCATTGTTACTTTGCCTTCTCCGGCTTCTAACACGGCATCAACCAACTTAAGAAAAGGCCTACCTAAGATTATATGATCAGAATTACTATGGTAAGCATCAATAACAAAGAAATCGGTTGGTATGTAGTTTCTAGAGATTTTTACTTTCATGTTGCAAGCAATACCTAGAGGTTTGATAGTTCTACCATCTCCCATAATTAATTTCGTTGATGTTGGAGCTAAGTCTAGGTTGTGGTATTGAACTTTATCGTAAATTTTAGAAGATAGAACACTTACTTGGGCTCCGATGTCGCATAAGGCTTTGCATTGAACTCCGTTGATCTCGCAACTCAAGTGCGGCGTCATCTTCTCTTCTTCTTCGGATCCGATCGAATAAATTTCAGCAAGGCGAGCGTATGGTGATGCTTCGGGCTTGATCCCCATGATCCTCTTCACCTCGGCAATATGTTCCGGATCCACCACATCATCTCCAAAGAGCTTTTCAAAAATCTCACCGGTGGTTTCGAGGTCGTATGAATTTTCAGCTTTCCTCTCCGGTGGGAAATCGACTTCCAATGCTCTTGCCATTCCCTTTTGATTAGGGAACGGTCTTCTCTTGTCGAATACTTCTCCGTAATCAATAGGAACCCAATCCATTGGCTCGAACTCCCTTAGTGGCTTCGCGCTTGACATGCTTCTCTTGTTCGTCTCATTTGGTGCGGCGAAGTCGACGTTTGGTATAGTTCTTGACTTGATGTGTTCTTGTTCAAGCTTCTCCATGATTGGCTCCTCTTTTGTGACTTCCGGGTTGCCTCTTTAGAAAAATCAGCAAGCTTTTTCTTCCTTGAATTGAATTCCGGCTCTTCCGCAAGTCTTGTTTCCCAATCTCTTCGCATGGCGGCCGCTTTGCTAACTTTTTGTAGAAGTTGGGCGGCTTCCGTGAGTGTTTTCTCCATGAGATCCCCACTCGCACACATTTCGACGTGTCGCATGCAACTAGGGGTTAGGGAAAAGAAAAATGTATGCAAGAGTACGTCACCGGTGAAGCCGAGTTTTGGTCCTTGTTCGATTAATTCATTAAACCTATCCCAGTGCTTGGTCTATCCCTTCCTCTTCTCCTTGCATAAAATTGATCACTTGCCTCCTTAGATGTTGAACCTTGCTCATTGGAAAGAACTTCTCGCAAAACTTCTTTGTCAACTTGTTCCAATTGCCTTCAACTTCAAAGGACGCAACCGAATACCATGTCTTTGCTTTGCCGGCAAGTGAGTAGGGAAAGAGATTCCATTTGAACCATTCATCGGGAACTCCTTCTTGACGCACCGTGTTGCATATTGTCGTGAAATCCCTTATGTGTCTATATGGGTTCTCCGTAACCATCCCTTCAAATGGGTTTTCCGCCACCATCTTCATGATCTTGGATTTAATTTCATACTTGGTCGCTTCGAGCTTCGAATCCGACTCTTGTACCTTTATGTCTTCACATCGAGGGCTAGCGTAATCCCTTAATGATTTCTCCGGTTCTTCCACGGGTTGATTAACGAACTCCATCTAGACAATAAGATAAAACAAAAACAAAAAAGAAACAAGTGTTTTTCTGATAATATATGTTAGATATAGCAAATAAAAGATAAACTAAAATATAAAACTAAGTTAGATGCAAATCAAACGATGTAAACTAACTTGCTCCCCGGCAACGGCGCCAGAAAAAGGGGCTTGTTGACGGATAAAAGACGTATCCCTCTACGATCCGCAAGCGTACGGACCCCACACCTTTTTCACCACGGGATTCCCAAGGTTCTTGTCAATCCGCGGAGCAAGGGGATTACAAGCGTTCGATCAACAACGACACACTAGCTACTAAAACCCTAACTACTATTATACTAGAAAAACAACTAAACTCACTAGAGAGAATGATAAACGATCAAGAGAGAAGACACTCGCCCACGGGTCTACGATACTAGAGCATGCAATCGCTTAAAGACATGAAAAACCAATCTAATCTATCGGGGTTGTGACCACGGTTTCGCCCTTTCCCTCCTCTCGTACTGTCACTACGCGAAGGTAATCATGACTAGACCTTTGATGGCCACGGCGTATTGAATGGATCCAAGGAAGCATTGGAGCTCGTACTCCCTCTACAAGACGGTAGCTAACCTTTAAGCATTAAAGTATATTCAACACAAGATGATAGATAGAAAATCCGACAAAGTGCGATTACATCTCACGATCGATTACAACCCATGGACGAATGAGAAGATTACGCCATCAAGGTGCCGATCATGGCACCGTTGATCATGGTTTCCCTTCCGCCGTGTCTTCCTCCTTCTCCACGAGAGGGTGCTTCCTTCGAGGTGGTTGATCTCCGGCCCCGGAGATCCTCCTCCCTCTCTCTAGCTTGAAGATGGCCTTCGGTGCGAATAAACTCCTCTCTGTCCGTTGGCGGCGCGTCGGGGGTTTTAGGGTCGAAGATCCTTCGAGGGCAAGGAAGACGGGACCGAACCGGTGCCCGAAGTGGGCCGGGCCGATCCGAGGGGGCCGGCCGGCCCGTGCCCGGTTTCGGCCGGTTCGGTCGCCCTTTTGCTCCGTGGGTCCTCGTGCACTTATCTACTTCGCCCCCTCCACTTGGATGATTTTGACGCCGTTATCCTCGCGATCAAGATGGAGGCTCTCTTTGCATGAAGTTTGATCTTTTACGCTTCAATCCCCGGGGATGTTCCTCGTAGCACTTCGGTCCTCACCACCATTGGAAGTAATTTCAGCGAGCTCATGAACACGAACAAGACTCCATGAATGCTCCTTTGAACTTATTGCGAATCCGTCCTTTATGTCCATGATTTCCTACATAAACACAACACTTCCAAATGCATGCACAAAGATGAACTTGTTATATGATTAGTGTGCCTAGTGGCGGGTTAGTTCAATAATCAAATCCAAACCAAAGTGTAATGAACATGCTAGGTGCACCAAAATACACCGTCAACGGCGTTCGCAAACAAGGAGGGAAGAACGTCCTATCAGTAGGTTCCAGCATCTGCGGGAGCCTCAATGGCAAACCCGCAGATGCTCGGGGGCTACTATCGGGGACAGCCCTAGGGGTCCCCTTAAACAACGGGGAAATCCTCACTTGAATCCCGGTACCGAAACACGCTAAGCCTAACCATGCAGGTGCTAACCATGCAGGACACGGCCCACGCCGTGGGACCCCGACGGCCCACCAAGACGGCCCTCTTCGCTCGAGAGCGCGCGCCCCCTCGGGCGGGCTCCGCCCCGTTCGAGGGGCAACGCTTCCCTCGAGCGGTCCCGCGCCGCTCGAGGGCTCACTCCCCCTCGAGCGGGTCTCGTCTCGCTCGAGGGTTCGTCCCGCCCTCGGGCCGGGGCCCGCCACGCTCACGGGCGCCCGCACGCGTGCGCCAGCCCCCGTACACGGGCATTTAACGCCCTGACACAGGCGGGGCGGCGCCATCATGCGCCCGGGGCTCGCGCCCCGGTACCGACGCACCAACTCCCCAGGGAGGAGCCCATCCCCACCACTGTGGGGAGGGACTGTGAGGTACGGCCTGTGTCAGTCCCGTGACACCGCGCGCCTACTACAGTACGGCTAACGCGCCCGACCCTCGAAGGGGGGCCGGACGCACCCTCGATTTCACTTTCCCGTGACCCTACAGGGTTAGGTGGAGGCGCTAGGCCGGTGGATTGCCATCCCGACCACTGTAACGGCGCGGCCGCCGTACCCACGCGTGCGTGCGCACGCCCGCACTTGCGCAAAGCAACCACTCCGACACCGTGAAGCGCGTTGGGAAGGAACGCCGTTCGCCTACCCCCCGTGCCCCCCGTGCCGGCCATCGTCAGCACCTCCCTCGAAGCCTATCAGGGGACGCCACCACCATCCGCCGCTCTCCTACCCTCGAACCGCCACTGTTCGGGTACAAGTCAGGCCATGATGACCAGATCGCTGCAAGGATCGTCCGGAAGGCCGCCCACTCTACAGCGTAGCACGACGTGCATCCCTCACGTAGCCAGGTAGCACGGCGTGCATGTAACCCGCCGCCCCCTTGATCTATAAAAGGGGGGGGGGGGGGGGGGCGAACCCCCGGGGGGGGGGGGGGGGACGGAGTTCGACACAAGAACACTCACACAGCACGTACTCATTCTCATTCTCCCACAATATCTTCAGCCACTCCTCCAGGGACTTGGAAGCCACGCTTCCTCTCCCGCCTTGCTTGTATTTGCCCCACTACAAGCACCCCCGGTGCTAAGTAATATAGTGCCCCGAGCACGCCCCTGCTGGACGTACGGCCCCCTCGGCCGGAACCAGGATAAACCTCTGTGTCACTTATTGCTTAGCATCGACCATTGAGGGATAGACCTCGGCGCTATCTACTGGTTAGTGTCGGGACCATATTCCGCACCGACACTTCGGTCAACTCAAGACCGACGCAACGCCCCAGGCGTGCGCTTACTTCGGCCGAATCATGGCCCTGCCCCGCTTCAAGCGGTTGTCTCTTCGGTCAACTCGAGACCGACGCATCGCTCCAGGCGTGCGCTTACTTCGGCCGAATCATGGCCCTGCCCCGCTTCGAGCGGTTGTCTCTTCGGTCAACTCGAGACCGACGCATCGCTCCAGGCGTGCGCTTACTTCGGCCGAATCATGGCCCTGCCCCGCTTCGAGCGGTTCTCTCTTCGGTCAACTCGAGACCGACGCATCGCTCCAGGCGTGCGCTTACTTCGGCCGAATCATGGCCCTGCCCCGCTTCGAGCGGTTCTCTCTTCGGTCACGACGATAAGTGACAGGCTTGGTGTGCGTGCCCCTAAGGCGATCCGCGCCAAGGCTGTTACTTACCGCGCCGAAGGCCACTTCGGAGACTAGGCCCCCCCGGAGGCGGTGGCCTAGCTTCGATAGAGTGGCGAGAGCATTCTTTTAGAAAGAAAGGTAAACTGCACACGAAGGGATGGGGGATAGCTGACTTATATTACATGTCAGAAATCGAAGGGATACAAAGGGCCGCCTCATTAAAAACCTCACACTTCGCGGATCCGGAGGGGAACCACGAAGCTTTCCCCGTGAGGAAAAGAGTACGTCCCCCACTACTTTAATGTACATAGGATACAAAGTCGGTATTTCGACCTAAAGGAAAGAGAAACTATTGAAACTCAAAGACTATGCTAAGAACTCGCAGCTGCTTCAGACGAAGTACTTCTGAAGCATATCCACATTCCAGGTGTATGGCTCTTCGTCGCCCATCGCCCGACGCAGCTTGAAGGTCGCTTCGTTTGCGGTGGCCGTTGCTATGAACGGGCCTTCCCATTTCCCGTGCATCTTACCCTTCAATTTGCCCTTCGGCACCTTTCGTAGCACTAGGTCCCCTGACCGAATGAGCTTTGGTTTGATCTTCTTGTTTTTCCACCTTCGGGTTTCGTCTTGGTAGGCCAAGAGGTTTTCGGCTGCCTGTAAGCGGACCTCCTCGATGTTCTGAACCGAAGCCTTGAGGTCTTCGTCTCCGGAAGGTGTATTCCTCCAGGTGCCCAGGTACAATTCTTCGGGCAGCATGGCTTCCTCCCCGTACAGTAGCTTCAAGGGGGAGAACTGGGTAGTTTTGGATGTGGTGGTGTTGTGGGACCAGACTACCCTCGGTAGTTCTTCGGCCCATTTGCTCTTGGGTAAGTCAGTGATGTTCCTCTTGATGCCAGCGAAGATGATTCCGTTGGCCCGCTCGACCGCCCCGTTGGACTGTGGGTGGTAGACCGAAGCGGCTACGCCCTTCGTTCCCAAGTATGCGCGGGAATTCCTTGAACTCGCGCCGTCAAACTCGCTTGCCATTATCCACCGTGACCTCGTGAGGGACACCGAAGCGGCACACTATGTTTTGCCGAAGAACTTCGAATGGTTGCCGATGTGATGCTCAGCAACGGCTTTGCTTCAACCCACTTGGAGAAATATTCAACCGCCACAACTGCGTGAGTGTAGTTTCCAGGTGCCGTGGGTAGCGGGCCGACGATGTCAACACCCCACCGAGCGAAGGGCCACACCGGTGGTAACAACTGTATCTCGTTGGAAGCAAACTTGCTGTAGGGCGCATGGCGCTGGCACTCTGGACAGTGGCGCACAATGTCGTGGGCGTCTGCCACTGCCGAAGGCCAGTAGAAACCTTGGCGGAAAGCTTTCTGCACCAAAGCTCTGGTGCCGAGGTGGTGTGAGCACATGCCGCTGTGGATTTCGTGCAGTAGCTGCTTCCCCTCGGTGACTGATATGCACTTTAATAGTGGAGCGCACACCCCTCTTCGGTACAAGTTGCCGTCGACAAGGTGATAGTTCCTCGCCCTGATTGCCACCCTCTTGGCGATGACTCCATCTTCGGCCTCATAATATCCTTTGAGCGCCGCCACTATTGGGGCGCGCCAGTCCTCGCTCTGAATTGCGTTCACAAACTTGGGGGGTGCTGCTTCGTCGGCTGCGGACCTTGATGTGGTTGTTTCATAAAAAACATCTGGTGGCAGGGGCTCATTCAGCGCGGTTGCCTTCGCAATAGCATCGGCCTCCTTGTTATGATTCCTGGGAAAACTTCTCACTGTGATGCCGATGAAGAATTTCTCCATGCTTCGGACGGCTTGTAGATACTTCATCATATCTGGGTTCTTTGCCTTGTAGGTTTTCCCAATATGGCAAGCGACAAGCTCAGAGTCCGTCAGGATGACGAGCCTCCTGGCACCTACAGCCCTGGCCTTCCGAAGTGCGAGCAGCAGACCTTCATACTCTGCCACATTGTTTGTACAGTTGTCATAGTTCAGCCGCAGGGCATATCGGAGTTTGATGCCCGAAGGGGACTTTAAGACTGCTGCGGCCGCCGAACCAAGGTGGCAGTATGCGCCGTCACACTGGACTTCCCATATTGGCTCTATGACTATTGCTTCCCCCTTCGGCGCCGAAGGCGTCCAATCAGCTACAAAGTCAGCGAGGACTTGAGATTTTATTGCGCTGCGGGCGACGAAGCTTATGACATGCTCCGCCAACTCCGAGGCCCACTTGCCCATCCTGCCTGTTGGCTCCTTGTTCTCGAACATGTCCCGAAGGGGGAAAGCTGTGGGTACCAAGACGTTGTGGCTCTGGAAGTAATGCCGAAGCTTCCTTTTTGCCATCACAACCGCATATGCCATCTTTTCCATTTTGGAGTAGAGCAGCTTTGAGCCGCTCAGAGCTTCGGAGACATAGTATATAGGAAATTGCCTCAGGACATCTGCCTCCCTGCGCTCTTCCACGAGCACTGCACTAACTACTGTATCGGTTGCTGCAATGTACAACAGCAGGTCGGCCTTCGGTGACGGCTTGGTCATGATTGCAGCATCTTCAAGGTATTTCTTCAGTTCATCGAAGGCTTGCTGCTGCTCTGGGCCCCATTGGAAGGCTGAGTTTGCTCGGAGGACCTTGAAAAAAGGCAGGCTTCGCTCGGCGGCTTTTGAGATAAATCGGTTCAGGGAGGCGATTCTGCCAGTAAGCCTTTGGACTTCCTTTCGGGTGGCTGGGGGCTGCATCCTTCGTAGGGCCTCGATCTTTTGGGGGTTCGCCTGGATGCCCCGCTTGGAAACCATGCAGCCCAACAGTTGCCCTTTCCGGATGCCGAAGATGCACTTCTCTGGGTTAAGCTTGAGGCCATTTTGCCTCATGTTGTCGAAGGTCTCGGTTAGATCTGCGATGTGATCTTGCTCTTTTTCGCTCATGATGACGATGTCGTGGACGTACGCCGAAGCGTTGCGCCCCAGCTGGTTGCCCAGGATCAGCTTCATCATGCGGTTGAAGGTTGACCCGGCGTTGCGCAAGCCTTCGGGCATTCTGACGAAGCAGAAGACACCAAAGGGGGTTGTAAATCCGGTTTTTGCTTCGTCCTCCCTTCGCATCCACACTTGGTGATAGCCGGAGAAGCAATCTAAGAGGCTTAACATGTCGCAGCCGGCGGCCTGATCAATAATGACATCGATCCTTGGCAGTGGAAAGGGATCCTTCGGGCATGCCTTGTTGAGTTCAGTGAAGTCAATGCACATTCTCATGTTGCCGTTCTTCTTCGGTACCATGACCACGTTTGCCACCCAGATGGGGTATTGGACTTCTCTGATTATTCTTGCGTCGAGCAGCTTCTGCACTTCGGCCTCCGCAGACTTGACTCTATCCGCCGACATGGGCCGCTGCCTCTGCAACTTCGGTTTAACTTTTGGGTCAGTGTTGAGCGCATGCTCTATGACTGAGCGATGAACGCCCGTCGGTCGACTTGGACCATGCGAAGACATCTTGGTTGTTACGAAGGAACTGCAAGAGTCGACTTTCGTCTTCTGCGCTGATCTCAGCGCCTATCATCACGGTTCTGCTTGGCACATCCGCGCATAAGGGGACTGTCTTTGTGACGTCGACAGCCTTCATGCGTTCAGCTTCGGCCCCCTTCATGGACTGCCTCATCTGGGCTTCGGCCTTGTGCTCTTCGGCCACTGCAGCTTCGTTGCTCTCGTCTTCATTGATAACATGGACTTGTCTGTTGTGGACCGAAGTGTTGCGCTCGGCTCTTCGGGCCTCCTCCTGGCTGCCGTAGACTGATATTACTCCTGCCGCCGTCGGTATCTTCATTAGCAGGTACCCTTGGTGGATAACCGCCGCGAACTTGTTTATGGTGTTGCGGCCGAAGATGGCGTTGTACGGGTACGCGAAGTCCACAACATCGAATGTTATGACCTCAGTTCTCATGGTGGCGTCTTGGCCGAAGGATACATTGACATCAATTTTGCCCAGGGCTTCGATTTTTTTGTTGCCGAAGCCGTACAGCGGGTGTTCTGCCTTCTTCAGGTCTTCCTTCTTGAACCCCATGCGGTGAAACATTGCCGGGTCGGGATATCCGCCGAGCGCCGTTATCGACGAGGATCCTCCCCACGTCGTTGCCGAAGTAGTACTTTGTGTTTTTGCCGATGTTGGCCCTTATGACGAGCGGATCGTTGTGGGGGTAGTGCTTGCGCCGGATGTCAGCTGCCGTAAAGGTTATGGGGACATGGGACCATGGCAGGTGAAAATACTTGCCGGAGCAAATATGTGATACGCTTCGGTAGTAGTCTTGGCGCTGCCTCTTTGTCTCGTGGGTCGGCTCATTGGATCCGCCGGAGATCACATTGATTATGTTGAGCATGCCCGTCATCCCCGAGCTGCTGGGGTCAGGGATCTCTTGCTTTGGTGTGGGTGGAGGTGGGGGTTGGTTATGGGTGTAGTGTGCTTGGTGTTGGGTGGCTGGGTTCGGCCACGAAGGCACGAAGACCGAAGGCTGTTGCGTGAGCGGTGGAGGAGGTGGGAGCAACTGCGGCGCGGGGGATGCGTAAGGCTGTGGTGGGTGGAAGGCAAGTGCAGGTGCCGAAGGTTGGTAGGGCTGGTGATGGTATGGTGGTGGCAGGGCCCTAAACTGGCCCGCATTTTGGTACTTCATGACATGGTTCACGGCCATGCCTGCTGCCTTCGCCTTCTCCTCCGCCTCCCACTCCATCTTCATCTTGACCGCCGCAGGGCACTGGTGCGTGTGGTGCTGGGCATCGATCCCGTGAAGCCAGCAAAAAAACCGCTCGCCGCCGGCCCGCTGCGGCTGGCTATGTTGCTGTGGCTTCGGCCCCCTGTTATGCTTGTATCCGCCCTTGTGCCCGCCGCCCTTGTTCTGGTGCTGGTCGGGGGGCGCAGACACGTTGTTGATCTGACGGTTCGCTTGCTTCGGCGGCTGGTTATGCCACCCCTTCGGTTGGTCCCACTGCCCTTGTTGCTTCTGCTTCTTTGCTGCGTTCGCTCGGTCGATCCTTCGGCGGCGGCCCTTGTCAGACTTGCAGTATTCTTGCATGACTTCAAATAACTCTTGCAGAGACTTCGGCTTGACCCTGTCAAGCACATCTTGGCAGTTTCCAACCCTCAGGCCCCCGACGATGGCGTCGATGATGCTGCTTTCGGACACCGTGGGCGCACGTGCTGTCAATTTGACAACCATGTGCATGTACTCTTGTAGCGACTCGCGGTCCCCCTGGACACACATGTTGACGAGGTCGTTGGAGTCTAGCTCTTCGACCTGCATGCCTTTGAAGCCGGAGAGCGACTTGTTTCTGTACCGGAACCAAGATGTTATGTGCCCCTTCGGTATGTTGGCATACCAATACTGGACTTCTCCCTTGAGCGCGAGTACGAGGGCCTTCGCCTTTGTGGTGGCGTCACCCCCATTGGACTCAACCGCCGCCTCGAACTTCATTAGGAACTCCTTGGGATCGTAGTCTCCGTCATACTGGGGCAGGGTGTTGGCGTTGAATCGACGAGGCCACGGCGCGCTCTCAAGCTCGACCGAGAGCGGGGACACCGGGACCACGTTACGAAGTGGAGCGTCGTCGGGAGCGAGGTGCTCGTGCACCGCCCCTCGTCTTGGCGGTGCCCTATGCTTTGCCCTTCGGAGGCATCCTTCGTCGCCTCCATTGATCCGGGGCCCGAGCTCGCATGGCCTGCGGGGGTGAGCCGGCATGATGTCGGGCCGCCGGCGCGGCATGCGCGGCGGCGGCGTCGGTGTCGGTGCAGGCGGGGTCGGGGCGGTTGGTCGTGGCGGCGTTGCGCCGGCGATCCGGCTTTGCAAGCATGGCGAGGTAGCGCTCGGCCGCTCGATGTTGAAGTCGATGGCGTCGGAGGCGGTGTGGGGTGGAGCCGCATCCTGGTGCTGGGGTGGTTGCATCTGCGAGGAGGATGGGCGCGTCTCCTGCTCAGGGTGGGCCGACACTGACTTGCCAGCGACGAGGGCCCGGATCCTTCGGAGAGCTTCGATGTCTTGCGCCGAAGCCCCCGGCCCCTCGAGGGTCGACTTCGAGCATCCCCGAAGCGGTGTGCTCTACCTCCGCGCGCTCGGCCGGCACCGGTTCCCGCCGAAGGCTGGACGACCGAAGGGGATGGGTTGGTGGGCTCCGACACGAGTGGAGGGGTCGCCGCCCGAGCCGCGTGCGCTTCGGCGCCTGCCGAACGTGTCCTGACCATGTGGTCTTGAGATCTTCCACGAGGTGGGCGCCAAACTGTTGGTGGAAATCGGGCCCGAAGGGTGGACGCCGACACAACAGCCCCCTGAGTTCTCTTCCTTCCTTCGCACACTCTCGCAAGGTTCCTACTTCTACTTGGGCGGGGAAAGGAGACGCAGAAACTTAATGAGACTGAAAAGGAAATAAGGGAAAACTCAGCAGACCGAAGGCCGAAGAACTGGCGAACGCCTTCGGTGCTCTCTTCTCATTACAGTGTGTCCGTTTCATTACAAGGGGTTCACTATTTATAGGAGACCCCTGGGTATAGTCATTTGCCTCAATTACACCTTTTCCGTTCCTGACAAACCGCTTTAAACACTTTACAAGGATATAACAGTAAGTCCCCATGTCGTACAGGCCTCCAGCGTGTCTTCGTACGGCCGAAACGCCTTTACACGCGGCCGCCCTTGTCTCTGCCTTGTCCGGAGCCCGCTTTACACGCTGGCGGTGGCCACGTGTCCAGGGCCGTCGCACCTTCGGTGACGAAGCAGCGGTCCAGGAACCGGGGCGTCGAGCCTCGCATATGCTTCGCCTGCACCGCCGCCGGTCCCGGATGCAGTATCCTCGGCCGGCGCTCACCGCTCCCGGCCCTCCCGGCCTTCGTCACGGGAGCGCGGCCGTCAGCACCTTCGGCGCCGAAGGCAGGCGCCGCCACAAAGGGTCATTCCTGCACAACGAGACTCATGAGGCACAAGCGGCGTTAGTGTTTCATTAGTGCACTGCGCAGCGAAGGGTCGCCCCGTCGGATTGAAGCCGTAGTCAGACCGAGGGTGCCATCGTGGGCGGACAGGGGCGATGCTTCCGAAGACCAACTTCCCCAACATCGTCAGATCGCTCGGGCCCATGCCAAGTTTCCTGAAGGTGGTGTACGGCATTACGTTGACTGCCGCTCCACCGTCGACGAATATCTTGGTCAATGGCTTGCCATTGACGTTTCCTCTTAAGTACAGCGGCCTCATATGTCGATTTTTGGCCGGCTTGTCGAAGATTGCCTGCTTGGCTAACACCAGTTGTGCCATCATCCCCTCGATCTGCTCGTCATCCAAGGAAGCTTCCTCCTGCACAACCTGGTTAGCATGCGCCATGAACTCGTTCGGCAGAAAGTATACCATGCATGTTGGAGCCGAACGCTTTGACCCCTCAGGTTGATCCTTGGGGCGCCACACCTGCCTTGTCTGGATCCCAGCTTGCCTCAGCTCGCGGTTCCTCAAGCGCTGGACCCGTCTCTTCTGGCTTCTCCTCAGGCCGGGCGGGCACCATTGCCCCTTTTGCCAGATGTAGTCATCTTCATCCTCCTCCTGATCAGCCCACCTGAGGTCAGCTTGCCGCTTCCTAGGATGATCGATGACTTCAATTTTTTGGCGCCGATCCCCATTAGGGTGGATCCTTCCAATTCTCTCATGGACGGATCGGCGATTGGCGCTCTCCCCGCCCGTACTCAAAATACCCGTCACCGCATTCGGGGACGTTCTTCGACGTGGGCAGCTTCAAACCCTCATTCCAAAGCAATGCCTGAAGAAGGCACATCCCCAGTGCGTGCGCTCCTGCTCGCGCGTGTATTGCTCCTGGTCCCTTCTGTGTGCTTCTTCTTTGGCTCTGCGCTTCTCCTCCTCGTAGCGTCGCTTCTGGTAGCGCTCTTTCTCCATCTGGCGCTGCCACTTGTTGAGGAGGATGCGCGAGGTCACCCTGGGCTTGGTTCTGGATGACTCCCCGATTTCGATGTGACTCCTAAGAATGCGGGGGCTTCACCATGCACCTGTTCCAGAGTTACTTGGCGCTCTGGGTCCACTGCTCCATCTTGTCTAGCCCCGGGCCGAGGTCAAGACCTTGACCTTTCCCTTCTCCTCGCCCATTATCATGTTAACGAGAAAAGCCTACCATGTTCGAGGGAAGGGGTGGCCATCCGGCTTCATCTTGTTGTCGAACTTAAGGTGTCCCTCCCGGATGGCCTTCACGGATCCTCATCCTGAAGACCCTGCAATCGTTGATGGAGTGCGAATCCCTGTCGTGGAAGCCACAGTAACGTTTCCCCTTAACTCCATCGGGCCGAAGCATGGAATGCCCCTCAGGCAGCTTGATTCGGCCTTCCTTCACTAAGAGCTCAAACAGTTTGTCAGCCTTCGTGATATCAAAATCGTAAGTGCCCTTGGTCTGTTTGACCCAGCGCTGATTCATCGTTAAAGGCTCCTTCCCCCACATGATCTCTGCTGCGGCCACATCCAATTCATCATCAGAATCCTCGAACGGATCGGCCTTGTCTAAGAAGCGGTTGTAGACGTCGGCCGACATCATGCCGCTTGCCAAACTTAGCATCCTTCTTGAAGCCATACGCTTGGTTGCTCATCGGTGATAGCTTCGCGATAGCCGGCCCAGTTCTCAAACTCCATCCCGAACAATTTCTCACGTACGGCCGGCAGCATCCCGGCGACGGCCATATCAGCCAACTGGTCATCTGGCAAGTTAAGTGAGAAGCACATGCCTTTAACCTCCCTGAATCTTCTGAGAAACTCTAACGGCGTCTCGCTGTGCCTCTGCTTCAGGGTGGCAAGGTCGATCAACTTTTTCTCCGAGCTGTCACTGAAATAATGAGCGTGGAATTTCCGCTCTAGGTCCTTCCATCTGCAAACTGATTCAGGGGGTAGGGACGAGAACCATTGGAATGCTGGACCTGTCAGTGATGCGGGGAAGTAGCGGACCCTGAATGTTTCCTCAGCTGAGCATTCCCCGAGCTGCATGAGGTAACGAGCGATGTGCTCCACCGTGCTCGTGTCGTCTTGCCCAGAAAATTTCGTGAACTCCGTCGGCGGCTTCACCCTTGGCGGCAGGAGCACGTTGTAGTACCATTCTGGGAACGGTGGCTTATAGGCGGGTCCCTGCATTTTTGGCTTGAGGCCGAACTGATTTTGCATCAACTCGGTCATCTTCCATGCCAGGGCGTCGTCCTCTTGTGCGCCTGCAGCTGACGCGTATCCTGGATGCGGGAAGGCGTCAAATGCTCCATAGTTTCCCACCTCATGGTAGCCTCCGCCGTACAAGTTCCTCTGCAGCCAGTTGTTCGCCGGAGCAATCCTGTGGCCGGAAGCAAGTGGGGCTCCAGGCGAGCCGAACGCTAGTTCCCCGTACGTAGGCCGGCACGGACTCGCCCGTTGCACAGGGTTGACCCGTGCTTTGCTCGCGGTGGTGGCCGGATTGGTCGCCCTCCCGAAGCCCGTAGTGGGGGGCCGAACCGGGCCGACCCCCGGCACCCCGGCGGAGGAGGCCGAAACGCTTGACTTCCGCAGCTCGAGGAGGAGGCTGATGTGGCTGGCTCCGTAACGGTGGCTGAGAGCTTGACTCGCCCAGCTCCACGGTGCCCCCTTGGATGGGTGCCTTGCTGAACGCTTGTTCCATGCCTGGGCCAAAGACGGCCACCATCATCTGCTGGAGCACACTGAGGAACGCTTTGTTGTGCTTGCTCAGCATGTAGTCTGCAGATTCCTGGAATACTCGCATGCACTCCTCTTTCTCCCCGCCGAGCCGTGGTATCGCTCTCCCCCGGCGCAACACCCCGGGCATCTCGTTCTTCAAGTATGGGACGCCGCTTCTATTTTTCTTGAATGACGAGCGGACATTTCTCGCCGGAACCGGTCTATGGCGTCCGGAGTTCGTCGCCGCCGGCTCGGGATAGAGATCTTCAAGGTTGACGTCCATGATGTCCCCGATTTCGGGCATCTTGATCTATTCGGCTGTGGTCCCACTGGGCGTGCCAAAAAGTGTGTTGACGCAAAAAGTGCACCTAGTGCCAAACACACAGCAAGCCGAACAAGCTGGCTTCACACGCGCAAAGAGTCACGAGACGTGCCAGTCAATTTTTCCTGAAAATTAACAAAAGATAAAAGAGTTAAATACCAAAGCTTGGAACTTGTCGGGTGGTACCGCATGGTTCCATATTACTGGCTAAGAAGCCAGATGGAATGACACATAGCTATGAAGAGCTATCTGCCAATAAACTGAAATCATTCGGGAACTTGTAAAGGGAAAAAATAACATTGCCGAATGGATGACGTAAGCATGACAGCGATCGGTCTTTGTTTGAACAAAGATGCACATGCACGAGGCCATGACCGATCCCCATGAAGATTAGCATTAAATAAATGAAAAAAGTAAAGCACGGACATAATCATGTAATAAACAAGCATACATAGATCCAAAGCACTAGTCTACCGCATATCTAGGTACTTTAAAACCCGTCGGGTACGATATCAAACAAATCTATCCACCGCATGATACAACTTGCATGAAGACCGTACCACTTTCCACAAATAGATCTATCCACCGCATGATACAATCTAAATATGGAAAGCTAAAAGCATACATTATTTAAAGCATGAATAACGCACGTGTTCTACTCGTGAAGAAGCATAACCGAATACGGCTGAACAGCCGATTCGGGGTCCATGAAGAAGGAACAAACATTACCAAGTAAATAAATCTATCAGATTGATTTGAGATCTAATCCACCGGATGACTAGCTCCAAAACAACCCAAAAACCTGCATCTACCGCATGATACCCGGCTCTTTCAAGATTTATACCAACATTGGCAAGCTTGAACCTGCAACACGTAACAACCTAGATCGATTCGGTTTCGGCTATCGGAAAACACAAGATCCACGTGTTAAAAAACGAACTCGACTCGTACAAGGATCCCAAAAGGATAAAGCCGATCCAAATCTATCTAGATTGGGCAAAAATGTGTTACATGAATCTAAACATAAAGTAAAAACTCAAAGCAACACGGGGTAACTTAATGAATCTATTGAATCTTGCCAAAATACAATAGAGCCGATAACTAGCTTCGAGCTAGATCTTAGCCTACCGCATGGCTCATGACCTAATAAGAAACCCTCTTGAACCAAGCTTGAATCTACCGCATGACACGAAGCATGGTAACAAGACTACTTGCATCAGATCTAAATCCACCGCATGATACTAGATATGATACAAGGTTGCCGGTACTCACGGAGGTCGACGGATCAATGAACCCTCTCGAAGAACTCGACGACACGACAAAATGACTCTAGGGTTTGGCGTAAGGCCGGTGTGTATTGAAGAATGATTGTGTTTTTTACATACATTCAGGGGTCATATTTATACCCTGTCAAGTACATCCTCGAATGGATTCGTTGCCTAACTTATCTCTAAGCTTGATCGCCCATCCATCCATTCGTTCTTCCTGATTGAGCCACGTCACTGTCCAAATCCCGCAAAATCAGCTCTACTGTTCCTTTGCCGAACTGGAGCAGATAGCCGACCACAGATCTCTTTGCCGAATATCTCTGAAAAAATCCTTCCTTCCACCACACGGACTCTTCATCGAGCCGGACCCACAAGTCAGACTCCTTACCAAATTTTGGTGTTAACACTACCCACCGGACGGTCTCAGAAGGCCACTTGACGAGAAGTCTTAAGCACTGAACTAGCGGTCCCAACACCTCTGAGGTGGTCAGAGGTACCCATCACCTACTCCCGCGCGGATCAATGGACAAGCTTCTCCGAACCAGGACGTTTCCCACTAGTCCTGAAGCCAGTAGTCGTGGGCTCCAGACTAAACAAGGTGCTCATCGACGGTGGAAGCGGGCTCAACGTCTTTTTCACCAAGACCTTGAAGAAGATGAAGCTCGACATCACAGACATGCTCACTAAGATCGCGTCACCGTTCTACGGCATTGTCCCCGGTAACGCGGCTATCCCACTAGGCTCAGTGGTCCTACCAGTTACCTTCGGGGAGACCAGGGAGAACTACCGCACCAAGTACATCAAGTTCGAGGTTGCAGACTTCGAAACTTCCTACCATGCCATCCTCGGCAGAGCGACTATCGCCAAGTTCATGACGGTACCCCACTACACCTACTTGGTACTCAAGATGCCAAGCCCTGCTGGAGTACTCTCATTGCAAGGGGACTTGAAGATATCCTTCGACTGCGACACCAAAGCCGTGGAACTCGCAGCAACCAATCAAGTACCCAACGTGATGATGGAGATCTTTGCTGCATCTAAGAAGCTCTCTCCAAACGAACTCGAGATCCCAGAAAAGATCGACACAACCAACAAGCCTCAACCATTTGAGGAGGTGCAAGTGAAGGCCATCGACCTCGGGATAGGAGACAGTAGCAAGACTACCATGATCGGGGCGGGTCTTAACCCGAAATAGGAAGACGCGCTCGTCAGCTTCCTCCGAGCTAACCGAGACATCTTCGCATGGAAACCAGCGGACATGCCAGGGGTGCCCAGGTGGCTGATCGAGCATTCACTCAACGTCGATCCTAAAGCTACCCCAAGCGACAACACCTCCGTCGTTTCGCTGATGACTGACGGGATGCCATCAAGAGGAACTCGCCAAACTACTCGCGGCCGGCTTCATTCGAGAAATCCTCCATCCTGAGTGGCTCGCCAACCCCGTCCTCGTCCGCAAGAAAAACACAAATGAGTGGAGGATGTGCGTCGACTACACCGACCTCAACAAGCACTGCCCCAAGGACCCCTTCGGGTTGCCGCGAATTGATCAAGTCATCGACTCCACGGCAGGCTGCGACCTGCTCTGCTTCCTTGACTGCTACTCCGGGTACCACCAGATCACCATCAAGGAAAAAGACCAGGAGAAGACCACATTCATCACCCCGTTCGGCTCCTATTGCTACACGACAATGTCGTTTGGGCTGAAGAACGCAGGCGCTACCTACCAGCGAGCTATCCAGGCCTGCTTCAAGAAGCAGCTCAACAAGAACGTGGAAGCCTACGTGGATGACGTGGTCATCAAGACCCGAAATTCTGACACGCTCATCGCCGATCTTAAAGAGACTTTCGCATCTCTGCTGGAGTACCAGTGGAGGCTCAACCCTAACAAGTGCGTCTTCGGTGTATGCTCAAGGAAACTACTCGACTTCATCATCAGCCATCACGGCATCGAAGCCAATCCCAAGAAGATCTCCGCCATCACCAACATGAAAGCTCCCACCTGCATCAAGGATGTGCATAAGCTGACCGGGTGCATGGCGGCCTTGAACAAATTTATCTCGAAGCTTGGAGAATGGGGGTTACCTTTCTTCAAACTACTCAAGAACCAATAGAAGTTCGTGTGGACCACAGAAGCTGATCAAGCTTTGGCGCGGCTCAAAGACTTCCTGTACAAGCCACAAGTCCTCACGGCTCCTCACAAAAAGGAGCAGCTACTGCTCTATCTCGCTGCGACTACTCACGTGGTCAGTACTGCCATCGTTGTCAAGCGGCAAGAAGACGACCACGCCTACCTAGTCCAGCGACCAGTCTGCTTCGTCAGCGAGGTTCTGTCAGAATCAAAGGCACGTTATCAGCCAGTGCAGAAGCTACTCTATGCAGTGCTCATCACCTCGCGGAAGTGATGACGGTGAATTTCCGTCAACCTAGAGTACTTGTTATACATTGGTTTCAATTATGATTTGCAACTAACCCGCCACTAGGCATACTAATGATGTAACAAGTTCACACTTGCATGTCGATTTTGGAGTTTGTTGTTTACGCAGGAATTTAACGTTAAAGAGGAGACTTTCGGGATAAGTTCATCAAGCACTTCAAGAGAAGATCATGAAGCCCGTCACAAGTCAAGACACAAAGTGAACAAGACTCCAAACAACCCAAGGACCGAAGCATCAACACGCAAAACTTCGGGGACTTGGATGTTTACCAATGAGATTAACTCAGCCCGAGAGATATTCTCGCAGCTTAGGACAGCTTGATCTTTCGGTACAGATTCGGAGACTTAAACGGTCTTTAATGGCAAAAGTTTGACTACCAAAGTTGTGGGCCTCGACGTTACCTTCGATTTGGACATGTGGAAGGCCCAATTCGGATAAGGGAGCTAGGAGATATAGCCCTTGAAATCCCTGCTGTGCAGTCAGTCCGAAATCAGAACAGATTATCTTCCAAGGCCGATTTGGAGATCTTATCTTCATTTTTAAGGAAAGAAATGAATACCAAAGTTGCAGATAATTTTATGGCACACAACCTGGACACCGAATTTTCATTATTTGGAGTCCGAACGTGGGAGACATGGCGCTGGAAAGGAAGGACTGCGAATCAGGAAAATCTGGCTGATTTTATGGAAACCAAGTTTGCTTCTCTCCCAAGGAGGATCTCGTGCAAGGCAAGGTGGAGCACGCCCAAAGGCACCCCAAGGACATAAATACAACCCCCTAGGCGCCTCAAGATGGTTACCCATTGACATCCATTCATCGGAGAGCCGCCGCAAGATGAGGGAGAGAGTTAGATGAGCTCGTCGCAAGAATCAACGCCGGCGGAGAGAAGGAAGCAAGAGGAGGACTCCAAGCGGCTAGCCTAGGGGTGTTCCCAAGCTTCATCGACACCATCTTCATCGACGACGTTCTCCGGAGTCTCCTTCACCCCTATGTGCTTCAATCCGTGTAAGATGATGGGGTAATGTATCCGTTCATCCTTAGGGTTAGATGGATGCATGCTATGTGATCGATACTTGATTCGTAGTTTCAATCTATTGCTTTCATGTTGATGATTCTTTGATGATTAAGGTTAGCTACCGTGTTTTTTCGGGCGTCTGATATCCACTACTCCCATAGATTTCATCAACATACCGTGTCCATCATAGGTCTAGTCACGATTACCTTCGCGTAGTGACAGTACGAGGGGAGGGAAAGGGCGAAACCGTGGTCACAACCCCCAGTAGATTGGTTTACCACTCTCGTGTAGTAGATGCATATCCATGATATCCTAGATCCTAGGGAGGGAACGCTTATATTTCTTAATCACTCTCTTGTGTCCACCCTTTACCATCTAGTTTAACCCTAGATTTGTTTGATCAACTTAGATTAACTTAGGTTAGATTGTGTTTACCTTTAGATTAATATACTCTCTCAAAGGTTTTCCATTCAACTAGATTAGTACTTGGTTAAGTGCTAGCAATCCCCTTCATTCGCGGATTGACAAGAACCTTGAGAATCCCGTGGTGAAAAAGGTGTAGGTCCGTACGCTTGCAGATCCTAGGTGGATACGATTTTGATCCGTCAACAGGAAGCTACAACACTACTTCCAGGAGTACTCGATCACCGTCGTTACCGACTACCCTCTCAGTGACATTCTGCAGAATCAAGATGCTACTGGAAGAATCTCTAAATGGGCAGTCGAGCTCGGCGCCCTAACTATCGACTTCAAGCCATGCACAACGATCAAGTCTCAGGCACTAGTTGACTTCATGGCAGAATGGCGGGAGAATCAGCTACTAACTCCAACTGAGCGACTAGAGTGTTGACAGTTAATAGTTGTATCAAAGTTCGTTTAGACTTGCAAGCGTACAAGTCTCCCGTCGTAGTCAAGGGACCCTTCTTCCCTCGAGTGGTGAACCCAAGGTATCGAATCCGTGGAACAATGTGCAACGCAAGGGTTTAATCTAGTAAAACAAGGTAAGCTATCTTATGAAGACAAGTTGCATCTAATCTACTAACTCATAAAACAAACACATCTAATCTACTAAAGAGGTAGCAAGAGAAAGCAAAAGATAACCAATCTAGAGAGTCTAGATCATGCTTATGTTGTAGCTCCAAACAAGATAGATGAAGATTGAAAAGCAAATCTCATTAAAAGCATCTTTAAATCATGGCCTCCCATCCGACTCCGAAAATGCCCGCCTTTCGGAACCCCCGTTCTGTCACAACGTATCCCTACTCATGCGGGTAGTCTAGGGCGAGTTCGATAAGAACAAGTTGAAATCACTTGGCCGGTCCGGTATGCACCTCTAGCCACCGCGGCTACAAGAGCACCCTATGCAATCTAGCTATAGACTAGATTGGGGAATAAGCAAAACCAAGAAGAAAACAAAATCATCGAGAAGGCACTTGATCGCTAGAAATCGAATTCACTTAAAGACTTCACCATGAATGATTACATGAACAAGATCACCACCGGGATCCTACCTCGATCTTGATCCTTGCTCCGGAGCTCCGACGTGGTCTTCCACACAAGGTTCCCACGTTGGCTAGGAAAACCCTAGACAACTAGCACGACCCTCATCTCAAAGATGGTGTCCCTCAAGCTTCACGGCTCCTTGGCGGCGGATGACGAATTGATTGATGCGTGGCTCTCGGTCAGGGGGCTATAAATAGCCCGATATGCAACTAGGTCAAAGGGGAGGCCGACTGGGCCCCGGAACAGGCTGGGCTGGCCAGCCTGGGCCGACCGGCCTGGGCCCATCCCGACCCATTCTGTGGCCTCCTTCACCCGGTGTTGCTTCCCGCGTCTTCTAGATCCTCTCCCCTTTTGCATGTGGGCCCTTGTCGTTGGTTTCTCTCCGAATTGGACGAAGCTCCTTGTCTTGCAAGATTCAGCACTTTTCTGGCTAGGTCCTCAGAGTTTGTCATCTTCTCGGGCTTGGTCCTTGGGATCTTGGAGTCATGTTCACTTCATTGCTTGACTTGTGTCGGGCTTCAAGGTCTTGTCATGAGGTGCTTAATGAACTTATCCCGGAAGTCTTGCTTTCAACGTTAAAACCCTGCGTAAACACTAAACTCCAAAACCGACATGCACAAGTGAACTTGTTATACCACGGGGGTTAGTACCAATGGATAAGATATAAAAGTCATGCCAACACCGAAGGTAAACTCATGGCTAGGTTGACGGAATTTCACCGTCAACACAAAGCATTGGGTGATGTACTTCGATGGCTCACTCAAGCTCGAGGGCGCAGGTGCAGGGGTACTCTTGATCTCTCCCAAGGGCCAACAACTCAAGTACATCCTGCAGATCTTCTGGAATGTCTCAAACAATAAAGCCGAGTACGAGGCTCTACTACATGGGCTCTGCCTCGCAATCTCATTGGGCATCAAGCGGCTACTGGTCTACGACGACTCCGCAGTGGTCATCAACCAAGTCAACAAGTCTTGGGATCGCAACAAGGAGAACATGGACGCCTACTGCCTGGAAGTCCGCAAGCTCGAGAACAAATTCTATGGTCTCGAGTTCCATCACGTCATCCGCGACAACAATGTTGCAGCGGACATCCTGTCGAAGCTTAGTTCTACTCGTGCACAAGTACCCGTCGGAGTTTTCATCCACGAGCTTCACGCGCCATCTATCCTGGAGCCGACGCCCACAACCACTGACCCAGTGCCTTCCCAGCCTGGTCAGGAGGTCATGATGATCGATGTGGACTGGCAACAACCCTTCATCGACTACATCCGCGAGCAGAAGGTTCCTTCAGACAAGAACTTGGCCGAGCAACTCATCCACCGAGCCAAGTCCTATGTACTAGTTGTCAGTGCGGAATGTAGTCCCGACACTAACTAGTAAGAAGCGCTGAGATCTATCTCTCGATGGCCGGTGCTAAGCAACTAGTGACACTGGTTTTTATCCTAGTTCCGGTCGGGGGCCGTACGTCCAGCAGTGGTGTGCTCGGGGAACTATATTGCGTTGCACTGTGGTGCTCGTAGAAGGGGGCTACAAGCGAGGTGGGAGAGGAGGTTGGGCCTCCAGGTCCCAGAGTTTCTGATTAAGGCAAGTGCCAATATCGTGGTGAAGGCGGAAAGCGTGCGGGTGATTGCTATCTGTCGTCCCCCCCGACTGGGGGACTGCCCCTCCTTTCATAGGCCAAGGAGGGAGCAGTTTACAGGCGTGCCGCACTGTTCTCCTACGTGTGAAGGCATGGCGAGCAGTGCTACGGAGTTGACGGCCGTCCTGGCGAATCTCGCTCCTGTTGGGGAGCTGTGGCGAGACCTGTGCCCGTACAGGGGCGGCTTCGAGGGTGGTGACGTAGAGGTTGGGTGTCCGGCCGCCGTCCGTGGGCCGGCTCGAGGGTGCCGTCAACGGGGGTCCGTACAAGGTACAGTGGCGGGCGTGCGACGTCCTGTCCCCGTGCGTTCCAACAGCGTTGGGGATGTCGTCGCAGTACCCTGCGTGGCGCTGCAGTGGTGGGGATGGCCGCGCAGGGCTGACAGCGACAGAGAAGACCGTTCCCGCTGGCCTGACGTTAAGGTGTAGTCCTGTGTAGTCATAGAAAAAGCATTCACCCCCATTCGAGGGTTCCGCCAGCCCCCTTCGAGGGCTCGACGTGTTAGCCGTACGAAAGTAGGCGGCACAGTGCCATGGGGCTGACACCGGCCTCTCCGCACAGTGTTGTATAGTGGCGGGGATGGTCTTCCCCAGGGAGTGGGTGGAACAGCGTCGGGGTGTGATTCCCAGGCGTGTCAGGGTCGTGGCGCTGTCCTGTGGTGCCAGAGCATTAAATGCTTGAATGTGTGAGCATGAGCGGGGGTGACGTGCTTGCAGGGGCCCTTGAGCGAGGCAGAACTCGCCCGAGGGGGCGTTCAACCCTCGAGCAAGGCGGACCTCGCCCGAGGGGGCGTTCAGGTGGGCCGCGGGGGCCACCAAGGTTGTGATCGCTTAGTGTGTGTGTTTTTAGGCTTGTGGATTAGTTCACGTTTTGCGTTTTTTACGAGATGATGTGGGTTTTCCCCGGTTGTTTAGGGGACCCTTATGGCTGTCCTCGATAGTAGCCCCCGAGAATCTGTGGGTGTATCCATTAGGATCCCGCAGATGCTGACGCTTGCTGATGGGACGTTCTTCCCCCCTGGTTGCTAATGCTATTCTGTGGGGCCGCGTCAGCGGACCCACGGGTCTAGCCCCCGAAGCCTTGCAGGAGCGTGGGTGCTCCTGCAAGCGTTTTTACACAGGATTTACCGGCATGCGGGGTGTTGGTTTCAGCCGGCATCGGCAATATTCCAGCCAGCCTCGGCGGTACCGCACGCACATACCCGGAATCAACTGCGTTCGGTGCGTCCTAGGAGGTGTAGCCATGCGCCGAGCCCCCGAGCTTGGGCCCATTCGAAGTGATCGGGGCGAGCTCTACGACTTGTCTTGAACACTCCCTCGCCGTCCCTCCGCGGGGCGGAGGGTGAGGTTGCCGCAACTCCCATCGATCGGGTCGCGAATTGCGGATTCCTCGTCGCTCTGTTATCGGGTGATTAAAGTGGGCGCCCATGCCCCGTTCGATAAGGGTTGGCTCGTGGTCCCGAGACTCATCCATGAAAGCGCTTACACGGGTTTGCTAGGTGGGGCTCGGTCCCGTTCGCTAGGGACCGAGGGCGCGGAAGCTCTCCCTTGATGGGACCCCCCGACTAGCTACCCTCGTTGGCTCTTGAATACGACACGTGGGGCGCCCTCGAGCTGGTGGGCTCGAGGATAGGCTCGAATGCGTGTGCCCTCGTCGTCCCTGACTCTGTCGATCTGGGGCGCCTGTTCGAACCCTTCGAGGGTTAGGCTTTGAACCCCTAATCAGTAGGGCCATCGCGGGGTGACAGCTGGGTGCCCCCGACTTTTTGCATCTGCAGGACTCGAGGGCTCGCGGTCAGACCGACCCACGAGCCGCTGATCAGTAGTCCTCGTGAATCGAGGGCACCTGTGGAGCCCGCTCTTGCTGAGTGGGATTCGAGACCACTGGTCGGTAATCGCACCCTTTGAGGGTCGGGTTTCTCGAGCCTCGTGCTCGGGCCGCTCTAGGGTCATCCTTACTCGGTAAGGGACCGGGCCAATTAATGCCCACAGTCGCGGCCATAGTTATGTGCTGCGGGCGCGCCTTTTCAAGCGCCGCGGCCGCGCGCATAGTGGGCGACGTGGGCGGGTGGACGTGACGTCCCGCCGCGGCTATTCGGTTGCCGCGCCGTAATGATCACGCGCGCGCGTGCGCCTGGCCGTTTCGGCCGTAATGATCCACTGGGGAGGAGAAGGGAACCCCTTACCTCAACACTTAGCGTTTGTCACCTGTTGCTCTTCACTTCCGCTCCAGAGCACCGCGCGCCTCTTCATTTCGCCTAGTGTTCGCTTCATCCCCGCGCTCCTTCGCCGATCGGCATGGCTCCCCCGCCATCCATCACCGTGATCGATCCGATGTCGTGGCCTCGCTTGACGATGACGGCGTTCGCGCTGCACGAGCTTGAGAACGGCGGCCAGCTGGCGCCGAACGTGGAGGGGCGGCCCGCGGCGTGGATAGTCCCGCCGGTGGTGGATCGGGAGCCCAACCCACCGTACGGCTATGTGGTCAGCTTCATCCGCTTCCACGAGCGTGGCTTCACAGTGCCGGCGAGCCGCTTCATGCGCTGGCTGTGCTACCACTACGGCGTGGAGCTGCACAACTTCACGCCGAATGCGATCTCGCAGGCGGCCACCTTAGACGGTGTCTGCGAGGGGTTCCTGAGGATCCCGATGAACTGGGATCTCTGGGTCCACCTCTTTCGCGCGGAGCTGCACACGCTCGTCACGCGGGAGCCACGGGTGCGTCATGCGGTGCGCGCCGGTGGCGTGTCGATCTCACTGCGGGAGACGTGCAGGAAACTCTACATTCCCTGCATGATGACCTCCAACAACGTTGAGTGGGAACGGGGGTGGTTCTACCTCCGCAACGACGAGCCCGGCCTTCCCTCCTACACCGGCAAGGTTCTGAAGGAGAAGGCCGACTCTTGGTGGCATGGCGTGTCGCCGTCTTCGCGCCAGGATCGGCTGGGGTCAGCCCTGCGCGCGCTGAAGAGCCTGGCGGACGCCGGGCTGGGCGCGGCCTCGGTTCTCGCGAACCTTCACCATCGGCGGATCATCCCCCTCATGGAGAGGAGGCTCCGCATCTTCGAAATGGATGAGGCGGCTGACTCTGTGGCGCTGGCGCAATCACGGCTGCTACCCGACCGTTTCCCCCAGGAGTACGCGACCACGAGGGCGAGGCACGCAATCAACCTCAAGGCGGTCAAGACCAGCAACGACGACCTCTGGTCGTTCGTCATGCTTCCCAACGTCCCGCTAATGAGTGGACTCTTCCCCCTTTCCTTTATCCCTTTGTCGTGTGCCGCCACGACTCTGACGTCTCGTCCTCCCTAGCAGAGGGTGGTCGTGAACGCTGCGCGGTCTGACCCGCCCACACCCCGAGCCAAGACAGGCGCGCGCGGCGCAACGACTGGAACAGGAGCGGGCGGCGCAGAAGAAAGAGTGCAGGATCCGGTGCCGGGAGCAGAGAGATGAAGAGTTCCGGCTGTGCGAGCAGCAGGGACTCTCTCCCCCGGCGACATCGGAGTACTCGTCGTCGGAGGAAGAAGAAGAGGAAAGCGACGGGGCGCAGGCCTCCCTGAGAGGTGGGAGCCTGCGCCCCCCTCTCCGAGAGCTGCGGAGGCGGCGGAGGAACAAGCACCTGGGGCAAGCGCGGGGCGCCCGCCGCCGGGCGGTCTACGGAGGAGGCGACACGCGCCGCGGAGGTGCCGGCACGCGCCGCGGAGGCGTCTCGGAGGCGCGGCGGCCGTGGCCTCAGCGCCCGCCGAGCCCTCAAGGAAGAGGAAGCGGGGCTTCTCCACCTTGAGGTAGGCCATTATTCTTCCAGACGCTTCGTTTCGAGGGGCGTGAATTTGATCTTTTTGATTTCGCGTTCGCAGGGTGGCACCGACCGTCCCCCCCTTGCGCCTGCGAAGGTGCTTAGGGCAGACACGTCCGTCCCTACGAGGCGGTGCTCATCGAGGGCGCCGCAGGCGACCGGGAGTGCGGCGACGGCGAGGGGCGAGGGCCCGCTCGGGGTGGCCGCGGCGGTGGAGCCGCAAGATGTGGTGGCGGCCCCGACGGCGGCCATGACCACGGTGGTCACCGCACCGTTGATTCCGCCGGCGCCGGCCCCCGGCCGACGACCGTCCGGTGGCGGTGGTGGAGATTTTGGACGAGGATGTCCCGCCGCCGGGAGGGGACCGGTGGGTGAACCTCGCCCGCACGCAGCCCCGAGCCCCCGAGCCCCCGATGGAGGTGCTCGTGGTGAGGGATGACGGCGGCGCGGCGGCCGGGCGCCCGGATGACGGCGCCGAGGCCTCGTCATCCCGCGTGGTCCTCCTTGCTCGGGACCGCCGCGGCGCCCCGAGCGAGAGCGGGAGCGCGCTGACGCGCCGCCGGCTCACTTCGCCAGTGCCTAGGCCAAGCAGGCGCTGTGGCAGGAGTTTCGCGAGCATGGCGCTTCGCTCAACCGGGCACTGAACGAAGCGCTGCGGATCCATGGAGGTCCCGCATGGCGCATCTTCCGGGTTAGTGATTTTCCGCCGGGTTTCGTGGTTTTTTCCATTTGTTTCTTCCGAGTTTGCACTCCCCCTGACCCCGTCTTCTCTCGCCTTGCCCGTCGGTGGCAGGATTTGGAGCGTCGGGCCTGAGAGAGGCACGGCACTGTCAACCGCCTGGACGCCGAGCTCAACTGGTACCGGGGGCAGTACAACGCCCTCGACGCCCTCGTCGAGGCCCTGAGGACCCCTGATCGGTGGCTGGTGTATCGGGCGGAGGCCCTGCGGGACCAACCTCCAGAGCTGGATGCCCAGGCTGTGGAGGACATCCCTGCGGTGGAGAGGGTGAAGGCAGCGCTCGTGGACCGGGACGAGGCGCTGCACAAGGTGCGGGAAGACCTGGCGGGGGCGCGCACCGTGGTGGCGGAGTGGGAGGCCGAGGTGGCCTCTGCTCGTGCCCAGCTTCAGCAAGACCACGCGGCCCTCGAGGGGGCACAGGCCAGGCAGAGTCAGGCCGAGGAGAAGGCCAAGGAGGCCGAGGAGCTGAGGACAGCCTTGGCGGACAAGGCCGCCGCGCTTGCCGCGGCGGAGGAGCAGCTCCGTCAGGAGCAAACCGCGTGCCAACAGGTGGAGGCCCAGCTTCAGCAGGAGCGGGCTGCCCTTGCCGAGGCCCGGGCTGCGCTCGAGTGAGAATGCCTGGCGCGAGAAGAGGCGCTGGGTCGGCTCCAGCAAGAGTGCACCACGCTCGAGGGGGCGCGGCCAACCCTCAAGCAGCTGGAAGATGAGGCCTCGAAGCTCAACGGGGAGCTGGTCCAGCTCAGCATCTCGCACGAGGACTTGCGCCAGTCCCTCGAAGAGCAGGAGACCACGGTCCGTGACCTGCGGCGAGAAGCCGAGGAAGCGCGCAAGTCCCTCGACTCGGAGAGGAAGCAGGTCGAAGGTGGGTTTCGTTCCCACCCCTTCTCGTTCGTTGATTTGGCTCGCTCAGGATCTGCTCCTAATTTTTGTTTTTCTGTCGTTGGTTTTCAGGCCTGCGGACCACCCTGGGGAATACGTCCACCCAGGCCGAGGCTGTGGAGATGGCCTACAACTCCTCGCAATAGGAGTTGGAGGAGTTGCGGACCGCCGCTCTCGAGGTCTGCCAGGAGGTTGAAGGCGAGGCACAGGCCGGGAGCTTGCTGGCGAGTCTCCTACGTGCCCTCGGCGGGCATGTCTCCCAGCGCATGCGCCGCGTGCTTCACCTGGGCGTCAAGAAGGCTGTTGGAGTGGTGCCGTCCCACTACCAGGTCGACTTCGAGGCCGTGTCCTTGGGCTACGTCGTCCCGGTCGGCGTTGAAGATGAGGTGGCGATGGATCGTGTAGATGCGCTCGCCGCTACCGCCGCCGACATGCTCGCCGAAGACTTCACCGACTTCCTATTTCCAGACACTCCCGCGGCCGGCGACCCTCCAGCCTAAAGATCACTGGGCGTTCGAGCCCTTTTTTGCTTAAGCGTTAGCATTCGGGCCATGTGGCCTTGTAAGAAACAATTACTTGCTTGAAATGCTTCGAACATTTTCAAATAGAACTAATGTTTTTTGCTCCGGCAACTGTGCTGTTCCGCCTCCCAATTTTCTTAGGTGAACACGGGCCGGGAAAATTCATTTACACGAGTAGCTTGTAGGCAAAGCGGCGAGGGGGAAGGGCCGTATCCTGCTGGAGGCGTAGGCTAACCCCGACTCGCGCTTCTTCACCCTTTAGGCGCCCGCGTCCCGCGTAGGTTCGCCCAGAACTTGGGTCGAGGTGTACTTAGTACGTTTGCAACGGGTTTTGCGAAAAAATGGGGCCATTTTTGGGGGGATGCCCCCCGCAGTATCCCCTGATGGTGACTTGGTTTTCTGGGGAAAGCCAAGTTGTCCTTTAACTTTATTAATTCGAAAGGATTTACATTCGTACAGCCAACTGGGGTGTTGTGTATGTAATTTACAAAGATAACTTGGAAATCCTTTTCTAAGGGTAAAAGCGATGTAGTTGTTGGATGTTCCAAGCGTTGGTGAGTTCTTCACCGTCCTCGTTGGCCAGCTTGTACGTGCCAGGCTTGAGCACCTTTACCACAACGTAGGGCCCCTCCCATGGGGGCGATAGCTTGTGGCGGCCTCGGTTGTCTTGGCGCAGCCTTAGGACTAGGTCCCCTTCATTGAAGTCTCGGCGCCGTATCTTTCGGGCCTGGTAGCGCCTCAGCGCCTGCTGGTACCTTGCCGAGTGCATCAGGGCCACGGTACGGGCCTCGTCCAGTTGGTCCAGCGAGTCCTCGCGGGCTCGTTGGTTGGTGCCCTTGACGTAGCTCCGGACTCTAGGTGACCCGTATTCCAGGTCCGTGGGGAGGATAGCCTCCGCACCATAGACCAGGAAAAACGAGGTGAATCCCGTGGCTCTGCTCGGGGTGGTTCTGAGGCTCCACACAACTGTTGGTAGCTCCTGGAGAAACTTACAACCGGACTTGTTCAGTCTGTCGAAAATCCTGCGCTTGAGACCCTGTAGGATCATGCCGTTGGCGTGCTCCACTTGACCGTTGGTCTGGGGATGTGCCACGGCTGCCCAATCGACGCGGATGTGGAACTTGTCACAGAAGTCCAGGAACTTTCTACCCGTGAATTGGGACCCGTTGTCGGTGATGATGGAGTTCGGCACTCCAAACCGGTAGATGATGTCGGTGAAGAACGTCACGGCCTGCTCTGCCCTGAGGTTCGTAATTGGGCGCACCTCGACCCATTTGGAGAACTTGTCTATGGCGACCAGCAGGTGGGTGTAGCCCCCGGGCGCCTTCCGCAAGGGCCCAACGATGTCCAACCCCCACACGACGAAGGGCCATGTGACAGGGATTGTCTGGGTGGCGTGCCCGAGGAGGTTGGTCTTGCGGGCGTAGAACTGGCACCCTTCGCAGGTGCGCACGATCTCACTGGCGTCTGCGACCGCAGTAGGCCAGTAGAAGCCCTGGCAGAACGCGTTGCCCACGAGGGTGCGTGGCGCCGCGTAGTGGCCGCACACGCCCGCGTGAATATCTCGAAGGGGCTCGCGCTCTTGAGGGATAGGTACGCATCGCTGCAGGACGCCCGACGCGGCGCGCTTGTACAGCTCGCCATCAATGTGGGTGAATGACTTGGCCATCCTGGCGATGTGTCTGGCCTCGGATTGGTCCGAGGGGAGCTCCCCTCGATCCATCCAGGCGATGTACTTGTCTCGCCAGTCCCCAGCGCTGGGGCCGGCTCCGTATCCATGGCCTCGGCCTCGTCGGCGCCATACCCCTCGAGTAGGCAGAGTACATACGCCTCGTTCGAGGGGTCCTCGTCCATAGGCTCCGCGCCTGTTGGACTCGAGGGAGCCCCCGAGGGTTCCTCACGGCTCGAGGGGTTCGGCTCGAGGTTGACCGACGGCTTGGTGACATCCCGCGCAAAAACGTTTGGGGGAACGGTGATTCGCCCTGACGTTATTTTGGCGAGCTCGACCGCCTCCTCGTTGTACCGGTGCGACACATGGTTGAGCTCTATGCCTTAGAACTTGTCTTCGAGGGCCCGCACGACATTGCAGTACGCCTCCATCTTGTCATCGTGGCAGCTCACGTTCTTCATGACCTGGTCGATCACGAGCTGCGAGTCTCCCCTAACATCGAGGCGCTTGATACCTGTCTCGATTACAATTCTGAGGCCGCAGTGGAGGGTCTCGTACTCTGCCATGTTGTTTGACGCGGGGAAATGCAGGCGCACCGCGTACCTCATGTGCTCCCTGTCGGTGTTTTAGACCGGCAACCTACTAAGGGGAGTACCCGAAGTAGATGAATGTGGCCTCGCCGAGATCGGTAACTCGAAGGAAGAGACACGTGGCACACAATTTAGATAGGTTCGGGCCGCGAGGTGCGTAATACCCTACGTCCTGTATGCTGCGTAGCTCTGGATTGATTGGGTACGATTACAAGATGGTGTAATAGTACGCCGTGAGATGAGATCAGATGTCTAGAGAGGGGTCCCTGCCTCACCTTATATAGTTCGGGAGGCAGGGTTACAAGTCGGAGTAGGGAGAGAGTACTAGTCGAGTACTTCTAGGAGTCTTCCATACAGTGCGGGACATGTACAGCTTCCTAACTGAGTACTTCTCCTCTGCAGTCCTTGTGCTTCACGCCATCAGGTGCCGTGCAGCGCAAGCCGGGTAGTCCCAGGGGCCCACCAAGTAGTCGGTCCCGGTACCCACCGAGGTAGTGGGCCCAGAGAGGTACATACGACAAGCCCCCGAGTACTTTGTAGTCGAGAAGGATAGCTTCAAGTAGTCTTGACGGCCTTAACGAGTAGTCCTCAGGCGTCCCCGAGTACTACAAGTCAAAAGTCCTCAAGAGTAGTGGAAGCATCCCGAGGCTGGAATGTACTCCAGCTGATGCTTGAGCAATCTTGAAGTCTTCTCGAGTAGTCCCAAGCGTCCTGTAGTGCTGCCCTCGAAGGTCTTCAACAATGCCCGCGTTGTCTTGAAGCCGGAGCTGATATGGAAGTGTGATTGCAAAATCGCACTCCATATGGAGTAGCCCCCGAGCCTTCGGTTGAGTCGTAGGCTCTGGCTAAGGGTCCATCTAAAGTCTTGGCAAGAATATCCCGAAAAATCCGGAGAAAAAAACCGAAGAACACGTGGCACAGAGCCCCCAAGCCTTGAGTCGAGTACTTCCTCTCGAATTGAAGGGTCATCTTGTAGAATGTGTCCTGAGATGCTCCTGAGTCTTTTCGCTTCCCAGGTAGTCGAATAGAAGTAGCCGAGCCCCCGAGGTGAGGCGCGTCGACTAGTAGAAGTTGAAGAGTCACGCGCGGCCGCTGAGTTAGCCGAGCGCGAACTTATCCATCCGGCCGTTGGAGGGCCGCGTTGACTTATAAATAGAAGCCAAATCCCTTAGGGTTTTTCACCCAACGCAGCTGTAGCCATTCAAACACATCTTGGCCAGAAAATCGCCACCAGTGTGCGCCGCCTCCGCTGAGTGAAGTGTAGATCCGAGCGCGCTGCCAGAGAGAGCCACCGCGGTAGCCCCCGAGCGAATGCGCGTGAAGACCCCGTGCACTTGGAGGATGAAGCCATCTCCGTCCAAGACCGCGAAGACCGCCGGCGGGAACAAGAGGAGCCGCGACGAA
This sequence comes from Cenchrus americanus, assembly GCA_947561735.1. Taxonomy (NCBI): domain Eukaryota; kingdom Viridiplantae; phylum Streptophyta; class Magnoliopsida; order Poales; family Poaceae; genus Cenchrus; species Cenchrus americanus. The sequence continues at coordinate 26,369,300 of OX387241.1, read as the reverse complement.
GCCGCCGGATCTGCCGCAGGAGTAGCACCGCCGATGTCTCCTCCGCGGCTAGATCCGAACCGCGAATGGAAGAAGTCGAAGGCGAAGACCGAAGATCTGCTAGCCCTCCTCAACAGCGGTTTCATCCGGGAGAAGGAGGTGGACATGTGGAGGGCCGCCGCCGGGGATCCATATCCGATGGAGAAGAATGAAGACGAGATCCCAATGTTTGCACGATTCGCGGAGCGCGGGCTCTCGCTCCTGGCGAGCAAATTCTTCAAGGGGCTCATGGGGTACTACGGCATCGAGTACCTCAACCTCAACCCCAACGGTATTTTTCACACCGCCGTCTTCGTTCACTTCTGCGAAGCTTTTCTGGGGATCAAACCCCATTGGATCTTGTTCCGGAAGTTCTTCCGGGTGAAGCCGCAACCGAGCGCCAGCAACCCGCGGGTAGTCGGAGGAGCGGGAATCCAGATGCGGGAGGACGCCGCCGAGCAGTACCTCTCGTACAAGCTCATCGACTCCAACCAAGACTGGAAGGCGAAGTGGTTCTACATCACGAACCACCACCCAGGGTTGTCGAAGCCGAGCGGGAAGCAGCCTAAGCACCGCCCGTGGTGGAACACAGAGCCGACGATGCAGGAGGGGACCCAGCTCCCCGAGTTGTTGGCGCGGATCAAAGCGCTAAGGGAAGCCGAGTTAGGGCCGAGCACGTGGCCTTCAGCTTCATGAAGCGCAGGGTACAGCCACTGATGGCTCGCGACACCCTAGGATTCGAGTACACCGGCGACGACGACACGTCGCGGATGCCTGGAGACGAAGTCGACGACGACGACATTGTCGATAGGCTGGCGCGGATCTTCAAGGACATGCCACCGTACACGGCGTGCCCCGTCCCGGAGTACTCCGCCGCGCGCCCGCCGAAGGAGGTAAGTAGTCGTACCCAGTGTCGAGTACTCATTCCGTGTGAGTAGTCGTACTGATAAGTTGTGTCTTGCAGGACGACTTGAAGAAGTTTGTCTCCGAGCCGCCGCCGCCCCCTCAGGAAATCGAGATCCCAGAGGAGGGGAAGATCAAGGCCAAGGAGCGGCGGGAGGTCGGCGAAGGAGACGACACCGTTGTCGTGGATGACACGTCCAACGAGGACGATGACGAGGAGACACTGCAGGACCACTTTCAGCTGCGGTCGAGGTTCAGCCGTCCTGGCCTTCCTCACGTTCCCCTCGTGCAGGATCCACCGACTAGCCTAGAGGCTAGTCTGGCCGTGCCGCCGCAGAAGCCGCGCAATGCGTCCCGCAAGCGCGTGTCGAAGAAGTTGAAGGTCACCGAGACCACGTCCCCAGAGGTAAGCCTTCTTGAGTAGTGTAGTCGAGTACTAGTGTCTCGAGTTGATGTGTTGACGACTAAGCTTCCTTGCTTGCAGGAGGTGCCGCCTACGAAGCTCGTTGATTAGGGCGACGAAGGCGAGTGGGACACAGTGGGGGAGGTCACTGGGAGTCGTAGCCCAGCCCTCACTATTGAAGAACTCCTGGCGCAGATGGAGCACCAGCCCTCTGCTCGTCAAGAGAGCACGGAGCCCGCAGCTGCCGCTGCAGAAGAAGTGGTGGCTGCAGAAGCGCAGGAGGGCGCTGCACCGGCTGCTAGTACTGCAGAAGGGGCAGCGGCCGCAGAGGCGCAAGAGGAGGCTCCCGCCGAGGCTGGACTGGTGGACATCGCCAGCATCCTCGGCGCCCCAACCGTGACGATGGTCCAGTCAAGTCTGTAAGTGTTGGATCTCCCCGAGTAGTACTTGATGTAGTAGTCTTTGCTTGACTGACAATCGACTTGTGTACTCTGCAGGAAGTCGACGGATCTGTCCTGGGAGGGGGATGAACCCTCTACGGTGGTGGCGGAAGAAGAAGCCGCACCGCCCGCCGAGGAGTCCGCTCCCACCCCTCGGGCAGAGCCCGAAGTGCCGGTTGCTGAGGCTACATTGCCCGAAGCCAGCGTGGTCGAAGGTGAGTACTCTGCTGAGGCTGTAGTACCCCCCAAAGAGTAGTCGTAGTCGCTGATGCACTTGTCTTCTTGTTGACAGGCGCTGAAGCCGAAGGGAGCGAAATCCCAGCGGCGGTGCCCATGGAGAATTTGACACCAGAGGTGCAGGGAGCCACTGGGGGAGCCCCCGAGCTAATGCAGGTAGACGCTGGGGAGGCCGCCGCGGCGACCGGAGGAGAGGAGGCCACCGCGCAGCCAGAACCCGCTCTGGAGGTGGTCGTCCGCTCCCCGGAGATCCAAGACGCGGAGTCGTGGTGACGTCGAGCTCTTGGCAGACGACTTCGTCGATCCGGCAAGAGTGGCCAGGCACCTGGAGGCGGTCCGCCAAGCCGAGCAGTGGATGAAGGTGAGTAGTCTTAACTCTTGAGTAGTCAATCCTCTGTCGTTGAGTACCCATGTGACATATGTTATCTGTGCAGGACGTCGTGGAGAGGTCCCGCGAGAAGTCCAGTATGCTTCAAGGCTTTGGCGACGCGATGCTTCGGGCTGAGGCGCTGGAGGACCAACTCGTGAAGTCCTGGAAGCACGCGGCCGCCATGCAGTCCAAGCTTGATACTGCCTTCGCCAAGTATCACAACGACATCCAGGAGATGTAGGCGAAGAGCGATGACTTGGTGCGGAAGAACAAGTCGCTCCGCAACAAGAATAAAGGTACACCGCTTGTCTTGTTGAGTACTTGTTGGAGGTCGAGAGGTAGTCTAACCCGCTTTTCCTTGTTGTTTGCAGAGCTTGAAACCCGGGTAGAGCAGTTGAAGGCTTCAGAGACGGATCTCAAGAACCTCTTCTACCGGGAGCAGGAGGCCCGCCAGGTACTCGAGTTAGATTATAAGGAGCTTGCCTACGAGTGCGACAAGCACATGGAGCTTTGTATTGCCTCCGATCGTGACCTCGTCAACTGCTACAAGTCGTTGCAGAAGCTGAATGAGGACTGCGAGAGGCTGCGGGCCCAGCTAAAGGAGCTTGAAGAAGCCGCGCTCCCCATCGCAAGACTCCTGGTGCCTCATCCTGGTGGCCCCAAAATAGCACCGCTGGTGGATCGACTGAAGAAAGTCCCCAGTCGGCTAGCAGCCTACGTGAAGCAACTGGCGAAGTCAATCCCGAACCAGGTGCTGGCCTTCATGAAGTCCTACTTCCCGAAGGTGCCCGTGGATGTAGTCGCTGGCGGACTAGCCGCCAACTGTACAGACGAGCAGTATGCGGAGCTGCTGGAGCAGATGGCGCCCATTAAGGAGCAAGTCGCTGATAAGCTTAACCTCTAGTAGTCCTGTAATAGTTAGCTCGTAGCAATAGGTGAACAAAAACAATGTAATGAAATTGTTTAAGTATTAATGAAGAAAAGTTCCATCAATGAGTACTCGTAGTCGCGATCTCAGAGTGCGGAGTCCCATCGTGGAGTTGTCGCGAGTAGTCATACTCGGCAGTAGTCCCGTTGAGGGAAGTAGACAGTAAAGAAGTTGATGAAAGATCAAACTTTATTACTGAAGAAGTACACCTGGATGGCCAGGGCCGTAGTTACAGAGTAGTTGCCAGGACCCGGAGGCCGCTTACGGCTAAGTGGTGCTAGGGCGAGTAGCCGCTTACAGCAGTAGATCCGTAAGTAGCCGTGTAGGCTAGATCTAGGAGTACATGGTCTCTCAGTAGACCGCTGCGAGAGTCCTTTGACGCTCATCGCAGCCCAGGATCCGTAGGTAGCCGCGCGGGCTGGATCCTAGAGAGTAGTCCGGAGACTAGTGCCTGGACCCAGAGGCCGCTTACAGCGAAGGAGTAGTCCGGAGACTGGAGCCAGGACCCGGAGGCCGCTTACGGCGGAGGGGTCTTGAGGTAGTCGTGTAGACTTGAGCCCCGGAGTAGTCGTGTAGACTAGGCGTAGAACCGACGTGAGCCGGTCGACGTTCCACGAGTTGTTGACATCTTCGCCTTCAAGTGTCCGGAGGCGGTAGGAGCCCGGCCCCGGTCACCTTTGCAACCGTGAAGGGACCTTCCCTGTGGGGAGCGGAGCTTATGTAGTCCTTCCGTGTTCTGGATACGACGGAGGACGAGATCGCCAACGTTGAAGGAGCGTTCCTTGACGTTGCGGTCGTGGTAGCGTCGGATACCCTCCGTGTACCTTGCCGATTGGACGAGGGCGCCGCAGCTGAGCTTCTTCGAGTCCATCGATGTCAACTCGTCTGCTGTTTTCAGAGACGCCTTCGTCATAGTGCTCCACTGCTGGTGAGTTCCATATGACATCAGCAGGGAGGATTGCTTCGGAGCCGTAGACCAGGAAGTAAGGGGATTGCCCCGTTGGTTTGGAAGGCTGAGTACGTAGCCCCCAGAGTGCGTTGGGTAGTTCCTTGATCCACTTACCTCCTTTGGAATTAGCAGCGTCGTGTAGCCGCTTCTTGAGAGCGTCGAGCACCATCCCGTTGGCGCGCTCGACTTGTCCATTGGCATGAGGATGGGCAACTGAGACATATTGGACGTCGATCCTGCTGTTCTCGCAGTACTCCCAGAACTAGTGGTTGTTGAAGTTGGAGCCCGGGTCTGTGATGATGCGGTGGGGTAGTCCGTAGCAATGTACGAGTTCATCCAGGAAGTCAAGTACTCTGTCAGCCTTGGGGCATGTGACCGGCTTGACCTCGATCCACTTGGTGAACTTGTCGATGGCCACCAATACTCTGTTGAAACCACCTGGCGTAGTTGGCAGTGGCCCAATCATGTCGAGCCCCCAGCAAGCGAAGGGCCAGGTTGGCGGTATGGTGACTAGCTTGTAGGCTGGGACGTGTTACTGCTTGGCGAAGTACTGGCATCCTTGGCACCTTCTGACGAGTTCTTCAGCGTCACCCATAGTTGTGGGCCACTAGAAAGCTCGCCGGAAGGCCTTGCTGACCAGCGTGCGGGAAGACGCGTGGTTGCCGCAGACGCCCTTGTGGATCTCCTCCAAGATGTCCTTGCCTTCTTGCCTAGGGACGCACTTCATGAGTACTCCAGAAGATGCGCCCCGCTTGTAGAGCTTGTCTCCGATGAGGACGTAGGACTTGGCGCGGCGGATGAGCTGCTCAGCCAAGTTCTTGTCTGAGGGAACCTTCTGCTCGTTGAGGTAGTCGATGAAGGGTTGCCTCCAATCCACGTCGATCATCATGACCCCCTGTCCAGCTGGTGGGTGCGCTGGGACAGTGGTCGGTGGCGCCGGCTCCGGGATGGATGGCGCGTGAAGCTCGTGAACGAAGACACCCGCTGGTACTTGAGCGCGGGTAGATCCAAGCTTCGACAAGACGTCCGCTGCAACGTTGTTGTCGCGGACGATGTGGTGGAACTCGAGACCGTAGAACTTGTTCTCGAGCTTGCGGACTTCTAGGCAGTAGGCGTCCATGTTCTCCTTGTCGCGGTCCTAGGACTTGTTGACTTGGTTGATGACCACTGCGGAGTCGCCGTAGACTAGTAGCCGCTTGATGCCCAGTGAAGCCGCGAGGCGGAGCCCGTGTAGGAGAGCTTCGTACTCGGCTTCGTTGTTTGAGACCTTCCGAAGATCCGCAGACGTACTTGAGTTGTTCGCCCGTTGGAGAGATCGGTGAGTACCCCCCGCACCTGCGCCCTCGCGGTTGAGTGAGCCGTCGAAGTACATCACCCAATGCTCTGGTCGCACGGTTGGAGTAGGCAGCTGATTCTCCCGCCAGTCCGCCATGAAGTCGACTAGCGCCTGCGACTTGATGGCTATGCGTGGCTTGAAGTCAATGGTGAGGGCGCCGAGTTCGACTGCCCATTTCGAGATCTTCCAGTAGCATCTTGGTTCCGCGGGATGTCGCCGAGCGGGTAGTCGGTGACGACGGAGATTGAGTACTCCTGGAAGTAGTGTCGTAGCTTCCGCGAGGTGATGAGTACTGCGTACAGAAGCTTATGCACAGGCTGATAGCGTGCCTTGGACTCTGACAGGACCTCGCTGACGAAGTAGACTGGGCGCTGGACTGGGTAGGCGTGGCCGTCTTCCTGCCGCTCGACGATGATGGTAGTACTGACCACATGAGTAGTCGCAGCAAGGTAGAGCAGTAGCTGCTCGCCTTTGCGAGGAGCCGTGAGGACTGGTGGCTTCGATAGGAAGTCCTTGAGCTGAGCAAGGGCTTGGTCCGCCTCCGGAGTCCACACGAACTTCTCTTGGTGCTTGAGTAGTTTGAAGAAGGGGAGCCTCCGTTCTCCAAGCTTCGAGATAAATCTGTTCAGGGCCGCCATGCACCCGGTCAGCTTCTGGATGTCTTTGATACACGTGGGAGCTTTCATGCTGGTGATGGCGCAGATCTTCTCAGGGTTGGCTTCGATGCCGCGTTGGCTGATGATGAAGCCGAGTAGTTTGCCCGAAGGTACGCCGAAGACGCACTTGTTTGGGTTGAGCTTCCAGCGGTACTCGCACAGGGATGCGAAAGTCTCTTCAAGGTCGTCGATGAGGGTACTGGAGTTTCTGGTCTTGACGACCATGTCATCCACGTAGGCTTTGACGTTCTTGTTGAGTTGCCTCTTGAAGCAGGCTTGGATAGCTCGTTGATAGGTGGTGCCGGCGTTCTTCACCCGAAGGACATGGTCGTGTAGCAGTACGCGCCAAACGGGGTGATGAACGCGGTCTTCTCCTGGTCTTCTTCCTTGATCGCGATCCGGGTGGTACCCGGAGTAGCGATTCGGAGAAGTAGAGCAGGTCGCAACCCGCCATGGAGTCGATGACTTGGTCAATCCGCGGCAACCCGAAGGGGTCCTTGGGGCGTGCTTGTTGAGATCAGGGGTAGTCGACGCACATCCTCCACTCGTTCGAGTTCTTCTTGTGAACGAGGACGGGGTTGGCGAGCCACTCAGGATGGAAGACTTCTCTGATGAAGCCAGCCGCGAGTAGTTTGGCGAGTTCCTTCTTGATGGCATCCCGTCTGTCGTCGGCGAAACGTCGGAGGTGTTGTCGCTTGGGGGTGGCCTTAGGATCGACGTTGAGGCGCGTGCTCAATCAACTCCCTGGGCACTCCTGGCATGTCCGCTGGCTTCCACGCGAAGATGTCGCGGTTAGCCCGGAGGAAGTTGATGAGCGCGTCTTCCTATTTGGGGTCGAGGCCGGCCCCGATGGTGGTGGTCTTGCTGGAGTCACCTGTCCCGAGGTCGATCGTCTTGACCAGGACCTCCTCAGCTGGCTGAGGCTTGTTGGCTTTATCAGACTTCTCAGGGATGTCGAGTTCACATGTAGCAAGCTTCTTCGATGCAGCGTAGACCTCCATCATAGCGTTGGGTACTTGATTTGTAGAGGCGATCTCCACGGCTTTCGTATCGCATTCGTGCGAGATCTTCAAGTCCCCTTGGAGAGAGAGTACACCCGCTGGGCTTGGCATCTTGAGTACCAAGTAGGTGTAGTGGGGCACCGCCATGAACTTGGCGATGGCCGGTCTGCCGAGGATGGCATGGTAGGATGTCTCGAAGTCTGCGACCTCGAACTTGATGTACTCGGTACGATAGTTGTCCCGAGATTCCCCGAAGGTAACCGCGGTGACCACCGAGCCCAGTGGGATAGCCGCGTTACCGGGGACGATGCCGTAGAAAGGCGTGTTGCTCTTGGTGAGAATGTGGGTGATGTCGAGCTTCATCTTCTTCAAGGTCTTGGTGAAAAGGATGTTGAGCCCGCTTCCACCGTCGATGAGGACCTTGTTGAGCTTGGAGCCCGCGACCACCGGCTTCAGGACGAGAGGAAACCACCCTGGTTCAGAGAAGCTGGTCCATTGATCCGCGCGGGAGAAGGTAATAGGTACCTCCGACCACCTGAGAGGGGTCGGGACCGCTGGTTCAATGCTCATGACTTCTCGACGGGTAGCCTTTTGCTCCCGCCTGCTGGGTAGTCCACCGAAGAGGACGTTGACAGTCTTGTCGGGTTCCTGGAAGTCGTTGTTGTCTCCGTCGTTTTTCTTCTTGCCTTTCTTGTCGTGAGGGTGCGGTGGCTCTGGAGTACTCTTGAGTGCATGCCTGAGTTGGTAGCACTGCTCGGTGGTGTGGTTGCCGTTCAGATGCCACGGGCACTTCTCCTTCAGCAAGTCTTTGAAGCCGCCGGAGTTCTTCTTCGAGTTCTTCTTCGCAGGGCGCTGGATAGCCGCGACAGTGTTGTCTGGCTTGCGCTTGCGGTTGGGACTCGAGTAGTTGTTGTTGTTGCGACCGCCTTGGTTCCCGTTGTTGCCGCTGCCGCCGCCCGTGTTCTGCTTGTTTTTGCCATGGATGGCGTCGTACTTGGCGTTGGCCTTGTCTTCTTCATCGGCCCAGGACGTGATCATGTCCTTGAGGTGGGGGATGGACTTGGGGCGGCGACGACCGAAGTCTTCAAAGGTGCGGCGATGGTAGAGGCCGTCTTGGAAGAGGTCGATGACCTCCTTGTCGGTGACGTCGACTACGGTAGCGCGCTTGTCGAAGAAGCGACGCATGTGCTTGCGGAGGGTCTCGCCTTGTTCCTGCTTGACTATGGCCAGGTCCATGCGAGTACCTGATCGGCCCATGGCGCCCGCAAAGTTTCTTGTGAATTGCTCCTTCAGCTGGTCCCACTTGTCGATCGAGTGCTTGTCCAGCGACTCGAGCCATGTGAGTGGGGCTTGGTCCAGACAGAAGGGGAAGTAAAGGCACTTGGTGTCGTTATTGCCGCCAGCGTTCTCGATGGAGAGGGCGTAGCACCTGAGCCACTGGATGGGGTCTTGCTTTGCGTCGTACTTGGTGATCCCCAAAGGCTTGAACTTGTCGGGGAGGAGCAAGTTGCGACGTCGAGGTGAGAAGGCGGGGAAGCTATCGTTGTCGCCTGCAGTGGCTGACTTCTTCCGCCGCAGCTCCTCAATCTTCTGGCGGGCGTCGTAGCCGCCCTGTGGGGCTCCGGAGGCATGGCTATTCGCGTGGTCTCGACCACCGCGACTGCCGCCGCCACCGGCCTTCCTGTTGGCTCCGTGGTTGGATCTTCCGTCGTCGTGGCCGCCGCCGTCAGGGTCACGGCCGTCGCCGCCGTGGGCGCGGTGAGGGACGACCTCGCGGTTGCTGTTGCCACCCTGTGAGGGTCCGCCAGCGTTTGCGCGTGTACGGTTGGGCTGAGTTGGGAGCTCGCTCGAGTACGGTTGTGACCGAGGTCGGCGCTGCGACTTGTAGCTTCGTTGTCGCGGTTCCTGGCGGGAGGAGGCTGGTTGACCCTGTTGTCGACCCGCATGAAGTAAGCGTCTTCAGCGAGCTTGGCGATGACTTCTCCGACGCGTATTCCCTGAGCCTGGCATGCGATCGCTGTGATCGACATGAGGCATTGCTCAGGGGTAGTGTGTACTCTGCTCTCAACTGCCTCGAGAGCTTCCGCAAGGTTGCGGATAGGGAGGTTGTCTCGGAGACGTCGGCGCCGTTCGTTGCGCTTCCTGTTACGCTCACGTCGAGCGTCCTTGTTAGCGGCGGTCTCGTCTGCAGGTGCATCAGCAGACAGCTCGTCTGCGGAGATGTCTTCAAGGTACTTGTCTTGAGCCGTCCCTGAAGGTCCTGGCGTGTCGCCGGCAGCCATGAAGACTTCGTGATCAGGGGTGCCAAGGCTGGACTCAGAGGCCGCCACCTCAGTTGGGGTGTTCGAGTCAGCTCGGGCAAGTGATGTTCCCTCCTGGAACGAGAGCGAGTCGATGTAGGAGACGTAGTGTGAGTCTCCACTTATCAGGTCAGCGGCTTGCGGTCTGGCCAGTAGACGAATCTCCCGGCCGGTGTGGACGTTATAACCAGCCCGGAGGCCGGCCCTGATAAGGGGTGCTCAGTAGTGTTGCCTTCTGACTCGGAATCCTCTGGGTCCGACCCGAAGTCGAACTCGTACGCGGAATCCGAGTAGAACCCGGAGAGGGGGTTGGAGTCCGAAGCATAGCCGGGGGTGGTGTCGGAGTCCGAGTTGTACTCGGGTACGGGCTCCTTGCCGGCCCGACGCGAAGAGGGAGCCTCCGTGCGGGCCCTGCTGAGGATGCGGGGACCACGTGTGGAGCGCTCACGGGGTGGTGGGACCACATGCGATGGCTGAGTAGCCGGCTCGCATGCGATAGCCCATGGAGACGTCGAGTTCGAGTTGGAAGCGGACTCGAGCTCGAAGTCAGCGTGATGGTCGAAGAGCGAAATTTCACCGAACTCGCCGGTGAGTTCGCCTGTGACAACTTCAGGAAGCGTCACGAAGCCGGTCTCCGGGTTGGGCGGCATGGTGAGGCGGCGCTAGAAGGATCCCGCGCCGTCAGCAGTGCAGACCCAAGTGCTGAAAACGAAGGTGTCGCCGCGGTTGAAGGCGACGGTTGGCTTGAAGTAGATAGGAGCCGTCGAGTTCGCCATGTGATCTCGGGCGAGAGCCCCTACCTGGCGCGCCAGCTGTCGGTGTTTTAGACCGGCAACCTACTAAGGGGAGTACCCGAAGTAGATGAATGTGGCCTCGCCGAGATCAGTAACTCGAAGGAAGAGACACGTGGCACACAATTTAGACAGGTTCGGGCCGCGAGGTGCGTAATACCCTACGTCCTGTATGCTGTGTAGCTCTAGATTGATTGGGTACGATTACAAGATGGTGTAATAGTACGCCGTGAGATGAGATCAGATGTCTAGAGAGGGGTCCCTGCCTCACCTTATACAGTCCGGGAGGCAGGGTTACAAGTCGGAGTAGGGAGAGACTACTAGTCGAGTACGTCTAGGAGTCTTCCATACAGTGCGGGACATGTACAGCTTCCTAACCGAGTACTTCTCCTCTGCAGTCCTTGTGCTTCACGCCATCAGGTGTCGTGCAGCGCAAGCCGGGTAGTCCCGGGGGCCCACCGAGTAGTCGGTCCCGGTACCCACCGAGGTAGTGGGCCCAGGGAGATCCATACGACACTCCCCGAGGGGTGAGATGAAAAGCAGGCCTGCGCCCGCCCCTGTCTTCATCACCGACCCATCGAAGTAGAGGGTCCAGCACTCGGCCTGGATCTGCAGCGGCAGCAGCTGCGTGTCTGTCCATTCGGCGACGAAATACGCTAAGATCTGGGATTTGATTGCTTTGCGCGGCGCATAGGCGAGCGTCTCGCCCATCAACTCCACCGACCACTTGGCGATCCTGCCCGCTGCATCCGGGTTTCGGATGATCTCTCCTAACGGAAAGGAGGAGACCATCGTGACCGGATGAGCCTCAAAGTAGTGGCGAAGCTTGCGCCGCGCGAGGACCACTGCGTAGAGCAGCTTCTGGATCTGTGGATAGCGCGCCTTGGTCTCGGACAGCACCTCGCTGATGTAGTAGACTGGCCGTTGGACTGGTAGGGCGTGCCCTTCCTTTGTACGTTCTACCACGATGACGGCGCTGACCACCTAAGTGGTCGCGGTGACGTAGAGGTACAGAGGCTCTCCGCCTTGGGGCGGCGTCAAAATCGGCGTGCGGGCGAGCGTTGCCATGAGCTTGTCAAGCGCCTCCTGGGCCTCGACGGTCCAGGAGAAGCTCTCGTGCTTCTTCAAGAGTCGGTAGAGGGGCAGCCCCTTCTCGCCAAGCCGCGAATAAAGCGGCTCAAGGCGGCGAGGCACCCCAGCACCTTCTGGACCCCTTTGAGGTCTCGAATCAGCCTCATCCGCTCGAGGGCTGTGACCTTCTCGGGGTTGGGCTCGATCCCCCGCTGGGAGACGATATATCCCAATAGCATGCCTCGCGGCACTCCGAAGACGCACTTTTCGGGGTTCAGCTTCACCCTGTTGGCTCGCAGGCAATAGAACGCCACGCGCAGGTCGTTAACCAGGTCGTCCGCCTTCCTGGTCTTTATGACTATGTCGTCTACGTATGCCTCAACGGTTCGCCCGATGTGATCCCCGAAAACGTGTTGCATACATCGTTGGTATGTAGCGCCCGCATTTCGGAGACCGAACGACATCGTTACGTAGCAGTACATCCCAAAGGGAGTGATGAACGAAGTCGCGAGCTGGTCGGACTCCTTCATTTTTATTTGGTGGTACCTGGAATAGGCATCAAGGAAGCATAAGAGTTCACACCCTGCAGTCAAGTCAACGATTTGATCGATTCGTGGCGGAGGAAAAGGAACTTTGGGACATGCTTTATTTAAGCTGGTATAGTCTACACACATCCGCCACTTCCCATTCTTTTTCTTAACTAATACAGGGTTAGCTAGCCACGTAGGGTGGAACACCTCCTTGATGAACCCGACCTCGAGGAGCTTCTGCAGCACCACTCCGATCGCCCGGCGCCGCTCTTCGTCAAAGCGACGCAGCCATTGCTGCACGGTGCGGGAGTGAGGTAGGATATCAAGGGAGTGCTTGGCGACCTCCCTCGGGATGCCTGGCATATCCGAGGGGCTCCACACAAAGATGTCAGCGTTGGCACGGAGAAAGTCGACGAGCACCACTTCTTATTTCAGGTCGAGGGTGGAACTGACCCTCAACGCCTTGCCCTCGGGGGCAGTAGGGTCGAGGGGCACCTCTTTGGTTTGCTCAGTAGCCTCGAAGCTGCCGGCGTGCTTGGCGGTGGAGTCGAGGTCCTCATTGACCTGCTTCTCCAGGTTCGCCACAAGCGCTTCATCCAGTGCTAGAGCCTCAGCGTGCTCCACGCACTCGACGTCACAGTCGAATGCGTGCTCGATCGACGAGCCCACGGTGATGACGCCCTTGGGTCCTGGCATCTTCATCTTGAGGCAGGTGTAGTTCAGGACCGCCATGAACTTGTCGTAGAACAGCTGCCTGAGAATGGCGTGGTACGCGCCCCTGAACCCCACCACCTCGAAGGTGAGCGTCTCCTTGCGGAAGTTGTCTGGCATGCCAAACCAGACGGGCAGGTCGATCTGCCCGAGGGGCTGGACGCGCGCCTAGCGCGACGCCATGGAACGGCGTCGTGCTGGGCCGCAGCTGGTCCAACCCGATCCCCAGCAGGCGCAGAGTGTGTGCGTAGAGGATGTTGAGGCTGCTGCCTCCGTCCATCAGCACCTTGGAGAACCGGGCGTTCCCGATGACTAGGTAGACCACCAGCGGGTATTGGCCCAGGTTGGGGACACGGTTCGGATGATCCTCGCGGCTGAAGGTGATGGCGTCCTCCGACCAATCGAGGAAGGAGGGAGGAGCCTTCTTCGCGGCGAGGACCTCGTGCCGCTCCCGTTTGCGCTGGCTGTTGGACATGTCCACTGTCGGCCCCCCGAAGATGAGGAAGATGTTTTCCACCGCGGGGAAGCCGCCGGCGTCGCCGTCATCCCCATCCTTCTTGGCCTCGCCATCCTTCGCGGTGGCGCGGCTGTAGTATCTCTTGAGCAGGTCGCACTGCTCAATGGTGTGGTTGACATGCGTCTTGTGGTACGGACAAGGCTTCTTCAGCATGTCGTCGAACATGCCGGGGCCTCGAGGGGCTGCTTGAGGGCCCCTTCGAGCTGGGTCGACCGCGAGGGCCTCCTCCCCATCGTCGTCGCACCCCGGCGCGCGCGCCTCGCGGTGCGGCTTCTTGAATTTCTTGCCCCGCTTGTGCTTCTGCTGGAGCTCCCTGGACTTGCTGCCCTCCGCGGCCGCATCGTCCTCGGGCTTGCCCTTCTTCTCGTCGAAGATGGCCCCCACCACCTCCTCGCCAGAGGCGAAGCTGGTGGCGATGTCGAACAACTCGTTCGAGTTGGCCGGCACGCAGCGCCCGAGCTCGCGCACGAGGTCCCGGTAGGTCGTGCCCTCAAGGAAGGCGTGCACAATCTCAGACTGGGCCACGCTCGGGAGCTCCGTGCAGCGCTTGGAGAAGCGCCGTATGAAGTCTCGGAGCGACTCGCCGGGCTTCCGGGTGCACGCGCGCACGTCCCAGAAGTTTCCAAGGCGCACGTATGTCCCCTGGAAGTTCCCCACGAAGGTGCGGACCAGATCGTCCCAGTTGTGTATCTGGCTGGCCGACAAATGCTCGAGCCACGTCCTCGCCGAGTCGGCGAGGTGTAGCGGCAGGTTGCGGATGATGACCTTATCGATGGTGGCTCCGCCCAGCTGGCACGCCAGGCGATAGTCGTTGAGCCATACACGGGGGTCCGTCTCCCCCGTGTACTTGTCGATCGATGTAGGATGGCAGAAGCGTTGAGGAAAGCTCGCCGTGCGGATCTCCCGACTGAACACACGGGTTTCCGGGGGCTCCGGCGTCGGCGAGCGGTCCACTCGGCTGTCATAGCGCCCACCTCGTCGTGGGTGGTAGCCTGCCACTGCCCGCGTCTCCGTGTTGCCCGTCCGCCGGGTGTTAATGACGTTGTGAGCATCACCGTCTTGGGCCTGCACGCGCGTGTCAAGGATCCGCTCCTTGACTGGCGTGCGCCCCTGGTTGGGTTGCCCCGCCACGCCGCCTGCGTGCACTGACGCCTCGGGGCCTTGTGCGCCCCCGTCGTCCCGCGCGCTCCCCGCCGGGTGGATGCGGGACGCCGAGCTCTCGACCTGCTGCACGGTCGCTTGCTCGACGAGCGCCTGCGCCTCGCGGTGCAAGATCCGCGCCTCGGGCGTCGAGGGAGCGGGCATAGCCCGTAGTAGTGTCGCGGCAGCGACGAGCTTATGGCTCGCTCACGGGGGCGTGTTTGGGTTGTCGACGTCGAAGTCGGCGTTGATACGCTCGCGGGCTTGTTTGCCTAGTTCACACGCATGCTCGCCGCACGCGGAGGCTTCCCCGGCGATGGTGGTGCGAAGTAGCCGCACCGCGCGGTACTCCTCCGCGAGTTTGACCTCGAGTTCGCGCGCTTGGGCCAGCTGCGCATTGATGTCGACGCCCCTCGGCGGTGAGGGGGGAGGTGCGCTCGGCCCCGCACCCTGGTGCGGTCCAGTTCCCGGGTTGGGGGGAACCTCTCCGTCGCCGGCTTCCGCCGCGTTCGCGGCGTTCGCTTGGTCGTTGGTGAGCACGACGAAGCACTCCCACGCGGGGTCGTAGCTCCCGGCGCTGGAGTTGTCGGAGTAGACAAACCAGTAGTTCGCGGTGTCGAGCAACCGCTGGAACATCACTGGGTCCGGCACGCCGGAGAAGTCCCACTCCGCGTACCCGTGCGAAGTGGCGGGTGGCAGCTCGCTGGTGGAGCCGTGGTACGACTCGTCGTCGGTGGTGGCGGCGGGGTTACTGGCCGTTGGGACGCGATGGACGGGACGGCCCTCGCGCGCCACCACGTCGATGCCGGCGGCGTGTGCCACCGCGACGCCGCGCAAGCCGAGGGGGAACCGTGGCCCGAAACCGCACGCTCCCCCGTCGAAGCGGTAGCCGTCATGCTAGTGATCACGTCGCGCCGCGAGGCAACGCGCGCGGCCCGTCGGTGCTCGTTCGCGCCGTCGGGGAGCGCCGACCGGAGCGTCAACGGCGCCGATGTGCTAGAGGGCCCGCGCGGCGTCCGCCCGGGTGGATGCCGGGCGTCGCGGCGGGTGCGACGGGGACCGGGCCTGGCCCGGTCGGTCGCCGCGCACAGAGTTCGTCGCGGTTGGTCATGCGCATGAGGTAACCGTTCCCCGTGGCCTGAAAGTTCAGGCTCCCGAACCGGATTTCGAACTCGGCTGGGAGGGGGTCCGAGCTGCCCATGGAATACCTCTGGCCGCGGTACTCGGTGCGAATCACCATCGAGAGGGCTGGTGGGAGCTGATCTTCAGTGCGCGTTCCCCTACCTAGCGCACCAACTATCGGTGCGGAATGTAGTCCCAACACTAACTAGTAAGAAGCGCTGAGATCTATCTCTCGATGGTCAGTGCTAAGCAACTAGTGACACTGGTTTTTATCCTGGTTCCGGTCGGGGGGGCGTACGTCCAGCAGTGGTGTGCTCGGGGCACTATATTGCGTTCCACCGTGGTGCTCATAAAGGGGGGCTACAAGCGAGGTGGGAGAGGAGGTCAGGCCTCCAGGTCCTAGAGGTACCGATTGAGGCAAGTGCCAACATCGTGGTGAAGGCGGAAAGCGTGCAGGTGATTGCTATCCGTTGCACCCCCCCCCCCCCGACTGGGGGACTGCCCCTCCTTTTATAGGCCAAGGAGGGAGTAGTTTACAAGCATGCCGCACTGTTCTCCTACGTGTGAAGGCATGGCGAGCAGTTGTAACGCCCGCGTTTTTAGCACCAAATAAATCACCTAATAAATCGTGCATATTTTCAAAACTGTCCAGCCGAGCTCAATTACCCCCTTCAAACCCTAGTCACCGTCCCTCCCTCTCACCTCGGCGCGCGTGCCGCGAATCCCGCCGGCACCGCCCGCACCCGACCGCGCACCCACGCATGCCTTCCCAACGCCGTGGTTGGCCACCGTGCCGGGAATCCCGCGCACGCCGCGGTCCCCGCCGGCCGGTCCGCCTCGCTATCACCGCCGTCCCGAAAATCACGCTGACGCCCGGGAAATCATAAAACCCCACAAAAACCCTTTCCCCAAATTTCCTAACAATTTTCCTAATTTTCTAAACTTTTCCTTATTTATTTTCCCTTCTCTTTTCCTATTTTCCTTCCCTTCCTTTTCTTTCTTCTCTTTTTCTTTTTCTCCTTTCCTTTTTCCTTTCCCTTCTTTTCTTTTCTCCCTTCTCTTTTCCCCTCCTCCTTTCTTCCTCCCGCAGCCGGCCCTGCCTGGCGCCGCCGACCCGAGCGCTCGGCGCTCGCGCACGCCGCGCGCCGTTGACCCCCGAGCCCGCGCGTCCGCGCCGACCACGCCACCCCCCCTCGCACGCCACCGCGCCGCCCACCTCCGCGCCGCGCGCGGGGGCGGCCCCCACGATGCGACACGTCGCCGCCGCCCGGCACCATCACGCCCCGCCGTCCGGCCACCTCCAAGCGCCACTGCAGGCCGTCGACCCCGCTTCACTGCCGCACACGCCGAACCGTCCCCTCGCCGGCACGAGTTGACCTACCGCCGCTGCCCGAGCCATCTTGTCACTGGTCGCCGCCTCGCGAAGCTGCTCGAGCTCGCCGGAGAAAAATCTTCCCCCGAACCGCCTTTCGCCGCCTATAAAAGGCCGGCACCTCTTCTCGCCGCTCCCCACCCCAGCCACGAGCTTCCAGTAGCGCTCAATCACACTGCCACCCCACCAATTGCGCCGCCACCGCCCATCTCCACCGCCGGCCGCCCCTTGCCGCAGAGGCACCTCCTCAAGCCATCACTAGCCAAGGTGAGCACGGTAGTTGCAAGCCCTCGCCCTCCTCCTCCTTTTCCCCCCCGCCCCCGCCGCCGCCGCCCCGGAGGCCGCCGCCCGCCGCCGGACCGAGGCGCCCTGCCTCCCTCCCCTGTATGGATCGGGGGAGGAAGAAGGGCATATTTGCCCAAAGCCCCCTGATCTTCCTCCTTATCCCGAACCCTTCTAATCCTATTCCCTCTCTCTCTTGTTCTTTTCAGATAAGCCCCTAGGTTAAGGATTAATTATAAAATAAATTCTGTCAGGCCCTAAAACAATTTATAACTTGGCCCTAATCAAGTTTATATAATCATAACCACACCCTTTCCCCATTAATAGAAATTACCAATAGGCCCTTAGCCCTTGTAACCCCTCTTTAACCCAACACCTTATGCACAATTTTATCTCCGTTTAAATCCAAATTTCACCACACCCTTCCCAGTAGTACCCCCACCGAACCAACCCTCTCCGCTCATCTTCCCCTCCTCGAGCTCGGCCGGTGATATGTGTGCTTATATTGCTTGCTTGCCTATGGGTGCACTATAGCCGACGGAGTAGACGAAGGAAGGTACCTCGAGCCGGAGACCGGAGCCGACTACTGCGAGCAGGAACCCGAGATCCCGAACGCCAAGCCGGCACTCCCCGAAGACTTCGAAGACGGCAAGTTCAATCTCCCCCTTTGATGCATGCTTCTGTCCTAGTTTTATAAATACAACCCTATACCCGTTTTATAAATTGCATATTGTTTTACTGCAAAACATGGTAGGATAGCCACCCTTGATTTCTATGATTGAACCTTGTTTGGCCTAAATGTTTTGCTTTAAAAAATGTGTGAGTGCTTTCAAAATGTGTGAATGATTTTCAAATGGAAATGGGATATGTTTGGAAAATGAGTAAAGTGTTGGGTAGACAGGATGGACGTGTGTGTCAGAAGTATGGGTGAGCTCGTACCTGTGTGGTTGAGCATGTTGGGAGTTGTCCATCTTGTCGGTTAAGGACCGGGTTGCGTGACATCTCACCTGACCCAAATCATCATACAACCACTCGACCGTTGTATGTGGCAACGGCTTAGAATAAACCCCACTAGTTAATCTACTTGCCATCTGGTGTGCGGGTGAGCAGCGGGAGACCGAGGAGTAGGGGTACGCTCTGTGTGAGGTACGCCCTGGTTATGTGGGACAACTCCTTGGGTGCTTCCGTGGTGGCTCGTAGTGTTAGCTAAGGTGGGTAATGGCTTTGATAGGATCCGTACCGGCACTGAGGTGTCCGTGTGACGGTACCCTACTTGTGGGTAAAGATGTACAACCTCTGCAGAGTGTCAAACCTATTCGAATAGTCGTGTCCACGGTATTGGACGAGTCACGGTGTGGTCACAAAAACAAGTGTTTGGGTTTGGATGTTTTCTGGTGTGAGTTGTTTTCCGGGTAAAGTGTGTGGCTGTGTGCCTGGGCTACTGCGGACGGGAAGTCCGGTAGTTCCACAGTGATTTTCCTAGAACAGTTGAGTCACTTTGGTTATGAAAATGTTTGCAAAAACCTTTTTGAAAGGAACCCCTGCATGAGTAAGTTTGCAAAATGAACCTTAACCGGATCCTTGTTATACTTTATGCATGATTCTGCTTATAAGCCCCTCCGTGGGTGGGGTTGGATTTGCTGAGTACGTATGTGCTCACCCTTGTTTTACTAACTATTTTACAGAGGAGGATCCCGATTACATTCCCGAAGACGTTGAGTAGGTCGCTGCCCTACACCCAGCCATGCCTGTGTACCTAGGGCCCCTACCGAAAGCTTCCATGGTGTGGTACTCTGAGGAGGCTATGGAAGCCTTTGCTATCGTAGTGTGGTCGTTAGCGTTTGTGTTGTTCCTTGTAGCATTGGCACTACCGTGCCCTCTGTGTCGCCGTGATGTAAAAGACTGATCCACCTGTTGTAATAAATGTGTTACCAGCCTCCTGGGACTGGTATTTGTGTCACATTTAGTCACCTCTGATGAGGGGACGCTTCAGGTGGTATCAGAGCCTTAGGTTGGCCGTAGGACACAACCCCTAGGATACGAGACCTCCTCTGGCCCTCTCTAACCTTTCCCTTGCTGAGCTCATCCTTTCCCGAATCCTTACCTTGATTCTTGCCTGTTTCCAGATGGCTAACCCCGAATGGAACGGAGGAATCTGCCCCGTCCAGCCTGGCCTCCCTAACCTACTGCTACTCAGCTTAAAGCGCGTCGGAGTAAGGGATCCGCCGGAGTTCGTCTATCGGGAGTATGAACGCTACGGCACCCTTCGGTGTAAGCTGCTGATCTTTGTGGGAAGAAGCACGCTTTACCCCGACATAGAACCTTGGTTCGTCTCCGCCACTGGTTTTCGCTTCGCCGACACCTACCCCAAGGCTGCTCGGAAGGCCCCGCGACGGCCTACGAGTGGTTTATAGACAAGCACCTCCAAAGGACTCCAATGGGATTCTTTCCACCCTCCAGAGGAAGAGGACGCTCGTGGATTGATCGCATGAGAGGACTAGAACGAGAGGAAGAAGACCTAGAAGAGGCGCTTTCCCACCTATCCATCTACCTCAGAGGCCTAGACCACCTTTACCAGGAGCAAGCCCAGCAACTGAAGCAACAGATTGACAGAGCGGAAAGAGCGGATCAGAGGATAGAACTGAAAAGGATAAAGACAACCATGGCAGAAGTTGAACTACACAACACAAAGCAAGAGTATCTTAGGGAAAGGGAACACACTCTATTAGCTCATAAAGCCCTATGGGATGAACTAAAGGAGCGTAGAAGTAGAGAGGAAGAGGCTGGAGTAGAGGAAGATGAACCCGAAGAAACTCACTGGGACAAAGGGACCCAAACCGAGGATGAGATACTGGAGCAAGATCTTCCACTGAAGAAGCGTCGTATCCAGCTAGAGGAAGAATCACCATGAGGATAAGATTAGGGTGTCTAGGCTAGAAGCTGAGTCCTAGTAATAATAAGTGTACCCCGAAGAATGGACCCCAACCTTGCTACTAAATAAAGTTATCCATCTCTTGTACCCCACCACAACCTGTTCAACTCTACCTTTGTTTCAGATGGCGGAAGACGGATGGACCCAAGGTGTGTGCCAGGAGGAGTCTGGTTTTGCTCGCCTTCTCATCAACTCCCTGGAGCGCCTCGGTATCACTGAGCACCCTAGGTACTACAGCAGAGAGTACGAGCAACTCGGCACTCTTCGCTGTAGGGTGGTCCTCTCTGTCGCTAGAAGCAACCGCCACCCCAACATCGAGCCGTGGCGCGTAACCGCCACAGGATCACCGAGACACCTATCCTTTGGCCCTCAGAAAAGCCCTCCGCTACCTGTGCCGGATCTACGAAGAACACCTCGTCCCCACACCAATGAGGTACTTCCCTCCCGCCATCAGAACCCCAGTTTGGCAGGCCCGCATGAGAAACCTGGAACGACGCCGCCACCAAGAAGACCTGTTGTACCACGTAGTCGCCTACCTTGTCTCCCTGGATAATCTCTTCGATGACCAGGCCAGGCACTTGAGGGAACAAATCAGTCGGGCCGAGCAAGCTGAAGTCACAGTAAGGATGCACCAAGTCCGAGTGGCTCAAGCTGAAGCAAGGACCGCAGCCGCCATAAGCAGTGAAGCCGTTGCCCAGGAAAGCCTCAGGCGAATCTAGGACCAACGCATGCAAGAATGGACCAACAGCGGAACACCCGTTCCAGCCATTGGAGAAGCTCAAGTCCTACTGGGAACACCCATTGTAGGATGGGGAGGAACAATCGAAGTCCCGCCAGCACCACCAGCAGCCACCGAACCCCCAACAACGACCGTCGAAGCCGCAGCACAGCCTCAGGAAAACGGAAACCCCGAAGGCGGGAATGATGACGAGCTGCTCATTCCGCTGGAAGAACACTCGACCCCGGAAGATGGCTCTCCTCGCGAGTAGCGTGTCCCAGTGACCCTGACCCAGGGAATGAAGCCGTACTGGTCCAAGTCGCACCCTTAGTCCTTAGTCGTGTAGTGTGTCCGCGTAGTCGGGATGTATCCTCCTCGTTGGTTTGTAATAAAAACTTGTCTGTGCTTGCTTGTTTGCTGTGTGCTTGTTGTGTGCTTACCGGCAGGAGTAGACCCTGCCTTTTCAAAAAGAAACCCGATATAATCCACTTAAACATCACATAAAACTAGATCTCTTAGAAAACCCGCTTCTTTACAGATGGTTTCCAGGCGCCCTGTCAGGACCCACCAAGGCCCCGGCCGATCGGACGCTGAAGGATTGCAAGCCGATCGGAGAGAGTGTCTTCACGACCAGGAAGTTAACCAAAATGAAGATGGAGGAGAGAACGTGGTCCTGCCACTGCCACCCCCTCACATTGACTTGGCACAAGTCTTGGCCAACCAGACTGTCCTGCTGGAGGCTATCTTCAATGCCGTCAACCGCCCAAGACCACGGGTTCTGGGCATGAACGAGAATCTGATTGAGTTCCTCAGGACTAAGCCGCCCACCTTTGGCGGGTCGGTGAATCCTTTGGATGCTGACGACTGGCTGAGAGCCATTCTGAGGGAACTAGAGCCCTTCAACTGCGAGGACCGCGACAAGGTTCTCCTGGCAGCTCACCAGCTCACCGGGACAGCCCTAGCCTGGTGGGAGAATTACTGCGCAGCAGCCAAGGATCCCTCCGCCATCACATGGGATGAATTTGTGGAAGAGTTCCGTCGCTACCACATCCCGGAGGCCACCCTGAAGCGGAAGGCGGATGAGTTCCGTGAACTCCGCCAAGGTAACATGTCTGTGGAGGAGTACACGTACCAGTTCATAGAGCTGGCACGCTATGCCCCCGAGGAAGTGGACAAAGATTCCAAAAAGCAGGAAATGTTCAAGAAGGGGCTGACTCCGGAACTGAGGACCCTGCTGACCCCTCAGATCTACCCGGACTTTAACACCCTCATGAACATGGCAATACTCACGGAGAGAGCAAGGGCTGAAGAGAAGAAGGAAAACAAGCGCAAGTTTATGGAGCACAAGGCCAAGCAGCAAGAGCGGTCCCAGAGGCCGAGAAACTTTGGACACCCCATGTCCAGGTTCCAAGCTCCCATGCAGTACAGAACCCAATCCCAAGCCACGAGCTCGCAAGCCCCCAGAACCCAGTTCAAGCCCTACAACAACCAGAGTGCCATGAAACCCCCACAGAACAACACCAGCCAGATCACTGCCAACAACAACAACAGCTCCCGAGTGTGTTTCAACTGCCGGGAAACCGGACACTTCATCGCCAACTGCCCGTATGCCAAAAAGCCAACCACCACCACCTACTCCAACTCGGTGAACGGGCCAAGGCCACTAGTGTCTGGAGCCAACCGCATGCCGGTGCGCAGCAACAATAACTTCGGCAACAACAACAGCAACCAGCAGATGAGGCAGCCCCAGCAGTCGTATGGACGAGCCCGGGTCAACCACATCAATGCGCAGGAGGCACAGGAAGCACAAGGCGTAGTGCTCGGTGAGTTCCTGGTCAGCTCAGTCTTGGCTACCATACTATTCGATTCGGGAGCATCGCACTCATTCATATCCTCAAGCTTTGTGGAAAAGCATAGCATACCCACAGTACTACTAAAAGCACCCCTATTAACTCGAACACCCGGAGGTGACATTAAGTGTCAACTGGGATGCCCCCGGGTAAGGATTATTTTAAGTGGGGTAGAGTTCCTAGCAGACCTGGTAGTACAGAAGTCCAAAGGGATAGATGTGATCCTTGGTATGGACTGGTTAAGCCAACACCATGGCCTCATAAGTTGCGCCGATAAGGTAGTTCACCTAACCAACCCAGACAGGATACAAGTGACATGCCACACCCGAGGACACAGGCCGGATATAATGGTTTTCAACATAGAAGCCAAGTCCATAGAAGATGTCCCAGTAGTGCGAGAATACCCAGATGTGTTCCCCGAAGAACTCCCTGGGATGCCACCAGACAGGGATATAGAGTTCGTAATCAACCTTATCCCTGGAACCTCTCCCATAGCCAAGAGACCCTATAGGATGGCAGCCCCTGAGTTGGCAGAATTGAAGAAGCAGCTAGCAGAACTCCAGCGGAGTGGGTTCATCAGACCAAGCTCATCACCATGGGGAGCCCCAGTGCTCTTCGTGGAAAAGAAGGATAAGAGCATGAGGATGTGCGTGGACTATCGCTCGCTGAACGAGGTCACTATCAAAAACAAGTACCCTCTCCCCAGAATACATGACCTATTTGACCAGTTGAAGGGAGCCAGGTATTTCTCGAAGGTGGATCTAAGGTTAGGGTACCACCAGCTCAAGATTAGGGAAAGTGACATCCCCAAGACTGCCTTTGTCACTCGCTACGGGCAGTATGAGTTCACGGTGATGTCCTTTGGACTAACCAATGCACCAGCATACTTCATGAACCTCATGAATAAGGTGTTCATGGAAGAGCTGGACAAGTTTGTCGTAGTCTTCATTGACGACATACTTGTTTACTCCAAGAGCGTGGAGGAGCATGAGCAGCATCTTCGAGCAGTGCTGGAGAAATTGAGGGCACACAAGTTGTACGCCAAGTTCAGCAAGTGTAAATTTTGGCTAGAGAAAATATCCTTCCTAGGGCATATCCTGACTGCAGAAGGAGTAGCTGTAGACCCTGGGAAAGTTGAGACAGTCTCCAACTGGCAGCAACCGACCAACGTGAGCGAGATCAGAAGTTTCCTTGGTTTAGCAGGGTACTACCGGAGATTTATCAAGGGATTCTCCAAGATTGCCCGGCCCATGACAGAGCTGCTCAAGAAGGAGAAGAAGTTCAACTGGACGGAGTCCTGCGAGAGAAGTTTCCAAGAATTGAAGAAGAGGTTGACCACGGCCCCAGTGCTGACCCTGCCAGACATTCAACGGGACTTTGTCGTGTATTGCGACGCCTCCCGACAAGGGTTGGGATGTGTTCTCATGCAAGATGGGAAGGTAGTGGCATATGCTTCCCGTCAGCTCAAACCCCATGAGCAGAATTATCCCACCCATGATCTGGAGTTTGCAGGCATAGTGCATGCCCTGAAGATCTGGAGACACTACGTGATTGGGAACAAGTGTGAAATCTACACAGACCACAAGAGTCTAAAGTACATCTTCACCCAGCCCGACCTGAACCTAAGGCAAAGAAGGTGGCTAGAGCTAGTCAAGGACTATAACCTAGAGATTCACTACCACCCAGGGAAGGCCAATGTAGTAGCAGATGCCCTAAGCCGGAAAACCTACGAGAAGGCAGCACCCAAGAGTGCCCAGTTGCAAGAGGAGATGGCGCAGCTCAACGTACACATTGTCCCCCAAGGCTACGTCCGCCAGCTGAGTGTTCAGCCTACCTTAGAAGAGAAGATCCGGAAGGCCCAAGGAACCGACGAGAATCTGATGAAGATCCGCAAGCATACCAGAGAGAACAAGGCCCCTGACTTCAGAGTAGATGACCAAGGCACCCTGTGGTACAAAAATAGGATATGCGTGCCTGAAGGCGGAGATTTCCGACAGACCATCATGGATGAGGCACACAACTCGGCATATTCCATTCACCCGGGATCCACCAAGATGTACATGGACTTAAAACAGAAGTATTGGTGGAATGGGATAAAAGCAGATATTGCCCGATTCGTCGCCCACTGTGATACGTGTCAGAGGATCAAAGCCGAACATCAGAAGCCCGCAGGACTGTTGCAGCCTTTACCAATCCCGGTATGGAAGTGGGACGAGATAGGTATGGATTTTGTAGTAGGGTTGCCAAAAACTCAGAAAGGACATGACTCCATATGGGTGATCGTGGACCGACTCACTAAAGTCGCTCACTTTCTACCCGTACGGACCACTTATGGTGGAGAGAAGTTGGCAAAACTCTACATAGAAAATATAGTAAAGCTGCATGGAGTGCCTAACAGAATAGTCTCAGATAAAGGGACCCAGTTCACCTCTAGGTTCTGGAAAAGCCTACAAGCCATGGGTACCAAGCTAGATTTCAGCTCAGCGTACCACCCGCAGACAGACGGACAGACCGAAAGGGTGAATCAAATTTTGGAAGATATGTTGAGAGCATGCGTCCTCACCTATGGCAAAGATTGGGAGCAGAGTCTGCCATATGCAGAATTTTCCTACAACAACGGCTACCAAGCAAGTCTGGGAATGTCGCCATTCGAAGCACTATACGGGAGAAGATGTAGGAAACCCCTGATGTGGTCAGAAGTAGGAGAGCATGCCCTGGTTGGGCCCGCACTTATAAAGGAAGACGAAGAGCGAGTAGACGATATCCGAGAAAAGTTGAGAGCCGCCCAGTCCCGACAGAAGAGATACGCAGACAAGAAGAGGCGTGAAGCAAGCTTCAATCCAGGAGATTTCGTCTACCTCAAGGTTTCACCCATCCGGGGGACTCGGAGATTTCAAGTACACGAGAAGTTGGCCCCTCGGTACATCGGACCGTATAAAGTGCTAAAGAGAGTCGGAGCAGTAGCATACCGGTTGGAGCTACCCGAAGAGATGTCGGATATACACCCAGTGTTCCATATCTCCCAGCTACGCCGATGTTTGAAGGTTCTTGAAGAGAAGCGAGTACCGGTGGAGACCATCGATCTACAGCCAGACCTTAGGTATCAGGAGGTGCCCGTCAAGATTTTGGACACAGTGGTCAAGAGAACGAGGACGTCAGAAGTACGGGTGTGCAGAGTCCAATGGAGCCGACACGGAGTGGAGGAAGCCACGTGGGAGCGAGAGGACGCATTAAAGAAGGAGTTTCCCCACCTATTCGAAACCTAGCCGAATCTCGAGGACGAGATTCATTTTAAGTGGGGTAGGTTTGTAACGCCCGCGTTTTTAGCACCAAATAAATCACCTAATAAATCGTGCATATTTTCAAAACTGTCCAGTCGAGCTCAATTACCCCCTTCAAACCCTAGTCACCGTCCCTCCCTCTCACCCCCGCGCGCGTGCCGCGAATCCCGCCGGCACCGCCCGCACCGGACCAGGCACCCACGCGTGCCTTCCCAACGCCGCGGTTGGCCACCGTGCCGGGAATCCCGCGCACGCCACGGTCCCCGCCGGCCGGTCCGCCTCGCCATCACCGCCGTCCCGAAAATCACGCCGACGCCCGGGAAATCATAAAACCCCACAAAAACCCTTTCCCCAAATTTCCTAACAATTTTCCTAATTTTCTAAACTTTTCCTTATTTCTTTCCCTTCTCTTTTCCTATTTTCCTTCCCTTCCTTTTCTTTCTTCTCTTTTTCTTTTTCTCCTTTCCTTTTTGAAAGATATCTAGGCCCTTAGTGGGTTTTGGTGTATTGATTGACAACTAGATTAAAGATCTAATGTCCATGTTAAGCATGTGAGCAGGTTGTAACATATAAATGACAAGGCATAATATATGACATTGGTTATCTACATGGTGAAAACAAGCTATGTGTATACAAGATAAGTTGAGGCATGGTTTTAGCCCCATATTGTGAAATGGCTTGACTCAATGGTGAATGTCATAATATTTTATATGTATGATCCCATGAAGCATATAGGTGGTATATGACAAGCTAATGAAGGTTAAGATAGAGACATATTGTTATTGGAACATTGGATGATCTCTTATTGAAGGAAGAAGCTTGTTGTAAGAAAATGGGATATTTAAATAAAAAGAAGGCATGATCTCAATAGAATTTCACTCTTGATGTTGAATCAAAGCTTAACTCAAATTGGCAACGAATGGATGAAGAAATCAAGCAAGGGATTAGCAACGAGGTACTAAGCTAAGATTGGCCAAGTAGTGACTTGGACCATGTGCTTGGCTAGGGTGAAGTGGCTATAGCTTGGAAAGTTTCGAGGTATCAAGTCGAGCCTAACCGAGTGAAGCAATGAAGAAACATTACATATTCATTGAGTCATGTGAAGGGTGACTTATCGAGAATTGGGTGTCATTCTTATATAAAGATCAAAGTCACTAGCTCAAGGTAGAAGTGCTCAAACCAATGAGACATTGATGGATGGATCTCTCACGAGGATATATTGATCGAGTATGGCTATTCTTCAAGAAGAAGCTCAAGAGTTCCTTTATTGCATTTATATTTGGTCTTAAGTATAGGTATGCCGTACTATAAAGAGGGATGCATCACAAGGAGTTTTGATAATGTCTCTGTGCTCAAGTAACCCATGTGAGTTGAGAGAGACACAAAAAAACCCCACATACACGTCTTCGGGTTTGACCCTGTGTCAAACCCGGTGGCACCGGTTTTGGGAAACCGGTGGCACCGGTCTTGTGTCAGCCAACCCAACGGATAGTTTTTGAAAACTCGGTGGCACCGGGTTTGGGAACTCGGTGGCACCGGTTTTCACTGGAGTTTGCAACGGCTAGTTTTGGGGAGTCCGGAGTATCCGGGGTTTTTCCCAGAGACTCCGGGTTTTAACTCCAACGGCTAGTTTTTGGAGAGTCGGGTATTTATACCCTTCAACCTCTACTGTTGCAAGCTGCTGTTCCTGAGGTTGCTAGAGTGCTTCCTTGCTATTCCTTGCTAAGCCAAAGCCATTCTAAGCTCTCCCCAACCCCTCTCTGTGAGGTTGTTTGATCTTTGCTAGATCTAGTGAGTTGGGTGGTAGAGAAAAACCTTTGTGAGCAACTCAAGAGCACTTGTATCCCTTGAGCACTGTTAGACTTCGTCAAGCTTGTGTGAAGCATTTGTTACTCTTGGAGGATTGCCTCCTAGACGGCTAGGCGTCGCCCACAAGCTTCCAAGGTGTGGTGAGCTGTGGGACAGTTTGTGAAGGTCTTGCTTCGCCTCCAAAAGGGAAGAAGCTATCTAGTGGATCGGGAAAAGGGTTGAATGCAACCCGGCTTCAGTAGGAGAAGCACCCAACGGAGACTAGGATTCACACGTTGGTGAATCCGAACTTTAGTAAAACAAATCCTTGTGTCCCCTGTTGGTTACCTCGCATTTACATTGTTATATCTATTCTTGCTTGCCTTTGTCATATTGGTGGAGCTACTTGGTTGTTAGTGTTTGTGAAGTGCAGGTACTCCACACTCATCAAATAACTGATCCTTAAGCTATTCATCAAGTTTAAGTTCAAGCCAAATAAGCATACAAGAAGGAGAAGAAGAGGGGAGTCACTGCCAGGCAAACCCGGTGGCACCGGATTTGCAAAACCGGTGGCACCGGATTTGCAAAACTGGTGGCATCGGTTTTGAGCAGTGTGTTCATTCTGCTGCGAAGGCGTCAGTCCAGAGACTCCGGAGATTTTTCCAGAGATTCCGGACTTTCCAGAGACTCCGGAGAAAAGTCTGGAGTATCCGGGTTTCACTGATAAATTTGTTTTAAGTGGTGATTTTCAGGACTCGCCTATTCACCCCCCCCCCCTCTAGGCGACATCAAGATCCTTTCAATTGGTGTCAGAGCCTGGTGCTCCGATTCAAGCTTAACCGCTTGGAGTTAAAAGGATGTCGACTACTTGTGAGGTATCGTTTGAGCCCCTTCGGTTTGACGGCTCAAACTACTCTTCTTGGTCTGCTCATGTTCTTCATGTGTTAAATACTTGGGGTCCACTTTTTGAGCGAGTTGTGGTTGCTAGCATCCTTCCCGAGGATTTTGATAGTGAGGACACGTCCAATCTATCAAAGGACGAAAAGGAATGTGTGCTCCATAACTACTCTACTACTAACCTCATGTACAATAATGTGAGCAAGGTTATTCGAGAATTCATCTTCAACAATGAAGACATTTGCGATGATGCACATCATATTTGGGTGGCACTCAAAGACATGTATACTAGTGCCGATGATGACGATGGTGAAGATGAAGAGGAGGAGTGCTCAACATCAACATCTTGCATCTCTCCTTCAAAGACCTCATACACGAAGCAAAAGAGCAACAACAACGCTACCACCGCCTCTGACCAGGCAAACTCGGTGGCACCGAGTTCAGAACTCGGTGGCACCGGGTTTGGTAGTGAACAACACCAACTTGCTTCGTTGGACCTCGGAGCAGCATCGCACAATAACATTGAGGTATCTACAGCCCCTATTACTTCTTCACTATGTGCTAATAATTCCAAGTCTCAAGTGACTAAAGGTAGAAGGAAGAAGGGAAGTGAAGTTGAGCAATTTAACTTCGAGCTCGACAAGATGACCAAGAAAGACAACAAAAATGTGCTAGAGCTCATAAAGAGAATAAGAAGACAAGAAGATGAGCTCACAAGACAACAAGCATATCGTGACTCCTTTGAAGAAGAATTGAAGAAGCTTAAGGAGTCAAATGATGTCTTGTCTAGAAAGTACAAGGAGGACATAACCAAGGCATATGCTTGTGCTACTAACTCTCTATCTTTTGCAGCATCCTTTGAAAAGGAAAATCAAGCTCTTAAGGACCAACTTGAGGAAATCACTTGCAAGTTTGTGAAACTACAAGGAACTCATATAGAACTTGAATATTCTCATGAGAGGCTTGTAGAATCACACACTTTGCTAGAAGTGACAAATGAGGTTTTGATAAACTCGTTTAAATCTTACGCACCTCATCTCACCACTAGCACTTGTACTCAAATTGAAAAAGATCTATCTTGTGCTAACCCATGTGGCCCAAAAGGCAAACCTTCTTGGTATGATTGTGTGATTGCAGAATCTTGTGATGACTTCATTGCTCAAGAAAATGATGAACTCATGCAAGAGGTCGAAAAGCTCAAGAAAGAGGTGGCTAAGTTGAAGGGAAAAGAAAAGGTGCAACCTTCTCAAGATAACCGTAAGCCCATGGTGAAGAAGCTTGAGAAGAGGACAATCGTCACTAGACCAATCTCACAACAAAGCCACAAAATCAATGATCACAAGATCGAGGACAAGATGAAGCTAGATCATATCGAGTGCTACAAGTGCTCACACATGGGACATTATGCATCCATGTGCTCATTCAAGCAAGAAGACAACTCAAACCAGTCAAAGAGGCAAAGAAATCTTGCTCAGAGAAGATGCTTTGGTTGTCATGAGAAAGGGCACAAGATTGAAGCTTGTATCAACCGGGCAAAGGTTCCCTCAGGGAAACCCGATGGCACCGAGTTTGAAAAACCGGTGGCACCGGTTTCCACTGAGAAACCTCAAGTGAAGCTCAACAAAGGATTTCTGAAGGCTCAAGAAAGATTTAGAGAGAAGAATGGCTCAGTGACAAGTGTAAAGAGAAATGGCAACATCAAGCACAAAATTTGCTACACTTGTCGTCAAAAGGGACATTTTGGTAAAGATTGTCTCAAGAGTATGAACCCTAAGCTCAACCTTGTTCATTGTAGTAATGAAAAGCTTAGGAGTAACTCAAGTGACTCTAGTGCCCCTAAAGTGGTTGCTCCACAAAAGAAGGGCACAAAGGCCATTTGGGTACCTAAGTCCTTGATCACTAACCTTGTCGGACCCAATGCACGTTGGGTACCAAAACATGCCTAAAGGGACCTTGCAGGTACTTGGAGTAGCATTGAAGCTTGGTTCACTTGAGAAGATACTTATATTCACTCATCTATATCTCAAGAGAAATTTTGTGACTCATCAATAGAAAAGGACCAAGTGACATAAATCAAAGAAATCTCATTCAAATGCTCCTCCCATGATAAGTACCTCTCACTGTTGTTGTTCGCTCTCATATGCAAAACTTGCTCTTGTGCTAGTTGATCATATGAGGTGGACAACCTACATACGTTCTCTTTAGCAAAACTATATCAAATACCATTCAATGCCATTAACTGCTTCATTTAGAAGCATTGAGTGACTTTTGCATGCAGGAGAACTTATGTGAGCTAAAGGAGCAAAAAGAAATCAAGAAAAGAATAATCAACCATTGAGAAATGCATAAGTGCCAAATTCTGGAAGAATCCGGTGGCACCGGATTTGTGAACTCGGTGGCACCGAGTTTCCCAGGATCAGAAAGGGTTGGAAAGTAAATTTTTGCAAATACCCCAAGGCACATTATTATTGATTCAAAAATAACAGGAGACTAAGCCAATATAGTTTGTGAGCTACTCTTGATCTCATTTCACATATTCTTATTTGCTTATGAATTTTGACCAAAATGTAGAGCTTGCTACCCTAGTGCTTTAATTGAGCCTAAAGTGCACTTCTCAAGATTCAAATACTTGATGCACCTATTTAGGGGGAGCTCACTTCACATTTTGTGTCTTTTGGTACTAACATCACTTGCAAGAATTCATGTGTGTAGTTCAAGTGTGAAGCGACTCAATATTTTATCTATGCTCTTCACTTGAATGAATCTTATGGCAAGAGGTGTTGATTGTGAGCGAGCCACTTGACAAGGAGGTCACCAATCCATATCTGTAATTGTATCTCTTTCTCCTTATTTTTGGATTGGACTACATTTATTTTTGGCTACTCACCATAGCATGGTTTAAATTCCTTAACTTGGACATATGTGTCCGAGGTAGTGCACATATCCCTTCCATCCACATATCCATGTGTGCACCATATCTTTGAGGAGTTTAGCCCATGCTATGAGGTTTCATGTTGGGTGACTTGCTTCCATTCCACTCCCAAAGAGCCATCCAATGTGAGACTAGAGCTTGTGCTTTTAATATTTGTGCTCTCTTGTCATCTTAGCACACATTGGGTATTTCTCATCAAAAGTGACAAGAGGACGTTATTGAAAGAATAAAAAGTGCAAGCTAATTTATGTGAGTCCCTCTAAGTGAGAAATCATGCAAAATGAAGGCAAAGGTATGAATCCTAAATTTAAGTTATTAATTTGGGCATCTAGGCCCTACTCTTGCTAGTGTGATTTTTGGTGTGCAAAGGTAGCTAGCATCACCTTGATTTGTTGCTTGGTGGTAGTGATGAGCTTTTAGATATTTAGTAGATGCTTCACAAATTTTTGTTGGAAATTTTGCGTTCTAACCGTGGCTGAAAATTTTAGTAGAGGCATGAGCTAAATATGCTAAGACCTATCTTGTCTAGTAATCTTTGCATGCTCTTTGTGACTTAGGATAAAACTTTCAAAATCTCGCTAGTATGTGTAGGTGGTGTGCTTTTTGCAAAATATTTGAGTCTTGATCTTTTAGATCGTGTCTTGTCGTTTATGGTTATTGTTGCTCATGTTTGATTGCTGGCTAACCATAAGTGGCAAGATTCTCTCAAGTTCAAAGGAAGCTACTCATTCTTATCAAGGGATTGCAAACTTTGGATTTCTCTCATTTCATCAAAATCTCTCAAAATCCATATCTGAGACTAAGTTTTGTGAAAAAATGAATATTAAAGGCTTAGAAATAAAGAGAAATGGAAAAGGAAGAGCAGAGGTGAATTTATGGACAAAGGTCCACGGGTCAAGTGAAACCCGGTGGCACCGGTTTCTGAAAACCGGTGGCACCGGTTTTGTCGGGCTAAAGACACGGGGATATACCCGTGACTTACCCGGTTACAGTCACCTCTTCACCCCATTTACCCCCCTCTCTCACCCACGACTCAGAACAGTAAAAGGAGAGGGAGAGGAGGCGATTTCTTGGCAATTTGAGGATTCCACCAAGGATTTCAAGGCTTGGGGCAAGATCCCGGTTCTCCAACTCGGTTGCACCGGATTCCCCTCCATTCCTAGGCTGCAGCAGCTCTCTCACCATGTCGGGAGGTACCCCATGTCTTGGTTTTGCCCGATCTACTTTTTTAGGGACTATTTCTTGGATTCCTTTGGTAGAATGGCTTCTATATGGTCCTAGAACAGATTACAATCAATGGATTCATGATTTACTGGCTACTTTTCAGAGGCACATTTTAGGGTTCATGCTAAAACTGGTGGCACTGAGTTCCCCAACTCGGTGGCACCGATTTCGGTGTTGAATTTCTGGTTCAGTTGCAAAAGGGGCTCCTAAAAATTCATTTGCATATACTTGTGGCAGAGAAATGTTCCTAAGACCCATATGTATCTCCCTTGTTCACAGATCCGAGGTTTGACGCAGTTTATGGGAGAAGGCAACCTAGAACAAAGAATGCAAGCTTTGAGTTCAGAAGAAGGGAAGGAACTAGCAGCGCTCATGAGATCACAGAAGATGTTCCAGAGCCACCCAGAAGGTCAAAAAGGGCAGCAGGCAGAATTAATCTCCCTAGAGGTGCTATGCGCATTGAGGACTCTGAGCCTGAGTCAACCTCTAGTGATGATGATGAGGAGAGCCCGTACAGGCAGGAGCCATCCCCTCCGGAGTCACCTACAGCAGCAGCTCAGCGTAAAAGAAAGGGCAAGAACATCCGCACAGCTAGCCACGAGCATAGTCAGGGCACCGGAGATGATGATAGTGATGGTGAGTATGAGGGCATCTCAGTTCTTGGACCGCAGCCCATTGAGAGTGGTGCTGTGACTCACTTCAATGTGAGAATGAGGCCACCCGTTGATCCTGAGCGCCGCAACATAGTCAACTATAAGGGTAGGGGTATGACAGAAAGGACCAGAAAGGAAAGGGAAAAGAATCCTTTGACAGTTGGTGGAAGGAATTTGGATTATCGGTTTGGCACCAAATTTCATCAAGATTATTATGCTAGTGCCATCATCAAGAAGGACTTCCCCATTGCCCGCTCAGAATACATTGATTGGGGATTCTTATCAGTCATGCAGGATGCAAAGATAGCTGAAATTATTCGGGAGTGCAAGAAGAAAAATGTCTATGATATCATGGGTTTTGCCAAGTCATGGAACAGTGAAGCGATTGCACAATTCTATGCCACATGCTACTTCACCACTTGGAAGAATGACAAAATTGTGCATTGGATGACCAAGGGAAAATGGTTTGGCATCACCATCACTGAGTTTGCCTATCTGCTTGGTTTTGATGAAGAAGACCTTGGAAGGATGAAGATCCATAGAGATCATGACATGGACAAGGTAGACATGAAGTTCATGTATATCCCGGGGCAAGAATGGAACTTTGGACGAGTTAATGGCATGCTACCATTCTATGCATACTTGCACCGCATGTATAGAAAGACTCTTGCACCTAGGGAAGGGGACCAATCAAATGTGTCAAGCTATGGAAGAGATTTGCTAAGGCACATGTGTCCTAGTGAGCCGGAGTTTAGTGTTGTGGACTACATTTGGGAGGAAATTCATTCCATCTCCGGCTCGCCACAAAAGAGTTGTGGATATGCTCCCTATCTCATGCATATTATTGAGACCATCACAAACTACACATTTGTCTATGATCATGAGCATAAGCCATTCCACTTGAAGAATGATGTTGTGGGACCTTCTCTAGCAGATTTGGAAAGGGCTCAAGGGAATATTGGAGGCCAAGAAGCCCCCGAACAGCCCACTGCAGCTGCTGCACCGTCTAGGGCAGCAAGGACCTCACAAGGTAGAGGACGTGGACGTGGGCAGCAACAAGTGCAAAAGCCACCTTCCCCACTTAGAAAATTGTTCAACTTTTGGTGTGGGTCTTGCATGAAGGTAAATGATGTGGTTCACAAGGAGAGACAGCTTAGAAAGAGGGATTCTAGGATGTTAAGGCACATGTATGAAAACCCCTCTCCCACAAACAGGCCTCCCATACCACATGCACCATCCGATGAGGAAGAAAGTGAGCCGGAGACCTTTGAAAGCATTTGGGAAAGATCACAACAAGTTGATCCGGCAACCAACAAGGATTATTGGGATAGAGCCTATGGAAACTCATATTATAACCCCACCTTTGGAGGAGTGTATAGTGCTCGATCATCCTATTCAGAGGTTCCTTTCATGGGCACACAAGGCCAAGGCACATCCTCTATCATGCCTCCCGTGGATCCTAATGCACGAGGAAGTTCAGGTGCTGCAAGTGGATACTACTATGGTTCACTATTTGGCTCAGTCAATCCATATGAGGGAATGCCGCCTCACTATCCTCCATTCCCGCCACCACCACCCTTTATGCCTCCGAGTCAGTTTGTGCAACCATCTCAAGATGATGAAGAGGAAGAACCATGAGCAGCTGTCCAAGACCCCCCCAAGACCTTTATTGGTGATTAATGACAAAGGGGGAGAGAGTTTGTCGATTGAAAGCTTGCTTTTCTGCTCTGTCTGCACAAATCCGGTGGGACCGGTTTCCTGATCTCGGTGGCACCGGTTTTGGTGTGTCTCAGTATCCCTTCTGGCAGGCAAACTCGGTGGCACCGAGTTTCCAGAACCGGTGGCACCGGTTTTGGCCGGTTTTGGTGTGTCTCAGTATCCCTTCTGGCAGGCAAACTCGGTGGCACCGAGTTTCCAGAACCGGTGGCACCGGTTTTGGCTGTTGGATGCAACAGGCCCATGTAATAAATTCTCTTTAGCTTCAATTGGACTTGAGAACATTTGTTATGTGTGTTAAAATGTGTGTTGAACCTTCTCATGCTTATTAAGACTCAATTGCATGTTAGTGTGATTTTATATGGGTGATGTATTGCTTTCGACAGGGCTGCCTGGGCAAAACCGGTGGCACCGGGTTTTGCAACTCGGTGGCACCGGGTTTGGCCAGACAGCACTGCCTTTTCTTGCTCTGTGTGTTGGAGTGCTTGTTTATTGCATGTATCACGGTTTATATGTTCACACACTTGTTTTGCACCCCACTGTTGCTGAGATTTAGGGGGAGCTCCATGTTTTCTTGAAAATATGCAAAATGGCATTAAAGCCAATTCTTATGAATTCCACTCATAGCACATATTAAGGGGGAGCTCAACCTAAATCTATTCTTTTAAGCTTTTTGAATATCTTTTGTAAGCTTTAATCGAGGTTGTCATCAATCACCAAAAAGGGGGAGATTGAAAGATATCTAGGCCCTTAGTGGGTTTTGGTGTATTGATTGACAACTAGATTAAAGATCTAATGTCCTTGTTAAGCATGTGAGCAGGTTGTAACATATAAATGACAAGGCATAATATATGACATTGGTTATCTACATGGTGAAAACAAGCTATGTGTATACAAGATAAGTTGAGGCATGGTTTTAGCCCCATATTGTGAAATGGCTTGACTCAATGGTGAATGTCATAATATTTGATATGTATGATCCCATGAAGCATATAGGTGGTATATGACAAGCTAATGAAGGTTAAGATAGAGACATATTGTTATTGGAACATTGGATGATCTCTTATTGAAGGAAGAAGCTTGTTGTAAGAAAATGGGATATTTAAATAAAAAAAGGCATGATCTCAATAGAATTTCACTCTTGATGTTGAATCAAAGCTTAACTCAAATTGGCAACGAATGGATGAAGAAATCAAGCAAGGGATTAGCAACGAGGTACTAAGCTAAGATTGGCCAAGTAGTGACTTGGACCATGTGCTTGGCTAGGGTGAAGTGGCTATAGCTTGGAAAGTTTCGAGGTATCAAGTCGAGCCTAACCGAGTGAAGCAATGAAGAAGCATTACATATTCATTGAGTCATGTGAAGGGTGACTTATCGAGAATTGGGTGTCATTCTTATATAAAGATCAAAGTCACTACCTCAAGGTAGAAGTGCTCAAACCAATGAGACATTGATGGATGGATCTCTCACGAGGATATATTGATCGAGTATGGCTATTCTTCAAGAAGAAGCTCAAGAGTTCCTTTATTGCATTTATATTTGGTCTTAAGTATAGGTACGCCGTACTATCAAGAGGGATGCATCACAAGGAGTTTTGATAATGTCTCAGTTCTCAAGTAACCCATGTGAGTTGAGAGAGACACAAAAAAACCGCACGTACACGTCTTCGGGTTTGACCCTGTGTCAAACCCGGTGGCACTGGTTTTGGGAAACCGGTGGCACCGTTCTTGTGTCAGCCAACCCAACGGCTAGTTTTGAAAACTCGGTGGCACCGGGTTTGGGAACTCGGTGGCACCGGTTTTCACTGGAGTTTGCAACGGCTAGTTTTGGGGAGTCCGGAGTATCCTGGGTTTTTCCCGGAGACTCCGGGTTTTAACTCCAACGGCTAGTTTTTGGAGAGTCGGGTATTTATACCCTTCAACCTCTACTGTTGCAAGCTGCTGTTCCTGAGGTTGCTAGAGTGCTTCCTTGCTATTCCTTGCTAAGCCAAAGCCATTCTAAGCTCTCCCCAACCCCACTCTGTGAGGTTGTTTGATCTTTGATAGATCTAGTGAGGTTGGTGGTAGAGAAACACCTTTGTGAGCAACTCAAGAGCACTTGTATCCCTTGAGCACTGTTAGACTTTGTCAAGCTTGTGTGAAGCATTTGTTACTCTTGGAGGATTGCCTCCTAGACGGCTAGGCGTCGCCCACAAGCTTCCAAGGTGTGGTGAGCTGTGGGACAGTTTGTGAAGGTCTTGCTTCGCCTCCGAAAGGGAAGAAGCTATCTAGTGGATCGGGAAAAGGGTTGAATGCAACCCGGCTTCGGTAGGAGAAGCACCCAACGGAGACTAGGATTCACACGGTGGTGAATCCGAACTTCGGTAAAACAAATCCTTGTGTCCCCTGTTGGTTACCTCGCATTTACATTGTTATATCTATTCTTGCTTGCCTTTGTCATATTGGTGGAGCTACTTGGTTGTTAGTGTTTGTGAAGTGCAGGTACTCCACACTCATCAAATAACTGATCCTTAAGCTATTCATCAAGTTTAAGTTCAAGCCAAATAAGCATACAAGAAGGAGAAGAAGAGGGGAGTCACTGCCAGGCAAACCCGGTGGCACCGGATTTGCAAAACCGGTGGCATCGGTTTTGAGCAGTGTGTTCATTCCGCTGTGAAGGTGTCAGTCCAGAGACTCCGGAGATTTTTCCAGAGATTCCGGACTTTCCAGAGACTCCGGAGAAAAGTCCGGAGTATCCGGGTTTCACTGATAAATTTGTTTTAAGTGGTGATTTTCAAGACTCGCCTATTCACCCCCCCCTCTAGGCGACATCAAGATCCTTTCACTTTTTCCTTTCCCTTCTTTTCTTTTCTCCCTTCTGTTTTCCCCTCCTCCTTTCTTCCTCCCACAGCCGGCCCTGCCTGGCGCCGCTGACCCGAGCGCCCGGCGCCGCGCACGCCGGCGCGCCGTTGACCCTCGGGCCCGCGCGCTGCGCGCCGACCACGCCACCCCCCTCGGCACGCCACCGCGCCGCCCACCTGCGCGCGCGCCACGGGATGGCCCCCACGACGCGACACGTCGCTGCCGCCCGGCACCATCACGCCCCGCCGTCCGGTCACCTCCAAGCTCCACTTGCAGGCCGTCGACCCCGCCTCACTGCTGCACACGCCAAACCGTCCCCTTGCCGGCAAGAGTTGACCTGCCGCCGCTGCCCGAGCCATCTTGTCACCGGTCGCCGCCTCGCGAAGCTGCTCGAGCTCGCTGGAGTCAAGCTCGCCGGAGAAAAATCTTCCCCTGAACCGCCTTCCGCCGCCTATAAAAGGCCGGCACCTCTTCTCGCCGCTCCCCACCCCAGCCACGAGCTTCCAGTAGCGCTCAATCGCACTGTGAGGACCATGTGTGGTTCGAGGACCGGTGGATGGTTGCTTCCTTGTGTGATGAGTGATTGACAACGTTGTGTGGACTGATTCTTGGCTAAGTATTGCAGGTGCAGGTTGCGGCTTGACTCGTGTTGGTGCAGGTGAAGAACAAGCGCGAAAGGTCGTTGCCGGTGAGGCCTCCGGGTGTGGAGAAGACAAGTAGGCTTTGTTCGAGGGACCGGTGGCCGGCGGGGGTCAAGTGCGGGCCGCATGGTGGCATGAACAGCAAGATGAAGTCGTGGACGGTTTCTTGGTAGAGCCTCAAAACCAAGGGTGAGCCGGGACTACGTGGGAGCCGAGTCATGAGTGGAGATTGGCGGAGGCTACACCGAGTTCACGGGGTTTACAGTGGTTCACCATAAAATCACTGGGTTACTCGGTTGAGCCACAAAACCGAGACCGAAGACTCGACGAGGAGGTGCGGCCACCCAGGCCGGTTCAACCGCCCAGGAGGGGCGGTCAGACCGCCTGGGACCGGTCAGATCCCCCGGGCCGGTCTAACCGCCCAGGGGGCGGTCTGACCGCCCTGGCCGCTGGCGCCGAGAAGCTTCGAAGCGGAGGACACGCATCGGGATCGCAAGGTTTGCGTCGAGGCTACGCAGGGTGCGGTCGCCGGGCATCCGTCCGATGGTGAAGACATCAAGAATTCCAAATCCTCCCTTGAGGGGCATGTATCCCTAGTTATTAGTGAAGGGTAGTTTGGTCTTTTGGGTGCCTCCATATATACTCATTAGATGGGTGGATGGCAGCCAACTCTTGGAACCCAAGCTCATTTCATTTTTCCATTTTTGTTCTCCATTTTCCTTAGGATTTTAGAAGGCTAGCTTGAGAGCTTCATGTGAGATCTAGAGAGAGGGATGGATGTTTGGGTGGCAAGTTAGACCTTGTACGAACCTTTCATGGCATGTATAGAAGGTTTGGCGTTGTTCATCATGGTGGTTTTCCCGTCTCCCTTGTGTTGATTCTCGGAGCTCTTTTTGGCGGTGTTTTGAGAATGATTTCTTGGGGTTTTTGGTGGGTGTCACGTATGAGGTTCTTGTGCCTCTTTGGCTGGTGACTTTGCCCTCAAATCCCCTTTGAATCGGACTCGATTTGGTGGTTTCTCGAGTTGGGCGAGTTCTTGACCTAGAGAAGCGATTTCTTCGATTCCTCTTGATTGTGAGCGTTTCGGGTCGATTCCTTTGAGGTAGAGGTTGCCCGGGGAGGTAACCCGGCTATTCCCGAAGTTTGGCTGCAATCCGTGGAGTGATTCGGGAGATCGGGCGCGATGAAGTTGAGGTTTGACCCGCGGGTTCGTTTTACGGGAAGGGGCGGTCTAACCGCCTACGGGGGGCGGTCTAACCGCCACGGGTGTTCCGGGTCAAAGTTTTGTTTCGCCGGATTTTCCTCTCGTGAGTTTGTTCGCCTTGATCGAGAGGAGCGTCCGGGTGAAATTTGGGGTCGTTCTCGTGCGGTTTGCTAGGTGTTCTTGGTTGGAGTTTGTTGGCTTGGGTACGGGAGGTTAGACCGCCCCGGGTAGCCGGTCTAACCGCCCCTAGGCCCTTGGGTGAAGTTTTGGTTTTCGCCAAGATTTTACGGTAGGCGGCATGGCCTTGACCAGAGATCTCTGTTGGTGAAACCGTGGTGAGTTTTGGTGCTCGGAAGAGGCGTTTCGGAGGATTTCTTGGTTGCCAGGTGGAGGCGGTCTAACCGCCCCCTATACCCGGTCTAACCGCCCCCCTCTGGTTAGCCGGCTTTCAAGTTGTTTCCGCTGTCGGTGCTTCGTGTGTGTTGTGGTTCCTGGTAGAGTTTGTTCCTAAGACCAGTAGCACTCCAGTGGCTACGTGGTTTTGGCAAACGGGAGGTTGAAGTGCGGAGCGTGTGACTTCGGGGGTTCGACCGTGCTAGTTCATCTTGTCGGAGTTTCAATCTCCCTCGAGAAGAATTTTTATCGGCTCCCTTTCACTCCCCCCTCTCTGGTCGCGTAATCGGTCCTTCAAGTGGTATCAGAGCCGGTTCGGGTCTTTGTTGACTCTAACCAGTCTAGGATCCAAGGATGGCGTACCAGGAACGGGGTTCGGGTCCTCCACACTTCGATGGAAAGAACTACCAGATGTGCAGCAAGCGGATGGGTGCGTTCCTCCGCGGAAAGGGTCAGCTTCTTTGGGATGTCACGGTGGACACAGGCTATGTCCAGCCGATGGATTTCCTTGCTCCGGGGTCGAGGGACGATTCGACGCCAACAATAAGGCGGTCGACTACTTGTTTCGTGCTTTGTGTCGGCCCGAGTTCGATCGGGTGCACACCGAGCACTTGGCTTGTAGGATTTGGGCGGTGTTGAAGGAGGCTCATGTTGGGAACGCCCGGTGTTCGAGCACGGATGTATGCGACCTACCGAGAGAGAGTACGAGAACTTCACTCATCTCCCCGGTGAGTCCATCGATGCCTTGTTTCGAGAGGTTCACGGTGGTGGTGAACAACATGAGGGCCAATGTGGACGTGCTCCCGTACGATGATCATGATAGAGTGGTCAAGCTCTTACACTCTTTGGATCGTACGATATGGGGCGGAAAGTTCGAGGCCATAGTCGAGTCGGAGAGGTATGATACTGCGACGGTGAACGAGGTTGTTCTCTAAGCTCAAGTCGGCTGAGGTGGATAGGGGCGTGACTGCCAAGCTCGAGGGACCGACTGATTCCCATAGTCTTGCCCTCGTTGGTGGTTCCAAAGGAAAGACTAACTCTAACCCATCCACCAGGATGTTCTCGTTTTCCTCTTTGATGTCTATGCCAGATGAGGAGTTTGATGACCTTGGAGAGGACGAGTTGGCGTTGTTGACGAGGCGGTTCGAGAGGCTGCACGAGAACCGCGTGAACATGAGGAGGAACACGAGGACTTGCTTCCGATGCGGCAAGCGGGACACTTCGTCGCCGGCCGCCGGAGAAGGCCGAGAACAAGGACAGCTACAAGCACAAGCCGAGGATGAACGATGGCAAGTACCGTTCGAGGCTCGACCACAAGAGCAAGCACAAGAACAAGTACAAGGACGAGCGACGATCGAGGAAGAAGGAGAGCCGAGGCAAGGCCCGAGCAATGGTTGGAGCAAGCGACGTCGACTCCAGTTCCGCGTACTCCACCTCGAGCTCGAGCAGCAGTGAAGATGAGGGTGATCGTCGCAAAAACAAGAAGTCGTCCAAGAACCTGAGCGGGCTGAGCTGCTTCGCGAGAGATGGCTTCTGCACCATGGCGCCGAGTTCGGCGGCAAGAAGAGCACACGGAGCGACTCGGACTGCGAGTCCGACGACGAGGTGCGTGATGAACTTCCCTTCTTGCGCCAGGAGAATGAGAGGCTTGGCTCTTTGCTTGATAACCGTGATGACATGCTTAGAGAGGCTAAAAAAATGAGGAAAGAGCTTAGGGCTTCACTCGAGGATGCTAGGACTAGAGTGGCTGAGCTAGAGACACAGGTGCTTGATAGCAAGCTTGAGATTGATTCGCTTAAGGCTAGCCATGTTGTTTCGGATGATAATGATTGTGCTGATTGCTCCATATTCCTTGCTGATCTTGCTTTGTTTAAGGAGAAGCATGCCTCCAAGTGTGAGGAACTAGATGTGCTTAGGGTTGAAGTGGGCCGAAATTTGAAGTCTAGACTGCTTTGCTAGGTGCTTGCACTTCTTGCCGTTTTGCATGCTAAGATTGATGAGATGCATGCTTACACTAGTTCACTTGAGGCTAAATTGAAGGAACCCATGCCTACATCATGCTCTACCTGTGAAATGCATGCATTGAAAATTTTGGAACTTGCACATTATGTTGATCGTTTGCAGGATGAGAATGATGATTTGAGGAAGTTGATGGGTTGGTTGTCTGGCCATGAGCCCCAGTTGAGGATGATGATTGAGGCCTTTAAGAGGCAAGATGGTGAGGGACTTGGGGCAAACAAGATTGGTGAGGGAAGTGGAGAGAATATCCCGGAGCCACCAAAAACCCACCACAAAAATGATTTCCCTTCAAAACCCAACCATCTTAGGAATCGACTAGACACAACCCCGGCTCCACCTATATTTCCTACACCCACAAATGATCTCCGAAAGCCTATCAAGTTTGTGAGCACTTCCAGGAAAGTGTTCTTTGGGAAAGTGAGTGAGAAGGCAAGTGAGGAGAAATCGGTGGAGGAGTTGAGTGGAGAGAAACCAAGCGAGCGGACCCCAATCCAAGCCAAAACCTAAGCTTGTGAGGTTCCGTTGTGGCCATTGTGGGAAAGAGGGTCACAAGGATGAGTTTTGCTTAAAGAGGAAGCGGGAAGAGAGGATGGCAAAGGAGTGGGCGAACAAGGATAGGTACAACCCTTCCCATGGTGTACCTAAGCCTCGTATGCCTGCTTGCCCGGGGGTAAGGGCGTGGTGAGAAGTGTTCGGCATGGGGAGATGCGA
Organism: Cenchrus americanus; assembly: GCA_947561735.1. Lineage (NCBI taxonomy): Eukaryota > Viridiplantae > Streptophyta > Magnoliopsida > Poales > Poaceae > Cenchrus > Cenchrus americanus. The sequence goes on along the minus strand of OX387241.1, from coordinate 26,326,424 downwards.
ATTCCCGCGGCCGAGGAGCAGGTCCGGGAGGGGGCGGTCGAGGACCGACCCGGCTAGGCGGTCGGACCGGCCCGGCCCGGAGGGGGCGGTTAGGCCGGCCTGGCTAGGCGGTTTAACCGCCCCCCCCGTGCACCGGGGCGGAGTGGTTTTCGAGGTGGTGAGTCGAGAAGTTTCAGGTCTGGAGGTGGAGTTGCTGGTGGTTGGTCTGGAGAGACAGCAGGTGGTCAGTATGCTAGGCATTCTCCCCCTCGAGTTCACTACGGGGATGGGAGGAGTCGTAGCTTTGAGAAGGAGAGGAGGGACGTTCCACGGGTTGTCTTCCGTGGTTTTGGTCCTCCTCCAGACAGTGAGGGGTGGTTTTCTCGGAGTGGTTACCGAGGTGGTGTTCGTGGTGGTAGTTATGGTAGGAAAGATGGCTTGATGTGTGCTAACCCCACTTTCGAGCAAATGGCTCGGCACTGGTTTTCCTCTTTTGGTACTAACCCCGGTCTTTGAGTCGTTTGTTCGCTCACGTGCTTGTTTTTGAATTTCGGGTGGGAGACTTGAAGAACATTTGGTTGATTGACTCCGGTTGCTCGAGGCATCCGCCCGGAGACGGCGGGTGGTTCTCAAGTCTCGTCCGGTGGTGACAAAGAGGTACATCACCTTTGGGGACAATGGGCGTGGGCGTGTGCTTTCGGAAGGTGAGATAAAAGTGAGTGACAAGATCACTGCGAGGCGTGTTGCTCTTGTTCAATCGGCGGGGTACAATTTGCTTTCGTGTCCCGGTTGTTGGATGAGGGCTTTGAGGTGTTGTTTCGGCTGGTGGTTCTCGGATTGTGGACTCTCGAGGGGACCTTGTCGTATGGTCGTTCCCGAGGGTCAGGTGTTTCGTGCTGATTTTTCTCAGTCTTCGGGTGTGGAGCGTTGTTTCTTGGCTGGTTCTTCGAGTGAGTTGTGGAGGTGGCATAGGAAGTTGGGTCACTTGAGCTTTGACCTTTTGTCTCACTTGAGTAAACTCAATTTGGTCCGAGGATTGCCACGGTTGAGGCTTGAGAAAGAGTTGGTTTGTGCTCCATGTAGGCATGCCAAGATGGTGGCCTCTTCTCACCCTCCTCTCACCGATGTGATGACTGAGCGTCCATGCGAGCTGCTCCATATGGACCTTGTTGGCCCAGCTCGTGTGCGATCTGCGGGTGGGAAGTGGTATGTCCTTGTTGTGGTGGACGACTATTCTCGGTATGCGTGGGTGTTCTTTCTTGAGGATAAGGGGGAGACGTTTGGTTTTGTTCAAGATCTTGTCTTGAGGTTGAGGAACGAGAGGCACGGAGATGCCATACGAGCAATCCATAGTGACAATGGCTCAGAATTCAGAAACTCTTGTTTTGAAACCTTTTCCCATGACTTGGGTCTTGAACATCAGTTTTCGAGTCCGTATACGCCTCCCCAGAATGGTGTTGTGGAAAGGAAAAACAGGACCTTGTGTGAGATGGCTCGGATGATACTTGATGACCATAGGACTCCGAGGAGGTATTGGGCTGAGGCGGTGAATACCGCGTGCTATGTGTCGAACAGGATATACCTCAGAGTGCACAAGAAGAAGACATGCTATGAGTTGATGCATGGTCGCACACCCAAGGTGAGTCACTTCCATGTCTTTGGTTGCAAGTGTTTCATTCGAAGAAGGGCGGGAAGTTGGATAAGTTTGAGGCTAGGTCTGTTGATGGCATTTTCTTTGGTTATGCATCTCATTCTAGAGCATATCGTGTGCTCAATCTTGAAACTAACCAAATCGTGGAGACTTGCGAGGTAACCTTCGACGAGACAGAGCCACGTAGTCAGCTTGTCTTTGAGTGTGCAGGTGATGATGAGCTTGGCGAGGAGATTTTTCAGGAGGAGGAGCATGAGCATGGAGATGATGAGGATGGCGGTGCGGTGCCCCCGGCTGAACATGTACCCACTACTTCGACTACGATGATGGATGCACCCTCTGCTACACCTACGACGACAAATCAAGAACGAGGAGAAGCTGATGTTGAGGGGGAGGTAGCTTCGAGGCGAGAACCTCCCCGGCGAGTTCAAGTGGATCACCCAGCTTCGAGGATCATCGGCGACATGAATGAATGCACTACACGGTCGAGGGTTCGGAACAATTCTCATTTCGCTCATGCTGCATTTGTTGCTTCTTTCGAGCCCAAAGACATTGGACATGCACTATCTGATCACAATTGGGTTAACTCGATGCATGAGGAGTTGGAGAACTTTGAGAGGAATCAGGTGTGGGAGTTGGTGGACCCTCCCCCAGGGTGTAAGCCGATTGGTACCAAGTGGGTGTGGAAAAACAAAGAGGGAGAGAAGGGTGAGGTTGTGAGGAACAAGTCGAGACTTGTTGCCCAGGGGTTCAGTCAGAAGGAGGGGATTGACTACAAGGAGACCTTTGCTCCCGTAGCCCGTTTGGAGGCGATTAGGATCCTTCTAGCCTTTTCGGTGGCTAAAGGGTTCATGTTGCACCAAATGGATGTGAAGAGTGCTTTTCTGAATGGTGTGTTGGAGGAAGAAGTGTATGTGAGACAGCCTCCGGGGTTTGAGAGTGAGAAGTACCCCCACCAGGTGTACAAGTTGAGGAAGGCGCTGTATGGGTTGAAGCAGGCGCCTAGAGCTTGGTATGGTAGGTTGAGGGGGTTCTTGTTTGAGAGAGGTTTTGAGATGGGGAAGGTCGATCGGACCTTGTTTTTTGAGGCGGGGGCGGAGATTTCCGATTGTGCGGGTGTACGTGGATGATATTGTCTTTTTGGCTCGTCTAACTCTCTTGTTGCAAGGTTTGCGGATGATATGAGCGGGGAGTTTGAGATGAGCATGATGGGTGAGTTGCGAGTTCTTCCTCGGGCTACAAATCAAGCAATCAAAGGAAGGAACATTTGTGCACCGGAGCTAAGTACACCAAGGACATTGTGAGGAAGTTCAAGATGGAGGACTCCAAGGCTATGACGACGCCGCCGATGAGTACGACTACGGCTCTTGATGCGGACGAGGAAGGTGAACACGTGGACCGAAGGAGTACGGAGCATGATCGGGTCACTCCTCTACTTGACGGCGACGAGGCGGACATACGGTTCTCGGTGTGTACGTGCGCTCGTTTTCAAGCGTCTCCGAGGACTTCGCATCGGCAAGCAGTGAAGAGAATTTTCAGGTACTTGCGTCACACTCCCGACTTCGGCCTTTGGTACTCCGCGTCCTCTTCTTTGGCGCTTCATGGCTTTTCAGACGCGGATTTTGCCGGGTGTCGGTTGGATAGGAAGTCCACTTCTGGGACTTGTCAGTTTTTGGGTTCCTCTTTGGTGTCTTGGTCTTCCCGCAAACAGTCGAGTGTTGCTCAATCCACGACCGAAGCCGAGTATGTTGCCGCTGCTAGTTGTTGCTCTCAGCTCATTTGGATCGCCTACACCATGAGTGACTTTGGTGAGGAGTATACCCATGTCCCACTTCAATGTGATAGCACCAGTGCCATAAGCGTTGCAAAGAACCCAGTGCTTCATTCCAAAACCAAGCACATAGAAGTGAGGTATCATTTCCTGAGAGACAACGTTGAGAAAGGAAAGATAGCGTTGATCCATGTACCCACACATGACCAACTAGCCGATATTTTCACCAAACCCCTAGATCAAGCAACTTTCACTCGTTTGCGGGGGGAACTTGGTGTGTGTTTGATTTCTTGAGTTGGGTGTGTGGGAGCTCTCTTTTGCCGGTGGTGTCGAGCCCGTGTTGCCTCCCCTCGAGGAGCTGGTTTGTAGCATATGTATAGCTTTCCTTTGTGCATTCCTTGCATTTGGCATGGCATATGTAACATGTTGTATAGGCATCCTTGTATCTTAGATTGCATGCATTTTGTATCATATGCATTGGATAGGAAAAGCTTCTCCTATATACATTGTTTACCATGGGTTGCTATATATGTCTTGTGAGCTTGTTTGGTATGCTATGGTTAGTTTGGCTTAGCTCTTGATGATCTTGTTGAATGATCCATGGTTGATGGCTATTTGTTTTGAAAAATGTCACATATATGCTCTCTCATGTGTAAATGCCTATATATGATCTTGACATGTTTTAGTGGCTTTGCTATGCTTACTTTGTGGTTGGATAGCTAGTTTATTGATCATATGGGGCCAAAGGCTCAATTGCCATCATGAATGTTTAGCCCTCTTGCTTAACCTTGTGGAGGGGCATAAGTTCCTTTTTGTCGCAAAGACATTTCATGTACCAATTATAAATCTGAAAATGAAATGAAAAATGCTTGGAAAATATGCTCCCATGTCATATGTGCTGAAATTAATTTGCTTTGGGTGCTAAACCGTTGCATGATGCCTACCAATGAGAAGTCTCATACATAGAAGTAGGCACATGGCTCGGTGGCTTTGACATGACATGAGGTGCTTTTGGGTGTTTATGATGGTCTTATGATTAGAATGGGTTGTCCTAGCATGAAGTTTGAGTGGCTTTGCCAATTTGATATGTTTTGCTCATGTTTAGGTATTTGCTTGTGAGAGAGTAACTTTTCGCAAAATTACTCAAATCCTTTTTAGCCTTGTCCAATGGTTGTGAAACTTGGTGATCACGTAGTTAAGGTCATTACGAACCTGTCGAATATCTAACTTGCTCATTTGGACTTGTGTAGCTCCTTGTGATGAATTTTGTATATTTGAGAAGCTATATGTTGAAAGTTTTCGCATTTTTCCTTGATTCATGCATTGTCAACAAGGGGGAGAAGTTTGTGCATGTTTTGGGCACCTGGGAGTGTTTGGAAGGTGTTCTAATTGTTTCGGGAAATTTTTGAGCAGTTTGGTGCAGGGCCGGTCTCTTGTGGTGGTCTAACCGCCCCCCAGGCGGTCAGTTCAGGCACAGGCGGTCTAACCGCCCTGTACAGGCGGTCTAACCGCCTGCAGGCGAGTGAGCAGGTTTTTGCTCTTTGTTGCATTCCCGCGTTGCATTGCTGCATTTGTTCAGGGGGAGTGTGCTGTGGCTCAGGGGGAGCTTCATATGTGCAGGGGGATCTCTTTGTGGTGTTCGAGCTTTGCTTTGGTGGTGTGCGCTCTTTGCTTGAGCTGTGTTTTGTCTCGGATGTGTCGAGCCGTTGCCCTTGCCTAAGGGGTCCGAGACTTGTCTTCTTCAAGTGATCTTGCTCTTTGCCTTTGTTTGGCTTTCGATCGCTTGTTGAGGTTTCTTTTTATTTGTTTCTTTTCTTTTCCTTTTCTCTTGTGTTACTTCATGTGAGTGTGTTGTCAATGCACTCATCAAGGGGGGAGATTGAGGACCATGTGTGGTTCGAGGGCCGGTGGATGGTCGCTTCCTTGTGTGATGAGTGATTGACAACGTTGTGTGGAGCGATTCTTGGCTAAGTATTGCATGTGCGGGTTGCGGCTTGACTCGTGTTGGTGCGGGTGCGGAACAAGCGCGAAAGGTCGTTGCCGGTGAGGCCTCCGGGTGTGGAGAAGACAAGTAGGCTTTGTTCGAGGGACCGGTGGCCGGCGGGGGTCAAGTGCGGGCCGCATGGTGGCATGAACAGCAAGATGAAGTCGTGGACGGTTTCTTGGTAGAGCCTCAAAACCAAGGGTGCGCCGGGACTACGTGGGAGCCGAGTCATGAGTGGAGATTGGCGGAGGCTACACCGAGCTCGCGGGGTTTACAGTGGTTCACCAGAAAACCACTGGGTTACTCGGTTGAGCCACAAAACCGAGACCGAAGACTCAACGAGGAGGTGCGGCCACCCAGGCCGGTTCAACCGCCCAGGAGGGGCGGTCAGACCGCCTGGGACCGGTCAGATCCCTCGGGCCGGTCTAACCGCCCGGGGGGCGGTCGACCGCCCGGCCGCCGCGCGCGAGAAGCTTCGAAGCGGAGGACACGCGTCGGGATCGCAAGGTTTGCGTCGAGGCTACGCAGGGTGCGGTCGCCGGGCATCCGTCCGATGGTGAAGACATCAAGAATTCCAAATCCGCCCTTGAGGGGCATGTATCCCTAGTTATTAGTGAAGGGTAGTTTGGTCTTTTGGGTGCCTCCATATATACTCATTAGATGGGTGGATGGCAGCCAACTCTTGGAACCCAAGCTCATTTCGTTTTCCATTTTTGTTCTCCATTTTCCTTAGGATTTTAGAAGGCTATCTTGAGAGCTTCATGTGAGATCTAGAGAGAGGGATGGATGTTTGGGTGGCAAGCTAGACCTTGTACGAACCTTTCATGGCATGTATAGAAGGTTTGGCGTTGTTCATCATGGTGGTTTTCCCGTCTCCCTTGTGTTGATTTTCGGAGCTCTTTTTGGTGGTGTTTTGAGAACGATTTCTTGGGGTTTTGGTGGGTGTCACGTATGAGGTTCTTGTGCCTCTTTGGCTGGTGACTTTGCCCTCAAATCCCCTTTGAATCGGACTCGATTTGGTGGTTTCTCGAGTTGGGCGAGTTCTTGACCTAGAGAAGCGATTTCTTCGATTCCTCTTGATTGTGAGCGTTTCGGGTCGATTCCTTTGAGGTAGAGGTTGCCCGGGAGGTAACCCGGCTATTCCCGAAGTTTGGCCGCAATCCGTGGAGTGATTCGGGAGATCGGGCGCGATGAAGTTGAGGTTTGACCCGCGGGTTCGTTTTACGGAAGGGGCGGTCTAACCGCCTACGGGGGGCGGTCTAACCGCCCGGGTGTTTCCGGGTCAAAGTTTTGTTTCACCGGATTTTCCTCTCGTGAGTTTGTTCGCCTTGATCGGAGGAGCGTCCGGGTGAAATTTGGGGTCGTTCTCGTGCGGTTTGCTAGGTGTTCTTGGTTGGAGTTCGTTCTTTGGGTACGGGAGGTTAGACCGCCCCGGTGGCGGTCTAACCACCCCTAGGCCCTTGGGTGAAGTTTTGGTTTTCGCCAAGATTTTACGGTAGGCGGCATGGCCTTGACCGAGAGATCTCTGTTGGTGAAACCGTGGTGAGTTTTGGTGCTCGGAAGAGGCGTTTCGGAGGATTTCTTGGTTGCCGGGTGGAGGCGGTCTAACCGCCCCCTATACTTGGTCTAACCGCCCCCCCTACGGTTAGCCGGCTTTCGAGTTGTTTCCGGCTTGTCGGTCTTTGCGTGTGTGTTGTGGTTCTTTGGTAGAGTTTGTTCCTAGGACCAGTAGCACTCCAGTGGTTACGTGGTTTTGGCAAACGGGAGGTTGAAGTGCGGAGCGTGTGACTTCGGGGGTTCGACCGTGCTAGTTCATCTTGTCGGAGTTTCAATCTCCCTCGAGAAGAATTTTTATCGACTCCCATTCACTCCCCCCTCTCTGGTCGCCTAATCGGTCCTTCACACTGCCACCCCACCAATTGCGCCGCCGCCGCCCATCTCCACTGCCGGCCGCCTCTTGCCGCGGAGGCACCTCCTCAAGCCATCACTAGCCAAGGTGAGCACGGTAGTGGCAAGCCCTCGCCCTCCTCCTCCTTTTCCCCGCCCCGGCCGCCGTCGGCCACGGAGGCCGCCGCCCGCCGCCGGACCGAGGCGCCCTGCCTCCCTCCCCTGTCTGGATCGGGGGAGGAAGAAGGGCATATTTGCCCAAAGCCCCCTGATCTTCCTCCTTATCCCGAGCCCTTCTAATCCTATTCCCTCTCTCTCTTGTTCTTTTCAGATAAGCCCCTAGGTTAAGGATTAATTATAAAATAAATTCTGTCAGGCCCTAAAACAATTTATAACTAGGCCCTAATCAAGTTTATATAATCATAACCACACCCTTTCCCCATTAATAGAAATTACCAATAGGCCCTTATCCCTTGTAACCCCTCTTTAACCCAACACCTTATGCACAATTTTATCTCCGTTTAAATCCAAATTTCACCACACCCTTCCCAGTAGTACCCCCACCGAACCAACCCTCTCCCTAGGACTTATATATATCCCCTCTCCGCTCATCTTCCCCTCCTCGAGCTCGGCCGGTGATATGTGTGCTTATATTGCTTGCTTTCCTATGTGTGCACTATAGCCGACGGAGTAGACGAAGGAAGGTACCTCGAGTCGGAGACCAGAGCCGACTACTGTGAGCAGGAGCCCGAGATCCCGAACGTCGAGCCGGCACTCCCCGAAGACTTCGAAGACGGCAAGTTCAATCTCCCCCTTTGATGCATGCTTCTGTCCTAGTTTTATAAATACAACCCTATACCCGTTTTATAATTGCATATTGTTTTACTGCAAAACATGGTAGGATAGCCACCCTTGATTGCTATGATTGAACCTTGTTTGGCCTAAATGTTTTGCTTTAAAAAATGTGTGAGTGCTTTCAAAATGTGTGAGTGCTTTTGAAATGGAAATGGGATATGTTTGGAAAATGAGTAAAGTGTTGGGTAGACAGGATGGACGTGTGTGTCAGGAGTATGGGTGAGCTCGTACCTGTGTGGTTGAGCGTGTTGGGAGTTGTCCATCTTGTCGGTTAAGGACCGGGTTGCGTGACATCTCACCTGAACCAAATCATCGTACAACCACTCGACTGTTGTATGTGGCAACGGCTTAGCATAAAGCCCACTAGTTAATCTACTTGCCATCTGGTGTGCAGGTGAGCAGCGGGAGACCGAGGAGTAGGGGTACGCTCTGTGTGAGGTACGCCCTGGTTATGTGGGACAACCCCTTGGGTGCTTCCGTGGTGGCTCGTAGTGTTAGCTAAGGTGGGTAATGGCTTTGATAGGATCCGTACCGGCACTGAGGTGTCCGTGTGACGGTACCCTACTTGTGGGTAAAGATGTACAACCTCTGCAGAGTGTCAAACCTATTCGAATAGCCGTGTCCACGGTATTGGACAAGTCACGGTGTGGTCACAAAAACTAGTGTTTGGGTTTGGATGTTTTCTGGTGTGAGTTGTTTTCCGGGTAAAGTGTGTGGCTGTGTGCCTGGGCTACTGCGGACAGGAAGTCCGGTAGTTCCACAGTGATTTTCCTAAAACAGTTGAGTCACTTTGGTTATGAAAATGTTTGCGAAAACCTTTTTGAAAGGAACCCCTGCATGAGTAAGTTTGCAAAATGAACCTTAACCGGATCCTTGTTATACTTTATGCATGATTCTGCTTATAAGCCCCTCCGTGGGTGGGGTTGGATTTGCTGAGTACGTATGTGCTCACCCTTGTTTTACTAACTATTTTACAGAGGAGGATCCCGATTACATTCCTGAAGACGTTGAGTAGGTCGCTGCCCTACACCCAGTCGTGCCTGTGTACCCAGGGCCCCTACCGAAAGCTTCCATGGTGTGGTACTCTGAGGAGGCTATGGAAGCCTTTGCTATCGTAGTGTGGTCGTTAGCGTTTGTGTTGTTCCTTGTAGCGTCGGCACTACCGTGCCCTCTGTGTCGCCGTGATGTAAAAGACTGTTGACGGATAAAACTCGTATCCACCTACGATCCGCAAGCGTACGGACCTACACCTTTTTCACCACGGGATTCCAAAGGTTCTTGTCAATCCGCGGAGCAAGGGGAATTACTAGCGCTTAACAAAGTACTAATCTAGTTGACTAAGGAAACCTTTAAAGAGAGTATTAATCTAAAAGTAAAGACAATCTAACCTAAGTTAATCTAAGTTAAGTTGATCAAACAAATCTAGGGTTAAACTAGATGGTAAAGGGGTGAACACAAGAGAGTGAGTAAGAAAGATAAGCGTTCCCTCCCTAGGATCTAGGATAACATGGTATGCATCTACTACACGAAAGCGGTAAACCAATCTACCGGGGGTTGTGACCACGGTTTCGCCCTTTCCCTCCTCTCGTCTTGTCACTACGCGAAGGTATTCGTGACTAGACCTATGATGGACACGGTATGTTGATGGAATCTATGGGAGTAGCGGATATCATACGCCGAAAAACATGGTAGCTAACCTTAATCATCAAAGCATCATCAACATGAAAACAATAGATTGAAACCACAAATCGAGTAGCGATCACATAGCATGTATCCATATAATCCTAGGGATGAACGGAGACATTACCCCATCATCTTACACGGATTGAAGCACATAAGGGTGATGGAGACTCCGGAGAACGTCGTCGATGAAGATGGCAGCGATGGAGCTTGGGAACACCCCTAAGCCAACGGCTTGGAGTCCTCCTCTTGCTTCCTTCTCTCCGCCGGCGTTGATCCTTGCGACGAGCTCATCTAACTCTCTCCCTCATCTTGCGGCGGCGGTTTTTCGGTGATTGGCGTCGGTAGGATGATTTGTTCGATGTGTCGGTCGACGGCGGCGGAGGGAATAAATAGATGAACACCTAGGGCAAAGGGGGGACCGAACCGACCCGGAGTGGGGCTGAGCCGGTCGGCCCGGGCCGGCCGGCCCAGAGCCCACGCCGGCCGGTTCGGCCCGGTTTTCTCCCCGGTTGCTTCTCGCGTGATCCCTTATTCGTGTGCACTTGCATGTGGGCCTTTGACGTCGTTTCCTTCACGGTTAAGGCTTGAATCCTTGCTATGCAAGCTTCGCCGTTTTACGGTTGAGTCCCTGAAGATTTGCACATTGACGCTTCGGTCCTCGGGTCATTTGGAGTCATGTTCATCGCGTGTCTTGACTCTTGTCGGGCTTCATGATCTTCTTCCAAAGTGCTTGGTGAACTTATCCCGAAAGTCTCCTCTTTAGCGTAGATTTCCTGCATAAACAACAAACTCCAAAATCGACATGCAAGTGTGAACTTGTTATATCATTAGTATGCCTAGTGGCGGGTTAGTTGCAAATCATAATCGAAACCAATGTATAACAAGTACTCTAGGTTGACGGAAATTCACCGTCAACAAAGACTGATCCACCTGTTGTAATAAATGTGTTACCAGCCTCCTGGGACTGGTATTTGTGTCACATTTAGTCACCTCTGATGAGGGGACGCTTCAGCAGTGCTACGGAATTGACGACCGTCCTGGCGAATCTCGCTCCTGTTGGGGCGCCGTGGCGAGTCTTGTGCCCGTACAGGGGCGGCTTCGAGAGTGGTGGCGTAGAGGTTGGGTGTCCGGCCGCTGTCCGTGGGCCGGCTCAAGGGTGCCGTCAACGGGGTCCGTACAAGGTACAGTGGTGGGCGTGGCGACGTCCTGTCCCCATGCGTTCCAACAGCGTTGGGGATGTCGTCGCAGTACCCGGCGTGGCGCTGCAGTGGTGGGGATGGCCGCGCAGGGCTGACAACGACGGAGAAGACCATTCCCGTTGGCCTGACGTCACGGTGTAGTCATGTGTAGTCATGTGACGTCACGGTTCTTCAATAGATAGCTTTCCTTGCTTTACTAGATTGAATCCTTGCATTGCACATTGTTCCACGGATTCGATACCTTGGGTTCACCACTCAAGGGAAGAAGGGTCCCTTGACTATGACAGGGGATTTGTCCGCTTGCAAATCCATATGAACTTTGATACGATAATCTACCGTCAACAAGCCCCTTTTTCTGGCGACGTTTCCGGGGAACAAGTAATCAAGATCCAATCTAGTATCGCTTACTTTTCAGTTTTTCTTATGATTTTTCTTTTGCATCTCTTAACTTTGATCATCCTCAAAAAGAAAAAAATCAATCTAATCTAGTTTTTGACTAACCCTAATTTTTCTTTTTTTAGATTTTTGTTTTATTGCTAACCCTAACCGGAGATGGTTGGCTACCTCTCCAAGAAACCCAAATATTTTTTTTGTAGATGATCCAGGAAAACTTTACCGGCAAAGGAGACGTGCAACACAAGCTAAAGGGTTGAAAACCCTAGATCAAAATTCGAAGGACCGTCGGAATCTCCAAGGGAATCACCACCTCCAAGTCCATAGGAAGATCAACCTCAACCACCACCCATGGGAGAACAATCGCAACCGGAGCGCAAGATCGAGCTATGCACCCCGGACATCGTTGATCTACCTATCATAAACCTTCAAGACACCGGAAGGCCGTTCAAGATCAAGGTCACAACTATCCGCATGACGATTGCGGGAGCTTTGGAGCATTTCAATGAATACATACGAGCCGGATTCCTTGAGTGGCATAACGGTTTACTTAAGAGGAGGATGGAGAAGATGGAGATAGAGAAAGAAGCTCAACATATAAAGGCTGCCGAAGCAAGATCCACATGCAAGGAGTGTGAGGAGTACGACCATATCCAAGATCAACAAGGACATCGTCACTAAGTTCGAGGCTATGGATAAAATATTGGAGAATTTAGATGGCAAGGTGACGGAGGTCGGAAGCTCTATACGTGAAGTGTTCATCATGATGAAGATGCTAGAGACGCAAGTGGGACAGCTTGCCGGGCGCCAGATGGATAGCAAAGGAGAATTTTCGAGACAACCCCAAGGTCCCGAGACAGCGAAGGCTACTCAAACTCATTCGGGAGAGATGAACGATCACACTAAGGAGACCATGAAGATCACGACTGAAGGAACGGAGTTTGAGAGGCCGAGCCACTACATGAAGGAAGTTGTTGCATCCGTCAAGGCCAAAGGACAACGCCAGCCTACGAAGACCAAAAAAATGACTAAACCGAAGAATAAGCCCGTGCCCAAGATGGTGCAGAAGTGGGTACCCAAGATTGCAACGCCCACAAAGAGTATTGATCTGAAATAATCAAGCGAAGAAGTCTAGCCATGGACTATAAATGAAGTGCTAGGCGGGAGGCAACCCGTTTCGTCGAGTCAAGAATAAGCTACCGGGAGGACAACCCGATTCCAGGTTTTTTTGAGTCTTTTCAAGTAATTTAGTTTTGAATTTTGCTATGCAAGACATTAGACTTAGAATGGTTGAATAATATTAGAGACATAATTCTTGGTCGAATATTTTGTTTTGATCATAAACCCTTTACATGAACCCTCCTATGTGTTTGTTAGCTTCTTTTCGAGAAACCACAACCAAAAAAATTCAGAACCTATCTCAACCTTTCATCCTCTTTATGATGTTATGGTTGACTTGTTTTACATGCTAAAAACACGCGAGTAGAGCCACGACTTGTATCTAGATGTTATTTAAATTTCATCACGTGGTAGGACTCGCGTGAACCTAGAAAACTTAACTTTTGGTTGATTTAAAAATCTATATCCTTGGTTTCTCTAAGATTAAAATTTTTCTAAGCCTCATTTAATTTTATTTCATTCAAAATCTCTCTCATCTAACCAAAATTAGAACCTAAACCTATGCCCCATGATCAAGCCGGGAAAAGCTTGCTCTCAACTAATGGAAGCAAACGATACCGGTAAGACCAAAATAAAAGTAGTCAGAAATATTTTTTTCGACTTACATTTGTTTTTAATGCTTTAAAAACTCCTCTACATTTGTATTTAAACTCATTAATAGCTCTGATTTTTATTTTTTATTTTCGAAATTTGAGGAGTGCTTAGCATTAATACATGCTTAGAGGGAGGCAATCTAGTTAACCTAACCATGCATGCACCATGATCTATCATGGGATGCCCCTCCAACATATTTTATCAAACCACATGCAAAGGACAAACATGGGGGGCAGCCAAGGATTTGTTTTGCAGGAATATCATGGAGGCATATGAGGCAAGGGAGTATGGAAGTGACTCAAAGCGAAAACATCAAGTGGAAAAAGCAATAATGCAAGCAGAGTGGACGAGAACGTTTGGAAGGTGCACGCGGTCACAAAGCAACAAAGCAAGAATGAGTGCGCTAGAGAAGAACCGAGCCAAGAGGAGGAGAGAGGTAAGTATCCCATCCAACTCTTTGTTCGTGTGCTCTAGTTTGTAGTCCGGAACCACCTTAGACTTAGCCATCCACCCCGCTTGTTTCGTGCAACAAATCACATCCTTAATCCACTCAAAGTCCATACTCCAAAATAATATTTGTGTACCTTGTTACCGGTTGAAAATCCCGGATATATATTTGTCAGGAGAGTGCTGCAACCATGGAAGAAAGCTACAAGCCTTTTCACCAAGAAGAAGGGATCATCGTCGTCCAAGCCTTCGACAACCTCTTCGAGGAGGCACTCGGTTTCCGAGTCTCTTTAGAGCATGGAGGAGGACATGGCACCGCCGAGGAGGAACGATACTCTTCTCCTCGGTGGGATGAGGGCCACACGAAGCTCGTCTATGAGGTTCACCGAATCTCAAGGATGTATGGAGAAGCCGCCCGTCCGACCTCACCGCTCGACACGATCATCCGCTCCACCTCCACACGCTCCATGGTATTCCAATGGGTTTATCATCACGATGGAGGGGGAGGAGGAGAAGCTCGCTCGCCTGAGTAGAGGCTTGTAGCGAACGTCGACTTCGACGACCAAGCTCTCCACATATTGGGTTTTCATACGGAACACCGAGGTTGGGTGCAATTCTCCAACGGAGTGTCGGTAAAGACCCACAAGGGATTCGCCTTGGAAATTCTCAAGACCATGGCGCCTATCCTTGATGAAGGAGTGCTGAGTCTCTCATTCCGTTTGGAGGGAGTTGAACAAGTGGTTCCCTATGAGTATATTAGGGAATTGCTTAGTTTTCAAAAGGGAGCCCCGAAACAAGTGGATGTGCATGAAGGCACATGGAAGGTTTTTGGAGTATGATCGCGGGAGAAGACCATCAACGAAGAAATATTATCCGGAACCCCATCATCCAAGTGTTTCACTCATATGTGCAAAAGGATTTTGGGGAGAATGAGAGAAACAAAGGTAACCGACATGGAGTTGAGTTGGCTTTACTCGGCTTTGATTGCCTGGCAGCCAATCGACCCCACTCACCTATGATCAACTGGTGGTGTTGTGAAGCAACATCGAGTTCAGGAGATATTGGTTCGGAGTGTTACCTCTCCATGTTGGCTATATCTTTGAGACCGGGTATTACAAGCAACCCAAATCATCTCCTACCCAGGACTTCCCTAGGATTATATGAAGAAAGGAAAATATATAAGTGAAGATGAGAGAGGAGGCTTCAAAGTGGCCAAGGTGAATTTGCCCCTTTTGGAAGGAAGGTTAAGACTTTTTCTTGAGGGGAAGAAAGATTGGTTAGAGGAAGGACTTCTTGTGCCGGCGAAGAAAAATAAAATAGAAGGATTGTAGGAGAAGATTTTTTAACGGCAAAAGAAGGAGGTGCGCAACAAAATTATGTGCCACCATTTGGAGGAACCCCGGTGCCGCAAGTTACTACGGTGATGTACCAATGCAAGCATGGGTGAGTGGTGCAGCCATGCCCCCACCAAATTTTGCGGTGCCCAACGTAGCCTTTGCGGAGCCATATGCACACCTTCCTTAACCACAACAAAGTGTGGCCATCATTGGAGGATACGCTGCGAGAAACATGCAAAATATCGCATCCATCCAAACCAATGCAAATCAATTGGGTGAAGGCAATGCAAATATTGCCTTTGAGCTTGGGTGTCTTCACCTAGTACCGCCGGATCAATTCGTTGGAGGAGCGGTGCAATCCTATTATGAGCAAGGGTACAACAACAAAGACAATCAATATCAACCACCGGCGGAAGATTAGAGAGAGGAGGAGCTTTAGTTATCTTTCCTTTACCCCCTCTTCTTTAATTTTCAGCTTGTATGTGCCTATGTATGCGTAGTATTTTCAATTTTTACTTTAATTTTCAGCATGTGTGTTAGTTTTTATTTTCATCATGAATAATGTCACCACCTAGTTTTTACCTTTGGTAAAGTTACAAAGTTTGTGCCATGATGATATATGATTATAATTGCCGCTTTGTTTATCTTTGTACTTGTTTTATGCATGTTTAAGCTAGTGCTCTCTTAAAAATACAAATCTGATATTATCTAAATGCTAGCTTAATCTTTAGCGGAGGTTATGATCAAAATAAAGACCCATAGTGTTTTATGTGCTCTCAAGTTTTATATGGATTAAAGATGATTTATTTTTGTTCTTAAAAGTAATGCTAACTTTGTCATAAATACCATATATATATATATATGATTGTAGTGTACAAGATTTATTTTTGGGTGAGTTATTTCAGGCCTTGATTTCTCTGGCCCGAGACTAAGAAGTTGGTCATTCCGTTTTTGCGTACCTATCTTATTGCTAGCCTCTTATCCGTGCATTGTGTATCCCCACATCGGAGATCTCACAAACCTCGCCGGATATCCACCCTTAAAACCAAATATCATCTTTTGTGATTACCTCCTTGACCACAACCTATCGTTGAGAATGGATCATCAATTCAAGGAAGATCGATGGTGCCAAGATTGAAGATTTCAAGTATCTTTCTGAAGGAAAAGTATTTCCGGTACCTACCTTATCTCTATCACCACTTTGCCCGAGGACGAGCAAATGTCTAAGCATGGGGGGAGGTAGGTGCAATGCAATTTTAGAGTTCAAGGGGAGCAAATAAAAAAAATTTCATGAGAAAGAAAAAGAAAAAATGAGAAAAATAAAGAAAGAACAAAAATATGAGTATGAGAAAAAGAGAAGAAAAGAAAAAATATGAGTATGTATGATATAAAAATAAAATAAAGTGAACTCCCCGGTTCTCTAAAGTGCATTAGGAATTTCAAGGTCTCAAGATTAAAAGATCCATTCTCATTTTCCAACCATGTGCAATCCGATAACGAGGACTTCCTTTGTGCCTCGGGATCACTCTTTGCCATTTGCACATGTCCACCTATCTCAAAGTGTGTGTATTTTTCTCTCCCCCTCCTTGATATAACATTATTTTCCAATGACCTTTTTGACGAGTCTC
This sequence comes from Cenchrus americanus, assembly GCA_947561735.1. Taxonomy (NCBI): domain Eukaryota; kingdom Viridiplantae; phylum Streptophyta; class Magnoliopsida; order Poales; family Poaceae; genus Cenchrus; species Cenchrus americanus. The sequence continues at coordinate 26,309,837 of OX387241.1, read as the reverse complement.
GGTAATACCATGAGAAGCTTGTCTTGTTTTGACAACATCTCATTTATAATATCTTGGTAGGACTAAACTTTCCCCAAAAGCTCCATATAAAAGCCTACCACACATATATGTTATGAGAGGGAAAGGATTAGAAGAAATAGGCTTGAGAGACAAGATGAGATGAGAGTTCATGAGCAAGATGCAAGGTGGTTTAAATTTGTGAACTTGGTTTAGCTCTTTTTCATCTCATTATTTATTTCAAAATTTCTGAGACCCATTTGAATCTTTGGGAGCATGTTAATACTTGTGGGATAAGCTTAATTAAATATGTACCCTCCGTAGGGATGAAGGCTAGTACATCATGGAACTTTAACAAACTAAACTTTTGAGAGCATTATATTTTCTCATCTATGATCAAGTGCCAGGTCTAAACAATGAAGGGAAACGATAATATCCATCGAAGGCTTACTCGGGGACGAGCAAGGTTTAAGCATGGGGGAGCTATTGACGGTGAAATTCCGTCAACCTAGCCATGAGTTTACCTTCGGTGTTGGCATGACTTTTGTATCTTATCCATTGGTACTAACCCTCGTGGTATAACAAGTTCACTTGTGCATGTCGTTTTGGAGTTTAGTGTTTATGCAGGGTTTTAGCGTTGAAAGCAAGACTTCCGGGATAAGTTCATTAAGCACCTCATGACAAGACCTTGAAGCCGGTACAAGTCAAGCAATGAAGTGAACATGACTCCAAGAGCCCAAGGACCAAGCCCGAGAAGATGACAAACTCTGAGGACATAGCCAGAAAAGTGCTGAATCTTGCGAGATAAGGAGCTTCGTCCAATTCGGAGAGAAACTGACGACAAGGGCCCACATGCAAAAGGGGGAGGATCTAGAAGACTCGGGAAGCAACACCGGGCGAAGGAGGCCACGAAGTGGGCCGAAGTGGGCTCAGGCCGGTCGGCCCAGGCCAGGCCGGCCCAGCCCATTTTGAGGCCCAGTCGGCCCCCCTTTGACCTAGATGCTTCTCGGGCTATTTATAGCCCCCTGACCGAGAGCCACGCAAAAATCAATTCGCCATCCGCCGCCGAGGAGCAGAGAAGCTTGAGGGACACCATCTCCGAGATGAGGGTCGTGCTAGTTGTCTAGGGTCTCCCTAGCCGACGTGGGAACCTTGCATGGAAGACCACATCGGAGCTCCGGAGCAAGGATCAAGATCGAGGTAGGATCCCGGTGGTGATCTTGTTCATGTAATCATTCATGGTGAAGTTTCTATAGTGAATCCGATTTCTAGCGATCAAGTGCCTTCTCGATGATTTTGTTTTCTTCTTAGTTTTGCTTCTTCCCCAATCTAGTGTATAGCTAGATTGCATAGGGTGCTCTTGTAGCCGCGGTGGCTAGAGGTGCATACCGGACCGACCAAGTGATTTCAACTTGTTCTTATCGAACTCGCCCTAGACTACCCGCATGAATAGGAGTACGTTGTGACAGAACGGGGGCTCTGAAAGGTGGGCGTTTTCAGAATCGGACTGGAGGCCATGGTTTAAAGATGCTTTTAATGAGATTCGCTTTTCTATCTTCATCTATCTTGTTTGGAGCTACAACATAAGCATGATCTAGACTCTCTAGATCGGTCATCTCTTGCTTTCTCTTGCTACCTCTTAGTAGATTAGATTAGATGTGTTTTCTTGATGATATCTTAGATTAGATGCAATTTGGTTCTTCAATAGATAGCTTTCCTTGCTTTACTAGATTGAATCCTTGCGTTGCACATTGTTCCATAAATTCGATACCTTGGGTTCACCACTCGAGAGAAGAAGGGTCCCTTGACTACGACGGGGGATTTGTCCTCTTGCAAATCCATATGAACTTTGATACGATAATCTACTGTCAACACTGGTCTACAGCTCCGAAGCTATTCTAAATACCAACGTGATGTGGGAGTCCCCGGCAGTAGAACAGTACGACGAAGGCATCTCAAAAGACAGCAGACGAGTTGACATCGACGGTCTCGAAGAAGCTCGTTGCGCCCCCTCGTCCAATCAGCAAGGTACCTCGAGGGTATCCGACGCTACCATGACTTCAACGTTAGCGATCTAGTCCTTTGCCGCATCCAGAACACGGAAGGACTACACAAGCTCAGCTCACCATGGGAAGGTCCCTTCTCAATCGCCAAGGTGACCGGACCTGGCTCCTATCGCCTCTAGACACTTGAAGGTGACGACATCAGCAACTCGTGGAACGTCGACCAGCTGTGTTGCTTCTACACATAGTCGATCGACTACTCCAGGGTCCAAGTCTACACGACTACTCCTGGGCTCTCTGCTGTAAGCGGCCTTCTGGTCCTGGCACTAGTCTACGGACTACTCCACTCCAAGATCCAGCATCAACGGCTACTAACGGGTCTCGGTTTGCTCAGAGCATCAAGGACTCTAGCGACAGTCTACAAGACTATGTACTCTAGATCCAGCCTATACGGCTACTAACGGATCTTTAGCTATAAGTGGCCTTGAGTCCTAGCGTCACTTAGCCATAAGCGGCCCTCAGGTCCGGCCGACTTCACTTGTACACGGCCCTGGCCATCCAGGTGTATTCTTCTTTCAGTAATAAAGTTTGATTTCCAATCAACTAGTTTGTTGCGCCTCTTGATTAGGCACCTACTATTGAGTACTACTACTCGCGAGACCTCCACGGCTTGGTACTCCGCACACTTCGCTACAAGTGGCGGCAACGAGTACTCATTTCACAAACAAGTCATGGATAACTCTCATTCATAATTTATACAAGTTCTTAACAACTCTGTTTATCTTACATATACTACCAAGAGCTAACCCTACAAGTACTCTTACTGAAGGATAAGCTTCTCCGCCACTTGTTCAGCAATTGGCACCATCTCCTCCAGCAGCACCTTGTACTGGTCGTCCGTGCAGTTGGCCGCGAGCCCACCCGCAACTACATCCACTGGAGCCTTGGGGAAGTACGACTTCATGTACGCCAGGACATGGTTGGGTATCGACTTCGCCAAATGCTTCACATAGGTCGCCAGACACCCGGGGGCTTCTTTCAAGCGATCCACCAACGGAGCAATCTTAGGCTCACCCGGGTGTGGCACCAACAGCCTAGCAATTGGGAGCGCGACTTCTTCAAGCTCCTTTAGTTGGCCGCGCAGCCTCTCGCGGTCTTCATTCAGCTTCTGTAGGGATTTATAACAATTCATGAGATCATGATATGAGGCTTCACGAAGCTCCATGTGATAAATGCACTCATGAGACAGCTGCTTATACTCGTATTCCAGTACCTCTCAGGCGTCCTTCTCCTGGTACACGATATTCTTCAGGTCGGTCTCTGATGCCTTCAGCTAATCTACCTGTGTCTCAAGCTCTGCACACAACTCAACACAATGTCAGACTACAACAAGGTATCCCAATTAGTACTCAATGGCTGGGCGGGCAACATACCTTTGTTCTTCTGGCGCAAAGACTTGTTCTTCCGAACCAAGTCGTCGCTCTTCGCCTGCATCTCTTGCACTTCATTGTGGTACTGGGCGAAGGTTCCATCAAGCTTGGACTGCAGCAAGGCGGAGTGATTCCTGGCCTTGTCCAGCTCTTTCTCCAAGGACTCCGTGCAGAGCACCATGTCGCCATATCCCTGAAGCATGTCAGACTTCTGTCGGGATCTCTCCACGACATCCTACACAAGGCAACATATCAACCGAGTACTCACTACCTCAAGGTATTCGAATACTAAGGGTGCGGCAACGTACCTTCATTCACTGCTCCTTGCGGCGCATTGACTCCAGGTTCCGAGCCACGATAGCCGGGTCAATGAGGTCGTCAGCTAACAGCTCCAGACCGCCACGGCTCGTCGACGTCACCTCAGCCATAGGCGCTGAGCGGATCGGCGCAGCATCCTGAATCTCGAGTGATTGCACGACCACTTCCGTGCTCGCTCCCGGGAGCGCATCGACTTGCGCCCCCACTGCAACATCAGGGGCTACTGCAACTTCCGGCTCGGGGCTGTCCCTTCCGTCACCCTGATCACCGGTATGGCGACCTCGACTTCTTCCATAAACGCCTCCATGTCTACGGCTTCAGGGATCGCGAAACCTCCAGCTTGTGCTCATGTCAACACAGAGTACATGAAGTCAATTCCTAAGACTATGACTACTATGCTTGGTGTCTACCAGTGGCGACGTACACATACCCTCTACTATGGTGGCTTCCTGAAGTGTAGCCTCCGCCGCGACTTCGGTCTATGGTGGCGATGTGGGCTCCTGAACTTTTGTTGAACGGTCCTCTTCACCAGCTGCAGTACTGGTTTCGTCACCGTCCCAAGACAGATCGGTGGATTTCCTGCATCACACAAGTCAGTTGATCATCCATGCAAGATTAGTGATCCACATAACTACTCGAGAGATCAGCAACACTTACAAAGTTGACCGGACAACAATCACGGTCGGGGCGCCAAGAATGCTAGCAATGTCTACAATCCTAGCCTCTGCGGTCGCCTCGTTCTTAGCCTGGGCTTCCTCCGGCTGCTCTGCCCCTGTAGCCGGGGAGGGGTCTGGCTTCTCTCTTCTGCCGACGCCCGTGAGTTGTCGACGTCAGCTGCTTGTTGTGCCGATTCCGGCAAGACTACTCCAATGGTTGGAGGCGGACTGGTACTCCTCTCAGCCGCCCCTCCCACCATGTCCCAGTTCTCTTCTTCACCATGGTCCACAGGGTCTGAAGAAGGGATATCTTGTGACACCAGAAGACTCAACTGTCAGAGCATAGTACTCATCGAAAAAGTACTCAACTATACCAGTAGCGGTACTCACCTCCTGGTTAGTTGTCTTGGTGATCTTCAATTTCTTGAACGCGCGTTTCCGCTCCACATTGTGCGGCTTCTTCGGCGGCGCAGGAATGCAAGCTTCAAGACTAGCCGACCTCTCGTCGATGAGTGGGACGTTGGGCAAACCAGGGCGGCTGAATCTGGATCGCAGCTGGAACCGCTCCTGAAGCGTCTCTTCATCCTCATCGTCCGAGGTGTCTTCAATGGTGATGGTGTCGTCACCCTCGCCGACTTCGCGGCGCTCCTTTACCTTGCCCTTCCCCTCTGCCAGAACATCTTCAAGTTGTGGGGGAGGACGGATCGGAGATAAACTTCACGACGTCATCCTGCAGTACAGAATTCATGTGAGTACGACTACATCAGGCAAATCAGTACTCGAAGGCCTTGGTCACGACTACTGACCTTATTTGGTGGATGCGCCACGGAGTACTCGGGGACTGGACAAGGCGTGTATGGCGGCATATCTTTGAATATCTTGCCCAGCCTATCGATAATATCATCATCATCGACTTCATCGGGCATCCTCGACGTGTCGTTGTCCCTGTACTGGTACCCGAGGGTGTCGCGAGCCATCAGTGGTTGCACCCTCCTCTTCATGAAGCTCAAGGCCACATGCTCGGCCCTCATCCTGACCTCTCTAAGGGCCTTGATCTTCTTCATCAGCTCGGGTAGTTGAATACCCTCTTGCATCATCGGCTCAGTGTTCCACCACAGTCTGTGCTTCGGCAACTTCCCACTTGGCTTCAGCAGCTCCGGATGATGATTGCTGAATAGAACCACTTGGCCTTCCAATCTTGATTCGACTCAATCAGCTTGTACGCCAGGTACTGATCAGCAGCGTCCTCACGCATTTGGATGCCAGCTCCACCGACTACTCACAGGTCGTTGGTGCTGGGTTGCGGCTTCACTCGAAAGAACTTGCGGAATAGGGTCCAATGGGGCTTGATTCCAAAAAATGTCTCGCGGAAATGAACGAAGATGGAGACATGGAAAATACCATTCAGATTCAAGTTGAGGTACTCGATGCCGTAGTAACTGAGCAGACCCTTGAAGAAATCACTGGTGGGCAGCGGCAGTCCACGCTCCGCGAATCGGGCGAATATGGGGAGCTCGTCCGGATTCTTCTCCATCGGATACGGATCTCCCGTGGCAGCGCGCCATAGATCCATTTCCTTCTCCCGCAGAAACTCGCTGTTGACCAAGGCGAGTAGATCTTCAGTCTTCAGCTTGGCCTTCTTCCACTCCTTGGCCGGGTTGGGGTGCGGAGTGGACGGTGGCGACGACTCCGGGGCAGAACCTTTAGCTTAACCGCGGGTCCTCTTCTTCCCTGTATCGGTTTCGTGCTCTTGGAAGGGGATGCCTTCATCCTCCAAGTGCAGGGTGTCTTCACTCGCATTCACTCGGGGGTTACACTGAAGGTGGACTGCGGCGGCGCGTATAGATCTAATCTATTGCGCGGCGGCGGTGGTGGAAGCAGCAGTAGAGATGAAGGGCTCAGGAACAGATCTATTCGTTGACTGCTAATACGGAGAATGAAAAACCCTAAGGGGCTCAGCGTTTATTTATAATCCATCAGGCGGAAACACACTGGCAGAGTGGATAAGCACCAGGCGGGTAACTCAGTGCCGGCAGCCCGTCTTTTCACCTTTTAGTACTCGATACTCCTCACCTCGGGGGTTCGGCTACGCCATATCGATTCTGTGGGTTCCTTCCTGCTTCAAGACCCACTCAGGACACATTGTGACGCCCCAGGTTTCTAATTAACATCATTAGCGTTAGTGACCGAGTCAGCCGAGTCAAACCCGCTGAAAATGGTCAAACCTAGGTCAACCTAGGTCATCACCCCGAAAACCTCGCCAATGAACCCTAAGGAACCCCTTGACCAAGTTGGCACACAACCGTAGTCAACCCTTGGTCAAAGACACGGTCAAACCCCGCTTAACCGTTGACGTCGACGAATGTCGTCCGGAACTTTTGCCGCGTTCTCCAAATTTCACCTAAACACTTCAAAATCTACCTTTATGAAAGTTGTCCATCTCATCGAGGGACACAACTTTCATGTAGATTGGCATTTCAAATTTTGAGCAGAAAAGGGTGAAAAACTTGGTCAACCGCCAGTACCTCCTGTTTTCCAGAACAGGACGACATTCAAAGTTGGCACGACGTTCCTGCAAAATCCGTCGAGAAAAACACTAGATGGCCTTTGTAAAAGTTGTAGAGGGTAGTTAGATCTGCAACTTTTCTGTTGACCACATTGTGCACTTTTATTCAAAAATTTTGGGAAACACGCAGTCGAACACAGCCACACCGACACGTCTTGACAGCTCCGCGCGCTCCCGCGCGCCGACCGCGCCGCGCCGGCCGCGCGCGCGCGCGCCGGCCGCGCCGCGTCCGAGGCCGCGCGCCCCGAGGGCCGCGCGCCCCGAGCCGCCCGGCCGTACCGCGGCGTGCGCGTGCCCCGTACCACGGTCGACACCTCCCGTGACCGGCGGTCCGCCGCCGCGCGACGCGCGCGCACGCCCGCTTATAAGGGCCGACCTTCCCGCTCACGCGCGTGCACACCCCCCCCCCCATCCTTCCTTGCTGCGCCCCCGCCCGCTCCGGTGAGCGCCGCCCGCGCCACCGCACGGCCCGCGGTGGTCGCAGCCCGGGCCGCGCGCGCACCCCACCGCCCGAGCCGTCTCCACCCCGTCCAACCCCGCAAACCGAACCCTTAGCCACCCCTCGACCTTCCCCCGTCCTTCCCCGGCCGCGAGCGCTGGCGAGCTCGCCGAATTCCGGCGAACAACATCGCTGCTCGCGCCCCAGGGACGACATTGCAAAAGTAAAAATCTTCCCAGGGACCCTGCTGCAAAAGCGCAACTCCAATAGTAAAAGTGAGTGGCTGATTCTTGTAAATTGCGTAGAAAATCACAGAAAAATCATAAAAATGTGCAACCTATTTTGTTGGGTTCGTGGTGAATTATCCTACAACTTTTGTTATTCTGGCCTGAGCTAATTCCTGTTAGTTTTTGCATGAAAAATACAAATGTGAAAACACTAGATCTGCAATAACTCAAAAACTATAAATCCTCTGTGTCCAATTTTCGAATATGTTGTGTGTTAGGTCATGAATAGATCCTGAGCCAAAAATTGCACAAAGTTATGATGTAAATCTTTTTATAAAATGTTTTTCCATTTCTGCCATAAATGATTTTTCTTGCTAAATATATTTATGTTCTTGAGCTCAACTTGTGCACACTGTCTTGTAATGCCAACATGCACATCTTGTGAATTAATCATGATTTTTGTATTAATAGAAATAATTATTCTTGATTTATGCATGGTTTCCTTTGTAAATTAATAAACCAAGTTCAGTAGAGATTCCATGTGAACATGCTGGTTCTTTAGACTTGTTTAGGATCAGAGAGCATGCACAAGAAAGTTGGGAGCATTTTTATGCTTATTTATTTTTGTGTGCATTTAAATTGAATCACTAGCTAGTCTTTGTTATTTTCCATAATCTTTAATTTCCTAGCGTCCAAGCATCACGTGTGGGTCCAATGGACCAGGATAGGTGCTAGTAGGCTTAAGAAACACTCCTTTAATTTTTGGTAATTTAATTGCTTAATAAAAAGCTTAAAACCCCTTTTTTATATTAAAGAGAAATTAAATAAAGAAAAGCCCTTATTTAATTCTTTATCCTTTTTGAAAGTATTATCTAATTCAAATAAAAGATAATTAATTCTCATTGCTGATAAGGAATTAATCCATGGATAAAAATATTATTCATATCTTTGCTTGTGAAAGGAAAAGGGTTAAAGCTCTCACATGAAATGACAAGTACAAAGAAACCTTTATTCAATTGTGTAATAAAAGAATAACCCATGTACAACCAATCACCTTCCTAAAAGAGAAATCACCAAACCACCCATGTTAACTTGAGGATGGTTGCAAATCATGTTACAAAGGTTAAATATACCTACCCACTACTGTTGGTGAATTTTAAATTAAAATATTTACATATATATGTATACAATCACCATCAACAAGAATAATTAATAAAGAGTTGCATATTGTATTCTTATCTAGGTGAATGTGTCCAACTAATGCACCCTATGGTTGTCATTTATTGTTTGTGCTTAATTAAATTAAAATCGTCAAATAAATCTTGCATTTGCATCCTCGTGTAGATCTCCCGAACGGTAGCTGTACACGTGTGCCGGACGGAGGCGACGGAGGAGCTGACGGAGACGTGCACCACGTCGTTGTAGAGCAAGACCTGGACCCAAGGCCAACCTTGCCATCGAAGGCAAGCCCCGGATCATTAACCCCGTCTTTTAAAATTATGCAATTATGTTTGCTATGACTGTGCATTTACGTTTCAGGAGTTGATTTGAAACCCTAGATGCATGATCCCTAGGTACCTATGCTCTATCACTAGTATGCTAGGTCGATAGCTGCTATGCTATAGGACCGGTAGAAGTCGAGTGATGTTCGTCACTCGCGAGAATAGGTTATTATGTTGGAATCATAAGATCTTTATAAATGGATTGCTCATGTGGTAAGAGCATGGGATTTGGGCTCCGGTCCAGTGGCTTTCGTGGGCTAAGCTTTTGAACGTACTAAACATATGCCGGGTATGGGACCGGTAAGCCTAGTACCCGATTGACGCGGTAAGGGAACCTTTCCCTACTAAACACGGGGCACTTGTGTCCCCCCGTTTGCAACAAGGTGGTACCCGAGTGAGTCCGGACGTTCGTGTGGGAGCGATCCAAGTAAACCTTGTACCAAGGAATGTAGGTTCCGCTCCCGAGCCGAAGATCGACGGGAACGGCCTGGGAAAGTTGTCCTTGCGGGGGCAGCCTACCGTGTGTTTGGGTTTACCTTGCAAGGTTTAAATCAATCGATTGTCGGTCTCTCACCGTTATCCGAGACTGCTTAATCAACTGGCCATGATATCCCTTAATGATGGAACTCGAGGAATATGGTTGGATGAATTAATTGCTTGTCCAATTCTGGATTGAATTAGTTGGCACACTTAGAAATGGTAATCAACTAGAACTTGTGCTAAAAGATTGAAAGTAAGGATCTACTCTTAGCAGCTGTTTAGCAAAAGAAACTCCACCGGCCAAAAGCCTTTCATGTCTAGAGTTTGGTGATGTAGTTATCACCCGACGGCTAAGTCTTGCTGAGTATTAGTATACTCAGCCTTGCTTTAAAATTGTTGTTGCAGGTGTGATTGATCGGAAGGGTGACGACAAGTGATGACATCACGGATGGCCTCCTGTGATGTTTACCGTTGCGCTAGTTTATTTTATTTCCGCTGTTTTCAAACTCTGAAACTTTACTCCATGCCATGAACAATGGTTTGTAATAAATTATGTTAACTCGTGTTGTACTCTGGACTCGCCTTCGCGTGAGTTTTAATGCATATGTCGATCCTCTGTTTGAATTCCAAGTGATTTACCGGGCGTTAACCCGGCAACTAATGACAGGATGATACTTTACTATTGCTTAATGGCCAAAGTGGATCGGTCTTAGGCGATAGTACGGTATTTTCCTGGGCGGGTTGTCACACACATTCTACAATCAAGATGACCCTTTAATTCGAGAGTAAGTACTCGACTCAAGGCTCGGGAGCTCCATGCCACGTGTCCTTCGGTTTTTTCTCTGGATTTTACGGGATAAGATTAGCAGAACTTCAGCTTGACCCTACGATTCGACCTAAGGCTTGGGGGCAACATTCCATATGGAATGCGATTCTCCGAATCGCATTTTCCATATGGTTCCTTCGTCAAGACAACACGAGTACTATTGAAGACCTTCAAAAGAAGAACTCGGGGACGCTTGGGAACTACTCGAGAAGACTTCAAGACTACTCAAAGGATCAGCTGGAGTACCTTCCAGCCTCGGGATGTTTCAAGTGCTCTTGAGGACTTTTGGCTCGTAGAACTCGAGGACGCTTGGGGAATACTCGTCAAGGCCATCAAGACTACTCAAAACCATCCTACTCGACTACAAAGTACTCAGGGGCTTGTCGTATGGACATCCCTGAGCCCACTACTCTGGTGGGTACCAGGACCGACTACTCGGTGGACCCCTGAGACTACTCGACTTGTGCTGCACGGTACCTGCTGGCGTGAAACGCAAGGACTACAGAGGAATAGTACTCGGGTAGGAAGCTATGTATGTTCGGATCCATGTAAAGAACTCCTAGCCATACACGACTAGTACTCTCTCCTCAAACCGACTTGTAACCCTGCCTCCCGGGATATATAAGGCGAGGCAGGGACCCCTCTCTCATCATCTGCATCATCTTGTATACACACCCAATCAATCCAGAGCTACGCAGCATATAGGACGTAGGGTATTACGCACATTGCGGCCCGAACCTATCTAAATTGTGTGTCACGTGTCTCTTCCTTCGAGTTACCGATCTCGACGAGACCACATTCATCTACCTCGGGTACTCCCCTTGGTAGGTTGCCGGTCTAAAAACACCGACAGCGGGTAAAATATACCCGTCTACAATATGTGATAAATGAGCAAAGTTGCACATTATTAGTGAAGGATAACTTAATATATATAACTAACAAGGAAGTTCATGCTTTATTAGACTATTAATTAGTTAAGAATTATCATTTATCCATTTTATTTATTCAAATTTGTTGATGTATGCACTTTATCATGTGTTAGTTCACAACAACTATGCTATCGGGTACGGGTTACCCGACGGGTAAAAAAAACCCGTGCGGATATGGGTAAGAACTTGTACCCGCAGGTTGGTATGAGTTTTATTATCTGGTAAAGTTAGAGTTGGCGGGTGCGGTTATGGAACGGCACTACCCGACGCGTTTCTACCCATTCTCATCTCTGGCCAACGGCCCTCTTCGGCGGCGGCGCGACGGGAGGGAGCGGGCGAGGGGGCTACGGCGGTTAGGGTTTCTGCCTCCCACGCCGCCCCTGGGAGGACGACGCGAGGCGTTTTTTTAACACCAAGGATCGATTCTAGGTATTTTCCAGCGCGATTGACGTGCATGCAGTGATGAACCGTCTCATAGCTAAATCTTTAACATTGACATTGACCATCATATACTGCCGTACGTCTTTCACCCATTCTCAATCCATGAGTACACAAAACCGTCTTGTACAAATAAAAGGACATTGCCGTCATCCTAGATACTGGACCACCATGTGATGGAGCATGGAAGACGCAGCTTCATTCCGACATGGAATTAAACGAGACGTGACGCAGAGCACAGCATGCACGGCCTGGTACTGAACGGCTTTCCTTTCGACGTCACCTTGTTAACGGCACGTAGCAGCAGCCGTCCAGCAACACAGAAGTCGCCGAGCCGGAGCGGCCAAAAAAGGGAAGGGTAGCTAGCATGTGGAAAGAAAGGGCAAGGATTGGAGTGCGGCCCGGGACGGGACGCTGTCGCGAGTCCCCCTCCGGCCCTCCCTCCGCGTCCGTCCACTGGCAACGGTTGGCGCGTTCCGGACAAACCGCGGGTGGGCGCCGGCCAGCGGCAAGACGGAGGCAGGCGGCCGCGCATGGCACCAAGCGGCATTAACCGCCGCCGCAGGCCTGGCATGGCCGCGCCCGGCGTCTCTCGCGCGCTAGCCGGCGGCCGGCGGTCGGCCTCACTCCCCCCACGCCCCCGAGCAAGCGGCCACCCGCGTCGCACCAAAGCGCATTGATTCCTCGCCTCGTCGCGCAGCTAGCCCTACCACCCGCCGCCCCGGTCGGTGGTGAGTGAGCCTTCTTCCAACCTCGTCGCCCCGCTCCAGCGCGCCCCGCGCGCGTCAGCTCGCCGCAGCAGCTAGAGAGCGCGCGCGCGCCCCGCGTCCCTCCAGAAGCGGCCGGCACGGCGCGCAGCGGCACATGCCACCGTGCCTGCCTGGGCCGTGGCCCTGCGGCGCGTGAGTGAGCTCGCAGAGCGCAACAGGGCCGTCACGTACACATGTCTGCACGGCGGCCGGGAAACCAGAACCCCCGTGAACGTGTCGGCCGGGAGCCACCGATCCAGAGGGGCGCGTCGCTCTGTTGCGCGCTACAGTGACGGCCGGGAGGTCCGCAGCAGCTAGCGGCGGCCACGTTCCGGCGGACATCCACCAGGGCCAGGCCGTGGCTCGGCGTACGTCGTGGATGCATATAGCCAGGAGCACAAATAAACAATCAGATCCATGTAGCTACAGCCTACGTCGTCTACACACGTTGCTGCAACTTAGAAGTGGCCGGTTCTGGGAAGAAGCATCAGCGGCTACACATGTAAACCATGCATGGTGAAACATGTAGGAATACCCCGTGCTAGCGAGCTGCTTGCTGCTGTGGGGTGGACCCTGTGGATTGTAGGCCATTCCAAATTCAGGGTCGTCCCCCCGGTCTTGCTAGGTTAGGTTTCTTTCTACTGGTACGTGTGTGTTCCGGCTCCATTCGAGCGGTTCCTTGGACCACCGAAGCCATGGTCCAATACTCCAAGTTGTCAGGGGGGCACAGGGCAGTCCATGTGATGACCGAGCAGAACGATCGATCTCCTAGAAAGCCGCGTCGCAGCATGTCAGCGATGGGTACAAATCTCGCTCGGCGCAGACACCAGACAGGAACAAAAACTGCTCCGAGAGACTGCGAGCGTGCCATACGCTGATCCGCGCATCATCAGTCGCCTTTTGGGGGCGGCTCTCAGTCTCTCCAAACTTTCTACTGCGAGGTGGTATTCGCTCTGAGACTCTGAGAGAGAGAGAAAGAGAGAACGTAACGTCCCACAACAATATCCGTATTGTTGCGAAGGTCATTCGCAATTCTCCAAGATGTGTACGCATGAGTATTTCTCTGAGCCTGTTTACGCAGATACAATAGCTTCATCGCGACAAGTTAGAATCCCAGCTAATACTTGTCTAAGAACCACAAATTTCTACTCCAGCATATTTGACCATGCTCAGTGTTTGGTTGGGAGTGTAAAAAAATTTACTCCACCTTTAACAGTTAATTAGAGGTATTAGATCAGTGGCGACCTTTTGTTGGGCGCCGTGGATCAGTAGGAATGAATTGATGTTTCAAAGGTCAAAATCTAAATCGATTTTGCAGGTGATATTTAGGGGATCGTTCTAGATCAGGAGTTGGTCCATCCTTCTAAGGAGGAAGGAAGGATCATTTTGAAGGAATGTTGTCATTTGCTGGAGACAATCACTTTGGAGATCATAAACAAGTCTGAATGGAATGCTTTGAAGCGTATCAAAAGCTAGGGTCGAACTGTTAAGCAGCAGTTTTAGTCTCTATAGCTTGTTTCTTTGTACTTGGATGTTTGCAGCCTAGATGCTGCCGTTTCAGTTGTACTGTTGGTCGTAGACAGTCCTTCATGATGATTGTTGAGACAGGAACTTTGTTTCCTTAATTTTTTTAAAAAAAAACTACCTTTACAACGGGTAAAATTGTGAGACAATCCAAATGAGACCTTTAATCGCATGATTAGAAGGTAGTTATTGCCACATTACTGCAGCAAGTCATAGATTAATTATATTTATTAGATTTATCGCGCAAAGTTGCACTCATTTGTAAAAAGATTATACAAATAAACTTTAGTACTTTGTGCATATAAGATTCCCTGTGTGAAATTTTTTCACTCTTCATCCAAACACAACATGTCTGATCTAAGTACGTATATATAGTTGTATACTTGTATATAGATATTTTATTATAGCTAAAAGTTTAGCGTTTGTTCAGTGCACGTGTTCCAAAACATTTTACGTAGTTCAATTCGTATATATGTAACCAACGACGACCTATATATTGTGCTGTTTTACGGTGAACCATACCACTCTATACTACTGTTGGAATATGACCAATATAAAAGGATCTAACGGTTGAGATTAATTGTATTGCACCAGAACTTGCACTTGTGGTATAGGGTGGTATACATAGATGGTATATGTGGTATAGGGGTATTATTTAAATTTCTATCTCAGTGGCATAAACGAAATATATACTTTTTTCATTTCAATTTTGTTTGCATTTCCCTCTGGTGATATGGCCATTTTTTTCCAATTTCAAACGGAAATGTTCATTTCAAAATGAAAATTTTCAAATTTTTGTGGCATATTTCAATTTTTTTCATTTCCCATTTTTTCAAATTTCAAAATCGATTTTTTGAATTTTTTTCCATTTCCCTCTGGTGGAATGGCCAATTTTTTCATAATTGAAAAACAAAAATATTCAATTCAAATTTCAAAAACAATTTTTTCAAAATTCCAATTCAAATTTCAAATTTGATTTTTTTTAAATTTCAAAATCAATTTTTCCTCGTGGCATAAACAAATTTTTTTCTCGGCCTAAGGTTGTCAAATTTATTAAAAAATTGCAAAAATTATCTGTTTACCCTTACCAAAAATAGTCATATACTGCTTTCCACTACATGGTAATAAGGTCCACCGTAAAAGAGCCCTATATATTATATTTGATGTCCAGCAACTCCTCCCTTGTAATTAAGCTTTTCCTTCATATTAGCACCTAAGAAACTAGTGATAGAAATGGATAACGTATCATGAATTCATGCTAGTTTATTGTCATGTAGTTTGTTTATGCTTTGTACCAACCGAAGAAGGTGAATAAAGAGATATCACGAGGGATCACTTTGCACAGTCGTTTCTTCCTTTCGAATAATCAATGGTGCTACACCGTGCATATGTATGGAAGAAGTTATCACAACTATCCATCTTGCTTCCCTAATAAAATTAAGCACCTTATTACTAGGGACGAACATGCGGGTTTATCAGAGAGAACTGGTTGATCATGTATAACGTACCTTTTAGTATGTATTTATGCACACCATATGTACCTTGCAGTGCTTAAAACTTTTAAAAGGTGATGAAATGTAGTCTTAGCAATCAGTCGAACCAGCGACTAATATTAGTTTTTCCCTAGGCGGATCAATGACTACAATCTTGGGTTTGGGATATTGGGGGGGGGGCGATTTTCTTCTTCCTCCTATCTTTGTTCTCTTTCTCTTCTTCCTCCTCCTCCTTTTCTTCTTCTTCCTTTTCTCCTATAGATGAAATCAATAGGAGCCCCCCCCACGTTGCATTCACCCCTGGGTCTTTTGTATCTTTTTAATCGAATAGTAAACAAAAGGTTTGTGTGTCTTTGTATTAGGATTATATTTGTATTAAGATTATATTAAATAGAAGGAGGTTAGAAATTAAAACAACACTCACCAGGCGTCACTGGAACTCATCACAATCGAATAGTACACGAAAGGGTTGTATCTTTGTATTGAGATTGTATTAAATAGAAGGAGCTTAGAAATTACAATAATGTGCTCCGTATCTAGCATCAATGGAACCCATCACACTGTAATAGACTACTCTCTTCATTCATCTATGCTGGACCTATTTTTGCTTGGCTCAAAGACCAAAGGAAACTCTCCCCTCATTAGTTTTTCTTGTGAAAAAACATTCGGCTTTTCTTGCGGAATCGATTACTCTCTGCATATGTTTCACTCATGAGGTGTGCATGCGAAGAATTACTGCCACACCAATTTCTGAAGCATCACTTCTAAGAAAAAAATGAGGATAGACCTTGCGAAAGTGAATTTTTGAGATTTAATAATAATATCTCTTGCATAGTGGAATGGAGTATCACAATAGAAGCTATTAAGAAATCCACAGACAAGTTAAAACCCTCTAATAAACTTATACACATGGAGTCCTGATATATACTCCCTCCGTCCCTAATAGTCGTTTGGAATGCGTGTCTGTAAGGGGAATCATTGTGTTTTGGCGACCAACAAAAAGGGACGGAGGGAATACGTATCATGGATCGGACCATGGTAAACTATCATATTACCAACCAAACACCTCTAGAAGCATTATATAAGTATGTGTGCTGGACAAACCTTACTTCTTTTTGGTAACTGTTATTTGACATGTTACCCTGTTTAGTTTTACATACAAAATTTACCCGAAAAGCTGCTTAGATTTCTTGCCTGTTCGTTACATTTGTGTTGATGGTGGTCTTTGGTTTGTTCCGAGAGAAAAGTATTTTGGTTGTTGGGCGATAAGCCAAGGGACTATTGTAATCTGAAACTGTCACCTGGGGCTCTGCACATCCCGTGTCCTCTAGCCGCTAGCTGCACCTTTTTGCCATGTGTGTTTGCACGTATCTCCCAATCCTGCTACACACGCATGCATGGCGACTAGGTAAACAAAGCAGAGTCACCTCACCCCCGCCGTAACAAACATCTCCTTGGAGAGTAGCGGCGGGATTCAGCTCAAGGGCGAATAATCTGCACCGGTTCGATGCACCCTAGCTACTCCGCCCTGTTGTCCCAGTAGCTTGGACAGGGGACAACAAGGTGATCGAGCCCCTCTCCGTAGGCACTATGGTAAAATCGGGGCAAGGCCGGGTACGGCGTGAATCCTGACTCCTGAATCGATGTCGACAACGACAAGCGCTCGAGCTGTACCACAAATTCACGCAGCTGGACTAGCTGAGGAGTCCTGAACTCATGGGTCGGTCGGTTGGGCTTGGGGGTCGATGATTGACGGCTCCTCGCGTAGCACAGAAGTAGTGCTAGCCCACGTTACTCATGTGACCTGCTTGTCCCCGTTGCCACTCCCTGCAACTGTCAATGCATGTGGCCTTGCTTGGTACTTACCACTGTCTCATTCTTGTACGTCGTGGCATCTCATTAGCTTAGATGCTAATAATTGTCTTAGTCGCCATTAATCTCAGCTGAGATTGTTGCTCCATACTACTCTGACTGATACTCCACGTCTCTTCGTCTCAAAAAAAACCCTCCACGTCTCTCTTCTCTGATTTTATTTTCTTGCATTCCCTCCTCGCCTCGGTTCTGACCAGTGACCACTCACCCAACTCGGGCCGTCGGGCGTACTCTTACATAAAAAGAAGGCAGCTTTTGGCCATTTGGCGGCTACCCTACTGGGAGCGAGCGCCGGCCACTGTGCCGCAGCCGACGCCACGGCTACTGGCTCGAGTCCCTGCTCCTGCCTGCCTCCCCTGTTCCTCGGCTATTCGGCGAGTAACCTTATCCTTTCCCCGTATGCCCAGCCTACACTAGCGAGGAAGAAACATACGCATGCCACCAACGCGGCGACCTCAGATACGCATCAGTTGGCAGAGCAGCAAAGCTGCGGAGGGGAGGAGCGATAAGTAGTAGAGAGAGGGGGAGACGGCGTGCCAGGTACCCGCAACCGCAAGACCCCCCGCAAGTAAACGATACCGACACCGAGAAGCAGCCACGCTGCACGCTCGGAGTGAGACGAGAGCGGGAAGAAGCGAGCGGGCAACTCGTCGGCCACAGCCCGCCATGTCGGCGCTAGTGGACGCGCTGTGCGCGGCGCCGCCCGGCGACGCGGCGCTCATCTACGACACCTTCAACGCCGCCAGCTTCCTCTTCGACGGCGCCGCGGCGGCGGCGCTCTACGACGACGGCCCCGGGATTGCCGCTGCCGTCGTCCCGCCGCCCGCGCAGCAGCAGCTGCAGGCGTCCGGGGAGGTGGCGCCGCCGCAGGGCGATGAGGCGCAGGTGGCGACGTCGTCGGCGCCGACGGCCAGGCTCAGGAAGCGGCGGCGGCGTGCGCGGAGCTGCAAGTCCCGGGAGGAGACCGAGACCCAGCGGATGACGCACATCGCCGTAGAGCGCAACCGCCGCCGCCAGATGAACGAGTACCTCTCCGTGCTGCGCTCCCTCATGCCGGAGCCCTACGTCCAGAGGGTACGCCGCCGCACGCGCCTCTCTCTTCCTCCGTTCCCACTCCCTATCAAACGGACATCGCTTCGCGCCAACCATGTTCCTTTCTTCTATGTGTCCTCTACTTGCTCTTCTCTCGTGTTCGTCAAAGGAAGAGAGCGACGGCGGAGCGACCGTGGCGGAAGAATGTTCTTTTGCCGAAAGAGACCCGCCGCCATTGCTGTTGAAGCACCTCGCACGAGCAGTTCGTGCAAGGCATTCCCTTTATCTCGGTCAAACGCCGCTATACCATTCGGCTAGCTTTCCTCTAGCTACTGTTCGATTTCTTTGTTCGGTCTTGGTCCGGTACCCACGAACCATGCATTAATGTGTCCCCCTTTACCATTAATTTCTCCCTCGTTGTTGCAGAGAGTTTATTTCTTACAGAATTAATGCTCTATCATTTTCTGGTTCGAAATCTCTTGCAGGGCGACCAAGCTTCCATTGTCGGAGGCGCAATCGAGTTCGTGAAGGAGCTCGAGCACCAGTTGCAGTGCCTCGAGGCGCAGAAGCGAACGCTGCTGGTTCACCAGCACAACAAGGCGGCCGCCATGCCCGACGCGACGCCGATGCATCACTCCGGCGGCGGCAGCGGCAGCAGCAAGACCACAGCCTGCTGCGTGGAGTCCGCGACGACGACGACGAGCAACTGCAGCAGCAGCGTGACGGAGGACGCGGCGGACCACGCGCCGCCGCCGCCGTTCGCGCAGTTCTTCACGTACCCGCAGTACGTGTGGTGCCACTCGCCGCGCGGGGCGGCGGCGGAGGACGCCGGGCGGCCGGGGGTGGCTGACATCGAGGTGACGCTGGTGGAGACGCACGCCAGCCTCCGCGTGATGACGCCGCGGCGGCCCGGGCAGCTGCTCGGCCTCGTCACGGGCCTGCAGGCGCTCCGGCTCGGCGTGCTCCACCTCACCGTCACCACGCTGGACGCCCTGGTCCTCTACACCATCAGCGTCAAGGTATAACCCACCACCACGCGGCGCGCGCGCATTCGCACGCAGCTGCCTTTATCGATCGGTTTCTTCTCGCAGTTTAAAGTTTCACTTTCAGTCCCTCGTTTCGATGACCCATAGAGGACAAAGATGCGGAGTGAGCACAGCCCCAATGCGATGCGCTCGAAACTGGAGGGATCCTTGCACAATTAGGCTCACGAATCGAGTGATTCCAGCGCAGGAAAGTTTGCGTGTGTCTCGGCGCAT
Source organism: Cenchrus americanus (assembly GCA_947561735.1). Taxonomy (NCBI): domain Eukaryota; kingdom Viridiplantae; phylum Streptophyta; class Magnoliopsida; order Poales; family Poaceae; genus Cenchrus; species Cenchrus americanus. Next base: position 26,290,097 of record OX387241.1, on the reverse strand, counting down.
CATTTAGGAATCATGATCCCACTCTGCACGAGCTAAAAACCCAATAGAAAACCCATTAGCAAACGCTCTCCTCTGAATGAGCGAGCTGCTGGCCTGCTGCCCGTTGATTCGGCACGGCATCGATCTTTCAGGTCTGAAGAAAAGGCGTGTCAGATATTCTCCTGCCGTAGGATGGGGTAGACCAAAAAACATCCAGGGGTCAGCACTCAGCAGGGAGGTCACCAGTGATCACGTCCGGCACGAGAGGCTCGGGGCCTTTCATTTGGTGCACCGAGTTGGAACTAGTGCATTATTGTTTGGAGGCGAATCAAATACATGCTTTTGATCCCCCCCGCCAAAATCTCTAAAATCTTTTGGACGGGAGAATCCGAGGGAGCTGACACGAACACTGGGCACCTGGGTCTTTTCTTGCTCCCCGCCGGTACGACTGCTTTGCTTTTGACCGGGGAGTTCAGCGAGGCGCCGGGGCCGCCCCTGCCTGCCAATCTGCCATTGCCATGGCGAGCTCGCATGGGCATCGGCATCGCCCGCCCGTCGCATGCAGCTCCACTCCTGCCTCGCCACGTCGGTCTCCCTATGCGTGTGGAGTGTGCGCTGCACTGCACTGTGCCTAGGAGTAAACACTGTGGCGAGCAATCCGAGCCGAGCTGATTAGCTGAAAGCTGGGTAGTAACAGTTCATGGATGCGGCTGTTACACACAATAGTACGGAAAAGAAAAGGAAAACACTGTGAAGGAGAATCTTTTCGGTGAAGTGAGCGGAAGATTGGCATCGAGAAATGGGCGGAAAAAGGCTAGTATCGCCTAGGAGTAGGCTGCAGGGAGACAGCGTACATGTTGCTGCTGTACATGTGCCGTCCTCTCCTACCCCTTGTGTTTGGCCGCCGCGGCCCGTACGGCACTGTGCCGTAGTTTACGACCGCGGGCAGCGGTGGTGGCGGCAAGTACCGGCAGCGGATTCCCCCATCCTTGTTCGGTTGCTCCTGATGCACCGGTCATCCAGATCTAGGGCATTGCACATGCGCGCCCCCATCGTTCAGCTCCGTTCATGCAAGGTGGTCTTTCTAATCGTGGCGTACGTGTGGCTTGGTGTGCGCAGGTGGAGGAAGGCTCCGGCATGGCGACGGTGGACGACATCGCCGGCGCCGTGCACCACGTGCTCTGCATCATCGACGCCGAGGCCACCGAGCAGGAGCAGCAGCAGCAGCTGATGCTCGCCGCCGCGGGCCAGCGATAAGGCCCGCCCCGCCGGCCGCGAGCCGTTCGAGTTCGACGACGTCCCCGGCGATCGAGGGCATCGGTCGATGAGAGAAGACCATTTGCCGCAGGATGATGCCGTGTCCCCCAACCACGTACGCGGCCGGGGTCCTTCTCGGCCGAGGCGCCGGGGCGGGGCTTGTGAGGAGCGGTGCCGAGCGCGTCGTCTCGTGCCGTGCGTCGTCCTTCCCCCGTTTTGCAGGGATCGTTCGGTGTGGGGCGTCTCGTTGTAACTGTGTAGTTTGTTCTCTTTTTTTTTCTCACTGTTTTGTACTATTGTGTTTTCCCTATATGTCCAAGCGTGTTGTTGGTTGGCATGTCGTCTCAATATTTCGTCTCGCGTTCTGTGTGATGGTTTAGCTTCTCCTGCCACAAGGACGAATCTTGGGCTGCCACATATGTAGTGGCTTTGGTGCTCTATTTTTGGAAAAGGCTTTCTGATAGCTTCAACAGGCCTCAAGTGGGCTCATTTCGTTACAATGTGGCCCATGATGACAATGTATAGCTTGGGCATAGAAGAAAGAAGTCGCCGGAACGGACATTGGCCCGGCCGGCTGCCCCGTGCAAATTTAAAAGCAGGCCAGTGGGCTTAACTGCGGGCTGGACCTGGACAGCTGAACCACGCAAAACGGCAAAAGGCCTTTTCCTCAAGACCAGCACCGCCCACAAAATTTCTGCTCGCATCTAACAACAATCATAGGCGTTCTAAAAAACAACAACAATCATAGGCCACTACGACATCAGAAAACTGATCCTAGGCAGGTCCTCAATAGTCAACCAAAAGCCATTTGTTATATTTTATGTTTGAACAAAGTCATCTGTTATCTTATAAAAAAACAGTCACTTGAAATGCAAGTTTTACGGAATCCTTTATTTTCTAGCAATTCTACTATCAAGACTGATTTCTTGATAGAAGTGTGTAACCATCTAGGCCCTTTCACATCTTTGGTAAGAGTGTGTTTCGGTGATAAATGACAACCATATGCTTGTGACTAACCTTTGTTTTGTAGCGGATTATATCTTGGGTTATTGTCATGAGTATTGAATGAAAAGAGACCACTCAATTTGAATTTATAGGCGATCAATGGACAAATATTACAAGGCTAAGGACTTTGTTAGTTCCAAGTGTCACAAGGTGATGAAGAACACTTGGATTGCTAGTTTGTAGTGTTTGACCGTACTATAAAGAGGGGTTCATGCACTAGTAGCTTGACCATGCACCAAAAGCCATGAGAATATGCACACTCAAGTTCCTTGGATGTTAATCAGCTCAAAGTAATCATGGAAGCAAAGTAGAAGAAAAAGAATCGACGGAAAACTCAAAGACCTTTGAATTAGATGATTTGAAGTTCAAGTCATAACGTCGGATGAACCGACGCCTAAGTTTTTACATTCGTCGGATGAATTCAGCAGCCAAGGATTTCAAAAGTGATCGTCGGATGAACCGACGGTATAGGCAGCGGTTCATCCGATGCCTTAGGGTTTGGTAACAGTAAGGGTCAGAGCTCTGCCTCTTCAGCACCGAATGATCCGACGCTCTGACCAGCGGTCTATTCGACGCTTACATTCAAATCATACAGAGACGTGCCAAAAGATTTGCTTCAACACCGGATGAACCGACGCTTCAGATTCAACTCAGCGGTTCATCCGACGCTTGTGTTTGAACTACACAGTACCGCACCGAGTGGGTGCTCTTCAGCACCGGATGGTCCGACGGGGCGTCAGTGCAATGAGTCGGTGCATTGACTGGGTCACTTGGTTCAACGACTATATCAGCCTGTGAGTGATCGGATGATCCGACGCTAACGCAGGGGGAACCATCGGTTCATCCGATGGTACTACTTTTCAGGGAAACTTTTCCAATGGCTAGCCTTCCTTGCTAGGCCTATAAATATGACCCCCTGCCTCTCTTGAGTTGCCTTTGTCATTCTGAAGATCTAGTGCAACCAAGGAGAGAAGGAGAGTGTGTTCTTGCCATTTGGGATTCACTTCCTCTACATTGAGGAGCTCTTTCTTAGCGATCAAGGGTTTTCAAGGTGCATACATGGCTTAGCTGAGTGCTCAGGCCAAGTGAAAGTGTGCGGGCTTGTTACTCTTGAAGTTTGACGGCTCCTGGACGGTCTTGGTGCTTTGGGGGTTCTTGGTGAGCTCTTGGAGATTGTGGGAGCCTCAAGAAAAGCTTGGTGTACAAGGTTCGAGACCCACAGTTCCGGAGATGGAGAATGGGTACTCTTAGTGAGCACTTGAGTCTTGGTGACTTGAGGGGGAGCAATATGTTGGGGAATTCAGGAAAACCTGTCACCCTCGAAACGTCGAGGTTAATAAAATTTGTGATGTAAGTTTTCAGGAGCAAAGAAATCGCGAAGATCTGGAATCTGAAACTCACGAAGTCTCGGAGTCGCGAACGCACGGTGGTCTGGAATCCTGAACTCTCGAAGCCTCGGAGTCGCGAACGCGCGATGACTCGGAATCTTGAACCTGCGGAGCCACGAACTTCGGGAATCCGTGAAATTCGGGAGTATGATGGAGGACGAGTTCGGGAGTCACGGCAAGTGAAGATTTCCTGAACGGAGAGATTCACGAACTAGCAAGAAGCAAAGTCAAAGTTGTCGTCTCAAAAAGTCCGGGTTTAGCGTGTGAACTAGTGGCAGGCTTGTAAATATATGAGATGTAAAAAGGCATTTGTGTGTGTGTTCACACTGGGAATATTCTTTAAGTTCAAGGGTATTATCGGAATGTAAAAGTCCCTTCGTCTCCCTATAAAAGGGGGCGTGAGGGCACGTGTAAGGGGATTCACAACTTTTGAAGTACGAGCAGTTTTTGGGAGATCCTTTGTCTCCTCTTACGTCATCTGCGGCTTTGACTTGAACGTTTGCCTACATCTTCTCTTGTGTTCGGGGTCTTATCCGGATTTTCGGTTACCCCCCAACATTGGCGCCCACCGTGTTTCAGCCGAAGAACAACTCACGATGCCACCACAGAAGAAGTCCAAGAAGAACATTCCAGCTGAGACAAATCAAGAAGACCACCATCCTCCCAAAGGGAATGAAATCTCTTTCGTTCCCGAACCTTCTAACACCACAGATCAAGAACGGAGAGCGAAACTCGAAGCTCTGATGAAGGCAAGAGCTGAGAAGACAGCACACATTCAAGAACAACCTTCTGAACAGCAAATGCATCAGAACGATGATGATGATGATGACGACACCATAGACAGGGAACTGGAGAGAGTTCAACAGAAGATACAACAGCTGCAGAAAGAGAAAGAAAAATTCGCAAGTCAGTTGCAAGCAAAAAGAAAAATCTCTCAAAAGTTAGAACAACTCAACCAAGCAATAGAACAAATCGAAACAATATAGAGAGAAATAGATGAAATGAAAGAACAAGAAAACAGTCCACTGTGGCAAGATTCACCACATCAGAACTCTGGACCAACCAGAAGAACCCCAAAAGAAAATTTCTTCGCGGGAAATGGAATCTCACAGTTCGTAGATTCTAAATCACCACTATCCATTGGGCTACAAACTGCACCATGGCCACCGAAATTCAAGCAGGTTTCTCTCCCGAAATATAACGGCTTCAAAAATTCCAGGCAGTTCCTCATGAGGTACGAATCGGCCGTGAATTCAGTAGGAGGAGACGATGTTGCACCGGCCAAATCCTTCATCATTGCTTGCGAAGGACTAGTACTGAATTGGTACTCTTTGCTACCGCCGCACTCAGTCTGTAGCTGGGTAGATCTCAAGACAAAATTCATGCAAGCATTTCAGATGTTTCATGACACAACAGCTGAATCATCAGATCTGTACAACTGCAAGCAGAAAGACAGAGAGCCATTGCGGAACTTCGTGAGAAGATTCATGCAACAGAGATCCCAGATCACAGAAGCTGATGACAAGACAATGATTAATGCACTAATCAAAGGTTTGACTCCAGGAACAACAGCTTCGCATCTGACGAGAAAGAAACCCAAGACGGTTGAAGAACTTTTTCATGAACTGGAAGAGTACATCTTGTCTGATGATGATCATCGCAAAAGAGTGGCTGAACGAAATGAAGCCCGGCAAGGCAACAGAGAGATGACCTGGAGAGCGCAATCCCAGAATCCACGAAATGTCAACAATGTGGAAAATTCTCAGTCTAACCAAAACAACAGACCTAGTGCACGAGGAGGGTTCACACCCAGAGGAAGGGGAAGAGGTAGATGACCCCTGAGACTCACGAATCACAACCCAAAAAGACCCGTACTTTTACTGTCAATATCATGGGAGAGGACACAACACTGAAGGGTGCCCAGAAACCAAGAAAAACATGGCAAGAATCCAGCAAGAAAAAGCGTTGATGAGCATCACGTCCTCAATGCCAAGTCAGTTTCGCCCGAACTTAGCCGCAATTCATGAACTCTCAACCAAGTCCAGTCCCAATTCAGCAATTTTCACAGCCATAATCATCCTAGCAACCATCTCACCAGTTTTTTCCCCAGTCACAGGCAATCCAATCAATCCAACAACCACAGCCAATTCGGGAAATCTTACCACCACCACCCGACAGTTCGTGAAGACCTCAATCAAGTTCAGGACCTCAGAACTCGAAGGCATTGCCATCTTTTGGGACTATCATGCCAATTTGAGGAGGGTCAGCCATGGAATTCGAGACTAAGAAGCAAAGAAGCAACTACTTCAGGTCTGTGAACACCATCATCAATGACGGTCCAGTTGCACGACCGGAATGGGCAAAAGTGCCAATCACTTTCACAGATTAGGATTTCAAACTGAAATCCGCGATTCACAATGATGCCATGGTCATCGAGGTAAACATAGCTGGGTGGATCATCGGAAAGGTCCTAGTTGACAATGGAAGTTCGGCAGACATTTTGTTCTTGAAAACATTCGAGAAGATGAACCTGAGCCAGCACATGTTGCACCTGCCAGAATACCCGTTACAAGGTTTCGGAGGGAAGCCAATCAAGCCAGTTGGAAAGATATCGCTCCCTGTCTCCTTCGGAGATCTTGACAATGCCAGAACAGAGAACCTCACCTTCGATGTCGTTGACATCTATCACCCATACCTCGTGATTTTCGGCAGAGGATTCATGAACAAATTCGACGCAGCCATAAGACAGCAATTCCTGTGTATGAAGATACCTACACCTAAGGGGGTCATTACAGTGTTCGGCAATCAGCAAGAGACCAGAAACATTGAAAAGGGCCACACCCCCGGCCAAGCAAATGTGTACCAGCTGAAAACAGCTAAAGAAAGGAAGGAACCCTACGAAGAGGCCAAGCGCGACAAAGGAAAGATTGAGATAGCAGCTGATGGTGAAACCAAGAAAGTGTACCTGGACGACATGCCCGACAGAGCTGTCACAATTGGGGCTCACCTCAATCTCGAAGAAGAAAAAGAGCTCACACAATTCCTGAACAGAAACAAGGATGTTTTCGCATGGTCAGCCAAAGACCTGCAAGGTATTGACAGGGACATCATCGAACATGCCCTGGAAACAGATGAAAGAATATCTCCCAAGAAACAGAAACTTCGGAAAATGTCCGAAGAAAAAGTAAAAGCAGTTGAAGCTGAAGTTCAAAGGCTGCAAGACGCCAAAGTGATCAGAGAAGTCAAGTATCCAGTCTGGCTGGCCAACACTATACCAGTAAAGAAGAAGAATGGAAAGTGGAGAATGTGTGTAGACTTCACGGATTTGAACAAGGCATGCAAGAAAGACGATTTCCCCTTGGAGAGGGTAGACAAAATCATAGATGATGCAGCCAACAGTGAAATGCTCTCCCTCCTGGATATGTTCTCGGGATATCATCAAATCAGAGTTCGCAAAGAGGATGAAGAAAAACAAGCTTCATCACTCCCTTTGGAACGTTTTGTTTCGTGAGAATGCCAGAGGGGCTGAAAAACGCATGATGCACATTTTCGAGAATGATTGCAATAGTCCTCCATCCTCAACTCCGCAGGAACACCTTGGCATACGTGGACGATATAGTCGTCAAAAGTGTCCAGAGAAGAGATCACATCAGTGATCTGGCAGAAACATTCGCGAACTTGAGAGCAGCGAATCTTGTCGGTGCGGAATGTAGTCCCGACACTAACTAGTAGTAAGCGCCAAGGTCTATCCCTCAATGGTCAGTGCTAAGCAACAAGAGACACGAGATTTTATCCTGGTTCCGGTCGGGGCCGTACGTCCAGCAGTGGTGTGCTCAAGGCACTATATTGCTTTGCACCGGAGTGCCTGTAGTGGGGCGGCTACAAGCAAGGCGGGAGAGGAGGCGTGGCCTCCAAGTCCCTGGTGGAGTGATCGGAGTGAGTTCAGATGTTGTGGGAGAATTGAGGAACGTGTGTGTGATGCGGTTTCGGGTGTTCGTATATGGTTGTCCGATGTCCCCTGCAGCGAGGGGGTTCACCTTCCTTTTATAGACCAAGGAGAGGGTGAATTACAGGCGTGCCGCACTATTCAGCTACATGGGGAAGTATGGCCTGCGCCGCCGCGGAGTTGGCGGCCGCCTTGACGGTCCTTGCCACGATCTAGTCATCATGGCGTGTCCTGTACCCGAACAGTGGCGGCTTCGAGGGTAGGGGCGTAGTGGTTGACTGTGGTGTCCTCAGACGGGCTTGGGGAAGCCGTTGACGGCGATCCGTACGGGATACAGGGGCAGGCGTGGCGGCGTCCCGTCCCCGCGTGCCTCACAGTGTCGGAGTGGTTGTAACAGCGCCTGACGTGGTGCTGCGGGCACGGGGGCGGCCGCACAGGACCAACAGTGGTGGGGATGGCGTCCCGCCGGCCTAGCGTCATGACCTAGCCCTGCAAGCTCACGAGAAAGTGGTTCGAGGGTGTGGCCGGCCCCCCTTCGAGGGCGCGGCGCGTTAGCCGTACGGGAGTAGGCGGCGCAGTGTCACGGGGATGACACCGGCCACATCGCACAGTCCCCCACAGTAGCGGGGATGGGTTCCCCCTAGGGAGTTGGCGCAACAGGGCCGATGCATGATTCCCAGGCGCATGACGGCGCCGCCTTGCCGTGTCAGAGCATTAAATGCCCGTACCCGCGTGCGGAAACGGGCGCGCGTGCGAGGGAGCCTCGAGCGAGGCGGAGGCGAACCCTCGAGCGAGGCGGAACCCGCTCGAGGGGGCCGTGAACCCTCGAGCGAGGCAGAACCTGCTCGAGGGGGCCTTTGAGTGGGCCACTCCGGTGGGTCGCGGGGACCACCGCAGTGTGGGCCATGCCCCGTGGGTGCGCTTTAAGTGAGAGGTGTTTCGTTTTGGTTTTTGCAGGTTTTAAGCAGAATTCCCCTGGTTGTTTTAGGGGACCCTCAGGGCTGTCCCTGACAAATCTGAAGTTCAATACTGAGAAGTGTGTGTTCGGAATTCACAAGGGGAAGTCCTCGGATGCCTAGTCTCAACAAAGGGCATAGAGGCGAATCCCGACAAAATCAAAGCATTAGTAGAAATGCAAGACCCAATTTCAGTGAAAGATGTGCAGAAGTTGACATGGAGAGTGGCCGCGCTTAACAGATTTATTCCTAGAGCTGCAGAAAGAAGCTTACCATTGTTTCAAGTTCTCAGAAGTGCCAAGAATTTCCATTGGTTCGAAGCCCAGAAGCAAGCTTTCCAAGAACTGAAAGATTACTTGTCCAATATGACCAAGATGTGCCCTCCAGAACCAAAATCGTCACTTCTACTATATGTGTCTGCATCGAATTCGGCAGTAAGCGTTGTACTGGTGCAAGAAAAGGAGGAAGAAGGAAAGCTCAAGCAAAACCCAGTATATTTCGCTTCCGAAGCCTTGTCTGGTTCGAAGATCTTCTATTCCGAGCTGGAAAAGATTGCATACGCAGTCATCATGGCTGCGAGGAAGCTAAGGCACTACTTCGAGGGTCACAAAATAAGGGTCATCACCAATCAACCACTGAACGATTTGTTCGCGAATAGAGAGGCATCTACCTAAATAATCAAATGGGGCGCTGAACTCTCAGAATACATTGTGGACTTCGAGAGAAGAAGCGCAATAAAATCGCAAGTCTTGGCAGATTTTGTCGTGGATTGGACTTCACCAACTCAAAACCTCGATGAAAAAATACCTAAGCCTTGGATAGTCCAATGTGATGGAGCTTGGTGCTACAAGGGAGTTGGAATTTCGGCAGTGGTAACATCCCCGGCGGGGGTAGTGATAAGATATGCAACTCGGCTCATATTCGCGAACAATGAACATTCCACGAACAACACAACAGAGTACGAAGCTTTACTCCTGGCATTGAGGAAAATGAAAGCTTTGGGGCAGCAGACTTTTATAATCAGAACGGATTCGAAAGTTATTCAAGAACATGTTGAAAAAGAAAGTGAAGCAAGGAATCCTGTTCTGATGAAGTACCTGGAAAAGGTTAGAGAAATGGAAAGGCACTTCAAAGGATACTCAATACAACATATTCCAAGAGATGACAACAATGAAGCAGACAAGCTGGCGAAGGCAGCAGTAAGAAATCAAGAATTGCCCCCTGATGTATTCTTCGAAATCATTAGAGAACCATCTATCAAGGAATCAAGGCCGAAAATCGTGAATGCAGTGGAGACTCCCAACTGGAGAGCAGAAATCATGGCTTATCTGAGAGGCCATTATGAACCACAAGATGAGTTGGAAGAGAAAAGATTGAAACAAAGGGCATGGGGCTATACAGTGGTAAACGGAGAACTGTACAAATCAGGAGTTACTGAGCCTTAGTTAAGGTGAATCACCTCCGAAAAAGGCCTCGAACTTCTCAAAGAAATTCACAGCGGATTTTGTGGTGCGCACATAGGCACCAGGGCTCTAGTAGGAAAAGCAATAAAACAGGAGTTCTATTGGCCCACCATAAACATAGATGCTAAGGCACTTGTTCGGCAATGTGAAGCATGCCAAAAAACAGTGAATCAACAAAATTTACCTTCAATGCCAGTTCACTTAATTCCACCATCTTGGCCACTGCTAAGGTGGGGAATGGATCTAGTAGGGCCATTGCCAACGGCTCAAGGGAATAGCCGATTCGCAGCTGTTGCGGACGATTATTTCACGAAGTGGGTAGAAGCAAAACCACTTGCGAACATCAAAGCACCAACAATTCAGAAGTTTTTTTTGGTAGAACATAGTCTGTAGATTTGGAGTTCCAAGAGAACTGACTGTTGACAATGGGAAACAGTTCGACTGTTACACTTTCAAAGAATATTGCAAGATCTTGGGTACTGATGCGAAATTTTCGTCAGTGTATCATCCGCAGTCCAACGGAGCAGTTGAAAGTGCAAATGGCCTGATTTTTTCGAGAATCAAGAAGTGCTTATTCGACCAAAAGAAGGGTAAATGGGTATACCAAAAGTAATCTGGTCCCACAACACAACCGTGTCAAGAGCGACAGGTTTCACGCCCTTTCGCCTACTCTTCAGCACTGAGGTAATGACACCAGAGGAAATCAAGAATGAAAGCATAAGAGTCCTGAAAGCAAAAGAAATTGAACAAATTGATAAGAAAGTGGAAAAAGATATGATTGAGCTGACAATCCTTGAAGCTACTGAGAGCATTGAGAAGTACCAAAAGGAGACCAAAGCTTGGAGAGACAAGAGAGTGGTTCGAAAGGACATCAAAACTGGTGATTTGGCGTTGAAAAGAAAGAAAAACTGAGAGAACCCGGGAAAACTTCATGAATCTTGGGAAGGGCCATACATTCCAAAAGAAACAGATATGCCAGGGGCTTTTCGTTTGATGGAGCAAACTGGCGAAGAGTTGCCATATTCGTGGAATGCCGACAGCCTGAAAAGGTACTACCCTTTGAAAGTTCCAGTTGTAGCTAGATGTAACTTGAGTATTTTTTCTTTTTTTCACAAATTTGCATTCTGAAAATTAAAAAAATCTGAATCACGTGTCTATAAGTGATTTCGAAAAAAACATTAGCTTTTCTTTTCTTAGTTGCATTAGAATAAGGAGGAACGTACTCTTTTCCTTGCAAAGGGGGCTCTAAATCAAGAGGCAAGGTTTTTAACGAGGCAGATCCTATGTAAATACTCTTTGTGATATATATGAAAAGAGTCTTCCCCCAAATCGCGCATTTCGAGAATTCCATCATGAAAAAAGAAAAAAGTTTGTGAGAAAGGCTTCCTGATAGCCAGATTTCCATCGTGAAAAAAGAAAAAAGTTCGTGAGAAAGGCTTCCTGATAGCCAGAATTCCATCGTGAAAAAAGAAAAAAGTTCGTGAGAAAGGCTTCCTGATAGCCAGAATTCCATCGTGAAAAAAGAAAAAAGTTCGTGAGAAAGGCTTCCTGATAGCCAGATTTCCATCGTGAAAAAAGTTCGTGAAAAAGGCTTCATGATAGCCAGAATTCCATTGTGAAAAAAGAAAAAAATGTTCGTGTGAAGGGCTTTTTGATAGCCAGAATTCCATTGTGAAAAGAGTAACATGTTGTGAAAAAAGGCTCCGTGAAAGCCTAAATCCCATCCACGAAGGGATTTCCACCGAAAAGGCCCGAGACAACAATAAGTTGTGGCCTAAAATCCCATCCACGAAGGGATTCCCGCCCAAAAGTCCTGAGACAACAATAAGTTGTGGCCTAAAATCCCATCCACGAAGGGATTCCCACCGAAAAGGCCTAAGACAACAATAAGTTGTGGCCTAAAATCTCATCCACGAAGGGATTTCCACCGAAAAGGCTCGAGGCAACAATAGGTTGTAGCCTGAGTTTCCATCATGATAATTAATGGAAATTGCGGTCAAGTGAATGTGTGAGGTGTTGTTTAAAATTTTTTCCTTAACACAGATTAATGAAAGTTTTTCGCGATAAAAGCGTTCTGACAAAAGGGCAAGGGGCTTGTGTGGAAATTCGTAGAAAAACATGGTTGAAGCAACTGAGGGTTGCAGTATCAACCAAGGCAAGCATGCCAAGCGGATCAAGTCCACAAAATTCGAGAACAAATTTTGTCGACTTGCGTCACAACGTTTGAAGTTATCATAAACTTGCGAGAATTTCTCCAAAAAGCGTGTATGACCAAAATACTCGAAGAATAGTAAAACTTCGTTAAATTGCCTTGAAATTTTCATGCAAAATGGCAAGGTGGGGGAGGGTGATGTTTTGTAAAAGAAAACGTCTTTATTGCCTTAGTTGCATAAAAATTTCAAAATAGTTCGACAACAATTACACTGAAAAGTATAGATCCTAGAACGAAAGTTCGACAATGTGTCCTGGTTTGCGACTATTATCTTCTGCAATATCGCTAGCGTAAGCAAAATCGAGCTCATTAGCGATTGGGCTAAGGGGCTCCGTCTTTGGGATCCTCGAGGAACTTGAATTCGCAGCACTTGAACTCTCCTTCTTACGAAGAAGGAAGAAAGAGGAAAGATCGAAACATCCCATAGAAAATCTAAGCGAAACCTCAAGCCAAAAATCGGAAAAATCTTGTTCGGGATGAGCCTCTTGGAACAAACGCCATGCTTCGCCACTGACGAACATTTTATCGTGATCAATTCGCAGAGGCGTCACGTCCTGCGCAGGCCCAACTTGCAGGACCTGCACAGGTTAAAGTTTACAAAAAAACAAATTGTTCAGGCAAAACACTACAACTGAATGAATGTACAAATATACACGAACAGCCACGAAGGCGAATATTTCGGCAATGTCTAGCCCGTAATGTCAACCTTCGGGGAGTCTTCTTCACGCCCAGAGGCTTGGTCTCCATCACTGCCATCATCGCTGCTGTCGCCTGAGCCCTCCTCTTCCGAGTCGCTTGATTCTTCATCTTCAGTAGAGGATTCAGGGGATGCGGCGCCTTTTCCACGTTTCTCTTCCTCAATTAGCTAAGAGAGGCAAAGAAACAGATGTAAGGAAAATCAGAGGGAAAAAATTTTGCGAATAAGCAGTGGCGAACAGAATTGTTCGAAAACTAACCTGGGCAAGCTTAGCGTGTGCGATGCTCTTGACAGCTTCCTTCTCGCTAGCTAGCCAGAATTCCCTCGCGGATCTGGACCTGATAGCTTGGACATCCTCATTTGGCCGAATTCTTGAGGTGCTCAGGGCGTCGGGAAACTGCGGTAGTTTTTCGCGAAACTTCGCGAGATCCGCGCAGTCGAAGTCATGGAGAAGCTTCAAAATGCTCTCGACTGCTGCAAAGTCGTTAGCACCAGAGATAACTTCGGGAAGCACCTTGAATTCGACATCAATCCAGTCCATGAACTCAGGAAGTCCTAAGTTGGCAGGAAGCAGCGCAGGACGAACGCCGAATTCATTCAAAGATCTCTCGTACTCTTCAAACAAAACCTTCAACCTATCGATAATGTCAAACATCTTCTTCCCAGAAGCCTCCCTCTGTTCAGTCAAGGCTTTTTCGAGATCTTGAATTTTTCGTTCTTTGCTGCTGAGGGATCTGGCCAGGTCGACATTGTTAGCACGAAGATCTTCGGAAATTTTCGAGGACCTGTCGTGAGTCATGCGAAGGTTTTCAATCAAACTCAGATCGTCGTCTTGAGTTTTTTGCAATTTCTCCAAATCTTTCTTGGATTGCTCAAGTGCCTCATCAGCAATTTTCTTCTCGTCCTAGCAACGCTTCAGGGCTTCCGCAGTTCGGCCACTTTCTTCTCCAGATTAAGATTCGCGGATTGAGCGAGGGCGAAGTTGCGCTTAAGTTCCTTAGATTCTTGAGAAAGCTGCTTGTTCAGTTTCTCTTGATCAATGAGTCGTTCGGCGGCAACTTTACCAAGCATGGAAGACTTAAGAGCATAATCCTCTTGAAACTTCGCGAGTTTGGATGGAGGATACGAACGAAGAAGATTCTTAAACTCTGAAAAAATTCCACAAATAAAGTCATGAGCAAAAATCGTAAAGCTAAGAACCACAAGAGTTGACGAAAAGAAATGAACCTTGTTTGCTTAGATTTTGCAGGGTGACCTTCTTCCCAGAATTCGAAGAAGATTTACCTAGCGATGCAGAAGTTTTCCTCTGAGCGGAGTGAGGCCCCTTTCCAAAATCCCGAGCGGCCTCTCCAGTTTGTTCCGAGCCTTCTTCTCCTGTTTCATCAACAAGTGTAGGCGATTTCCAGAGTGTTAAAATCTTGGATGCGCCATTCCCGATACTAGCCGCCTCGAAACCAACACTTAGTAGTTCACTGCGGTGAGACGTACCAAAGCTCTTGTTAAATGTAGCCAGGGAAGGAGAGGGAGCTTGGCCTTCGGGAACTATCTCACGAATTTCGAGCAAGGGGGCACCCTGGACGAGATCTTCACCCCTGTGAATGGTGAGTTCGAGCTCCTTGGTAAATTCGGGAGATGCTTCATCGTGAGGGTGGACAGACTGAGGAGCAGCAGCAACAGTAGCATTAACAGGGGGCTCAGCAGCAGCGGCGGGAACCACTACCTTCTGAACTTCGGAGGCAGCATCTGAAAAAGAGTCAATATCCACGAACTCATTCTCAGAACCCGACAGGCAATGTTCTCAAAAATTAAATCTCAACAAGGGCCAGGAGTAAGAACCTTTCTGGCTAACTGGCTCCATGAAGAGGTTGTCGTCGAAGGCAGACAGAACCCGCCAAACTTCAGAGCGAGGCTGGAGGCCGCCTGGAGTTCATCGTCTGAAAGTTGTTCGGAAGATTTGCGCTTGCGCTTCGACGATTCAAGAGACTTAGTCTTCGTGGGTTGAACACCAGAAGTTGTAGTCTCGTCAGCAGTCGCGGGGCCGCTTGTCGAAGATCTTCTTCTCGGTGCTTTCGGAGGAGCGACTGAGCAGCTGGCAACAGAAACTGCAGGAATCTTAAGCTTGCGGCCTGGGCGTCGCGAGGGAAAAGCTTTATCACCGCAAACTTCAGAGAACACACGATTTATCTTTCTTTTATACTTCACCAAAGCCTTGTACGCCTTGTACTCGTTCATAGTATATTCTCCTATCATAAGGTTACTCTTTTCTCAACATCGACCATGAAAGCATCGGCGCTTTGGCCCTCCCTCAGGTTAATGCCGAACTTCGGGAAAGGGACTTCTTGTGATGCCCAATTAACATTGAAGTGCACGATCTCGTTTGGGTCCCAGCCATAAGAGATCGGCCAAATCCGGGCAGCAACGAACTCTTCGACAATGTCGCGGCCTCCAAGGATAGTGCTGGCGAGGTGAAAAGCATTTTCGCAGCTTCTGATCCCCACTGCCCGATGGTTAAATTCAGCTGTGTTCACAGCAGTCAGGGCTTCAACAGGAGAAGACAGAGGATGGGCCGATCCTTCGTATCCAGGAATCTTAGACATGTCAACCTTGACATAGAACCGGTAAGAGCTCTAATCGTTAGTCAAGTTGGTCTTGCAGCAGGGCGCGATCTGAATTCACACGATCCCTCTTCGGGTGTTTTGTCGTCGAGTGTTGAAAGTACAACACGCATAGTGAGCTTCGTAAAACTGCCTGTCGTCGACTTTGATAACGTTGGGCACAATGACCAACTCAAAAAACCTTGCGGAAGCATCGGCACTGAGGTTACACCCGAAGGTCTTCATGATCCAAATAAACTTGGACATCTCCAGGAAAGACGTCGGCGAGAGCTGATGAATCTTCACCGAAGAAGCGTCCAAAATTGCGGGGAGAATTGGATCGCAAGGGAATCTCAGCCCATAGGTGAAGAAGTCGCGAAACACAACTACCTCTCCATCTTCGGGAGTGGGAGTTTGCTCATCCAGTGGAGCCCGCCCAGTGCCTGAAGGGAAAAATCCAGCTGCTTCATATTCTCTGATCATGTTCGTGGTAACCTTGGATTCCCCGAAAACAAGAGACGGAGGGAGAGGTCCTGTAGGCCTTGTTCTGACCAAATATCTGACGTCGGCATCCACATCCCCGACGTCTTCATCATCTGTCCTGACCTCACCGTCTTCATGACTCCGGGATTCGCTGGCAGCAGACGATCCCTCCTCTTCGGGAGGTTGAACATTCTCAAGATTCTGAGCAACTGGTTCGGCTGGAAGGCCATCAACAGCGAGTTCTTCGGTCGTCATGGGTCTTGCAGTACTTTTGACTCGAGTCACCTATTCGACAGTAGTACAAATAAGAGAAAATAAATACGACGTTCGTGAACAAAATTCGCGAAATAAAGAACACTAGTACGATGGAAAGAAGAAACAAGAGTTAAGAGACAAAGAGAATAATACCTTAGAAAAGTTCGGAGAAAAATTGAAGCCGAAAACAATAGATCTCAAGGCGCTTTTTCGCGGAGGGGAGAGCTACAGTTCGCAAAAAAAGCAATAGAGCGGTGAAAAATTTTTGACAACGAAAGCCGTCTATTTATAGGGGCGGAGGGGGGGGGGGGTTAGTTATGCGAACACGCCTCGATTCGACCGTTGCGAGGTTTCCGGGTGATGCGTGTCCCCTCCGACGTTCCGAGGGCGACGTTTTCTTACTGAAATTCTGAAATGTTCGTGGAATCGGATCGTCGGAGTCAACCCGCTTCCCCGAGGGGCTAGTGTTGGGGAATTCAGGAAAAACCTGTCACCCTCGAAACATCGAGGTTAATGAAATTTGTGATGTAAGTTTTCAGGAGCAAAGAACTCGCGAAGATCTGGAATCTGAAACTCACGAAGTCTCGGAGTCGCGAACTCGCGAAGATCTGGAATCTGAAACCCACGAAGTCTCGGAGTCGCGAACGCACGGTGGTATGGAATCCTGAACTCTCGAAGCCTCGGAGTCGCGAACGCGCGATGGCTCGGAATCTTGAACCTGCGGAGCCACGAACTTCGGGAATCTGTGAAATTCGGGTTTATGATGGAGGACGAGTTCAGGAGTCACGGCAAGTGAAGATTTCCTGAATGGAGAGATTCACGAACTAGAAAGAAGCAAAGTCAAAGTTGTTGTCTCAAAAAGTCCGGGTTTAGCGTGTGAACTAGTGGCAGGCTTGTAAATATATGAGATGTAAGGCATTTGTGTGTGTGTTCACACTGAGAATATTATTTAAGTTCAAGGGTATTGTCGGAATGTAAAAGTCCCTTCGTCTCCCTATAAAAGGGGGCGTGAGGGCACGTGTAAGGTGATTCACAACTTTTGAGGTACGGGCAGTTTTTGGGAGATCCTTTGTCTCCTCTTACGTCATCTGCGGCTTTGACTTGAACGTTTGCCTACATTCTTCTCTTGTGTTCGGGGTCTTGTCCGGATTTTCGGTTACCCCCTAACACAATACTTAAGTGAGTGCTCCAACGTGGATGATGGGGAAACGTCAACTTCTCAATACCATGAGAAACAATTCAGTCGACTCTTGTGCCTTTCTCTCTACTTTCTTGCATTTAATTTCAGCACCTAATTTCTGCACTTAAGTTTCCTTGCCCTTATTCTTGTTAAGTTGCTTGTTTGCTTCATATCTTGACTAGGGTGTTTCATATCTTTTAGTGTGATATTTGCTAAGGAAACTCTTATTAGTGTGCTTAATAGTAGAGAAAAATGTTTTTAGATGGGCAACACTAGTTGATAGGCTGAGGTTTTCTTAATGCATTAGAAGTTCAAAAGAAGGCCCATATTCAACCCTTTCTACAGGCTATTGAACCTGCAAAGTGTTAAGAAGGGCATCTGTCCGTAACCAACGGAAGAAAACAGCTCCTCTCTCTATCACAGCCGGGCGTCAAATCCGACCCAAACTTGCAGCCTGTTCGTTTGGTTGGTGGCTGGTGCTGATTTGTTCTGAGAGAAAAGTACTGTTGGCTGGTTGTTGGTTGGTTGGTGGTGACTGGTTTGTTCTGAGAGGAAAATACTGCTGGCCGGTGGCTGATAAGTGAAACGAACAATATGTTGAAAATCCCACAGAAAATAAAATAACAACGCCGATATATGGACCACGGACCTCTGGTGAGATCGAGCACGAACGCACGGCCTCTTTTCTGTCTCTTCTCCATACGCCACCATGTGCAGGTGTGCAGCCCTGACCCCTGGCCTATTGCCCCACCGGCCGGCCAATCATCTCTATGCTTTGGAGTCGCTCATGTCGCGCGTGTTCCAATCCCCTGACACCGTGCGACCAGTAACCGTGACACGGATCACCACGTCTTGGCTTCTTTCTTTCTAATCACTTCCGGCCCTGAGCAGATTCAGCGTTCATCTAGAGTTGTAGAGCACTCAAAATCAGTCTAGAGCCCACCCTTTTTGTCATCCTACAAGGCTCCAAAAACTCGCGATAATTAAGTGCATGATGCAAAGAAAAGGCCGCACTAAGTAGAGCCATGATTTGTTCTGCAATATGCAAAGCTCGCGCGTACCTACCGCGCTTTTTTTCCGCGAGGATTACCACATGCACCGCACCCACGTCTTGGACAAAAAGCAGAGGCTAGAACGTTGCGTGAGCTCCACATCAGTACACCTCCGATCCAGCTCTGACCCAACTTCGCAACCATCAGTCCTGACTACTGACAGTAGTAAGCTAAAACAAATATCTGTTGCCAGGAGCATCTGTAAGTTAATTTTCCAGCTGAAGAGGACCTGGAGCTTCATTTTTCTTTTGATGTTCCTAGCTTACTGGATTGAGTGCAAGTTTCGTACTAATACGTACGTACTATGCATCAACCTAACCCCAACTACATATTGACATCGAAAAATGCATGTTAATGGCCTAACCACAGGATGGCCACCCAAATTGTTGTGCTAATAAGTAAGAGAAACTTGAATGAAAGGGTGTCAGTGCAGCATTATGAGCAGAGCAGCGAGGCACTGGTCACCTAACGAGACCAAACACCTCCAGAGCGTAACCAAATCATACAACAATTCAGTACAGCAGAGTGAGTCACGCTTCCTTTTTTTTTCAAGTTCAACACACACACACACAATCAGCAAATGATTGCTCTAAATTGACAACTACTAGAACGGTAATCGCCAGTGCTGAAACTGACTAACTTCTCACCTGGAGAAAACCCTTTGGCCTAAGACTTAAAAACTCACTAATGCAAGGAGAATTATCTGGTGTAAAATCCAATGTTGTGAGAGGAGTAGCATCATGGAAGAATGGGGGAGGGGAAAGGAAGTTTTTTCAAGCTCTATACAATTATCCAGTAGAGACACCAAGCAGGTGAAGGAGAGGAGAGGAGAGCTCACCAGTCACCATTCACCAAGCACTGCGGACGAAGAACTGATCGAAACAGGATGAAATCTGCAGACTCTTGGTGTTGGCACCTTAATCTTCACCGAAAGCACACGCACGCACACAAAAAGAAGTATCGATGTCATGTATCCTAGTCAGAAGAAGAACCATCGAGAATCCATGGCCTCACATCGGAAGATCTGAATCCTTTCCCCTGCCGCTCCTGCTGCTGAAGCATGACCTCCCCACCGACGGCAATCTCTTCGCTGCATCCGGCAATGCGCGGGGCCCGCTGCGGCCGCCGTCCTTGTTGCTGTGCTCCCCGTGGCACCGTCTTGACGATCCTGAGGAGTCTGCCAGGAGGCCGCTCTCCCGGGCCATTATCAGCTCGTCCTCCAGGCTGGCCTGCAGCACGTCGGCGATGGACATACGGCCTTCGCGGTGCGTGTCCGACAGCGACGACGACGCCCTCACCGGCGGCGCGCCGTCCTCCTTGATCTCGACGATGCCGCTGGCCTCCTCCGATCTCCCCGGACAATCCTTCGGCGCCTCCTGTCTGCCGCCGCCGTTGCCGCTGGCCGCATTCTGATTCTGGGGCTCGTCGCGCGTCTGCTCCGAGTAGTCTTCTATGGTCAGGACCAGCTCGGGGTTGTCTCTTCGGTGGTCCTCCCCTGTGCCCCGGCGCTCCGGCGACGGCGACACCACCCCGACGGTGACGAACGTGATGTTGCAGCGGCAGAGCGGGCAGTTGGAATGCGACTTGAGCCACGTGTCGATGCACGGCAGGTGGAAGGCGTGGCTGCACTTGGGGAGCAGCCGGAGGCTCTCGCCGTCGCGGAACTCGCCAAGGCAGACGGAGCAGTCGGTGCTGTCCACGAACCCGTCGCCGCGCTTGTACTTGCACACCGTGATCTTGTTGATCAGAGTCTCGTCCAGCCCGTCCGGAGGCACGGCGCTCCACGGATCCTGGCTCCGCGAGCCGCCGCCGCCACCACCGCCACCGCCGTGGCCACGGCCCCTGCCGGAGCCGAACAGCCTGTTCCACAGGGAGGTGAAGGTGCCGCAGTACTTGGAGATGATGGTGTAGTAGCTGACGAGGAGGAAGGCGCTGGCGAGCACGCCGATGATAGCGATGACGAGGGGCGAGAAGGTGGGGCCGGAGGAGTCGTCGCTGCCGCCGCCGAGGTCGAAGGCCGGCGGCGGGGGTGGGAAGATGAAGTAGCACCACTGCGGGCAGTACATGCTGCAGAGGCCCTGGGAGCAGTCCCTGGTTGGCTCATAGGGCACCCACGTCGGCTGCGGCCCAACAATTGCCGCCGGAGGAGAAGAAGACGCCACTGCCGCCATGGAAGACAGAAGCACCGTAGCAACAACCAACACCACTAGTTACAAGGGGGAGGAAAGGATAGACAAGCTGGGTGAATCTGAGCTACTCCTATCTCATACAATCCTCCTGAGGCTGCCAAGCTCTAGCAGAAGGCTAGAGCAGAGGATCTCCATGAGTTTCTGGTCCAAAATCCAAATAATTGTGGCCAGATGATGGAAGCAAGCAGAAAGAGAGGTAGGTGCCTGTGCTTGTACTCCTACCTCGGCACTCAAGGTGTTGGGAAATGTGAGAGGAGAAGGGAGAGGAGAGACAGATCACAAGATGCTGCCAGTGTAAGGCATGCCTTGAGACTCCGAGGAACTGCAGCTACAGAGTACAGATCAGTGAGAGGAGTGAGAGCCAAAGCAAACCAGAATGTTCTTGCTTGGAAAGCAAAGTGTTTTGCGAGTGGAAGAGAGGCTGACAGAGGGAGGAGGAGATGGATGGTGGTGGTTGGAGGCTGGGTCCTACGCTGCCGCTCTGCTTTCATTTTCTTTTCCTTCTTGATCTGCTGCTGTCGCTCATGGCCTCCCCTTTACCTTGGTTTGTCTCCTTTGGCAGACAAGAGAAACAGGGCGTTTGTATGATAAGGTGATAGAAGTAGAAGTTAGTGATTTGGGATGCTTACTTCCCGTGTAATGAAATGATGCAGCTGTATGCTTGTACCAAGGACAATTTTTTAATATTAACCTTTTTTTAAAATTATTTTTATAAATAACCCCTCGGAAACTTTATTTGCACCAGGTAACCCTTTTGGCCGCGCCCGCGCGTGGCGCGGCAATCGGGCTCGCCGCGCCACCGCATGTGGCGCGGCGGGCACCGCCACGGCGGCCCGCCGCGCGCGCGCGCGCGGGCGTGGGCCCGGTCCCGCGCGCCACATGCCCGCGGCGGCGGGGGGCGCCGCGCCACCGCGCGCCGCGCGGCGGCCGCCGGGCCAAAAGGGCCCGCGCGGCTCCTTTCTTCTTCCTCCTCCCTCTCTTCTCTCCCGACCCCGAGCTCACGCTCGTGCGCGCCTCCGCCGCCGGCCGCCGCCCCCCCCTTCTATCCGGTGATTTGTGGCGGGGATAGTGTGGGAAATCGATCCCTGTATCCTTGGAAGGTATTGCCCTTATTGAATCTCAGTTTTAGCACGTAATTTTGCCGTATTTTGCATGTATAGGTGAGCTAGGGTTTGACAATAATTTGAAATTGTGATGTGTTAGATGTTGGGTGTGTTGAAAGTTATGCTTTGAGAAGTTTCATTAGACAATGTGCCATCTATTGATATGTTGAAAATACGTTTCTTTACTACATGCTTTAGTGTAGGTTTGCTTTACTACATGCTTAATACAATGTTGCAAATATGTTTAAAGTGATTGTTCATTTTGATATCATTGGTTGCAGGATTAGTAGACATGAGCCACCAAAACCCACGTTACTGTGCCATTGTTAGGGGTAAAGGAAGTTTTCCCGAAGAGTGGGATGAAAACGGTCCTGTGCCTCGAGCTCTCCCCGTACCCAATTGTTTATGTGGTGTGCCGGCTTATGTGAAACAGTCTAGGTGTGCCGGGACCGTGCGGGTAGAGCATTCTCTTGTTGTTGGATTAGGGAAGCACCACCCCCCGGCAGCCTCCTTGTTATTTTTTGCGAGTGGATAGACGGCCCGACAAGTTTGATCCTAGGATACGTCTATTCCCGTATGCGAGTCATGTGTTGAAGCCATATCATGAGTTTCAACGATGGGTTCCTCCTCCACCTAATCCTCCACCGATGACTTATGAGGAGAAGCAGTTGGCCGCCATTGAGCGAGTTAACAACCCTCCACAGTGTGTGATTGTGGAGTGCGTGCGTATCTTCAACGACCAAACATTGAGGCCCCAAATAAGTTTACACCATTCTTTCGTTGCTCCCTAAAGACTGTTGTAAGTAAAAAGCATATCCTTGTTCTCATTTAAGTTTTATAAATGTCCATGACTCATTGCTATTAATGGTTGTTCGCATTTCGAGTGGGTGGCCTAGGTGTGACTTCAATGAATACATATATGGACCAAGATCGGAGTGGCCAACCGAATCGAAGTGAAAGAGTTCGAGTCGGGACGAAGGCTTGGCCTTGCCTTAGCTATCCACCTTCACGGTGCAAGTGTGGCATAGTAGCCACGGAAGGTGTTGTGCCATCGAGCTCGGTTTTGGAATGTTTTGTGGCAATGCATATGGAGACTTTTGGGTGAGCACGATGTGAACTTCTTTGATTTAGGTAGCACTACCGTTGTGGTTGTCCTCATTTTGATTTAACTTTGTATGATACGGTCTTATATTTTGCGGGAGGGGCGGACTTGTGATTGGGAGCAATTTCTTGGTCGTCGTGAGTTAATGTTAGAGTTGGGACGAACTTCGAACCGGGAGGAGGTTTAAAACCGAATCTATTAGAAACAAGATAAGAGCAAAATATGGTGTGCCCTTACGGAAGAGGAGGATCTAAGTGGTCCAATTTGTGATGAGATGGTTCGTGAGCTGGAGTGGAGCTAGAATTTGTAGTTGGTTACGCCAACTACGAGAAAGTTGTGGCATATTGGCGTTGTAACGGGGAGAAGTTCTTAGAACGGGGGATACGTCCGTTGATCGCAAAGGAGAAGAGTGAGAAGAAGAGGAAAAAGGAAGAGGAGTGGAAGGCATTGATGGATAGGTCCGGGGATAGGTCGAGGGATGAAGCGGCTAGCAAGGCGAGGCCGACGGAAAAGGTAAGAGGATTGTGGGAGGATGATGAATGGTGGTCAAGTGTCGGTTGCATGTGTTGCATTGTAATATTTTTTTCAATGAACTAGTGTGTTTGGTAGTTTTGTGTTAAGTGAACACTTTGTTATGTGATGTAGTTGATGATGAATGGTCCTTAAGAATCGGTTGTATGTGTTGTATTGAACAATTTTTTCAATGAAAAAATGTGTTTGGTTGTGTTGCATGCGGATTTATTAATGGAGCGAGGAGATTAGAAGAATAAAAAAATTAGGAATAATAGTTCCATTATTACAACACATTAAGGATGTAGTTTTCTTGGAACAATATAACACTACCATGGTGTAAACGAAATAGTAGCTCAAATATTACAACACCGCATGGTCGAAGACAACGACCTCATACAAAGTTCCAATATTTAGGCATCCTTGTGATGTGATGACGAAGGTTTATCCTTCTTGGTACCTTTTTTAGTTGGTGGATTAGGAGCAGACGGGTTTGCTTCAGGACCGTAAAGACCACCCGGAGCAAAAAGACCATCCCAAGGGGGGTCCTCTCCTCTTGCAATGGCATCTGCAGTTTCTCCTTGCATATATCGAAGCATGGCTCTTTTAAAAGTGGTCATTTTCTTCGGAGCAGGTGTTGTATTTGTGTTTTTGCCCTTCGGATCACCACCACCATTACCATCTCGACCCCCTCACAAGCAGCCGTAGACATCTCTAGTTATTGTTAAAAATTGAACATTATTTTGAAGTAGTTAAACTGATTACATTAAATTAACAAAGAGAGGAACCGTACCTAAGATAGAAGATGAGCCCGTGAGGAGAGGGAGGAGCCGCAAGGTGTGGCAAAGTGGTAATCTTGCGGTCGCCGTCCCTCTTTATATAGCCGTGGCGGTGGTGTAGGGTGTTTTTTCTTGTACTCACATCACATGTAGTAGGGTACGGGGTAGGGTGTGTTTTCTCCCACGGATTGAATGGCCCACCACTTCTTTTCTTTCCCTATATATGTCACCCTTCGGGTAATTTGTTTGCAATAACCGGCAATGGATGACTTCTCGGGTGAGGATAATTCTCTCGGTCCCGACTTGTGGACGAACGGGATCCCAAATGTAAGGAGTACTTCCCACCAAGAGAGAAGAGTTATTTCCGATCTTTGCGGGATGTTAGACCGTACGATTCGAAGAAATCAGTAAAGTGGCCAAGATGCATGCACAATGAGTTGTGTGTAATGCAAGTTTATGAGGGAGTTGGACTTTACTACTCCGGTCGTCGCTTTTGGCACTGTCCACGTGCCTGGGTAAGGAACACTACCACGAGTATTTCCATCAGAGTATTTCCATCAGTTTATTTAGGTAACTAACATACTATTGTTGCTTGCAGTACTCGTATGACCCTAACAACTGTGGTTTCTCGCAATGGGTCGATCTACGTACCTAGAAGGACGCATCGAGAAGCTGAAGCATGAGCTCGCGGAGGCACTTACTCCTCCAGATCCACCATCTAGCGACGACGCGCTATGCACCTGCAGATGTCACATGAAGAACAGTCCACCGTCAAGTCCATCCCCGCCACCTCCACCCCCGTATGGGAACTACTACATGCCTTCCCAGGAATCGAGTGGTTTTGGCTCCATGTTATCCGGACAGTTCTCGTACAAGTAGATTATTAGTGTTGTAATTGTTGTGTAAACTACCTTATGCCATTTGCAGCTTTCAATTCAGAACCCCATGGTGATGGACCTAATATGTCATGTATGTGTGGGAAGAAGTTGGTCTGAGTCCTAAATCACAGCCTGCTGTTAGAAGCCATCCTAAACAAAAGAATCCTTGTGTGTTCAACACTCCAAGCAATTATGTGCCTGAACCTAGAACACCAGTCGATGTACGTGTGCTTTAAAATTTGAATTGACAACACTCTGAAAAAGCCTTTGCAGTCATGAAACAGTAGCCTACTTGGATTCCCTAGCCTTTTCAGTGAGCCATGTTGTCCGTACAACAATTGATTTCACAACACCACGAAAAAATCTATGCACTCCCGAAACCCTAGGGTCCTTGGAATCCCTAGCCTTTTCGATGAGCCATGTTGTCCAAGTACAACATTTGATTCGACAACACCACGAAAATATCTATGCACCCCGAAACTCTAGGGTCCTTGGAATCTCTAGCCTTTTCGGTGAGGCATCATTTCAAGCGCAAAAAGCGAAAAGTCTAAAGAACTACAAATTTCAACACTGTGGCCATTGCTATTTCATTAGACATTTCTCTTACATAACAAGTTTGCAGTGGCATGCATGGCACATGTGCCACAACTAATCCTACCATGCCTTAGGGAATTTAAGTCACACAAGTTTGCAGTGGCATGCATGGCAAATGTGCCAATACTAATCCTAGCACGCCTTAGGTAATTTAAATCACACGAGTTTCCAATGACATGCATGGCACATGTGCCAATACTAATCCTAGCACGTCTTAGGAAATTTAAATCACACAAGCAATGGCACGTGTTACACATAACAACAATCATGCACCACTGATGAAGTCATCGCTCCACTTCTTGAAGTCCTCAAGTTCCTTCTTCACAAGAGCTTCGATCTTTGGGGTCTCCATCGATTTTCTTCCCCCTCGCCGGAAACGCGGCATCCGGACCACTAATGAAGTCGTCGATCCCTGCGCTCGAAGTGGCACGCCCTCGTCACCTTTGGAGCAACGGATCTCTTGCTTCCCTTCAATATATGCCACGTAGATACAAAGTCGAAATGAACACCACGAAGTAGGTACAATGGTACTTAACGGTATCACTTCATCGCCAATGCCGCAAGCTCCTTTTTAGCTTGATCGATGTTTTGACAACACCAAAACCGCACCGCCAAACGTTTCATCTTCACGTGAGACCTTGCATCCCGCATTCATGCCACAATGGCACTCGGGGGGATCTCGCCTTTCGGCCTCTTGTTCAAACCGAATATGGATCTATTGGGATCATTTGGGTATGCCCCCTCCATGGCTTCCATGGCCCTCCTCACATCCATAAACCCCCACCCCGAGCCCATCTCGGACAACCAACACTCTCAAACAAGCTCGGAGGAATGGAGGTGATGTACGAGTGGAGGTTGCTGTGAGGATTGGAGGTGAGTGATGAGTGGAGGCCACCCCCCTTTATATAGAGAAGAGAAGGTGGGTGTGGTGGACCCCATTTCTCGATCTTTTTTTTAGGAAAACTTTTTCATTCGCCGTTTTTTTCTTTTATCCTAAAGATATGCTTCGAGTGTATTATCAAATGTTCGTTGTCTAGCTTTGCATACATCGCTAGTTAATCGTTTAGTGGTTATCGATGATATTACTTCACCATAATATAGAGAAAATATTATGGAAGTTTATATATATATATTATTGGTTGCTTTTGTTTATGTTCAATGGGAAAAGTTGATCTTATAAATTCATATGTTTAGCCTAAAGTAAGTAACTTGTATTCCTCCCTAGTTCTTGCAAAGCCACCTAATCAAGCCTCACCTCATTTTTAGTTAGAATATGTTCATCATGTTCAGCTGAAAGCAAACTAAAAAAAATAGGGTTTTAACCTGCCGCGCCACAGGGGTCCCCGCGGCAGCATAACTTTGCCGCGCCATGGGTCACGGCGCGGCAAGAGCGTGTTGCCGCGCTTAAATCCTACGAAAGCCAGTAGGCACCCCTCGGCCAAGGTTCAAGTCTGGCGGGGGGCGCGGCAACACGTGCCTGCCGCGCCACGCGCGACGGCGCGGCAAAGCGATCCCCGCCGCGCCATGCGGTGTGGCGCGGCGAGCCGACACACGGGCGACGGCTACGCCGCGCCAAATTGCATGGCGCGGCGGGGCGCTTTGCCGCGCCGCCGCGCGTGGCGCGGCGGGCACGTGTTGCCGCCCCCTCCGGACTTGAACCTTGGCCGAGGGGGTGCCTGCGGGCCGTTGTAAGACTTAAGCGCGGCAACATAGGCTTGCCGCGCCGGGCCCGACGGCGCGGCGGCATACGCCCGCCGCGCCATGCCTTGTGGCGCGGCAGCGCTGGGTAGAGGTGGCCATCGGTGGCACCCAAGTTGCCAGGACTGCCGCGCCCTTGGGGATGGCGCGGCAGGCCCATGCTGCCGCGCCGACGGGCATGGCGCGGCAAGCCTGTTGCCAGCCAGAAACAGAAGTTTCTTCTGGTTTCTGTTGCCCTCTCAACTCGACGCACCTGCAGGAAATCGACAGAACTCATCCACTCATCCAGAAGCCAATATGGACACTTCCCATGCACCAAACATAATTTCATACAAAGTGCTTACATTCAAACATAGTCCGACACACAAACATCACACAAAGTCCATAAGTTCAACATCCTAAGGCACGCACATGCTCCGACAAAGTCCGGCACGCACAAACATCTAGTTCAACATCCTAAGGCATAGACATGCCTCCAACATAGTCCCGGCACACACAAACATCACATATGGTCCCTTTGGATCAACGACGGCGGCGGATTTGGTCCTCGGGGCTGAAAATTTGTTTAGCTCGGCGTTCCCTCCCCGGTTCGTGTCCAAGACGTTGGCACTCCCAACTTCGGCGGGCCCACGTGGACGACGGCCGCGGGCTTTCTTCGCCGGAGGTGGGCGAGGCCGCAAAAAATGGACAAAACACTATAGAAGAGCAAGGTAATTTCAAATGCGACTTGGATGGAAATTTTTGGATTCATTACACGACTCGTCGACTCTCCTTGTGTTTGAGTTGCGGGTGGCGCATCAAACGAGTACGTCCATCGGAATCTCTGAGACGTACGTGGGGTCTCCACGCTCACTACCAGCTGCCGGTGAGGAGGAGGAGGAGTCTCCATCGTCCTCATCATCGGGCTCGGGGGGTGGCGATTTCCTTACCACGACCACGGCTGCCACTAGCAACAACACGACCTGCTGATGCCGACGCGGTGCGAGCGGTGCTTCGAGATGGGGTCCTCGTCGAGCTTCTAGCCCCGTGGTGAACTGGAGTGCGGCGGGATCCGAAGAAGTGGCCCGAACATTGCCGCCGTGGACAACATCTGGAGCCGCTATGCAGTTCAACTTCATTGCCATACGCCTGCAGCTCCTCCGGACCCTCTGCAACATGCAATTGGTACAAAATGAAGACATATTCCAAAAATAGGAATAAACTTAAGCATTTAGTTTTTGAAAAGTAATACTACCTCGCAAAGTTGCGTAGGGCTCCACCTTCGGACGCACTTGCATGTTCCATAGCCACTCCCGCCTCATTTGCAAGCCTTGCAAGTTGTTGTCCCTACAAAAAAAATCTTATTATAGATACAAATTATTAGAAACCGAAGTGATCAAACAACATTGGCTTGGGATAAATTTACCAAGTAATCGTGCAAAGGTGCTCGCTGCGGCCGTGTGCCCACACGTGTCGGGGTGTCGTACTCATCCGCTATGTCGTCGTCGGAGTCTGAGGGGGCATCTTCAATGTGCTCATCCGTCAAAGCTGGCTTGATCTTTGTTCTTGTAGAGGTATGGTACCACCTCATGTACTCTCTATGTGGTCCGGGACGCCAAGCAGGGCCTTCTTGAGGATCCATCCTCTGCCGATTGTTCCAAATGTCCAAGTACCTAGCATGCTTCACCGTCCAATCATTCTCCTTGTATCTTTTTTGCCTGTTCACCCTGAAATACCAAAATTGCTTGTCACATTATTTACAAACCAACTTATGCCATATGAGAATAATGAAAAATGCGTCGAGTTGGTTTCTTACTTGTGCAAGGCTGGAACGGTGGACGTGTGCTCTGGAGGCGAAGGCTGAAGCCGACCAAGCCGGCGTAGCACCATCTGTTTGGCAAATGCCACTCGACAACATAGTAGATGATGAGTGGCAACTTGTCGACCTCCACGGGCTTGTCTCCGTAACACATGGGTGAGAAGCTGGACGTCTTTGAGGAAAGTCGCGGTCGTACGGTAGCCACTCAACCTACAAACATACAACATGTTTAGAGAAAATGTGATGACACAAAATTTACAAATTGAACACGAACTAGTGGACATGGGCTTGTACCGTGCTCGAGTAAGACAGTCCAACTCGTTTGTGTAGAACTTGTACCTCCTTCCGGAGGACCACGTACGTTGCCCCATTTGTCTTCCACACAAAAGCAAAAGTGGGTCGAGAATCCCGCCGATTCCAAGCCCGCAAAATATAACCAAAATTTGAAAGATTAATAATTCATGAATATAAGTACGCATGAATAGATAACAAAGATTCTTATGTACCTCAACCGGCCCACGGTGTGGTCGGCCCTCTCGGAAGACGCTCCCAAACCCAAATCTGAGTAGGTAAGCGCATCCACCAAGGTTGGCGTCCCGTCCACTCCGCCTACAAGCATCACATAGGCGCCTATACGGCCATGCCAAAACCGCCGAACCCCAAGCGTAGCCACGGATGTTGTCCCAATCCCGACCCAAAAGTGGCAGAACCATCCAAGAAACGGTGTTACCCCGGCATCCGGTAGCGAGGAACGTGGCAACAAAGTGCCAAAGCCACACACGTGCGTGCCTCTCTACAACAGACTGAGGAGCTCCCTGGGGGCAAACGGTGAAGTGCTTGCCTCAACCAACCGTGTTCACTCCGGATGTCTTCTTCGACGCATCCCCCTCATCAGCATCTGGTGGTCTCACCCCAATGTGCAACTCAACCATGTCTCGCCAACCAAAGACTCGAATGATCCCACTCACTGCCCGGCCCCTCAAGTGGAAGACCAAGGATCATGGCGGTATCCTGCGCAGGTCACTGTCATCTCTCCGCACGGTAGGTGGAAAGAGTGAGTCTCCGGACGCCATCGATCCACCAAGGCCGACAACAACGGCCCGTCCATCACGAGCAACCCACGAACCACGACCAAAGCAATATCCAAAAACCCCGCTCTAGCCAAGTACGGGGCGTATCTCTCGTCCCAAGGAAGTGGAAAGTGCTCTCGCACCCTCAACGGGTTCAAGTCCTGAAAAACAATAAAATTCAATAATTACAACATTAGCAATGTCTAGTCCTAAAAATGCAAGAAATATGCTTAGCTCACATATTAAACACAACTAGGAGGTACAATAACTAATAAATTTGGATCTTAAGTTCAGGCTTTTGTAAATACCTCGTGAAGGTCGGCCAGAAGGTGTGCACGATGGCCGCCATCATATGCGGCCTCAAGGAGCGGGTACACCGGGTGCGCCATCCGAAAAAAATTTACTTGTAGTTAGTAACAATAATTAAAAATTGAAGGTAAGTATATAGAAATATAAAATTATTTAACTTGCATACAAAATTTCATAATTTTCCACCTACTAACGTACTACCATGACACCTACCCTCGAGTTGGAACCGCCCATCCTTCTATTTGTCCCCGTTGCTTTTTTCTTGCCCTTCGATTTTCTTTTCCGACACGTGCAGTTTTTAATTTCTTTGTGACATTTTGAGCAAAGATACGTCATCTTGTCCGCATCGGCTTCAAAATCACCCATATCATAAGCGGCGGCAAACCTTCCTTGACACGCGTCCATGTCCCCTTTCAAACGCTTCTTTTGCCTCCTACCCTTTTTCAATTTCTTCAAAGACGGCGGTGGCACGTACTACGGGCCATCATATTCGAGCCATTGTGACGGATCAAGGTACGGCTCAAAGCTGGATTCCCAAATCTTAATGGTGTGTTCTCTATAGAACAAAGGAGACAAGTACATGGGATTTTCATAGTCTAGACCTCTAGCGATTGCAAGTTGTCATCAAGTGAGAACAAGGAAGATGCAACAATTGAGGACCGTTACGAGTGCAAGTACGGCCGGAGGTCCACCCTATAGTGTCGACCGCCATGACTCTCCCCTCCAACATTAGTAGTAGAGGAACCTCTAATAGAATAAATCATTCGTCCGGACCATATGCTTCGCATGTTGGTTCACAGATCTTAAACGAGCTTTATACATTATCTCATCTGCAAAGGATCCAATTCTACCCCCACTATCCAACAAATCACGTGCAATCCGCCATCTCTTCACAAAGTATTCATTGCATTTTTCAAATGAGTACTCAATGATCCCCGCGACGGGTCTACTTCTTATTCCCGTAAATATGTTGTTGTAACTTTCGAATAGTTTGTTGTCATGATACCCCAACGCATACCCCGGCATCATATGCTTGAGCCCATTTGTCCTTATCCTCCATTTCATACTCCAACCAATCTTTAGCTTCCTCATTCAAGTTCTTAACTAAGTCCTTGTGCATTTCCTTAAATTGGTCCCTCCGTATGTACCGATGCCAAGCAACTTCAATTTGTCCTATTACCTCCTTGTTCTTTTGACGACGCCACAAATTGGCGGCAAAGTGCCTCATGCACCACCGATGAACAAGTGGTGGATACCCATCCGGGTGGTCGCTCGCACATTTGATGAGACCATGGTGCCGATCCGAGATCATACATACCGTCGCGTTGGACCAAGTACGTTAATGCGAAGGAGCCTCATGAACCATGACCAACCGTCGTCATTCTCACTCTCCGCCAAGGCATAACCTAAAGGCACAAGTTGCTGTTCGGGATCTACAAGAATCGCCATCATGAGTGTACCCGTCCGTACTTGCGGTCAAGAAGGTTCCGTCAACAAGTATCACCGGACGACGGTGTTGGAAAGCCACTTTACATTGTGGAAAGCACCAAAAAACACGTAGAAGGACGGGCTTCAAAACACCACCGTCGACAACACGAGAACCGGTCACGTAAGGGAACCATTTAACCCCGGGATTGAAGTGGTTCATGGCTCTCAAGACCCTTGGGATTTTTGCATATGACTCTTTCCAATCGCCCCATAGCAAGGCAATTGCATGTTGTTTAGCCCGCCATGCCTTAGAATACTTCACACGATATCCAAGCAAACATCAATATCTCGCTCTATCAAATTGCTGGCCGTCACCTCACTATTGTCACGAACAACACCTAAGATACACCTTCCAATGTAACTTGCGGTCAATTGTGCGTGAACTCCCTTCACCGACTCGACCGACATGTGTGAGGTCCCACAACCTTTGTAATCTTCCATTTCCTCGTCCCTCTCTGCGGTCGTGCCCATACACGCCACATGCACCCTTGTTTGCACATTACTTCATACCTAAGATTCTGTCCGAATGGACCACGGTGAAAGGCCTATAATGCTTCACCGCATAGTCGACAAGAAAAACTTAAGTTCATCCAGGGAGTCAAACATCATTTTCTCATGTATCTCGGGCTCCCCGGTAAAAATTATTCCTTCGTGAACAACCTAGTAGAATCACAAATGGCTCTATCGATCCTACTCAAGTCTCTGTCATTGCGAACAGAAGGGATTCCAAATTGGTAGCGAGCTTGGGTGTAGTGTTCGGTACTCTCGCCAATTCTAGTGTTGTCGGGAAGCTAGGCACGTGTTCTTCACTTTCACCATTTATAGTGTTCAATAGCGGCCTACTTATGTGCACTTCCCTTTCAAAGGTTGTATGGTTCACCAAGGGTCCGCAACATAATCATGCTGAACACCATCCAAGTTAACCTCACTTAAACCAAGGAGTGCTTCAGCCGCATGTGCATTGGCATCATTTTGCTCTTCCTCCGCATGCTCCTCATCGGACTCATCATCGAATCACCTTCTTCGAGTAGCCGTCGAGATATATCATCATCGTCCATGGTTTCTTCCTCCCGCTCAAAACAATCATTGGGAAAATCATCATTCACCATCCCAACATCCCGACTAGGTTCCCTACAACCAAAGTCCTCCTCCAAAATTGTAGACTCTTGTGTACCTCGTAGAGCCTCAAACGGCACTTCCTCATTCATGTAAACATTACCACTAGGCCCACGAGTTATATCTACCACAACCTCCAGACATGACACATTAGCTTGACCAACTACCTTCTTATACCGATTCCAATTTTCTTCACTTGACAAGCTCATCAACACATAATGAGCTCTAGCCTTCCCACAATCAAAACGACCTCTAAATGACAACTCATGCATTCCAACTCCATAGTTGACCATTGCACAATCAACTACATCCTTAAAGCTTGGCGGACAATCAAATGTTTCTACCAACTCTGTCATATTCTCAAACTCTCCATTTTCTTTAACTACGCCCCCATGAAACATGCGAACTAAACAGTCCATCTACAAAATTTATAACTTGTTCAATAACAATATAGTACTAAAATAGATATTTATTAAAAATATACATGAAAAATTAGAATTGTGTTCAACAAAAATTATATCCATCTCGATTTGTTATATATATACACGTGCAGATTACCCCTAATAAAATTGTTAGGTATTCAACAAAATTGTTAGGCATCCATATAATAGCTACACCCATTATCAACTACCCTAAACATTTGACATCAATAATATCATTAAATCGATTCATGCAACAAGTTCTACACGTCAATAACACGGGCATAGAAACTACGCGTATGAACTAATCATCATTTCCATTAAAACTAATTGCATTTGGTGTAAATTTCAAATTTCTATACCTAACCCTAGGTCACAAAAAACTACTCCGATCTACACAATGCAACGGTAAAAGAGGGAGAGAAGTAGGTCAATACCTTCACAACAACGCGGGGAACAAATCCCCCCCACTTTTTCCACCCCAAATCCGGCCGAATGGGGGGGCGGCGGCGGCGGCGGCAAGCGGCTCGGGCCGGGCGCTCGGGGCCGGAGGAGGAAGAAGGGAGGGAGGAGGAAGAAGGGGGGCCGCGCGGGCCCTCTAGGCCGGGCGCCGCCGCGCCAAGCGGGATGGCGCGGCGCCCCGCCGCGCGCCGGGCGCGGTGGCGCGCGGCCCCGCCGCGCGCGCCGCATGTGGCGCGGCGGAGACCGGCCCACGCCCGGCGCGCGCGGCGCGGGCGGCCGGCGTGGCGGCCGGCGCGCGCGCCGCATGTGGCGCGGCGGCGGCGGGCGCGCGCGCGCGCGCGCGCGCGCGGCCAAAAGGGTCATCCAGTGCAAATAAAGTTTCCGAGGGGTTATTTATAAAAATAATTTTAAAAAAAGGTTAAAATTAAAAAATTATCCTTGTACCAATGCAGTAGGTGCCCGATGCGTGATGCCTAACTCACATTGAGCAAACATGGTCATTCAATATTTGGTCACTTGGCAGAGGTGGCTGAAACTAACCATGGCAACCTTCAAGTTGACCATTGGCAGGTAACCAAAACGGTGTAACTAATTGGGTGCCCGATGATTAAGGTTGTATTACCAGACCAAACATCTTAAATTGCACAAAAAATATTTTTGGTTCTTAGTTTTAAGACTGAGCTTTTGGCAGTCAAAGTCACTAGAAAAATTAAGAGTTTTCTCATGACGTGATTCAGGCACCACACAGCATTCGAGAAAACAAAGACTGCAGAACATAACCATTGGCATGAAAAATATTTTACTGTCTACACAGGACAAAAGCTCCAAAACACATATTAACATCCATTTGTATCAAAGCCCTCAGGTATAGCGATTGAGGATCTTGAAATCGTTCTCACATCAATCTGATTCCCTTGTCGCTTTAAGTGAACTAAGACAACAGTGGCCAGTCGGCCAGACGGATCCTCTTCAAATTTACTTCTCCCGATTTCAAACGCCTTTCCTTACTTTTGTCATGATAAGTCGCTAATCGCTCTGTATTGCTGCAACCACATGATTTCCTGCTCAACTAACACAACTTCATTTGAGGTCAAAGTTTAACCTTGTCTATTCAGGCCTAGGCGCAAGCATATACTCTGACTGTACGCAAATTCCTGCATAGCCTCATGCTGCATCTAATAGTGATGCTTGAATGAAACAATTGATGGTAGGAGCCAAATTATCTTCAGCAGTCAGGACAAAAAATTGATGAGTACTCCATAGGAGTAGGCAACAAGCCCACAAGGAAAGGTAATTTAATGTGATGGACCAGATCGTCGAGGCCGAACTGATTTAATATGCAGTGCATTTATTTTCTTTTCGATGGCATGAGGACGAATCATCGTCACTCAATGGGGTTGGCACCCAGCAGTGTGACCAGGACCAGCTACAGGAAACGAAGATGATGACAGAAAAAACTGGGGACATGCGGACCAAGGAGGATGTGTGGTTCCATTCATTTGAAAGATCAAGACCACCTAATTATGGGTGCTCTTGATTTTGGAAGGGTGAACGGCAGAAGACTATCAAATGATGCTCAACATTTTCACGTACTCTGAAAAAACAAATAAGCATCAGTACTGCTGTACTGGTTGCATTTAAGATTCTGGTGAACAATGCCATACAAGGTGCAAACAGAGTGGAAAAGAAACTCTATCAGCATGCCAAAGAGCTATAACAGAATGCTGGAGTCGATAACAAACACATGGGCTAATTGCTGGGAAAAAAACAAACCCAAAAAAATGCAATTGTACTACCGGTAATATCTAATGAATCCAGCTGGGTGATGCCAAACGCATCATGTGTCGGCGTGCAGACATCTATTCTAATCCATTGTCTATTTCTCTTATTCCATCCATACCGTTTTGCCCTTTTGTTCTGTTTTCTTCACATATAGACTTTATTGAGAATGCTCTGACTATAGATTACATTTCTCAAAACGAATAAAGGTGCACCTAAGTCAAGTGCTGAAAATTCCATTCATTCAGTGTTCAGATTAAAATGGGATCAATTATAGCCGTAATTTCGTAGTCCAACACTGACAGAATGAAATTAGGAGTTCCTATACAGATGACCATTATTCTCTTTAATTTATTTTTCCAATGTTATATCATGAGGATTTATTTTGCCTTGTCATATCATGTGGAGACATGTAATCAAATAAGTTAATGGAAGATTAGTTGGAGAAAATATCAGGGACATCAAGAACATAGGGAAAGGATGATAATGCTGTCTTCTTTCTCCAAAAGTACGAGTCACATTAATATGGATCGAATCATCACGATTTTGCGCTTTCATGGTTAAGAACTAAGTGAACTATCCTTGAAATCAACAAAGTAAACTAACCTCATTGGTGCATCTTTGTTCTGTAGACTTCAGGTTTGCACAGATAAATCTAACTCACTTGCTCTTTAAAGTTTGCCAAGGCAGCTGCTCTAGTTCTGGATTCCTAATTAGAGCTGCAATAAAGAAAATATTATGGTTGTGAATACATGCACGCAACAAATGGCTAATCTATTCATCACATTACTTTACAGAAATTCAGTTTTTACCTTCTTTTTTTGACAGACAACATTGCAATTGTCATAAAATAAATGTATTTTACATGAACCATTTGATCCCAATATGAGAAACAGACACTTCAGAGTTCAGACACATAGTATCAGCACAAAAGCGGACTACTTAAGTAGTAACTACTCTGAAATTTTGTTAAAAAGGGTAATCTCAATGTCTCAGCCCAAATCACAAATGTGTGACTTTATTCTCAATGTAATAGAAGGTTAAGGTTGACCTTTAGAATTTTACGAATTCTAAAAAGATCAAACACATAAGCTGTGATAAATCTGTTATCTGTCCCATATGAAATCACATTATACACTCCAAGATACCCTATAAAACACAAGAATCTAGCCGAATTTGAATAAAATGTAAAGAATGACCAACATATTCATGCAGACATAAATGTGGAACAATCTTGATAGTTTGTATAGGATAGGGGATAGATGGATAGCATCATAGTAAGGTAAGGATGAAAAGTAATTAAGTAGTGCTCAGATCCATGGGTAATAAGGAATAGTTAAATCATCTCTTAGCTGGAAAAGCATGGACGAGGGTTACCAAGTTCAATCTTTCCATGGCTTTCTTGCAATGAGGTGGAAAAGGGCGGATCCCACTTGCTGCACCCCACTTTGCATAATAAAATAAATTTGGCACTAGCAAAGAAAGAATGTGGAGCTATGTGGCAGCAGCACATGCCAAACCGATTCAGCAACAGCAGCCATTCTACTGTTCTGATCGTTTAGAGCAAAACAGGCTGATGCAGATGACGCTAGTGGTAACTGGTCAGTCAGTCAGTAACAAGAAAAAAATGCATGCATGCATGCTATCATGTGGGGCAAATGATGCAGATCACGCTAGTGGTAACTGCTCAGTCATGTACGGCGGTTCTGAGAATAGCATGTATAATTCCATCAGAAAGCAACATGGCACTATGGCAGTACGTTAGAAGCAAAGGTACAATAATTACAGCATGTTGGTGGTAACTGGTGCAAAATGGCCATTGCAATTGGATTTTATCTAAAGGTAAAGCTGCAAACACACACTTGAGCTTGGCTTTCCTACATTTGGGGAGCTGGCAGCCTTTCTTGGGCTTAGTGATCAAGCCACCAAGTTCTGAAATTCAATCTGGCAGCATGTTTGCATCTTGCAAGAAATAAAATTCTCAACGCACAGCAAAAAAAATTTCTTCTATATTTGATATTACCACGAGAAAATAGCCATTCCCACAATCATATAAGGGCGTAAATTGTCGATGAGAAGATAACAGAAAAATCTGCCCTTCAGCTATCCAACATTATCACGCCACGTCAAAAAATAGTTTCAGCAAAGCAGAGGAAGTTGTCACTTCGGCTACCATAAGCTTAAAGTAGCAGGAAACAAAAGCTAGATAGAATCAATTCTTCAGCTGTATCGAGAATAATCAAGCCACATGAAAGGTATGCTTCCAGTAAAGCCAAGCATATGCGGCAACCATTTGTCTAGTTTTCCACCATCCCTAGTTTTTGGATTCAAGTTTGCTAAGTGATGGTGTGGAAGCAATTCCTTTGGTGCTACTTTAGGTGTGTATTCAGATGGCAGACTAAAGTGCAGATATTAATTTTTTTGTCAGTTGTTTTTTTTTGAACGAACGGGCACGAGAGTGTGCCTATTTCATTGAAAAAGAGGGGAGATTACATGCCGGCGGAGCCGGCCAAAAAACAATTACACACGCGCCACGATCTGCGCTAACCCCTTGGCCCTTGCCAAGATCCACAACGAAACCTCCCCTTTAATCTTAGCTATGAGCGAAGGCACGGAGGACTCGCGCCGGTCAAAGGTTCTGGCATTACGTTGTAAACTTCCAGCTAGCAATCTAAATCATTATTCCATGTGTTAATCAGAATGGAATTGCAAAATGCCCAGTCCTGACGATCAGGCTAACTGCCATGACCAAAGGCTTTGTCCAATGGATGCTGTAAGCTGTTACTACATTCAGGTTAAAGCAGTAGTAAACATCAGATTCTCTTGGTGTTTCCTAATCAATCTGACACGCTCTCATCCCGCGGCGAGCAATTAAACAATGTGGCACAGCCATCCAGTTTCTGGAAGCCGCTGCACGTTAACAACATGTTCGTTCGAACTTATCACCACCGCACCAACGTAAAGATCTTTTCTCTGCCGAACAAACACCACCAAAGAATCGCCCAAAGTAAGAAGATTTCTCTTAGAACAAATCAGCACCAGCCATCAACCACCAGCCAAACGAATAGGCTTAAGCCTGCGCCCTCGAATGCATCACCTCACAGTACAAAATGCAGACTGAATTATCTAGACGGGATAGGTTTGGCCTCTCACCTCGATTGGCGCTTGATGCAAATCTCACAGTGTCGGGCAAGATGCGATGGAAATGGCCAGATGGGAGCGGACACTACTGGTTTGTCCCGTGCCGCTAATCCTCGGCTGCGCACTCCTGTTCCCCATTCTCGCGGCAACTTTCGTCAGCGATTGGCAGGAGGCACGCGACATTGCGAGGGCGCCACCGCGAGCGACGATGTTTGCAACCGCCTACGCAGGAGGCCGTCAGAATCGCCACACCCGCACAGACCGCTCCGAATCAATAAATCGATCGGGTCGGAAGGGAGCCCGAGGGGGCCGGTCGCCGCCTTGCCGGAGCCGCCGGACGGGACCAAAGCCACGAGGGAGAAAACGCGCAGCTGCGGAGGGGCTATTTCGGAAAGCCATAATCGCGTTTAGGGGGTTTTATGAAAATATTCGGATCGCTTATTAATCGCGATCCAATTTAGGGGTGTGAATGCAAATAACTGGATCGCGATTATTAAGCGCAATCCAGTTTAGGGGCTAAATGAAAATAATCAGATCATGAATATTAATCACGATCCAGTTTAGGGGTATAAATGGAAATAGTTAGGGGTTCAATGTAAATATAAATGTATTTTTTGGGTCGAGATCGGATTGTCTTTCTGCTAAAAAGCTTTCGCCGGCCCGCCGCTCATGGCCGGGCTCCGACCGAATTCTCCAAAGGTCCAAATCCATGCGCCGGACTGATCAGACTGAAATTGAAGCGAGCATATGAGCAAGGAGGGATCCGGCTTGGCAGCGTCGGCCATGGAGCTGGACTCCCGCGAACTCCAAATCGGGCGCCGCTTTGTGCCAACATGACAAGCGACGCAATTGCCGAGGCCCCAGACCTGGAGCTTGTCCCCTCGGTGATGAGCTGTTGAGTGGTGACTGACGGAACGATTGAGAGAACGTTCCCTAGGAGCTTGATAGAATGACGGTTGACAGTTTGACACCGCCGGCGCGGCGAGAGAACTTTCCTAGGAGCTTGATAGAATGACAGTTGACAGTTTGACACCGCCGGCGCGGTGACGGCGCCGCGGAGAAGTGACAATTTTTTAATTTCAACTTTTTTTAAATTTATTTATAAAATTAACCCTTGCAAAATTTTATTTGCACCCGGTGACCCTTTGGCCGCGCCTGGCGCCGTGGAGCGGCAGACAGCCTTTGCCGCGCCACATGTAGCGCGCGCGGGGGGTGCCATGCCGGCCGGGCGCGGCGCGCGCGGCCCGCCGCGCCACATGCACGCGCGCGGCGGCCGACTCAACAGGGCCCGCGCGGCCTCCTTTCTTCTTCCTCCTCCCTTTCTTCATCTCCCAGACCCGAGGCCGCGCCGCCCTAACCGCCGCCCCCCCGATTCCGGCCCCAACTCGGTGGATTTGGAGTGGGAAAAATGGGGGAGATCGTTCCCCGCGTCCTTGTGAGGATATTCCCCTACTTCTCTCCCTCTTTGACCGTTGCATTATGTAGATCGGGGGATAAGTTTGTGACCTAGGGTTAGCTCTAGAAATTTGAAATTTAGACGAAATGCAATTTGATTTAATGTAAATGATGATTAGTTCATACGCAGTAGTATCTCTTCCCGTGTTATTGACGTGTAGAACATGTTGCATGAATCAATTTAATAATATTGTTGGTGTCAAATGTTTAGTGTAGTTGATAATGGGTGAAGCTATTATATGGATGCACGTTTATTAGTGGGAATACCTAACAATTTTGCTGAATAACACAATATGCATAATGTGTACGTACGTACGTATACGTACGTACATACATACATACATACATACATACATACATACATACATACATACATACATACATACATACATACATACATACATACATACAATCGAGATGAATATAATTTTTGTTGAACACTATTCTAATTTTGCATGTATATTTATAATAAATCGTCTATTCTAGTACTATGTACTTATGAAACAAGTTAGTTTATGAAGTTCTTTAAATTTTGTGGATGGACTGTTTAGTTCGCATGTTTCATGGGGGCGTAGTTAAAGAAAATGGAGAGTTTGAGAATATGACAGAGTTAGTAGAAACATTTGATGGTCCGCCAACCTTTAAGGATGTAGTTGATTGTGCAATGGTCAACAATGGAGTTGGAATGCATGAGGTGACATTTAGAGGTCGTTTTGATTGTGGTAAGGCTAGAGCTCATTATGTGTTGATGAGCTGGTCAAGTGAAGAAAATTGGAATCGGTATAAAAAGGTAGTTGGTCAAGCTAATGTGTCATGTCTGGAGGTTGTGGTAGATATTACTCGTAGGCCTAGCGGTAATGTTAACATGAATGAGGAAGTGCCGTTTGAGGTTCAAAATGGTACACAAGAGTCTACAATTTTAGATTAGGACTTAGGTTGTAGGGAACCTCGTCGGGAGGTTGGGATGCTGAATGATGATATTCCCAATGATTGTTTTGAGCGGGAGGAAGAAACCATGGACGATGATGATAAATCTGATAGCTCTGAAGAAGGTGAGTCTGATGAGGAGGATGTGGAAGAGCAAAATGATGCCAATGCACATGCGACTGAAGCACTCCTTGGTTTAAGTGAGGTTAATTTGGACGGTGTTCAACATGATGATGTTGGAGGACCCTTGGTGAACTATACAACCTTTGAAAGGGAAGTGCACATAAGTAGCCCGCCAGTCAACACTAGAAATGTTGAAAGTGAACAACACGTACCTAGGCTCCCGGACAACACTAGAATTGGTGAGAGTGATGAACACTACACCCAAGCTCTGTACGAATTTGGACTCCCTTCAGATACTTGAGTAGGATCGATAGAGCCATTTGTGATTCTACTATGTTGTTCATAGAAGGAATAAGTTTTACCACTAAGCCTGAGATACATGAGAAAATGTTGTTTGACTCCCTTGATGAACTTAAGTTTTCTTGGCTGACTATGCAGTGAAGCATTATAGGCCTTTCACTGTAGTCCATTCGGACATGAATCTTAGGTATGAAGTAATGTGCAAACAAGGGTGCATGTGGCGTGTATGGGCACGACTGGAGAGAGGGACAGGGAAATGGAAGATTACAAAGGTTGGGGAACCTCACACATGTCGTTCGAGTCAGGTGAAGGGAGTTCACGCACAATTGACTGCAAGTTACATTGGAAGGTGTATATTAGGCGTTGTTTGTGACAATAGTGATGTGACAGCCAGCAGTTTGATCGAGTCCATATTGATGTTTGCTGGATATCGTGTGAAGTATTCTAAGGCGTGGCGGGCTAAGCAATAAGCAATTGCCTTGCTTTGGGGCGTCTGGAAAGAGTCATATGCAAAAGTTCCAAGGGTCTTGAGAGTCATGAACCACTTCAATCCTAGGGTTAAATGGTTCCCTTACATGACCGGGTCGCGTGTTCTTGACGGTTCTGTTTTGAAGCCCGTCCTTCTACGTGTTTTTTGGTGCTTTCCACAATGTCAAGTGGCTTTCCAACACTGTCGTCCGGTGATACTTGTAGACGGAACCTTCTTGACCGGCAAGTACAGAGGTACACTCATGATGGCAGTTACTGTAGATCCTGAACAATAACTTGTGCCTTTAGCTTTTGCCTTGGCCGAGAGTGAGAATGACGACAGTTGGTCATGGTTCATGAGGCTCGTTTGCATTAACATACTTAG
Organism: Cenchrus americanus; assembly: GCA_947561735.1. Taxonomy (NCBI): domain Eukaryota; kingdom Viridiplantae; phylum Streptophyta; class Magnoliopsida; order Poales; family Poaceae; genus Cenchrus; species Cenchrus americanus. Next base: position 26,247,537 of record OX387241.1, on the reverse strand, counting down.
TCCAACGCGACAGGTATGTATGATCTCAGATCGACACCATTGTCTCATCCAATGTGCGAGCGACCACCTCGATGGGTATCCACCACTTGTTCACCGGTGGTGCTGTAGGATCTAGGATACCGACTAGAGGGGGGGGTGAATAGGCGATTTAAAATCTAAAAGCACAACACTAGAGAAATTTAATTAGAACCACAAGAAGGATTAAATCTCTACCTATTCTATTCCTATGTTGGGGGTTTGCGGCCTAGGGTGACAAGATATAATTCAATCTCTAGAAATTAAATGCTCAAAGTAAAATACTTGAAAGGAAATTGAGCAAAGAAATAACCAAGCATAAGAGACGAATTTTATCCAGTGGTATCGATGACTTGCCGATCACCCCTAATCCACGTTGAGGTGGATTCAATGTTCAACCGCTCCTTTATCAAGGCACCGCTTGATCTTGAGCCGGTTAGAACCAAAGAACCACTCCACACCGCGATTCCACTAGAGTTTCTCTTTACCGCTCCGGTGAGGTGAGCACAATACCTCTCACAATACGAAATCCGGAGCCACGCACAATCTTCTTGCAAGCTTCAACGGATTCTTCCACCACCAAGCCGTATAGGAAGCGGCAACTTCCAAGAGTAATAAATCAATCACTTGCTTGATGATTCTCTAGTGCCACAATGATCAAAACCTTGATGCAATGCACTAGAAGCTCTCAGTCTCACATAGAATGCAACCACTAAGCCAAGTGAGTGAGAGAGAGGAGAGGGAGAGCTCTACAAGGGAGTATAGACCTTTCAAAGTGCCAAGAGAGGCTCTCCAACCCCGGGCTTGGAGTATATATACTCCCCCTTCCCGTTACTAGCCATTATGGGCAAAACGCGTACCTCGCGGACTGTCCCCGATGCCCTCACGGACTGTCCGCGTTTGAATTCCAACAGTAAAAACGCGAAGTCAACGGCTGGCAGGACTGGCTGTTGGGCCGGGCGGACCGTCCACCTGGACCCCGCGGACCTTCCGCGGGCAGGCCACAGACCGATTCTGAAGAGAATAACAGACCGTCCACAAGAGGCCCGCGGACTGTCCGTCTGGAAGCGTATTTTTCTCGAAAACTTTTACCAAAAACCTCAGATATTAAATAAATACCAAAAACCCGCGGACCGTCCGTCCCGAGAGCCCGGACTGTCCGCCCAACACCTGAAAACTGATTTTTCTTGAGATTTTCAACAAAACCCTTTTACCAAGAGAAATCGCCACTCATCTAAATGCAATGCATGCAAATTTTGATCCAAGTGGCACTACGGAAAGTCAAGCCAATGAAGTTGATCCATCTTGATAGTACGACTGTCTATCCTATCAACCCGGTCATTTAGCATCCACTAATCACCTTATGACCGGCAAAAATAAAACCCTATCTTTTACCTGTGCCTTGAACTCTTTCCAACACATGCCATTACAAGACTTCCTCGTTCATTCCGCATGAGCTCATCATTTCACCAGACTAACCTATTCTTATAACTCAAATAAAAATTTTAGTCCACAATGGTCGTCATTAATTACCAAAACACTAAATAGGGGCCTAGATGCCTTCAATCTCCCCCTTTTTGGTAATTGATGACAACTGTTTAAAGGAGTGATATAAGAAAGGTTTTGTGTTTTGGAATCACTTACTCTTCTCAAATAAATTCAATAAATAGATAGAGTGAATGTCTCCAAAACAAGAATATAGAGAGAACTCCCCCTACATATGTGCATATAATTTTCATTTGATTTCAACACACATGCATAGGTATAGTAATTTTGACTGAGTTTCCCCTACAAAATAGAGATCAAGGCAACAACCATATATATATATATATCCAAACAGATTAAGCAAGGGTTAGGCTCAAAATCACTATGAGAACTAGAACAAGTCAGAAGATAAGCAAATTGAATTCACAACCATAGATCAGCACAAGATAACCACAAGTTCTAGTTCTCAACCACATCACACACCATAACGTAAGTCTCACAAGTTATTACAAGCCAACCAAAGTTCATGCATAACCGAAATTAAACATGGAAGAGCAATGCAAGAGTTCCAAATGCATGCAAGGAAAGTGAGCTCCCCCTAAAGACCACACATCACTGCTCCAAATCTCTCCCCCTTTGGCATCAAATACCAAAAGGTCTAGTCATCCTGAGGCGGTGGCGGAGGAGGATAGAATGGCGGATGGGGACAGAACTGTGGTGGTGGAGCTGGAGTTGGATAGTAATGATAAAAATGATCTCTGAAATCCCTAAAGGCCGTGTTCAAAGCATTGACATTGTTCTGAAGCTGAGTCTGCTGATCATATAGCTGCTGATACTGCTCTGAAGTGGACATCTGAGAGAATCTGTCATTCAAGGAACTGAGGTCATTCTGAAGATCTGTCTGCATATCACCCAACCTTTGCATCATGGGGTCATGCATAGTGTTATAGACATGATGACCAAAAATTATTCAGACTAGTGTCAATCACGCTATCGAAAACCCCGTCGCATAGTCTGAAATGTATCATTCATCTGTTGCCCATATGCCTCAAAGTGAGAATTGAACCCGGATTGCATCTGCCGAAACCGAGAGTTCATGGACCGCCGAATATTAGCAAAATAAGAGTCAAAGTAACCAGCAGGAGGCTCCCACTGTGGCTGCATGGGATGAACTGGAGGAGGAGGAGGTGGCATAGCATAAGCATCCTCATCAACATTAGCATAACCCATGTTACCAACATTTGCATTTTCATCATCACTAGCATGAACCTCAACATTTTCAGCAACATTTTGAGCCTCTGCATCCTGCCCATAAGGTGTCAATGGCTTGTTGAGAAAAGCTTTAGCATTGCAAAATGGACGATAAATTTCATGCTTCACATCACACAGACCATTGAACCCCGTCTCGGTCTTGATCAAAGACATAATATAAGGAGCAAAATAAATGCTATCTCTGACAAGACGCTTCTTGCAAATCATTTGATCAAGAATGAGCTTCACAACATCAAATTTAGTTCCATGCATTATGTGATTAATCACATTCCAATAATATTCCCGGACCTTATCCTTATTCCAGGTATGTCTGATGATGTTGTTAATGGCAGCCGGATGATGTCGAAGTCCTGCTGCTAGCCAGTTCATTATAGTTGCATTTGAGGTGCCAGGCTCATAAAAGACACCAGTGTTTTCAAAAATATCCTCATTATAAACATCAACACCATCACTAAAATACTCATAATTAAGATGATTGGCAACTGCAAATTCTGCAAAAGTGGCCTCATACTCACTCTTACCGGTCATCCACCTCATTTTCTTGCCTATAAAATCCATTTCATATGTTGCATAGAATTGTCTAACCATGGTGTCATTCCAATCACATCTATGCTGAAGAAACGGTTTCAAAGCCCAAGTGTTCAAGTTTTGTTGCCACCCTAGCTAAGACAGGTTTAGACTCAAGATAATCAAAATCAACCCTGTGATGAGCAAAAACTGTGCACTCCATCAAACTACTAAAGAAGGCTTGCTCTTGCACAGTGGTGTGGAAATACAAATTGTGAGTGTCACGAGGTTGATTATAAGCATTGTCATTTCTAGCAATAGCAAACTCTCTTTGTGTCCACTGTCTTCTAGGAGCTGTGTAATTAATCACATCAATGATGTCAACATTGTTACCCCCCTTGATTTATCTCATCTTCATCCACCATGAATGAGGCACTGGCCGCTTCATCGGCCGGATCAAAGTCACTATCATTAGGATTGTCGGGCTCCTCTTCTTCCTCAGCGGTATCATCTTTTCTACGCCTCTTGGATGTCCCAACACCCTTGCTCTTCTTCTTTGATGTGGCCTTTTTGGTCACCTTTTTGGTGAGCGAAGCGATAGCCTTGCGAGCACTGTCAAAAATCATATATTTGAATGAGTATTAACAATTAGAAGCAATTATAAGTGAGAATGAAACTCCAGATTAGAAGCTACTGGGCACAGGTGCCGCTGCCGGGGCCGCGCGGACCGTCTGCGCAGAGACGGCGGACAGTCCGCCCGGTCCGGGCCGGCAGGCGCCTGTGAATAGTAGGGCCAATTTTCCCATCCTCATAACTTGATCAAAATCCAATGTTTCTTCACCAATTTTTTTCCACAACACCACATTGATATCCCAAACTCATCCACCAAGCCAAAAACTTGAATCCATGGACGAAATTTAGATCACACCTCCAAACCCTAATCACCTTCTTACTCAAAATCCGAGAGAGAGAGAGTGAGATATTCGAAAAAAATACCCAGATGACATGGTGGAGAACCTTGCGGAGAGTCTGGGGATGTGCTCGGACGGTCCGGGGAGTGCCCCAAACGAAATCCCCAAGGGGGTGCCTTTTCTTGAGAGAGAGCAAGAAAGAGAGGAAGAGAGAGCACCTGGGTCGGGTTGGAGAAGAGAAGGGGTCCCTGCTTCGTTTTCATCCCGCGGCCTGGGACCCACCCGCGCGCGGCACCCGCGGACGGTCCGCGGAGCCCACGCGGACGGTTCGCGAGGTGCGTGGACGGTCCGGCACCCAGGCGCGGACAGTCCGTTATTTGTTCCAGGACATCCAATACTGCCCCTCACCCCACCGAGCCGCGCGGACAGTCCGCGTCGCCCTGGCGGACGGTCCGCCAGGAGCGGACGGACAGTCTGACCCACCGCCACAGATAGTCCGACCTCCCCTTTTTTTCAGCTTGATAAATTCTGAGATAAAGATTTTAAGAAGTATCTTTTGGGATCATTGCTCAAGAATAATAAAGGAAACTTGTCATATGATGCAATGTACCAAACAATGTTAGGAAAATATGCAAAAGGAAGCTTCAAGATAATTAGAGGACAAAAAGTAAGAGATAAGCTAGAAATAGATACGAGAGATATACAAATGCATATGAAAAATCACATGTGCTAGCTCTCAAGCCACATTTGAGATGTCAATGACATTAAGCTCATTTCTCAATTTGCAAAATCGAGACTCATCCAAAGGCTTGGTAAATATATCTGCCAATTGATCATCCGTGCTCACACCATCAATCTTGATATCTTCTTTACTCACATGATCTCTAAGGAAATGGTGCCGAATATCAATATGCTTGGTTCTAGAGTGTTGAACCGGATTGTTGGCAATCTTGATGGCACTCTCATTGTCACATAAGAGAGGAATTTCATTGAATTTCACACCATAATCAAGAAGTGTTTGCTTCATCCATAGCAATTGAGCACAACAACTTCCCGCCGAGATATATTCCGCTTCGGCGGTAGAAAGAGCCACTGAATTTGGCTTCTTAAACGACCAAGAAACAAGTGAACGTCCAAGCAATTGACAACCTCCGGAAGTGCTCTTCCTATCAACCTTGCAACCAGCATAATCCGAGTCCGAGAAACCTAATAACTCAAATTGAGCACCCTTTGGATACCAAAGACCAATATTAGGAGAATACTTCAAATATGTCATAATCCTCTTTACGGCGGTCAAATGACATTCTTTAGGTGCAGCTTGAAATCTAGCACACATGCACACACTAAACATGATATCGGGCCTAGATGCGGTAAGATAAAGCAAACTATCAATCATAGACCTATAAAGCTTAAGGTCAACCGGTTTACCTCCCTTATCAAGATCAAGATGTCCATTAGTAGCCATAGGAGTTTTGATGGGTTTTGCATCTTCCATGCCAAATTTCTTCAAGATGTCCCTCACATATTTAGATTGGCAAACAAAAGTGCCTTCTTTCAATTGTTTGATTTGAAGACCAAGGAAGAAAATCAATTCACCAATCATAGACATTTTAAATTCCCTAGACATCATTTCTCCAAACTCTTTACAAAAATCTTCATTTGTTGAACCGAAGATGATATCATCAACATAAATTTGACAAATAAAGATGTCATTTCCAATTTTTTTGGTGAACAAAGTACTATCAACCTTTCCAATTTTGAAGCCCTTTGAAAGGAGAAAGTCCCTAAGCCTTTCATACCAAGCACGAGGAGCTTGTTTTAACCCATATAATGCCTTAGAGAGCTTGTACACATGATTGGGCTTTGTGGGGTCTTCAAAACCGGGAGGTTGCTCAACATATACTAGTTCACTAATTTTCCCATTCAAGAAAGCACTTTACTTTTGACATCCATTTGATATAACTTGATGTTGCGAGAACAAGCATAAGCAAGCAAGATCCTTATAGCTTCAAGTCTAGCTACGGGAGCAAAGGTTTCAGCAAAATCCAATCCCTCCACTTGAGTATAATCTTGAGCAACCAATCTAGACTTGTTCTTTACAACAATACCATCTTCATTTTCTTTGTTTCGGAAAACCCATTTAGTACCAATGACATTATGATTCTTGGGTCTTTCAACCAACTCCCAAACTTTATTTCTAGTGAAATTATTTAATTCTTCTTGCATGGAAATAACCCAATCCGGATCAACAAGTGCTTCATCTACACGCTTAGGCTCATGAAAAGATACAAAAGAATAATGTTGACAAAAAGAAGCAACACGAGATCGAGTTTGAACACCCTTACTAATGTCACCCATGATTTGATCAATGGGGTGATCTTTGGCGACTTGATGATGAATTCTTGGTTGATCAATTGGTTCTTGAGTCGATGGAGAAGGTGTAGTCATAGGGGCCATTTGATCATCTTCTTGGGGTGAGTCATTGTTGCTTGAGTTACCCTCTTACTGATCATGATCATTTGTTGTGGAAGTAGATGGATTTACTTGAATAGAGATTGATGGACCTTCATCGTCATCTTCTTCTCTAGGTATGATATCCCTGATAGCCATAGTCTTCATTGCTTTACTCAATTCTTCACCTCTCACATCATCTAAATTCTCTTTCTCATCTTGAGAGCCCAATGTTTCATCAAATTACACATCATATGCTTCCTCAACAAATCCCTTGGACTTGTTGTATACTCTATAAGCTTTGGAATTTGAAGAATATCTAAGAAGAAATCCCTCATCACACTTGCTTTGAAATTTAGACAACCGAGAGCCTTTCCTCAAGATATAGCACTTGCAACCAAAAACTCGAAAATATGAAATATTGGGCTTCCTTCCAGTTAGAAGTTCATATGGTGTTTTGTTGAAGAATCTATGACAATATAGCCTACTAGAGGCATGGCAAGCGGTGTTGATAGCTTTGACCCAAAAAGAATCCGAAACTTTGTACTCATCTAGCATTGATCTTGCCATCTCAATCAAGGTCCTAATTTTTCTCTCAACTACACCATTTTGTTCCGGTGTATATGTAGTTGAGAACTCATGCTTGATTCCTTTCTCATCACAAAACTCTTCAACATTTGTGTTCTTGAATTCACTACCATTGTCACTTCTAACTTTCTTCAACTTTAGCTCAAATTCATTTTAGGCTCTTCTCACAAATGACTTGAAAATGTCACAAGTAATAGCTTTGTCATGAAAAAAGAATACCCATGTGTATCTTGAATAATCATCCACAATTACAAGACAATAGGCATTGCCACCAATGCTTCTATATGTAGTACGACCAAATAAATCCATATGTAGTAATTCCAATGGTCTTGTGGTTGACATAGTACTCTTGTTAGGATGTGGATTGGCAACTTGTTTTCCAACTTGACAAGCACTACACAATTTATCTTTCTCAAATTTTACATCTTTCAAGCCAAGAACTAAGTCATGCTTCACTAATCGGTTGAGTTGTTTCATACCAACATGACCAAGTCTTCTATGCCATAACCAACCCATAGAGGCCTTTGAAAATAAGCAAGTAGTCAAATTTGCCTTTTTAGATGAGAAATCCACTATATATAGGCTCTCATGACGAAATCCCTTAAAAATAGAGTCTTTCCCATCAAGTGAGGTAACCTCAAAATCATTGCTAGTGAATGTACATTTATAACCATTATCACAAAGTTGAGAAATAGATAGCAAATTGAAATTGAGGGAATCAACTAGCAAGACATTGGAGAGATTATAATCTTTGGAGATAGGTACATCACCAATGCCTTTTATGCCTCCCTTGCTATCATCTCCAAAAGTGATGTTATCAAAATCGGAAATGTCTTCATCAAGATGAGAATATTTTTCTTTCACCGGTCATGTGGTTTGTACAACCACTATCAATAACCCAATGTCTTCCTCCGGCTTTATAGTTCACCTACAAAAGTGTCGGTGCGGAATGTAGTCCCGACACTAACTAGTAGTAAGCGCCAAGGTCTGTCCCTCGATGGTTGGTGCTAAGCAACTAGAGACACTTGGTTTATCCTGGTCCCGGCCGGAGCCGTACGTCCAGCAGAGGCATGCTCGGGGCACTATATTGCTTTGCACCGGGGTGCCTGTAGTGGGGTGGCTACAAGCAAGGCGGGAGAGGAGGCGCGGCCCCCAAGTCCCTGGTGGAGTGATCGAAGTGAGTTCAGATGTTGTGGGAGAATTGAGGAGTGTGTGCTTGATGCCGTTTCGGATGTTCGTATATCGATGTCCCTGCGGCGAGGGGGATCGCTTTCCTTTTATAGACCAAGGAGAGGGCGATTTACAAGCGTGCCGCACTATTTAGCTACAGGCAGGGGTATGGCGTGCATCACCGGGGAGTCGGCGGCCGTCCTGGCGGCTCTCGCCACGATCTTGTCATCATGGCGTGTCCTGTGCCCGAACAGTGGCGGCTTCGAGGGTAGGGCGTAGTGGTTGACCGTGGCGTCTTCATACGGGCTCGAGGAAGCCGTTGACAGCGATCCGTACGGGGTACAGTGGCAGGTGTGGCGGCGTCCCGTCCCCGCGTGCCTCACAGCACCGGAGTGGTTGTAGCAGTGCCCGGCGTGGTGCTGCGAGCACGGGGGCGGCCACATAGGACCAACAGTGGCGGGGATGGCGTCTCGCCGGCCTAGCGTCATGATTTGGCCCTGCAGGTTCACAAGAAAGTGGTTCGAGGGTGTAGCCGGCCCCCTTCCAGGGCGCGGTGCGTTAGCCGTACGGGAGTAGGCAGCGTAGTGCCACAGAGCTGACACTGGCCATATCGCACAGTCCCCCACAGTGGCGGGGACGGGTTCCCCCTAGGGAGTTGGCGCAACAGCGCCGGGGCATGATTCCCAGGCGCATGATGGCGCCGCCCTGCTGTGTCAGAGCATTGAATGCTCGTACCCACGTGCGGGAACGGGCGTGTGTGTGAGGGAGCCTCGAGCGAGGCGGAGGCGAACCCTCAAGCGAAGCGGAACCCGCTCGAGGGGGCCGTAAGCCCTCGAGCGAGGCGGAATCGGCTCGAGGGGACCGTGAGCCCTCGAGCGAGGCGGAACCCGCTCGAGGGAGGCGTGAACCCTCGAGCGAGGCGGAGCCTGCTCGAGGGGGCCTTTGGGTGGGCCACTCCGGTGGGCCGCAGGACCACCGCAGTGTGGGCCGTGCCCCGTGTGTGCGCTTAAGTGAGAGGTGTTTCGCTTTGGTTTTTTGCAGGTTTTAAGCAGGATTCCCCTGGTTGTTTTAGGGGACCCTCAGGGCTGTCCCCGACAGTAGCCCCTGAGCATCTGCGGGTATGCCGGCCAGGCTCCCGCAGATGCTGAAGCCTACTGATAGGACATCCTTCCTCCCTGGTTGCTAATGTTCTCCGTGGGGCCGCGTCAGCGGACCCACGGGTCTAGCCCCCGAAGCCCTGTAGGAGCGTGAGTGCTCCTGTAGGGGTTTTACCGCGGAATCTGGTCAGTGGGCGTGGTGCATATCCCAACCGGCGTCGGCGATGTTTCAGCCGGCTTCGGTGACGCACGCGCAACTGGCACTATCTGCGGCCGGTGCAACCGAGGAGGTGTAGCCGTGCGTCGAGCCCCCGAGCCTGGGCCCATTCAAGGCGATCGGGGCGAGCTCTCCGACTTGTTTTTAACGCGCCCTCGCCGTCCCTCCGCGGGACGGAGGGTGAGGTTTCCGCAACCCCCATCGATCGGGTCGCGGATTGCGGATTCCTCAGTGAGCTGTTAGTGGGTGGTTCGAGTGGACGCCCATGCCCCGTTCGATAAGGGTAGGCTGCGCGGTCCGGAAACGCGTCCATTAAAGCGCTTGCGTGGGTTTGCTAGTGGGGCTCGGTCCCATTCGCTAGGGACCAAGGGCGCGGAAGCTCTCCCTCGGTGGGATCCCCCCGGCTAGCTGCCCTCGCTGGCTCTCGAACACGACATGTGGGGCACCCTCGAGCCGGCGGGCTCGAGGAAAGGCTCGAATGCGCGTGCCCTCATCGTCCCTGACTCTGGTGATCTGGGGTGCCTGTTCGAACCCGTTGAAGGTCAGGCTCCGAACCTCTGATCAGTAGGGCCGTACGGGGTGGCGGCTGGGCGCCCCCGTCTTTCGCATCTGCAGGTTTCAAGGGTCCCTGATCGTGTAAGCCCCCGAACCGCTGATCAGTAGTTCTCGTGAATCGAGGGCACCTACGGCGCCCGTTTGTTTCAAACGGGCTTCGAGGCCTCTGGTCGATGTTTGCACCCTTCGAGGGTCGTATTTGTTTGAGCCTGGGGCTCGGGCCGCTCGAGGGTCTTCCTTACTCAGTAAGGGACTGGGCCATTTAATGCTCGCAGTCGCGACTGTAGTCTCGCGCCGCGGGCACGCCTTTTCAGGCGCTGCGGCCGCGCGCGTAGTGGGCGGAGTGGGCAGGCGGATGTGACCGCCTGCCTCGGCCCTCCGGTTACCGTGCCGTGATGATGGCGTTCGTGCGGTTGCGTGGCTGCCGCGGTCGTGGTGGGGCCCGTTCGTCAGCAAGGGAATATTCCACCTGCAGTTAATGCATGCGGGGCGCACGCTCCGGAGAGCACGCCTGCGGCCTATAAATCCGACGAGAGGGGAAAGGGCGGTTTTTTACCTTTGCGCTCAGCATTCGCCGTTCTTGCTTCTTGTGCTCTAGCCCCCGAGTCACTCTCGCCATTGCGCCCCTGCTCTCAGAGCTCTTCTTGCTTCTTGTTCTTCGCTTTCTCGATCGCTCGCTCGCATGGCTCCCCAGCAGCCTCTCGTCATCATCGACCCGTTGGCGTGGGAGCGCTCGACGGTGACACCGCTGGCACTGGGCCAGCTGGTGGCCGGCGGCCAGCTAGCGGCGAATGAGGACGGGCAACCGGCCGAGTGGATCATGCCGTCGGAAAGGGAGCGAGTGCCCAACCCTCCGTACGGCTACGTGGTCAGCTTCGTCCGCTTTCATGAGCGCGGTTTCACGGCGCCGGCGAGCCGCTTCATGCGGGCCCTCTGCCACCACTACAGCGTGGAGCTTCACAACTTCTCGCCGAACGCGATCTCGCAGGCGGCCACATTCGTTGGCATTTGCGAGGGCTTCCTGGGGATCCCGGTGAACTGGGATCTCTGGGTTCATCTCTTCCGCGCGGAGCTGTACACGCTGCCGACGACGGAGACGAGGACCCGTCGCGCGGTGCGCGCCGGCGGTATGTCGCTCGCCGTGCGGACCCAGCGCAAGGACGACTACATCCCCTGCACGATGACGACCAACAACGCAGACTGGGAGCGGGGGTGGTTCTACCTCCGCAACGCCGAGCCCGGCCTCCCCCCTACACCGGCAAGGTGCTCCGGGAGAGGCCCGCCTCCTGGTACCACGGGGTGTCCCCGCCCCAGCACCAGGCGCGGTTGGACTCGCTCCTGGCTGCGCTGAGGAACCTGGCGGGCCGCGGGCTGACTGCGGAAGTCGTTCTCGCCCACCTCCACCACCGACGGGTCGTCCCCCTGATGGAGAGGCCGCTTCGCATCTACGAGATGACCGAGCTCGCGGACCCCGTCGCGTTGGCGAAATCGCGGCCGGCCGGCCGGCCCCTTCCCGCGGGAATACGCGGCCACCCGGGCGCGGCGCGCTATCGACCCCAAGTCCGGGCGCTACGACGACAAGGCCCTATGGGATCTCGAGATGCTGCCCACCGGCCCTCTGGTGAGCGGAGTTCTTGATTTCATTTCCAGTTTCGCTAGTTTTCCGAGTTGTCGACGCATTTTAATGCCTTGCCTGTAGATGGGAGTGTGAGCGCCGCGAAGTCCGAGCCGCCCACCCCCCGCTCCCGCGCGCTGTCACACCCTGAAATTTCCGAATTTCAGGATGTGAATAGAAAGAATATTTAAACAAGAATTTTCTCATAATTTTAAAAAAATTTCTCAACATTTATTTTATTTACAAGAAATATAGTATAGGAAAAAAAATCGTTGATTGTTTTTCTGAATTAAATAAATTGGTTCATGAGTGTTGCATTCATGCTGATGCATCCTAATATTTCTTGAGTGCAAAAATATTTTTTAAAAAAATAAGTTTAGACAACATTTAGGTTCCTCCAAAAATGTTCCAGCTTTTCCTAGCATATATTCTCCTTCTTCGTAGAGCTAAATCTATCTTCTGTAAACTCCAAAATCTTTTTCTTAAGCTCGAACTATTTTATTTGGGGCTACTCGTGGTCTAAACTATCTCTATGAGTTTTTGCCTATAAAGTCATCATTTTAGTTACTGTCATCTAAACATGTCTTCTTATCTTTTTCAAGATCCTATACAGCATGTGTAGTAATCCAAATTGTATTGTGTTATCTTTTGTTTTCCCTTACTATTTTCTTTTCTTAATTTTCATCTATCATTGCAATTCCTTCATGGGCCAATGTGAAGGCACACAGACCATATTCTCTTTCATCTTTTGCCGTTCCAATTCCATCTTTGTTTTGGTGTAAAGCTGGTCCGTCGTCGAGCTGCAACGAGCAAGAGTCGAGGTTCACCGAGTTTGTTTCAAACCAGAACCGGGCCGAATATATTTTATCTGCAGCGTACATGTTGCAAGTCTCATAACCAGCCATATATAATCTTCGTGGGCTTTCTTTTTCCATCTTTTGTTATTCCTTATGTGCCCTAGCTCTCCACCGCCATCAAGCTTGTCTAACAGCAAGCGCCGCCGCCGCCGCTTGTCGCTCTGCGCATCCTGCTGCTACTCTCGCCCATCGTTGATCAGTCTGCGCCGCCGCCGGGAACCGGAGTCGAGGGAGCTACACGACCTGCTGCCTCCTCCAGAGCGTCCCCGTATCCTTGCCGTGCACGAAGCCGCCGCTGCTCATGACCTAGCGATGTTGCGGTGCACCATTCAGATCAAGATGAAAGCGTCGTCGATCCCATCAGCACCAGCAGCTCCGTCGTCGTCGGCCACCAGAAGCAACCTCGTGGCACCAGGAAGAAGCCATCCACAGCACGTACTTGGCCGCAGCAAGCCATATGCACCGTCCATGACTCCACCTATGCCAGCCACCGGGGAAGACTTCACCACGAGCAGCGCCAGCATGGTGATACGGAAGCCGTCGAGGTTGTCATTCCTGTAGTGATCTGCTGTCCGAGAAGCATGTCTCACGATAAGCCTGAATCATGGATGCCGTCGTCAAGTTCTATATCTGCTCGTCGTCATCGAGTTCAATCCTTATGCTCATCTCCGCCGGTCATCGTGGGACCTCGTCGCCTATAAAATTTTTCTGTGTGCCGAATCGTGATGAACCTCCATCTGTGCTGTCGATCAGCAGGTCGGTGCTGCCCTAGTTGTCTCGCCAAGACACAGATCGTCGAATACCTTGCAAAGCTATCCACCACCAGCCATGCACATCAACACGTACAACATGGTGAGCAATATCTTAAATTACTATCTAGTTTTTCTCCCTTGTCTGACCCTGACGAGTTACGTGTAGCAACGCCACAAGGCTCAGGCTACTTGCTCTAGAACTAGTCAATCAAATTCAATTCCTATTTGTACAAGCTCAAGCTGTACGTGTTCCTTCCATGCACATTTATGCAATAAACTTTGTCCTTTTCTTTTGGACAAAGAAATAGGATTTGTACTGTATATTTCCAGTATGATTAAACATGTGAAATCTGGTGGCATTATTCATCATAATTAATCTGTAGTATATATTCTGTTTCCAATACTACAAACCTTGCCCACCGTTACATTGTTAATTTCATAGCTCTGATTATTCATTCCATTTATCTATATCCTTGTTGTGTCATGTTTTCCTTGCTCAATGATGTCATATTCCTTTTACTTCCATGCATTCTGAAATATATTTATTTCCATCACAACTTTGTTTATCTCATATCGCTTTAGTTCCGATCTCAGTAATTCTTTCTCTGACGCGCGTAGACTAGTTTTGTACCGTTATAGTACGTATGTGTCGTTGTATAGTTCGTTTCACCATAACTTGTGCATTAGCATGTGTATCACCCATTACTTATTTTAAGACAAAAGTTGCATGATTAATTTTAACTAATACTTATTCCATAGCTTTTCTAAATAAAAGTGATTAGGTTCTATTCCGGTTTTCTTTAATCATGATGTAAATTGGTTAATGCTTATTTATAACTAGCTTTTATAAATAAAAGATGCTTAGTGCTACAAATCGGTTTTCATAATAAATTTAATATGCTTAATGGTATTATAATTATCTTTTCAATATTAATATGCTTAGTTGAACACGAAATATAAAGTTATTCGATTAGATTCTTTCACATGCCTTTTCTTTTAATGTTAATTGTTAATTGGATATAACTTGTACTTAAATATCTGCTAATAAATATGATTAGGTTTACCGTGTTTTCTTAACTAAACATAACCTGCTATGTAATATTCTTGGCACATTATTTTATAATTAAAACATATGAAGCACGTAGTCTCTTGTTGTTGATAATGATCTTTTGATAGCTTCGACCTTAGTTTCGTTTTCAACGTTCCTTGCGTTTGCGTAACCATAGAATCGAGTCTATCCTTTAGTGTGCTCTTTTAAAGTTTTCTTTTGATTGGTGTATTGTTCTTAGTTATACTTGTTGCTTTGTATGTTGTGCCGATGTTTGCTTCGAGTAGAAGAAGGATCGTTGTTCGTTGCTTTGAAGATAAGGAGTTTCAAGAGAGCAAGTGTTGAAGAGCAGTAAGAGTAGCTTTTCGTTGGAGAAAGGCAAGTGTCCCTAACCACCTTCTTCCTATGCTTTATTTACGAGAATACTTTTGCATTAATAGGAACATGGAGAACCACCCAGGAAAACAGTACTACCACAAGACATATGGCTCTGTCTTGGCCAATTAATTAGAAAACCTGGTGTTAGGTATGCTTTACCCGATAGGGGTTGGGGGTTGCCGGTAGTTGGTGTATAGCCCGGCCCTCGGACCGATCTCGCTCTATGGTAGCTTCGCGCCGAGAGAGGTTTATGCATTGCGCCGTCAAGTAACCTAGCGAGCGTCCGCACTGGGGGGATCTTTGTAAAGGCCTCGTAGCGTCCCTATGCAATCACACCTCGGTAGTGTGGTATGGTGTCTTGCAAACACCGCATGGTTGGGTCTAAAGTTCTTCGGGACTTTTACGCGACTTGTGGGTAAAGATGTACAACCTCTGCAGAGTGTAAAACTAATCGATTAGCCGTGCTCACGGTCAAGAGCGGCCTGGACCCTCACACGATTAATTAAACTTAAAGATGGACTTTAAATCATTTCTGGTTAGTTCTTGTGGCCTTGCTGAGTACCAACCATAAGTGTACTCATCCTTGTTTACTGCTGCTCAGAAGAAAAAGGTGTGAAGCTATTGAAGATGGTGCTGATGCCAGGCGTACGTAGCCCCCAGTCGATTGCTTGTGGAGTTGGCGCCTCCGTTTCCAGGATTGAGCTGTATAACTCTAATAGAATAGTAAGTTTGTTTATGTTTTTATACGGATACTGTTACTATTATTCACTTATGTCTACTATATGCATGAAACTTGATCCTGGCATGCATATAGGTATGCACTTGGTTTGCTTTTCTAAAACCAAGTGTGACACGCGCGCGGCGCAGCAGCGAGAGCGGGAGCGGGTGACTCGCAGGAGGGAGCGCGCGACGCGGCACCGGGAGCATCGCGAGTGGAGGAGCGAGGAGTTCCGGCTGCGCGAGCAGCAGGGACTCTCCTCGCCAGGGACCGAGGAGTACTCGTCATCGGACGAGGAGGAGGAAGAGGAGGAAGAGGCTAGGGGGCAGGTCCTCCCCGATAGGTGGGAGCCTGCGCCCCCGTCACCGGAGCCGGCTCCGGTGGCAGGAGTAGCATCGCCTGGGGCGGGCGCGGAGGCGTCCGCCACCGCGCCGGTCGCGACGAGAGGCGGCGCGGGTCGCGGCGGCGCCGCGCGCGTGCCTCCAAGGCGTCCGCTCGCGTGGCGGAGGCGTTCGTGCGTGCGGCGGGGCTCGCGCGCGCGCGCGGTGGAGATGGCCGGAGGCGCGGCGGCGGCCGCGCCGGCCGCAACCGCAACGTCAGCGGGGACCTCGAGGAAGAGGAAGCGCGCCTTCTCCTCTTCGAGGTAAGGGATTGTCTTTCGAAGGGTCGCGTTCCCGATAGGCGTGCATTTGACAGTTCGTTTGCGTTTCCGCAGGACGGTGCCAGCTGTGCCCCCCCTCGCACCGGCCAAGGTGCTGAGGGCGGATGCGTCCATCCCCACCCGGCGGCGTTCGTCAAGGGCGCCGCGGGTGGGGGCGAGCGAGGGCGGCAACGGCGAGCGCGAGCTCGCGAGGCGCGCCCGAGGCCTCGAGGCCGCAACCGGTGGTCTCGCCGCCGAGCCGCGGCGGTGGTCGGCCGAGGAGCGGCGGGCGCCGGCCGTGGTGGAGGCGCGGCCGGCGACGGTCGCGGTGGAGGCAAGGCCGGGAGCGGAGGCACGGCCGGCGGCGCCGGGCCGCGGCGGCATTGCCGGCCGGCGTCCGGTGTGGAGGGCCACCCGGCGCCCGCGGCCGCCGAGACGCGGCCGGGAGGCGGCGGCCGTGGTGCCGCAGCGAGAGCCCTCGCGGCCGCGGAGGCGAGGTCGGAGGCGGCGGTGGGGGCGCAGCGAGAGCCCGTGCTCGCGGGCAGCCTCCCGGCGATGGCGGTGGAGATCCCGGACGACGACGCCCCGCCGCCTGGGTGGGACCAGTGGGTGAACCTGCCCATGCCATCCCCCGAGCCCCGGGAGGGGCGCTCGTGAGGCGGTGGGACGGCCACATGGTGGCCGGGGGCCGAGGGCACGGCGCCGAGGCTTCTTCTTCCCGCGCCGGCCGCTCCGCTTCGGGAGAGGGGCGCGTTGATGAGCCGCCCGCCTTCGCCGACGCTCAGGAGGAGCAGCATCTGTGGGGGGAGCTCCGTGACTGTCGGGGACAGCCCTGAGGGTCCCCTAAAACAACTGGGAAACCCTGCTTAAAACCTGCAAAAAACCTGCAAAAAACCAATGCTAAACGCATCTCACTTAAGCGCACACACGGGGCACGGCCCACGCTGCGGTGATCCCCGCGGCCCACCAAAGCGGCCCACTCAAAGGTCCCCTCGAGCAGGCTCCGCCTCGCTCGAGGGTGGACGCCTCCCTCGAGCAGGTTCGGTCCCGCTCGAGGGTTCACAGCCCCCTCGAGCGGGCTCCGCCCCGCTTGAGGCTCCCTCACACGCGCGCCCGCTCCCTCATGCGGGTACGTGCATTTAATGCTCTGACACGGCGGGGCGGCGCCATCATGCGCCAGGGAAACACGCCCCGGCCCTGTCGCACCAACTCCCTAGGGGGAACCCATCCCCGCCACTGTAGGAGACTGTGCGGCGTGGCCGGCGTCAACCCCGTGACACCACGCCGCCTACTCCCGTACGGCTAACGCGCCGCGCCCTCGAAGGGGGGCCGGAACACCCTCGAACTGCTTTCTCGTGACCTTGCAGGGCCAGGTCGTGACGCTAGGCCGGCGGGACGCCATCCCCACCACTGTTGGCCCAGTACGGGCACACCCGTGCTCGCAGCACCACGCCGGGCGCTGTTACAACCACTCCGGCGCCGTAAGGCACGCGGGAACGGGACGTCGCCACGCCTGCCACGATATCCCGTACGGATCGACGTCAGCAACCCCCTCGAGCCCGCCTGGGGACTCCACGGCCAACCACTGCGCTCCTACCCTCGAAGCTACCACTGTTCGGGTACAACATACGCCATGATGACCAGATCGCGGCAAGGACCGTCAAGGCGGCCGCCTACTCTACGGCGTTGCACACCATACTTCCCCATGTAGCTGAATAGTGTGGCATGCTTGTAATTCACCCTCTCCTTGGCCTATAAAAGGAAGGTGAACTCCCCCGCCGCAGGGGACAAGGAACAACAGATGACACGACACAACACACACACATTCCACAATTCTCCCACAACATCTGAACCCCTTCCGTTCACTTCATCAGGGACTTGGAGGCCACGCCTCCTCTCCCGCTTTGCTTGTAGCTGCCCCACTATAGGCACGCCGGTGCTGAGCAATATAGTGCCCCGAGCACACCAATGCTGGACGTACGGCGCCCGGCCGGAACCAGGATAAACCTTGTGTCTTTAGTTGCTTGGCATCGACCATTGAGGGATAGACCTCGGCGCTTATTACTGGTTAGTGTCGGGACCACATTCCGCACTGATAGTTGGCGCCCACCGTGGGGCACACGAGCGCCGAAGATCAATCCGCCGCCAACTCCCTCCATGGTGATTCGCACCGAGTACCGCGGCACGCGTTACTCCATTGGCAGCTCGGACCCCCTCCCCGCCGGGTTTGAGATCCAGTTCGGGGGCCTGAACTTTCAGGCTACGGGGAACGGCTACCTGATGCGCCTCATCAACCGTGAGGAGCTCCGTGCGCGGCGCCAAGCCGGGTCCGCCCCGGTCGCCGGCGCGCGCGTCGCCACGACGCAAATGCCCACCGGCACGGACGCCGCGGGCCCGTCGGCGTCTCGGCGTTGCCGCCGCTCCGGTCGCACTCAAGCCGGGCGCGGTCGGAGCGACGACAAGCCGAGCGCGTCGCCTCCCAACGCGGCGCGCGCCGTCGGCACGACGACCGCCGCCCCGGTGGGAGAGCGAGTGGTCTCCGGGCCGCGCTTTCCCATCGGTCTGCGCGGCGCTGCGACGGCCTACAACGCCAGCGCCAACACCACGATGCGCAGGGTTCCCCCTGGCCGTCACGTCTACGTCGCCAGGGATCCTAGCGCCTCCGCCGGCGACGAGTCGTCCCTAGGCTCTCTTGACGCGTTGCTACCCGCCAACCATCACGGGTACGCGGAGTTGGACTTTTCCGGCGTGCCGGACCCAGTAATGTTCAGGCGATTCCTCGGCACCACGGACTACTGGTTCGGCTGCTCTGACGACTCCAGCACCGGAAGCTACGATCCTGCGCGGGAATGCTGCGTCGTCATCGCCAACGACCCAGCGAATGCCACCGGCGCAGCGGGCGCCGGCGACGGAGAAGTTACGCCCGCTCTAGGGACCGCTTCGCGCCTGCCAGCGGGACCAAGCGCCCCTGCTCCTTCACCTCCAACGGGAGCTGACATCGACGCACAGCTAGCCCAAGCCCACGAGCTCGAGGCCAAGCTGGCAGAGGAGTATCGGACGGTAGGGTTGCTCCGCGTCTCTATGGCAGGGGAAGCCTCTGCGCGCGGCGAACGCGTGCAGGAGCTAGGCATACAGGCCCGCGACCGCATCAACGCCGATTTCAACGTCGACAACCCGGATACGCCTCCGCGAGCGAGCCAAAAGCTCATCGCCGCCGCAACACTGTTGCGGGCCATGCCCGCCCCTTTTACGCCCGAGGCGCGGAACCTGCACCGTGAGGCGCAGGCCCTCATCGAGCAAGCGGCCGTCCGCGGTGCCGAGAGCCTCGGCGTCCCGCATCCGCCAGCAGGGGGACGTGTGGGGCGATGTGGGCGCGCAGGGGGCCGAACCCTCGGTGCACGAGGGTGGAGCGACGGAGCGCCCCGCCAACCCGGGACGCACACCGGCTAAAGAACGGCTCCTCGACACGTGCGGGCAGGCACGGGACGGTGATACCCGCAACGTCATCAACGCTTGGCGGACGAGCAAAGCGGACGCGCGGGCGGCCGCGGGCTACCACCCCCGACGGGGTGGACGCTACGACAGCGACGAGGACCGCTCGCCAACACCGGAACCCCCGGGGACCTGTGTGTTCAGTCGGGAGATCCGTGCGGCGGCCTTCCCCCAGCGCTTCCGCCAGCCCACGACCATCGTCAAGTACAACGGGGAGACGGATCCCCGCGTGTGGCTCAATGACTACCGCCTAGTGTGCCAGCTGGGCGGGGCCACCAGTGACGAGGTCATCATCCGCAACCTCCCCCTGCACCTCGCCGACTCAGCTCGGACATGGCTCGAGCACCTGGCGGCCAGTCAGATCCGCAACTGGGATGACTTGGTCCGCACGTTCGTCGGCAACTTCCAGGGATCGTATGTGCGCCCTGGGAACTCCTGGGACCTGCGCTCCTGCACCCAGAAGCCCGGAGAGTCGCTCCGGGACTTCATACGGCGCTTCTCCAAGCGCTGCACGGAGCTCCCAAGCGTGGCGCAATCCGAGATTGTGCATGCCTTCCTCTAGGGCACCACGTGCCGGGATCTTGTGCGCGAGCTGGGGCACAGCCCGCCGGTCGACTCGAACGAGCTATTCGATATCGCCACCAGTTTTGCCTCAGGTGAAGAGGCCGTGGGGCGATCTTCGACGGCAAGAAGGGCAAGCGCACGGACGACGCGCCCGCGGAGGGCAGCAAGTCCAAAGAGCTCCACCGGAAAGACAAGCGAGGCAAGAAGGGGAAGAAGCCGCGCCGTGAGGCGCGCGAGCAGGGACGCGACGGCAACGACGCCGAGGCCCTTGCTGTTGACCCGGCTCGACGGGGCCCTCGACCGGCCCCTCGAGGTCCGGGGGTGTTCGACGACATGCTGAAGAAGCCATGTTCATACCACAAGACACCGGTGAACCACACCCTCGAGCAATGCGACTTGCTCAAGCGGTTCTACGGCCGCGCCGCCGCGAAGGACGCTGAGGCCAAGAAGGACAGGGGTGATGGCGACGCCGGCGGCTTCCCCACCGTGGAGAACGTGTTCCTCATCTTCGGGGGGCCCAACGTCGACATGTCGAGCCGCCAGCGCAAACGGGAGTGGCATGAGGTTCTCGCCGCGGAGAAGGCGCCTCCCTCCTTCCTTGACTGGTCGGAGGACGCCATCACCTTCAGTCGCGAAGATCATCCGAACCGCATCCCTAACCCAGTCCAGTACCCACTGGTGGTCGACCCGGTCATTGGGAACGCGCGGTTCTCAAAGGTCCTGATGGACGGAGGCAGCAACCTCAACATCCTCTACGCTCACACGCTGCACCTGCTGGGGATCAGGTTGGACCAGCTACGGCCCAGCACGACGCCGTTCCATGGCGTCGCGCCGGGCAAGCGCGTCCAGCCCCTCGGGCAGATCGATCTGCCTGTTTGGTTCGGCACTCCAAGCAATTACCGCAAGGAGATGCTCACCTTCGAGGTGGTGGGGTTCAGGGGCGCATATCACGCCATACTTGGGCGGCCCTGCTACGCCAAGTTCATGGCCATCCCCAACTACACCTACCTCAAAATGAAGATGTCGGGACCGAACGGCGTCATCACCGTGGGCTCGTCCATCGAGCACGCATTCAACTGCGACGTCGAATGCGTAGAGCACGCGGAAGCGCTGGCGCTGGATGAAGCGCTGGTGACCACCTTGGAGAATATGGTCAATGAGGACCTCGACTCCACCACCAAGCACGCTGGCAACTTCGAGGCCGCAGAACAGACCAAGGAAGTGCCCCTCGACCCTGCTGCCCCCGAGGGCAAGGCGTTGAGGGTCAGTTCTACCCTCGACCTGAAATAGGAAGTGGTGCTCGTCGACTTCCTCCGCGCCAACGCCGACATCTTCGCGTGGAGCCCCTCGGACATGCCAGACATCCCGAGGGAGGTCGCCGAGCACTCCCTTGATATCCTACCTCACTCCCGCGCCGTGCAGCAACGGCTCCGCCGCTTCGACGAGGAGCGGCGGTGGGCGATCAGAGCGGAGTTGCGGAAGCTTCTCGAGGCCGGGTTCATCAAGGAAGTGTTCCACCCTACGTGGCTAGCCAATCCTGTACTAGTAAAGAAAACGAACGGGAAGTGGCGGATGTGTATAGACTACACCAGTCTTAATAAAGCATGTCCTAAAGTTCCTTTTCCTTTGCCACGTATCGATCAAATCGTTGATTCGACTGCCGGGTGCGAGCTACTTTGTTTCCTTGATGCCTATTCCGGGTACCACCAAATCAAGATGAAGGAGTCCGACCAGCTCACGACCTCATTCATCATGCCGTTCGGGATGTTTTGCTACGTCACGATGCCATTCGGCCTCCGGAACGCGGGTGCAACGTACCAACGGTGCATGCAACACGTTTTCGGAGACCACATCGGCCGGACCGTAGAGGCGTATGTAGACGACATAGTAGTGAAAACCAGGAAGGCGGACGACCTGGTTGGCGACCTCAGCATCCTGTTCGGCTGCCTACGGGCCAACGGGGTAAAATTGAACCCCGAAAAATGTGTCTTTGGCGTGCCGCGGGGCATGCTTCTAGGATACATAGTCTCCCAGCAAGGCCTCGAGTCCAACCCTGAAAAGGTTGCAACCCTCGAGCGAATGGGTCCGATTCGGGACCTCAAAGGGGTACAGTAGGTGCTGGGGTGCCTTGCCGCCTTGAGCCGCTTCGTCTCGCGGCTCGGCGAGAAAGGCTTGCCCCTATACCACCTCCTCAAAAAGCACGAGCGCTTCTCCTGGACCACCGAGGCCCAAGAGGCGCTTGACAAGCTGAAGGCATCCTTGGCTCACGCCCCGATCCTCACACCACCGAAAGATAGCGAACCTCTGCAACTCTACGTGGCTGCGACCACCCAGGTGGTCAGCGCCGTGATCGTGGTAGAGCGCGCGGAGGAGGGGCACGCCTTGCCGGTTCAGCGGCCGGTGTATTACATCAGCGAGGTCTTGTCCGATACCAAGGTGCGCTACCCCCAAGTCCAAAAGCTGCTCTACGCAGTGGTCCTCTCACGGCGCAAGCTCCACCACTACTTCAAGGCCCACCCCGTCACGGTGGTTTCCTCCTTTCCGCTAGGAGAAATCATCCGCAATCCGGACGCAGCGGGCAGGATCGCCAAGTGGTCAGTGGAGCTAATGGGTGAAGCACTCGCCTATGCCCCACGCAAGACCATCAAGTCCCAGATCTTGGTGGATTTCGTCGCCGAGTGGACGGACACGCAGCTGCCGCCGCCGCATATCCAGGCAGAGTGCTGGACTCTGTATTTCGACGGCTCGGCGATGAAGACCGGGGCGGGCGCGGGCCTGCTCTTCGTGTCGCCCCTCGGGAAGCACATGCGGTATGCGGTGCGCCTACATTTCCCCGCGTCAAACAACATGGCTGAATACGAGGCCCTGCTCTGCGGCCTCGTAATCGCCATCGAGATAGGCGTCAAACGCCTCGACGTGCGGGGAGATTCGCAGCTCGTGATTGACCAAGTCATGAAAAACGCGAGCTGCCACGATGACAAGATGGAAGCGTACTGCAAGGCCGTGCGGGCCCTCGAAGACAAGTTCTACGGCCTCGAGCTGAACCACGTGCCCCGCCGGTACAACGAAGAGGCGGACGAGCTGGCCAAGATTGCGTCGGGGCGGATCACTGTCCCCCCGAACGTCTTTGCTCGAGATATCGCCCAGCCGTCCGTCGCCCTCGAGCCGCACCCCTCGAACCACACGGAACCCTCGAGGGCTCCCTCGAGTCCATCTGGCGCAGAGCCCATGGACAAGGACCCCTCGAACGAGGCGTACGTGCTCTTCCTCCTCGAGGGGTACGGTGCCAGCGAGGCCGAGGTCATGGACGTCGAGCCGGCCCCCAGTAGGGCGGACTGGCGCGACAAATACGTCGCCTGGATGGACCGAGGGGAACTCCCCGCGGATCGATCCGAGGCCAGGCACGTCACCAGGATGGCCAAGTCTTTTGCCCTCGTCGACGGCGAGCTGTACAAGCGCGCTGCCTCCGGCATCCTGCAGCGATGCGTGCCCATCCCCGAGGGACGCGAGCTCCTCCGGGACATTCACGCGGGCATCTGCGGCCACCACACTGCGCCCCGCACCCTCGTAGGCAACGCGTTCCGCCAGGGCTTTTACTAGTCACCGCGGTCGCGGATGCCAGCGAGATCGTATGCACCTGCGAGGGGTGCCAGTTCTACGCCCGCAAATCCAACCTCCCCGCGCACGTCCTGCAAACCATCCCCATTACATGGCCTTTCGCCGTGTGGGGGCTGGACATCGTCGGGCCCCTGCGAAAGGCGCCCGGGGGCTTCACCCACTTGTTGGTCACAATTGACAAATTTTCCAAATGGGTGGAGGTACGCCCCATCACGAACCTCAGGGCGGAGCAAGCGGTGACGTTCTTCACCGACATCGTCCATCGCTTTGGAGTGCCCAATTCCATCATCACCGACAACGGGTCCCAATTCACGGGCAGAATGTTCCTGGAGTTTTGCGATAAATTCCACATCCGTGTGGATTGGGCAGCTGTGGCGCACCCACAGACTAACGGCCAAGTAGAGTGTGTCAACGACATGATCCTACAAGGCCTCAAGCCCAGGATTTTCGACTAGCTGAACAAGTCTGGCCGGAAATGGCTCCAGGAACTACCTGCGGTCGTGTGGAGCCTAAGGACCACCCCGAGCAGAGCCACCGGGTTCACCCCGTTCTTTCTAGTCCATGGCGCGGAGGCCGTTCTCCCCACGGACTTAGAGTATGGGTCACCCAGGGTGCGAGGCTACGACGAGGACACCAACCAGCGGGCCCCCGAGGACTCACTAGACCAGCTGGATGAAGCACACCTCGTAGCCTTAATGCACTCGCAAGATACCAGCAATCCCTAAGGCGCTACCAGGCACGCAAGATACGCCGGCGGGACTTTAGCGAGGGGGATTTGGTCCTAAGGCTACGCCAAGACAAACGAGGATGCCACAAGCTATCACCTCCGTGGGAGGGACCCTACGTCGTGGTGAAGGTGCTCAAGCCCGGCACGTACAAGCTGGCCAACGAGGACGGCGAAGAACTCACCAACGCTTGGAACATCCAACAGCTACGTCGCTTCTACCCCTAGCTAGGATTTCCAAGTCTTTTGTTGTAACTTACCTGCCCAACACCTCAGTTGGCAGTGATCGTGTAAATAACAAAAATTCAATAAAAAGGGCAACTCGGCTTTCCCCAGAAAACCAAGTCACCCTCGGGGGCTACTACGGGGGGCACCCCCCCAAAAATGGTCCCATTTTTTCGCAAAAAAACTACGTGCGCTAAGTTTGGTTCAGCCTTGGCCTCGAGCAAAGTTCAAACAGGGCGCGGACGACCTCGTGGAAAGGGCACGCAAGCTAGAGACAGCCTACGCCTCCACGAGGATACGACCCTTCTCTCTTGCGCCCGGCCCAGCAGGTTATTTGCGAAAATCGAACTCCCCTAACTCGAATCTACTCAGGAAAAAGAAGAAACAAAACAACGCCATCAAATAACAAACATCTTTTGCTCCACCAAATGTTTGAAACAAAACGATTGTTTATTTACATGGCCACACGGCCCACATACTGACACACAAACAAAAAAGGGCCTGGCGCCCATCAATCTTTAGGCCTGAGGAGCATCGTCATCGACGGCGTCCGGGAACAGGAATTCCTCGAAGGCTTCGGCGAGCGCCTCGGCGGCGTCAGCATCCAACGCGTCCACGCGCTCCATCGCCACCTCGTCCTCGACGCCCTCGGGGACGATGTAGCCCTCCGCCACGGCTTCGAAGTTAATCTCGTAATGAGATCGCACCACTCCGAGAGCCTTCTGGACGCCAA
Source organism: Cenchrus americanus (assembly GCA_947561735.1). NCBI lineage: Eukaryota > Viridiplantae > Streptophyta > Magnoliopsida > Poales > Poaceae > Cenchrus > Cenchrus americanus. Next base: position 26,221,905 of record OX387241.1, on the reverse strand, counting down.
GGTGCAGAGCCCGGCGCATGCGCCCGAAGACGTGCCCGCCGAGGGCGTGCAGGCGGCTAGCCGGGGCCGAGCTTCCGGCCGCGCCTCGCCCTCTTCCACGGCCCGGCAGGTCTCGAGGGCCGCAGAACGCAGCTCCAGCAGCTCCCGCTCGGAGGAGTTGTAGGAGGCCTGCAGCGCCTCGGCCCGGTCAGTCGCGTGCCCCAGCGCGATGCGCAGGCCTGAACGTTGCCAACAAGAAAGAAATCAGAAGGGGGAGCGAACCCTTTAAGGGAAGATCAGCAAAACAAGAGACAAATAGTGACCTACCTTCAACCTGCTTCCTCTCCACCTCGAGGGCGCGGCGCTCGGCCTCGACCGCTTGCTGCAGGCTGATGACGGTGTCGCCCTGCTCCTCGAGGGCCTGCTCCTGGCTCGCACTCGTTATGCTGAGAACCAACAGCTCGCCCTTGAGCTTCGAGAACTCGACGTTCCTCTCCTCTAGCGACTTCTGCGCCGCCTCGCGAGCGGTGCGCTCCCGCTCGAGCGCCGACCGGCGTCGGCAAGAGCGGCCCGCTCCTCGCTCGGAGCCGCCGCCTCGGCCCCCGGTGGGCGGTACGCTCCCGCTGAAGCTGGTCCTCCGCCGTGGCGAGCGCAGCGACCTTGGCGTCGATGGTGGCCTTCAGCTCGTCGGCCTCCTTGTCCTTCTGCTCAGCCGCGCGCGCCCTCTCCTCAGCCTGGCTCTGCTGGGCCTGCGCCTCCCGGAGCCACGTGCGGACCTCTTGGTTGTCGGCCCGGACGGTGCTCACCTCCGCCTCCCAGTTGGATGCCAGCGTGCGCATCCTCTCCACATCCCTCCGCGCCTGCTGCAGCGCCTCATCCCGATCAATGAGGGCTGTGCAAACCCGCTCGAGGGTGGAGGGGCGCGCCGCGTCCTGCCTTTCGCACTCCTGGAGCTGGTCGCGTAGGGCCTCAGCCCGGTACGACAACCAGCTTTCCGGGGTTCCCAAGGCGTCGGCGAGCGCGTCGAAGGCATCACACCGCTCCCGGAGATGGCAAAGCTCAGCACTCATCTGGTCGAACGCGCAATACTTGTCACGGGCGCGGTGCTCGAGCTCCTGCTGCTAGCAGACCAAATCCAGTGAGCGTCGCGTCGCGAGGAACAAGCGTGAAGACGACGAAATCAAAGAAAGCGGCCAACAACGCCTCACCTGGAAGACGCGCCACGCCGGGCCGCCATGAATCCGCAACGCCTCGTTCAACGCTCGGTTGAGCGCGGCGCCGTGGTCATGGAGCTCCACCCACAGCTCCTGCTCCTCCTGGGCGTCGGCGAAGGCGGGCGGACCATCAACGCGCCCCTCCCGGAGCAGAGCGGCCGGCGCGGGAAGAAGCCTCGGCGCCGTTCCCTCGACCTCCTGCCACCATGTGGCCGTCCCGTCGCCTCACAAGTGCCCCCTCCTGGGACTCGGGGGACGGCGTGGGGAAGTTTATCCACTGGTCCTACCCGGGCGGCGGGGAGTCGTCGTCCGGAATCTCCACCACCACCGCCCGGGAGCTGCCGGCGGGTGCGGGCTCCCCGCCGCGCCGCCACCGCCGCCTCCGCCCGCGCCTCCGCGGTCGCGATCTCCCAATGCGCGCGCGCGGCCACCGCCTCCGCCGCGTCTCTACGACCGCGGGCGCCGGGAGGCCCTCCATGGCGGACGCCGCCGGCAATACCGCCGCAACCGCGCCGGCCGGGCCGCGCCGTCGCCTCCGGCCTTGCCTCGCCGCGCCCGCCGTCCGCCGCGCCTCCTCCGCCGGCCGGCGCCCGCCCCCGCTCGGCCGACCGCCGGCCGCGGCTCGGTAGGCGAGGCCGCCGGCCGTGGCCTCGAGGCTTTGGCTGCGCCCTGCGAACTCATGCTCGCCGTCACCGCCTCGCTCGCCCCCGCCCACGGCGCCCTCGATGAGTGCCGCCGGGTGGGGATGGACGCGTCCGCCCTCAACACCTTGGCTGGTGCGAGGGGAGGCACAGTTGGCACCACCCTGCAGAGATGCAAACAAATTGTTAGACTCCCGCCTGACGGGCACGCAACCCCTCGAAGCACAATCCCTTACCTCGAGGAGGAGAAGGCGCGCTTCCTCTTCCTCGACGTCCCCGTCGACGTTGCGGGTGCGGCCGGCGCGACCACCGTCGCACCTCTAGCCGCCTCCACCGCGCGCGCGGGTGCCCCCACCGCGCGCACGGACGCCTACGAGGCGCGTGCCGGCGCCCTCCGCGGCCCGCGCCGCCTCTATCGTTGATTGCCTGGGCGCGGACGCCTCCGCGCTCGCCCCAAGTGATGCCGCCCTTGCCACCGGAGCTGGCTCCGGTGACGGGGGTGCGGGCTCCCACCTATCAGGTAGGGCCGGCCCCCTGGACTCTTCCTCTTCTTCCTCCTCCTCGTCCGAGGACGAGTACTCTTCGGTCCCCGGCGAGGAAAGCCCCTGCTGCTCGCGCAGCCGGTACTCCTCACTCCTCTACTCGCGACGCTTCTGATGCCGCGTCGCGCGCTCCTTCTTGCGCGCCGCTCGCTCCCTCTCTCGGCCGCCGCGCGCGCGCCCGAGCGCGCGAGAGCGGGGAGTGGGCAGCTCGGACTTCGCGGCGCTGACGCGCACCAGCTGCGGACGAAACATCAAAATGTGTCAACAACTCGGGGAATTGGCAAAATCGAAAACGAAATCAAGAACTCCACTCACCAGTCGGCCGGTGGGCAGCATCTCAAGATCCCACGGGGACCCGTCGTTGCGCGCGGACTTGGGGTCGATGGCGCTCCGCGCCCGGGTAGCCGCGTACTCCCGCAGGGGGGTCTGCAGCGAGCGCGACCTCGCCAACGCGACGGGGTCCACCGCCTCGGTCATCTCGAAGATGCGGAGCGGCCTCTCCATTAAGGGGACTATCCGACGGTGGTGGAGGTGGGCGAGGACGACCTCCGCAGTCAGCCCACGGCCCGCCAGATTCCTCAGCGCGGCCAGGAGTGATTCCAACCGCGCCTGGTGCTGGGGCGGAGACACCCCATGGTGCCAGACGGGGGGCTTCTCCCGGAGCACCAGACTGGTGTAGGGCGGGAGACCGGGCTCGTCGTTGCGAAGGTAGAACCACCCCTGCTCCCAGCCTGCATTGTTGGTCGTCATGGTGCAGGGGATGTAGTCGTCCTTGCGCTGACCCCGCAAGGCGAGCGACATGCCGCCGGCGCGCACCGCGCGGCGGGTCCTCTGCTCCGACGTCAGCTGCGTGAACAGCTCCGCGCGGAAGAGGTGAATCCAGAGATCCCAGTTCACCGGGATCCCTAGGAAGCCCTCGCAGACGCCAACGAACGTGGCCGCCTGCGAGATCGCGTTCGGCGCGAAGTTGTGGAGCTCCACGCCGTAGTGGTGGCAGAGAGCCCGCATAAAACGGCTCGCCGGCGCCATGAAGCCCCGCTCGTGGAAGCGGACGAAGCTGACCACGTAGCCACTCGGAGGGTTGGGCGCGTGGTCCCTTGCCGGCGGCACGATCCACTCGGCCGGCCGTCCATCCTCGTTCGCCGCCAGCTGGCCGGCGGTCACCAGCTGGTTCAGGGCCAGCCGCGTCACCGTCGAGCGCTCCCACGCAAACGGGTCGATGATGACGAGAGGCGGTTGGGGCGCCATGCAGATAGATGAAGGGGCGAGGGACGAAGAACAGGAAAGAGGAGAAGAGCTCCGAATGGAGAGAAACACAATGGCGAGAGCAGCTCGGAGGCAAGAGCGCAAGAGGCAAGAACGGCAAGTGCTAAAGGCGAAGGTAAAAACCGCCCGTTCCCCTTCAATTGGATTTATAGGCCGCGGGCGTGCCCTCCGGATCGCACGCCCCGCGCGCATTAATTGCAGCAGAAATATTCCTTCGTGGACGGACGGGCCCCACCACGACCGCGGCGGCCACGCAACCGCCCGCAGGCCATCATCACGGCGCGGTAACCACGGGGCTGTGGCAGGCGGTCACATCCGCCTGCCCACTCCGCCCACTACGCGCGCAGCCGCAGCGCCAGAAAAGACGCGCCCGCGGCGTGGTATTTCAGTCGCAACTGCGAGCATTTAATGGCCCTGTCTCTTACTGAGTAAGGTAGACCCTCGAAGCGACCCGAGCCCCTGGCTCAAATCAACACGACCCTCAATGGGTGCAAACATCGACCGGTGGCCTCGAAGCCCGTTTGAAATAAACGAGCGCTACGGGTACCCTCGATTCACAAAAGGCTACTGATCAGCGCCTCGGGGGCTGGCACGGCCATGTACCCTCGAACCCCGCAGATGCGAAAGACGGGGGCGGCAAGCCGCCACCCCGCACCACCCTATTGATCAGCGGTTCGAGGGCTAACGCAATCAGGGGCCCTCGAAAACAGCAGATGCGAAAGACGGGGGCGACAAAGCCGTTACCCCGCACGGCCCTACTAATCAGGGGTTCGGAGCCTGACCTTCAACAGGTTCGAACAGGTGCCCCAGATCACCAGAGTCAGGGACGACGAGGGCACGCGCATTCGAGCCTTTCCTCGAGCCCACCGGCTCGAGGGTGCCTCACATGTCGTGTTCGAGAGCCAGCGAGGGCAGCTAGCCGGGGGGATCCCACCGAGGGAGAGCTTCCGCGCCCTCGGGCCCTAGCGAATGGGACCGAGCCCCACCTAGCAAACCCACGCAAGCATTTTAATGGACGCGTCTCCGGACCGCGCAGCCTATCCTTATCGAACGTGGCATGGGCGTCCACTCGAACCACCCACTAACAGCTCAATGAGGAATCCACAATCCGCGACCCGATCGATGGGGGTTGCGGAAACCTCACCCTCCGTCCCGCGGAGGGACGGCGAGGGTGCGTTAAAAACAAGTTGTAGAGCTCGCCCCGATCGTCTTAAACGGGCCCAGGCTCGGGGGCTCAACGCACGGCTACACCTCCTGAATTGCACCGGCCGTGGGTAGTGCCAGTCGCACGTGCATCACCGAAGCCGGCTGGAACATCGCCGACGCCGGTTGGAACATGTACCACGCCCGCTAGCCAGATTCCACGGTAAAACCCCTGCAGGAGCACTCACACTCCTGCAGGGCTTCGGGGGCTAGACCCGCGGGTCCGCTGACGCGGCCCCACGGAAAGCCTTAGCAACCAGGGGGAAGGATGTCCTATCAGTAGGTTCCAGCATCTGCGGGAGCCTAGCCGGCAAACCCGCAGATGCTCGGGGGCTACTGTCGGTGACAGCCCTGAGGGTCCCCTAAAACAACCGGGGAAACCCTACTTAAAACCTACAAAAAACCAATGCTATACGCATCTCACTTAAGCGCACACACGGGGCACGGCCCACGCTGCGGTGATCCCCGCGGCCCACCAAAGCGGCCCACTCAAAGGTCCCCTCAAGCAGGCTCTGCCTCACTCGAGGGTGGACGCCTCCCTCGAGCGGGTTCGGTCCCGCTCGAGGGTTCACAGCCCCCTCGAGCGGGCTCTGCCCCGCTCGAGGCTCCCACACGCGCGCGCCCGCTCCCGCACGCGGGTACGGGCATTTAATGCTCTGACACGGCGGGGCGGCGCCATCATGCGCCTGGGAAACACGCCCCGGCCCTATCGCACCAACTCCCTAGGGGGAACCCATCCCCGCCACTGTAGGAGACTGTGCGGCGTGGCCGGCATCAGCCCCGTGACAGCACGCCGCCTACGCCCGTATGGCTAACACGCCGCGCCCTCGAAGGGGGGCCGGAACACCCTCGAACTGCTTTCTCGTGACCTTGCAGGGCCAGGTCGTGACGCTAGGCCAGCGGGACGCCATCCCCGCCACTGTTGGCCCAGTACGGGCACACCCGTGCTCGCAGCACCACGCCGGGTGCTGTTACAACCGCTCCAGCGCCGTAAGGCACACGGGAACGGGACGTCGCCACGACTGCCACTGTATCCCGTACGGATCGACGTCAGCAACCCCCTCGAGCCCACCTGGGGACGCCACGGCCAACCACTGCGCTCCTACCCTCGAAGCTTCCACTGTTCGGGTACAAGATACGCCATGATGACCAGATCGCGGCAAGGACCGTCAAGGCGGCCGCCTACTCTACGGCGTTGCACACCATACTTCCCCATGTAGCTGAATAGTGCGGCATGCTTGTAATTCACCCTCTCCTTGGCCTATAAAAGGAAGGTGAACTCCCCCGCCGCAGGGGACAAGGAACAACAGACGACACGACACAACACACACACACACATTCCACAATTCTCCCACGACATCTGAACCCCTTCCGTTCACTTCATCAGGGACTTGGAGGCCACGCCTCCTCTCCCGCTTTGCTTGTAGCCGCCCCACTACAGGCACCCCGGTGCTGAGCAATATAGTGCCCCGAGCACACCACTGCTGGACGTACGGCCCCTTGCCGGAACCAGGATAAACCTTGTGTCTTTAGTTGCTTGGCATCGACCATTGAGGGATAGACCTCGACGCTTATTACTGGTTAGTGTCGGGACCACATTCCGCACCGACAGTGACCACGACGCCGCGCTCAACCGGGTGTTGAACGAGGCACTGCGGATTCATGGCGGCCCGGCGTGGCGCGTCTTCCAGGTAAGGCGCCGTTGCCTATTTTCTTCGATTTCGTCGTTTTCGCGCTTGTTCCTCGCGGCACGATGTTTACAGGTTTTGATCCGTTGGCGGCAGGAGCTCGAGCATCGCGCCCGCGACAAGTATGGCGCGTTCAACCAGGTGAGTGCCGAGCTCCGCCACCTCCGGGAGCAGCATGATGCCTTCAACGCACTCGCGGAGGCCTTGAGGACCGAAGACGGCTGGCTGTCGTACCGGGCGGAGGCCCTGCGAGACCAACTCTTAGTGCACGAGGGTCAGGTCGCGCCGCGTCCCCCCGTCCTTGAGCGGATTTGCACAGCCCTCATCGATCGGGATGAGGCGCTGCAGCAGGCGCCGGGGGGGGGTATGGAGAAGGTGCACGCTATGGCATCGGACTGGGAGGCGGAGTTGGGGACCGTCCGGTTCGAGAACTGGGAGCTCCGCACGTGGCTCCAGGAGGCGCAGGCCCAGCAGAGCCGGGCTGAGGAGAGGGCGCGGACAGCTGAGCAGAAGGCCAAGGAGGCCGACGAGCTGAAGGCCGCCCTCGACGCCAAGGTCGCCGCGCTCGCCACGGCGGAGGACCAGCTCCGGCAAGAGCGTGCCGCCCGCCAGGGGGCCGAGGGGCAGCTCCAGCAGGAGCGGACTGCTCTCGCGGACGCCCGGTCGGTGCTCGAGCGGGAGGGAGCCGCTCGTGAGACGACGCAGAAGTCGCTGGCTGAGCGGGACGTCGATGTCTCAAGGCTCGACGGGGAGCTGATAGCCCTCAGCATCGCGAACGCGGATCAGGAGCTGTCCTTCAAGGAGCGGGGCGCTACCGTCGTCAGCCTGCAGCAAGCGGTGGAGGCTGAGCGCCGCGCTCTCGAGGTGGAGAAGAAGCAGCTTGAAGGTAGGTCGCCGTTTCGTCTTTTGTTTCGCTGATCTTTCCTTCGAGGGTTTGTTCCCCTTCTGATTTCTCTTGCTGGTGCGTTCAGGCCTGCGCACCGGGCTGGGGCGCGCTACCGACCGGGCCGAGGCGCTGCAGGCCTTCTACAACTCCTCCGAGCGGGAGCTGGTGGAGCTACGTGCCGTGGCCCTCGAGACCCGCCGGCCGTCGAAGAGGGCGAGGCGCAAGGCGCAAGCTGGAAGCTCGTTGGCCAGCCGCCTGCGCGCCCTCGGCGGGTACGTCTCTGGGCGCATGCGCCGTGCTCTGCGCCTTGGCGTCCAGAAGGCGTTCGGCGTGGTGCGATCCCATTACGAGGTCAACTTCGAGGCCGTGGCGGAAGGCTACATCATCCCGGAGGGCGTCGAGGATGAAGCGGCAATGGAGCACGTGGACGCGCTAGCCGCTGATGCCGCCGAGGCGCTCGCCGAGGCCTTCGAGGAGTTCCTGTTTTCGGACGCCGCTGACATTGATGCTCCTCAAGCCTGAAGCTTGCTGGGCGCCAGGCCCTTTTTTATTTGTATGTTAGTATATGGGCCACGTGGCCATGTAAATAAACAAACATTTTGTTTCAAACGTTTGTGGAAGCGAATGGTGTTTGTTGTTTTATCGCGCTGTTTTGTTTCTTCCTTTGCCTGAGTAAATTCGAATTAGGGGAGTTCGATTTTCGCGAGCGGCCTGCTGGGCCGGAGGCAAGAGAGAAGGGCCGTATCCTCGTGGAGGCGTAGGCTATCTCTGGCTCGCGCATCCTTTCCGCTAGGTCATCCACGCCCTGTCTGAATTTTGCTCGAGGCTAAGGCCGAGCCATACTTAACGCGCATGGGTTTTTTGCAAAAAAATGGGACCATTTTTTTGGGGGGGGGATGCCCCCCGTAGTAGCCCCCGAGGGTGACTTGGGTTTCAGGGGAAAGCCGAGTTGCCCTTTTTATTGAATTGCTGCTATTTACATTCGTGCCGCCAACTGGGGTGTTGGGCTTTGCCATTTACAACAGAAAAAACTTGGAAATCCTAGCTAAGGATAGAAGCGACGTAGCTGCTGGATGTTCCAAGCGTTGGTGAGTTCCTCGCCATCCTCATTGGCTAGCTTGTACGTGCCGGGCTTGAGCACCTTCACTACGACGTAGGGTCCTTCCCACGGAGGTGATAGCTTGTGGCGTCCTCGGTTGTCTTGGCGTAGCCTTAGGACCAAATCCCCCTCGCTGAAGTCCCGCCGGCGCACCTTTCGAGCTTGGTAACGCCTTAGGGACTGCTGGTATCTTGCGGAGTGCATCAGGGCCACGAGGCGCGCTTCATCAACCTGGTCCAGCGAGTCCTCGCGGGCTCGCTGGTTGGTGTCTTCGTCGTAGCCTCGTACTCTGGGTGACCCGTATTCTAAATCCGTGGGGAGGACAGCCTCCGCGCCATGGACTAGGAAGAACGGGGTGAACCCGGTGGCTTTGCTTGGGGTTGTCCTGAGGCTCCACACGACTGCAGGTAGTTCCTGGAGCCATTTTCGACCAGACTTGTTCAGCTGGTCGAAAATTCTGGGCTTGAGGCCTTGTAAAATCATGCCGTTGGCACGCTCTACTTGGCCATTGGTTTGTGGGTGAGCCACAGCTGCCCAGTCCACACGGATGTGGAACTTATCGCAAAATTCCAAGAATTTCCTGCCCATGAACTGGGACCCGTTATCGGTGATGATGGAGTTCGGCACTCCAAAGCGATAGACGATGTCTGTGAAGAACGTCACCGCCTGCTCTGCCCTAAGATTCGTAATGGGGCGCACCTCCACCCATTTGGAAAATTTGTCGATCGTGACCAACAGGTGGGTGAAGCCCCCGGGCGCTTTCCGCAAGGGCCCAACGATGTCCAGCCCCCACACGGTGAAAGGCCATGTAATGGGGATGGTTTGCAGGACGTGCGTAGGGAGGTTGGACTTTCGGGCGTTGAATTGGCACCCTTCGCAGGTGCGTACGACCTCGCTGGCGTTCGCGACCACGGTGGGCCAGTAGAAGCCCTGGCGGAATGCGTTGCCTACGAGGGTGTGGGGCGTGGCACGGTGGCCGCAGATACCCGCGTGAATGTCCCAGAGGAGCTCGCGCCCCTCGGGGATGGGCACGCATCGCTGCAGGATGCCTGAGGCGGCGCGCTTGTAGAGCTCGCCATTGACGAGGGCGAAAGATTTGGCCATCCTGGCGATGCGCCTGGCTTCGGACCGGTCCAAGGGGAGCTCCCCTCGGTCCATCCAGGCGATGTATTTGTCGCGCCAGTCCGCCCTGATGGGGGCCGGCTCGACGTCCATAACTTCAGCCTCGCTGGCACCGTACCCCTCGAGGAGGGAAAGCACGTACGCCTCGTTCGAGGGGTCCTCGTCCATGGGCTCTGCGCCTGCTGGATTCGAGGGAGCCCCCGAGGGTTTCGTGTCGTTCGAGGGGTGTGGCTCGAGGGTGACGGACGGTTGGGCGATATCTCGGGCGAAGACGTTCGGGGGGACAGTGATCCGCCCCGACGTGATCTTGGCAAGCTCGTCCGCCTCCTCGTTGTACCGGCGGGGCACGTGATTAAGTTCGATGCCATAGAACTTGTCTTCGAGGGCCCGCACGGCCTTGCAGTATGCCTCCATCTTGTCATCGTGGCAGCTTGCGTTCTTCATGACTTGGTCGATCACGAGCTGCGAATCCCCCCGCATGTCGAGGCGTTTGACGCCTATCTTGATGGTGATCTTGAGGCCGCAGAGCAGGGCCTCATACTTAGCCATGTTGTTTGACGCGGGGAAATGGAGGCGCACAGCGTACCTCATGTGCTCCCCGAGGGGTGAGACGAAGAGCAGGCCCGCACCCGCCCCTGTCTTCATCACCGAGCCATTGAAATACAGAGTCCAGCATTCTGCCTGGATCTGTGGCGGCGGCAACTGCGTGTCCGTCCACTCGGCAACAAAATCTGCCAAGATCTGGGACTTGATGGCCTTGCGCGGGGCGTAGGCGAGCGTTTCGCCCATCAGCTCCACCGACCACTTGGCGATCCTGCCCGCTGCGTCCGGATTGCGGATGATCTCCCCTAATGGAAAGGAGGAAACCACCATGACAGGGTGGGCCTCGAAGTAGTGGCGAAGCTTGCGCCGGGCGAGGACCACTGCGTAGAGCAGCTTCTGGACTTGGGGGTAGCGCGCCTTGGTGTCGGATAAGACCTCGCTGATGTAGTACACCGACCGCTGAACCGGCAGGGCGTGCCCTTCCTCCGTTCGCTCCACCACGATCACGACGCTGACCACCTGGGTGGTTGCAGCCACGTAGAGGTACAGAGGTTCGTCGTCTTGCGGCGGTGTGAGGATTGGGGCGTGGGTCAGGGACGCCTTCAGCTTGTCAAGCACATCCTGGGCCTCGGCGGTCCAGGAGAAGCCCTCGTGCTTCTTGAGGAGGCGGTAGAGGGGCAAGCCTTTCTCGCCGAGCCGCGAGATGAAGCGGCTCAAGGCGGCGAGGCACCCCAGCACCCTTTGTACCCCTTTGAGGTCCCGAATCGAACCCATTCCCTCGAGTGCTGCAACCTTTTCGGGGTTGGCCTCGATGCCTCTGAGGACCAGGTGCGTCCCGGTGGTCGGTGGTTGACTGCTCCTCAGTGATGAGTGATTGACAACGGGTGTTGGACTGACTCTTGGCTTAGTGCGCAGGTGTAGGCTGCGGCCTAGTTCGTGTTGTTGCAGGTGAAGAACGGGCGCGAAAGGTCTTCAGCCTTGAGGGGCCTCCGGGAGATGGAGAGACAAGTAGGCTCGGTTCGAGGGACCCGGTGGACGACGGGACTAGGTGCGGGCCACATGGTGGCGAGAGGAGCAAGACGAAGTCATGGACGATCGAGCCGGTGCACGGTGGCGGTTGAGTCTAGAGGCTTGGCGGGAGGCCGAACTGAGCACGCGGGGTTTGGTGATTTGCCCACAAAACCATCGGAGGACGGTTTCTTGGTTTGGGCCTCAAAACCAAGTCTGAGGGCCCAACACGACGGAGACGGGATCCGGGCATGTCGGGAAGCTTCGAAGCGGAGGACACGCGGCGGGATCGCATGGCTTGCGTCGGGAGGATGCGGGGTGCGGCAAAGGCATGGTCGTCCGATGGCAAGACCCACAAACATTACCTAAATGCCCCTACGTGGGTTGTATCGCCAGTAGTTAATTTAGGGGTAGTCGAGTCATTTACCACTCCGGCGGGACCTGATGTATAAGCCATGAGTGTGTGTGGATGGCTCTCGCTCTCCGCGACTTAGGGTTTCATTTCCTCCCTCCCATTTTCCCATTTTCGTAGCTATTTTCTTCTCCATTTTCTCTAGGCTAGCATGAGAGCTTCATGTGAGATTTGTTGAGAGGGATGGATGCTAGGGCGGCATGCTAGACCTTGTGAATCTTTCCTGGTTTGTATAGAAGATTCAGAGTTGTGTTTTTCGTGGTCTTTTTGTGCTTGTTTTTGTGCCTTTGTTCTCGGTGTGATTCCACGGATTTGAGTTGGTTTCTCCCCGGATTTCTTTGAGGGAAACATGGATGGATGTCTTGTGCATCTTTGTGATTGATCTTGTGCCCTCAAACGCCGGGAAACCACTTCGATTAGAGGATTTTCGTTCGGTGCTCTAGCTTTTGGTGGTGCTCAAAGGATTCGCGATTCCCGGTGTTTTGGTGGGTTTGGAGACGAATTTTTTGGGGTATAATCTCACCTAGGGGTGCTTAACATCTCCTCCAAATTTCGTCTCAAGACTCCAAGTGGTTTGGGAGATCCGTCGATCGAAAGTTTGGGGCTGTTTCACGGGCTGATTTTTTAGGGGGCGGTACTACCGACACTTTGTGCGAGTAGTACCGATGACCTGATTTTCAGCTGCCAGAGAGTCCTTATCGGTAGTACCGACACAAGGTCAGTAGTACCGATAGTCGGAAGTACCGACCCAGTGCCGGTAGTTCCGATAACCTGGTTTTTTGGTGCAGTAGGCCCATATCGGTAGTACTGACCTGGGGCCGGTAGTACCGACAATTTCTGCTGCACCCGAGTTTGAGGTGATCGGAGACATACAAGTCCCACTTCCAAAAGCACCCAAGAACTCTTTTACACCAAAGCCCAACCACCTTTGCAACAAGCTTGACACAACCCAAGATCCACCCAAATTCCCACCTAAGACAAATGACTTCCATAAACCGGTGAAGTTTGTGAGTGAGAAGGGTGGGAAGCCCAAAGAGAAGCCAGAGCCAAAACCAAAACCCATCCCCTTCAGGTGTGAGTATTGTGGCAAGGAGAGACACCTAGCAGAGTTTTGCTATAAGAGGAAGAGGGATGAGAGGCTTGCTAGGGAGCAAGCAAACCAGGACAGGTATTGCCAGTCTCATGGTATTCCTGAGCCTAGAGTGCCACTTCCACGGGGTGTGGGAAGTGTGAAGAGTGTTGGTAGAGTTGGAGCTCAGGGTGGTAGGTTTGTTAGGAGAGATGATGGTGTGCGTGCTGGTGAGAGGTTTTGTCGGGCTCGTGGTGGTTTTGCTGTACGTCCCCCTACTCGTCCTCAATACGGGTTTAGGGGAGATGATCGCAGCTTTGGGTGCAGAGGAACTACGGACCACGTTTTCCCCCTCGTGGTGCTCGTACTCCTCCCATGGGACATGGGAAGTTTGGTGGCAAGGGAATGATGTTTGCTAACCCCTCTTTTGAGCAGATGGCTCGACATTGGTTTAACTTTCTTTGTGCTAACCCCAGTGTCGAGCCGTTAGCTCACTCTCATTCTTGTTTCTGACTACAGGCAGGAGGCTTGGAGAACATTTGGTTGATCGACTCCGGATGTTCCCGACACATGACTGGAGATAAGAAGTGGTTCTCCAGCCTCACCCCAGTGAAGGAAAATATGTACATCACATTTGGGGACAATGGACGAGGAAGGGTGATTTCTGAGAGTGTTGTGCATGTGAGTGACAAGGTAACATTGAAGAGAGTTGCTTTTGTGAAGTCTTTGGGTTTCAATTTGCTTTCAGTTTCTCAGTTGCTTGATGAGGGTTTTGAGGTGCGTTTCAAGTCTGGCGAGTCTCGTTTGTTGGATTCTCGAGGTGATCTTGTCTGTATGATCATCCCCGAGGGTCAGATTTTTAGGGCTGATTTCTCTCGTTCTTTGGGTCTCGCTTTCATTTGTTTGATGGGCGGTCCTTCTTCCGATTTGTGGAAATGGCATAGGCGGTTGGGACACTTGAGCTTTGATTTGGTTTCCCGCTTGAGTGGTCTTGACCTTGTCCGAGGATTGCTGAGGTTGAAGCTTGAGAAGGATTTGGTTTGTGCTCCGTGTGGGCATGGCAAGATGGTAGCCACTCCCCATCCACCCCTGACCGATGTCATGACCGAGCGTCCGACAGAGTTGTTGCATATGGACCTTGTTGGGCCAGCTCGAGTTCGCTCGGTGGGTGGGAAGTGGTATGTCCTTGTTGTGGTGGATGATTACTCTCGCTATGCCTGGGTGTTTTTCTTGGAAGACAAGAGTGAGACATTTGGTTTTGTTCGAGATCTGATCGTGAGGTTGAAAAACGAGAGGCATGGGAATGCTATTCGAGCTATCCGCAGTGATAATGGCTCAGAGTTCAAGAACTCTCGTTTTGATGCCTTTTGTCGTGATCTAGGTCTCGAACATCAGTATTCGACCCCTTATGTGCCACCTCAAAATGGAGTTGTGGAAAGGAAAAATCGGACTCTTTGTGAGATGGCTAGGACGATGCTCGATGAGCACAGGACTCCTAGGAGGTATTGGGCTGAGGCGGTCAATACGGCTTGTCATGTTTCCAACAGGATTTTATTGCGAACTTTCAAGAAGAAGACCTGTTATGAGCTTATGCATGGTCGGGCACCCAAGGTGAGTCATTTCCGAGTATTTGGCTGCAAGTGCTTTATTCTTAAGAAGGGAAAACTTGACAAGTTTGAGGCTAGGTCTAGTGATGGTATTTCCTTTGGATATGCTAACCACTCTAGAGCCTATAGGGTGCTTAACCTTGAGACTAACAAAATCATGGAGACTTGCGAGGTAACCTTCGACGAGACAATGCCATGTACCTCTCTTGGCTTTGAATGTGCAGGTGATGAGGAGATGGCCGAGGAACTCTTTGAAGAGGAGAAGGATGAAGCTGGAGATGATGATGGAGAGAACCATGCGCCTGAAGCTGAGTGTGTACCCACTACTTCCCCTACGACCACTATGGAGCATGGACCGTCTACTTCATGGACAACGACGGTGCGACAAGAGGACCAGGAGAGAGAAGCTGAGGTTGAGGGGGAGGTAGTCTCGAGGCGTGAGGCTCCCCGGCGGATTCAAGAAGTGCATCCCCTGTCGAAGATCATTGGGAACATCGACGAACGCACTACACGGTCAAGGTCTAGGAATTCCTCTCATTTTGCTCATGCTGCTTTTGATGCCACTTTTGAGCCCAAGGACATTGGACACGCTTTATCTGATGCAAACTGGGTCAATTCTATGCATGAGGAGTTAGAAAACTTTGAGAGGAACCAGGTGTGGGAGTTAGTTGAACCACCTCCAAATTGCCATCCTATAGGAACCAAGTGGGTTTGGAAGAACAAAGAGGGTGAGAATGGGATGGTTGTGAGGAACAAGTCCAGACTTGTTGCTCAGGGGTTTAGTCGAAGGAGGGGATCGACTATGAGGAGACCTTTGCTCCCGTGGCCCGTCTTGAGGCAATTCGGATCCTTCTAGCCTTTGCCGTGGCTAAAGGGTTCAAGTTGTTTCGGATGGATGTGAAGAGTGCCTTTCGAATGGGGTCATAGAGGAGGAGGTGTATGTGGAGCGCCCACTTGGGTTTGAGAGCGAGTTGTACCCACACGGGGTGTACGGGTTGAAAAGGGCTCGTATGGGTTGAAACGGGCGCCCGTGCTTGGTATGGGAGATTGAGAGGTTTTTCGTTGAGCGAGAGGGTTTGTGATGGGTACCGTGGATAGGACCTTGTTTCTCCTCAAGCATGGAAATGACTTGTTGATTGTTCGGATATACGTGGATGATATTGTCTTTGGTGGCTCGTCACATAACCTTGTTGCCAAGTTTGCGAGATGAGATGAGCGGGGAGTTCGAGATGAGCATGATGGGCGAGTTGCGGTATTTTCTCGAGCGCGGATCAAGCAAGTGAAGGATGGAACATTCGTGCACCAGACCAAGTACACGAAAGACATGCTGAGGAAGTTCCAAATGCAAGATGTGAAGCCGATGTCGACTCCCATGGGGAGTACGGCTACTTTGGATGCGGACGAGGACGGAGAACCAGTGGACCAGCGGGAGTACAGGAGCATGATCGGCTCCCTCCTCTACTTGACGGCGACGAGGCCAGACATACAGTTCAGCGTGTGTCTGTGCGCTCGTTTTCAGGCTTCGCCGAGGACATCACATCGACAGACCGTCAAGAGGATCTTCGGGTACCTACGGCCGCCCTCGGTCTTGGCCTTTGGTATTCGTCCTCCTCGACTCTTTCTCTTCATGGTTTTTCCGATGCGGATTTCGCTGGTTGTCGAGTCGAGAGGAAGTCTACTTCTGGTACTTGCCAGTTTCTTGGGTCTTCGTTGGTTTCATGGTCTTCCCGCAAGCAGTCTAGTGTAGCTCAGTCTACCACCGAGGCGGAGTATGTTGCAGCCACGAGTTGTTGTTCCCATCTGTTGTGGATCTCATACACCTTGAGAGACTTTGGTGAGGAGTGCACCCAGATCCCACTTCTTTGTGATAGCACCAGTGCCATAAGCATAGCCAAAAACCCAGTGCTTCACTCCAGAACCAAACACATAGAAGTGAGGTATCATTTCTTGAGGGACAATGTGGAAAAAGGAACCATTGTGTTGAGCCATGTCCCTACCCAAGATCAGCTTGCCGACATTTTCACAAAGCCTCTCGACCAAGCTACATTTGTGCGCTTGCGGGGGGAACTTGGGGTTTGTTGCCCTTTCTAGTTGATTCTTGGGGGTTTTTCTTGTACCATATGTATCATACCATGTTTTACTTTGATGTATACACATGTTTTGCTTGATGTACAAACCATGGTAGGATAGCCATCTTGTCATATATCATGTTGCATTTGTATCATATTGCATTTTAGGATGATGAGCTTCTTTCATATGCCTTATTTGAGTTTCTTTGGCTATTTGTGAGATATTGGTCATATGTGTGGAGAAATGGTGATGTGAGGCTATGCTCTTGAAATATTTGAGATATATGTGTGGTGAGATAGCCCCTTTTGAAATAAATGCTAATCTTGACTAATTTTTGGTGAAATGTGCTCCACTCATGTGTAGTAGTGTATCCATGTCACGTTTTGGTCTAAATGTGCTTTCTATGCTTAGATTGTGCTTGGATGCCTTTTTCTTGCACTTGGGCCAAAGGCCGAATATCATTGTGAATGTTTAGCCTATGTTGCATTCATGGGGGAGCATAAGCTTCTTTTTGCCGCAAAGGCACTTCATGTACCATGAAATGAATTAATCTTAAAAAGAAGTGTGTAATGCTTGAAAAATGCTCCACCAATCATGTCTATGCTTAAAATGTCTTATCTTTCACATATGGGTGCAAAACATGTTGCATGATGTTCACCAGTGGAGAAGTCTCCCCGAAGTGGACACATGGCTCATGAGCTTTGACATGACATGCTTTGCTTTATGGGTGTTTGCCATGATCTTTTGCTGAGAATTTGATATCCTTGTATGATCTTTTAATGGTATGCATGTTTGTGGCTCAAGTGTGACATGGATAGGCTTTTACATGTGAAGCGAGCCTTCTTTTGGTAAAACCGCTTAAATCTGAAAATTTTGCTTTGTCACATGCTTGTATTTTCATATATTACTTGTGGCAATGCTTTGACTATGCTATGATTCATATGTTTGATCTTTGTCTCATTTCTAGCCTTTGACACTAGATTTGGCCTATTTGAGAAGCTCATGTAGATGTTTATATGCTTTGTGTTACTTTCCTGCATTTTCACCTTGATTCATACATTGTCAACAAGGGGGAGAAGAGGTGAGCTTAATGAAAATTCAGAAGAGGTGAGCTAAAATTTGGAAGTTTGCATCCACATGTTCAGGGGGAGCTTGCATTTGTTCAGGGGGAGCTTTCTTGCTGTTTTCAGTGTGGAGTTTGTGCTTTGCTTGGCTTGTGACCTTTCTTTGCCTTTCTTTGGTTTTGGTCATGAGTTGAGCTTCTTTGTTTTTCTTTCTTCTTCATTTCTTTCTTTCTCTGAATTTCATTACGTGTTGAGTGTTGTCAATGCACTCATCAAGGGGGAGATTGAGGACCAGGAGCGTCCCGGTGGTCGGTGGTTGACCGCTCCTCAGTGATGAGTGATTGACAATGGGTGTTGGACTGACTCTTGGCTTAGTGCGCAGGTGTAGGCTGCGGCCTAATTCGTGTAGTTGCAAGTGAAGAATGGGCGCGAAAGGTCTTCAGCCTTGAGGGGCCTCCGGGAGATGGAGAGACAAGTAGGCTCGGTTCGAGGGACCCGGTGGACGACGGGACTAGGTGCGGGCCACATGGTGGCGAGACGAGCAAGACGAAGTCATGGACGATCTAGCCGGTGCACGGTGGCGGTCGAGTCAAGAGGCTTGGCGGGAGGCCGAACCGAGCACGCGGGGTTTGGTGGTTTGCCCACAAAACCATCGGAGGACGGTTTCTTGGTTTGGGCCTCAAAACCAAGTCTGAGGGCCCAACACGACGGAGACGGGATCCAGGCATGTCGGGAAGCTTCGAAGCGGAGGACACGCGGCGGGATCGCATGGCTTGCGTCGGGAGGATGCGGGGTGCGACAAAGGCATGGTCGTCCGATGGCAAGACCCACAAACATTACCTAAATGCCCCTACGTGGGTTGTATCGCCAGTAGTTAATTTAGGGGTAGTCGAGTCATTTACCACTCCGGCGGGACCTGATGTATAAGCCATGAGTGTGTGTGGATGGCTCTCGCTCTCCGCGACTTAGGGTTTCATTTCCTCCCTCCCATTTTCGTAGCTATTTTCTTCTCCATTTTCTCTAGGCTAGCATGAGAGCTTCATGTGAGATTTGTTGAGAGGGATGGATGCTAGGGCGGCATGCTAGACCTTGTGAATCTTTCCTGGTTTGTATAGAAGATTCAGAGTTGTGTTTTTCGTGGTCTTTTTGTGCTTGTTTTCGTGCCTTTGTTCTCGGTGTGATTCCGCGGATTTGAGTTAGTTTCTCCCTGGATTTCTTTGAGGGAAACATGGATGGATGTCTTGTGCATCTTTGTGATTGATCTTGTGCCCTCAAACGTCGGGAAACCACTTCGATTCGAGGATTTTCGTTCGGTGCTCTAGCTTTTGGTGGTGCTCAAAGGATTCGCGATTCCCGGTGTTTTGGTGGGTTTGGAGACGAAATTTTTGGGGTATAATCTCACCTAGGGGTGCTTAACATCTCCTCCAAATTTCGTCTCAAGACTCCAAGTGGTTTGGGAGATCCGTCGATCGAAAGTTTGGGGCTGTTTCGCGGGCTGATTTTTTAGGGGGGCGGTACTACCGACACTGTGCAGGTAGTACCGATGACCTATTTTCAGCTTCCAAAGAGTCCTTATCGGTAGTACCGACACAAGGTCGGTAGTACCGATAGTCGGAAGTACCGACCCAGTGCCGGTAGTACCGATAACCTGGTTTTTAGGTGCCAGTAAGCCCATATCGGTAGTACCGACCTGGGGCCGGTAGTACCGACAATTTCTGCTGCAGTTTGCCTCGTGCTAGCTTTTTCTCTCGGTTCGTTTGGCGCTTGCTTCCGCTTTGTTCTTAGGCTTGATCTAACTTGTTCCTAGGGTCAGTAGGTCCGTTGTGACTACGTGATCTTGGCAAGTGTGTGCGAGATTCTTTGGAAGTGATTTGGGGGCATAGGCCAAGTTCTTGAGAAGAATTTTTATCGGCTCCCATTCACTCCCCCCTCTCTGGTCGCCTAATCGGTCCTTCAGCCTCGCTGGGAGACAATGTATCCTAGAAGCATGCCCCGCGGCACGCCAAAGACACATTTTCCGGGATTCAGTTTTACCCCGTTGGCCCGTAGGCAGCAGAACGCGATGCTGAGGTCGCTAACCAGGTCGTCCGCCTTCCTGTTTTTCACGACTATGTCGTCCACGTACGCCTCGACGGTTCGACCGATGTGGTCTCCGAAAACGTGCTGCATGCACCGTTGGTACGTTGCACCCGCGTTCCGGAGGTCGAACGGCATCGTGACGTAGCAATACATCCCGAACGGCGTGATGAATGAAGTCGCGAGCTGGTCGGACTCCTTCATTTTGATTTGGTGGTACCCGGAATAGGCATCAAGGAAACAAAGTAGCTCACACCCGGCGGTCGAATCAACAATTTGATCGATACGTGGCAAAGGAAAAGGAACTTTTGGACATGCTTTATTAAGACTGGTGTAGTCTACACACATCCGCCACTTCCCATTTTTTTCTTTACTAGTACAGGACTGGCTAGCCACGTAGGGTGGAACACTTCCTTGATGAACCCAGCCTCGAGGAGCTTCCGCAGCTCCGCTCCGATCGCCCGCCACCGCTCCTTGTCGAAGCGGCGGAGCCGTTGCTGCACGGCGCGGGAGTGAGGTAGGATGTCAAGGGAGTGCTCGGCGACCTCCCTCGGGATGCCTGGCATGTCCGAGGGCCTCCACGCGAAGATCTTGGCGTTGGCGCGGAGGAAGTCGACGAGCACCACTTCCTATTTCAGGTCGAGGGTAGAACTGACCCTTAACACCTTGCCCTCGGGGGCAGCAGGGTCGAGGGGCACTTCCTTGGTCTGTTCCGTGGCCTCGAAGTTGCCAGCGTGCTTGGTGGTGGAGTCGAGGTCCTCGTTGACCATCTTCTCCAAGGTGGTCACAGCGCTTCATCCAGCGCCAGCGCTTCTGCGTGCTCTACGCATTCGACGTCGCAGTCGAAGGCGTGCTCGATGGACGAGCCCACGGTGATGACTCCGTTCGGCCTCGACATCTTCATCTTGAGGTAGGTGTAGTTGGGGACTGCCATGAACTTGGCGTAACAGGGCTGCCCAAGTATGGCGTGGTACACGCCCCTAAACCCCACCACCTCGAAGGTGAGCATCTCCTTGCGGTAGTTGCTCGGCGTGCCGAACCAAACAGGCAGGTCGATCTGCCCAAGGGGCTGGACGTGCTTGCCCGGCGCGACGCCATGGAACGGCGTCGTGCTGGGCCGCAGCTGGTCTAACCCGATCCCCAGTAGGCGCAGCGTGTGCGCGTAGAGGATGTTGAGGCCGCTGCCTCCGTCCATTAGGACCTTCGAGAACCGCGCGTTCCCAATGACCGGGTCAACCACCAGCGGGTACTGGCCCGAGTTGGGGATGCGGTTCGGGTGATCCTCGCGGCTGAAAGTGATGGCATCCTCCGACCAATCGAGGAAGGAGGGAGGCGCCTTCTCCGCGGCGAGAACCTCGTGCCGCTCCCGCTTGCGCTGGCGGCTTGACATGTTGACGGTCGGCCCCCCCGAAGATGAGGAAGATGTTTTCCACAGCAGGGAAGCCCCCGGCGTCGCCATCACCCCCGTCCTTCTTGGCTTCGGCGTCCTTCGCGGCGGCGCGGCCGTAGAACCGCTTGAGCAAGTCGCATTGCTCGAGGGTGTGGTTGACCGATGTCTTGTGGTAGGGACATGGCTTCTTCAGCATGTCGTCGAAAACCCCCGGACCTCGAGGGGCTGGTCGAGGGCCCCGTCGAGCCGGGTCAACAGCAAGGGCCTCGGCGTCGTCGCGTCGCGTCCCTGCTCGCACGCCTCGCGGCACGGCTTCTTCCCTTTCTTGCCCCACTTGTTTTTCTGGTGGAGCTCCTTGGACTTGCTGCCCTTCGCGAGCGCGTTGTCCGTGCGCTTGCCCTTCTTGCCGTCGAAGATCGCCCCCACCGCCTCTTCGCCTGAGGCAAAGCTGGTGGCGATGTCGAACAGTTCGTTCGAGTCGACCGGCGGGCTGCGCCCCAACTCGCGCACGAGGTCCCGGCACGTGGTGCCCTCGAGGAAGGCGTGCACAATCTCGGATTGCGCCACGCTCGGGAGCTCCGTGCAGCGCTTGGAGAAGCGCCGTATGAAGTCCCGGAGTGACTCGCCGGGCTTCTGGGTGCAAGAACGCAGGTCCCAGGAGTTCCCTGGGCGCACGTACGTGCCTTGGAAGTTGCCAACGAACGTGTGGACTAGGTCGTCCCAGTTATGGATCTGGCTGGCCGGCAGGTGCTCGAGCCACGTCCGCGCCGAGTCGGTGAGGTGCAGGGGGAGGTTGCGGATGATGACTTCGTCGGTGGTGGCTCCGCCCAGCTGGCATGCTAGGCGGTAGTCGTTGAGCCACACACGGGGGTCCGTCTCCCCGTTGTACTTGACGATCGTCGTTGGCTGGCGGAAGCGCTGGGGAAAGGCCGCCGTGCGGATTTCCCGGCTGAACACATGGGTCCCTGGGGGTTCCAGTGTTGGCGAGCGGTCCTCATCGCTGTCGTAGCGTCCACCGCGTCGAGGGTGGTAGCCTGCTGCCGCCCGAGCCTCCGCTTTGCTCGTCCGCCGAGCATTGATGACATTGCGAGCGTCGCCGTCTCGTGCTTGCCCGCGTGTGTCGAGGAGTCGGTCTTTGGCTGGCGTGCGCCCTGGGTTGTCGGGGGGTTCGGCCGCACCACCCGCGTGGACCGAGGGCTCGACACCTTGTGCGCCCCCATCGTTCCATGCGCTCCCCTGTTGACGGATGCGGGACGCCGAGCTCTCGACTTGCTGGACGGCAGCTTGCTCGATGAGCGCCTGCGCCTCGCGATGCAGGTTCCGTGCCTCGGGCGTCGAAGGGACGGGCATGGCCCGCAGCAGTGTTGTGGCAGCAATGAGCTTCTGGCTCGCTCGCGGAGGCGTATCCAGGTTGTCGACGTTGAAGTTGGCATTAATGCGGTCGCGGGCTTGTATACCCAGCTCGCGCGCGCGTTTGCCGCGCGCGGAGGCTTCTCCCGCCATGGAGGCGCGAAGCAACTGCACCATGCGGTACTCTTCTGCCAGCTTAGCCTCGAGCTCGCGTGCTTGGGCCAGTTGCGCGTTGATATCGGCCCTTGTCGGTGGTGAGGGAAGAGGGGCGCTTGGCCCCGCAGCCAGGCGCGAAGTGGTCCCTAAAGCGGGCGGAACCTCTCCATCGCCGGCACCTGCTGCGCCGGTAGCGTTTGCCGGGTCGTTGGCGATGACGACGCAGCACTCCCGCGCGGGGTCGTAACTCCCAGCGCTGGAGTCGTCGGAGCAGCCAAACCAGTAGTCCGTGGCGTTGAGGAACCGCCTGAACATCACTGGGTCCGGCACGCCGGAGAAGTCCCACTCCGCGTACCCATGCGAGGTGGCGGGTGGCAGCGCGTCGAGAGAGCCTAGGGACGACTCGTCGCCAGCGGAGGCACTAGGGTCCCTGGCAACAAAGATGTGGCGGCTAGGGGGAACCCTGCGCATCGTGGCGCTGGCATTGGTGTTGGCGGTGTAGGCCGCCGTGGCGCCGCGCAGGCCGATGGGGAAGCGCGGCCCGGAGAGCGAGCGCTCCCCCGCCGGGGGCGGCGGTCGTCGTGGCCGACGGGCGCGCCGTGTTGTGAGGCGACGCGCTCGCCGTGCCATTGCTCGACCGCGCCCGGCGCGAGCGCCGGCCGGAGCGGCGGCGGCGCCGTGACGTCGATGGGCCCGCGGCGTCCGGCCGGCGCGGGCGTTGGCGTCGTGGCGACTCGTGCAGCGGCGACTGAGGCTGACCCAGCTTGGCGCCGCGCGCGAAGTTCCTCACGGTTGGTGAGGCGCATCAGGTAGCTGTTCCCCGTGGCCTGGAAGTTCAGGCCCCCGAACCGGATTTCGAACCCTGCGGGGAGGGGGTCCGAGCTGCCCATGGAGTAGCGCGTGCCGCGGTACTCGGTGCGAATCACCATGGAGGGAGTTGATGGCGGATTGACCTTCAGCGCTCGTGAGCCCCACGGTGGGCACCAACTGTCGGTGCGGAATGTAGTCCCGACACTAACTAGTAGTAAGCGCCAAGGTCTGTCCCTCGATGGTTGGTGCTAAGCAACTAGAGACTTGGTTTATCCTGGTTCCGGCCAGAGCCGTACGTCCAGCAGAGGCGTGCTCGGGGCACTATATTGCTTTGCACCAGGGTGCCTGTAGTGGGGCGGCTACAAGCAAGGCGGGAGAGGAGGCGCGGCCCCCAAGTCCCTGGTGGAGTGATCGAAGTGAGTTCAGATGTTGTGGGAGAATTGAGGAGTGTGTGCTTGATGCCGTTTTGGATGTTCGTATATCGATGTCCCTGCGGCGAGGGGGATCACTTTCCTTTTATAGACCAAGGAGAGGGCGATTTACAAGCGTGTCGCACTATTTAGCTACAGGCAGGGGTATGGCGTGCATCACCGGGGAGTCGGCGGCCGTCCTGGCGGCTCTCGCCACGATCTTGTCATCATGGCGTGTCCTGTGCCCGAACAGTGGCGGCTTCGAGGGTAGGGGCGTAGTGGTTGACCGTGGCGTCTTCAGACGGGCTCGAGGAAGCCGTTGACGGCGATCCGTACGGGGTACAGTGGCAGGCGTGGTGGCATCCCGTCCCCGCGTGCCTCACAGCGCCGGAGTGGTTGTAGCAGTGCCCGGCGTGGTGCTGCGAGCACGGGGGCGGCCGTATAGGACCAACAGTGGCGGGGATGGCGTCCCGCCGGCCTAGCGTCATGATTTGGCCCTGCAGGTTCACGAGAAAGTGGTTCGAGGGTGTAGCCGGCCCCCCTTCGAGGGCGCGGCGCGTTAGCCGTACGGGGAGTAGGCGGCGCAGTGCCACGAAGCTGACACTGGCCATATCGCACAATCCCCCACAGTGGCGGGGTTGGGTTCCCCCTAGGGAGTTGGCGCAACAGCGCCGGGGCATGATTCCTAGGCGCATGATGGCGCCGCCCTGCTGTGTCAGAGCATTAAATGCCCGTACCCGCGTGCGGGAACGGGCGTGTGTGTGAGGGAGACTCGAGCGAGGCGGAGGCGAACCCTCGAGCGAAGCGGAACCCGCTCGAGGGGGCCGTAAGCCCTCGAGCGAGGCGGAACCGGCTCTAGGGGACCGTGAGCCCTCGAGGGAGGCGGAACCGACTCGAGGGAGGCGTGAACCCTCGAGCGAGGCGGAGCCTGCTCGAGGGGGCCTTTGGGTGGGCCACTCTGGTGGGACGCGGGACCACCGCAGTGTGGGCCGTGCCCGTGTGTGCGCTTAAGTGAGAGGTGTTTCATTTTGTTTTTTTTGCAGGTTTTAAGCAGGATTCCCTTGGTTGTTTTAGGGGACCCTCAGGGCTGTCCCCGACAAAAAGAAATTACTTTGTTTTAGGTACCCAAAATTTTCTTGGGTCGTCCTTCAATGTTAGTGACCAAAATTTTTGGCACCCAAATAGATTTCTTTTTACTACTACCAAGAGAGCGACCAACATATTGAGCACAAACAACACCCTTAGAATCTTTCTCAAGAATATAGGAAGGATCCAAGGATGCGGTCTTCTTGTTCTTGCATTGGTGATTCACATCAACCTTTGTCTTGCACTTATGACACATCTTCATCTTTTCTTCTTCCTCAAAGGAAACACTTGAATTTATAAAGATACTTTCGTTAGGAATGAAGGCCTCTTTTCCTTTCTTGGGCAAGTAGCCAAGAGCATCTTTATCTAAGGTGAATTTTTGATTTGTCCAAATATGATTAAACTGAACATGACCCAAAATACCGTGCAAGATCCTTAGACAAGCACTCAATCTCTTTCTTCAAAGATTCATTTTCCAATAATAGAGAGTCATAAGACATATCCTCACTAATGCAAGAGCTAGTGCTTGTGCTATAAGATGGGTTAGATGAAGATGGAGAAGTATTCAATATATTACATTCAACACCCATGCTCATTTTTCATTTGACTTCTTGTGCAAGGAGAGAGTTGTGAGCTTCCTTAAGCTCCTCATGCTTATCTTTAAGAGTTTCCCAAGAAATGTTAAGTGTTTCATGGGAAGTCTTAAGATTTTCATGAGTAGTCTTTAGCTCCTCAAAGGAATTTTGAAGTGAAACATTTTTCAACTCCAAATCCCTCAACTTTGATCTCTCCATGCGCAATTTGTCATCGGACTTAATGACCATGGCAACAAGATCATCATAAGATAAAGCATTACCATCATTATCACAATCACAATCATCATTATCATCGTCGATTATTACCTTTGATTCACCTTTTGCCATGAGACAATATGGCTTGGAGAAGAGTGAAGGAGCTTCCTTGATAGCAACCCCGTCAAGACCCCTTGAAGGCTTGTCACCATCATCTTCATCGGAGCTTGCATCGGAATCCCATTCAACAAAGTAGGCTTGACCATTTTTCTCCTTCTTGTAACATTTCTTCCTCTTAGGTGCACTCTTCTTATCTTTCTTCTTGCCATATTTGTCTTCTTTCTTGTTTGGACAATTAATTGAGATATGTCTAATTTCACCACAATTGAAGCAATCTTTGCCCTCAAAAGGATTCTTCTTTGATGATTGCCCCATCTTGCCAAACTTCTTCTTCTTCATAATTCTTTTAAGTCCTTTCACAATAAGAGCCATTTCCTCATCGGAGTCAATGTCTTGGTTCTCATCACCATTTTCTTCTTGAGTAGCCTTGGCCTTGAGAGCAATATTTTTCTTCTCTTCATTCATTGATTGGCCTTGAACTTCCTTTTGTGATTGATTGAATAAGTCATGAGTTTGCACTTCACCAAGCACCTCCGTAGGAGTCATTTTACTCAAGTCGCTTCTAACAAGCAAAGTCACAATTGTCTCATATTTTTTCGGAAGGCATCTAAGGAACTTGTGAGAGAAGTCTTTGTTTGAGACATCAAAATCAAGACACTTAAGTTCATTCACTATATCATTCAACTGGTTGAACATGGTTGAAACGTCTTCATCCTTCTTCATAGTGAACTCATTGAATTTTCCCTTATACACATAGAGCTTCGCTTCTTTAACGGTGGATGTTCCCTCATAGATTTCCATAAGCTTCTCCCATATCTCATTTGCCTTTTCAAGTCTCTTCACTCTATTGAATTCACTAAGAGCAAGAGCATTATAGAGTACACTCAAGGCTCTATCATTGAGTTTTTCATTTTTATCATCTTGATCTGACTTATTCTTAGGATCAAAAATGACATATCCTTCCATTACAATTCTCCATAATTCTCATCCCAAAGCCTTGAAGTGAACCTCAAACTTTTGTTCCAATAGTCATAATTGTTCCCATCAAAGACTGATGGCTTCCCAACATGAAACATATCTTCCTCTGCCATTTATCCTACTTCGAGATGGTTAAATCTCACAAACAAGGAGTCCTTGGCTCTGATACCACTTGTAGGATCTAGGATATCGACTAGAGGGGGGTGAATAGGCGGTTTATGTGACAACCCCATCCGAGATAATTCCGTACTATCGCCCAAACCACCCATATGGTCATTAAGCGATAATAAAGAATCATCCCGTTGAGTGTTGCCAGGTTTACACCCGGTAAATCACTTGAAAACACAGAGAGGATCGAACGTATGCATTAAACTCTCGCGAAGGAGAGTCCAGAGTGCCTTACAAATTAATACCAATCTCCCCGTAGGGTCCATTATTACAAATCACATTTCATGACATAAAAGTAAATGATTTAGAGTTTTATTAAAATAGCGGAAGTACTAATAGCGATACGATATGACATCACAGGAGGCCATCCGTGATGCCATTACTCAGCGTCATCATCCACCCATTCCAGCTCCCAGCCGGGTGGAATCTCACCGGGCCAAACAACTTCACCTGTAAACAACAATTATAGCAAGGCTGAGTATACTAATACTCAGCAAGACTTACCCGACAAAAGTTACCTCTAGACATGTAGGGCTTTTGGCTAGTGGGTTTGTTTTGCCAAAGAGCAACTAGGATCATGGATCCTTACTTTCAATATTTTAGCTCAGATTCTAGTGAGATTACCATTACTACCATGAGCAACTAATACAATCAAGAATTGTACAATACAATTAATTCACGCAGAAGATTTCACATAGTTCCTTCATTAAGGGATATCATGGCAAGTTGATTAAGCAGTCTCGTATAACGGTGAGAGGCCGACAACCGATTGATTCAAAAACCTTGCAAGGTATACCTAAACACACAGAGCGGTGCCCCAATAGAGCCGACACTGACCAAACGGTTCCCAAAAATCCTCGG
The DNA here is from genome assembly GCA_947561735.1 of Cenchrus americanus. Taxonomy (NCBI): domain Eukaryota; kingdom Viridiplantae; phylum Streptophyta; class Magnoliopsida; order Poales; family Poaceae; genus Cenchrus; species Cenchrus americanus. The sequence continues at coordinate 26,194,296 of OX387241.1, read as the reverse complement.
GTTGGGATAATAGCTTACAGTCTCGGGTACAAGGCTATCTGGCATGCCCCACCTAGTACACCCAGCCTCACACAAGTACCCTCCTCCCGGTTGCAAGCCGGGCAGGAGACGAATCGAGAGTAGTAGTAGTAGTAGTAGTAAAATCCCGTGCCGTCTCATTAAGGTACGAGGCTTACCGGTCCCATTCCCGACAAGTGCTTAGTACATTCAAAGCTTAGCCCACGAAGCCACTGGACCGGAGCCCAAATCCCATGCTCTTACCACATGAGCAACCCATTTAAAAAAGGGGTGATTCCAAAAAAAGGAAATCCTATTCTCGCGAGTGACGATCATCACTTGACTTTTACCGGGTCCTTAGAGCATAGCATCTAACGACCTAGCATACTAGTAAAAGAACATAGGCACCTAGGGATCATGCAACTAGGGTTTCATTCAATTCCTGAACGTAAATGCACATAGAATAACAAAGATAGTTGCATAAATTTAAATGAAACATGGGTTAATGATAAAACCAGGGCTTGCCTTCGCTGGTACAAGAAGTTAGACAAACTTCCGAACTTTGGCCCGGGTCTTGCTCTACGGTGACGTAGTGAACGTCTCCTCCCGCTCCCTCGTTCACGTCCACTGGCACAAGCGTGTAGCTACCGTCGGGAACTTCTACACGGAGGATGCAAATGCAAGACTTAAGTGACCATTTGATTTAATTAATCACCAAAACAACACATGACAACCGTTGGGTGCTTAGTTGACCACATTCACCTAGATAATAATACATTCAACATACTCTTCCTATAAAGGAACAATATGCGTTGCTTTATTATCTAGACTTTTTAATAGTGACTGTGTACATATATATACAAGTAAATTAATTTAATTCTCACAAAAACAGCAAGGGGTTGGTTATAAACTTGTTAGCAAGTATCTCAACACAAACACAAAGTCCTCAGCTAAGAGTTGTGATTTTCCAATTAATTTCAATATTAAACCTACAAAGGCTCCTTCACATTAATGCACAAAAATAAATCATAAAACACCAAGAGTGGTGCTCCCTGGTTTTATTGAGTCTAAGACCAACCACTGATCACACATGCACACTTGCTTAAGCCATAAAAATAAATATATCAATTATAGCATTTCTATTCACCATAAACAAGATAAATGCATATACGAATAAATATAACACTTCTGGACCCAAACTTTCTCCTACACATGCTCTGGTCTAAAACAAGTCTAGGAAACCAACAAACACATCTATAGTCTTTATAGATCTTGATCTACACATTTATGATTAAAAACAAGCATAAATCAGGAAATAATATTTCTAGCAGTGATAAAATCATGATTAAATCACTGAAGGTGCATTTTAACATAACAAAAGGATAACCAGAAGTAGGGCTCAAAATAAATTTATTTCAAGCTATAAAATTTATCTAGGAAGATTTGTCAATAACACAAGATAAATCATATAAAAAGATTTCTTTAGTAACTTTGATGCGCCCCTATGGCTGACGACGACGGCAACACCACTACGATTGGCGCCGCTGGCTGCGCCCCCGCCACCGGCTGTGCCTCAGCCACGGCCGGCTCCGGCCGCGCCTCTACCACCGCGCCGCCGCGGCTCTACGGTCAACATCGCCGGCCACGACCCCGAGGCCTCGACCGCGCCTTGCGAGCCCCCGCTCACCACCGACGCCGTGCTTGCGCGCCGCCCGCGCGCCCTCGACGAGCGCCGCCTGGTTGGGATGGATGCAGCCGCCGTCAGCACCTTGGCCGGTGCGAGGGGGCACGGTTGGCGCCACCCTGCGGACACGGAAACGAACCATCAGGTCCCCGCCTGTTGGGCGCGCGACCCCTCGAAAGCAAACTCCTTACCTCAAGGAGGAGAAGGCCCACTTCCTTTTCCTCGAGGCCCCCGCCGACGTCGTGGGCGCAGCCGCGCCGCGCCTCCAACCACCTCCGCCGTGTGCGCGGGCTCCGCCTCGCGCACGGGCGCCTCCGTGGCGCGTGCCGCACCTCCGTGGCTCGTGCCGCCTCCGTCATGGACTGCATGGTGGCGGGCGCCTCTGCACCCGCCCCAGGCGACGGTTCTCCCGCCACCGGAGTCGGCTCCGGTGACGGGGGGCAGGCTCCCACCTATCGGGGAGAACCTGCCCCCTATCCTCTTCCTCCTCTTCCTCGTCCGACGACGAGTACTCCTCCGTCTCTGGCGAGGAGAGTCCCTGCTACTCGCGCAGCCGGAATTCCTCGCTCCTCCGCTCCCGGCGCTCCCGGTGCCGCGCGTCGCGCTCCCTCCTGCGGTCCACCCGCTCCCGCTCTTCTTTGTTGCGCCGCGCGCGTGAGCACGCGGGACCGGGGCGTGGGCGGGTCGGACTTCGCGGCGCTCACGCTCACCATCTGCGGGGGTCGGGCGAAGCCTTAAAATGCACTGGCAACCCAATAAACCGGCGAGATAAGAAAGGAAGTCGGGAAATCCACTCACCAGCTGGCCGACGGGGAGCATCTCGAGCATCCACAGGGCTGCGTCATCGCAACGCCTTGACCTGAGGTCGATAGCTAGCCGTGCCCGGGTCGCCGCGTACGACCACGGGAAGGGGTCCTGCAACAGCCGCGACTCCGCCAACGAGACGGGGTCTGCATCCTCACGCATCTCGAAGATGCGGAGCCACCTCTCCATCAAGGGGATTATCCGCCGGTGGTGGAGGTTGGCGAGGACGCATCCCGCAGTCAGCCCGCGGTTCGCCAGCCTCTTCAATGCCGCCACGAGCGAGTCCAGCCGCGCCTGGTGCGAGGGCGGAGACACCCCGTGGTACCAGGAGGCGGCCCTCTCCCTAAGCACCTTGCCGGTGTAGGGGGAGGCCAGGGGTGGTGTTGCGAAGGTAGAACCACCCCCGCTCCCAGTCCGAGTTGTTGGTGGTCATCGTGCAGGGGATGTACTCCTCCCTACGCGAGCTCCGCACCGCGAGCGCCAAGCCGCCGGCGCGCGCCGCGCGGTGACTCCTCGGCTCCGACGTCGGCAACGTGTGTAGCTCCGCGCGGAAGAGGTGGACCCAGAGATCCCAGTTCACGGGGATCCCCAGGAAGCCCTCGTAGACGCCGACGAACGTGGCCGCCTGCAAGATCGCGTTCGGCGCGAAGTTTTGAAGCTCCACGCCATAGTGGTAGCAGAGGCCCCGCAAGAAGCGGCTCACCGGCGCCGCGAAGCCGCACTCGTGGAAGCGCATGAAGCTAACGATATAGCTGTACGGAGGGTTGGGAGCTCGCTCCCTCTCCGACGGCACAATCCACTCCGCCGGCTGCCCGTCCACATTCGCCGCCAGCTGACCGCCGACCACCAGCTGATTGTCACACCCTGAAATTTCCAATTTCAGGATGTGAATAGAGAGAATAATTAAATAACGATTTTCTCACAATTTTAAATTTTTTCCTACATTTATTTTCATTACAGGGAATATAGTATAGGAAAAATCCTTTGTATGATTTTCTAAATTAAACAAAAGTTATGTGTGTTTCATTCATGCCGATGCATCTAGTGGTTCTTGAGTGCAAAATGGTTTCAAAAATGCGTTTAGGAGCTGTCCTAACTCTCTCGAGAATCTTCCGGATTTTTCTGGAATTTATTCTCATTTTCCCTGAGCATTTTCTATTTATTAGAAGGCTCTAAAATCTTTTTAATGAGCTCCAAATGCTTTATTTGGATTGTTCATGTCTTAATCTATCTCTAGGAATTTTCCTGGAATTTTTGTGATTTTCTGAGTATTTTTGGTGCCTTGCAAACATTTACTAGACTTTACAGTAATTGTTTTTGCACTGGAAATGATTTCAGAAAAAAATAAAAAAAACCTATCCTCTTCTACCTGGGCCGAGCCCGTGGGCTCGACCCGCACCTGCCCGCCCGCCCGCGCCGCCCGGCCCGCCCGGCTCGGCGGGGCCCACCCGCCCACCGCCGCAGGCCGACCGTGGCCCCGGCGCCGCCGCCGCCCCCGGCCCGGGCCGGCCCCCGCGCGCGCCCCCGTAAAGGGAGGCCGCCCCCCCCCCCCCCCCCCCCCCCCCGCGCGTGTGCCCCCGCGCCGCCGCCGCCACGTGGAGCCCGCCACCGCACCGCCCGAGCCGCGGCCTCGGAGGCCACCCGCCGCCGTTGACCTGCAGCTTCCCGGCCGATTCCGTCGTCCTCCGCGCCGGTGAGCACCACCATCGAGTTCCCCTTGATCTCCTCTACCCGTTTCTAGCCTCGGCCGAGCTTCTCGTCGCCCGGAGCACCGGCGCCGCCGACCACCAGGGCCACCGCCGCCCCCCTGTGCACCTGTGCGTTGTCTGGCCTGAGGTTGAAGATAAGGTCGATTTGCACATGACCCCCTGTAATTTCTGGTAATTCGTAGATCTATTTTTGTGTCTCAACCAATCTGCAGATAACCCCCTCCAAAGATCCCACTTTCACACATATAGCGCGTCGTCGCTAGATGGTGGATCGGGAGGAGTCAGTGCCTCCGCGAGCTCATGCTTCAGCTTCTCAATGCGTCCTTCTAGGTACGTGATGTACTCTTCATATGGATGAATAGCTGGCGGATCGACCCATGCCCCGAAACCGCAGTTGTTAGGGTCATATGAGTACTGTGAATACCAATAGTATGTTACTTATCAAAATAAACTGATGGAAACACTTGTGGTAGTGTTGCTTACCCACGCACGTGGACAGTGCCAAAAGCGACGACCGGAGTAGTAAAGTCCAACTGCCTCATAAACTTGCATTACACACAACTCATTGTGCATGCATCTTGGCCACTTCACTGGTTTCTTCGAATCGTACAGTCTAACATCACGCAAAGATCGGAAATAACTCTTCTCTCTTGGTGGGAAGTACTCCTTACACTCAGGGTCCTGTTCTGTCCACAAGTCAGGACCGAGAGAACTATCCTCACCTGACAAGGGATCCATTGCTGGTTATTGAGAACAACAATGGTTAATTGAAGGCTGACATATATAGGGAAAGAGAAGAAGTGGTGGGCCATTCGATCCGTGGGAGAAAACACACCCTACCCCCTACCCTACTACATGTGATGTGAGTACAAGAAAACACACCCTACACCCTGCCGCGCTTATATAAAGGGCGACGGCGATCGCAAGATCTTGCCACACCTGCCGGCCTCCTCCCTCTCCCCACGGGCTCATCTTCCGTCTTAGGTACGTTTCCTCTCTTTATTAATTTAATGTAATTAGTTTAACTAGTTCAAAATAATGTCATTAGTTTGGGATTTTAGCAAGAAATTTTTAATTTCTTTCTAAACTACTTTTTAAATGGAGTTTACTTAGTTTATTTAATTTAGAATCATTATGTTGTGTTACAACGTATGCATGATATCGTTATGGTTTGTCATGTTCTTTTTTTTAACGATAACTAGAGATGTCTACTGCTGCTGCCGGAGGGGGGAGGATGGTAATGGTGGTGGTGATCCGAAGGGGAAAAACACAAATACAACACCTGATCCAAAGAAAATGAGCACTTTTGAAAGAGGCATGCTTCGTTATATGCAAGGAATAACTGCAGATGCCATTGCAAGAGGAGAGGACCCCCCTTGCAATGGTCTTTATGTTCCACCAGACATGCATCATTATTTGCGACGTAATACAGCAGATGCTATTGCAAGAGGAGAGGAACCTTCTTATGGTGGTCTTTATGCTCCGGGAGGTCTTTACGGTCCTTCAGGAAACCCGTTTGTTGCTAATTCACCAACTAAAAAAGGTACCAAGAAAGATAAACCTTCGTCATCACATCACAAGGATCACTAAATATTGGCACTTTGTATGAGGTCGTTGTCTTTGACCAAGCGGTGTTGTAATATTTGAACTACTATTTCGTTTGCATCATGGTAATGTAATATTGTTCTATAAAAACTAGATCCTGATTGTGTTGTAATAATGGAACTAATATTCCTAAATTTGTTAATTTTCTAATCTCCTACTACATTATTAAAATTTCTTTGTATTATAATTTCCTACTCGTCCTCCTTTGTATTATAAAAATTCATGGAGAACTACATCACATAACAAAGTGTTCACTTCATACAACACAACCAAACACACTTGTTCATTGAAAAAAATAGTCCACTACAACACATACAATTGACACTTGAGGACCATTCATCATCCTCCCACGATCCTCTTACCTTTTCTGTCAGCCTCTGCCTTTGTAGCCGCTTCATCCCTCGACCCATCTCTGGACCTCTCCGTCAATGCCTTCCACTCCTCTTCCTTTTTCCTCCTCTTCTCACTCTTCTCTTCTGCAGTCAACGGATGTATCCCCCGTTCTAAGGACTTCTCCCTGTTACAACGCCAATATGCCACAACCTTCTTGTAGTTGGCGTAACCAACTACAAATTCTAGCTCCACTCATGTTTCACGAACCATCTCATCACAAATTGGACCACTTAGATCCTCCTCTCCCGGAAAGCGAACACCATATTTTGCTCTTATCTTGTTTCTAATAGTTTCAGTTTTAAACCTCCTCCCAAGTTCAGAAGTTCGTCCCAACTCTAACTTTAACTCACGACGACTAAGAAATTGCTCCCAATCACAAGTCCATCCCTCCTGCAAAATATAAGGCCGTATCATACAAAGTTAAATCAAAATGAAGACAACAACAACGATCGTGCTAACATAAACAAAGAAGTTCACATCATGCTCACCCAAAAGTCTCCATATGCATTGCCACAAAACATTCCAAAACCTAGCTCAGATGGCACAACACCTTCCGTGGCTACTATGCCACACTTGCACCGTGAAGGCCAGGCTTAGTCCCGGACTCGAACTCTTTCACTTCAGATTCGGTGGCCACTCCGATCTTGGTCCATGTATGTATTTATTGAAGTCACACCTAGGCCACCCACTCTGAAATGCACAACAACCATTAATAACAATGAGTCATGCACATTTATAAAACTCAAATAATAACAAGGATATGCTATTCACTTACAAGAGTCTTTAGGGAGCAACGAAAGAATGGTGTAAACTTATTTGGGGCCTCAATGTTTGGCCATTGAAGATACGCACCCACTCCACAATCACACAATGGAGGGTTGTTAACTCGCTCAATAGCGGCCAACTGCTTCTCCTCATAGGTCATTGTTGACGGTGAAATTCCGTCAACCTAGCCATGAGTTTACCTTCGGTGTTGACATGAGTTTTATACTTTATCCATTGATACTAACGCCCTTGGTATAACAAGTTCATTCGTGCATGTCGGTTTTGGAGTTTAGTGTTTATGCAGGGTTTTGACGTTGAAAGCAAGACTTCCGGGATAAGTTCATCAAGCACCTTGTGAGAAGACCTTGAAGCCCCGTACAAGTCATGCAATGAAGCAAACTTGACTCCAAGAAGCTCAGGGACCAAACCCGAGAAGATGACAAACTCCGAGGACCTATCCAGAAAAGTGTGGAATCTTGCGGGACAAGGAGCTACGTCCAACTCAGAGAAAAACTGACGACAATGGCCCATATGTAGAAGTGGGAAGGATCTAGAAGACTGGGGAACCGACGCCAAGCGAAGGAGGCAGGCAACCAGGCTGGGGTGGGCCCAGGCCGGTCGGCCCGGCCCATTCCAGGGCCCAGTCGCCTCCCCCTTTGACCTAGCCGCCATTCGGGCTATTTATAGCCCCGGGGTCAAGCGCCACACATCAATCAATTCGTCATCGGCCACCGAGGAGCAGAGAAGAGAGGGACACCATCCCGAAGAGGAGAGGGTCGAGCTAGTTGACTAGGGTCTCCCTAGCTGACGTGGGAACCTTGCAAGGAAGACCACGTCAGAGTTCCCGGAGCTAGAAGCAAGATCAAGGTAGGATCCCGGTGGTGATCTTGTTCATATATCATTGTACTAGTTGATGTATCAAGTTGAATCCGATTCTTAGCGACTAAGTGTTTCTCTGAAGTCTTCGTTTTCGATTGGCTTTGCTTATTTTAGATCTATTCTTGAGATAGATCACATACGGTGTTCTTGTAGCCGCGGTGGCTAGAGGTGCACTCCTGATCTTCCGAAAGAACTCGACTTGTCCTCGGACTCGCCCTAGACTACCCGCATGAATAGGAGTACGTTGTGACAGAATGGGGGCTCTGAAAGGCGGGCGTTTTCGGAGTCGGACGGGAAACCACAGTTTAAAGAGGCTTCTAATGAGTTTTGATTTGCTACTTCTTCTTTCGCTTGGAACTTCAACAAAAGGCTCAACCCGATCTCTCTAGATCGATTTATCTACCACATCTATCTTTGTTACCTCCGGTCTTTAGTAGATTAGATTTATTCTTGCGTTGATTCTTATGATTAGATGCATTAGGGTTTTATCTCTCGAAGATTGGAGTTACTTGGCATTACTAGATCGTCTTTTGTGTCACACATTTGTTCCACGGATTCGCTACCTTGGGTTCACCACTCGAGGGAAGAAGGGTCCCTTGACTACGACGGGAGACTTGTCCGTTTGCAAGTCTAAACGAACTTTGATACAACTATTAACCGTCAACAAGCCCCTTTTTCTGGCGCCGTTGCCGAGGAACAAGTGATCAAGATTTGATCGTTTATTGCCTTTTTGTGATTTTCAGTTTTCTTTTAGTTTTTCTTTTTGCATATACTAACTTTTGATCATCCTCAAAATCAATCTAATCTAGTTTGTCTAACCCTAGTTTTCTTAGATTTGTTTTTACTTTTGTTTTTGCATATTTTGTTTATCGCTAACCCTAACAGGAGATGGACGGCTACCTCTCCAACAAAGCCGATAATTTTGTGGATGATCCAGAAAAACTTTACAGGCTAAGGAGACGCGAAGCACATCAAGCTAAAAAGCTGTATTTTGTAGATTTGACATCGGAAGACAAAGGATCGAAGGAATCTCTGAAGAATTCACCACCTCAAAGTCCTCGGGAGAATCGACTTCCACCAATGGGTGAACAACCACCGCAAGAACGCAAGATCGGGGAGCTATGCACCCTGGACATCATTGACCTACCAATCTTGAACCTCGAAGAGATTGGAAGGCCGTTCGAGATCAAGAACTCAACAATCTGCACGGTGCAACACTCACCCTTCACCGGTAAAGAGGATCCGAACCTTCACCTCCAAGTGTTCATTCAACTATGTCAGACATTCAACATGGACGGGGTGACTCAAGACCAAATGAGGGCAAGGCTTTTTCCGTTCTCACTACTCGGGAAGGCTTTGCAACGGTTCCACTCTCAACCGGCGGAGACGATGCAAAACTGGAACGCGTTGATGAAGGCCTTCATGAAGGAATACTACTCGCCTGGTAAAACTCAAAGCTTGCATAATAAGATTGCCACTTTTGCTCAATACCTACGGAGACTATCTCGGAGGCATTCGAGCGCTTCAATGAGTACACTCGGGCGGTTCCACATCACAAGTTCCCGAAGGAAGACCTCGTGCTAAAGTTCTATCAAGGACTCACCATGGCGTCAAGGACGATCATCGATGCATCGGCGGGAGGATCTATCATCGAGCTTACACCGATCGAAGCTTTCACTCTATTCAAGAAGGTCGCGGATAATAACACATGGCCGTCATCTGAACGCCTACTTCTGGTTCAACCCACGGGGAACATCAAAGGAGTCTTACAAGTGGAGAAGGAAAACATTCTTGAAGGCAAGATTGATTCACTCATGCGAAGATTGGAGAAGATGGAGATAAAAAAGAAGGAGGCTCAAGATTTGAAGGCTGTCGAAACAAGATCCACATGTGAAGAATGCGGAGAGTATGGCCATGTCCACAAGGATTGTCCGGAGGAAGCCATGGTGCTCGGCTACATGAGGAAGGGAGAATTGCTGAACTTTCGCTACAGGCAAGGTAGACCTCAATTTAATGCAAGCTCATCCATTCCGAATTCGGTTCCGCTTCGTATACAATTGAAGGACTTCATGGACGAGCAAGCTAAGATCAATAAGGACACCGTCACCAAGTTCAAGGCCATAGACAAGGTGTTAGAGAACATCGATAGCAAAGTGACGGAGGTCGGAAGCTTCAACCATCAAGTGCTCAACATGATGAAGATGCTCAAGACGCAAGTGGGGAAACTTGTCGGGCGCCTCACCAATAATGAAGGGAAGCTTCTGGGACAACCTAAAGATCTCGAATCGGCAAAGGCTATTCAAACACATTCGGGAAAGGAGACTGAAGATCCAGAGCATTCCGCGGGAGCAAGGAAGCCTAAACCATCCGCCGAGGCGGAAGAATTGGCTAAGGAGGAAGTTACGGGGATCGTCACCAAAGAGCCCGAGTTTGATATGCCGGGAGAAGACACGAAGATACCACAACTCAAGCCACGCTACTTCCGAGGTAAACTTGATAACCACTTTGAGAAGTTTGTGGAGGTTGTGCGTAGACTTAGCATCAACATGCCGTTATTGGATGCCCTTCAAGTACCTACATATTCTCGTTACTTTAAAGACATACTTGCAAATAAATATGAGATAGCAACACTCGGGGTAGATCATGTCAAGATGTCCGAGGAGTGTAGTGCCGCTATTGCTAATGGGCTAGAGAAGAAAAAGGATCCCGGATGCCCGACAATTCCATGTTCCGTTGGTTCATTCAAGTTTGAGAAGGCGTTATGCGACCTTGGAGCAAGTGTGAGCATCATGGCCAGAGATGTGTTCGAGAAGCTACGCCAACCGTTGGAGCCTACGGGTATGTGTTTGGAGTTGGGTGACAACTCCATTCGCTATCCCTTGGGCATCGCCGAAGATGTGCCCGTGAAGGTCGGACACCACTTCATCCCCGTCGACTTCGTGGTGCTCGAGATGGGAGAGAGGGAGAAGCCGCCGCTCATCCTTGGGAGACCTTTCCTCAAGACCGTGGGAGCTACTATTGATGTTGGCAAGGGGGAGATCATGTTCGACATTAACGGAGAAAGAAGTTCCTTCAAGTTTCGACCACGTCTCGAGGTATGCAATATGATTGAAGTTAAAAATTTTCCACCCATCATCGCATTGTTAAGGAAGAACCAAGGAAGAAGGAAGGACTGAATAAGAAGAAGAAAGAGCTGAAGAAGGAGGACGTGAAGAAAGTCAAGGAAGATGTTGCATCCGTCAAGACAAAGGAAGAAAAGCCGCCTGTGAAGACCAAAAAATGACTAAGCCGGAAGACAAGCCCGTGCCCAAGATGGTGCGGAAGTGGGTACCCAAGATTGCAATGCCCGCAAAGAGCGTTGATCCGGAGTAATCAAGTGAAGAAGTCTAGCCATCGACTATAAATGAAGCGCTAGGCGGGAGGCAACCCGTTTCGTCGAGTCAAGAATAAGCTACCGGGAGGACAACTCGATTCCAGGTTTTTCGAGTTTTTAATTCAGTTTTGAATTTTACTACGCAAAGACATTAGACTTAGAAGTGGTTGAACAATATTAGAGACATAATTCTTGGTTGAATATTTTGCTTGATCATAAACCCTTTACATGAACCCTCCTATGTGTTGTTTGCTTCTTTTCGAGAAACCACAACCAAATAAATTCAGAACCTAACTCAACCATTCATCCTCATTATGATGTTGTGGTTGACTTGTTTTTCATGCTAAAACACGCGAGCAGAGCCACGACTTGTACCTAGGTGTTAATTAAATTTCAGCACGTGGTAGGACTCTCGTGAACCTAGAAACTAAACTTTTGGTTGGTTTAAAAATCTATATCCTTGGTTTCTCTAAAATTAGAATTTTTCTAAGCATCATTTAATTTTATTACATTCAAAATCTCTCTCATTTAGCCAAAATTAGAACCTAAACCTATGCCCCCATGATCAAGCCGGGAAAAAGTTTGCTCTCAATCAATGAAGGCAAACTATACGGTGAGACCGATATCAACGTAGTCGGAAAATATTTTTGACTTACATTTGTTTTTAATGGTTTAAAAAAATTCTCTAAATTTATTCTTGAGCTTTTCCATAGCTCTGAAAATATTTTTAATTTTCGAAATTAGAGGAGTGCTTGGCCTTAAACATACTTAGAGGGAGGCAATCTAGTTAAAGTTAATCATGCATGCACCATTAGATGCCCTTTCAACAACTTTCATCAAGACCACATGCAAAGGACAAGCATGGGTGGGCAGCAAGCATAACTTTGCAGGAAATTCATGATGACATGTGAAGCAAGTGGAACAAGGGAGCATGGACATGACTCAAAGCATGAAGCATCAAGTGGAAGGACCAATAATGCAAGAAAAGGAGTGGACGAGAGCATTTGGGCGGTGCAACTCGTGGAGCACGCGGGCAAGGAAGTCATGGAGGAGAAATGATCGTGCTGGAAGAAAACCGAGCCAGGGAGGGGCAGGCGGCCACCCAGGCCGGCCGGCCTCCCCTACAAATAGCACCCCCCGGTGCCCGTCTTTTGCAGGCAAGCATCCCTCTCCTTCCTCAGTTTGTGTGCTCAAGTTTTCATGCCCATAACCACTGTCGATATAGCCAACCTTCCCAATATTGATAGCTCAAACAATTCACACCCTTAATCCACTCACAGTCCAAATTCCGAAATAAGTTTTTAAGTGCCTAGTTACCGGTTGCAACCCGGAATTTTAGTGGAGAGAAGAGTGCTGCAATCATGTGGAAGAAAACCACAAGTCTCTTCACCAAGAAGAAGGGGTCATCGTCGTCCAAGCCATCTTCGATGATGTCTTCAAGGAGGCACTCGGTTTCCGAGTCTCCTCGGAGCATGGAGGAGGACACGGCACCGCCAAGGAGGAACGACACTCTCCTCCTCGGTGGCATGAGAGCAACAAGGAGCATGTCCATGAGGTTTACCGAACCTCAAGGGCATACGGAGGAGCCGCCCGTCCCACCTCGTCGATCGACCCATTCATCCGCCCACCTCCATACACTCCGCGGTACTCCACATATGGCTTCATCATATTGTCGGAGGAGGAGGAGGAGAAAAAACTCTCTCACCTTGAGAAGAGGCTTGTGGCAAACGTCGATTTCGACGATCAAGCTCTCAACGCATTGGGTTTCGGCACAGACATATATTATATGTTGGGGCACCTTGGATGGGTGCAATTCTCCAATGGGGTGTCGGCAAACACCCACAAGGAGTTTGCCTTGGAAATCTTGATGACTATGGCGCCTATCCTTGATGAGGGGGTGCAAAGTTTATCATTCCGTTTGGAGGGAATCCAACAAGTGGTTCCCTACGAGTATATTAGGGAGCTACTTGGGTTCCAAAAGGGAGCTCCGGAGAAAGTTGACGTGCCGGATGGCATGTTGGATGGATTTTAGAATTTAATCTCCGGAGAAGCCCACCAACAACGCAATTCCATCCGCAACCCCATTATCCAAGTATTCCACTCTTGGATGTGCAAGAGTATTATGGGGAGGATGAGGGAGACGAAGGTGACCGACACGGAGTTGAATTGGCTCTACTCGGCTTTAATTACCAAGCAGCCAATAGACCCCTCATACCTTATGATCAACCGATGGTGTTGCGAGGCAACATCGGGATCGGGAGATATTGGTTCAGGGTGCTACCTCTCTATGTTGGCCTTCTCCTTGCGGCCGGGGATCGCAAGAAACCCCGACCATCTTTTGCGTGGTACCTCTCTCGGCATTGAGTATTTGAAGCAAGGAAAATATATTAGTGGAGATAAGAGAGGAGACTTTCATGTGGCCAAGGTGAACCTACCCCTTCCGGACCCAAGACTTAGGCTTTTCATTCAAGGGAAGGAAGATTGGTTGGAGGAGGGACTCCTTGTCCTAGCAAAGAAAAATAAAAGAGGAAGAATTGTAGAGGAGGGATCTTCCTCTGCGCAAGCGGGTGGTGCACAACCAAACTATGTGCCACCATTCGGAGGAACCCCTCCTCCGCTAAGTTATTATGGAGGTCACCAATGCAAGCATGGGGGGTGATGCACCTTTGCCCCCACAAAATTATGTGGTGCCCAATGTAACCTTTGCGGAGCCCTACGCACAATACCCCCAACCACAACAAAGCATGGCCATAATTGGAGGGTACGCTGCGAGAAACATGCAAAACGTCGCAGCCATCCAATCCAACGTGGCTCAACTTCGTGAAGGCAATGCAAATATTGCCTATGAGCTTGGGCGTCTTCACCTAGTACCGCCGGATCAATTCGTTGGAGGGGATGTCCAAACCTACTATGAGCAAGGGTACAACTACCAAGATTACCAATACCGACCACGGCGGAAGATTGAGAAGAAGGAGGAGCTTTAGTTTTCTTTTCTTTTCCCTTTTTCTGTAATTTTCAGCTTGTGTTTGCTTGTGTTTGCGTAGTGTTTTCAGTTTTTATTTAAATTTCAGCAAGTGTGTTAGTTTATTTTCAGCATGTACTTCAACTAGTTTTCATCATTAATAAAGACACCACCTTGTTTATACCTTTGGAAAAGTTATGAAATTTGTGTCATGGTGATATATGATTATAATTGCCGCTTTGTTTATCCTTGTAATTGATTTATGCATGTTAAAGCTAGTGCTCTCTTAAAAATGTGAATCTGAATTTATCTAAATACTAGCTTAATCTTTAGCGGAGGTTATGATTAAAATAAAGACTCATAGTGTTTTATGTGCTCTCAAAGTTTTAGATAGATTAAAGATGGTTTTTATTCCTAAAAAGTAATGCTAACCTTGTCATGAATATCACTTGTGTGTTGCTCTACCTATCCAAAGCCTTATATATTTGAGTGCATAAACCTTAGTGTACAAGATTTATTTTTGAGTGAGTTGTTGCATGCCATGATTTCTCTAGCCCGAGACTAAGAAGCTGGTCATTCCGTTTTTGCGTATCTATCTTATTGCTAGCCTTTTATCCGTGCATTGTGTATCCCCACATTGGAGATCTCACAAACCTCGCCGGATATCCACCCTTAAAACCAAATATCATTTTTTGTGATTACCTCCTTGACCACAACCTATTGTTGAGCATGGATCATCAATTCAAGGAAGATTGCAAGACGGTGCCAACATTGAAGAATTCAAGTATCTCTCCAAAGGAAAAGTATTCCCGGTACCTACCTTATCTCTATCACCTCTTTGCCCGAGGATGAGCAAACGTCTAAGCATGGGGGAGGAGGTAGGTACAATGTAATTTAGAGTTCAAGGGGAGCAAATAAAAAAATTTGATGAAAAAGAAAAAGAAAAAATGAATGAGAAAGAGAAAGAAAGAAAAAGAATATATATATATATGAGAAAAAGAGAAAAATATGAGTTGTGTAAAAATAAAAGAAAGTAAACTCCCCGGTTCTCTAAAGTGCATTAGGAATTCCAAGGCTTCAAGATTAAAAGATCCATACTCATTTTCCAACCATGTGCAATCCAATAACAAGGACTTCCTTTGTGCCTCGGGGTCACTCTTTGCCATTTGCACATGTCCACCCATCTCAAGTGTGTGTATTTTTCTCTTTCCCCTCCTTGGTATAACATTATTTTCCAATGACCTTTTTGACGAGTCTCGGTAAGCCCACGAGAAGCTTGTCTTGTTTTGACAACATCTCATTTATAATATCTTGGTAGGACTAAACTTTCCCAAAGCTCCATATAAAGCCTACCACTTATATATGTTATAGGAGAATAAATAGGCTTGAGAGACAAAGTGAGATGAGAGTTCATGAGCAATATGCAAGATGGTTTAAATTTGTGAACTTGCTTTAGCTCTTTCTCATCTCGCTCTTTATTTCAAAATTTCTGAGATCTATTTAAACTTTGGAGCATGTTACTACTTGCGGGATAAGCTTAATTAAGAATCTACCCTCCGCAGAGATGAAGGCTAGTACATTATGGAACTTTAACGAATTAAAATTTTGAGAGCATTATGTTTTCTCATGTATGATCAAGTGCAAGGTTTAAACAATGAAGGGCAATGATGATATCCATCGAAGGCTTACTCGAGGACGAGCAAGGTTTAAGCATGGGGGAGAAGTTGACGGTGAAATTCCGTCAACCTAGCCATGAGTTTACCTTCGGTGTTGACATGAGTTTTATACTTTATCCATTGGTATTAACCCCCTTGGAATAACAAGTTCATTCGTGCATGTCGGTTTTGGAGTTTAGTGTTTATGCAGGGTTTTGACGTTGAAAGCAAGACTTCCGGGATAAGTTCATCAAGCACCTTTTGACAAGACCTTGAAGCCCCATACAAGTCATGCAATGAAGCAAACTTGACTCCAAGAAGCCCAGGGGACAAACCCGAGAAGATGACAAACTCCAAGGACCTATCCAGAAAAGTGCGGAATCTTGCGGGACAAGGAGCTATGTCCAACTCGGAGAGAAACTGACGACAAGGGCCCACATGCAGAAGGGGGAAGGATCTAGAAGACTCGGGAACCGACGCCACGCGAAGGAGGCAGGCAACTGGGCCGGGGTGGGCCCAGGCCGGTCGGCCCGGCCCATTCCAGGGCCCAGTCGCCTCCCCCTTTGACCTAGCCGCCATTCGGGCTATTTATAGCCCCGGGGTCAAGAGCCACGCATCGATTAATTCATCATCGGCCGCCGAGGAGCAGAGAAGAGAGGGACACCATCCCGAAGAGGAGAGGGTCGAGCTAGTTGACTAGGGTCTCCCTAGCCGACGTGGGAACCTTGCAAGGAAGACCACGTCGGAGTTCCCAGAGCTAGAAGCAAGATCAAGGTAGGATCCCGATGGTGATCTTGCTCATATATCATTGTACTAGTTGATGTATCAAGTTGAATCCGATTCTTAGCGACTAAGTGTTTCTCCGAAGTCTTCGTTTTTGATCGGCTTTGCTTATTTTAGATCTATTCTTGAGATCGATCACATAGGGTGTTCTTGTAGCCGCGGTGGCTAGAGGTGCATGCCTGATCTTCCGAAAGAACTCGACTTGTCCTCGGACTCGCCCTTGACTACCCGCATGAATAGGAGTACGTTGTGAAAGAACGAGGGCTCTAAAAGGCGGGCGTTTTCGGAGTCGGACGGGAAACCATGGTTTAAAGAGGCTTGTAATGAGATTTGATTTGCTATTTCTTCTTTTGCTTGGAACTTCAACAAAAGGCTCAACCCGATCTCTCTAGATCAGTTTATCTACCCCCTCTATCTTTGTTACCTCTGGTCTTTAGTAGATTAGATTCGTTCTTGCATTGATTCTTATGATTAGATGCATTAGGGTTTTATCTCTCAAAGATTGGAGTTACTTGGCATTACTAGATCATCTTTTGTGTCACACATTTGTTCCATGGATTCGATACCTTGGGTTCACCACTCGAGGGAAGAAGAGTCCCTTGACTACGACGGGAGACTTGTCCGTTTGCAAGTCTAAACGATCTTTGATACAACTATTAACCGTCAACAGTCATTGTTGACGGTGTATTTTGGTACACCAAACATGTTCATTACACTTTGGTTTGGAATTGATTATGGAACTAACCCGCCACTAGGCACACTAATCATATAACAAGTTCATCTTTGTGCATGCATTTGTAAGTGTTGTGTTTATGTAGGTGTTGACGGTTAATAATTATATCAAAGTTCGTTTGTGACTTGCAAGCGGACAAGTCTCCCGTCGTAGTCAAGGGACCCTTCTTCCCTCGAGTGGTGAACCCAAGGTATCGAATCCGTGGAACAAATGTGTGACGCAAAACTTAATCTAATAAAGCCAAGTAACCTCAATCTTCGATAAAAGAAACCCTAATGCATCTAAGTAAAAGACACGAAACTAATCTAATCCACTAAAGACCGGAGAAAACAAAGTAAGATTGGGTAGATAAACCGATCTAGAGGGATCGGGGTAAGCCTTTTGTTGAAGTTCCAAGCAAGAGAAGAAGTAGCAAATCGAATCTTAATAGAAGCCTCTTTAAATCATGGTTTCCCGTGCAAATCCGAAAACATCCGCCTTTCGGAACCCCCGTTCTGTCACAACGTATCCCTACTCATGCGGGGAGCTTAGGGCGAGTCAAAAGACAAGTCGAGATTCTTTCGGAAGATCCGGCGTGTACCTCTAGCCACCGCGGCTACAAGAACACTCTATGTAATCTATCTCGAGAATAGAATTGGAATAAGCAAAGCCGATCGAAAAACGAAATCTTCGAGGAAACACTTGATCGCTAGGAAAAGATTCAACTTGATAATTCAACTATAACAATGATACATACACAAGATCACCACCGGGATCCTTCCTTGATCTTGCTTCTAGCTCCGGGAACTCCGACGTGGTCTTTCGTGCAAGGTTCCCACGTCGGCTAGGGGAACCCTAGTCAACTAGCTCGACCCTCTCCTCTCCGAGATGGTGTCCCTCTCTTCTCTTCTCCTCGGCGGCCAATGACGAATTGTATGATGCGTGGCTCTCGGTCAGGGGGCTATAAATAGCCCGATTGGCGGCTAGGGCAAAGGAGGGGGCAAATGGGCCCTGGAATGGGCTGGGCCGACCGGACTAGGCCGGCCGGCCTGGGCCCATCCAGGCCCAGCCCGAGGCCTCCTTTGCTCTACGTCAGTTCCCTTGCTTCCTGGATGTTTCCCCCTTCTGCATGTAGGTCCATGTCGTCAGTTTCTCTCCGAATTGGACACAACTCCTTGTCTTGCAAGATTCAGCACTTTTCTGGTCAGGTCCTCGGAGTCTGTTGTCTTCTCGGATCAAGTCCCTGGCTTCTTGGAGTTAAGTTTGCTTCAATGCATGACTTGTACGGAGGTGCTTGATGAACTTATCCCGAAAGTCTTGCATTCAACACTAAAACCATGCATAAACATTAAACTCCAAAATTGACATGCACACATGAACTTGTTATACCACGGGGGTTAGTACCAATGGATAAGGTATAAAACTTATGCCAACACCGAAGGTAAACTCATGGCTAGGTTGACGGATTTTCACCGTCAACATCTCCCCCATGCTTAAACCTTGCTCGTCCTCGAGTAAGCCTTCGATGGATATCATCATTGCCAAACAATGTTTAAACCTTGCTCTTGATCATACATGAGAAAACATAATGCTCTCAAAATTTTAATTCATTAAAGTTCCATAATGTACTAGCCTTCATCTCTACGGAGGGTAGATTCTTATTAAGCTTATCCCACAAGTATTAACATGCTCAAGAAGTTTAAATAGATCTCAGAATTTTTGAAATAAAGAACGAGATAAAGAAAAGCTAAACCAAGTTCACAAATTTAAATCATCTTGCATATTGCTCATGAACTCTCATCTCGCTTGTCTCTCAAGCCTATATATTCTACTCCTTTCCCTCTCATAACATATATGTGTGGTAGGCTTTATATGGAGCTTTGGGAAAGTTTAGTCCTAACAAGATTTTATAAATGAGGTGTTGTCAAAACAAGACAAGCTTCTCATGGTCTTACCGAGACTCGTCAAAAAGGTCATTGGAAAATAATGTTAAGTCAAGGAGGGGAAAGAGAAAAATACACACACTTTTAGATGAGTCGACATGTGCAAATGGCAAAGAGTGATCCCGAGGCACAAAGGAAGTCCTCGTTATCGGATTGCACATGGTTGGAAAATGAGAATGGATCTTTTAAACTTGAAGCCTTGAATGCACTCTTAGAGAACCGGGGAGTTCACTTTACGCATACTCATATTTTTTTCTCTTTCTCATATTTCTCATTCTTTTCTTTCTTTCTTTCTTTCTTTCATTATATATATTATTATATTTTTTTTCTTGTGAGACCTTCACCTTGGAAGTCACGTACATCACCTTTAATTTTTTTTTTCATTCATCATTCATTTTTTTAAATACTCCCCTTTGAACTCTAAAACTGCACCGTACCTACCTCCTCCCCCATGCTTAGACGTTGCTCGTCCTCGAGCAAAGAGGCGAAAAATAAGGTAGGTACCGGAATATTTTTCCTTGGAGAGATACTTGAAATCTTCAATGTCGGCACCGTCTTGCGATCTTCCTTGAATTGATGATCCATTCTCAACGATAGGTTGTGGTCAAGGAGGTAATCACAAAAGATGATATTTGGTTTAAGGGTGGATATCCGGGGAAGTTTGTGAGATCTCCAATGCGGGGATACACAATGCACGGATAAAAGGCTAGCAAAAAGATAGATACGCAAAAACGGAATGACCAGCTTCTTAGTCTCGGGCCAGAGAAATCATGGCCTGCAAAAACTCACTCAAAAATAAATCTTGTACACTAAGGTTTATGCACTCAAATATATATATAAGGCTTTGAATAGGTTGAGCAACACACAAGCGATATTTGTGACAAGGTTAGCGATATTTTGGAGCATAAAAGGCATCTTTAATCTATTCATAACTTGAGAGCACATAAAACACTATGGGTCTTTATTTTAATCATAACCTCCGCTGAAGAATAAGCTAGCATTTAAATAAATTCAGATTTGTATTTTTAAGAGAGCACTAGCTTAAACATGCATAGATCAATTACAAAGATGAACAAAGCTGCAATTATAATCATATATCATCATGGCACAAATTTTTGTAACTTTTCCAATGGTATAATCAAGGTGGTGTCTTTATTAATGATGACATCAAGTTGAAATACAAACTGAAAATAAACAAACATGCTTGCTGAAATTTAAATAAAAACAGAAAATACTACGCAAACACACATAAGCAAAAGCTGAAAATTACGAGAGAAAAAGAAAAGAAAAGAAAACTAAAGTTCCTAAATCTTCTAGTCCTCCGCCGGTGGTTGATGTTGATGATCTTGATAGTAATACCCTTGCTCATAATATGATTGGACATTCCCTCCGACGAATTGATTGGGCTCCACAAGGTGAAGGCGTCCAAGCTCAAAGGCAATATTTGCATTGCCTTCACCAAGTTGAGCTGCGTTAGCTTGGATGGCTGCGATGTTTTGGGCGTTTCTTGCAGCATACCCACTAATTATGGCCATGCTTTGTTGTGGTTGGGGATGATGTGCGTAGGACTCCGCGAAGTTAGCGTTGGGCACCACATAATTTGGTGGGGGTACCGGTGCACCACCCCCCCCCCCCCCCATGCT
Source organism: Cenchrus americanus (assembly GCA_947561735.1). Classification (NCBI taxonomy): domain Eukaryota; kingdom Viridiplantae; phylum Streptophyta; class Magnoliopsida; order Poales; family Poaceae; genus Cenchrus; species Cenchrus americanus. The sequence goes on along the minus strand of OX387241.1, from coordinate 26,173,389 downwards.
TGCTCTTGTGGCCCTCCGTAATAATTTGGCGGGGGACGGATCCCGCCGAATGGTTGCACATTGGGTTGTGCTCCACTCGCTTGTGCGGAGGATGTTTCCTCCTCTACGATTCTTCCTCTTTTGTTCTTCCTTGCAGGGACAAGGCGTCCCTCTTCCAACCAATCTTCTCTCCCTTCGGTGAAAAGCCTAAGCCTCTCATTGGGAAGGGGTAGGTTCACTATGGTCAACCGATAACCTCCACTCTCATCTCCACTAATGTATTTGCCTTGCCGCAAATACTCAATGCCGAGAGAGGTACCACGCAAAAGATGGTCGGGGTTTCTTGCGATCCCCGGCCGTAAGGAGAAGGCCAACATGGAGAGGTAGCACCCCGAACCAATATTTCCCGCCCCCGATGTTGCTTCACAACACTAACGGTTGATCATGAGGTAAGAGGAGTCTATTGGCTGCCTGGCAATTAAAGCCGAGTAAAGCCAATTCAACTCCGTGTCGGTCACCTTCGTCTCCTTCATCCTCCCCAATACCCTCTTGCACATCCAAGAGTGAAATATCCGGATAATGGGGTTGCGGATGCAATTGCGTTGTTGATGGGCTTCTCCGAAGATCATATTCCAAAATCCCGCTAACATGCCGGGTGGCACATCAACTTTCTCCGGAGCTCCCTTGTGGAATCCAAGCAGCTCCCTAACGTGCTCGTAGGGAACCACTTGTTGGACTCCCTCCAAACGGAATGACAAGCTTTGCACCCCATCATCAAGGATAGGTGCAATAGTCATTAAAATTTCCAAGGCGAACCCCAAGTGGGTGTCCACCGATACTCCGTTGGAGAACTGCACCCATCCAAGGTGCCCCAACATATAGTATATGTCGGTGCCAAAACCCAAGGTGTAGAGTGCTTGGTCGTCGAACTCGACGTTGGGCACAAGCCTCTTCTCAAGATTAGAGAGCCTCTCCTCCTCCTCCGATGACAAGATGATGAAGCCGTACGAAGAGTATGTCGGAGTGTAAGGAGGTGGCGCGGTTGAACGGGTCGATCGTCGTGGTGGCGCGGGCTGCTCCTCCGTGTGCCCTCGAGGTTCGGTAAACCTCATGGACGTGCTTCTTGCAGCCCTCATACCACCAAGGAGGAGAGCATCGTTCCTCCTCGGCGGTGCCGTATCCGTCTCCATGCTCGGGGAGACTCGAAACCGAGTGCCTCCTCGAAGACGTGGTTGATGACGGCTTGGACGACGACGAACTCTTCTTCTTGGAGAAGAGACTTGTGGTTTTCTTCCACATGGTTGTTGCACTCTTTTCTTCAACTAAAACTCCGGGTTGCAACCGGTAACTAGGCACTTAAACTCTTTGCTTCGGATGTGGACTTTGAGTGGATTAAGGATGTGGATTTTTTCTTGAGCTATCAAGCTTGGGAAGGTTGGCTATGTCTGCGGAGGTTTTGAGCACACAAACTTGAACACACAAACAAAGGAAGGAGAGGGAAGCTTGCCTGCAGAAAACGGGAGCCAGGGGGCTCCTTAAGTAGGGGAGGCCGGCCAGCCTGGGCCGACCGGCCTGGGTGGCTTCTGGCTCCTCCCCGCCTCGGCTTTCTTCCAGCACGATCATTTCGCCTCTGCAACTTTCCTGCCCGCGTGCTCCACGAGTTGCACCGCCCAAATGCTCTCGTCCACTCCTTTTCTTGCATTATTGGTCCTTCCACTTGATGCTTCATGCTTTGGGTCATGTCCATGCTCCCTAGCTCCACTTGCTTCACATGCCACCATGAAATTCCTGCAAAGTTGATGCTTGCTGCCCACCATGCTTGTCCTTTGCATGTGGAATTGGTGAAAGTTGATAAAAGGGAATCCAATGGTGCATGCATGATTAATTCAAACTAGATTGCCTCCATTAAGGTATGTCTAAGGTTAAGCACTCCTCTAACGAAATTTAAAATATTTTTAGAGCCATGCAAGAGCTCACACATAATTTTAGAGAAGTTTTTAAACCATTAAAAACAATTGTAAGTCGAAAATATTTTTCGACTACGTCGATTTCGGTCTAACCGGTATAGTTTGCCTTCATCGGTTGAGAGCAAACTTTTCCCGGCTTGATCATGGGGGCACAGGTTTAGGTTCTAATTTTGGCTAAATAAGAAAGATTTTGAATAAAACAAAATTAGAATAGGCTTAGAAAAATTCTAATCTTAGAGAAACCAAGGATATAAATTTTAAAACCAACCAAAAGTTTTGATTTCTAGGTTCACGCGAGTCCTACCACGTGCTGAATTTTATTAACACCTACATATAAATCGTGCCCCTACTCGTGTGGTTTTAGCATGAAAAATAAGTCAACCTCAGCACCATAATGAGGGTGAAAGGTTGAGTTAGGTTCTGAAATTATTTGGTTGAGGTTTCTCGAAAAGAAAAGAACAAACAAGCACATAGGAGGGTTCATGCAAAGGGTTTATGATAAAGCAAACATTCAATCAAGAATTATGTCTCTAATATTGTTCAACCACTTCTAAGTCTAATGTCTTTGCGTAATAAAACTCAAAAACTAAATTATTAAAAATACTCGAAAAACCTGGAATCGGGTTGTCCTCCCGGTAGCTTATTCTTGACTCGACGCAACGGGTTACCTCCCGCCTAGCGCTTCTTTTGTAGTCTATAGCTAGACTTCTTCACTTGATTACTCCGGATCAACGCTCTTTGCGGGCGTTGCAATCTTGGGTACCCACTTCCGCACCATCTTGGGCACGGGCTTGTCTTCCGGCTTAGTCATTTTTTTGGTCTTCACAGGCGGCTTCTCTTCCTTTGTCTTGACGGATGCAACACCTTCTTTGATTTTCTTTACGTTCATTTTTTTCGGCTCCTTCTTCTTTTTCAGCCCCTCCGTTTGCTTTGGTTCTCCCTTCACTCCAATCATGTTGCATGCCTTGATTCTTGGACGGAACTTGAAGGAACTCCTTTCTTCGTTGATATCGAACATGATCTCCCCCTTGCCAACATCAATAGTAGCTCCCACGGTCTAGAGGAAAGGCCTCCCTAGGATGAGCGGCGGCTTCTCCCTCTATCCCATCTCGAGCACAACGAAGTCGACGGGGATGAAGTGGTGTCCGACCTTCACGGGTACATCTTCAGCAATGCCCAAGGGATAGCGAATGGAGTTGTCTCCCAACTCCAAACATATACCCGTAGGCTCCATTGGTAGGCGTAGCTTCTCGAACACATCCCTCGGCATGACGCTTACACTAGCTCCAAGGTCGCATAACGCCTTCTCGAAGTTGAAAGAACCAACCGAACATGGAATAGTAGGGCACCCGGGGTCCTTTTGCTTCTCTAGCCCATTAGCAATAGCGGCACTACACTCCTCGGACATTTTGACATGATCTACCCCGAGTGTTGCTATCTCATATTTATTTGCAAGTATGTATTTAAAGTAACGAGAATATGTAGGTACTTGTAGGGCATCTAGTAATGGCATGTTGATGCTAAGTCTACGCACAACTTCCACAAACTTCTCAAAGTGGTTGTCAAGTTTACCTCGGAAGAAGCGTGGCTTGAGTTGCGGTATCCTCGTGTCTTCCTCCGGCATCTCAAATTCGGGTTCCTCGGTGACGATCCCCGTAACCTCCTATTTAGCAACTCCTTCCACCTCGGTGAATGGTTTAAGCTTCCTTGCTCCCGCAGAACGTTCCGGATCTTCGGTCTCCTTCCCCGAATGTGTTTGAATGGCCTTCGCCGATTCGGGACTTTTGGGTTGTCCCGGAAGCTTCCCTTCATCATTAGTGAGGCGCCCCGCAAGTTGTCCAACTTGCGTCTCGAGCATCTTCATCATGTTGAGCACTTGATGATTGGAACTTCCGACCTCCGTCACTTTGCTATCGATGTTCTCCAACACCTTGTCTATGGTCTTGAACTTGGTGACGGTGTCCTTGTTGATCTTAGCTTGCTCATCCATGAACTCTTTCAATTGTATACGAAGCGGAACCGCGTTAGGAATAGATGAGCTTGCATTAAATTGAGGCCTACCTTGCCCGTAGCGAAAGTTCGGCAATTCTCCCTTCCTCATGTAGTCGAGCACTTTGGCTTCCTCCGGACAATCTTTGCGGACATGTCCATACTCTCCACATTCTTCGCATGTGGACCTTGCTTCGGCGGCCTTCAAGTCTTGAGCCTCTTTCTTTTCCATCTCCATCTTCTCCAACCTCCTCATGAGCGAGTCGATCTTGCCTTCAAGTATGTTCTCCTTCTCCACTTGCAAGACTCCTTTGACGTTCCCCGTGGGTCGAACCAGATGTAGGCGCCCGGATGACGCCCATGTGTCATTATCCGCGACCTTCTTGAATAGCGTGAAAGCTTCCGTCGGTGTAAGTTCGATGATGGATCCTCCCGCCGATGCATCGATGATCGTCCTTGACGCCATGGTGAGTCCTTGATAGAACTTTTGCACGAGGTCTTCCTTCGGGAACTTGTGATGTGGAACCGCCCGGGTGTACTCGTTGAAGCGCTCGAATGCCTCCGAGATAGTTTCCGTAGGATATTGAACAAAGGTGGCAATCTTATTACGCAAGCTTTGAGTTTTACCCGGTGAGTCGTATTCCTTCATGAAAGCCTTCATCAACGTGTTCCAATTTTGCATTGTCTCCGCCGGTTGAGAGTGGAACCATTGCAAAGCCTTCCCGAGAAGTGAAAACGGAAAAAGCCTTGCCCTCATTTGGTCTTGAGTCACCCCATCCATGTTGAAAGTCTGACATAGTTGAATGAATGCTTGGAGGTGAAGGTTCGGATCCTCTTTACCGGTGAAGGGTGAATGTTGCACCATGCGGATTGTTGAGGTCTTGATCTCGAACGGTCTTCCGATCTCCTCGAGGTTCAAGATTGGTAGGTCGATGATGTCTGGGGTGCATAGCTCCCCAATCTTGCGTTCTTGCGGTGGTTGGTCACCCATCGGTGGAAGTCGGTTCTCCCGAGGACTTTGAGGTGGTGAATTCTTCGGAGATTCCCGCAATCCTTTGTCTTCCGACTCCGAATCTACAAAATCCACCTTTTTAGCTTGATGTGCCTCGCGTCTCCTTAGCCTGTAAAGTTTTTTTTGGATCATCCACAAAATTATTGGGTTTGTTGGAGAGGTAGCCGTCCATCTCCTGTTAGGGTTAGCAATAAACAAAGTATGCAAAAACTAGAAAGTAAAAACAAATCTATAAAAACTAGGGTTAGACAACTAGATTAGATGTATTTTGAGGATGATCAAAATTTAGTAGATGCAAAAAGAAAAACAAAAAGAAAACTGAAAATTACAAAAAGGCAATAAAAAATCAAATCTTGATCACTTGTTCCCCGGCAACGGCGCCAGAAAAAGGGGCTTGTTGACGGTTAATAATTATATCAAAGTTCGTTTGTGACTTGCAAGCGGACAAGTCTCCCGTCGTAGTCAAGGGACCCTTCTTCCCTCGAGTGGTGAACCCAAGGTATAGAATCCGTGGAACAAATGTGTGACGCAAAACTTAATCTAATAAAGTCAAGTAACCTCAATCTTCGATAAAAGAAACCCTAATGCATCTAAGTAAAAGACACGAAACTAATCTAATCCACTAAAGACCGGAGAAAACAAAGTAAGATTGGGTAGATAAACCGATCTAGAGGGATCGGGGTAAGCCTTTTGTTGAAGTTCCATGCAAGAGAAGAAGTAGCAAATCGAATCTTAATAGAAGCCTCTTTAAATCGTGGTTTCCCGTCCAAATCCGAAAACATCCGCCTTTCGGAACCCCTGTTCTGTCACAACGTATCCCTACTCATGCGGGGAGCTTAGGGCGAGTCAAAAGACAAGTCGAGATTCTTTCGGAAGATCCTGCGTGTACCTCTAGCCACCGCGGCTACAAGAACACCCTATGTAATCTATCTCGAGAATAGAATTGGAATAAGCAAAGCCGATCGAAAAACGAAATCTTCGAGGAAACACTTGATCGCTAGGAAAAGATTCAACTTGATAATTCAACTATAACAATGATACATACACAAGATCACCACCGGGATCCTTCCTTGATCTTGCTTCTAGCTCCGGGAACTCCGACGTGGTCTTCCGTGCAAGGTTCCCACGTCGGCTAGGGGAACCCTAGTCAACTAGCTCGACCCTCTCCTCTCCGAGATGGTGTCCCTCTCTTCTCTGCTCCTCGGCGGCCGATGACGAATTGTATGATGCGTGGCTCTCGGTCAGGGGGCTATAAATAGCCCGATTGGCGGCTAGGGCAAAGGAGGGGGCAAACGGGCCACGGAATGGGGCCGGGCCGGCCGGGCCCAGGCCGGCGGCTGGGCCCATCCGGCCCCGGCCGAGGCCTCCTTTGCTCTACGTCGGTTCCCTTGCTTCTGGATGTTTCCCCCTTCTGCATGTAGGTCCATGTCGTCAGTTTCTCTCCGAATTGGACACAACTCCTTGTCTTGCAAGATTCAGCACTTTTCTGGTCAGGTCCTCGGAGTCTGTCGTCTTCTCGGATCAAGTCCCTGGCTTCTTGGAGTTAAGTTTGCTTCATTGCATGACTTGTACGGGGCTTCAAGGTCTTGTCATGAGGTGCTTGATGAACTTATCCCGAAAGTCCTGCATTCAACACTAAAACCCTGCATAAACATTAAACTCCAAAACCGACATGCACACGTGAACTTGTTATACCATGGGGGTTAGTACCAATGGATAAGGTATAAAACTTATGCCAACACCGAAGGTAAACTCATGGCTAGGTTGACGGATTTTCACCGTTAACAGTAGGAAAACATGGACATAAAGGACGGATTCGCAACAAGTTCAAAGGAGCATTTACAGAGTCTTGTTCATGTTCATGAGCTTGATGAAATCACTTCCAATGGTGGTGAGGACCAAAGTGTTACGAAGGAACACCCCTGGGGATTGAAGCGTAAAAGACCGAACTTCATGCACGGAGAACCTCCATCTTGGACGCGAGGATGACATCGTCAAAATCATGCAAGTGGAACGGGCAAAGTGCATAAATGCATGAGGACCCACGGGAGTGAAGGGGCGACCGAACCGGGCCGAGGTGGGCTGGGCCGGTCGGCCCAGGCCGCCCGGCCCAGCCCACTTTGGGGGTCGATTCGGCCCCCCTTTCCTTGCACCCGAAGGATTTTCAACCCTAAAGCCCTAGAGGTGCCGCCATTCGCAAGGGAGAGAGCCATTCGCACCAGGAGGCCATCCACAAGATAGAGAGAGAGGAGGGAGATCTACGGAGGGGGATCGACCACCTCGAAGGAAGCACCCACAAGTGGAGAAGAAGGAAGACACCGTCGGAAGGGTGACCATGATCAACGGTGCTATGTCTAGCACCTTGATGGGGTAATCTCCTTATTCGTCCATGGGTTGTAATCGATCTTAAGATGTAATCGTACTTTGTTGGAACATCTATCTATCATCATGTGTTGAATATACTTTAATGCTTAAGGATAGCTACCATGCCGTAAACGGAGTAAAGCTCTAATGCTCCCTTGGATCCATTCAATACGCCATGTCCATCATAGTTCTAGTCACGAATAGCTTCGCGTAGTGACAGTACGAGGGGAGGGAAGGGCGAAACCGTGGTCACAACCCCCGATAGATTAGATTGGTTTTCATGACTAAAGCGATTGCATGTTCTAGGATCGTAGACCCATGGGCGAGTGTCTTTTATCTTGATAGCTTAATCGTTCTCTCTAGTGTAGTTTAGTCATTTTCTAGTTTAATCATAGTTAGGGTTTGAGTAGTTAGTCAGTAGAGGTAGATCAAACACTTGTAATCCCCTTGCTCCGCGGATTGACAAGAACCTTGTGAATCCCGTGGTGAAAAAGGTGTAGGTCTGTACGCTTGCGGATCGTAGGTGGATACGTCTTTTATCCGTCAACAATCATCAGTGGAGGATTTGGTGGAGGAGGAACCCATCCTTGAAACTCATCATATGGCTTCAAGACATGACTCGCATATGGGAAGAGACGTATCCTAGGATCAAACTTGTCCGGCCCGTCTATCCACTGCAAGAAATAACAAGGAGCTGTCGGGGGTGGTGCTTCCCTAATCCAACAACAGTAGAAGGCTCTACCGGCAGTCCTAGCACACCTAGACTGTTTCACATAAGCCGGCACACCACATAAGCAATTGGGTACAGGGAGAGCTCGAGGCACAGGAGCGTCTTCATCCCACTCTTCGGGAAACCTTCCTTTACCCCTAAAAATGGCACAATAACGTGACTTTTGGTGGCTCATGTCTACTAATCCTGCAACCAATGTTATTGAAATGAACAATTTCAAATACGGTACAACAACATATGTAACATTAACAATATTTAATAATCAAACCTACACTAAAGCATGTAGTAAAGCAACGTATTTTCAACATAACAATAGAAGGCAAAATTACTAATGCAACTACCCGAAGCATCACTTTCAACACATCCAACATCAAGCACATCACAATTTCAAATTATTGCCAAACCCGAGCTCACCTATCCATGCAAAATCTGGAAAAACTAAGTGCTAAAACTCAGACTAAATAAGGGCAATACCTTCCCAAGGATACGGGGATCGATTTCCCACACTTTCCCCACCACAAATCACCGGATTTGGGGGTGTGTCGGCCGACGGCGGCAGGGTCACCGCTTGATGCAGGAGGGCTCGGGGAGAAGAAGAAAGGGAGGAAGAAGAAAGGGGGCCGTGCGGGCCCTGTTGGCTCGGCGCTGCCGTGCCGGGCGGGGTGGTGCGGCAAGCTCGTCGCGCCGGTGCATGTGGCGCGGCGGGGGCGCGGGCCCACGCCGGCCCTTCGCGCCGCACCGGCCGGCGTGGCACCCCTGCCGCGCCTCCGCATGTGGCGCGGCAAAAAAGGCCTGCCGCGCCACGGTGCCAGGCGCGGCCAAATGGGTCACTGGGTGCAAAAACATCCAGGGGTTAATTTTAAAATTAATTAAAAAAAGGTAAAAATTTAAAAATTGTCTGCAGATAAGGTGCACGCGATGAAGGAGCGGGTCAGGGGGTCTCAGGCCAGGGCCCTGCGGATGTCGAACGCCGCCACACACCATGCCCGTATATAGAGAAGAACAGAGCAGTAGAAGGTTACTGATGAAAGTAGAGAGGCTCATCCTCTACTGATGAAAGCAGAGAGGCTCCTCCTCTGCTTACAGCCAGTCTCCCTTTCAGTCGTTTCGGTCGGTGACAATTTCTCTTTTTGAATCGAGAACGTGCATGAATCCATCTCAGGATTGCCATCGACAACATTTTGTTCACTGGTATTGCAACACTGCGTCAGTATACAGGCTCCAGGAACTCAACACATTCACGTTGGTTGGGGTGCAGGTGCATGCATGGAAGAGGGGGTATGGGTAGATAACGCAGGAATCACTACGTTTTGCTTTGCTTTTCTTGATGTGCCGTCACACATCTCAAATATCTAAGGAGAAACCAGAAGTACAACTCAACCTCAACTAGCAATCAACTAGCACACCAATCCTGCCTGCTGATGATGTTGCAAGCCAGCAACGAGTACTAGCACCTGAAGCCCTGAATGCTGCTATGAAGTCTGAAATTTGCGTTGGGCCGAAGACCAGCCGCGTTGCTTTATGAAGACATCAAGCACTTCAGTAGCTCTTTTTTCCTTCCTGGAGCAACTTTAGCGGCTTGATAATGCTCCTTCACTCCAGATGTGTTTAACTATCTTGTCCTTAATTGTTTGCAAATTTTTCAGAGCTTCTCCAATTGGCAGACAATCTATTGGCATCTTCTCTGAATAGCAAATCCCAACATCCAGAATTCAAGTTTATGCTGCCAATTCTCATATCTCTATTGCTTTGCCATCTTTTGTTTATGTTACTATTCTTTGCTCTACAATAGTACTTTGTCTGGCAGCTTAGTAGTCATGTTCCCGTTCCCATCCTCGAAACCGGAATGTTCCTGGAACGAGGAACAACACTTACGAAAGATTTTTACACTAAATCATTCCCGGAACGTTCACGTTCCCAGTCCGGAACAAAGGAACGTGGAACGAGGAATGTGACCACGTTCCACGTTCCCGGCTTCTAAGTCTGGCAGTGCAATATGAACATACTTGCAGAGCTCTATAGCTTCTCCCGCTCTCCAAACTCACTCGGATGCTCGTAGCCTAAGAGGGAGAGAGGTGGATTAGGCAACTTAAAATCTTAACCGATTGCTTCACTATTTTGAATAAAGTAAACTAGATCAAATCTATCTAGATGTGCAATCTAAGGTTGATCTAGTCTGAACCCTCATCCAAAAACAAGTTTTGCAATCTATAGTCAATACTAGCATGATAATAGTCTAGGAAAGTAAAGGCAAGTAAGAATTGCAAGAGAGTGATGCGGAAACGTAAAGAGTGATGATAGGAAGCAAACTCTTGACTCGCGATTTATCCCGTGGTATCAGTAGGCACTAAGCCACCCCTAGTCCAAATTGTTGAAGCACTCACATAAGAGTATTGCTTCCCAGTCACCAAGTCTCTCCCAAGAGCACCACTTGACTCGCCACAAAGGCTCACCACTTAGGCACTCACCAAGCTCCCTTGGTCACCTTGATGCCGCCTCCACTAAGGAGCTTCTCCATTGAGGAAGGGGGTCTCCACGTCCCCCGCACAAAGTGTCCTTGGCACTCCACAGCGAGCTGGTGGGTCGAAGACGATTGCCTATGAGCCACTTAGGCCCCAAGGCTTCTGGCACACCTTGTACAACTTGATTCACTCAAGAATCACCTCATAAGGTTGTCACACCTTGCACTCACTCAGCTCTAAGCTAAGCCTAGCACCAAGCACACACACAAAGCATGTGCAAGTCTATGAATGAGCAATTTAGCACTTAGATGGATTGGATATTTTTCTTTTATGTGTATTGCACTCCTTTGCACTTCTACAAAATCTGGCAACCTCAAATAGGTGAGTGGAGGGTGTATAAATAGCCCAAGACGTCCAAAGAGTCGTTGGCTAAAAGCTGCAGAAAATCATGCTGTCGGATGAACCAATGGTCCACTTTTTACCACCGTCGGTAAATCTAACGCTTCATCCGACGGTGCGTCGTCAGTTCATCTAGTGCTGAAGGGTTTCATGCAAAAACCTTTCTGTTAGCATCTTCATGACCATCAGATGAACCGCTGCCTAAACCATCGGTTCATCCGGTGGTACTAGATGTTGACTCGGAATGTCTCTGTCGTGAAATCTTGACTCATCGGATAGACCGACGGTGCCCACCAATAGACCTTCGGTTCATCAATGCTTCTTCTCCTTTGACAATTCATCTGACACATCTAGAAAGTGGACAGTCATCCGATGGTGTCAGTTGACGTGAGTCTTCACGCAGTGTACCAAGTACTCCGACGCTTGCAACGAAGCTTCTTCCTATATATATCATCGGTTCATCCGACGGTGCTCTTTTCTTCTTTTTCTTCTTCTCGGTTTTGACCCTTGAAATATCAAGAGATGTGGCATGTGGTATTTTTGCATCCTTGGGATCTAGAAATGTCTACAAAGACATGCTCAATAATTTGGTTAGTCCCATTGATCATGTTGTCATTAATCACCAAAATAAAACTCAAACAAATGGCTTATGAGGTCATGTTCGCTACAACTATCTACTGCCCTTTTCCTTGTGAACATCTCTAGCAACGAAATTCCATAGCTACACCTATTGTCATGGGTGGTGACTTATTTGCCTAGTCCATACTCTGAAGCCAACAAAAAAGAGTTTATCTTTTATCAGGACCTATAGGCTCTAGTTTAGATATGGTGAAAGCTTGATGCATTGATTATTTATAATCTTTTCTTCCAAAGCATTATGTTGTAGTTAATCTAGTTTCGTGTATGTTTACAGAGTTCCGATTTTTTTCTCCATTCTTGAAAATTGGTTTCTTTCAGCAGTGCATACCAGAGTGACACACTAGTGAGGTCTTAAATTCTGATTGAAGACTATTATGAACTATATTAGGGCAGAATAAAGTTAGAAAATAGAAGCATACCTGGAGTGGTATAGCCAATTGATCATCTCACTAATGCCCACCCACTTGATTTCTTTATATGTCTTGATGTAGAAACCTCGCAAGCCCAAAATCTCCAACATGAGCAACCACATCATTATCCAGGAGAACATTGCTTGGCTTAAGCCTTAAGGTCAGGGTAAATAATTGGTGGTGGCTTATATTTGTGTAGATAATTAAGTGAAGTTGCCACATAAATTGCAATACTCAACCTTGCGATGAGATCTAAAGCCTTCTGTTGGCCATTTTTCATGTTGTGTTCGAGCAGTCTTTGGTCCAAATTCCCATTTGGCAGAAACTTGTATACAATTGCCTAGAAGTCATAGCCCTGAAAATCGATACAGATGGCCAAATAGGCCGCCCGGCCCGGCTTGGCCTGGGCACGGTTTGGCCCGGCCTATTTAGGCTTGGCCTGCCTAGGCCCGGCTATTAGTCGTGTCAGGCCGTGCCAGGCCACGGGCTGGAACAGCAGCCCAGGCATGGCCTGAAGGTCTATTAGATGGGCCGGGCCGGCACGTGACATGGCAGGCCTGCAGAGACCCATTAGTGCCCGTGCCAGCCCGTGAGCCCAGCAAAATCAAACCTTCACAAGTACAAAATTTGGAGGACATTTCAAAAAACAACTTCATTTCAAATATTTGATCAACTCACAAGAGATACATACAAAACAACTTCATTTCACCTACTTCTGTACAACTGATAACTCACAAACATATACAGTCACAAATATATACAGACACAAGTCACAAACATTTCATCAACTCACAGATTTAACTTGATAACTCACAAGTCACAAGTCACAAACTTACAAGTACACAGACACAACCACAAGTGAATTCAAAAGAGTTTATAAAATATTTAGAGATGTTTATTTGCTGCCTCGTTAAAAAACCTTTGTAGGTAAAAACTCACACCTCATGAGAAAACCCTACAAAGGAAAAGAGGACAGCAAGCTCAAGTTCGATAAGTTCTCAAAAGATTACAAAAAAGCTACTAGCTATTACACAGTTTCATCAAGCTACAAGTTCTCAAATGATTCTTCAAGTTCGGGATCCTCCGAGCTGTGTTGCAGCCTTGCATCTGCAAGCTCCCAATCCTTGATCAAAGCAAGCATCTCCACCATCTCCGAGGCCAGACGACGTCGCCGCTCCTCAATGATCCTGCCAATGGTACTAAAAGCAGATTCTGAAGAAATGATAGAAATAGGCACAGTCATAACATCCCTAGCTAAAATGGAAAGAACAGGATAGGATAACGTATGCTCATGCCACCAATGTAAAATGTTGAAGTCATCATCATACTGGTTCACTGTGTCACTGTCTAGGTAGGCAGATAGTTCAGTTGCAGCAGCAAGAGAAGCACCAGTGTTAGCTGCCTACAACAAAGCACTACAAGATGTTCTCCTAGATTATAAAGAAGAGGATACAGAGCTAATAGAACCAGAACTCATTGTAACACCAAGGCTAGAAGCAGAATAAGTTGAACCACTGTGGTTAGCAAAAATCTTGCCCCAAGAAGTTTTTTTCTTACCTGTAGGACCTGGTTGTGTGGCCCTCTGCAACCTTACAGAACCAAACTTGGAATCATAATGGTTAAAGATTGTAGACAATTCAGCCCTTACTTCAGTTAAGTAAGAAGAGTAATCTTTACCATTGAGCTGAGATAATAGTTGAAGAACTTTGCTGAAACCTGTCATTTTAGCTCTAGGATCCAATATAAATGCAAAGGAATACAGAATAGGAATGTCAGCCCAGTACTGTAAGAACTTAGCCTGCATGGTGCAACAACATTTTCCAAATCCTCATCATCCTCATGGCTCTTAAGATGTCCGGCTATGTCAAGAATATGATGCAATACTAAAGGAACAGTAGGATAATAAACGCCAGATAGAACAACAGTAGAATCATAGAATTATTCAAGGAAAAAGGATCTTTTCAGCAGCATACCAATGTTTATCTGTGTGACAACCCACCCAGGAAAATACCGTACTATCGCCTAAGACCGATCCACTTTGGTCATTAAGCAATAGTAAAGTACCATCCTGTCGTTAGTTGCCGGGTTAACGCCCGGTAAATCACTTGGACATCGAACAGAGGATCGACACATGCATTAAAACTCACGCAAAGGCGAGTCTAGAGTACAACATGAATTAAACATTTTATTACAAACCATTGTTCCGGACATGGAGTACAGGTTCAGAGTTCGAAAATACAGCGGAAATAATTTAAGCTAACGCAACAGTGAACATCACAGGAGGCCATCCGTGATGTCCTTACTTGTCGTCACCCATCCGGTCAATCACACCTGCAACAACAGTTTTAAAGCAAGGCTGAGTATACTAATACTCAGCAAGACTCAACCGTCGGGTGATAACTACATCACCAAACTCTAGACATGAAAGGCTTTTGGCGGTGGAGTTTCTTTTCTTTGAGCAATTTGCTAAGAGTAGGTCCTTACTTTCAATCTTTTAGCACAAGTTCTAGTTGATTACCGTTTCTAAATGTGCCATCTAATTCAATCAAGAATTGGACAAGCAATTAATTCATACAACAATAGTCCTCGAGTTCCATCATTATGGGATATCATGGCCAGTTGATTAAGCAGTCTCGGATAACGGTGAGAGGCCGACAATCGATTGATTTAAACCTTGCAAGGTAAACCCAAACACACGGTAGGCTGCCCACAAAGATACAGCTATCCCAGGCCGTTTCCAGAAATCCTCGGGTTGGGATCGAATCTTACAGTCCTGGGTGCAAGATTAGCTGGTATATCCCACAAAGTATCCAGTCTCACACAATACACCCCCCTTCCCGGTAGCTAGCCGGTAAGGCGATTTCTCAAGAGTAGTAATGGTAGGATCCCGTGCCGCCTCATTAAGGTACTAGGCTTACCGGCCCCATAACCGGCGAATGTTTAGTACGTTCAAAAGCTTAGCCCACATGACCACTGGACCGGAGCCCAATACCATGCTCTTACCACATGAGCAATCCATTTAAGGATATCTTATGATTCCTATCTAGGAACCTATTCTCGCGAGTGACGAACATCACTCGACTTCTATCGGTCCTATAGCATAGCAGCTATCGACCTAGCATACTAGTGATAGAGCATAGGTACCTAAGGATTATGCATCTAGGGTTTCAAATCAACTCCTGAAACGTAGATGCACAATCATAGCAAACATAATTTCATAATTTTAAAAGACGGGTTAATGATCCGGGGCTTGCCTTCTCCGGCAAGGTTGGCCTTGGGCCCTTCTGGACTTGGGTCCCGGTCTTGAGCTACGTTCACGCACGGCAGCTCTTTGTCGGCACCTTCGTCTCCTCCTTCCGGCACGAGCATACGTCTACTGGCGGAAAGATCTACACGAAGATGCAAATGCAAGATTTATTCGACGGATTTTACTTTAATCACTTACAAACCATATTGAGAATCAAGGGGTGTATTTGTTGGGCACATTCACCTAGATAAGAATACATTTAGCATACTCTTCCAAAAAGGAACAATTTGCAAATCTTTATTAGATATTCTTTTTGATGGTGACTGTGTACATATAAGTGTGAATAATTTAATTTAAATTCACAAACAGTAGTGAGTACGTGCATTTAGCTTTTTAAATCGATTTACAACCACACACAAGTTAGCAAGGGTGGTTTGGTGATTTCTCGCATTTAATGACTATTAAGCCTTTAATCGCTTCCATAGCTTTTATTCATGAAATTAATTAAGAAAATTCAGTGGATGGGTGTGTTACACTCTAAATACCTATAACAAGCCACTGGACACACATGCGAGCTTTGGATAGCTAGAATTTAATTATTTTTGAAAAAGACAAAAGCTAGCTAGAAGGACAAGGTAAATGCACACAAAAATAATTACTCCATAAAATGATCCTAACTTTCTCACACATGTTATAAGGTTCAAATCTAGCCTAGTGGTGCAGCACATATACCTAGAACTATTACAGAACTTGAGTTATGAATGTTTGAAGAAAATCAAGCATAATTCAAGAATAATTATTGCTATTATCTATAAAATTGTGATTAATTCACCAGAGGTGTGTTTTGGAATGAAAAGACAGTGTGCACAAGTTGAGCTCAGAAAAATAAATAGTTTTAGCTAGAAAATCATTTATGCAGATCTGGCAAATATGGAAAAACATTTTTATAAAAAGATTTACATCATAACTTTGTGCAATTTTAGTCATAGGGGCTAGTCATGACCTAACACACAACATATCCAAAAATTAGCTATAGAGGATTTATGGTTTTTGAGATATTGCAGATCTAGGTTTTTCACATTTTTATTTGTCATGCAAAAACTAATAGGAATTAGCTCAGGCGAGAATAACAAAAGTTGTAGGATATTTTACCACAAATCCAACAAAATTGGTTTTGCATTTTTCTGATTTTTCTGTGATTTTCTACGCAATTTACAAGAAACAGCCAAAGGGTTTTACTATTTGAGTTAACCTTTTGTAGCAGGGACCCTGGAAAGAATCTGTGTTTCGCAATGTAGTCCCTGGGGGCGCTGCCGGCGCGGCTCCGGTGAAATTCCGGCCGGTTGGTCGCCGGAGTTCGCCGGGGAAGGACTGGGGAAGGGCCTACGGCCTACTTGGGGTCGATTTGGGGTGTTGGGCAGGGCGGTGGTGGCACCGGCGAGCGGCTCGGCCGGCGGCGGGGAGGGGCGGCCGCGGTGGGGCTGGTTCCGGAGAGGTAGGGAGACCGGCGGCACAACCAAGGGAGGGTGGAGCTTCTATGGGTTCTAGACGAGGTGTTGGCCAGCTGGAATGGCGACGGAATAGTGGGGAGGGTGACATTCACCGAGCAGCTCCCATGGCGGCCGGCGGCGGGCATGGAGCAGCGAGGGAGGGGGGGCTCGTGCGGAGAGGCTGGCTGGCGGGCGGCTCCCCTTTTATGGTCGACACGCGCGCACGCTAGCTACCGCAGGGTCGCTTCGCCTTAACTCGCCGTACGACGCGTCCTTGACTGGCGCGCGTCGGGAGCCCGGCGGCGGACCGGTGGACACACCTGAGCACGAAGGACGGCGAGGGCAATGGCTCCACGTGGCGGGGCACGGACTTCAGCAGCCCTCGGAGTGCTCCCCACCTTGGGAGGCATGGTCTCGGGACGACGCGAGGGGCCCTAACTCCGAGGCGGCGCGGCACCGGCCGGCCCAACGTTTTACTGAGCGCCGATTTGAACGCTTGGATCTCCAAAAAGTTGAATAGAAGTGCGCCCAGCGATGAATAGGAAAGTTGTAGATCGAACTACCCTCTACAACTTTCGTAAAGGCCGTCTAGTGTTTTTCTCGACGGATTTTGCAGGAATGTCGTGCCAACATTGAATGCTGGCCTGTTCTGGAAAACAGGAGGTACTGTCAGTCGATCGAGTTTTTCACCAATTTCCACCCAAAATTTGAAATGCCAATCTACATGAAAGTTGTGTCCCTCAACAAGATGGACAACTTTCCTAAAGGTAGATTTTGAAGTGTTTAGGTGAATTTTGGAGAACGCGGCAAAAGTTCCGGACGACATTCGCTGATGTCAACGGTTAAGCCGGTTCTCACCGTGTCTTTGGCCAAGGGTCCACTACGGGTATGTGTAGGCTTGGTCAAGGGGTTCATTAGGGTTCATTGGCGAGGTTTTCGGGGTGATGACCCAGGTTGACCTAGGTTTGACTGATGTTTGACCAGTTTGACTCGGCTGATCCGGTCATTAGCGTTAATGACGGTAATTAAAAACCTGGGCCGTCACAATCTGTCAAGAGCGGTTGCTTCTCAATCAAAGTACCATCTGGTGCTCGGATCTCAACCAAAGGATGTTGAGTTGTTATAAACACAGAAAATGAATCGTTATGGGGCATTAGATGCTTGAGCATGAGATAAGTGGAATTCCATCTCACATCCATGTCCAAACCAAACTTAGGAGGACGAGCACCAACAACAATGCAATATGACATATAAGCAGCAATACGTTGGTTAGAAGAATTTAGAAATGAAATTGCAGTTCCGAACCGACTAAGCATAGGTCTAAACACATCAAGGCCAGCCTTAACAATCAGATTAATGATGTGACAAGCACAACGCTGATGCATAAGCAATTTCCCAACATAACCAGACAGTAAAGGACTGAGCTTACCAATAGCAACAGTGTTAGCTGGTGCATTATCCAAAGTAATTGAAAAGATCTTATCAGTTAAAGCATATTCAGAAATAACAGTAGTGATACGCTCAACAATATTATCAGCATTATGAGATACATCAATCAAACGAAGGCCTATGATCCTCTTCTCTAGTTGCCAATCAACATTAATATAATGAGCAACCACACTAAGGTAATCTTCCTTAGCATTACCAGACCAGGTGTCAGAGGTAAGAGCAACAGATGTAACAGATTGAAAAGAGGCCACAAGCTTACCACGACACTCATCAAAGTACTTAGCAAAATCTCTAGTGGTGGTTTGCCTTGACACAGAGGTAAAGCTAGGATTATGAGCAGTCTGAATATACTCCTCAAAAGCATCAGACTCACCAATGCATAAAGGGACTGAGCCATGCGTGATTGTTGAAGCAAGGTAGGGCATTTTGGAAGATGCCTATGCAAATGACCAGTACAACTAGCAGATTTACCAGAGTAAAGCTTACTAAAATGTTTGCACTTAGCACCAGTTCTTACCCTCTTACCATTCTTGACCTCATACAGAGCATCAAAATCATCCCATACCTTTGAGGTGGCAGAGCGGATTCTCTTGCTGCCTGAACTCTCTACTGGATCACCTCCACCGGCAGCATCGGGAGAAGGCGAATCACCATCATCAGCGATGTTGATTGGAGGTGGAGCCCTGGTGCCGAACAACTCCGCACAATCTGCCTCCATGTCAGACTCATCATCTCCCCTCTACCCCATCAACCGCAACTCGTCGTTGTAGCAGGCTGGATACTCGTCACTGTCAGTCATCTTCGGCTCCCTGGTTCCTCAACCGGCGCGCATCGAGCGGATCTGCAGAAACACGGGAAGAGGAAGGTGTTAGCCTTAGAGGCAGATGCAGTAAAGGGGATATGCGCAACAAAGAAGAGGAGAACTGAAGAAGAGGGAAACGTGCTTAGTTTCTTACCTCGTGCGCACCCGGAGCACTGGAGTTGCCGTCAATGTCTGGCAGTGTAGATCAGAGTATCAGACAGACAAAGGGGGAGGATGGGGAAAGGTGAGGGAGGAGACAAGTCGTCGAATGGAGAAGATGACGGTGTAGATCGACTCCAGGAGAGGGAGGAGGAGGTGTAGATTAGAGAGTATCAGACAAACAAAGGGGGAGGAGGGGGACGAGCGAGACGGCGAGGGAGGAGACGGCGGTCGGGCGGTGTAGATCGACTCCGGGAGAGGGAGGAGGCGGCGGATCTGCAAGTATGAGGGCGGGACGGTGGTGCAGGCGACTTGCCGACTGCGACTGCGATTTTGCGAATGGAGGCGGGCGGGCGAGGGTTAGGGTTAGGGTTGAAGGGGAGGTGTTTATATATGTCGCGGGGCGGCGGGGGTAGCCGTTACAGGCTGTCGGGCTGGCAGGCTGTCGGGCCGGCCTGTTAGCCGTTACGGGCCAAATAGGCTGTGCCATGCCTGGGCCGCCCACCGTGCCGAGGTTTCGGCCCGAGTCCCGGCCCCGCCACGGGCCACGGGCCAGCACGAGCACGAAGGCCGCCGTGCCGGGCCGTGCTCGCACCGGGCCAAGATGTCGTGTCGTGGGCCGGCCACGGGCCATATGGCCATCTATAAGGGAGGATGACATATAGGGGTAATTTGGTCCTTTTCTTAATTATCTCACTCCTTTCGTCAAAAAATTAATTAACAGTATAATATCTATAGTGTCTTATAGCAAATATACAAACTCAAAGAGTGTCTACCGGCAAAAGTAAAATTGAGTAGTGTCTATCAGCAAATATCAGCATTGAACAGTGTCCACCAGCAAAAGTACCATTTGTTTCAGCAACAGCCGGGGAGCTGCTGCCCCTTATAGCTGAATTTGTCATGAAGCCCCTTCCATTTTTAGAAGGAAGGATGAAGTAGAGAAGGAATAGAAAAATAAGAGGAAGAACCCTATATATGCTGGAGTTGGCTCCGTCACTAGTGGGCGTGTTTGGGAGGGCTCCAAGTAGCTCCAGATTCAACAAAACAGCTCCAC
The DNA here is from genome assembly GCA_947561735.1 of Cenchrus americanus. Classification (NCBI taxonomy): domain Eukaryota; kingdom Viridiplantae; phylum Streptophyta; class Magnoliopsida; order Poales; family Poaceae; genus Cenchrus; species Cenchrus americanus. Next base: position 26,153,237 of record OX387241.1, on the reverse strand, counting down.
TTCATTTTTTCCTGCCAAACACCCCAGCTCCAAAAACTCCAGATCCACCAAATCCATAGATCTAACTCCCAACTCCACCAAATCCATGAAGTGCCTCAATGGGTACTCTAGGAAGCCTTGTTTCGTACTCACTCGTGGAGTTGGGTGGAAATTACCCACCTTTGTCACCCATTACACAACATACCGGTTGGTCCCCCCCCCCCCCCCCCGAGACTCCTCGCGCCCCCTCCCCTCGCGACTGCCGCGATGCCTCCCCTCCCTCGAGGCATCCTCTCTCGCATGACTGCGCCGCCGCTTCTTTTTCTTCTCTGAATCTAGCCGACTACGGGTGTAGAGCCAACAGACCAAGCTGCTCCGCCGTTGGAGACATGAAGACGCGCAGCTCGTCGGAATCCAGCGCCGCCGCGAGCTGTGGCCACACGAAGACGCTAACAATCCAGGACCCATCACCGCTGGGCCTTTCTATGATCTGCACGTACCCCGAGCACAGCCTCACTGTCCGTACGGTCGTTGGCACCGCCATCGCGGCTTGGCTGAAGCCGAAGTCCGCGTCGAGACGGAATGAGGTGAACGACGTGACGATCACCGCCGGGATTCCCATTGCGGCGTAGTCTATGCAAATCTATCTGTTGTGCAAACCAATGGCAAAAAAATTAGAAAAAGAGAGGCACGCACACGCCATGCAAATGTGTTGACGTACACGAATTGAAAAAAGAAAACACACGCACGCCGTGGCTACAGGTGTATCGTACAAAGAAAAAAATTAATAGGGCAACACGTTGAGGGCAAAAGAGAGCAATCTATTCAAACTCTAATTTTTCGAAGCTGAAGTTGTCATCTCTACCAAACACATCTCTTCATCTCTAAAGTGAGAGCCCAACTCCACGGTGGAGCTGCAAATTGGTGGAGCAATAGCTCCAGAGTGGGTTTGGCGGAGCCGGAGCCTTCCCAAAGAGGCCCTAAGAGCTTTCAAAATGCTCGTGCATCTTGGCAACAAATTCTCACATATATTTTTATTATATGTTGTGTATTTTGTGCGAACGAGACATTTGTTTATAGTTTTCCTTTTTTAAAAAAAGTAAAACTGTCGCTAGCTAGTGAAAATTCTACGCGTGCTAGTTGGTAATCTCTGTCTCTACTGCTAAAAGACTGAAATTACGAGGAAAAAATGGTACGTCGTTCTCCTCTCCGTCCGCGCGTCCGCCCCACGGCCTCCTTCCTTCCGCTCGCGCATCCGCCCTCCGCCCAATCGCTGCGAACGATTCCAGCCGTTCTATCTGGGACACACGTTCCGCACCCCATCCTCCATTCCTCCCTCCGCGCCTCCCCGTCCGCCGCCGTCAGTCCGCCCCGCACCCCCATCCTCTGCGACTGTCTGCTCCCTCCCCGTAACCCATAGTACTCCGCCTCCCCGCCCCAACCTAACCGCCGCACCCCGCTCGCTCGTGGCAGTCGCAACGCCGTCGTCGTGCCCCGCTCGCTCCATCCCATCGGCGCAGAGACTAGGGCGGGGCAGTCGGAGGAGGCGACGCGGCCGATGGGGCCACCGCCGTGGGGAGGTCAACGACTCAACGCCGTTCGATATGCTTCCTCCCTAACCGGACGATGCCCTCCTCATCCCCATCCGCGCCGTCCAGCACCTCCTCTCCAACTGTGCCCTACTCTTGCGCTTCCTCCCCATCCGCGCCATCCAGCGACGTCGTGCCATCGAACCGGCGAGAGGCGACCCCGCGATTGGTAACGTCCGCGAGCTCACCGACGAGCGTGGTGACGGACTTCACCAACAACCGTGCGTAGGCTCTGATCCCCTGAGGTGAGGTCCCAAACGTAAATGTGTGACTCCTTGAAAAGGATTTTTGGATTTAGATTCATGGGCTAGGGTCAATTATGCGGCTTCGATGTTTCTCAGTCCAGCATCAACGGTGGTGTATTCATGGGCTAGGGTCAATAATGCATATTTTTCTTCATATTCATCTTTTGAACTAACAAGATTCTGATTTGTTGTGTATGTGGATGGTAATAATAGTCAGGTCCAAATTATTAATTTGTGTTAAAACATATTGCTCCACTCGGAACTGATAACTGATTAGATCTCAATACAGTTGGTATTTCAGTATACCTCTATTTAGATTATCAATACTAAAAATTGATCTGTAGATCTATAATTAAAAGACCAGTCAACCATTTCTTAGGCTAACACATAATGCAACAATGAACACATGAAATTGGATATATTTAACAGCACCACTCATCCTGTATTCAAATGGCCCTGTCCAGTTGCTAACTTGATATTTAAGCATGTGATTTTAACTTTGTTGTAGGATTATGCTTTGTTATATCCCCTTCTGCATCCTGCACAAGTTCATGAGTGAGGCGAGGTTGCTTCTATGTGGATGTTCTTTGTTCAAGTAGCTCTGTGTTGTGATAATATGTGATAATATGGAACATTATGCAGATTTTATTTTTCTGAAGTATATTTATATATAAGAACCGAATATGTAGAATGTTAACTCACGAAATAATTTGTATGGAAAATCATTGTATTCAGCAGATGTGAGCTAGCTTGGACATTCTGGGATGTTGTCGTGGAAAATTCTTAGGAAGAGGGGTGGTGGAAAATTTTAGAGCTTATCGTTTGGACATTCTCGGAAAAGCACGAAGCTTTGGTAACTTTCATTCTTTTTTTTCTTTCGACATGAACACCTCACAATTTGAACTTGCTCAGTACGTATGTGACCAGTGGACCTTGTTCTTTTTGGTTGATCCCTCTGGTGTGATTAGAAGTAATCTTGAGAAGCATGTATAGCAGAGGCATTCATAGTCATAATATGTTTTCAGAAAAATCAATGTGAATATTTGGTAATGTTCCGGTCTCTAAGGACTTACAGCCTGTTCGGTTGGCTGGTGGCTGATGGCTGGTGCTGGTTTATTCTGAGAGAAGAGTACTGCTGGCTGGTTGCTGGTGGCTGGTTCGTTCTGAGAGAAAAGTACTGCTGGCTGGTGGCCGATAAGCCGAGCGAACAGGCTGTTAGAGTAAGTACATGTGCCATTTTACGTAAAGAATATTTGGCAGCAGTAAACCTTAAAGTTGGATGGCCTTAACATTTCTTTTCCTTTTCATCAATCTCTGGTGTTTTTCCTTCAAGAGATCATTAATCAGATGTCGAATTTATTGTAGTTAGCTACCACAAGGTCTCTAATCAGCTTGTTATGCCATATATTTATAGGTTGTGTAATTGCTCATTAGTGTGATGAATTCGTGGCCAATTCCTGGCTATAAATGACACTTGTCTTGAGTTGATTCAGAATGTTGTACACACATGGAATATATAAATGACCTGATGTAGCAAGCACTAGGAGATGGACCTCATGATGGGATTTCCTCAATCTGTAAGTTTACTGTTGATGACAATAGCACGGATTCAGGTGCAAAAGTTCGATTTAATTATGTCCCTTTCACCCATGATCCTGTAGCTTCAGATTTCTAATCTGAATAACCAGAGCAAGTTTTCGGGAAGCTAAGAGTTTTTCTTGATCATTATGGACTTGTTTGTGGCCTTTACTTCCATCGATGTAGCTCTGGGGACTCGTGCTGAAGAAGCAGAGTGTACTGTCAAATGCTGAAAAAGAAGTGTACTGTCAAGTGCTGAGGAGACACATTCTGAGCTGCATAGTTATACAGTGAACAACTGAACTTGCTACTGATCAAATCATTATAATTTTTCAGTCATGCTATTTAAGATATCTTGAGCTACATTTTATATGTTGCAATCAATGGTGCTTTGTCTTGTGCAGGCAACATGCTTTCTACACTGCCCCAACAGGTACCAAGTACAAAAGGTACAATACACTTCATTATCTCATCTCTATTTTTTTCACTTCTAGCATATAAAGTACAATGTCTTCAAAACCCTTAGAAGTAATTGGCAATTGATATTTTACGGAGACAAGAGGATAAATTTACTACTATATCAACCTGGCAACTGAGTTGGAATTTCGTCCAGTAGTGCTTGAGTTGCAGAGCCAAGCCTTTGCCTGTTTTCTCCCCAATATGGTGATCATTATGATGTATCAATATGGTATTTTGCTTTCTTGCCATTATTTATTCAAAATTATGTTTACCTGCATGTGTGTAACTGGTTTATTCAGCAATGTACTATGTTTTAAGATTTTCTACGAGTCTATTGATGGTCGAGAAAAATTATACATTACAGTTTCCAACATTATTATTTATTTCCTTCTTGAATTGTTTTCTCTGTTTTTCCTCATCCAGTATTTGCATCTTTTTGTCTTTTTAAAGCCGCTATCAATATGAATGATTTTCCATTTAATTTTTATTTTGATGACATTACCAATGATACGCAGAATGTGTTCGGGCACTCATGCTAAGCACATATGACTTCAAAGAAAATGTATGTGCCATTCAAATGGAGGGACATGCATTGATTTTGATGCATTTGTAAGTATACCAAAGATGCTTCACTCTTTCAACTGAAGGTGTTCAGACTGTAGTGGTTTACAATTCCTTGTGTCATTGTAGGAATCAACATTGGATACCTTGTGAACAATAGCAATATGGAAGAAACAACACCAAGTTCGATGTTTGTACATGGGAATTTTCTTTTTCGAACTTTATATGGTGAGTTAATGGGATTAATTTCTGTCTCATGGTGTAGTTCTGTGAATGTTGAATGCATATACTCTAAAATTTATGTTCATTTGTGTATATTTCTGGACAATAGTGATCCTCATGCGTGTTTCTGAATGTTGCTGAACTGAAATCCCGGATAATCTGTTCCTATCTAGCCGAACACAGTTTTTGGAGGTTTTGATGGTTCCTGGATAGGATTGGAAGTTGATTGGGATTGAGTGAAGGGACCTAATCCACTCAATCCGGTCCTGGATAGGAACATATCCAGAGAAACCGAAGGGGGCGAGTGGCTTGTGTTGTCCCCGAGCGGGTGACGGAGCGGCTCCCCCAAACCCTAGCCGCCGCAAGCCCTCCGTCCCCCGACCACTGTTGCGTCGCCGCTGAGGGGCCCATGGGAAGCCTTGGAGGCGTCGCAAGATGGTGGCGACGCGGCTGTTTCCACTGACCCGGGTGGGGTGCGGCAGGCGCGACCGTACGGGTGGGGTGCGTTTTCGTGTGTTGTTTTTATGCTGATAGTGTTGGCTTCGGCTCGTGATGTACAAGTACTTCTTCTTAAATGATATGGCAGTGCTCCTGCTTTTAATTAAAAAAAGAAACTGAAGGGGGCTTAATTGTTCGGAAAAGAGTATTGTACTTATTCGTTTATGATAATACTCCTATAATGCAGTGATGTGAACATAACAATGGCATGCTGCTTCTTTTCCATTGCAAGTGAAAAATTAAGAGAAGCTATTTTGACAATTGTGTTCTTTTAATAATTTATTCGTGCTAAAAACCATTCATATCAGCACTATTGAGTTGCTCCTTTTTCTTTTTTTAAAAAAAAGACTATTTAGTTCCATCTAAATTTACCCGGCAAAGGAAATGCTACAGTACTTTAAGTTTGCTGCGTTGCAAAATTTAGCGATGATCCAGTCTCTCCTATTAAAATTCTCATTTGATCACATACTTGTTAAGTTGAATATACATGTCTTGTTTAATTCAATATGTATTACAATATAAGACATGATCCGGTAACAAGTAACAGCATGGTCGATACTGAATGTGCCCGTGGTCCGTCCCCCGGTCCCCGGTAGGCCGGTACCATGCCACGCCAGCGTCTTCTGCCACTCGCTGTTCCGCGCGTCCCGGAGGATATCTCACTACTGCAATTGAAAATACAGGAGTTTAGACTAATTAATCAGAGCAGATCGGAGGCAGGGAAAAGTTTGTACCGCGCTGGGAGCGAGTCCGGTGCCGGCAGCCGTACATGTCCGACTCCGGTCGCCAACTTCCAGTTCCAGTTCGTGTCGGATTCCGGTTCGACGTGCTAAATCTCGCTCTCAAAAGCCACCGGGGCGCGCCGCTCCGTCCATCGAGCTCACCAGTACGTGTTTGCGATCGCGTGATGGGCACCGAGGGCAGCGCGCTCGCGACGCCGATGGTAGGCGAGAGCAAGGTGGCCAGCGGCGGCCGCGTCGAGTTCTGCGGCACGGTGTTCGCGGTGACGGAGGGCTACGAGATCGCCGAGGTCCTCGAGTGCGGCGCGCTGCGCGTTCTGGGCAGCGAGAGCTTCTTCGACGCGACTACGGGTACGCGGAAGCACTTCGTGGACGTGCCGGGAAAAACCGAGGCCATGCTCCTCTTGATGTCCGTGCTCGAGGAGCATCGCGTCATAACCAGCGTCCACAGGCTCTTTTAGTTTCACGCACGTGCGACGCAGAAAGCGAGACGAACCTGTCGAAGCCGAATGTCACGATATATGTTCCATGTAATCTGATTGATCCGCGACAGAGGGCGCTGTTTAAGCATGTTCGAACAGCTTCACCAAAGAGAAATTTTTTTGGAAAACAACTTCATGAAGCAACTTCATGAGCGAGGGGAGAGCTATGTTTTTTTAGCTTCACCGTGTGCTTAACTCCGTGAGAGAGAGTTTTTTTCGGGCAGAAGAGTCCAGAGAGCGGCGCAGAGCGATCGTTTGGCTATTGAAGTTGTGAAATTTCTTTCGTGAAGCCGCTCGTCGGTTCGTGCCAAACGGGCCCATAGTATTTGATTATCTACGGAGACTACTAATGAGTAATGACAGGTTTTGACGGCGCTTCATGAACTGAATGAACGAAACAGATTTTTTTTATATTTAATTTATCACGATTTTGCAAAAATATATGGTCCGGCATAAATTTTGCAAAAATATACATCTGGCGCCGTGGCGCACGGCGTCAGGAGCATAACGCCGTGGGCTGCGGCGCTAGGTGCCGCCAGGAGTAGGCCCTTAGCCCTAACGCCAAGAGCCACGGCGTTAAGTCCCTGACGCCGTGGCCCGCGGCGTCAGGGGCCTAGCGCCCGGCGTCAGCGTGCCGCTGAGGTAATGTCGTGGCCCACTACGGTATCTATTCCTTGCCGCCGTGGGTTGCAGCGGTAGGATTTTTATATTTTTTTTATTTTTAAATTTGAATTGTTGAAGGATTGATAAAACGACCAACCATTAATACTTAACGACGAATTTAGATCAATCATACATTTGCAATGGCACGTGCGACACAATTACCACCCTAACTTTGTGCCGCTCCTGCTAGTCCTAACGTGCCTTAGGGAATATAGATAAACGATTACAACAATTGTAGTCTAATTGTACGAATAATACACAAAGAACCCGGACATCATAGACCCGCCGGACTGCTAGGAGGGCATGTAGTACCCCGTCGGGGGTGGAGTTGGATCAGATGGTGGCGGGGTTGGAGTTGCTGGTGGAGTGTTGTCCTTTTCGTGACACGGACAGCAGCAGTACTCGTCCTCACAGCCGGTGTTTGTCTTCAACACCATTGGGCCGGTCACCGGTCTGTCCTCGCCGTTGGTAGATGTCGGATTTGGAGAAGCCAATGCCGACGCGAGTTCTCTCCTCAGGTTGAAGATGACAACATCCTCGAGGTAGTTGATGTACTCTTGATACGGGTGAATAGCTGGGGGATCCACCCATTGCACGAAATCACAGTTATCTGGTTGTTCGGAGTACTGCAGAAACCATGATTACATTATTAAATTATAAATAAAATGATGAAGGACAGAGGTCATGGATTTTTGCCAACCCATGCTCGTGAGCAATGCCAAAAGCGGCGACCTGAGTTGTCCCATCCCTGATAAACCTGCATCACACAGAACTCACCGTGTGCACACCTTGGCCAGTTCACCGTTTGATTTGGTGCGTACTTTCTAACATCATGCATGGATTTGAAATCTCTCTAGTCTAAGTCTGGAAAGTTGGTGTTGAACTATGGATCTTGCTGGCTCCACAATGCTGAACCGAGGGAGTCATCATCATCAGCCCCAGTCCAGGAACTCATTGTTGCTTGCTGTGTTGTGAAGTGAGAATGGTGAAGAGTGGTCACATATATGTAGGCGCAGACTGGATGGTGGACCATTCAATCCGAGGCAAGAAAACGGCCAGTGACTCAGAGGAAACACACCCTAGTACTACATACACTGTTTGGTGCAGTGACTCACAAAAAACACACCCTATGTGTTCAATATTTGGAGCAATTCACAGAAAACATTTCCTACTACGAGTTTTACTGTTCGCATCTGAAATGCATCTTAAATCAAGTTCCTAAAGATACAACCCACTATAGAGAATGATGAAATGAAATCATTTTTTATGGATACAGTAGGACTCGGTGTCGAGTACTCTACGCCTACTGGGTACAACGGGGGTATTTCCCCTTCCTCATAGCATCCGGCCCAGCTTCCTTAGCCCGGCGAGCTCTCTCCCTCTTCCTCTCTCTATCTGCTTCATGGGTCGCGACCGTTTCCCGTTCTTTGATCTCCCGCCGAATGCGAATTTCCTCCTGCTGCTCTTTACCATTCTTTGCCACCTCTCACGTGCTGAACGACCCGTCTCCTCGATGTATCGCTTGTCTTGTTCGGACTGCTCACAATCTAGCCACTGCATAAAATCACAGAGAGGAGGTGGAGTCTTTTTTCAAAGACAATTTAGCACATAATAAAATAGCAATGACATAATATTTATTTAGTAATTCAGTTAGTTCTTACTTTTGGTCTAACATTGCGACATGGTGGGAGGGGGTCATGCTCATAGTTCTCTCACATGAAGAACCTCATCCCGTGAAATGCATTGTAGGACTAGGAGGTGTTCATACCGCGGCAAATATTACAGCTTTTGAGTTGTTTTTGACAACGAAAGTTTCTCCCTGGTTTATTATTGGCACCACGGTGCGATGCTGGGTTTCGCTTGTGCGTTCAGCTTGAAAAGACTAAACTTGAACTCAACAATCAACATCGACTTGTTTTTGATATACCCTCGTCGGATGCGCTGTTGCGAAAACAGCTCTTCAGAAGCGTCGATTCTTGCGAACCATTCGTGCTTCTTTGATTTGATATTGAACCGCTTTTATACGCCCTTTACGGACGGGCTGCCACGAAGACAACTCTTTAAAACATTGATTCTTGTGAATCATTTTCATTTCACCACTTGTTGGTGGGCTACCTTTGAGTAGCACTTTGATGCACTCGCTTTCGGAGTGGGCTATTCGAAGATAGCACTTCAATTCACCTTCTTTCAGAGTGGGCTATCTTATGATAGCACTTTGAATCATACAAGAAAAATCAAACAACAACGAACGTAGGGAGGAATTGTTTCATTCATTAGGGAAATGAAATTTTACATCAAGGCCGCCTCGTTAAAAACCTCACGCTTCAGGGTGGAGTCCTCCCTATGTGAGGAAAAGAGTACCCACCTTGTTAATGAATTTAAATTGCGCGAAAGTAAAAACTAGGAATGTAAATTTAATTGAGTCCTCTGCACTTATAGCTTCGTGCGACGAACTCCTACTGAAATAAACTACGAGAAAAATGTACACAAGTTGTCCACATTCCATGAATGTGGCAACTCCACGCCTGCCTCGTCCTTCAGACGAAAGGCCCCATCTCGAACACTGCTTGAGACAACGTAGGGTCCTTCCTAAGCAAACTGAAACTTGCGTATAGTGTTGGCATTCCTCTTTCTCTTTAGGACAAAATCTCCCACCTGAATGTTCTTGAGAGATAACTTCTTGTTTCTCCATTTTCTGGTTTCTTCTTAGTATTTCAGCAGATTTTGGACTGCATCTAGCTTGTTGATCTCCACCAGATCCTTGTCAACTTCCTCACTCTCGTGAGAGCTGCCCACCAAAACTTTGGCGCTTTCGTTGGCCAACTCTTTCGGGCACATAGCTTCGCCCCCATAACGCAGCTTGAACAGGGTGAACTTGGTGGTTCTTGATTCTGTGGTGTTGTGTGACCAAATGACCCTTGATAGCTCATCAGCCCATTTTCCTTTCTTCTGCTCAAAGAGACATTTCTTTATGGCTGAGAAAATTTGCCCATTGGCTCTTTCGACTGCCCCATTGGACTGAGGATGGTAAACAGATGCGAAGCGAAGCTTCATCCCAATTGAGCGATAGTACTCACTGGAATCCTGGCAATCAAACTGCTTCCCATTATCGACTGTGAGCTCTTTAGGCACGCCAAACCTGCAAATGATTTGCTGCCAAAAGAATTTTCTGATAGTGGAAGAGGTGATGGTAGCGACGGGTCTCGCTTCAATCCACTTGGTGAAGTACTCGACCGCTACCACGGCAAATTTGAAATTGCCTTGGGCCATGGGTAGTGGTCTTACGATGTCCATGCCCCAGCGATGTAATGGACAAGTAGGAGTGATGAGCTGTGATAGAGCCCCAGGCCTTCGCTGATGTTTTGCTGCGAATTGGCAGGCTTTGCATGTTTTGACGATCTGCTCGGCGCCTCTTATTGCCATTGGCCAATAGAAACCATGCCTGAAAGCTTTTCCAGCTAAGGCTCTTGCTGCTATATGGGATCCGCATATTCCCCCATGAATTTCCTTCATAAGATTTGTGCCTTGCTCTAAAGCAATGCACTTCAGCAACGGTGCACGTACCCCTAGCTTGAATAAGCTGTCATCCTTGAGAAGATAACCTCTAGCACGAGCTTGCATCCTTTTCAAGTCATGGGATTCGACTGGATCATAATGCCCACGAAGTAAAGCGATGATGGGACCTCTCCAATCCAAACTGGCGATTGCATTGACTGTACTGAGCGATTGCTTGTCCGACCTAGTGGAGGGAGCAGTTAAGATCTCAAAGAATACATCTGGAGGCATCACCTCCCCCCTGGCTGCTTTCTTTGCAAGCTCATCGGCTTCGCCATTACTTTTTCTTGGTAGGTGCTCGATGGAGAACCCCTGAAAATGCCTTTCCATCCTTCGCACTTCTGCGAGGTACTTAACCAATTCCGGCTCTTTCGCCTCACTCTCCTTTTCCACATGATCTTTGATGACCTCGGCGTCGCACTTAACCAAAACGTTGCTAGCTCCTAAATCCCTCACCTTTCTAAGTCCTAGCAAAAGCGCCTCATACTCGGTGGTATTGTTGGTGCATCTGTTAGATGGGTCTGAGTAATCTAGCCTTGCAGCGTATTTCAGCTTGACACCTGCTGGTGAAGTGATGATGGCAGCAATCCCGGCGCCTTTGCGCCCCCAGACTCTGTCGCATCTAATCTCCCAGAAGGGAACACCGCTAGCTCCAGCTGAGGAGCACACTCCAACAGAGGTGGCAACCAGCGACTCCAGCCTCGGCTCTCCTGATCGTCAAGTCTTCATGACTACCAACGAGACGCCGGGACCCTCAGGGACACTCCCTGACCGATATCTCGAGGATATCTCAGCAGACGAGTTGTCTGCCAATGCACCCGCAGACGAGACCGACGCCAACAGGGACGCCCGACGCGAACGCAACAGAAAGCGGAACAAACAGCGTCGACATCGCTGCGAGTCCTTGCCCATCCGGAACCTCGCAGAAGCTCTCGACCAAGTCGAAAACCGGGTGCACACTACCCTAGAGCAATGCCTCATGTCTATCACCACGATAGCACGTCAGGTTCAGGGGATGCATGCGGGAGAAGTCATCACCAAGCTCGCGGAGGACGCTGTTGACAGATAAAAGACGTATCCCTCTACGATCCGCAAGCGTACAGACCCCACACCTTTTTCACCACGGGATTCCCAAGGTTCTTGTCAATCCGCGGAGCAAGGGGATTACAAGCGTTCGATCTACCTTTACACTCTAGCTACTCAAACTCTAACTATGATTAAACTAGAAAACAACTAAACTACACTAGAGAGAATGATTAAGCTATCAAGATAAAAGACACTCGCCCACGGGTCTACGATACTAGAACATGCAATCGCTTAAAGACGTGGAAACCAATCTAATCTATCGGGGTTGTGACCACGGTTTCGCCCTTTCCCTCCTCTCGTACTGTCACTACGCGAAGGTATTCATGACTAGACCTATGATGGACACGGCGTATTGAATGGATCCAAGGAAGCATTGGAGCTCTACTCCCTTTACGGCATGGTAGCTAACCTTAAGCATTAAAGTATATTCAACACAAGATGATAGATAGATAATCCGATAAAGTGTGATTACATCTCAAGATCGATTACAACCCATGGACGAATAAGGAGATTACCCCATCAAGGTGCTGGACATAGCACCGTTGATCATGGTTTCCCTTCCGACGGTGTCTTCCTTCTTATCCACTTGCGGGTGCTTCCTTCGAGGTGGTTGATCTCCCTCCGGAGATCCTCCTCCTCTCTCTCTAACTTGTGAATGGCCTCCTGGTGCGAATGGCTCTCTCCCTTGCGAATGGCGGCGCCTCCAGGGTTTTAGGGTTGAAGATCCTTCGGGTGCAAGGAAAGGGGGGCCGAACCGGCCACCGAAGTGGGCTGGGCCGGCCGGCCTGGGCCGACCGGCCTGGGCCCACCTCGGCCCGGTTCGGTCGCCCCTTCACTCCCGTGGGTCCTCATGTAATTATGCTCTTTGCCCCCTCCACTTGCATGATTTTGACGATGTCATCTTCGCGTCCAAGATGGAGGTTCTCCGCGCATGAAGTTCGGTCTTTTACGCTTCAATCCCCGGGGGTGTTCCTTTGTAACACTTCTGTCCTTGCCACCATTGGAAGTGATTTCATCAAGCTCATGAACACGAACATGACTCCGTAAATGCTCCTTTGAACTTGTTGCGAATCCGTCCTTTATGTCCATGTTTTTCTACATAAACACAACACTTCCAAATGCATGCACATAGATGAACTTGTTATATGATTAGTGTGCCTAGTGGCGGGTTAGTTCCATAATCAAATCCAAACCAAAGTGTAATGAACATGCTTGGTGTACCAAAATACACCGTCAACATCTCCCCCACGCTTAGCTCTTGCTCGTCCTCGAGCAAGTACTCGTAAAAGAACTTCGTCCAAGGTGTTGTAATCGTGTATCACTAATCCTTCTTCACAAGTTAGTCAATCCTTTCATCTTTAATACATAAACACAAAGTAATGATCATCAAACATAAACATGGGTGTTTAGAATTTCTACCACATCAAGATTTACCCCACAACTCAAACTCTTCACTCGAAGCCTTCAATTTCAGCCATGCTTACTTCTTTGCTTCCATCGGAGGGTTTTTATGATTTTAAAAACAAAATTCCTGCAACAAGTATTAGACAAAAACCTTTCTCCAAGCTCTGTCAAGTCACTCATATGAGGTGGCTATCCTAAACCAATTTTATAAAACTCTCACCTCCCTTAAGTCTCTCATATAACATGTAAAGTGGAGCTATAGGTAGGGCTAGCACAATCAACACAAGTATTGTCAAACTAAGAACTTCCTCTAATGGTTGTTTACCTTTCAAAGCCAATGATCATGAGAATTAACCATATGTAGGGATATCAAGGATGAGAAGATTTAGAATGGTGGACATGTGCAAGGGCAAAAGAAAATTATGACTACAAGGCACCGATGACGTCCTCATTGTCGGATTGCACATGGTTGGAAAAGAATGAAAGTTTCGTCTCTCAACAACGTGACATCCTTCCTCACACTTTATTTTTCTTTCACTTGATTCATCCCTCTCATATCTTTATTGCCACCTCCTCTTTTCTCTTTTTCTTTCTTTTTCATTCATTCTTTCTTTCTCATATTTTTTTCTTTATTTATTTATTTCTTTCTTTCTTTTCCATACTCATACTTTTCTCTTTATTTTTCCCTCTCTTGACAACTTTTCAAAGCTCTCAACTCCCCTCTTTCTCACATGCATACAATCTGAAATTTTAATTAAACCATGCTAGAGACGAGACGAAACTTTGAGAATAGGTTGTGTTCAAGGAATGCGATGTACAACAGAAATGTATAGGGTTGGGTATGGAATTCGGCGATGTACGGGACTTCCGATGTGAAAGTCTCGTTACCGAATGTATGACGAGGCTAGCAACAAAAGATAAGAACAAGAACATGATCATTGCTCGAAATTAAAACTCCCAAGAGAGAAGGATCCTAGCCTAACTCATCGTGCTAATCACACTCATGGTGGAGCAAAAAAATAAATGGGCTTTGTATAGGATTTTTTTTCTTACTCTCAACTTGGAAAAAGAGGTTTTGCTAACCTTTATTACAAGGGTTTTTAGATAATTTTCAGAACCAAAATCCTCCAACTTTTAGCATTGAACATAGCACAACTAACATGTGAAGCTCAAGATCGAAGTGTGGTATGGGTACTTTAAGTAGTAGCAATTCCACTAAGCACCACGGTAAACGTTTTTCAAACCACACACTTATGTTCATATACCAAGAGTCAAAGATAAACAAACAAGATGAATAAAGATAAGCAATACATAAGACACAAAAAAATATATAAAGACTCTTTTTATTTGATTTTCTTTGACTCAACACTAATTTAAGACACTTTCAAACTTGCAAAATTTTAAAATACACTCGAAAACTAAGACTCATTAAACTCTAAGACTCTCACTCGAAGACTAAACCGAACCTAAACTTGAAACTCAAAAGCTAAGGCTAGCTAGCTAGCTCTCCCCCATGCTAAAAACATACGACGTCCTCGTCGTATCTTACAAAATTCCTAAGGGGAAGACTAGACCTAGTGGTACTTTAAGCAAGTATTGCACCACTTGCCTCTCATGTTCCCGACCATGCCAAAAAGTTTGCACACGTTGCGGTTAAGGAACTTGTAGTCGTCTTCAACTACGCGCTCCAAATCCTCCAAACGCTGCTTCATCGCTTCCATGACTTGGAGACATTCGTCGACCGACGAGTAGAGATCCGCGATGGATTGACGGCAAGCTCGACAACACATCGGATGCAATCCGAAGGGGTCATCGTCGCCATTGTCTCCACCGTCGTCGCCACCACTATTGTCGTCGCCGCCGTTAGGGCCTTCGGGAGTCTTCTCCTTGGGCACCTCATCCCAAATGTAGAGGTCGTTATTGTCTCTTTCGGCGGCCGCCCACGAGCTCGGGCTACGATCGTCGGAGTAGTCGCTACCCCCATAATCCTTAGGCTCGGGCGACACCTCCTTGTAGTCTTTCCGCTTCATGCCTTGGATGCGCGCCGACCTTCGAACGGGCGTAGCGACCTTCTCTCCTTCGACGGGGTTGCGAGATGCAATAGCTCCGGTCGGGACACGCCCTCCGCAACGGATGCGGGCAGTCCTCTTGATCTCGACGGGTAGCTTGATCTCGCATTGCTTCGCCTCCTCCATCGATGGCTCCTTGGCTTCTAGCTTCAACTTTAAGCTCCTCGGGGGCACGATGGCTGCGGCGTGGGTGCAAAATATTGCTTGAAGGGGTTGATTCCCGAGCTCCCAATTCGGCCAAATAAATAGTCCAGAGAGGAAAGCCCTGGGAACCTCATTTTTCTTTTTTAAATTCCCTTAAAATTTTCTGACCAAAGAAGGAAGTCGAAAAGGAGCAATTCGGGCAAAAATCCAAGATGACCGCCGCCGGGACCCGATTTGGGCCGGTCGGCCTGGGCCGGTCGGGCGGGCGGCCGCCCACCCTGTCTCGGGGGCCGGGCCAGTCCGGTTTTTCGCGCACCGCCCTTTTTTCGCCTCCTTAGCCCATGGGAAAAATTGGCCCAGTAAATCTTTGCGAGAAACTCCAGAAAATTAAAATAAAAACTATTTACATAAATTCATGCCTTGTTTTTTGTCCTAGGCGGGACGTTCGGGCTCTTCTTCCATGGTGAAGACATCAACATGATGAAGGGGCACAACGTCGGGTTCGTAGTAAACCTTAAGCCGTTGGCCATTCACCATAAATTGATCGCCTTTTATATCCATAATGGTTACTGCTCCGTTGGAGAGCACCGAATGCACAACAGAAGGTCCGTCCCACTTGCTTTGCAATTTCCCTTTTCCGAAGGTTTTTAACCTCGAATTGTAGAGGAGGACCTTATCTCCTTCTTTAAATTCTTTCTTTTTCAATCTTTTATCATACCACCTTTTGATTCTCTCCTTGTATATGCTTGCATTTTCATATGCTTTCAACCTCAACTCCTTTAGCTCGCTTATTTGGATCCTTCGTTTCACCACCGCTGCATAGAGATCGAGGTTCATCTCTTTAATCGCCCAATAGGCTTTATGTTCCAACTCGACCGGAAGGTGGCAAGCCTTTCCATAGACGAATTGATAAGGGGTCATACATATCGGTGTCTTGAACGCCGTTCGATAAGCCCATAAAGCTCCGTCTAATTTCTTTGACCAATCTTTGCCTCCTTTCTCTATGGTTTTGTTGAGGATGCTTTTTAATTGCCTATTTGACGTTTCCGCTTGTCCGTTGGTTTGTGGGTGATAGGTCGTAGAGACCCTATGCTCAATTCCCAACTTGGACAAGCATCTTTTGAAATTCTTCCCGGTGAAGTGAGTTCCTCCATCACTTATCAAGATTCTCGGTGTACCGAAACGAGGAAAATCACGTTCTTGATCATAGTAATGGACTCCTCCGTGGAAGCTTTACGACATGGTATAGCCTCTACCCACTTGGATACATAATCAACCATGACTAGGATATACTCAAATCCAAATGAGTTTTTAAAAGGCCCCATGAAGTCTATACCCCATACATCGAATATGTCGATTTGTAGGTTGTATTTCAAAGGCATAGAATTTCTTTGAGAGATGTTTCCGGTTCTTTGGCATTCTAGGCATGATGCAACATATCTTTTAGTATCTTCATGCATCTCCGGCCAATAGAATCCGCTCGACCATACTTTTGTTTGGGTTCGAAAATGGCTATAGTGTCCACCGTACTCCGCCGAGTGGCACTTTCTCAAAATCTCAACCCTTCTTCTCTTGGCACACATCTTCTCATTACTCCATCATTGCCAAGTTTGAAGAGGTATGGTGCATCCCAAAAGTATTTCCTACTTTCGGAGATTATCTTCTTTTGAGAGTTTTTATCTAGATGATCGAGAGGCATCTTTCGAATTGCTCGAATGATATCGATCATCCAAGTGACTTTATCAAGCACTCTATAGAGGTGGTCATCTCTCATCTTATCTTCTATGGGCTCTTTATCATCTTGTTCACGATTCATCCTAGACAAATGATCGGCCACAACATTTTCCACCCCCTTTTTGTCACGAATTTCAACATCAAATTATTGGAGAAGAAGGATCCGACGAATGAAACGTGGTTTAGCTTCCTTCTTAGCCAAGAGATATTTGATGGCTGCGTGATCGGTGTAAACAATGACCTTCGAGTTCATGATGTAAGATTTGAATTTTTCAAAAGCGAAAACCACCGCTAGGAACTCCTTTTCCGTAGTGGCATAATTTAATTGCGCCCCACTAAGAGTTTTGCTAGCATAATAGACGGCGTGAACTCGACCTTTATTTGACCCAAAACCGCGCCTACGGCGTAGTCGCTTGCGTCACACATGATCTCGAAAGGTTGGCTCCAATCCGGAGGATGGATGATGGGAGCACTCACTGTTGACGGTTAATAGTTGTATCAAAGTTCGTTTGTGACTTGCAAGCGGACAAGTCTCCCGTCGTAGTCAAGGGACCCTTCTTCCCTCGAGTGGTGAACCCAAGGTATCGAATCCGTGGAACAATGTGCAACGCAAGGATTCAATCTAGTAAAGCAAGGTAAAGCTATCTATTGAAGAACAAAGATGCATCTGATCTAAGATATGATCAAGTAAATGAATCTAATCTAATCTACTAAAGAGGTAACAAGAGAAAGCAAGAGATAACCAATCTAGAGAATCTAGATCATGCTTATGTTGTAGCTCCAAACAAGATAGATGAAGATAGAAAAGCGAATCTCATTAAAAGCATCTTTAAATCGTGGCCTTCCATCCGACTCCGAAAACGCCCGCCTTTCGGAACCCCCGTTCTGTCACAACGTATCCCTATTCATGCGGGTAGTCTAGGGCGAGTTCGATGGAACAAGTTGAAATCACTTGGCCGGTCCGGTATGCACCTCTAGCCACCGCGGCTACAAGAGCACCCTATGTAATCTAGCTGCAAACTAGATCGTAGAAGAAGCAAAACCAAGAAGAAAACAAAATCATCGAGAAGGAACTTGATCGCTAGAAATCAAATTCACTTACAAACTTCACCATGAATGATTACATGAACAAGATCACCACCGGGGCCCTCCCTCGATCTTGATCCTCGCTCCGGAGCTCCGACGTGGTCTTCCATGCAAGGTTCCCACGTCGGCTAGGGAGACCCTAGACAACTAGCACGACCCTCATCTCCGAGATGGTGTCCCTCAAGCTTTTCTGCTCCTCGGCGGCGGATTACGACTTCCGTTTGCGTGGCTCTCGGTCGGGGGGCTATTTATAGCCCGAGAAGCAATTAGGTCAAAGGGGAGGCCGATTGGGCCCCGAGTGGGGCCGGGCGGCCGGCCGGGGCCGGCCGGCCTAGGCCCAATTCGGCCCATCTCGTGGCTCGCTTCGCCGGTGTTGCTTCCCGCGTCTTCTATATGTTCTCCCCTTTTGCATGTGGGCCCTTGACGTCGGTTTCTCTCCGAATTGGACTCAACTCCTTGTCTTGCAAGATTCAAGACTTTTCTCGGTTCGGTCCTCGGAGTTTATCATCTTCTCGGGCTTGGTCCTTGGGCTCTTGGAGTCATGTTCACTTCATTGCTTGACTTGTATCGGGCTTCAAGGTCTTGTCATGAGGTGCTTAATGAACTTATCCCGGAAGTCTTGCTTTCGACGTTAAAACCTTGCGTAAACACTTAACTCCAAAACCGACATGCACAAGTGAACTTGTTATACCACAGGGGTTAGTACCAATGAATAAGATACAAAAGTCATGCCAACACCGAAGGTAAACTCATGGCTAGGTTGACGGATTTTCACCGTCAACATCTCCCCCATGCTTAAACCTTGCTCGTCCTCGAGTAAGCCTTCGATGGATATCATCGTTGCCCATCAATGTTTAAACCTTGCACTTGAGCATACATGAAAAAAAACATAATGCTCTCAAAAGTTTCATTCGTTAAAGTTCCATAATGTACTAGCCTTCACCTCTACGGAGGGTAGATTCTTATTAAGCTTATCCCACAAGTATTAACATGCTCACAAAGTTTAAATAGATCTCAGAATTTTTGAAATAAAGAACGAGATAAAGAAAAGAGCTAAACCAAGTTCACAAATTTAAATCACCTTGCATATTGCTCATGAACTCTCATCTCGCTTGTCTCTCAAGCCTATATATTCTACTCCTTTCCCTCTCATAACATATATGTGTGGTAGGCTTTATATGGAGCTTTGGGAAAGTTTAGTCCTAACAAGATTTTATAAATGAGGTGTTGTCAAAACAAGACAAGCTTCTCATGGTCTTACCGAGACTCGTCAAAAAGGTCATTGGAAAATAATGTTAAGTCAAGGAGGGGAAAGAGAAAAATACACACACTTTTAGATGAGTCGACATGTGCAAATGGCAAAGAGTGATCCCGAGGCACAAAGGAAGTCCTCGTTATCGGATTGCACATGGTTGGAAAATGAGAATGGATCTTTTAAACTTGAAGCCTTGATTGCACTCTTAGAGAACCGGGGAGTTCACTTTACGCATACTCATATATTTTTTTCTTTCTCATATTTCTCATTCTTTTGTTTCTTTCTTTCTTTCTTTCTTTCATTCATTTTATATTTTTTTTTCTTTTGAAAGTCACGATCATCGCCGGATTTTTTTTCTTTCATCATCATTTTTTTAAAATACTCCCCTTTTAACTCTAAAACTGCACCGTACCTACCTCCTCCCCCATGCTTAGACGTTGCTCGTCCTCGAGCAAAGAGGCGAAAAATAAGGTAGGTACCGGGGTATTTTTCCTTGGAGAGATACTTGAAATCTTCAATGTTGGCACCGTCTTGCGATCTTCCTTCAATTGATGATCCATTCTCAACAATAGGTTGTGGTCAAGGAGGTAATCACAAAAGATGATATTTGGTTTAAGGGTGGATATCCGGCGAGGTTTGTGAGATCTCCAATGCGGGGATACACAATGCGCGGATAAAAGGCTAGCAAAAAGATAGATACGCAAAAACGGAATGACCAGCTTCTTAGTCTCGGGCCAGAGAAATCATGGCCTGCAATAACTCACTCAAAAATAAATCTTGTACACTAAGGTTTATGCACTCAAATATATATAAGGCTCTGGATAGGTTGAGCAACACACAAGTGATATTTATGACAAGGTTAGCGATATTTTTGAGCATAAAAGACATCTTTAATCTATTCATAACTTGAGAGCACATAAAACACCATGGGTCTTTATTTTAATCATAACCTCCGCTGAAGATTAAGCTAGCATTTAAATAATTTCAGATTTGTATTTTTAAGAGAGCACTAGATTAAACATGCATAAATCAATTACAAAGATAAACAAAGCGGCAATTATAATCATATATCATCATGGCACAAACTTTGTAACTTTACCAAAGGTAAAAACTTGGTGGCGACATTATTCATGATGAAAATAAACACTAAGATACACGCTGAAAAATTAAACTAACACTAAAAATTAAAGCAAAGCTGAAAATACTACGCGAACATAGGCGCATACAAGCTGAAAATTAAAGAAAAGGGGATAAAGGAAAGATAGCTAAGGCTCCTCCTCTCTCTAATCTCGTGGTTGATATTGATAGTCTTGGTTGTTGTACCCTTACTCATAATGCACCACTCCTCATATGAATTGTCTGACGGTGCTAGGTGAAGGTGTCCAAGCACATAAGCGACGTTTGCATTTCCTTCACCCATTTGTTTTGCATTGGTTTGGATGGCTGCAATAAATTACATGTTCCTTGCAGCGTATCCTCCAATGGTGGCTCCATTTTGTTGTGGTTGAGGAAGGTGTGCATATGGCTCCGCAAAGGCTACGTTGGGCACCGCAAAAATTGGTGGGGGTATGGCTGCACCACTCCCCCATGCTTGCTTTGGTACATCACCGTAGTAACTTGGCGGCGCCGGGATTCCTCCAAATGGTGGCACATAATTTTGTTGTGCACCTCCTTCTTGGGTCGTGGAAAAACCTTCTCCTAATCCTTCTCTATTATATTTTTTTTCTCTTCGCCGGCACAAGAAGTCCTTCCTCTAACCGATCTTTTTCCCCTCAAGAAAAAGTTTTAACCTTCAATCCGGAAGGGGCAAATTCACCTAGGCCACTTGGAAGCCTCATCTCTCATCTTCACTCTTATATTTTCCTTTCTTCATATATTTCTAGGGAAGTCCCAGGTAGGAGATGATTTGGGTTCCTTGTAATACCCGGTTTTAAAGAGATAGCCAATATGGAGAGGCAACACCCCGAACCAATATCTTCCGAACTCGATGTTGCTTAACAACACCACCGTTTGATCATAGGTGAGTGGGGTCTATTGGCCACTTGGCAATCAAAGCCGAGTAAAGCCAATTCAACTCCGTGTTGGTTATCTTTGTCTCTCTTGTTCTCCCAAAAATCCACTTGCACAAAAGTGACACACTTGGATGATGGGGTTCCGGATAGTATTTCTTCGTTGATGGTCTCCTCCCGTGATCATACTCCAAAAACCTTCCCATGTGCCTTCATGCACATCTACTTGTTCCGGAGCTCCCTTTTGAAAATAGGAGACACTTGCCCATGGGTCTACGATACTAGAACATGCAATCATTTCAAACATGAAAACCAATCTAATCTATCGGGGATTGTGTTGAATGGATCCAAGGAAGCATTGAGACCTTACTCCCTTTACGGCATGGTCGCTAGCCTTAAGCATTAAAGTATTTCCAACACAAGATGATAGATAGATAATCCAACAAAATGTGATTACATCTCAAGATCGATTGCAACCCATGGATGAAAGGAGATTACCCCATCAAGGTGCTAGAAATAGCATCATTGATCAAGGTTACCCTTCCGACGTTGTCTTCCATCTTCTCCACTTGTGGGCTCCCTCCAACGGAATGAGAGACTCAGCACTCCTTCATCAAGGGTATGCGCCTTGGTCATGAAAATTTCCTAGGCGAATTCCTTGTGGGTGTTTGCCGACACTCCGTTAGAGAATTGCACCGGTGTCCCGTATGAAACCCAATATGTGGAGAGCTTGGTCGTCGATGTCGACGTTCGCTACAAGCCTCTACCCAAGGTGAGCGAGCTTCTTCTCCTCCTCCTCCGTCGTGATGATAAACCCATTGGAATGCCACGGAGCGCATGGAGGTGGAGCGGATGATCGTGTCAAGTGGTGAGGTTGGACAGGTGGTTCCTCCATATGTTATTGAAGTTTGGTAAACCTAATAAACGAGTTTCGTGTGGCCCTCATGCCACCAAGGAGAAGAGTGGTTCCTCCTCGGCGGTGTCGTGTCCTCCTCCATACTCCGAGGAAACTCGGAAACCGAGTGCCTCCTCGAAGAGTTTGATGGCTTAGACGACGATGATCCCTTCTTCTTCGGTGAAAAGGCTTGTAGTTTTCTTCCATAATTGCAGCGCTCTCCCTCACAAATAAATATCCGGGGTTTTCACCCGGTAACAAGGTACACAAATATTATTTTGGAGTCTGGACTTTGAGTGGATTAAGGATGTGATTTGTTGCACGAAACAAACGCGGTGGATGGCTAAGTCTAAGGTGATTCCGGACTACAAACTAGAGCACACGAACAAAGAGTTGGATGAAAGACTTACCTCTCTCCTCCTCTTGGCTCGGTTCTTCTCTAGTGCATTCATGTTGCTTTGTGATCGCGTACACCTTCCAAACGTTCCCGTCCACTCCTTCGCTTGCATTATTGCTCCTTCCACTTGATGTTTTCGCTTGATTCACTTCCATACTCCCTTGCCTCACATGCATCCATGATATTACTACAAAACAAAGCCTTGGCTGCCCCCCCATGCTTGTACTTTGCATGTGGTTTAAATATGTTGGAGGGGCATCCCGTGATGTATCATGGTGCATGCATGGTTAGGTTAACTAGATTGCCTCCCTTTAAGTGTGTTTAAGGCTAAGCACTCCTCTAATTTCGAAATTTAAAAATATTTTTCAGAGCCATGCAAGAGCTCAAGCATAAATTTAGAGAAGTTTTTAAACCATTAAAAACAAATGTAAGTCGAAAATATTTTTCGACTACGTCGATTTCGGTCTCACCGGTATAGTTTGCCTTCATTAGTTGAGAGCAAGCTTTTCCCGGCTTGATCATGGGGGCATAGGTTTAGGTCCTAATTTTGATTAGATGAGAGAGATTTTGAATGAAATAAAATTAAGTGAGGCTTAGAAAAATTCTAATCTTAGAGAAACCAAGGATATGGATTTTTAAACCAACCAAAAATCAAGATTCTAGGTTCGCGCGAGTCCTACCACATGCTGAAATTTAAATAACATCTAGATACAAGTCGTGGCTCTACTCGAGTGTTTTTAGCATGAAAAACAAGTCAACCACAGCACCATAATGAGGGTGAAGGGTTGAGTTAGGTTCTGAAAAATTTTTTTTGGTTGTGGTTTCTCGAAAAAGAGGCAAACAATCACATAGGATGGTTCATGTAAAGGGTTTATGATCAAGCAAAATATTCAACCAAGAATTATGTCTCTAATATTGTTCAACCATTCTAAGTCTAAGGTTTTGCGTAGTAAAATTCAGAACTGAATTATATTTAAAAAGACTTGAAAAACCTGGAATCGGGTTGTCCTCCCGTAGCTTATTCTTGACTCGACGAAACGGGTTGCCTCCCGCCTAGCGCTTCGTTTATAGTCCATGGCTAGACTTCTTCACTTGATTACTCCGGATCAACGCTCTTTGCGGGCGTTGCAATCTTGGGTACCCACTTTGGCTTAGTCATTTCTTTTTTGGTCTTCACAGGCTGGCTTTGTCCTTTGGTCTTGACGGATGCAACAACTTCCTTGTGGCTCGGCATCTCGAACTCCGGTCCTTCGGTCGTGATCTTCATGGTCTCTAGTGTGATCCTTCATCTCTCCCGAATGAGTTTGAGTAGCCTTCGCCGTCTTGGGACCTTGGAGTTGTCTCGGATACTCTTCTTTGTTACCCATCGGGCGCCTGGCAAGTTGTCCCACTTGCGTCTCTAGCATCTTCATCATGATGAACACTTCACATGTGGATCTTGCCTTGGCAGCCTTTAGGTGTTGAGCTTTTTTCTCCATCTCCATCTTCTCCATCCTCCTCTTAAGTAAACTGATATGCCACTCAAGGAATCCGGCTCGTATGCATTCAGCTCTCGCAATCGTCATGCGGATAGTTGAGACCTTGATCTTGAATGGCCTCCCGGCGTCTTGAAGGTTTATGATAGGTAGATCAACGATGTCCGGTGTGCATAGCTTGATCTTGCGCTCCGGTGGTTGAGGTTGATCTCCCTTTGGACTTGGAGGTGGTGATTCCCTTGGAGATTTCGACGGTCCTTCGACTTCAACTTTTGAATCTAGGGTTTCCAACCCTTTAGCTTGTGTTGCACGTCTCCTTTGCCTGTAAAGTTTTCCTAGATCATCCACAAAAAAGTTTGGGTTTCATGGAGAGGTAGCCAACCATCTCCGGTTAGGGTTAGCAATAAAACAAAAATCTAACAAAAGAAAAATTAGGGTTAATCAAAGCTAGATTAGATTGATTTTTTTAGGATGATCAAACTTAAGAGATGCAAAAGAAAATCAAAAGAAAAACTGAAAGATAAGCGATACTAGATCGGATCTTGATTGCTTGTTCCCCGGCAACGGCGCCAGAAAAAGGGGCTTGTTGACGGTTAGTAGTTGTATCAAAGTTCGTTTGTGACTTGCAAGCGGACAAGTCTCCCATCGTAGTCAAGGGACCCTTCTTCCCTCGAGTGGTGAACCCAAGGTATCGAATCCGTGGAACAATGTGCAACGCAAGGATTCAATCTAGTAAAGCAAGGTAAAGCTATCTATTGAAGAACAAAGATGCATCTGATCTAAGATATGATCAAGTAAACGAATCTAATCTAATCTACTAAAGAGGTAACAAGAGAAAGCAAGAGATAACCAATCTAGAGAATCTAGATCATGCTTATGTTGTAGCTCCAAACAAGATAGATGAAGATAGAAAAGCGAATCTCATTAAAAGCATCTTTAAATCGTGGCCTTCCATCCGACTCCGAAAACGCCCGCCTTTCGGAACCCCCGTTCTGTCACAACGTATCCCTATTCATGCGGGTAGTCTAGGGCGAGTTCGATGGAACAAGTTGAAATCACTTGGTCGGTCCGGTATGCACCTCTAGCCACCGCGGCTACAAGAGCACCCTATGTAATCTAGCTGCAAACTAGATCGTAGAAGAAGCAAAACCAAGAAGAAAACAAAATCATCGAGAAGGCACTTGATCGCTAGAAATCGAATTCACTTACAAACTTCACCATGAATGATTACATGAACAAGATCACCACCGGGCCCTCCCTCGATCTTGATCCTCGCTCCGAGCTCCGACGTGGTCTTCCATGCAAGGTTCCCACGTCGGCTAGGGAGACCCTAGACAACTAGCACGACCCTCATCTCCGAGATGGTGTCCCTCAAGCTTCTCTCGCTCCTCGGCGGTGGATTACGACTTCCGTTCGCGTGGCTCCCGGTCGGGGGCTATTTATAGCCCGAGAAGCAATTAGGTCAAAGGGGAGGCCGATTGGGCCCCGAATTGGGCGGGCCGGCCGGCCGGGCCGGCCGGCCTAGGCCCAATTCGGCCCATCTCGTGGCTCGCTTCGCCGGTGTTGCTTCCCGCGTCTTCTAGATGTTCTCCCCTTTTGCATGTGGGCCCTTGACGTCGGTTTCTCTCCGAATTGGACTCAACTCCTTGTCTTGCAAGATTCGAAGCACTTTTCCGGTTCGGTCCTCGGAGTTTATCATCTTCTCGGGCTTGGTCCTTGGGCTCTTGGAGTCATGTTCACTTCATTGCTTGACTTGTATCGGGCTTCAAGGTCTTGTCATGAGGTGCTTAATGAACTTATCCCGGAAGTCTTGCTTTCGACGTTAAAACCCTGCGTAAACACTTAACTCCAAAACCGACATGCACAAGTGAACTTGTTATACCACGGGGGTTAGTACCAATGAATAAGATACAAAAGTCATGCCAACACCGAAGGTAAACTCATGGCTAGGTTGACGGATTTTCACCGTCAACACTCACCAATGCACTTTTCAAGGTCCGGAATGCAGCTAGGCACTTCTCATCAAAGTCGAAAGCCACAACCTTTTGAAGAAGATGCGTTAAAGGCTTAGTGATCTTTGAGAAGTCCTTAATAAATCTTCTATAAAATCCAGCATGGCCTAGAAAGCTCCTTAAGGACTTAACATCCGTAGGAGGTGGGAGTTGCTCAATCATCTCTACCTTAGCCTTGTCCACTTCAATGCCTCTCTCGGATATAACATGTCCGAGCACTATGCCTTGCTTAACCATGAAGTGGCACTTTTCCCAATTTAACACCAAATCTACCTCCGCACACCTCGTGAGGACCTTTTCCAAGTTTGCCAAGCAATCCATGAACGTCTTCCCATAAACGGAAAAATCATCCATGAACACCTCGACAATTTCTTCAATGAATTCCGAAAATACGGCCATCATGCAACGTTGAAAAGAGGCCGGAGCGTTGCATAGACTGAAGGGCATCCTTCTATATGCAAACGTTCCGTAAGGGCATGTAAACGTTGTTTTGTGTTGATCGTCTGGGTGAATGGGGATTTGCCTGAACCCCGAGTACCCATCGAGAAAGCAAAAGTAAGCATGGTTTGCTAATCTCTCGAGCATCTCGTCGATGAATGGTAGAGGGAAGTGATCTTTCTTCGTCGCTTTGTTAAGCTTACGATAATCAATACACATCCGCCACCCGGTCATGGTTCTTTGCGGTATCAATTCGTTCTTCTCATTCTTCACCACGGTCAAACCTCCTTTCTTTGGTACACAATGTACCGGGCTCACCCACTCACTATGAGGAACCGGGTAGATGATTCCGGCATCAAGTAACTTGATAACCTCTTTTTTTACTACCTCTCGCATGGCATGGGTTAGCCTCCTTTGGTGGTCCACTATGGGCTTACATTGGTCTTCCATTGGTATACGATGAGTGCAAAAGGCTGGGCTAATTCCTTTGAGATCATTAATCGAATATCCAATCACCTTCCTATGTTTTTTCAATAAAATCAGCAACGCCTCATTTTCTTCGGGACTCAACTCGTCGCTCACGATGACTGGATAGGTCTTGTCTGGGCCCAAAAATTCATACTTTAATCCTTTGGGCAAAGGTTTAAGGTCTACCTCGGGCGCTTGTGGCTCCTCGGGTTTAATCTCTCCTATGACTTCGAATTTTCCTTCCTCCACGCTTCCATCATGTGGTTCCAAACCTTTTGTTGCTTCTTCCAGTTCTTCATCTTGTTGATTACTAATTTGATTCTCCATCGCTCTTTGCAGCGGGTCTCTAAGGGTTTCAACAAAACAAAGGCTATCTATCTCTTCTACTTCTTCATCCTCGGGAGGAAAGGGTGTAAGGTGCTTAGAAGCACGAAGAAAGTTATATGTGTACTTTGTTCCATTAAGGTTCATTGTTACTTTGCCTTCTTCGGCATCTAACACGGCATCAACCAACTTAAGAAATGGCCCACCTAGGATTATGTGATCATGATTACTATGGTAAGCATCAATAACAAAGAAATCGGTTGGTATACAATTTCTAGAGATTTTTACTTTCATGTTGCAAGCAATACCTAGAGGTTTAATAGTTCTACCATCCCCCATAATTAATTTCGTTGATGTTGGAGCGAAGTCTAGGTTGTGGTCTTGAACTTTATCGTAAATTTTAGAAGATAGGACACTTACTTGGGCTCCGATGTCGCATAAAGCTTTACATTGAACTCCGTTGATCTCGCAACTCAAGTGTGGTGTCATCTTCTCTTCTTCTTCGGATCCTATCGCGTAGACTTCGGCGAGGCGAGCGTATGGTGATGCTTCAGGCTTGACCCCCATGATTCTCTTCACCTCGGCTATGTGTTTCGGATCCACTATGTCATCTCCAAAGAGTTTTTGGAAAATCTCACCGGTGATTTCGAGGTCGTATGAATTTTCCGCTTTCTTCTCCGGTGGGAAATCCACTTCCAATGCTCTCACATTCCCTTTTGATTAGGGAACGGTCTTCTCTTGTCGAATACTTCTCCGTAATCGATAGGAACCCAATCCATTGGTTTGAACTCCCTTAGTGGCTTCGCGCTTGACATGCTTCTCTTGTTTGTCTCACTTGGTTCGGCGAAGTCGATGCTCGGGGTAGTTCTTGACTTGATGTGTTCTTGTTCAAGCTTTTCCGTGATTGGTTCCTCTTTTGTGACTTCCGGGGTTGCCTCTTTAGAAAATTCAGCACACTTCTTCTTCCTCGAATTATATTCCGGCTCTTCCGCAAGTCTTGTTTCCCAATCTCTTCGCATGGCAGCCGTATTACTAATTTTTTGTAGAAGTTGAGCGGCTTCCGTGAGTGTTTTCTCCATGAGATCCCCACCTGCACACATTTCGACGTGTTGCATGAAACTAGGGGTTAGGGAAAAGAAAAATGTATGCAAGAGTATGTCTCCGGAGAAGCCGAGTCTTGGTCCTTGTTCGATCAACCCATTAAACCTATCCCAGGCTTGGTCTATCCCTTCCTCTTCTCCTTGCATGAAATTGATCACTTGCTTCCTTAGATGTTGAACCTTGCTAATTGGAAAGAACTTCTCGCAAAACTTCTTCGTCAACTTGTTCCAATTGCCTTCAACTTCAAAGGACGCAAACAAGTACCATGTCTTTGCATTGCCGGCAAGTGAGTAGGGAAAGAGATTCCATTTGAACCATTCATCGGGGACTCCTTCTTGACGCACCGTGTTGCATATCATCGTGAAATGCCTTATGTGTCTATATGGGTTCTCCGTAACCATCCCTTCAAACGGGTTTGTCGCCACCATCTCGATGATCTTGGATTTAATCTCATACTCGGTCGCTTCGAGCTTCAAATCCGACGCTTGTACTTTTATGTCTTTACATCGAGGGCTAGCGTAATCCCTTAGTGATTTCTCCGATTCTTCCACGGGTTGATTAACGAACGCCATCTAGACAATAAGATAAAAACAAAAACAAAAACGAAACAAAGCATTTTTCTAGATAATAGGTGTTAGATAAAGCAAACAAAAGATAAAATAAATATAAAACTAAGTTAAATGCAAACCAAACGATGTAAACTAGCTTGTTCCCCGGCAACGGCACCAGAAAAAGGGGCTTGTTGACGGATAAAAGACGTATCCCTCTATGATCCGCAAGCGTACGGACCCAACACCTTTTTCACCACGGGATTCCCAAGGTTCTTGTCAATCCGCGGAGCAAGGGGATTACAAGCGTTCGATCTACCTTTACACTCTAGCTACTCAAACTCTAACTATGATTAAACTAGAAAACAACTAAACTACACTAGAGAGAATGATTAAGCTATCAAGATAAAAGACACTCGCCCACGGGTCTATGATACTAGAACATGCAATCGCTTAAAGACGTGGAAACCAATCTAATCTATCGGGGTTGTGACCACGATTTCACCCTTTCCCTCCTCTCATACTGTCACTACGCGAAGGTATTCATGACTAGACTTATGATGGACACGGCGTATTGAATGGATCCAAGGAAGCATTGGAGCTCTACTCCCTTTACGGCATGGTAGCTAACCTTAAGCATTAAAGTATATTCAACACAAGATGATAGATAGATAATCCGATAAAGTGCGATTACATCTAAAGATCGGTTACAACCCATGGACGAATAAGGAGATTACCCCATCAAGGTGCTGGACATAGCACCGTTGATCATGGTTTCCCTTCCGACGGTGTCTTCCTTCTTCTCCACTTGCGGGTGCTTCCTTCGAGGTGGTTGATCTCCCTCCGGAGATCCTCCTCTCTCTCTATAGCTTGTGGATGGCATCTTGGTGCGAATGGCTCTCTCCCTTGCGAATGGCGGCGCCTCCAGGGTTTTAGGGTTGAAGATCCTTCGGGTGCAAGGAAAGGGGGGCCGAACCGGCCACCAAAGTGGGCTGGGCCGGCCGGCCTGGGCCGACCGGCCTGGGCCCATCTCGGCCCGGTTCTGTCGCCCCTTCGCTCCCGTGTGTCCTCATGTAATTATGCTCTTTGCCCCCTCCACTTGCATGATTTTGACGATGTCATCTTCGCGTCCAAGATGGAGGTTCTCCGTTCATGAAGTTCGGTCTTTTACGCTTCAATCCCCGGGGGTGTTCCTTTGTAACACTTCGGTCCTTACCACCATTGGAAGTGATTTCATCAAGCTCATGAACACGAACAAGACTCCGTAAATGATCCTTTGAACTTGTTGTGAATCCGTCCTTTATGTCCATGTTTTCCTACATAAACACAACACTTCCAAATGCATGCACATAGATGAACTTGTTATATGATTAGTGTGCCTAGTGGCGGGTTAGTTCCATAATCAAATCCAAACCAAAGTGTAATGAACATGCTTGGTGTACCAAAATACACCGTCAACAGACGCCTACTTCATGCGAGTTGACAACAGAGTCACTCAAGTGCCCCCGTCAGGAATTGCCAGCAAGACAACGAAGGCACAAGTCGCAGTGCGGATATCGGTCGCAACCGTACTCGAGGGGAGCTACCGGCTAACCCCAACCGTACCCGGGCATCGGCCGGTGGACCTTCTCATGGTGGCAACAGCGCCGGCGGTGCCGGCGGCAACCGTGAGATTATCCCTCACCGCGATCCTTGCGGCGGAGGCAGTGACGGCGGGAGCTCCAACCACGGGGCTGCCAGGAGAGCCGGGGGTGGAGGCGACCGCGGCGGCCGAGGCCACGCGAACAGCCACGCCTCCGGCGCTTCACGTGGCGGCTTCGACGCTCGCCAAAAAATCGAAGAACTACGACGCAAGAAGTCCTCCACGGCAGGCGACAACGACGGCTTCCCCGCCTTCTCTGCACGGCTTCGCAATCTACTTCTCCCGGAGAAATTCAAACCTCTGGGGATCACCAAGTACGACGCGAAGCAAGATCCAGTACAGTGGCTCAGATGCTACGCCCTCTCCATCGAAAACGCTGGTGGCAATAACGACACGAAGTGCCTCTACTTCCCCTTCTGCCTGGATCAAGCTCCACTTACATGGCTCGAGTCACTTGAGAAGTACTCGATCGACAACTGGGACCAGCTTAAGGAACAGTTCACCAGCAACTTCGCGGGTGCTATGGGCCACTCGGGTACTCACATGGACCTGGCAATGGTGAAGCAGGAACAGGGCGAGACCCTTCGCAAGTACATGTGGCGCTTCTTCGACAAGCGCGCCACTGTGGTCGACGTCACCAACAAGGAGGTCATCGACATCTTCCAAGACGGTCTCTACCACCGTCGCACCTTCGAAGACTTTGGTCGTCGCCGCCCGAGCTCCATCACCCACCTCAAGGACATGATCACCTCCTGGGCTGATGAAGAAGACAAGGCCAACGCCAAGTACGACGCCACCTGTGGCAAGAGCAAGTAGAACACGGGCGGCAACAGCAACAACAACGGGAACCAAGGCGGTCGTAGCAACAACTACTCGGGTCCCAATCACAAGCGCAAGCCAGAAAACACTGTCGTGGCTATCCAGCGCCTTGCGAAAGACAACTCTAAGGAGACCTCTGGCGGCTTCAAGGACTTGCTGAAAGAGAAGTGTCCGTGGCATCTGGACGGCAACCACACCACCGAGCAGTGCTACCAACTCTGGTGAGCACTCAAGAACACTCCAGAGCCACGGCACCCTCATGACAAGAAAGGCAAGAAAAAGGTCGACGAAGGCAACGGTGACTTCCAGGAACCCGACGAGACAGTGAACGTCCTCTTCGGCGGACTACCCAACCGACGGGCTCAGAAGGCCACCCGATGAGAAGTCTTGAGCATTGAACCAGCGGTTCCGACCCCTCTCCGTTGGTCGGAGGTACCCATTACCTTCTCCCGCGTGGATCAATAGACAAGCTTCTCTGAGCCAGGACGGTTTCCACTCGTCCTGAAGCCGGTAGTCGCGGGCTCCAGACTCAACAAGGTCCTCATCGACGGTGGAAGCGGGCTCAACGTCCTTTTCACCAAGACCTTGAAGAAGATGAAGCTCGACATCACCCACGTGCTCACCAAGAGCACTTCGCCTTTCTACGGCATCGTCCCCGGGAACGTTGTGATCCCACTGGGCTCAGTGGTCCTGCCAGTTAACTTCGGGGAGACAAGGGAAAACTACCGCACCGAGTACATCAAGTTCGAAGTCGCGGACTTCGAGACTTCCTACCATGCCATCCTCGGCAGACCAGCTATCGCCAAGCTCATGGCGGTACCTCACTACACGTACTTGGTACTCAAGATGCCAAGTCCGGCCGGTGTACTCTCGCTGCAAGGGGACTTAAAGATATCCTTCGACCGCGACA
This sequence comes from Cenchrus americanus, assembly GCA_947561735.1. Classification (NCBI taxonomy): domain Eukaryota; kingdom Viridiplantae; phylum Streptophyta; class Magnoliopsida; order Poales; family Poaceae; genus Cenchrus; species Cenchrus americanus. The sequence goes on along the minus strand of OX387241.1, from coordinate 26,120,850 downwards.
CGGAAGGCCGTGGAACTCGCAGCCACGAATCAAGTACCCAACGCAATGATGGAGATCTACGCTGCATCCAAGAAGCTTGCCCCAAGTGAACTCGACATCCCAGAGAAGTTGGACAACGCCAACAAGCCTCAGCCAGCTGAGGAGGTTCAAGTCAAGACGATTGACCTTGGGACAGGCGACAGCAAGACGTGCTCGTCAGCTTCCTCCGGGCTAACCGAGACATCTTCGCGTGGAAACCAGCGGACATGCAAGGGGTGCCCAGGAATCTGATCAAGCATTCACTCAACGTCGACCCTAAAGCTACCCCGAAGCGACAACACCTCCGCCGCTTCGCCGACGACAGACGGGATGCCATCAAGAAGGAACTCGCTAAACTACTCGCGGCTGGCTTCATCAGAGAAGTCTTCCATCCCGAGTGGCTCGCCAACCCCGTCCTCGTCCGCAAGAAGAACTCGAACGAGTGGAGGATGTGCGTCGACTACACCGACCTCAACAAGCATTGCCCCAAGGACCCCTTCATGTTGCTGCGGATAGAACAAGTCATTGACTCCACGGTGGGCGCGACTGCTCGCTTCCTCGACCGCTACTGCGGGTACCACCAGATCACAATCAAGGAAGAAGACCAGGAGAAGACCGCGTTCATCACCCCGTTTGGCGCGTACTGCTACACGACCATGTCCTTCGGGTTGAAGAACGCCAGCGCTACCTACCAGCGGGCTATCCAGGCCTGTTTCAAGAGGCAGCTCAACAAGAACGTCGAAGCCTATGTGGATGATGTGGTCATCAAGACCAGAAACTCCGACACGCTCATCGCCGATCTTGAAGAGACTTTCGCATCCTTGCGAGAGTACCGCTGGAAGCTCAATCCGAACAAGTGTGTCTTCGGCGTATCGTCGGGCAAACTACTCGGCTTCATCATCAGCCATCGCGGCATCGAAGCCAATCCCGAGAAGGTCTCCGTCATCACCAGCATGAAAGCTCCCACATGCATCAAAGACGTGCAGAAGCTAACCGGGTGCATGGCGGCCCTGAACAGATTCATCTCGAAGCTTGGAGAACGGGGGCTCCCCTTCTTCAAACTACTCAAGCATCAAGAGAAGTTCGCGTGGACTCCAGAGGCAGACCAAGCCCTTGCTCAGCTCAAGGACTTCTTATCCAGGCCACCAGTCCTCACGGCTCCTCTCAAAAGGAGGAGCCTCATCGCTCTACCTCGCCGCGACTACTCACATGGTCGATCATCGCCATCATCGTCGAGCGGCAGGAAGACGACCACGCCTACCCAGTCCAGCGATCAGTCTACTTCGTCGGCGAGGTCCTGTCAGAATCTAAAGCACGCTATCAACCAGTACGGAAGCTACTGTATGCAGTGCTCATCACCTCGCGGAAGCTACGACACTACTTCCAGGAGTACTCGATCTCCGTCGTCACCGACTACCCGCTCGGTGACATCTTGCGGAACCAAGATGCTACTGGAAGGATCTCAAAGTGGGCAGTCGAACTCGGCGCCCTCAACATCGACTTCAAGCCACGAATAGCCATCAAGTCACAGGCACTAGTCAACTTCATGGCGGAGTGGCCGGAAAATCAGCTACCTACTCCAACTGAGCGCCCAGAGCACTGGGTGATGTACTTCGGCGGCTCGCTCAAGCTTGAAGGCGCGGGTGCAGGGGTACTCATGATTTCCCCAATGGGCAAACAACTCAAGTACGTCCTGCAGATCTTTTGGAAGGTCTCAAACAATGAAGCCGAGTACGAAGCTCTACTACACGGGCTCTGCCTCTCAACTTCACTAGGCATCAAGCGACTACTAGTCTACGGCGACTCCGCAGTGGTCATCAACCAAGTCAACAAGTACTAGGACCGCAACAAGGAGAACATGGACGCCTACTACCTAGAAATCCGCAAGCTCGAGAACAAGTTCTACGGTCTCGAGTTCCATCACGTCGTCCGCGACAACAATGTTGCAGCGGACGTCCTGTCGAAGCTTGGCTCTACTCACTCTCAAGTACCAGCGGGTGTCTTCGTCCACGAGCTTCACGCGCCATCCATCCTGGAGCCGGCGCCACCGACCACTGATCTAGCACATCCCCCGGCTGGCCAGGAGGTCATGATGATAGACGTGGACTGGCGGCAACCTTCATCGACTACATCCGCGAGCAGAAGGTTCCCTCAGACAGAAACTTGGCCGAGCAACTCATCCGCCGTGCCAAGTCCTACGTCCTAGTCGGAGACAAGCTCTACAGGTGGGGCGCATCTTCCAGAGTACTCATGAAGTGCATCCCCTGAGAAGAAGGCAAGGGCATCTTGGAGGAGATCCACAAAGGCGTCTGCGCCAACCACGCGTCCTCACGCACGCTGGTCAGCAAGGCCTTCCGACGAGCTTTCTACTGGCCCACAGCTCTGGGCGATGCCGAAGAACTCGTCAGAAGGTGCCAAGGGTGCCAATACTTCGCCAAGCAACAACACGTCCCAGCCTACAAGCTAGTCACCATATTGCCAACCTGGCCTTTCGCCTGCTGGGGGCTCGACATGATTGGGCCTCTCCCGACTGCTCCAGGTGGATTCAACAGAGTTTTGGTGGCCATCAACAAGTTCACCAAGTGGATCGAGGTCAAGCCAGTCAAATGCCCCAAGGCCGACAGAGTACTCGACTTCTTGGACGAACTCGTGCATCGCAACGGACTACCCTACCGCATCATCACAGACCTAGGCTCCAATGTCAACAATCACCAGTTCTGGGAGTACTATGAGAACAGCGGGATCGACGTCCGATATGTCTCAGCTGCCCATCCTCGGGCCAATGGACAAGTCGAGCGCGCCAATGGGATGGTACTCGACGCTCTCAAGAAGCAACTGCACGATGCTGCTAATTCAAAAGGAGGCAAGTGGATCAAGGAACTACCCAATGCGCTCTAGGGGCTACGTACTCAACCCTCCAAGCCAACGGGACAATCGCCATACTTCCTGGTCTACGGCTCCGAAGCAATCCTCCCTGCCGACGTCATGTGGGATTCACCAGCAGTAGAGCAATGCGACGAAGGCGTATCTGAAGATAGCAGACGAGTTGACATCGATGGACTCGAAGAAGCTCGCTGTGCCGCCCTCGTCCAATCAGAAAGGTACCTTGAGGGTATCCGACGCTACCATGATCACAACTTCAAAGAATGCTCCTTCAACGTTGGTGATCTCGTCCTCCGTCGCATCCAGAACACGAAAGGACTACACAAGCTCAGCTCGCCATGGGAAGGTCCCTTCACAGTTTCAAAATTGACCAGACCAGGCTCCTACTGCCTCCAGACCCTTGAAGGCGAAAACATTAGCAACTCGTGGAATATCGACCAGCTCTGTCGATTCTACGCCTAGTCTCACGACTACCCTGGGGGCTCAAGTCTGCACGACTACTCCAAGACCCCTTCACTGTAAGTGGCCTCCGGGTCCCGGCACTAGTCTCCAGACTACTCTACTCCAAGATCCAGCGTTCACGGCTACTAACGGATCTCGGGCTGCTCAGAGCGACAAAGGACTCCAGCAGCGGTCTACTAAAAGACCATGTACTTCTAGATCCAGCCTATACGGCTACTGACGGATCTACTGTTGTAAGCGGCTACGCGCCCTAGCACCACTTAGCCGTAGGTGGCCTCCAGGTCCTAGCGACTACTCTTGTAAAACGGCCCTGGCCATCTAGGTGTACTTCTTTTAGTAACAAAGTTTGATTACCTATCAACTAACTTACTATGTCTCCCTCAACGGGCCTACTGGCGAGTACCACTACTCGTGACAACTCCACGATGAGAACTCCACATACATATCTCACGACAACGAGTACTCATTTATGGAAGTTTTCTCATTCATACTTCAACAAGTTCAGTACAACTTTGTTTATACATAACTATTGCTACAAGCTAACCCTACAGGACTACTGGAGGTTCAGCTTTCCGGCGACTTGTTCAGCTATTGGCGCCATCTACTCCAGGATCTCCGCGTACTGCTCATCAGTACAGTTGGCGGCTAGTCCACCCGCGACTACGTCCACCGGAGCCTTGGGGAAGTACGACTTCATGTACGCCAAGACTTGATAGGGGATGGACTTCGCTAGATGCTTGACGTACGTCGCCAGACGACCGGGAGCTTCTCTCAGCCGGTCAACCAACAGAGCTATCTTCGGCCCGCCCAGATGAGGCACCAGTAGCCTCGCAATGGGAAGTGCGGCTTCTTCAAGTTCTTTGAGCTGGGCCCGCAACTTCTCGCAGTCTTCGTTCAACTTCTGCAGGGATTTGTAGCAGTTGACGAGGTCACAGTCCGAGGCAATTCGGAGCTCCATGTGCTTATCACACTCGTAAGCCAACTGCTTATAATCATATTCAAGTACCTCACGGGCCTCCTTCTCCCGGTAGAAGAGGTTCTTCATGTCGACTTCTGAGGCCTTCAGTTGCTCGACCCGGGTCTCAAGCTCTGCAATCAAACAAGGCGGGGTTAGACCACTGCAAGGTATTTCCAATGGGTACTCGACAAGACAGCAGCGTACCTTTGTTCTTGTTGCAGAGCGATTTGTTCTTGCGCACCAGCTCGTCGCTCTTCGCCTGCATATCCTGGACTTCATTATGGTACTGGGCGAAGGCGCTGTCAAGCTTCGACTGAAGCATGGTGGAGTGCTTCCTGGACTTCGCGAGTTCTCCCTCCAATGCTTCCGCCCGGAGCACTGTATCGCCGTATCCTTGGAGCGTCTCAGATTTCTGTCGGGATCTCTCAACGACATCCTGCAGCAGGCAACAACTGTTATTCGGGTACCCAGCACTTATGGCAGTTGACTACTCAAGGGTACTAATAGTTTACCTTCATCAATTGCTCGGCCCGGCGCATCGCCTTCAAGTTGCGTGCTACCACCGCCGGGTCGACGAGATCGTCCGCCAGAAGCTCGATCCCACCACGACTAGTCGTGGCGGTCCCGGACATCGGCGCCGAACGGATCAGCTCCGCATCCTGAATCTCTGGCGAACGGACGACTACTTCCAGGTTTGACTCTGGCAGTACCTCGTCGCACTCCTCTTCGGCCATCGCGGGGGCTCCTCCGCAGGCTACCTCCGCCGGCTCGGGGGCTGCTCCGGCGGCTTCTTGGATCTCCGGCACCACGCCTTCAACGGGTACAGCCTCAGGGATGGTGCTTCCCTCGGCTTCGACCCCTGTCAACAGAAGACATATGGATTAGTCTCCCTCGACGGCCACGACTACTCCTTGAGGAAGACTGCGTCTGCGCAGTGTACTCACCTTCTACAATACTGGCCTTTGGCAGCGTAGAGTCTACGGCCGGCGCCACGGTCTCTGCTTGGGGGACGGGAGCGGACTCTTGAGGACTTTCGACTTGTAGTACTCAGGGACGCTTGAGGACTACTCGTCAAGGCCGTCAAAACTACTTGAAGCTATCCTGCTCGACTACAAAGTACTCGGGGGCTTGTCGTATGGACCTCCCTGGGCCCACTACCTCAGTGGGTACCAGGACCGACTACTCGGTGGGCCCTTGGGACTACCCGGCTTGTGCCACATGGCACCTGATGGCGTGAGGCGCAAGGACTACGGTGGAGAAGTACTCTGATAGGAATCTATACATGCCTTGTACTGTGTAGACTCCTAGACGTACACGACTAGTACTCTCTCCCTAAACCGACCTGTAACCCTGCCTCCCGGACTATATAAAGCGAGGCAGGGACCCTTCTCTCTCATTATGCATCATCTTGTAATCACACCCATTCAATCCAGAGCTACGCAGCATACAGGACGTAGGGTATTACGCACCTCGCGGCCCAAACCTATCTAAATTGTGTGCCACGTGTCTCTTCCTTTGAGTTACTGATCTCGGCGAGGCCACATTCATCTACCTCGGGTACTCCCCTTGGTAGGTTGCCGGTCTAAAACACCGACAATGAGGTCGTCGACATAGGCTTGGATGTTCCTGCCAATCTATAGCTTGAAAACTTCCTCGATCATTCTGGTGAAAGTTGGGCCTACGTTTTTCAAACCCTCCGGCATTCGCATGAAACAAAAGGTTCCGAAAGGTGTGATAAAGCTAGTTTTTTCTCGTCCTCTTTCGCCATCCAACACAGATGGTAGTCGGAAAAACAATCCAGGAGAGACATAATGGCCGCGCTAACCGCTGAATCGATGACCTGATCCATCCTTGGCAATGGATAGTTATCTTTCGGTGTGGCCTTGTTGAGGTCTGTGAAGTCGATGCACGTCCTCCATTTCCCATTCTTCTTCATGACTGGCACAGTGTTGGCTAGCCATTTGGATACATGACTTCACAAATGACACTGGCATCCAGCAATCTCTGGACCTCAGACTTGACTTCTACCACTTTGTCATCGGACATCTTATTTAGCTTTTTCCTTTGCGGCTTGAACGAGGCATCGATATTCAATCGGTGCTCAATGAAACTTCGATCCACACCTGTGAGATCCTTAGCAGACCAAGCGAACACGTTTTTTTCTTTTGAAGAAACTGAACTAGCCTCCCCTCTTCATCTGGCGAGAGGTCTGACCCGATGATGACGGTCTGGTCCAAAACCATTGCGTCCAGTAGGACCTTCCTGGTGTCACAATTTGGGTGCATGTTGACTTTTTCGTTGTCTACTTTCGGTTGTTTCTCCTCCTCTTTGCTCCTGACCGCTTCGTCGAGAGCATGGATGTTTCTCTGCCCTGGGGTGTGACCTCTTTCCAAATTGCGACCATCGTTCTGGTGAACCCAGATTGTGATGATCCACTGCGTCACTGGAATCTTCACACATAGGTAGGCTTGATGAATAACGGCTTCGAACTTGTTGAGTAATCCTCTGCCCAAGATGCCATTGTAAGGGTAGTACATCTCTACTACGTCGAAAGATAGGTACTCGGTCCTGGCATTTTGGATGGTTCCGAAAGACACCGGAAGGACTACTTTGCCAAGTGCGTGGATGTCGGGGTTCTCTACCGCCGGCAGTAAATTTGTATCGATCGTGCGTCAGGCTCGGATGGTTAGTGCAGGAGACAACTGGATTTATACTGGTTCGGGCCTCCGAGGAGTAATACCCTACGTCCAGTGCGGTACTGCCGTGTTCCTGAGCTAGGTGTGCTCGTAGTAGGGGTTACAAGCTGGTCGGGAGAGGGTGTTGAGCCCAAGTCCCGGGAGATGGTGTTTGATCTTGTGGAGGTCTAACCCTTGTAACCGTTGCCCTCCTCTCCCTTTTATAGTCACAAGGGGAGGGGCGCAAGAGGAAGTAAAAAAGAGTTACAGTGTGTTGACGGTTAATAATTGTATCGAAGTTCGTTTGTGACTTGCAAGCGTACAAGTCTCCCGTCGTAGTCAAGGGACCCTTCTTCCCTCGAGTGGTGAACCCAAGGTATCGAATCCGTGGAACAAATGTGTGACGCAAAACTTAATCTATTAAAGCCAAGTAACTTCAATCTTCGATAAAAGAAACCCTAGTGCATCTAAGTAAAAGACACAAAACGAAACTAATCTACTAAAGACCGGAGAAAACAAAGTAAGATTGGGTAGATAAACCGATCTAGAGGGATCGGGGTAAGCCTTTTGTTGAAGTTCCAAGCAAGAGAAGAAGTAGCAAATCGAATCTTAATAGAAGCCTCTTTAAATCGTGGTTTCCGTCCAAATCCGAAAACATCCACCTTTCGGAACCCCGTTCGTCACAACGTATCCCTATTCATGCGGGTAGCTTAGGGCGAGTCAAAAGACAAGTCGAGATTCTTTCGGAAGATCCGGCGTGTACCTCTAGCCACCATGGCTACAAGAACACCCTATGTAATCTATCTCGAGAATAGAATTGGAATAAGCAAAGCCGATCGAAAAACGAAATCTTCGAGGAAACACTTGATCGCTAGGAAAAGATTCAACTTGATAATTCAACTATAATAATGATACATACACAAGATCACCACCGGGATCCTTCCTTGATCTTGCTTCTAGCTCGGGAACTCCGACGTGGTCTTCCGTGCAAGGTTCCCACGTCGGCTAGGGGAACCCTAGTCAACTAGCTCGACCCTCTCCTCTCCGAGATGGTGTCCCTCTCTTCTCTCGCTCCTCGGCGGCCGATGACGAATTCTTCTGCGAGGCTCTCGGTCAGGGGGCTATAAATAGCCCGATTGGCGGCTAGGGCAAAGGAGGGGGCAATTGGGCCATGGATGGGCTCGGGGCCGACCGGGACCGGGCCGGCCGGCCTGGGCCCATCTAGGCCCAGCCCGAGGGCTCCTTTGCCCCACGTCGGTTCCCTTGCTTCCCGGATGTTTCCCCCTTCGCATGTAGGTCCATGTCGTCGGTTTCTCTCCGAATTGGACTCAACTCCTTGTCTTGCAAGATTCGACGCACTTTTCGGTCGGGTCCTCGGAGTCCGTCGTCTTCTCGGATCAAGTCTCGGCTTCTTGGAGTTAATTTTGCTTTGTTGCATGACTTGTACGGGGCTTCAAGGTCTTGTCATGAGGTGCTTGATGAACTTATCCCGAAAGTCTTGCATTCAACACTAAAACCCTGCATAAACATTAAACTCCAAAACCGACATGCACACGTGAACTTGTTATACCACGGGGGTTAGTACCAATGGATAAGGTATAAAACTCATGCCAACACCGAAGGTAAACTCATGGCTAGGTTGACGGATTTTCACCGTCAACATCTCCCCCATGCTTAAACCTTGCTCGTCCTCGAGTAAGCCTTCGATGGATATCATCATTGCCAAACAATGTTTAAACTTTGCACTTGATCACACATGAGAAAACATAATGCTCTCAAAATTTTAATTCATTAAAGTTCCATAATGTACTAGCCTTCATCTCTACGGAGGGTAGATTCTTATTAAGCTTATCCCACGAGTATTAACATGCTCACAAAGTTTAAATAGATCTCAGAATTTTTTTTGAAATAAAGAACGAGATAAAGAAAAGCTAAACCAAGTTCACAAATTTAAATCATCTTGTATATTGCTCATGAACTCTCATCTCACTTGTCTCTCAAGCCTATATATTCTACTCCTTTCCCTCTCATATATATGTGGTAGGCTTTATATGGAGCTTTGGGAAAGTTTAGTCCTAACAAGATTTTATAAATGAGGTGTTGTCAAAACAAGACAAGCTTCTCATGGTCTTACCGAGACTCGTCAAAAAGGTCATTGGAAATTAATGTTAAATCAAGGAGGGGAAAGAGAAAAATACACACACTTTTAGATGAGTGGACATGTGCAAATGGCAAAGAATGATCCCGAGGCACAAAGGAAGTCCTCGTTATCGGATTGCACATGGTTGGAAAATGAGAATGGATCTTTTTAACTTGAAGCCTTGAATGCACTCTTAGAGAACCGGGGAGTTTACTTTACGCATATATTTTTTTCTCTTTCTCATATTTCTCATTCTTTTCTTTCTTTCTTTCTTTCTTTCATTCATTATATATTTTTTTTTTCTTTACCTTGAAAGTCATGATCATCGCCGGATTTTTTTCTTTCATCATTTTTTTAAATATTCCCCTTTTAACTCTAAAACTGCACCGTACCTACCTCCTCCCCCATGCTTAGACGTTGCTCGTCCTCGAGCAAAGAGGCGAAAAATAAGGTAGGTACCGGGGTATTTTTCCTTGGAGAGATACTTGAAGTCTTCAATGCTGGCACCGTCTTGCGATCTTCCTTGAATTGATGATCCATTCTCAACAATAGGTTGTGGTCAAGGAGGTAATCACAAAAGATGATATTTGGTTTAAGGGTGGATATCCGGCGAGTTTGAGATCTCCGATGCGGGGATACACAATGCACGGATAAAGGGCTAGCAAAAAGATAGATACGCAAAAATGGAATGACCAGCTTCTTAGTCTCGGGCCAGAGAAATCATGGCCTGCAATAACTCACTCAAAAATAAATCTTGTACACTAAGGTTTATGCACTCAAATATATATAAGGCTTTGGATAGGTTGAGCAACACACAAGTGATATTTATGACAAGGTTAGCGATATTTTTGAGCATAAAAGACATCTTTAATCTATTCAAAACTTGAGAGCACATAAAACACTATGGGTCTTTATTTTAATCATAACCTCCGCTGAAAATTAAGCTAGCATTTAGATAAATTCAGATTTGTATTTTTTTTAAGAGAGCACTAGCTTAAACATGCATAGATCAATCACAAAGATGAACAAAGCTGCAATTATAATCATATATCATCATGGCACTAATTTTGTAACTTTTCCAATGATATAATCAAGGTGGTGTCTTTATTAATGATGACATCAAGTTGAAATACAAACTGAAAATAAACAAACATGCTTGCTGAAATTTAAATAAAAACAGAAAATACTACGCAAACACACATAAGCAAAAGCTGAAAATTACAGAGAAAAAGAAAAGAAAAGAAAACTAAAGTTCCTAAATCTTCTAGTCCTCCGCCGGTGGTTGATGTTGATGATCTTGATCATAATACCCTTGCTCATAATATGATTGGACATTTCCTCCGACGAATTGATTTGGCTCCACAAGGTGAAGGCGTCCGAGCTCAAAGGCAATATTTGTGTTGCCTTCACCAAGTTGAGCTGCGTTAGCTTGGATGGCTGCGATGTTTTGGGCGTTTCTTGCAGCATACCCTCCAATTATGGCTATGCTTTGTTGTGGTTGGGGATGATGAGCGTAGGACTCCGCGAAGTTAGCGTTGGGCACAACATAATTTGGTGGGGGTACCGGTGCACCACCCCCCCATGCTTGCTCTTGTGGCCCTCCGTAATAACTTGGCGGAGGAGGGATCCCGCCGAATGGTTGCACATTGGGTTGTGCTCCACTCGCTTGTGCGGAGGATGTTCCCTCCTCTACGATTCTTCCTCTTTTGTTCTTCCTTGCAGGGACAAGTAGTCCCTCTTCCAACCAATCTTCTCTTCCTTCGTTGAAAAGACTAAGCCTCTCATTGGGAAGGGGTAGGTTCACTATGGCCAACCGATAACCTCCTCTCTCATCTCCACTAATGTATTTGCCTTGCCGCAAATACTCAATGCCGAGAGAGGTACCACGCAAAAGATGGTCGGGGTTTCTTGCGATCCCCGGCCGCAAGGAGAAGGCCAACATGGAGAGGTAGCACCCCGAACCAATATTACCCGCCCCCGATGTTGCTTCACAACACCAACGGTTGATCATAAGGTAAGAAGGGTCTATTGGCTGCCTGGCAATTAAAGCCGAGTAAAGCCAATTCAACTCCGTGTCGGTCACCTTTGTCTCCTTCATCCCCCCCAATACCCTCTTGCACATCCAAGAATGAAATATCCGGATAATGGGGTTGCGGATGCAATTGCGTTGTTGATGGGCTTCTCCGGAGATCATGTTCCAAAATCCCGCCAACGTGCCGGGTGGCACGTCAACTTTCTCCAGAGCTCCCTTGTGGAATCCAAGTAGCTCCCTAACGTGCTCGTAGGGAACCACTTGTTGGACTCCCTCCAAACGGAATGACAAACTTTGCACCCCATCATCATCAAGGATGGGTGCAATAGTCATCAAAATTTCCAAGGCGAACCCCAAGTGGGTGTCCACCGATACTCCATTGGAGAACTGCACCCATCCGAGGTGCCCCAACATATAGTATATGTCGGTGCCAAAACCCAAGGTGTAGACTGCTTGGTCGTCGAACTCGACGTTGGGCACAAGCCTCTTCTCAAGATTAGAGAGCCTCTCCTCCTCCTCCGCCGACAAGATGATGAAGCCGTACGAAGAGTATGTCGGGGTGTAAGGAGGTGGCGCGGTTGAACGGGTCGATCGTCGTGGTGGCGCGGGCTGCTCCTCCGCGTGCCCACGAGGTTCGGTAAACCTCATGGACGTGCTTCTTGCAGCCCTCATACCACCAAGGAGGAGAGCATCGTTCCTCCTCGGTGGTGCCGTATCCGTCTCCATGCTCCGGGGAGACTCGGAAACCGAGTGCCTCCTCGAAGACGTGGTTGATGACGGCTTGGACAACGACGAACTCTTCTTCTTGGAGAAGAGACTTGTGGTCTTCTTCCACATGGTTGCTGCACTCTTTTCTTCAACTAAAACTCCGGGTTGCAACCGGTAACTAGGTACTTAAACTCTTTGCTTCGGATGTGGACTTTGAGTGGATTAAGGATGTGGATTTTTTTTCTTGATCTATCAAGCTTGGGAAGGTTGGCTATGTCTACGGAGGTTTTGAGCACACAAACTTGAACACACAAGCAAAGGAAGGAGAGGGAAGTTTGCACTGCAGAAAACGGGAGCCGGGGGCTCCTTAAGTAGGTGAGGCCGGCCGGCCCGGGCCGGCCGGCTCGGGGTCCTCCTGGATCCTCCCCGCCTCGTCTTTCTTCCAAGCACGATCATTTCGCCTCGCGACTTTCCCCGCCCGCGTGCTCCACGAGTTGCACCGCCCAAACGCTCTCGTCCACTCCTTTTCTTGCATTATTGGTCCTTCCACTTGATGCTCCATGCTTTGGGTCATGTCCATGCTCCCTAGCTCCACTTGCTTCACATGCCACCATGAAATTCCTGCAAAGTTGATGCTTGCTGCCCACCATGCTTGTCCTTTGCATGTGGAATTGGTGAAAGTTGATAAAAGGGAATCCAATGGTGCATGCATGATTGATTCAAACTAGATTGCCTCCATTTAGGTGTGTTTAAGGTTAAGCACTCCTCTAATTCGAAATTTAAAATATTTTTCAGAGCCATGCAAGAGCTCAAACACAATTTTAGAGAAGTTTTTAAACCATTAAAAACAAATGTAAGTCGAAAATATTTTTCGACTACGTCGATTTCGGTCTCACCGGTATAGTTTGCCTTCATCGGTTGAGAGCAAACATTTCCCGGCTTGATCATGGGGGCATAGGTTTAGGTTCTAATTTTGGCTAAATAAGAAAGATTTTGAATAAAACAAAATTAGAATAGGCTTAGAAAAATTCTAATCCTAGAGAAACCAAGGATATAGATTTTTAAAACCAACCAAAAGTTTTGATTTCTAGGTTCACGCGAGTTCTACCACGTGCTGAATTTTATTAACACTTAAATATAAATCGTGGCTCTACTCGTGTGGTTTTAGCATGAAAAATAAGTCAACCTCAGCACCATAATGAGGGTGAAAGGTTGAGCTAGGTTCTGAAATTATTTGGTTGAGGTTTCTCGAAAAGAAAAGAACCAACAAGCACATAGGAGGGTTCATGCAAAGGGTTTATGATAAAGCAAACATTCAATCAAGAATTATGTCTCTAATATTGTTCAACCACTTCTAAGTCTAATGTCTTTGCGTAATAAAACTCAAAAACTAAATTATTAAAAATACTCGAAAAACTTGGAATCGGGTTGTCCTCCCGGTAGCTTATTCTTGACTCGACGAAACGGGTTGCCTCCCGCCTAGCGCTTCGTTTATAGTCTATAGCTAGACTTCTTCACTTGATTACTCCGGATCAACGCTCTTTGCGGGCGTTGCAATCTTGGGTACCCACTTCCGCACCATCTTGGGCGCGGGCTTGTCTTCCGGCTTAGTCGGCTTAGTCATTTTTTTTGGTCTTCACAGGCGGCTTCTCTTCCTTTGTCTAGACGGATGCAACACCTTCTTTGATTTTCTTTACGTTCATTTTTTTCGGCTCCTTCTTCTTTTTCAGCCCCTCCGTTTGTTTTGGTTCTCCCTTCACTCCAATCATGTTGCATGCCTCAATTCTTGGACGGAACTTGAAGTAACTCCTTTCTCCGTTGATATCGAACATGATCTCCCCCTTGCCAACATCAATAGTAGCTCCCACGGTCTTGAGGAACGGCCTCCCTAGGATGAGCGGCGGCTTCTCCCTCTCTCCCATCTCGAGCACAACGAAGTCGACGGGGATGAAGTGGTGTCCAATCTTCACGGGTACATCTTCAGCAATGCCCAAGGGATAGCGAATGGAGTTGTCACCCAACTCCAAACATATTCCCGTAGGCTCCATTGGTAGGCGTAGCTTCTCGAACACATCCCTCGGCATGACACTCACACTAGCTCCAAGGTCGCATAACGCCTTCTCAAAGTTGAAAGAACCAACTGAACATGGAATTGTGGGGCACCCGGGGTCTTTCTGCTTCTCTAGCCCATTAGCAATAGCGGCACTACACTCCTCGGACATCTTGACATGATCTACCCCGAGCGTTGCTATCTCATATTTATTTGCAAGTATGTCTTTGAAGTAACGAGAATATGTAGGTACTTGTAGGGCATCTAGTAATGGCATGTTGATGCTAAGTCTACGCACAACTTCCACAAACTTCTCAAAGTGGTTGTCAAGTTTACCTCGGAAGTAGCGTGGCTTGAGTTGCGGTATCCTCGTGTCTTCCTCCGGCATCTCGAATTCGGGTTCCTCGGTGACGATCCCCGTAACCTTCTCTTTAGCAACTCCTTCCACCTCGGTGGATGGTTTAAGCTTCCTTGCTCCCACGGAACGTTCCGGATCTTCGGTCTCCTTCCCCGAACGCGTTTGAATGGCCTTCGCCGATTCGGGACATTTGGGTTGTCCCGGAAGCTTCCCTTCATCATTAGTGAGGCGCCCCGCAAGTTGTCCAACTTGCGTCTCGAGCATCTTCATCATGTTGAGCACTTGATGATTGGAACTTCCGACCTCCATCACTTTGCTATCGATGTTCTCCAACACCTTGTCTATGGTCTTGAACTTGGTGACGGTGTCCTTGTTGATCTTAGCTTGCTCATCCATGAACTCCTTCAATTGTATACGAAGCGGAACCGCGTTAGGAATAGATGAGCTTGCATTAAATTGAGGCCTACCTTGCCGTAGCGGAAGTTCGGCAATTCTCCCTTCCTCATGTAGTCGAGCACTTTGGCTTCCTCCGGACAATCTTTGCGGACATGGCCATACTCTCCACATTCTTCACATGTGGACCTTGCTTCGGCGGCCTTCAAGTCTTGAGCCTCTATCTTTTCCATCTCCATCTTCTCCAACCTCCTCATGAGCGAGTCGATCTTGCCTTCAAGTATGTTCTCCTTCTCCACTTGCAAGACTCCTTTGACGTTCCCCGTGCGTTGAACCGGATGTAGGCGCCCAGATGACGCCCATGTGTCATTATCTGCGACCTTCTTGAATAGCGTGAAAGCTTCCGTCGGTGTAAGCTCGATGATAGATCCTCCCGCCGATGCATCGATGATCGTCCTTGACACCATGGTGAGTTCTTGTAGAACTTTTGCACGAGGTCTTCCTTCGGGAACTTGTGATGTGGAACCGCCCGGGTGTACTCATTGAAGCGCTCGAATGCCTCCGAGATAGTTTCCGTAGGATATTGAACAAAGGTGGCAATCTTATTACGCAAGCTTTGAGTTTTACCTGGTGAGTAGTATTCCTTCATGAAAGCCTTCATCAACGTGTTCCAATTTTGCACCGTCTCCGCCGGTTGAGAGTGGAACCATTGCAAAGCCTTCCCGAGTAGTGAAAACGGAAAAAGCCTTGCCCTCATTTGGTCTTGAGTCACCCCATCCATGTTGAAAGTCGACATAGTTGAATGAATGCTTGGAGGTGAAGGTTCGGATCCTCTTTACCGGTGAAGGGTGAATGTTGCACCATGCGGATTGTTGAGGTCTTGATCTCGAACGGTCTTCCGATCTCCTCAAGGTTCAAGATTGGTAGGTCGATGATGTCTGGGGTGCATAGCTCCCCAATATTGCGTTCTTGCGGTGGTTGGTCACCCATTGGTGGAAGTCGATTCTCCCGAGGACTTTGAGGTGGTGAATTCTTTGGAGATTCCTGCGATCCTTTGTCTTCCGACTCCGAATCTACAAAATCCAGCTTTTTAGCTTGATGTGCTTCGCGTCTCCTTAGCCTGTAAAGTTTTTCTGGATCATCCACAAAATTATTGGGTTTGTTGGAGAGGTAGCCGTCCATCTCCTGTTAGGGTTAGCAATAAACAAAGTATGCAAAAACTAGAAAGTAAAAACAAATCTATAAAAACTAGAGTTAGACAAACTAGATTAGATGTATTTTGAGGATGATCAAAATTTAGTAGATGCAAAAATAAAAACAAAGAGAAAACTGAAAATTACAAAAAGGCAATAAAAAATCAAATATTGATCACTTGTTCCCCGGCAACGGCGCCAGAAAAAGGGGCTTGTTGACGGTTAATAATTGTATCGAAGTTCGTTTGTGACTTGCAAGCGTACAAGTCTCCCGTCGTAGTCAAGGGACCCTTCTTCCCTCGAGTGGTGAACCCAAGGTATCGAATCCGTGGAACAAATGTGTGACGCAAAACTTAATCTATTAAAGCCAAGTAACTTCAATCTTCGATAAAAGAAACCCTAGTGCATCTAAGTAAAAGACACAAAACGAATCTAATCTACTAAAGACCGGAGAAAACAAAGTAAGATTGGGTAGATAAACCGATCTAGAGGGATCGGGGTAAGCCTTTTGTTGAAGTTCCAAGCAAGAGGAGAAGTAGCAAATCGAATCTTAATAGAAGCCTCTTTAAATCGTGGTTTCCCGTCCAAATCCGAAAACATCCGCCTTTCGGAACCCCCGTTCTGTCACAACGTATCCCTATTCATGCGGGTAGCTTAGGGCGAGTCAAAAGACAAGTCGAGATTCTTTCGGAAGATCCGGCGTGTACCTCTAGCCACCGTGGCTACAAGAACACCCTATGTAATCTATCTCGAGAATAGAATTGGAATAAGCAAAGCCGATCGAAAAACGAAATCTTCGAGGAAACACTTGATCGCTAGGAAAAGATTCAACTTGATAATTCAACTATAACAATGATACATACACAAGATCACCACCGGGATCCTTCCTTGATCTTGCTTCTAGCTCGGGAACTCCGACGTGGTCTTCCGTGCAAGGTTCCCACGTCGGCTAGGGGAACCCTAGTCAACTAGCTCGACCCTCTCCTCTCCGAGATGGTGTCCCTCTCTTCTCTGCTCCTCGGCGGCCGATGACGAATTCTTCTCTGCGAGGCTCTCGGTCAGGGGGCTATAAATAGTCCGATTGGCGGCTAGGGCAAAGGAGGGGGCAATTGGGCCATGGATGGGCCTGGGCCGACCGGACTGGGCCGGCCGGCCTGGGCCCATCTAGGCCCAGCCCGAGGGCTCCTTTGCCCCACGTCGGTTCCCTTGCTTCCTGGATGTTTCCCCCTTCTGCATGTAGGTCCATGTCGTCAGTTTCTCTCCGAATTGGACTCAACTCCTTGTCTTGCAAGATTCAGCACTTTTCTGGTCAGGTCCTCGGAGTCTGTCGTCTTCTCGGATCAAGTCCCTGGCTTCTTGGAGTTAATTTTGCTTTGTTGCATGACTTGTACGGGGCTTCAAGGTCTTGTCATGAGGTGCTTGATGAACTTATCCCGAAAGTCTTGCATTCAACACTAAAACCCTGCATAAGCATTAAACTCCAAAACCGACATGCACACGTGAACTTGTTATACCACGGGGGTTAGTACCAATGGATAAGGTATAAAACTCATACCAACACCGAAGGTAAACTCATGGCTAGGTTGACGGATTTTCACCGTCAACACAGTGCTTGGCAGCTGGCACGTCCCGTCGCAGGTCGTTGTCTGCCAGGGTGCATTGAAGCCATGTCGTGATGCCTTGTCGGGGGAGACGACGCGTGGCCGGGCTGGACTGTTCACTCTGAGACGCTTGGCCTCCTCCTTGATTAGTTTGGGCTTGTCTCGGTCTGTCCGAGTACTTGCCTAGCTTGCCACGCCCGGGCCTAAGTCTAGGCTTGAGCGCATCGTAGAGGGTGCTTGAGTGCCTCGGGCTGAGCTTGCATGCGGTAGAGTGGGAGATGATGGCGATGTGATGGCCGCGCAACCGGTTAGACCAGCATTAAGGCTCTTGGCGGGGTGAGCCGTCTGCATGGCCGCCAGCTGTTGTATTTTACATGACATGGAGATTCGCACCTCCATATGTGTCAGTGGCGTCGCTCGAATCGTGTGTCCGGGCCCACGCACCATTGGAGGCGGAGACTTGTCGTGCGAGGTGGAGGCTTGTCGTGCGAGGCGGAGGCTTGTCGTGCGAGGCGGAGACTTATCGTGCGAAGTGGAGACTTTTCGTGCGAGGCGGAGGCTTTCCTCTAGTGGGGAACTGGTCGGAGATGCAACCAACTGGCCAAAGACTAGACGTCTTGCCAGTGTGGGTCTTGACCAGGGTTCCTTCTCCTCCTTGCCCTAAATCTTTGCCTTAACATTGTCAATCTTAGCCTTCACATTGTCAATCTTGGCCTTCCCGTTGTCAATCTTGTTGGATCATCTTGTCATCTTAGGGGAGATAATCTTGCTGTCAAAGGGGGCCCTAATCCGGGCCCTCGTCAATGGATAACTCACCCCCCGAATCCATACAACGACGTGTCTGGACGTTGCAACAAATCTTTGCTCAATCCCATCTTATCGAAAGCATCAGCGAAAATGATATCTGTCGATGAACCATTATCAACCAAAAGCTTCCCCAAAGTCCAACTTGCTTTGTTTGCTTCTATCACCAAGGCATCATTGTAAGGGAAACCTTGCAGCTTCACATCCTTTTCTGAGAAAGTGATTGGGATGTGAGACCATCTCGTCCTTTCGACTCTCCCCTCCACACAAATGTTTCATACTTCATGGAAGTAGTGCTTTTGCTCCTTCTTGGTTTCGAACTCCAACGCGGAGCCTCCGAAAATTCGCATTATGGTTCTGACGGATGGTAAAGGCTCGTTTTGGCCCTCTAGCTTCGCTGGCAGTGGCGGAGTTGTTGGGCCTTTGAATGGAGGAGGCGAGGGAGCGATGGGGTGTTGCTCAATGGGTCTGCGCTCAATGTTCTGAGCCTGAAAAGTTTGGGATTGCCAAGGTGGAGGTTGAGTATAGGTTGGGACATGTGGTTGGAATTGAGGTGGCTGGAAAGGGTTTGCGAAAGAGTTTCTCTCGAAACTGGGGTTTTGCCAAGCCGGAGCGGAACTGTTTACGGTACTGGCCCTATCCTTCTTCCTTTCCTCCTCGAGAATAGCCTCGAATCTTTTCTTGTCTGGGCAATAGTTTGAACTATGATCATCGTTCTCCTTGTGGAAGATGCAATACCATTTTCTTTTCTCCTGGTGGCCTCGGCCCCTGTCGCGACCTCTGCCTCTGCCGCCGCCCCTTCCGCCCCTGCACCTGCCCCCCTGGTTTGAGTGCGAAGAGCTAGGTGGGCTTGGTGTTTGATTTTGAGAATCGCCCTGTGGATTGGGAATTTCCTGGGCATTTTCGCCATCAGAGCCGAAAACGTTTCATGGGTTGGCGTGCGAGGTGTTTCTGGGATTGGGCCACTCCCTTTCGTTGGACTGATTAGCTTTAGCAGACTTCTTTTGGTGTGATTGTTTTTCCATACACATCCTGAAGTCATTGTCTGAGCGACAATACTTCTCAAACTCTTCATATAGGCGCTGGATTGTCTTGGGCCTTTCGCGCATGAGATGCGAGCGAAACTGGCCGGCTCTCAAGCCCACAATTGCAGCGTTGATGGCGACAGCGTCCAACACATTTGGTGCTTGGGCCTTGAGGTGAACGAATCTCCTGATGTAATTCTGGAGAGGTTCCTTGTCCTTTTGCTTACACAAGAAAAGGTCACTCTCTGTAAGCTCCGGACGTTGAAAACCCTGGAAGTTGGAGAGGATCCGCTGCTTGAAGTCGTCCCATTCGTGAATCACACCAGGACTCAGGAGCGAATACCACTGCGCTACCGCTTCGTCGGCAGCAATGATGAAGGACTTTACCAGCACAGAATCGTCACCGCCAGCTGAAAGAATAGCAGCTTTGTAGCTCATTAGGAATTGTCTAGGATCGGATTGACCCGAGAATCTGGGGAGCGGAACTAGCCAGTAAGATTGTGGCTAAGGAGTGATTTGAATTTCTTGCAACAGAGGTGACTTGGGATCCCAAGACCTCTTGTGTATGGTGTGAACGTCATGGTTCGAAGGACCATACTCGGAAGGGTAAAGGAAGGGGTTACGGCCGAAGGTGGTGTGCGGAGGGGGCTGGGTGAAAAACTCGTTGCGTTTTGTGAATATGGATTGGTTGGGTGTAGTATACTCGGGCGAGGGCTGATTGAAACTCAGAGATTGTTTTGCTTTTATGGCACGCAGTTCTTCTTGCAACTTGGCAATCTCTACCTTTTGCCTCTGAATTTCTTTTGCTACCTCGGCCTCCTACTGCACCGCCAACAACCTCTTTTTGGCCTTGGCTAGTTCTTCAGCCTCCTTGCGCAGCCAACTCAGCCTCGTACGTGGCCTTAGCCGTCACAGCGCTAGGCTCCGGAAGCTCCTCTCCTTAGGTGAGTAAGGTGGACGGGTTCAACTCCTCATCGAGGGATGACGAAGCCCCCCTAGTGGAATTAGCGGTAGTTCTCTTCTTTCTTGTGGACATTGTGGGTTTCTTACTCGAGCCAAACACAAACGGTGGGCGCCAATTGTTGTGGGGTAGCGAAGCTACCTTACACAAATAATGAAGGGAAACTAAAGCTCAAGACCCAAAACTGAAACTCAAACACAAGCAAAAGAAAACCAACAGCTCTTTCTCAATAGTGAATTTCTTAAAAGTCGGTCCCCTTTATAAGCGTCGGTCCGTCTCCTTTTATAGAAAGGCGAGAGGACTTTTTACATGAGATTACCCTCATGTAAAACGGATCGAATCAGAATGTGCTAGGCAAATTTTGGGAAGTCTCCAATTAGGTCTTCACATAATCAGCGCTCTGTGACGTCACGCCGCAAATCGCGGCGCTTTTCTCATTGTCAGCACATGCGCCTATCGGGAGAAGACCCTTTGTTTTTTGGAGAACCCCCTTTCGCCCGGCGCATTCTTTCACCTGAAACGCATGACAAAACCAAACTTAAATGCATTAGATGTTAGGGGCGATGAAACCCCCTGAGCGAAACCCAAGCCGTGACTAGCTGGGTGAGTAAGATTTGCCTCTGGGGCTTTGTCGTGAAAAAGCAGTCCATCCGACCATGACCCGGATACCTTGAACCTTTGTACTTATTTGATTGTTTTGCTGGTGACGAAGGGTATTGGACGAAAGATGATATCTGAAAAAAGAAAAGGAACCTAAGGGCTCCTGGGGTTTCGCAGTTAAGCCCTTAGAATCGTACTTGACTAATTGAAATGATCTCACGATTTATCGTAAGAAAGGCTTGATTCCGAATCCCCCAAATGACATCATCTAAATTAAAGATAAATCACTAACGAAATTGCAATGGCATGCACAACACAACTCTAATCCAAACATGCCTTAGGGAATTTAGATACTGGATTACATTCGAAAACTAGTTGTACGAGAACTGGCCAGAGAGCAAGGAGCCGGCACCTAAGGACTGCTGAGATGGCATGTAGTACCCCGGTGGTGGTAGTGGAGGTGAAGGAAGAGGAGACCAATCTCTCATCTTCGCGTGGCATTCACAAGTGCAAGTCGCACAAGGGCTGTCGGCGGAATGATTTGCGGAAGCAAGTGCTTCGTCTAGGCGCTGCTGCAAGTTGTAGATGACGATGGCGTGGAGGTAGTTGATGTAATCCTGATAGGGGTCAATGGCTGGGGGATCCACCCATTGCGAGAAGCCATAGTTGTCATCATCGTCAGAGAACTGAAAAATTCCCAAAAAATGTTAACAAACCAAGCATGGTTGATGAACAAATATCATTTTCATAGCTTACCCTTGCTAGTGAGCAGCGCCAGAAGCGACGACCGTAGTTGCCCCAGTCCTCGTAGACTTGCATCACGCAACGCTCACAGTGTGAACATGTTGTCCACAACACCGGTTTGTTAAGTGTGTAGCTTCTAACTTCACGCATGGAACGGAAGTCCCTATTTTGCAGGATTGGAAATTCCACCTTGAACTCTGAATCTTGCTCCTCCCAGAACTCAGGACCACACCCATATTCACCTCCACTCCCGGAAGCCATTGCAGTTTGTTGTGAAGAGGCATCATAGAGAAGGGTGATATATGTAAAAGAAGGGTGAGTGGTGGGTCTTTCGACCCGTGGGAAGGGAATCAAAGCAGTGACTCTGAGGAAACACACCCTAGCAGTAGGGTACTGTAGCGTTGTGGGCCCTTAGATCCGTGGGAGAGGAAATTTGCAGTGACTCCGAGAAAACACACGAACCCCATATTCAAGCTCCACGAGGATGAGAGGTACTTTCCGTTCTACGATTTCGAGTTCACAGAGAAGCTCCTCTAGATGAATTTGTGGTTTACAATTCAAACAATCAGACTACGCTGCTACTTCCCTAGATCTACTGAGTACAATGAGGGTATTTCCCCTTCCTAATGGCACCGGGTCCAGCTTCCTTAGCCCATCGGGCCCTCCCCCTCTTCCTCTCTCTATCTGCTTCGCGGGCATGGGCCTCTTCATGCTCTCTCATCTGCTGGTGAACGCGAATTTCCTCATGTTGTTGTTTGCGTTTTTCCTCTTCTTTTTCCGCCTCAATCATGCGGAACCACCTCTCTCTTGCATCATGGGCCTCTGACTCTACGTACCTCTTGTCATTGTCAGACTGCTGGGTATCCAGCCACTGCATGAAATCACAAAGAGGAGGTGGACTCTTTTTGAAAAAATATGTTAGTAAAAACGGCGAATTTTTGACAAGTGAATAATCAAGAATTGCACTAAGTTCTTACTCTGGGTCTATTATTGCGGTTCAACTGCTAGATCGGGTCGTGCGCATAGTTGGCGCACATTAATAACCGAATCCCGTAAGCATGCCCGAGAACCTTGCACTTGAAAACCTTGCAATTGTCACCGCAGTAGAACATAGGAGTGTGGATCCCCTTAGGCACCGCAACCACCTCTTTCCTCGTGGTGAGCAACTCCAAGTCCAACTCAGGACCTGAGGCAGCCATTCCGAACCTGCAAAACAAGATATTATTTGGATGTTAGCATGAGAGGAAATCCAAATATTTAAATGAAATTTTAATAATGCAGTAAAAATAGCAGAAGAAATTAATGAATACTGGTTCAATTATTACAACACAATTAAAATAAGATCTAATTCGTACAGAACAACATTACACTTTTATTACAACACCATGATTCAAATGAAATAGTATTTCAGATATTACACCACTGCACGATGAAACACTACAACATCGCACAACATGATAGACTTCAGCCCTTCCTGCGACGTGACGACGAAGGTTTAGCTTCCTTGGTAGGTTTTGTAGTTGGTGGATTAGCAACACACGGGTCTGCTGGTGGAGCATAACGACCACCCGAAGCATAAAGACCACCATAAGGAGATTCCTCTCTTCTTGCAATGGCATTTGCAGTTCTTCTTTGCAAATAAAGATGCATGTCTGGTGGAGCATAAAGAGCATCCCAAGGAACTTTCTCTCCTCTTGCAATGGCATCTGCAGTTACTCCTTACATATATTGAAGGACGCCTCTTTTGAACGTGCTCATTTTCTTCGGATCAGGTGGTGTTTCGAATGTGGATTTCCCCATGTGATGTGGGGAATCACGATTACCACCACCATTGTCATCCTCACCACCTCCGACAGCAGCTGATGCCATCTCTAATTACTGTTACATAAATTTAACATGACAAATAAATATGATAGCATGAATAAGTTCTTACACAACATAATCTAAGGAAACAGTAGTTCAATTATCACAACACGTCTGAGTAGGGCAAATAAGACATTATTACAAACAACTCAGCGAAATAAGGCAACTAAACTCAATGCATTCCTTCATTGCGGCGGCTACGACGTCCACGACCACGTCCCGAAGGTGCAGTTCCACTAGCCGAAGGTTGGGCAGCATCATCCGCGTTTGACGAACTAGGTGCATGGTTGCACGGGCCTGGCCTTGCCGCACGGGCGCGCGGGCGAGAGGGAGCCACCGGATTTGGCGGGCTCCATCGGCGACTAGGGTTCCGGCACTGCCCCGGTGGTGTAGCGGTTTTATTTTCTCATCGCGAGGCGCTGCACACTGGACTCGCTGAGACAGGAGGAGGACACACGGGGATAGACCGATAAAGATGTTGTAACATACCAGAAAATATGTGTGCAAAATTTGCGAAAAATTTAAAACTTTTTGGGTGAATTGGAGTGCTATCAAATTTTGAAACAAACTTGCTAGCCCTCCCCAAAATTCTCCACAAACTAAACCCAGTTATAAAAATATAAATTCAAATTATGGTAAAATATGTGAGTTGGATGTTTCTAGATTTTATTTGGAGTTAAATGTGTGTGGTTTGAATTTGAATGTAATTCAAATTCAAACAAAACATCAAAACTATTTTCAAACTATTTATAAAACCTTAACTTCTACTCGGGCCAGTTTTCCATAAAGCCAACCCGCCGACCCAGCAAGCCCATCAGGCCAACCCAACCGAGCAGCCCAGCATCCAGCACCCTTTTTCTTTTATCCTTCTTCCTATGACATCCCGACCCCACCTCTCACCCTATATCCTTTCCTCCTCCTCACCTATCCTTCCCAGCAGCCGACCGACCGCGCTGCGCCGCACTTGCGCGCGCATGCGATGGGACGGCTGGGCCGCCGGCTGGCATGCACGCCGAGCCAGGGCGCGCCCGTGAGCCAGCATTGGGGGTTCCCCAGGGGGAAAAGACCCCAATGCCCTCCGCAGCCACGCCAAAAGTGTCATCGCCACCCACAGTCATGCCGCCACGTCGGTGACCCCGCCTCGCCAACCAACCAGGGCGCGCTGCCATGTCTTTGCCCTTGCCCCCTTGACCAAGCCCTGCAACCCCCGGGGGCGAGCCCCTCTTGCAAGCCAAGGCTCAGTTGGGGTTTCCCCCCTTTCCTGGTTCGCCGCCGCAAGAACGAGAAAGGGGGAGTGGGGAGAAGGCGTGTGGGGGAGAGAAGGAGGCGGGGCCGGTGCGCACCCCAGTGCCCAAGGCCAAGACTTAACCTCGTCGCTGCTCGTTCGCGGTGACGTTCGGCGCAGCCGCGTCTCAGTGTCGAACCCCGATCGCCACGCTGTCATCTCTGTTAGCTAGCCTTCATGTCGTGCCTGTCTATTTCTTGCAGGAACTCGTGCACGCGGTGGCGACCGGGCCAAGCGCACCCTAGTGCAGACCCGAGCCGCGATCTGCGCCGCGACGCCGCGTGCGTGGTGGCCGACCGTGTGCCGCCGCGTGCTGCCGTTGTGCTCAAGAGTCCCTGTGTGCTCGCGTGAGGACGGGGGAGACTTCACCCCAGCCTAGTGGTCGACCCGAGCCAACCCTGGCTCCTGGACCGACCTCGTCGTCGTCGCCGGGCGCGCGCAGCGCTCCAGAGGAACTGACGAGGGTTGGCATTTTTCTGTAACCGGTTGGATCTAACCAGGTGCTAATGGGCTTCAAGTGGTTATCCGGCCCATCGAAGTCCGACAGAAGCCCACCGTCCCTTTTGGACTGAAGAGGGATAAGTCCAGGGAGGAGTTGTGGACTACGATCTACTAGGCCAGTTAGGCCGAGTCCATTGGGCCACGTTAGGCCCAGTTGCACTTTCAGCCCATCAAACCGCTGACGACATGCTGACGTCAGCATCTTTTTTAATAAAAATCATTTTCTATTTTATAAATGATTTCAGAAATGTTTTATAAATGATTTAATCTTTGAAAAATTATAACTATTTATAGGAAGCTCAGAAAAATATAAAACCAACTCCTATAATTTCGTAATTTCAAAACTTGTTGTTTGTAGATAGGTTGAGCTCTTTTAGGTTTTCTAAAAAGAGGTTTCTATTTGGAGTTAATGCTTAGTTGTGTACTGATTTCTTACGCGCGTGTCGAATCTCGTGCCACAAACCCGAGCTTCGACCAGGAGGACGCGGAGGACCCGGAGTACGTCATCCCGAACAACGAGTGCTCCAACGGCAACGAAGGTGCCATGTCACTCCCAGCCATGTAGATCTCATGTTGATAATTAGATGCTAGTGCTTTACTTTTAATGCATTGCTTGGATGAATTGCATAGCCATTTGATTAGCCTTGCCTTGATTTTTTTGATATATCCTGAATCCTTGTTTTACCTACTTCGAAGCTAGCTACAGACCCCTAGCTAGTCCCATGTACCAATTGTCCGTACTTTTGTTGCTTGATTATGGATGGTATTCTGGGCTTGGACTGAGACGCGGGAGATCTCGGTGTGTTCTAGCGCGAGTTCTGGGTGCGTTCCTCCTTGATGTGTTTTGGTGGGAGCGAGCCTTTTGGTTACTTGTGAACACCTGCCTCGGAAAGATGCAATCTGGCCTCTTCCCCAAGCGGTGTGTCAGACGGGTTGGATTTGGGGAGTGCTCGCTCTCGGCCCCTAAGGACCAAGTCAACTTACCACCAGATGCAGTATTTACTTTCGTACAAACCGCCCGCCTTGTTATGGGCGGGGGTGTGGGGCAAGATTCGTAGTGGATAGCCCCCCTCCTGTAGGCGGATCGGCATGATCGTGATGGGAGACGGCGTTCCTCCTTAGAAGACTTCGCCCCGGCGAGGCCGGGGAAGGGTTCCACAGCTTCGAGGGACCTCTCGCTGGCAGTACGAGCTCTACAGCAGAGGCTGCGCCAGACTCGGAGATGCAGGAGGCTACTATCCAGTTACTTGGACTTCAGCCGTATGGTAGGGCCTGGAACCGGTAACGGCCGGTTTCGGTCCTATTCGGGCGAGTACAGTTGTACATCCTCTGCAGAGTGTTTAAACCTATAGTTATAGCCGTGCCCACTGGTTATGGACAGTACTGCTATCTACCGCTACTTCCGACTAGACTTTCTTTCCTTGTGCTTCTTCTCTCCCCCGAGTGAGTGAGTCCGGCTAAGGCCGTTGAGATGTGGGGATAGGAGCAGATGGGCCCCACATCGCAGATGAGAGTTGGGAGCTGGATCGTGGTTGTGATTCGGTGTTTTGGTGTGGTATCCTTGAGCGGGGTGTGGACCCCCAGAGGTGTGGACCTCGGAGGCGTGAGCCTCCCCGAGGTGTTGACCTCGCAGCATTTCCTGCTTACCTTGAATGTTGCTTCGCTGCTTTGCTTAAGCCTTCTACAGCCAGAGTAAGAGTATATCCTGCATAGTAGAATATACACCGCTTTTGCCTCTTTGTTGGGAAGCTAACATGACCTACCCGCTTATCGGGTAGATCCTGGTGTCTCTGACACAGAGCCAGACTACGACTTCGACAACGACGGATGGGATGATTAGAGCTCTTCCTACGCTCGAGTTGCCTGCGGATATGGAGTCTCCCGCGTTTGCATGAAGCCGCTGCTAGACGATTTCTTTCTGTTTGATTCAGTCCTGTACCCGGCATGTGCCGAAGAGATGTACTCTGATTAATGCAATAAATAAATGTTGTACTCTATTTGTCTCCTTCTGTATGGATTTTTGTATTGCTGAGACTGAGGATTGCACGTGGTAGCCCTCCTGGGACTACCACCGAGGTGGAGTCGGGTTTCCGTTCGCGGAAAACCGGTTCGTTTCAGTTGTAAATAGTCAGGGGCAAAAGGGTCCTTTCCTTTCGTGGGTCCCTCATATCAGAGAGATGGAACCATTAACTTCTAACGGAAGGTGGACGGAATGACACGTGCGTAAAAAAAAAAAGTTAATTGCGCGACATACAAGTGCCTACGAAACTCCCAAAATTTAATCGCGTCGCCATCCCAAAGTCTCCAGGACCGGGCATTAACTCGAAATCCAGCCAATTTCCAGCGAAAATAAACGCTTGGATGCCCCGTATTTTTCGCATTACCAAAAAATGTTCTGTTCAAAAGTGAGGCAGAGAGGGTTCCTTAGAGAAATTTCAGTCAAACAGTCAGAAATTAGGTGCTTCCGCGTGTGTGCCATCGTGCTGTGCCGCCACCACCGTTTGGAATCCAATCCTGCGAGCTGCGACCAAGTAAGGTTATTCGCTGGACAGAGACGTCTCTTGGCCATGTCCATCCGCTCCGGTGTAATCGAATCAAACATTGCACAAAGCCGCCTGGGCTCGCGTACCAGAGTTTGCCTTTCCTCTTGATCGACCAGTAGCCTACATAAGCGTGCCCTAATATCAGTGTTGTTAATTCAGAAAGCCCGCATCAATTGCTTCGTCTTCCTCTCGTGAATTGTGATCATAATTCATCACATACTACGTTTGTCTCCATGGCGGCGGCCAACCCACCCTCGGCGACGAACCCGCTCTTCACCGTCACCTTGGACGTGCAGGGCAGCGACAACTACGGCGACTTCATCGCCGGTATCCGACGCAGGGTGGCCAACCCGAGACACTTCTCCCGCAACCGCCCCGTGCTGCCGCCGGTGGAACTCCCGCCACGCCGCTGGTTCCACATCATGCTCACGACCCGGAACGCCACGCTCACGTTGGCCACTCGCGCCGATAACCTCTACCTGGAGGGCTTCCGGAGCAGCGACGGCACGTGGTGGGAGCTCACCCAGGGCCTCATCCCGGGCGCCACCTACCTGGGCTTCGGCGGCTCCTACGGCGACCTGTTCGGCAACATGGTCCGCCTCACCGAAGACGCGCTCCGGCGGAAGCAGCTCAGCCCTCAGCAGCTGGCGGCCGCGCGCGCCGAGCTCTCCGCGCGAGCCTCGCGCGGCCTCGCCGGCGTCGAGCTCGGCCCGCAGCAGATGGCGGACGCCGCCAACGCGCTCGCCGCGCGCGCCAGGGGCGACCTCGCCTCCGGCAAAGAGCAGCTGCGGGCGGTCGAGGCGCTGCTCGTGATCCTGCTGATGGTGCACGAGGCCACGCGGTTCGCCACCGTGTCGGCGTTCGTGGCCGATCTAGTGCACCCCAGGGCGACGATGAAGAGGGGCACCATCACCGCGCAGATGGAGAAGCAGGTCAACGGGTGGGAGGACCTGTCCAAAGCGCTGCTCAAGGCGGACGCCGTGCGGCCGCCGGGCCCGTTTACGCCGTTCCCGGACATGGGCGTGATGACGGTGGAGGAGGCCGCTAAGACGATCGGGATATTGCTGTTCGTTGAGGTGCCGGGCGGGATGACGGCGGCCACGGCGCTGCAGCTGTTCCATGGAAACTAATTAAGCTCCGCGTGCACCAGCCAGTATGTTGCCGCTTGAGGCAGAGCATCAAGCACTTGTTGCTGTAAAACTACAATAAGAGCGGTGCCATATCTCAATCACCTAAAAATAATGTCATTGATATTTAATCAATGCATGTAATCTGTGACTGATATTCAATCAAAGTGTGTCATTTGTATTGGGATTGTACAAGTACAACCGGCAGTGTCTCTTCTACCTCCATTCATTCACCGTTTATGGTCCCCTCCATTGCTGAGCTCTCTCTCCCCCCACACCGATGAGCCTGTTCGGTTGGCTGGTGGCTCATGGCTGGTGCTGGTTTGTTCTGAAGAAGAGTACTGCTGGCTGGTTGCTGATAAGCCAAGCGAACAGGGCGGATGTCTCTTAGCTCTACTCAACAGCCCGCTAGTATTGTTGTGTTTGCCAGTAGCGGACATGGAGCACTGTTTGGAACAAATTCAGATGGTCAGAATAAATTGAAACTAAAAGCCAAACGGTTCGCTCTTTCACAGACTTTTTCGATCACGTTTCTCTCCACCACCTCCATTGAACTATACTACTTACAAGTGTTTTTCTGATTCAAGCCCACTTCTCAAATAAGCACTATCTCTATATTTATACTACTTACAAGTGTTTTTCTGTACCGCGGCTCCAAACAGAGCACATTGTGCTAGCTAGATTTTTTGCTCTGTCTTTGCTTCTGCTGGGAATAAAAATGGCTCATCCACCCATCAAGTCACCTTTTACCTAAAAAAAACATCAAGTTGCCCACCTGAAATCAAAATTAAAATCAAAAGGGTGATAGTTAGGCCAAATAACCGGCTTGTTTAATTCCCTCAATTTTCACTGCAATTCACTATTCACCGGTCACATCTTCGTCACATCTTCCCCCACATGATTCATTTCAGAGGTGGCCCTGAAAAGCTGCATGATGGTGGAGTTCCACAGTTTTGATTTACATTGTCGTAGCAACCAAATTACACCAAGCGTCAGACACAGATGTTTCTAGAAGTTTCATTCTGCAATGCCACAACGTCACGTCTACCTTGGAATTCAGCATCACTTGTCGCAGCGTCAAGCTTTCACCTCGAAAGACAATCCCGTTCCTCCGCTTCCAAAGTTGCCAGCAGCACAGGAGCACCAGTGTGGCGAACTGCATGTTGGGGACGTGATCTGGGCATGTGAGTTCGTCCAGCGTTGCCACTCAGACATCTGCTAGCAAGGTGAAGCGAAGCCCTCGCCAAAAGTCTTGAGCAAAGTGGCATTGAAAGATGATGTGTGTCGCTGTCTCCTCGGTTGCTCCACACACTTCACAGGTGGCCTCTTGGACTATGTTTTTCTTCAGAAGGTTGGCCTGGCACTGTATGCGGCTTTGAGTAAGCAGTCAGGCGAAAAATTAGACCCTCGGCGGTGCCTTGTTCTTTCAGATGAATTTAGAGATGGGAGCAGCACCTTGCGCAGCTAGTAGGAGTTTGTATAAAGGTCCCGTATGAAGTTTGCCATCAGGCGTGACAAACGGGCACACCCTTGTGTCTGCATCTCCTGACAGTGTCACCGTCTCCCTGATCTGGTTGGCTGCAGTGAGTTCCTATCGTGCTATGGTTGTCAAGCGTGGCACCAATTCCCCCTCGCGGCCACGGGCAAAGATCTCTTGTACAGTGTGGTTGGAGCTCTTGCAGTGGCTGAGGAGTGTCGGGAATCTGTCAGCTAAGCAGTCATCTTCATACCAAACGTCATGCTAGAAGGATGTGCCAGCCCCATTGCCGAGCTACATTGTGGTGATTGCTCGGTACATCGGAAGTAGCCCTCTCAGCGCAATCCAATGGTGCTCAACCAATTCTCCCTCAAAACTTGCAATATTGGCATGTTGACGGACCCATGCCACCCACAAACAAGCCACTGGGGCAGTGGAGTCTGTGTATGAGTTACTGGAGGAGGCAACAATTTTGCATACCCAAGTTGACAATGCCGAGACTGACTTGCTGGCGGGGAGTAACTTTTTCCCACGCCACGAGGCAAGAGGCTCCGCTAGCACACTGCTCTCCTGCCCACAAGAATCCTCTCCTCTTCTAATCAAACTTCGAAGTGAACCCGCGAGGAAGTTGAATGGCGCACATGAGATAGATGAGTTGGCTGTCCAGGACCGAGTTGATTAGGGCAGTGCGCTCTATGGGGTTTAACAAGAACGACTGCCACCCAGTTAGGTACCTGTCAGCACGCGCAATGTAGGGGTCGAACGTAGACATGTGAAGCTTCCCACAGGCGAGCGGCATGGCACGATAAGTTTGTGGGAACCCCTCCTGTCTACACCCAAGGGCCTGGATGCATTGCGCAGCAAGCTGCTCGCTAAGGTGCATCTTTGTCAAATTCATTCACATTTTTTTCACATCACCTCAACACACACTTTTTTCCACAATTTTCCACCTTAATGCAATATCCATTCGCAAAAATCACTTACGTTAACACTTAACATAGTGCAACTGAAAATAGCAGCAGTTGCCTCAATCGTCTCAATCGCGATTGCTCAATTTAGACATAATTTCTGTAGGAATTTCGCGAGAAAGATTGTGGGCGTTCCGCACAGAGAAAGCAAACTCTAAATCGAAACAAGAAAAGGTTAAGCTGCAGATAGAGGAGGAGCGTTGGGAAAAAACACTAACCAAAAACCCCTTTGGCGAAAAGCCGAAAACGATTTGCCCCGCGGGCCGGCGTCAAGGAAAAACTTTTCGTACATGGGCCAAACTGAAAACGATTGACCGCTGGAGGAGAGAGCTGAGGTCGCGCTATGGAACACTGATGCAAGTCCTCTGCTTTTGCTTCCAGAACCGCTTGAACCAGTCACATGCTCACATTTTGTACGCGAATCAAGAAAGCCTTGATCAATCTCAGGATTGCCATCCTTTGAGCCTATTTTGTTCATCGGTATTGCAGGATTGCACCAGTAATCAGCATACGGCCCCCAGAAACTCGGAACATTCAGGTGGGGTGCAGCATGCAGGTAAATCACTGAATGGATGCAAAAATCGCTACGTTTTGCTTTGCTTAGCATCACAAACTCAAAAGTAAGGAGATACCGGAAGTACTTCTCAGCACTTCTTTTTTTTATGATATGAAAGCACTCGACATTTACAACAACAATCCTGCCTGCCTGCTACTCATAGAAAAAAAAAGAACAATCCTGCCTGCGGGTAGACGTGGTAATGGATTTTGGAAAATCCAAATCCAATTGGATTTTTTCCTTTTGGAATTCGTTGGACTGGATTACTTTGGATGTGGATGTCCACATGCTAAATTAAATTAGATGTCCAATCAGTATTGGATGTTTAAGCATTAGCTTTTTGTCTGGCTCTGGATGTGAGTCCCGCATATAGATTTGACTTCACCGATTTGCATGAATTAGCGGACTGTCATATTAAGGCATGTCACCAAATTTTGGTCAAATCCGCTAGAATTTTATAGTGTGAACGCGAGATTTTAATTCTAGGGTCCGGCTCTGGATGGGGGTCCCACATATAGATTTGGCTTCACCGATTTGCACCGAGTAGCGGACTGTTGTATTAAGGCATCTCACCAAATTTCGGTCAAATCCGCTAAAATTTTATAGTGTGAACGCGAGCTTTTAATTTTAGGGTCCGGCTCTGGACGTGGGTCCCACATATAGATTTGGCTTCACCTATTTGCACCGAGTAGCGTACTGTTATATTAAGGCATCTCACCAAATTTCGGTCAAATCCGCTAAAATTTTATAGTGTGAACGCGAACTTTTAATTCTAGGGTCCGTCTCTGGACGTGGGTCCCACATATAGATTTCTCTGAGTAGTCAACCTGGTGGTGGTTGGATTATATTGTTGGATATTGGATTTTGAGTGAGTGAATTGGATTGGATTGGATGTGAGCATTATAATTTAGGATTTTACTGGATTTTTCTTCTTTGGATTATGGATGTTGATCCATTCCCATGTATACCTGCTGGTGCTAGATGACGCTGCAAGCCTGCAACTCTGAAGTCTGAACTTGCGTTGGGCTAAAGAGAACAACGTTGCTAATGCCTGAGGTGCGCGTGCCTGCGTGGTTGCACGCGTGGATCGGGCCATCAACGGGTAAATCACTGAAATCAGTCCACACACTGAATGCTCTTGCTAGAATTTGAACTCATCCAATGGGAAAAAGAAAAGTGGACAGAATGAGAGACTTTTATGGGACCCTTTGTTCTTTGTTGATATATCTGAAGAAGGCAACTTTCTGGAAATCTGAGAGTTGCCATCCTGGTGCCTAGTTTTGCTTTTTTTTTTGCTCCTGTAGGATGTGGTGGACTTTCATATCACTCTGATTGATCGATAGGGGGCAAAGACAAATCTCAATTTGAGCTTACCTAGTGCCAGGTATCGTAGCTTTTCCAGGCTGTAAAATAAACAAAACCGGTTTCCTCCCATATTCTCCCCTGATCGTGAAAAGCAAAAGGAACAAAACATCTCATCCGAATTATGGGTTATGACTCTTCAGGTTTCTATCTACTCCGTTTCTTCTCGGCTTCAGACATCAGACAAATCGAGAGAGCATGAACAAATCTACTAGTAGGTACTCCTACGTTATTTTTTAGATACTATATGCCCGTTTGAGATCGGTATAATGCGGCGGTCCTGCGTTGAAGCTGTAAGACCAGACCAACAAGGGCGGAGCCAGGATTTTATCGTAGCAGGGGCCAAGAAGTCGAGTGAAAAAATGATCTCATCATAAGAAAAAAGATCGAGCTCCAGATTTTTTTTTAGACAAGGGAATTTACGACTATAGACTAGAGATTGAAAAGCGTATAGTACTAGAGGCAGTCTGATCCTTAGTGGCATCGAGGTTCGGTTGACACTTGCCAGTCGGATAGCCTGCAAGCTCATACTCCTTCCGTCTCTGGATGATGGTCATCCGGGAAACGTAATTTTGAGGGAAACACAGTTTTTTAAGACAATCATTCAAGGACGGAGGGAGTGGTTGATATGTTCTTACCTATTTGAACTTTGGAATGACACAGCAAACAAACTTTGTGACTATACATCCACCAGTGGAAAACAATTAGTGTAAGTATTAAAGTATGTAACACATGCATCTAACTAATTAAGCATGAAATCTAACCTTTGGTTCAGAGGACCAGATCCGGCTACATTAGTTCAAAATTTCTCAAGTCAAGTCAACATATGCTTTAGGAGTGGATCGGAACTGTGCAGCGGGGACCGGTCGTTTGTTGGTCGTGGCGCCACCTCGTGATGCAACCGCGCTTAAGCGCATTACACCGGTCTGTTTACGAACAGACTCCGAAAAGAAAAGTAAAATTACAAAGAAGTTCAAAACGCTTGTTCATCTTCCTCGAAGCCTTCAGCGATCCGTTCGTCCCCGCCGTCGAAGCCGCTTCCCGATCGTCGTTGGGCACCAAAGTCAAACTCCACAAAGTGGAGGCCGCAGAGGAGGGCTTACTGCTAGGCGAATCAGCCGAGTACACTGCCTCCCAGGCACATCGGCCAACTCAGTACCCACGACGCATCCTTCGTTTCCACCACCGGCAACCCGAGCAATGCTCAGATTTCTTCCAAAGATCATCTTTTTTGAGATTAACAAGGTCAACAACATCATCACCTGAAGAAGACGACGACGCGCCGACCCTCGACTCCTAGACAGGTCTCTCCAGCCTCTCTGTTGACGTTGGAGTAGATCGACATCGGAGAACGGAAGAAGCTGAGAGAAATTATTCTTCTGAAACACCGTCGCTTCCGCATCACCGGTGCCGCCAGGAAAACCAAACCGCAGAGGAGCCACGCTCCACCGGCAAAACCAAACTCCACCACCGAGCATCGGCGGCGAGTAAACCATAAACCTAAACAAACACGACTATGACTCGCTCTACCGAAAGATGGACCCCCGCTCCCCTTGCCACCGGCTAGAGGCCGGGGATGAGAGAGAACGGGGGCCAGCGAGGGGCGACGCGGGGGACGGGGCGACGGCTCGAGTCATGCAACCGCGGTTTCTCGTCGTTGGTTTCGCGCCTAATCTTTGATACTGGAAGAAGGCACGCCGCAACTTGATGGGTATCTGCGGGTTGCAATCCTGGGGTCTAGTTTTCTGGCCGCTTCAGGTATCAGAAGGGAACAAAGCAAGTTCGTTTCTCTCCCTGCCGTTATTCTCCCCTCGTGAAACGCGTTTGATGGCCCTGAAGGATGAGGAAACGAAAGCTCCGAGCCTGTTCGGTTGGCTGGTGGCTGATGGCTGGTGCTGGTTTGTTCTGAGAGAAAAATACTGTTGGCTGGTTGCTGATGGCTGATTTG
Organism: Cenchrus americanus; assembly: GCA_947561735.1. Taxonomy (NCBI): domain Eukaryota; kingdom Viridiplantae; phylum Streptophyta; class Magnoliopsida; order Poales; family Poaceae; genus Cenchrus; species Cenchrus americanus. The sequence continues at coordinate 26,085,615 of OX387241.1, read as the reverse complement.
TTCTGAGAGAAAAGTACTGCTGGCTGGTGGCTGATAAGCCAAACGAACAGGGCGTCCATTCCTGTGCAGAAATTGGATTGCTAGCTACATCCATCCTATTTCGTCGTTTTCACATGTCCCTACTGATGAAACAGGCAATTTATCCCACGAGCCAACCTGCATCCATTATGTATTCTCACTACTAGCAGCAGCAGCGTCCTAGTAGCATCAGCGGTCTATCTGCAATTCCGCATGATGCATTCTGCAGCGGTGATCTCAGCAGTAGTTCCGATGATCCGTGATCTTCCTCAGCGTAGGACAAGAACAAATCCAATCCCCGAAACAAAAAGGTCTCGCGTGACGATCCGCCATTAACCCCCACCTCCTCCTCCCATTACCTCGCAAGGAAAAGGCAAGTACATTGCATCCCCATCGCTTTCCTTATCCAAAGCAAGTGAGCCGTCCACGACGCGATCGATCGAAATCAAGCATGGGCACCAAAATGACACAGCGAGCCAGATGCCATGGTGGTGGTGTTCGCTTCGGCCCATTATGTAAATTTGCTTCTTCTTAAATGATGCGCAGTGCTCCTACCTTTTTATTAAAAAAGCCCGATGCAATGCACAGTCACACCTCTGAGTGACCACACTCTCCACGCGATGGGTAAATGGAGAGGAAAGGCAATAATTAGCATGCTGTCCAATCAAACCGAAGGCCGATAAAACCGAAGCAAAGACCTGCGTGCACGACGCGTCACGACCGACCCCGAACGCCGGCCGGGGCGAGTGGTCCGTCGTCCTCCCGGCCCCCGGCGCCGCGAGGTGGTGGGGGCGGCCGGCTTGGACACGGCCACACGGGACGGCGAGGTCGGTCTACCACCCGTCGGCGTCACGGCGGCGAGCGACCGATCCCGGCCAGAGCTTGCGGGGCCGGCAGGTGACTGTTGGGGAAGTTGGTCTTCGGAAGCATCACCCTCGTCCGGCCACGCCGGCGACCCTCGGTCTGCGTACGACTTCGGTCTCGTGGAGAAACCTTCGCTGTACGGGCGCTAACAAAAACGCTAATGCCGCTTATGCTATGTGAGTTTTGTTGTGCAGGGATGATCCCACATGGCGGCGCCTGTCTTCGGAGCCGAAGGCACGGATGGCCGTGCTCCGGCGAAGGTCCGAGAGGACCAGTAACGAGGCGCGCCGGCCGGGGACATCGCGTCCGGGGGCCGGGGGCGGCGCGGGCAAGGTGTCCGAAGAGGTGCGACGCCCCCGACCCCGGGATCGCTACTTCGGCGCCGAAGGTGCGGCGATCCTGGACACGTGGCTGCCGCCGACGTGTAAAGTGGGCTCCAGACGGGGCAGAGAAAAGGGTGGCCGCGTGTAAAGGCGTTTCGGCCGTACGAAGACATGCTGGAGGCCTGTACGACGCGGGGACTTACTGTTATACCCTTGTAAAGTGTTTAAAGCAGTTTGTTAGGAACGGAAAAGGTGTAATTGAGGCAAATGACTATGCCCATGGGTCTCCTATAAATAGTGAACCCCTTGTAGTGAAACGGACACACCGTAATGAGAAGAGAGCACCGAAGGCAACAGCTAGTCTTTCGGTCTTCGGTCTGCTGAGTATTTCCTTGTTCCCTTTACTGTGTTGTTAAGTTTTATCGTCTCCTCTCCTAGCGCAAGTAGAAGTAGCAGCCTCGTGGTAGCAAGCGAAGGGGGGAGAGAACTCAGGGGGCTGTTGTGTCGGCGTCCACCCTTCGGGCCCGATTTCCACCAACAGTTTGGCGCCCACCTCGTGGAAGAACTCAAGATCACATGGCCAGGACACGTTCGGCAGGCGCCGAAGCCGCAACGGCTCAGGCGGCGACCTCTCCACTCGTGTCGGAGCCCGCCAACCCATCTCCTTCGGCCGTCCAGCCTTCGGCGGGGACCGGTGCCGGGCCGAGCGCCCCGGAGGTAGAGCACACTGCTTCGGGGATGTTCGAGGTCAGCCTCGAGGGGCTAGGGGCTTCGGCGCAAGACATCGAGGCCCTCCGAAGGATTCGGGCCCTCATCGCTGGCAAGTCCGTGCCGGCGCATCCTGAGCAGGAGACGCGTCCATCCTCATCGCAGGTGCAGCCATCCCAGCACCAGGACGCGGCTCCGCCACACGCCGCCTCCGACGCCATCGATTTCAACATCAGGCAGGCTAAGCGTTACCTCGCCATGCTGCAAAGCCAGGTTGCCGCGCGACGCCGCGCCAACAGAAGTCGCTCCGGCGCCGCCCGCACCAACGCCGACGCCCGCCGCGAATGCTGCGCCGGCGGCCCAGCAGCACGCCCGGCTCACCCCGGCAGCCATGCGGTGCTCGGGCCGGATCAATGGAGGCAGCAGAAGGATGCCTCCGAAGGGCAAAGCATAGGCCACCGCCAAGAGAGGGGGCAAGCACACGAGCACTTCGCTCCCGACGATGTACCACTTCGAAACGTCGTCCCGGTGTCCCCGCTCTCGGTCGAGCTCGAGAGCGCGTCGTGGCCCCGTCGATTCAACGCCAACACCTTGCCCCAGTACGACGGAGACTACGATCCCAAGGAGTTTCTGATGAAGTTCGAGGCGGCGGTAGAATCCAACGGGGGCGACGCCACTACGAAGGCGAAGGCCCTTGTGCTCGCGCTCAAGGGAGAAGTCCGTATTGGTATGCCAACATACCGAAGGGGCATATAACATCTTGGTTCCAGGTAGCGGAACAAGCCGCTCTCCGGCTTCAAAGGCATGCGAGTGTCGAAGAGCTAGACTCCAACGACCTCGTCAACATGTGTGTCCAGGGGGACCGTGAGTCACCGCAAGAGTACATGCACAGGGGTTGTCAAATTGACAGCGCGTGCGCCCACAGTGTCCGAAAGCAAGCATCATCGACGCCATCGTTGGGGGCCTGAGGGTTGGAAATCGCCAAGATGTGCTCGACAGGGTCAAGCCGAAGTCTCTCGCAAGAGTTATTTGAAGTTATGCAAGAATACTGCAAGTCCGACAAAGGCCGCCGCCGAAGGCTCGACCGGGCAAACGCAAAGAAAGAAGCGGAAACAACGAGGGAAGGGGGGACCGGCCGAAGGGGTGGCAAAACCAGCCGCCGAAGCAAGCGAACCATCAGATCAACAACGTGTCTGCGCCCCACGACCAGAACCAGCACAGGGGCGGCGGGCACAAGGGCGGATACAAGCATAACAGGGGGCCGAAGCCACAGCAGATAACCAGCCGCAGCGGGCCGGTGGTGAGCGGTTTTTCTGCTGGCTCCATGGAATTGATGCCTAGCACCACACGCACCAGTGCCCTTCGGCGGTCAAGATGAAACTGGAGTGGGAGGCGGAGGAGAAGGCGAAGGCAGCTGGCATGGCCGTGAACCATGTCATGAAATACCAAAATGTGGGTCAGTTCAGGGCCCTGCCACCACCATACCATCACCAGCCTTACCAACCTTCGGCACCTGTGCATGCCTTCCACCCACCACAACCATACACACCTTCCGCGCTGCAGCTGCTTCCGCCCCCTCCCCCACTCGCGCAGCAGCCTTCGGTTTTCGTGCCTTCGTGGCCGAACCCGGCCGCCCACCACCCAGCACACTACACCCATGCCCAACCGCCACCTCCACCCCCCACCAAAGCAAGAGGCCCCTGACTCCAGCAGTTCGGGGATGACGGGCATGCTCAACATCATCAATGCGATCTCCGGCGGATCCAATGAGCCGACGCACGAGACAAAGAGGCAACGCCAAGACTACTACCGAAGCGTGTCGCACATCTGCTCCTGCAAGTACTTTCACTTGCCATGGTCCCACGTCCCCATAACTTTCACGGCACTCGACATCCGCCGCAAAGACTACCCCTCACAATGATCCGCTCGTTATAAGGGCCAACATCGGCAAGAACACAAAGTACTACTTCGGCAATGACGTGGGGAGGATCTTGGTGGACAACGGCAGTTCAGCAGATATCCTGACCTGGCAATGCTTCACTGGCATGGGGTTCAAAAAGGAAGACTTGAAGAAGGCAGAACACCCGCTGTACGGCTTCGGCAACAAAAAAATCGAAGCCCTGGGCAAGATTGATGTCAATGTATCCTTCGGCCAAGACGCCACCATGAGAACCGAGGTCATAACATTCGATGTTGTCGACTTCGCATACCCGTACAACGCCATCTTCGGCTGCAACACCATCAACAAGTTCGCAGCGGTCATCCATCAAGGGTACCTGCTGATGAAGATACCAACGGCGGCGGGGGTAATCTCCGTGTACGGTAGCCAGGAGGAGGCCCGAAGAGCCGAGCGCAACACGTCGGTCCACAACAGACAAGTTCATGTCATCAATGAAGACGAGAGCAACGAAGCTGCAGTGGCCGAAGAGCAGAAGGCCGAAGCCCAAATGAGGCAGTCCATGAAAGGGGCCGAAGCCGAGCGCATGAAAGCTGTCGACGTCACGAAGATAGTCCCCCTATGCGCCGACGTGCCCAGCAGGACCGTGATGATAGGTGCCGAAATCAGCACAGAGGACGAAGACCGGCTCCTGAAGTTCCTTCGTAACAATCAAGATGTGTTCGCATGGTCCAAGTCCGATCTGACAGGCGTCCATCGTTCGGTCATAGAGCATGCGCTCAACACCGATCCAAGGGTCAAACCGAAGCTGCAGAGGCAGCGGCCGATGTCGGCGGACAGGGTCAAATCTGCGGAGGCCGAAGTACAAAAGTTGCTCGACGCGAGAATCATCAGAGAAGTCCAATACCCCATCTGGGTGGCAAACGTGGTGATGGTGCCGAAGAACGGCAACATGCGAATGTGTATTGACTTCACTGAACTCAACAAGGCATGCCCGAAGGACCCTTACCCGTTGCCAAAGATCGACGTCATTATTGATCAGGCCGCCGGCTGTGACATGTTGAGCCTCCTAGATTGCTTCTCCGGCTATCACCAAGTGTGGATGCGAAGGGAAGATGAAGCAAAAACCGGATTCACAACCCCCTTCGCATCTTCTCGCTTCGTCGAATGCCCGAAGGCCTACGCAACGCCGGTCCACCTTCAACCGCATGATGAAGCTGATCCTGGGCAGCCAGCTGGGGCGCAACGCCTCGGCGTACGTTGATGACATCGTCATCATGAGCGAAAAAGAGGAAGATCACATTGCAGATCTGACCGAGACCTTCGACAAAATGAGGCAAAACGGCCTCAAGCTCAACCCAGAGAAGTGCATCTTCGCATCCGAAGGGGCAACCGTTGGGTCGTATGGTTTCTAAGCGGGGCATTCGAGCGAACCCCCAAAAGATCGAAGCCCTACGAAGGATGCAGCCTCCAAGCACTCGAAAGGAAGTCCAAAGGCTAACAGGCAGAATTGCCTCGCTGAACCGTTTCATCTCAAGAGCCGCCGAACGAAGCCTTCCTTTCTTCAAGGTGCTCCGAGCAAATTCAACTTTCCAATGGGGCCCAGAGCAACAACAAGCCTTCGATGACCTCAAGAAATACCTTGAAGACGCAGCAGTCATGACCAAACCGTCACCGAAGGCTGAACTGCTGTTGTACATCGCTGCAACCGACACAGCGGTTAGCGCAGTGCTTGTGGAAGAGCGCAAAGAGGCAGACATTCTGAGGCAATTCCCCATATATTATGTCTCCGAAGCTCTGAGCGGCTCAAAGCTCCTCTACTCTGAAATGGAGAAGATGGCATATGCTGTCGTGACGGCAAAAAGGAAACTTCGGCATTACTTCCAGAGCCACAACGTTTCGGTGCCCACAGCTTTCCCCCTTCGAGACATGTTCGAGAACAAGGAGTCAACGGGCAGGATGGGCAAGTGGGCCTCGGAATTGCGGAGCACGTCATAAGCTTCGTCGCCCGCAGCGCGATAAAGTCTCAAGTCCTCGCTGACTTCGTAGCTGATTGGACGCCTTCGGCGCCGAAGGGGGAAGCGAGAGTTACGAGCCAATATGGGAAGTCCGGTGTGATGGTGCATACCGCCACCTTGGGTCGGCGGCCGCAGCAGTCTTAAAGTCCCCTTCGGGCATCAAGCTCCGATATGCCTTGCGGCTGAACTATGACAACTGCACAAACAACGTGGCAGAGTACGAAGGCCTGCTGCTTGCGCTTCGGAAAGCCAGGGCTGTAGGTGCAAGGAGACTCGTCATCCTGACAGACTCCGAACTTGTTGCCTGCCACATTGGGAAAACTTACAAGGCAAAGAACCCGGATATGATGAAGTACCTGCAGGCCGTCCGAAGCATGGAAAAGTTCTTCATCGGCATCACAGTGAGAAGCTTTCTCAGGAACTACAACAAGGAGGCCGATGCCATCGCAAAGGCAACCGCACTACTCGAGCCCCTACCACCGGATGTCTTCTATGAAACAACCACCTCGAAGTCCGCAGCCGATGAAGCAAAGACCCCCCAAGTTTGTGAACGCCATACAGAGTGAGGACTGGCGCGCCCCAATAGTAGCGGCGCTCAAGGGTTACTATGAGGCCGAAGATGGGGTCATCGGCAAGAGAGTGGCCATCGTGGCGAGAAACTACCACCTCGTCGACGGCAACCCGTACCGAAGAGGGGTGTGTGCCCCATCGCTAAAGTGCATATCGGCCACCGAGGGCAAGGAAACTGCTCCACGAAATCCATAGCGGCATGTGCTCACACCATCTCGGCACCGGGCATTGGTGCGTAAAGCTTTCCGACAGGGTTTCTACTGGCCTTCGGCGGTCGCAGATGCCCATGATATAGTGCGCCATTGCCCAGAGTGCCAGCGCCATGCGCCCTACAGCAAGTTCGCTTCCAACGAGATACAGTTGTTACCACCGGTGTGGCCCTTCGCCCGGTGGGGTATTGACATCGTCGGCCCACTACCCACGGCACCCGGAAACTACACTCACGCAGTTGTGGCGGTCGAATATTTCTCCAAGTGGGTTGAAGCGAAGCCGTTATTGAGCATCACTTCGGCAACCATTCAGAAGTTCTTTTGCGTAACATAGTGTGCCGCTTCGGCGTCCCCCCACGAGGTCACGGTGGATAATGGCAAACAAGTTTGACAGCGCGGAGTTCAAGGAATTCTGTGCATACTTGGGAATGAAGTTGTGCTTCGCTTCGGTCTACCACCCGCAGTCCAATGGGGCGGTGGAGCGGGCCAATGGGATTATCTTCGCTGGCATCAAGAGGAACATCACTGACCTACCCAAGAGCAAATGGGCCGAAGAACTACCGAGGGTAATGCGGTCCCACAACACCACCACATCCAGAACTACTCAGTTCTCCCCCTTCAAGCTGTTGTACGGGGAGGAAGCCATGCTGCCCGAAGAGCTATGTCCGGGCACCCGGAGGAGCACACCCTCCGGGAGACGAAGACCTCAAGGCGTCGGTTCGTAACATTGAGGAGGTCCGCCCTACAGCAGCCGAAAACCTCTCGGCCTACCAAGATGAGACCCGAAGGTGGAAAAACAAGAGGATCAAACCAAAGCTCATACGGTCAGGGGATCTAGTGCTACGCAAGGTGCCGAAGGGCAAACTGAAGGTCAAGATGCATGGGAAATGGGAAGGCCCGTTCATAGCGACAGCGACCGCAAACGAAGCAGCGTTCAAATTGCGTCGGCTAACGGGCGACGAAGAGCCATACACCTGGAATGTGGACATGCTTCAGAAGTACTTCGTCTGAAGCAGCTGCGAGTTTTAACATAGTTTTTGAGTTTCAATAGTTTCTTTTTCTCTTAAGTCGTGATAGCGACTCTGTATCTTATGTACATTAAAGTAGTGGGGGACGTACTCTTTTCCTCACGGGGGAGGCTTCACGGTTCCCCTCCGGATCCGCGAAGTGTGAGGTTTTTAACGAGGCAGCCCCTTATACCCCTTTGATTCCTGACATGTAATATAAGTCAGTGTTCCCCCACCCCTTCGTATGCAGTCTACTTTCTGTTCAAAGAATGCTTTCGCCACTCTGTCGAAGCTAGGCCACCGCCTTTGGGGGGGCCTAGTCTCCGAGGTGGCCTTCGGCGGAGTAAGTGACAGCCTAGGCGCGGATCGCCTTAGGAGCGCGCGCACCAAGCCTGTCACTTATTGTCGTGACCGAAGAGAAAAACCGCTTGACGCGGAGCGAGGCCACGATTCGGCCGGAGTAAGCGCACGCCTGGAGCGATGCGTCGATCTCGATTTGACCGAAGAGAAAAACCGCTTGACGCGGAGCAAGGCCACGATTCGGCCGGAGTAAGCGCACGCCTGGAGCGATGCGTCGGTCTCGATTTGACCGAAGAGAAAAACCGCTTGACGCGGAGCGAGGCCACGATTCGGCCGGAGTAAGCGCACGCCTGGAGCGATGCGTCGATCTCGATTTGACCGAAGAGAAAAACCGCTTGACGCGGAGCGAGGCCACGATCCGGCCGGAGTAAGCGCACGCCTGGAGCGATGCGTCGGTCTCGATTTGACCGAAGAGAAAAACCGCTTGACGCGGAGCGAGGCCACGATTCGGCCGGAGTAAGCGCACGCCTGGAGCGACGCGTCGGTCTCGATTCGACCGAAGGGAAAGAGCACTTAGTGCAGAGCAAGGCCGCGACTCGGCCGAAGTAAACGCACGCCTAAAGCAATGCTTCGGTCTTGATTCGACCGAAGGGAAAGCCCACTTCGCGTGGTATACACCCTCGATTTGGCTCGAGCAGGCGCACTAAAAACGGTCAGCGAGAAACGCACGTCCTGAACATAATGTTGTTTTCTAACCCGAGAGGGCGAGCCGTTGCAAGTTACGTCCGGAGGGGAAGCGCGGTGCCGCTTCGTCCCAATGCACTCAGGGCATTCTCGATCAAGCAAGTAGCGAACGTAACACTGAAGCACGCAAAAGATGGGCACAGGCACCTCTCGTCCTCTTTCCTTCTCACATTTTCAACATGTAACATCCTTCGTAAAAACAATATAACTTTACAAGGGAAAAAACAATGCAGTTACAACACACACCGTCTCGAACGCTAAATTTACAAATCTGTGGTCAGAAGTCCGCTCCGGGCATGCCGCGAACACTTCCGGGGGGAGTTCCGAAGTCCTGTGCTTCAAGTCTTCGCGCCAGCCCGTAGCCACACTTAGCAATCAATCTTCGTTTAGCACGTCCACACAGATCTCGTCGATCAACTGAAGATATGCCATATCTATGATCTCCAGAGCCATCTCCCGAAGCTCGCTGTAGGTAGGCATCCGTCCTGTGCCGAAGTCGGGGTTAGAGTCTATGCGCAGGTGATCACTCCGTCTCCACCTTCACCGCCGCGAAGCTCTCCGACGAGGCGTCAGGAATTAAATATACATACTCGGGCGGCCCAAGGACCCCCTCTTCGATCGGCTCTATTTTTGGAACAACCCCTTCGGTCACGAAGGGGTCCACTAAGTTTCGCTTAGCGCCCCACGGGCGGCCCGCTCTCTAAGAATGGCATCCCGACGCACGGGATCCCTCGAAAAATCCGCAAAAAAGCGTTTAGCGGCTTCATTGTGAAGGCGGTAACGCTCCGCACGATACGACAAAAACTCGGCGTACGAAACATTAGGGTGGCGAATGCTAAACTTCGTCCAAACGTTCGGCGCGACAAAAAGTGAGTTAAGGGGCAGAGTTGAGCTGCTCGCACCTTCGGCCCTCTGCGCAGGAACCACCGAAGGAACCTGCGCAGAGATACCGTGCATCAGTTTACTTTACAAAAATTCATCACATCAAGGGGAGACTGGTTCACTCCTTTACAAGTCCCAGACTGACGCGTTTCAGACCTCGGCACCTTCTACGACGACGGGGGCCTCGCTCAGCACGGCGCTCGCTTCGGTGGCCACGACCGACGCGACGGTCGCGTTGACCGCTGCCTCCGCGGGTCCTTTGCCGCCAGGAGAGCTGGCAGCCAGCAGCGCAGCCTCAAGTTCTGCCGCGTGTGCCACCTCCAAAGCATCTGCCGTAGCGTCTTCCCCCGAGGGGACCGCGGCCGCCACGGCATCGCCAGGGGCAGGCGCGAGCTCTTCCTCGGTAGAAGGAGCAGCTTCAAGGCCGGCGGGTGCCGAAGGGGCAGTCCCTGCGGCCGCCTCGGCCCGCTCCCCCTCAATCGTGGGCCCCGGCGCGCCTCCCCCGTGCCCTTCTTCGGTGGTGGGAGCCGTCGTGTCTTCGGCGGCGCCAGCTTCGTCCTCAGGAACGCCGGTGGCTTCACCTTCCTCCTGTGCCGCAGCTGCGGGGCCCCCAGCGGTGATAAGAGGAACGCCGGGCATGGCGATCCAATCCCCCTCCGTCATGAACTGGGGCAGGGGTGGAGTGCCGCCGAACCGAACCCGGAGACGGTCGTAAACACGCTGTTGCAGTTGAGGCCTTATCTGCGAAACAGCGAGGGCAATGTGTTAAAAGTACTTACGAGAATGTATTTTTAACGCAACCATAAACAAAAGGAGGAAGTAGCTTCGGCGCACCTGGGCACTAAGGCGAGCGGACTCGTCCAAAGTGAGTTGATACCCGCGCTGGGCGAAGAAGGTGTTCATGAAGTTTTTCGCAAGGTTCTTAGGGAGCACCGGGAGCTGTCCAACATCCAGGTCCGCGTCGCTGGGCCATTCGAAGTTCTCCTTCGTAAGCCGACGAAGGTCGCCTTTGCTGATCGTCTTCTCCGAAGATGGAAGATCCGGGGGCACCAGCGAGCACACCGAATACGCCAGCGTACGAACCCCCACCGCAGCCCCAAGCTCTCCGAAGATCTTCGTGTTCATCGAGATGAGGTCGAAGCAGGCATTCACCCCACTCATAGTATGACTCAACGGTGCACCGGGGGAACGGGGGGGGGCGCGCGCGCTCGCATTGCACTCGCTCCGGCGGCCGGATGTCGTTGCGAAGGGCTTCCGCGCTCTGAATGTGATCTATGCGGTACCGCTCCAGCGCCCCGCTCAGCTCGCTCTCCTCTTTCTGCGCTTCGGCCAACTTGGCCTCCCTGTCGGCGAGCTGAGCGTGCAAGTCCTCCTTAGCGCTGCTCAGGGCCTCCACGTCGTGGCGCAGCGTGTTGAGGATAGCTTCGAGGGATTTCGCCGAGTCTTCCTTCTCCTGTTGCAGCCTCCGGGAGCGCTCTTGCTCCGCAGCCTGTCGTCCCTCCAGCTCCGCCACTCGGTTTTCAAGCGAGGAGACAGCGGCCACCGATCTCTCCTTCGCCTCCTTGCTCTCCTGCTCCAGCCTTCGGGCAAGGCATCGCGACGCGATGAAGGCCTTCAGAGACAGATCCCCGCATGTCATCGTGAGCTCCGCTGCGGTAAGCTTCCCGAAGTATTCCTCTTCATGAGGTATGGCGAAGCTTGCCCCGGCTTCCTCCAGAAACTGGCGCTCATGCCCGCCACTCGTCAGCCCCAAAAAACGGATCGTCTTCCCGCCAATCAGCTTGGCCTCGGCAGGAACTTGAAGACGGACAGCGGCAGCGCGGGGCTCCTCACGCGTCACCCGATAACCGCTTCCTCCGCTGCTCTCGGGCTCCTCGTCCTCCCTTTCCTCCGCTTCGGCGACGACAACATCCTTCTCGGCAGCGGGGGACGAAGGGGAGGCGGATTGCTCGGTGCCACCGGAGGACGTGTCGGACGAGCTGCTGGAGGCAGAGCTGGAATCATCTTTTTCTTGTGGGGCTTCGGCGCCGAGGGCGACGGGGCTCGGCTTGCGCGGCGCGTCACCAACGGAGGACACGATGCGAACGTCGCTGTCGTCGTCACTGTCTTTTTCTGGTGGGCTGAGGGGGACAAGTAGCGGCCCGGCGGCCCCTTGCCCAGCCCTCGCTGAAGGTACGTCCAAAGGCGCGGCCGCGCGCAGCGGCACGACGGCTATCACATCTTCGACGAGGCCTGTCTCCACGTCAACGACGCGGGTCCTCTTGGGGGACGGGGGCGAGTCCGCCGCCGCCCGCCCCGTTTCTTCCGGGCCTTCCCTTCGGCGGCGGCGGTGGCCGCGGCGCGGCGCGCTCCTCCCGCCGGTCTTCGCGCGGAGCGGCGCGCGGCGAAGTCGCCGTCTCCCTCGCCGTCCGCTTCGGCGGCCGCAACCGCCGCGGCCTTCTTCTCGGCTGCCTTGCGGTGCTTGGCAAAACCGACGCGCTCAGGTGGAGTGATCTTGAAGAATTCGAATACCCGGTTCGTCCGGGATCCGTTCAGCTCCGCGACGGTGTCTTTATACTCCTTCGGCGAGACGGGGCCGAGGATGAAATCCTCGTGCGCCTCCACCTTCCTTCTCCTCAGCATTGCGGAAAAACAGTCCAGTCGGTCAGCATTTTATTTACCAGGGACGTAGCTAAGAAGAACCCTCCGAAGGACGCAAAGTAACTTACACTCAGCTGTGAAGCCGAAGACCTTCGTCCAGTCAGGGCAGGGAATGGCCCCGATATCCTCCGCCCACTCGTCTTCGGCCACGGACCAGTCGTCCACCAACGGGCACACGGGATGCTGCGGTACTCCTCCACGATGTCGCGTGTGCCGTACTTGCGCGCGAAACGGCGCAACATTATCACGAACTCGTCGCCCTCCGGGCACGAAGGGTTCTTGGCGTAGGACTCGTGAAGGGGCGGGAGCTCCTTCGTCGCCAGCGGGTGAGCGCCTCCGGAAGAAGGGGGGCTCAGGGTGTAGTAGAACCGATCTTGCCGCCGCCAATCCGAAGGCCACTTGTTCCGGTATGCGGTGACCGGCTCACCACGCCGCCCCTTGTACGAAAAGTTGAGGCACGGCCGGTGGCAGTCCTTCTCCACAGATTGGTCCCCCTCCTCCTCGAAGACCGTCCGCCGCTGGTGGTGCACCTGATGCGCCGAAGCGAACCCCTCGGCGGAGGGTTTGATCTTCGTTGTCCGGCATATCCACATGTACACCGACAGCCGCAGGATGGCGTTTGGGGTGAGCTGGTGCAGGTAGATGTCGAAGTACCGGAGGACGTCAACGACGGCGGGGTGTAGCGGGAACCGAAGCCCCGCGTATAGTAGGTCGCGAAAGATGACAACTTCATTGTCCCGTGGCCGCGGCACAGTCTCCCGGCCAAGGGCTCGGCCGGCCCCGACCATGCGGTTCTTCACCAGCGATTCCACGTCGGTTTTGTCGATCTGGCTCCGACCGAACGTGTAGGTCTTCGCAATCTCTCTTGCGACAGCATCGCGTTTCCGCTTCGGCGCCATGAATGCTAACTAAGCACGAAGCGAAAACGGAAGCAAGGGGGCTGGAGGAAGTCTTACAATAGACCTTCGGAGCTCTCGCGCGTCGTAGCTTTAGGTCGCAGCCGCGGTGTGGGGCAACCCAAAGGGCGCCCCCCCCTTTTTATAGTAATGAGTCCCGATAATCGCGCCGACGACGACCGAAATTACCTTTTTACCCAGTAACAACCCCTCACAACGGTAAATTTCCCAAGGGGCAGCGCACGTCTTTTTTGCGGGTCGCCGCGTCAGCGTGGGCCGTCCGGAGGAGTTCCGAAGACCATTCTTCACCCTGACAAGTTCAATCGTAAGTTCGGCCCATCGCAGGTTCAGGACGGCCCTCACTGACGAGGGGCTACTGTTGGGGAAGTTGGTCTTCGGAAGCATCACCCTCGTCCGGCCACGCCGGCGACCCTCGGTCTGCGTACGACTTCGGTCTCGTGGAGAAACCTTCGCTGTACGGGCGCTAACAAGAACGCTAATGCCGCTTATGCTATGTGAGTTTTGTTGTGCAGGGATGATCCCACATGGCGGCGCCTGCCTTCGGTGCCGAAGGCACGGATGGCCGTGCTCGGCCGACGAAGATCCGAGAGGACCGCAACGAGGCGCGCCGGCCGGGGACATCGCGTCGGGGCCGGTGGCGCGCGCGGGCAAGGTGTCCGAAGAGGTGCGACGCCCCCAGCCCAGGATCGCTACTTCGGCGCCGAAGGTGCAGCGATCCTGGACACGTGGCTGCCGCCGACGTGTAAAGTGGGCTCCGGACGGGGCAGAGACAAGGGTGGCCGCGTGTAAAGGTGTTTCGGCCGTACGAAGACACGCTGGAGGCCTGTACGACGCGGGGACTTACTGTTATACCCTTGTAAAGTGTTTAAAGCAGTTTGTCAGGAACGAAAAAGGTGTAATTGAGGCAAATGACTATGCCCAGGGGTCTCCTATAAATAGTGAACCCCTTGTAATGAAACGGACACACCGTAATGAGAAGAGAGCACCGAAGGCAACAGATAGTCTTTCGGTCTTCGGTCTGCTGAGTATTTCCTTGTTCCCTTTACTGTGTTGTTAAGTTTTATCGTCTCCTCTCCTAGCGCAAGTAGAAATAGCAGCCTCGTGGTAGCAAGCGAAGGGGGGGAGACAACTCAGAGTGGTGTTGTGTCGACGTCCACCCTTCGGGCCTGATTTCCACCGACAGTGACATCACCATTTGGTCAGGCCGGTGGGCGGCAGGCATTAGGCATATGCCGCCGGAATGAGGGGTGCGTTGGGTGGGTGGGTGGGTGGCAACGTCAACCGTCAACATGGCATGGCACGGCATTGGCGCACCGGTGGAGGCGGTTCCCAGCAGGGCTTCAGTTGAGCCCGGCAGTCGTAATTGTGCCGGCGTGCGCACGAAATACTGTCGACGGTGGCCGGCCGCAGGGCCCCTGCCTCTGGCGCGTGCACGTTGGCGAACATGGCGTTGCCACTGGAGACAGAGACGCCGACTCGATCCGTGCAGGCAGGCTGCTGTGCGGCCTGCAGAGCGCTGGGCGCTGTGAATGGACAGTAGCGGCACGGACGCATTTTGATTTCTGACCCAGTCACCAGAGGACGGACCGCGCGGAGAAGAGCACCGCGCCAATGTGACACTGTCCGACCAGCAGCGGCAGCAAACGCATGGCTCCTTGTGTCCTGCTTGCCAGCAGCAGAAGCCGTCGCCGGCCCGGGCCGCTTGTGGAGAGCGGCGGATTGCCGATAAATGCGCGACGTCGACCGCGGCGCTCGGCTGCGACGGGCGGGAACGGGTGCGCGCTGGGGAGAGAGCGAGAGAGGAAAAGGTCGACGCCGGGCGGCGTCCACGTCGGGCCCGGCCCGCCGCTTTCGGGGACAAATGGCGGGTCAAGCAAGTTAGGCGGCGTCTCACGGCACGGCTAGGCGACGAGGATTCCTCCCTCGGAGTGCCCTAGTCCACGCCGGGCGAACGGACGGGAACGAGCCGCCCGGCGCGGCCGCGTGACTCGTCGCTGCGTCCAGAAGATACCGACCGCGCCGCGCGGCGCCTCCGCAACCGCGCGCGGGGCGCGTCCACACACGTGCCCACCACGGCCGCGGATCCCGATTCCCATCCTCTGCCGGGGGGCTCTAGACGCGCCGGCGCGACGGACCTCGCATGTGCGCGCGCTCTCGCCGAACGCTTTGGCCTTTGGACGTGCGGTTGAAGCGTCCACGGCCACGCAGGGGGGCAGCCGGGCAATGCCGCGGCGGCACCTGGATCGGGGGTTCACCACAGAATGTCAGGCGCCGCTGGGGTGACGACACGGGCACTGCTCGGCTCTGAATGATGTGCCACTCCATCCGAGACCGATCTTATCCTGCCCAGCAGCCTAGCTCCGGCAGGCGGCAGCGGCATTGGTGTGGTAGCAAGTAGCAACAAACTGGGGCCGTCCCGGCATGATTCAGAGCAGCAGCATTTCTTAGTATTTTCCATCACATGGCTGGTGAACAACTGAGCATAAGACGAGCACCTCGCGCCCCACTGCCTCCGACCCCCACATCGCTGATTATTGAAACTAGCATATATCTATATATACATCTGTAGCATTTGGAGAGTGCTGGTGTATTTTACAATGTACATGGCTGCAAAACTTAGTCGCGGTTACGAGGCTGTAAGTAGCAGCTATCTTACTTACTGGTACCACCGGTCCACCGCTAGTAACTAGCAACTGTAACTGTAAACTAACAAAACCTGAAAAAGAAGCAAACTATAGCAGCACCACTAGTAGTAGGTGTGTTTCTTACCGCTCTCGCCCTTTCGCCGGCATTTGCGCCGCCGGCCAGCCGGCCTCCACGTCCGCAGGCGCACGGTTATTCCTTCTGGGCTTGGCTATGTCATGTATACAGTAGAGTACATTGTCACAGTGCTGGCGGAGTCTGGAGGGTGCCACTAGAACTCGACGATGAGGCTGCCGAAGGGCGACCGGTGCGGGACGCCCTTGCGGCGCTTGTTCCAGGGGCGGCAGCTGGCGGAGCTCGGCGGCGGGGTCGACGGCGAGAAGCTCTGCACGACGCTGCTCTTGTCGCTGCTGCCGCCGCTGCTGCCGGTGCACGAGTCCTCGGAGTCGCACCGCACGTCCTTGAGCGCCGCCCTCCTCTTCTTCTTGCTATCGCCGCCGCCGCCGCGGCCGTGCTTCTTCTTGGTGGGGCGGTATCCTCGGGCCGTTCCCACAATCTGCGCGGTAGAAATCCAAGGAATGTTGTCGTTTTAGCTGCGAGCCGTCTTGGAACGCGCAATGCAAGAGACTACGGAGGGTTCGTGCTGCGCGAGGGCGACGCGTACGTACCTTGCATCCGAGGGAGCAGAAGCGGAAGCAGTCGAGGAGGCTGCGTTCGCAGACGTCGCAGGTGTTGGTGACGCCCTTGCCGGGGCGGGGCTGCGGGCGCTCGTTGAGGAACACCACGCGCGCGCTGTTGATGATGTACGTCTGCACGCCGGTGATGTCCAGCACCTTCTGTATCTCCGACACCCGGATCACGTCGTGGTAGGACGACCTCCGAATCTGCAGCTCCCAATCCGCGGGACAGTTGCGCATACGCGTGAGTCGTCGCCAAGAACAGACAGGAATCGACGATGTGGCAGGGTAGGGGAAGAAATGTGCGGGATGCATTGGGGTGTGGAATGCGCGGAGGAGCGCAGGCTGCTAACCTGGATGGCGTGGTGGTCGCGGTGGTGCGCGAGGCAGAGGGAGCAGAGCGCGCCGTTCATGCAGTCGAGGCAGTACATGTTGCACTCGCTCTTGTGCGCGTCGGCGTGGACCCTGCATTGGACGAAGAAGCTCGTGGACAGCAGCGGCTTCAGCCACGGCGGCCACCGCTGGTTCTCCGCGTCGTCGTCGCACTCGCCCCCGCCCTGCAACCATAAAGCTCACGCATTCAATCCAACATCATCTCATTTGAAATCAAGAAACAGAGCAACTGCAGAAGAACAAAGCGACCAGTCAATTACCATGGCGTATCTGCCCTTCAGTCCCAGAGGGGTCGCGTGATCGATGGCGCCCATCTCGTCGCCGGCGAACCGAGGCGGTCGAATGCGAGTGGAAGAGAGAAAGAAGGAGAGGGAGACGAAGCCTTCGCGACGAAGCACTCCGCCGGGGGCGGCTGCGAGTGTGAGAGGTCTTTGTAGACGGACGGGGGAAAAGACGAAAGGTTTTGGAACACCGGCGGCAACTAAACTAAATAATACAGTATATACAGGAGGCTTGATCTCTAGCGCTTGACGGAGAGCTCTCGGTCGTTCTTATCGCCTCGTCGCGGATCCGGGGCTGCCGCCCCCCGTAACCCGGTAAGCAAGCGTGCATGTGTTCCAATCCTACGAAACAGTTGAGATCCAGCACAGTTCAGATTGTCTCGTACCGCCTTGTCTTTGTCATGTAGGTCTACACGTCAGCAGTTAGATTTCAACTTCTTTGTGGGTCATCGACGGCGATGTAATTGTTTTCTCCGTGGACCCCAAAGTAAAACCGGGTCCCGGATCCAAATCCAAGTTACTCCCTCCATCCCAAAATAATTGCACTTGTTTTGCGATTCACGTTTGACCATTCGTCTTATTTGAAAAAATTGTGAAAATATTATTTATTTTGCTATTACATGTTTTATCATCATATATATTTTAAATATATCATAATTGTTTTTACATTTGCACAAATTTTTTGAATAAGGCGAATCAAACGTCTTCTGTAAAAATCAAGCGGTGCAAGAAATATTTTTTGGGAGCAGAAAGTGTAGCTACTGGTAGTAGGGAACAAAATATCGTCTCTCTGTTTTTTTTTTACACAAGGATACGTACAATATATCATCATAGTGTGTTCTCAGTCACACACCCTTTTCCACTTTGTTTTTAGTTTCACATCCCAATCTACTTGTTTACCCCTTTATTTATTCAAAGTGCGCTGTGTTGATTTCTCCGTCGCCTGCCACGCCACACCATTTCTCCTCTATCTCTAGGAGATTCCATCGCACCACACGCATATGTTTCAACTCCCTCAAAAAAAACGGTGAGAGAACAGTAACCCCACGTTTCCTCCGCACAAAAAGGTGCAAAAAAAACGGAAAAAGAAATAAAGGGCCAAAAAAGTTGGCACTAGCACGGCATTACCACGGTAATGTGTGTCCCCTTTGGCGTCCATTTCCCCGCAGTGGATCAAAAGAGAGGATCAGATGCAACCTTAGCCGTGCGTCCAGACACACTAGTAGCTCACTTGCCATATAAACTACGGCACCTTTTCTGGGCGAGATGCCACACGTTCTGGAAGCGGCGGAGGAGGAGGATGGATGGATGGATGCATCATGGATCCCCTTTTGGCTAGTGGCCGAGCTCGTGCCTCCCCCGGCCGTGGATCGTGCGTGCGTGCGTGACTCTGACTCATGATCCGAGCCTGTCGCGAGTCGTACGTGACGAGGAGGACCCCACACCCATCAGCAGTTTCCGTTTGCCGTTCTGCGCCTGACCTGATCGGGCAATGCAAAGAGCGGCAACGGCAAGAGATGCCACAACCGTCGTACGCTGTCAGGTGGCGGTTCGGCCACCCACTCCTGTAACGTCCCGACGGCGACTCCCCAGACCCCAGGTCGGTGCGCTGCGCTGCGCAGCTCACCGATTTGGCGATCTGTGCCCTTGGAGGTAATGGCTAGACTGGCTATATGTCCGGCTACACGTTCCTGGAGAGGGGAGACGCATATTTTCCATGACTGTGCAGTCGTTTCAGCCTCGGTTGGTCAGTGATCTCATCGGTGTAAAATGCTGCGACTCACGGCCACGAATCGACGTGAGAGATTACACATAAAAAGTCAGAGCACCGTATTGGTTTAGTCGCCCGGCGGTTATACGTCACATTCACCGCGCTGGAGGTGTAAACCGACCGAAACCAGCCGTCTGTCACTTCTTTGTCCTGGTCGAGGGCGACTAACGACGAGCAGCGAATTTTACATTCACCGGCCAATGAACGGATATGGATCATCAGTAAACAAAGCCATTGGATGGTACTCATGCAGGAACGAGCAAGCAAACGTTGACATGCAAGCATTTTTTTTTCCGTTTTGTCTTGCTCTCAGCATGGTCCAGCCGAATGAGACACGCGTTAAGTTTATTCGAGATGCCCGCCGGGGTTGCTTGGAGTTGGCGTGTCACACGGCACATGTGTGTGGTGGTCTCTTGCGTTTGCATCAAGAGATCGCGCGGAATCAGGGGCTTAAGGCTCCGGTAACCAGGGTCCTGGTCTTGACGGAATCATCACGCACACGATCCAGCAAAAACAATAATACGGCCGTTGAATATTCAAATCCCATTCATGAACAACCGCGGCTTGTCTTGTAGCTACGCCCACCAGACCTGCACAGGATCAGTGCCGGCGTCCACTGCCGCGATGATCGATCAACGATTCCGGTGGGGCTGCCGCACCCGCATTGCCAATTTGCAGATCGTGATTCCGGTGGAGACACCTCAAAAGCGAGGGGAGGCTGTGCGCGCACCGGCATCGCGATCCGATGCCCCTGAGCAGAGACCCGCGAACTCTTGTGGCTTGGGGCGGGGCGCGGTTCCTGACTCCTCCGGCGCTAAGTCATTCCGCAATCATCTAGAGACGAGAAAGGTGCGGCGTCTCATCCGTCGTCCTGCACCTACCATCTATCCATGCACCCTTTCACCGGAGGAGACACCCACCCCGGGAGGATCCGTGGGCTTACAGGGCTCTACCGAGTCCCTGACACGCTTAGTACGTTGTTATCATGTTGGGACGACGCCGTCTCATTGGCTCATTCAGGCAAGCCATTCTGATATGTGCTGGTCGTCAGGTAAGATTTCCGCTCCAACCATCACGACGATCGCATCGCCGTCAGCTCAGCTCTAAAATAAGCGTAACCGTAGACTCCCTAGGTATTGCGTGCAGCTGCTTTCCATGGCGGCTGCGAGCAACGCGGAACCGGTCGCGCACGGGCGACAAAGAGATCGCGGCCTCACTTGTTTAAGCTACCACCCCAGATTGTGTTTTTCGCCATGCAAATTGTCCAATTCAATCCTTGCGCTTGCGCCGGCCGGTCACATTATTGCGTGGATTATCGATCATCAGTGTGGTAGCCTTCAGAAAGATCGAGCCTAGAGAGAATTCTTTAGTGCCCGGTTGGCGCTGCTGGGGACGCAAAGGCTGAGGTGACGCGAAGATGAGCAGAAAGCGGCCAAGAGGTGACGGCAAGGCGAAGAGCGAGCTTGCATGATTGATCCAGAAAGATATGGCGGCTATTCAGCCCCGTTTGGTTCCCATAAATAAGGTGACTTAAAGTGCAAAAAGTGTAAAATGTTCACCCGCGAAACTAAACAAATGTTCGACTTAAAGTCTTCCAACTTATAAGTTGCATAAGTAGCTCCACCCCTACTTAAAGTGACTTATTTCCACTTTTTCCTCTACCTCCTCGTGTGGAAAGCCATCGACTTATAAACATCGCAACTAAACGAGTGACCGACTTAAAGTGGCGTGACTTATAAGTCGGGTGACTTATAAGTCACCCTACTTGGGAACCAAACGGGGCCAATCATTGGCTCTGCCGGCGCTCGACACGTTTGTGGCCGCGTTTGGTGCTGATGCTGCTGCCGCCGCCTTTGGGATGAGTTTGGATGGGTACGTTCCTGTACCTTGCGATCCTTTTCCAGATAGCGCCTTTTGCGGTTGCTTAAAGTAGGTTGTGGAACGTGTGCGTGGCGGATTCGATGCAGCGGCGGCCGGCGCTAGAGACGCGGTTTTGCTTCTCTTGATGTGGTTGCTGGCAGCTGGCTGCACCGAGAGACAGGTTCCCTTGGGGCCATTTTCAATTCCGTTTCTGCTGCCACTTTGTGTTGCCATTCTCAAGATCGATTTCTGAGAGCAGTATCGTGTACTACTCCAAACACCAGGCCCGGAGTCTCAACATGGTGACTCTGATTTGTTTATTTTCGCCGTGCCCGCACCACGTCATCGCATCACTTCCTTTGCAACTCATCTGCAAGCGAGCGATGATTTCCCGGGCAGCTTCGGTGAGCGGAACGCACATGCGGCCTTGGGACTCTCTCGACTCCCCAATCCCGATGCTACTTGCCGCCCTTGGATCTAAGTTTGCAAGGTTAACGTGTCTTGTCAGTCGTGGAGAGGAGACCAACAGAAGAGTTCGACTCTTGTACAGGAAGTTGATCGGGGCGAGATCACGAGGGGGCAGGACCGTGCGTACGGCTGCCAATGCCAATCGTTTGCTAACCGCCTCAAAACCAAACCAAACCATATATACCAAACCAAACCATATATAAAAGAAAAAATAATTTGAAACCACATCATCCAACTCATTTCTCTTATGTATCCAAACCAAACTAACTAAGTGGTTGTTATGACTGTCAGCGTCAAGGAGTAAGCCTAGTGGGCTGAGTGTGTTAAGATTAGCAGGCCATAGACCGAATGTATGCGTAAGCGTGTGTAAAGCTTGTACGCGTGAGACCTGAGGGGAAATAATCCCTGAACCGTACGCCGGTGCGGGCATCAGTCTGAGAATGTAAACTCTGGTTCGTCTTCTTCCTGAAGACAACCTCGTCCCCCTTCCATTTCTCACTTGAATCCCTTGTTGTTCTTCCAATCTATCCTCCAAAACCTTCTTAGATCATAACAATTGGTATCCAGAGCCTACATCCCACAACCTATCCAAAAAAAATTTCCATCGTTCGCTCGTTCCTGCGCTGGCGCCAAGGAAGCAGACACGGTTCGAGTCGCAAATGGCGTAATCCATTGAATCCCTCACCTTGGCCTCAGCACCAAGTTCGACGGTCTCTCCTCAAGGATCGATGGGGTTGACCCGGTGCTGCAGAAGATTCTTGACAAGTTGTCGAGCATAGAAGCGAAGCAGGCGAGTACAGAAGCGACTCCGGCGACCGCCCTCCACAAGGACAAGGATGCGGCGGAGCGCCTACAGCAACCACAACTGACGCCCCAACCACCGCAACAGCCGCCTCCCCGACCACCTCCAGCTTGGGTGAATCCCTTCGACCTCAACCTGGCTCCAGGAGATGGGATGTGCCCATCTGCGTCGCCATCGGAGCGGCCCAGCGGGCACCGCCAAGGCAACAGCTACCGGGATGTAGGCGGTGGGATCCTTGGATCTCATCTGCCGCTCCCAGTCACGGGTATGTACTTGCTGCCCAATCCTCGAACATGTGAGCCGCAATCGAGTCATCCATCTAGTTCCACCTCCCACAGTTACAAGCCTAAAATGAATTTTTCCACCTTGGATGGAACTAACCCTAGATTGTGGCGAGACAAGTGTGAATCCTACTTTGAGATTTTTGGAGTTAGTGGCGCGTTGAAACCTAGATTTGCAACCCTTAATTTCACGGGTGTTGCTGAGGCTTGGTTGCGAACCGTGGAGTTGCGTGGCCGCTTTACTAGTTGGGATAAGTTGCAGCAAGCAGTTTGCGTTCGTTTTGATAGGGATCAATACTTCTTGCACATGAAACAACTTGATTCTCTTAAACAAACCTCCTCTGTTACTGAGTATCATGCTAAGTTTGAACAGCTAGCCCATAGCATTTTGTTGTATAATCCCAGCTATGATGATACTTTTATGGTTGTGAGATTTCTTAATGGCTTGAAAGATGAAATCTGTGCTCCCATGGCATTACATCAGCCTAAAGATGTGGATACTGCTAGTGCTCTCGCTCTATTGCAGGAGGAGGAGTTGGAAGCTCGCAAAAGGTGTTATCCTCTAAACAAAGGCAGTGCTAAGCCTAGCATCAAGGGTTTCTCTGCTTGGGAGAAGAACAAGTCTCTGTCTAAAAAAGAAGACACCAGAAAGGCTGACAACACTCCAAGAGATGAAAAGATTTCTGCTCTGTTTGCTCACGGGAAGGCCAATGGCTTATGCTTTACATGTGGGGGAATGGTCTGGAAGAACCCACAAGTGTCCAAAAGAAGTGCCTATTCATATTCTTCACGAGATAATGGAGCTCCTGCAATCAGATCATGTTGTTGACTCTGACTCCAGTGATGCTGAAGAAGAAACCTCTAAAGATTGTGTCATGGCAGTACAAGAAGACCAACCTACAACACTTCACAGTCCCAAGAGAAGAAGGACAATGAGATTCAGAGGGTATGTGGGTAAATAAGAGCTTCTCATTTTACTTGATTCAGGAAGTGCTGGCACATTCATAAGTGGAGAAGTGGCTCAGAAATTCTAGCATCAATTACAGTCTTGTGAGCAAATGAAATTCTCTACAACAGATGGCACCCCTATGACTTCTGCCAACATGATTCCACAGTTTCAGTGGTTCATTCAAGGGCACTCATTCTCTTATCATACAAGAGTGTTACCCCTCAAATGCTTTGATATGATCATTGGTGCAGACTGGCTAGAAGATCACAGCCCTACATGGATTCATTGGAAAAAGAAAAAGATGAAGTTTCCAATGAAGGGAAAATTGGTGACTTCCCAAGGCATTAAAGATGACACATCAACTTGTCAATGTTGTGGTGATAGCCGAAGCTGCCGCACACAAACAATGAAAGGAATCTAAAGCTCGAGAACCGAAACCAAAACTCAGGACCAAGGACAACCAAAAGCTCTTTACTCAACAGTTGATTTCTCAAAAGTCGATCCCCTTTACAAGTGCCGGTCCGTCTCCTTTTATAGGGAGGCGGGCGGACTTTTACATTTCCGAGAACACCCTCGTGTAAAACGAATCAAAACAGAATGTGCTATGCTATCTTCGGGTAATCTCCAATTGGGTATCCACGTAATCGGCGCTTCATGATGTCACGCCGCAAATCGCGGCGCCTTTCCAGCTCTTATCACGTGCGCTTGTCGGGGTAAAATGACCCCCCGAGTCCTTTGGAGATCCCCCTTTCGCCTAGCCTTTGGAGATCCGCTGTTTCTGGGGTTTTGCTTCCGGCACCCTTCGCATGGCCGCTCTCTATTTCTTAGGTATATGGAAGGCTTGATTCCAAATCCCCCCAACAGTCAACCCATCATTGCTAGAAAGTTTAGAGATCTCCTGAGAGGTCTGTTGTATCTCACTGTATTGAGTTAAAAAGGGTTCCCAGTGGTAACGCTGAGGATGGAATCCTTACTATTTCTGAGACCTCAGCCCCTACTAATGAAGTACCACCTGAAGTAACTCAAGTGGTTCGGCAGTACAAACATCTGTTTCAAGATCCCAAGGAATTACCTCCATCCAGGAATGAGGACCATCAAATTCCATTGATTCCAGGGGCACAACCAATCAATATCGGACCATACAAATATGCACCACAACAAAAAACAGAGATTGAGAAACAGATAGCTGAAATGTTGCAAAGGGGCATCATTCAGTACAGCTCTAGTCCTTTTGCCTCACCTGTGTTGCTGGTCAAGAAAAAAGATGGCACATGGAGGTTTTGTGTCGACTACAGACACTTGAATGCCATCACAGTTAAGAACAAGCACCCTCTTCCTATAGTAGATAAATTGATGGATGAGTTGGCAGGAGCTAAATGGTTCACTAAGCTAGACTTCAGATCTGGGTATCACCAAATCAGAGTAGCCAAAGCAGATGAAATCAAAACAGCTTTTAAAACTCACAGCGACCTCTATGAATTCAGAGTGATGCCATTCGAATTGACTAATGCTCCAGCTTCTTTTTAGAGTATAATGAACAAAATATTTGCTCCCTTGTTGAGGAAGTGTGTGCTGGTTTTCATGGATGATATCCTTGTTTATAGTCCTACTCTCCATGAGCATGTGCAACATTTACAGCGGGTGTTTGAGATATTGAACCAGCAGAAATTCTTTGTGAATGAATCTAATTGTGTTTTTGGGCAGCAACAGTTGGAATATCTGGGCCACCTCATTTCTGGCAAAGGGGTTGCTACTGAACCATCCAAGATTGGTGCTATTCAACAGTGGCCAGTTCTTGTTAATATTAAGCAGCTAAGGGGATTTCTTGGGTTGACTGGATATTATAGAAGATTCATCAGACACTATGGCATGATAAGCTCACCCTTAACTGCCCTTCTTAAGAAGGGGGTACCTTACAAGTGGACCAGTCATCAACAAGAAGCTTTCATTCTACTCA
The DNA here is from genome assembly GCA_947561735.1 of Cenchrus americanus. Lineage (NCBI taxonomy): Eukaryota > Viridiplantae > Streptophyta > Magnoliopsida > Poales > Poaceae > Cenchrus > Cenchrus americanus. Next base: position 26,060,436 of record OX387241.1, on the reverse strand, counting down.
AACAAGCCTTAACTCAAGCACCTGTGCTTGTAGTGCCTGATTTCAGCAAGCCCTTCACAATTGAAACAGATGCCAGTGATGGGGGCTTTGGGGCTGTTCTTATGCAAGAAGGACACTGATTCTCATATCTCAGCAAACCAATACATGGCAAGAATCAGGCCCTGTCAACTTATGAGAAAGAATGTATGGCAGTACTTCTGGCGGTAGACAAGTGGAGAGCTTATTTGTAAGGCCAACAGTTTACCATCAAAACTGACCATAGAAGCTTGATGTTTCTTAAAGAACATAAGGCATCAACCAAGTTACAGCAGAAGGCTATGCTCAAGTTGATGGACCTTAACTTTACTATTCAGTACAAGAAAGGGTGCCATAACTCTGCCGCTGATGCCCTCTCCAGGTATCCTGAACCCTTATCTGAACCAATGTTGGCTCTCTCCACTTGCACTCCTTTGTGGATGGAAAGACTTAAGGAAGGATATGAAGAGGATCCAGAAGCTCAGCAACTAATACAAGAATTGAGCATCACAGGGACAAATGACAGAGGTTTCAGCTTCACTGATGGTATCATTAGGCTGAAAGGAAGAGTGTGAGTGGGCAATAACAATCTTGCTCAGAATCATATCCTTCAGGCTTTACATTCCAGTGGCATTGGTGGTCATTCGGGTATTCAAGCCACCTACAACAGAGTGAAAGCTTTGTTTGCTTGGCCTAAGCTGAAAGACACTGTAATTGCTTATGTTCAAACTTGTGAAATCTGTCAGCAAGCCAAGAGTGAGAATGTCAAACTACCTGGACTATTACAACCTCTGCCTGTACCTGACAGAGCTTGGTCCACCATCAGCTTGGATTTCATTGAAGGTCTTCCTAAGTCTCATGGTTTTGACTCAATCCTTGTGGTTATTGACAAATTCACTAAGTATGGGCACTTTCTGCCACTAGTCCATCCATTCACTGCTCTATCTGTAGCACAGGCATATTTTCAGCATGTCTACAAGTTGCATGGTCCGCCTAAGGCTATTGTATCTGATAGAGATCAAGTGTTTACAAGCAAGTTGTGGCAAGAATGGTTCAAACTCTCTGACACCAAGCTACTTATGAGCTCTGCATATCATCCTCAAACGGATGGACAAACTGAAAGGTTGAATCAGTGTTTAGAGGCTTTTCGAGGTGTGCAGTTCATTCTTGTCCCAAAGATTGAAGTAAATGGATTGCTTTGGCAGAATATTGGTACAATACCACTTACCATACTGCTCTTGGATTGACACCCTTTGAAGTATTATACGGCCGACCTCCAAGACACTTTGGTATTACTGATCCATTAGAGTGTGTGGTGCCAGAACTTGAGACTTGGCTTAAAGATTGACAACTATTGACCAAATTGATTCAACAGCAGTTGATGTGTGCTCAACAACGTATGAAGAAGCAAGCTGATTTGAAACGCTCAGAAAGGGAATTTGCAGAAGGCGACATGGTTTATTTGAAGCTTCAACCACATATTCAGTCATTTGTGGCTCCTAGAAGCAATCACAAGTTAACATTTCGCTATTATGGGCCTTTTGAGATACTGCAAAGGGTTGGAGCAGTAGCCTATAAGCTGCAACTACCTCATGAAGCTAAGATACATCGGTGGTTCATGTTTCACAACTGAAACGACATCTGGCCTACATGGATGGCGTAAGTACTGATCTCTCTTCTGTGTCTTTTGATCCAGCTGGTGTCGTTGTTCCTGTGACAGTCCTGGACAAAGCATACAAAAGCACCAGTTCATCAATAGCTCTACGCATTCTGGTTCAATGGGACACTCCTTCGAAGCTCCTCTCCTGGGAAGATGAATGGGATCTTCAGCGTCATTATCCAGATGCACCAGCTTGGGGACAAGCTGCCTCTGAAGGGGGAAGAATGTCATGACTGTCAGCGCCAAGGAGTAAGCCTCGTGGGCTGAGTGTGTTAAGATTAGCAGGCCATGGGCGTGTATGCGTATGCGTGTGTAAAGCTTGTACGCGTGAGACCTGAGGGGATATAATCCCTGAACCATATGCCGGTGCGGGCATCAGTCTGAGAATGTAAACTTTGGTTCGTCTTCTTCCTGAAGACACCTCGTTCCCCTTCCATTCCTCACCTGAATCCCTTGTTGTTCTTCCAATCTATCCTCCAAAACCTTCTCAGACATAACAATGGTGTAAAACACCACAAACCAAACCAAACTTATATCTCAAACCAGTTTTATGTCACATAAAATCCATTTTCCATATGCATCATATGTGTGGATCTAGCTGTACCAAATTGTACAAAATAGCGGACTGTCATTCTAAGACATTTCCAACAAGTTTCATACAAATTCGTTGAAATTTTAAGGTGTGAACGTGAGCTTTTAGTTTCAGGGTCCGGCTCTCGACGTGGGGCCCACGTGTGGATCTAGGTATGATAATTTGCAGAAAGTAGCGGACTTTCATTTTAAGACATTTCCAGTAAATTTCAGACAATTTCGTTGAAATTTTAACGTGTAAACGCGAGTTTTTAGTTTTAGGGTCCGACTCTCGACGTGGGGCCCACGTGTGGATCTAGGTATGATAATTTGCACAAAGTAGTGGACTGCCATTTTAAGATATCTCCAACAAAATTAAATCAAATTCGTTGAAATTTTAAGGTGTGAACGTGAGCTTTTAGTTTTAGGGTCCGGCTCTCGACGTGGGACCCACATGTAGATCTAGGTATGATTATGTGCACAAAGTAGCGGACTATCACTCTAAAACATCTCCAACAAATTTCAGTCAAATTCGTTGAAATTTTGAAGTGTGAACGCGAGCTTTTAGTTTTAGGGTTCGGCTCTCGACGTGGGGCCCACATGTGGATCTAGGTATGATAATTTGCAGAAAGTAGCGGACTTTCATTTTAAGACATTTACAGTAAATTTCAGACAATTTCGTTGAAATTTTAACGTGTAAACGCGAGCTTTTAGTTTTAGGGTCCGACTCTCGACGTGGGGCCCACGTGTGGATCTAGGTATGATAATTTGCACAAAGTAACGAACTGTCACTTGAAGACATCTCAAACAAATTCTAGTCAAATTCTCTGAAATTTTAAGTTGTGAACACGTGTTTTTAGTTTTAGAGTTCAACTTTTAATCTAAGTGATACATACAATACAACCAATCCAAACCATTTCAAACCTATCCAAACAATTAAGATTGCTAAACCAAATCAAACCAAACCATTATGTATGTCACCACATTATTCACCAAAGTAACCAACACCAATTAGGAAAACCAAACTATTGAATCCGGTATAAAACCAACCATTGGCAGCCTTAACCGTGCGTGGATCAGCCACGGCCATGCATGGACATGCCGAGACGTGTCGGCTTGCAGGTGCAGAGGTGCTCCAAGTTCGAGCTATGAACTCCAATCCTTTACTGGCAAACTGTCGCCAATCGACTTTCAGTCCATTGCCCTTTTTTTAAACAGAAATGATGGGTTTTCTCGATCTAATGGGCCTTACCTTTTATTGTTACAGCGTCTTTGCAGTCTGAAGAATGGGCTCATCGCGTGGACTTTTAAGTTTGCCGCCGAATGCATGACCTTCCAAGATAGAAGGCCCAAAGCCACTCTTTTGTTTTTTAGCAGAAAATGCAGCACCACTCTAAACAGCGGCGAATGTTCGGCCATACCAGCGCTTTGCCGAGTGGGGCGCGTTTGAACCTTTTTCTTCGACGAACGAACGGTCCCGTTTGAACTGAACCACAGTTCCCCGATTCCAGTACGAACGACTTTAAAGCTTGGTGTTTCTTGTCTGCATCCGTTTGCCTCGCAGCGACAGACGGAATGGGATGTCGCGAGCAGCGCTAGCTGTAGCTGGTGTGTTCCACCCACTCTTGCAAAAACAGTCATTGTCGTATGGACCTCCCCCGGCCCACTACCTCCGGTGGATCGCGGACCGACTACTCGGTGGGCGCAGGGACTACCCGACTCGCGCTACACGCACCCGAAGGCGTGGAGCACAGGGACGACAAAGGAGTAGTACTCGGATAGGACTCGTACATGTTCCGCACCGTGTAGAAGTCTCCTGACGTACTCGACTAGTACTCCTTCCCTACTCCGACTTGTAACCCCGCCTCCCGACTATATAAGGCGAGGCGGGGACCGATCCCGGGATCACCCGACCTAACCTCACCTCATCCAACTCACGGCGCACCATTGCACCATCGTGTAATCGTGCCCTATCAATCCGTAGCTACGCGACATACGGGACGTAGGGTATTACGCACCTCGCGGCCCGAACTCTGTCTAAATTGTGTGTCGCGTGCCTCTTCCTTCGAGTTACCGATCTCGGCGAGTCACATTCATCTACTTCGGGTACTCCCCGTAGTAGGTTGCCGGTCCAAAACACCGACACGGGCGCGCCGGGTAGGGGCTCTCGCTCGAGATCACATGGCGAACTCGACGGCTTCGTTCACATCAAGCCAACCGTCGCCTTCAACCGTGGCGACACCTTCGTCTTCGGGGCTTGGGTGCGCGCTGCCGATGGCGCGGGCTCTTTCCCGGCGCCGCTTGATCATGCAACCCGACTCGAGGACGGGGCCTTGTGACGCTTCCCGAAGTTGTCACGGGCAAGCTCGCCGCAAGTTCGGCGAAATTTCGCTCTCCAACCTCCACGCCGACTTCGAGCTCGAGTCCGTCTCCAACTCGAACCCGACGTCGCCATGGGCCATCGCATGCGAGCCGGCTCCTCGGCCATCGCAGGCGGTCCCCTCTCCACGTCGGCGCTGCGTGCGTGGCCCTCGCGTTCCCGGCGGGCCCGCACGAGAGGCTTCTACGCCACGACGGGCGGGCAAGGAGCCCGCAACCGAGTACAACTCGGACTCCGACGCCGTCTCCAACCGCGTCTTGGACTCCGGCCCTCTCTCCGAGTTCTTCTCGAACCCGGACTACGAGTTCGACTTCGGGTCGGACCGAGGAGCCCGAGTCCGAAGACAACTCCTCCGAGCTTCCCTTGTCGGGGCCGGCCTGCGGGGCCGGTTATAAGATCAACGCCGGCGGGAGATACGTCTGCGGCCGGACCGCAAACCCGCCGAGGCGACAAAGGACTCACGCTACGTCGCCTACATCGACTCGCTACCGTTCCGAGAGGGAACACCACTAGCCCAAGCCGACTCAAGCACACCAAGCGAGGTGGCACCTTCGAGCCAAGCTTGGGTACCCCCGACCGTCAAGTCTTCATGGCCGCCGGCGACACCCGGGAACCTCGGGCACGGCCGCGGACAAGTACGGAGGACATCTCCCACGGACGAGCGCCGTCCGCCGATGCCCCCGCGGACGAGACCGACGCCCGGCGAGGGACGCCGGCGCGAACGTAACGGGGAAGCGCAACGAACGACGCCGGCGGCTCGGGGAGACAACCTCCCCATCCGCAACCTTGCGGAAGCTCTCGGCGGTCGAGAGCGAGTTCACACCACTCCCGAGCGGTGCCTCATGTCGATCACGAGCGATCGCACGGCGAGCTCGGGGCATACGGGCTGGAGAAGTCATCGCCAAGCTCGGCGGGGAAGCTTACTTCATGCGGGTCGACAAGAGAGTCGGCCAACCTCTCCAAGCCAAGCCTCGCGACAACGAGGCTACTAGTCGCGGTGTTGACCTCGGTCCTAACCGTACTCGAGGCGACATCCCGGTCGAACCAAACCGTCGACGCTCCACCGCCGGCGGACCCTCACGACAAGACAACGTCAACCGAGAAGTCGTCCCCCACGGGTGCTCCGGCCGGTGGTGGCGGCGACGACCCCGACGGCGGCGGCGGCCGCGGCGGCGGCTCCAACCACGGAGCCAACAAGAAGGCCGGAGGCGGCGGCGCCGCGGCGGCCGCGGCCACGCGCATAGCCACGCCTCGGCGCCTCTCACGGCGGGTACGATGCTCGCCGGAGAATCGAAGAGTTGCGGCGAGAAGAAGTCGACGACCGCCGCCGAAGGCGACGGCTTCCCCGCCTTCTCACCCCGCTCGCAACCTGCTCCTCCCCCGACAAGTTCAAGCCTTTGGGGATCACCAAATACGACGCGAAGCAGGATCCCATCCGGTGGCTCCGATGCTACGCTCTCTCCATCGAGAACGGCGGCGGCAACGGCGACACCAAGTGCCTCTACTTCCCTTTACGCACGGACCAAGCCCCACTCACGTGGCTCGAGTCGGCCCCGGACAAGCACTCAATCGACAAGTGGGACCGGTCGAAGGAGCAATTCACAAGCAACTTCGCGGGCGCCATGGGCCGTTCGGGTACTCGCATGGACCCGGCCATGATCAAGCGAGGAACAAGGCGAGACCCTCCGCAAATACATGCGCCGCTTCTTCGACAAGCGCGCTACCGTCGTGGACGTCACCGACAAGGAGGTCATCGACCTCTTCCAGGACGGGCTCTACCATCGCCGCACCTTCGAGGATTTTGGCCGGCGCCGCCCCAAGTCCATTCCCCACCTCAAGGACATGATCACGTCCTGGGCGGATGAAGAGGACAAGGCCAACGCCAAGTACGACGCCATCCGCGGCAAGTCCAAGCAGAACCAAGGTGGCGGCAGCAGCAGCAATCCAAACCAAGGCGGCCGCAACAACAACAATAACAACAACAACTTCTCGGGTTCCAACGCAAGCGCAAGCCGGACAACACCGTCGCGGCTATCCAGCGCCCTCCGAAAGGGAACTCGAAAAAGAACTCCGGCGGGTTTAAAGACCCTGCTCGAAGGAGAAGTGCCCGTGGCATCCAAACGGCAACCACACCACCGAGCGGTGCTACCGGCTCAGGCATGCGCTCAAGGATACGCCGGAGCCACCGCACCCTCACGATCAGAAGAACAAGAAGAAGGACGGCGACGACTTCCAAGAACCCGAGAAGACCGTCAACGTCCTCTTCGGCGGACTACCCTGCGGGCGGGAGCGAAGGCTACTCGCCGCGAAGTGATGTCCATTGAACCGGCGGTTGTGACCCCTCTCGGGTGGTCGAGACGCCCATCACCTTCTCCCGCGCGGACCAATGGACCGGCTTCTCCGAACCGGGACGTTTCCCTCTCGTCCTACAACCAACAGTGGCGGGCTCTAAGCTCAACAAGGTGCTCATCGACGGCGGAAGCGGGCTCAACGTCCTCTTCACCAAGACTCTCGGGAAGATGAACCTTGACGTCACCCCCATGCTCAACAAGAGCAGCATGCCTTTCTACGGCATTGTCCCGGGCAACGCGGCTATCCCACCGGGCTCGGTGGTGCGCGATTACCTTCGGGGCGTCTCGCGACAACTACCGCACCGAGTACATCAAGTTCGAGGTCGCGGATATCGAGACTTCCTACCATGCCATCCTCGGCGAGACCGGCCATCGCCAAGTTCATGGCGGTGCCCCACTACACATACTTGGTACTCAAAATGCCAAGCCCGGTCGGCGTACTCTCCCTCCAAGGGGACTTGAAGATCTCTCACGGCGCGATACGAGAGGCCGTGGTGATTGCTTCGACAAATCAAGTACCCACCCCAATGATGGAGGTCTACGCCGCATCGAAGAAGCTTGCTACAAGCGAACTCGACATCCCGGAGAAGTACGACGGCGCCAACAAGCCTCGGCCACCCGAGGAGGTGCTCACCAAGACGGTCGACCTCGGAACGGGCGACCCCACCAAGACTACCACCATCGGGGCCGGCCTCGACCCCAAATAGGAAGACGCGCTCATCGGCTTCCTTCGGGCTAACCGCGACATCTTCGCGTGGAAGCCGACGGACATGCCGGGAGTGCCCGGGGAGCCGATCGAGCACGCCTCAACGTCGACCCAAAGGCCACCCCCAAACGACAACACCTCCGACGCTTCGCGCGGCGACGGACGGGACGCCATCAAGAAGGAACTCGCCAAGCTACTCGCTGCGGCTTCATCGGAGAAGTTTTCCATCTGAGTGGCTCGCCAACCCCGTCCTCGTCCGCAAAAAGAACTCGAACGAGTGGAGGATGTGCGTCGACTACACCGACCTCAACAAGCACGCCCCCGAGGACCCCTTCGGGTTGCCACGGATTGATCAAGTCATCGACTCCACGGCGGGCGCGACTGCTCTGCTTCCTCGGACTCGCTACTCCGGGTACCACCGGATCGCAATCAAGGAGGAAGACCGGGGAGAAGACCGCGTTCATCACCCCGTTTGGCGCGTCTTGCTACACGACCATGTCTTTCGGGTTGAAGAACGCGGCGCTACTTACCAACGGGCCATCCGGGCTGCTTCAAGCGGCAACTCAACAAGAACGTCGAGGCCTACGTGGATGACGTGGTTGTCAAAACCGGGGACTCCGGTACCCTCATCGACGACCTTGAAGAGACCTTCGCATCGCTACGCGAGTACCGCCGGAAGCTCAACCCGAACAAGTGCGTCTTCGGCGTACCTTCGGGCAAACTACTCGGCTTCATCATCGGCCAACGCGGCATCGAAGCCAACCCCGAGAAGATCTCCGCCATCACCGGCATGAAAGCTCCCACGAGCATCAAGGACGTCCGGGGAGGCGACGGGGTGCATGGCGGCATTGAACGGATTCATCTCGAAGCTAGGAGAACGGGGTCTCTCTTTCTTCAAACTACTCAAGCACCACGAGAAGTTCGTGTGGACTGCAGAGGCGGACCAAGCCCTTGCCCGGCTCAAGGACTTCTGTCGAAGCCCCCCGGTCCTCACGGCTCCCTACAAGGGCGAGCGGCCTCTTGCTCTACCTCGCCGCGACTACTCACGTGGTCGATCTCGCCATCGTCGTCGAGCGGCGGGGAAGACGGCCACGCCTACCCGGTCCGGCGCCCGGTCTACTTCGTCGGCGAGGTTCTATCGAGTCCAAGGCTCGCTACCGGCCGTGCGGAAGCTCCTGTACGCTCTACTCATCACCTCGCGGAAGCTACGACACTACTTCCGGGGAGTACTCGGTCTCCGTCGTCACCGACTACCCGCTCGGCGACATCCGAGGAACCCGGACGCCACGCGGAAGGATCTCCAAATGGGGCCGTCGAGCTCGGCGCCCTCACCATCGACTTCAAGCCACGCACGGCCATCAAGTCGCGAGGCTCTAGTCGACTTCATGGCGAGTGGCGGGAGAACCCGGCTACCTACTCCCACCGTGCGACCGAGCATTGGGTGATGTACTTCGACGGCTCACTCAACCTCGAGGGCGCGAGCGCGAGGGGTACTCCCGATCTCCCCAACGGGCGAACAACTCAAGTACGTCCTGCGGATCTTCCGGAAGGTCTCAAACAACGAAGCCGAGTACGAAGCCCTCCTACACGGGCTCCGCCTCGCGGCTTCACTTGGCATCAAGCGGCTACTAGTCTACGGCGACTCCGCGGTGGTCATCAACCAAGTCAACAAGTCCCGGGACCGCAACAAGGAGAACATGGACGCCTGCGCCTAGAAGTCCGCAAGCTCGAGAACAAATTCTACGGTCTCGAGTTCCACCACATCGTTCGCGACAACAACGTTGCCGCGGACGTCCTCTCGAAGCTCGGATCCACCCGCGTCCAAGTACCCGCGGGCGTCTTCGTCCATGAGCTTCACGCGCCATCCATCCGGAGCCGGCGCCACCGACCTTGTCCCGGCTAACCAACCGGTGGGCGAGGAGGTCATGATGATCGACGTGGACCGGAGGCAACCCTTCATCGACTACCTCGGCGAGCGAAGGTCCCCTCCGACAAGAACGCGGCCGAACAACTCGTCCGCCGCGCCAAGTCTTACGTCCTCGTCGGCGACAAGCTTTACAAGCGAGGCGCGTCTTCCGGAGTACTCATGAAATGCGTCCCTCGCGAAGAAGGCAAGGACATCTTGGAGGAGATCCACAAGGGTGTCGCGGCAACCACGCGTCCTCCCGCACGGCGGTCGGCAAGGCCTTCCGGCGAGCTTTCTGCGGCCCACGGCCTCGGGCGATGCCGAAGAACTCGTCGGACGGTGCCAAGGATGTCGGTTCTTCGCCAAGCGGCAACATGTCCCCGCCTACAAGCTAGTCACCATACCACCAACACGGCCCTTTGCCTGGCGGGGGCTCGACATGATTGGGCCACCGCCAACCGCGCCGGGGAGGATTCAACCGGGTGCTGGTGGCTATCGACAAGTTCACCAAGTGGATCGAGGTCAAGCCGGTCACATGCCCCAAGGGCGACAGAGTACTCGACTTCCTGGATGAACTCGTACACCGCTACGGGCTACCCCACCGCATCATCACAGACCTGGGATCCAACTTCAACAACCACCGTTGCGGGAGTACCGCGAGAACGGCGGAATCGACGTCGGATACGTCTCCGTCGCCCATCCACGGGCCAACGGACAAGTCGAGCGCGCCAACGGGATGGTGCTCGACGCCCTCAAGAAGCGGCTACACGACGGCGCTAACTCAAAAGGGGGCAAGTGGATCAAGGAACTACCCAACGCACTGCGGGGGCCGCGGACTCAACCATCCAAGCCAACGGGGCAATCCCCCTACTTCTGGTCTACGGCTCCGAAGCCATCCTCCCTGCCGATGTCATATGGAACTCGCCGGCGGTGGAGCACTACGACGAAGGCGTCTCGGAAGACGACGAGACGAGTTGATATCGACGACCTCGAAGAAGCTCGGCGTGCCGCCCTCGTCCAATCGGCAAGGTACACGGAGGGTATCCGACGCTACCACGATCGCAACGTCAAGGAACGCTCCTTCAACGTTGGAGATCTTGTCCTCCGTCGTATCCCGAACACGGAAGGACTTCACAAGCTCGGCTCCCCACGGGAAGGCCCCTTCACCGTGGCTAAGGTGACCGGGCCGGGCTCCTACCGCCTCCAAACACTCGAAGGCGAAGAAGTCAACAACTCGTGGAACGTCGACCGGCTACGTCGATTCTACGCCTAGTACGTTCGACTACTCCGGGGTTCAAGTCCACGCGACTACATCAACACCCCTAGCCGCACGCGACCCCCGGGTCCCGGCTTCAAGTCTCGGACTACTCTCCTCCGAGTCCCGGCCCCGTGCGGCTACCTACGGACCACGGGCCGCAACGAGCGTCAAGGACTCCCGGCGGCGGTCTACCAAGAAGACCACACTCTAAGATCCGGCCGCGCGGCTACTTACGGACTGCGATCCGGCCTACACGGCTACCTACGGATCACTCACCGTAAGCGGCTACCCGCTCCCGGTACTACTCGGCTATGTAAGCGGCCCTCGGGTCCGGGCGACTACTTGTAACTACGGCCCGGCCACCCCGGGTGTACTTCTTCGGTAATAAAGTTTGATTGTTCATCAACTTCTTTCTTGTCTACTCCTGCGACGGGACTACTAAGCCGAGTACTACTACTCGCACCTACTCCACGATGGGCGCTCCGCACTCGAGATCGCGGCTACGAGTACTCATTGATGGAACTTCACATTTCATTGATATATGAGATAGTTTCATTACAAGCTGTTTCCTATACAACTATGGCTACTAGCTATCTATGCGAGCTGCGGAGATTCAACTTATCGGCTACCGCTCCGCGATGGGAGCCATCTGCTCCGGCAACTCGCGCGTCTTGCTCGTCCCGGCGGTTGGCGGCTACTCCGCCGGCGACTACCTCCACCGGGGCCTTCGGGAAGTATGACTTCATGAAGGCCGGCACTGCTTCGGGATCGACTTGGCCATGTGCTTCACGTAGGCGGCCGGCCGGCTTGGCGCCTCACGAAGTCGATCCGCCAACGGAGCAATCTTGGGGCCGCCGGGTGCGGCACCGGGAGCCTCGCGATCGGGAGGGCGGCCTCTTCCGGGTCCTTCGGTTGGGCTCGGAGCGCCTCGCGATCTTCGTTCAACTACGCAAGGATTTGTAGCGAGTTGACGAGATCCCGGTCGACGCAATTCTCAATTCCATGTGTTTCTCGCACTCGAAGGCCGGCTCCTTGTAGTCGAGTTCAAGTACTGGCGGGCTTCCCCGCTCCCGGTAGAAGAGATTCTTCATGCCGATCTCCGAGCCCTTCGGACGCTCCACACCGGTCTTCGAGTTCTACAACACGGGGAACACAGGCAACGGGTCGGGCTTGAGGACTCCCCACAAGTACCCGAGCAAGTCAAGAGACATACCTTTATTCTTGTTGCGGAGGCCTTTATTCTTCCGCACCGGATCGTCGCTCTTCGCCCGCAAGTCCATCACGTCGTTGTGGTACTTGGCGAAGGCGGCGTCAAGCCTCGGCGCATGGCGGCCGCATGCTTCTTCGACTTCATGAGCTGCTCCTCCAAGGCTTCAGCTCTGAGCACGGTGTCGCCGTAGCCCTGCAGCATGTTGGACTTCTCGCGGGATCGCTCCGCGACGTCCTGCACAATACAAGCTCAAGTCAAGCAGAGTACTCTACGCAAAGGATAGACTACTCGGAAGGCTACGACTACGTACCTTCATCCACTGCTCAGCCCGCCGGATCGCCTCCAGGTGCCGGGCTACGGTTGCGGCTCGACGAGATCGTCGGCCAGCAGCTCGATCCCGCCGCGGCTACCTGACGTAGCCTCCGCCATCGGCGCCGAGCGGATAGGCTCGCGTCTTGGATCTCCGGGGACCGGATCGCCACCTCCGGGGCAACCCCGGCGACGTGGCGGCCGCCTCCTCTTCGGCGGCCTTCTCGACGGTTTCCCTCACGGGCTCGGGGGCTCTGCCGCGGCCTCCCGGGGCCTGCGGGTGTCAACTCCCCGCACGGGTACCCCTGCGGGGATGTCACCACCTTCGGCGCCTGTCGCAAATAGCACGCGCATCGGCATCTACGACTACTCTTTTTGGGGCTCTACGGCTTCGGGGAAGAGTACTCACCTTCGACCATGACCGCCTGCGGCGGCGCCGCCGGCGGGCCGGGGGGCTCGGTCGCGGCTTGGGCCTCGGGAGCGGGTTCCTCGACGGGCGGCGCGGCCTCTTCTGCCCTCGCTGCCGCGGGCTCCTCTCCGTCCCGGCTCAAGTCGGTGGATTTTACGCACAAGTATCCACAAAGGTTCATCGGACAACATCGGCTACTACAATGAGTACTACTCACGAAGTGTGGTACTTACAAGTTCGGCCGGACGATAGTCACGGCGGAGCACCGAGGATGCTGGCGATGTCAACCAGTCCACCCTCGGCGGGCGTCTCTTCTTCCGCCTCTTCGGCTACTGCCTCCTCCACGGTGGCAGCGGCCGGCGCAGACGTCCTCTGCGCCCCTGCGGCTTCCATCTCTCCAACGGCGGCGGCCGCGGGTACTCTGCTCCCTCCTGGGGCAGGGGGCTGGCGCTCCAGCTGCGCCAGAAGCTCTTCGACGGTGGGAGGCCGGACTCCGGCTTCCGGCCCGGTTCCCCCACTGTGGGCCACGTGCCCTCATCGCCCTCCTCCACGGGCTCCGCTGGCGGCCTCTCCGCACATGGGGATAACTACTCGTCGGCACCGTACTCGATCATTGGGTACTCGACGTCTTACTGCTCAAGATGACTTACCTCAAGAGGCGTGGTCTGCGAGACCTTCATCTTCTTGGCTACCCGCTTCTTGGCGGGGTTGCGCGGCTTCTTCGGCGGCGCGGCAAGGCTAGCCTCCGGGGCTAGCGGAGGGTCTTGGACGAGAGGCACATGAGGCAAGCTCGGACGGCTAAACCTCGACCGCGGTGGAAGCGGTCTGCGAGCGTCTCCTCGTCCTCTTCGTCATCGGAGGTATCCTCCACGATGACGGGATCGTCGTCTCCGACTACTCGGCGCTCCTTCACCTTCTCCACCGCCGGAATCTCAATTCCGCTCGGTGGTGGGCGCGGCTCGGAGACGAACCGCTTCACATCGTCTGCATCAAAAAGACACAAAGGCGTCGGCAACTGCGCTACAAGTGCCTACTACTCGACGAGGCGGGTACGGCTACTTACCTCGTTGGGCGGGCGCGCGGCGGAGAACTCCTCGACGGGGCACGCCGTGTACTCGGCATGTCCTTGAAGATCTTCGACAACCTCTCGACGATGTCGTTGTCTTCAATCTCACCCCCGGCATCCGCGACGTGTCGTCGTCGCCGGTGTACTCGAAGCCCATCGTATCCCGCGCCGACGGCGGGCCGGATCCGACGCTTCATGAAACCGAAGGCCACATGCTCGGCCCTCGGTCCCGCATCCCGCGGGGCCTTGATTCTTCCCGGCAACTCCGGGAGCCGGATCCCCTCTTGCATGGTGGGTTCCGTGTTCCACCACTCCTGGTGCTTGGGCTGCCGTCCGCTCGGCTTCGGCAGCTCGGGATGGTGGTTCGTGGTATAGAACCACCTCGTCTTCCAATCCGTGTTGGAGTCCACGAGCTTGTACGCCAAGTGCGCTCGGCGGCGTCTTCCCTCAAGCGGATCCCGGCCCCGCCGACTACTCTAGGGTTGGAGGCGCTGGGCTGCGGCTTCACGCGGAAGAACTTGCGGAAGAGAATCCAATGCGGCTTGATCCCCAAGAATGCTTCGCGAGAAATGGACGAAGACGAAGCGTGGAAGATTCCGTTGGGGTTCAAGTTGAGGTACTCGATGCCGTAGTACACGAGAAGTCCTTTGAAGAAATCGCTCGGCCGGGAGCGCAAGCCCGCGCTCCACGAAGCGCGAGAACATCGGGATCTCGTCCTCGCGCCTTCTCCATTGGATAGGGATCTCTGCGGCGGACCTCCACATGTCGATCTCCTTCTCCCCGATGAACCGGAGTTCAACGGGGGTCGGCGAGTCTTCGGTCTTCACCTTCGACCTTTTCCACTCGCGGCTTGGGTCGGCGCGCGGTGGAGATGTGGGCGCGCCGCTCCGGTGCCGGGCCGCGGCGGCTTCTCGCATGGCTCCTCTTCTTCCCGCCGGCCTTCAACGTCTTCGACGGGGACGGCTTCATTCTCCAAGAACGAGGAAGTCTTCACTCGCATCCGCTCGGGGGCTACCCTACGGCTTTCGGGTGGCGATGCGCTTGGATCTCTTGCGGCGGCGGTGCTCGTTGGAGTGGATCTACTTCAAGATTCAAGTGCGCGAATGATTGCGGCTCACTTGGGTGAAAACCCTAAGGGTTTCGGCTTGAATTTATAAGCCAAACCGCCTCCGTAACGGGCGGCGGGATAAGTCCGCGCGTGGGCGACTCGGCGGTTCGCGCGTGACTCTTCGTATTCTACTAGTCGACGTGCCTCACCTCGGTGGCTCGGCTACTTCTACTCGACTACCTGGGACGCGGCTAGTCTCAAGAGCATCTCAGGACACATTCTCCAAAAGAAGACCCTTCAATTCGAGAGGAAGTACTCGACTCAAGGCTCGGGGGCTCCGTGCCACGTGTCCTTCGGTTTTTTCTCTCCGGATTTTTCGGGATTTTCTCTCCAAGACTTCGGATAGATCCTCAGCCAGAGCCCGCGGCTCGAGGCTCGGGGGCTACTCCACGTGGATTGCGGTTCGGCAAATCGCATCTTTCTTGACGGCCCGGCTTCAAGACAAGGCGGGCATTTTTGAAGACCTTCGAAGGCGGATTTCAAGGACGCTTGGGACTACTCGAGAAGACTTCAAGATTGCTCGGACATCGGCTGGAGTACATTCCGGCCTCGGGATGCTTCGACTACTCTTGAGGACTTTTGACTTGTAGCACTCGGGGACGCTTGAGGACTACTCGTTAAGGCCGTCAAGACTCTCGGAAGCTATCCTTCTCGACTACAAAGTACTCGGGGGCTTGTCGTATGGACCTCCCTGGGCCCACTACCTCGGTGGGTACCGGGACCGACTACTCGGTGGGCCCCGGGACTACCCGACTTGCGCTACACGGCACCCGAAGGCGTGGAGCACAAGGACGACAAAGGAGTAGTACTCGGATAGGACTCGTACATGTTCCGCACCGTGTAGAAGTCTCCTAGACGTACTCGACTAGTACTCCTTCCCTACTCCGACTTGTAACCACGCCTCCGGACTATATAAGGCGAGGCGAGGGACCGATCCCGGGATCACCCGACCTAACCTCACCTCATCCAACTCACGGCGCACCATTGCACCATCGTGTAATCGTGCCCTATCAATCCGAGCTACGCGGCATACGGGACGTAGGGTATTACGCACCTCGCGGCCCGAACCTGTCTAAATTGTGTGTCGCGTGCCTCTTCCTTCGAGTTACCGATCTCGGCGAGTCACATTCATCTACTTCGGGTACTCCCCGTAGTAGGTTGCCGGTCCAAAACACCGACGGTCATCTCAACCTCGAGTCAATTTACTACGTAACAGGTGCGGTTTTGGAACCGGCATGTTCCGGATCCCTGTTAAGCCTTCCGGTCATCAACTTTTTCTGCCTTGACGACGGTGACAACAGAGGCGAGGAGTTCACATTAGGGTCCCTTTGGCCACAGCTGTGCCAAAGGGGGCCAGAAAACTGCTTCGCCCACGAATGGCTTCGCCTCCTCCCGTGAATCCCGCTCTCTAGAGCGAAAACGCCCGGACGCAGCTGAAAAAGGGAGCTTCGCCCGCTTCGCCTGCTTCGCCTCGCGTTCGTGGACTGCAGTGCCCTTCGGTGGGGCCCGCCAGGACGCCCTCGGTTTGCCCTCGGGCACGGCTCGGAGCTCGACGGCGACGACGCGAGGGGAGGTGGAGGCGGGGGCGGGCGCGGACGAGGGCCGACCGCACCGCTCGCCGGCGGGGGGCGACGAGGCGGCGGCGGCGGCGCGCCGGAGCCCATCGCGGGGCGGCCGGCGCTAGGAGAGGTAGGTGGCGGAGCCGGGAGCCGGCCGCGCGGCGGGTGCCGACCGCACGCCGGTTGCCGGCCCGCGGGGGGGGGGGGGGGGGGGGGACGCGGCGAGCGGTGCGGCCGGCCGCCGGGGCCGGAAGGAGTGGCGTGGGTGGAGCTCGGGTGAGCCGACCGTGGTGGAGACTGGAGAGAGGATAAGGATGAAGAAATGAGTGGATAAAGGAAAAGTTAAATAGGAAGTAAAAACGAAAAATAAACGAAAAGGAAAAAAAAGAAGGGTATTATAGACATTCACTCTTTACACAGTCAGGAGAAGCTGTTTTGCCAAACGTTTCTCTAAAACTGATTCAGCTTCACTAGCGAATACGCTTCACCAGTACAACCACAGCTGAAGGTGCCACAGCCGCGGACATAGTTGTGCCAAACACACCCTTAGTCTTTAGTTTCTCGTGCTGTTGCCGGTGATTCCTGTGACTGGCCACCAACCTAAACATCCTATAAATTGACTGTTTCCTCATTAGAGCAACGCCGCCAATTGTGTCGGTGTAATACTGATCGATCAGTACTTCCGTAACTATTCTTCGCAAGACTGCAGTCCACTCACTTGCTCAGCTCCATAAAACAACTTTAAAAAAAGGAGTGATTTACCTACATGCCATTAAAAATACGGTGGTTACGTGCATGCCATGAGAAGTTTCGTAGACACCTGTGTGCCATGTACTCAACTTTTGTTTACCCACATACCATTCCGTCTATATCTTGAGCTGACGGTGTCAAATAGACAGGTGAAATGACCATATTACCCTGTAGGCCCCACCAATTCTTCCTCCTCCTTTCTGTCGCTGCTTCCTGCTTGCCACCACCATGGCTGCTCTGCCCCTCGCCATCAATGGCGGACCGGGCGTCTACGGCTTCGTCCGCCTGAGGTCCTCGCCGGTCGGGTGGCCCGGCCTTCGCGCGGCGGAGCTCGCCCGCGCCGCCGGCGCGCGCGGCGGAGCTCGCTTGCACCGGCCGGCCGCGGTGGCGCTCGCCCACGCCGGCCAATCTTCCTCCTACCCATCTCCTTTCCCCGATGCCGGCGTGGATCGAGGTCGGGTCGAGGTTCGCCGGGGGGCCGAGCGGCGGCGGCCGGCGAGCGCCGACTTCACCCTTGCTCTCAGCGACGGTGGGCAGCGCGCGCAGCTCGACACCACCGGCGGCATCCGGGCATGAGCACGGCAGCTCACAGCCCTCGCAGCCACCAGTCTCAAGTACGTGCTCAATTGAATCCATGGGCTACCAAATCAAGCACCTAGCAATCTTAATTTAATTGAATTTATTATGCATCGAATCGTTCCCATGGCCAAATGAAGGAGAGAAGGATTCCATCTAGGAGAGAGACGGAGCTGGTCGTGTGAGCGGACGAGAAGTCCTTCATGGCCGGGTTCCCCGCAGGCCGCAGCCGCTTGTGCTCGTGCCGCCCCCGCCGATACTCTGCTAGGAGCCCCCCTCCTCCGTGCGTGCAGCTGCTTCGACCGTCCTCGTCTGCAGCTTCCCTCGACGGGCGTGGGGAGGGGCACGGTCGGCCCCTGTGGTGACGAGGAGGAACGGGGAAGCGCGACTGGGCACGGGTGGGCCACCCCCTCGACGGCGACAGATGATATTTGTGGCAGGCATCTGCCATGTACAGGAGAAGGAAGAACGGAGGAGAAGGAGATGGGTAGTGGGCCCACAGGGGCAAAATCGTATTTTCCATACGTGGGTTCCACATGTCAGAGCCATGAAACCGTTAAGTTCTAACTGAAGGCGGACGAAATGGCATGTGGGTAAACAAAAGTTGAGTACATGGCACACAGGTGTCTACCAAACTTTTCATGGCACGTGCGTAACCACCATATTTTTTAATGGCACGTAGGTAAATCACTCAAAAAAAAAGACATAGGCTTTTTTCAGAGGAAAAGAAGACATAAGCTGACACCGGGTACGGTAGACACACATGATCTTGCTAGCCAACTTAAACAATGGTTATGAATGGAGCCATGTGTTATTTTGGTGTTAGTTTGGACTAACACCCCCAACAAAACTAACACCTCCAAGAGGTGGTGATTAGTGTTAGTTCTAGTGGATCCCACACCTTTTACTCTTTCTCTCTCCATCTAGATCCTTCAGTGATTGTAAAAGTAGCACAATATGCAAAAGTATCACATGTATCCATGCATCTAAGGTGTTAGTTTGTTAAGTGTTAGTTTGGGGTGCAAAAGACTACCACTAAAACTAATACTAACACCAACCATCCATTTATGATGTCACAAATGACAGAGCTACTCCACCTAATTTCCCGTTGCAGATAGTTAGTTAGTTATTAGTTGATTAAGAAGGTAACCTACCTACTGTAGACTGTAGTTCGGCCACGCGAGCTCAATTAACCAGGAGCAACGTGACGACGGGATAAGACCTCCACCAAAGTATCGGCCGTTGAGTAGGAACCGGGGATTAGATTAGACTAGGCTATAGTTTGCTTTGATCCCCGTCGCCGTCCGCGGGATACTCTCTCTGGCTTGACGCGCGCGCGCCAGGACGTACGTTGCGGTTGCGCCGTCAAGCGACTCTATTAAACAGGGCCGAGCACCACCCGTCGCCCATGTGCCGCGCGGCGCCGCGGGCGGCACCGGCACCTACCTTTACCGCTACCGGGACGTGGCGGACCGGGCGGGGCCCGTACGCGCCCGTGTGCCGCCGCCGTGCCGCATCTTCCAGACTGGGAGAGTATTTGTTTCCCGTGTGCCGACGTGTTGCCTGGCATTTGTTTGCGCTCCGCTGTTGGTTGCATTGGCGGCCGATCGAGCCCATAGTCCTAGACTGGCGAACGGTGCTAGGTTTCAGATAATCTTTTTTTAATTTCGACCAACGAACAAAGTTTTGTGCACGAGTTTGCATTGGCATTGTGTAGCTAGCAACATTTTTTTTAAGGACACGGCTGGGACGAGATTTTTTTTAATTTGAATTTTGGGCCCTGCCGACGGTAGGAAACAAGTGATCGAGCTTTCAACGTCATTGAGACGGCACTTGAAACTGTGTTCGTGGACTTATACGATCGGAAACATGGAGGGAGGGTTCGGCATCGGTCTCTTTCGGAACAAAATTGGATGGTTTCGCATGCAGCATCCAATAATCATGACGATCGGGTGGATGGTTCATTCGACAACGAGATTTCCTACACGGAGTCCCTAAATTTTCGCGTGCCTCCAAAGGCATCGCTGTAGCCAGGAGTAGTAGCCTAACCCTGTGCTGCCTGTACGCGTGGTTTTTGCTTGGGGCTAGCTGGAGTAGCTTGAGTGCCCTTGGTTTGGTGTCTGCAGTTCTAGGCTGTCTGATTTGGCATTTTGCCGGTGTCGTTAGGAGCCCCAGATGATCGATTTAGCGTGTCGTTTGCCCACAAACACGACACGAAAACAAAAATCTTGAGCAAATGCAATCACATACGTGCACACCTCGCTGACGGTCGGTCGCGCACTGATTTGCACGGGGCGTGCAGCGTGCGTGCACGCATGCACGGCCGCCCGCGGCCGCCGAAAGAAGCGCCGGTGCTGTCCCAGCTTGACGCCATCAGGCCTTTTAATCGCCACGCTACGGAGGATCTTGAGGTATTTAGAAGCAAGGACCAAGGACTAAGCTCAGACAAAACTAGAAAGGCCGGCGCGCCGTTGCCGCGCCAGGACCTGTAGTCCAGTGATTAGTAGGTTGGTTGAGAATATTTTACAGGATTTAAAGCTGTTGTTTAATTTTTTAAACCTTTAGGTATTTTAAGTAAAAATGTAGGGACGTGGATTGATTGTGACGAAGTTAGGTGGTTTTTCCGCAATGTTGTGAACTGTGTAATCAGATTTACAAAAAGTTTGAGGTTTTTCACAAAAGTTTGTAAACCTGTGTTAATTTCTCTAAAGTTCTGGTTTGTGAAAGATGCATACGGAGTAGGTCGTAGGTAGATTATTATAAATTATGCATGAATAGCAGGAATAGAAATTCTGCCGCGGCATTGCGGCACTCAGATTGATGGACCAGGCTAGATTTTTACCATGTGAGTTGCATATTGAAATTAGGCCTTGTTTAGTTGGCAAAATTTTAGGAAAAATTTTACTACTTTTTCAACTCTCTGATCTATCACATCACATTAAATACACCAAAAGACATATGTTCGGAGCAGTAAATGTAGGTAAAAAAATCACTAATGACACAGTTTTGATGTTCTTTGCGACACGAATCTTTTGAGGCCATGGTAGGATAATATTTACCACAAACAAACGAAATGTGCTACAGTATGCTACAGGAGTTCAAAATGTTGAAAAGACAAATTTTTCACCAACTAAACTACTCCTATTTGTTTTAGCAAAAGTTGATCATGTGATTTCTGTCAGTATGTTTGATCGGTGAAGTCCGTTGTTTTTTTTCGGAAATGGTTCCAGGCGTCCAGAACTCCGAACGGAGCAGTAAAAATTGGATGGACTCATGGACCAGTGCTACTGCCACCTCCACACGCATGTCAGCATGTGCTACATGCTGAGTCTTCTGGCTCTTTTTTTCTCCACGGGAGGGGGTGGTACATGAAGCTTATCCTTTCGCTTCCGTTCTTTTGCAACCACACAGGAGCATCTCTGGCGCTTTTGCCGTGCGGCCCACTGGCCGTTCACTCGAGCGCCGCCGGGGTGAGAAGAGGACGAGAATCTCTCCGCGGAGCGGGCCTGACCGGGAGGCGCAGCAGCGGTGGCCTTGGGCGCGGGGGGGGCCGGCCGGGAGGAGCGGCGTCGCCGGCCCGGGGCTTGCCGCCGCCCCGGGAGGCGCGCCGACCTCGGCGGGAGGCGTGGCAACCGGGACACGGGAGGTGTGGCGGCGCCGGGCCGAGGCCCGCCCGGGAGGAGCGGCGACGGCTAGTCATCCTCGAGCTCGCCGCTGCGTAGCATCCCCCTCACCCGCGCTGGCATTGAGATCCGTCACCGCGCCCTTTGATTGCCGGCCATCATGCCCCCCGCCTTCTCGGGTGGTCGCCTTCCGGACCGCGGCGCGCGGGGAACACGACCTTCCCGTTCGGAGGCGGCGGCGCGGTCTTCGTTGGGCGGCCTCCGGCGGCGGCGCGGCTTGTTGGGCGGCCTCCGGCGGCGGCGGTGAGGTGGCCTCCGGCGGTGACGGCGGCGTACCCGGCTCCACCGCGCGCGCGGAGCCGGTCCCTCGCCTTTCTCTTGCCGGCGGCGAAGCTTGGGTGGCGGGGTCCGGAGGAAGGGGCGGCGCACGACGGGTGTACGCCTAGTCCGCGTGTGGATGACGGGCGGTGTCGTGGCGGCGCATCCGCGGAGGACCCTCACGCGGGGCGCGTCGATGTCCCCCTCTCCCGACGGTCGCGTCCCTCCTTCGCGCGCGCCCCTGTTCCCCCGCGGCGGCGCTCCGCATCGAGGTCAAGCGGGAGGTACGAGTCCGCCTCGTCGCCGGCCACGGCGACCTCCCCGGCCGTTGTTCTCCGGTGCCGTTCTGGTGCCGGCTGAGATGTTTCGAGAGATGACGCGAAACCACAGGAACTCTCACAGTGCCATTGAAAGCGACAGGGGAGTGCTTGGAGCCGTTCGATCTAGTTCTGACGGTCGAGATTTTACTGGTGACGTGGCACGATGTGTGGCCAGGGAATGAACTCGGCTTTCGTCTTGTAAAGATAACGCAGAGACGAAGAAACATGGCCATTTTGGCTTGTCGAGGAGAGAGAAAAGAGCGAACCAGACAAGAGTCAAGAGACATCGCACGTAGTATGATGTATGCCCGTTGACACCGCGTCGCGCCGCGGCAGCTCGCGTACAAACGCGCGTGTGGCAGTAGGCACAGCACGATAACCTACTCCCACCGTCCACGAAAACTTGCAATTCTAGCTATGTTCACACATACCAATGAGAAGGTGAAAAGACACTTATACCCTTGCCCTAGCCAATTAAATATTGCTTCAAACACTGACGGAATGGATAGACACGTCACTCTAGAGCCTTCCGCAATCCCACCTCTTGTCGCAGCTCCACACACACGGAGTGACAGACCCCATCCGCAACCACCTCCATGGCCGGAGTCCCCCTCGAAGGGACGTCCTCCATGGCATCTTCATCCTCACAGTCGGGCGAAAAGCTCTCCCTGGTTGTTGATGCGGTATCCATTGCGTCCGATTCGGCAATAGCACGCAACAATCCAACCTCCATCTCCTTCGATTCAACCTCCGTGCCCATCAATACTGGCTCTGCGCACGCCGGCGAGCTTCCTACGACCGCCCCCGCCCACCTCCCCAACTCCACTGTCACCTCCTACCTCCCTGCTTTCACAGATTCGTTGGTAGAATCGACGGGTCCAAAGACCGCCCGCAATCCCGCGTCTAGAGATCTGGTCGTGGAGTACGAGGAAACCAGCCAACAGCTGCAGCTCTGTGCCAGGGGTGCAAGTTGATTATAATGTGGTACACCTCCGAACCTCTTTAAGACAATTACCTGTACTACTTCTTCAAAATTTTGAAAAAGTACTACAAATGATTAAACTAAAGAGGATTGGATGTGCACCTAATGGTTACCCCTTTGCACGATTGCCTCTGTGCTGTGCTCTGCACGTCTGGCGCTCGCAGCCCACACGGGCAGGGATTTATAAAAAGGGAGGAATGGAAGGAAAAAAAAAGGGAGCAAGCGTCTCGGTCACGACGTCGAAGACCGACATGCGGGACCCAGATTGCGGACCCCAGCACGGCTCATTCCCACCCCGCACGTGCGGCGGCAGCTTTATCTTTCGACCCCGCACCAGGATCCTCTACGGGGTGTTCCAAACTTGGGAAAATTGACCGCGCCTGCTTTATCAGCTCTGTTAATTTGTTCAGTACGTTTCACAGAATCACAGGTGCTTTGCTTCATTTGTTATTTCACGTTCAGGGAGGAGGTAAAATGAGCCAACGTCACTGTTCACGCGGAGCCAAATTTGCACGACGGTTTGTGCAGTTGCGGCTGCACAACCGCAGAAGATCCCAGGGCAACCACCCGCCAGCTACTCCAATGGCAGTCCCGTAGATAACTCAAAACTCCATGCCCCTTGTCCTCGCCACGAAACCACACGCCGTTAGCCTCTTATTATAGACTCTGTGCCGTTCCCTGGTTCTTTTTCAACAGCGCCGCTGCGAGCTCGTAAACGCCCGTCCCTCCCACAGCCCACGCGCGCGCAGAGAGCGAGAAGAGAAGAGGAAGCGAGAAGCTTGGGAGAGAGAGAGGCAGAGCAACCGAATCGATGAAGGCGGAGACGACAGCGGTGGCCGTTGCAGCCGGCGGCGGCGGTGGTGGTGGAGGAGGAGGAGGAGGCGACGAGTGGCGGTGCCGGAAGCACCCGGCCGCCGCGAGATCCGGCGGCGGGGTGTGCCCGTACTGCCTCCGCGACCGGCTCCTCCGCCTGTGCCCCAACTGCGCGCACGTGCGCCCCTGCCCCTGCGCGGCGTCGTGCGCCTCCCCGTCCTCATCCTCCTCGGCGTCCGGCGACGCGGTGGGGCGCGTGCACAGCCTCATCGAGCGGGAGCACCGGATCGCGCGCTCGCGGTCCGTGGCCGCGGGCTCCTCCGCCTCGTTCGCCGCCGCCGCCGCACCCTGCTTGGCGCCGGCCTCCGGGGGCGGGAGGCGTAGGGCGCGGGTCTGGGGCTGGCCGCCGTTCTGGAAGCCCTCGGCGCGGGACGGGGACGCTGACGCGGAGCCGGAGGAGGACGACGACGAAGGGCTGGGCCTGGCGCGCTCGAGCTCCGTCTCCGCCACGACTGTTGAAGTCAAGACCGCGGCGGCAGCGGCGCGGGCGCGGTGGGGGTGGCACTTCCCTAGCCCGCTCAAGGCGTTCCGGCACCGGAGGTCGTCGGCGAGCGTGGCCGGGCAGGCGTGAGCACCGCAGCGGAAGGTACCACCTCCAGATGGCCGGAAAAGTGATCAGCGAGGTGGGGTGGTGGCCGGGAAATCGTTAATTATTAATTTTAACTATATATGAGGCGGTGGATTAGAGGGAGGAGCGTTCGATCTCCTTTTTCTCCTTTTGTGGTGGCGTGCCACTAATTCCATGATTAAGTTAGACGAAAGACGTGAAAGCCTGTGATCTGGGCGGGATGTGTGTGCATATGCTAGTAGTGGGGTGATGATCGATCTCCTCATGGGTTCCCTTCACTTTTAGTAGTGTGCTTGTAGCCCCACTCTGTAACACCAAATTGGATATTTTAAGCTCCCCAATTTGATCTACCTTTTCTTGTACTACTGCTACATTCACCCCCATGAACTCAAGCATTAGTCTCTGAATTGAATTTTGGTTTTCTTCGATCACTTTTGCATGGCCTGCTGGCCCCGTTGGGATGATGTTCAGGCTACGCGGCATCAGTGCATCACGCTGTACTTATTACAGAAGAAGTGCACGCTCGGCTGACAGATCGACCATGCGTGCCTTGTCAGTTGGCGGCATATGCATCGATGGTGTACATTTCAGTGTTAGCATTAGAATGTTTCAAAAAATAGTGTTAGCTTCAAAGGGGGGAAACATCATTAGTTAGATCTAAAAATTGCGTATGGGCTCATCCATTCGACCATTCGCTTCACTCCACTCACTATCAAAGGCTCAAAGCGTACAAGCTTCCCGCAAGCAGAGCGGGCAGATCGTTCGTTCTCCGAGGCCACTGACAAGCTGGACCCTAGTTTTAAAAACAAGCTGGACCCACAAGGCAGAAGCAGCGTGACGTTGTTTTGATTGACCGATTTCCTTCCAATTTCATATTGTGTTAACTCACATTGAGTTATATCTTACTCCCTCTTTCCTAAAATATAAGGTATTTTAGGATTTTTAGGACAGATTAAAGATGTGGGGAAATGTCACATATACCCTTAGTTAATGATAATTAAAGGTAAGTTTTCGAGTTAACAAGTGCAATATTTGGCAAGGCTATAATTGAGTTGATTGAGTACTTATCAAAAACTCCTAAGATGCCTTATATTTGGGGACAATTTGGAACCCTTGAATGACGTTATCATTAATATAGCACTGACTCACAATATACAGTTTGAATGTACTATTATAGCACTGACACCCAATTTTCACACTGCGAATTGCGATGCAGGGGCGCCTCTCCAGCTCGAGGTCTCTTCTCTTCCCGCTATCCTGCACGCAAATTAAGATTCAAACTTTACGATCTTTGGTCAATAATTTACATATCAATTTTTTATTATTGTAATGTAAATTTGATATGATTGGATTTGTCATCTAATATACTTTTTAATGATCATATGTTTATAACCATAACAAATATAATATAAGAGAAATAGATGATCAAAATCTAATTTTGAAGATCGTCTCGTCTTATAAATAGAAAAGGAGGGAGCAGTAGGCTGGCCTCTACCGCGCCGCACCCTGGTGCCCTGTGTAGCTGTGCCCTGTCTCCCGCGCAGGGTGCCCTGTCTCCCGCGCGCGCGATGCGTCTAGCCGTCTGCCTCCTCGGCAGGCGCAGGTCGTTCGCAGCAGCGAGCAGCGAGATGGGCAGTCATTGGTTTCCGGTCTACAACCGCACGTCCTCACGCTCGGCGATTCGCCTCACGCTCTACCGGTTCATTTCTTGACGCAAATTCCTTCGAGAGATCGCCGATTCCGTGAATCGTTTAACCTACGGGCATAGCACATGTCTCGTTTTGTCAAATCCTTCTCTGACATCGCGAGACATGGGTAGGACAGGAGCTCTCCACTGCCGTGCGCGCCAGCAAGGATCTCAACCTGTCCATCAACACTCTTGTTTACTCCCTCCGTCCGCGAATAAACACAATTGCTGCGTTCAAATTTTGTCGTGAAAGCATGCAACTTTAGGGGATAACATACAGGTGTGGGACCCACCATTTATTAAAGAAATCACTTGTGGGAAAAAATAAAAAAACAGAGAAAAATCCACTGAAGTTGGCATGCTTTTCCCCACGCCGCGGCACCAGAAACTTCCAGAGCAGCACTGTGCTGCTTCCATTTTTTTTAAAATAGTAGGCACACTGCTCTGTCATTTACGAAGAAAAAGCAATTTTACATAACGAGCCGAAGCTGACACCACCAGACGAACACACCCTGAACAAAACAAACACACCCCGAACCACACACCGCCATCCCCAACCAACTGGGAGAGAAGACCGAAACAAGCCACCGCCACCTGCGCCGCCGTCACCAACGTTGTGCCACGCCGAAGAGCAACCCGTTGCAGGCACCAACAACCCCCGAGCTCATCCACCATGGGGCTGTCATCCTCAAACTGCACGTACATGACCGCCGATCCCTCAGATCCATAGAAGCATTAGCACACACTCCCATCACAGCACCAGGGACGCCCACTGATCCAGGCCACTCTGCGTGGGGGGCTCGCCTCACCCACCGTCTTACTCTCTCTGCCAAGAACTCAGGTAAGAAACGCCACAATAAGAGCATCTCCTCCACCCCGCTGTCATCGAGATCACCACCGCATCCAGCACAACAACTCAAGTCTTCCAGAATCCATGGGCCCTCAGCGCCCAGACAATAACATGGACCAACGCGCTTCCAGCAGCACCACCGGCAAGCTCCGCCACCACTAGCGACGAGGCTCCACAAACGACGCCTTCAAGATGGTTACGACGCCAAGACGCTGTCGTCACACGTCCAGAAGGACGAGGTTTTCACCCTGGGAGCCCCCTGCAGCGAGAGCGTAGTGCCTCGCCATGATGCCCCCAGCAGGGAGACCGACGCTGCAAGAGCGCCGCCATCATGCCCACCGTCAACCGGCGAGGACTTTCGCCCTACTGCACTACACCCGCTGCCCGCTCGCGGACCTGGGAGAGCATAACCCGCCACCTCCGC
Source organism: Cenchrus americanus (assembly GCA_947561735.1). NCBI lineage: Eukaryota > Viridiplantae > Streptophyta > Magnoliopsida > Poales > Poaceae > Cenchrus > Cenchrus americanus. The sequence continues at coordinate 26,032,958 of OX387241.1, read as the reverse complement.
AACACCACCACCTGGAGAGCCTTAGCGCCTCCCGAAGCACCACCACAGCACCGCGAGAAGCTCAAGCCAACCCCTGGCCCCACCGCCATGGTGACGCAAAGCGGCAGCACAGGAGCAGAGGGTATGGCACCAACCAGCCTTGGCCCGAAGCGGCTGCCAGTGGCCACCTCGGGCCCACTAGGGCCGGTCGCGGTCGCCCCACGCGGAGCCGCACCGGCCCGCCGCCGAGCCAAGCGGACTTGCGTCCGTCGGCCGCCGGCCGGCATGCGACCGCGGCGGCCCGGCACGGCGGCCCGCGCCGCCGGCCCCAAAGGGCAGCAAACCACCGCCGTCGAACCGCAGCCGCCGCGTCGCCCGTCGCCCGGGCGCAAGCCGAACGCCGCCGGCTCACGCCCACCGCAAGTCGGGGCATCGTCGTCGACCCGCCGCCGCGCGCGCTATCATCCTTCATGGCCACCGCCGCCGCCACCCGGTCACGGCCGCCACCCTCGAACGGAACAAACTTCACCCGCCGCGCAGCCCCGCATCCGGCCGTTGCACCGCCGGATCCGGAGGTCGCTCCCTCCGCCGCCGCGGGGCGGCCGCGCCGGCGAGTCACGCCGCCTAGCCCGAGCGGTCGCATCCGCCCGAACCGGGCGGGGGAGAAGGCGAGGCGACGCCACGCCGCTGCCTTCCTCGCGGTCGCGTGGGTTCCCGGCGGCCTGCTCAGGCAGCGGTGCAGCAAAGAGTGGCGGGTGGCGGCGGCTAGGCTTTGGGAGTCGCGGGTCACCACACGAGGGCGACCGTTGACGGAGAATTTCCGTCAACCTAGCTATGAGTTTACCTTTAATGTTGGTATTGATTTATTATTCTAACCACTAGAACTAACCCTCCGTATATAACAAGTCACTCTTGCATGTCGATTTTGGAGTTTATTGTTTACGTAGGAAATCTACGCTAAAGAGGAGACTTTCGGGATAAGTTCACCAAGCACTTTGGAAGAAGATCATGAAGCCCGACAAGAGTCAAGACACGTGATGAACATGACTTCAAATGACCCGAGGACTGAAGTGTAAACGTGCAAGTCTTAAGGGACTCAACCAGAAAACGTAGAATCTTGGATAGCAAGGATTCAAGCCTTAACCATGTAGGAAACGACGTCAAAGGCCCACATGCAAGTGCACACAAATAAGGAATCACGTGAGAAGCAACCGGGGAGGAAACCGGGGCCGAACCAGGCCGAAATGGGCCTGGGTCGGCCGACCGAGCCCAGCCCACTCCGGGCCCGGTTCGGCGACCCCTTTGCCCTAGGTGTTCGTCTATTTATTGCCTCCCTTCCTCCGTCCGCCGCCACATCGAACAAATCATTCTACCGACGCCATTCACCAGAAAACCGCCACAGCAAGATGAGGGAGAGAGTTGGATGAGCTCGTCGCAAGGATCAACGCCGGTGGAGGGAAGGAAGCAAGAGGAGGACTCCAAGCCGCTGGCCTAGGGGTGTTCCCAAGCTTCATCGCCGCCATCTTCATCGACGACGTTCTCCGGAGTCTCCATCACCCCTATGTGCTTCAATCCGTGTAAGATGATGGGGTAATGTCTCCGTTCATCCCTAGGGTTAGATGGATGCATGATATGTAATCTATACATGAACCTTATGCCAATCAATGCTTTATGGTCTATGTCTTCGCGTATGCTTTGTTTACATATGTTTGCGCAACATGTGGTCTTAGTAGGGTTTGTGGTAATCGTGGTGATTAGCTTAACCCTATGGGTGCTTAGGTATAGATGTGGTTATATGTGAAAGTGTTTGATTACCTTGCCTAGTGACAGTACGGTGGAGGGAAAAGGCTTAGCAAAGCCACATAACTGCCATGAAGCTAGTGTAGGCAACACCCATTTCATGTAGTAGATGCATCTTCATGTGTTCCTAAACTCTAGGGAGGGAACGTTTATCTATCTTAACCTCTCTCTTGTGTCCACTCTTTGCCATCTAGTTTAACCTTAGACTTCTTAGATTAACTTAGGTTAGATTGCTTTTACCTTAGAGTATCCTTTCTTTCAAGGCTTTCCAATCAACTAGATTAGTGCTTGATTAAGCGCTAGCAATCCCCTTGCTCCGTGGATTGACAAGAACCTTGGGGGTCACCCCGTGGTGAAAAAGGTGTAGGTCCGTGCGCTTGCGGATCGAAGGTTGTTACGTGTTTCAACTATCAACAAGCCCCTTTTTCTGGCGCCGTTGCCGGGGAGCAGATTTGACGTAGTTTTGTTGATTACTAAAATCTAACCCTAGTTTTCTAGAAAAAACCCTTTTGTGTTTTTATTTTTTATTTTTAGTGCCTAGATGGACTTGTTCACCTCACCTTCGGAGGACGAAGAGATGTCGCTAAGGGAGCTAGCAATGTCGTCAATGGAAGACATTGAGATGCAAAAATCAGATTTGACGCTTGCTACAACCCACTATGAAGTGAAGTCTAGAATCATCAAGTTAGTGGCAACAAAACCATTTAGAGGATCGGAGGATGACAACCCATATAGACACATTAAGGAATTCACGATGATATGCAACACGATGCAACAAGAAGGAGTTCCGACCACTTGGTTCAAGTGGAATAACTAGTACAGTACTCAACATCAATGACCAAACGGTTTGGTCACGGTACATGCAAATTTGGTCGCGGAACACTTTTTTATGACCAACTTATGACCAAATTGAATTAGTCACAGAAGCTCCGTCACATTTGGTCTACCATGACCAATCGGTCATTTTGGTCATAGAAGTGGAACTTTTCCATGACCAACACGTTTTTCGTCATAGAAGTGTATTTCTTCTATGACCAAGCCAAATGGTCACGAAATTGGTCACGGAAGGGGATGCCACGTGGCACGGCCCATGCTGGCTGCTGACGTGGCAAGGCACGTGCTGACATGGATATGATGACGTGGCTCTTTGACACAGCGCCACGTGTCGCGCTGCGGTTTGTCCACGTGTCGAGCTCTGAATGGTCCACGTGTCGCACTCAGGTTTGTCCACGTGTCGCACTCTGGTTTGTCTACATGTCGCGCTCTGGTTGCTCCACGTTTCGCTCTCTGGTTGCTCCACGTTTCGCTCTCTGGTTGCTCTGGTTGCTCCAAATTTATTTTAGCAAATAAAAATTTAAGCCCATAACATTTTTGCTTCGGCCCATAAAAATTATGGGCCGGAATCATTTCAGCCCACCAAAACTTTAAAAGCTACAGATCCCAAAAATTCAATAGCCTCATATCTTATCTTAATTACAGCATCAAAATAGGTACAATATCTCAAATAATATAAAAGAGCAATAATAAAAACTTCTGGCTTCTGCTTGTTCCTTGTAGTCTTATTTCAACCAATGAATCTCTCTAATTGCTTGTTCTTTGCTGCATTTAGATCCCAATCTGAAAAGCAAGTCACAAAATATTATCAGCAAGCAATATTTGGAAGTTACAAAATATTATCCTGCTGATAAGCAACCTAACTCCATAGGTGATTTGTGATGGACGGAGTAGACTAGGTGATTTCCTGGTACACCACCGAGACGATCTAAGCATCCACTCAAAACTGCAAACATATGAAAATAAAAAGGAGTTTGATTCAATTTAGGAATGCTCAGTACCAATGGTTCAGAAAACACAGGTATATGGACCAAAATTCAGAGTAAAATTGCAAAAGATTAATAATTCAAACACTCATGCATCCTGATGCTCCCAGTGACCAAATACAAAATGAATAAGTTTGACAGCACCATGGCTTTCTGGCAATAGTTTTTCCACGCAAACAAAGAGCATTCTCTTAATTCAACAAGCACATCAAGGTCTGAAGCAACATACTATGGAATTGGAATACCTGGTGTTCAAGTTATAGATTTAGTAATCTTGAGCTATTGGTAAATCCTAAACAACCCTAAAACTTAGCAATGTGATGATCAATGCAACCTGTTAAACCAAACCCATGTTATCGGCCACATACATATGTCAATCCGCCATGCTCCTTGAGCAGCTCGATCATGGCCTGCCTCTTAGCTCCCTCCGCATCGGCTAGTGGTACGTTCATAAAAAATAAACAAGTCAGCATCATTAACAGTGGTCCTCGATATGGCATCATAATTTACAGTCTGGACAAAGCCGTTGGACATCACCACTGTTTCACAAACACAACTCCAATTAGCAATCAGAAACCTAAAGTTCCACTGTACAGTAACGTTGCACACTAATTTTACATCAAACCAAAGCTTACAAATGAGCAAGCGCGACACATTGCGAGGCTAAAAATGTCAAGCAAATATTCTTCAACAACCGAATCAATGGAGGATCATTTCAGCAACAGCACAGTGACAACCAAGCATAGCTCCCAACCCCTAGGAATTCGCAGCAGAAGCAACAAATCTGTCAAATGTATCAATGTCTAAGCAGCAAGCGGAATCAGTTTTCCAAGTCTAACGAAGAAGATGACAAGACAGGAGTAACACCATCCCAATCCCACCGAACGAACGAAAAGCAGCAGAGCAGCTAATCGTGTTCCTCTCCCCCAATCGTCGATTCATGCCAGGAGGGTGATGGAGAGGAACGTCAAGGGCCACCCGCTGCACGACGTGCCCACAGAGATTAGTACTTTCTGAAATTGCAGAACCAGTTGGCAATCGCAGGAACATTTTCATTTCTTAACTTATTTCTTAACTTAATGCAGGTGTGCAAACTAATTGTTGGCTGATCCACAGTACATGCATTGATTGCATAGTGCTAGCACACATGAAACTAGACAGATGCTAAGTAATGCTAGCACACATGCAGCAACTCGTACGCCTTGTCGTGCTTGCAGCGGAACATCTGCTTCGAGATCAGAAGAAGAGCAGAGCAGGTGGAGATATGGAATCAACCAAAGGCATCGAGAGAAAACAACCAATCGAACCAAACCAACCAACCCTGGAGATGATGTCGGTGGCGTAGGCGAGGTGCGTGTCGCAGTGCTTGCAGCGGTAGACGGCGGCGCCGCCCGTCGCCGGCAGGCTCACCAGCAGGAGCCGCCCCATCTCCCCCGTCCGGATCTGCTCGCCGCCGCCGCCGCCACCACCACCAGCACCACCTGCAAAGGAAAAATGTAATCCAACCCAATCTGAGGAGGAGCGGGACGGACGGACTGACGGACGGGGACTGCCGCCGGCCAATCGATCTCGATCTTGATCTCGAATGGAATGGTGGAAGAAGGGATGGGGGGCAATTAGCGGAAGCAGATCAAATCAAATCAAATCAAATCGAACAAGGAAAGGGGGAGGGGAAATGGAAAGGAGAAAGTGGAAGCAAGCAACAACCCCCTCTCGCGGCCTCGCTCGCTGCTGACGGGACGACGAGACGAACTCCTCGAGGTCGGCGGCGCGGAGGGTGGCGACGGCGATGGGGTTCTGCGGCCAGAGCGAGGGCTCCTCGTCGCCGTCGGCGTCCCGCTCCGCATCCCGCGAGGCTTGAGGGGGAACACGAACGGCGAGGCCATCTCGCCGCCGGCGGGGCGGCGGCGGCGGCGAGCGCAGAGTTGGGGGTGGTTGGATTCCGGGGAGCGCGCTAAACCTAGGACAAGGGCCGGCGCGGGGGGAGCGAGAGGGGAAGGAGGCGGATCAAACGGGCGGGTGGAGAGGTGGGGGAGGGGGAGGTGATGGTGGAGGGGAGGACGGACTTCTGCGGAGGGGAGGGAAGGTGGATCTGCGGGTGGGAGCAGGGGCAGCGGATCTAGGGAGGGGGGGTGGGTGAGGCGGGAGAGGGGAGGAGGGACTGCGGGAGGAGGGGATGGGGTTAGGGTTAGGGTTGGATGCTGCGTTATATACCAAAGAAACACGATGAGAACCATTGGATCGACGATCGATGGCTGCAAATCCTTGGGCTATTTGGGCCGACATGGGCTTCTCTGTTTATTGTTTTTTCTTTTTCTTTTTTCCTTTTTATTGCACCATTGTGAAGTAACACTAAAAAATAATTATGTTATATGTACAAATATATTTTTTATATATAACAGTATGGATACAAGGTTTCATCTAGGAGTTTCAAGATTTTGCGAGTGGATTTTCTATTTTCTATCATTTAAATGAATTTCTACGTGTTTACCGAAAGTAATTCAAAATTGACCTATATGTGCATCTAATAAGTTTAAAAAATTCAAAAAAATTATATTTAGGCGCCTATGGTCCATTCTAGGCCACATCTAGGAGATTGATGAAAAATTCAATTGGCTTGTAGGAAATTTCAAACTTCTACTAGTCACCTTGTTATAAAATAATGATAATAATAAATAAAAATTATCAAAAAATTATGTAAATTGGCATAGGATCATTTTATCAATGTACAAGCTTGACAAAAATGTTTCATAAGATTTTGTGAAAATTGGAGTATACATTGTTCATAAACTAGCTAGATCATCACATTGTTCATACAACTCAACTTAAACCTCAAAGTTTGTACACACTCAAATACTTTCCTACTCATGGGCACTTCAAATTTGGGTGCAACCTTGTGTTGACCATAACATTAGAGAATATTATGTTATATTAGCAATTATTATGAAAAAACATGTTTTTTATATTCTCTTTTTAGTTGGAAAAAGATATGTTGTATGAAAAGCAATCAAGAAATAGTAATTAAGATACAAACAAATAGCACTGAGTCAAACATCTTGATTTTAGAAAAAATTAGAAAAAAGAATCAACCGATTTGGAGTTCGTATGAGGAAGAAAAACAGTTTACAAGTTTTAATTCGAGGAAAAAAAAAGAAATCGGTCCTTCCTCATGAACACGTGACGAAATGGAATGAATTGATCGATTTTTCTTTTTTTCCTCGGATTAAAACTTGTAACTAGTCGTTCTCCCTCATACGAACTCGAAATGAGGTGATTCTTCTTCCTAAAAATTTTTAAAATCATGATTTATCAAGTTATGATGTTGGATTCAATCATTTCTTCATGCAACAAAACATGAGCGATTCAAATTTTAAAATCCAAGTTTGACTCGGTCAAAACTCAGTCCTACGAAACACGAAATGAACTCGAATGAAAATCTTTTGAACACAAAAGTTTCATAACTTGTCGAGATTAACAAACTTTGTGTAGGTCAAATTTCCATTTGAGGAAGTGGTGATATTATGTAGTTCAAATATAACAAGTCACTCACATAGTTTAAGGAAGGAACTATGTGAGTGACTTGTTATATTTGGACTACATAGCACTCAACTTTTTTGAAATGACTTGAGATTTTTTGTAGTCATTTGTAGCAAAAATATGGTCCCTCACAAGAACTTACATTTTTTGGACAATTATTTTAATTTTTATAATTTTTACGTGTTGTGTGAGACAAAATATGGTGAATTTTACATTGAAAACTCTATAATTATGCAGCGACCTCCACATGTATTTGTTTCCTATGACACAAGGGCATGAGAAATGGTACTAAGAAGGAAAAACAATTTGATGTGATTGCTAAGAGTAACATTTTGTCCTCAATATATGTAGACGTTTTCAATAGAGTTTTTAATTGTGAAAATGCTCATGAGCTATTGTCACACCCTGAAATTTCCAATTTTCGAGATGTGAATAGAAAGAATAATTAAATAATGATTTTCTCATAATTTTAAAAAAATTTCCAACATTTATTTTTCTTTACAAGGAATATAGTATAAGAAAAATCCATTGTTTGATTTTCTAAATTGAATAAAAAGTTATGTGTGTTGCATTCATGCCGAGGCATCTGGTGGTTCTTGAGTGCAAAAGGTTTAAAAAATGCGTTTAGGAGCTGTCCTAATTTTCCCGATTTTTCTGGAACTTATTCTCATTTTCCTTGAGCTATTTCTATTTATTAGAAGGCTCTAAAATCTTTTTCATGAGCTTCAAATGTTTTATTTGGATTGCTCATGTCTTAATCTATCTCTAGGAATTTTCCTGGAATTTTTGTGATTTTTCGAGTATTTTTCGTGCTCTAAAAACATTTTCTGGTGTTTACTGCAATTGTTTTCGCATTGAAAAATAAATTCGAAAAAACCTATCCTACTGGAGCCCGCTCGGCCCGCCCGCCAAGCCCATCGGGGCCCGACCACATGCAGCAGATTCGTCTCACTCCTCACTCGTCAACTGTGACCAAATTCAACAATTCGTCACTATTGAATAACTACTATGACCAAATTGGTATATCGTCATAGAAAGAATAATCTTCTATGACCAAATATTTTTTTCGTCACAGCAAAGAGAACTTCTATGACCAAACAGGAAATCGTCACTAGGTAATGGTCATAGATGATAGCATTTGTACTAGTAATCTTTTTCCGTTCTCTCTCGAAGATGAAGCGCGAAGATGGTACACACTTGCATCCGTTGAAGCAAAAGGAAATTGAGATGAGCTAGTGAAGAAGTTTCTCTTGAAGTTCTTTCCCATAAGCAAGGTCCAAGAGTTAAGGAGGCAAGTGCTCACTTTCAAGCAAGGAGAGGATGAAGGAATTGATGAAGCATGGGACCGTTTTAATGAGCTACTTGAGCGAGGCCCGAACTTGGGATTTTCCGGTGACTTGATGTTGCATACCTTTTATTTTTCACTAACCCCTAACTCGTCTCGTTTTGTAAGCATGTGTGCAGGCGGTGATATAATGGATAAAACAGTTAGTGAAGCCGCACAAATCTTACAAAGGATAAGTAATGGACAGAGAACACAACGAGATTGGCAAAGACGTTGTCGGGAGGAGCAAAACAACAAAAGCAAGCCCAAGGTGCTTGCTGAAATTTCTGAAAAAGATGAACCGGAGGTCAAGGAAGATGAACCAACCATACCAGAAATTAAGATCCACTTCCTAAGGTAAGAGAAGTCATTTCGGATGTTAAAAATGTTGAAACTAACATGAATGTAGGCCGAAGTATGTGGAATGCTAGACCATTGGCGGAGTTCGATCAATCCGGTTGGATTCAAGTCGATTTTGCCCCACTAATCAACTACCGAAGGAAGGAGGAACGCCGACACGCTGCCAAACTAGTTGAAGATATATTTGATCAAGAGATGAGTGGAGAGTCGATCCAAAAGATATTTGAAGAAGAAAGAGAAGAGTACAACCGTGACGAGCCTAATGACTCAAAGGATAAATGGGAGGAGATAGGGATCAAGCTAGAAGATGAATGTGAAGGAGTTAACATAGAGCAAGTGCTCCAAGAAGGCCCCTCCCCACAAGGTGATAGCTTGTGTGCTATTGAAGCCCACACAATAGTAAGGCAAGACATGGAAGTACTCAAGGATTAAGAAAAGAGTGAATCAACGAAGAGCGATCTTGACGACATGTGGTACACGGGAGATAAAGAAAGTAACATACAAGACTTTGAAGACAAAGATTGGGATGACAATGAAGACTTCAAAGAAGAGACAAATGCAAATGTATTTGATGGATTACACGTTCCACATGATGAGATGGAGGGGGTGCAAAAAGGTAACAAAGAGACACCTTCACTCGTTGAGATTGATTCGCCTTCAACACCGCTAGATGAACCAAATATCACTCTCGTTGAAAAAGCTCTAAGGCCAAGGTACGCATTGAAATCTCAAGATGTTATTGGTATTGATGATGATAAATTCAAATACTCATGCTCAACCAATAAAATAAATGATAGTTTAAATTCTATGCATTGTGACAATAATGATCATGTTGATAGGCAAGATTTTCTTGAAAATGAAAAAGAGGAAACATTTATGTTTGAACCAATTAATCTCACACCTAAAGAACCTTTGCCTAATGATGAGATAAGTGCTATGCATGAAACATATGCTTCTTTTATTTACACCTTGACTTGTTGCTACAATTCGCATGTGGTGTTAATTATAGACGCGTATGTTTACAATAAGTTTTGTAAATTTCGATCATGTTTTGCGCTTGGTCAAGCTAATGACCTTAAAAAAGGTACATGTCGGGAGAAGGCCCAATTTTCACTAACCATGTAGACAAAGTTCGAATAATGAAAAGAGAAGTCATGCCTAGAGAGAGTTGCAAGATAAATCATCAACATCTCCAAATCCCACGATGGATGCTGCTGTATTTATCAATTAGAGAGCTTGTTCAGAGGTGTACAAATGGAGAAAATGAGATATTCAGAAGCTCCATCAAGTTGCCATTCCAACGCATCAAGAACCAACGAATTTGAAGACCAGCGCAAGGAGTTATGGAGAAAACATTGAGCGATGCGTTCTGAAATTTCAGGACAGATTTCATCGCCGAAGTAAAACGGACGTAACTCTCTTGTCTGGAGTCCGATTTGGGCAAATAAAGACTCGTTGGAAAGGAAATTTTGTGCACTGTGCAACGGAGTAGAGCTTGGGTATACTTTCTGTTTTGGACATTAAAGAAAAAAATTCATGGAGTGAAGGCAGCACCGAAGGATGATAAAAGGAGATAGCAATGAAACAAAATGATGCCTTGGGCAAGTCTTCTATAAGTGATAAAGTACAACATGGGAAGTAAATTAAAGCTGCATTGGTACCTTTTCTTCTTGCATGAAGGGCCATGGCTATGCCACGAAAAGAAGGTATGTGAGAAAGTCGAGCTCTATGACTTTAAATGAAGCGCTTTTCGGGAGGCAACCTGTTTCTTTTTGTTTTTGTTCCTTTCTTAGAGAGAATAAAGAATAACACCATCTTATGATGATCAACTTGTGGTTATTAATCTAAGTTTAGTTTTCCTTTTTAGAACCACCATCATGTTCATGATCATATTTATTTATTTGCATGCATTGCATTTTGTTATCAACGTGATGTTTCTTTGCATGTACATGTTTGCGTATAGTTGACTTGGTTGTTTTAAGGCTCAATGATGTATGCTTTCATATCCATGTTAATGCTCTAGCTGGGCATTTTCCTTTTGTGGTCTTGTGTAAACGTGGTGTTTAAACATGATTGCGGACCATCATCATTAAATTCGATAAACCTTGCTAGTTTTTCATATGTTTTCATGTTGCATTGGTTAGTTTATAAGCTCTGCAACGCGCTTAATTTTTCTTGTGCTATAAGAGTTATTGATTTAGGGATAGACATGGTGTTTTAACCCTTGATAACTAAATCTTTATGACTATGGAGAAATTTGACGACCTAGTTGTAAACATGGTGTTTAGAACTAGGTGGAAGTATTGTCTTTGTTTATATGCTTTCGTATCATGTGCATACACACCTTGCACCACGTACACTCATTAAGTTTTTATTTCTCATTAGACTAATTATGCCACAAGTTGAGAGTCCTAGTAAGCATTGGGTTGTTGGAAATTCTATCTACTCCCAACCGTCACCTTGGGGGTAGAATATGCGCTTAAAACGTCTTGCAGAAAGATAAAGACTCTCACTACAAGGAAATTGAAGGATGACTAAGATAAAAATACTTCGTCTTCTTCTATGCCTAGCAAAATTCTAAGTATGGGGGAGACCCTAGATCTTCAACACGGAAGTGCAACATGACGTTCTAGAAGATAGAATGATCAAGATCGTTAACATCACCGGATCAATACGCAAGAAGCCACTGATCTCATCAAAATTCTGCGTGGTCTCAAAGGGAAAAAACTGGATATTTTTGGATATTTATAAGCCCCATGAAGCTATGATTCCAACAAATCAAGAATCAAGACAATTGGAGGTTCCTACAAGAGGTTATGCCCGTATCACCGAGTGCAACACGTCCTAAAATCAGTTTTGGACAGCACACAGCGCTGAAGTAAAACGGACATAGCTCCCTTGTTTGAACTCCGTTTTTGATGAATGACTACACATTGGAAAGGTAATTTCATAAACTTTTAAATAGAGCTATATTTCGATATATGTTCTGTTCTGTACAGAGGGGAAAATCGATGAAAAGAGACAGTAAGGAGATGATGAGAACAAGAAAGAGGAGATGGTGATGACAACATTGAAAAGAAGGGCGACCAATGACTCCATTAAGCATACAAGATCAAATTCAGAAGTTTAGGAGCATTGATAAATCAAGACAAAAGCAAAAGCCACATAAATACATGGAGATGTCGGAAGAAGGCAACGAAGAACTACAAAGGATGGTAACAAATGCTTGTAAGTATGCCTTCAACCTCAACTAGGTGCAACCTTTTGTTTTTCTCTTCCAACAATACCATGGCTACTAGGGGGACAACCTAGGTTTCTTTTTACTTTCAATAGATAGGCATGACCATGTGTTCACCTCGATATTTTATATTGCCTATGCTTACGGAAAGATGATGAAAATTGCCACTTTGTTTTACCTACATGAAGTTATACATGTCTTGGCTAATTGCTCTCTATAATATGATCTGAAATTAATTTAAATACCGCCTCTTTTATTTGTGGAGGTGAAATGACTATGCTCTAGACCCACATACATATCTTTGCTCTTTGATTTAAGTTTATGGATAGCCGGATAACTTGTAGTTTTTTATGAAAACTTAACTTTTATGCTATCTACATATTTGTGATGCTCTTACAAAGTTCTACCTACCAAAGCCTTATACGTATATGTTTTATGACAACAAAACCCATAGATTGCAAACATATGTTTTGATGAGTTGGATTAGGATTGATTTCTATGGTTCGAGACTAAGAAACTGGTCATTCCTTTGTGTAACTTTTTCACGCTAGCCTTTTTGTCCATGCATTGTGGGTTTTCACATCGAAAATTTCACAAACTTCGCTGGGCATACTCCCTAAACCAAAAACATCTTTTTGTGATCACCTCCTTGTCCACAACCCAATTTGAGTATGGAGTAAAATTCTCGCCGGAGATTCAAATATTCCGCAAGATTATAGAATTTATACTTACTTTAGCAGTCATCTTCCCTCTCTTTTACACTCGAGGACGAGCATCGTTCAAGCATGGGGGAGGAGTCATTACATCATCTCTGACAAATTCTATGTAAGTATTATGTTCCAAAAGTTCTGAGGATCAAAAGAAAAAAAATGAAAAATGAAAAAAATATTTTGAGAAGAAAAGAAAAGTAAGAAAAAAAGGGAGAAGAAAGAAAAAAGAAAGAGAAAAAAATAGAAGGAAATAAAATAAAATTAAGAAAAATAATAAAGATGCTCCTCGGTTCTTTTTGCTTCATAAGTTCTCAAGTGCCTTGATGACAAATCCATACTCAGATCTTCCAACCATGTGCAATCCGATAACGAGGACTACACTCGTGCATCGGGATCATCCATTTGCCACTTGCACATGTCCACTTATCTAACTGTGTGTGTTTTATCTCTCTCTTTCCAACATTTATTTTTCATGGCCTTTTTGATGAGTCTCGGTAATTCCAATAGACCTCTCTCTTAATTTGACAATATTTCGGATGTATGTTTTGCTAAGATTGTTTTTAACCTTCCAAGCTCCACATAAGCCTTCCACTATCACATGTGAGTAGATTAGGCTGAAAATAATCTAGTATAGGCTTGAGTGAATTGATGAGATGAGTGTTTCCATGAGCTTTTGCAAGAGATTTTCACTTATGTTGGATATGCATCTTTTTGAAAATTCTTCCATGAAACAAGGTAATGGGTTGAAGTTCACTTAAGTTTGAGAGCATCGTGTTTATTAAATGTGGCTTGTTCTTTATTGTTAGTCTATCTTCCGAAATGAAAAAGAAGTCGGTCACAACTTGAACTTTAAAAATAAATTCTTAAGAGAGAGCAATTTGCCTCGTCATGAATGACTAAGTGCAGGGACAACATTGGAAGGCAACGCTGATTTCCCTTTTAAGTGAGGATTACTTACTCGAGGACGAGCAAGGTTTAAGCATGGGGGAGATGTTGACGGTGAATTTTCGTCAACCTAGCTATGAGTTTACCTTTAATGTTGGTATTGATTTATTATTCTAACCACTGGAACTAACCCCCCGTATATAACAAGTTCACTCTTGCATGTCGATTTTGGAGTTTATTGTTTACGCAAAAAATCTATGCTAAAGAGGAGACTTTCGGGATAAGTTCACCAAGCACTTTGGAAGAAGATCATTGTGACAACCCACCCAGGAAAATACCGTACTATCGCCTAAGACCGATCCACTTTAGTCATTAAGCAATAATAAAGTACCATCCTGTCGTAAGTTGCCGGGTTAACGCCCGGTAGATCACTTGAGAGCACAAGGATCGAATATATGCATTAAAACTCACTCGAAGGCGAGTCCAGAGATACAACAACATTCAAATCCAAATTCGTACCCCGAAGGGTTTAATTATTACAAACCATAGTTTTTGTCATGACGGAATAGTTCAGAGTTTTGAAAAGCAGCGGAAATTAACTAGCGGAAGTGAAGACACCACGGGAGGCCATCCATGATGCTTTCAGCAGTCGTCCTCCACCCATTCCAGCTCCCAGCTGGGCGGGATCTCTTCGAGCCACACATCACTGAAGGCATTACCTGGATCAACACATTATAGCAAGGCTGAGTATACTAATACTCAGCAAGTCTTACCCGTCGGTGATATCTACTTCACCAAATCTAGACCATGAAAGGCTTTTTGGCTACTGGGTTGCTTTTGCTAAAGGTATCTAAGAGTAGGTCCTTACTTTCAAGATTTTGATTAAGCAATTAAATTACCAAAAATTAAAGGAGTGTTTCTTAAGCCTACTAGCACCTATCCTGGTCCATTGGACCCACATGTAAGTGTTGGATGCTAGGAAATTAAATATTATTGAAAATAACAAAGACTAGCTAGTGATTCAATTTAAATGCATATAAAAATAAATAAGCCCCAAAACGATCCAAACTTTCTTGTGCATGCTCTCTGGTCCTAAACAAGCCTAAAGAACCAGCATGTTCACATGGAATCTCTACTGAACTTGGTTTATTAATTTACAAAGGAAAACATGCATAAATCAAGAATAATTATTTATGTTAATCCAAAAATCATGATTAATTCACAAGATGTGTGTTTTTGAATTACAAGACAGTGTGCACAAGTTGGGCTCAAAAACATAATTATTTTTGGCAAGAAAAATCATTTATGCAGATATGGAAGAAATGGAAATACATTTTTATAAAACTATTTGCATCATAACTTTGTGCAATTTTGGCTCAGGAGCTAGTCATGACCTAACACACAACATATCCAAAAATTAGCTACATAGGATTTATGGTTTTTGAGATATTGCAGATCTAGGGTTCTCACATTTGTATTTTTCATGCAAAAACTAAAAGGAATTAGCTCGGGCCAGAATAACAAAAGTTGTAGTATAATTCATCAAGAATCCAACAAAATTGGCTTTGCATTTTTCTGATTTTTCTGTGATTTTCTACGCAATTTACACGAATCGGGAAAACTGCAACACTATTGGAGATATACTTTTGCGAGGAAGCCCCTGGAAAGATTTGGACCTTTGCAATGTGGCCCCTGGCCATGGCCGGCGGCGCGGGAAGACCAAAATCCGGCGGCTCCGGTGAGGGAGATGGCCGGGAAAGGATGTGGGGAGGAGGGGGAGCTCACCTAGGGTCGATTTGAGCCACAGTTGGGGGCGGGGAGGCCATTGGCGGCTCGGCGGCGGAGGGGGCGGTGGCGGCCGGCCGCGGCCACCGCTCCGGCGAGGATGCCGGCCTGGCCGGGCAATTCGGGGTTCGGGAGGCTGCGATAGAGGGTCATGGTGGCGAGTGCGCGCACGAATGGCCATCCGGTGGGCCGGGAGGGGGAGCTCACCGTGGCCGGCCACGGCGTCGCGGTGGCGGCCCGCCGTGCGGGCCGGCGCGGGCGCGGCGACCGGGCGTGGGGCGGCGCGGCTGTTTAAGTAGGCGACGGGGAAGGGAGGGCGCACGGGAGTGCACAGGCAGGGGGGCACGGACGGCAAAACGCCGCAAGCGGTACGGCGGCGCGACGTGTGGCGCGGCGTTCGAGGCGTCTTGGGGGCGCGGGGACCCGGGAACTACGCGGCCTCGGGCGGCGCGCGGTGGGGGGGCTCGGACGGCGAGGCAGGGGCGGGCGGCCGAGGCAGGCCTGGCGTGCGGCGGCGCGCGGTGGCGCGCGCGCGGCGCGCGCGCGCGCGCGCGACGTCGCGCTCCGGCGAGATTTTGCTCGAATGCCTCCGTTCGAATTAGTTTTTCTCCAAAATTTTGAACCGAAGTGCAACATGTGGTCAACGGGAAAGTTTTAGATCTAACTACCCTCTACAACTTTTGTAAAAGCCGTCCGTTGTTTTTCTCAACGGATTTTGCGAGAACGTCGTGCCAACATCGAATGCCGCCCGTCCCGGAAAACGGGGAGGTACGTCGGCCGATCAAGTTTTTCGCTAATTTCCACTCAAAATTTGAAATGCCAATCTACATGAAAGTTGCGTCCCTCAACAAGATGGACAACTTTCATAAAGGTAGATTTTGAAGTGTTTAGGTGAATTTTGGAGAACGCGGCAAAAGTTCCGGACGACATTCGCTGACTTCAGCGGTTAAGCCGGTTTTGACCGTGTCTTTGACCAAGGGTCCACTACGGGTGTGTGTAGGCTTGGTCAAGGGGTTCATTAGGGTTCATTGGCAAGGTTTTCGGGGTGATGACCCAGGTTGACCTAGGTTTGACCGATGTTTGACCGGTTTGACTTGGCTAATCCGGTCATTAGCATTAATGACAGTAATTAAAAACCTGGGGCGTCACAGTCTACCCCCCTTAAGAAGAATCTCATCCCGAGATTCGAAATTCCAAGTACAAGGTAGAGAAATAGATAAGTGGTCCCCTCGGATTTCCTGGAATTACTCTGGGAGCAACACGATGGGATTATGGGGCAGGAGCATAACCACCATCGGTTCAAGATTAGCCCATAAGAGTATTCAAAGACGACAAGTAATGGAAAGCTTCTGCACGAAGTTTATTTGGGGATGCAAGCAGAAAGTATGGAGAGGTAAATTGGTATAGGATCTTCCGAACGATCTTGCTCACGCGTTTATTTAGTTTGCAACCTTATGTGGCATGACCGTGCCACTACGATGCAATGCTTTTCAAAAAGTGATGTGATGCACATGTTTATGAAGACACGATGCATATGCTCATGTAGTAGGTGCCTATGATGCATGTTAGCAGGACTCGGTTACCCACAAAATGAGATAGCGATTAGGAGGACAATCACAAGTTGAGAAGGAGTATGCGTGGCGAGTCGCGATTCTCACAACCAAGATACCTAGCGCGCTCCTAGTGGCAGTCGTGTGGCTGCAGCACACACGATACCCTAGGTTCCGTCGCGGCACCTTTAGTTATGGGATAACAATGTCACCAAACACCAGGGATAGAGTGGAAGACATTGAAAACACCTCATGCGTATGCACGTTAGTTTCCCCAAGGTTCCCAAATGCACATGCTATGCAAATGCATGCTCAACGAGGGACATAATTATTTATTTATGTTTCAAAAGGTTGTGAGTAAGACCACGGGGAATAAGCTAATGATTGCATTTCGAAGTAACCAAGACAAGGATATCAACACGAAGAATGTCCTAGTGCTCCAACATGTCTGAGGACAAGGGGTTGAAGGGAAAATACAAGTCGACGGAAATGACATGATGATAGGAGAATCACAATTAAAGATTGAATTCCAAGACCAAGACATTCCCACGGCCTGGTAGAATGGAAAAAGTTCTCTTTTCTCATGTTGGGTAATACGGGGTAGTCATGTGCACAAGGGCACAATTGCATGCTAGAACTCGAAGCGAGCTCACATACATAATGACATGAAGTTCTGGCAGTTGTGAACAAAAAAAAATTCATAACCAAAAATCCAGAACCCTAAAAAATTTCCCAAGTTTTAACTGAAGCCTTTAATTCCTTTAATCAGCCCTTTTTAAAGTTGAACATCGATTAAGGAGACAAGATGAAAGGTTCTTAACCTAAAGGTGCCTAGGGGAAATGTGAACCAACCCATCGAACTAGGATTGAGATTTGCTTATTACAAGACAGCTGGTTGAGGAGCCATTATATTCAACAATTTGGTTTAATTAACCTATCACAGGGTAAACAAATTTTTGTAAAAAAATTTCGGCAGCATAACGACTAGGTATGAGGAGTGCTTCTAATTTATAAAAAGCACACACTAGCATAAACTTCCTTAGAGAACATATGGAATTCCGATTTTTGGGTCCATTTTAGTTATTTCGATTTTTAATATGCATGCAAGACGTCCTATTCGACCTCACATGGCAATCAAGCCAAAATCGAAGTTAGTGCCGGTGGCAAGGCTCATATTCGTCTCTCCCTATAATATCTAGTCGAGAGCTATACGGTACCGCTAACAACTAACGAAGCGCCGTTATGTACCGCGAGAAAACGAACCTTTCGTGCCAGCACGTCACGAAAGCGTCCACATTCATTACCGTTCACTATAGAAACGGTATCCATGCGTTAAGCCGCTGCATGGACAACGTCCTATTTAAGACTCTGACGCGACGTGAGTGCCCATTGGAATAGGCATCACTCATCCCTCACGGACTTTCCCGTGGTACCATCACGTATGGCAAAACGTGACGAGACTCAAACGCGACGTGGCACCCATTGGAATAGGTCCCACTAGTCCCTCACAGGACTTCCCGTGGTACCACCACGTATGGCAAAACGTGATGAACTAGTATGGTTGTGCGAGAAAGTAAGTCTGACATAAAGTAATGTGCTGGGAGTTAGCAAAATAAACCATAGGTTAATAAGCCACCTGAAAGAACCCAAAATTCCCTCTAGGGCCTCTCGGTCTAGTTTATCCTTAGCGGACCAACGTATTTTGGAAAATCAGAAAATCTTGGCATATTTTATTCAAAAATCAGTGATTAAGGTTTATTAATTAATCTCTGGTGCATATAAGCTCTGATGCCAACTGTGACAACCCGCCCAGGAAAATACCGTACTATCGCCTAAGACCGATCCACTTTGGTCATTAAGCAATAATAAAGTACCATCCTGTCGTAAGTTGCGGGTTAACACCCGTAAATCACTTGAGAGCACAAGGATCGAATATATGCATTAAAACTCACTCGAAGGCGAGTCCGGAGATACAACAACATTCAAATCCAAATTCGTACCCCGAAGGGTTTAATTATTACAAACCATAGTTTTTGTCATGACGGAATAGTTCGTAGTTTTGAAAAGCAGCGGAAATTAACTAGCGGAAGTGAAGACACCACGGGAGGCCATCCATGATGCTTTCAATAGCCGTCCTCCACCCATTCCAGCTCCCAGCCGGGCGGGATCTCTCGGGGCCACACATCACTGAAGGCATTACCTGGATCAACACATTATAGCAAGGCTGAGTATACTAATACTCAGCAAGTCTTACCCGTCGGTGATATCTACTTCACCAAATCTAGACCATGAAAGGCTTTTTGGCTACTAGGTTGCTTTTGCTAAAGGTATCTAAGAGTAGGTCCTTACTTTCAAGATTTTAGCACAAGTTCTAGTAGGTTTAATCTTTACTACATTAGCCAACTAGTACAAACAAAGTTGTACAATACAATTAATCAAGCATAATATTCATCAACTTCCATCATTAGGGATCACATGACTAGTGGAGTAAGTAGTCTCGGGTAACGGTGAGAGGCCGACAATCGATTGATTTAAACCTTGCAAGGTAGACCCAAACACACGGTAGGCTGCCCCCGCGAGGACAACTTCCCAGGCCGTCCCCAGAAATCCTCGGGTCGGGATCGAATCTTACAGTCTTTGGTGCAGGCTATCCGACATACCCCGCGAGATACCCGGAGTCACCATACACCACCGGTAGCTAGCCGTGAGAGCGAATCCCAAGAGTAGTAATAGTAGGATCCCTCGCCGCCTCATTAAGGTACTAGGCTTACCGGCCCCATAACCGGCATGTGCTTAGTACGTTCAAAAACTTAACCCACATAACCACTGGACCGGAGCCCAGATCCCATGCTCTTACCACGTGAGCAATCCATTTAAGGATATAGTATGATTCCTATCTAGGAACCTATTCTCGCGAGTGAGGTCATCACTCGACTTGTAACGGTCCTATAGCTTAGCAGCTATCGACCTATCATACTAGTAGGGACCAAAGGTACCTATGGATCATGCATCTAGGGTTTCATTCAACTCCTGAACGTAAATGCACAATCATTCATAGATAATTGAATAAAGAACTTTAAAACTAGGTTAGATGCACCGGAGCTTGCCTTCGTCAGCTAGGTTAGCCTGGGCACCCTCGGTGTCGAGCACTTCCACGTACTGCAGAGAACCTTCCGCTCCTCCTTCCTCGGTTTCCGGGACAAGGGAGTAATCTCCGTCCGGAAGATCTACACGGAATGCAATGCAAGTTTAGGTGAGGTGATAGTTTGTTGTCTTATCCAACTCTAGTTGGTCATATTCACCTTAACAAGCATCTAGCAAGTGTTTCTCTCTTAGGAAGGTTATTAGCTGTACATGGGTTATTCTTTTATTGTATATTTGAATAAAGGTTTTTATTGTACTTGTCATTTCATGTGAGGGCTTTAATCCCTTTTACTTTCACAAGGAAGGGTGTAAATAATATTTTTATTTATGAATTACTTTCTGATTAGCAATGATAATTAATTATCTTTTTAATGAAATTAAATAATACTTTTCGAAAAGGAAAAAGAATTAATTAAGAGCTTTTCTTTATTTAATTTTTCTTTAATAGAAAAAGGGCTTTTAAGCTTTTTATTAAGCAATTAAATTACCAAAAATTAAAGGAGTGTTTCTTAAGCCTACTAGCACCTATCCTGGTCCATTGGACCCACATGTAAGTGTTGGATGCTAGGAAATTAAATATTATTGAAAATAACAAAGACTAGCTAGTGATTCAATTTAAATGCATATAAAAATAAATAAGCCTCAAAACGATCCAAACTTTCTTGTGCATGCTCTCTGGTCCTAAACAAGCCTAAAGAACTAGCATGTTCACATGGAATCTCTACTGAACTTGGTTTATTAATTTACAAAAGAAAACATGCATAAATCAAGAATAATTTTTTATGTTAATCCAAAAATCATGATTAATTCACAAGATGTGTGTTTTTGAATTACAAGACAGTGTGCACAAGTTGGGCTCAAAAACATAATTATTTTTGGCAAGAAAAATCATTTATGCAGATATGGAAGAAATGGAAATACATTTTTATAAAACGATTTGCATCATAACTTTGTGCAATTTTGGCTCAGGAGCTAGTCATGACCTAACACACAACATATCCAAAAATTAGCTACATAGGATTTATGGTTTTTGAGATATTGCAGATCTAGGGTTCTCACATTTGTATTTTTCATGTAAAAACTAAAAGGAATTAGCTCAGGCCAGAATAACAAAAGTTGTAGTATAATTCATCACGAATCCAACAAAATTGGCCTTGCATTTTTCTGATTTTTTTGTAATTTTCTACACAATTTACAAGAATCGGGAAAACTGCAACACTATTGGAGACATACTTTTGCGAGGAAGCCCCTGGAAAGATTTGGCCCTTTGCAATGTGGCCCCTGGCCATGGCCGGCGGCGCGGGAAGACCAAAATCCGGCTGCTCCGGTGAGGGAGATGGCCGGGAAAGGATGTGGGGAGGAGGGGGAGCTCACCTAGGGTCGATTTGAGCTAGAGTTGGGGGCGGGAAGGCCATTGGCGGCTTGGCGGCGGAGGGGGCCGGCGGCCGCCGCCGCGGCCACCGCTCCGGCGAGGATGCCGGCCGGGCCGGGCAATTCGGGGTTCGAGAGGCTGTGATAGAGGGTCATGGTGGCGAGTGCGCGCACGAATGGCCGTCCGGTGGCCGGGAGGGGGGAGATCACCGTGGCCGGCCACGGCGTCGCGGTGGCGGCCCGCCGTGCGAGGGGCCGGCGCGGGCGCGACCGGGCGTGGGGGCGGCGCGGCTGTTTAAGTAGGCGACGGGGAAGGGAGGGCGCAGCCTAGACGTGCGTGCGGCGGCCTCGGCGGGAGTGCACAACGGGGGGGGCACGGACCGGCAAAAGCGCGCAAGACGGCGGCGCGACGTGTGGCGCGGCGTTCGAGGCGTCTTGGGGCGTGGGGACACGGGAACTACGCGGCCCCGGCGGCGCGCGTTGGGGGGCTTGGACGGCGAGGCGGGCGGGCGGCCGAGGCGGGCTCGGCGTGCGGCGGCGCGCGGTGGCGCGGCGCGACGTCGCGCTCCGGCGAGATTTTGCTCGGGACCGCCTCTCGTTCGAATTAGTTTTTCTCTCCAAAATTTTGAACGCGAAGTGCAACATGTGGTCAACGGGGAAAGTTGTAGATCTAACTACCCTCTACAACTTTTGTAAAGGCCGTCCAGTGTTTTTCTCAACGGATTTTGCAGGAACGTCGTGCCAACATCGAATGCCGGCCTGTCCTGGAAAACAGGAGGTACTGTCAGTCGATCAAGTTTTTCGCTAATTTCCACTCAAAATTTGAAATTCCAATCTACATGAAAGTTGCGTCCCTCAACAAGATGGACAACTTTCATAAAGGTAGATTTTGAAGTGTTTAGGTGAATTTTGGAGAACGCAGCAAAAGTTCCGGACGACATTCGCTGACGTCAGCGGTTAAGCCGGTTTTGACCGTGTCTTTGACCAAGGGTCCACTACGGGTGTGTGTAGGCTTGGTCAAGGGGTTCATTAGGGTTCATTGGCGAGGTTTTCGGGGTGATGACCCAGGTTGACCTAGATTTGACCGATGTTTGACCGGTTTGACTCGGCTAATCCGGTCATTAGCATTAATGACAGTAATTAAAAACCTGGGGCGTCACAGTCTACCCCCCTTAAGAAGAATCTCATCCCGAGATTCGAAATTCCAAGTACAAGGTAGAGAAATAGAGAAGTGGTCCCCTCGGATTTCCTGGAATTACTCTGGGAGCAACACGATGGGATTATGGGGCGGGAGCATAACCACCATCGGTTCAAGATTAGCCCGTAAGAGTATTCAAAGACGACAAGTAATGGAAAGCTTCTGCACGAAGTTTATTTGGGGATGCAAGCAGAAAGTATGGAGAGGTAAATTGGTATAGGATCTTCCGAACGATCTTGCTCACGCGTTTATTTAGTTTGCAACCTTATGTGGCATGACCGTGCCACTACGATGCAATGCTTTTCAAAAAGTGATGTGATGCACATGTTTATGAAGACACGATGCATATGCTCATGTAGTAGGTGCCTATGATGCATGTTAGCAGGACTCGGTTACCCACAAAATGAGATAGCGATTAGGAGGACAATCACAAGTTGAGAAGGAGTATGCGTGGCGAGTCGCGATTCTCACAACCAAGATACCTAGCGCGCTCCTAGTGGCGGTCGTGTGGGCCGCAAGACACACGATACCCTAGGTTCCGTCGCGGCACCTTTAGTTATGGGATAACAATGTCACCAAACACCAGGGATAGAGTGGAAGACATTGAAAACGCCTCATGCGTATGCACGTTAGTTTCCCCAAGGTTCCCAAATGCACATGCTATGCAAATGCATGCTCAACGAGGGACATAATTATTTATTTATGTTTCAAAAGGTTGTGAGCAAGACCACGGGGAATAAGCTCATGATTGCATTTCGAAGTAACCAAGACAAGGATATCAACACGAAGAATGTCCTAGTGCTCCAACATGTCTGAGGACAAGGGGTTGAAGGGAAAATACAAGTCGACGGAAATGACATGATGATAGGAGAATCACGATTAAAGATTGAATTCCAAGACCAAGACATTCCCACAGCCTGGTAGAATGGAAAAAGTTCTCTTTTCTCATGTTGGGTAATACGGGGTAGTCATGCGCACAAGGGCACAATTGCATGCTAGAACTCGAAGCGAGCTCACATACATAATGACATGAAGTTCTGGCAGAACAAAAAAAAATTCATAACTAAAAATCCAGAACCCTCAAAAATTTCCCAAGTTTTAACTGAAACCTTTAATTCCTTTAATCAGCCCTTTTTAAAGTTGAACATCGATTAAGGAGACAAGATGAAAGGTTCTTAACCTAAAGGTGCCTAGGGGAAATGTGAACCAACCCATCGAACTAGGATTGAGATTTGCTTATTACAAGACAGCTGGTTGAGGAGCCATTATATTCAACAATTTGGTTTAATTAACCTATCACAGGGTAAACAAATTTTTGTAAAAAAATTTCTGCAGCATAACGACTAGGTATGAGGAGTGCTTCTAATTTATAAAAAGCACACACTAGCATAAACTTCCTTAGAGAACATATGGAATTCCGATTTTTGGGTCCATTTTAGTTATTTCGATTTTTAATATGCATGCAAGACGTCCTATTCGACCTCACATGGCAATCAAGCCAAAATCGAAGTTAGTGCCGGTGGCAAGGCTCATATTCGTCTCTCCCTATAATATCTAGTCGAGAGCTATACGGTACCTGCTAACAACTAACGAAGCGCTGTTATATACCTGCAGAAAACGAACCTTTCGTGCCAGCACGTCACGAAAGCGTCCACATTCATTACCGTTCACTATAGAAACGGTATCCATGCGTTAAGCCGCTGCATGGACAACGTCCTATTTAAGACTCTGACGCGACGTGAGTGCCCATTGGAATAGGCATCACTCATCCCTCACGGACTTTCCCGTGGTACCATCACGTATGGCAAAACGTGACGAGACTCAAACGCGACGTGGCACCCATTGGAATAGGTCCCACTAGTCCCTCACAGGACTTCCCTGTGGTACCACCACGTATGGCAATACGTGATGAACTAGTATGGTTGTGCGAGAAAGTAAGTCTGACATAAAGTAATGTGCTGGGAGTTAGCAAAATAAACCATAGGTTAATAAGCCACCTGAAAGAACCCAAAATTCCCTCTAGGGCCTCTCGCTCTAGTTTATCCTTAGCGGACCAACGTATTTTGGAAAATCGAACAATCTTGGCATATTTTATTCAAAAATCAGTGATTAAGGTTTATTAATTAATCTCTGGTGCATATAAGCTCTGATGCCAACTGTGACAACCCGCCCAGGAAAATACCGTACTATCGCCTAAGACCGATCCACTTTGGTCATTAAGCAATAATAAAGTACCATCCTGTCGTAAGTTGCCGGGTTAACACCCGGTAAATCACTTGAGAGCACAAGGATCGAATATATGCATTAAAACTCACTCGAAGGCGAGTCCAGAGATACAACAACATTCAAATCCAAATTCGTACCCCGAAGGGTTTAATTATTACAAACCATAGTTTTTGTCATGACGGAATAGTTCAGAGTTTTGAAAAGCAGCGGAAATTAACTAGCGGAAGTGAAGACACCACGGGAGGCCATCCATGATGCTTTCAGCAGTCGTCCTCCACCCAGTCCAGCTCCCAGCCGGGCGGGATCTCTCGGGGCCACACATCACTGAAGGCATTACCTGGATCAACACATTATAGCAAGGCTGAGTATACTAATACTCAGCAAGTCTTACCCGTCGGTGATATCTACTTCACCAAATCTAGACCATGAAAGGCTTTTTGGCTACTGGGTTGCTTTTGCTAAAGGTATCTAAGAGTAGGTCCTTACTTTCAAGATTTTAGCACAAGTTCTAGTAGGTTTAATCTTTACTACATTAGCCAACTAGTACAAACAAAGTTGTACAATACAATTAATCAAGCATAATATTCATCAACTTCCATCATTAGGGATCACATGACTAGTGGAGTAAGTAGTCTCGGGTAACGGTGAGAGGCCGACAATCGATTGATTTAAACCTTGCAAGGTAGACCCAAACACACGGTAGGCCGCCCCCGCGAGGACAACTTCCCGGAGCCGTCCCCGAAATCCTCGGGTCGGGATCGAATCTTACGATCTTTGGTGCAAAGCTATCCGACATACCCCGCGAGATACCCGGAGTCACCATACACCACCGTAGCTAGCCGTGAGAGCGAATCCCAAGAGTAGTAATAGTAGGATCCCTCGCCGCCTCATTAAGGTACTAGGCTTACCGGCCCCATAACCGCATGTGCTTAGTACGTTCAAAAACTTAACCCACATAACCACCGGACCGGAGCCCGCATCCCATGCTCTTACCACGTGAGCAATCCATTTAAGGATATAGTATGATTCCTATCTAGGAACCTATTCTCGCGAGTGAGGTCATCACTCGACTTGTAACGGTCCTATAGCTTAGCAGCTATCGACCTATCATACTAGTAGGGACCAAAGGTACCTATGGATCATGCATCTAGGGTTTCATTCAACTTCTGAACGTAAATGCACAATCATTCATAGATAATTGAATAAAGAACTTTAAAACTAGGTTAGATGCACCGGAGCTTGCCTTCGTCAGCTAGGTTAGCTTGGGCACCCTCGGTGTCGAGCACTTCCACGTGCGAGAGAACCTTCCGCTCCTCCTTCCTCGGTTTCCGGGACAAGGGAGTAATCTCCGTCCGGAAGATCTACACGGAATGCAATGCAAGTTTAGGTGAGGTGATAGTTTGTTGTCTTATCCAACTCTAGTTGGTCATATTCACCTTAACAAGCATCTAGCAAGTGTTTCTCTCTTAGGAAGGTTATTAGCTGTACATGGGTTATTCTTTTATTGTATATTTGAATAAAGGTTTTTATTGTACTTGTCATTTCATGTGAGGGCTTTAATCCTTTTACTTTCACAAGGAAGGGTGTAAATAATATTTTTATTTATGAATTACTTTCTGATTAGCAATGATAATTAATTATCTTTTTAATGAAATTAAATAATACTTTTCAAAAAGGAAAAAGAATTAATTAAGGGCTTTTCTTTATTTAATTTTTCTTTAATAGAAAAAGGGCTTTTAAGCTTTTTATTAAGCAATTAAATTACCAAAAATTAAATGAGTGTTTCTTAAGCCTACTAGCACTTATCCTGGTCCATTGGACCCACATGTAAGTGTTGGATGCTAAGAAATTAAATATTATTGAAAATAACAAAGGCTAGCTAGTGATTCAACTTAAATGCATATAAAAATAAATAAGCCTCAAAACGATCCAAACTTTCTTGTGCATGCTCTCTGGTCCTAAACAAGCCTAAAGAACCAGCATGTTCACATGGAATCTCTACTGAACTTGGTTTATTAATTTACAAAGGAAAACATGCATAAATCAAGCATAATTATTTATGTTAATCCAAAACTCATGATTAATTCACAAGATGTGTGTTTTGGTATTACAAGACAGTGTGCACAAGTTAGGCTCAAAAACATAATTATTTTTAGCAAGAAAAATCATTTATGCAGATATGGAAGAAATGGAAAAGCATTTTTATAAAACGATTTACATCATATCTTTGTGCAAGTTTTGGCTCAGGAGCTAGTCATGACCTAGCACACAACATATCCAAAAATTAGCTACATAGGAGTTATGGTTTTTGAGATATTGCAGATCTAGGGTTCTCACATTTGTATTTTTCATGCAAAAACTAAAAGGAATTAGCTCAGGCCAGAATAACAAAAGTTGTAGTATAATTCATCACGAATCCAACAAAATTTGCCTTGCATTTTTCTGATTTTTCTGTGATTTTCTACGCAATTTACACGAATTGGGAAAACTGCAACACTATTGGAGATATACTTTTGCGAGGAAGCCCCTGGAAAGATTTGGACCTTTGCAATGTGGCCCCTGGCCATGGCCGGCGGCGCGGGAAGACCAAAATCTGGCGGCTCCGGTGAGGGAGATGGCCGGGAAAGGATGTGGTAGGAGGGGGAGCTCACCTAGGGTCGATTTGAGCCAGAGTTGGGGGCGGGGAGGCCATTGGCGGCTCGGCGGAGGGGGGCCGGCGGCCGCCGCCGCGGCCACCGCTCCGGCGAGGATGCCGGCCCGGGCCGGGCACGGTCGGGGTTCGGCGGGCCGCGATAGAGGGTCATGGTGGCGAGTGCGCGCACGAATGGCCATCCCGTGGCCGGGAGGGGGAGCTCACCGTGGCCGGCCACGGCGTCGCGGTGGAGGCCCGCCGTGCGGCCGGGCGCGGGCGCGACCGGGCGTGGGGGCGGCGCGGGCGTTTGCGTAGGCGACGAGGGGAAGGGAGGGCGCGGCCCTAGACTGCGTGCGGCGGCCCTCGGCGGGAGTGCACGGCGGGGGGTGCACGGACCGGCAAAACGCCGCAAGACGGCGGCGCGACGTGTGGCGCGGCGTTCGAGGCGTCTTGGGGTGCGGGGACACGGGAACTACGCGGCCTCGGGCGCGCGCGCGGTGGGGGGCTCGGACGGCGAGGCGGGCGGGCGGCCGAGGCGGGCCGGCGTGCGGCGGCGCGCGGTGGCGCGCGCGCGCGCGCGCGCGCGCGCGCGGCGTCGCGCTCCGGCCGAGATTTTGCTCGGACCGCCTCTCGTTCGAATTAGTTTTTCTCCAAAATTTTGAACCGAAGTGCAACATGTGGTCAACAGGAAAGTTGTAGATCTAACTACCCTCTACAACTTTTGTAAAGGCCGCCCCAGTTGTTTTTCTCAACGGATTTTGCAGGAACGTCGTGCCAACATCGAATGCCGGCCTGTCCTGGAAAACAGGAGGTACTGTCAGTCGATCAAGTTTTTCGCTAATTTCCACTCAAAATTTGAAATGCCAATCTACATGAAAGTTGCGTCCCTCAACAAGATGGACAACTTTCATAAAGGTAGATTTTGAAGTGTTTAGGTGAATTTTGGAGAACGCGGCAAAAGTTCCAGACGACATTCGCTGACGTCAGCGGTTAAGCCGGTTTTGACCGTGTCTTTGACCAAGGGTCCACTACGGGTGTGTGTAGGCTTGGTCAAGGGGTTCATTAGGGTTCATTGGCGAGGTTTTCGGGGTGATGACCCAGGTTGACCTAGGTTTGACCGATGTTTGACCGGTTTGACTCGGCTAATCCGATCATTAGCGTTAATGACAGTAATTAAAAACCTGGGGCGTCACAATCATGAAGCCCGACAAGAGTCAAGACACGTGATGAACATGACTCCAAATGACCCGAGGACCGAAGCGTAAACGTGCAAGTCTTCAGGGACTCAACTAGAAAACGACGAAGCTTGGATAGCAAGGATTCAAGCCTTAACCGTGAAGGAAACGACGTCAAAGGCCCACAAATAAGGAATCATGTGAGAAGCAACCAGGGAGGAAACCGGGGCCGAACCGGGCCGAAATGGGCCTGGGTCGGCCGACCGGGCCCAGCCCACTCCGGGCCCGGTTCGGCGCCCCCTTTGCCCTGGTGTTCGTCTATTTATTGCCTCCCTTCCTCTGTCCGCCGCCACATCGAACAAATCATTCTACCGACGCCATTCACCAGAAAACCGCCACAGCAAGATGAGGGAGAGAGTTGGATGAGCTCGTCGCAAGGATCAACGCCGGCGGAGGGAAGGAAGCAAGAGGAGGACTCCAAGCCGCTGGCCTAGGGGTGTTCCCAAGCTTCATCGCCGCCATCTTCATCGACGACGTTCTCTGGAGTCTCCATCACCCCTATGTGCTTCAATCCGTGTAAGATGATGGGGTAATGTCTCCGTTCGTCCCTAGGGTTAGATGGATGCATGATATGTAATCTATACATGAACCTTATGTCAATCAATGCTTTATGGTTTATGTCTTCGCGTATGCTTTGTTTACATATGTTTGCGCAACATGTGGTCTTAGTAGGGTTTGTGGTAATCGTGGTGATTAGCTGAACCCTATGGGTGCTTAGGTATAGATGTGGTTATACGTGAAAGTGTTTGATTACCTTGCGTAGTGACAGTACGGTGGAGGGAAAAGGCTTAGCGGCCGCATAACCGCCATGAAGCTAGTGTAGGCAACACCCATTTCATGTAGTAGATGCATCTTCATGTGTTCCTAAACCCTAAGGAGGGAACGCTTATCTATATTAACCTCTCTTTTGTGTCCACCCTTTGCCATTTAGTTTAACCTTAGACTTCTTAGATTAACTTAGGTTAGATTTCTTTTACCATAGAGTATCCTTTCTTTCAAGGCTTTCCAATCAACTAGATTAGTGCTTGGTTAAGCGCTAGCAATCCTTGCTCCACGGATTGACAAGAGCCTTGGGGGTTTGTGACGCCCCAGGTTTTTAATTAACCTTTAATAGCCGGTCAAATGGTCAACCGTGGTCAAACCTAGGTCAACCTGGGCCCTCACCTCGAAAAACTCACTAATCCACCCTAGTGACCCTAATTGAATAGTACACACACTTGTGGGGCCAACCCATGGTCAAAGGTTGGGTCAAACCCCTTGCCTTTCTAGTGTCCACAAGTGTCCGCTGGAACTTTTGCCGCGTTCTCCAAAATTCACCTAAACACTTAAAATTCTACCTTTATGAAAGTTGTAGATCTTGTTGAGGGACACAACTTTCATGTAGATTGGCATTTCAAATTTTGAGGGGAAAAGCTTGGAAAACAAGTTGCAAGGCAGTTTTCACTGTTTGCCAAAACAAGCTGACATTCACTTTTGGCATTCCAATTACTTCAAATCTGGGCAGAAAAACCCTATATAGCCTTTGTAAAAAATGTTGTTGGTAGCTAGATCTACAACTTTGGTATTCATCACTTGGTCCAGTTCTATTCAAATTTTTAGAGAAAAATCGGTTGGAACAGGGCACCAGCAACACGCTTGAGCACAGAGCGCCGCCGTCGCCGCCGCCGCCGCCGCCCACCCCCGGATCCGCACCCGCCGCTCCCCGAGGCCGAGCGCCGCCCGAGGCACGCGCCGCCCGAGCCGCCCGCGCCCCGACGCGCCCCCGCCCCGAGGCACACCGAGTCCGCGCCGGCCACGCCGCCGCACGCGCGCGCGCGCGCACGGACCGGCGGTCCGTCCGGCGACGTCGCCGCGCACGCGCGAGACCCGAGCGCCGTAGCACCGGCCGGGAGCATCTCGTGCCGTCACCCGGCGTCACTCGGTGCTCGAGCGCCTATTTAAGCCCCCCCGTCCACCTCCGCGCGCCACCCGAGCCCCCTCCGCCGCCATTGCCGCCGCCGCCTTGAGCTCGTGCGCTTGCTCGCGCTCGCCGCCGCCAACCGCTCCCGAGCTTCTTTAGGCCCCGCAAACCTCCCCGGCTCGCTTGTGGTCCAAATCCCGCGCCGTCCTCGCCGTTCCCCGAGCCGTCGCGGCCACCGCGGCCGGCCGTCGTCGAACCCCCTCGTCGGCCATCCCTTCCGCCCCAACTCCGGCACCCCCGGCCCCTAGGCGAGCCTCCCGTCGAGCCTGGCCACTTGCCCGGTCAGGAGCGCCGCCGGCTCGCCGGAATTGGCCGGAGCCGCGCCGTTCCCTCCGGCCAAGGACCCGATTGCTAGGATTTTAATCTTTCCAGGGTCTTTCGTGTTAAGTTCAGGGCTTGTTTGTAAGGAGCCCTATCTAAGTTTCTTTACAGTTCAGTCCAGCACCTTGTAAAATCTCTAGAAATTCGTAGAAAAATCAGAAAAATCCCAAACCAATTTTTTAGGGTTCAGGATGATAAATCCCACCTCTTTTATTATATACTCATGGCTATATTCTAAATAGTTTTAGCATGAAAAATACAAATGTGTTAAGCCTAGATCTGTCATAACTTGAAATCCACAACTCCTCTGTAGCCCAATTTTGGATATGTTGTGTGTTAGGCCATGACAAGATGCTGTGCCAAGAATTGCACAAAGTTATCAAGTAGATCTTTCTAGATAAATTCTTTTCCATTCTTGCAGAAACTGCCTAAATGATTTTTCTTGTTAAATATAATTATGTTCTTGAGCTCAACTTGTGCACACTGTCTTGTAATGCTAAAATGCACATCTTGTGAATTAATCACGATTTTTGGATTAACAGAAATAATTATTCTTGATTTATGCATGTTTTCCTTTGTAAATTAATAAACCCAGTTCAGTAAAATTCCTAGATGTTTATGCTGGTTCTTTAGGCTTGTTTAGGACCAGAGGACATGCATAGAAAGTTTGGATCAAATTGATGCTTATTTATTTTTGTATGTATTTAAGTTGAATCACTAGCTAGCCTTTGTTATTTTCAATAATATTTAATTTTCTAGCATCCAACACTTACATGTGGGTCCAATGGACTAGGTTAGGTGCTAATATGCATTTGAAACACTTCTTTAATTTTTGGTAATTTAATTGTTTAATAAAAAGCTTAAAAGTCCTTTTATTATTAAAGGGAATTTAAATAAAGAAAAACCCCTAATTAATCCTTTTTCCTTTTTGGAAAGTATTATTTAATATCATTAAAAGCTAATTAAATATCATCACTGATAAGAAATTAATTCATAAATAAAAATCTTAATCACACCTTTGTTGGTGAAGATAAAAGGTATTAAAGCTTTCACATGAAATGACAAGTATAATAAAAACCTTTATTCAATGTTCAATAAAAGGATAACCCATGTACACCAGTAACCTTCCTAAAAGAGAAACCCTATCTAAATGCTTGTTAAGGTGAATATGACCAACCCAGAGTTGGATAAGACAGCAAACTATCACATCACCTAAATTGCATTGCATTCCGTGTAGATCTTCCGGACGGAGATTACTCCCTTGTCCCGGAAACCGAGGAATGAGGAGCGGAAACATCGCTGCAGTACGTGGAAGTACTCGACACCAAGGGTGCCCAAGCTAACCTAGCTGACTTGGCAAGCTCCGGTGCATCTAACCTAGTTTTAAAATTCTTTATTCAATTATCTATGAATGATTGTGCATTTACGTTCAGGAGTTGAATGAAACCCTAGATGCATGATCCTAGGTACCTTTGTCCTTACTAGTATGATAGGTCGATAGCTGCTAAGCTATAGGACCGTTACAAGTCGGGTGATGACCTCACTCGCGAGAATAGGTTCCTAGATAAGAATCATAATATATCCTTAAATGGATTTCTCACGTGGTAAGAGCATGGGATCTGGGCTCCGGTCTAGTGGTTATGTGGGTTAAGTTTTTGAACGTACTAAGCACATGTCGGGTATGGGACCGGTAAGCCTATTACCTTAATGAGACGGCTAGGGATGGAACTGTCACTACCCTTGGGATTCGCTCTCACGGCTAGCTACGGTGGTGTATGGTGACTCCGGGTATCTCGCGGGGTATGCCGGATAGCCTGCACCAAAGACTG
The DNA here is from genome assembly GCA_947561735.1 of Cenchrus americanus. Lineage (NCBI taxonomy): Eukaryota > Viridiplantae > Streptophyta > Magnoliopsida > Poales > Poaceae > Cenchrus > Cenchrus americanus. Next base: position 26,000,054 of record OX387241.1, on the reverse strand, counting down.
TGGCCTTTCATCCCGACCTGGAGATTTTTGGGGACGGCCTGGGAAAGTTGTCCTCGCGGGGACAGCCTACCGTGTGTTTGGGTCTACCTTGCAAGGTTTAAATCAATCGATTGTCGGCCTCTCACCGTTATACGAGACTACTTACTCCACTAGTCATGAGATCCCTAATGATGGAAGTTGATGAACTTTATGTTTGATTAATTGTATTGTACAACTTTGTTTGTACTAGTTGGCTAATGTAGTAAAGATTAAACCTACTAGAACTTGTGCTAAAATCTTGAAAGTAAGGACCTACTCTTTGTTACTTTTTAGCAAAGCAACCCAGTAGCCAAAAAGCCTTTCATGGTCTAGATCTGGTGAAGTAGTTATCACCGACGGGTAAGTCTTGCTGAGTATTAGTATACTCAGCCTTGCTATAATGTGTTGATCCAGGTAATGCCTTCAGTGATATGTGGCCCGGAGAGATCCCGCCCGTCTGGGAGCTGGAGTGGGTGGAGGACGACTACTGAAAGCATCATGGATGGCCTCCCGTGGTGTCTTCGCTTCCGTTAGCTTATTTCCGCTGCTTTCGATTCATCGTTGCAAAAACTATGGTTTGTAATAATTAAACCCCTCGGGGTACGAATTTGGATATTAATGTTGTTGTATCTCTGGACTCGCCTTCGAGTGAGTTTTAATGCATATATTCGATCCTTGTTGCTTTTCAAGTGATTTACCGGGCGTTAACCCGGCAACTAACGACAGGATGATACTTTATTATTACTTAATGACCAAAGTGGATCGGTCTTAGGCGATAGTACGGTATTTTCCTGGGCGGGTTGTCACAGGGTCACCCTGTGGTGAAAAAGGTGTAGGTCCGTACGCTTGCGGGTCGAAGGCTGTTACGTGTTTCAACCGTCAACAGCGACGCGCGACTCGGTCACGGGTGAAAAATGCGTGTGAGATTCTTGGCTGGCTTCCAGTTTTCTCCACCCGCATCTAATCTTCACCAGGGGCAAATGTGTCTTTTTACTTGTTCCTTGGTTTCTGTGAGGAAGGGGAAACTTGCATACATTCCTAGACAGAGGGAGTAGATGTTAGAAAAATTTGCCTTTCTAACGCACTGTAGTAAAAGGTAAATTTCAACTTTTATGGGTAAATATTGGCCTACTATGACCTTACTAGACTCAAATGATTCGTGTCGTAAAGGCTATCAAAACTGTGTAATTAGTTTTTTTCATCTACATTTAGTATTTACTTCACTACCCTATTCAATGCACTTCTGTGCAAGACAGAGACCAGTGACCGAGGGATAGCTGGATAGGGGAGGGGACGCGTAGCGTACTGGCATCGGAGTCGCTAGATTCAAGGATGTTCTGTGCTTCTTTTTTCAATTAACAATTGGAGCTGCTGAGAAGGTGCTCGTACGGTTGGGATATATCTGCACTCCTCGGCCAATCCACGAAGCAATGTGTGCGGTTAAATTGTGAAAATTTTCAAATCCCAAAAGTACTGTACACTCATCGGGACGGAGGGAGTATGCCTTTTGACGTATTTAATATGGTGAAAAGAGAGCAGAAAGAAGGAAAAATAGTAGCCAACTACACAAGTCCGCATGCCATGCAAGCATGCCACAGACCAGATCCGCTGCGGAAACTAGAAAGACACTTCCTGCACAGTGTCACGGGGAGGGGAACGTGCTACTAGAGTCCGAGCCTCGGAACACTCTGGAAGCCGAGATCACAGACACTACTACTACTCCTAGGTGCCCGTCCACGGCCGCTCGCGTCGCCACGGTGTGGTGTGGTGGGGTCCGCCGCGCGGTAGGCGCCCCGTCCTCCTCGTGACCTCGTGATGTGCCGGCTGGCTTATGTTCCGCTTAGGCCTTGTTCGTTTTGGTTGGATTGAATTCCAGTCGGAATTGCTTCCGGGCTTGGATTGAGTGAATCCACCTGTGTCACTCAATCCAGTAGATCCGGTTGTTTTCTTTCCGGACCTCAAGAGGTGTGGAACAAATCCGGGTGATTTGGTATACAAAATGGGTGGATTCAAAACCAGCCTAATTCAATCCGTTCGGAACAATTGCTTAACCGAACACTCATTTTAACATGAACCGGATTCAAAACTAGGCCAAATCAATCCGTCTGGATTGGACCCAATCCGACCGAAACGAACGAGGCCTTAGGGAATCTTGCGTGCATGAAGTACTAAATGAAGTCTATTTGCAAAACCTTTTCACAGATGAGTGTAACTCTGCGTGACGAATCTAATAAGCATAATTAATTGATGATTTGCTACAGTAATGCTACAGTAACCATTCTCTAATCATGCGGTCAAATACCTCATTAGATTTGTCTCGCGATTTTACACAGGGCTATGGAGATAGTTTTGAAAACTGACATTGTTTAATACCCTTAATTAGTGGTCAAAGTGAGTGGGAAATTTTTTCCTGCCCCCTCGGGGGTGGGCACGCCGTCACCGAACAGCTGGGATCCTCCCCTTTGCGTTCGGTCCTCACACTGGCGTAGCGCCAGGATGCCATCACCGCAACAGCGGCCTTCTCGTCTCCGAGCGGGGCAAACTGTACCGGGACCTGTACAGGTCCATCATGGAGTCCGGCTGCTTTCCGGGCGTAAAAACAAATAATGATGATTAGCTTCACTGACGAATAATAGTCCGGCGAGGTTAACGTCCCGACGCCGTCCGTAACCTCGTCCTGAGACGTGAAACATGAATCAAATCTGTCAGCAGCACCACCGCCCTGTTCGTTTGGCTTATCGCCCACCAAAGAAGCGAAAAGATCTTTCTCCCGAGAACAAATCGGCCATCAACAATCGCCAACAAGATTTTTATCTCGTAACAAACCAAAGACTGGTACCATCACCACCAGCCAAACGAACAAGCTCACGGTGATGGGAAGTCGAGAAAAAGAACAGACGACGCCTAGGGGTTGTCCGCGGTAGACGCATGGAGTGACCGCTGACCCAAGCCTGACAGCCGCCGGGATGGCCGATGGCGGAATGGACCAGCGCGGCTTTTGTCCGCCGCGTGCGGGAGAACATTTTTGATATGGGCCAAAGACCCCCAGCCAAGCCCACCACAGCCATCTTCCCGTGTTTGATTTCGTTGGCCGGCCTGGGAGCCTGGCCGCCGCGGTGCATTTCCCACTCTCTCTCCTGGCTCGCGCCGCACGCTTCTAGGTTTCGTTTCTCCTCAGCCTGGCTCTGGCTGCGCGCTGCGCGGGCGAATCTTGCCGTCGGCGAGAGCTGCAGCGCGCTCGCGCGCGGCTCGCGCGCGAGGAGTGAAACTTCCGCGCGGGAGGAGTGAAACTTCCATGGCCTACTTATACCGCTCCCTCCTACCTCCCTCACTTCTTCCCCTCCTCTCCACTCTCCGCTCCCGTTGAGGAACCGTCGACGAGGTAAGTTGCCGGCGCAGTCGTGTTGTGGATCTGCGTTCTGGCGGCGTGGTTCTGTCGCGGGCTCCGGCGAGGCGGTGTTGCTGTTCGTGGATCTGCTTCCCCTTCCAGAAGCAGTCCCCGGGCTTCCTCTTCGTTCCCCGTGTAGATCTGCGTCCAGGCGGCGTGGCGGGCTCCGGCGAGGCGGTGTTGCTGTTCGTGGATCTGCTTCCCCTTCCAGATCTGCTACCTCCTCTCCACCTCCGGTGTTTCCGGCGGCTTCTCGTTCCCCCTCTTGCTCACTCGAGGTGAAATCCCTATTTTCCCCCATTTAATCAGTACGCAGTTCATTGTTTTGTTCAGATCCATGTCTTGTTTGTTGGTATTTATTCTTGCGCGATGATTTCTTGTCGATTTGTTTGATATTGTAGTACTGCAGTCGTGCCTTTTTCATGCTTCGTTGTTACTGTTGGTGGATCTTTGCCGGTTTTTTTGATATTGTAAATGTTGTTGTTTGGGATATGAATGGTCGATGATGACTAGCTAATTGGCACGAGGAGGCATATCTAGTACCGCATAGCCGTGTGTTTTTTCATTTGTGAATGATTGCGGTTACATTCGAGAGGCCGGCCCAGGGTCTACTAAAATTGCTTATACATCTGTGAATGCATGTAGATGGATACAAATGCACAACATGCACTGATGGCTAGGCAAGCAGCAGGGATGGTTGTTGTTATGGTTTCCTTTGTAGTCAATAGGCTTAGAAGGATTAGTGAAGAAGAATCAATCCCTTATGGGCCTAGGACTGAGGCTGAGAAGCATAGACAGAGCACACTCCAAATGATGTACAACTACAATGATGTTGAATGCATTGCCATGTTGCGCATGAAACGGGTCCCCTTCTTTTCTTTGTGCAACCTGCTTAGGAGTAGAAAACTTGTTCCCGAGACAGTTGGATGTCCAAGTGGAGGAGCAAGGTTGCAATGTTTATACATGTGGTTGGACACAACCGGAGGTTTAGGGTAGTTCATCAATCCTTTAGGAGATCCATTGAGACCATCGGGAGGGTCTTCCACCAAGTTTTGTATGCTATTGGTGAATTAAGGGCTGACATGATCAAGCCCCCAAGCACTGCCACACACCCTAAGATTATGGGCAGCCACAGATGGTTCCCTTTTCTGAAGGTACTTTCATGTCTATATGTTTCCCACACATGTTCATATCAATGTGTTTGCACATATGTTAATATTTTGGCTTATGTACATTTATGTAGAATTACATTGGTGCCATTGATGGCACACATGTGTTGGCAAGGGTGCCTAGACACATGCAGCAAGCTTTCAGGGGTAGGAAGTCCACCACAACTCAAAATGTGATGGCCGCCGTGAGCTTTGACTTAAAGTTCACATATGTTCTAGCCGGTTGGGAGGGATCGGCCCATGATGCACTAATTTTGGGTGATGCCATAGAGAGAGATGATGGGTTCACCGTGCCGGCAAGTAATCGCACTAGCTAGTCAATGCACTTATGTCCACCGTGATGAAACACACTTTCACACTCATTCTCCAACAATTGTAGGTCACTTCTACCTGGTAGATGCTGGATATGCATGCAGACAAGGCTTCTTGCCACCATATAGAGGGGTCAGGTATCACTTGAGTGAGTTCTCCAAAGACAAACCAACCCACCAATGCAAAGGAGCTATTCAACCTTAGGCACTCTTCACTTAGGGTCACAGTGGAGAGGGCTTTTGGTGCACTTAAGGGCAGGTTCAGAATTATAGACAATAAATCTTTCCACAAATACAAGACTCAAGTCAAACTTGTGCTTGCTTGTCGCATACTCCACAATTGGATCATTGGTTTTGGCTTAGATGAAATTATTCCATCGGAGGAAGGATTTGTTCCCGAGTTGGATGAAGATGAGCGAGGAGAACCGCTCTAGAGGAACCTGCTATGGTGACTGTGAGGGATGAGATAAGCAATGCTATGTGGGGTGCTAGGGGTTCATATAGGACTTGATGTTTAACTAATTTAGTAGACCCTGGACATGGAACTAATGTGGTGCATGATTTCTGTACTCTTAACTGCTATGTCTGAGACCAAATACTCATTACTTGTCCGTGTTTTGCTTCCCTGCTTATTTTATCTTGATTGTTTGTGCACTAGGATGGCTGCAGCTAACCTTGATGCCCAGGGTGGGTTTGTGGGCGGCGCAAACATGATGGAAGTAGCACCCGCAATTGCGGGGAGCTGCCTTGGGTGAACCGGATGTTGTTGACCTGTTAGATGGTGAGCTCGCCCATGTCGTACCACAAAGAAGGTCCTATGAGGTGGACTAACAACACTTCGGGTTTGTCCTAAGGAGGATGACCCGGATTGTGTCCGAGAGGTCTAGTACCGACAAAACCTACAAAGACAAAGATGTGAATGCGTAGCTAAGGTCGTAAGTGAGTATTGTGGGATGCTCAGAATTGCAACTCAAGTGTATAATCACTTGAGGAAGTGGAAGCAGAAGTAGTCTAAGGTTGCTAGGCCGAAGAACCTTAGTGGGGCATTGTTTGATGAAGATGTGCAAGCCATAATGCTAGAGCAGGACCACTATCTTGGTCATTGCAAGGTACAAAACCATGTCTGAAGTATTCACTTCCTAACTGTGTCCCCTCTTCCTAACTGTGTCCCCTCTTACTAACTGTGTCCTCTCTTCAGGACCACCCTAAAGATGTCGAGTTCCTCAACACTCCAATAAGGTTCTACTCTGAGATGGAGGCTATCTTTGGTAGCACCTTGGCTACTGGTAGGTTTGCTGTAGGATCAAATCAGCCTTTGGGGGTCAACAAGTCTGATAGTGTTGCTGCTAAGCTGGAGGGTGAAGACTACACTTCTCCTAAATATGAATGCAAACCTACCTTTGAGTTTGGTGATGCCGGCAAGGTAACGACCACGCCCACACCCACAACCACAGTTCTCGTGTCGGATACTATTTGTGGTAAGAGGAAGAGGGGCCATTTCGGTGAGGAAGAGATGCTAATGATGACCAACATGAATGATGCAATCAACAATGTTGCAAATGCTATGTTGAAAACTTTGCCGCACATGTTAACCCGTACCTATACCTTGTGTCATGGAGATGCCCGACTTATCCACCGAGTCCCCGATTGTTGCCTACACCCACCTCTTGGAGAATAAGCCGGTTGCCACCGGGTTTGTGAACATGTCAACCCCTCACGAGGCTATTTGGCTCGAGACCTACTCGGCCAAGAACTACATGCAGTAGTTTTCTCCTCTCCTCTCTTTTGTGATCCATTTTGGCTAGACATTGTGCATGGTAGATAGCTAACCAGCACCTGTCCTTTTGGTTTTAGTTAGTGGGAAGGTGGCTAACTAAAGAAACTACATTTGGGCTCACTGAGTGTGAGCAAAACTCTATGCTGTTGTACTAAATTGCAGCCTTTGTTGGTTTGCTGCTGTCTATTTAATTTGTGTTCATGTTTTCAAGATTCTGTTATATCTGTGCTTGTTATCTGTGCATGATTCTGTTATATCTGTGCTTGTTATCTGTTCATGATTCTGTTATAAAATTTGCCTATGATGATTCCATGTACCCCATAAATGATGACATGGCCTTGTGAGGAACTTGATGCTGTTATTTCTTGTAGTCTACCAGTTATCCCTACTCTTGTCTCCCATCTGACCATGCGACACATCGATTCCCATGTTTCCAAACTTGGGATCGATGTGTCCCATGGTCACATGGTTGACAAGATTCTGTGCTTGTTATCTGTTCACCTTTTGGGCTTGTTATCCCTACTCTTGTCTCCCATCTGACCGTGGGACACATCGATTCCCATGTTTCCAAACTTGGGATCGATGTGTCGCCCGGTGATATGGTAGACAAGAACTGTGTCGTACTCTTCTTCTTATACTTATGTTTCCTACTGTCCACCAGTTGCCATTATGCTCCAAGTCCATGTCATATGATTGAAAAACATATAATCTGAGGCAAATATTTTCTGTTCTTTCATTTTTTTGTCTATGATGACTGGAGCTTATATATTACTCATGTCTGAGGCCACTTTTGCATGTTCCTGTTGCACTGTCAGGCCGATGATGATCCTGTTCACCATTTATCTATCATGACATCCATCAAACCATGTGAGACGTCCATGCCCATGTTTCTCAAACTGGGGCTGGACCTCTCACATGGTTCCATGGCTGCCATGAAACATTTGCTACTCATTTATTTACCTGAGGCCACAGTTTCCTATCTTTTAGCCTATGATGATATGATCTATGATTATTTTTTCATGCATTCCATCAAAACGTCAAATTCATCCATGGTCCAAGTATTCAACTATGGACCATGTGAATTTGACGTTTCCATGGTTCACATGTACCCATTGATCTCCTATATCTGAGGCCAGAGGATATTTTGTCCAATCCTATGATGTCAACTACTACATTTGTGCATAAGAAAACTATGACTGAGGATTATTTACATCTCCTTGCAGACCAATGCCAAAATGGTATGTTGTTTTTGAGGGCCTCAAACCAGGGATCTACACATCCTGGCATGAGTGCAGTGAATATGTTCTTAAGGTACATAATGCAAGGTACCAAAGCTACAAAACTCATGATGAAGCTGTGCATGAGTTCAATGAAGCCCTCAGGATGGGTACTGTGAGGTTGGTAAAAGGTATAACAAAGCCGGCTAAGAATGTGATGCCACTAATTAATGCATATGAGGGTAAGAATGTGATGATTAAAGGGCCTTGTTGTGGCAAGAATGTGATCATTGTCATTCTTGTGGTGCTGCTGTTTGGTCTTGGCAGTAGATTGCCTAACTGTTGCTCCTGTAAATGAAATTTGAGATGAATGGCCAATGATGAAATTTGAGTCAGAGGCCAATTTCATGACTACAATCTATGTTGGTTAGTTATGTTATGAGATGATCCTCTACTTGTTTCTTCTCCTCTTCCTCTCATATGTAATTCTGTTGCTCTGGTCGGTCTGGGCTTGGACCGAATCAAATAACGTCCCGGTTTGGTAGTTGGCCTTGGGCCGCGGGCCGCCGCAATCAAACACAAAAAAGCCGGCGCAGCTCGGTTGACCAAACCAATCAAACACGCTGCCTGGCCGTCTTTGGCCGGGCTATGACTGGCCAGGGCCTGGCTGCCCAGCCAGGGCTTGCAGGGCCACGAAATCAAACACGCCCTTTGTACTCCGCCCGTCCGCCGCATCGGTCACCACTCACCACCACGGCAACGGGCAACGGCACCACGCCACCCGACTGCCCCAGCGAGCCCGAGGGGGAGAACGGGACAGCGACAGTCCCCGTCGTCTGACGCCAACATTATATCGCCTTGCTCATCAAGCATGTCGTACGAGGCCGCTGGCACACGCACGGCACCGTCCGATCCTATCGCCCGTCCGCGCTCCCTCCCTCCCCTACGAAAACCGTGGGCCACAGGAGGCGGGTTACACGGCAGCTTGCCTGCTTCATGCTTTGCTAACTTGAGATCTGGAATCAAATCCGTGCCACAGGGCTAGTCTTCGTGAAACAGTGAGGCTATGCCCTATGCTGTCGCGGATAGGATTGGGTTGTTTTTTTTTTGAAAGAAATAGGATTGGATTGTCACACCTGACAAAAAGCTTCAGCCCGCTTTACTCTTGAAAAAAAAAGAGGAAAATTTGGGATCTTCCACTCTTGAAAAGAAATGCAATGACAGATTTTCGTGATTTTCAGTAATGCATGCACGGCCATTATCCAAGAGACCAAGAACACCAGTAGGGATTTTTAGGCTTTCGGCAATGCACGCTGACATTTATATTCCTTGTTACCGTTTCGGAGGCCAACGTCTGTAGGAGTCTCCTTGACGTTAATTGTTCATAGTCATAGGCTCATAGCACAGCACTGAACAATTGTTGATAGTGGCTGGCCTACTGGATACCAGCAACACACAACGATCGCCAGTACATAAAGCAGTGATTCGTGATTTCATTGCCATTTGATGATCACGCCTGGTGCACGATTATTGAGACAAAAGCTGACATGGCATGACTAGCTTGCACACACTTTACAGGTCAAGACACTGCACCTGGGGATCATAGTGCATGGATTCGGAAGCAAGCCACTTGCTGATTTTATACCACTCAGATAATAGAGGAAGCGCTGATCTGAAAAAAGGAGTAGAAGCAAGCCAGTTGCTTATCTAAATATGTAATTACTATGTTACAGATAACACATGAGCTTTTTTTAAAAAAAAACTAACACAGGAAGCGCTGATTCTGAAATAAAAGCAGTGATGATTTGCAGGGCTCACGATGTTTCGGTAATGCAAGCTGGTTTGCACTTTCCGCTTCCATTTGGGTTGAAAATAGGGCTCCTTCCTATTCAGGGTTATCAAACTCTGATGCAGCATACAAGCGTACCGAGCAATTCATCCTTCCTGTATATTTTTTTAACATCAAAACATACGATTTTGTCCTGGTTAAAAGAAAACGACAATGTACATGAATCAAAACCTATTGGTGACTAACTTACTAATATGAAGTGTGTGTGAGAGATTAAACTAGTCCCTTCTAGTATTTAGCTTCTTTTGAGATGCCCTTATTTTGAGAAAGGAGCTAATTTTGTGTTAGTAACCAGTCAGTCACCAATAATAGCAACTGGAAATAATATCCACGAATCTCTTTTGGCAGAAAGGGGCAAATTGCCATTGTATTTGACACGCCACAATGTGTCTTACAAAGAACAGTAAATCCGATCAGCATCAGTGATGGTGCATCTGTACCTGTTGATCAATGGGGCTTCAATTCCCTCAATTGTCGAGCCCTGAATGATATAAATATTTAACATCATCATACTTATACAGAATCTCCAAACATATGTGATTACAAAAATAATCAAGAGCAGAAAATAATCATATCAGTTGCCTTTACCATTTTGAGGGGTGATCTATGCCAAGGCCATTGCAGGTAAGTATCATACCCTTAAATCTTGTAAGGTACTCCTGAAATACAAGAGAGGACATAGACTGTAAGAGAGAGTGCAGAAATGCTAATCAGAGGTGACTGCTGTCTGGCTGAAGAACAATAGAATCTTACACGCAAAGTATATTGGTTGATCTCGTAACAGCCGGAAAGGTCGTATTCTAGTCTCTTACCTGGATCACTTAAAACTGGAGAAAGAATAGAGCCAAAGATATAAGTTAGTAAAGTTTGTGAACAATTCATAATTGTGGGTGCTAGTAAGGTCATTCATTCTCATTTCAATGGAGTCACATGGGTTGTAAAGACTAAGTGCCTAAATACTATGTACAGGAAGAATACCCTTGTATGCTTCATTAATCTCCTGAAATTTAGCTGTGACATCGCTATCACCCTTATGCTTGTCTGGATGCCACATCTACAGAGGACATATGAGATGCAATGAGTTTATCTACAAACCGTTATTTGCTCCAAGAACAGAGGTCGGACAGCAGCTCACCAAAGCTAATCTTCTATAGCTCAATTTGATGGTGTCATCAGATGCGTCATAGTCAACCTCCAGAACTTTGTAGTAGTCCTGCAATCACAATGAAATTCATAAAATAAATGCAGTGAACAAGAGATGAATTACTTGTATAGCTGTGTAGGAACCATATATGTCATATTGCAATGGATATTGCCAGAATATGAATAGCATTTGGATCACCGTACATGTGAATCACAGTAACCAGATAAGCAAGACATGTTACAACATAGTAACAACTATCTAACAAAAACATAATAAAACAAATACAGGAGTACATTGTCAAGGAAAATAGTGATAGGTGACCATATAATAGTACAAAATAAACCTTTAGTATGTAGATCAAAAGAAAACGAACATGGGTTCTACATGAGACAGGTCTTGAGCACTTCACATAAGAAACTTGGGTTTTCATGACAGCTTGTTTCTTGAGTTCAGACCATATTGAGCGCCAGCAAACCATTAAAACAATTAGCCACATGAGTTAACTTTGTGCAGTAGATAGCATTTGCTAGAAAAAGAATCCAGTTGTAGTGTCACACTTGAGTTAAAAATTAAGTCACCAACTATAAGTATTTGTTCACCTCTGAAAGCAACAAATCACAACAAGCATGGCTGGAGGCAGAAGACATTATGGTAGTCAAATCGACTTACACAAAGCCAACATCAAGTAGGAAGTTTATCAAGAATCTATATAAAAAACAAGGAGCCCAATTTCTGATCAAATTTAGCTAGCTCTTCAGAGGACCAATACAAACAAAAATCTGAGTCCTGCACAGCACAAACTCATACAACTTAAAAGCTTGACCAATAGTCCAGAGATGTGAACACACCCAAGGGCGGAGCTTAGTAAGGGGCAATTTTGCTAACTTATAGAGGAAATATTAGGCTAAATTGGAGTTGAAGCAGGGAATTGGCCCCCTCTAGCTCTTGTAATCAAAACTCTACTAGATGTTGGCCCTATTGAATTTACAGTCCGCAACTGACTGTAGCAGGAGTGCAATTAAAGTATTGTTCCAACAAGCGAGCGTTACTGAAGAGGACATGTTTAGTTCCAACAAGCAAGGAAACTTGAATTTGTGCAGGGCCAAGGATTCTCTTGCTTTCCAAGAACCGACTGGGCTCTCCTCCACTACTAAATATTTTCTTACCCGCTAGCAAGGCTAGGAAAGAGAAGGTAGCCAGAATGACATTCACCCACCATACATAATTCAGAAATAAGAAAACATCCATTTCATCTAGCAGATATAAGGCCGGACCAGCAAGCTGCAAGCTAACAGTAACATAGTTCCCATGGTAGCCAATATGCTAGATATTGTTTGGTTCGTGATTCATGACCAAACTGCCTCTGAATATGGGATCATTTTGGTTGCTGCATCTCTGATCAGCACTAAATTTTAAAGGTAACTGCAAATGTTGTGAAGAAAGTTTAACTGAACTCTTTCGGAAAAAAGTTGGACTGAAAGTGCTTGTGTGTGGCAGACGCAGACGGGAATGCAACCTACAATTCAGCGAGGAAAACAAGCCACTCTCCCCACGGTTGAGCTGAGCAATCCTAATTATGGCCATACAGCCCTGTGCACTCCCACTAGCGAGACCGCAGCAAAGCAATACTACAGTTCAGCCAAAACTAGTTGTGACACTCACGCGAACGCTAAAAGCAGCTCGAAAATACACCCAATCAAAAAAATAGGGCAGACTCCTATCCGCCTTTTCAGACCAAAGTACACCACGGTTAGCCGCCTCCCCTCCTGCACTTCGATAAGAGGCGGCGGCGCTCAGCCCAGAATTTCTAAATCCGGCGCTGTCTGCATGGTAGAACTGAAGCTAAAGGTCCACGAATCGAAGCCAAGAGACCTGGAGCACCCGATCTCTGGAAACAATCGGAGATTGAAGAAGAGGAATCGCGTGTGTGGGTTACCTTGTGGAGAGGCTCCTTGCTTGCTCCGTCCATAAACCGAAGCAAATCATCACCTCGAGCTCGCTTCGCGCCGCGGGATTCCCTTCTTCCGCTCGCGCGTTGGGATTGCCGGGCCCGTCTTGGCGGATTCAAGAGTAACCGGAGTCGATTGATCGATTGGGTTAGTGGGATCGGAGGAGTTCTTGACTAATTCCCCACACCTTTTCTGTTTTCCTCAGATTATTATATTTTTGCGTGATGGATATGGGATAACAGGGATAGGCGATGACGTGGATCTGACCCGCACACCTGTCCTTTCGTGTCGCGGAGGGCTCCACGCCTCCGCCCCCGTTGTTTTTTAAAACTCCGAAATTTTTTTATATTTAATTTATCATAATTTTGCAAAAATATATGGTCCGGCACAAATTTAGCAAAAAATACATCTGGCGCTGTGGCGGCGTCAATGACATAACGCCGTGGGACGCGACGCCAGTGCCGCCAGGAGTGGGCCCCTAGCGTGGCCCAGACGTAGCGCCCTACGCCGCAGCGTTAGGGGCCTAGCGCCGTGGGCCACGGCGTCAGGTCTTAGCGCCGCGGCCCACGGCGGCAGCAGGCCCCCTAGCGTCGTGGCCCACAGCGCTAGGGTTCCGACGCCTATATAACACCGAAATTTAGCCGAAAATGTCATAATAATTCGAAAAAAAGAAAAGAGAGGGGGAAGAGGAGAAGGGAGTGAGGGAGGAGGTGGTGAAGGTGCGAAGCTCTGCCGGTTTTTCGTCTCGTTAGAGGTAATACTCTCAAACTTAATAGTTTTAGTGTAGATGTGCTTATAGATGTCCATCTGGCCTGGTGAACGGCGGCCCGCCCGAAAGCCCGCTGCAACGGCATGGCCCGGAAGCCGCGTGCCGGCCGCCCCCGCCCGTACACCGTGCCCGGCGTGGGCCGCCACCCCGGCCTGTCGGGTGGCACGGCCGGCACGGCGGGGAACGATCTTGGCGCCCGACTAGGGCCCGTTAACCCCTCCCCCACACATAACACCGGCCGCAACGGCCCAACCTACGCAACGGTCATAAGCTACCTGCGTATAAAAACACCCCCGGCGCCCCCCGTTGCCCTAACCCTAATCCCATTCCCCATTCGCCTCGCGCCGCAGCGCAGCCTCTGTGACTCTCTCGCCGTCTCCACCTCCGATCCGCGGATCCGCCACTTCCCCACCGCCTTCTCTTCTGTTTCCCGTCGATCTCCTCGCCGCCAGTGAGTAGATGTCGTAGATCTGAGCTTCGCTGACGCGACTCCTCGATTCCTCCTCGTTGCCTCCCCCTCCCTAGGCCCCCCTCCCCCACTCCCCGCCTCTCATCCTCTCGGCTCCCGCCTCCGGTGCTCGGTCACGGGTGCTGGTTGGTCTTCGTCTTCGCTGTCTCTCTCGGCTCGGGGCTCCGGTTGCGTAGGTGTGTGACCCTCCCTAACCCTAACCCTAGATCTAGGCATCTCCTATCTCTAATAGTCTGTGTCTCACTTAGTTACTTGCTCTCGTGTCTCGAATGCTTGCAGGTCTCGTGCATATCAGGAGATGATGCATGGGGCCGTGCGCCGTTGAGGAATGGAGCCGCGGAGGCGAGCTGCAGGACGAGGTCGCCGTGATGGAAGACATGGAGGAGTACACTATCAACGACGACCTCAGGGCCTGTGGGCTCCCTGGTGACGACGAGGACGACCTGGCGTCCGGTGGCGAGGCACTGCTCAGTAGCGGTTCTGCTCCAATCAATGTTGATGGCGGTGATGGAGGTGCAGGTGCTGCTGCTGCTCCTCCTCCTCCTCCTATCGAGCCCGGGATGCCTTCCTCTACACAATCCGTCAACACCACCGACGACATTCGATTGAAGCATGTCCGGTCTCCTGCCTGGAACGACTTCAATGAGATCTTCGACACTTTTCCCACTGGCAAGAAGGTGAGAATCGGTGCCAAGTGCAAGCACTGTAGCCAGGTTCTTTCTGGGCGCTCTTCTGCTGGTACTGGACATTTGCTCCGGCACCAGAAGGTATGTGTTACTAAGACTCAACAAGCTGCTCTAGTTCAGACTCGTCTGCAAATGAAAGCTGATGGTACTGTTCTTACTACATGGGAGTATAAGCCTAATGTTTCTTGTAAAGAACTTTGTCGTTTGATTGCTAGACTTGATTTGCCTCTAGGTTTTGGCTTTGAAACTGCTTTTGAGGAGTACATTCAGCGTGCTCACAACCCTCATTTTAAATCTGTATCTAGGCAAACCACCACTAGAGATCTTGAGAAGTATTGGCTTGCTCGTAGATATGAACTGATTGATAAACTTAAATTTGTTTCATCGGTTTGTTTGACATCTGATATTTGGTCTGGCAATGCTAAGGAAGATTATCTTAGTGTGGTTGTTCATTATGTATCTGCTGATTGGGAGTTAGAGAAGAGTGTAATTGGTTTTAAGCTCATTGATTGTTCTCATTCTGGTGTTAACATTGCTGAGCGTGTTGAAGATGTTGTTTCTCAGTTTGGTTTGATTGATAAGGTTTTCTCTGTCACACTTGATAATGCTTCTTCAAATGCTTCTGCCATGTCAAGGCTCATACCTAAATTTGTTGGTTATCTTGGTCCTGATCCTGAACCACTTGATAATGCTAATGATAACTTGTGTGGCCTCTTGCACCAGCGCTGTGCATGCCACATTATAAATCTAATTGTCAAGTCTGGTTTGAAAAGGATCAAGATCTATCTTGAGGCTTTCAGGTCTGCAATTTCTTTTTTAACTCTTCTAACCAACGCATTGCTCAGTTTCATAACTTTTCCATTTTGAAGAATGTTCGGCCTCGAAAATTTAATTTGGATATGGATGTGAGATGGAACTCTACTTATCTGATGCTTAAGCACCTTTTACCATATAAAGAGGTTTTCTCTACATTCATTGGTGCTAACTATGGTTTGGTTAATGGTGAGCCTCTACTCAGTGAGGGGCATTGGGTTGTTGCTAAGAAAATTCTTGAGTTTCTTGAATTGTTTTATGAATCAACAGTTGCTTTATCTGGTGTTTACTATCCTACAAAGTCCTTTGATTCTTCATCATATAATTGACATTGCTGGTCATTTATATGCCCAAGAGTCAAATGCATTGATGATGAACATTGTGAGTCCTATGAAACTGAAGTTCCTTAAGTTCTGGCAGAACATACATCTCTTGTATTCCTTTGCTTTTGTTTTGGATCCTAGAGCCAAGATGAGAGGTTTTCATAATGTTCTCACTATTCTTTCTCAGCTTCTTGGTTTTGATTATTCCAATTACTACAATGAGGTAAGAACTGAATTACATAAACTGTATAACAAATATGAAACCAAGTTTAGTGCTGTTGGGGGTCAAAGAAACACTCAAGAGCCTAGATCTACTGGTAAGAAAAAAACTGCATGGGGTAAGATCTATGGGTCCCCTGCTCCTCCTCCTGGTTCTTCCACTCATTCATCTACATCTGTTACTCCTATAGCTGATGTTTCTGAGTTGGCTTCTTACTTGGACAGCGACATTGTCACATGTTTTAATGATGAGTTCAATCTTATGAATTGGTGGCATGAGCACAAACTTACATATCATATTCTTTCTATAATGGCAAGAGATATAATGGTTGTTCCAGTTTCAACAGTTTCTTCGGAGTCTTGCTTTAGTCTTGTCGGGGACAGCCACGAGGGCCCCCTAAATAAGCAGGGGAAACCCGCTTAAAACCCGCAAAAAACGCAAAACACGAACTGACCCACGAACCTAAAGCGCACGCACGACACGAGCACGACCCTGGTGGCCCCCGCAGCCCGCCAGGGTGGCACGGCGGATGCCCCCTCGGGCGAGGTTCGCCTCGCTCGAGGGCTCAACGCCCCCTCAGACGAGGTCCGCCTCGCTCGAGGGCTCAACACTCCCTCGGGGGAGGTCCGCCTCGCTCGAGGGCTCAACACCCCCTCGGCAAGGACCACCTCGCTCGAGGGCACCTGTACGCACGACTGAAGGACCGATTAGGCGACCAGAGAGGGGGGGAGTGAATGGGAGCCGATAAAAATTCTTCTCGATGGAGATTGAAACTCCAACAAGATGAACTCGCTCGGTCGGACCCCCGAGATTACACACTCCGAACTTCTACCTTCCGTTTGCCAAAACCACGTTGCCACTGGAGTGCTATTGCTCCTAGGAGCAAACACTACCAGCAACCTTAACACACACGCACCCACAACAGCGGAAACAACTCGAAAGCCGACTGTCCAGAGGGGGGCGGTTAGACCGGGTATGGGGGCGGTTAGACCGCGTCCACCAGGCAACCAAGAAATCCTTCGAAACACCTCTTCCGAGCACCAAAACGCACCACGATTTCACCAATAGAGATCTCAGGTCAGGGCCATGCTAGCTACCAGAAAATCTTGGCAAAAACCAAAACTTCACCCAGGGGCCTAGGGGCGGTTAGACCAGCTACCAGGGGCGGTCTAACCTCTTGTACCCAGCAACGAACTCCAAGCAAGAACACCTAGCAAACGACACGAGAACGACCCGAAATTTCACCCAGACGCTCCTCTGATCAAGGCGAACAAACTCATAGAGGAAAATCCGGCGAAACAGAACTTTGACCTGGAAGGCCTAGGGCGGTTAGACCGCCCCCTCTAGGCGGTTAGACCGCCCCTTCCAGAAAACCTACCCGCGGGTCAAACCTCAACTTCCCAGCGCCCGATCTCCCGAATCACTCCACGGATTGCAGCGAAACTTCGGGAATAGCTGGGTGACCTCCTGGGCAACCTCTACCTTAAAGGAATCAACCCGAATCGCTCACAATCAAGAGGAATCGAAGAACTCGCCTCACTAGGTCAAGAACTCCCCCAACTCGAAAAACCACCAAATCGAGTCCGATTCAAGAGAGATTTGGGGGCAAAGTCACCATCCAAAGAGGCACAAGATCCTCATACGTGACACCCACCAAAAACCCCAAGAATTCGTCCTCAAAACTCCGCCAACAAAAAGCTCCGAAAATCACCACAAAGAAGGACGGGAAAAACACTTCTCAACCTTGAGGAACAACACCGAACCATCTATACATACCATGAAGGTTCGTACAAGGTCTAGCTTGCCACCCATACATCCATCCCTCTCTCTAGATCTCACATGAAGCTCTCAAGCTAGTCCTAGAAAAAACTAGAGGAAAATGAGAACGAAAATGGAAAAACAAATGAGCTAGGGTTCCAAGAGTTGGCTACCATCCATCCCCTCAAAGAGTATATATGGAGGCACCCAAAAGACTAAACTACCCTTACTTAATAACTAGGGATACAAGCCCCTCAAGGGCGAATTTGGAAGTCTTCAGATTTTCTTCATCGGACGGATGCCCGGCGACCCCAACCTGCTTAGCCTCGACGCAAGCCTTGCGATCCCAACGCGTGTCCTCCGCTTCAAAGCATCTCGGCGCCAGCGACCAGGGCGGTCAGACCGCCCCCCTCGGGCGGTTAGACCGGCCCAGGCAATCTGACCGGCCCAGGCGGTCTGACCGCCCCTCCTGGGCGGTTGAACCGGCCTGGGTGGCCACACCTTCTCGTCGAGTCTTCGGCCTCGGTTTTGTGGCTCAACCGAGTAACCCAGTGGTTTTCTGGTGAACCACTGCAAACCCCGCGAACTCGGTGTAGCCTCCTCCAATCTCCACTCATGACTTGGCTCCCACGTAGTCCCGGCTCGACCTTGGTTTTGAGGCTCTACCAAGAAACCGTCCACGACTTCATCTTGCTTGTTCATGCCACCATGCGGCCCGCACTTGACCCCCGCCGGCCACCGGGTCCCTCGAACGAAGCCTACTTGTCTTCTCCACACCTGGAGGCCTCACCGGCAACGACCTTTCGCGCTTGTTCTTCACCTGCACCAACACGGGTCAAGCCGCAACCTGCACATGCAATACTTAGCCAAGAATCAGTCCACACAACGTTGTCAATCACTCATCACATAAGGAAGCGACCATCCACCGGTCCTCGAACCACACATGGTCCTCAACGACGTCCCCGCTCCTGCCCCCGTGTTTGGGCATTTAATGCTCTGACACCACAGGACGCACGCCACATCCCTGACACGCCTGGGGATCACGCTTCGATGCTGTTCCACCGACTCCCTGGGGTAGGCCACCCCCTCCACTGTGTAGCACTGTGCGATGAGGCCGTTGTCAGCCCTGTGACGCTGCGCCACCTACTCCTATATGGCTAACGCGCCGAGCCCTCGAAAGAGGGCCGGCGGCACCCTCGAATACCTTTTCCGTGACTACACAGGGCTACGTCGTGACATCAGGCCGGCGGGAGCGGTCTTCCCCGTCGCTGTCAACCTTGTGCGGCCATCCCCGCCACTGCAGTGCGACGCCGGGCACTGTGGCGACACCCTCAAAGCTGTTGGAGTGCATAGGGACGGGACGTCACCACGACCGCCACTGTGCCGCGTACGGGCCCCCCATCGACGGCACCCTCGAATCGGCCCACGGGCAGCATCCGCACCACCAACCACTACGCCACCACCTTCGAAGATGCTCCTGTGCGAGCGCAGGACGCGCCACGACGCCTCGACTAGAGCGGGATTCGCTAGGACGGCCGTCAGCTCCATGGCACTACTCGCCACGCCTCCACACGTAGGAAAATAGTGCGGCACGCATGTGAACTGCTCTCTCCTTGGCCTATAAAAGGAGGGGCAGTCCCCTAGCCGTAGGGGACGAGGGATGACGGATAGCGATCACCCACACGCTTTCCGCCTTCACCACAATATTGGCACTTGCCTCAATCAATACCTCTGGGACTTGGAGATCTGGCCTCCTCTCCCACCACGCTTGTAGCCCCCCTCTACGAGCACCACGGTGCGAAGCAATATAATGCCACGAGCACACTATTGCTGGACGTACGGCCCCGGCCGGAACCAGGATAAACCCAATGTCATTAGTTGCTAGCACCGACCGTCGAGAGGCAGATCTTAGCGCTCATTACTAGTTAGTGTCGGGACTACATTCCGCACCGACAGTTGGCGCGCCAGGTAGGGGCGTCGCGCTGAAGATCGGCTCGTCACCAGCCCTCTCGATGGTGATTCCCACCGAGTACCACGGCCAGAGGTATTCCATGGGCAGCTCGGACCCCCTCCCAGTCGGGTTCAAAATCCGGTTCGGGAGCCTGAACTTGAAGGATCAGATGGCGACTAGAGAGGGGGGGGGAGTGAATAGGAGCCGGTAAAAAATTCTTCCAAAAGAATCCGTCCTATACCATAGTCAAACCCCGGTCACACACGAGCGATGGATCGAATCACACACCAATCGCCAAGACCACGAGGTTATGGATCAACCTCTAGCCTTAGGAACGATTCCTAGAAGCACACGCGGAAGCACTAGAAAAGAAGGAAGGAATCGAAACAAGAAGCACTGCTCACAGCTCCTGGCGGACTGTCCGGCCTGGCAGTGCGGACCGTCCGCGATGAACCGCGCGGACCGTCCGACCTGCTACCGCGGACCGTCCGCGCCGACGCCACGGACCGTCCGGCCCTCTCCGCGGACCATCCGTTAAACACACACGAACACCGAAGCGACCCGAGAAAAACGGACCGTCCGCCGAGGCGGGCGGACCGTCCGCGCCACCCGCGGACCGTCCGCTACTCAAGCCCGGGACCGTCCACAAACTTGCCGCAACAAAAACCAAAAGCCAAACCGGATCGAAAACGAGGACGCGCAAGAACTCGACGAACACGCGACGAACACGACCCACGCGGGACCGTCCGCGACCACCCCGCGGACCGTCCGCGGGTGCGGACAGAGCGAAAAGCGGCCCCGACCCCCGAAAGTCAACTCCCCCAAATCATCATCGGATTTCCCAAACGGTTGAAGCTATAGAGACAAGGGTTTGGGGACTTGAAAAGCGTCACACAAGGATGCTATAGCCCAAAAATCTTGCCTCCTAACTCCCTAAATCACCGGGAATCGCGAATCCTTTGAGCACCACCGAAAGCTAGAGCACCGAACGAAAAACTTCGAATCCAAGTGGTTTCCGGCGTTTGAGGGCACAAGATCAATCACAAAGATGCACGAGACATCTATCCATGAATCCCTCAAAGAAATCCGGGGAGAAACCCACTCAAATCCGCGGAATCGAACCGGGAACAAAGGCACGAAAACAAGCACAAAAAGGCCACGAAAAACAACCCCGAATCTTCTATACAAACCAGGAAAGATTCACAAGGTCTAGCATGCCGCCCTAGCATCCATCCCTCTCAACAAATCTCTCATGAAGCTCTCATGCTAGCCTAGAGAAAATGGAAGGAAAAATAGCTACGAAAATGAGAAAGAGGAGGGATGAAATGAAACCCTAAGTCACCGAGAGAGAGAGGCATCCACACACACTCATGGCTTATATATCAGGTCCCGCCGGAGTGGTAAATGACTCGACTACCCCTAACTTAACTACTGGCGATACAACCCACGTAGGGGCATTTAGGTAATGTTTGTGGGTCTTGCCATCGGACGGCCACGCCTTTGCCGCACCCCGCGTCCTCCCGACGCAAGCCATGCGATCCCGCCGCGTGTCCTCCGCCTCGAAGCTTCCCGACACGCCGGATCCCGTCTCCGTCGTGTTGGGCCCTCGGACTTGGTTTTGAGGCCCAAACCAAGAAACCGTCCGCCGATGGTTTTGTGGGCAAACCACCAAACCCCGCGTGCCCGGTCCGGCCTCCCGCCAAACCACTTGACTTGACCGCCACCGTGCACCGGCTCACTTGTCCATGACTTCGTTTTGCTTGTGTCACCACCATGTGGCCCGCACCCAGTCCCGCTGTCCACCGGGTCCCTCGAACCGAGCCTACTTGTCTCTCCATCTCCCGGAGGCCCCTCAAGGCTGAAGACCTTTCGCGCCCGTTCTTCACCTCGCAACAACACGAACTAGGCCGCGGCCTACACCTCGCGCACTAAGCCAAGAGTCAGTCCAACACCCGTTGTCAATCACTCATCACTGAGGAGCGGTCATCCATCGACCACTGGGACGCTCCTGGTCCTCAATCTCCCCCTTGATGAGTGCATTGACAACACACAACGCGAAATGAAATTCAGAGAAAAAGAGAAAGAAAGAAGAAAGAAAAACAAGGAAGCTCAACTCATGACCAAAACCAAAGAAAGGCGAAGAAAGGTCACAAGCCAAGCAAAGCACAAACTCCACACCGACAACAGCAAGAAAGCTCCCCCTGAACATGTGAATGCAAATTTCCAAATTTCAGCTCACCTCTTCTGAATTTTCTGAATTTTCATTAAGCTCACCTCTTCTCCCCCTTGTTGGCAATGTATGAATCAAGGTGAAAATGCAGAAATGCAAAAACAAAGCATATAAACATCTACATGAGCTTCTCAAATAGGCCAAATCTAGTGTCAAAGGCTAAAAATGAGACAAAGATCACACATATGAATCATAGCATAGTCAAAGCATTGCCACAAGTAATATATGAAAATACAAGCATGTGACAAAGCAAAATTTTCAGATTTAAGCAGATTTACCAAAAGAAGGCTCGCTTCACATGTAAAAGCCTATCCATGTCACACTTGAGCCACAAACATGCATACCATTCAAAGATCATACAGGGATATCAAATTCTCAGCAAAAGATCATGGCAAACACCTATAAAGCAAAGCATGTCATGTCAAAGCTCATGAGCCATGTGTCCACTTCGGGGAGACTTCTCCACTGATGAACATCATGCAACATGTTTTGCACCCATATGAGAAAGATAAGACATTTTAAGCATAGACATGATGGATGGAGCATTTTTCAAGCATTTTACACTTCTTTTCAAGATTAAATCATTTTATGGTACATGAAGTGCCTTTGCGGCAAAAAGAAGCTTATGCTCCCCCATGAATGCAACATAGGCTAAACATTCACAATGATATTCGGCCTTTGGCCCAAATGCAAGAACAAGGCATCCAAGCACAATCTAAGCATGAAAAGCACATTTAGACCAAACTGTGACATGGATACACAACTACACACGAGTGGAGCATAATTCATCAAAATTTAGTCAAGTTTAGCATTTATTTCAAAAAGGGCTATCTCACCACACATATATCTCAAATATTCCAAGAGCATAGCCTCACATCACCATTTCTCCACACATATGACCAATATCTCACAAATAGCCAAAGAGACTCAAATATGGCATATGAAAGAAGCTCATCATCCTAAAATGCAATATGATACAAATGCAACATGATATATGACAAGATGGCTATCCTACCATGGTTTATACATCAGGCAAAGCATGTATATACATCAAAGTAAAACATGGTATGATACATATGATACAAAAGGAAATCCCCCAAGAATCAACTAGAAAGGGCAACAAACCCCAAGTTCCCCCCGCAAGCGCACAAATGTAGCTTGGTCGAGAGGCTTTGTGAAAATGTCAGCTAGCTGATCTTGGGTAGGGACATGGCTCAAAACAATGGTTTCTTTCTCCACATTGTCCCTCAAGAAATGATACCTCACTTCTATATGTTTGGTTCTGGAGTGAAGCACTGGGTTTTTGGCTACGCTTATGGCACTGGTGCTATCACAAAGAAGTGGGATCTGGGTGCACTCCTCACCAAAGTCTCTCAAAGTGTATGAAATCCACAACAAGCGGGAGCAACAACTCGCGGCGAAGAACATACTCTGCCTCGGTGGTAGACTGAGCTACACTAGACTGCTTGCGGGAAGACCATGAGACCAATGAAGACCCAAGAAACTGGCAAGTACCAGAAGTAGACTTCCTCTCGACTCGACAACCAGCAAAATCCGCATCAGAAAAACCATGAAGGGAAAGAGTCGAGGAGGAAGAATACCAAAGGCTGTTGACGGTGTATTTCGGTGCACCTAGCATGTTCATTACACTTTGGTTTGGATTTGATTATTGAACTAACCCGCCACTAGGCACACTAATCATATAACAAGTTCATCTTTGTGCATGCATTTGGAAGTGTTGTGTTTATGTAGGAAATCATGGACATAAAGGACGGATTCGCAATAAGTTCAAAGGAGCATTCATGGAGTCTTGTTCGTGTTCATGAGCTCGCGAAATTACTTCCAATGGTGGCGAGGACCGAAGTGCTACGAGGAACACCCCGGGGATTGAAGCGTAAAAGATCAAACTTCATGCAAAGAGAGTCTCCATCTTGATCGCGAGGATAACGGCGTCAAAATCATCCAAGTGGAGGGGGCGAAGTAGATAAGTGCACGAGGACCCACGGAGCAAAAAGGGCGACCGAACCGGCCGAAACCGGGCTCCGGGCCGGCCGGCCCAGTCGGATCGGCCCAGCCCACTTCGGGCACCGGTTCGGTCCCGTCTTCCTTGCCCTCGAAGGATCTTCGACCCTAAAACCCCCGACGCGCCGCCAACAGACGGAGAGGAGGTTATTCGCACCAGAAGGCCATCTACAAGCTAGAGAGAAAGGAGGAGGATCTCCGGGCTGGAGATCAACCACCTCGAAGGAAGCACCCTCTCGTGGAGAAGGAGGAAGACACCGGCGGAAGGGAAACCATGATCAACGGTGCCATGATCAGCACCTTGATGGGGTAATCTTCTCATTCGTCCATGGGTTGTAATCGATCGTGAGATGTAATCGCACTTTGTCGGATTATCTGTCTATCATCTTGTGTTGAATATACTTTAATGCTTAAAGGTTAGCTACCGTGCCGTAAAGGGAGTAAGGCCTCAATGCTTCCTTGGATCCATTCAATACGCCGTGGCCATCAAAGGTCTAGTCATGAATACCTTCGCGTAGTGACAGTACGAGAGGAGGGAAAGGGCGAAACCGTGGTCACAACCCCGATAGATTAGATTGGTTTTTCATGTCTTTAAGCGATTGCATGCTCTAGTATCGTAGACCCGTGGGCGAGTGTCTTCTCTCTTGATCGTTTATCATTCTCTCTAGTGAAGTTTAGTGTTTTTCTAGTATAATAGTAGTTAGGGTTTTAGTAGCTAGTGTGTCGTTGTTGATCGAACGCTTGTAATCCCCTTGCTCCGCGGATTGACAAGAACCTTGGGAATCCCGTGGTGAAGAAGGTGTGGGGTCCGTACGCTTGCGGATCGTAGAGGGATACGTCTTTTATCCGTCAACAAGCCCCTTTTTTCCGGCGCCGTTGCCGGGGAGCAAGTTAGTTTACATCGTTTGATTTGCATCTAACTTAGTTTTATATTTTAGTTTATCTTTTATTTGCTTTATCTAACATATATTATCGAAAAACACTTGTTTCTTTTTTGTTTTTGTTTTTATCTTATTGTCTAGATGGAGTTCGTTAATCAACCCGTGGAAGAACCGGAGAAATCATTAAGGGATTACGCTAGCCCTCGATGTGAAGACATAAAGGTACAAGAGTCGGATTCGAAGCTCGAAGCGACCAAGTATGAAATTAAATCCAAGATCATGAAGATGGTGGCGGAAAACCCATTTGAAGGGATGGTTGAGGAGAACCCATATAGACACATAAGGGATTTCACGACAATATGCAACACGGTGCGTCAAGAAGGAGTTCCCGATGAATGGTTCAAATGGAATCTCTTTCCCTACTCACTTGCCGGCAAAGCAAAGACATGGTATTCGGTTGCGTCCTTTGAAGTTGAAGGCAATTGGAACAAGTTGACAAAGAAGTTTTGCGAGAAGTTCTTTCCAATGAGCAAGGTTCAACATCTAAGGAGGCAAGTGATCAATTTCATGCAAGGAGAAGAGGAAGGGATAGACCAAGCCTGGGAAAGGTTTAATGAATTAATCGAACAAGGACCTAAACTCGGCTTCACCGGTGACGTACTCTTGCATACATTTTTCTTTTCCCTAACCCCTAGTTGCATGCGACACGTCGAAATGTGTGCAGGTGGGGATCTCATGGAGAAAACACTCACGGAAGCCGCCCAACTTCTACAAAAAGTTAGCAAAGCGGTCGCCATGCGAAGAGATTGGGAAACAAGACTTGCGGAAGAGCCGGAATTCAATTCAAGGAAGAAAAAGCTTGCTGATTTTTCTAAAGAGGCAACCCGGAAGTCACAAAAGAGGAGCCGATCATGGAAAAGCTTGAACAAGAACACATCAAGTCAAGAACTACACCAAACGTCGATTTCGTCGCACCAAATGAGACGAACAAGAGAAGCATGTCAAGCGCGAAGCCACTAAGGGAGTTCGAACCAATGGATTGGGTTCCTATTGATTACGGAGAAGTATTCGACAAGAGAAGACCGTTCCCTAATCAAAAGGGAATGGCAAGAGCATTGGAAGTCGATTTCCCACCGGAGAGGAAAGCTGAAAATTCATACGACCTCGAAACCACCGGTGAGATTTTTGAAAAGCTCTTTGGAGATGATGTGGTGGATCCGGAACATATTGCCGAGGTGAAGAGGATCATGGGGATCAAGCCCGAAGCATCACCATACGCTCGCCTTGCTGAAATTTATTCGATCGGATCCGAAGAAGAAGAGAAGATGACGCCGCACTTGAGTTGCGAGATCAACGGAGTTCAATGCAAAGCTTTATGCGACATCGGAGCCCAAGTAAGTGTCCTATCTTCTAAAATTTACGATAAAGTTCAATACCACAACCTAGACTTAGCTCCAACATCAACGAAATTAATTATGGGAGATGGTAGAACTATCAAACCTCTAGGTATTGCTTGCAACATGAAAGTAAAAATCTCTAGAAACTACATACCAACCGATTTCTTTGTTATTGATGCTTACCATGGTAAATCTGATCATATAATCTTAGGTAGGCCTTTTCTTAAGTTGGTTGATGCCGTGTTAGATGCCGGAGAAGGCAAAGTAACAATGAACCTTAATGGAACAAAGTACACATATAACTTTCTTCGTGCTTCTAAACACCTTACTCCTTTTCCTCCCGAAGATGAAGAAATAGAAGAGATAGATAGTCTTTGTTTTGTTGAAACCCTTAGAGACCCGCCGCAAAGAGCGATGGAAAATCAAATTAGTAATCAACAAGATGAAGAACTAGAGGAAGCAACAAAAGGCTTAGAGCCGCATGACGGTAGCGTGGAGGAAGAGAAGTTCGAAGACATAGGAGAAATCAAACCCGAGGAGCCACAAGTGCCCGAAGTAGACCTTAAACCTTTGCCCAAGGGATTAAAATATGAATTTTTGGGGCCGGACAAAACCTATCCGGTCATTGTGAGCGACGAGTTGAGCCCCGAAGAAAATGAAGCGTTGCTGATTTTATTAAAAAAACATAGGAAGGTGATTGGATATTCAATTAACGATCTCAAAGGTATTAGCCCACCTTTTGTACTCATCGTATACCAATGGAAGACCAATGTAAGCCTGTAGTGGACCACCAAAGGAGGCTAACCCATGCCATGCGAGAGGTAGTAAAGAAAGAGGTTATCAAGTTACTTGATGCCGGAATCATCTACCCGGTTCCACATAGCGAATGGGTGAGCCCGGTACATTGTGTACCGAAGAAAGGAGGTTCAACCGTGGTGAAGAATGAGAAGAATGAATTGATACCGCAAAGAACCGTGACCGGGTGGCGGATGTGTATTGATTACCGTAAGCTTAACAAAGCGACGAAGAAAGATCACTTCCCCCTACCGTTCATAGACGAGATGCTCGAGAGGTTAGCAAACCACGCTTATTTTTGCTTTCTCGATGGATACTCGGGGTTCATGCAAATTCCCATTCACCGGAAGATCAACATAAGACAACATTTACGTGTCCTTACGGAACGTTTGCATATAGGAGGATGCCCTTCGGCCTATGCAACGCTCCGGCCTCTTTTCAACGTTGCATGATGGCCGTGTTTTCGGAATTCATCGAAGAAATTGTTGAAGTGTTTATGGATGATTTTTCCGTTTACGGGAAGACGTTCATGGATTGCTTAGCAAACTTAGAAAAGGTCCTTGCAAGGTGTGCGGAGGTAGATTTGGTTTTAAATTGGGAAAAGTGCCACTTCATGGTTAAGCAAGGCATAGTGCTCGGACATGTTATATCCGAGAGAGGAATTGAAGTGGACAAGGCTAAGGTAGAGACGGTTGAGCAACTCCCACCTCCTACGGATATTAAGTCCTTAAGGAGCTTTCTAGGCCATGCCGGATTCTATAGAAGATTTATAAAGGACTTCTCGAAGATCACTAAGCCTTTAACGCACCTTCTTCAAAAGGATGTGGCTTTCGACTTTGATGAGAAGTGTCTAGCGGCATTCCGACCTTGAAAAATGCGTTGGTGAGTGCTCCCATCATCCAACCTCCGGATTGGAGCCAACCTTTCGAGATCATGTGTGACGCAAGTGACTACGCCGTAGGCGCGGTCTTGGGACAAAGAAAGGAAGGCCGAGTTCACGCCGTTTACTACGCTAGCAAAACTCTTAGTGGGGCACAATTAAATTACGCCACTACGGAAAAAGAGTTGCTAGCGGTGGTATTCGCTTTCGAGAAATTCAGATCCTACATCGTGAACTCGAAAGTCATTGTTTACACCGATCACGCAGCTATAAAGTATCTCTTGGCTAAGAAGGAAGCTAAACCACGTTTGATTCGTTGGATCCTTCTTCTCCAAGAGTTTGATGTTGAAATTCGTGATAAAAAGGGGGTGGAGAATGTTGTGGCCGATCATTTATCTAGGATGAATTGTGGGCAAGATGATAAAGAGCCCATAGAAGATAAGATGAGAGATGACCACCTCTATAGAGTGCTTGATAAAGATACTTGGATGATCGACATCATCCGAGCAATTCGAAAGATGCCCCTCGATCATCTAGACAAAAACACTCAAAGGAAGATAATTTCTGAAAGTAAGAAATATTTTTGGGATGCACCATACCTCTTCAAGCTTGGCAATGATGGAGTGATGAGAAGATGTGTGCCAAGAGAAGAGAGGCTTGAGATTCTAAGGAAGTGCCACTCGGCGGAGTACGGTGGGCACTATAGCCATTTTCGAACCGAAGCCAAGGTATGGTCGAGCGGATTCTATTGGCCGGAGATGCATGAAGATACTAAAAGATATGTTGCGTCATGCCCCGAATGCCAAAGAACCGGAAACATCTCTCAAAGGAATTCTATGCCTTTGAAATACAACTTGCAAATCGACATATTCGATGTATGGGGCATAGACTTCATGGGGCCTTTTAAAAACTCATTTGGATTCGAGTATATACTTGTTATGGTCGATTACGTATCCAAGTGGGTAGAGGCTATACCATGTCGTAAAGCTTCCACGGAGGAGTCCATCACTATGATCAAGAATGTGATTTTTCCCCGTTTCGGTACACCGAGAATCTTGATAAGTGATGGAGGAACTCATTTCACCGGGAAGAACTTCAAAAAGTGCTTGTCCAAGTTGGGAATTGAGCATAGGGTCTCCACGGCCTATCACCCACAAACCAACGGACAAGCGGAGACGTCAAATAGGCAATTAAAAAGCATACTTAACAAGACCATAGAGAAGGGAGGCAAGGATTGGTCAAAGAAATTAGACGGAGCTTTATGGGCTTATCGAACGGCGTTTAAAACACCGATAGGTATGACCCCCTATCAATTCGTCTATGGAAAAGCTTGCCACCTTCCGGTTGAGTTAGAACATAAAGCCTATTGGGCGATTAAAGAGATGAACCTTGATCTCGATGCCGCGGTGGTGAAACGGAGAATTCAAATAAGCGAGCTAGAGGAGTTGAGGTTGAAAGCTTATGAAAACGCAAGCATATACAAGGAGAGAATCAAAAGGTGGTATGATAAAAGATTGAAGAAAAAAGAATTTAAAGAAGGAGATAAGGTCCTCCTCTACAATTCGAGGTTTAAAACCTTCGGAAAGGGGAAATTGCAAAGCAAGTGGGACGGACCTTATGTTGTGCATTCGGTGTTCTCCAACGGAGCGGTAACCATTATGGATATAAACGGCGATCAATTTGTGGTGAATGGACAGCGGCTTAAGGTTTACTACGAACCCGATGTCGTGCCCGTTCATCATGTTGACGTCTTTACCATGGAGGAAGAGCCCGAACGTCCCGCCTAGGACGAAAAACAAGGCACCAACTTCGTAAATAATTTTTCTTTTAGTTCTCCGGAGTTTTTCGCGAAGATTTACCGGGCCAACTTTTTCCCATGGGCCGAGGACGAAAAAAATAGGGCGGTGTGAAAAAACCGGACCGCCCCGGCCCCGAGGCGAGGGGGTGGGCCGGCCGGCCCGGTCGGATCGGCCCAAGGGGGGCCCGACGCCCGACGTCCCAGAATTTCGCCCGAATTGCTCCTTTTTGACTTCCTTGTTTGGTCGGAAAATTTTAAGGGAAGTGTAAAAAAGGAAAATAAGGTTCCCAGGGCTTTTCTCTCAAGACTATATATTTGGCCGAATTGGGAGCTCGAGAATCAATCCTTTCAAGCAATGTGTTGCACCCTTGTAGCAGCCATTGAGCCTCCAAAAAGCTTAGAGTTGAAGGTAGAAGCCAAGAAGCCATCGATGGAGGAGGCGATGCGATGCGAGGTCAAGCTACCCGTCAAGAGGACCGCACGTATCCGTTGCGGAGGACGTGTCCCGACCGGAGCTCTTGCATCTCGCTACCCCGTCAAAGGAGAGAAGGTCCCTACACCCGTTCGAAGGTCGGCACGTCTCCAAGGCATCAAGCGCAAGGATTACAAGGAGGTGTCGCCGGAGCCTAAGGATTATGGGGATAGCGACTACTCCGACGATCGTAGCCCGAGCTCGTGTGGGCGGCTGCCGGTAGAGATGATGATTGGGGTGAGCAACCCTATGAAAGGACTCCCGAAGGCCCTAACGGCGACGGCAACGGCGGTGGCGAAGGCGACAACAATGGAGGTGGCGACGACGGTGGTGACAACGGTGGAGATTATGGCGACGACGACCCCTTCGGATTGCATCCGGTGTGCTGTCGAGTTTGCCGTCAATCCATCGCAGCTCTCTACGCGTCGGCCGACGAATGTCTTCAAACCATGGAAGCGATGAAGCCGTATGGAGGACTTGGAGCGCGTAGTTGAAGATGACTACAAGTTCCTTAACCGTAACGTGCGCAAGCTTTTCGGCATGGTTGGAAACATGAGAGGCAAGTGGTGCAAAGCTTGCTCGAAGTACCATTAGATCTAGTTTTCCCCTTTGGTTTTTGTAAGATACGACGAGGACGTCGTATGTTTTAAGTGTGGGGGAGAGCTAGCTCGCTAGCCTTAGCTTTTGAACTTCAAGTTTAGGTTCGGTTTAATCTTCGTGTGAGAGTCTTAGTGTTTTAATGAGTCTTTAGTTTTCGAGTCCGTTTTTAAATTTTTGCAAGCGTCTTAAATTAGTGTTGAGTCAAGAAAACTAAATAAAAAGAGTCTTATATATATCTTTGTGTTTTATGTATTGTTTATCTTTATTTACTTGTTTGTCTAATCTTCGATTCTTGATATATGAACACAAGTATGTGGTTTGAAAATCGTTTACCGTGGTGCTTAGTGGAATCGCTACTACTTAAAGTACCCATACCGCACTTCGATCTTGAGCTTCACATGCTAGTTGTGCTATGTTCGATGCTAAAAATTGGAGGATTTCAGTTCTGAAATTTATATTAAAACCCTTGTAATAAAGGTTAGCAAAATCTCTTTTTCCAAGTTGAGAGTATAAAAAATTCCTATCCAAAGCCAAGTTTGTTTTTTTCGCTCCACTATAAGTGTGATTAGCACGATGAGTTAGGCTAGGACCCTTCTCTCTTGGTGAGTTTTAATTTCGAGCAATGATCATGTCCTTGTGCTTATCTTTTGTTGCTAGCCTCGTCATATATTCAGTTCATAACTTTCGCAACGAAAGTCATGCATATCACTGAATTCCATACCTAACCTTATACATCTCTTTTGAACATCGTATTCCTTGAACACAACCTATTTTCAAAGTTTCGTCTCGTCTCTAGCATGATTTATTTAAAAATTTCAGATTGTGTGCATGCGAGAAAAGGGAGAATTGAAAGCTTTGAAAAGATGTCAAGAGAGAGAAAAATAAAGAGAAAAAGTATGTGTATGGAAAAGAAAGAAAAAAAAATATATCATATGTGAATGAAAGAAGAAAAAGAAAAGAGAAAGATGAGTTAGCAATGAAGATATGAGAGGGATGGATCAAGTGAAAGAAAAGAAAAATAATAAAGTGTAAGGAAGGATGTCACGTTGATTGTGAGACGAAACTTTTACTCTATTTCCAACCATGTGCAATCCGACAACGAGGACATCATTGGTGCCTTGAAGTCATAATTTTCTTTTGCCCTTGCACATGTCCACCATTCTAAATCTTCTCATCCTTGATATCCCTACATATGGTTAATTCTCATGATCATTGGCTTTGAAAGGTAGACAACCATTAGAGGAAGTTCTTAGTTTGACAATACTTGTGTTGATTGCGCTAGCCCTACCTATAGCTCCACTTTTACATGATATATGAGAGATTAATGGGAGGTGAGAGTTTTATAAAATTTGGTTAGGATAGACACTTCATATGAGTGACTTGAGAAAGCTTGGAGAAAGGTTTTTGTCTAATACTTGTTGCGGGAATTTTTGTTTCGAAAACCATAAAAACCCTCCGATGGAAGCAAAGAAGTAAGTATGGCTGAAATTGAAAGCTTCGAGTGAAGAGTTTGAGTTGTGGGGTAAATCTTGACGTGGTAAAAATTCTAAACGCCCATGTTTATGATTGATTATCATTACTTTGTGTTTATGTATTAAAGATGAAGGGATTGACTAACTTGTGAAGAAGGATAAGTGATACACGATTACACGCCTTGGACGAAGTTCTTTTACGAGTACTTGCTCGAGGACGAGCAAGAGCTAAGTGTGGGGGAGATGTTGACGGTGTATTTTGGTGCACCTAGCATGTTCATTACACTTTGGTTTGGATTTGATTATTGAACTAACCCGCCACTAGGCACACTAATCATATAACAAGTTCATCTTTGTGCATGCATTTGGAAGTGTTGTGTTTATGTAGGAAATCATGGACATAAAGGACGGATTCGCAATAAGTTCAAAGGAGCATTCATGGAGTCTTGTTCGTGTTCATGAGCTCGCCGAAATTACTTCCAATGGTGGCGAGGACCGAAGTGCTACGAGGAACACCCCCGGGGATTGAAGCGTAAAAGATCAAACTTCATGCAAAGAGAGTCTCCATCTTGATCGCGAGGATAACGGCGTCAAAATCATCCAAGTGGAGGGGGCGAAGTAGATAAGTGCACGAGGACCCACGGAGCAAAAAGGGCGACCGAACCGGGCCGAAACCGGGCCGGGCCGGCCGGCCCCGGTCGGATCGGCCCGGCCCACTTCGGGCACCGGTTCGGTCCCGTCTTCCTTGCCCTCGAAGGATCTTCGACCCTAAAACCCCCGACGCGCCGCCAACGGACGGAGAGGAGGTTATTCGCACCGGGAAGGCCATCTACAAGCTAGAGAGAAAGGAGGAGGATCTACGGGCCGGAGATCAACCACCTCGAAGGAAGCACCCTCTCGTGGAGAAGGAGGAAGACACCGGCGGAAGGGAAACCATGATCAACGGTGCCATGATCGGCACCTTGATGGGGTAATCTTCTCATTCGTCCATGGGTTGTAATCGATCGTGAGATGTAATCGCACTTTGTCGGATTATCTCGTCTATCATCTTGTGTTGAATATACTTTAATGCTTAAAGGTTAGCTACCGTGCCGTAAAGGGAGTAAGGCCTCAATGCTTCCTTGGATCCATTCAATACGCCGTGGCCATCAAAGGTCTAGTCATGAATACCTTCGCGTAGTGACAGTACGAGAGGAGGGAAAGGGCGAAACCGTGGTCACAACCCCGATAGATTAGATTGGTTTTTCATATCTTTAAGCGATTGCATGCTCTAGTATCGTAGACCCGTGGGCGAGTGTCTTCTCTCTTGATCGTTTATCATTCTCTCTAGTGAAGTTTAGTGTTTCTCTAGTATAATAGTAGTTAGGGTTTTAGTAGCTAGTGTGTCGTTGTTGATCGAACGCTTGTAATCCCCTTGCTCCGCGGATTGACAAGAACCTTGGGAATCCCGTGGTGAAGAAGGTGTGGGGTACGTACGCTTGCGGATCGTAGAGGGATACGTCTTTTATCCGTCAACAAAGGCCAAGACCAGGGGCAGACTGTAGGTACCTGAAAATCCTCTTGACGGCCTGTCGATGTGATGTCCTCGGCGAAGCCTGAAAACGAGCGCACAGACACACGCTGAACTGTATGTCTGGCCTCGTCGCCGTCAAGTAGAGGAGGGAGCCGATCATGCTCCTGTACTCCCGCTGGTCCACTGGTTCTCCGTCCTCATCCGTATCCAAAGTGGCCGTACTCCCCATGGGAGTCGACATCGGCTTCACATCTTGCATCTGGAACTTCCTCAAAGATATCTTTTGTGTACTTGGTCCGGTGCACAAATGTACCGTCCTTCACTTGCTTGATCTGCGGCCCCGAGAAAATACCGCAACTCGCCCATCATGCTCATCTCGAACTCCCTGCTCATCTCATCCGCAAACTTGGCAACAAGGTTATGTGACGAGCCACCAAAGACAATATCATCCACGTATATCCGAACAATCAACAAGTCATTTCCATGCTTGAGGAGAAACAAGGTTCTATCCACGGTACCCATCACAAACCCTCTCGCTCAAAAGAAAACCTCTCAATCTCCCATACCAAGCACGGGCGCGCGTTTCAACCCATACAGAGCCCTTTTCAACCTGTACACCCTGTGTGGATACAACTCACTCTCAATCCCAGGTGGCTGCTTCACATACACCTCCTCCTCTATGACCCCATTCAGAAAAGCACTCTTCACGTCCATCTGAAACAACTTGAACCCTTTAGCCACGGCAAAAGCTAGAAGGATCCGAATTGCCTCAAGACGGGCCACAGGAGCAAAGGTCTCCTCATAGTCGATCCCCTCCTTCTGACTAAACCCCTGAGCAACAAGTCTGGACTTGTTCCTCACAACCATCCCATTCTCTCCCTCTTTGTTCTTCCAAACCCACTTGGTTCCTATGGGATGGCAATTTGGAGGTGGTTCAACTAACTCCCACACTCCGGTTCCTCTCAAAGTTTTCCAACTCCTCATGCATAGAATTGACCCGGTTTGCATCGGATAAAGCATGTCCAATGTCCTTGGGCTCAAAAGTGGCAACAAAAGCAGCATGAGCAAAATGAGAGGAATTCCTGGACCTCGACCGTGTAGTGCGTTCATCGATGTTCCCAATGATCTTCGACAGAGGATGCACTTCTTGAATCCGCCGGGGAGCCTCACGCCTCGAGACTACCTCCCCCTCAACTTCAGCTTCTCTCGCCTGGTCCTCTTGTTTCACCGTCGTTGTCCATGAAGTAGACAGTCCATGCTCCATAGTGGTCGTAGGGGAAGTAGTGGGTACACACTCAGCTTCAGGCGCATGGTTCTCCCCATCATCATCTCCAGCTTCATCCTTCTCCTCCTCAAAGAGGTCCTCGACCATCTCTTCATCACCTGCACATTCAAAGCCAAGAGAGGTACATGGCATTGTCTCGTCGAAGGTTACCTCGCAAGTCTCCATGATTTTGTTAGTCTCAAGGTTAAGTACCATATAGGCTGTAGAGTGGTTAGCATATCCAAAGAAAATACCATCACTAGACCTAGCCTCAAACTTGTCGAGTTTTCCCTTCTTCAGAATAAAGCATTTGCAGCCAAAGACTCGGAAATGACTCACCTTGGGTGCCCGACCATGCATCGACTCATAACAGGTCTTCTTCTTGAAAGCTCGCAATAAAATCTGTTGGAAACATGACAAGCCGTATTGACCGCCTCAGCCCAATACCTCCTAGGAGTCCTGTGCTCATCGAGCATCGTCCTAGCCATCTCACAAAGAGTCCGATTTTTCCTTTCCACGACTCCATTTTGAGGGGGCACATAAGGGGTCGAATACTGATGTTCAAGACCTAGATCACGACAAAAGGCATCAAAACGAGAGTTCTTGAACTCTGAGCCATTATCACTGCGGATAGCTCGAATAGCATTCCCATGCCTCTCGTTTTTCAACCTCACGATCGGATCTCGAACAAAACCAAAAGTCTCACTCTTATCCTCCAAGAAGAACACCCGGGCATAGCGAGAGTAATCGTCCACCACAACAAGGACATACCACTTCCCACCCACCGAGCGAACTCGAGCCGGCCCAACAAGGTCCATATGCAACGGCTCCGTCGGACGCTCGGTCATGACATCGGTCAGGGGTGGATGGGGAGTGGCTACCATCTTACCATGCCTACAAGGAGCACAAACCAAATCCTTCTCAAGCTTCAACTTCGGCAATCCTCGGACAAGATCAAGAC
Source organism: Cenchrus americanus (assembly GCA_947561735.1). Classification (NCBI taxonomy): domain Eukaryota; kingdom Viridiplantae; phylum Streptophyta; class Magnoliopsida; order Poales; family Poaceae; genus Cenchrus; species Cenchrus americanus. The sequence continues at coordinate 25,963,958 of OX387241.1, read as the reverse complement.
CACTCAAGCGGGAAACCAAATCAAAGCTCAAGTGTCCCAACCGCCTATGCCATTTCCACAAATCAGAAGAAGGACCGGCCATCAAACAGCGAGCAGGACCCAAAGAACGAGAGAAATCAGCCCTGAAAATCTGACCCTCGGGGATGATCATACAGACAAGATCACCTCGAGAATCAAGCAAACGAGACTCGCCAGACTTGAAACGCACCTCAAAACCTTCATCAAGCAACTGAGAAACCGAAAGAAAATTGAAACCCAAAGACTTCACAAGAGCCACTCTCTTCAACGTTACCTTGTCACTCACATGCACAACACCCTCTGAAAGCACCCTTCCTCGTCCATTGTCCCCAAATGTGATGTCTTGCTTTTCCTTCACTGGGGTGAGGCTGGAGAACCACTTCTTATCTCCGGTCATGTGTCGAGAACACCGGAGTCGATCAACCAAATGTTCTCCAAGCCTCCTGCCTGTAGTCAGAAACAAGAACGAGAGTGAGCTAGCGACTCGACACTCGGGGTTAGCACAAAGAAAGTTAAACCGAGTGTCGAGCCATCGCTCAAAAGAGGGGTTAGCAAACATCATTCCCTTGCCACCAAACTTCCCATGTCCCATGGGAGGAGTACGAGCACCACGAGGGGGAAAATGTGGTCCGTAGTTCCTCCGGAACCCAAAGCTGCGATCATCTCCCCTAAACCCGTACTGAGGACGAGTAGGAAGACGTCCAGCAAAACCACCACGAGCCCGACCAAACCTCTCACCAGCACGCACACCATCATCTCTCCTCACAAACCTACCACCCTGAGCTCCAACTCTACCAACACTCTTCACACTTCCCACACCCCGTGGAAGTGGCACTCTAGGCTCAGGAATACCGCGAGACTGGCGATACCTGTCCTGGTTTGCTTGCTCCCTAGCAAGCCTCTCATCCCTCTTCCTCTTGTAGCAAAACTCTGCAAGATGCCTCTCCTTGCCACAATACTCACATCTGAAGGGGATGGGTTTTGGTTTTGGCTCTGGCTTCTCTCTAGGCTTCTCACCCTTCTCACCCACAAACTTCACCGGTTTCTGGAAATCATTTGTCTTAGGTGGGAATTTGGGTGGATCTTGGGTTGTGTCAAGCTTGTTGCAAAGGTGGTTAGGCTTTGGTGTGAAAGAGTTCTTAGGTGCTTTTGGAAGTGGGACTTGGATCTCTCCGATCACCTCAAACTCGGGGTTAGACTCAACACACTTCTCATACACACTCTCCCCACTGTTCTCTCCCACTTTCTCACCCAACTTCTCAAAACCCAAACCACGACCATCAGCTCTCTTGAACTCCTCAATCATGATTTTCAATTGAGGTTCCTGCCCAGACAACCAACCCAACACCTTCCTCAAATAGTCATTCTCCTCATAGATGACTGTCGGGGACAGCCCTAGGGGTCCCCTTAAACAACGGGGAAATCCTCGCTTAAATCCCGCAACTACACCAAAACATGCTAAGCCTAACCATGCAGGTGACTAACCATGCAGGGCACGGCCCACGCCGCGGGACTCCGACGGCCTACCGAGACGGCCCTCTTAGAAGTCCCCTCGAGCGGGCTCCGCCTCGCTCGAGGGCGCACTCCCCCTCGGGCGGGCTCCGCCCGCTCGAGGGCTCACTCCCCCCCCTCGAGCGGGTCTCGTCTCGCTCGAGGGTCCGTCCCGCCCTCGGGCCGGGGCCCGCCACGCTCACGGGCACCCCGCACGCGTGCGACGGCCCCGTACACGGGCATTTAACGCCCCGACGCGCGCGGGGACGGCGCCATCATGCGCCGGGGCTTGCGCCCGTGCCGCCGCACCAACTCCCCGGGGAGGAGCCCATCCCCACCCCCGTGGGGATGGATCGTGCTCGTACGGCGGTGTCGGTCCCGTGACACCGCGCGCCCACTACAGATGCGGCTAACGCGCCCGACCCTCGAAGGGGGCCGGGGCGCACCCTCGATTTCACTTTCCCGTGACCCTACAGGTTAGGCGGAGGCGCTAGGCCGGTGGACCGCCATCCCAGCCACTGTAACGGCGCGGCCGCTGTACCCACGCGCGCAGGCGCACGCCCGGCACTGCAGCAACCACTCCACTACCGTGAAGCGCATTGGGAAGGAACGCCGTTCTGCCTACTCCTGTGCCCCGTACCCGCCATCATCAGCACCTCCCTCGAAGCCTATCGGGGGACGCCACCACCATCTGCCGCCTTCCTACCCTCGAACCGCCACTGTTCGGGTACGAAGTAGGCCATCATGGCCAGATCGCTGCGGAGATCGTCCGGACGGCCGCCCACTCTACAGTATAGCACGACGTGCACCCCCACGTAGCTGGATAGCGCGGCGTGCATGTAACTCCCCCCCCCCTTGGCCTATAAAAGGGGAGGCGAGCCCCCAGCCGGGGGGGGGGGGGGGGACAGACTGAGACACACAGAGACACCACGCACTCATTCTCATTCTCCCACAACATCTTCAGCCACTCCTCCAGGGACTTGGAAGCCACACTTCCTCTCCCGCCTTGCTTGTATTTGCCCCACTACAAGCACCCCCGGTGCTGAGTAATATAGTGCCCCGAGCACGCCCCTGCTGGACGTACGGCCCCCTCGGCCGGAACCAGGATAAAGCCTCTGTGTCACTTGTTACTTAGCATCGACCATTGAGGGATAGACCACGGCGCTATCTACTAGTTAGTGTCGGGACCATATTCCGCACCGACAGTTGGCGCCCACCGTGGGGCAAACGAGCGCCTAAGGTCATTTCGCCAACCCCCTCCATGGTGATCCGCACCGAGTACCGTGGTACCCGTTACTGCATGGGTAGCTCGGACCCCCTCCCAGCCGGGTTCGAAATCCGCTTCGGGGACCTGAACTTCCAGGCCACGGGGAACGACTATCTCATGCGCCTCACCAACCGTGAGGAGCTTCGCGCGCAGCGCCAGGCCAGGTCCGCACTGGTCTCCGCCGCGCGCACGACACCGGCGCGAGCGCCCGCGGGCACGGATGCCGCGGGCCCATCGACGCCACGACGCCGTCGTCGCTGCGGGCCGCGTTCGCGCCGTGCCCGGCCCGAGCGGCGGCAAGCCGAGCGTGTCGCCACCCGGGCGCGACGCGCCCACCGTCACCACTGCTGCCACCACCCCAGCGGGACCGCGTGCGGTCTCCGGACCGCGCATCCCCATCGAGCTGCGTGGCGCCACGACGGCCTACAACAACAACAACAACAACAACGTCAGCACCACGATGCGCCGGGTCCCGCCCGGTCGCCACGTCTTCGTCGCCAGGGATTCCGGTGCCTCAATGGCCGACGAATCATCCCTGGGCTCCATCGACGCGTTGCCACCCGCCAACCGCCACGGGTACGCGGAGTGGGACTTCTCCGGGGTGCCAGATCCAGTCGCGTTCAGGCGTTTCCTCGACGCCACGGACTACTGGTTTGGCTGCTCCGACGACTCCAGCACTGGGAGCTATGACCCCGCGCGGGAGTGTTGCGCCGTCATCACCAACGACCCGGCCAATGCCGCCGGTGCGGCAGGTGCCGGGGACGGGGAAGTCACGCCCGCCCCGGGGATCGCTACGCGCCCGGCCGCGGGGCCAAGCGCTCTCGCCGGGGCCGACGTCGACGCACGCCGGCCCAAGCCCGCGAGCTCGAGGCCAAGGCCGGCGGAGGAATGCGGACGGTGCGGCCGCTCCGCGCCTCAATGGCGGGGGAGGCCTCCGCGCGCGGCGAACGCACGCGGGAGCTGGGCCGACAGGTCCGTGATCGCATCAACAACGTCCCCAACGTCGACAATGCGGACGCGCCCCCACGGGCGAGCCAAAAGCTCATCGCCTCCGCGACGCTGCTGCGCGCCATGCCAGCACCCTCGACCCCTGAGGCTTGAGACTTGCACCGCGAGGTGCAAACCCTCATCGAGCAAGCGGCCGTCCAGGTCTATTACATCAGCGAGGTCCTGTCAGACACGAAGACGCGCTACCCCCAGGTCCAGAAGCTGCTGTACGCGGTAGTCCTTGCAAGGCGCAAGCTCCGCCACTACTTCGAGGCCCACCCGGTCACGGTGGTCTCCTCCTTCCCGCTAGGAGAGATCATTCGCAACCCCGACGCGGCAGGCAGGATTGCTAAATGGTCCGTGGAGCTGATGGGCGAGACGCTCGCCTACGCCCCGCGCAAGGCCATCAAATCGCAAATCCTAGCCGATTTCGTCGCTGAGTGGACGGACACGCAGCTGCCGCCCCCACAAATCCAAGCAGAGTGCTGGACTCTGTTCTTCGACGGCTCAGTGATGAAGACGGGAGCGGGCGCGGGCCTGCTCTTCGTATCGCCCCTCGGGGAACACATGCGCTACGCAGTGCGCCTCCACTTCCCCGCGTCCAACAATATGGCGGAATACGAGGCCCTTCTCTGCGGCCTCAAAATCGCCATTGAGTTGGGCGTTAAGCGCCTCGACGTGCGAGGGGACTCGCAGCTCGTGATCGATCAAGTCATGAAGAACGCGAGCTGCCACGACGACAAGATGGAGGCCTACTGTAAAGCCGTGCGGACCCTAGAAGACAAGTTCTACGGCATCGAGCTTAATCATGTACCCCGCCGGTACAACGAGGAAGCAGACGAGCTGGCGAAGATCGCGTCCGGGCGGATCACCGTTCCCCCGAATGTTTTCGCGCGTGACATCGCGCAGCCCTCGGTCGCCTTCGAGCCCTACCCCTCGAGCCACGACGGATCCTCGGGGGCTCCCTCGAATCCAGCGGGTGCGGAACCCATGGATGAGGACCCCTCGAACGAGGCGTACGTACTCTCCCTCCTCGAGGGGTACGGCTCCCACGGGACCGATGCGATGGACGTAGAACCGGCTCCTGTCCAAGCGGATTGGCGGGAAAAATACATCGCCTGGATCGCTCGAGGGGAACTCCCCGCGGACCGGGCCACAGCCAGGCGCATCGCCAGGATGGCCAAATCTTTCACCCTCGTCGACGGCGAGCTGTACAAGCGCGCCGCCTCAGGCATCCTACAGCGGTGCGTGCCCATTCCCGAGGGGCGCGAGCTCCTACGGGACATCCACGCGGGAATCTGTGGCCACCACGCCGCGCCGCGCACCCTCGTCGGCAACGCGTTCCTCCAGGGCTTCTATTGGCCTACCGCGGTCGCGGACGCCAGCGAAATCGTACGCACCTGCGAAGAGTGCCAGTTCTACGCCCGCAAGACCAACTTGCCCGCTCATGCCCTGCAAACGATCCCCGTAACATGGCCGTTCGCCGTGTGGGGGTTGGACATCGTCGGGCCCCTGCGGAAGGCGCCCGGGGGCTTCACCCACCTGCTGGTCGCAATTGACAAGTTCTCCAAATGGGTGGAGGTACGCCCCATCACGAATTTAAGGGCTGAGCAGGCGGTCACGTTCTTCACCGACATCGTCTACCGCTTTGGAGTGCCAAACTCCATCATCACAGACAATGGGTCCCAATTCACGGGCCGGAAGTTCTTGGAGTTCTGTGATAAGTTCCACATCCGCGTGGATTGGGCGGGCCGTGGCACACCCACGGACCAACGACCAAGTGGAACGCGCCAACGGCATGATCCTACGGGGCCTCAAGCCCGGAAGTTTCGACCGGCTCAACAAATGCGGGCGAAAATGGCTCCAAGAACTACCAGCAGTTGTGTGGAGCCTAAGGACCACCCCAAGCAGAGCCACCGGGTTCACCCCGTTTTTCCTAGTCCATGGCGCGGAGGCCGTCCTCCCCACGGACCTGGAATATGGGTCGCCCAGGGTTCGAGGCTACAACGAGGACGCTAACCAGCAAGCCCGCGAGGACTCGCTGGACCAGCTGGACGAGGCACGCCTCGTAGCCTTGATGCATTCCGCGAGGTATCAACAGTCCCTACGACGCTACCAGGCACGCAAGATACGTCGGCGGGATTTCAGCGAAGGGGATCTGGTCCTAAGGCTGCGCCAAGATAACCGCGGGCGCCACAAGCTATCGCCCCCATGGGAGGGACCCTACGTCGTGATGAAGGTGCTCAAGCCGGGCACGTACAAGCTGGCCAACGAGGACGGTGAAGAACTCACCAACGCTTGGAACATCCAACAGCTACGTCGCTTCTACCCTTAGCTAGGATTTTCCAAGTACTTTTTTTTTGTAAAATCACATGGCCAACGCCCCAGTTGGTATCAACTATGTAAATGCTCCAAGTCTAATAAAAGGGCAACTCGGCTTTCCCCTGAAACCAAGTTACCCTCGGGGGCTACTACGGGGGGCATTCCCCCCCCCAAAATGGTCCCATTTTTTCGCGCAAAAAACACAACAACACGCGCTAAGTTTGTTTCCTACTTCAACCTCGAGCCACGATTCGAACAGGGCGCAGGCGGCACAGCGGAAGGAGCGTGCGAGCCAGAGATAGCCTACGCCGCGTGGATATGGCCCTTCTCTCTCGCCTCCAACCCAGCGGGCCCCCTGCGAAAATCGAACTCCCCTAACTAGAATCTACTCAGGAAGAAGGAGAAACAAAAAAGCGTGACAAACAAACAACTTCATTCACAGCAAATGCTCATGTTCATGAAATAACTTGTTCATTTACAAAAGGCCACGAGGCCAGAATATTGATACACATCAAAAAATGGGCCTAGCGCCCAAACTGCTTTCAGGCGGGAGGAGCAGCAGCATCCGTGACGTCGGGAAAGAGGAACTCCTCGAAGGCCTCGGCGAGCGATCCGGCGGCGTCAGCAGCGAGCGCGTCTACACGCTCCATGGCCACCTCGTCCTCGACGCCCTCGGGAACGATGTAGCCTTCCGCCAGCGCCTCGAAGTTGACCTCGTAGTGGGATCGCACCACTCCGAGGGCCTTCTGGACGCCTAGGTGCAACGCCCGCCGCATCCGCTCCGTGACGTGGCCGCCAAGGGCGCGCGGGCGGCGGCCGGCCGAGCCGCCGGCTTGGGCCTCGCCCTCCTCGACGACGCGACGAGGGTCTCGAGGGCCGCATCGCGCGGCTCCCGCGGCTCTGCTCGGAGGAGTTGTAGGAAGCCGCGAGCCTCGGCCGCTCGGTTGCGTGCCCCGGGCGGTGCGCAAGCACGGAATCGACAAGACAAAAAGAAATCGGGGAAGGGAGAAGCGAACCCTCTAAAGCGAAAAACCAACAAGCAAGAGTCGGACGGTGGCTCACCCTCGACTTGCTTCCTCTCCGACTCGAAGTCGCGGCGCGCGGACCGATCGCCAACTCGAGGCGCCGGACGGTTTTCGCCTTGCTCGCGGAGGGCCGGCTCACGGTTGGCGTTGCGATGCCGAGCGCGAGCGCCTCGTCCTCAACCTTAGAGAATGCGGCGTTCCGCTCCTCCGGTGACTTCTCCGCCGCCTCGCGAGCGACGCGCTCCCGCTCCGGCGCGCCGTCGGGCGTCGCCGAGGGCGGCTCTGTTCCCGCCGGAGCCGCCCCTCGGCCCACGGCGAGCGATGCGCTCTTCTTCGGAGCCGCTCCTCGGCGGCGATAAGGGCCGCGGCCTTGGCGTCGAGAGCGACCCTCGGATCGTCGGCCTCCTTGGCGCGGCGCTCCAACCCGCGCGCCGGCTCCTCGGCCCCGGCCCCGTTGCGTCCGCGCCCCCTCGAGCGACGTGCGGAGCTCCCGGGTTTCGGCGCGAGCGGTGGCCACCTCCGCCTCCCGGTTGGCGGCCAACGTCCGCGTCTTCTCCAGGTCCGCGCGCGCATTCCACAGCGCCTCGTCGCGATCGACGAGGGCTGCGCGGATCCGCTCGAGGCTCGAGCGACGCGCCGTGTCTTGCCTCGAGCTCTCGGGGAGCTCGTCGGGGCCGAGCCGGGGCCGTGCGCCGGCCCGGTGTCCGGCGTCCTAAGAGCGTCTGCAAGCGCGTCGAAAGCGCTGCATTGCTCCCGGAGCTGGTGGACCTCGGCGTTCACACGGTCGAACGCGTCGTACTTGTCGTGGGCACGACGCTCGAGCTCCTGGCGACACAAAATCGAAACCCGTAAGCGCCAAGACTTGAGCGCAAGGTACACAAACGAAAAAGAAAAAAGCACGAGCAATTGTGGCTCACCTGGAAGACGAGCCAGGCCGGGCCGCCATGGACCCGCAGCGCCTCGTTCAGCGCGCGGTTGAGCGTGGCGCGGTGGCTCCGAGCTCGCCCCGAGCTCTGCTCCCCCACGGCGTCGGCGAACGCGGGGGGATCCTCGGCGGCCCCCTCCACACGGGCGGGACGGCGGCGCGCGGGAGGACGAGGCCTCGGCACCATGTCCTCGGCCCCCCACCACCATATGACCCTCGTGCCGCCTCCACGAGGGCCCCGTCCCCGGGGCTCGGGGGGAGTTCGTGGGCCGCCCGGCCCACCGATTCCACCCGGGCGGCGGGGAGTCATCCGAGAGCTCCACCACCTCCGCCCGAAGATCGCCGGCGGGCGCGGCCTCTTGCGCCGCCTCCGCCGACACCTCCACCGCGCCTCCGCGGCCACGGGCGCCGTCGTGGCGCCGTGGCCGCCACCTCCGGCCGTGCCGCCGCCTCCACGGGCGCTCCCGCGGTTGCGCCCGCTCCACCTCCTCCGCGGTGGCCGCCACCGCGGCCGCACCTCCACCGTGGCCACCGCCGCGCCCGTGTCTCCGCGGTGGCCGGCGGCGGCCGCCCCCGGCGACCTGCGGGCGCGCCGCGGCGGGCGATCTGCCGGCCGGGGCCTCGAGGCCCCGGCCCGGGTCTTGCGAGCTCGTGCCCGCCGCCGTGCTTGACCCCCGGCGCGACCCCCTCGACGAGCGCCGCCGGGTGGGGATCGATGCGTCGCGTCCTCGGCACCTTGGGCGGTGCAAGCGGAGGAACGGTTGGCACCACCTGCGCGAGCACGAACGAAGGGTTAAATCACCGATCACCAACGAGCCAAACCAAACGAAGAAGGACGGGCTCCTTACCTCGCGGAGGAAAAGGCCCGTTTCCTTTTCCTCGAGGCCTGCGGGGGCGAGGGCGGTGCGGCCAGCCGCGCCGCCGTAGCGCCTCCCGACGGCGCCACCGCGCGCGCGGGCACGCCCCGCCCGCGTGCGCGGGCGCGCCCGCCGCCGTACCTCCCGAGGGCGCCGCCACGAGCGGAGGCACGCTCGCCCGCGCGCGGACACGCGCGCCGTCGCGCCCCCGACGATGGTGCGCGCGCGCGGGGCACGCTCCCCCCGCGCGCGCGGGCACGCTCGACGCGCGCACGGGCGCGCTCGCGCGCGCGCCTGCGTGGCGCGCGCCGGCGCCCTCCGCGGCGCGCGCCGCCCCCGATGACGATTGCCCGGCGGCGGGCGCCGGTGCGCCCGCGCCCCGAGCGAGGCCGCCCTTGGACGCGGCGCGGGTTCGGCGACGGGGCGCGAGGGGCGCCACCGTCGGAGGGGCCCTCCCCCTCGGCCTCTTCCTCCTCGTCCCGCTCCGAGGACGAGGGGGCTCCTCGATCTCCGGGGAGGAGAGCCCCGGCTCCTCGCGTCGCCGGTACTCCGCGGCCCGCCGGTCGCGGCGCGCTTGACGTCGCCTCGCGTGCTCCCTCTTGCGCGCCGCCCGCTCCCGCCGCCGCCGGCCGCGCCGCCCGGCCGAGCGCACGGGAGTCGGGGGTGGGTGGAACGGACTTGGCGATGTTGAATTCCACCAGCTGCACGCAGGAGCGACAATGGCGCATCAGAAAACGAAAGCGAGACCAAGAACTAGAACAAAATTAAAAGCCGAACTCACCAGCGGGCCCGTGGGGAGCATCTCAAGGTCCCACGGGGTCCGAGCCCGCGGGCGGCGGCGCCGGGTGTCGACGGCGCTCCGCGCCGGGTGAGCGCATACGGCCGCTCAAGGGGCGTCGGGAGCATCCGCGACCTCGCCAGGTCGACGGGGTTGGCCGCCTCTGTCATCTCGAAGATGCAGAGCGGCCTCTCCATCAGAGGCACTACCCGCCGGTGGTGGAGGAAGGCGAGGACGCCCATCGCGTTCAGCCCGTGCCTCGCCAGTCGCTGCAGGGCGGCGAGGACGGACTCCTGCCGCGCACGATGCTGGGCCGTGGACACTCCATAGCCCCAGGAGTCCGGCCTCTTCTTGAACACCCGACCGGTGTAGGGGGGAAGGCCGGGCTCGGCATTGCGCAGGTAGAACCATCCCCGCTCCCAGCCGGCGTTGTTCGTCGTCATGGTGCAGGGGATGTAGGTGTCCTTGAATTGCCCCCGCAGGGCAAGTGACATCCCGCCGGCGCGCACCGCGCGGCGGGTCCTCGGCTCCGACGTGGGCTGCGTGACGAGCTCCCCGCGGAAAAGGTGAATCCAGAGATCCCAATTGACGGGAATCCCCAGGTACCCTTCGCAGACGCCCACGAACGTGGCCGCCTGCGAGATCGCGTTGGGGGCGAAGTTGTGCAGCTCCACCCCGTAGTAGTAGCACATCGCTCGCATGAAGGTGCTCGCCGGCGCGTTGAAACCGCGCTCGTGGTAGCGGACGAAGCTCACCACGTAGCCCTCCGGCGGGTTGGGCTCGTGGTGCGCCGCCGGCGGAACGATCCACTCCGCCGGGCGCCCTTCTTCATTAGCCGCCAGCTGACCGGCGGCGACCAGCTCGCCAAGGGCGAGCCGCGTCACCGTCGACCTCTCCCAGGCATACGGCTCCAGGATCCTAAGGGGAAGCTGAGGCGGCGCCATGAGGAAGGACGAAGGAATGCGAGGGCGGAGGACAAGGAAACGGAAGGAAAAGCTCTAACGGCGACACCGCGCGGTGGCGAGAGCGAGACGAAGACGAAGGGGCGGAGGACTGAAAATGGTGAGACACTAAGGTAAAAAACCGCCGTCCCCTCCTCCCCGCAGCTTTATAGGCCGACGGGCGAGCTCTCCGGAGCGGACGCCCCGCCAGCATTAACTGCAGGGAATCTTTCCATCGCGTCGGCGGGTGGGCCCCACCACGACCGCAGCGGCCACAACACTGCAGGCGGGCCATCATTACGGCAAAGACCGGCGGCGCCGAGGCGAAGCCGTCACGTCCGCCGCCACGCCGCCCACTACGCGCGCGCGCGCGGCGCGCGCGCCTAAAAAGGCGCGCCCGCGCTGCCAAACCGTGGCCACGACCGCGAGGCACTTAAACGCCCGGGTCCCTTGCCAAGCAAGGAGCACCCTCGAGCGGGGCGAATCCCCGGCTCGAAACAAAAATGGCCCTCGACGGGATAACAACGTGAGAAGGTCGCCCGGGACCTGCTCGATGTAGAGCAGAGGCACCGCGGGCACCCATGCCACGTAGAACCCTCAAGCGGCACAAGCCCTCGGCTCCAAACAAAAGCGACCCTCGATGGGATATCGACGTGAGAAGGTCGCCCGGGACCTGCTCGATGTAGAGCGGAGGCACGCGGGCACCCATGCCACGTAGAACCCTCGAGCGGCACGAGCCCTCGGCTCCAAACAAAAGCGACCCTCGATGGGATATCGACGTGAGAAGGTCGCCCGGGACCTGCTCGATGTAGAGCAGAGGCACCGCGGGCACCCATGCCACGTAGAACCCTCGAGCGGCACGAGCCCTCGGCTCCAAACAAAAGCGACCCTCGATGGGATATCGACGTGAGAAGGTCGCCCGGGACCTGCTCGATGTAGAGCAGAGGCACCGCGGGCACCCATGCCACGCAAAAACCTCGAGCAGCGCGAGCCCCCCGGCTCAAGACAATGTCAACCCTCTGAAGAAGGCACGCGCGCGAGAGGATCGCCCAGGGCCTGCTTGAAGTAAAGTGGGCACCGCAAGCACCCATGCCGCGCCGTGCTGCCAACAAGTACCTCGAGAGCTGGCTCGCCCAGACCCCTCGACGGCCGCAAACGCGAAAAGACGGGGCTGTCCAGGCACGGCCCCGCACGGCCCTACTGATCAGAGGTTCGAAGCCTGACCCTCGACGGGTTCGAACAGGCGCCTCAGATCGCAGAGTTAGGGACGACGAGGGCACGCGCAGTCGAGCCGTTCCTCGAGCCCATCGGCTCGAGGGTGCCCCACATGTCGTGTTCAAGAGCCAGCGAGGGCAGCTAGCAGGGGGATCCCACCGAGGGAGAGCTTCCGTGCCCTCGGTCCCTAGCGAACGGGACCGAGCCCCACCTAGCAAACCCATGCAAGCGCTTCTATGGACGTGTCTCCGGACCGCGCAGCCTACCCTTATCGAACGGGGCATGGGCGTCCACTTGAACCACCCGCTAGCAGCTCGACGAGGAATCCGCAATTCGCGACCCGCTCGATGGGAGTTGCAGAAACCTCACCCTCCGTCCCGCGGAGGGACGGCGAGGGCGCGTTAAAAAAAAACAAGTCGTCAGGCTCGACCCGATCGCCTCGAACGGGCCAAGGCTCGAGGGCTTGACGCACGGCTACACCTCCTTGAAACCGCACCCGCCGGGAGACAAGGTGGCGGCGGAGCGTGCACCCCCGAAGCCGGCCGAAATACCGCCGATGCCGTAGGCATATGTGCCACGCCTCTCTGACCAAAGTGCTCGCGGTTAACCCCTGCAGGAGAACCCACACTCCTGCAGGGCTTCGGGGGCTAGACCCGCGGGTCCGCCGACGCGGCCCCACGGAAAGCGTTCGCAAACAAGGAGGGAAGAACGTCCTATCGGTAGGTTCCGCATCCGCGGGAGCCTCAATGGCAAACCCGCGGATGCTCGGGGGCTCCGTCGGGGACGACCCTAGGGGTCCCCTTAAACAACGGGGAAATCCTCGCTTAAATCCCGCAACTACACCAAAACACGCTAAGCCTAACCATGCAGGCGACTAACCATGCAGGGCACGGCCCACGCCGCGGGACTCCGACGGCCTACCGAGACGGCCCTCTTAGAAGTCCCCTCGAGCGGGCTCCGCCTCGCTCGAGGGCGCACTCCCCCTCGGGCGGGCTCCGCCCCGCTCGAGGGCTCACTCCCCCTCGAGCGGGTCTCGTCTCGCTCGAGGGTCCGTCCCGCCCTCGGCCGGGGCCCGCCACGCTCACGGGCACCCCGCACGCGTGCGACGGCCCCGTACACGGGCATTTAACGCCCCGACGCCGCGAGACGGCGCCATCATGCGCCGGGGCTCGCGCCCGTGCCGCCGCACCAACTCCCCAGGGAGGAGCCCATCCCCACCACTGTGGGGATGGACTGTGCTGTACGGCCGGTGTCAGTCCCGTGACACCGCGCGCCCACTACAATACGGCTAACGCGCCCGACCCTCGAAGGGGGGCCGGGCGCACCCTCGATTTCACTTTCCCGTGACCCTACAGGTTAGGCGGAGGCGCTAGGCCGGTGGACCGCCATCCGCGCCCGCGTAACGGCGCGGCCGCCGTACCCACGCGCGCGGGCGCACGCCCGCTCTTGCAAAGCAACCACTCCACTACCGTGAAGCGCATTGGGAAGGAACGCCGTTCTGCCTACTCCTGTGCCCCGTACCCGCCATCATCAGCACCTCCCTCGAAGCCTATCGGGGGACGCCACCACCATCTGCCGCCTTCCTACCCTCGAACCGCCACTGTTCGGGTACGAAGTAGGCCATCATGGCCAGATCGCTGCGGAGATCGTCCGGACGGCCGCCCACTCTACAGTATAGCACGACGTGCACCCCCACGTAGCTGGATAGCGCGGCGTGCATGTAACTCGCCCCCCCCTTGGCCTATAAAAGGGGAGGCGAGCCCCCAGCCGCGGGGGGGACAGACTCAGACACACAGAGACACCACACACTCATTCTCATTCTCCCACAACATCTTCAGCCACTCCTCCAGGGACTTGGAAGCCACACTTCCTCTCCCGCCTTGCTTGTATTTGCCCCACTACAAGCACCCCCGGTGCTGAGTAATATAGTGCCCCGAGCACGCCCCTGCTGGACGTACGGCCCCCTCGGCCGGAACCAGGATAAAGCCTCTGTGTCACTTGTTACTTAGCATCGAACATTGAGGGATAGACCACGGCGCTATCTACTGGTTAGTGTCGGGACCATATTCCGCAGCGACAATGACATCCAAACGGGAAGTAAGTTCAAGATTGCGCAAAGTAACTTCATCACAGCTAGAACATGCATTTGCAACAGGAGATTTCAAAGATGCTTCCAAAGAACTAATGGTAGAACGAGCATCAACAAGCTTAGCATGCATAGTTGGACATGATTTGCAAGCACCAAGCAAAGTGGGTCTAGCCTTAAGCTCATCATATTCAGTCCTAAGAGCATCTAGTTTAGCCAAAGTAGAAGCATTCTTCTCATTAAGCATTTTGATCTCATTCAACCAAGCATCACATTCAACACATTCAACATCATCAGGAGTAGTAGGAGCAAGTTTCAAAGAGTCATTCTCAAGTTTCAATTCAAGCAATTTTGACTCTAACTCTCCTACTTTCTTGCTAGCATTCTCAAGCTGAGCCCTAAGATCTTTCCTCATCTTTTTGGCATCTCTCAGCACACTATCACGGTTATCAAGTGTTGACGGATAAAAGACGTATCCCTCTACGATCCACAAGCGTATGGACCCCACACCTTTTTCACCACGGGATTCCCAAGGTTCTTGTCAATCCGCGGAGCAAGGGGATTACAAGCGTTCGATCAACAACGACACACTAGCTACTAAAACCCTAACTACTATTATACTAGAAAACGACTAAACTACACTAGAGAGAATGATAAACGATCAAGATAGAAGACACTCGCCCACGGGTCTACGATACTAGAGCATGCAATCGCTTAAAGACATGAAAGACCAATCTAATCTATCGGGGTTGTGACCACGGTTTCGCCCTTTCCCTCCTCTCGTACTGTCACTACGCGAAGGTATTCAAGACTAGACCTTTGATGGCCACGGCGTATTGAATGGATCCAAGGAAGCATTGAGGCCTTACTCCCTTTACGACATGGTTGCAAACCTTAAGCATTAAAGTATATTCAACACAAGATGATAGATAGATAATCCGACAAAGTGCGATTACATCTCAAGATCGATTACAACCCATGGACGAATGAGAAGATTACCCCATCAAGGTGCTGATCATGGCACCGTTGATCATGGTTTCCCTTCCGCCGGTGTCTTCCTTCTTCTCCACGAGAGGGTGCTTCCTTCGAGGTGGTTGATCTCCCGCCGGAGATCTTCCTCCTCTCTCTCTAGCTTGTGGATGGCCTTCTGGTGCGAATGACTGCTCCCCCGTGTGTTGGCGGCGCCTCGGGGGTTTTAGGGTTGAAGATCCTTCGAGGGCAAGGAAAACGGGACCGAACCGGTGCCGGAAGTGGGCTGGGCCGGCCGGCCCAGCCCACCCGGCCCCGGTTCGGTCGCCCCTTTTGCTCCGTGGGTCCTCGCACACTTATGTACTTTGCCCCCTCCACTTGCATGATTTTGATGCTGTTATCCTCGCGTCCAAGATGGAGGCTCTCTTTGCATGAAGTTTGATCTTTTACGCTTCAATCCTCGGGGGTGTTCCTCGTAGCACTTCGGTCCTCGCCACCATTGGAAGTGATTTCAGCAAGCTCATGAACACGAACAAGACTCCATGAATGCTCCTTTGAACTTGTTGCGAATCCGTCCTTTATGTCCATGTTTTCCTACATAAACACAACACTTCCAAATGCATGCACAAAGATGAACTTGTTATATGATTAGTGTGCCTAGTGGCGGGTTAGTTCCATAATCAAATCCAAACCAAAGTGTAATGAACATGCTAGGTGCACCAAAATACACCGTCAACATCTCCCCCACACTTAGCTCTTGCTCGTCCTCGAGCAAGTACTCGTAAAAGAATTTCGTCCAAGGTGTGTAATCGTGTATCATTAATCCTCCTTCACAAGTTAGTCAATCTTTTCATCTTTAATACATAAACACAAAGTAATGATAATCAAACATAAACATGGGCGTTTAGAATTTTTACCACGTCAAGATTTACCCTACAACTCAAACTCTTCACTCGAAGTCTTCAATTTCAGCCATGCTTACTCCTTTGCTTCCATCGGAGGGTTTTTATGGTTTTCAAAACAAAAATTCCTGCAACAAGTATTAGACAAAAACCTTTCGCCAAGCTCTCTCAAGTCACTCACATGAAGTGGCTATCCTAACCAAGTTTTATAAAACTCTCACCTCCCATTAATCTCTCATATATCATGTAAAGTGGAGCTATAGGTAGGGCTAGCGCAATCAACACAAGTATTGTCAAACTAAGAACTTCCTCTAATGGTCGTCTACCTTTCAAAGCCAATGATCATGAGAATTAACCATATGTAGGGATATCAAGGATGAGAAGATTTAGAATGGTGGACATGTGCAAGGGCAAAAGAAAATTGTGACTACAAGGCACCAATGATGTCCTCGTTGTCGGATTGCACATGGTTGGAAATAGAGTAAAAGTTTCGTCTCACAATCAACGTGACACCCTTCCTTACACTTTATTTTTTTTCTTTTCTTTCACTTGATCCATCCCTCTCATATCTTCATTGCTACCTCATCTTTTTCTCTTTTTCTTTTTTCTTCTTTCATTCACATATGATTTTTCTTTCTTTCTTTCTTTCTTTTCCATACACATACTTTTTCTCTTTATTTTTCCCTCTCTTGACAACTTTTCAAAGCTTTCAATTCTCTCTTTCCTCGCATGCATACAATCTGAAATTTTAAATAAATCATGCTAGAGACGAGACGAAACTTTTGAAAATAGGTTGTGTTCAAGGAATACGATGTACAAAAGAGATGTATAGGGTTGGGTATGGAATCCAGCGATACTCATGACTTTCGTTATGAAAGTCATATACTGAATATATGACGAGGCTAGCAACAAAAGATAAGCACAAGGACATGATCATGGCTTGAAATTAAAACTCACCAAGAGAGAAGGGTCCTAGCCTAACTCATCGTGCTAATCACACTTATGGTGGAGCGAAAAAAATAAACTTGGCTTTGGATAGGAATTTTTTCTTACTCTCAACTTGGAAAAAGAGGTTTTGCTAACCTTTATTACAAGGGTTTTAAGATAATTTTCAGAACTGAAATGCTCCAATTTTTAGCATCGAACATAGCACAACTAACATGTGAAGCTCAAGATAGAAGTGCGGTATGGGTACTTTAAGTAGTAGCGATTCCACTAAGCACCACGGTAAACGTTTTTCAAACCACATACTTGTGTTCATATATCAAGAATCAAAGATTAAACAAACAAGTAAATAAAGATAAACAATACATAAAACACAAAGATATATATAAAGACTCTTTTTATTTGGTTTTCTTGACTCAACACTAATTTAAGACACTTGCAAAAATTTTAAAACGAGACTCAAAAACTAAAGACTCATTAAAACACTAAGACTCTCACACGAAGATTAAACCGAACCTAAACTTGAAGTTCAAAAGCTAAGGCTAGCGAGCTAGCTCTCCCCCACACTTAAAACATACGACGTCCTCGTCGTATCTTACAAAAATCCTAAGGGGAAAACTAGATCTAGTGGTACTTCAAGCAAGTTTTGCACCACTTGCCTCTCATGTTTCCAACCATGCCGAAAAGTTTGCGCACGTTACGGTTAAGGAACTTGTAGTCATCTTCAACTACGCGCTCCAAGTCCTCCATACGGCGCTTCATCGCTTCCATGGCTTGGAGACATTCGTCGGCCGACGTGTAGAGATCCGCGATGGATTGACGGCAAACTCGACAGCACACCGGATGCAATCCGAAGGGGTCGTCGTCGCCATAATCTCCACCGTTGTCACCACCGTCGTCGCCACCTCCATTGTCGTTGCCTTCGCCACCGTCGTTGCCGTCGCCGTTGGGGCCTTCGGGAGTCCTTTCATTGGGCTGTTCATCCCAATCATCATCATCTCTACCGGCAGCCGCCCACGAGCTCGGGCTACGATCGTCGGAGTAGTCGCTGTCCCCATAATCCTTAGGCTCCGGCGACACCTCCTTGTAATCTTTGCGCTTGATGCCTTGGAGGCGTTCCGACCTTCGGACGGGTGTAGGGACCTTCTCTCCTTCGACGGGGTTGCGAGATGCAAGAGCTTCGGTCGGGACACGTCCTCCGCAACGGATGCGTGCGGTCCTCTTGACGGGTAGCTTGAGCTCGCATCGCATCGCCTCCTCCATCGATGGCTTCTTGGCTTCTAGCTTCAACTCTACGCTTCTTGGAGGCACAATGGCTGCTACAAGGGTGCAACACATTGCTTGAAAGGTTTGATTCTCGAGCTCCCAATTCGGCCAAATAAATAGTCCTGAGAGAAAAGCCCTAGGAACCTTATTTTCCTTTTTTACACTTCCCTTAAAATTTTCCGACCAAACAAGGAAGTCAAAAAGGAGCAATTCGGGCAAAATTCGGCGTCATCGGGCGACGGGCCCCCCCTGGGCCGGTCCGCCTGGGCCGGCCGGCCCACCCTGCCTCGGGGGCCGGGCCGGTCCGGGTTTTTGCACACCGCCCTATTTTTTCTTCCTTAGCCCATGGGAAAAAGTTGGCCCAGTAAATCTTCGCGTAAAACTCCAGAAAACTAAAAGAAAAATTATTTACAGAAGTTGATGCCTTGTTTTTCGTCCTAGGCGGGACGTTCGGGCTCTTCCTCCATGGTAAAGACGTCAACATGGTGAAGGGGGACGACATCGGGTTCGTAGTAAACCTTAAGCCGCTGTCCATTCACCACAAATTGATCACCATTTATATCCATAATGGTTACCGCTCCGTTGGAGAACACCGAATGCACAACATAAGGTCCGTCCCACTTGCTTTGCAATTTCCCCTTTCCGAAGGTTTTAAACCTCGAATTGTAGAGGTGGACCTTATCTCCTTCTTTAAAATTCTTTTTTCTTCAACCTTTTATCATACCACCTTTTGATTCTCTCCTTGTATATGCTTGCGTTTTCATATGCTTTCAACCTCAACTCCTCTAGCTCGCTTATTTGAATTCTTCGTTTCACCACCGCGGCATCGAGATCAAGGTTCATCTCTTTTATCGCCCAATAGGATTTATGTTCCAACTCAACCGGAAGGTGGCAAGCTTTTCCATAGACGAATTGATAAGGGGTCATACCTATCGGTGTTTTAAACGCCGTTCGATAAGCCCATAAAGCTCCGTCTAATTTCTTTGACCAATCCTTGCCTCCCTTCTCTATGGTCTTGTTAAGTATGCTTTTTAATTGCCTATTTGACGTCTCTCGCTTGTCCGTTGGTTTGTGGGTGATAGGCCGTGGAGACCCTATGCTCAATTCCCAACTTGGACAAGCACCTTTTGAAGTTCTTCCCGGTAAAATGAGTTCCTCCATCACTTATCAAGATTCTCGGTGTACCGAAACGGGGAAAAATCACGTTCTTGATCATAGTGATGGACTCCTCCGTGGAAGCTTTACGACATGGTATTGCCTCCACCCACTTGGATACATAATCTACCATCACTAGGATGTACTCGAATCCAAATGAGTTTTTAAAAGGCCCCATGAAGTCTATGCCCCATACATCGAATATGTCGATTTGCAAGTTGTATTTCAAAGGCATAGAATTTCTTTGAGAGATGTTTCCGGTTCTTTGGCATTCGGGGCATGACGCTACATATCTTTTAGTATCTTCATGCATCTCCGGCCAATAGAATCCGCTCGACCATACTTTTGCTTCGGTTCGAAAATGGCTATAGTGTCCACCGTACTCCGCCGAGTGGCACTTCCTTAGAATCTCAACCCTCTCTTCTCTTGGCACACATCTTCTCATCACTGCATCATTGCCAAGCTTGAAGAGGTATGGTGCATCCCAAAAATATTTCTTACTTTCGGAGATTATCTTCCTTTGAGTGTTTTTATCTAGATGATCGAGGGGCATCTTTCGAATTGCTCGAATGATGTCGATCATCCAAGTATCTTTATCAAGCACTCTATAGAGGTGGTCATCTCTCATCTTATCTTCTATGGGATCTTTATCATCTTGTCCACGATTCATCCTAGACAAATGATCGGCCACAACATTCTCCACCCCCTTTTATCACGAATTTCAACATCAAACTCTTGGAGAAGAAGGATCCAATGAATCAAACGTGGTTTAGCTTCCTTCTTAGCCAAGAGATACTTGATAGCTGCGTGATCGGTGTAAACAATGACTTTCGAGTTCACGATGTAAGATCTGAATTTTTCGAAAGCGAATACCACCGCTAGCAACTCTTTTTCCGTAGTGGCGTAATTTAATTGTGCCCCACTAAGAGTTTTGCTAGCGTAGTAAACAGCGTGAACTCGGCCTTCCTTTCTTTGACCCAAGACCGCGCCTACGGCGTAGTCACTTGCGTCACACATGATCTCGAAAGGTTGGCTCCAATCCGGAGGTTGGATGATGGGAGCACTCACCAACGCATTTTTCAAGGTCCGGAATGCCGCTAGACACTTCTCATCAAAGTCGAAAGCCACATCCTTTTGAAGAAGGTGCGTTAAAGGCTTAGTGATCTTCGAGAAGTCCTCTATAAATCTTCTATAGAATCCGGCATGGCCTAGAAAGCTCCTTAAGGACTTAACATCCGTAGGAGGTGGGAGTTGCTCAACCGTCTCTACCTTAGCCTTGTCCACTTCAATTCCCCTCTCGGATATAACATGTCCGAGCACTATGCCTTGCTTAACCATGAAGTGGCACTTTTCCCAATTTAAAACCAAATCTACCTCCGCACACCTTGTAAGGACCTTGTCTAAATTTGCTAAGCAATCCATGAACGTTTTCCCGTAAACGGAAAAATCATCCATAAACACTTCAACAATTTCTTCGATGAATTCCGAAAACACGGCCATCATGCAACGTTGAAAAGAGGCCGGAGCGTTGCATAGGCCGAAGGGCATCCTCCTATATGCAAACGTTCCGTAAGGGCACACAAACGTTGTCTTATGTTGATCTTCCGGGTGAATGGGAATTTGCATGAACCCCGAGTATCCATCGAGAAAGCAAAAATAAGCATGGTTTGCTAACCTCTCGAGCATCTCGTCTATGAACGGTAGGGGGAAGTGATCTTTCTTCGTCGCTTTGTTAAGCTTACGGTAATCGATACACATCCGCCACCCGGTCATGGTTCTTTGCGGTATCAACTCGTTCTTCTCATTCTTCACCACGGTCAAACCTCCTTTCTTCGGTACACAATGTCCGGGCTCACCCATTCGCTATGCGGAACCGGTGTAGATGATTCGGCATCAAGTAACTTGATAACCTCTTTCTTTACTACCTCTCGCATGGCATGGGTTAGCCTCCTTTGATGGTCCACTACAGGCTTACATTGGTCTTCCATTGGTATACGATGAGTGCAAAAGGCTGGGCTAATACCTTTGAGATCATTAATCGAATATCCAATCACCTTCCTATGTTTTTTAATAAAATCAGCAACGCTTCATTTTCTTCGGGACTCAACTCGTCGCTCACAATGACTGGATAAGTTTTGTCTGGGCCCAAAAATTCATATTTTAATCCCTTGGGCAAAGGTTTGAGGTCTACCTCGGGCACTTGTGGTTCCTCGGGTTTGATTTCTCCTATGTCTTCGAATTTCTCTTCCTCCACACTACCATCATGCGGCTCTAAGCCTTTTGTTGCTTCCTCTAGTTCTTCATCTTGTTGATTACTTTGATTTTCCATCGCTCTTTGCAGCGGGTCTCTAAGGGTTTCAACAAAACAAAGACTACCTATCTCTTCTACTTCTTCATCTTCGGGAGGAAAAGGTGTAAGGTGTTTAGAAGCACGAAGAAAATTATATGTGTACTTTGTTCCATTAAGGTTCATTGTTACTTTGCCTTCTCCGGCATTTAACACGGCATCAACCAACTTAAGAAAAGGCCTACCTAAGATTATATGATCAGAATTACTATGGTAAGCATCAATAACAAAGAAATCGGTTGGTATGCAGTTTCTAGAGATTTTTACTTTCATGTTGCAAGCAATACCTAGAGGTTTGATAGTTCTACCATCTCCCATAATTAATTTCGTTGATGTAGGAGCTAAGTCTAGGTTGTGGTATTGAACTTTATCGTAAATTTTGCATTGAACTATGGTAAGCATCAATAACAAGATAGAACACTTACTTGGGCTCCGATGTCGCATAAAGCTTTGCATTGAACTCCGTTGATCTCGCAACTCAAGTGCGGCGTCATTTTCTCTTCTTCGGATCCTATCGAGTAAATTTCAGCGAGGCGAGCGTATGGTGATGCTTCGGGCTCGATCCCCATGATTCTCTTCACCTCGGCAATATGTTCCGGATCCACCACGTCATCTCCAAAGAGCTTTTCAAAAATCTCACCGGTGGTTTCGAGGTCGTATGAATTTTCAGCTTTCTTCTCCGGTGGGAAATCCACTTCCAATGCTCTTGCCATTCCCTTTTGATTAGGGAACGGTCTTCTCTTGTTAAATACTTCTCCGTAATCAATAGGAACCCAATCCATTGGTTCGAACTCCCTTAGTGGCTTCGCGCTTGACATGCTTCTCTTGTTCGTCTCCTTTGGTGCGGTGAAGTCGATGGTTGGTGTAGTTCTTGACTTGATGTGTTCTTGTTCAAGCTTTTCCATGATTGGATCCTCTTTTGTGACTTCCGGGGTTGCTTCTTTAGAAAAATCAGCAAGCTTCTTCTTCCTTGAATTGAATTCCGGCTCTTCCGCAAGTCTTGTTTCCCAATCTCTTCGCATGGCAGCCGCTTTACTAACTTTTTGTAGAAGTTGGGCGGCTTCCGTGAGTGTTTTCTCCATGAGATCCCCACCTGCACACATTTCGACGTGTCGCATGCAACTAGGGGTTAGGGAAAAGAAAAATGTATGCAAGAGTACGTCACCGGTGAAGCCGAGTTTTGGTCCTTGTTCGATTAATTCGTTAAACCTATCCCAGGCTTGGTCTATCCCTTCCTCTTCTCCTTGCATGAAAGTGATCACTTGCCTCCTTAGATGTTGAACCTTGCTAATTGGAAAGAACTTCTCGCAAAACTTCTTTGTCAACTTGTTCCAATTGCCTTCAACTTCAAAGGACGCAACCGAATACCATGTCTTTGCTTTGCGGCAAGTGAGTAGGGGAAGAGATTCCATTTGAACCATTCATCGGGAACTCCTTCTTGACGCACCGTGTTGCATATTGTCGTGAAATCCCTTATGTGTCTATATGGGTTCTCCGTAACCATCCCTTCAAATGGGTTTTCCGCCACCATCTTGATGATCTTGGATTTAATTTCATACTTGGTCGCTTCGAGCTTCGAATCCGACTCTTGTACTTTTATGTCTTCACATCGAGGGCTAGCGTAATCCCTTAATGATTTCTCCGGTTCTTCCACGGGTTGATTAACGAACTCCATCTAGACAATAAGATAAAAAACAAAAACAAAAAAGAAATAAGTGTTTTTCTAGATAATTTATGTTAGATATAGCAAAAAGATAAACTAAATATAAAACTAAGTTAGATGCAAATCAAACGATGTAAACTAACTTGCTCCCCGGCAACGGCGCCAGAAAAAGGGGCTTGTTGACGGATAAAAGGCGTATCCCTCTACGATCCGCAAGCGTACGGACCCCACACCTTTTTCACCACGGGATTCCCAAGGTTCTTGTCAATCCGCGGAGCAAGGGGATTACAAGCGTTCGATCAACAACGACACACTAGCTACTAAAACCCTAACTACTATTATACTAGAAAACGACTAAACTACACTAGAGAGAATGATAAACGATCAAGATAGAAGACACTCGCCCATGGGTCTACGATACTAGAGCATGCAATCGCTTAAAGACATGAAAGACCAATCTAATCTATCGGGGTTGTGACCACGGTTTCGCCCTTTCCCTCCTCTCGTACTGTCACTACGCGAAGGTATTCATGACTAGACCTTTGATGGCCACGGCGTATTGAATGGATTCAAGGAAGCATTGAGGCCTTACTCCCTTTACGGCATGGTTGCAAACCTTAAGCATTAAAGTATATTCAACACAAGATGATAGATATATAATCCAACAAAGTGCGATTACATCTCAAGATCGATTACAACCCATGGACGAATGAGAAGATTACCCCATCAAGGTGCTGATCATGGCACCGTTGATCATGGTTTCCCTTCCGCCGGTGTCTTCCTTCTTCTCCATGAGAGGGTGCTTCCTTCGAGGTGATTGATCTCCCGCCGGAGATCTTCCTCCTCTCTCTCTAGCTTGTGGATGGCCTTCTGGTGCGAATGACTCCTCCCCCGTGTGTTGGCGGCGCCTCGGGGGTTTTAGGGTTGAAGATCC
Organism: Cenchrus americanus; assembly: GCA_947561735.1. Lineage (NCBI taxonomy): Eukaryota > Viridiplantae > Streptophyta > Magnoliopsida > Poales > Poaceae > Cenchrus > Cenchrus americanus. The sequence goes on along the minus strand of OX387241.1, from coordinate 25,939,865 downwards.
TTCGAGGGCAAGGAAAACGGGACCGAACCGGTGCGGGAAGTGGGGCGGGCCGGCCGGCTGGGCCGGCCCGCCTGTGCTCGGCCCAATTCGGTCGCCCCTTTTGCTCCGTGGGTCCTCGCGCACTTATGTACTTTGCCCCCTCCACTTGCATGATTTTGATCTTTGTTATCCTCGCGTCCAAGATGGAGGCTCTCTTTGCATGAAGTTTGATCTTTTACGCTTCAATCCTCGGGGGTGTTCCTCGTAGCACTTCGGTCCTCGCCACCATTGGAAGTGATTTCAGCAAGCTCATGAATATGAACAAGACTCCATGAATGCTCCTTTGAACTTGTTGCGAATCCGTCCTTTATGTCCATGTTTTCCTACATAAACACAACACTTCCAAATGCATGCACAAAGATGAACTTGTTATATGATTAGTGTGCCTAGTGGCGGGTTAGTTCCATAATCAAATCCAAACCAAAGTGTAATGAACATGCTAGGTGCACCAAAATACACTGTCAACATCAAGCAAACCATTCAACCTAGCAATCTCAGCAAGCAAAGAGTCGGGGTCACGGTTTACCTCATCCTCCGAGTCAGAGTCGCTGTCTTCCTTCTCACTCTTCTTGCTGCTTGAGCTATGGGCCATGCCACAAAAGCCCTCAAGCGCCACACGGCTCGGCCGGCCGAGGTTCCGCTTGCACTCTTCTTGTCCTTGCGCCTCCCGGCGTCTTCATCTTCGCTGCTTGAGCTTGACTGCTCCTCGCTTGAGCTTGAGTCGACGTCGCTCGCACCGGCCACCATCGCTCTTGCCTTGTTCTTCTTGTAGCCGCTCTTGCTCGGTCGTCGCTTGTCCTTGTCCTTGCTCTTGGACTTGTTGAAGTGCTTGCCCTTGGAGGAGTACTTGTCTTCACGCCTCGGGTGCGCCTTGTACTCGTTCACCTTGTACTTGTTCTCCTCCGCTTCCGGGCACTCGGCGATGAAGTGGCCACGCTTGCCACACTTGTAGCACGTCCCTGAGCTCCGCCTTGCATTCCTCCGACTCTCGTGTAGTCGTTCAAACCTTCTTGAGAGCAAGGCCAGCTCCTCCTCGCCCAGCACATCAAACTCCTCATCTGGAATGGACATAAGAGAAGACAAGGAAAACTGTCGACAGGAAGGGTTAGATTTGCCCTTTGATCCGCCCACAAGAGCAAGACTATGGTCGGTCGAGCCCTCATGCTTGGATTGCAACTTCTGTCAACCTCGGCCGACTTGAGCTTAGAAAAGAGGTCATCCAACTCAATAGTCAAGTAATGCCCGGACTCCTTGATGGCCTCAACCTTAGCACCCCAAACATTTGGGTCCAAGACATGCAAGAGCTTCAAAGCTCGATCATGCTCGGTGTACGGAAAATCCTCAACATTAGCTTTCATGTTGTTCACGATGGCGGTGAACCTGTGAAACATCGCATCAATGTCCTCACCGGGAAGTGGAGTGAAATTCTCATATTGCATCCGGTAAGAGACAAAGAGGCGAGCCTTCACATGGTTATCACCACCGTGAGCAACCAACAACTTTTCCCAAATTTGCCAAGCAAGATTCAAATGGCGAACACGCTCAAACTCAGGATCACACAAGCTCCGGACCAAGTGATCAACGGCTTTTGCATTAGCCTCATACTTGGCCTTAGCACCGGCATCGGTCACCATAAGAGTATGGATGTTGACCAGGAATAGCATAGGTCTTGTCAAGCACAATAAAATCCAACAGCTTCCCACGAAGAAAGATCATCATACGAGCCGCCCACTTGTGGTAACCCTTGCCATCGAAGTGCGGCGGACCACCCCGCTCAACGTACGCCATCTTAGGATTCGGGACTTGTCAAAGTCGCAAAGAATCCGGCACCAGGCTCTGATACCAATTGAAGGATCAGATGGCGACTAGAGAGGGGGGGAGTGAATAGGAGCCGGTAAAAAATTCTTCCAAAAGAATCCGGCCTATACCCTAGTCAAACCCCGGTCACACACGAGCGATGGATCGAATCACACACCAATCGCCAAGACCACGAGGTTATGGATCAACCTCTAGCCTTAGGAACGATTCCTAGAAGCACACGCGGAAGCACTAGAAAAGAAGGAAGGAATCGAAACAAGAAGCACTGCTCACAGCTCCTGGCGGACTGTCCGGCCTGGCAGTGCGGACCGTCCGTGATGAACCGCGCGGACCGTCCGACCTGCTACGCGGGGACCGTCCGCGCCGACGCCGCGGACCGTCCGGCCCTCTCCGCGGACCGTCCGTTAAACACACACAGAACACCAGAAGCGACCCGAGAAAAACGGACCGTCCGCCGAGGCCGGGCGGACCGTCCGCGCCACCCGCGGACCGTCCGCTACTCAAGCCGGACCGTCCGCAAACTGGCTGCAACAAAAACCAAAAGCCAAACCGGATCGAAAACGAGGACGCGCAAGAACTCGACGAACACGCGACGAACACGACCCACGCGGACCGTCCGCGACCACCCCGCGGACCGTCCGCCGCGGTGCGGACGAGCGAGAAACGGCCCCGACCCCGAAAGTCAACTCCCCCAAATCATCATCGGATTTCCCAAACGGTTGAAGCTATAGAGACAAGGGTTTGGGGACTTGAAAAGCGTCACACAAGGATGCTATAGCCCAAAAATCTTGCCTCCTAACTCCCTAAATCACCGGGAATCGCGAATCCTTTGAGCACCACCGAAAGCTAGAGCACCGAACGAAAAACTTCGAATCCAAGTGGTTTCCTGGCGTTTGAGGGCACAAGATCAATCACAAAGATGCACGAGACATCTATCCATGAATCCCTCAAAGAAATCCGGGGAGAAACCCACTCAAATCCGCGGAATCAAACCGGGAACAAAGGCACGAAAACAAGCACAAAAAGGCCACGAAAAACAACCCCGAATCTTCTATACAAACCAGGAAAGATTCACAAGGTCTAGCATGCCGCCCTAGCATCCATCCCTCTCAACAAATCTCTCATGAAGCTCTCATTCTAGCCTAGAGAAAATGGAAGGAAAAATAGCTACGAAAATGAGAAAGAGGAGGGAGGAAATGAAACCCTAAGTCACTGAGAGAGAGAGAGCCATCCACACACACTCATGGCTTATATATCAGGTCCCGCCGGAGTGGTAAATGACTCGACTACCCCTAACTTAACTACTGGCAATACAACCCACGTAGGGGCATTTAGGTAATGTTTGTGGGTCTTGCCATCGGACGGCCACGCCTTTGCCGCACCCCGCGTCCTCCCGACGCAAGCCATGCGATCCCGCCGCGTGTCCTCCGCCTCGAAGCTTCCCGACACACCGGATCCCGTCTCCGTCGTGTTGGGCCCTCGGACTTGGTTTTGAGGCCCAAACCAAGAAACCGTCCGCCGATGGTTTTGTGGGCAAACCACCAAACCCCGCGTGCCGGTCCGGCCTCCCGCCAAACCACTTGACTTGACCGCCACCGTGCACCGGCTCACTTGTCCATGACTTCGTCTTGCTTGTGTCGCCACCATGTGGCCCGCACCCAGTCCCGCTGTCCACCGGGTCCCTCGAACCGAGCCTACTTGTCTCTCCATCTCTCGGAGGCCCCTCAAGGCTGAAGACCTTTCGCGCCCGTTCTTCACCTGCAACAACACGAACTAGGCCGCAGCCTACACCTGCGCACTAAGCCAAGAGTCAGTCCAACACCCGTTGTCAATCACTCATCACTGAGGAGCGGTCATCCATCGACCACTGGGACGCTCCTGGTCCTCAGAACTTTCAGGCCACGGGGAACGGCTACCTCATGCGCATCACCAACTGCGATGAACTCCGCGCACGGCGGCAGACCGGGGCCGACCCGGCCTCCGTCGCACCCGCCACTCACGCCCCGGCGTCCACCCACGTGGATGCTGCGGGCCCTTCAGCGCCTCGACACCTCGGTTTTGTGGCTCAACCGAGTAACGCAGTGGTTTTCTGGTGAACCAGTGCAAACCCCGCGAACTCGATGTAGCCTCCGCCAATCTCCACTCATGACTTGGCTCCCACGTAGTCCCGGCTGGACCTTGGTTTTGAGGCTCTACCAAGAAACCGTCCACGACTTCATCTTGCTGTTCATGCCACCATGCGGCCCGCACTTGACCCCGCTGGCCACCGGGTCCCTCGAACGAAGCCTACTTGTCTTCTCCACACCTGGAGGCCTCACCGGCAACGACCTTTCACGCTTGTTCTTCACCTGCACCAACACGAGTCAAGCCGCAACCTGCACCTGCAATACTTAGCCAAGAATCAGTCCACACAACGTTGTCAATCACTCATCACACAAGGAAGCGACCATCCACCGGTCCTCGAACCACACATGGTCCTCAATCTCCCCCTTGATGAGTGCATTGACAACACCCAGATGAAGAAACACGAGAGAAAAGAAAAAGAAAATAAACAAATAAAAAGAAACCTCAACAAGCGATCGAAAGCCAAAGAAAGGCAAAGAACAAGATCACTTGAGGAAGACAAGTCTCGGACCCCTTAGGCAAGGGCAACGGCTCGACACATACGAGACAACACCATGCTCAAACAAAGAGCGGAAACCACCGACCAAAACTCGAACACCACAAAGAGCTCCCCCTGCACATATGCAAGCTCCCCCTGAGCCAAAGCACACTCCCCCTGAACCAATGCATCAATGCAACACGGGAATGCAGCAAAGAGCAAAAAACTGCTTAACATGCCCAGGGTGGTTAGACCGCCTTCACAGGGCGGTTAGACCGCCTGGGGGCGGTTAGACCGCCCCAAGAGACCGGCCCTGCACCAAACTGCTCAAAATTTGCCCGAACCAATTTGAACACCTTCCAAACAATCCCAGGTGCCCAAACCATGCACAAACTTCTCCCCCTTGTTGACAATGCATGAATCAAGACAAAATGCGAAAAGTTTCAAAATATAGCTTCTCAAATATACAAAATTCATCACAAGGAGCTACACAAGTCCAAATGAGCAAGTTAGATACTCTACAGGTTCTTAATGACCTTAACTACATGATCACCAAGTTTCACAACCATTGGACAAGGCTAAAAAGGATTTGAGTAATTTTGTGAAAAGTTACTCTCCCATAAGCAAAAACCTAATCATGAGCAAAACATGTCAAAATGGAAAACCCACACAAACTTCATGCCAGGACATCCATTCTAATCATAAGACCATCACAAACACCCACAAGCACCTCATGTCATGTCAAAGCCATCGAGCCATGTGCCTACTTCTATGTATGAGACTTCTCATTGGTAGGCATCATGCAACGGTTTAGCACCCAGAGCGAATTAAATTCAGCACATATGACATGGGAGCAAATTTTCCAAGCATTTTACATTTCATTTTCAGATTCATAATTGGTATATGAAATGTCTTTGCGACAAAAAGGAACTTATGCCCCTCCATAAGATAAAGCAAGAGGGCTAGCAAAGCCACTAAAACATGTCAAGATCATGTAAAAGCATTTACACAAGAGAGAGCATATATTTGACATTTTTCAAAAACATAGCCATCAACCATGGATTATTCATCAAGATCATCAAGAGCTAAGCCAAACTAACCATAGCATGCCAAACAAGCTCACAAAGACAAATATAGCATTCCATGGTGAACAATGTATATAGGAGAAGCTTTTCCTATCCAATGCATATGATACAAAATGCATGCAATCTAAGATACAAGGATGCCTATACATCATGTTACATATGCCATGCCAAATGCAAGAAATGCACAAAAGAAAGCTATACATATGCTACAAAGGAGCTCCCACACACCCAACTCAAGAAATCAAACACACACCAAGCTCCCCCCGCAAACGAGTGAAAGTTGCTTGATCTAGGGGTTTGGTAAAAATATCGGCTAGTTGGTCATGTGTGGGTACATGGATCAAGGCTATCTTTCCTTTCTCTACGTTGTCTCTCAGAAAATGATACCTCCTATGTGCTTGGTTTTGGAATGGAGCACTGGGTTCTTTGCAATGCTTATGGCACTAGTGCTATCACATTGAAGTGGGACATGGGTATACTCCTCACCAAAGTCACTCATGGTGTATGAAATCCAAAGGAGCTGAGAGCAACAACTAGCAGCGGCAACGTACTCGGCCTCGGTAGTGGATTGAGCAACACTCGACTGTTTGCGGGAAGACCAAGAAACCAAAGAGGAACCCAAAAACTGGCAAGTCCCAGAAGTGGACTTCCTATCCAACCGACTCCCGGCAAAATCCGCGTTTGAAAAACCATGAAGCGCTAAAGAAGAGGACTCGGAGTACCAAAGGCCGAAGTCGGGAGTGTGATGCAAGTACCTGAAAATTCGCTTCATCGCTTGCCGATGTGAAGTCCTCGGAGACGCTTGAAAACGAGCGCACAGACACACCGAAAACTGGATGTCTGGCCTCGTCGCCGTCAAGTAGAGGAGTGACCCGATCATGCTTCGGTACTCCTTCTGGTCCACGTGTTCACCTTCCTCGTCCGCGTCAAGTGCTGTAGTCATACTCATCAGCGTCGTCATAGCCTTGGAATCCTCCATCTTTAACTTTTGCACAATGTCCTTGGTGTACTTAGCTTGGTGCACAAATGTTCCTTCCTTTGATTGCTTGATTTTTAGCACGAGGAAGAACTGCAACTCGCCCATCATGCTCATCTCAAATTCCCTGCTCATATCCTCTGCAAACCTTGCAACAAGAGAGTTAGACGAACCACCAAAGACAATATCATCCACGTACACCTGCATAATTAGGATATCTCTGCCTTGCCTCAGTAAAAACAAGGTCTGATCGACCTTCCCCATCTCAAAACCTCTCTCAAACAAGAACCCCCTCAACCTGCCATACCAAGCTCTAGGCGCCTGCTTCAGCCCATATAGCGCCTTCCTCAACTTGTACACCCGGTGGGGGTACTTCTCACTCTCAAACCCCGGTGGTTGCCTCACATACACTTCTTCCTCCAACACACCATTCAGGAAAGCACTCTTCACATCCATTTGGTGCAACTTGAACCCTTTAGCCACGGAAAAGGCTAGAAGGATCCTAATCGCCTCCAAATGGGCTACGGGAGCAAAGGTCTCCTCGTAGTCGATCCTCTCCTTCTGACTGAACCCCTGAGCAACAAGTCTCGACTTGTTTCTCACAACTTCTCCTTTCTCTCCCTCTTTGTTATTCCACACCCACTTTGTACCAATCGGCTTACACCATGGGGGAGGGTGTCGTATGGACCTCCCTGGGCCCACTACCTCGGTGGGTACCAGGACCGACTACTCGGTGGGCCCCTGGGACTACCCGACTTGCGCTGCACGGCACCTGATGGCGAGAAGCACAAGGACTACGGAGGAGAAGTACTCGGTTAGGAAGCTGTACATGTCTCGCACTGTATGGAAGACTCCTAGACATACTCGACTAGTACTCTCTCCCTATTCCGACTTGTAACCCTGCCTCTCGGACTATATAAGGCGAGGCAGGGACCCCTCTCTCATCATCTCATCTCACGGCGTACAATTGCACCATCTTGTAATCGTACCCAATCAATCCAGAGCTACGCAGCATACAAGACGTAGGGTATTACGCACCTCGCGGCCTGAACCTGTCTAAATCGTGTGCCACGTGTCTCTTCCTTCGAGTTACCGATCTCGGCGAGGCCACACTCATCTACTTCGGGTACTCCCCTTAGTAGGTTGCCGGTCTAAAACACCGACAGCTGGCGCGCCAGGTAGGGGCTCTCGACCGAGATCACATGGCGAACTCGACGGCTCCTGTCTACTTCAAGCCAACCGTCGCCTTCAACCACGGCGACACCTTCGTTTTCGGCGCTTGGGTCTGCACTGCTGGCGGCGCGGGATCCTTCCAGCGCCGCCTCACCATGCCGCCCGACCCGGAGACCGACTTCGTGACGCTCCCTGAAGTTGTCACAGTCGAACTCGCCGGCAAGTTCGGCGAAATTTCGCTCTTCGACCGTCACGCCGACTTCGAGCTTGGGTCCGCTTCTAACTTCAACTCGACGTCTCCGTGGGCTATCACATGCGAGCCGACTACTCAGCCATCGCATGTGGTCCCACCACCCCGCGAGCGCTCCACGCGTGGCCCTCGCAACGTCAGCAGGGCCCGCGCGGAGGCTCTCTCTTCGCGTCGGGCCGGCAAGGAGCCCGTACCCGAGTACAACTCGGACTCCGACACCGCTCCCGGCCACGCTTCGGACTCCAACCCCCTCTCTGGCTTCTACTCGGACTCTGCATACGAGTTCGACTTCGGGTCGGACCCAGAGGATCCCGAGTCCAAGGACAACACTACAGAGCACCCCTTATCAGGCCCGGCCTCTGGGCTAGTCATAACGTCCACACCTGCCGGGAGATTCGTCTACTGGCCAGATCGCAAGCCCGCGGACCTGATAAGTGGAGACTCGCGCTACGTCGCCTACCTCGACTCGCTCCCGTTCCAGGAGGGAACACCACTTGCCCGAGCTGATTCGTACACCCCAACTGAGGTGGCGAGTTCTGAATCCAGTCTTGGCAACCCTGATCGTCAAGTCTTCATGTCTGCCGGCGACACACCAGGACCCTCAGGGACAGCTCAGGACAAGTACCTTGAGGACATCTCTGCAGACGGGTTGTCTGCCGATGCACCTGCAGACGAGACTGCAGCCAACAGGGACGCTCGACGTGAGCGTAACAGGAAGCACAACGAACGGCGCCGGCGTCTCAGACACAACCTCCCCATCCGCAACCTTGCAGAAGCTCTCGAGGCGGTCGAGAGTAGAGTACACACTACCCCCGAGCAATGCCTCATGTCGATCACAGCGATCGCACGCCAGGCTTAGGGAATACGCGCTGGAGAGGTCATAGCCAAGCTCGCTGAAGATGCTTACTTCATGCGGGTCGACAACAGGGTCAACCAGCCTCCCCCCGCCAGGAACCGCGACAACGAAGCGACAAGTCGCAGTGCCGACCTCGGTCGCAACCGTACTCGAGCCGAGCTCCCGGCTCAGCCCAACCGTACTCGAGCAATTGCCGGCGGACCCTCACAGGGTGGCAACAACAACCGTGAGGTCGTCCCTTATCGCGCTCCTGACGGTGGTGGCCGCGACCCTGACGGCGGCGGCGGCGACAGCGGAAGCTCCAACCACAGAGCCAACGGGAGGGCCGGGCGGCGGCGGCGGTCGCGGCGGTCGAGACCACGCGAACGACCACGCCTCCCGAGCCTCACGGGCGGCTACGACGCCGCGCGAAGATTGAAGAGCTGCGGCGGAAGAAGTCAGCCACTGCAGGCAACAACGACGGCTTCCCCGCCTTCTCACCTCGACTTCGCAACTTGCTCCTCCCCGACAAGTTCAAGCCTTTGGGGATCACCTAGTACGACGCGAAGCAAGACCCCATCCAATGGCGCAGGTGCTACGCGCTCTCCATCGAGAACGCTGGCGGCAACAACGACACCAAGTGCCTCTACTTCCCCTTCTGCCTGGACCAAGCCCCACTCACATGGATCGAGTCGCTGGACAAGCACTCGATCGACAAGTGGGACGAGCTGAAGGAGCAGTTCACCAGCAACTTCGCGGGCGCCATGGGCCGCTCAGGTACTCGCATGGACCTGGCCATGGTCAAGCAGGAACAAGGCGAGACCCTCCGCAAGTACATGCGCCGCTTCTTCGGCAAGCGCGCTATGGTAGTCGACGTCACCGATAAGGAGGTCATCGACCTCTTTCAAGACGGCCTCTACCACCGCCGCACCTTCGAAGACTTCGGTCGTCGCCGCCCCAAGTCCATCCCCCACCTCAAGGACATGATCACGTCCTGGGCGGACGAAGAAGACAAGGCCAATGTCAAGTACGATGCCATCCGTGGCAAAAACAAGCAGAACACGGGCGGCGGCAGCGGCAACAACGGGAACCAAGGCGGTCGCAACAACAACAACTACTCGGGTCCCAACCGCAAGCGCAAGCCAGACAACACTGTCACGGCTATCCAGCGCCCTGCGAAGGAGAACTCGAAGAAGAACTCTGGTGGCTTCAAAGACTTGCTGAAGGAGAAGTGCCCGTGGCATCTGGACGGCAACCACACCACCGAACAGTGCTACCAACTCAGGCGAGCACTCAAGAGTACTCCAGAGCCACCGCACCCTCACGACAAGAAGGGCAAGAAGAAGAACGACGGAGACAACGACGACTTCCAGGAACCCGACAAGACTGTCAACGTCCTCTTCGGCGGATTACCCAGCAGACAGGAGCAAAAAGCTACTCGTCGAGAAGTCATGAGCATTGAACCAGCGGTTCCGACCCCTCTCAGGTGGTCGGCGGTACCCATCACCTTCTCCCGCGTGGATCAATGGACCAGCTTCTCCGAACCAGGGCGGTTCCCTCTCGTCCTGAAGCCGGTGGTCGCGGGCTCGAAGCTCAACAATGTCCTCATCGATGGTGGAAGCGGGCTCAACGTCCTTTTTACCAAGACCTTGAAGAAGATGAATCTCGACATCACCCACATGCTCACCAAGAGCAACACGCCTTTCTACGGCATCGTCCCCGGTAACGCGGCTATCCCGCTGGGCTTAGTGGTCCTGCCAGTTACCTTCGGGGAATCTCGGGACAACTATTGTACCGAGTACATCAAGTTCGAGGTCGCAGACTTCGAGACATCCTACCATGCCATCCTCGGCAGACCGGCCATCGCCAAGTTCATGGCGGTGCCCCACTACACGTACTTGGTACTCAAGATGCCAAGCCCAGCAGGTGTACTCTTTCTCCAAGGGGACTTGAAGATCTCGCACGACTGCGACACGGAAGTTGTGGAGATCGCCTCCACAAATCAAGTACCCAACGCTATGATGGAGGTCTACGCCGCGTCGAAGAAGCTTGCCACAAGTGAACTCGACATCCCTGAGAAGTCTAACAAAGCCAACAAGCCTCAGCCAGCTGAGGAGGTTCTGGTCAAGACGATCGACCTCGGGACAGGCGACGCCAGCAAGACCACCACCATCGGGGCCGGTCTCGACCCCAAATAGGAAGACGCGCTCATCAACTTCCTCCGGGCTACCCGCGACATCTTCGCGTCGAAGCCAGCGGACATGCCAGGAGTGCCCAGGGAGTTGATTGAGCACTGCCTCAACGTCGATCCTAAGGCCACCCGCAAGTGACAACACCTCCGCCGTTTCGCCGACGACAGACGGGATGCCATCAAGAAGGAACTCGCCAAACTACTCGTGTCTGGCTTCATCAGAGAAGTCTTCCATCCTGAGTGGCTCGCCAACCCCGTCCTCGTCCGCAAGAAGTACTCGAACGAGTGGAGGATGTGCGTCGACTACACTGATCTCAACAAGCACTGCCCCAAGGACCCCTTCGGGTTGCCGCGGATTGATCAATCATCGACTCCACGGCGGGCTGCGACCTGCTCTGCTTCCTCGACTGCTACTCCGGGTACCACTAGATCGCAATCAAGGAAGAAGACCAGGAGAAGACCGTGTTCATCACCCCGTTTGGCGCGTACTGCTACACGACCATGTACTTCGGGTTGAAGAACGCCGGCGCCACCTATCAACGAGCTATCCAGGCCTGCTTCAAGAGGCAACTCAATAAGAACGTCGAAGCCTACGTGGATGACGTGGTCGTCAAGACCGAAACTTGTTGACGGATAAAAGACGTATCCCTCTACGATCCGCAAGCGTACGGACCCCACACCTTTTTCACCACGGGATTCCCAAGGTTCTTGTCAATCCGCGGAGCAAGGGGATTACTAGCGCTTAACCAAGTACTAATCTAGTTGAATGGAAAACCTTTGAAAGAGAGTACTAATCTAAAAGTAAAGACAATCTAACCTAAGTTAATCTAAGTTAAGTTGATCAAACAAATATAGGGTTAAACTATATGGTAAAGGGTGAACACAAGAGAGTGAGCAAGAAAGATAAGCGTTCCCTCCCTAGGATCTAGGATAACATGGTATGCATCTACTACACGAAAGCGGTAAACCAATCTACGGGGGTTGTGACCACGGTTTCGCCCTTTCCCTCCTCTCGTATCGTCACTACGCGAAGGTATTCGTGACTAGACCTATGATGGACACGGTATGTTGATGGAATCTATGGGAGTAGCGGATATCATACGCCGAAAAACACGGTGGCCTACCTTAATCATCAAAGCATCATCAACATGAAAACAATAGATTGGAACCACGAATCAAGTAGCAATTACATAGCATGTATCCATCTAATCCTAGGGATGAACGGAGACATTACCCCATCATCTTACACGGATTGAAGCACATAGGGGTGATGGAGACTCCGGAGAACGTCGTCGATGAAGATGGCGGCGATGGAGCTTGGGAACACCCCTAGGCCGGCGGCTTGGAGTCCTCCTCTTGCTTCCTTCTCTCCGCCGGCGTTGATCCTTGCGACGAGCTCATCTAACTCTCTCCCTCATCTTGCGGCGGCGGTTTTCGGTGATTGGCGTCGGTAGGATGATTTGTTCGATGTGTCGGTCGACGGCGGCGGAGGCAATAAATAGACAAACACCTAGGGCAAAGGAGGGACCGAACCGACCCCGGAGTGGGGCCGGGCGGTCGGACCGGGCCGGCCGGCCCAGGCCCACTTCGGCCGGTTCGGGCCGGTTTTCTCCCCGGTTGCTTCTCGCGTGATCCCTTATTCGTGTGCACTTGCATGTGGGCCTTTGACGTCATTTCCTTCACGGTTTAGGCTTGAATCCTTGCTATGCAAGCTTCGCCGTTTTTACGGTTGAGTCCACGAAGACTTGCATGTTGACGCTTCGGTCCTCGGGTCATTTGGAGTCATGTTCATCGCGTGTCTTGACTCTTATCGGGCTTCATGATCTTCTTCCAAAGTGCTTGGTGAACTTATCCCGAAAGTCTCCTCTTTAGCGTAGATTTCCTGCGTAAACAACAAACTCCAAAATCGACATGCAAGTGTGAACTTGTTATATCATTAGTATGCCTAGTGGCGGGTTAGTTGCAAATCATAATCGAAACCAATGTATAACAAGTACTCTAGGTTGACGGAAATTCACCGTCAACATCTCCCCCATGCTTAAACCTTGCTCGTCCTCGAGTAAGTGGTCCTCGCTTAAAAGGGAAATCGGCGTTGCCTTCCAATGTTATCCCCGCACTTAGTCATTCATGACGAGACAAATTGCTCTCTCTTAAGAATTTATTTTTAAAGTTCAAGTTGTGACCAGGCTTCTTTTTCATTATGGAAGATAGACTAACAATAAAGAACAAGCCACATTTAATAAACATGATGCTCTCAAACTTAAGTAAACTTCAAACCATTACCTTGTCACATGGAAGATTTTCAAAAAGATGCATATCCAACATAAGTGAAAATCTCTTGCAAAAGCTCATGGAACACTCATCTCATCAAGTCACTCAAGCCTATACTAGATTATTTTCAACCTACTCTACTCATATGTGATAGTGGAAGGCTTATGTGGAGCTTGAAAGGTTAAAAACAATCCTAGCAAAACATACATCCGAAATATTGTCAAATTAAGAGAGAGATCTATTGGAATTACCGAGACTCGTCAAAAAGGCCATGGAAAATAAATGTTGGAAAGAGAGAGGGATGAAACACACACATTTAGATAAGTGGACATGTGCAAGTGGCAAATGGATGATCCCGAGGCACGAGTGAAGTCCTCGTTATCGGATTGCACATGGTTGGAAGATTTGAGTATGGATGTGTCATCAAGGCACTTGAGAACTTATGAAGCAAAAAGAACCGAGGAGCATCTTTATTTTTTTTTCTTTATTTTATTTCCTTCTCATTTTTCTCTCTTTCTTTTTTTCACTTTATTCTTCCTATTTTTTCTTACTTTTCTTTTCTTCTTATCATATTTTTTTCATTTTTCATTTTTATTCTTTTTTTCTTTTCTTTTTTTGCTCCTCAAAACTTTTTGCAACATAATACTTACATAGCATTTGTGTCAGAGAATGACTCCTCCCCCATGCTTGAATGATGCTCGTCCTCGAGCATAAAAGAGAGGGGAAATAAGCGCTAAAGTAAGTATAAATTCCATAATATTGTGGAATATTTGAATCTTCATCGAGAATTTTACTCCATACTCAAATTGGGTTGTGGACAAGGAGGTGATCACAAAAAGATGTTTTTGGTTTAGGGTGGATGCCCGGCGAAGTTTGTGAAATTTTCGATGTGAAAACCCACAATGCTTGGACAAAAAGGCTAGCATGAAAACGTTACACAAAGGAATGACCAGCTTCTTAGTCTCGAACCATAGAAATCAATCCTAATCCAACTCATCAAAACATATGTTTGCAATCGACGGGTTTTGTTATCATAAAACATATATGTATATGGCTTTGGTAGGTAGAACTTTGCAAGAGCATCACAAATATGTAGATAGCATAAAAGTTAAGTTTTCATAAAAACAACAAGTTATCCGGCTATCCATATACTTAAATCAAAGAGCAAAGATATGTATGTGGGTCTAGAGCATAGTCATTTCACCTCCACAAATAAAAGAGCCGGTATTTAAATTAATTTCAGATCATATTATAGGGAGCAATTATCCACGACATGTATAACTTCATGTAGGTAAAACAAAGCGGCAACTTTCATCATCTTTCCGTAAGCAAAGGCAATATAGAACATCGAGGTGAACACATGGTCATGCTTATCTATTGAAAGTAAAAAGAAACCTAGGTTGTCCTCCTAGTAGCCATGTTATTGTTTGAAGAGAAAAACAAAAGGTTGCACCTAGTTGATGTTGAAGGCATACTTACAAGCATTTGTGTTTGGAAAAGAGAAGGTCCATGGAGATGTTACCATCCTTTGTAATTCTTCGTTGCCTTCTTCCGACATCTCCATGTATCGATGTGGCTTTTGCTTTTGTCTTGATTTATTAATGCTCCTAAACTTCTGAATTTGATCTTGTATGCTTAATGGAGTCATTGGTCACCCTTCTCTTCAATGTTGTCATCACCATCTCCTCTTTCTTGTTCTCATCATCTCCTTGCTGTCTCTTTTTCATGGATTTCCCCCTCTGTCCAGAACAGAAAATATATCGAAATATAGCTCTATTGAAAAGTTTATGAAATTACCTTTCCAACGTGTGGTCATTCATCAAAAACGGAGTTCAAACAAGGGAGCTATGTCCGTTTTACTTCAGCACTGCGTGCTGTCCAAAACTGATTTCAGGACGTGTTGCACTCGGTGATTCGAGCATAACTTCTTGTAGAAACCTCCGATTGTTTTGATTCTTGATTTGTTGGGATCGTAACTTCATGGGGCTTCTAAATATCCAAAAATATCCAGTGTTTTCCCTTCGAGACCATGCAGAATTTTGACGAGATTGGTGGCTTCTTGCGCATTGATCCGGAGATGTTAACGATCTTTATCATTCTATCTTCTAGAGTGTCATGTTGCACTTCCGTGTTGAAGATTCGGGGTCTCCCCCATGCTTAGCATTTTGCTAGTCATGGAAGAAGAAGACGAAGCACTTCTTAGCCATCCTTCAATTTCCTTGTAGTGAGAGTCTTTATCTTGCACGTAAGACATTTTAAACGCACATTCTACCCCCAAGGTGACGGTTGGGAGTAGATAGAATTGCCAATAATCCAACAATGTCTCCTAAGATTCTTAACTTGCGGCATAATTAGTTTAATGAGGAATAAAAAAACCTAATGAGTGTACGTGGTGCAAGGTGTGTATGCACATGATAGGAAAGCATATAAACAAAGACAATGTTTTCACCTAGTTCTAAACACCATGTTTACAACTAGGTTGCCGAATTTCTCCATAGCCATAAAGGTTTATTTATCAAGGGTTAAAACACCATGTCTATCCCTAAATCAATAACCCTTATAGCACAATAAAAATTAAGCACATTGCGGAGCTTATAAACTAACCAATGCAACATGAAAACATATGAAAAGCTAGCAAGGTTTATCGAACTTAATGATGATGGTCCGCAATCATGTTTAAACACCATGTTTACACAAGATCACAAAAGGAAAATACCCATATGGCCATATGAAGCATTAACATGGAAACTGAAGCATACATCATTAAGTATATAAAACAACCAAGCCAACTATGTGCAAAACATGCATACACAAAGAAACATCACGAGGATAACAAAATGCAATGCATGCAAATAAATAAGATCATGAACATGATGGTGGTTCTAAAAAAAGGAAAACTGAACTTAGATTAATAACCACAAGTTGATCATCATAAGATAGTGCCATTTTTTTTATTTTCTCTAAGAAAGTAGTAAAAATATAAAGAAACGGGTTGCCTCCCGAAAAGCGCTTCATTTAAAGTCATAGAGCTCGACTTTCTCACATACCTTCTTTTCGTTGCATAGCCATGGCCCTTCATGCAAGAAGAAAAGGTACCAATGCAGATTTAATTTACTTCCCATGTTGTGCTTGATCACTTATAGAAGACTTGCCCAAAGCATCCTTTTGTTTCATCGTTATCTCCTTCTTTATCATCCTTCGGTGCTGCCTTCACTCTATTATTTTTTTTAATGTCCAGAACAGAAAGTATACTCAAGCTCTACTCCATTGCACAGTGCACAAAATTTCCTTTCCAACGAGTCTTCATTTGCTCAAATCGGACTCCGGACAAGAGAGTTACGTCGGTTTTACTTCGGCGATGAAATCTGTCCTGAAATTTCAGAACGCGCAACGCTCAATGTTTTCTCCATAACTCCTTGCACGGGTCTTCAAACTTGTTGGTTCTTGATGCGTTGGAATGGTAACTTGACGGAGCTTCTGGATATCTCATTTTCTTCATTTGTACACCTCTGAACAAGCTCTCAAATTGATGAAGACAGCAGCATCCATCTCGGGATTCGGAGAGGTTGATGATTTATCTTGCAACTCTTTCGGGCATGACTTCTTTTTTTTTTTCATTATTCAAGCCTTGTCTACATGGTTAGTGAAAATCGGGCCTTTCCCGACATATGATTCTTTAAGGTCACTAGCTTGACCAAGCGCAAAGCATGATCGAGATTTACAAAACTTATTGTAAACATACGCGTCCATAATTAACACCACATGTGAATTGTAGCAACAAGTCAAGGTGTAAATAAAAGAAGCATATGTTTCATGCATAGCACTTAGCTCATCATTAGGCAAAGGTTGTATAGGTGTGAGATTAATTGGATCAAACTTAAATGTTTCCTCTTTTTCATTCTCAAGAAAATCTAGCCTATCAACATGATCACTATTGGAACAAGGCATAGGCATTAAACTATCATTCATACTATTGGTTGAGCATGAGTATTTGAATTTATCAACATCAATACCAATAATATCTTGAGATTTCAGCGCGTACCTTGGCCTTAGAGATTTTTCAACAAGAGTGATATTTGGTTCATCAAGCGGTGTTGAAGGCGAATCGATCTCAACGAGTGAAGGTGTCTCTTTGTTACCTTTTTGCATCCCCTCCATCTCATCATGTGGGACATGTAATCCTTCAACTATGTATGCATTCATCTCTTCTTTGAAGTCTTCTTTATCAACCAGATCTTCATCTTCAAAGACTTGTATGTTGCTTTCTTTATCTTCCATGTACCACATGTCATCAAGATCGCTCATTGTTGATTCACTCTTTCCCTCATCCTTGAGTACTTCCATGTCTTGATTTGCTAGTGTGTAGGCTTCAATAGCACACAAGCTATCATCTAGCTTGAGTCCTATCTCCTCCCATTTATCCTTTGAGTCACTAGGCTCATCATGGTTGTACTCTTCTCTTCCTTCATCATAAATCTTTGAGTTGTCAAACCGGTCGATCCATCCTTCATCTCCTTCTTCTCTTTCTTCTTCAAACATCTTTTGGATCGACTCTCCACTCATCTCTTGATCAAATATATCTTCAATTAGTTTGGCAACGTGTCGGCGTTCCTCCTTCCTTCGGTAGTTAATTAGTGGGGCGAAATCAACTTGAACCCAATCGGATTGAATGAACTCCGCCAATGGTCTAGCATTCCACATACTTCGGCCTACATTCATGTTAGTTTCAACATTTTTAACATCCGAAATGACTTCTCTTACCTTGGGAAGTGGATCTTCACTTTCTTGTATGGTCGGTTCATCTTCCTTGACCTTCGGTTCATCTTTTTCAGAAATTTCAGCAAGCACCTTGGGCTTGATTTTGTCATTTTGCTCCTCTCGACAACATCTTTGCCAATCTCGTATTGTTCTTTGTCCATTGCTTATCCTTTGTAAGATTTGTGCAGCTTCACTAATTGTTTTATCCATTATATCACCGCCGCACACATGCTTACAAAACGAGATGAGTTAGGGGTTAGTGAAAAATAAAAGGTATGCAACATCAAGTCAACGGAAAATCCCAAGTTCGGGCCTTGCTCAAGTAGTTCATTAAATCGGTCCCATGCTTCATCAATTCCTTCATCCTCTCCTTGCTTGAAATTGAGCACTTGCCTCCTTAAGTCTTGGACCTTGCTTATGGGAAAGAACTTCAAAAGAAACTTCTTCACTAGCTCATCCCAATTTCCTTTTGCTTCAACGGACGCAAGTGTGTACCATCTTCGCGCTTCATCTTCGAGAGAGAATGGAAAAAGATTCCACTTGAACCAAGCGGCGGAACTCCTTTTTGTTGGACCGTGTTGCATAACATCGTGAATTCCTTAATGTGTCTATATGGGTTGTCATCCTCCAATCCTCTAAATGGTTTTGTCGCCACTAAATTGATGATTCCGGGCTTCAATTCATAGTGGGTTGTAGCAAGCGCCAAATCTGATTTTTGCATCTCAATGTCTTCCATTGACGGCATTGCTAGCTCCCTTAGCGACATCTCTTCGTCTTCCAATGGTGAGGTGAACAAATCCATCTAGGCACAAGAAAAGTAGAAAGAAAAACAAAAAAGATTTTTTTTTCTTTTTTTTAGAAAATAAGGGTTAGGTGTTAGTAATCAACAAAATTAATACTAGATTAAACGTAGCAAGGCGGCTTGCTCCCCGGCAACGGCGCCGGAAAAAGGGGCTTGTTGACGGATAAAAGACGTATCCCTCTACGATCCGCAAGCGTACGGACCCCACACCTTTTTCACCACGGGATTCCCAAGGTTCTTGTCAATCCGCGGAGCAAGGGGATTACTAGCGCTTAACCAAGTACTAATCTAGTTGAATGGAAAACCTTTGAAAGAGAGTACTAATCTAAAAGTAAAGACAATCTAACCTAAGTTAATCTAAGTTAAGTTGATCAAACAAATATAGGGTTAAACTATATGGTAAAGGGTGAACACAAGAGAGTGAGCAAGAAAGATAAGCGTTCCCTCCCTAGGATCTAGGATAACATGGTATGCATCTACTACACGAAAGCGGTAAACCAATCTACGGGGGTTGTGACCACGGTTTCGCCCTTTCCCTCCTCTCGTACTGTCACTACGCGAAGGTATTCGTGACTAGACCTATGATGGACACGGTATGTTGATGGAATCTATGGGAGTAAGCGGATATCATACGCCGAAAAACACGGTGGCCTACCTTAATCATCAAAGCATCATCAACATGAAAACAATAGATTGGAACCACGAATCAAGTAGCAATTACATAGCATGTATCCATCTAATCCTAGGGATGAACGGAGACATTACCCCATCATCTTACACGGATTGAAGCACATAGGGGTGATGGAGACTCGGAGAACGTCGTCGATGAAGATGGCGGCGATGGAGCTTGGGAACACCCCTAGGCCGGCGGCTTGGAGTCCTCCTCTTGCTTCCTTCTCTCCGCCGGCGTTGATCCTTGCGACGAGCTCATCTAACTCTCTCCCTCATCTTGCGGCGGCGGTTTTTCGGTGATTGGCGTCGGTAGGATGATTTGTTCGATGTGTCGGTCGACGGCGGCGGAGGCAATAAATAGACAAACACCTAGGGCAAAGGAGGGACCGAAGCCGACCCCGGAGTGGGCTGGGCCGGTCGGACTGGGCCGGCCGGCCCGAGCCCACCGGCCGGTTCGGGCCGGTTTTCTCCCCGGTTGCTTCTCGCGTGATCCCTTATTCGTGTGCACTTGCATGTGGGCCTTTGACGTCATTTCCTTCACGGTTTAGGCTTGAATCCTTGCTATGCAAGCTTCGCTGTTTTCTGGTTGAGTCCCTGAAGACTTGCATGTTGACGCTTCGGTCCTCGGCTCATTTGGAGTCATGTTCATCGCGTGTCTTGACTCTTATCGGGCTTCATGATCTTCTTCCAAAGTGCTTGGTGAACTTATCCCGAAAGTCTCCTCTTTAGCGTAGATTTCCTGCGTAAACAACAAACTCCAAAATCGACATGCAAGTGTGAACTTGTTATATCATTAGTATGCCTAGTGGCGGGTTAGTTGCAAATCATAATCGAAACCAATGTATAACAAGTACTCTAGGTTGACGGAAATTCACCGTCAACAAAACTCTAGGCACCCTCATCGACGACCTCGAAGAGACGTTCGCATCTCCTGCGCGAGTACCGCCGGAAGCTCAACCCGAACAAGTGCGTCTTCGGCGTACCTTCGGGCAAAACTACAACTCGGCTTCATCATCGCCCCGGCCGCGGCATCGAAGCCAACCCCGAGAAGATCTCCGCCATCACCGGCATGAAAGCTCCCACGTGCATCAAAGATGTCCGAGAAGGGGAGCGGCCGGGTGCATGGCGGCCTTGAATAGATTCATCTCGAAGCTTGGAGAATGGGGGCTCCCCTTCTTCAAACTACTCAAGCACCAAGAGAAGTTCGTGTGGACTCCGAGAGGCGGACCGCAGGCCCTTGCCCAGCTCAAGGACTTCCTATCGAAGCCACCGGTCCTCACGGCTCCTCGCAAAGGCGAGCAGCTACTGCTCTACCTCGCTGCGACTACCCATGTGGTCAGCACTGCCATCGTTGTTGAGCGGCAGGAAGACGGCCACGCTTATCCAATCCAGCGCCTAGTCTACTTCGTCAGCGAGGTCCTGTCAGAGTCCAAGGCACGCTACCAGCTTGTACAGAAGTTTCTGTACGCAGTACTCATCACCTCGCGGAAGCTACGACACTACTTCCAGGAGTACTCGATCTCCGTCGTCACCGACTACCCGCTCGGCGACATCCTGCGGAACCAAGATGCTCACTCGGAAGAATCTCCAAGTGGGCGGGCCGAACTCGACGCCCTCACCATTGACTTCAAGCCACGCACAGCCATCAAGTGGCAGGCACTAATCGACTTCATGGCGGAGTGGCGGGAGAATCGGGCCACCTACTCCAACCGTGCGACCGAGCATTGGGTGATGTACTTCGACGGCTCACTCAACCTCGAGGGCGAGTGCGGGGGTACCCTCCGATCTCTCCAATGGGCGAACAACTCAAGTAAATCCGGAGATCTTCCGGAAGGTCTCAAACAACGAAGCCGAGTACGAAGCTCTCCTACACGGGCCCCCCCCTCGCGGCTTCACGGGGCATCAAGCGGCTACTAGTCTACGGCGACTCGCGGGTTGGTCATCAACCAAGTCAACAAGTCCTGGGACCGCAACAAGGAGAACATGGACGCCTACTGCCTAGAAGTCCGCAAGCTCGAGAACAAATTCTACGGTCTCGAGTTCCACCACATCGTCCGTGACAACAACGTTGCAGCGGACGTCCTGTCGAAGCTTGGTTCTACTCACGCTCAAGTACCAGCGGGTGTCTTTGTCCACGAGCTTCACGCGCCATCCATCCCGGAGCCGGCGCCACCGACCACTGTCCCGGCGCATCCGCGGTGGCCGGGCAAGAGGTCATGATGATCGACGCGGACGTCGGAGGCAACCCTTCATCGACTACCTCGGTGCGAGCGAGAAGGTTCCCTCGGACAAAAGCTTTTGGCGCCGGCAGCTCATCCACCACGCCAAGTCCTACGTCCTCGTCGGAGACAAGCTTGTACAAGCGGGGCACATCTTCCCGGAGTACTCATGAAGTGCGTCCCGACCCGGGGAAAGAAGGCAAGGACATCTTGGAGGAGATCCACGGGGCGTACGGTTCGCGGCAACCACGCGTCTTCTCGCACGCCGCGGTCGCAGAGGCCTTCCGCGAGCCTTCTGTACCTCGGCCCACGGCTGCCCCGGGCGACCGGGGCCCCACTCGAAGAACTCGTCGAAGGTGCCGAGGATGTCAATACTTCGCCAAGCAGCAACACGTACTAGGCTACAAGCTAGTCACCATACCGCCAACCCGCGGCCCTTTGCTTGCCGGGGGCTCGACATGATTGGGCCAGCCGCCAGCCACCGCGCGCGGTGGATTCGACGGTTAGTATTGGTGGCCATCGACAAGTTCACCAAGTGGATTGAGGTCAAGCCGGTCACATGCCCCAAGTGGGCGGCGAGTACTCGACTTTCTCGGATGAACTCGTGCATCGCTACGGACTACCCCACCGCATCATCACAGACCTGGGCTCCAACTTCAACAACCACCAGTTTTGGGAGTACTGCAAGAACAGCGGGATTGACGTCCGATATGTCTCAGTTGTCCATCCCCGGGCCAACGGACAACTTGAGCGCGCCAACGGGATGGTGCTCGACGCTCTCAAGAAGCGGCTACACGACGCCACTAACTCTAAAGGATGCAAGTGGATCAAGGAACTACCCAATGCACTCTGGGGGCTACGTACTCAGCCTTCCAAGCCAATGGGGCAATCCCCTTACTTCCTGGTGTACGACTCCGAAGCAATCCTCCATGCTGATGTCATATGGGATTCACCAGCAGTGGAGCACTACGACGAAGGCGTCTCGGACGAAGACGACGAGATGAGTTGACATCGATGGACTCGAAGAAGCTCGGCCGCGTGTCCGCCCTCGTCCAATCGGCAAGGTACCCGGAGGGTATCCGACGCTACCACGCCCGCAACGTCAAGGAACGCTCCTTCAACGTTGGCGATCTCGTCCTCCGTCGCATCCCGAACACGGAAGGACTACACAAGCTCGAGCCCCCCCTAGGAAGGTCCCTTCACGGTTGCAAACCGGGCCAGGGCCGGCTCCTACCGCCCCCCGGACACTTGAAGGCGAAGATGTCAACAACTCGTGGAACATCGACCAACTCTGTCTCGGTTCTACGCCTAGTCTACGCGACTACTCGGGGCTCAAGTCTACACGACTACATCAAGATCCCTCCGGCGTAAGCGGCCTCCGGTCTTGGCTCCGGATCTCGGGAGGACTACTCCTTCGACCCGTAAGCGGCCTCCGGGTCCGTGCACCCGGTCTACGGACTACTCCTCTCCGGAGACATCCGGCCCACGCGGCTACCTAGGGTCCTGATCTTGGGTGAGCGAACGATAAAGGACTCTCCTATGGCGTCTGGTCTACCTGCGAGAGACCATGTACTTCTAGATCCGGCCTCTACGGCTTGCACCCCTACGGACTGCTCCTGTGGCTGAATTACTGGCACGCTACTCGCGCCTAGCACCACTTAACCGTAGGGCCGCACGTGGTAGGCCTCGCGTGCGACTACTCTCGGCTGGTCTAAAACTACGGGGCCACGGCCATCCAGGTGTACTTCTTCAGTAATAAAGTTTGATTGATCATCAACTGCTTTACTGTCTACTTCCCTCAACGGGACTATTGCCGAGTACAACTACTCGCGACAACTCCACGATGGGACTCCGCACTTCAAGATTGCGGCAACGAGTACTCATTGATGGAACTTTTCTTCATTAATACTTAAACAATTACAATTGTTTTTGTACATCTATTGCTACGAGCTAACTATTACAGGTCTACTGGAGATTAAGCTTGTCGGCGACTTGCTCCGCAATGGGCGCCATCGCTCCAGCCCCCGACCCTACGCATATTGCTCGTCGGTACGGTTGGAGGCGGCTAGGGCGCCGCGACTACATCTTAAGGGAACTTCGAGGAAGTATGACTTCATGAAGGCTAGCACCTCATGGTGGCAGGGATCAACTTTGCCCGGATGCTTCTCGTACGGGCCGCCAGCCGGCATCGTGGGGGCTTCCTTCGGTCGATCCACCGGTGGCGCTATCTTGGGACCACGGGGGTGAGGCACCGGCGGCCTCGCGATGTGGAGTGCGGCTTCTTCAAGCTCCTTCGGCTCGGGCCCGCGGCTTCTCGCCAGTCCTCGTTCGGCACGCAACGATTTGTAGCGATTGACGAGGTCACGATCGGATGCAATCACGAGCTCCATGTGCTTGTCGCACTCGTAGGCAAGCTCCTTATAATCTAACTCGAGTACCCCGGCGGGCCTCCCGCTCCCGGTAGAAGAGATTCTTCGGCTATCCTCGGGCTCAGTCTTCTTCAGTGTTCTACTCGGGTCTCAAGCTCTGCAAACAACAAGGAACAGCTGGTTAGACCACCTCTCGACCTCCAACAAGTACTCAACAAGACAAGTGGTGTACCTTTGTTCTTGTTGCGGAGCGACTTGTTCTTCCGCACCAAGTCGTCGCCCTTCGACCGCATCTCCTCGGATATCATTGTGGTACTTGGCGAAGCGGCGGCGTCCGGCACGGGCCGCATGGCGGCGGCGTGCTTCGGGACTTTACAAGTTGGTCCTCCCGGCGCCGCCTCGGCCGAAGCTAACGGCCGTCGTCATACCCCCACGAAGCATCCCACGACCTTCGGGCGGGACATCTCGGCGGACGTCCACGCATAGACAATTCACGTCGAACGGGTACTCAACACTACGTGGATTGACTAACTCCAAGAGTTACGACTACTCACCTTCATCCTTGCTCGGCACGGGACGCCTCGGGATGCCAGATGCCACGTGTTGGGGCACCTTGGATCGAGCAAGTCGTCCCGCCAGTACGGTGGTCGATCCCCGCGCGACTACTCGTGGCCGGCTTGGTGGCCATTGCATCGGTGCTTGAGATCGGATGGGCTCTCGCGTCTTGGATCTCCGCGGGGAGCGAACGACCACCTCCGGAGGAGTGGCGGGCTGCGGCGTTAGTGTGGCGGGAGCCCTCCTCTCCCCTCCTCCGGTCTCTCTCTGGTCGTCGCGGCGGCTCCTCCGGCGGCCACCTCCGCAACGGCTCGTGGTTGGCTCCTCCGGTAGCCTCCCGAGTCTCTCTGGTGTCAAGTTCTCCACGGGCAACCGCGGGCATATTGGATGTCGTTCCCCTCGGCCTCGGCGCCTATCAACGAAAAGACAAGTGCATCGGCGTTACCTCTCGCGGCGACTACGACTACTCTTCGCGGGGATACTACACTCCACGTCGCCGATGAGACTCACCTTTGGCTACGTCGGCCTTCGGGAACGTACGCCTCGGCGGCACGCCGCTTCGGGCTTCGCGCCGAGGGCGGGGCGGACTCCTCGGCGGGCGGCGCGGTTTCTTCTTCCGCCACCGCCGCAAGGGTTCATCCCCCTCCCGAGGATAGGTTCGTCGACTTCGGCGCAGTACACAAGCCGGTTGTCGGTCACAGCACGACTACCACATCAGTTCGGCTTGGGAAGACTTAACACTTACAAGCTTGACGAGGACCACGCGCACGCGTCGGGGCGGCGAGGATGCGGCGATGTCCCACCGACGTCCCGGCCTCGGCGGGCGCCTCCTCTTGTGAGGACCATGTGTGGTTCGAGGACCGGTGGATGGTCGCTCCCTTGTGTGATGAGTGATTGACAACGTTGTGTGGACTGATTCTTGGCTAAGTATTGCGGGTGCGAGGGTTGCGGCTTGACTCGTGTTGGTGCGGGTGAAGAACAAGCGTGAAAGGTCGTTGCGGTGAGGCCTCCGGGTGTGGAGAAGACAAGTAGGCTTCGTTCGAGGGACCCGGTGGCCGGCGGGGTCAAGTGCGGGCCGCATGGTGGCATGAACAGACAAGATGAAGTC
Source organism: Cenchrus americanus (assembly GCA_947561735.1). Lineage (NCBI taxonomy): Eukaryota > Viridiplantae > Streptophyta > Magnoliopsida > Poales > Poaceae > Cenchrus > Cenchrus americanus. The sequence goes on along the minus strand of OX387241.1, from coordinate 25,914,142 downwards.
GTGGACGGTTTCTTGGTAGAGCCTCAAAACCAAGGTCGAGCCGGGACTACGTGGGAGCCGAGTCATGAGTGGAGATTGGCGGAGGCTACACCGAGTTCGCGGGGTTTGCGGTGGTTCACGCGAGAAAACCCCGGGTTACTCGGTTGAGCCACAAAGCCGAGGCCGAAGACTCGACGAGGGAGGTGCGGCCACCCGGGCGGTTCAACCCGCCCGGGGAGGGCGGTCGGACCGCCCGGGGCCGGTCGGATGCACCGGGCGGTCCTAAGCCGCCGCGGGGGGCGGTCCGACCGCCCGGCCGCGCGGCGGCGAGAAGCTTCGAAGCGGAGGACACGCGTCGGGATCGCAAGGCGTGCGTCGAGGCTACGCGGGGTGCGGTCGCGGGCATCCGTCCGATGGTGAAGATATCAAGAATTCCAAATCCGCCCTTGAGGGGCATGTATCCCTAGTTATTAGTGAGGGGCATTTTAGACATTCGGTTGCCTCCATATAACCCAAGAGGTGAGAGGTTGGCAACCAACTCTTGGAACCCTAGCCCATTTGTTTTTCCATTTTCGTTCTCTATTTTCCCTAGGATTTTAGAAGGCTAGCTTGAGAGCTTCATGTGAGATCTAGAGAGAGGGATGGATGTTTGGGTGGCAAGCTAGACCTTGTATGAACCATTCATGGCATGTATAGAAGGTTTGGCGTTGTTCTTCATGGTTGTTTTCCCGTCTCTTTGGTGTTGACTTTCGGAGCTCTTTTTTGGCGGTGTTTTGAGAACGATTTCTTGGGGTTTTTGGTGGGTGTCACGTATGAGGTTCTTGTGCCTCTTTGGGTGGTGACTTTGCCCCCAAATTCCCTTTGAATCGGACTCGATTTGGTGGTTTTTCGAGTTGGGCGAGTTCTTGACCTAGAGAAGCGATTTCTTCGATTCCTCTTGATTGTGAGCGTTTCGGTTCGATTCCTTTGAGGTAGAGGTTGCCCGGGAGGGTAACCCGACTATCCCCGAAGTTTGGGCCGCAATCCGTGGAGTGATTCGGGAGATTGGGCGCGAGGAAGTTGAGGTTTGACCCGCGGGTTCGTATCCGGAAGGGGCGGTCTAACCGTCTGCGGGGCGGTCTAACCGCCGGGGTGTTTACGGGTCAAAGTTTTGTTTTGCGCGGATTTTCCTCTGGTGAGTTCGTTCGCTTTGATCGGAGGAGTGTCGCGGGTGAAATTTGGAGCCGTTCTCGCGCGGTTGCTAGGTGTTCTTGGTTGGAGTTCTTTGTTGGGTACCGGGGAGGTTAGACCGCCCACTGCCAGTCGGTCTAACCGCCCCTAGGCCCTTGGGTGAAGTTTTGGTTTTAGCCAAGATTTTACGGTAGCTAGCATGGCCTTGACCGAGAGATCTCCGTTGGTGAAACCGTGGTGTGTTTTAGTGCTCGGAAGAGGCGTTTCGGAGGATTTCTTGGTTACCGGGTGGAGGCGGTCTAACCGCCCCCTATACCGGTCTAACCGCCCCCTCGGTCGCCGGCTTTCGAGTTGTTTCCCTTGTCGGTTTCTTGTGTGTGTGTTGTGGTTGTGGTAGAGTTTGTTCCTAGGACCCGGTAGCACTCCGGTGGCTACGTGGTTTTGGCAAACGGGAGGTAGAAGTGCGGAGCGTGTGATTTCGGGGGGGTTCGACCGAGCTAGTTCGTCTTGTCGGAGTTTCAATCTCCCTCGAGAAGAATTTTTATCGGCTCCCATTCACTCCCCCCCCTCTCTCGGTCGCCTTATCGGTCCTTCAAGTGGTATCGAGCCGGTTCGGGTCTTTGTTGACTCTAACCGGTCTAAGATCCAAGGATGGCGTACCGGGAACGGGGGTTCGGGTCCTCCACACTTCGATGGAAAGAACTACCAGATGTGGAGCAAGCGGATGGGTGCGTTCCTCCGCGGAAAGGGTCAGACTCTATGGGATGTCACGGTGGACACAGGATATGTCCAGCCGATGCATTTCCTTGCTCCAGGGTCGAGGGACAGATTCGACGCCAACAATAAGGCGGTCGACTACTTGTTTCGTGCTTTGTGTCGGCTGAGTTCGATCGGGTGCACACCGAGCACTTGGCTTGTAGGATTTGGGCGGTGTTGAAGGAGGCTCATGTTGGGAACGCCCGGGTTCGAGGCACGGTTGTATGCGACCTACGGAGAGAGTACGAGAACTTCACTCATCTCCCCGGTGAGTCCATCGATGCCTTGTTCAGAGGTTCACGGTGGTTGTGAACAACATGAGGGCCAATGTGGACGTGCTCCCGTACGATGATCATGATAGAGCGGTCAAGCTCTTACACTCTTTGGATCGTACGATATGGGGTGGAAAGTTCGAGGCCATAGTCGAGTCGGAGAGGTACGATACTCTGACGGTGAACGAGCTGTTCTCGAAGCTCAAGTCGGGCCGAGGTGGATAGGGGCATGAGCGCCAAGCTCGAGGGACCGGCCGATTCCCATAGTCTTGCCCTCGTTGGTGGTTCCAAAGGAAAGACTAACTCTAACCCATCCACCGGGATGTTCTCGTTTTCCTCTTTGATGTCTATGCCGGATGAGGAGTTTGATGACCTTGGAGAGGACGAGCCGGCGGCGTTGACGAGGCGGTTCGAGAGGCCCGCACGAGAACCGCGTGAACATGAGGAGGAACACGAGGACTTGCTTTCGGTGCGGCAAGCGGGACACTTCGTCGCCGACCGCCCCGAGAAGGCCGAGAGCAAGGACGGCTACAAGCACAAGCCGAGGAAGAACGACGACAAGTACCGTTCGAGGCGCGACCACAAGAGCAAGCACAAGAACAAGTACAAGGACGAGCGACGATCGAGGAAGAAGGAGGGCCGAGGCAAGGCCCGAGCGATGGTTGGAGCGAGCGACGTCGACTCCGATTCCGCGTACTCCACCTCGAGCTCGAGCGGCCCGGCGACGACGAGGGAGATCGCCGCAAGAACAAGAGGTCGTCCAAGAACACGAGCGGGGTGAGCGGCCTCGCGAGAGACGGCTTCGTACCATGGCGCCGAGCTCCGGCGGTAAGAAGAGCACACGGAGCGACTCGGACTGCGAGTCCGATGACGAGGTGCGTGATGAACTTCCCTTCTTGCGCCGGGAGAATGAGAGGCTTGGCTCTTTGCTTGATAACCGTGATGACATGCTTAGAGAGGCCAAGAAAATGAGGAAAGAGCTTAGGGCTTCACTCGAGGATGCTAGGACTAGAGTGGGCTGAGCTAGAGACACGAGGTGCTTGATAGCAAGCTTGAGATTGATTCCCTTAAGGCTAGCCCTGTTGTTGTTGATGAAAATGATTGTCTTGATTGCTCCATATTCCTTGCCGATCTTGCTTTGTTTAAGGAGAAGCATGCCTCCAAGTGTGAGGAACTAGATGTGCTTAGGGTTGAAGTGGGCGAGCTTAAGTCTAGACTGCTTTGCTAGGTGCTTGCACTTCTTGCCCTGTTTTGCATGCTAAGATTGATGAGTTGCATGCTTACACTAGTTCGCTCGAGGCTAAATTGAAGGAACCCATGCCTACATCCTGCTCTACTTGTGAAATGCATGCATTGAAAAATTTGGAGCTTGCACATTATGTTGATCGCTTGCAGGATGAGAATGATGACTTGAGGAAGTTGATGGGTTGGTTGTCCGGTCATGAGCCTCAGTTGAGGATGATGATCGAGGCCTTTAAGAGGCAAGATGGTGAGGGGCTTGGGGCAAACAAGGTTGGTGAAGGAAGTGGAGAGAACATCCGGAGCCACCAAAAACCTACCACAAAAATGATTTCCCTCCAAAACCCAACCATCTTAGGAACCGATTAGACACAACCCCGGCTCCACCTATATTTCCTACACCCACAAATGATCTCCAAAAGCCCATCAAGTTTGTGAGCACTTCGGGAAAGTGTTCTTTGGGAAAGTGAAAGAGAAGGCCGGTGAGGAGAAATCGGTGGAGGAGTTGAGTGGAGAGAAACCTAGCGAGCGGCCCCAATCCAAGCCAAAACCTAAGCTTGTGAGGTTCCGTTGTGGCCATTGTGGGAAAGAGGGTCACAAGGATGAGTTTTGCTTCAAGAGGAAGCGGGAAGAGAGGATGGCAAAGGAGTGGGCGAACAAGGATAGGTACAACCCTTCCCATGGTGTACCTAAGCCTCGTATGCCACCGCCCGGGGGTAAGGCGTGTGGTGAGAAGTGTTCCGGCATGGGGAGATGCGAGTTCCCGCGGCCGAGGAGCCGTTGTCGGAGGGGGCGGTCGAGGCCGGCCTCGGCTAGGCGGTCGGCGGGCCCGGCCCGGAAGGGGGGCGGTTAGGCCGGGCACGGCTAGGCGGTTTATTGGCCCCCCCCCCGGGCTCGGGCGGAGTGGTTTTCGAGGTGGTGAGTCGAGAGGTTTCGGGTCCGGGAGGTGAAGTTGGCGGAGGTTGGTGCGGAAAGGCGGCGGGTGGTCGGTTGCTAGGCATTCTCCCCCTCGAGGGCACTACGGGGATGGGAGGAGTCGTAGCTTTGAGAAGGTGAGGAGAGACGCTCCACGGGTTGTCTTCCGTGGTTTTGGTCCTCCTCCAGGCAGTGAGGGGTGGTTTCCTCGGAGTGGTTACCGAGGTGGTGTTCGTGGGGGTAGTTTTGGTAGGAGAGATGCTTTGGTTGGTGCTAACCCCACTTTCGAGCAAATGGCTCGGCACTGGTTTTCCTCCTTTGGTACTAACCCCGGTCTTTGAGTCGTTTGTTCGCTCACGTGCTTGTTTTTGAATTTCGGGTGGGAGACTTGAAGAACATTTGGTTGATTGACTCCGGTTGTTCGAGGCATATGACGGAGACGGGGGTGGTTCTCAAGTCTCGTCCCGGTGGTGACGAAGAGGTACATCACCTTTGGGGACAATGGGCGTGGGCGTGTGCTTTCAGAAGGTGAGATAAAAGTGAGTGACAAGATCACTCTGAGGCGTGTTGCTCTTGTTCAATCGCTGGGGTACAATTTGCTTTCTGTGTCTCAGTTGTTGGATGAGGGCTTTGAGGTGTTGTTTCGACCTGGTGGTTCTCGGATTGTGGACTCTCGAGGGGACCTTGTTTGTATGGTCGTTCCCGAGGGTCAGGTGTTTCGTGCTGATTTTTCTCAGTCTTCGGGTGTTGAGCGTTGTTTCTTGGCTGGTTCTTCGAGTGAGTTGTGGAAGTGGCATAGGAAGTTGGGTCACTTGAGCTTTGACCTTTTGTCTCGCTTGAGTAAACTCAATTTGGTCCGAGGATTGCCACGTTTGTGGCTTGAGAAAGAGTTGGTTTGTGCTCCGTGTAGGCATGCCAAGATGGTGGCCTCTTCTCACCCGCCTCTCACCGATGTGATGACTGAGCGTCCATGCGAGCTGCTCCATATGGACCTTGTTGGCCCGGCTCGTGTGCGATCTGCGCGGGTGGGAAGTGGTATGTCCTTGTTGTGGTGGACGACTTTTCTCGGTATGCGTGGGTGTTCTTTCTTGAGGAGAAGGGGGAGACGTTTGGTTTTGTTCGAGATCTAGTCTTGAGGTTGAGGAACGAGAGGCACGGAGATGCCATACGAGCTATCCGCAGTGATAATGGCTCGGAATTCAGGAACTCTCGTTTTGAAACTTTTTGTCATGACTTGGGTCTTGAGCACCAGTTTTCGAGTCCGTATACGCCTCCCGAATGGTGTTGTGGAAAGGAAGAACAGGACCTTGTGCGAGATGGCTCGGACGATGCTTGATGAGCATAGGACTCCGAGGAGGTATTGGGCTGAGGCGGTGAATACCGCATGCTATGTGTCGAACAGAATATACCTCAGAGTGCACAAGAAAAAAACATGCTATGAGTTGATGCATGGTCGCACACCCAAGGTGAGTCACTTCCATGTCTTTGGTTGCAAGTGTTTCATTCTGAAGAAAGGCAGGAAGTTGGATAAGTTTGAGGCTAGGTCTGTCGATGGCATTTTCTTTGGTTATGCATCTCATTCTAGAGCATATCGTGTGCTCAATCTTGAAACTAACCAAATCGTGGAGACTTGCGAGGTAACCTTCGACGAGACAGAGCCACGTAGTCAGCTTGTCTTTGAGTGTGCAGGTGATGATGAGCTTGGCGAGGAGATCTTTCAAGAGGAGGAGCATGAACATGGTGATGATGAAGATGGCGGTGCGGTGCCCCTGACTGGACATGTACCCACTACTTCGACTACGATGATGGATGGACCCTCTGCTACACCTACGACGACAAATCAAGAACGAGGAGAAGCTGATGTTGAGGGGGAGGTAGCTTCGAGGCGAGAACCTCCCCGGCGAGTTCAAGTGGATCACCCGGCTTCGAGGATCATCGGCGACATGAATGAACGCACTACACGGTCGAGGGTTCGAAACAATTCCCATTTTGCTCATGCTGCATTTGTTGCTTCTTTCGAGCCCAAAGACATTGGACACGCACTATCGATCACAATTGGGTTAACTCGATGCATGAGGAGTTGGAGAACTTTGAGAGGAATCGAGGTGTGGGAGTTGGTTGACCCTCCCCCGGGGTGTAAGCCGATTGGTACAAAGTGGGTGTGGAAAAACAAAGAGGGAGAGAAGGGTGAGGTTGTGAGGAACAAGTCGAGACTTGTTGCTCGGGGGTTCGGTCGAAGGAGGGGATCGACTACGAGGAGACCTTTGCTCCCGTAGCCCGTTTGGAGGCGATTAGGATTCTTCTAGCCTTTTCGTGGCTAAAGGGTTCAAATTGCACCAAATGGATGTGAAGAGTGCTTTTACGAATGGTGTGTTGGAGGAAGAAGTGTATGTGAGGCGACCTCCGGGGTTTGAGAGTGAGAAGTACCCCCACCGGGTGTACAAGTTGAGGAAGGCGGCGTATGGGTTGAAGCGGGCGCCTAGAGCTTGGTATGGCGAGGTTGAGGGGGTTCTTGTTTGAGAGAGGCTTTGAGATGGGGAAGGTCGATCGGACCTTGTTTTTGCGAGAGGCGGGCGGGGAGATATCCCGATTGTGCGGGTGTACGTGGATGATATTGTCTTTGGTGGCTCGTCTAACTCTCTTGTTGCGAGGTTTGCGGATGATATGAGCGGGGAGTTCGAGATGAGCATGATGGGTGAGTTGCGGTTCTTCCTCGGGCTACAAATCAAGCAATCAAAGGAAGGAACATTTGTGCACCGGGCTAAGTACACCAAGGACATTGTGAGAAAGTTCAAGATGGAGGACTCCAAGGCTATGACGACGCCGATGAGTACGACTACGGCTCTTGATGCGGACGAGGAAGGTGAACACGTGGACCAGAAGGAGTACCGAAGCATGATCGGGTCACTCCTCTACTTGACGGCGACGAGGCGGACATACGATTCTCGGTGTGTCCGTGCGCTCGTTTTCAAGCGTCTCCGAGGACTTCGCATCGGCAAGCAGTGAAGAGAATTTTCAGGTACTTGCGTCACACTCCCGACTTCGGCCTTTGGTACTCCGCGTCCTCTTCTTTGGCGCTTCATGGCTTTTCAGACGCGGATTTTGCCGGGTGTCGGTTGGATGGGAAGTCCACTTCTGGGACTTGCCAGTTTTTGGGTTCTTCGTTGGTGTCTTGGTCTTCTCGTAAGCAGTCGAGTGTTGCCCAATCCACGACCGAAGCTGAGTATGTTGCCGCTGCTAGTTGTTGTTCTCAGCTCCTTTGGATCACCTACACCATGAGTGACTTTGGTGAGGAGTATACCCATGTCCCACTTCAATGTGATAGCACCGGTGCCATAAGCGTTGCAAAGAACCCGGTGCTTCATTCCAAAACCAAACACATAGAAGTGAGGTATCATTTCCGAGAGACAACGTAGAGAAAGGGAAGATAGCCTTGATCCATGTACCCACACATGACCAACTAGCCGATATTTTCACCAAACCCCTAGATCAAGCAACTTTCACTCGTTTGCGGGGGGAACTTGGTGTGTGTTTGATTTCTTGAGTTGGGTGTGTGGGGGGCTTTCTTTTGCGGTGGTGTCGAGCCCGTTTTGCCTCCCCTCGAGGAGCGGTTTGTAGCATATGTATAGCTTTCCTTTGTGCATTTCTTGCATTTGGCATGGCATATGTAACATGATGTATAGGCATCCTTGTATCTTAGATTGCATGCATTTTGTATCATATGCATTTTTAGGGAAAGCTTCTCCTATATACAATGTTTACCATGGGTTGCTATATATGTTCTTGTGAGCTTGTTTGATATGGTACGGTTAGTTTGGCTTAGCTCTTGATGATCTTGATGAATGATCCATGGTTGATGGCTAATTTTTGAAAAATATCACATATATGCTCTCTCATGTGTAAATACTTTTGCATGATCTTGACATGTTTTAGTGGCTTTGCTATGTTTACTTTGTGGTTGGATAGCTAGTTTATTGATCATATGGAGCCAAAGGCTTGCTTGCCATCATGAATGTTTAGCCCTCTTGCTTAATCTTGTGGAGGGGCATAAGTTCCTTTTTGTCGCAAAGACATTTCATGTACCATTTACAAATCTGAAAATGAAATGAAAAATGCTTGGAAAATATGTTCCCATGTCATATGTGCTGAAATTAATTTGCTTTGGGTGCTAAACCGTTGCATGATGCCTACCAATGAGAAGTCTCATACATAGAAGTAGGCACATGGCTCGGTGGCTTTGACATGACATGAGGTGCTTTTGGGTGTTTATGATGGTCTTATGATTAGAATGGTGGTCCTAGCATGAAGTTTGAGTGGCTTTGCCATTTTGATATGTTTTGCTCATGTTTAGGTATTTGCTTGTGAGAGAGTAACTTTTCGCAAAATTACTCAAATCCTTTTTAGCCTTGTCCAATGGTTGTGAAACTTGGTGATCACGTAGTTAACGTCATTACGAATCTGTCGAGTATCTAACTTGCTCATTTGGACTTGTGTAGCTCCTTGTGTTGAATTTTGTATATTCGAGAAGCTATATGTTGCAAGTTTTTGCATTTTGCCTTGATTCATGCATTGTCAACAAGGGGGAGAAGTTTGTGCATGTTTTGGGCACCTGGGAGTGTTTGGAAGGTGTTCCAATTGTTTCGGGCAGTTTTTGAGCGAGTTTGGTGCGGGGCGGTTTCTTCGGGCGGTCTAACCGCCCCCCGGGCGGTCCGTTCGGGCGGGCGGTCTAACCGCCCGGGCGGCGGGCGGTCTAACCGCCCCGGCGTTTGAGCAGGTGTTTGCTCTTTGTTGCATTCCCGAGTTGCATTCTTGCATGTGTTCGGGGGGGAGTGTCTTGTGGCTCGGGGGAGCTTGCATTTGTGCAGGGGGAGTTCTTTGTGGTGTTCGAGTTTTGCTGTGGTGGTTTGCGCTCTTTGCTTGAGCTGTGTTTTGTCTCGGATGTGTCGAGCCGTTGTCCTTGCCTAAGGGGTCCGAGACTTGTCTTCTTCAAGTGATCTTGCTCTTTGCCTTTCTTTGGCTTTCGATCGCTTGTTGGGGTTTCCTTTTATTTTGTTTCTTTTCTTTTCCTTTTCTCTTGTGTTACTTCATCTGAGTGTGTTGTCAATGCACTCATCAAGGGGGAGATTGAGGACCATGTGTGGTTCGAGGACCGGTGGATGGTCGCTCCCTTGTGTGATGAGTGATTGACAACGTTGTGTGGACTGATTCTTGGCTAAGTATTGCGGGTGCGGGTTGCGGCTTGACTCGTGTTGGTGCGGGTGAAGAACAAGCGTGAAAGGTCGTTGTGGTGAGGCCTCCGGAGTGTGGAGAAGACAAGTAGGCTTCGTTCGAGGGACCGGTGGCCGGCGGGGTCAAGTGCGGGCCGCATGGTGGCATGAACAGCAAGATGAAGTCGTGGACGGTTTCTTGGTAGAGCCTCAAAACCAAGGTCGAGCCGGGACTACGTGGGAGCCGAGTCATGAGTGGAGATTGGCGGAGGCTACACCGAGTTCGCGGGGTTTGCGGTGGTTCACCGAGAAAACCCACCGGGTTACTCGGTTGAGCCACAAACCGAGGCCGAAGACTCGACGAGGAGGTGCGGCCACCCGGGCCGGTTCAACCGCCCGGGGAGGGCGGTCGGGCCGACCGCCCGGGGCCGGTCGGGGATGCACCGGGGCCGGTCCTAGCCGCCCGGGGGGGGGCGGTCCGACCGCCCCGCCGCCGGCGCCGAGAAGCTTCGAAGCGGAGGACACGCGTCGGGATCGCAAGGCGTGCGTCGAGGCTACGCGAGGTGCGGTCGCGGGCATCCGTCCGATGGTGAAGATATCAAGAATTCCAAATCCGCCCTTGAGGGGCATGTATCCCTAGTTATTAGTGAGGGGCATTTTAGACATTCGGTTGCCGCCTATATAACCCAAGAGGTGAGAGGTTGGCAGCCAACTCTTGGAACCCTAGCCCATTTGTTTTTCCATTTTCGTTCTCTATTTTCCCTAGGATTTTAGAAGGCTAGCTTGAGAGCTTCATGTGAGATCTAGAGAGAGGGATGGATGTTTGGGTGGCAAGCTAGACCTTGTATGAACCATTCATGGCATGTATAGAAGGTTTGGCGTTGTTCTTCATGGTTGTTTTCCGTCTCTTTGGTGTTGACTTTCGGAGCTCTTTTTGGCGGTGTTTTGAGAACGATTTCTTGGGGTTTTTGGTGGGTGTCACGTATGAGGTTCTTGTGCCTCTTTGGCTGGTGACTTTGCCCCCAAATTCCCTTTGAATCGGACTCGATTTGGTGGTTTTTCGAGTTGGGCGAGTTCTTGACCTAGAGAAGCGATTTCTTCGATTCCTCTTGATTGTGAGCGTTTCGGGTCGATTCCTTTGAGGTAGAGGTTGCCCAGGAGGTAACCCAGCTATCCCCGAAGTTTGGCTGCAATCCGTGGAGTGATTCGGGAGATTGGGCGCGAGGAAGTTGAGGTTTGACCCGCGGGTTCGTATTCGGAAGGGGCGGTCTAACCGCTGCGGGGGGCGGTCTAACCGCCCGGGGTGTTTCCGGGTCAAAGTTTTGTTTCGCCGGATTTTCCTCTCGTGAGTTCGTTCGCTTTGATCGGAGGAGTGTCCGGGTGAAATTTGGAGCCGTTCTCGCGCGGTTTGCTAGGTGTTCTTGGTTGGAGTTCTTTGCTTTGGGTACGGGAGGTTAGACCGCCCCGGTAGCCGGTCTAACCGCCCCTAGGCCCTTGGGTGAAGTTTTGGTTTTAGCCAAGATTTTACGGTAGCTAGCATGGCCTTGACCGAGAGATCTCGTTGGTGAAACCGTGGTGTGTTTTAGTGCTCGGAAGAGGCGTTTCGGAGGATTTCTTGGTTACCGAGGTGGAGGCGGTCTAACCGCCCCCTATACCGGTCTAACCGCCCCCCTCCGGTTAGCCGGCTTTCGAGTTGTTTCGCTTGTCGGTCTGTGTGTGTGTGTTGTGGTTCTTGGTAGAGTTTGTTCCTAGGACCGGTAGCACTCCGGTGGCTACGTGGTTTTGGCAAACGGGAGGTAGAAGTGCGGAGCGTGTGATTTCGGGGGTTCGACCGAGCTAGTTCGTCTTGTCGGAGTTTCAATCTCCCTCGAGAAGAATTTTTATCGGCTCCCATTCACTCCCCCCCCTCTCTGGTCGCCTTATCGGTCCTTCATCTTGCGCCTCTGCGGCCGCTGCCTCTTCTGCAGTAACAGCAGCGGCTGCAGCGCTCTCCTGCGCTTCTGCAGCCACCACCTCTTCCACAGCAGCATCAGCGGGTTCCGTGCTCTCCTGAGCAGCAGGGGGCTGGCGCTCCATCTGCGCCAAGAGTTCTTCGACAGTGGGGGTTGGGCTGCGACTCCCAGCGACCTCCCCCACCGTGTCCCACTCGCCTTCGTCGCCCTGGTCAACGGGCTCCGTAGGCGGCAACTCCTGCAAGCAAGAAAACTTCTTCATAAATAAGTGAACTCGAGACACAAGTACTCGACTATACTACTCAAGACGGTTTACCTCTTGGGACGTGGTTTCAGTGACCTTCAATTTCTTCGTCACGCGCTTGCGGGATGCATTGTGCGGCCTCCGTGGCGGCGCAGCCAGACTAGCCTCTAGGCTAGCCGGCGGATCCTGAACGAGAGGCACGTGAGGTAAGCCAGGAGGGCTGAACCTCGACCGCAGCTGGAAGCGGTCCTGCAGCGTCGCCTCGTCATCGTCGTCCTTGTCGGACATGTCCTCCACGACTACGGTGTCGTCTCCTTCGCCGACCTCGCGCCGCTCCTTGGCCTTGGTCTTCCCCTCCTCTGGGATCTCGAGTTCCTGAGGGGGCGGCGACGGCTCGGAGACAAATTTCTTCAAGTCATCCTGCAAGAACCAACTCTTCAGTGCGACTACTCACATGGAATGGGTACTCGACTCTGGGTGCGGCTACTTACCTCCTTTGGTGGGCGCGCAGCGGAATACTCCGGTACGGGGCACGCCGTGTACGGCGGCATGTCCTTGAAGATCCGCGCTAGCCTGTCGACAATGTCGTCGTCGTCGACTTCGTCTCCAGGCATCCGCGACGTGTCGTCGTCGCCGGTGTACTCGAACCCCAGGGTGTCGCGAGCCATCAGCGGCTGCACCCTGCGCTTCATGAAACTGAAGGCCACGTGCTGGGCCCTCAGCCCAGCTTCCCTCAGCGCCTTTATCCGCACCAACAGCTCGGGTAGCTGGATCCCTTCTTTCATCGTCGGCTCTGTGTTCCACCACGGGCGGTGCTTGGGTTGCTTCCCGCTCGGCTTCGGCAGTCCCGGATGGTGGTTCGTGACGTAGAACCACTTGGCCTTCCAGTCTTGGTTGGAGTCTATGAGCTTGTACGAGAGGTACTGCTCGGCGGCGTTCTCCCGCATTTGGATCCCCGCTCCTCTGACTACCCGCGGGTTGCTGGCGCTGGGTTGCGGCTTCACCCGGAAGAACTTCCGGAACAGGATGCAATGGGGCTTGATCCCCAGAAAAGCTTCGCAGAAATGAACAAAGACTGCAGTGTGAAATATACCGTTGGGGTTGAGGTTGAGGTACTCGACGCCGTAGTACACCATGAGCCCCTTGAAGAAGTTGCTCGCCGGGAGGGAGAGCCCGCGCTCTGCGAATCGCGCGAACATCGGGATCTCATCTTCATTCTTCTCCATCGGGTACGGATCCCCGGCGGCGGCCCTCCACATGTCCACTTCCTTCTCGCGGAGGAATCCACTGTTCAGCAGGGCGAGCAAGTCTTCGGTCTTCGCCTTCGACTTCTTCCACTCGCGGTTTGGATCTGGCCGCGGTGGGGACACCGGCGGTGATGTCCCTGCGGCAGATCCGGTGGCCTCTTCGCGGGACCTCTTTTTCCCCGCGGTGGCAGCTTTCGCGGTCTTGGACGGAGATGACTTCATCTTCCAAGTGCACGGGGTCTTCACGCGCATTCGCTCGGGGGCTACTGCGGTGGCTCTCTCCGGCGGCGCACTTGGATCTACACTTCACTCAGCGGAGGCGGCGTCGCGATTTCAGGCCAAGATCTGTTTGGAATGGCTACAGCTGCGTAGGGTGAAAAACCATAAGGGTTTTGGCTTCTATTTATAAGTCAACGCGGCCCTCCAACGGCCGGATGGATAAGTTTGCGCTCGGCCGACTCAGCGGCCGCGCGTGACTCTTCAACTTCAACTAGTCGACGCGCCTCACCTCGGGGGCTCGGCTACTTCTACTCGACTTCCTGGGAAGCGACAAGACTCAGGAGCATCTCAGGACACATTCTACAAGATGACCCTTCAATTCGAGAGGAAGTACTCGACTCAAGGCTCGGGGGCTCGTGCCACGTGTCCTTCGCTTTTCTCTCCGCATTTTTCGGGATATTCTTGCCAAAACTTTAGATGGACCCTCGCCCGCAGTCTACAACTCAACCTAAGGCTCGGGGGCTACTCCATATGGAGTGCGATTTTGCAATCGCACTTCCATATCAGCTTCGGCTTCAAGACAACGCGGGCATTGTTGAAGACCTTCAAGGGCAGCACTCGAGGACGCTTGGGACTACTCGAGAAGACTTCAGGATTGCTCAAACATCAGTTGGAGTACATTCCAGCCTCGGGATGCTTCGACTACTCTTGAGGACTTTTGACTTGTAGTACTCGGGGATGCTTGAGGACTACTTGTCAAGGCCGTCAAGACTACTTGAAGCTATCCTTCTCGACTACAAAGTACTCGGGGGCTTGTCGTATGGACCTCCCTGGGCCCACTACCTCGGTGGGTACCATGACCGACTACTCGGTGGGCCCCAGGGACTACCCAACTTGCGCTGCACTGCACCTGATGGCGTGAAGCACAAGGACTACGGAGAAGTACTCGGTTAGGAAGCTGTACATGTCCCGCACTGTATGGAAGACTTCTAGACATACTCGACTAGTACTCTCTCCCAATTCCGACTTGTAACCCTACCTCTCGGACTATATAAGGCGAGGCAGGGACCCCTCTCTCATCATCTCATCTCACGACGTACAATTGCACCATCTTGTAATCGTACCCAATCAATCCAGAGCTACACAACATACAGGACGTAGGGTATTACGCACCTCGCGGCCCGAACCTGTCTAAATTGTGTGCCACGTGTCTCTTCCTTCGAGTTACCGATCTCGGCGAGGCCACATTCATCTACTTCGGGTACTCCCCTTAGTAGGTTGTCGGTCTAAAACACCGACAGAGGGTCAACCAACTCCCAAACCTGATTCCTCTCAAAGTTCTCCAACTCCTCATGCATCGAATTAACCTAATTGTGATCAGATAGTGCGTGTCCAATGTCTTTGGGCTCAAAAGTAGCAACAAATACAGCATGAGCGAAATGAGAATTGTTCCGAACCCTCGACCGTGTAGTGTGCTCATTCATGTCACCGATGATCCTCAAAGCTGGGTGATCCACTTGTACTCGTCGGGGAGGTTCTCGCCTCGATGCTACCTCCCCCTCAACAACAGCTTCTCCTCGTTCTTGATTTGTCGTCGTAGGTGTAGGAGAGGGTCCGTCCACCACCGTAGTCGAAGTAGTGGGTACATGTTCAGCCGGGGGCACCACACCGCCATCTTCATCGTCTCCATGTTCATGCTCCTCCTCCTGAAAGATCTCCTCGTCAAGCTCATCATCACCTTCTGAAAGCACACGCCCACGCCCATTGTCCCCAAAAGTGATGTACCTCATTGTCACCACCGGGATGAGACTTGAGAACCACCCCCTGTCTCCGGTCATATGCCTCGAGCAACCGGAGTCAATCAACCAAATGTTCTTCAAGTATCCCACCTGAAATTCAAAAATGAGCACGTGAGCGAACAAACGACTCAACACTGGGGTTAGTACCAAAAGAGTAAAACCAGTGCTGAGCCATTTGCTCGAAAGTGGGGTTAGCACACACCAAACCATCTTTCCTACCAAAACTACCACCACAAACACCACCACTGTAACCACCATGAGGGAACCAACCCTCTCTAACTGGAGGAGGACCAAAACCACGAAAGAAAGACCGTTGACCGTCCCTCCTCTCCATCTCAAAGCTACGGCTCCTCCCATTCCCGTACTGAACACGAAGGGGAGAACGCCTAGCAAACTGACCACCTGCTGACTCTCCAGACCAACCACCGGCACCACTACCTCCAGAACCGAACCCTCTCGACTCACCTCCTCGAAAACCACTCCGCCCAGAATTCTGGGGGGGGCGGTTGAACCACCTAGCTAGGCCGGTCTAACCGCCCCCTCTGGGCAGGGCCGGTCTGACCGCCTAGCCAGGCCGGTCTGACCGCCCTCTCCAGAACAGCTCCCCGGCTGCGGGAACTCGGATCTCCCCATGCCGGAACACTTCTCACCACAGCTTTACCCCTGGGCAGTGGCATACGAGGCTTAGGTACACCATGGGAAGGGTTGTACCTATCCTTGTTCGCCCACTCCTTTGCCATCCTTTCTTCACGCTTCCTCTTGAAGCAAAACTCATCCTTGTGACCCTCTTTCCCACAATAGCCACAATGGAACCTCACAAGTTTAGGTTTAGGCTTGGGTTGGGGCTGCTCACTTGGTTTCTCTCCACTCGACTTCTCCACCGATTTCTCCTCACTAGCCTTCTCACTCCCTTTCCCAAAGAACACTTTCCCCGAAGTGCTCACAAACTTGATAGGCTCTTGGAGGTCATTTGTATGTGGGGGAAATACGGGTGGAGCTGGGGTTGTGTCTAGTCGGTTCCTTAGATGGTTGGGTTTAGGAGGGAAATCATTCTTGTGGTGGGTTTTTGGTGGCTCTGGGATATTCTGTCCACTTCCCTCACCAACTTTGTTTGCTCCAAGTCCCTCACCATCCTGCCTCTTAAATGCCTCGATCATCATCCTCAATTGAGGCTCATGACCAGACAACCAACCCATCAACTTTCTCAGCTCATCATTCTCATCCTGCAAACGATCAACATAATGTGCCAGTTCCAAATTCTTCAAAGCATGCATTTGACGGGTAGAGCATGATGTAGGAATGAGTTCATTCAACTTAGCCTCTAGAGAACTAGTGTAAGCATGCATCTCATCAATTTTAGCATGCAAAACAGAACAAGAAGTGCAAGCACCTAGCAAAGCAGGTCTAGATTTAAGCGCAGCCACTTCAACCCTAAGCACATCTAGTTCCTCACACTTGGAGACATGCTTCTCCTTGAACAAAGCAATATCAGCAAGAAAGATGGAGCAATCAGCACAATCAACCTCATCAGAAACAACAGGGCTAGCCTTAAGGGAATCAATCTCAAGCTTGCTATCAAGCACCTGTGTTTCTAGCTCAGCCACTCTAGTCCTAACATCCTCAAGTGAAGCCCTAAGCTTTTTTCTCATTTTCTTGGCCTCTCTAAGCATGCCATCACGGTTATCAAGCAAAGAGCCGAGCCTCTCATTCTCTTGGCGCAAGAAGGGAAGTTCATCACGCACCTCGTCGTCAGACTCAGAGTCCGAGTCGCTTTGTGTGCTCTTCTTGCTGCCGGAGCTCAGCGCCATGGTGCAGAAGCCGTCTCTAGCGAAGCAGCTCAGCCCGCTCAAGTTCTTGGACGACTTCCTGCTCTTGCGACGATCACCTTCATCCTCACTACTGCTTGAGCTCGAGGTGGAGTACGCGGAACTGGAGTCGACGTCGCTCGCTCCAACCATCGCTCGGGCCTTGCCTCGGCTCTCCTTCTTCCTCGATCGTTGCTCTTCCTTGTGCTTGTTCTTGTACTTGCTCTTGTGGTCGCGCCTCGACCAGTACTTTCCATCCATCCTCGACTTGTGCTTGTAGCCGTCCTTGTTCTCGACCTTCTCCGGGCAATCGGCGACGAAGTGTCCCGGCTTGCCGCACTGGAAGCATGTCCTCGTGTTCCTCCTCATGTTCACCTGGTTCTCGTGCAGCCTCTCGAACCTCCTCGTCAACAACGCCAGCTTGTCCTCTCCAAGCACATCGAACTCCTCATCTGGCATAGACATCAGAGAGGACAAAGAGAACATCCTGGTGGATGGGTTAGTGTTAGCCTTTCCTTTCGAACCACCAACGAGGGCAAGACTATGGGAATCAGTCGGACCCTCGAGCTTGGCAGTCATGCCCCTATCCACCTCAACTGTCTTGAGCTTCGAGAACAGCTCGTTCACCGTCAGAGTGTCAAACTTCTCCGACTCCACAATGGCCTCGAACTTTCCGCCCCATATTGTACGATCCAAAGAGTGTAAGAGCTTGACAGCTCTATCATGATCATCGTACGGGAGCACGTCCACATTGGCCCTCATGTTGTTCACAACCACCGTGAACCTCTGAAACAAGGCATCGATGGACTCACCGGGGAGATGAGTGAAGTTCTCGTACTCTCTCCGGTAGGTCGCATACATCCGTGCCTGAACCTGGGCATTCCCAACATGAGCCTCCTTCATCATCATCCAAATCCTACAAGCCAAGTGCTCGGTGTGCACCCGATCGAACTCAGGCTGACACAAAGCACGAAACAAGTAGTCGACTGCCTTATTGTTGGCGTTGAACATGTCCCTCGATCCTGGAGCGAGGAAGTTCATCGGCTGGACATAGGCTGTGTCCACCATGACATCCCAAAGGATCTGACCCTTGCCGCGGAGAAATGCAGCCATCCGTTTACTCCACATCTGGTAGTTCTTGCCATTGAAGTGTGGAGGACCCGAACCCCATTCCTGGTACGCCATCCTTGGATCTTAGACTGGTTAGAGTCAATAAAGACCCGAACCGGCTCTGATACCACTTGAAGGACCGATTGGGCGACCAGAGAGGCGGAGTGAATGGGAGCCGATAAAAATTCTTCTCCATGGAGATTGAAACTCCAACAAGATGAACTCGCTCGGTCGGACCCCCGAGATTACACACTCCGCACTTCTACCTTCCGTTTGCCAAAACGACGTGGTCACTGGAGTGCTACTGGTCCTAGGAGCAAACACTACCAGCAACCTTAACACACACGCACCCACGACAGCGGAAACAACTCGAAAGCCGACGTGGCCCGGAGGGGGGCAGTTAGACCGGGTATGGGGGGCGGTTAGACCGCCTCCACCAGGCAACCA
Organism: Cenchrus americanus; assembly: GCA_947561735.1. NCBI lineage: Eukaryota > Viridiplantae > Streptophyta > Magnoliopsida > Poales > Poaceae > Cenchrus > Cenchrus americanus. Next base: position 25,895,781 of record OX387241.1, on the reverse strand, counting down.
AGAAATCCTCGGAAACACCTCTTCCGAGCACCAAAACGCACCACGGTTTCACCAACGAGAGATCTCTCGGTCGGGGCCATGCTAGCTACCGGAAAATCTTGGCGAAAACCAAAACTTCACCCGGGGGCCTAGGGGCGGTTAGACCGGCTACCGGGGGCGGTCTAACCTCCCGTACCCGAGGCAACGAACTCCAAGCAAGAACACCTAGCAAACGGCACGAGAACGACCCAAAATTTCACCCAGACGCTCCTCTGATCAAGGCGAACAAACTCACAGAGGAAAATCCGGCGAAACAGAACTTTGACCTGGAAGGCCCAGGGCGGTTAGACCGCCCCCTCCAGGCGGTTAGACCGCCCCTTCCAGAAAACCTACCAGCGGGTCAAACCTCAACTTCCCAGCGCCCGATCTCCCGAATCACTCCACGGATTGTAGCGAAACTTCGGGAATAGCTGGGTTACCTCCTGGGAAACCTCTACCTTAAAGGAATCGACCCGAATCTCTCACAATCGAGAGGAATCGAAGAACTCGCCTCACTAGGTCAAGAACTCCCCCAACTCGAAAAACCACCAAATCGAGTCCGATTCCAGAGAGATTTGGGGGCAAAGTCACCAGCCAAAGAGGCACAAGATTCTCATACGTGACACCCACCAAAAACCCCAAGAAATCGTCCTCAAAACTCCGCCAACAAAAAGCTCCGAAAATCACCACAAAGAAGGACGGGAAAACACTTCTCAACCTTGAGGAACAACGCCGAACCATCTATACATACCATGAAGGTTCGTACAAGGTCTAGCTTGCCACCCATACATCCATCCCTCTCTCTAGATCTCACATGAAGCTCTCAAGCTAGTCCTAGGAAAAACTAGAGGAAAATGAGAACGAAAATGGAAAAACAAATGAGCTAGGGTTCTAAGAGTTGGCTACCATCCATCCCCTCAAAGAGTATATATGGAGGCACCCAAAAGACTAAACTACCCTTACTTAATAACTAGGGATACAAGCCCCTCAAGGGCGAATTTGGAAGTCTTCAGATTTTCTTCATCGGACGGATGCCCGGCGACCGCAACCTGCTTAGCCTCGACGCAAGCCTTGCGATCCCGACGCGTGTCCTCCGCTTCGAAGCATCTCGGCGCCAGCGACCAGGGCGGTCAGACCGCCCCCCTAGGGCGGTTAGACCTGCCTGGGCATTCTGACTGGCCCAGGCGGTCTGACCGTCCCTCCTGGGCGGTTGAACCCGCCTGGGTGGCCACACCTCCTCGTCGAGTCTTCGGCCTCGGTTTTGTGGCTCAACCGAGTAACCCAGTGGTTTTCTGGTGAACCACTGCAAACCCCGCGAACTCGGTGTAGCCTCCACCAATCTCCACTCATGACTTGGCTCCCACGTAGTCCCGGCTCGACTTTGGTTTTGAGGCTCTACCACGAAACCGTCCACGACTTCATCTTGCTGTTCATGCCACCATGCGGCCCGCACTTGACCCCGCTGGCCACTGGGTCCCTGGAACGAAGCCTACTTGTCTTCTCCACACCTGGAGGCCTCACCGGCAACGACCTTTCGCGCTTGTTCTTCACCTGCACCAACACGAGTCAAGCCGCAACCTGCACATGCAATACTTAGCCAAGAATCAGTCCACACAACGTTGTCAATCACTCATCACATAAGGAAGCGACCATCCACCGGTCCTCGAACCACACATGGTCCTCAACGACGTCCCCGCTCCTGCCCCCGTGTTTGGGCATTTAATGCTCCGACACCACAGGACACACGCCACATCCCTGACACGCCTGGGGATCATGCCTCGGTGTTGTTCCACTGACTCCCTGGGGAAGGCCATCCCCGCCACTGTGTAGCACTGTGCGATGAGGCCGGTGTCAGCCCTGTGATGCTGCGCCACCTACTCCAGTATGGCTAACGCGCCGAGCAATCGAAAGGGGGCCGGCGGCACCCTCGAATACCTTTTCCGTGACTACACAGGGCTACGTCGTGACATCAGGCCGGCGGGAGCGGTCTTCCCCATCGCTGTCAACCTTGTGCGGCCATCCCCGCCACTGCAGTGCGTCATCGGGCACTGTGGCGACACCCTCAACGTTGTTGGAGTGCACAGGGACGGGACGTCACCACGACCACCACTGTGCCGTGTACGGCCCCCCATCGACGACACCCTCGAATCGGCCCACGGGCAGCGTCCGCACCACCAACCACTACGCCACCACCCTCGAAGCTACTCCTGTACGAGCGCGGGACGCGCCACGACGCCTCGACTGGAGCGGGATTCGCCAGGACGGCCGTCAGCTCCGTGTCACTACTCGCCACGCCTCCACACGTAGGAAAATAGTGCGGCACGCATGTGAACTGCTCCCTCCTTGGCCTATAAAAGGAGGGGCAGTCCCCTAGCCGCAGGGGACGAGGGATGACGGATAGCGATCACCCACACGCTTTCCGCCTTCACCACGATATTAGCACTTGCCTCAATCAATACCTCTGGGACTTGGAGATCCGGCCTCCTCTCCCACCACGTTTGTAGCCCCCCTCTACGAGCACCACGGTGCGAAGCAATATAGTGCCCCGAGCACACTACTGCTGGACGGACGGCCCCGGCCGGAACCAGGATAAACCCAATGTCATTAGTTGCTAGCACCGACCCGTCGAGAGGCAGATCTCAGCGCTCATTACTAGTTAGTGTCGGGACTACATTCCGCACCGATAGTTGGCGCGCCAGGTAGGGGCGTCACGCTGAAGATCGGCTCGTCACCAGCCCTCTCGATGGTGATTCGCACCGAGTACCACGGCCAGAGGTATTCCATGGGCAGCTCGGACCCCCTCCCAGTCGGGTTCAAAATCCGGTTTGGGAGCCTGAACTTTCAGGCCACGGGGAACGGCTACCTCATGCGCATCACCAACCGCGATGAACTCCGTGCACGGCGGCAGACCGGGGCCGACCCGGCCTCCGTCGCACCCGCCACTCACGCCCCGGCGTCCACCCACATGGATGCTGCAGGCCCTTCAGCGCCTCGACGCCTCAGTTTTGTGGCTCAACCAAGTAATCCAGTGGTTTTCTGGTGAACCAGTGCAAACCCCGCGAACTCGGTGTAGCCTCCGCCAATCTCCACTCATGACTTGGCTCCCACGTAGTCCCGGCTCGAACTTGGTTTTGAGGCTCTACCAAGAAACCGTCCACGACTTCATCTTGCTGTTCATGCCACCATGCGGCCCGCACTTGACCCCGCTGGCCACCGGGTCCCTCGAACGAAGCCTACTTGTCTTCTCCACACCTAAAGGCCTCACCGGCAACGACCTTTCGCGCTTGTTCTTCACCTGCACCAACACGAGTCAAGCCGCAACCTGCACCTGCAATACTTAGCCAAGAATCAGTCCACACAACGTTGTCAATCACTCATCACACAAGGAAGCGACCATCCACCGGTCCTCGAACCACACATGGTCCTCAATCTCCCCCTTGATGAGTGCATTGACAACACCCACATGAAGAAACACGGGAGAAAAGAAAAAGAAAATAAACAAATAAAAAGAAACCTCAACAAGCGATCGAAAGCAAAAGAAAGGCAAAGAACAAGATCACTTGAGGAAGACAAGTCTCGGACCCCTTAGGCAAGGGCAACGGCTCGACACATACGAGACAGCACCACGCTCAAACAAAGAGCGGAAACCACCGAACCAAAACTCGAACACCACAAAGAGCTCCCCCTGCACATATGTAAGCTCCCCCTGAGCCAAAGCACACTCCCCCTGAACCAATGCAGCAATGCAACACAGGAATGCAGCAAAGAGCAAAAAACTGCTTAACATGCCCAGGGTGGTTAGACCGCCTTCACAGGGCGGTTAGACCGCCTGCACCACAACTGACCGCATGGGGGCGGTTAGACCGCCCCAAGAGACCGGCCCTGCACCAAACTGCTCAAAATTTGCCCGAACCAATTTGAACACCTTCCAAACACTCCCAGGTGCCCAAACCATGCACAAACTTCTCCCCCTTGTTGACAATGCATGAATCAAGACAAAATGCGAAAAATTTCAACATATAGCTTCTCAAATATACAAAATTCATCACAAGGAGCTACACAAGTCAAAATGAGCAAGTTAGATACTCTACAGGTTCGTAATGACCTTAACTACATGATCACCAAGTTTCACAACCATTGGACAAGGCTAAAAAGGATTTGAGTAATTTTGCGAAAAGTTACTCTCCCATAAGCAAAAACCTAATCATGAGCAAAACATGTCAAAATGGCAAACCCACACAAACTTCATGCCAGGACATCCATTCTAATCATAAGACCATCACAAACACCCACAAGCACCTCATGTCATGTCAAAGCCATCGAGCCATGTGCCTACTTCTATGTATGAGACTTCTCATTGGTAGGCATCATGCAACGGTTTAGCACCCAGAGCGAATTAAATTCAGCACATATGACATTGGAGCACATTTTCCAAGCATTTTACATTTCATTTTCAGATTCATAATTGGTACATGAAATGTCTTTGCGACAAAAAGGAACTTATGCCCCTCCATAAGATAAAGCAAGAGGGCTAAACATTCATGATGGCAAATGAGCCTTTGGCCCCATATGATCAATAAACTAGCTATCCAACCATAAATTAAGCATAGCAAAGCCACTAAAACATGTCAAGATCATGTAAAAGCATTTACACAAGAGAGAGCATATATTTGACATTTTTCAAAAACATAGCCATCAACCATGGATTATTCATCAAGATCATCAAGAGCTAAGCCAAACTAACCATAGCATACCAAACAAGCTCACAAAGACAAATATAGCATTCCATGGTGAACAATGTATATAGGAGAAGCTTTTCCTATCCAATGCATATGATACAAAATGCATGCAATCTAAGATACAAGGATGCCTATACATCATGTTACATATGCCATGCCAAATGCAAGAAATGCACAAAAGAAAGCTATACATATGCTACAAAGGAGCTCCCACACACCCAACTCAAGAAATCAAACACACACCAAGCTCCCCCCGCAAACGAGTGAAAGTTGCTTGATCTAGGTGTTTGGTGAAAATATCGGCTAGTTGGTCATGTGTGGGTACATGGATCAAGGCTATCTTTCCTTTCTCTACGTTGTCTCTCAGAAAATGATACCTCACTTCTATGTGCTTGGTTTTGGAATGGAGCACTGGGTTCTTTGCAACGCTTATGGCACTGGTGCTATCACATTGAAGTGGGACATGGGTATACTCCTCACCAAAGTCACTCATGGTGTATGAAATCCAAAGGAGCTGAGAGCAACAACTAGCAGCGGCAACGTACTCGGCCTCGGTAGTGGATTGAGCAACACTCGACTGTTTGCGGGAAGACCAAGAAACCAAAGAGGAACCCAAAAACTGGCAAGTCCCAGAAGTGGACTTCCTATCCAACCGACTCCCGGCAAAATCCGCGTTTGAAAAACCATGAAGCGCCAAAGAAGAGGACGCGGAGTACCAAAGGTCGAAGTCGGGAGTGTGACGCAAGTACCTGAAAATTCGCTTCATCGCTTGCCGATGCGAAGTCCTCGGAGACGCTTGAAAACGAGCGCACAGACACACCGAAAACTGGATGTCTGGCCTCGTCGCCGTCAAGTAGAGGAGTGACCCGATCATGCTTCGGTACTCCTTCTGGTCCACATGTTCACCTTCCTCGTCCGCGTCAAGAGCTGTAGTCGTACTCATCAGCGTCGTCATAGCCTTGGAATCCTCCATCTTTAACTTCTGCACAATGTCCTTGGTGTACTTAGCTTGGTGCACAAATGTTCCTTCCTTTGATTGCTTGATTTGTAGCACGAGGAAGAACTGCAACTCGCCCATCATGCTCATCTCAAATTCCCTACTCATATCCTCTGCAAACCTTGCAACAAGAGAGTTAGACGAACCACCAAAGACAATATCATCCACGTACACCTGCATAATTAGGATATCTCTACCTTGCCTCAGTAAAAACAAGGTCTGATCGACCTTCCCCATCTCAAAACCTCTCTCAAACAAGAACCCCCTCAACCTGCCATACAAAGCTCTAGGCGCCTGCTTCAGCCCATACAGCGCCTTCCTCAACTTGTACACCCGGTGGGGGTACTTCTCACTCTCAAACCCCGGTGGTTGCCTCACATACACTTCTTCCTCCAACACACCATTCAGGAAAGCACTCTTCACATCCATTTGGTGCAACTTGAACCCTTTAGCCACGGAAAAGGCTAGAAGGATCCTAATCGCCTCCAAACGGGCTACGGGAGCAAAGATCTCCTTGTAGTCGATCCCCTCCTTCTGACTGAACCCCTGAGCAACAAGTCTTGACTTGTTTCTCACAACTTCTCCTTTCTCTCCCTCTTTGTTATTCCACACCCACTTTGTACCAATCGGCTTACACCATGGGGGAGGGTGTCATATGGACCTCCCTGGGCCCACTACCTCGGTGGGTACTAGGACCGACTACTCGGTGGGCCCCTGGGACTACCCGACTTGCGCTGCACGGCACCTGACGGCGTGAAGCACAAGGACTACGGAGGAGAAGTACTCGGTTAGGAAGTTGTACATGTCCCGCACTGTATGGATGACTCCTAGACATACTCGACTAGTACTCTCTCCCTATTTCGACTTGTAACCCTGCCTCCCGGACTATATAAGGCGAGGCAGGGACCCCTATCTCATCATCTCATCTCACGGCGTACAATTGCACCATCTTGTAATCGTACCCAATCAATCCAGAGCTACGCAGCATACAAGGCATAGGGTATTACGCACCTCGCGGCCCAAACCTGTCTAAATTGTGTGCCACGTGTCTCTTCCTTCGAGTTACTGATCTCGGCGAGGCCACATTCATCTACTTCGGGTACTCCCCTTAGTAGGTTGCCGGTCTAAAACACCGACAGCTGGCGCGCCAGGTAGGTGTAACACCCAAAAATTTTAATTAATGTTTTAATAAAATTTTGCTTAGCAACCAATGCTTGTTTAAGGATTTTTAAGGTTTTATTTAATTTTATAGGCATTTAAGTATTTTCTTAATTAAATTAATGAACCATAGGAGTTTATTGTTGCATACATGCTGGAGCACAATTTTGATTGGTTGAATTCAAACCTGTGTTTGAATTCATTTGTTTGATTTCCTTTGAAAAAATTTGCAAACTGTTTCCTTCTCCTCCCCTAGCTTACCTTGCTTTCAGCCCAGCTACCCTTCGCAGCCCAGCACTGTTTTTCCCATCCCGCGGCCCAGCTCGCCTTACTCAGCACTGTGGCCCAGCTCGTATTCGCTCGCGCGCGGCCCGGCCCGCGCCCCCCCCCACCCCGCGGCCCACTACAGCCGCGTCGCCTCCTCCTCCTTGCGTCACCGACAGGTGGGGCCCGGGGGTCATCCCCGACCTCCGCCGGGCCCCGAGCCGGAGCCGCCGCGCGCGCGCGCGCCCGGCTCCGCGCCGCTTTCCCCGCGCCCGCGCGCGTTGCCCTGGGGCTCGGGCCCGCGCGTCAGGGCCGCCCTTTCCCTTTTATAGCGCGCCTCCGCGCAGAATCCCCGAACCCTAAACAGTCCCGCGCCGCCGCCACCTTCAAACCCTAGGTCGCCGGCCGCCGCTTCGATTCCGCTCCGTCGCCGCCTTTTCGCCGCTGTGAATCGCTTCGGGAGCCGCGCGTGAAGGTGAGGAGCCCTCTGATGCGTCCTGCGCGCGATTCCGCGTTTCACCGCGCGTTCCCGGGCTCGCCGGACTTGCCCCCGCCACGGCCGCTCGCCGTGCGCCGCCGCGCTCCGCCTGTCGCCACTCCGGAGCCCACCGTTGAGTCCGCGGGGCGCTCGCCGGCGTCCCGGTGGAGTTCCCCCGCAGCGAACGCAGCACCCCGGCCCCAAACGCCGTTGCGCCGCCGCTCGCCGTCGACGCGCCGCCGTGCCCGCGTCGCCGCCGGCCGTGCCTCGCCGCCGCCCACGCTCGCGCGGCACCCCAGCGCCATTGGATCCCCATCTGGCGGCCCAGATCGAGTCGAGCCGCGGGGTCAACCGAAAGCGTACCGGTCAACCGGGCTGTTAGGCGTGGTTTTGCACAAAAACCCTTTCTCTTTTTAAAATTCGCAGACCGGTCCTCCCACCTTAGAGAAACCCTTGCAAATAGATCCCTTTTTCTTGCGGTTCAGACCCTAGGTTTTTGAAGTTTTGTGCCCGAGGTCCCTGGCTGCTAGTTTAGGGTTTTAGCCCCTGTGTTTCCTTATAAAATTCTGTTTTAGCCCCTGAGTTTTTGCAGTTAGGCCCCTGTAAGCCTAGTTTTCCCGCAGAATAGCCCTGTACCCTGTTTTGGCCGTAGATTACGCGTTCTAACTCCGTTTTTAGCGTTCTTTATATCCATTTGTTCGTCTCGACGAGTAGATCAGTTTAGTGAAGCTTTTGTTCCTGTTTGAAGTGATTGGTGAATTGTTTTCTTATTTTATTGTTTTGTCTCTTGCATGTGAATGTGTGATGCGTAGAGAACGAGCCGTCCGAAGATTTTTCTGTGGTGAAGACTTGAAGACTCTGAGCAAATCCGGATCTTGTGAGAGGCAAGTGTCCTTGGTCATACCCGTTTTATCCTACATGAACATGCATTTAATCACTGTATTTACTTTCTTGCTTGCATTAATTTTGACGGGTTCCTATTAAGGACTATGCCTAGATTCTTTTGACCGTGCCTTGTAACTGGGTTACTTAATTAATCTTGATGGTAGATCTTTGCTTAGTTGCTCAACTGGGTTGGTAATAAACAACACGATATCCGTTTATACTCTATGTTCTTTGATGGTAATTTAATTGCAAGACCATATGCTTAATTGGAACATGGAGAACCACCCAGGACAACAGTACAACCACAAGGCTATATGGCTCTGGCTTGGCTGAATAATTAGAGACCTTGGTGTTGTAGTGATCTTACCTGAAAGGGACCAATGGGGAGGCGTTGACGAAGTATAGACCTCGCTCTAGCGGGGAGTTGGGCTTTGCTAAGACACGGTACCCGCTAGGGAGCTTTATGCCCCGCTTCGTCCCGAAACCTAGTGGGTTGCCGCACATTAGGGAATCTTTGTAAAGGCCTCGTAGCGTCCCTATGCAATCACACCTCGGCAGTGTGGTATGATGCCTGATCAGCATCGCGTGGTTGGGTCTAAAGCTCTTCGGAGTTTTTACGCGACTTGTGGGTAAAGATGTACAACCTCTGCAGAGTGTATAAAACTAATCGATTAGCCGTGCTCACGGTCAAGAGCGGCCTGGACCCTCACATGATTAACCTATCGGAAGATGAATTTAATTTATTCTTTGCCTTATGATTCATGGTTATGATGTTACACATTAATTGTGGGATGGTATACACTTACATTTGCTAGTAAGTAAGTTGCTTAATAAAATTTGATCAACTAAAATGCTAACCTGCTTAAACCCCTTGGCCATCCACTTATACAGCCTTGCATGTTGATTATGATATTCCTCCCTTGCTGAGTACGGCATGTGCTCACGCTTGTTTATTTATTGCATCTACACAACCCGGATTGCTGCTCAGACTTGAAGAATGATGTGGAGTGCTAGGCGTGCGTGCCACCAGTCAGCTGCCTGTGGAGTTCCTCTCTGAAGATCCGCTGCTAGTTGCTCGCTCTGATGATACGATGTTGAGACTCTCGGTCATGTAATGGTTTTAATACTCTCTTTTACGCTTTGGCACTGTATCTGATATTCACTGAGTCATTACGTGTGTGTAATTTGATCCTGGCGCACATGTGATTTATGCATTCGAGTTTGCCTTCAAATTCGGGTGTGACAAAGTGGTATCAGAGCCGTGTTGACTGTAGGACGTTAGCCTAGTTGGAAAATGGTCGAATTTAAGGATTATAATACCATAGAAGCCATTCCTACTTCATGCTATGCTTTAATTCTATTTTAATACACTTATCCTTGTTTTTAACCTCATCCTTGATAATCTACTTGTTCTCTACCTTATCTTGATCAATCTTTTCACTCTAAACTTCCTTGATCTTGCCTTAAGGAACCTTTAGCACCTGCTGTACTCCTCTCCAATCTTTCATTATCCTACCCTACACGTGTTCCTGATCGTTCCCAGTAATCAAGTGACCCCATCTTGTTCGTCTCAACGATCTTCTTCAATAGGATATAGGAGCTTTAAGATCTTTCTTAGTAAAATCGATAGATGCGAGCGTCTTAACGTGTGCTTAGTTTAGAGGTGTGTTTGAATGTTTGATTTTGTGACAAATGCTTGATTTGGATCTTTGTTTGAGTGCGGTGTGTTGTGGAGTGATGACCACAATGACATCGAGTTTAGTAGCTAGCTTGTTAGTGGGGGTGTAATTCCTTCCCGATCCTCGCAACCTTGAGTAATCTTTGCTTGATCTATCCTTCCCTTTATCCAATTTTCTTTTTCTCTCCAACAAATCTTGTGGATACAAAATCTGTTCCCGCAGCTCTCTGACATAGTAGTAATGATTTGGTTATATCTCAAGCTACAGAATTCCAAACGACATGAAACCAGTTGGGTTAGTTCACAAATTTCATATATGATTTTCTATCAAAAATTCAACACCATCCAATGTATATTCTGGGAGTTATGAACGAAACATTGGAGCTACCAGAATCTGGAAACTCTGCTGAACCAGTCGACTTGTTTATTTTGTATCTGAACTTCTAGATCTCCGATTGAGTTGATTCTAGTTGGACGAGTTTCATAATTTCATACCCCCTGTTCTGGAGAAATTTCATAATTTATGGATATCACTAATGATAGTTGCACTTGATTTATTGGGGCAAGCATAATCTGTCTTAATCTGGAAGATCGTGTTGCTTCATCTTTCGGAGTTATCTCTTTACTCTAATATTTAAATCTCATGATCCTAACCCTCGGATGGTGAACACCAGGTTTGGATCCACATCAGAGGACGAGTGGCCGTTTTAGTATCACTCAACAGCAAGGTCAAATGGATCCGGCGATCCAGCAGTTTCTGGCTGCACAGATGCAGCTTCTCCAGGACATGTCCACCAACATGACAAGCATGCAGGCTCAGATAAATCAGAACCAGCCCCATAAGGACAAGCACCAGCAGTTCATGAGCCATTGCCCGCCAGTGTTTTCTCATGCAGTTGATCCATTGGAGGCTGACGATTGGCTGAAGACAGTGGAGAAGATGCTCACCATCGCACAGTGCGACGATAGAGAGAAGGTCTTGTATGCTTCAGGTCGACTTCAGGGGACAGCGTCAGCTTGGTGGGATGCCTACGTTGCCGCTCATGCCACCCCTGCTGCTATCACTTGGCAGGAGTTCACCACCAGCTTCAAGAGCTATCATATACCTGCCAGCCTTATGAAGTTAAAGAAGAAGGAGTTCCTGGCACTCAAGCAAGGAGAGATGTCTGTGATAGAGTACAGGGACAAGTTCGTTGAGTTGTCTCGTTATGCTCCTGAGGAGGTTGTTGATGCTGTGAAGAAGCAAGAGTTGTTCTTGGAGGGATTGGCCGAACCACTCCGGTACCGACTCATATCCCACACCTTCCCATCCTTCCGGATGTTGATAGACAAGGCCATTGGTTTAGAGTATGTTCGCAAGGAGTTGGAAGACCTAAAGAGGAAAGCCACCACCCCCCGGACGGTCGGAAGTAACACTCGCCCCCGCTTTAATCCACCTCAAGAGACTCCCTTTCGGCTCGAAGGCCCTATTGAGGACTTTGGTCAACAACGATTCGGTGTCCGGTGCGGAAGAGACTTCACGACCCCGTCCTCTACGGAGTCGTCGGATGGCGCCACCGTCACCCCGTTGAAGACTAGCAACCCCGGAGGTACCGCCCGCTTAAGGTGTGGAAAGGTTGGGCATTATGTAAATGCTCGCCCTAAGAGGAATGCCCCCAACACTCCAGCACCGAGTCAGCATAGCCAGCAGACGAGGAACGAGAGCCAGATTTCGAAGGGCAGCAAGGGAAAACAGAATTTTGCACGTGGTAGAGTCAACCACGTGAGTGCAGAGACTGCTCAAGAGAACCCCCGAGTAGTGTTCGGCATGTGTTTCGTCAACTCCTCTCTCGCTTCAGTTGTGTTTGATGCTGGAGCAACTCATTCTTTCATTACTTCCCACTGCGCAGCCAGACTTAACATCCCCATGAGCACCATGCCACGTCCCATGCTAGTTAGTTCAGCAAGAGGAGACATGAAGGCAATATACAGATGTAACAGGGTTAATCTTCAGATTTTGGGGAAGGATTTTCAAGCAGACCCCATAGTATTGGATTCTGTTGGCATTGATGTGGTACTTGGAATGGGATGGTTGGGTAAGTTCAAAGGAGAAATCCGGTATGCCACGAAGTCAGTTCTCCTCACCAGTTTAGGCGGCGAACAGATTGAATTTGCAGCTGCGCTACCATCAGTAGAAGGGTGTTCAGTAAACCAGATGGATGGTAAATCTTTAGAGGACATTAAGGTGGTGTGTGATTACCCAGATGTGTTCCCGCATGAGCCGCCGGGTATGCCGCCCGATCGAGAAGTTGAGTTTGTTATCGATCTTTTACCGGCATCGCTCCTATCTCTAAGCGCCCCTACGGAATGTCCAAGTGATCAATTACTTGAGCTCAAGAAGCAGATTAAGGAGCTATTGGAGAAGGGATTCATTCGTCCTAGTTCATCACCTTGGGGAGCACCGGTTATCTTTGTGGAGAAGAAGGATGGTACTCAGCGGATGTGTGTGGATTACCGATCGCTCAACGATGTTACTATCAAGAATAAGTATCCATTGCCCCGCATTGATGATTTGTTTGATAAGATGAGAGGTGCTAAGGTGTTCTCAAAGGTTGATTTACGTTCGGTTATCATCGGATGAAGATCGATTATCGGATATTCCTAAGACTCGCGTTCACTACTAGGTATGGACTCTATGAGTACACAGTCATGTCTTTTGGATTAACCAATGCACCTGCCTACTTCATGTACCTGATGAACAAAGTTTTTATGGAGTACCTGGATAAGTTTGTTGTGGTGTTCATTGACGACATCTTGATTTACTCCAAGAATGAGAAGGAGCATGAGGAACATCTGAGGCTTGTGTTGCAAAAGCTGAGAGAGCATCAGTTGTATGCCAAGTTTAGCAAGTGTGACTTTTGGTTGAAGGAAATCTCTTTCCTTGGGCATATCATCACAGATGGTGGTATTTCGGTGGATCCAGCAAAGGTCAGTGACGTATTGAAATGGGAGCCGCCACGGACTGTCAAGGAGATCAGGAGTTTCCTTGGCCTTGCAGGGTATTATCGTCGGTTCATTGAAGGGTTCTCTAAAGTAGCAAAGCCGCTTACGTCACTACTGGAGAAGGATAAAGAGTTCAAGTGGACGGATGCCTGTCAAGCCAGTTTTGAGGAATTGAAGAAGAGGTTGACTTCAGCTCCAATTCTAGTGATGCCAGACCTGCAAAAGAGTTTTGATATCTACTGCGATGCGTCCCGACAAGGTTTAGGGTGTGTTCTCATGCAGGAAGGACATGTTATAGCCTATGCATCTCGACAGTTGAGAAAACATGAGCTGAATTATCCTACCCACGATCTGGAGTTAGCGGCAGTGGTTCACGCGTTGAAGATTTGGAGACACTACGTTATGGGAACCAAGTGCCAGATTTATACAGATCATAAGAGTTTAAAGTATATCTTCACTCAGAAAGATTTGAATATGAGACAACGTCGCCGGCTAGAGCCGATCAAGGATTATGATGCGGAGATACACTATCATCCGGGGAAGGCAAACTTGGTGGCGAGATGCTTTGAGTCGGAAGGGACATGCCAACATGGCTTTGACATTCGGTTGCTCGAAGAGCCGATGAAGGAGTTTGAGAAACTCAATGCGGGGATGGTTTCTCGACCGAAGGAGTTACCTTAGAGGTAGAGTCTGTCTTGGAGCAGGAGATACGCAAAGGGCAACTGGAAGATATAGAGATAAAAGAAATCAGAGAGACTATGGAAAAGGGTAAAGCCACAGATTTCACAGAGGATGATCAGGGAACTATATGGTTTAGGAACAGGATTTGTGTGCCTGATGTGGGAGATCTCCGAAAGACCATCTTAAGGGAGGCTCATGATTCAGCTTATTCCATTCACCCAGGAAGCACCAAGATGTATCAAGATCTCAAGCAGAGGTATTGGTGGTATGGGATGAAGAGGGATGTAGCAGCCCATGTGGCCTTGTGCGACACTTGTCATAGGGTTAAAGCTGAGCATCAAAAGCCAGCGGGATTGCTTCAGTCGTTGAAGGTGCCAGAGTGGAAGTGGGAAGAGATCGGTATGGATTTCATTGTTGGGTTGCCCCGTACTCGTGATGGGTATGATTCAATATGGGTCATAGTGGATCGTCTAACCAAGGTTGCTCACTTCATACCGGTGCGAACCACCTATACAGGGGCAAAGCTAGCTGAGTTGTACATGTCCAGGATCGTGTGCTTGCATGGTGTACCTAAGAAGATAGTGTCCGACAGGGGTACTCAGTTCACATCTCGTTTCTGGGAAAAGCTTCATGAATCCTTGGATACGAAGTTAACTTTCAGCTCAGCCTATCACCCACAGACAGATGGACAGACTGAGAGGACTAACCAAATTCTGGAGGACATGTTGAGAGCTTGTGCTCTTAAGCATGGAGGTAGCTGGGATAAGAGTTTGCCCTACGCTGAGTTTTCTTACAACAACAGCTACCAGGCTAGCCTCAAGATGGCACCCTTCGAGGCATTGTATGGGAGAAAGTGTAGAACACCTTTGTATTGGAGCCAAACAGGAGAGAGTCAGTTGTTTGGAACCGATATCATTAAGGAAGCAGAAAGACAAGTTCAGATCATAAGAGAAAACTTGAGGGCTGCTCAATCAAGGCAGAAAAGTTATGCGGATGGAAAGAGGAGAGATGTGGTTCTCCAAGAAGGTGACTATGTGTACCTAAAAGTGTCACCGATCAGAGGGTTGCGCAGGTTTAAAGTAAAGGGAAAGTTGTCACCTCGCTTTATCGGGCCTTTCAAGATCTTAGAGAGAGTGGGAGAAGTAGCCTACAGGTTGGAGTTACCAAATCAGCTCTCGGATGTGCATGACGTGTTCCATATCTCTCAATTGAAAAAGGGTCTTCAACCTCATGATAAAGAGCCACTACCTATGGATGGTTTGACTGTCAAGGAGGATCTCACTTACACTGAACGTCCCATCCGGATCTTGGAAACTTTAGCACGTGTCACAAGGAATCGGGTGATCAGGATGTGCAAGGTGCAGTGGAGTAATCATGCAGAGGATGAGGCAACTTGGGAAAGAGAGGATGAGCTGAAGGAAGACTATCCCGATCTTTTTGTTGACCCTTCCGAATCTCGAGGACGAGATTCATCTTAAGGGGGTAGGATTTGTAACACCCAAAAATTTTAATTAATGTTTTAATAAAATTTTGCTTAGCAACCAATGCTTGTTTAAGGATTTTTAAGGTTTTATTTAATTTTATAGGCATTTAAGTATTTTCTTAATTAAATTAATGAACCATAGGAGTTTATTGTTGCATACATGCTGGAGCACAATTTTGATTGGTTGAATTCAAACCTGTGTTTGAATTCATTTGTTTGATTTCCTTTGAAAAAATTTGCAAACCGTTTCCTTCTCCTCCCCTAGCTTACCTTGCTTTCAGCCCAGCCTACCCTTCGCGACCCAAAGATCGTTTTTCCCATCCCGCGGCCCGCCCTCGCCTTACTCAAAGACCGTGGCCCGCTCGTATTCGCTCGCGCGCGGCCCGGCCCGCGGCCCCACCCCGCGGCCCACTACAGCCGCGTCGCCTCCTCCTCCTTGCGTCACCGACGGGTGGGGCCCGGGGTCATCCCCGACCTCCCGCCGGCCCCCGAGCCGAGCCGCCCGCGCGCGCCGCGCGCCCGGCTCCGCGCCGCCGCCACCTTCAAACCCTAGGTCGCCGGCCGCCGCTTCGATTCCGCTCCGTCGCCGCCTTTTCGCCGCCGTGAATCGCTTCGGGAGCCGCGCGTGAAGGTGAGGAGCCCTCTCGATGCGTCCCCGCGCGCGATTCCGCGTTTCACCGCGCGTTCCCGGCTCGCCGGACTTGCCCCCGCCACGGCCGCTCGCCGTGCGCCGCCGCGCTCCGCCGGTCGCCACTCCGGAGCCCACCGTTGAGTCCGCAGGCGCTCGCCGGCGTCCCGGTGGAGTTCCCGCGCCGAACGCAGCACCCCAGCCCCAAACGCCGTTGCGCCGCCGCCGCCGTCGACGCGCCGCCGTGCCCGCGTCGCCGCCGGTCGTGCCTCGCCGCCGCCCACGCTCGCGCGGCACCAGCGCCATTGGATCCCCATCTGGCGGCCCAGATCGAGTCGAGCCGCGGGGTCAACCGAAAGCGTACCGGTCAACCGGGCTGTTAGGCGTGGTTTTGCACAAAAACCCTTTCTCTTTTTAAAATTCGCAGGCCGGTCCTCCCACCTTAGAGAAACCCTTGCAAATAGATCCCTTTTTCTTGCGGTTCGACCCTAGGTTTTTGAAGTTTTGTGCCCGAGGTCCCCGGCTGCTAGTTTAGGGTTTTAGCCCCTCGTGTTTCCTTATAAAATTCTGTTTTAGCCCCCGAGTTTTTGCAGCTAGGCCCCGTAAGCCTAGTTTTCCCGCGAATAGCCCCGTACCCTCGTTTTGGCCGTAGATTACGCGTTCTAACTCCGTTTTTAGCGTTCTTTATATCCATTTGTTCGTCTCGACGAGTAGATCAGTTTAGTGAAGCTTTTGTTCCTGTTTGAAGTGATTGGTGAATTGTTTTCTTATTTTATTGTTTTGTCTCTTGCATGTGAATGTGTGATGCGTAGAGAACGAGCCGACCGAAGATTTTTCCGTGGTAAAGACTTGAAGACTCTGAGCAAATCCGGATCTTGTGAGAGGCAAGTGTCCTTGGTCATACCCGTTTTATCCTACATGAACATGCATTTAATCACTGTATTTACTTTCTTGCTTGCATTAATTTTGACGGGTTCCTATTAAGGACTATGCCTAGATTCTTTTGACCGTGCCTTGTAACTGGGTTACTTAATTAATCTTGATGGTAGATGCTGCTTAGTTGCTCAACTGGGTTGGTAATAAACAACACGATATCCGTTTATACTCTATGTTCTTTGATGGTAATTTAATTGCAAGACCATATGCTTAATTGGAACATGGAGAACCACCCAGGACAACAGTACAACCACAAGGCTATATGGCTCTGGCTTGGCTGAATAATTAGAGACCTTGGTGTTGTAGTGATCTTACCTGAAAGGGACCAATGGGGAGGCGTTGACGGAGTATAGACCTGCTCTAGCGGGGAGTTGGGCTTTGCTAAGACACGGTACCCGCTAGGGAGCTTTATGCCCCGCTTCGTCCTGAAACCTAGTGGGTTGCTGCACATTAGGGAATCTTTGTAAAGGCCTCGTAGCGTCCCTATGCAATCACACCTCGGAAGGTGGTATGATGCCCGATCGCATCGCGTGGTTGGGTCTAAAGCTCTTCGGAGTTTTTACGCGACTTGTGGGTAAAGATGTACAACCTCTGCAGAGTGTATAAAACTAATCGATTAGCCGTGCTCACGGTCAAGAGCGGCCTGGACCCTCACATGATTAACCTATCGGAAGATGAATTTAATTTATTCTTTGCCTTATGATTCATGGTTATGATGTTACACATTAATTGTGGGATGGTATACACTTACATTTGCTAGTAAGTAAGTTGCTTAATAAAATTTGATCAACTAAAATGCTAACCTCGCTTAAACCCCTTGGCCATCCACTTATACAGCCTTGCATGTTGATTATGATATTCCTCCCTTGCTGAGTACGGCATGTGCTCACGCTTGTTTATTTATTGCATCTACACAACCCGGATTGCTGCTCAGACTTGAAGAATGATGTGGAGTGCTAGGCGTGCGTGCCACCGCGGTACCGCCTCGTGGAGTTCCTCTCTGAAGATCCGCTGCTAGTTGCTCGCTCTGATGATACGATGTTGAGACTCTCGGTCATGTAATGGTTTTAATACTCTCTTTTACGCTTTGGCACTGTATCTGATATTCACTGAGTCATTACGTGTGTGTGTAATTTGATCCTGGCGCACATGTGATTTATGCATTCGAGTTTGCCTTCAAATTCGGGTGTGACAGTAGGGGCTCTCGCCCGAGATCACATGGCGAACTCGACGGCTCCTGTCTACTTCAAGCCAACCGTCGCCTTCAACCACGGTGACACCTTCGTTTTCGGCGCTTGGGTCTGCACTGCTGACGGCGCGGTATCCTTCCAGCGCCGCCTCACCATGCCGCCCGACCCGGAGACCGGCTGCGTGACGCTCCCTGAAGTTGTCACAGGCGAACTCGCCGGCAAGTTCGGCGAAATTTCGCTCTTCGACCATCACGCCGACTTCGAGCTCGGGTCCGCTTCTAACTCGAACTCGACGTCTCCGTGGGCTATCGCATGCGAGCCGGCTACTCAGCCATCGCATGTGGTCCCACCACCCCGCGAGCGCTCCACGCGTGGCCCTCGCAATGTCAGCAGGGCCCGCACGGAGGCTCTCTCTTCGCGCCGGGCCGGCAAGGAGCCCGTACCCGAGTACAACTCGGACTCCGACATCGCTCCCGGCCACACTTCAGACTCCAACCCCCTCTCCGGGTTCTACTCGGACTCTGCGTACGAGTTCGACTTCGGGTCGGACCCAGAGGATCCCGAGTCCAAGGACAACACTACAGAGCACCCCTTATCAGGCCCGGCCTCTGGGCTGGTCATAACATCCACACCAGCCGGGAGATTCATCTACTGGCCAGATCGCAAGCCCGCGGACCTGATAAGTGGAGACTCGCGCTACGTAGCCTACCTCGACTCGCTCCCGTTCCAGGAGGGAACACCACTTGCCCGAGCTGATTCGTACACCCCAACTGAGGTGGCGAGTTCTGAATCCAGTCTTGGCAACCCTGATCGCCAAGTCTTCATGGCTGCGGCGACACACCAGACCCTCAGGGACAGCTCAGGACAAGTACCTTGAGGACATCTCTGCAGACGGGTTGTCTGCCGATGCACCTGCAGACGAGACCGCAGCCAACAGGGACGCTCGACGTGAGCGTAACAGGAAGCACAACGAACGGCGCCGACGTCTCAGAGACAACCTCCCCATCTGCAACCTTGCGGAAGCTCTCGAGGCGGTCGAGAGTAGAGTACACACTACCCCCAAGCAATGTCTCATGTCGATCACAGCGACGGCACGCCAGGCTCAGGGAATACGCGCTGAAGAGGTCATAGCCAAGCTCGCTGAAGATGCTTACTCCATGCGGGTCGACAACAGGGTCAACCAGCCTCCCCCCGCCAGGAACCGCGACAACGAAGCTACAAGTCGCAGCGCCGACCTCGGTCGCAACCGTACTCGATCCGAGCTCGCGGCTCAGCCCAACCGTACTCGCGCAAACACCGGCGGACCCTCACATGGTGGCAACAGCAACCGTGAGGTCGTCCCTTACCGCGCTCCTGATGGCGGCGGCCCCGACCCTGACGGCGGCGGCAGTGACAGCGGAAGCTCCAACCACATAGCCAATAGGAGGGCCGGCGGCGGCGGCAGTCGCGGCGGTCGAGACCACGCGAACAGCCACGCCTCCAGAGCCTCACAGGGCGGCTACGACGCCCGCCAGAAGATTGAAGAGCTGCGGCGGAAGAAGTCAGCCACTGCAGGCGACAACAACGGCTTCCCCGCCTTCTCACCTCGACTTCGCAACTTGCTCCTCCCCGACAAGTTCAAGCCTTTGGGGATCACCTAGTACGACGCGAAGCAAGACCCCATCTAGTGGCTCTGGTGCTACGCCCTCTCTATCGAGAACGCTGGCGGCAACAGCGACACCAAGTGCCTCTACTTCCCCTTCTGCCAGGACCAAGCCCCACTCACATGGCTCGAGTCGCTGGACAAGCACTCGATTGACAAGTGGGACCAGCTAAAGGAGCAGTTCACCAGCAACTTCGCGGGCGCCATGGGCCGCTCGGGTACTCGCATGGACCTGGCCATGGTCAAGCAAGAACAAGGCGAGACCCTCCGCAAGTACATGCACCGCTTCTTCGACAAGCGCGCTACCGTAGTCGACGTCACCGACAAGGAGGTCATCGACCTCTTCCAAGACGGCCTCTACCACCGTCGCACCTTTGAAGACTTCAGTCGTCGCCGCCCCAAGTCCATCCCCCACCTCAAGGACATGATCACGTCCTGGGCGGATGAAGAAGACAAGGCCAATGCCAAGTACGATGCCATCCGTGGCAAAAACAAGCAGAACACGGGTGGCGACAGCGGAAACAACGGGAACCAAGGCGGTCGCAGCAACAACAACAACTACTCGGGTCCCAACCACAAGCGCAAGCCAGACAACACTGTCGCGGCTATCCAGCGCCCTGCGAAGGAGAACTCGAAGAAGAACTCCGGCGGCTTCAAAGACTTGCTGAAGGAGAAGTGCCCGTGACATCTGGACGGCAACCACACCACCGAACAGTGCTACCAACTCAGGCGAGCACTCAAGAGTACTCCAGAGCCACCGCACCCTCACGGCAAGAAGGGCAAGAACAAGAACGACGGAGACAACGACGACTTCCAGGAACCCGACAAGACTGTCAACGTCCTCTTCGGCGGATTACCCAGCAGACGGGAGCAAAACGCTACTCGTCGAGAAGTCATGAGCATTGAACCAGCGGTTCCGACCCCTCTCAAGTGGTCGGAGGTACCCATCACCTTATCCCGCGTAGATCAATGGACCAGCTTCTCCGAACCAGGGCGGTTCCCTCTCGTCCTGAAGCCGGTGGTCGCGGGCTCGAAGCTCAACAAGGTCCTCATCGACGGTGGAAGCGGGCTTAACGTCCTTTTCACCAAGACCTTGAAGAAGATGAAGCTAGACATCACCCACATGCTCACCAAGAGCAACACGCCTTTCTACGGCTTCGTCCCCGGTAACGCGGCTATCCCGCTGGGCTCAGTGGTCCTTCCAGTTACCTTCGGGGAATCTCGGGACAACTATCATACCGAGTACATCAAGTTCGAGGTCGCGGACTTCGAGACATCCTACCATGCCACCCTCGGCAGACCGGCCATCACCAAGTTCATGGCGGTGCCCCACTACACCTACTTGGTACTCAAGATGCCAAGCCCAGCAGGTGTACTCTCTCTCCAAGGGGACTTGAAGATCTCGCACGACTGCGACACGGAAGCCGTGGAGATCGCCTCCACAAATCAAGTACCCAACGCTATGATGGAGGTCTACGCCGCGTCGAAGAAGCTTGCTACAAGTGAACTCGACATCCCGCAGAAGTCCGACAAAGACCAACAAGCCTCGCCCACCCGAGGAGGTACTCGTCAAGACGGCCGACCTCGGAATGTGCGACCCCAAAGAAGACCACCACCATCGGGGCCGGCCTCGACCCCAAATAGGAAGACGCGCTCATCGCCTTCCTTCGGCTAACCGCGACATCTTCGCGTGGAAGCCGACGGACATGCCAGGAGTGCCCAGTGGAGCCGATTGAGCACCGCCTCAACGTCGATCCTAAGGCCACCCCCAAACGACAACACCTCCGACGCTTTGCCGACGACAGGCGGGACGCCATCAAGAAGGAACTCGCCAAGCTACTCGCGGTGGCTTCATCAGAGAAGTCTTCCATCCTGAGTGGCTCGCCAACCCTATCCTCGTCCGCAAGAAGAACTCGAATGAGTGGAGGATGTGCGTCGACTACACCGACCTCAACAAGCACCGCCCCAAGGAACCCTTCGGTTGCCGCGGATTGATCAAGTCATCGACTCCACGGCGGGCCGCGACTCGCTCTCGCTTCCTCGACCGCTACTCCGGTACCACCGGATCGCAATCAAGGAAGAAGACCAGAGAAGACCGCGTTCATCACCCCGTTTGGCGCGTACTGCTACACGACCATGTCCTTCGGGTTGAAGAACGCCGGCGCTACCTACCAACGAGCTATCCAGGCCTGCTTCAAGAGGCAACTCAACAAGAACGTCGAGGCCTACGTGGATGACGTGGTTGTCAAAACCAGGGACTCCAGTACCCTCATCGACGACCTTGAAGAGACCTTCGCATCACTACGCGAGTACCGCTGGAAGCTCAACCCGAACAAGTGCGTCTTCGGCGTCCCTTCGGGCAAACTACTCAACTTCATCATCAGCCAGCGCGGCATCGAAGCCAACCCCGAGAAGATCTCCGCCATCACCAGCATGAAAGCTCCCACGAGCATCAAAGACGTCCAGAAGCTGACGGGGTGCATGGTGGCGCTGAACAGATTCATCTCGAGGCTAGGAGAACGGGGCCTCCCCTTCTTCAAACTACTCAAGCATCAAGAGAAGTTCGTGTGGACTCCAGAGGCGGATCAAGCCCTTGCCCAGCTCAAGGACTTCCTATCAAAGCCACCGATCCTCACGCTCCTCACAAGGGCGAGCGCTATTGCTCTACCTCGCCGCGACTACTCACGTGGTCGCATCGCCATCGTTGTCGAGCGGCAAGAAGATGGCCACGCCTACCCGGCCCGCCGCCCCGCCCACTTCATCGCCGAGGTTCTATCGTAGTCCAAGGCCCGCTATCGCCCGTGCGAAGCTCCTGTACGCACTACTCATCACCTCGCGGAAGCTACGACACTACTTCCAGGAGTACTCGGTCTCCATCGTCACCGACTACCCGCTTGGCGACATCCTGCGGAACCAAGATGCTACTGGAAGAATCTCCAAGTGGGCTGTCGAGCTCGGCGCCCTCACTATCGACTT
This sequence comes from Cenchrus americanus, assembly GCA_947561735.1. NCBI lineage: Eukaryota > Viridiplantae > Streptophyta > Magnoliopsida > Poales > Poaceae > Cenchrus > Cenchrus americanus. The sequence goes on along the minus strand of OX387241.1, from coordinate 25,873,046 downwards.
CAAGCCACGCACAGCCATCAAGTCGCAGGCGCTAGTCAACTTCATGGCAGAGTGGCGGGAGAACCAGCTACCCACTCCCACCGTGCGACTAGAGCATTGGGTGATGTACTTTGATGGCTCACTCAACCTCGAGGGCGCAGGTGCAGGGGTACTCCTGATCTCTCCAACGGGCGAACAACTCAAGTACATCCTGTAGATCTTCTGGAAGGTCTCAAACAACGAAGCCGAGTACGAAGCCCTCCTACACGGGTTCCGCCTCGCGGCTTCACTGGGCATCAAGCGGCTACTAGTCTACGGCGACTACGCAGTGGTCATCAACCAAGTCAACAAGTCCTGGGACCGCAACAAGGAGAACATGGACGCCTACTGCCTAGAAGTCCGCAAGCTCGAGAACAAGTTCTATGGTCTCGAGTTCCATCACATCGTCCGCGACAACAACATTGCAGCAGACGTCCTCTCGAAGCTCGGATCCACCCACGCTCAAGTGCCAGCGGGTGTCTTCGTCCACGAGATTCATGCGCCATCCATCCCGGAGCCGGCGCCTCCGACCACCGGCCCCACCCCATCCACCACCGGGCGAGAGGTCATGATGATCGACGTGGACTGGAGGCAACCCTTCATCGACTACCTCAGCGAGCAGAAGGTCCCCTCCGACAAGAACGCGGCCGAGCAACTCGTCCGCCGCGCCAAATCCTACGTCCTCGTCGGAGACAAGCTTTACAAGCGGGGCGCATCTTCTGGAGTACTCATGAAGTGCGTCCCTCGTGAAGAAGGCAAGGACATCTTGGAGGAGATCCACAAGGGCGTCTGCGGCAACCACGCGTCCTCACGCACGCTGGTCAGCAAGGCTTTCCGACGAGATTTCTACTGGCCCACAGCTCTGGGCAACGCCGAAGAACTCGTCAGAAAGTGCCAAGGATGCCAGTACTTCGCCAAGTAGCAACACGTCCCGGCCTACAAGCTAGTCACCATACCGTCAACCTGGCCCTTTGCTTGCTGGGGGCTCGACATGATTGGGCCACTGCCAACTGCACCAGGAGGATTCAACAGGGTATTGGTGGCCATCGACAAGTTCACCAAGTGGATCGAAGTCAAGCCGGTCACATGCCCCAAGGCTGACAGAGTACTCGACTTCCTGGATGAACTCGTACACCGCTACGGGCTACCCCACCGCATCATCACAGACCTGGGATCCAACTTCAACAACCACCAGCCCGGGAATATTGCGAGAACGGCGGGATCGACATCCGATACGTCTCGCCTTGCCCATCCACGGCCAACGGACAAGTCGAGCGCGCCAATGGGATGGTGCTCGACGCTCTCAAGAAGCGGCTACACGACGCTGCTAACTCCAAAGGGGGCAAGTGGATCAAGGAGCTACCCAACGCACTCTGAGGGCTACGGACTCAACCATCCAAGCCAACGGGGCAATCCCCTTACTTCCTGGTCTACGGCTTCGAAGCAATCCTTCCTGCCGACGTCATATGGAACTCGCCAGCAGTGGAGCACTACGACGAAGGCGTCTCAGAAGACAGCAGACGAGTTGACATCGACAGCCTCGAAGAAGCTCACTGCGCTGCCCTCGTCCAATCAGCAAGGTACCTGGAGGGTATCCGACGCTACCATGATCGCAACATCAAGGAACGCTCCTTCAACATTGGAGATCTCGCCCTCCGCCGTATCCAGAACACGGAAGGATTTCACAAGCTCAGCTCCCCCTGGGAAGGTCCCTTCACCGTGGCAAAGGTGACTGGGCCGGGCTCTTACCGCCTCCAAACACTTGAAGGCGAAGACATCAACAACTCGTGGAACGTCGACCAGCTCTGTCGATTCTACGCCTAGTCTACACGACTACTCTGGGGCTCAAGTCTACACGACTACATCAAACACCCCCTTGCCGTAAGCGACCCCCCGGGTCCTGGCTCCAGTCTCCGGACTTCTCCTCTCCAGGATCCAGCTCGTGCGGCTACCTACGGACCCTGGGCTGCGACGAGCGTCAAGGACTCTAGCAGCGGTCTACTAAGAGACCACACTCCAAGATCCAGCCTGCACGGCTACCTACGGATCTACGATCCAGCCTATGCGGCTACTTACGGATCAACTGCTGCAAGCGGCTACCCGCTCCAGCCCTACTCAGCTGTAAGCGGCCTCCGGGTCCAAGCGACTACTTTGTAACTACGGCCCTGGCCATCCAGGTGTACTCCTTCAGTAATAAAGTTTGATTGTTCATCAACTTCGTTACTGCCTACTCCCTACAACGGGACTACCAAAGCCGAATACGACTACTCGCATCCACTCCACGATGGGGGCTCCGCACTCTGAGATCGCGACTATGAGTACTCATTGCTGGAAAATTTTCTTTCATTGATACTTAAGCAATTCATTACAATTGTTTTCCTGTACAACCATGGCTACTAGCTATCTATTACAGGGCTACTAGAGGTTCAGCTTCTCAGCTACCTACTCCGCGATGGGAGCCATCTGCTCCAGCAGCTCTGCAAACTGCTCATCAGTGCAGTTGGCGGCTACCCCGCCGGCGACTACCTCCACTGGAGCCTTCGGGAAGTACGACTTCATGAAGGCCAAGACTTGTCTTCGGATCGACCTCGCCATGTGCTTTACGTAGGCGGCCAGCCGGCTCGGAGCTTCCTTGAGGCGATCCACCAGAGGAGCAATCTTGGGGCCGCCCAGGTGCGGACCAGGAGCCTTGCGATCGGCAGTGCGGCTTCTTCAAGCTCCTTCAGCTGGGCCCGCAGTGCCTCGCAGTCTTCATTCAACTTCTGCAAGGACTTGTAGCAGTTGACGAGATCGCTGGTCGAAGCAATCCGAGCTCCATATGCTTCTCGCACTCGAAGGCGAGTTCTTTGTAGTCGAGCTCGAGTACCGGCGGGCTTCTTGCTCCCGTAGAAGAGGTTCTTCATGCTCGTCTCCGAGGACTTCAGCTGCTCCACCTGGCCCTCAAGCTCTGCAACACGACAACAGCACAGCGGGTCAAGGACTTCTCGACCTCCACCAAGTACCCGACAAGTTCAGCGGCGTACCTTTGTTCTTGTTGCGGAGGCCCTTATTCTTCCGCACCAAGTCGTCGCCCTTCGCCTGCAACTCTTGGACATCGTTGTGGTACTTGGTGAAGGCGGCGTCAAGCTTCGACTGCATGGCAGCCGCGTGCTTCCGCGACTTCACAAGTTGCTCTTCTAGCGCCTCAGCTCGGAGCACCGCGTCTCCATAGCCTTGCAGCATGTTCGACTTGTCGCGGGACCGCTCCGCAACATCCTGCACAGACAACCCAAGTCACACGAGTACTCAACGACAGAGAATTGACTACTCAGAGGCTACGGCTACTTACCTTCATCCACTGCTCGGCTTGACGAATCTCCTCCAGATGCTTGGCTACCGTCGCCGGCTCGATAAGATCGTCCGCGAGCAGCTGTATTCCGCCGCGACTACTCGCGGTGGCCTCCGTCATTGGTGCAGAGCAGATGGGCTCTGCGTCCTGGATCTCCGGTGAGCGGATGGCCACCTCCAGAGCAACCTCTGGCGACGTGGTGACCGCCTCTCCCCCGGATGCCACGACGGCTTCCTCAACGACCTCCTCCACGGGCTCGGGGGCTCCTCCCGCAGCCTCCGGGGCCTCTAGTGTCAACCTATGCATCGGCACCCCCGCAGGGATGTCGCCACCTTCAGCTTCAGCACCTGTCAAAGAGACGACAAGTGCATCAGTGCCTACGACTACTCCTCAAAGAGCCCTATAGCTTCAAGAAGGGTACTCACCTTCGACTACGCTGGCCTCCGGCAACGGCGCCTCGGCAGCCGGTGGCTCGGTCAACGCTTGGGTAGCGGGAGCGGTCTCCTCGGCGGGCGGCGCGTCTTCTTCCGCCACCGCTGAAGAGGGCTCATCCCCCTCCCAGGACAGATCCGTGGATTTCCTGCAGAAGCACACATAATTGGTCGTCAGTCAACCTCGACTACTACAACAATTACTACTCAGGAAGATGGAGTACTTACAAGTTCGACCGGACTATTGTCACGGTCGGAGCACCAAGGATGCTGGCGATGTCGACCAGTCCACCCTCGGCGGGCGCCTCCTCCAACGCTCCCGCGGCTACCGCTTCCTCCACAGCGGCGGCGGCCGCGCAAGGGTCTCTCGCGCTCCTGAAGCCACCACCTCTTCAACGGCGGCGGCTACGGGTCCCGTGCTCCCTTGTGGAGCAGGGGGCTGGCGCTCCAGCTGCGCCAAGATCTCCTCAACAGTGGGGGCTGGACTACGACTTCCGGCTGGCTCCCCCACTGTGTCCCACACGCCTTCGTCGCCCTCTTCGACGGGCTCCGTCGGCGGCACCTCCTGCATAAAAGGGAGAGTACTCATCAGCAACCGTACTCGTACAGCGGGTACTCGACTACTCTGGTCAAGGCGTTTTACCTCCTGAGGCGTAGTCTCTGAGACTTTGATCTTCTTTGCCACCCGCTTCCTGGCGGGGTTGCGCGGCCTCCGTGGCGGCGCAGCAAGGCTAGCCTCCAGGCTAGTCGGGGGATCTTGCACCAGAGGAGCATGAGGCAAGCCCGGGCGGCTAAACCTCGACCGCAGCTGGAAGCGATCCTGCAACGTCTCGTCGTCGTCATCGTCGTCGTCGTCGGTGGTATCCTCCACAATGACGGTGTCATCGCCTTCACCGACTTCTCGTCGCTCCTTCGCTTTCCCTTCCTTCGGGATCTCGATCCCGCTCGGAGGTGGCTGCGGCTCGGAGATGAACTTCTTCAAGTCATCCTGCAAGACACGAAGGCGTCAGTAAGACTACACCAAGTAATCACTACTCGACTAGGGGAGTACGACTACTCACCTCTTTGGGCGGGCGCGCGGCGAAGGACTCTTGGACAGGGCACACCGTGTACGGCGGCATATCTTTGAAGATCCGCGACAACCTCTCGATGATGTCGCTATTGTCCAGCTCGCCTCCCGGCATCCGCGACGTGTCGTCGTCGCCTGTGTACTCGAAGCCTAAGGTGTCTCGAGCCATCAACGGCTGCACCCTCCGCTTCATGAAACTGAAGTCCATGTGCTCAGCCCTCAGTCCCGCCTCCCTGAGCACCTTGATGCGTGCCAGCAGCTCGGGAAGCTGGATCCCCTCTTGCATGGTGGGCTCCGAGTTCCACCACTCGCAATGCCTGGGCTGCCGTCCGCTCGGCTTCGGCGCAGTCGGGGTGGTGGTTCGTGATGTAGAACCACCTTGTCTTCCAATCAGTGTTGGAGTCGACAAGCTTGTACGCCAGATATTGCTCCGCGGCGTCCTCCCTCAACTGGATGCCGGCTCCTCCGACTACCCTTGGGTTGGTGGCACTTGGCTGCGGCTTGACGCGGAAGAACTTCCGGAATAGGATCCAATGTGGCTTGATACCAAGGAAGGCTTCGCAGAAGTGCACGAAGACCGCGATGTGGAAGACGCCGTTGGGATTCAGATTCAGGTACTCGATCCCGTAGTACCCGAGCAGCCCTTTGAAGAAATCACTGGCCGGGAGCGCAAGCCCGCGCTCCACGAACCGCGCGAACATTGGGATCTCGTCTTCGGCCTTCTCCATCGGATATGGATCTCCAGCAGCGGATCTCCACATGTCGACCTCCTTCTCCCTGATGAACCCACTGTAAAGGAGGGTCAGCAGATCTTCCGTCTTCACCTTGGACTTCTTCCACTCGCGGCTTGGATCAGCCCGCGGTGGAGACATGGGTGGCGCTACTCTGGTGGCGGCCGCGGCGGCCTCTTCGCGGCCCCTCTTCTTCCCGGCGGCCTTTGACGTCTTGGACGGTGACGGCTTCATCCTCCAAGTGCAGGGCGTCTTCACGCGCATCCGCTCGGGGGCTACCCTAAAAGCTTTGGGTGGCGGCGCACTTGAATCTACTACGGCGGCAGCGAGCGCTGGGCGTGGATTTGCTTCAGATGGAAATGGAATGGCTGCAGCTCGAATGGGTGAAAAACCCTAAGGTTTTTTGGCTTCTATTTATAAGACAAACCGGCTCCGCAACGGGCGGCTGGATAAGTCCACGCGCGGCTGACTCAGTGGCTGTGCGTGACCCTTCGTATTCTACTAGTCGACGCGCCTCACCTCGGGGGCTCGGCTACTTCTACCCGACTACCTGGGAAGCGGCTAGTCTCAAGAGCATCTCAGGACACATTCTTCAAGATGACCCTTCAATTCGAGAGGAAGTACTCGACTCAAGGCTCGGGGGCTCCGTGCCACGTGTCCTTCGGTTTTTTCTCTCCGGATTTTTCGAGATTTTCTTGCCAAGACTTCAGATGGACCCTCAGCCAGAGCCTACGGCTCAACCTAAGGCTCGGGGGCTACTCCATATGGAGTGCGATTTTGCAATCGCACTTCCATATCAGCTCCGGTTTCAAGACAACACAGGCATTTTTTGAAGACCTTCGAAGGCAGTTTTCGAGGACGCTTGGGACTACTCGAGAAGACTTCAAGATTGCTCAAACATCAGCTGGAGTACATTCCAGCCTCGGGATGCTTCGACTACTCTTGAGGACTTTTGACTTGTAGCATTCAGGGACGCTTGAGGACTACTCGTTAAGGCCGTCAAGACTACTTGAAGCTATCCTTCTCGACTACAAAGTACTCGGGGGCTTGTCGTATGGACCTCCCTGGGCCCACTACTTCGGTGGGTACCAGAACCGACTACTCGGTGGGCCCCTGGGATTACCCGGCTTGCGCTACACGGCACCTGAAGGCGTGGAGCACAAGGACTACACAGGAGTAGTACTCGGTTAGGGAGCTGTACATGTTCCGCACTGTATGGAGGACTCCTAGACATACTCGACTAGTACTCTCTCCCTACTCCGACATGTAACCCTGCCTCCTAGACTATATAAGGTGAGGCAGGGGCCGATCTCTAGCATCCAATCTTATCTCATACAACCCACGGCGCACTATTGCACCATCTTGTAATCGTGCCCAATCAATCCAGAGCTACGCAGCATACAGGACGTAGGGTATTACGCACCTCGCGGCCCGAACCTGTCTAAATTGTGTGCCACGTGTCTCTTCCTTCGAGTTACCGATCTCGGTGAGTCACACTCATCTACTTCGGGTACGCCCCTTAGTAGGTTGCCGGTCTAAAACACCGACAATCGTGAACAACATGAAAGCTAATGTTGAGGATTTTCCTTACACCGAGCATGATCAGGCTTTGAAGCTCTTGCATGTCTTGGATCCAAATGTTTGGGGTGCTAAGGTTGAGGCCATCAAGGAGTCTGGGCAGTACTTGACTATTGAGTTGGATGACCTCTTTTCTAAGCTCAAGTCGGCTGAGGTTGACAGGAAGTTGCAATCCAAGCATGAGGGCTCGACCGACCATAGTCTTGCTCTTGTGGGCGGATCAAAGGGCAAATCTAACCCTTCCCCGTCGACGCTTTTCCTTGTCTTCTCTTATGTCCATTCCAGATGAGGAGTTTGATGTGCTGGGCGAGGAGGAGCTGGCTTTGCTCTCAAGGAGGTTTGATCGACTACACGAGATTCGGAGGAATGCAAGGCGGAGCTCAGGGACGTGCTACAAGTGTGGCAAGCGTGGCCACTTCATCGCCGAGTGCCCGGAAGCGGAGGAGAGCAAGTACAAGGTGAACGAGTACAAGGCGCACCCGAGGCGTGAAGACAAGTACTCCTCCAAGGGCAAGCACTTCAGCAAGTCCAAGAGCAAGGACAAGGACAAGCGGCGACCGAGCAAGAGCGGCTACAAGAAGAACAAGGCAAGAGCGATGGTGGCCGGTGCGAGCGACGTCGACTCAAGCTCAAGAGAGGAGCGATCAAGCTCAAGCGGCCGAAGATGAAGACGCCGGGAGGCGCAAGGGCAAGAAGAGTGCAAGACGGAACCTCAGCGGGTTGAGCTGTATGGCGCTTGAGGGCTTTTGTGGCATGGCCCATAGCTCAAGCGAAGAAGAAGAGCGAGAAGGAAGACAGCGACTCCGACTCGGAGGATGAGGTAAATCGTGACCCCGACTCTTTGCTTGCTGAGATCGCTAGGTTGAATGGCTTGATTGACAATCGTGATAGTGTGCTAAGAGATGCCAAAAAGATGAGGAAAGATCTTAGGGCTCAACTTGAGAATGCTAGCGAGAAAGTAGGAGAGTTAGAGTCAAAATTGCTTGAATTGAAACTTGAGAATGACTCTTTGAAACTTGCTCCTACTACTCCTGATGATGTTGAATGTGTTGAGTGTGATGCATGGCTGAATGAGATCAAACTGCTTAATGAGAAGAATGCTTCTACTTTGGCTAAACTAGATGCTCTTAGGACTGAGTATGATGAGCTTAAGGCTAGACCTACTTTGCTTGGTGTTTGTAAATCATGTCCTACTATGCATGCTAAGCTTGTTGACGCTCGTTCTACCATTAGTTCTTTGGAAGCATCTTTGAAATCTCCTGTTGTCAATGCATGCACTAGCTGTGATGAAGTTACTTTGCGCAATCTTGAACTTACTTCCCGTTTGGATGTCATCTATGAGGAGAATGACTATTTGAGGAAGGTGTTGGGTTGGTTGTACGGGCGGGAACCTCAATTGAAAATCATGATTGAGGAGTTCAAGAGAGCGGATGGTCGTGGTTTGGGTTTTGAGAAGTTGGGTGAGAAAGTGGGAGAGAACAAAGTGGGGAGAGTGTGTATGAGAAGTGTGTTGAGTCTAACCCCGAGTTTGAGGTGATTGGAGATATCCAAGTCCCACTTCCAAAAGCACCCAAGAACTCTTTCACACCAAAGCCCAACCACCTGTGCAACAAGCTTGACACAACCCAAGATCCACCCAAATTCCCACCTAAGACAAATGACTTCCAGAAACCGGTGAAGTTTGTGGGTGAGAAGGGTGAGAAGCCTAGAGAGAAGCCAGAGCCAAAACCAAAATCCATCCCCTTCAGGTGTGAGTACTGTGGCAAGGAGAGGCATCTTGCAGAGTTTTGCTACAAGAGGAAGAGGGATGAGAGGCTTGCTAGGGAGCAAGCAAACCAGGACAGGTATCGCCAGTCTCATGGTATTCCTGAGCCTAGAGTGCCACTTCCACGGGGTGTGGGAAGTGTGAGGAGTGTTGGCAGGTTCCCACAGAGAGGTGGTGGTGAGAGGTTTGCTAGGAGAGATGATGGTGTGCGTGCTCGTGAGAGGTTTGGTCGGGCTCGTGGTGGTTTTGCTGGACGTCCCCCTACTCGTCCTCAATACGGGTTCAGGGGAGATGATCGCAGCTTTGGGCTCCGGAGGAACTACGGACCACGTTTTCCCCCTCGTGGTGCTCGTACTCCTCCCATGGGACATGGGAAGTTTGGTGGCAAGGGAATGATGTTTGCTAACCCCCTCTTTTGAGCGGATGGCTCGACACCTTTGGTTTAACTTTCGTGTGCTAACCCCAGTGTCGAGTCGCTAGCTCATTCTCGTTCTTGTTTCGATTTGCGGGCGGGGAGGCTTGGAGGACATTTGGTTGATCGACTCTGGGTGTTCTCGACACATGACCGGAGATAAGAAGTGGTTCTCCAGCCTCACTCCAATGAAGGAAAAGATGTACATCAAATTTGGGGACAATGGACGAGGAAGGGTACTTTCGGAGGGTGTTGTGCATGTGAGTGACAAGGTAACATTGAAGAGAGTGGCTCTTGTGAAGTATTTGGGTTTTAATTTGCTTTCGGTTTCTCAGTTGCTTGATGAGGGTTTTGAGGTGCGTTTCAAGTCTGGCGAGTCTCGTTTGCTTGATTCTCGGGGTGATCTTTTCTGTATGATCATCCCCGAGGGTCAGATTTTCAGGGCTGATTTCTCTCGTTCTTTGGGTCCTGCTCGCTGTTTGATGGCCGGTCCTTCTTCTGATTTGTGGAAATGGCATAGGCGGTTGGGACTCTTGAGCTTTGATTTGGTTTCCCACTTGAGTGGTCTTGACCTTGTCCGAGGATTGCCGAGGTTGAAGCTTGAGAAGGATTTGGTTTGTGCTCCTTGTAGGCATGGCAAGATGGTAGCCACTCCCCATCCACCCCTGACCGATGTCATGACCGAGCGTCCGACAGAGCTGTTGCACATGGACCTTGTTGGGCCAGCTCGAGTTCGCTCGGTGGGTGGGAAGTGGTGTGTCCTTGTTGTGGTAGACGATTACTCTCGCTATGCCTGGGTGTTTTTCTTGGAAGATAAGAGTGAGACATTTGGTTTTGTTCGAGATCTGATCGTGAGGTTGAAAAACGAGAGGCATGGGAATGCTATTCGAGCTATCCGCAGTGATAATGCCTCTGAGTTCAAGAACTCTCGTTTTGATGCCTTCTGTCGTGATCTAGGTCTTGAACATCAGTATTCGACCCCTTATGTGCCCCCTCAAAATGGAGTCGTGGAAAGGAAAAATCGGACTCTTTGTGAGATGGCTAGGACGATGCTCGATGAGCACGGGACTCCTAGGAGGTATTGGGGCCGAGGCGGTCAATACGGCTTGTCATGTTTCCAACAGGATTTTATTGCGAGCTTTCAAGAAGAAGACCTGTTATGAGCTGATGCATGGTCGGGCACCCAAGGTGAGTCATTTCCGAGTCTTTGGCTGCAAATGCTTTATTCTGAAGAAGGGAAAACTCGACAATTTGAGGCTGGGTCTAGTGATGGTATTTTCTTTGGATATGCTAACCATTCTAGAGCCTATAGGGTGCTTAACCTTGAGACTAACAAAATCATGGAGACTTGCAAGGTAACCTTCGACGAGACAATGCCATGTACCTCTCTTGGCTTTGAATGTGCAGGTGATGAAGAGATGGCCGAGGACCTCTTTGAAGAGGAGAAGGATGGAGCTGAAGATGATGATGGAGAGAACCATGCGCCTGAAGCTGAGTGTGTACCCACTACTTCCCCTACGACCACCATGGAGCATGGACCGTCTACTTCATGGACAACGACGGTACGACAAGAGGACCAGGCGAGAGAAGCTGAAGTTGAGGGGGAGGTAGTCTCGAGGCGTGAGGCTCCCCGGCGGATTCAAGAAGTGCACCCCCTGTCGAAGATCATTGGGAACATCGACGAACGCACTACACGGTCGAGGTCCAGGAATTCCTCTCATTTTGCTCATGCTGCTTTTGTTGCCACTTTTGAGCCCAAGGACATTGGACATGCTTTATCTGATGCAAACTGGGTCAATTCCATGCATGAGGAGTTGGAAAACTTTGAGAGGAACCAGGTGTGGGAGTTAGTTGAACCACCTCCAAATTTCCATCCCATAGGAACCAAGTGGGTTTGGAAGAACAAAGAGGGAGAGAATGGGATGGTTGTGAGGAACAAGTCCAGACTTGTTGCTCAGGGGTTTAGTCAGAAGGAGGGGATCGACTATGAGGAGACCTTTGCTCCTATGGCTTGTCTTGAGGCAATTCGGATCCTTCTAGCCTTTGCCGTGGCTAAAGGGTTCAAGTTGTTTCAGATGGACGTGAAGAGTGCTTTTCTGAATGGGGTCATAGAGGAGGAAGTGTATGTGAAGCAGCCACCTTTGTTTGAGAGCGAGTTGTACCCACACAGGGTATACAGGTTGAAAAGGGCTCTGTATGGGTTGAAACAGGCGCCCCGTGCTTGGTATGGGAGATTGAGAGGTTTTCTGTTGAGCAGAGGGTTTGTGATGGGTACCATGGATAGGACCTTGTTTCTCCTCAAGCATGGAAATGACTTGTTGATTGTACAGATATACGTGGATGATATTGTCTTTGGTGGCTCGTCACATAACCTTGTTGCCAAGTTTGCGAGATGAGATGAAGCGGGGAGTTCGAGATGAGCATGATGGGCGAGTTGCAGTATTTTCTCGGGCTGCAGATCAAGCAAGTGAAGGACGGTACATTTGTGCACCAGACCAAGTACACAAAAGACATGCTGAGGAAGTTCCAGATGCAAGATGTGAAGCTGATGTCGACTCCCATGAGGAGTACGGCCACTTTGGATGCGGACGAGGACGGAGAACCGGTGGACCAGCGGGAGTACAGGAGCATGATCGGCTCCCTCCTCTACTTGACGGCGACGAGGCCAGACATACGGTTCAGTGTGTGTCTGTGCGCTCGTTTTCAGGCTTCGCCGAGGACATCACATCGACAGGCCGTCAAGAGGATTTTCGGTACCTACGATCGCCCCTCGGTCTTGGCCTTTGGTATTCTTCCTCCTCGACTCTTTCTCTTCATGGTTTTTCGATGCGGATTTTGCTTTGGTTGTCGAGTCGAGAGGAAGTCTACTACGGTACTTGCCGAGTTTCTTGGGTCTTCGTTGGTCTCATGGTCTTCCCGCAAGCGGTCTAGTGTAGCTCGGTCTACCACCGAGGCGGAGTATGTTGCGGCCGCGAGTTCTTTGTTCCCGAGTTGTTGTGGATTTCATACACTTTGAGAGACTTTGGTGAGGAGTGCACCCAGATTCCACTTCTTTGTGATAGCACCAGTGCCATAAGCGTAGCCAAAAACCCAGTGCTTCACTCTAGAACTAAACACATAGAAGTGAGGTATCATTTCTTGAGGGACAATGTGGAAAAAGGAACCATTGTGTTGAGCCATGTCCCTACCCAAGATTAGCTAGCCGACATCTTTACAAAGCCTCTCGACCAAGCTACTTTTGTGTGCTTGCGGGGGAACTTGGGGTTTGTTGCCCTTTCTAGTTGATTCTTGGTGGACTTCCTTTTGTATCATATGTATCATACTATGTTTACTTTGATGTATATACATGCTTTGCTTGATGTATAAACCATGGTAGGATAGCCATCTTGTTATATATCATGTTGCATTTGTATCATATTGCATTTTAGGATGATGAGCTTCTTTCATATGCCATTTTTGAGTTTCTTTGGCTATTTGTGAGATTTTGGTCATATGTGTGGAGAAATGGTGATGTGAGGCTATGCTCTTGGAATATTTGAGATATATGTGTGGTGAGATAGCTCCTTTTGAAATAAATGCTAATCTTGACTAATTCTTGATGAAATATGCTCCACTCGTGTGTAGTTGTGTATCCATGTCACAATTTGGTCTAAATGTGCTTTTCATGCTTAGATTGTGCTTGGATGCCTTGTTCTTGCATTTGGGCCAAAGGCCGAATATCATTGTGAATGTTTAGCCTATGTTGCATTCATGGGGGAGCATAAGCTTCTTTTTGCCGCAAAGGCACTTCATGTACCATAAAATGAATCCATCTTGAAAAGAAGTGTGTATGCTTGAAAAATGCTCCATCCATCATGTCTATGCTTAAAATGTCGTATCTTTCACATATGGGTGCAAAACATGTTGCATGATGTTCACCAGTGGAGAAGTCTCCCCGAAGTGGACACATGGCTCATGAGCTTTAACATGACATGCTTTGCTTTATGGGTGTTTGCCATGATCTTTTGCTGAGAATTTGCTATCCTTGTATGATCTTTGAATGGTATGCATGTTTGTGGCTCAAGTGTGACATGGATAGGCTTTTACATGTGAAGCGAGCCTTCTTTTGGTAAAAGCTGCTTAAATCTGAAAATTTTGCTTTGTCACATGCTTGTATTTTCATATATTACTTGTGGCAATGCTTTGACTATGCTATGATTCATATGTATGATCTTTGTCTCATTTTTAGCCTTTGACACTAGATTTGGCCTATTTGAGAAGCTCATGTAGATGTTTATATGCTTTGTTTTGCATTTCTACATTTTCACCTTGATATACATTGTCAACAAGGGGGAGAAGAGGTGAGCTTAATGAAAATTCAGAAGAGGTGAGCTGAAATTTGGGAGTTTGCATCCACATGTTCAGGGGGGCTTGCATTTGTTCAGGGGGAGCTTTCTTGCTGTTTTCGATGTGGAGTTTGTGCTTTGCTTGGCTTGTGACCTTTCTTCGCCTTTCTTTGGTTTTGGTCATGAGTTGAGCTTCTTTGTTTTTCTTTCTTCTTCCTTTCTTTCTTTCTCTGAATTTCATTTCGCGTTGTGTGTTGTCAATGCACTCATCAAGGGGGAGATTGAGGACCAGGAGCGTCCCAGTGGTCGATGGATGACCGCTCCTCAGTGATGAGTGATTGACAACGGGTGTTGGACTGACTCTTGGCTTAGTGCGCGAGGTGTAGGCCGCGGCCTAGTTCGTGTTGTTGCAGGTGAAGAACGAGCGCGAAAGGTCTTCAGCCTTGAGGGGCCTCCGAGAGATGGAGAGACAAGTAGGCTCGGTTCGAGGGACCCGGTGGACGAGCGGGGCCCCGGGTGCGGGCCACATGGTGGCGACACAAGCAAGACGAAGTCATGGACAATCGAGCCGGTGCACGGTGGCGGTCGAGTCAAGTGTTTGGCGGGAGGCCGGACCGAGCACGCGGGGTTTGGTGGTTTGCCCACAAAACCATCGGCGGACGGTTTCTTGGTTTGGGCCTGAAAACCAAGTCCGAGGGCCCAATACGACGGAGACGGGATTCGGGTGTGTCGGGAAGCTTCGAGGCAGAGGACACGCGGCGGGATCGCATGGCTTGCGTCAGGAGGACGCGGGGTGCGGCAAAGGCGTGGCCGTCCGATGGCAATACCCACAAACATTACCTTAATGCCCCTACGTGGGTTGTATCGCCAGTAGTTAAGTTAGGGGTAGTCGAGTCATTTACCACTCCGGCGGGACCTGGTATATAAGCCATGAGTGTGTGTGGATGGCTCTCTCTCTCCGCGACTTAGGGTTTCATTTCCTCCCTCCCATTGCTCATTTTCGTAGCTATTTTTCCTTCCTTTTTCTCTAGGCTAGCATGAGAGCTTCATGAGAGATTTGTTGAGAGGGATGGATGCTAGGGCGGCATGCTAGACCTTGTGAATCTTTCCTGGTTTGTATAGAAGATTCGGAGTTGTGTTTCTCGTGGTCTTTTTGTGCTTGTTTTCGTGCCTTTGTTCCTGGTTCGATTCCGCGGATTTGAGTGGGTTTCTCCCCGGATTTCTTTGAGGAAAACATGGATAGATGTCTCGTGCATCTTTGTGATTGATCTTGTGCCCTCAAACGCCGGGAAACCACTTCGATTCGAAGTTTTTCATTCGGTGCTCAAGTTTTTGGTGGTGTTCAAAGGATTCGCGATTCCCCGTGATTTAGGGAGTTAGGAGGCAAGATTTTTGGGCTATAGCATCCTTGTGTGACGCTTTTCAAGTCCCCAAACCCTTGTCTCCTCAGCTTCAACCGTTTGGGAAATCCGATGATGATTTGGTGGAGTTGACTTTCGGGGTCGGGCGTTTTTCGCTCCGTCCGTCACGGCGGACGGTCCCGCGAGGACGCGCGGACGGTCCGCACCGCTAGGGTTCGTCCGTGTTCTTCGTGTTCTTGCTCGCCTTTCGTTTCGATCCGTCGCGTTTTTGGTTTTCGGTTGGACGGAGTTTCGGACGGTCCGCAGCAGAGGGTGGACGGTCCGCGGGTGCACGGCGAGACGGTCCGCGTGCTCCCCGCGGACGGTCCGTGGTGCGGGTGCGTCCCTGTTGGTTGTGTGTGTTTAACGGACGGTCCGCGGAGTAGGGCGGACGGTCCGCGGTGTTGGCGCGGACGGTCCGCGGTAGCAAGCCGGACAGTCCGCGCGGCCCATCGCGGACGGTCCGCCCTGTCTAGCTGGACGGTCCGCCAGAGGCTGTGAGCTTTGCTTCTTGGTTCGATTCCTCCCTTCCTTTCTAATGCTTCCGCATGTGCTTCAAGGAATCGTTCCTAAGGCTAGAGGTTGATCCATAACCTCGTTGTCTTGGCGATTGGTGTGTGATTCGATCCATCGCTTGTGTGTGACCGGGATTTGACTAGGGCATAGGCCGGGTTCTTTGGGAAGAATTTTTACCGGCTCCTATTCACTCCCCTTCTCTAGTCGCCATCTGATCCTTCAGCGTCTTGGATCTCCGGGGAGCGAACGACCACCTCCAAGGCGGGCTCTGGCAGTGTGGCAGCCTCCTCTCCTCCAGTCGTTGCGGCGGCTCCTCCGGCGGCCACCTCCAACAGCTCGGGGGCTCCTCCGGTAGCCTCCTGAGTCTCTGGTGTCAAGTTCTCCACGGGCACCGCCGATGGGATGTCGTTCCCCTCGGCCTCAGCGCGTGTCAACGAAAAGACAAGTGCATCAGCGTTATCTGACGACTACGACTACTCTTCGGGGATACTACAACCTCAGCAGAGTACTCACCTTCGACTACGCTGGCTTCAGGCAACGTAGCCTCAGCAGCCGACGCTTCAGGCTCCGCCTGAGGGGCGGGAGCGGACTCCTCAGCGGGCGGCGCGGTTTCTTCTTCCACCACCGCTGCAGAGGGTTCATCCCCCTCCCAGGATAGGTCCGTCGACTTCCTGCAGAGTACACAAGTCGGTTGTCAGTCAAGCACGACTACCACATCAAGTACTGCTTGGGAAGACTTAACACTTACAAGCTTCACCGGACCACCGTCACGGTCGGGGCGCCGAGGATGCTGGCGATGTCCACCAGTCCAGCCTCGGCGGGCGCCTCCTCTTGCGCCTCTGCGGCCGCTGCCTCTTCGCGGTAACGGCCGGCGGGCGGGCGCGCTCTCTGCGCTTCTGCGGCCACCACCTCTTCCGCAGCAGCATCAGCGGGTTCCGTGCTCTCCTGAGCAGCAGGGGGCTGGCGCTCCATCTGCGCCAAGAGTTCTTCGACAGTGGGGGCTGGCCTGTGACTCCCAGCAACCTCCCCCACCGTGTCCCACTCGCCTTCGTCACCCTAGTCAACGGGCCCCGTAGGTGGCAACTCCTGCAAGCAAGGAAACTTCTTCATCAATAAGTGAACTCGAGACACAAGTACTCGACTATACTACTCAAGACGGTTTACCTCTTGGGACGTGGTTTCAGTGACCTTCAATTTCTTCGTCACACGCTTGCGAGACGCATTGTGCGGCCTCCGTGGCGGCGCAGCCAGACTAGCCTCTAGGCTAGCTGGTGGATCCTGAACGAGAGGCACGTGAGGTAAGCCAGGACGGCTGAACCTCGACCGCAGCAGGAAGCGGTCCTGCAGCGTCGCCTCGTCGTCGTCGTCCTTGTCGGACGTGTCCTCCACGACTACGGTGTTGTCTCCTTCGCGGACCTCGCGCCGCTCCTTGGCCTTGGTCTTCCCCTCCTCTGGGATCTCGAGTTCCTGAGGGGGCGGCGGCGGCTCGGAGACAAATTTCTTCAAGTCATCCTGCAAGAACCAACTCTTCAGTGCAACTACTCACATGGAATGGGTACTCGACTCTGGGTGCGGCTACTTACCTCCTTTGGCGGGCGCGCAGCGGAATACTCCGGTACGGGGCACGTCGTGTACGGCGGCATGTCCTTGAAGATCCGCGCTAGCCGGTCGACAATGTCGTCGTCGTCGACTTCGTCTCCAGGCATCCGCGACGTGTCGTCATCGCCGGTGTACTCGAACCCCAGGGTGTCGCGAGCCATCAGCGGCTGCACCCTGCGCTTCATGAAGCTGAAGGCCACGTGCTCGGCCCTCAGCCCAGCTTCCCTCAGCGCCTTTATTTGCGCCAACAGCTCGGGTAGCTAGATCCCTTCTTGCATCGTCGGCTCCGTGTTCCACCACGGGCGGTGCTTGGGCTGCTTCCCGCTCGGCTTCGGCGGTCCCGGATGGTGGTTCGTGACGTAGAACCACTTGGCCTTACAGTCTTGGTTGGAGTCTATGAGCTTGTACAAGAGATACTGCTCGGCGGCGTCCTCCCGCATCTGGATCCCCGCTCCTCCGACTACCCGCGGGTTGCTGGCGCTGGGTTGCGGCTTCACCCGGAAGAACTTCCGGAACAGGATCCAATGGGGCTTGATCCCCAGAAAAGCTTCGCAGAAATGAACGAAGACTGCAGTGTGAAATATACCGTTGGGGTTGAGGTTGAGGTACTCGATGCCGTAGTACCCCATGAGCCCCTTGAAGAAGTTGCTCGCCGGGAGGGAGAGCCCGCGCTCTGCAAATCGCGCGAACATCGGGATCTCATCTTCATTCTTCTCCATCGGGTACGGATCCCCGGCGGCGGCCCTCCGCATGTCCACTTCCTTCTTGCGGAGGAATCCACTGTTCAGCAGGGTGAGCAAGTCTTTGGTCTTCGCCTTCGACTTCTTCCACTCGCGGTTTGGATCTGGCCGCGGCGGGGACACCGGCGGTGATGTCCCTGCGGCAGATCCAGTGGCCTCTTCGCGGGACCTCTTCTTCCCCGCGGCGGCAGCTTTCGCGGTCTTGGACGGAGATGGCTTCATCCTCCAAGTACACTGGGTCTTCACGCGCATTCGCTCGGGGGCTACTGCGGTGGCTCTCTCCGGCGGCGCACTTGGATCTACACTTCACTCAGCGGAGGCGGCGACGCGATTTCAGGCCAAGATCTGTTTGGAATGGCTACAGCTGCGTAGGGTGAAAAACCCTAAGGGTTTTGGCTTCTATTTATAAGTCAACGCGGCCCTCCAACGGCCGGATGGATAAGTTTGCGCTCGGCTGACTCAGCGGCCGCGCGTGACTCTTCAACTTCAACTAGTCGACGCGCCTCACCTCGGCGGCTCGGCTACTTCTACTCGACTTTCTAGGAAGCGACAAGACTCAGGAGCATCTCAGGACACATTCTACAAGATGACCCTTCAATTTGAGAGGAAGTACTCGACTCAAGGCTCGGGGGCTCCGTGCCACGTGTCCTTCGGTTTTTCTCTCCGGATTTTTCAGGATATTCTTGCCAAAACTTCAGATGGACCCTCAGCCAGAGTCTACAACTCAACCTAAGGCTCGGGGGCTACTCCATATGGAGTGCGATTTTGTAATCGCACTTCCATATCAGCTTCGGCTTCAAGACAACGCGGGCATTGTTGAAGACCTTCAAGGGCAGCACTCGAGGACGCTTGGTACTACTCGAGAAGACTTCAGGATTGCTCAAACATCAGCTGGAGTACATTCCAGCCTCGGGATGCTTCGACTACTCTTGAGGACTTTTGACTTGTAGTACTCGGGGACGCTTGAGGACTACTCGTCAAGGCTATCAAGACTACTTGAAGCTATCCTTCTCGACTACAAAGTACTCGGGGGCTTGTCGTATGGACCTCCCTGGGCCCACTACCTCGGTGGGTACCAGGACCGACTACTCGGTGGGCCCCCGGGACTACCGACTTGTCTTCTTGCACTCGATGGCATGAAGCACAAGGGCTACGGAGGAGAAGTACTCGGTTAGGAAGCTGTACATGTCCCGCACTGTATGGAAGACTCCTAGACGTACTCGACTAGTACTCTCCCTATTCCGACTTGTAACCCTGCCTCCCGGACTATATAAGGCGAGGCAGGGACCCCTCTCTCATCATCTCATCTCACGGCGTACAATTGCACCATCTTGTAATCGTACCCAATCAATCCAGAGCTACGCAGCATACAATTGCACCATCTTGTAATCGTACCCAATCAATCCAGAGCGACGTAGGGTATTACGCACCTCGCGGCCCGAACCTGTCTAAATTGTGTGCCACGTGTCTCTTCCTTGGAGTTACCAATCTCGGCGAGGCCACATTCATCTACTTCGGGTACTCCCCTTAGTAGGTTGTCGGTCTAAAACACCGACAGAGGGTCAACCAACTCCCAAACCTGATTCCTCTCAAAGTTCTCCAACTCCTCATGCATCGAATTAACCCAATTGTGATCAGATAGTGTGTGTCCAATGTCTTTGGGCTCAAAAGTAGCAACAAATACAGCATGAGCGAAATGAGAATTGTTGCGAACCCTCGACCGTGTAGTGTGTTCATTCATGTCACCGATGATCCTCAAAGCTGGGTGATCCACTTGTACTCGCCGGGGAGGTTCTCGCCTCGATGCTACCTCCCCCTCAACAACAGCTTCTCCTCGTTCTTGATTTGTCGTTGTAGGTGTAGGAGAGGGTTCGTCCACCACCGTAGTCAAAGTAGTGGGTACATGTTCAGCCGGGGGCACCACACCGCCATCTTCATTGTCTCCATGTTCATGCTCCTCCTCCTGAAAGATCTCCTCGCCAAGCTCATCATCACCTTCTGAAAGCACACGCCCACGCCCATTGTCCCCAAAAGTGATGTACCTCATTGTCACCACCGGGACGAGACTTGAGAACCACCCCCTGTCTCCGGTCATATGCCTCGAGCAACCGGAGTCAATCAACCAAATGTTCTTCAAGTCTCCCACCTGAAATTCAAAAATGAGCACGTGAGCGAACAAACGACTCGGCAACGGGGTTAGTACCAAAAGAGTAAAACCGGTCTTGAGCCATTTGCTCGAAAGTGGGGTTAGCACACACCAAACCATCTTTCCTACCAAAACTACCACCACGAACACCACCACTGTAACCACCATGAGGGAACCAACCCTCTCTAACTGGAGGAGGACCAAAACCACGAAAGAAAGACCGTTGACCGTCCCTCCTCTCCATCTCAAAGCTACGGCTCCTCCCATTCCCGTACTGAACACGAGGGGGAGAACACCTAACAAACTGACCACCTGCTGACTCTCCAGACCAACCACCAGCACCACTACCTCCAGAACCGAACCCTCTCGACTCACCTCCTCGAAAACCACTCCGCCCAGAATTCTGGGGGGGGGTTGAACCGCCTAGCTAGGCCGGTCTAACCGCCCCCTCTGGGCAGGGCCGGTCTGACCGCCCTCTCCAGAACAGCTCCCCGGCTGCGGGAACTCTCTAAGCATGCCATCACGGTTATCAAGCAAAGATCCGAGCCTCTCATTCTCCTGGCGCAAGAAGGGAAGTTCATCACGCACCTCGTCGTCGGACTCAGAGTCCGAGTCGCTCTGTGTGCTCTTCTTGCTGCCGGAGCTCAGCGCCATGGTGCAGAAGCCATCTCTAGCGAAGCAGCTCAGCCCGCTCAGGTTCTTGGACGACTTCCTGCTCTTGCGACGATCACCTTCATCCTCACCTCTTGCTCGAGCTCGAGGTGGAGTACGCGGAGCCCGGAGTCGACGTCGCTCGCTCCAACCATCGCTCGGGCCTTGCCTCGGCTCTCCTTCTTCCTCGATCGTCGCTCTTCCTTGTGCTTGTTCTTGTACTTGCTCTTGTGGTCGCGCCTCGACCGGTACTTGCCATCCATCCTCGACTTGTGCTTGTAGTCGTCCTTGTTCTCGACCTTCTCCGGGCAATCGGCGATGAAGTGTCCCGGCTTGCCGCACTGGAAGCATGTCCTCGTGTTCCTCCTCATGTTCACCCGGTTCTCGTGCAGCCTCTCGAACCTCCTCGTCAACAGCGCCAGCTTGTCCTCTCCAAGCACATCGAACTCCTCATCTGGCACAGACATCAGAGAGGACAAAGAGAACATCCTGGTGGATGGGTTAGTGTTAGCCTTTCCTTTTGAACCACCAACAAGGGCAAGACTATGGGAATCAGTCGGACCCTCGAGCTTGGCAGTCATGCCCCTATCCACCTCAACTGTCTTGAGCTTCGAGAACAGCTCGTTCACCGTCAGAGTGTCAAACTTCTCCGACTCCACAATGGCCTCGAACTTTCCGCCCCATATTGTACGATCCAAAGAGTGTAAGAGCTTGACAGCTCTATCATGATCGTCGTACGGGAGCACGTCCACATTGGCCCTCATGTTGTTCACAACCACCGTGAACCTGCGAAATAAGGCATCGATGGACTCACGGGGAGATGAGTGAAGTTCTCGTACTCTCTCCGGTAGGTCGCATACATACGTGCTCGAACACGGGCATTCCCAACATGAGCCTCCTTCGACGACCGTCCAAATCCTACAAGCCAAGTGCTCGGTGTGCACCGATCGAACTCGGGTGACACAAAGCACAAAACAAGTAGTCGACCGCCTTATTGTTGGCGTCGAACATGTCCCTCGATCCTGGAGCGAGGAAGTTCATCGGCTGGACATAGGCTGTGTCCACCATGACATCCCAAAGGATCTGACCCTTGCCGCGGAGAAATGCAGCCATCCGTTTACTCCACATCTGGTAGTTCTTGCCATTGAAGTGTGGAGGACCTGGACCCCGTTCCTGGTACGCCATCCTTGGATCTTACACTGGTTAGAGTCAATAAAAACCCGAACCGCTCTGATACCACTTGAAGGACCGATTGGGCGACTAGAGAGGGGGGAGTGAATGGGAGCCGATAAAAATTCTTCTCCATGGAGATTGAAACTCTAACAAGATGAACTCGCTCGGTCGGACCCCCGAGATTACACACTCCGCACTTCTACCTTCCGCTTGCCAAAACCACGTGGTCACTGGAGTGCTACTGGTCCTAGGAGCAAACACTACCAGCAACCTTAACACACACACGCACCCACGACAGCGGAAACAACTCGAAAGCCGGCTGTCCAGAGGGGGGCAGTTAGACCGGGTATGGGGGCAGTTAGACCGCCTCCACCAAGCAACCAAGAAATCCTCGGAAACACCTCTTCCGAGCACCAAAACGCACCAAGGTTTCACCAACAGAGATCTCTGGTCAGGGCCATGCTAGCTACCAGAAAATCTTGGTGAAAACCAAAACTTCACCCAGGGGCCTAGGGGCGGTTAGACCAGCTACCAAGGGCGGTCTAACCTCCTGTACCCAGCAACGAACTCCAAGCAAGAACACCTAGCAAACGGCACGAGAACGACCCGAAATTTCACCCGGACGCTCCTCGATCAAGGCGAACAAACTCACGAGAGGAAAATCCGGCGAAACGGGAACTTTGACCTCGAAGGCCCGGGCGGTTAGACCGCCCCCTCCAGGCGGTTAGACCGCCCCTTCCAGAAAACCTACTCGCGGGTCAAACCTCAACTTCCCAGCGCCCGATCTCCCGAATCACTCCACGGATTGCAGCGAAACTTCGGGAATAGCTGGGTTACCTCCTGGGAAACCTCTACCTTAAAGGAATCGACCCGAATCGCTCACAATCGAGAGGAATCGAAGAACTCGCCTCACTAGGTCAAGAACTCCCCCAACTCGAAAAACCACCAAATCGAGTCCGATTCAAGAGAGATTTGGGGGCAAAGTCACCAGCCAAAGAGGCACAAGATCCTCATACGTGACACCCACCAAAAACCCCAAGAGTTGGCTACCATCCATCCCCTTAAAGAGTATATATGGAGGCACCCAAAAGACTAAACTACCCTTACTTAATAACTAGGGATACAAGCCCCTGAAGGGCGAATTTGGAAGTCTTCAGATTTTCTTCATCGGACGGATGCCCGGCGACCGCAACCTGCTTAGCCTCGACGCAAGCCTTGCGATCCCGACACGTGTCCTCCGCTTCGAAGCATCTCGGCACCAGCGACCAGGGCGGTCAGACCGCCCCCCTCGGGCGGTTAGACCGGCCTGGGCAATCCCGGCCGGCCCGGGCGGTCGACCACCCCCCTGCGGGCGGTTGAGGCCGGCACGGGTGGCCACACCTCCTCGTCGAGTCTTCGGCCTCGGTTTTGTGGCTCAGCGAGTAACCCGGTGGTTTTACGGTGAACCACCGCAAACCCCCGCGAACTCGGTGTAGCCTCCGCCAATCTCCACTCATGACTTGGCTCCCACGTAGTCCCGGCTCGACCTTTGTTTTGAGGCTCTACCACGAAACCGTCCATGACTTCATCTTCTTGTTCATGCCACCATGCGGCCCGCACTTGACCCCGGCCCGGCCACCGGGTCCCTCGAACGAAGCCTACTTGTCTTCTCCACACACGAGGCCTCACCGGCAACGACCTTTCGCACTTGTTCTTCACCGCACAAACACGAGTCAAGCGCAACCTGCACCTGCAATACTTAGCCAAGAATCAGTCCACACAACGTTGTCAATCACTCATCACATAAGGAAGCGACCATCCACCGGTCCTCGAACCACACATGGTCCTCAACGACGTCCCTGCTCCAGCCCCCGTGTTTGGGCATTTAATGCTCCGACACCACAGGACACGCGCCACATCCCTGACACGCCTGGGGATCACGCCTCGGTGCTGTTCCACCGACTCCCTGGGGAAGGCCATCCCCGCCACTGTGTAGCACTGTGCGATGAGGCCGGTGTCAGCCCTGTGACGCTGCGCCACCTACTCCTGTATGGCTAACGCGCGGAGCCCTCGAAAGGGGGGCGACGACACCCTCGAATACCTTTTACGTGACTACACAGGGCTACGTCGTGACATCAGGCCGGCAGGAGCGGTCTTCCCCGTTGCTGTCAACCCTGTGTGGCCATCCCCGCCACTGCAGTGCCACGCCGGGCACTGTGGCGACACCCTCAACGCTGTTGGAGTGCACGGGGACGGGACGTCACCACGACCGCCACTGTGCCGCGTACGGGCCCCCCATCGACGGCACCCTCGAATCGGCCCACGGGCAGCGTCCGCACCACCAACCACTACGCCACCACCCTCGAAGTTGCTCCTGTACGAGCACAGGACGCGCCACGACGCCTCGACTGGAGCGGGACTCGCCAGGACGGTCGTCAGCTCCGTGGCACTACTCGCCACACCTCCACACGTAGGAAAATAGTGCGGCACGCATGTAAACTGCTCCCTCCTTGGCCTATAAAAGGAGGGGTAGTCCCCCAGCCGCAGGGGACGAGGGACGACGGATAGCGATCACCCACACGCTTTCCGCCTTCACCACGATATTGGCACTTGCCTCAATCAATACCTCTGGGACTTGGAGACCCGGCCTCCTCTCCCACCACGCTTGTAGCCCCCCTCTACGAGCACCACGGTGCGAAGCAATATAGTGCCCCGAGCACACCACTGCTGGACGTACGGCCCCGGCCGGAACCAGGATAAACCCAATGTCATTAGTTGCTAGCACCGGCCCGTCGAGAGGCAGATCTCAGCGCTCATTACTAGTTAGTGTCGGGACTACATTCCGCAAGTTGGCGCGCCAGGTAGGGGCGTCGCGCTGAAGATCGGCTCGTCACCAGCCCTCTCGATGGTGATTCGCACCAAGTACCACGGCTAGAGGTATTCCATGGGCAGCTCGGACCCCCTCCCAGCCGGGTTCGAAATCCGGTTCGGGAGCCTGAACTTTCAGGCCACGGGGAACGGCTACCTCATGCGCATCACCAACCGCGATGAACTCCGCGCGCGGCGGCAGACCGGGGCCGACCCGGCCTCCGTCGCACCCGCCACTCACGCCCCGGCGTCCACCCACGTGGATGCGCGGGCCCTTCGCCGCCTCGACGCCGCCGACGCTCGGCCGGCGCTCGTGACGGGCGCGGACGAAGCGCCGCCGCGGCGCGTGCGTCGCCTCACGGCGCGACGCGTCCCGCGGCGAGACGGCCACCACCCCGAGCGGGGGGGAGCGCTCGGTTTCGGGGCCACGCATCCCCATCGGTACGCGCGGCGCCACGGCGGCGCACGTCACCTCCGCCAACACCGACGCGGCGGCGCGAAGGGTTCACCCTGGCCGCCACGTTTCGGCCGCCAGGGATCCCAGCACCTCCACCGCCGACGAGTCGTCCCACGGCTCCCCCAGCGAGCTGCCACCCGCCACCTCGCACGGGTACGCGGAGTGGGAATTCTCCGGCGTGCCTGACCCGGTGATGTTCCGGCGGTTCCTCGACGCCACGGACTACTGGTTCGGCTACTCTGACGACTCCAGCGCCGGGAGTTACGATCTCGCGCGGGAGTGCTTTGTCGTGCTCGCCAACGACCAAACTAACGCCGCGAACACGGCAGAAGTCGGCGACGGAGAAGTCCCCCCCCCCCCCGGCCGGGAACTTGACCGCAACAGGGTGCAGGGCCAAGCGCTCCTCCCCCCTCACGCGCGAGCCGGAGATAGCCCACACCTCCAACAGGATACGGCCTTTCTCCCTCGCCTCTGTACCAGCGGGTCGCTCGTGAAATCGAAACTCTCTACCCCAGATTTGCCTAAGTCAAGGAAACGAGTAGCGGAACAGCGTGGCAAGCGAAACAAAGACAGTGTTTCTATTTACAAAATACTTCAAACAAACAGTTGTTCATTACACGCCCACGAGGCCCAAATGCTAACATCTAAACAAAAAAGGGCTCGATGCCCAGTGGTCCTCAGGCTTGGGGGTCGTCGGCACCAGGGGCATCGGGGAACAAAATGTCCATGAAGTCCTTGGCGAGTGTATCAGCGGCGGTGGCGGCGAGCGCGTTCGCACGGTCCATTGCTACTTCGTCTTCAACGCTGACCGGGACGACGTAGCCTGACGACACAGCCTCGAAGTCCACCTGATAGTGGGACGCCACCACGCCCAGAGCCTTCTTGATGCCCAGGTGAAGGGCGCGGCACATGCGCTGGGAGACATGCCCCCCGAGGGCGCGCAGGCGGCTCGCCAGCGGACTCCCGGCCTGCGCCGCGCCCTCCTCCACCTCTTGGCAGATCTCGAGGGCGGCGGCCTTGTTGACGGTGAAAATCCGTCAACCTAGCCATGAGTTTACCTTCGGTGTTGGCATAACTTTTGTATCTTATTCATTGGTACTAACCCCCGTGGTATAACAAGTTCACTTGTGCATGTCGGTTTTGGAGTTAAGTGTTTACGCAGGGTTTTAACGTTGAAAGCAAGACTTTCGGGATAAGTTCATTAAGCACCTCATGACAAGACCTTGAAGCCCGATACAAGTCAAGCAATGAAGTGAACATGACTCCAAGAGCCCAAGGACCAAGCCCGAGAAGATGATAAACTCCGAGGGCCCGAACCGAGAAAAAGTCTTGAATCTTGCAAGACAAGGAGTTGAGTCCAATTCGGAGAGAAACCGACGTCAAGGGCCCACATGCAAAAGGGGAGAACATCTAGAAGACGTGGGAAGCAACACCGGGCGAAGCGGGCCGCGAGATGGGCCGGGTGGGCCCGGGCCGGTCGGCCCGGCCGGCCGGCCCGGCCCAATTCGGGGCCCAATCGGCCTCTCCTTTGACCTAATTGCTTCTCGGGCTATAAATAGCCCCCACGACCGAGAGCCACGCGAACCGAAGTCGTATTCCGCCGCCGAGGAGCGAGAGAAGCTCGAGGGACACCAACTTGAAGATGAGGGTCGTGCTAGTTGTCTAGGGTTTCCCGGCCGACGTGGGAACCTTGCATGGAAGACCACGTCGGAGCTCGGAGCGAGGATCAAGATCGAGGGAGGGCCCCGGTGGTGATCTTGTTCATGTAATCATTCATGGTGAAGTTTGTAAGTGAATTCGATTTCTAGCGATCAAGTGCCTTCTCGATGATTTTGTTTTCTTCTTGGTTTTGCTTCTTCTACGATCTATACTTAAGATAGATTACATAGGGTGCTCTTGTAGCCGCGGTGGCTAGAGGTGCATACCGGACCGGCCAAGTGATTTCAACTTGTTCTATCGAACTCGCCCTAAGCTCCCCGCATGAATAGGGATACGTTGTGACGAACGGGGGTCTTGAAAGGCGGATGTTTTCGGAGTCGGATGGGAAGGCCACGATTTAAAGATGCTTTTAATGAGATTCGCTTTGCTATCTTCATCTATCTTGTTTGGAGCTACAACATAAGCATGATCTAGATTCTCTAGATTGGTTATCTCTTGCTTTCTCTTGTTACCTCTTTAGTAGATTAGATTAGATTCGTTTTCTTTATGAGTTAGTAGATTAGATGCAACTTGTCTTCATTAGATAGCTTTACCTTGCTTTACTAGATTGAATCCTTGCGTTGCACATTGTTCCACGGATTCGATACCTTGGGTTCACCACTCGAGGGAAGAAGGGTCCCTTGACTACGACGGGAGACTTGTCCGCTTGCAAGTCACAAACGAACTTTGATACAAATATTGACCGTCAACAAGCCCCTTTTTCTGGCGCCGTTGCCGGGGAACAAGCAATCAAGATCCGATCTAGTATCACTTATCTTTCAGTTTTTCTTTTGATTTTCTTTTGCATCTCTTATGTTTGATCATCCTCAAAAAGAAAAAAAAATCAATCTAATCTAGTTTTGATTAACCCTAGTTCTTATGTTTAGATTTTTGTTTTATCACTAACCCTAACCGGAGATGGTTGGCTACCTCTCCAAGAAACCCAAACTTTTTTTGTGGATGATCCAGGAAAACTTTACAGGCAAAAGGTGACATGCAACACAAGTTAAAAGGGTGGAAACCCTAGATTCAAAAGTTGAAGTCGAAGGACCGTCGAAATCTCCAAGGGAATCACCACCTCCAAGTCAAGACGCCGGAAGGCCGTTCAAGATCAACGAGGACGGAGAAGATGGAGATGGAGAAAGAAGCTCAACACCTAAAGGCTGCCAAGGCAAGATCCACATGCGGGGTGTTCATCGTGATGAAGATGTTAGAGACGCAAGTGGGACAACTTGCTTGGGACAACCGATTGGTGACAAAGAAGAATATACGAGACAACTCCAAGGTCCCAAGACGGCGAAGGCTACTCAAGCTCATTCGGGAGAGATGAAGGATCACACTAGAGACCATGAAGATCACAACCGAAGACCGGAGTTCGAGATGCTTTGAGCCACAAGGAAGTTGTTGCATTCGTCAAGACCAAAGGACAAAGCCGACTCGTGAAGACCAAAAAAATTGACTAAGCCAAAGTGGGTACCCAAGATTGCAACGCCCGCAAAGAGCGTTGATCCGGAGTAATCAAGTGAAGAAGTCTAGCCATGGACTATAAACGAAGCGCTAGGCGGGGAGGCAACCCGTTTCGTCGAGTCAAGAATAAGCTACGGGAGGACAACCCGATTCCAGGTTTTTCAAGTCTTTTTAAATTTAATTCAGTTCTGAATTTTACTACGCAAAACATTAGACTTAGAATGGTTGAACAATATTAGAGACATAATTCTTGGTTGAATATTTTGCTTGATCATAAACCCTTTACATGAACCATCCTATGCGATTGTTTGCTTCTTTTTCGAGAAACCACAACCAAAAAAAAAATTTCAGAACCTTAATCAACCTTTCAACCTCGTTATGGTGCTGAGGTTGACTTGTTTTTCATGCTAAAAACACACGAGTAGAGCCACGACTTGTATCTAGATGTTATTTAAATTTCAGCATGTGGTAGGACTCGCGTGAACCTAGAAACTTGATATTTGGTTGGTTAAAAAAAAATCCATATCCTTGGTTTCTCTAAGATTAGAATTTTTCTAAGCCTCACTTAATTTTATTTCATTCAAAATCTCTCTCATCTAATCGAAATTAGGACCTAAACCTATGCCCCCTTGATCGAGCCGGGAAAAGCTTGCTCTCAACCAATGAAGGCAAACTATACCGGTGAGACCGAAATCGACGTAATAAAAAAATATTTTCGACTTGCATTTGTTTTTAATGGTTTAAAAACTTCTCTAAAATTATGTTCGAGCTCTTGCATGGCTCTGAAAAATATTTTTAAATTTCGAAATTAGAGGAGTGCTTAGCCTTAAAGGGAGGCAATCTAGTTAACCTAACCATGCATGCACCATGGTACATCACGGGATGCCCCTCCAACATATTTAAACCACATGCAAAGTACAAGCATGGGGGGGCAGCCAAGGCTTTGTTTTGTAGGAATATCATGGATGCATGTGAGGCAAGGGAGTATGGAAGTGAGTCAAAACATGAAGCATCAAGTGGAAGGACCAATAAAGGAGTGGACGAGAGCGTTTGGGCGGTGCAACTCGTGGAGCACGCGGGCGGGGAAAGTTGCGAGAGGTGAAATGATCGTGCTGGAAGAAAGACGAGGCGGGGAGGAGCACCGAGGCCGGCCTCACCTACATAAGGAGCCCCCCCCCCCCCGGCTCCCGTTTTCGCGAGCAAGCTTCCCTCTCCTTCCTTTGTTTGTGTGTTCAAGTTTGTGTGCTCAAAACCTCCGTAGACATAGCCAACCTTCCCAAGCTTGATAGCTCAAGAAAAAAAAAATCCACATCCTTAATCCACTCAAAGTCCAGACTCCAAAATAATATTTGTGTACCTTGTTACCGGGTGGAAACCCCGGATATTTATTTGTGAGGGAGAGTGCTGCAATCAAGGAAGAAAACTACAAGTCTTTTCACCAAAGAAGAAGGGATCATCGTCGTCTAAGCCATCATCGACAACCTCTTCGAGGAGGCACTCGGTTTCCGAGATTCCTTGGAGTATGGAGGAGGACACGGCACCGCCAAGGAGGAACCACACTCTTCTCCTTGGTGGCATGAGGGCCACACAAAACTCGTTTATTAGGTTTACCAAACTTCAATAACATATGGAGGAGCCGCCTGTCCAACCTCGCCACTTGACACGATCATCCGCTCCACCTCCATACGCTCCGCGGTATTCCGAGGGGTATGTCATCATGACGGAGGAGGAGAAGAAGCTCGCTCGCCTTAAGTAGAGGCTTGTAGCGAACGTCGACATCGACGACCAAGCTCTCCACATATTGGGTTTCACACGGGACACCGGTGCAATTCTCTAGCGGAGTGTCGGCAAACACCCACAAGGAATTCGCCTAGGAAATTTTCATGACCATGGCGCATACCCTTGATGAAGGAGTGTTGAGTCTCTCATTCCGTTGGAGGGAGCCCACAAGAGGAGAAGAAGGAAGACACCGTCGGAAGGGTAACCTTGATCAACGATGCTATTTCTAGCACTTTGATGGGGTAATCTCCTTTCATCCATGGGTTGCAATCGATCTTGAGATGTAATCACACTTTGTTGGATTATCTATCTATCATCTTGTGCTGAAAATACTTTAATGCTTAAGGCTAGCAACCATGCCATAAAGGGAGTATAGGCCTCAATGCTTCCTTGGATCCATTCAACACAATCCCCGATAGATTAGATTGGTTTTCATGTTCGAAATGATTGCATGTTCTAGTATCGTAGACCCATGGGCGAGTGTCCCCTATTTTCAAAAAGGGAGCTCCGGAACAAGTATGTGCATAAAGGCACATGGGAAGGCTTTTGGAGTATGATCACGGGAAGAGACCATCAACGAAGAAATACTATCCAGGAACCCCATCATCCAAGTGTGTCACTTTTGTGCAAGTGGATTTTTGGGGAGAATAAGAGAGACATAGATAACCAACACGGAGTTGAATTGGATTTACTCGCAGCCAATCAACCCTACTCACCTATGATCAACCGGTGGTGTTGTGAGCAACATCGGATTCGGGAGATCGGGTTGTTACCTCTCCATGTTGACTATCTCTTTAAAACCGGGTATTACAAGGAACCCAAATCATCTCCTACCGGGACTTCCCTAGGAATATATGAAGAAAGGAAAATATAAGAGTGAAGATGAGAGAGGAGGCTTCGAAGTGGCCTAGGTGAATTTGCCCCTTCCGGATTGAAGATTAAGACTTTTCTTGAGGGGAAGAAGATCGGTTAGAGGAAGGACTTCTTGTGCCGGCGAAAAAAAAATAATAAAAGAAAAGAATTATAGGAGAAGGATCTTCTATGGCCCAAGAAGGAGGTGCACAACAAAATTATGTCCCACCATTCGGAGAAATTCCGGCATCGCCATATTACTACGGTGGTGTACCAATGCAAGCATGGGGGAGTGGTGCAGCCATACCCCCACCATTTTTGCGGTACCCAACGTAGCCTTTGCGGAGCCATATGCACACCTTCCTCAACCACAACAAAATGTGGCCACCATTGGAGGATACGCTGCAAGGATCATGCAAATTATTGCAGCCATCCAAACCAATGCAAACCAAATGGGTGAAGGAAATGCAAACGTCGCTTATGTGCTTGGACACCTTCACCTAGAACCGTCAGACAATTCATAGGAGGATTGGTGCATTCCTATTACAAGTAAGGGTACAACAACCAAGACTATCAATATCAACCACCGGCGGAAGATTAGAGAGAGGAGGAGCTTTAGTTATCTTTCCTTTACCCCCCTTTTCTTTAATTTTCAGCTTGTTTGCGCCTATGTATGCGTAGTGTTTTCAGTTTTTTATTTAAATTTCAGAAAGTGTGTTAGTTTAATTTTTTCAGCATGTATCTTAGTTTTTATTTTCATCATGAATAATGTCACCACCAAGTTTTTACCTTTGGTAAAGTTACAAAGTTTGTGCCATGATGATATATGATTATAATTGCCGCTTTGTTTATCTTTGTAATTGATTTATGCATGTTTGAACTAGTGCTCTCTTAAAAATACAAATCTGAAATTATCTAAATGCTAGCTTAATCTTCAGCGGAGGTTATGATTAAAATAAAGACCCATAGTGTTTTATGTGCTCTCAAGTTATGAATAGATTAAAGATGTCTTTTATGCTCAAAAATATTGCTAACCTTGTCACAAATATCACTTGTGTGTTGCTCAACCTATCCGAGCCTTATATATATTTGAGTGCATAAACCTTAGTGTACAAGATTTATTTTTGAGTGAGTTATTGCAGGCCATGATTTCTGCGGCCCGAGACTAAGAAAAGTTGGTCATTTCGTTTTTGCGTATCTATCTTTTTGCTAGCCTTTTATCCGTGCATTGTGTATCCCCGCATCGGAGATCTCACAAACCTCGCCGGATATCCACCCTTAAACCAAATATCATCTTTTGTGATTACCTCCTTGACCACAACCTATCGTTGAGAATGGATCATCAATTCAAGGAAGATCGCAAGACGGTGCCAACGTTGAAGATTTCAAGTATCTCTCCAAGGAAAATTATTTTCGGTACCTACCATATTTTTTCGCCTCTTTGCTCGAGGACGAGCAACGTCTAAGCATGGGGGAGGAGGTAGGTACGGTGCAGTTTTAGAGTTCAAAAGGGAGTATTTTAAAATATATATATATATAATGATGAAAGAAAAAATTCGGCGATGTACGTGACTTCCAAGGTGAAGAAAGAAAAAAAAACATATATATATATAAGAAAGAAAGAAAGAAAGAAAGAAAAGAATGAGAAATATGAGAAAAAGAAAAAAATATATATGAGCGTAAAGTGAACTCCCCGGTTCTCTAAGAGTGCATTCAAGGCTTCAAGTTAAAAAGATCCATTCTCATTTTCCAACCATGTGCAATCCGATAATGAGGACTTCCTTTGTGCCTCGGGATCACTCTTTGCCATTTGCACATGTCCACTCATCTAAAAGTGTGTGTATTTTTCTCTTTCCCCTCCTTGATTTAACATTATTTTCCAATGACCTTTTTGACGAGTCTCGGTAAGACCATGAGAAGCTTGTCTTGTTTTGACAACACCTCATTTATAAAATCTTGTTAGGACTAAACTTTCCCAAAGCTCCATATAAAAGCCTACCACATATATATGAGAGGGAAAGGAGTAGAATATATAGGCTTGAGAGACAAGTGAGATGAGAGTTTATGAGCAATACACGAGATGATTTAAATTTGTGAACTTGGTTTAGCTCTTTTCTTTATCTTGTTCTTTATTTCAAAAATTCTGAGATCTATTTAAACTTGGTGAGCATGTTAATACTTGTGGGATAAGCTTAATAAGAATCTACCCTCCGTAGAGGTGAAGGCTAGTACATTATGGAACTTTAACGAATTAAACTTTTGAGAGCATTATGTTTTTTTTCATGTATGATCAAGTGCAAGGTTTAAACATTGTTTGGCAATGATGATATCCATCGAAGGCTTACTCGAGGACGAGCAAGGTTTAAGCATGGGGGAGATGTTGACGGTGAAAATCCGTCAACCTAGCCATGAGTTTACCTTCGGTGTTGGCATAACTTTTGTATCTTATTCATTGGTACTAACCCCCGTGGTATAACAAGTTCACTTGTGCATGTCGGTTTTGGAGTTAAGTGTTTACGCGGGGTTTTAACGTTGAAAGCAAGACTTCCGGGATAAGTTCATTAAGCACCTCATGACAAGACCTTGAAGCCCGATACAAGTCAAGCAATGAAGTGAACATGACTCCAAGAGCCCAAGGACCAAGCCCGAGAAGATGATAAACTCCGAGGACCGAACCGAGAAAAGTCTTCGAATCTTGCAAGACAAGGAGTTGAGTCCAATTCGGAGAGAAACCGACGTCAAGGGCCCACATGCAAAAGGGGAGAACATCTAGAAGACGTGGGAAGCAACACACGGCGAAGCGAGCCGCGAGATGGGCCGAGGTGGGCCCGGGCCGGTCGGCCCGGGCCGGCCGGCCCGGCCCCAATTCGGGGCCCAATCGGCCTCTCCTTTGACCTAATTGCTTCTCGGGCTATAAATAGCCCCCCGACCGAGAGCCACGCGAACCGAAGTCGTATTCCGCCGCCGAGGAGCGAGAGAAGCTTGAGGGACACCAACTTGAAGATGAGGGTCGTGCTAGTTGTCTAGGGTTTCCCTGGCCGACGTGGGAACCTTGCATGGAAGACCACGTCGGAGCTCCGGAGCGAGGATCAAGATCGAGGGAGGGCCCCGGTGGTGATCTTGTTCATGTAATCATTCATGGTGAAGTTTGTAAGTGAATTCGATTTCTAGCGATCAAGTGCCTTCTCGATGATTTTGTTTTCTTCTTGGTTTTGCTTCTTCTACGATCTATACTTAAGATAGATTACATAGGGTGCTCTTGTAGCCGCGGTGGCTAGAGGTGCATACCGGACCGGCCAAGTGATTTCAACTTGTTCTATCGAACTCGCCCTAAGCTCCCCGCATGAATAGGGATACGTTGTGACGAACGGGGGTCTCGAAAGGCGGATGTTTTCGGAGTCGGATGGGAAGGCCACGATTTAAAGATGCTTTTAATGAGATTCGCTTTGCTATCTTCATCTATCTTGTTTGGAGCTACAACATAAGCATGATCTAGATTCTCTAGATTGGTTATCTCTTGCTTTCTCTTGTTACCTCTTTAGTAGATTAGATTAGATTCGTTTTCTTTATGAGTTAGTAGATTAGATGCAACTTGTCTTCATTAGATAGCTTTATCTTGCTTTACTAGATTGAATCCTTGCGTTGCACATTGTTCCACGGATTCGATACCTTGGGTTCACCACTCGAGGGAAGAAGGGTCCCTTGACTACGACGGGAGACTTGTCCGCTTGCAAGTCACAAACGAACTTTGATACAAATATTGACCGTCAACAGGCCTGCAGCGCCTCCAACTCCTATTGACAGGAGTTGTAGGCCGTCTGCACTGCCTCGGCCTGGGTGGTCGTGTTCCCCAGGGCAGTCCGCAGGTCTGAAAGCCACAAACGAAGAAAAAGAAAGTTGGGAGAGAATCCTCAAAAAACAAATCGACAAAACGAGAAACAGATGCAAAGCAACTCACCTTCGACCTGCTTCTTCTCCACCTCGAGGGCCTTGCGCGCCTCCTCGGCCTCTCGCCGTAGGTCAAGGATTGTGGCCTCCTGCTCCTCGAGGGACTGGCGTAAGTCCTCGTGCGAGATGCTGAGCCGGACCAGCTCCCCGTTGAGCTTCGAGGCCTCATCCTCTCGCTGCTTGAGGGTCGCCTGCACCCCCTCGAGCTCGGCGCGCTCTTGCTGGAGCCGACCCAGCGCCTCCTCCCGCGCCAGGCGCTCCCGCTCAAGCGCAGCCCGGGCCTCGGCGATAGCGGCCCGCTCCTGCTGAAGCTGGTCTTCCGCCTCCTGGAGGGCGACTCGCTCCTGCCAGAGCTGCTCCTCCGCCGTGACGACCACGGCGGCCTTATTGGCCAGGCTCGCCCTCAGCTCCTCGGCCTCCTTGGCCCTCTCCTCAGCCTGGCTCTGCCAGGCCCGCACTCCCTCGAGGACTGCGTGGTCTCACTGGAGCTGGGCGCAAGCAGAGACCACCTCTGCCCCCCCACTCGGCCGCAACGGCGTGCGCCCCCGCCAGATCCTGCCTCGCCCTCCGCAGCGCCTCGTCCCGGTCCACGAGTGTTGTGCACACCGCCTCGACGATGGAGGCTCCCTCCGCAGGCCGGCCCTCCAGCTCCAGGAGCTGGTCCTGCAGGGCTTCCGCCCAATACGCCAGCCTCCCGTCCTCTGTTTGCAGGGCCTCGACGAGGGCGTCGAGAGCGTCGCGCTGCTCCTGGAGCTGGCGAAGCTTTGAGCTCATCCGGTCG
The DNA here is from genome assembly GCA_947561735.1 of Cenchrus americanus. Classification (NCBI taxonomy): domain Eukaryota; kingdom Viridiplantae; phylum Streptophyta; class Magnoliopsida; order Poales; family Poaceae; genus Cenchrus; species Cenchrus americanus. Next base: position 25,837,335 of record OX387241.1, on the reverse strand, counting down.
AGGGCGTTGTACCTTCCCGTGGCGCGGTTCTCCAATTCCTGCTACCAACGAGCGGAGCCCAGTGAGCACCGATCAGGAGAAGCACGGGTGCGAAAGCAACGAAGGGAGAAGAATCACAAAGCCCAACGAGCAACCACGTACCTGGAAAACGCACCACGCTGAACCGCTGTGGATCTGCAGCGCCTCGTTCAGCGCCCGGTTGAGCGAGCCGCCGTGATCATGGAGCTCCTCCCATAGCTCCTGCTCCGCCTGGGCCTCGACGAAGTGGGCCGGCGGCGCGTGGGCGCGCTCCCGCTCCTACTCCGGATGCGCCGCCGGGCCACCCGGAGTTGGGAGAGCGGGCCGCGCGACGACGAGGCCCCGGCGCCGTCGGCCGGGCACCCCAACGCCGCGCCGCCGTCGCCCCTCACCACGAGCGCCCCTGTCGAGGCCTCGGGGGCGACGCAGCGAGGCTCGCCCACCGGTCCCCGGCCGGGCGGCGGGACGTCGTCGTGCGGGACCTCCACCACCGCCGCTCGAGGGGCGCCGGCGGCGGCGGGCGCCGGCGAAGTCAACGGCGCGGCGACCGCCGTGACCGTGGTTGCCGTCACGACCGTCGCCACCTGCTGCGGCTCCGCTGCCGTCGCCAACCGCCGCGGCTCTACGGCCGTCACCGCCTGCTGCACCTCCGCGGCCATCGCCGCTCGCAGCGGCTCCGTAGCCGTCACCGCCTGCTGCGGCTCCGAGGCTGCAGCTAGGGATGGAACTAAAACATCCGAATTGTGTAATAGATTAATTTTTTTAGATCACAATAAAATAAATTTGGTGCTAATTTTTTATGCATTATAACCAGCTAATTACTAGAAAAATAAAAAAATAGCTACAAATGTTTTATAGATTATTTGCTTTCCATAGAGAAAAAGGTGAAAAAACATCCGTATATGAATCCGAATAGACATCCGAATTTCTTTTCATCATTTTATTAAAATATAGCACACATTTGGGGTTTATTTTGTATGAATCCTAACAAGCACAATGCCAAGAACAAGAATATAAACTTTTTTATACAAAATATTATGTCTAATTTAGCTAAAATCAAAAAAGAACGGTTAAAAAATGCCATCCGAATTGGTATCTGATTCCATCCCTAGCTGCAGCCGCGCCAAGCGAGCCCTCGCTCGCTGCCGTTGCCGTGCTCCCGGCCGCCTGCGATGCCCTCGATGAGCACCGCCTAGTGGTGACAGCCGCGTCCAACCTCAACACTTTGGCAGGTGCGAGGGGGGCACGGTGGGTGCCACCCTATGAATGTGAAAACGAGCAAGTTAAGCCCTCGCTCATCTCGAAGATGCAGCGTATGGGGCAGTGGTCGCCTACCTTAGGGAGGAGAATTCCCGCTTCCTCTTCGTCAGTGGCTCGGTAGACGTTGTGGCCGCCGCCGGTGTGGCCACCACCGCACCCCCAGTCGTCCTAGCAGCGCGCGCCGGCGCCTCCGTGGCGCGCATCGCCTCTCTTGTAGGTCGCTCGACGGCGGGCGCTTCCGCACCACCCCAGGCGCTGTCTCCTCCGCCGACTCCGCGGCTGTTGACGGTGAAAATCCGTCAACCTAGCCATGAGTTTACATTCGGTGTTGGCATAAGTTTTATACCTTATCCATTGGTACTAACCGCCATGGTATAACAAGTTCACTTGTGCATGTCGGTTTTGGAGTTTGGTGTTTATGCAGGGTTTTAGCGTTGAAAGAAAGACTTTCGGGATAAGTTCATCAAGCACCTTATGACGAGACCTTGAAGCCCCGTACAAGTCATGCAATGAAGCAAACTTAACTCCAAGAAGTCAGGGACTTGATCCGAGAAGATGACAAACTCCGAGGACCTAACCAGAAAAGTGCTGAATCTTGCAAGACAAGGAGCTATGTCCAATTCGGAGAGAAACTGACGACATGGACCTACATGCAGAAGGGGGTAGCATCTAGAAGACACGGGAACCGACATCAAGCAAAGGAGGCCGCGGGCTGGGCCTGGATGGGCCCATGCTGGCCGGCCCAGCCCTGTCCAGTGCCCGTTCGCCCCCTCCTTTGCCCTAGCCGCCATTCGGGCTATTTATAGCCCCGGGGTCGAGAGCCACGCATGATCCAATTCGTCATCGGCCGCCGAGGAGCAGAGAAGAGAGGGACACCATCCCGGAGAGGAGAGGGTCGAGCTAGTTGACTAGGATCTCCTAGCCGACGTGGGAACCTTGCACAGAAGACCACGTCGGAGTTCCCGGAACTAGAAGCAAGATCAATGAAGGATCTCGGTGATGATCTTGTGTATGTATCATTGTCATAGTTGAATTATCAAGTTGAATCTTTTCCTAGCGATCAAGTGTTTCTTTGAAGATTTTGTTTTTCGATCGGCTTTGTTTATTCTAAATCTATTCTCGCGATAGATTACATATGGTGTTCTTGTAGCCGCGGTGGCTAGAGGTACACGCCGGATCTTCCGAAAGAATCTTAACTTGTCTTTTGACTCGCCCTAGACTTCCCGCATGAGTAGGGATACGTTGTGACAGAACGGGGGTTCCGAAAGGCGGATGTTTTCGGAGTTGGACGTGAAACCACGATTTAAAGAGGCTTCTAATAAGATTCGATTTGCTACTTCTTCTCTTGCTTGGAACTTCAACAAAAGGCTTACCTGATCTCTCTAGATCGGTTTATCTACCCTATCTTACTTTGTTATCTTCGGTCTTTAGTAGATTAGATTAGTTTCGTATCTTTTATCTAGATGTATTAGGGTTTCTCTTTTACCGAAGATTGAAGTTACTTGGCTTTACTAGATCATCTTTTGCGTCACACATTTGTTCCACGGATTCGATACCTTGGGTTCACCACTCAAGGGAAGAAGGGTCCCTTGACTACGACGGGAGACTTGTCCACTTGCAAGTATAAACGAACTTTGATACAACTATTAACCGTCAACAGCGGCTCTGGGCGAAGGGGGCGAAGGCTCCCACCTGTCGGGGAGAGTCCGTCTCCCATCGCTCTCCTCCTCCTCTCCCAACGACGAGTCTTCTGACGTCGCCGGGGGAGAAAGTCCCTGCTACTCGCGCAGCCGGAACTCCTCATCTCGCTGCTCCCGGCGCTCCCGCCGCCGGATCCTCCTCTCTTTCTTGCGCGCCACCCTCTCTTGCTCCCCGCCGCGCGCGCGCGTGCGCGCGCCGGGCTCGGGGCGTGGGCGGGTCGGACCGCGCGGCGTTCACGGCCATCACCTGCAAAGGGCGAGTGAAACTCCAGGTTACGACGACACCCCACGAATCAATAGACCGAAGAGGGGCGGGAATCGACTCACCAAAGGGCCGTAGGGGAGAATGACGAACGACCAGAGCGTGACGTCGTCGTTCCTGACGGCCTTGAGGTTGACGGCGCACCTCGCCCTCGTGGCCGCGTACTCCTGCGGCAGGAGATCGGGGAACAGTCGCGATTGCTCCAGTGCCACGGGGTCGGCCTCTTCGTGGATCTTGAAGATGCGGAGCCGCCTCTCCATGAGAGGAATGATCCGCCGGTAGTGGAGGTTCGCGAGAACCGAGGCCGCGGTCAGCCCGGCGTCAGCCAGAGCCTTCAGCGCCTGCAAGGCTGAGTCTAGCCGGTCTTGACGCGAGGAAGGCGACACGTCGTGCCACCAGGAATCAGCCTTCTCCCTCACGACCTTGCCGGACCAGGGCGGAAGGCCGGGCTCGTCATTGCGGAGGTAGAACCACCCCCGCTCCCACTCGGCGTTGTTGGAGGTCATCGCGCAGGGCATGTAGAACTCCCTACGCGTCTCCCGCAGTGCGATCGTCACGCCACCAGCGCGCACCGCGCGGCGCACCTTCGGCTCCGGCGTGGTGAGGGTGTGCAGCTCCGCGCGGAAAAGGTGGACCCAGTGATCCCAGTTCACTGGGATCCCCATAAATCCCTCGCACACGCCGACGAACGTGGACGCCTGCGAGATTGCGTTCAGGGCGAAGTTGTGCAGCTCCACACCATAGTGGAAGCACAGCCCGCGCAAGAAAAGGCTCGCCGACGCCGCAAAGCTGCGCTCGCGGAAGCGGATGAAACTGACAACGTAGCCGAACGGCGGGTTGGGCTCCCGGTCCCTCGCCGGCGGGTCAATCCACGTCGGGGGCCGCCCGTCCTCGTTCGCCCCCAGCTGGCCGGCGTTCACCAGCTCGCTCAGAGCCAACCTCGTCGCCGTCGAGCGCGGCCACGGCAACGGGTCGATCATGGTGATGGACTGCGGGGGAGCCATGCGGGTCGGCGATGGAACGCGGGGAGACGAGGCAAGCGCTGGGCGAAGGCGAAAGGGCGCGCGCACTACTCTGAGTCGGAAGCGAGGGAGGCGAAGGCAATGGACGCTAAGTGCTGAGGTAAAAATTCACCTCGCCCTCCCCCTGTACTTATAGATCCACGGAGCCACGCTCCCCGAATCGCGCGCTCCGCGCGCATTAACGGCAGGCGAACGGCCCGGTCGCTGACAGGGGGGCCCACCACAACCGGGGAAGCCAGGCGCACATGCGCGCGCGATCATTACGGTGCGGCAACCGAAGAGCCGCGGCAGGCCGTCATGTCCGCCCGCCCACATCGCCCACTACGCGCGCGGCCGCAGCACCTGAAAAGGCGCGCCCACGGCGCGCAACCGTGGCAGCAACTGCGGGCATTAAATGGCTCGGTCCCTTACCTAGTAAGGACGACCCTCGAGTGGCCCGAGCCCAAGGCTCGAAAGGCCTGACCCTCGAAGGGTGCAATTACCAACCCATGGCCTCGAGCCCCGCTCAGCGGGAGCGGGGGCCACGGATGCCCTCGATTTACAAGGGCTGTTGATCAGCGGCTCGAGGGCCGGGCCGGCTACGAGCCCTCGAGTCCTGCAGATGCAAAAAGTCGAGGGCACCCAACTGCCACCCCGTAGTGACCCTACTGATCAGAGGTTCGGAGCTTGACCCTCGATGGGTTCGAAACAAGCGCCCCGGATCGACAGAGTCAGGGACGATGAGGGCGCGCGCATTCGAGCCTATCCTTGAGCCCACCGGCTCGAGGGCACCCCACATGTCGTATTCAAGAGCCAGTGAGGGCAGCTAGTCGGGGGGATCCCATCAAGGGAGAGCTTCCGCGCCCTCGGTCCCCAGCGAACGGGACCGAGCCCCACCTAGCAAACCCGCGCAAGCGCTTTCATGGATGACTCTCCGGACCACGAGCCAACCCTTATCGAATGGGGCATGGGCGTCCACTTGAATCGCCTGATAACAGCTCGACAAGGAATCCGCAATTAGCGACCCGATCGATGGGGTTTGCGGAAACCTCACCCTCCATCTTGCGGAGGGACGGCGAGGGAGCGTGCAAATATAAGTCGGAGAGCTCGCCCGATCGCCTCGCACGGGCCCAGGCTCGGGGACTTGACGCGCGGCTACACCTCCTAGGGAGCACCGAACACACACGGCGCCAGACGTGTGCGTGTGGCGCACCGAGGCCGGCTGGAACATCGCCGATGCCGGTTGAAATAAACGCCCCGCACGCTGGAGGGTCTCGCGAAAAAACCCTGCAGGAGCACTCACGCTCCTGCAGGGCTTCGGGGGCTAGACCCGCGGGTCTGCTGACGCGGCCCCACGGAACAGCATTAGCAACCAGGAAGAAAGAATGTCCCATCAGCAAGCGTCAGCATCTGCGGGAACCTAATGGGTACACCCGCAGATGCTCGGGGGCTACTGTCGGGGACAGCCACGAGGGTCCCCTAAATAACCAGGGGAAACCCGCTTAAAACCCGCAAAAAACGCAAAACACGAACTGACCCACGAACCTAAAGCGCACGCACGACATGAGCACAACCCTGGTAGCCCCCGCAGCCCGCCAGGGTGGCACGGCGGATGCCCCCTCGGGCGAGGTTCGCCTCGCTCGAGGGCTCAACACCCCCTCGGACGAGGTCCGCCTCGCTCGAGGGCTCAACGCTCCCTCGGGGGAGGTCCGCCTCGCTCGAGGGCTTAACACCCCCTCGGCAAGGACCACCTCGCTCGAGGGCACCTGTACGCACGACTGAAGGACCGATTAGGCGACCAGAGAGGGGGGGAGTGAATGGGAGCCGATAAAAATTCTTCTCGATGGAGATTGAAACTCCAACAAGATGAACTCGCTCGGTCGGACCCCCGAGATTACACACTCCGCACTTCTACCTTCCGTTTGCCAAAACCACGTAGCCACTGGAGTGCTACTGGTCCTAGGAGCAAACACTACCAGCAACTGTTGATGGTATATTTTGGTGCACCTAGCATGTTCATTACACTTTGGTTTGGATTTGATTATGGAACTAACCCGCCACTAGGCACACTAATCATATGACAAGTTCATCTTTGTGCATGCATTTGGAAGTGTTGTGTTTATGTAGGAAAACATGGACATAAAGGACGGATCCGCAACAAGTTCAAAGGAGCATTTACGGAGTCTTGTTCGTGTTCATGAGCTTGATGAAATCACTTCCAATGGTGGCGAGGACCGAAGTGCTACGAGGAACACCCCCGGGGATTGAAGCGTAAAAGATCGAACTTCATGCGAAGAGAACCTCCATCTTGGACGCGAGGATAACAGCATCAAAATCATGAAAGTGGAGGGGGCAAAGTACATAAGTGCACGAGGACCCACGGAGCAAAAGGGGCGACCGAACCGGGGCCGGGTGGGCTGGGCCGGCCGGCCCGGCCGGCCGGCCCAGCCCAGTTCCGGCACCGGTTCGGTCCCGTTTTCCTTGCCCTCGAAGGATCTTCAACCCTAAAAGCCCCGAGGCGCCGCCAACACCGAAAAGAGGAGTCATTCGCACCAGAAGGCCATCCACAAGTTAGAGAGAGAGGAGGAGGATCTCCGGCGGGAGATCAACCACCTCGAAGGAAGCACCCTCTCGTGGAGAAGAAGGAAGACACGGCGGAAGGGGAAACCATGATCAACGGTGCCATGATCAGCACCTTGATGGGGTAATCTTCTCATTCGTCCATGGGTTGTAATCGATCTTGAGATGTAATCACACTTTGTCGGATTATCTATCTATCATCTTGTGTTGAATATACTTTAATGCTTAAGGTTAGCTACCATGCCGTAAAGGGAGTAGAGCTCCAATGCTTCCTTGGATCCATTCAATACGTCGTGTCCATCAAAGGTCTAGTCATGAATACCTTCGCGTAGTGACAGTACGAGAGGAGGGAAAGGGCGAAACCGTGGTCACAACCCCGATAGATTAGATAGGTTTTCATGTCTTTAAGCGATTGCATGCTCTAGTATCGTAGACCCGTGGGCGAGTGTCTTCTATCTTGATATCTTAATCATTCTCTCTAGTGTGTTTAGTTGTTTTCTAGTATAATAATAGTTAGGGTTTTAGTAGTTAGTGTGTTGTTGTAGATCGAACGCTTGTAATCCCCTTGCTCCGCGGATTGACAAGAACCTTGGGAATCCCGTGGTGAAAAAGGTGTGGGGTCCGTACGCTTGCGGATCGTAGAGGGATACGTCTTTTATCCGTCAACAAGCCCCTTTTTCTGGCGCCGTTGCCGGGGAGCAAGTTAGTTTACATCATTTCATTTGCATCTAACTTAGTTTTATATTTAGTTTATCTTTTATTTGCTATATCTAACATTTATCATCTAGAAAAACACTTGTTTCATTTTTGTTTTTGTTTTTATCTTATTGTCTAGATGGAGTTCGTTAATCAACCCATGGAAGAACCGGAGAAATAATTAAGGGATTACGCTAACCCTCGATGTGAAGACATAAAAGTACAAGAGTCGGATTCGAAGCTCGAAGCAACCAAGTATGAAATTAAATCCAAGATCATCAAGATGGTGGCGGAAAACCCATTTGAAGGGATGGTTACGGAGAACCCATATAGACACATAAGGGATTTCACGACAATATGCAACACGGTGCGTCAAGAAGGAGTTCCGATGAATGGTTCAAATGGAATCTCTTTCCCTACTCACTTGCCGGCAAAGCAAAGACATGGTATTCGGTTGCGTCCATTGAAGTTGAAGGCAATTGGAACAAGTTGACAAAGAAATTTTGCGAGAAGTTCTTTCCAATTAGCAAGGTTCAACATCTAAGGAGGCAAGTGATCACTTTCATGCAAGGAGAAGAGGAAGGGATAGACCAAGCCTGGGATAGGTTTAATGGATTGATCGAACAAGGACCAAAACTTGGCTTCACCGGTGACGTACTCTTGCATACATTTTTCTTTTCCCTAACCCCTAGTTGCATGCGACACGTCGAAATGTGTGCAGGTGGGGATCTCATGGAGAAAACACTCACGGAAGCCGCCCAACTTCTACAAAAAGTTAGTAAAGCGGCTGCCATGCGAAGAGATTGGGAAACAAGACTTGCGGAAGAGCCGGAATACAATTCAAGGAAGAAGAAGCTTGCTGATTTTTCTAAAGAGGCAACCCCGGAAGTCACAAAAGAGGAGCCAATCATGGAAAAGCTTGAAAAAGAACACATCAAGTCAAGAACTACACCAAGCGTCGACTTCGCCACACCAAATGAGACGAACAAGAGAAGCATGTCAAGCGCGAAGCCACTAAGGGAGTTCGAACCAATGGATTGGGTTCCTATTGATTACGGAGAAGTATTCGACAAGAGAAGACCGTTCCCTAATCAAAAGGGAATGGCAAGAGCATTGGAAGTGGATTTCCCACCGGAGAAGAAAGCTGAAAATTCATACGACCTCGAAACCACCGGTGAGATTTTTGAAAAGCTCTTTGGAGATGACGTGGTGGATCTGGAACATATTGCCGAGGTGAAGAGAATCATGGGGATCAAGCTCGAAGCATCACCATACGCTCGCCTCGCTGAAATTTACTCGATAAGATCCGAAGAAGAAGAGAAGATGACACCACACTTGAGTTGCGAGATCAACGGAGTTCAATGCAAAGCTTTATGCGACATCGGAGCCCAAGTAAGTGTTCTATCTTCTAAAATTTACGATAAAGTTCAATACCACAACCTAGACTTAGCTCCAACATCAACGAAATTAACTATGGGAGATGGTAGAACTATCAAACCTCTAGGTATTGCTTGCAACATGAAAGTAAAAATCTCTAGAAACTATATACCAACCGATTTCTTTGTTATTGATGCTTAACATAGTAATCATGATCACATAATCTTAGGTAGGCCTTTTCTTAAGTTGGTTGATGCCGTGTTAGATGCCGGAGAAGGCAAAGTAACAATGAACCTTAATGGAACAAAGTACACATATAACTTTCTTCGTGCTTCTAAACACCTTACACCTTTTCCTCCCGATGATGAAGAAGTAGAAGAGATAGATAGTCTTTGTTTTGTTGAAACCCTTAGAGACCCGTTGCAAAGGGCGATGGAAAATAAAATTAGTAATCAACAAGATGAAGAACTAGAGGAAGCAACAAAAGGCTTAGAGCCGCATGATGGTAGTGTGGAGGAAGAGAAATTCGAAGACATAGGAGAAATCAAACCCGAGGAGCCACAAGTGCCCGAGGTAGACCTTAAACCTTTGCCCAAGGGATTAAAGTATGAATTTTTGGGCCCAGACAAAACTTCTCCAGTCATTGTGAGCGACGAGTTGAGTCCCGAAGAAAATGAAGCGTTGCTGATTTTATTAAAAAAACATAGGAAGGTGATTGGATATTCGATCAATGATCTCAAAGGAATTAGCCCAGCCTTTTGCACTCATCGTATACCAATGGAAGACCAATGTAAACCCATAGTGGACCACCAAAGGAGGCTAACCCATGCCATGCGAGAAGTAGTAAAGAAAGAGGTTATCAAGTTACTTGATGCCGGAATCATCTACCCAGTTCCGCATAGCGAGTGGGTGAGCCCGGTACATTGTGTACCGAAGAAAGGAGGTTTGACCATGGTGAAGAATGAGAAGAACGAATTGATACCGCAAAGAACCCTGACCGGGTGGCGGATGTGTATCGATTATCGTAAGCTTAACAAAGCGACGAAGAAAGATCACTTCCCCCTACCGTTCATAGACGAGATGCTCGAGAGGTTAGCAAACCATGCTTATTTTTGCTTTCTCGATGGATACTCGAGGTTCATGCAAATTCCTATTCACCCGGAAGATCAACATAAGACAATGTTTACGTGCCCTTACGGAACATTTGCATATAGGAGGATGCCCTTCGGCCTATGCAATGCTCCGGCCTCTTTTCAACGTTGCATGATGGCCGTATTTTCGGAATTCATCGAAGAAATAGTTGAAGTGTTTATGGATGATTTTTCCGTTTACGGGAAGACGTTCATGGATTGCTTAGCAAACTTAGAAAAGGTCCTTACAAGGTGTGCGGAGGTAGATTTGGTTTTAAATTGGGAAAAGTGCCACTACATGGTTAAGCAAGGCATAGTGCTCGGACATGTTATATCCGAGAGAGGAATTGAAGTGGACAGGGCTAAGGTAGAGACGGTTGAGCAACTCCCACCTCCTACGGATGTTAAGTCCTTAAGGAGCTTTCTAGGCCATGCCGGATTCTATAGAAGATTTATAAAGGACTTCTCAAAGATCACTAAGCCTTTAACGCACCTTCTTCAAAAGGATGTGGCTTTCGACTTTGATGAGAAGTGTCTAGCGGCATTCCGGACCTTGAAAAATGCGTTGGTGAGTTCTCCCATCATCCAACCTCCGGATTGGAGCCAACCTTTCGAGATCATGTGTGACGCAAGTGACTACACCGTAGGCGCGGTCTTGGGTCAAAGAAAGGAAGGCGGAGTTCACGCCGTCTACTATGCAAGCAAAACTCTTAGTGGGGCACAATTAAATTATGCCACTACGGAAAAGGAGTTTCTAGCGGTGGTATTCGCTTTCGAAAAATTCAGAACTTACATCGTGAACTCGAAGGTCATTGTTTACACCGATCACGTAGCCATCAAGTATCTCTTGGCTAAGAAGGACGCTAAACCACGTTTGATTCGTTGGATCCTTCTTCTCCAAGAATTTGATGTTGAAATTCGTGATAAAAAGGGGGTGGAAAATGTTGTGGCCGATCATTTGTCCAGGATGCCATCATCCAACCTCCGGATTGGAGCCAACCTTTCGAGATCATGTGTGACGCAAGTGACTACACCGTAGGCGCGATCTTGGGTCAAAGAAAGGAAGGCAGAGTTCACGCCGTTTACTATGCTAGCAAAACTCTTAGTGGGGCACAATTAAATTATGCCACTATGGAAAAGGAGTTGCTAGCGGTGGTATTCGCTTTCGAAAAATTCAGAACTTACATCGTGAACTCGAAGGTCATTGTTTACACCGATCACGCAGCCATCAAGTATCTCTTGGCTAAGAAGGAAGCTAAACCACGTTTGATTCGTTGGATCCTTCTTCTCCAAGAATTTGATGTTGAAATTCGTGATAAAAAGGGGGTGGAAAATGTTGTGGCCGATCATTTGTCCAGGATGAATCGTGGACAAGATGATAAAGAGCCCATAGAAGATAAGATGAGAGATGACCACCTCTATAGAGTGCTTGATAAAGATACTTGGATGATCGACATCATTCGAGCAATTCGAAAAATGCCCCTCGATCATTTAGATAAAAACACTCAAAGGAAGATAATCTCCGAAAGTAAGAATTATTTTTGGGATGCACCATACCTCTTCAAGCTTGGCAATGATGGAGTGATGAGAAGATGTGTGCCAAGAGAAGAGAGGGTTGAGATTCTAAGGAAGTGCCACTCGGCGGAGTACGGTGGACACTATAGCCATTTTCGAACCGAAGCAAAAGTATGGTCGAGCGGATTCTATTGGCCGGAGATGCATGAAGATACTAAAAGATATGTTGCGTCATGCCCCGAATGCCAAAGAACCGGAAACATCTCTCAAAGAAATTCTATGCCTTTGAAATACAACTTCAAATCGACATATTCGATGTATGGGGCATAGACTTCATGGGGCCTTTCAAAAACTCATTTGGATTTGAATACATCCTAGTCATGGTTGATTATGTGTCCAAGTGGGTAGAGGCAATACCATGTCGTAAAGCTTCCACGGAGGAGTCCAGTACTATGATCAAGAACGTGATTTTTCCCCGTTTCGGTACACCGAGAATCTTGATAAGTGATGGAGGAACTCATTTCACCGGGAAGAACTTCAAAAAGTGCTTGTCCAAGTTGGGGATTGAGCATAGGGTCTCCACGGCCTATCACCCACAAACCAACGGACAAGCGGAGACGTCAAATAGGCAATTAAAAAGCATACTTAACAAGACCATGGAGAAGGGAGGCAAGGATTGGTCAAAGAAGTTAGACGGAGCTTTATGGGCTTATCGAACGGCATTTAAAACACCGATAGGTATGACCCCTTATCAATTCGTCTATGGAAAAGCTTGCCACCTTCCGGTTGAGTTGGAACATAAAGCCTATTGGGCAATTAAAGAGATGAACCTTGATCTCGATGCCGCGGTGGTGAAACGAAGAATTCAAATAAGCGAGCTAGAGGAGTTGAGGTTGAAGGCATATGAAAACGCAAGCATATACAAGGAGAGAATCAAAAGGTGGTATGATAAAAGATTAAAGAAAAAAGAATTTAAAGAAGGAGATAAGGTCCTCCTCTACAATTCGAGGTTTAAAACCTTCGGAAAGGGGAAATTGCAAAGCAAATGGGACGGACCTTATGTTGTGCATTCGGTGTTCTCCAACGGAGCGGTAACCATTATGGATATAAACGGCGATCAATTTGTGGTGAATGGACAGCAGCTTAAGGTTTACTACGAACCCGATGTCGTGCCCCTTCACCATGTTGACGTCTTCACCATGGAGGAAGAGCCCGAACGTCCCGCCTAGGACGAAAAACAAGGCATCAACTTCGTAAATAATTTTTCTTTTAGTTTTCTCGGGAGTTTTTCACGAAGATTTACTAGGCCAACTTTTTCCCATGGGCTAAGGAAGAAAAAAATAGGGCGGTGTGCAAAAACCGGCCGGCCGGCCCCCGGGGGGTGGGCCGGCCGGCCCAGCGGACCGGCCCAGAGGGGCCCGACGTCCGATGACGCCGAATTTCGTCCGAATTGCTCCTTTTTGACTTCCTTGTTTGGTCAGAAAATTTTAAGGGAAGTGTAAAAAAGGAAAATAAGGTTCCCAGGGCTTTTCTCTCAGGACTATTTATTTGGCCGAATTGGGAGCTCGAGAATCAAACCTTTCAAGCAATATTTTGCACCCTTGTAGCAGCCATTGTGCCCCCAAGAAGCTTAGAGTTGAAGCTAGAAGCCAAGAAGCCATCGATGGAGGAGGCGATGCGATGCGAGCTCAAGCTACTCGTCAAGAGGACCGCACGCATCCGTTGCGGAGGGTGTGTCCCGACCGGAGCTCTTGCATCTCGCAACCCCGTCGAAGGAGAGAAGGTCCCTACACCCGTTCGAAGGTCGGCACGCATCCAAGGCATCAAGCACAAAGACTACAAGGAGGTGTCGCCAGAGCCTAAGGATTATGGGGGTAGCGACTACTCCGACGATCGTAGCCCGAGCTCGTGGGCGGCCGCCGGTAGAGATGATGATGATTGGGATGAGCAGCCCAAGGAAAGGACTCCCGAAGGCCCCAACGGCGACGGCAACGATGGCAACGAAGGTGACAATAATGGAGGTGGCAACGACGGTGGTGACGATGATGGAGATTATGGCGACGACGACCCCTTCGGATTGCATCCGATGTGTTGCCGAGCTTGCCGTCAATCCATCGCGGATCTCTACACGTCGGCCGACGAATGTCTCCAAGCCATGGAAGCGATGAAGCAGCGTATGGAGGATTTGGAGCGCGTAGTTGAAGACGACTACAAGTTCCTTAACCGCAACGTGCGCAAACTTTTCGGCATGGTTGGAAACATGAGAGGCAAGTGGTGCAATACTTGCTTGAAGTACCACTAGATCTAGTTTTCCCCTTAGGATTTTTGTAAGATACGACGAGGACGTCGTATGTTTTAAGCGTGGGGGAGAGCTAGCTCGCTAGCCTTAGCTTTTGAACTTCAAGTTTAGGTTCGGTTTAATCTTCGTGTGAGAGTCTTAGTGTTTTTAATGAGTCTTTAGTTTTTGAGTGTGTTTTAAAATTTTTGCAAGTGTCTTAAATTAGTGTTGAGTCAAGAAAATCAAATAAAAAGAGTCTTTATATATATATATATATATATATATATATATATCTTTGTGTTTTATGTATTGCTTATCTTTATTTACTTGTTTGTTTAATCTCCGATTCTTGATATATGAACACAAGTATGTGGTTTGAAAAACGTTTACCGTGGTGCTTAGTGGAATCGCTACTACTTAAAGTACCCATACCGCACTTCGATCTTGAGCTTCACATGTTAGTTGTGCTATGTTCAATGCTAAAAATTGGAGGATTTCAGTTCTGAAAATTATCTTAAAACCCTTGTAATAAAGGTTAGCAAAACCTCTTTTTCCAAGTTGAGAGTAAGAAAAAATTCCTATCCAAAGCCAAGTTTATTTTTTCGCTCCACCATAAGTGTGATTAGCACGATGAGTTAGGCTAGGACCCTTCTCTCTTGGTGAGTTTTAATTTCGAGCAATGATCATGTCCTTGTGCTTATCTTTTGTTGCTAGCCTCGTCATATATTCGGTACGTGACCTTCACAATGAAAGTCACGATCGTCGCCGGATTCCATACCCAACCCTATACATCTCTTTTGTACATCGTATTCCTTGAACACAACCTATTTTCAAAGTTTCGTCTCGTCTCTAGCATGGTTTATTTAAAATTTCAGATTGTATGCATGCGAGGAAAGAGAGAATTGAAAGCTTTGAAAAGTTGTCAAGAGAGAGAAAAATAAAGAGAAAAAGTATGTGTATGGAAAAGAAAGAAAGAAAGAAAAAAAATTATGTGAATGAAGAAGAAAAATAGAAAAAGATGAGGTAGCAATGAAGAATGAGAGGGATGAATCAAGTGAAAGAAAAGAAAAATAAAGTGTGAGGAAGGGTGTCACGTTGATTGTGAGACGAAACTTTTATTCTATTTCCAACCATGTGCAATCCGACAACGAGGACATCATTGGTGCCTTGTAGTCACAATTTTCTTTTGCCCTTGCACATGTCCACCATTCTAAATCTTCTCATCCTTGATATCCCTACATATGGTTAATTCTCATGATCATTGGCTTTGAAAGGTAGACAACCATTAGAGGAAGTTCTTAGTTTGACAATACTTGTGTTGATTGCGCTAGCCCTACCTATAGCTCCACTTTACATGATATATGAGAGATTAATGGGAGGTGAGAGTTTTATAAAACTTGGTTAGGATAGCCACTTTATATGAGTGACTTGAGAGAGCTTGGAAAAAGGTTTTTGCCTAATACTTGTTGCAGGAATTTTTGTTTTGAAAATCATAAAAACCCTTTGATGGAAGCAAAGAAGTAAGCATGGCTGAAATTGAAGACTTCAAGTGAAAAGTTTGAGTTGTGGGGTAAAACTTGACGTGGTAAAAATTCTAAACGCCCATGTTTATGTTTGATTATCATTACTTTGTGTTTATGTATTAAAGATGAAGGGATTGACTAACTTGTGAGGAAGGATAAGTGGTATATGATTACAACACCTTGGACGAAGTTCTTTTACGAGTACTTGCTCGAGGACGAGCAAGAGCTAAGAGTGGGGGAGATGTTGACGGTGTATTTTGGTGCACCTAGCATGTTCATTACACTTTGGTTTGGATTTGATTATGGAACTAACCCGCCACTAGGCACACTAATCATATAACAAGTTCATCTTTGTGCATGCATTTGGAAGTGTTGTGTTTATGTAGGAAAACATGGACATAAAGGACGGATTCGCAACAAGTTCAAAGGAGCATTTACGGAGTCTTGTTCGTGTTCATGAGCTTGATGAAATCACTTCCAATGGTGGTGAGGACCGAAGTGCTACGAGGAACACCCCGGGGATTGAAGCGTAAAAGATCGAACTTCATGCGAAGAGAACCTCCATCTTGGACGCGAGGATAACAGCATCAAAATCATGCAAGTGGAGGGGGCAAAGTACATAAGTGCACGAGGACCCACGGAGCAAAAGGGGCGACCGAACCGGGCCGAGTGGGCTGGGCCGGCCGGCCCAGGCCGGCCGGCCCAGCCCAGTTCCGGCACCGGTTCGGTCCCGTTTTCCTTGCCCTCGAAGGATCTTCAACCCTAAAAGCCCCGAGGCGCCTCCAACACCGAAAAGAGGAGTCATTCGCACCAGAAGGCCATCCACAAGCTAGAGAGAGAGGAGGAGGATCTCCGGCGGGAGATCAACCACCTCGAAGGAAGCACCCTCTCGTGGAGAAGAAGGAAGACACCGGCGGAAGGGAAACCATGATCAACGGTGCCATGATCAGCACCTTGATGGGGTATCTTCTCATTCGTCCATGGGTTGTAATCGATCTTGAGATGTAATCGCACTTTGTCGGATTATCTATCTATCATCTTGTGTTGAATATACTTTAATGCTTAAGGTTAGCTACCATGTCGTAAAGAGAGTAGAGCTCCAATGCTTCCTTGGATCCATTCAATACGCCGTGTCCATCAAAGGTCTAGTCATGAATACCTTCGCGTAGTGACAGTACGAGAGGAGGGAAAGGGCGAAACCGTGGTCACATCCCCGATAGATTAGATTGGTTTTCATGTCTTTAAGCGATTGCATGCTCTAGTATCGTAGACCCGTGGGCGAGTGTCTTCTATCTTGATATCTTAATCATTCTCTCTAGTGTGTTTAGTTGTTTTCTAGTATAATAATAGTTAGGGTTTTAGTAGTTAGTGTGTCGTTGTAGATCGAACGCTTGTAATCCCCTTGCTCCGCGGATTGACAAGAACCTTGGGAATCCCGTGGTGAAAAAGGTGTGGGGTCCGTACGCTTGCGGATCGTAGAGGGATACATCTTTTATCCGTCAACAGCAACCTTAACACACACGCACCCACGACAGCGGAAACAACTCGAAAGTCGGCTGTCTAGAGGGGGCGGTTAGACCGGGTATGGGGGCGGTTAGACCGCCTCCACCAGGCAACCAAGAAATCCTTCGAAACACCTCTTCCGAGCACCAAAACGCACCACGATTTCACCAATAGAGATCTCTGGTCAGGGCCATGCTAGCTACCAGAAAATCTTGGTGAAAACCAAAACTTCACCCAGGGGCCTAGGGGCGGTTAGACCAGCTACCAGGGGCGGTCTAACCTCCTGTACCCAGCAACGAACTCCAAGCAAGAACACCTAGCAAACGGCACGAGAACGACCCAAAATTTCACCCAGACGCTCCTCTGATCAAGGCGAACAAACTCACAGAGGAAAATCCGGCGAAACAGAACTTTGACCTGGAAGGCCCAGGGTGGTTAGACCGCCCCCTCCAGGCGGTTAGACCGCCCCTTCCAGAAAACCTACCCGCGGGTCAAACCTCAACTTCCCAGCGCCCGATCTCCCGAATCACTCCACGGATTGTAGCAAAACTTCAGGAATAGCTGGGTTACCTCCTGGGCAACCTCTACCTTAAAGGAATCGACCCGAATCGCTCACAATCGAGAGGAATCGAAGAACTCGCCTCACTAGGTCAAGAACTCACCCAACTCGAAAAACCACCAAATCGAGTCCGATTTAAGAGAGATTTGGGGCTCGAGGGCTCAACGCCCCCTCGGGCGAGGTCCGCCTCGCTCGAGGGCTCAACGCTCCCTCGGGGGAGGTCCACCTCGCTCGAGGGCTCAACACCCCCTCGGCAAGGACCACCTCGCTCGAGGGCACCTGTACGCACGACGTCCCCGCTCCTGCCCCTGTGTACGGGCATTTAATGCTCCGACACCACAGGACGCACGCCACATCCCTGACACGCCTGGGGATCACGCCCCGGTGCTGTTCCACCGACTCCCTGGGGAAGGCCATCCCCGCCACTGTGTAGCACTGTGCGATGAGGCCGGTGTCAGCCCCGTGACGCTGCGCCGCCTACTCCTGTACGGCTAGCGCACCGAGCCCTTGAAAGGGGTCCTGCGGCACCCTCGAATACCTTTTCCGTGACTACACAGGGCTGCGCCGTGACGTCAGGCCGGCGGGAGCAGTCTTCCCCGTCACTGTCAACCCTGTGCGGCCATCCCCGCCACTGCAGCGCCATGCCGGGCACTGTGGCGACACCCTCAACACTGTTGGAGTGCACAGGGACGGGACGTCGTCACGACCGCCATTGTGCCGCGTACGGGCCCCCCGTCGACGGCACCCTCGAATCGGCCCACGGGCGGCGGCCGGACCACCAACCACTACGCCACCACCCTCGAAGCTGCTCCTGTACGAGCACAGGACGCGCCACGACACCTCGACTAGAGCAGGATTCGCCAGGACGGCCGTCAGCTCCGTGGCACTGCTCGCCACGCCTCCACACGTAGGAAAATAGTGCGGCACGCATGTAAACTGCTCCCTCCTTGGCCTATAAAAGGAGGGGCAGTCCCCCAGCCGCAGGGGACGAGGGACGACGGATAGCGATCACCCGCACGCTTGCCGCCTTCACCACGATATTGGCACTTGCCTCAATCAATACCTCTGGGACTTGGAGACCTGGCCTCCTCTCCCACCACGCTTGTAGCCCCCCTCTACGAGCACCACGGTGCGAAGCAATATAGTGCCTCAAGCACACCACTGCTGGACGTACGGCCCCGGCCGGAACCAGGATAAACCCAATGTCATTAGTTGCTAGCACCGGCCCGTCGAGAGCCAGATCTCAACGCTCATTACTAGTTAGTGTTGGGACTACATTCCGCATCGACAAGTCTAACTGGCAGGGTGATTGAGGAGCGGCGTCGGCGGTTGCTGCCACTTACAGTGGATATGCTCGCATGTGTCAAGGACTAGGAACTGGGGATGCAAGGGCACAACATGAAGTTTAGAAGGGGATGATGGAGCTGAAAGGAGAAGGGCTAGTGGAGGTTGAAGCAGATGAAGGGCCACCAGCACCAACTGAGTAAGTGAAAGTCTACTCTCATTGTGATTGTGTAGTGTGTAACCTCTCTTGTGAGTATGTGATGATATTGAATTACTATCTTACTGATATTGTGATACATCTTTGAAATCTTTGCTAGGAGTGCTGGTGGTGCTACTGCCAGTGGGTCTGTTACTGGATCTGCACCAACTGTGTGAAGTGAAGGAGATGCAAGTGCTTTTGGTCTTTTGGGAAGCAAGGACAAGAATGATGCAAGTGCAAGGCAGCAAGGCAGCTGAGAGACTTATTCTGTTGCATTTGTGTTCTATTCTTGTAATTGTCTGCATGTGATGCATGTAATGAACAATTAACTTGCTTGAATTGTAGATCTGGGTTGTCCTCTTTTTCCCTTCCAGGGTTTCTCACAAGGGTGAGTTTTACCTGGAAGGTTTTTAATGAGGCAGCTATCACTTGATCATAATGATCAAGTGTAAACAGATCTATAATTGCTTTTGTTTCATCACTTTTATGTTGAACACTTGAACAATTGAAGTGATGAAAATTTGTACAAATTTGTGTGTGAAGTTGTGAGCTTCCTTGCTGAATTCTATTGAAGACTTGAAGTTGTTGAAAACTTGAAATGTTGAACAAATGTGATATCTTTGTAACGTATGAAATTTGGAGAAGAGAGAGGGATTTTTCTCTTCACAGGCTACGGGCTGGCCTGTCAACCCGTTAGTGCCCGTGTTGAACGGGCTAGCCCGACCCGAAACGACACGACGGGCCCGGGCTTGGGCTGCCCCCCAGCATGTGGGCTAGCACGGCACGGGCCCGGTAGATGATAGTGTCGGGCCAGCCCGGCACGAAGATGAGCGGGCCACCCCGGCCCGTGCCGGGGGCCGGCCGGCGGCCCGAATGGACACCTATAGATGTGCTTAGTGTTCTAGTGTAGATTTGCTCAGTTAATACATAGTTTATGTGTAGATCTGCTTAGTAAATACATAGTTTAGTGTATATCTGTTTAGTAAAGTTATAGTTGTAGTGTAGATCTGCTTAGAAAAATTATAGTTGTAGTGTAGATCTAAGTAGATATATTTTGTACTTGCAGATTGACTTGTTAATAGTGTTTTATTTTTTCATGCTATTAGAAATGTTAGATGATCTCAGTGTCAAGTTGTATTTCGGTAATGGGCAGATTAGATATGGTGAACATGGAGTTAACTTGTCAGAATTTAATTCTGTTGACCGTGTGCTTAAAAGAGCAGCCTCAAGAACTTTTGGGTCCATTACCCAGTTTTTTAGGGCATTTCATGTAGATGCAGAGCAACATGACTTGTCCATTATGGCAACAGAAATGAGTCATTATGTTGGGAGCTTATGCCACTCCAAGGCACTGAACATTGGAGGAGTTATATCAAAATAGCATGTGATTGGTTTGCCTGTGATGTTGTTTATCCAAGTTGTTCATAAGGCTGGGTCTAGTAGTCAAGTGCCTGTGAGTTATGCTCACCAGGGTGGTCCTGCAACTAAGCCACAAGAAGAAGGAGATGGTGGTTCCGGTGAGGAAGAAGAAGGAGATGATCACACACACTTTGAGGGTGCAATTGACGAAGGGGAAGTTAATGAAGAACTACTCAGGCGGTTCGAAATGGAGGCCAATGGGGATGAACGTGGGTTGGAAGAGGAATCCTCAGATGATGAGGATGACCCGCTAGTTCCAAGGGATTGGGACAGTTACAATTTCTCACAGCTATCTGTCAATGCTGGTGAGAATGTGGCCTGAGAGTATAGAGAAAATGCAGTTTTTGTTGGCGCCATGTACAAGAGTGCAGTAGAGGTGAAGGATGCGGTGAAGAGGTGGTCCACCCTTACTTTGCAGAGAGAGTTCAGAGTAGTGAAGAGTTCTCCACATATATGTGATGTAAAATGTCTGAAGCCCACTTGTCCTTTTCGAGTTTATGCTTCCAAGGGCAAGTGGAAAAATTATTGGGAGATCAAATCTGTTGTGGATCACACTTGTGCACTTGAGCAGCTGGATGCAAGCCATCGTAATTTGTCATCTGGTTTTGTGGCTAGCCAGATGTTTGCTGAGATTGTGGAAAATCCTGCTTTTGAGCCTAAGTCCATTATCTTGGCAATTGAGGAGAAATTTAGGTATCACATAAGTTATGGTAAGGCATACATGGCAAAGAAGAAGGTAATGGAGATGAGGTGGGGAACTTATGAAGCATCCTATGACAATCTGCCTCGATTGCTGAACACAATTGCCGCGCTAAATCCTGGTAGTTATTATGATATCAAGGCTTATGATCATGTATCAAGGCCAGGGAAGCAAGTCTTGCAGCGGGCATTCTTAGCATTGGGTCCTGCTATTGCTGCATTCAAACACTGTCGACCAGTTATTTGCATAGATGGCACATTCCTAACAGGAAAATACAAGGGCACAATCCTTACAGTTGTGGCTGCAGATGGCAACAATCAGTTGTTGCCATTGGCAATTGCTTTTGCAGAGGGAGAGAATGGTGACAGTTGGTATTGGTTTCTGGAGAGATTGAAGCAGATGGTGGTGGGAGATGTGTCAGACGTGTGTGTGATACACGATAGACATAAGGTATTTTGCAGGCCATTAGTGTCATCAAAGAAGATAGTTAAGAGCATTACAGAGCAGCACAATGGCCAGATGTGCATAGCAGGTGGTGCATGAGGCATATAGGAGCAAACTTTCATAGCCAGTTCAAGAACAAAGAACTTACAAAATTGTTCAAGCGCTTATGTTCGACCAATCAGGAGAAGAAATTCTTCGACCTGTGGCAAAAATTAGATGATCTGACGAAGAAAGCATCAGAAGAGATAGCTAAGAAGCCTTTAAGTACTGAACCCGGGGAAGAGCCAGTTTCTCTGGAGGACGTTGGGCTAGATGCTCCAAATGTCAGAAGGAGAAGGAGACGTGCTGTGAAGACCTTCAGCCAGTGGATTCAGAATGAGCATAAGGAGAAATGGTCCCTCATGTTTGATAAGAGAGGTGTGAGGCATGGGATAATGACAACAAATTTTGCTGAGGTCTACAATGCTGTTTTGCGTGGTGCTAGAGCTCAACCTCTTGTTGGTATCATTGAGTTCTCCTTGTACCGCACAATGAAGTACTTTCTTGACCGTGCTAATGCAGCACATGCAGCAATGCAGGACCCTCAGAAGGTGTATTCAACATGGATCACTGAGTACTTGAAAAAAACAAAAGGTTGCTCTCTGTCACAGAGCTTACCCAGAACCTCTATGTCGTGAGCCTGACGATTAAGTGCAGTGGAAATATCAGATAAGTTGTCAGTCCAAATCACAAAAGGCCAATGGTGAAATAACAATACAGAAAACAATTATTGGCAATCATACATGCTCATGCTCTTGCCAGAAGCCACAGCTCCTGCACTACCCCTGCTCACATGTGATCGCTGCATGCCTTGCAACAAAAAATCAGCATTGGGGCCGCTACATGCCTAAATACTTTCTGAAGCAAACCATTCTAGACATTTGGAACCACACAATTGGGGGTTACCTGCATCTTGGAACTTTCACTCAAGACCCCAAAGACAGTGCGTTGTACATACCAAATCCAGGTCCAGCCATGTGTCAAGGTGTCGGTCGACGCAAGAAGAAGAGGATTAGGAACAACATGGATGTGACAACCCACCCAGGAAAATACCGTACTATCACCTAAACCAATCCACTTTGGTCATTTAGCAATAATAAAGTATTATCCTATCATTAGTCGCCGGGTTAACGCCCGGTAAATCACTTATATAGCAACAAAGATCGACATATATGCATTAAAACCCACGCGAAGGCGAGTCCAGAGATACAACATAATTAACATCCGAAATTTACCCCGTAGGGTTTAATTATTACAAAACGAAGTCTTTGACATGATAACATAGTTCAGAGTTTTAAAATAGCAGAATTAAACTAAGCGGAAAGTGAGGACACCACGGGAGGCCAGCCATGATGCCTTCATTCGTCGTCCTCCACCCACTCCAGCTCCCAGCCGGGCGGGATCTCTCCGGGTCACACATCACCAAAGGAATTACCTGGATCAACAAATTATAGCAAGGCTGAGTATACTAATACTCAGCAAGACTTACCCGTCGGTGATAACTACTTCATCAACTCTAGACATGGAAGACTTTTTGGGCCACTGGGTTTCTTTTGCTGAAAGGTAACAAAGAGCATGTCCCTGTTTTCAAGATTTTAGCACAAGTTCTAGTGGGTTTATTCTTTTCTAAATTAGCCAATCTAGTATAAACAAGTTTGTACAATACGATTAAACAAGCATAAAATTTATCAACTTCCATCATTAGGGATCTCATGGCTAATGGAGTAAGTAGTCTCAGATAACGGTGAGAGGCCGACAATCAATTGATTTAAACCTTGCAAGGTAGACCTAAACACACGGTGGGATGCCCCCGCGAGGACAACCACCAAACGGTTCCCAAAAATCCTCGGGTCGGGATAAAAGGCCACAGTCTTTGGTGCCGGCTATCTGGACTACCCCGCGAGGCAACCAGACTCACACGTGCACCACCGGTAGCTAGCCGTGAGACGCATTCCAAGAGTAGTGACAGTTAAATCCCTAACCGTCTCATTAAGGTACTAGGCTTACCGATCCCATTCCCGACAAGTGCTTAGTACGTTCAAACACTTATCGCATGATAGCCATTGGACCGGAGTCCGCATCCCATGCTCTTACCACATGAGCAATCCATTTAAGGAGATCTTATGATTCCTACCTAGGAACCTATTCTCGCGAGTGACATCATCACCTGACTTGTAATGGTCCTATAGCTTAGCAGCTATCGACCTATCATACTAGTAGGGACACAGGTACCTAGGGATCATGCATCTAAGGTTCCATACAACTCCTGAAGTTAAATGCACAAGCATCCATAGATATTTGTATATTAAATTTGAAAAACTGGATTAAATGCATCGGGGCTTGCCTTCGTCAGTAATATTAGCTGAGCCCCATCGGTGTCTTCGAGCACTTCCACGTAGTGCAGTGCAGTCTCCAGTTCTCCCTCCTCGGCTTCCGGCACAAGCGAGTAGTCACCGTCAGGAAGATCTACACGGAATGCAATACAGGGTTCAGGTGATGTGATGGATTTACTATTTATCTTATCCAACTCTCATTGGCCATATTCACCTTAACAATTAATTAATTATTAATTTCTTTTCATGAAGGTTATTATTGATATATGTTTTATTCTTTTAATTAAACACTTAATTAATGTTTCTTTTTATAAATTTGTTATTTCATGTGAAGATTTAATACTTCACCTTTCACTAGTAAAGGTGTGTACACAAGATAATTAATTACTTTTAATTCTTTAAACAGCAAAGGTGTATTCTTAGATCTTAACTAAGCTTTGCAACAATTTCACAAAAAGGGGTGTAAAGAATAAAAAGGGGCATTTTCCTATTTAACCAAACATTAAACCTATAAAGGCCCCCAAAGCTTTTATTTAAACAATAAATCACTAAAATTCAGTGGCGGGTTTCTCAAGCACCAAAACACTTATATCAAGCCACTGAACACACATGCATGCATGAAAGGGCAAGAAATTAATTATACCCATTATTACAAAAGGTTAAACACACAAACAAGATAAAAGCATATAAAAATAAATAAGCATCCAATTACTCCAAACTTCCTCACACATGTTTTCTGGTCCTAAACCATCCTAGGAAAGTAGCAAGCACACCTAGAACTACTACTAATCTTGCATTATTAATTTACAAAGGAAAACAAGTATATTTTAAGAATAAAAACTTCTGATCATTCAAAAATTGGGATTAATTCACCAGAGGTGTAGCTTGACATAACAAGACCCCATACAGAATTTGGGCATAAAAACACAATTATTTTTAGCTACAAAAATCATCTAGGCTGATTCTGCATAAATGGAAGATAACTCATATAAAAAGTTTTACATCATAACTTTATGCAATTTTTGATACAGGAGCTAGTCATAACGTAACACACAACATATCCAAAAATTAGATACAGAGGACCCATGGATTTTGAGATATCA
This sequence comes from Cenchrus americanus, assembly GCA_947561735.1. NCBI lineage: Eukaryota > Viridiplantae > Streptophyta > Magnoliopsida > Poales > Poaceae > Cenchrus > Cenchrus americanus. The sequence continues at coordinate 25,812,412 of OX387241.1, read as the reverse complement.
CAGATCTAGGTTTTTCACATTTCTATTTTTCATGCCAAAAATATTAGGAAATAGCCTATGTGAGTATAACAAACGTTGTAGTTCTCCTCACCAGGAATCTAGCAAAATTGAGTTTACAATTTTCCGAATTTTCTACGATTTTCTAGAGATTTTATAAGATTCGGCAATTTGCATTCACTATTGAAGATACATTTTACCCCGAGGACCCTACAAAGATCTAAAGTGTTACAACCATACCCCCAGTTTGCAGTAAACACCCTAGAAAGAGGTGGGGGCTTGCAATGTGGCCCTTGGCCATGGGGGTGGCGCGACTCGGCCAATTCCGGCGAGGCCGGCGGTGCTCCCGGCCGTGCAGGGGCACGGGGAGGAGGGTGAGCTCACCTAGGGCTCGTGGGTGCTCGGAGTTTGGGCAGAAAGGCACCCGACGACGGCGCACGACGATGGCCGGCGGCGATGGTCGCGGTGTGCTGCGGCTCCGACGACGGCGCGCAATGCCGAGAAAATAAGTGATGATGCACGCCTCTATGGTTCCTAGAGGATGCGTTGGAGGCGCGGGTTTGCGACGGGGGATGACCGGAGGAGGCGGCACTCCGGCGGCGGCGCGGGTGGCACGGTGGGCGGCGGTGTCGGCGCGAGGAGGGGCAAGACGCTCGGTTTTATAGGGGAGGCCTCACCGGTGACGTTGCGGTGACGACAGAGATTCCGCCGTAGTATGACGACCTCGGCGCGCGCGCGTACGGCGGGATGCCGCCGACGGACCGGTGGTCCGCGTCGAGCTCCGGCCGGTATGGTGCGGCGCGCCGCGCGAGGGCTCCGTGAGGACTCGAGAAGCCTCGGGGTGCGGCGCATGGGGAAGGGGGCACGCCTCGGCCGGCGAGCGGTCTCGGGCGGCGCGTGGTGCGGACGCCGAGGCCGGCCGGCGCGCGTGCGACGTCACGGCGCGGCGGCTCCCCGGCCTGGACATTTTGCTAGTTCCCTGTTTGAGTGCGTTTTTCTCCAAAAATTTGTACTGAAGTGCATCAAGTGATGAATAGGAAAGTTGTAGATCTAGTTATCCTCTACAACTTTCACAAAGGCTATATAGTGTTTTTCTCAATAGATTTTGCAGGAGAGGCTTGCCAACTTTGAATGCCACTCATTTTCAGTGAACAGGAAGTACTGTCAGTTGGCCAAGTTTTTCATCTTTTTCCCCTCCAAATTTCAAATGCCAATCTACATGAAAGTTGTGTCCCTCAACAAACTGGACAACTTTCATAAAGGTAGATTTTTAAGTGTTTAGATGAATTTTGGAGAACGCGGCAAAAGTTCCGGAAGACATTCAGGGTCACTAGGGTTTAGGTGGGGTTCGACCAAGACTTTGACCAAGGGTTGACCACACATGTGTGTCAACTTGGTCAATGGGGTCATTAGGGTTGGTTGGTGAGGTTTTCGAGGTGAAGACCCAGGTTGACCGTGATTTGACCACTGTCAGCAGAGTTGACCGACAATTAGGGTTAAATAAAAACCTGGGGCGTCACATTGGATGAGGCTGAAGCTGGACCTCAGGCGCAGATATGCTCCAAGTGCAACAATCCTAGACACTCCTACAATAAGTGCACTGAAGCATCTTACTTGTCCACTGCCACTTCTACACCACCTTCATCTAGTGCACGTGGACGTCGTTCCCGTCGCTACAACGAAGGAATGCAGTGACAGTACTTGTTTGTGCTACCGTGTTGTAATAGTTGAACTACTTAGGCTGGTTGTCGTCTTGTAATATTTGAACAATTTTATCTGCCAAGGTCTTGTAATATTTGAACTTATGCATGATATCTTGTTGTAATAATTGAACTACCTTTTCATTTGCTTGTTGTTTTATTCTTGCCGTCGAATTTGTTATCGTATCCGGTTCGTATCCGGTTATGTTTTATTCTATAATTTCAAATGAAACAAGTAATGAATTATGATATTGCTCATCAGTTTTGTAGGCTTTCAATGGCTTCAACGGGTCCTGAGTTGGATTTGGAGTTCCTCACCAGTAGGAAGGACAAGGTTGAGGTGCCAAAGGGGATCCACACTCCTATGTGCTACTGCGGTAACAACTGTAAGCTTGTCAAGTGCAACGTTCTCGGGTACCGCTACGAGATGAGGTTCTTCATGTGCGAGAACTACGAGCATGACCCCCTCCCACCATGTCGCAATGTTAGACCAAAAGTAAGAACTAATTGAATTACTAAATAAATATTATGTCATTGCTATTTTATTATGTGCTAACTTGTCTTTGAAAAAAGACTCCATCTCCTCTGTGTGATTTTATGCAGTGGCTAGATTGTGAGCAGCCCGAATAAGACAAGCGATACGTGGAGGAGACGGGTCGTTCCACACGTGAGAGGTGGCAAAGAATGGTTGAGGCAGAAAAACAAGAACAAAAACGATAGGAGCAGCAGGAGGAAATTCACATTCGGCGGGACATCAAAGAACGTGAAGCGGGCGCGTCCCGTGAAGCAGATAGAGAGAGGAAGAGAGAGAGAGCACGCCATGCTAAGGAAGTTGGACCGGATGCTATGAGGAAGGGGAAATACCCCTGTTGTACCCAGTAGGCGTAGAGTACTCGACGCCAAGTGCTACTATATCCATAAAAAATTATGATTTCATTTCATCATTCTCTAGAGTCGGGTTGTATCTTTAAGAACTTGATTTAAGATGCATTTCTGATGCGAACAGTAAAACTCGTAGTAGGAAGTGTTTTCTGCGAATTGCTCCAAATATTGAACACATAGGGTGTGTTTTCTTTGAGTCACTGCACCAAACAGTGTACCTAGTACTAAGGTGTGTTTCCTCTGAGTCACTGGTCGTTTTCTTGCCCCAGAATGAATGTCCCACCATCCAGTCTGCGCTTACATATATGTGACCACTCTTCACCATTCTCACTTCACAACACATCAAGCAATAATGAGTTCCTGGACTGGGGCTGATGACGACTCCTCCCTCGGTCCGGCACTGTGGAGCCAGCAAGATCCAGAGTTCAACACCAACTTTCCTGTCTTAGACAAGAAAGATTTTAAATCCATGCGTGATGTTAGAAAGTACGCACCAAATCAAATGGTGAACTGGCCAAGGTGTGCACATGGTGAGTTCTGTGTGATGCAGGTTTATTAGGGATGGGACAACTCAGGTCGCCGCTTCTGCCATTGCTCACGAGCATGGATAGGCAAAAATCCATGACCTCTGTAATTCATCATTTTATTTATGATTTACTAATGTAATCACGGTTTCTGCAGTACTCCGAACAACCAGATAACTGCGGTGTCGTGCAATGGGTGGACCCCCCAGCTATTCACCCGTATCAAGAGTACATCAACTACCTTGAGGATGTTGTCATCTTCAACCTGAGGCAAGAAATCGCGTCTGCATTGGCTTCTCCAGATCCGACATCTACCAACGGCGACAACGGACCGGTGACCCAATGGTGGTGAAGACGAACACCGACCGTGAGGACGAGTACTGCTGCTGTCCGTGCCACGAAAAAAAGAACAACACTCCACCAGCAACTCCACCATCTGATCTAACTCCACCCTCGACGGGGTACTACATGCCCTCCCAGCAGTCCGGCGGGTCTATGATGTCCGGGTTCTCTGGGTATTATTCGTACAACTAGACTACAATTGTTGTAATCGTTTATCTAAATTCCCTAAGGCACGTTAGGACTAGCAGCAACGGCACAAAGTTAGGGTAATTGTGTCGCACGTGCCATTGCAAATGTTGTAATCGTTTATCTAAATTCGTCGTTATGTATTAATGGTTCGTCGTTTTATCAATCCTTCAACAAGTTAAATTAAAAAAAAAATTCAACCGCCGCAGCCCACGGCGGCAAGGAATAGATACCGCAGTGGGCCGCAGCGTTACCTCAGCACCACGCTGACGCCAGGCGTTAGGCTCCTAACGCCGAGGGCCACGGCGTCAGGGGCCTAACGCCATGGCGCTTGGCGTTAGGGCTAATGGCCCACTCCTGGCGGCACCTGGCGCCGCGGCCCACGACATTATGTCCCTGACGTCGTGGGCCACGGCGCTAGATGTATATTTTTGCTAAATTTGTGCCGGACCATATATTTTTGCAAAATCGTGATAAATTAAATATAAAAAAATTTGAAACTCCGCCCCGTTGTTGTTAGGCCCTGACCGGAGTGGGCTTTGCTTACTGGGCCGGAGAGGACAAATGTGCAGTCGTGTTGGGCCGTGATCAAATGTAGATTAATGACAAAATTTGATCCACGACCCTACATTAATTTTCGAGACGAATCTAACGAGCCTAATTATGTCATGATTATACAACGTCGTGCTACAGTAAACAATCTCTAATAGCGGATTAATTAGACTTAATGGATTCGTCTCGCAATTTCCAATCTATTCGTGTAATTATCCTTTTAAATAATCTAAATTCAATATATCTAATAAAGGAACGTAAAAGTTTATTCCTGGCAGGTCCACACTCTCCACACCACCACTCTCCACAGACCACAGGGCACTGCGCCCTGTTCGCTAGGCTTATCACTCACCAGCCAACATTACTTTTCTCTCAGAACAAATCAACCACCACCAATCAGCCAACAGTACGTTTCTCTCGGAATAAACGAGCACCAGCCAAACGAACAGCATGCTGGTTTGACTTTGACCCACAAAGTCGGCTCGACGCGGACAACGCGCGCGCGTGGCGAAAAAAATCCCGCGCCCGCGCCCGCAACTCACGACCCCACACGCCGCGAGCGGGAAACGCGAAACCCACTTCCCTCCCTCTTTCCTAGCCGCCGCCCTCTTCCATTTCCCCCCTTTTCCATTCCGCCCAAGCCCAATCCATCGCCGCTCGCCGCTGCGTCAGGTTAACCGAAACGCGCCGCGCCCGCCTCCGTTTCAAACCCGAAATTTTCCGCCGCTCCCCAATTTTTCGTTTTCCCTCGCCTCTGGAAGCCTCTGCCTCCGCGCAACCCAACAAATCGCCTTCCATTTTGCTTTCCCTCCGGCTGATTACTCTCGCCAATCCCCCCTCAACCCAACCAACCTTCCTCTCCCCCCACGAATTTCTGGTCTCCCGCCCGCACCCACCACCGGCCGGCCACCTACCCCGCCGGCGCGAAACCCTAATCGGCGGCCGCCTACCTCTTCATCCCATGGCGGAGCAGGACGGCGCCGCGGTGGGGAGCCCGCTCGACTCCGCTCCGGTGAGACTCGCTGACTTTTGCTCGGGTTGGTGTGGGGTTCAGAAGTTTCTAGGTCCCCGCTGGAAGCAGTAGCTTGCGAGGTACGTACGCTTGGGGTTCGGGACTTTCCCCAACTCCGGGAGTGGGTTTCTGTGGAGCGGTTCACTACTTCACTTGATGTGTGTGGTGCTCGCGGCAGGCCTTTGGCGTTTTCGGTAGTTTTTCGTCTGGGTCGTTACGGTTGGTTTGGTTCGAGTCTCGTTAATTCGGGGGCACGAGGGTCGAGGGGTTCCTATGGGTTCGATATCCCGATTTGGTTAATTCGGAATCGGCGCCCCTGTTGTCAGTAGCTACAGCAGTGATCGCTATTACCATCTCTGATACAGAAATGTCCGTGATGTGGTGAGCATGTCCTTTGCTCAATCGTTACGAACTTTCAATGCAACCGTCTACCATGTTCAAACGACATTCAATCGGATAATTCCGAGCTGCCTTTGTCCAAACCTTCTGTTTTCCTCTTTTCCCACTTAACTGGCAATAGGTGTCATACAATGTCATACGGTACTCTGTAATTTCAGTATCGTTTTTAAACGAATTTCTGTATCGTGATGAAAATATGGATCTAATAACTGTAAGGATCCCTTCTCTTAGTGTGTCAGTGCTGAAAATGGGGATGCAAATGCTGAGCATCATCAACCATTTTTCTCCATGTGCCGGCCAATTCACTCTGTTTTAGGCTCCTAACTCATGCTCCTGTCCAAATTTGTGGTGTCAATGCGTTGTTATGCTCAAGTTTGTAATTTGCCCCCTATGTGTTCCTGTTTCTGCTTACAGAGCTGTGCAAATTCGTGGGAAAGCTGTTTTGTTCCTGTTGCCGATGAAAATGACCATAATGTGAGCTCGTAACTTGAGGTCATGTCATCTTTTGTTATCTTATATAGCTTGTAATCAGTTTGGGACTCCTATTCTCTGATGTAGAGTGACTTGAACTTAATGGAGGACAACCACCTCCTGACTACATCTGCTTCTGTTGGAAGCAAGCAACCTCAACCTGAGGTGCGCCCTTTCCCCCCAGGCCCCAGCCCCCTTTTTTTAAGAACTTGATGTCTCTTGTGAATTTGTTTGGGTCTGCAGTAATATCTGCTTACTGGTTCATGGATGTATTTTGCTTTAGAACGTATCTGGCACAGCCGATGATGAAGGCAAGTCTTGTTCTCCGCATTCAATCGATAAGGAATCCAGTTTGGTGCAAGATTCCATGGAAATGGAACAATCAATGGTATGAAGTGTTTGCCTTGCCATTTCTTTTTTTTTCTGCAATCAGCCCAATGAACTTCATTTACTTCATACACCTGTTTTTTTTCTCTTATTTTTTTAAATGTGACAATCCTCACTACGACAACAGATGTTTGGAATTGCATATTGTGAAGCAAAACTAAGTCTTCCTGTTAATATAAATCATGTTCTCTTTGAGATGGTAATAGTGGGATAGTGATGTAGAACTTATATTTTTACCTAAATGTATGGGTACACTTCAGCTGATCAGCAATTGTAATTCCACATATGACATCTCTCTCGCAATCATTGTTCCTGAATCATCTCTAGATCACTGCAAACTTGGTTGGAACAAAAAGGCTTTATTGCTCTATATAAAACATTAATAACGAGTTCTGTGCCTAGATCATCCCTAATTCTTGTTTCTATATGTAGGATGAAATTGGTGTGCCACATGGAGAAGCAAGTGAGCAGCCAGAACTCCTTAGCACAGAGCAACCCAATTCAACTGTAAGTTCCACCTTCTGATATGTACTGCTAACTCAGGCCTTCATGTGCATGCGACCAAATTTTGCAATCTTGATTTATATATTTATACAAGTATTCTCAGGGAACTGCAATTATTCATATATAAGCATCGATCTCTATGTGTGTCAGTGCTCTCATGACTGCATACACCAGTAAACATGCATAAGTTTCCCAATATTATTTTTGGGTGGTTCTGCAGGGTGGAATGGATTCATGGGATGACAAAGATAATCAGAAACTGTTGCCCCTTGACAGTGATAGGTGGAACTCCAATGTAAGACTGCTAGTCTTAATCACATTGTATGGCAATTTTTACTTGGTCCTTCTCAACATCAAATCTTTTGTATTGACGGGCTTTGTTCAATAGATTGGTGAAACTTGTGATGTTGAAGATAAGCAGTTTCCTCTGTCCTTTTCTTACAGAAGGCAACCCCAATATGTGGTAAAATCTTCGGCACTAAGTTCTATACATAATTGGCATCCTTAAGGACATTATTTTTATCTTTACATTACAAAGTTTTCCCATGTACAGGGAGCAGGTCTTAGCAATATGGGGAACACATGCTTCTTAAATGCAACTCTTCAGTGCATCACTCACACTGTACCACTTTTTCTCAAGCTTCGGTCAACTGGTCATGCCACTCCATGCCCATGTATGGATAATTTCACACAACTATTTGTTATTCTTTTAAAAGTCTTTTCAGATTTTCTATTCCATTTTAGTTTGCATGATTTGGCCTGCTGGTACTCTGCAGATGATAAAGATGGATTCTGTTCTTTCTGTGCCCTTAAAGAACATGTTGATGAATCAATTCGAAGGTCTGGATCTGTTATAATGCCTGCGAAGTTCAGAAATAATTTAAGAAGTATCCTTTCGTCTTGAACTTTTGTCTAGTCTGTTCAATTCTCCCCATTAGAGCTGCTGTTTGCACACATATTTTTCATCAGTTCATGTTGTTATGCTTCCTTTCACCATTCAGTTTATCTTACTCTTCATTTAAATTATGTGCTGAGCTAGTAGATACTTTTCAACTGTTGCCAGCTTGCTATAGTCATTTCATGTGAGGTTATGCATATGTGGTTTCTTAACAGTATTTTCCAGAGTTATCTTCAGATTTTAGACTGGGACAGCAAGAGGATGCACATGAATTCCTACGTTGCTTGCTTGATAACTTGCATAAGTGTACCCTTGATCCTATGTCTAAGGGCAAGGGGTCATCCTTTGATGAAGAAAGTATAGTCAAGGACATTTTTGGTGGCCAACTGAAAAGCCAGGTAATTTAGTTTTTCATCAACTATTTGTTCTCTTGATACTTGCATCATAACTAATGCTACTCTGTGTGTCTAGTTGTCTTGCTGCGAGTGTGGTCACAGCTCGGAGACATTTGAGCCCTTTCTGGATCTAAGCTTGGAGATCGATCAGGTTGACCACCTGGTAGATGCATTGGAATCTTTTACCAAGGTAGAGCAGATTGGGGACTCTGAAGATAAGCTCACCTGTGAGCAATGCAATGCTCAAGTTTGTAAGAACAAGCAGCTTACACTTCATAGAGCACCAGATGTTATTGCATTTCATCTGAAGCGTTTTACCACCCTTGACAATTCTGTTGAGAAGATCGACAAACATGTGGTATATCCTCAAGAGGTTGATTTGAAGCCGTTCCACAGTAACCCAGATACTGCGGTGAGCATTCCTTTTTATATTGTGCCTGATTGGAAGATGTAAGCTATTCTAGGAATTGTAGATTAAGGATTGGAATCCCAGTCCACCTGTTCAAACATAATTTATAGTTTGTCCACTTAGGTAAAATTAATGTTTTGTTATACTTCCAAATACAGGGGGAGCTGAAATATGATCTTTATGGTGTTGTTGAGCATTCTGGATTACCCAACTATGGCCACTATGTGTGCACTATTCGTTCTTCACCAAGCACTTGGTACTTGATGAATGACTCCCATGTATGTGACACAAATCTTTTTTGTTTTGTGACCACAAGTCAGTTGCTACCGCTTTGTTGACATGCACCTTCTCTCCATTTTAATACACCAGTTATTTTGCAGGTTGATTCTATTACAGATGCAAGCGCATTAAACCAGGAAGCATATATTCTCTTCTATGTTCGACAAGGCAAATTTCCATGGTTCTCTAGTTTGCTAGAGGGCAAAGATGCCCTACATGCCGAGGATACTCGTGGTGCATCTCCTGTTTCTGTTTTGGAAAATATCTGTTCAACATCTTCTGGAGGAGGCAGTAGCAGTAATTCTGGTGATAGACTAGAGAAAAATGAAGCCAGGCAGTCGGAGGAGTTAGAGAAGGACGAAACGAGTCAATACAAAGCATCATTCTGTCATGAGGAGCCATCTAAGAGAAGTTCGCTTGGTTCTTCCAACATCAATAATACAAGAGATGAAATCAGTCCACCAAGAGCATCTCTCCAAGATGATGCTGTCAGATGTCCCCGTAGTGTAGAAACTACCAATCTGGATGGACCCTCTACTCCTCTGCCCTTGAAGCGATCGTTCTCCCAAAATGAGTTTGGTGTGTTTGAGTTTGAGAACCTTGGTAAGGATGCATTTTAAGTTTTAACTAGTTGCTAACTTGCTATTAAGTTCTGGTTTTATTTTTGCAAATTATCTATCTTATTTTCCTTGATACAATTCCAACCTCTCATTATTAGTTTAGTCACATTTATTATTCATTGATTAATGGACCTCTAGAGAAAGTGATCCTAATCACTCCACCCTTTAATTTTAGACATCAGAATTGCAGTGTTATTCTAAATATCTTCAATACTACTTGATTGTTTTTCAATGCTATTGATGGTTTGCTCATTCACCTTTTAAAGGCTCATGTTTCTGGTTGTCTCATTTACAGATGACGACGAAGACACCCTTTTGCTTCCAGATCTGAAATTTCAACCTAAGGTGAAGAAACCTAAGGCTGCATCTGCATCTAAAGCTGTGAAGGGCCTGAGTATTGATCAAAACGCAAGACGTTTGATGAGTGGCATGCCGTCCTCAAGAAGAAAAGGTCTCCTGGACTGCATTGTCACACAGCAAAATGCACATCAGGAGTCTCGTAGTCGCAGATGCCCTGCAAGCGACCCTGTGGACAAAAAGAAACGGAAGTTGGTTCCATGCTAGGTATTTTCAAGTTTGGGCCACACAAATCTTGTATTTCTGTATATCCTTTTTTGTTTTCTTGTGCTACTCTCCCTGCATATCATGTTCTAGCATTAATGCTGTCCTGCACTGCCCCCTTATTTAACTGTAATAGACTTTATGGCCGGCTAGATTGATGGCAGGGACTCAGGGTACTCGAGAGCATAATAGTCAGTTAATCTAATTTCCTTTTTGCTTCCTCCTGATGTGCCATCGCACACGTAACACCTATGCTGTATGAGATTTGCACCTGAACCAACTGCCCATTTTGTTTAGTAGGTATCACTACTTGGACAGAACAGGGCTTATCTTGTATGGAACATAACCAGGGAAAAGAAATCAAATCGAGTTTATCTGAATTCTTGTTCAATTCTTGTATCATAGTGAACATCAATTTAGTTGACGATGAATGCCTTTTTAATTAATTTCTCGTCTGTTGTCTTTGTTGCTGGTCTTGTGTTTCCCTGTGAACCTGTGGGGGGTTTCAGTTTGATATTGTACTGTGAAACGGCGATGTGTGCAACTCGGGTAGAGAACATGTGCCATCTAATAATGTTTACTCTTACATAATCCTACCACTGGCCACTTAGGGCCCGTTTGGCACAGCTCAGCTTCACCTGTAGAGCTGTTTTTTAGAAAACAACTTCATGAGCAACTTCATGAGCGGGGGAGAGAGCCATGTTTTTGCAGCTTCACCATGTGCTTAACTCTGTGAGAGTGAGTTTCCAGAGAAGCTGACCAGAGTTGGGCAGAGAGTTGTTGTTTGGCTATTGAAGTTGTGAAGCTGCTCGTGAAGCTGTACCAAACGGGCCCTTAGCTTGCACCTTGCAGGTACCATGTCATCTAACAACCGTTGCTGTATACTCTTGAAAAGAGGGATAATATCGTAAGATATTTCGGAAGGAAAGAAGATCGTTAGTTCTGGCTATCTGGGACACCAGACGAGGAGATAATGGAATTTTTTTATTTTTTAACCCTTTTTAAGTAAAATTTTAAAAATAACCCACCACAATCTATATTTGCTTGCAAGAACTAGTCCTTTTGGTCGCGCCAAGCTGCGTGACGCGACTAATAGTTGAGTCACGTCATATGACGTGGCGCGACTAGTGTACACGGTGGTATTTGAAAAAGTCATAGATAACATGGCAGATCTAGTCGCGCCACATGGAGTGCCGTGACTCACGAAGAGTCACGCCACGAACTGGGGGTTCCTGCTATCGTTTAGCCATATTTCCTTCATCATTTAAATTAGCAAATAAGCTCCTAAATTTGTGAAATTTGAGGTGTATGATCTATAGAGTGTATACGTTCCATTTTGACTATTTGCACTCCAAACCATGGTGGATACAATGATAAATCCATTTTTGAAATAGGCTAAGTGTAATTAAACGAACGTATCAAATATGCTAAGTCCAAAAATGAGCTAGCTATTCAAATTTGGACCTACTTTTTGATAAATTTTACATTAAGATCTTGGGTATTTTTGGACTATAAGCGAAGTTTGACATTCACAGAGTATTTTGGATAAGATGTTTGTCAAGAAAAACAAAGAAATCATAATTTAAAGGAGGCTTAAAGTTGGAAAGTTGTGCTGTTTTGTACACTTATAAAACAACACAACTTTCCAATTTTAAGCCTCCTTTATTTTATGAATTCTTCATTTTTATTAACAAACAGCTTACCCGAAATACTCTATGAACATCAAAATTCACTTATAATCAAAAAAAAGTTCAAGGTCTTAGTGTAAAATCTAGCAAAAAGTAGATCCAAAGTTGATTAGTTGACTCATTTTTGGGACTTAGCAAATGTGATGTGTCGATGTAATTACACTTAGCCTATTTCAAAAATAGATTTCTCATTGTATCCACCATGGTTTGGAGTGCAAATAGTCAAAATGGAACGTATACACTCTATAGATCATACACCTCAAATTTCACAAATTTAGGAGCTTATTTCCTAATTTAAATGATGAAGGAAATATGGCTAAACGATAGCAGGAACTCCCAGTTCGGGAACCGATCCTCGTTATAGAGTCACGCCACGCCGTGTGGCGCGACTACATCTGTCATGTCAGCTATGACTTTTCAAATGCCACCGTGTACACTAGTCGCGCCACGTCATGTGGCGTGACTCAACTATTAGTCGCGTCACGCAGCTTGGCGCGACCAAAAGGGCTAGTTCTTGCAAATATAGTTTGGGGTGAGTTATTTTTAAAATTTTACTTTAAAAAGGATTAAAAAACAGTGCGGTGGTTTCAGATGAAAAACTTATATTTCACTATATACCTTTTATCGATAGAAACTTCACCGAAGGGGTGGTGGCGCAGTTGGCTAGCGCGTAGGTCTCATAGCTAGTTGAGTTATCCTGAGGTCGAGAGTTCGAGCCTCTCTCACCCCATAATTTTTTTCCTTTTTCCACCTGATTTAATTTTGGGTTAACATCATCTCCCCATATCTGCGCTTTCCCCCTGCGTTATCCGATTTTTTTTTTCCATCAAGGGCTTTTGCCCGAATTTCATTACCAAGGCAACGAAATTACAAGGTTCCAACAACACAAACAAAGAAAAGAACAACGCACGAAGGTTCAGCAACGCCTAAACACATAACCAAACCAAAAGGAGACGACAAAGAGGCCTGCGTTATCCGATTTTATGCTGACATCATCTACAACCATTTCATTAGCGAATCACATCCCTCTCTTCCTCCTCACTATCGGCCATTCAGCATCCCGACAAGCTACTCCCGCCCCAGCTCACTTGGGTCACATGTAACTATGTAAGAGCTCCGTCCTTGAGGGTGTTCGGATCCAATTTTTATGCAAATAAGCAACATGGTTTAGAAGCTCGGATAAGGTCTCCTTTAAGCCAATTCATCACCTTAATTGTCCAATAAGACCAAAACAAAACAAAAAATGATAACATGAATTCTCACATCATAAGCTCAGTTCATCTCTTGGCACTATACTTCCACAATAGTTAGGCAATACACAACACAACATAATGACTAACCTGAACATCCTTTTCCACAACACCGAACAATCTCCTCTCTAACACCCGCTGGATCCGCTGGGATTTTACTACTAATATCGAAAAGATAATTTGTTTCCACACCAAAAGGGCACTAGACAAAATCCTCTCATCAAGAACCACCAGCACCACCACCTGGGCCCTCATTAGCTGGCTTGCGGTTCAAGTATCTTATAACAGCATCCTCAACCCTATTTCATCGTTGAACCAAAATGACGTTGTCAGCACATGGATGCATGATGTTCAAGGAAAAAATTGCAGGCAATCGTAAGTATCGTTTGAGCTTACCATGGTTGGTTGTAGAAGTCCGCACGTCTTTCCTTTTCAATGTTCCTATTCGCTTCGCCGGCAACCAGCTTCAAATCTTTGCTCTGAGAAGCTATCAGGCCGTTGATGAACTCCACTGGCGACTGACTGAAACCCAGGAAGAAAGCTCTCCTCCTGCGGTGCTCATGGATCTTCTTGATCGAGGCAGATATCACATCGTCACAGGCTTCAATGTCCTTATGCTTCTCAGTGTTGGCCAGGAATGCCATCATCTCCTTCTGCAGTGGGAAGGGCACATCCACCAGCACATCATAGCAAGCACTTGCGGAAGCTCCATTACCTGATAGCTTAATCTTGTGCTCCAAGTTGATGGGTGGTGGGGCAGACAGATGCTGTGATATCTTCTGCGACAACATTGCAAACTTCAGCTTATCCTCCCCAAACACCTTCTTCAATTGAGGGTCGCACATGAAGAAGGAAGGGTCATTTGGGTTCTGAAGCTTCTTCGCCTTGATGTACTGCCAGAGGGCAGCAATCACCCGTGCCCGAGTGTCCACCTCAACCCCGAGCACCTCCATCAGCGGCTGTGACAGCTTAAACTTCTCAGGGCTGTAGTTCATCTCCAGCCGGATGTTCGCAACAAACTCCTTATCCCCTTTTCTCTTCACCTCAAACCCTTCCTGCTGGGCGGCAGAACGTGCATTTTCCCAGATGATCAGTGGGTTTTCAGGGTACAGCTGTGGGTCCAGCGCAATGGTGACCCTCTTGAAGAATTGGGAGAACTTCGGGTACACCGGATTGTGCTTCGGCACCACGCTGGCAGGGTCCAGCTCTGCGCCATCCTCGAGCACGCGGCCGATGATCTTGAGCGACCAGGTGGGCGGGTCGGCGTTTTTGGGCGGCGGGATAGTCCGTGGACCCTGGTTGGCAAAGGTGTTGAAAACGTAGATGCGGAGCGTGCGCTGGAGTGAGGGCGGCGTCTTCAGCGCCTCCTGGATGTCCACCTTCTTCCGCGCCAGCGCCGCGTCCACGCGGGCCTCGAACTCGAGGAGCTGGGTGTAGAGCGCGGACTCCGGGAGCAGCGCTGCGACGCGGTCCGGGAGCTGCTTCTCCGGGAGCTTGCGCTTCTTGTTGCGTCGCGTGGCGGGGGTGAGGTCGACGCCTCCGGAGTTCGCCACGGCCGCCGCCGCAGCCGCAGCCTTGTACGCGGCAGCTGCCGAGGCCGCCGCCGCCGCCGCGGCCGAGGTAGACCCGGGAGCCGGGGGCCGCACGGGGGGCTTCTGCGGAGGGCGCTTGGCCGATTGCGCCGCGACGACGGCGGCGGCCGCCATGAGCGGGGTCTGGGGCGAGGAGGCGCCCATGTGGATCTGGAAGGCGGGGTTGTGGGACGGCGGCGTGTGGAAGAGGCCCTGGAACGGGGAGCCGGCGAGGGAAGGTGGGCGCAGGTGGGTCATTGGCGTCGCCGGGGAACCGCCCGGCTGCTGCTGCTGCTGGGGGTGCGGCGGGCGCGGCTGGGGCGGGCCGCCGGTCGGGTTTGGGTTGCCGCCGGAGGCCATGGCGGCGACGGCGGCGGCGGCGGCGGCGACGGCAAGCGCAAGATCGGATCTCGGTGGGGTTGGGGGAACTGGGGATTGGGGAAGCTAGGGTTTGGTGACCCGTTGGCGTTGCATATGAGCATACCCAATGGTACAGCCACAGGATCGGTATTGGACGGACAGGATCTGTGCCTGAGCATCCACATTAGCAAATGTTTATAAAACCCCCTAGGGAAAGTGCAGCATTGTGAAGGAAATCCCAGTTCACACCACATTCACATCGACATCCCTAGATTGGTTCCCCTCCGCATTCCATATCCCTCCCCGCCCGTTTTACGCAGTTTATTGTGGGAAGGTGATCGCCGCGCGCTTCGTCAGAAAGCTACATATGCCCCTGTATTGCGAGAATTTTTTTAAAATAAATTTTAATGTGTAATGTGAAAGTAAGAATTCCAAAGTGATTACACAACAACATTCTTTTGTAAACAACACTATATATCCAAGCATGATAATTTATTGAGAGAGAATCATTCTAAATTATTGATCCTGCATTTTTGCTACTACGAGAATTTTGTGGTATACTACTCACAAAGACATGATATTAACCACGGAAAATCGATTGAAGACATAAATATATGATCTAGTGGATGGTGATGTGACATGTAGTGGAAGATGACGTAGAATGCTTTGTATGTTAGAGAAATCTATACATAACTTGTAGTGAGTTCATCTATATAGTTGTATAGTTGTATATGTTACATAAGCCATGGCAAACTAGGTCAACGAAATAACAACAATATGTTGCATGATTGTGTTTGGAGACCAAGAGGGATCTGACTCTGGAAGAGAAGCTTCAACATCTATACCCAAGACAGCATCAGGTGCCGCTTGCCAGGACCCGATCCTGTTGGTTTGCCTTATCAACCACTAACCAGCAGTACTTTCTTCTCAGAACAAACCGTCCACCAGTTAGTAGTATTTTTTTTTCACAACAAATCACACCACTAGCCAACTACCGGCCAAACGAAGTAGCCGAAGTTCACGGGAGGCTGGGAGTAGTTGATCCTAAACAAATGGGGAGGCTGGGAGTTCACGGGCGAAGGAGTACCAGAAGATGCGTCACGAGCTCAATTCCCTGACGACCTCAAGCATCGACCACAATTTTACTCCCGCTCTCATGGAAGTCCAACGAATATTTTAGCAAGATGTCTAACAATGTAGGATGGTTCAATGGGACTCTACCCACTAGGGTTCAAATCCCAGTGCTCGCACCTTTTCTTATGATTTTCTCAGGATTTACCGGCGTTATGCGTTAAGTGGTCAGCGGCGTTCCCATTGACAACGAGGCGCTCATGGTGACTCCGAGAATCTCCAGATCTGTCAGGTGATCAGTCCTTCGGAGGTCCTCATAGGGGCAGGGTTTGCATACATGTCGGTGTTTTAACCGAACAAACCTACCCATAGGGTACCCGAGGTAGTAGCTTGTGCGGTGGGGGATTGCCAGACCTGGAACCCGAAGGTTAAAGCGATGACACGAGACAGAAATTTATACAAGTTTGGACCGCCAAGATAGCGTAATACCTTACATCCTGTTTGGGGGTGTGTATATGGCGCACCGCGCTTGGGTGTTGTGGTGTTGATTGTTTGGCCTAGGAACCCGGCCCTCTTTTATATAATCCAAGGGATGTATTAGTCGGTTACAAGGTAGGAGTTCTAGTATGATTTCACGGTATGAGTCCTACTAGGATTACAGGGGAATTCGAGTAGGAGTCCGTCTTCTTCTTTCCTCATTGGTACCCAAGATGTATGCTTGGCGGTACATGTGTTTATAAAGTTGAGTGTGCATGCGTAGTGTGAGCGTTTGCATTGTACGGTGTAATTCTCAAACACGTCTAACAAAAATACCGACCAGTAATATAGATGGGACCTTGCGACAACAGTTTTCCGTTATGTGTGTGAAAAGTAAAGGTTTGCTAGTTATAGCAAAAATATCTCTGCGGCAGCGAATCATATGATTTTGTATGATCCGTTCAATCAAATTTATGACCAGATTTTTAATAATTTATAAGGTTTTTAAACTATACTAAGAAAGGCAGCCCTACCTCTATTATTCTTAAATGTCATGCTAGAGTTTAAGTACACCCAGAGAAAAAATTATATGAATACACATAGAGGGGCCAAGCAAACTCTCACATTGAAATACGACATTGAGATATATCAAATTAACAAAAATACAACTCTTTGTTAGAAATAAAACCTGAATGTGCACACTGATTATAAATTTTCCTATATATCTAGCTAAACTGCACTAAATGCTCATGAAAATTCATGCCTAGCTAGATACATATGTCATTCCTCTGTATATAACGAGAAAACAAATACAAATCCTAATGTTATTAGTATTTTAATTTGGGGAAAAAACAAGACAAGTTAAAACTTGTCATATAATGTTCAGAAATGACATGTCTATCATCAAGTATTTATAGAGTCTTTTACAAGTTAAATGGGTGCACACATGATCTATTTACTAATGGTTCAAAGGTAATAAATTGCATAAACGACACTGTAATAATCAATTTAATACAGAGGTGCATACTCACAAGTACATATATAAGACACACACCAAACATGAAAAAACTAGATGACACAAATATGGTTGTAAAAGAACCAGGGGAGCTTCTATGATAAATACATTGTTCTTGCGTGCTGGATAAATTTTTACACGCATGTATGTTCAGGTAAACGTACATGCATTAGTCTACCAAAGTAAAAATCAAGATAAACTATGATCATTCGA
Source organism: Cenchrus americanus (assembly GCA_947561735.1). NCBI lineage: Eukaryota > Viridiplantae > Streptophyta > Magnoliopsida > Poales > Poaceae > Cenchrus > Cenchrus americanus. The sequence continues at coordinate 25,794,649 of OX387241.1, read as the reverse complement.
TGCTCATAAAATAAAATGAACTCCACAATATAAAAATATGTTACTATGTTGCTCTATCTCAAGAAATAGAACTATTAGGTAATGTGTTTTCACCATTCGAGCAGATCTACACGAACGAAAAGAAAGCACACAAAGTTCATTTGTTCGAAGAAAACACACAATTGGCTGGTACTTTTTTCATTCATCAGCAAATACTAAACATACAAAACGAAAACACTCAACACAACATACATAGTATATCGCAGCAAGCAACGTGTTGAACCTCAAACCGTTGAGAAATCAAGATTCACTAGGTGTCTCACAAACCAATGAAACCATCACAAATAAAAAAATGAGACAAATCGTTAGAAGTAAAGGCAACCATCTGCAATAGTACAACACAAATCACTTGCCTCACAAAATGAGGCCATGAATACAAAGGCAAATACCTACTCATCAGATGCAACAACTCCATGATGGTCCATTCCTGGTAACACCGCAGCAGCAGTGGCACGCTCTTGGCCGCCAATGGGTAGTGTCGGAGCACAGTTACAGACCTACCTGCTGGTCGTTGCGTGTCTGGACAATGCAAAGGGGAAAAAGATTGCATGCAGTTCTTAGATGACACTGAGACCATTTGGCTTAACAACTCCAAGAAGAGAGTGTATGTTAGGTATCGGCGTTTGCTTCCTAAGTCCCATACATACCGACAGACGAGAAGTCATTTTGATGGCACAAAGGAGATTCAAGAGGCCCCAAGGCGTTTTGACGGGGAACATGTCTACACGCAGGTGAAGCAGGTGAAGGATCTCCCAACCGCCAATGGGAAGATTGTGGATTGACAACAATGTCGCCTTAGTTGAGTTCTTACATGGTGTTGCGTTCTTTATTGTCGTTTGACTTGTATATTAGTCAGGGCTCATGAGCCCGGCTGAGGGCACTCCCAACCCAGACTCTACTCATCAAGTTTATATGTCTAAGACTCTATCACAAGAAACTATGATCTTCAATACAAATTTTGTGTCATGTAGTCTATCTAATATTGATCTCGGATCTTCCGCTCCCGTTTTATTAAATAAGCGGACGTGTGGAGCATGCAGGTGTAGGATCTAAGATACCGACTAGAGGGGGGTGAATAGGCGGTTTAAAATCTAAAAGCACAACACTAGAGAAATTTAATTAGAACCACAAGGAGGATTAATTCTCTAGCTATTCTATTCCTATGTTGGGGGTTTGCAACCTAGGGTGGCAAGATACAATTCAATCTCTAGAAAGTAAATGCTCAAAGTAAAGTACTTGCAAGGAAATTGAGCAAAGAAATAACCAAGCACAAGAGACGAATTTTATCCCGTGGTATCGATGACTTGCCGGTCACCCCTAATCCACGTTGAGGTGGATTCAATGTTCAACCGCTCCTCTATCAAGGCACCGCTTGATCTTGAGCCGGTTAGAACCAAAGAACTACTCAACACCTTGATTCCACTAGAGTTGCTCTTCACCGCTCCGGTGAGGTGAGCACAAGACCTCTCACAACAAGAGATCCGGAGTCACGCATAATCTTCTTGCGAGCTTCAACGGATTCTTTCACCACCAAGCCGTCTAGGAAGCGGCAACTTCCAAGAGTAACAAATCAACCACTTGCTTGATGATTCCCTAGTGCCACAAAGATCAAAACCTTGATGCAATGCACTAGATGTTCTCAATCTCACCAAAGATGCAAGCACTAAGCCAAGTGAGTGAGAGAGAGGAGTGGTGTCGGGGACAGCCATAAGGGTCCCCTAAACAACCAGGGAAGACCCGCTTACCTTCATAAAAAACAAGCGCAAACGAACCTAAAAACACGCGTAAGATAAACCCATGGGCCCACAACCCACCAAACAGTCGGCCTAGCCACCCTCAGGCGGAACTCCGCTTCGCTCGAGGGGCGAGCTGCCGCACTGGTAAAATTCCGCCTCGCTCGAGGGCTGGTCGCCCCCTCGGGTGAGGTTCCGCCTCGCTCGAGGGCCGGTCGCCCCCTCGAGCGAGGTCCCGTCTCGATCGAGAGCTGAACGCCCCCTCGAGTGAGTTTCCGTCTCGCTCGAGGACATCACAGGCCCGCCGCCTCCATACCTACTCCCCCGACAGGGGGATTTAATGCAATGACATTCGCAGGCACCCAGGTCAAAGACGAACCCACGCCACGACGCGCCTGGGAATCACGCCCCGGCACTGCTCCGCCAACTCCCCCGGTGAGGCCATCCCCGCCGCCGTGCGACGCTGTGCGGCATGGCCAGCAACTACCTCGTGGCACTGTGCCACCCACTCCCGTACGGCCGACGCGCCGCACCCTCGAAAGAGGACGGCGGAGCCCTCGAAGGGAAGACGGACGACTACTCCACGCCCGCACAGGACTACACCGTGACGTCGGGCCGGCGGGGCCATTCACCTCCGTCACCATCGGTCCTGTGCGGCCATCCCCGCCATCCCTAACACCATCCCGAGCACTGCATCACCATCCCCAACACTGGGGGGACGGGGCGACAAGACGCCGCCACGCCAGCTGCTGTGCGCCCTGCGTCCTCCCATCAGTCGCACCCTCGAGCCAATGTACGGACGACGACCAAACGGGCGACCCCTACACCGCCACCCTCGAAGCCACTCCTGGACGGATACAGGGCACACCATGACGCCCCGCCAGATACAAGATTCACCAGGACGACCGTCTATTCCGTGGCACTGTATGCTATTCCTTCACACTTTGATGAAAATAGTGCGGCACACTTGTAAATTGCTGCCTCCTTGGCCTATATAAAGGAGGGGCAGTCCCCCAGCCGCAGGGGGATGACGGACAACGCACACTTGCACGCTTTCCACGTTCACCATGATATTAGCACTTGCCTCAATCAGTACCTCTGGGACCTGGAGGATCGTCCTCCTCTCCCGCCTCGCTTGTAGCCCCCTCTGCAAGCACTACGGTGCAACGCAATATAGTGCCTCGAGCACACCAAATCCAGTGTCACTAGTTGCTTAGCACCGGTCATCAAGAGATAGATCTCAGCGCTTCTTACTAGTTAGTGTCGGGACTACATTTCGCACTGACAGTTGGCGCGCCAGGTAGGGGGATCGCGCGCTGAAGATCAGCTCCCACCAGCCATCTCGATGGTGATTCGCACCGAGTACCGGGGACAGAGGTACTCCATGGGCAGCTCGGACCCCCTCCCAGCCGGATTCGAAATTCGGTTCGGGAGTCTGAACTTTCAAGCCACAGGGAACGACTACCTTATGCGCATCACCAACCGCGACGAGCTTCACCCGTGGCGGTCGACCGGACCGGGACCGGTCCCCATCACGCCCGGTGCTGACACCCCAGCGCCCGTCCAAGCGGACGCTGCGGACCCCTCAACACCACGACGCTCCGGCCAGCGCTCTCGACAGGTGCGGATGGAACGACGTCGGGGCCGCGCGCGTCGCCTCACAACGCGACGCAACCACTAGCGAGATGGCTACCGCTCCCGTGGGGGAGCACGCGGTTCCCGAGCCGCAGTCCCCCCACGGCTTGTGCAACGCCGCGATGGCGTGCGCCTCATCCGCCAGCACCGATGTGGCGGCGCGCGAGGGCCATCCCGGCCGCCACCTCCTGGCGGCTAGGAACCTCACCGCCACCACCGACGACGAGTCCTACCACGCCTCCACCAGCGAGCTGCCACCCGCCACTTCGCACAGGTACGCGGAGTGGGACTTCTCCGGTGTGACGGACCCGGTGATGTTCCAGCGGTTCCTTGACGCCACGGACTACTGGTTCGGCTACTCCAACGACTCCAGCACCGGGAGTTACGACCCCGCGCGGGAGTGCTTCGTCGTGGTCGTCAACGACCAGGCGAATGGCGCGAACGCGACAGGAGCCGGCGACGGAGAGGTCCCCCTCAACCCGGGAACTAGACCACTCCAGGGCTCGAGGCCAAGTGCGCCCCCACCTCACCGCCGAGGGGCACAGACATCAACGCACAACCAGCCCAAGCGCACGAGCTCGAGGCCAACCTTGCGGAGGAGTACCGCACAGTACGACTGCTTCGCGCCACCATCGCTGGAGAAGCTTCCGCGCGTGGCGAACGCGCGCGCGAGCTAGGCAGGCAGGCGCGCGACCGCATCAACGCCGACTTCGATGTCGACAACCCGAGCACGCCCCCACGAGCAAGCCAAAAGCTCACCGCAGACGCGACACTGCTGCGAGCCATGCCCGCTCCTTCGACGCCCGAGGCGCGGAACCTGCACCGCGAGGTGCAGGCGCTCATCAAGCAAGCGGCCGTGCAACGAGCCGAGAGCTCGGCGTCCCGCATTCGCCACAGGGGAGCGCGCGGGATGACGGAGGCGCGCAAGGCCCTGAGGCGTCAGTTCACGCGGGCGGCGTGACAGGGCAGCCCGCCAACCAAGGCCGGATGCCGGTCAGGGAGCGAATCCTTGACATGCGCGGGTAGGCCCAGGACGGCGACGCTCGCAACGTCATCAACGCCCGGCGGACGAGAAACGCAGAGACACAGGCGGCGGCAGGCTACCATCCACAGCGGGGTGGGCGCTACGACAGCCGTGAGGACCGCTCACCGACACCAGAGCCCCCGGGGACCTGCGTGTTCAGCTGAGAGATCCGCACGACGAGCTTCCCGCAGCGCTTCCGCCAGCCCACGTCCATCGACAAGTACACGGGGGAGACAGACCCCCGTGTATTGCTCAACGACTATCGCCTGGCATGCCAGTTGGGTGGGGCCACCACTGACGAGGTCATCATCCGCAACCTGCCGCTACACCTCGCCGACTCGGCGCGGACGTGGCTCGAGCACCTGCCGCCCAGTCAGATCCACAACTGGGACGACCTATCCGCACCTTCGTGGGGAACTTCCAGGGGACGTACGTGCGCCCTGGGAACTCCTGGGATTTGCGCGGATGCACCTAGAAGCTCGGCGAGTGGCTCCGAGACTTCATACGGTGCTTCTCCAAGCGCTGTACGGAGCTCCCGAGCATCGCCCAGTCAGAGATCGTGCACGCCTTCCTCGAGGGTACGACCTGCCGGGACCTCATGCGTGAGCTCGGGCGCAGCCCGCCGGTCGACTCCAACGAGCTGTTCGACATCACCACCAGCTTTGCCTTCGGCGAGGAGGCGGTGGGGGCCATCTTCGACGGGAAGAAGGGCAAGCGCGTGGACGACGCGCCCGCGGAGGGCAGCAAGTCCAAGGAGCCCCAACAAAAGCACAAGCAGGGCAAAAAAAGGCAAGAAGCCGCGCCGCGAGGCGCTCGCACAGGGACGCGACGATGACGGGGACGAGGCCCTCGCTGTTGACCCAGCTCGAAGGGGTCCTCGAGCGGCCCCTCGAGGCCCCAGCGTGTTCGACGACATGCTCAAGAAGCCCTGCCCGTACCACAGGACACCAGTCAACCACACCCTCGAGCAGTGCAACCTGCTCAAAAACTACTACAGCCGCGCTGCCGCGAAGGATGGCGAGGCCAAGAAGGATGGGGGTGACGGCGACGCCGGCGGCTTCCCCACGGTGGAGAACGTCTTCCTCATCTTCGGGGGACCGACCGTGGACATGTCCAACAGCCAGCGCAAGCGGGAGCGGCACGAAATCCTCGCCGCGGAAAACGCTCCTCCCTCCTTCCTCGACTGGTCGGAGGACACCATCACCTTCAGCCGCGAGGATCACTCGAACCGCATCCCTAATCCGGGCCAGTACCCGCTGGTCGTCGACCCGGTCATCGATAATGTGCGCTTCTCCAAGGTGCTGATGGACGGGGGCAACAACCTCAACATCCTCTACGTGCACACTCTGCGCCTGCTGGGGATCGGGTTGGACCAGCTGCGGCCCAGCGCGTCCAACCCTCGGGCAGATCGACCTGCTTGTCTGGTTCGACACGCCGGACAACTTCCGCAAGGAGACGCTCACCTTCGAGGTGGTGGGGTTCAGGGTCACGTACCACGCCATTCTCAGGCGGCCATGCTACGCCAAGTTCATGGCGGTCCCGAACTACACCTACCTCAAGATGAAGATGCCGGGGCCCAAGGGCGTCATCACCGTGGGCTCATCGATCGAGCACGCGTTCGACTGCGACGTCTAGTGCGTGGAGCACGCTGAGGCACTAGCGCCGGATGAAGCGCTCGTAGCGAACCTGGAGAAGCTGGTCAATGAGGACCTCGACCCCACCGTTGAGCACGCCTGCAGCTTCGAGGCTGCTGAGCAAATCAAGGAGGTGTCCCTCGACCCTAGTGCCCCCGAGGACAAGGCGTTGAGGGTCAGTTCCACCCTCGACCCCAAATAGGAAGTGGTGCTCATCGACTTTCTCCTCGCCAACGCCGACATCTTCGCGTGGAGCCCCTCGGATATGCCAGGCATCCCGAGGGAGGTCACCAAGCACTCCCTTGATATCCTGCCTCACTCCCGCGCCGTACAATAACGGCTGCGCCGCTTTAATGAAGAGCAGCGCCGGGCAATCGGAGTAGAGCTGCGAAAGCTCCTCGAGGCCGGGTTCATCAAGGAAGTGTTCCACCCTACGTGGCTAGCTAATCCTGTAGTAGTTAAGAAAAAGAATGGGAAGTGGCGGATGTGTGTAGACTACACTAGTTTGAATAAAGCATCTCCTAAAGTTCCTTTTCTTTTGCCACGAATCGATCAAATCGTTGACTCGACTGCAGGGTGCGAACTCTTATGCTTTCTTGATGCCTATTCCGGGTACCACCAAATAAAAATGAAGGAGTCCGACCAGCTCGCGACTTCATTCATCACGCCCTTCAGGATGTACTGCTACGTAATGATGCCGTTTGGCCTCCGAAACGCGGGCGCTACATACCAGCGATGTATGCAACATGTTTTAAGAGACCACATCGGGCGAACCGTTGAGGCTTAGGTAGACGATATAGTCGTAAAAACCAGGAAGGCAGACGACCTGGTTAACGACCTGCCCGTGGCATTCGATTGCCTGTAGGCCAACGGGGTGAAGCTGAACCCCGAGAAGTGTGTTTTCGGAGTGCCGCGAGGCATGCTGCTGGGATACATAGTTTCCCAGCGGGGCATCGAGCCCAACCCGGAGAAGGTCACAGCCCTCGAGCGGATGGGCCCGATTCGAGACCTTAAGGGGGTCCAAAAGGTGCTGGGGTGCCTTGCTACCTTGAGCCGCTTCATCTCGCGGCTCGGCAAAAAGGGGTTGCCCCTCTACCGACTCTTGAAAAAGCACGAGCGTTTCTCCTGGACCGTCGAGGCCCAGAAGGCACTTGGCAAGCTCATGGCGACGCTCGCCCACGCACCCATCTTGATGCCGCCCAGGACGGCGAACCTCTGTACCTCTACGTCGCCGCAACCACTCAGGTGGTCACCGCCGTCATCGTGGTGGAGCGTATTGTTGACGCAAAATATGCACTCAGCGCCAATCACACAGCAAGCCGAAAAGCTTAGCTTCGCACGCGCAGAGAGAAAGTGACGTGCCAGTCAATTTTTCCTGAAAATTAACAAAAGGGAAAACAGTTAAATACCAAAACTTGGAACCCTACGGTAGTACCAGAGCGGTTCCATATTTACTGGCGAGAAGCCAAGCAAGACGACATGTAGCTATGCGAAGCTACCCGTCAAAGAACCACGACGATTCGGGTAAACGCAAAGGAAAAAAGAACATTGCCGAATGGATGACGTAAGCATGACAACGATCGATCTTTGAATAAACATGGATGCATGTGCAAAGCCATGACCGATCCTCAATGAAGATTAACATTAAATAAAGCAAAGCACGAACATGATCATGTATTAAAATAAGCATGCATAGATCCAAAGCATTAGTCTACCGCATGTCTAATCACTTTAAGATCCGTCGGGCACGACATCAAGCAAATCTATCCACCGCATGATACAACTTGCATGAAAGAACGCACCACTTTCCATAAATAGATCTATCCACCGCATGATACAACCCAAATATGGAAAGCTAGAAGCACACGTCTTTTAAAACATAAATAACGCACGTGATCTACTCGTGAAGATATAACCGAACGCGGCTGAACAACCGATTCGGGGTCCATGAAGAAGGAACAAACATTACCACGTGAATAAATCTATCAAGCTGAATTGGAAATCTAATCCACCGATGACTAGCTCCAAAGCAACCCAAAAACCCGCATCTACCGCATGATACCGGCTCTTTCAAGATTTATACTAACAAAGCAAGCTTGAACCCGCAACACGTAACAACCTAGATCGGTTCGGTTTCGGCTATCGGAGAGCACGAGATCCACGCGTCAAAACACGAAACCCGCTTTTGCACGAATCTTAAAAGGAAAAGAGCCGATCCAAACCCACCTAGATTGGGCAAAAGTGTGTTACATGAATCAAAACATAAAGCAAAACTCATGATAACACGGGGTAACTTAATGAATCTATTGGATCTTGCCAAAATCCAATAGAGCCGATAACCACTTCGAGCTAGACCTTAGCCCACCGCATGGCTCATGATCTAACAAGAAACCCTCTTGAACCAAGCTTGAATCTACCGCATGACACGAAGCATGGTAACAAGACTACTTGCATCAGATCTAAATCCACCGCATGATACTAGACATGATACAAGGTTGCGGTACTCACGGAGGTCGACGGATCGATTGGCCCTCTCGAAGAACTCGACGACACGACAAGGGACTCTAGGGTTTGGCGCAAGGCCGGTGTGTATTGAGGAATGAACGTGTTCTCGTTACATACATCCGGGGATCGTATTTATACCCCGCTAACTACAACTCGCGAATGGATTCATTGCCTAACTAAGCTTGATCGCCCGTCCATCCATTCGCTTCCTCCGATCGAGCCACGTCACCGTCCAATCCCGCAAAATCGGCTCTCTTGTTCCTTTGCCGAACCGGAGCAGAGAGATAGCCGACCGCGGATCCTTCGCCGAAAATCTCTCGAAGATACCTTTCCTTCCACCGGACGGACTCTTTTCCGAATCGGACCCACATGTCATACTCCTTACCAAATTTTGGTGTTAACACATGCCCCTTCAATTGTGGGATAAAAATAATTTTGTTCCACAATTGACTCCTACCACGAATCCTTGAGCCAAACCCGTCAACACCGTTCTTCGCAATCCGCCGGATTCTTTGTTCGAGATCCAACCCTAGATCCCCTTTGTTCCGAGCTCGAATCTCCAATGGCAACTCGGCACCAAGCTGCTCGGGTAATTTCACCCCTTCAAACCTTTGTTCGGCATTAGGTTTTCAATTTTACCTAAGATTTTCTTCTTCCGCTCTCTTCCGAGAACCATCTATCGCCCTTCGATTCCTATTGAGGCCAATTCGCAATCTTATTATCTCGGTCCCGAAGGGAATCCCGACCCTCGAGATTTCATTGCCGCTCGAATCTCGGAGAATTCCTTTCAAGGTAGCTTTATCTCCACCTCCTCGGTGGCAAGATGCGTTCAAGAAGCGGCCTTTGCCCCCAATCGCGGGGCCGGGAAGACTTGGTACCGTAGGATTCTCGCGGATAAGAGCGGATTGACCAATCGGATACTCTCCGCATTGCTCAATGTTTGGAGTTATCCGTAGCCGAGATGCCCAAGAATGAAGATCTTCGATAGCCGCGTGCCACTTCTGGTCCAATGGCGTCAATGCCTTCCTTTTTGGGCATGGCCCAATGTCCCCAACTTTGGCCGATGTGTACATGATCACCGGCCTTGACATTACGGATCTGTCAAGCCTTGGACTTTCAAAAATTCCTCACGCCAGACAGGGGTAAAGCCAGGGAATGGCTACAAGAATTATATTGCGAAGCACATGAAAGACAATCCCCTTGGCGAAGTTGAATACGAGCCTTCTTGAACATGTGGTTGTGCGGATTTGTCTTCTGCGGCAAAGCCAACGAACCCACTCGAATCATATCGCAATGGCGATCCACCGGCCGATGTGGCAACCGTCTTCCTACGGGGAAAATTCCTTTTGGGCGGTGTATACCATATGCTTCATCGACCGTTACTCAAATGTACACCGGCGAGAGGATAGCATGCGTCAATGGCCCCCGGTGGTTTGTTCGATTTGGCCGCAACTTCACATGCATCGGATTGTAGGCGTCGACTTGAACTCCGGGTTCTTCCCCCTGGTCCAATCCCCCGAAGGAGAGCTTCAAGTCACCGAGAGGATGTCGAGCTATGGAGAAGCGACCTCGGATCGTTATCGTTCGCGAGACATTACCCAACTCTTCGAGTTGTTCTTCAAAGGCTTCCCCAATCCTCTTTGGCTCCCTTATCTAGGCTATGATACTCTGACCTTCCCTGTCGAGTTCTCCTTTGAGCCCGGCCATCAAGATGGGAGATTCTTGGAAATCTTCAATGTTATAATCCGCCCATGCATATTACGGGCTCGAATTCAATGGAGGGAGGCGAATGCCGATACTTATGAGTACTATCGGCCTAACGTAATGGCCGGGCGGCTTGGATGCGGCCGGATACCCCCAAGATTGTTTTTGCATGAATTCCTCAAGCCCAGGGAGGAAATCAAAGAACCGTTGCAGTGCAGCAGAGTTTTCCACTATGTGTGCAGTCCCACTGTCTACACATGTCCTTTTGTGCCTGCAATCGTAGTTCACCCCACCTTCAGCTCATGGTGGCAAGAATTCCATGACCACATCTTCAATGAACCTGTCCATGTGTTCTGTGCGAAGTGGTGCTCGATTTCCCGCCGACTTCGAGGTAACACAATGAACCTTTAGATCAAGCACTCCTTCTCCATTCATGGTTTTGACCTTCATCTTTTGTCCACGAGAACACGCACTCCGCCCCTCGAGCCGGGGTAATCACTTATAATGCCGAAGGCCCGATTTCAGCATTGGGGTTTAAATCCACAACCCCGCGCCAACCGATGGACAGGTATGCTACCACCGATCCCGGCCTCTCTAGCCTTGCCGTTGACGGGGAGGCAAGGATTGCATCCGATTCCCCCTCCGAGCGCTAAAAGGAGGAGAACCGTCAAGAAAGTCTTGGTTGAGGTAAACTCCTTTACCTTCCCGATTATCGGGTCACTCGTTCTTGATATATCATTGTGTATTTCGGACCGAGCCCAACCTTCTTCGAACCAATACCGCCGATGCTCCATCCATTGGTATGACTTTTTCGTCGTTCTTTCTCGGGGATGAGCACCGGCACTTATCCCTTCATTTGGACATTTGCAGAAGAAACCGTTGGAGAACCACTTGTAGATGTTCCGGTGGTTCAACAAAGCGAGCCCTTCCAGGGTTGCATTGCCCATCCCAAGAGAGGTTTCATCTTCATCACCTTCTGCGAGAATCGCACGCTCTCCGAGAGATGAATCCCTCAACTCAACCGGAGCCGCCAAGCTCTCCCGAGATGCCATCGCCTATCGCCCAAGCAAAGAATGGCCAACCCAACAGAGGAAGATCCGATTCTTCCCCGGCCCCGAGTAAACTCACGAGTCGCCGATTGCCGCACCAGCATCTCCCGACTTGGACGTTTCGGCTCTACTCGGGACGCCTCCTCCGTCTGCGATTGCTCCCGCTCAAGATACCATTCATGAGGTACTTGGTTCCGCTCTTAATCTTGATACCTTGATGCTAGCATTCTCACCTCGGCAGTGTTGTTTTCAGGATCACGCCCCGTCATCATCGAGCCTGCCATCAGAGGGCCCGTCAGCTGCCGATGTGATGAAAGAAGTAAACCAGCCGTTGCCCGACGAGGTATTGCTCAAGCTCAAAGAAATCGCGGCACGGCTAGAGAAGAACGTCCGGGATCGGCTCAATGATCTCTTGTCATTTTGAAGAGATGTTTGAGCCCATTAGTCGCAAACTTCCCGATGACATCGAGCTTTTCGTCGTCCATCTACGACTTAGAGCCCTTCTATGTTCCCTTGAGGCGTACTTGGAGGAAATTGCGCTCCCGTTCGGCCATTGAAAAGGAAAACCGATGCCGAACAGAGCCATGAACGGGGTACAATCCCAAGCAAAAAGCCATAAGGATGCCTTGGGCGACCCGCAAGCCTCTTACGATCCGAAAGTCGCCGTAAAGGCTGCTCTAGAGGCGGAATTGAAAAGCCCGTCGGCGGAAATGGAGATTGACCGGAAGAAAATAGCCGATCTCCCCGGATTGATAGCAAAGACCGAAGCGGAGGCAGAATGTGTTACCGGAGTAAAGCAAAGTGCGATGCGAGCTTATCGGCTTATCCGATGCCCAAAAGGACTATCGGGGAGATCTTGGATAACTCCCACTTGATAGTATCCAATGTTCGTCACGCACTTGCAAAACTCCTTAACGCTTGAATGTTCTTATTGATGTATACCGGATCGGTCGTTCTTGTAATATTTCCTTTGCAATTTGTTTCCTTTCCTTGGCGTGCTTTGAGATGTGATGCCGAACGACCCATTCGGTAGTGAAACGCTAATCGCCGAACGACACCTTGAATTCCTTTAGCCGAAACCATCGACCCACGCGCGTTTCGCCTTAGAACTCCAAACGACCCGCCGGCGGGTTGGTCAAGGAAATCTCTCCGCCTTCCGATTTTATTGGGACGTGCGCCACGATCCACGCCCACGATTCGAAGCCACAATTACCTTGCCGGGCCTATAAATGTTGCCATAGGTGCCCCTAGCTCTCCACCAGGCCTTCTAGCTCTCGAATCTTTGCCAATCTGCGGCCCTCTTGCAAACAAGGCACATCCCCAAACCGCAATGGTGCGCCGTCTCAACCGCCGCCGCGCCTCCGACGAGGCTGAGGGAAGCAGCGCCAATGCGCGCAGGCGGTGATGATCATCAATTTCTCCTTGTCGATCTTCCTTTTGATCTTCCTTTGCCTTGACAATCATCTCCCTTTTTTCAGTTTGATTCAGTGGAATCCGCCCCGCGCGCCGGCCAATCAGCCCCTTCCTGATGACTCTTCGGAGTCCGATGGCCACTCCCCGGTGCCGTACGGGGAAGCAGACGCTATTCGCTTCAAGGAGGAGCTAGAAGCGTCTCGTCTTGAGCTGGAGGCCGTCTCCAAAAAAGCGGGCGTGGCCGAACTAGAGTGGGAGGACCAGCGGAAACAACTGCTGGAAGCCATCGATGGTATGGTTCTGATTCTTGATTTAGTCCAGCCTTTGATGCTAATCCCTTCTTGTTTGCCCTTCGCAGCTCGTGATGCTGAGCTCAACCGCCTAAAAGCGCTAGTGGAGCAAAGCGGGCGGAGAAGGTGAACGCTCACGGCGACACGCGGCGGAGCGCCCGGCCGCGGTGGAGCGCCGCATTGACGAGGTGGCCGTCCATGGTGTTCGTCCGGGCACCACCTTGGGCCCGGGCCGCGATGGCGACGCATACGGACGTCGACTATTCCACCGAGCCGCGTGGCTTCCGGGCGGCGCGCCGGAGGATATTGACGAGATCGAGCTCATCCCGGAGCGCCTCGACGGCCACGGCGACGCCATTGCCGAAATTACCCATCCCCGATCCGTGCCGAACGGACTTTTTGATTAGATTGTACTAGGGATGTGTAAATGTCGGCAATATATGATGAACTTTTGGAATCTCGCATTTGTTCCGTGATATTTCCCTTCGCATTTACATCCGTGAATTTGTCCTCTTTGAATGCATCCGGGAACCGTCCTTAGCCGAACGCTCGCAAACAAGCGCCCCTTGGCGCAAGATCCACAAAGGATCCCAATTCGGCAATCCGTAAATACCGTTCAAAGAAAACCCTTCGCACTCGGTGGAAAACCCCGCCGCTTGGTATTCCAACAAGTGTGTACCGGCCGGATCATCACTCCCAATGCGCCTCCTTGGTCAATAAAATAGCCCGTGGGGTGCTCGCAATTCCACTCGCACACTCCTCCATCACTTCTCGTCTCTTCTTCGCTCGCTAGAAGAAAAAACCCCAACGCCATGGACAAGGGTAAACAACCTCGGGGGAGCGGCTCGTCAAGGAAGCGTACGATTCGGAAGTGAGTTCTTTCTTGATCCGCTCCTTGTCCTTCGCTTGATCTTGCGCTTCATGTTTTCCTCTCGCCTCTTTCGGCCTTGATTTGCTTCCCGAAGAAATCATCGGAACCGAAGATGTTCCCGAGTACATCTCCTCCGATTCTTCTCCGAGGCGGAGGATGCCACGCCCGAGCAAAGGGTCATCCATCGGCTCGCGCGCCGTGTCCGGCACCCGGAACGTGACCTCGGGGACATGTCCGTCCGTCGTCAAGCCGAACGCGAGCGTCGTATGGCGCCGGGAAGCGCTAGTAGGGGGTAAACGCTCCTGTCCCCCTTCATGTTTGCATCTGGATTTCTTGCCCCTAACCTTGATTCTTTTGCCCCAGATGTTTCTGACAGGTACAGCAACCTGAAGGCGGCCTGGGATAGCTTGGTAGAGGCCGCCAATCGTGGTCATCCTCGTGCGTTCCAAGTCGCCGTCACGGTGGTCCTGGAACAACCGAAGAGGGAGCGACGAACCGAAGAAGTAAAGAAAAGATTGAATCATACTTTCGCTTCTTTCTCCACGCCTCGCTTCCCTCCCTTAGGGGACTTGGCCTTCGGTGGCTGCTATGTGTAATCCCGCAAGAAACCGGTTGTAGTGTAGTATTGAGCTAAGGGCAATGCATCGTGCACCGGCCATTTTCTTTTGTTCATGGATTTTTGTTCTAAAGGCGGCCTCATCCCCGAGCGCCGCCGTTTCGTGTCGGATGTGTATAATCATCGATCGATTTCAATGCTAGGATAATACTTCTTCGGGTATCTTCCATTTATTGCGGCGGAAAACTCCTCTCCTAGCAAAGTTTTCAATATGTATGCATTACCGGAACGCATCCGACCACACGAAAAGGCCCCTCCCGGTTAGGGGACCATTTTCCGAATTCACCGTATTTAGTTCCAATCGGCGAGTAGCGCTTTCCAAACTAGATCGCCTTCTCGTGAATTGCTTTACTTTTACTTTCTTGTTATAGTATTTGGCGACCCGCGGCTTGTTTTTCTCGATGTTCTCCGGGGCCCCGAGACGGATCATATGCAAATCTTCTAACTCATCCATCATTAGGCCACCGTAATCCTTGGATCTCAAATCGTTTTGCAGCACTACTCTCCTCGATTCGATTGCATTTCCCGGGCGAGGATCGCGTAATGCCCGTAAACCAACTCGTAAGGAGAAGTCTTTGTAGCTCCATGGGGGGCCATTCGGTAAGCCCACGGTGCTTCACCGAGTACCGAATGCCATCTCCTCGGCTTCGGTCGATCTTCTTTGTATAAGCTTGATCATGATCTTGTTAGAAGCCTCTGCTTGACCATTAGCTTGGGCATAGTATGGGGAAGAATTAAACAGTTTAATTCCCATGCTTTCGGCAAAATCTCTGAATTCCAACGACACGAATTGTGCCCCTTGGTCAGTGGTAATCGTCTGAGGAATCCCAAATCGATAGATGATGTGTTCCTTGACGAATTCGATCATGTTTTCTGACGTCACCTTCTTGAGTGGGATTGCCTCAACCCATTTGGTGAAGTAATCTGTAGCCAAAAGCACGAACTTATGCCCCTTGCTAGATGGTGGATTAATTTGGCCGATCAGGTCTATGCCCCAGCCCCTGAATGGCCATGGCTTGATGATGGGATTTAATGCTGATGCAGGGACTCTTTGAATATTCCCGAACTTCTGGCAATCTTGACACCCCTTGTAATACTCAAAGCAATCCTCTAATATCGTCGGCCAAAAGCATCCGGCCTCGCCTAATAACCCATTTCATGCGATAGGCCGATTGGTGCGCTCCACATATCCCATCGTGCACCTCGCTCATCATGTTCTTGGCTTCTTCGGACCCGGGCATCGCAACGGTACTCCATCTAATGATTTATAGAATAAATTGTCATCCGGAAGAACGAACTTGATTGCCTTGTACCGAGCTTCCTAGAGACTTTTCGGGATGGATCTCTCAAATATTCAACGATCTCTTTCCTCCAATCATCTTCTCGTAAGATCCGTCCCCGTTGCGCTCACCTCGCAAAGCAAATGCTTCTTGACTCTCTTTATAACCGGAGGCGCTCCGAGCTAGCTTTGTTTGCTTCCTCGTTATGCTCTCTAGGAATGTCTTCGTAGGGTTACCGGTGGAAAGCCCTTCAAGATTTCTCTGCATTCCTCGTAGTAACTCCTCGGCGCCTCGCTTCGCACTCGTACCGGCCGTTCAATTGCTTGATGACCAACTGCGAATCTCCATAAATTTCAACCGAAACGGCCCCGGCTTCTCTCAAATATTGAAGCCCTCGAAGCGCGCCTCGTACTCGGCTGGTTATTTGTGACGGTGGGTTGTATAGGAATGGCAAATTCGAACATCTCACCTGCGGGAGAAATTAGTAGAATCCCTACTCCCCCACCTTTGCCACATGATGACCCGTCAAAGAATAGAGCCCATGGGGTAATTTCAAGCGAGATCAATCGAAGGGTCACGGTGTTCGGTTATAAAATCGGCAATGACACGACCCTTGATGGCTTTTGCCGATTCGAACTTCAACTCGAATTCGATAGAGCTAAAATCCATTTGCCAACCCGACCATTCAAAATTGGCATAGATAACATATGTTTTATCACATCAAACTTCGAGTATACGGTGCATTCGGCATTCAACAAGTAGTGCCGAAACTTTGTACACGAGTAGTATACGCAAAGACATAATCTTTCTATAGCCGAATACCCGGTTTCGGGATCAAGTAGTTTTCGGCTAAGATAAGCTACTACCCGTTCCTTCCCTTCGAACTCTTGAATAAGGGCCGATCCAATAGTTTGGGTATCGGCCGCCACGTACAACTTGAAAGGCTTGTTCGGTGAGGAGGAACCAAGCACGGTGGCTCCTTCATGTATTGCTTGATTTCCTCGAAAGCCTTTTGTTGTTCGTCACCCCATGTGAACTTCGATCCTTCTTTAGCTTCAAGCAACGGAGAGAACGGCAACACCTTCTCGTGATAAATTTGAGATGAACCTTCTCACAAAGTTGATCTTGCCGAGCGGTGATTGCAACTCTTTGAGGTTGGTTGGAGGAACGACTTCATCAATGGCTTTCATGCTCTTTTTGCCAACTTCAATCCCTCCTTCGTGGACCAAAAACCCCAAGAACTCTCCAGGTCGACACCCCAAATGCACACTTGTTTGGATTCATCTTCGACCATGCTTCCGGTGCATTCCGGGGTTTTCTTCACATCCTCCGGATGGGAGTCATGGCTTAAGGACTTGATCACTACGTCGTCAATGTAGATTTCTACGGTCTTGCCGATCAACTCATGAAAAATGTAATTCATGGCCCGCCGATAGGTTGCACCGGCATTTTTCAATCCAAATGTCATGACGATCCACTCAAACGAGGCCTATGTGACCAGGACATCTAAAGGCCGTCTTCGAGATATCTTCTATTGCCATAAAGATCCGATTGTACCCTGCGTTGCCATCCATGAAGCTAATCACCTTGTGCCCGGCGGCGGCGTCAATCGGCAAATCGGCAATAGGCATTGGGTATCCGTCCATGGGAGTAGCTCGTTTAGGTCCCCGAAGTCTATGCAAACTCTCATTTTTCCATTTTTCTTGTACACGGGGACGATGTTGGAAATCCACTCCGCATATCTCAGGGCCGAACGAAGTTTGCGTCAAGTAATCTTTCGATTTCCTTCTTCACATCGGCCAATACTTCATCCTTGTAGATTTTCCGGGCGGTTGCTTATATGGCTTGAAACCGGGCTTGATTGGCAACCGGTGCTCGACGATGGATCGATCCAATCCGGGCATCTCCGAGTAATCCCGGGCGAAGCAATCTTTATATTCTTTGAGAAGCTTGATTAAGTTCCCCCCGAAGTCCGGTTGCAAACCCGCACCGATGAACGTCGGCCTTGGTTTATCACCGTTTCCAATGTCAACTTCCTCCGCCTTATCGGCCGACATGAATCCTCGTCCCGGCTTGCCATCGGTGCCATCCACGGGGTTCTCCATTAAAAATTACCGTAAGAGCCGACCGCTTGAATCGGCCGTTGGTCACCGCCGACGAGTTCAACGGGACCTTCTCCCCGTCCTTCCCCCGAGAAGCAATCGATGCCTTGGTATTCCCGAAAGGCCGGTTCCATGTTAGCCACGCTCACGGAGTCGTCCGCCCGCACGACCTCAATTTCATCGTCCACCCATCGGATCGTTGATGCATAGTGGATGGGACGCGGCGATTGGCGTGGATCCGGTCCCGCCCAAGCGGCCCGGGCCGTAGGCTCCCTTCCCTTCGATGACGAAGAAGGTGGTGAGCGGCGTCTTGGACCCGATCATCAAGTCCACGTGAGCGCATCCTTTGGTATCCGAGGGGTTCCGGCGAAGTCGTTCGGGATGATGCTTGTTGGTGTCAAATCGCTCGGGGTCATGCCAAGCTTCCTGAAGGTGGTGTACGGCATCACGTTAACTGCCGCGCCACCGTCGACGAACATCTTGGTCAATGGCTTGCCATTGACGTACCCCCTCAAGTACAGCGGCCTCATGTGGCGATTCTTGGCCGGCTTGTCGAAGATGGCCTGCTTGGCAAGCACCAGCTGCGCCATCATCTCCTCGGGCTGCTCGTCGTCAAAGGAAGCTTCCTCCTGCATCACCTGGTTAGCGGGAGCCATGAACTCGTTTGGCAGGAAGTATACCATGCATGCAGGGGCTTGACGCTTTGATCCTTCCGGCTGGTCCTTGGGGCGCCACTTCTGTCTCGTCTGGACCCCGGCTTGCTTCATCTCGCGGTTCCTCAAGCGTTGGACCCGCCTCTTCTGGCTCTTGCGTAGACCGGGTGGGCACCATTGCCCCTTCTGCCAGACGTAGACCTCCTCGTCCTCCTCGTGGTCGGCCCACCCGAGATCAGCTCGGCGCTTCCGGGATGATCAATGATTTCAATTTTTTGCCGCCGATCCCCCTTCGGGTGGATCCTTCCAAGTCTTTCGTGGATGGATCGGCGATTGGCGATTTCTGCCCGTACTCGGCATATCCGTCGCGCATTCGGGACGGTTCCTTAATGTGGGTAGTTTCGGGCCTTCGTTCCCGGCGGTGCACGAAAAAGGCGCACCCCCCGGGGGCGCGCTCCCGCTCGCGCGCGTCTTCGTTCCCGATTCCATCCGCGCGCTTCCTCCTCGCCCGCGTTGCTCCTCCTCGTGACGACGCTCCTGGTAGCGTTCCTTCTCCATCTGGCGCTGCCATTTATTAAGGAGGATGCGCGACGTCACCTTGGGTTTGGGCTTGGACGACTCCCCGATCTCGATGTGGCTCTTGAGAACGCGGGGGGCGTCGCCCTGGACTTGCTCTATGGTCACCTGGCGCTTCGGGTCAACTGATCCATCTTGCTTGGACCTGGCTGAGGTCAGGACCTTGACTTTCCCTTTCTCTTCGGCTGTTATCGCATTGACGGAAAAGCGCGAGCATGTTCGCGGGAAGGGGTGGCCATCCGGCTTCATCTTGTTATCGAATTTGAGGTGCCCTTCTGGATAGCCTTTTGGATCCTCATCCCGAAGACCCTGCGGTCGTTGATGGAATGGGAGTCCCTGTCATGAAAGCCGCGATAACGTTTCGCTTTGACTCCATCGAGCCGAAGCATAGAGTGCCCTTCGAGCGCCTTGATTCGGCCTTCTTTTACCAAGAGCTCAAACAACTTGTCGACCTTTGTGATGTCGAAGTCATAGGTTCCTTTGGTCTCGTCCGACCCAACGCCGATTCATTGTGAGAGGCTCTTTACCCCACATGATTTTCGCCGCGCCTATCTCCGGTTCGTCGTCGAATCCTCGAACAAATCGGCTTTGTCCAAGAATTGATTGTAGATATCGGCGATGTCGTGCTTGCTTGCCAAACTTGGGGTCCTTCTTGAGGCCATATGCCTCGATTGCTCATCAAGGATAATTTCGTGACGGTTGGCCCAAGTTTTCAAACTCCATCCCAAAGAGCTTTTCGCGCACGGCCGGTAACATCCCGGCGACGGCCATATCGGCTAGGCGATCGTGCGGCAAGTTCAATGAGAAGCACATGCCCTTGACTTCTCTCGAATCTTCTCGAAACTCCGGCGGTGTTTCACCGTGCCTTTGCTTCGGGGTGGCGAGATCGATCAACTTTTTCTCGAACCGCCGCTCGAAGTAGTGAGCGTGGAATTTACGCTCCAAATCTTTCCACCCGGCCACCGACTCGGGCGGCAAGGACGAGAACCACCGAAAAGCTGGACCCGTCGCCGAGGCGGGGAAGTAGCGAACCCCGAACGTCTCTTCGGGCCGAACATTCCCCCGCCCGCATGAGATAACGAGCGATATGCTCGACCGTGCTTGTCTCGTCCCGCCGAGAGAACTTTGTGAATTCCGTCGGTGGTTTTACCCTTGGCGGCGGGGAGCACGTTATAGTACCACTCCGGAACGGCGGCACGTAGGTGGGGCCCGCATCCTTGGCTTGAGGCCGAACCGATTCTCGCATCAATTCGGCCATCTTGCGAGCTAGGGCATCTTCCTCCCCGAGCGCCTGCAGCCGGCGCGTACCCTGGGTGCGGGAAGGCATCGAACGCTCCGTAATTCCCCACTTCATGATAGCCGCCGCCGTATAAATTCCTCGCGGAGCCGGTTGGTGGACGGAGCTATTCTTCGGCGGGATCGAGTGGGGCCCCAGATGAGCCGAACGCTAAGTCTCCGTACGTAGGCTGGTACGGATTCGGCTGTTGCGCGGGCTGACCCGTGCTGCTCTGTGGTGGCGGCAGGATTGGTTGACTTCCTGAAGCCTGTAGCGGAGGCTGAACTGGCCGCCCCCGGCGCCTGTGGAGGAGATTGGAACGCTTGGCTCCGGAGCTGCGAGGAGGGGGGCTGCGCACCGGCCCCGTGGTGGCGGGCGAGAGCTTGATTCACCCGGCTCCACGGTGCTCTTTCCGGCGCACGCCTTCCGAACGCCCGCCCCGCGCCCGGCCGAAGAGGGCCACCATCATCCGTTGGAGCGACCCAAGGAAAGCTTGGTTGTGCTTGGTGAGCACGTCGTCCATTGACTCTTGGAAGATCCGCGCGCATTCTTCCTTTTCTTGTTGGGTCGTTGCGTCGGTTTCTCCCGCAACAAGCACTCGGGGCGGAGCCATTCTTCAAATATGGTACACCACTTCGATTCTTCTTGAATGACATGAGACACTTCGTTGAAACCGATTCACGGCGTCTACGAGCTGCCGATGCGCTGCGGGAGAAAGCTCCTCAATGCCGACATCCGGGAGGTCCGTGATCTCGGGCATCCCGAACCAATTCGCCGTTTGTCCCACTGGGCGTGCCAAAAAGTGTGTTGACGCAAAATATGCACTCAGCGCCAATCACACAGCAAGCCGAAAAGCTTAGCTTCGCACGCGCAGAGAGAAAGTGACGTGCCAGTCAATTTTTCCTGAAAATTAACAAAAGGGAAAACAGTTAAATACCAAAACTTGGAACCTACGGGTAGTACCGAGCGGTTCCATATTTACGGGCGAGAAGCCAAGCAAGACGACATGTAGCTATGCGAAGCTACCGTCAAAGAACCACGACGATTCGGGTAAACGCAAAGGAAAAAAGAACATTGCCGAATGGATGACGTAAGCATGACAACGATCGATCTTTGAATAAACATGGATGCATGTGCAAAGCCATGACCGATCCTCAATGAAGATTAACATTAAATAAAGCAAAGCACGAACATGATCATGTATTAAAATAAGCATGCATAGATCCAAAGCATTAGTCTACCGCATGTCTAATCACTTTAAGATCCGTCGGGCACGACATCAAGCAAATCTATCCACCGCATGATACAACTTGCATGAAAGAACGCACCACTTTCCATAAATAGATCTATCCACCGCATGATACAACCCAAATATGGAAAGCTAGAAGCACACGTCTTTTAAAACATAAATAACGCACGTGATCTACTCGTGAAGATATAACCGAACGCGGCTGAACAACCGATTCGGGGTCCATGAAGAAGGAACAAACATTACCACGTGAATAAATCTATCAAGCTGAATTGGAAATCTAATCCACCGATGACTAGCTCCAAAGCAACCCAAAACCTCGCATCTACCGCATGATACCCGGCTCTTTCAAGATTTATACTAACAAAGCAAGCTTGAACCCGCAACACGTAACAACCTAGATCGGTTCGGTTTCGGCTATCGGAGAGCACGAGATCCACGCGTCAAAACACGAAACCTGCTTTTGCACGAATCTTAAAAGGAAAAGAGCCGATCCAAACCCACCTAGATTGGGCAAAAGTGTGTTACATGAATCAAAACATAAAGCAAAACTCATGATAACACGGGGTAACTTAATGAATCTATTGGATCTTGCCAAAATCCAATAGAGCCGATAACGACTTCGAGCTAGACCTTAGCCCACCGCATGGCTCATGATCTAACAAGAAACCCTCTTGAACCAAGCTTGAATCTACCGCATGACACGAAGCATGGTAACAAGACTACTTGCATCGGATCTAAATCCACCGCATGATACTAGACATGATACAAGGTTGCCGGTACTCACGGAGGTCGACGGATCGATTGGCCCTCTCGAAGAACTCGACGACACGACAAGGGACTCTAGGGTTTGGCGTAAGGCCGGTGTGTATTGAGGAATGAACGTGTTCTGTTACATACATCCAGGGATCGTATTTATACCCTGCTAATTACAACTGCGAATGGATTCATTGCCTAACTAAGCTTGATCGCCTGTCCATCCATTCGCTTCCTCTGATCGAGCCACGTCACCGTCCAATCCCGCAAAATCAGCTCTACTGTTCCTTTGCCGAACTGGAGCAGATAGCCGACCGCGGATCCTTCTGCCGAAAATCTCTGAAGATACCTTTCCTTCCACCAGACGGACTCTTTTCCGAATCGGACCCACATGTCATACTCCTTACCAAATTTTGGTGTTAACACGTATAGAGGAGGGACATGCCCTGCCAATCCAGCGTCCCATTTACTACATCAGCGAGGTGCTGTCCGAAAATAGGCGTGGTACCCGCAGATCCAGAAGCTGCTCTATGTGACGGTGCTCGCGCGGCGCAAGCTTCGCCACTACTTCGAGGCCCACCCGGTTACGGTAGTCTCCTCCTTTCCATTGGGGGAGATTATCCGAAACCCGGACGCGGCGGGCAGGATCGCCAAGTGGTCGGTGGAATTGATGGGTGAAACGCTCGTCTATGCACCGCGCAAGGCGATTAAGTCCCAGATCTTGGCAGATTTTGTTGCCGAATGGACGGACACACAACTGCCATCGCCGCAAATCCAGGTTGAGTGCTGGACCCTCTACTTCGATGGGTCGGTGATGAAAACCGGGGCAGGCGCGGGCCTGCTCTTCATCTCACCCCTCGGGGAGCACATGAGGTACGCGGTGCGCCTGCATTTGCCCGCGTCAAACAACATGGTGGAATACGAGGCCCTTCTCTGCGGCCTCAGAATCGCCATCGAGATGAGCATCAAGCGCCTCAATGTTAGGGAGACTCGCAGCTCGTGATCGACCAGGTCATGAAGAATGCGAGCTGTCATGACGACAAGATGGAGGCGTACTGCAATGCTGTACGTGCCCTCGAAGACAAGTTCTACGACATAGAGCTTAATCATGTGCCCCGCCAGTACAACGAGGAGGCGGACGAGCTCGCCAAAATTGCGTCGGGGCGAATCACCGTTCCCCCGAACGTTTTTGCGCAGGATGTCACCAGACCGTCCGTCAACCTCGAGCCGACACCCTCGAATCAGGATGTCACCAGACTGTCCGTCCGCCTCACCATGCTGCCCAACCCGAAGACTGGCCTCGTGACGCTTCCCGAAGTAGTCACAGGCGATCTCGCCGGAAAATTCGGCGAAATTTCGCTCTACAACCAGCACGCGGACTTCGAGCCTGGATCCGACTCCAACTCGAACTCGGTGTCACCGTGGGCCATCGCATGCGAGCTGGCTATTGAGCCATCGTGTGCGGACTCCCCACTCCAAGGGCACTTCCCATACGGCCTCTGCATCGCTAGCAAGGCCCACACGAAGGCTCTCTCCACACGCCCGGCTGGGAAAGAGATCGCCTCCGAGTACGACTCGGACTCCAACCCCATCGCCGGCTACTACTTCGACTCCTCCTACGAGTTCGACTTCGGAGCGGACCCGGACGAGCCCGAGTACGAGACCTACACGATGGAGCAACCGCTGTCAGGACCTGCATCCGTCCTGGTTATAACATCTACACCCATCGGCAGATTCGTCTACTGGCCAGACCGCAAGCCCGCAGACCTGACAAACGAGAACTCACGCTGTGTAGCCTACCTCGACTCACTGCCGTTCCAAGAGGGAACACCACTAGCTCCAACTAAGGAGCACACTCCAACAGAGGTGGCAACCAGTGACTCCAGCCTCAGCTCTCCTGACCGGCAAGTCTTCATGACTACCAACGAGACGTCGGGACCCTCAGGGACAGTCCCTGACCGATATCTTGAGGATATCTCAGCAGACAAGTTGTCTGCCAATGCACCCGCAGATGAGACCGACGCCAACAGGGACGCTCGACGTGAACGCAACAGAAAGCGGAACGAACGACGCCGACGTCTCCGCGAGTCCCTTCCCATCCGAAACCTCGCAGAAGCCCTCGACCAAGTCGAGAGCCGGGTACACACTACCCCAGAGCAATGCCTCATGTCTATCACTATGATAGCACGTCAGGCTCAGGGGATGCACGCAGGAGAAGTCATCGCCAAGCTCACGGAGGACGCCTACTTCATGCGAGTTGACAACAGGGTCACTCAAGTGCCCCCCGTCAGGAACCGCCAGCAAGACAACGAAGCAACAAGTTGCAGTGTGGACATCGGTCGTAACCGTACTCGAGGGGAGCTACCGGCTAACCCCAACCGTAGCCGGGCATAGGTCGGTGGACCCTCTCATGGCGGAAATAGCGCCGACGCCGCCGGCGCCAACCGTGAGATCACCCCTCACCATGATCCTGGCGGCGGAGGCAGCGACGGCGGGAGCTCCAACCACGGGGCTGGCAGGAGAGCCGGGGGTGGAGGCGACCGCGGCGGCCGAGGCCACGCAAACAGCCACGCCTACGGCGCTTCACGCGGCGGCTTTGACGCCCGCCAAAAAATTGAAGAACTACGGCGCAAGAAGTCCTCCACGGCAGGCGACAACGATGGATTCCCCGCCTTCTCCGCGCGGCTTTGCAATCTTCTTCTCCCGGAGAAATTCAAACCTCTGGAGATCACCAAGTACGATGCGAAGCAGGATCCAGTGCAGTGGCTCAGATGCTACGCCCTTTCCATCGAGAACGCTGACGACAATAACGACATGAAGTGCCTATACTTCCCCTTCTGTCTGGATCAGGCCCCGCTTACATGGCTCGAGTCACTCGAGAAGTACTCGATCGACAAGTGGGACCAGCCTAAGGAACAGTTCACTAGCAACTTCGCGGGCGCTATGGGTCGCTCGGGTACTCGCATGGACCTGGCAATGGTGAAGCAGGAATAGGGCGAGACCCTTCGCAAGTACATGCGGCGCTTCTTCGACAAGCGCACCACCGTAGTCGACGTCTCCGACAAGGAGATCATCGACCTCTTTCAGGACGGCCTCTATCACCGTTGCACCTTTGAAGACTTCGGTCGTCGTTGCCCGAGCTCCATCACCCACCTCAAGGACATGATCGCCTCCTGGGCTGATGAGGAAGACAAGGCTAACGCCAAGTACGACGCCATCCGTGGCAAGAGCAAACAGAACACGGGCGGCAACAACAACAACAACGGGAACCAGGGCGGTCGCAGCAACAACTACTCGGGTCCCAATCGCAAGCGCAAGCTAGACAACACTGTCGCGGCTATCCAGCGCCCTGCGAAAGACAACTCGAAGAAGACCTCTAGCGGCTTCAAAGACTTGCTGAAAGAGAAGTGCCCGTGGCATCTGGACAGCAACCACACCACCGAGCAGTGCTACCAACTCAGGCGAGCACTCAAGGACACTCCAGAGCCACGACACCCTCACGACAAGAAAGGCAAGAAGAAGGCTGACGAGCGCAACGACGACTTCCAGGAACCCGACAAGACGGTGAATGTCCTCTTCGGCGGACTACCCAACAGACGGGCTCAGAAAGCCACTCGACGAGAAGTCATGAGCATAGAACCAGCGGTTCCGACCCCTCTCCGGTGGTCGGAGGTACCCATTACCTTCTCCCGCGCGGATCAATGGACAAGCTTCTCTGAACCAGGACGGTTCCCTCTCGTCCTGAAGCCGGTGGTCGCAGGCTCCAAACTCAACAAGGTCCTCATCGACGGTGGAAGCAGGCTCAATGTCCTTTTCACCAAGACCTTGAAGGAAATGAATCTCGACATCACCCACATGCTCACCAAGAGCCCTTCTCCCTTCTACGGCATCGTCCCCGAAAACGCGGCTATCCCACTGGGCTCAGTGGTCCTGTCAGTTACCTTCGGGGAGACATGGGAAAACTACCGCACCGAGTACATTAAGTTCGAAGTCGTGGACTTTGAAACTTCCTACCATGCCATCCTCGGCAGACCAGCTATCGCCAAGTTCATGGCGGTACCCCACTACACGTACTTGGTACTCAAGATGCCAAGTCCGGCCGGTGTACTCTCACTGCAAGGGGACTTGAAGATATCCTTCGACTGCAACACAGAAGCTGTGGAACTCGTAGCCACGAATCAAGTACCCAACGCAATGATGGATATCTACGCTGCATCCAAGAAGCTTGCCCCAAACGAACTCGACATCCTAGAGAAGTCGGATAAAGCCAACAAGCCTCAGCCAGCTGAGGAGGTTCAAGTCAAGACGATTGACCTTGGGACAGGCGAAATAGGAAGACGTGCTCATCAGCTTCCTTCGGGCTAACCGAGACATCTTCGCGCGGAAATCAGCGGACATGCCAGGGTTGCCCAGTAACCTGATCGAGCATTCACTCAACGTCGACCCTAAAGCTACCCCGAAGCGACAACACCTCCGCCGCTTCGCCGACGAAAGACGGGATGCCATCAAGAAAGAACTCGCCAAACTACTCGCGGCTGGCTTCATCAGAGAAGTCTTCCATCCTGAGTGGCTCGCAAACCCCGTCCTCGTCCGCAAGAAGAACTCGAACGAGTGGAGGATGTGCGTCGACTACACCGACCTCAACAAGCACTGCCCCAAGGACCCCTTCGGGTTGCCGCGGATAGACAAAGTCATTGACTCCACGGCGGGCTACGACCTGCTCTGCTTCCTCGACTGCTACTCCGGGTACCACCAGATCGCAATCAAGGAAGAATACCAGGAGAAGACCGCGTTCATCACCCCGTTTGGCGCGTACTGCTACACAACCATGTCCTTCGGGTTGAAGAATGCCGACGCTACCTATCAGCGAGCTATCCAGGCCTGTTTCAAGAGGCAGCTCAACAAGAACGTCGAAGCCTACGTGGATGACGTGGTCGTCAAGACCGGAAACTCCAGTACCCTCATCGATGACCTCGAAGAGACGTTCGCATCATTACGAGAGTACCGCTGGAAGCTCAACCCGAACAAGTGCGTCTTCGGCGTACCGTCGGGAAAACTACTCGGCTTCATCATCAGCCACCGCGGCATTGAAGCCAATCCCGAGAAGATCTCCGCCATCACCAGCATGAAAGCTCCCACGTGCATCAAAGACGTGCAAAAGCTAACTGGATGCATGGCGGCCCTGAACAGATTCATCTCGAAGCTTGGAGAATGGGGGCTCCCCTTCTTCAAACTACTCAAACATCAAGAGAAGTTCGCGTGGACTCCAGAGGCAGACCATACCGCCAACCTGGCCCTTCGCCTGCTAGGGGCTCGACATGATTGGGCCACTCCCAACTGCGCCAGGTGGATTCAACAGAGTCTTGTTGGCTATCGACAAGTTCACCAAGTGGATCGAAGTCAAGCCGGTCACCTTCCCAAAGGCCGACAGAGTACTTGACTTCTTGGATGAACTCGTACACCGCTACGGGCTACCCCACCGCATCATCACAGACCTGGGATCCAACTTCAACAACCACCAGTTCTGGGAATATTGCGAGAACAGCGGGATCGACGTCCGATACGTCTCAGTTGCCCATCCATGGGCCAACGAACAAGTCGAGTGCGCCAACAGAATGGTACTCGACGCCCTCAAGAAGCGATTGCATAAAGCAGCCAACACTAAAGGGGGCAAGTGGATCAAGCAATTACCCAATGCGCTCTGGGGCTACGTACTTAACCCTCCAAGCCAACGGGACAATCGCCATACTTCCTGGTCTACAGTTCCGAAGCAATTCTCCCCGCCAATGTCATGTGGGATTCACCAGCAGTAGAGCAATACGACGAAGGCATGTCTGAAGACAGCAGACGAGTTGATATCGATGGACTCGAAGAAGCTCGCTGCGCCGCCCTCTTCCAGTCAGCAAGGTACCATGAGGGTATCCGATGCTACCATGATCGCAACGTCAAGGAACGCTCCTTCAATGTTGGCGATCTCGTCCTCCGCCGCATTCAGAACACGGAAGGACTACACAAGCTCAGCTCGCCCTGGGAAGGTCCCTTCACAGTCGCAAAGGTGACCGGACCAGGTTCCTACCGCCTCCAGACGCTTGAAGGTGAAGACGTCAACAACTCGTGGAATATCGACCAGCTTTGTCGATTCTACTCCTAGTCTCTCGACTACCCCGGGGGCTCAAGTCTGCACGACTACTTCAAGACCCCTTCGCTGTAAGCGGCCTCCGGGTCCAGGCACTAGTCTCCGGACTACTCTACTCCAAGATCCAGCGTTAAAGGCTACTAACGGATCTTGGGCTGCTCTGAGCGACAAAGGACTCCAGCAGCGGTCTACTAAGAGACCATGTACTCCTAGATCTAGCCTACACGGCTACTAACGGATCTACTGCTGTAAGCGGCTATACGCCCTAGTACCACTTAGTTGTAGGCGGCCTCCGGGTCCTGGTGACTACTCTTGTAAAACGGCCCTGGCCATCCAGGTGTACTTCCCTCAGTAATAAAGTTTGATTATCTATCAACTGACTTACTGTGTTTCCCTCAACGGGTCCACTAGCGAGTACCACTACTCGTGACAACTCCACAATGAGAACTCCGCATACATATCTCGCGACAACGAGTACTCAATTCTGAAAGTTTTCTCATTCATAATTAAACAAGTTTAGTATAAATTTGTCAATACACAACTACTACTACAAGCTAACCCTACAGGACTACCGGAGGTTCAGCTTCCCGGCGACTTGTTCAGCAATTGGCGCCATCTGCTCCAGGAGCTCCGCGTACTGCTCATCAGTACAGTTAGCGGCTAGTCTGCCTGTGACTACGTCCACCGAAGCCTTGGGGAAGTACGACTTCATGTATGCCAAGACTTGATTGGGGATCGTCGCCAAATGCTTGACGTACGTCGCCAGACGACTGGGAGCTTCTCTCAGCCGGTCCACCAATGGAGCTATCTTCGGCCCGCCCGGATGAGGCACCAGTAGCCTCGCAATGGGAAGTGCGGCTTCTTCAAGTTCTTTCAGCTGGGCCCGCAACTTCTCGCAGTCTTCGTTCAACTTCTGCAGGGATTTGTAGCAGTTGACGAGGTCACGATCCGAGGCAATTCGAAGCTCCATGTGCTTATCGCACTCGTAAGCCAACTGCTTATAATCATATTCAAGTACCTCGCGTGCCTCTTTCTCCAGGTAGAAGAGGTTCTTCATGTCGACTTCTGAAGCTCTCAGTTGCTCGATCCGGGTCTCAAGCTCTGCAATCAACAAGGCGGGGTTAGACCACTGCAAAACACCTCCAATGGGTACTCGACGAGACAGTAGCGCACCTTTGTTCTTGTTGCGGAGCGACTTGTTCTTCCGCACCAGCTCGTCACTCTTCGCCTGCATGTCCTGGACTTTGTTATGGTATTGGGCGAAGGCGCCGTCAAGCTTCGACTGGAGCATGGCGGAGTGCTTCCGGGCCTTTGCGAGTTGTTCCTCCAATGCCTCCGCCCGGAGCACTATGTTGCCGTATCTCTGGAGCATATCAGATTTCTATCGAGATATCTCCACAACATCCTGCAGCAGATAACAACCGTTACTCGGGTACTCAGCATCTATGGCAGATTGACTACTCAAGGGTACCGACAACTTACCTTCTTCCACTGCTCGGCCTGGCGCATCGCCTCCAAGTGACGCGCTACTGTCGCTGGGTCGACGAGGTCGTCTGCCAGGAGTTTGATCCCACCAAGACTACTCGTGGCGGCCCCGGACATCGGTGCCTAGCTGTGACAAAACCGCCCGAAATAATTCCGTATTATCGCCTAAGCCGGTCCACATGGCCATTAAACAATAATAAAGAATTATTAAGTCGCTTCCGCCGGGTAAAGCCCGGTAAATCACATACAACAGGATCGCTGATATGCGCTAAGCCCACACGAAGGCGGGACCAGAGTACAACATTACATTACATAAAAGGTTATCAAGTTCGACATTATTACAAACCAGGTTTTTCATACATAAAAGTAAACATGATCAGAGTTTAAGCAGCTGAAATAAAACTAGCGCATGATACACACGGGAGGCCATCCATGCATATCACTCCTCATCATCGTTCTCCCATTCAAGGTCCCAACCATCGGGGATAGAACCAGGCCATTGTTGACGGTGAAAATCCGTCAACCTAGCCATGAGTTTACCTTCGGTGTTGGCATGAGTTTTATACCTTATCCATTGGTACTAACCCCCGTGGTATAACAAGTTCACGTGTGCATGTCGGTTTTGGAGTTTAATGTTTATGCAGGGTTTTAGTGTTGAATGCAAGACTTTCGGGATAAGTTCATCAAGCACCTCATGACAAGACCTTGAAGTCCTGAACAAGTCATGCAATGAAGCAAAATTAACTCCAAGAAGCCGGGGACTTGATCCGAGAAGACGACGGACTCCAGGGACCTGACCAGAAAAGTGCTGAATCTTGCAAGACAAGGAGTTGAGTCCAATTCGGAGAGAAACCGACGACATGGACCTACATGCAGAAGGGGGAAGCATCCAGGAAGCAAGGGAACCGACCTCGGGCAAAGGAGCCCGCGGGCTGGGCCTAAATGGGCCCAGGCCGGCCGGCCCAGTCCGGTCGGCCCAGGCCCATTTAGGGCCCAAATTCGTCGTCCTTTGCCCTAGTCGCCAATCGGGCTATTTATAGTCCCCTGACCGAGAGCCACGCAGAGAGGAAGTCGTATTCCGCCGCCGAGGAGCAGAGAAGCTTGAGGGACACCAACTTGAAGATGAGGGTCGTGCTAGTTGTCTAGGGTTTCCCTGGCCGACGTGGGAACCTTGCATGGAAGACCACGTCGGAGCTCCGGAGCGAGGATCAAGATC
Source organism: Cenchrus americanus (assembly GCA_947561735.1). NCBI lineage: Eukaryota > Viridiplantae > Streptophyta > Magnoliopsida > Poales > Poaceae > Cenchrus > Cenchrus americanus. The sequence goes on along the minus strand of OX387241.1, from coordinate 25,763,407 downwards.
GAGGGAGGGCCCCGGTGGTGATCTTGTTCATGTAATCATTCACGGTGAAGTTTGTAAGTGAATCCGATTTCTAGCGATTAAGTGCCTTCTCGATGATTTTGTTTTCTTCTTGGTTTTGCTTCTTCTACGATCTAGTCTGCAGCTAGATTACATAGGGTGCTCTTGTAGCCGCGGTGGCTAGAGGTGCATACCGGACCGGCCAAGTGATTTCAACTTGTTCTATCGAACTCGCCCTAAGCTCCCCGCATGAATAGGGATACGTTGTGACAGAACGGGGGTCTCGAAAGGCGGATGTTTTCGGAGTCGGATGGGAAGGCCACGATTTAAAGATGCTTTTAATGAGATTCGCTTTGCTATCTTCATCTATCTTGTTTGGAGCTACAACATAAGCATGATCTAGATTCTCTAGATTGGTTATCTCTTGCTTTCTCTTGCTACCTCTTTAGTAGATTAGATTAGATTCGTTTTCTTTATGAGTTAGTAGATTAGATGCAACTTATCTTCAATAGATAGCTTTACCTTGCTTTACTAGATTGAATCCTTGCGTTGCACATTGTTCCACGGATTCGATACCTTGGGTTCACCACTCGAGGGAAGAAGGGTCCCTTGACTACGACGGGAGACTTGTCCGCTTGCAAGTCACGAACGAACTTTGATACAACTATTAACCGTCAACAAGCCCCTTTTTCTGGCGCCGTTGCCGGGGAACAAGCAATCAAGATCCGATCTAGTATCGCTTATCTTTTAGTTTTTCTTTTGATTTTCTTTTGCATCTCTTATGTTTGATCATCCCCAAAAAGAAAAAAAAGAGAGTCAATCTAATCTAGTTTTGATTAACCCCAGTTTTTATGTTTAGATTTTTGTTTTATTACTAACCCTAACCGGAGATGGTTGGCTACCTCTCCAAGAAACCCAAACTTTTTTTTTGTGGATGATCCAGGAAAACTTTACAGGCAAAGGTGACGTGCAACACAAGCTAAAGGGGTGGAAACCCTAGATTCAAAAGTTGAAGTCGAAGGACCGTCGAAATCTCCAAGGGAATCACCACCTCCAAGTCAAGACGCCGAAAGGCCGTTCAAGATCAACGAGGATGGAGAAGATGGAGATGGAGAAAGAAGCTCAACACCTAAAGGCCGCCAAAGCAAGGTCCACATGCAAGGAGCGTGAAGTGTTCATCGTGATGAAGATGCTAGACGCAAGTTGGACAACTTGCCGGGCGCCCAATGGGTGACAAAGAAGAATATCCGAGACAACTCCAAGGTCCCAAGACGGCGAAGGCTACTCAAACTCATTCGGGAGAGATGAAGGATCACACTAGAGACCATGAAGATCATGACCGAAGGACCGGAGTTCGAGATGCCGAGCCACAAGGAAGATGTTGCATCCGTCAAGACCAAAGGACAAAGCCAGCCTGTGAAGACCAAAAAATTGACTAAGCCAAAGTGGGTACCCAAGATTGCAACGCCCGCAAAGAGCGTTGATCCGGTGTAATCAAGTGAAGAAGTCTAGCCATGGACTATAAACGAAGCGCTAGGCGGGAGGCAACCCGTTTCGTCGAGTCAAGAATAAGCTACCGGGAGGACAACCCGATTCCAGGTTTTTCAAGTCTTTTTAAATTTAATTCAGTTCTGAATTTTACTACGCAAAACCTTAGACTTAGAATGGTTGAACAATATTAGAGACATAATTCTTGGTTGAATATTTTGCTTGATCATAAGCCCTTTACATGAACCATCCTATGTGTTTGTTTGCTTCTTTTTTCGAGAAACCACAACCAAAAAAAAATTTCAGAACCTAACTCAACCCTTCACCCTCATTATGTTGCTGAGGTTGACTTGTTTTTCATGCTAAAAACACTCGAGGAGAGCCACGACTTATATCTAGATGTTATTTAAATTTCAGCATGTGGTAGGACTCGCGTGAACCTAGAAACTTGATTTTTGGTTGGTTAAAAAATCCATATCCTTGGTTTCTCTAAGATTAGAATTTTTCTAAGCCTCATTTAATTTTATTTCATTCAAAATCTCTCTCATCTAATAAAAATTAGGACCTAAACCTATGCCCCCATGATCAAGCCGGGAAAAGCTTGCTCTCAACCAATGAAGGCAAACTATACCGGTGAAACCGAAATCGACGTAATAAAAAAATATTTTCGACTTGCATTTGTTTTTAATGGTTTAAAAACTTCTCTAAAATTATGTTCGAGCTCTTGCATGGCTCTGAAAAATATTTTTAAATTTCGAAATTAGAGGAGTGCTTAGCCTTAAATACACTTAAAGGGAGGCAATCTAGTTAACCTAACCATGCATGCACCATGATACATCACGGGATGCCCCTCCAACATATTTAAACCACATGCAAAGTACAAGCATGGGGGGCAGCCAAGGCTTTGTTTTGTAGGAATATCATGGATGCATGTGAGGCAAGGGAGTATGGAAGTGAGTCAAAGCGAAAGCATCAAGTGGAAGGAGCAATTATGCAAGCGAAGGAGTGGACGGGAACGTTTGGAAGGTGTACGCGATCACGAAGCAACATGAATGCACTAGAGAAGAACCGAGCTAAGAGGAGGAGAGAGGTAAGTCTTTCATCCAACTCTTTGTTCGTGTGCTCTAGTTTGTAGGCCGGAATCACCTTAGACTTAGCCATCCACCGCGTTTGTTTCATGCAACAAATCACATCCTTAATCCACTCAAAGTCCAGACTCCAAAATAATATTTGTGTACCTTGTTACCGGGTGAAAACCCCGGATATTTATTTGTGAGGGAGAGTGCTGCAATCAAGGAAGAAAACTACAAGTCTTTTCACCGAAGAAGAAGGGATCATCGTCGTCTAAGCCATCATCGACAACCTCTTCGAGGAGGCGCTCGGTTTCCGAGTCTCCTTGGAGTATGGGGGAGGACACGGCACCACTGAGGAGGAACCACTCTTCTCCTTGGTGGCATGAGGGCCACACAAAACTCGTTTATTAGGTTTACCAAACTTCAATAACATATGGAGGAGCCGCCCGTCCAACCTCACCACTTGACACGATCATCCGCTCCACCTCCATACGCTCCGCGTTATTCCGAGGGGTATGTCATCATGACGGAGGAGGAGAAGAAGCTCGCTCGCCTTAAGCAGAGGCTTGTAGCGAACGTCGACATCGACGACCAAGCTCTCCACATATTGGGTTTCACGCGGGACACCGATGCAATTCTCTAGCGGAGTGTCGGCAAACACCCACAAGGAATTCGCCTAGGAAATTTTCATGACCATGGCGCATACCCTTGATGAAGGAGTGCTGAGTCTCTCATTCCGTTGGAGGGAGCCCACAAGAGGAGAAGAAGGAAGACATCGTCGAAAGGGTAACCTTGATCAATGATGCTATTTCTAGCACCTTGATGGGGTAATCTCCTTTCATCCATGGGTTGCAATCGATCTTGAGATGTGATCATACTTTGTTGAATTATCTATCTATCATCTTGTGCTGAAAATACTTTAATGCTTAAGGCCAGCAACCATGCCGTAAAGGGAGTAAGGCCTCAATGCTTCCTTGGATCCATTCAACACAATCCCCGATAGATTAGATTGGTTTTCATGATTCGAAATGATTACATGTTCTAGTATCGTAGACCCATGGGCGACTGTCTCCTATTTTCAAAAGGGAGCTCCGGAACAAGTATGTGCATGAAGGCACATGGGAAGGTTTTAGGAGTATGATCACGAGAGGAGACCATCAACGAAGAAATACTATCCGGAACCCCATCATCCAAGTGTGTCACCTTTGTGCAAGTGGATTTTTGGGGAGAATAAGAGAGACATAGATAACCAACACGGAGTTGAATTGGCTTTACTCGGCTTTGATTGCCAAGTGGCCAATAGACCCCACTCACCTATGATCAACCGGTGGTGTTGTTGCAACATCGAGTTCGGAAGATATTGGTTCGGGGTGTTGCCTCTCCATATTGGCTATCTCTTTAAAACCGGGTATTACAAGGAACCCAAATCATCTCCTACCCGGACTTCCCTAGGAATATATGAAGAAGGAAAATATAAGAGTGAAGATGAGAGAGGAGGCTTCGAAGTGGCCTAGGTGAATTTGCCCTTCCGGATTGAAGATTAAGACTTTTCTTGAGGGGAAGAAGATCGGTTAGAGGAAGGACTTCTTGTGCCGGCGGAAAAAAAAATATATAATAGAGAAGGATTAGGAGAAGGTTTTTCCACGACCCAAGAAGGAGGTGCACAACAAAATTATGTCCCACCATTGGGAGGAACCCCGGCATCGCCAAATTACTACGGTGGTGTACCAATGCAAGCATGGGGGAGTGGTGCAGCCATACCCCCACCATTTTTTTGCGGTGCCCAACGTAGCCTTTGCGGAGCCATTTGCACACCTTCCTCAACCACAACAAAATGGAGCCACCATTGGAGGATACGCTGCAAGGAACATGCAAATTATTGCAGCCATCCTAACCAATGCAAACCAAATGGGTGAAGGGAATGCAAACGTCGCTTATGTGCTTGGACACCTACACCTAGAACCGTCAGACAATTCATAGGAGGAGTGGTGCATTCCTATTGCAAGTAAGGGTACAACAACCAAGGCTATCAACATCAACCACCGGCGGAAGATTAGAGAGAGGAGGAGCTTTACTTATCTTTCCTTTACCCCCTTTTCTTTAATTTTCAGCTTGTTTGCACCTTTGTTTGCGTAGTATTTTCAGCTTTGCTTTAATTTTCAGTTTTTAGTTTAAATTTTCAGCATGTATCTTAGTGTTTATTTTCATTATGAATAATGACGCCACCATGTTTTTACCTTTGGTAAAGTTACAAAGTTTGTGCCATGATGATATATGATTATAATTGCCGCTTTGTTTATCTTTGTAATTGATTCTTGCATGTTTGAACTAGTGCTCTCTTAAAAATACAAATCTGAAATTATCTAAATGCTAGCTTAATCTTCAGCGGAGGTTATGATTAAAATAAAGACTCATAGTGTTTTATGTGCTTTCAAGTTATGAATAGATTAAAGATGTCTTTTATGCTCAAAAATATTGCTAACCTTGTCACAAATATCACTTGTGTGTTGCTCAACCTATCCAAAGCCTAATATATATTTGAGTGCATAAACTTTAGTGTACAAGATTTATTTTTGAGTGAGTTATTGCAGGCCATGATTTCTCTGGCCCGAGACTAAGAAGCTGGTCATTCCGTTTTTGCGTATCTATCTTTTTGCTAGCCTTTTATCCGTGCATTGTGTATCCCCGCATCGGTGATCTCACAAACTTCGCCGGATATCCACCCTTAAACAAAATATCATCTTTTTGTGATTACCTCCTTGACCACAACCTATCGTTGAGAATGGATCATCAATTCAAGGAAGATCGCAAGACGGTGCCAACGTTGACGATTTCAAGTATCTCTCCAAGGAAAAATATTCCGGTACCTACCTTATTTTTCGCCTCTTTGCTCGAGGACGAGCAACGTCTAAGCATGGGGGAGGAGGTAGGTACGGTGCAGTTTTAGAGTTCAAAGGGGAATATTTTAAAAAAAATGATGAAAGAAAAAAATCCAGTGATATTCATGACTTTCAAGGTATAAAAATTAAAACTTCGTTGTGAAAGTCATGGACTGAATATATGACGAGGAAAAAAATGAATGAATGAAAGAAAGAAAAGAATGAGAAATATGAGAAAGAAAAAAATGTGCGTAAAGTAAATTCCCTAGCTCTCTAAAAGTGCATTCAAGGCTTCAAGTTAAAAAGATCCATTCTCATTTTCCAACCATGTGCAATCCGATAACGAGGACTCCCTTTGTGCCTCGGGATCACTCTTTGCCATTTGCACATGACCACTCATCTAAAAGTGTGTGTATTTTTCTCTTTCCCCTCCTTGATTAACATTATTTTCCAATGACCTTTTTGACGAGTCTCGGTAAGACCATGAGAAGCTTGTCTTGTTTTGACAACACCTCATTTATAAAATCTTGTTAGGACTAAACTTTCCCAAAGCTCCATATAAAGCCTACCACACATATATGTTATGAGAGGGAAAGGAGTAGAATATATAGGCTTGAGAGACAAGTGAGATGAGAGTTCATGAGCAATATACAAGATGATTTAAATTTGTGAACTTGGTTTAGCTTTTCTTTATCTTGTTCTTTATTTCAAAAATTCTGAGATCTATTTAAACTTTGTGAGCATGTTAATACTTGTGGGATAAGCTTAATAAGAATCTACCCTCCGTAGAGGTGAAGGCTAGTACCTTATGGAACTTTAACGAATTAAACTTTTGAGAGCATTATGTTTTTTTTCATGTATGATCAAGTGCAAGGTTTAAACATTGTTTGGCAATGATGATATCCATCGAAGGCTTACTCGAGGACGAGCAAGGTTTAAGCATGGGGGAGATGTTGACGGTGAAAATCCGTCAACCTAGCCATGAGTTTACCTTTGGTGTTGGCATGAGTTTTATACCTTATCCATTGGTACTAACCCCCGTGGTATAACAAGTTCACGTGTGCATGTCGGTTTTGGAGTTTAATGTTTATGCAGGGTTTTAGTGTTGAATGCAAGACTTTCGGGATAAGTTCATCAAGCACCTCATGACAAGACCTTGAAGTCCTGAACAAGTCATGCAATGAAGCAAAATTAACTCCAAGAAGCCGGGGACTTGATCCGAGAAGACGACAGACTCCAGGGACCTGACCAGAAAAGTGCTGAATCTTGCAAGACAAGGAGTTGAGTCCAATTCGGAGAGAAACCGACGACATGGACCTACATGCGAGAAGGGGGAAGCATCCGAGAAGCAAGGGAACCGACCTCGGCAAAGGAGCCCGCGGGCCGGGCCTAAATGGGCCCAGCCGGCCGGCCCGATCCGGTCGGCCCCGAGCCCATTTAGGGCCCAAATTCGTCGTCCTTTGCCCTAGTCGCCAATCGGGCTATTTATAGTCCCCCGACCGAGAGCCACGCGGGAGAGGAAGTCGTATTCCGCCGCCGAGGAGCAAGAGAAGCTTGAGGGACACCAACTTGAAGATGAGGGTCGTGCTAGTTGTCTAGGGTTTCCCCGGCCGACGTGGGAACCTTGCATGGAAGACCACGTCGGAGCTCTCGGAGCGAGGATCAAGATCGAGGGAGGGCCCCGGTGGTGATCTTGTTCATGTAATCATTCACGGTGAAGTTTGTAAGTGAATCCGATTTCTAGCGATTAAGTGCCTTCTCGATGATTTTGTTTTCTTCTTGGTTTTGCTTCTTCTACGATCTAGTCGCGCCTAGATTACATAGGGTGCTCTTGTAGCCGCGGTGGCTAGAGGTGCATACCGGACCGGCCAAGTGATTTCAACTTGTTCTATCGAACTCGCCCTAAGCTCCCCGCATGAATAGGGATACGTTGTGACGGAATCGGGGGTCTCGAAAGGCGGATGTTTTCGTAGTCGGATGGGAAGGCCACGATTTAAAGATGCTTTTAATGAGATTCGCTTTGCTATCTTCATCTATCTTGTTTGGAGCTACAACATAAGCATGATCTAGATTCTCTAGATTGGTTATCTCTTGCTTTCTCTTGCTACCTCTTTAGTAGATTAGATTAGATTCGTTTTCTTTATGAGTTAGTAGATTAGATGCAACTTATCTTCAATAGATAGCTTTACCTTGCTTTACTAGATTGAATCCTTGCGTTGCACATTGTTCCACGGATTCGATACCTTGGGTTCACCACTCGAGGGAAGAAGGGTCCCTTGACTACAACGGGAGACTTGTCCGCTTGCAAGTCACGAACGAACTTTGATACAACTATTAACCGTCAACAGCCATATGGGATTACCTGAAAACAACAAATTAAGCAAGGCTGAGTACTAAAACTCAGCAAGACTTACCCGACAAAAATAAAGTAAGACTAGACATGCAAGGCTTTTTGGCTGCTGGGTTTGTTTTGCCAAAAGCGACTAAGAGTTGATCCTTATTTTCATATTTTAGCTCAAGTTCTAGTATGTTAACCATTCTAGGTGAGCACCTGCACTAAACAAGCATGTTGTGCAAACAATATTAAACATGCAACAATATTAATCCAAAATGCTCCATAAATAAACATGGGGTAGCCAGTGGTCAAGCCGACTCAGATAACGGCGAGTGACCGATGATCGATCGATTTATATCCTTGCAAGGTAAACCCAAGATACACGGAAGAAGTAGACCCCAAGAATTCAAATAAAAGCAAATGCGGGGTCTACCCCGACCAGCGGTTCCCAACATCCCACAGTTTGGGATCAGACGCTACAAACTCTGGTACACAGTTATCCGGAGGGTCTAACCCGATCAGTCCGGACTCACACACTATACCACGGGTAGCTAGCCCGGAGACACATCCCAAGCGGGTAGCTAGAAAGATCCCGCGCCGGTTCAGAAGGTACTAGGCTTACCGGTCCCATTCTCGACAAGTACTTGGTACATTCAATATCTTAGGACCAGCACCATGCTACTCGGTCGAGACCGAACCCATTGCTCTTACCACATGAGCGAGTCAATTTAACCAACTTATGATTCCAACATAAGCATCCTATATCTTGCGAGCAATGAGTCATTACTCGACTTCTACCGTATCCTTAGAGCATGGCACTAGCGTTCCTAACATACTAGTAAAAGAGCATAGGAGTCCTAAGGATCATGCATCTAGGTTTCTAAGCAACTCCTGAAACTTAAATGCACAAAGTAAAGCATAAAGTGCTGAAAAGTAAAGGACATGATTTTTATTTACAAAATGGGTTAGATGAAACCGGTGCTTGCCTTCCTCAGACTCTACACCAACGCAAGCCTTGGGCTCTACTGGACTTTGGTCCAGGTCTTGCTGCACACTAGCTTGATTCAATTCTCCACTAGCTGCTCCCTCCTCCTCCTGGGTGAGCGTGTACGTCCCGTCGGGAAGATCTACACGTTTACATGCACATGCATTAGATTATGATGAAGGTGGGAGAATTACCACAAAACCAACTCTTGTTGGACACATTCATCCAAACATTATCATTTTCTCACAGAAATTATTAGGGTGTGTGATGATAAACAAAACACTACTTTGATGGTGATTGTGTGCACATCTAAGCAATTTAAGTTACTTAACTTCACCAAACAGCAAGGGGGTGTGTTTAAATTATTAAAAACAGAAACAAACATGATTTCACAATTTAGCACTTTTAATTTCCATTTCTTTCTTTAATTACTTAAAACAAGCCTTTCAACCATAAATCCAAATTAAATCAAAAACACTTCCAAAGAGCCTAACCTTTTGCACACAGCAACATATGCTTAATTTAAGCTCTCAAACCAAAATTTGGCTTAAAATCATTTATAAATTAATTTATACGAAAAAGACAAATTTCAGCCTAGTAAATCAACATTAATTCATTAAAAAGATTATTAAACTTTTTGATCTCAACTTTCTCCTACAGGTCATGTATGCCAAGAATGAGTTTCTGACCAAAGCATGGTTGCAGATTCAAATTATTTTTCAGATTTTGAATTTAAGCTCCTACACAAGATTAAATCCAAAACATCTATTAAACAATTCCCTAAATTCACATCCATCACACCAGGGGTACTAATCATCAAGGCAAAGCCCTAGGGTGCACTTGTGCTCAAAGAAAAGTTCATTAAAGAGGCTATAAAAAGAATCAAACTTAATCTAGCATAAAGCTTAAATAAATCATAACTGCAATTATACACATCAAAATCATGCAAACTTTTGCCACAGATCTAGACATGCCATAAAGAGTAACATATCCGAAAATTAAATCCATAGCATGTGTATATTTTAAGTCACACTAAAAACACTTCAAACTGAGTTTGAATTTTTAATTTAAAAACTCTACAGAAAAACCCTATACATGTTTTCTAGAAAAGATATATTTCTTCACTAGGAAACCAACAAAATTGGTTTTGCATTTTTCTGATTTTTCTACGATTTTTAGTGAATTTTCGAAGTTGCTGCAGAAAACCCTAAACACTTTTACAGAGGGACCCTCGGGAACTTTTACCAATTCACATATGTACCCTTACTTTACACTAATCTCCCTGGAAAGAAGCAAATCCTCGCAATGTGCCCCTGCCGGTGATGTGGGGCCGACCCCGGCCGGGTGGGTGGCTGGCGCCCAAGAGGGGGCCTACCCGCACCCCTAGGTTGCGCCGGCCGGCCGGCGAGAGCGCGGCGCGAGCACCCTCGGCGGCGCGCGGGGGCGGCACCCGCCGAGACACGGTGCCCCGGCGACGGCGGCCTTGAGGCGCGGCTTCGGCGCGGGGGGGGGGAGGTGCGAAGAGGACTTGGGGGATGTAGTAGGGGCGGCCGAAGCGTGCGCGCGAAGGGACACGGGGGCAGGGTCGCCACGGCGGCGCCCTACGCCGGCGGCGGGCAGACAGAGGAGCGACGACACCTGCTGCGCTTCGTGTTTTTTCCGCGCGTGCCGAGTCGACAGGGACGAGGACGCACCAGCTCGCGTTAAGGACGGACCAGCTGGCCGCTTCGCATGCAAGGAGCGCCGCGCGGTAGGGGCCAAGCGCCGGCGCGTGGCCGGCGCGGTCCTACAAGTAGGGCGCGAACGCGTTCCCCGGGCGCGGTGTACGGCGCTCATGCGGGCGGAGGGTCCATCGCGACATCGGGTCCACCGCGACGGTGCCGAGGCTTCGTACGCGGAAGGACGCGCGGACGCCACGTGGCGGCGCGGCCGCGGGCGCGCGCACGACGCGCAGGGCGCGACGACGTCGGCTGGCTGGCCCTGCTCGATTTCATTTACCCTATTTCGAAATTGCATAACTCCAAAAAGTGCCAACTAAGTTGAAAATCTCCAAAAAACAAAGTTGTAGAGGAGCTATAGATCTACAACTTTCCCAAAGGGCGACATATGTTTTGATCAACGGTTTGTCCGGGAACGTCGTTCGAATTTGCAGTTTTTCCATGGCTCGAGTTACTGTTCACAGTGTAGTCAAACCGATTTTTGGCCAATTTGCACTCAAAATTGGAATGTCCGCCAACTACGACAAATGTGTTCCCGGAAATAACGAACAACTTTCGTATTGGCCGATTTTGAACTTCTATAGTGAAATTTGGAGAATGCGCGAGAAAACCAAATCAGCCTTAAAGGAGATCTAGGGTTTGACCGTGGTTTGAGATTTTGACCAAGGTCTTTTGTGCAAATTCGTGACAAAACATGTCAAACATGCTTAGAAGTTAATTAACCTTGATTAACTCATGTAATTAATGTCATTAGCGCAATTAAACATCAGGGATGTTACACGAACGGATCGGCTCCGCATCTTGAATTTCTGGCGAGCGGACGATCACTTCCAGGTTTGACTCCGGCAGTACATCGTCGCGCTCCTCTCCGGCCATCGCGGGGGCTCCTCCGTTGGCTACCTCCGCCGGCTCGGGGGCTGCTCCGGCGGCTCCTTGGGTCTCCGGCGCCAAGCTTTCAACGGGCACCCGCCTCGGGGATGGTGCTTCCCTCAGCTTCGACTCCTGTCAACAAAAGACATTCGGATTAGTCTCCCTTGGCGGCTACGACTACTCCTTGAGGACGACTACGTTCGTGCAGTGTACTCACCTTCTACAATGCTGGCCTCCGGCAGCTTAGCCTCTACGGCCGGCGCCACGGTCTCCGCTTGGGGGGCGGGAGTGGACTCCTCAGTGGCTGGCACGGAACCCTCTTCAGCCACTACCGCGCTGGGTTCATCCCCTTCCCAGGACAAGTCCGTGGATTTTCTGCACAGTACACAACAGGTTGTCAACCAAGTACGACTACCAAACTACATGTACTACTCGGGAAAGATTTTCACTTACAGGCTCGACCGGACTACTGTCACGGTTGGGGCGCCAATTATGCTGGTGATGTCGACAAGGCCAGCTTCAGCAGGTGCCTCCTCTTCGGCTTCGCAGCCGCCGGCTCTTCGGAGCGCGGATTGCGGGCGGTTCGGCGGCCCCCGCCCTCAAGAACCGGCGCGCCGCGCATGGCTTCGGTATGGCGGGGGCCGGGCCGCGGCTTCTCTCGGCCCGGCTCCCCCCCCCCCGTTTCCCGGCCGCCTTCGTCCCCCTGTTCTACGGGGTCGGAAGGCAGAATCTCCTGCAAGCAACGAAATTTCGTCGTCAGCATACACAACATCGAGAAACAAGTACTCGGCTACTCTACTCAAGGAAGCTTACCTCTTGAGACGTGGTCTCAGTGACCTTGAGCTTCTTGGCCACGTGCTTGCATGCCACGTTGCGCGGCCTCCTCGGCGGCACAGGCAAACTAGCCTCCAAGCTAGTCGGAGGATCTTGGATGAGAGGGACATTGGGCAGTCCAGGGCGGCTGAATCTCGACCGCAGCTGGAACCGCTCTTGAAGCGTTTCCTCATCATCTTCATCTGATGTGTCTTCGACGACAACAGTGTCGTCCCCTTCGCCGACTTCACGACGCTCTTTGGCTTTGCCCTTCCCCTCCTCTGGGATTTCGACAAGTCGAGGAGGCGACGCCGGCTCGGAGACAAACTTCACTATGTCATCCTGCAAGAAGCACATTGGGTGAGCACGACTACTACTACATAATCAATACTTGACACTGAGTACGGCTACTGACCACATTCGGTGGGCGCGCGGCGGAGTACTCCGGGACTGGACAGGGCGTGTACGCCGACATGTCCTTAAAGATCCTGCCAAGCCTGTTGATGATGTCTTCATCATCAATCTCGCCGCCGGGCATCCGCGACGAGTCACCCTCGCCGGTGTACTGGTAGCCGAGGGTGTCGTGAGCCATCAGCGGCTGCACCCTCCTCTTCATAAAGCTGAAGGCCACATGCTCGACCCTCAGCCCGGCTTCCCTCAAAGACTTGATCTTCGCCAGCAGTTCGGGTAGCTGGATACCCTCCTGCATCGTCGGCTCGGTGTTCCACCAGGTCCGGTGCTTTGGCTGCTTCCCGCTGGGCTTCGGCAGCTCCGGGTGGTAGTTGGTGACGTAGAACCACTTCTACTTACAATCCTGGTTGGAGTCGATCAACTTGTATGCCAGGTACTGCTCCGCGGCGTCCTCGCGCATCTGGATGCCGGCCCCTCCGACTACTCGGGGGTCGTTGGCGCTCGGCTGGGGCTTCACGCGGAAGAACTTCCGGAAGAGTACCTAGTGGGGCTTGATCCCCAAGAAAGGTTCGCAAAAATGGACAAAGACGGAGGTGTGGAAGATACCGTTGGGGTTGAGATTGAGGTACTCGATACCGTAGTACTCCAAGAGCCCCTTGAAGAAGTTGCTCGCCGGGAGGGCCAACCCGCGCTCCACGAACCACGTGAACATTGGTATCTCATCCGGTTTCTTCTCCATCGGGTATGGATCTCCCGCGGCGGCGCACCACATGTCGACCTTCTTCTCCCGAAGAAATCTGCTATTGAGCAGTGCCAGCAGGTCCTCAGTCTTGGCCTTTGACTTCTTCCATTCCTTGTTGGGATTTGGGCGCGGGGGAGACACTGGTGGCGTCGACCCTCCAGCGGATCCAGCGGCTTCCTCCCGGGATCTCTTCTTCCCGCTGGCGGTTTTCATGCTCTTGGATGGTGAGGGCTTCATTCTCCAAGTGCACTGGGTTTTCACTCGCATTCGCTCGGGGGCTGCAGTGTGCTGACGGATAAAAGACATATCCCTCTACGATCCGCAAGCGTACGGACCCCACACCTTTTTCACCACGGGATTCCCAAGGTTCTTGTCAATCTGCGGAGCAAGGGGATTACAAGCGTTCGATCTACAACGACACACTAACTACTAAAACCCCGTGGACCAGAGCGTCCCAGGTGGTCGGTGGATGACCGCTCCTTAGTGATGAGTGATTGACAACGGGTGTTGGACCGACTCTTGGCTTAGTGCGCGAGTGTAGGCCGCGGCCTAGTTCGTGTTGTTGCGGGTGAAGAACGGGCGCGAAAGGTCTTCGGCCTTGAGGGGCCTCCGGGAGATAGAGAGACAAGTAGGCTCGGTTCGAGGGACCCGGTGGACGGGCGGGGACCGGGTGCGGGCCACATGGTGGCGACACAAGCAAGACGAAGTCATGGACAAGTGAGCCGGTGCACGGTGGCGGTCAAGTCAAGTGGTTTGGCGGGAGGCCGGACCGGCACGCGGGGTTTGGTGGTTTGCCCACAAAACCACCGGCGGACGGTTTCTTGGTTTGGGCCTCAAAACCAAGTCCGAGGGCCCAACACGACGGAGACGGGATCCGGCGTGTCGGGAAGCTTCGAAGCGGAGGACACGCGGCGGGATCGCATGGCTTGCGTCGGGAGGACGCGGGGTGCGGCAAAGGCGTGGCCGTCCGATGGCAAGACCCACATACATTACCAAAATGCCCCTACGTGGGTTGTATCGCCGTAGTGTAGTTAGGGGTAGTCGAGTCATTTACCACTCCGGCGGGACCTGATATATAAGCCCGGAGTGTGTGTTGATGGCCCTCTCTCTCTGTGACTTAGGGTTTCATTTCCCCCCTTCTCTTTCTCATTTTCGTAGCTATTTTTCTTCCTATTTTCTCTAGGCTAGCATGAGAGCTTCATGAGAGATTTGTTGAGAGGGATGGATGCTAGGGCGGCATGCTAGACCTTGTGAATCTTTCCGGTTTGTATAGAAGATTCGGGGTTGTTTTTCGTGGCTTTTTGTGCTTATTTTCGTGCCTTTGTTCCCGGTGTGATTCCGCGGATTTGAGTGAGTTTCTTCTCGGATTTCTTTGAGGGAAACATGGATAGATGTCTTGTGCATCTTTGTGCTTGATCTTGTGCCCTCAAACGCCGGGAAATCACTTCGATTCGTGAGTTTTCGTTCGGTGCTCTAGTTTTTGGAGGTGCTCAAAGGATTCGCGATTCCCGGTGATTTAGGGAGTTAGGAGGCAAGATTTTTGGGCTATAGCATCCTTGTGTGACGCTTTTCAAGTCCCCAAACACTTGTCTCTACAGCCTTCAACCGTTTGGGAAATCCGATGATGATTTGGGGGAGTTGACTTTCGGGGTCGGGCTATTTTACGTTCGTCCGCACTGGCGGACGGTCCGCGAGGACCGGGCGGACGGTCCGCGTGGCTCCGGTTCATCCCGTGTTCTTCGTGTTCTTGCTCGTCCTTTGTTTCGATCCGTTGTGATTTTGGTTTTTGGTTGGACGAAGTTTCGGACGATCCGCGGTGTCGGGCGGACGGTCCGCGGGTGCTAGGCGGACGGTCCGCGTGCTCCTCGCGGACGGTCCGTGGCACGGGGGGTGTCTTTGGGTCGTTCGTGTAAATTAACGGACGGTCCGCGGCTAAGGCCGGACGGTCCGCGGCCCCGGTGCGGACGGTCCGCGATACCCGGCCGGACGGTCCGCGCGGCTCTTGCGGACGGTCCGCCCCTCCGCGCGGACGGTCCGCCGTAGCTCGTGTGCTTTGCTTCTTGGTTCGATTCCTTTCTCCCTTTCTAGTGCTTCCGCATGTGCTTTGAGGAATCGTTCCTAGGGCTAGAGGTTGATCCATAACCTCGTGGTCTTGGCGATTGGTGCGTGATTCGATCCATCGCTTGTGTGTGACCGGGATTTGAGTAGGACATAGGCCGGGTTCTTTGGGAAGAATTTTTACCGCTCCTATTCACTCCCCCCTCTCTAGTCGCCATCCGATCCTTCAATTGGTATCAGAGCTTGGTGCCGGATTCTTTGCGACTTTGACAAGTCTCGAATCCTACGATGGCGTACGTTGAGCGGGGCGGTCCGCCGCACTTCGATGGCAAGGGTTACCACAAGTGGGCGGCTCGTATGATGATTTTTCTTCGAGGAAAGCTGTTGGATTTTATTGTGCATGACAAGACATATGTTATTCCGGTCAACATCCATACTCTTATGGTGACCGATGCTAATGCCAAGGCCAAGTATGAGGCTAATGCAAAAGCTGTTGATCACTTGTGCCGGAGCTTGTGTGATCCAGAGTTTGAGCGTGTTCGCCATTTGAATCTTGCTTGGCAAATTTGGGATAAGTTGGAGGTTGCTCACGGTGGTGATAACCATGTGAAGGCTCGCCTCTTTGTCTCTTACCGGATGCAATATGAGAATTTCACTCCACTTCCCGGTGAGGACATTGATGCGATGTTTCAGAGGTTCACCGCCATCGTGAACAACATGAAGGCAAATGTTGAGGATTTTCCGTATTCGAGCATGATCGGGCTTTGAAGCTCTTGCATGTCTTGGATCCAAATGTTTGGGGTGCTAAGGTTGAGGCCATCAAGGAGTCGGGGAATTATTTGACTATTGAGTTGGATGACCTCTTTTCTAAGCTTAAGTCGGCCGAGGTTGACGGGAAGTTGCTATCCAAGCATGAGGGCTCGACCGACCATAGTCTTGCTCTTGTGGGAGGATCAAAGGGCAAATCTAACCCTTCCCGTCGACGAGTTTTCTTTGTCCTCTCTTATGTCCATTCCGGATGAGGAGTTTGATGTGCTTGGGCGAGGAGGAGCCGGCCTTGCTCTCAAGAAGGTTTGAACGACTACACGAGAGTCGGAGGAACGCAAGGCGGAGCTCGGGGACGTGCTACAAGTGTGGCAAGCGTGGCCACTTCATCGCCGAGTGCCCGAAGCGGAGGAGAACAAGTACAAGGTGAACGAGTACAAGGCGCACCCGAGGCGTGAAGACAAGTACTCCTCCAAGGGCAAGCACTTCAACAAGTCCAAGAGCAAGGACAAGGACAAGCGGCGACCGAGCAAGAGCACCTACAAGAAGAACAAGGCAAGAGCGATGGTGGCCGGTGCGAGCGACGTCGACTCAAGCTCAAGCGAGGAGCGCCAAGCTCAAGCGGCGAAGATGAAGACGCCGGGAGGCGCGGTGGCAAGAAGAGTGCAAGTCGGAACCTCGGCGGGGAGCCGTGTGGCGCTCGAGGGCTTTTGTGGCATGGCCCATAGCTCGAGCAAAGAAGAAGAGTGTGAAGGAGGACGGCGACTCCGACTCGGAGGATGAGGTAAACCGTGATCCCGACTCTTTGCTTGCCGAGATTGCTAGGTTGAATGGTTTGCTTGATAACCGTGATAGTGTGTCGAGAGATGCCAAAAAGATGAGGAAAGATCTTAGGGCTCAGCTTGAGAATGCTAGTGAGAAAGTAGGAGATTTAGAGTCAAAATTGCTTGAATTAAAACTTGAGAATGACTCTTTGAAACTTGCTCCTACTTCTCCTGATGATGTTGAATGTGTTGAATGTGATGCTTGGTTGAATGAGATCAAACTCGCTTAATGAGAAGAATGCTTCTATTTTGGCTCAACTAGATGCTCTTAGGACTGAACATGATGAGCTTAAGGCTAGACCTACTTTGCTTGGTGCTTGCAAATCATGTCCTACTATGCATGCTAAGCTTGTTGATGCTCGCTCTACTATTAGCTCTTTGGAAGCATCTTTGAAATCTCCTGTTGCAAATGCATGTTCTAGCTGTGATGAAGTCACTTTGCGTAATCTTGAACTTACTTCCCGTTTGGATGTCATCTATGAGGAGAATGACTATTTGAGGAAGGTGTTGGGTTGGTTGTCTGGGCAGGAACCTCAATTGAAAATCATGATTGAGGAGTTCAAGAGAGCTGATGGTCGTGGTTTGGGGTTTGAGAAGTTGGGTGAGAAAGTGGGAGAGAACAGGGGGGAGAGTGTGTACGAGAAGTGTGTTGAGTCAAACCCCGGTTTGAGGTGATCGGAGAGATCCAAGTCCCACTCCCAAAAGCACCCAAGAACTCTTTCACACCAAAGCCCAACCACCTTTGCAACAAACTTGACACAACCCAAGATCCACCCAAATTCCCACCTAAGACAAATGATTTCCGAAACCGGTGAAGTTTGTGGGTGAGAAGGGTGAGAAGCCTAGAGAGAAGCCGGAGCCAAAACCAAAACCCATCCCCTTCGGGTGTGAGTATTGTGGCAAGGAGAGGCATCTTGCGAGTTTTGCTACAAGAGGAAGAGGGATGAGAGGCTTGCTAGGGGAGCAAGCGAACCGAGACAGGTATCGCCGGCCTCGCGGTATTCCCGAGCCTAGAGTGCCACTTCCACGGGGTGTGGGAAGTGTGAGGAGTGTTGGCGGGGTTCCCACGGAGAGGTGGTGGTGAGAGGTCCGTCGAGGAGAGATGATGGTGTGCGGGGTCGGTGAGAAGTTTGGTCGGGCTCGTGGTGGTTTTGCTGGACGTCCTCCTACTCGTCCTCAGCACGGGTTTAGGGGAGATGATCGCAGCTTTGGGTTCCAGAGGAACTACGGACCACGTTTTCCCCCTCGTGGTGCTCGTACTCCTCCCATGGGACATGGGAAGTTTGGTGGCAAGGGAGTGATGTTTGCTAACCCCTCTTTTGAGCAGATGGCTCGACACTGGTTTAACTTTCTCTGTGCTAACCCCAGTGTCGAGTCGCTAGCTCATTCTCGTTCTTGTTTCGATCGCGGGCGGGGAGGCTTGGAGAACATTTGGTTGATCGACTCCGGTGTTCTCGACACATGACCGGAGATAAGAAGTGGTTCTCCGACCTCACCCCGGTGAAGGAAAAGATGTACATCACATTTGGGGACAATGGCCGAGGTAGGGTGTCTTCCGAGGGTGTTGTGCATGTGAGTGATAAGGTAACGTCGAAGAGAGTGGCTCTTGTGAAGTCTTTGGGTTTTAATTTGCTTTCGGTTTCTCGGTTGCTTGATGAAGGTTTTGAGGTGCGTTTCAAGTCCGGCGAGTCTCGTTTGCTTGATTCTCGAGGTGATCTTGTCGTATGATCATCCCCGAGGGTCGATTTTCGTGGCCGATTTCTCTCGTTCTTTGGGTCCCGCTCGCCGTTTGATGGCCGGTCCTTCTTCGATTTGTGGAAATGGCATAGGCGGTTGGGACACTTGAGCTTTGATTTGGTTTCCCGCTTGAGTGGTCTTGACCGGTCCGAGGATTGCCGAAGTTGAAGTTTGAAAAGGATTTGGTTTGTGCTCCTTGTAGGCATGGTAAGATGGTAGCCACTCCCCATCCACCCCTGACCGATGTCATGACCGAGCGTCCGACGTAGCCGTTGCATATGGACCTTGTTGGGCCGCTCGAGTTCGCTCGGTGGGTGGGAAGTGGTATGTCCTTGTTGTGGTGGACGATTACTCTCGCTATGCCTGGGTGTTCTTCTTGGAGGATAAGAGTGAGACTTTTGGTTTTGTTCGAGATCTGATCGTGAGGTTGAAAAACGAGAGGCATGGGAATGCTATTCGAGCTATCCGCAAGGATAATGGCTGCGAGTTCAAGAACTCTCGTTTTGATGCCTTTTGTCGTGATCTAGGTCTTGAACATCGCATTCGACCCCTTATGTGCCCCCTCAAAATGGAGTCGTGGAAAGGAAAAATCGGACTCTTTGTGAGATGGCTAGGACGATGCTCGATGAGCACAGGACTCCTAGGAGGTTTTGGGCGAGGCGGTCAATACGACTTGTCATGTTTCCAATCGGATTTTATTGAGAGCTTTCAAGAAGAAGACCCGTTACGAGCTTATGCATGGTCGGGCACCCAAAGTGAGTCATTTCCGAGTTTTTGGCCGCAAGTGCTTTATTTTGAAAAAGGGAAAACTCGACAAGTTTGAGGCTAGGTCTAGTGATGGTATTTTCTTTGGATATGCTAACCACTCTAGAGCCTATAGGGTGCTTAATCTTGAGACTAACAAAATCATGGAGACTTGCGAGGTGACCTTCGACGAGACAATGCCATGTACTTCTCTTGGCTTTGAATGTGCGGGGTGATGAAGAGATGGCCGAGGACCTCTTTGAAGAGGAGAAAGATGAAGCCGGAGATGATGATGGGGAGAACCATGCGCCGAAGCCGAGCATGTACCCACTACTTCCCCTACGACCACTTTGGAGCATGGACCGTCTACTTCATGGACAACGACGGTGCAACAAGAGGACCAAGCGAGAGAAGCCGACATTGAGGGGGAGGTAGTCTCGAGGCGTGAGGCTCCCGGCGGATTCAAGAAGTGCATCCCCCGTCGAAGATCATTGGAGACATCAATGAACGCACTACACGGTCGAGGTCCGGGAATTCCTCTCATTTTGCTCATGCCGCTTTTGTTGCTACTTTTGAGCCCAAGGACATTGGACATGCTTTATCCGATGCAAACCGGGTCAATTCTATGCATGAGGAGTTGGAAAACTTTGAGAGGAACGTGTGTGTGGGAGTTAGTTGAACCACCTCCAAATTGCCATCCCATAGGAACCAAGTGGGTTTGGAAGAACAAAGAGGGAGAAAATGGGATGGTTGTGAGGAACAAGTCCGGACTTGTTGCTCGGGGGTTTAGTCGAAGGAGGGGATCGACTATGAGGAGACCTTTGCTCCCGTGGCCCGTCTTGAGGCAATTCGGATCCTTCTAGCCTTTGCCGTGGCTAAAGGGTTCAAGTTGTTTCGGATGGACGTGAAGAGTGCCTTTTCGAATGGGGTCATAGAGGAGGAGGTGTATGTGAAGCGACCCACCGGGGTTTGAGAGCGAGTTGTACCCACACGGGGTATACGGGTTGAAAAGGGCTCGTATGGGTTGAAACAGCGCCCCGTGCTTGGTATGGGAGATTGAGAGGTTTTCTTTTGAGCGAGAGGGTTTGTGATGGGTACGGTGGATAGAACCTTGTTTCTCCTCAAGCATGGAAATGACTTGTTGATTGTTCGGATATACGTGGATGATATTGTCTTTGGTGGCTCGTCACATAACCTTGTTGCCAAGTTTGCGAGATGAGATGAGCAGGGAGTTCGAGATGAGCATGATGGGCGAGTTGCGGTATTTTCTCGGCCGCGGATCAAGCAAGTGAAGGACGGTACATTTGTGCACCGGACCAAGTACACGAAAGACATGCCGAGGAAGTTCCGGATGCAAGATGTGAAGCCGATGTCGACTCCCATGGGGAGTACGGCCACTTTGGATGCGGATGAGGACGGAGAACCGGTGGACCGGCGGGAGTACGGGGAGCATGATCGGCTCCCTCCTCTACTTGACGGCGACGAGGCCGGACATACGGTTCGGCGTGTGTCCGTGCGCTCGTTTTTCGGCTTCGCCGAGGACGTCACATCGACAGCCGTCAAGAGGATTTTCGGTACCTACGAGTCCGCCCTCGGTCATGGCCTTTGGTATTCTTCCTCCTCGACTATGTCTCTTCATGGTTTTTTCGATGCGGATTTTGCTGGTTGTCGAGTCGAGAGGAAGTCTACTTCGGCACTTGTCAGTTTCTTGGTTCTTCGTTGGTCTCATGGTCTTCCCGCAAGCAGTCTAGTGTAGCTCAGTCTACCACCAAGGCGGAGTATGTTGCCGCCGCGAGTTGCTGTTCCCAGTTGTTGTGGATTTCCTACACTTTGAGAGACTTTGGTGAGGAGTGCACCCGGATCCCACTTCTTTGTGATAGCACCGGTGCCATAAGCGTAGCCAAAAACCCGAGTGCTTCACTCCGGAACCAAACACATAGAGGTGAGGTATCATTTCCGAGGGACAATGTGGAGAAAGGAACCATCGTTTTGAGCCATGTCCCTACCCAAGATCGCCTAGCCGACATCTTTACAAAGCCTCTCGACCAAGCTACCTTTGTGCGCTTGCGGGGGGAACTTGGGGTTTGTTGCCCTTTCTAGTTGATTCTTGGGGGATTTCCTTTTTGTATCATATGTATCATACCATGTTTATTTTGATGTATATACATGCTTTGCTTGATGTATAAACCATGGTAGGATAGCCATCTTGTCACATATCATGTTGCATTTGTGTCATATTGCATTTTAGGATGATGAGCTTCTTTTATATGCCATATGTGAGTCTCTTTGGCTATTTGTGAGATTTTGGTTATATGTGTGGAGAAATGGTGATGTGAGGCTATGCTCTTGGAATATTTGAGATATATGTGTGGTGAGATAGCCCCTTTTGAGATAAATGCTTAACTTGACTAATTTTTGATGAAATTTGCTCCACTCGTGTGTAGTTGTGTATCCATGTCACGGTTTGGTCTAAATGTGCTTTTCATGCTTAGATTGTGCTTGGATGCCTGTTCTTGCATTTGGGCCAAAGGCCGGATATCATTGTGAATGTTTAGCCTATGTTGCATTCATGGGGGAGCATAAGTTTCTTTTTGCCGCAAAGGCACTTCATGTACCATGAAATGAATCAATCTTGAAAAGAAGTGCATAATGCTTGAAAAATGCTCCATCCATCATGTCTATGTTTAAAATGTCTTATCTTTCACATATGGGTGCAAAACATGTTGCATGATGTTCACCGGTGGAGAAGTCTCCCCGAAGTGGACACATGGCTCATGAGCTTTGACATGACATGCTTTGCTTTATGGGTGTTTGCCATGATCTTTTCTTGAGAATTTGATATCCTTGTATGATCTTTGAGTGGTATGCATGTTTGTGGCTCAAGTGTGACATGGATAGGCTTTTACATGTGAAGCGAGTCTTCTTTTGGTAAAAATGCTTAAATCTGAAAATTTTTGCTTTGTCACATGCTTGTATTTTCATATATTACTTGTGGCAATGCTTTGTCTATGCTATGATTCATATGTGTGATCTTTGTCTCATTTTTAGCCTTTGACACTAGATTTGGCCTATTTGAGAAGCTCATGTAGTTGTTTATATGCTTTGCTTTGCATTTACGCTTTTTCACCTTGATTCATACATTGTCAACAAGGGGGAGAAAAGGTGAGCTTAATGAAAATTCAGAAAAAGGTGAGCTGAAATTTGGAAGTGTGCATCCACATGTTCGGGGGGGAGCTTTCTTGCTTGTTTTCGGTGTGGATTTTGTGCTTTGCTTGGCTTGTGACCTTTCTTTGCCTTTCTTCGGTTTTGGTCATGAGTTGAGCTTCCTTGTTTTTCTTTCTTCTTTCTTTCTCTTTCACTCGAATTTCATTTCGCGTTGTGTGTTGTCAATGCACTCATCAAGGGGGAGATTGTGGACCGGGGAGCGTCCCGGTGGTCGGTGGATGACCGCTCCTTAGTGATGAGTGATTGACAACGGGTGTTGGACCGACTCTTGGCTTAGTGCGCGGGTGTAGGCGCGGCCTAGTTCGTGTTGTTGCGGGTGAAGAACGGGCGCGAAAGGTCTTCGGCCTTGAGGGGCCTCCGGGAGATAGAGAGACAAGTAGGCTCGGTTCGAGGGACCGGTGGACGAGCGGGACCGGGTGCGGGCCACATGGTGGCGACACAAGCAAGACGAAGTCATGGACAAGTGAGCCGGTGCACGGTGGCGGTCAAGTCAAGTGGTTTGGCGGGAGGCCGGGACCGGGCACGCGGGGTTTGGTGGTTTGCCCACAAAACCACCGGCGGACGGTTTCTTGGTTTGGGCCTCAAAACCAAGTCCGAGGGCCCAACACGACGGAGACGGGATCCGGGCGTGTCGGGAAGCTTCGAAGCGGAGGACACGCGGCGGGATCGCATGGCTTGCGTCGGGAGGACGCGGGGGTGCGGCAAAGGCGTGGCCGTCCGATGGCAAGACCCACAAACATTACCAAAATGCCCCTACGTGGGTTGTATCGCCAGTAGTGTAGTTAGGGGTAGTCGAGTCATTTACCACTCCGGCGGGACCTGATATATAAGCCTGGAGTGTGTGTTGATGGCCCTCTCTCTCTGTGACTTAGGGTTTCATTTCCCCCCTTCTCTTTCTCATTTTCGTAGCTATTTTTCTTCCTATTTTCTCTAGGCTAGCATGAGAGCTTCATAAGAGATTTGTTGAGAGGGATGGATGCTAGGGCGGCATGCTAGACCTTGTGAATCTTTCCTGGTTTGTATAGAAGATTCGGGGTTGTTTTTCGTGCCTTTTTGTGCCCATTTTCGTGCCTTTGTTCCGGTGTGATTCCGCGGATTTGAGTGAGTTTCTTCCGGATTTCTTTGAGGGAAACATGGATAGATGTCTTGTGCATCTTTGTGCTTGATCTTGTGCCCTCAAACGCCGGAAATCACTTCGATTCGTGAGTTTTCGTTCGGTGCTCTAGTTTTTGGAGGTGCTCAAAGGATTCGCGATTCCCGGTGATTTAGGGAGTTAGGAGGCAAGATTTTTGGGCTATAGCATCCTTGTGTGACGCTTTTCATGTCCCCAAACACTTGTCTCTACGGCTTCAACCGTTTGGGAAATCCGATGATGATTTGGGGGAGTTGACTTTCGGGGTCGGGCTATTTTTCCGTTCGTCCGCACCGGCGGACGGTCCGCGAGGACCAGAGCGGACGGTCCGCGTGGCTCCGATTCATCCCGTGTTCTTCGTGTTCTTGCTCGTCCTTTGTTTCGATCCGTTGTGATTTTGGTTTTTGGTTGGACGAAGTTTCGGACGGTCCGCGGTGTCGGGCGGACGGTCCGCGGGGTGCTAGGCGGACGGTCCGCGTGCTCCTCGCGGACGGTCCGTGGCACGGGGGTGTCTTTGGGTCGTTCGTGTAAATTAACGGACGGTCCGCGGCTAAGGCCGGACGGTCCGCGGCCGGGTGCGGACGGTCCGCGATACCCGGCCGGACGGTCCGCGCGGCTCTTGCGGACGGTCCGCCCCTCCGCGCGCGGACGGTCCGCCGCAGCCGTGTGCTTTGCTTCTTGGTTCGATTCCTTTCTCCCTTTCTAGTGCTTCCGCGTGTGCTTTGAGGAATCGTTCCTAAGGCTAGAGGTTGATCCATAACCTCGTGGTCTTGGCGATTGGTGCGTGATTCGATCCATCGCTTGTGTGTGACCGGGATTTGAGTAGGACATAGGCCGGGTTCTTTGGGAAGAATTTTTACCGGCTCCTATTCACTCCCCCCTCTCTAGTCGCCATCCGATCCTTCAAACCCTAACTATTATTATACTAGAAAACAACTAAACTATATTAGAGAGAATGATTAAGATATCAAGATAAAAGACACTCGCCCACGGGTTTACGATACTAGAGCATGCAATCGCTTAAAGACATGAAAACCAATCTAATCTATCGGGGTTGTGACCACGGTTTCGCCCTTTCCCTCCTCTCGTACCGTCACTACGTGAAGGTATTCATGACTAGACCTATGATGGACACGGCGTATTGAATGGATCCAAGGAAGCATTGGAGCTCTACTCCCTTTACGACATGGTATCTAACCTTAAGCATTAAAGTATATTCAACACAAGATGATAGATAGATAATCCGACAAAGTGCGATTACATCTCAAGATCGATTACAACCCATGGACGAATGAGAAGATTACCCCATCAAGGTGCTGATCATGGCACTGTTGATCATGGTTTCCCTTCCGACGGTGTCTTCCTTCTTCTCCATGAGAGGGTGCTTCCTTTGAGGTGGTTGATCTCCCTCCGGAGATCCTCCTCTCTCTCTAGCTTGTGGATGGCCTTCTGGTGCGAATGACCCTCCCCTCTGTCGAATGGCGGCACCCAGGCTTTTAGGGTTCAAGATCCTTCGGGTGCAAGGAAAACGGGACCGAACCGGCCACCGGAGTGGCCTGGGCCGGCCGTCCTGGGCCCACCTCGGCCCGATTCGGTCGCCCCTTTCGCTCCGTGGGTCCTTATGCATTTATGTACTTTGCCCCCTCCACTTGCATGATTTTGATGATGTTATCCTCGCGTCCAAGATGGAGGTTCTCTTCGCATGAAGTTCGATCTTTTACGCTTCAATCCCCGGGGGTGTTCCTCGTAGAACTTCGGTCCTTGCCACCTTTGGAAGTGATTTCATCAAGCTCATGAATACGAACAAGACTCCGTAAATGCTCCTTTGAACTTATTGCGAATCCGTCCTTTATGTCCATGTTTTCCTACATAAACACAACACTTCCAAATGCATGCACAAAGATGAACTTGTTATATGATTAGTGTGCCTAGTGGCGGGTTAGTTCCATAATCAAATCCAAACCAAAGTGTAATGAACATGCTAGGTGTACTAAAATACACCGTCAACATGTCCCCCACGCTTAGCTCTTGCTCGTCCTCGAGCAAGTACTCGTAAAAGAACTTCGTCCAAAGCTTTGTAATCATGTACCACTTATCTTTCTTCACAAGTTAGTCAATCCTTTCATCTTTAATACATAAACATAAAGTAATGATCATCAAACATAAACATGGGTGTTTAGAATCTTTACCACATCAAGATTTACCCCACAACTCAAACTTTTCACTCGAAGTCTTCAATTTCAGCCATGCTTACTTCTTTGCTTCCATCGGAGGGTTTTTATGATTTTAAAAACAAAATTCCTGCAACAAGTATTAGACACAAAACCTTTCTCCAAGCTCTTTCAAGTCACTCATATGAGGTGGCTATCCTAAACCAATTTTATAAAACTCTCACCGCCCATAAATCTCTCATATAACATGTAAAGTGGAGCTATAGGTAGGACTAGCGCAATCAACACAAATATTGTCAAACTAAGAACTTCCTCTAATGGTTGTTTACCTTTCAAAGCCAATGATCATGAGAATTAACCATATGTAGGGATATCAAGGATGAGAAGATTTAGAATGGTGGACATGTGCAAGGGCAAAAGAAAATTATGACTACAAGGCACCGATGATGTCCTCGTTGTCGGATTGCACATGGTTGGAAAAGAATGAAAGTTTCGTCTCTCAACAACGTGACATCCTTCCTTACACTTTATTTTTCTTTTCTTTCACTTGACCCATTCCTCTCATATCTTTATTGCTACCTCATCTTTCTCTTTTTCTTTCAATCTCATATATATTTTTTCTTTCTTTCTTTCTTTCTTTCTTTCTTTCTTTCTTTATTTTCCATACTCATATTTTTCTCTTGATTTTTCTCTCTCTTGACAACTTTTCAAAGCTCTCAACTCTCTTTCTCGCATGCATACAATCTGAAATTTTAAATAAATCATACTAGAGACGAGACGAAACTTTTGAAAGTAGGTTGTGTTCAAGGAATGCGATGTACAAAAGAGATGTATAGGGTTGGGTATGGAATTCGGCGATGTACGAGACTTCCAAGGTGAAAGTCTCGTGACCGAATGAATGACGAGGCTAGCAATAAAAGATAAGCACAAGAACATGATCATTGCTCGAAATTAAAACTCCCAAGAGAGAAGGATCCTAGCCCAACTCATCGTGCTAATCACACTTATGGTGGAGCAAAAAAAAATAAATTGGCTTTGTATAGGATTTTTTTCTTACTCTCAACTTGGAAAAAGAGGTTTTGCTAACCTTTATTACAAGGGTTTTAAGATAATTTTCAGAACTGAAATCCTCCAACTTTTAGCATTGAACATAGCACAACTAACATGTGAAGCTCAAGATCGAAGTGTGGTATGGGTACTTTAAGTAGTAGCAATTCCACTAAGCACCACAATAAACATTTTTCAAACCACACACTTGTGTTCATATATAAAGAATCCAAGATAAACAAACAAGTGAATAAAGATAAACAACACACAAAAATATATAAAGACTCTTTTTATTTGGTTTTCTTTGACTCAACACTAATTTAAGACACTTTCAAACTTACAAAAATTTAAAAACACACTCGAAAACTAAGACTCATTAAACTCTAAGACTCTCGCTTGAAGATTAAACCGAACCTAAAATTTGAAACTCAAAAGCTAAGGGTAGCTAGCTAGCTCTCCCCCACGCTAAAAACATACGACGTCCTCGTCGTATCTTACAAAAATTCCTAAGGGGAAAACTAGACCTAGTGGTACTTCAGGCAAGAATTGCACCACTTGGTTCTCATGTTTCCAACCATGCCAAAAAGTTTGCGCACATTACGGTTAAGGAACTTGTAGTTATCTCCAACTACGTGCTCCAAATCCTCCATATGCTGCTTCATCACTTCCATGGCTTGGAGACATTCATCGACCGACGTGTAGAGATCCCCGATGGATTGACGGCAAGTTCGACAACACATCGGATGCAATCTGAAGGGGTCTGCATCGCCATTGTCTCCACCGTCGTCGCCACCTCCATTGTCGTTGCCGCTCTCATTGCCATCGTTACCGTCGCCGTAGGGGCCTTCGGGAGTCCTCTCTTTGGGCTGCTCATCCCAAATGTAGAGGTCGTTATCTTCGACGGCCGCCCACGGGCTCGGGCTACGATCGTCTCCTTCGATGGGGTTGCGAGATGCAAGCGCTCCAATCGGGACACGCTCTCCGCAACGGATGCGGGCAGTCCTCTTGACGGGTAGCTTGAGCTCGCATCGCATCGCCTCCTCCATCGATGGCTCCTTGGCTTCTAGCTTCAACTCTAAGTTCATTGGGGGCACAATGGCTGCTGCAAGGGTGCAAAATATTGCTTGAAGGGGTTGATTCCCGAGCTCCCAATTCGGCCAAATAAATAGTCCGAAGAGAAAAACCCTGAGAACCTCATTTTCCTTTTTTAAACTTCCCTTAAAATTTCCTGACCAAAGAAGGAAGTCGAAAAGGAGCAATTCGGGCGAAAATCGGGGACGACGGCCGCCGGGACCCACCCGGGCCGGTCGGCACGGGCCGGCCGCCCACCCTATCTCGGGGGCCGGGTCGGTCCAGTTTTTCGCGTACCTCCCTTTTTTCACCTCCTTAGCCCATGGGAAAAAGTTGGCCCAGTAAATCTTCGCGAAAAACTCCAGAAAACTAAAATAAAAACTATTTACAGTAATTCATGCCTTGTTTTTCGTCTTAGGCGGGACGTTCGGGCTCTTCCTCCATGGTGAAGACATCAACATGGTGAAGGGGCACAACGTCGGGTTCGTAGTAAACCTTAAGCCGCTGGCCATTCACCACAAATTGATCGCCGTTTATACCCATAATGGTTACCGCTCTGTTGGAGAACACCGAATGCACAACATAACGTCCATCCCATTTGCTTTGCAATTTCCCCTTTCCGAAGGTTTTAAACCTCGAATTGTAGAGGAGGACCTGTTAACACCAAAATTTGGTAAGGAGTCTGACTTGTGGGTCCAGCTCGATGAGGAGTCCGTCTGGCGGAAGGAAGGTTTATTCAGATGTGTTCGGCAAAAAAATCCGCGGTCGGCTATCTGCTTCCATTCGGCAAGGGAACAGTTGAGCTGATTTTGCGGGATTATACGGTGACGTGGCTCAAGCAGGAAAGACAAATGGATGGATAGGCGATCAAGCTTAGAGATAAATTAGGTATCAAATCCATTCGAGGTTGTGCTTGGCAGGGTATAAATATGAGCCCTGAATGTATGTAACAGATACGTAATCATTCTCAATACAAACCGGCTTTACGCCAAACCCTAGAGTCCATTTGTCATGTTGTCGAGTTCTTCGAGAGGGTTCATCGATCCGTCGACCTCCGTGAGTACCGGCAACCTTGTATCATATCTAGTATCATGCGGTGGATTTAGATCTGATGCAGGTAGTCTTGTTACCATGCTTGGTGTCATGCGGTAGATTCAAGCTTGGTTCAAGAAGGTTTCTTGTTAGGTCATGAGCCATGCGGTAGGCTAAGATCTGGCTTGAAGCTAGTTATCAGCTCTATTGGATTTTGGCAAGATCCAATAGATTCATTAAGTTACCCCGTGTTGCTTTGAGTTTTGCTTTATGTTTAAATTCATGTAACACCCTTTTGCCCAATCTAGATGGGTTTGGATCGGCTTTATTCCTTTTGATGATCCTTATGTGAGTCAAGTTCGTGTCTTTGGCTAATTTAACACGTGGATCACATGCTCCTTGATAGCCGAAACCGAATCGATCTAGGTTGATACGTGTTGCGGGTTCAAGCTTGCCAGCGTTTGTATAAATCTTGAAAGAACTGAGTATCACGCGGTAGATGCAGGTTTTTGGGTTGCTTTGGAGCTAGTCATCCGGTGGATTAGATTTCAAATCAATCTGATAGATTTATCTCACTTGGTAATGTTCGTTCCTTCTTCATGGACCCCGAATCGGTTGTTCAGCCGCATTCGGTTATGTTTCTCACGAGTAGAACACGTGCGTAATTTATGCTTTAAATAATGTATGCTTTTAGCTTTCCATATTTAGATCGTATCATGCGGTGGATAGATCTATTTGTGGAAAGTGGTACGATCCCCATGCAAGTTGTATCATGCGGTGGATAGATTTGTTTGGCATCGTACCCGACGGGTTTTAAAGCACCTAGACATGCGGTAGACTAATGCTTTGGATCTATGCATGCTTGTTTATTACATGTTTATGCTCGCGCTTTACTTTATTTATTTATTTAACGTTGATCACCACGGGGATCGGTCATGGTCTTGCGCACGTGCATTGTCCAAACAAAGACCGATCGTCGTCATGCTTACGTCGTCCATTCGGCTATGTTGCTTTTTCCTTTTTAAAGCTCCCGAATGGTTTCAGTTTATTGGCAGATAGCTTTCTATAGCTATGTGTCATCCCATCTGGCTTTGTAGCCGTAAATATGGAACTGTCTGGTACCACCCAGCAAGTTCCAAGCTTTGGCATCTAACTACTTTGTCTTTTGTTAATTTTCAGGGAAAATTGACTGGCACGTCTAGTGATTCTCTGCACGTGTGAAGCAAGCTTGTTCGGCTTGCTGTGTGCTTGGCGCTAGGTGCACATTTTGCGTCAACACACTTTTTGGCACGCCTGGTGAGACCACAGCCGAAAATCAAGATGCCTGACATCGGGGATATCATGGATGTCAACATTGAAGACCTCTCTCCCCGAACAACGGCGGCGGCCTCCGGACGCGCGTGGACCAATTCCAGCAGAAGTGTATGTTGTCCTTCAAGAAGAACAGGAGTGGCGTCCCGTACCTGAAAAATGAGATGCCCAGGGTATTGTTGCCAGGGGAGAGCGACGCCACGACCCAGCAGGAGAGGGAGGAATGCATACAGGCGTTCCGAGATGCCGCGGACCACGTCTTGAGTAGGCACCACAGAGCTTTCCTTGGTGCGTTCAAACAAATGATGGTGGCTGTCTTCGGTCCAGGCATGGAGCGGCATTCAGCAAGACACCCATTCAAGGAGGCACCGTGGAGTTGGGCGAGTCCAGTTCTCAACCGCCATTGCGAGCCGGCCCGGCCCGGCCTCCTCCTCGGAGCGCTGGGAGTCAAGCTTTCCGGCCTCCTCCACAAGGTGCCGGGGGTCGGCCCGATTCGGGCCCCCCCCGCAGCCGCAGGAGGACGACCGGTCCGGCCACCACCACGGGGGCAACACGGGTCAGCCGTGCACGCGGTCGAACCCGTACCGGCCCCACGTACGGGGGAGTTGGCATTCGGCTCGCCTGGGGCCCCGCTTGCTTCCGGCCACAGGATTGCTCCAGCAAGCAATTGGCTACAGAGGAATCTATACGGCGGAGGCTACCACAAGGTGGGGAACTACGGAGCCATCGACGCTCTCCCGAATCCGGGTTACGGACCGAGCCGAGGCAGCACGCGAGGAGGACGACATCCTGGCGCAGAAGATGGCCGATTTGATGCAGAATCAATTCGGCCTCAAACCGAAAATGCAAGGACCTACCTACATGCCGCCGTTCCCGGAGTGGTACTTGTTGACGGTTAATAATTGTATCAAAGTTCGTTTGTGACTTGCAAGCGGACAAGTCTCCCGTCGTAGTCAAGGGACCCTTCTTCCCTCGAGTGGTGAACCCAAGGTATCGAATCCGTGGAACAAAAGTGTGACGCAAGAGTTGATCTAGTAAAGCCAAGTAACTTCAATCTTTGGTAAAAGAAACCCTAATGCATCTAGGTGAAAGACACAAAACTAATCTAATCTACTAAAGACTGGAGAAAACAAAGTAAGATTAGGTAGATAAACCGATCTAGAGGGATCGGGATAAGCCTTTTGTTGAAGTTCCAAGAAAGAGAAGAAGTAGCAAATCGAATCTTATAAGAAGCGTCTTTAAATCATGGTTTCCCGTCAAAATCCGAAAACATCCGCCTTTCGGAACCCCCATTCTGTCACAACGTATCTCTATTCATGCGGGGAGCTTAGGGCGAGTCAAAAGACAAGTCGAGATTCTTTCGGAAGATCCGGCGTGTACCTCTAGCCACCGCGGCTACAAGAACACCCTATGTAATCTATCGCGCGAATAGAATTGGAATAAGCAAAGCCGATCGAAAAACGAAATCTTCGAGGAAAAACTTGATCGCTAAGAATATATTCAACTTGATAATTCAACTATGACAATGATACATACACAAGATCACCACCGGGATCCTTCCTTGATCTTGCTTCTAGCTCCGGGAACTCCGACGTGGTCTTCCATGCAAGGTTCCCACGTCGGCTAGGGAAACCCTAGTCAACTAG
Organism: Cenchrus americanus; assembly: GCA_947561735.1. Classification (NCBI taxonomy): domain Eukaryota; kingdom Viridiplantae; phylum Streptophyta; class Magnoliopsida; order Poales; family Poaceae; genus Cenchrus; species Cenchrus americanus. Next base: position 25,731,333 of record OX387241.1, on the reverse strand, counting down.
CTCGACCCTCTCCTCTCTGAGATGGTGTCCCTCTCTTCTCTGCTCCTCGGCGGCCGATGACAAATTCTTCTCCGCGTGGCTCTCGGTCAGGGGGCTATAAATAGCCCGATTGGCGGCTAGGGCAAAGGAGGGGGCAAATGGGCCCCGGATGGGCCCGGGCCGACCGGACCGGGCCGCCCGGCCCCGGGCCCATCCGAGCCCGGCCCCGAGGCCTCCTTTGCTCTACGTCGGTTCCCTTGCTTCCCGGATGTTTCCCCCTTCGCATGTAGGTCCATGTCATCGGTTTCTCTCCGAATTGGACTCAACTCCTTGTCTTGCAAGATTCAAGCACTTTTTCGGTCGGGTCCTCGGAGTCCGTCGTCTTCTCGGATCAAGTCCCTCGGCTTCTTGGAGTTAAGTTTTCTTCATTGCATGACTTGTACGGGGCTTCAAGGTCTTGTCATGAGGTGCTTGATGAACTTATCCCGAAAGTCTTGCATTCAACACTAAAACCCTGCATAAACACTAAACTCCAAAACCGACATGCACACGTGAACTTGTTATACCACGGGGGTTAGTACCAATGGATAAGGTATAAAACTCATGCCAACACCGAAGGTAAACTCATGGCTAGGTTAACGGATTTTCACCGTCAACATCTCCCCCATGCTTAAACCTTGCTCGTCCTCGAGTAAGCCTTCGATGGATATCATCATTGCCAAACAATGTTTAAACTTTGCACTTGATCATACATGAGAAAACATAATGCTCTCAAAATTTTAATTCATTAAAGTTCCATAATGTACTAGCCTTCATCTCTACGGAGGGTAGATTCTTATTAAGCTTATCCCACAAGTATTAACATGCTCACAAAGTTTAAAATAGATCTCAGAATTTTTGAAATAAAGAACGAGACAAAGAAAAGCTAAACCAAGTTCACAAATTTAAATCATCTTGCATATTGCTCATAAACTCTCATCTCGCTTGTCTCTCAAGCCTATATATTCTACTCCTTTCCCTCTCATAACATATATGTGTGGTAGGCTTTATATGGAGCTTTGGGAAAGTTTAGTCCTAACAAGATTTTATAAATGAGGTGTTGTCAAAACAAGACAAGCTTCTCATGGTCTTACCGAGACTCGTCAAAAAGGTCATTGGAAGATAATGTTAAATCAAGGAGGGTAAAGAGAAAAATACACACACTTTTAGATGAGTGGACATGTGCAAATGGCAAAGAGTGATCCCGAGGCACAAAGGAAGTCCTCGTTATCGGATTGCACATGGTTGGAAAATGAGAATGGATCTTTTAAACTTGAAGCCTTGAATGCACTCTTAGAGAACCGGGGAGTTCACTTTACGCATATATTTTTTCTTTCCCATATTTCTCATTCTTTTCTTTCTTTCTTTCTTTCATTCTTTCTTTCATTCATTATATATATATATATATATTTTTTTTTCCTTTCTTCTTGTGAGACCTTCACCTTGGAAGTCACGTATATCGCCGATTTTTTTTCTTTCATCATCATTTTTTTAAAAAATACTCCCCTTTGAACTCTAAAACTGCACCGTACCTACCTCCTCCCCCATGCTTAGACGTTGCTCATCCTCGAGCAAAGAGGCGAAAAATAAGGTAGGTACCGGAAATATTTTTCCTTGGAGAGATACTTGAAATCTTCAATGTCGGCACCGTCTTGCGATCTTCCTTGAATTGATGATCCATTCTCAACGATAGGTTGTGGTCAAGGAGGTAATCACAAAAGATGATATTTGGTTTAAGGGTGGATATCCGGCGAAGTTTGTGAGATCTCCAATGCGGGGATACACAATGCACGGATAAAAGGCTAGCAAAAAGATAGATACGCAAAAACGGAATGACCAACTTCTTAGTCTCGGGCCAGAGAAATCATGGCCTGCAATAACTCACTCAAAAATAAATCTTGTACACTAAGGTTTATGCACTCAAATATATATAAGGCTTTGGATAGGTTGAGCAACACACAAGTGATATTTGTGACAAGGTTAGCGATATTTTTGAGCATAAAAGACATCTTTAATCTATTCATAACTTGAGAGCACATAAAACACTATGGGTCTTTATTTTAATCATAACCTCCGCTGAAAATTAAGCTAGTATTTAAATAAATTCAGATTTGTATTTTTAAGAGAGCACTAGCTTAAACATGCATAGATCAATTACAAAGATGAACAAAGCTGCAATTATAATCATATATCATCATGGCACAAATTTTGTACTTTTTTCCAATGATATAATCAAGGTGGTGTCTTTATTAATGATGATATCAAGTTGAAATACAAACTGAAAATAAACAAACACACTTGCAGAAATTTAAATAAAAACAGAAAATATTACGCAAACACACATAAACAAAAGCTGAAAATTACAGAGAAAAAGAAAAGAAAAGAAAACTAAAGTTCCTAAATCTTCTAGTCCTCCGCCGGTGGTTGGTGTTGATGATCTTGATAGTAATACCCTTGCTCATAATACGATTGGACATTCCCTCTGACGAATTGATTCGGTTCCACTAGGTGAAGGCGTCCAAGCTCATAGGCAATATTTGTGTTGCCCTCACCAAGTTGAGCCGCGTTAGCTTGGATGGCTGCGACGTTTTGGGCGTTTCTTGCAACATACCCTCCAATTATGGCCATGCTTTGTTGTGGTTGGGGATATTGTGCGTAGGGCTCCGCGAAGTTAGCATTGGGCACAACATAATTTGGTGGGGGTACCGGTGCACCACCCCCCCATGCTTGCTCTTGTGGCCCTCCGTAATAACTTGGCGGAGGAGGGATCCCGCCGAATGGTTGCACATTGGGTTGTGCTCCACTCGCTTGTGCGGAGGATGTTCCCTCCTCTACGATTCTTCCTCTTTTGTTCTTCCTTGCCGGGACAAGGAGTCCCTCTTCCAACCAATCTTCTCTCCCTTCGGTGAAAAGCCTAAGCCTCTCATTGGGAAAGGGTAGGTTCACTATGGCCAGCCGATAACCTCCTCTCTCATCTCCACTAATGTATTTGCCTTGCCGCAAATACTCAATGCCGAGAGAGGTACCACGCAAAAGATGGTCGGGGTTTCTTGCGATCCCCGGCCGTAAGGAGAAGGCCAACATGGAGAGGTAGCACCCCGAACCAATATTACCCACCCCCGATGTTGCTTCACAACACCAATGGTTGATCATAAGGTAAGAGGGGTCTATTGGCTGCCTGGCAATTAAAGCCGAGTATAGCCAATTCAACTCCGTGTCGGTCACCTTTGTCTCCTTCATCCTCCCCAATACCCTCTTGCACATCCAAGAGTGAAATATCCGGATAATGGGGTTGCGGATGCAATTGCGTTGTTGATGGGCTTCTCCGGAGATCATATTCCAAAATCCCGCTAACATGCCGGGTGGCACGTTAACTTTCTCCGGAGCTCCCTTGTGGAATCCAAGCAGCTCCCTAACGTGCTCGTAGGGAACCACTTGTTGGACTCCCTCCAAACGGAATGACAAGCTTTGCACCCCATCATCATCAAGGATAGGTGCAATAGTCATTAAAATTTCCAAGGCGAACCCCAAGTGGGTGTCCACCGATACTCCGTTGGAGAACTCGCACCCATCCAAGGTGCCCCAACATATAGTATATGTCGGTGCCAAAACCCAAGGTGTAGAGTGCTTGGTCGTCGAACTCGACGTTGGGCACAAGCCTCTTCTCAAGATTAGAGAGCCTCTCCTCCTCCTCCGATGACAAGATGATGAAGCCGTGCGAAGAGTATGTCGGAGTGTAAGGAGGTGGCGCGGTTGAACGGGTCGATCGTCGTGGTGGCGCGGGCTGCTCCTCCGTGTGCCCACGAGGTTCGGTAAACCTCATGGACGTGCTTCTTGCAGCCCTCATACCACCAAGGAGGAGAGCATCGTTCCTCCTCGGTGGTGCCGTATCCGTCTCCATGCTCCGGGGAGACTCGGAAACCGAGTGCCTTCTCAAAGATGTGGTTGATGACGGCTTGGACGACGACGAACTCTTCTTCTTGGAGAAGAGACTTGTGGTTTTCTTCCACATGGTTGCTGCACTCTTTTCTTCAACTAAAACTCCGGGTTGCAACCGGTAACTAGGCACTTAAACTCTTTGCTTCGGATGTGGACTTTGAGTGGATTAAGGATGTGGATTTTTCTTGAGCTATCAAGCTTGGGAAGGTTGGCTATGTCTACGGAGGTTTTGAGCACACAAACTTGAACACACAAACAAAGGAAGGAGAGGGAAGCTTGCCTGCAGAAAACGGGAGCCGGGGGCTCCTTATGTAGGTGAGGCCGCCGGCCCGGGGTCCTCGGTGCACCTCCCCGCCTCGTCTTTCTTCCAGCACGATCATTTCGCCTCGCAACTTTCCCCGCCCGCGTGCTCCACGAGTTGCACCGCCCAAACGCTCTCGTCCACTCCTTTTCTTGCATTATTGGTCCTTCCACTTGATGCTTCATGCTTTGGGTCATGTCCATGTTCCCTAGCTCCACTTGCTTCACATGCCACCATGAAATTCCTGCAAAGTTGATGCTTGCTGCCCACCATGCTTGTCCTTTGCATGTGGAATTGGTGAAAGTTGATAAAAGGGAATCCAATGGTGCATGCATGATTAATTCAAACTAGATTGCCTCCATTAAGGTGTGTTTAAGGTTAAGCACTCCTCTAATTCGAAATTTAAAATATTTTTCAGAGCCATGCAAGAGCTCAAACACAATTTTAGAGAAGTTTTTAAACCATTAAAAACAAATGTAAGTCGAAAATATTTTTCGACTACGTCGATTTCGGTCTCACCGGTATAGTTTGCCTTCATCGGTTGAGAGCAAACTTTTTCCCGGCTTGATCATGGGGGCATAGGTTTAGGTTATAATTTTGGCTAAATAAGAAAGATTTTGAATAAAACAAAATTAGATGAGGCTTAGAAAAATTCTAATCCTAGAGAAACCAAGGATATAGATTTTTAAACCAACCAAAATTTTGATTTCTAGGTTCACGCGAGTCCTACCACGTGCTGAATTTTTATTAACACATAGATATAAGTCGTGGCTCTACTCGTGTGGTTTTAGCATGAAAAATAAGTCAACCTCAGCCATAATAAGGGTGAAAGGTTGAGTTAGGTTCTGAAATTATTTGGTTGAGGTTTCTCGAAAAGAAAAGAACAAACAAGCACATAGGAGGGTTCATGCAATGGGTTTGTGATAAAGCAAACATTCAATCAAGAATTATGTCTCTAATATTGTTCAACCACTTCTAAGTCTAATGTCTTTGCGTAATAAAACTCAAAACTAAATTATTGAAAAGACTCGAAAAACCTGGAATCGGGTTGTCCTCCCGGTAGCTTATTCTTGACTCGACGAAACGGGTTGCCTCCCGCCTAGCGCTTCGTTTATAGTCTATAGCTAGACTTCTTCACTTGATTACTTCGGATCAACGCTCTTTGCGGGCGTTGCAATCTTGGGTACCCACTTCCGCACCATCTTGGGCACGGGCTTCTTCTTCGGCTTAGTCAATTTTTTTGGCCTTCACAGGCTGGCTTTGTCTTTTGGTCTTGACGAATGCAACAACTTCCTTCATGTAGTGGCTCGGCATCTCGAACTCCGGTCCTTCGGTTGTGATCCTTCTCTCCCGAATGAGTTTGAGTAGCCTATGCCGTCTTGGGACCTTGGAGTTGTCTCGGATATTCTTCTTTGTTACCCATCGGGCGCCCGACAAGTTGTCCCACTTGCGTCTCTAGCATCTTCATCACGATGAACACTTCAATCCTCGCATGTGGATCTTTCCTTGGCAGCCTTTAGGTGTTGAGCTTCTTTCTCTATCTCTATCTTCTCCATCCTCCTCTTAAGTAAACTGATTTGCCACTCAAGGAATCCGGCTCATATGTATTCATTGAAACGCTCCAAAGCTCCCGCAATAGTCATGCGGATAGTTGAGACCTTGATCTTGAACGGCCTTCCGGCGTCTTGAAGGTTTATGATAGGTAGATCAACGATGTCGGTAGGTTGATCTTCCTTTGGACTTGGAGGTGGTGATTCCCTTGGAGATTTCGGCGGTCCTTCAACTTCGGCTTTTGAATCTAGGGTTTCCAACCCTTTAGCTTGTGTTGCACGTCTCCTTTGCCTGTAAAGTTTTCCTGGATCATCCACAAAAAAGTTTGGGTTTCTTGGAGAGGTAGCCAACCATCTCCGGTTAGGGTTAGCAATAAACAAAGTATGCAAAAACTAGAAAGTAAAAATAAATCTATGTAAAATAGGGTTAGACAAACTAGATTAGATGTATTTTGAGGATGATCAAAGTTTAGTAGATGCAAAAAGAAAAACAAAAAGAAAACTGAAAATTACAAAAAGGCAATAAAAAACCAAATCTTGATCACTTGTTCCCCGGCAACGGCGCCAGAAAAAGGGGCTTGTTGACGGTTAATAATTGTATCAAAGTTCGTTTGTGACTTGCAAGCGGACAAGTCTCCCGTCGTAGTCAAGGGACCCTTCTTCCCTCGAGTGGTGAACCCAAGGTATCGAATCCGTGGAACAAAAGTGTGACGCAAGAGTTGATCTAGTAAAGCCAAGTAACTTCAATCTTTGGTAAAAGAAACCCTAATGCATCTAGGTGAAAGACACAAAACTAATCTAATCTACTAAAGACCGGAGAAAACAAAGTAAGATTAGGTAGATAAACCAATCTAGAGGGATCGGGATAAGCCTTTTGTTGAAGTTCCAAGTAAGAGAAGAAGTAGGAAATCGAATCTTATAAGAAGCGTCTTTAAATCGTGGTTTCCCGTCCAAATCCGAAAACATCCGCCTTTCGGAACCCCCGTTCTGTCACAACGTATCCCTATTCATGCGGGGAGCTTAGGGCGAGTCAAAAGACAAGTCGAGATTCTTTCGGAAGATCCGGCGTGTACCTCTAGCCACCGCGGCTACAAGAACACCCTATGTAATCTATCGCGCGAATAGAATTGGAATAAGCAAAGCCGATCGAAAAACGAAATCTTCGAGGAAACACTTGATCGCTAAGAATAGATTCAACTTGATAATTCAACTATGACAATGATACATACACAAGATCACCACCGGGATCCTTCCTTGATCTTGCTTCTAGCTCCGGGAACTCCGACGTGGTCTTCCATGCAAGGTTCCCACGTCGGCTAGGGAAACCCTAGTCAACTAGCTCGACCCTCTCCTCTCCGAGATGGTGTCCCTCTCTTCTCTGCTCCTCGGCGGCCGATGACAAATTCTTCTCCGCGTGGCTCTCGGTCAGGGGGCTATAAATAGCCCGATTGGCAGCTAGGGCAAAGGAGGGGGCAAATGGGCCCTGGATGGGCCTGGGCCGACCGGGACCGGGCCCGGCCCGGCCTCGGGCCCATCCGGGCCCCGGCCCGAGGCCTCCTTTGCTCTACGTCGGTTCCCTTGCTTCCTGGATGTTTCCCCCTTCGCATGTAGGTCCATGTCGTCGGTTCTCTCCGAATTGGACTCAACTCCTTGTCTTGCAAGATTCAGCACTTTTCTGGTCAGGTCCTCGGAGTCTGTCGTCTTCTCGGATCAAGTCCCTGGCTTCGTGGAGTTAAGTTTGCTTCATTGCATGACTTGTATGGGGCTTCAAGGTCTTGTCATGAGGTGCTTGATGAACTTATCCCGAAAGTCTTGCATTCAACGCTAAAACCCTGCATAAACACTAAACTCCAAAACCGACATGCACACGTGAACTTGTTATACCACGGGGGTTAGTACCAATGGATAAGGTATAAAACTCATGCCAACACCGAAGGTAAACTCATGGCTAGGTTGACGGATTTTCACCGTCAACAGTACTACAACGTGATCCTTCCGCCAAGGGTAAAACCTCCGATGGAATTTACAAAGTTTTCCGGGCAAGACGACACGAGCACGGTGGAGCACATTGCTCGCTACCTGATGCAGCTTGGAGAGTGCTCAGCCGAAGAAGTGTTCAGAGTCGGATACTTCCCCGCGTCACTGACGGGCGCGGCGTTCCAATGGTTTTCATCTTTACCCCCGCAATCGGTCAGCACATGGAAGGAGCTGGAACGGAAATTCCATGCTCACTATTTCAGCGGCAGCTCAGAAAAGAAGCTAATCGACCTCGCTACCCACGAAGCGAGAGGCACGGTGAGACGCCCTTGGAATTCCTCGGGAGGTTCGGGGAAGTTAAGGGCATGTGCTTTTCGCTCAACTCCGCCGGATGACCGGTTGGCCGACATGGCCGTTGCGGGGATGCCGCCGCCGTGCGTGAGAAGCTGTTTGGCATGGAGTTCGATAACCTGGGCCAGCTGTCCCAAAAGCTGTCATTAATGAGCAACCAAGCATACGGTTTCAAGAAGGATGCCAGGTTCGGCAAATAGCACGACGTGGCGGATATCTACAACCAGTTCCTGGACAAGGCCGACCTGATGGAAGATTCTGATGATGAACAGGACGTGGCTGCGGCCGAAATCATGTGGGGAAAAGAGCCATTGACTATGAATCAGCGCTGGGTCAAACAGACCAAAGGCACCTACGATTTCGACATCATAAAAGCTGACAAGCTGTTTGAGCTCCTGGTAAAGGAAGGCCGAATCAGATTGCCTCTCCAATTTGTCGATTCAATAGAAGCCCAAAGAGGCTGAAGGGCATGCCATGCTTCGGCCCGATGGAGTAAAGGAGAAACGTTACTGTGGCTTCCACGACAGGAACTCGCACTCCATCAACGACTGCGGGGGTCTTCGGAATGAGGATCCGTAAAGCCATCCGGGAGGGGCACCTCCAATTTGATAACAAGATGTAGCCGGATGGCCACCCTTTCCCTCGGAACATGGTGGGTTTTTCGGTCAACATGGTAACGGTGAGGAGAAGGGCAAGGTCAAAGTCTTGACCTCGGCCGAGGGCAAGGCGAGGATGGAGCGATGAGACCGGAGCGTCAGGTGACTTTGGAGCAGGTGCATGGTGAAGCCCCCCGCGTTCTCAAGAGCCACGTCAAAATTGGGGAATCATCCAGAGCCAAGCCCAGGGTGACCACGCGTATCCTCCTCAATAAGTGGCAGCGCCAGCTGGAAAAAGAACGCTACCAGAAGCGAAAATACGAGGAGGAGAGGCGCAGGGCCGAAGAGGAAGCACGCAGAAGAGATCTGGAGCAATACACGCGCGAGCAGGAGCGCGCGCACTGGGGATGTGCGTTCTTCAGGCACTGTTGGAACGAAGGTTTGAAGCTGCCCACACTGAGAAATTGCCCTGAGTGCAGTGATAGGTATTTCGAGTACAGGCAGGAGACTGCCAATCGCCGATCCGTCCATGAAAGAATTGGAAGGATACATCCTAGCAAGGATCAGCGCCAAAAAATTGAAATCATTGATCATCCCAGGAAAAGGCAAGCTGATTTAAGGTGGGCTGATCAAGAGGAAGATGAGGACGAGTACATCTGGCAGAAGGGGCAATGGTGCCCGCCTGGCCTAAGAAAGAGTCAGAAGCGAAGGGTTCAACGCTTGAGGAACCGTGAACTGAGGCAGGCTGGGATCCAGACAAGGCAGGTGTGGCGTCCAAAGGATAAACCTGAAGGGTCAAAACGTTCGGCTCCAGTGTGCATGGTATATTTTCTGCCGAATGAATTTATGGCCCCTGCTAATCAGGTTGTGTAGGAAGAGGCGTCCCTGGATGATGAGCAGGTTGAGGGGCTGATGGCGCAGCTGGTGCTAGCCAAGCAAGCCGTCTTCGACAAACCGGCCAAAAATCGACACATGAGGCCGCTCTACTTGAAGGGATATGTCAATGGCAAGCCATTGACCAAGATGTTTGTCGATGGTGGAGCGGCGGTCAATGTAATGCCGTACACCACCTTTAGGAAACTTTGCATGGGCCCTAGCGATCTGACGCCTACAAGCATAATACTGAACGATTTCGCCAGGAATCCTTCAGACACCAAGGGATGCACTCACGTGGATCTGATGATTGGGTCCAAGACGCTGCTCACGACCTTCTTTGTTATCGAAGGTAAAGGAGCCTACAGCCTACTGCTTGGATGGGACTGGATTCATGCCAATTGCTGCGTCCCATCCACCATGCATCAGCAGCTCATCCAATGGGTGGATGATGATATTGAGGTGGTCCAAGCAGATGACTCCGTGAGCGTAGCAAACATGGAACCAGCTTTCTGGGAGTATCAAGGCATTGACTGTTTCTCAGGGAAAGACTAGGAAGAAGGTCCTGTTGAACCTGTCAGCAGCGATCAACAGCCGATTCAAGCAGTCGGCTCTTATAGCAATTTTTAATGGAGAACCCCGTCGATGGTACTGATGGCAAGTTGGGGCGAGGATTCATGTCGGCTGATAAATTAGAAGAAGTTGACATTGGAAGCGGTGACAAGCCAAGGCCGACGTTCATCAGCGCAAACTTGCAATCAGGCTTCAGGGAGGAATTAATCAAGCTACTCAAGGAATATAAGGATTGCTTCGCCTGGGATTATTCGGAGATGCCTGGACTGGATCGCTCCATCGTTGAGCATCGATTGCCAATCAAATCTGGTTTCAAACCATACAAGCAACCACCTCGGAAAATCTACAAGGATGAGGTATTGGCCGATGTGAAGAAAGAAGTTGAAAGATTGCTTGACGCAAACTTCGTTCGGCCATGCAGATATGCGGAGTGGATTTCTAACATTGTCCCTGTTTACAAGAAGAATGGAAAGATGAGGGTCTGCATAGATTTCAGGGATTTGAACAGAGCTACTCCGATGGATGGTTACCCCATGCACGTTGCCGATTTGTTGGTTGACGCCGCCGCCTTTCGGGCACAAAGTTATCAGTTTCATGGATGGAAATGCGGGATACAACCAAATTTTTATGGCAATAGAAGATATATCAAAGACGGCCTTCAGATGTCCTGGCCATATAAGCCTGTTTGAATGGATAGTCATGACATTTGGGTTGAAAAATGCCGGTGCAACTTATCAGCGAGCCATGAATTACATCTTTCATGAGTTGATCGGCAAAGTTGTTGAAATTTACATTGATGATGTCGTGATCAAGTCCCTAAGCCATGACACACATTTGGAAGATGTGAAAAGGACCTTGGAGTGCACCCGTAAGCATGGTTTAAAGATGAATCCAAACAAATGCGCTTTTGGGGTATCAGCTGGAGAATTCTTGGGATTTTTGGTCCACGAAGGGGGGATTGAGGTTGGCAAGAAGAGCATGAAGGCCATTGATGAAGTTGTCCCTCCAACTAATCTCAAGGAGTTACAATCGGCCCCTTTGCTCAAAGCAAAATTAATTTCGTAAGGAGATTCATTTCAAATCGTCACGAAGGTTTTGCCGTTCTCTCCATTCTTTGAAGCTAAAGAAAGATCAGAAGTTCACATGGGGCGACGGACAACAAAAGGCTTTTGATGAGATCAAGCAATACATGAAGGAGCCGCCAGTGCTGGTCCCTCCTCAGCTGGATAAGCCTTTCAAGTTTTACGTGGCGGCCGATACCCAAACCATTGGATCGGCCCTTATTCAAGAATTCGAAGGAAAGGAGCGGGTAGTAGCATATCTTAGCCGAAAATTACTTGATCCCGAAACCGAGTATTCGGCTACGAGAAGGCGTGCTCGTGCGTATACTACTCGTGTACAAAGTTTCGGCACTACTTGTTGAATGCCGAATGCACTGTATATTCCAAGTTTGATGTAATAAAACATATGTTATCTATGCTAATTTTGAATGGCAGGATTGGCAAATGGATCTTGGCTTTATCAGAGTTTGAGTTAAAGTTCGAATCGGCAAAAGCTATTAAGGGACAGATCATTGCCAATTTTATAACCGAACATCGCGATCCGTCAATTGATTTGCTTGAAATTACTCCTTGGGCTTTATTTTTTGATGGATCATCATGTGGTAAAGGTGGGGGAGTAGGGATTCTACTAATTTCGCCTAGAGGTGAGATGTTTGAATTTGCCATCCCTATACAGCCCACTGTTACAAACAATCAGGCTGAGTACGAGGCATTGCTTCGGGGGCTTCAATATTTGAGAGAAGCCGGGGCCGTTTCGGTTGAGGTTTATGGAGATTCAGAGTTGGTGATCAAGCAATTGAACGGCCAATACGAATGCAAAAGTGAAGCACTGAGGAGTTACTACGAAGAATGCAGGGAAATCTTGAAGAGCTTCCCATTGGTAACTCTACAGCATATTCCTAGGGAACATAACGAAGAAGCAAACAGGGTGGCCTCGAGCGCCTCTGGTTACAAAGAGAGTCAAGAGGCGCTTGCTGCAGATATATGTGCACTGGGAACGGATCTTGCGGAGGATGATTGGAGAAAAGAGATCGTTGACTATCTGAAAGATCCATCCCGAAAGGTCTCTAGGAAGCTCAGATACAAGGCCATAAAATTCATTCTTCTGGATGACAATTTGTTTTACAAATCATTAGATGGGGTGTTGTTACGATGCCTGGGTCTAGAAGAAGCCAAGAAGATGATGAGTGAAGTGCATGATGGGATATGTTGAGCACACCAATCGGCCTACCGCATGAAATGGGTTATCAGGCAAGCTGGGTGCTTTTGGCCGATGATATTAGAGGATTGCTTTGAGTATTACAAGGGATGTCAAGACTGCCAGAGGTTTGGGAACATTCAAAGAGTCCCTGCGTCAGCATTGAATCCCATTATCAAGCCATGGCCATTCAGGGGCTGGGGTATAGACTTGATTGGCCAGATTAATCCACCATCTAGCAAGGGGCATAAGTTTTTGCTTTCGGCTACAAATTATTTTACTAAATGGGTTGAGGAGATCCCACTGAAGAAGGTGACGTCAGAAAACATGGTTGAATTTGTCAAGGAGCACATCATCTATCGGTTTGGAATCCCTCAGACAATCACAACTGATCAAGGGGCCCAATTCGTGTCCCTGGAGTTCAGAGAGTTTGCCGAAAGCATGGGAATCAAATTGTTTAATTCTTCTCCCTATTATGCCCAAGCTAATGGTCAGGTAGAGGCTTCTAATAAGATCATGATCAAGCTGATACAAAAGAAGATCGACCATAAGCCAAGAAGGTGGCATTCGGTACTCAGTGAGGCACTGTGGGCTTACCGAATGGCCCCTCATGGAGCTACAAAGACGTCTCCTTATGAATTGGTTTATGGACATAAAGCGGTTCTACCTTGGGAGATGCAATCAGATTCCAGGAGAATCATGTTACAGAAAGATTTAAGCTCCAAAGATTACAGTGGCCTAATGATGGATGAGCTAGAAGATTTACACATGATCCGTCTCAGGGCCCTGGAAAACATCGAGAAGAACAAGCTGCGGGTTGCCAAGTATTATAACAAGAAAGTAAAAGTCAGGCAATTTGCAGAAGGGGATTTGGTTTGGAAAGCGCTATTGCCGATTGGAACCAAATACAGCGAATTCGGCAAATGGTCCCCTAACTGGGAAGGACCCTTTCGCGTGGTCAGATGCGTCCCTGGTAATGCATACATATTGAAAACTTTACTAGGAGAAGAATTTTCCGCTGCAATAAATGGGAGATATTTGAAGAAATATTATCCTAGTATTGAAATCGATCGGTGATCACCAGCAGTGGGATTACATGCATCTGACACAGGAACAGCCGGTGCTCAAGAACGAGGCCGCCTTTAGAACAAAAATCCCAAACAGGGGAAAATGGCCAGTGCCTAGATGCATTGCCCTTAGCATGAAACTACATTACAACTGCCTCTTGCAGGTTTACATCCAACAACCCTGGTGATCAGGACTTCAAGAAGGTGGGAAGCAAAAGGCCTGGAGGAAGAAGCGAAAGTATGATTCAATCTTTTCTTTGCTTCTTCGACTGCTCCCTCTTCAGTTGCTCCAGGACCACCGTGACGGCAACTTAGAATGCACGGGGATGACCATGATTCGCTGCCTCCACCAAGCTGTCCCAAGCCGCTTTCAGGTTGTTGTACCTGTCAGAGACATCTGAAACAGAGGAGCGGTTGTTAGGGGCAAGAAATCCAGACGTGAGCGCGAGGCCAAGAAGGAGTCAGAAACATTTACCTCCCACTAATGCCTCCAAAGCCATGCGACGCTCGCGTTCGGCTTGGCAACGAGCGGTGATGTCCCTGAGGTCATGCTCCAGGTGCCGAACGCGGCGGCGCAATTGATGGCTGGTCCGCTGATCAGGCGTGGCATCCTCTGCTTCGAGGGAGGAATCGGAGGAGATGTACTCAGGCATGTCTTCGGTCCCAATGACTTCTTCAGGAAGCAAATCGAGGCTGAAAGAGGAAAGATAGAGAGGAGGTAAAGCGCAAGATCATATGGGGAAACAAGGAGTAAATCAAGGGAAAACTCACTCTCGAATCGTGCGTTTCTTCGGAGTGCTACTCTCCTGGGGTTGCTTGCCTTTGTCCATGGCCTTGGGGGTTTTTCCTCTGAGGACAGGGGAGGAAATGAGAAGTGATGGATGAGTGTGCGAGTGGATTTGCAGGGCATCTCAGCAGGCTATTTTATTGACCGAGGGGGTGCATTGGGAGTGATGACTGGCCGGCATGCACTATTGGAATACCAAACGACAGGGTTTTCTTCCCGAATGCGAAGGGTTTTCGCTTGAATAGTGCTTACGGATTGCCGATTCAGGGATCTTCTGTGGAGTTTGCGCCAAGGGGCATCCGTTCTCGCGTGTTCGGCTCAAGCTAGTTCCCGAATACGTTTAAGGAAAAACAAGGTTCACGGATGCAAACATGAAGAAAATCATCGCAGTGCAAGCACAAAATTCAAAAGTTCTTTATTTATTGCCGATATCAAGCATCCCTAATACAATCTAGTCAAAGAGCCTGTTCAGCACAGATTGGGGATGAGTGAGTTCGGCAATGGCGTCGCCGTGGCCATCGAGGCGCTCCAAGATGAGCTCGATCTCCTCGATGTCTTCTGGCTTGCCACCCCGGAAGCCGCGCGGCCTGGTGGAGTAGTCGACGTCAGTGTGCGTCGCCATGGCAGCCAGGCCCAGGGTGGTGCCCAAGCGGACGCCATGGGTGGCCACTTCGTCCACGCGGTGCTCCACCGCAGCAAGGCGCTCCGCCGGCGTGTCTCCGCGGGCGTTCACCTTGTCGGCCAATTGCTCCACCAGCATCTTTAGCTGGTTGAGCTCGGCATCACGGGCTGCAAGGTGCAAGAAAAGAAGGTGATTAGCATCAAAAGCCGGATTGGATCAAAGAGCGGTGTCGGGGCCGTACCGTCGATGGTCTCCAGCAGCTGCTTGTGCTGGTCTTCCCACTCCAACTCGGCTATGCCAGCCTTCTTGGAGACATCCTCCAGCTCTCGCTGGGCCACCTCGAGCTCCTCCTTGAAGCGGAGAGCGTCGAGTTCCCCGTAGGGCACGGGGGAGTGACCGTCGGACTCCGAGGAGTCATCCGGTAGGGGCTGACCGGCCGGCGCGGGAGATGGATTCCATTGAATCAATCTGAACAAAGGATGATCGTCAAAACATAAGGAGATCAAAGATGAATCAGAGAAGAGGAATTGACGATCATTGCCTCCGGCGCGCACTGGCGCGGCTCCCCTCCGCCTCATCAGAGGCGCGGCGTCGGTTGAGGCTGAGCACCATGCTCCTCTGGGATGTGCACTGTTTGGAAAAGAAGAAGAAGACTTGAGATTGGCAAAGATTCGAGAGCTAAAGGCTTGGGGAGAGCTAGGGGAACCTACGGCTTCATTTATAGGCCTAGCAAGACAGATCGTGGCTTCAAGTCGTGGCTTTGGATCATGGCGCATATCCCAAGAAAATCGGAAGGTGGAAAGGTTTCCTTGACCAGTCCGCCAATGGGTCATTTGGAGTTCTAGGATGAGTCATATTCGTTGACTGGCTCGGCTGAGAGGAGTCAAAGTGCCCTTCGGGTATTGGCATTTCTTTGCCGAATGGGTCGTTCAGCATTGCATTTAAGAATGCGCAGAAGAAAAGGGAAATAAAATTGCAAGAACAAATGTTACAAGAGCGACCAATTCGGTTACACATCGATTGAAACATCTAGATGTTCAAATATTTCGCAATTACACCACGGACATTCGATGTTGCTTGGAGAAAATTGTCCATCCGCTCTTGATAATCTCTCTGGGCACTGGACAGGGTGGTAAGTTCCGCATCACATTGATTTACCTCAGCTATGGCCGATATTGCTGCCTCTTGGGTCTTTTCTATCAATCCAGGGAGCTCGGCTATTTTCTTGTCATCGGCCTCTATTTCAGCTGACAGGCTTCTCAGTTCCGCTTCCAAAGAGGCTTTTCTGGCGATCTTCAATTCACGAGAAGCTTGCAGATTGGCCAATGTATCTTTGTGGTTCTCGGTCTGAGATTGCGCCCCCTTCATGGCTTGCTCAGCTCTGGCCCTCTTCTTTTCAACAGCTGGGCGGGAGGACACCTTTCTCAAAGCTTGTCTTATGGGCACATAATGAATTTCCAGACCAGAGATGGATGCAAGAGAGGCACTGATGTCCTCAGGGAGTTCTTGGCTGATAGGTTCAAGCATTTCTTCAAAGTGATCGAGATCTTTGAACTGATCTCGCGCATCTTTTTGCAGCCAGGCGAAAATCTCCTTGAGCTTTTCCTGCACTTCTTCTGACAAGGTTTGAGGTACCATTTCCCTCGCCTCGGCAACCGGATTGTTCCCCATTGATGGACTTGATGATGATGGGGCCTGATCCTAAGAGAGCAATATTGCCGAGTCAGGAGTGTTGAAAGTAAAAAAATAGCAGGGTTAAGTGCAAATAAGTACCTCATGTCTGATTTCCTGAACTGGAGCAGAGTTTTGTTCAGAGGCTGCCACTGGTGAAGGAGATGTTCCAGGCAAAGCTGAAGCTTCTGTGTGAGGGGGCGCTGATGCGGTTTCCGGCAACCCAGGAGCTTCTGGCTGAAGAGGAAATGGGTTCACCTCTGCTGGGGTTGATGTTTCTGCTTGACCAGTGGGTGATTGAGCCCTTGGAGGACTTGATGGCTCTGGTTGGATTGGGAAATTCATCTCTGGCGAATTTGGTGCGTCTGCCTGAGCAGGGGGTGATTGAGTCCCTGATGAAGATGAGATTTCCACTTGGACAGGTGGCTCAACTCTGGGTGGACTTGCTTGTTGAGACACTGGGACGTCCACAAGTTGATCCTCCATTGTTTCTTCTGCAAATGCCAAATTAGGAATGAATGCCAGTGTTCATCCTCAAGAGAAAGACAGTAAAGGTCATACCAGTGGATGGGGCATTGGCAGGTTCTGAAGCCGAGGATTGCTGAGTTCTAGTCTGAAAATGCATAAGATGTGATTTATCAGAAAAAGAGTGATCCTGTGATCAAGAAAGGAAGAAATTTTACCTCAACAAGAACTTTCTTGATGGTTCTTCTCCTCTTGGCATTTGGAGGAGCAATCAGAGAGAAGCCTTGCCTCCTGTCAGCAGTAATGCTACACAGAGTTGGATCTGTTGTGGCATACCTAGCCATTAACTAAGCCAGGGTTGGTGATCTGAATCCCAATGCTGAGATTGGGCCTGCTGCATTGTAAGCGATCTCCCTGGCCAAAGGGGCAGGCATTGTGTTCTGTGGGCAAAAGAAATAAAATCAGGATCATGATTGGAAGAAGAAATGTCTGATTTAAGGGTTGATCATATTACCTCTGAGGTTGGCTGGAAATCAGGCATCAACTCTGCACAGAACAAGTGTACAGGATCACTGAAGATGTGATCATGGAATTCTTGCCACCAGGAGTTGAAGGTGGGGTGAGCTATTGTTGTGGGTATGAAAGACCAGGTGTAAACAGAAGGACCACACACATACTGAAAGACTCTACTAGTTTGAGTAAGTTCTTTGATTTCCTCTCTGGGCTTGAGGAATTCATGCAGAAACAGTCTTGGGGGCATCTGGCCACATCCAAGTTGCCGAGCCATTATGTTGGGTTGATAATATTCATAAGTGCTATAGTTCAGCCTTCCTCCACCGAATTCGGCGGCGAGAATGCATGGGCGGATAATGATATTGAGGATCTCCGGGAATCTTCCATCTTGGCGTTCGGTTTCAAAAGAGAACTCACAAGGGAGAGTCAAATTGTCATTATCCAAATAAGGGAGCCGAGAGAGGATTTTGGAAACCTTTGAAGAAGAGCTCGAAGAGCCGGGCCGACATTCGCTTGATGAGGACGGTTGAAGCGCCTTCTCCATAAGTCTGGCATCCTCTGGTGGCTTGGGGTTCCCCTTCATGATGATTGGATGAAGGGAAGAACCGGGTGTTCAAATCAACACCAACAATCTGATGCATGTGCAGCTGCAGCCACATTTGAACAAACCACCAGGGACCGTTGACACATGCTATCCTCTGGTTAGTGTACATCTGGGTGACAGTTTGATGAAGCATATGATACACACTGCCTAGGAGGTATTTCCCAAGAGGGAAGCGATTGCCATTGACTAGGTGTGAAGCCATTGCAATATGATTCAGGGTAGGCTCATTGGCTTTACCACAGAAGATGAACCTGCATAGCCACATGTTCAGAAATGCCCTGTATTCAACTTCACCAAGGGGGCCATCCTTCATATGGTTCAGGATATAGTTTTTGTATCCGCTCCCTGATTTCACCCCTGTTTGTCTTGAGGAACCTTTGAAATCCCAGGGGTGAACAGATCCTGTAATATCAAGGCCGGTGATCATATACACATCGGCCAGAGTTGGGGACATTGGGCCGTGACCGAAGAGGAAGGCGTTGACGCCATTTGACCAGAAGTGGCAAGCCGCTATCAAGAGGTCTTCATTCTTGGGGGTCTCGGCCAAAGATAACTCCAAGCATTGAGCAATGCGGAGGGTATCCCAATTCTGGGTCCTGGCACTTTTGTCTGCAAGGATCCTCTGGTGCCAATTTTTCCAGCCTGCGATTGGGGGCAAGGGCCAGTTCTTGAAAGCATACTGCCACTGAGGAGGTGTGGTTAGAGCCGCTTTGAAGGGGATCCTTCGAGATTCGGCTGCGATAAAATCTCGAGGATCAGAGGTTCCCACAGGACCAAGGTAGTAGGATCTTGAATTGGCCTCGGTACGAATCAAAAGCCGGTGGAAGGCTCCTGAAGGAAAGCGGAAGAGAAATCTCAGGTAAAAATTGAAAACCTAAATGCCGAATGAAGCCCATGGAAGGGGAATTTACCCGAGCAGCTTGATTTTGAGCCGCCATTGGGGATTTGAGCTCAGAACAAGGGGATCTAGGGTTTGGATCTAGACGAAGATTCCGGCGGATTGCGAAGAGAGAGAATAGGTGTTGAACAGATTCGATTTGAAGACGTTGGTGGCTGGAGTCAATTCCGGAATAAAACCACTTTTATCCCGCAATTGAAGGGGCATGTGTTAACACCAAAATTTGGTAAGGAGTCTGACTTGTGGGTCCAGCTCGATGAGGAGTCCGTCTGGCGGAAGGAAGGTTTATTCAGATGTGTTCGACAGAAAAATCCGCGGTCGGCTATCTGCTTCCATTCGGCAAGGGAACAGTTGAGCTGATTTTGCGGGATTATACGGTGTCGTGGCTCAAGCAGGAAAGACGAATGGATGGATAGGCGATCAAGCTTAGAGATAAATCAGGTATCAAATCCATTCGAGGTTGTGCTTGGCAGGGTATAAATATGAGCCCTGAATGTATGTAACAGATACGTAATCATTCTCAATACAAACCGGCTTTACGCCAAATCCTAGAGTCCATTTGTCGTGTCGTCGAGTTCTTCGAGAGGGTTCGTCGATCCGCCGACCTCCGTGAGTACCGGCAACCTTGTATCATATCTAGTATCATGCGGTGGATTTAGATCTGATGCAGGTAGTCTTGTTACCATGCTTGGTGTCATGCGGTAGATTCAAGCTTGGTTCAAGAAGGTTTCTTGTTAGGTCATGAGCCATGCGGTAGGCTAAGATCTGGCTTGAAGCTAGTTATCGGCTCTATTGGATTTTGGCAAGATCCAATAGATTCATTAAGTTACCCCGTGTTGCTTTGAGTTTTGCTTTATGTTTAAATTCATGTAACACCCTTTTGCCCAATCTAGATGGGTTTGGATCGGCTTTATTCCTTTTGATGATCCTTATGCGAGTCAAGTTCGTGTCTTTGGCTAATTTAACACGTGGATCATGTCGGTGCGGAATATGGTCCCGACACTAACCAGTAGATAGCGCCGTGGTCTATCCCTCAATGGTCGATGCTAAGTAACAAGTGACACAGAGGTTTTATCCTGGTTCCGGCCGAGGGGGCCGTACGTCCAGCAGAGGCGTGCTCGGGGCGCTATATTACTTAGCACCGGGGGTGCTTGTAGTGGGGCAAATACAAGCAAGGCGGGAGAGGAAGCGTGGCTTCCAAGTCCCTGGAGGAGTGGCTGAAGATATTGTGGGAGAATGAGCTTGAGTGCATGGTGTCTTTGCGTCTGAGTCTCTCTGTCCCCCGCGGCTGGGGGTTCGCCTCCCCTTTTATAGACCAAGGGGGCGGCGAGTTACATGCACGCCGCGCTATCCAGCTACGTGGGGGTGCGCGTCGTGCTACGGTGTAGAGTGGGCGGCCGTCCGGACGATCTTCGCAGCGATCTGGCCATGATGGCCTACCTCGTACCCGAACAGTGGCGGTTCGAGGGTAGGAGGGCGGCAGACGGTGGTGGCGTCCCCCGATAGGCTTCGAGGGAGGCGCTGATGATGGCTGGTACGGGGCACAGGAGTAGGCAGAACGGCGTTCCTTCCCAATGCGCTTCACGGTAGTGGAGTGGTTGCTACAGCGCCCGGCGTGCGCCTGCACGCGCGGGTACGGCGGCCGCGCTTGTTGCGGTGGCCGGGATGGCGATCCACCGGCCTAGCGCCTCCACCCTAACCCCCCGTAGGGTCACAAGAAAGTGAAATCGAGGGTGCGCCCCGCCCCCTTCGAGGGTCGGGCGCGTTAGCCGCATCGTAGTGGGCGCGCGGTGTCACGGGACCGACACCGGCCGTACCCGCACGGTCCCTTCCCACGGTGGTGGGGATGGGTTCCTCCCCGGGGAGTTGGTGCGGCGGCACCGGGCGCGAGCCCCGGCGCATGATGGCGCCGCCCCGCCCGTGTCGGGCGTTAAATGCCCGTGTACGGGAGCCGGCCGCACGCGTGCGGGGCGCCCGTGAGCGCGGCGGGCCCCGGCCGAGGGCGGGACGGACCCTCGAGCGAGACGAGACCCGCTCGAGGGGACGCGAGCCCTCGAGCGGGGGCGGGACCGCTCGAGGGAAGAGTTGCCCCTCGAACGGGGCGGAGCCCGCCCGAGGAGGGGAGTGCGCCCTCGAGCGAGGCGGAGCTCGCTCGAGGGGACTTCTAAGAGGACCGTCTTGGTGGGCCGTCGGGGTCCCGGCGTGGGCCGTGTCCTGCATGGTTAGTCACCTGCATGGTTAGGCTTAGCGTGTTTTGGTGTGGTTGCGGGATTTAAGTGAGGATTTCCCCGTTGTTTAAGGGGACCCCTAGGGCTGTCCCCGACAGTAGCCCCCGAGCATCTGTGGGTTTGCCATTGAGGCTCCCGCAGATGCTGGAACCTACTGATAGGACGTTCTTCCCTCCTTGTTTGCGAACGCTTTCCGTGGGGCCGCGTCAGCGGACCCGCGGGTCTAGCCCCCGAAGCCCTGCAGGAGTGTGGGTTCTCCTGCAGGGGTTAACCGCGAGAATTTTGGTCAGAGAGGCGTGGCACATATGCCAACCGGCATCGGCAGTATTTCAGCCGGCTTCGGGGGTGCACGCACCGCTGTCACTGTCTCCGGCGGGTGCAGTTTCAAGGAGGTGTAGCCGTGCGTCAAGCCCCCGAGCCTTGGCCCGTTCGAGGCGATCGGGTAGAGCTTGGCGACTTGTTTTTTAACGCGCCCTCGCCGTCCCTCCTTGGGACGGAGGGTGAGGTTTCTGCAACTCCCATCGAGCGGGTCGCGAATTGCGGATTCCTCTTCGAGCTGGTAGCGGGTGGTTCAAGTGGACGCCCATGCCCCGTTCGATAAGGGTAGGCTGCGCGGTCCGGAGACACGTCCATGGAAGCACTCGCGTGGGTTTGCTAGGTGGGGCTCGGTCCCGTTCGATGGGGACCGAGGGCGCGGAAGCTCTCCCTCGGCGGGATCCCCCTGCTAGCTGCCCTCGCTGGCTCTTGAACACGACATGTGGGGCACCCTCGAGCCGATGGGCTCGAGGAACGGCTCGAATGCGCGTGCCCTCGTCGTCCCTAACTCTGCGATCTGAGGCGCCTGTTCGAACCCGTCGAGGGTCAGGCTTCGAACCTCCGATCGCAGGGGCCGTGCGGGGCCGTGCCTAGACAGCCCCGTCTTTTCGCGTATGCGGCCGTCGAGGGGTCTGGGCGAGCCAGCTCTCGAGGCGCTGGTTGGCAGCACCGCGCGGCATGGGTGCTTGCGGCGCCCACTTTACTTCAAGCAGGCCCTGGGCGACCCTCTCACGCGCGTGCCTTCTTTAGGGGGTTGACATTGTCATGAGCCGGGGGCTCGCGCCGCTCGAGGGTTTTGCGTGGCATGGGTGCCCGCGGTGCCTCTGCTCTACATCGAGCAGGTCCCGGGCGACCTTCTCACATCGATATCCCGTCGAGGGTTTGTTGACGGTTAATAATTGTATCAAAGTTCGTTCGTGACTCGCAAGCGTACAAGTCTCCCGTCGTAGTCAAGGGACCCTTCTTCCCTCGAGTGGTGAACCCAAGGTATCGAATCCGTGGAACAAATGTGTGACGCAAGACTTAATCTATTAAAGCCAAGTAATCTTCAATAATCGATAAAAGACCTAATGCATCTAAGTAAAAGACACAAAACAGATCTAATCTACTAAAAACCGGAGAAAACAAAGTAAGATTGGGTAGATAAACCGATCTAGAGGGATCGGGGTAAGCCTTTTGTTGAAGTTCCAAGCAAGAGAAGAAGTAGCAAATCGAATCTTAATAAAAGCCTCTTTAAATCGTGGTTTCCCGTCCAAATCCGAAAACATCCGCCTTTCGAGACCCCCGTTCGTCACAACGTATCCCTATTCATGCGGGGAGTTTAGGGCGAGTCAAAAGACAAGTCGAGATTCTTTCGGAAGATCCGGCGTGTACCTCTAGCCACCGCGGCTACAAGAACACCCTATGTAATCTATCTCGAGAATAGAATTGGAATAAGCAAAGCCGATCGAAAAACGAAATCTTCGAGGAAACACTTGATCGGCGAGAAAAGATTCAACTTGATAATTCAACTATAACAATGATACATACACAAGATCACCACCGGGATCCTTCCTTGATCTTGCTTCTAGCTCGGGAACTCCGACGTGGTCTTCCTTGCAAGGTTCCCACGTCGGCTAGGGAAACCCTAGTCAACTAGCTCGACCCTCTCCTCTCCTAGATGGTGTCCCTCTCTTCTCTCGCTTCTCGGCGGCCGAAGACGAAATCTTCTCTCGCGTGGCTCTCGGTCGGGGGACTATAAATAGCCCGATTGGCGGCTAGGGCAAAGGGCGTCGGATTTGGGCCCTAAATGGGCACCGGGCCGACCGGAATGGGCCGGCCGGCCCGGGCCCATTTAGGCCCGGCCCCACGGGCTCCTTTGCCCGAGGTCGGTTCCCTTGCTTCCCGGATGTTTCCCCCTTCGCATACGGGTCCATGTCGTCGGTTTCTCTCCGAAGTGGACTCAACTCTTTGTCTTGGAAGATTCAAGACTTTTCGGTCAGGTCCCTGGAGTTTGTCGTCTTCTCGGATCAAGTCCCCGGCTTCTTGGAGTTAATTTTGCTTCATTGCATGACTTGTTCAGGGCTTCAAGGTCTTGTCATGAGGTGCTTGATGAACTTATCCCGAAAGTCTTGCATTCAACACTAAATCCCTGCATAAACATTAAACTCCAAAAACGACATGTACATGTGAACTTGTTATACCACGGGGGTTAGTACCAATGGATAAGGTATAAAACTAATGCCAACACCGAAGGTAAACTCATGGCTAGGTTGACGGATTTTCACCGTCAACATCTCCCCCATGCTTAAACCTTGCTCGTCCTCGAGTAAGCCTTCGATGGATATCATCATTGCTAAACAATGTTTAAACTTTGCATTTGATCATACATGAGAAAACATAATGCTCTCGAAATATTAATTCATTAAAGTTCCATAATGTACTAGCCTTCATCTCCACGGAGGGTAGATTCTTATTAAGCTTATCCCACAAGTATTAACATGCTCACAAAGTTTTGAATGGATCTCAGAATTTTTGAAATGAAGAACGAGATAAGAAAAGCTAAACCAAATTCACAAATTTAAATCATCTCGTGTATTGCTCATAAACTCTCATCTCACTTGTCTCTCAAGCCTATATATTCTACTCCTTTCCCTCTCATATATATGTGGTAGGCTTTATATGGAGCTTTGGGAAAGTTTAGTCCTAACAAGAATTTATAAATGAGGTGTTGTCAAAACAAGACAAGCTTCTCATGGTCTTACCGAGACTCGTCAAAAAGGTCATTGGAAAATAATGTTAAATCAAGGAGGGGAAAGAGAAAAATACACACACTTTAGATGAGTGGACATGTGCAAATGGCAAAGAGTGATCCCAAGGCACAAAAGAAGTCCTTGTTATCGGATTGCACATGGTTGGAAAATGAGAATGGATCTTTTTATCTTGAAGCCTTGAATGTACTCTTAGAGAACCGGGGAGTTCACTTTACGCACGAATATATTTTTTTTTCTTTCTTATATTTCTCATTCTTTTCTTTCTTTCATTTTTTTCTTTCCTCGTCATTTATTCAGTCCATGACCTTCACAACGAAGTTTTGATTTTTTATACCTTGAAAGTCATGAATATCACTGTATTTTTTTTTCTTTCATCATTATATTTTTTTTTAAAATACTCCCTTTTGAACTCTAAGACTGCACCGTACCTACCTCCTCCCCCATGCTTAGACGTTGCTCGTCCTCGAGCAAAGAGGCGAAAAATAAGGTAGGTGCCGGAGATATTTTTCCTTGGAGAGATACTTGAAATCTTCAACGTTGGCACCGTCTTGCGATCTTCCTTGAATTGATGATCCATTCTCAACGATAGGTTGTGGTCAAGGAGGTAATCACAAAAAGATGATATTTGGTTTGAGGGTGGATATCCGGCGAAGTTTGTGAGATCACCGATGCGGGGATACACAATGCACGGATAAAAGGCTAGCAAAAAGATAGATACGCAAAAAACGAAATGACCAGCTTCTTAGTCTCGGGCCAGAGAGATCATGGCCTGCAATAACTCACTCAAAAATAAATCTTGTACATTAAGGTTCATGCACTCAAATATATATAAGGCTTTGGATAGGTTGAGCAACACACAAGTGATATTTGTGACAAGGTTAGCAATATTTTTGAGCATAAAAGACATCTTCAATCTATTCATAACTTGAGAGCACATAAAACACTATGGGTCTTTATTTTAATCATAACCTCCGCTGAAAATTAAGCTAGCATTTAAATAAATTCAGATCTGCATTTTTAAGAGAGCACTAGCTTAAACATGCATAAATCAACTACAAAGATGAACAAAGCTGCAATTTTAATCATATATCATCATGGCACGAATTTTGTAACTTCTCCAATGATATAATCAAGGTGGTGACTTTATTAATAGTGATATCAAGTTGAAATACACACTGAAAATAAACTAACATGCTTGCTGAAATTTAAATAAAAACAGAAAAATACTACGCAAACACACATAAGCAAAAGCTGAAAATTACGAGAGGAAAAGAGAAGAAAAGAAAACTAAAGTTCCTAAATCTTCTAGTCCTCCGCCGGTGGTTGATGTTGATAGTCTTGATAATAATACCCTTGCTCATAATATGAATGAACGCTTCCTCCGTCAAATTGATTTGGCTCCACAAGGTGAAGGCGTCCAAGTTCAAAGGCAATATTTGCGTTGCCTTCACCGAGTTGAGCTGCGTTGGATTGGATGGCTGCGATATTTTGAGCATTTCTTGCAGCATACCCTCCAATAATAGCCATGCTTTGTTGTGGTTGGGGATGATGAGCGTAGGACTCCGCGAAGTTAGCGTTGGGCACAACATAATTTTGTGGGGGTACCGGTGCACCACCCCCCATGCTTGTTGTTGAGACCCTCCGTAATAACTTGGCGGAGGAGGAACCCCGCCGGATGGTTGCACATTGGGTTGTGCTCCACTCGCTTGTGCGGAGGATGTTTCCTCCTCTACGATTCTTCCTCTTTTGTTTTTCCTTGCAGGGACAAGTAGTCCCTCTTCCAACCAATCTTCCCTTCCTTCGGTGAAAAGCCTAAGCCTCTCCTCCGGAAGGGGGAGGTTTACAATGGCCAATCGATAACCTCTTCTCTCATCTCCACTAATGTACTTGCCTTACCGCAAGTACTCAAAACCGAGAGAGGTACCGCGCAAAAGGTGAGCGGGGTTTCTTGCGATCCCCGGTCGCAAGGAAAAGGCCAACATGGAGAGGTAACACCCCGAACCAATATCACCAGCCCCCGATGTTGCTTCACAACACCAACGGTTGATCATGAGGTAAGAGGGGTCAATTGGCTGCCTGGCAATTAAAGCCGAGTATAGCCAATTCAATTCCGTGTCGGTCACCTTTGTTTCCCTCATCCTCCCCAATACCCTCTTGCACATCCAAGAGTGAAATATCCGGATAATGGGGTTGCGGATGCTTTTGCGTTGTTGATGGGCATCTCCGGAGATCATGCCCCAAAATTCCGCCAACATGCCGGGAGGCACGTCAACTTTCTCCGGAGCTCCCTTGTGGAATCCAAGCAGCTCCCTAACGTGCTCGTAGGGAACCACTTGCTCGATTCCCTCCAACCGGAATGACAAGCTTTGCACCCCATCATCATCAACGATGGGTGCAATAGTCATTAAAATTTCCAAGGCGTAACCCAAGTGGGTATCCACCGATATTCCGTTGGAGAACTGAACCCACCCGAGGTGCCCCAACATGTAGTATATGTCGGTGCGAAAACCCAAGGTGTGGAGTGCTTGGTCGTCGAGCTCGACGTTTGGCACAAGACTCTTCTCAAGATTTGCGAGCCTATCCTCCTCCTCCGCCGACAAGATGATGAAGCCGTACGAAGATTGTGTCGGGGTGTAAGGAGGTGGTGCGGTTGAGCGAGTCGATCGTCGTGGTGGCGCGGGCTGCTCCTCCGTGTGCCCACGAGGTTCGGTGAACCTCATGGAAGTGCTTCTCGCAGCCCCTCATACCACCAAGGAGGAGAGCGTCGTTCCTCCTCGGTGGTGCCGTGTCCGTCTCCATGCTCCGGGAGACTCGGAAACCGAGTGCCTCCTCGAAGATGTGGTTGATGACGGCTTGGACGACGACGAACTCTTCTTCTTAGAGAAGAGACTTGTGGTCTTCTTCCACATGGTTGCTGCACTCTTTCTTCAACTAAAAATCCGGGTTGCAACCGGTAAACTAGGCACTTAAACTCTTTGCTTCGGATGTGGACTTTGAGTGGATTAAGGATGTGGATTTTTCTTGAGCTTTCAAGCTTGGGATGGTTGGCTAAGTCTACGGAGGTTCTGAGCACACAAACTTGAACACACAAACAAGGGAAGGAGAGGGAAGCTTGCCTGCAGAAGACGGGCGCCGGGGGACGCCATTTATAGGGCAGGCCGGCCCGGGGGTCTCCCGCCTCCTCCTCGGCGCGTCTTTCTCCCAGCACGATCATTTCGCCTCTGCAACTTTCCTGCCCGCGTGCTCCACGAGTTGCACCGCCCAAACGCTCTCGTCCACTCCTTTTCTTGAATTATTGGTCCTCCCACTTGATGCTCCATGCTTTGGGTCATGTCCATGCTCCCTAGCTCCACTTGCTTCACATGCCACCATGTAAATCCTGCAAAGTTGATGCTTGATGCCCACCATGCTTGTCCTTTGCATGTGGAATTGGTGAAAGTTGATAAAAGGGAATCCAATGGTGCATGCATGATTAATTCAAACTTGATTGCCTCCATTTAGGTGTGTTTAAGGTTAAGCACTCCTCTAATTCGAATTTTAAAATATTTTCCAGAGCCATGCAAGAGCTTGAGCATAATTTTAGAGAAGTTTTTAAACCATTAAAAACAAATGTAAGTCGAAAATATTTTTCAACTACGTCGATTTTGGTCACACCGGTAAAGTTTGCTTTCATCGGTTGAGAGCGAACGTTTTCCCGGCTTGATCATGGGGGCATAGGTTTAGGTTCTAATTTTGGCTAAATAAGAAAGATTTTGAATGAAACAAAATTAGAATGGGCTTAGAAAAATTCTAATCCTAGAGAAACCAAGGATAAAAATTTTTAAAACCAACCAAAAGCTTTGATTTCTAGGTTCACGCGAGTCCTACCACGTGCTGAATTTTTATAACACTTGAATATAAATCGTGGCTCTACTCGTGTGGTTTTAGCATGAAAAATAAGCCAACCTCAGCACCATAATGAGGGTGAAAGGTTGAGCTAAGGTTCTGAAATTATTTGGTTGAGGGGTCTCTCGAAAAGAAAAGAATCAAACAAGCACATAGGAGGGTTCATGCAAAGGGTTTATGATAAAGCAATCATTCAATCAAGAATTATGTCTCTAATATTGTTCAACCACTTCTAAGTCTAGTGTCTTTGCGTAATAAAACTCAAAAACTAAATTATTAAAAATACTCGAAAAACCCGGAATCGGGTTGTCCTCCCGTAGCTTATTCTTGACTTGACTTGACGAAACGGGTTGCCTCCCGCCTAGCGCTTCGTTTATAGTCTATAGCTAGACTTCTTCACTTGATTACTCCGGATCAACGCTCTTTGCGGGCGTTGCAATCTTGGGTACCCACTTCCGCACCATCTTGGGCGCGGGCTTGACTTCTGGCTTAGTTGGCTTAAGTCATTTTTTTGGTCTTCACAGGCTGCTTCTCTTCCTTTTTCTTGACGGATGCAACACCTTCTTTAATTTTCGTTACGTTCATTTTTTTCGGCTCCTTCTTCTTTTTCAGCGCCTCCGTTTGTTTTGGTTCTCCCTTCACTCCAATCATGTTGCATGCCTCAATCCTTGGACGGAACTTGAAGGAACTCCTTTCTCCGTTGATATCGAACATGATCTCCCCCTTGCCAACATCAATAGTAGCTCCCACGGTCTTGAGGAACGGCCTCCCTAGGATGAGCGGCGGCTTCTCCCTCTCTCCCATCTCGAGCACAACGAAGTCGACGGGGATGAAGTGGTGTCCAATCTTCACGGGTACATCTTCAGCAATGCCCAAGGGATAGCGAATGGAGTTGTCTCCCAACTCCAAACATATTCCCGTAGGCTCCATCGGTAGGCGTAGCTTCTCGAACACATCCCTCGGCATGACACTCACACTAGCTCCAAGGTCGCATAACGCCTTCTCGAAGTTGAAAGAACCAACTGAACATGGAATTGTAGGGCACCCGGGGTCTTTTTGCTTCTCTAGCCCATAAGCAATAGCAGCACTACACTCCTCGGACATTTTGACATGATCTACCCCGAGTGTTGCTATCTCATATTTATTTGCAAGTATATCTTTAAAGTAACGAGAATATGTAGGTACTTGTAGGGCATCTAGTAACGGCATGTTGATGCTAAGTCTACGCACAACTTCCACAAACTTCTCAAAGTGGTTGTCAAGTTTACCTCGGAAGTAGCGTGGCTTGAGTTGCGGTATCCTCGTGTCATCCTCCGGCATCTCGAATTCGGGTTCCTCGGTGACGATCCCCGTAACCTTCTCTTTAGCGGCCTCCTTCCACCTCGGTGGACGGTTTAAGCTTCCTTGCTCCCGCGGAACATTCCGGATCTTCGGTCTCCTTCCCCGAACGTGTTTGAATGGCCTTCGCCGATTCGGGACATTTGGGTTGTCCCGAAGCTTCCCTTCATCATTAGTGAGGCGCCCCGCAAGTTGTCCAACTTGCGTCTCGAGCATCTTCATCATGTTGAGCACTTGATGATTGGAACTTCCGACCTCCGTCACTTTGCTATCGATGTTCTCCAACACCTTGTCTATGGTCTTGAACTTGGTGACGGTGTCCTTGTTGATCTTAGCTTGCTCATCCATGAACTCCTTCAATTGTATCCGAAGTGGAACCGCGTTAGGAATAGATGAGCTTGCATTAAATTGAGGCCTACCTTGCCCGTAGCGGAAGTTCGGCAATTCTCCCTTCCTCATGTAGTCGAGCACTTTGGCTTCCTCGGACAATCTTTGCGGACATGGCCATACTCTCCACATTCTTCGCATGTGGACCTTGCTTCGGCGGCCTTCAAGTCTTGAGCCTCTTTCTTTTCTATCTCCATCTTCTCCAACCTCCTCATGAGCGAGTCGATCTTGCCTTCAAGTATGTCTTCCTTCTCCACTTGCAAGACTCCCTTGACGTTCCCCATGGGTTGAGCGGGGTGTAGGCGCCGGACGACGCCCACGTGTCATTATCCGCGACCTTCTTGAATAGCGTGAAAGCTTCCGTCGGTGTAAGCTCGATGATAGATCCTCCCGCCGATGCATCGATGATCGTCCTTGACGCCATGGTGAGTCCTTGATAGAACTTCGCACGAGGTCTTCTTTCGGGAACTTGTGATGTGGAACCGCCCGGTGTACTCGTTGAAGCGCTCGAATGCCTCCGAGATAGTTTCGTAGGATATTGAACAAAGGTGGCAATCTTATTACGCAAGCTTTGAGTTTTACCCGGTGAGTAGTATTCCTTCATGAAAGCCTTCATCAACGTGTTCCAATTTTGCACCGTCTCCGCCGGTTGAGAGTGGAACCATTGCAAAGCCTTCCCGAGTAGTGAGAACGGGAAAAGCCTTGCCCTCATTTGATCTTGAGTCACCCCATCCATGTTGAAAGTCTGACACAGTTGAATGAATGCTTGGAGGTGAAGGTTCGGATCCTCTTTGCCGGTGAAGGGTGAATGTTGCACCATGCGGATTGTTGAGGTCTTTATCTCGAACGGTCTTCCGATCTCGTCGAGGTTCAAGATTGGTAGGTCGATGATGTCTGGGGTGCATAGCTCCCCAATCTTGCGTTCTTCCGGTGGTTGGTCACCCATTGGTGGAAGTCGATTCTCCCGCGGACTTTGAGGTGGTGAATTCTCCGGAGATTCCTGCGATCCTTTGTCTTCCGACTCCGAATCTACAAAATCCAAACTTTTTAGCTTGATGTGCTTCGCGTCTCCTTAGCCTCGTAAAGTTTTTCGGATCATCCACAAAATTATTGGGTTTGTTGGAGAGGTAGCCGTCCATCTCCTGTTAGGGTTAGCAATAAACAAAATATGCAGAAAAAACTAGAAAACAAAACAAATCTATAAAGACTAGAGTTAGACAAACTAGATTAGATGTATCTTGAGGATGATCGAAATTTATTAGATGCAAAAATAAAATAAAATCAGTACTGAAAATTACAAAAAAAGCAATAAAAAATCAAATCTCGATCACTTGTTCCCCGGCAACGGCGCCAGAAAAAGGGGCTTGTTGACGGTTAATAATTGTATCAAAGTTCGTTCGTGACTCGCAAGCGTACAAGTCTCCCGTCGTAGTCAAGGGACCCTTCTTCCCTCGAGTGGTGAACCCAAGGTATCGAATCCGTGGAACAAATGTGTGACGCAAGACTTAATCTATTAAAGCCAAGTAATCTTCAATAATCGATAAAAGACCTAATGCATCTAAGTAAAAGACACAAAACAGATCTAATCTACTAAAAACCGGAGAAAACAAAGTAAGATTGGGTAGATAAACCGATCTAGAGGGATCGGGGTAAGCCTTTTGTTGAAGTTCCAAGCAAGAGAAGAAGTAGCAAATCGAATCTTAATAAAAGCCTCTTTAAATCGTGGTTTCCCGTCCAAATCCGAAAACATCCGCCTTTCGAGACCCCCGTTCGTCACAACGTATCCCTATTCATGCGGGGAGTTTAGGGCGAGTCAAAAGACAAGTCGAGATTCTTTCGGAAGATCCGGCGTGTACCTCTAGCCACCGCGGCTACAAGAACACCCTATGTAATCTATCTCGAGAATAGAATTGGAATAAGCAAAGCCGATCGAAAAACGAAATCTTCGAGGAAACACTTGATCGCTGAGAAAAGATTCAACTTGATAATTCAACTATAACAATGATACATACACAAGATCACCACCGGGATCCTTCCTTGATCTTGCTTCTAGCTCGGGAACTCCGACGTGGTCTTCCTTGCAAGGTTCCCACGTCGGCCTAGGGGAAACCCTAGTCAACTAGCTCGACCCTCTCCTCTCCTAGATGGTGTCCCTCTCTTCTCTCGCTTCTCGGCGGCCGAAGACGAAATCTTCTCTCGCGTGGCTCTCGGTCGGGGACTATAAATAGCCCGATTGGCGGCTAGGGCAAAGGGCGTCGGATTTGGGCCCTAAATGGGCCGGGCCGACCGGACCGGGCCGGCCGGCCCGGGGCCCATTTAGGCCCGGCCAAGCGGGCTCCTTTGCCCGAGGTCGGTTCCCTTGCTTCCTGGATGTTTCCCCTTCGCATACGGGTCCATGTCGTCGGTTTCTCTCCGAATTGGACTCAACTCCTTGTCTTGGAAGATTCGACGCACTTTTCGGTCGGGTCCCCGGAGTTTGTCGTCTTCTCGGATCAAGTCCCCGGCTTCTTGGAGTTAATTTTGCTTCATTGCATGACTTGTTCAGGGGCTTCAAGGTCTTGTCATGAGGTGCTTGATGAACTTATCCCGAAAGTCTTGCATTCAACACTAAATCCCTGCATAAACATTAAACTCCAAAAACGACATGTACATGTGAACTTGTTATACCACGGGGGTTAGTACCAATGGATAAGGTATAAAACTAATGCCAACACCGAAGGTAAACTCATGGCTAGGTTGACGGATTTTCACCGTCAACAGGGTTGCTTTTGTCTAGAGCCGAGGGCCCGTGCCGCTCGAGGGTTCCACGTGGCATGGGTGCCCGCGGTGCCTCTGCTCTACATCGAGCAGGTCCCGGGCGACCTTCTCACGTCGATATCCCATCGAGGGTCGCTTTTGTTTCGAGCTGAGGGCTCGTGCCGCTCGAGGGTTCCACGTGGCATGGGTGCCCGCGGTGCCTCTGCTCTACATCGAGCAGGTCCCGGGCGACCTTCTCACGTCGATATCCCATCGAGGGTCGCTTTTGTTTCGAGCCGGGGGTTCGCCCCGCTCGAGGGTTCCCCTTGCTTGGCAAGGGACCCGGGCATTTAAGTGCCTCGCGGTCGTGGCCGCGGTTTTGCAGCGCGGGCGCGTCTTTTAGGCGGCGCGGCGCGCGCGTGCGCGTAGTGGGCGGCGTGGCGGGGCGGACGTGACGGCTTCGCCTCGGTCGCTGCCGGTCTTTGCCGTAATGATGGCCCGCCTGCAGTGATGTGGCCGCTGCGGTCGTGGTGGGGCCCGCCCGTCGACGCGATGGAAAGATTCCCTGCAGTTAATGCTAGCGGGGCGTTCGCTCCGGAGAGCTCGCCCGTCGGCCTATAAAGCTGCGGGGAGGAGGGGACGGCGGTTTTTTACCTTAGTGTCTCACCATTTTCAGTCCCCCGCCCCTTCGCCTTCGTCTAGCTCTTGCCACCGCGCGGTGTCGCCATTAGCGCCTTCCTTCCATTTCTTGTCCTCCGCTCCTGTTTATCTTTGTCCTCTTCATGGCGCCGCCTCAGCCTCCCCTTACGATCCTGGAGCCGTACGCCTGGGAGAGGTCGGCGGTGACCCGGCTCGCCCTTGGCGAGCTGGTCGCCGCCGCCCGCCGCGCGGCTAATGAAGAGGGGCGCCCGGCGGAGTGGATAGTGCCGCCGGCGGCGGACCGCGAGCCCAACCCGCCGGAGGGCTACGTGGTGAGCTTCGTCCGCTACCACGAGCGCGGTTTCAATGCGCCGGCGAGCACCTTCATGCGGGCGATGTGCTACCACTACGGAGTGGAACTGCACAACTTCGCCCCCAA
This sequence comes from Cenchrus americanus, assembly GCA_947561735.1. Lineage (NCBI taxonomy): Eukaryota > Viridiplantae > Streptophyta > Magnoliopsida > Poales > Poaceae > Cenchrus > Cenchrus americanus. The sequence continues at coordinate 25,697,549 of OX387241.1, read as the reverse complement.
CGCGATCTCGCAGGCGGCCACGTTCGTGGGCGTCTGCGAAGGGTACCTGGGGATCCCAGTCAATTGGGATCTCTGGGTTCACCTTTTCCGTGGGGAGCTCGTCACGCAGCCCACGTCGGAGCCGAGGACTCGCCGCGCGGTGCGCGCCGGCGGGATGTCACTTGCCCTGCGGGGGCAACTCAAGGACACCTACATCCCCTGCACCATGACGACGAACAACGCCGGCTGGGAGCGGGGATGGTTCTACCTACGCAACGCCGAACCCGGCCTTCCCCCCTACACCGGCCGGGTATTCAAGAAGAGGCCCGACTCCTGGGGCTACGGGGTGTCCACGGCCCAGCATCGGGCGCGGCAGGAGTCCGTCCTCGCCGCCGCAGCCGACGCGGCGGCGCACGGGCTGAACGCGATGGGCGTCCTCGCCTTCCTCCACCACCGGCGGGTCGTGCCTCTGATGGAGAGGCCGCTCTGCATCTTCGAGATGACAGAGGCGGCCAACCCCGTCGACCTGGCGAGGTCGCGGATGCTCCCGACGCCCCTCGAGCGGCCGTATGCGCTCACCCGGGCGCGGAGCGCCGTCGACATCCGGACGCCGGTGCCCGCGGGTCGGACCCCGTGGGACATCGAGATGCTCCCCACCGGCCTGCTGGTGAGTTTGGCTCTTGATTTTGTTTTAGTTCTTGGTCTTGCTTTCGTTTCCTGATGCGCCATTGTCGCTCCTGTGTGCAGCTGGTGGAATTCACCATCGCCAAGTCCGTTCCGCCCACCCCCGACTCCCGCGCACTTGGCCGGGCGGCGCGGCGGCGGGGCCGGGAGCGGGCGGTACGCAAGAGGGAGCACGCGAGGCGACGTCCAAGCGCGCGCGCGGCCCGGCGGGCCGCGGAGTACCGGCGACGCGAGGAGCCGGGGCTCTCCTCTCCGGGAGATCGAGGAGCCCTCATCCTCGGAGGAGGACGAGGAGGAAGAGGCCGAGGGGGAGGGCCCCTCCGACGGGGTGGCGGCCCCGCGCCCCCGTCGCCGGAACCCGCGCGGCGTCACGGGCGGCTTTGCACGGGGCGGGCGCGCGCGCCCGCTTCCGTGCAATCGACATCGGGGGCGGCACGCGCGCGGAGGTGCGCGCGCGCGCCACGGAGGCGCGCACGGTGAGCGCGCGCCGTGCGCGCGTCAAGCGTGCCCGCGCGCGGGGGAGCGTGCCGCGCGCGCGGCATCATCGTCGGGGGCGCGACGGCGGGCGGGCCCGCGCGCGGGGCGAGCGTGCCCCGCGCGCGCGGCGGCGCCTTCGGGAGGTGCGGCGTCGGGGCGCGCGCCGCGCACGGGGGGGGCGTGCCCGCGCGCGCGGCGGCGCCGTCGGGAGGCGCTACAGCAGGCGCGGCAGCTGCACCGGCCTCGTCCGCAGAGGCCTCGAGGAAAAGGAAATGGGCCTTTTTCCTCTTCGAGGTAAGGAGTGTGTCTTTTTTCGTTCGGTTTGGTTCATTGGTGATCGGGTGATCTAACCTTCTGTCCGCGCCTGCGCAGGGTGGTGCCAACCGTTCCTCCTCTTGCACCAGCCAAGGTGCTGAGGACGGACGCATCGATCCCCACTCGGCGGCGCTCGTCGAGGGCGTCGCGCCCGGGGACAAGCACGGCGGCGGGCACGAGCTCGCAAAGCCCGGGCCGGGGCCTCGAGGCCCCGGCCGGCGGATCAGCCCGCCGCGGCGCGGCCGGAGGTCGCCGGGGGGCGGCCGGCGCCGGTCGTCGCGGAGGCACGGGCGCGGCGGCGGCCGTGGTGGAGGTGGAGCGGGCGCATCCTACGGGGGCGCCGTGGACGCGGCGGCGCGGCCGGAGGGCGGCGGCCGCGGCGCCGCGCCGGCGCCGCGGCCGTGGTGGCGCAAGTGGAGGTGCCGGCGGAGGCGGCGCGAGGGCGGCGGCGCCCGCCGTCAATCCCCATGCGGAGGTGGTGGAGGTCTCGGACGACTCCCCGCCTCCTGGGTGGAATCAGTGGGCCAGCTGGCCCACGAACTCCCCCGAGCCCCAGGAGGGGGCCCTCGTGAGGCGGCACGAGGGTCACATGGTGATGGGGAGCCGAGGACACGGTGCCGAGGCCTCGTCCTCCCGCGCCGGCCGCCCCGCCCAGGTGGAGGGGGCCGTCGAGGATCCCCCTGCGTTCGCCAACGCCGGGGGGGAGCAGAGCTCTGGGGCAAGCTCCGGAGCCACGGCGCCACGCTCAACCGCGCGCTGAACGAGGCGCTGCGGGTCCATGGCGGTCCGGCCTGGCTCGTCTTCCAGGTGAGCCATGGTTGCTCGTTCCTTTGCCTTTTTCGTTTTTGCATGCTGCATTCAAGTCTTAGCGCTCACGGGTTTCGATTCTGTGGTTGCCAGGAGCTTGAGCGTCGTGCCCACGACAAGTACGACGCCTTCGACCGAGTGAACGCCGAGGTTCACCAGCTCCGGGAGCGGTGCAGCGCCTTCGATGCGCTTGCGGATGCTCTCAGGACGCCGGACGACTGGCTGGCGTACCGGGCGATGGCATGGTGCGACGAGCTCCCGGGAGAGCTCGGGGGCGGGACGCGGCGCGCCGCTCGAGCCTCGAGCGGGTCCGCGCAGCCCCTCGTCGACCGTGACGAGGCGCGTGGCGGCGCGCGCTCGGACTCGGAGAAGACGCGGACGCCGGCCGCCAACCGGGAGGCGGAGGTGGCCAACGTCCGCCGCGAGGCCGGGAGCTCCGCACGTCGCTCGAGGGGGCACGAGCGCAGCGTGCCGGGCCGAGGAGCGGCGCGCGGCCGGGAGCGACGGGCCAAGGCGGCCGACAACTTGAAGGCCGCCCACGACGCCAAGGCCGCGGCGCTCGCCATCGCCGAGGAGCGGCTTCGGTAGGGAGCGCGCCGCCCGCCAAGGGGCCGAGGGGCGGCTCCGGCGAGGAGTAGGCCGCCCTCGTCGACGCCGGACCGGCGCTGGAGCGGGAGCGTGTCGCTCGCGAGGCGGCGGAGAAGTCGTTGGAGGAGCGGAACGCCGCGTTCTCCAAGGTTGAGGACGAGGCGCTCACGCTCAGCATCAGCAACGCCAACCAGGAGCTGGCCCTCCGCGAGCAAGGCGAAACCGTCCAGCGCCTCGAGTTGGCGATCGAGTCCGTGCGCCGCGACTTCGAGTCGGAGAGGAAGCAAGTCGAGGGTGAGTTGCTGCCTAACTCCTTGTCTGGTAGGTTTTTCGTTTGGAGGGCTCGCTTCCCCCTTTCTGATTTCTTCTTGTCTTGTCGATTCCAGGCTTGCGCACCGCCCTGGGGCACGCGGGCCGGCGGCCGAGGCGGCTGCAGGCTTCCTACAACTCCTCCGGCGGGGAGTTGCGGGAGCTGCGCGATGCGGCCCTCGAGACTCGCCGCGTCGTCGAGGAGGGCGAGGCCCGGGCCGGCGGCTCCACGGCCGGCCGTCTGCGTGCTCTTGGTGGCCATGTCACCGAGCGGATGCGCCGGGCGTTGCAGCTGGGCGTCCAGAAGGCCCTCGGAGTGGTGCGATCCCACTACGAGGTTAACTTCGAGGCGCTGGCGGAGGGCTACATCGTTCCCGAGGGCGTCGAGGACGAGGTGGCCATGGAGCGTGTAGATGCGCTCGCTGCCGACGCCGCCGGGTTGCTTGCCGAGGCCTTCGAGGAGTTCCTCTTCCGGACGCGCGATGCTGTTGCTCCTCCCGCCTGAAAGCAGTTTGGGCGCTAGGCCCATTTTTTGATGTGTATCAGTATTCTGGCCTCGTGGCCTTTTGTAAATAAACAAGTTGTTTCATGAACATGGGCATTTGCTGTAAATGAAGTTGTTTGTTTATCACGCTTTTTGTTTCTCCTTCTTCCGAGTAGATTCTAGTTAGGGGAGTTCGATTTTCGCGGGGAGGGCCCGCCGGGTTGGAGGCGAGAGAGAAGGGCCATATCCACGCGGCGTAGGCTATCTCTGGCTCGCACGCTCCTTCCGCTGTGCCGCCTGCGCCCTGTTCGAATCGTGGCTCGAGGTTGAAGTAGGAAACAAACTTAGCGCGTGTGAGTCGTTTTTTATTTTTGCGCAAAAAATGGGACCATTTTGGGGGGGGGGATGCCCCCCGCAGTAGCCCCGAGGGTAATTTGGGTTTCAGGGGGAAAGCCGAGTTGCCCTTTTATTAGACTTGGAGCGTTTACATAGTTGACACCAACTGGGGCGTTGGCCATGTGATTTTACAACAGAAAGTACTTGGAAAATCCTAGCTAAGGGTAGAAGCGACGTAGCTGTTGGATGTTCCAAGCGTTGGTGAGTTCTTCACCGTCCTCGTTGGCCAGCTTGTATGTGCCCGGCTTGAGTACCTTCACCACGACGTAGGGTCCTTCCCATGGGGGCGATAGCTTGTGGCGCCCTCGGTTATCTTGGCGCAGCCTTAGGACCAGATCCCCTTCGCTGAAATCCCTTCGACGTATCTTGCGTGCATGGTAACGTCGTAGGGACCGTTGATACCTCGCGGAATGCATCAAGGCTACGAGGCGTGCCTCGTCCAGAGCCGGTCCGCCGAGTCCTCGCGGCTCGGCCCCGGTTAGCATCCTCGTCATAGCCTCGAACCTTGGGTGACCCGTATTCCAAGTCCGTGGGGAGGGACGGCCTCCGCGCCATGGACTAGGAAGAACGGGGTGAACCGGTGGCTCGCTTGGGGTGGTCCTTAGGCTCCACACAACCGCCGGTAGTTCTTGGAGCCATTTTCGCCGCATTTGTTGAGCTGGTCGAAAATTCGGGCTTGAGGCCCGGTAGGATCATGCCGTTGGCACGCTCCACTTGGCCTTTGGTCCGTGGGTGTGCCACGGCCCGCCCAATCCACGCGGATGTGGAACTTATCACGAACTCCAAGAACTTCCGGCCCGTGAATTGGGACCCATTGTCTGTGATGATGGAGTTTGGCACTCCAAAGCGGTAGACGATGTCGGTGAAGAACGTGACCGCCTGCTCAGCCCTTAAATTCGTGATGGGGCGCACCTCCACCCATTTGGAGAATTTGTCAATCGCGACTAGCAAGTGGGTGAAGCCCCCGGGCGCCTTCCGCAGGGGCCCAACGATATCCAGCCCCCATACGGCGAATGGCCATGTTACGGGGATGGTTTGCAGGGCGTGAGCGGGCAAGTTGGATTTGCGGGCGTAGAACTGGCACCCTTCGCAGGTGTGCACGATCTCGCTGGCGTCAGTGACCGCAGTAGGCCAATAGAAGCCTTGGCGGAACGCGTTGCCGACGAGGGTGCGGGGTGCGGCGTGGTGGCCACAGATCCCCGCGTGGATGTCCCGCAGGAGCTCGCGCCCCTCGGGAATAGGTACGCACCGCTGTAGGATGCCTGAGGCGGCGCGCTTGTACAGCTCGCCGTCGACGAGGGTGAAGGATTTGGCCATCCTGGCGATGCGCCTGGCCGTGGCCCGATCCGCGGGGAGTTCCCCTCGAGCGATCCAGGCGATGTACTTTTCGCGCCAGTCCTCTTGGGCAGGGGCTGGCTCGATGTCCATCGCGTCGACCTCGTGGGAGCCGTACCCCTCGAGAAGGGAGAGCACGTACGCCTCGTTCGAGGGGTCCTCATCCATGGGTTCCGCACCCGCTGGATTCGAGGGAGCCCCCGAGGGTCCGTCGTGGCTCGAGGGGTGGGGCTCGAAAACGACCGAGGGTTGCGCGATGTCACGCGCGAAAACGTTCGGGGGAACGGTGATCCGCCCGGACGCGATCTTCGCCAGCTTCGTCCGCTTCCTCATTGTACCGGCGGGGTACATGGTTAAGCTCGATGCCGTAGAACTTGTCTTCGAGGGCCCGCACGGCTTTGCAGTAGGCCTCCATCTTGTCGTCGTGGCAGCTTGCGTTCTTCATGACCTGATCGATCACGAGCTGCGAGTCCCCCCGTACGTCGAGGCGCTTGACGCCCAACTCAATGGCGATCTTGAGGCCGCAGAGAAGGGCCTCGTATTCAGCCATATTGTTGGACGCGGGGAAGTGGAGGCGTACTGCGTAGCGCATGTGTTCCCCGAGGGGCGACACGAAGAGCAGGCCCGCGCCTGCTCCCGTTTTCATCACTGAGCCGTCAAAGAACAGAGTCCAGCACTCTGCTTGGATTTGTGGGGGCGGCAGCTGCGTGTCCGTCCACTCAGCGACGAAATCAGCCAGGATTTGCGACTTGATGGCCTTGTGCAGGGCGTAGGCGAGCGTCTCGCCCATCAGCTCCACGGACCACTTGGCAATCCTGCCTGCGGCGTCAGGGTTGCGGATGATTTCTCCTAGCGGAAAAGAGGAAACCACCGTGACCGGGTGGGCCTCGAAGTAGTGGCGGAGCTTGCGACGCGCGAGGACTACCGCGTACAGCAGCTTCTGGACTTGGGGGTAGCGCGTCTTCGTGTCCGATAGGACCTCGCTGATGTAGTAGACCGGCCTCTGTACAGGCAAGGCGTGCCCTTCCTCCGCGCGCTCCACGACGATCACGGCCGACCACCGGGTGGTTGCGGCCACGTAGAGCCGGCGGGGGTTCGCCGTCTTGCGGCGGCGTGAGGATCGGGGCGTGTGTCAGAGACGCCTTTAGCTTGTCGAGCGCGTCCTGGGCCTCGGCGGTCCAAGAGAAGCGCTCGTGCTTTTGAGCGAGGGCGGTAGAGGGGCAGGCCCTTCTCACCGAGCCGCGAGATGAAGCGGCTTAAGGCGGCAAGGCACCCCAACACCTTCTGCACCCCTTTGAGGTCCCGGATCGGACCCATTCGCTCGAGGGCCGCGACCTTTTCGGGGTTGGCCTCGATTCCCCGCTGGGAGACGATGTATCCTAGGAGCATGCCTCGCGGCACTCCAAAGACGCATTTCTCGGGGTTCAGCTTGACCCCGTTGGCACGGAGGCAGTTGAACGCGACGCCAAGGTCGCCAACCAGGTCGTCCGCCTTCCTGGTCTTTACTACGATGTCGTCTTCGTAGGCTTCGACCGTCCACCCAATGTGGTCCCCAAAAACGTGTTACATGCAACGCTGATATGTTGCACCCGCGTTCCTGAGGCCAAATGGCATCGTGACGTAGCAGAACGTCCCGAACGGTGTGATGAACGAAGTCGCAAGCTGGTCGGACTCCTTCATTTTTATTTGGTGGTACCCGGAGTAAGCATCAAGGAAGCACAATAATTCACACCCAGCTGTTGAGTCAATAATCTGATCAATGCGTGGCAAAGGAAAAGGAACTTTGGGACATGCTTTATTAAGACTAGTGTAGTCTACACACATCCGCCACTTCCCATTCTTTTTCTTTACAAGCACGGGGTTTGCTAGCCACGTGGGGTGGAACACCTCCTTGATGAATCCGGCCTCGAGAAGCTTCCGCAGCTCCGCTCCGATCGCCGTCGCCGCTCCTCGTCGAAGCGGCGCAGCCGTTGTTGCACGGCGCGGGCGTTTGGCAGGATGTCAAGGGAGTGCTCGGCGACTTCCCTCGGGATGCACGGCATATCCGAGGGGCTCCACGCGAAGATGTCGGCGTTGGCGCGGAGGGAAGTCGACGAGCACCACTTCCTATTTGGGGTCGAGGGTGGAGCGACCCTCAACGCCTTGCCCTCGGGGGCGACGGGTCGAGGGGGACCCCCTTGGTCCGCTCCCGCGGCCTCGAAGGTGCCGGCGTGCTTGGCGGCGGGGATCGAGGTCTTCGTTGACCATCTTCTCCGGCGTGTTTACCAGCGCTTCGTCCAGCACCAGCGCCTCCGCGTGCTCCACGCACTCGACGTCGCAGTCGAACGCGTGCTCGATGGATGACCCGACGGTGATGACGCCGTTTGGACCTGGCATCTTCATCTTCAGGTATGTGTAGTTGGGGACCGCCATGAATTTGGCATAGCAGGGTCGCCCAAGTATTGCGTGGTAGGCCCCCTTGAACCCCACCACCTCGAAGGTGAGGGTCTCCTTGCGGAAATTCTTTGGGGTGCCAAACCAGACCGGCGGATCGATGCGCCCGAGGGGGGGCTGGACTCGCTTGCCGGCGCGATGCCATGAAACGGCTTCGTGCGGGCCGCGGCCCGGTCCGGCCCCGATCCCCATGAGGCGCAATGTGTGCGCGTAGAGGATATTGAGGCTGCTGCCTCCGTCCATAAGGACTTTTGAGAACCGGGGCGTTCCGATGATGGGATCAACCACCGGCGGGTGCGGCCGGGTTGGGGACGCGGTTCGGGTGGTCCTCCCGGTCGAAGGTGATGGCGTCCTCTGACCAATTGAGGAAGGACGGAGGTGCCCTCTCGGCGGCTAGGACCTCGTGCCGCTCCTTCTTGCGCTGGCGGGTCGACATGTTGACGGTTGGCCCCCCAAAGATGAGGAACACGTTCTCGACAGGCGGGGAAGCCACCCGCGTCGCCGTCGCCCCCCGTCTTTCTTGGCCTCCGCCTCCTTCGCGGCGGCTCGGCCATAAAACTTCTTGAGCATATCGCCTTTGCTCAAGGGTGTGATTCACCGGAGTCTTGTGGTAGGGACATGGCTTTTTCGGCATGTCGTCGAACACCCCGACCTCGAGGGGCCGGTCGAGGGCCCCGTCGAGCCGGGTCAACGGCGAGGGCCTTGGCATTGCCGCCGTCGCGCCCCTGCTCGCGCGCCTCGCGGCGCGGCTTCTTCCCCTTCTTGCCCCGCTTGTCGTTGCGGTGCAGCTCCTTGGACTTGCTGCCCTCCGCGGGCGCATCCTCCGAGCGCTTGCCCTTCTTGTCGTCGAAGATTGCCCCCACGGCTTCTTCGCCGGAGGCGAAGCTGGTGGCAATGTCGAACAGCTCGTTGGAGTCCGCAGGTGGGCTGCGTCCCAGTTCGCGCACGAGGTCCCGGCACGTGGTGCCCTCGAGGAAGGCGTGCACGATCTCGGACTGCGCCACGCTGGGGAGCTCTGTGCAGCGCTTGGAGAAACGCCGTATGAAGTCCCGTAGCGACTCGCGGGCCCCACGCGTGCAGGAGCGGAGGTCCCAGGAGTTCCCAGGGCGCACGTACGTGCCCTGGAAGTTGCCCACGAACGTGTGGACCAGGTCGTCCCAGTTGTGGATTTGGCTAGCGGGCAAGTGCTCGAGCCATGTCCGTGCCGCGTCGCCGAGGTGCAGGGGCAGGTTGCGGATGATGACCTCGTCGTTGGTGGCCCCGCCGAGCTGGCAAGCCAGGCGGTAGTCGTTAAGCCACACGCGGGGGTCCGTCTCCCCGTTGTACTTGACGATGGTCGAGGGTTGGCGGAAGCGCTAGGGGAATGCCGCCGCGCGGATCTCCCGGCTGAACACCCGGGTGCCCAGGGGCTCCGGCGTCGGGGAGCGATCCTCGCCGCTGTTGTAGCGCCCGCCCCTTCGAGGGTGGTAGCCCCCGGCCGCTTGCGCGTCCGCCGGCTCGTGCGTCCGGCGTTGATGACGTTGCGGGCGTCGCCATCCAGCGCCCTGCGTGCGTCAAGGAGTCGTTCCTTGGCCGGCGTGCGCCCTTGGTCGGCAGGTTGCCCCGCCGGTCCTCCTGTGTGCACCGAGGGCTCGCCCCCTGGTGCAGGTTCATCACCCCGCGCATCTCCCTGTTGGCGGATGCGCGAGGCCGAGCTCTCAGCCTGCTGGACGGCCGCTTGCTCGATGAGGGTTTGCACCTCGCGGTGCAAGTCTCGAGCCTCGGGGGTTGAGGGTGCCGGCATGGTGCGCAACAGCGTTGCGGCAGCGATGAGCTTTTGGCTCGCCCGCGGGGGCGCGCCCGCGTTGTCGATGTTGGGGACGTTGTTGATGCGGTCACGGACCTGTCGGCCCAGCTCCCGCGCGCGTTCGCCGCGCGCGGAGGCCTCCCCTGCCATTGAGGCGCGGAGCGCCCGCACCGTCCGTATTCCTCCCGCCGGCTTCGCCTCGAGCTCGCGGGCTTGGGCCACTGTGCGTCGGCGTCGGCCCGGCGGGAGCGCTTGGCCCCGCGGCCATGCGCGCGGCGATCCCTGGGGCGGGGTGATCTCCCCATCTCCGGCGCCCGCCGCGCCCGGCGGCGTTAGCCGGGTCGTTGGTGATGACGGCGTAACACTCCCGCGCGGGGTCGTAGCTCCCGGTGCTGGAGTCGTCGGAGCAGCCAAACCAGTAGTCCGTGGCGTCGAGGAAACGCCTGAACGCGACTGGGATCCGGCACCCCGGAGAAGTCCCACTCCGCGTACCCGTGGCGGTTGGCGGGTGGCAACGTGTCAATGGAGCCTAGGGACGATTCGTCGGCCATTGAGGCACCGGAATCCCTGGCGACGAAGACGTGGCGACCGGGCGGGACCCGGCGCATCGTGGTGTTGACGTTGTTGTTGTTGTAGGCCGTCGTGGCGCCACGCAGCCCGATGGGGAGGCGCGGTCCGGAGACCGCACGCGGTCCCGCTGGGGTGGTGGCGGCAGTCGTGACGGTGGGCGCGTCGCGCCGAGTGGCGGCACGCTCGGCTTGCCGCCGCTCGGGACCGGCCCGGCGCGAACGCGGCCCGCAGCGGCGACGGCGTCGCGGCGTCGATGGGCCCGCGCATCCGTGCCCGCGGGGCGCCCGCGCCGTAGCGGTGCGTGCGGCGGAGACCAGGGCGGACTCGGCCCCGGCGCCGCGCGCGAAGCTCCTCACGGTTGGTGAGGCGCATGAGATAGCCGTTTCCCGTGGCCTGAAAGTTCAGGTCCCCGAAGCGGATTTCGAACCCGGCCGGGAGGGGGTCCGAGCTACCCATGCAAGAACGGGTACCACGGTACTCGGTGCGGATCACCATGGAGGGAGTTGGCGGAATGACCTCGGGCGCTCGCCGGCCCCCACGGTGGGCGCCAACTGTCGGTGCGGAATATGGTCCCGACACTAACCAGTAGATAGCACCGTGATCTATCCCTCAATGGTCGATGCTAAGTAACAAGTGACACAGAGGTTTTATCCTGGTTCCGGCCGAGGGGGCCGTACGTCCAGCAGAGGTGTGCTCGGGGCACTATATTACTTAGCACCGGGGGTGCTTGTAGTGGGGCAAATACAAGCAAGGCGGGAGAGGAAGCGTGGCTTCCAAGTCCTTGGAGGAGTGGCGGAAGATATTGTGGGAGAATGAGTTTGAGTACGTGGTGTCTCTGTGCGTCTCTTGTCCCCCCGCGGCTGGGGGTTCGCCTCCCCTTTTATAGATCAAGGGGGGGCGAGTTACATGCACGCCGCGCTATCCAGCTACGTGGGGCTACACGTTGTGCTACGCTGTAGAGTGGGCGGCCGTCCGGACGATCTTCGCAGCGATCTGGCCATGATGGCCTACCTCGTACCCGAACAGTGGCGGTTCGAGGGTAGGAGGGCGGCAGACGGTGGTGGCGTCCCCCGATAGGCTTCGAGGGAGCCGCTGATGATGGCTGGTACGGGGCACAGGAGTAGGTAGAACGGCGTTCCTTCCCAACGCGCTCCACAGTAGTGGAGTGGTTGCTACAGCGCCCGGCGTGCGCCTGCACGCGCGGGTACGGCGGCCGCGCCATTACGGTGGCCGGGATGGCGATCCACCGGCCTAGCGCCTCCACCCTAACCCCCGTAGGGTCGCAAGAAAGTGAAATCGAGGGTGCGCCGGCCCCCCTTCGAGGGTCGGGCGCGTTAGCCGCATCTTGTAGTGGGCGCGCGGTGTCACGGGACCGACACCGGCCGTACCGCACGGTCCCTTCCCACGGTGGTGGGGATGGGTTCCTCCACGGGGGAGTTGGTGCGGCGGCACCGGGCGCGAGCCCCGGCGCATGATGGCGCCGCCCCCGCCCGTGTCGGGCGTTAAATGCCCGTGTACGGGAGCCGGCGCACGCGTGCGGGGCGCCCGTGAGCGCGGCGGGCCCCGGCCGAGGGCGGGACGGACCCTCGAGCGAGACGAGACCCGCTCGAGGGGAAGCGAGCCCTCGAGCAGGGCGGGACCGCTCGAGGGAAGAGTTGCCCCTCGAACGGGGTGGAGCCCGCTCGAGGGGGAGTGCGCCCTCGAGTGAGGCGAGGCCTGCTCGAGGGGACTTCTAAGAGGGCCGTCTCGGTGGGCCGTCGGGGTCCCCGGCGTGGGCCATGTCCTGCATGGTTAGTCACCTGCATGGTTAGGCTTAGCGTGTTTTGGTGTGGTTGCGGGATTTAAGTGAGGATTTCCCTGTTGTTTAAGGGGACCCCTAGGGCTGTCCCCGACAGATCACATGCTCCTTGATAGCCGAAACCGAATCGATCTAGGTTGATACGTGTTGCGGGTTCAAGCTTGCCAGCGTTTGTATAAATCTTGAAAGAACTGAGTATCACGCGGTAGATGCAGGTTTTTGGGTTGCTTTGGAGCTAGTCATCCGGTGGATTAGATTTCAAATCAATCTGATAGATTTATCTCACTTGGTAATGTTCGTTCCTTCTTCATGGACCCTGAATCGGTTGTTCAGCCGCATTCGGTTATGTTTCTCACGAGTAGAACACGTGCGTAATTTATGCTTTAAATAATGTATGCTTTTAGCTTTCCATATTTAGATCATATCATGCGGTGGATAGATCTATTTGTGTAAAGTGGTACGATCTCCATGCAAGTTGTATCATGCGGTGGATAGATTTGTTTGGCATCGTACCCGACGGGTTTTAAAGCACCTAGACATGCGGTAGACTAGTGCTTTGGATCTATGCATGCTTGTTTATTACATGTTTATGCTCGCGCTTTACTTTATTTATTTATTTAACATTGATCACCACAGGGATCGGTCATGGTCTTGCGCACGTGCATCTTTGTCCAAACAAAGACCGATCGTCGTCATGCTTACGTCGTCCATTCGGCAATGTTGCTTTTTCCTTTTTAAAGCTCCCGAATGGTTTCAGTTTATTGGCAGATAGCTTTCTATAGCTATGTGTCATCCCATCTTGCTTTGTAGCCGTAAATATGGAACTGTCTCGTACCACCCGGCAAGTTCCAAGCTTTGGCATCTAACTACTTTGTCTTTTGTTAATTTTCAGGGAAAATTGACTGGCACGTCTAGTGATTCTCTGCACGTGTGAAGCCAGCTTGTTCGGCTTGCTGTGTGCTTGGCGCTAGGTGCACATTTTGCGTCAACAGGACCTTATCTCCTTCTTTAAATTCTTTCTTTTGCAATCTTTTATCATACCACCTTTTGATTCTCTCTTTGTATATGCTTGCATTTTCATATGCTTTCAACCTCAACTCCTCTAGCTCGCTTATTTGGATCCTTCGTTCCACCACCGCGGCATCGAGATCGAGGTTCATCTCTTTAATCGCCCAATAGGCTTTATGTTCCAACTCAACCGGAAGGTGGCAAGCTTTTCCATAGACGAATTGATAAGGGGTCATACCTATCGGTGTCTTAAACGCCATTTGATAAGCCCATAAAGCTCCGTCTAATTTCTTTGACCAATCCTTGCCTCCCTTCTCTATGGTTTGTTGAGGATGCTTTTTAATTGCCTATTTGATGTTTCCGCTTGTCCGTTGGTTTGTGGGTGATAGGCCGTAGAGACCCTATGCTCAATTCCCAACTTGGACAAGCACCTTTTGAAATCCTTCTCGGTGAAGTGAGTTCCTCCATCACTTATCAAGATTCTCGGTGTACCGAAACGGGGAAAAATCACGTTCTTGATCATAGTAATGGACTCCTCCGTGGAAGCTTTACGACATGGTATAGCCTCTACCCACTTGGATACATAATCAACCATGACTAGGATATACTCAAATCCAAATGAGTTTTTAAAAGGCCCCATGAAGTCTATACCCCATACATCGAATATGTCGATTTGTAGGTTGTATTTCAAAGGCATAGAATTTCTTTGAGAGATGTTTCCGGTTCTTTGGCATTCGGGGCATGATGCAACATATCTTTTAGTATCTTCATGCATCTCTAGCCAAAAGAATCCGCTCGACCATACTTTTGCTTGGGTTCGAAAATGACTATAGTGCCCACCGTACTCCGCTGAGTGGCACTTTCTTAGAATCTCAACCCTCTCTTCTCTTGGCACACATTTTCTCATTACTCCATCATTGCCAAGTTTGAAGAGGTATGGTGCATCCCTAAAGTATTTCCTACTTTCGGAGATTATCTTCTTTTGAGAGTTTTTGTCTAGATGATCGAGGGGCATCTTCCGAATTGCTCGAATGATATCGATCATCCAAGTATCTTTATCAAGCACTCTATAGAGGTGGTCATCTCTCATCTTATCTTCTATGGGCTCTTTATCATATTGTCCACGATTCATCCTAGACAAATGATCGGCCACAACATTTTCCACCCCCTTTTTATCACGAATTTCAACATCAAATTCTTGGAGAAGAAGGATCCAACGAATCAAACGTGGTTTAGCTTCCTTCTTAGCCAAGAGATACTTGATGGCTGCGTGATCGGTATAAACAATGACCTTCGAGTTCACGATGTAAGATCTAAATTTTTCGAAAGCGAATACCACTGCTAGCAACTCTTTTTCTGTAGTGGCATAATTTAATTGCGCCCCACTAAGAGTTTTGCTAGCATAGTAAACGGCGTGAAGTTGGCCTTTCTTTCTTTGACCCAAGACCGCGCCTACGGCGTAGTCACTTGCGTCACACATAATCTCGAAAGGTTGGCTCCAATCCGGAGGTTGGATGATGGGAGCACTCACCAACGCATTTTTCAAGGTTCGGAATGCCACTAGGCACTTCTCATCGAAGTCGAAAGCCACATCCTTTTGAAGAAGATGCGTTAAAGTCTTAGTGATCTTCGAGAAGTCCTTGATAAATCTTCTATAGAATCCGGCATGGCCTAGAAAGCTCCTTAAGGACTTAACATCCGTAGGAGGTGGGAGTTGCTCAACCGTCTCTACCTTAGCCTTGTCCACTTCAATTCCTCTCTCGGATATAACATGTCCGAGCACTATGCCTTGCCTAATCATGAAGTGACACTTTTCCCAATTTAACACCAAATCTACCTCCGCACACCTCGTGAGGACCTTTTCCAAGTTTGCCAAGCAATCCATGAACGTCTTCCCATAAACGGAAAAATCATCCATGAACACCTCGACAATTTCTTCGATGAATTCCGAAAATATGGCCATCATGCAACGTTGAAAAGAGGCCGGAGCGTTGCATAGACCGAAGGGCATCCTTCTATATGCAAACGTTCCGTAAGGGCACGTAAACGTTGTCTTGTATTGATCGTCCGGGTGAATGGGAATTTGCATGAACCCCGAGTACCCATCGAGAAAGCAAAAATAAGCGTGGTTTGCTAACCTCTCGAGCATCTCGTCGATGAACGGTAGGGGGAAGTGATCTTTCTTCGTCGCTTTGTTAAGCTTACGATAATCGATACACATCCGCCACCCGGTCACGGTTCTTTACGGTATCAATTCGTTCTTCTCATTCTTCACCACGGTCAAACCTCCTTTCTTTGGCACACAATGTACCGGGCTCACCCACTCGCTATGCGGAACCGGGTAGATGATTCCGGCATCAAGTAACTTGATAACCTCTTTCTTTACTACCTCTCGCATGGCATGGGTTAACCTCCTTTGGTGGTCCACTACGGGCTTACATTGGTCTTCCATTGGTATACGATGAGTGCAAAAGGCTAGGCTAATACCTTTGAGATCATTAATTGAATATCCAATCACCTTCCTATGTTTTTTTAATAAAATCAGCAACGCTTCATTTTCTTCGGGACTCAACTCGTCGCTCACAATGACTGGATAAGTTTTGTCTGGGCCCAAAAATTCATACTTTAATCCTTTGGGCAAAGGTTTAAGGTCTACCTCGGGCGCTTGTGGCTCCTCGGGTTTAATTTCTCCTATGTCTTCGAATTTTCTTTCCTCCACGCTCCCATCATGTGGCTTTAAGCCTTTTGTTGCTTCTTCTAGTTCTTCATCTTGTTGATCACTAATTTGATTTTCCATCGCTCTTTGCAGCGGGTCTCTAAGAGTTTCAACAAAACAAAGACTATCTATCTCTTCTACTTCTTCATCTTCGGGAGGAAAGGGTGTAAGGTGTTTAGAAGCACGAAGAAAGTTATATGTGTACTTTGTTCCATTAAGGTTCATTGTTACTTTGCCTTCTCCGGCATCTAACACGACATCAACCAACTTAAGAAAGGGCCTACCTAGGATTATGTGATCATGATTACTATGGTAAGCATCAATAACAAAGAAATCGGTTGGTATGTAATTTCTAGAGATTTTTACTTTCATGTTGCAAGCAATACCTAGAGGTTTGATAGTTCTACCATCTCCCATAATTAATTTCATTGATGTTGGAGCTAAGTCTAGGTTGGGGTCTTGAACTTTATCGTAAATTTTAGAAGATAGGACACTTACTTGGGCTCCGATGTCGCATAACGCTTTGCATTGAACTCCGTTGATCTCGCAACTCAAGTGTGGTGTCATCTTCTCTTCTTCTTCGGATCCTATCGCGTAGATTTCGGTGAGGCGAGCGTATGGTGATGCTTTGGGCATGATCCCCATGATTCTCTTCACCTCGGCTATGTGTTCCGGATCCACTACGTCATCTCCAAAGAGCTTTTGAAAAATCTCACCGGTGGTTTCAAGGTTGTATGAATTTTCCGCTTTCTTCTCCGGTGGGAAATCCACTTCCAATGCTCTCGCCATTCCCTTTTGATTAGGGAACGGTCTTCTCTTGTCGAATACTTCTTCGTAATCAATAGGAACCCAATCCATTGGTTCGAACTCCCTTAGTGGCTTCGCGCTTGACATGCTTCTCTTGTTCGTCTCATTTGGTGTGGCGAAGTCGACGCTCGGTGTAGTTCTTGACTTGATGTGTTCTTGTTCAAGCTTTTCCGCGATTGGTTCCTCTTTTGTGACTTCCGGGGTTGCCTCTTTAGAAAATTCAGCACACTTCTTTTTCCTCCAATCATATTCCGGCTCTTCCACAAGTCTTGTTTCCCAATCTCTTCGCATGGCAGCCCCTTTACTAATTTTTTGTAGAAGTTGGGCGGCTTCCGTGAGTGTTTTCTCCATGAGATCCCCACCTGCACACATTTCGACGTGTTGCATGCAACTAGGGGTTAGGGAAAAGAAAAATGTATGCAAGAGTACATCACCGGTGAAGCCGAGTTTTGGTCCTTGTTCGATCAATCCATTAAACCTATCCCAGGCTTGGTCTATCCCTTCCTCTTCTCCTTGCATGAAAGTGATCACTTGCCTCCTTAGATGTTGAACCTTGCTAATTGGAAAGAACTTCTCGCAAAAATTCTTTGTCAACTTGTTCCAATTGCCTTCAACTTCAAAGGACGCAACCGAGTACCATGTATTTGCATTGCCGGCAAGTGAGTAGGGAAAGAGATTCCATTTGAACCATTCATCGGGAACTCCTTCTTGACGCACCGTGTTGCATATCGTCGTGAAATCCCTTATGTGTCTATATGGGTTCTCCGTAACCATCCCTTCGAATGGGTTTGCCGCCACCATCTCGATGATCTTGGATTTAATCTCATACTTGGTCGCTTCGAGCTTCGAATCCGACTCTTGTACTTTTATGTCTTCACATCTAGGGCTAGCGTAATCCCTTAATGATTTCTCCGGTTCTTCCACGGGTTGATTAACGAACGCCATCTAGACAATAAGATAAAAACAAAAACAAAAACAAAAACAAAAACAAAACAAGGTGGTTTTCTAGATAATATATGTTAGATAAAGCAAATAAAAGATAAACTAAAATATAAAACTAAGTTAAATGCAAATCAAACGATGTAAACTAGCTTGCTCCCCGGCAACGACGCCAGAAAAAGGGGCTTGTTGACGGATAAAAGATGTATCCCTCTACGATCCGCAAGCGTACGGACCCCACACCTTTTTCACCACGAGATTCCCAGAGCAAGGGGATTACAAGCGTTCGATCTACAATGACACACTAACTACTAAAACCCTAACTATTATTATACTAGAAAACAACTAAACTATACTAGAGAGAATGATTAAGATATCAAGATAAAAGACACTCGCCCACGGGTCTACGATACTAGAGCATGCAATCACTTAAAGACATGAAAACCAATCTAATCTATCGGTGTTGTGACCACGGTTTCGCCCTTTCCCTCCTCTCGTACTCTCACTACGCGAAAGTATTCATGACTAGACCTATGATGGACACGGCATATTGAATGGATCCAAGGAAGCATTGGAGCTCTACTCCCTTTACGGCATGGTAGCTAACCTTAAGCATTAAAGTATATTCAACACAAGATGATAGATAGATAATCCGACAAAGTGCGATTACATCTCAAGATCGATTACAACCCATGGAAGAATGAGAAGATTACCCCATCAAGGTGCTGATCATGGCACCGTTGATCATGGTTTCCCTTCCAACGGTGTCTTCCTTCTTCTCCACGAGAGGGTGCTTCCTTCGAGGTGGTTGATCTCCCTCCGGAGATCCTCCTCCTCTCTCTCTAGCTTGTGGATGGCCTTCTGGTACGAATGACTCTCCCCTCTATCGAATGGCGGCGCCCAGGCTTTTAGGGTTCAAGATCCTTCGGGTGCAAGGAAAACGGGACCGAACCGGCCACCGGGTGGGGGGGCCGGCCGGCCCCTGGGCCCACCTCGGCCGGTTCGGTCGCCCCTTTCGCTCCGTGGGTCCTTATGCATTTATGTACTTTGCCCCCTCCACTTGCATGATTTTGATGATGTTATCCTCGCGTCCAAGATGGAGGTTCTCTTCGCATGAAGTTCGATCTTTTACGCTTCAATCCCCGGGGGTGTTCCTCGTAGAACTTCGGTCCTTGCCACCTTTGGAAGTGATTTCATCAAGCTCATGAACACGAACAAGACTCCGTAAATGCTCCTTTGAACTTGTTGCGAATCCGTCCTATATGTCCATGTTTTCCTACATAAACACAACACTTCCAAATGCATGCACAAAGATGAACTTGTTATATGATTAGTGTGCCTAGTGGCGGGTTAGTTCCATAATCAAATCCAAACCAAAGTGTAATGAACATGCTAGGTGTACCATAATACACCGTCAACACAGTGGTGGCTATCGGCGGCGGCGCGCCTGGATCTACGATCTACACTGAGGTGGCAGTATGCATTGGCGGCAGATTCTAGGTGAGATTTGCTCTGAATGGCTGCAAGTGTGTGGGGTGAAAAATCCTAAGGGTTTTGGCTTCTATTTATAAGTCAACAGGCGGCTCCTTAACGGCCGGATGGATATGTTTCAACACGGCTGACTCAGTGGCAGCGCCTGACGCTTCAACTTCTAGTAGTCGATGCGCCTTATCTCGGGGGCTCGGCTACATCTAATCAGTTCCATTGGTAGCGACAAGATTCAAGAGCAACTCAGGACACATTCTACATACAAGATGACCCTTCAATTCGAGATGAAATACTCGACTCAAGGCTCGGGGGCTCCGTGCCACGTGTCCTTCGGTTTTTTTCTCCGGATTTTGCGGGATAATTTTGCCAGAACTTCAGATTGACCCTTAGCCAGAGTCTACGACTCAACCTAAGGCTCGGGGGCTACTCCATATGGAGTTCGATTTTGCAATCGCACTTCCATATAAACTTCGGCTTCAAGACAACACGGGTACTATTGAAGACCTTCGAGAGCAGAACTCGAGGACGTTTGGGGACTACTCGAGAAGACTTCAGGATTACTCAAGGATCAGCTGGAGTACCTTCCAGCCTCGGGATGCTTCAAGTATTCTTGAGGACTTTCGACTTGTAGTACTCGGGGACGCTTGAGGACTACTCGTCAAGGCCGTCAAGACTACTCGAAGCTATCCTGCTCGACTACAAAGTACTCGGGGGCTTGTCGTATGGACCTCCCTGGGCCCACTACCTCGGTGGGTACCAGGACCAACTACTCGGTGGGCCCCTGGGACTACCTAACTTGTGCCGCACGGTACCTGATGGCGTGAGGCGCAAGGACTAAGGTGGAGAAGTACTCGGATAGGAAGCTATACGTACCATGTACTATGTAGATGACTCCTAGACGTACACGACTAGTACTCTCTCCCTAAACCGACCTGTAAGCCTGCCTCCCGGACTATATAAGGCGAGGCAGGGACCCTTCTCTCTAATTACGCATCATCTTGTAATCACATCCAATCAATCCAGAGCTACGCAACATACAGGACGTAGGGTATTACGCACCTCGCGACCCGAACCTGTCTAAATTGTGTGCCACGTGTCTCTTCCTTCGAGTTACCGATCTCGGCGAGGTCACATTCATCTACCTCGGGTACTCCCCTTGGTAGGTTGCCGGTCTAAAACACCGACATCGTGGGCAACACATTCCGACAGGGCTTCTATTGGTCCACTGCGGTTGCTGATGCCAACGAGATCGTGCGCACCTGCGAAGGGTGCCAGTTTTACGCCCGCAAGACCAACCTCCCTGCGCACGCCCTCCAGACAATTCCCGTCACATGGCCCTTCGCCGTGTGGGGGCTGGACATCATCGGGCCCTTGCGGAAAGCACCCTGGGGCTACACCCACCTGCTGGTTGCCATCGACAAATTCTCTAAGTGGGTCGAGGTGTGCCCGATCACGAATCTCAAGGCAGAGCAGGCCGTGACATTCTTCACCGACATCATCTACCGGTTCGGGGTGCCTAACTCCATCATCACCGACAACGGGTCCCAATTCACCGACAGGAAGTTCCTGGAGTTCTACGACAAGTTCCACATCCGCGTGGATTGGGCGGCCGTGGCGCATCCAAAGACCAACGGTTAAGTGGAGCGTGCCAACGACATGATCTTACAAGGTCTCAAGCCCAGGATTTTCGACAGACTGAATAAGTCCAGCCAAAAATGGTTTCAGGAGCCGAAAATGGTTTCAGGAGCCCAGCGGTCATATGGAGCCTCAAAACCACCCCGAGCAGAGCCACGGGATTAACCCCATTTTTCTTGTCTATGGCGCGGAGGCCGTTCTCCCCACGGACTTGGAATATGGGTCGCCCAGAGTTCAGGGCTACGACGAGGGCGCCAACAAGCGAGCCTGCGAGGACTCGCTGGTCCAATTGGATGAGGCCCGCACCGTGGCCCTGATGCATTCAGCAAGGTACCAACATGCTTTGAGGTGTTACCAGGCCCGAAAGATATGGCACCGAGACTTTAACGAAGGAGACCTAGTTCTAAGGCTGCGCCAAGACAATCGAGGCCGCCATAAGCTATCGCCCCCATGGGAGGGACCCTACGTCGTGGTCAAGGTGCTCAAGTCCGGCACTTACAAGCTGTCCAACGAGGATGGTGAAGAACTCACCAACGCTTGGAACATCCAACAACTACGCCGCTTCTACCCTTAGAAAGGATTTCCAAGTTTTTTGCTATTTTACACACCCAACACCCTAGTTGGTTGTACGAATGTAAATCCCATCAAGATGAATAAATATAAAGGGCAACTCGGCTTTCCCCTGAAAACCAAGTCACCCTCGGGGGCTACTACGGGGGGCACCCCCCTAAAAATGGTCCCATTTTTTCGCAAAAATCCGTCGCAAATGTACTAAGTACGCCTCAACCCAAGTTCTGGGTGAACTCATGCGGGACGCGAGCGCCCAAAGGGTGAAGAAGCGCGAGTCGGGGATAGCCTACGCCTCCAGCAGGATACGGCCCTTCCCCCTTGCCACTTCGTGTACAAGCTACTCGTGTGAACGAAACTCTCCTAGCCAAGGTTCACCTAAGAAAATCGGGAGGCAGAACAAATACAATTGCCAGAGTAAAAAACATTGCTTTGATTCGCAAAGATTAAAATGTCTTAAAACATAATTGTTTATTACAATAGCCATACGGCTCGAACGCTAACACTTAAAACATCAAGGGCACGAATGCCCGGTGATCTTCAGGCTTGGGGGCCGCCTGCCGCGGGAGCGTCTGGGAAGAGGAATTCCGTGAAGTCCTCAGCGAGCATGTCGGCAGCAGGAGCGGCGAGCGCGTGCGCGCGGTTCATCACCACTCCGTCGTCGATACCATCGGGGACGACGTAGCCCATGGAGATAGCCTCGAAGTCGACTTGATAGTGGGACGCCACCATGCCAAGAGACTTCTGGACGCCCAGGTGAAGGGTGCGGCGCATGCGCCGGGCGACATGCCCGCCGAGGGCGCGGAGGCGACTCGCCATCGAGCTCCCGGCCTGTGCCTCGCCTTCCTCGACCTCCTGGCTGGCCTCGAGGGCGGCGGCCCGCATCTCCTCCAACTCATGTTGCGAGGAGTTGTAGGCCATCTGCACAGCCTGAGCTTGGGTTGTCGAGTTTCCCAGGGCGATCTGCAGGCCTGAAGGCCACAAACAAGAAACGAAAAATTGGGAGCGGATCCCTAAAAAGACGAATCAACAAGCAAAAAGACAGAAGAAAGATAACCCACCTTCAACTTGTTTCCTCTCCGCCTCGAGGGAGGTACACGCATCCTCAGCCATCTACCGCAGGTTTAGAACCGTGGCCTCCTGCTCCTCGAGGGACTGGTGCAGGACCTCGAGCGAGACGCTGACTTGGGTCAGCTCCCCGTTGAGCCGTGAGACCTCGTCATCCCGCTATCTGAGGGTCACTTGTGCCCCCTCAAGTGCGGCGCGCTCTTGCTGGAGCCGGCCCTGGGCCTCTTCCCGTGCCAGATGCTCGCACTCAAGGGCAGCCCGGGCCTCGACAAGGGCGGTCCCTCCTGCTGGAGCTGGGCCTCCGCCTGCTGGCGTGCGACCCGTTCCTGCCAGAGCAGCTTCTCCGTCGTGGCGAGAGAGGCGGCCTTGTCCGCCAAGCTGGTCCTCACCTCCTCCGCCTCCTTGGCCCTCTTTTCGGCCTGGCTCTGCCAAGCACGCGCTCCCTCGAGGGTCGTGCGGTCTTGCTGGAGCTGGGCCTGAACGGAGGCCACCTCGGCCTCCCACTCCGCCGCCAAGGTCCGCGCCCCTGCCAAATCCTCTCGTGCCTTGTGCAGCGCCTCGTCCCGAACCACGAGCGCCGTTTTCACCCTCTCGACCCTGGAGACGTCCTCCGCAGCTTGGGTGTCCAGCTCTGGGAGCTGGTTCTGCAGAGCTTCCGCCTGGTACACCAGCCACCCGTCAGGGGTCCTCAGGGCCTCGACGAGGGCGTCGAGGGTGTTGTACTGCTCCTGGTACTAGCTGAGCTCGGCGTCCAGCCGGTCGAGAGCACCGTATCTCTCCCGGGCCCGACCCTCCTGTCGGTGCGGAATATGGTCCCGACACTAACCAGTAGTAAGCGCCGCGGTCTATCCCTCAATGGTCGATGCTAAGTAAGAAGTGACACGAGTTTTCCACGGTGTACTTCACTACAAGGGGACTTGAAGATATCCTTCGACCGCGACACGTGTCGTGGAACTCGCAGCTACGAATCAAGTACCCAACGCAATGATGGAGATCTACGTCGCGTCAAAGAAGCTGGCCTCAAGCGAACTCGACATCTCAGAGAAGTCGGACAAAGCCAACAAGCTCAACAATGAGGAAGTTCTAGTCAAGACAATTGACCTCGGGACGGCGATGCTGGAAGAAGACCACCACCATCGGGGTGGGCCTCGACCCGAAATAGGAAGACGCGCTCATCAACTTCCTCCAGGCTAACCACAACATCTTCGTGTGGAAACCAGCGGACATGCCAGGGTGCTCAGAGCCGATTGAGCATTCACCAACGTCGACCCTAAAGCTACCCGAAGTTTCTAATAACACCTCCGCTCGCTTCGCCGACTACGTACCTAGGACGCCATCAACAAGGAACTCGCCAAACTACTTGCGGCCGGCTTCATCGCAGAAGTCTTCCATCCTCGAGTGGCTCGCCACCCCGTCCTCGTCCGCAAGAAGAACTCGAACGAGTGGAGGATGTGTGCGCCGACTCACACCGACCTCAACAAGCACTCGCCCCAAGGACCCCTTTCCCGGTTGCCGCGGATTGATCAAGTCATCGACTCCACGGCGGCCGCGACTTCGCCGTTCCTTGACCGCTACTCCGGTACCACCGCATCGCAATCAAGGAAGAAGACCCTCGAAGAAGACCGCGTTCATCACCCCGTTCGCGCGCATCGCTACACGACCATGTCTTTCAGGTTGAAGTACGCCGACGCTACCTACCAACGAGCTATCCAGGCCTATTTCAAGAGGCAACTCACCAAGAACGTCGAAGCCTATGTGGATGACGTGGTCGTGAAGACCAGAAACTCCGACATGCTCATCGCTGATCTTGAAGAGACTTTCGCATCCCTGCGAGAGTACCGCCGGAAGTCGAATCCGAACAAGTGCGTCTTCGCGTACCGTCGGCAAACTTACCCGCTCATCATCACCACCGCCGCATCGAAGCCAATCCCCGAGAAGACTCCGCCATCACCAGCATGAAGGCTCCCACGTGCATCAAAGACGTGTAGAAGCTAACTGGGTGCATGGCGGCTCGACCGTATTCATCTCGGCTTGGAGAACGGGCCTTCTTCTTCAAACTACTCAAACATCAAGAGAAGTTCGGGAGACCGCAGGCGTATCAAGCCCTGCTCCGGGAAATTTCAAGGACTTCCTATCAGTCACCAGTCCTCACGGCTCCTCGCAAAGGTGAGCATCTCGCTCGCTCTACCTCGCCGCGACTACTCACGTGGTCGGCGATCGCCATCATCGTCGAGCGTAGGAAGACCCGCCATGCCTACCTGGGCCCAAATACCGCCCATTTCGCCGAGGTCTCGTCGGGGACCAAAGGCACGCGACGCCCCGCACGTGCTTCCATACGCAAGGCTCATCACCTCGCGGAAGCTACGACACTACTTCAGAGTACTCGATCTCCCTCGTCACCGACTACCCGCCGCGACATCCCGCAATCCAAGATGCTACCGGAAGAATCTCCAAATGGGCAGTGGAACTCGGCGCCCTCAACATCGACTTCAAGCCACGCACAGCCATCAAGTCGCAAGCACTAGTCGACTTCATGGCGGAGTAGCGGGAGAATCAGCTACCTACTCCAACTGAGCGCCTAGAGCACTGGGTGATGTACTTCGACGGCTCACTCAAGCTCGTAGGCGTAGGTGCAGGGGTACTCTTGATCTCTCCAACAGGTGAACAACTCAAGTACGTCCTGCAGGTCTTCTGGAAGGTCTCAAACAACGAAGCCGAGTATGAAGCTCTGCTACATGGGCTTCGCCGCTTGGCCATCGGGCATCAAGCGCTACTAGTCTACGGCGACTCCGCGTGGGTAATCAACCAAGTCAACACGTTCGGGACCGCAACAAGGAGAACATGGACGCCATCGCCTAGAAGTCCGCAAGCTCTAGAACAAGTTCTACTCGTCTCGAGTTCCACCACATCGTCCGCGACAACAATGTTGCAAACAGTGACGTTCGTCAAAGCTTGGTTCTACTTGCGCTCAAGTACCGCTCTGCAGCGTCTTCGTCCACGAGCTTCACGCGCCATCCACCCCCGAGCCGCGCCACCGACCACCGACCCAAAGACATCCCCCGCCGGTCAGGAGGTTGAGGACCAGGAGCGTCCCCAAAGGGTCGATGGATGACCGCTCCTCGTTGATGAGTGATTGACAACGGTGTTGGATTGACTCTTGGCTTAGTGCGCAGTGTAGGCCGCGGCCTAGTTCGTGTTGTTGCGGTGAAGAACGGCGCGAGTCTTCGCCCTTGAGGGCCTCCCGGAGATGAAGAGACAAGTAGGCTCCTGGCTCGAGGGACCCCGTGGACACGGACTGGGTGCGGGCCACATGGTGGCGACACAAGCAAGATGAAGTCATGGACAAGTGAGCCGGTACCCGTGGCGGTCAAGTCAAGTGGTTTGGCTAGAGGCCGGACGGGGACCGCGGTTTGGTGGTTTGCCCACAAACCACCTACGGACGGTTTTTTGGTTTGGGCCTCAAAACCAAGTCCGAGGGCCCAACACGACGGGGAGACGGATCCGGCGTGTTCCGGAAGCTTCGAGGCGGAGGACACGCTACGGGATCGCATGGCTTGCGCTTCGGGAGGACGCGTGGTGCGGCAAAGGCGCGTCGTCCGATGGGGAAGACCCACAAACATTACCAAAATGCCCCTACGTGGGTTGTATCGCCGTAGTTAAGTTAGGGTAGTCGAGTCATTTACCACTCCTAGCGGACTCGATATATAAGCCATGAGTGTGTGTTGATGGCTCTCTCTCTCCGTGACTTAGGGTTTCATTTGCTCCCTCCTTCTCTTTCTCTTTTTCGTAGCTATTTTTTCCTTCTATTTTCTCTAGGCTAGCATGAGAGCTTCATGAGAGATTTGTTGAGAGGGATGGATGCTAGGTGGCATGCTAGACCCGTGAATCTTCCCCGTTCAGAGTAGAAGATTCGGGGTTGTTTTTCGTGACTTTTTGTGCTTGTTTTCGTGCCTTTGTTCCCGGTGTGATTCCGCGGATTTGAGTGGGTTTCTCCCCGGATTTCTTTGAGGGATACATGGATAGATGTCTTGTGCATCTTTGTGCTTGATCTTGTACCCTCAAACGCCGGAAACCACTTCGAGCCCGTGAGTTTCGTTCGGTGCTCTAGCTTTTGGTGGTGCTCAAAGGATTCGCGATTCCCTATGGATTTAGGGAGTTAGGAGGCAAGATTTTTGGGCTATAGCATCCTTGTGTGACGCCTTCTGCGACCCAAACCCTTGTCTCTACAAACTCTCAACCGTTTGGGAAATCCGATGATGATTTGGGGGAGTTGACTTCGGCTCCGGGCGTTTCGGCCTCCGTCCGCACCGCGACGGTCCGCGAGGACCGTGCTGACGGTCCGCGCGGCTAGGGTTCGTCCCGTGTTTCGTGTTCTTGCTCGCGTCTTTCGTTTCGATCCGTCGATTTTGGTTTTTGGTTGGACGGGAGTTTCCCGACGGTCCGCGTGTCGCGGGACCCCGTCCGCGGCGTGCCGGGCGACGGTCCGCGTGCTCCCCGCGGACGGTCCGTGACACGGGTTGTCGGGGACAGCCCTAGGGGTCCCCTTAAACAACGGGAAATCCTCACTTAAATCCCGTATCAAAAAACACTACGCTAAGCCTAACCACAGGCAACTAACCATGCAGACACGCCCACGCCGGATCCCGACGGCCGCCCACCGAGACAAAATTCTCGCTAGAAGACCCCTCGAGTGTGCTCCGCCCTCGCCGAGGGCGCGCGTCCCCTCGAGGGGCGGCTCCGCCCCGTTCGAGGGGCAACTCTCCCCCGAGTGGTCCCGCCCCGCCGCCCACCCCCTCGAGCGGGTCTCGTCCCGCTCGAGGGTCCGTCCCGCCTCGGCCGGGGCCCGCCACGCCACGGCGCCCGCACGCGTGCGCCGGCCCCGTACTTGGGCATGAACGCCCCGACGCCGCAAAGATTCGCCGCCATCATGCGCCCTCGGCTCGCGCCCCTAAGCGCCGCACCAACTCCCCGTGGAGGAGCCCATCCCCGCCACCGTGGGGATGGACCGTGCGGCGCGGCCGTGTCGTCCCGTGACACCGCGCGCCCGACCGCGCACGGCGAACGCGCCCGACCCTCGAAGGGGGCCGGCGCACCGATTTCACACTTTCCCGTGACCCCACAGCCAGGGTGGGGGCGCTAGGCCTCCAAGTGGATGGCCATCCCGGCCACCGTAACGGCGCGACCGCCGTACCCACGCGTGCAGGCGCACGCCCGCACCGGCAGCGCACGCCCGGCGTCGAGGCAACCACGCGCTACCGCGAGCGCATTGGGAAGGAACGCCGTTCGCCCGCTCCCGTGCCTACCGGGGCCCACGCACCTCCCTCAAGCCTACTCGTGAGGATCGCCACCACCATCCGCCGCCCTCCTACCCTCGAACCGCCACCGTTCGGGTACCCGGTAGGCATCATGGCTCTGGACGTGTCAAGATCGTCTCGACGGCCGCCCACTCTACGTGTAGCACGACGTGCACCCCCCACGTAGCCGATAGCGCGCGGCATGTACTCCCGCCGCCCCCTAGGCCGCAAGGGGGAGGCGAGCCCCCACCGCGAGGGGGGGGGGACGAGTTCGCCCGACGAACACACCGTGCACTCACTCTCTTATTCTCCCACAACATCTTCTCTGTACTCACTCTCTCGTGACTCGGGGAAGCCACGCTTCCTCTCCCGCCTTGCTCGTACTTGCCCCACTACAAGCACCCCTAAGCCGAGCAATATAGTGCCACGAGCACACCTCTCGTCGGACGTACGTCTCCTTGGCCGGGAATCCAGGGGATAAACCCTTGTGTCATTTGTTGCTTCGGGTATCGACCATTGAGGGATAGACCTAGGCGCTATCTAATGGGTTAGTGCTCTGGACCATATTGCGCACCGACAGCTGGCGCCCACCGTGGGGCACCGAGCGCCCGAGGTCATTTCGCCAACTCCCTCCATGGTGATCCGCACCGAGTACCATGCTACGCGCTACCGCATGGGTAGCTCGGACCTCCTACCGGTTCGAAACTGGCCGGGACCCGAACCTTCGTGCCACGGAACGGCTATCTCATGGCGCCTCACCAACCGCGAGGGAGCTTCGCGCGCCAGCCGCCGTGCCGGACCGCCCCGGTCTCCGCCGCACGCACGACACCGGCGCAGCGCCCGGGCAGCACCCACGTGTCGCGGTCCGTCGACGCCGCGACGCCGCCGTCGCTCGGGACTACGCTCGCGTCGCGGTCCGAGCGCGGCAGCCGAGCGCGCGCCGCCCAACGCGTGCGCCCACCGTCACGACGGCCGCCACCGCCCCGGGGCCGGGGACCGCGTGCGGTCTCCGACCACGCATCCCCATCGGGCCGCGTGGCGCCACGACGGCCTACAACGCCAACGTCAACACGACGATGCGCGAGGTTCCACCTCGGCCGCCACGTCTCGTCGCCAGGACCCCGCACTCCGGCCAGCCCGCACGAGTCATCCCCGGGCTCCATCGACACGATGCCACCGCGCCCGCCACGGGGGTACGCGGGAGTGGGACCCCCTCCCCGCGCGTCGACCCGCCGCGTTCGTGCGCTTCTCTCGACGCCACGGACCACCGGCTTGGTCGCTCCGACGACTCAGCACTAGGAGCTACGACCCCGCGTGGGAGTGTTGCGCCATCATCACCAACGACCTACCTGCCGCCGGCAAGGGGCAGTGCCGAGACGGAAGTCACGCCCGCCCCGATCGCTACGCCGCCGGCCGCGGCCGCCGCCCGGCCGGGGCCGACGTCGACGCACAAACCGCCCAAGCCCGCGAGCTCGAGGCCAAGCCGGCGGAGGAATACCGAAATGCTGGCGGCCGCTCCGCGCTTCGATGGCAGGGGAGGCCTCCGCGCGCGGCGAACGCGCGTGAGCCGGGCCGACTGTGTCCGTGACCGCATCAACCCCGTCCCCAACGTCGACAACGCGACACCCGCCCGCCGGCGAGCCAGCTCATCGCCGCCGCGACGTTGCTGCGCGCCATGCCGGCACTTCTCGACCCTCGAGGTTTCTGGACATGCACCGCGAGGTGCGTACTCTCATCGAGCAGCAAGCGTCCAGCCAGGCCGAAAGCCGCCTCACGCATCCGCCAACAAGGGATGCGCTGGGTGATGATCCCGCACCAGGAGGCGAACCCTCGGTGCACGCGGGTCAACCTGCTGACCAAGGACGCACGCCGGCCAAGAAGCGGCTCCGACGCGCGCAGGGCCGGATGGCGATGCCCGCAACATCATCAACGCCAGCGCACCCGGGAAGAAGGTGGACGCACGAGCTGCCGGGGCTACCACTCCGAAGGGGTGGACGCTACGACAGCCGGTGAGGATCGCTCCCCGACGCCGAGCTCCCCGGCACCCGTGTGTTCCGCCCCGGAGACCCCGCACGCGACGTTCCCGCCGCTTCCGCCGCCGACGATCGGCCGCGCGACCCGGGAGACGACCCCGCGTCCGGCCGAACGACTACCGCCTAGCCTCCGTCGCCCGGGCGGGCCACCAACGAAGAAGTGATCATCCGCAACTTGCCCCCGCATCCGGCGACGCCGCGACATGGCTCGAGCACTTGCCCGCGAAATGATCCATAACCGGGACGATCTAGTCCACACGTTCGTGGGCAACTCTGTGTGGCACATACGTGCGCCTGAACTCGCGGGATCCGCGCTCCCGCACGCAAGCCCGGCGACCGCTCGCGGGACTCATACTCGCTTCTCCAAGCGCTCGCACGGAGCTCCCCGCTCGTGGCATGGGGCCCGAGATCGTGCACGCGTTCGAGGGCACCACGTGCCGGACCCGTGCGCGAGCCGGGACGCAGCCCCGCCTCCTACTTCGACCAAACGAGTCAAGCTCGATTACTGCCACCCGCCCACCTCGGGAGAGGAGGCCGTGGGGGCAATCTTCGACGGCAAGAAGGGCAAGCGCTCCGAGGACACGCCCCGCGAGGGCAAGGGGGTCCGCGGAGCCGCGCCGCAACGACAAGCGGGGCAAGAAAGGAAAAAAGCCGTGCCGCGAGGCGCGCGAGCAGGGGCGCAACAGCGGCAACGCCGAGGCTCCGCCGTTGACCCGGCCCGACCTGGGGGCCCCCGACCGCGGCTCCTCGAGGCCCGGGTGTTTCCGACGACATGATGAAGAAGCCATGCCCTACCACAAGACTCCCGTGAACCACACTCTTGAGCAGTGCGACATGCTCAAAAAGTTCTATGGCCGTGCCGCCGCGAAGGAGAGGCCAAGAAAGATGGGGGCGATGGCGACGCCGGTGGCTTCCCGCCGTCGAAAAATGTGTTCCTCATCTTTGGGGGACCTACCGTCGACATGTCGACCCGCAACGCAAGAAGGAGCGCACGAAGTCCTCGCCGCAGAGGGCGCCCTCCGCCTTCCTTAACCGGTCGAAGGATGCCATCACCTTTAGCCGGGATGACCACCCAAACCGCATCCCGAACCCGGCCGCACTGTGGTCGATCCCATCATTGGGAACGCTCTGGTGGCTGTCCTTATGGGATCAGGGCAACAGCCTCAATATCCTCTTCGCGCATACATTGCGCCTGATGGGGATCGGTCGATCAGTCATGCTCAAAGACGAAGCCGTTTCACGCATCGCGCCCTAAGCAAAGTTCAACCCCTGAGCTGCATCGATCCGTCGGTCCGGCTTGGGACCCCAAGAATTTCCCATGAAACCCCCCCCCCCCCCCCCCCCCTCACTCGAAGTGGTGGGGTTCAAAGGGGCCTACCATGCCATACTTGGGCGATCTTGCTATGCCAAATTCATGGCTATTCCCAACTACACGTACCAAGATGAAGATGCCGGTCCAACGAAGGCCATCACCGCTTCAACAAGCGATCGAGCACGCATTCGACCGCGACGTCGAGTGCGTGGAACATGCGTGCAGCAGGCACTACGTCGATGAAGCGCTCGGCGAACACGCCGGAGAAGATGGTCAACGACGACTCCGCCCGCCGCCAAGCACGTTCTGGCACCTTCGAGGCCGCCGAGCAAACCAAAGGGGTCCCCTCGACCCGTCGGCCCCCGGGCAAGGCGTTGAGGGTCGCCTCGACCCTCGACCCTAAATAGGAAGCAAAGGCTCGCCGACTTCCTCCGCGCCAACGCCGACGTCTTCGTGGAGCCCCCTGGGACATGCTGTGCATCCCGAGGGAGGTCGCCGAGCACTCCCTTGATATCTCGCCAAACGCCCGCGCGTGCGCGTCGGCCGCGCCGCTTCGACGAGGAGCGGCGACGGCGATCGGAGCGAGCCGCGAAGCTTCGAGGCCGATCCATCAAGGAAGTGTTCCACCTACGTGGCTAGCTAATCCGTGCTTGTAAAAAAGAAAAATGGGAAGGGAGGATGTGTATAGACTACACTAGTCTCAATAAAGCATGTCCAAAAGTTCCTTTTCCTTTGCCACGCATAGATCAAATCGTTGATTCAATGTACCGGTGTGAACTACTCTGCTTTCCTTGATGCCTATTCTAGATATCACCAAATAAAAATGAAGGGAGTCCGACCGCCCGCGACTTCGTTCATCACACCGTTCGGACGTTCGTTACGTCACGATGCCTTTTGGCCTCGTAAACGCGCGCAAATATACCGCCGCTCGCATGCGCACGTTTTTGGGGACCACATCGCGACGGTCGAGGCCTACGGACGACATCGTCGTCAAGACCAGGAAGTGACGACCCGGTTAACGACCTTGGCGTCGCGTTCACCGCCACGGCCAACCGGGTCAAACTAAACCCCGAAAAATGTGTCTTTCCGGTGGCCGCGGGGCACAGCCCTAGGGCACATCGTTCCGGGGGAATCGAGGCCAACCCCGAAAAGGTCGCTGCCCTCGAGCGAATGGGTCCAATTCGGACCTCAAAGGGTGCAGAAGGTGTTGGGGTGCCTCGCCGCCTAAGCCGCTTCATCTCGAGGCTCGCAGGAGAAGGGCTCCGCCCCTCTACCGCTGCTCAAGAAGCACGAGCGCTTCTCGGACCCGCCGAGGCCCAGAAGCGCTCGACAAGCCGAAGGCGTCTCCGACGCATGCCCCAATCCTCACGTCGCCGCGAGACCTGCCGAACCCCTATAGCCTTCCTGCGTAGCCGCAACCACCAGTGGTCGCCGTGATCGTCGGGGAGAGCGCACAGAAGAAGGGCACGCCTTGCCCGTGCGCAGGTCGGTCTACTACACGCCGAAGTCCCGAGCCGGGACACGAAGACGCGCTACCCCCGTGTCCAAGCCGTTGTACGTTGCAGTCCCCGCGCGGCGCAAGCTCCGCCACTACTTCGAGGCCCACCCTACGACGGCGTGGTCTCTTCCCTTCCCGCTAGGAGAGATCATTCGCAACCCCCGACGCTACAGCAGGATTGCCAAGTGGTCCGTGGAGTCGATGGGCGAGACGCTGCTCACGCCCCGCGTAAGGCCATCAAATCGCAAATCTTAGCCGATTTCGTCGCCGAGTGACTCGACACGCACCGCCGCCCCCACAAAATCCGCGCAGTGATGGACTCGTTCTTCGACGGCTCGGTGATGAAAACAGAGCCGGCGCGGGCTCCCCGCGTTCTTCGTGTCACTCCCTCTATGAGCACATGCGCTACGTGCGCCTCCACTTTCCCGTCCAACAATATGGCAATACGAGGCCTCTTCTATGCGGCCTCAAAATCGCCATTGAGTTGGGCATCAAGCGCCACGGCGAGGGGACCTGCAGCTCGTGATCGAGCTCAAGTCATGAAGAACGCGAGCCGCCACGACGACAAGATGGAGGCCTACCGTAAAGCCGTGCGGCCCTCGAAGACAAGTTCCTACGCACGAGCTTAATCACGTACCCCGCCCCACAACGAGAAGCAAGACGAGCCGGGCGAAGATCGCGTCCGGCGGATCACCGTTCCCCGAACGCGCGCGCGACATCGCGCCCCCGGCCGTCTTCGAGCCCTACCCCGAGCGACGCGACCCCGGGCTCCCCGAATCCGGGCCGGGGTGCGAACCCATGGATGAGGACCCCTCGAACGAGGCGTACGTGCTCTCCCTTCGAGGGGTACGGCTCCCACGAGGTCGATGCGATGGACATAGAGCCGCCCCGTCCAAGTGGATTGGCGGAAAAATACCGCCCGGGATCGCTCGAGGGGAACTCCCCGCGACGGGCCGCAGCCGTGCGCATTGCCGGATGGCCAAATCTTTCACCCTCGTCGACGGCGGCCGGCGCGCGCCGCGTCGTGCATCCCCCCCCTCCGGGGCCGGTGTATACCCATTCCCGAGGGGCGCGAGCTCCTACGGGACATCCACGCGAATCCGTGGGCCACCACGCCGCGCCGCGCACCCTCGTCTCCCAAGAACGCGTTCCGCCGGGCTTCTATTGGCCCACCGCTGGGCCGGGGCGACGCCGCCGAAATCGTACGCACTTGCGAAGGGTGCCGCCTACGCCCGCAAGTCCAACTTGCCCGCTCATGCCCTGCAAACAATCCCCGTGACATGGCCGTTCGCCGTGTGGGGGTTGGACATCGTTCCGGCCCCTCGCGAAGGCGCCCGGGGGCTTTACCCATCCGTTTCCTCGCGATCGACAAATTCTCCAAGTGGGTGGAGGTGCGCCCATCACGAATTTAAGGGCGGAGCAAAGTGTCACGTTCTTCACCGACATCGTATACCACTTTGGAGTGCCAAACTCCATCATCACGGACAATGGGTCCCGGCCGACGGCCGAAGTTCTTGGGAGTTCGCGACAAGTTCCACATCCGCGTGATCAAGTAGCTCGTGGCACACCCACGTACCAACGGCCAAGTGGAGCGTGCCAACGACATGATTCTACAAACGTGGCCTCGTCTGCAATTTTCGACCGCCCTCAACAACCGTCGAAAATGGCTCCAAGAACTACCAAAGCAGCCGTGTGGAGCCCAAGGACCACCCCAAGCAGAGCGCCCCGGCACTACCCCGTTTCCTAGTCCATGGCGCGGAGGCCGTCCTCCCCACGGACTCGGAATATGGGTCGCCCAAGGTTCGAGGCTACGACGAGGAGGCGAACCAACCGAGCCCGCGAGGACCGGCCGGGACCGCCTAGACGAAGTACGCCTCGTGGCGTTGATGCACTCCGCAAGGTATCATCTACGACGCACCAAGCACGCAAGATACGCTCTGGAGGGATTTCAACAAGGGGATCTGGGTCCTAAGGCTACGCCAAGACAACCGAGGGCGCCGACAAGCTATCGCCCCCATGGGAGGGACCCTACGTCGGTGGTGAAGGTGCTCAAACCAGGCACATACAAGTCGGCCAACGAGGACGCGAAGAACTCACCAACGCTTGGAACATCCAACAACCTACGCCGCTTTCTACCCTTAGCTAGGATTTCCAAGTACTTTTTGTTGTAAATTCACATGGCCAACGCCCCAGTTGGTGTCAACTATGTAAATACTCCAAGTCTAATAAAAGGGCAACTCCCTAGCTTTTCCCCCGAAACCCAAGTTACCCTCGGGGCTACCACGGGGGCATCCCCCCCCTAAAATGGTCCCATTTTTTGCGCAAAATAAAAACGACTCACACGCGCTAAGTTTGTTTCCTACTTCAACCTCGAGCCACGATTCGAACAGGCGCAGTGGCACAATGAAGGAGCGTGCGAGCCGCATAGCCTACGCCGCGTGGCTATGGCCCTTCTCTCTCGCCTCCAACCCGCCGGGCCCCCCCCGCGAAAATCAAACTCCCCTAACTAGAATCTACCTGTGAAGAAGGAGAAACAAAAGCGGATAAACAAACGATTTCATTTACATCAAATGCCCATGTTCATGAAACGACTTGTTTATTTACAAAAGGCCACGAGGCCAGAGTACTGATACACATAAAACGGCCGCCGCCCCGGGGACCGTTTTCAAAGCGGGAGGAGCGGCAGCGTCAGCGGCGTCTGGGAAGAGGAACTCCTCGAAGGCCTCGGGAGCGATCCGCGGCGTCGGCAAAGAAGCGCGTCTACGCTCTCCGCCGGCCACCTCGTCCTCGACGCCCTCGGGAACGATGTAGCTCCCCTCGCCGCTCGGCTGACCTCGTAGCGGGATCGCACCACTCCGAGGCTTCCTACGCCTAGGTGCAACGCCCGTGCATCCGCTCCGCGGACGTGGCCGCCAAGGGCACGCAGCGGCCGGCCGCCGAGCCGCCCGCTTGGCTCGGCCCCGCTCGGAGCCGCCCCTCGACCCCCTGTGCAAGCGATGCGCCTCCGCCGGAGTCGCTCCGCCGGCCGACGAGGGCCGCGGCCTTGGCGTCGAGGGCGGCCCTCGTGTCGTCGGCCTCCTTGGCGCGCTCGCTCCAACCCGCGCGCCCGCCTCACCGCGCCGCCGCGCTCGCGCCCCACGAGCGACGTGCGAGCTCCCGGTTTCGGCGCTGGCGCGTGGCCACCTCCGCCTCCCGCGCTGGCGGCCGTCCGCGGCTCTCTCCGTGTCCGCGCGCGCGTTCCGCCGCCGTCGCGATCGACAAGGGCCGCGCGGATCCGCTCGAGGCTCGAGCGCGCTCGCGTCCCCGCCCCCGAGCCTCCTCGGAGCTCGCTCGCACGACCGCGAGGCATTTAAATGCTCCGGTCCCTGCCGCGTGAGCACCGAGCGGGGCGAGTCCCCCGCTCGAAACAAAAACGACCCTCGATGGGATATCGCCGTGAGAAGGTCGGGACCTCGCTCGATGTAGAGCAAGAGGCACCACGGCACCCATGCCGCGTGGAACCCGAGCGGCACGAGCCCCCGCTCGAAACAAAACGACCTCGAGGGATATCGCCGTGAGAAGGTCGCCCGGACCTCGCTCGATGTAGAGCAGAGGCACCACGGCACCCATGCCGCGTGAACCTCGAGCGTGCACGAGCCCCCGCCGAAACAAAAACGACCCGATGGGATATCACGTGAGAAGGTCGCCCGGACCCGCTCGATGTAGAGCGGAGGCACCACGGCACCCATGCCGCGTGGAACCCCTCGAGCGGCACGAGCCCCCGCCGAAACAAAACGACCCTCGATGGGATATCGCCGTGAGAAGGTCGCCCGGACCTCGCTCGATGTAGAGCAGAGGCACCGCGGGCACCCATGCCGCGTAAAACCCTCGAGCGGCACGAGCCCACGGCTCAAAATGACGTCAACCCTCGATGGGATATCGACGTGAGAAGGTCGGACCCGCCGCGAGAGCAGGCACCCGGCGGGGCACCGCCACGCAAAACCCTCGAGCGGCACGAGCCCCCGGCTCGAGACAATGTCAACCCTCTAAAAGAAGGCACGCGCGAGAGAGGGTCGCCCAGGTCACGCTTGAAATAGAGCGGGCACCGAAAGCACTCATGCCGCGCCGTGCTGCCAACAACACCTCGAGGGTCGGCACGCCCGTACCCCTCGACGGCCGCAAACGTGAAAAGACGCGGGCTGGCCAAGGCACGGCCCCGCACGCGGCCTTCCGATCGGAGGTTCGAGCCCGACCCTCGACGGGTTCGAACGGGCGCCCCGCATCACGGAGTTAGGGACGACGAGGGCACGCGCATTCGAGCCGTTCCTCGAGCCCGTCGGCTCGAGGGTGCCCCATGTCGTGTTCGAGAGCCGGCGAGGGCGACTAGCGGGGGGATCCCACCGAGGGAGAGCTTCCGCGCCCTCGGTCCCTAGCGGAACGGGACCGAGCCCCACCTAGCAAACCCACGCAAGCGCTTCCATGGACGTGTCTCCGACCGCGCGGCCTACCCTTATCGAACGGGGGCATGGACGTCCACTTGAACGACCCGCGTAGCGGCCCTCGACGAGGAATCCGCGATTCGCGACCCGCTCGATGGGAGTCGCGGAAACCTCACCCTCCGGTCCCGCGGAGGGACGGCGAGGGCGCGTTAAAAAACAAGTCGTCGGGCTCGACCCGATCGCCTCGAACGGGCCAAGGCTCGGGGCTTGACGCACGGCTACACCTCCTTGAAATTGCACCCGCCGGGAGACAAGGACAGGGGGAGCGTGCACCCCGAAGCCGGCGAAACACCGCCGATGCCGGTTGGCATATGTGCCACGCCTTTACGACCGAGAGTTCTCACGGTTAACCCCTGTAGGAGAACCCACACTCTGCAGCTTCGGGAGCTAGACCCGCGGGTCCGGCCGACGCGGCCCCACGAGAAAGCGTTCGCAAACAAGGAGGGAAGAACGTCCTATCAAGAGTTCCGGCACCGCGGGAGCCTCAATGGCAAACCCGCAGATGCTCGGGGGCTACTGTCGGGGACAGCCCTAGGGGTCCCCTTAAACAACGGGGAATCCTCACTTAATCCCGGTGTCAAAACACGCTAATCCTAACCATGCAGGTAACTAACCATGCAGGACACGGCCCACGCCGGGATCCCGACGGCCCACCGAGACGGCCCGCTGAGATGACCCCTCGAGCAGGCTCCGCCTCGCTCGAGGACGCGCTCCCCCTCGGGCGGGCTCCGCCCCGTTCGAGGGGCAACCCTTTCCCTCGAGCGGTCCCGCCCCGCTCGAGGGATCGCCCCCCCCTCGAGCAGGTCTCGACTCGCTCGAGGGTTCGCTCCGCCCTCGGGCCGGGGCCCGCCACGCTCACGGGCGCGCGCACGCGCGCGCCGGCCCCGTACTTGGGCATTTAACGCCCGACGCCGCGGGACGGCGCCATCATGCGCCCCGGGTCACGCCCGGTGCCGCCGCACCAACTCCCCGAGGGGAGGAGCCCATCCCCGCCCCCGTGGGATGGACGTGCGTACGGCCGGTGTCGGTCCCGTGACACCGCGCGCCCACTACGATGCGGCTAACGCGCCCGACCCTCGAAAGGGGGGCGGCGCACCCTCGATTCCACTTTCCCGTGACCCCGCGGAGTTGGGTGAGGGGCGCCGAGCGGCGGTGGATGGCCATCCGGGTCCACCCGTACCGTGCGGTTGCCGTACCCACGCGTGCGAGCGCACGCCCCCGCGCACCACCGGCGCACGCCGGACCACCGCAAGAGCCACTCCCCGCTGCCGCGGGGCGCATTGGGAAGGAACGCCGTGCCGCCCGCGCCGGCTCCCCCGTGCCAGCCATCATCGCACCTCCTCCTCGAAGCCTATCAGAGGACACCACCGCCATCGCCGCCTTCCTACCCTCCCGAATCGACACTTTGTTCGGGACGGGTAGGCCATCATGGCCGGATCGCAGCGAAGATCGTCCGGACGACCGCCCACTCTACGCCGTAGCACGACGTGCTCCCTCACGTAGCTAGGTAGCGCGGCGTGCATGTAACCCGTCGCCCCCTTGGCCTATAAAAGGGGGAGGCGAGCCCCCAGCCGCGGGGGGGGGGGGGGGAAGTTGAGAGGAAACGAACGAGTTCAGTTCGACACAACACTCCGTGCACTCACTCTCTTATTCTCCCACAACATCTTCAGCCACTCCACCAGGGACTTGGGAGCCACGCTTCCTCTCCCGCCTTGCTTGTACTTGCCCCACTACAAGCACCCCCGGTGCCGAGCAATATAGTGCCACGAGCACGCCCCTGCTGGATGTACGGCACCCTCGGCCGGAACCAGGATAAAACCTTGTGTCATTTGTTGCTTGGCATCGACCATTGAGGGATAGACCTAGGCGTTATCTACTGGTTAGTGTCGGGACCATATTCCGCACCGACAAGAAGCAAGATCAAGGAAGGATCCCGGTGGTGATCTTGTGTATGTATCATTGTTATAGTTGAATTATCGAGTTGAATCTTTTCCTAGCGATCAAGTGTTTCCTCGAAGATTTCGTTTTTCGATCGGCTTTGCTTATTCCAATTCTATTCGCGCGATAGATTACATAGGGTGTTCTTGTAGCCTCGGTGGCTAGAGGTACACGCCGGATCTTCCGAGAGAATCTCGACTTGTCTTTTGACTCGCCCTAAGCTCCCCGCATGAATAGGGATACGTTGTGACAGAACGGGGGTCTCGAAAGGCGGATGTTTTCGGATTTGGACGGAAACCACGATTTAAAGAGGCTTTTATTAAGATTCGATTTGCTACTTCTTCTCTTGCTTGGAACTTCAACAAAAGGCTTACCCCGATCCCTCTAGATCGGTTTATCTACCTAATCTTACTTTGTTTTCTCCGGTTTTTAGTAGATTAGATCTGTTTTGTGTCTTTAACTTAGATGCATTAGGTTTTTATTCGAAGATTGAAGTTATTTGGCTTTAATAGATTAAGTCTTGCGTCACACATTTGTTCCACGGATTCGATACCTTGGGTTCACCACTCGAGGGAAGAAGGGTCCCTTGACTACGACGGGAGACTTGTACGCTTGCGAGTCGCGAACGAACTTTGATACAATCATTAACCGTCAACATCGGCGTTGGCGCGGAGGAAGTCGACGAGCACCACTTCCTATTTGGGGTCGAGGGTGGAGCTGACCCTCAACGCCTTGCCCTCAGGGGCTGAAGGATCGAGGGGGACCTCCTTGGTCTGCTCCGCGGCCTCGAACGTGCCGGTGTGCTTGGCGGCGGAGTCGAGGTCGTCGTTGACCATCTTCTCCAAGGTGGTCACCAGCGCTTCGTCCAGCGCTAGCGCCTCTGCGTGCTCTACGCACTCGACGTCGCAGTCGAATGCGTGCTCGATGGACGAGCCGACGGTGATGACGCCGGTCGGCCCGGCATCTTCATCTTCGAGTAGGTATAGTTGGGGACCGCCATGAATTTGGCGTAACGGGGGTCGCCCAAGTATGGGCGTGGTAGGCTCCCTTGAACCCCACTACCTCGAAGGTGAGGATCTCCTTGCGGAAATTCTTCGCGGTGCCAAACCAAACCGGCAGGTCGATGCCCGAGGGGATGGACTCCGCTTGCCGGCGCGATGCCGTGGAACGGCTTCGTGTCGGGCCACGCCCGGTCCACCCGATCCCCATCAAGCGCCAGCCGTATGCGCGCGCGTAGAGGATGTTGAGGGCTGCCGCCCCGTCCATCAAGACCTTCGAGAACCGCGCGTTCCCGATGATGGGGTCGACCACCAACGGGTGCCGGCTCGGGTTGGGGACGCGGTTCGGGTGGTCCTCCCGGCCGAAGGTGATGGCGTTCTCCGACCAATTGAGGAAGGAGGAGGCGCCCTTCTCCCGCGGCGAGGACCTCGTGCCGCTCCTTCTTGCGGTCGGCGGGTCGACATGTCGACCGGTGGGCCCCCAAAAATGAGGAACACGTTTTCTACGGGCGGGGGAAGCCGCCGCGTCGCCATCTCCCCCTGTCTTTCTTGGCCTCTCCGCCTCCTTCGCGGCGGCGCGGCCATAGAACTTCTTGAGCATGTCGCCCCGCTCAAGGGTGTGGTTTACTCGGGGTCTTGTGATAAGGACATGGCTTCTTCGACGCATGTCGTCGAACACCCCCGACCTCGAGGGGCCGGCCGAGGGCCCCGTCGAGCCGGGTCAACGGGGCCGAGGGCCTCGGCATTGCCGCCGTCGCGCCCTCGCTCGCGCGCCTCGCGCGCGGCTTCTTTCCCTCTTGCCCCGCTTGTCGTTGCGGTGGGGGCTCCCCGGACTTGCCGCCCTCCGCGGGCGCGTCCTCCGGCGCTTGCCCTTCTTGCGGGGTCGAAGATCGCCCCCACGGCCTCCTCTCCCGAGGCGAAGCCGGTGGCGATGTCGAACACTCGTTGGAGTCCGCGGGCGAGCCGCGTCCGCCCTCCCGCACGAGGTCCCGCACGTGGTGCCTTCGAGGAAGGCGTGCACGATCTCGGGAGCGCGCCACGCCGGGAGCTCCGTGCGGCGCCGCTTGGAGAAGCGCCGCATGAAGTCCCGCCGGCCGACTCGCCGGCCTCGCGCGGGGAGCGCGCGGTCCCGAGAATTCCCGGGCGCACGTACGTGCCCACGGAAGTTGCCCACGAACGTGCGGACCAGATCGTCCCAATTGTGGATTTGGCTGGCGGGCAGGTGCTCGAGCCATGTCCGGGCCGCATCGCCGAGGTGCAGGGGCAAGTTGCGGATGATGACTTCATCGCTGGTCGCCTCGCCCAGCTGGCAAGCCAAGCGGTAGTCGTTGAGCCACACGCGGGGATCCGTCTCTCCGTTGTATTTGACAATGGTCGAGGGTTGGCGGAAGCGCTGGGGGGAGGCTGCCGTGCGGATCTCCGGGCTGAACAGACGGGTCCCCGGGGGTTCCGGCGTTGGGGAGCGGTCCTCACCGCTGTCGTAGCGCCCGCCCCGTCGAGGGTGGTAGCCCACAGCTGCTCGCGCGTCCGCCTTGCTCGTGCGGCGGGCGTTGATGACGTTGCGAGCGTCACCGTCGAGGGCTCTGCGCGTGTCAAGGAGCCGTTCCTTGGCCGGTGCGCGTCCTGAGTTGGCGGGATGCTCCGCCGCCCCTTCTGCGTGGACCGAGGGTTCGCCTCCTTGTGCGGCCTCGTCGCCCTGCGCATCCCCTTGTTGGCGTATGCGCGAGGCCGAGCTCTCGCCCGCCTGCGGACGCCGCTTGCTCGATGAGAGTCCGCACCTCGCGGTGCGGATCTCGTGCCTCGAGAGTCGAGGGCGCCGCATGGCCCGTAGCGGCGTTGCGGCGGCGACGAGCTTCGACTTGCCCGCGGCGACATGTCGTGGGTTGTCGGCGTTGATGCGGTCGTGGGCCTGTCTGCCCAACTCCCGCACGCATTCACCGCGAGCGGAGGCTTCTCCGCAATCGAGGCGCGGAGCGCCCGCACCGTCCGTACTCCTCCGCCGCGCTTGGCCTCGAGCTCGCGGGCTTGGGCCGCCCGTGCATCGGCGTCGGCCTCGGGCCGGGGAGCGCTTGGCCCCGCGGCCGGCGCGCGCGCGATCCCCCGGGGGCGGGGGTGACCTCCCCGTCTCGCGCCCACCGCGCCGCCGGGCGTTGGCCGGGTCATTGGTGATGACCCGGCGTAGCACTCCCGCGCGGGGTCGTAGCTCCCGGTCCGGAGTCGTCGGAGCAGGCCGAACCGCAGTCCGTAGCGGCAAGGAAACGCTCCGAACATGACCGGATCGGCACGCCGAGAAGTCCCACTCCGCATAGCCGTGGCGGTTGGCGGGCGCAACGCGTCGAGGGAGCCCAGAGACGACTCGTCAGCCACTGAGGCGCCGGGATCCCTGGCGACGAGGACGTGGCGGCCAGGCGGGACCTTGCGCATCGTGGTGCTGACGTTGTTGTTGTAGGCCGACGTGGCACCACGCAACCCAAGGGGGGATGCGCGGTCCGAGACCGCGCGTTGTCCCGCCGGGGGCGGTGGCGGTGGGCGCGCCGTGTTGAGAGGCGGCGTGCTCAGCCCTACCGTCGCTCCGACCGCGCCCGGCGCGAACGTAGCCCGGAGCGGCGGTGGCGTCGCGGCGTCGTCGGACTCGCGGCATCCGCGCCC
This sequence comes from Cenchrus americanus, assembly GCA_947561735.1. Taxonomy (NCBI): domain Eukaryota; kingdom Viridiplantae; phylum Streptophyta; class Magnoliopsida; order Poales; family Poaceae; genus Cenchrus; species Cenchrus americanus. The sequence goes on along the minus strand of OX387241.1, from coordinate 25,655,160 downwards.
GCGGGCGTCCGCGCCGTGGTGGCGCGTGCGGGCCGGGACCGGAGCGGGCCGCCGGCCGCGCTGCGCGCGCAGCTCCTCACGGTTGGTCAGGCACATGAGGTAGCCATTCCCCGTAGCCTGAAAGTTCAGGCCCCCGAACCGGATTTCGAACCCGGCGGGGAGGGGGTCCGAGCTGCCCATGTTGTAGCGTGTACCGCGGTACTCAGTGCGGATCACCATGGAGGGAGTTGACGGATTGACCTTAGGCGCTCAAATTGCCCCACGGTGGGCGCCAACTGTCGGTGCGGAATATGGTCCCGACACTAACCAGTATTAAGCGCCGTGGTCTATCCCTCAATGGTCGATGCTAAGTAAGAAGTGACACAGAGTTTTTATCCTGGTTCCGGCCGAGGGGGCCGTACGTCCAGCCAGCGGGGGCGTGCTCGAGGCACTATATTACTTAGCACCGGGGGTGCCTGTAGTGGGGCTGCTACAAGCAAGGCGGGAGAGGAAGCCTGGCTTCCAAGTCTCTGATGTGATGGCGGAAGATGTTGTGGGAGAATTGGAGAGTGAGTGCCTGTGTTCACCTCGTTGTCCTCTGTTCCCCCTGCGGCAGGGGGGTTCGTCCCCCTTTTATAGATCAAGGGGGAGCGAATTACATGCATGCCGCGCTACCTAGCTACGTGAAGGGGCGTGGCGTGCTATGTTGTAGAGTGGGCGGCCGTCCGGACGATCCTTGCAGCGATTTGGCCATCATGGCCTATCTTGTACCCGAATAGTGGCGGTTCGAGGGTAGGAGGGCAGCGGATGACGGTGATGTCTTCTGACGGGCTCGGGGGAGCTGCTGACGTTGGCCTGTACGGCGTACAGAGGTAGGTAAAACGGCATCCCGTTCCTATACGCCTCCGCCGCACGGAAGTTGTTGCGCGCGCCGCGCGTGCGCCTGCACGCACGGGGGCGGCTGCCATGCCGTAACAGTGGCAGGGATGGCGTTCCTTCCGCCTAGCGCCTCCGCCTAACCCTGTAGGGTCACAAGAAAGCAAATTGAGGGTGAAGCTGGCCCCCCTTCGAGGGCTCGGCACGTTAGCCGTCTCGGAGCGTGCGCACGGCGGCACGGGGACCGACACCGCCGCGCCGCACGCTCACTTCCCACGGTGATGGGGATGGGCTCCCTCCCGGGGAGTTGGTGCGGCGGCACCGGGCGCAAGCCCCGGCGCATGATGGCACCCTGTCCCGCCGCTGTCGTGGCGTTAAATGCCCCAGGTACGGGGGCGCATGCGAGCGAGGGCGCCCTCGAGCGAGGCGGACCCCGGTCGAGGGTGGAGCGGACCCTCGAGCGAGGCGGAGCCCGCTCGAGGGAGAGCGGTCCCTCGAACGGGGCGGAGCCGTTTGAGGGAAGCGCACCCCCTCGAACGGGACGGAGCCCGCCCGAGGGAGGCGCGCACCTTCGAGCGAGGCGAAGCCTGTTCGAGGGGATCTTCGAGGGGGGCACCTTGATGGGCCGCCGAGGTCCTTTGCAGCGTGGGCCGTATCCTGCACGGTTAGGCAAGGCATGTTTTGTTTTGTTGCAGGTTTTAAGTGGGGATTCCCCGGTTGTTAAAGGGGACCCCTAGGGCTGTCCCCGACACCTCCAACTCCTGCTGCCGGCAGACAAAGCAAGAGAAGACATGGGTCAGGGGAAGCGCAAACGCGGAAGAAACGAGAGCGGAAAGACCGCAAAACCCGGCGAGAAGTCACAAACCTGGAAGACGCACCATGTGGGACCTCCATGGACCCGTAGCGCCTCGTTCAGTGCCTGGTTGAGCGAGGCGCTGTGGTCGCGGAATTCCTGCCATAGCGCCTGCTCGGCCTGGGCTTCGCTGAAGTGGGCCGGCGGTGTGTTAACGCGCTCCACCCCAGCTCCGAACGCGTCGCAGTGCCGTTTGAAGCAGAAAGGGCGGCGCGGGACGACGAGGCCTCGGCGCCGTGCGTAGGGCGCCCCGACATCACGCAGCCATCCTCCCTCATCACAAGCACCCCCACCGGGGGCTCGGGGGCTGGTGCGGGCAGGCTCTCCCACTGGCCCCATCCAGGCGGCGGGACGTCGTCGTCCGGGACATCCACCATCGCCACCTGATTGCCACCGCCAGGGGCAGGCGCCGACAAAACCGATGGCGCGGTGGCCGCCATGGTCATGACCGCTGTTGTGGCCGTCGCCACCTGCTGCGGCTCTGTAGCTGCGGCCATGCTGCGCGGGGGCTCGCTCGTTGCCGCCGTCGTGCTCCCCATCACCCTCGGCGCCCTCGATGAGCACCGCCTCGTGGGGACGGACGCGTCCGATCTAAGCGCCTTGGCGGGCGCAAGGGGGGGATGGTCGGCGCCACCTTGCGAACGCAAAAAACAAAAAGATTAAACTCCTGCCTCTCGAGATGGGGGCGTCTGGAGGAGTGATTGCCTACCTCAAGGTGGAGAAGCCCTGCTTCCTCTTCCTCGAAGGCTGGACAGGCGCTGTGGTGGCGGCTGCCGTCGCCACTGCAGTGCTCCCAAACGCCTTTGCGGCGTGCGCCGGTGCCTCCGTGGCGCGCATCGCCCCTTCCGTAGACCACCTGGCGGTGCGCACTTCCGCGCCCGCCCCAGGCGCCTGTTCCTCTGCCGCCTCCGCGGCTCTTGGTGAGGGGAGCGCAGGCTCCCACCTCTAAGAGGGGGCCTGCCCCCCGTCGCTCTCTTCCTCTTCTCCCTCTCCCGACAACGAGTACTCTGAGGTCGCCGGAGGAGAGAGTCCCTGCTTCTTGCGCAGCCGGTATTCCTCGTCCCTTTGTTCCCAGCGCTCTCGCTGCCGGATCCTTCGCTCCTTCTTGCGCGCCGCTCGCTCCTGCTCCTGCCGCTGTGCCGCGTGCACGCTCGAGCTCGGGGCGTGGGCGGGTCGGACCGCGCGGAGTTCACGACCACCCTATGCTGGGAAGAGTGAAATTTCAGAGTCGCGGCGGTGCGTCGCGGAGGAATAAAGGAAAATGGGGAGAGCCTGCTCACCGGCGGGGCGTCGGGAAGCATAACGAACGACCAAAAGTCGTCGTTGCTATGCCTGACGGCCTTGAGGCTGATGGCGCGCCTCGCCCTCGTGGCCGCATACTCCAGGGGGAAGCGGTTGTGCACCAACCACGAGCGCGCCAGCGACACGGGGTTGGCCGTCTCGCTCATCTCGTAGATGCGGAGCTCCCTCTCCATGAGGGGAATGATCCGCCTGTGGTGGAGGTTCGCGAGGACCGAAGCCGTGCCCAGCCCAGCGTCTGCCAGACCCTTCAATGCAAGTAGGGCTGACTCTAGCTGGTCCTGGTGTGAAGAGGGGGATAGGCGGTGCCACCAAGAGTCAGCATTCTCCTTCAGCACCTTGCCGGTGTAGGGGGGAGGCCGGGCTCGTCGTTGCGGAGATAGAACCACCCCCGCTCCCACTCCGCGTTGTTGGAGGTCATCGTGCAGGGAATTTAAAATTCCCTGCTCGAGTCCCGCAGTGAAATCGACACGCCGCCGGCACCTGTGGCTCAGGCGTGGTGAGCATGTGCAGCTCTGCGTGGAAGGGGTGGACCCAGAGATCCCAGTTCACTGGGATCCCCAGGAACCCCTCGCAGACGCCAACGAAGGTAGCCGCCTGCGAGATCGCGTTCGGGACGAAGTTGTGAAACTCCACCCTGTAGTGGTGGCATAGCCCACGCATGAAGCAGCTTGCCGGCGCGGTGAAGCCGCGTTCATGGTGCCGGACGAAGCTGACCACGTAGCCGAACGGCGGGTTGGGCTCCCGATCCGCCGCCGGCGGAACAATCCATGCCAGAGGTTGCCTGTCCACGTTCGGCGCCAGCTGGCCGCCGTTCACGAGCTCATTCAGCGCGAACTCCGTTGTTGTGGGGAAACCCGCAACTTTCGCTCACGAACAATAAAGGGAAGACAAAAGCTCTAGAACCAAAACCAAAATGCTGAACAAAGGACAGCCAAAGTCTTCTTTCTCAACAGTAGATTTCTCAAAAGTCGATCCCCTTTACAAGTGCCGGTCCGTCTCCTTTTATAGGGAGGCGGGCGGACTTTTTACATTCCGAGAACACACTTGTGTAAAACGAATCAATACAGAATGTGCTAGGCTATCTTCGGGTAATCTCCAATTAGGTCTCCACGTAATCAGCGCTTCATGATGTCACGCCGCAAATCGCGGCGCCTTTCCAGCTCTTATCACGTGCGCCTGTCGGGGTGAAAACCCCCGAGCCTTTGGAGATCCCCCCTTTCGCCTGGCACTCTTCGTCACCTGAAACGAAAAACCACACTCAAGTTTGAACTCGTTAGGTGTTAGAAACAACGAAACCCCCTGAGCGAATCCCAGGCCGAGACTGCCTGGGTGAATAATATTCGCCCCAGAGGTTTCGTCGCGGAATAAGTTGCCAAGCCTGACCGAGACCCTGACACCCTGGGCTACACTGGATTCGTTTGGCAGCTTTGCTGGCGACGAAGGGTACTGGCCGAAACGCAAATTCCGAAAGATGGAAAAGGAATCCGCGGCTCCTGGGATTTCGCTGTCGAACCTTTCGCATAGTCACTCTTTCATTTTTAGGTATACGAAAGGCTTGATTCCAAATCCCCCCAACAGAATCCCCTCGATGGCGAGGCGCTTGCCTTGATGCAATCCTGAGCTAGCAAAACCCAGGGATCGAGAATCGAGGCAGAAGAAAACGTCTTCCCAAGCGGCGGTTCCCGGGGGTCTCGCTGGAAATACCTAGAATGCCCTCAGGCTGCTGCTTTTTACCGTTGAGTTTGAAATTTTCGACCGTTGCGATTTACCGCCTATAAATAGCCGGGAGCCGACGCCGCTGCAACCCCGCCAGCATTTCCAACCTTGCTTCTCTCTTGTGGATTTTTTGCCTGCCGTTTCCGCCTTTGCCTCCGGTGAATCACTTTAGCGGAAGCCCCAGTCGATTTGCGAGGTTAGTTTTACTTTTGCTTTGCATACACACATTCGTTTTTCAGTTTCTAGCGTTACGCGCTTGAGTCCATGTTTCTAAGGGAGCCTAGCTGTTTGCGTCAGGCATTCAAACAAAACCATGGAGGACGAAGGATCATCGTCGAATCGCGGAAAACAGGCTACACCGAAAGTTACGGAGGCTGCCGCGACATCCTCCACCTCGACGTCTAGCTCGGAATCTGGTAAGATTTCTGGTTTGGATTGGTCTGCCAGCTCTCACGAGAGTGGTAGTACCTCGTCTTCTTCTAGTAGCGATGAAAATAGCGGTTCGGGTCGAAGTTATGTCGAAATAATGCCTAGCGACACAGATGTTGGAAAACGTGTGCTTGTCGACGTGGAGGAAGGCGAGATAGGGGTGGAGACTGATGCGGCTGTAGAGGAGTCTGAAGGGAACCCAGCTGGGGCGAAAGCCCGGACCTGCTACATTGGTCGATCCTTGATGACTCAAGCTGATTTGGATGCACTGCGGTTGGAAGGGTGCTTCGAGCCTGGAGTTTGCCGGTTACCTGCGAGGGAAACCACGCCGAAGCCCCGTAAAAATGAAAGTGTGGTCTTTCGGGATTTTTTCACTGTAGGCCTTCGGTTGCCGGTATCCAAGAAGTTTGCAGATATCTTGGCGGCTTACGGCGTTCAGATTCATCAGCTGACGCCTAACTCTATCCCACAAGTGTTGAAATTTCTATGGGCATGCCGGACCTTCGCTGGGGATAATGATGTCGAAATCTTCGTTCGACACTTTGAGATTCATTGGGCTAGAAGGCTTGTGAAGGTTGATGATGAAGACAAAGAAGCTCAGTATGGCTGCTGCACCTTCCAGACCCATCGCCTGGCCAAGAATCAGGCTCCGGTGGAGCTGGCGCCGGCATATAAGAACAAGTGGGCCAATCGATGGACTTCGTATTGGTTTTATGTTCCCATTGAAGTGATAGGTCGAAATTCAAAGCAAGAAGAAGTGATAACATTCGATTTGGCTAGCCGCATTGTCGATTTAGAAGTTGAGCTGTTGCCAGAGCTGACGAAGGCCAGCCGATCCTCAGCAAGTACGACTGCATTTTATCAGGCGACACGTGTGATCACTACGCGCGACGCCTTGGAGGAATTTGTGGCTGCCGACGTCTGGCCATGCCAGCCCCGATGGGGGTCGTGGGCATTCAAGATGCAGTGGCTGCCCGGGCTGGACGACGATGTGCGAAGCCCCATCTTCAATGTCAAGCGGCCCAAGGATATGACCGACGAAGAGATTGTGGCTGAAGTAGAGAGAAAAGTTGTGCAGATGATAGGGAATTTCACCCACAAGGAGTGGGAATGTGCCCAGAGAATTTTGAAACATCAGGGTCGTGTCAATCGAGTTTTTGATGAGATGGGTGTGACATATTCCCCTCGTCCGGTGCCTCCGACGGCCGGCAAGAAAATGCAGCCCCCGGGCAATATTGGGTCTGAGGCCATCGAGACCTCACGAAAGACCAGGCCAGGCAAGACTGGCTCAGTTGTTGATAATGTTGTGAAGAATAGTAAAGCCCAAGACATCTTGGCCAAGCGAAAGGCGGATGCTGCTAAAGCCACCCTGCCACCGCTTGCAGAAAAATCCACTAAGTTGTTGAAGGTTAATGAGACTTTGGCCCGTCGCAAGGCTGAGGCGGCGAAAGTGGCCGCGGCTGAGTGGGAGAAGAAGAAGACACATGACCCCGCCGTCTCCGGAGAGGCGGACAAGGGATTGGCCTTGAGGAAGAGGTCGTTGGATACTGCCGATAGGGTGAAACAACTTGCGGTTAAGGAGAAGGAGCCTGATGATGCCGAGGCTTCCGCAAAAAGGGCGCGGATTGATCCAGTCGCAGAAACTGACGAGGATGTCGACATTCTGACAACACCTCAAATTCAACCTTGCACCAAATATCCTCCGAAAGGATCAGCGTAGAGAATGACAGAGGAGCCTTCGCCAGTAGGTCTAGCTGATGCAGAGGAGCTGGAGGCGCGCGAGGCCAGGGGCAGGCGTGTTGCTGAGCTGATCCAAAAGGAGATTGCCATGGCCGACGCGGCTCCGAAAGAGCATGTGGCCGGTCTTGTAGATGTCATAGATGAATCAGAATCTCTTTGCTACATTGACGACGACACTACTCGAGCAGAAAAAAGTCCAGATGCACCTCTTCTGCAGCCCCAATGCGAATCTGTGGTGAATTTGAGCGAGAGCTCTGGTGCGAAGGCTCAAGACCCAATTGACCTAGATGCTCCGGAAGTTGAGGCTTCCGCAGCGCACGCGTCTCACTCGCCTCCGCCAGTGTCGCGGGATTTTGACCTGGTGGCAGCGAGGCCCACTGAAGCTGTCGCGCCGGAGAAGGTGACAGCGCCCGAAAGCCTCCAGCCCGAAGATGCTAGTATGATGCTTTTACTTAGAAGTGGAGTTTTCGTGTCCTTTCTTTCTAACATGCGTTTTGTTTGCTTACGCTTCTTGTTTTCGCGCTAGCCTTGGCAGCGAAGACTCTGGTCACCCTGAGCGCTAAGGATCGGGAGAAGGATAACTCCCAAAACGAGATGGACCCTTCCGCTTCGAGGTCAAGTCTCGCGTCATTGCTGGGGGAACCTGGTATGAAACTTCGCTTATCGCTTTGCTTTTTGATGTTTGACCTTGTGCCTTCGTCGTGTTGGCGATGCGAAGGATACGGGCTGAATAACGTGGTTGTTGACCACCTTGCAGATTTTGAATGCACCCTGGAGGACTTAGGCGTTGATGATTTAATGAAGGTCGTGCGCGCTTATCTTTCAAGGGGTATCGTCGCTTGCCAGAAGGGCTTCGAGAAGGCGACCTCGGAAGCAAAGACCTCTCTCGACAAGCAGAAATTGCTAGAAGACGAGAATCGACGCTTGAAAGAGGAGAATGAGAAGTTGAAACGTGATGCTTGTGAGCAAGCGAATCATCGCGCCAAGCAGCAGGAAGCCCTGGACGCTTTGAAGAAAGAGCTTAAACTGAGCGTGAAATGCTATGAGGAGTGTCGTCAAGAATTGAAGGACATGGTTGTGCAATACGACGCGCAGAACATCCTTCTGGAGGCCAACGCCAACCTCATTGCGGAATTAAAGAAGGTGAAGGGCGAGCTCGAAGATACTTTGGAGAAGAACGAGGCTTATTGTCACCAATGGGGTGCGTATCTAGCAACTGAGTATCGCCGAGCTTTGGAAAGTTTCGGTGCCGAAGCCCAGGATTTTAAGATTACCGACAACATCTCAAGTTTTGTGGAGTGGTTGCATAGCGAATTAAAGCTTCTGCCCGATACTATGAGCAAGATTGGGGACTATGGGGCAGCTACCTGTTCTGAAATGCTGCTTAATCTTCTCGAGCGACAGGGTTGTGATCATTTCAAAGCTTTTGGAAGTCGAGGCTTCGCATTCCCTTCACCCGACGACGTACCAGCCCCAAGCAAAACGGTTGATCTAATCAATAAGATCATCCTTCACAACTTTTGGGCCAAAAGCGGGCGAGCGCACGCTCGAAAGAAAGCTGTGGATCGCTTGGCGAAGGTAGGCCTTTTCGGTTCATTTCGACTACGACCATTTTTGTTGAACGATTGCTTGCGATGATTGTTAATGCTTTCTTCCTTCTCACAGCTCCATTTTGGGCAGGCAAAATAGGCTTTGGAGCTTCGTGAGCATCGCGTGGCGCATGGTCCTGACGCGACTTTGGGGCCTTACGGACCCCCTAGAGATTGGCCACCGAGAGCAAATGACGATGCCACAGAGCAAGCAATCCCCGGGGCCCCTGTTCGCGAAGTACCTCAAGATGAAGGCGTTCAGGTGGATCCCATCACCGGAGAGGCGTTGGCTCCCCTTCGGCGTTGAATCGACTGGATAGTGCTTTTAGACGAGAACAGAGAGTGGCGTGCCGGCCACTTAGACATTTGAAAGTTGAAATGTAAATTTGTATGCGAAGGCGTGATGCTGAATGTGTCGCCCGTAATTTTTGTCATATTAGGATTCTTGAACGTTTCGAACTGAACTTGTCACCGCTTTCGAGTTGCAGCTTTCGGAAGAAAACGTCTTCCCCCCCTTCGGAAGCGGGGATAATTTTAGTTCATCCATTTTGCTTAGGATTGTAACATTACCGAGGTTTCGAATTTGTTGGCCTGTTAAACGTTGCGCGATGCTACGTGCTGAATTCGCTCGTTTATCCCTTACGGTTTTTCGTTAGGAGCAAAAAACTAGCCTGCGACGCGACGCCTAGGCATGGAACGCGTCGAAGGACTAGAGGCAGTTTTGTATTTGTCAAATTTTATAGCTTTTGAGCTGTTTTTTGACGAGACGTTCACTTGTGTTTTTGGAACATGCTCGCCCTTGAGGCATTCTTTATCGCTTGCGACGTTGTTTCTGCGCAAGTTAGCGATTGCAAAATTCCTACTACGGGGTTATTTCGATTCGAGGCTGAACCGCTTTAGAACGTCCTTCGTGGACGGGCTGTCGAGGAGACAGCTCTTTACAAGATTGATTCTTGTGAATCGTTTCGATTGCACCACTTGTGGGTGGGCTACTAATGGGTAGCACTTTGATGCTCTCGCTTTCGGAGAGGGCTATTCTGGAATAGCACTTCAATTCATCCTCTTTTGGGATGGGCTATCTTGAGATAGCACTTTAAATTACGCGAAAGAAACACAACAAAACTTTAGGGAGGAAGTATTCCATTCACTTGGAAATAAATTTTACATCAAGGCTGTCTCGTTAAAAACCTCACGCTCCAGAGTGGAGTCCTCCCTATGTGAGGAAAAGAGTACCCGCCTTGTTATTGAATTTAAAATGCGAAAGTAAAGACTAGGAAAAAGTAAAGCTAAGATGAATCCTCCGCACTTATAGTTCTGTGCGAAGGGCTTCTACTGAAAGTGAACTACGGAAAGAACTTACACAAGTTGTCCACATTCCACGAATGTGGCAGCTCCACGCCTGCCTCGTCTTTGAGACGAAAGGCCCCATCTCGAACCGAGCTTGAGACCACGTAAGGTCCCTCCCAAGCGAACTGGAATTTTCCTACGGCGTCGGCATTCTTCCTTCTTTTTAGGACAAAGTCTCCCACTTTGATGTCCTTGAGGGATACTTTCTTGTTCCTCCATCTCCTGGTTTCCTCTTGATATTTCAACAGGTTTTGGACTGCATCAAGCCTGTCAATTTCCACTAGATCTTTGTCAACTTCTTCGCTCTCGCGAGAGCTACCGGCCAAAACTCTGGCACTTTCATTGGTGAGTTCTTCGGGGCACATCGCCTCGGCCCCATACAACAGCCTGAATGGAGTGAACTTAGTGGTTCTCGATTCCGTGGTGTTATGCGACAAGATGACTCTCGAGAGCTCATCCGCCCATTTCCCTTTCTTCTGCTCAAAGAGACATTTTTTTATGGCGGAGAAGATTTGCCGTTGGCCCTTTCCACTGCGCCGTTGGACTGGGGATGGTACACGGATGCGAAACAGAGCTTCGTTCCAATTGATCGACAGTACTCCCTGAAATCTTGGCAGTCGAATTGCTTTCCATTGTCGACAGTGAGCTCTTTGGGTACTCCAAATCTGCAAATGATTTGCTGCCAAAAGAATTTTCTGATAGTGGCTGAGGTGATGGTAGCGAGAAGTCTTGCCTCGATCCATTTTGTGAAGTACTCGACTGCCACCACTGCGAATTTGAAGTTGCCCTGGGCAGTGGGAAGCGGTCCGACGATGTCCATTCTCCAGCGCTGCAGCGGCCAGGTAGGTGTGATGAGTTGCGATGGTGCGCCAGGCCTTCGCTGGTGCTTTGCTGCAAACTGGCAGGCCTTGCAAGTTTTTACGATGTGCTCCGCTTCTTTTATGGCCATTGGCCAATAGAAACCCTGCCTGAAGGCTTTTCCGGCCAATGCTCTCGCTGCAATGTGCGAGCCGCACATCCCTCCATGGATTTCCCTCATGAGCTCGATGCCTTGGTATTGAGAAATACATTTGAGTAGTGGTGCACATACTCCCAGCTTGAACAGGACGTCGTCCTTGAGGATATAACCCTTGGCCCGTGCCTGCATTCTTTTGAGGTCGTGGGTTTCGACGGGTTCATAGTGTCCTCGAAGAAAAGCGATTATGGGGGCTCTCCAGTCCAAGCTTGCGATTGCGTTAATAGTGCTGAGCGGCTGTTTGTCTGGCTTTGTGGACGGAGTGGTTAGGACTTCAAAAAACACGTCTCGGGGCATCGCATCCCCCCTTGCAGCTTTCTTTGCGAGCTCGTCGGCTTCGCCGTTGTTTTTTCTGGGCAGATGCTTGACAGTGAATCCCCGAAAGTGCCTTTCCATTTTGCGCACCTCCGCTAGGTACTTTACTAGCTCCGGCTCCTTGGCCTCACTTTCCTTTTCCACATGGTCTTTGATGACCTTGGCATCGCACTTGACTAGGAAGTTGCTAGCCCCCAGGGCTCTCACTTTGCGAAGGCCCAACAGTAGGGCTTCGTATTCAGTGGTGTTGTTGGTGCATCTATCGGATGGGTCCTTGTAATCTAACCTCGCGGCGTATCTTAGCTTGATACCCGTCGGGGAGGTGACAATGGCCGCAATGCCAGCACCTTTGCGCCCCCAGGCTCCGTCACATCTGATTTCCCAGATTGGCACCAGCTCTTCGTCAGCGGTGACATTGCTAGGTGAGGTCCAATCTACGATGAAGTCTGCTAAGATCTGGGATTTGATTGTCGACCTCTTTCCGAAATCTATTGTGTATTCTGATAACTCGGTTGCCCATTTGGCGATTCTGGACGAAGCCTCCTTGTTGATGAACAGATCATTCAAAGGTTGATCTGTGAGGACCGTGACTTTGTGAGCCTCAAAATAATGCCTGAGCTTTCGCGTGGTCATGATTACGGCGTAAGCAATTTTTTCCAGCTCTGAGTAGTGCAGTTTTGACCCTGCCAAGGCTTCGGAGACAAAATAGACCGGGGATTGGAGTTTGCCTTTTTCGGTCTCGACCTCTCGGACCAGAGCGGCGCTGACCGTAGCCTTTGAAGCGGCTACGTAAAGAAGTAGCGGCTCCGACGGTGAAGGTGGGGATAAGGTTGTCATCTTTTCGATGTAATCCTTGAGCTCGGCGAAAGCCTTGCTTTGCTCAGGGCCCCATTCGATTGTGCCTTTGCCTTTCAGTGCCTTGAAGAATGGAAGGCTTCGCTCTACAGATCTTGAAATGAATCTGTTCAAGGCTGCTACTCGGCCGTTCAGTTTCTGGATGTCCTTCTTTGTTTTAGGCTCCTCCATTTCCCTGATTGCTTTAATCTTGTCGGGGTTGGCTTCGATTCTTTTAGCGGAGATGAGACACCCCAGTATCTTTCCTTTCGTGACCCCGAACACGCATTTGTCCGGGTTTAGCTTCAAACCGGCCCTCCTCATATTGGCGAAGGTTTCAGCCAAATCATTTACATGGCTGGCCCTATCGGAACTTTTGACGATGAGGTCATCGACGTAGGCCTGAATGTTTTTGCCGATCTGTGGCTTAAACACTGTTCCAGTCATTCTAGTGAACGTTGAGCCGGCATTTTTCAGCCCTTCCGGCATACGAACGAAGCAGAAGGTTTTGAAGGGTGTGATGAAACTGGTTTTCTCCTCGTCCTCTTTCGCCATCCAACACTGATGGTAATTGGAGAAACAGTCCAACAGGGACATGATTGCGGCGTTGGCCGCAGAGTCTACCACCTGATCCATTCGAGGCAATGGATAATTATCTTTTGGTGTTGCTTTGTTGAGATTAGTGAAATCGATGCACATGTGCCACTTGCCGTTCTTTTTCTTGACCGGCATCGTGTTGGCCAGCCATTTGGGGTACATGACTTCGCGGATGACAGTGGCGTCAAGCAGCCTTTGGACCTCTGACTTGACAGCCACCACATTGTCGTCAGACATCTTTCTTAACTTCTGTTTGCGTGGCTTGACCAACGGGTCGATGTTCAATTTGTGCTCAATGAAGCTTCGGTCGACGCCTGTGAGATCTTTGGCAGACCATGCGAACACATCTTTGTTCTTCTGGAGGAAAAGGACTAAATTTGCTTCCTCGTCAGTCGATAGATCAGAGCCGATAACAACGGTCTGATTGAGGACCATCGCTTCCAAAGGGACTCGTTTGGTTTCGCAGTCTGGCTGGATGTTAATTTTTTCCTTGTATGCCTTCGGCTGTTCTACCACCTCATTGCACTTGACTGCTTCGTCGAGGGCATGCACATTTCGCTGTCCCGGGGTACGGCCTCTTTCTAGGTTGCGACCGTCGTTTTGATGGCCCCAGATTGTGATAACCCCCAATGTTGCCGGGATTTTGATGCATAGATATGCTTGGTGGATGACTGCCTCGAACTTGTTGAGGAAACCTCTGCCCAAAATGCCATTGTAAGGATAATACATTTCCACAACATCGAAGGATAGATACTCACTTCGGCGTTTTGAACTGTGCCGAAGGATACCGGGAGAACCACTTTTCCCAGTGCATTGATGACCCGCCCTCCGAAACCATATAGAGGTGTATCAGGGGGTTGCAACAGATCTCTGTTGAGCCCCATTTTGTTGAAGGCGTCGGCAAAAATGATGTCTGCTGATGAGCCGTTATCCACCAACAGCTTGCCGAGAGTCCAGCTCGCTATGTTTGCTTCTATTACAAGAGCGTCATTGTGAGGAAAGCCTTGCAACCTCACGTCCTCTTCCGAGAAGGTGATCGGAATGTGGGACCACCTTGTTTTTTCAACTCTTCCTTCCACACAGATGTTCCGCACCTCGCGAAAGTAGTGCTTCCGTTCCTTCTTGGTTTCGAATTCCAGGGCGGAGCCCCCTGAAATAGGCATTATGGTACCGACGGATGGCAAAGGATCGCTCTGGCCCTCGAGCTTGGCTGGCAGTGGCGGAGCTGAGGGACCTTTGTAAGGAGGGGGTGGAGGAGGAATAGGATGTTGCTCGACGGGCCTGCGCTCAATGTTTTGAGCCTGGAAAGTCTGCGATTGCCAAGGCGGAGGCTGGGAGTAATTGGAAGGTGACGGTTGGTATTGGGGTGGCTGGAATGGGTTTGCGAACGAGTTTCTCCCGAAACTGGGATTTTGCCAGGCCGGAGCGGAATGGTTTACAACACTCGCTCTCTCTTTTTCCTTCCTCTCTTCTTCGAGGATAGCTTCGAACCTTTTCTTGTCTGGGCAATAGTTTGAGCTGTGATCATCGTTTTCCTTGTGGAAAATGCAGTACCATTTTCTTTTTTCGTTATGGCCTCAGCCTCTGCCTCGACCTCTACCCCTTCCACCACCTCTTCCGCCCCTGCGGCCTCCCCCCTGATTGGAATGAGGAGGACTGGGTGGGCTTGGAACCAGACTCTGCGAATCAGCCTGCGGACAGGGATTTTCCTAGGTGTTTTCGCCATCCAGGCCGAAGACGCCTCGAGGATTAGAGTGTGAGGCGTTTCTGGGATTGGGCCACTCCCTCTCGCTGGGTTGATTGGCTTTCGCAAAATTTTTCTGCTGGGATTGCTCTTCCATGCACATTCTGAAGTCATTGTCTGAGCGACAATACTTCTCGAATTCTTCGTAGAGGCGTTGGATGGTTTTGGGCCTTTCGCGCATGAGATGCGAGCGAAATTGACCGGCTCTTAAACCCACAATGGCAGCATTGATGGCGACAGCGTCCAAGACGTTTGGCGCCTGGGCTCTCAGATGTACGAATCTTCTGAAGTAGTTTTGAAGAGGCTCCTTGTCCTTCTGCTTACAGGAGAAAAGGTCGCTCTCTGTAAGTTCTGGACGCTGGAAACCTTGGAAGTTTGAGAGGATTCGCTGTTTCAAATCATCCCATCCGTGAATCACGCCTGGGCTTAACAGAGAATACCACTGCGCTGCCGCGTCATCAGCGGCGATGATGAAAGATTTCACCAAGACGGTCGAGTCGTCACCACTGGCCGAAAGAATGGCGGCTTCGTAGCTCATCAGAAATTGCCTTGGGTCAGATTGGCCCGAGAATCTAGGCAGTGGAACTGGCCTGTACGTTTGTGGCCATGGAGTGATCTGAATCTCTTGAGACAAGGGAGATTTGGGGTCCCATGGTCTCGTGCGAATGGTGTGAACGTCCTGGTGCGAGGGGCTTGATTCGAAAGGGCTCGCGAGAGGGTTGCGACTGAAGGTGGTGTGCGGAGGGGGCTGGGTGAAAAAATCAGTGCGCTCATTGAAATTGGGTTGGCTAGGAACTGTGTATTCAGGTGAAGGTTGGGTGAAGCTTAAGGATTACTTTGCTTTTAGAGCGCGCAGTTCTTCCTTTAAGCTAGCGATTTTTGCTTTATGTTTTTGGATCTCTGCTTCGTGCTGTATTGCCAGGAGCCTTTTCTTGGTTCTGGCCAATTCCTCAGCCTCCTTGCGCAGTCTGGCCAGCTCCGCCTCTTGCGTAGGGTTGGGGTCTGGGAGCGCCTCTCCCTGGGTGAGCGGAGCCGAAAGGCTTGGCTCCTCGTCCAAGGAGGACGACGCCCCTTTGGTAGAATTGACGGTGATTCTCTTCTTCCTTGTGGACATTCTGGGTTTGATACTCGAGCCAAACACAAGCGGTGGGCGCCAATTGTTGTGGGGAAAGCCGCAGCTTTCACTCACGAACAATAAAGGGAAGACAAAAGCTCTAGAACCAAAACCAAAATGCTGAACAAAGGACAGCCAAAGGCTTCTTTCTCAACAGTAGATTTCTCAAAAGTCGATCCCCTTTACAAGTGCCGGTCCGTCTCCTTTTATAGGGAGGCGGGCGGACTTTTTACATTCCGAGAACACCCTTGTGTAAAACGAATCAAAACAGAATGTGCTAGGCTATCTTCGGGTAATCTCCAATTAGGTCTCCACGTAATCAGCGCTTCATGATGTCACGCCGCAAATTGCGGCGCCTTTCCAGCTCTTATCACGTGCGCCTGTCGGGGTGAAAACCCCCGAGCCTTTGGAGATCCCCCCTTTCGCCTGGCACTCTTCATCACCTGAAATGAAAAACCACACTCAAGTTTGAACTTGTTAGGTGTTAGGAATGACGAAACCCCCTGAGCGAATCCCAGGCCGAGACTGCCTGGGTGAATAATATTCGCCCCAGAGGTTTCGTCGCGGAATAAGTTGCCAAGCCTGACCGAGACCCTGACACCCTGGGCTACACTGGATTCGTTTGGCAGCTTTGCTGGAGACGAAGGGTACTGGCCGAAACGCAAATTCCGAAAGATGGAAAAGGAATCCGCAGCTCCTGGGATTTCGCTGTCGAACCTTTCGCATAGTCACTCTTTCATTTTTAGGTATACGAAAGGCTTGATTCCGAATCCCCCAACATCCGTCACCGTCGAGCATTGCCACGGCAGTGGGTCCAGCACCTGGATTGGCTGGGTGGGCGCCATTGCAGTTGGCGGTGGCGAGCGAAGGCGAGGCGGGCAGGGAACGGAAATGAAGGGGCGCGCGGCGCTCTGGAGCAGAAACAAGAAGCAAGGGGCGACGGGTGCTAAGTGTTGAGGTAAAGGACTCACCCTTCCTTCCCCTTGGATTTATGGATCTAAGGGAGCCATGCTCCCCTTTACCGCGCGCGCCACGCGCATTATTTGTAGGCGACGGCACCCGTCACTGACGAGCGGGCCCCATCACGACCGAAATGGCCAGACGCATGCACACGCGCGATCATTACGGTGCGGCAACCGAAGGGCCGCGGCGGGCCGTCACGTCCGCCTACCCATGTTGCCCACTACGTGCGCGGCTGCGTCGTCTGAAAAGGCGCGCCCGCAGCGCACGACCACGACCACGACTGTGGGCATTAAAATGGCTTGGCTCCTTACCGTGTAAGCAAAGCCCTCGAACGGCCCGAGCACAGTGCTTGTGAAATCCGACCCTCGAAGGGTACGGTTACTGACCAGTGGTCTTGAGACCTGCTCGACGGGAGCGGGCGCCACAGGTGCACTCGATTCTAGAGGATTACTGATCAGCAGCTAGAGGGCCGACCTAACCACGGGCGCATGAGCCTTGTAGATGTAAAAAAGATGGGGGAAACTAGCTGCCACCCCGTGATGGCCCTACTGATCAGGGGTTCGAAGCCTGACCCTCGAAGGGTTCGAACAGGCGCCCCAGATCAACGGAGTCAGGGACGACGAGGGCGCGCGCATTCGAGCCTATCCTCGAGCTCACCAGCTCGAGGGTGCCCCACATGTCGTGTTCAAGAGCCAGCGAGAGCAGCTAGTCGAGGGATCCCATCGTGGCAGAGCTTCCACGCCCTCGATCCCCAGTGAACGGGACCGAGCCCTACCTAGCAAACCCACGCAAGCGCTTTCATGGATGAGTCTTCGGACCATGAGCCTACCCTTATCGAATGGGGCATGGGCGTCCACTTGAATCACCCGATAACAGCTCAACAAGGAATCCGTAATTCACGACCTGCTCGATGGGGGTTACGGAAACCTCACCCTCCGTCCCACTGAGAGATGGCGAGGGAGCGTACAAAACAAGTCGAAGAGCTCGCCCCGATCGCCTCGAACGGGCCTAGGCTCGGGGCCTCGACGCACAGCTACACCTCCTGGGATGCACCGAATGCAGACAATGCCAAATACGCGCGCGTGGCACCGCCGAGGCCGACTGAAATATCACCGATGCCGGCTGAAACTAACACCCCGCACACCGGCAGATCCTGTGAAAAAACCTTGCAGGAGCACCCACGCTCCTGCAAGGCTTCGGGGGCTAGACCCGCGGGTCCGCTAGCGCGGCCCCACGGAATAGCACCAGCAACCAGGAGGGAAGAACGTCCCATCAACAAGTGTCAGCATCTCGGGATCCGAACGGATACACCCACAGATGCTCGGGGGCTACTGTCGGGGACAGCCATAAGGGTCCCCTAAACAACCAGGGAAGACCCGCTTACCTTAAAAAAAATCAAGCACAAAAGAACCTAAAACACGCGTAAGATAAACCCACGGGCCCACGACCCACCAAACAGTCGGCCTAGCCACCCTCATGCAGAACTCCGCTTCGCTCGAGGGGCGCGGTGCCGCACTGGTAAAACTCCGCCTCGCTCGAGGGCCGGTCGCCCCCTCGGGTGCGGTTCCGCCTCGCTCGAGGGCCGGTCACCCCCTCGGGTGAGGTTCCGCCTCGCTCGAGGGCCGGTCGCCCCCTCGGGTGAGGTTTCGCCTCGCTCGGGGGCTGGGCGCCCCCTCGAGCGAGGTCCCGTCTCGATCGAGAGCTGAACGCTCCCTCGAGCGAGTTTCCGTCTCGCTCGAGGACATCACAAGCCCGCCGCCTCCATACTTGCTCCCCCGACATGGGGATTTAATGCACTGACATTCGCAGGCGCCCAAGTCAAAGACAAACCTACGCCACGACGCGCTTGGGAATCACGCCCCGGCATTGCTCCACCAACTCCCCCGGTGAGGCCATCCCCGACACTGTGCGACGTTGTGAGGCATGGCCAGCAACTACCCCGTGGCACTGTGCCACCCACTCCCGTACGGCCGACGTGCCACACCCTCTAAAGAGGACGGTGGGGCCCTCAAAGGGAAGACGGACGACTACTCCACGCCCGCACAGGACTACGCCGTGATGTCGGGCCGGCGGGGCCAGTCACCTCCGTCACCATCGGTCCTGTGCGGCCATCCCCGCCATCCCTAACACCATCCCAGGCACTGCATCACCATCCCCAACACGGTGGGGGGACGGGGCGACAAGATGCCACCACGTCGGCTACTGTGCGCCCTACGTCCTCCCATCAGCCGCACCCTCGAGCCAATGTACGGACGACGACCAAACGGGCGACCCCTACACCGCTACCCTCGAAGCCGCTCCTGGACGGATATAGGGCACGCCATGACGCCCTGCCATATACAAGATTCGCCAGGACGGCCGTCTACTCCGTGGCACTGTACGCCATGCCTTCACACGTAGATGAAAATAGTGTGGCACGCTTGTAAACTGCCGCCTCTTTGGCCTATAAAAGGAGGGGCAGTCCCCAGCCGCAGGGAGATGACGGACAACGCACACTTGCACGCTTTCCGCCTTCACCACGATATTGGCACTTACCTCAATCAGTACCCCTGGGACCTGGAGGATCGGCCTCCTATCTCACCTTGCTTGTAGCCCCCCTCTGCAAGCACTACGGTGCAACGCAATATAGTGCCTCGAGCACACCCATGCTGGACGTACGGCCCCCGGCCGGAACCAGGATAAAATCCAGTGTCACTAGTTGCTTAGCACCGGCCATCGAGAGATAGATCTCAGCGCTTCTTACTAGTTAGTGTCAGGACTACATTCCGCACCAACAAGTGGGAGAGCTCTACAAGGGAGTATGAACTTTTCAAAGTGCCAAGAGGAGCTCTCCCAACCCGGGCATGGAGTATAGATACTCCCCCTTCCCGTTACTAGCTGTTATGTCAAAAATGCGTACCTCACGGACTGTCCGTGATGCCCTCACGGACCGTCCACATCCACATTTGAATTCCAACGGTAAAAACGCAAAGTCAACGGCTGCCATAGGTGCCCGTTGGGCCGGGCGGACTATCCGCCAGGACCCCGCGGACTGTCCGCTAGGGCCTCGCGGACCGTCCGCGGGTAGACCGCGGACTGTCCGCCCAGTCTTCCAGAGCTGCACACGGTTCTGTCTAGTTTCGAGGTTAATTACGGATCGTCCGCCGTAGACCCGCGGACTGCCCGCCCGGAAGTGATCCTTCTAAAAAAACTTTGCCAAAAACCTTGGATATTAAATAAACCTCAACAGCCCGCGGATCGTCCACCCCAGGGGCCCGAATTGTCCGCCCCACAATAGAAACTGACTTTTCTTAAGATTTTCAACGTAACCTTTTTAACAAAAGAAATCGCCACTCATCCAAATGCAATGCATGCAAATTCTTGATCAAAGTGGCACTATGGAAAGTCAAGCCAATGAAATTGATCCCTCTTGATAGTATGACTATCTATCCGGTCATTTATCATCCTCTAATCACCTTATGTTTGACAACAATAAAAACCCTATCTTTTACCTTTGCCTTGAGCTCTTTCCGACACATGACATACAAGACATCCTTGTGCATATTCCATGAACTCATCATCTCACCGGACTAACCTATTCTTTTGTCTCAAATAAAAATGTTAGTCCACAATCATTGTCATTAATTACCGAAACACGAATTAGGGGCCTAGATGCCTTCAATCTCCCCCTTTTTGGTAATTGATGACAACCATGTAAAGGAGTGAAATAAGAAAGGTTTTGTGTTTTGGAATCACTTACTCTCCTCAAAGAAATTCAATAAAAGAGTAGAGTGAATGTCTCCAAAACAAAGAGATAGAGAGAACTCCCCCTACATATGTGCATATAGTTTTCACTTGATTTCTACACATATGCATAAATATAGTAATTTTGACGAAGTTTCCCCTACAAAATAGAGATCAAGGAAACAACCACATATATATATCCAATAAAGTTAAGCAAAGGGTTAGCCTCAAAACTCTACAAGAACTAGAACAAGCCATAATATAAGCAAATTAAAATCACAAACATAGATCATCACATAAGTAACCACAAGTTCTAGTTCTCACCCACATCACAAGCCACAAAGTCTCACAAATTATTACAAGCCAACCAAAGTTCATGCATGACTGAAATTAAACATGCAAGTGCAATGCAAGAGTTCAAAAGTTCCAAATGCATGCAAAGAAGTGAGCTCCCCCTAAAGATCACACATCACTCCTCCAAATTTCTCCCCAATTGGCATCAAATACCAAAAGGTCTAGTCATCCTGAGGCGGCAACGGAGGAGGATAGAATGGCGGAGGGGGACAAAACTGTTGCAGTGGAGCTGGAGCTGGGTAGTAGTGATAAAAATGATCTCTGAAATCCCCAAAAGCTATGTTTAATGTGTTGAAGTTGTTCTGAAGCTGGGTCTGTTGATCATAGATTGACTGGTACTGCTCTGAAGTGGACATCTGAGAAAATCTATCATTCAAAGCATTGAGGTCATTCTGAAGGTCTGTTTGCATATCATCCAACCTTTTCATCATGGGTTCATGCATAGTGTTATAGACATGATGATCAAAAGTGTTCATACTAGTGCCAATTTGCTACTGAAAACCCTACTGCATAGTCTGAAATGTATCATTCATTTGTTGCCCGTATGCCTCAAAATGGGAGTTGAACCCAGATTGCATTTGCTGAAATTGGGTATTCATTGACTGCAGAATATTAGAGAAATAAGAATCAAAGTATCCAGCAGGAAGCTCCCACTGTGGCTGCATGGGATGAACTAGAGGAGGAGGAGGAGGAGGAGGAGGAGGAGGAGGAGGTGGCATAGCATAAGCATCCTCATCAACATTGACATGGCCCGTGTTATCAACATTTACACTGTCATCATCACTAGCATGGACCTAAAAATTTTCATCAACATTTTGAGCCTCTGCAGCTTGCCCACAAGGTGTCAATGGCTTATTGAGAAAAAGCTTTGGCATTGTAAAAAGGATGATAAATTTCATGCCTCACATCACATAGACCATTGAACCCTGTTTTGGTCTTGATCAAGGACATAATGTAAGAAGCAAAATAAATGCTATCTCTGACAAGACGCTTTTTGGTAATCATCTGATCAAGAATAAACTTCACAACATCAAACCTAGTCTCATTCATTATGTGGTTTATCACATTCCAATAATGCTCTCGGACCTTGTCCTTATTTCCACTTTTAGGCACGAATGTGTGTCTTATGATGTTATTGATAACTGACGGATGATGTCTAAGCTCTACTGCTAGCCAGTTCATTATAATTGCATTTGGAGTACCAGGCTCATAAAATACAGCAGTGCGCTCAAGAATATCTTCATTATAGACTGTTGACGGTGTATTTTGGTACAACAAACATGTTCATTACACTTTGGTTTAGATTTGTTTATGGAACTAACCTGCCACTAGGAACACTAATCATATAACAAGTTCATCTTTGTGCATGCATTTGGAAGTGTTGTGTTTATGTAGGAAAACATGGACATAAAGGACAGATTCACAACGAGTTCGAAGGAGCAATTACGGAGTCTTGTTCGTGTTCATGAGCTTGATGAAATCACTTCTAATGGTGACAAGGACCGAAGTGCTATAAAGGAACACCCCCGAGGATTGAAGCGTAAGACTGAAGTTCATGCACAGAGAACCTCCATCTTGGACGCGAGGATGACATCGTCAAAATGGTGCAAATGGAGGGGCAAAGTGCATAATCACACGAGGACCCACGGGAGCGAAGGGGCGACCGAGCCGGGCCGGGATGGGCATGGGCCGGTCAGCCCAAGCCGGCCGGCCTTGCCCGCGTCCCGGGTGTTGACGCAAAATATGCACTCGGCGCCAATCACACAAAGCAAGCCGAAAAGCTTAGCTTCGCACGCGCGAGAGAAAGTGACGTGCCGCTCAATTTTTCCCGAAAATTAACAAAGGGAAAACGGTTAAATACCAAAATTTGGAACCCACGGTGGTACCAGTGCGCCTCCATATTTACGGCCGAGAAGCCAAGCAAGACGACATGTAGCTATGCGAAGCTACCCGTCAAAGAACCATGATCATTCGGGTAAACACAAAGGAAAAAGGAACATTGCCGAATGGATGACGTAAGCATGACAACGATCGATCTTTGAATAAACATGGATGCATGTGCAAAGCCATGACCGATCCTCAATGAAGATTAACATTAAATAAAGCAAAGCACGAACATGATCATGTATTAAAATAAGCATGCATAGATCCAAAGCATTAGTCTACCGCATGTCTAATCACTTTAAGATCCGTCGGGCACGACATCAAGCAAATCTATCCACCGCATGATACAACTTGCATGAAAGAACGCACCACTTTCCATAAATAGATCTATCCACCGCATGATACAACCCAAATATGGAAAGCTAGAAGCACACGTCTTTTAAAACATAAACAACGCACGTGATCTACTCGTGAAGATATAACCGAATGCGGTCGAACAACCGATTCGGGGTCCATGAAGAAGGAACAAACATTACCACGTGAATAAATCTATCAAGCCGAATTGGAAATCTAATCCACCGGATGACTAGCTCCAAAGCAACCCAAAAACCTCGCATCTACCGCATGATACCCGCTCTTTCAAGATTTATACTAACAAAGCAAGCTTGAACCCGCAACACGTAACAACCTAGATCGATTCGGTTTCGGCTATCGAAGAGCACGAGATCCACGCGTCAAAACACGAGACCTACTCTTGCACGGATCTTAAAAGGAAAAGAGCCGATCCAAACCCATCTAGACCGGGCAAAAGAGTGTTACATGAATTAAAACATAATGCAAAACTCATGATAACACAGGGTAACTTAATGAATCTATTGGATCTTGCCAAAACCCAATAGAGCCGATAACTAGCTTCAAGCTAGACCTTAGCCTACCGCATGGCTCGTGATCTAACAAGAAACCCTCTTGAACCAGGCTTGAATCTACCGCATGACACGAAGCATGGTAACAAGACTACTTGCATCGATCTAAATCCACCGCATGATACTAGACATGATACAAGGTTGCCGGTACTCACGGAGGTCGACGGATCGATTGGCCCTCTCGAAGAACTCGACGACACGACAAGGGACTCTAGGGTTTGGCGTAAGGCCGGTGTGTATTGAGGAATGAACGTTTTTTTTTTTTACATACATCCAGGGATCGTATTTATACCCTCGCTAATTACAACCGCGAATGGATACATTGCCTAACTAAGCTTGATCACTCGTCCATCCATTCGCTCCCTCCGATCGAGCCACGTCACCATCCAATCCCGCAAAATCGGCTCCACCGTCCCTTTGCCGAACCGGGAGCGGATAGCCGACCGCGGATCCTTCCGCCGAAAATCTCTCGAAGATGCCTTTCCTTCCACCGGACGGACTCTTTTCCGAATTGGACCCACATGTCATACTCCTTACCAAATTTTGGTGTTAACACATGCCCCTTCAATTGTGGGATAAAAGTAATTTTATTCCACAATTGACTCCGACCACGAATCCTTGAGCCAAACCCGTCAACACCCGTTCTTCGCAATCCGCCGCATTCTTCGTTCGCATCCAACCCTAGATCCCCTTTGTTCCGAGCTCGAATCTCCAATGGCAACTCAGCACTAAGTCGCTCGGTAATTTCACTCCTTCATACCTTTGTTCGGCATTAGGTTTTCAATTTTACCTAAGATTTTCTTCTTCCGCTCTCTTTCGGGAACCATCTACCGCCCTTCGATTCCCATTGAGGCCAATTCGCAATCTTATTATCTCGGTCCCCGAAGGGAATCCTGACCCTCGAGATTTCATTGCCGCTGAATCTCAGAGAATTCCTTTCAAGGTAGCTTTATCTCCACCTCCTCAGTGGCAAGATGCGTTCAAGAACTGGCCTTTGCCCCCAATCGCGGGCTGGAAGACTTGGTACCGTAGGATTCTCGCGGATAAGAGCGGATTGACCAATCTGGATACTCTCCGCATTGCTCAATGTTTGGAGTTATCTGTAGCTGAGATGCCCAAGAATGAAGATCTTCTGATAGCCGCGTGCCACTTCTGGTCCAATGGCGTCAATGCCTTCCTTTTTGGGCATGGCCCAATGTCTCCAACTTTGGCCGATGTGTACATGATCACCGGCCTTGACATCACCGGTCTCGTTCGGCCTTGGAATTTCAAGAACTCCTCGCGCCAAACGGGGGTAAAGCCGGGGAATGGCTACAAGAATTATATTTTGAAACATATGAGAGATAATCCCCTTGGCGAAGTTGAATACGAGCCTTCTTGAACATGTGGTTATGCGGTTTGTCTTCCGTGGCAAGGCCAATGAACCCACTCGAATCATATCGCAATGGCGATCCATCCGGCCGCCGGCAACCGCCTTCCTCTCGGGAAAATTCCTTTTGGGCGGTGTATACCATATGCTTCATCGACAGTTACCCAAATGTATACCGGCCCGAGGATAACGTGCGTCAATGGCCCTTGGTGGTTTGTTCGCATTTGGCCGCAGCTTCACATGCACCGGATCGTAGGCGTCGACTTGAACTCCAGGTCCTTCCCCTGGTCCAATCCCCCTGAAGGAGAGCTTCAAGCCACCAGAGGATGTCAGAGCTATGGAGAAGCAGCCTCGACTGTTATTGTTCAGCAAGACATCACCCAACTCTTCGAGCTGTTCTTCAAAGGCTTCCCCGATCCTCTTTGGCTCCCTTATCTAGGGCCGTGACGCTCCGACCTTCCCCGTCGAGTTTTCCTTTGAGCCCGGCCCTCGGGATGGGAGATTCCCCGGAAATCTTTAATATCATAACCCGCCCATGTATATTACCGGCCGAATTCAATGGAGGGAGGCGAATGCCGCACTTATGAGTACTATCAGCCTAACATCATGGCCAGACAACTTGGATGTGGCCAGCTGCCCCCAAGATTGTTTCTGCATGAATTCCTCAAGCCCAGGGAGGAAATCAAAGAATCGATGCAGTGCAGCAGAGTTTTCAACTATGTGTGCAGTCCCACTGTCTACACATGTCCTTTTGTGCCTGCAATCATAGCTCACCCTACCTTCAACTCATGGTGGCAAGAATTCCACGACCACATCTTCAGTGAACCCGTTCATGTGTTCTGTGCAGAACTGGTGCCTGATTTTCTGCCGAACTCAGAGGTAACACACTGAGCCCTTTGATCAGACTTTTACTCATGGTCCTGACCTCCATCTTTTGTCCACGAACACGCACTCCGCCCCTCGAGCCGGGGTAATCACTTATAATGCCGAAGGCCCGATTTCGAAGATTGGGGTTTAAATCTACAACCCCGCGCCAACCGATGGACAGTACGCTACCACCGATCCCGACCTTTCCAGCCTTGCTTGCCGTTGACAGAGGCAAGGATTGCATCCGGTTCCCCCTCCGAGCGCTAAAAGGAGGAGAACCGTCAAGAAAGTACCGGTTGAGGTAAACTCCTTTACCTTTCGATTCTTGGGTCACTCGTTCTTGATATATCATTATGTATTTCGGACCGAGCCCAACCTTCTTCGTAACCAATACCCGCCGATGCTCCATCCATTGGTATGACTTTTTGTTGTTCTTTCTCAAGGATGAGCACCGGCACTTATCCCTTCATTTGGACATTTGCGAAGAAACCGTTGGAGAACCACTTGTAGATGTTCCCGTGGTTCAACAAAGCGAGCCCTTCCAGGGTTGCATTGCCCATCCCGAGAGAGGTTTCATCTTCATCACCTTCTCGCGAATCGGCACGCTCTCCCGAGATGAATCCCTCAACTCAACCGGAGCCGCCAAGTTCTCCCGGGATGCCATCGCCTATCGCCCAAGCAAGAATGGCCAACCCAACAGAGGAAGATCCGATTCTTCCCCGGCCCGTAAACTCACGAGTCGCCGATTGCCGCACCAAGATCTCCCGACTTGGACGTTTCGGCTCTACTCGGACGCCTCCTCCATCCGCGATTGCTCCCGCTCAAGATACCATTCATGAGGTACTTGGTTCCGCTCTTAATCTTGATACCTTGATGCTAGCATTCTCACCTCGGCAGTGTTGTTTTCAGGATCACGCCCCGTCATCATCGAGCTTGCCATCAGAGGGCCCATCAGCTGCCGATGTGATGAAAGAAGTAAACCGGCCGTTGCCCGACGAGGTATTGCTCAAGCTCAAAGAAATCGCGGCCCGGCTAGAGAAGAACGTCCGAGATCGGCTCAATGATCTCTCGTCATTTTGAAGAGATGTTTGAGCCCATCGGCCGCAAACTTCCCGATGACATCGTGGCTTTTCTCGTCATCCATCTACGACTTAGAGCCCTTCTATGTTCCCTTGAGGCGTGCTTGGAGGAAATTGCGCTCCCGTTCGGCCATTGAAAAGGAAAAAAGCCGATGCCGAACGAAGCCATGAACGGGATACAATCCCAAGCAAAAAGCCATAAGGATGCCTTGGCCGACCCGCAAGCCTCTTACGATCCGAAAGTCGCCGAAAAGGTCGCTCTAGAGGCGGAATTGAAAAGCCCGTCGGCGGAAATGGAGATTGACCGTAAGAAAATAGCCGATCTCCCCGGATTGATAGCAAAGACCGAAGCGGAGGCGAATCGGTACCGTGAGTAAAGCAAAGGCGATGCGATGCGAGCTTATCGACTTATCCGATGCCCAAAAGGACTATCGGAGATCTTGGATAACTCCCACTTGATAGTATCCAATGTTCGTCACGCACTTGCAAAACTCCTTAACGCTTGAATGTTCTTATTGATGTATACCCGGACCGGTCGTTCTTGTAATATTTCCTTTGCAATTTGTTTCCTTTCCTTGGCGTGCTCGAAATGTGAGGCCGAACGACCCATTCGGTAGTGAAACGCTAATCGCCGAACGACACCTTGAATTCCTTTAGCCGAAACCATCGACCCACGCGCGTTTCGGCCTAGAACTCCAAACGACCCGCCGGCGGGTTGGTCAAGGAAATCTCTCCGCCTTCCGATTTTATTGGGACGTGCGCCACGATCCACGCCCACGATTCGAAGCCACAATTACCTTGCCGTGCCTATAAATGTTGCCATAGGTGCCCCTAGCTCTCCACCGGCCTTCTAGCTCTCGAATCTTTGCCAATCTCTCGGCCCTCTTGCAAACAAGGCACATCCCCAAACCGCAATGGTGCGCCGTCTCAACCGCCGCCGCCGCGCTCCGACGAGGCCGAGGGAAGCAGCGCCAATGCGCGCAGGCGGTGATGATCATCAATTTCTCCTTGTCGATCTTCCTTTTGATCTTCCTTTGCCTTGACAATCATCTCCCTTTTTTCGCCTTGATTCGGTGGAATCCGCCCCCGCGCGCCGGCCAATCGGCCCCTTCCCTGATGACTCTTCGGAGTCCGATGGCCACTCCCCGGTGCCGTACGGGGAAGCAGACGCCATTCGCTTCAAGGAGGAGCTAGAAGCGTCTCGTCTTGAGCTGGAGGCCGTCTCCAAAAAAGCGGGCGTGGCCGAACTAGAGTGGGAGGACCAGCGGAAACAACTGCTGGACGCCATCGATGGTATGGTTCTGATTCTTGATTTAGTCCAGCCTTTGATGCTAATCCCTTCTTGTTTGCCCTTCGCAGCTCGTGATGCTGAGCTCAACCAGCTAAAAGCGCCGGTGGAGCAAACAAGGCGGAGAAGGTGAACGCCCACGGCGACACGCCGGCGGAGCGCCCGGCCGCGGTGGAGCGCCGCATTGACGAGGTGGCCGTCCATGGTGTTCGTCCGGGCACCACCTTGGGCCCGGCCGCGATGGCGACGCATACGGACGTCGACTACTCCACCGGGCCGCGTGGCTTCCGTGGCGGCGCGCGGGGAGGATATCGACGAGATCGAGCTCATCCCCGGAGCGCCTCGACGGCCACGGCGACGCCATTGCCGAAATTACCCATCCCCGCTCCGTGCCGAACGTACTTTTCGATTAGATTGTGCTAGGGATGTGTAAATATCGGCAATATATGATGAACTTTTGGAATCTCGCATTTGTTCCGTGATATTTCCCTTCGCATTACATCCGTGAATTTGTCCTCTTTGAATGCATCCGGGAATTGTCTTTAGCCGAACGCTCGCAAACAACCGCCCCTTGGCGCAAGATCCACAAAGGATCCCAATTCGGCAATCCGTAAATACCGTTCAAAGAAAACCCTTCGCACTTGGTGGAAAACCCCGCCGCTTGGTATTACAACAAAGTGTGTGTACCGCCGCATCATCACTCCCAATGCGCCTCCTTGGCCAATAAAATAGCCCGTGGGGTGCTCGCAATTCCACTCGCACACTCCTCCATCACTTCTCGTCTCTTCTTCTCCGCTCGCTAGAAGAAAAACCCCAACGCCATGGACAAGGGTAAACAACCTCGGGGAGCGGCTCGTCAAGGAAGCGTACGATTCGGAAGTGAGTTCTTTCTTGATCTCGCTCCTCATCCTTCTCGCTTGATCTTGCGCTTCATGTTTTTCCTCTCGCCTCTTTCGGCCTTGATTTGCTTCCCGAAGAAATCATCGGAACCGAAGATGTTCCGCAGTACATCTCCTCCGATTCTTCTCTTGAGGCGGAGGATGCCACGCCCGAGCAAAGGGTCATCCATCGACCGCGCCGCCGTGTCCGGCACCCGGAGCGTGACCTCGGGGACATGTCCGTCCGTCCGTCAAGCCGAACGCGAGCGTCGTATGGCGCCGGGAAGCGCTAGTGGGGGGTAAACGCCTCGCCCCCCCTTCATGTTTGCAATCCGGATTTTCTTGCCCCTAACCTTGATTCTTTTGCTCCGGATGTCTCTCGACGTACGGCAACCCGAAGGCGGCCCGGGATAGCTTGGTAGAGGCCGCCAATCGTGGTCATCCTCGTGCGTTCCAAGTCGCCGTCACGGTGGTCCCGGAACAACCGAAGAGGGAGCAACGGCCTCGAAGAAGCAAAGAAAAGATTGAACCATACTTTCGCTTCTTACTCCACGCCTTCGCTTCCCCTCCCTTAGGGGACTTGGCCTTCGTGGCCGCTATGTGTAATCCCGCAAGAAACCGGCTTGTAGTGTAGTATTGAGCTAAGGGCAATGCATCGAGCACCGGCCATTTTCTTTTGTTCATGGATTTTTGTTCTAAAGGCGGCCTCGTCCCCGAGCGCCGCCGTTTCGTGTCGATGTGTATAATCATCGATCGATTTCAATGCTAGGATAATACTTCTTCGGTATCTTCCATTTATTGCGGCGGAAAACTCCTCTCCTAGCAAAGTTTTCAATATGTATGCATTACCGGGAACGCATCCGACCACACGAAAAGGCCCCTCCCGCTAGGGGACCATTTGCCGAATTCACCGTATTTAGTTCCAATCGGCGGTAGCGCTTTCCAAACTAGATCGCCCTCCGTGAACTCGCTTTACTTTTACTTTTTTGTTATAGTATTTGGCGACCCGCAGCTTGTTTTTCTCGATGTTCTCCAGGGCCCTGAGACGGATCATATGCAAATCTTCTAACTCATCCATCATTAGGCCACTGTAATCCTTGGAGCTCAAATCCTTTTGCAGCACTACTCTCCTTGACTCTGATTGCATTTCCCAGGGCAAGATCGCGTGATGCCCATAAACCAACTCGTAAGGAGAAGTCTTTGTAGCTCCATGGGGGGCCATTCGGTAAGCCCACAGCGCTTCACTGAGTACCGAATGCCATCTCCTCGGCTTCTGGTCGATCTTCTTCTGTATAAGCTTGATCATGATCTTGTTAGAAGCCTCTCGCTTGACCATTAGCTTGGGCATAGTATGGGGAAGAATTAAACAGTTTAATCCCCATGCTTTCGGCAAAATCTCTCGAATTCCAATGACACGAATTGTGCCCCTTGGTCGGTGGTAATCGTCCGAGGAATCCCAAATCGATAGATGATGTGTTCCTTGATGAATTCGATCATGTTTTCTCGACGTCACCTTCTTGAGTGGGATTGCCTCGACCCATTTGGTGAAGTAGTCCGTAGCCAAAAGCACGAACTTATGCCCCTTGCTAGATGGTGGATTAATTTGGCCAATCAAGTCTATACCCCGGCCCCCGAATGGCCATGGCTTGATGATGGGATTTAATGCCGATGCAGTGGACTCTTTGAATATTCCCGAACTTCCGGCAATCTTGACACCCCTTGTAATACTCAAAGCAATCCTCTAATATCGTCGGCCAAAAGCATCCAAATTTCGCCTAATAACCCATTTCATGCGATAGGCCGATTGGTGCGCTCCGCATATCCCATCGTGCACCTCGCTCATCATGTTCTTGGCTTCTTCCGGGACCCGTGCATCGCAACAAGGTACTCCATCTAATGATTTATAGAATAAATTGTCATCCGGAAGAACGAACTTGATTGCCTTGTACCCGAGCTTCCTAGAGACTTTTCGGGATGGATCTCTCAAATAATCAACGATTTCTTTCCTCCAATCATCTTCTCGTAAGATCCGTCCCCGAGTGTGCTCACCTCTCGCAAAGAAATGCTTCTTGACTCTCTTTATAACCGGAGGCGCTCCGAGCCGCCGTTTGCTTCCTCGTTATGCTCTCTAGGAATGTGCCTGTAAGGTTACCAATGGAAAGCCCTTCAAGATTTCTCTCGCATTCCTCGTAGTAACTCCTCGCCGCCTCGCTTCGCACTCGTATCGGCCGTTCAATTGCTTGATGACCAACTCGAATCCCCATAAATTTCAACCGAAACGGCCCCGGCTTCTCTCAAATACCGAAGCCCTCGAAGCGTTGCCTCGTACTCAGCCGGTTATTTGTGACGGTGGGTTGTATAGGAATGGCGAATTCGAACATCTCACCCTCCGGGAGAAATTAGTAGGATCCCTACTCCCCCACCTTTGCCACATGATGACCCGTCAAAGAATAGAGCCCATGGGGTAATTTCAAGCGTATTAATTGAAGGATCACGGTGTTCGGTTATAAAATCGGCAATGACTTGACCTTTGATGGCTTTCGCCGATTCGAACTTCAACTCGAACTCTGATAGAGCTAAAATCCATTTGCCAACCCGACCATTCAAAATTGGCATGGATAACATATGTTTTATCACATCAAACTTTGAGTATACAAGGCATTCGGCATTCAACAAGTAGTGCCGAAACTTTGTACACGAGTAGTATACGCAAAGACATAATCTTTCTATAGCCGAATACCTCGGTTTCGGGATCAAGTAGTTTTCGGCTAAGATAGGCTACTATCCGCTCCTTCCCTTCGAATTCTTGAATAAGGGCCGATCCAATAGTTTGGGTATCGGCCGCCACGTACAACTTGAAAGGCTTGTTCAGTCGAGGAGGAACCAAAGACCGTGGCTCCTTCATGTATTGCTTGATTTCCTCGAAAGCCTTTTGTTGTTCGTCACCCCATGTGAACTTCTCGATCCTTCTTTAGCTTCAAAGAACGGAGAGAACGGCAACACCTTCTCGTGATAAATTTGAGATGAACCTTCTCACAAAGTTGATCTTGCCGAGCAAAGGATTGCAACTCCTTGAGGTTGGTTGGAGGAACGACTTCATCAATGGCTTTCATGCTCTTTTTGCCAACTTCAATCCCTCCTTCGTGGACCAAAAACCCCAAGAACTCTCCAAATCGACACCCCAAATGCACACTTGTTTGGATTCATCTTCGTACCATGCTTCCGGTGCATTCCGGGGTTTTCTTCACATCCTCCAGATGGGAGTCATGGCTTAAGGACTTGATCACTACGTCGTCAATGTAGATTTCCACGGTCTTGCCGATCAACTCATGAAAAATGTAGTTCATGGCCCGCTGGTAGGTTGCACCGGCATTTTTCAACCCAAATGTCATGACGATCCATTCAAATAGGCCTATATGACCAGGACACCTAAAGGCCGTCTTCGAGATGTCTTCTATTGCCATAAAGATTTGATTGTATCCCGCGTTGCCATCCATGAAGCTAATCACCTTGTGTCCCATAGCCGCGTCAATTAGCAAATCGGCAATAGGCATTGGGTATCCATCCATGGGAGTAGCTCTGTTTAGGTCCCTGAAGTCTATGCAAACTCTCATTTTTCCATTTTTCTTGTACACAGGGACGATGTTAGAAATCCACTCCGCATATCTCAGGGCCGAACGAAGTTTGCATCAAGTAATCTTTCGATTTCCTTCTTCACATCGGCCAATACTTCATCCTTGTAGATTTTCCGGGCGGTTGCTTATATGGCTTGAAACCGGGCTTGATTGGCAACCGGTGCTCGACGATGGATCGATCCAATCCGGGCATCTCCGAGTAATCCCCGTGCGAAGCAATCTTTATATTCTTTGAGAAGCTTGATTAAGTTTCCCCCCGAAGTCCGGTTGCAAACCCGCACCGATGAACGTCGGCCTTGGCCTATCACCGTTTCCAATGTCAACTTCCTCCAGCCTTATCGGCCGACATGAATCCTCGTCCCGCCTTGCCATCGTGCCATCCACGGGGTTCTCCATTAAAAATTACCGTAAGAGCCGACCGCTTGAATCGGCCGTTGGTCACCGCCGACAGTTCAACAGACCTTCTCCCCCGCTCCTTCCCCGAGAAGCAATCGATGCCTTGGTATTCCCGGAAGGCCGGTTCCATGTTAGCCACGCTCACGGAGTCGTCCGCCCGCACGACCTCAATTTCATCGTCCACCCACCGGATCGCCCGTTGATGCATAGTGGATGGGACGCAGCAGCTTGGCGTGGATCCGGGCCCCGCCCAAGCAAAGCAGGCGTAGGCTCCCTTCCCTTCGATGACGAAGAAGGTGGTGAGCAGCGTCTTGGACCCGATCATCAAGTCCACGTGAGCGCATCCTTTGGTATCCGAGGGGTTCCCGGCGAAGTCGTTCGTGATGATGCTTGTTGGTGTCAAATCGCTCGGGGTCATGCCAAGCTTCCCGAAGGTGGTGTACGGCATCACGTTAATCGCCGCGCCACCGTCGACGAACATCTTGGTCAATGGCTTGCCATTGACGTACCCCCTCAAGTACGCGGCCTCATGTGGCGATTCTTGGCCGGCTTGTCGAAGATGGCCTCGCTTGGCAAGCACCGACCTTGCGCCATCATCTCCTCGGGCGCTCGTCGTCAAAGGCGCGCTTCCTCCCCGCATCACCTCGGTTAGCGGGAGCCATGAACTCATTTGGCAGGAAGTATACCATGCATGCAGGGGCTTGACGCTTTGATCCTTCCGGCTGGTCCTTGGGGCGCCACTTCTGTCTCGTCTGGATCCCGGCTTGCTTCATCTCGCGGTTCCTCAAGCGTTGGACCCGCCTCTTCTGGCTCTTGCGTAGACCGGGTGGGCACCATTGCCCCTTCTGCCAGACGTAGACCTCCTCGTCCTCCTCGTGGTCAGCCCACCTGAGATCGGCCTCGGCGCTTCCCCGGGATGATCAATGATTTCAATTTTTTGCCGCCGATCCCCATTTGGGTGGATCCTTCCAAGTCTTTCGTGGACGGATCGGCGATTGGCGCTTCCCCGCCCGTACTCGGCATATCCGTCGCCGCATTCGGGACGCTTCCTTAATGCGGGTAGTTTCGGCCCTTCGTTCCGGCGGAAGGCTCGAAAAAGGCGCACCCCCGAAGGGGCGCGCTCCCCGCCGCGCGCGCATCGTTCCCCGATTCCATCCGCGCGCTTCCTCCTCGGCCCCGCGTTGCTCCTCCTCGTGACGACGCTCCCGGTAGCGTTCCTTCTCCATCCGGCGCCGCCATTTATTAAGGAGGATACGCGACGTCACCTTGGGTTTGGGCTTGGACGACTCCCCCGATCTCGATGTGGCTCTTGAGAACGCGGGGGCGTCGCCCCGGGACTTGCTCTATGGTCACCCGGCGCTTCGGGTCAACCGATCCATCTTGCTTGGATCCGGCGAGGTCGGGACCTTGACTTTCCCTTTCTCTTCGGCCGTTATCGCATTGACGAAAAGCCGAGCATGTTCTCACGGGAAGGGGTGGCCATCCGGCTTCATCTTGTTATCGAATTTGAGGTGTCCTTCCCGGATAGCCTTTTGGATCCTCATCCCGAAGACCCCGCAAGCCGTTGATGGAGTGGGAGTCCCCGTCATGAAAGCCGCAGTAACGTTTCGCTTTGACTCCATCAGGCCGAAGCATAGAGTGCCCTTCAGGCAGCTTGATTCGGCCTTCTTTTACCAAGAGCTCAAACAACTTGTCAGCCTTCGTGATGTCGAAGTCATAGGTTCCCTTGGTCTGCCTGACCCAACGCTGATTCATTGTGAGAGGCTCTTTACCCCACATGATTTCTGCCGCAGCTATCTCCAATTCGTCGTCAGAATCCTCGAACAAATCCGCTTTGTCCAAGAATTGATTGTAGATATCGGCGATGTCGTGTCGCTTGCCAAACTTGGGGTCCTTCTTGAGGCCATATGCCCGATTGCTCATCAAGGATAATTTCGTGACAGCTTGGCCCAAGTTTTCAAACTCCATCCCAAAGAGCTTTTCGCGCACGGCTGGTAACATCCCGGCGACGGCCATATCGGCTAGCTGATCGTCTGGCAAGTTCAATGAGAAGCACATGCCCTTGACTTCTCTGAATCTTCTCAGAAACTCCAGCGGTGTTTCACTGTGCCTTTGCTTCAGGGTGGCGAGATCGATCAACTTTTTCTCGTAATCGCCGCCGAAGTAGTGAGCGTGGAATTTACGCTCCAAATCTTTCCACCCGGCCACCGACTCGTGCGGCAAGGATGAGAACCACCGAAAAGCCGGACCCGTCGGCCGAGGCGGGGAAGTAGCGAACCCCGAACGTCTCTTCGCCGAACATTCCCCCACCGCATGAGATAACGAGCGATATGCTCGACCGTGCTTGTCTCGTCCCGCCCGCAGAACTTTGTGAATTCCGTCGGTGGTTTTACCCTTGGCGGTAGGAGCACGTTATAGTACCACTCCGGAACGGCGGCTCGTAGGTGGGGCCCCGCATCCTTGGCTTGAGGCCGAACCGATTCCGCATCACCCGGCCATCTTGCGAGCTAGGGCATCTTCCTCCCGAGCGCCCGCCCGCGCGTACCCCCGGGTGCGGGAAGGCATCGAACGCTCCGTAATTCCCCACTTCATGATAGCCGCCGCCGTATAAATTCCTCTCGGGAGCCGCTTGGTGGACGGAGCTATTCTTCGACCGGGATCGAGTGGGGCCCCGCATGAGCCGAACGCTAAGTCTCCGTACGTAGGCTGGCACGGATTCGGCTGTTGCGCGGGCTGACCCGTGCTGCTCTGTGGTGGCGGCAGGATTGGTTGACTTCCTGAAGCCTGTAGCGGAGGCCGAATCGGCCGCCCCCCGCCGCCCGTGGAGGAGATTGGAACGCTTGGCTCCCGGAGCTCTGAGGAGGGGGCTGCTGCACCGGCCCCGTGGTGGCGGCCGAGAGCTTGATTCACCCGGCTCCACGGTGCTCTTCCCCGCGTACGCCTTTCCGAACGCCCGCCCCGCGCCCGGCCGAAGAGGGCCGCCATCATCCGTTGGAGCGACCCAAGGAAAGCTTGGTTGTGCTTGGTGAGCACGTCGTCCATTGACTCTTGGAAGATCCGCGCGCATTCTTCCTTTTCTTGTTGGGTCGTTGCGTCGGTTTCTCCCGCAACAAGACACTCCGGCGGTGCCATTCTTCAAATATGGTACACCACTTCGATTCTTCTTGAATGACATGAGACACTTCGTTGAAACCGATTCACGGCGTCCAAGAGCCGCCGATGCCGCTCCGGAGAAAGCTCCTCAATGCCGACATCCAGGAGGTCCGTGATCTCGGCATCCCGAACCACTTCGGCCGTTTGGTCCCACCGGGCGTGCCAAAAAGTGTGTTGACGCAAAATATGCACTCGCCGCCAATCACACAAAGCCGAAAAGCTTAGCTTCGCACGCGCGAGAGAGAAGTGACGTGCCGCCAATTTTTCCCGAAAATTAACAAAGGGAAAACGAGTTAAATACCAAAATTTGGAACCCACGGTGGTACCAGTGCGGTTCCATATTTACTACCGAGAAGCCAAGCAAGACGACATGTAGCTATGCGAAGCTACCCGTCAAAGAACCATGATCATTCGGGTAAACACAAAGGAAAAAGGAACATTGCCGAATGGATGACGTAAGCATGACAACGATCGATCTTTGAATAAACATGGATGCATGTGCAAAGCCATGACCGATCCTCAATGAAGATTAACATTAAATAAAGCAAAGCACGAACATGATCATGTATTAAAATAAGCATGCATAGATCCAAAGCATTAGTCTACCGCATGTCTAATCACTTTAAGATCCGTCGGGCACGACATCAAGCAAATCTATCCACCGCATGATACAACTTGCATGAAAGAACGCACCACTTTCCATAAATAGATCTATCCACCGCATGATACAACCCAAATATGGAAAGCTAGAAGCACACGTCTTTTAAAACATAAACAACGCACGTGATCTACTCGTGAAGATATAACCGAACGCGGCTGAACAACCGATTCGGGGTCCATGAAGAAGGAACAAACATTACCACGTGAATAAATCTATCAAGCCGAATTGGAAATCTAATCCACCGATGACTAGCTCCAAAGCAACCCAAAAACCCGCATCTACCGCATGATACCCGCTCTTTCAAGATTTATACTAACAAAGCAAGCTTGAACCCGCAACACGTAACAACCTAGATCGATTCGGTTTCGGCTATCGAAGAGCACGAGATCCACGCGTCAAAACACGAGACCTACTCTTGCACGGATCTTACAAGGAAAAAGCCGATCCAAACCCATCTAGATTGGGCAAAAGTGTGTTACATGAACTAGAACATAAAGCAAAAACTCATGATAACACAGGGTAACTTAATGAATCTATTGGATCTTGCCAAAACCCAATAGAGCCGATAACTAGCTTCAAGCTAGACCTTAGCCTACCGCATGGCTCATGATCTAACAAGAAACCCTCTTGAACCAAGCTTGAATCTACCGCATGACACGAAGCATGGTAACAAGACTACTT
Source organism: Cenchrus americanus (assembly GCA_947561735.1). Classification (NCBI taxonomy): domain Eukaryota; kingdom Viridiplantae; phylum Streptophyta; class Magnoliopsida; order Poales; family Poaceae; genus Cenchrus; species Cenchrus americanus. Next base: position 25,617,856 of record OX387241.1, on the reverse strand, counting down.
GCATCAGATCTAAATCCACCGCGTGATACTAGACATGATACAAGGTTGCCGGTACTCACGGAGGTCGACGGATCGATTGGTCCTCTCGAAGAACTCGACGACACGACAAGGACTCTAGGGTTTGGCGTAAGGCCGGTGTGTATTGAGGAATGAACGTTTTTTTTTTTTACATACATCCAGGGATCGTATTTATACCCTCGCTAATTACAACTGCGAATGGATACATTGCCTAACTAAGCTTGATCACCCGTCCATCCATTCGCTCCCTCCGATCGAGCCACGTCACCATCCAATCCCGCAAAATCAGCTCCACCGTCCCTTTGCCGAACCGGGAGCGATAGCCGACCGCGGATCCTTCGCCGAAAATCTCTCGAAGATGCCTTTCCTTCCACCGCGACGGACTCTTTTCCGAATTGGACCCACATGTCATACTCCTTACCAAATTTTGGTGTTAACACCGGGGTCGGTTCGGCCCCCCTTTCCTTGCACTCGAAGGATCTTCAACCATAAGTCTCTAGAGGCGCCGCCATTCGCAAAACAGAGAGCTATTCGCACGGAGGCCATCCACAAGCTAGAGAGGAGGGAGATCTCCGGAGGAGGATCGCCCAACTCGAAGGAAGCACCCACAAGTGGAGAAGAAGGAAGACACCGTCGGAAGTGTCACCATGATCAACGGTGCCATGTCTAGCACCTTGATGGGGTAATCGTCTTATTCATCCATGGGTTGTAATAGGTCTTTGAGATGTAATCGCTACTTTGTTGGAACATCTATCTATCATCTTGTGTTGAATGTGCTTAGATGCTTAAGGTTACCTACCATGCCGTGAAGGAAGTAAGGGTCCCAATGCTCCCTTGGATCAATTCAATACACCGTGTCCATCATAGGTCTAGTCACGAATACCTTCGCGTAGTGACAGTACGGGGGGAGGGAAAGGGTGAAACCGTGGTCACAACCCCTGATAGATTAGATTGGTTTTCATGCTTTAAGCGGTTGTATGTTCAAGTATCGTAGACCCATGGGCGAGTGTTTTCTATCTTGATAGTTTAATCATTCTCTCTAGTGTAGTGTAGTTGTTTTCTAGTTTAACCATAGATAGGGTTTGGGTAAGTTAGTGAGTAGAAGTAGATCAAACGCTTGTAATCCCCTTGCTCCGCAGATTGACAAGAACCTAGGGAATCCCATGGTGAAAAAGGTGTAGGTCCGTACGCTTGCGGATCATAGGTGGATACGTCTTTTATCCGTCAACATAGACATCGACACCATTACTAAAATATTCATGATCAAGATATCCCCTTTGATCATCCGTGCTCACTCCATCAATCTTGATATCCCCTTTGCTCACATGATCTCTGAGAAAATGATGCCGGATATCAATATGCTTGGTTTTAGAATGTTGAACCGGATTGTTGGCAATCTTGATGGCACTTTCATTATCACATAGGAGAGGAATTTCCTTGAATTTTACCCCATAATCTAGAAGAGTTTGCTTCATCCATAACAATTGAGCACAACAACTTCCCGCCAAGATATATTCTGCCTTGACGGTAGAAAGAGCCACAGAATTTTGCTTCTTTGATGACCAATATACAAGAGAACATCTAAGAAGTTGACAACCACCAGAAGTACTTTTTCTATCAACCTTGCAACCGACATAATCGGAGTTTGAATAACCAACCAATTCAAATTGAGCACCCTTTGGATACGAAAGACCAATGTTGGGAGAATACTTTAAATATCTCAATATGCGCTTTACGGTGGTCAAATGACATTCTTTAGGTGCGGCTTGAAATCTAGCACACATGCACACACTAAACATGATATCGGGCCAAAATGCGGTAACGTAAAGAAAACTACCAATCATAGACCTATAAAGCTTAAGATCAACCGGTTTACCTCCCTCATCAAGATCAAGATGTCCATTAGTAGCCATAGGAGTCTTGATGGGTTTTGCATCTTCCATGCCAAATTTCTTCAAGATGTCCTTCACATATTTAGATTGGAAAACAAATGTGCCCTCCTTCAATTGTTTGATTTGAAGACGAAGGAAGAAGCTCAATTCCCCAATCATAGACATTTCAAAATCCCTAGACATCATTTCTCCAAATTCTTTACAAAAATCTTCATTTGTTGAGCCAAAGATAATATCATCAACATAAATTTGACAAATAAATTTTCTTGGTGAACAATGTAGTGTCAACCTTTCCAATTTTGAAGCCATTTGAAAAAAGAAAGTTCCTAAGCCTTTCATACCAAGCACGAGGAGCTTGTTTCAACCCATATAGAGCCTTAGAGATCTTGTACACATGATTAGGCTTTGTAGGATCTTCAAAACCGGGAGGTTGCTCAACATATACTAGTTCACTAATTTTCCCATTCAATAAAGCACTTTTGACATCCATTTGATATAACTTGATATTGCGAAAACAAGCATAAGCAAGCAAGATCCTTATAGCTTCAAGTGTAGCTACGGGAGCAAAAGTTTCATTAAAATCAAAGCCTACCACTTGAGTGTAGTCTTGATCAACCAATCTAGACTTGTTCTTCACTATAATATCATCTTCATTTTCTTTGTTCCGGTAGACCCATTCAGTACCAATGACATTGTGATTCTTGGGTCTTTCAACCAACTCCCAAACTTGATTTCTAGTAAAATTATTTAATTCTTCTTGTATTGAAATCACCCAATCTGGATCATCAAGTGCTTCATTTACACGCTTAGGTTCATGAAAAGATACAGAAGAATAATGTTGACAAAATGAAGCCACACGAGATCGAGTTTGAACACCCTTACTAATGTCACTCATAATTTGGTCAATGGGGTGATCTTTGGCGACTTGATGATGAACTCTAGGTTGATCAACCGGTACTTGAGTTGATGTAGAAGGTGTTGTCATAGAGGCCATTTGATCATCTTCTTAAGGTGAGTCATTGTTGCTTGAGTTACCCTCTTGTTGATTTTGATCATTTGTTGTGGAAGTAGATGGATTTGCTTGAATAGAAATTGATGGATCTTCATCATCTTCTTCTTTTCTAGGTGTGATATCCTCAATGGCCATGGTCTTCATTGCTTTACTCAATTCTTCACCTCTCACATCATCTAAATTTTCTTTATCATCTTGAGAGCCCATTGTTTCGTCAAATTGCACATCATATGCTTCCTCAACAAATCCCTTGAACTTGTTGTATACTTTATAAGCTTTGGAATTTGAAGAATATCAAAGAAGAAATCCCTCATCACACTTGCTTTGGAATTTAGATAACCGAGAGTCTTTCCTCAAAATATAGCACTTGCAAACAAAAACCTGAAAATAGGAAATATTTTGCTTCCTTCCATTGAGAAGTTCATATGGTGTCTTGTTGAAAAATCTATGACAATATAGCCTATTTGAGGCATGGCAAGCGGTGTTGATAGCTTCGGCCCAAAAAGAATCTGAAACTTTGTACTCATCTAGCATTGATCTTGCCATCTCAATTAAGGTCCTATTTTTCCTCTCAACCACACCATTTTTCTCCGGTGTATATGTAGTTGAGATCTCATGCTTGCTTCCTTTCTCATCACAAAACTCTTCAACATTTGTGTTCTTGAATTCACTACCATTGTCACTTCTCACTTTCTTCAATTTTTGTTCAAATTCATTTTCGGCTCTTCTCACAAAAGTCTTGAAAATGTCACAAGTATGAGATTTGTCATGAAGAAAGAATACCCATGTGTATCTTGAATAATCATCCACAATCACAAGACAATAGGTATTTCCACCAATACTTCTATAGGTAGTGGGACTAAATAAATCCATATGTAATAATTACAATGGTCTTGTGGTTGACATAATGCTCTTGTTAGGATGTGGGTTGGCAACTTGCTTTCCGGCTTGACAAGCACTACACAATTTATCTTTCTCAAACCTAACATCTTTCAAGCCAAGAACTAAGTCTTACTTCACTAATCGGTTGAGTTGTTTCATGCCAACATGACCAAGTCTTCTATGTCATAACCAACCCATAGAGGCCTTTGAGAATAAGCAAGTAGTCAAACTAGCCTTCTTAGATGAGAAATCCACTAGATATAAGCTTTCATGACGAAAACCCTTTAAAATAGAATCTTTCCCATCAAGTGAGGTGACCTCAAAATCATTGCTAGTGAATGTGCATTTATAACCATTGTCACAAAGTTGAGTAATAGATAGCAAATTGAAATTGAGAGAATCAACTAGCAAGACATTAGAGATATTGTAATCCTTAGAGATAGGTACTTCACCAATGCCTTTTACACCTCCCTTGCTATCATCTCCAAAAGTGATGTTGTCAAAATCAGAATTATCTTCATCAAAATGAGAAAATATTTTTCTTTCGCCGGTCATGTGGTTCGTACAACCACTATAAATAACTCAGTGTCTTCCTCTGGCTTTATGATTCACCCACAAAAGAAATTACTTCATTTTAGGTACCCAAATTTTCTTGGGTCCTTCAATGTTAGTGACCAAAATTTTTAGCACCCAAATATATTTGTTTTTACTACTACCAAGAGAGCGACCAACATATTTAGCACAAACAACACCCTTAGAATCTTTCTTAAGAATATAGGAAGGATCCAAGGATACAATCTTCTTGCTCTTGCATTGGTGATTCACATCAACTTTTGCCTTGCACTTATGACACATCTTTACTTCTTCTTCCTCAAAGGGCACATTTGAACTCACAAAAATTCTCTCCTTAGGAATGAAAGCCTCTTTTCCTTTCTTGGGCAAATAACCAAGTGCATCTTTGTCTAAGGTGAATTTTTGATTTGTCCAATGTGATTAAACCGGACATGACTTCCAAAATACCGTGCAAGATCTTTTGACAAACACTCAATCTCCTTCTTCAAAGATTCATTTTCCAACAATAAAGAATCACAAGACATATCCTCACTAATGCAAGAGCTAGTGCTTGTGCTACAAGATGGGTTAGTCGTACATGGAGAAGTATTCAATATATTACATTCAACACCCATGCTCATTTTTCCTTTGACCTTTTGTGCAAGGAGAGAGTTGTGAGCTTCCTTAAGCTCCTCATGCTTCTCTTTAAGAGTTCCCCACGAAGTGTTAAATGTTTCATGGGAAGTCTTAAGATTTTCATGAGTAGTCTTTAGCTCCTCAAAATAATTTTGAAGTGAAACATTTTTCAACTCCAAATCCCTCAACTTTGATCTCTCCATGCGCAATTTGTCATCGGACTTAATGACCATGGCAACAAGATCATTATAAGATAAAGCATTATCATCATTGTCACTATCACAATCATCATCCTTGATTATTACCTTTGATTCACCTTTTGCCATGAGACAATATGGCTTGGAGAAGAGTGAAGAGATTCCTTGATAGCAACTCCGGCAAGACCCTTTGAAGGCTTGTCATCATCATCTTCATCGGAGCTTGCATTGGAATCCCACTCAACAAAGTAGGCTTGGCCATTCTTCTCCTTCTTGTAATATTTCTTCCTCTTAGGCACACTTTTCTTGTCTTTCTTCTTGCCATATATGTCTTCTTTCTTGTTTAGACAATTAATTGAGATATGTCCAATTTCACCACAATTGAAGCAATCTTTGCCTTCAAAAGGATTCTTCTTTGATGACTGTCCCTTCTTTCCAAACTTCTTATTCATAATCCTTTTAAGCCCTTTTACAATGGGAGTCATTTCTTCATCGGAGTCAATCTCTTAGTTCTCACTTTCTTCCTCTTCTTGAGTGACCTTGGCCTTGAGAGCAATGTTTTTCTTTTCGTCACTAATTGATTGACTTTGAGCTTCATTTTGTGATTACTTGAACAAGTCATGAGTTAGCACTTCACCAAGCACTTCCGTAGGTGTCATTTTCTTCAAATCAGACCTTACAAGTAAAGTCACAATTGTCTCATATTCCCCCGGAAGGCATCTAAGAAACTTATGAGAGAAGTCTTTATTTGTCAAATCAAAATCAAGACACTTGAGTTCATTTACAATATCATTCAACTGATTGAACATGGTTGAAACATCTTCATCCTTCTTCATAGTGAACTCATTGAACTTGCCCTTGTACACATAGAGCTTTGCTTCTTTACGGTGGATGTTCCTTCATAGATTTGCATAAGCTTCTCCCATATCTTATTTGCCTTTTCAAGTACCTTCACTCTATTGAATTCACTAAGAGCAAGAGAATTGTAGAGTACACTCAAAGCTCGATCATTGAGTTGTTCATTTTTATTATCATCAATCGACTTGTTCTTGGGATCCAAAATGACATATCCTTCCATTACAATTCTCCACAAATTTTTTCCCAAAGCCTTGAAGTGAAGCTCCATTCTTTTCTTCCAATAATCATAATTATTCCCATCAAAGACCGGTGGCTTCCCAACATGAAACTTATCTTCCTCGGTCATTTATCCTACTTTGAGATGGTTAAATCTCTCCAGTAAGGACTCCTTGGCTCTGATGCCACTTGTAGGATCTAGGATACCGACTAGAGGGGGGTGAATAGGTGGTTTAAAATCTAAAAGCACAACACTAGAGAAATTTAATTAGAACCACAAGGAGGATTAATCTCTACAATATGAATCCGCAGCCAAGCTCTGCAAAACTAGAGGGCCACGTCTCCTGTACTTTTCCAGCGTTGGATTCAAAACCAATAGCCCAGACTTTCCAGCACCTCAATATATGAGGCAAAACATATCGTTTCTAGAACTACCAGGGCCCATCTGGATATACCAGGACGGACGGAAGAGCCCAGAACAACCACCCTGTGCTATCTGGTGACGAAATAAAATCCTCTCCGGTCCGTTCCTCTCTCTCCCCTTTTCATCGACAACAACGCGAAAGAAAAAAAGAAAAAGAATATCCCTCCTCTCCCGCGGCCTCCCTCTCTCGCAGCCGCGGAACGAAGAAGGTAAACTCCTCCCCTTCCAAACGCATCTGCTATCTTCTACCTTCTCCTCTTCCCCCAATGGTAAAAACTCTTTCCACCGAGCTAGAATCGCAACATGTGACCACGGCCGATTCTCCAGCGGCTTCCTCTCTCCCATCCTCGCCTCCTTTACAGCCCGCCGTGCCCAACCATGGCACTGAAACACGGGATCTAAGCCCACCCTTCCTCGCGACCTACCTGAGCCACCCCGATCTCTCACCACCGGCATCCCTAGCCCCTCTCTCTACCCCGCGATGACCCATACGGCGCGCTGCCACCAGCGCCTGGGAAGAGAATGAACGACCACAGGAGCACGACCTACGCGGGGAGGAGAAGTATAAAACGACGCCCTATGCGCGGGCCAACAACAGAGGAGGCTATCGACTGGAGCTGAAAAAGATATCCCGGAGCCAGCGCCCAGTGCGCGCGGCATGGGAGAGAGGGGTCAACGCGCAACCGGCGCGAGGAGAAAGGGAGTCGTCTTGAAGCAAATCCTTCAAATAATTTATTTTTTCACCATCTGTTTAGAATCCGACTATTTTAGATATTTAGAATTACTTAGGCTTCTAACCAAAATTAAGATTTCTATTCCAACATTATACATGACTACAAATAGAGTTCAACAATTAATAATGCTCATAAGCACATTAGCATTCCAATCATAGTTAATATTCCTTTGGAACATTTTACAGGACTACTGACGCTAGTCGCAAAGATGAAAAACAACACGGACAGTTGGGAAGAGGTAAGTACCAATCCTACCATGCACTTATAATAAATTATTTTTATTAGCACAATATTTTCCTAGTATTGTCAATTTCCCTACCTGCAATTTGTGAATTAATTTAAGTACACATTCAAGTTCACATCTAACTTTGAATTGTTCCCTTTACTCTGCGCTTTCCTTTAGAAATATCACCATGGTATACAGAAAAAGAAAAAACTCCTGCTACACTACCTGATAGTAACCAGATAAATGCTAAAAAAATAGAACAAATAGAACTCAGAAAATGTCAAACAATAATAAAAGGAAGAAGCCAGCTACAGTAACAAACTCAGAAAATAAAACAAATAAACAATGCAAACAAATTGATGTTACTCATGCTTATTTATCATTAAATCATTGTATGGTTTCATATACAGCAGATTATATTCAATATTTGAAAGAAACATATGAGCAGAGATCATATATAGGAAAGCCTGAATATATTTGTACATATTGCAGTGCATTCTTCTGGTTTGATGAGAGAAATATTACTAATTCAAGGAAAAGAAAGGAAATTGTTTACTCTAACTGTTGCAAACATGGACAAATCAAAATACCACCTTTTAAGGAACCGCCTGAATTTCTATCTCGACTAATAAACGATAAGAATGAACCAACATCAAAGCATTTTCTTCTAAAAATAAGACAATATAATAGTCTATTTGCATTCACATCAATGGGTGGCAATATTGACAAAGACATTAATAGTGGCGAAGGTCCATATGTATTTCGTATCAATGGGCAAGTACATCATAGAATAGGCTCTCTACTACCTTCACCTCATCAAAGTCCAAAATTTGCCGAACTATATATATTTGACACAAAAAATGAAATTCAAAATAGAATACAAGCATTACAAAAAGAAGAACCAACAAAAAGTGATTTAAACATAGAAATAATCAAAGATTAAAGAAATGCTTGATAGCAACAATCCATTAGTTAAAACATTTCGCCAAGCTCGAGATCTTCTTGAGAAACATAATGGTGTTGATATTAGCATTTGCATTATAGGAGCAAACAAAGGAGATCAAATTCAGTATGAAATGCCACATAGTGAAGAATTAGCAATCCTTATTCTTAGTGATACAAGTCTGGAACAATACAAAAGAGACATTATAGTTAGTAGTAAACAAAAAGGATTACAACGTATATCTATATTTCATCCAGCTTATATGGCACTACAATATCCATTATTGTTTCCATATGCTGAGCGCGGATTCCAACTAGGCATACCTTACTATACAGTTAAAAACCAAAAAGAAATAAAAAGAAAAAGAAATACAGTAACATTACATGAATTTTATAAATACCATATGCATTTTAGACCTAATCAACCAAATCCATATTTATGTTATGGTAGATTATCAAAACAAGCTATTGTAGACGCTCGTGCAATGGAAGATGAAGATAGGCTTGGATATATTGCTAGAAATCAAGATAAATTAAGAGCCGAATATCTTCAAGGTGTCTACGATGCTGTCGAAAAAGGATTAAATGATGGAAACAAAATTGGAAAACGAGTCCTATTGTCATCAAGTCATGTTGGTTCAAGACGTTATGTAATACAAAATTATCATGATGGTATTGCTATATGTCGTGTATACGGACCACCTGATTTATTCATAACATTCACTTGTAATCCAAAATGGCCAGAAATAGTTGTAACTATCCTAAAAGGGGAACAACCAAATGATAGACCTGACATTATAGTTCGTGTATTCCACATAAAACTAGAACAATTACTTCAAGATATTTGATCTGGTGCAATTTTTGGTCCAACACTGGCTCTTCTATATTCTATAGAATTCCAAAAAAGAGGATTACCACATGCGCATATCTTAGTATGGCTAGACAAAAAACAAAATGAAATAACACCTGAAATGATAGACAACTGGATATCAGCAGAGATACCACATCCATCTGACGATCCTTTAGGATACATTCTTATATCAAAACATATGATGCATGGCCCTTGTGGGATATTAAATGAAAATTGCCTGTGCATGAAAAAGAGAATATGCTCAAAGTTTTTCCCCAAAGAATTTCAGAATGAAACTAATTTTACTAATAATGGTTTCACACAACACCACCGAAGAGATACCAATATTTACATACGTCGAGATAATAACAACTTGGATAATAGATGGGTTGTACCTCATAATTTAAAGCTTTTAAAAAAATACCAAGCTCATATTAATGTTGAGTATGTAAACAAAAGTAAATTATTAAAATATTTATGCAAATATGTAAAAAAAGGCCCTGATAAAGCAAAAGCTATATTTGAACGTATTAAGAGAAATGTAGACCCACCAGCAAATGATGAAACCAAGGATATAGATGAGATAAAAGAATATCTAGATTGTAGATACATTTCTGAACAAGATGCAATGTGGAGACTACTTGGATTTGATATACACTATCATTGGCCACCATTAGAAAGACTCCATGTTCATCTACCTTTTATGAACATAGTAACACTACAGAAAAATGCGAAATTAAAATCTGTTATTTCTGATCCTAATAAACAAAAAATAATGCTTACAGAATGGTTTGAGGCCAATAAAAAACATGAAGAAGCTAGAGACCTTACATATTGTGATTTCCCATTAAAATGGACGTGGGATAGCAAAAATAGAAAATGGGTCAAAAGAAAATAGGGTTTTAAGATTGGACGTTTATATTATGCAAACCTAGTAGAAGGCGAACGGCTCTACCTTCGTATGTTACTCATGATAGTTAAAGGAGCAACAAGTTATGAAGACATCAAAACATACAATAGTATTTTATACCAAACCTTTAAAGAAGCTTGTGCAGCAAGGGGTCTATTAAGCGATGACAACGAGTGGTACAAAGCTTTTGATGAAGTTGTGAACTGGGCGACATCATCACAACTAAGATATCTATTTGTAACAATGCTTATATTTTGCAATTTGCAAGGTGAAAAGAATTTCTATAATAAAAATTGGAGGAAAATGGTAGATGATATCGAGTTGCAATTAATTATCAAACATCATCCAATAAAATACTATCCTACTGTCATAGAATTACAAGATCTACTATTTGTAGACCTTGAAGAAATTTTGATAAAAAATGGCAAAAGCATAAAAAAAATTATAGCCTACCTCAAAGAACCACATAATGTTTTCTACAAAAAGACAACCGCTTCATAGATGAAGAACTAAGCTATAATATAGATTATCTAGAAGAACAAGCTAACAAAATGTACCTTCAATTGAATGAAGAACAAAGACATGCTTTCCACGAGATAATAGATAGTGTACTACACAACAAACCAAACTTTTTCTTCATAATTGGACACGGAGGAACTGGAAAAACATTTTTATGGAATACAATTGTATCATACTTACGAGCACAACGCAAGATAGTATTAACAGTTGCATCATCAGGTGTAGCCTCACTACTACTTCCAAATGGAAGAACAACTCACTCAAGATTTAAGATTCCACTAGACATTGATGAATTATCTTTCTGTGATAAAAAGAGGAACTAAATTGGCTGAGCTACTCATGCAAACTAACTTAATTATATGGGATGAAGCAGTAATGACAAATCGACAATGCTTTGAAGCACTCGATAGATCACTAAAAGATATAGTTTCTGAGGTAGATAACAAAGCATCAAATGTACCATTTGGATGAAAAGTTGTTGTCCTAGGTGGATATCCTAAACAAATTCTTCCAGTTGTTGAAAATGCTTCAAAAACACAGGTTATAAATGCTTCGATATTTAAATCGTATCTTTGGGAAGGAGTAAAGAAATTAAAATTGCATAAGAACATGCGTTTACAAAAAGTACAACCGAATAGCTTCGAATATGAAGAACTAGATAGATTTAGCAATTGGATCCTAGATATTGGATATGGTCGAACTAAAAATAATGATGCACATGATGAAGAGAATGACAAAGATAGTTCTGTAGTCGAAATACCAGAAGATTTGTTACTATGCACAACAGGAAACAAAATAGATGGATTAGTTCGTTTTGTATTTCCAGATTTTGAAAACAAGTACAATGATGCAGACTACCTTAAGGAAAGAGCTATCTTATCAACTACAAATGACATTGTCGATGAAATAAATGATTATGTACTCAGCTTAGTACCAAATATAGAGAGAGAATATTTTAGTGCTGACACTATATCAAACTGTGTGGATACTTGTAATGACACTGACATATTATATCCAGTTGAATATTTAAATACATTAAATGCAAATAATTTTCCTTGTCATAAATTAAAGCTCAAGATAGGGACAACAGTAATGTTACTAAGGAATCTCAATCAAAGTTTAGGCCTCTGCAATGGTACAAGATTGATAGTAACCAATTTAGCAGATAATATTATTGAAGCAATTATCATAACCGGTACACACATAGGAGAAATAACATATATACCTAGAATAAATCTAACAACACGTGGTAAGCGCTGGCCATTTACTTTATGTCGAAGACAATTTCCTATGAAAGTTTGTTATTGCATGACAATAAACAAGAGTCAAGGTCAAACTTTATCGAGAGTAGGATTATACTTAAGAAAACCAGTTTTCACACATGGTCAACTCTATGTAGCCATTTCTAGAGTAACAAAAACAAATGGCCTCAAAATATTAATAGAAAATCAAGATGGTGCATGTGGAACAACCACTACAAATATAGTCTACAAAGAAATAATAAAAATTGTTTGATTTTATATTTTCTTTTGTGTTGCAGATGCAAGGAAATTTTGTTCTACTATCTGATCTCCAACCAAAAGGACTAAACTATGTCATCCATGTACGTGTATCAAGAATGTGGCAGCACCACTGATGCAAATAGCCCGCTATAGCTTTGATATAGCTCCGCTATAGCTTTTTGAGACAGATGCCGCTACGATATTACATATTTTAACGCTAATGTCGCTAACTTCGCTATATCATGAAATAGCTCCGCTAAATTCAATAGCCTAGCACCTCTAACACCGCTATGGTTCAACTACGAACTTATATACATGACATTTATGAACTATGAGTTATGATTTATCACTTGTCTTCTGAATCAGGACTGATTTACTTATGTTTTCACTACTGCCTACACACATATATATGAAATATGAGCTTAAATTTATAAAATTAATAATGTTTAAGTCTAAATTCTGTTACTTTTTTCTATACCGCTAAAGGTTATAGCTTCCGCTATAGCTGCGTTATAGCTCTTATAGCTTTTTTGGAAGGACTCCGCTAAATTCAATAGCCCGCGATTTTCAACATTGGGCAGCACACTGGAGGCGATGAAAAAAATGATGTCAAGCATCTTGACCTTGTTCTGATTGATCAAAAGGTATGCATACACACAATTTCTGTTTTCTGAAAACAAATTACTTTGAAAATACTAACCGTCTATTTTCTCCCTACAAAAGGGTAATGCAATTTATGCTGAAATCCCACCAAATGCTATCCCTGTTTGCAAACCTCATCTTGGAGAAGGCAAGATAGTCTACATGGCAAAAATAACAGTAGAGAGAGCCAAACAATTCTACAAGGTTGTTGACCACCCTTACATGATTAGATTAAATAAGTTTACACTCATCACAGAGGCACACAATTATCCTAAGGACGTTCCAAAGTACACATTCTCACTGACTCCTTTCACTAGTCTGCCTCACCACTTGCGCAGCAAAGAAAAATTCCTCGGTACGATACTTTTCCTCACAGCCTAAAACTATTTATTTTGTAGTACTGTTTTCAAGATATCTAAATATCTATTTAATTTTATGCTCCAGACGTCATAGGAAGGATTGTCGATGTTTCAAATGCAGCAAATGTTTATTCAGCCTCTGGGGATATAATGACAAGAAGAGTAATAAAGCTCTAAGACCTGAGGTAATATTAGTAGTGGTTACATTATATATAGTACTACCTGATTTGAACATCAATTAAAATGTCAAAGAAATTATCCCTGAAAAAAGTTCTAGCTTGAAGGCAATGATTAAGTGTTTTACTCAGTCTATTATTTTAGTTCCATGATTGAAAATCAGCTATATCAGTGGACATACATATTATTCTAAGCTGCATACTATAATTCTCCTACATTATCTTTTTCATTTACAAATGCAGGGGTAATACAATAAAAAATGTTGACTCGTCAATAGTTGCTACAGAATAAACAATATTCTTCCTAATTAAATTTCAAATGATCAAGTCTCATTTCCTATATAGCTAAGATTAACTCCCATTTCATATATATATATATATATAATCTGATCTGTATAAAATAAAATTTAATACTAATCTTTATTACAGTGGAAACACTCTTGATATATCACTTGGTGGCAAAAGAGCTTTAGAATTTGATGGAGATGAAGTACTACGAGTTGGACAACAAAATCATGTCATAGCAATCTTTGTCGGCACTTTAATGAAAGTATATAATAAAGAAGGCTTACAGTTCTTGAGTGGAACATCAGCATGCCGATGATATATCTATGAAAATGACATTCTTGAGATCAAAGCTTTTCAGAAAAGGTACACATTTACCAATAATACTTCTACACATATCTTATATATCTCAGCAATATATAAGGTTTCTAATTGAAATGCTTCTTTACTGTTGACAAATGTAGTTTTCCACCTACAACTCAGCCAATTCAACAACTTTTCTTGCAAAATGAGGACGAGACCAAGCAAAGTTTTGAAAAGAAAACACTGCTACAACTCAAAGATATAGATCCTTTCACTGAAAAGGTGTGTCTATTTTACTGCTATGCAAGTATAACTTACTCATTAATTAATGAATTCTATCAGTAGTCAGTAATTATATTTTGAAATAATAAAATCTGCAGGATAAGAAATATGAATGTACTGTTACAATTACCAGAGTGGGAGAAAAGAAACCATGGTGCTATCGTGCTTGTAAAGTTGATAACCACAATGTCAGGTTCGAAGATAATGCATTTAAATCCACAAAACAAGGCTGCACAAATACTAGATTTGACTGGAAGTAAGCAACAAATATTTTTTCCATTCAATAAAGTACCAAACTCAATCTATGTAACCAATAATACATAACTCCATTGTAAATAACATCTTTCAAGTACAAGATACCATTCATAGCAACTGATGGAACATACACTCTTGAATTCATGGTTTTTCACAAGAGAGGAACAGAATTACTTGGCAAAAATGCAGAGATTCTCAGAAAGTAGTATGACTTCACGCAGATTCCTCCTGAAGTGCTTGAATATGTAGGACATAAATTCACTTTTATAGTAAAAATCTTATACAAAAGCATAGATGCACCCGAACCTTCATTTGAAGTTGTCCTCATCAAAGAGAAATTTGGAAAAGAGGCATTCTTTCCTAAGCCTGAATCATGTCAAGTGTTATCAATTGGGTCCAGCTCAAGTGCATCATGACCATATGAAAATTTACCACTACTTGTTCCTATAGGATCCAAAAAGATTGAGCACCAGGTATAGATCTAAAACATTTACATTTTTAAGAAATTTTGTTCTATATACATCAAATTATTATATACCCTTATTCCCAACATCATATCAGGTTCTGCAACAAACCGAAGAAACAGAAAACATGGACCTTGACCAGCAATCTACCAACAACATAGAGGTATAAATATTTCTATATGTATACTTCTACAAACCTATTGTTTCAGATTTAATCTTTAAATGCAAAAATTCATATTTGCATAGCTAAAACAGGAACTTCAAGATGACACTCCAAGGTTGAAAAAGATGCGCACACAGTAAAATAGCGACAAACAAGGTAATAATTAAATGGATCTTTTTAATAAGCTAAATTTTGGCAATAGACCTATTCATCTTACAAAACCATTGTTTAATTACAGATCTCCATTTTGTTGTCTAAAAAAACTTTTGCACCAGTATATACTGCAGATTGCTTATGTAGAAGCTTTTGGAATTTTGGAAAGGACTCATCTTTTGTCATGTGCACATCCTGCACAACTATCATCTTTGGAATTTTGGAAACTACTAATCTTTTGTCACATGTGTATCCTCCACAACTATAACTTTTGTTTTGACTGCAACGTAAGTATAAACATCTAACCTATTAAAATTAGATGGTTTCCGATTAAAATAAAACCATCCCTTCAGTAACAGCTTCACGTGAATAACAATACAGGCTGCAGTTATCTACATTTGGAAACCCATGAGCTTCTCCGGACACTATGAGAACACCATTTATTTCCACGAGCATGAAAAAACTAGCAACTCAGGTAAACAGGTCCAGTCCACTAATCTCTTTACATTAAGTTGAATATGGTACGCCTTTCAAATATTCATTCATATCTGAATTGACAATCAACTATCTACTTGGTCTTGCAGGTCTCACCCCACAAAGTCATCAGCCAAGCTTAACTTATTATTGCTACTCCTTAGCCTCCGCGTGCTATATGTTTAATTAGTACTTACAAATATTGTCAGAGAATCAGTTTAGCTGTGTACCATAAACACTTACCATTATTGGAATTTAAATCTGCAGTATATACTTGCATCAAGAATCTATGCTTGCGCTCATTCTCACATATGATAAATATTGTTATCTTGTTAAATTATTTGTTGCGATACATTTTCAATAAAATGATCATCACATTCAGCAACACTGGTTCCATAAGGCAATCGCGCGGCAAAAGCCGCGCGCTGATTTCTAGTTCTCTAACTATTCTATTCCTATGTTGGGGGTTTGCAACTTAGGGTGGCAAGATACAATTCAATCTATAGAAAGTAAATGATCAAAGTAAAGTACTTGAAAGAAAATTGAGCAAAGAAATAACCGAGCACAAGAGACGAATTTTATCCTGTGGTACCGATCGATTCCACTAGAGTTGCTCTTCACTGCTCCGGTGAGGTGAGCACAAGACCTCTCACAACAAGAGATCTGGAGCCACGCACAATCTTCTTGCGAGCTTCAACAGATTCTTCCACCACCAAGCCGTGTAGGAAGCGGCAACTTCCAAGAGGAATAAATCAACCACTTAATTGATGATTCCCTAGTGCCACAAAGATCAAAACCTTGATGCAATGCACTAGATGCTCTCAATCTCATCAAAGATGCAACCACTAAGCCAAGTGAGTGAGAGATAGGAGTGGGAGAGCTCTACAAGGGAGTATGAACCTTTCAAAGTGCCAGGAGGAGCTCTCCCAACCCAGGCATGGAGTATATATACTCCCCCTTCCCATTACTAGCCGTTATGTCAAAAACGCGTACCTTGCGGACTGTCCGCGATGCCCTCACAGACTGTCCACGTTTGAATTCCAACGGTAAAAAGGCGAAGTCAACGACTGTCAGAGGTGCCCGTTGAGCCAGGCGGATTGTCCGCCGGGACCCCGCGGACTGTTCGCTAGGGCCTCACGGACCGCCCGCGGGTAGACCGCGGACCGTCCGCCCAATCTTCCCGAGCTACACACGGTTCTGTCTAGATTCAAGGTTAATTACGGACCGTCCACCATAGACCTACGGACTTTCCGCCCGGAAGCGATTTTTCTTGAAAAACTTTGCCAAAAACCTTGGATATTAAATAAACCTCAACGACCCGCGGAACGTCCGCCCCAGGGGCCCGGACTGTCCACCCCACAACAGAAAACGGACTTTTCTTAAGATTTTCAACGAAACCTTTTTAACAAAAGAAATCGCCACTCATCTAAATGCGATGCATGCAAATTCTTGATCAAAGTGGCACTATGGAAAGTCAAGCCAATGAAATTGATCCCTCTTGATAGTACGACTATCTATCCTATCAATCCGGTCATTTATCATCCTCTAATCGCCTTATGACCGGCAACAATAAAAACCCTATCTTTTACCTTTGCCTTGAGCTCTTTCCGACACATGACATACAAGACATCCTTGTGCATATTCCACGAACTCATCATCTCACCGGACTAACCTATTCTTATGTCTCAAGTAAAAATGTTAGTACACAATGATTGTCATTAATTACCAAAACACGAATTAGGGGCCTAGATGCCTTCAGCAGGCAGCCACATGGGATGCACAGGGTCTTGTTTTACGTGTAGACTTGGTGTCTAACTTAGACTTGGTTTGTAAGGATCCACCTCTCTCCCATCATTAAATAGCTTGCATCAGCAAATTGCCCACATGACAATGTAATTATTGACTATGGACTCTAGCATAGAGTCTTGGTCCTTATGTATGTTTTATTGCATTGGCATTAATTCTGTAATACCTGGATCTGCCACACCGTATAATAAGGAGACGTTCAAGATGGTATCACTCTTAATTTTCTATTGGGAAGTTAATTACTCCCTTCGTCCCATAAAAGCACAATTCTATTTTTTAACATATTAGTGGTAGTGTGAAAAGACTCTAGTACCCATATTTCTTAGTCACATGCAGCAAGTTTTGGTATGCAGACCAGATCTGATTATTTAATTAGACATATAATTAGAATTATTTTGTAGGATTGCACTCTTCATAGTTTTTTTATCAAATACTAGGATTGCAATTCTTCTTCTTCTTTTTTAGAATATTGCAATTCTTCGCGAGACAGGAGTAGTGCTTAGTAATGTGTAAAAAGTAAAGGGTGTTGACGGTGAAAATCCGTCAACCTAGCCATGAGTTTACCTTCGGTGTTGGCATAAGTTTTATACCTTATCCATTGGTACTAACCCTCGTGGTATAACAAGTTCACGTGCGCATGTCGGTTTTGGAGTTTAGTGTTTATGCAGGGTTTTAGCGTTGAAAGCAAGACTTTTGGGATAAGTTCATCAAGCACCTTATGACAAGACCTTGAAGCCCCGTACAAGTCATGCAATGAAGCAAACTTAACTCCAAGAAGCCAGGGACTTGATCCGAGAAGACGACAAACTCCAAGGACCTAACCAGGAAAGTGTTGAATCTTGCAAGACAAGGAGTTATGCCCAATTCGGAGAGAAACTGACGACATGGACCTACATGCAGAAGGGGGAAACATCCAGGAAGCAAGGGAACCGACGTAGAGCAAAGGAGGCCTCGGGGCCGGGGCCTCGGATGGGCCCGAGCCGGCCGACCCAGGCCGGTCGGCCCAGCCCTGTCCAGGGCCCATTTGCCCCCTCCTCTGCCCTAGCCGCCATTCAGGCTATGTATAGCCCCCTGACCGAGAGCCACGCATCATCAAATTCGTCATCGGCCGCCGAGGAGCAGAGAAGAGAGGGACACCATCTCGGAGAGAAGAGGGTCGAGCTAGTTGACTAGGGTTTCCCTAGCCGGCGTGGGAACCTTGCACGGAAGACCACGTCGGAGTTCCCAGATCTAGAAGCAAGATCAAGGAAGGATCCCGGTGGTGATATTGTGTATGTATCATTGTTATAGTTGAATTATCAAGTTGAATCTTTTCCTAGCGATCAAGTGTTTCCTTGAAGATTTCGTTTTTCGATCGGCTTTGCTTATTCCAATTCTATTCCCGAGATAGATTACATAGGGTGTTCTTGTAGCCACGGTGGCTAGAGGTACACGCCGGATCTTCCAAAAGAATCTCGACTTGTCTTTTGACTCGCCCTAGACTCCCCGCATGAGTAGGGATACGTTGTGACAGAACGGGGGTTCCGAAAGGTGGATGTTTTCGGATTTGGACGGGAAACCACGGTTTAAAGAGGCTTCTTATAAGATTCGATTTGCTACTTCTTCTCTTGCTTGGAACTTCAACAAAAGGCTTACCCCGATCTCTCTAGATCGGTTTATCTACCCAATCTTACTTTGTTATCTCCGGTCTTTAGTAGATTAGATTAGTTTCGTGTCTTTTACCTAGATGCATTAGGGTTTCTTTTACCGAAGATTGGAGTTACTTGGCTTTACTAGATCAACTTTTGCGTCACACATTTGTTCCACGGATTCAATACCTTGGGTTCACCACTCGAGGGAAGAAGGGTCCCTTGACTACGACGGGAGACTTGTCCGCTTGCAAGTCATAAACGAACTTTGATACATCTATTAACCGTCAACAAGCCCCTATTTCTGGCGCCGTTGCCGGGGAACAAGTGATCAAGATTTGATTTTTTTATTGCCTTTTTGTAATTTTCAGTTTTATTTTTGTTTTTCTTTTTGCATCTACTAAATTTTGATCATCCTCAAAATACATCTAATCTAGTTTGTCTAACCCTAGTTTTTATAGATTTGTTTTTACTTTCTAGTTTTTGCATACTTTGTTTATTGCTAACCCTAACAGGAGATGGACGGCTACCTCTCCAACAAACCCGATAATTTTGTGGATGATTCAGAAAAACTTTACAGGCTAAGGAGACGCAAAGCACATCAAGCTAAAAAGCTGGATTTTGTAGATTCGGAGTCGAAAGACAAAGGATCGAAGGAATCTCCGAAGAATTCACCACCTCAAAGTCCTCGGGAGAATCGACTTCCACCGATGGGAGACCAACCACCGCAAGAATGCAAGATTGGGGAGCTATGCACCCCGGACATCATCGACCTACCAATCTTTAACCTTGAGGAGATCGGAAGACCGTTCGAGATCAAGACCTCAACAATCCGCATGGTGCAACATTCACCCTTCACCGGTAAAAAGGATCCGAACCTTCACCTCCAAGCATTCATTCAACTATGTCAAACTTTCAACATGGATGGGGTGACTCAAGATCAAATGAGGGCAAGGCTTTTTCTGTTCTCACTACTCGGGAAGGCATTGCAATGGTTCCACTCTCAACCGGCGGAGACGGTGCAAAATTGGAACACGTTGATGAAGGCTTTCATGAAGGAATACTACCCACCGAGTAAAACTCAAAGCTTGCATAATAAGATTGCCACCTTTGTTCAATATCCTACGGAAACTATCTCGGAGGCATTCGAGCGCTTCAACGAGTACACTCGGGCGGTTCCACATCACAAGTTCCTGAAGGAAGACCTCATGCAAAAGTTCTATCAAGGACTCACCATGGCGTCAAGGACGATCATCGATGCATTGGCGAGAGGATCCATCATCGAACTTACACCGACGGAAGCTTTCACGCTGTTCAAGAAGGTCACGGATAATGACACATGGGCGTCGTCCGGGCGCCTACATCCGGTTCAACCCACGGGGAACGTCAAAGGAGTCTTGCAAGTGGAGAAGGAGGACATACTTGAAGGCAAGATCGACTCGCTCATGAGGAGGTTGGAAAAGATGGAGATGGAGAAGAAAGAGGCTCAAGACTTAAAGGCCGCCGAAGCAAGGTCCACATGCGAAGAATGTGGAGAGTATGGCCATGTCCGCAAAGATTGTCCAGAGGAAGCCAAAACGCTCGACTACATGAGGAAGGGAGAATTGTCGAACTTCCGCTACGGGCAAGGTAGACCTCAATTTAATGCAAGCTCATCTATTCCTAACACGGTTCCGCTTCGTATACAATTGAAGGAGTACATGGATGAGCAAGCTAAGATCAACAAGGACACCGTCGCCAAGTTCAAGACCATAGACAAGGTGTTGGAGAACATCGATAGCAAGGTGACGGAGGTCGGAAGTTCCAATCATCAAGTGCTCAACATGATGAAGATGCTCGAGACGCAAGTTGGACAACTTGCGGGGCGCCTCACTAATGATGAAGGGAAGCATCCGGGACAACCCAAAAATCCCGAATCGGCGAAGGCCATTCAAACACGTTCGGGGAAGGAGACCGAAGTCCCGGAACGTTCCGCGGGAGCAAGGAAGCTTAAACCATCCACCGAGGTGGAAGGAGTTGCTAAAGAGAAGGTTACGGGGATCGTCACCGAAGAGCCCGAATTTGAGATGCCGGAGGAAGACACGAGGATACCGCAACTCAAGCCACGCTACTTCCGAGGTAAACTTGACAACCACTTTGAGAAGTTTGTGGAAGTTGTGCGTAGACTTAGCATCAACATGCCATTACTAGATGCCCTACAAGTACCTATGTATTCTCGTTACTTTAAAGACATACTTGCAAATAAATATGAGATAGCAACACTCGGGGTAGATCATGTCAAGATGTCCGAGGAGTATAGTGCCGCTATTGCTAATGGGCTAGAGAAGCAAAAGGACCCCGAGTGCCCTACTATTCCATGTTCGGTTGGTTCTTTCAACTTCGAGAAGGCGTTATGCGACCTTGGAGCTAGTGTAAGCGTCATGCCGAGGGATGTGTTTGAGAAGCTACGCCTACCAATGGAGCCTACGGGTATATGTTTGGAGTTGGGAGATAACTTCATTCGCTATCCCTTGGGCATTGCTGAAGATGTACCCGTGAAGGTCGGACACCACTTCATCCCCGTCGACTTCGTTGTGCTCGAGATGGGAGAGAGGGAGAAGCCGCCGCTCATCCTTGGGAGGCCTTTCCTCAAGACCGTGGGAGCTACTATTGATGTTGGCAAGGGGGAGATCATGTTCGATATCAACGGAGAAAGGAGTTCCTTCAAATTCCGTCCAAGAATCGAGGCATGCAACATGATTGGAGTGAAGGGAGAACCAAAGCAAAAGGAGGGGCTGAAAAAGAAGAACGAGCTGAAAAAAATGAACGTAAAGAAAATCAAAGAAAATTTTTGGTTGGTTTAAAAATCTATATCCTTGGTTTCTCTAGGATTAGAATTTTTCTAAGCCTCATCTAATTTTGTTTTATTCAAAATCTCTCTTATTTAGCCAAAATTAGAACCTAAACCTATGCCCCCATGATCAAGCCGGGAAAAGTTTGCTCTCAACCGATGAAGGCAAACTATACCGGTGAGACCGATATCAACGTAGTCGGAAAATATTTTCGACTTACATTTGTTTTTAATGGTTTAAAAACTTCTCTAAATTTATGCTTGAACTCTTGCATGGCTCGAAAAATATTTTTAAATTTCGAATTAGAGGAGTGCTTAACCTTAAACACACCTAAAGGGAGGCAATCTAGTTTGAATTAATCATGCATGCACCATTCGATACCCTTTCATCAACTTTCATCAAGACCACATGCAAAGGACAAGCATGGTGGGCGACAAGCATCAACTTTGCAGGGAATTTCATGGTGGCATGTGAAGCAAGTGGAGCTAGGGAGCATGGACATGACCCAAAGCATGAAGCATCAAGTGGAAGGACCAATAATGCAAGAAAAGGAGTGGACGAGAGCGTTTGGGCGGTGCAACTCGTGGAGCACGCAGCAGGGCGGGAAAGTTGCGAGAGGAGAAATGGTCGTCTTTGGAAGAAAGTCGAGGCGGGGAGGAGCACCGGGCACCCCCGGGCCGGTCGGCCCGGGCCGGCCGGCCTCCCCTACTTAAGGAGCCCCCGGCTCCCGTTTTTACGCGAGCAAGCTTCCCTCTCCTTCCTCAGTTTGTGTGTTCAAGTTTGTGTGCCCAAAACCTCCGTAGACATAGCCAACCTTCCCAAGCTTGATAGCTCAAAAAAATCCACCACCTTAATCCACTCAAAGTCCACATCCCAAAGTAAGATTTTAAGTGCCAAGTTACTGGTTGCAACCCGGAGTTTTAGTAGAAGAAAAGAGTGCAGCAACCATGTGGAAGAAAACCAAAAGTCTCTTCTCCAAGAAGAAGGGTTCGTCGTCATCCAAGCCGTCGTCGACGACGTCTTCGAGGAGGCACTCGGTTTCCGAGTCTCCCCGGAGCATGGCGACGGATACGGCACCACCAAGGAGGAATGATGCTCTCCTCCTTGGTGGTATGAGGACTGCAAGGAGCACGTCCATGAGGTTTACCGAACCTCAAGGGCACACGGAGGAGCAGCCCGCTCCACCACGACGATCGACCCGTTCGACCGCGCCACCTCCTTACACTCTGATATATTCCTCGTACGGCTTCATCATCTGGTCGTCGGAGGAGGAAGAGAGTCTCTCTCGTCTTGAGAAGAGGCTTGTGCCCAACGTCGAGTTCGACGACCAAGCACTCTTCACCTTGGGTTTCGGCACCGACATATACTACATGTTGGGGCACCTTGGATGGGTGCAATTCTCCAACGGAGTATCGGCGGACACCCACAAGGGGTTCACCTTGGAAATCTTGATGACCATTGCACCTATCCTTGATGATGGGGTGCAAAGCTTATCATTCCGTTTGGAGGGAGTCCAACAAGTGGTTCCCTACGAGCATGTTAGGGAGCTACTTGGATTCCATAAGGGAGCTCCGGAGAAAGTTGACGTGCCACCTGGCATGTTAGCTGGATTTTGGAATTTAATCTCCGGAGAAGCCCATCAACAATGCAATGGCATCCGCAACCCCATTATCCAGATATTTCACTCTTGGATGTGCAAGAGGGTATTGGGGAGGATGAAGGAGACGAAGGTGACCGACACAGAGTTGAATTGGCTCTACTTGGCTTTAATTGCCAAGCAGCTAATAGACCCCTCTTACCTTATGATCAACCGTTGGTGTTGCGAGGCAACATCGGGGGCGGGACATATTGGTTCGGGGTGCTACCTCTCCATGTTGGCCTTCTCCTTACGGCCGGGGATCGCAAGGAACCCCGACCATCTTTTGTGTGGTACGTCTCTCGGCATTGAATATTTGCGACAAGGCAAATACATTAGTGGAGATGAGAGAGGAGGTTTTCGTTTGGACATAGTGAACCTACCCCTTCCAGATGCGAGGCTTAGGCTTTTCATCGAAGGGAGGGAAGATTGGTTGGAAGAGGGACTCCTTGTCCCGGCAAGGAAAAACAAAAGAGGGAGAATCGTAGAGGAGGGAACATCCTCCGCACAAGCGAGTGGTGCACAACCCAATGTGCCACCATTCGGCGGGATCCCTCCTCCGCCAAGTTATTACGGAGGGCCACAAGAGCAAGCATGGGGGGGGGTGCACCGGTACCCCCACCAAATTATGTGGTGCCCAACGCTAACTTCGCGGAGCCCTACGTGCAATATCCCCAACCACAACAAAGCATGGCCATAATTGGAGGGTATGTTGCAAGAAACGCCCAAAACGTTGCAGCCATTCAAGCCAACGCGGCTCAACTTGGTGAGGGCAATGCAAATATTGCCTATGAGCTTGGACGCCTTCACTAGGGATGGCAATCCTGCCCGCGGGTGTGGGTATCCACGGATACCCGACCCGACGGGCACGGATTCGGGCGGATATTTTCACCCGCGGGCGCGGATTCGGCGGACATTTTTACCCGCGGGTAGTTAGCGGGCGGATATTTTCACCGGCGGATATATCCGCTACCCGCTTAGTCTTATTAGCCCATAGAATTCAGCCCATCCCAGGCTTTTCAGCCCACATCCTAACCCTAGCCCAACAACTCTCTCTCTCTCTCTCTCAGGCTCTCAGCCAACCGGCCAACCCCAACCGGCCAACCCCCAGCCGCAGCCACCCCCAAGGCCCCAATCTGCTCCCTCAGTCCCTCTCTCTCAGTCTCTCTCCCCAATCCCACCCCATCCCCGGCGGCGGCGGCGCGGGCGCGCGCGCGTCGCGCGCACGCCACGGCGACGCGCGCGCGCACGGGCGCGGCCCCCACGCGCTCCCCGGCGCGCGCGCGCACGGGCGCGGCGGCAAGCGGGCGCGCGCGCGCGCGCGGTGCCGGGCGGCGCGAGCCGGCGGCGGCACGGCGGGGCGGCGCAAGGGGCGCGAGCGCGACGGGCAAGACGGCAAGAGGAGGACTGGAGGACCCGGCGCTCGGCGGCAACATCCCTGCTTCAACTTCGATCTGCAAGGTAACCTTGGCACCTTGCTACTTTGTTACTGCTAGTCGATTGGTCGATTCGTTGTTAGTCGATTTGCTAGGTAACGGATCTGCTAATCCATTTCAGCATTGGTGATTGCTATTCAAAATGTCGACTCCTAGAGATAGTGGAAGTGCGGGCCTCCGCCGGAACCGGTGGTGGACGTGGTTCCAGAGCTCCAACTCCATCGTCTGCACCATCTGATGTGCCAGCGCCAACACCTACTGGTACTGATGCTCAAGGTACAGACGCTGATGTGATTGAAATAGATGATGATGTTCAAGTAGGGAGTAAGAGGAAACTCAAATCTGATGTATGGAATGACTTTGAAAAAATAAAAGTACATGGTGTTCCGAAAGCTGAATGCAATTGGTGTAAAAAACATCTATCAGCTGTTGGTAGAAATGGTACAACTAATTTGCGTAACCATTTAGCTAGTTGTCAAGATCGACAAGTTAGAAAAGGTCTAAAGCGGTCCACTTTGAAATTGGCTAAAACACAAGATGGAAGTGTTGTTGTGGAGAATTATGTGTTTGATCAAGGTGTTGCTAGGAAAGAACTTGCATTGATGATATGTGTCCATGAGTACCCACTTTCTATTGTTGATCATGTTGGTTTTAGAAGGTTTTGTGCTGCGTTGCAACCTTTATTTAAGGTTGTGTCAAGAAATACAATTACAAAGGATATTTTGGACATGTATCAAGTGCAAAAGCTGTCCATGATGAATCAGTTCAAGCAGCAACAATCTCGTATTGCCATCACCACGGATATGTGGACAGCAAACCATCAAAAAAAGGGTTACATGGCTGTGACAGTGCATTATGTTGATGAGACTTGGAATCTGAAAAGCTATTTGTTGAGGTAATAATAAGCTTCTTTGTTGTCTCTCATTTGTTTCTACATTACTTAACCTGTATACTAGTCTGATCTCTCTTTTTTATTCATTCTACTTGTAGGTTCATGTATGTACCACACCCACACACAGCTGAAGTTATAAGTGAAGTCCTTCATGATGTACTGCTGGATTGGCATATCGACAAGAAGGTATCGACGATCACACTTGACAACTGCAGCAGCAATGATAATGCTATGAAAGATCTCGAAGATAAGATGCCTCTTCCCTCTCTCATGCTTAAGGGTAAATTATTGCACATGCGTTGTGCTGCACATATTATCAACCTTATTGTGAAAGATGGAATTGGTGCAAAAGATGCATTGGGTGTTAAAGTTGTAGAAGAGGGAATAGGGAGGATCCGTGATACTGTTGCATTTTGGTCAGCCACACCCAAAAGGCATGAACGATTTGAAAGGGCTGTTTTACAAGAAGGCATTAAGTATGAGAAAAAATAGCTCTAGATGTTAAAACTAGTTGGAATTCCACCTACCTAATGCTTAGTGTTGCACTGGATTACATACCTGTGTTTGATCGCCTTGCAAAGAAAGAAAAATTGTGTTTTACTTTTCGGCCTACAGAAGAAGATTGGGAATTTGCTAGGTATCTGTGTGATAGGTTAAAGCTGTTCTATGAGACAACTGAATTACTATCTGGCACTTCTTATGTCACATCAAGCTTGTTTTTTCCCAAGATATGTGGTATTTATCTATCTATTAAAAAGTGGGAAGCTAGTGATAACCCCATCATAGAAAGCATGTCATCAGCCATGATAGAGAAGTTTATGAAATATTGGTCAGATATCCATGGTCTGATGGCAGTTGCCACTGTTCTAGATCCTAGACGTAAAATGAAGTTTTTGTATGCCATGTACATGCAAATATATGGACTTGGACGCATGGTTAGAAGTTCAAAAAGTTAAAGATTTACTGATAGATTTGGTGAAGGAATATGAAAATTCTATGGAAGGTTTTGGTGCAACAGATGGTAATTTGGCTAGTAGCAGTAAACCAGCAAATGAGGGTGATGCTGAAGTTGATGAAATATTTGATAAGTACATGGCTTCTGAACCAGTTGTGCCAACAACTAAAGTGTGCACAGAGTTGGATATGTACCTGGAAGAGGAGTTGCTGCCAAGAACGCTTGATTTGGATGTCATTGATTGGTGGAAAGTTGGAGGGTTTAAGTACACTCTTGCTTTGAGAAAGGTAGCTACAGATATCCTAGCAATTCCTGTGACTACAGTGGCATCAGAGTCCGTTTTTAGTACTAGTGGGAGAATCATTAGCCCAAATCGCAGCAGACTTGCCCCAAATATGGTTGAAGCTCTGATGTGTATGCAAGCTTGGGCCCGAGCTGATATGTTAGGTATAACATTTATTTATTTCAATTTTGTTTCCCTTCTTTCACGTACAGGAACACTAACTTTTGAATGGTTTGTTCTGTTAGGGGCGGAATCACAAGCTCTCAATGCATTGTTGACATGTCTTGATGATGAAGAAGGCTCGGTAATTACTCTTCTTAGAATTAGCTTACTTTCTAAATTATCTAATTGTACTTGTCCTGAAACTTGAAACTGTATTTCCATTTCCTTTGTTCTTAGGATGATCTCGAGTCTGAAATCATTGAGCCATGCGAATAGGGGCATACATGAACTGATGAACATGAACATGAGAGCAACGCTTCGCTGGATGGGGATGAGAATGGCAAGAATGAGTTCTGCACTTTTTCCATTTTACTTGTGTAATTGTGTGTGGTTCCCTTGCTGGACAAATTGTTATTTGAATTGTAATAATCGTGTGTGGTGTGGCTGCCTGGTGGGACAACTTGACAACTTGTGGATGAACTGTAATAATTGTTGAACTATGTTTGTTTTTATATTGCATGGATGTCAAATTGTTGTTCTTCTTATTGAACTGAACATGGTGATATGTTATTTGCTCGCGGGTAACGGGTAACCCGATATCCGCGGATATCCGTCGGGCGCGGGTGCGGGCATGATTTTGTACCCGCGGGCAGCCTCGCGGGCGGGTTTAGGTTGGAGGCGCGGGTAGGGTCGCGGGCGGGTTTTTGCTCTACCCGCACCTAACCTGACCCGCTGCCATCCCTAGCCTTCACCTAGTGGAGCCGAATCAATTCGTCAGAGGGAATGTCCAACCGTACTACGAGCAAGGGTATTACTATCAAGATCATCAACACCAACCACCGGCGGAGGACTAAGAAGATTAAGGAACTTTAGTTTTCTTTTTCTTTTCTCTTTCTCTGTAATTTTCAGCTTTTGTTTATGTGTGTTTGCGTAATATTTTCTGTTTTTATTTAAATTTCAGCAAGTGTGTTTGTTTATTTTCAGTTTGTATTTCAACTTGATTTCATCATTAATAAAGACACCACCTTGATTATATCATTGGAAAAGTTACAAAAATTTGTGCCACGATGATATATGATTATAATTGCCGCTTTGTTTATCTTTGTAATTGATTTATGCATGTTAAAGCTAGTGCTCTCTTAAAATACGAATCTGAATTTATTTAAATACTAGCTTAATCTTTAGCGGAGGTTATGATTAAAATAAAGACCCATAGTGTTTTATGTGCTCTCAAGTTATGAATAGATTAAAGATGTCTTTTATGCTCAAAAATATCGCTAACCTTGTCACAAATATCACTTGTGTGTTGCTCAACCTATCTAGAGCCTAATATATATTTGAGTGCATAAACCTTAGTGTACAAGATTTATTTTTGAGTGAGTTATTGCAGGCCATGATTTCTCTGGCCCGAGACTAAGAAACTGGTCATTCCGTTTTTGCGTATCTATCTTTTTGCTAGCCTTTTATCCGTGCATTGTGTATCCCCGCATCGGAGATCGCACAAACCTCGCTGGATATCCACCTTTAAAACCAAATATCATCTTTTGTGATTACCTCCTTGACCACAACCTATCGTTGAGAATGGATCATCAATTCAAGGAAGATCGCAAGACGGTGCCAACATTGAAGAATTCAAGTATCTCTCCAAGGAAAAATATTTCCGGTACCTACCTTATTTATCGCCTCTTTGCTCGAGGACGAGCAACGTCTAAGCATGGGGGAGGAGGTAGGTACGATGCAATTTTAGAGTTCAAAGGGGAGTATTGTTTTAAAAAAAATGAATGAAAGAAAGTTCAAAGGCGATGTACGGGACTTCCAAGGTGAAAGTCTCACAAGAAAAAAATGAATGAATGAATGAATAAAAGAAAGAAAGAAAGAAAGAAAAGAAGGAGAAATATGAGAAAGAGAAAAAATATGAGTATGCGTAAAGTGAACTCCCCGGTTCTCTAAAAGTGCGTTAGAAAATTCAAGGCTTCAAGTTTAAAAGATCCATTCTCATTTTCCAACCATGTGCAATCCGATAACGAGGACTTCCTTTGTGCCTCGGGATCACTCTTTGCCATTTGCACATGTCCACTCATCTAAAGTGTGCGTATTTTTCTCTTTCCCCTCCTTGATTTAACATTATTTTCCAATGACCTTTTTGACGAGCCTCGGTAAGACCATAGGAAGCTTGTCTTGTTTTGACAACACCTTATTTATAAAATCTTGTTAGGACTAAACTTTCCCAAAGCTACATATAAAGCCTACCACGCATATATGTTATGAGAGGGAAAGGAGTAGAATATATAGCTTGAGAGACAAGCGAGTTGAGAGTTCATGAGCAATATACAAGATGATTTAAATTTGTGAACTCGGTTTAGCTTTTCTTTATCTCGTTCTTTATTTCAAAAATTCTGAGATCTATTTAAACTTTGTGAGCATGTTAATACTTGTGGGATAAGCTTAACTAAGAATCTACCCTCCGTAGAGATGAAAGCTAGTACATTATGGAACTTTAATGAATTAAAATTTTGAGAGCATTATGTTTTCTTATGTATGATCAAGTGCAAGGTTTAAACATTGTTTGGCAACGAAGATATCCATCGAAGGCTTACTCGAGGACGAGCAAGGTTTAAGCATGGGGGAGATGTTGATGGTGAAAATCCGTCAACCTAGCCATGAGTTTACCTTCGGTGTTGGCATAAGTTTTATACCTTATCCATTGGTACTAACCCCCGTGGTATAACAAGTTCATGTGCGCATGTCGGTTTTAGAGTTTAGTGTTTATGCAGGGTTTTAGCGTTGAAAGCAAGACTTTCGGGATAAGTTCATCAAGCACCTTATGACAAGACCTTGAAGCCCCGTACAAGTCATGCAATGAAGCAAACTTAACTCCAAGAAGCCAGGGACTTGATCCCAGAAGACGACAAACTCCAAGGACCTAACCAGAAAAGTGTTGAATCTTGCAAGACAAGGAGTTATACCCAATTCAAAGAGAAACTGACGATGGACCTACATGCAGAAGGGGGAAACATCCAGGAAGCAAGGGAACCGGCGTAGAGCAAAGGAGGCCTCGGGCTGGGCCTAGATGGGCCTTGGCCGGCCGACCCAGGCCGGTCGGCCCAACCCTGTCCAGGGCCCGTTTGCCCCCTCCTTTGCCCTAGCTGCCATTCAGGCTATTTATAGCCCCCTGACCGAGAGCCACGCATCATCGAATTCGTCATCGGTCGCCGAGGAGCAGAGAAGAAAGGGACACCATCTTGGAGAGGAGAGGGTCGAGCTAGTTGAATAGGGTTTCCCTAGCCGGTGTGGGAACCTTGCACGGAAGACCACGTCGGAGTTCCCGGAGCTAGAAGCAAGATCAAGGAAGGATCCCGGTGGTGATCTTGTGTATGTATCATTGTTATAGTTGAATTATCAAGTTGAATCTTTTCCTAGCGATCAAGTGTTTCCTCGAAGATTTCGTTTTTCGATCGGCTTTGCTTATTCCAATTCTATTCTCGAGATAGATTACATAGGGTGTTCTTGTAGCCGCGGTGGCTAGAGGTACACGTCGGATCTTCCGAAAGAATCTCGACTTGTCTTTTGACTCGCCCTAGACTCCCCGCATGAGTAGGGATACGTTGTGACGAACGGGGGTTCCGAAAGGCGGATGTTTTCGTATTTGGACGGGAAACCACGGTTTAAAGAGGCTTCTTATAAGATTCGATTTGCTACTTCTTCTCTTGCTTGGAACTTCAACAAAAGGCTTACCCCGATCTCTCTAGATCGGTTTATCTACCCAATCTTACTTTGTTACCTCCGGTCTTTAGTAGATTAGATTAGTTTCGTGTCTTTTACCTAGATGCATTAGGGTTTCTTTTACCGAAGATTGGAGTTACTTGGCTTTACTAGATCAACTTTTGCGTCACACATTTGTTCCACGGATTCGATACCTTGGGTTCACCACTCGAGGGAAGAAGGGTCCCTTGACTACGACGGGAGACTTGTCTGCTTGCAAGTCATAAACGAACTTTGATACATCTATTAACCGTCAACAAAAGGTAATTTGGACTGAAATTTGATCAAGGCATGATATATTTTAGTGGGCCGTCAACGTAGAAGCCCACCCAATTGCTGAGCCTTCAGGCATCTTTCCTAGAAGAAGTTATCTTTTTTCCCTTTTCTTTTACCCTCAAAACAGGCTTAGCCATTGGTAAGTGATGTTATGTGTTAAGTGGTAAGCAACGTCCCCATCGACGGCGAGGCGCCATTGGTGACTTCGGGAATCTCTGGATCTGCCGGTGCTCAGTCCTTCGGACGTGCTCATAAGGGTAGGGTTTGTGTACGTGCATTCATAGGAGTGAGTGTGCACCCGTGTTGTGAATGTCTGTGTTGTACTGTGTAATTCTAACAAAATGGACTTTCGAAAGTTCTGGAAGTCAAATCTCCTCTCAGCTTTGGCGCTGAAGTTTTCCCGAGTTTGGGTATGTTCACTTGGATTATAATTTTATCAAATCTGGTGTATATTTTTCTCCTTTGTGGAGAACATTCTAGAAATCTCTATTTACATATTTCCCCAAAAGGCCAAAAGGGAAACCAGGAGTCTCATAGTTGTGTAGCAATCTTTACCTACGAAACCTGGCCAATACCGAGGCCAGGGAGCGCGGCCACGTCGCTGGCTGGTCCCGGTCGTAGGATCGGCCAGCGGACGGATCGTTGGGCGAGCCCCAGTCATTTTTCAAAAACACTCCTCATCTTTTCCAACATCAAACTATGGAGGAAGCCGAAGCGGACGGCAAGCTCTCGCTTGAGCTCGAAGCGCCTCCCGCACACCTCAAGGTCGTGGATGGCAAGCTCGAGGACGCCTGCGGCGGGGAGAAGGAGGCCACAGAGGAGGATGAAGACTCTGCCGCTGGCACCGCGGTCCGCGCGCACCCGCCCGCGCCCGGATGCCGCACCGCGCCCGCGCGTCCAAGCGTGGAGCCCCCCTTGCCGCCGTCCACCGAGCCCGGATGCTAGCGGTGTGAGGAGCACCACGCCCCCGGAGCCCCCTTGCCGCCGTCCGCCGAGCCGCCAGCCGCACGCCGCCGCCGCTCGCTGCCCGCGCTAGACCCGCGCTCCACCGGCCGGCCTGGTGGCCACTACATGTCTACCTGCCGCCAACAGCCAGGCCTGAGGGGCCAAGACACAGAGAGATAGAGATAAGGGAGTTGACGGTGAAAGTCTGAGAGACGAAGACAAATTGGCTTCACGTGGCACTGAAATGCGAAACGTGGCTGCAAATGGAATGGTAAAGGGAAAAATAGGAATGAAATGGAATAGAGAAAGAAATAGTAAAAAGGAGAGAGAAAATGTGAAAAAAAACTAATAAAAGTATAAATAACTAAGGGCGTCATTTGTAAAAAACTAAAACAAGCCATTCTACCAAACATTTTTTAACAAGAGGGATGTCACACTTGATTTTCTGAAGAAAACCAAATGCATCTCATATGTGCGCCAGGATCAAGTTTACACACATATGATAGACGTCCTGAGTGAAATATCAATAAACAGCAATAAAAACGTACAAGAGTTAAACCATTACATTATCTCTTTGTTACACTCAGACGATAGACTCGAAGGTCTTTACAACGATCAAACGATAACTAAGAAGATGCAACTCCATCTTCATCTTCCACAGGCATCTGACTGGGGGCACGCAAGCCTCAGAACTCCTCGTAGTCGCTGAAGTACTCTTCTCCAGTGTTCTCCTCTGAACAACGGGTAAGCAAGGGTGAGCACACTTATGGTTGGAGCTCAGCAAGTGGGGGAAAGATGCAAGGCCATCAAGAATAGGCTAAGAGTTTTGCAGCGGTTAGCATTTTAATGTTGGTCAAATTTTTATTAGCAAGCACCTAATTACTAGATGTAAGTTAATACCAACCCACTTAAGAATTTAGGAAAGCATCTCTCAGAAACCTACAAGAAACCATGATTTAATTCCATCTTTAAGTTTGATTATCATGTGAGGGTCCAAGCCGCTCTTGACCGTGAGCAGGGCTGATCGATCAGTTTTCACTCTACAGAGGTTGTACACTTTACCCACAGTTCGTGTTCCCCATGTCGCCCGGGTTTGCAAGGCCCTTAAACACTTCCGAGGTGAGTGGCTAGGCGTCCACTACGAAGCCTTTACAAAGGTATACAAAAGCACCAACAACCCACGACGATTCTGTACTCGGGCGGACCATAACCCTCCCTAGTGGTCGGCACCTTAGCAAAGGCCGCTACCCCAAAAGAACCGGGGCTATACCCCCGCAACCCCGAGCCCCCCGTGTTCCTTTCGGATAAGGTCACCCGCACAATCACACACCTAATTAATTGGCTAAGCCGAGCCATATGGACTGTGGTTGCACTGTTTTCCTGGGTGGTTCTCCATGTTCCGATTAAACCATATGATCTTGTTATTAACCATAAGCACACACATACATATATATCACCAAAGGTTATCATGATCAACATTCATCATATTGTAAAAGATTCATTTAAACCATCCCAAGTTATAGCAAACTAAGCATTTCTACCCAAAACATTTATTTAAAAAGGGTTGTCCAAGGTAAAGGGGATAAAATTCTAGTCATGTCCTTAAAAAGGTAATTTCCCATCAAGTTTATGCAATACAACATTTAAAAGTAAACTTAGTTATCATGCAAGTTGAGTGGGACAAAAATAGAATATGCTGGGGAGAAGTCCACTTGCCTTCCTTGCTTAAACACTGGAGTTCTTCTTCTTTAAACACTTGCTCTTGATCCACTTCAACTGGCTGCTCACTTGAAACCGGCACGATGTCTACGAGCACACAAGAATACATACAATAAATAAAACAACACACCAAGCAAAGGTAAATTGATCTGAAAGAAGAAACAGACAACAAGGTAGCTTTAAAGAAAGGTGGCTAGGAAAGATTAGGTGTAAGAACATAGTTGATTCACCAAGAGAGAACAAAGGTTGGCTCTAGGAACGCGAACACAAAAGCACTAGGAACTATCGAGAGCTTTGGATGGTCACAAACAAGAGCTAGCTATGTGCTTGGTATATTTTAATTAAATAAAGTCATGTGTATAGGTTATTTCAAAGAAATACCCCATTTATAATTAAGCAAGTTATTTTATATTTAAGATACGATTGAAACCTAGTCCAATTTTATTTATAAATATTAAAGTTTAACTTATGCAAATTAAATATTTAATTTTAAAAGAAGCATGTAAAAGCATCTAGGCGTTTATCTTTATATTCCGAGTTAAACTAATCAAATTACAACTTAAAAACAAATTTATATTCATATTAATCAAATTAACAATTTAATTAAGAAAACTCGGGAGAAACCTATATTGCTTTTATTTAGGAAGCAATTTGCATAAACGTTACTCAATTTTAGTTGGATTATGAAAACCAAGGTACACATCTAATTAGCTTTTAATTATAAGAAATATTTAACTAGTATTAAGCATATTAACTTTCTTATGAAAACACGTGTTGAACTCTAATTAGATTTTAATTAGAAAAGCATGCATAATAAGATTTAATCATATTTAACATTTAAATAAATTATAAAACAAAGAACATGTACAACATTGGTCCTATCACGTAGTTTTAGTTGATATGAGCCTAACAGAACTTGAAACGGTGGAAACGGAGCTAAAACGCACAAGATACAGCCAAAACAAGGTTCTAAAACTAACGGGCTTGAAAAGACGGTCACGTGGACACCAAGAACGCTTAAAACGGAGTTAGGACGGAAAAGATATGGCTAAAACAAGGTTCAAGGGTTTTTCTGTAAAGAAACAGGACTTCCAGGGGCTTATCTGCAAGAATCCAGGGGCTAAAACATAATTACACATATAAACCCAAGGTTTATAGTGTAAAAGATCAAGGATGGACCTCTAATGGGAAGAACTAAAAAAAGACAGGGGCTTAAACGTTGAAAATAGGACCTAACTGAATGGATTCTTAAAGGTGGAAGGCTATGGTTGTGAATTCCGGAAACTGGAGGTCCTTTTTGCAAAACTGCCAAGGCAGCCGGCGGAGAGCCTGAGGGTGTGCCACGTGGCGGACTGTGATTGGCCGGGCTGACGCGATGCTGACGCCATGCTGATGCAATGCTCTGGACCGGCGCCTGTGGACCTGGTCCACCGGTCCACCGTGGACCGGACAAAGGGGTACGCCCCTTTTGATTTGGACCGCCGGCGCCGATCGGACGACCCCGGTCGCACGCGGCGAGGCCGGCGGGGAGGCGGCCGACCCGCGGTGGCGCCCGGCCGCGCGCGCGCCGGCGAGGCTCGCCGGCGATGGCCAGATCGACCATCCGAGCACCTAATCGCGCGGAAATAACTCCAGGAGGAAGAGGGGAAAATGAGGAAGCTCACCAGGGGTTCGGAGGGGAGGGAAGAGCGCCGGCGGAGTAGATCGGGCGGCGCTCCGGCTCCGACGGGGACCGTGCTGTGCACGCGGAGGGAGCAAGCGGGGGAGAGGTGCGGGTGGAGGAGGTCTCGAGGGCGCCTTAATAGGGTGGAGGAGGAAGGGGAGGAGGCGCGCAAGGCGGTGGGCGGCGGCGCCGGCAGGCCGGCGGCGGCGGAGCTCGCCGGGGCATCACCGGAGAAGGCGGCTCGAGGCTACGGGGCACCGTTTGCGACACGGATTGGACCGGGAGCAAGAGGAGGACAGTGCGAAGCTCACCAACTGCTCGGTGATGGCGGTGAGGCGGTGTAGACGTCGTGCGGCGACGAGGAGCGGTCGGGATCACGGGTGCCCGCCAGGGAGGATGTTGCGGCTTCGGCTGCTTGCTCCTGGGCGTTGGGTTCTTGTGCGGCGGAGTGGGAGGCGAGGGAGGACGCGAGGATGCTGAGGGGTTGCTCACCGGTGACGGGGAGCGCCGGATGGCCGGCGATGGCATGACGGCAGGTTTCCCTGGTGGCGGCGCGTGCGGAGACAAGGGGAAGGTGCAGGGTGCACAGGTGAGGGAAAGGGGCGCGCAAGGACTCGTGCTCGCGCTTTATAGGCCAAGGGGGGGAGAGGGAGCGGCGACCGGGCCAATTGGCCATTGATGGCCATGGCGGTGGCCGGCGGCTTTACTGCCTTCAAGAGGGGGAAACGGCTTGATTGAGGAGTAACGGACGGAATTAATGGAGGGGAAGTGAATGGAGAGTTTTACTGAGCCTTGATGGGGAGGATTGAAGGGAGGAAGAGGCGGGAGGTGCGGGGAGGACCGGTGGCGGCGCCCTGATAGGAAACAGAGGAGAGGTGGGGGCAGCTGGAGGTAGGGGAAAGGGCCGACATGTGGGCCCCACCTGTCGGTGACCACGTGAGGGAGAGGGAGGGGAGCGGGACGCTGGCGGGCCTGTTGGGCCGAAAGCGGGGAGCTGGGCCGCGGCGGGAAGGAAGGGAGAGGGGAATGGGCCGCGGGTAGATAGGTTTGGCTTTTTTTTCTTTTTTTCTTTCAAATCCTTTTCAAATCTTTTTCAAACCTTTTTAAATCAAATCTTTTTCACAAAATTTTCCAACTTTTTCACAACTATTTTAAGACTTTTAAAACCACACCACAATCAAAACTCATGCATTTCAACATGATGCACAAACACTTGATTGATTCTAATTATTAAATGTTGTTTAATTTAATTAAAGACAAATTTATTTATTCAAATTTATTAAATCCTTAGAAAATAAAACTAAACCATGTTGCTAGCAATATTTTATTGTGATGGAATTTTCGGGTGTTACAAGGGAAAAACACTATTGAAAAAGCCAGAGTCATCCATTTTTAGAAGCTCAATCTGTGCTAAACGATCCTTAAGTGCCGACCGCCAAGACGATAAATACCGGGTAACCCACCAGAAAAACATTAAATTCTAACCTATGCAAAATATCAATTAAATCAAATTTGTTGGTCTACTAAGTTAGTGTTGATCAAGTTCGGCTGCATTTGTATTCAACACATTGTTTCATATCCAACATCAAATTGATACATAACCAATATACAACATCTCATTGATCATATAACTACATAGATGATAGATGCCCATCAAATCAAGTGACGCGAAATGGGTAAGATTTCAACAAAAAATGTATCACATCAATAGTCAAAACATTACACTGATTTACACAAACTACAAGATTGACTCCTGTAACAATACGCGGCAACGTCGCGAGGCTTTCTGGTGTGTACTAGTTCTGGACCGAACCATACAATGACATGCGGTCCTTATGCGTTAATCCTTGGCATCAATAAGGTTAGTTGAGCTTCACACATTTGTTCATTTTGATTGGCAGTAGCACTTGATGCAGTTGAGGTGATCTGGCATCTCAATCGGTGATGAGGTCGTTGTTTAGCATGTATCAGCCCTTTTTGTTTGTGTTTTTGTTTCGGCGCCCGAGATCCGTCGTCACCACTCCCAACTGACGTAGCCATGTCACACAATCTTCACCCCTCACCCGCCCTCAGTATCGGCATCACACGACACGCCACTCTTCCTCCCGTCCCGGCCCATCTTGCTTGCGCACAGCTAAGAGCTAGCCCCGGGGGGCGGCACAAGCACAACACCACCGACGGTGACGGGCTCAGCGAGCTAGGCCACGGGATACCGGACTCCTCATCATCGC
The DNA here is from genome assembly GCA_947561735.1 of Cenchrus americanus. NCBI lineage: Eukaryota > Viridiplantae > Streptophyta > Magnoliopsida > Poales > Poaceae > Cenchrus > Cenchrus americanus. The sequence continues at coordinate 25,579,705 of OX387241.1, read as the reverse complement.
GCTCCCGGACGGTCTCCAGCCGGCGAGACTTCCGCCGGAATCATGCGATTCCCGTGCACAACTCCGACCCATGCCCCGGCACGACTACAAGCACCAGTGTTCCGATTGGGCTCGGAGTGACCTCTGGCCTGTGCTCCATACGAGCATAGCGCAATGATCACCCAACCTGATCGGTGATCGGCGTGGGGAGTGCCCACTGGGGAGAGGAGGAGATAGCGTTGTCAATCGTGCCCGGGCTGTAGCAGCAGCCTCCAAATAATTCGCCATGGCCGCCGGTGGGCTCTGGCCGTGGCCTTTTCGTGCCAACTTGAGATCCAGTTCATGTGCCGCCACATAACAAGAGGATCCCTCCGGCGCCGGCGACTGTTTGGGTCGCGGATACGAGAGATCCGGAGGCTTTTCTTTTCTTCTCTTTATCACGAGGACAACAAAAGATGGAGGCGGATGGATGGATTGGCCGCTCGATGCTTGTGGGGTCATGGCGTGGATCATGTTGATCCGGAGAGGAATATTGTAATCAGTGATGACCACCTTAATTTTGGAGCTGCGATTAGCAGCAGCAGGTTTGTACTGACGCGCGTGTACATTTTGTTCCCGAGCTTCGGTGTCTCCGGCACTCCGCATGCTTTTTAGTTTGGTTGCTGTGGGAGTTTTGTAGCCGCGTGATTTTGTGTTTAGCGAATGCTTTGACAGGCACGTTTTGTAGAATACTGTATTTTTTTTAAAAAAAATGTACAATACTCAGTAAGGTGATTGGGGAGTGTCTTCTTTTCGCCGCCCTTTCTGTAGTGTACTACTGCCGCTGTCTTTTCGAGGAGTATTCTTCTTTTTTCCCCTGCGTCGGTGAGAGGAATTTGCGGGTACATTGACATCTCATCTACTAGCCAGCCACGATAAAAGCCACGAGGAAAAGACTCCCCATTAGCTCAGTGACCGTCCACGATAATGAAATGGCAGTTGGGGCTTATATTTATGCAACGGGGGATATTTTAAAGGAATCTACTTTATTTATTCGACTAATATTCTAGTACCTTTTCTTCACTTGACTTTATGTATTAAATTCTGGCTCGTTTACTATGTAATCTAGTTATTCCGCTAGCAGAATCCACAATGAAATTCACCTAACTTCTCATTTTCTTTAAAAAAATCTACCCAATTTGTTTCACCCATATAAATTGAGTTTTAAAACATTCGTTGGTGGATGACTAAATCACATAATAACCTTTGGTAAAGTACTTCAAGAATTTACATAATATTTTATATTTGTAATTGAAGGTCTACATAATTGTTTGTCACGACTTCAACTATTGCAACTTGTGGGAGGAGCGACAAAAAGGCAATTTTGACACATTAGGTCCTCTAGATGATAGATTGAAGCAATTTTGACAGTTTAGGTAGTGTAAAATTGTCGAAGTTTTGTTGGATGGTCAATTGGTGATTGTTTCACTACTATAGAAACGGACTTTTTTTAAAAAAAAATATCACATTGGATTACTTCATAGTTTATTGGAGATATACCTTGTGTAGTGTCGCCATCAGAAAAGCTTCCTTTCGCATATAATAATGGCGAGGCACGTTTCGTTCGTATGCCTTTCTTTGCTACCGATGGGGAATTTTACCTGAACAGGCTATATGGCATCCAAGAGGCCAATTTATTTGGCACCAAGTTAAACGTCCCCCCCCCCCCCTCCAAAATAGGCCTACTAATGGGGGTAACCCGCCCCTACCCGCAATAAAGGCACGCCGGCGGGTTAGTAAACCCACCCCCGTCCCCGTTCCATTCTGGAATATGATCTAGATGGTATCGATCTCAATCAACGACTTAGACGGATCCGAAATTGGCTCAGACCGGAACGCGCGGCTACACCCAAAACCACGGCACTCGCCACCGCACGCCCCCTCCCCCGCGTCGCGCGTATCTGGACGACCCAGGCCCCACCTTCCTTCGACGCGCATGGCGCTGCCGCGGTCGACATGGCGCTCGCCTCGCTCGCCCGCGCCCTCGGCCTGTCCAAGCGCTCCTCCCGCCCCGTGCCAGGCAAGTCCCCGCTTTGCTCCTTCTCTCTCCGGCTCCCCCATCCTCTCCCGGCGTCTCGGTGTGGAAAGATTCGACGGCGGGGGAGACGCGGCTCCGGATGACGAGAAGGCGGGTTGGGTTGACGATGGCGACGGACGGCGGGTACCCAGGCGGCATCACACGCGGCGGCGAGGAGGCGGCAACACACGCGGAGGCGAGGAGGCGGCGCAGGCGGCCTCTGGGAACTGGTGGAGGATACCCAGCCGGGTGACAACCCCATTCCCACCCACATGTGCAACAGACCCAACCCGCCCCAACCCGCAAGCTTTAAAACCCCATTAGCCCCGTTATCCCTACATCATCACCCGCCTCAAATAAACCCTTTTCCACCCGCCCCACTAAGAGGGCTAATCCAAAAGGAGCTGGAGGAACCCTGAACCATCAACCATGCGTAGGCAAATCAATCAATTATCAAATGAATAACAATCCTTTTCAAAAACAAAACCATTGGCAAAGGAGGATTAGTTAATTCTGAACCACATAAATTATAGTATGTACACAGTAAAAAAACCCACGGATACCTGTCAGTACTGTACCATTCAGGCATTGAAAAACATAAACGCCATTTTTTTTCTTCTACTCATTAGACAATTGAGTACAAACCCATAATGGAGCGGCAGACTGCAGTATGGTTTGGGCTCTTTCGTAGGGGCATTATTTTTTCCCGTCGCTGTTCTAGTGCGTGCACGCTGGCCACATTCGTAAACTCCTGTCGGCGCAAACAGTCTCCGGCCAAGAGTAATTAACGTGGCTCCAGGACGACACGCTCACGCGCACCAGGACATTGACATTTGACTCGCATGTCTTAATTACTGTTCTCTAATTCTCTTACTCGGGTTTCCGGTCGCCTGGACACCACCCCTGCCTGCGGCACCGTACGGTCCTCCAGCTTTCACCCCGATACCAGACGCCCTCTTGAGCATGTTGCAACTAGTTAATGCACATTCCGGGATGAACAAATCGATTAGGATTTTAGTAATGCAATGCGATGGAATCAGGGTTTGGTTAGCCACGAATGCCGGCTCGTCCGGCGTGCAGAGCTGGTTCCCCGGGGGACAGAGGTGGACGGCACCGGCGCATGTTATGGCCGGAGCACGTTGCTCAGATGAAAACGACGGTGTTTATGCGGCCATGTTCGATGCTTAATACCCCAATCAAATAATTATAATAAAAAACACTCCAATCAAATGCAGTAGTGCAGTACCTGCCCTGCTCTGCCGTGGAAGCTTCTGCGGTCTTGCTGCCGAGGCTTCGTCGTTCATACAGTAGCACAGATTTTCACACGTGAAGTTTTACTGAAATGTCTGAAACCACCGTCAGCTGGAACATTGATGCAGCAGGAAAATGGTTACCACTTACCAGGCAGGCTGGGAGGTGGCTGGCAAAAAGCTTTTTTTAAAATTAATTTCTTGTGAAATCACCTGGCACTTTTGGCCTTTTTCACTTGCCGCGGTTCACAAGAGACACCGGCGTAGGACTACAACTCTCTGTAAAAGCGACGAGGAGAAAGAAAGAGTGGAAAAGAAGCAAGCAGGTGGTGTCTTTTTCTGCGGCCACCCTCTGTCTGGCTGTCTGCTCGCTCCGCCAGCGGTGGTTAGAGGGGGGCAACAGCTGCAGGCTCAAGCAAAGCGAGCTCGTTAACCATGCCACCCAGTGTGATCTTATTCTCCCTCTGTGATAAAGCACTAGTCTAGTGCTTCAACTGGCTCCAAGCCCTGCCTTTCTCCTGGCTTTACACTTTCACCCCTCAATCACTGTCCTTCCCACACTCTCTCTCCAGCCAGACAATGCGAGGTCCGTACACGAAATCACACATATACACCCGGCTTAGCTGTTCATGACGCCAATGCTGGTGATCAGATTCTATTCCCCTTCCCCCCTAGCTACCACCACGGCGGCCCAGTGCTGTGCTGTTTGCTCACAGCGACCAACACCGACGCACCGACTGCCCTGCTTCTTCCTCCCTCCCATCCTTGCGCCGACGCCGCTCACCCATCCCAGTTTGGAGTCACTGAGAGCGGCGAAGCGGCTGTAGCAATGCTGACAGGCAGGCCGAAGTAAGAATCGATCTCTCTGGTTCCACGCGGGAATTCTTTGTTTTGGTTGCAGATCCTGGTAGGTTGCGTGGTTCGGTTCTTGATCTGAGCAGAAATTTCGCTTCTTTGGACGCAGATCTGCGGCGGCCGAAAGCAAGAGCGGCAAGGTCACGCCGCCGACGCCCAAGGGGGGCAGGGCGAGCAAGCCGGCCTCCGCCAAGCCGGCAAATGGCACCCCGCCGCAAGCGCCGCGCGCAGCCGACAGGTCCCCCAGGTCAGGGGACAAGCCGCCATCGGGCGACCGCCGCACGCCCAAGGTCTTCGACCGGCTCAGCACTCCCCCGGCCGAGGTTCGTGTTCCTTGATCCTTCGGTGTCGTGTGATCTTTGTTTGCTTTTGATGTATTGGATTGTGACTTGTGACTGGTTTCCGCTGGAATGGTTGCAGAAGCAAAGCAGCGCCGTGAAACTGTCCCAGGAGCTGCAGGCGCAGCTCGCCGCACTCCAGGAGGACCTCGTGAAGGCCAAGGAGCAGCTGGTGGAGAAGGAGAAGGAGAAAGGCAAGGTCTTTGAGGAACTGGAGGATGCCAAGCGGCTGGCCGACGAGGCCAATGCCAACCTGATGGTCGCGCTTGCCGCGCGGAAGAAGGCGGAGGAGGCCTCCGAGACCGAGATGTTTCGGGCAGTCGAGCTGGAGCAGACGACCATCGAGTCGATGCAGAAGAAGGAGGAGGAGCTGCAAAGGAAGCTGGAGAGCATGCGGAGCCAGCAGGAGTCTGACGCTGCAGCACTGCGGTCGACCGTGGAACAGCTCGAGAAGGCGAGGTATGAGCTGGCTGATGCGATCGACGCCAAGAACTTGGCGCTCAACCAGGTGGATGATGCGACGCGGCTTAGTGAAGTGAATGCTCACAAGGTGGAGCTCCTCAATGCAGAGCTTACCCGCCTGAAAGAATTGCTTGACACTGAGCTGGAGAGCAAGGAGAAAGAAGGTGCCGAGCAGATCATGAGGCTCGAGGCTGAGATCTCGGCATTGAAAATTGAGCTCCAGAAAGCAAAGGATGCTGAAGAGAAGGTAGCTGAATTAGAAGATGTGATTGAAGGGCTTAGAGTTGATGTCGCCAATGCTACAAAGGCCAGGACCGAGGTAGAGGAGCAGCTTGATGAATGGAAACAAAAGTCTGAAATACTGGAAATTAAATTGGAGGCAACCAACCAGTCTTACATGTTGAAGGTTGATTCCTTGAATTCAGTGATGAAAGAATTGGACGAAGCAAGCACCTTGCTCACCGAGAAAGAAACTGAACTTTCTGACCTTCAGAACAAGCTGCAAGCCTTGGAAGATGAGGTAGCTAGGCAGAATGAAGATATTAACACGTCAAATGAGCGTCTTGATGTTGCAGAGAAAGAGGCGATTGAATTGAGGGAAGAGATCAACGAGCTCCAGTCGAAGCTCCAAGCACTGGAAGAAGAGAAGATGGATGCTATCAACAATGAGAACAATGCAAGTTCACAAATGGAGTCAATATGTGAAGAGAAGGAGAAGCTGGCTCAGGAACTAGAAGCTAGCAAAGATGAATATGAGAAAGTTAAGAAGGCTATGGAAGATCTAACCTTAGCATTGCATGAAATGTCTGGTGAAGCAAGAGAGGCACGGGAAAGGTACCTCAACAAACAAGAAGAGATTGAGCGTGCCAAGGCACAAATAGAGGAGCTCAACATTAATCTCAAGAACACCCAGGAGAACTATGAGGTTATGCTTGATGAAGCAAACTACGAGAGAGTCTGCTTGAAGAAGACAGTGGAGCGAATGGAAGCAGAAGCAAAGAACACATCTGAGGAGTGGCAATCCAAAGAGGTCAGCTTTATGAGCTCCGTGAAGAAGTCCGAAGAAGAAATTAGTGCAATGAGAATCGAGATGGATAAGGCAACAGAGACGGTGAGAGACTGGGAGAACAGAAATGCTGAATTGGAGGAGAAGCTGAAGGAGCTGGAAGCTCAGGTGGAGGAAGCTAACAGAGCCAAGGATGAAGCAAAGGCTGAAGCACTGGACTGGAAAGAGAAGCTATTGGACAAAGAGAATGAGCTGCAGAACATAAAACAGGAGAATGATGAGCTACAGGTCAAAGAATCTAGTGCCTCTGAGAAACTCAAGGAGCTTTCTTCCATGTTTGGCAATGCAAAGGATAGAGTGCTCAATGGCACGGGTCCGAAAGACGATAATGAAAAGGGAAATACCAAGGAAGATGATCCTGTGGTGGTAGTTGCGAAGATGTGGGAGAACAGCAAGGTCACCGACTACGACCTGTCTACTGAGAAGGAGAAAGACGGCGAATCAGAACTTGATCTGGAGTCCAGCAGGGGAGATGCTGCCTCGGACTGCCACAGGTTGTCCACAGACACCAGGATGAACAACAACACAAAGCTGATCAAGCAGCAGCAACCGAAGAAGCCTTTGATGAAGAAGTTCGGTGGTTTGCTGAAGAAGAGAAACCAGCATTAGAACAAACTGTACCATCCCAAAGAAACAAAATATCGATGTACCCTATGGTGACTATTTCTCTAGCTTCACCTTCCCTTTGGTCCTGCAGAGTTGGGAGTAAAGATAATAGTGTAAGAAGTTTTCAGAAGAGAACACAAGGGTGATGTATTTTCTTCCCTTTTTCTGTCTAATTCCTATATCGCGTATGTTTGAGGAGCATTCATACTCTAGCTCATGTATTTGTTGCCCTGCTGGGGTAATGTTAATGTAAAGGGATGTGAGGTTTCGATTCATTTGTTCTCCACCATACTTCACAGTATTGGTGAGTGTAAAAAGTATCTGAAGCAGAACCAAGACGGAGTTGTACTTCCTCTGTTCTTGATGTCTCCAGTGCGAAGGTCTGTGAACAGTGGGTGTGAATATGTACTTGAATTAGTATTATGTCGGCGTCGTATCCCTCCGACCTCCTGAAGGGAAGAAGTTCAGTACAAACCGGCAATCCGGCACTACTGCATGTGCATAAATGGCAGTCAAGGGGCTCACATATTATACCGTGCAGTGGGAATTCACATGCCGTTTACTCTTGTCCTGAGCCGCATTGGTGGCTTCTGAATTCCAGGTTGTTCAGTGCCTTTGCGACCTCTGAATTTCGCCATTGGCGCATGCAAGGGACGAGCAACACGGCCGAGAGGGTGGGAGTCTGGGAGAGAACATGTGCGGGTGGGGGTTTATTTCCGGTGGCAACATGTGGGTCTCCGACAGCTCCGCACCGGAGAAAGAAACTGCGGGGGGATGAACGCTCACGCGTGGCATGTCTCGGATCAGCCTTCCTTGAGGGCCAGCGTCTCGACAAAACAATCTGACCCTCGCCCCAATTGGAGCAACTTCAGCAGCTTCCCTATCTCCTCCCCAATAGAAAAAAACTAGTTATATATGCGATGAAACCTTCTCCAACAGATTCTTTCTACCCTTCCCTTTTTTCCTGCATTGACTAAAAACCCATCTCTATCCCCTCTATAGAGGGGATCTCTCCTCCATCCCCTATAGCACTGTAGCAGGCAGTCCCCCAGCCCTCTCTCTTCCTTCCCCCCTCGGGCCCCTCCCCCGCCACCACCGGTCGTCCACCCCGAACCCACGCGCCGGCGCCCACCTCACCGCCGGCGACCCCGTCCGCGCTGCCTCCCTCCACCCCGGTGGCGTCCACACCGCCGACCCCGCCGCGCCGTCCCCACTCGCCCCCTCCGCGCCACCGCCCTCCTCCCCCTCCGTCCTCCCGTTCCCCGTCCCAGCCCTGGTGGCTCCACATCGATGTGCCCTGGTCCGCCTCGCCGGCGGCGCTGAGGACGTACCGGAAATCATCCTGCCAGTGCGCGGCGAAGATGGTAGGATTGTACGCGGTGTACATCCACGCCAGCCCCTCGGGCATGTCGGGCGGCGCCCAGGGAGGCAGGGACCAGGGCGGCTGCTATTGCTTGTCGGTGGCTCTGAACTTTGGCCTGAAACATACCACTGCCTTATCATCTCTAATTCTTTCTAGCACATTTCCAATGCCTGCTGAATTCCGCTCACTGATGAAGGCTTTTGTTCAGATCTTTGGTTGGCCACACGACAAACGTCACTGCTTGTTTGCTGAGGGACAACTCTGACAACTATACTTAGTCCGAGGTTCTGAATTTCTAGAGAGGGATTGTCTAGACTCCAGAATTATTATATTATATCTTCAAATTGGGTGAGCTTCCATATCGAACCAAAATAATTCTGCACATCGTGGGAGAATGCTACTACTTGTCTACAACTTCTGCACCTGTGGTTTATTATCGGTGGTTCTCCCCAAAGAGCAGGCTCTGAAGATATGATTCCAAGATGAGATGTATGGTATTGTTAAGCCTCATGGCAAATTTGAGACAATAACATGGAGATGTAGTGAACTACTTGGCATTGGTTTTACTCCAGGCAGCAGCCTCAGGATGTGGGTGTTCAAACTTTAGCCTTTGTGTTTTCGGTGCAACACCATTGTCATTTTTCCTCTGTACTGTAACTACTCGTATCTGAAACTCCAGTTTTGTTTGGCAGATCTGGCGCCGCGGGGTCCGTGGACGGGGACTGCTCCTGGTGCTCCGCGGGACGCGGTGTGGAGGAGGACTCCCTCCTGGCGAGCTTGAGGATCTCGAGGCGGTGCTTGGCGACAGCGACGCCCATCGAGGTGAGAAACTGGTGGTCGAAGTGGCGGACGTCGTCGGCGACTAGCTCATTGCGCGCGAAGAGGAGCGCGTAGTCGAGCGCCATGTCTGGGTGCAGCCCCGCCTTACACAGCCACACGTACCAGTCCATGGCGCGCTCGACGGCGGCAGGACAGGAAGCGAGGCTTCCGCACAACAGGCAGCGGGCACACGATCTGGTGCGAGAGCGAGAGAGAGCGCACGGCGCGCTGACGAGCAGCCCGCGAGGAGTGCCGTCGGGTGGACGAGATAGGTAGAGTGGGTTGAAAGATCCAAGATTTGAGGGAGGGGGAGAAAGGATGACGTGTCGTGGTGGGATCCACGAGTTGGGAAGGAGAATAGGAAACTGTTGGAGCAAACTGTGTTTTAGGGATGAAAATACTTTTACTCCACCCCCAATAACTTAATATAGGGGATGAAATTTACTCCATGTGCTGGAGTTGCTCTTAAGCCATTACCCACGACGTGTGTTTCGACATGATCACTCTCCCTAATGAGACGATCGCGGATCATCCATGTAGTCAATGCCAAGGGGGGAAGAACGCTGCATCTGCCCACATAAACTTGTGGTTTGGGTAATTGGAGAATCCAATCGCCATCGCGTTCTTCCAGCCTCAATGTGCAGAGATAGCAGGGCACACTCCTCTGATGCTAATGTGACAGCGAGTCGGCACAGGACAGGGACGGGGGTACATGCTGCGATGGACGAGGAGTCGAGGACGCCGCGAAGCCAAGAATGGTCGCCGCAGGTCGCGTACGCGCGTGTGAGGGTAAAGAATTCGCCAGGCGAAACACTCGTTGCGCAATCAGTAGACGCGAGGACGCCCGAGCCGGAGCCGGACCCTGGCACTGTTTGGATGGTAGGGGTAAATATTTACCGCAAGGAAAATAATTTGCTCTCCCATTTGCCCCTACTAATATTTGCCCCTTGGGGTGTTTGGATGGAGTGGTAAATGTGGATATGGATGAAAGGAAAAGCGGGACCCACCACAAATTTGCTCCAATTTACTACCTTTTAGGGGTAAATGGAATTAGGGGGGCAAAACATTTGCCCCACCACATTTACCCTCCCATTTACCCAACCATCCAAACAGACCCCTGTTCGGGACAGGTTCACACGAAGGAATCACCCTCCTCGCACCCGCAAGGAAGCGGCAGGTGGCCGCTTGGCCTGGAGAGTGGAGACAGCTCGCGCACCGACGTGCGGTGCGGCGTGCGGGAGGTGCGCGCGCACCGGACGGACGGACTTCCCTCCACGTTCCGACGGAATCCCAGCACGGCGCTCCGGGAAAAAGCGGCCGCCGGAGGCCTCCTCGCGCGCAGTTGCGCGATCGGTGGCGATGGCAACCACCTTGCAAGGGCTCCGGCGCAGCCGGCCTACGGCCCCTGGAGGTAGTCCTTGCACCGTTCCGTAGCCGTCAGAACCCAGAATCGGGATGGGCAGGTCGTGAGGAAGCGACGGTGAAGAGAGTTCAGCCGTGAATTCCAACAGAACTAGCTAACACATCCGATAGAATGTATAAAAAAAATCAAAGAAAAATTTAGGTGCCAAATAGGGATTATAAAAATTTTCAGTGATGTATACGGAATTAAGGTCTTTTAGTGCTATGTAAGTGTCGGCCACCTGACTCATCTTATCCCTTCCTACTTGACAGACGGTTTTGCAGTTAGCTTCACCCTTGTCGATACCAGAAATTGATCTGTTTAAACATTAAACAGAAAAATGCCAAATTGTCAGTGTAAGGAGAAATAAGTAACCAAGCACAATCTCAAGCATAAGTGGCAGAATATACAAAGGTATTTTCAGCAGTACAGGCAACCTCATAATCTGTTCCCTAGGACCCTTGGCCAATACCGCGGCCAGGATTTTGCTGGCCATCTGATCTGACGCACGAACGGTTGGGGGGGGGGGGGGGGGGGGGGGGGGGGGCGCAAAAGACAACTTGCCGCTGGCGGGCGTGGTCCGCGTCCCTACTGATGACGCGTGTGGGGGATTTCAAATGAAAAAATTATATAAATCACAACCCAAACAGTAAAATCAAATTCCTCAACATTGAATTTCTAACAATAAAAACTTAGAAACAAGATCTCACTTGACTATATTTTGAAAAACTTTTTAAATTTACATGTCTTAATTAATATTACATATTATGTGCAATACATAACCGCGGAACAAAATTACAAACTTTGAGAACAAAACATTTGTACGTACCGAACAAGTTATATGAACTGGCGGAATAAATATTTATGTGTCAAACAAAAGTGTTGATGTGTTAGGGGTTTGAGACCTAGACAGATCTGCAAGGGGGCTACCCAAGCGGTTGTAGATGAACTAATGGGGGATCAAGACCTAAGAGCGTAAGCGGTAGTTCTAGGATGAACTCGGAACTTGGCGAGTATAGCAAGGACGCAAAGGATTTTAGACTGGTTCAGGCCTCCGGAGAGTAAAACCCTACGTCCAGTGTGGTGGGATTATGTGGAAAGTGATCTCCCCTCGAATGGAGCTCTAGGCCGCCTTATATGGCCGGCGGGCTAGGGTTTCCATTCGAGGTCGGTGGACCCTCATCAGAGTCGGTTACAGGTTTTAAGAAGGTCGCCTTCCTTAATTACAGAGAGGACCCCGCGATCCTCGGGTCTACTGGCGGCGCCGCCGCCGTTGTCGGGGACAGCCCTGAGGGTCCCCTAAGAAACCGGGGGAATCCTGCTTAGAACCTGCAGAAAAACAAAGCAAAATGCACCTCTTACCTAAACACGCACACACGGCATGGCCCACGCTGCGGTGGCCCTCGCGGCCCACCAGAGTGGCCCAATCAAAGGCCCCCTCGAGCAGGTTCCGCCTCGAGCGGGCTCCGCCTCGCTCGAGGGTCCCCTCCTCCCTCGAGCGGGTTTCCGCCTCGCTCGAGGCTCCCTCACAAGCGCACCTCCTCCCGCACGCGGGTACGGGCATTTAATGCTCTGACACGGCAGAACCGCGCCATCACGCGCCTGGGAATCACGCCCCGGCGCTGTTCCGCCAACTCTCTAGGGGAAACCCATCCCCGCCACGCGGGGAGGGCCGTGCAACATGGCCAGTGTCAGCTCCGTGACACTGTGCCGCCCACTCCCGTACGGCTAACGCGCCACGCCCTCGAAGGGGGCCGGGCCGCACCCCTCGAACCCTTCTCTCGTGATTCGCCCGCAGGTCAAACCGTGACGTCGGGCCGGCGGGAGCGCCATCCCCGTCACTGTCAGTCCTGTGCGACCATCCCCGCCCCTGCAGCGCCACGCCAGGCACTGCTACAACAACTCCGGCGCTGTTGAGCACACGGGGATGGGACGCCGCCACGCCTGCCACTGTACCCCGTACGGAACACCGTCAACGGCTTCCTCGAGCCCGCCTGAAGACGCCCCAGCCAACCACTACGCCTTCACCCTCGAAGCCGCCCCTGTTCAAGTACAGGGCAAGCCACGACGCCGTGACTAGAGCAAGGCTCGCTAGGACGACCACCAACTCCCCGACACTGTATGCCATACCTTCACACGTAGCTAAACAGTGCGGCATGCCTGTAAATCACCCTCTCTTTGGTCTATAAAAGGAAGGTGATCCCCCTCGCCGCGGGGGGAGGAAGACATCACACACGGGACCACGGGTGGCGAACACTCACACGCTCCCCGTTTTCCCCTCGATATTGGCACTCGCCTCAATCACTCCACTTGGGACTTGGAGGCCACACCTCCTCTCCCAACCCGCTTGTAGCCGCCCCACTACAGGCACCCCGGTGCAAAGCAATACAGTGCCTCGAGCACACCCCTACTGGACGTACGGCTCCGGTCGGAACCAGGATAAACCAAGTGTCTTTAGTTGGTTAGCACCGACCATCGAGAGACAGATCTCAGCGCTTCCTACTAGTTAGTGTCGGGACTACATTCCGCACCGAGAGTTGGCGCCCACCGTGGGGCTCGGCGCGCTGAAGATCACCCGCCGTCAGCTCTCTCGATGGTGATTCTCACCGAGTACCGCGGTCAGCGTTACTCCATGGGCAGCTCGGACCCCCTCCCCGCCGGATTCGAAATCCGGTTCGGGGGCCTGAACTTTCAGGCCACGGGGAACGGCTACCTGATGCGCCTCACCAACCGTGAGGAACTCCGCGCGCGGCGCCAAGCTGGGTCCGCCCCGGTCGCCGCTGCACGCGTCGTCACGACACCAACACCCGCCGGCACGGACGGCGCGGGTCCATCGGCACCACGGCGCCGCCGCCGCTCCGGCCGGCGCTCGCATCGGGCGCGGTCGGAGCGCCGGCATGCCGCGTGCGTCGCCTCACAACGCGACGCGCCCACCGATGCGACGGTTGCCGCCCCGGCGGGGGAGCGCTCCGTCTCCGGACCGCGCTTCCCCATCGGTCTGCGCGGTGCCGCGGCGGCCTACCTCGCCAACGCCAACACCACGATGCGCAGGGTTTCCCCTGGCCGCCACGTCTTGGTTGCCTGGGACCCTAACGCCTCCGCCGGCGACGAGTCGTCCCTAGGCTTTGTTGACGCGCTACCACCCGCCACCTCGCACGGATATGCGGAGTGGGACTTCTCCGGCGTGCCGGACCCAGTGATGTTCAGGCGCTTCCTCGACACCGCGGACTACTGGTTCGGCTACTCCGACGACTCTAGCGCCGGGAGCTACGACCCCGCGCGGGAGTGCTGCGTTGTGATCGCCAACGACCCAGAAAACGCCGCCGACGTGGCGGGTGCCAGCGACGGAGAGACTCCTCCTGCTCTAGGGACTAGATCGCGCCTGGCTGCGGGCCAAGCGCCTCTCCCCCCTCGCCGTCGAGGGGGGCCGACATCAACACACAGTTGGCCCAAGCACGCGAGCTCGAGGCCAAGCTGGCGGAGGAGTACCGCACGGTGCGGTTGCTTCGCGCCTCTATCGCGGGAGAAGCCTCTGCGCGCGAGGACTCACTGGACCAGTTGGATGAAGCACGCCTCGTGGCCCTGATGCACTCCGCAAGGTACCAACAGTCCCTAAGGTGCTACCAAGCTCGAAAGGTGCGCAGGCGGGACTTCAGCGAAGGGGATTTGGTCCTAAGGCTACGCCAAGACAACCGAGGATGCCATAAGTTATCACCCCCATGAGAGGGACCCTACATCGTGGTGAAGGTGCTCAAGCCCGGCACATACAAGCTAGCCAACGAGGACGGAGAGGAACTCACCAACGCTTGGAACATCCAGCAGCTACGTCGCTTCTACCCTCAGCTAGGATTTCCAAGTCTTTTGTTGTAATTTACATGCCCGACACCCTAGTTGGCAATACAAATGCAAATAGCAGCAAGTTAATAAAGTCAAAGGGCAACTCGGCTTTCTCCTGAAAACCAAGTCACCCTCGGGGGCTACTGCGGGGGCATCCCCCCCCCCAAAAAATGGTCCCATTTTTTCGCAAAAAATCTAACTTGTGAGCGCGCTAAGTATGTTTCGACCGAAGCCTCGAGCGAATCAGGGAAGGGCGCGAGTGGTCATGCGGGAAGGACGCGCGAGTCAGAGATAGCTTACGCCTCCGCGAGGATACAACCCTTTTCTCTTGCCTCCGGCCCAGCAGACCGCTCATGAAACCGAACTCCCCTAACCCGAATTCGCCCGAGCAAAGGAAAAAAAGAACAACGCGACAAATAAAAGGCATTACTTAAATTTACAAGTGCTTAAACATTCCACAAGATTCACTTGTTTATTTACATGGCCATATGGCCCAGATACTAACATCTAAACAAAAATGGGCCTAGTGCCCAGCGGTCTTCAGGCCTGAGGCTCGTCGGCGTCAGCGGCGTCCGAGAACAAGAACTTCGTGAAGGCCTCGGTGAGCGCCTCGGCAGCATCAGCGACAAGTGCGTCCGCTTGCTCCATCGCCGCCTCGTCCTCGACGCCCTCCGGGATGACGTAGCCCGATGCCACGGCCTCGAAGTTTACCTCGTAGTGGGACCGCACCACGCCAAGGGCCTTCTGGACGCCTGGAGACGTGCCCGCCAAGGGCGCGCAGACGGCTGGCCAGCGAGCTTCCGGCTTGCGCCTCGCCCTCTTCGACCGCCTGGCAGGCCTCGAGGGTCGCAGTGCGCAGCTCCACCAACTCCTGCTCGGAGGAGTTGTAGGCGGCCTGCAGCGTCTCGGCCCGATTGGTCGCATGCCCCAGCGCGGTGCGCAGGCCTGGATGACGCGAGCAAAAGAAATCAAAAGGGGAACGGACCCCCGAAGGGAAGATCAACAAAACGAGAAACGAAGTGACAACTTACCTTCAACCTGCTTCTTTTCCACCTCGAGAGCGCGGCACTCGGCCTCGACCGCCTGCTGCAAGCTGACGACCGTGGCGCTCTGCTCCTTGAGGGACCGTTGCTAGTCCGCGTTCGAGATGCTGAGGGCGATCAGCTCCCCGTCGAGCTTCGAGACGTCGGCCTCCCGCTCCTTCAGCGACGTCCGCGCCTCCTCGAGAGCAGCATGCTCCCGCTCGAGCGCCGACCGGGCATCAGCGAGAGCGGCCCGCTCCTGCTGAAGTTGACCCTCGGCCTCCTGACGAACAACACGCTCCTGCCAGAGCTGCTCCTCCGCCTCGGCAACCGCGGCGACCTTAGCGGCGAGGGCGGCCTTCAATTCTTCGACCTCTTTGGCCCTCTGCTCGGCCTCCCGCTCCCTCTCCTCGGCCCGGCTCTGCTGAGATTGCGCCTCCAGGAGTGCCGCGCGGGCCTGCTGGTTCTGGGTCCAGATGGAGACCACCTCTGCCTCCCAGTCCATTGCCACGGTGCGCGCTCTCTCCAGGTCCCCTCTCGCCTGCTGCAGCGCCTCATCCCGGTCGATGAGGGCCATGCGGACCCTCTCGATGGTGAAGGGGCACGCCGTGGGCTGCCCCTCCAGCTCCAAGAGTTGGTCGCGCAAGGCCTCCGCCCGGTACGCCAACCAGCCGTCCCGGGTCCTCAGAGCCTCCACGAGGGCGTCGAGAGCGTCGCGCTGCTCCCGGAGCTGGCGGAGCTCGGCGCTCATCTGGTCGAGGGCGCCGTACCTGTCGCGGGTGCGGTGCTCCAGCTCCTGCCGTCAGCAGATGAAATCCATGAGTGCCGCACCGCGAAGACAAACAACAACAAGATCAAAGAAGAAGGCAACAACATCATACCTGGAAAACACGCCATGCCGGGCCGCCGTGAATCCGCAGCGCCTCGTCCAGCACCCGGTTGAGCGAAACGTCGTGATCGCGGAGCTCCTCCCACAGCTGCTGCTCCTCCTGGGCGTCAGCGAAGTGGGGGGTGGCGCGTCGACGCGCTCCTCGCCTGAGGAAGGGGGCCGGCGCGGGACGAAGAGGCTTCGGCACCGTGCCTCCGGCCCCGGCCACCATGTGGCCCTCCCATCTTCTCGCAAGAGCTCCCGCCTGGGGCTCGGGGGGCCGGCGTGGGCGAAGCTTGCCCACCGGTCCCACCGGGGGCGGCGGGACGTCGTCGTCGGGGATCTCCACCGCCGTCGCTCGGGAGCCGCCGGCGAGGGTGGGCTCATGCCGCACCACCTCTAACCGCGCCTCCGCGGCCGCGGGCTCCCCGCCGCCGCCGTGACCGCCGCCTCCCGGCCCGCGCCTCGGTGGCCGCGGGCGCCCGGACGCGCCTCGCGGCCGACGTGGCCAGCGGCGCCACTACGACCGGCGCCGTCGCCGTACCTCCACCACCGGCCGCACCTCCGCCGCGGCCGTCGCCGCATGCCGCGCTTCCATCACGGCCGCGCCCCGGCGTGCCTCCCGCGACCGCCGGCCGCGGCCCGGTGGGCGACGTCACCGCCGTGGCCTCGAGGCCTCGGCCGCGCCTTGCGAGCCCCCCGCTCGCCGCCGCCGCCGTGCTTGCGCTCGCCCGCGGCACCCTCGACGAGCGCCGCCTGGTTGGGATGGACGCGTCCGCCCTCGGCACCTTGGCCGGTGCGAGGGGGGCACGGTTGGCGCCACCCTCGCGGACACGGAAACGAATCGTCGGACCCCGCCCGACGGGCGCGCGACCCCTCGAAAGGTTACTCCTTACCTCAAGGAGGAGAAGGCCCGCTTCCTCTTCCTCGAGGCCCCCGCCGACGTCCGTGGGCGCGGTCGGCGCGGCCGCCATCGCGCCTCCAACCACCTCCACCGCGCGCGCGGGCTCCGCCACGCGCGCGGGCTCCGCCGCGCGCACGGGCGCCTCCGCCGCGCGACCGGCGCCTTCGTGGCGCGCGGGCACCTCCGCGGCTCGTGCCGCCTCCGTCGTAGGCGCCCGGTGGCGGACGCCTCTGCGTCCGCCCCAGGCGATGGTTCTCCTGTCACCGGAGCCAGCTCCGGTGACGGGGGTGCAGGCTCCCACCTATCGGGGAGAACCTGCTCCCTGACTTCTTCCCCCCTTCCTCCTCTTCCTCGTCCGATGACGAGTACTCCTCCGTCCCTGGCGAAGAGAGTCCCTGCTGCTCGCGCAGCCGGAACTCCTCGCTCCTCCGCTCCCGGCGTTCCCGTCGCCGCGCGTCGCGCTCCCTCCTGCGATCCACTCGCTCCCGCTCTCGCCGTTGCGCCGCGCGCGCAAGCACGCGGGCCCGAGGCGTGGGTGGATCGGACTTCGTGGCGTTCACCCACACCACCTGTAGGGGTCGGGTGAAGCATTAAAACGCGCCGGCAACCCGAAAAGCCGGCAAAACAAGAAGGAAGGTCGAGAAATCTACTCATCAATTGGCCGACGGGGAGCATCTCGAGCGCCCACAGGGACGCCTCATCACAACGCCCAGACCTGAGGTCGATGGCGCGCCACGCCCGGGTGGCCGCGTACGACCACGGGAAGGGTTCCCGCAACAGCGGTGACTCGGCCAGCGCGATGGGGTCCGCGTCCTCGCTCATCTCGAAGATGCGGAGCCGCCTCTCCATCAAAGGGACGACCCGCCGGTGGTGGAGGTTGGCGAGGACGCACCCCGCGGTCAGCCCGCTGTCCGCCAGCTCCTTCAGCGCGGCCACGAGCGAGTCCAGCCGCGCCTGGTGCGAGGGCGGGGACACCCCGTGGTACCAGGAGGCGGCCCTCTCCCGGAGCACCTTGCCGGTGTAGGGGGGAGGCCAGGGTCGGCGTTGCGGAGGTAGAACCACCCCCGCTCCCAGTCGGCGTTGTTGGAGGTCATCGTGCAGGGGATGTAGTCCTCCCTGTGCAAGCTCCGCACCGCGAGCGCCAAGCCGCCGGCGCGCGCCGTGCGGCGAGTCCTCGACTCCGACGTCGGCAGCGTGTGCAGCTCCGTGCGGAAGAGGTGGACCCAGAGATCCCAATTCACTGGGATCCCCAGGAAACCTTCGCAGACGCCGACGAACATAGCCGCCTGCGAGATCGTGTTCGGCGTGAAGTTTTGCAGCTCCACGCCGTAGTGGTAGCACAGGCCCCGCAGAAAGCGGCTCGCCGGCGCCGTGAAGCCACACTCGTGGAAGCGCATGAAGCTGACGATGTAGCCGCACGGAGGGTTGGGAACTCGCTCCCTCTCTGACGACACGATCCACTCCGCCGGCTGCCCATCCACATTCGCCGCCAGCTGACCGCCGGCCACCAGCTGATTCAGGGCCAGCGTCGTCGTCGTCGAGTGCTCCCACGCCGGCAGGTCGATGATGGTGATGGGCTGCTGGGGGGCCATACGAACGAGCAGGGGAACAAGGAACTGGAAGCGAGAGTCGCTCCAAGAGCAGGATTGTGAGGGCAAGAACGGCTCGGGGGCTGGAGTGCAAGAGGCAGGGACAGCGAACGCTAAGCGCAAAGGTAAAAAACCGCCCCTTCTCCGCCTATCGGATTTATAGGCCGCGAGGCGTGCTCTCCAAAGCGCACGCCCCGCGCGCATTAACTGCAGGTGAAATGTTCCCTCATTGACAAGCGGGGCCCACCACGACCGCGGCGGCCGCATAACCTCACGCGCGCCATCATCACGGCGCGGTAACCGGAGGACCGCGGCAGGCGGTCACGTCCGCCTGCTCACTCCGCCCACTACGCGCGTGGCCGCGACGCCTGAAAAGGCGCGCCCGCGGCGCGTGACTGTAGCCGCGACTGCGAGCATTAAATGGCCCTGTCCCTTACCAATTAAGAGAGACCCTCGAGCGGCCCGAGCCCCTGGCTCAAATAAATGCGACACTCGAAGGGTGCGAACGCCGACCAGTGGCCTCGAAGCCCCGTTCGAAATAAACGGGCGCCATAGGTGCCCTCGACTTACAGAAACTACTGATCAGCAGTTCGAGGACCGGCACGGCCAAGGACCCTCGAAACCTGCAGATGCGAAAGACGGGAGCACCCTGCTACTACCCCGCACGGCCCTACTGATCAGGGGTTCGAAACCTGACCCTCGACGGGTTCGAACAGGTGCCCCAGATCACCAGAGTCAGGGACGACGATGGCGCGCGCATTCGAGCCTCTCCTCGAGCCCATCGGCTCGAGGGCGCCCCACATGTCGTGTTCGAGAGCCAGCGAGGGTAGCTAGCCGGGGGATCCCACCGAGGGAGAGCTTCCGCGCCCTCGGTCCCTAGCGAATGGGACCGAGCCCCACCTAGAAAACCCATGCAATCGCTTTAATGGACGAGTCTCCGGACCACGAGCCTACCCTTATCGAATGGGGCATGGGCGTCCACTTGAACCACCCGATAGCAGCTCAACAAGGAATCCGCAATCCGCGACCCGATCGATGGGGGTTGTGGAAACCTCACCCTCCGTCCCGCGGAGGGACGGCGAGGGCGCGTTAAAAACAAGACGAAGAGTTCGCCCCGATTGCCTCGAATGGGCCCAGGCTCGAGGGCTTAACGCATGGCTACACCTTCTGGGATGCACCGGACACGAATGGCGCCAGTCGCGCGTGTGTCACCGAAGCCGGCTGAGACATTGCCGATGCCGGTTGAAACACGTACCACGCCCACTGGCGAGATTCCGCGGTAAAACCCCTACAGGAGCACCGACGCTCCTGCAGGGCTTCGGGGGCTAGACCCGCAGGTCCGCTGACACGGACCCACAGAAGGCATTTGCAACCAGGGGGAAGAATGTCCTATCAGTAGGCTTCAGCATCTGCGGGAGCCTGGCCGGCACACCCACAGATGCTCGGGGGCTACTGTCGGGGACAGCTCTGAGGGTCCCCTAAGAAACTGGGGGAATCCTGCTTAAAACCTACAAAAAACAAAGCAAAACGCACCTCTTACCTAAACACGCACACACGGCACGGCCCACGCTGCGGTGGCCCTTGCGGCCCACTAGAGTGGCCCAATCAAAGGCCCCCTCGAGCAAGTTCCGCCTCGCTCGAGGGCTCACGCCCCCTCGAGCGGGCTCCGCCTCGCTCGAGGGCTAACACCCCCTCAAGTGGGTTCTGCCTCGCTCGAGGGCGCGCACCCCCTCGAGCGGGCTCCGCCTCGCTCGAAGGTCCCCTCCTCCCTCGAGCGGGTTTCCGCCTCGCTCGAGGCTCCCTCACAAGCGCACCTGCTCCCGCTCGCGGGTACGGGCATTTAATGCTCTAACACAGCAGAGCCGCGCCATCACGCACCTGGGAATCACGCCCCTGCGCTGTTCCGCCAACTCCCTACGGGAAACCCATCCCCGCCACTGCACGGAACTGTGCAACATGGCCAGTGTCAGCTTCGTGACACTGTGCCGCCCACTCCCGTACGGCTAACGCGCCGCGCCCTCTAAGGGGGGCCGGCTGCACCCTCGAACCCTTCTCTCGTGACTCTGCAGGGTCAAACCGTGACGTCAGGCCGGCGGGAGCGCGATCCCCGTCACTGTCAGTCCTGTGCGGCCATCCCCGCCCCTGCAGCGCCATGCCAGGCACTACTACAACAACTCCAGCGCTGTTGAGCACGCGGGGACGGGACGCCGCCACGCCTTCCACTGTACCCCGTACGGATCACCGTCAATGGCTTCCTCGAGCCCGCCTGAAGACGCCCCGACCAACCACTACGCCTTCACCCTCGAAGCCACCCCTGTTCAAGTACAAGGCAAGCCACGACGACGTGACTGGAGCAAGGCTCGCTAGGACGACCACCAACTCCCCGACACTGTATGCCGTACCTTCACACGTAGCTAAACAGTGCGGCATGCCTGTAAATCACCCTCTCCTTAGTCTATAAAAGGAAGGTGACCCCCCTCGCCGCGGGGGGAGGAAGACATCACACACGGGACCACGGGTGGTGAACGCTCACACGCTTCCCGTTTTTCCCTCGATATTGGCACCCGCCTCAATCACTCCACTTGGGACTTGGAGGCCACACCTCCTCTCCCGACCCGCTTGTAGCCGCCCCACTACAGGCACCCCGGTGCAAAGCAATACAGTGCCTCGAGCACACCCCTGCTGGACGTACGGCTCCGGACGAAACCAGGGTAAACCAAGTGTCTTTAGTTGCTTAGCACCGACCATCGAGAGAAAGATCTCAGCGCTTACTACTAGTTAGTGTCGGGACTACATTCCGCACCGACAGCCGTGATCTAAGGAAAGGCTTGCCCCGCAAGCCTGGTAGGTCGCCTGTGATCTGGATAAGGTCGTCTGAGTTCTTCCAAGGTCGCCGAGACTATGGATAAGGTCTCCAGGTCCACTTGCAGGTCGGGAGGGCTTCTGGTAGGTCGGGTCCACTTGTCAGGGACCTTTAGTACCCTGGTCGGTGGGGACCCATGGGTACCCATGTCTCATAAGCCCCCGATCGATGTGTAGGCGAAGCGGCAGAGGCGAAGTCACGTCGAAGCGAAGCGAAGATGTGACAGCGATGAAGTCGCATAGGGTGCACGGGGATCCAAAGAAGAAAATCCTCCTGGGCGCATACGAAGACGAACATCAAGGCACCGGAGAGTAGATCCAGGGGCTTGGAGTGAAGACAAGGCGCCATGACCGCCAGAAGAACCCTCGACCTGAACAGAATCAGGCGAAGCCACCGCACCTTTGAGGAAGGTTGAAATTCTGACCGACGGAAGGTCGAGCGGAGACGTATCGGATGTGTGCTTCCAGTAAATCGAGGCGACGTGAAAGAAAGAGGGCATCACACAGACGCACTCGTAGAGTAGCCCCCGAGCAGTAACATGACCTGGAAGGTCGGGTTGATGCTCGAAGAAAGAATCTGTGACCTACGACCTTCTGTTGAGGAAACAAATGCTCTTCTCTTGGAAACCGACAAGGCAACAGGAATCTCCACACAAAAACACCAAGTAACTGAGGTTGTTGTCACCTACCGACCCACCGGCGTACTGTGTAGGTGCAGAGCCTGTCCCTGTATGGAGATGTTGCCGCCACCACTAGAAGACAAAGTCTGAAAAGTTGTCATCAAGCCTGCCGCAGACGTGCCAGAGCTTCCAGTAGTGGACAAAGACCTCGCGATTCACGTGCCAACAGTGTCCTGATAAGGCCGCCACGCCATCAGTGCGGTGGATGGCCGCCGATGCTGGACTCCATTACTATAAATAGGTACCCAAAACCCTTCGGCTAGCCAAATCCAGAGAAAACACCATGGCAACTTCAGTTGATAATATAGTCATGCCCTAGCTTTGTGTGCGTCCACTCGAGTATAGAGCAGAGGTATCTTCCCTTGAAGCTAGAAGAATGCTTGCGAAGTTAGGAGAACTCCACCAACCTGTGCACCCGCGCCCAACGAAGAATCCAGGTGCAGCATGGGGCAGTACATGCCATGACGGGCCTTGCAAGGAGAGGTCTAATATGGTGTTGGAGGTCGCTGTGCTGCACCAGGAGAGGTCGAAAGCGGAGTTGGCTCCATTTGGGATCTTGTGAGAGCACCTTGGCAAAGGATGGGACTCCACAGGAAACCTGCTAGGGCTAGAGTACAGGTGGCTATGTGACAGCCGCGACCTTGTCGGCGGTGGAGGGCCCCAAAGAGGTCCTGAAGCTAGAATAAAGCTTGCGACGCGCTTCATCAGTGTAGGTTGCGCCGCTTGCACCATGTAAGGTAGACCAGGACCTTTAACATGTTTGTATCTTGTAACTTGGCCTTGGGCCAAGGTACTTTGAAGCTTTGAAAGCTATTTATGCATGAATACTGACTAGCAGCTAATCTCTGTCGATTATTGTGATTGGGGCACCTGAGACAGCAATGGCGCGACCAAGGTCTCGGCGTTGTTATGGCGTTACACCGACCTTAAGAAGGTCATAACTTTCGACGTGTGTGTCCATGACGACATGGATCGTCACGGCCACTTGCGTAGTGACGCAGCGCAGGGGCATTAATCGTGAGATGTAGAGGTTGAGATCGACCTGACGGGCGTCAAGGTCGCAATGAAGCACTGTGAATAGGACCATGAAGGTCGTCAACAGGCAGTAGAGCTATTAAGCACGGGGCCGTTGATATAGATGCCGCTGTAGGTCGTAGAGACCTAGAAGGCGTGAAGTCGACCGGGCCTAAGGGGTGTGAAGTAAACCCTTGTGTGAAGAGGTCGAAACGACCTTGAGACTGCTGGAGTCTGAGCGACCTGGAGCAGGTCGACTGTAGGTCGCTGGCGACCTTGACTGCAAAGTTGGATTTCTGATGTTGGGGGCTTAAAGTAGGGCATAACGGGTCCACGTCGTCTGAAACCCCGCATGAAGGCTGGCGAATGCAGATTCCCGCACGGAACTAGCCGTTACTACCAAGTGACCGTTAGGCCGGAAAGAGCCGTTGGGCAAAAAATTTGTTGAGGGTGCCAGACCGTTGGGTCGCCGTAAACTACGCCGGATAGCCCTCGAGGCCCGGCCGCCCGTTGCAGCGCTGGGTCCTGATTATATAAGGCCGCCCTGCAGCCCAGGGGCCTCCACTTGCTTCCATTTCCGCTCAAAGCTAGGGTTGCCGCCGTCGCGCCGTGCACAGAAAAGCGAGAACGCCGCAGAGTTTAGGTCCACCACCGTCGCGCCCTCGCATGCGAGTTAAGTCGCTGGTGACCTTTAGATCCAAGAGCGTCAGCTTCGAAGAGGGCAAGATGGAGAAGCCGGCGATCCTGGATCCAAGCACTGTCTGGGAGACATCAATGGTGACCGAAGAGCAGATTCAGTCACCGGTCAACCGCGGGCTGTTGTGGCCCAAGTCGCAGGTCGGGTGGAGGCCGGTGCCGGGAGAGGCATTCACGACCGAGGACACCGGCGAGAGTGTCATCTTCATCGCGCACATCGATCGCAGGTTCAGCGTCCCCGCGGGCGACTTCCTTCGCGGGCTGCTACAATTCTACTGCATCGAGTTGGTGTATCTGGCGCCCAACTCGATCACGATCATCGCGACCTTCATCCACCTCTGCAGGGCCTACCTCAGCATCGCTCCTCACTTCCACCTCTGGCGCCACTTCTTCAAGCTGAAGAAGACGGGCAAGGGTGTTGTCGTCGGCAGTGTCAGCTTCATGTTACGTCGAAACATGAAGTCAGAGTACATCGACCTGACACTTCCCGATAACACCACTGGCTGGAAGCAGGGGTGGTTCTACCTCGACAGCCCCGCGCTGGCGCGGAGGTCGAGGACGGGGCGGATTCCAGTCGTCGGCCCGAAATGGACCAACTAGCTGGCGACACTGGACACCCAAGAGCTCAAGCCCTAGCCGGATGACCTGGAGTGGCTCAAGGCGGAGGGCTGACCGGCATCACGGTGGCCATCAGCTTCTACTGCTGTCTCATCCAGCATCTACAGGACCGGGCCCATCCGACCTTTGAATATTAGGGCCAATCCAACCCGACCCGAGTTGCGCAGCGCAAGGTCTCCAAGGCAGAGATGATAGCTCGCACGAAGAACATCTTCGGCAGGCGGATCCGCAACAAGGAGTGCCCCAAGGCACTAGGGATATACAGCCCTGCCGACTCGATGAGTTTTTGACCTTGGTCTTCCTTCAATCTGAAGTTCTTTGAGTATACGTCTTGGTTCCGATGCAATGTTGTATGTCTTTTCGTGCAACACCGTGAAGGCATCTACTGGTGCCCGGCACCGCTGCGCGTCGAAGACCAGCGCAGCTACAAAGTCCGTAGTGTGGCGGAAGTGCAGGTGGCGCCACCTCCTCCCGTTGACGAGTACGTCTCCGACTCAACGGTCAGGAGCGACAGTGAGGCACCCGCCACGTCACGCAATGGTCCATCCAAGGTCGCCGCACTGCGACGCACGTGGCAGACTACGGGGAAGATACCCACCTCCCAGGCCGCGGCCCAGGTTGCGGAGGTGAAGAAGAGGAGGGGGAAGCGGACCAGGTCCACGGTGTAGGTGGACACCACCATGAAGAGTTCCGACGTCAAAACCATTGACGTTGAAGAAGACGAGGGCGACGTGCAGTCGCCGAAGGCAACAACGGCTCCGTCGCCGGGAAGGCAGGCGGCGGAGACGCCCCGCCCGACGCCTGGGGCGCAGGGGCGATCCACATCGAGCACCGGCCCAGCAGACGACGCAGGGTCGAACAAGAGGTTGAAGAAGGCCCCGCCCAAGCCTTGCAAGCCGAATCTTAGGTCGGCAACCAAGTAAGTCGGCTGTCCTGCTCACGACGTGACTTTGTTTTTCCGCTGTCCGTTGGTCGTTTACTTAGGTCGCCTTTCCATGAGCATGGTCCCTCCGACTACGTCTGAAAGCGGGAAGAATGCCTCGGGCCAGGAGGCGTTTGGGAGCAAGGTCCCAGGGACGCCGGTGGTGGAGTCACCGACAACTTTAGCGGCCGACATGACGAGCACGGCCGCTGTTGACGGTGTATTTTGGTACACCTAGCTTGTTCATTACACTTTGGTTTGGATTTGATTATGGAACAAACCCTCCACTAGGCACAGTAATCATATAACAAGTTCATCTATGTGCATGCATTTGGAAGTGTTGTGTTTATGTAGGAAAACATGGACATAAAGGACGGATTCGCAACAAGTTCAAAGGAGCATTTACGGAGTCTTGTTCGTGTTCATGAGCTTGATGAAATCACTTCCAATGATGGCGAGGACCGAAGTGCTACGAGGAACACCCCCGGGGATTGAAGCGTAAAAGACCGAACTTCATGCAAAGAGAACCTCCATCTTGGACGCGAGGATGACATCGTCAAAATCATGCAAGTGGAGGGTGCAAAGTACATAATTACATGAGGACCCACGGGAGCGAAGGGGAGACCGAACCGGGCCGAGGTGGGCCCAGGCCGGCCGGCCCAGCCCACTTCGGTGGCCGGTTCGGCCCTCCTTTCCTTGCACCCGAAGGATCTTCAACCCTAAAACCCTGGAGGCGCCGCCATTCGAGAGGGAGAGAGCCATTCGCACCAGGAGGCCATCCACAAGCTAGAGAGAGAGAGGAGGAGGAGGATCTCCGGAGGGAGATCAACCACCTCGAAGGAAGCACCCTCTCGTGGAGAAGAAGGAAGACACCGTCGGAAGGGAAACCATGATCAACGGTGCTATGTCCAACACTTTGATGGGGTAATCTTCTTATTCGTCCATGGGTTGTAATCGATTTTAAGATGTAATCATAATTTGTCGGATTATCTATCTATCATCTTGTGTTGAATGTACTTTAATGCTTAAGGTTAGGTACCATGCCGTAGAGGGAGTATGAGCTCCAATGCTTCCTTGGATCCATTCAATGCGCCGTGTCCATCATAGGTCTAGTCATGAATACCTTCGCGTAGTGACAGTACGAGAGGAGGGAAAGGGCGAAACCGTGGTCACAACCCCCGATAGATTAGATTGGTTTAATGTCTTTAATTGATTGCATGTTCGTAGACCCATGGGAGAGTGTCTCCTATGTTGATAGTTTATCATTCTCTCTAGTGTAGTTTAGTTGTTTTCTAGTTTAATCGTAGTTAGAGGTTTGAGTAGCTAGAGTGTGAAGGTAGATCGAACGCTTGTAATCCCCTTGCTCCACGGATTGACAAGAACCTTGGGAATCCCGTGGTGAAAAAGGTGTGGGGTCCGTGCGCTTGCGGATCGTAGAGGGATACGTCTTTTATCCGTCAACAAGCCCCTTTTTCTGGCGCTGTTGTCGGGGAGCAAGCTAGTTTACATCGTTTGATTTGCATTTAACTTAGTTTTATATTTTAGTTTATCTTTTATTTGCTTTATCTAACATATATTATCTAGAAAAACACCTTGTTTTGTTTTTTGTTTTTGTTTTTATCTTATTGTCTAGATGGCGTTCGTTAATCAACCCGTGGAAGAACCGGAGAAATCATTAAGGGATTATGCTAGCCCTCGATGTGAAGACATAAAAGTACAAGAGTCGGATTCGAAGCTCGAAGCGACCAAGTATGAGATTAAATCCAAGATCATCGAGATGGTGGCGGCAAACCCGTTTGAAGGGATGGTTACGGAGAACCCATATAGACACATAAGGCATTTCACGACGATATGCAACACGGTGCGTCAAGAAGGAGTTCCCGATGAATGGTTCAAATGGAATCTCTTTCCCTACTCACTTGCCGGCAATGCAAAGACATGGTACTCGTTTGCGTCCTTTGAAGTTGAAGGCAATTGGAACAAGTTGACAAAGAAGTTTTGCGAGAAGTTCTTTCCAATTAGCAAGGTTCAACATCTAAGGAGGCAAATGATCAACTTCATGCAAGGAGAAGAGGAAGGGATAGACCAAGCCTGGGATAGGTTTAATGGGTTGATCGAACAAGGACCAAGACTCGGCTTCACCGGTGGCGTACTCTTGCATACATTTTTCTTTTCCCTAACCCCTAGTTGCATGCAACATGTCCAAATGTGTGCAGGTGGGGATCTCATGGAGAAAACACTCACGGAAGCCGCCCAACTTCTACAAAAAATTAGTAAAGCGGCTGCCATGCGAAGACATTGGGAAACAAGACTTGCGGAAGAGCCGGGATACAATTCAAGGAAGAAGAAGTGTGCTGAATTTTCTAAAGAGGCAACCCCGGAAGTCACAAAAGAGGAACCAATCACGGAAAAGCTTGAAGGAGAACACATCAAGTCAAGAACTATCCCGAGCATCGACTTCGCCGTACCGAATGAGCCAAACAAGAGAAGCATGTCAAGCGCGAAGCGACTAAGGGAGTTCGAACCAATGGATTGGGTTCCTATCGATTACGGAGAAGTATTTGACATGAGAAGACCGTTCCCTAATCAAAAGGGAATGGCGAGAGCATTGGAAGTGGATTTCCCACCGGAGAAGACAGCGGGAAATTCATACGACCTTGAAACCACCGGTGAGATCTTTCAAAAGCTCTTTGGAGATGACATAGTGGATCCGGAACACATAGCCGAAGTGAAGAGAATCATGGGGATCAAGCCCGAAGCATCACCATACGCTCGCCTCGCCGAAATTTACGCGATAGGATCCGAAGAAGAAGAGAAGATGACACCACACTTGAGTTGCGACATCAACGGAGTTCAATGCAAAGCTTTATGTGACATCGGAGCCCCAGTAAGTGTCCTATCTTCTAAAATTTACGATAATGTTCAAGACCACAACCTAGACTTAGCTCCAACATCAATGAAATTAATTATGGGAGATGGTAGAACTATCAAACCTCTAGGTATTGCTTGCAACATGAAAGTAAAAATCTCTAGAAATTGTAAACCAACCGATTTCTTTGTTATTGATGCTTACCATAGTAATCATGATCACATAATCCTAGGTAGGCCCTTTCTTAAGTTGGTTGATGCCGTGTTAGATGCCGGAGAAGGCAAAGTAACAATGAACCTTAATGGAACAAAGTACACATATAACTTTCTTCGTGCTTCTAAACACCTTACACCCTTTCCTCCCGAAGATGAAGAAGTAGAAGAGATAGATAGTCTTTGTTTTGTTGAAACCCTTAGAGGCCCGCTGTAAAGAGCGATGGAGAATCAAATTAGTAATCAACACGATGAAGAACTAGAAGAAGCAACAAAAGGCTTGGAACCACATGATGGAAGCGTGGAGGAAGCAAAATTCGAAGACATTGGAGAGATTAAACCCGAGGAGCCACAAGCGCCCGAGGTAGACCTTAAACCTTTGCCCAAAGGATTAAAGTATGAATTTTTGGGCCCAGACAAAACTTATCCAGTCATTGTGAGCGACGAGTTGAGTCCCGAAGAAAATGAGAAGTTGCTGATTTTATTGAAAAAACATAGGAAGGTGATTGGATATTCGATTAATGATCTCAAAGGTATTAGCCCAGCCTTTTGCACTCATTGTATACCAATGGAAGACCAATGTAAGCCCGTAGTGGACCACCAAAGGAGGCTAACTCATGCCATGCGAAAGGTAGTAAAGAAAGAGGTCATCAAGTTACTTGATGCCGAAATCATCTACCCGGTTCCGCATAGCGAGTGGGTGAGCCCGGTACATTGTGTACCAAAGAAAGGAGGTTTGACCGTGGTGAAGAATGAGAAGAACGAATTGATACCGCAAAGAACCGTGACTGGGTGGCGGATGGGTATCGATTATCGTAAGCTTAACAAAGCGACGAAGAAAGATCACTTCCCCCTACCATTCATCAACGAGATGCTCGAGAGATTAGCAAACCACGCTTATTTTTGCTTTCTCGATGGGTACTCGGGGTTCATGCAAATTCCCATGCACCCGGACAATCAACACAAAACAAAGTTTACATGCCCTTACGAAACATTTGCATATAGAAGGATGCCCTTCGGTCTATGCAATGCTCCGACCTCTTTTCAACGTTGCATGATGGCCGTATTTTTGGAATTCATCGAAGAAATTGTCGAGGTGTTCATGGATGATTTTTTCGTTTATGGGAAGACGTTCATGGATTGCTTGGCAAACTTGGAAAAGGTCGTCACGAGGTGTGCGGAGGTCGACTTGGTGTTAAATTGGGAAAAGTGCCACTTCATGGTTAAGCAAGGCATAGTGCTCGGACATGTTATATCCGAGAGAGGAATTGAAGTGGACAAGGCTAAGGTAAAGACGGTTGAGAAACTCCCACCTCCTACGGATGTTAAGTCCTTAAGGAGCTTTCTAGGCCATGCCGGATTCTATAGAAGATTTATTAAGGACTTCTCAAAGATCACCAAGCCTTTAACGCATCTTCTTCAAAAGGATGTGGCTTTTGACTTTGATGAGAAGTGCCTAGCGGCATTCCGGATCTTGAAAATTGCGTTGGTGAGTGCTCCCATCATCCAACCTCTGGATTGGAACCAACCTTTCGAGATGATGTGTGACGCAAGTGACTACGCCGTAGGCGCGGTTTTGGGTCAAAGAAAGGAAGGCCGAGTTCACGCCGTCTACTATGCTAGCAAAACTCTTAGTGGGGCGCAATTAAATTATGCCACTATGGAAAAGGAGTTGCTAGCGGTGGTATTCGCTTTCGAAAAATTCAGATCTTACATCGTGAACTCGAAGGTCATTGTTTACACCGATCACGCAGCCATCAAGTATCTCTTGGCTAAGAAGGAAGCTAAACCACGTTTGATTCATTGGATCCTTCTTCTCCAAGAATTTGATGTTGAAATTCGTGATAAAAAGGGGGTGGAAAATGTTGTGGCCGATCATTTGTCTAGGATGAATCGTGGACAAGATGATAAAGAGCCCATCGAAGATAAGATGAGAGATGATCACCTCTATCGAGTGCTTGATAAAGATACTTGGATGATCGATATCATTCGAGCAATTCGAAAGATGCCTCTCGATCATCTAGATAAAAACTCTCAAAAGAAGATAATCTCTGAAAGTAGGAAATACTTTTGGGATGCACCATACCTCTTCAAACTTGGCAATGATGGAGTAATGAGAAGATGTGTGCCAAGAGAAGAGAGGGTAGAAATTCTAAGGAAGTTCCACTCGGCGGAGTACGGTGGACACTATAGCCATTTTCGAACCCAATCAAAAGTATGGTCGAGCGGATTCTTTTGGCCGGAGATGCATGAAGATACTAAAAGATATGTTGCATCATGCCCCGAATGCCAAAGAACCGGAAACATCTCTCAGAGAAATTCAATGCCCTTGAAATACAACCTACAAATTGATATATTCGATGTATGGGGTATAGACTTCATGGGGCCTTTCAAAAACTCATGCGGATATGAACATATTTTAGTCATGGTTGATTATGTATCCAAATGGGTAGAGGCTATGCCATGTCGTAAAGCTTCCACGGAGGAGTCCATTACTAAGATCAAGAACGTGATTTTTCCTCGTTTCGGTACACCGAGAATCTTGATAAGTGATGGAGGAACTCACTTCACCGGGAAGAATTTCAAAAAGTGCTTGTCCAAGTTGGGAATCGAACATAGGGTCTCTACGGCCTATCACCCACAAACCAACGGACAAGCGGAAACGTCAAATAGGCAATTAAAAAGCATCCTCAACAAAACCGTAGAGAAGGGAGGCAAGGATTGGTCAAAGAAATTAGACGGAGCTTTATGGGCTTATCGAACAGCGTTCAAGACACCGATAGGTATGACCCCTTATCAATTCGTCTATGGAAAAGCTTGCCACCTTCCGGTTGAGTTGGAACATAAAGCCTATTGGGCGATTAAAGAGATGAACCTCGATCTCGACGCCGCGGTGGTGAAACGAAGAATTCAAATAAGCGAGCTAGAGGAGATGAGGTTGAAGGCATATGAAAATGCAAGAATATACAAAGAGAGAATCAAAAGGTGGTATGATAAAAGATTGAAAAGAAAGAATTTAAAGAAGGAGATAAGGTCCTCCTCTACAATTCGAGGTTTAAAACCTTCGGAAAGGGGAAATTGCAAAGCAAGTGGGACGGACCTTATGTTGTGCATTCGGTGCTCTCCAATGGAGCGGTAACCATTATGGATATAAAAGGCGATCAATTTATGGTGAATGGTCAACGGCTTAAGGTTTACTACAAACCCGACGTTGTGCCCCTTCATCATGTTGATGTATTCACCATGGAAGAAGATCCCGAACGTCCCGCCTATGACGAAAAACAAGGCATGAATTTCTGTAAATAGTTTTTCTTTTAATTTTCTGGAGTTTCTCACGAAGATTTACTGGGCCAACTTTTTCCCATGGGCTAAGGAGGTGAAATAAGGGCGGTACGCGAAAAACCGGACCGGCCCGACCCCCGAGGCAGGGTGGGCTGGCCGGCCCAGTCCGACCGGCCCAGGTGGGTTCCAGCGGCGGACGTCCCCGATTTTTGTCCGAATTGCTCCTTTTCGACTTCCTTATCCGGTCAGAAAATTTTAAGGGAAGTTTAAAAAAGGAAAATGAGTTTCCTAGGGTTTTTCTCTTCGGACTATTTATTTGGCCGAATTGGGAGCTCGGGAATCAACCCCTTCAAGCAATAATTTGCACCCTTGCAGCAGTCATTATGTCCCCAAGAAGCTTAGAGTTGAAACAAGAATCCAAGGAGCCATCGATGGAGGAGGCGAAGCGATGCGAGCTCAAGCTACCCGTCGAGATCAAGAGGACCGCCCGCATCCGTTGCGGAGGGCGTGTCCCGACCGGAGCTATTGCACCTCGCAACCCCGTCGAAGGAGAGAAGGTCCCTACGCCCGTTCGAAGGTCGGCGCGCATCCAAGGCATGAAGTGGAAAGACTACAAGGAGGTGTCACCCGAGCCTAAGGATTATGGGGGTAGCGACTACTCCGACGATCGTAGCCCGAGCTCGTGGGCGGCCGCTGGAAGAGATGATAACGACCTCTACATTTGGGATGAGGCACCCAAGGAGAAGACTCCCGAAGGCCCTAACGGCGGCAGCGACGACAATGGTGGTGGCGACGACGGTGTAGACAATGGCGATGATGACCCCTTCGGATTGCATCCGATGTGTTGTCGAGCTTGCCGTCAATCCATCGCGGATCTCTACGCGTCGGTCGACGAATGTCTCCAAGCCATGGAAGCAATGAAGTAGTGTTTGGAGGATTTGGAGCGCGTAGTTGAAGATGACTACAAGTTCCTTAACCGCAACGTGCACAAACTTTTTGGCATGGTTGGAAACATGAGAGGCAAGTGGTGCAATACTTGCTTAAAGTACCACTAGGTCTAGTTTTCCCCTTAGGATTTTTGTAAGATACGACGAGGACGTCGTATGTTTTTAGCGTGGGGGAGAGCTAGCTAGCTAGCCTTAGATTTTGAGTTTTAAGTTTAGGTTAGTTTAGGTTCGGTTTAATCTTCGAGTGAAAGTCTTAGAGTTTAATGAGTCTTAGTTTTCGAGTGTGTTTTAAATTTTTGGAAGTTTGAAAGTGTCTTAAATTAGTGTTGAGTCAAAGAAAATCAAATAAAAAGAGTCTTTATATATTTTGTGTCTTGTGTATTGCTTATCTTTATTCATCTTGTTTGTTTAATCTTTGATTCTTGGTATATGAACATAAGTGTGTGGTTTGAAAAATGTTTGCCATGGTGCTTAGTGGAATTGCTACTACTTAAAGTACCCATACCACACTTCGATCTTGAGCTTCACATGTTAGTTGTGCTATGTTCAATGCAAAAAGTTGGAGGATTTCAGTTCTGAAAATTATCTTAAAACCCTTGTAATAAAGGTTAGCAAAACCTCTTTTTCCAAGTTGAGAGTAAGAAAAAAAATCCTATACAAGGCCAATTTATTTTTTGCTCCACCATAAGTGTGATTAGCACGATGAGTTAGGCTAGGATCCTTCTCTCTTGGGAGTTTTAATTTCGAGCAATGATCATGTTCTTGTGCTTATCTTTTGTTGCTAACCTCGTCATACATTTGGTAACGAGACTTTCACATCGGAAGTCCCGTACATCGCCGAATTCCATACCCAACCCTATACATCTCTTTTGTACATCGCATTCCTTGAACACAACCTACTTTGAAAGGTTTCGTCTCGTCTCTAGCATGATTTATTTAAAATTTCAGATTGTATGCATGCGAGAAAGAGAAAGTTGAGAGCTTTGAAAAAGTTGTCAAGAGAGAGAAAAATAAAGAGAAAAGTATGAGTATGGAAAAGAAAGAAAGAAAGAAAAAATATATGTGAAAGAAAAAATATGTGAACGAGAGAAGAAAAAGGAAAAGAAAAAGAGAAAAAATAAAGATATGAGAGGGATGAATCAAGTGAAAAAAGAAAATTAAAGTGTAAGGAAGGATGTCACATTGTTGAGAGACGAAACTTTTATTCTTTTCCAACCATGTGCAATCCGACAACGAGGACGTCATCGGTGCCTCGTAGTCATAATTTTCTTTTGCCCTTGCACATGTCCACCATTCTAAATCTTCTCATCCTTGATATCCCTACATATGGTTAATTCTCATGATCATTGGCTTTGAAAGGTAAACAACCATTAGAGGAAGTTCTTAGTTTGACAATACTTGTGTTGATTGCGCTAGCCCTACTTATAGCTCAACTTTATATGGTATATGAGAGATTTATGGGAGGTGAGAGTTTTATAAAATTGGTTTAGGATAGCCACATCATAGGAGTGACTTGAGAGAGCTTGGAGAAAGGTTTTTGTCTAATACTTGTTGCAGTAATTTTGTTTTTAAAATCATAAAAACCCTCCGATGGAAGCAAAGAAGTAAGCATGGCTGAATTTGAAGACTTCGAGTGAAGAATTTGAGATGTGGGGTAAATCTTGATGTGGTAAAAATTCTAAACGCCCATGTTTATGTTTGATGATCATTACTTTGTGTTTATGTATTAAAGATGAAAGGATTGACTAAATTGTGAAGAAGGATTAGCGGTACACGATTACAACGCTTTGGATGAAGTTCTTGAGGACCAGGAGCGTCCCAGTGGTCGATGGATGATCGCTCCTCAGTGATGAGTGATTGACAACGGGTGTTGGACTGACTCTTGGCTTAGTGCGCAGGTGTAGGCTGCGGCCTAGTTCGTGTTGTTGCAGGTGAAGAACGGGCGCAAAAGGTCTTCAGCCTTGAGGGGCCTCCGGGAGATGGGGAGACAAGTAGGCTCGGTTCGAGGGACCCGGTGGACAGCGGGACTGGGTGCGGGCCACATGGTGGCGACACGAGCAAGACGAAGTCATGGACAATCGAGCCGGTGCACGGTGGCGGTCGAGTCAAGTGGTTTGGCGGGAGGCCGGACCGAGCACGCGGGGTTTGGTGGTTTGCCCACAAAACCATCGGAGGACGGTTTCTTGGTTTGGGCCTGAAAACCAAGTCCGAGGGCCCAACACGACGGAGACGGGATCCGGGCGTGTCGGGAAGCTTCGAGGCGGAGGACACGCGGCGGGATCGCATGGCTTGCGTCGGGAGGACGCGGGGTGCGGCAAAGGCGTGGCCGTCCGATGGCATGACCCACAAACATTACCTAAATGCCCCTGCGTGGGTTGTATCGCCAGTAGTTAAGCTAGGGGTAGTCGAGTCATTTACCACTCCGGACCCGATATATAAGCCATGAGGGTGTGTGAGTGGCTCTCTCTCTCCGCGATTTAGGGTTTCATTTCCTCCCTCCCATTTCTCATTTTCGTAGCTATTTTTCTTCCATTTTCTCTAGGCTAGCATGAGAGCTTCATGAGAGATTTGTTGAGAGGGATGGATGCTAGGGCGGCATGCTAGACCTTGTGAATCTTTCCTGGTTTGTATAGAAGATTCGGAGTTGTGTTTTTCGTGGTCTTTTTGTGCTTATTTTCGTGCTTTCGTTCTCGGTGCGATTCCGCGAATTTGAGTGGGTTTCTCCCCAGATTTCTTTGAGGGAAACATGGATAGATGTCTCGCGCATCTTTGTGATTGATCTTGTGCCCTCACACGCCATGAAACCACTTCGATTCGAGTGTTTTCGTTCGGTGCTCAAGCTTTTGGTGGTGCTCAAAGGATTCGCGATTCCCGGTGATTTAGGGAGTTAGAAGGCAAGATTTTTGGGCTATAGCATCCTTGTGTGACGCTTTTCAAGTCCCCAAACCCTTGTCTCCACAGCTTCAATCGTTTGGGAAATCCGATGATGATTTGGGGGAGTTGACTTTCGAGGTCGGGCGTTTTTCTGCTTTGTCCGAGCCTCGCGGACGGTCCGCGCCCTCCTAGCGGACGGTCCGCGCCGCTCGTGTTCGTCCCGTGTTCTTCGTGTTGTTGCTCGCCTTTCGTTTCGATCTGTCGCGATTTTGATTTTTGGTTGGACGGAGTTTCGGACGGTCCGCAGCAGCGGGCGGACGGTCCGCGGGTGCACCGGGCGGACGGTCCGCGTGCTCCCCGCGGACGATCCGTGGTTCGCGGTGTGCCACCGGTGGTTCCGTTTGTTTTAACGGACGGTCCGCGGCTCGGGCGGGACGGTCCGCGGCAAGGGTGCGGACGGTCCACGGTACCTCCCCGCCGACGGTCCGCGCGGCCCATCGCGGACGGTCCGCCCCCGTCCGGCCGGGACGGTCCGCCGCAGGCCGTGCGCTTTGCTTCTTGGTTCGATTCCTCCCTTTCTTCTTTCGTGCTTCCGCGTGTGCTTCAAGGAATCGTTCCTAAGGCTAGAGGTTGATCCATAACCTCGTTGTCTTGGCGATTGGTGTGTGATTCGATCCATCGCTTGTGTGTGACCCGGATTTGACTAGGGTATAGGCCGGGTTCTTCGAGAAGAATTTTTACCGCTCCTATTCACTCCCCCCCCTCTCTAGTCGCCATCTGATCCTTCAATTGGTATCAGAGCTTGGTGCCGGATTCTTTGCGACTTTGACAAGTCTCGAATCCTAAGATGGCGCACGTTGAGCGGGGCGGTCCGCCGCACTTCGATGGCAAGGGTTACCACAAGTGGGCGGCTCGTATGATGATCTTTCTTCGTGGAAAGCTGTTGGATTTCATTGTGCTTGACAAGACCTATGCTATTCCGGTCAACATCCATACTCTTATGGTGACCGATGCCGGTGCTAAGGCCAAGTATGAGGCTAATGCAAAAGCCGTTGATCACTTGGTCCGGAGCTTGTGTGATCCAGAGTTTGAGCGTGTTCGCCACTTGAATCTTGCTTGGTAAATTTGGGAGAAGTTGTTGGTTGCTCACAGTGGTGATAACCATGTGAAGGCTCGCCTCTTTGTCTCTTACCGGATGCAATATGAGAACTTCACTCCACTTCCCGGTGAGGACATTGATGCGATGTTTCAGAGGTTCACCGCCATCGTGAACAACATGAAAGCTAATGTCGAGGATTTTCCTTACACCGAGCATGATCAGGCTTTGAAGCTCTTGCATGTCTTGTACCCAAATGTTTGGGGTGCTAAGGTTGAGGCCATCAAGGAGTCTGGGCAGTATTTGACTATTGAGTTGGATGACCTCTTTTCTAAGCTCAAGTCGGCAGAGGTTGACAGGAAGTTGCAATCCAAGCATGAGGGCTCGACTGACCATAGTCTTGCTCTTGTGGGCGGATCAAAGGGGAAATCTAATCCTTTTTGTCGACAGTTTTCCTTGTCTTCTCTTATGTCCATTCCAGATGAGGAGTTTGATGTGCTGGGCGAGGAGGAGCTGGCCTTGCTGTCAAGGAGGTTTGATCGACTACACGAGAGTCGGAGGAATGCAAGGCGGAGCTCAGGGACGTGCTACAAGTGTGGCAAGCATGGCCACTTCATCGCCGAGTGCCCGGAAGCGGAGGAGAATAAGTACAAGATGAACGAGTACAAGGCGCACCCAAGGCGTGAAGACAAGTACTCCTCCAAGGGCAAGCACTTCAACAAGTCCAAGAGCAAGGACAAGGACAAGCGGCGACAGAGCAAGAGCGGCTACAAGAAGAACAAGGCAAGAGCGATGGTGGCCGGTGCGAGCGACGTCGACTCAAGCTCAAGCGATGAGCAGTCAAGCTCAAGCGGCGATGATGAAGACGCCGGGAGGCGCAAGGGCAAGAAGAGTGCAAGCCAGAACCTCAGTGGGTTGAGCTGTATGGCGCTTGAAGGCTTTTGTGGCATGGCCCATAGCTCGAGCAGCAAGAAGAGCGACAAGGAAGACAGCGACTCCGACTCGGAGGATGAGGTAAATCGTGACCCCGACTCTTTGCTTGCTGAGATCACTAGGTTGAATGGCTTGATTGACAACCGTGATAGTGTGCTAAGAGATGCCAAAAAGATGAGGAAAGATCTTAGGGCTCAACTTGAGAATGCTAGTGAGAAAGTAGGAGAGTTAGAGTCCAAATTGCTTGAATTGAAACTTGAGAATGACTCTTTGAAACTTGCTCCTACTACTCCTGATGATGTTGAATGTCTTGAGTGTGATGCATGGTTGAATGAGATCAAGATGCTTAATGAGAAGAATGCTTCCACTTTGGCTAAACTAGATGCTCTTAGGACTGAGTATGATGAGCTTAAGGCTAGACCTACTTTACTTGGTGCTTGTAAATCATGTCCTACTATGCATGCTAAGCTTGTTGATGCTCGTTCTACTATTAGCTCTTTGGAAGCTTCTTTGAAATCTCCTGTTGTCAATGCATGCACTAGCTGTGATGAAGTTACTTTGCGCAATCTTGAACTTACTTCTCGTTTGGATGTCATCTATGAGGAGAATGACTATTTGAGGAAGGTGTTGGGTTGGTTGTCTGGGCAGGAACCTCAATTGAAAATCATGATTGAGGAGTTCAAGAGAGCGGATGGTCGTGGTTTGGGTTTTGAGAAGTTGGGTGAGAAAGTGGGAGAGAACAAAGTGGGGAGAGTGTGTATGAGAAGTGTGTTGAGTCTAACCCCGAGTTTGAGGTGATCGGAGACATCCAAGTCCCACTTCCAAAAGCACCCAAGAACCCTTTCACACCAAAGCCCAACCACCTTTGCAACAAGCTTGACACAACCCAAGATCCACCCAAATTCCCACCTAAGACAAATGACTTCCAGAAACCGGTGAGGTTTGTGAGTGAGAAGGGTGAGAAGCCTAGAGAGAAGCCAGAGCCAAAACCAAAACACATCCCCTTCAGGTGTGAGTATTGTGGCAAGGAGAGGCATTTTGCGGAGTTTCGCTACAAGAGGAAGAGGGATGAGAGGCTTGCTAGGGAGCAAGCAAACCAGGACAGGTATCGCCAGTCTCATGGTATTCCTGAGCCTAGAGTGCCACTTCCACGGGGTGTGGGAAGTGTGAAGAGTGTTGGTAGAGTTGGAGCTCAGGGTGGTAGGTTTGTTAGGAGAGATGATGGTGTGCGTGCTGGTGAGAGGTTTGGTCGGGCTCGTGGTGGTTTTGCTGGACGTCCTCCTACTCGTCCTCAATACGGGTTTAGGGGAGATGATCGCAGCTTTGGGTTCCAGAGGAACTACGGACCACGTTTTCCTCCTTGTGGTGCTCGTACTCCTCCCATGGGACATGGGAAGTTTGGTGGCAAGGGAATGATGTTTGCTAACCCCTCTTTTGAGCAGATGGCTCGACACTGGTTTAACTTTCTTTGTGCTAACCCCAGTGTCCAGTCGCTAGCTCATTCTCGTTCTTGTTTCTGACTGCAGGCGGGGAGGCTTGGAGGACATTTGGTTGATCGACTCCGGTGTTCTCGACACATGACCGGAGATAAGAAGTGGTTCTCCGGCTTCACCCCGGTGAAGGAAAAGATGTACATCACATTTGGGGACAATGGACGAGGAAGGGTGATTTCTGAGGGTGTTGTGCATGTGAGTGACAAGGTAACGTTGAAGAGAGTGGCTCTTGTGAAGTCTTTGGGTTTCAATTTGCTTTCGGTTTCTCAGTTGCTTGATGAGGGTTTTGAGGTGCGTTTCAAGTCTGGCGAGTCTCGTTTGCCGGATTCTCGAGGTGATCTTGTCTGTATGATCATCCCCGAGGGTCAGATTTTCAGGGCTGATTTCTCTCATTCTTTGGGTCCTGCTCGCTGTTTGATGGCTGGTCCTTCCTCTGATTTGTGGAAATGGCATAGGCGGTTGGGACACTTGAGCTTTGATTTGGTTTCCCGCTTGAGTGGTCTTGACCTTGTCCGAGGATTGCCGAGGTTGAAGCTTGAGAAGGATTTGGTTTGTGCTCCTTGTAAGCATGGCAAGATGGTAGCCACTCCCCATCCACCCCTGACCGATGTCATGACCGAGCGTCCGACAGAGCTGTTGCACATGGACCTTGTTGGGCCAGCTCGAGTTCGCTCGGTGGGTGGGAAGTGGTATGTCCTTGTTGTGGTGAACGACTACTCTCGCTATGCCTGGGTGTTTTTCTTGGAAGATAAGAGTGAGACATTTGGTTTTGTTCGAGATCTGATCGTGAGGTTGAAAAATGAGAGGCATGGGAATGCTATTCGAGCTATCCGCAGTGATAATGGCTCAGAGTTCAAGAACTCTCGTTTTGATGCCTTTTGTCGTGATCTAGGTCTTGAACATCAGTATTCGACCCCTTATGTGCCCCCTCAAAATGGAGTCGTGGAAAGGAAAAATCGGACTCTTTGTGAGATGGCTAGGACGATGCTCGATGAGCACAGGACTCCTAGGAGGTATTGGGCTGAGGCGGTCAATACGGCTTGTCATGTTTCCAACAGGATTTTATTGCGAGCTTTCAAGAAGAAGACCTGTTATGAGCTTATGCATGGTAGGGCACCCAAGGTGAGTCATTTCCGAGTCTTTGGCTGCAAGTGCTTTATCCTTAAGAAGGGAAAACTCGACAAGTTTGAGGCTAGGTCTAGTGATGGTATTTTCTTTGGATATGCTAACCACTCTAGAGCCTATAGGGTGCTTAACCTTGAGACTAACAAAATCATGGAGACTTGCGAAGTAACCTTCGACGAGACAATGCCATGTACTTCTCTTGGTTTGAATGTGCAGGTGATGAAGAGATGGCTGAGGACCTCTTTGAAGAGGAGAAGGATGAAGCTGGAGATGATGATGGAGAGAACCATGCGCCTGAAGCTGAGTGTGTACCCACTACTTCCCCTACGACCACTACGGAGCGTGGACCGTCTACTTCATGGACAACGACGGTGCAACAAGAGGACCAGGCGAGAGAAGCTGAAGTTGAGGGGGAGGTAGTCTCGAGGCGTGAGCCTCCCCGGCGGATTCAAGAAGTGCATCCCCTGTCGAAGATCATTGGGAACATCGACGAACGTACTACACGGTCAAGGTCCAGGAATTCCTCTCATTTTGCTCATGCTGCTTTTGTTGCCACCTTTGAGCCCAAGGACATTGGACATGCTTTATCTGATGCAAACTGGGTCAATTCTATGCATGAGGAGTTGGAAAACTTTGAGAGGAACCAGGTGTGGGAGTTAGTTGAACCACTTCCAAATTGCCATCCCATAGGAACCAAGTGGGTTTGGAAGAACAAAGAGGGTGAGAATGGGATGGTTGTGAGGAACAAGTCCAGACTTGTTGCTCAGGGGTTTAGTCAGAAGGAGGGGATCGACTATGAGGAGACCTTTGCTCCTGTGGCCCGTCTTGAGGCAATTCGGATCCTTCTAGCCTTTGCCGTGGCTAAAGGGTTCAAGTTGTTTCAGATGGACGTGAAGAGTGCTTTTCTGAATGGGGTCATAGAGGAGGAGGTGTATGTGAAGCAGCCCCCTGGGTTTGAGAGCGAGTTGTACCCACACAGGGTGTACAGGTTGAAAAGGGCTCTGTATGGGTTGAAACAGGCACCCCGTGCTTGGTATGGGAGATTGAGAGGTTTTCTAGTGAGCAGAGGGTTTGTGATGGGTACCGTGGATAGGACCTTGTTTCTCCTCAAGCATGGAAATAACTTGTTGATTGTTCAGATATACGTGGATGATATTGTCTTTGGTGGCTCGTCACATAACCTTGTTGCCAAGTTTGCAGATGAGATGAGCAGGGAGTTCGAGATGAGCATGATGGGCGAGTTGCGGTATTTTCTCGGCACGCGATCAAGCAAGTGAAGGATGGAACATCCGTGCACCAGACCAAGTACACGAAAGACATGCTGAA
This sequence comes from Cenchrus americanus, assembly GCA_947561735.1. NCBI lineage: Eukaryota > Viridiplantae > Streptophyta > Magnoliopsida > Poales > Poaceae > Cenchrus > Cenchrus americanus. The sequence continues at coordinate 25,538,340 of OX387241.1, read as the reverse complement.
GAAGTTCCAGATGCAAGATGTGAAGCCGATGTCGACTCCCATGGGGAGTACGGCCACTTTGGATGCGGACGAGGACGGAGAACCAGTGGACCAGCGGGAGTACAGGAGCATGATCGGCTCCCTCCTCTACTTGACGGCGACGAGGCCGGACATACGGTTCGGCCGTGTGTCCGTGCGCGCGTTTTCAGGCTTCGCCGAGGACATCACATCGACAGGCCGTCAAGAGGATTTTCAGGTATCTACAGTCTGCCCCTGGTCTTGGCCTTTTGTATTCTTCCTCCTCGACTCTTTCTCTTCATGGGTTTTCCGATGCGGATTTTGCTGGTTGTCGAGTCGAGAGGAAGTCTACTTCTGGTACTTGCCAGTGTCTTGGGTCTTCGTTGGTTTCATGGTCTTCCCGCAAGCAGTCTAGTGTAGCTCAGTCTACCACCGAGGCGGAGTATGTTGCTGCCGCGAGTTGTTGTTCCCACCGTTGTGGATTTCATACACTTTGAGAGACTTTGGTGAGGAGTGCACCCGGATCCCACTTCTTTGTGATAGCACCGGTGCCATAAGCGTAGCCAAAAACCCGGTGCTTCACTCCGGACCAAACACATAGAAGTGAGGTATCATTTCTTGAGGGACAATGTGGAGAAAGGAACCATTGTGTTGAGTCATGTCCCTACCCAAGATCGGCTAGCCGACATCTTTACAAAGCCTCTCGACCAAGCTACATTTGTGCGCTTGCGGGGGGAACTTGGGGTTTGTTGCCCTTTCTAGTTGATTCTTGGGAGTTTTTCCTTGTGTATCATATGTATCATACCATGTTTTACTTTGATGTATATACATGCTTTGCTTGATGTACAAACCATGGTAGGATAGCCATCTTGTCATATATCATGTTGCATTTGTATCTTATTGCATTTTAGGATGATGAGCTTCTTTCATATGCCTTATTTGAGTTTCTTTGGTTATTTGTGAGATATTGGTTATATGTGTGGAGAAATGGTGATGTGAGGCTATGCTCTTGGAATATTTGAGATATATGTGTGGTGAGATAGCCCCTTTTGAAATAAATGCTAATCTTGACTAATTTTTGGTGAAATGTGCTCAACTCGCGTGCAGTAGTGTATCCATGTCACGTTTTGGTCTAAATGTGCTGTCTATGCTTAGATTGTGCTTGGATGCCTTTTTCTTGCATTTGGGCCAAAGTCCGGATATCATTGTGAATGTTTAGCCTATGTTGCATTCATGGGGGAGCATAAGCTTCTTTTTGCCGCAAAGGCACTTCATGTACCATGAAATGATTTAATATTGAAAAGAAGTGTATAATGCTTGAAAAATGCTCCATCCATCATGTCTATGCTTAAAATGTCTTATCTTTCACATATGGGTGCAAAACATGTTGCATGATGTTCACCAGTGGAGAAGTCTCCCGAAGTGGACACATGGCTCATGAGCTTTGACATGACATGCTTTGCTTTATGGGTGTTTGCCATGATCTTTTGCTGAGAATTTGATATCCTTGTATGATCTTTGAATGGTATGCATGTTTGTGGCTCAAGTGTGACATGGATAGGCTTTTACATGTGAAGCGAGCCTTCTTTTGGTAAAACCGCTTAAATCCGAAAATTTTGCTTTGTCACATGCTTGTATTTTCATATATTACTTGTGGCAATGCTTTGACTATGCTATGATTCATATGTGTGATCTTTGTCTCATTTTTAGCCTTTGACACTAGATTTGGCCTATTTGAGAAGCTCATGTAGATGTTTATATGCTTTGCTTTGCATTTCTGCATTTTCACCTTGATTCATACATTGTCAACAAGGGGGAGATGAGGTGAGCTTAATGAAAATTCAGATGAGGTGAGCTGAAATTTGGGAGTTTGCATCCTCATGTTCAGGGGGAGCTTGCATTTGTTCAGGGGGAGCTTTCGTGCTGTTTTCGGTGTGGAGTTTGTGCTTTGCTTGGCTTGTGACCTTTCTTTGCCTTTCTTTGGTTTTGGTCATGAGTTGAGCTCCTTTGTTTTTCTTTCTTTTTCCCTTTCTTTCTTTCTCTGAATTTCATTTCGCGTTGTGTGTTGTTAATGCACTCATCAAGGGGGAGATTGAGGACCAGGAGCGTCCTAGTGGTCGATGGATGACCGCTCCTCAGTGATGAGTGATTGACAACGGGTGTTGGACTGACTCTTGGCTTAGTGCGCAGGTGTAGGCTGTGGCCTATTTCATGTTGTTGCAGGTGAAGAACGGGCGCGAAAGGTCTTCAGCCTTGAGGGGCCTCCGGGAGATGGAGAGACAAGTAGGCTCGGTTCGAGGGACCCGGTGGACGGCGGGGCCGGGGTGCGGGCCACATGGTGGCGACACGAGCAAGATGAAGTCATGGACAATCGAGCCGGTGCACGGTGGCGGTCGAGTCAAGTGGTTTGGCGGGAGGCCGGACCGAGCACGCGGGGTTTGGTGGTTTGCCCACAAAACCATCGGAGGACGGTTTCTTGGTTTGGGCCTGAAAACCAAGTCCGAGGGCCCAACACAACGGAGACGGGATCCGGGCGTGTCGGGAAGCTTCGAGGCGGAGGACACGCGGCGGGATCGCATGGCTTGCGTCGGGAGGACGCGGGGTGCGGCAAAGGCGTGGCCGTCCGATGGCATGACCCACAAACATTACCTAAATGCCCCTGCGTGGGTTGTATCGCCAGTAGTTAAGCTAGGGGTAGTCGAGTCATTTACCACTCCGGACCCGATATATAAGCCATGAGGGTGTGTGAGTGGCTCTCTCTCTCCGCGATTTAGGGTTTCATTTCCTCCCTCCCATTTCTCATTTTCGTAGCTATTTTTCTTCCATTTTCTCTAGGCTAGCATGAGAGCTTCATGAGAGATTTGTTGAGAGGGATGGATGCTAGGGCGGCATGCTAGACCTTGTGAATCTTTCCTGGTTTGTATAGAAGATTCGGAGTTGTGTTTTTCGTGGTCTTTTTGTGCTTGTTTTCGTGCTTTCGTTCTCGGTGCGATTCCGTGGATTTGAGTGGGTTTCTCCCCGGATTTCTTTGAGGGAAACATGGATAGATGTCTCGTGCATCTTTGTGATTGGTCTTGTGCCCTCAAACGCCGGGAAACCACTTCGATTCGAGAGTTTTCGTTCGGTGCTCAAGCTTTTGGTGGTGCTCAAAGGATTCGCGATTCCCGGTGATTTAGGGAGTTAGGAGGCAAGATTTTTGGGCTATAGCATCCTTGTGTGACGCTTTTCAAGTCCCCAAACCCTTGTCTCCACAGCTTCAATCGTTTGGGAAATCCGATGATGATTTGGGGGAGTTGACTTTCGAGGTCGGGCGTTTTTCTGCTCTGTCCGAGCCTCGCGGACGGTCCGCGCCCTCCTGGCGGACGGTCCGCGCCGCTCGTGTTCGTCCCGTGTTCTTCGTGTTCTTGCTCGCCTTTCGTTTCGATCCGTCGCGATTTTGAGTTTTGGTTGGACGGAGTTTCGGACGGTCCGCAGCAGCGGGCGGACGGTCCGCGGGTGCCTGGCGGACAGTCCGCGTGCTCCCCGCGGACGGTCCGTGGTTCGCGGTGTGCCACTGGTGGTTCTGTTTGTTTTAACGGACGGTCCGCGGCTCAGGCCGGACGATCCCGCGGCAAGGGTGCGGACGGTCCGCGGTACCCTGCCGGACGGTCCACGCGGCCCATCGTGGACGGTCCGCCCCCGTCCGGCGGACGGTCCGCCGCAGGCTGTGCGCTTTGCTTCTTGGTTCGATTCCTGCCTTTCTTCTTTCGTGCTTCCGCGTGTGCTTCAAGGAATCGTTCCTAAGGCTAGAGGTTGATCCATAACCTCGTTGTCTTGGCGATTGGTGTGTGATTCGATCCATCACTTGTGTGTGACCGGGATTTGACTAGGGTATAGGACGGGTTCTTCGAGAAGAATTTTTACCGGCTCCTATTCACTCCCCCCTCTCTAGTCGCCATCTGATCCTTCAGTTCTTTTACATGTACTTGCTTGTTGACGGATAAAACTTGTATCCACCTACGATCCGCAAGCGTACGGACCTACACCTTTTTCCACCACGGGATTCCCAAGGTTCTTGTCAATCCGCGGAGCAAGGGGATTACTAGAGATTAACCAAGTACTAATCTAGTTGAATGGAAAACCCTTGAAAGAGTATTAATATAAAGGTAAAACAATCTAACCTAAGTTAATCTAAGTTAAGTTGATCAAACAAATCTAGGGTTAAACTAGATGGTAAAGGGTGGACACAAGAGAGTGATTAAGAAAGATAAGCATTCCCTCCCTAGGATCTAGGATAACATGGTATGCATCTACTACACAAGAGTGGTAAACCAATCTACCGGGGGTTGTGACCACGGTTTCAACCTTTCCCTTCTCTCGTACTGTCACTACGCGAAGGTAATCGTGACTAGACCTATGATGGACACGATATGTTGATGGAATCTATGGGAGTAGCGGATATCATACGCCCGAAAAACACGGTAGCTAACCTTAATCATCAAAGCATCATCAACATGAAAACAATAGATTGAAACCACAAATCAAGTAGCAATCACATAGAATGCATCCATCTAACCCTAGGGATGAACGGAGACATTACCCCATCATCTTACGCGGATTGAAGCACATAGGGGTGATGGAGAATCCGGAGAACGTCGTCGATGAAGATGGCGGCGATGAAGCTTGGGAACACCCCTAGGCTAGCGGCTTGGAGTCCTCCTCTTGCTTCCTTCTCTCTGCCGGCGTTGATCCTTGCGACGAGCTCATGTAACTCTCTCCCTCATCTTGCGGCGGCGGTTTTCTGATGAATAGCGTCGGTAGGATGATTTGTTCGATGTGGCGGCCGACGGCGGCGGAGGCAATAAATAGACGAACACCTAGGGCAAAGGGGGCACCGAACCGACCCCGGAGTGGGCTGGGCCGGTCGGCCCAGGCCGGCCGGCCCAGGCCTATTTCGGCCCGGTTCGGCCCCGGTTTCCTCACTGGTTGCTTCTCACGTGATTCCTTATTTGTGTCCACTTCCATGTGGGCCTTTGACGTTGTTTCCTTCACGGTTAAGGCTTGAATGCTTGCTATGCAAGCTTCACTGTTTTTTGGTTGAGTCCCTGAAGACTTGCACAGTTGCACGTTGATGCTTCGGTCCTCGGGTCATTTGGAGTCATGTTCATCGCGTGTCTTGACTCTTGTCGGGCTTCATGATCTTCTTCCAAAGTGCTTGGTGAACTTATCCCGAAAGTCTCCTCTTTAGCGTAGATTTCCTGTGTAAACAACAAACTCCAAAATCGACATGCAAGTGTGAACTTGTTACATCATTAGTATGCCTAGTGGCGGGTTAGTTGCAAATCATAATCGAAACCAATGTATAACAAGTACTCTAGGTTGACGGAAATTCACCGTCAACATCTCCCCCATGCTTAAACCTTGCTCGTCCTCGAGTAAGTAATCCTTTCTAAAAAGGGAAATCAGCGTTGCCTTCCAATGCTATCCCTGCACTTAGTCATTCATGATGAGACAAATTGCTCTCTCTCTTAAGAATTTATTTTTAAAGTTCAAGTTGTGACCGGCTTCTTTTTCATTATGGAAGATAGACTAACAATAAAGAACAAACCACATTTAACACGATACTCTCAAACTTAAGTGAACTTCAAACCATTACCTTGTCACATGGAAGATTTTCAAAAAGATGCATATCCAATGTAAGTGAAAATCTCTTGCAAGAGCTCATGGAACACTCATCTCATCAAGTCACTCAAGCCTATACTAGATTATTTTCAACCTACCCTACTCATATGTGATAGTGGAAGGCTTATGTGGAGCTTGGAAGGTTAAAAACAATCCTAGCAAAACATACATCCGAAATATTGTCAAATTAAGAAAGAGATCTATTGGAATTACCGAGACTCGTCAAAAAGGCCATGGAAAATAAATGTTGGAAAGAGAGAGAGGGATGAAACACACATATTTAGATAAGTGGACATGTGCAAGTGACAAATAGATGATCCCGAGGCACGAGTGAAGTCCTCGTTATCGGATTGCACATGGTTGGAAGATTTGAGTATGGATTTGTCATCAAGGCACTTGAGAACTTATGAAGCAAAAAGATCCGAGGAGCATTTTTATTATTATTTTTTACTTTTATTTTATTTCTTTCTCATTTTTCTCTCTTTCTTTTTTTTCACTTTATTCTTCCTATTTTTCTTACTTTTCTCTTCTTCTCATCATAATTTTTTTTCTTTTTTTCATTTTTTTATTTTGCTCTTCAAAACTTTTTGCAACATAATACTTACTAGCATTCGTCAGAGATGAATAACTCCTCCCCCATGCTTGAACGATGCTCGTCCTCGAGCATAAAACAGAGGGGAAATGACTGCTAAAGTAAGTATAAATTCCATAATCTTGCGGAATATTTGAATCTCCATTGAGAATTTTACTCCATACTCAAATTGGGTTGTGGACAAGGAGGTGATCACAAAAATATGTTTTTGGTTTAGGGTGGAGGCCCAACGAAGTTTGTGAAATTTTCGATGTGAAAACCCACAATGCATGGACAAAAAGGCTAGCATGAAAAAGTTACACAAAGGAATGACCAACTTCTTAGTCTCGAACCATAGAAATCAATCCTAATCCAACTCATCAAAAGATATGTATATAGATTTGGTAGGTAGAACTTTGCAAGAGCATCACAAATATGTAGATAGCATAAAAGTTAAGTTTTCATAAAAACAACAAGTTATCCGGCTATCCATAAACTTAAATCAAAGAGCAAAGATATGTATGTGGGTCTAGAGCATAGTCATTTCACCTCCACAAATAAAAGAGTCGGTATTTAAATTAATTTCAGATCATATTATAGAGAGCAATTAGCCAAGACATGTATAACTTCATGTAGGTAAAACAAAGCGGCAACTTTCATCATCTTTCCGTAAGCATAGGAATATAGAACATCGAGGTGAACACATGGTCATGCTTATCTGTTGAAAGTAAAAAGAAACCTAGGTTGTCCTCCTAGTAGCCGTGTTATTGTTTGAAGAGAAAAACAAAAAGGTTGCACCTAGTTGAGGTTGAAGGCATACTTACAAGCATTTGTGTTTGGAATAGAAAAGGTCCATGGAGATGTTACCATCCTTTGTAATTCTTCGTTGCCTTCTTCCGACATCTCCATGTATCGATGTGGCTTTTGCTTTTGTCTTGATTTATCAACACTCCTAGACTTCTGAATTTAATCTTGTATGCCTAATGGAGTCATTGGTCGTCCTTCTCTTCAATGTTGTCATCACCATCTCCTCTTTCTTGTTCTCATCATCTCCTTGCTGTCTCTTTTTCATGGATTTCCCCCTCTGTCCAGAACAGAACATATATCAAAATATAGCTCTATTGAAAAGTTTATAAAATTACCTACATCGAAAACGGAGTTCAAACAAGGGAGCTATGTCCGTTTTACTTCAGCGCTGTGTGCTGTCCAAAACTGATTTCAGGACGTATTGCACTCGGTGATTCGGGCATAACCGCTCGTAGGAACCTCCGATTGTCTTGATTCTTGATTTTTTGGAATCGTAACTTCATGGGGCTTCTAAATATCCAAAAATATCTAGTGTTTTCCCTTTGAGAACACGCAGAATTTTGATGAGATAGGTGGCTTCTTGCACATTGATCCGGAGATGTTAATGATCTTGATCATTCTATCTTCTAGAGCATCATGTTGCACTACCGTGTTGAAGATTCAAGGTCCCCCCATGCTTAGCATTTTTCTAGTCATGGAAGAAGATGACAAAGCACTTCTTAGCCATCCTTCAATTTCCTTGTAGTGAGAGTCTTTATCTTGCCTGCAAGACGTTTTAAACGCACATTCTACCCCAAGGTGACGGTTGGGAGTAGATAGAATTGCCAACAATCCAACAATGTCTCCTAAGATTCTTAACTTGTGGCATAATTAGTCTAATGAGGAATAAAAACCTAATGAGTGTATGTGGTGCAAGGTGTGTATGCACATGATAGGAAAGCATATAAACAACGACAATGTTTTCACCTAGTTCTAAACACCATGTTTACAACTAGGTTGCCGGATTTCTCCATAGCCACAAAGGTTTATTTATCAAGGGTTAAAACACCATTTATATCCCTAAATCAATAACTCTTATAGTACAAGAAAAATTAAGCGCATTGCAAAGCTTATAAACTAACCAAAGCAACATGAAAACATATGAAAAGCTAGCTAGGTTTATCGAACTTAACGATGATGGTCCGCAATCTTGTTTAAACACCACGTTTACACAAGATCACAAAAGGAAAATACTCATAATGCCTTATGAAGTATTAACATGGAAAAAGAAGCATACATCATTAAGTATATAAAACAACCAAGCCAACTATGTGCAAAACATGTATACAAAAAGAAACATCACATTGATAACAAAATGCAATGCACGCAAATAAATATGATCATGAACATGATGGTGGTTCTAAAAAGGAAAACTGAACTTAGATTAATAACCACAAGTTGATCATCATAAGATAGTGCCATTCTTTTATTTTCTCTAAGAAAGTAGTAAAAATATAAAGAAACGGATTGCCTCCCGAAAAGCGCTTCATTTAAAGTCATAAAGCTCGACTTTCTCACATACCTTCTTTTCGTCGCATCGCCATGGCCCTTCATGCAAGAAGAAAAGGTACCAATGCAGCTTTAATTTACTCCCCATGTTGTGCTTGATCACTTATAGAAGACTTGCCCAAAGCATCCTTTTGTTTCATCGTTATCTCCTTCTTTATCATCCTTCGGTGCCTGCCTTCACTCCATAATTTTTTTAATGTCCAGAACAGAAAGTATACTCAATCTCTACTCCATTGCACAGTGCACAAAATTTCCTTTCCAACAAGTCTTCGTTTTCCCAAATCGGACTCCGGACAAGAGAGTTACGTCCGTTTACTTCGGTGATGAAATCTGTCCTGAAATTTCAGAACGCGCAACGCTCAATGTTTTCTCCATAACTCCTTGCACGGGTCTTCAAACTTGTTGGTTCTTGATGCGTTGGAATGGTAACTTGATGGATCTTCTGGATATCTCATTTTCTCCATTTGTACACCTCTGAACAAGCTCTCAAATTTATGAAGATAGCAGCATCCATTGCGGGATTTGGAGAGGTTGATGATTTATCTTGCAACTCTTTAAGCATGACTTCTCTTTTCATTAGTCAAGCCTTGTCTACATGGTTAGTGAAAATCGGGCCTTCTCCCGACATGTTCTTCTTTAAGGTCATTATCTTGACCAAGCGCAAAGCATGATCGAGATTTACAAAACTTATTGTAAACATACGCGTCCATAATGAACACCACATGTGAATTGTAGCAACAAGTCAAGGTGTAAATAAAAGAAGCATATGTTTCATGCATAGCACTTAGCTCATCATTAGGCAAAGGTTCTTTAGGTGTGAGATTAATTGGATCAAACATAAATGTTTCCTCTTTTTCATTCTCAAGAAAATCTAGCCTATCAACATGATCACTGTTGGAACAAGGCATAGACATTAAACTATCATTCATACTATTGGTTGAGCATGAGTATTTAAATTTATCAACATAAATACCGATAATATCTTGAGATTTCAGCGCGTGCCTTGGCCTTAGAGCCTTTTCAACAAGAGTGATATTTGGTTCATCTAGCGGTGTTGAAGGCGAATCAATCTCAATGAGTGAAGGTGTCTCTTTGTTACCTTTTTGCATCCCCTCCATCTCATCATGTGGAACGTGTAATCCATCAACTACATTTGCATTTGTCTCTTCTTTGAAGTATTCATTGTCATCCCAATCTTCATCTTCAAAGTCTTGTATGTTGCTTTCTTTATCTTCCATGTACCACATGTCGTCAAGATCGCTCATTGTTGATTCACTCTTTCCGTCATCCTTGAGTACTTCCATGTCTTGATTTGCTAGTGTGTAGGATTCAATATCACACAAGCTATCACCTTGTGGGGAGGGGCCTTCTTGGAGTACTTGATCTATGTCAACCCCTTCCCATTCATCTTCTAGCTTGAGTCCTATCTCCTCCCATTTATCCTTTAAGTCACTAGGCTCATCACGGTTGTACTCTTCTCTTCCTTTATTGCAAATCTTTGAGTTGTCAAACCGGTCGATCCATCCTTCAAACATCTTTTGGATCGACTCTCCACTCATCTCTTGATAAAATATATCTTCAACTAGTTTGGAAACGTGTCGGCGTTCCTCCTTCCTTCAGTAGTAGATTAGTGGGGCGAAATCAACTTGAACCCAACCGGATTGCTGGAACTCCGCCAATGGTCTAGCATTCCACATACCTCGGCCTACATTCATGTTAGTTTCAACATTTTTAACGTCCGAAATGACTTCTCTTACCTTGGGAAGTGGATCTTCAATTTCTTGTATGGTCAGTTCATCTTCCTTGACCTCTGGTTCATCTTTTTCAGAAATTTCAGCAAGCACCTTGGGCTTGCTTTTGTCATTTTGCTCCTCTTGACAACATCTTTGCCAATCTCGTTGCGTTCTTTGTCCATTGCTTATCCTTTGTAAGATTTGTGCAGCTTCACTAATTGTTTTATCCATTATATCACCGCCTGCACACATGCTTACAAAACGAGACGAGTTAGGGGTTAGTGAAAAATAAAAGGTATGCAACATCAAGTCACCGAAAAATCCCAAGTTCGGGCCTCGCTCAAGTAGTTCATTAAAACAGTCCCATGCTTCATCAATTCCTTCATCCTCTCCTTGCTTGAAAGTGAGCACTTGCCTCCTTAAGTCTTGGACCTTGCTTATGGGAAAGAACTTCAAAAGAAACTTCTTCACTAGCTCATCCCAATTTCCTTTTGCTTCAACGGACGCAAGTGTGTACCATCTTCGCGCTTCATCTTCGAGAGAGAACGGAAAAAGATTCCACTTGAACCAAGCGGCCAGAACTCCTTTTTGTTGCACCGTGTTGCATATCATCATGAATTCCTTAATGTGTCTATATGGGTTGTCATCCTCCAATCCTCTAAATGGTTTTGTCGCCACTAACTTGATGATTCCAAGCTTCACTTCATAGTGGGTTGTAGCAAGCGCCAAATCTGATTTTTGCATCTCAATGTCTTCCATTGACGGCATTGCTAGCTCCCTTAGCGACATCTCTTCGTCTTCCAATGGTGAGGTGAACAAATCCATCTAGGCACAAGAAAAGTAGAAATAAAAAGAAAAAAGAAAAAAGATTTTTTCTTTCTAGAATAGGCACAAGAAAAGTAGAAATAAAAAGAAAAAAGAAAAAAGATTTTTTTCTAGAAAATAAGGGTTAGGTGTTAGTAATCAACAAAATTAATAATAGATTAAACGTAGCAAACTGGCTTGCTCCCCGGCAACGGCGCCAGAAAAAGGGGCTTGTTGACGGATAAAACTTGTATCCACCTACGATCCGCAAGCGTACGGACCTACACCTTTTTCACCACGGGATTCCCAAGGTTCTTGTCAATCCGCGGAGCAAGGGGATTACTAGCAATTAACCAAGTACTAATCTAGTTGAATGGAAAACCCTTGAAAGAGTATTAATCTAAAGGTAAAACAATCTAACCTAAGTTAATCTAAGTTAAGTTTATCAAACAAATCTAGAGTTAAACTAGATGGTAAAGGGTGGACACAAGAGAGTGATTAAGAAAGATAAGCGTTCCCTCCATAGGATCTAGGATAACATGGTATGCATCTACTACACAAGAGTGGTAAACAATTCTACCGGGGGTTGTGACCACGGGTTCGCCCTTTCCCTCCTCTCGTACTGTCACTACGCGAAGGTAATTGTGACTAGACCTATGATGGACACGGTATGTTGATGGAATCTATGGGAGTAGCGGATATCATACGCCCGAAAAACACGGTAGCTAACCTTAATCATCAAAGCATCATCAACATGAAAACAATAGATTGAAACAACAAGTCAAGTAGCGATCACATAGCATGCATCCATCTAACCCTAGGGATGAACGGAGACATTACCCCATCATCTTACACGGATTGAAGCACATAGGGGTGATGGAGACTCCGGAGAACGTCGTCGATGAAGATGACGGCGATGAAGCTTGGGAACACCCCTAGGCTAGCGGCTTGGAGTCCTCCTCTTGCTTCCTTCTCTCCGCCAGCGTTGATCCTTGCGACGAGCTCATGTAACTCTCTCCCTCATCTTGCGGCGGCGGTTTTCTGATGAATAGCGTCGGTAGGATGATTTGTTCGATGTGGCGGCCGACGACGACGGAGGCAATAAATAGACGATCACCTAGGGAAAAGGGGGCACCGAACCGACCCCGGAGTGGGCTGGACCGGTCGGCCCAGGCCGGCCGGCCCACGCCCATTTCGGCCTGATTCGGCCCCGGTTTCCTCCCCGGTTGCTTCTCGCGTGATCCCTTATTTGTGTGCACTTGCATGTGGGCCTTTGACGTCATTTCCTTCACGGTTAAGGCTTGAATCCTTGCTATGCAAGCTTCGCTGTTTTCTGGTTGAGTCCCTGAAGACTTGCACAGTTGCACGTTGACGCTTCGGTCCTCGGGTGATTTGGAGTCATGTTCATCACGTGTCTTGACTCTTGTCGGGCTTCATGATCTTCTTCCAAAGTGCTTGGTGAACTTATCCCGAAAGTCTCCTCTTTAGCGTAGATTTCCTACGTAAACAACAAACTCCAAAATCCACATGCAAGTGTGAACTTGTTACATCATTAGTATGCCTAGTGGCGGGTTAGTTGCAAATCATAATCGAAACCAATGTATAACAAGTACTCTAGGTTGACGGAAATTCACCGTCAACATTGCTCGAGGACGAGCAAGAGCTAAGTGTGGAGGAGATGTTGACGGTGTATTTTGGTACACCTAGCTTGTTCATTACACTTTGGTTTGGATTTGATTATGGAACTAACCCGCCACTAGGCACACTAATCATATAAGAAGTTCATCTATGTGCATGCATTTGGAAGTGTTGTGTTTATGTAGGAAAACATGGACATAAAGAACGGATTCGCAACAAGTTCAAAGAAGCATTTACGGAGTCTTGTTCGTGTTCATGAGCTTGATGAAATCACTTCCAATGATGGCGAGGACCGAAGTGCTACGAGGAACACCCCCGGGGATTGAAGCGTAAAAGACCGAACTTCATGCGAAGAGAACCTCCATCTTGGACGCGAGGATGACATCGTCAAAATCATGCAAGTGGAGGGGGCAAAGTACATAATTACATGAGGACCCACGGGAGTGAAGGGGAGACCGAACCGGGCCGAGGTGGGCTCAGGCCGGTCGGCCCAGCCCACTTCGGTGGCCGGTTCGGCCCCCCTTTCCTTGCACCTGAAGGATCTTGAACCCTAAAATCCTGGAGGCGCCGCCATTCGAGACGGAGAGAGCCATTCGCACCAGGAGGCCATCCACAAGCTAGAGAGAGAGGAGGAGGATCTTCGGATGGAGATCAACCACCTCGAAGGAAGCACTCTCTCGTGGAGAAGAAGGAAGACACCGTCACTAGGGTAACCATGATCAACGGTGCTATGTCCAGCACTTTGATGGGGTAATCTTCTTATTCGTCCATGGGTTGTAATCGATCTTAAGATGTAATCATACTTTGTCGGATTATCTATCTATCATCTTGTGTTGAATGTACTTTAATGCTTAAGGTTAGCTACCATGCCGTAGAGGGAGTATGAGCTCCAATGATTCCTTCGATCCATTCAATGCGCCGTGTCCATCATAGGTCTAGTCATGAATACCTTCGCGTAGTGACAGTACGAGAGGAGGGAAAGGGCGAAACCGTGGTCACAACCCCCGATAGATTAGATTGGTTTAATGTCTTTAATTGATTGCATGTTCGTAGACCCATGGGCGAGTGTCTCCTATCTTGATAGTTTATCATTCTCTCTAGTGTAGTTTAGTTGTTTTATAGTTTAATCGTAGTTAGAGGTTTGAGTAGCTAGAGTGTGAAGGTAGATCGAACGCTTGTAATCCCCTTGCTCCGCGGATTGACAAGAACCTTGGGAATCCCGTGGTGAAAAAGGTGTGGGGTCCGTACGCTTACGGATCGTAGAGGGATACGTCTTTTATCTGTCAACAGCCGCCGGGGCTGGGGCAACGACGGCGTCCGAGGCAGATTACGCCGGGACCAGTGCGCCTCCCGCCACCGGGGATGAGGGCGGTGATCGCGACACCTCTGACCCACAGGAGGCGCCACCTCCATGTGGCATCATTGATGAGGGCATGGAGGCAGTGAACAATGAAGACAGGTGTCTTTACGCCGGCACCCCGTGGGAGGCGGAGGTTGTTACTGACCGCCGTGACCTTGAGATGTTCATGGAGGCGGCGCGCACGATCGGGACCGTGCTGCTAGTGAGGACCCTTGCTGAGTTCCTCTGGTTCTTGCTTCAATTACTTGAATGCCGTGAAGTTTGATGATCTGTCTTGCTTGATGTGCAGTCTGTTGACGGTGAAAATCCATCAACCTAGCCATGAGTTTACCTTCGGTGTTGGCATAAGTTTTATACCTTATCCATTGGTACTAACCCCCGTGGTATAACAAGTTCACTTGTGCATGTCGGTTTTGGAGTTTAGTGTTTATGCAGGGTTTTAACGTTGAAAGCAAGACTTCCGGGATAAGTTCATTAAGCATCTCATGACAAGACCTTGAAGACCAGTTCAAGTCAAGCAATGAAGTAAACACGACTCCAAGAAGCCCAAGGACCCAACTCGAGAAGATGGAAAACTCCGAGGACCTAGCCAGAAAAGTGCCGAATCTTGCGAGACAAGGAGCTTCGTACAATTCGGAGAGAAACTGACGACAAGTGCCCACATGCAGAAGGGGGGAGGATCTAGAAGACTCGGGAAGCAACGTCAGGCGAAGAAGGACATGGACTGGGCCGAGATGGGCCCAGGCCAGCCGGCCCAGCCTGTTTCGGGGTCCAGTCGGCCTCCCCTTTGACCTAGATGCATCTCGGGCTATTTATAGCCTCCTGACCGAGAGCCACGCATCAATCAATTCGTCATCCGCTGTCGAGGAGTAGAGAAGCTTGAGGGACACCATCTCGGAGATGAGGGTCGTGCTAGTTGTCTAGGGTCTCCCTAGCCGACGTGGGAACCTTGCATGGAAGACCACGTCGGAGCTCTGGAGCAAGGATCAAGATCGAGGTAGGATCCCGGTGGTGATCTTGTTCATGTAATCATTCATGGTGAAGTCTTTAAGTGAATCCGATTTCTAGCGATCAAGTGCCTTCTCGATGATTTTGTTTTCTTCTTGGTTTTGCTTCTTCTACGATCTATATTTAAGATAGATTACATAGGGTGGTCTTGTAGCCGCGGTGGCTAGAGGTGCATACCGGACCGACCAAGTGATTTCAACTTGTTCTTATCGAACTCTCCCTAGACTACCCGCATGAATAGGGATACGTTGTGACAGAAAGGGGGTTCCGAAAGGCGGGCGTTTTCGGAGTCGGACCGGAGGCCACGATTTAAAGATGCTTTTAATGACATTTGCTTTTCTATCTTCATCTATCTTGTTTGGATCTACAACATAAGCATGATCTAGACTCTCTAGATCGGTTATCTTTTGCTTTCTCTTGTTACCTCTTTAGTAGATTAGATTAGATGTGTTTTCTTTATGAGTTAGTAGATTAGATGCAATTTGGTTCTTCATTAGATAGCTTTCCTTGCTTTACTAGATTGAATCCTTGCATTGCACATTGTTCCACGGATTCGATACCTTGGGTTCACCACTCGAGGGAAGAAGGGTCCCTTGACTACGACGGGAGACTTGTCCGCTTGCAAGTCTAAACGAACTTTGATACAACTATTAACCGTTAACAAGCCCCTTTTTCTGGCGTCGTTGCCGGGGAACAAGCAATCAAGATCCAATCTATTATTGCTTATTCAATTTTTTTGATTTTCTTTTGCATCTCTTAACTTTGATCATCCTCAAAAAGAAAAAAATCAATCTAATCTAATTTTGATTAACCCTAATTTTTCTTTTCTTTTTAGATTTTTGTTATATTGCTAACCCTAACCGGAGATGGTTGGCTACCTCTCCAAGAAACCCAAACTTTTTTGTTGATGATCCAGGAAAACTTTACAGGCAAAGGAGACGTGCAACACAAGCTAAAGGGTTGGAAACCCTAGATCAAAAAGCCAAAGTCGAAGGACCGTCAAAATCTCCAAGGGAATCACCACCTCCAAGTCCAAAGGAAGATCAACCTCAACCACTGGAGCGCAAGATCGAGCTATGCACCCCGGACATCGTTGATCTTCCTATCATAAACCTTCAAGACGCCGGAAGGCCGTTCAAGGTCAAGGTCTCAACTATCCGCATGACAATTGCGGGAGCTTTGGAGCGTTTCAATGAATACATACGAGCCGGATTCCTTGAGTGGCATATCGGTTTACTTAAGAGGAGGATGGAGAAGATGGAGATAGAGAAAGAAGCTCAACACCTAAAGTCTGCCAAGGCAAGATCCACATGCGAGGATTGTGAGGAGCACGACCATGTCCAAGGTAAACCCCGATTTAATGCAAGTTCGTCCATCCAAGATTTGGTTCCTCTTTGTACACAATTCAAGGACTTCATGGACGAGCAAGCTACGATCAACAAGGACGCTGTCACTAAGTTCGAGGCTATGGAGAAAATATTGAAGAATTTAGATGACAAGGTGACGAAGGTCGGAAGCTCTATACGTGAAGTGTTCATCGTGACGAAGATGCTAGAGACGCAAGTGGGACAACTTGCCGGGCGCCCGATGGGTGACAAAGGAGAATATCCGAGACAATCCCAAGGTCCCGAGATGACGAAGGGTACTCAAACTTATTCGGGAGAGATGGAGGATCACACTAAGGAGACCATGAAGATCACGACCGAAGGACCGAAGTTTGAGATGCCGAGCCATTACATGAAGGGACTTGTTGCATCCGTCAAGACCAAGGAAGAGAGCCTGCCTGTGAAGACCAAAAAAATGACTAAGCTGAAGAATAAGCCCGTGCCCAAGATGGTGCGGAAGTGGGTACCCAAGATTGCAACGCCCACAAAGAGCGTTGATCCGGAGTAATCAAGTGAAGAAGTCTAGCCATGGACTATAAACGAAGCGCTAGGCGGGAGGCAACCCGTTTCGTCAAGTCAAGAACAAGCTACCGGGAGGACAACCCGATTCCAGGTTTTTCAAATATTTTTAATAATTCAGTTTTGAATTTTACTACGCAAAACATTAGACTTAGAATGGTTGAACAATATTAGAGACATAATTCTTGGTTGAATATTTTGTTTTGATCATAAACCCTTTACATGAACCATCCTATGTTGTTTGCTTCTTTTTCGAGAAACCGAAACCAAAAAAAATTCAGAACCTATATCAACCATTCATCCCCTTTATGATGTTGTGGTTTACTTGATTTTCATGCTAAAAACACACGAGTAGAGCCACGACTTGTATCTAGATGTTATTCAAATTTCAGCACGCGGTAGGACTCGCGTGAACATTGAAACTGGACTTTTGGTTGGTTTAAAAATCCTTATCCTTGGTTTCTCTAGAGTTAGAAATTTTCTAAGCCCCATTTAATTTTATTTTATTCAAAATCTCTCTCATCTAATCAAAATTAGAACCTAAACCTATACCCCCATGATCAAGCCAGGAAAAGTTTGCTCTCAACTAATGAAGGCAAACAATACTGGTAAGACTAACATAGAAGTAGTCAGAAATATTTTTCGACTTACATTTGTTTTTAATGCTTTAAAACCTTCTCTAAATTTATGCTTGAGCTCTCCCATAGCTCTGAATTTATTTTTAATTTTCAAAATTAGAGGAGTGATTAGCGTTAAAACATGCTTAGAGGGAGGCAATCTAGTTAACCTAACCATACATGCACCATGATACATCATGGGATGCCCCTCCAACATATTTTATCAAACCACATGCAAAGTACAAGCATGGGGGGCAGCCAAAGCTTTGTTTTGCAGGAATATCATGGAGACATGTGAGGCAAGGGAGTATGGAAGTGAGTAATAATGCAAGCGAAGGAGTGGATGAGAACGTTTGGAAGGTGCACGCGGTCACGAAGCAAAGTGCGCTAGAGAAGAACCGAGCCAAGAGGAGGAAAGAGGTAAGTCTTCCATCCAACTCTTTGTTCGTGTGCTCTAGTTTGTAGTCCAGAACCACCTTAGACTTAGCCATCCACCTCGTTTGTTTCGTGCAACAAAACACACCCTTAATCCACTCAAAGTCCAGAGTCCAAAATAATATTTGTGTACCTTGTTACCGGTTGAAAACCCCGGATATATATTTGTGAGGGAGAGTGCTGCAACTATGAAAGAAAACTACAAGCCTTTTCACCAAAGAAGAAGGGATCATCGTCGTCTAAGCCATCATCGACAACCTCTTCAAGGAGGCACTCGGTTTTCGAGTCTCCTCGGAGTATGGAGGAGGACACGACACCGCCGAGGAAGAACCACACTCTTCTCCTTGGTGGCATGAGGGCCACACGAAACTCGTTTATGAGGTTTACCAAACCTCAAGAACATATGGAGGAGCCGCCCGTCCGACCTCACCGCTCAACACGATCATCTGCTCCACCTCCACATGCTCCGTGGTATTCCAATGGGTTTATCATCACGACAGAGGAGGAGGAGAAGAAGCTCGCTCGCCTGAGTAGAGGCTTGTAGTGAACGTCGACTTCGACGGCCAAGCTCTCCGCATATTGGGTTTTCATACGGGACACCGAGGTTGGGTGGAATTCTCGAACGGAGTGTCAACAAACAACCACAAGGAATTCGCCTAGGAAATTCTCATGACCATGGCGCATATCCTTGATGAAGGAGTGCTGAGTCTCTCATTCCGTTTGGAGGGAGCCCACAAGTGGAGAAGAAGGAAGACACCGACGGAAGGGTAACCATTATCAATGGTGCTATGTCTAGCACCTTGATGGGGTAATCTCCTTTCATCCATGGGTTGTAATCGATCTTGAGATGTAATCATTCTTTGTCGGATTATCTATCTATGATCTTGTGTTGAATATACTTTAATGCTTAAGGTTAGCAACCATGCCGTAAAGGGAGCAAAGGTCTCAATGCTTCCTTGGATCCATTCAACACATCGTGTCCATCATAGGTCTATGACTAGAGGAGGGAAAGGGCGAAACCGTGGTCACGACCCCCGATAGATTAGATTGGTTTTCATGTTTGAAATGATTGCATGTTCTAGTATCGTAGACCCATGGGCGAGTGTCTCCTATCCTTATTGAACAAGCGGTTCCCTATGAATTAGTGAATAACTCGGTCAAAAAGGGAGCCCCGGAACAAGTGGATGTACATGGAGGCACATGGGAAGGTTTTTGGAGTATGATCACGGGAGGAGACCATCAACGAAGAAATACTATCCAGAACCCCATCATCCAAGAGTTTCACTGGATGTGCAAAAGGATTTTGGGGAGAATGAGAGAAACAAAGATAACCAACACGAAGTTGAATTGGCTTTACTCGGCTTTGCTAGGCAGCCAATCGACCCCACTCACCTTATGATCAACCGGTGGTGTTGTGAGCAACATCAGATTCGGGAGATATTGGTTCGGGTTGTTACCTCTCCATGTTGGCTATCTCTTTAAGACCGGGTATTGCAAGGAACCCGAATCATCTTCCACCCGGGACCTCCTTAGGACTGAATATATGAAGAAAAGCAAATATATAAGTGAAGATGAGAGAGGAGGCTTCAAAGTGGCCAAAGTAAATTTGCCCCTATCAGATGGAAGATTAAGACTTTTTCTTGAGGGGAAAGAAGATTGGTTAGAGGAAGGACTTCTTGTGTCGGCGAAGAAAAATAGGATCTTCTATGGCCCAAGAAGGAGGTGCACAACAAAATTATGTGCCACCATTTGGAGGAATTCCGGCGCCGCCGAGTTACTATGGTGTGTACCAATGCAAGCATGGGGGAGTGGTGCAGCCATGCCCCTACCAAATTTTGCGGTGCTCAATTTAGCCTTTGCGGAGCCATATGCACATCTTCCTTAACCACAACAAAGTGGCCATCATTGGAGGATACGCTGCAAGAAACATGCAAATTATTGCAGCCATCCAAACCATTGCAAATCAAATGGGTGAAGGAAATGCAAACATCGCTTATGAGCTGTGACACCTTCACCTAGCACCGTCGGACAACTCATAGGAGAAGTAGTGCATTATTATTACGAGCAAGGGTGCAATAACCAAGACTATTAATATCAACCACCGGCGGAAGATTAGAGAGAGGAGGAGATTTAGTTTAATCTTTCCTATACCCCCTTTTCTTTAATTTTCAGCTTGTTTGCGCCTATGTATGCGTAGTATTTTCAGCTTTTACTTTAATTTTTAGTTTTTACTTTAAATTTCAGCATGTGTGTTAGTTTTTATTTTCATCATGAATAATGTCACCACCTAGCTTTTACCTTTGGTAAAGTTACAAAGTTTGTGTCATGATGATATATGATTATAATTGTCGCTTTGTTTATCTTTGTAATTGTTTTATGCATGATTAAGCTAATGCTCTCTTAAAATACAAATATGAAATTATCTAAATGCTAGCTGAATCTTTAGTGGAGGTTATGATAAAAATAAAGACCCATAGTGTTTTACGTGCTCTCAAGTTTTAGATGGATTAAAGATGATTTATTTTTGTTCTTAAAAGTAATGCTAACCTTGTCATAAATGCCACTTGCATGTTGCTCTACCTATCCAGAGCCATATAAATATTTGAGTGCAAAAACTTAGTATACAAGGTTTATTTTTGGGTGAGTTATTTCAGGCCTTGATTTCTCTGGTCCGAGACTAAGAAGCTGGTCATTCCGTTTTTGCGTATCTATCTTATTGCTAGCCTCTTATCCGTGCATTGTGTATCCCCACATCGGAGATCCCACAAACCTCGTCGGATATCCATCCTTAAAACCAAGTATCATCTTTTGTGTTTACCTCCTTGACCACAACCTATCGTTGAGTATGGATCATCAATTCAAGGAAGATCGCAAGATGGTGCCAAAGATTTCAAGTATCTCTCCAAAGGAAAAGTATTTCCGGTACCTACTTTATCTCTATCACCTCTTTGCCCGAGGACGAGCAATGTCTAAGCATGGAGGAGGTAGGTACAATGCAAATTTAGAGTTCAAGGGGAGCAAATAAAAAATTTTTGACGAGAAAGAAAAAGAGAAAAAATGAAAAAAATGAGAAAAATAAAGAAAGACCAAAAAATATGAGTATGAGAAAAAGAGGAGAAAAAAATATGAGTATGTATAATATAAAAATAAAGTGAACTCCCCGGTTCTCTAAAGTGCATTAGGAATTTAAAGGCTTCAAGATTAAAGGATCCATACTCATCTTCCAACCATGTGCAATCCGATAACGAGGACTTCCTTTGTGCCTCGGGATCACTCTTTGCCATTTGCACATGTCCACCTATCTCAAAGTGTGTGTATTTTTCTCTTCCCCTCCTTGATATAACATTATTTTCCAATGACCTTTTTGACGAGTCTCGGTAAGACCATGAGAAGCTTGTCTTTTTTTGACAACATCTCATTTATAATATCTTGGTAGGAATAAACTTTCCCAAAAAAGCTCCATATAAAGCCTACCACATAAATGAATGTTATGAGAGGGAAAGGAGTAGAATAAATAGGCTTGAGAGACAAGATGAGATGAGAGTTCATGAGCAAGATGCAAGGCAGTTTAAAATTTTGAACTTGGTTTAGCTCTTTTTCATCTCGTTCTTTATTTCAAAATTTATGAGATCCATTTGAATTTTGGGAGCATGTTAATACTTGTGGGATATGCTTAATTATTAATCTACCCTCCGTAGGGATGAAGGCTAGTACATTATGGAACTTTAACGAATTAAACTTTTGAGAGCATTATGTTTTCTCGTGTATGATCAAGTGCAAGGTTTAAACAATGAAGGGCAAAGATGATATCCATCGAAGGCTTACTCGAGGACGAGCAAGGTTTAAGCATGGGGGAGATGTTGACGGTGAAAATCCGTCAACCTAGCCATGAGTTTACCTTCGGTGTTGGCATAAGTTTTATACCTTATCCATTGGTACTAACCCCGGTGGTATAACAAGTTCACTTGTGCATGTCGGTTTTGGAGTTTAGTGTTTACGCAGGGTTTTAACGTTGAAAGCAAGACTTCCGGGATAAGTTCATTAAGCATCTCATGACAAGACCTTGAAGCCCGGTACAAGTCAAGCAATGAAGTGAACACGACTCCAAGAAGCCCAAGGACCCAACTCGAGAAGATGGAAAACTCCGAGGACCTAGCCAGAAAAGTGCCGAATCTTGCGAGACAAGGAGCTTCGTACAATTCAGAGAGAAACTGACGACAAGGGCCCACATGCAGAAGGGGGGAGGATCTAGAAGACTCAGGAAGCAACGTCGGGCGAAGGAGGACACGGACTGGGCCGAGATGGGCCCAGGCCGGTCGGCCCAGCCTGTTTCGCGGCCCAGTCGGCCACCCCTTTGACCTAGATGCATCTCGGGCTATTTATAGCCCCCTGACCGAGAGCCACGCATCAATCAATTCGTCATCCGCCGCCGAGGAGCAGAGAAACTTGAGGGTCACCATCTCGGAGATGAGGGTCGTGCTAGTTGTCTAGGGTCTCCCTAGCCGACGTGGGAACCTTGCATGGAAGACCACGTCGGAGCTCCGGAGCAAGGATCAAGATCGAGGTTGGATCCCTGTGGTGATCTTGTTCATGTAATCATTCATGGTGAAGTCTTTAAGTGAATCCGATTTCTAGCGATCAAGTGCCTTCTCGATGATTTTGTTTTCTTCTTAGTTTTGCTTCTTCTAGGATCTATACTTAAGATAGATTACATAGGGTGCTCTTGTAGCCGCGGTGGCTAGAGGTGCATACTGGACCGACCAAGTGATTTCAACTTGTTCTTATCGAACTCGCCCTAGACTACCCGCATGAATAGGGAAACGTTGTGACAGAATGGGGGTTCCGAAAGGAGGGCGTTTTCGGAGTCGGACCGGAGGCCACGATTTAAAGATGCTTTTAATGAGATTCTCTTTTCTATCTTCATCTATCTTGTTTGGAGCTACAACATAAGCATGATCTAGACTCTCTAGATCGGTTATCTTTTGCTTTCTCTTGTTACCTCTTTAGTAGATTAGATTAGATGTGTTTTCTTTATGAGTTAGTAATTAGATGCAATTTGGTTCTTCATTAGATAGCTTTCCTTGCTTTACTAGATTGAATCCTTGCGTTGCACATTGTTCCACGGATTCGATACCTTGGGTTCACCACTCGAGGGAAGAAGGGTCCCTTGACTACGACAGGAGACTTGTCCACTTGCAAGTCTAAACGAACTTTGATACAACTATTAACCATCAACACAGTCCCTTGCCGAGCGGGCACAAGCTCAGACCGGTCTGCTGCAGGAGGTGGCAAACACGCACGCAGAGGCCGCCGCGACTCGTGAGGTGAAGCTGCAGGCCGAGGTCGCGACCGCATGCGAGATCCAGCGCGTCAAGGAAGTCATGGCGCACCAGGCGCACAAGGATGCAGCTGACCTGAAGAAAAAGCTGGAGGACACCGAGCGGAAGGCTAAGGACGCGGCCTCCGACCTCCAGGCCATTGTAGAGGGTACGTTCTCATCGCTACTCAGGGCGGACTCGATGTGCTTTTTGTAAGGTCTTGGTCACGACTCTTCGACCTTGAATCGCTGCAGGTGCTCAAGAGACCGAGGAGGCCCTCAAGAAAGAGCTGGCCACGCTCAAGAGCCAACTCACGGCCATTAAGGAGAAGTCCACAGAGACCCGGCGAGGTTAGCATCCTGCTTGTTGTTTGAGAGTTGGCTGACGTGTCGTGGTTGGTCTTGATTCTGATTCCACTTTCTTGTAATGCAGGTCTTGAGAAGGAGCTGGGCGAACTCAAGGATGCTGCCCAGTATGTCATGGACCTTTACGTCCCTCAGGAGGAAGGGGCTGAACCTAAGCCGCTGATCGACCAGCTAGACGAGGTTGAAGGTCGTATCAAGGGCCTGCTCCTGGACACCGTCAACCTTGCAGCGGTCGTGGCGTTGTCAACCGTCAAGCACCACGACCCATCGTTCGACCTGTAGAAGGTCTCAGAGGACGTGGACTTGTCGTCCTCATCAGGCGTGAAGACGTCGTGGCAGCTGCGGGCGAGGTCGTCAAGAAGTTTGACTTCGACACTGACTGAGGCGGTGCTGAAAGGAGATTTTTAGACGTGGGTTAGGTCGATGAGTTGTGTAAATAAACTTGCAGTATGAAAAAGCTTTTGCCCATTAAGAGATCTATGCATGTTTTAACAGGATGCTTTCATTATGCACGTTGAAAGTAATTAGGTCGCAAGATAAACCCTCCGCTCACCCAACTTAGTGGAGGAACGGCTTACCGGTCGTGCGGCCCAGCGTGGGGACTTAGGCATGACCGGCGCGCGGAGGGTGGTCGTGGACCCTAGGTCTTTTGAACTAGAGACTTAGGAACGTTTATAATGGAAGCAGATGCTAACTAAACGGTAAGGACTTGAAAGCATAAAACACAAGCGTAAATCCCTTCAGGTTGTGAGACCCTTAGGTTGGCGAAGCCAAGCCCCCGAGCGTTTAGAGACCTAACCTAGACCAAGCCCCCGAGCGCTTCGAGGGGGAAGGGAAAAGAACTTAAAGTAAAAACGGAAATCGAAACACAGGTCGACAGAGGGGTTGCCGAACAGGGGATCTCTTTCTTTATTATATTGAAATTACAAGTGAGGAGAGTACATAGCTTTATTTTGCTACATATCTTCTAAGGATAGAAGTGACGTAAATGCTCGATATTCCAGATGTTGGGAACGCCTTGACCGTCGGCCCACCGGAGGCGGTAGGTCGATGGGCTGACAACTTCCATCACGATGAACGGCCTTCCCAAGGGGCAGATAGCTTGTGCATCCCCTTGGTGCTCTGGATACGGCGTAGGACTAGGTCTCCCATGTTGAAGGATCGCTCTCGCACATTGCGATTGTGATAACACTGCAGCTGCTGCTCATACCACGTGTGTCGCATTAGCGTGGCTACACGATGTTCTTCAATGCTGTCGAGGTCGACCTTGCGTGTTTCCTCGACCGTCCCTTCCTCGTAGTGTTGGATGCGCGGGGTGCCAAAGGCTACGTCGGTTGTGAGGACCTCCTCTGAGCCGTACACCAGGAAGAACGCCGAGTATCCCGTGACCGAGCTGACCTGTGTTTGGAGACCCCAGATGACGTGAGGCAGCTCTGCATGCCACCTGGTCGCGTACTGCGAAGCATCATCGAAGATGCGGTCTTTGACGGCTTAAAGCACCATGCCATTTGCTCGCTCGACCCGATGAAGGACCGATTAGGCGACCAGAGAGGGGGGGAGTGAATGGGAGCCGATAAAAATTCTTCTCGAAGGAGATCAAAACTCCAACAAGATGAACTAGCTCGGTCGGACACCCAAAATCACACGCTCCGTACTTCTACCTTCTGTTTGCCAAAACCACGTAGCCACTAAAGTGCTACTGGTCCTAGGAACAAACACTACCAGCAACCTCGACTCCTACACTCTCACGGCAGCGGAAACAAAACGGGAGTCGGCAGACTGGAGGGGACGGTCTGACCGGGTATGGGGGCGGTTAGACCGCCTCCACCTGGTGACCAAAGGAACCTCCGAAAAGCCTCTTCCCAGCACCAAAATGCTCCACGATTTCACCAGCAGAAATCTCTGATCAAGGCCAAAATGGCTACCAGGAAATCTTGGTGAAAACCAAAACTTCACCCACAGGCCTAGGGGCGGTTAGACCGGCTACCAGGGGCAGTCTAACCTCCTGTACCCATCAACAAACTCTGAGCAAGAACTCCTAGCAAACAGCATGAAAACGACCCGAGATTTCACCTGAACACTCCTCTGATCAAGGTGAACAAAATCACAGAGGAAAATCCGGCAAAATCAAAACCTTCACCTAGAAGGTCCAGGGCGGTTAGACCGTCCCCCTTAGGCGATTAGACCGCCCCTTCCAGAAAACCTACCCGCGGGTCAACCCTCAACTTCCCATCGCCCGATCTCCTGAATCACTCCATGGATTGCAGCGAAACTTCGTGAATAGCTGGGTTACCTCCTGGGCAACCTCTACCTCAAAGGAATCGACCCGAATCGCTCACAATCAAGAGGAATCGAAGATTTCGGCTCTTTAGGGCAAGAACTCGAGCAACTCGAAAAGCCACCAAATCAAGTCCGATTCAAGAGAGATTTGGGGGCAAAGTCACCAGCCAAAGAGGCACAAGGTCATCATACGTGACACCCAACAAAATCCCCAAGAAATCGTCCTCAAAACTCCGTCACAAAAATCACAACAAAGAGTGTCAGTGCGGAAAGTAGTCCCGACACTAACTAGTGAGAGCGCTGAGATCTGTCTCTCGATGACCGATGCTAAGCAACTAGTGACACGGGGTTTATCCTGGTTCCGGCCGGGGCCGTACGTCCATCAGTGATGTGCTTAGGGCATTATATTGCGTTGCACCGTAGTGCTTGCAGAGGGGGGCTACAAGCGAGACGGGAGAGGAGGCCGGGCCTCCAGGTCCCAGAGGTTTTTTGATTGAGGCAAGTTCCAATATTGTGATGAAGGCAAGGAGCGTGAGAGTGTGCTTGCTACCGTCCTCTCCCTTGTGGCATGGGGACTGGCTCCTTTTATAGGCCAAGGGGAGGCAGTTTACAGGCATGTCGCGCTGTGCTAACTACGTGTGGCGGTATGGCGCATAGTGTCGTAGAGTAGACAGTCGTCCTGGAAAATCTTGCTTCTGGCGGAGCGTCGTGGCATGCCCTGTGTCCGTGCAGGGGTGGCTTTGAGGGTGGTGGTGTTGAACTCTCCCGTTTAGTCGTCGTCCGTACGCTGACTCGAGGGTGCAGCTAACGGGGGGCCGTAAGGCGCACAGTAGCCAACATGGTGGTGTCTTGTCACCCCATGCTCCCACAGTGTCGGGGATGGTGCTACAGTGCTCAGGATGGCATTGCGGTGGCGGGGATGGCCGCACAGGACCGATAGTGACGGAGGAGACGCGCCTCACTGGTCTGACGTCACAGCGTCGTCCTGGGCGAGCGTGGAACAGGCGTCCGTCCCGTTTTCGAGGGTTCCGCTGTCCTCTTTCGAGGGTGCGACGCCCGGTCCATATGAGAGTGGGTCGCACATTGTCACAGAGGCTGACACCGGCCTTACCGCACAGTGCCGTACAATGGCGGGGATGGACTTACCAGGAGAGTTGGCGGAACAGCGCTGGGGCATGATTCCTAAGCGTGTCAGAGGCGTGACGCGGATTCGTCTTTGACTTGGGCGCCTGCATGTGTTAGAGCACTAAATGCCCCAGTCGGGGGAGCATATATGGGGGCATCGAGCCCGTGAGAGCCTCGAGCGAGGCGGAGACTCGCTTGAGGGGGCGACCAGCCCTCCAGCGAGGCGGAGATTCACCCGAGGGGGCGACTAGCCCTCGAGCGAGGCGGAGACTCACCCGAGGGGGCGGCTGGCCCTCGAGCGAGGCAGAAACTCACCCGAGGGGGCGGCCAGCCCTTGAGCGAGGCGAAACCTTATTAGCATGGTGCTGTGCCCCTCGAGCAAAGCAGAGTTCCGCCCGAGGGTGGCTGGAGCCGACTGTTCTAGTGGGCTGCTGAGGCCCCCAGGACCGCGAGCCCCTGCTAGTGATCCGCGATTGTTTTAGTCGTGTTTTACGTTGGTGAGTTTCTTTATGTTTTGTTATTTGCGAAAGAAAGTGGGCTCTCCCTGGTTATTTAGGGGACCCCTATGGCTGTCCTCGACAAAGAGCTCCGAAAATCACCACAAAGAAGGACGGGAAAAACAACACACAACCTTGAAGAACCACGCCGAATCATCTATACATACCATGAAGGTTCATACAAGGTCTAGCTTGCCACCCATACAACATCCCTCTCTCTAGATCTCACATGAAGCACTCAAGCTGGGGCTAGAAAAAAACTAGGGGAAAATGAGAACGGAAATGGAAAAACAAATGTGCTAGAGTCCCAAAAGTTGGCTGCCATCCATCCCCTCAAGAGTATATATGGAGGCACACAAAAGACCAAACTACCCTTACTTAATAACTAGGGATACATGCCCCTCAAAAGCGAATTTGGAAGACTTAAAATTTTCTCCATCGGACGGATGCCCAACGACCGCAACCTTGCTTAGCCTCGACGCAAGCCTTGCAATCTCGACGTGTGTCCTCCGCTTCGAAGCTTCTCGGCGGCAGCAACCAGGGCGGTCAGACCGCCCCCCCTGGGTGGTTATACCGGCCCAGGCAGTCTGACCGCTCCTCCTGGGAGGTTGAACCGGCCTGGGTGGCCGCACCTCCTCGTCGAGTCTTCAGCCTCGGTTTTGTGGCTCAACCGAGTAACCCAGTGGTTTTCTAGTGAACCAAGGCAAACCTCATGAACTCGGTGTAGCCTCCGCCAATCGCCACTCATGACTCGGGTCCCACATAGTTCCGGCTCGACCTTGGTTTTGAGGCTCAACCAAGAAACCGTCCACGACTTCGTCCCGCTGTTCTTGCCAGCATGCGGGCCGCACTTGACTCCGCTGGCCACCGGGTCCCGGGAACCAAGCCTACTTGTCTTCTCCACACCTAGAGGCCTCATTGGTGACGACCTTTCGCGCTTGTTCTTCACCTGCACCAACACCAGTCAAGCTGCAACCTCCGCTGCAATACTTAGCCAAGAGTCAGTCCACACAATGTTGCCAATCACTCATCACACCAGGAAGCGACCATCCACCGGTCCTCGAACCACACATGGTCCTCACCTGGCCGTTGCACCGTGGGTGGGACACCGAGGAGTAGTAGACATCGATGAGGCTGTCTTGGCAAAAATCCTAGAAGTCTGACCCTGTAAAGGCCTTGCCCATGTCAGTGACGATCCTGTTAGGTACCCCGAACCGATGGGTGATGTCCTCAATGAACTTTGCGGCCTCTTTCGATGTGACCGTAGCGGCGACGTGAACCTTGATCCACTTGGTGAATTTGTCCACCGCCACCAAGATATGCTTGTAGCCACCAGGAGCCGTCTCGAATGGCCCCCCTGAGTCAAGGCCCCAAATGGCAAAGGGCCAGGACGGTGTAATTGTCCTCAAAACTTGAGCCGGGACGTGTTGCTGCTTGGTGAAGAACTGGCAACCCTTGCACCGCCGAACCAGGTCTTGAGTGTCGGCCAGGGCAGTAGGCTAGTAGAAGCCCGACCTGTAGGATTTTCCCACCAGGTATGCAGAGGCTGCGTGGTTACCGCATTCCCTGCCATGGATTTCTTGCAGGATCTCAAGACCTTCAGATTGGAGGATGCATTTCATTAGCACACCGTTGGAGGCGGACCTCCGGTACAGCTTGGTGCCGATGACAACGTAGTTGGTTGCACGTCTGATGATCTTTTCGTGCTCGACCTTGTCTTCAGGGATGCATTTCTCCACGATGTAGGCGATGAAGTCGAGTCGCCAGTCAACTTCGGCCTCCGCCATAAGGACGTCGCGGCTACCCGGTACGTCGCTGGGCGACGTCTTTGGGTTGCTGAGGAGTCTGATCGATGTCTTGCGCTGGCCAGTACCAGCGCGCGCTGGGACCCCAGCTTGGAGAGCATGTCGGCCGCCGCGTTGTTGTCACGGGAAACGTGGTGGAACTCTAGACGCTCGAAGTGATCCTCGAGCTTGCGCACCTCGGCGCAGTAGGCGTTCATTGTCTCCTTCTTGACGTCGCATGCCTTTTTGACCTGATCAATGATGACCTTGGAGTCGCCGTACGCAATAAGTCGCTTGATTCCGAGGGAAACAACGATGTGCAACCCATGAATCAGGGCCTCGTACTTGTGAGGACCATGTGTGGTTCGAGGACCGGTGGAAGGTCGCTTCCTTGTGTGATGAGTGTTTGACAACATTGTGTGGACTGATTCTTGGCTAAGTATTGCAGGTGCAGGTTGCGGCTTAACTGGTGTTGGTGCAGGTGAAGAACAAGCGCGAAAGGTCGTCGCCGGTGAGGCCTCGAGGTGTGGAGAAGACAAGTAGGCTTCGCTCGAGGGACCCAGTGGCCAGCGGGGTCAAGTGCGGGCCGCATGGTGGCATGAACAGCAAGATGAAGTCGTGGACGGTTTCTTGGTTGAGCCTCAACACCAAGGTCGAGCCGGGACTACGTGGGAGCCGAGTCATGAGTGGTGATTGGCGGAGGCTACACCGAGTTCGCGGGGTTTCCAGTGGTTCACCAGAAAACCACTGGGTTCCTTGGTTGATCCATAAAGCCAAGACCGAAGAACCGAAGACGGTCTTTGCAAAGAAGATGCCAGACCGGTCTGACCGGTGGGTACCGGTCTGACTGGTGGGGAGCACCGGTCTGACCGGTGTGCGACGACGCAGTCTGGAATCTTCGAAGTGGAGGACACGCGTCGGGATCGCAAGGCTTGAGTCGAGGCTAAGCAGGTTGCGGTCGCCGGGCATCCGTTCGATGGAGAAAGCTTCAAGTCTTCCAAAACCGCCCTTGAGGGGCTTGTATCCGTAGTTGTTAGAGAAGGGTATTTTAGACTTTCGGTTGCCTCCATATAACCCAAGAGGTGAGAGGATGGCAGCCAACTCTCGAAACCCTAGTTCATTTGCTTTCCTATTTTCCCTAGGATTTCCATAGGACTAGCTTGAGAGCTTCATGGTGAGATCTTGTGAGAGGGTTGGATGATTGGGCGGCAAGCTAGACCTTGTATGAACCTTTGTTGCATGTATAGATGATTCGGCGTGGTTCCTCAAGGTTTGGATGTGTTGTTCCCGGTTGTTTTTTGTGGTGATTTTCAGAGCCCTCTCTTGGTGACTTCTTTGGGTTGTTTTCGGGACCTTGCTCTTAGGGATTTGATGGGGGAAATTTGTGGGAACCCTTCGTGGTTCTTTGGGCTATGATTCCCCTCCCAAATCCGTGAGTAAAGGGGCTCGATTTTGGGGTTTTCCGAGTACTAGGGTTTGTGGTGTTCTTGGCGGGATATCTTCGATTCCTCCTTTTTTGGACAAGTTTTGGTGGGATTAAACTTGGCTATGGACTCCTCATGAGGTGTCCCTAATATCCCCAAAGTCTTGTTCAAGTCCGTGGAGCGATTCGGGAGATCGAGGTTTGGATTTGGGGGAGTTGACCCGCGGGTGCTGTTCATCACGAGCTGCCCAGGCTACACCGGTCTGACCGGTGCTCTTGACCGGTCTGACCGGTGCAACCCTCGGTGGGTTTTTGCTCGGGTGAACGTCTGGGTGTGTTCGCTGTTGTCTCGTGTTGCTGCTGTTTCGAGTTTGGGTCAGTTTGGAGGTCGGTTGGCCTGTTTGGTGCCTTGGGGGCTTTCAGGCTGCGACCGGTCTAACCGGTGTGTCTCACCGGTCTGACCGGTGTGGAGCCACTTGGTGAAAGTTGCCCAGTTTCACCAGCAGAGACCGGTCTGACCGGTGGTGCTCACCGGTCTGACCGGTGTTGGTCTTTAGACTCGAGGTTTGGTGTTCCGCTGCATTCTCGGGTCGGAAGGTCGTGTGTTGGTTCCTAGGTCCAGTGGCACTCCAGTGGCTACGTGGGCTCGGCCAACTTGGGTAGTGAGTCGGAGACGTGTGTTGGAAGCCGTGTTCATCTTGTTGGAGTTTCCATCTCCTTCGAGAAGAATTTTTATCGGCTCCCATTCACTCCCCCCCTCTCTGGTTCGCCGTATCGGTCCTTCAAGTGGTATCAGAGCCGGTTCGGGTCTTTATTGACTCTAACCAGTCTAAGATCCAAGGATGGCGTATCAGGAACGGGGTTCGGGTCCTCCACACTTCGATGGCAAGAACTACCAGATGTGGAGTAAGCGGATGGGTGCGTTCCTCCGCGGAAAGGGTCAGATCCTTTGGGATGTCACGGTGGACACAGGCTATGTCCAGCCGATGGACTTCCTCACTCCAGGATCGAGGGACATATTCGACGCCAACAATAAGGCGGTCGACTACTTGTTTCGTGCTTTGTGTCAGCCTGAGTTCGATCGGGTGCACACCGAGCACTTGGCTTGTAGAATTTGGACGGTGCTGAAGGAGGCTCATGTTGGGAATGCCCAGGTTCAGGCACGGATGTATGCGACCTACCGGAGAGAGTACGAGAACTTCACTCATCTCCCCGGTGAGTCCATCGATGCCTTGTTTTAGAGGTTCATGGTGGTTGTGAACAACATGAGGGCCAATGTGGACGTGCTCCCGTACGATGATCATGATAGAGCGGTCAAGCTCTTACACTCTTTGGATCGTACGATTTGGGGCGGAAAGTTCGAGGCCATGGTGGAGTCAGAGAAGTATGATACTCTGACGGTGAACGAGCTGTTCTTGAAGCTCAAGTCGGCTGAGGTGGATAGGGGCATGACTGCCAAGCTCGAGGGACCGACTGATTCCCATAGTCTTGCCCTCGTTGGTGGTTCGAAAGGAAAGACTAACACTAACCCATCGACCAGGATGTTCTCTTTGTCCTCTTTGATGTCTATGCCAGATGAGAAGTTTGATGTGCTTGGAGAGGACGAGCTGGCGCTCCTGACGAGGCGGTTCGAGAGGCTGCACGAGAACCGAGTGAACATGAGGAGGAACACGAGGACATGCTTCCAGTGCGGCAAGCCGGGACACTTTGTCGCTGATTGCCCGGAGAAGGTCGAGAACAAGGACGGCTACAAGCACAAGTCAAGGACGGAGAACAAGTACCAGTCGAGGCGCAACCACAAGAGCAAGCACAAGAACAAGTACAAGGACGAGCGACGATCGAGGAAGAAGGAGAGCCGAGGCAAGGCCCGAGCGATGGTGGGAGCAAGCGACGTCGACTCCAGTTCCGCGTACTCCACCTCGAGCTCGAGCAGCAGTGAAGACGAAGGTGATCGTCGCAAGAACAAGAAGTCATCCAAGAACCTGAGCGGGGGCCGAGGCGCTCGCGAGAGATGGCTTCGCACCATGGCGCTGAGCTCCGGCAGCAAGAAGAGCACACAGAGCGACTCGGACTTTGAGTCCGACGACGAGGTGCGTGATGAACTTCCCTTCTTGCGCCAGGAGAATGAGAGGCTTGGCTCTTTGCTTGATAACCGTGATGACATGCTTAGAGAGGCCAAGAAAATGAGAAAAGAGCTTAGGGCTTCACTCGAGGATGCTAGGACTAGAGTGGCTGAGCTAGAGACACAGGTGCTTGATAGCAAGCTTGAGATTGATTCCCTTAAGGCTAGCCCCGTTGTTTCGGATGAGGTTGATTGTGCTGATTGCTCCATCTTTCTTGCTGATCTTGCTTTGTTTAAGGAGAAGCATGCCTCCAAGTGTGAGGAACTAGATGTGCTTAGGGTTGAAGTGGCTGAGCTTAAGTCTAGACCTGCTTTGCTAGGTGCTTGCACTTCTTGCCCTGTTTTGCATGCTAAGATTGATGAGATGCATGCCTACACTAGTTCTCTTGAGGCTAAGCTGAAAAAACCCATGCCAACATCATGCTCTACCTATGAAATGCATGCTTTGAAAAATTTGGAACTTGCACATTATGTGGATCGTTTGCAGGATGAGAATGATGAGCTGAGAAAGTTGATGGGTTGGTTGTCTGGTCATGAGCCTTAGTTGAGGATGACGATCGAGGCATTTAAGAGGCAGGATGGTGAGGGACTTGGGGCAAACAAGGTTGGTGAGGGAAGTGGAGAGAATATCCCAGAGCCACCAAAAACCCACCACAAAAATGATTTCCCCCCAAAACCTAACCATCTTAGGAACCGACTAGACACAACCCCAACTCCACCCGTGTTTCCTACACCCACAAATGATCTACAAAAGTGTTGACGGTGAAAATCCGTCAACCTAGCCATGAGTTTACCTTCGGTGTTGGCATAAGTTTTATACCTTATCCATTGGTACTAACCCCCGTGGTATAACAAGTTCACGTGTGCATGTCGGTTTTGGAGTTTAGTGTTTATGCAGGGTTTTAGCGTTGAAAGCAAGACTTTCGGGATGAGGTCATCAAGCACCTTATGACAAGACCTTGAAGCCCCGTACAAGTCATGCAATGAAGCAAACTTAACTCCAAGAAGCCAGGGACTTGATCCGAGAAGATGACAAACTCCGAGGACCTGACCAGAAAAGTGCTGAATCTTGCAAGACAAGGAGTTATGCCCAATTCGAAGAGAAACTAACAACATGGACCTACATGCAGAAGGGGGAACATCCAGGAAGCAAGGGAACCGACATAGAGCAAAGGAGGCCTCGGGGCCGGGCCCGGATGGGCCCGGGCCGGCCGGCCCGGGCCGGTCGGCCCGGCCCGCTCGTCCGGGGGTCCGTTTGCCCCCTCCTTTGCCCTAGCCGCCAATCAGGCTATTTATAGCCCCCTGACCGAGAGCCACACATCATCCAATTCGTCATCGGCCGCCGAGGAGCAGAGAAGAGAGGGACACCATCTCGGAGAGGAGAGGGTCGAGCTAGTTGACTAGGGTTTCCCTAGCCGACGTGGGAACCTTGCATGGAAGACCACGTCGGAGTTCCCGGAGCTAGAAGCAAGATCAAGGAAGGATCCCGGTGGTGATCTTGTGTATGTATCATTGTCATAGTTGAATTATCAAGTTGAATCTATTCTTAGCGATCAAGTGTTTCCTCAAAGATTTCGTTTTTCGATCGGTTTGCTTATTCTAGATCTATTCACGCGATAGATCACATAGGGTGTTCTTGTAGCCGTGGTGGCTAGAGGTACACGGCGGATCTTCTGAAAGAATCTCGACTTGTCTTTTGACTCGCCCTAGACTCCCCGCATGAGTAGGGATACGTTGTGACAGAACGGGGGTTCCGAAAGGCGGATGTTTTTGGATTTGGACGGGAAACCACGGTTTAAAGAGGCTTCTAATAAGATTCGATTTGCTACTTCTTCTCTTGCTTGGAACTTCAACAAAAGGCTTACCCCGATCTCTCTAGATCGGTTTATCTACCCAATCTTACTTTGTTATCTCTGGTCTTTAGTAGATTAGATTAGTTTCGTGTCTTTTACCTAGATGCATTAGGGTTTTACCGAAGATTGAAGTTACTTGGCTTTACTAGATCAACTCTTGCGTCACACATTTATTCCACGGATTCGATACCTTGGGTTCACCACTCGAGAGAAGAAGGGTCCCTTGACTATGACGGGAGACTTGTCCGCTTGCAAGTCATAAACGAACTTTGATACAACTATTAACCGTCAACAAAAAGCCTATCAAGTTTGTGAGCAATTCGGGGAAAGTGTTCTTTGGGAAAGAAAGTGAGAAGGCTAGTGAAGGGAAACCGGTGGATAAGTTGAGTGGAGAGAAACCAAGTGAACAGCCACAGCCCAAGCCTAAGCCTAAGCTTGTGAGGTTCCATTGTGGCTATTGTGGGAGAGATGGCCATAAGGATGAGTTTTGCTTCAAGAGGAAGCGAGAGGAGAGAATGGCAAAGGAGTGGGCTAACAAGGACAAGTACCACCTTTTCGATGGTGTACTTGAGCCTCATGTGCAGATGCCCAGGGCCAAGGCGAGTGTGAGGACGGTTCGGGCTTGGGGAGAGCGGAAGGCTGTTGGAGGTGCTGCTGCCAAGGTCACACCGATCAGACCGGTGTGGGGCACCGGTCGGACGGCGGCTCCGGACGGGCGGCGGTTTGGGTTTCGTGCTCGTACAGGTGCGAGGGTTGTTTCTGGAGGTCGTGGTTCTGGTGGTTGGGCTGGAGAGTTTGCAGGTGGCCAGTTTGCTAGGCACTCTCCCCCTCGAGCTCACTACGGGGATGGGAGGAGTCTTAGCTTTGAGAAGGAGAGGAGGGACAGTCCACGGGTTTTCTTTCGTGGTTTTGGTCCTCCTCCAGGTAGAGAGGTTTGGTTACCTCATGGTGGTTACCGTGGTGGTGTCCGTGGAGGTAGCTTTGGTAGGAAAGATGGTTTGGTTTGTGCTAACCCCACTTTTGAGCAAATGGCTAGGCACTGGTTTTACACATTTGGAACTAACCCCAGTGTTGTGTCGTTTGCTCGCTCTCGCTCTTGGTTTTGAGTTGTAGGTGGATGGCCCGGAGAACATTTGGTTGATATCAGGGGTTGGTTCTTCGGCTTCATATCCCGGTGGTGACATGTAGGTGCATCACTTTCGGGGATGGTAGACAAGGATGAGTGAATTGTGAAGAAATGATAAAGGTGAATGTATTTGTGACCTTCAAGTGTGTGGCCTTGGTCAAGCCACTTGTTTCTTTTGCTCTTTGCCCTATCTCATGTGTGTAAGGTGAGCTTTGTATACTCTTTGGCCTTAATGCATGAGTTTAGGGGGAGCTTGTGAGTTTTGTGCTCCTTTGCTCTTTTGCCGGTGGTGTCGAGCCCTTTTTGCCTCCCCTCGAGGAGCCGGTGGTTTGTGAGCTCTGTGTGGGAGCTTCTTTTGTAGCATATGTATAGTTTCCTTTGTGCATTTCTTGCATTTGGCATGGCATATGTAACATGATGTATAGGCATCCTTGTATCTCAGATTGCATGCATTTTGTATCATATGCATTGGACAGGAAAAGCTTCTCCTATATACATTGTTCACCATGGAATGCTATTCATGTCTTTGTGAGCTTGTTTGGTATGCTATGGTTAGTTTGGCTTAGCTCTTGATGATCTTGATGAATAATCCATGGTTGATGGCTATGTTTTTGAAAAATGTCACATATAGGCTCTCTCATGTGTAAATGCCTTTACATGATCTTGACATGTTTTAGTGGCTTGGTTATGTTTAATTTGTGGTTGGATAGCTAGTTTATTGATCATATGGGGCCAAATGCTCATTTGCCATCATGAATGTTTAGCCCTCTTGCTTCATCTTGTGGAGGGGCATAAGTTCTTTTTTGTCGCAAAGACATTTCATGTACCATTTATAAATCTGAAAATGAAATGGAAAATGCTTGGAAAATCTGCTCTCATGTCATATGTGTTGAATTTAATTTGCTTTGGGTGCTAAACCGTTGCATGATGCCTACCAATGAGAAGTCTCATACATAGAAGTAGGCACATGGCTCGGTGGATTTGACATGACATGAGGTGCTTGTGGGTGTTTGTGATGGTCTTATGATTAGAATGGCCGTCCTAACATGAAGTTTCTATGGCTTTGCCATTTTTATATGCTTTGATCATGTTTATGACTTTGCTCATGAGAGGCAAGTTTTTCACAAAATTGCCCAAATCCATCTTAGCTTCGTCCAATGGTTCTGAAACTTGGTGATCATGTAGTTGAGATCGATACGAAGCTGTAGAGTATCTAACTTGCTCATTTGGACATGTGTAGCATTCTTTGTTGAATTTTGTCTATTTGAGAAGCTCTAGGTTGAATATTTTGCTTTTTTGGCTTGATTCATGCATTGCCAACAAGGGGGAGAAGTTTGAGCTTGAAATGGCTTGCTGGACGCATTTAGAAGGTTTTCAGGTGGTTTCGAGCCATTTCTGGGCTCTGTTGTGCACCGGTCTGACCGGTCGAGGTCACCAGTCTGACCGGTGTGGGTGCTGATCCTGTGCACATCTTAGGCACCGGTCTGACCGGTGGTGATGACCGGTCTGACCGGTGTGAGCTGAAGTTGCTGCAGCTGCCCTGTTTTCAGCTAGTTTGCATGCATTCGTCTAGGGGGAGGTGCATTGTTTCAGGGGGAGCTTGCATGTGTGCAGGGGGAGCTCCTTGTGGTGTTTGAGCTTTGGTTCGGTGGTTCGCGCTCTTTGCTTGAGCTTGGTTTTTGTCTCGGATGTGTCGAGCCGTTGCCCTTGCCTAAGGGGTCCGAGACCGGTCTTCTTCAAGTGATCTTGCTCTTTGCCTTTGTTTGGCTTTCGATCGCTTGTTGGAGTTTCTTTTTGTTCGTTTCTTTTCTTTTTCTTTGCTCTCTTGTTACTTTCATGTGGGTGTTGTCAATGCAGTCATCAAGGGGGAGATTGAGGACCATGTGTGGTTCGAGGACCGGTGGATGGTCGCTTCCTTGTGTGATGAGTGATTGACAACGTTGTGTGGACTGATTCTTGGCTAAGTATTGCAGGTGCAGGTTGCGGCTTGACTAGTATTGGTGCAGGTGAAGAACAAGCGCGAAAGGTAGTCGCCGGTGAGGCCGCCAGGTGTGGAGAAGACAAGTAGGCTTCGCTCGAGGGACCCGGTGGCCAGCGGGTCAAGTGCAGGCCGCATGGTGGCATGAACAGCAAGATGAAGTCATGGACGGTTTCTTGGTTGAGCCTCAAAACCAAGGTCGAGCCGGGACTACATGGGAGCCGAGTCATGAGTGGTGATTGGCGGAGGGTACACCGAGTTCGCGGGGTTTCCAGTGGTTCACCAAAAAACCACTGGGTTCCTTGGTTGATCCACAAAGCCAAGACCGAAGAACCGAAGACGGTGCTGCAGCAGTGCCAGACCGGTCTGACCGGTGGGGAGCACCGGTCTGACCGGTGTGCGACGACGCAGTCCGGAATCTTCGAAGCGGAGGACACGCGTCGGGATCGCAAGGCTTGCGTCGAGGCTAAGCAGGTTGCGGTCGCCGGGCATCCGTCCGATGGAGAAAGCTTCAAGTCTTCCAAAACCGCCCTTGAGGGGCTTGTATCCGTAGTTGTTAGAGAAGGGTATTTTAGACTTTCGGTTGCCTCCATATAACCCAAGAGGTGAGAGGATGGCAGCCAACTCTTGAAACCCTAGTTCATTTGCTTTCCTATTTTCCCTTCCTATTTTCCTTAGGATTTCCATAGGACTAGCTTGAGAGCTTCATGGTGAGATCTTGTGAGAGGGTTGGATGATCGGGCGGCAAGCTAGACCTTGTATGAACCTTTGTTGCATGTATAGATGATTCGGCGTGGTTCCTCAAGGTTTGGATGTGTTGTTCCCGGTTGTTTTTGGTGGTGATTTTCGAAGCCCTCTCTTGGTGATTTCTTTGGGTTGTTTTCGGGACCTTGCTCTTGGCGATTTGATGGGGAAATTTGTGGGAACCCTTCGTGGTTCTTTGGGCTGTGATTTCCCTCCCAAATCCGTGAGTAAAGGGGCTCGATTTTGGGGT
This sequence comes from Cenchrus americanus, assembly GCA_947561735.1. NCBI lineage: Eukaryota > Viridiplantae > Streptophyta > Magnoliopsida > Poales > Poaceae > Cenchrus > Cenchrus americanus. The sequence goes on along the minus strand of OX387241.1, from coordinate 25,499,392 downwards.
TTTCCGAGTTCTAGGGTTTGTGGTGTTCTTGGTGGGATTTCTTCGATTCCTCCTTTTTTGGACAAGTTTTGGTGGGATTAAACTTGGCTATGGACTCCTCATGAGGTGTCCCTAATATCCCCAAAATCTTGTTCAAGTCCGTGGAGCGATTCGGGAGATCGAAGTTTGGATTTGGGGGAGTTGACCCGCGGGTGCTGTTCATCCCGAGCTGCCCAGGCTACACCGGTCTGACCGGTGCTCTTGACCGGTCTGAACGGTGCAACTCCCAGTGGGTTTTTGCTCGGGTGAACGTCTGGGTGTGTTCGCTGTTGTCCTGTGTTGCTGTTGTTTCGAGTTTGGGTCAGTTTGGTGGTCGGTTGGCCTGTTTGGTGCTTTGGGGGCTTTCGCGTCGTGACCGGTCTAACCGGTGTGTCTCACCGGTCTGACTGGTGTGGAGCCACTTGGTGAAAGTTGCCCAGTTTCACCAGCAGAGACCAGTCTGACCGGTGGTGCTCACCGGTCTGACCGGTGTTGGTCTGTAGACTCGAGGTTTGGTGTTCCGCTACGTTCTCGGGTCAGAAGGTCGTGTGTTGGTTCCTAGGTCCAGTGGCACTCCAGTGGCTACGTGGGCTCGGCCAACTTGGGTAGTGAGTCAGAGACGTGTGTTGGAAGCCGTGTTCATCTTGTTGGAGTTTCCATCTCCTTCGAGAAGAATTTTTATCGGCTCCCATTCACTCCCCCCCTGTCTGGTTCGCCGTATCGGTCCTTCAACTTGGCGTCATTGTTGGACGCCTTGTAGTGGATCTGCAAAATGTACTTTAGGTGATCGCCCTGGGGCGAGATAAAGAGAACGCCTGCGCCTGCAGCTTCGAGGTTCAGGGAACCGTCGAAGTACATCTTCCAGTGCTCCGGCTTCTCCGCCGGCGGAGGCTACTGGGTCTCCGTCCACTCGGAGACGAAATCAGTGAGGATCTGGGACTTGATGGCCTGCCGTGGGAAAAACTCGAGGTCGAATTCGCCTAGCTCGACCGACCACTTGACGATGCGCCCCACGGTGTCGTGGTTGCGTAGAATTTCTCCGAGGGGGAAGGTGGAGACGACCTTGATCTTGTGCGACTAGAAATAATGTCACAACTTGCGCGACGTGACGAGAATAGCGTATAACAGTTTCCGAGGTTGCGAGTACCTGACCTTGCTGTCGGATAAGACCTTGCTGACGTAGTAGACAGGTCGCTGGACGGGGTACTAGTGTCCCTCTTGAGGTCGCTCGGCTACCAACACCACGCTGACCACCTGAGTGGAGGCAGAGATGTAGAGCAGCAAGGTCTCCTTGGGTTTCGGGGGCACCATCACAAGGGGCGTCGTGAGGAAGGTCTTCAGCTCCTTGAGCACCAGGTTCGCCTCGTCTATCCACTGGAACTTGTCAGACTTTTTTAGGAGCTTGAAGAAGGGCATGTCTTTCTCTCCAAGCTTGCTGATAAAGCGACCTAGGGCTGCCATCATTCCGGTAAGCTTCATGATGTCTTTCTTCCCGGTATGTCGGTTCATCCTGCGGATGGCGTCAACCTTGGTGGGGTTTGCTTTGATGCCGCGGTGGCTCACCATGAAGCCTAGAAGCTTGCCAGATGAAACACCGAAGATGCACTTCTCCGGGTTGAGCTTCCAGCGGTAAACCCGGAGGTTGGCGAAGGTCTGTGCGAGGTCGGCGATGAGGTTGTCTTTGTTAGTAGTCTTGACAACCACGTCGTCGATGTAAGCCTCAACATTCTTGCCGATTTGAGACTCCAAGCACTTCTGGATGGCCTTCTGGTAGGTCGCTCCATGGCCATGTAGCAATAGATGTCGTGCAGCGTTATGAATGCCGTCTTGTCCTGGTCAGAGACCTTCAAGACTATCTGGTGGTAGCCCGAGTAGCAGTCGAGGAAGCACAATAGGGTGCTCCCCGCGGTAGAGTCGATGACCTGGTCGATGCGCGGAAGAGGGAAGGGGTCTTTAGGGCAGTGGCGATTGAGGTCGGTGTAGTCGATACACATTCTCCATTGGCCGGTTTTCTTGGGTACAAGCACCGGGTTGGCGAGCCAAATGGGTTTTTACATTCGCGGACGAATCCGACAGCTAAGAGTGTCGGTGTTTTAGACCGGCAACCTACGAGGGGAGTATCCGAGGTAGATGAATGTGGCCTCACCGAGATCGGTAACTTGAAGGAAGAGACACGTGGCACACAATTTAGACAGGTTCGGGCCCGGAGGTGCGTAATACCCTACGTCCTGTATGCTGCGTAGCTCTGGATTGATTGGGTGTGTTTACAAGATGATGCGTATGAGATAGAGGGGTCCCTGCCTCGCCTTATATAGCCTGGGACGCAGGGTTACAAGTCGGTTTGAGGAGAGAGTACTAGTCGGGTACGTCTATGAGTTCTCTACATAGTACAGGACATGTATAGCTTCCTATCCGAGTACTTCTCCACTGTAGTCCTTTCGCCCCACGCCATCTGGTGCCGTGTGGCACAAGCTGAGTAGTCCCAGGAGCCCACCGAGTAGTCGGTCCTGGTACCCACCGAGGTAGTGGGCCCAGGGAGGTCCATACGACAAGCCCCCGAGTACTTTGTAGTCGAGCAGGATAGTTTTGAGTAGCCTTGATGGCCTTGACGAGTAGTCCTCAGGCGTCCCCAAGTACTACAAGTGTTGACGGTGAAATTCCTTCAACCTAGCCATGAGTTTACCTTCGGTGTTGGCATAACTTTTATACCTTATCCATTGGTACTAACCCCCTTGGTATAACAAGTTCATTCGTGCATGTCGGTTTTGGAGTTTAATGTTTATGCAGGGTTTTAGTGTTGAAAGCGAGACTTCCGAGATAAGTTCATCAAGCACCTCATGACAAGACCTTGAAGCCCGGTACAAGTCAAGCAATGAAGTGAACATGACTCCAAGAGCCTAGGGACCCAACCCGAGAAGATGACAAGCTTCGAGGACCTAGCCAGAAAAGTACCGAATCTTGCGAGACAAGGAGCTTCATCCAACTCGGAGAGAAACTGATGACAAGGGCCCACATGCAGAAGGGGGAAGGATCTAGGAGACTCGGGAACCAACGCCGGGCGAAAGAGGCCACGAACTGGGCCTAAATGGGCCCAGGCCGGCCGGCCCAGCCTGTTTCCAGGCCCAGTCGCCCTCCTTTGACCTAGGTGCCTCTCGGGATATTTATAGCCCTCTGACCGAGAGCCACGCATCAATCAATTCGTCATCCGCCGCCGAGGAGCAGAGAAGCTTGAGGGACACCATCTCGAAGATGAGGGTCGTGCTAGTTGTCTAGGGTCTCCCTAGCCGACGTGGGAACCTCGCATGGAAGACCACGCCAGAGCTCCGGAGCAAGGATCAAGATCGAGGTAGGATCCCGGTGGTGATCTTGTTCATGTAATCATTCATGGTGAAGTTTTTATAGTGAATCCGATTTCTAGTGATCAAGTGCCTTCTCGATGATTTGGTTTTCCCCTTGGTTTTGCTTCTTCCCCAATCTAGTCTACAGCTAGATTGCATAGTGTGCTCTTATAGCCGCGGTGATTAGAGGTGCATACCGGACCGACCAAGTGATTTCAACTTGTTCTTATCGAACTCGCCCTAGACTACCTGCATGAATAGGAGTATGTTGTGACAGAACGAGGGCTCTGAAAGGCGGGTGTTTTCGGAATCGGACCGGAGGCCACGTTTAAAGATGCTTTTAATGAGATTCGCTTTTCTATCTTCATCTATCTTGTTTGGAGCTACAACTTAAGCATGACCTAGACTCTATAGATCGGTTATCTCTTGCTTTCTCTTGCTACCTCTTTAGTAGATTAGATTAGATGTGTTTACTTGATGATCTCTTAGATTAGATGCAATTTGGTTCTTCATAAGATAGCTTTCCTTGCTTTACTAGATTGAATCCTTGCGTTGCACATTGTTCCACAGATTCGATACCTTGGGTTCACCACTCGAGGGAAGAAGGGCCCCTTGACTATGATGGGGGATTTGTCCGCTTGCAAATCCATATGAACTTTGATACGATAATCTACCGTCAACAAGCCCCTTTTTCTAGCGCCGTTGTCGGGGAACAAGCAATCAAGATCCAATCTAGTATCGCTTTGTTTTGTGAATTTGTTTTCAGTTTTTCTTTTTATTTTCTTTTGCATCTCTTAACTTTGATCATCCTCAAAAATAAAAAAATCAATCTAATCTAGTTTTGATTAACCCTAATTTTTCTTTTTTAGAATTTTGTTTTATTGCTAACCCTAACCAGAGATGGTTGGCTACCTCTGTAAGAAACCCAAACTTTCTTTTGTGGATGATCCAGGAAAACTTTATAGGCAAAGGAGATGTGCAACGCAAGCTAAAGGGTTGGAAACCCTAGGTCCAAAAGCCAAAGTCGAAGGACCGTTGGAATCTCCAAGGGAATCACCACCTCCAAATCCAAAGGAAGATCAACCTCAACCGCCACCCATGGGAGAACAACCGCAACTGGAGCGCAAGATCGAGCTATGCACCCCGGACGTTGTTGATCTACCTATCATAAACCTTCAAGATGACGGAAGGCCGTTCAATATCAAGGTCTCAACTATCTGCATGATGATTGCGGGAGCTTTGGAGCGTTTCAATGAATACATACGAGCCGAATTCCTTGAGTGGCATATTGGTTTACTTAAGAGGTGGATGGAAAAGATGGAGATAGAGAAAGAAGCTCAAGACCTAAAGGCTGCCAAGGCAAGATCCACATGCGAGGAGTGTGAGGAGTACGACCATGTCCAAGATAAACCCCGATTTAATGCATGTCGTCGATTCAAGATTTGGTTCCTCTTTGTACACAATTGAAGGACTTCATGGACGATCAAGCTAAGATTAGCGAGGACACCATCACTAAGTTTGAGGCTATGGAGAAAATATTGGAGAATTTAGATGGCAAGGTGACGGAGGTCGGAAGCTATATACGTGAAGTGTTCATCATGATGAAGATGCTAGAGACGCAAGTGGGACAACTTGTCAGGCACCCGATGGGTAACAAAGAAGAATTTCCGAGACAACCCCAATGTCCCAAGACGGCGAAGGCTACTCAAACTCATTTGGGAGAGATGGAGGATCACACTAAGGATACCATGAAGATCACGACCGAAGGATCGGAGTTTGAGATGCCGAGCCACTACATGAAGGAAGTTGTTGCATCCGTCAAGACCAAAGGACAAAGCCAGCATGTGAAGACCAAAAATATGACTAAGCCTAAGAATAAGCCCGTGCCCAAGTTGGTGCGGAAGTGGGTACCCAAGATTGCAACGCCCACAAAGAGCGTTGCTCCGAAGTAATCAAGTGAAGAAGTCTAGCCATGGACTATAAACGAAGCGCTAGGCGGGAGGCAACCCGTTTCGTCGAGTCAAGAATAAGCTACCGGGAGGACAACCCGAATCAAGTCTTTCAAGTAAGTTAGTTTTCAAATTTTTCTACACAAGACATTAGACTTAGATTGGTTGAATAACATTAGAGACATAATTCTTTGTTGAATATTTTGCTTGAATCATGAACCCTTAGCATGAACCATCCTACATGTTTGTTTGCTTCTTTTAGAGAAACCACAACCAAATAAATTCAGAACCTAACTCAACCATTCATCCCCTTTACGATGTTGTGGTTGACTTGTTTTACATGCTAAAAACACACGAGTAGATCCACGACTTGTATCTAGATGTTATTTAAATTTCAGCACGTGGTAGGACTCGCGTGAACTTAGAAACTCAACTTTTGGTTGTTTTAAAAATCTATATCCTTGGTTTCTCTAAAATTAGAATTTTTCTAAGCCTCATTTAATTTTATTTCATTCAAAATCTCTCTCATCTAACCAAAATTAGAACCTAAACCTATGCCCCCATGATCAAGCCGGGAGAAGCTTGCTCTCAACTAATGGAAGCAAACAATACCGGTGAGACCAACATAAAAGTAGTCAGAAATATTTTTCGACTTACATTTGTTTTTAATGCTTTAAAAAACTCCTCTAAATTTATATTTTAACTCATTAATATCTCTAATTTTATTTTCGAGATTAGAGGAGTGCTTAGCATTAAAACATGCTCAGAGGGAGGCAATATAGTTAACCTAACCATGCATGCACCATGATCCATCACGGACTGCCCCTCCAACATCTTTTATCAAACCACATGCAAAGTACAATCATGGGGGGCAGCCAAGGCTTGGTTTTGCAGGAATATCATGGATGCATGTGAGGCAATGGAGCATGGACGTGACTCAAAGCGAAAACATCAAGTGGAAGGAGCAATAATGCAAGCAAAGGAGTGGACCAGAACATTTGGAAGGTGCACGCGGTCACGAAGCAACAAAGCAAGCATGAGTGCACTAGAGAAGAACCGAGCCAAGAGGAGGAGAGAGGTAAGTCTCCCATCTAGCTCTTTGTTCGTGTGCTCTAGTTTGTAGTCCGGAACCACCTTAGACTTAGCCATCCACCCCGCTTGTTTCGTGCAACAAATCACATCCTTAATCCACTCAAAGCCCAGACTCCAAAATAATATTTGTGTACCTTGTTACCGGTTGAAAACCCCGGATATTTATTTGTGAGGGAGAGAGTGCTGCAACCATGGAAGAAAACTACAAGTCTTTGCACCAAGAAGAAGGGATCATCGTCATCTAAGCTATCATCGACAACCTCTTCGAGGAGGCACTCGGGTTCCGAGTCTCCTCGGAGTATGGAGGAGGACACGACACCACCATGGAGGAAAGACACTCTTCTCCTCGGTGGCATGAGGGCCACACGATGCTCGTCTATGAGGTTCACTGAATCTCATGGATGTATGGAGTAGCCGCCCATCTGACCTCACCGCTCGACATGATCATCCGCTCCACCTCCACACACTCCGTGGTATTCCAATGGGTTTATCATCATGACGGAGGAGGAGGAGGAGAAACTCGCTCGCCTTGAGTAGGGGCTTGTAGCGAACATCAACTGCGATGACCAAGCTCTCCACATATTGGGTTTTCATACGGAACACCGAGGTTGGGTGCAATTCTCCAACGGAGTGTCGGTTAACACCCACAAGGGATTCGCCCTGGAAATTCTCATGACCATGGCACATATCCTTGATGAAGGAGTGCTGAGTCTCTCATTCCGTTTGGAGGAAGTTGAACAAGTGGATCCCTATGAGTATATTTGGGAATTACTCGTTTTTTAAAAGGGAGCCCCGTAACAAGTGTATGTGCATGAAGGCACATTGGAAGGTTTTTTTGGAGTGTGATCGCGGGAGGAGCCCATCAACAAAGAAATACTATCCGGAACCCCATCATCCAAGTGTTTCACTCATGGATGTGCAGAAGGATTTTGGGGAGAATGAGAGAGACAAAGATAACCAACACGGAGTTGAATTGGCTTTACTCGGCTTTGATTGCCAGGCAGCCAATCGACCCCACTCACCTTATGATCAACCGGTGGTCTTGTGGAGCAACATCGAGTTTGGGAGATATTGGCTCGGGGTTTTACCTCTCCAAGTTGGTTATCTCTTTGAGACCAGGAATTCCAAGAAACCCGAAGCATCTCCTAGCTGGGACTCCCCTAGGATTTGAGTACATGAAGAAAGGCAAGTACGTACGTGGAGATGAGAGAGGAGGCTTCAAAGTGGCCAAAGTAAATTTGCCCCTATCGGATCGAAGATTAAGACTTTTTTCTTGAGGGGAAAGAAGATTAGTTAGAGGAAGGACTTCTTGTGTCGGCGAAGAAAAATAAAAAAAGAAGGATTATAGGAGAAGGTTCTTCCATGGCCCAAGAAGGAGGTCCGCAACAAAACTATGTGCCACCATTGGAGAAATTCCGGCGCCGCCAAGTTACTACGGTGGTGTACCAGTGCAAGTATGGGGGAGTGGTGCAGCCATACCCCCACCAAATTTTGCGGTACCCAATGTAGCCCTTGCGGAGCCATATGCACACCTTCCTCTACAAAGTGTGGCCATCATTGGAGGATATGCTGCAAAACATCGCAGCCATCCAATCAAACGCGGCTCAATTAGGTGAAGGCAATGCAAATATTTCCTATGAGCTTGGGCGCCTTCACCTAGTACCGCCAGATCAGTTCGTTGGAGGGGATGTCTAATTCTACTATGAGCAAGGGTACAACAACCATGATTATCAATATCAACCACCGACGAAAGATTAGAGAGAGGAGGAGCTTCAGTTATCTTTCCTTTTCCCATTTTTTTTAATTTTCAGCTTGTATGCGCCTATGTATGCGTAATGTTTTCAGTTTTTATTTAAATTTTCAGCATGTGTGTTAGTGTTTATTTTCATCATGAATAAAATCACCACCTAGTTTTTACCTTTGGTAAAGTTACAAAGTTTATGCTATGATGATATATGATTATAATTGCCTCTTTGCTTATCTTTGTAATTGTTTTATGCACGATTAAGCTAATGCTCTCTTAAAATACAAATCTGAAATTATCTAAATGCTAGCTTAATCCTTAGCGGAGGTTATGATAGAAATAAAGACCCATACTGTTTTATGTGCTCTCAAGTTTTAGATGGATTAAAGATGACTTATTTTTGTTCTTAAAAGTAATGCTAACCTTGTCATAAATACCACTTGCATGTTGCTCTACCTATCCAGAGCCATATAAATATTTGAGTGCAAAAACTTAGTATACAAGGTTTCTTTTTGGGTGAGTTATTTCAGGCCATGATTTCTCTGGCCCGAGACTAAGAAGCTGGTCATTCTGTTTTTGCATATCTATCTTATTGCTAGCCTTTTATCCGTGCATTGTGTATCCCCACATCGGAGATTTCACAAACCGCGCCGGATATCCACCCTTAAAACAAAAAATATCATCTTTTGTGTTTACCTCCTTGACCACAACCTATTGTTGAGTATGGATCAACAATTCAAGGAAGATCGCAAGACGGTGCCAACATTGAAGATTTCAAGTATCTCTCCAAAGGAAAAGTATTTCCGGTACCTACCTTATCTCTATCACCTCTTTGCCCGAGGACGAGCAAACGTCTAAGCATGGGGGAGGAGGTAGGTACAATGCAATTTTGCAGTTCAAGGGGAGCAATTAAAACAATTTTGATGAGAAAAAATGAGAAAGAAAAAGAAAAAAAGTGAGTATAAAGAAAATAATGAGAAAAGAAAACAATATAAGTATGTATGATATAAAATAAAATAAAGTGAACTCCCCGGTTCTCTAAAGTGCATTAGGAATTTCAAGGTTTCAAGATTTAAAAGATCCAAACTCATATTTCCAACCATGTGTAATTCGATAACGGGGACTTCCTTTGTGCCTTGGGATCACTCTTTGCCATTTGCACATGTCCACCTATCTCAAGTGTGTGTATTTTTCTCTTCCCCTCCTTGATATAACATTATTTTCCAATGACCTTTTCGATGAGTCTTGGTAAGACCATGAGAAGCTTGTCTTGATTTGACAACATCTCATTTATAATATCTTGGTAGGACTAAACTTTCCCAAAAAGCTCCATATAAACCTACCACATAAATGAATGTTATGAGAGGGAAAGGAGTAGAATAAGTATGCTTGAGAGACAAGTTGAGATGAGAGTTCATGAGCAAGATGCAAGGTGGTTTAAATTTTTGAACTTGGTTTAGCTCTTTTTCATCTCGTTCTTTATTTCAAAATTTCTGAGATCTATTTGAATTTTGGGAGCATGTTAATACTTGTGGGATAAGCTTAACTCATAATCTACCCACCGTAGGGATGAAGGCTAGTACATTATGGAACTTTAACGAACTAAACTTTTGAGAGCATTATGTTTTCTCGTGTATGATCAAGTGCAAGGTTTAAACAATGAAGGACAACGATGATATCCATCGAAGGCTTACTCGAGGACGAGCAAGGTTTAAGTATGGGGGAGATGTTGACGGTGAAATTCCGTCAACCTAGCCATGAGTTTACCTTCGGAGTTGGCATAACTTTTATACCTTATCCATTGGTACTAACCCCCTTGGTATAACAAGTTCATTCGTGCATGTCGGTTTTGGAGTTTAATGTTTATGCAGGGTTTTAGTGTTGAAAGCGAGATTTCCAAGATAAGTTCATCAAGCACCTCATGACAAGACCTTGAAGCCTGGTACAAGTCAAGCAATGAAGTGAACATGACTCCAAGAGCCCAGGGACCCAACCCGAGAAGATGACAAACTCCGAGGACCTAGCCAGAAAAGTGTCGAATCTTGCGAGACAAGGAGCTTCGTCCAACTCAGAGAGAAACTGACGACAAGGGCCCACATGCAGAAGGGGGAAGGATCTAGAAGACTCGGGAACCAACGCCGGACGAAGGAGGCCACGAAATGGGCCCAGGCCGGTCGGCCCAGTCCGGCCGGCCCAGCCCGTTTCGAGGCCCAGTTGCCCCCCCTTTGACCTAGGTGCCTCTCGGGCTATTTATAGCCCCCTGACCGAGAGCCACAGATCAATCAATTCGTCATCCGCCGCCGAGGAGCAGAGAAGCTTGAGGGACACCATCTCGGAGATGAGGGTCGTGCTAGTTGTCTAGGGTCTCCCTAGCCGACATGGGAACCTTGCATGGAAGACCACATCGGAGCTCCGGAGCAAGGATCAAGATCAACGTAGGACCCCGGTGGTGATCTTGTTCATGTAATCATTCATGGTGAAGTTTTTATAGTGAATCCGATTTATAGCGATCAAGTGCCTTCTCGATGATTTTGTTTTCCCCTTGGTTTTGCTTCTTCCCCAATCTAGTCTATAGCTAGATTGCATAGGGTGCTCTTGTAGTCGCGGTGGCTAGAGGTGCATACCGGACCGACCAAGTGATTTCAACTTGTTCTTATCGAACTCGCCCTAGACTACCCGCATGAATAGGAGTATGTTGTGACAGAACGGGGGCTCTGAAAGGCGGGTGTTTTCGGAATCGGACCGGAGGCCACGGTTGAAATATGCTTTTAATGAGATTCGCTTTTCTATCTTCATCTATCTTGTTTGGAGCTACAACATAAGCATGATCTAGACTCTCTAGATCGGTTATCTCTTGCTTTCTCATGATACCTCTTTAGTAGATTAGATTAGATGTGTTTACTTGATGATCTCTTAGATTAGATGCAATTTGGTTCTTCATAAGATAGCTTTCCTTGCTTTACTAGATTGAATCCTTGCGTTGCACATTGTTCCACGGATTCGATACCTTGGGTTCACCACTCGAGGGAAGAAGGATCCCTTGACTACAATGAGGGATTTGTCCACTTGCAAATCCATATGAACTTTGGTACGACATCTACCGTCAACAACAAGCCAAAAGTCCTCAAGAGTACTTGAAGCATCCCAAGGCTGGAAGGTACTCCAGCTGATCCTTGAGTAGTCTTAAAGTCTTCTCAAGTAGTTCCCAAGCGTCCTCGAGTTCTTCTCTCAAAGATCTTCAATGGTACTGACCTTGTCTTGAAGAAGAAACCATATGAAAAATGCGATTCAGAGAATCGCATTCCATATGGAATGTAGCCCCCGAGCCTTAGGTCGAAGCGCAGATTCAAGCTGAGGGTCAATTTGAAGTTCTTCCAAGATTATCCCGTAAAATCCGGAGAAAAAACCGAAGGACACGTGGAACGGAGCCCCCGAGCCTTGAGTCGAGTACTTCCTCTCAAATTGAAGGGTCATCTTCATTGTAGAATGTGTCCTGAGTTGCTCTTGAACCTTGTCGCCACCCAGGAAATCTAGAAGATGTAACCGAGCCCCTGAGATGGAGTGCGTCACTACCGGAAGACGAAGAGTCAGGCGGCCGCCGCTGAGTCAGCTGCCGTTACTTATCCATCTGGCTGTTGCAGCGCCGCCGATTAGGTTATAAATAGAGGCCGAAACCCTTTGGGTTTTCTATTTCCCACAGTCGCAGCCACTGGAGTAGATCTAGCCAAGAGTCCAGCCACTCGTGCCACTATTGTCGCGCCATAATCTGCAGATCCATGCGCGCCGCCGCTGCTCGCCACCAGTAAAGCCCCCGAGCAGATGCGAGTGAAGACCTGATGCACTTGGAGGATGAAGTCTTCTCCGTCCAAGGGCGCGAAGGCTGGAGCCGGTGCCGGGAAGAAGAGATCCCGTTGCGAGGCGGAAGGATCAGCCCGGGATTCATCGCCGCTGACGTCTTCCCCACGCCCCAATCCGAACAAGGAGTGGAATAAATCAAAGGCGAAGACTGAAGATTTGCTGGCACTGGTGAACAGCGGGTTCCTCCGGGAGAAGGAGATGGACATGTGGCGCGCCGCAGCGGGCGACCCGTACCCGATGGAGAAGAACCCCAACAAGGTCCCCATGTTCGCTCGGTTCGTGGAGCGCGGACTAGCACTCCCAGCGAGCGACTTCTTCAAGGGTCTCCTCAAGTACTACGGTATTGAGTACTTGAACTTGAACCCTAATGGAATTTTTCACGTCTCCGTCTTCGTCCACTTCTGCGAAGCCTTCGTGGGGATCAAACCCCACTGGATATTGTTCTATAAATTCTTCCGTGTGAAGCCACAGCTGAGCGCCAACGACCCGTGAGTAGTCGGAGGAGCTGGCATTCAGATGCGTGAAGACGCCGCCGATCAGTACTTGTCGTATAAGCTCATCGACTCGAACCACACTGGAAGGCCAAGTGGTTTTACGTCACGAACCACCACCCAGAGCTGTCGAAGCCCAGTGGGAAGCAGCCGAAGCATCGGGCGTGGTGGAACACTGAGCCGACGATGCAGGAGGGTATCCAACTACCCGAGCTGTTGCAGAAGCTTAAGGCTTTGAGAGAAGCTGGGCTGAGGGTCGAACACGTGGCCTTTCGCTTCGTGAAGAGGAGGGTGCAGTCGTTGAAGGCACGCGACACCCTCGGGTACCAGTACACCGGCGATGAGGACACGTCCAGGATGCCCGGCAATGAAGTCGACGATGAAGACATTGTCGAGAGGCTGGGCAGGATATTAAAGGATATGCCGCCGTACACACCCTGCCTAGTCCCCGAGTACTCCGCAGCTCATCCGCCGAACAAGGTTAGTAGCTGATGACCTCTGTCTCCAGGTACTGATTGGATTGAAGCAGTCGCACTAACCCAAGTCGTTTGTTGCAGGATGACATTGCGAAGTTAGTCTCCGACCCAACCCCCCTCCTCGACTTGTAGATATTCTAGAGGAGGGCAAGGGCAAGGCCAAAGAACATTGTGAAGTCGGCGAAGGTGACAATACCGTCACCATTGAAGATAAGTCCGATGAGGAGGATGGGGAAACGTTGCAGGAGCGATTTCAGCTGCGGTCCAGGTTCAGCCGACCTGGGCTGCCCAATGTCTCCCTTATCGAGGATCCACCGACTAGCCTAGAGGCTAGTCTCCCTGCGCCGCCGAGGAAGCCACGCAATGTGGCGCGCAAACATGTCGCTAAGAAGTTGAAGGTGATAGTGACGACATCCCAAGAAGTAAGTTCCTTGAGTAGAGTAGTCGAGTACTTGTCTTGAAGTATTGTATGTGTTAACACCAAAAATTGGTACAGGAAAGGGACTGACTTGTGGGCCGATTTTGGTAAAGAAGCGCCATTCGGCAGGAAAATCTCTTCAAAGGATTCGGTAAAGGTACTTGCGGTCGGCAGTACGCCATCATTCGGCAAAGGGACTGTTTGCGCTTAAAAAAGGAAGCTTTCGGGAATACGTGATGACGTGGCCCGGATATAAGGAAGAGACGAATTGATGACGGGTGCGAGATAGACATTAGCGCTGGAACATTAATTTAGGTAATAAATGTTGTAATCGTAGTTGACCAGGAGTCGTGTTAGGACCAGGGTATAAATATAAACCCTTGGTGTCTGTAATAGGGATCGAACATCTACACAACAAAACCGGCCCCGTGCCAACCTTTGAGTCCTTTAGTCAAGTCGTCGAGTTCTTCAAGAGGAGCCATCGATCCATCGACCTCCGTAAGTACCAGCAACCTTGTATCATGTCTAGTATCATGCGGTGGATTTAGACCGTGGTGCAAGTAGTCTTGTTACCTTGCTTAGTATCATGCGGTGGATTTAAGCTTGGTTCAAGAGGGTTTCCTATTAGATCATGAGCCATGCGGTAAGCTAAGATCTAGCTCGAAGCTAGTTATCGGCTCTATTAGATTTGGCAAGATCTAATAGATTCATTAAGTTACTACGTGTTACTTTGGATTTTGCTTTACGTTTAATTCATGTAACACTCTTTTGCCCAATCTAGATCGATTAGTTTCGGCTTTATCTCTTTGAGATCTATATGATGTGCTTTCAAATCTTTGGTTTATTATAAAGGATCAAGTGCTCTCAATAGCCGAATTTAGATCAATCTAGATTGTCACGTGTTGCGGGTTCAAGCTTGTTGACTTTTCAAATGTTTGTTCTTCACGGAACCCGGATCGGCTGTACAGCCGTATTCGACAATTCTACCAAAAGTGAAACGTGTTCATAAGTTTGCTTTAAATAATGCATGCTTTTAGCCTTCCATATTTAGATCGTATCATGCGGTGGATTAATCTATTTGTGGTTGGTGGCATGGTTTCAAACAAGTTGTATCATGCGGTGGAATAACTTGTTTGGTGTCACGCTCGACGGGTTTGAAAGTGCCTAGACATGCGGTAGACTAGTGCTTTTGGCCTATGCATGCTTGTTTACTTCATATTTATAATCATGTATTCACCTTATTTATTTTTATTGTTATTTATACTCGAAAATCGGTCATGATCACGTACAAGCAATACTGTTTAAACAAAGATCGATCTTTTGTCATGCTTACATCATGCATTCGGCTATATCCTGGTTTCATGTTTTAAAGCTCCCGAATGATACTTAATTTGCTGACAGATAGCTTGTTGTAGCTATATGTCATTTTAATTGGCTCCCTAGCCGTAAATATGGAACTGTCTGGTACCACTCGGCAAGTTCCAGGTTTTATCTAACTGTTTTTCATCCTTTGTCAGTTTCAGGAAAATTGACTGGCACGCTTCGGATCCGGCACGTGTGTTAAGCCAGCTTTGTTCGACTTGCTGTGTGCTTGGCGCGAGGTGCTAATTTTGCGTCAACACACTTTTTGGCACGCCCGGTGGGACCATCTAGTTGATCAAGATGCCTGATATTCATGATGTCATGGATGTCACCATGGATGACCTGTCTCCAGAGCAGCAAATACAATTGAAGGATGCCATTGATCAATTTCAGCAGAAGTGCTTAATGTCATTTGGTAAAACAGAAGTGGTGTGCCATATCTTAAGACTGACATGCCAAGGGTTCTACTACCAGGAGAACCTGATACTACATCTGCTGAAGAGAAGCAGGAAGCTATGAATGCCGTCCGGCAAACTATGGAAAACATAATGGCTAAACACCATACTGCTTTCTTGACTATGTTTAAACAAATGATGGTTGGGGTCTTTGGCCCAGGCATGGAAAGGGTGCTTGGTCGAGTATCACCTCAAGGGTCTACTATGGAGATAGGAGAAACAAGTGCTGCTGTCAATAGCCAACCAGCTCGAGATGCGAGTGCTCAGCTGCCTTTGCAAAGTACAGGAGGTCAACCAATCCAACCGCCTCCGCAAAGCGCGGGAAGTCAGCCAATCCAACCGCCTCTGCAAAGCACGGGAGGCCGTCCAATCCAGCAGCAGAACCCTATCAGGCAATGCCCAACAGGCCTACTTATGGAGATTTGGCATTCGGTTCTTCTGGAGTTCCACCCAACTCTACTTATAGAATAGCCCCAGCAAGTAATAGGCTACAGAAGAATATGTTTGGGGATGGATACTCAGAATTCATGGATTACGGTGCCATTGATGCTTTCCCAAATCTTGGATATTGTGCGACCGCAGGAATGCCTACTGGGCCTACTAGAAGGCCAGGAGATCAAGACGCTAACATTGATCTTATCGTGCAGAAAATGGCCGATGTGTTACAAAACCAATTCGGCCTGAAACCCAAGAATCAAGGGCAAGTATATACACCTTCCTTCCCAGAATGGTACAACAGGGTGGCTTTGCCACACAGGGTGAAGGCTCCTATAGATTTCACAAAGTTTTCTGGACAAGATGATACTAGCACAGTGGAGCACATAGCCCGATATTTGATGCAGCTTGGGGAAGCTTCAGCTGATGAAGCATTCAGGATCAGATACTTTCCCTTATCACTGACAGGCCCGGCCTTTACATGGTTCGCTTCTTTGCCTGCTCAATCAATCTGTTCCTAGAAGGATTTGGAACAGAAGTTTCATGCTCATTACTTCATCGGTAGTAATGAGAAAAAGCTAATTGATCTAACCACCCTGAGACAGAGGCATAATGAGACACCCATGGAGTTTTTCAGGAGGTTCAGAGAGAATAAAAGCATGTGCTTCTTTTTGAATATACAAGATGATCAATTGGCTGATATGGCTGTAGCGAGAATGTTGACAGCTATTCGGGAAAAGCTATTCGGCATGGAGTTCGACAATCTTGGCCAACTGTCACACAGATTGTCATTAATGAGCAACTAAGCTTATGGCTTCAAGAAAGACTCTAGGTTTGCCAAACACAACGATATAGCTGACATCTACAACCAATTTCTCGAAAGAGCTGATCAAGGAGAGGAATTTGATGATGAAGAAAAAATAGCTGCAGCTGAAATGGTATGGGGCAAAGAACCTTTAACAGTGAACCAGAGATGGATCAAACAAGCCAAGGGCACCTATGACTTTGATGTGACCAAGGCTGATAAGCTCTTTGAGTTCCTGGTAAAGGAAGGACGAATCAAGTTGCCAGAAGGGCATTCTATGCTTCGGCTTGATGGAGTCAAGGAAAAAAGATATTGCAGGTTTCACGATAGGAATTCTCACTCCATCAATGAGTGCAGGGTTTTCAAGATGAGAATTCAAAAGGCTATCCAAGAAGGTCATCTAAAGTTTGACAACAAGATGAAGTTTTTATAGTGAATCCGATTTATAGCGATCAAGTGCCTTCTCGATGATTTTGTTTTCCCCTTGGTTTTGCTTCTTCCCCAATCTAGTCTATAGCTAGATTGCATAGGGTGCTCTTGTAGCCGCGGTGGCTAGAGGTGCATACCGGACCGACCAAGTGATTTCAACTTGTTCTTATCGAACTCGCCCTAGACTACCCGCATGAATAGGAGTACGTTGTGACAGAACGGGGGCTCTGAAAGGCGGGTGTTTTCGGAATCGGACCGGAGGCCACGGTTGAAATATGCTTTTAATGAGATTCGCTTTTCTATCTTCATCTATCTTGTTTGGAGCTACAACATAAGCATGATCTAGACTCTCTAGATCGGTTATCTCTTGCTTTCTCTTGATACCTCTTTAGTAGATTAGATTAGATGTGTTTACTTGATGATCTCTTAGATTAGATGCAATTTGGTTCTTCATAAGATAGGCAGCATACTGTCAATCGCCGATCCGTCCATGAAAGAATTGGAAGGATACATCCTAGTGACGGTCGGCGCATAAAAATAAATGAAGTTGATGATCACCCAAGAAAAAGATATGCCGATCATAAGTGGGTTGATCATGAAGAACAAGAGCGTGAATATGTCTAGCAGGAAGGACAGTGGTGCCCACCTGGTTTAAGGAGAAGTCAAAAGAGAAGAGTTCAGCGCTTGAGAAATCAGGAGTTGAAACAAGAAGGGATCAAGAGGAAATAGGTGTGGCGCCCGAAGGATAAGCCTGATGGATCTGGTCGTTCAGCTCCTACATGCATGGTATGCTTCTTACCGAATGAATTCATGGCTCCAGCTAATCAGGTTGTGCAGGAAGAGGCGTCGCCAGACATCAATGAGGATGAGCAACTTGGGCTGATGGCACAGCTGGTGTTGGCCAAGCAAGCAACCTTTGACAAGCCAGCCAAGAATCGGCATATGAGACCGTTGTACTTGAGAGGATATGTCAATGGGAAACCATTGACCAAGATGTTCGTTGATGGTGGAGCTGCGGTCAATGTGATGCCATACACCACGTTCAGGAAGCTTGGCATGGGCCCTGGGGATTTGACGCCAACAAGTATAGTTCTGAATGATTTTGCTGGGAATCCTTCAGACACCAAGGGCTGTGTACATGTGGACCTGATGGTTGGGTCTAAGACTTTGCTCACGACCTTCTTTGTCATTGAGGGCAAAGGGGTATATAGCTTGCTGCTTGGACGGGACTAGATCCATGCAAATTGCTACATCCCACCTACCATGCATCAACAGCTTGTTCAGTGGGAGGATGATGATATAGAGGTCGTCCATGCAGATGATTCAGTAAGCGTGGATAATGTGGAACCAACCTTCTGGGAGTATCAAGGTATAGATTGCTTCTCAAGCAAGGACTGGGGTGAAGGTCCTGTTGAACCAGTCAGCAGTGATCAACAGCCGTTTCAAGCAGTCAGCTCTTATAGCAATTTTTAATGGATAATCCAATTGATGGAACTAATGGAAAGTTAGGACATGGATTCATGTCGGCTGACAAATTGGAAGAAATTGATATTGGAGATGGTGATAAGCCAAGGCCGACATTTATCAGTGCTAACTTGGATTCAAGTTTCAGAGAAGAGTTGATCAAGCTACTGAAACAATATAAAGATTGCTTCGCTTGGGATTATTCGGAGATGCCTGGTTTGGATCGTTCCATTGTTGAGCATCGGTTGCCAATCAAGCCTGGTTTTAAACCTTATAAGCAACCTCCCTGAAAGATCTACAAGGATGAAGTATTGGCCGACGTGAAAAAAAGAAGTTGAGAGATTGATCGAAGCAAATTTCATTCGGCCATGCAGATATGCGGAGTGGATCTCTAACATTGTCCCTGTTTACAAGAAAAACGGGAAAATGAGGGTTTGCATAGACTTTAGAGATCTAAACAGAGCTACACCCATGGATGGATATCCAATGCACGTTCTTGATTTGTTGGTTGATGCCGCTGCTGGACATAAAGTTATTAGTTTCATGGATGGCAATGCAGGGTACAATCAAATTTTTATGGCAATAGAAGATATATCAAAGACACCCTTCAGATGTCCTGGACACATAGGCCTTTTTGAGTGGATTGTTATGACATTTGGGTTGAAAATGCCGGGAGAAACTTATCAAAGAGCCATGAATTATATTTTTCATGAGTTGATCGGCAAGATTGTTGAGATATATATTGATGATGTCGTGATCAAATCTTTGGATCATGAATCACATTTGAATGATGTGAGGAAAACTCTAGAGTGCACCCGAAAGCATGGGCTTAAGATGAACCCGAACAAGTGTGACTTTGGGGTTTCAGTTGGAGAGTTCTTGGGATTTTTGGTGCATGAGGGAGGAATAGAAGTTGGCAAGAAAAGCATGAAAGCTATTGATGAAGTTGTTCCTCCAACCAATCTCAAAGAATTACAATCACTGCTTGGCAAGATCAATTTTGTGAGAAGGTTCATTTCAAATTTGTCACAAAAGGTGTTGCCTTT
Organism: Cenchrus americanus; assembly: GCA_947561735.1. NCBI lineage: Eukaryota > Viridiplantae > Streptophyta > Magnoliopsida > Poales > Poaceae > Cenchrus > Cenchrus americanus. Next base: position 25,480,012 of record OX387241.1, on the reverse strand, counting down.
CTCTTCACTATTGAGGATCAAGAAGGATCGGAAGTTTGTATGGGGTGACGAACAACAAAAGGCTTTCGATGAGATCAAGCAGTACATGAAGGAACCACCAGTGTTGGTGCCTCCACAATTGAACAAGCCTTTCAAGTTGTACGTGGCGGCCGATGCCCAAACCACTGGATCGACCCTTATACAAGAATTTGAGGGAAAGGAACAAGTAGTTGCGTACCTTAGCCGAAAATTGCTTGATCCCGAGACAAGATATTCGGCTGCGGAGAAGCTTTGCCTGTGTGTTTATTACTCATGTACAAAGTTTCGGCACTATTTGTTGAACGCCGAATGTGTTGTATATTTAAAGTTTGATGTAATTAAGCTACATGTTATCTATGCCAATTTTGAATGGAAGGATTGGCAAGTGGATTTTGGCTTTGTCTGAGTTTGAGTTGAAGTTTGAATCGGCAAAAGCTATTAAAGGTCAGTTATTGCTGATTTCATTACTGAACATCGTGATCCATCGATTGATTTGCTTGAAATCACTTCTTGGGCTTTATTATTTGATGGATCCTCATGTGGCAAATGTGGTGGAGTAGGAATTTTTTTGATTTCACCTAGAGGTGAGATGTTTGAATTTGCTATCCCTATTCAACCTACTGTCACAAATAATCAAGCAGAATATGAAGCATTGCTTAGAGGGCTTCAATATTTGAAAGAAGCAAAGGCTATTTCAGTTGAAATTTATGGAGATTCAGAGTTAGTTATAAAACAATTGAATGGCCAATATGAATGTAGAAATGACATCCTGAGAAATTACTACGAGGAGTGCAAAGAAATTTTGAAAAGTTTTCAGTTGATGATTCTACAGCATATTCCTAGGGAACACAATGAAGAAGCAAACAAGTTGGCTCAAAGTGCTTCAGGTTATAGAGAAAATCAAGAAGTGCCAACGATGTGTGTGCTTTCGGGAGTGATCTAGCAGAAGATGATTGGAGAAAAGAGATTGTTGATTATCTGGAAGATCCATCCCGAAAGGTTTCCAGGAAGCTCAGGTATAAAGCTATAAAATTTGTTCTTCTTGATGGGCGTTTTTTTTACAAATCGTTAGATGGGGTGTTGCTACAATGTCTGGGTCAAGAAGAAGCAAAGAAAATGATGAGTGAAGTGCACGATGGGCTACGTGGAGCGCATCAATCGGCTTACCGAATGAAGTGGGTTATCAGGCACACTAGGTGTTATTGGCCGACAATGCTGGAAGATTGCTTTGAATATTACAAAGGGTGTCAAGATTGTCAGAAGTTTGGGAATATCCAAAGAGTTCCAGCATCAGCTTTGAATCCAATTATCAAGCCATGGCCATTCAGAGGATGGGGTATAGATTTGATTGGCCAAATAAATCCTCCATCTAGCAAAGGACATAAGTTTGTGCTTTTGGCGACAGATTATTTTACTAAATGCGTTGAGGCAATTCCATTGGAGAAAGTAACATCAGAAAACATGGTTGCATTTGTTAAAGATCACACCATCTACAGATTTGGAATTCCTCAAACGATTACAACTGATCAAGGAGCTCAATTTATATCTTCAAAGTTCAGGGAGTTTGCTGAAAGCATGGGAATCAAATTGTTGAATTCTTCTCCTTATTATGCCCAAGCTAATAGTCAGGCAGAGGCTTCTAACAAGATCATGATCAAGATTATACAAAAGAAGATTGATCAAAAGCCAAAAAGGTGGCATTCGGTACTCAATGAAGCCTTGTGGGCTTACCGAATGGCCCCTCATGGAGCTACAAAAACATCTCCTTATGAGTTGGTTTATGGGCACCATGCTGTTTTGCCATGGGAAATTCAATCAGACTCAAGGAGAGTGGTCTTGCAAAAGGATTTGAGTTCCAAAGATTACAGTGGCTTAATGATGGACGAGTTAGAGGATTTGCATATGATTCGTCTTAGGGCCCTGGAAAATATTGAGAAGAACAAGATGCGAGTTGCTAAGTATTACAACAAGAAAGTAAAGATCAAGCAATTTGCAGAAGGAGATTTGGTTTGGAAAGCATTACTGCCGATTGGAACTAAGTACAGTGCGTTCGGCAAATGGTCCCCGAATTGGGAAGGTCCTTTTCGGGTAGTTAGATATACACCTGGAAATGCTTATATCTTGAAAAATTTACTAGGATAAGAGTTTACTGCTGCTATAAATGGAAGATACTTGAAGAAATATTATCCTAGTATTGAAATCGATCGTTGATTACAAGCATCAGGGCTATGAGCATCAGAAATATAATAGTCGGCGTTCAAGAAGCCGCCTTCAGAACAAAAAAATCCTAACAGAGGAGATGGCCAATACTGAAGTGTATTGCCCTTAGCACAAAAAATGTTCTGCATTACAAACGTTCCTTGCAGGTTCTTTACTTGGCACCAAGCCACCTAAAATTATAAGAGGGTGGAAAGCAGAAGGCCTGGAGAAAGAAGCGAAAGTATGCTTCATTCTTTTGGTTCCGCGTTTTTCTTCTTCAGCTCTTCCCTCTTCAATTGTTCCAGGACCACCGTAACAGCAACGTGGAAGCTTCGGGGGTTGCCATGACTTGCAGCTTCCATCAGGCTGTCTCAGGAAGCTTTCAAGTTGTTGTACCTGTCAGAGACATCTGAAGAAAGGGAATGGATTTTTGTTAAGTTTGAGATCTGAAACTTAAACATGAGAACTGAATAAGAATGAAGATCTTACCCCCTACCAACACCTCTAAACTCATGCGGCGTTCATGTTCGGTACTGCAGCGGGCAGTGATGTCTCGTAGGTTGTGTTCTAGATGCCGAATGCGGCGGCACAGTTGGTGGTTGGTCTTTTGTTCCGGTGTGGCGTCTTCTTCTTCAGCGGAGGAATTGGAGAAGATGTACTCGGGAACCTCTTCAGTTCCAAAGATCTCCTCTGGAAGCAAGTCAAGGCTGAAAATGAAGAAGGATGAACCATGAGAGCAAAAGAAAGGATTGAAGGAAAACTTACTCTCGAATCATGCGTTTCTTTGGTGGAGCGCTGTTCTCCTCGATTGGCTGCTTTCCCTTGTCCGCCATGGCCTTGGGGTTTTTTTCCTCTGGAGCAGGGAGAGAAGACGTGAGGTGATGGAAGTGTATGCGAGTGGATTTGCAGAGCACCAAGGGGGCTATTTTATTAGCTGTGAGAACGCATCGGGAGTGATGACTGGTTGGCGTGCATTAATGGGAATACCAAACGGCAGGGTTTTCTCCCCGAATGCGAAGGATTTTTCATTGAACAGTGTTTGTGGCTCTTGAATGAGGATTTTCTGCGGATTCTACGCCAAGGGACAAGAGTTTGTGCGTATTCGGCTCGGATAAAAGTTCCCGAATGCGTTCAAAGCAGTAAGATTCGCATGATAAATCGAAGGAAAATCATCACAACACAAATGTGGGAATTAAAATTTCATTATTTATTGCCGAAATTCCAAACATCCCTAGTACAAACTAGTCAAAGAGCCTGTTCAGCACAGACTGGGGATGAATGGAGTCGGCAATGGTGTCGCCGTGGCCGTCGAGGCGCTCCAGGATGACCTTGATGTCATCGATGTCTTCTAGCGCGCCACCATGGAAGCCGCGCGGCTGCCTAGAGTAGTCGACGCCGGTGTGCGTCGCCATGGCGGCCAGGCCTAGGGTGGTGCCCAGGCGAACGCCGTGGAGAGCCACTTCATCGACGCGGTCTTCCACCGGGGCAATGTAGGCTGCCGGCCTGTCCCCGGGAGTGTTCACCTTGTCCGCTAGCTTCTTCACCAGCGTCTTCAGCCAGTTGACCTCGGCGTTGCGGTCTGCAGCAATTATAGAGCACTGGCAGTTAGTCCAAAGTTTGAGTTAAAATTAAAACAAATCACAAGATTCACCGTCGATGGTCTCCAGCAGCTGCTTGCGCTGGTGCTCCCATTCGAACTCGGCGATTCCGGCCTTCTTGGAGACGTCTCCCAGCTCACGCCGGATTTCATCACGCTCCGCCTTGAATCTGCGGGCGTCGCGATCACTGTAACGCAAGCTGGGGGAGGGAGAGTAGCTGTACGACCCTGAGGAGTCGCCTGGCATGGCCGGAGTCGTGGCCGGCGCAGGAGTGGGGTTCCACTGGATGAGCCTGAAAACACGAAGAAGGGTCATCAGAAACAAAAAGAAATCTAGATAAAGCTGTGAAGAAATTGACGATCACCACCTCCGGCGAGCGCCACCGCGGCTCCCTTCGGTCTCGTTGCTGGCCCGGCGCCTGTTGCTGCTACCTACCACCGAGCTTTTGGGAGTACTAGTGCTAAAGAAGGGAAATTTAGATTGGCAAAGGCTTGAAGGCAGAAGACTTGGTGAAAGGCTAGGGGCACCCTCGGTTCTTATTTATGGGGACTGGCAAAGAGATCGTGGCCGGAGATCATGATGCATATCCCGAGAAATTTGGGAGGTGGAGAGTCTTTCTTAACCGAATCGTCGTCGGGTCGTTTGGAATTCAAGCTGAGTCATATTCTGTTTGACTGGTTGAAATTCGGCTGAGTTGCGGTCGGATCGCTATTCGGGTCTAACACTGTTTGGCCAGAGTTGCTGAATGGATCATCTAAAGTTGTTCGCAAGGCAAGATAGAAAATGGAAAGTAAAGTTTATGGTGAACAAAATTACAAGGACGATGAATCATTCGTCTACAAATTGTTTGATACAATCATATGTTTGATACTGGAAGCATTTGATATCATTTTGCTGATGTTCTCCAGCAGTTTCTGATCAGCTTCTTGGGTGTTAGACAGAGCGGAGAGCTTTGTCTTGAGTTGTTTTGATTCAATCAAGGCTGTCGTAGCTTCCTTTTGGATTTTCTCTGTTAATCCAGGAAGTTCGGCTATCTTTTTCTTATCAGCCTCGATTTCAGTTGTCAAGTTCTTCAGTTCAGCTTCTAGTGCATCTTTCCTGGCAACCTTCAACTCAAGTGTAGGCTGCAGTTCGGCCATCAATTCCTTGTTGTTTTGGATCTGAGCCTGTGAAATCTTTCACAAATTGCTTGGCTTTGGTTCTCTTTTGTTCCAGGACTGGTCGGGAGGATTGATTCTTCAAAGCTCGCCTCACTGCTGCAAAGTGATTGTCCAGTTGTGAGATAGGCTCCAAGGAGGCTTTGATATCATCAGGAAGCTCTTGATTGATGGATTCAAGCACTTCTTCTAGAAGATCAACATCCCTGACTTGATCCTGGATATCTCTTTGCAGCAAGGAGAGGATTTCTTTCAGTTTTGCCTGGTTTTCCTCTGACAAGGCTTGGCTTGAAGATGCCTCATCTCCTTTTTCGGCAATTAAATGATCCACAGTAAATGAAAAGCTTGGTGGTAATGCAGCCTGATCCTGAAAAGAAAGGCTTGCCGAATTGAGGATGATTTATTGAATGGAAATAAGAGAAATGAATGCATATGTTTACCTCATTTCTAGCCTCCTAAATTGGAGAAGGGATTTTTTCAGGCTCAAGAGGAGGTTCCTGGATGGTCAATTGAGGAGAAGCTTGAGGGGTCCCTGGTAAAGCTGGGGCTTCTGAGCAGAGGCTGGTGGAGTCCTTGGTAGGTTTGAAGCTTCTGGCTGAAGAGAAGGTGAATCCATCCCTGGTGAAACTGGAACTTCTACTTGAGAAGGGGATGGTTGAATCCCTGGTGAAGTTGGAGCTTCTGCTTGAAGAGAGGATGGCTGGATCCTTGGTGAAGCTGGGTTTGAAGCATGTTGAGGAGAAGAACTTCCCACAGTCTGGTTCACCAATGTTTCCTCTGCAAATAACAAGAAGAGGGTAAATGCCAATGAAAAGAATGGTCCTTAAAAGGAAGGAAAATGGTGAGGACCTTACCAGCAGATGGGGCATTGGCAGATTCTGTGGTGATTGGCGGTTGCTGAACTCTGGTCTGAAATTATACAAGATAAAATTATCAGAATGAAGAATGGTTTTATGCTCATGAAAGAAAAGATGTTAACCTCAATAAGAACTCTTTTGGATGTTCTTTTCTTCTTAGCAGCCGGAGGAGCAACCAGGGGTGGAGCTTTTCTTTTATCAGAGGCTGAACTGATGAGAGTTGGGTCTGATGTGGCATATCTAGACAACAGTTGAGCCAAGGTTGTGGAATTAAATCCCAAGGCAGAGATTGGGCCAGCAACATTTTAAGAAATTGTCCTAGCTCGAGGGGCAGGCACTGTATTCTGCAAAAAGTGGCAAAGGATCATGATCAGTGAAGAAGGACATGCTTGAGAAAAGGGAAAATAAGTGCATTACCTCGGAAATTGGCTGGAAGTCAGGCATTAGCTCAAGACAAAGAGAATGTACTGGCTCATTGAAGATGTGATAATGGAATTCTTGCCACCAGTAAGTAAAAGAGGGATGAGCTATTGATGTTGGTACAAAGGGCCAAGGTGCATAAACAGTTGGGTTGCACTGATACTCAAAGACTCTTTTGGCTTGTAGGTTTTTCTTAATTTCCTCTCTGGGCTTGAGGAATTCATGAAGGAATAGCCTTGGGGGCACTTGGCCACATCCTAGCTGTCGGGCCATCATGTTTGGTTGATAGTATTCAAAGGTGCTCTGATTTTGCCTTCCTCCACTGAATTCTGCTGGCAGGATGCATGGATGGATGAAGATGTTGAAAATTTCTATGGATTTTACATCATTACATCTAGTCTCAGAATTGAATTCAAAAGGGAGAGTCAAGTTATCATTGTTCAGATAAGGAAGCCAAAGGGGATTGGTGAAACCTTTGAAGAAAAGCTCAAAAAGTTGGCTGATTTTCTGGTCGATGGATATGGTTGAGGCAGCTTCTCCATAAGTTTGGCAACCTTTGGTGATCTGAGCTTCCCCTTCCCTATAGTTGGATGAAGGAAAGTGCCGGTTGTTAAGGTCAATACCGACGATCTGGTGCATGTATAACTGCAGCCACATTTGAACAAACCACCAGGGGCCATTGACACAAGAGATCTTCTGGCTGGTGTGCATTAAGTAGGTGGTCTGATGAAGCATGTGTACACTCCCTAGGAGGTACTTTCCAAGGGGAATGGGATTACCAACATCCAAGTCTTCAGCCATTACAATATGGTTTAGGGTTGGCTCATTGGCTTTGCCACAGAAGATGAATCCGCATAGACACATATTCAGAAAGGCCCTATACTCAACTTCAGACACAGGGCCATCAGACATATGTTTTTGAATATACATCTTATATCCAACTCCTGTTTTCACTCCTTTTTGCCTCGAGGAGCCTTTGTATTTGTAAGGATACACGGATCCTGTGATATCAAGGCCGGTCATCATATATACATCGGCCAGAGTGGGAGACATTGGTCCATGACCAAAGAGAAAAGCATTGACACCATTTGACCAAAAATGGCAGGCTGCAATCAAAAGATTCTCATTTTTGGGAGTTCCAGCCAAGGATAATTCTAAACACTGGGCAATGCGAAGGCTGTCCCAATTGTTGGTTTTAACACTGTCATCATCAAGCATCCTTTTATACCAGTTTCTCCAACCTGCAATTGGGGGCAGGGGCCAGTCCTTGAAGGTGTCTTGCCATTCATGGGGTCTCGACAAAGCTGCTTTGAAAGGGATCCTTTGAGATTCGGCTTCGATGAACTCGAGAGGGTCAGAGGTTCCCACGGGCTCGAGGAAGTAGGATGGTGATTGGTCCTCAATGGGAATCAGAATCTCGACGGCTAGGGCCTGTCAAGAATAAGAGAAGGCAAAAGAAAAATCTAAGATGGAAATCGAAAAAGTAATACTGAATGGGCCTTAAGGGGATGAGATTTACCTAGAGAACTTGGTCTTGATCCGCCATTTGAAGATTTGAGCTTGAGGGGTTGATGAGCTAGGGTTTGGATCTGAGCAAAGACTCCAACGGATTGCAAGAGGAACGAACGAGTGTTGAACAGATTTAGCTCGGAGACGTTGAGCATTTATAGTCAATTTCTGAATAAAATCACTTTTATCCCGTAATTGAAGGGGCATATGTTAACACCAAAAATTGGTACAGGAAAGGGACTGACTTGTGGGCCGAGTTTGGTAAAGAAGCGCCATTCGGCAGGAAAATCTCTTCCAAGGATTCGGTAATGGTACTTGCGGTCGGCAGTACGCCATCATTCGGCAAAGAGACTGTTTGCGCTTAAAAAGGAAGCTTTCGGGAATACGTGATGACGTGGCCCGGATATAAGGAAGGGACGAATTGATGACGGGTGCGAGATGGACATTAGCGCCTGAACATTAATTTAGGTAATAAATGTTGTACTCGTAGTAGACTAGGAGTCGTGTTAGGACCAGGATATAAATATAAACCCTTGGTGTCTGTAATAGGGATCGAACATCTACACAACAAAACCAGCCCCGTGCCAACCTTCGAGTCCTTTTGTCGAGTCGTCGAGTTCTTCGAGAGGAGCCATCGATCCGTAGACCTCCGTAAGTACCGGCAACCTTGTATCATGTATAGTATCATGCGGTGGATTTAGACCGTGATGCAAGTAGTCTTGTTATCTTGCTTAGTATCATGCGGTGAATTTAAGCTTGGTTCAAGAGGGTTTCCTGTTAGATCATGAGCCATGCGGTGGGCTAAGATCTAGCTCGAAGCTAGTTATCGGCTCTATTAGATTTGGCAAGATCTAATAGATTCATTAAGTTACCACATGTTTCTTTGGATTTTGCTTTATGTTTAATTCATGTAACACTCTTTTGCCCAATCTAGATCGATTAGTTTCGGCTTTATCTCTTTGAGATCCATATGATGTGCTTTCAAATCTTTGGTTTATTATAAAGGATCAAGTGCTCTCAATAGCCGAATTTAGATCAATCTAGATTGTCACGTGTTGCGGGTTCAAGCTTGTTGACTTTTCAAATGTGTGTTCCTTCTTCACGAAACCCGGATCGGCTGTACAGCCGTATTCGGCAATTCTACCACAAGTGAAACGTGTTCATAAGTTTATTTTAATTAATGTATGCTTTTAGCCTTCCATATTTAGATCGTATCATGCGGTGGATTAATCTATTTGTGGTTGGTGGCATGGTTTCAAACAAGTCGTATTATGCGGTGGATTAACTTGTTTGGTGTCACGCTCGACAGGTTTGAAAGTGCCTAGACATGCGGTAGACTAGTGCTTTTGGCCTATGCATGCTTGTTTACTTCATATTTATAATCATGTTTTCACCTTATTTATTTTTATTGTTATTTATCCTCGAAAATCGGTCATGATCACGTGCGAGCAATACTGTTTAAACAAAGATCGATCTTTTGTCATGCTTACATCATGCATTCGGCTATATCCTGGTTTCATGTTTTAAAGCTCCCGAATGATATTTAATTTGCTGACAGATAGCTTGTTGTAGCTATATGTCATTTTAATTGGCTCCCTAGCCGTAAATACGGAAATGTCTGGTACCACCCGGCAAGTTCCAGGTTTTATCTAACTGTTTTTCATCCTTTGTCAGTTTCAGGAAAATTGACTGGCACGCTTCGGATCCGGCACATGTGTTAAGCCAGCTTTGTTTGGCTTGCTGTGTGCTTGGCGCGAGGTGCTAATTTTGCGTCAACAGTATGCTGACAATTTGAATTTTGAGTTGTCGCAGGAGATTCCATCATTCGACCCCGTTGATCTAGGGGAAGGAGATGACTGGGACACGGTGGGCGAGCCGACTGAAACAAGCCACAGTCCAGCCCCCACCGTAGAAGAGCTTGTGTCGTAGATGACACAGCGGACGACTAGAGTTGTCGAGCCGCAGGTGCCGGCCGTGTAGAGCAGGCCAGAGCCGAGCGTGACTACTGGGGCCGAAGAACTAGTAGTAGCTCAGGTTGAAGAAGAGGCGCCCGTGGAAGCCGGGCTCGTCGACATTGCCAGCATACTTGGCACTCTGACCGTGACTGTTGTCTGGTCTAGCTTTTAAGTGAAGTCCATCCCTGAATAGTACATGGAATTGAGTAGTCATGCTCGGCTGACCACTCTGTGTGTACTGTGCAGGAAATCGACTGATATGTCCTGGGAAGGTGATGAACCTAGTGCGGCAGTAGCTGAAGAAAATCCGATGCTCGCTGTCGAGGAATCCGCTCCCCTTCCCCAGGCCGAAACCGTGGCACCGGGCGCAGAAGCTACACCGCTAGAGGCCACTGTAGTAGAAGGTAAGTAGGCCATGATGGTGTCGTCTGCCCCGTGTAGTAGTCATAGCCCCCGGGTACTGATATCGTGTGGCTTGTGTTTGACAGGGGCACAAGTCGAGGGGACCGCAATCCCCGAACCCGTGCCAGTAGAAGGCCCCGTGCCTGAAGCCGAGGTGATCGCAGGATCAGCATCCGAACCGGCAGGGACACCAGCCCCCGAGATCAGAGAAGAAATGAATGATGATGCACTGCCGGAGACGAGCATGGACGTAGTCGTCCGGTCGCCGGAGATTCAAGACACGAAGCCGATTCATTCGGCGCCGATGTCAGAGGCCGCAGCGGCTAGTCGTGGTGGGCTTGAACTTCTAGCAGATGACCTCATCAACCCGGTGATGGTGGCCCGCAACTTGGAATCGATGCGCCGGACTGAGCAATGGATGAAGGTATGTGACGGTACCCTTGAGTAGTCGAGTTCCGCCAGAATTGAGTACCCAAGTAATAATTGTTGCATTATGCAGGATGTCGTGGAGAGATCCCGATAGAAATCTGATATGCTTTAGGAGTATGGCGATACAGTGCTCCGGGCGGAACCGTTGGAGAAGGAACTCAACAAGGCCAGGAAGCACTCCGCCATGCTGCAGTCCAAGCTCGATGGTGCCTTCGCCCAGTACCACAACGAGGTACAAGACATGCAGGCAAAGAGCGATGAATTGGTCCGCAAGAACAAGTCGTTGCGCCAATAGAACAAAGGTATGCCGGTGTCAGCCTTTCGAGTACTTATTGGGAGTACCCTGTAGTAGTCTGACATCTCCGCCTGAGTTGTTTGTAGATCTTGAGGTCTAGGTGGAGCAGCTGAAGGCATCAGAGATCGATATGAAGAATCTCTTCTACCGAGAGAAGGATGCCCGCGAGGTACTTGAGTATGATTATAAGCAGCTGGCCCATGAGTGTAGTACACACATTGAGTTTCGGATCGCCTCGGATCGTGACCTAGTCAACTGCTATAAATCTCTGCAGAAGCTCAACGAAGACTGCGAGAAGTTGCGGGGACAGCTCAAGAAAGTTGAAGAAGTCGCACTTCCCATTGCAAGGCTGCTAGTGCCACACTCGGGCGGACCGAAGATTGCTCTGTTGGTTGACCGGTTGAAGGAAGCTTCCGGACGTCTGGCGACTTATGTCAAGCATCTGGCGAAGTCCATCCCGAACCAAGTCTTGGCGTACATGAAGTCGTACTTCCCCAAGGCTCCGGTAGATGTAGTCGCGGGTGGACTAGCCGCCAATTGCACAGATGAGCAGTACATGGAGCTTCTGGAGCAGATGACGCCAATCGCCAAACAAGTTGCGGAGAAGCTGAACCTCTAGTAGTTGTCCTGTAGGGTTAGCTTTTGGCAGTAGTTGTAATATAAACAAAGTTGTAATGAACTTGTTTAAGTTTTAATGAAAAGACTTCCATGAAATGAGTACTCGTTGTCGCGATGTGTATGTGCAGAGTGCCCAGCTGTGGAGTTGTGAGCGAGTAGTAGTACTCGGCAGTAGACCCATGGAGGGAGACACAGTAAATGAGTTGATCGAGAATCAACCTTTATTACTGAAAGGGTACACCTGGATGGCCAGGGCCGTTTACAAGTGCAGTCGCCAGGACCCGGAGGCCGCCTATGGCTAGAGTAGTGCTAGGGCACGTGGTCGCTTACAGCCGTAGATCCGTTAGTAGCCGTATAGGCTGGATCTAGAAGTACATGGTCTCTTGATAGACCGCTGCTAGAATCCTTGACGCCCTGAGCAGCTCGAGATCTGTTAGTAGTCGTTAGCACTGGATCTTGGAGTAGAGTAGTCCGGAGACTAGTGCCTAGACCCGGAGTCCGCTTACAGCGAAGGGCCCGGGAGTAGTCGTGTAGACTTGAGCCCCCAGAGTAGTCGAGAGACTATGCGTAGAATCGACAGAGCTGGTCGACATTCCACGAGTTGCTGATGTCGTCACCTTCAAGTGTCTGGAGGCGATACGAGCCTGGTCCGGTCACCTTTGCAACTGTGAAGGGACCTTCCATGGAGAGCTGAGCTTGTGTAGTCCTTCCGTATTTTGGATGCGGCTGAGGACTAGATCACCAACGTTGAAGGAGCGTTCCTTGATGTTGCGATCGTGGTAGCGTCGGATACCCTCGAGGTACCTTGCTGATTGGATGAGGGCAGCGTAGTGAGCTTCTTCGAGTCCGTCGATGTCAACTCGTCTGCTGTCTTCAGATATGCCTTCGTCGTATTGCTCTACTGCCGGCGAGTCCCACATGATGTCGGCAGGTAGAATAGCTTCGGAGCCGTAGACCAGGAAATAGGGTGACTGTCCCGTCGGCTTGGTGGGTTGAGTACGCAGCCCCCAGAGTGCATTGGGCAGTTCCTTGATCCAATTGCCTCCTTTTGTGTTAGCAGCATCGTGCAGTCGCTTCTTGGGAGCGTCGAGTACCATCCCATTGGCACGCTCGACTTGTCCGTTGGCCCGTGGATGGGCGACTGAGACGTACCGGACGTCGATCCTACTGTTCTCGCAGTACTCCCAGAACTGGTGATTGTTGAAGTTGGAGCCCAGGTCTGTGATGATGCGATGGGGTAGTCCGTAGCGGTGCATGAGTTCATCCAGGAAGTCGAGTACCCTGTCGGCCTTGGGGCAGGTGACCGGCTTGACTTCGATCCACTTGGTGAACTTGTCGATGGCCACCAGAACTCTATTGAATCCTCCTGGCGCAGTCGGAATAGGCCCAATCATGTCGAGTCCCCAGCAGGCGAAAGGCCAGGTTGGTGGTATGGGGACTAGCTTGTAAGCCGGGACGTGCTGTTGCTTGGCGAAGTATTGGCGCCCTTGGCACCTTCTGACGAGTTCCTCAGCATCGCCTAGGGTTGTGGGCCAGTAGAAAGCTTGTCGAAAAGCCTTGCTGACCAGCGTACGTGAAGACGAGTGGTTGCCGCAGACGCCTTTATGGATCTCCTCCAAGATGTCCTTGCCTTCTTCTCGGGGAATGCACTTCATGAGTACTCCGGAAGTGGCGCCCCGCCTGTAGAGCTTGTCCCCGACTAGGACGTAGGACTTGGCCCGGCGGATGAGCTGCTCGGCCAAGTTTTTGTCCGTGGGAACCTTCTGCTCGCGGATGTAGTCGATGAAGGGTTGTCGCCAGTCCACGTCTATCATCATGACCTCCTGGCTAGCTGGCAGAGGCGCTGGTTCAGTGGTCGTGGGCACCGGCTCCGGGATGGATGGCGCGTGAAGCTTGTGGACGAAGACACCCGCTGGTACTTGAGCGCGAGTAAACCAAGCTTCGACATGACGTCTGCTGCAACGTTGTTGTCGCGGACCACGTGATGGAACTCGAGACCGTAGAATTTCTTCTCGAGCTTGCGAACTTCTAGGCAGTAGGCGTCCATGTTCTCCTTGTTGCGGTCCCAAGACTTGTTGACTTGGTTGATGACCATTGCAGAGTCGTCGTAGACTAGTAGTCACTTGATGGCCAGAGAAGCTGCGAGGCAGAGCCCATGTACCAGGGCTTTGTACTCAGCTTCGTTGTTTGAGACCTTCCAGAAGATCTGCAGGATGTACTTGAGTTGTTCGCCCGTTGGAGAAATCAGGAGTACCCCTGCACCCACGCCTTCGAGCTTGAGTGAACCATCGAAGTACATCACCCAATGCTCTGGTCGCTCGGTTGGAGTTGGTAGCTGATTCTCCCGCCATTCTGCCATGAAGTCGACTAGTGCTTGCGACTTGATGGCTGTTCGTGGCTTGAAGTCGATGTTGAGAGCGTTGAGTTCGACTGCCCACTTAGAGATTCTTCCAGTAGCATCTTGGTTCCGCAGGATGTCACTGAGCGGGTAGTCAGTGACGACAGAGATCGAGTACTCCTGGAAGTAGTGTCGTAGCTTCCGCGAGGTGATGAGCACTGCATACAGTAGCTTCTATACTAGTTGATAGCGTGCTTTAGATTCCGACAGGACCTCGCTGACGAAGTAGACTGGTCGCTGGACTGGATAGGTGTGGCCGTCTTCTTGCCGCTCGACAACGATGGCAGTACTGACCACGTGGGAAGTCGCAGTGAGGTAGAGCAGTAGCTGCTCCTTTTTGCGAGGAGCCGTGAGGACTGGTGGTTTGGACAGGAAGTCCTTGAGCTGAGCCAGAGCATGATCCGCTTCTCGAGTCCACACGAACTTCTCTTGATGCTTGAGTAGTTTGAAAAAAGGTAGTCCCCGTTCTCCAAGCTTTGAGATGAATCTGTTCAAGGCCACCATGCACCCGGTAAGCTTCTGCACTTCTTTGATGCAGGTGGGAGCTTTCATCTTGATGATGGCTGAGATCTTCTCAGGGTTGGCTTTGATGCCGCGGTGGCTGATGATGAAGCTGAGTAGTTTTCCTGAAGGTACGCCGAAGACGCACTTGTTCGGGTTGAGCTTCCAGCAGTACTCTCGCAGGGATGCGAAAGTCTCTTCAAGATCGGCGATGAGCATGTCGGAGTTTCTGGTCTTGACGACCACGTCATCCACATAGGCTTCGTCGTTCTTGTTGAGCTGTCTCTTGAAACAGGCGTGGATAGCTCGCTGGTAGGTAGTGCCGGCGTTCTTCAACACGAACGACATGGTCATGTAGCAGTAGGCGCCGAACAGGGTGATGAACGCGGTCTTCTCCTGGTCTTCTTCCTTGATAGTGATCTGGTGGTACCCAGAGTAGCAGTCGAGGAAGCAGAGTCGGTCGCAGCCCGCCGTGGAGTCGATGACTTGATCTATCCACGGCAACCCGAAGGGGTCCTTGGGGCAGTGTTTGTTGAGGTCAGTGTAGTCGACACACATCCTCCACTCGTTTCTGTTCTTCTTGCGGATGAGGACGGGGTTGGCGAGCCACTCAGGATGGAAGACTTCTCTGATGAAGCCAGCCGCGAGTAGTTTGGTGAGTTCCTTCTTGATGGCATCTCATCGTTCATTGGCGAAACGACGGAGGTGTTGTCGTTTCGGGGTAGCTTTAGGATCGACATTGAGTGAGTGCTCGATCAGGTCCCTGGGCACCCCTGGCATGTCCGCTGGTTTCCAAGAGAAGATGTCTCGGTTAGCCCGAAGGAAGCTGACGAGCGCGTCTTCCTATTTCGGGTCAAGGCCCGCCCCGATCATGGTAATCTTGCTGCTGTCGCCTGTCCCAAGGTCGATCGCCTTGACTTGCACTTCCTCGGATGGCTGAGGCTTGTTGGCTATGTCTGACTTCTCTAGGATGTCGAATTCACTTGGGGCAAGCTTCTTTGATGAGGCATAGATCTCCATCATGGCATTGGGTACTTGAATGGTGGTTGCGAGTTCCACAACTTATGTGTCGCAGTCGAAGGATATCTTCAAGTCCCCTTGTAGCGAGAGTACACCGGCCGGACTTGGCATTTTGACTACCAAGTACGTGTAGTGAGGTACCACCATGAACTTGGCGATAGCTGGTCTGCCGAGGATGGCATGGTAGAAAGTCTCGAAGTCCGTGACTTCGAACTTGATGTACTCCGTGCGGTAGTTCTCCCTGGTTTCCCCGAAGGTAACTGGCAGGACCACTGAGCCCAGTGGGATAGCCTCATTCCCGAGGACGATGCCGTAGAAAGGCGATGTGCTCTTGGTGAGCATGTGAGTGATGTCGAGGTTCATCTTCTTCAAGGTCTTGGTGAAAAGGACATTAAGCCCACTCCCACCGTCGATGAGTACCTTGTTGAGTCTGGAGCCCGTGACTGCCGGCATCAGGACGAGTGGAAACCGCCCTGGTTCAGAGAAGCTTGCCCATTGATCCGTGCGGGAGAAGGTGATGGGTACTTCCGACCACCTGAGAGGGGTCGGAACCGCTGGTTCAATGTTCAAGACTTCCCAACTGGTGGCCTTCTTGAGACCATCTGGTGGGTAGTCCGCCGAAGAGGACGTTCACCATCTTGTCGGGTTCTTGGAAGTCGCTATTGCCTTCGTCAGCTTTTTTCTTGCCCTTCTTGTCGTGAGGAGGTCGTGGATCTGGAGAGTCTTTGAGTGCTCGCCGCAGTTGCTAGCACTGCTCGGTGGTGTGGTTGCCCTCCAGGTGCCACGGGCACTTCTCTTTCAACAAGTCCTTGAAGCCGCCGGAGGTCTTCTTCGAGTTGTCTTTCGCAGGGCGCTGTATAGCCGCGACTGTGTTTTCTGGCTTGCGCTTGTGATTAGGACCTGAGTAGTTGTTATTGTTGTGACCCCCTTGATCCCTGTTGTTGTTGTTGTTGCTGCTGCTGTCGTCTGCGTTTTGCTTGCTCTTGCCGCGAATATCATCGTACTTAGTGTTGGCATTGTCTTCTTCGTCGGCCCATGAAGTGATCATGTCCTTGAGCTTGGTTATAGAACTCGGGCGGCATCGACCGAAGTCTTCGAAGGTGCAGCGATGGTAGAGACCGTCTTGGAAGAGGTCGATGACCTTGTCGGTAACATCGACTACAGTGGCGCGCTTGTCGAAAAAGCGTCGTATGTACTTGCTTAAGGTCTCGCCTTGTTACTGGTTCACCATAGCCAGGTCCATGCGAGTACCCGAGCATCCCATGGTGCCCGTGAAGTTGCTGGTGAACTGCTCCTTGAGCTGGTCCCACTTGTCAATCGAGTACTTCTCGAGTGACTCGAGCCATGTAAGTGGAGCTTGGTCCAGACAGAATGGGAAGTAGAGGCACTTCGTGTCGTTGTTGCCACCAGCATTTTCGATGGAGAGGGCATAGCATCTGAGCCATTGAATTGGGTCTTGCTTCGCATCGTACTTGGTGATCCCTAGAGGTTTGAATTTCTCCGGGAGAAGCAGATTGCGAAGCCGAGCAGAGAAGGCGGGGAAGCTGTCATTTTCGCTTGCCGTGGAGGACTTGTTGCGTCAAATTTCTTCGATTCTGCGGCGGGCATCGTAGCCACCGTGTGAGACACCAGTGACATGGCTGTCTGCGTGGCCTCGGCCTCCGTGATCGCCTCCACCACCGGCTCTCCTGCCAGCCCCGTGTGAGGAGCTCCCGCCATCGCTACCTCCCCCACTAGCATCACCATGAGCTGCCACGGCGCGACTACCGCCAGCGCCGCCGACATTGTTGCCGCCCTGAGAAGGTCCACCAGCTGATGCCCTAGTGCGGTTGGGGTTCTGCGGTAGTTCTCCTCGAGTACGGTTGCATCCGTTGTCCGCTGGACTGCGACTTGTGGCTTCATGGTCGGCTTCACGAGTTCTGAGGGGAGGCACTTGAGTGACTCTGTTGTCGACTCTCATGAAGTAGGCGTCCTCCACGAGCTTGGCGATGACTTCTCTCGCGCGCATCCCCTGAGCCTGACGTGCTATCGTGGTGATAGACATGAGGCACTGTTCAGGAGTAGTGTGCACCCGGTTTTTTACTTGGTCAAGTGCTTCCGTGAGGTTACATATGGGGAGGCTCTCACGGAGACGTCTACGCCGTTCGTTCCGCCTCCTGTTGCGCTCACGTCGGGCGTTCTTATCGTCGCTGGTTTCATCTGCGGGTGCGTTGGCAGACAACTTGTCTGCTGAGATATCTTCGAAGTAGCAGTCAGGGCGTGTCCCCGAGGGTCCCGGCGTCTCGCCGGCAGCCACGAAGACTTGGCGATCTGGAGTGCCGAGACCGTAGTCGATAGTCGCCACGTCTATTGAAGTATGCTCCCCTGCTAGAGCTAGTGGTGTTCCCTCCTGGAAGGGAAGCGAGTCGAGGTAGGTGACGCAGCGTCAGTTCCCGTCTGTCAGGTCTGCAGGCTTGCGGTCTGTCCAGTAGACGAATCTCCCGGTGGGTGTAGGTGTTATAACCAGGCCGGTAGCTGGTCCTGACAGTGGTTGCTCGGTCATGGTGTTCTCGGGCTCGGGCTTGGGCTCGGGGTCCGAGTCGAAGTCGAACTCATAGGAGGAGTCCGAGTAGTAGCCGGAGTCGGGATTGGAGTCCGAGGTGTAGTCGGGGACGATCTCCTTGCCGGCCCGACGCGCAGTGAGAGCCTTCGCATGGGCCTTGCTAGCGTTGCAGAGGCCGTATGGGAAGTGCTCATGGAGTGGGAAGTCCGCACACTATGGCTCAGTAGCCAGCTCGCATGCGATGACCCACGGGGACGTCGAGTTCGAGTTGGAGGCGGATCCAAACTCGAAGTCGGCGTGTTGGTTGTAGAGCGAGATTTCGCCGAATTTTCCGGTGAGTTCGCCCGTGATCACTTTGGGAAGCATCACGAGCCCAGTGCTCGGGTTGGGAGTCATGGTGAGGTGGTGTTGGAAAGATTTAGTGCCGTCTGTGGTGCAGACCCAAGACCCGAAGACAAAGGTGTCGCCACAGTTGAAAGCGACGGTTGGCTTGATGAAGATTGAAGCCGTCGAGTTCGCCATGAGATCTTCGGCGAGATCCCCTACCTGGCACGCCAGCTGTCGATGTTTTAGACCGGCAACCTACCAAGGGGAGTACCCGAGGTAGATGAATGTGGCCTCACCGAGATCGGTAACTCGAAGGAAGAGACATGTGGCACACAATTTAGACAGGTTCGGGCCGCGAGGTGCGTAATACCCTACGTCCTGTATGCTGCATAGCTCTGGATTGATTGGGTGTGTTTACAAGATGATGCGTATGAGAGAGAGGGGTCCCTGCCTCGCCTTATATAGCCCGAGAGGCAGGGTTACAAGTCGGTTTGAGGAGAGAGTACTAGTCGGGTACATCTATGAGTTCTCTACATAGTACAGGACATGTATAGCTTCCTATTCGAGTACTTCTCCACCATAGTCCTTGCGCCCCACGCCATTAGGTGTCGTGTGGCACAAGCCGAGTAGTCCTAGAAGCCCACCGAGTAGTCGGTCCTGGTACCCACCGAGGTAGTGGGCCCAGGGAGGTCCATACAACAAAAAGCTTTAAAACCTCTACCCTAATGACCTCCTTGCGATCCTTCGCAAAGCGGCGTAGCTTCTGCTTGACAGGCTTGGCCGTCTTGCTTACATCCAAGGAGTGCTCAACTAGCTCCCTAGGAACACCCGGCATATCCGATAGGGTCCATGCGAATATGTCAGCATTGTCCCGAAGGAAACTGGTGAGCACGAGTTCCTATTTCTCCCTAAGGTCGTCACCGATGACCACCGTCTTGGCTGGGTCGGCAAGGCCGAGACAGACCTTCTTCGTTGATGGCATGGCGTCGAGGGTGGTCTCGGTGCGCTTCTGCTCCGGGACGGTCAGGTCGGACTTGTCGACCTTTTTAGCTTCAACCACCATGACAGTCGAGGCAACGAAGCAGGTGTTCGTCGTGGCGATCTCCAGGGCCTCGTTGTCGCACTTGAACGAGATGAGCAGGTCGCCGTAGACTGTGAGGACTCTGTTGGTAGTCGGCATCTTCAGCACTAGGTAGGGGTAGTGTGGGATGGCCATGAACCTGGCCAGTATGGGGCGACCTAGGATGGTGTGGTAGGACGACTTGAAGTCGGCGACCTCGAAGCTGAGGTACTCTATGCGGAAGTTTTCCTCCATGCCGAACGTGACCAGGAGGGACGACCCATGGGGTAGGCCGCCTTGCCGGGCACGATGCCGAAGAAAGGCTCCTCGCACTCCGTAAGCCTCTTGAAGTCGAAGTCCATCTTCTTCAGGGTGTCGACGAAGATGACGTTGAGTCCACTCCCACCGTCGATGAGGGTTTGAGCGAGCATGGCGCCCTCAACGATGGGCTCGACGACCAGCGGGTATAAACCGGGATCCGGGATGTGAACCCAGTGATCGGCTCTGGAGAAGGTAATGGGTTGCTCAGACCAGCGCAGGGGCTGCGATGGCTTGGTGTGGATGAGCTTGATTTCGCGGCTGTCCTTGCGGTACCTTCTCCTGCTCGTGCTGCTCTTCAGGCCGCCAACGATCATGTTGATCGACCTCTTGGTGTGCTGAAACGGGCCATTGGGGTTGCCTGTCTCTGGCGGGGGAGGCAGGTCGCGCTCCTCACGGCAATCCTCCAGCGGGTTGTTGTCCCGTCACCGGTCGTCGCCGCGCTCGTTGTCTTGGCGGCCACATCGGTCTTCGCGGTGGTTGTTGTTGTAGCGATGTGAGGATGACCTATCTCCGTCGCTTCTAGGTCGCTTGGGGTCCTCGGGCGCGCGGAACGCCCTCTTGAACTGCTGGCACTTGCGGACCGTGTGAGTACCCCCTTCATGGAACGTGCAGGGGTTGTCCAGCACCATGTTGAACTCTTCGACGTTGAACGTCGAAGGTCGGTGCCTGTCCACCGCGAGGACCTCTGAAGATAACTTGCGGAACTTTGAGCTGGTGTCACTGGCAGCGCCAGGGGTGCCGGCGTCTTGCTTGCCGTCATGGTCAAACTGGTTGACCAGGGCCTCTTCTGTGTCGATCAGCTTGTTGACGACCTCCATGAGTGGTGCGACCGTCGAGGCGCCAGACTCGTGAATCTTCTCAAAGACCTTGCAGTCCCTGAGACCTTTCTTGTAGCTATAGATGACATGGTCGTCTCGAACGCCAACACAAGTGTTGCGGTTCTCGAAGAACCGGTTGGTGTAGTCCCGTAACCACTCGCCAGGCTTCATCGTTACTCTCCCGAGATTGAAGGCGTTGCCGGGGCGGTTGTACATCGCCTGGAAGTTCGACGTGAAGGCCTGAGACAGGTCGGCCCACGATGTGATGTTGCTTGTCGGGAGGTTGTTGAGCCAGAGCAATGGTGTGTCGCCCATCACCAGCGGGAAATAAGTCGCCATGTGGTCGAAGCTGCCACCGGCCGCCTTGACCGCGACGTAGTAGGTTGACAGCCAGATGTTGGGGTCGGAGTGGCCGTCATACTTCTGGATGTTGGGATTGAAGTTGTCGGGGCAGGCGACCGACCGGAGACGTGGCACCAAAGCAGGGAAGGCGGATGATTGCCATGTCATCGCTGCTGTCGCTGACCTGGGCTGCGTTGTCGCCCCGTGCCGAGGCCACGATCTGGGATCTAGGCAACCGTCTGAGTTGGGCACCGGACCCTCGGGGTGGTCGTAGTCTTTCTCGTACTGGGCACGTCGCTGGTTTTCGACGTCATGGCATTCGCGCTCCTCGCGCTCCATGATCCGGTGGACGCCGCCCGGAGGACCGTACTCCCGGTCGTAGTCGAGGCGACGTCGAAGTTCCCGCTCCTCGCGCTCGCGGTGACGTTGGTCGATGTAACCACGGGCGTCGCGACCGCGTTGGTTCTTGTCGAGGTTGGTGCATAGGTCGACGGCTGGCGCGGCATTCGCTCCGGGCTGGTTGACCTCCTCCTGGATCGTGGGGAGCCTGCTATGCGCAGGCCGATTGGATCGGCTGCGCGAGTACCGGCTCGACGTGGATGCAGCCGATTTGGACGTCGCGCTCTTCTCCTCCACCAGAGTTGTGGCGACCCAGACATAGGTCATGGCTGCTTCGGCCTCGGGCGAAGGGTCAGCTTGCTGGAGATGTGTTAACACCGCACCCAGATTGGCCTGGGGGGCTGTTGAATGTCGGGAGCCTCGCCTCTTCGAACTCGAGGTGCAGATCGCGGGCACACGGGGGTACCGCCTGGCACCGCTCCTCCGCTCGCCTCTAGGCACGGTTCGCATTGGCTTGGATCTGACGCGCCTCCTCGTAATCCATCGTGCCGACCCGTGGTGGGTCGTTTTGCTGAGACCACCAAGACATGACACCGGGTAGATCTCTAGTTGTTGGGGGAGATGCGGATCCGGGCCTTCTGAAACTCGACACCATCCAGAGACATGGGAGCCTGTGTAGCACGCGCGACATCGCGCTCCTGATCGATCTTCTTCCGTAGCCGACAGCCACGAAGCGTGTGCCGTGCACCCTTGTGATAAATGCACGGTACGTCGAGAGGGTCGCGGCGTGCACGGGATTCGACCTTGAGGTCGCTAGATGGTTTCTGTCGCCCGGATTGGATCTGGATCGACTTTGCCGCCTGTCGTGCGTACACGTCGCTGGGAGACCGCAGACCGAATGGGAAGGTCCTACGGTGCGACGCGTCCTGCTGAGCCCTTTCGCAGATCTGGAGGGTTTCCTCCATCATGTCGATGACATGCTCCATCCCCTAGACGAGATCATAGGGTTTGGGCGGGTGGGTCGACTTCTTGCCGGAGCTGGGGGCGGCATCCGAGGTCGCCGGGGCCTCCACGGAGACCGTTGGTGAGGTCGCCGCCGCCAGCGTAGTTGAGGTCGTCGTGAAGGAACCGAAGCAGATCTCCACGGGGTCGGCGAGGATGTCCGCAATGCTCGCCGGGAAAACAACGCCAGATCGGGTCGCCATGCTGCATAGTGAGTTCCTGATCTCCCCTACCTGGTGCGCCAACTATCAGGGGTTGAGACCTGGACAGATCCGCAAGGGGGCTACCCAAGCGGTTGTAGGTGAACTAATGGGGAATCAGGACCTAAGAGCGTAAGCGGTAGTTCTAGGATGAACTCGGAACTCGGTGAGTATGGCAAGGACGCAAAGGATTTCAGACTGGTTCAGGCCTCTGGAGAGTAAAACCCTACGTCCAGTGTGGTGGGATTATGTGGAAAGTGATCTCCCCTCGAATGGAGCTCTAGGCCGCCTTATATGGTCGGCGGCTAGGGTTTCCATTCGAGGTCGGTGGACCCTCATCGGAGTCGGTTACAGGTTTTAGGAAGGTCGCCTTCCATAATTATAGAGAGGATCCCGCGATCCTCGGGTCTACTGGCGGCGCCGCCGCCGTGATCTAAGGAAAGGCTTGCCCCGCAAGCGTGGCAGGTCGTCCACGATCTGGATAAGGTCGTTTGAGGCCTTCCAAGGTCGCCGGGACTATGGATAAGGTCTTCGGGTCCACTTGCAGGTTGGCAGGGCTTCTGGCAGGTCGGGTCCACTTGTCAGGGACCTCTAGGACCCTGGTCGGTGGAGACCCATGGGTACCCATGTCTCACATGATGTCACCTTTGCATGCAAGTTTTTTAAAATTTTAAAAAAATCTATAAATCATAAACCGAGTATCAAAATTAAATTCCGATTACACCATAGAATTTCTGATAATAAAAACTTCAACACAAGATCCCACTTGACTACATTTTGAAAAACTTTTTAAATTTATATTTTAATTAAGGTTATATATTCTATTATATTCAAAACAAAACAAATGAATTGTTAGAACAAACGAGAACACTGTCAGAACAAGATCCTATTATAGTCGGAACAAGTTTGTATGTCATCCCGAAAAAATATAGTGTCAGAACAAATGAAAACAAGGGTTAGAACAAGTTATTAGTATAGTCAGAACAAGTTATTATTATAGCCAGAACAAGTTTGTATGTCATCTCGAACGAACAAAATAAAAAAAATAAAGTGTCAGAGTAAATAAGCAACTGTTAGAAAAAGATAATATTATAGTTAAAATAAGTTTGTATGTCATCCTGAAAAATAAATAGAGTATCAGAATAAATAAGTAAACTAATGGGAAAATAAAAAGAGAGAAAAGAACGAAAAATCAGCATAAAATGATATGTAACTCTATGTAGACACGAAGTGTTGTGTTGTGCAATGGTTACTAACTATACTATTTAGTTGAAGGTCTGAGGTCCAAATTTTGTGATCAATAATTTTTTTCTATTTTAACTTGATATAGAACTGAGAAGGAAAACAGAAACTGCGAGCTGAAAGGGAAAAACGGAAACAGTGAGCCAGAAGGAAAAAACGAAAAAAGAAAAAAACAAAGGAAAAAATTGAAAAGAGAGGATAAAAGAAACAAAGGAAGAAACGAAAAGAGAAAAACCAAAGGAAAAATTGAAAAGAGAAGATAAAAGAAACGAGGGAAAAATGAAAAGAGAGAAAAAAGTAGCCGAAAGGGAAAAACGAAAAAAAACGAAAAGAGAAAAAACAAAGGAAAAAACGAAAAGAGAAAAAGATACAAGAAACGAAAGGAGAAAAACAAAAAGAGAAAAAACAAAAATACCAACCAAAGCAAAAATTGAAAAGAGAAAAAATACGAAGGAAAAAAACGAAAAGAAAAGGAAACAAAAACCAATTGGCGCGGCGTGACGTTTGGCAAAATTGTTGCCGAAGCGACCCATATGATTCTCGCGCCGCCCATAGCCTGACAGGGTGAGCCAGGATGCTCGAACTACACACCACTGCCGCGCCCCCAAGCGATTCGCTGCGCGCCAGTGGCGCAAGGAGCAAAGCGCCTCATCCACGAGCGCGTAAACACAGGGTGACCCTACTGCAGTAGCCGTGATGCACCACCTCTACGCAAACCGCATCCTGTCACAACCTATGAACGTGCTGCTTGCTCAAATGTGGAAGAGAGAGCAGCAGCGGACTGAGGGAAAGGATGAGAATGACAGGATGAAGTTGAGGGGTAACCGGGCCACGAGAAACACACGAAATCCACTTTTCTCCTTTGACATCTCAATAGAATAGAAAGAAAATGACAATTTTCTAGTGTTAGCAATGTGTGCTTTAAGACAGAATCAATTAGGAGATTAAGCGCAATTGGATTCAAAATTAGAAAAAAGTTAAGTAGAAATATTCGAAATAAAAGCAAAAGGGTTTTAGTAAAAAAATGACAGGTTAAGGCCCGTAAACTTCGAGGTGTGTGGTCCCTAAGGGGAAAGTGAAAACATTTTTGCAAAAAACAGATAACTAAATTTTTTGGAAAAAAATGAAAAATGTAGCTGAAATTCTATGAAAAAAATTGGAAACAAATACCAAAATATTTTACACTAGAACAAAACTGTTAAAATAAAAATTCAAAAAAATTCTAAACAAAAGATTTTGCAGAATATTTTGTAAAAACATTATGCGGAAAGTTTGGGAAAATTTTTGAAATGTGGGTAAAATTTTGTGCAAACATTTTAAAACAAAGAATTACCAAAAAACTGGAAAAGATTTCAGCGCTTTCGTAAATTATTTTACACAGCAAAAACTTTGCGGACAAAAGATTTTGCAGATATTTTTGTGAAAATATTATGCAGAATGGAAGAAACAAAATGTAGAAAATGCTAAAAAAATAACAAAAAGTTCTAGAGAATAAATCTAGAAAAAAAGAAAGCAAACAAACCACATGCGATCGGCTGCAGCTCGCCTGGGAGGCGGTCTTCGCGCTGCCACGCTCCGGGGGAGCTGATTGGTCTCGCGGCAGCAACCTGTCAAGGGTCGGCAGCTCCCGATGCTGCTAGTCGCTGGAGGAGGTTTGTTGACGGTGTATATTCGTATCAAAGTTCGTTTATACTTGCAAGCGGACAAGTCTCCCGTCGTAGTCAAGGGACTCTTCTTCCCTCGAGTGATGATCCCAAGGTATCGAATCCGTGGAACAATGTGCAACGCAAGGATTCAATCTAGTAAAGCAAGGAAGCTATCTTATGAAGAACCAAATTGCATCTAATCTACTAACTCATAAAGGAAACACATCTAATCTAATCTACTAAAGAGGTAGCAAGAGAAAGCAAGAGATAACCGATCTAGAGAGTCTAGATCATACTTATGTTGTAGCTCCAAACAAGATAGATGAAGATAGAAAAGCGAATCTCATTAAAAGCATCTTTAAACCGTGGCCTTCGGTACAATTCCGAAAACGCCCGCCTTTCAAAGCCCCCGTTCTGTCACAACGCTCCTATTCATGCGGGTAGTCTAGGGCGAGTTCGATAAGAACAAGTTGAAATCACTTGGTCGGTCCGGTATGCACCTCTAGCCACCGCGGCTACAAGAGCACCCTATGCAATCTATCTTAAGTATAGATTGGGGAAGAAGCAAAATCAAGAAGAAAACAAAATCATCGAGAAGGCACTTGATCGCTAGAAATCAGATTCACTTAATGACTTCACCATGAATGATTACATGAACAAGATCACCACCGTGATCCTACCTCGATCTTGATCCTTGCTCCGGAGCTCCGACGTGGTCTTCCATGCAAGGTTCCCACGTCGGCTAGGGAGTCCCTAGACAACTAGCATGGCCCTCATCTCCGAGATGGTGTCCCTCAAGTTTCTCTGCTCCTCGGCGGCGGATGACGAATTGATTGATGCGTGGCTCTCGGTCAGGTGGCTATAAATAGCCCGAGAGGCACCTAGGTCAAAGGAGGGGCCGAATGGGCCTCGAAACAGGCTGGGCCGGCCGGCTTGGGTCGACCGGCCTGGGCCGACCGACCTGGGCCCATTTCGGCCCAGTCCACGGCCTCCTTTGCCCAGTGTTGCTTCCCGAGTCTTCTAGATCCTTCCCCCTTCTGCATGTGGGCCCTTGTCGTCAGTTTCTCTCCGAGTTGGACGAAGCTCCTTGTCTCGCGAGATTCAACACTTTTCTGGCTAGGTCCTCGGAGTTTGTCATCTTCTCGGGTTTGGTCCCTGGGCTTCTTGGAGTCATGTTTGCTTCATTGCATGACTTGTACCGGGCTTCAAGGTCTTGTCATGAGGTGCTTGATGAACTTATCCCAGAAGTCTTGCTTTCAACGCTAAAACCCTGCAAAAACACTAAACTCCAAAACCGACATGCACGAATGAACTTGTTATACCAAGGGGGTTAGTACCAATGGATAAGATATAAAACTCATGCCAACACCAAAGGTAAACTCATGACTAGGTTGATGGAATTTCACCGTCAACAAGGCCACCTCCGCGCCGCCACGCATCGGGGTAGCACGTCAGGAGGCACCAGCTCACCGGGGCTGCAACGTCGCCTCCTGTTGATCGCGCGAGAAGCAAGCCCCCACGCCGGTCACCGCGTGAGGGTTAACCGAACCGGTTGGAACCAGTCCGGAAACCGTGGGAACCGGTTGTACCGGTTCGGATCGGTTCTGGTCGGTTCCCAACCGGTCCAAATTCAAAATTTGAATTTGATTTCAAAAAAAGTACAAAATCTCACAAAATTCTCAAAAGTACTTCAAGGTGTGTAAATCTAATGGTATTAAGAACTTTCAAATATTCATTCGTTTGTATAGTTTGCGAGCATTAGAAGTTGAACTAAAAAAGAAAAAGGAGAAAACATTGGTCGGTTGAACTTCTAATACCCGCAAAAAAATACTAAATGCGCTAATATTTGAAATGTTTTAACACCATTAAATTCTATGTACCTTGTAATATTTTTAGAAAATTTCTTTTATTTTTAAAATTTTTAATTTAAATTTGAAAACATGCCAAATTCTCCACTAATGTGATTTTTTTGTTAAACGACCGGGAACCGGTCGGTGTACCGGACCAAACCGACTGAACTACATATTTTGATTTGAAATTTGAATTCATCCAGTTTTGGGTGGTTCCCGATTGAACCGGTCTGGTATACCGGAATCGGACCGCGGTGGTTCGGCCTGACCAGTCGGGGAAAAAACCTAGCGGTACCTCGTCGGGGAAGCGGGCCCCACGCGTGGTGGATGGATGCAGGCCCCCGCGCCACTGGTCGCTATGGGCGGTAGCTTGCCGGGGAAGCAGGCCCTGTGCGTGGTGGATGGATGCTGGACATGTGTGGAGAGAGCCGAGGGAGGGAGGAGAAGGATAGAGATAAGGTGGGGCCTGCGCGCAATGGGAGCAACTAGGATGACTGTGCTTTTGTTCCCGTGCGGTCAATGATAAAATCAACATTACGCGGGATAAGCTTAGGGAAGGGTCCCAGGATGCCCTGCGCAATGCGTGCCTAGCTGAAATAACTCCATCGATCATGGGTCCCACGTGTAGGTGGCGTAGGGTACTCAATCTGTTCACTTAATACAGATGTATATGTTCGGCGCTCCTTTCTATTCACGTTGCCTCTTCGTAATGCAGAATCTCATCCACCATCAAATGACAGAAGTTGATTGCAGCTTGGGATTAACCATTCACATTTTCTAATTTTGTTGACTATTTTGATTTCCCTTGCCTTGGCTCAAAACTTTTAGAGAATAAGCCCAACACAATTGATAATGTCTTATAACTGTATTCATATCCTAATAACAACAACAATTTATACATCACTATAAAGAGTGAGTTTTTTGAAAACTTTTTCACCCAATTTGGACCCTCTTTACCCCTCACACCGGACCCATGGCCAATTAAATAGGGGGTGGATAGGGGAAGACCCATAGAATCACAATTTGGAGAGTGTTTCTGCCAAAATCCTAATTTTTTCACCAAACCAGGCCTTACCACCACGTTTACCCTTGTTGGGCCCACCCAAGGTGCGTGCCCACATCTGACTCGCGCTCGGTCCTGGGTTTTGGGGTGCGTCCCCGTCGCCAGTCCATGTTCCGTTCGCGCCGTTCGCGTGTTCATCAGCGACAACCACGAAGAACTCGTGAGCCGGGTCGTAGCTTCCGATGCTGGAGTCGTCGGAGTAGCCGAACCAGTAGTCTGCAACATCAAGGAACTGCTGGAACATCACTGGGTCCGGTACACCGTAGTAGTCCCACTCGACATACCCGTGCGAGGTTGCGGATGGCAGCTCACTGGCCGAGCTGTGATACGACTCGTCGTTGGTGGTGGCGATGAGGTTCCAAACCGCCAGCAGGTGGTGGCCTGAAAGGTCCTCGTATGCCACCACGTCGGTGCTGGCGGATGAGGCGTATGTCACCGTAGCGTTGCGCATCCCGTAGGGGAATTGCGGCTCCGCAGCCGCGTGCTCCCCCGTGGGTGCCATCGCCCCATCGGTGGGCACGTCGCCTCGTGCCGCGCGCGCGGCCCGATGCCGCTCCATACGCACCCGGCGCGAGCGGCGGGCTCCGAGCGCCGACGGCGCCGAGGTGTCGAGGTGCCCGCGGCATCCACCTGGGCAGGTGCCGGAGCGTCAGTAGCGGGCGTGGCGGGCATTGGGCCCGGCCCAGTTGACCACCACGGGTCGAGTTGGTCGCGGTTGGTGATACACATGAGGTAGTCGTTCCCCGTGGCCTGAAAGTTCAGGCTCCCGAACCGGATTTCGAACCCGGTTGGGAGGGGGTCCGAGCTGCCCATGGAGTTCCTCTGGGACCTGTACTCGGTGCGGATCACCATCGAGATGGTTGGTGGGAAGCTGATCTTAGCGCAGTTCCCCTACCTGGCGTGCCAACTGTCAGTGTGGAAAGTAGTCCCGACACTAACTAGTAAGAGCACTGAGATCTATATCTCGATGGCTGGTGCTAAGCAACATAGTGATACAGGGTTTATCCTGGTTCCGGCCGCGGGCCGTACGTCCAGCAGAGGTGCGCTCATGGCGCTGTATTGCGGTGCACCGTGGTGCTCGCAGAGGGGAGCTACAAGCAAGGCGGGAGAAGAGGAGAAGCCTCCAGGTCCCTGAGGTTTGATTGAGGCCGAGTGCCAATATCGTGGATGGAGGCGGAAGAGTGCGAGTGAACAGCTATCCGTCGTCCCCCTGCAGCCAGAGGACCGCCTCCTCCTTTTATAGGCCAAGGGGAGGCGGTTCACAGTCATGACGCACAACTCTAAATGCTGCATATGGCGGCATGGTGCACGGTGTCGTGGAGTTGATGGTTGTCCTGACAAATCTTGCCTCTGGCGGGCATCATGACGTCTCCTGTGCCCGTCCAGGAGCGGCTTCGAGGGTAGCAGCCCACTGGCTCGCGCGCGCACCCAACCCCCTCGAGCCTCGCTCCCGTCGCGCGCCGGCTTGCACAGGCCGCCGCAGAGCAGTCCGCACCGCCGCACGTCACTGCCAAGCCGTGGCGGCTATTTTTCCTCTGGCTGGCTTTGCAGCTCCTTTCAGTCCGCCCCAGGGCACCCCACGCCGCCGGCGCCAGTCGGCCCCATCTTAATCCCGTGCACCACCCCAAGTCGGTCCCTGCAGGTACCAATCGGCCGTAGGGCCCGTCCCCGGCGAGCTCCGGCGACCGGACCGCCGCCGGTGAACTCCTCCCGCCGGCAGGGACCCAATTGCGTCGATTTGATTCTTTCCAGGGTTCTCGGTGAAAGATTCCAAGGACCCGGTTGTAAAAGGTACTTTTAGGGTTTCAGCTGCAACTTCGAAAAATTGTTAAAAATTGTAGAAAAATTAGAAAAATACAAAACCAATTTTGTTGGTTTCCTGGTGAAGAAATATATCTTTTGTAGAAAACATGTATAGGGTTTTTCTGTACAGTTTTTAAATTAGAAATTCAAACTCAGTTTGAAGTGTTTTTAGTGTAGTTTGAAAAATACACATGCTATGAACCTGATTTTTGGATATGTTGCTCTTTATGGCATGTCTAGATCTGTGGAAAAAGTTTGCATGATTTTGATGTATATATTTTCAGTTATGATTTATCTAAGCTTTATGCTAGATTAAGTTTGATGCTTTTTATAGCCCCTTTAATGAACTTTTCTGTAACCACAAGTGCACCCTAGGGCTTTGCCTTGTTGATTAGTACCTCTGGTATGATGGATGTGATTTTAGGGAATTGTTTAATAGGTGATTTGGATTTAATCATGTGTAGGCGTTTAAATTCAAAATCTGAAAAATAATTTGAATCTGCACTTATGCTTTGGTCAGAAGCTCATTTTTGGTATACATGACCTGTAGGAGAAAGTTTAGATCAAAAATCTTATTCAATCTTTTTATATGAATTAATGGTGTGTTACTAGGCTGAATTTTGTCTTTTTCGTATAAATTAATGTATAAATGATCTTAAGCTAAATTTTGGTTTGAGAGATTAAATTAAGCATATGTTGCTGTGTGCAAAAGATTAGGCTCATTTGAAGTGTTTTTGATTTAATTTTGATTTATGGTTGAAAGGCTTGTTTTGAGCAATTAAAGAAAGAAATGGAAATTGAAGTGTCAAATTGTGAAATCATGTTTGTTTCTCTATTTATTAATTTAAACACACCCCCTTGCTGTTTGGTGAAGTTAAGTAACTTAATTTGCTTAGATGTGCACATAATCAGCATCAAAGTAGTGTTTTAGTTATCTTCACACACCCTATTAATTTATTTGAGAAAATATTAATATTTGGGTGAATGTGTCCAACAAGAGTTGGTTTTGTGGTAATTCTCCCACCTTCACCATAATCTAATGCATGTGCATGTAAACGTGTAGATCTTCCTGACGGGACATACACGCTCACCCAGAGGAGGAGGGGGCAGCTAGTGGAGAGCTGAACCAAATTGGTGTGCAGCAAGACCTGGACCAAAGTCCAGAAGAGCCCAAGGCTTGTGTTGGTACTGAGTCTGAGGAAGGCAAGCACCGGTTTCATCTAACCCATTTTATAAATTAAAAACATATCCTTTACTTTTCAGTACTTATGCTTTACTTTGCGCATTTAAGTTTCAGGAGTTGTTTTGGAAACCTAGTTGCATGATCCTTAGGACTCCTATGCTCTTTTACTAGTATGCTAGGAACGCTAGGGCCATGCTCTAAGGTTACGGTAGAAGTCAAGTAATGACTCATTGCTCGCGAGATATAGGATGCTTATGTTGGAATCATAAGTTGGTTAAATTGACTCGCTCATGTGGTAAAAGCAATGGGTTCGGTCTCGACCGAGTAGCATTGTGCTGGTTTAAGCTATTGAATGTACCAAGTGCTTGTCGGGAATGGGACCGGTAAGCTTAGTACCTAATGAACCAGTGCGGGAATTTTATCGCTACTACTCTTGAGATGTGTCTCCCGGTTTGCTCCCGGTAGTGCAAGTGTGATCCTGGACGGGCCGTGTGAGGGCGTTCCAGTAACCTTGTACTTAGGACTGTAGCATCTTTTCCTAATCTGGGGAATGACGGGAACCGCCTGGTCGGGGTAGACCCCGCATTCGCTTTTATTTAATTTCTTGGGGTCTACTTTCTTCTGTGTATCTTGGGTTTACCTTGCAAGGATATAAATCGATCGATCATCGGTCACTTGCCATTATCTGAGTCGGCTTGACCACTGGCTACCCCATGTTTATTTATGGAACATTTTGGATTAATATTGTTACCTGTTTAATATTGTTTGCACAACATGCTTGTTTAGTACAGGCGCTCACCTAGACTGATTAACATACTAGAATATGAGCTAAAACTTGAAAATAAGGATCCACTCTTAGTCGCTTTTGGCAAAACAAACCCACAAGCCAAAAAGCCTTGCATGTCTAGTCTTACTTTATTTTTGTCGGGTAAGTCTTGCTGAGTATTAGTACTCAGCCTTGCTTAATTTGTTGATTTCAGGTAATCCTATCTGGCCTGGTGTTATTCCAGAGGGATGGGGGGTTGAATGGGAGAACAATGATGATGAGTGATATGCATGGATGGCCTCCTATGTGTATCACGCGTTAGTTTACTTTTCGTTGTTTTAAACTCTGAATCACTTCTACTTTCATGTACGAAAAACCTGGTTTGTAATAATGTTGAACTTGTGAACCTTTTTATGTAATGTAACGTTGTACTCTGGTCCCGCCTTCGTGTGGGCTTAGCCCATATCAGCGATCCTGTTGTATGTGATTTACCGGGCTTTACCCGGCGAAAGCGACAGAATAGTTCTTTATTATTGCTTAATGGCCACGTGGACAGGCTTAAGCGATAATACGGAACTATTTTGGGTGGTTCTGTCACACCGTACCCCCTTTCGAGGGTGCCACCGTCCTTTTTCGAGGGGTGCAACATGGAGGAAGTACGGGAGTGGGCGGCACAGTGTCACGGAATGACACCGACCTTCCCGCACAACTCCCGCACAACGCCGGGGATGGCCGCGCAATGCGAGTTGGTGTAACAGTGCCGGGATATGATTCCCAGGTGGTGTCAGAGGGTCGGTGTGGCGGGGATTCACCTTTGACCCAGGCGCTCGCGACGTACCGGGGTATTTAATGCTTCGGTCGGGGGAGTAGGTGTGGCGTCGTGGGTCTAGGGCTGCCTCGAGCGAGGCGGAGACTCGCCCGAGGGGGCGTCAAGCCCTCGAGCGAGGCGGAGGCTCCGTGGCGCGGCGCCTTGTCCTCGAGCGAGGTGGAGACTCGCCCGAGGGGTACCCCGACCGGCCGTTTGGTGGACCTCCACGGCTTCTTGGGCCATGGGCCCTTATTTTCTTCGGGCCGCGACCACGCGGAGCGTTTTTTGTGGTTTGTAGGTTTGTTTGTTTGCTTCTTATTATTTTTCGAAAGGGGTGTTTTCCCGGTTATTAGGGGACCCCTATGGCTGTCCCTGACGGTACTTCTCCATCTGACATTCAACCGCGTACACAACACATTAGATCATGTGCCATGAAAATAAAAACAACTTCTTGTTGATGGTTAAATAATGCGTCAAGTTACGATCCGCAAGCGCACGAGTCGGTTGTAGCTTTTCCCTTAGAGTATCCCCCAAGGTTAATCAATCGGTAGAACAAGTGGATTGCTATGCTCAACTAAGCACTAATGTTGTTGATTTAAAACTTTTTATCAAATATGTATAAGTAAGGAACTTAATCTAATCTAGATTAAAGAAAGCAAAGTAGAGAGTGATGGAATAGAGATCTCAAGAACGTAGAATGCTTTTCCAAGAGATCTAGGATCACTTGAAGATGTAACCACCTAGCAAGAACAACCCGATTTGATCAATCAAAGAAAAAGGTGCATGGAGTCCAACCCTTTCCCTCTCGCGTACTAGTCACTACACGAGGGTAATCCATGATCGAACACCAAGTGCACAAGACGTTGATGTATTCTAGGAATGCATGATCAAAAGTGTGAACTAAGTTCATTATGTTTTCCCTCCCACGCACTGTCACTACACGACGGTAATCGCATAAAGAACAAAAGGAACACGACACATGAGACTACGAGCGATGCATCCCCAAAGCAAGCCAGTCGACCATTAAGAATAGTACACCATCAACATGAATATGATAGCAAAAGGATCCAAAACATATGTTCGATAATTACAACTCAAGATCCTTGTTAAACCCCCATGGACAAACAAGGATTCTACCCCATACTGTTACGCACTGAAGTGCTAGACATGGTGTAGAAACCTCCGAAGTAGATGAAGGTCGATAAGTGCTCCTTTGTCGATCCAATCTCCTTCTTCTCGATTATATGGCGGCGAATGATCCATAAAATCCCTCTTGGGTGCCCAAGGGGTTGTATTTATGCCCTTGGGAAGCCTTGGGGCGTGCCCTACCTTGCCTTACATGAGATCTTCCTTGAGATAGAAGCAAACTTAGTTTCCATAAAATCAGCCTCACCCAGATTTTCCTGTTTGGCAGCCCTTCCTTGCTGACGTCATACCTCCCACGTCCAGACTCCAAATAATGCAAATTCGGTGTCTAATTGTGTGGCATGAAATTATATTTAACTTTGGTATTCATTGGTTTCCTTGAAAACGAAGATAAGATCCAAAATGGCCTCGCAAGATAATTTGTCTGATTTCGGACTTGTCTGCGCAGTAGGTATTTCGGGGGCCATATCTCCCAACTCCTTGGACCGAGAATTGGGCTTTCCATATGTCCAAATCGAAGCTCTTAACATGATCCACAACTTTGGTAGTCAACATTTTGCCATTAGAGGCCGTTTAAGTCCCCGAATCTACATAGAAAGATCATGATGTTCTGAGCTGCGCGAATATCTCCAAATCTCAAGGTGACCTTTTGGGCCATTTGGAGTCATGTTCACTTTGAGTCTTGACTTATGTCGGGCTTCATTATCTTCTCATAAGTGCTTGATGAACTTTGCCTGAAAGTGCTCCTTTAAGCACTTAAATCTTGTGTAAACATCATACTCCAAAAAACACATGCAAGAGCGAACTTGTTATATCAAGGAGGTTAGTACCATTAGATCGGATATCAAATCAATACCAACATTGAAGGTAAACTCATGGCTAGGAGTGTCAAAGTCGACCGTCAGCACTTCTCCCATTGGACACATACAACACATTAGATCATGTGCCATGAAATAAAAACAACTTCTCCCATTGGATGAGAACTAATAAAAAATTAAAAAATAATTTCATCTATACATAAATTAAATCCAACTCAGATTTAGATCTATATATCTATGTTATAATTATAAATTTTTAGATCCTTGAACATAAAACTCAAAATTAAATTTCAATCCAGTTTTTATTTTTATCACATATTTATGTTTTCAAACCTAAATTCCACATCAAAACTATTCCTCCTTTAGCCTTCCATACAAAACCAAAATAAGCATCATACACCACTATCCAAAACATATTCATACCATAACTTCTACGAGAAACTAAGTACTCACATTATCGCAGTACAACCTACCAACATTGATGAACACAACAAGTACACAATTCCACATAATTGGTAAGATGTCGAGCAAAAAATGTGTCATAACGGGAGATATCAATGATCAAACCATAAAACTAAACTTGGACTCGTATAAAAAAACTATCCAACTCACTACACATGATACTTTTTAGTTTTAAGATGAATCTTAGACGCATCAGCCCTTGATTGGTCACTCTTTATCATCTCTTCCGATATCTTGAGCATAACATCATTGGTTATCTTGACTTGCATGACATAATTATTCTGTTTCATCTCCTCCTTCATGTTACTAAACCTCCGTGCTATTTCGATCACAAAAGCAACACAACAGGCACATAATACTACAACAGTGTATCTAGTATTTTCACTACAAATAGAGGTAGGAAAAAGAGGTGTCATTTACAAAACACATAAAAGACAAGAAACAAAAGGAAGCAAGAAGGGGCACATACACATGCTCTTTGTTGTTATACATGTGAAGATTAACTTCCAGTTTTTTAGGTTATTCGACCAAAAAATTAAGTATTTCTTTGACAATGTTGATTAATCGGGTGACACAACCAATTTGAGGACCACATCCATTATCATCAACACCATTGGTTTTGTATGCACATTAAAAATGGAACTATTAAATTTAAAGTAGTTGATATGATAAACTACTGACATTAAATATATTAGCCAACTGCAAAGATACATACATTAAGAATAAGTAAAATAATTCATTCAGTTTGATCATCAATGATAGTTTGGAAAGATTATGTTACGATAACACAATTTTTATTTAAGCTCTACATTATTTCCAACACAGACAAGTTATGAGCTTACGGTACTAGGTAATGTAGATGGGGACTATTGACTAACTACCACCACCTACTGCTCAGAAATGCAATCCATGAAGTGAAGGGAACATAAACTAATCTAATGGGACTACCCAATCCAGCTTTATGCTTGCAACATCAAAACAAAGTACCCTGACGTTGTGGGGAGAGTGGGTGCTAAATAGCACTACATGCACCACCACTCCAAAATATCATGTACTATTGAAAAATTGGTTCCATACTTCTATCTGACATCTAACTAACACAATAAAAATGAACTAAACACATGTCAACTTTCCAGTCTTTCAGATGAGAAGAAAGGATGCAATGCTCACCTACTGCACAAGCATGGGGTGTGGGTGGTTACAAAGCCCAAACAGTAAAGGCGGGGCTCTTGAGCTATATGGAAGGGCTCAGAAGAGCTACTAGGGGACTGAGTGACTAGTAGAATGATTTTATTGCAACTGAACTCGAGTACATGAGGGTGGCTCCCCATTTTAGGCCTCTAGGACCCTTTCCAGTACAATGTCTATTTACCCTAGGTACGGCTCCGGTACAGACACGGGACTCTTTCCTACCACCCCTGAGGGCACCCAAGTCTTTTCCCTGCTACCCAACGACATGCCATGCACATCTATAGTGCTTGGGGGACCCCTGACACATGTGCCTTCTATAGTCCTTGCAGGACCCTCGATCTCTAGGAACCTCCCGTTGCGTCCCCACTGGAGGACACATGTGCCTTCTACAATACTTGTGGGGTCCTCGATCTCCGGGAGCCTCTCTTTGCATCCCTGCTGGAGCCCTTCTGTCTTGGGGTGGTCTCACGGTGTTTCTCATCTTGGGTCTTTCCTGGCCTACTGGGTTGTCTCTCCCTTCCCAGGAGGGGGTTGCTTCTCTCCCTTTGGTGGATTGTGACCACGGTACGACCCACGGTCCCTTGTCCTTGATCGAGGGGCCCTATTGGTTCATGGGTGGGGACCCCTTCCCGAATCCCCAACGGGAGGACACAGTGCAGGATGAAGGGCCCTTCCTGAATGATACCTCTTATCCAAACTCATTTTCTGAAATTGATTAAAGTTGCTCATAAAAATGAATGGATGATTGACCAAAATGTTAGTGATTATGGGCACACTCAATGGCATCCTAAGTAAGATGTGCAAGTCTAAGGGGTACATAGAAAATTATCTCATCACATGAGTGGGTAAACCTCAGAACTGATGAAAACTGTTGCACGTTTGGTGGTCATAACATACTTCAGACATAAAAGATAATATGATGGCAAGTTCACCTGGCCAAAGGATGTGGCATTAGAGCGCAGAGGAGATCTGATGTCTTTTCTATAAAAGCATGCATTACGAAACATGGTAACCTAAAATTGATTGAGGTGATTCATCAAAAACTATAGGTGACTAATCAAAAAATGTAGGTGACTCATAAACACACATGGAGATAGCATTTATTAATATACTGCATAGACGGTGCCATCTTAAGCATAGTAAGATAAGCCAGAGTGAGGGATACATAGTAAAACCATCTGACCAGTTAAATGAGTGGTAAACCTTAGAACAGTGATCATGTTTATAATTAATCTAATACACCAACAAAATTTGACTATTGACCCTAACAAGATGCTTGAGGAATACATAGGAAAACCATATTACCATGTAAAGGAGTGGTAAACTCAAAATAATGACAACTTTTATACAGATATAATAAATAAAAGTTGATTAAAATTGACACATAGAGTACTGACCATAACAGGAGAGCTAGTTGAAATGTAGAATCCTAGCAATACTGTTCAAGATGTAGCACAACCACTATTACAAAGAGACAAAAGGTTAACAAAAAAATTGATATGTGGAACAGAGCCAATGAAACTTATCATTAGAAGCTATGCACATAGGTACTAATATCTGAAACAGTTGAATCAATTCACATATTTGATTTCTTAAGGGCAGTCCTGCTGAAAAAGAAATTTTCACAAGTCAACAACTTCGGTGGTGGGCAGTCTGAACTAGATGGAAGTGACACGTCAAAACCGATTTGGTGACTGAAAAGCACATTTATGATTTTAGAGCATATGACCTAACATATTAAGCGAGCTAAATAACAAACCACTGATGAACCAATTCACATATTCAGATGGTCACCTCAGTAATTAATTTCTTAAAGTTAGAGGATTTTCTACAATTAAAACGCTTAAATGATGGGATAGTCTGAAACAGATGGAAGCAACTGATAAAAAAAGATTGGGTGACCTAAGTATATTAAGTTGGCTGATCGAAACGAGAGGAGAAGCAGCATCATGGTTTTGCCAGCAACGGGTTTTGGGACTGGCTGAGCCACAACGTATCCTCATCCTCCCCATGCTAGGATTGGAACATGTACACCTCGTCATCAGCTTTGCAGCATCAACAACCCTTTTTGCCGAACATGTGGTCATCCACCGAATCATAACATCGTCCACGGCTCCACGCCATTGCACGACTCAAGATGTCCAGAGAGAGAGAGAGAGAGAGAGACTCATTACCAACCGAAGCACACTATCGTCAAACACTCAATGTCGGTCCTAGGATTTTGAAGGCCCTCTGGCGAACTCGTCGCGATGGCACCATAGTCTAGACCTCATATAAAGTCTTATAATATATATACCCTATTTTTCCTTGCAATGGAAAAACAAATATACAAATATATTTTTAATTTAACATGTTTGATAATCATCAAGGAACAATGTTGACAAAAACAACTATATATGTGTACTTCTAGTATTGATATGATTACCTCATAAAAATATACTTCTTCAAGCATTTTTTTTGATGAAAAATCATCAAGGACAGTATTGAGATCAACATTTTCCAATATAGTCCTCTCAATGGTGCACATAACCAAGCCATTTAATCTTTCTTGGGACATAGTTGATCTCAAATGATTCTTCAACAACTTCAACTTTGAAAAACTTCTTTCAGTCGAAGCAACAGTCACAAGAACAATTATGAGGATTCGATAGGCAATCCAAACATTAGGATAGAAATCTGCAGCCATAACAAACTCTAGAATCTCAAGCACATACATCAGAGAATCTAGCAAAGTCATTTGCAACACCTTTAATTCCTGAAAAAATCATTGATCTCAACATCAGATGAGTTATCATGATAAAAAAATTCACAAAACACTTGCAGTGGAACCAAAGATCAGCTTCATCCAAAGATTTCAAATTTTCTGAGTTGAACAATAACCCAAAAATACTATAAAATTCTTTCATTTGTTCAAATATAGTAGTCAATGAAGCAATTGTAGCATCAATCATAACATTGAAGCACTCCACTATAAATGAGTCCACTACAGACTGTTGTATTTCCTCGTCTTGGTCATTTTGTTCATCAAAATGTTTCTTTATCTTTCCTTGACGTCTTGTATGAAATTTTGGCTCTATATCCATTTCAGATGCAATGTTTTTTTGTTGTATCCATACTAGAAGTGAAACGTTCATCTCTATACTTCTTGAAATATGATATGACACCTTCAATATGTTTGAGAGTAGCATCTATACTCACAATTTTAGATTGCAACTTCTTGCTCACATTATTTATAGAGAATAAAATGTCGTGCCAAATAACCAAATCAACTACAAATTCAAAATTCTCTATTGTACTCACCAAAGATTGACATTCACTAACTGTCATTGAGTCACAGTCGTCAATTAAAGCCTTCTCAAAAGCTATTAGGGTCGATCTTACTTGAGGAAGTTGGAATCTGATAGCTTGAACACTTTTTAGTCGACTTTCCAACGTGTATTCGACCATGACTTTTTTGGAAAACGCAGGAGAACTGCGCTTCTTTGTATTATAGAGAAGAAAAAAGGTCCCCATACAATCCCAGCT
Source organism: Cenchrus americanus (assembly GCA_947561735.1). Classification (NCBI taxonomy): domain Eukaryota; kingdom Viridiplantae; phylum Streptophyta; class Magnoliopsida; order Poales; family Poaceae; genus Cenchrus; species Cenchrus americanus. The sequence continues at coordinate 25,440,182 of OX387241.1, read as the reverse complement.
CTCACGTAGGGGCCAAATATGAGAGTGGGTTTAACAAGGTACAAATGGAGTTACATAAGAACAACAAAGGGACATGACCAAAATCCTGACCTAGCCTTCTAGAGTACAAGGGCTAACCCCAAACCCTGTAGCTTCTTGGCTCCGCCGTACACCAAAGACCGACCTCGTCCTTAAGCTCTCTTATGATGGTGTTGACGATGGAGCAACGTTATCGAACACACAAGCATTCCGATGCTTCCAAATCATCCAAGCACCTAGAATAATTAGGGAGTTCACACCTTTCCTTAGATCCTTTGGGGTTTTCTTGACCACTTTTTTCCACCCGGTCCGCAAAGCTTTTTTCCCGCCGCCTAGGCGTATGATTTCCCAAATTAAGAGGGTTAAGCAACTTGAACCAAACCTCGTCTTGCTAGCACACGGTCGTCAACAAGTGTTGCCTTGTCTCCTCCCGATCGCATAATGGGCATCTATCCGGGTGAGGCAAACCTCTTTTAGCAAGCCTATCTGCAGTCCGAGCACCTATTTCGGATTGCAAGCCAAAGGAGTGCTTTGCATTTGTTTGGTGCCCGAATTTCCAAAGCCTTCGCCAAGGTTCAAAGGTTACCGACCCAAAGAAAAAAGCCCCGTATGCGATTTGGAGGAGTACCTTCCCCCGGCTTCCAAGATCCAAATATGTTTATCTTCTTGGTCGGATAGTTGGAACTCTTGGACACAATCCCAAAGCTGCGATATTCAACGGTTCCAACCCAATTTAGCCCTCCCCGAATTGCTGAAACCCAGCCATTATTAGTCAATGCTTGCCGCCACTTGTTTGCCTTCTACGGATTCTCACGGCACACACGCAAATACATTAGGTGCCGGATCTTCCATCGAGCAGCCATGCACCCATTTATCCGTCCCGTGAAGAGAGTATTATTGCCATTTCCTACCTCGCTCTTTACAGCGGCGACCAACGAGCTAAAGCATTAGGGTGAGACGGAAGTTCAAGATTGTTCCACGGTCGATCGGTTCGGGTTTTCTTCCCCGGTGCCATCTTGCACCGTAAAGCCCAAGCCATGACCTCCAAATTAGGGATTCCTAAACCACCAAGATCAAGGGGCCTCATTACCTTTTCCCATGCAACTAAGCAACCGCCGCCATTAGCTTGCTCCCTACCCTTCCCGAGAGAAATCCTTTTCGATTTTATCAATTGCCTTAAGGAACCATTTCGGGACATTGATGGCAATCAATAAATAAATAGGTATGGCTGATAAAACAAACCGGACCATAATGATTCTTCCCGCCCTATTCATTAGCCTTGCCTTCCACCCTGGAAGCTTGTCTGCTATTTTCTCAATCCAAGGTATAAGATCAATTCTCCTCAACCTTTTAATGGACAAGGGCAGCCCCAAATAGGTACAGGGGAAATCTGATATGGTGCATGGGAGAGTATTGCTTACTGTTAAAATGGAGGAGTCTTCACAGTTGATAGGAATAATGTTGCTTTTGTGCAGGTTTGTGTGCAGCCCTGAAGCTGAACCAAAAATATTGAGGATTTCCCTTGTGACTTGCAACTCTTCTTCATTTGGACTTATGAATAATGCGACATCATCAGCATATAAGGATAATCGCTGCTCTGAAATTCTTGAGGAAAGGGGCTGCAGCAACCCTTCTTCTCCAGCTTTTACAAACAAACTATTCAGCACGTCCATGACGAGGATGAACAGCATGGGGGATAAAGGATCGCCCTGCCGAAGCCCTCGTTGGTGCTGAATCAACTGTCCTGGTTCACCATTCAGCATGATTCGAGTGGAAGAGGTGGCTAGCAGGCTTGAGATCAGATTACACCATGGTATGCCAAAGCCTAAATGAGAAAGAACCTCCAGCAGAAAGGACCACGAAACTGAATCAAAGGCTTTTGAAATGTCCAGTTTCAAAAAAAGACTAGGCACTTTTTGCCGGTGTAATGTCTTCACTGTTTGTTGAACCAGAATGAAGTTGTCATGTATACTTCGCCCTTTGGACCATGACTTAACTGTTAATCCTGGGACATTGTCCACAAAAATCTTCCACCTTTTGGTAGACTATGAAAATAGTGTGTATATCCATTGGATGATTCCAAAAAAGAAATAGCATGCTTGCAAGATTTAACAAACACTAAGCATCATACTCTTCCCAAATTAATGTCTAATAGAAAATATAGTTTACCTGCAAGAGTTTCCCATATCACATAGAGTAAGATTCAGAATATGACATGCACACGCCATGCATAGTGCTCTTGGATTAATATCAAGCAAGGCCTTTGAACACCTTGGTGTTTTCCCTTCATATTTGAACCATTATCATAGCCTTGTCCTCTCACATCATCAATATTCAAATCAAGAGAGGCCAATGCATTCTTTAATTCATTAAAAAGACCCGATCTTGATATGTCATCAACCTTCAAAAAGTCTAGGAACAACTCCTCTACCTTTGGAACATTGCTCGACATATTCACACAATGAATAATTAGAGTCATTTGTTCTTCATGTCTCACATCTGGAGTGCAATCTAAAATCACAGAAACATTCTTTGAATTCTTGATTATCTTTAAAATAGATTGTTTCACATAATCCGCAAGAAGGAAAATCATCTCATTCTGAATCTTATGCCCGAGATAATGGTGATGTATCTCACTATTTTGAATCCTCCTAATATGGTCTTGGATCACGGCCTCACGGGATCAAATTCACCCATCATTTCAATTGTGCCCAGAAAATTACCAATGTTATCTTGATATAGTTTCTCATTTGTCCCTTGAAAAGCCAAATTATGTTTAGTAAGAAACTTGACAGCAGAAACAATTCTTATTAAAACTTATCTCCAACGCCCTCTGTCCTTTGCAACTTCCCATTGCAAATTATCATCAATTGTTTGATTTTTACTCAACCTCAGCCTAAGTTCATTCCAAGTGTTCATGTTTCAACTATTCTCATGTTGATCGAGTCTCCGACTAATATGTTTCCAGTCTTTCAATCCCTCATTTGCTAGCAAACTGATGTTCTCACTTGATTTGAACAATTTGCAGCAAAAACAAAAAACTTTGTCCATTTGTTTAGAGTGAACCAACCATTTTCTATCAACCACCACCTTAGTGCTTAACTTTCTAGAATAGTAAGTATATGAAAAACATCTATTAAGAGCATCAACAGGAACTCAAGATTCAATTATCTCACCGGCCCTTTTTGAATCAAAATATCTCTACCCTTATTATTAAGATTTTCTCCTAGGTTTAGGATCAAAGGCATCATGAATAGAAGCCTTGTGCCCATCAACATCATCAATTGAATTTTCAAGAGAGGAAGACGGTACATTTTCAATCTCTGTTGCATTTAATAAATTATCATCAACTTGTTCTTGCCCCTCTTCTTCAATATCAGTTGCATATATTACATTGTCATCAGGAACAACACTACCTGACATTGCAAAAAATTATGCAGAGCACCTCTTTGTGATTCAACTAATTTGTCTACTTGTCTTTGTCCTTTTCTTTTCTCAACCCCGGACAAATGTTTCTTAGGTAACATTTTAAAAATTCTAACACCTAAATTAAAACAAACACGGTCACATGATGTAACGCCCCAGGTTTTTAAGTGGCGTCATTAATGCTAATGACCGAATCAACTGAGTCAAACCTAGTGACATTGGTCAAACCACGGTCAACCTGAGTCATCACCTCGAAAACCGAGTTGACAATCCCTATTGACCCTCTTATCAAGTCTACACACAATTGTGGTCAAACCTTAGTCAAAGGCACGGTCAAACCCTGCTTAAACCCTTATGTCTTTGAACGTCCTCTAGAACTTTTGCCGCGTTCTCCAAATTTCACCTAAACACTTCAAAATCTCCCAATATAAAAGTTGTCCAGTTTTTCAAGGGACACAACTTTCATGTTGGATGGTATTTCAAATTTTGATTGGAAAAGGGTGGAAAACTTGGTCAACTGCAGTAGCGCCTGTTCACCGGAATAGAGTGGCATTCAAAGTTTGGCAACAGTTTGTGCAAAAACCGTTGAGAAAAACATCATAGAGCCTTTGTAAAAGTTGTAGAGGGTAGTGAGATCTACAACTTTGCTTTTTACTCCTCAGTGCACTTTAGTTTCAAAATCTGGAGAAAATCGTGGTCAAAGTGGCATGTACCGAAACGTGTCGTGCTGGAACGCGCGACGTCGCACGCGCCACTGCGTCCCGCGCTCCAGATTACCGCCACGCGTCGCCACTAACGCACCGCTGTACATGCATGCTGAGGCGGGCCTTTGACCCCCGCCCGTGCACCGCACCCCTCGGGACGTCCCCCTCTCGCCACGTGGAGCCCCCGCACTCACCGCCCGCCGCACGCCGCGTTGCCCGTCGGTCCGCCGCCGCCCCTCCCCCCGTGCACACGCGCCTGCCGAGGCCGCCGTTGTACCGCGGCATTAACGCCGGCATATCTTCGCCGCAGAGGCTCTGAGCCGCCCGCGCCACCTATTTAAGCGGAGGGACATCTTCCCCGCGCGAGCCGTGGCAGCCACCGCTCAGAACCGTCGCCGTCTCAGCCTTTGCGACCGCTGCCGTGGAGCCGCCTCCTCCGGCCATCTCTTCCGCAAACTCACATCTCTAGCAGCCGCTCTAGGGCCCCTTGGAGTCTCCACCGCCCTTAATTGCCCCACATGCCTCCTCACCTCACCAGGATTCACCCGCAGCGGCCGCGCCGCCACGGCTTTGCCACCGCCACTCGGCGGCGACCTTCCCGACCCCACCGCCACCTCCAATCACCTCTAGGTGAGCTCTCACACTGCTCTGGCTCGCTTGTTGGCCAAGTCCGGCTGCCTCCTCGCCGGCGGTGAGCTCCCAACACCACCGGGAACCCTTGTGCATTGATTGCATTTTTGCAGGGGCCGGTTGGTAAATGCTGAGGGCATATCTGTGAAGGGTCAAAAGTATCCAGGGACCTGCTCGCAAATTAGAATCTCCAATAGTGTTTGCTCTTGGCTGATTCTTGTAAAATGCATAGAAATTGTAGAAAATTCAGAAAAATGCAAACCCAATTTTGTTGGATTCGTTGTGAAAAATCCTACAACTCTTGTAAAGCATGTCTATGGTTTTTCCCGATAATTTTTGCACGAAAAATAGGAAACTGAAAAACCTAGATCTGTTGTATCTCAAAATCTACAAGTACTCTGTAGTTGAATTTTGGATATGTTGTGTCTTATGTTATGACTAGCTCCTGTACCAAAAATTGCACAAATTTATGTTGTAAATCTTTTTATATGAATTGTTTTCTAATTATGTAGAATCTGTCTAAATGTTTTTTGTAGATAAAATTAGATTTTTGGTGGCCAACTTCTGCATGTTATCTTGCTATGCCAAAATGCACCTCTGGTGTATTAATCACAATTTTATAATTGTCTGAAATATTTATTCTTGAAATATATTTGTTTTTCTTTGTAATTGCATAACTCAAGATTTATAATAGTTCTAGGTGTGTGTGCATTGCATTCCTAGCTTAGTTATGGACCAGAGATCTTGATGTGTATTTATTTTTGTTTGTATTTATCATGTTGTGGTAACTAGCTTTTGTTATCTTTTTGGTATAATTAGTTTCATAGCTCTCCTAAGTGTGCATGTGTGTTCAGTGGCTTTGCATATGAGTTAGTGCTTAATAAACCCTTTCACTAAATTTTATTAATTAATTTTATGAATACAAGTAATGGAAGTCATTTAAGCTTATATTAAAGTAAATTGGAAAATCACCACCTACACACCTAGTGACTTTAGGTTTGTGTGGAAAACATTTTAAAAAGGATAAAGACCAACCCATTGTTGTTTGTGTAATTTAAATTAATTTATTCAAATAAATATGTACATAGTCACCATAAAAAAGAATAATTAATAAAGAACCACGTATTGTTCCTTTTTGGAAGAGTATGCCGAATGTATTTCTTATCTAGGTGAATGTGGTCAACCATGCACCCCATGGTTGTCATTTGTTGATTGTAATTAATTAAACTAAAAATTTTCAAATAAATCTTGCATGTGCATCTTCGTGTAGATCTTCCTGACGGTAGATATACGCTCGTGCCGGAAGGAGGAGACAGAGGTGCTGACGATGAGCTGCAGTACGTGGACGTAGCTCAAGACCATGACCAAAGTCCAGAAAGGCCCAAGGCCAACCTTGCCAATGAAGGCAAGCCCCGGATCATTAACCCTGTCTTTTAAAATTATGCAATTGTTTCTTGCTATGATTGTGCATTTACGTTTCAGGAGTTGAGTTAAAACCCTAGTTGCATGATCCCTAGGTACCTATGCTCTATCACTAGTATGCTGGGTCGATAGCTGCTATGCTTTAGTACCGGTACAAGTCGAGTGATGCTCGTCACTCACGAGAATAGGTTCTTATGTTGGAATCATAAGATCTTTATAAATGGATTGCTCATGTGGTAAGAGCATGGGATTTGGGCTCCGGTCCACTGGCTTTCATGGGCTAAGCTTTTGAACGTACTAAGCACTTGTCGGGAATGGGACCGGTAAGCCTAGTACCTTAATGAGACGGTGCGGAAACTTACTATTACTACTCTTGAGTAATCACCTACCCGGCTAGCTACCGGGGAAGGGGGGTACTTGTGTGATGATGGGTGCCTCGCGGGGTATGCCAACTAACCTTGTACCCAAGACTGTAAGATTCGATCCCAATCTGAGGACTTTTTGGGAACTGCCTGTATGGTTGTCCTCGCGGGGGCACCCTACCGTGTGTTTAGGTTTACCTTGCAAGGTTTAAATCAATTGATTGTCGGCCTCTCACCGTTATCTGAGACTGCTTAATCAACTGGCCATGATATCACGTAATGATGGAACTTGATGAATATTACTGCTTGAATTAATTGTTTGTACAATTCTTGATTGAATTAGTTGGCACACTTAGAAATGGTAATCACTAGAACTTGTGCTTAAATATTGAAAGTAAGGACATACTCTTCGTTGCTTTTCAGCAAGAGGAAACTCCACCACCCAAAAGCCTCTCATGTCTAGAGTTTGGTGATGTAGTTATCACTCGACGGTTAAGTCTTGCTGAGTATTAGTATACTCAGCCTTGCTTGAAAAACTGTTGTTGCAGGTGCTGTTGACCGGGTGGATGACGATAAGTGATGGCATCACGGACGGCCTCCTGTGATGTTTACTGTTGCACTAGTTTATTTTATTTCCACTGTTTTTGAACTCTAAACCTTTACTTATTGTCATGACCAATGGTTTGTAATAATTTAACCCTCAGGGGTAATTTGGACTTAAATTGGTGTTGTACTCTGGACTCGCCTTCGTGTGAGCTTTAATGCATATGTTCAATCCTCTGTATGAATTCCAAGTGATTTACTGGGCGTTAAACTGACAACTAACGACAGGATGATACTTTATTATTGCTTAACGACCAAAGTGGATTAATTTTAGGCGATAGTACAGTATTTTCCTGGGCGGGTTGTCACACATGTGTTATAGAATAGAAGTTCGAAATAATGCAATACAAAACTATAAATAATTAAAGTAAATTGATCACTAAACCTGAACGATTAGTAGAGATGGCAATGGGTACCCGAAACCCGAGTACCCGACGGGTTTTACCCGATAAGGAGACGGGTATGGAATTATATTTCTACCCGTGGGTACATAAATGGGCAATATCATGTACCCATCGGGTAAGCGGGTGCGGGTGTGGGTACATACTACCCATACCCACATACCCGCGGGTAAACCCCCATCTACAATATGTGATAAACGTGTAAAATAATACATTGTTAGTGAAGGATAACTTAATATTGATAACTAACGAAAAATCTTATGCCTTATTAGACTATTAATTAGTTAACAATTATCATTTATCTTTTTCATCAATTAAATTTGTTGATGTATGCACCTTATCACGTGTTATGTTCTCAAATATATTAGTTTACAACGGGTATGCTATCGGGTATGGGTTACCCGACGGGTACAAAAACCCGCGCGGGTGCGGGTATGGGTAAGAACTCGAACCCGCATGCGGGTATGGGTTTTTAAGCGGGTAGGAGTTAGAGTTGGTGGGTGTGGGTATGGAACAGCACTACCCGACGGGTTTCTACCCGTTGGCATCTCTAACGATTAGCGGTAGGTGCTGGCGTGATCAGATCACAAATCAGAATTCGCAATGGTCGCCGTCGACACGCTCTCCATGAGGTGAGGGTTTCACATGAGACACAACCACTGGACCACGCCTCCATCTCCGTCGTGCCTTCGTCACTTCGGGAGTTTATTTTTATGACTTCTGGAGGTTTGGCGGTGGTGGGATTGGAACCACTATTACTACTCGCAGAGGGTGTGAGGCAATAGGAGGTAAGAGGGGTGGTCCGTACGTAGGTGTGCGTCGGGGGGTTTGCAGTTTTGAGGTTTTGCTCCCTTGCTGATTAGGTTGCCAGCCTGTGACTCTGACTCCTGGTAGACAAGCATACGCACCTATATATGGGCTTGGGCCCCTTCGCAGCTTGGGCCCTCAGACATCACACTCGATGCCCAACCCTTAGGGTGGGCCCAGCAAACACTGAAAGACCGGTGCAGTGTTGTCGCAACATGACCTTTAGCTCGGTCGCTGATTGGTAGGAAGGTTGAAGATATTTTTGTAAGATTTTTGGATGTGGATTAATTTTTTAAAACTGTAGGGTATTTTTTAGTTGGAATGCATGGATGTGGATTGATTGTGACAAACTTTGCAGACTTTTCCACAAAATTTCAAACTAGATTTGCTGAAAGTTAGGGTCTTCTATGTAAAAGTATGTGGACTGTGTGTATACTTTTGTTTTTTAAGTAAATGTGTTGATTTTTGTAAAGCACATGTTTGTGGGAGGTGCATGGTTTGCGGGTTCCAAAATACTTGTCATTATGGCTTTTCTAGATACATCTCTTTTGTTATGCATATAGATATAATATTATGTCTAGATGCATAACAAAACAGATGTATCTATAAAAGCCAGATTGACAAATATTTTGAAACTGAGGGAGTACTTGATATGTGGCTCGATCGAGGGAGATGTCGTCAAATTGCCTGAAGGGGTGGCTTAAATGAATGTTAGTCTTGAGGGGGCTTTATTAAATTGTCAGAGCAGTGATCGCACTACAATTTACTTTTGACGAAGTTTGAGGAGGGTTTTGTAAAATTAGCGACCCTCTTGGCATTCTTGCAAAGCTCGAGGGGTTCTCATAAAAATGCCTAAGAGATGGTTGGAATCAAATTATATTTCAACAAACTTTGAGGGGGTTTCCATAAAAATTTCTATGTTTGAGCTCGACTACATATTAATTTTGATAAAGTTTGAGGGGCATATTATAAAATTTGCAACTCCCTTGGCATTTCTTCACAGCTTGAGGTGTTTCCATAAAAGTGCTCGAGAGGTGGCTTGAGTAAATGCTATTACTGTAAAGTTCGAGGGTGTTACATAAAATTACCTGAGTGGGTTGGACAACATATTAATTTCGATAAAGTGTGAGGTTTAAAAAAACTGCCGAGCCTCTTAAAAGGATCTGGACCATCCGCGCGATCCGACGGTCGTGGAATTCTTGACGATGTGACTCAATAGGGAGCAATAATCTCCCCCCGTTTAGGTAACGAATAAAAATAATGTCTCTTCCTGAATATCTATGAATGATCACATATGAAATTAAGATAAAATAAAGCAAAGTGAACGATCGAGAATAACAGGTCATTTGCATCTCGTACCGGATCCGGACAAACTCCACATCTCCACCCATCAAGCGCAACGCACCAGAGACACTAGACTGGAGAGAAGATTTCACAGGTAGGAGTATACGACAAACACAACAAATGTTCATGAATCACAGAATCAGGCAATCTGTATCAGCTGTATTGATTGAATCTGTTAGTGAAACCTTTTCCATCTAAACAATGCTGAACGAAAACCAGTCTGTTCCGATGTCCGTTTCGCCTGTAAGATTCAGATGAGGTGGCCATGAGATATTGAGATAACCCTTTTGCAATGTCAGCACGAAAGTTTTTTTTTCCAAGAAGTCGAGGCAGACTGGGACCCTCGCCATGTTTGAGGCCGGCGACAGGTTCCATTTGGATCGAAGTCGATCATGGTGCCACCACCAAACGATGAGTTTAAGTATATAAGTACAGGATAGGACTGAGGCGGGCTTGGGGTGCCGTGCAAGTGATCAGTTGGTGGTGCTAGCTGCCGTGGCTGCTGGTGCTCTGCTTTGCGTCTCGTTCTTGCCCAGCAATGTTGGCGTCACCGAAACAAGCCCGATCAGGAACAGCACCGCTATCGACTTGGGATCGTATAGGTCATTCAACGATCTCAGGTCGCTCAAAGCAATTCCAGCCTGGAATTCATCAGAAAAACAAAAGTTAGGACAACTGATTAGTGCTCATGAAGATTGCATTTGATGGCAACAGTACAGGAATCGTTGTGACATGTAAATGTGGAAATACTGTACCTTGACAGTCACATAGGCAGCTGGGATAAGGCCAACGGCTGTCGCCAAGAAGAAGATATGGTAGGGCACGTCCACTATAGGTGAAGCAAAATTGATGAAAGTATTGGGCAGTGTTGGAGTGAGTCTCAGGAAAAGCATGTAATTCAACAGCCTCTCTCTTCTTTTTGCAACCTGAAAATAAGTAAATAGCATCAGCCCCTTCAGCTGTGTGCATTTACATTGTAACTTCTACTGCAATAATATAAACTAGACAATGGAGTAACAACAGACTCCTATAGGAATATCAAATCAAAGAAGTACCAATGTCATTGGCAGAAAATTAAGCATAAGACAGCATGCAATTTTTTAGCTAACAAAATGTCAAACAATGCAGGCCCTGCTGTTACCTGCTTTTGGAAAAACATAAGCTTGTCCGGCCACAATGAGAAGACCAGTGGTTTGCCGACCAGCTTGGACAGGAAGTAGCAGGAAGAAGCACCGGCAGTGGCAGCAAAGATCACAAGGGCCAGACCACCGAGCTGCCCAAAGAGGGCCCCAGCAAGCAGAGACATGAAAATAGTCCCTGGGATCATGAACGTCTGCATGAAGATGTACACAGCGCAGTAGCCCACCAGCACCTGGATGGTGTAGTCACTGGTGTAGCCCTCCAGATGGTCACTGCAAGGTAGGTCTTCTACTGTAACAAACATTGGAATGAAAACATATCCATACATCCTTCAACAACATATCGGCAACACTATGAACTAAACTGAGTACTGGTTGCAGATGATAACTTCATGAAACATAGTTGTGCTTTAAGTAGTACCCCTATTTACTGATGAACTGACAAAAAATGCAAACAAGTCTGTACGGTACACTCGATGCTGAATTTGCAGATATCTGAAACCCAGGAGTATTTGTTAACTTACAAGTGACGACACTGAACGAGTACTTCCGTGTGTTCACAAAACTACAACGTGTGTTGTTCGCTAACAGTATATAAAAACCGAACAGCAAGCACATTTCACGAAACAAACTCTGAGAGCTCCCAGGTCCAAAACGTACGACAGTTACAGCTGGTCAGAAAACTTACATCGAAAAGAAAGGATTATGTACTCCACCGACTCCAAAAACTACGGAGTTAATTACTTTCTTCAATGAATTTAGAGGACCACATGCAGAAAAGTGCATGAACCTAAACATCCTTTGATTTGGATAACCATGTCACGACTTCATGTTCTACTTCACTGTATTCCTAAACATTTGATTGACTATATGAACATGGCAAAGCGTCAGGAGCATAGTGGAACTACAATACTCTTGCAAGTTCCTACTCAAGCTAATTTTCAGTCAATATTTGCAGACTGCTGCTTCATCGCCCAACAGCAAACATGGATTATTTTTGCAGCACACAAAGGAAATTCGTTCAACAGAACCACTGAATTCCTGATCAAACTTCCAATCAAAGGGATCCGTCTCATTCTCACGTCCGCAAAAATCCACATAACCTACCGCAGCAGAACAAACCAAGGAGCCAGTTATACTACCAAGGAAGCAGAACTGAATAATTTTGAGGAATTGCTAATTTTGGCCCAAATCTTAGAATGCAATCCAACAAAATAATAGCTTAAACAAAATAATGTTATGAAAAAGCAAAAACAAGTAGAATATTTACTGAACAAAACAGTGAACTTATACAATTGAAGATTTAATTAGAGGCACAAAAACGAGATTTATCCCCCTTGTTAACCTCTAAACTACAAACCAACAGCAAAAGAGAAATTTTCGAAAAGAGAGAGAAAAGTTTGATTTGTTGCACGGAATTAGAACTTGTACGAACGGAGGGGATTGGATTACGTGAGGACTCGGAGCTCCTGGAGGTTGTGGGGTAGCTTGAGGAAGCTGTAGTCGGAGTGGGGCATGGAGACGTAGACGCCCGCCAGCGCCGCGGCGAAGATGGCGGCCACGGCGGTGAGAAGCGCCGCCTCCCACACCGGGAACTTGTCCTCCTTCGCCATCTCGTCCTCTTCCTCCTCCCCTCTTCCACCTGCAAACTCTTCCGCTGGTTGGCCGTTTGGGCGAGGTCGTGAGCGAGCGCGTGCGCCGTGCGGGGAACGAGACGAGAGGAGAGAAGAGGGACTCCTCTACAGTTAAGAGCTGCAGGTTGAGGTCACTGCAGGTGGGCCTATCCCCACGTGTCAGTGGCCCGTACAGGAGGGGAGGGTCCAATGGACTTCGGTTACGCTTCTCATCTTTCTTGTCTAGTACTCGCTTTTAGGAAACGGAGAGATTTGGAATATTCCCTCCACCTGTTTTTATGATTTTTTACACGGAGTTAGCACTCTGTTCTTTGACAGATATGATTTTTTACACGGACTTTCTCTGTTCTGTGCTGCCATGCTTCAAGGGTTGGGGTTTCTATAGTGGATTTGCTGTTTGCATGATGCATCTCAGCCTTTTCTCTCTCCCCTTTAAGGGCTGAAATTTAATTGAGGTATTATTATTTTTCTCCCCTTAAAATTATTTTGATGTTCTTTGTCCTGAATCTTGATGTAGCCTAGCCTGTGTTTCTCTCCTTTTGTTTAAGACAGATTTTCAGTTTGTTTTTTAGTTTGTTTTTTGTTTTTTGTTTCAGCGTCTGAAATTGAATATTTATTTTGGCCACAAGATCAACAAACAAATCAATTGTGACAACCTGCCTAGGAAAATACCGTACTATCGTCTAAGACCGATCCACTTTGGTCACTAAGCAATAGTAAAGTATCATCCTGTCGTTGATTGCCGGGTTAACACCCGGTAAATCACTTGGAATTCAAACAGAGGATCGACACATGCATTAAAACTCACGCGAAGGCGAGTCCAGAATACAATATGAGTTAAAAACATTTTATTACAAACCATAGTTCCTGACCTGGAGTCAATATTCAGAGTTCGAAAACAACGGAAATAAATTAAACTAGCACAACGGTAAACATCACAGGAGGCCAGCTGTGATGTCATCACTTGTCGTCACCCTCCCGGTCCACAACACCTGCAACAACAGTTTTAAAGCAAGGCTGAGTATACTAATACTCAGCAAGACTTAACCGTTGGGTGATAACTACATCACCAAACTCTAGACATGAAAGGCTTTTGGCCGGTGGAGTTTCTTTTGCTGAACAGCTACTAAGAGTAGGTCCTTACTTTCAATATTTTAGCAAGAGTTCTAATCGCTTACCCTTTCTAAGTGTGCCAACTAATTCAATCAAGAATTGGACAAGCAATTAATTCATACAACAGTATTCACCGAGTTCCATCATTACGGGATATCATGGCCAGTTGATTAAGCAGTCTCGGATAACGGTGAGGGGCTGACAATCGATTGATTTAAACCTTGCAAGGTAAACCTAAACACACGGTAGGCTGCCCCCGCAAGGACAACTTCCTAGGCAGTTCCCAAAAGTCCTCGGGTTGGGAACAAAGCCTACAGTCCTGGGTACAAGGTTAGCTGGCATACCCTGCGAAGTACCCAGTCTCACACATGCACCCCCCTTCCCAGTAGCTAGCCGGTAAGGTGAATACTCAAGAGTAGTAGGGAAAAGTTCCCACACCGTCTCATTAAGGTACTAGGCTTACCGGTCCCATTCCCGGCAAGTGCTTAGTACGTTCAAAAGGTTAGCCCACGAAAGCCACTAGACCGGAGCCCAAATCCCATGCTCTTACCACATGAGCAATCCATTTATAAAGATATTATGATTCCAACATAAAAACCTATTCTCGCGAGTGACGAACATCATTCGACTTCTTTCGGGTCCTATAACATAGCAGCTATCGACCTAGCATACTAGTGAAAGAGCATAGGTACCTAGGGATCATGCATCTCGGGTTTCAATTCAACTCCTGAAACGTAAATGCACAATCGTAGCAAACATAATTGCATAATTTTAAAAGTCAGGGTTAATGATCCGGGGCTTGCCTTCGCTGGCAAGGTTGGCCTTGGGCCCTTCTGGACTTGGGTTCCGGTCTTGAGTTACGTCCACGTATTGTAGCTCTTCGTCGGCCCCTCCGCCTCTTCCTTCCGGCACGAGCGTACGTCTACTGGCGGAAAGATCTACACGAAGATGCAAATGTAAGATTTACTCGAAAATTTTTACTTCAATCAATTACAAACAATAAATGACATCCATGGGGTGTATTGGTTGGACACATTCACCTAGATAAGAAATACATTTAGCACACTCTTCCAAAAAGGAACAATTTGCAATTCTTTATTAGATATTCTTTTTGATAGTGACTGTGTACATATATATGTAAATAATTTAATTCAACTTCACAACAGTAGTGGGTGGGTACACTTAGCCTTTTTAAATGATTTACAACCACACACAAGGTTATTAGGGATGAGTTGGTGATTTCTCCCTTTTAAAGGACTATTAAACCCTTAATGGCCTTCAAAGCTTTTATTCATGAAATTAATTAATAAAATTCAGTGGATGGGTGTGTTACACACTAAACACCTATAACATGCCACTGGACAAACATGCATGTTTTGGATAGCTAGAAATTAATTCTTTTTGAAAATGACAAAGCTAGCTAGAAGGACAAGGTAAATGCACACAAAAATAAATACTTTACAAAATGATCCAAATTTTCTCACACATGTCATATGGTCCGAAACTAGCTTAGGGTTGCAGCCCATACACCTAGAACTATTATGAAACTTGAGTTATGCATTTACAAAGAAAAACAAGCATAATTCAAGAATAAATATTTCTGATAATTATAAAATTGTGATTAATTCATCAGAGGTGTGTTTTGGGATAAAAAGACAGTATGCAATTAATTTTAGCTACAAAAATCATTTATGCAGATTCTACAGAAATGGAAAACAATTTTATAAAAAGATTTACATCATAACTTTGTGCAATTTTTTGGTACAGGAGCTAGTCATGACCTGACACACAACATATCCAAAAATTAGCTACAGAAGATTCATAGATTTTGAGATATTGCAGATGTAGGTTTTTCACCTTTCTATTTTTCATGCAAAAACTATCAGGAACTAGCTTAGGAAAGACTAACAAAAGTTGTGGGATTTTTCACCACGAATCCAACAAAATTGGGTTTGCATTTTTCTGATTTTTTTACGATTTTCTACGCAATTTACAAGAATCAGCAAAGGCACTATACTATTTGAGATCAGCTTTTACGACTAGGCCCTTGACAGGTTTTCCGGATTTACGGACAGGCCCCTGGTTTACAAAAATCTTCCTGGAAAGAATGGGGAGCCCGCAATTGGGTCCCCGGGCTCCGGCGGCTCTGGCGGGGGTTTCGGCCGGGGGAGCTGGGGAAAGACGTAGGAGCTCACCACTGCTCGATTTAGGGCCGAGGAAGGGGCGGGGCGGCTTCCGGCGGCGGCGGTCCGCGGCTCCCGGCGGCGGCCGGCCGCTGGAGCTCTAGCTCCGGCGAGGTTGGGGCCGGGGCAACGGATTGGAATTTACATGAAAGTTGTGTCCCTCAACAAGCTGGACAACTTTCATATTGGTAGATTTTGAAGTGTTTAGATGAAATTTGGAGAACGCGGCAAAAGTTTCAGACGACATTCGCCGACATCAATGGCTAAGCCGGGTTCAACTGTGTCTTTGACCAAGGGTTGACCACGGGTGTGTGTAGACTTGGTCAAGGGGTTCAATATGTTTCATTGGCGAGGTTTTTGAGGTGATGACCCAGGTTGACCTAGGTTTGACCAGTGTCGACCGATTTGATTCGGCTGATTCGGTCATTAGCGTTAATGACGTTAATTAAAAACCTGGGGCGTCACAGCCTACCCCCTTAAGAAGAATCTCGTCCCGAGATTCGAATTTACAAGAGGAGGTGGGGAAGGGTTTGTGGATAGAGGTGTTACCCATAGGGTTAAGCTGGTCTGGCTTCTTTTGAAGAATCGGGTTCTTGCCGTGAACACACTTAGCTGCTCCGAGGTTCTAATCCTGATGCCGGAGATTTGGGCAATTATGTTTGTAATGTCCGGGTTGTCTACAATTGTAGCACAAACGGGGTGGAAGGTCTCCGGGCTTGGAAATTTGTTGCTGGCCTTTCTTGATGAGGCGGAGCTTCTTCTTCTTCTTTTTCTTTCTTAACCTTGTGGCTTGCGAGAGCATTTCGCCAACAGGGAGTTGAGTGGCCTTGCTAGTGCCACGTCTTGGTTTGCCCTCACGTGGACGAGTCTCCTTACAGGTAATTTCCCACTCACTTACATCTATCCTAGCTAATACTCGCTTGTTGCCTCGATTTGCTCTCTCTTCTTGTCTAAGGTCCATTGGTAGTTGAGAGAGTGGTAATATGGAGTCGGAGGCCTGGGGTGGGTCTTGATTAACATACTCCACCAACAGATTGAACAACCGGGCTTGTTCGACCATAGAGGCAGATAAGGATTGAGAGAGACTGTCTACCAAACTAGTTTGAGATGGTTCCTCGTAACGTCCTTGGATAATATCGTACACCATCTGGTTCAGCATGGAATTCTGTCCTTCCAACAGTTGAGTGGCACCGACAATGGCGTTTATGTCACTTTGAGTAGGTACTTCAGGCGAACAGGGCTGAGAAGGTCGGAGCTTCTGTTGCATCAGCGACATTTGTTGTAGTTGTTGAGCCATCCGTTGTTGTGCCTGCAGGATCTGGCACAACACATCGGTATGAGCTGCCATGAAAGCTTCGATCAGCGTCGTGGGTGGCGGTAGTGTTAGATCACCGCTACCCGATGCACAAAAACCATTGGGGTTATTCCGTGCCGGTCTGAACATCTGAAAATTAGATCCCTAATCAGTACATGTTCAGAATCTCACCCAGAAACTCATACTTCAAACATGCTTTACGAAACTCGTTCATGGTAAGTAATGTGAACCGGACATTAACAGTCACGAGTATCAAATCTGTAAAGCTCTGTTTACACGTCCCAATATCGGGAATTTAGATGAAACAAAAGGTACAAGGTGCGTTCCCTTACTACCTCATCGCCATTCATGAGGAAGCGGCCGATGAAGGTGCACATGAACAGCTAATAGTAGACAGATTCCGCCTAAGATACAGAGATACATCCCTATCAATGTCCGACGAAAAGACTCGAACTCTTCCGAAGACTGAGTCATGGGTGGCGGCTTGGCTTGAGTTCTTCTTCCGGTCTACTTCCGAGCTTCATCTCGATGCTGTGGATGAAGACGGAGGACAGCTTGCTCGGCGAGGAACGGAATAGACGGGAGAGATGGGCTAGTGGTAATGTGGCCAAGGCTAGCTAGAGGCAAAACAAGAGCGGTGGTGATGCCGAGCTTGGACAGAAATGGAGCTTTCGCATTGGCGGTTCTGGGTAAAGGACTTCCCTTTTATGGCCGCTGTGGGCGGTAACGGTCAGCTAACCAGCCAGGTATTTGGTGTAGACAACACGGAGCTCAACAAGGTCAGCCCGTGAGGTCTCAGCGTCGTGAGTACGGTTGCGGAAAAAGATGGCGGGGTGGCGTCAAGGCGTCATACGGTCGTGACACCGATGATGATGGGGTTCAACGGCCTAAAGAATTGACCGTGATGGGGAGGAAAACGAGAAAAACTCAGTGTACTTCGCTTTACGCTCGCGATAGCAATAAAGAGAAATGTAGCAAAAAGCTTCGGTCGATCCTGGGTTACTTCCCTGCTCGATTCCGAGGATCTGAAGGTTATGAGTACGAATCGAGATGAATACACGATGGGTGACTTCCCCACATTGACTTTTCGAGAACCTTGATGGCTTGAGAAAGGTTCTACTTTCATTGCCTCCACTTGGCTTAGCAGGAAGGGGCTAGATACTTCAAGGTCGTTGAGATTTGCGACAAGGGACCAAATCGACAGAGATTTCCAAAAGGACCATTACGAAGGAAAGGAAGGCTAATAAAGAGTTCCATAAGTCCTTTTACGAAAGATAACTTCATGCGGAAACTTCAGAATAATCTTGCTCACACCTTTACTTAACTTGCGAGTGTGAGGCGTTGACAACTCATTATTTTTAAGGTGCAAGAATTCTCAAAGTTGATGCGATGCACATGCTTGTGCAGTATGGTGCTCATGATGCATGTTAGAATGACTCGGTTACCCATATGATGAGTTAGTGATTGCGAGGGCAATCAAAGGCGGAGAGAGGATCGGAGTGGTGAGTCGCTTTCTCACAACCAAGATACCTAGCGCGCTCCTAGTGGCAGTCGTGTGGCTGCAGCACGCACGATGCCCTAGGTTCCGTCGCGGCACCTTTGGCTATGGGATCACCACATCACCATCAAGAGAAGCAGAGTATGAGTATGGAGTTTCCATGCGGATGCACGTTAGTGTACCCGAGCTTCCCAAATGCATATGCTATGTAGTGCATGCTCAAGAGCAACATTTTTTATTTAAATCACAAGGTTGTGAGCAAGACAAAGAATAAGTTCGGAATTGAGGATTTGATTGGATCTTTGATTGGCATGAAATTTTCGGACCACAGAACTTGATTGATCACAACTAGCATAGATAATGCCTTACGAACATTACTGCTGAAAGAGATGTTTAATCTAGGCATCACATTGATGAGGGTTTTCAGAATTACCAAACAACATTTGGAATTACAATGCAGACTAGCTGCACAACAAGGTTCCTAGTTCGACCAACCGCAATAGTTAACCAAATGCGGTTATTTGCACACTAGGGTTTCCCTACAACACTACACTACACTCCTATGACTTAGAATTTTATTTCCCACATACAAACTTCCTAGGGTGGGATCTTCTACACTGAGGGACTATGGTGACTCGGGTCCAGACTCAATTCCATATTCTCCTTGGATGTCCTCAGCATCTCCTTCTCCTGCTGGTCCAGGAATGGCAGGTTCCAGAGGTGGAACTGCTATAGCTTCCAGTTGATTTTCTAGTTCAAGCATATACTGGTCGTTATGCTGCAACAGGAAATTCTGCTCATGTATGATCTCACTCAACTCTTGTATCTTTGTCTTGTCCCTGCGTCTTTCCTTCTGGAGAGCAGCTATCATGGCTCGGGCTTCCTTCAATGCTTGAGTTGTACACTCCACTTCTTTAACTTTGTATCTATAGATTTGGTGTCTATAGAATACACTTTCTCCCACCATCCGTCGATAGGTGTCGTACATGGCTTCTGAAAAGCAGACTGAGGTGACAAGCTCAGGAGAGTTGCTCTGCGCTGGAAGGATAGCTTCACGTTCGCCACCCGGTCCAGCGTGTCGCTCAGGTACAGGAATTACTTTGGCTGCAGAGTCGACTATCTCGTCAGGGTGCTTCCCACAGAAAGTTGAGTGCTTCGAGAGCAGCCTTCTGCACCGTGTCGGACAAGTTTCACCCTTGTGCCTTACACTCCCACTCTTCCCAAGCAGGATGGGGTCGGGCACATGGAAATCTTCACCTTTACTTCACAACAAAGGAGTTGGCATGCGGTCATGACCTCACGTGTCGAGTACTCTGGGTAAGTGGTGTACCCAAAGTCCTTCTGGGTGTCCCACAAAAGTGCAGGAAATCTACCCTCTTCGAGGTAGTTCACGAGAGTCCACGATTCCACATCAGCCGACGTAGAGCCAGCGTTGTCCATCTGGACATAACGACAAAAGTGAGAATCAGTCGGGTGCGAGTGTACAAGGGTAACTCGATCCACGAATACGGATAGGGTTAAGGTATGGGGTAATTATGTATACTAAAATACCAATGTATGCTGAACTCGAACGAGCAGGCATACATAAAGATATAAAGTTCTGGTAATCGGAAACCGAACTTCCTAACTCAAACCAGAGTCCAACACTTCTCAAATTTGCGTAGTAACTTAGCAACGTTATGAGACTCAAGTTGGGTATGCAAGGTTGAGCTAGAAAAATTAGGAAAGTGCTTACCTAAGTGAGATCTCAAAGGGTTCTAGGAAGATAGCAAGACAAGGGTTGACTAACCGAGCATAACTTGCGGTAGACCTAAGTTATGATCGTGAACTTCGGCGAGCAGAACTAGATTAGATTGGAGCAACCTAGATAGAGATCACCTAGACTAAAGATTCTTAGACGAGAACAGCAATCTAAGCAACAACTCTAATAAATTTCATGCACAACAACACATCTACACTTGAGAGGCTAGGCAGGACAAAACACACTATCACTATTTTACCTTAGAGATCACGGAAACAGATATGAGTTCAGTTTAGATTCTTCCACGACTTTTAGCATGATGCAAGACGTCCTATTCGTTCTCACAAGGCATTCAGCCAAAACTCGACGTTAGCGCAGGTGGCATGGCACATACACGTATCTCCCTATAATAACTAGTCGAGCACTAGTTGATGCTCACTTAGCGACTTACGAAACGAGGTCAGGGTACCTGCAGAAATTCACAGAACACAACGAACCTTTCATGCCAGCACTCATGAAAGCGTTCCCATACATTACCGTTCACTATAGAAACGACATCCGTGCGTTAAGCCGCTGCATGGACAGCGTCCAACCTCGTACATTCTCCGTTTGAATGGAGTGTATCCTTGCCTCGCATATTCGACATGCGGAATGCTCATGTATAAAACACGTGGCAACAACACAACTCATAACCAGACGCGAAGATGGGATCCGTGGAATGGATCACTCCATCAACCCTCGCAATTCCCGTGATGCGGTACAGCACACGTATAAAACACGTGGCTCATCTAGTTTGGTTGTGCAAGAAAGTAAGTCTGACATAAAGTAATGTGCTGGAAGTTAGCAAAATAAACCATAGGTTAATAAGCCACCTGAAAGAAACCAAAAATTCCCTCTAGGGCCTCTCGGTCTAGTTTATCCTTAACGGACCAACGTGTTTTACAAATCCAAACAATCTTGGCAATTTTTATTCCAAAAATCATGTGATTAAGATTGTTAATTAAGCTCTGGTGCATGCAATCGCTCTGATACCAGCTGTGACAACCCGCCCAGGAAAATACCGTACTATCGCCTAAGACCGATCCACTTTGGTCACTAAGCAATAGTAAAGTATCATCCTGTCGTTGGTTGCCGGGTTAACACCCGGTAAATCACTTGGAATTCAAACAGAGGATCGACACATGCATTAAAACTCATGCGAAGGCGAGTCCAGAGTACAACATGAGTTAAAGACATTTTATTACCAACCATAGTTCCTGACCTGGAGTCAAGATTCAGAGTTCGAAAACAGCGGAAATAAATTAAACTAGCGCAACGGTAAACATCACAGGAGGTCACCCGTGATGTCATCACTTGTCGTCACCCTCCCGGTCCACAACACCTGCAATAACAGTTTTAAAGCAAGGCTGAGTATACTAATACTCAGCAAGACTTAACCGTTGGGTGATAACTACATCACCAAACTCTAGACATGAAAGGCTTATGGCCGGTGGAGTTTCTTTTGCCGAACAGCTACCAAGAGTAGGTCCTTACTTTCAATATTTTAGCAAGAGTTCTAATTGCTTACCCTTTCTAAGTGTGCCAACTAATTCAATCAAGAATTGGTCAAGGAATTAATTCATACAACAGTATTCACCGAGTTCCATCATTACGGGATATCATGGCCAGTTGATTAAGCAGTCTCGGATAACGGTGAGAGGCCGACAATCGATTGATTTAAACCTTGCAAGGTAAACCTAAACACACGGTAGGCTGCCCCTGCAAGGACAACTTCCCAGGCAGTTCCCAAAAGTCCTCAGGTTGGGAACAGAGCCTACAGTCCTGAGTACAAGGTTAGCTGGCATACCCCGCGAAGTACCCAGTCTCACACATGCACCCCCTTCCCGGTAGCTAGCCAGTAAGGTGAATACTCAAGAGTAGTAGGGAAAAGTTCCCGCGCCGTCTCATTAAGGTACTAGGCTTACCAGTCTCATTCCCGGCAAGTGCCTAGTACGCTCAAAAGCTTAGCCCACGAAAGCCACTGGACCGGAGCCCAAATCTCATGCTCTTACCACATGAGCAATCCATTATAAAGAGCTTATGATTCCAACATAAGAACCTATTCTCGCGAGTGACGAACATCACTCGACTTCTATCGAGTCCTATAGCATAGCAGCTATCGACCTAGCATACTAGTGAAAGAGCATAGGTACCTAGGGATCATGCATCTAGGGTTTCAACTCAACTCCTGAAACGTAAATGCACAATCGTAGCAAACATAATTGCATAATTTTAAAAGACGGGGTTAATGATCTGGGGCTTGCCTTTGCTGGCAAGGTTGGCCTTGGGCTCTTCTGGACTTGGGTCCAGGTCTTGAGTTACGTCCACATATTGTAGCTCTTCGTCAGCCCCTCCGCCTCTTCCTTCCGGCACAAGCGTACGTCTACTGGCGGAACGATCTACACGAAGATGCAAATGCAGGATTTACTCGACGATTTTAATTCAATCAATTACAAACAATAAATAACATCCATGGGGTGTATTGGTTGGACACATTCACCTAGATAAGAAATAAATTTAGCATACTCTTCCAAAAAGGAACAATTTGCAATTCTTTATTAGATATTCTTTTTGATAGTGACCGTGTACATATAATATGTAAATAATTTAATTCAACTTCACAAACAGTAGTGGGTGGGTACACTTAGCCTTTTAAAATGATTTACAACCACTCACAAGGTTATTAGGGATGAGTTGGTGATTTCTCCCTTTTAAAGGACTATTAAGCCCTTAATGGCCTTCTAAGCTTTTATTCATGAAATTAATTAATAAAATTCAGTGGACGAGTGTGACACACACTAAACACCTATAACAAGCCACTAGACAAACATGCATGCTTTGGATAGCTAGAAATTAATTCTTTTTGAAAATGACAAAAGCTAGCTAGAAGGACAAGGTAAATGCACACAAAAATAAATACTTAACAAAATGATCCAAATTTTCTCACACATGTCATATGGTCCAAAACTAGCTTAGGGATGCAGCGCATACACCTAGAACTATTATAAACTTGAGTTATGCATTTACAAAGAAAAACAAGCATAATTCAAAAATAAATATTTCTGATAATTATAAAATTGTGATTAATTCACCAGAGGTGTGTTTTGGGATAAAAGACACTATGCAATTAATTTTAGCTAAAAAATCATTTATGCAGATTCTACAGAAATGGAAAACAATTTTTATAAAAAGATTTACATCATAACGTTGTGCAATTTTTTGGTACAGGAGCTAGTCATGACCTAACACACAACATATCCAAGAATTAGCTACAGAAGATTTATAGATTTTGAGATATTGCAGATCTAGGTTTTTCACCTTTCTATTTTTCATGCAAACACTATCAGGAACTAGCTTAGGAAAGAATAACAAAAGTTGTGGGATTTTTCACCACGAATCCAACAAAATTGTGTTTGCATTTTTCTGATTTTTCTACGATTTTCTACGCAATTTACAAGAATCAGCAAAGGCACTATACTATTTGAGATCAGCTTTTACGACTAGGCCCCTGACAGGTTTTCCGGATTTACGAACAGGCCCCTGGTTTACAAAAATCTTCCTGGAAAGAATGGGGAGCCCGCAATTGGGTCCCCGGGCGCCGGCCGGCGGCGGCCTTGCCGGATTCCGGCGGCTCCGGCGGGGTTTCGGCCGGGGAGCCGGGGAAAAGACGTAGGAGCTCACCACCGCTCGATTTGGGGCCGAGGAAGGGGCGAGGCGGCTTCCGGCGGCGGCGGTCTGCGGCTCCCGGCGGCGGTGGCCGCCGGAGCTCTAGCTCCGGCGAGGTTGGGGCCGGGGGCAACGGATTGGGCGGCTCGGACGGCCTTTGGTAGGGGCTAGAGGAGGTGTAGAACTCCATAGTTGGGCAATGCGACCGATGGAACTCGGGCTCGCCGCGGCGCCCCCGCCCTCGGCGCCGGCGGACGGCATGGCCGGCGCGGATGCCCGTGGCGGGGCGCGGGCGCGGGGGTCGGCGCGCGGCGTCGTGCGCGGGCGCGTGCGCGAGAGCGCCGGCGGCCGGGTTGATTTTCTTGTGTTAAACTGGCAGTGTTTGACCGAGTTTTGCTCAAAAATTTTGAATAGAAGTGCACAAAGTGGTAAATAGGAAAGTTGTAGATCTCACTACCCTCTACAACTTTTACAAAGGCCGTAAGGTGTTTTTCTCCATGGATTTTGCACAAAACGCTGCCAAACTTTGAATGCCGCCCTGTTTGGGGAAACAGGAGGTACTGTCGGTTGACCACGTTTTTCACCAATTTCCACTCAAAATTTGAAATGCCAATCTACATGAAAATTGTGTCCCTCAACAAGCTAGACAACTTTCATATTGGTAGATTTTGAAGTGTTTAGGTGAAATTTGGAGAATGCGGCAAAAGTTCCGAACGACATTCGCCGACATCAATGGCTAAGCCGGGTTCGACCGTGTCTTTGACCAAGGGTTGACCATGGGTGTGTGTAGACTTGGTCAAGGGGTTCAATAGGGTTCATTGGCGAGGTTTTCGAGGTGATGACCCAGGTTGACCTAGGTTTGACCAGTGTCGGCCGGTTTGATTCGGCTGATTCGGTCATTAGCGTTAATGACGTTAATTAAAAACCTGGGGCGTCACACCAATGTTCTAAGAGCACGAGATAGAAATGTTCCGCACCATAAAAAAAGCTTCCAGCTTCATGGTTTAAATGTTCTTGTGTCCAGATTATTTGTTCTTGTACAATGTGTTACCTAGGCAGGCTCCAAAGCTTCAAATGTTCTTGCGTACACAGAGTAAATTTTCTAAATGTCATTGAAAATTGTAACTCGTCTCTCGTATGCCATCTAGCGACATATCCAAGATTTTTTTTTACAAATAACAATTCCCAAGAGGCAGGCTCCAAAGCTTGAAGTGTTTTACCTTGGAAGATTACAGTGGCCTGGTAGAAGGGCACCCAAAGTGAGATTTAGCATACGCGTGTTGTCAAATAATTTTTTCTTTAGAAAAATATTGGTGCTGGGAGACGGTATGTACCCCTGCTCTGGCTCTGCATATGCTCATGCTGGTTCTGACTTGCCGCCTTCATATGTTTTATTAGGTGGGTCTTTCCTGTTCCCACACATATCTGGTTGGGTGAGTCACGACGAAAATGCTGATATGTTGCAAGTCCCGCGCATACACAGATACGCAGGTATGTAGTTCTTCTATGCTCCGGGAACAACCATAATTTGTAGGCAACAAATGTGCTCGAAACAGGAGGATTTGTGGTTGTTGCACGATATCAAGCAAGTCCCGCCACGTTTTTCAGGTCTAAATAAACGAGGCCGTTCGGTACATACCACAGTTGGAAAGCCGGAAAACTCCATGTCACCAATCATCCGTTGGCCGTTGCAAGGAGAAAGGGCAAATTTTACCGAACCAATCACCCCGTGATCCCCTTGTGTAGCGGTGCAGCCCCTGTTGATGGGATCTCATCACTACCAGTACGGGTACGGCCGCAAGAGAGAAGAGCAACCTCTGCAACGTGCGTGGGCGTACGTGGACCGGTTGTATTGGACATGTTGGCATGAGGTCCACATCCTGTGCGAATTCTGTAGCATGTTTTTTGAAAAAAAAAATCCAATGGGACAAGGGGCGCTTTCGGTTGGATTTCAGAATTCCCAGCCATCGATATCACTTGTGTGTGTGGCTCGTTTCTGTTCTGCATGACAGGCTTACAGGGCTGCTGCGTAGGATAGTCGTCACACTCGCACTGAGCCACTGGCATGTTAATTATATGTGATTTCCAAGCGAGGTTTGCAACTTGCAATACAGGCACGGGATATGCCGAGACAAGGATCGGTGCTGGTGGTGAGGTTGCACAACGGTAGGAGTTGCTACTTATTGGCACATGAGAGTAGGATAGTATTACTTCAAAATTGTCGTTTGCCATCCGATCCTCTTGTTATCATCATGGCCATATATAGGGGCTATCCCAAAGTGATAAACATATCTGATTTTGATCAGCAGCGGATCTAGCTGTGGGTCAGGTGGGGCTCAAGCCCCCCTATCATCGTGGAACACTCAGAGCCCCTTAGCCCCTCCTAAAAGTTTCTGCCATGGATGCAAGGTTCGAGCCGATCTAGACGAGTTTTCTGGAGGTTGATGACGAGTTGAGATGGGCAAACGGAAGTAAACTGGGCTGTCAGGCTTCCACGAGCCCGTGACACGTGGAAAATCAATCTGGCCCATTAAATAGCTCAGGCATCAGGCCTTATTATCTCACGCAGACTAACCGGCCCATTCTTTTTCTGTTGTCGTCACCAACAGCAGGCCGGCCGCCGGCAGCGCGAAGCAGGCGGCCCTTTTTTCCTTTATGCTCATAGATATTGACTTGTTTGCCTTTGCTACAGTGAGCCCTCTAAGCATAAATCCTAGCTTAGCCACTGATTTTGATGGATCTACTCAATATCTCTTGTCGGCTTAGATTACCAGCCAAACCACTCAAAAGAAAAATGAAATATCTATCTTCCTCTTAAAAAAAGAGAAATAAAATACGCTCCCTTAATATTCTCTGTTTCTTCTAAGCATATATATGATTGGTAGATGATAATTGTACTGTGTTGTTTATTCGAATCAAAATCTGCAACCAAGAAGACTTAATTAACATAGCATGTGCAAGTATTCATGAAACTATTCATAAACCCTACCCGGCAGAGTAAATGAGTATCACAAATCAACACATTTTCTTCTATTTTTGAATGGAGAAAAAAAGATGGTAGTACGAAGATTTCATATCCCACACTGTGCACTGCAAAAACATAAAAGTTATCTCCATAGTTCTACTACCTCTTAAGTAACTTACATGGGAAACATATTATTGGTAATTCGTTAGAGATGCTCTTTCATAAAAAAAGTAAAACCAAGAAGATAGTCACTGTCACACCCGATTTTACAACGAAACCGAATGCATCTCACGTGTGCGCCAGGATCATTTTACACACACATGATAGACAAAACGAGAGTAATACCATTGCAGTAATATAACGTTCAAGAGTTTAAATCAGTATGATAACCATTATTACATCCATAGGGGTGGACTCGAAGGTCCGAACACGACGATAACTAAACGACGACGAGCAACTCCATCGTTGACATCCACAGGCATGATGACTGGGGGATCCGCATGCCTAGAACTCCTCGAAGTCACTCCAGTACTCGTCCTCGCCTCCGACGTTCTCCTCTGAACAGCGGTAAGCAAGGGTGAGCACACTTATGGTTGGAGCTCAGCAAGTGGGGGAAACAATGCAAGGCTATCAAGGATAGGCTATGGTTCACAGCGGTAAGCATTTTATAAGTTGGTCAAGTTTTATTAGCAAGCGCCTAATTACTAGGTGTAAGTGTATACCCACCCACTTAACCTTAAAAGAAACCTCAAACCAAACCACCAACCCATGATTTGCATTAATCTTCAAGTTTATTAATCATGTGAGGGTCCAAGCCGCTCATGACCGTGAGCACGGCTGATCGATCGCCTTTACACTCGGCAGAGGTTGTACACTTTACCCACGGCTCGTGTTCCCCATCTTGCCCGGGTTAGCCGGACCCTTAAACACTTCCAAGGTGAGTGGCTAGGGGTCCACTATGAAGCCTTTACAAAGGAAAGAAGAGAAACCAACGGCCCGCAACAAGATTCTGAAGGCGGAGCGGACCATAACCCTCCCTAATGGTCAACACCTTAGCCAAGGTCGCTACCCCAAAAGGACCGGGCTATACCCCTTCAACTCCGGCCCCCTGTGCCCCTCTCGGAAAAGAGCTATCAGCTAACCCACTCTCCTAATTAATTGGCTAAGCCAGAGCCATGTGGACTGTGGTTGTACTGTTATCTTGGGTGGTTCTCCATGTTCCGATTATGAATCAAGTTATCTTGTATTAAGCACAAGCACATAATATAGGCAAAACTGAGATGTATAACATAAACAAAGCATAACCAAACTCATGTAAAGCAAACTAAGCATTTATCTACCCCAAACATTTGTTTAAACAGGGTTGATCAAGGTAAAGTGGTAAAGCATCTAGTCAAGTCCTTAGCTAGGTGTTTGCCCATCAGGTTTATGCATAACAACAGAATAGTAAACATTGTTTAGCATGCGGTGTCATAGGTTCAAAAAGATTATGCAGAGGGGGAAAGCCACTTGCCTTCCTCTACAAGCTGGGTGAAATCCTCCTCGAAGACAGCTCTTCCCGATCACCTCCGACAGGGGAGCTCGGACGAAACGAGCACGATATCTACGAGTCAAACATGGATAACAAACAATAAACAAAACAGTACACCAAACAGTAACAAAACTGGTAAATTTACTATTTAAAAGATTCTACTCGTCGAGACGATCATTTTGATATATAGAACGCTAAAAACGGAGTTAAAATGAAAAAGATATGATTAAAACAGTTTACAGGGGCCTATCTGCAAGAAAACTAAGTTTATAGGGCTTTTATAAATAAAATCAGGGGCTAAAACATAATTTTATATAAAAACTAAAGGGCCTAGGTGCTAAAACTCAAGAAAAGGACCCCTAACACTATTATCCAGGGTAGACAGGGGCTAGATTGCAAAAACCAGAACCTATCCGTAAAGATTCTTAAAGGTGGAAGGACCGGCTTGCTAAAGTTTGAAAACTCAGGGGCTCTTAAGAAAAAGGACCGCAGCCGCACCGTGGATCTCAGATCCAACGGCTGGCGACGCGCGCGCGCACCGTGGACCCGGCCGTGGGCGCGGTCCACAAGCCCACGGTGGACCGGCCTTTAAACGCGAAGGGGTACGCGATCCCGGCCGTCCGCGCGAGATCAAACGGCCCCCGGACGCGTGCAAGCGACGGGCGGCGGCGACGACGCCGGAGGGCGGCGGCGCGCGACGGGAGCTCGCCGGCGCTAGCCCTGGACGACACTCCCGGCCATCATTTTGACCACGGGTTGGGGCAAAATGGCGCGGGGATGCTTGCGCACGTGCTCGTGGGTTCTATGGGAGCGATCGGGCCTCACCGGCGGCCGGCACCGTAAGGGGGCGGCGCGGCTACTCCGGCGAGCCTGGGGAGTTGATGCCGTGCGCGATACAAGGAGGAATTGGGCGGGGGAAAACGCTTACCGCGCACAGAGGACGACTGCGAGCTAACGGGCGGAGAGGAGGCGGCAGCAGAGGGGCTCAACGACGCGGCGGCTCGGGCGGCGCTCCGGCGTGGACGAGGCGCGGCGCCCACGGGCTCCGAGGACGTGAACCTGCAGCCAATTGAGCTTGATGAGTCCCTGGTGAACCCCAAGAGAAGAGAAGGGAGGCGGCGGAGGTGGTCCTTCACCGACGGCGACGCTTGCACGGCGGCGGCGGGGACCCGAGGCGGCGGCGCTGGGGAATTGGGGCTCGGTTGCGTGAATAGGTGTGCTGCGGGTGCAAAGGGAGGCGTAGGAGCTCGTGCACGGGCTTAAGTAGGGGCGCAGGGAGGTAGGCGAAGCGGGAAGGGGACGGGGCGGCCGGCGGCTTGCCATTGATGGCCGGCGGGCCGTCCGGGCGTAAAGAAGGCAAGGGGAAAAGGGGAAACAGCCGGGGATTTGAGTGGGGGGATTAATTGCCTTAATTGGCGTGCTCGCAGAGGAGTGAAAGGAAGGGGAGAAGGCGGGGGCGGTGCGGATTCCGCGCGCGCGCGCGCGGCGGCCGGCGAGCACGGGGAAGAAGAAAAGGAAGGGGGGAGAAGGGAGGGGCCGACAGGGGTGGGCCCCGGCCGCGCGCGCCGCGGGGTAAAAAGAAAAAGGGGAGGGGGAAGGTGGGCCGGCGCGGGAGGCAGGCTGGGCCGCTTGGGCCGAAAAGGGAGCCGGGCTGTTTTTTTTCTTTTCCTTTTTCAAACTTCATTTTCAAATCATTTTTCATCTCAAATTCAATTCAAACTTTTCTCAAGAATTTTATAGACTTTTAGAAACCACACAAGCAACCAAAAACCATGCAAGCCAACTGATGATGCACATACACTTGTTGTCTCTAAGTTTATTAAATTATCTTTAATATTTTTAGAGCTCAATTTAAATAGCAATTTAATCTCCTTAAATCCTTAAGACTAATTTAAGTTGCTAAGTAATTTTAGTGATGGAATTTTAGGGTGTCACAGTCACATCAAGACATACAATCACATAACTTCATTGAGTTATCTCAGTCTCATAGCCTTGCTGTTGTTATTGCAACCGGATGAACTTGTGATCTAGTGCTACAGAAAGCACCGGCATTGCTTGGCATTCAAGATATTTGAAATATCATATTCTTTCTTCTACCATGAAATAGATATTTTAAAATATCAAATTGACACCTGGTCACTCTCTCATCTATAAAACAAACCTCTATGAGTGCAGAGAGGAAACTTCATGTGTTTGATAAATCTCTCTCTCCATCTCTTTTGTAAGGTGATAAGGGTAACATGGCTACCCAACACTTATAATCCTCATCACGTGATACATTGTTTGTAGTTGTAAACCTAACCTAAGTTGAAAGGATATTAACATATGGATGTAGTTTCATAAAGGGAGAAATCTAAATTAGTACCCTGAATTATGGATGAAGTTCACATACCCCCCTAAACTATAAAACTGTTTACTTAAACCCCTACATTTTCAAAACCAGCTTATTTTCATCTTTAGCACCAAATCAAAACCGGTTTTGGATGGGACGGTTGGTATAGCAAAGGCAACACCTTTAGCAGAAGGTCGTGTTTCTATGCACCAAATTACATAATCAGTGGTATCATCATACTAGTTATTTGTATTTTTTATGGGGTGTTAAACTTTGTGAGTCTATGTAATTCGCTTAGGTAGTTGAAGATAAGCTGACAGATAACATGTTTTATTCTATGATAACTTGCTTCAAGAAACTTCATATTATGTAAGTTTTGGAGGAATGTAGCTACTTAGCAGGTACTACAATAGAATTGAGCTAAATTTTAGAGTACTATATACTTTTTTGCTTAAGAATCCTGCTAAGATGTGAGAATATTAATGGCAAAGTAATAAGCTTAATTTTGATGCAACCTTGCTGTCAGGGACAGCCATAAGGGTCTCCTAATAACCGGGGGAAACCCCTTTTTTCGAAAAATAATAAAACGCAAATGAACGCGCCACGGACCCTAAAGAACACGCTCCGTGTGGCCGCGGTCCAAAATGGAAAGGCCCACGGCTCAAAGAAACCACAACGGCCCACCAACTGTAGGATCCTAGTCACATAGAGGGGGGGGGTGAATATGAGACTTCTTTTCAATTTCTACACCAAAGAAGAAACCTTAACCTATCAACTAGTGTTGCCCATCTAAAAACAGTTTTTCTCTACTACTAGAGCACACTAACAAAAGTTTCCTTAGCAAATAACACACTAGGAGATAAGAAACAACCTAGGCAAGATATGAAGTACACAAGCAAAAGACTAGAGCGAAGACAAGGAAACTTAAGTGCGGGAATTAGGTGCTGAATTTAAATGCTAGAAAGTAAATAGAGAGGCACAAGAGACGACTGAATTTTTTTCGCGTGGTATCGAGAAGTTGACGCTTCCTCCTAATCCACGTTGGAGCACTCACTTAGAGTATTGCTCCCCCTTGAGTCACCAAGACACAAGTTGAAACGACCCCGGATTTTCGGTGAGGAAAACCCGAGTCCCTGTACCTTTGCGATAGTCCCGGGATCAGTAGCTATCGCGTACAGATCTCATCACAGTAGGTAAATCACAACCGTACATCGCATCACACAGATATTAGTACTTAATTTATTACATGTCCAAAATGGAGTACAACATTACAAGCCTCAAGGCTGAATCAGAGTAAAATTCTACGCGGCGGTAGCTAGCATCACGGAGGGGTCTCCATCTTCTGTTCTTCACGCCCACAGGCATCCTTGAGCGAAGCGACGTATCCCTCAGTCGTACCATCCGTCAATGTTGATGTCGAAGTCGAACTCGCAACCTGCACACTCAAAGTCTATCCCCAAGGAGTGGGATAGGTTCACGTCACCGACTGTATGCAGCTTTAAGTGGCCTATCTTCTAAAGGGGTAAGAAAAGAGGCAAGGCAGAAGCTCAGGTTTCCTATGCAGCAGCACCAGCAAGCTTAAACAGAAATCATCTCCATATAGGTCCCAATCCAATCTCTCAAACACAGCTCGGAACCACCTGGTTCCCCAGGGCCCCGTCTCCACAACCTATCTCCATCTAGGGTCGATGCGAGAACTTCCTCTCCTCGCACCTCAATGATTGCAATCGGATCGACGAGGTAGAGGGAGCCACTCTCCTCTAACCGACTGCAACCACGGCTCACCACACTCTCAACTACAGGGGGAGGTAGAAATCCCAAAACATGAGGAACGAACATGTCTTCAAGGTTTGTCCATGACCGAGGACGCGGCTATACGTATAGATCGAAACTGCGCAGCGTGTACACTCGTACCCAACTCGGGATGGTACCCGATGGTGATCGCCCAACCGAGCCCATCCTACCGTGCGAACTCTCGGTAGTTTCGGTCCCCATCCCGCATCCGGCCCTCAAAATGAATCCCCCCTCGAAGGAATCGCACCGAAGCGTGAAATGCTCCCGTGTGGCCACACGGGAGACGCTCTGAGAGGGTGGTCTCACCTCCACCGCTCCCCCACAGATACCCTCTATCCTTCCTAAGCAGGTATGGTTCCGCACTTGCCGAGCTCAACTCGGCTCTATCCCCACTCTCGGTGAGGTGGTGTGTACGAAAGTCCTATCGACAAGGTTGATCCACTCGCTTTCGTGACCGGGGGCAAGCTCATGTCCTCCATCCGCAAGTAAAACCCCAACACCTAGGCTCCGAAAACCGTCAAAGCAGGGATACACTGAGGAGTGCATCCCTATCCCCGATCCCAGATCGGTTGTCTCGAGCTCACCCCCGCCAAAGTACCCAAAACGCCTTCTCCTGCCGGTTTTTACCCCACTCACGCCAAGAACCACTATTCCCATCCCAAACACATGCATCGTGAAGCTCAGCGCATATACACGCTTATATACACATATATAGTAGTGGGTCAATCAAGGACAGGATAAATAAAGAAGGCAGTGCAAGGTTCATCTTCATCATGCATTTAAAGTAAAGCGCTAGCATTCTACATAGCAATGCCTAATAGGTATTTCAGAATCAGTCGGGCGTGAACACCTGCGTGCGAGTAGTCGTCGGTGACGTAGTCGTCATTGTAGTCGATCTCCGAGCTCAACTCCCCGGCTCCAGCTGTTCCTATTAACGCGCAATTAAAATAAAGGCGGGTCCTATTGCAATTAACTCCAAATGAACAACAATTAGGAGCCAAAAGAGAGCGAACACTAGCCTAACACGGAGTTTATAATTTTAGAAGAGCTTTGGAAAAGGTTTCACAATTTTCGGAGTTGAAATGAGTTTTCTGGGATTTTCCAAAGATAAAATAGTTTTCTGAAAGTAAAATACGCATACATAATACACTTAACTATAAGCTAACTACTGGCAGGCTCAAAAGGGCTCTAAGCTATCTACTGGCTGGCTGCAAGCTATCTCTTCGAGCTCACATGGCTGCCACATAGGTAGCTATAAGCTGACCGATGCACAAGTGGCTGCCCACATGGCTGAAGGTGTGGCTGCCACAAACGACTCGGTCGGATCTGCTGCGGCTCGCAGCTGAGCGGCAGAGGTGTGGTGCTTTTGTGGTTGGTCGACCGCAGGCAGGATCCACTACGGTAACAAAGGTGTGTGGGCGCGTGTGTGCAACTATCCCCTACGGGACTCTGGCGTGGGCGCCAGGTGCTCGATGGTAAGTCCCAGAGGAGCGACGGGTGGAAAGGGGCTCGTCGGCGGTGAGGTTGGTCGGTGACTCGACCTCACACAACTCGACGCGGCTCTGGTGCACCTAGGAATCCACCTAAGCAAAGAAAAGGGTTGCCTTGGTCGGAAACTCAGCACGACAGTGACGGAGAGCGGCTTGGCGCGTGGTGCAAAGCAGAAGGTTTCGGCGACAAGGCTAGGGTGGTTGGCGTCGATGAGGTTGTATGCGCTCGTGTGCCTGAGGGCGAACGCGTACACGAGTTGGTTCGGCGCTCACGCGCCTCGGTGGAAAGGATGCTCTTGACGACGGGGTTCCGGTCGCGACAGGCTGAGCGGTAGTCAGGTTCAGCTCTGACGCGCGAACGTGTTCACCGGACTCGAGCCAGGAGAGCAAAGGCGATAGCTTGGTCGAGCGCATGCACGAGCGTGCGGCGGTGAGATGAAGCTCCTGGACAAGCACGACAACGTGATGGTAAACGGCTCGGTGTGGCTTGAACTCCGCGGCGTCGCGACTGGGGTGTCCGCGGCGGCGTGGCAGCTCGCTTGAGAGGGCGTGCGTGCGCGTGAACATGCGCGTGCACCGTTTGGACAGGAAGAACAGGGCTCGACTCCCGCGGGTGCGGGTGTGCGTGAGCAGAACGCCGGCGGCGAAAGAGAGCAGCCCGGCGCGGACAAGGTCGGGCGGCGAGGTTCGATAAGGGAGGCGCGAACGCCTCGACACATGCTAGGTCGCATCTTGGCTTCGCTTGAATGCGGAGAAGAAGCGTGCGCGGTGGTGAGCATTGGCCGGCCAAAGGCGGCATCCATGTCCTCACTTGAGCGCGCAGGCAAGAAGGTGGCTTGGCCACGGCGGCGAGCTCCGCGGTGGCACACCGGGGTGTTCGCCTACGTGCGTACGTGTGGACGAACACGTGCACTGACTTGGCCTGACGCTCGTGCGCCTAGGCGGAAAGACATTCTCGGCAGCGAGGTGAAGTAGAGCGACGAGGTGGTCGCGATCTGGATGCTTTGGTTTCGCTCGAGGTGGGGAAGGCGACGACTGGGTTGGCGCGGGTGAGTGCCGGTGGCTCGGCCACGACGGCGATAGCAAGAAGGACGGCGACGCAGTCGCGACAAGGGCAAAGCCCCGGGCGACGAAGACGGCTCGGCGGCGCGGTTCCTCGCGCAGCGTCGACGTCCCTCACACGGGCACGTGTGCGCACGGTTAGACAAGGCAAGACACTGAGCATGAAAAGAGACGCTAGGGCACCGATAGGGTAGAGAGAAGAGCGGTCTTGTCCAGTGTCAACCCTCGGCGACGAGGTCGCGGGTCGGACGGGAGACAGAGATCCCCGGCGGTGGACAAAGTGCCGGCGAGACGGCGGAACGAGAGGTGAAAGTGCCAGCATGCGAACAGAGCATCAACGGCTCGCCCGACAAGCACTAGGGCGTGGTACGGGCGACACGCGCGTTGTGCAGTCGTGAGACTAGGTGTAGCGCGGCGAGGTGGGGGCGACACGTCGACAAGGACTAGGGCGTCCACGGCCGGCGTGCTCGCTCTCTCGCGCGCGTGCGTGCGGTTGGACAGGGAGAGCAGAGGGGTTCGACTCCTCGGGTGTACGTGTTTGCATTTGTGCGGACGTCGGCAGCGTGGCCACGGGAGCGACACATAACCGACGGCGTGTGCACGGCGACAACACAGAGACGAGAGCTCAACGAGCAGATTTAGGCGAGGCGGTGTTCAGGGTCGAAGTGGCCGAAAGGTTCGAACTTGGGGTCGATGGCTCGACGACACTCGTGCGCCGGTGCGTTGGGGTTCGCGGCGACGGCACAGCGGAATGTCGAGTACGGTCACAGATAGGTGAAGCAGGGGCTCGGCCCCTCGGTTGCGTGCGTATGTGTGCGTGCCGAACGCCAACGGCTCGGCCATGGCAGCGACACAAAATTGATGGCGTGCACTAGGCAAGGGAACAGAGAAAGGGAAAACGACGAGGAACGGCCCGGCGGCGTTGGGTGGGGACATACGCCGGCGAACGACCTCGCGTGTGCATGAGTGCGCATGCACAGGTTCGGCCAGGAAGGATAGGGCCTCGATCCGGTGTTGGTGTGTGCGGGCAAAAGGTCGGCGGCACAGCCGTGGCGATGGCACAACGCCAACAACATGTGCACGACAAGGGACATAAACAGGGCGACGGCAAGCGGGGAAGTGCACACGACAAAGGTCTGTGCTCACCCGACTCCTGGCCCAAGAAAGGCAGGGCCTTCACTCGACGATGGTGTGTTCAGCGTGTGGGTATCGACGGCGAGCCGGAACTCGGCGTGCGCTCGTCGGGACAAAGGTACGACACGATTGCAAGGCAAGGGAGCGCGCGCGGCGACGACGGCAGCGGCACCTGCAAAGCGACCGGCTCGGCTCGATGACCGGCTCTCAAGCGACGGCGGGTACGCGCGGCGGCGCGGTGCGGGACAGCGGTCATCACACATAAACAGCGAGCCCATACGGCTCAGTCCAGCCTCGGCTCGAAGGCCGGGTCCACAATAAGGTCGAGGGGGTTTCTCACCTCGCGTTCTGGACACGGCGCGCGAGGCGGCGGTGACGAGCAGTGGAAGAAAACCGGGGCTCGGCTTGCTGCAGGAGAAGCAGAGCAGCACGACGCCGTCTCCAGCAGGTCCGGCTCCTACCCCGCGGTGGCGACTTGACCACGGACGGCTTCTTCCTTCCCCGGGCGGCTCCGGCTCCAGGGCGAACGGCGATGGAATCAAAGCCGCAGGCACAAGATTAGACATTGTCGGTGCACACGTGGTTCGAAGACCACCACAACAGCCACCAGGCGAGGAGGACGGGCTCACCGGCTTCAGAGGCAGCGGCGGGTTGGTGGCGTCGCGGTGCGCAGCAAAGAGCAGGGGCTCGGCGCGACGCGGTTCCCCCGCCCGAGCGGCTTCGGCTTGGGCGTCGGCGACGGCCTTCGACCGCACAGGCGATGGCGCATCGGTGCGGGCCGGGCGGCGACATGGCGGCTCGGCGGGGTGGCGACCTCGGCTCCTCCACGGGCGGCCTCCAGCTTCTCCCCCGCCTCCTGCGCCTCCTTCCCCTCTCCTCCTCCCTTCTTGCGGTGGACAGGGAGGAACCCCATGGGGCGGCGGTGCGGTTCAGGGGGATCCGGATGGGCGGCTACTTGCAGGGGCGCGCCTAGGGTTTGGGGACGCGGGAGCGGACGGCTGGGATTCCATTCAGGGGCACGCGGAGTCCATCCGCGGCGCCAGCACAGCAGGTGGGGCGGCCATGGCTGGCGTCGACCATGGGGGGCCGGCGCGGGCGGCCTTCCTGCCTCGCGCCCCACGGTTCGTCACGGGAAGACAGGGAAGGGAAAAGAGATAAGGTCTGACCGGCTGGGCCCACATGGCAGCGAGAGAAAAAGATAGGTGGGGAATAGCTGGGCCGGCGGCTTTGGTGGGCTGAAAGGGACTAGGTGGGCTGCGGCTTGGTGGGCCAGAGGAAAGGCTTCGGGGTGGTCTAGAGGACTTGGCGAACTGAGTTGAGGCCCAAGGTGCAGAGGTTCCTTTCCTATTTTCTTAAGCCTTAGCTCCTAATCAAACTATGATTCGAATTTGAATTAGAATTCAAATTTGAATCTCACACAATTAAGATGCAAAATAAATCCCATAAAATCCAAGGTTCTCACACTAGCAAATTATAATTCCTAAATTTTATGTTTTTGCTCAAAATAAATCTAGGAATTCAGGGAAGGTTCAAAGAAGACAGCCTTACATATTAATTATGCATTCAATTTCAAATCGAAATTTTGAAATCCATATTTTCGCATTGCTAACATTCCGGGAAAAATTTCCAAGATGTTACACAAGTGCTCACTAAGAGTACCCGTTCTCCATCTCCGGAACGGTGGGTCTCGAACCGTGTACACCAAGCTTGTCTTGAGGCTCCCACAATCTCCAAGAGCTCACCAAGAACTCTCCAAACACCGAGACCGTCTGGGAGCCGTCAAACTCCAAGAGTAATAAGCCCGCAGACCTTCACTTGACCTGAGCACTCAGCTAAGCCATGTATGCACCTTGAAAACTCTTGATCACTAAGAAAGAAGGCCCTCAAACAAGAGGAAGAGAATCCCAAATGGCAAGAACACACTCTCCTCTCCTTGGCTGCAATGGATCTTCAGAATGGCAAAGGCAGCTCAAGAGAGGCAGGGGCCATATTTATAAGCCTAGCAAGGGAGGCTAGCCGTTAGAAAAGGTTTCCTGAAAAAGTAGTACCGTCGGATGAACCGATGGTCTCCCCCTGCGAAGCGTCGGATCACCCGGTGTCTCACAGTGCCTAATATAGTCGTTGAACCAAGAAACCCAGACAATGCACCGACGCTATACATCGACGCCCCGTCGGATCATCCGGTGCTGAAGACTCCACACTCGGGGCGGTACTGTGTGATTTGAATACAACCGTCGGATGAACCGCTGAGTCCTCTATCGAAGTGTCGGTTCATCCGGTGCTGAAGCAGTTGAGTTGGCGTGTCTCTATCTGATTTAAATGTAACCGTCGGAGGAACCGATGGTCAAGGCGTCAGATCGTCCGGTGCTTAAGCGCTGAGCCTTGACCCATACTGTAGCCAAACCCTAAGGCGTCGGATGAACCGATGCCTGTACCATCGGTTCATCTGACGGTCTATTTTGAATCCAGTGGCCACAGAACTCATCCGACGCATCTAGAAATCAGGGTGTCGGATCATCCGACGCTATAAACTTCATTTTAATTCGTCCAATTCAGTGCCTTTGAGTTTTCCGTCGATTCTTTTGCTTCAACCTTGCTTCCGTGAACTCTCTGAGCTAGTTGACAACCAAGGAAATTGATGGTGCATATTTTTATGGCTTTTGAGTGCATGGTCAAGCTACTAGTGTACGAACCCCTCTTAATAGTACGGTCGAACACTACAAACTAGCAATCCAAGTGTCCTTCATCTCCTTGTGACACTTGGAACTATCAAAGTCCTTAGCCTTGTAGTATTCATCCATTTTTAGTCATTGAATTCAAATTGAGGGGTCTCATTTCATTCAACACT
This sequence comes from Cenchrus americanus, assembly GCA_947561735.1. Lineage (NCBI taxonomy): Eukaryota > Viridiplantae > Streptophyta > Magnoliopsida > Poales > Poaceae > Cenchrus > Cenchrus americanus. The sequence goes on along the minus strand of OX387241.1, from coordinate 25,400,981 downwards.
TATGACAATAACCCAATATGAAATCCGCTACAAAACAAAGGTTAGTCACAAGCATATGGTTGTCATTTATCACTGAAACACACCCTTACCAAAGGTGCGAAAGGGCCTAGATGGTTACAATCTCCCCCTTTTTGGTGATAGATGACAACACGAGTAGAGATATACGGAGATTTGAATTTAAAAACATATAAACTCTACTTCTAATGCATGAAACAAGATAAGCTATAGACACACATGCATTAAGGTAAACAAGCACCACAAACATGAGTAGACATGTAAGCCAACAACAAGCACAAGATCCAAATACATGTCTCATCATGAAACTCCACAAAAGCGAGAGAGGCAACAAAAACTCAAAAACCTGCACTCTCCCCTAACCCCCTATCTCTACTCCCCTATCTATCTCCCCCTTTAGAAACAAGCACCAAAAGGAGTCTAAGGCTGAGGCAGAGAGGAAGGATCCGACAGCGAGGTAGAGACGGTCCTCGAAGGTCGAACGGAGAAGCCGAAGGCATTGTCGTCATCGTCCTCGCTGAGAAGAGACCAAGTCCGAGAGGAGGAACCTAGAGCCGGAGGAGGTGGAGTTGTAGTCGTCCCGGTGCCTGAAGTCGGAGCCTGAGTGACCTCGGGACCTGGAACCTCTGGGTCGGAGGCGATCGCTGAAGAGATCTGTTCGGTGATAACTCGCAGGTAGTAATCCTCCTGACCCAAACCCTCTGCCCGTGGTGTAGTGAAGCTTGTAAGAGGTGAAGACACCTGCGGACTGGGCAGAGTGGTGTGAGCTGGCGTCTCAAAGACTAGTGCTCCTGTGGTGAGTGGAGACGGTAGCTGTGACGATGTCGGAGTGGTAATCTGAAGCTGGTCAAGAAAGGTAGAAGTGACCGCTGCCTGTGGTGTCGTCGTCTGGGGTACCACGAACATCCCTGTCTGAAGGAGTGGTGACTGTGGAAAGTTCGTGAGAGGGACGTTCACGAACCCACCGGCGGGAGGTAGAGGTGCAGTCGGGTCAGCCTGGAGCTGCTGAGCGGTCGGTGGCTGGGGTAGCTGCAACCCTGACTGCTGGAAAAGCTGACCGTGGCATCCAGACATGAACGTGAACATCTGAGAAGTCATCAGCTGGTGCTGGAGCATCTGCTGCCTCTGTCCTTCCTGCTGCTGACGGATCCCCTCAAGGATCACCTGCTGAGACTCCTGGTACTGCTGAAACTGTGTCTGCGTCTGCTGCTATACCTGGAGTGTGGCCTGAGACTGAGCAGCCATAGCTTGGATCAGTGTAGTGAGCTGGTCTGGCTGGGTCACCTGAGCAACTGTGATCGTGGGAACCGGTGACTCAGCCTCTCTCTAACCTGGAAAAGTGGATCCTCCTGCCTCATCCTCGTGAGTACGACAGACTCGGAACACGGGCTCAGGAGCAGGCACAAAGTCATCGTCGTCACTGGAGGACTCGTCGTCTGTGGTGAAGTACTGTGGGAGAGGTGCCTCAGCTGCTGCTAGTGTCGCATCCTGTCGAGTTGCCTCGTCCATCACAGCCTCAGCTGCTGCCCGTGCCTGCAGGGTCTCCTCTGCTCTCCTCAAGCCTCTCGAGCCTCTCCTCCTGTCACCTGACATCGGAGGACGGTAGGTCGAGAACACGAACTTCGACGACTCAAGCATCCCGACGTACCTCTGTGCCTCTAGACGGGACAACAACCAGCTAATCCAGTGCGCGAAGGGCTGCTGACGTGTCATCCCATGCCATCCATAATAGCATCCTCAATCTCAACAAGCATGATATCAACTATGTCAAAGGGGCGCTTCGCCATCACGTACATCAGTAGACACTGCTGCACCTCTGTCAACGACTCAGCGTTCCCCATCCTGTAGAGAACGGACCTCCGGAGAGCGTAGTGAACAACGTATGCTGCAGGAACAGGAAGTTGATCTCCTTGTCTAACGGAAGTACCGGAGAGTGGGCACGACGAGGAAGCTCGACGTCAGGGTAAGCTAGGTAGTGAATAGAGTCGTCGTGGAGGTCGACCTGGAGCAACTCTGCTATCCCCTCTCTGGTGAGCCTCTGCTGCTGACCCATGAACATAAAACTGATAGATAGCCGGTCAGCCTCGATGTACACTGTGGCGTAGAAGACTCGTACCCAGTCAGGGACGTAACGTGACCTCCTGGTCACCAAGTCCACCAAGCCCCGCTGGTAGTCAAAGAACGGCAAAATGGCCTCTCCAGCTGCATCTGCTCTGAGTGCGGTGAACTGTAGCATCCTGTGCTGACTCAACTGGGAACCCTGGTGTACGTAGGAAGCGTAGAAGCTCTCCTACAGTATTGTCCAGAACCTAGGGTCACAGTCCTCTCGCCCACGCGGGAACCACTACTCCTCGGGCACACTCTGCAAGCGCCGAATCTTCAGCCCAGGCAAGTGACGGAGGTCACGGAGGTAGACACCGAAGGCCTCTGCTCGTGGACCTCTGGGGATCTGTGGGTCGTGTGCCTACTGCTCTCGCTCAGTGAGCTCCTCAACTGCAATTCTCCTCTGTCGTGGTGTCGGCTGTGGCTGGGTGTGTCCTCCACAAGTCCGAGGTCCGGACCTAGCCAGTGAAGGAGGTGACTCTGTCTGCTCTGCTGGCTGACCTCTGCTAGACCGACGTAATTGCTGTTGCTGCTCACCCTGGGGCTTCTCCCCCTGACTCTGTGCTCTCTCCGAAATTGCTGCTGCTAAGTTTGTTGCTGCTGCTCACCCTGGGGCTGCTCCCCCTGACTCTGTGCTCTCTCTCCGATCCGGATGCCTCTCTATGACTGACCCTGTGTGTCTGGAACTGAAAGCACACGGTCCCACTCCTTTTCCTGACGGGTCTTCTTCTTCTTCGGCTCGGCTACCGCCTTACCCTTCCTCTTGTCGCCTGCCATCTGTGAGAGAAAAGATAGAAGATTATAGAATGGCGAGATACGAATAAACGTGATATGTAACTAGAGGTAAGAGTCCTTAAGCAAAGCACAAGAGTAGATATGAGGCTAATTATGAAAAGTTCTAGGAGAATTATTGCCACAAGTAATGAATTGGAAAGCTAGGATGTCCTTAGGTGAACAGGATGTGAGTATGGTGTGAATAAGATTGAATTTGACATTTGATCAAAATGCTCAACACATGAAGAATCCTTGTACTTGCCAATTGAAAGTGCTCACAATCATGAACTAGCAAAGACTAGGGAATATGCAGGCAAAGTAAGTGGACGGCACAGTGTTCTCATTAGCAAGAGGACCAATTTGATCAATAGCTCAAAGAAATTTGAATTGTAGATCAACCAACAGCCTCTACAAGGACAGGAACAGAGCATTGACTTAGGGTTCGAGGCCAAATCCTCACCACAGCGAAGAGTCGACGATGAGATGTGGCTGCGGGTAGTCGAGACGGGCCTTGCGCACCTCCCTGTGGACACCGGTGAGCTGTCGCAGCGGCGCACAACCAGGATTGGCGGCGGCGCAAACCCTAGGTCAGGGGGCCCCTGTCGCGTGAGCGCAAAAGTATGCGAGGCAGTGGCGCAGACGACCGGCGGCGGAGGCGGAGGACCGACGGAGGGGGCTTGGGACGCACACACCCGCGAAGGATCGCCGGAGGCGGCGACACAGTGGCGTACGGCGCGAATCTGGCTCGGGCAGCGGCGGGCGAGAGAGATTAGGGTTAGAGAAAGGGCCGCCGTGCTGAACCGTTATGACGGGTGGGACCTACGCTTCAGAGTAGCATCAGATGAACCGATGGTGGAAAAATGAAAGCGTTACTCGAACCGTCGGTGTAGTTCTGCTCCTGGGTGAAACCCACCATCGGATGGTCCGACGGCCTGGAAATATAACGCGTCGGAGTAGTTGCGTGCGGGTCTGTGAAAATTTGAAAATTCCTTCAGCAATGGATGAACTGATGGTGTAAAACGCGTAGGTGTCGGTTCATCCGACGGTAGGAAATTTTCTAACAGAGAGCAACTGAGCGCACAAACCCTTTCACCGGATGATCTGACGCTAGAACCTACTGGGTGCCGGTTCATCTGATGGTGACATTTCGATTTTGGTTGAACTATTTCTCATTTTTGATCCGTCGAATGTCACACACGAGCCAACACAAGCACATCCTTGGATCAATCCTGAGTGACAACCTCACCCCTCAAGCACTCCTTTATAAAATACTTATAGATACACAATTAGCTCCGGAAAAGGGATAAACCATAGATAAAAATAGGCAAATTAAGAACCAAAGGAGGGATGGAACTCCAAAAAGAGAATGTATGAGTTAATTGCCTTTGAACTTAGAGATTGACACCATAAGCTCGTTAGGACTTAACTCAATAGGCATTAAGCACAATCATTTGTCTCATCACACCTTAAGAGTTGTTGATTTGCATTGAACACTAAGCAACTTTCTCATAGTGTGAGTTTCCTTTGTGACTTCTCTCACGCAATGCTATGCAAGAACAAATACATGAAATTAAACATGAATGCATCCTACATGACAAGCATAAGTGCAAAGCAAAAAGGTAAACTATCTTGCCAAATTTGAACCCTTGATGGGCTTATTCATGGTGAGCCTTTCAACATGCCTTGAGCGAAACAAGAGAACCACTGGCTCAAGCAAGACCCATACTCACCACTATCTCATCAAGGTTAGACAAGCCCCTAATCATGTACATATGCAAATGCAAACTATATGACAAGCATTACATGATGTTGGACGCATCAAGCACATTTAATTCACTCCGAAGCCTACAAAAAGTGTATTCATCAAGAGGCTTGGTGAATATATCCGCCAATTGCTCCTCGGAGCGAACACCACAAAGGACAATATCCCCTTTAGCAACATGGTCTTGCAAGAAGTGATGACGGATATCAATGTGCTTGGTGCGTGAATGTTGAACCGGGTTATTAGCAACTTTTACGACACTTTCATTGTCACAAAGGAGGGGAACCCTATCTAGAACCACACCATAATCCAAGAGGCTTTGCTTCCTATAGAGGATTTGAGCACAACAAGCCCCCGCGGAAATGTATTCCGCCTCCGCGGTGGATAAGACCACAGAGTTTTGCTTCTTAGAGGACCAAGCAACCAAAGAGCGACCTAGCAAATGGCTCCCACCCGAAGTACTCTTACGGTTTACTCAACATCCGGCAAAGTCCGAATCCGAATAACCCAAGAGCTCAAAACAAGCACCATGGGGGTACCACAAGCCAATGCTAGGTGTGTATTTTAAATATCTAAGGATCCTTTTTAAAGCACTTAGGTGAGATTCTTTAGGGTTGGCTTGAAACCGAGCACACATGCAAACACTAAACATGATATCGGGCCTAGATGCGGTAAGATAAAGAAGAGAACTGATCATAGAATAGTAAAGCTTTTGGTCAACCGGTTTACCTCCCTCATCTAGGTCGAGATGCCCATTGGTAGGTATTGGATTCTTGATCGGCTTACAATCATCCATCTTGAACTTCTTGAGGATATCATTAGTGTACTTCTCTTGATGAATGAAAGTCCCTTCCTTCAATTGCTTGATTTGAAACCCAAGGAAGAAGTTGAGCTCTCCGATCATTGACATCTCGAATTCCCTAGTCATGAGTTCACTAAAATCCTTGCACACTTTGAGATTAGTAGAGACAAAGATAATATCATCAACATAAATTTGACAAATGAAAAGTTCTTTGTTGATTATCTTTGTGAATAGCGTGTTGTCCACTCTACCAATCTTAAATCCCGCTTCAATGAGAAAATCTCGGAGCCTCTCATACCATGCCCTAGGAGCTTGCTTGAGCCCATACAAAGCCTTATGCAACCTATAGACATGGTTAGGATATGTAGCATCCTCAAAACCGGGAGGTTGCTCCACATAAACTTCTTTATTAATGAAGCCATTCAAGAAAGCACTCTTAACACTCATTTGAAATAATTTCATTTTATGACTAGATGCATATGCAAGGAGGATACGAATAGCTTCAAGACGTGCCACCGGAGCGAAGGTCTCTCCATAGTCCAAGCCTTCTACTTGAGAGTACCCTTTGGCAACAAGTCTTGCCTTGTTCTTTACCACAATGCCATGTTCATCTTGCTTGTTCCGGTAGACCCACTTGGTGCCAATCGCCTTCTTGTTCTTAGGGCGCTCTAACAACTCCCACACTTGATTTCTTGTGAAGTTGTTGAGCTCATATTGTATAGCCAAGATCCAATCCGGTTCCCCAAGAGCTTCATCTATAGTTGTGGGTTCTACAAAAGAGACAAAAGCATGATGTTTACAAAATGAGGCATATTGCTTGCGGTGAGTCCTTGTACCCCCTTTGGGATCATCCAACACAAGATCAATTGGATGGTTTGTTGAAGTCCTTGTGCACCTTCCAAATATTGTAGAGGTGGGATCATCTTGAGATTGAACTTCGCCCGTGTCCTTTACTTGATCTTGAGTGTCTTGTGATATAGGAGGTGGTTCTTGTGAGGAAGATGGACTATCTTGTCTTGTGGGAGATGTAGGTGGACGCCTTGGTTGATCATCATTATCATCATCATCGGAGGAGGAGTCTTTATGAATGGAGTGAGAGTCATCATCCTCCTTTGGCTTGATGTCACCAATGGCCATCTTCTTCATTGCTTCTCGGAGAGGTTCTTTTCCTACATCATCACAACAAAAACCATCTCCTTGGGAGCCATTAGATTCATCAAACTCCACGTCACATGTTTCTTCAATCACTCGTGTGGAGTTATTGAATACTCTATATGCCTTGGAGTTAGATGCATAACCAACAAATATGCCCTCATCTACTCTACTCTCAAACTTCCCTAGATGCTTCCTCTTCTTGAATATGAAACACTTACAACCAAACACCCGGAAGTAGGAGATGTTGGGCTTTCTCCCAATGAGTAGCTCATATGGTGTCTTCATCATTAGTCGGTGGAGATACATTCTATTTGAAGCATGGCACGCCGTGTTGATAGCTTCCGCCCAAAACCTTTGTGAAACCCCATAGTCATGCAACATAGCTCTTGCAAGAGTGATGAGTGTCTTGTTCTTTCTATCTACCACACCATTTTGTTGTGGTGTATAGGTTGAGGAGAATTCATGCTTGATGCCTTCACCATCACAATACTCTTCTACTCTTGTGTTGCGGAATTCCGATCCATTGTCACTCCTAATCTTCACCATGGATGTCCCAAACTCATTTTGGGCTCTAGTAGCAAACTTCTTGAAGATGTAAAATGTCTTGCCCTTGTCCTCCAAAAAGAAAGTCCAAGTATAGCGTGAGTAATCATCAATAATGACAAGACAATAGAGATTACCACCAAGACTCTTATATGTAGTTGGTTCGAAGAGGTCCATGTGAATGAGCTCCAATGGTCTTGTGGTAGATACATAAGCCTTCATAGGATGATGACTTGCAACTTGCTTGCCGGCTTGACATGCACTTGTCCTTCTCAAATGTAACATCCTTCACTCCAAGTACCATACCCTTCTTGAAAGCTTTCTTGAGTTTGGCTCATGCCTATATGTGCAATGCGATGATGCCATAGCCAACCCTTGGATGTCTTGGAGATGAGGCAAGTAGTCAAGTTTGCTTCATGGGATGTAAAATCTACAAGATAATGATTGTCATAGCGGAATCCATTGAAAACAACTTCATTAGTTTTCTTGTTAGTGATTGTGACCCCTTCATCATCAAATGTGCATGAAAGACCAAGGTCACAAAATTGTGCAATGGAAAGCAAGTTATAACTACAAGAATCCACAAAGAGAACATTGGAGAGGGATAAATCATTTGTTAGAGAGATTTCACCCAACCCGGAATCCTTCCTTTTGAGTTATCACCAAATGACACTTGTTCTTGATCTCCCGCATCATCCACTAGTGAGGTGAACATTTTTACGTGGCCGGTCATGTGTTGAGTGCAACCACTATCAAGTATCCAATGACTCCCTCCGGCCTTGTAGTTCACCTACACACAAGAAATTAGCATTGAGATTTAGGAACCCAAGCTAGTTTGGGCCCTTTGATGTGAGTGACAAGAGCTTTAGGAATCCACAAGCTTCTAGGTGGCTTGACTTTTGGTTTGGTCCCAATGAACTTGATTGCCACTTTGCCATTGTTCTTCTTCATCAACAAGAAATGGTTATCATTGTACATGGACTTGTAATTGTTAGGCAAGGTGGGCAAAGGGCGAGTAGGTGTTGGGCACTCCCTTGTGTGATGACCGGTAACCTTGCAATGTTGACAATAAGATCCAACTTCATTGATGAAACACCCATATAGTTCCTTAGACCTAGGAGTTTCCTTGATGGGATTAGGGAAAGCACCAAGTCCCCTTGTCCCATAGTCTCTTGCATTGTAGTAGAGGATCTCCTTGTGTAACTCCTCACCCTTGGCCAAAGTCTTTACACAAGACCTTAGGCTTCTCACTTCTTCTTCAAGAGCTTTCACCCTATCATGATTAGTCTTGGAGGAAGATGCAATATTTTCAACATTAAGCAAGACCTTAGGTTATTCAATTAGATCATCACATGAGGTAGAGGCATTGGCTGTAGTGACTTCTCTAGCATTTGCATGCCCACTAGAACCAATGTCCTCACTAGAAAGCTCAAGTTTTTGATATTTCATCTCTAAGAGCACATGTTCTTTCTTAAGTTCATATGATTTGACTCAAGAGACTTGTTAAGCACGGTTATGTCGTCATGCTTGACGATTAGCTCATTGTGCTTATCAAGCAACTTGTTGTGGTCATCTCTAAGTGATTTGTTGGACACTACCAAAGCATCATGTTCTTTTCTAAGGTCATTGTGCTTCACAAGCAATTCATCATATGATAGCTTAAGTTTCTCATGGGCCTCATCAAGTGCTTTGAGCTTACTCTTTTGTTTCTTAATCATGGAAGTATATTCATCAAGAAGACCTTTAAGAGCAAGTGGTGAGAGTTCATCATCACTACTAGAAAATCCACTACTATCACTACCGCTCACCTTGGAGTGCTTTGCCATGAAGCACATTGGTGGAGGTGGGGGTGGAGGCTCTTCATCATCCATGATAGCAATACCGGCGATCTTCTTGTTCTTGTCTTCTTCACTCTCACTTGATTCACTTGAAGTTTCACCAGTGGTTACCCATTCATTGACCAAGAGAGAACGATGTTCACCCTTCTTCTTGTGGTAGGGCTTGTTTGATGACTTCTTCTTGGATGAGCTCTTCTTGTAGTACTTGGCATCTTTGTCATCTTCATCGTTCTTCTTGCTTGTACTTGAGACTCGCTTGTCGGGCTTGGGGCAATCATATGATAGATGATCATAGCTTCCACAATTGTAGCACTTCCGATTGCTTCCCTCACCACTTCTTCTTGATGCCCGAAACTTTTGCTTCTTGGGATCATAATTGTAGCCCTTCTTGCCAATCTTGGAGAGCATTCTTGTGGTTCTCTTCATGAGGAGAGCAAGCTTGGCATCATCGCTCTCCGCTTCACTTGAATCACTTTTGTCTTCGCTCTCACTTGAGGAAGAAGGAGGCTTTGCATTGATCTTCTTGGACTTGGCCTTTTCACTTGCCTTGAGTGCAAGATCTTTCTTGGCGCTTGAGTAAGAGGTAGATGATTCCATGTCTTCCATCATAAACATCTCGTGAGAGCGGATCTTGCTCACAACCTCGGTGATGGTGAGGGTAGTGAAATCCTTCTCAAAGAGAAGTGCTTTGACGATGTTGTATCTTGGCTTGGGGAGTGTTTGGAGGATTTTCCAGATGATTTCCTGCTCGAAAAGGTTAGCAACATCGAGAGCATTGATACTTTGAATAAGCATCCCCATCCTGGAATACATTTGCTCTACCCCCTCATCATCCTTCATTTTGAACTCATTGAGTTCCACCTTGAGCAACTCATATTTTTCCTCACGGATCTTTTTGTTACCCACATGGATTTCCTTGAGTTGCATCCACACTTCATGGGCGGTTTGCAAAGCAAAGACCCGATCAAACAAATCCTCGTCTAGCGCCTCAAAAATATAGTTTCTAGCACGTGCATTCCACTTAGCCTCACTCTCGGTGGGAACCATAGGCAACAGATACATGGTAGTGCGCCATGCATCATGGTGTTGAGCTTGAAGGTAGCTAGCCATTCTATGAGCCCAAAAGGTAAAGCGTTTCCCCGCCAACTTAGGAGGGCCATTGCTGCTTCCCTTCCCCATCTCCCTAGGCGGTTAAGCCAAGCAAAAGGGAGCCTAGCTCTGATACCACTTGTAGGATCCTAGTCACATAGAAGGGGGGGGGGGTTGAATATGAGACTTCTTTTCAATTTCTACACCAAAGAAGAAACCTTGACCTATCAACTAGTGTTGCCCATCTAAAAACAGTTTTTCTCTACTACTAGAGCACACTAACAAAAGTTTTTTAGCAAATAACACACTAGGAGATAAGAAACAACCTAGGCAAGATATGAAGCACACAAGCAAAAGACAAGAGCAAAGACAAGGAAACTTAAGTGCGGAAATTAGGTGCTGAATTTAAATGCTAGAAAGTAAATAGAGAGGCAGAAGAGACGACCGAATTTTTTTCGCGTGGTATCGAGAAGTTGACGCTTCCCCCTAATCCACGTTGGAGCACTCACTTAGAGTATTGCTCCCCCTTGAGTCACCAAGACACAAGTGCTCACTAAGAGTACCCGTTCTCCATCTCCGGAACGGTGGGTCTCGAACCGTGTACACCAAGCTTGTCTTGAGGCTCCCACAATCTCCAAGAGCTCACCAAGAACTCTCCAAACACCGAGACCATCTGGGAGCCGTCAAACTCCAAGAGTAACAAGCCCGCAGACCTTCACTTGACCTGAGCACTCAGCTAAGCCATGTATGCACCTTGAAAACTCTTGATCACTAAGAAAGAAGGCCCTCAAACAAGAGGAAGAGAATCCCAAATGGCAAGAACACACTCTCCTTCTCTCCTTGGCTGCAATGGATCTTCAGAATGGCAAAGGCAGCTCAAGAGAGGTAGGGGGGTCATATTCATAAGCCTAGCAAGGGAGGCTAGCCGTTAGAAAAGGTTTCCTAAAAAAGTAATACCGTCAGATGAACCGATGGCCCCCCCTGCAAAGCGTCGTATCATTCGGTATCTCATAGTGCCCAATATAGTCGTTGAACCAAGAAACCCAGACAATGCACCAACGCTATACACCGACGCCCCGTCGGTTCATCCGGTGCTGAAGACTCCACACTCGGGGCGGTACTGTGTGATTTGAATACAACCGTCGGATGAACCGCTGAGTCCTCTATCCAAGTGTCGGTTCATCTGGTGCTGAAGCAGTTGAGTTGGCGCGTCTCTGTCTGATTTAAATGTAACCATCAGATGAACTGATGGTCAAGGCGTCAGATCGTCCGGTGCTTAAGCGCTGAGCCTTGACCCATATTGTAGCCAAACCATAAGGTGTCGGATGAACTAATGCCTGTACCATCAGTTCATCCGACGGTCCATTTTGAATCCAGTGGCCACAGAACTCATCCGACGCATCTAGAAATTAGGGTGTCGAATCATCCGACGCTATAAACTTCATTTTAACTCGTCCAGTTCAGCGCCTTTGAGTTTTCCGTCGATTCTTTTACTTCAACCTTGCTTCCATGAACTATCTGAGCTAGTTGACAACCAAGAAACTTGAGTGTGCATATTTTTATGGCTTTTGAGTGCATGGTCAAGCTACTAGTGTACGAACCCCTCTTAATAGTACGGTCAAACACTACAAACTAGCAATCCAAGTGTCCTTCATCTCCTTGTGACACTTGGAACTACCAAAGTCCTTAGCCTTGTAGTACTCATCCATTTTTAGTCCTTGAATTCAAATTGAGTGGTCTCATTTCATTCAACACTTATGACAATAACCCAATATGAAATCCGCTACAAAACAAAGGTTAGTCACAAGCATATGGTTGTCATTTATCACCGAAACACACCCTTACCAAAGGTGCGAAAGGGCCTAGATGGTTACACCAACCGACCGGCCGCGGTACCCCTCGGGCAATTCCCCGCCTCGCTCGAGGGCCTGACGCCCCCTCGGGCGATTCTCCGCCTCGCTCGAGGGCCTAGCGCCCCCTCGGGCAATTCTCGGCCTCGCTCAAGGGCCTAACACCCCCTTGAGCGATTCTCCGCGCTCGAGGCCGCCACGGCCCCGTGACGCCGTGCCCACTCCTCCGACCAGAGCATTAAATGCTCTGGCATACCGTGGGCGCCCAGGTCAAAAGGCGAATCCCCGCCACGCCGGCCCTCTGACACCGCCTGGGAATCATATCCCGACGCTGTTCCGCCAACCCACCCTGTGCGGCCATCCCTGGCGCTGTGCGGGAGTTGTGCAGGAAGGCCGGTGTCAACTCCGTGACACTATGCCGCCCACTCCCGTATGGCCTCCACGCCGCACCCCTTGAAAGAGGACGGTGAAACCCTCGAAAGAGGTATAGACACCTACCCCGCGCCCGCGCTGGACAACGTCGAGACATCAGACCAGTGGAGCGCGTCTCCCCCGTCACCTCCGGCCCTGTGCGGCCATCCCCGCCGCTGTGTTGTCATCCCGGGCACTGCAGCACCATCCCCAACATTGTAGGAGCCCGGGACGGCAAGACATCGCCACGCCCGCTGCTGTGCATCCTCCGGCCTTCCGTCAACTGCACCCTTGAGTCAGCGTATGGACGGCGACCAGACGGGAAGCTCCCACACGGTCACCCTCGAAGACGCTCCTGGGCGGGTACAAGACTCACCACGACACCCGACGGGAGCAAGATTCACCAGGACGACCATCAACTCCATGGCACTGTGCACCATGACGCCATATGTAGCTCTTAGAACTGTGCGGCATGATTGTAAATCGCCTCCCCTTGGCCTATAAAAGGAGGAGGCGGACCCCTGGCCGTAGGGGGACGACAGATAACTGCTCGCTTGCACATTTCCGCCTTCACCACGATATTGGCACTTCGCCTCAATCAAACCTCAGGGACCTGGAGGTCTCTCCTCCTCTCCCGCCTTGCTTGTAGCCCCCCTCTGCAAGCACTACGGTGGAACGCAATACAACGCCCCGAGCGCACCCCTGCTGGACGTACGACCCACAACCGGAACCAGGATAAACTCGTGTCATTGTGTTTCTTAGCACCGGCCATCGAGAGATAGATCTCAGTGCTCTTACTAGTTAGTGTCGGGACTACTTTCCGCACCAACAGTTGGCGCGCCAGGTAGGGGAACTGCGCTGAAGATGAGCTCCTCACCAGCCATCTCGATGGTGATCCGCACCGAATACAGGTCCCAGAGGTACTCCATGGGCAGCTCGGACCCCTCCCAGTTGGATTCGAAATCCGGTTCGGGTGCCTGAACTTTCAGGCCACGGGGAACGACTACCTCATGCGCATCACCAACCTCGACGAGCTCCACCCGTGGCGGTCGACTGGGCCAGGCCCGATTCCCGCCACGCCCGCTACTGACGCTCCGGCACCCGCTCAGGTGGATGCTGCGGGCGCTTCGGCACCCCGACACCGACAACATTCGGCCGGCGCCGCGCCGGCGCGAATGGAGAGACGTCGGGCCTCGTGCGCCGCGACGCGAGGCGGCGCACCCACCAGCAAGACGACGGCACCCACAGGGGAGCGTGCTAGCCGCTGAGCCGCAGTTGCCCTACGGGATGCGCAACGCTGCGGTGGCGTACGCTTTGTCCACCAGCACCGACATGGCGGCGTACAATGACCTTCCTGGCCACCACCTGCTGGCGGTCCGGAACCTCATCGCCACCATCAACGACGAGTCGTATCACGGCTCGGCCAGCGAGCTGCCCCCCCCCGCGACTTCACACTGGTACGCTGAGTGAGACTTCTCCGGCGTGCCGGACCCAGTGATGTTCCATCGGTTCCTCGATGTCACGGACTACTGGTTCGGCTGCTCTGATGACTCCAGCTCCGGAAGCTACGACCTAGCATGCGAGTGCTTTGTGGTGGTTTTCCACGACCAGGCTGACGACGCAAACGCGGTAGGGGCTGGCAATGGAGACGCTCCCCAAAACTCAGGGACGAGCACACCCCGGAACCTGGGGCCAAGCGCACCTCCGGAGAAGCCTCGGCGCGCGGCGAACGCGTGCGCGAGATGGGCAAGCAGGTCCGCGAGCACATCAATGCCGACTTCAATGTCGACGACCCAAACACGCCACTGCGCGCGAGTCAAAAGTTCATCGCAACGGCGACGCTGCTCCGGGCCATGCCCGCGCCCTCGACACCCGAGGCACGAAACCTGCACCGCGAGGCGCAGGCTCTCATCAAGCAAGCGGCCGTACAATAGGCCGAAAGCTCGGCATCTAGCATACGTTAGCAAGGCAGTATGCGGGACGACGGTGGCACCCAAGGCCAAGAGGCATCCGTCCACGCGGGCATCGCGGCGGGGCAACCAGCCAACCTGGGCAGGACACCGGTCAGGGAGCGGATCCTTGATACGCGCGGGTAGGCCCAGGACAGCGATGCCCGCAACATCATCAACGCTCGCCGAAAGGGCGATGCGGAGGCGCAGGTGGCGACGGGCTACTGTTGACGGTGAAAATCCGTCAACCTAGCCATGAGTTTACCTTCGGTGTTGGCATGACTTTTGTATCTTATCCATTGGTACTAACGCCCGTGGTATAACAAGTTCACTTGTGCATGTAGGTTTTGGAGTTAAGTGTTTACGCAGGGTTTTAACGTTAAATGCAAGACTTCCGGGATAAGTTCATTAAGCACCTCATGACAAGACAAGGAGCTTCTTCCAATTCGGAGAGAAACCGACGACAAGGGCCCACATGCAAAAGGGGAGAGGATCTAGAAGACTTGGGAAGCAACACCGGGCGAAGGAGGACACGAACTGGGCCAAAACGGGCCCAGGCCGGTCGGCCCAGGCCGGCCGGCCCAGCCTATGTCGGGGCCCAGTCGGCCTCCCCTTTGACCTAGTTGCATCTCTGGTTATTTATAGCCTCCTGACCAAGAGCCACACATCAATCAATTCGTCATCCGCCGCCGAGGAGCAGAGAAGCTTGAGGGACACCATCTCGGAGATGAGGGTCGTGCTAGTTGTCTAGGGTCTTCCTAGCCGACGTGGTAACCTTGCATGGAAGACCACGTCAGAGCTCCAGAGCGAGGATCAAGATCGAGGTAGGGCCCCGGTGGTGATCTTGTTCATGTAATCATTCATGGTGAAGTCTTTTAGTGAATTCGATTTCTAGCGATCAAGTGCCTTCTCGATGATTTTGTTTTCTTCTTGGTTATGCTTTTTCCCCAATCTATCTATAGCTAGATTGCATAGGGTGCTCTTGTAGCCGCGGTGGCTAGAGGTGCATACCGGACCGGCCAAGTGATTTCAACTTGTTCTTATCGAAGTCGCCCTAGACTACCCGCATGAGTAGGGATACATTGTGACAGAACGGGGGTTCCGAAAGGCGGGCGTTTTCGGAGTCGGATGGAAGGCCACGATTTAAAGATGCTTTTAATGAGATTCGCTTTTCTATCTTCATCTATCTTGTTTGGAGCTACAACATAAGCATGATCTAGACTCTCTAGATCGATTATCTCTTGCTTTCTCTTGCTACGTCTTTAGTAGATTAGATTCGTTTTCTTTATGAGTTAGTAGATTAGATGCAACTTGTCTTCATAAGATAGCTTACCTTGCTTTACTAGATTGAATCCTTGCATTGCACATTGTTCCACGGATTCGATACCTTGGGTTCACCACTCGAGGGAAGAAGGGTCCCTTGACTACGACGGGAGACTTGTCCGCTTGCAAGTCTAAATGAACTTTGATACAACTATTAACCGTCAACAAGCCCCTTTTTCTAGCACCATTGCCGGGGAACAAGCAATCAAGATCCAATCTAGTATCGCTTATCTTTTCAGTTTTTCTTTTAATTTTATTTTGCATCTCTTAAGTTTGATCATCCTCAAAAAGAAAAAAAATCTATCTAATCTAGTTTTGATCAACCCTAATTTTTCTTTTGTTAGATTTTTATTTTTGCTAACCCTAACCGGAGATGGTTGGCTACCTCTCCCAGAAACCCAAAACTTTTTTGTGGATGATCCAGGAAGACTTTACAGGCAAAGTATACGTGCAACACATGCTAAAGGGTTGGAAACCCTAGATTCAAAAACCGAAGTTGAAGGACCGTTGGAATCTCCAAGGGAATCACCACCTCCAAGTCCAAAGTCGTGAGGAGGATGGATAAGATGGAGATAGAGAAAGAAGCTCAACACCTAAAGGCTGCCAAGGCAAAATCCACATGCGAGGTGTTCATCGTGATGAAGATGCTAGAGACGCAAGTGGGACAACTTGCCGGACAACCGATGGGTGACAAAGAAGAATTTCCGAGACAACTCCAAGGTCTCAAGATGGCGAAGGCTACTCAAACTCATGCGGGAGAGATGGAGGATCACACTAAGGAGACCATGAAGATCACGACCGAAGGACCGGAGTTTGAGATGCCGAGCCACTACATGAAGGAAGTTGATGCATCCGTCAAGACCAAAGGACAAAGCCAGCCTGTGAAGACCAAAAAAATGACTAAGCCGAAGTGGGTACCCAAGATTGCAACGCCCACAAATAGCGTTGATCCTGAGTAATCAAGTGAAGAAGTCTAGCCATGGACTATAAACGAAGCGCTAGGCGGGAGGCAACCCGTTTCGTCGAGTCAAGAATAAGCTACCGGGAGGACAACCCGATTCCAGGTGTTTCGAGTCTTTTTAATAATTTAGTTTTTGAATTTTACTACGCAAAACATTAGACTTAGAATGGTTGAACAATGTTAGAGACATAATTCTTGGTTGAATATTTTGCTTTGTCATAAACCCTTTGCATGAACCCTCCTATGTGTTTTTTTGCTTCTTTTTCGAGAGACCACAACCAAAAAGATTTCAGAACCTAACTCAACCATTCATCCTCATTATGGTGCTGTGGTTGACTTACTTTTTCATGCTAAAAACACACGAGGAGAGCCACGACTTATACCTAGGTGTTAATTAAATTTCAGCACGTGGTAGGACTCGCGTGAACCTAGAAACTAAACTTTTGGTTGGTTCAAAAATCCTTATCCTTGGTTTCTCTAAGATTAGAATTTTTCTAAGCCTCATTTAATTTTGTTTTATTCAAAATCTTTTCTCATTTAGCCAAAATTAGAACCTAAACCTATGCCCCCATGATCAAGACGGGAAAAGTTTGCTCTCAACCAATGAAGGTAAACTATACCGGTGAGACCGATATCAACGTAGTCGGAAAATATTTTCGACTTACATTTGTTTTTAATGGTTTAAAAACTTCTCTAAATTTATGCTTGAGCTCTTGCATGGCTCTGAAAAATATTTTTAAATTTCGAAATTAGAGGAGTGCTTAGCCTTAAACACACTTAGTTTGAATTAATCATGCATGCACCATTGGATACTCTTTCATCAACTTTCACCAAGTCCACATGCAAAGGACAAGCATGGTGGGCAGCAGGCATGAACTTTGCAGGAATTTCATGGTGGCATGTGAAGCAAGTGGAGCAAGGGAGCATGGACATGACTCAAAGCATGAAGCATCAAGTGGAAGGACCAATAAAAGGAGTGGACGAGAGCGTTTCGGCGGTGCAACTCGTGGAGCACGCGGGCAGGAAAGTTGTAGAGGCGAAATGATCATGCTGGAAGAAAGCCGAGGCGGGGAGGAGCACCAGGCCACCCAGGCCGGTCGGCCTAGGCCGGCCGGCCTCCCCTACTTAAGGAGCCCCCGGCTCCCGTTTTCTGCAGGCAAGCTTCCCTCTCCTTCCTCAGTTTGTGTGTTCAAGTTTATGTGCCCAGAACCTCCGTAGACATAGCCAACCTTCCCAAGCTTGATAGCTTAAAAAAATCCATACCCTTAATCCATTCAAAGTCCAGACTCCAAAATAATATTTGAGTACCTTGTTACCGGGTGAAAACCCCGGATATATATTTGTGAGGGAGAGTGCTGCAATCATGGAAGAAAACTACAAGCCTTTTTCACTGAAGAAGAATGGATCATCATCGTCTAAGACAACCTCTTTGAGGAGGCACTCGGTTTCCGAGTCTCCTCGGAGTATGGAGGAGGACACGACACCGCCGAGGAGGAACCACACTCTTCTCCTCGGTGGCATGAGGGCTACACGAAACTCGTTTATGAGGTTCACCAAACTTCAATGACATATGGAGGAGCCGCCCGTCCAACCTCGCCACTCGACACGATCATTCGCTCCACCTCCATACGCTCCGTGGTATTCCGAGGGGTATGTCATCATGACGGAGGAGGAGGAGAAGAAGTTCGCTCGCCTTAAGTAGAGGCTTGTAGCGAACGTCGACATCGACGACCAAGCTCTCCACATATTGGGTTTCATACGAGACACCGGTGCAATTCTCTAACAGAGTGTCGGCAAACACCCACAAGGAATTCGCCTAGGAAATTTTCATGACCATGGCGCATGCCCTTGATGAAGGAGTGCTGAGTCTCTCATTCTGTTTGGAGGGAGCCCACAAGTGGAGAAGAAGGAAGACACCGTCGGAAGGGTAACCTTGATCAACGATGCTATTTCTAGCACCTTGATGGGGTAATCTCCTTTCATCCATGGGTTGCAATCGATCTTGAGATGTAATCGAACTTTGTTGGGTTATCTATATATCATCTTACAGCGTGACCATCATAGGTCTAGTCATGAATACCTTCACGTAGTGAGAGTACGAGAGGAGGGAAAGGGCGAAACCGTGGTCACAACCCCCGATAGATTAGATTGGTTTTCATGTTCGAAACGATTGCATGTTCTAGTATCGTAGACCCATGGGCGAGTGTCTCCTATTTTCAAAAGGGAGCTCCAGAACAAGTGGATGTGCATGAAGGAACATGAGAAGGTTTTTGGAGTATGATCACGGGAGAAGACCATCAACAAAGAAATACTATCCGGAACCCCATCATCTAAGTGTGTCACTTTTGTGCAAGTGGATTTTTGGGAGAACGAGAGAGACAAAGATAACCAACACGGAGTTGAATTGGCTTTACTCGGCTTTTTGCCAAGAAGCCAATCAACCCCACTCACCTATGATCAACCGGTGGTGTTGTGAGCAACATCGGATTCGGGAGATCGGGTTGTTACCTCTCCATGTTGACTATCTCTTTAAAACCGGGTATTACAAGGAACCCGAATCATCTCCTACCTGGGACTTCCCTAGGAATATATGAAGAAAGGAAAATATATAAGTGAAGATGAGAGAGGAGGTGAGGACCATGTGTGGTTCGAGGACTGGTGGATGGTCGCTTCCTTGTGTGATGAGTGATTGACAATGTTGTGTGGACTGATTCTTGGCTAAGTATTGCAGGTGCAGGTTGCAGCTTGACTCGTGTTGGTGCAGGTGAAGAACAAGCGCGAAAGATCGTTGCCGGTGAGGCCTCCAGGTGTGGAGAAGACAAGTAGGCTTCGTTCGAGGGACCCGGTGGCCAGTGGGGTCAAGTGCGGGCCGCATGGTGGCATGAACAGCAAGATGAAGTCATGGACGGTTTCTTGGTAGAGCCTCAAAACCAAGGGCGAGCCGGGACTACGTGGGAGCCGAGTCATGAGTGGAGATTGGCGGAGGCTACACCGAGTTCGCGGGGTTTGCAGTGGTTCACCAGAAAACTATTGTGTTACCCGGTTGAGCGCCTGGTGCCGGTCAGATCTCTCGGGCCGGTCTAACCGCCCAAGGGGGGTGGTTTGACCGCCCTGGCCGCCGACGCCGAGATGCTTCGAAGCGGAGGACACGCGTCGGGATCGCAAGGCTTGCGTCGAGGCTAAGCAGGTTGCGGTCGCCGGGCATCCGTCCGATGAAGAAAATCTGGAGATTTCCAAATCCGCCCTTGAGAGGCTTGTATCCATGGTTATTAGGTGAGGGTAGTTTAGTCTTTTGGATGCCTCCATATATACTCATTGAATGGGTGGATGGCAGCCAACTCTTGGAACCCTAGCTCATTTGTTTTTCCATTTTCGTTCTCCATTTTCCCTAGTTTTCCTAGGACTAGCTTGAGAGCTTCATGTGAGATCTAGAGAGAGGGATGGATGTTTGGGTGGCAAGCTAGACCTTGTACGAACCTTTCGTGGTATGTATAGATGGTTCGGCGTTGTTCCTCAAGGTGGTTTTCCCGTCTCTTTTGTGGTGATTTTCGGAGCTCTTTGTTGGCAGTGTTTTGAGAATGATTTCTTGGGGTTTTTGGTGGGTGTCACATATGAGGTTCTTGTGCCTCTTTGGCTGGTGACTTTGCTCCCAAATCTCTCCTGAATCGGACTCGATTTGGTGGTTTTTCAAGTTGGGCGAGTTCTTGACCTAGAGAAGCGATTTCTTCGATTCCTCTTGATTGTGAGCGTTTCGGGTCGATTCCTTTGAGGTAGAGGTTGCCCAGGAGGTAACCCAGCTAATCCCAATGTTTCATTGCAATCCGTGGAGTGATTCGGGAGATCGGGCGCGAGGAAGTTAGGGTTTGACCCGTGGGTTCGTTTTCTGGAGGAGGCGGTCTAACCGCCTGGAGGGGGCGGTCTAACCGCCCTGGGTGTTGCCAGGTCGAAGTTTTGTTTCGCCGGATTTTCCTCTGTGAGTTTGTTCGCTTTGATCAGACGAGCGTCTGGGTGAAATTTCGGGTCGTTCTCGTGCCGATTGCTAGGTGTTCTTGGTTGGAGTTCGTTGCTGGGTACAGGAGGTTAGACCGCCCCTGGTAGCCGGTCTAACTGCCCCTAGGCCCCTGGGTGGAGTTTTGGTTTTCACCAAGATTTTTTGGTAGCTAGCATGGCCTTGACCAGAGATCTTTGTTGGTGAAACCGTGGTGCGTTTTGGTGCTCGGAAGAGGTGTTTCAGAGGATTTCTCGGTTACCAGGTGGAGGCGGTCTAACCGCCCCCTATACCCGGTCTAACCGCCCCCCTCTAGTTAGCCGGCTTTTGAGTTGTTTCCGCTGTCGTTGGTGCGTGTGTGTTGTGGTTGCTGGTAGAGTTTGTTCCTAGGACCAGTAGCACCCCAGTGGCTACGTGGTTTTGGCAAAAGGAAGGTAGAAGTGCGGAGCGTGTGATTTTGGGGGTCCGACCGAGCTAGTTCGTCTTGTCGGAGTTTCAATCTCCCTCGAGAAGAATTTTTATCGGCTCCCATTCACTCCCCCTCTCTGGTCGCCTAATCGGTCCTTCAAGTGGTATCAGAGCCGGTTCGGGTCTTTGTTGACTCTAACCAGTCTAAGATCCAAGGATGGCGTACCAGGAACGGTGTTCGGGTCCTCCACACTTCGATGGCAAGAACTACCAGATGTGGAGTAAGCGGATGGGTGCGTTCCTCCGCGGAAAGGGTCAGATCCTTTGGGATGTCACGGTGGACACAGGCTATGTCCAGCCGATGGACTTCCTCGCTCCAGGATCGAGGGATAGGTTCGATGCCAACAACAAGGCGGTCGACTACTTGTTTCGTGCTCTGTGTCAGCCTGAGTTCGATCGGGTGCACACCGAGCACTTGGCTTGTAGAATTTGGACGGTGTTGAAGGAGGCTCATGTTGGGAATGCCCAGGTTCAGGCATGGATGTATGCGACCTGTTGACGCAAAATCTGCACCTAGCGCCAAGCACACAGCAAGCCGAACAAGCTGGCTTCACACGTGAAAGAGATCACAAGACGTGCCAGTCAATTTTCCCTGAAAATTAACAAAAGACAAAGTAGTTAAATTCCAAAGCTTGGAACTTGCCGGGTGGTACCAGACAGTTCCATATTTGCGGCTATAGAGCCAAATGGGATGACACATAGCTATAGAAAGCTATCTGCCAGCAAACTGAAACTATTCGGGAGCATTAAAATGGAAAAAGTAACATAGCCGAATAGATGACGTAAGCATGACGACGACCGGTCTTTGTTTGGACAAAGATGCACGTGCGCAAGACCGTGACCGATCCTCGTGGTGATCAATAATAAATGAGGTAAAAGCGCGAGCATAAATATGTAATAAACAAGCATGCATAGATCCAAAGCACTAGTCTACCGCATGTCTAGGTACTTTAAAACCCGTCGGGTACGACACCAAGAGAATCTATCCACCGCATGATACAACTTGCTTGGGATCGTTCCACCTTCCACAAATAGATCTATCCACTGCATGATACGATCTAGATATGGAAAGCTAAAAGGATACAATATTTAAAGCATGAAATATGCACGTGTTTTACTCATGAAGAACATAACCGAACACGGCTGAACAGCCGATTCGGGGTCCATGAAGAAGGAACGAACATTACCAAGTAAGATAAATCTATCAAATTGACTTGAAATCTAACCCACCGGATGATTAGCTCCAAAGCAACCCAAAAACCTGCATCTACCGCGTGATACCCAGTTCTTTCAAGATTTATACAAACTTTAGCAAGCTTGAACCCGCAACACGTAACAACCTAGATCGACTCGGTTTCGGCTATCAAAGAACATGTGATCCATGTGCTAATTTAGCCAAAGGCCCAAACTTGATTCGCATAAGGATCATCAAGAGGGATAGAGCCGATCCAAACCCATCTAGATTGGGCAAGAAGGTGTTACATGAATTTAAACATAAAGCAAAAACTCAAAGCAACACGGGGTAACTTAATGAATCTATTGAATCTTGCCAAAATTCAATAGAGCTGATAACTAGCTTCAAGCTAGATCTTAGCCTACCGCATGGCTCATGACCTAACAAGAAACCTTCTTGAACCAAGCTTGAATCTACCGCATGACTCTAAGCATGGTAACAAGACTACTTGCATCAGATCTAAATCCACCGCATGATACTAGACATGATACAAGGTTGCCGGTACTCACGGAGGTCGACGGATCGATGAACCCTCTCAAAGAACTCGACGACACGACAAATGGACTCTAGGGTTTGGCGTAAAGCCGGTTTGTATTGAGAATGATTCGTATATCTGTTACATACATTCAGGGTTCATATTTATACCCTGCCAAGCACGACCTCGAATGGATTTGATACCTAATTTATCTCTAAGCTTGATCGCTTATCCATCCATTCGTCCTTCCGCTCGGGCCACATCACCGTCCAATCCCGCAAAATCAGCTCAACAGTTGCCTTGCCGAACGGAAGCAGATAGCCGACTGCGGATTTTCTCTGCCGAATGCGTCTGAAGAAACCTTCCTTCCGCCGGACGGATTCCTTACCGAGTTGGACCCACAAGTCAGACTCCTTACCAAATTTTGGTGTTAACACATGCCTTTTCAATTACGGGATAAAGGTGATTTTATTCCGGAATTGACTCCAGCCACCAACGTCTGCAAATTGAATCTGTTCAACACCCGTTCTCTCTCTTCGCAATCCGTCGGAATCTTCGTCTAGATCCAAACCCTAGATCCCCTCTTTCTGAGCTCAAATCCCCAATGACGGCTCAAAATCAAGTTGCTCAGGTAAATTCCTCCACCATAAGCTTCATTCGGCATTCAGATTTTCAATTTTTACCTGAAATTTCTTCTCCGCTTTCCCTCAGGAGCTTTCCACCGAGCTTTTAATCCGTACTGAGGCCAATTCAAGATCCTACTTCCTTGGTCCTGTGGGAGTTTCTGATCCTCGCGAATTTATCGCAGTTGAATCCCAAAGGGTCCCCTTCAAAGCGGCTCTAACCAAGCCTCCTCAGTGGCAGGATGCTTTCAAGAACTGGCCCTTGCCCCCAATTGCAGGCTGGAGAACTTGGTACCAAAGAATTCTTGCGGATAAGAGTGCCAGGACCCAAAACTGGGATACCCTCTGCATTGCTCAGTGTCTGGAGCTGTCTTTGGCCGAGACCCCAAAAACGAAGACCTCTTGATAGCAGCTTGCCACTTCTGGTCAAATGGCGTCAACGCCTTCCTTTTTGGTCACGGCCCAATGTCCCCAACTTTGGCCAATGTGTACATGATTACCGGCCTTGACATTACAGGATCTGTTCGCCCCTGGGATTTCAAAGGTTCCACAAGACAAACAGGGGTGCAACCAGGGAGCGGATACAAAAATTATATCCTGAACCATATGAAGGACGGCCCCCTTGGTGAAGTCCAATACAGGGCATTCCTGAATATGTGGCTGTGCAGGTTCATCTTCTGTGGTAAAGCCAATGAGCCTACCCTGAATCACATTGCAATGGCTTCACACCTAGCCAATGGTAATCGCTTTCCTCTTGGGAAATACCTCCTGGGCAGCGTGTACCACATGCTTCATCAAACTGTCACTCAAATGTACACCGACGGAGGATAGCATGTGTCAATGGTCCCTGGTGGTTTGTACAAATGTGGCTGCAACTGCACATGCACCAGATTATTGGTGTTGACCTGAACACCCGGCTCTTCCCTTCATCCAATTATCATGAAGGGGAACCCCAAGTCACCAGAGGATGCCACACCTATGGAGAGGCTGCTTCAACTGTTCTCATCAAGCAGAGTGTCAGCCAGCTCTTCGAGCTCTTCTTCAAAGGGTTCCAAAATCCTCTTTGGCTCCCTTATTTGGATAATGACAATTTAACTCTCCCTTGTGAGTTCTCCTTTGAAACTGAACGCCAAGATGGAAGATTTCTGGAGATCCTTAATATCATCATCCATCCATGCATTCTGCCGGCTGAATTCAGTGGAGGGAGGCTGAACCACAGTACTTATGAATACTATCAGCCCAACATGATGGCTCGGCAACTTGGATGTGGCCAGATGCCCCCAAGGCTATTTTTGCATGAATTTCTCAAGCCCAGGGAGGAAATCAAAGAGCTTACCCAGACTAGCAGGGTCTTTCAGTATGTGTGTAGTCCAACTGTTTACACCTGCCCCTTTATACCTACAACAGTAGCTCACCCCACCTTTAACTCCTGGTGGCAAGAATTCCATGATCACATTTTCAGTGAGCCTGTACACTTATTCTGTACAGAATTGATGCCTGATTTTCAGCCAACTTCAGAGGTAATATGATTAATCCTCAAATCAGACATTTCCTCCTCCAACCATGATCCTGATTTTATTTCTTCTGCCCACAGAACACAATGCTTGCCCCTCTGGCCTGGGAGATTGCTTACAATGCAGTAGGCCCAATCTCAGCATTGGGATTCAGATCACCAACCCTGGCTCGGTTAATGGCTAGGTATGCCACAACAGATCCAACTCTGTCTAGCATTACTGCTGACAGGAGGCAAGGCCTGTCTCTGATTGCACCTCCAAATGCTAAGAGGAGAAGAACCATCAAGAAAGTCCTCATTGAGGTAAAATTCTCTCTTTCTTGATCACAGGATTACTCTTTTTCTGATAAATTACATTTTATGCATTTTCAGACTAGAACTCAGCAATCCTCAGCTTCAGAATCTGCCAATGCTCCACCCACTGGTATGACCTTTACTGTCCTTTCCTTAAGGATGAACACTGGCATTTATTCTTAATCTGGCATTTGCAAAGGAAACAATGGAGGATCAACTTGTGGATGTCCTAGTGTCTCAACAAGCAAGTCCACCCAGGGCTGAACCATCTGTCCACGTGGAGATCTCATCTTCATCAGGGACCCAATCACCTCCTGCTCAGACAGAAACACCAAACTCGCCAGAGATGAACTCCCCCTTTCAACCGGATCCTCCAAGGGCTCAATCACCTACCGGCCAGGTAGAAACATCAACCCCAGCAGAGGCGAATCCAACTTCTCTCCAGCCAGAAGCTCCAGGGTCACCAGAGACTGCACCAGTACCCTCTCACACAGAAGCTTCAGCTTTGCCTGGAATATCCTCTTCACCAATAATTCTAGGGGTCGCCCCTGAACAAAATCCTGCTCCAGTTCAGGAAGTCAGGCATGAGGTAAACATTTGCACCTAATCTTGTTATCCTTTACTTCCAATACTCCTGACTCGGCAATATTGCTCTCTTAGGATCAGGCTCCATCATCATCAAATCCATCAATGGGGACCAATCCAATTGTCGAGACAAGGGAAGGAGTGCCTCAAACTTTGTCAGAGACAGTGCAAGAAAAACTCAAGGAAATTCTCGCCTGGCTGCAAAGAGACGCACGAGATCAATTCAAAGATCTTGATCACTTTGAAGAAATGCTCGAACCCATCAGCCGAGAACTCCCTGAGGACATCAATGTCTCACTTGAATCCATCTCCGGTCTGGAAATTCATTACGTGCCCATAAGACGGGCTCTGAGAAAGGTGTCTTCCCGCCCAGCTGTTGAACAAAAGAGGGCCAAAGCTGCACAAGCCGTGAAGGGAGCACAATCTCAGACTGAGAGTCACAAAGATACATTGGCCAAACTGCAAGCTGCTCGTGAATTGAAGATCGCCAGAAAGGCCGCATTGGAGGTAGAACTGAGAAGTCTGTCAGCTGAAATAGAAGCTGATGACAAGAAAATAGCCGAGCTCCCTGGATTGATAGAGAAGATCCAAGAGGAAGCAACACCTCAGCAATCAATGTAATGCAGAACTCACCATCCTGTCCATCGCCCAGAAGGATTATCAAGAACGGATGGAGGATTTTCACCAAGCAACATCGAATGCCTGCAATGTAATTGCGAAATATTTGAACATCTAGATGTTTTGATTGATGTGTAACCGAACTGGTCGCTCTTGTAACATTTGCTCTTGCAATCTTATTTCTCTTTTCCTCTGCATGTCCTTAACTGCAACGCTGAACGACCCATTCGGTAAAGAAGTGCCAATACCCGAACGGTACTTTGACTCCTTTCAGCCAAGCCAATCAACCGAATATGACTCAGCCTTGAACTCCAAACGACTCGACGGCGGATTGGTCAAGGAAACCTCTCCACCTTCCAATTTTCTCGGGATATGCGCCACGATCCAGAGCCACGACCTGAGGCCACAATCTCTCTTGCCAGGCCTATAAATGAAAACCGTAGGTGCCCCTAGCTTCCCACCAAGCCTTTAGCTCTCAAATCCTCGCCAATCTCAAGTCTTCTTTTTCCAACCAGCACAAATCCCAGAAGCATGGAGAGCAGCAACAACCGGCACCGCGCCGCTGATGAGGCGGAGGGGAGCCGTGCCAGTGCACGCCAGAGGCAATGATCGTCAAATCTTCTTTTATGATTCATCTCTGATCCCCTTTTGTTTTTGACGATCATCCTTGTTTCAGGTTGATTCAATGGAATCCATCCTCTGCACCGACCGGTCAGCCCCTACCGGACGACTCCTCGGAGTCCGACCACCACTCCCCCGTGCCCTATGGGGAACTTGACGCTCTCCGCTTCAAGGCGGAGCTGGAGGTGGCCTAGCGCGAGCTGGAAGATGTCTCCAAAAAGGCTGGCATAGCCGAATTGGAGTGGGAAGACCAGCGCAAGCAGCTGCTGGAGACCATCGACGGTACGGCTCTGAAACCGCTCTTTGATCCAATCCGGCCTTTGATGCTAATCACCTTTTCTCGCACTTTGCAGCCCATGACGCCGAGCTCAACCAGCTAAAGATGCTGGTGGAGCAATTGGCCGATAAGGCGAACGCCCGCGGAGATACGCCGGCGGAGCGCCTTGCTGCGGTGGAGCACCGCGTGGATGAAGTGCCCACCCATGGCATCCGCTTGGGCACCACTTTGGGCCTGGCCGCCATGGCAACGCACACTGACGTCGACTACTCCATCAGGCCGTGCGGCTTCTGGGGCGGCGCGCCAGAAGACATCGAGGAGATCGAGATCATCTTGGAGCGCCTCGATGGCCACGACGACGCCATTGCCGAACTCACTCATCCCCAATCTGTGTTGAACAGGCTCTTTGACTAGATTGTATTAGGGATGTTTGATATCAGCAATAAAAAAAGAACTTTTGATTTCTGTGCTTGCACTGCGATGATTTTCTTCATGTTTGCATCCGTGAATCTTGTTTTTTCTTAAACGTATTCGGGAACTTGCTTGAGCCGAACACGCGAAAACAGATGCCCCTTGGCGCAAAATCCACAGAAGATCCCTGAATCGGCAATCCATAAGCACTGTTCAGACGAAAACCCTTCGCATTCGGGAAGAAAACCCTGCCGCTTGGTATTCCAATAGTGCGCGCTGGCCAGTCATCACTCCCAATGCACTCCCTCGGTCAATAAAATAGTCTGCTGAGATGCCCTGCAAATCCACTCGCACACTCATCCATCACTTCTCATCTCCTCCTCTGTCTCCAGAGGAAAAAACCCCAAGGCCATGGACAAAGGCAAGCAACCCCAGGAGAGCAGCACTCCGAAGAAACGCAAGATTCGAGAGTGAGTTTTCCCTTGATTTACTCCTTGTTTTCTCATATGATCTCGTGCTTTACCTCCTCTCTACCTTTCCTCTTTCAGCCTTGATTTGCTTCCTGAAGAAATCATCGGGACCGAAGACATGCCTGAGTACATCTCCTCTGATTCCTCCCTCGAAGCAGAGGATGCCACGCCTGATCAGCGGACCAGCCATCAATTGCGCCGCCGCGTTCGGCACCTGGAGCATGACCTCAGGGACATCACCGCTCATTGCCAGGTCGAGCGCGAGCGTCGCATGGCTTTGGAGGCATTAGTGGGAGGTAATGTTTCTAACTCTTTCTTGACTTCGCGTTCACATCTGGATTTTTGCCCCTAATAACCACTCCTCTGTTTCAGATGTCTCTGACAGGTACAACAACCTGAAAGCGGCTTGGGACAGCTTGGTGGAGGCAGCGAATCATGGTCACCCCCGTGCATTCCAAGTTGCCGTCACGGTGGTCCTAGAGCAACTGAAGAGGGAGCAGCCGAAGAAGCAAAGAAAAGATTGAATCATACTTTTGCTTCTTCCCCCAGGCCTTCTGCTTACCACCTCCTCAAAGTCCTGATCACCAGGGTTGTTGGATGTAAACCTGCAAGAGGCAGTTGTAATGTAGTTTTGTGCTAAGGGCAATGCATCTAGGCACTGGCCATTCCTTCCGTTTGGGAATTTTTTGTTCTAAAGGCGGCCTCGTTCTTGAGCGCCGGCTATTCCTGTATCAGATGCACGTAATCCCAATGCTGGTGATCACTAGTCGATTTCGATACTAGGATAATATTTCTCCAGATATCTTCCATTTATTGCAGCGGAAAATTCTTCTCCTAGCAGAGTTTTCAACATGTATGCATTACCAGGGACGCATCTGACCACGCGAAAGGGTCCTTCCCAGTTAGGGGACCATTTGCCGAATTCACTGTATTTGGTTCCAATCGGCAGTAACGCTTTCCAAACCAAATCCCCTTCTGCAAATTGCCTGACTTTTACTTTCTTGTTATAATACTTGGCAACCCGCAGCTTGTTCTTCTCGATGTTTTCCAGGGCCCTAAGACGGATCATGTGCAAATCTTCTAGCTCATCCATCATTAAGCCACTGTAATCTTTGGAGCTTAAATATTTCTGTAAAACAACTCTCCTAGAATCTGATTGTACTTCCCAAGGTAAAACCGCATGGTGTCCATAAACCAATTCATAAGGAGATGTTTTTGTAGCTCCATGAGGGGCCATTCGGTAAGCCCATAATGCTTCACTGAGTACCGAATGCCACCTCCTTCGCTTCTGGTCGATCTTCTTTTGTATAAGCTTGATCATGATCTTAGTAGAAGCCTCTGCCTGACCATTAGCTTGGGCATAATAGGGAGAAGAATTAAACAATTTGATTCCCATGCTTTCGGCAAATTCTCTGAATTCCAAGGACACGAATTGGGCTCCTTGATCAGTTGTGATTGTCTGAGGGATTCCAAACCGATATATGATGTGTTCCTTGACAAATTCAACCATGTTCTCCTACGTCACCTTCTTCAGCGGGATTGCCTCAACCCATTTGGTAAAGTAATCTGTGGTCAAAAGCACAAACTTATGCCCCTTGCTGGATGGTGGATTAATCTGGCCAATCAGGTCTATACCCCAGCCCCTGAAAGGCCATGGCTTGATAATGGGATTTAACGCTGATGCGGGAACCCTTTGAATATTTCCAAACCTCTGGCAGTCTTGACATCCCTTGTAATACTCAAAGCAATCCTCCAATATCGTCGACCAGAAGCACCCAGCTTGCCTGATAACCCATTTCATGCGGTAGGCCGATTGGTGTGCTCCACATATCCCATCATGTACTTCACTCAACATCCTTTTAGCTTCCTCTGGACCCAGGCATCATAACAACACCCCATCTAATAATTTGTAAAACAAATTACCATCCAGAAGAACAAACTTTATGGCCTTGTACCTGAGCTTCCTAGAGACTTTTCGGGATGGATCTTTCAAATAGTCAACGATCTCTTTTCTCCAATCATCTTCCGCAAGATCCATTCCCAGCGCATATATGTCCGTGGCAAACGCTTCTTGATTCTCTTTATAACCGGAAGCGCTCTGAGCCAACCTGTTCGCCTCTTCATTATGTTCCCTAGGAATATGTTGTAGAGTCACCAACGGAAAGCTCTTCAAGAATTCCCTGCATTCTTCGTAGTAACTCCTCAGTGCTTTGCTTTTGCATTCGTATTGGCCGTTCAATTGCTTGATTACCAACTCTGAATCTCCATAAACCTCAACCGAAACGGCCCCGGCTTCTCTCAAATATTGAAGCCCCGAAGCAATGCCTCGTACTCAGCCTGATTGTTTGTAACAGTGGGCTGTATAGGGATGGAAAATTCAAACATCTCACCTCTGGGTGAAATTAACAGAATCCCTACTCCCCCACCTTTGCCACATGATGACCCATCAAAAAATAAAGCCCAAGGAGTAATTTCAAGCGAATCAATTGATGGATCGCGATGTTCAGTTATAAAATCGGCAATAATTTGACCTTTAATAGCTTTTGCCGATTCGAACTTTAACTCAAACTCTGATAAAGCCAAGATCCATTTGCCAATCTTGCCATTCAAAATTGGCATAGATAACATATGTTTTATTACATCAAACTTGGAGTATACAACGCATTCGGCATTCAGCAAGTAGTGCCGAAACTTTGTACACGAGTAGTACACGCACAGGCACAGCTTCTCGGCAGCCGAATACCTGGTTTCGGGATCAAGTAATTTTCGGCTAAGATATGCTACTACCCGCTCCTTTCCTTCAAATTCTTGAATAAGGGCCGATCCAATGGTTTGGGTATCGGCCGCCACGTACAACTTGAAAGGCTTATCCAACTGAGGAGGGACCAGTACTGGTGGCTCCTTCATGTACTGCTTGATCTCGTAAAAAGCCTTTTGTTGTTCGTCACCCCACGTGAACTTCTGATCTTTCTTAAGTTTCAGCAATGGAGAAAACGGCAAAACCTTCTGTGACAGATTCGAGATGAATTTCCTTACGAAATTAATTTTGCCGAGCAGTGATTGCAACTCCTTGAAATTAGTTGGAGGGACAACTTCGTCAATGGCCTTCATGCTTTTCTTACCAACTTCAATCCCTCCTTCGTGGACTAAGAACCCCAAGAACTCTCCAGCTGATACCCCAAAAGCGCATTTGTTTGGATTCATCTTCAAACCATGCTTTCGGGTGCACTCCAAGGTTCTCTTCACGTCTTCCAAATGTGTGTCATGACTTAGGGACTTGATCACGACATCATCAATGTAAATCTCAACAACTTTGCCGATCAACTCGTGAAAGATGTAATTCATAGCTCGCTGATAAGTTGCACCGGCATTTTTCAACCCAAATGTCATGACTATCCATTCAAACAGGCCTATATGACCAGGACATCTGAAGGCCGTCTTTGATATATCTTCTATTGCCATAAAAATTTGGTTGTATCCCGCATTGCCATCCATGAAACCGATAACTTTGTGCCCAACGGCGGCGTCAACCAACAAATCGGCAACGGGCATGGGGTAACCATCCATCGGAGTAGCTCGTTCAAATCCCCGAAATCCATGCGACCCTCATCTTTCCATTCTTCTTGTAAACAGGGACAATATTAGAGATCCACTCCGCGTATCTGCATGGCCGAACGAAGTTTGCATCAAGTAATCTTTCAACTTCTTTCTTCACATCGGCCAATACTTCATCCTTGTAGATTTTTCGGGGTGGTTGCTTGTATGGTTTAAAACCAGATTTGATTGGCAACCGATGCTCAACAATGGAACGGTCCAGTCCAGGCATCTCCGAATAATCCCAGGCGAAGCAATCTTTATATTCCTTGAGTAGCTTGATTAATTCCTCCCTGAAGTCTGATTGCAAGTTTGCGCTGATGAATGTCGGCCATGGTTTGTCACCGCTTCCAATGTCAACTTCCTCTAATTTATCGGCCGACATGAATCCTCGCCCCAATTTGCCATCAGTACCATCGACGGGGTTATCCATTAAAAATTGCTATAAGAGCCGACTGCTTGAATCGGTTGTTGATCGCTGCTGACAGGCTCAACAGGACCTTCTCCCCAGTCTTTCCCTGAGAAACAGTCAATGTCTTGATACTCCCGCAAAGCCGGTTCCATATTTGCAACGCTCACGGAGTCATCTCGCTTGGACCACCTCAATATCATCATCTACCCATTGGATGAGCTGCCGATGCATGGTAGATGGAACGCGGCGGTTGGCGTGGATCCGATCCCCGTCCAAGCAGAGGGTCGTAGGCTCCTTTACCTTCGATGACGAAGAAGGTTGTGAGCAGTGTTTTGGACCCGATCATCAGATCCACGTGGGCGCATCCCTTGGTGTCTGAAGGATTCCCGGCGAAATCATTCAGTATTATGCTTGTAGGTGTCAGATCGCCAGGGCCCATGCCAAGTTTTCTGAAAGTGGTGTACGGCATTACATTGACCGCCGCTCCACTGTCAACAAACATCTTGGTCAATGGCTTGCCATTGACATATCCCTTCAAGTATAGAGGCCTCATGTGTCGATTTTTGGCCGGTTTGTCGAAGACGGCTTGCTTGGCTAGCACCAGCTGCGCCATCAGTCCCTCAATATGCTCATCGTCCAGGGACACCTCTTCCTGCACAACCTGATTAGCAGGAGCCATAAATTCATTCGGCAGAAAATATACCATGCACACCGGAG
The DNA here is from genome assembly GCA_947561735.1 of Cenchrus americanus. Taxonomy (NCBI): domain Eukaryota; kingdom Viridiplantae; phylum Streptophyta; class Magnoliopsida; order Poales; family Poaceae; genus Cenchrus; species Cenchrus americanus. The sequence goes on along the minus strand of OX387241.1, from coordinate 25,368,106 downwards.
CCGAACGGTTTGACCCTTCAGGTTTATCCTTTGGACGCCACACCTGTCTTGTCTGGATCCCCCGCCTCGCCCCGCTCGCGGTTCCTCAAGCGTTGAACCCTCCTTTTCTGAATTTTTCTTAGGCCAGGCGGGCACCATTGCCCCTTTTGCTAGATGTACTCGTCCTCTTCTTCCTCCTGATCAGCCCACCTCAAATCAGCTTGTCTCTTCCTGGGATGATCAATGATTTCAATTTTTTGCCGCCGATCCTCGCTAGGATGTATCCTTCCAATTCTTTCATGGACGGATCGGCGATTGGCAGTCTCCTGCCTATACTCAAAGTACCTATCGCTGCATTTAGGACAATTTCTCAGCGTGGGAAGTTTCAACCCTTCGTTCCAGCAGTGCCTGAAGAATGCACACCCCCAGTGCGCGCGCTCCTGCTCGCGCGTATATTGCTCTAGATCTCTCCTGCGTGCTTCCTCTTCGGCCCTGCGCCTCTCCTCCTCGTGCTTTCGTTTCTGGTAGCGCTCTTTCTCCAACTGGCGCTGCCACTTATTGAGGAGGATGCGCGTGGTCACCCTGGGTTTGGCCCTGGACGATTCCCCGATCTCGACATGGCTCTTGAGAACGCGGGGGGCTTCACCATGCACCTGCTCCAAGGTCACTTGACGTTCTGGGTCTACTGTTCCATCCTGCCTTGCCCTGGCTGAAGTCAAGACCTTGACCTTGCCCTTCTCTTCGGCTGTCACCGTGCTGACGGAAAAGCTTATCATGTTCTGAGGAAAGGGTGGCCGTCCAGTTTCATCTTGTTATCAAACTTGAGGTGTCCCTCCTGGATAGCTTTCTGGATCCTCATCCTGAAGACCCCGCGCGCCGTTGATGGAGTGCGAGTTCCTGTCATGGAAGCCACAGTAACGTTTCTCCTTTACTCCATCGGGCCGAAGCATGGAATGCCCTTCAGGCAATTTGATTCGGCCTTCCTTCACCAGAAGCTCAAACAGCTTATCAGCCTTGGTGATGTCGAAATTGTAGGTGCCTTTGGTCTGTTTGACCTAGCGCTGATTCATGGTCAACGGTTCTTTTCCCCACATGATTTTGGCTGCAGCCACGTCCTGGTCATCATCAGAGTCCTCCGTTTGGTCGGCTTTGTCCAGGAACTGATTGTAGATATCCGCCACGTCGTGCTGTTTGCCGAACCTGGCGTCTTTCTTAAAACCGTAGGCCTGGTTGCTCATTAGCGACAGCTTTTGGGATAGCTGACCCAGGTTGTCGAATTCCATGCCGAACAGCTTTTCATGCACGGCCGGCAGCATCCCGGCAACAGCCATGTCGGCCAACTGGTCATCTGGCAGATTCAGCGAAAAACACATGCCCTTGACTTCCCTGAACCTCCTGATAAACTCCAAGGGCGTCTCACTGTGCCTCTGCTTTAGGGTAGCGAGGTCGATCAGCTTCTTCTCCGCGCTGCCGTTGAAATAGTGGGCGTGGAATCTCTGTTCCAGCTCTCTCCATGTGCTAACTGATTGAGGGGGCAAAGATGAAAACCATTGGAACGCCGCGCCCGTCAGTGACATGGGGAAGTGTCTGACCCTGAATGCCTCTTCAGATGAGCACTCCCCAAGCTGCATCAAGTAGCGAGCAATATGCTTCGTCGTGCTCGTGTCATCCTGCCTGGAGAACTTTGTGAATTCCGTCGGAGGCTTTACTCTTGGCGGCAGGATCACGTTGTAGCACCATTCCGGGAACGGAGGCATGTAGGCGGGCCCTTGCATTTTTGGTTTGAGGCCGAATTGATTCTGCATCAAGTCGGCCATCTTCTGTGCCAGGATATCATCCTCCTGCGTGCCCGTAGCTGGTCCGTAACCCGGATTCGGGAGAGCATCGATGGCTCCGTAGTTCCCCACCTCGTGGTAGCCTCCGCCGTATAAATTCCTCTGCGCAGCTCGTTGCTAGGCCGGAGCAATCCCCGTAGCCGGAAGCAAGCGAAGCTCCGGGCGAGCCGAACGCCAACTCCCCGTACGTGGGCCGGGTACGGGTTCGGGCCGTTGCACGGCGTTGACCCGCGCCGCCCGCGGTGGTGGCCGGACCGGTTGCCCTCCCGCGGCCCGCAAAGGGGGCCGAACCGGCCGACCCCCGGCACCTTGTGGAGGAGGGCCGGAAAGCTTGGCTCCCGGCGCTGCGCGAGGAGGCCGGGCCGGGCCGGCTCGCAATGGCGGTTGAGAACTGGACTCGCCCATCTCCACGGTGCCTCCTTGAATGGGTGTCTTATTGAACACTTGCTCCATGCCTGGACCGAAGACAGCCACCATCATTTGTTTGAACACACCCAGGAAAGCTCTGTGGTGCCTGCTTAGGACGTGGTCCGCGGTATCTCGGAACGCTTGTATGCATTCCTTCCTCTCCTGCTGGGCTGTAGCGTCACTCTCCCCTGGCAGCAACACCCTGGGCATCTCATTTTTCAGGTATGGGACGCCACTCCTGTTCTTCTTGAATGACAGCAAACACTTCTGTTGGAATTGATCCACGACATCCTGCAGCTGTTGCCGCTGCTCCGGAGAGAGGTCTTCAATGTTGACATCCATGATATCCCTGATGTCAGGCATCTTGATTTTCGGTTGTTGTCCCACCGAGCGTGCCAAAAAGTGTGTTGACGCAAAATCTGCACCTAGCGCCAAGCACACAGCAAGCCGAACAAGCTGGCTTCACACGTGAAAGAGATCACAAGACGTGCCAGTCAATTTTCCCTGAAAATTAACAAAAGACAAAGTAGTTAAATTCCAAAGCTTGGAACTTGCCGGGTGGTACCAGACAGTTCCATATTTGCGGCTATAGAGCCAAATGGAATGACACATAGCTATAGAAAGCTATCTGCCAGCAAACTGAAACTATTCGGGAGCATTAAAAGGGAAAAAGTAACATAGCCGAATAGATGACGTAAGCATGACGACGATCGGTCTTTGTTTGGACAAAGATGCACGTGCGCAAGACCGTGACCGATCCTCGTGGTGATCAATAATAAATGAGGTAAAAGCACGAGCATAAATATGTAATAAACAAGCATGCATAGATCCAAAGCACTAGTCTACCGCATGTCTAGGTACTTTAAAACCCGTCGGGTACGACACCAAGCGAATCTATCCACCGCATGATACAACTTGCTTGGGACCGTGCCACCTTCCACAAATAGATCTATCCACCGCATGATACGATCTAGATATGGAAAGCTAAAAGCATACAATATTTAAAGCATGAAATATGCACGTGTTTTACTCATGAAGAACATAACCGAACACGGCTGAACAGCCGATTCGGGGTCCATGAAGAAGGAACGAACATTACCAAGTAAGATAAATCTATCAAATTGACTTGAAATCTAACCCACCGGATGATTATCTCCAAAGCAACCCAAAAACCTGCATCTACCGCGTGATACCCAGTTCTTTCAAGATTTATACAAACTTTAGCAAGCTTGAACCCGCAACACGTAACAACCTAGATCGACTCGGTTTCGGCTATCAAAGAACATGTGATCCACGTGCTAATTTAGCCAAAGGCCCGAACTTGATTCGCATAAGGATCATCAAGAGGGATAGAGCCGATCCAAACCCATCTAGATTGGGCAAGAAGGTGTTACATGAATTTAAGCATAAAGCAAAAACTCAAAGCAACACGGGGTAACTTAATGAATCTATTGAATCTTGCCAAAATTCAATAGAGCCGATAACTAGCTTCAAGCTAGATCTTAGCCTACCGCATGGCTCATGACCTAACAAGAAACCTTCTTGAACCAAGCTTGAATCTACCGCATGACTCTAAGCATGGTAACAAGACTACTTGCATCAGATCTAAATCCACTGCATGATACTAGACATGATACAAGGTTGCCGGTACTCACGGAGGTCGACGGATCGATGAACCCTCTCGAAGAACTCGACGACACGACAAATGGACTCTAGGGTTTGGCGTAAAGCGGTTTGTATTGAGAATGATTCGTATATCTGTTACATACATTCAGGGTTCATATTTATACCCTGCCAAGCACGACCTCGAATGGATTTGATACCTAATTTATCTCTAAGCTTGATCGCTTATCCATCCATTCGTCCTTCCGCTCGGGCCACGTCACCGTCCAATCCCGCAAAATCAGCTCAACAGTTGCCTTGCCGAACGGAAGCAGATAGCCGACCGCGGATTTTCTTTGCCGAATGCGTCTGAAGAAACCTTCCTTCCGTCGGACGGATTCCTTACCGAGTTGGACCCACAAGTCAGACTCCTTACCAAATTTTGGTGTTAACACGACCTACCGGAGAGAGTACGAGAACTTCACTCATCTCCCCGGTGAGTCCATCGATGCCTTGTTTCAGAGGTTCACGGTGGTTGTGAACAACATGAGGGCCAATGTGGACGTGCTCCCGTACGATGATCATGATAGAGCCGTCAAGCTCTTACACTCTTTGGATCGTACAATATGGGGCGGAAAGTTCGAGGCCATTGTGGAGTCAGAGAAGTATGACACTCGACCGTGGAACGAGCTGTTCTCAAAGCTCAAGTCGGCTGAGGTGGATAGGGGCATGACTGCCAAGCTCGAGGGTCCGACTGATTCCCATAGTCTTGCCCTCATTGGTGGTTTGAAGGGAAAGGCTAACACTAACCCATCCACCAGGATGTTCTCTTTGTCCTCTTTGATGTCTATGCCAGATGAGGAGTTCGACGTGCTTGGAGAGGACGAGCTGGCGCTCCTGACGAGGCGGTTCGAGAGGCTGCACGAGAACCGAGTGAACATGAGGAGGAACACGAGGACATGCTTCAAGTGCGGCAAGGCTGGACACTATTTCGCCGAGTGTCCGAAGGTGAACAACCACGACAAGCACAAGTTCAAGGACAAGAGGAAGAAGTCCAAGAAGAAGGATCATGGACATGGGAAGAAGACACGGTCTCGAGAGAAGATGAAGAGATCAAGCGACATCGAGTCCGATTCCGAGGACACGTCTTCAAGCTTGAGTGATGAAGACGAAGAGGATGACAAGAAGAAGAAGAGGAAGAAGAACCTTGGCAAGAATCTCAACGGCCTTTGTGTGACGGGCCTAAGCCTCAAGGACGACTTCTGCGGCATGGCTCGCAGTTCGAGCAGCAAGAGAAGCCAGAAGGACGCCTCGGACTTGGATTCCGAGGATGAGGTATGTGATGAGATCTCTTCTTTGCGCAAGGAGAATGAGGAGTTGGTTGACTTGCTTGATAATCGCGATCACATGCTTAGAGAGGCTAAGAAGCTTAGGAAGGAGCTTAGATCTTTGCTCGAGGATGCTAGGACTAGAGTGGCTGAGCTAGAAACACAGGTTCTTGATAGCAAGCTTGTAATTGATTCACTTAAGGCTAGCCCTGTTGTTTCTGATGAAAATGATTGTGCTGATTGCTCTGCGTTCCTAGCTGACTTGACTGATCTTAGGGAGAAGTATGCCTCCAAGTGTGAGGAACTAGATGTGCTTAGGGTTGAGTTGGCTGAGCTACAATCTAGACCCATTTTGCTTGGTGCTTGCACTTCTTGCCCTGGTTTGCATGAGAAAATTGTTGAGCTTCGTTCTCGCATTGGTTCGCTAGAGGCTGATTTGAAAGTGCATATTCCTACTTCTTGTTCTACATGTGAGTTGCATGCTATGAAGAATTTGGATCTTGCAAAATGTGTTGGTCGCTTGCAAGATGAGAATGATAAGTTGCATGAAGCGCTGAGTTGGTTGTCGAGTCAAGAACCTCAGCTTGGTATGATGATTGCTAGATGTAAGCGCTTTGTTGGTTGGGCTTTGGGATTGGATAAGGTTGGTGAGGGCAGTGGTGAGAGAGAAAGGAAATTTGGGAATGTTTCACTTCCACCACAACCGACACCCAAAGACAAGTTTGCATCCAAGCCAAACCAACCTAGTGAAAAGCCTAGTGAGAAACCAAGTGAAGAGCCTCACCCCAAGCCTAAGCCCAAACCAATCCTTTTCCATTGTGAGTTTTGTGGAAAGGATGGTCACAAGAGAGAGTTTTGCTATAAGAGAAAGAGAGAGGCGAGAATGGCTAAGGAGTGGGCGAACAAGGACAGGTACCACCCTTCTCATGGTGTGCCTGAGTCTCGTATGCCACTGCCTAAGGGAAAGGGCTTTGTGCGTAAGGATCCGGCATGGGGATATGAGAAATCCCGTAGCCGCGCTGGTGGTCTGGAGAGGGCGGTCAGACCGGCCTGGCTAGGCGGTCAGACCGGGCCTGCCCAGGGAAGGGCGGTCGACCGCCCGGCTAGGGCGGTCGGACCGGCCCTCCCCGCATTTCGCGGCGCTTCGTTTTCGAGGTCGTGATGCTGGTGGTTTCAGTTCCCTTGGTCATGGTGCAGATGGTAGACACTGAGTCTGGTGGTGTTGAGTTTGCTGGACGTTCTCCACCTCATGATCAATACGAGTTTGGGAGAGGTCGCAGTTTTGAGTCTCAGAGGGGCTACGTACCATGCTTTCTTTATCATGGTACTCGTACTCCTCCAGTGAGACGGGAGTCGTTTTCCCATGGTGGTTCCAGGTTTGATAGGTTTGACAGGATGGATCGCTGTATTGATAGGTAGGGTAGGATGAATGTTGCTAACCCTACTTTTGAGGAAATGACCCGACACTGGTTTCACACCTTTGGGACTAACCCCAGTGTTGAGTCATTTGCTCGTTCTTGCTCTTGGTTTTGAGTTGCAGGTGGGATGCCCAGAGAACATTTTGTTGATATCGGGGGTGGTTCTTCGGCCTCATACTCCGGTGGTGACATGGAGGTACATCACTTTCGGGGATGGTGGACAAGGATGAGTGACTTCTGAAGAAATGGTAAAGGTAAGTGAATTTGTGACCTTCAAGTGTGTGGCCTTGGTCAAGTCACTTGGTTCTTTTAGCTCTTTGCCCTATCTGATGTGTGTAAGGTGAGCTTTGTGTGCTCTTTGGCCTTAATGCATGAGTTTAGGAGGAGTTTGTGAAGTTTGTGCTCTTTTGCTCTTTTGCCGGTGGTGTCGAGCCCTTTTTGCCTCCCCTCGAGGAGTCGGTGGTTAGTGAGTTTTGTGTGGGAGCTCCTTTGTAGCATATGTATAGTTTCCTTTGTGCATTTCTTGCATTTGGCATAACATATGTAACATGATGTACAGGCATCTTTGAATCTTAGGTTGCATGCATTTTGTATCATATGCATTGGATAGGAAAAGCTTCTCCTATATACATTGTTCACCATGGGATGCTATATATGTTTTTGTGAGCTTGTTTGGTATGCTATGGTTAGTTTGGCTTAGCTCTTGATGATCTTGTTGAATGATTCATGGTTGATGGCTATATTTTTGAAAAATGTCACATATATGCTCTCTCATGTGTAAACGCCTTTATATGATCTTGACATGTTTTAGTGGCTTTGCTATGCCTAATTTGTGGCTGGATAGCTAGTTTATTGATCATATGGGGCCAAAGGCTCATTTGCCATCATGAATGTTTAGCCCTCTTGCTTTATCTTATGGAGGGGCATAAGTTCCTTTTTGTCGCAAAGACATTTCATGTACCATTTATAAATCTGAAAATGAAATGAAAAATGCTTGGAAAATATGTTCCCATGTCATATGTGCTGAAATTAATTTGCTTTGGGTGCTAAATCGTTGCATGATGCCTACCAATGAGAAGTCTCATACATAGAAGTAGGCACATGGCTCGGTGGCTTTGACATGACATGAGGTGCTTGTGGGTGTTTGTGATGGTCTTATGATTAGAATGGCTGTCCTAGCATGAAGTTTGTGTGACTTTGCCATTTTGACATGTTTTGCTCATGTTTAGGTTTTTGCTTGTGAGAGAGTAACTTTTCGCAAAATTACTCAAATCCTTTTTGACCTTGTCCAAAGGTTGTGAAACTTGGTGATCACGTAGTTAAGGTCATTACGAACCTGTAGAGTATCTAACTTGCTCATTTGGATTTGTGTAGCTCCTTGTGATGAATTTTGTATATTTGAGAAGCTATATGTTGAAAGTTTTCGCATTTTGCCTTGATTCATGCATTGTCAACAAGGGGGAGAAGTTTGTGCATGCTTTGGGCACCTGGGAGTGTTTGGAAGGTGTTCCAATTGGTTCGGGCAAATTTTGAGTAGTTTGGTGCTAGGCCGGTCACATGGGGCGGTCTAACCGCCCCCCAGGCGGTCAGATGAGTGGTAGGCGGTCTAATCGCCTGGTGTAGGCGGTCTAACCGCCCTGGGCAGAGTGAGCAGGTTTTTGCTTTTTGTTGCATTCCCATGTTGCATTGCTGCATTTGTTCAGGGGGAGTGTGCTTTGGCTCAAGGGGAGCTTGCATATGTGCAGGGGGAGCTCTTTGTGGTGTTCAAGCTTCGCTTTGGTTGTTTGCACTCTTTTCTTGAGCTTTGCTTTGTTTCGGATGTGTCGAGCCGTTGCCCTTGCCTAAGGGGTCCGAGACTTGTCTTCTTCAAGTGATCTTGCTCTTTGCCTTTCTTTGGTTTTCGATCGCTTGTTGAGGTTTCTTTTTATTTGTTCTTTTCTTTTTCCCTTTTTTTCTCTTTGGTTACAAATCAAGTGTGTTGTCAATGCACTCATCAAGGGGGAGATTGAGGACCATGTGTGGTTCGAGGACCGGTGGATGGTCGCTTCCTTGTGTGATGAGTGATTGACAACGTTGTGTGGACTGATGCTTGGCTAAGTATTGCAGGTGCAGATTGCGGCTTGACTCGTGTTGGTGCAGGTGAAGAACAAGCGCGAAAGGTCGTTGCCGGTGAGGCCTCCAGGTGTGGAGAAGACAAGTAGGCTTCGTTCGAGGGACCCGGTGGCCAGCGGGGTCAAGTGCGGGCCGCATGGTGGCATGAACAGCAAGATGAAGTCATGGACGGTTTCTTGGTAGAGCCTCAAAACCAAGGGCGAGCCGGGACTACGTGGGAGCCGAGTCATGAGTGGAGATTGGCGGAGGCTACACCGAGTTCGCGGGGTTTGCAGTGGTTCACCGTAAAAAACCATTGGGTTACTCGGTTGAGCCACAAAACCGAGGCCGAAGACTCGACGAGGAGGTGCGGCCACCCAGGCCGGTTCAACTGCCCAGGAGGGGCGGTCAGACCGCCTGGTGCCGGTCAGATCTCCCGGGCCGGTCTAACCGCCCAAGGGGGGCGGTCTGACCGCCCTGGCCGCCGACGCCGAGATGCTTCAAAGCGGAGGACACGCGTCAGGATCGCAAGGCTTGCGTCGAGGCTAAGCAGGTTGCGGTCGCCGGGCATCCGTCCGATGAAGAAATTCCGAAGATTTCCAAATCCGCCCTTGAGGGGCTTGTATTCCTAGTTATTAGGTGAGGGTAGTTTAGTCTTTTGGATGCCTCCATATATACTCGTTGAATGGGTGGATGGCAGCCAACTCTTGGAACCCTAGCTCATTTGTTTTTCCATTTTCGTTCTCCATTTTCCCTAGTTTTCCTAGAACTAGCTTGAGAGCTTCATGTGAGATCTAGAGAGAGGGATGGATGTTTGGGTGGCAAGCTAGACCTTGTACGAACCTTTCGTGGTATGTATAGATGGTTCGGCGTTGTTCCTCAAGGTGGTTTTCCCGTCTCTTTTGTGGTGATTTTCGGAGCTCTTTGTTGGCGGTGTTTTGAGAACGATTTCTTGGGGTTTTTGGTGGGTGTCACGTATGAGGTTCTTGTGCCTCTTTGGCTGGTGACTTTGCCCCCAAATCTCTCTTGAATCGGACTCGATTTGGTGGTTTTTTGAGTTGGGCGAGTTCTTGACCTAGAGAAGCGATTTCTTCGATTCCTCTTGATTGTGAGCGTTTCGGGTCGATTCCTTTGAGGTAGAGGTTGCCCAGGAGGTAACCCAGCTAATCCCGAAGTTTCACTGCAATCCGTGGAGTGATTCGGGAGATCGGGCGCGAGGAAGTTAGGGTTTGACCCGCGGGTTCATTTTCTGGAGGAGGCGGTCTAACCGCCCTGGGTGTTTCCAGGTCGAAGTTTTGTTTCGCCGGATTTTCCTCTGTGAGTTTGTTCGCCTTGATCAGAGGAGCGTCTGGGTGAAATTTCGGGTCGTTCTCGTGCCGGTTGCTAGGTGTTCTTGGTTGGAGTTCGTTGCTGGGTACAGGAGGTTAGACCGCCCCTGGTAGCCGGTCTAACCGCCCCTAGGCCCCTGGGTGGAGTTTTGGTTTTCGCCAAGATTTTCTGGTAGCTAGCATGGCCTTGACCAGAGATCTTTGTTGGTGAAACCGTGGTGCGTTTTGGTGCTCGGAAGAGGTGTTTCGGAGGATTTCTCGGTTACCAGGTGGAGGCGGCCTAACCACCCCCTATACCCGATCTAACCGCCCCCCTCTGGTTAGCCGGCTTTCGAGTTGTTTCCGCTGTCGTTGGTGCGTGTGTGTTGTGGTTGCTGGTAGAGTTTGTTCCTAGGACCAGTAGCACCCCAGTGGCTACGTGGTTTTGGCGAAAGGAAGGTAGAAGTGCGGAGCGTGTGATTTTGGGGGTCCGACCGAGCTAGTTCGTCTTGTCGGAGTTTCAATCTCCCTCGAGAAGAATTTTTATCGGCTCCCATTCACTCCCCCTCCTCTCTGGTCGCCTAATCGGTCCTTCAGGAGGCTTCAAAGTGGCCTAGGTGAATTTTCCCCTTTCGGAAGTAAGGTTAAGACTTTTTCTTGAGGGGAAGAAGATTGGTTAGAGGAAGGACTTCTTGTGGCGGCGAAGAAAAAATAAAGGAGAAGGATTATAGGAGAAGGATCTTCTATGGCCCAAGAAGAAGGTGCACAACAAAATTATGTGCCACCATTTGGAGAAATTCCGGCACCGCCAAATTACTACGATGGTGTACCAATGCAAGCATGGGGGAGTGGTGCAGCCATACCCCCACCATTTTTGCGGTGCCCAACGTAGCCTTTGCGGAGCTATATGCACACCTTCCTCAACCACAACAAAATGTGGCCACCATTGGAGGATACGCTGCAAGGAACGCGCAAATTATTGCAGCCATCCAAACCAATGCAAACCAAATGAGTGAAGGAAATGCAAACATTGCTTATGTGCTTGGACACCTTCACCTAGCACCGTCAGACAATTCATATGAGGAGAGGCGCAATCTTATTATGAGTAAGGGTACAACAACCAAGACTATCAATATCAACCACCGGCGGAAGATTAGAGAGAGGAGGAGCTTTAGTTATCTTTCCTTTACCCCCTTTCTTTAATTTTCAGCTTGTTTGCGCCTATGTATGCGTAGTGTTTTCAGTTCTTATTTAAATTTCAGCATGTGTGTTAGTTTATTTTCAGCATGTGTGTTAGTTTTATTTTCATCATGAATAAAGTCACCACCAAGTTTTTACCTTTGGTAAAGTTATAAGGTTTATGCCATGATGATATATGATTATAATTGCTGCTTTGTTTATCTTTGTAATTGATTTATGCATGTTTAAGCTAGTGCTCTCTTAAAAATACAAATCTGAAATTATTTAAATGCTAGCTTAATCTTTAGCAGCGGTTATGATAAAAATAAAGACCCATAGTGTTTTATGTGCTCTCAAGTTTTAGATGGATTAAAGATGATTTATTTTGTTCTTAAATGTAAAGCTAACCTTGTCATAAATACCACTTGCGTGTTGCTCTACCTATCCAGAGCCATATAAATATTTGAGTGCAAAAACTTAGTATACAAGATTTATTTTTGGGTGAGTTATTTCAGGCCTTGATTTCTCTGGACCGAGACTAAGAAGCTGATCATTCCGTTTTTGCGTATCTATCTTTTTGCTAGCCTTTTATCCGTGCATTGTGTATCCCCACATCGGAGATCTCACAAACTTCGCCGGATATCCACCCTTAAAACGAAATATCATCTGTTGTGTTTACCTCCTTGACCACAACCTATCGTTGAGAATGGATCATCAATTCAAGGAAGATCGCAAGACGGTGTCAACATTGAAGAATTCAAGTATCTCTCCAAGGAAAAATATTTCCGGTACCTACCTTATTTATCGCCTCTTTGCTCGAGGACGAGCAACGCCTAAGCATGGGAGAGGAGGTAGGTACGATGCAATTTTTAGAAGTTCAAAGGGGAGCAATTAAAAAAATTCAAAGAGGTGCAAATAAAAAAATCAAAACTCCAATGTGAAAGTCTCGTTACCGAATGTATGACAAAAAAAGAGATGAGAAAAAGAAAGAAAGAAAGAAAGAGATATATGAGAAAGAGAGAAAAAAATATGAGTATAAAGTGAACTCCCCGGTTCTCTAAAGTGCATTAGGACTTTCAAGGTTTCAAGTTTAAAAGATCCATACTCATTTTCCAACCATGTGCAATCCGATAACGAGGACTTCCTTTGTGCCTCGGGATCACTCTTTGCCATTTGCACATGTCCACCTATCTCTAGTGTGTGTATTTTTCTCTTTCCCCTCCTTGATTTTACATTATTTTCCAATGACCTTTTTGACGAGTCTCGGTAAGACCATGAGAAGCTTGTCTTGTTTTGACAACATCTCATTTATAATATCTTGGTAGGACTAACTTTTCCCAAAAAGCTCCATATAAAGCCTACCACATATATATGTGTTATGAGAGGGAAAGGAGTAGAATAAATAGGCTTGAGAGACATGATGAGATGAGAGTTCATGAGCAAGATGCAAGGCGGTTTAAATTTGTGAACTTGGTTTAGCTCTTTTTCATCTTGTTCTTTATTTCAAAATTTCCGAGATCCATTTGAATTTTGGGAGCATGTTAATACTTGTGGGATAAGCTTAATTAAATATCTACCCTCCGTAGGGATGAAGGCTAGTACATTATGGAACTTTAATGAATTAAACTTTTGAGAGGATTATGTTTTTTTCATGTATGATCAAGTGCAAGGTTTAAACAATGAAGGGCAACGATGATATCCATCGAAGGCTTACTCGAGGACGAGCAAGGTTTAAGCATGGGGGAGCTGTTGACGGTGAAAATCCGTCAACCTAGACATGAGTTTACCTTCGGTGTTGGCATGACTTTTGTATCTTATCCATTGGTACTAACCCCCGTGGTATAACAAGTTCACTTGTGCATGTCGGTTTTGGAGTTAAGTGTTTACGCAGGGTTTTAACGTTAAATGCAAGACTTCCGGGATAAGTTCATTAAGCACCTCATGACAAGACCTTGAAGCCCGATACAAGTCAAGTAATGAAGTGAACATGACTCCAAGAGCCCAAGGTCCAAGCCCGAGAAGATGATAAACTCCGAGGACCTAGCCAGAAAAGTGTTGAATCTTGCAAGACAAGGAGCTTCGTCCAATTCGGAGAGAAACCGACGACAATGGCCCACATGCAAAAGGGGAGAGGATGTAGAAGACTCGGGAAGCAACACCGGGCGAAGGAGGACACGAACTGGGCCGAAACGGGCCCAGGCCGGCCGGCCCAGACTGTTTCGGGGCCCAGTCGGCCTCCCCTTTGACCTAGTTGCATCTCGGGTTATTTATAGCCTCCTGACCGAGAGCCACACATCAATCAATTCGTCATCCGCCACCGAGGAGCAAAGAAGCTTGAGGGACACCATCTCGGAGATGAGGGTCGTGCTAGTTGTCTAGGGTCTCCCTAGCCGACGTGGGAACCTTGCATGGAAGACCACGTCAGAGCTCCGGAGCGAGGATCAAGATCGAGGTAGGGCCCCAGTGGTGATCTTGTTCATGTAATCATTCATGGTTGTCTTTTAGTGAATTCGATTTCTAGCGATCAAGTGACTTCTCGATGATTTTGTTTTCTTCTTGGTTATGCTTTTTCCCCAATCTATCTATAGCTAGATTGCATAGGGTGCTCTTGTAGACGCGGTGGCTAGAGGTGCATACCGGACCGGCCAAGTGATTTCAACTTGTTCTTATCGAACTCGCCCTAGACTACCCGCATGAGTAGGGATACGTTGTGACAGAACGGGGGTTCCGAAAGCCGGGCATTTTCGGAGTCGGATGGAAGGCCACGATTTAAAGATGCTTTTAATGAGATTCGCTTTTCTATCTTCATCTATCTTGTTTGGAGCTACAACATAAGCATGATCTAGACTCTCTAGATCGGTTATCTCTTGCTTTCTCTTGCTACCTCTTTAGTACATTCGATTAGATTCGTTTTCTTTATGAGTTAGTTGATTAGATGCAACTTGTCTTCATAAGATAGCTTATCTTGCTTTACTAGATTGAATCCTTACGTTGCACATTGTTCCATGGATTCGATACCTTGGGTTCACCACTCGAGGGAAGAAGGGTCCCTTGACTACGACGGGAGACTTGTCCGCTTGCAAGTCTAAACGAACTTTGATACAACTATTAACCATCAACAGCTACCACCCTCGATGGGGCGGTCGCTACGACAGCCGTGAGGATCGCTCACCAACGCCGGAACCTCCGGGAACCCGTGTGCTCAGCCGGGAGATCCGCATAGTGACCTTCCCCCAGTGCTTCCGCCAGTCCACCTCGATTGACAAGTACACCGGGGAGACGGACCCTCGAGTGTGGCTCAACGACTACCGCCTAGCCTGCCAGCTAGGTGGTGCCACCACTGACAAAGTGATCATCCGCAACCTACCGCTGCACCTCACGGACTTAGCCCGGATGTGGCTCGAACACCTACCGCCCAGTCAGATCCTCAACTGGGATGACTTGGTCCGCACGTTCGTAGGAAACTTTCAGGGCACATATGTGCATCCCGGGAACTCATGAGACCTGTGGGCGTGCACCCAAAAGCCCGGCGAGTCACTTCGGGGATTCATACGACGCTTTTCCAAGTGCTGCACTGAGCTCCCGAGCGTGGCCCAGTCCGAGATCGTGCACGCCTTCCTCAGGGGCACGACCTGCCGGGACCTAGTGCGCGAGCTCGGGCGGAGCCCACCGGTCGACTCCAATGAGCTGTTCGACATTGCCACTAGCTTTGCTTCCGGTGAGGAGGCGGTAGGGGCCATCTTCGACGACAAGAAAGGCAAGCGTGTGGACGACACGCCCGCGGAGGGCAGCAAGTCTAAGAAGCCCCAGCAGAAGCACAAGCGGGGCAAGAAGGGCAAGAAGGGCAAGACACCCTGTCGTGATGCACTCGTGGGGGAGGGGGTGACGACAACGAGGACGAGGCCCTCGCAGTCGACCCGGCCCGCAAGGGCCCTCGAGCGGCCCCTCGAGGCCCCGGCGTGTTTGACGACATACTGAAGAAGTCGTGCCCATCCCACAAGACCCCAGTCAACCACACCCTCGAGCAGCGCGACATACTCAAGAAGTACTACAGCCGTGCCACTGCGAAGGAAGGCAGGGCTAAGAAAGATGGTGGGGACGGGGATGCCGGCGGTTTCCCAGCGGTGGAGAACGTCTTCCTCATCTTCGGGTGGCCAACCGTAGACATGTCCAACAGCCAGCGGGAGCAGCACGAGGTCCTCACTGCAGAGAAGGCTCCTCCTTCCTTCCTCGATTAGTCGGAGGACGCCATCACTTTCAGCCGCGAGGATCACCCGAACTTCATCCCCAACCCAGGCCAGTACCCGCTGGTTGTCGGTCCAGTCATCGGCAACTAGCGGTTCTCCAAGGTGCTGATGGATGGGGGCAGCAGCCTCAACATCTTGTACGCGCACACCTTGCGGCTGATAGGGATCAGGCTGGACCAGCTGCGGCCCAGCACAACGCCGTTCCATGGTGTCGTGCTGGGCAAGCGCGTCCAGCCCCTCGGGCAGATCGATCTGCCAATCTGGTTTGGCACACTGGACAACTTCCGCAAGGAAACCCTCACCTTCGAGGTGGTGGGGTTTAGGGGCGCGTACCACGCCATCCTTGGGCGTCCATGTTATGCCAAGTTCATGATTGTCCCAAACTACACTTACCTCAAGATGAAGATGCCGGGGCCAAAGGGCGTCATCACCGTGGGCTCGTCGATCGAGCACGCATTCGACTACGACGTCGAGTGCGTGGAGCACACCGAAGCCCTGGCGCTCGACGAGGCGCTTGTCGTGAACCTGGAGAAGCTGGTCAACGAGGACCTCGACTCCTACGCCAAGCATGCGGGCAGCTTCGAGGCTGCCGAGCAAACAAAGGAGGTGCCCCTCGACTCTGCTGCCCCCGAGGGCAAGACGTTGAGGGTCAGTTCCACCCTCGACCTGAAATAGGAAATGGTGCTCATCGACTTCCTCCGCACCAACACCGACATCTTTACGTGGAGCCCCTCGAACATGCCAGGCATCCCGAGGGAGGTCGCCGAGCACTCCCTTGACATCCTATCTCACTCCCGAACCGTACAATAACGGCTGCGGCGCTTCGATGAAAAACGGCGCCGGGCGATCGGAGTGGAGCTGCATAAGCTCCTTGAGGCCGGATTCATCAAGGAAGTCTTTCACCCTACGTGGCCAGCCAATCCTGTATTAGTTAAGACTACACCAGTTTGAATAAAGCATGTCCCAAATCCTTTTCCTTTGCCACGGATTGATCAAATCGTAGATCTACTACGGGGTGCGAACTCTTGTGTTTCCTTGATGCCTATTCCGGGTACCACCAAATAAAGATGAAGGAATCTGATCAACTCGCGACTTCCTTCATCCACGCCATTCGACATGTTTTGCTACGTAACGATGCCATTTGGCCTCCGAAATGCGGGTGCTACGTACCAACGGTGTATGCAGCACGTTTTCGGAGACCACATCACGCGAACCATTGAGGTGTACATAAACGACATAGTCGTGAAGACCAGGAAGGCGGACGACCTGGTTAACGACCTGCGCACCACGTTTGAATGCCTGGGGGCTAACAGGGTGAAACTGAACCCCGAAAAATGCATCTTCGGGGTGTCGTGCGGCATGTTACTGAGATACATCATTCCCAGCGGGGCATCGAGCCCAACATTGAAAAAGTCGCGGCCCTCGACCGGATGGTCCCGATTCGAGACCTTAAAGGGATGTAGAAGGTGTTGGGGTGCCTTGCCGCCTTGTGCTGCTTCATCTCACGGCTCAGCGAGAAAGGTTTGCCCCTATACTGGCTCCTAAAGAAGCACGAATGTTTTTCCTGGACCGTCGAGGCCCATGAGGCGCTCGACAAACTCAAGGCGACGCTCGCCCAGACGCCGATCTTCACACCGCCTCAAAACAGCGAACCTCTGTACCTCTACATCGCTGTGACCACCCAGGTGGTTAGGGCGGTCATCGTGTTGGAGCGAACGGAGGAAGGCCAGGCCCTGCCAGTCTAAAGGCCGGTGTACTACATCAGCGAGGTGTTGTCCGAGACCAAGGCACGGTACCCGCAGATCCAGAAACTGCTCTACGCAGTAGTGCTCACGCGGCGCAAGCTGCGGCACTACTTCGAGGCCCACCCGGCTACGGTAGTCTCCTCGTTCCCGTTGGGGGGATCATCTGTAACCCGAATGCTGCGGGAGGGATTGCTAAATGGTCTGTAGAGCTCATGGGTGAAACACTCTCATACATGCCGCGTAAGGCGATCAAGTCCCAGATCCTTGCGGATTTCGTCACTGAGTGGACGGACACGCAGCTGCCCCCGCTGCAGATTCAGGCCGAGTGCTGGACCCTCTACTTCGATGGGTTGGTGATGAAAACCGGGGCAGGCGCGGGCCTGCTCTTCATCTCACCCCTCGGGGAAGACATGAGATACGCGGTGCGCTTGCATTTCCCTACGTCCAACAACATGGCGGAGTACGAGACACTCCTCTGTGGCCTTCGAATCGCCATTGAAACAGGCATCAAGTGCCTTGACGTCAGGGGAGACTCGCAGCTCATAATTGACCAAGTCATGAAGAATGCGAGCTGTCATGACGAAAAGATGGAAGCATACTGCAACGCCGTGCGCGCCCTCAAGGACAAATTTTACGGCATCGAGCTCAACCACGTCCCTCGCAAGTACAATGAGGAGGCGGACGAACTCGCCAAGATTGAGTCGGGGTGAATCATCGTTCCCCTAAACGTTTTCGCGCGAGACGCCGCGAAGCCGTCTGTCGACCTCGGATCGCCACCCTCGAACCAGGAGGAACCCTCGAGGGCTCCCTCGAATCCAGCGGGCGCGGAACCCATGGACGAGGACCCCTCGAACGAGGCGTTCGTGCTCTCCTTGCTCGAGGGCTATGGCGTGGATGAAGCCGAGGCCATGGAGATAGTGCCGCCCCCCGCGCAGAGGATTGGCGGGCCAAATACCTCGCTTGGATTGATCAAGGGGAACTTCCCCAGATCGGTCAGAAGCCAGACGCATCGCCAGGATGGCCAAATCGTTCACTACAATCGACGACGAGCTGTATAAGCACGCAGCATCTGGCGTCCTGCAGCGGTGCATCCCCATCCCCCATGGTCACGAGCTTATTCGAGACATCCATGCGAGCGTGTGTGGCCACCACGCGGCGCCACACACTCTCATGGGCAACGCGTTCCGCCAAGGCTTTTATTGGCCCACTGCAGTCACTGACGCCAACGAGGTTGTGTGCACCTGTGAAGGGTGCTAATTTTACGCCCGTAAGACCAATCTCCCAGCTCACGCCCTGCAAACCATACCCGTCACGTGGT
The DNA here is from genome assembly GCA_947561735.1 of Cenchrus americanus. Classification (NCBI taxonomy): domain Eukaryota; kingdom Viridiplantae; phylum Streptophyta; class Magnoliopsida; order Poales; family Poaceae; genus Cenchrus; species Cenchrus americanus. The sequence goes on along the minus strand of OX387241.1, from coordinate 25,349,649 downwards.
CGTCCGCCGTGTGGGGGCTGGACATTGTCGGGCCCTTGTGAAAGGCGCCCGGGGGTTACACCCACCTGCTGGTCGCTGTGGACAAATTCTCCAAGTGGATCGAGGCACGCCCAATCACGAACCTCAGGGCAGAGCAGGCCGTGTCCTTCTTCACCGACATCATCCACCGGTTTGGAGTGCCGAACTCCATCATCACTAACAACGACACCCAATTTACTGGAAGGAAGTTCCTAGAATTTTGTGACAAACACCACATCCGCGTGGACTGGGCAGCCGTCGCACATCCGCAGACCAATGGTCAAGTGGAGCGTGCCAACGGCATGATCCTACAAGGCCTTAAGCCCAGGATTTTCAATAGGCTGAACAAGTATGGCCGGAAATGGCTCCAGGAGTTGTCGTCGGTCATTTGGAGCCTCAGGACCACCCCGAGCAGAGCCGCGGGATTCACTCCGTTCTTCCTAGTCTATGGTGCGGAGGCCGTTCTCCCCACAGACTTGGAATATGGGTCACCCAAAGTTAAAGGCTACGATGAAAACGCCAACCAGCGAGCCCGCGAGGACTCACTAGATCAATTAGACAAAGCCTGCACCATGGCCTTGATGCATTCAACAAGATACCAGCAGGCGCTAAGGCGATACCATGCCCAAAAGATCCGGCACCGAGACTTCGACGAGGGTGACCTTGTCCTAAGGCTATGCTAAGACAATCGAGGCCGCCACAAGCTATCACCCCCATAGGAGGGGCCCTACGTCGTCGTTAAAGTGCTCAAACCTGTCACCTACAAGGTGGCAAACGAGGATGGCGAGGAACTCACCAACGCTTGGAACATCCAACAGCTATGTCGCTTCTACCCTTAGAAAGGATTTCCAAGTCTTTTGCGCATATTCCATGCCCCAGTCGATTGTACAAATGTAAATTTTACCTCAAATAAAGTTAAGGGCGACTCGGCTTTCCCCCTCAAAAACCAAGTCCGCCTCGAGGGTTACTGCGGGGGTACTCCCCCCTAAAAATGGTCCCATTTTTGTGCAAAAAATTCCATTGCAAGTGCGCTTAGTATGTCTCGACCCAGACTTCAGGCGAATTCACGCAGGACGCGAGCGACCAAAGGGTGAAGACGCGCGAGTCGGGGATAGCCCACACCTCCAGCAGGTACGACCCTTCCCCCTCGGCACTTTGCCTATAAGCTACTCGCAAAAACGAATCATTCCAGCTAAAATTCGCCCAAGGAAAGGGAAAACATGGAACGGCGCAACCATTGAAATGAAAATGAGCATTAAAACTTACAAACATTGAAATGTTCCAAATAAAGTGTACTTATTTACACAAGCTGTGCGGCCCAAGTTCTAACAAAAGTCTAAAGGGATTAACCACCCAATCTCTCTCGGGGCTCGAGGGGGTCGGCCGGAGGAGCGTCCGGGAACAGAATCTCCATGAAGTCTTCGGCAAGGACGTTGGCGGCAGGGGCGGCGAGCGCGTCCACACGGTTCATCTCGACCTCAGCACCCTCGTCGTCAAGACCCTCGGGGATAACATAGCTTGTCGATATCGCTCTTTGACCCGGTAGTGCAACGCTACCACGCCAAGGGCCTTCTGGACCCCCCAGGTGGAGCGCACGACGCACACGTCGGGTGACATGCCCGCCCAAGGCGCAGAGGTGGCTCACCATGGAGCTCTCGGCCTACGCTTTGCCCTCCTCCACACCCTGGCACGCCTCGAGGGCCGCGGCCCGCAGCTCCTCCAGATCCTACTGGGAGGAGTTGTAGGCCGTCTGGATCACCTGGGCTTGGGTCGGCGATGTCCCAAGAGCTGTCCGCAGGCCTGAAAGCAAAAGCACAGATTAAGTTGGGAGAGGATCCCAATGAACTCAGCCAACAAAAAAAGTGGGGAGAACAACTCACCCTCGACCTGCTTCCTCTCTGTTTCAAGGGTGACACGCGCGATTGCGGTTGCCTGCTGCAGCTCGAGGATGGTGGTGTCCTTCTCCTCGCTGGCCTGCCGCAGGTCCTCGTAGGACACGCCCTCCTGGACTAGCTCCCCGGTGAGCCGCGTGATCTCCGCGTCCCGGACCTTGAGGGTGGCCCGCGCCTCCTCCAGCGCGGCATGCTCCCACTGGAGTTGGCCCTACGCCTCCTCCCGGGCCGAGCGCTCGCGCTCGAGGGCAGCCTGGGCCTCCTTGAGGGCGGACTGCTCCTCCTGGAGATGAGTCTCCACCTGCTGATGTGCACTTTGCTCCTAGCAGAGCTGCTCCCCCACCGCAGCAAGCGACGCAACCTTGTCCGCAAGGTCAGCCCCCAGCCTTTCGACCTCCTTGGCTTTCTCCTCGACCTGGGCCTGCCAAGACCGTGCCCCCTTGAGGGTGGCGAGGTCCTGCTGGAGCTGAGCTTGCACCACGGTAAGGGCCGTCTCCCTCTCTGCCACTGCAGTCTGCAGCTCAGCCAGGGCCGCACACACCTTCTGCAGCGCATCGTCCCGCTTCAGGAGTGCATGTCGACCGCAGAAGCTCCCTCCGCAGTCTGGGCACCCTGGTCCAGGAGCGCCTCCCGCACGGCTCGCAGCCGGTACTCCAGCCAGCCATTATCAGTCTGTAGGGCCTCCATGAGGGCATCGAGGGTGTCGTACTGGCTCCGATACCAGTCAAGCTCTGTGCTCAACTAGGCGAGGCGGTCGTACTTGCCCGAGCCCGACCCTCTAGATCTTGCGAATAGCGGTCAAAGACACAGAGGAAAGTAGGATCAAGAAACACCCAAGCACAAAAAAGATGAGGAGCAAGCGCCGAGTCCGACAAAAGACACCTACCTCAAAGATCCGAATCGAAGCACCCCCGTGGATCCGCAATGCCCCGGTCAGCACATTTTTGATCGAGATATTCTGGTCATGAAACTCTTGCCACAATGCCTGTTCAGTCTGGGCCTCGTTGAAGTGGACCAACGGTGCGTCGGCACGGCACAGGCCCTCCTCCGGGTGCGCGACGGTGACGTCAGGGGCGGGGCGGTGCAGCGTGGGACGTCGAGGCCTCAGCGTCATGCACCGGGCACTGCGACATCACACAGCTGTCCTCCTGCACCACCAACACCTCTAGCTCGTGCTCGGGGGCTGACCCTGGTGGCCCCCTCAATTGGCCCCACCCGGGAGGAGCGTCGTCATCAGCGGCGGCACCCGCCGCCCCGTGTCCTTGGTGGGTCGGCTCTCCGAACAAACCTGCTCGCGCCCTTGGGGAGGGGCGCGAGGGACCAGTGCCTACGACGTCGCCGCCGCCGCCTCTTCTTGCTGCGACCTCGTGGCCGCGGTCGTAACGCGCGACGGCTCACCCATCGCGGCCGCGCTCGCCGCTGTGCGCGGTGCCATCTTCAAACGCCGCCTTGTCATCATGGGCATTCCCAACTTAAGTGCCTTGGAAGGCGTGAGGGCGGGGACGGTCGGCGTAACCCTGTCAGCAAAAAAGCGAAAAAGTGAACGACCGCCCCTCGAAACTGAAGGCACGCGAGGGGAGATGCTGCTCACCTCAAATTGGAGAATCCCCGCTTCCTCTTCCTTGAGGGCTGGGGGGTACCTCTGTCGCACCCGCTGGTGCCTCCGTGGCGCCTGCCGGCACCTCCACGGATGGCCCAGCGGCGGGCGCTTCCGCGCCCGCTACGGGTACCAATTCCACGGCCGCCTCTTCGGCCAGTGGCCCGCCCCCCATCACTATACTCCTCCTCATCCGACGACGAGTTCGCCAGTACCAGCGGAGGGGAGAGTCCCTGCTGCTCGCGCAGCCGGTACTCCTTGTTGTACTACTTCAGGCGCTCCCGCCGCCTGAGACTCTTCTCCTTCGCGCGCACCGCACCGCCCGCTCTCGCCGCCGCGCGCGCGCCGCGGCCGCTCGAGCCCGGGGCGTTGGCGGGTCTGACCGCGCGGCATTCACGGTCACCCTCTGCTGACAAGAGTCATCAAAACAAATGCAAACACGACGAAAGAACCCAAAGAAGAAGAAGAAGCGCACTCACCGGTGGGGCGTCGGGGAGCATCTCAAATGACCAAAGGTTGTCATCGCTGTGCGGCACCGACTTGAGGCCGATCACGCGCCTCGCCCTCATGGTTGTGTACTCCTTGAGGAGGGGCTCCTGCACTAGCCGCGACCGCGCCAACGACACAGGATTGGCCGCGTCGCTCATCTCGAAGTTGCAGAGCTCCCTGTCAATGAAGGGGACAACCCACCGGTGGTGGAAGTTGGCGATGATTGAGGTCGCTCCCAGTTCTGCGTCCACCAGGCACCGCAGCGCGGTGGTGAGTGACTCCAACCTCTGCTGATGCGAGGAAGGCGACATGCCATGGTGCCAGGCGTCGGTCTTCGCCATCAGCACCTTACCGATGTAGGGGGAGGCCGGTGCTGACGTTGCAGAGGTAGAACCACCCCTTCTCCCAATCCGCATTGTCCGAAGTCATCGTGCACGTCGGGTATAGTTCCTTGCGCGAACCCCGCATCGCCAACGTCAGGCCGCCGGCGTGAACCCCCTGATGCACCCACGCCTCGCCCGTGGCAAGGGTGTGGAGCTCCGCGCGGAACAGGTGCACCCAGAGGTCCCAGTTCGCTGGGATCCCCAGGAACCCCTCGCAGACGGCGACCAAGGTGGCCGCCTGTGATAATGGTGTTGGGGGCGAAGTTGTGGAGCTCCATGCCGTAGTGGTAGAACAGCCCCCGCATGAAGCGACTCGCTGGGGCGGTGAAGCCGCGCTCATGCAGCCGGATGAAGCTAACGACGTAGTCGTACGGCGGGTTGGGCTCCCTGTCCGACGCCAGCGGGACCATCCACGCCGGGTACCACCCCTCGCCGGCCGGCGCCAGCAGCCCGCCATTCACCAGCTCGTTTAGTGCGAATGGCGTCACCGTCGACCGGGTCTAGGGGAGAGGCTCTAGCACTACGATCGGCTGAGGTGGAGCCATTGCGGGCGATAGCAAAAAGCTGGGAAGGCGGCGGGATCGAAAGTGAAGTGAGCAACCAAGATTGGTGGAGCGTGCGGCAGGGGAAAAGGCAAGAAACGAAAGCAATGGATGCTAAGTGGCAAGGTAAGGGATTCACCCTTCCCCTTCTCGTGATTTATAGATCTAGGGGAGCCACGCTCCCAGGAACCCCGCGCGCCGCGCCCATTAAATGCAGGCAACGCCATCCGCCGCTGACCGGCGGGCCCTACCGCGCTGAAACGGACATGCACACATGCGTGCGCGATCATCACGGTGTGACAACCGAAGGGCCGCGGCGCCCCGTCATGTCCGCCCCCACGTCACCACTACGACCGCGCAGCGCCACATGAAAAGGCGCGCCTGCTACGCATGACAGCTGCCATGATCGCGGTCATTTAATGGTCGGGTTCCTTACTAGGTAAGGGTAACCCCCCACGCGATTCGGGCCAAAGGCTCGGAAAAACCGACCCTCATAAGGGTGCGATCGACGCCCCAATCTAAAAGCAGGCGAAGTCAACCCTAATTCGAGCAAGATGAGGGCTAGCCCCTCAAACGACGTGATTACCGATCAGTGGTCTTAAGTCCCGCCCGTTGAGCGTGGGCACCACAGATGCCCTTGACCCAGAGGGTTATTAATCAGTAGCTTGAAGGTCGGTTCAGCCACGACCCCGCGAGTCCTACAGATGCAACCAAGATGGGGGCACCTTGTTGCCATCCCGCAATGGCCCTACTAATCAGGGGTTCTGAGCCTGACCCTCGAAGGGTTCGAACAGGCACCCCAGATTGATAGAGTCAGGGACGACTAGGGCACACATTCGAGCCTGACCTCGAGTTCACCAGCTCGAGGGTGCCCTGCATGTCGTATTCAAGAGCCAACGAGGACAGCTAGTCGAGGGATCCCATTGAGGGAGAGCTTCCGCGCCCTCGGTCCCCATCGAACGGGACCGAGCCCTGCCTAGCACACCGGTGTGAGCTCTTCTATGGACATGTCTCCGGACCACGAGCTGACCCTTATCGAACGGGGCATGAATGTCCACTTGAATTACCCATTAACAGCTCAACGAGGGATCCGCGATTCGCGACCCGCTCGATGGGAGTCGTGGACACCTCACCCCTTTGTCCTGCGGAAGGACGGCGAAGGGGCGTAAAAACAAGTCGGAGAGCTCACCCCGATCGCCTCGAGTGGGCTCAAGCTCAGGGGCTCGACGCATGGCTACACCTCCTGCGTGTGCACCGAACGCAGGCGAATGTCAATACGTGCGTATGGCACTGTCGAGGCCAGCTGAAACACTGCCAATGCCGACTGAAGCTAACACCTCACACACTGACAAATGTTGTGGAAAAACCTTGCCGGAGTACCCACGCTCTTGCAAGGCTACAGGGGCTACACCTGCGGGTGCACTAGCACGCCCCCACAGAAGAGCAGAATAGCCAGGAGGGAAGAAAGCCCCATCAGCAAGCGTCAGCCTCTGCGGGTTCCTAACGGATAACACCGCAGAGGCTCGGGGGCTACTGTCGTGGACAGCCATAAGGGTCCCCTAATAACCGGGGAAAACCCCTTTTCCAAAAATAATAAAACGCAAATGAACGTGTCACAGACCCTAAAGAACACGTTCCGTGTGGCCGCGGTCCACAATGGAAAGGCCCACGGCTCAAAGAAAACACAACGACCCACCAACCGACCGGTCGCGGTACCCCTCGGGCAATTCCCCGCCTCGCTCGAGGGCCTGACGCCCCCTCGGGCGATTCTCCGCCTCGCTCAAGGGCCTAGCACACCCTCCGGCGATTCTCCGCCTCACTCGAGGCCGCCACGGGCCCGTGACGCCACGCCCACTCCTCCGACCAGAGCATTAAATGCTCTGGCATACCGTGGGCGCCCGGGTCAAAAGGCGAATCCCCACCACGCCGGCCCTCTGACACCGCCAGGGAATCATATCCCGGCGCTGTTCTGCCAACCCGCCCTGTGCGACCATCCCTGGCACTGTGCGGGAGCTGTGCGGGAAGGCTGGTGTCAATTCCGTGACACTATGTCACCCACTCCCATACGGCCTCCACGTCGCACCCCTCGAAAGAGGACTGCGAAACCCATGAAAACGTTACGGACGCCTACCCTGCGCCCGCGCTGGACAACGCCGTGACATCGGACCAGTGGAGCGCATCTCCCCCGTCACCTCTGGCCTTGTGTGGCCATCCCTGCCGCTGTGCTGCCATCCCGGGCACTGCAGCACCATCCCCAGTGCTGTAGGAGCCCGGGACGACAAGACATCACCACACCCGTTGTTGTGCATCCTCCGGCCTTCTGTCAGCTGCACCCTCGAGTCAGCCTACGGACGGCGGTCAAACGGGAAGCTCCCACACGGTCACCCTCGAAGCCGCTCTTGGGCGGCTACAGGACTCGCCACGACGCCCGACGGGAGCAAGATTCACCAAGACAACCATCAACTCCATGACACTGTGCACCATGCCGCCATATGTAGTGCTTAGAACTGTGCGACATGATTGTAAACTGCCTCCCCTTGGCCTATAAAAGGAGGAGGCGGTCCCCTGGCCACAGGGGGGTGACGTATAGTTGCTCGCTTGCACATTTCCGCCTTCACCACGATATTGACACTTCGCCTCAATCAAACCTCAGGGACCTGGAGGCCTCTCCTCCTCTCCCTCCTTTCTTGTAGCCCCCTCTGCAAGCACTACGATGCAACGCAATACAGCGCCCCGAGCGCACCCCTTCTGGATGTACGGCCCACGGCCGGAACCAGGATAAACTCGTGTCATTGTGTTGCTTAGCACCGGTCATCGAGAGATAGATCTCAGTGCTCTTACTAGTTAGTGTCGGGACTACTTTCCGCACCGACACTTGCAATTTGTACACCACTACAGGAAAAATGTATGTTCTTTGTCCTCATCTTGTTTGTTAGACACGACTAATACCTTAAAAAACTTCTAATGTCTACAGAAATTTTATGGGTGCATACATAATGTTTCTCTTAAAGATAGCAACATTTACTATTGAACATTTGAGAGAATAACATATTTAATAATAGTTTTCTATTATATTGCTTGGTTCTTTTGAAGGATTTTTTGTCAGAATTGTTTTGCCCTATTGCCGTCAACATGTGCTTTCTATCATCCACACAGGTGTGTGAATGATGGTGCAATTTGTGAGTGGCCTTGTCAATGTTCCATGAACTCGTTAGACAACTTGACTTGCAATTTGTGAGCGGCTTTGTCAATGTTCTATGAACTCATTAGACAACTTGACTGTCATACTCGGTTCAACTGCTTCATAGTTGTGCCAGAGGAGGATAAGTAAACTGAGGGAGGCAAAATGGTGCTCTCTAAGTTTTGCAAGTTTGCTACAGTATGCCATCTAATTTTTTCCTTATCTTTAAGATTATATGGCTTTTGCAATACCACTGCATAGAGTGTAATTGTTGCAGCTGTTTCCTCGTACAGTAGTCTTAATGTTGATGCTTGGGTACATTCCAATAGAGATTTTGCTTGACCGCCACTACAATCCACGCACTTTGTTGTCCTCATCTCTGAATTTTGGATATGCTTAATTCAGTTATGGGTACAGTTTATAAGTGGTCAATTGGCCACTGTTGGTTTTGTCTCTAGCCAGCGGTCATGCCTAAACCTTAGCTGGTCTCAAACAATTCAGCATAGAAGTAGCAGAATAAAAGAGTGAGATGAAGCATTTGGGACAACCTAAAAAATCGCTTCGATGCCCCACTTGACCGCGGGTGACTCCGCCGCCACCACCACTTTGGCTTCTCATTCCCTCACCTCCAGCCTTGGTGCCTTGCTGCCGGTGGTGACGAGGAACGGGGTCCATCCCTTTAGCATATCAACTATTTTCTTAGGTTTTTCTTCTTTCATTTATCTTTCCTTCATAATAATTTGTACTAGGTTTTGGTTGGTTGTATGTTTTCTATCCGAATATCTGATTAATACCATATATGTGGTGGATGCTATGTTATCTTTGGTGATTCATACCATATCATTGTTTGCTACATGATCTGATCTGGACAGAGAGTAAAATTTATGAAAAGAGAGGCAGCGACGAAGAGCAAAGGAGAAGGAGGGGATGATGATGCAAGAGACGATTGGGCAAGCCTCTCATCAAGCAAAATGATCATGTCGAGCATGGAGAGTGGATCAAAGCTGCATGGACATCTTCAAATCTTACATGAAGGACCATGGCTTCATGACCACGAGTAGATACGTAAGAAAGTCAAGCTCTATGACTCTAAATGAAGCGCTTTGTGGGAGGCAACCTGTTTTCTTTTGTTTATGTTTATATATATTATGACCGTCTACATTGTGATCTCAAAAATAAACATCAAGTAACATTGTACCATTGCTCTAATAAATACCACAACACCATGTTGTTTAATTTAATTGCTATTGAGGGAGCACTTTGTTATTTGACCTTGGAAAGCTTGTAGACCCTTTTTTGTGCCTATTAGTGTTTAGAGTCATTTTTCTTTTGTGTCTTTTTAGAGAGAAATATTAATTTGGCACCATCCTTTAATTCCAAATCTTGTGGTTAGTTAATTTAGGCTAACTTTTGTTTTTGTTGTAGACAACCACCATATCATGTTGTTTTGTTCATCCATGTTATATTGCATTGCATGTTGTGTTGATCTAACTCTTTGCCAACCAACCTAGGCCTTCCCATAGCCCCCACCAAAAACCATAGCCAATAGAGGTGTGTTGACCGTTTGCCATCACCATCCGGATTGAACAAGTCTATCTCTTTCCTCTCTTCTAACTAAAAACTTTGACTAGCCTCCACATAAAATCCTTAGGAAAACCTTTCACACCTTTAGCCATCCTAAAACCCATAGGTTTGTTTTTCATTAAAAGATTTGTAGCACCACCTTAGTTAGAATCTCTATACTTGACTTCCTCTCTTCAAAATCCTTGTTTGAGCCAAAAATATAGGATACCCATAACCTATCCTTAAACCTTGTTAGTTTGGTTGATTGATTCTTTTCGATGGGTGACTACCTTGTTGAGAATGCTTACTTCGTATGAAGTGTGAGATCAAGCTTTGTCCTTTGCTTATTGTAGACCACATCGAAAGTGTTTTTCAAACCTTGTCGATGTTTGTTTGTGCTAACTTCTTGCATTTGCATTTTGCATCTATCTCTTTGTCATCATCCACTTTATGTTAGCTTGGGACCTTTTGTGAAGCTTTATGATGAATGCTTTCATACCTATGTTAATGCTTCATATAATGATATGGGCATTTCTCTTTTTGCAATCTTGTGTAAGCATGGTGTTTAGACATGGTTGGAGACCCATCTCATTCAGTTTTATATACCTTGCTATCATATTGCATTGGATTGTTTATAAACTTTGCAATGCGCGCTACTTATCTTACACCATGAAGAGTTGTTAATCTTGGGAAAAGCATGGTGTCTTGACCTTGGTTAATAAATCTTTATGGTGAGGGACAAGTTTGGCAACCACTTTGTAAGCATGGAGCTTAGAATTTTGTGTAAACATTATTTTATTTTTATACCATCCTCTCATTTGCATACACACTTGCACACACGTACACCCATTAGGTTTTAATTTTTCTTTCACTAGCTTAACTATGCCACAAGTTAAGATCTTAGGGGATGTCTTTGGTTGTTAGCACAGAGTGAGTATTCCCAACTGTCACCTCGGGGGTACTTTGTGATTTAGAGTTGTTTTGTAGGCATGACGAATCGCTCCCATGAGTTAGCAATAAAAGATGAAAATAAGATCGTCAACACCTCCAAAATCCCAGAAGAAACATCGCTGCCTTCATCAAGATTAGGCGCATGTTCAGAGATGTACAAAATAGGAAAATTTGGATATTCGGGTGCTCCACTAAGTCTTCTTTCCAACGCATAGAGATTCCATATTGTAGGAGACCCGTGCAAGGAGTTACAACTAAAGATGGGTGTAGGTGCACCGTGGAGCGACCCTGGAACTATGCAACGATCCATTCAGCAACGCTAGGAGCACCATATGATCCGTGAGTGAACCAATGGTTCTCGCGGGTCGAACCGCTTTCTTGTTACTCTTCTCGATGAGTCAGCTGTTCAAGTAATTCCACTCCATGATACCGACGCCACCTCCACGGCTCCAATGGGCACTCTGCTCTCGCCGCCATCGCGTACGCATCCGCCTCCTTCTCCGTCGTCGTCGCCCACCGACAGGTTGGAGCAGCGCCGCCTCATGGTGCCCATGGACCCACAGGAGAAGAGGTACATAAGCACCGCAGACGTGCGGCTCCCGCCGGAGATCATTTTGACCTCCCTCTCCATGTCGTCTGGGCTGCCGGTGGACGAAGGCGGTGAGATCTCGTCGATGGCAGCCCCGTTGGCTCCTCAAGCTCCAGGTCTAGTTAGGACGGTAGTCGATCTAGGTCGCCACAAAATATTGGGCGACCAACTTGTTGTTTCTGTACTCACCAAGGTTGAAGGAGCTCCGTTTCTTCCGGCAGCGGGCGACCCTATTATCTTGCCGGAGCGAGAGGTGCGGCGACAGTGGGAACTGCTACACGTGGAAGGGGGTGGGTCGAACCTGGTGACCCTTTGGTTCAATGGTGATGAGGTTGTGATCCAAAAGGAGCCCATTAGGTTTATTTTGATGGCTCGGATCGGTGATCCATTGGTTTGACCCGCTCCAAGCCCATCTTTAGTTACAACCAAATCATTGGGCGTCACACATTCTAAAATCAGCCGAGACAGTTTGCACTGATGGAGTAAAAAGGGTGTAACTCTCTTGTTCGGAGTCCGATTGGGGTGAATGACCACTAGTTGGAAAGATAATTTCAAGAACTTTACAATGGAGCAATGGTTCAGTACATGTTCTGTTCTGTAAGTTGAAGAAAATTCATGGGAGTTGAAGAAGCGATAAAGGACAACATAGAAGGAGGTGAATACGTTGAGAGACGATTGGGAGTAAGGCTTGTGACAAAAGGGTGGACGTTGAAGGACGATCAAGGCAAAAAAGTAAAATATGGTGGTAGGACTTCAATAAATACATTCATCATCTTCCATGCCTAACGATGGGGGAGGACTTGGTGGACGTAAGAAGACTGCATGGAGAACAAAGATCATGGTTGCCACGGGATGCCAATTTTCTTCTTCCATGTTAAGCACAATGCTTAAGCATGGGGGAGGCACACTAAACTTCAAGCTTCAAAGGATGGTAACAGTTCTTCAACTCTCTTTTGTTCTTGTCTTTTCTTTATGTCTGCATTTATGTATGTGCTTTCCACAACCTTAGATACAACCTTTGTATATCTCTCTTTAGAATAACATGGCTACTAGGAGTACAACCTAGGTTTGTTTTTATTTTTAATAATAATCACCGTTACCTTGAGCTCACCATGATGATATCTCGTATGCTCTTACTTATGGATATATGATGATCGTTGCCACTTTACTCATTCTTGTGCTTGGTTTGTATATGATTAAGCTAGTGCTCTCTTTAAATATGATCTGAAAATTTAATTAATGATAGCCTAATCTTTTGTGGAGGTTATGATAACTTGAGACTCAGTACTTTTCGTTGCTCTCACTTTTGAATGAATCAAAGATCATTTTTTTTGTTCTTAAAAGATATGCTAACTTTGTCTTTGATACCACTTGCATTTTGCTCAACCTATCCAAAGTCTTATATTCCTTGAGTGCAAAAAAACCTTAGTATACAATATTTACTTTTGGGTGCATTAATTCAACGCTTGATTTCTCTGGCTCAAGACTAAGAAGCTGGTCATTCCGTTTTTCCGTATCTATCTTTATGCTAGCCCTTTCTATCCGTGCATTGTGAGTTTCCACATCAGGAATTTCGCAAACCTCGCCGGATATCCACCCACAAACCCAAAATATCTTTTTATGTATACCTCCTTGACCACAACCCAAACTTTGAGTATGGATGAATATTTCGAAGAAGATTACAAGGAAGGTGTCGTCCAGTGGAGCAAGATTTTTGGAGACCTTCATAAAAGGATCCCTAGAAGGTTTCAAGTATCTCTCTTCAAGAAAATACAAGAATTTCATCACTTACCTTGGCACAATCATCACCTCTTTGCTTCGGGATGAGCAATGTCTAAGCATGGGGGAGTTGCCAAGGAAGTACTAGTTTAGTCTAGAGTTCAAGGGGAGTAAAAAAGAGAAAAAAGTGATGAAATATATATATATAAAGAAGAAAAGGTATGATGTGAAAAGGAAGAAAAGAAAAAAGAGTGAATATATATATAATAAAGCTCCCCGGTTCTCTTGCTACATTTGGAAATTTCAAAAACCCATACTCATCTTTCCAACCATGTGCAATCCGATAATGAGGACTTCGTTTGTGCCTCGGGATCACTCTTTGCCATTTGCACATGTCCACATATCTAAAAAGTGTGTGTTTTTCTCTCTCCCCCTCTGCGGAACATTATTTTCCGATGCCTTTTTGACGAGTCTTGGTAAGTCCATGAGAAGCTTGTCTTGTTTTGATAATATCTCAACTATAATAGCTTGGTATGACTAAACTTTCCCATAGCTCCATATAATGCCTTCCACCAAATATTCGAGAGAGGAAAGGAGTAGAACAAGTAGGCTTGAGAGACAAGATGAGATGAGAGTTCATGAGAAAGATGCAAGGAGGTTTATTATTGATCTTGGTAAAGCAATTTTTCTTCATCCTGCTCTTTATTTTCAAAATTTCTAAGATTTGTTTAAAATTTGAGAGCAAGATTAATTACTTGTGGAAAGAGCTTAAATGATATCTACCCTCCATAGAGATGAAAGCTAGCTACATCATGGAACTTTAACAAATATAAACTTGGAGAGCATTCTGTTTCTCATGTATGATCAAGTGTAAGGTATGAATATTGAAAGGCAATACTGATGTCCATTGTTGATGGTAAAAACTCGTTTAACGTTTCGATTGGACTCACAAGCGTACAAGTCACCTATGCCCTTCTTCACCTACGGGAGATCCCAAGGTTTGTCAATCCACGGAGCAAGGGGATTGCTAGCGCTTAACCAAGCACTAATCTAGTTGACTAGGGAAACCTTTAATGAGAGGATTAAACTTAAAGTAAAAGCAATCTAATCTATGTTAGTCTAAGATTAAGCTAGATGGCAAAGGTTGGTACAAGAGAGTGATTAAGAAAGATAAGCGTTCCCTCCCTAGGATCTAGGATATCATGGATATGCATCTACTGCACGAGAGTGGTAAACCAATCTACCGGGGGTTGTGACCACGGTTTCGCCCTTTCCCTCCCCTTGTACTGTCACTACGCGGAGGTAATCGCGACTAGACCTATGATGGACACGGTATGTTGATGGAATCTATGGGAGTAGAGGATATCATACACCCGAAAAACACGGTAGATAACCTTAATCATCAAAACATCATCAACATGAAAGCAATAGATTGAAACCACGAATCTAGTAGCGATCACATAGCATGTATCCATCCAACCTTAGGGGTGAACGGAGACATTACCCCATCATCTTACAAAGATTGAAGCACATAGGGGTGATGGAGACTCTGGAGAACATCGTCGATGAAGATGGTGGTGATGAAGCTTGGGAACACCCCTAGGCCAGCGGCTTGGAGTTCTTCTCTTGCTTCCTTTCCTCCGCCGACATTGATCCTTGCGACAAACTCATCTAATCTCATCCCTCATCTTGTGGCGGCTCTACGATGAATGGATGTCAATGGATAACCATCTTGGGGGCGCCTAGGGGGTTGTATTTATGTCCTTGGGGTGCCTTGGGGCGTGCTTCACCTTGCCTTGCACGAGATCCTCCTGATTTTCCATAAAATCAGCCTCATTCAGATTTTCCTGATTAGCAGCCCTTCCTTTCCGGCACCATATCTCCCACGTCCAGACTCCAAATAATGCAAATTCAGTGTCCAGGTTGTGTGCCACGAAATTATGTTCAACTTTGGTATTCATTTCTTTCCTTGGAAACGAAGATAAGATCTCCAAGTCGGCCTTAAAAGATAATATGTTCTGATTTCAGACTGACTGCACAACGATTTCGGGGGCCATATCTCCTAGCTCCCTTATCCGAATTGGGCCTTCCACATGTCCAAATCGAAGGTACCGTCGAGGCCCACAAATTTGGTAGTCAAACTTTTGCCACTAAAGGCCGTTTAAGTCTCTGAATCTGTACTGAAAGATCATGCTGTCCTGGGCTGCGAGAATATCTCTCTTACTGAGTTGATCTCGTTGGTAAACATCCAAGTCCCCGGAGTTTTGCGTGTTGATGCTTCGGTCCTTGGGTTGTTTGGAGTCTTGTTCACTTCGTGTCTTGACTTGTGACGGGCTTCATAATCTTCTCTTGAAGTGCTTGATGAACTTATCCCGAAAGTCTCCTCTTTAACGTTAATTTCCTGTGTAAACAACAAACTCCAAAATCGACATGCAAGTGTGAACTTGTTACATCATTAGTATGCCTAGTGGCGGGTTAGTTGAAAATCATAATCGAAACCAATGCATAACAAGTACTCTAGGTTGACGGAAATTCACCATCAACATCTCCCCCTTGCTTAAACCTTGCTCGTCCTCAAGTAAGTAATCCTGGCTTAAAAGGGAAATCAGCGTTTCCTTCCAATGTTGTCCCTGCACTTAGTCACTCATGACGAGGCAAATTGCTCTCTCTTAAGAATTTATTTTTAAAGTTCAAGGTTTGACTGACTTCTTTTTCATTATGGAAGATAGACTAACAATAAAGAACAAGCCACATTTAATAAACATGATGCTCTCAAACTTAAGCAAACTTCAAAACATTACCTTGTTACATGGAAGAATTTCAAAAAGATGCATAACCAACATAAGTGAAAATCTCTTGCAAAAGCTCATGGAAACACTCATCTCATCAAGTCACTCAAGCCTATACTAGATTATTTTCAACCTACTCTACTCATATGTGATAGTGGAAGGCTTATGTGGAGCTCGGAAGGTTAAAAACAATCCTAGCAAAACATACATCCGAAATATTGTCAAATTAAGAGAGATCTATTGGAATTACCGAGACTCGTCAAAAAGGCCATGGAAAATAAATGTTGGAAAGAGAGAGGGATGAAACACACACATTTAGATTGGTGGACATGTGCAAGTGGCAAATGGATGATCCCGAGGCACAAGTGAAGTCCTCGTTATCGGATTGCACATGGTTGGAAGGTTTGAGTATGGATTTGTCATCAAGGCACTTGAGAACTCATGAATAAAAAGAACCGAGGAGCATCTTTATTATTTTTCTTAATTTTATTTTATTTCCTTCTCATTTTTTCTCTTTTCTTTTTTTCTTTCTTCTTCATTTTTTCTTACTTTTCTTTTCTTCTCATCATAATAATTTTTTCCATTTTTCATTTTTTTCTTTTGCACCTCAGAATTTTTTGCAACATAATACTTACATAGAATTTGTCAGAGGTGATGTAATGACTCCTCCCCATGCTTGAACGATGCTTGTCCTTAGCATAAAAGAGAGAGGAAATAACTGCTAAAGTAAGTATAAATTCCATAATCTTGCGAAATATTTGAATCTCCATCGAGAATTTTACTCCATACTCAAATTGAGTTGTGGACAAGGAGGTGATCACAAAAAGATGTTTTTGGTTTAGGGTGGATGCCCAGCGAAGTTTGTGAAATTTTTTATGTGAAAACCCACAATGCATGGACAAAAAGGCTAGCATGAAAAGTTACACAAAGGAATGACCAGCTTCTTAGTCTCAAACCATAGAAATCAATCCTAATCCAACTCATCAAAACATATGTTTGCAATCTACGGGTTTTGTTATCATAGAACATATATGTATTTGGCTTTGGTAGGTAGAACTTTGCAAGAGCATCATAAATATGTAGATAGCATAAAAGTTAAGTTTTCATAAAAAACAACAAGTTATCTGGCTATCCATAAACTTAAATCAAAGAGCAAAGATATGTATGTGAGTCTAGAGCATAGTCATTTCACCTCCACAAATAAAAGAGCCAGTATTTAAATTAATTTCAGATCATGTTATAGAGAGAAATTAGCCAAGACAT
This sequence comes from Cenchrus americanus, assembly GCA_947561735.1. Classification (NCBI taxonomy): domain Eukaryota; kingdom Viridiplantae; phylum Streptophyta; class Magnoliopsida; order Poales; family Poaceae; genus Cenchrus; species Cenchrus americanus. Next base: position 25,332,673 of record OX387241.1, on the reverse strand, counting down.
GTATAACTTCATGTAGGTAAAACAAAGCGGCAACTTTCATCATCTTTCTGTAAGCATAGGCAATATAAACATTGAGGTGAACACATGGTCATGTCTATCTATTGAAAATAAAAAATAGAAAGAAACCTAGGTTGTCCTCCTAGTAGCCATGTTATTGTTGGAAGAGAAAAAACAAAATGTTGCACCTAAGGTTGAAGGAATACTTACAAGCATTTATATTCGGAGAAGAGAAGGTACATGGAGATGTTACCATCCTTTGTAATTCTTCGTTGCCTTCTTCCGACATCTCCATGTATCGATGTGGCTTTTGCTTTTGTCTTGATTTATCAACACTCCTAGACTTCTGAATTTAATCTTGTATGCCTAATGGAGTCATCGGTCGCCCTTCTCTTCAATGTTGTCATCACCATCTCCTCTTTCTTGTTCTCATCATCTCCTTGCTGTCTCTTTTTCATGGATTTCCCCCTCTGTCCAGAACAGAACATATATCGAAATATAGCTCTATTGAAAAGTTTATAAAATTACCTTTCCAACGTGTGGTCATTCATTGAAAACGGAGTTCAAACAAGGGAGCTATGTCCGTTTTACTTCAGCGTTGTGTGCTGTCCAAAACTGATTTCAGGACGTATTGCACTCGGTGATTCGGGCATAACCGCTTGTAGGAACCTCCGATTGTCTTGATTCTTGATTTGTTGGAATCGTAACTTCATGGGGCTTCTAAATATCCAAAAATATCTAGTGTTTTCCCTTTGAGACCACGCAGAATTTTGATGAGATCGGTAGCTTCTTGCACATTGATCCGGAGATGTTAATGATCTTGATCATTCTATCTTCTAGAGCATCATGTTGCACTACCGTGTTGAAGATTCAGGGTCTCCCCCATGCTTAGCATTTTGCTAGTCATGGAAGAAGAAGACAAAGCACTTCTTAGCCATCCTTCAATTTCATTGTAGTGAGAGTCTTTATCTTGCCTGTAAGACGTTTTAAACGCACATTCTACCCCCAAGGTGACGGTTGGGAGTAGATAGAATTGCCAACAATCCAACAATGTCTCCTAAGATTCTTAACTTGTGGCATAATTAGTCTAATGAGGAATAAAAACCTAATGAGTGTACGTGGTGCAAGGTGTGTGTGCACATGATAGGAAAGCATATAAACAACGGCAATGTTTTCACCTAGTTCTAAACACCATGTTTACAACTAGGTTGCCGAATTTCTCCATAGCCACAAAGGTTTATTTATCAAGGGTTAAAACACCATGTATATCCCTAAATCAATAACTATTATAGCACAAGAAAAATTAAGCGCATTGCAAAGCTTATAAACTAACCAAAGCAACATGAAAACATATGAAAAGCTAGCTAGGTTTATCGAACTTAACGATGATGGTCCGCAATCTTGTTTAAACACCACATTTACACAAGATCACAAAAGGAAAATACTCATAATGCCTTATGAAGTATTAACATGGAAAAAGAAGCATACATCATTAAGTATATAAAACAACCAAGCCAACTATGTGCAAAACATGTATACACAAAGAAACATCACATTGATAACAAAATGCAATGCATGCAAATAAATATGATCATGAACATGATGGTGGTTCTAAAAAGGAAAACTGAACTTAGATTAATAACCACAAGTTTATCATCATAAGATAGTGCATTCTTTTATTTTCTCTAAGAAAGTAGTAAAAATATAAAGAAACGGGTTGCCTCCCGAAAAGCGCTTCATTTAAATCATAGAGCTCGACTTTCTCACATACCTTCTTTTCATCGCATAGCCATGGCCCTTCATGCAAGAAGAAAAGGTACCAATGCATCTTTAATTTACTTCCTATGTTGTGCTTGATCACTTATAGAAGACTTGCCCAAGGCATCCTTTTGCTTCATCGCTATCTCCTTCTTTATCACCCTATGGCGCTGCCTTCACTCCATGAATTTTTATTTAATGTCAAGAATAGAAAGTATATCCAAGCTCTACTCCATTACATAGTGCACAAAATTTCCTTTCCAACGAGTCTTTATTTCCCCAAATCGGACTCCGGACAAGAGAGTTACGTCCGTTTTACTTCGGCGATGAAATATGTCCTGAAATTTCAGAACGCGCAACGCTCAATGTTTTCTTCATAACTCCTTGCTCGGGTCTTCAAACTCGTCGGTTCTTGATGCATTGAAATGGAAACTTCATGGAGATTCTGAATATATCATTTTCTTCATTTGTACAGCTCTGGACACGCTCTCAAATTGATGAAGACAACAGCATCCATCCCGGGATTTGGATAGGTTGATGATTTATCTTGCAACTCTCTAGGTATGACTTCTCTTTTCATTATTCGAACTTTGTCTATATGGTTAGTGAAAATCGGGTCTTTCCCGACATGTGCTTCTTTAAGGTTATTAGCTTTACCAAGCACAAAGCATGATCGAGATTTACAAAACTTATTGTAAACATACGCGTCCATAATTAACACCACATGCGAATTGTAGCAACAAGTCAAGGTGTAAATAAAAGAAGCATATGTTTCATGCATAGCACTTAGCTCATCATTAGGCAAAGGTTCTTTAGGTGTGAGATTGATTGGTTCAAACATAAATGTTTCCTCTTTTTCATTCTCAAGAAAATCTAGCCTATCAACATGATCATTGTTGGAACAAGGCATATAATTTAAACTATCATTCATACTATTGGTTGAGCATGAGTATTTGAATTTATCAACATCACTACCAATAATATCCTGAGATTTCAGCACGGACCTTGGCCTTAGAGCTTTTTCAACAAGAGTGATATTTGGTCCATCTAGCGGTGTTGAAGGCGAACCAATCTCAACGAGTGAAGGTGCCTCTCTGTTACCTTTTTGCATCCCCTCCATCTCATTATGTGGAACGTGTAATCCATCAATTATATACGCATTCATCTCTTCTTTGAAGTCTTCATTATCAACCAAATCTTCATCTTCAAAGTCTTGTATGTTGCTTTCTTTATCTCCCGTGTACCACATGTCATCAAGATCGCTCTTCGTTGATTCACTCTTTTCTTCATCCTTGAGTACTTCCATGTATTGCTTTGCTAGTGTGTGGGCTTCAATGGCACACAAGCTATAACCTTCTAGCTTCACTCCTACCTTCTCCCATTTATCCCTCGAGTCACTAGGCTCATCACGGTTGTACTCTTCTCTCTCTTCATCATAAATCATCTTTGAGTTGTCAAACCGGTCGATCCATGCTTCATCATCTTCTTCTCTTTCTTCTTCAAATATCTTTTGGATCGACTATCCACTCATCTCTTGATAAAAAACGTCTTCAACTCTCTTGGTGACGTGTCGGTGTTCCTCCTTCCTTCGGCAGTTGATTAGGGGGGCAAAATCAACTTGAATCCAACCGAATTGATTGAACTCCACTAATGGTCTAGCATTCCCCATACTTCGGCCTACATTGATGTTAGTTTCAATATTTTTAATATCCGAAATGACTTCTCTTACCTTGGGAAGTGGATCTTCAATTTCTTGTATGGTCGGTTCATCTTTCTTGACCTCTGGTTCATCTTTTTCAGAAATTTCAGCAAGCACCTTGGGTTTGCTTTTGTCATTTTGCTCCTCCCTACAACGTCTTTGACAATCTCGTTGCGTTCTTTGTACATTGCTTATCCTTTGTAAGATTTGTGCGGCTTCATTAATTGTTTTATACATTATATCACCGCCTGCACACATGCTTACAAAATAAGATGAGTTAGGGGTTAGTGAAAAATAAAAGGTATGCAACATCAAGTCACCGGAAAATCCCAATTTCGGGCCTCGCTCATATAGTTCATTAAAACGGTCCCATGCTTCATCAATTCCTTCATCCTCTCCTTGCTTGAAAGTGAGGACTTGCCTCCTTAAGTCTTGGACCTTTCTTATGGGAAAGAACTTCAAAAGAAACTTCTTCACTAGCTCATCCCAATTTCCTTTTGCTTCAATGGACGCAAGTGTGTACCATCTTTGCGCTTCATCATCGAGAGAGAACGGAAAAAGATTGCACTTGAACCAAGCGGCCGGAACTCCTTCTTGTTGCACCGTGTTGCATATCATCGTGAATTCCTTAATGTGTCTATACGGATTGTCATCCTCCAATCCTCTAAATGGGTTTGTCGCCACTAACTTGATGATTCTAGGCTTTACTTCGTAGTGGGTTGTAGCAAGCACCAAATCTGATTTTTGCATCTTAATGTCCTCCATTGACGGCAATGCTAGCTCCCTTAGTGACATCTCTTCGTCTCCAAAGGTGAGGTGAACAAATCCATCTAGGCACTAAAAATAAAAAAGAAAAACACAAAAGGGTTTTTTCTAGAAAACTAGGGTTAGATGTTAGTAATCAACAAAACTAATACATGATCTAGGTTTTTCACATTTCTATTTTTCATGCAAAAACTATCAGGAAACAGCTTTAGCAAGAATAACAAAAGTTGTAGTACTTTTCACCAGGAATCCAACAAAATTGAGTTTGCATTTTTTTCTGATTTTTCTATGGTTTTCTATGGATTTTCCAAGTTTCAGCATTTTGGCAACACTATTGAAGATTGGGTTTTTCGATTGGGTCCCTAGAAGTTCTGGTAGCTTCACAACCATGCCCTTGCTCTACGTTTCAGACCTTAGAAAGAGCACAGATGTTGCAATGTGGCCCTTGGCCGATGGGAGGCGGCGGCTCACCGGAATTCCGGCGGTCCGGTGAGCGTGGCCGGCCGGGGGCAGGCGAAGAGCGGCCCGGGGTCACCTAGGCTCGATTCCCGGTGCCGAGTTGGGGCGGAGGCGATGCGGCGGGGGCCGGGCGGCGGCGGCGGCGGTGCCGGCCGCGGCGGCCCGTGGTGCGGTGAGGGACGGGCTCGCCCGGGACAACCCGCAGCGGTACAAGCTCGGTTAGGCGCTAAAGAAGTCGCTGAATGTGCTAGGCGGTGAGGGAAGCTCACGGAACGGTGGACGCACCGTGAACAGCGGCGTGGCTAGGGCGGCGGAGCACAGGGAGGTGGTGGTGCTCGGGTGCGCGAGGCAAAGGGGCGACGGCCCCATTATATGCGACGCACGCGCCTGCTAGCGACCTGAGGACCGACGGCGGCGCCTCAGTGGGTGTGCGCGACAGGACGGACGTGGACGGACTGGCGGTCTCTGGTGTGCGCGCGGGTGGCGACCCCGGACGCGGCACGTGGCGCGGTGCGGAGCTCAAGGCGCCTCGGGGTGCGGACGGCTTGGAGAAGGCGCGACCTCGGGTGGCGCGCGGCGCGGACGCCGAGGCGACACGGCGAGCGGGCGCGTGGGCGATGCGCGGCGCGACGCGGCGTGCGGGCGGGGGCATGGCGTCGGCCGGCTCGAAAACGTGTCAGTGCTCTCCTGTTTGAACGCTTGAAACTCCAAAATTTGAATAGAAGTGCACAAAGTGGTCAATAGGAAAGTTGTAGATCTCACTACCCTCTACAACTTTAACAAAGGTTGTATGGTGTTTTTCCCTATGGATTTTGAACAAATTGTTGCCAAGCTTTGAATGTCGCCATGTCTCGGTGAACAGGAGCTGCTGGCTGTTGACCAAGTTTTTCACCAATTTCCTCTCAAAATTTGAAATGCCAATCTACATGAAAGTTGTGTCCCTCGACAAACTGGACAACTTTCATATTGGTAGATTTTGAAGTGTTTAGGTGAAATTCGAAGAACGCGGCAAAAGTTCCGGAAGACATTCGCCGACGTCAGTGTTTAAGCAGGGGTTTGACCGTGCCTTTGACCAAGGGTTGACTACAAGGGTGTGTTGACTTGGTCAAGGGGTTCAATAGGGTTTGTTGGTGAGGTTTTCAAGGTGATGACCCAGGTTGACCTAGGTTTGACCAACGTCAGCCGGTTGGACTCAGCTGATTCTATCATTAGCGTTAATGACGCTAATTAAAAACCTGGGGCGTCACAAAGACACATGATGAACATGAATCCAAATGGCCCAGGGACCTAAGCATGAAGCTGTAAAACTCCAGGGACTTGAACTGAAGATGCTGAAGCTTGCGCAACAAGGAGCTCTATCTAAACCGTGGAGAAGATGACGTCAAGGGCCCACATGCAGGAGGGAGCAAGTCAGCAATTGACCGAGAAGCATCAGGGAGCAAGACGGGGCCAAACCGGGTGGAAACGGGCCTGGGACAGTCGGCCCAGGCCGGCCGACCTAGCCTGTTATGAGCCCGGTTCGTGCCCTCCTTTGACCTATGTGCTCCTCTATATATTGCCTCTGCCTCTGCCGGCCGCCACATGGATCCATTCATCAGAGAGCCGCCGACACGAAGGAGAAGCACCAGGAGGAAGCCGACGATCGTCACAAGTCCTCGAGTTGCTTAGGAGATGTCTTAGGCCATGCCCTATCCACCATGGTTGGCCCTGCGTGGTGAAGCCATGGTGGAGTTCCGGAGCCGCGACTTGAATTCTTCAAGTCGTTTGTACCTTCAACATTCAATGGTGATGTAATCATATCTTGTCATACTTTGATCTACATCGATGAGTACTGTATTCATATGTATAGATAGCATATGCTTTTAGTAGGAATAGATCTAATCGTGGTGGTTAGTCTATCTCTTGCGGATACATCGTTGTAGTGCACGGACCTAGGTTGTCGTTCGGTGATGATTATCCTTGCGTAGTGACAGTGCGGTTGAGGAGAAAGCGGCGAATGAACGTGCATCGGACCATTCCATATCATGTTACTCCATATTGAGTGTACTCCTTATCATAGTATAGGATTAGATTTGTTTGTCATCGTGGCTGGAGCGGCAACAAGAAGACGATAGGCTAGGGTTACCTTTGGTTTGCTTACCTTTATGGCTAGGTGGATGTGATCCATACATCCTTTCATGTATGATTAACCTTTTTGCAATCAACACTTCACATAGGGTTAGACCGGTAGGTTAGATAGAGAACCTTAGTGGTTTGCTTTCGATCCTTGGATTGACAAATCTAGGGAGGACCCTCCTTGGGCACCAAGTCACCTGTAGGCTTGCGGTGAACTTGAGCACGGTTTTGCACCGTCAACACTAGCAGCATCAGATCTAATGTTCAGCTCAACCTTCAGAAGATATGACCGATGTACTTTCGGTGCTCTCTAGTCATTTAACCTCCACAAATTCAAAGAGCTGGTATATAATCAATTAAGATTCTCTTTAATAGAGAGCAAATAGTCAAGTTATATACAACATCGTGCAAGTAAAACAAAGTGGCAATTTTCATCACTTTTTCATAAGGAAGGCATACACAAATGTATTATTGTGGTAAGCGCAAAAGTGATGGTGATTCATTTATTAAAAATAAAAATAACAAAACTTAGGTTGTCCTCCTAGTAGACATTTTATTAACAAGAGAGATAAATAAAGGTTTTCTAACCTATGGTCGATGGCATATATATACAAGCATTTAGAAAATGATGGGCAAAGAGAAGGTTAAGGAAGAGTTACCATCCTTTTTGATGCTTGTGTCAAAGTGTAGAATGACCTCCCCCATGCTTAAGCATTGTGCTTAGCATGGAAGAAGAAGCTTGAGCATCTTTTGGTGACCATGATCTTTGTACTCCATATGCTTGTTTTTTCTTCGTCCCACAAATCTTCCCCATACTTAGTGGTTGCTAAGAGTAGAAGAAGAATGTGAACCATCTCGTAGTCCTTGAATTCCTATTTCCATGTGTATGAGGATCGTCCCGTGTCCTTCAACTTCTTCTCACTGTCACTAAGCCTTTGTCCCAATCATTCTTCTCACTGTCATCATCTCCTTCATTGCTGGCCTTCGTCGCTGCTCATCTTCCACAAATTTGTCTTTTATGTTCACAATAGAATTTATATCATACCCTTGCTCCAATACATAGTTCACAAAATTCTCTTTCCAATCACCCAAAACGGGTTCTGAGCAAGAGAGTTACACCTGTTTTTTAGTGATGCAATCTGTCCCGAGCTGATTTTGGAACACACAACACCCAATGTTTTTGGCATATCTCCTTGTAAGTGTCTTCAAAATTGTTGGAACAAGAATTTGATGGAGACTATGAATATCAATTTTTCCTTAATTTTACATCTCTGAACATGTGCACAAACTGATGTAAACAACAACATTCCTTATCGAGCTTCGAAGATGTCTACAATCTAGCTTCAATTTTCATGTGGTTGAGCTTCAATTCCCACAGTCAAGGGTAGATATAAGTTGAATAAATCATTTGGTATGACAAAGGCAAGGTTTAATGCCATGTTCAGTACATTAATTATGTTCGGTAATTTGGAATCGCACTGTATACTCCATGCTGGATAAAGAGCAATATTGTCGACATCTGGTTGTTTTACGAAAAAGTTAAACATTCTGTCAGTTTGTACAAATATAGTCTTCATCTCAATGAATAAAAAATAGGCATTAATAATGTTTCAATTAAGAATATATTGGTTAGTAACACCAAGAATTTGGTGTACTTGCTTTCTGCAAAATCTTATTCTTCACTTTGATACTAGATATTTAGATGTAATTTTTTATAGGCTGACCTTTTCCTTTATGATGGTTCCATTCCACACATTTATGAGGCTAGCGACCGCATGGGTGTCCTCATGTTGAAGATATCGAATGTATATGACACATAGGTAATGTTGCATTATGAGCTTCGCTAACATCATGTGCTCTTTTGCTGGCAGGAAAAGCTTTCATGCCTATCATTAATAAGGTCTAGTTTCTCCATCACTTGATTGCATACTTTGTTTCACCTTTGGCTATGGGTGCCTTGTATTCATGCATGTAATTTGACATCACTTGATGCTTTGTTAATTGTTATGCTTGTTTACCAAACCAGCATAAAGCTTTTCCCTGGAAAAAAACTATCTTAAGCTGAGTTCTTACCTCTTATTTAATCATTAATCAACATCACTAGAGCAAGAAAGATGATAAGATCATACCGGTCTATGCTGAGGATACTAAATCCAGTCACTACATATATGTCATGCCAATACAATCTAGCAGTTGAAATGCAAATCAGCAGATGCTACATGTATTTACTCAAAGTGCTAAAGAATTGTGGTATGACGCAAATGTTAAAACCACTTGGTGGTACGGTTCCACCGTGAAAGAGCCCGAACGTTTTGGATCTCTGCAATTTCCGGGCCCAATATTTTGACTTAACTATAGCTTTATATGACGATACCAATAGAACTTTTCCAACATTCATGGGGGAAAGTCAAAAAAGACATTTTGGAAATGTTCCAATACTTCTATGAAGGCAAACTTGATGTTAGCAGAATGAACTATGGTGTTATAACTCTATTGCCAAAAATAAAAGATGCTGGGAAAATACACCAATATAGACATATATGCTTACTAAACTACATATACAAATGGGTCACTAGGGTCCTAACAATCAGACTGGAAAAGATTGCTGATAAGCTGATCCTACCAAACAACATTCATGAAGGGGAGGAATATTATGACTGGGATAATAACCCTGCATGAGATCCTGCATGAAACTAAAAGATCAGGAGATGTGGGGGTTGTTTTAAAACTGGACTTTGAAAAGGCGTATGACAAAGTCTGTTGGGATTTATGACAAAGTCTGTTGGGATTTCTTGTTTGCAAACTTATCAATAAGAGGATTTAATATAAGGTGGTGTACATGGATTAAACAAGTAGTCTCAAGTGGACTATATGTGTGAAAATAAATAACAAAATGGGTCCCTACTTTGTGAGCCACAAAGGGGTCAGATAGGGGGACCCCCTATCTCCAATCTTGTTTAACATGGTAGATGATTGCTTGACTAGAATGATTAGAGAAGCCCAAAATAAAGGTATCATCAGAGGGCTTGCTGAAAACCTAATCCCTGTTGGGGGTATCCAAAAATTCGGACGGGGTCCCCGAACACGAAAGAAAGAACAGTGGGCACGTTCAAGTACAGCAATGACGCGAGAGGAGACAAAGAATCTCCCCAAAGACTTCTCAAGCCTAAAAAGTTGTGAATGCTTTTAAACGTGCCCTCGCGCCCCCTTTTATAGGGAGACGAAGGGACTTTTACATTCCGAAAATACCCCTCCGACCCAAGGAATATTCCTAGTGTGAACATGTACACGAATGTCCTTTACACCTCATATATTTACAAGCCCACCACTAGTTCACACACTGAACCCAGACTTTTTGAGACGACGTCTTTGACTTTGCTTCTTACTGATTTGTGAATCTCCCCGCTCGCACATCGTGACTTCCGAATTTGAACTCCAGCAGATTCCCAAATTTCGCAGACTTCCAATTTCGTGAGTTTGCAGGTTCATGACTTTGGGTCTTCGCGAATTCGCGACTTTGAAGCTTCGCAGGTTCGAGACTTCAGATCTTTGCACGTTAGCGACTTCAGAGCTTCGCAGGTTCGAGATTCCAGATCTTCGCACGTTCGCGACTTCAGAGCTTCGAAGGTTCGAGACTCCAGATCTTCGCGAATTCGATGTTCCTGAAAACTCATTTCACGAATTTCATAAACCTCGACGTTTCGAGGGTGACAGGTTTTCCTGAATTCCCCAACAATCCCCAAAGGGGTAGCAGTGCTGCAATATGCAGATGACACTATAATTTGTCTGAAGGATGACATAAATAACACCAGAAATATGAAGTTGCTTCTATATCTCTATGAAATTATGTCTGGGTTACAAATTAACTTTGCTAAAAGTGAAGTGATTTTAATCCATGGGGATGAGGTTAAATATGAACAAATGGCTGGCCTGTTCAATTGTCAGATTGGGTGCTTCCCAATTAAATACTTAGGTGTGCCTGTCAGCCCTAGTAAACTTCATGTGAAGGACTGGAGTCTAGGGGAGGAAAAAATGAAAAAAGCTAGTTGTTTGGAAAGAGGAACTATGTCCATTGCTGGTAGAAACACATTAATCAACTCAAGCTTATCAAACACAATCATATCATATGTCTATGTACTTGCTTCCTAAAACCGTAGCTGATAAGCTGGATAAGCAAAGAAGAATCTTCTTTTGGCAAGGAAGAAGTACTAAAAGAAATATAGACTAATTAAATGAGCAACAATTTGCAAAAGCAAAAAACGGGGTGGGGGGCTTGGAATCAAGCACATCAGAAAGATGAATGTAAGCCTCCTCTGTAAATGGTGGTGGAAACATGTGACAACCCACCTGGAAAAATACCGTACTATCGCCTAAACCAACCCACATTGGTCATTAAGCGATAAATGTTAACACCAAAAATTGGTACAGGGAAGAGACTGACCTGTGGGCCGAGTTTGGTAGGAGAGTACCATTCGGCAAGAGGTTTTCCTCAAATTGGAAGAGGAAGCATTCGGGAATGCGTGATGACGTGGCTTGAATATAAAGAAGGGACTAATTGATGACGAGTGTGAGACGGACATTGGTGCCGGGACATTAATTTTAGGTAATAAATGTTGTAATCATGGTCGACAAGGAGTCGTGTTAGAACAAGGGTATAAATATGAACCCTTAGTGTTTGTAATAGGAATCGAACAATTTCACAACAAACCGGCCCCGTGCCAACTTTCAATTCCTTCTAGTCGAGTCGTCGAGTTCTTCGAGAGGAGCCATCGATCCATCGACCTCCGTAAGTACCGGCAACCTTGTATCATGTCTAGTATCATGCGGTGGATTTAGACCGTGACGCAAGTAGTCTTGTTACCATTATTAGTATCATGCGGTGGATTTAAGCATGGTTCAAGAGGGCTTTCTTGTTGGATCATGAGCCATGCGGTAGGCTAAGATCTAGCTTGGAGCTAGTTATCGGCTCTATTAGATTTGGCAAGATCTAATAGATTCATCAAGTTACCATGTGTTGCTTTGAATTTTGCTCTTATATTTAATTCATGTAACACTCTTATTGCCCTGTTTAGATTGACTAGATTCGGCTCTATCTTGTTTGTGATCCACATGGTGTATGTTCAAATCTTTGGCTCGATGTGGCGAATGTGTCACGTGCTATTAAATAGCCGAATTCGAATCAATCTAGATTGTCACGTGTTGCGGGTTCAAGCTTGCTAACCTAGCATAGTTTGTTCCTTCTCCATTGAACCCGAATCGGCTGAACAGCTGTATTCGGCAATCCCATCACGAATGAAACATGTTCATGAGCTTGTTTTAAATAATGTATGCTTTTCGCCTTCCATGTTTAGATTTTATCATGCGGTGGATTGATCTATACTTGGTTGGTGGTGTGATTTCAAACAAGTTGTATCATGCGGTGGATTAACTTGTTTGATATTACGCTCGACGGGTTTGAAAGTACCTAGACATGCGGTAGACTAGTGCTTTTGGTCTATGCATGCATGTTTACTGCAAACTTATGATTGTGCTTCACTTTCATTTATTTTACTATGATTTATCCTCGATAATCGGTCATGGTTACGTGCTGCAATGTTGATTAGATAAAAACCGATTCTCATCATGCTTACGTCATGCATTCGGCTATACCCTGTTTACATGTTTTATCAGTTCCCGAATGATGTTAAGATTGTCGACAAATAGCTTGTTGTAGCCATATGTCGTTCTGATTGGCTTTGTAGCCGTAAATACAGAACTGTCTGGTACCACTCGGCAAGTTCTAGGTTTTATCTAACTGTTTTCGTCCTATGTCAGTTTCAGGGAAAATTGACTGGCACGCTTCCGGATTCGGCCACGTGTGTTAAGCCAGCTGATTCGGCTTGTTGTGTGCTTGGCGTGAGGTGCTACTTTTACGTCAACACACTTTTTGGAACGCCCAGTGGGACATTCTAGTTGATCAAGATGCCTGACATCCAAGATATCATGGATGTCACCTTCAATGAACTGTCTTCGGAACAGCAATTACCACTGAAAGAAGCTTTTGAACAATTCCGGCAGAAGTGTCTATTGTCATTTTCCAAAAATAGGAGTGGTGTGCCATTCCTCAAGTCAGAAATGCCAAGAGTTCTGATGCCAGGAGAAACTGATACCACAGTTGCTGCAGAGAAACAAGAAGTTTTTGGCATGATACATCAAACTATGGAAGACATAATGGCTAGGCACAATACTGCATTTTTAAGCAGCTTCCGACAGATGATGGTTGGTATCTTTGGCCCAAGCGTGGACAAACATTTTGAACAATGAGATTCAAGTGCTGCCGCTGCTGGTCAACCATCTCTTCAAGATGCAAGTGTTCAACCGCCCCCACAAAGTGTAAGTCAACCAATTCGGCAGAACCCTCATCAAGCAATACCTAATCCACGTACGTATGGAGAAATGGCGTTCGGCACTCCTGGAGTTCAACCTGTCTCTACTTACAGGATAGCCCCAACAAATAATAGGTTGCAAAGGAACATGTACGGGAACGGGTATTCAGAACTCATGGATTATAGTGCTGTTGATGCTCTCCCGAATCCTGGGTATCGTGCTACTATAGGGATGCCTGTTGGAGGACTAGGGAATCAAGATACCAATATTGATCTCTTGGTGTAGAGAATGACCGATATGCTTCAAAATCAATTCGGTCTGAAGCCTAAGAACCAAGGACACGTGTATACACCTCCCTTTCTGGAATGGTACCACAGGGTGGCTTTACCGAACAGGGTGAAAGTCCCCTTGGAGTTTACCAAGTTTTCAGGGCAAGATGACACCAGTACAGTGGAACATATAGCCCGGTACCTAATGGAACTTGGGGAAGCTTCTGCTGATGAGGCCTTCAGAATTAGATATTTCCCTTTATCATTGACAGGCCCAGCGTTTACGTGGTTCACTTCTCTACCCGCTCACTCAATCTGTTCTTGGAAGGATTTGGAGTAGAAATTTCATGCTCATTATTTCATTGGCAGTAATGAGAAAAAGCTAATTGATCTGACAACTTTGAGGCAGAGGAATAATGAAACACCAATGGAGTTCCTCAGGAGGTTCAGAGAGACAAAAAGCATGTGCTTCTCTTTGAACATACCGGATGATCAATTGGCTGGTATGGCTGTAGCAGGGATGTTGCCAACTATTCGGGAAAAGCTATTCGGCATGGAGTTCGATGATCTTGGCCAGCTGTCGCACATACTGTCGTTGATGAGCAACCAAGCTTATGGCTTCAAGAAAGACTCTAGATTTGTCAAACACAGTGACATAGCTGACATCTATAATCAATTCCTCGATAGGGCAGATCAGGGAGAGGAATATGATGATGATGAAGAAATAGCAGCAGCAGAAATAGTATGGGGCAAAGAGCCATTAACAGTAAATCAGAGGTGGATTAAGAAAGCTAAAGGTACCTATGATTTTTATGTGACCAAGGAAGATAAGCTCTTTGAGTTCCTCGTGAAAGAAGGCCGAATCAAGTTGCCAGATGGGCATTCTATGCTTCAGCCAGATGGAGTGAAAGAAAAGAGGTACTGTGGATTTCATGATAGGAATTCTCATTCCATCAATGAGTGCAGGGTCTTTAGGATGAGAATTCAAAAAGCTATCCAGGAAGGTCATCTGAAATTTGATAATAAGATGAAATTGGATGGCAATCCTTTTCCTCAGAACATGATTGGGTTCTCAGTCGACATGGTGAATGCTGTTGAGGAGAAAGGAAAAGTGAAAGTTTTGACTTCAGCAAAGGCAAAGCAGGATGGCTCATTTGACCCCGCTCGACAAGTAACATTTCAACAAATCCACAAGGGAGAGCCTCACTTTCTGAAAAGTCAAATTGAAGTGGGTGAATCCTCTAAACCTAGGGTGACTTCGCGTATTCTCCTCAACAAGTGGCAGCGTCAGCAAGAAAAGGAGCGCTACAAGAAGCGTAAGTACGAAGAGGAGAAGCGGAGATATGAAGAAGAGATGTGCAGGAAGGAACAAGAAGAATATATACGAGAACAAGAGAGTGCACATTGGGGATGTGCCTTCTTCCAACACTGCTGGAATGATGGTTTGAAACTTCCCACGCAAAATAATTGCCCCGAATGCAGTGACAAGTATACCGAGTACAGGCAAGACATTGCCAATCGCCAATCCGTCCATGAAAGAATTGGAAGGGTGCATCCTAATGATGGTTGGCACCTAAAAATAAATAGAATTGATGATCAACCGAGGAAAAGGCATGCTGATCACAGGTGGGTTGATCATGAAGAAGAGGAAGATCATGAGTATGTCCGGCAGAAGGGACAGTGGTGCCCACCTGGTTTGAGAAGGAGCCAAAAGAGAAGGTTTCAGCGCTTGAGGAATCAGGAGCTGAAGCAGGCAGGAATCAAGAGGAAACAGGTGTGGCACCCAAAAGGCAAGCCTGATGAGTCTGGTCGTTGGGCTCCTACGTGCATGGTATGCTTCTTGCCGAATGAATTCATGGCTCCAGCTAATCAGATTGTGCAAGAGGAGGTGTCGCCAGACATGGATGAGGCCGAGCAATTTGGGCTGATGGCACAATTAGTGTTGGCCAAGCAGGCTACTTTTGATAAGCCAGTCAAGAATCGGCATATGAGACCGCTGTACTTAAGAGGATACGTCAATGGGAAGCCATTGACAAAGATGTTTGTTGATGGTGGAGCTACTGTCAATGTGATGTCGTACACTACATTCAGGAAGCTTGGCATGGGCCCGGGAGATTTGACGCCAACAAGCATAGTTCTGAATGATTTTACTGGAAATCCTACAGACACCAAGGGATGTGTGCATGTGGATTTGATGATTGGATCTAAAACTCTGCTTACGACCTTCTTTGTCATTGAAGGCAAAGGGGCATATAGCTTGCTGCTTGGAAGAGATTGGATCCATGCGAACTGCTGCATTCATCTACTATGCATCAACAGCTTGTTCAATGGGTGGATGATGATGTAGAACTTGTCCAAGCAGATGATTCAGTAAGCGTGGCTAATGTGGAACTAGCCTTCTGGGAGTATCAAGGCATAGATTGCTTCTCAGGCAAAGACTGGGGTGAAGGTCCTGTTGAACCAGTCAGCAGTGATCAACAGTCGATTCAAGCAGTCGGCTCTTATAGTAATTTTTAATGGAGAATCCAATTGATGGAACTGATGGGAAGTTGGGACGTGGATTTATGTCAGCTGACAAACTGGAAGAAATAGATATTGGAGATGGTGACAAACCAAGGCCGACATTTATCAGTGCTAACTTGGATTCAAGTTTCAAAGAAGAGTTGATTAAGCTACTAAAAGAATACAAGGATTGCTTCGCTTGGGATTATTCGGAGATGCCTGGTTTGGATCGTTCCGTTGTTGAGCATCGGTTGCCAATCAAGCCTGGTTTTAGATCTTACAAGCAACTTCCCCGAAAGATCTACAAGGTGAAGTATTGGCCGACGTGAAAAAAAGAAGTTGAGAGATTAATAGAGGTAAATTTCATTCGGCCATGCAGATATGCAGAGTGGATCTCTAATATTGTTCTTGTTTATAAGAAGAACGGGAAGATGAGGGTTTGCATAGACTTTAGAGTACTAAACAGAGCTACACCCATGGATGGATATCCAATGCTTGTTGCTGATTTGTTAGTTGATGTTGCTGGACATAAAGTTATTAGCTTCATGGATGGCAATGCAGGGTACAATCAAATATTTGTGGCAGTAGAAGATGTATCAAAACAGCCTTCAGATGTCCTGGACATATAGGCTTGTTTGAGTGGAATGTCATGACATTTGGGTTGAAAAATGCTGGTGCAACTTATCAAAAAGCCATGAATTATATTTTTCACAAGTTGATCGGCAAAGTTGTGGAGATATATGTTGATGATGTCGTGATCAAGTCATTGGATCATGAATCACATTTGAATGATGTGAGGAAAACTCTAGAGTGCACTAGAAAACATGGGCTTAAGATGAACCCGAACAAGTGTGCTTTTGGAGTTTCGGCTGGAGAGTTCCTGGGATTTTTGGTGCATGAAGGAGGAATAGAAGTTGGCAAAAAGAGCATGAAAGCTATTGATGAAGTTGTTCCTCCAACCAATCTTAAGGAATTACAGTCATTGCTTGGCAAAATCAATTTTGTGAGAAGATTCATTTCAAACTTATCACAAAAGGTGTTGCCTTGTTCTCCACTGTTAAGACTCAAAAAGGATCAGAAGTTTGTATGGGGTGACGAACAACAGAAGGCTTTCAATGAGATCAAGGAATACATGAAGGAACCACCAGTGTTGGTACCTCCACAATTGGACAAACCTTTTAAGTTGTACGTGGCGGACGATACCCAAACCATTGGATCAGCCCTCATACAGGAATTTGAGGGAAAGGAGAGAGTAGTCGCATACCTTAGCCGGAAATTGATTGATCTCGAAACCAGATATTCAACTATAGAGAAGCTTTGCTTGTGTGTTTATTACTCATGTACAAAGTTTCGGCACTATTTGTTGAATGCCGAATGCATTGTATATTCAAAATTTGATGTAATTAAACACATGTTGTCTATGCTAATTTTGAATGGAAGGATTGGCAAATGGATTTTAGCTTTGTCTGAGTTTGAATTGAAGTTTGAGTCGGCAAAAGCTGTTAAAGGACAGATTATTGCTGATTTCATTAATGAACATCATGATCCATCAATTAATTTACTTGAGATTACTCCTTGGGCTTTGTTCTTTGATGGATCTTCATGTGGCAAAGGTGGTGGAGTAGGAATTTTATTAATTTCACCCAGAGGAGAAATGTTTTAATTTGCTATTCCTATTCAACCTACTGTCACAAATAATCAAGCTGAGTATGAAGCGTTGCTCAGAGGGCTTCAATACTTGAAAGAGGCAAAGGCTATTTCAGTTGAGATTTTTGGAGATTTAGAGCTAGTTATAAAACAATTGAATGGCCAATATGAATGTAGAAATGATATCCTGAGGAATTACTATGAGGAGTGCAAGGAAATCCTGAAACGTTTTCAGTTAGTAATTCTGCAACATATTCCTAGGGAAAACAATGGAGAGGCAAACAGGTTAGCTCAAAGTGCTTCGGGTTATAGAGAGAATCAAGAAGTGTTTGCCAATGATGTATATTCTTTTGGGAGTGATTTAGCAGAAGATGATTGGAGAAAAGAAATTGCTGATTATTTGGAGAATCCATCCCGAAAGGTCTCTAGGAAGCTCAGGTATAAAGCTATAATGTTTGTTCTTCTTAATGGACGTTTGTATTAGAAGTCATTGTATGGGGTGTTATTACAATGCCTGGGTCAAGAAGAAGCAAAGAGGATGATGAGTGAAGTGCATGATGGGTTGTGTGGAGCACATCAGTCGGCTTACCGAATGAAGTGGGTCACTAGGCAAACTGGATGTTATTGGCCGACAATGCTGGAAGATTGCTTTGAATACTACAAAGGGTGTCAAGATTGTCAAAAGTTTGGAAACATTTAGAGGGTTCCAACATCAGCTTTGAATCCTATTATCAAGCCATGGCCATTCAGAGGATGGGGCATAGATTTGATTGGCCAAATAAATCCTCCTCTAGCAAGGGGCATAAGTTTTTGCTTTTGGCAACAGATTATTTCACTAAATGGGTTGAGGCGATTCCATTGAAGAAGGTGACATCAGAAAATATGATTGAGTTTGTCAAAGAGCATATCATTTACAGATTTGGGATTCCTCAAACAATTACAACCGATCAAGGAACTCAGTTTACATCTTCAGAGTTCAGAGAATTTGCTGAAAGTATGGGGATCAAATTGTTAAATTCTTCTCCTTATTATGCCCAAGCTAATGGTCAGGCAGAGGCTTCTAACAAGACCATGATCAATATTATACAGAAGAAGATTGATCAGAAGCCAAAAAGGTGGCATTCGGTACTCAATGAAACCTTGTGGGCTTACCGAATGGCTCCTCATGGAGCTGAACAAACATCTCCTTATGAGTTGGTTTACGAGCATCATGTTGTCTTGCCATGGGAAATGCAATCAGAGTCAAGGAGAGTAGTGTTGCAAAAGGATTTAAGTTCCAAGGATTATAATGAATTAATGATGGACGAATTAGAAGATTTGCATATGATTCGTCTTAGGGCCTTGGAGAATATTGAGAAAAACGAAATGTGAGTTGCTAAATACTATAACAAGAAGGTAAAAGTCAAGCAATTTGCAGAAGGAGATTTGGTTTGGAAAGCGTTGTTACCGATTGGAACTAAGTACAGTACATTCGGCAAGTGGTCCCCAAATTGGGAAGGTCCTTTTCGTGTGGTTAGGTGTATACCTGGAAATGCGTACATCTTGAAAACTTTGCTAGGAGAAGAATTCAATGCTGCTATAAATGGAGAAACTTGAAGAAATATTATCGTAGTATTGAAGTTGATCGTTGATTGTTGTTACAAGCATCAGAGACATGGAAACAGCCAGCGTTCGGGAAAGAAGCCGCCTTCAGAATGAAAAATCCTAACAAAGGGAAAATGTCCAATACTAAAGTGTATTGCCCTTAGCACGAAAATGTTCTGCATTACAAACAATCTTGCAGGTTCCTTTATTGGAAACACAGCTGCCTAAGATTACAAGAGAAGGCCTGCAGGAAGTAGGATGCCTGGAGGAAGAAGCGAAAGTATGCTTCATTTCTTTGGTTCCACACTTTTCCTCCTCAGCTCTTCCCTCTTCAGCCGCTCCAAGACTACCATGACGATGACGTAGAAACCTCGGGGGTTGGCGTGTTCTGTAGCTTCCATCAAGCTGTCCCAGGCAGCCTTCAGGTTGTTGTACCTGTCGGACACATCTGAAGAAGGAGAACAGATTATTATCAAACATGGGATCTGAACTTGAACGTGAGATTCAGATGAGGATGAAGATCTTACCGCCTATCAACGCCTCCAAGCTCATGCGGCGTTCGCGTTCGGCACTGCAATGGGCGGTGATGTCCCAAAGATCATGTTCTAGATGCCGAATGCGACGGCGCAGTTGATGACTAGTCCTCTGTTCAGGCGTGGCGTCTTCTTGTTCAGCCGAGGAGTCGGAGAGGATGTACTCAAGGATTTCTTCAGTACCGAAGATTTCCTCCGGTAACAGATCAAGGCTGAAATCAAAGAAAGATGAATCGCGAGATTACAATCGAAATCAAGAGAAAGGGATAAGAAGAGAAGATTACTCTTGAATGGTTCACTTCTTTGATGGGAAGCTGCTCTCCTCGAGTGGTTGTTTCCCCTTGTCCGCCATGGCCTTGGGGGTTTTTTCTGGAAGAGGAGGACGAGAGGGATTGAAATGATGGAAGTGTATGCGAGTGGATTTGCAGAGCACCGGAGAGGCTATTTTATTAGCAGTGGGAGTGCATCGGGAGTGATGACTGGCTGGCGTGCATTGATGAGAATACCAAACGGCGAGGGTTTTTCCTTGGATGCGAAGGGTTTTTTCATTGAACAGTGTTCATGGCTCCCAAATAAGGATTTTCTGCGGATTCTACACCAAGGAGCAAGAGTTTGTGCGTATTCGGCTAAAGGAAAAGTTCCCAAATGCGTTCAAGACAGTGAAGATTCGTATGCACAAATTGAAGAAGTCATCACAAGACAAATACAAAAGATAAAATTTCATCTTTATTGCCGAAATTCCATAACCCCTAGTACAAACTAATCAAACAGCCTGTTCAGAACAGACTGGGGGTGGATGGAATCGCAATGACGACGCTGTGGCCGTCGAGGCGCTCTATAGTGGCCTCGATGTCGTCGACGTCCTCCGACGCGCCACCGTAGAAGCCATGCGGTCGCGTAGAGTAGTCGACGCCGGTATGCGTCGCCATGGCGGCCAGGCCCAAGGTGGTGCCTAGGTGGATGCCATGAAGGGCCACCTCATCGACACGGTCTTCCACCGTGCCAAGGCGAGCTTCCAGTGTGTCTCCGGGAGCGTTCACCTTGTCCGCCAGTTTCTCAACCAGCACCTTCAGCCGATTGAGCTCGGCATTGCGATCTGCGGGAATCACAGGACAATAGCAGTTAGTTCAAGATTAAGTTGAGATTGAACGGGTTGCGGGATTCACCGTCGATGGCCTCCAGCAGCTGCTTGCGTTGATGCTCCCACTCAAGCTCGGTGATCCCGGCTTCTTTGGAGATGACCTCCAACTCATGCCGGGTTGCGTCACGTTCCTCCTTGAATCTGTGGGTGTCGCGATCGTTGTAGCGCGAGCTGGAGGAGTGGGAACAGCTAGACGAGCCCGAGGAATCACTCGCCATGGCCGGAGTTGCGGCTGGAGCGGGGGCAGGATTCCACCAAATGAGCCTGAAAAACACAAGGAAAATAGTCAGAGGTGGAAAAAGATCTAAAAAGAGTTGTGAAGAAGCCAACAATCACCACCTCCGGCGAGCGACGGCACGACTCCCTTCGGCCTTGTCGTTGGCCGAGCGCTTGTTGCTGCTGTTTGCCATGGAGTTCCTGGGAGTATTAGTATTGGAAACATAGAGCTTGGGTTGGCAAAGGCTTGGAAGACAGCGGATTTGGTAAAAGGCTAAGGGCACCCGAGGTTCTTATTTATGGGACTAGCAAAGAGATCGTGGCCGGAGATCGTGGCGCATATCCCAAGAAATTTGGGAAGTGGAGATACTTTCTTGACCGAACCGTCACCGAGTCGTTTGGGATTCATGTTGAGTCATATTCGGATTGACTGGTTGAGGTTCGGCTGCGTTGCGGTCAGGTTGTTTTTCGGGTATGACACTGTTTGGTCGGAGTTGCCAAATGAATCATCCAAAAACTTCTCGTCAAAATAAGGCAAGACAAATGTGGAAAAATAAAGACTGATGGGGAGCAAAATTACAGAGCTGATGGGGCATTCGGCTACAAATTGTTTGTTACAATTATACATCCAAGTATTTTGAGATTACATTGGAGGCATCTGATATCATCTTGTTGATATTCTCCAACAATCTTTGATCAGCTTCTTGGGTTTTGGACAGAGCCGAGAGCTTTGTCTTGAGCTGTTTTCCTGCATTTATGGCTACTGAAGCTTCCTTTCGTATTTTCTCTATTGATTCAGAAAGTTCAACCATCCTCTTTTCATCAGCTCGGCCTTTAATGCAGCTTTTTTGGCTTTCTTCGACTCAAGTGCAGGCTGCAATTTGGTTAGCAATTCCTTATGATTCTGCATTTGGATATGCAAATCTTTCACAAATTGCTTGTTTGCAGCTTTCTTTTGTTCCAGAGCTGGTTGACAGGATAAGTTCTTCAAAGCCTATTTTACTGCTACAAAGTGATCATCCAGCTTGGAAATAGGTTCTAGGGAAGCCTTGATGTCAGCCGGGAGATCTTGATTGATGAGTTCAAGTGCTTCTCTAAGATCAGCATCCTTGACTTGGTCTTAAACATCCCTTTGCATCAGAGAGAAGATTTCCTTCAACTTTGCTTGATTTTCCTCTGATAAAGCCCTTTGCTTGATTTTCCTCTGATAAAGCCTGGCTAGAGGATGCTTCATCCCCTTTTTCGGCAACCAAGTCATCCACAGCAAAGGAGTAAATTGGTGATGATACAGTTTCCACCTGAAAAGAGTTTCTTGCCGAATTAGTGGTGATTTATTGAATGAAAATATAAGGATGGGTGTTCATGCTTACATCATTTCTGGCTTCCCGAGTGGGGGAAGGAAGTTTTTCAGTCTCGAGGAAGGGCTCTTGGATGTCTGGTTGAGGAGAAGCTGGATGAGTCCTTGGTGAGGTTGAAGCTTCTGGCTGAGGAGAAGCTGGATGAATCCTTGGTGAGGCTGAAGCTTCTGCTTGAGGAGAAGATGGTTGGATCCTTGGTGAGGTTGGATTTGAATCATGCTAAGGAGAAGAACTCCCCACAGTTTGGCTCACCAAAGTTTCCTCTGCAACTAACAAGTAAGGGATAAGTGCCAATGAAGAGAAAATGATTAGAAAAAATAAGATGGTGAAAATTTTTACCAGTAGATGAAGCATTGGCAGAATCTGTGATGACCAATGGTTGCTGAGTTCTGGTCTGAAATCACACAAGATAAAAATGATCAGGATGAAAAGTGGCTTTATGTTCAGGAAGGAAAGGGATCTGACCTGAATGAGTAGTTTTTTGCTTATTATTTTCTTCTTGGCAGTTGAGGGAGCAATCAGAGATGGAGCTTTCCTTTTGTCAGAGGCTGAACTGATGAGAGTTGGATCTAGCGTGGCATATCTAGACATCAGTTGAGCCAGAGTAAGAGATTGATATCCTAAAGCAGAGATTGGGCCTTCAATGTTATAGGAGATTGTCCTGGCAAGTGGGGCAGGTACTATATCCTACAGAAAATGACAAAAATCATGATCAGTACAGAGAAGCATGATTGAAAGTAGATGTAAAAATGGGGGAGATGAATATATTACCTCTGAAGTTGGATGAAAGTCAGGCATTAGTTAAAGACAGAGAGGATGTACTGGCACATTGAAGGTATGATCATGAAGTTCTTGCCACCAAGGAATGAAAGAAGGATGAGTGATTGTTATTGGCACAAAAGGTCTGGGTGCATAAACAGTTGTCCTGCACTTGTACTCAAAAACCTTTCTTGCTTGCATGGATTCCTTGATATCCTTTCTGGGCTTGAGGAATTCATGAAGGAATAGCCTTGGGGGCACTTGGCCGCATCCTAATTGCCTGGCCATTATGTTTGGCTGGTAGTACTCAAAGGTACTCTGAACTTGCCTTTCTCCACAAAATTCTGCTGGCAGGATACATGGATGAATGAAGGCATTGAAAATTGCAATAGAATGCACATCATTGCATCCAGTTTCGAAACCGAACTCACAAGGAAGAGTCAAGTTGTCATTGTCCAGATATGGAAGCCAAAGAGGGTCTGTAAAACCTCTGAAGAAGAGCTCAAAAAGTTGGCCAATGCTTTGGTTGATGGACACAGTTGAGGTAGCTTCTCCATAAGTTTGGCAGCCTTTGGTGCTCTGGGTTTCCCCTTCCTTGTAGTTGGTTGAAGGGAAGTGCTGATTGCTGAGGTCAATAGTAACAATCTGGTGCATATATAATTGCAGCCACATCTGAACAAACCACCAAGAGCCATTAACACAGGAAATCTTTTGGCTGGTGTGCATCAGATAGGTGGTCTGATGAAGCATATGGTAGATACTTCCTAGGAGGTACTTCCCAAGGGGAATGGAGGTACCAGCAGACAGGTCCTCGGCCATCACAATGTGGTTCAGGGTTGGCTCATTGGCTTTGCCACAAAAGATGAATCTGCATAACCACATATTCAGAAAAGCTCTGTATTCAACATCAGATAAAGGGCCATCAGACATATAATTTTGGATATATCTCTTATATCCAACCCCTGTTTTCACTCCTGTTTGCCTGGAGGAGCCCTTGTACTTGTGTGGATATACAGTTCCTGTGACTCCAAGGCCGGTTATCATGTATACATCGGTCAAAGTGGGGGACATTAGCCCGTGGCCAAAAAGAAAGGCATTAGCGCCATTCGACCAAAAATGGCAGGCTGCAATCAGAAGGTATTCTTTTTTGGGTGTTTCAGCCAGAGACAATTCTAAACAATGAGCAATGTGAAGGTTGTCCCAATTGCTTGTCTTGGCGCTGTCATCATCAAACATCCGCTTGTACCAATTTCTCCAACCTGCAATTGGGGGCAGAGGCCAGTTCTTGAAAGCATCATGCCACTCATGGGGTTTCGACAATGATGTCTTGAAGGGAATCCTCTAGGATTCGGCTACAATGAACTCAGAAGGGTCGGGGATTCCTACGGGCCCGAGGAAATAAGACGCTTATTGATCCTCGACAGGAATCAGGATTTCGGCGGCAAGAGCCTATCAAGAACAAGAGAGGGCAAAAAAATTTAAGATGAGATTCGAGAAAAGTAATACTGAATGAGCCTGAGAAGGATAAGATTTACTTGAAGAGCTTGGTCTTGGTTCGCCATTTGAACATTGAAGCTTGAAGGGTTGATGAACTAGGGTTTGGATCTGAGCGAAAACTCCAACGGTTTGAAGGAGGAAAGAAAGGGTGTTGAACGGATTCAGCCTGAGGACGTTGAGAATTTATGGTCAATTCCGGAATAAAATCACCTTTTATCCCGTAATTGAAGCGGCATATGTTAACACCAAAAATTGGTACAGGGAAGAGACTGGCCTGTGGGCCGAGTTTGGTAGGAGAGTACCATTTGGCAAGAGGTTTTCCTCAAAGCATTCGGTAAAAACGTCTGCGGTTGGGAGCACGTCATCATTCGGCAGAGGGGCTGTCTTGAAGGGATACGGGGTGGCTACGCTAGCGCAAAACAAAATTTTCCTCGCAAAACAGGAACTTCTGCTGTCAGAGATCACGGGATTACCACTAGACGCGCAGATGCAGCGAAACCGTCTCGATGTAGACGAACGCGTCGAGGGTAGCCGGCAGTGCAGTTGCTCACGTTCTTCTTGACTTGCACGTGCGGCTCGTCCGATCCAAGTGCTCCAAATGCAGCACCTCCAAGGTATCCACACGTACGGAGAAGGAAGCGACACACGCCGGACTGCTAGGTCCGCGAGTGCAACGAGGAGAGAGCGTTAGCAGCGCGGCTGCTGCTTGAGAAAGTTGTGCCTTTTCAGGAGGGGTGTGGTCCATATTTATTGGGAGGAAAACCCCCCCACATCGTCATCCATTAGCAATACAGGACTAATAGATGGTGTACCCTTTCCAATACTAATGGGCTTTACAACATTTGTGGCCCATTAGGACTTTTACACCATAATGGATCAAATCCATCTGAGCCCACTAGTGGATCAAATCCAGTTGGCTCTAGGGCATATTTCCAACAGTCTCCCAATTGCACTAGAGTCAACTATGCAAGTATATTCATCCTCATTCGGCTTCCAACCCCTTAAGTGTGTGACCCTATAGGTTCACGTACACATAGACTTGACCTGAGTACATTACTCGATCAATAGTTGATAGCGGCCTCTAGCAAGACGTGTCAACTCCTATGCATATGTAAAGATCTTATCAGACAAACCATCACAACAATTCATACATGCTATTCCCTTTGCCTCACGATATTTGGTCTAGCTCCAAGCTGACCTCTCTTTCTCGACACTGTGATTCAGATCATCAAAAGAGGGTTAACCCTTAACCCAGCACGGCCATGCATTTCTTGATCTGATCACTCGAGGGGCCCAGAGATATCTCTCTCAAGTAGAGGGGGAAATTCTATCTTGATTGACCATGCCTCACAGCATGCTTCCTGACAAACCCGAAAGCCATCTTTATGACTACCCAGTTACGAAGTAGCGGTTGATGGCCCCTAAGTAGGTCGATTCACATCTTGAGTACATGCAACAATCTCAAGTCTAAGGTCTAAGGACATAGCGTATACGTTGTGTAAACAGAGAACAAGGTCTCAAATTGGGTCAGTCCAGCCCCATGTCATACATGTGCCCACATTATTAGTTATACATCTCCATGTTCATGACTTGTGAAACATAGTCATCAACTAATTCATGTGCTAGTCATTAACTCATACTAGGGACAACTTTTGAATAACCATACAAGTAAAAGAGTTTCACAAACAATTCACATAATTGCCAATCAAATACAAGTCGCCTTTTATGGATATTCAATAAAAGAACCAATTTACATGGATATGATGAAATATAATCATCTCTATAATTCCTTATAGGACATATTTCTAACATTCTTCCACTTGCACTTGAGCTAATCTAGAATATATCTAATACCCATAGCTCTCATGTGTGCCTCATGCTTAGGCTGTGGAAGGAGTTTTGTCAAAGGATCTGCAACATTCAAATCCGTGTGTACTTTGCATATCTTGATATCACCTCGTCTAACGATCTCTCGTATCAGATGAAATTTCTGCAGTACATGTTTATTCTTTTGGTGGTTCCTTGGCTCCTTTGCTTGCGCAATAGCCCCATTGTTGTGTCACAATAAGGATCCAATGGGCTAGAGACACTCGGAAACACACCAAGTTCAGAAAGGAACTTCCTTATCCAAACACCCTACTTTGCAGCTTCCGAAGCCGCAATGTACTCGGCTTCTGTTGTAGAATTAGCCATTGTCTCCTGCTTGGAACTCTTCCAGCTCACAGCTCCACCATTTATCGTAAATACGTATCCTGATTGCGACTTTGAATCATCTTGGTCAGTTTGGAAACTAGCATCGGTGTAACCCGTTACAACGAGCTCCTCCTCACCACCATAGACTAGGAACATGCCTTTAGTCCTTCTTAAGTACTTAAAAACATTTTTAACCATTGTCCAGTGACCCTCACCTGGATCAGATTGGTATCTGCTTGTAACACTGTGTGCATATGAAATATCTGGATGTGTACATATCATTGCATACATAATAGATCCGATGGCCGAAGCATACGGTATTCTACTCATGCGTTCCCGCTCATCAGTTGTCGAAGGACACTGAGTCTTGCTAAGATGTATGCCATGTGACATAGGCAAGAACCCTTTCTTCGCCTCTTCCATGTTGAACCTTTTCAACACTTTATCAATGTAAGTGTCTTGGCTTAATCCTATAAGCCTTTTTGATCTATCTCTATAGATTTTGATGCCCAAAATGTATGCCGCCTCACCTAAGTCCTTCATTGAAAAACTATTTTTTAATGAGGTCTTAGCGGCCTCAAGCATAGGAACGTCATTTCCAATCAGTAATATGTCATCCACATATAAGATTAGAAATACTACAGAGCTCCCACTTGCCTTCTTGTAAACACAAGGCTCTTCTTCACTCTGAATGAAGCCAAACCCTTTGACCACTTCATCAAAGCAGAGGTTCCAACTCCGAGATGCTTGCTCCAATCCATAAATGGATTTTTGAAGTTTGCACACCTTTCCAACATTGGTTGGATCAACAAATCCCTCGGGTTGTGTCATATACACATCCTCAGTCAGATTTCTATTTAGGAAAGTTGTTTTGACATCCATCTGCCATATCTCATAATCGAAATATGCAGCTATAGCTAGAATGATCCGAATAGATTTAAGCATCGCTACGGGTGAGAATGTCTCGTCGTAAACCTTTTGCAACAAGTCGAGCTTTATGGATGTGAACATTTCCATCCATGTCCCTCTTCTTCTTATAGATCCATTTGCACTCTATGGGTTTAACACCATTTGGCGGGTCAACCAAGTTCCAAACTTGATTGTCATCCATGGAATCTATTTCGGATCTCATGGCACTTTGCCATTTCTCGGAATCTGGGTCCATCATTGCTTCCGCATATGTCATAGGTTCATCATTATCTAACAACAATATGTCGCGCTCTCCCGCGATCATGAGATTGAGCTTATCAGTTGCGCGACGTGCCCTTTCAGACCTTCGTGGTTGTGGTGGTGCTTCTCTTGCCACGGGCATCTCAACTCGTTCAGCTACATTAGCATCAATTGTGAAATCTTGCCCAAGCGGCTTATCTTGAACTTCTTCAAGATACACCTTCTGTCTACATTTTTCTCTTTTAAGAAACTCTTTCTCTAAGAAAACACCGTTCCGAGCGACAAACACTTTGCCTTCTGACCAGTTGTAGAAATAATATCCCAAGGTTTCCTTTGGATATCCCACGAATATGCACTTGTCCGATTTAGGTGTTAATTTATCTGATTGAAGTTTCTTCACATAAACCTCACAACCCCAAATTTTCAGAAAAGACAAATTGGGAGTCTTACCAGTCCACATCTCATATGGTGTCTTGACTACGTACTTAGAAGGTACCCTATTTAAAGTGAAAGCTGCGGTTTCTAGAGCATAACCCCAAAATGGCAATGGTAGGTCTGACTGGCTCATCATTGATCAGACCATGTCCAACAAGGTTCGATTACGTCGCTCGGATACACCGTTTCTTTGAGGTGTTCCAGGTGGCGTAAGTTGTGGAACAATTCCGCAACTCTTTAGATGACTGCTAAACTCATGGCTCAAATACTCACCTCCACGATCAGAACGCAAGATCTTGATTTTCTCGCCACGTTGATTTTCTACTTCACTCTGAAATTCTTTGAACTTTTCAAAAGTTTCAGACTTGTGCTTCATTAAATAGACATAACCATTGAACGTTATGAAGTATTGTTATCCGCCTCTAGCTGTCGTACTCATTGGTCTGCACACATCCGTATGTACGAGTTCCAGTAAGTCTGAGGCTCTCTCAGGAAAACCTGAGAAAGGCATCTTGGTCATCTTGCCTAGCAAACAAGCTTCACATGTTTTTTAGGATTCAAAATCAAACAAAGTTAAAAGTCCATCGTTATGGAGCTTCTTCATGCGCTTTTCACTGATGTGACCCAAACGACAATGCCATATGTAGGTAGGACTTAAATCATTAGGTCGAGACCTTTTAGAACTTATGTTACAGATAGGTGAATCATCAAGATTTAAAACAAATAAGCCATTCACAATGGATGCACAAGCCACAAACATATTATCCTTAGAGATCACACAACCATTGTTTTCACTCATCAAACATGAAGGGGATAAAATGTTTCGACTCAAACTAGGAACAAAATAACAATTATTCAACTCCATAATAAATCCTGACGGGAGGTGTAGTTGCATCGTTCCGACGCTCAATGCAGCAACTCTTGCATTATTGCCTACGCGGAAATCAACTTCTCCTCGTTCCACGCTTCTACTTCTTATCATTCCTTGCATCGAGTTGCAAATATGAGCAACCGATCCGGTATCAAATACCCAAGAAAGAGTATAAGAATCAGCGAGGAAAATATCTATAACATAAACATTAAGTGTACCTAAAGTGGAAGTACCCTTACTTCCCTTGCTTTTTATAGAAGCTAAGTACAACTCACAATTTCTTTTCCAGTGACCGATTTCCTTACAATGAAAACATTCAGCCTTGGCGGCTAGACTAGCCTTGGGTGCTTGGTTTGGCATTGGGATCTTATCCTTGGCCTTACCTTTCTTCTTCCAAGAATTGCCCTTCCTTTTAAAGATTGGCTTGTTTTGGATCGCCATCACATGACTACTGCCCGTGCTTTTCTTAACGTTATCATCTATTGGTAAGGGGGTGACTAGAACTCCTTACCTTTTCTCAGCTCTGAGAACAATTCTCAGATTACGAATCCAATTCGTAAAGTTTGTTCCAGTCAACTTGTCCTTCTCAAGGACCGAATGCAAGGTAAACGATGTGGTGTTGCTAGGTGCCTTTAATCTACAACGAAATAATAAATGCAAAACACTAAGACAATATATCCATGACAGAGTAAAATAAAAGAATTTACTCCCACTAAAATCAATATCCCCACATTGATACTTAGTGATTCGAATCCACAACTAACAAGTCTACTAGTGAGCTTTTGCGTCACCGCTAGTAAACAAGGTAGATCGGTAAGCAACTCTTTGCTAATCATATCACATATGACTCCCGTTGTTGGGTGACATCTCTATGTCTAGGCTCCCAACCTTTATGCCCCAAAGTCCTTAACCGTTAAGATGACTTTGATAAGCAAACCAACACTTATGCGTGTAAGTATCCGATACAAACCCGTCTAGTCAAGGAAAACTAGTGGCACCCTAATTTCATAGACCCACCACTAATTGTACGAGACGTGGGACGGTGGCAAGTGTTGGGAGGGCATGTTAACTTAAAATTCCAAAAAGATTGTTCTACTCATAACATCACACGCAAGAAAATAACATTGTCGCATGTAAAAGTAGAACGGTAAGAAAGACATTCACACAGTTGTAACACGGTATGGCCTATTATCACATGGTGATCTCCATCTCCATTGACCTGTACATCATGTTGATCTCCATCTCCATGATCTGTGTGTTCCATCCTCCATGTGATGAGTCCTCCAAGAACTATCTAACGCGTGCTAGTAATGAAAGTTACACAATCGCGTATTAGATCATCACAAATTGGTACGCAGACCAATACATTAATTTTGACAATACATGTGGCTCCAGCCGTATTGCCTTATGTGTGACATGCAGGTCACGAAAAAATTACACACATGCATCACATACACATATAGGCCATACCGATCACAAAACCTGCAAAACAGATTATCGCAATTCCGACGTCCAAAATTAAAACGCCTGAAAACCCATCTTGCAAGCCGAATTTGGCAAAACTAATTTCGCCGAGACCAGCAAGTCTGGTTTATCACATGTGTAAAATTTTCTGTAGAGCAATTTTCGTATAGAAAATGTCTTCATCCGAGTTAACCATGAAAAGTTATGACTGTTTTGCCGAACAGTATGTTTTCTGGTTTTTCCCGGGCTGGTAGAGATCCAATCTACCACCGCCACGCATCCCATGCGCCTGGCACTTGACCTAGCTTCGATTCGACCAATCCAATTGATCTCCTTCTCGTTGTGACTAGGTTTACGTGTATCACTTAACTCCGATGGCGGAATTCCGACAGGTAGGAGTAATTCGTTACACGACCATCACGTCAAGAACACGAAGCCGATCAAAACTTTGATCTACATCTACATATCTCCATATGCACACATCCCGAATCTAAAACTTATCAGCTACGGCTCTGGTACCACTGAAGGGATACGGGGTGGCTACGCTAGCGCAAAACAAAATTTTCCCCGCAAAACAGAACCGCTGGCGTCGGAGATCACGGGATTACCACTAGATGCGCAGATGCAGCGGAACCGTCTCGATGTAGACGAACGCGTCGAGGGTAGTCGGCAGTGCAGTTGCTCACATCCTTCTTGACTTGCACGTGCGGCTCGTCCGATCCAAGTGCTCCAGATGCAGCACCTCCAAGGTATCCACACGTACGGAGAAGGAAGCGACGCACGCCGGACTGCTAGGTCCGCGAGTGCGACGAGGAGAGAGCGTTAGCAGTGTGGCTGCTGCTTGAGAAAGTTGTGCCTTTTCAGGAGGGGTGTGGTCCACATTTATTGGGAGGAAAACCCCCCACATCATCATCCATTAGCAATACGGGACTAATAGATGGTGTACCCCTTCCAATACTAATGGGCTTTACAACATTTGTGGCCCATTAGGACTTTTACACCATAATGGATCAAATCCATCTGAGCCCACTAGTGGATCAAATCCAGTTGGCTCTAGTGCATATTTCCAACATGTCTCACGCTTGGAAGAGGAAGCATTCAGGAATGCGTGATGACGTGGCTTGAATATAAAGAAGGGATGAATTGATGACGGGTGCGAGACGGACATTGGCGTCGGGACATTAATTTTAGGTAATAAATGTTGTAATCGTGGTCGACTAGGAGTCGTGTTAGAACAAGGGTATAAATATGAACCATTAGTGTTTGTAATAGGAATCGAACAATTTCACAACAAACCGGCCCCATGCCAACTTTCGAGTCCTTCTAGTCGAGTCGCCGAGTTCTTCGAGAGGAGCCATCGATCCGTCGACCTCCGTAAGTACCGGCAACCTTGTATCATGTCTAGTATCATGCGGTGGATTTAGACCGTGATGCAAGTAGTCTTGTTACCATGCTTAGTATCATGCGGTGGATTTAAGCTTGGTTCAAGAGGGCTTTCTTGTTGGATCATGAGCCATGCGGTAGGCTAAGATCTAGCTTGGAGCTAGTTATCGGCTCTATTAGATTTGGCAAGATCTAATAGATTCATCAAGTTACCATGTGCTGCTTTGAATTTTGCTCTTATGTTTAATTCATGTAACACTCTTATTTCCTAATTTAGATTGACTAGATTCGGCTCTATCTTGTTTGTGATCCACATGGTGTATGTTCAAATCTTTGGCTCGATGTGGCGAACGTGTCACGTGCTCTTAAATAGCCGCATTCCAATCAATCTAGATTGCCACGTGTTGTGGGTTCAAGCCTGCTAACCTAGCATAGTTTGTTCCTTCTCCATGGAACCCGAATCGACTGGACAGCTGTATTCGGCAATCCCATCACGAGTGAAACATGTTCATGAGCTTGTTTTAAATAATGTATGCTTTTAGCCTTCCATGTTTAGATTATATCATGCGGTGGATTGATCTATTCTTGGTTGGTGGTGTGATTTCAAACAAGTTGTATCATGCGGTGGATTAACTTGTTTGATATTACGCTCGATGGGTTTGAAAGTACCTAGACATGCGGTAGACTAGTGCTTTTGGTCTATGCATGCATGTTTACTGCAAACTTATGATTGTGCTTCACTTTCATTTATTTTACTATGATTTATCCTCGATAATCGGTCATGGTTACATGCTGCAATGTTGTTTAGATAAAGACCGATTCTCATCATGCTTACGTCATGCATTCGGCTATACCCTGTTTACATGTTTTATCAGTTCCCGAATGATGTTCAGATTGCCGACAGATAGCTTGTTGTAGCTATATGTTGTTTTGATTGGCTTTGTAGCCGTAAATACGGAACTGTCTGGTACCACCCGCAAGTTCCAGGTTTTATCTAACTATTTTCATCCTTTGTCAGTTTCAGGGAAAATTGACTGGCACGCTTCGGATTCGGCCACGTGTGTTAAGCCAGCTGATTTGGCTTGTTGTGTGCTTGGCGTGAGGTGCTGATTTTACGTCAACAATAATAAAGTACCATCCTGTCGTAAATTGCCGGGCTAATGCCCGGTACATCGCTTGGATATCACACAGAAGATTGAACATATGCATTAAAACTCACACAAAGGTAAGTCTAGAGTACAAACACAAATTAAATCCAAATTGTCCCCCTAAGGGTTAATTATTACAAATCATTGTTCATGACATGAAAGTAAAAGTTCAGAGTTTGAAAACAGTGGAAAATTAAACTACAGAACGAAAGACATCACAGGAGGTCGTCCGTGATACCACCACTCGTCGTCATCCACCCATTCCAGCTCCCAGCTGGGTGGAATCTCTCCAGGCCAAACAACACCTGCAACCACATTTTTAAAGCAAGGCTGAGTATACTAATACTCAGTAATACTTAACCGTCGGGTGATAACTACATCACCAAACTCTAGACATGATAAGTTTTTTGGCTGGAGGAGTTCTTTTGCTGAAAAGCAACAAAGAGTGTGTCCTTACTTTCAATATTTTAGCTCAAATTCTAAGAAATTACCATTTCTAAGTGTGCCAACTATTGCAATCAAGAATTGTATAATACAATTAATCCACGTAGTAGTATTCACATACTTCCATCATTAAGTGATATCATGGCCAGTTCATTAAGTGTGACGCCGTAGGTTTTTAATTAGCGTCATTAATGCTAATGACCGAATCAGCTGAGTCAAACCCGTTGACATTTGTCAAACTTTGGTCAACCTGGGTCATCACCTCAAAAACCTCGCCAACAACCACTAATGACCCTCTTAATCGAGTCAACACCCACCCGTGGTCAAAGCTTGGTCAAAGGGTTGGTCAAAACCCCGGTCAAACCCCTATGTCTTTGAACTTCATCCAGAACTTTTGTCGCGTTCTCCAAATTTCACCTAAACACATCAGAATCTCCAAATATAAAAGTTGTCCAGTTTTTTGAGGGTCACAACTTTCCTTTTGGGTGGCATTTCAAATTTGGAGTGGAAAGTGGTGAAAAACTTGGTCAACTAAAGCTGATTACTATTCACCGGCGTCGAGAAACATTCAAAGTTTGCCAGCAGTTTATGCAAAATCCATTGCTCAAAACCCCTATGAGCCTTTCCAGAAGTTGTAGAGGGTAGCTTGCTCTACAATTTTGCTATTCAAAGATTTTGGAGTTTGGTTGGAAACATTCAAGCTTTAGCCGGTCAAACAGAGGTAACTGTATTGCAAACCGGTGACGTTGTCGGCACCCCACTCCAGAGCGCCACCGGAACGCGTCGACCGGCGCTTGGTTCTGCCGCGTCGCGGTCCTAGGGCCCAGACACCGAGGCCCGGGGCAGTCACGTGGGTACGCGGGAATCCTTGGTCGCGTGCCCGGTCCCCGGACTCCCCCCTCGACGGCGCAGGCACCCCCAAGGCGCCACGCGCCGACCCCTCCCTGTCATGCCGCGCAGCACTGTCGGACCCCCCTTTGCCACGGGTGCAAATGTCGAGGTCCTTGGACTCCGTGCCCTGCCTCGGGGCCGTGGCCACAAAGGGGAAAGCCGTCGGGCCTATATAAGCGACCAGAGCTCACTTCCCGAGCAGAGACCACACCGCCGCTGTGCGCCATTGGAGGCCGCTCGCCGAGCTCCCTCCCACGCGCCACTCCACCACCTTCCGAGATCACCACCCCCTCCCTACAACCACACATGAGCCCCTCATCTTGCCAGCGCGCAGCCAGCACCGCTCCCCTCACCGGAGCCGAGCTCCTTGCGGCTGCCGCCGCCTAGCGCCACCACTCGCCCTCATTGGAGCTGCCTTGACACCAACTCCGGCCTCAAATCAGTCGTAGGTGAGCCCCTAGGCATCCCCCAACTCTTCCTCAGTCGCGAGCTCTGCTGGAGTTGTCGGATTCTGGCCGACCGCGCCGCCCCCAGTGGCCAAGGGCCACATTGCGTTTATCTCAAAACAGTTAGGGTGTTTTGTGTAAACCAGGGGCAGATGTGTAAGAAAAAGAAAGTTCCAGGGGCCTGCATGCAAAGTAGTTTCTTAAATAGTGTCGGGGACCGCCCTAGGGGTCCCCATAAACAATGGGGGAACCCT
Source organism: Cenchrus americanus (assembly GCA_947561735.1). Lineage (NCBI taxonomy): Eukaryota > Viridiplantae > Streptophyta > Magnoliopsida > Poales > Poaceae > Cenchrus > Cenchrus americanus. The sequence continues at coordinate 25,297,309 of OX387241.1, read as the reverse complement.
CACTCGAATCCCTGCATCGAAACACGCTAAGCCTAACCATGCAGGAAACTAACCGTGCAGGACATAGCCCATGCGGCAGGACTCCGGAGGCCCACCAAGACGGCCCGTCTAGAAGACCCCTCGAGCAGGCTCCGCCTCGCTCGAGGGGACGCTCCTCCTCGAGCGGGCTCTGCCCCGTTCGAGGGGCAACCCCCTCCTCGAACGGATTCCGCCCCGTTCGAGGGGCAACCCTTCCCTCGAGCGGTCCCGCCCCGCTCGAGGGCTCGCTCCCCCTCGAGCGGGTCTCGCCTCGCTCGAGGGTCCGCTCCGCCCTCGGGCCGGGGCCCGCCACGCTCACGGGCGCCCCGCACGCGTGCGCCGGCCCCGTACTTGGGCATTTAACGCCCTGACGCCGCAGGACGGCGCCATCATGCGCCCGGGGCTCACGCCCCGGTGCCGCCGCACCAACTCCCCAGGGAGGAGCCCATCCCCGCCACTGTGGGATGGACTGTGCGGTACGGCCGGTGTCGGTCCCGTGACACCGTGCGCCCACTACTGTACGGCTAACGCGCCCGACCCTCGAAAGGGGGCCTGGCGCACCCTCGATTTCGCTTTCCCGTGACTCTACAGGTTAGGTAGGGGGCGCCAGGCCGGTGGATGGCCATCCCGGATGAGCGTAGCGGTGCGGGGCCGCCGTACCCACGCGTGCGGGCGCACACCCGCACCGCGGCGCACGCCCGAGCACCGCAAGAACCACTCCCGCCGCCGCGGAGCGCATTGGGAAGGAACGCCGTTCGCCCGCTCCCCGTTCCCCCGTACCGGCCCATCATCGCACCTCCCTCGAAGCCTATCGCAGGATCCCATCACCATCCGCCGCCCCCCTACCCTCGAATCGCCACCTTGTTCGGGTACGGGGTAGGCCATCATGACCGGATCGCAGCGAAGATCGACCGGACGGCCGCCCACTCTACACCGTAGCGCGACGTGCTCCCTCACGTAGCTAGGCAGCGCGGCGTGCATGTAACTCGCCGCCCCCTTGGCCTATAAAAGGGGAGGCGAGCCCCCAGCCGCGGGGGGGGAGGAACGAGTTCAGTTGGACACAACGCACCGTGCACTCACTCTCTCATTCTCCCACAACATCTTCAACCACTCTCACAGGGACTTGGAAGCCACGCTTCCTCTCCCGCCTTGCTTGTACTTGCCCCACTACAAGCACCCCCGGTGCCGAGCAATATAGTGCCACGAGCACACCACTGCTGGACGTACGGCCCCCTCGGCCAGAACCAGGATAAAACCTTGTGTCATTTGTTGCTTGGCATCGACCATTGAGGGATAGACCTAGGCATTATCTACTGGTTAGTGTCGGGACCATATTCCGCACCGACGCTGGCGCCCACCGTGGGGCAAACAAGCGCCTAAGGTCATTTCGCTAACTCCCTCCATGGTGATCCGCACTGAGTACCGTGGCACCCGCTACAACATGGGTAGCTCGGACCCTCTCCCGGCCGGGTTCGAGATCCGCTTCGGGGACTTGAACTTCCAGGCCACGGGGAACGGCTATCTCATGCGCCTCACCAATCGTGAGGAGCTTCGCGCGCAGCGCGAGGCCAGGTCCGCTCTGGTCTCCGCCGCACGCACGACACCGCGCGGGCGCCCGCAGCACGGATGCCGCGGGCCCGTCTACGCCGCGACGCCGTCGTCGCTCCGGGCTACGCTCGCGTCGGGCGTGGTGGTCCGAGCGGCGGCGGCGGCCGAGCGCGCGCGCCGCCCGCGCGGTGCGCCCACCGTCACGACGACCGCCACCGCCCCAGCGGGACCGCGTGCGGTCTCCGGACCACGCATTCCCATCGGGCTGCGTGGCGCCACTACGGCCTACAACGCCAACGTCAACACGACAATGCGCAGGGTTCCGCCTGGTCGCCACGTCTTCGTCGCCAGGGACCCCGGCACTTCAGCAGCGGACGAGTCGTCCCTGGGCTCCGTCGACACAATGCCACCCGCCAACCGCCATGGGTACGCGGAGTGGGACTTCTCCGGTGTGCCGGACCCAGTCGCGTTCAGGCGCTTCCTCGACGCCACGGACTACTGGTTTGGCTGCTCCGACGACTCCAGCACTGGGAGTTACGACCCCACGCGGGAATGTTGCGCCGTCATCACCAACGACCCGGCCAACGCCGCCGGTGCGGCGGCGCCGGGAGACGGGGAAGTCACGCCCCCGCCCCGGGGATCGCCACGCGCCCGGCCGCGGGGCCAAGCGCTCTCCGCCGGGGCCGACGTCGACGCACAGCGGGCCCAAGCTCGCGAGCTCGAGGCCAAGCCGGCAGGAGTACGGACGAGTGCGGCCGCTTCGCGCCTCGATGGCGGGGGAGGCCTCCGCGCGCGGCGAACGCGCGCGGAGCCGGGCCGACAAGTCCGTGACCGCCTTAACCCCGTCCCCAACGTCGACAACGCGGATACTCCGCCACGGGCGAGCCAAAAGCTCATCGCCGCCGCAACGTTGCTACGCGCCATGCCGGCACCCTCGACCCCCGAGGCTCGAGACATGCACCGCGAGGTGCAGACTCTCCTTGAGCAAGCGGCCGTCCAGCAGGCCGAGAGCTCGGCCTCACGCATCCACCAACGGGGGGGGACGCACGGGGTGATGATCCCCGCACCAGAGGCGAACCCTCGGTGCACGTGGGTCAACCTGCTGACCAGGGACGCACGCCGGTCAAGGAGCGGCTCCTTGACACACGCAGGGCGCTGGATGGAGACGCCCGCAACGTCATCAACGCCAGGCGCACCAGCAAGGCGGACGCACGAGCGGCCAGGGGCTACCACCCTCGAAGGGGTGGACGCTACGACAGCGGTGAGGACCGCTCCCCAACGCCGAGCCCCCGGTACCCGTGTGTTCGGCGGGGAGATCCGCACGGCGGCGTTCCCCCAGCGCTTCCGTCAGCCCTCGACAATCGTCAAGTACAACGGGGAGACGGACCCTCGTGTCTGGCTCAACGATTACCGCCCTCGGCTCCGTCGGCCGGGCGGGGCCACCAACGACGAAGTGATCATCCGCAACTTGCCCCTGCATCTGGGCGACGCGGCCCGGACATGGCTCGAGCACTTGCCCGCCAGCCAGATCCATAACTGGGACGATCTAGTCCACACCTTCGTGGGCAACTTCCAGGGCACATACGTGCGCCCTGGGAACTCCTGGGATCTGCGCTCCTGCACCCAGAAGCCGGGCGAATCGCTACGGGACTTCATACGGCGCTTCTCCAAGCGCTGCACAGAGCTCCCCAGCGTGGCACAGTCCGAGATCGTGCACGCGTTCCTCGAGGGCACCACGTGCCGGGACCTTGTGCGCGAGCTGGGACGCAGCCCGCCCACGGACTCGAACGAGGCTCGTTCGACATTGCCACCGGCCTTCGCCTCCGGAGAGGAGGCCGTGGGGGCGATCTTCGACGGCAAGAAGGGCAAGCGCTCCGAGGACACGCCCGCGGAGGGCGGCGGGTCCAAGGAGCCGCGCCGCAACGACAAGCGGGGCAAGAAGGGGAAGAAGCCGCGCCGCGAGGCGCGCGAGCGGGCGCAACGGCGGCAACGCCGAGGCCCTCGCTGTTGACCCGGCCCGACGGGGCCCTCGGCCGGCTCCTCGAGGCCCGGGGGTGTTCGACGACATGATGAAGAAGCCATGCCCCTACCACAAGACCCCCGTGAATCACACTCTTGAGCAGTGCGACATGCTCAAGAAGTTCTATGGCCGTGCCGCCGCGAAGGAGGCAGAGGCCAAGAAGGATGGGGGCGATGGCGACGCGGGTGGTTTCCCCGCTGTCGAAAATGTGTTCCTCATCTTTGGGGGACCTACTGTCGACATGTCAACCCGGCAGCGCAAGAAGGAGCGGCACGAAGTCCTCGCCGCAGAGAGGGCACCTCCGGCCTTTCTCAACTGGTCGAAGGATGCCATCACCTTTAGCCGGGATGATCACCCAAACCGCATCCCGAACCCGGGCCAGTACCCACTGGTGGTCGATCCCATCATTGGGAACGCCCGGTTTTCGAAGGTCCTTATGGACGGAGGCAGTAGCCTCAATATCCTCTTCGCGCATACATTGCGCCTAATGGGGATTGGGGCGGACCAGCCGCGGCCCGAAGCACGAAGCCGTTTCACCGCATCGCGCCCGGCAAGCGAGTTCAACCCCTCGGGCGGATCGATCCGCCCGTCCGGTTTGGGACCCCCAAGAATTTCCGCAAGGAAACCCTCACCTTCGAGGTGGTGGGATTCAAAGGGGCCTACCATGCCATCCTTGGGCGACCATGCTATGCCAAGTTCATGGCGGTCCCCAACTACACGTACCCGAAGATGAAGATGCCGGTCCAAACGGCGTCATCACCGTCGGGTCGTCGATCGAGCACGCATTCGACCGCGACGTCGAGTGCGTGGAACATGCGGAGGCACTAGCGCTGGATGAAGCGCTGGTGAACACACTGGAGAAGATGGTCAACGACGACCTCGCCTCCGCCGCCAAGCACGTCGGCACCTTCGAGGCCGCCGAGCAAACCAAAGGGGTCCCCCCTCGACCCGTCGGCCCCCGAGGGCAAGGCGTTGAGGGTCAGCTCGACCCTCGATCCTAAATAGGAAGCAGTGCTCGTCGACTTCCTCCGCGCCAACGCCGACGTCTTCGCGTGGAGCCCCTCGGACATGCCGTGCATCCCGAGGGAGGTCGCCGAGCACTCCCTTGATATCCCGCCTAATGCTCGCGGCCGTGCGGCCGGCGGCCGCGCCGCTTCGACGAGGAGCGGCGACGGGCGATCGGAGCGGAGCCGCGGAAGCTCCTCGAGGCCGGATTCATCAAGGAAGTGTTCCACCCCACGTGGCTAGCTAATCCCGTGCTTGTAAAAAAGAAAAATGGGAAGTGGAGGATGTGTATAGACTACACCCCGCCTTAATAAAGCATGTCCAAAAGTTCCTTTTCCTTTGCCACGTATAGATCAAATCGTTGATTCAACGGCGGGTGTGAACTACTCTGTTTCCTTGATGCCTATTCGGGATATCACCAAATAAAAATGAAGGAGTCCGACCAGCTCGCGACTTCGTTCATCACACCGTTCGGGACGTTCGTTACGTCACGATGCCTTTTGGCCTCGTAAACGCGGGCGCAACATATCGGCGCCGCATGCGCACGTTTTTGGGGACCACATCGGGCGGACGGTCGAGGCTTACGTGGACGACATCGTCGTCAAGACCGGAAGGCGGACGACCGGTTAGCGATCTTGGCATCGCGTTCGACCGCTCGCGGGCCAGCGGGGTCAAGCTCAACCCCGAAAAATGTGTCTTTGGAGTGCCGCGGGGCATGCTCCTAGGGTACATCGTCTCCCGGCGGGGAATCGAGGCCAACCCCCGAAAAGGTCGCGGCCCTCGAGCGAATGGGTCCAATTCGGGACCTCAAAGGGGTGCGAAAAGTGTTGGGGTGCCTCGCCGCCTTAAGCCGCTTCATCTCGAGGCTCGGTGAGAAGGGCCTCGCCCCTCTACCGCCGCTCAAGAAGCACGAGCGCTTCTCTTGGACCGCCGAGGCCCGGAAGCGCTCGACAAGCCGAAGGCGTCTCCGACGCACGCCCCAATCCTTACGCCGCCGCGAGACGGCGAACCCCTCCAACTCTACGTGGCCGCAACCACCCGGGTGGTCGGCCGCCCGTGATCGTCGTGGAGCGCACGGAGGAAGGGCATGCCTTGCTCGTGCGAGGCCGGTCTACTACATCGGCGAAGTCCCGTCGGACACGAAGACGCGCTACCCCCCGTGTCCGAAGCCGTTGTACGCGGTAGTCCTCGCGCGGCGCAAGCTCCGCCACTACTTCGAGGCCCACCCGGGCCACGGTGGTCTCTTCCTTCCCGCTAGGAGAGATCATTCGCAACCCCGACGCGGCGGAGCGGAATTGCCAAGTGGTCCGTGGAGTTGATGGGCGAGACGCTCGCCTACGCTCCGCGCAAGGCCATCAAATCGCAAATCTTAGCCGATTTCGTCGCTGAGTGGACGGACACGCAGCTGCCGCCCCCGCATTCCAGCGCACGTCGGACTCTCGTTCTTCGACGGCTCGGTGATGAAGACAGGAGCGGGCGCGGGCCTGCTCTTCGTGTCACCCCTCGGGGAGCACATGCGCTACGCAGTGCGCCTCCACTTCCCCGCATCCAACAATATGGCGGAATACGAGGCCCTTCTCTGCGGCCTCAAAATCGCCATTGAGTTGGGCATCAAGCGCCTCGACGTGCGAGGGGATTCGCAGCTCGTGATCGATCAAGTCATGAAGAACGCGAGCTGCCACGACGACAAGATGGAGGCCTACTGTAAAGCCGTGCGGGCCCTCGAAGACAAATTCTACGGCATCGAGCTTAATCATGTACCCCGCCGGTACAACGAGGAAGCGCACGAGCTGGCAAAAATAGCATCCGGGCGGATCACTGTTCCCCCGAACGTTTTTGCGCGCGACATCGCGCAGCCCTCGGTCACCTTCGAACCCTACCCCTCGAGCGACGGCGGACCCTCGGGGGCTCCCTCGAATCCAGCGGGTGCGGAACCCATGGAAGAGGACCCCTCGAACGAGGCGTACGTGCTCTCCCTTCTCGAGGGGTACGGCTCCCACGAGGTCGAGGCGATGGATATAGAGCCGGCACCTGTCCAAGCGGATTGGCGGGAAAAGTACACCACCTGGATCGCTCGAGGGGAACTCCCCGCGGATCGGGCCACAGCCAGGCGCATCGCCAGGATGGCCAAATCCTTCGCCCTCGTCGACGGTGAGCTGTACAAGCGCGCCGCGTCGGGCATCCTCCAGCGGTGCATACCCATTCCCGAGGGGCGCGAGCTCCTACGGGACATCCACGCGGGGACCTGTGGCCACCACGCCGCGCCACGCACCCTCGTTGGCAACGCGTTCCGCCAGGGCTTCTATTGGCCTACCGCGGTCGCGGATGCTAGCGAAATTGTACGCACCTGCGAAGGGTGCCAGTTCTACGCCCGCAAATCCAACTTGCCCGCTCACGCCCTGCAAACGATCCCCGTAACATGGCCATTCGCCGTGTGGGGGTTGGACATCGTCGGGCCCCTGCGGAAGGCGCCCGATGGCTTCACCCACCTGCTGGTCGCAATTGACAAGTTCTCCAAGTGGGTGGAGGTGCGCCCCATCACGAATTTGAGGGCTGAGCAGGCGGTCACGTTCTTCACCGACATCGTCTACCGCTTTGGAGTGCCAAACTCCATCATCACGGACAACGGGTCCTAGTTCACGGGCCGGAAGTTCTTGGAGTTCTGCAACAAGTTCCACATCCGCGTAGATTGGGCAGCTGTGGCACACCCACAGACCAACGGCCAAGTGGAACGTGCCAACGGCATGATTCTACAGGGCCTCAAGCCCAGAATTTTCGACCAGCTCAACAAATCTGGCCGAAAATGGCTCCAAGAACTGCCAGCAGTCGTGTGGAGCCTAAGGACCACCCCAAGCGAGCCACCGGTTCACCCCGTTTTTCCTAGTCCATGGCGCGGAGGCCGTCCTCCCCACGGATCCGGAATACGGGTCGCCCAAGGTTCGAGGCTACAACGAGGATGCTAACCGGGCGAGCCCGCGAGGACTCGCCGGATCGCCCAGGACGAAGTACGCCTCGTGGCGTTGATGCACTCCGCAAGGTATCAACGAGTCCCTACGACGCTACCAAGCACGCAAGATACGTCGGAGGGATTTCAGCGAGGGGGACTTGGTCCTAAGGCTACGCCAAGACAACCGAGGGCGCCACAAGCTATCGCCCCCATGGGAAGGACCCTACGTCGTGGTGAAGGTGCTCAAACCGGGCACGTACAAGCTGGCCAACGAGGACGGCGAAGAACTAACCAACGCTTGGAACATCCAACGCCTACGTCGCTTCTACCCTTAGCTAGGATTTCCAAGTATTTTCCGTTGTAAAAACGCACGGCCAACGCCCCCGCCTGGTGTCACCTATGTAAATACTCCAAGTCTAATAAAAGGGCAACTCGGCTTTCCCCCGAAACCCAAGTTACCCTCGGGGGCCTCGCGGGGGGCCCCCCCCCCCCCCCAAAATGGTCCCATTTTTTGCGCAAAAATAAAAAACGACTCACACGCGCTAAGTTTGTTTCCTACTTCAACCTCGAGCCATGATTCGAACAGGCGCGGGCAGCACGGCGGAAGGAGCGTGCGAGCCGAGACAGCCTACGCCGCGTGGCTATGGCCCGTCTCTCTCGCCTCCAACCCAGCGGGCCCCCTGCGAAAAACGAACTCCCCTAACTAGAATCTACTCAGGAAGAAGGAGAAACAAAAAGCGTAATAAACAAGCAACTTCATTTACAGCAACTGCTTATGTTCACAAGACAATTTGTTTATTTACAAAAGGCCACGAGGCCAGAATTCTGATACACGTAAACAAAAAATGGGCCTAGCGCCCAACTGCTTTCAGGCAGGAGGAGCAGCAGCATCGGCGGCGTCCGGGAAGAGGAATTCTTCGAAGGCCTCGGCGAGCGACCCGGCGGCGTCGGAGCAGCAAGCGCGTCCGCGCACTCCATGGCCACCTCGTCCTCGACGCCCTCGGGCACGATGTAGCCCTCCGCCAGCGCCTCGAAGTTGACCTCGTAGTGGGATCGCACCACTCCGAGGGCCTTCTGGACGCCTAGGTGCAACGCCCGGCGCATCCGCTCCGTGACGTGGCCGCCGAGGGCGCGCAGCGGCGGGCGGCCGCCGAGCCGCCGGCCCGGGCCTCGCCTTCCTCGACGACGCGGCAGTCTCGAGGGCCGCGTCACGCGGCTCCCCGCGCCTCCCCGCTGCCGCAGGAGTTGTAGGAAGCTCCGCAGGCCTCGGCCCGCCCGGCCAGCCGTGCCCCAAGGCAGTGCGCAAGCCTGGAATCAACAAGACGACAAGAAATCAGAAAGGGGGAAACGAACCCTCTAAAGCAAGAACTAACAAGCAGGGTCAAACAGTAACTCACCCTCGACTTGTTTCCTCTCCAGATCGAGGTCGCGGCGCGCGGACTCGAGCGCCAACTCGAGACGCTGGACGGTCTCGCCTTGCTCGCGGAGGGCCAGCTCCTGGTTGGCATTGCTGATGCTGAGCGCGAGCGCCTCGTCCTCAACCTTGGAGAATGCGGTGTTCCGCTCCTCCAGCGACTTCTCCGTCGCCTCGCGCGCGACGCGCTCCCGCTCCGGGCGCCGTTCGGGCGTCGCCAAGGGCGGCCCGCTCCCCGCCGGGAGCCGCCCCTCGGCCCCCCGGCGGGCGATGCGCTCCTCCGCCGGAGCCGCTCCTCGCCGGCGACGAGGGCCGCGGCCTTGGCGTCGAGGGCGGCCCTCGGGTCGTCGGCCTCCTTGGCGCGCCGCTCCAACCCGCGCGCCCGCTCCTCGCCCCGGCGGCTGGCCGCGCCCGCGCCCCCTCGAGCGACGAGCGGAGCTTCCGGGTTTCGGCGCGAGCGGTGGCCACCTCCGCCTCCCGCTGGCGGCCGCCGTCCGCGTCTTGTCCGTGTCCTCGCGCGCGTTCCACGCCGCCTCGTCGCGATCGACGAGGGCCGCGCGGATCCGCTCGAGGCTCGAGCGACGCGCCGTGTCCCCGCCTCGAGCTCTCGGGGAGCACGTCGCACCACGCCATCGCCCGTACACCGCCCGCTGTCCGCGCCCTAAGAGCGTCCGCAAGCGCGTCGAAAGCGCTGCACTGCTCCCGGAGCTGGCGGGCCTCGGCGTTCACCTGGTCGAACGCGTCGTACTTTTCATGAGCACGGCGCTCGAGCTCCTGGCATCCACACATCGAATCTCGTAAGTGTCAAGGCTTGAATGCAGCACACGAAGACGAAAAAGGAAGAGGGACGAGCAACCGTGGCTCACCTGGAAGACAAGCCAGGCCGGGCCGCCGTGGACTTGCAGCGCCTCGTTCAACGCGCGGTTGAGCGTGGCGCCGTGGCTCCGAAGCTCGCCCCAGAGCTCCTGCTCCCCCCGGGCGTCAGCAAACGCCGGGGGATCACCGACGGCCCCCTCCACCTGGGCAGGGCGGCCGGCGTGGGAGGACGAGGCCTCGGCACCGTGCCCTCGGCCCCCCACTACCATGTGACCCTCGCGCCGCCTCACGAGGGTCCCCTCCAGGGGCTCAGGGGAGTTCGTGGGCCAGCTCGCCCACTGGTTCCACCCAGGCGGCGGGGAGTCATCCGAGAGCTCCACCACCTCCGCCTGGAGACCGCCGGCGGGCGGAGCCGCCCGCGCCGCCTCCGCCGGCGCCCCCACCCCCGCGCCTCCGCGGCCACGGCGCCCGTCGTGGCGCCGTCGCCGCCACCTCCGTCCGCGCCGCCGCATCCGCGGCGCTCCCGCAAGTTGCGCCCGCTCCACCTCCTCCGCAAGGGGTCGCCACCGCGGGCCGCACCTCCCCCCCCGTAGCCGCCGGCCGCGCCCGTGTCTCCGTGGCGGCCGGCGCCGCCGCCCCCCCCGGCGACCTCCGGCCGCGCCGCGGCGGGCCGATCCGCCGGCCGGGGGCCTCGAGGCCCCAGCCGGGCCTTGCGAGCTAGTGCCCGCCGCCGCGCTTGTCCCCGGGCGCGACCCCCTCGACGAGCGCCGCCGGGTGGGGATCGACGCGTCCGTCCTCAGCACCTTGGCCGGTGCAAGAGGAGGAACGGTTGGCACCGCCCTGCGCAGACACGAACGGAGGGTTAGAGCATCTAATCACCAGCAAACCAAACCAAACGAAGGAGGACAGGCTCCTTACCTCGCGGAGGAAAAGGCCCGCTTCCTTTTCCTCGAGGCCTCTGCGGACGAGGCCGGCGCAGCCGGCCGCGCCGCGCGCGCGCCTCCCCGACGGCGCCGCCGCACGCACGGGCACGCCCGCCCGCGCGCGGGCGCGCCCCGATGCCGCACCCCCCGATGACGCCACCGCGCGCGGGGGCACGCTCGCCCGCGCGCGGGCACGCCCGCGCGACGCGCCCCTTGACGACGACGCCGCGCGCGCGCGCGCGCGCTCCCTCCGCGCGCGCGCACGCTCGACGCGCGCGCGCGCGCGCCCGCGCGCGTGCCTCCGCGGCACGCGCCGGCACCTCCGCGCGCGCGTGCCGCCCCCGATGATGATTGCCCGGCGGCGGGCGCCGGCGGCGCCCGCCCCGGGCGAGGCCACCCCCGACGCCGGCGCGAGTTCCGGCGACGGGGCGCAGCCGCCACCCGTCCGAGGGGCCCTCCCCCTCGGACTCTTCCTCCTCGTCTCGCTCCGAGGACGAGGGCTCCTCGATGTCCGGGGAGGAGAGCCCCGGCTCCTCGCGCCGCCGGTACTCCGCGGACCGCCGGTCGCGGCGCGCTTGGCGTCGCCCCGGCATGCTCCCTCTTGCGCGCCGCCCGCTCCCCGCCGCTCCCGCCGCGCCGCCCGCCGAGCGCACGGGAGTCGGGGGGTGGGTGGAACGGACTTGGCGATGTTGAACTCCACCGCCGCGCACAAGAGCGACAATGGCAAATCAGAGACAAAAGCAAGACCAAGAACTAAAACGAAATCGGGAACCCAACTCACCCGCGGGCCCGTAGGGAGCATCTCGATGTCCCACGGGGTCCGACCCGCAGGTGGCGGCGTCCCCCGGTGTCGACGGCGCTCCGCGCCCGGGTGAGCGCGTACGGCCGCTCCAGCGGCGTCGGGAGCATCCGCGACCTCGCCAGGTCGACGGGGTTGGCCGCCTCCGTCATCTCGAAGATGCAGAGGGGCCTCTGCATCAGAGGCACGACCCGCCGGTGGTGGAGGAAGGCGAGGACGCTCATCGCGTTGAGCCCGTGCTTCGCCAGCCCGCCGCAGGCGGCGAGGACGGACTCTTGCCGCGCCCCGATGCTGGGCCGTAGGAACCCCGTAGCCCCAGGAGTCCGGCCTCTTCTTGAACACCCGGCCGGTGTAGGGAGGAAGGCCGGGCTCGGCATTGCGCAGGTAGAACCATCCCCGCTCCCAGCCGGCGTTGTTCGTCGTCATGGTGCAGGGGATGTAGAAATCCTTGAGCTGCCCCCGCAGGGCAAGCGACATCCCGCCGGCGCGCACCGCGCGGCGGGTCCTCGGCTCCGACGTGGGCTGCGTGATGAGCTCCCCGCGGAATAGGTGAACCCAGAGGTCCCGCTTGGATCGGGATCCCCGTGGGGCCCTTCGCGGACGCCCACGAACGTGGCCGCCCGCGAGATCGCGTTGGGGGCGAAGTTGTGCGGCTCCACCCCCGTAGTGGTAGCACATTGCCCGCATGAAGGTGCTCGCCGCCGCGTTGAAGCCGCGCTCGTGGTAGCGGAGGAAGCTCACCACGTAACCCTCCGGCGGGTTGGGCTCGTGGTGCGTCGCCGGCGGCACGATCCACTCCGCCGGCGCCCTTCTTCGTTGGCGACGGCGGCCGGCGGCGACCGCTCGCCAAGGGCGAGCCGGTCACCGTCGACTTCTCCCGTGCGTATGGCTCCAGGATCCTAACGGGAAGCCGAGGGGCGCCATGAGGGGGGGACGAACGAACACGAAGGCGGAGGACGAGGAAACGGGAAAAGAGCTCTAACGGCGAGACCGCGCGGTGGCGAGAGCGAGGCGAAGGCGAAGGGACGGGGACCGAAAGTGGTAAGGTGCCAAGGTAAAAAACCGCCGTCCACTCCTCCCCGCGCTTTATAGGCGACGGGCGAGCTCTCGGAGCGGACGCCCCGCCGCATTAACCGGGGAATCTTTCCATCGCGTCGACGGGTGGGCCCCACCACGACCGCGGCGGCTCTAACACCGCAGCGGGTCATCATTACGGCGAGGACCGGCCGCGACCGAGGCGAAACCGTCACGTCCGCCTATCGCGCCGCCCACTACGCGCGCGCGCGCGGCCGCAACGCCTAAAAAGGCGCGCCCGCGCTGCAAAACCGCGGCCACGACCGCAAGGCAATTAAATGCCCGGGTCCCTTGCCAAGCAAGGAGAGCCCTCGAGCGAGGCGAACCCTCGGCTCAAAACAAAGGCGACCCTCGATGGGATGTCAGCGTGAGAAGGTCGCCCGGGACCTGCTCGACGTAGAGCATTCAACCGCGGGCACCCATGCCACGTAGAACCCTCGAGCGGCATGACCCTCGACTCGAAACAAAGGCGACCCTCGATGGGATGTCAGCATGAGAAGGTCGCCCGGGACCTGCTCGATGTAGAGCAGGCAACCGCGGGCACCCATGCCACGTAAAAAACCCTCGAGCGGCATGACCCTCAGCCCGAGACAATGTCAACCCTCTAAAAGAAGGCACGCGCGTAAGAGGATCGCCCAGGTCACGCTTGAAATAGAGCGACACCGAAAGCACTCATACCGCGCCGTGCTGCCAACAAGCACCTCGAGGGCTGGCTCGCCCAGACCCCTCGACGGCCGCAAACGCGAAAAGACGGGGCTGTCCATGCACGGCCCCGCACGGCCTTACTGATCAGAGGTTCGAAGCCCGACCCTCGACGGGTTCGAACAGCGCCCCGCATCACGAGTTAGGGACGACGAGGGCACGCGCATTCGAGCCGTTCCTCGAGCCCGTCGGCTCGAGGGTGCCCCACATGTCGTGTTCGAGAGCCGGCCGAGGGCGCCTAGCGGGGGATCCCACCGAGGGAGAGCTTCCGCGCCCTCGGTCCCTAGCGAACGGGACCGAGCCCCACCTAGCAAACCCACGCAAGCGCTTCCATGGACGTGTCTCCGACCGCGCGGCCCTACCCTTATCGAACGGGGCATGGACGTCCACTTGAACCACCCGCTAGCGCCTCGATGAGGAATCCGCGATTCGCGACCCGCTCGATGGGAGTCGTGGAAACCTCACCCTCCGTCCCGCGGAGGGACGGCGAGGGCGCGTTAAAAAACAAGTCGTCGGGCTCGACCCGATCGCCTCGAACAGCCAAGGCTCGGGGGGCTTGACGCACGGCTACACCTCCTTGAAATTGCACCCGCCGGGAGACAAGGACAGGGGAGCGTGCACCCCCGAAGCCGGCCGAAACACCGCCGATGCCGGTTGGCATATGTGCCACGCCTTTCGACCAAAGTTCTCGCGGTTAACCCCCGCGCAGGAGAACCCACACTCCCGCAGGCTTCGGGAACTAGACCCGCGGGTCGCGCCGGCGCGGCCCCACGGAAAGCGTTCGCAAACAAGGAGGGAAGAACGTCCTATCGCAGGTTCCGCATCCGCGGGAGCCTCAATGGCAAACCCGCAGATGCTCGGGGGCTACTGTCGGGGACCGCCCTAGGGGTCCCCATAAACAATGGGGGAACCCTCACTCGAATCCCTACATCGAAACACGCTAAGCCTAACCATGCAGGAAACTAACCGTGCAGGACATAGCCCATGCGGCAGGACTCCGGAGGCCAATCAAGACGGCCCGTCTAGAAGACCCCTCGAGCAGGCTACGCCTCGCTCGAGGGGACGCTCCTCCTCGAGCGGGCTCTGCCCCGTTCGAGGGGCAACCCCCTCCTCGAACGGATTCTGCCCCGTTCGAGGGGCAACCCTTCCCTCGAGCGGTCCCGCCCCGCTCGAGGGCTCGCTCCCCCCTCGAGCGGGTCTCGCCCTCGCTCGAGGGTCCGCTCCGCCCTCGGCCGGGGCCCGCCACGCTCACGGGCGCCCCGCACGCGTGCGCCGGCCCCGTACTTGGGCATTTAACGCCCCGACGCCGCGAGACGGCGCCATCATGCGCCCGGGGCTCACGCCCGTGCCGCCGCACCAACTCCCCAGGGAGGAGCCCATCCCCGCCACTGTGGGATGGACTGTGCGGTACGGCCGGTGTCGGTCCCGTGACACCGTGCGCCCACTACTGTACGGCTAACGCGCCCGACCCTCGAAAGGGGGCCTGGCGCACCCTCGATTTCGCTTTCCCGTGACTCTACGGTGTTAGGTAGGGGGCGCCAGGCCGGTGGATGGCCATCCCGGTGACTGTAGCGGTGCGGCTGCCGTACCCACGCGTGCAGGCGCACACCCGCACCGCAGCGCACGCCCGAGCACTGCAGCAACCACTCCGCTGCCGCGGAGCGCATTGGGAAGGAACGCCGTTCTGCCCGCTCCCCGTTCCCCCCGTACCGGCCATCATCAGCACCTCCCTCGAAGCCTATCAGAGGATCCCATCACCATCTGCCGCCCCCTACCCTCGAATCGCCACTGTTCGGGTACGGGGTAGGCCATCATGACCGGATCGCAGCGAAGATCGACCGGACGGCCGCCCACTCTACACCGTAGCGCGACGTGCTCCCTCACGTAGCTAGGCAGCGCGGCGTGCATGTAACTCGCCGCCCCCTTGGCCTATAAAAGGGGAGGCGAGCCCCCAGCCGCGGGGGGAGGAACGAGTTCAGTTGGACACAACGCACCGTGCACTCACTCTCTCATTCTCCCACAATATCTTCAACCACTCTCACAGGGACTTGGAAGCCACGCTTCCTCTCCCACCTTGCTTGTACTTGCCCCACTACAAGCACCCCCAGTGCCGAGCAATATAGTGCCACGAGCACACCACTGCTGGACGTACGGCCCCCTCGGCCGGAACCAGGATAAAACCTTGTGTCATTTGTTGCTTGGCATCGACCATTGAGGGATAGACCTAGGCGTTATCTACTGGTTAGTGTCGGGACCATATTCCGCACCGACAAATAGTGAGTGCATAATTGCTGAATCTTGGACAATCCATAGAAAATCGTTGAACAATCAAAAAATACAAACTCAATTTTGTTGGCTTCCTTGCGAAAAACCCTACAACTTCTATAAAGCACGACCATAGATTTTCCTATAGTTGTTGCATGCAAAATAGAAAATTGATAAACCTAGATCTGTTGTAGTTCAAAATCCACAAGTGCTCTATAGCTGAATTTTGGATATGTTGTGTGTTATGCCATGCCTAGCTTTTGTACCAACAATATCACAAAGTTACTAAGTAAATATTTTTCTATGAATTGTTTTGTATTTATGATAAATCTGTCCAAATGGTTTTTGTAGCTAAAAATAATTAGATTTTTGTGCTCAACTTATTCTTATGATCTTTTTGTACCAAATTTCACCTCTGGTGAATTAATCACAATTTTATAGTTGTCAGAAATATTTATTCTTGATAAATGCCTAATTCTCTTTGTAAATGCATAACCTAAGATCTATAGTAGCTCTAGGTGTATATGTGGCATGCCTAGCTTAGGTTTGAACCAGAGGCCATGTGTGAGAAAGTTAGGATCCATTTGATGCTTATTTATTTATTTATGCATTTCTCATATTTTTGGTAGGTAGGAAATGTTATTTTTGGTAGAATTAATTTCTGGCTCTTCTAAACTTGAAGCTTGGTCCAGTAGCATGCTTAGAACCTTTAGGGCCAGCAAGGACCCTTGTCCTTGTTTTTATAATGTATTTTTGCAATTAAAAGTTAATGTGCACATAATCTTTCTATTAGAAATTAATTAGGAAAAATCATCCTTGCTTCCTTGTGACCTCATTAAATTGTTGCCTAGCTTAATTAGGGTCTATAAATACACCCTTGCTGTTTTGTGAGTTTAGATTAAATTATTTGCATAAATGTGTACACAATCACTATCAAAAAGATTAAAAGAATAAACCTTCACATATAATAACCTTAATGAAAAGAATTACTAATTGAATGTTTATCTATGTGAATATGGCAACCAAGAGTTGGATGAATTAGTTAATCTCCCACTCCACCTGAACCTTGCATTGCATACTGTGTAGAACTCCCTGACGGTAACTACGCTCTCGTGCCGGAAGCCGAGGAAGGAGGAGCTGACGCGGAGCTGCAGTACATGGAAGTGAGCGAGGGCACCGAGGACCCTCAAGCAAACTGTGCTGACGAAGGCAAGCCCCGGTGCATTAACCCAAGTGTTTTTGGAAATTTATGCAACTATCTATGGATGTTTGTGCATTTACGTTCACGAGTTGAAATGGAACCCTAGATGCATGATCCTTAGGTACCTATGTCCTTTAATAGTACGATAGGTCGGTAGCTGCTATGTTATAGGACCATTATACTTATCACTCGTGAGATTAGGTTCTTATGTTGAAATCATAAAATCTCCTTAAATGGATTGCTCACGTGGTAAGAGCATGGGATGTGGGCTCCGGTCCAATGGCTTTCGTGGGTTAAGTGTTTGAAGTACTAAGCACTTGTCAGGAATGGGACCGGTAAGCCTAGTACCTTAATGACGCGGTGAGGGATCTTACTATTACTCATCTTGGGATGCGTCTCACGGCCAGCTACCTGTGGTGCATGGTGATTCTGGGTGCCTCGCGGGGTATGCCAGATAGCCTGTACCAAAGACTGTAAGATTTGATCCTGAGCTGAAGAGTTTTGAGAACCGCCTGGTGGTTGTCCTCGCGGGGGCACCCTACCGTGTGTTTAGGTCTACCTTGCAAGGCTTAAATCAACTGGTTATCAGCCTCTCACCATTATTTGAGACTACTTATCCTACTGGCCATGAGATCCCTAATGATGGAAGTTGATGAATATTTATGCTTGATTAATTGCATTGCACAACTTATGCTTGCAATAGCTTGCTAACTTAGAAATGAGTAATCAACTAGAACTTGTGCTAAAACCATGAAAGTAACGACATAGTCTTTGTTGCTTTTCAGCAAAAGAAACCCTAGTGGCCAAAAAGCATTTCATGTCTAGAGCTGGAGATGTAGCTGTCACCGACGAGTAAATCTTGTTGAGTATTAGTATACTCAGCCTTGCTGTAATCTGTTGTTCCAGGTATTGCTTTTGCTGATGTGTGACCTAGAGAGATCTCGCCTGGCTGGGAGCTGGAGTGGGTGGAAGACTGTCGGTGCGGAATGTGGTCCCGACACTAACCAGTAGTAAGCGCCGCGGTCTATCCCTCAATGGTCGATGCTAAGTAACAAGTGACACAGAGTTTTTATCCTGGTTCCGACCGAGGGGGCCGTACGTCCAGCAGTGGCGTGCTCGAGGCACTGTATTACTTAGCACCGGGGGTGCCTGTAGTGGGGCTGCTACAAGCAAGGCGGGAGAGGAAGCCTGGCTTCCAAGTCCCTGGTGAGGTGGCTGAAGATGTTGTGGGAGAATTGGAGAGTGAGTGTGTGGTGCAGCTCGTCTCCTCTGTTGTGTCGTGTATGTCCCCCTGCGGCAGGGGGTTCGTTCCCCTTTTATAGATCAAGGGGGAAGCGAATTACATGCATGCCGCGCTACCTAGCTACGTAAAGGGGCGTGGCGTGCTATACTGTAGAGTGGGCGGCCGTCCGGACGATCCTTGCAGCGATCCGGTCATCATGGCCTATCTTGTACCCGAACAGTGGCGGTTCAAGGGTAGGAGAGCAGCGGATGGCGGTGATGTCTTCTGGTAGGCTCGAGGGAGCTGCTGACGTTGGCCTGTACGGCGTACAGGGGTAGGTAAAACGGCGCCCCGTTCCTATACGCTCCGCCGTACCGGAGTTGTTGCTACAGCGCCGCGCGTGCGCCTGCACGCACGGGGGCGGCTGCCATGCCGTAACAGTGGCAGGGATGGTGTTCCTCCAGCCTAGCGCCTCCACCTAACCCTGCAGTGTAACAACCCAGGAATCTAGGTGTGTGAATTTTGCGAAAATTTAAAACTTTTTGCTTGCATTTGGGTGCTATCAAATTTTTAGCCAAATTGCTAGCCTCTCACCAAATTCTCCACTAGTTTATCCTATTTATAAAACTTATATTTAAAATATGGTATAACTTGTGAGTTGGTTTTCTTTGGTTTAATTGGAGTTCACTTGAGTGAGTTTGAATTTGAAAGGGGATCAAATTCAAACTATAACTTTCAAATTCTTAGCCAAACTATTTTGAGTTAATAGGTCATGGGCGTACTAGTGCTTGGGCCGAATTCAATCCACTTCGCGTTGCGCCGGCCCAACCCCGGGGGAGCCTTTCGGCCCACTTAACCGCCCGCTCCCCTATCCTCTTCTCTCTCGCCGCCGTGTGGACCCCGCTCGCCGGCACCTTTCTTTCCCCCCTTTCCTCAACGCCTTGACCAATCCGGCCCCGGACGGCCGAGCCGGGCGGCCGCGCCGCCGGTCCGGCCCGCGCCGGCCGCGCGCGGGGTGGCGCGCGCGGCCGAGCCGACCGGCCGGCGCGCACGCCAAGGCCGCGTGTGCACGCGGACCCGTGGGCGACCGCGGAAAAGGTAAATGACCCCGCCGCCCCTTTTTCCCCAAGAATCCGAGGCGGGGGCGAGCATCGCCGCGGCCACCACCTCGGCCCGAGGCGGCGGCGAGCCGAGGGCACGGTGGACCTTTCCCCGTCCGAAGCCCCGCGCGTGGATTCAAAAGAGGAGGGGGAGCGGTTCGGGGAGGAGGCAAGACCAACCACCCCCATTGGGGTTTTCATCCACCATCGCTCGGCCGCGTGCCCGGAGAGGAAGGAGAAGGCGGCCGCGCGCCGCCGCGCCGCGCCGTTGGGGGGAAGGCGTCGCGCCGGAGAGGAGCGCGTCGCCGTCGCACCGCACCGGGAGGAGAAGGAGCCGGGAATCAGGGGCGCGGAAGCACGGACCGCGACGACGAGCCGGGGGAGGAACGCGACGACGTGAACCACTGCACCGTCGGGGAGCGTCTACATCGCCGGAACGCCTTCACGCCGGAACATCAACAACACGCCTTCGTCAGGCCGGCCACGTCTACACCGACGCCCCACCGTGAGCACCGCGGCCATCCTCATCTCTTTCCCCCTCCCTTGTTTTCTTTCTGTGTTGGCACCCCAAGTTTGGAGACGCATCGTTGTGTGATGTCTTGCCTGTGTGCTGGCCTTCGTGCCGCATGACTGCCGTGCCGCGGCGGATGGGGGCCCCGGGCCGGTTGTGCCTCTCGAGCTCCGCCCGCCGCCGCGCGAAGAGCGATGCGGGCTCGGGTGGTTGAGTTGAACGGGGGAGGCGCGCGCCGCGGCTACCCCAAGCCGGCGGGGCGAGCCCCTCCCCGGTGCACGCGGTCGCCGTGCGTGGAAGGGTTGTGAGTTTGGCCGTCAAGCCGGACCTCCCGTGCGGGGGTAGTTGAGCGGCGCGCCTTCGCGCCGACTAACCGTGCAGAGCCGAGCGACGTCGTGGCGCGGCGCGCGCGCGCCGAGCACCGTGCGGTCGCGCCGGCGAACGTGCCGGACGTGCGGGACGTGGGGCCGTGTCGAGTGTCGTCCCGAGGGTTTTCTCGCAGAGAAGGTTTTGGGGGCCGCCGCGCCGTGGCGCGCGCCGGCGGCGGCATCGGCCGTACCCGGCCATGGACGGGCGCGCGCGCTCGCCGCGCGCAAGACCACGGGGTTGAGCGCCCGCCCGGCCGCACACCCCGCAGCCGCGCCTTGGCGTGCACCGGCCCGGGGAGACATAGAGCCGGGCGAGAGGCACCTGAGCCTGACGCCGGCGGCGCACCGCGCGGTCGCGGCGCCGCCACGGCGTTTCGTCGAGCACCTGTAGGGCATGATTTTGTTTCCTGTGCGCCCTGTCCCTGGGAAGCGGGCCGCCGGCCGAAACAGGGCCGTGAGCCCATTAAAACCCTTTCCTTTCCTTGGTAGGCCATCGGCCTGGTGCGGGAGCCAGTAGAGGGACCGAATCCAGACTTGTGCAGTTCGTTAGGTGGGCTTGACGCCTGTTGTTGAGTTGGGCCGAAACCCAAAAACCAATGGGATGGAGGCCGCTGGGCCGCCCACGGCCCGGCAACACTTCCGGCCATGCTGCAGCCCGTTAACCCTGGGAGGCTGACGTCATGATGACGTCGCGTGTTTTTTTCGAAAAACCTATTTCTCTTCCGTTTAAAAATTCCGTAAAATGATTTTGACCTTTAAAAATTAGTAATAAATGCTAGGAAGCTCGAAAAAATGCAAAACTAATTTCTATAAAACCGTATTTGCAAAACCTTGCTGATTGTAGGTAGTTCGGGCTCTTTTGGATTTTCTAAGTTGGATTTTATTTGGAGTTAATGCTTAGATGTGCACCGTTATCTTATTTTCGCGTCGAATCTCGTGCCGCAGACCCGAGCTTCGACCAGGAGGACGTGGAGGACCCCGAGTACACTGCACCGGACAGCGACTGCTTCAACGGCACAGAAGGTGTCATGTCACTCCCAACCATATAGATCCCATGTTGATATTTAGCTGCTAGTGCTTTACTTTAATGCATTGTTCTGATGAATTGCATAACCCGTTTACTAGCCATGCCTTGATGTTTATCATATCCTGTTCCTTGTTCTACTACCTGCGGGACTAGCTACAGACCCCTAGCTAGTCCCTTACTTCAACTATCCATACTTTTGTTGTTTGATTATGGATGGTGCTCTGGGTTTGAGCTGAGATGTGGGTATCTCGGTGTGATTCTAGCGTGTGTTCTGGGTTGTGTACCCCCTTGCTGTGTTTTGGCGGGAGCGAGCCGCTGGTTACTTGTGAACGGCTGCCGAGGGAAGATGCGATCTGGCCTCTTACCCGAGGGTTGTGTCGTGTGGGATGGAGATGTTGAGTGCTCGCTCTCGGCCCCTTAAGGACCGATCGTCAGTTGACCTTGTTTCGAATGACTACTTTCGTACAGACCGCCCGCCTTGTATTGGGCGGGGGTGCGGGGTGAGACTTGTAGTGGATAGCACCCCTCCTGCAGGAGGATCGGTGTGATCGTGTCGGGAGTGGTCTCGTCCCTCCTTAGTAGACTTTGCCCCCGGCGAGGCCGGGGAAGGGTTCCACAGCCTTCGAGGGACCTCTCGCGGGTAGTATGAGCTCTCGCCGCGGAGGGCCGGGCCGGCGGAGATGCGAAGGGTACTATCCACTTACTTGGGCTTCGGCCGTATGGTAGGGTCGGACTCCGGTGACGGCCGGTTCCGACCTATTCGGGCGGTACGGTTGTACAACCTCTGCGAGTGTTAAACCTATAGCTATAGTCCGTGTCCACCGGTTATGGACGAAGCCTTTCGATCTCTCACCTGACTAGTTACACTTCTCTTGTGCTTCTTCTCTCCCCCGAGTGTGTGAGCCCGGCTTCGGCCGTTGAGATGTGGGGATAGGAGCCGGTGGGCCCCACATCGCAGATGAGAGTTGGGATTCTGGATCGTGGTTGAGATCCGGTGCTTTGGTGTGGAATTCCTTGAGCGGGGTGTGGACCCCTGAGGTGTGGACCTCGGAAGCGGAAGCTTCCCCGAGGTGTGGACCTCCTCGCTACTCTGCTTATCTTGAATGTTGCACTCGTCGCTTTGCTTAAGCTTTCTACAGCCAGACTAGGGTTATCTCATGCATAGTAGATTATACACCGCTTTTGCCTCTTTGTTGGGAAGCTGACATGACCTACCCGCTTATCGGGTAGACCCTGGTGACTCTGACGCAGCCGGACTACGACTTCGACAACGACGGTTGGGTGGACTAGAGCTCTTCCTACACTTGAGCCGCTGCGGATATGGTGTTACCCGCGCTTTCATGGAGCCGCCGCTAGACGTTTTATTTCGTTTGATTCGGTCCCCGCCGGACTTGTACCCGCATGTGCCGAAGAGATGTACTCTGATTAATGTAATAAAATAAATGTTGTACTCTAATCCTTTGTTTTTACTTTTCTGTATGGATTTTGGAATCGCTGAGACAGGGATTGCACGTGGTAGCCTCCTGGGACTACCACCGAGGTGCTAAGATTCGGGATTCCGTTCGCGGAAATCCGGTCGTTTCGGCTTGGTACCGAGCCATGCTTGACTGTAGGACGAGCCCAGGAATGGTCGATAGCATAGGAAGCCGTTTCTGAACCTTGAAACTTTATATAAACTCCTTGGCTTCCGTATGTATATAACTATACTTATATATATGCATTACCTTGATTAACTTTCACTAACTGCCTTACTAACTACGCTCTAACAACGTTGTGCAGATGGCGGAGACGACGTGGGTTACCTTGGAGTCGGACGGCAAGAGCTACGGAGGCTTCTGCCACCTGCTGAGGGAGTGCCTGGAGGCAGCAGGGGTGGAGACCGACGGTGTCAGCTACAAGGGGAGGGCCATGGGGCACTTGGAGCAGACTCCCACGTACCTGACCGTCACGGTGCCAGCAGACCCACGGGTGCCAGAGCTTGAGGAGGTAGTGGTGTACTGCTTCGAGAGCTCGGTCACGGAGGCGCACCAGGGACCGCGCACGCAGGCTCTCAAGAAGGTTTGTGACCTGCTCAGGGAGAGGTTGAAGGACACACCGTTCAGAGTACTTCCGGCAGAGATCTTCGACCACGGTCGCTGGGACTCGAGTGACCGAGCACGGTACCAGGAGGTGACTCCAGTGGACGGGGAGGACCAGGCGATGCTCGCGGCCAGGCGGTGCATCCTGGCCCAGGACCAGGCTCTGTTCTGGGCAGACGGGGAGGTACTGTACCTTCGGTGGAGGTGTGACGCTGCCTGCGGCGGTGTTCGGGACTTGGAGGAGGACGAGAGAGGATTTACGGACGAGGCCGGAGGCGGCGCACGAGAGGAATGGAGAGCTAGTACAGCTTGGACTAGCAGCGGCCTCAGCCAGCACTGAGAGAGACTCCTGGAGGATCGCTACTTTGGAGGCACGTTTGAGGGCAGAGCGGGAGGCTCACCGGGCTTCGGTGGAGGCCGCGCGAGAGGATCGAGTGAGGCTGGCAGAGGCTCGAGACCAGGTGGAGTCGATCGGAGCCGCAGCGAGCCGACTACCGTGTCAAGGTGTGGGACCTACGGAGGCGAGCCGACACAACTACCACCACATGTGTTACCCGGGGAGGACCGGTCTACGAGGAGAGGGACCGAGCAGACAGACCCGCGCGGCCCGGGGAGCGTTCCGACCGGCGAGAGGCCGGCGGAGCCGGAGGCGCTTTCCGCACAGCTACCACCCAAGAAGAGGCCCAGACTAAGGATGGAGACTTTCGAGCTTTCCCCGACGCTCCTACCACGAGTGCGGCCGTACCCGAGTGGTTCGCAGGACACAGCGGAGATGGATCGTGCTCTACAGGACACTTGTGACTACTACGGGGACCGGCGATCGTGGTGCCGGTTACCCAGAGTCCACTCACCACCGTTCTACTCGGTTCCACAGACACCGCTCCGAGGCACCTCGGGTATTCGGTGATGGGAGTAGAGATCTTGTAGCGAATCGTAGTAGATGTAATGAGTTAGATGTAATGCTACCGTTCATGTGACATGCTCGTAGTAGCTACCCCATGATGTACCATGCGTTAGCAGGATGTGTTGCCGTGTACCCTCGAAGGTCGTAGGAGTAAACCTCGAGGTGCACCTCTTTTGTATGGTGGCATTGATTGAGTGACATGGATCTTCATGGTTTCTTTCGGATTTCATGCTTCTTAATGTCTGTCTGAAATTTTGTGACTGCTAGCAGGATTACTCCATTATAGTTTATAACCTGATTAAATACATTCTCCCTACCACTACTAACTATTGCAACTGGAACAGATGTCGGGAGCAAGGAGGTCCGGCGACTCCCGGCCCGTTTCGAGGAGGTCGCCGGGGACGACGGAGGGGAGGATGCCCCTAACCCGGCCAGAGCGAGAGGCCGCGGACGTCGTGGAGGTCACGCGCCACGAGGCGGGCTCCGCGGAGGCCGAGTAGGCCGAGTCGGCGGCCGAGGAGCCGCGCGCGACGACGAGGGAGCTCGGAGCGAGGAGCTCGAGCACGAGCGGTACCCCCGCCCGAGGGAGGAGCGAGGCCGGAGCTCGGGGGACACGAGGTGCCACCACCGCCACCTCCCCCGAACTTGGCCGACGTGATGGCGGTGCAAACACAAACCGATGCGGACGATCACTCGGATGCTAGCCCGAACAACAACAACAACCCGAGGGGCCGTAACCGCTACGCGCCAGAGGGTTTCCAGAAGAAGGTTGAGAACTTCAACAAGCTGCGACCGCCTACCTTCGACCACTCGGCGGACCCGATGGATGCGGATAACGGTTGCGTGAGATCGAGAAGAAGGCCGGAGCCGACCGAGCTTACCGAGGAGGAGTGTGTGAGCGTGCGGCGCACCGGTCGATCGGCACGGCCCGGTGCGTGGTGGGACGGCTGCGTGACTCGCACGGACCCGTTGCACATCGGGTGGGACGAGTTCGTGGAGGCCTTCGGAGTCACCACATCCCGTACGCGGTGATGGATAGGAAGGCCGACGAGTTCGGCACCTCAAGATGGGAAACATGTCCGTACGGGGAGTACGCCAACCGCTACCGAGAGCCGATGAGGTACGTGCCGGAAGACACCGACACAGAGAAGAAGAAGGTCTCTTCGGTTCAGAAAGGGGCTGCACAAGGGTATGGCACACCACTTGTCCGCGCACGACTGCCCGACACTTCGCTCCATTATCGACAAGGCCCTGATAGTGGAGAGGTCAAGGCTTGAATACATGGAGGTTC
Organism: Cenchrus americanus; assembly: GCA_947561735.1. Lineage (NCBI taxonomy): Eukaryota > Viridiplantae > Streptophyta > Magnoliopsida > Poales > Poaceae > Cenchrus > Cenchrus americanus. The sequence continues at coordinate 25,272,076 of OX387241.1, read as the reverse complement.
GTGGGAGCAAGTCCAAGCGCTCAGATCAGGCAGGACGTTCAGGACCACCTCAGAGGCAGAGGACAGGTTACGCTCAGGGTCACCAGCCACAGCAGAGGCACCACGCCTCTCAGTCCCGGCCCGCGGAGCGAGCCCACCCGTGTGGGAGTGGAGGTCGAACGGTCGGAAGCCGAGGCCACCACCGCAAGCGACGGACGGATCCAAGGTGACATGCTTCAACCGCCGTCAAGTTGGGCATAAGTCGTTTGAGTGTCCCCGGCGGGTACCACCGGGAGTCGTAGCCGCGGCACTCGGTTCCGCACCCCGGCCAAGCCACCGGCCACCAGGAGGACAACCACCTCGTACACGGCGAGAGGACGCTCGGCCGCCGGCTACTCGAGGCCGTCTGAACCACCTCACCGCTGAGGATGCAGCAGCTGCACCCGACGTCACACTTGGTGAGTTCCTTGTTGACTCAGTTTTGGCTACTGTTTTGTTTGATACTGGAGCTCAGTTTTCGTATATTTCTACCACGTTTGCTAAAGAAAGGTCGTTACCAACTAAGCCCCGACCAAGGCCTATCTTGACTAGCTCTCCGCTAGGAGAGAAGAGGAGTACGTTAGAGTGCAGGGGAGTGAGGATGGTGTTTGAGGGACTACCGTTCACGGCAGACTTGACGGTTTTGGAGTCTACCGGGATAGACGTGATCTTAGGGATGGATTGGTTGGCAAAGCACAACGGGATAGTTTCTTGCAACCCCAGAGTGATACAGCTAGAACACCCCAGCGGAACTACAGTGCGGATCGAGCCTCAGAGTCCGAAGGTTGCTACGATGTTGTGCAACATGAGTGGGAAGGAGATTGAAGAGATCCCAGTGGTCCGTGAGTTTCGGACGTGTTCCCGAGAGGAGCTTACGGAGTTACCCCCCGCACCGGGACGTGGAGTTTGCGATTGAGCTGATGCCAGGGGCGGGGCCCGTTGCAAAGAGTCCGTACGGGATGTCGTCCGACGAGCCGGACGAGTTGAAGAAACGGCTCAAGAAGTTGCTCGAGCAAGGGTTTGTTCGGCCGAGTGCCTCACCGTGGGGTTCACCGGTGCTCTTCGTGGAGAAGAAAGACGGTACCAAGAGGATGTGCATTGACTACCGCACGCTCAACTCGATGACGATCAAGAACAAGTACCCTGCGCCCGAATCGAGGATTTGCTTTGGATAGACTCAAAAAGGCAAGGTTCTTCTCCAAGATCGACTTGAGGTCGGGCTACCACCGGATGAAGATCCGAGAGCAGGATATACCTAAGACGACCTTCACCACACGCTACGGCTTGTACGAGTTCGTGGTGGTTTCTTTTGGGCCGACCAACGCCCACGCCTTACTTCATGAACTTGATGAACAAGGTCTTCATGGAAGAGTTGGACAGGTTTGTAGTGGTGTTTATCGATGATATCTTGATCTACTGCGAGACCACCGAGGAGCACGAGGAGCACACGAGAGTCGTGCTAGAGAGGCCGAGGGCGGCAGAAACCGTATGCGAAGTTCAGCAAGTGCGAGTTCGGATGGAGAAGGTCGCTTTCTTGGGACACGTCTTGTCGGCGAGAGGGGATAGCCGTGGATCCGTCCAAGGTTGAGTCGGTGACCAAGTGGGAGCAGCCATTGAACGTGACAGATGTCAGGAGCTTCCTTGGGTTGGCAGGTTACTACCGGAGGTTCATTGAGAACTTTTCCAAGATCGCAAAGCCAATGACAGAGTTGCTCAAGAACAACACAAAGTTCGAGTGGTCAGAAGCGTGTGAGAAGAGCTTCCAGGAACTGAAGAAGAGACTCACCACAGCTCCAGTGCTTACCTTACCGGATATCAAGAAAGACTTTGTGGTCTACTGTGACGCTTCAAAGCAAGGACTTGGTTGTGTGCTGATGCAGGAAGGGAAAGTTGTGGCTTACGCTTCCGGACTCGAAGAAACACGAGGAAAACTACCCGACGCACGACTTGGAGCCGGCACCGTTGTGCATGCGCTCAAAATCCGGAGACACTACCCCGATAGGGAACAAGTGTGAACTGTTTTCCGACCACAAGAGCCTGAAGTACTTCTTTACACAGACCGAGCTGAACATGAGGCAGAGACGGTGGTTAGAGCTGATCAAGGACTACGACGTTGAGATCAACTACCACCCAGGCAAAGCTAACGTCGTGGCAGATGCACTGAGCCGGAAAACATACTGCAACAACCTCATGGTAGAAGAGGAGCAACCTGCTTTGCATGAAGAGCTAGAGAAGCTGAGAATCGAGATTGTGGACCGAGGCCAAGTCAACGTGATGCAAGTGACCTACGACCTGGAAGAGCGAATCCGTACAGCCCAGAAGGGGTGTGCAGAAATCAAAGTGCTGCGAGAACTAATGAAGCAGGGCAAAGCAGAGGACTATCGGGTTGATGAACAGGGCACTGTGTGGTTGAAAGAACGGATCTGTGTACCCCAAGATAAGGCACTCCGAGAGCAGATCATGAGAGAAGCTCACAACTCGAGGTACTCGATTCACCCGGGCAGCACCAAGATGTACAGAGATCTGAAGGACAGGTACTGGTGGAAGGATATGAAGAAGGACATAGCACACTACGTGGCCTGTTGCGACACCTGTAGCAGAGTAAAGATTGAACATCAGAAACCTGCTGGTTTGATGAAGCCGTTGGATATCCCAGTGTGGAAGTGGGAGGACATCTCCATGGACTTTGTGGTGGGACTCCCTAGAACACCAAAAGGAAACGACTCAGTTTGGGTCATAGTGGACAGGCTGACTAAAGTGGCTCACTTTGTGCCGTGAAGACCAGGTATGCAACCGAGAAGTTGCGCAGCCGTTCGTAGAGCACATACTCGGGCCGCACGGGGCACCCGAAGTATTGTGTCCGATCGAGGGCCACGCTTTGTCTCCAAGTTTTGGCGAGCTTTCACAAGCCGATGGGCACCACACTCGCCTACAAGACAGCTTTCCACCCGCAGACGGATGGTCAGACAGAGAGGGTTAACCAGGTCCTGGAGGACATGCTACGAGCTTGTGCACTCACCTATGGTACTGATTGGGAGAGCAGCCTGCCGTTTGCAGAGTTCTCGTACAACAACAGCTTTCAAGCAAGTCTCCGGATGGCACCCTTTGAGGCACTTTACGGTCGAAAGTGCAGAACCCCGCTAACTTGGTCAGAGGTCGGAGAGCGAACTCTGTTTGGGCCGGCAATCATTGAGGAAGCAGAGGAGAAGGTTGAGAAAGTTCGAGAGAACCTGAAAATCGCTCAAAGTCGTCAGAAGAGCTATGCCGACAAGAGAAGGAGAGAGTTGACCTTTGCAGTTGGCGACCGAGTGTACTTGAAAGTCTCACCGCTCCGAGGAACCAAGAGGTTCTTGGTGAAGGGAAAGCTTGCACCGAGGTACGTGGGACCGTACCCTATCACCCGAAGGATTGGGAGTTTGGCCTACCAGCTTGCACTACCCGAGACAATGGCAGGAGTTCACCCAGTGTTTCACGTGTCACAGCTGAAGAAGAGTGAGAAGGCAGTGGAGGCAAAGCAAGTGCCCATGGAGTTGCTTGACTTGCAGGACAACCTGGAGTATACAGAATACCCTGAGAAAATCTTGGACAGAGCCGTCAAGGAAACAAGGAGAACTACCATTCCCTTCTGTAAAGTGTTGTGGAGCAACCATACCGAACGAGAGGCTACATGGGAGAAGGAAGCCGATCTCAGGAAGGAGTACCCTCACTTGTTCACGGAGGAGGTCGAGGACTAAATCTCGAGGACGAGATTCTCGGTGGTGGGGGAGAATGTAACAACCCAGGAATCTAGGTGTGTGAATTTTGCGAAAATTTAAAACTTTTTGCTTGCATTTGGGTGCTATCAAATTTTTAGCCAAATTGCTAGCCTCTCACCAAATTCTCCACTAGTTTATCCTATTTATAAAACTTATATTTAAAATATGGTATAACTTGTGAGTTGGTTTTCTTTGGTTTAATTGGAGTTCACTTGAGTGAGTTTGAATTTGAAAGGGGATCAAATTCAAACTATAACTTTCAAATTCTTAGCCAAACTATTTTGAGTTAATAGGTCATGGGCAGACTAGTGCTTGGGCCGAATTCAATCCACTTCGCGTTGCAGCGGCCCAACCCCAGGGAGCCTTTCGGCCCACTTAACCGCCCGCTCCCCCTATCCTCTCTCTCTCTCGCCGCCGTGTGGACCCCGCTCGCCAGCACCTTTCTTTCCCCTTTCCTCAACGCCTTGACCAATCCAGCCCCGGACGGCCGAGCCGGGCGGCCGCGCCGCCGGTCCAGCCGCGCCGCCCGCGCGGGGTGGCGCGCGCGCGCCGAGCCGACCGGCCGGCGCGCACGCCAAGGCCGGCGTGTGCACGCGGACCCGTGGGGCGACCGCGGGAAAAGGTAAATGACCCCGCTGCCCCTTTTTCCCCAAGAATCCGAGGCGGGGCGAGCATCAGCCGCGGCCACCACCTGGCCCGAGGCGGCGGCGAGCCGAGGGCACGGTGGACCTTTCCTGTCCGAAGCCCCGCGGCGTGGATTCAAAAGAGGAGGGGAGCAGTTCGGGGAGGAGGCAAGACCAACCACCCCCATTGGGGTTTTCATCCACCACTGCTCGGCCGCGTGCCCGGAGAGGAAGGAGAAGGCGGGCGCGCCGCTGCCGCGCCGCGCCGTTGGGGGAAGGCGTCGCGCCGAGAGGAGCGCATCGCCGTCGCACCGCACCGGGAGGAGAAGGAGCCGGGAATCAGGGGCGCGGAAGCACGGACCGCGACGACGAGCCGGGGGAGGAACGCGACGACGTGAACCACTGCACCGTCGGGGAGCGTCTACATCGCCGGAACGCCTTCACGCCGGAACATCAACAACACGCCTTCGTCAGGCCGGCCACGTCTACACCGACGCCCCACCGTGAGCACCGCGGCCATCCTCATCTCTTTCCCCCTCCCTTGTTTTCTTTCTATGTTGGCACCCCAAGTTTGGAGACGCATCGCTGTGTGATGTCTTGCCTGTGTGCTGGCCTTCGTGCCGCATGACTGCCGTGCCGCGGCGGATGGGGGCTCCTGGGCCGGTTGTGCCTCTGAGCTCCGCCGTCGCCGCGCGAAGAGCGATGCGGGCTCGGGTGGTTGAGTTGAACAGGGGAGGCGTCGCGCCGCGGCTACCCCAAGCCGGCGGGCGAGCCCTCCTGGTGCACGCAGTCGCCGTGCGTGGAAGGGTTGTGAGTTTGGCCGTCAAGCCGGACCTCCTGTGCAGGGTAGTTGAGCAGCTGGCCTTCGCGCCGGACTAACTGTGCAGGAGCTGAGCGACGTCGTGGCGCGGCGCGGCGCGCACCGAGCACCGTGCGGTCGCGCCGGCGAACGTGCCGGACGTGCGGTGACGTGGGGCCGTGTCGAGTGTCGTCCCGAGGGTTTTCTCGCAGAGAAGGTTTTGGGGGCCGCCGCGCCGTGGCGCGCCGGCGGCGGCATCGGCGTGCCCGGCCACGGGGACGCGCGCGCCGCTCGCCGCGCGCAAGACCACGGGGTTGGAGCGCCCGCCCGGCCGGCACACCCCGCAGCCGCGCCTTGGCGTGCACCCGCCCGGGAGACATAGAGCCGGGCGAGAGGCACCCGAGCCCGACGCCGGCGGCGCACCGCGCGGTCGCAGCCGCCGCCACGGCGTTTCGTCGAGCACCCGTAGGGCATGATTTTGTTTCCCGTGCGCCCGTCCCCTCGGGAAGCGGGCCGCCGGCCGAAACAGGCCGTGAGCCCATTAAAACCCTTTCCTTTCCTTGGTAGGCCGTCGGCCCGGTGCGGGAGCCGCAGAGGGACCGAATCCGTACTTGTGCGGCTTCGTTAGGTGGGCTTGACGCTCGTTGTTGAGTTGGGCCGAAACCCAAAAACCAATGGGATGGAGGCCGCCGGGCCGCCCACGGCCCGCAACACTTCCGCCATGCCGCAGCCCCGTTAACCCCGGGAGGCCGACGTCATGATGACGTCGCGGTTTTTTTTCTCGAAAAACCTATTTCTCTTCGTTTAAAAATTCCGTAAAATGATTTTGACCTTTAAAAATTAGTAATAAATGCTAGGAAGCTCGAAAAATGCAAAACTAATTTCTATAAAACCGTATTTGCAAAACCTTGCCGATTGTAGGTAGTTCGGGCTCTTTTGGATTTTCTAAGTTGGATTTTATTTGGAGTTAATGCTTAGATGTGCACCGTTATCTTATTTTCGCGTCGAATCTCGTGCCGCGCACCCGAGCTTCGACCAGGAGGACGTGGAGGACCCCGAGTACACCGCACCGGGACAGCCGACCGCTTCAACGGCACGTAAGGTGTCATGTCACTCCCAACCATATAGATCCCATGTTGATATTTAGTCGCTAGTGCTTTACTTTAATGCATTGTTCGATGAATTGCATAACCCGTTTACTAGCCATGCCTTGATGTTTATCATATCCTGTTCCTTGTTCTACTACCTGCGGACTAGCTACGTACCCCTAGCTAGTCCCTTACTTCAACTATCCATACTTTTGTTGTTTGATTATGGATGGTGCTCTGGGTTTGAGCTGAGATGTGGGTATCTCGGTGTGATTCTAGCGTGTGTTCTGGGTTGTGTACCCCCTTGCTGTGTTTTGGCGGGAGCGAGCCGCTGGTTACTTGTGAACGGCTGCCGAGGGAAGATGCGATCTGGCCTCTTACCCGAGGGTTGTGTCGTGTGGGATGGAGATGTTGAGTGCTCGCTCTCGGCCCCTTAAGGACCGATCGTCGCTGACCTTGTTTCGAATGACTACTTTCGTACGGACCGCCCGCCTTGTATTGGGCGGGGGGTGCGGGGTGAGACTTGTAGTGGATAGCACCCCTCCCGCCGGAGGATCGGTGTGATCGTGTCGGGAGTGGTCTCGTCCCTCCTTAGTAGATGTTGACGGTGAAAATCCGTCAACCTAGCCATGAGTTTACCTTCGGTGTTGGCATGAGTTTTATACCTTATCCATTGGTACTAACCCCCGTGGTATAACAAGTTCACGTGTGCATGTCGGTTTTGGAGTTTAATGTTTATGCGGGGGTTTTAGCGTTGAATGCAAGACTTTCGGGATAAGTTCATCAAGCACCTCATGACAAGACCTTAAAGTCCCGAACAAGTCATGCAATGAAGTAAAATTAACTCCAAGAAGCCGGGGACTTGATCCGAGAAGACGACGTACCCGGGACCCGACCGTAAAAGTGCCGAATCTTGCAAGACAAGGAGTTGAGTCCACTTCGGAGAGAAACCGACGACATGGACCTACATGCGAAGGGGGAAACATCCAGGAAGCAAGGGAACCGACGTGGGGCAAAGGAGCCCACGGCCGGGCCAAAATGGGCCCCGGCCGGCCGGCCCCGGTCCGGTCGGCCCATGGCCCATTTTGGGCCCAAACGTGCTCTCCTTTGCCCTAGCCGCCAATCGGGCTATTTATAGCCCCCTGACCGAGAGCCACAAAGAGAAGATTTCGTCTTCGGCCGCCGAGAAGCAGAGAAGAGAGGGACACCATGTCGGAGAGGAGAGGGTCGAGCTAGTTGACTAGGGTTTCCCTAGCCGACGTGGGAACCTTGCATGGAAGACCACGTCGGAGTTCCCGGAGCTAGAAGCAAGATCAAGGAAGGATCCCGGTGGTGATCTTGTGTATGTATCATTGTCATAGTTGAATTATCAAGTTGAATCTTTTCTTAGCGATCAAGTGTTTCCTCGAAGATTTTGTTTTTCGATCGGCTTTGCTTATTCCAATTCTATTCGTACGATAGATTACATAGGGTGTTCTTGTAGCCGCGGTGGCTAGAGGTACACGCCGGATCTTCCGAAAGAATCTCGACTTGTCTTTTGACTCGCCCTAAGCTCCCCGCATGAATAGGGATACGTTGTGACGAACGGGGGTCTCGAAAGGCGGATGTTTTCGGATTTGGACGGGAAACCGCGATTTAAAGAGGCTTCTATTAAGATTCGATTTGCTACTTCTTCTCTTGCTTGGAACTTCAACAAAAGGCTTACCCCGATCCCTCTAGATCGGTTTATCTACCCAATCTTACTTTGTTTTCTCCGGTCTTTAGTAGATTAGATTTATCTTTGTTTTGTGTTCTTATCTAGATGCATTAGGGTTTCTCTTTTACCAAAGATTGAAGTTACTTGGCTTTACTAGATCAACTCTTGCGTCACACATTTGTTCCACGGATTCGATACCTTGGGTTCACCACTCGAGGGAAGAAGGGTCCCTTGACTACGACGGGAGACTTGTACGCTTGCGAGTCACGAACGAACTTTGATACAAACATTAACCGTCAACAAGCCCCTTTTTCTGGCGCCGTTGTCGGGGAACAAGTGATCAAGATTTGATTTTTTATTGCTTTTTTTTGTAATTTTCAGTACTGATTTTGTTTTATTTTTGCATCTACTAAATTTCGATCATCCTCAAAATACATCTAATCTAGTTTGTCTAACTCTAGTCTTTATAGATTTGTTTCGTTTTCTAGTTTTTTTTTTTGCATACTTTGTTTATTGCTAACCCTAACGGAGATGGTTGGCTACCTCTCCAAGAAACCCAAACCTTTTTGTGGATGATCCAGGAAAACTTTACGAGTGCAAAGGTGGCATGCAACACAAGCTAAAGGGGTGGAAACCCTAGATTCAAAAGTTGAAGTCGAAGGACCGTCGAAATCTCCAAGGGAATCACCACCTCCAAGTCCAAAGGAAGATCAACCTCAACCACCGGAGCGCCGCGCACCCCGACATCGTTGATCTACCTATCATAAACCTTCAAGACGCCGGGAGGCCGTTCAAGATCAAAGTCTCAAATATCCGCATGACGATTGCGAGAGCTGAATGCATACGAGTCGGATTCCTTGAGTGGCATATCGGTTTACTTAAGAGGAGGATGGAGAAGATGGAGATGGAGAAAAAAGCTCAACACCTAAAGGCCGCCGAAGCAAGATCCTCATGCAAGGAGTGTGTGGAGTACGACCATGTCCAAGGTAACCCCGATTTAATGCAAGTTCGTCGATTCAAGTTTCGGTTTCTCTTTGTGCACAATTCAAGGACTTGATGGACGAGCAAGCTAAGATCAACAAGGACGCCGTCACTAAGTTCGAGGCTATGGAGAAAATATTGAAGAATTTAGATGGCAAGGTGACGGAGGTCGGAAACTCTATACGTGAAGTGTTCATCGTGATGAAGATGCTAGACGCAAGTGGGACAACTTGCCGGCGCCCGATGGGTGACGAAGAAGAATATCCGAGACAACTCCAAGGTCCCAAGACGGCGAAGGCTACTCAAGCTCATTCGGGAGAGATGAAGGATCACATTAGAGACCATGAAGATCACGACCGAAGGACCGGAGTTCGAGATGCCGAGCCACAAGGAAGTTGTTGCATCCGTCAAGACCAAGGACAAAGCCGCCGTGAAGACCAAAAAAAATTGACTAGCCAAAGTGGGTACCCAAGATTGCAATGCCCGCAAAGAGCGTTGATCCGGAGAAATCAAGTGAAGAAGTCTAGCCATGGACTATAAACGAAGCGCTAGGCGGGAGGCAACCCGTTTCGTCGAGTCAAGAATAAGCTACGGGAGGACAACCCGATTCCAGGTTTTTCGAGTCTTTTTAATAATTTAGTTTTTGAGTTTTATTACGCAAAGACATTAGACTTAGAAGTGGTTGAACAATATTAGAGACATAATTCTTGATTGAATGTTTGCTTTATCATAAACCCTTTGCATGAACCCTCCTATGTGCTTGTTTGATTCTTTTCTTTTCGAGAAACCCCTCAACCAAATAATTTCAGAACCTTAACTCAACCTTTCACCCTCATTATGGTGCTAAGGTTGGCTTATTTTTCATGCTAAAACCACACGAGTAGAGCCACGATTTATATTCAAGTGTTATAAAAATTCAGCACGTGGTAGGACTCGCGTGAACCTAGAAATCAAAGCTTTTGGTTGGTTTTAAAAATCTTTATCCTTGGTTTCTCTAGGATTAGAATTTTTCTAAGCCTATTCTAATTTTGTTTTATTCAAAATCTTTCTTATTTAGCCAAAATTAGAACCTAAACCTATGCCCCCTTGATCAAGTCGGGAAAAGTCTGCTCTCAACCAATGAAGGCAAACTATACCGGTGAGACCGAAATCGACGTAAAAAGAATATATTTTCGACTTGCATTTGTTTTTAATGGTTTAAAAACTTCTCTAAAATTATGTTCGAGCTCTTGCATGGCTCTGAAAAATATTTTAAATTTCGAATTAGAGGAGTGCTTAACCTTAAACACACCCTAATGGAGGCAATCTAGTTTGAATGCATGCACCATTGGATTCCCTTTCATCAACTTTCACCAATTCCACATGCAAAGGACAAGCATGGTGGGCAGCAAGCATCAACTTTGTAGGAATTTCATGGTGGCATGTGAAGCAAGTGGAGCTAGGGAGCATGGACACGACCCAAAACATGAAGCATCAAGTGGAAGGACCAAGGAGTGGACGAGAGCGTTTGGGCGGTGCAACTCGTGGAGCACACGGGCAGGGAAAGTTGCGAGAGGTGAAATGATCGTGCTAGAAGAAAGACGAGACGGGGAGGAGCACCGAGGCCGGCCTCACCTACATAAGGAGCCCCCCCGGCTCCCGTTTTCCGTGCAGCAAGCTTCCCTCTCCTTCCTTTGTTTGTGTGTTCATGTTTGTGTGCTCAAAACCTCCGTAGACATAGCCAACCTTCCCAAGCTTGATAGCTCAAGAAAAAAAAATCCACATCCTTAATCAACTCAAAGTCCACATCCGAAGCAAAAAGTTTAAGTGCCTAGTTACCGGTTGCAACCCGGAATTTCAGTTGAAGAAAAGAGTGCAGCAACCATGTGGAAGAAAACCACAAGTCTCTTCTCTAAGAAGAAGAGTTCATCGTCATCCAAGCCGTCATCAACCACGTCTTCGAGGAGGCACTCGGTTTCCGAGACTCCCCGGAGCATGGAGACGGATACGGCACCACCGAGGAGGAATGATGCTCTCCTCCTTGGTGGTATGAGGGCTGCAAGAAGCACTTCCATGAGGTTTACCGAACCTCGTGGGCACACGGAGGAGCAGCCCGCGCCACCACGACGATCGACTCGCTCAACCGCGCCACCTCCTTACACCCCGACATACTCTTCGTACGGCTTCAACATCTTGTCGGCGGAGAGGAGGAGGAGAGGCTCTCTAATCTTGAGAAGAGGCTTGTGCCCAACGTCGAGTTCGACGACCAAGCACTCTACACCTTGGGTTTTTGCACCGGCATATACTATATGTTGGGGCACTTCGGATGGGCGCAGTTCTCCAACGGAGTATCGGTGGACGCCCATTTGGGGTTCGCCTTGGAAATTTTAATGACTATTGCACCCATCGTTAATGATGATGGGGTGCAAGGCTTGTCATTCCGTTTGGAGGGAGTCCAACAAGAGGTTCCCTACGAGCACGTTAGGGAGCTGCTTGGATTCCACAAGGGAGCTCCGGAGAAAAGTTGACGTGCCACCCGTCATGTTAGCGGGATTTTGGAACATGATCTCCGGAGAAGCCCAACAACAACGCAATTGCATCCGCAACCCCATTATCCGGATATTTCACTCTTGGATGTGCAAGAGGATATTGGGGAGGATGAAGGAAACAAAGGTGACCGACACGGAGTTGAATTGGTTATACTCGGCTTTAATTGCCGGCAGCCAATAGACCCCTCTTACCTCATGATCAACCGTTGGTGTTGTGAAGCAACATCGGGGGCGGGTAATATTGGTTCGGGGTGTTACCTCTCCATGTTGGCCTTTTCCTTGCGGCCGGGGATCGCAAGAAACCCCGACCACCTTTTGCGAGGTACCTCTCTCGGCATTGAATATTTGCGGCAAGGCAAATACATTAGTGGAGATGAGAGAGGAGGTTATCGGTTGGCCATAGTGAACCTACCCCTTCCCAACGAGAGGCTTAGGCTTTTCAATGAAGGGAGAGAAGATTGGTTGGAAGAGGGACAACTTGTCCCCGCAAGGAAGAACAAGAGAGGAAGAATCGTAGAAGAGGGAACATCCTCCGCACATGCGAGTGGAGCACAACCCAATGTGCAACCGTTCGGCGGGGTCCCTTCTCCGCCAAGTTATTACGGAGGGCCACAAGAGCAAGCATGGGGGGGTGGTGCACCGGTACCCCCACCAAATTATGTTGTGCCCAACGCTAACTTCGCGGAATCCTACGCTCATCATCCCCAACCACAACAAAGCATGGCCATTATTGGAGGGCTTGCTGCAAGTAACGCTCAAAACATCGCAGCCATCCAAGCTAACGCAACTCAACTTGGTGAAGGCAACGCAAATATTGCCTTTGAACTTGGACGCCTTCACCTTGTGGAGCCAAATCAATTCGTCGGAGGAAGTGTCCAACCATATTATGAGCAAGGGTATTATTATTAAGATCATCAACATCAACCACCGGCGGAGGACTAGATGATTTGGGAACTTTAGTTTTCTTTTCTTTTCTTTTCCTCTCGTAATTTTCAGCTATTGCTTATATGTGTTTGCGTAGTATTTTCTGTTTTTATTTAAATTTCAGCAAGCATGTTAGTTTATTTTCAGCTTATATTTCAACTTGATGTCATCATTAATAAAGACACCACCTTGATTATATCATTGGAAAAGTTACAAAATTCGTGCCATGATGATATATGATTAAAATTGCAGCTTTGTTCATCTTTGTAATTGATTTATGCATGTTTAAGCTAGTGCTCTCTTAAAAATACAAATCTGAATTTATTTAAATGCTAGCTTAATTTTCAGCGGAGGTTATGATTAAAATAAAGACCCATAGTGTTTTATGTGCTCTCAAGTTATGAATAGATTAAAGATGTCTTTTATGCTCAAAAATATTGCTAACCTTGTCACAAATATCACTTGTGTGTTGCTCAACCTATCCAAAGCCGTATATATATTTGAGTGCATAAACCTTAGTGTACAAGATTTATTTTTGAGTGAGTTATTGCAGGCCATGATTTCTCTGGCCCGAGACTAAGAAGCTGGTCATTCCGTTTTTGCGTATCTATCTTTTTGCTAGCCTCTTATCCGTGCATTGTGTATCCCCGCATCGGAGATCTCACGAACTTCGCCGGATATCCACCCTTAAACCAAATATCATTTTTTTTTGATTACCTCCTTGACCACAACCTATCGTTGAGAATGGATCATCAATTCAAGGAAGATCGCAAGACGGTGCCAACGTTGAAGATTTCAAGTATCTCTCCAAGGAAAAATATTCCGGTACCTACCTTATTTTTCGCCTCTTTGCTCGAGGACGAGCAACGTCTAAGCATGGGGGAGGAGGTAGGTACGGTGCAGTTTTAGAGTTCAAAAGGGAGTATTTTAAAAAAATATATATATATATAATGATGAAAGAAAAAATTCGGCGATGTACGTGACTTCCAAGGTGAAGAAAGAAAAAAATATATATATATATAAGAAAGAAAGAAAGAAAGAAAGAAAGAAAAGAATGAGAAATATGAAACGAAAAAAATATATATGTGCGTAAAGTGAACTCCCGGTTCTCTAAGAGTGCATTCAAGGCTTCAAGTTAAAAAGATCCATTCTCATTTTCCAACCATGTGCAATCCGATAACGAGGACTTCCTTTGTGCCTCGGGATCACTCTTTGCCATTTGCACATGTCCACTCATCTAAAGTGTGTGTATTTTTCTCTTTCCCCTCCTTGATTTAACATTATTTTCCAATGACCTTTTTGACGAGTCTCGGTAAGACCATGAGAAGCTTGTCTTGTTTTGACAACACCTCATTTATAAAATCTTGTTAGGACTGAACTTTCCCAAAGCTCCATATAAAAGCCTACCACATATATATGAGAGGGAAAGGAGTAGAATATATAGGCTTGAGAGACAAGTGAGATGAGAGTTTATGAGCAATACACGAGATGATTTAAATTTGTGAATTTGGTTTAGTTTTTCTTTATCTCGATCTTCATTTCAAAAAAATTCTCGAGATCTATTTAAAACTTTGTGAGCATGTTAATACTTGTGGGATAAGCTTAAAAAGAATCTACCCTCCGTAGAAATGAAGGCTAGTACATTATGGAACTTTAATGAATTAAAATTTTGAGAGCATTATGTTTTCTCATGTGTAATCAAGTGCAGTTTAAACATTGTTTAGCAATAATGATATCCATCGAAGGCTTACTCGAGGACGAGCAAGGTTTAAGCATGGGGGAGATGTTGACGGTGAAAATCCGTCAACCTAGCCATGAGTTTACCTTCGGTGTTGGCATGAGTTTTATACCTTATCCATTGGTACTAACCCCCGTGGTATAACAAGTTCACGTGTGCATGTCGGTTTTGGAGTTTAATGTTTATGCAGGGTTTTAGCGTTGAATGCAAGACTTTCGGGATAAGTTCATCAAGCACCTCATGACAAGACCTTAAAGTCCCGAACAAGTCATGCAATGAAGTAAAATTAACTCCAAGAAGCCGGGGACTTGATCCGAGAAGACGACGGACTCCGTGGACCCGACCGTAAAAGTGCCGAATCTTGCAAGACAAGGAGTTGAGTCCACCTCGAGAGAAACCGACGACATGGACCTACATGCGAAGGGGGAAACATCCAGGAAGCAAGGGAACCGACGTGGGGCAAAGGAGCCCACGGGCCGGGCCAAAATGGGCCCGAGGCCGGCCGGCCCGGGGCCCGGTCGGCCCAGGGCCCATTTTGGGCCCAAACGTGCTCTCCTTTGCCCTAGCCGCCAATCGGGCTATTTATAGCCCCCCGACCGAGAGCCACAAAGAGAAGATTTCGTCTTCGGCCGCCGAGAAGCAGAGAGAGAGGGACACCATGTCGGAGAGGAGAGGGTCGAGCTAGTTGACTAGGGTTTCCCTAGCCGACGTGGGAACCTTGCATGGAAGACCACGTCGGAGTTCCCGAGCTAGAAGCAAGATCAAGGAAGGATCCCGGTGGTGATCTTGTGTATGTATCATTGTCATAGTTGAATTATCAAGTTGAATCTTTTCTTAGCGATCAAGTGTTTCCTCGAAGATTTTGTTTTTCGATCGGCTTTGCTTATTCCAATTCTATTCGTACGATAGATTACATAGGGTGTTCTTGTAGCCGCGGTGGCTAGAGGTACACGCCGGATCTTCCGAAAGAATCTCGACTTGTCTTTTGACTCGCCCTAAGCTCCCCGCATGAATAGGGATACGTTGTGACAGAACGGGGGTCTCGAAAGGCGGATGTTTTCGGATTTGGACGGGAAACCGCGATTTAAAGAGGCTTCTATTAAGATTCGATTTGCTACTTCTTCTCTTGCTTGGAACTTCAACAAAAGGCTTACCCCGATCCCTCTAGATCGGTTTATCTACCCAATCTTACTTTGTTTTCTCCGGTCTTTAGTAGATTAGATTTATCTTTGTTTTGTGTTCTTATCTAGATGCATTAGGGTTTCTCTTTTACCAAAGATTGAAGTTACTTGGCTTTACTAGATCAACTCTTGCGTCACACATTTGTTCCACGGATTCGATACCTTGGGTTCACCACTCGAGGGAAGAAGGGTCCCTTGACTACGACGGGAGACTTGTACGCTTGCGAGTCACGAACGAACTTTGATACAAACATTAACCGTCAACGAGTAGACTTTGCCCCGGCGAGGCCGGGGGAAGGGTTCCACGGCTTCGAGGGACCTCTCGCGGGTAGTATGAGCTCCGCCGCGGAGGGCCGGGCCAGGCGGAGATGCGAAGGGTACTATCCACTTACTTGGGCTTCGGCCGTATGGTAGGGTCGGACTCCGGTGACGGCCGGTTCCGACCTATTCGGGCGGGTACGGTTGTACAACCTCTCGCAGTGTTAAACCTATAGCTATAGTCCGTGTCCACTGGTTATGGACAGTCTTTCGATCTCTCACCTGACTAGTTACACTTCTCTTGTGCTTCTTCTCTCCCCCGAGTGTGTGAGCCCGGCTTCGGCCGTTGAGATGTGGGGATAGGAGCCGGTGGGCCCCACATCGCAGATGAGAGTTGGGATTCTGGATCGTGGTTGAGATCCGGTGCTTTGGTGTGGAATTCCTTGAGCGGGGTGTGGACCCTTGAGGTGTGGACCTCGGAAGCGGAAGCTTCCCCGAGGTGTGGACCTCCTCGCTACTCTGCTTATCTTGTATGTTGCACTCGTCGCTTTGCTTAAGCTTTCTACGACGGACTAGGGTTATCTCATGCATAGTAGATTATACACCGCTTTTGCCTCTTTGTTGGGAAGCTGACATGACCTACCCGCTTATCGGGTAGACCCTGGTGACTCTGACGCAGAGCCGGACTACGACTTCGACAACGACGGTTGGGTGGACTAGAGCTCTTCCTACACTTGAGCTGCCTGCGGATATGGTGTTACCCGCGCTTTCATGGAGCCGCTGCTAGACGTTTTATTTCTGTTTGATTCAGTCCTGCTGGACTTGTACCCGGCATGTGCCGAAGAGATGTACTCTGATTAATGTAATAAAATAAATGTTGTACTCTAATCCTTTGTTTTTACTTTTCTGTATGGATTTTGGAATCGCTGAGACAGGGATTGCACGTGGTAGCCTCCTGGGACTACCACCGAGGTGCTAAGATTCGGGATTCCGTTCGCGGAAATCCGGGTCGTTTCATGCAGGGTCACAAGAAAGCAAATCGAGGGTGAAGCCGACCCCCTTTCGTGGGCTCGGCGCGTTAGCCGTACTGGCGCAGGCGCACGGCGTCACGGGACTGACACCGGCCGCGCTGCACAGTCCCTTCCCACAGTGATGGGAATGGGCTCCCTCCTGGGGAGTTGGTGTGGCGGCACCGGGGCGCGAGCCCCGGGCGCATGATGGCACTATCCCGCCGGTGACAGGGCGTTAAATGCCCAGTGTACGGGGGCAGGTGCACGCACGCGAGCGAGGGCGCCCTCGAGCGAGGCGGACCTCATTCGAGGGCGGGGCGGACCCTCGAGCGGGGCGGAGCCCGCTCGAGGGGGGCGCACCCCCTCGAAAGAGACAGAGCCTTCTTCGAGGGAGGCGTGCACCCTCAAGCGAGGCGAAGCCTGCTCGAGGGGGCGTTCGAGAGGGCCGCCTTGATGGGTCGTTGAGACCCTTTGCAGTGTGGGCCGTATCCTGCACGGTTAGGTAAGGCATGTTTTGGCTTTGTTGCAGGTTTTAAGTGGGGATTCCCCAGTTGTTAAAGGGGACCCCTAGGGCTGTCCCCGACAGTAGCCCCCGAGCATCTGTGGGTTTGCCATTGAGGCTCCCGCAGATGCTGGATCATACTGATAGGACGTTCTTCCCTCCTTGCCTTGCGAACGCTTTCCGTGGGGCCGTCAGCGGACCCGCGGGTCTAGCCCCCGAAGCCCTGCAGGAGCGTGGATGCTTCTGCAGGGGTTAACCGTGAGAACTGATCAGAGGGCGTGGTACATGTTTCAACCGGCATCGGCGATGTCTCAGCCGGCCTCGGTGGCGCACGCGCTGCTGGCACTGTCTCCGGCGGGTGCAATTTCAAGGAGGTGTAGCCATGCATCAAGCCCCCGAGCCTTGGCCCGTTCGAGGCGATCGGGTAGAGCTTTACGAATTGTTTTCTTACGCACCCTCGCCATCCCTCCGCGGGACGGAGGGTGAGGTTTCCGCAACCCCCATCGAGCGGGTCGCGAATTGCGGATTCCTCGTCGAGCTGCTAGCGGGTGGTTCGAGTGGACGCCAATGCCCCGTTCGATAAGGGTAGGCTGCGTGGTCCAGAGACACGTCCATTGAAGCGCTTGCGTGGGTTTGCTAGGTGGGGCTCGGTCCCGTTCGATAGGGACCGAGGGCGTGGTAGCTCTCCCTCGGTGGGATCCCCCGGCTAGCTGCCCTCGCTGGCTCTCGAACACGACATGTGGGGCACCCTCGAGCCAATGGGCTCGCGGAACGGCTCGAATGCGCGTGCCCTCGTCGTCCCTGACTCTGCGATCTGTGGCGCCTATTCGAACCCATCGAGGGTCAGGCTTCGAACCTCCCGATCGGAGGGGCCGTGCGGGGGCGGCGCCCGGCGCCCCGTCTTTGTGCTTGCGGCCGTCGAGGGGTCTGGGCGTGCCAGCCCTCGAGGCGTTGGTCGGTAGCACTACGTGGCATGGGTGCCCGCGATGCCTGCCTTGTTCCAGGCGGGCCTCGGGGCGACCTTCTCACGCTTGTGCCCCTCTGGAAGGTTGATATTGTCTAGAGCCAGGGGCTCGTACCGCTCGAGGGTTTTGCGTGGCATGGGTGCTCGCGAGGCCCACTTTGTTTCAGGCGGGCCTCGCGGCGACCTTCTCACGCCAATGTCCCTTAGAGGGTTGACATCGTTTGGAGCCAGGGGCTCGCACCGCTCGAGGGCGCTACGTGGCATGGGTGCTCACGAGGCCTACTTTGTTTCAGGCGGGCCTCGGGGCGGCCTTCTCACGCTTGCACCTGCTCGAGGGTTGAATTTATCCCGAGCCAGGAGTCCGTGCCGCTCGAGGGTTCTCCTTGTTTCACAAGGGACCGGGCATTTAATGCTCCACAGTAGAGGCTGCGGTTTTCGTATCGCGGGCGTGCCTTTTTAGGCGTTGCTGCCGCGCGCGCGCGCGTAGTGGGCGGCGTGGGCAGGTGGATGTGACCGCCTGCCACGGCCCCGGCCAGTCTTCACCGTGATGATGGCCCGTTTGCGGTGACGTGTCCGCCGTGGTCGTGGTGGGGTCCGCTTGCCAGCGAGAAGGAAAGATTCCCTGCAGTTAATGCGCGCGGGACATCCGCTCCGGAGAGCTCGCCCGCGGCTTATAAATCTGAGGAGAAGGGGAAACGGCGGTTTTTTACCTTAACACTCCGCCATTTTAGCCCTCCGTGCTTTCTTCTTCGTCTCGCCTTTGCCACCGTGTGGCTCCGCCATTAGAGCTCTTCCTCCCTTTCCTGTCCTTCGCTCTTCGCATCCTCGGTCCTTCCTCATGGCGCCGCCTCAGCCCCTCACGATCCTGGACCCGTACGCCTGGGAGAGGTCGTCGGTGGACCCGGGGCCTCGGCCCTTGGCGAGCTGGTCACCGCCGGCCAGTTAGCGGCCAACGAGGACGGACGCCCGGCGGAGTGGATAGTGCCGCCAGCGGGTGACCGTGCGCCCGACCCGCTGGAGGGCTATGTAGTGAGCTTCGTGCGCTTCCACGAGCGAGGCTTCAACGCGCCGGCGAGCCGCTTCATGCGTGCGCTGTGCTACTACTATGGCGTGGAGTTGCACAACTTCGCGCCCAACGCGATCTCGCAGGCGGCCACGTTCGTGGGCGTCTGCGAGGGGTACCTGGGGATCCCGGTCAACTGGGAGCTCTGGGTGCACCTCTTCCGCGCGGAGCTCTTCACACAGCCCACGACGGAGCCGAGGACCCGCCGCGCGGTGCGCGTCGGCGGGATGTCGCTCGCCCGCGGGCGCGCGTTCAAGGACGTCTACATCCCCTGCACCATGACGACGAACAACGCCGGCTGGGAGCGGGGATGGTTCTACCTGCGCAACGCCGAGCCCGGCCTCCCCCCCTACACCGGTCGGGTGTTCAAGGAGAAGCCCAGCTCCTGGGGCTACGGGGTGTCCACGGCCCAACACCGGCGGCGGCAGGAGTCGGTTCTGGCCGCCCTGAGGTACCTGTCGGAGCAGGGGCTGACCGCGATGGGCGTCCTCTCCTTCCTCTATCACCGGCGGGTCGTGCCCCTGATGGAGAGGCCGCTCTGCATCTTTCAGATGACAGAGGAGGCGGATCCCATCTCGCTGGCGAGGTCGCGAATGCTCCCCACCCCCCTTGGGCGGCCGTATGCGCTCACCCGGGCGCGGAGCGTCGTCGACACCCGGATGCCGGCGCACCCGGACCGGACCCCGTGGGACCTCGAGATGCTCCCCACTGGCCCGCTGGTGAGCATGATTCTTGATTCCGTTTTGGTTTTTGGTGCTGTCCATGCTTTCTGACGCGCCATTGATGTTCCTTCATGCAGCTGGTGAACTTCACCGCCGCGAAGTCCGTCCCGCCCACCCCCGACTCCCGCGCGCTCGGCCGAGCGGCGCAGCAACGGGAGCGAGGAGCGGGCGGCTCGCGAGAGGGAGCGCGCGAGGCGACATCAAGAGCGCCGCGACCGCCGGAGCACGGAGTACCGGCGGCGCGAGGAGCTGGGGCTCTCCTCCCCGGGGACCGAGGAGTACTCGTCCTCGGAGGAGGACGAAGAGGAAGAGGCTGAGGGGGAGGGCCCCTCTGATAGGTGGCGAGCCGCGCCCCCGTCGCCG
This sequence comes from Cenchrus americanus, assembly GCA_947561735.1. Classification (NCBI taxonomy): domain Eukaryota; kingdom Viridiplantae; phylum Streptophyta; class Magnoliopsida; order Poales; family Poaceae; genus Cenchrus; species Cenchrus americanus. The sequence continues at coordinate 25,251,863 of OX387241.1, read as the reverse complement.
GAGTCGGCGCCGGCGGCAGGGGCAGCATCGCCCGGGGCGGGCGCGACGGCGCCCGCCGCAAGGCAAACGACAACAAGGGCGGCGCGCGCCGTGGAGGCGCGCACGACGAGCGCGCCCGCCCGCGCGGCAAGTGTGCCCGCGCGCGCGACAAGCGTGCCCGCGCGCGGGCGGGGCCCGCGCGCGGCGGGAGGCGTCGTCGTGCGGAGGTGCGGCGGCGGGCGGCGCGCGGCCGCGCTGGCCTCATCTGCTGAGGCCTCGAGGAAAAGGAAACGGGCCTTTTCCTCTTCGAGGTAAGGAACTCGCTCTTTTGCTTAGTTTGGTTTTGTGTCGATCAGGCGTTCTAACTCCTTGCTTGTGCCTGCGCAGGGTGGTGCCAACTGTGCCTCCCCTCGCACCGGCTAAGGTGCTGAGGGCGGACGCATCCATCCCCACCCGGCGGCGCACATCGAGGGCGTCACGGGCGGGGGCGAGCACGGCGGCGGGCGAGAGCTCGCAAAGCCCGCCGAGGCTTCGAGGCCTCGGCCGGCGGATCGCCCCGCCGCGCGCGGCCCGGCGGTCGCCGAGGAGCGGCCGCGCGGCCATTGTGGGGGCGCGGCCGCGGTAGCGGCCGTGGCGGAGGCGCGCCAGCCCCGCGAGGTCGTCGCTACGGAGGCGCCCGTCCGTGGCGCCGCCCGCGGAGGGAGGCGGAGCGGGTGCAACCCATGGCGGCGCCCGTGGTTGCGCAGGCGCGGCCGGAGGTGGTGGCCGCGGCGCCGCATCGGGCGCCCGCGGCCACGAGGCGCAAGTGGAGGCGCCGGTGGAGGCGGCGCAAGCGCCGGCGCCCGCCGGCGGTTCCCGGCGGAGGTGGTGGAGGTCCCGCATGACGACTCCCCGCCGCCCGGTGGGATCAGTGGGCTAGTTTCCCCACACGCTCCCCCGAGCCCCAGGAGGGGGCCCTCGTGAGGCGGCACGAGGGTCACATGGTGGCGGGGGACCGAGGACACGGTGCCGAGGCCTCGTCCTCTCGCGCCGGCCACTCCGCCCAGGTGGAGGGGGTTGCCGACGATCCCCCTGCGTTTGCTGACGCCCGGGGGGAGCAGGAGCTCTAGGGAGAGCTCCGGAGCCACGGCGCCACGCTCAACTGCGTGCTGAACGAGGCGCTGCGGGTCCATGGCGGCCCTGCGTGGCGCGTCTTCCAGGTAGGGCGTAGTTACTCGTTTTTCTTCCATCTCTCGTTTTTGTGTGCTGCCTCCGTGTCGTAGCGTTTATGGGTTTTGACTTCTGGGTGCCAGGAGCTCGAGCGCCGCGCCCACGACAAGTACGACACCTTCGACCGGGTGAACGCCGAGGTTCACCAGCTCCGGGAGCGGTGCAGCGCTTTCGACGCGCTTGCTGACGCCCTCAGGACGCCGGACAGCTGGTTGGCGTACCGGGCCATGGCGTGGTGCGACGAGCTCCCCGAGAGCTCGAGGCCGGGACCCGCCGCGCCGCTCGAGCCTCGAGCGGGTCCGCGCGACCCTCATCGATCGTGATGAGGCGCCGTGGCGGCGCGCTCGGACTTGGAGAAGACGCGGACGGCGGCCACCAACCGGGAGGCGGAGGTGGCCAACGTCCGCGGCGAGAACCGGGAGCTCCGCTCGTCGCTCGAGGGGGCGCAAGCGCGGCGGCCGCCGGCCGATGAGCGGGCGCGCGGGCCGGGAGCGGCCGGCCAAGGAGGCCGACGATTTGAAGGCCGCCCTCGACGCCAAGGTTGCGGCGCTCGCCGTCGCCGAGGAGCGGCTTCGGCGAGGAGCACACCGCCCGCCAAGGGGCTGAGGGGCGGCTCCAGCAGGAGCAAGCCGCTCTCGTCGACGCCCGGGAGGCGCTAGAGCAGGAGCGCGTTGCGCGTGAGGCGGCGCAGAAGTCGCTGGAGGAGCGGAACACCGCGTTCTCCAAGGCCGAGGGCGAGGTGATTATGCTCAGCATTACCAACGCAAATCAGGAGCTGGCCCTCTAGGAGCAAGGTGAGGCCGTCAAGCGCCTCGAGCTGACGGTCGAGGCCGTGCGCCGCAACTTTGAGACGGAGAGGAAGCAAGTCGAAGGTGAGCTGCTGCTTGGCCTCCATTTGGTTGGTTTTTCGTTTGGGAATTCGTGCTCCCCTTTCTGATTCCAGTTTTGTCCTGGTGACTCCAGGCTTGCGCACCGCTCTGGGGCAAGCAGCTGAGCGGGCCGAGGCGCTGCATGCTTCTTATAACTCCTCCGAGCGGGAGCTGCAGGAGCTGCGTGATGCGGCCCTCGAGACCTGCCAAGCCGTGGAGGAGGGCGAGGCTCAGGCTGGCAGCTCGTTGGCCAGCCACCTGCGCGCCCTTGGCGGCCACGTCATCGAGCGGGTCGCCGGGCGCTGCGTCTTGGCGTCCAGAAGGCCCTCGGAGTGGTACGATCCCACTACGAGGTTAACTTCGAGGCGCTGGCGGAGGGCTACGTTGTTCCCGAGGGTGTCGAGGACGAGGTGGCGATGGATCGTGTGGACGCGCTCGCCGCTGACGCCGCCGGGTCGCTCGCTGAAGCCTTCGAAGAATACCTCTTCCCGGACGCTGTTGACGCTGCCGCTCCTCCTGCCTGAAGACAGCTGGGCACTTGGCCCATTTTTATGTGTATCAGTATTCTGGCCTCGTGGCCTTTTGTAAATGAACAAGTTGTTTCATAAACATTTGCTGGAATGAAATCATTTGCTTTGTACGCTTTTTGTTTCTCCTTCTTCCTGAGTAGATTCTAGTTAGGGGAGTTCGATTTTCGCGGGGGGCCTGCTGGGTTGGAGGCGAGAGAGAAGGGCCATATCCACGCGGCGTAGGCTATCTCTGGCTCGCACGCTCCTTCCGCTGGGCCGCCTGCGCCCTGTTCGAATCGTTGCTCGTAGTTGAAGTAGAAACAAACTTAGCGCGCGTGAGTTGTTTCATTTTTGCGCGAAAATGGGACCATTTTGGGGGTGGTGCCCCCCCCCCCCCCCCCCCCCCCCCGCAGTAGCCCCCGAGGGTAACTTGGGTTTCAGGGGAAAGCCGAGTTGCCCTTTTTATTAGACTTGAAGCATTTACATAGTTGTTACCAACTGGGGCGTTGGTCATACGGTTTTTACAACAAAAATACTTGGAAATCCTAGCTAAGGGTAGAAGCGACGTAGCTGTTGGATGTTCCAAGCGTTGGTGAGCTCTTCACCGTCCTCGTTGGCCAGCTTGTACGTGCCGGGCTTGAGTACCTTCACCACGACGTAGGGTCCCTCCCATGGGGGCGACAGCTTGTGGCGCCCTCGGTTGTCTTGGCGTAACCTTAGGACCAAATCCCCTTCACTAAAGTCCCGCCGACGTATCTTGCGCGCTTGGTAGCGCCTTAGGGACTGTTGATACCTTGCGGAATGCATTAAGGCCACGAGGCGTGCCTCGTCCAGCTGATCCAGCGAGTCCTCGCGGGCTCGCTGGTTAGCATCCTCGTCATAGCCTCGAACCCTGGGCGATCCGTATTCTAAGTCCGTGGGGAGGACGGCCTCCGCGCCATGGACTAGGAAAAACGGGGTGAACCCGGTGGCTCGCTCGGGGGTGGTCCTCGGGCTCCACACAACCGCCGGTAGCTCTTGGAGCCATTTTCGGCCCGCATTTGTTGAGCCGGTCGAAAATTCCCGGGCTTGAGGCCCTGTAGGATCATGCCATTGGCACGCTCTACTTGGCCGTTGGTCTGTGGGTGTGCCACAGCCGCCCAATCCACACGGATGTGGAATTTGTCGCAAAACTCTAAGAACTTCCTGCCCGTGAACTGGGATCCATTGTCAGTGATGATGGAGTTCGGCACTCCAAAGCGGTAGACGATGTCGGTGAAGAATGTTACCGCCTGCTCTGCCCTTAGATTCGTGATGGGGCGCACCTCTACCCACTTGGAGAATTTGTCGATTGCGACCAGCAAGTGGGTGAAGCCCCCGGGCGCCTTCCGCAGGGGCCCAACGATGTCCAGCCCCCACACGGCAAATGGCCATGTTGCGGGGATGGTTTGCAGGGCATGGGCGGGTAGGTTGGACATGCGGGCGTAGAACTGGCACCCTTCGCAGGTGCGTACGATTTCGCTAGCGTCCGCCACTGCGGTAGGCTAGTAAAAGCCTTGGCAGAACGCATTGCCGACGAGGGTACGAGGCGCTGCGTGATGGCCGCAGATCCCGGCGTGGATGTCCCGTAGGAGTTCGCGCCCTTCAGGGATGGGCACGCACCGCTGCAGGATGCCAGAGGCGGCGCGCTTGTACAGCTCGCCGTCAACGAGGGCGAAGGACTTAGCCATCCTGGCGATGCGCCTGGCCGCGGCCCGGTCCGCAGGTAGTTCCCCTCGAGCCATCCAGGCAATGTATTTGTCACGCCAATCTGTCTTGACAGGAGCTGGCTCGATGTCCATCACGTCGGCCCCGTAAGCGCCATACCCCTCAAGGAGGGAGAGCACGTACGCCTCGTTCGAGGGGTCCTCGTCCATGGGTTCCGCACCCGTTGGGTTCGAGGGAGCCCCCGAGGGTTCAGCATGGCTCGAGGGGTGGGGCTCGAAGACGACCGAGGGTTGAGCGACGTCGCGCGCGAAGACGTTCGGGGGAACGGTGATTCGCCTGGACGCAATCTTGGCCAGCTCATCCGCCTCCTCGTTGTACCGGCGGGGCACATGGTTGAGCTCGATGCCATAGAACTTGTCTTCGAGGGCTCGCACGGCTTTGCAGTAGGCCTCCATTTTGTCGTCGTGGCAGCTCGCGTTCTTCATGACTTGATCGATTACGAGCTGTGAGTCCCCCTCCGCACGTCGAGGCGCTTGACGCCTAACTCAATGGCGATTTTGAGGCCACAGAGGAGGGCCTCGTATTCGGCCATATTGTTAGACGCGGGGAAGTGGAGGCGCACTGCGTAGCGCATGTGCTCCCCAAGGGGTGACACGAAGAGCAGGCCCGCGCCTGCCCCTGTTTTCATCACCAAGCCGTCGAAGAACAGAGTCCAGCACTCTGCCTGGATCTGCGGGGGCGTCAGATGCGTATCCGTCCACACAGCGACGAAATCCGCCAAGATTTGCGACTTGATGGCCTTGCGCGGGGCGTAGGCAAGCGTCTCGCCCATCAGCTCCACGGACCACTTGGCAATCCTGCCTGCGGCGTCGGGGTTGCGGATGATCTCCCCTAGCGGGAAAGAGGAGACCACCGTGACGGGGTGGGCCTCGAAGTAGTGGCGTAGCTTGCGCCGCGCAAGGACTACCGCGTATAGCAACTTCTGGACCTGGGGGTAGCGCGTCTTGGTGTCCGACAGGACCTCGCTGATGTAATAGACGGGCCGCTGCACAGGTAACGCATGCCCTTCCTCCGTGCGCTCCACGACGATCACGGCGCTGACCACCTAGGTGGTTGCGGTGACGTAGAGCTGCAAGGGCTCGCCATCCTGCGGCGGCGTGAGAATGGGGGCGCGCGCTAAGGACGCCTTTAGCTTGTCGAGCGCGTCCTGGGCCTCGGCGGTCCAGGAGAAGCGTTCGTGCTTCTTGAGGAGGCGATAGAGGGGCAGGCCCTTCTCGCCAAGCCTCGAGATGAAGCGGCTTAAGGCGGCAAGGCACCCCAGCACCTTTTGCACCCCTTTGAGGTCCCGGATTGGACCCATTCGCTCGAGGGCTGCAACCTTTTCGGGGTTGGCCTCGATTCCTCGTTGGGAGACAATGTATCCCAGGAGCATGCCTCGCGGCACTCCAAAGACACATTTTTCGGGGTTTAACTTGACCCCGTTGGCCCGTAGGCAGCCGAACGCGACGCCGAGGTCGCTAACCAGGTCGTCCGCCTTCCTGGTCTTCATGACGATGTCATCTACGTACGCTTCGACCGTCCGCCCGATATGGTCTCTGAAAACGTGCTGCATGCAGCGCTGGTATGTTGCACCCGCGTTTCGGAGGCCAAATGGCATCGTGACGTAGCAGAACATCCCGAACGGTGTGATGAATGAAGTCGCGAGCTGGTCGGACTCCTTCATCTTTATTTGATGGTATCCGGAGTAAGCGTCAAGGAAGCAAAGCAATTCACACCCAGCCGTTGAATCAACGATTTGATCAATACGTGGCAAAGGAAAAGGAACTTTAGGACATGCTTTATTAAGACTGGTGTAGTCTATACACATCCGCCATTTCCCATTCTTTTTCTTTACAAGCACGGGGTTTGCTAGCCACGTCGGGTGGAACACCTCCTTGATGAACCCGGCCTCGAGAAGCTTCCGCAGCTCCGCTCCGATTGCCCGTCGCCGCTCCTCGTCGAAGCGGCGGAGCCGTTGTTGCACGGCGCGAGCGTGAGGCAGGATGTCAAGGGAGTGCTCGGCGACCTCCCTCGGGATGCCTGGCATATCCGAGGGGCTCCACGCGAAGATGTCGGCGTTGGCGCGGAGGAAGTCGACGAGCACCACTTCCTATTTGGGGTCGAGGGTGGAGCTGACCCTCAACGCCTTGCCCTTGGGGGCTGAAGGATCGAGGGGGACCTCCTTGGTCTGCTCCGCGGCCTCGAACGTGCCGGTGTGCTTGGAGGCGGGGTCGAGGTCGTCGTTGACCATCTTCTCCAAGGTGGTCACCAGCGCTTCGTCCAGCGCTAGCGCCTCTGCGTGCTCGACGCACTCGACGTCGCAGTCGAATGCGTGCTCGATGGACGAGCCGACGGTGATGACGCCGTTCGGGCCTGGCATCTTCATCTTCAAGTAAGTATAGTTGGGGACCGCCATGAACTGGGCGTAACAGGGGCGCCCAAGTATGGCGTGGTAGGCTCCCTTGAACCCCACTACCTCGAAGGTGAGGATCTCCTTGCGGAAATTCTTCGCGGTGCCAAACCAAACCGGCAGGTCGATCTGCCCGAGGGGATGGACCTGCTTGCCGGGCGCGATGCCGTGGAACGGCTTCGTGCTGGGCCGCAGCTGGTCTAGCCCGATCCCCATCAAACGCAGCGTATGTGCGTAGAGGATGTTGAGGCTGCTGCCCCCGTTCATCAAGACCTTCGAGAACCGCGCGTTCCCGATGATGGGGTCGACCACCAATGGGTACTGGCCCGGGTTGGGGACGCGGTTCGGGTGGTCTTCCCGGCTAAAGGTGATGGCGTCCTCCGACCAATTGAGGAAGGAGGGAGGCGCCTTCTCCGCGGCGAGGACTTCGTGCCGCTCCTTCTTGCGCTGGCGGGTCGACATGTCGACGGTGGGCCCCCCAAAGATGAGGAACACGTTTTCCACGGCGGGGAAACCGCCGGCGTCCCCATCTCCCCCGTCTTTCTTGGCCTCTGCCTCCTTCGCAGCGGCGCGGCCATAGAACTTCTTGAGCATGTCGCACTGCTCAAGGGTGTGGTTTACTGGGGTCTTGTGATACGTACATGGCTTTTTCGAGCATGTCGTCGAACACCCCCGACCTCGAGGGGCCGGTCGAGGGCCCCGTCGAGCCGGGTCAACGGCCGAGGGCCTCGGCATTACCGCCGTCGCGCCCCCGCTCGCGCGCCTCGCGGTGGGGCTCCCTGGACTTGCTGCCCTCCGCGGGCGCGTCCTCCGGGCGCTTGCCCTTCTTGCCGTCGAAGATCGCCCCCACGGCCTCCTCCCCTGAGGCGAAGCTGGTGGCGATGTCGAACAGCTCGTTGGAGTCCGCAGGCGGGCTGCGTCCTAGCTCCCACACAAGGTCCCGGCACGTGGTACCCTCAAGGAAGGCATGCACGATCTCGGACTGTGGCACACTGGAAAGCTCCGTGCAGCGCTTGGAGAAGCGCCGTATGAAGTCCCGCAGCGACTCGCCGGGCTTCTGCGTGCAGGAGCGTAGGTCCCAGGAATTCCCAGGGCGCACGTATGTGCCCTGGAAATTGCCCACGAACGTGCGGACCAGATCATCCCAGTTGTGGATTTGGCTGGCGGGCAGGTGCTCGAGCCATGTCCGGGCCGCATCGCCAAGGTGCAGGGGCAAGTTGCGGATGATGACTTCATCGCTGGTCGCCCCGCCCAGCTGGCAAGCCAAGCGGTAGTCGTTGAGCCACACACGGGGATCCGTCTCCCTGTTGTATTTGACAATGGTCGAGGGTTGGCGAAAGCGTTGGGGGAAGGCTGTCGTGCGGATCTCCCGGCTGAACACACGGGTCCCCGGGGGTTCCGGCGTCGGGGAGCGGTCCTCACCACTGTCGTAGCGCCCGCCCCGTCGAGGGTGGTAGCCCACCGCTGCTCGTGCGTCCGCCTTGCTCGTGCGGCGGGCATTGATGACGTTGCGAGCGTCACCGTCGAGGGCTCTGCGCGTGTCAAGGAGTCGTTCCCTGGCCGGTGCGCGTCCTGAGTTGGCGGGATGCTCCGCCGCCCCTCCTGCGTGGACCGAGGGTTCGCCCCCTTGTGCGGTCCCGTCGCCCCGCGCGTCCCCTTGTTGGCGGATGCGCGAGGCCGAGCTCTCGGCCCTCGCCGGACGGCCGCTTGCTCGATGAGAGTCTGCACCTCGCGGTGCAGATCTCGTGCCTCAGGAGTCGAGGGCGCCGGCATGGCCCGTAGCAGCGTTGCGGCGGCAACGAGCTTCTGACTTGCCCGCGGCAGCACGTCAGGGTTGTCGGCGTTGATGCGGTCGCGAGCCTGTCTGCCCAGCTCCCGCACGCGTTCGCCGCGAGCAGAAGCTTCCCCAGCCATCGAGGCGCGGAGCAGCCGCACCGTCCGGTACTCCTCCGCCAGCTTGGCCTCGAGCTCGCGGGCTTGGGCCACCGCGCGCGTCGGCGTCGGCCCGGCAGAGCGCTTGGCCCCGCGGCCATGCGCGCGGCGATCCCTGGGGCAGGGGTGATTTCCCCGTCTCCGGCACCCACCGCGCCAGCGGCATTGGCTGGGTCCTTGGTGATGACGGCGTAGCACTCCCGCGCGGGGTCGTAGCTCCCGGTGCTGGAGTCGTCGGAGCAGCCGAACCAATAGTCCGTAGCGTCAAGGAAACGCTTGAACATAACTGGGTCCGGCACGCCGGAGAAGTCCCATTCTGCATAGCCGTGGCGGTCGGCGGGCGGCAACGCGTCGAGGGAGCCCAGAGATGACTCGTCAGCCACTGAGGCGCTGGGATCCCTGGCGACGAGGACGTGGCGGCCAGGCGGGACCCTGCGCATCGTGGTGCTGATGTTGTTGTTGTAGGCCGACGTGGCACCACGCAACCCAATAGGGATGCGCGGTCCGGAGACCGCGCGTTGTCCCGCTGGGGCGGCGGCGGTCGTCGTGGCAGGTGGGCGCGCCGTGTTGAGAGGCGGCGCGCTCGGCCGCCGTCGCTCCGACCGCGCCCCCGGCGCGAACGTAGCCCGCAGCGGCGGCGGCGTCGCGGCGTCGACGGACCCGCGGCATCCGCGCATGCGGGCGTCTGCGCCGTGGTGGCGCGTGCAGCGGGGACCAGAGCGGGCCTAGCCTGGCACTGCGCGTGGAGCTCCTCACGGTTGGTGAGGCGCATGAGGTAGCCATTCCCCGTAGCCTGAAAGTTCAGGCCCCCGAACCGGATTTCGAACCCGGCGGGGAGGGGGTCCGAGCTGCCCATGTTGTAGCATGTACCGCGGTACTCAGTGCGGATCACCATAAAGGGAGTTAACGAATTGACCTTAGGCGCTCAGACCGCCCCACGGTGGGCGCCAACTGTCGGTGCGGAATGTGGTCCCGACACTAACCAGTAGTAAGCGCCGCGGTCCATCCCTCAATGGTCGATGCTAAGTAACAAGTGACACAGAGTTTTTATCCTGGTTCCGGCCGAGGGGGCCGTACGTCCAGCAGTGGCGTGCTCGAGGCACTGTATTACTTAGCACCGGGGGTGCCTGTAGTGGGGCTGCTACAAGCAAGGCAGGAGAGGAAGCCTGGCTTCCAAGTCCCTGGTGAGGTGGCTGAAGATGTTGTGGGAGAACTGGAGAGTGAGTGTGTGGTGCAGCTCGTCTCCTCTGTTGTGTCATGTATGTCCCCCTGCGGCAGGGGGGTTCGTTCCCCTTTTATAGATCAAGGGGGAAGCGAATTACATGCATGCCGCGCTACCTAGCTACGTAAAGGGGCGTGGCGTGCTATACTGTAGAGTGGGCGGCCGTCCGGACGATCCTTGCAGCGATCCGATCATCATGGCCTATCTTGTACCCGAACAGTGGCGGTTCGAGGGTAGGAGAGCAACGGATGGCGGTGATGTCTTCTGGTAGGCTCGAGGGAGCTGCTGACGTTGGCCTGTACGGCGTACAGGGGTAGGTAAAACGGCACCCCGTTCCTATACGCTCCGCCGTACCGGAGTTGTTGCTACAGCGCCGCGCGTGCGCCTGCACGCACGGGGGCGGCTGCCATGCCGTAACAGTGGCAGGGATGGTGTTCCTCCAGCCTAGCGCCTCCACCTAACCCTGTAGGGTCACAAGAAAGCAAATCGAGGGTGAAGCCGGCCCCCTTTCGAGGGCTCGGCGCGTTAGCCGTACTGGCGCAGGCGCACGGCGTCACGGGACTGACACCGGCCGCGCTGCACAGTCCCTTCCCACAGTGATGGGAATGGGCTCCCTCCTGGGGAGTTGGTGCGGCGGCACGGGCGCGAGCCCCGGCGCATGATGGCACTGTCCCGCCGGTGACATGGCGTTAAATGAACAGTGTACGGGGGCAGGCGCACGCACGCGAGCGAGGGCGCCCTCGAGCGAGGCGGACCTCATTCGAGGGCGGGGCGGACCCTCGAGCGGGGCGGAGCCCGCTCGAGGGGGGCGCACCCCCTCGAACGAGACGGAGCCTTCTTCGAGGGAGGCGTGCACCCTCGAGCGAGGCGAAGCCTGCTCGAGGGGGCGTTCGAGAGGGCCGCCTTGATGGGCCGTTGAGACCCTTTGCAGTGTGGGCCGTATCCTGCACGGTTAGGTGAGGCATGTTTTGGCTTTGTTGCAGGTTTTAAGTGGGGATTCCCCGGTTGTTAAAGGGGACCCCTAGGGCTGTCCCCGACAAAGACGATGAATGAAGGCATCATGGCAGGCCTCCTGTGATGTTCCTCGCGTCGTTAGTTTAATTCTGTTGCTTTCAAAACTCTGAACTTCGTTATCATGTCAAAGACTTCAGTTTGTAATAACTAAACCCTTCGGGTAGATTTGGATGTTAATCATGTGTTGTTCTCTGGACTCGCCTTCGCGTGAGTTTTAATGCATATATGTCGATCCATGTTGCTATGTAAAGTGATTTCACCGGGCATTAACCCGGCAACTAACGATGGGATGATACTTTTTTATTGCTTAATGACCAAAGTGGATTGGTTAGGTGATAGTACGGTATTTTCCTGGGCGGGTTGTTGCATTAAGCAGCCTCGGATAATGGTGAGAGGCTGACAATTGATTGATTAATAACCTTGCAAGGTAAACCTAAACACACGATAGGATGCCCTCACACTGGACAACCACCAGGCCGTTCCCATCTTTCTTCGGGTAGGTATCAGACCTACAATCCTCGGTACAAGGCTTACTGGTACGTCACGGCGGACCACCCAAACTCGCACAGGTACGCCACTGTTGCAGGCAGGTGGACACATCAGGTGTCCTAGGGGTAGTAGGGAAAAGTTCCCTTGCCATGTCCATAAGGTACTAGGCTTACCGGCCTCATTCCTGACAAGTGCTTAGTACGTTCAAAAGCTTAGCCCACGAAAGCCAGGAGCCTAAATCCCATGCTCTTACCACATGAGCAATCCATTTATAAAGATCTTATGATTCCAACATAAGGACCTATTCTCGCGAGTGACGAACATCACTCGACTTGTACCAGTCTTATAGCATAGCAGCTATCAACCTAGCATACTAGTAAGAGAACATATGTACCTAGGGATCATGCATCTAGGGTTTCATTCAACTCCTGAACGTAAATGCACAATCATAGCAAAGACAAATGCATAATTTTAAAAAGAAGGGTTAATGATCCGAGGCTTGCCTTCGTCAGCAAGGTTGGCCTTGAGCCCTTCTGGACTTTGGTCCAGGTCTTGCTGTATAGTGATGTAGTGCACATCTCCGTCAGCTCCTTCGTCTCCTCCTTCCGGCACGAGCATATGGTTACCGTCGGGAAGATCTACACGAGGATGCATATGCAAGATTTAATTAGCGATTTTTATTTAATTAATTACAATGCAACATATGACAACAATGAAGTGCATAGTTGGCCATATTCACCTTGACAAACACGTATTTGGTATATTCTTTCTATTAAAGTAATGTGAGGTGATGCTTTATTATTTATTCCTTTTGATAGTGACTGTGTACATATTTATGCAAATAAATTAATTTAATTTCACAAAACAGCACGGAAGTGGTCTTAACCATCTTAGCATGATTCACATCACATTCATGAGGTCATTAGGTGTGGTGTTGGGGTTTTCCAATTTAACTTATTATTAAGCTTTAATTGGCCTCCACGGCTTTTATTCATAAATAAATTAATACAATTCAGGGGGTGGTGTTTCTGAAGCACTATTGACCTAGATAAGGTCAATGAATAAGATTTCACATTTACGTGAGTTATAAATTAAATATACCGAAAATAACAAATTCTAGCTATCCAAACATGAGAAATGCATATAAAAATAAATAAAGCACTTTTGGTTCCCAACTTTCTCTCACTGATTCTCTGCTCCAAAACTGAGCTAGGCATGCAACAAACACATCAAGAGCTACCCTAGATCTTGAGCTATGCAATTACATTGACAATTAAGCATATTTCACAAATAAATATTTTTGGTAGTCATAAAATCATGGTTAATTCACCAAAGGTGTGTTTATGCATAAAAATATTATATCCAGAAGTTGAGCACAAAAAGATAATTATTTTAAGCTATAAAATTCATTTCAGCAGATTCATCATAAAAACACAATAAATCATATTAAAAGATTTACTCACTAACTTTGTGCAATTTTTGGTGCAGAGCCTAGGCATGGCATGTCTAGGGACATATCCACAATTCAGATTGAGATCACTTGTATATTTTGAACTACAGCAAATCTAGGTCAAGCTGATTTCAATTTTTCATGCAAAATATATCAGTCAAAAGTATGGTCATACTTTGTAAAAGTTATAGATACAGTCACATGGAAAGCACCAAAATTTTTTTATTTACATCATTTTTCTACGATTTTCTATGAATTTTACAAGGTTCAACACCTTCACCCTAGATCTAGAAGACACAGGTTTACGAACAGGTCCTCAGATTTCGCAAATAGACCCTCAGGATGAAAACTTAGATTGCAATTGGGTCCCTGACGCCATGGCCGGCGGAGGAAGCTCGATTCCAGTGAGAGGAAGGCTCGGCTAGGCCAGGAAAGTGCGGGGGAGTGGTGTAGGCTCACATAGGGTTCCATTCCGGGGCTTGGGAGGGTCGGAGAAGGTGCTGGAGATGACCGTCATCGGCGCGACGGCTCCGCGACCGTGGAACGGCACACTCTGGCGAGCAGGAGGCTAGACCCATGCGTGGAGATGGATTAGAGGCTGAAGCGGAGCTAGGGAGACACTTAGAGTGTTCGGTGGCGCTGGGAGCAAGCGGGAGAGGGAAAGCTCACTGTCGCGACTTCAATGCGGGTGCGGGCACGCGCGTGCCTTTTATAGGTAGCAAGCGGAGCAAGGTGCTCAACACTTCGTCGCGAAGGCAAGGAGGAGAGGACAGGGGGACCCGGCCTGCCGTGGGGTGCGTGCGGCATGGCCGGCGGACGGGGCACGGCACGGGCACCCGCCGGCGGGCGACGCGTGGCGAAGCGCGACTTACCATGCGACCCGGTCGGGCGCGGGAGTGTGGGGGACGAGCTCGCCGCGCCCGGCCATCCTAGCGGACGGAGGGGCCCCGAACGCCAAGGGGGCGAGCAGCACCGCATGGCGGCGCACGTGGGCGCGCCCTGGAGCGCAGGAGCGCGGCGCGGCACGACGTCGCCGGTTCGCATTCCACTTACCCCTGTTTGACCGACGTTTTTTCAAAATTTTCAAAAAAAAACTTCGAAAATGGTGAATACCAAAGTTGTAGAGTAACTATAGGAGAACATTTTTTGTAAAGGCCGACATATGTTTTGAGCAACGGTTGGAGCATGAACTGTTGGCAAAGATGATGCTTTCTTGGCGCCGGTGAATAGTACTCGGCTGCAGTTGACCAACTTGTTCACCCTTTTCCACTCAAAATTTGAAATGCCACCCAAAAGCAAAGTTGTGTCCCTTGAAAAACTGGACAACTTTTATATTGGGAGATTTTGAAGTGTTTAGGTGAAATTTGGAGAACGTGGCAAAAGTTCCAGGAAAGGTTCAACGACATTAGGGGTTTTGACCAACATTTGACTAGGGTTAGACCACTAATGCATGTTGACTCGCTTAAGATGATCATTAGTGATTGTTGGCTAGGTTTTCGGGGTGATGACCCAGGTTGACCAAGATTTGACCAAAGTCAACGTGTTTGACTTGGTTGACTCGGTCATTAGCACTATAATGCTAATTAAAAAACGTGGGGCGTCACAAAACTAGAGAATGAAAAGGGGCTTTGGCAAGAGGTGATTAAAGCAAAATGCCTCCAGAGTGATGGGGTAGGTACTGTAACACTCAAAATGGGTGACTCACTTGTGTGGGCTGATCTACTTAAATTCAAACAAATTTATCTCAGAGGGAGACAAATCATTAAATAATGGAAAACAAACTCTACTCTGGAAGGATAAATAGCTATATGACCAACCACTATGTATTGTTGCACCAGTGTTGTTTGACTGGTGCAAGGAAAAAATATAGCAGTCCACCAATTTCTGATGAGAAATGGGCAGATACCATTCAGTAGGTGGTTGCCGCCTATGTTTTTCGAGAAGTGGCTGGAAATCATAAACAAAGTGTACAGCTATGGATTTAGCATCAATGATGATGTGATCAAATGGAAATGGGGACGAAAAGGGACATTCACAACCAAATCATTATATGATCATCTCACAAAAGATGATGATGGGTTTCACTTCCAGCACATCTGGAAATCCAAGATCCCATACAAAGTTAAAATCTTCACTTGGTTGCTAAAAAACAATGTTTTACTAACTAAAGATAATATGGTGAAGAGGAAGTGGACTGGCAATCCAATATGTATGTTTTGCAATCAAACTGAAACAGCAAATCATTTATTCTTTCAATGTTGTGTTGCCAGATATGTTTGGGGTAGTTGGTGCTTGTTTTGGTACAAACACTATCCCAACCAATACACAGGGGTACAGACAGTGGATACAAAACCTGATCCCAAATGGAAAGGCAATTCATCACTTTGGTTTTGCTGTTATCTGCTGGGCATTGTGGAAATGCAGAAACAAAGTTGTGTTTGAGAAGAAACTAATCAAACACCCAGCTGAAATTGCTCTACACGCTTGTGCATTTATGTCTTATTGGGCAGGACTTTTCACTCTCGAGCTTCAAGTCAACGTGGCGGCAGGAGTTGACACAATTCTGGCGATTGCTCATAGACTGCTGAAGAAGAGGCCTGACATCAGAAGGCTGCCGGCGGGGGATGACTTTCATCCTGAAGACACAGATGAAACTTGATTGTCATAGAAGGGGAGTCTTTTGGACTGGAGAGGAAGTTCTGCTCCAGCTCAATTTGAGCGAAGTGCTGTAATAGCCTTAATGTCTCAGAGCAACTCCAGTAGCCTCCCTACTTGAGCCCCTACTCAAAAAGTAGGGGTTGAGAGCAAAAAAATGCACTCCGGCAGACCCCCCAACTTGGGCACCCAACACTATTCACACCCCCTACATCCACCTCCGGCCCCTTCTCCTACAGGTCCTGTAGGGAGCCCCTACTTGGTTGTTCTTGTTGTTTCCTCCTCCCGCACCGCATCGGAACCCCCTGTCTCCGCCCCTTCTCGCATGTGCTCTACTCTGCTGAAGCTGGGCATCTCCCACATCGCCATGGCCGCCCTATCGGCCGCTCGGAGCTTGGCGAGGTCCTGCCCGAAGCTCGTACACCTTCTCCAGCAGGTATACGTTGGCAGCGACACTCTCCCGGTGCACGCACCGCATCGCCCACGCCGCCAGCGCCAGGCACTCCTCCGCCACGTTGGGCCCTCCGTGGTGCTCGTACGTGAGGAACCACGCCGCAAACGGTGCCGCGGCGGCGTCCACGAACCCGAATGCTGCCCCGCTGAAGTACTCCCCCCCTGAGCTCGGACTCCAGCGCGCGCATAACGGTCGCCATCCCCGCCTCCCCACCGTCGGCGCCAGGCACTTCCCGCAGAGGTGGAGCCAGTCCGCGTACTCCGCCCAGAACCGCGCCCGCGTGTAGGGGTTGGACGCCGGCAGGAGGAGCGGCAGTGCCCCCGGGAAGGCCTCGTCGAGGTACTGGAGGATGGCGAGGGACTCGCAGACGGGGCGGCCATCGTGGAGGAGCACGGGGACCGTGCCGTGGACGGGGTTGGAGCGGCGGAGGAGCTCGAGCTCACCGGTTTTGCGCAGGGCCGCCGAGCGGGAGCTTGAGCTCACCGACCCCGCGAGCTCGCTCGCACGATTCGCACGCCCTGCGAGCCGCGCAGACGCTGCCTCGCCGGTCGGAGCCACTCCGCCTCACTGTGCAACCTCGATTCGTCACCTCCTCCTCGAATCGCCAGTCTGGGCGGAGCCACCGCGCCTGGGGCAAAGTTTGGGCACAGGGAGATGCGGGAGAGAAGAGAGGAGGAAGGAGATAAGGATGACCCACTGACGGGTGGGTCCCACTTGTTAGATCAAAATAGGAGCTTCTGTTGACGGTGAAAATCCGTCAACCTAGCCATGAGTTTACCTTCGGTGCTGGCATAAGTTTTATACCTTATCCATTGGTACTAACCTCCGTGGTATAACAAGTTCACGTGTGCATGTCGGTTTTGGAGTTTAGTGTTTATGCAGGGTTTTAGCGTTGAAAGCAAGACTTTCAGGATAAGTTCATCAAACACCTTATGACAAGACCTTGAAGCCCCGTACAAGTCATGCAATGAAGCAAACTTAACTCCAAGAAGCCAGGGACTTGATCCGAGAAGATGACAAACTCCGAGGACCTGACCAGAAAAGTGTTGAATCTTGCAAGACAAGAAGTTGTGCCCAATTCGGAGAGAAACTGACGACATGGACCTACATGCAGAAGGGGGAAACATCCAGAAAGCAAGGGAACCGACGTAGAGCAAAGGAGGCCTCGGGGGTGGGCCCCGGATGGGCCCGGTGCCGGCCGGCCCCGGCCGGTCGGCCCAGCCCAGTCCAGGGCCCGTTTGCCCCCTCCTTTGCCCTAGCCGCCATTCAGGCTATTTATAGCCCCCTGACCGAGAGCCACGCATGATCGAATTCGTCATCGGCCGCCGAGGAGCAGAGAAGAGAGGGACACCATCTCAGAGAGGAGATGGTCGAGCTAGTTGACTAGGGTTTCCCTAGCCGGCGTGGGAACCTTGCACGGAAGACCACGTCGGAGTTCCCGGAGCTAGAAGCAAGATCAAGGAAGGATCCCGGTGGTGATCTTGTGTATGTATCATTGTTATAGTTGAATTATCAAGTTGAATCTTTTCCTAGCGATCAAGTGTTTCCTCGAAGATTTCGTTTTTTGATCGGCTTTGCTTATTCCAATTCTATTCTCGAGATAGATTACATAGGGTGTTCTTGTAGCCGCTGTGGCTAGAGGTACACGCCAGATCTTCCGAAAGAATCTCGACTTGTCTTTTGACTCACCCTAGACTCCCCGCATGAGTAGGGATACGTTGTGACAGAACGGGGGTTCCGAAAGGCAGATGTTTTCGGATTTGGACGGGAAACCACGATTTAAAGAGGCTTCTTATAAGATTCGATTTGCTACTTCTTCTCTTGCTTGGAACTTCAACAAAAGGCTTACCTTGATCTCTCTAGATCGGTTTATCTATCCAATCTTACTTTGTTATCTCCGGTCTTTAGTAGATTAGATTAGTTTCGTGTCTTTTACCTAGATGCATTAGGGTTTCTTTTACCGAAGATTGGAGTTACTTGGCTTTACTAGATCATCTTTTGTGTCACACATTTATTCCACGGATTCGATACCTTGGGTTCACCACTCGAGGGAAGAAGGGTCCCTTGACTACGACGGGAGACTTGTCCGCTTGCAAGTCATAAACGAACTTTGATACAACTATTAACCGTCAACAGCTTCCAAGTTGGGTCTATTGCTGGAGTTGAGCACGAAATTGGAGCCCCAAAAGGTTAGGGAGAGCTCCTACTCATCCAAATAGGGCTCTAAATAGGTGTTATTGCTGGAGATGCTCTCACAAACATGTAAAATTACGTTGGATGATCAGACATCACACCTCCCTATCTCTCTCTTCTCTCTCCTAGCAGTACTCAGCTTACTAGCTTGAGTCATGTTAGTTAGTTGGGTCATCGCCTAGTTCCTTCTGGTAGAGATGGCAATGGGTGCCCGAAACCCGAGTACCCGACGGGTTTTACCCGATAAGGAGACGGGTATGGAATTATATTTCTACCCGCGAGTACATAAATGGGCAACATCATGTACCCATCGGGTAAGCGGGTGCGGGTGTGGGTACATACTACCCATACACGCATACCCGCGGGTAGAATAAACCCGTTTACAATATGTGATAAACGTGTGAAATAATGCATTGTTAGTGAAGGATAACTTAATATTGATAACTAACAAAAAAACTTATACTTTATTACACTATTAATTAGTTAACAATTATCATTTATCTTTTTTATCAATTAAATTCGTTGATGTATGCACGTTATCACGTGTTATGTTCTCAAATATATTAGTTTACATCAGGTATGCTATCGGGTATGGGTTACCCGACGGGTAAAAAAACCCGCGCGGGTACGGGTATGGGTAAGAACTCAAACCCGCATGCGGGTATGGGTTTTTTAGCGGGTAGGAGTTAGAGTTGGCGGGTGCGGGTATGGAACGACACTACCCGACGGGTTTCTACTCGTTGTCATCTATTCTGGCATCTAGTATGTAACCAAACTTGATTTCCGTTCATGTGATGTAAATGGGGAGACCCTGGGGTAAAAAAAAATATGACGAGTGATGGTATTTTAAATATTTTCTCTGAATACAGAATGTAGCTCATATTGTGCGTATATACATAGATTCAAGCACTCCTAACAAATTAATCATTCTTTATCCTGTAATTCTGAACACTCGTTTTTCAGATAAAAAGATCACCAGCACAGATCTTTTACAGAAGACCAAGTAAGACACAACCACATAACCGATTTTATTCAAATGTCTCATGATCTCTGCTGACTCTGCAGCTGTTGCTGCTGCTGTTGCTGCAAGCTGACAAGCTTGTAGTAGGCGCCCTTCTTGTTCTCGATCAGCTGGTGGTGCGCCCCCTGCTCGATGATCTTGCCGTCCTGCAGAACCGAGATGACGTCGGCGTTCTTGATCGTCGACAGCCGGTGCGCCACCATCACGGTGGTCCGGTTCTTCATCACCCGTTCCAGCGCCTGCTGCACCACGCGCTCCGACTCCACGTCCAGCGCGCTCGTCGCCTCGTCCAGGAGCAGGATCGCCGGGTCCTTGACGATGGCGCGCGCGATGGCGATGCGCTGCTTCTGCCCGCCCGACAGCTGCACGCCGCGCTCCCCGACCTTGGTCTGGTACCCTTCCGGCAGCGAGCTGATGAACGAGTGCGCGTTCGCCAGCTTCGCCGCCTCGATGACCTCGGCCTCCGTGGCCCCGTCTTTGCCGTACAGGATGTTCTCGTAGATCGTCGTCGCGAACAGCGCCGGCTCTTGCTGGACTAGCCCGATGTGCTTCCTCAGCGACTTCAGCTTCAGCTTCCTGATGTCCTTCCCTGCAAATCGCATCCATGTACATAGGCTTAGCAGAAGAATTTATCTGGAAAAACGGGAGCCGTTGTCGTTGAACGAGAGAGGTACCGTCGATCAAGATTCTTCCGGCGACCGGGTCGTACAACCGGAGGACGAGCGACAGCACGGTGCTCTTGCCAGAACCGCTCATCCCGACGAGCGCCATGCTCCTGCCGGCCTTCATCAGGAGGTCAAGGCCCTTGAACACGGTGACGTCGGGCCTCGCTGGGTACCGGAACTCGACGCCCTGCAGCTCGATCAGCCCTTCCACCCTCTTGATGTCCTCGCCGGTGTCGATCCGGACGTCGGTCTTACGGTCCAGGATATCGAACACCGAGGACACCATCTGGTTCCCTTTGATGATGTCAGGCGCCATCGCCAGTGTCTCTCCCATGGCCAGCGCCGTCACTATGAGCACCATGAAGGACTTCATTACCGACTTGAAGGTGGCCAGCTCCTTTCTCATCAGCTCCGAACCATACCTGAATTTCACAACATATTAATTATAGTTTACGAAAAAAAGTCTGAAATCAGTGTCCTCCAATATTTAACACTTACCATAAGGCCAGTGCATAAGAGGAGAAGAGGAAGAACTGGGATACACCGTAGAAGAGGCCGGCGCCCTGGCCGCGCCGGAAGGACCTCTTTGATGGCTCCTTAAGCTCATCTGCGTAGAGCTTCATCACCTTCTCCTCCGAGCAGAAGGCAGCCACCGTCCGGATGTTGCTCACTGCCTCCGCAGCAAGCATGTTGGCCTTCAGGTAGGACTTGCCAAGGTTGCCGCCGTAACCTTTCATGAACATTTTCTGTTTCAGAAAAAAAAAAAGACGATATCATGAATGTGAGGACGTACATAGAAAGCTATTTAATGATCAAGTTGTCAATTTGCTACTAACAAGACGTGAGCATGCAAGAGATTAGCTCACCTCGCTGATGTGGCCGCTGACCATGAGGGGGTAGGTGGCGAGCACGACAAGCGTGATCCTCCAGTTGAGTATGAAGGCGATGACGAGCGACGTCACGATCATGCCGACGTTCTGCAGCAGGATGGTGGAGCGGTCGACGACGATGGTGCGCACGAGCGTGGCGTCCGTCTCGAGCCGGGACGACAGCATGGAGCTGGTGTTGCTGGTGTCATCGAACCACCCGATCTCGTTACGCAGGATCGCCGAGAACATCTTCTCCCGGACCCGCAGTGTGAGCCGCTCGCCCATGATGCCGAAGCTCAGGTGCTCGATCACGTGGAACACCACCGTCAGCACGGCGCCGCAGCAGAAGAGCACGGAGATCTTGCGGACCTCCCGCTTGGTGGTCTCCCACCCCATGTAGTAGGACACCAGCGCCTGCGTGACGCCCAGCGCGAAAAGCGGCATCTGGGAGCCCGCCACGAAGGCACTCAGGGTGCCCGACACGCCGAAGAACCAGTCTGGCTTCACCATGGAGTAGAGCTTCTTCATGGACACGGGCTTCCGCTTGAGCGCCTCGTCGTGCGCCTCACCGGCGCCGTACCGGCTGATTGAGTCCTTGTCGGAACGGAAGCTAGCGCCCATGCTCGTCCTCCCGGACAACTCCCTTGAATACTTCAAACTACAAGCAGAAGTTTTACGGAGTAGTTCATCAGACCATGATGACACACTTGTTATCTCTGACGATGTTCATAACAGGTCCAGCAGTGTTACCTTTGTGGCCTGGTGATGCTTGCGCTGTTAGATAAGGATGGCTTCTGCTGAAGCTGGGCGGCCTCCTGCAGCTGGATCAGCGAGGAGTATGCACTGCACGGGTTCGCCATGAGCTGCTCGTGCGTGCCCGTCTCGACGATCCTGCCGCCGTCCACGACGGCGATCATGTCGGCGTTCCGGATGGTCGACAGGCGGTGCGCGATCACGACGGTGGTGCGTCCGACCATGACGCGGTCCAGCGCCTCTTGGACGCTCTTCTCGGACTCGGCGTCCAGCGCGCTGGTCGCCTCGTCGAGGAGCAGTACCGACGGGTTCTTCAGTATCGCCCTCGAGATGGCGATGCGCTGCTTCTGCCCGCCGGAGAGCTGGATCCCGCGCTCGCCGACCTGCGTCTCGTAACGTTCCGGGAGTTGGTTGATGAACGTGATCGCCTCCGAGAGCTTCGCCGCGTGGTTGATCTCCTCCATGGTGGCGTTCTCCTTGCCGTAGAGTATGTTCTCCCGGATGCTCGTCGCGAACAGGGCCGGCTCCTGGTTCACCAGCCCGATCTGCCGCCGCAGCCACTTGACGTCGAGCTCCTTGATGTCGTGCCCGTCGAGCCGGATCGAGCCGGACAGGGGCTCGTAAAAGCGCTCGATGAGCGAGACCACGGTGCTCTTGCCGGACCCGCTCCCGCCGACGAGAGCGACGATCTTGCCGGCCGGGAAGTCCAGGCTGAACCGATCGAGGATTACGACGTCCGGCCGTGACGGGTAGCTGAAGTGGACGTTGCGGAACTGGATGTGCCCGTCGACCGCCGGCAGCGTGCGACCGGTCTTGGAGCTCGCCTTGTTCACGGTGCTCCTCTCGATCATCTGGAAGATGGGGTACGCCGCCGTCCTCGCCCGCAGGAACGTCGATATGTTCGGCGCCGCCTGGCCGAGCGACCTGCCATTCACACAGGCACACATTCGAATTCCCGATTAATTGCTTGCCGACGTCGACAGCCATGACAACGACATGGCCTAGAGATCTGTGCACTCACAGGCCGGCGATGACGACGTTGAGCATGGTGGTGAAGGACTCGCCGCCGTTGGAGATCCGCTTGTGTACGACGAGGCCGGTGAACCAGATGAGCATCGCCCAGGAGAGGAAGAGCACCGAGTGCATGGAGCCGAGGCCGAGACCCTTGGCGAGGCCGCCCCTCTTGCCGTACTTGTACGTCTTCAACAGCGCCTCCCGATACGACCTCACGGCCTTCTCCTCGCCGACGAACGCCTGCACCGTCCGCACGTTGCCGATCACCTGCGGGCGGGGAAGCACGAACCTACGGCATCGTCAGTACGCGCGTCTCACAATCGATTACAGGCACAGCACGCATCGACAAGGGAAGGAGGATTCGAGGCGGTCGACCTCCTCGGCGATCTCGCCGGCCTTGACGTAGGACTTGCGGACGCGGGCCATGAGGCCGATGGTGACGTAGGCGTAGGTGCCGCCGGCGATGGCGATGAGCGGGACGATGGCGAGCGTGACGAGGCTGATCTGCCACACCTGCGAGAAGCCGATGGCGAAGCCGGCCACGAACCGGCTGATGTAGTGCATGAAGTTGCCCACCTGCAGGTGAGCCACGGAGGCACCATGGCACCATCCATTAGTTTGTGACCACGCGCACATAAACTCAGGCACGTAATTCCATGCATGATGTGCTCGCCGGCGTTTCCAACCGCGGTGAATCTGACCGGCGGTCGTTGCTCTGCAATTGAATTTTTTGTTGGTTTGGTTTTGACTGACTAGCGGAGATAATGGGCTGAAGTAAAGTGGGCTGAATTTAAGTTAATTAATGGGCCTGGTCGGAAATAGTTGCAAAATGTTTTCACAGACAACCGCTCGCTTCTCTGACTTCCAATTTTATTTCTGCCCACATGCATGTAACCAAAGAAACTTTTACGGGAAAAGCCACGTGGACAGATGCTGAACTGCTGAAAATTCTCAACAAAAAAAAAGGATGCTGAACTGCTGAAGCTTCTTTCCGAAACAGCCCGTGGAAAGTTTCACCTCCAAACCTGCGAACCATTGCAGATTTGCAGTACAAGTTGGTTGGCCGCCGTGGTTTTAACATACACGCATGATTTGGCACGAGCCAGAAGAGCTTTCAGGATTACGAGAGAGCAACCAACCAACTCCGGCCCGTCGAGATATATGGAGACCACGGTCGCTGTCACCACTCATGCTCTGCTGACTTCACGGAGCGTGCCCGAGCAAGGAAAGCGGCCCGCACAGATCAAGGTGCGGCGCGGGCGCGGCGGCATGCACGCACGGCACGCGTCCTGAATGGAGAATAGCGTGACCCCTTGCCCGTCACCCGGCAGGCCGGCAAGTAGAGTGAGGCTGTCCCTAACCATTTGGTGATCACTGATCAGCAACCACCTTGAGCGGCTCATAATTGAGATGCAGCTAGCGACATCAAAGAGGGGTTTTTTTAGGTCCCTGCCAGAAAGAAGAAAGCCGGGCGTGGCTTGGGCATGAACGCTGCGTGGCTGGGAGTGCCGGAGTGGGAGGTACGCAGGGGCAACGATCATGGGTGACATGCGTGAGCATTGACGCCTACAGTAGCTGGCTAGAATGAAACAGTGCCACATGTGAACACGATGTACTCGTGACAGGGTTACTGGCATGTGCAGAAACTCGTGACAGGGTGCTGTGTGTGCACCTAGAAAGAGGAACTCTCATCGACACTTTTTTGAAAGAAGACGACTCATCGTCTAATGGATAGGCGGCACGTACAAAATATGGACTGCAAATGTCATGAATTATGCTGCTGTTAATGGTTCCCAGCTTCCCATGGAGTAGATGTACTGAGGATCGTAAATTGGGGGCCAAGAAAAGGACTCTATCGCAGTCAATGACAAAGAATGACTCCGTACGATACGATCAAGATCTGACGGTGGCAGGCTGGGTGCGCCGATTTTTTCTCTCAGGGAATACGCCGAATTACTATGCTCAAAACGGGCCCACCGGCCGGTTGTATAACTTGTGGGGGGCAGATTCCACGTGTGGAAAATTAAGGGTCCCTTTGGCACAGCTTAAGGAGCAGCTTCGGCAGCTGTTTTTGGCACAGCTGTGCCAAAGGGGTCAAGAAAACAGCTTCCCCCACGAATCGCTTCACCTCCTCTCGTGAATCCCGCTCTCTAGAGCGAAAACGCCTGGACGCAGCTGAAAAAGGGAGCTTCACCCGCTTCGTCTGCGGCTCCTCACGTCCGTGGATTGTGGTGCCCTTCGGTGGGGCCCGCCAGGACGCCTTCGACTTGCCCTCGGGCGTGGCCCGGAGCTCGACGGCGACGACGCTGGAGGACAGTGGCGCTGGCGCAGGGGAGGTGAAAGCCGGCGGAGGAGCCAGGAAGGAAGGTGGAGGCGAAGGGGCGGACGAGGCCGGCGGCGGGCGCGGCCCGGAGCCCATCGGCGGGGGAGCCGGCCGGCGCTAGGAAGAGTCCGGCGGCGCTCGCCGGGCACACGGCACGGTCCATCTCAATGGCGGCCCTCCCGTGCCACGGGCCGTGCGAGCTCGCCGAGCCGTGTTGTCATTCCGTGAGCCGACGGCGGGGGGTGGTGGCGCGCGGCGGCGGCGGGCGTGGTGGAGGACAGCCGGCGGGCAGCGGCCGTGGTGGAGAACGGCCAGTTGGACGGATTGCGGTTGGGGTCTGGGGAAAGAGGAGATGAAGCGGGGGAGACGAGGCAGGATGGAGATGAGGACGCGGATGGATAGGGTGGAAGGCAAAACAGAGAAGATAAAGAGAAGAAATGAGAAAAGAAAAATAGGAAAAAAATGAAAAATAAAAAGAAGTAAATAAAAAAATAAAGAGAGAAGGGCATTATGGTCATTTCACCCTCTCATCACGTGACACGGCCAGGAGAAGCTGTTTTGACAAACGTTTCTTTAAAACTGATTCAGCTTCACCAACAAATCCGCTTCACCAACCCAACCACAACTGTGCTAAACGCACCCTAAGCGTGACTGACTTTTGCCGGGATCGAGCTTTTGGCCCACACATGCGCCGAGACGTTCTAGAAGCCCGTACTGCCATTGTTGCCAACATTTTATTTGTTTTTTACCGCTGGAAGAAAAAAGACGAACCGACATTGCAAATACTGTAAAAATGTACTCCAAGATTTATTATTTCCATCCCTTTTCCCGTATTAGTCCTTGTCAACTATTTAATGATATGATGCCTCCAGTTTTAGTTGTTTGTTAGGCTCACCTACACTTTATTCTAATCCATAAATGTCATTATTATCAACTGTAATCTGTTTGTTAATAAACTGCTCATCAACACAAATATTATATACACGCATTTTTTTGCAGAAACAACTAATCTTTGCCCTTATTAACTGTTTTATGATGCCTACATTTTGTTTGTTAAATCACTCATCAGCACTAGTATGTGTTTCATTTTAGCCTAAAAGTATATTTATCCTTCATCAACTGTAAAAAAATACTTCTTTCTGAATTCAAGCTTCGTTTGAGATAATAAATAATTAACCCCCAGATGGACTGACACGGAATTTACCACTCCAATCTGGCAATCTACATGCATTGGTAGCGAGCAGTTTTATCTAAAAACACAAGCTCATCAACGACCCAATTTGGTGGACCAAGAATCTTGTGAAAGCGATAGGTAACACAGCACATGAGCCGTGCTAGGATGGCCCTTTATGAAGCCACATACTCCTAGCATGTGAAGAGACTACAGAGTGCAACAAGGTGAGGTACGTACGATCCATCTAAACAGTCGGTGCATCATGATAGACATTGATTGTGCTTTATGTCAAATCTTGAGATGTGGTAATGAATGCTCGATCATCTGCTAAACTTTAAAAGAAAACAATTCCTCTAACCATGGAAGAGTTCGTTGCTATTTTCCCTTTTTATTAACTCTGGTAGATGATTTGTTAGGAAAATCAGCACAATGACATGATGATATGGATGGGCTTATTCAATTCACAAGAAGGTACTCTTTTGATGACTATTTAGAAAACATGCTCACCGAGTTAACTGTATGCATGCATGCATGGACTTGAATAAACACTAGTTTTTCACGTACTACTACTTCTAAAAAAATAGTACTACTCTAAATCGTCAGTCGTCACTTCATAGCTGGTGAACACACCAACGGATAAATTCA
This sequence comes from Cenchrus americanus, assembly GCA_947561735.1. Classification (NCBI taxonomy): domain Eukaryota; kingdom Viridiplantae; phylum Streptophyta; class Magnoliopsida; order Poales; family Poaceae; genus Cenchrus; species Cenchrus americanus. The sequence goes on along the minus strand of OX387241.1, from coordinate 25,225,289 downwards.
GGTACCAAACCTACCCTCGCTTGCACATGGGTGAAGTGAAGAAATCCATTGGTTGAATTAAAGTCGACCTGTTCCCGGAAATGAATTCAAACTGATCGAGAAGCTCTAGCAGCTCGGCGCGGTACTTTGCTGACTCTGAATCCTGCAGCGTACTGCTGCCCCCGCGCACGCCTTGAATGCCCCTAACCAACCACCTCTCGTAACTCCGGGCCGGGCCCGATCAGATTAGCGCGCACCCGCCGCCTGCTGCCCGGCCGTTAATTCCTCTCGTCATTTTCCCCTTCCGGCGAGCTCAGGAATGGCAACGCGCGGGGGTGAGGTTTACGTGCGCGTACCTTCTCGGAGATGGCGTCCTGGACGACGAGGATGTCGCTGGTGATGGCGTTGATGACCTCGCCGGTGGACGCCTCGGTGTCGAAGACGGCGATGTCCTGGTCCAGCATGGCGCGCAGGTACGCCAGCCGCATCTTCGCCGCCTGCCGCTCGCCCGTGTGCATCCAGCACGCCACCTCTGCAATTAACACCACACACGCATGTCATATCTTACCGCTTGCTTTGCCGGTCGCATACTCGCATTTGCGATAGGGGCCGGTGTCTCGTTGCACGCACCGGTCCACGACGAGAAGAGGATGACGATGCCGAGGTACACGAAGTCCAGCGAGTACTGTGCACGCGAAACGGAACGGAACGAAAAACGTCAGCCGGAGTCGTTGTCGCTAGCAACCAAAAGCTAGTGCACGACAAAGGTGGTGTGAGCTGAGATCCTCCGAAACGGCCGGAGATGCGCGTGCGTGGCGCCGTCTGGAGTACTGGTATACAAGGAGGTTTATTACCTTGGCGACGCGGCCGGAGACGGTGGTGGGGAAGAGGTAGGCGAGGCCGATGATGTTGATGAGCTTGCCGAAGAAGATGAAGAAGACGGGCACGGAGGCGCCGTGCGCGCAGGCGCCCAGCGAGCCCACCGCCATGAGCACGCAGTCCCACTGGTCCGCGAACGAGAACAGCTTCAGGAACGGCACCTTGGCCACCTCCTCCGCCGCCTTCTTCTTCTTCCCGCCGCCCTCCTGGGCCTGGGCGGCGCCATTCGCCGATGAGCTCATGCTCCCGCCGCCCGCAAGGTCGACGGGCCGGAGATCGCGGCGCGGAGGGCCCAACCCGTGCCTGTGTGTCTGGCTGCCCTCGCTGGGAGTGATGGCGGGTGTCTGCGCCCGCTGGTGGGGCTTTAAAAGAGTTTGAAAAGGGGTTTGGTTCGGTGCGTGCTGGCCTGCTGCCGTGCTCTCGCCCGCTGTGGTAGGCTGTAGGAGCGGTGAACCCGCCAGGCGCCAGCATTTCAGATGCGCGCGGGGCACATGTGGGCAGAGGCAACCGACTCGTTAAATGGCGATCGGAAGGAGACGTATAGTGGTTTGATTCGGGTAGGGCCAGCCGGCCAGGGCATCAGCTGGCCATGGCTGCTGCCTTGTTGTCTTGTTGGGGCTGGGTGACAAGTACTGTAGGTGCAGAAGTCAAGTGGATTTGTCTGCATTTCGATTAATGCTTCCTGCTAGAGGGCACGGATAAGAAAGATAAATGCTGCTATTTTAATCACTTCGACAGCTTACAACACCCTCTACTGAAATAGTAGCTCTCAATTTGTACTCTAATTCACTATTTATCCGTCACATCTTCCCTTACAGCACGCACTCTAACACACGCTTTTTGCACAACTTTCCACTGTAATACACTATTTCAACACTATTTATTCACGTAAGATTGACGAACTAGTGACCAACAACCACGTAATGTGTGTCCAACGAACCCGTGTTGTTGTAAAATCTATCTTTTTTTCTTAATATAAAATAGAAATTTCAGAGTGCTTTAAATTAATAAGAACAGTTCATTTCACAAATCTAACAGTGGAAGTATGACACACTAAAAAGGAAGTACCATAAATATTTTAAAAAATATTGTGTAACTCTTTTAATTATGTGTAAATACATTGACTTTTTATAAAAAGAATAGTATTAGTAGGAAAGAAAAGTACCTACAAGTATCACATATATTTTCAAGCAAAACTACCGTAATGAAGCTCAAAATCAAAATATACAGCCAACTGATGTCAATGATTGCAGGCATTGCTCAGAAATACTTTTAAAAAATATGGATAACTTGCGCATGGGGGTATTTGTCTGTATTTCAACTTGGTCAAGGACGGTAGACACTTGAGAGTTGAAGTAGCCCATACTACATTTTTGCCCTTTTTTCTGTCTCCCCTCGAACTCGAAGCAGCTAAACTGAAGCACACGTACAGTTATGCCGCAGTGAAGGATGCACAGTACGCTACTGTCGTCCTGTTTGTGGCTGAGGATTCGTTCCCCCAGATGATTGGAGTAGTTGTACTACAGTTGAGAGTTGCTTGTACAGTAGAATTGTAGTCCATCCTACAAAAAAGTACAGCCTCATCTTGAGAGTTTGTGAAGGCAGACAAAGGTGTAATTAAACTAAGCCTGCCACTGGGGAGGGTATGGACAAATCCACTCTTGTTCATACCCAAATCCAAATAATTATTATCCACTTCTTACCCTCCCCATTCCCACCCATACCCAATGGATAACTAATTTTGTACTAGATTCTATACATACCCAATTGATTATTTGCACCCTCCCCACACCTTACCCTCCCCATTTCTTCAATGGATAATTATTTTCTACCCATACCCTCCCCATTTGAGGTGGGTGTGGATTTGAATATGGACAATGGATAAAAAACAACAGGCATAAATTAAACAGTAAAGACCACCCTAATCTACAGACGAGTTCACCTAAACCTAAACCTAAACCTAAACCCTGCAGCACCAATAACATTCGCCAGCAGGGCGACGCCGCACAACGGCACAAGGCCTTGGCCAGCTTTTGGTTTTGGCAGCGGTGCAGGGCAGCTTGAGGACGTCATGGAGACGAAAAGGAGGAGGAATTGAATGTGGGAGGAGAATACAGTTGGGGACGGGATAGGTGACGGTGTGTGTTGTGGCACGGGCCAGTGTTCACACGGGGACGGGGCAGCAGATACAGGGTGCCGCGTGGGGTCTCCGACGATGACCCGCTGGCTCCGCCGCTCCGGCCGGCGGGCGACGCTCCCCCAACTTCCCCGGACACGCGATTTTTTTTGTGGCGAGGACCCGGGAATCCTTTTCGGGGCCCCAAGTGCCGGCCGTTCTTGCAGGTGTGTTTTGCTTGCGTCGGGATTGGTTGCCGCGGATCCGCCTTGCTGCTTCTTCTCCCAAACAATTGCAGAGCAAGAGCAAAGAGATGTGCGTGTGGTTGCCGGCTTGCGGCCCAGGACACGACGAGGATGATCTGAAGTGTGCAGTGGCATCCGTCTTCCCATAAGAGCAACTCCAGCAGATGGAGCAAATTTCACCCCTATATCAAGCTATTGGGGGTGGAGTAAAAATATTTTCATCCCAAAATACAATTTGCTCAAACAGTTTCCCTATTCTCCTCCCCCAACTCATGGGTCCCACCGCGCCATGTCAGCTTCTCCTTCCCCTCCGCAAATCAGAGATTTTTGCCCCCCCCCCCCCGCTCCAACTCCACCACCGGGACTCACCTGCAACCCGAGGCGGCCGCGGCCATGGCCACCTTGCCGTTGATCCACCCGTCCGGATCAAGAACCACCCCAACCACGCCCGGCACGCAGCATCCTCTGCCCGCATCCCTCCCCAACCACGCCCGCACGCACGCGCCGGCCGCCGCCGCGCCATGGCGGCCACCACGGATGAGGCGCAACGGGGAGCTCCCCGACGCGGTGGTGGAGGACATCCTCCTCCGCCTCTACGTCGGGGCCGACGTCGTCCGCGCCTCCGCCGCCCGCCAAGCCTACCGCCGCATCACCCGCGACCGCGCGTTCCTCCGCGGCATCCGTCTCCCGGCCGCCCCCACCCACCGCCCGTCGTCGGCGCCTTCGACTCCGAGCCCCTCGGAGACGACGACGCGACGTCCCACTTCCACCTCGTCGAACCGCCGCACCCTTCCGCGGAGGCCGCGCTCGCCATCGCGCGGGCGGCCGATCCGACCTTCTCGTTCCTCCCCGGTCCCGTCGGATCCCGGCGCGTCCGAGACGTCCGCGACGGACGCGTCCTCCTCTCCCGTCCCGGCAACGCCGACGCAGCCTCCGACGATCTCGTCGTCGCGACCCGGTCCACCGCAGTTACGTCCAAATCCCACCGATCCCCGACGGCCTCACCGACGCTCCCCGCCGCTACGCGCGGCCGGAGCTGGCCGCCATGGCCGGCCGCGACGAGCGGGGCTGGACCGCAGGAGGAGCTTTGGGGCGAGGGGGCAGGGGAGTGAGTGGGTCCCACAGAGTAGGGGGTGGAGGAGAGATCCCCTCTATAGAGGGGATAGAGAGGGATTTTTAGTCCATGGAGAAAAAGAGGGGAGAGGATAGGGAAGCTGCTGGAGAGGTTTTTTTAGCATTTGATCCCTATATCACTGTTTTTTGGTATTGGGGATGGGAAAGGGGAGCTGCTAAAGTTGTCTAACGCGATCGCTTTCTTTCGCAATCCAGTAGTCGGCTGACAGCTTGAGGCGGTAGCAGGCACGTCGTCCCCTCACTCAGCCTCAGTCAAATGGGTGCACGCGTTCTGCGGTAGCTAGCTTATGGTTGGCGTCCGCACGCGGCACGTCACACAGCAGCCAAGAGGAACAGAGCCACGGATGCTTTCAGAGTTTCCGTCATCTGGCTTCGGCCATGTTTTATGGTAGATGTTAGTGTTAGTGGTAGTTTTAACACCTTCAAATTGGTCATGTTTGGCGATTGGGCTTGTAGTCCAATGGTAGGACGGTCCAGTGGGACGCTGCCCACCAGGGTTCAAATCCTGGTGCTCGCACCTTTTCCTGGATTTATTTCGGGATTTCCGGTGTTATGCATTAAGTGGTAAGCGACATTTCCGTCGACGACGAGGCGCCAGTGGTGACTTCGAGAATCTCCAGATTTGTCGGTGCTCAGTCCCGCCAGTGGTGACTTCGAGAATCTCCAGATTTGTCGGTGCTCAGTCCTTCGGAGGTGCTCATTGGACGGTAGGGTTTGCGTATGTGTATTCATAGGGGTGAGTGTGCGTGTTATGAGCGTTTGCGTTGTACTGTGTGAATCCCAAAAAAAATGGTCATGTTTGGATGGAGGTGTTAGTTTGCATGTAAAGTAACTTTTCAAATCATTTGAAAAGGAGAGAGAAAAAAAGGGTGACCAAACTAACACCAAGTACCACCTCTTGGAGGTGTTAGTTGGGGTAACACCAAATTAACACACGTGTTTGGCTCCAAAGTATTAGTTCTGGTGTTAGTTTGCTACAAACTAATACTAACACCTCCGTACAAACATGACTTTCGTCTACCGCGCTGAACGATGTGGTTGCTTTGCACGCGTGCATGGGCGCAACTGCTTCCAACCAAACTAAACGCGATAGGGACGAGGACGGGTTACCAAACTAAACGCGATAGGGACGAGGACGGGTTAGTTCTGGCCACATCACCGACTCCTCGAATGGGAAATAATATAACAACTGATAACGTCTCTGTCCGGGGCAATCGACGTCGGGAGCTCACAAGTTGGGCGCGTCACGGTCACAACATCAACGGCTGCCCTTCTAGCTCGTGTCTACAGCACTACAGACGAGAAATGCATGGCTGCATCGTGAGCTATACATGACACCGGTCACCGGACGAAAGTTATGTGAAGTGGTGAACATGGCCAACGAGGCGGGAGCCTTTGTGACCTTACCATTAATTTTCAGTAGTTGAGGTAATGAACATCTCAGATTCTCAGGGCAAGCAATAAACGCGACAGAACTGGAAGACTGAAGAAAACAGCGAGAGCAAGCGTAACAGACTCACAGGTAAATGTCGGTGTTACAGATATCCAGAATTCCAGATTGGCAGCTCTAGGCACAAGCGTGAAGGTCGGCGTCTCGGCCAACTTCCTCAGTGTTTCATGTCTTCTGATAGAGATTTTTCTTTTCTGATAAAGAATTTCACGGTGATCTCACAACCCGTAGCAGGACAATAATGTTTTGGTTGCAATCAATAGGAGGAACAAAACAGAAAGGCAGATTTCATAGCTTGAGCACAGGTCACCCGGACGCTTGAAAGGGCAATGATATTGTTATTGTCTCACGTCAACGTCACCACTTTCCCTTTGTTGCTGGTTTGTGTCGGTGCGGAAAGTAGTCCCGACACTAACTAGTAATGAGCGCTGAGATCTGCCTCTCGATGGGCCGGTGCTAGCAACTAATGACACTGGATTTATCCTGGTTCCGGCCGGGGCCGTACGTCCAGCAGTGATGTGCTCGGGGCACTGTATTACTTTGCATCGTGGTGCTCGTAGAGGGGGGCTACTAGCGTGGTGGGAGAGGAGGCCTGGCCTCCAGGTCCCAGAGGTATTGATTTAGGCGAGTGCCAATATCGTGGAGGGAGAGCGTGTGGGTGATTGCCGTCCGTCGTCCCGTCTCTTCTGCGGCTAGGGAACTGCTCCTCCTTTTATACGCCAAGAAGGGAGCAGTTTACACGCGTGCCGCACTATTTTCCTACGTGTGGGACATGGCGAGCAGTGCCATGGAGCTGACGGCCGTCCTGCCGAATCCCGCTCCAGTCGATGCGTCGTGGGGCGCCCTGTACTCGTACGGGAGCGGCTTCGAGGGTGGCGGCGTAGTGGTTGGTCGTCCGGTCACCGCCGCGGGCCGATTCGAGGGTGTCGTCAACGGGGGGCCCGTACGCGGCACAGTGGTAGTCGTGGCGACGTCTTGTCCCCGTGCACTCCAACAGCATTGGGATGTCGTCACAGTGCTCGGCGTGGCGCGGCAGTGGCGGGGATGGCCGCACAGGGTTGACAGCGACGGGAAAGACCGCTCCCGCCGGCCTAACGCCACGGCGTGGCCCTGCATAGTCACGGAAAAGGCATTCGAGGGTGCCGCCGGCCCTCCTTTGAGGGCTCGGCGCGTTAGCCGTACGGGGGTAGGCAGCACAGTGTCGCGGAGTTGACACGGGCCTCATCGCATAGCGCCACAAAGTGGCGGGGATGGCCTCCCCAGGGAGTCAGTGGAACAGCGCCGGGACGCGATTCCCGGGCGTGCCAGGGTCGTGGCGTGCGTCCTGTGGTGTCAGAGCATTAAGTGCCCGTACACGGGGGCAGGAGCGTGGACGACGTGCATGCAGGTGCCCTCGAGCGAGGCGGTCCTCGCCGAGGGGGCGTTGAGCCCTCGAGGGAGGCAGACCTCGCCCGAGGGGGTGTTAAGGCCTCGAGCGAAGCGAACCCCGCCCGAGGGGGCACGTAGCCCTCGAGCGAGGCGGACCTTACTCGAGGTGGCGCGTAGCCCTCGAGCGAGGCGGACCTTACTCAAGGGGCGTTCCGTTGTGCCGCCCTGGCGTGGTACGGGGACCGCCAGGACAATGATCGTGTCGTGTGCTTTGGGTTCGTAGGTTAGTCCGTGATTTTCGTTTCTGCGGGTTTTAAGCGGGTTTCCCTTGGTTATTCAGGGGACACTTATGGCTGTCCCCGACAGTAGCCCCCGAGCATCTGCGGGTGTACCGTCAGTGTCCCGCAGATGCTGAAGCTTGCTGATGGGACATTCTTCCCTCCTGGTTGCTAAATGTTGTTCCGTGGGGCCGCGTCAGCGGACCCGCGGGTCTAGCCCCCGAAGCCCTGCAGGAGCGTGAGTGCTCCTGCAGGGTTTTTTCGCGAGTTTTTTTACCAACGTGCAGGGTGTTTGTTTCAACCGGCATCGGTGATGTTCCAGTCGGCTTCGGTCACGAGCACATGACTGGTATTTCTTGCGTTCGGTGCACCCTAGGAGGTGTAGCCGTGCGTCGAGCCCCCGAGCCTGTGCCCGTTCGAGGCGATCGGGGTGAGCTCTCCGTCTTGTTTCAAACGCGCCCTCGCCGTCCCTTCGCGGGGCGGAGGGTGAGGTTTCCACAACCCCCATCGATCGGGTCGCGGATTGCGGATTCCTCGTCGAGCTGCTATCGGGTGGTTCAAGTGGACGCCCATGCCCCGTTCGATAAGGGTTGGCTCGTGGTCCAGAGACTCGTCCATAAAAGCGCTCGCGCGGGTTTGCTAGGTGGGGCTCAGTCCTGTTCGCTAGGGACCGAGGGCGCGGAAGCTCTCCCTCGGTGGGATCCCCCCGACTAGCTGCTCTCACTGGCTCTCGAACACGACATGTGGGGCGCCCTCGAGCCGGCGGGCTCGAGGATAGGCTCGAATGCGCGCGCCCTCGTCGTCCCTGACTCTGGCGATCTGGGGCACCTGTTCGAACCTTCGAGGGTCAGGTTTCGAACCCCTGATCAGTAGGGCCGTTGCGGGGTGGAAGTCGGTTGCCCCCGACTTTTGGCATCTGCAGGTTTCGAGGGTTCGCAGTCGGGCCGGCCCTCGAACCACTGAACAGTAGTTTTTGAGGGCACTTGTGGCACCCGTTCACGCTGAGCGGGCTTCGAGGCCACCGGTCGGTAATCGCACCCTTCGAGGGTCAGGTTTTTCGAGCCTCGTGCTCGGGCCATTCAAGGGTCATCCTTACTGGATAAGGGACGGGGCCATTTATTGCCCACTGTCGTGTCCACAGTCGTGCGCTGCGGCCGCGCGCGTAGTGGGCGACGTGGGCGGGCGGGCGTGACGGTCCGCCGCGGCTCTTCGGTTGCCGCGCCGTAATGATCGCGCGCGCGTGCGCCTGGTCACTCCGGTCGTGGTGGGTCTCGCCCGTCAGTGGCGGGCCGTTCGCTTGCAGTTAATGCACGCAGAGCGTGCGATTCGAGGAGCGTGGCTCCATGGATCTATAAATCAGAGGGGGAGGGTGAGGTGAATCTTTACCTCAATGCTTAGCGCTTGTCGTCCTCGCCCCTTCCGCTTCCGACCCAGAGCTGCGCTCGCCCCTTCGTCTTCGCCTAGCACTTGCTTCGCGCTCCGCGCTCCTTCGCCAATCTGCATGGCTCCCCCGCAGTCCATCACCGTTATCGACCCGCTGCCATGGCCGTGTTCAACGGCGACGAGGATGGCCCTGAGCGAGCTGGTAACCGCCGGCCAGCTGGCGGCAAACGAGGACGGGCGGCCCCCGGCGTGGATTGACCCGCCGGCGAGGGACCGGGAGCCCAACCCACCGTTCGGGTACGTCGTTAGCTTCATTCGCTTCCATGAGTGCGGCTTCGCGGCGCCGACGAGCTGTTTCTTGCGCGGGTTGTTCTTCCACTACGGCGTGGAGCTGCACAACTTCGCGCCAAACGCCATCTTGCAGGCGACCACATTCGTCGGCGTCTGTGAGGGATTCCTGGGGATCCCGGTGAACTGGGATCTCTGGGTCCACCTCTTCCGCGTGGAGCTGCACACAGTCACCACGCCGGAGCCGAACACGCGCCGCGCGGTGCGCGCCGGCGATGTGACGATCACGTTGCGGGAGACGCGCGAGGAGCTCTACATCCCCTGCACAATGACCTCCAACAACGCCGAGTGGGAGCGGGGGTGGTTCTACCTCCACAACGACGAGCCCGGCCTGCCGCCCTGGACTGGCAAGGTCGTGAGGGAGAGGGCCGATAACTGGCGGCACGACATGTCGCCTTCCTCCTGTCGAGACCGGCTGGACTCAGCCTTGAAGGCGCTGAAGGCGCTGGCAGACGCCGGGCTGACCGCGGCCTCGGTTCTTGCCAACCTTCATCATTGGCGGATCGTCCCTCTCATGGAGAGGTGGCTCCGTATCTTCGAGATGGAGGAGACGGCCGATCCCGTGGCGCTGGCGCAGTCGCGGCTGCTGCCTGATCCCCTTCCACGGGAGTATGCGGCCACGCGGGCGAGGCGCGCCATCAACCTCAGGGCCCTCAAGCACAGCAACGACGACCTCTGGTCATTCTCCATGCTACCTGAGGGCCCGCTGGTGAGTAGGGTTTCCTTTTTCTCTCCCGCCATTCTCTTGCGACGTGTCGGCGAGGTTTGACTTTTCGTTTATCCTGCGCAGTTCATGGTTGTGAACGTCGCACGGTCCGACCCGCCCACGCCTCGAGCCCCGAGCGCATGCGCGCGGCGCAGCGGCGGGAGCAAGAGCGGGCGGCGCGCAAGAAGGAGAAGAGGATCCGGCGGCGGGAGCACCGGGAACACAGGAGTGAGGAGTTCCGGCTGCGCGAGCAGCTGGGACTCTCCTCCCTGGCGACTTCGGAGTACTCGTCGTCGGACGACGAGGAGGAGGAGAGCGATGGGGGACGGGCTCCCCCCGAGAGGTGGGAGCCTTCGCCCCCTCGCCCAGAGCCGCGGAGGCGGTGGAAGAGACAGCACCTGGGGCGGGCGCGGGAGCGCCCGCCACCAGGCAACCTGCGAGAGAGGCGATGCGCACCGCGGAGGCACCGCGCGCGCCGATGGGACGACTGGGGGTGCGGCGGCGGCCACGCCGGCGGCAGCAACAACGTCCGTCGAGCCCCTGAGGAAGAGGAAACGAGGATTCTCCACCCTGAGGTAGGCGACCGCTCCCCCATAGCCACGTCATTTGAGCGGGCGAGAGCTTAACCTTCCCGTCTTCGCGTTCGCAGGGTGGCACCCACCGTGCCTCCCCTCGCACCTGCCAAGGTGCTGAGGTCAGACGCGACCGTCCCTACTAGGAGGCGTTCGTCGAGGGTGTCGCGGTCGGCCGGGAGCGCGGCGACGGCGGCGAGCGAGGGCTCGCGTGGCGCGGCTGAAATCTCGGAGCCGCGGCCGGCGATGGCGGCTACGCAGTCGGCCGCGCGCGGCGGCGTCGGAGACACGACGAGGCCACGACGGTCGCGGAGCCGCAAAAGGCGGCGACGGCCGCGGAGCCGCAGCAGGCGGCGATGGCCGCGACGGCGACCACCGCCACGGCGGTTGCCGTGCCGTCAACTCCTCCGGTGCCCACCGCTACCGGTAGCCCTCGAGCGGCGGTGGTGGAGGTCCCGATGATGATGACGTCCCGCCGCCCGGCCGGGATCAATGGGCAAGCTCGCCGCATCGCCCCCGAGCCCCCGACGGGGCGCTCGTGGTCGGGGCGATGTCGGCGCGGCCGCGGGGGGGGGGGGGGGGGGTGCCGGGGCCTCGTCGTCACACGCCGGACCCGCGGCGTCTCCGGAGCAGGAGCGGGAGCATGTCGGCGCGCCGCCGGCCCACTTCGTCAAGGCCCAAGCGGAGCAAGGGTTGTGGCAGGAGCTCCGCGATCACAGCGCTTCGCTCAACCAGGCGTTGAACGAGGCGCCGCGGATCCACAGCGGTCCCGCGTGGCGTGTATTCCAGGTTAGTTGGGTTTCGCCAAGTCTCGCAGTTCCTCCTCCTGCTCTCTTTCACGTTCATGCCTTTCCTGACTCCTGCTCTTCTCGCCTTGCTCGTTTGCGGCAGGAGCTGGAGCGTCGGGCCCGGGAGAGATACGACACCCTCGACCGGTTCGACGCCGACCTTCACTGGTACCGGGGGCAGTACGAGGCCCTCGTCGCCCTCGTCGAGGCCCTAAGGTCGCCAGACCGGTGGCTGGCGTACAGGGCCGAGGCCCTGTTGGACCTACCTCTGGAGCAGGGTGCCCAAGCCGCGGGAGGCGCCTCCGCGGTCGAGAGGTTGAGGACGGCGCTGGTGGAGCCAGACGATGCGTTGCGCAGGGCTCGCGAGGACCCGGCGGGGGGGGGGGGGGGGGGCTCCGTCGCGGCGGTGTGGGGGCCGAGGTCGCCACCGCTCGCGCCCAGCTCCAACAGGACCGCGCGGCCCTCGAGGGGGCGCGGGCACGCGCAGCCGAGCCGAGGAAAAGTCCAAGGAGGCGGAGGGGCTGAGGACGACCCTGGCGAGCAAGGCCGCCGCGCTCGTCGCGGTGGAGGAGGAGCTTCCGTCGGGGAAGGGGTGGCGCGCCGGCAAGCGGAGACCCGGCTCCCGGCAAGAGCAGGCTGCTCTCACCGAGGCCCGGGCCGCGCTCGAGCGGGAGCGCTTGGCGCGGGAGGAGGCTCTGGGTCAACTCCAGCAGGAGCGCGCCGTGCTCGAGGGGGCGCTGGACACCCTCAAGCAGGGGGAGGACGAGGTGTCGAAGGTCAACGGGGAGCTGGTCCAAATCAGCATTTCGCACGAAGATCTGCGCCAGTCCCTTGAGGAGCAGGAGGCCACGGTCCTTGACCTGCAGCGCCAGGCCGAGGAGGCGCGCCAATCCCTCGAGGGGGAGAAGAAGCAGGTCGAAGGTGAGTTCACTTTCGTCCGCTTTTTGCTTGTCAATTTGTCTTTTAGGGATTCGCTCCCAACTTTGTTTTTTTTGTTCGTGGCTTTCAAGCCTGCGGACCGCCCTGGGGAACATGACCACCCAGGTCGAGGCAGTGCAGACGGCCTACAACTCCTCTCAATAGGAGTTGGAGGCGCTGCAGGCCGCCGCCCTCGAGACCTGCCAAGGGATCGAGGAGGGCGAGGCACAGGCCGGGAGCTCGCTGGCGAGCCGCCTGCGCGCCCTCGGGGGCATGTCTCCCAGCGCATGCGCCGTGCCATCCATCTTGGCGTCAGGAAGGCCCTCGGCGTGGTGGGGTCCCACTACCAGATGGACTTCGATGTCGTGTCCTCCGGCTACGTCGTCCCGGTCGGCGTCGAGGATGAGGAGGAGATGAATCGCGCGGACGCGCTCGCCGCTCCTGCTGCTGACGCGCTTGCCGAGGACTTCATGGACTTCTTGTTCCCAGATGCCCCCAGCGCCGACGACCCTCAAGGCTGAAGACCACCGGGCGTCGAGCCCTTTTTATTTAAGTGTTAGCATTTAGGCCTCGTGTCCATGTAATGTACAATTTCTCAATTGAGACATTTCTGTAAATATAAGTAAAGATTTTTATTTTGCTTGTTGCGCCGTTTCGCTGCTCTTTTCCTTGACTTAGGCAAATCTGAGGTAGAGAGTTTCGATTTCGCGAGCGGCCCGCTGGTCCGGAGGCGAGGGAGAAGGGTCGTATCCTGCTGGAGGCGTAGGCTATCTCCGACTCGCGCGTCCTTCCCGCTTGGCTGCCCGTGCTCTATCTGAGTCTGTCCGAGGCTTAGGTTGAGGTGTAGTTGGCGAACCTGCGATTTTTTGCGAAAAAATGGGACCATTTTTTCGGGGGGGGGGGGGATGCCCCCCGTACTAGCCCCCGAGGGTGACTTGGTTTTCTGGGGAAAGCCAAGTTGCCCTTTAACTTTATTAACTTGTTGATATTTACATTTAAACTGCCAACTGGGGTGTTGGGCATGTAATTTACAACAAATAACTTGGAAATCCTCGCTAAGGGTAGAAGCGACGTAGCTGCTGGATGTTCCAAGCGTTGGTGAGTTCTTCTCCATCTTCGTTGGCCAGCTTGTATGTGCCGGGCTTGAGCACCTTCACCACGATGTAGGGTCCCTCCCACGGGGGCGACAACTTGTGGCGGCCTCGATTGTCCTGGCGCAGCCTCAGGACCAGGTCCCCCTCGCTGAAGTCTCGGCGCTGTACCTTTCGAGCTTGGTAGCGCCTTAGGGCTTGTTGGTATCTTGCGGAGTGCATCAGGGCCACGCGCGTGGGCCTCGTCCAATTGGTCCAGCGAGTCCTCGCGGGCTCACTGGTTGGCGCCCTCGTCGTAGCCCCGAACCCTGGGCGACCAGTATTCCAAGTTTGTGGGGAGGATAGCCTCCGCGCCGTAGACCAGGAAGAACGGGGTGAATCTGGTGGCCCTGCTTGGTGTGGTCCTGAGGCTCCACACAACCGCTGGCAGCTCTTGGAGCCATTTTCGACAAGACTTGTTCAGTCGGTCGAAAATCCTGGGCTTGAGGCCTTGTAGGATCATGCCGTTGGTGCGCTCCACTTGGCCATTGGTCTGTGGATGTTCCACGGCTGCCCAGTCCACGCGGATGTGGAATTTGTCGCAGAACTCTAGGAATTTTCTGCCCGTGAATTGGGACTCGTTGTCGGTGATGATGGAGTTGGGCACTCCAAAGCGATAGACGATGTCGGTGAAGAATGTCACGGCCTGCTCCGCCCTGAGATTCGTGATGGGGTGCACCTCTACCCACTTGGAAAACTTGTCGACGGTGACCAGTAGGTGGGTGTAGCCCCCGGGCGCTTTCCGTAAGGGCCCGACGATGTCCAGCCCCCACACGGCGAAGGGCCATGTGACGGGGATGGTCTGCAGGACGTGCGCAGGCAGGTTGGACTTGCGGGTGTAGAACTGGCACCCTTCACAGGTGCGCACGATCTCGCTGGCATCGGCGACCGCGGTGGGCCAGTAGAAGCCTTGGCGGAACGCATTGCCCACGAGGGTACGTGGCGCCACGTGGTGTCCGCATACACCCGCGTGGATGTCGCGGAGGAGCTCGCGCCCCTGAGGGATGGGGACGCATCGTTGCAAGACGCCTGACGCGACGCGCTTGTACAGCTCGCCGTCGACGAGGGCGAACGACTTGGCCATCCTGGCGATGCATCTCACCTCGGATGGGTCCGAGGCAGCTCCCCTCGGTCCGTCCAGGCGATGTACTTGTCGCGCCAGTCCCCCTCGTTGGGGGCTGGCTCTGTATCCATGGCCTCGGCCTCGTCGGCGCCATACCCTTCGAGCAGGGAGAGTACATACACCTCGTTCGAGGGGTCCTCGTCCATAGGCTCCGCGCCTGTTGGACTCGAGGGAGCCCCTGAGGGTTCCTTGTGGCTCGAGGGGCACGACTCGAGGTTACGGACGGCTGGGCAATGTCCCGCGCAAAAACATTCAGGGGAATGGTGATTCGTCCCGACGCGACTTTGGCGAGCTCGTCCGCCTCCTCGTTGTACCGGCGAGGCACGTGGTTGAGTTCTATGCCGTAGAACTTGTCCTCGAGGGCCCGTACAGCCTTGCAGTATGCCTCCATCTTGTCGTCGTGACAGCTTGCGTTCTTCATGACCTGGTCGATCACGAGCCGCGAGTCTCCCCTCACATCGAGGCGTTTGATTCCCGTTTCAATGGCGATTTTGAGGCCGCAAAGGAGGGCCTCGTACCCGGCCATGTTGTTTGACGTGGGGAAGTGCAGACGCACTGCGTATCTCATGTGTTCCCGAGGGGTGAGATGAAAAGCAGGCCCGTGCCCGCTCCTGTCTTCATCACAGACCCGTCGAAGTAGATGGTCCAGCACTCGGCCTGGATCTGTGCCGGCGGCAACTGCGTGTCCGTCCACTCGACGACGAAGTCCGCCAAGATCTGGGACTTGATCGCTTTGCGTGGCGCGTAGGCGAGTGTCTCGCCCATCAGCTCCACCGACCACTTGGCAATCCTACCCGCCGCATCCGGGTTCCGGATGATCTCTCCCAACGGAAAGGAGGAGACCACCGTGACTGGGTGAGCCTCGAAGTAGTGACGGAGCTTCTGGACCTACGGATAACGCGCCTTCGTTTCGGACTGGACCTCGCTGATGTAATATACCGGTCGCTGGACTGGCAGGGCGTGCCCCTCCTCCATGCGCTCTACCACGATGACCGCGCTGACCACCTGAGTGGTCGCGGCGACGTAGAGGTACAGAGGCTCGCCATCCTGAGGCGGCGTGAGAATCGGGGGCGTGGGTGAGCGTCGTCTTCAACTTGTCAAGCGCCTCCTGAGCCTCGACGGTCCAGGACAAACGCTCGTGTTTCTTTAGGAGCCGGTAGAGGGGTAGGTGAAAGGATCAAGATGTCGACTAGAGGGGGGGGTGAATAGTCGAACCTAAAAATCACAAACTTTTTCGCGGCTGTTAGACCCAGGTCCGGAGACTCCGGATATTTTTCCGGATACTCCGGGAAATCCGGAGAATCCGGGAAAATGTCCGGATAGTCCGGCCTGCTAAGGGGGGAAATAAATCGACAGAATTTAGACTTGCTCAAAAGTAAATCTGTGAAAATAGGTTATGCACTGAGGTGAGACAAGCCCGTTTATCCACTCAAAACCTGTAGGAACCTCAACACGAAGTAGATCGGCACCAAACCCTAGATATGTGTTCAAGCAAGAAACAAGCATACAACAAGATGAACAAGCTCAAGAGACACAGGGATTTGTTACCGGAGTTCAACCTCACACCTTGAGGTCTACGTCTCCATTGAGGTACCCACGAAGGGTGGACCTTTACACCTAGGTCACTTTCCTCCCTCTAGCGACCACAAAGATCGAGCTAGAGTTACTTACTCAATGTCGGGGTGATACAAACTTCCTTGGGCAGCCACAACCTTTGGATGCTCCAAGGCAACGCCTAGCCGGCTAGGAGCTCAAAGTTCCAAGAGCAACAAACACGAATTTTGCCAACCAAGCGAAGAACGAGGTGCTCTAGAGATGGGAAATCAGCTCACTAGCACTCTCCAAGCCCTTGCTCTCAAATCCTCTTAACTCCCTCAACAAATCTCACCAACTTTGAGCCAAACGGAGAGAGGGGAGGAGTTAATGAAGTTTGCAACAGTTCAGGACGAAAATGGCAGGGAGAGGAGTAAATGAAGGGGTGGAGGGGGCTTTTATACCTCCTCACCCAGAATATAGTCGTTGAGGCTTTATGACCCGGAGTATCCGGGATAAACCCGGAGTCTCCGGGAAGTCCGGAGTCTCCGGGATAAAACCCGGACCCTCCGGCCTTCCAAGGCCAGCACCCAAGAAAAGATCCCGTGTATGTGTTGGTGCAAAGGTGTCTCTCATAGGTTTTGTTTCAGCAACTAGAGCACCTGTTCGACTCTTGGAAGACATAATTCCTGTCTCTCTTGATAGTACGACATTCCTAGGATTAAAATTTAAAAGTAAAAATAAATAAGCCTTCTTAGGAATCCTTTTAGAGCACCACTTTCTTTTTGTGTAGTCAACGAGCTGTGCTTGATGCCATACATAATTTTAATACCTGCTCATGGACTAGGTAAATTCATTAGCCACTTAGGTGTGTGTCATTATATCACCAAAACATACTTAGGGGGCCAAGATACTCTTCAGTAGGCCTTTTTCGCCGAGCCTCGAAATGAAGCGACTCAAGGCGGCAAGGCACCCCAACACCTTCTGGACCCCCTTGAGGTCTCGAATTGGACCCATTCGCTCGAGGGTGGCAACCTTTTCAGGGTTGGCCTCGATGCCTCGCTGGGAGACAATGTATCCCAACAACATGCCTCGCGGCACGCCGAAGACACATTTTTCGGGGTTCGGTTTCACCCCGTTGGCCCGTAGGCAGCCGGACGTGATGCGAAGGTCGTTAACTAGGTCGTCAGCCTTCCTAGTTTTCACAACTATATCATCTACGTACGCCTCAACGGTCCGCCCGATGTGATCCCCGAAAACATGCTGCATACATCGCTGGTATGTAGCGCCCGCATTTCGGAAACCAAACGGCATTGTCACGTAGCAATACATCCCGAACGACGTGATGAACGAAGTCGCGAGATGGTCGGACTCCTTCATTTTTATTTTGTGGTACCCGGAATAGGCATCAAGGAAGCATAAAAGCTCGCACCCTGCGGTCGAGTCAACGATTTGATCGATCCGTGACAAAGGAAAAGGAACTTTAAGACATGCTTTATTTAAACTAGTATAGTATACACACATCCGTCACTTCCCATTCTTTTTCTTCACTGATACAGGGTTAGCTAGCCACATAGGGTGGAACACTTCCTTGATGAACCCGGCCTCAAGGAGCTTCCGCATCTCTACTCCGATCGCCCGGCGCCGCTCTTCGTTAAAGCGGCGCAGCCGTTGCTGCACGGCACGGGAGTGAGGTGAGATGTCAAGGGAGTGCCTGGCATATACGAGGGGCTCCACGCAAAGATGTCAGCGTTGGCACGGAGGAAGTCGACGAGCACCACTTCCTATTTCGGATCGAGGGTGGAACTGACCCTCAACGCCTTGCCCTCTGGGGCAGCAGGGTCGAGGGGCATCTCTTTGGTCTGCTCGGCAACCTCGAAGCTGCCGGCGTGTTTGGCGGTGGAGTCGAGGTCCTCGTTGACCAGCTTCTCCAAATTCGCCACAAGCGCTTCATCCAGCGCTAGAGCCTCCGCGTGCTCCACGCACTCGACGTCGCAGTCGAAAACGTGTTCGATCGATGAGCCCACGGTGATGACACCCTTGGGCCCCGACATCTTCATCTTGAGGTAGGTGTAGTTGGGGACCGCCATGAACTTGGCGTAGCACGGCTGCCCAAGGATGGCGTGATACGCACCCCTGAACCCCACCACCTCGAAGGTGAGTGTTTCCTTGCAGAAATTGTCTGGTGTGCCGAACCAGACTGGAAGGTCGATCTGCCCGAGGGGCTGGATGCGCTTGCCCAGCGCGACGCCATGGAATGGCGTCGTGCTGGGCCGCAGCTGGTCCAACCCGATCCCCAACAGGCGCAGAGTGCGTGTGTAGAGGATGTTGAGGCTGTTGCCTCCGTCCATCAGCACCTTCGAGAACCGCGCGTTCCCGATGACTGGGTCGACCGCCAGCGGGTACTGACTCGGGTTGGGGATGCGGTTCAGGTAATCCTCGCGGCTGAAGGTGATGGCGTCCTCCGACTAGTCGAGGAAGGAGGGAGGCGCCTTATCCGCGGCGAGGACCTCGTGCTGCTCCCGCTTGCGCTGGCTGTTGGACATGTCCACGGTCGGTCCCCCAAAGATGAGGAAGACGTTCTCCACCGCCGAGAAGCCACCGGCGTCGCCATCACCCCCGTCCTTCTTAGCCTCACCCTCCTTCGCGGCGGCGCGGCTGTGGTATTTTTTGAGCATGTCGCACTGCTCGAGGGTGTGGTTGACCGGCGTCTTGTGGTATGGACATGGCTTTTGCAGCATGTCGTCGAATACCCCAGGGCCTCGAGGGGCCGCTCGAGGGCCCCGTCGAGCTGGGTCAACAGCAAGGGCTTCGTCGCAGTCGTCATCGCCCCCTGCTCGCGCGCCTCGCGGTGCGGCTTCTTCCCTTTCTTGCCCCATTTGTGCTTCCGCTGGGAGTCCTTGGACTTGCTGCCCTCCGTGGGCGCGTCGTCCACGCGCTTGCCCTTCTTCCCATCGAAGATCGCCCCCACCGCTTCCTCGCCGGAGGCGAAGCTGGTGGCGATGTCGAACAGCTCGTTCGAGTCGACGAGAGGGCTGCGTCCAAGTTCGCGCACGAGGTCCCGGCAGGTGGTGCCCTCGAGGAAGGCGTGCACGATCTCAGACTGGGCCACGCTCGGGAGCTCCGTGCAACGCTTGGAGAAACGCCGCATGAAGTCCCGGAGCGACTCGCCGGGCTTCTGGGTGCACACGCGCAGATCCAAGGAGTTTCCATGGTGGACGTAAGTGCCCTGGAAGTTCCCCACGAAGGTGCGGACCAGATCGTCCCAGTTATGAATCAGGCTGGCCGGCAGATGTTCAAGCCACGTCCGCGCCGAGTCGGCGAGGTGTAGCGGCAGGTTACGGATGATGACCTCGTCGGTGGTGGCTCCGCCCAACTGGCATGCCAGGCGGTAGTCGTTGAGCCATACGCGGAGGTCCGTCTCCCCGTTGTACTTGTCGATCGACGTGAGCTGGAGGAAGCGCTGGGGGAAGCTCACCGTGCGAATCTCCTGGCTGAACACGCGGGTTCCCGAGGGCTCCTGTGACAACCCGCCCAGGAAAGTACCGTACTGTCGCCTAAGACTGATCCACTTTGGTCGTTAAGCAATAGTAAAGTATCATCCTGTCGTTGGTTGCCGGGTTGACGCCCGGTAAATCACTTGAACATCGAACAGAGGATCGACACATGCATTAAAACTCACGCGACGGCGAGTCCAGAGTAAAACATGGATTAAACATTCGATTACAAACCATTGTTCATGGCATAAGGTAAAGATTCAGAGTTCGAAAATACAGCGGAAATAATTTAAACTAGCGGAACGGTGAACATCACAGGAGGCCATCCATGATGTCATCACTGGTCGTCACCCTTCTGATCAATCACACCTGTAACAACAGTTTTAAAGCAAGGCTGAGTATACTAATACTCAGCAAGACTTAACCGTCGGGTGATAACTACATCACCAACCTCTAGACATGAAAGGCTTTTGGCCGGTGGAGTTCTTTTCGCTGGAAAGCCACTAAGAGTGGATCCTTACTTTCAATCTTTTAGCACAAGTTCTAGTTGATTACCATTTCTAAATGTGCCATCTAATCCAATCAAGAATTGGACAAGCAATTAATTCATCCAACCATATTTCTCGGGTTCCATCATTATGGGATATCATGGCCAGTAGAATAAGCAGTCTCGGATAACGGTGAGAGGCCGACAATCGATTGATTTAAACCTTGCAAGGTAAACCCAAACACACGGTCGGCTGCCCCCCGCGAGGACAACTCCCCAGGCCGTCCCCATAAATCTTCGGGTTGGGATCGAATCTTACAGTCCCTGGTGCAGGCTATCCGGCATACCCCGCGAGATACCCGGAGTCACCATACACCACCCTTTCCGTAGCTAGCCGCAAGGAGATTTCTCAAGAGTAGTAACGGTAGGATCCCGTGCCGCCTCATTAAGGTACTAGGCTTACCGGCCCCATAACCGGCATATGCTTGGTACGTTCAAAAGCTTAGCCCACATGCCCACTGGACCGGAGCCCAAATCCCATGCTCTTACCACATGAGCGATCCATTTAAGGATATCTTATGATTCCTATCTAGGAACCTATTCTCGCGAGTGACGAACATCACTCGACTTCTATCGGTCCTATAGCATGGCAGCTATCGACCTAACATACTAGTGATAGAGCATAGGTACCTAGGGATCATGCATCTAGGGTTTCAATTCAATTCCTGAAACGTAAGTGCACAATCATAGCAAACATAATTGCATAATTTTTAAAGGCGGGGTTAATGATCCGGGGCTTGCCTTCGCTGGCAAGGTTGGCCTTGGGCCCTTCTGGAATTGGGTCCAGGTCTTGAGCTACATTCACGTGCGGCAGCTCTTTGTCAGTACCTTCGTCTCCTCCTTCCGTCACGAGCGTACGTCTACTGGCGGAAAGATCTACACGAAGATGCAAATGCAAGATTTATTCGGCGGTTTATACTCAAACCATATTGGCAATCAAGGGGTGTATTTGTTGGGCACATTCACCTAGATAAGAATACATTCAGCATACTCTTCCATAAGGGAACAATATGCATTCTTTATTAATTACTCTTTTTTGATGGTGACTGTGTACATATATATATAAATAATTTAATTTAACTTCATCAACAGTAGTGGGTAGGTACATTTAACCTTTTTAACACGATTTGCAACCACACTCAAGTTACATGGGTGGTTGGGTGATTTCTCTTTATTGCACAATTGAATAAAAGTTTTCTTTATACTTGTCATTTCATGTGAAAGCTTTTAATCATTTTCCTTTCATAAATAAAGAAATAAATGATATTTTCATCCTTGAATTAATTTCTTATCAGCATCTAGAATTAATTATCTTTTAATTGAATTGGATAATATTTTCAAAAAGGAAAAGAATTAACTAAGGCTTTTTCTTTATTTAATTTCCCTTTAATAGAAAAAGGCTTTTAAGCTCTTTATTAAGCAATTAATTTACCAAAAATTAATGGGGTGTTTCTTAAGCCTACTAGCATCTATACTGGTCCAATGGACCCACATGTAAGTGTTGGATGCTAGGAAAATAAATATTATGGAAAATAACAAAGGTTATCTAGTGATTCCATTTAAACGTATATAAAAATAATTAAGCATCCAAATGATCCAAACTTTCTTCTGGATGCTCCCTGGTCCTAAACAAGCTTAGAAAACCAACATGTTCACATGGAACCTCTACTGATCTTGTTTTATTAATTTACCAAGGAAAGCATGCATAAATCAAGAATAATTATTTATGTTAATCCCAAATTCATGATTAATTCACAAGAGGTGCCTCTTGGTATTACAAGACAGTGTACACAAGTTGGGCTCAAGAACATTAATATATTTAACATGAAAAATCATTTATCCAGATCTGACAGAAATGGAAAAACATTTTTATAAAAAGATTTACATGATAACTTTGTGCAATTTTTGGCATAGTAGCTAGTCATGACCTAATACACAACATATCCAAAAATTAGGTACAGAAGAGTTATGGTTTTTGAGTTATTGCAGATCTAGGGTTTTCACATTTGTATTTTTCATGCAAAAACTAAAAGGAATTAGCTCAGGCTAGAATAACAAAAGTTGTAGTTTAAATCACAACGGATCTAAAAAAATTGGTTTCACAGTTTTATGAATTTTCTGTGATTTTCTACACAATTTACAAGATTCAGCAATTTGGATCTACTATTTGAGTTACCATTTTGCAACTAGGACCCTGGAAAGAATGGAATGTTCGCAATTCAGCCCCTATGGCGGCCGTCCCGCACGGGCTCGCCAATTCCGGCGAGGCCGGTGGCGCTCGTGCCCGGGGAAGGGGTGGAGGAGGGTCTAGGGAATACCTAGGGCCGGTTTAGGCGCTTGCACGGGGTAGAGATGGCCAGCGGGGGTGTGCTTAGCGGCGGCGGTCGGCACCGGCCGCCGGACGGCCAACGACGGCGCGCGCTCGGCCGTGGCACGGGTATAGGCGGCTTGGGCGGCTTACGGGGATGCTAGGGGAGGTGTAGGAGTGGTCAACTCGGCGCGTGTCCGGCGGGAGACCGGAGCTCGCCGCGGCGGCTCCTTGGCGGCGGCGGACGGCGCGGTCGGTGGCGGGGGAGGGTCCGCGGGCCGTGGAGGAGCGATGGGCTGCTTTAAAAGGGAGCGCGCGAGCATGGCCGGGCGAAGGGCGGCGCGGGCGGTGCACGAGGACGGCGGGCGGCGGCCGTACGGCGGCGGGCGGCGCTAGGGGTACGGCGGCGCGCGGTTCGAGCACGGGCACGCGGTGCGAGGGCGAGAGGGAGGACTTCGAGGGGGCCTCGGGGCGCGCGGGGCATCGGGAAGGAGCGGCCCTTGCCGGCGCGCGCGCGGCCGGAAGCCGAGGCACGGCGGCGGACGGCGGACACGGGGGCGGCGCCGGTGGCGCGGCGGCGGGGTGCCCGCGCGCGCACGCGCGCGGCGTCGCGCCCGGCGCGGCGTCGGCCGGCTGGAAGACTTCCGAGTGCCCCTGTTTGAAATAAAAATTCTCCAAAAATTTGAATAAAAGTGCACAAAGCAATGAATAGGAAAGTTGTAGATCTAACTACCCTCTACAACTTTCAAAAAGGCCATATAGTGTTTTTCTTAACGGATTTTGCAGGAACGTCGTGCCAACTTTGAATGTCGACACGTTCTGGAAAACAGGGAAATCTGTCTTGCAAGGGGTTTTTCACAGTTTTCCTCTCCAAATTTGAAATGCCAATCTACATGAAAGTTGTGTCCCTCAACAAGACCTACAACTTTAATAAAGGTAGATTTTGAAGTGTTTAGGTGAATTTTGGGGAACGCGGCAAAAGTTCCGGACGACATTCGCTGACGTCAACGGTCAAGCGGGGTTTGACCGTGTCTTTGACCAAGGGTTGACTACGGGTGTGCGTAAGCTTGGTCAAGGGGTTCATTGGCGAGGTCTTCGGGTGATGACCCAGGTTGACCTAGGTTTGACCGGGGTTTGACGGGTTTGACCCGGCTGATCCGGCCATTAGCGTTAATGACGGTAATTAAAAACCTGGGGCGTCACAGTCTACCCCCCTTAAGAAGAATCTCGTCCCGAGATTCGAAATTACAAGGGGAGGTGAAGAATGATTCGGGATAGAAGTGTTACCTACGAAATTCAGTTGGCTTTGCTCCACTTGAGGGTTTGGCTCGTTGTTGTTGATACAGATCTGGGGTTCTGCTCCTGCTGTTGGGGCTTCTGCTGTCTGGGATTCGGGCACTTATCGGCGAAATGCCCGGGCTGTCTACAATTGTAGCACAACCGGGGAGGAAGATTTTTGGGTTTGGAGATCGGTTGCTGGGCTTCCTAGATAAGGCGGAGCGTCTTTCTCTCCTTTTTTTTTGCCTTCTTCGAGGTTCGCGAAGGTGTTTCACTAGCAGGGAGTTGAGTGGCACTACTAGGGTTACAGCTTCGTTTGCCCTTACGCGGACAAGTCTCCGTACAGGTAATTTCCCACTCACTTACATCTATCTCAGATAATACTCGCTTGTTGCCTCGGATTGCATCCTCTTCCGCTCTAAGATCCATTGGTAGTCGAGAAGGTGGTAATATGGAGTCGGAGGCTTGGGGTTGATCTTGACTAACATACTCCTCCAACAAATTGAACAAACGGGCTTGTTAGACCATAGAGACGGATAGGGACTGAGAGAGACTGTCTGCCAAATTATTCTGATATGGTTTCCCATAACGTCCTTTGATGATATCGTGCACTATCTGATTCAGCACGGAATTCTGCCCTTCTAGAAGTTGGGTTGCGCCGACGATGGTGTTTATATCCCTCTGGGTGGGTACTTCGGGTGAACAGGGTTTGGAAGGTTGAAGCTTCGATTGCATCGGTGGCATTTGTTGTAGCTGTTGAGCCATTTGCTGTTGTGTCTGCAGGAGTTGGCACAACACTTCGGTATGTGCTGCTATGAAAGCTTCGGTCAACATTGTGGGCGGCGGTTGCGTACGATCGCCACTACCCGATGCTTCAAAATCATTGTGGTGATTCCATGCTGGTCGGAACATCTGAAATTTGAGTCCCTAATTAGCGCATGATCGGAATCTCACTCAAGCTTATAATTCGGGCATTTTGTACGAGACTTGTTCACTGTAAGCAATGCAAACCGGACATCTCAATAGTCACAATATAAAATTGGTAAAACTTTGTCTACACACATCCCATGATCGGGAATGCAGATGGAACAAAAAGTACAAGGTGTGTCCTTCTACTACCTCATCGCCGTTCATGAGGAAGCGGATGATGAATGTGCACATGCACAGCTAATAGCAGGCATAATCCTCCTACTATACAGAGGTACATCCCTAACAATGTCCAGTAGAACGACTCGAGCTCTTCTGAAGACGGAGTCATGGGTGGCAGCTTGGATTGATTTCTGCTTTCGGTCTACTCCGAGCTTCTTCTTGACGTCAGAAATGAAGACGAAGAACAGTTTGCTCGGGAAGATTGAAGTGGCTGGGAGGGGTGCTCTAGTGGCAAGTAGCTAGGCTAGCTAGAAGAAGAATAAGAACAGTGATACTGCCGAGCTATGATGGAAATGGAGCTTTCGTATCGGCGGTTCCGGGTAAAAGGTTCCATTTAATAGCCGATGCGGGGCTGTAACGGTCAGTTGACCCAGTTGGTTATCTGGTGTATTCAACACGGAGCTCAACAAGGTCAGCTCACGCGATCACGACGTCGCGAATACGGTTGCGGAAATCGATGGTAGAGCGACGTCATGGCGTCGTATGGTCGTGATACTGATGACGATGGCGCTCAACGGTCTAGGTAATCGACTGTGAGGGGGAGCAAAACGAGAAAACTCGGTGTACTACGCCTCACGCTTGTGGTAGCAACACTGAGGAGTGTAGTAACAAGCTTCGCTCGATCCTGGGCGTACTTCCTTGTTTGATTTTTGAGATTTTGAGGGTTAGGAGCACGGACTAAGGATGAATGCACGATAGATAACTTCTCCAAGTTGACTATTCGAGAACCTTGACTGCTCGAGAAAAGTTTCTACTTCTACCATTTTCCACTTGGCTAGCGGAAAAGGAATCGATGCTACAAGATCGTCAAGATTCACGGCAAGGGACCAATTGGTCAAGGATTCCTAATAGATCATTACAACGAAATGGGAGGCTAAAGACAGAGTTCCACAAGCTCCTGTGCGAGAGGTGACTTCAAGTGGGAACTTCAAGGAATAATCTTGCTCACACCTTTACTTATTTCGCAAATTTTGAGGTTTTGACAACTCATTGTTTTGAAAGTGTAACACTTTTCAAATTTGACGCGATGCATATGCTTGCGCGGTATAGGCTCATGATGCACGTTAGAATGACTCGGTTACCCATATGCATTGATGATTGGAAATGCAAACAATAGTAGGGAGGGGGAATCTTGTGTGACGAGTTGCTATCTCACAACCAAGATACCTAGTGCGCTCCTAGTGGCAGTCGTGTGGCTGCAGCACACACGATACCCTAGGTTCCGTCGCGGCACCTTTGACTATGGGGTAACAACATCACCAAACAAAAGAGGTAGGGGTACGGAGTTTCATGCGAATGCACGTTAGTATACCCATGCTTCCCAAATGCACATGTTATGCAGCGCATTCTCAAAAGCCGCATTTTAAGTTTAAATCACAAGGTTTGAGCAAGACCGGAAAGAACAAGTTCAGGATTTAGGAATCGATTAGATCTGTGATTGACATGAAATTGTAGAGCACAGAACTTGATTGATCACAACTTAGCATAACTAATGTTTTACGAACATCATTACGGAAAGGATGTTTAATCAAGGCAGTACATCGATGAGAGTTTTCAGAATTACCAACAACCTTTAGGATTACAAGGCAAACTAGCTGCAATGACAAGGTTCCTAGTCCAACTGACAGCGAGAGTCGACCAAAAGTGGTCAGGGTACACTAGGATTCCTCACAACACTACATTCTTACGACTCAGAACTCTTATTCCCAAGGGACCAACTTCCGAGGGTGGGATCTTCCACTCTGAAAGTCTACGGTGACTCAGGTCCAGACTCAATTCCGGATTCGCCCTGGATATCTTCAACATCTTCTTCTTGCGCTGGTCCAGGAATGACAGGTTCTGGGGGTGGAACGACTAGAGCTTCCAATTGATTTTCTAATTCAAGCATATACTGATCGTTATGCTGCAACAAGAAATTCTGCTCATGGATGATCTCGGTTAACTCTTGTATCTTTGCCTTGTCCTTGCGTCTTTCCTTCCTGAGAGTAGCAATCATTGCTCGGGCTTCTTTCAACGCTTGAGCTGAACACTCTACTTCCTTAACTTTGTATCTATAGATTTTGTGTCTATAGAATACGCTTTCTCCCACCATTCGCAGATAGGTGTCGTACATGGCTTCTGAAAAGCGGACTGAGGTGACAAGAGCAGGACTATAGTGAGAGTTGCTCTGGGCTGGAAGGATAGTTCCTCGTTCACCACCCGGTGCAATGTGTCGCTAGGGTACCGGAATGACTTTAGCTGCAGAGTTGGCTATCTCGGTCGGGTGCTTTCCACAGAAAGTGGTGAGTGCTTCGAGAGCAGCCTTCTGCACCGTGTCGGACAAGTTTCTTCCATGTGCCGTACATTCCCACTCATCCCAAGCAGGATTGGTCGGGCATGTTGAAATCTTCACCTTCACTTCACAACGTAGGAGTTGGCCTGTGGTCATGATCTCATGTGTCGAGTACTCTGGATAAGTGGTGTACCCAAAGTCCTTTAGGATGTCCCACAAAAGTGCAGGAAAACCACCCTCCTCGAAGTAGTCCACGAGAGTCCATGATTCCACATCAGCCGACGTAGAGCCAGCGTTGTCCATCTGGACATACGACAAAAGTGAGAATCAGGCGGGTGCGAATATATAAAGGTAACTCGATCCACGAGTTCGGGTAGGGGTTAAGGTATGGGGTAACTATGCATACTTAATTACCATCGTATGCTGAGCTCGAACGAGCGGCATACCAACGATACCTGGTCTGGCAATCGGAGACCGAACATCCTACTCAAACCAGAGTTCAACACTTCCCCAATTGGCGTAGCAACTTGGCGAGGTTAAGAAACTTAAGTTGGGTACTCACGGTTGAGCTAAGGAATTCGAAAGGTGCTGAACCAAGCAAGGTTCAAGGTTCTAAAGGAATGGCAACAAGGTTGACTTCCAAGCATAGCTTGCGGTAGGCCAGGGTATGATCACGAACTGGGGCTAGCAGATCGGGATTAGATTGGAGCAACCTAGGTTAGGATCACCTCGACGAAAGGTTCTTGGGCAAGAACAGCAATTTAAGCAACAAATCTATTAAATTTAAGCAAGACACACACCTACACCTAAAGAGGCTAAACAGAACAAAGCATGATGTTACTATTTTACCTCTGAGAGCACAAAAACAGACATGAGTTCAGTTTATGTTCTTTCTCGATTTTTAACATGATGCGAGACGTCCTATTCGTCCTCACAAGGCAATCAAGTCAAAATTCGAAGTTAGCGCCGGTGGCATGGCACATACACGTATCTCCCTATAATATCTAATCGAGATCTAGTTGATGCTTACTTACCGACTTACGAACGAGGTTAGTGTACCTGCAGAAGATCACAGAACACATCGAACCTTTCATGCCAGCACTCATGAAAGCGTTCACATACATTATCGTTCACTATAGAAACGGCATCCATGCGTTAAGCCGCTGCATGGACAGCGTCCAACCTCGGACATTCTCCGTTTGAATGGAGTATATCCTTGCCTCGCATGAGCGACATGCGGAAAGCTCACGTATGAAACACGTGGCAAGACACAACTCATAAACATACGCGAAGATGGGATCCGTGGAATGGATCACTCCATCAACCCTCGCAAATCCCGTGATGCGGAACAGCACACGTATAAAACACGTGTCTCCTAGTTTGGTTGTGCGAGAAAGTAAGTCTGACATAAAGTAATGTGCTGGAAGTTAGCAAAATAGACCATAGATTAATAAGCCACCTGAAAGAAACCAAAAAAAAAAATTCCCTCTAGGGCCTCTCGGTCTGGTTTATCCTTAACGGACCAACGTATTTTGCAAAACAAACAATCTTGGCAAATTTTATTCGAAGATCATGTAATTTAGAGTTGTTAATTAAACTCTGGTGCATGTAGTCGCTCTGATACCAGCTGTGACAACCCGCCCAGGAAAGTACCGTACTGTCGCCTAAGACCGATCCACTTTGGTCGTTAAGCAATAGTAAAGTATCATCCTGTCGTTGGTTGCCGGGTTGACGCCCGGTAAATCACTTGAACATCGAACAGAGGATCGACACATGCATTAAAACTCACGCGACGGCGAGTCCAGAGTACAACATGGATTAAACATTCGATTACAAACCATTGTTCATGGCATAAGGTAAAGATTCAGAGTTCGAAAATACAGCGGAAATAATTTAAACTAGCGGAACGGTGAACATCACAGGAGGCCATCCATGATGTCATCACTGGTCGTCACCCTTCTGATCAATCACACCCGCAACAACAGTTTTAAAGCAAGGCTGAGTATACTAATACTCAGCAAGACTTAACCGTCGGGTGATAACTACATCACCAACCTCTAGACATGAAAGGCTTTTGGCCGGTGGAGTTCTTTTCGCTGGAAAGCCACTAAGAGTGGATCCTTACTTTCAATCTTTTAGCACAAGTTCTAGTTGATTACCATTTCTAAATGTGCCATCTAATCCAATCAAGAATTGGACAAGCAATTAATTCATCCAACCATATTTCTCGGGTTCCATCATTATGGGATATCATGGCCGATAGAATAAGCGAGTCTCGGATAACGGTGAGAGGCCGACAATCGATTGATTTAAACCTTGCAAGGTAAACCCAAACACACGGTCGGCTGCCCCCCGCGAGGACAACTCCCCGTGCCGTCCCCATAAATCTTCGGGTTGGGATCGAATCTTACGATCCCCGGTGCGGGCTATCCGGCATACCCCGCGAGATACCCGGAGTCACCATACACCACCCTTCCCGGTAGCTAGCCGGTAAGGAGATTTCTCAAGAGTAGTAACGGTAGGATCCCGTGCCGCCTCATTAAGGTACTAGGCTTACCGGCCCCATAACCGGCATATGCTTGGTACGTTCAAAAGCTTAGCCCACATGCCCACTGGACCGGATCCCAAATCCCATGCTCTTACCACATGAGCTATCCATTTAAGGATATCTTATGATTCCTATCTAGGAACCTATTCTCGCGAGTGACGAACATCACTCGACTTCTATCGGTCCTATAGCATGGCATCTATCGACCTAACATACTAGTGATAGAGCATAGGTACCTAGGGATCATGCATCTAGGGTTTCAATTCAATTCCTGAAACGTAAGTGCACAATCATAGCAAACATAATTGCATAATTTTTAAAGGCGGGGTTAATGATCCGGGGCTTGCCTTCGCTGGCAAGGTTGGCCTTGGGCCCTTCTGGAATTGGGTCCAGGTCTTGAGCTACGTTCACGTGCGGCAGCTCTTTGTCAGTACCTTCGTCTCCTCCTTCCGTCACGAGCGTACGTCTACTGGCGGAAAGATCTACACGAAGATGCAAATGCAAGATTTATTCAGCGGTTTATACTCAAACCATATTGGCAATCAAGGGGTGTATTTGTTGGGCACATTCACCTAGATAAGAATACATTCGAGATACTCTTCCATAAGGGAACAATATGCATTCTTTATTAATTACTCTTTTTTGATGGTGATTGTGTACATATATATATAAATAATTTAATTTAACTTCATCAACGGTAGTGGGTAGGTACATTTAACCTTTTTAACACGATTTGCAACCACACTCAAGTTACATGGGTGGTTGGGTGATTTCTCTTTATTGCACAATTGAATAAAAGTTTTCTTTATACTTGTCATTTCATGTGAAAGCTTTTAATCATTTTCCTTTCATAAATAAAGAAATAAATGATATTTTCATCCTTGAATTAATTTCTTATCAGCATCTAGAATTAATTATCTTTTAATTGAATTGGATAATATTTTCAAAAAGGAAAAGAATTAACTAAGGCTTTTTCTTTATTTAATTTCCCTTTAATAGAAAAAGGCTTTTAAGCTCTTTATTAAGCAATTAATTTACCAAAAATTAATGGGGTGTTTCTTAAGCCTACTAGCATCTATACTGGTCCAATGGACCCACATGTAAGTGTTGGATGCTAGGAAAATAAATATTATGGAAAATAACAAAGGTTATCTAGTGATTCAATTTAAACGTATATAAAAATAACTAAGCATCCAAATGCTCCAAACTTTCTTTTGGATGCTCCCTGGTCCTAAACAAGCTTAGAAAACCAACATGTTCACATGGAACCTCTACTGATCTTGTTTTATTAATTTACCAAAGAAAGCATTTATAAATCAAGAATAATTATTTCTGTTAATCCAAAATTTATGATTAATTCACAAGATGTGCCCCTTGGTATTACAAGACAGTGTGCTCAAGTTGGGATCAAGAACATTAATACATTTAACATGAAAAATCATTTATCCAGATCTGACAGAAATGGAAAAACATTTTTATAAAAGGATTTACATGATAACTTTGTGCAATTTTTGGCATAGGAGCTAGTCATGACCTAATACACAACATATCCAAAAATTAGCTACCGAGGAGTTATGGTTTTTGAGTTATTGCAGATCTAGGGTTTTCACATTTGTATTTTTCGTGCACAAACTAAAAGGAATTAGCTCAGGCTAGAATAACAAAAGTTGTAGTTTAAATCACAACGGATCTAAAAAAATTGGTTTCACATTTTTATGAATTTTCTGTGATTTTCTACACAATTTACAAGATTCAGCAATTTGGATCTACTATTTGAGTTACCTTTTTGCAACTAGGACCCTGGAAAGAATGGAATGTTTGCAATTCAGCCCCTATGGCGGCCGTCCGGCACGGGCTCGCCAATTCCGGCGAGGCTGGCGGCGCTCGTGCCCGGGGAAGGGGTGGAGGAGGGTCTAGGGACTACCTAGGGCCGGTTTAGGCGCTTGCACGGGGTAGAGATGGCCGGCGGGGGTGTGCTTAGCGGCGGCGGTCGGCACCGGCCGCCGGACGGCCAACGACGGCGCGCGCTCGGCCGTGGCACGGTATAGGCGGCTTGGGCGGCTTCTCGGGGATGCTAGGGGAGGTGTAGGAGTGGTCAACTCGGCGCGTGTCCGGCCGGGAGACCGGAGCTCGCCGCGGCGGCTCCTTGGCGCCGGCGGACGGCGCGGTCGGTGGCGGGAGAGGTCCTCGCGGGCCGCGGAGGAGCGATGGGCGCGTTAAAAGGGAGCGCGAGAGCATGGCCGGGCGAAGGGCGGCGCGGGCGGTGCACGAGGACGGGCCGGGCGGCCGGCCGTACGGCGGCGGGCGGCGCTAGGGTACGGCGGCGCGCGGTTCGAGCACGCGGCACGCGGTGCGAGGGCGCAGGGAGGACTTCGAGGGGGGCCTCGGGGCGCGCGGGGCATCGGGAAGGAGCGGCCCTTGCCGGCGCGCGCGGCCGGAAGCCGAGGCACGGCGGCGGACGGCGGACACGGGGCGGCGGCGGCGCGCGCGGCGGCGGGGTGCCCGCGCGCGCACGCGCGCGCGGCGTCGCGCCGGCGCGGCGTCGGCCACGGCTGGAAGACTTCCGAGTGCCCCTGTTTGAAATAAAAATTCTCCAAAAATTTGAATAAAAGTGCACAAAGCAATGAATAGGAAAGTTGTAGATCTAACTACCCTCTACAACTTTCAAAAAGGCCATATAGTGTTTTTCTTAACGGATTTTGCAGGAACGTTGTGCCAACTTTGAATGTCGACACGTTCTGGAAAACAGGGAAATCTGTCTTGCAAGGGGTTTTTCACAGTTTTCCTCTCCAAATTTGAAATGCCAATCTACATGAAAGTTGTGTCCCTCAACAAGACCTACAACTTTCATAAAGGTAGATTTTGAAGTGTTTAGGTGAATTTTGGGGAACGCGGCAAAAGTTCCGGACGACATTCGCTGACGTCAACGGTCAAGCGGGGTTTGACCGTGTCTTTGACCAAGGGTTGACTACGGGTGTGCGTAAGCTTGGTCAAGGGGTTCATTGGCGAGGTCTTCGGGTGATGACCTAGGTTGACCTAGGTTTGACCGGGGTTTGACGGGTTTGACCCGGCTGATCCGGCCATTAGCGTTAATGACGGTAATTAAAAACCTGGGGCGTCACAGCTCCGACATCGGCGAGCGGTCCTCCCGGCTATCATAGCGCCCACCCCGTCGGGGGTGGTAGCCTGCCGTCGCCCACGTTTCCGCGTTGCCCGTCCGCCAGGCGTTGATGACATTGCGAGCGTCACCGTCTTGGACCTGCCCGCGCATGTCAAGGATCCGCTCCCTGACTGGCGTGCGCCCTGGGTTGGCGGGGCGTTCCGCCGCGGCTCCCGTGTGTACCGATGGTTCGGGGCCTTGCGCGCCCCCGTCGTCCCTCGCGCTCCCCTACTAACGGATGCGGGACGCCGATCTCTCGGCCTGCTGAACGGCCGCTTGCTCGATGAGCGCCTGCGCCTCGCGGTGCAGGTTTCGGAGTCTCCGGGACAGGTCCGGAGTGTCCGGAAAATCCGGATACTCCGGGAAAAAGTCCGGACTCTCCGGGCTTCAGCACAGCAGCAAAAAAATAGACAACACACAGTTTTTCAATCTAGCATAAGCTGTCCTTAGCAGATAAAAAACAGATAAAACACCACAAGCACACAAGCACATGTCTCAAGCTCACATAGTCTCACACGAGCGAATATTAGAGTTATTACAAACCAAGTTCCAAATTCAAATTATTACAAACCAAGTTCATTGTTCCAAAGGCACAAATAAATAATATCACTCCCCCTTTGACATCAAGCGCCAAAAAGGAAGTGTAGAGCAGCGGAGTCACTCGGAGTCGTCGTCCTCCTCCTCTTCTTCTTCTTCATTGCCCTCTTCTTCTTCTTCTTCTTGGGCACCTTGGGCGTCCCACTCCGCAAACGGGTCATCAAACTCGGGAAGCTCGCGGTAGGGGTCGGTGGGAAGGCCAAGGTGAGACTTGATCTCGATGATGTCGCGACGGTTCTCATTTGTCTCCGTGGCAATGGTCTTGAACATGCTGAAAATGCTTTTAAGCACTCTCTTAATCATAGAGCCACGGTGCCGACGAGGAGGTGGAGAAGAGGAACGTGCAGCGGGAAAATCATCATGTGAAGGAGCTACACTCGATGATCCAACATACTTACGGCCTTTGGGAGGCCTCTTTGCACGATCATGGAGGTGGCGAAGCGGCTCATGGACAACATCCTTGGGGTAGCGGACATTGGTCACTCTCTCAATCATATACATGAGATAGGGGGCATAAGGAAGATGCTTCATGGGATCATTCATGGCCCTCCTCAACTCATTCCAAATGAAGTCAAAGACACAAAAGCCTTCTTCATCCGGTGCCATCCTATTGAGAAGATTTGGAGCAAAGTATCACAAAGCCGTAACATCTCCTATCTTAGGATCAATAGTGGCACGAAAGAATTGATTGAGATAGTAGTAGTAGGGGTTTAGTTGGTCCGCCTTGCCCTCAATGGCCAAATCTTGGCTAGGAAACATAAAGGGAAGCTCCTTGGGCTTGTACTTGTTTTAATTGTGCACAGGGGTGCGCCTTTCATCCTTAGAGCCAAGACCCAAGAGCCTAGGGAAGGTCATGTAATCAATGGTGCACTTTTGACCTTGAGTTGTCCATGTGATGGTGTTGTCATGGGGATTGAAGTAATAAGAACAATGGAATTGAGCAAGAATTTCTTTGTTCCAATTGTACCTAAAACCCATGATGTCATAGAGGCCAACCTCCTTGCACTTGTCAATGACCGAGTTGAATACAGTGTTGTTGAGCTCTTCATAATACTTCCAATCAATGTACTTCATTGGCACAATGGGAGCCATGTTCTTGGAAACTAGCTTGGGATTGCGGATCACGGATTGATAGAAATCCCTATGAAAGTCACACCAAAACCTTGCCTCAAGTCCCTCTCCCTTGAGATATAAATAGACATTCTCCTCTCTTTGCTCCCTCACCGCTAGAGAGTTCCTTGAGTAGTCCCTAATCATGTGTTCAGCAAATCCAAGGACTGAGTCAGGGTCCCTTAGCTTGATAGGAGTATCAACCACTCAGACATTTGATGGAAGGGTAGGAATAAGTCTGGGAGGGGTTTTGGGATAGATGTGAGCAGCTACTCCTTGCTTATGTTTAGGAGGAACTCGAGTAGCTGGACGACTTTGGTGGATATAGGGGGCTTGATGGCTCTTTTTGGGATGGGGCTTGTAGCGGGATTTTTCTTTAGCTGGCCCCTTTCCATGGCGACGAGGAGGCTCAGGGGACTGCTCATATGTTTCATCTTCAACTTCATCATCATCACTTTCAGTCCTCTCTTCCTCCTCCTCTTCCTCTACTATTTCTTCTTCACTCCCTTCGGCATAGGAGGGAGGAGGGTCACCCCGTCTTGGTCTAGAGCTGCGCTGCGAGCTTTCTTGCCACAAGGCTTCTTGCACAGCCCGAAAAGCTGCGGGGTCATGCCTAGCCTTGGTCCTCCTTCGGGTGGAGGGCTCCTCATTTCCACGGCTAACCTTCAACCTCACCATCTGGATAGGTAAAAAGATATGGAAGTGAGAGATTGTCAAAGGTGGAGACACACTGCACTTGTGGTTTAGGGTTGCAGTGCGAACCCCGGATACTCCGGGAAAAAGTCCGGAGACTCTGGATATTCTGGAGAGTCCGGGTCCTTCGACCCCGGAGAGTCCGGGTTTCGCAGGCCGAAACCCTAAATCACAAGGCAGCAAGGTATGTCCATCCAAAGAGTGTTTCCTACCTATTCCCTATGATACTACAAGAACTACGCTAGGGAAGTAGATCGGGAAAGATTCTTTTGAAAATACCTTGGGGAGAGAGGGAAGAAGACTTGGATCCTTTGAAACTTGAGCAAATCCTTGATCTTCACGCCTTGGAGTCTTCAAATCCACACTCTCACGAGATTTTGGGGGTTGGATGAGGAAATCACCCAAGAAGATGAGAGGGGACGACGGGAGAGAGAGGGCACGGTTAAAGAACAGAGAGGGGGTGAAATAGGGGTTTTTCACTGCGGTCAAAGTCTTTTATACTTTTAAAGCCCGGAGTCTCCGGGTCAGGTCCGGAGTATCCGGAAAAACCCGGAGTGTCCGGCCCCAACCCCGGATACTCCGCTCCCCCTGAAGCCAGCGAGCAGATTTTCGAGGAATTTGATTTTGAATGGATTTGGAAGGTTGCTTATGTGATAGATGTGAGCCTGAGCAGTATCAACACCTTGGACTAGCCACAAGCAAGCAAAGGGAACAATAGTCCAAGTGTTGTACCTAAAGTTCCAAATTTTTCAAAACAAATGCAATACAAGCTTTTCACAAATCTTTTGTTTTCAAAGGTCCTATACTAGGTCACTCAAATATGTGCATGATCTCAAGCCAAGTTACGAGAATCCAAGATATTTAGCTCACTCCTCAAAGCACAAAACCTTAGTTCATCAAGAGGCTTTGTGAAGATATCGGCTAGTTGCTTATCGGTGCTCACATGACTTAAAGCGATATCTCCTTTGGCTTCGTGGTCTCTCAAGAAATGGTGTCTTATGTCTATGTGCTTTGTTCTTGAGTGGTTTACGGGGTTGTTAGCTAGCTTGATGGCACTCTCATTGTCACACAAGAGTGGCACCTTGCTAAACTTACAACCAAAGTCTCTCAAAGTGAGCCTCATCCAAAGTAGTTGAGCACAACAAGCGCCGGCTGCAACATACTCGGCCTCGGCGGTGGAAAGGGGGAGTTTTGTTTCTTGGAACTCCAAGACACCAAGGACCTTCCAAGGAATTGGCAAGTCCCGGATGTACTCTTTCTATCTACTTTGCAACCGGCATAATCCGAATCGGAGTAGCCAAGTAGATCGAAAGTGGAGCCCTTAGGGTACCATAAACCAAGGTTAGGAGTATGAACTAAGTATCTAAAGATTCTCTTAACAGCCATTAGATGGCACTCCTTAGGATTAGCTTGAAACCTTGCACACATGCACACACTAAGCATAATATCAGGCCTAGATGCACAAAGATAAAGCAAAGAACCAATCATGGAACGATATACCTTTTGATCAATGCTTTTGCCTTCCTCATTTAGATCAAGATGTCCATTTGATGGCATGGCTGTTTTGATGGGCTTGGCATTGTTCATGTCAAACTTCTTGAGCATATCATTAGTGTACTTGGTTTGACTTATGAATGTGCCATCCTTGAGTTGCTTGATTTGAAAACCGAGAAAGAACTTCAACTCGCCCATCATAGACATCTCGAATCTTTTAGTCATGATCCTACTAAACTCATCAACCCACATTTGATTAGTAGAGCCAAATATGATATCATCAACATATATTTCACATACAAACAAATCATTGCCTTGTTTACGAGTGAAGAGAGTAGGATCGGCTTTGCCTATTTCAAAGCCTTTCTTTAAGAGAAATTTCTTAAGGCATTCATACCATGCTCTAGGGGCTTGCTTGAGCCCATAGAGCGCCTTAAGGAGCTTGTAGACGTGGTTTGGAAGTTGAGGATCTTCAAAGCCCGGTGGTTGCTCAACATAGACTTCTTCGGAGATTGGACCATTCAAGAAGGCACTCTTGACATCCATTTGATGTAGCTTGAAGTTGTGG
The DNA here is from genome assembly GCA_947561735.1 of Cenchrus americanus. Lineage (NCBI taxonomy): Eukaryota > Viridiplantae > Streptophyta > Magnoliopsida > Poales > Poaceae > Cenchrus > Cenchrus americanus. Next base: position 25,188,118 of record OX387241.1, on the reverse strand, counting down.
TGGGTGGCAAAGGCTAAGAGTATACGAATTGCTTCAAGTCTTGCCACCGGTGCATAGGTTTCTCCAAAGTCTAAGCCTTCTGCTTGAGTGTAACCCTTTGCAACCAATCTAGCTTTGTTCTTGGTCACCACGCCGTCTTCATCTTGTTTGTTGCGAAACACCCACTTGGTTCCAATCACATTTTGTTTGGGGAGTTCCACTAAGGACCAGACTTCATTCCTAGTGAAGTTGTTCAGCTCTTCTTGCATGGCCATCACCCAATCAGCATCTCCAAGAGCATCTTCGATCCTAAGAGGTTCCAACAGGGAAACAAACGAGTAATGTTCACAAAAATTTGCTAATCTTGAACGAGTTGTTACCCGTCTTCGAATGCTTCCAAGTATGTTGTCAACGGGATGATCCCGTTGAACACTTTGTCGAACTCTTGGATGTGGGTCAGACACTTCTTGTTGGATCAAATCCTCATTTACTTGACTGCATTGTGAAGCTTCAGCAGCAGGTCCGGAGTTTCCGGGCTTATCTCCGGAGTCTCCGGGTTTTTGTCCGGACACTCCGGGTTGCGCAGCAGGGGGCAGAGCTGATGTATCTTCAATAATGCAGTCTTCATCATCTTCTTCTTGAGGCTTGATTTCTCCAATGACCATCCTCTTTATAGCCTTTTCAGCAAGTACTTCCTTGCCTACACACAATTCATCAACTTGCTCCTCTTGAGAGCCATTAGATTCATCAAACGTCAAGTCACACGTGACTTCAACACAACCGGTGGTTTTGTTGAGGACACGATAGCCATGAGCGTTTGAGGCGTAACCAAGAAAGATACCTTCATCAACTTTAGATGCAAACTTAGAGCTTTTGGGCTTCTTGTTGAGAATGAAGCACTTACAACCAAAAACTCTAAAGTAGGAGACATTAGGCTTTTTACCAATTAGGAGCTCATAGGCGGTTTTGTGGCGAAGCTTGTGAAGATACAAACGGTTGATAGCATGACACGCCGTGTTGATTGCTTCCGCCCAAAAACTATCCGAAGTCTTGTACTAGTCAAGCATGGTTCTTGCGGCTTCAATAAGAGTTCTATTCTTCTTCTCTACAATCCCATTTTGTTGTGGAGTGTATGGGACGGAGAGCTCATGACCAATGCCTTCTTCATCAAGATACTCTTCAATGTTGGTGTTCTTGAACTCGGTGCCATTGTCACTTCTTACTCTTTTGATCTTCACATCAAACTCATTTTGGGCTTTTGTTGCAAATTTATTGAATATTTCATGAACTTTGCTCTTGTCTTTCATAAAGAATACCCAAGTGTACCGAGAGTAATCATCAACAATGACAAATCCATACTTGTTTCCCCCAATACAAACATAGGCTACCGGACCAAAGATATCCATGTGAAGTAGTTCCAATGGCCTTGTGGTAGATACAACATTCTTGGCGGGATGGGGAGCACCAACTTGCTTTCCGGCTTGACAAGCACTACAAATTCTATTTTTCTCAAAATGAACGTTTGTTAGTCCTAGGATGTGTTCCCCCTTTAGAAGCTTATTGAGATTGTTCATCCCAACGTGAGCTAGTCGGTGATGCCAAAGCCAACTCAAGCTAGACTTTGCCAATAAGCATGTATCAAGTTGGGCTTTATCTGATGAAAAATCCACCAAGTAAAGCCTTCCCTTGAGTTCACCCTTAAAGGCAACGGAGTCATCGCCCCTTCTAAAGACGGTCACACCCTCATTTGTGAACAAACAATTGTAGCCCATCTCACAAAGTTATGAGACGGACAACAAGTTGTAGTCCAAAGATTCAACCAAATAAACATCGGAAATTGAATGATTGATTGAGATAGCAATTTTACCAAGACCAACAACTGTTCCTCCACCATTACCTCCAAAGGCAATGCTTTTCGTAGGATTTTCAATCATATCACAAGATGTAAACATTTTCTTCTCCCCGGTCATATGATTTGTGCATCCACTATCAATCACCCATTTTGTTCCACCGGAGGAGTATGCCTACAAAACAATTTATGCTTGTGTTTTAGGTACCCAAGTGGATTTGGGTCCTAGAGTGTTAGTCACAAGAATCTTGGGCACCCACACATTCCTTTTTATCATTGTCCCTTTTGTGCGAGGCCCTACATACTTGGCAACCACCTTACCCTTGTGATTCCAAGTCAACACATAATCGGCATAAAAACTATCTTGTGATGCATGAGGTTTGGGCTTCTTGTTTGACTTGTTTGGCCTTGAAGGTGGTGCTTGTGTTGTCACTTGGGTGCTTTTGAACTTGATAGGAGTGTTGTATCTAACTTGGTTGTCATGCTTATTGACACCCATTTGCTTCATGTCGTGCACCACGTTTCTTGTTCCCATACCTTTGGTGTGGTGGTTCTTGATGAATGGGATGGGGTCTTTTGTACCTTGTTCTTGCTTACCAAGCCCCTTCCCATCCTCAAAGCCAAACTTCTTCATGTAGCTTGACCCAAACCCTTTGGTGTGGTTTTCAAACTCACCTCTCTTGGGTTCTTTCTTCTTTTCAATTATGAGAGAGTTTGACAACCTAGCAATTTCCTTTTTCATGGCATTCATCTTGGCAACATTAGTAGCACAAGCATTTATATCAAACTTATAACATCTAGAACAGCCTTTGCTTGTTGATGTTTGAGAGTTTGAGAAAGCATCATTAGATGAAGTTGTAGCATTGTTCTTGAGGTTGTCAAGTTGAACTTCTAATGCTATGTGACTAGTCTTTAAGCTATCAAAGCTCTTTTGAAGTTCAAGCTTTTCATTCTCAAGTTTCTTGCAAGCATCCTTAGCTAGGAAAGATTCCCTAGTTAATTCATCTACCAACAACTTATCTTTAGCTAGGGATTTCTTGAGGCTAAGAATTTCTATCTCCTTTTCCTGGAGCGAGTCCTCTTGCACCTTGAAACCCTTCTTTTCAATTACAAGGGCATCCTCAAGGGCAATGGTTTTCTCCCGCTCAAGTCTAAAGAGTTCTTCTTGCACCTCAAGAGTCCCATCTCTATTCTCAATTTCTTTCATTAAAAACATGATTTTCTTAGTTGCCTTTTTACCAAAGCTAGTGATCATTTTTCAAAGTCGAAATCATTTTCACTATCATCATCTGGGGCGGGGTGGGAGTGTCTACCTTGGAGCCCCTAGCCATGAGGCAAGTGTGGGTGAAGTCATCTTCATCATCGGTGAGATCTTCAAATAGTGATGACTTGTTGATTGGTTCCTTAATGGTTATGGTAGCAAGACCGGCTTCTATGTCAGAGTCGGAGCTATCATCATTTGAATCCCATTCTTCACCCAAATGAGCTTCACCAACTTCCTTTCTCTTGTTTTTGTCAAACTTGTTGGTGTCTCTTCTCCTCACTTTTATGTTAGGGCACTCCGCAATGAAATGTCCCTCCTTGCCACACCCAAAGCATGGTCTCTTTGAAGTTCTCTTGGTCTTGATCTTGTCCTTGTCCTTGTTCTTGTTGAGGAAGCCACCCTTCTTGAACATCTTGTTGAATTTCCTTACAAAGAGAGCCATTTGTTCGGGAGTCATGTCCATGTCACTATCTTCATCATCATCTTCCTCGGCCATGATTCTTGAGGTTGATGAGCTTGACCTTTTCTCCTTGCTAGATGCTTTGAGGGCCACTCCCTTGTTCTTCTCAAGTTGTTCATGCATCTTTGACATCTCTTGTGAGAGCTTGGAATCCTTGACGGTGATGAGGTGTTCTTCCATTCTTCCAATCACATCCGTCGGAGTGAACTTGTTGAATCCTCTCTTTTCCCTTATGAGAGTAGGGAGTTGGACATCCCTTGCCATGTAAGCGGAGAGGATCTTGTCAACCACTTCTCTTCTTCCCCATCTTGTACTTCCAAGTGATTTGATCTTGTTGATGATCTTGTTCAATCGGTTGTACATGTCTTGTGGTGATTCATCATCCTTGATGACAAACCGGTTGAGCTCACTTTCCAAGGCTCGGATCCTTCCTTCCCTTACTTACTTTGTCCCTTCATGATTGATGAACAAGGTGTCCCACACTTCTTTGGCGGACTTCAATCCATCTACCTTGTCATATTCTTCGGCCGTGAGTGAACTCTTGATGATGCGGATGGCTTGATAGTTTCTTTGTATCTCATTTGCTTGATCTTGAGTTAGCGTCGCATCACCACTTGGAAATGTAATACCCCTGTTCACAATAGTCCAAAGTGCGGGATTCACCGCCATCAAATACTCCTCCATCGAGTTCTTCCACTTGGAATAGCCGGTTCCATCAAATTGGGGTATCTTCCCAATGTGGCTAGAACCCGATGGATGGTTAAAGGATAAGCGAGAATAATCGAAAGAGGTTCGAGTATAATCCCTTGATGGTCGTCGAGTAGAGCGGGTGGACCTTGCATCATCGAACTCTTCGTCCTCACTATCGGAGGACTCATCACCTCGTCCGTGCGCTTGATGACTAGTGCTTGCACCACGTGTGTTGTCTCCTCAAGGGGGAGGAGGCATGCCAACAACATTGTTGACGGGATCACCTTCGGCGAGAGGTAGGGCTTGATTATTTGGATTCGACATCTTCTTAACTCCAAGCGGTTAGGCTTCAAATATGGAGCACTTGGCTCTGATACCAATTGAAGGGATCAAGATGTCGACTAGAGGGAGGGTGAATAGTCGAACCTGAAAATCACAAACTTTTTCGCGGCTGTTAGACCCAGGTCCGGAGACTCCGGATATTTTTCCGGATACTCCGGGAAATCCGGAGAATCCGGGAAAATGTCCGTATAGTCCGGCCTGCTAAGGGGGGAAATAAATCGACAGAATTTAGACTTGCTCAAAAGTAAATCTGTGAAAATAGGTTATGCAATGAGGTGAGACAAGCCTGTTTATCCACTCAAAACCTGTAGGAACCTCAACACGAAGTAGATTGGCACCAAACCCTAGATATGTGTTCAAGCAAGAAACAAGCATACAACAAGATGAACAAGCTCAAGAGACACAGGGATTTGTTACCGGAGTTCAACCTCACACCTTGAGGTCTACGTCTCCGTTGAGGTACCCACGAAGGGTGGACCTTTACACCTAGGTCACTTTCCTCCCTCTAGCGACCAAAAAGATCGAGCTAGAGTTACTTACTCAATGTCGGGGTGATACAAACTTCCTTGAGCAGCCACAACCTTTGGATGCTCCAAGGCAACGCCTAGCCGGCTAGGAGCTCAAAGCTCCAAGAGTAACAAACACGAATTTTGCCAACCAAGTGAAGAACGAGGTGCTCTAGAGATGGGAAATCAGCTCACTAGCACTCTCCAAGCCCTTGCTCTCAAATCCTCTTAACTCCCTCAACAAATCTCACCAACTTTGAGCCAAAGGGACAGAGGGGAGGAGTTAATGAAGTTTGCAACAGATCAGGACGAAAATGGCAGGGAGAGGAGTAAATGAAGGGGTGGAGGGGGCTTTTATACCTCCTCACCCAGAATATAGCTGTTGAGGCTTTATGACCCGGAGTATCCGGGATAAACCCGGAGTCTCCGGGAAGTCCGGAGTCTCCGGGATAAAACCCAGACACTCCGGCCTTCCAAGGCCAGCACCCAAGAAAAGATCCCGTGTATGTGTTGGTGCAAAGGTGTCTCTCATAGGTTTTGTTTCAGCAACTAGAGCACCTGTTCGACTCTTGGAAGACATAATTCCTGTCCCTCTTGATAGTACGGCATTCCTAGGAGTCAAATTCAAAAGTAAAAATAAATAAGCCTTCTTAGGAATCCTTTTAGAGCACCACTTTCTTTTTTGTAGTCAACGAGCTGTGCTTGATGCCATACATAATTTTAATACCTGCTCATGGACTAGGTAAATTCATTAGCCACTTAGGTGTGTGTCATTATATCACCAAAACACACTTAGGGGGCCAAGATACTCTTCAGTAGGCCTTTTTCGCCGAGCCTTGAAATGAAGCGGCTCAAGGCGGCAAGGCACCCCAACACCTTCTGGACCCCCTTGAGGTCTCGAATTGGACCCATTCGCTCGAGGGTGGCAACCTTTTCAGGGTTGGCCTCGATGCCTTGCTGGGAGACACTGTATCCCAACAACATGCCTCGCGGCACGCCGAAGACACATTTTTCGGGGTTCGGTTTCACCCCGTTGGCCCGTAGGTAGCCGAACGCGATGCGAAGGTCGTTAACCAAGTCGTCAACCTTCCTGGTTTTCACAACTATATCATCTACGTACGCCTCAACGGTCCGCCCGATGTGATCCCCGAAAACATGCTGCATACATCGCTGGTATGTAGCGCCCGCATTTCGGAAACCAAACGGTATTGTCACGTAGCAATACATCCCGAATGGCGTGATGAACGAAGTCGCGAGCTGGTCGGACTCCTTCATTTTTATTTTGTGGTACCCGGAATAGGCATCAAGGAAGCATAAAAGCTCACACCCTGCGGTCGAGTCAACGATTTGATCGATCCGTGACAAAGGAAAAGGAACTTTAGAACATGCTTTATTTAAACTAGTATAGTATACACACATCCGTCACTTCCCATTCTTTTTCTTCACTGATACAGGGTTAGCTAGCCACATAGAGTGGAACACTTCCTTGATGAACCCGGCCTCAAGGAGCTTCCGCATCTCTACTCCGATCGCCTGGAGCCGCTCTTCGTTAAAGCGGCGCAGCCGTTGCTGCACGGCACGGGAGTGAGGTGGGATGTCAAGGGAGTGCTCGGCGACCTCCCTCGGAATGCCTGGCATATCTGAGGGCTACACGCAAAGATGTCGGCGTTGGCGCGGAGGAAGTCGACGAGCACCACTTCCTATTTCGGATCGAGGGTGGAACTGACCCTCAACGCCTTGCCCTCTGGGGCAGTAGGGTCGAGGGGCACCTCTTTGGCCTGCTCGGCAACCTCGAAGCTGCCGGCGTGTTTGGCGGTGGAGTCGAGGTCCTCGTTGACCAGCTTCTCCAAATTCGCCACAAGCGCTTCATCCAGCACTAGAGCCACCGCGTGCTCCACGCACTCGACGTCGCAGTCGAAAGCGTGTTCGATCGACGAGCCCACGGTGATGACACCCTTGGGCCCCGACATCTTCATCTTGAGGTAGGTGTAGTTGGGGACCGCCATGAACTTGGCGTAGCACGGCTGCCCAAGGATGGTGTGATACGCACCCCTGAACCCCACCACCTCGAAGGTGAGTGTTTCCTTGCGGAAATTGTCTGGTGTGTCGAACCAGACTGGAAGGTCGATCTGCCCGAGGGGCTGGATGCGCTTGCCCGGCGCGACGCCGTGGAATGGCGTCGTGCTGGGCCGCAGCTGGTCCAACCCGATCCCCAACAGGCGCAGAGTGCGTGTGTAGAGGATGTTGAGGCTGTTGCCTCCGTCCATCAGCACCTTCGAGAACCGCACGTTCCCGATGACTGGGTCGACCACTAGCGGGTACTGACTCGGGTTGGGGATGCGGTTCGGGTGATCCTCGCGGCTGAAGGTGATGGCGTCCTCCGACTAGTCGAGGAAGGAGGGAGGCACCTTCTCCGCGGCGAGGACCTCGTGCCGCTCCCGCTTGCGCTGGCTGTTGGACATGTCCACGGTCGGTCCCCCAAAGATGAGGAAGACGTTCTCCACCGCCGGGAAGCCACCGGCGTCTCCATCACCCCCATCCTTCTTGGCCTCGCCCTCCTTCGTGGTGGCGCGGCTGTGGTATTTTTTGAGCATGTCGCACTGCTCGAGGGTGTGGTTGACCGGCATCTTGTGGTATGGACATGGCTTTTGCAGCATGTCGTCGAATACCCCAGGGCCTCGAGGGGCCGCTCAAGGGCCCCGTCGAGCTGGGTCAACAGCAAGGGCTTCGTCATCGTCGTCATCGCGCCCCTGCTCGCGCACCTCGCGGCGCAGCTTCTTCCCTTTCTTGCCCCGTTTGTGCTTCCGCTGGGGTCCTTGGACTTGCTGCCCTCCGTGGGTGCGTCGTCCACGCGCTTGCCCTTCTTCCCGTCGAAGATCGCCCCCACCGCTTCCTCGCCGAGGCGAAGCTGGTGGCGATGTCGAACAGCTCGTTCGAGTCGACGGGCGGGATGCGTCCAAGTTCGCGCACAAGGTCCCGGCAGGTGGTGCCCTCGAGGAAGGCGTGCACGATCTCAGACTGGGCCACGCTCGGGAGCTCCGTGCAGCGCTTGGAGAAACGCCGCATGAAGTCCCGGAGTGAATCACCGGGCTTCTGGGTGCACGCGCGCAGGTCCAAGGAGTTTCCAGGGCGCACGTAAGTGCCCTGGAAGTTCCCCACGAAGGTGCGGACCAGATCGTCCCAGTTATGAATCAGGCTGGCCGGCAGATGTTCAAGCCACGTCCGCGCCGAGTCGGCGAGGTGTAGCGGCAGGTTACGGATGATGACCTCGTCGGTGGTGGCTCCGCCCAACTGGCATGCCAGGCGGTAGTCGTTGAGCCATACGCGGGGGTCCGTCACCCTGTTGTACTTGTCGATCGACGTGAGCTGGCGGAAGCGCTGGGGGAAGCTCGCCGTGCGAATCTCCTGGCTGAACACGCGGGTTCCCGGGGGCTCCGGCGTCGGCGAGCGGTCCTCCCGGCCATCATAGCGCCCACCCCGTCGGGGGTGGTAGCCTGCCGTCGCCCACGTTTCCGCGTTGCCCGTCCGCCAGGCATTGATGACATTGCGAGCGTCACTGTCTTAGGCCTGCCCGCGCATGTCAAGGATCCGCTCCCTAACTGGCGTGCGCCCTGGGTTGGCGGGGCGTTCCGCCGCGGCTCCCGTGTGTACCGATGGTTCGGGGCCTTGCGCGCCCCCGTCGTCCCGCGCGCTCCCCCTGGCCGACGGATGCGGGACGCCGAGCTCTCGGCCCGGCCGAACGGCCGCTTGCTCGATGAGCGCCTGCGCCTCGCGGTGCAGGTTTCGCGCCTCGGGCATTGAGGGGGCGGGCATGGCCCGTAGCAATGTCGCAGCGGCAACGAGCTTCTGACTCGCTCGCGGGGGCGTGTTCAGGTCGTCGATGTCGAAGTCGGCGTTGATGCGCTCGCGGGCTTGCTTGCCCAGCTCTCGCGCGCGTTCGCCGCGCGCAGAGGCTTTCCCGGTGATGGAGGCTCGATGCAGCCGCACCGCGCGGTACTCCTCCGTGAGCTTGGCTTCAAGCTCGCGTGCTTGAGCCGGTTGTGTCGTATGGACCTCCCTGGGCCCACTACCTCGGTGGGTACCAGGACCGACTACTCGGTGGGCCCCTGGGACTACCCGGCTTGCGCTACACGGCACCTGAAGGCGTGGAGCACAAGGACTACACAGGAGTAGTATTCGGTTAGGGAGCTGTACATGTTCCGCACTGTATGGAGGACTCCTAGACGTACTCGACTAGTACTCTCTCCCTACTCCGACTTGTAACCCTGCCTCCCGGACTATATAAGGCGAGGCAGGGACCGATCTCTGGTATCCAATCTCATCTCATACAACTCACGGCGCACTATTGCACCATCTTGTAATCGTGCCCAATCAATCCAGAGCTACGTAGCATACAGGACGTAGGGTATTACGCACCTCGCGGCCCGAACCTATCTAAATTGTGTGTCACGTGTCTCTTCCTTCGAGTTACCGATCTCGGCGAGTCACATTCATCTACTTCGGGTACTCCCCTTAGTAGGTTGCCGGTCTAAAACACCGACAGGTGGCGCGCCAGGTAGGGGCTCTCGCCCGAGATCACATGGCGAACTCGACGGCTCCCGTCTGCTTCAAGCCAACTGTCGCCTTCAACCACGGCGACACCTTCGTGTTTGGCGCCTGGGTCTGCACCGCTTGTTGACGCAAAATGTGCACTCGGCGCCAATCACACAAACGCGAAAGCTTAGCTTCGCACGCGCGGATAGAAAGTGACGTGCCGATCAATTTTTCTCCCGAAAAACTAACAAAAGGGTAAAACAGGTTAAATACCAAAACTTGGAACCTACCGGGTGGTACCAGGCAGTTCCATATTTACGGCTAAGAAGCCAAGCAAGACGACATGTAGCTATGCGAAGCTACCTGTCAAAGAACCACGACCATTCGAGTAACCAAGAAGGGAGAAAGAACATTGCCGAATGGATGACGTAAGCATGACAACGATCGATCTTTGAATAAACATGGATGCTTGTGCAAAGCCATGACCGATCCTCAATGAAGATTAACATTAAATGAAGTAAAGCACGAACATGATCATGTATTAAAATAAGCATGCATAGATCCAAAGCATTAGTCTACCGCATGTCTAATCACTTTAAGATCCGTCGGGCACGACATCAAGCAAATCTATCCACCGCATGATACAACTTGCATGAAAGAACGCACCACTTTCCACAAATAGATCTATCCACCGCATGATACAACCTAAATATGGAAAGCTAGAAGCATACGTCTTTTAAAACATAAATAACGCACGTGATCTACTCGTGAAGATATAACCGAATGCGGCCGAACAACCGATTCGGGGTCCATGAAGAAGGAACAAACATTACCACGTGAATAAATCTATCGAGCCGAATTGGAAATCTAATCCACCGGATGACTAGCTCCAAGGCAACCCAAAAACCTGCATCTACCGCATGATACCCGGCTCTTTCAAGATTTATGCTAACAAAGCAAGCTTGAACCCGCAACATGTAACAACCTAGATCGATTCGGTTTCGGCTATCGGAGAGCACGAGATCCACGCGTCAAAATACGAAACACGCTCGTGCACGGATCTTAAAAGAAAAAGAGCCGATCCAAACCCATCTAGATTGGGCAAAAAGTGTATTACATGAATTAAAACATAAAGCAAAAACTCATGATAACACAGGGTAACTTAATGAATCTACTGGATCTTGCCAAAATCCAATAGAGCCGATAACTAGCTTCGAGCTAGACCTTAGCCTACCGCATGGCTCATGATCTAACAAGAAACCCTCTTGAACCAAGCTTGAATCTACCGCATGACACGAAGCATGGTAACAAGACTACTTGCATCGGATCTAAATCCACCGCATGATACTAGACATGATACAAGGTTGCCGGTACTCACGGAGGTCGACGGATCGATTGGCCCTCTCGAAGAACTCGACGACACGACAAGGGACTCTAGGGTTTGGCGTAAGGCCGGTGTGTATTGAGGAATGAACGTCCTTTTTACATACATCCGGGGATCATATTTATACCCCGCCGATTACAATTGCGAATGGATTCATTGCCTAACTAAACTTGATCGCTTTGTCCATCCATTCGCTTCCCCCGATCGAGCCACGTCACCGTCCAATCCCGCAAAATCAGCTCTCTTGTTCCTTTGCCGAACCGGAGCGATAGCCGACCGCGGATCCTTCTGCCGAAAATCTCTGAAGATACCTTTCCTTCCACCAGACGGACTCTTTTCCGAATCGGACCCACATGTCATACTCCTTACCAAATTTTGGTGTTAACATATGCCCCTTCAATTGTGGGATAAAAGTAATTTTGTTCCACAATTGACTCCGTACCACGAATCCTTGAGCCAAACCTGCCAACACCTGTTCTTCGCAATCCGCCGGATTCTTCGTTCAGATCCAACCCTAGATCCCCTTTGTTCCGAGCTCGAATCTCCAATGGCAACTCAGAACCAAGCTGCTCAGGTAACTTCACCCCTCCAAACCTTTGTTCGGCATTAGGTTTTCAATTTTACCTGAGATTTTCTTCTTCCGCTCTCTTCCAGGAACCGTCTACTGCCCTTTTGATTCCTATTGAGGCGCACTTGGAGGAAATTGCGCTCCCGTTCGGCCATTGAAAAGGAAAAAAGCGATGCCGAACGAGGCCATGAACGGGATACAATCCCAAGCAAAAAGCCATAAGGATGCCTTGGCCGACCCGCAAGCCTCTCACGATCCGAAAGTCGCCGGAAAGGCTGCCCTAGAGGCGGAATTGAGAAGCCCGTCGGCGGAGATGGAGATTGACCGAAGAAAATAGCCGATCTCCCCGGATTGATAGCAAAGACCGAAGCGGAGCGCAGAATCGGTCGTTACCGCAGTAAAGCAATGCGATGCGAGCTTACGACTTGTCCGATGCTCAAAAGGACTACCGGGAGATCTTGGATAGTTCCCACTTGATAGTATCCAATGTTCGTCATGCACTCGCAAAACTCCTTAATGCTTGAATGTCCTTATTGATGTGTACCTGAACTAGTCGTTCTTGTAATATCTCCTTTGTGATTTGTTTCCTTTCCTTAGCGTACCTTGAGATGTGATCTTTGAACGACCCATTCGGTAGTGAAACACTAACTCGCCGAACGACACCTTGAATTCCTTTAGCCGAAACCATCGACCCACACGCGTTTCAGCTTAGAACTCCAAACGACCCACCGGCGGGTTGGTCAAGGAGATCTCTCCGCCTTCCGATTTTATTGGGACGTGCGCCACGATCCACGGCCACGATTCGAAGCCACAATTACCCCCGCCGGGCCTATAAATGTTGCCGTAGGTGCCCCTAGCTCTCCACCAGGCCTTCTAGCTCTCGAATCTTTGCCAATCTCTGGCCTTCTTGCAAACAGTGCACATCCCCAAACCGCAATGGTGCGCCGCCTCAACCGCCGCCGCGCCTCCGACGAGGCTGAGGGAAGCAGCGCTAATGCGCGCAGGCGGTAATGATCGTCAATTTCTCCCTGTCGATCTTCCTTTTGATCTTCCTTTGCCTTGACAAACATCTCCCTTTTTTTCGGTTTGATTCGGTGGAATCCGCCCCGCGCGCCGGCCAATCGGCCCCTTCCCCGATGACTCTTCGGAGTCCGATGGCCACTCCCCGGTGCCGTACGGGGAAGCGAGACGCTATTCGCTTCAAGGAGGAGCTAGAGGCGTCTCGTCTTGAGCCGGGAGGCCGTCTCCAAAAAGGCGGGCGTGGCCGAACTAGAGTGGGAGGACCAGCGGAAACAGCTGCTGGAAGCCATTGATGGTATGGTTCTGATTCTTGATTCAGTCCGGCCTTTGGTGCTAACCCCTTCTTGTTTGTCTTGTGCAGCCCGTGATGCTGAGCTCAACCAGTTAAAAGCGCTGGTAGAGCAGCTGGCGGAGAAGGTGAACGCTCACGGCGACACGCCGGCGGAGCGCCTGGCCGCGGTGGAGCGCCGCATTGACGAGGTGGCCGTCCATGGTGTTCGTCTGGGCACCACCTTGGGCCTAGCTGCGATGGCGACGCATACGGACGTCGACTATTCCACCGGCCGCGTGGCTTCCGGGGCGGCGCGCCGGAGGATATCGACGAGATCGAGCTCATCCCGGAGCGCCTCGACGGCCACGGCGACGCCATTGCCGAAATTACCCATCCCCGATCCGTGCCGAACGGACTCTTTGATTAGATTGTACTAGGGATGTGTAAATGTCGGCAATATATGATGAACTTTTGGAATCTCGCATTTGTTCCGTGATATTTCCCCTCGCATTTGCATCTGTGAACTTGTCCTCTTCGAATGCATCTGGGAACTGTCTGTAGCCGAACGCTCGCAAACAACTGCCCCTTGGCGCAAGATCCACAAAGGATCCCAATTCGGCAATCCGCGAATACTGTTCAAAAGAAACCCTTCGCACTCGGTGGAAACCCCTGCCGCTTGGTATTCCCACAGTGTATACTGGCCAGATCATCACCCCCAATGCGCCCCCTTGGTCAATAAAATAGCCCGTGGGGTGCTCTGCAAATCCACTCGCACACTCCTCCATCACTTCTCGTCTCTTCTTCTGCTGCTAGAAGAAAAAACCCCAACGCCATGGACAAGGGTAAACAACCTCAGGGGAGCGGCTCGTCAAGGAAGCGTACGATTCGGAAGTGAGTTCTTTCTTGATCTCGCTCCTTGTCTTTCTCGCTTGATCTTGCGCTTCATGTTTTCCTCTCGCCTCTTTCGGCCTTGATTTGCTTCTCGAAGAAATCATCGGAACCGAAGATGTTCCCGAGTACATCTCCTCCGATTCTTCTCTCGAGGCGGAGGATGCCACGCCCGAGCAAAAGGTCATCCATCGAGCCGCGCCGCCGTGCTCGGCACCCGGAGCGTGACCTCGGGGACACGTCCGTCCGGCGTCAAGCCGAACGCGAGCGTCGTATGGCGGCGGAAGCGCTAGTAGGGGGTAAACGCTCCCCGTCCCCCTTCATGTCCGCATCCGGATTTCTTGCCCCTAACCTTGATTCTTTTGCCCCGGATGTTTCGACGGGTACGGCAACCCCGAAGGCGGCCCGGGATAGCTTGGTAGAGGCCGCCAATCGTGGTCATCCTCGTGCGTTCCAAGTCGCCGTCACGGTGGTCCCGGAACAACCGAAGAGGGAGCGACGGCCGAAGAAGTAAAGAAAAGATTGAATCATACTTTCGCTTCTTTCTCCACGCCTTCGCTTCCCTCCCTTAGGGGACTTGACCTTCGGGGCTGCTATGTGTAATCCCGCAAGAAACCGGTTGTAGTGTAGCATTGAGCTAAGGGCAATGCATCGAGCACCGGCCATTTTCTTTTGTTCATGGATTTTTGTTCTAAAGGCGGCCTCATCCCCGAGCGCCGGCCGTTTCGTGTCGATGTGTATAATCATCGATCGATTTCAATGCTAGGATAATACTTCTTCGGATATCTTCCATTTATTGCGGCGGAAAACTCCTCCCCTAGCAAAGTTTTCAATATGTATGCATTACCGAGAACGCATCGACCACACGAAAAGGCCCCTCCCGGTTAGGGGACCATTTGCCGAATTCACGTATTTAGTTCCAATCGGCGGTAGCGCTTTCCAAACTAGATCGCCCTCTCGTGAATTGCTTTACTTTTACTTTCTTGTTATAGTATTTGGCGACCCGCGGCTTGTTTTTCTCGATGTTTTCCGGGGCCCCGAGGCGGATCATATGCAAATCTTCTAACTCATCCATCATTAGGCCGCCGTAATCCTTGGAGCTCAAATCGTTTTGCGCACTACTCTCCTTGATTCGATTGCATTTCCCGGGGCAAGATCGCGTGATGCCCGTAAACCAACTCGTAAGGAGAAGTCTTTGTAGCTCCATGGGGGGCCATTCGGTAAGCCCACGGCGCTTCACCGAGTACCGAATGCCATCTCCTCGGCTTCGGTCGATCTTCTTTTGTATAAGCTTGATCATGATCTTGTTAGAAGCCTCTCGCTTGACCATTAGCTTGGGCATAGTATGGAGAAGAATTAAACGAGTTTGATTCCCATGCCTTCGGCAAAATCTCGAATTCCAATGACACGAATTGTGCCCCTTGGTCGGTGGTAATCGTCGAGGAATCCCAAATCGATAGATGATGTGTTCCTTGACGAATTCGATCATGTTTTCTGATGTCACCTTCTTGAGTGGGATTGCCTCAACCCATTTGGTGAAGTAATCTGTAGCCAAAAGCACGAACTTATGCCCCTTGCTAGATGGTGGATTAATTTGGCCGATCGAGTCTATGCCCCGGCCCCCGAATGGCCATGGCTTGATGATGGGATTTAATGCCGATGCGGGGACTCTTTGAATATTCCCGAACTTCCGGCAATCTTGACACCCCTTGTAATACTCAAAGCAATCCTCTAATATCGTCGGCCAAAAGCATCCGGCTGCCTAATAACCCATTTCATGCGATAGGCCGATTGGTGCGCTCCACATATCCCATCGTGCACCTCGCTCATCATGTTCTTGGCTTCTTCGGACCCGGGCATCGTAGCGGTACTCCATCTAATGACTTATAGAATAAATTGTCATCCGGAAGAACGAACTTGATTGCCTTATACTCGAGCTTCCTAGAGACTTTTCGGGATGGATCTCTCAAATATTCAACGACCTCTTTCCTCCAATCATCTTCCCGTAAGATCCGTCCCCGGTGCGCTCACCTCCGCGGCAAATGCTTCTTGACTCTCTTTATAACCGAGGCGCTCGAGCTAGCTTCGTTTGCTTCCTCGTTATGCTCTCTAGGAATGTGTTGTAGGGTTACCGGTGGAAAGCCCTTCAAGATTTCTCTCGCATTCCTCGTAGTAACTCCTCGCGCGCCTCGCTTCGCACTCGTATCGGCCGTTCAATTGCTTGATGACCAACTCCGAATCTCCATAAATTTCAACTGAAACGGCCCCGGCTTCTCTCAAATATTGAAGCCCTCGAAGCGCGCGCCTCGTACTCGGCTGGTTATTTGTGACGGTGGGTTGTATAGGAATGGCAAATTCGAACATCTCACCTCTGGGAGAAATTAGTAGAATCCCTACTCCCCCACCTTTGCCACATGATGACCCGTCAAAGAATAGAGCCCATGGGGTAATTTCAAGCGAGATCAATCGAAGGGTCACGGTGTTCGGTTATAAAATCGGCAATGACACGACCCTTGATGGCTTTTGCCGATTCGAACTTCAACTCGAATTCGATAGAGCTAAAATCCATTTGCCAACCCGACCATTCAAAATTGGCATAGATAACATATGTTTTATCACATCAAACTTCGAGTACACAGTGCATTCGGCATTCAACAAGTAGTGCCGAAACTTTGTACACGAGTAGTATACGCAAAGACATAACCTTTCTATAGCCGAATACCTGGTTTCAGGATCAAGTAGTTTTCGGCTAAGATAGGCTACTATCCGCTCCTTCCCTTCGAATTCTTGAATAAGGGCCGATCCAATAGTTTGGGTATCGGCCGCCACGTACAACTTGAAAGGCTTGTTCGGTGAGGAGGAACCGGCACGGTGGCTCCTTCATGTATTGCTTGATTTCCTCGAAAGCCTTTTGTTGTTCGTCACCCCATGTGAACTTCGATCCTTCTTTAGCTTCGGCAACGGAGAGAACGGCAACACCTTCTCGTGATAAATTTGAGATGAACCTTCTCACAAAGTTGATCTTGCCGAGCGATGATTGCAACTCCTTGAGGTTGGTTGGAGGAACGACTTCATCAATGGCTTTCATGCTCTTTTTGCCAACTTCAATCCCTCTTTCGTGGACCAAAAACCCCAAGAACTCTCCAGTTGACACCCCAAATGCACACTTGTTTGGATTCATCTTCAGACCATGCTTCCGGGTGCATTCCAGGGTCTTCTTCACATCTTCCAGATGGGAGTCATGGCTTAAGGACTTGATCACCACGTCGTCAATGTAGATTTCCACGGTCTTGCCGATCAACTCATGAAAAATGTAATTCATGGCCCGCTGGTAGGTTGCACCGGCGTTTTTCAACCCAAATGTCATGACGATCCATTCAAATAGGCCTATATGACCAGGACACCTAAAGGCCGTCTTCGAGATGTCTTCTATTGCCATAAAGATTTGATTGTATCCCGCGTTGCCATCCATGAAGCTAATCACCTTGTGTCCGGCAGCGGCGTCAATTAGCAAATCGGCAATAGGCATTGGGTATCCGTCCATGGGAGTAGCTCGTTTAGGTCCCTGAAGTCTATGCAAACTCTCATTTTTCCATTTTTCTTATACACGGGGACGATGTTGGAAATCCACTCCGCATATCTGCGGGGCCGAACGAAGTTTGCGTCAAGTAATCTTTCGATTTCCTTCTTCACATCGGCCAATACTTCATCCTTGTAGATTTTCGGGGCGGTTGCTTATATGGCTTGAAACCAGGCTTGATTGGCAACCGGTGCTCGACGATGGATCGATCCAATCCAGGCATCTCCGAGTAATCCCAGGCGAAGCAATCTTTATATTCTTTGAGAAGCTTGATTAAGTTCCCCCTGAAGTCTGGTTGCAAACCTGCACTGATGAACGTCGGCCTTGGTTTATCACCGTTTCCAATGTCAACTTCCTCCAGCTTATCGGCCGACATGAATCCTCGTCCCAGCTTGCCATCAGTGCCATCCACGGGGTTCTCCATTAAAAATTACTGTAAGAGCCGACTGCTTGAATCGGTGCGTTGGTCACCGACGGAGTTCAACGGGACCTTCTCCCCAGTCCTTCCCTGAGAAGCAATCGATGCCTTGGTATTCCCAGAAGGCTGGTTCCATGTTAGCCACGCTCACGGAGTCGTCCGCCCTTTGTACGACCTCAATTTCATCGTCCACCCACCGGATCGGTCGTTGATGCATAGTGGATGGGACGCGGCGATTGGCGTGGATCCGGTCCCGCCCAAGCGACGGGCCGTAGGCTCCCTTCCCTTCGATGACGAAGAAGGTGGTGAGCGGCGTCTTGGACCCGATCATCAAGTCCACGTGAGCGCATCCTTTGGTGTCCGAGGGGTTCCCGCGAAGTCGTTCGGGATGATGCTTGTTGGTGTCAAATCGCTCGGGGTCATGCCAAGCTTCTCGAAGGTGGTGTACGGCATTACGTTGGTCGCCGCGCCACCGTCGACGAACATCTTGGTCAATGGCTTGCCATTGACGTACCCCCTCAAGTACGGCGGCCTCATGTGGCGATTCTTGGCCGGCTTGTCGAAGATGGCCTCGCTTGGCAAGCACCGGTTGCGCCATCATCTCCTCGGGCTGCTCGTCGTCAAAGGAAGCTTCCTCCTCGCATCACCCGGTTAGCGGGAGCCATGAACTCGTTTGGCGGGGAAGTATACCATGCATGCGGGGGCTTGACGCTTTGATCCTTCCGGCCGGTCCTTGGGGCGCCACTTCGTCTCGTCCGGACCCCGGCTTGCTTCATCTCGCGGTTCCTCAAGCGTTGGACCCGCCTCTTCCGGCTCTTGCGTAGACCGGGTGGGCACCATTGCCCCTTACGCCGGACGTAGACCTCCTCGTCCTCCTCGTGGTCGGCCCACCCGAGATCGGCTCGGCGCTTCCCGGGATGATCAATGATTTCAATTTTTTGCCGCCGATCCCCATTCGGGTGGATCCTTCCAAGTCTTTCGTGGACGGATCGGCGATTGCGCGTTTCTCTGCCCGTACTCGGCATATCCGTCGCTGCATTCGGGACGGTTCCTTAATGTGGGCGGTTTCGGGCCTTCATTCCCGGCGGTGCACGAAAAAGGCGCACCCCCGGTGGGCGCGCTCCGCGCGCGCGCGCGTCTTTGTTCCCCGGTTCCATCTGCGCGCTTCCTCCTCAGCCCTGCGTTGCTCCTCCTCGTGACGACGCTCCTGGTAGCGTTCCTTCTCCATCTGGCGCTGCCATTTATTAAGGAGGATGCGCGACGTCACCTTGGGTTTGGGCTTGGACGATTCCCCGATCTCGATATGGCTCTTGAGAACGCGGGGGGCGTCGCCCTGTACTTGCTCTATGGTCACCTGGCGCTTCGGGTCAACTGATCCATCTCCGCTTGGACCCGGCCGAGGTCGGGACCTTGACTTTCCCTTTCTCTTCGGGCGTTATCGCATTGACGGAAAAGCCGAGCATGTTCTCGCGGGAAGGGGTGGCCGTCCAGCTTCATCTTGTTGTCGAACTTGAGATGCCCTTCCTGGATAGCCTTCTGGATCCTCATCCTGAAGACCCTGCAATCGTTGATGGAGTGCGAGTCCCTGTCATGGAAGCCGCAGTAACGTTTCGTTTTGACTCCATCAGGCCGAAGCATGGAGTGCCCTTCGAGCGACTTGATTCGGCCTTCCTTTACCAAGAGCTCAAACAACTTGTCGGCCTTTGTGATGTCGAAGTCGTAGGTTCCTTTGGTCCGTCGACCCAACGCCGATTCATTGTGAGAGGCTCTTTACCCCACATGATTTCCGCATGACCTATCTCCGGTTCGTCGTCGGAATCCTCGAACAAATCGGCTTTGTCCAAGAATTGATTGTAGATATCGGCGATGTCGTGCTTGCTTGCCAAACTTGGGATCTTTCTTGAGGCCATATGCCCGATTGCTCATCGAGGATAACTTTTGCGACAGTGGCCCGGAGTTCTCGAACTCCATCCCAAATAACTTTTCGCGCACGGCCGGCAACATCCCGGCGACGGCCATATCGGCTAGGCGATCGTCCGGCAAGTTCAATGAGAAGCACATGCCCTTGACTTCTCTCGAATCTTCCGAGAAACTCCGGCGGTGTTTCACCGTGCCTTTGTTTCGGGGTGGCGAGATCAATCAACTTCTTTTCGAAGCTGCCGCCGAAGTAATGAGCGTGGAATTTACGCTCCAAATCTTTCCACCGGCCACGCGACTCGGGCGGCAAAGACGAGAACTACGAAAAGCCGGGACCCGTCGGTGAGGCGGGGAAGTAGCGAACCCCGAACGTTTCTTCGGTGAACATTCCCCCCGCCCCGCATGAGATAACGAGCGATATGCTCGACCGTGCTTGTCTCGTCCCGCCCCGAGAACTTTGTGAATTCCGTCGGCGGTTTTACCCTTGGCGGCGGGGAGCACGTTATAGTACCACTCGGGAACGGCGGCTCGTAGGTGGGGCCCCGCATCCTTGGCTTGAGGCCGAACCGATTCGCATCAATTCGGCCATCTTGCGTGCTAGGGCATCCTCCTCCCCGAGCGCTGCGGCCCGCGCGTACCCCCAGGGTGCGGGAAGGCATCGAACGCTCCGTAATTCCCCACTTCATGATAGCCGCCGCCGTATAAATCCCTCTCGGGAGCCGGTTGGTGGACGGAGCTATTCTTCGGCCGGGATCGAGTGGGGCCCCGGATGAGCCGAACGCTAGGTCTCCGTACGTGGGCCGGTACGGATTCGGCTATTGCGCGGGGCGACCCGTGCTGTCCTCGTGGTGGCGGCGGGATTGGTTGACTTCCCCGAAGCTTGCGGCGGAGGGCGAACCGGCCGCCCCCCAGCGCCCTGTGGAGGAGGTTGGAACGTTTGGCTCCCGGAGCTCTGAGGAGGAGGCTGCTGCACCGGGCCCCGTGGTGGCGGCTGAGAGCTTGATTCGCCCAGCTCCACGGTGCTCTTTCCGGCGTACGCCTTTCCGAACGCCTGCCCCGCGCCCGGACCAAAGAGGGCCACCATCATCTGTTGGAGCGACCCAAGGAAAGCTTGATTGTGCTTGGTGAGCACGTCGTCCATTGACTCTTGGAAGATCCGCGCGCATTCTTCCTTTTCTTGTTGGGTTGTAGCGTCGGTCTCTCCCGGCAACGGCACTCCGGGCGGTGCCATTCTTCGGATATGGTACACCACTTCGATTTTTCTTGAATGACATGAGACACTTTTGTTGAAACCGATTCACGGCGTCTACGAGCTGCCGATGTTGCTGCGGAGAAAGCTCCTCAATGCCGACATCCGGGAGGTCCGTGATCTCGGGCATTCCGAACCAATTCGATTGTTGGTCCCACCGGGCGTGCCAAAAAGTGTGTTGACGCAAAATGTGCACTCGGCGCCAATCACACAAAGCCGGAAAGCTTAGCTTCGCACGCGCGAGAGAGAAAGTGACGTGCCGATCAATTTTTTCTGAAAAACTAACAAAAGGGTAAAACAGTTTAAATACCAAAACTTGGAACCTACCGGGTGGTACCGGAGCGCTTCCATATTTACGGCTAAGAAGCCAAGCAAGACGACATGTAGCTATGCGAAGCTACCTGTCAAAGAACCACGACCATTCGAGTAACCAAGAAGGGAGAAAGAACATTGCCGAATGGATGACGTAAGCATGACAACGATCGATCTTTGAATAAACATGGATGCTTGTGCAAAGCCATGACCGATCCTCAATGAAGATTAACATTAAATGAAGTAAAGCACGAACATGATCATGTATTAAAATAAGCATGCATAGATCCAAAGCATTAGTCTACCGCATGTCTAATCACTTTAAGATCCGTCGGGCACGACATCAAGCAAATCTATCCACCGCATGATACAACTTGCATGAAAGAACGCACCACTTTCCACAAATAGATCTATCCACCGCATGATACAACCTAAATATGGAAAGCTAGAAGCATACGTCTTTTAAAACATAAATAACGCACGTGATCTACTCGTGAAGATATAACCGAATGCGGCCGAACAACCGATTCGGGGTCCATGAAGAAGGAACAAACATTACCACGTGAATAAATCTATCGAGGTGAATTGGAAATCTAATCCACCGGATGACTAGCTCCAAGGCAACCCAAAAACCTCGCATCTACCGCATGATACCGGCTCTTTCAAGATTTATGCTAACAAAGCAAGCTTGAACCCGCAACATGTAACAACCTAGATCGATTCGGTTTCGGCTATCGGAGAGCACGAGATCCACGCGTCAAAAATACGAAACACGCTCGTGCACGGATCTTAAAAGAAAAAGAGCCGATCCAAACCCATCTAGATTGGGCAAAAAGTGTATTACATGAATTAAAACATAAAGCAAAAACTCATGATAACACAGGGTAACTTAATGAATCTATTGGATCTTGCCAAAATCCAATAGAGCCGATAACTAGCTTCGAGCTAGACCTTAGCCTACCGCATGGCTCGTGATCTAACAAGAAACCCTCTTGAACCAAGCTTGAATCTACCGCATGACACGAAGCATGGTAACAAGACTACTTGCATCGATCTAAATCCACCGCATGATACTAGACATGATACAAGGTTGCCGGTACTCACGGAGGTCGACGGATCGATTGGCCCTCTCGAAGAACTCGACGACACGACAAGGGACTCTAGGGTTTGGCGTAAGGCCGGTGTGTATTGAGGAATGAACGTCCTTTTTACATACATCCGGGGATCATATTTATACCCCGTCGATTACAATTGCGAATGGATTCATTGCCTAACTAAACTTGATCGCCCGTCCATCCATTCGCTTCCCCCGATCGAGCCACGTCACCGTCCAATCCCGCAAAATCGGCTCTCTTGTTCCTTTGCCGAACCGGAGCGGATAGCCGACCGCGGATCCTTCGCCGAAAATCTGCCGAAGATACCTTTCCTTCCACCGGACGGACTCTTTTCCGAATCGGACCCACATGTCATACTCCTTACCAAATTTTGGTGTTAACACCGCTGCGACGGCGCGGGCTCCTTCCAGCGTCGCCTAACCATGCAGCCCAACCCGAAGACAGGCTTTGTGACGCTTCCCGAAGTTGTCACAGGCGAACTCGCCGGCAAGTTCGGCGAAATTCCGCTCTTCAACCACCACGCTGACAAAGAGCTCGAGTCCGCTCCCAACTCGAACTCGACGTCGCCATGGGCCATCGCATGCGAGCCGGCTGCTCAGCCATCGCAGGCGGTCCCCTCACCTCGCGAGCGCTCCGCGCGTGGCCCCCGCATCCTCAGCCGGGCCCACACGGGGGCTCCCACTTCGCGCCGGGCCGGCAAGGAGCCCGTACCCGAGTACAACTCGGACTCCGACGCCACCCCCGATCGCGCTCCGGACTCCAGCCCTCTCTCCGAGTTCTACTCGAACCCGGATTACGAGTTCTACTTCAGGTCGGACCCTGAGGAGCCCGAGTCCGAGGACAACTCCACTGAGCTCCCCTTGTCAGGGCCAGCCTCTGGGCTAGTTATAACATCCACACCGGCCGGGAGATACGTCTACTGGCCAGACTGCAATCCTCCCTGCCGACGTCATATGGAACTCGCCAGCAGTGGAGCACTACGACGAAGGCGTCTCAGAAGACAGCAGACGAGTTCACATTGATAGCCTCGAAGAAGCTTGCTGGCTGCCCTCGTCCAATCAGCAAGGTACCTAGAGGGTATCCGACGCTACCATGATCGCAACGTCAAGGAACGCTCCTTCAACGTTGGAGATCTCGTCCTCTGCCGTATCCAGAATACGGAAGGACTACACAAGCTCAGCTCCCCCTGGGAAGGGCCGTTCACCGTTGCAAAGGTGACCGGGCCGGGCTCCTACCGCCTCCAAACACTTGAAGGCGAAGACATCAACAACTCGTGGAACGTCGACCAGCTCTGTCGATTCTACGCCTAGTCTACACGACTACATCAACACCCCCTTGCCGTAAGTGGCCTCCGGGTCCTGGCTCCAGTCTCCGGACTACTCCTCTCCAAGCTCCAGCCCGCGCGGCTACCTACGGACCCTGGGCTGCGACGAGCGTCAAGGACTCTAGCAGCGGTCTATTGAGAGACCACACTCCAAGATCCAGCCTGCACGGCTACCTACGGATCTACGATCCAGCCTACACGGCTACCTACGGATCTCCTTCACGTAAGCGGCTACCCGCTCCGGCTCTACTCGGTATGTAAGCGGCCTCCGGGTCCAAGCGACTACTCTGTAACTATGGCCCTGGCCATCCAGGTGTACTTCTTCAGTAATAAAGTTTGATCGTTCATCAACTTCTTTACTGTCTACTCCCTACAACGGGACCACTACTGTCGAGTACTACTACTCGCATCCACTCCACGATGGGGGCTCCGCACTCTGAGATCACGACTACGAGTACTCATTGTTGGAAATTTTCTTTCATTGATACTTAAGCAATTCATTACAATTGTTTTTTGTACAACCTTGGCTGCTAGCTATCTATTACAGGGCTACTGGAGATTAAGCTTCTCAGCTACTTGCTCCGCGATGGGAGCCATCTGCTCCAGCAGCTCCGCATACTGCTCATCAGTGCAGTTGGCGGCTACCCCGCCGGTGACTACTACCACTGGAGCCTTCGGGAAGTACGACTTCATGAAGGCCAAGACCTGCCTTGGGATCGACCTCGCCATGTGCTTCACATAGGCCGCCAGCCGGCTTGGAGCTTCCTTGAGGCGATCCACCAGTGGAGCAATCTTGGGGCCGCCCGGGTGCGGCACCAGGAGCCTTGCGATCGGCAATGCGGCTTCCTCAAGCTCCTTCAATTGGGCTCGCAGTGCCTCGCAGTCTTCATTCAACTTCTACAAGGATTTGTAGCAGTTGACGAGATCGCGGTCAGATGCAATCCGGAGCTCCATGTGCTTCTCGCACTCGAAGGCAAGTTCTTTGTAGTCGAGCTCGAGTACCTGGCGAGCTTCTTGCACCCGGTAGAAGAGGTTCTTCATGCTCGTCTCCGAAGACTTCAGCTGCTCCACCTGGCCCTCAAGCTCTGCAACACAGCAACAGTATAGCGGGTCAAGACTACCTCTCAACCTCCAACAACTAGTCGACAAGTCCAGCGGCGTACCTTTGTTCTTGTTGCGGAGGCCCTTATTCTTCCGCACCAAGTCGTCGCCCTTCGCCTGCAACTCTTGGACATTATTGTGGTACTTAGCGAAGGCGGCATCGAGCTTCGACTGCATGGCAGCCGCGTGCTTCCGCGACTTCACAAGTTGCTCTTCTAGCGCCTCAGCCCGGAGCACCGCGTCACCATAGCCTTGCAGCATGTTGGACTTGTCGCGGGACCTCTCCGCAACGTCCTGCATAGACAACTCAAGTCACACGAGTACTCAACGGCAGAGGATTGGCTACTCAGAAGCTACGGCTACTTACCTTCATCCACTGCTCGGCCTGGCGGATTGCCTCCAGGTGCTTTGCCACCGTCGCCGGCTCGACAAGATCGTCCGCGAGCAGCTCTATTCCGCCGCGACTACTCGCGGTGGCCTCCGTCATCGGCGCAGAGCGGATGGGCTCTGCATCCTGGATCTCCGGGGAGCGGATAGCCACCTCCAGAGCGACCTCTGGCGACGTGGTGACCCCCTCTCCCCCGGCCGCCACGGCGGCCTCCTCGACGACTTCTTCCACAGGCTCGGGGGCTCCTCCCGCAGCCTCCGGGGCCTCTGGTGTCGACTTCTGCATCGGCACCCCCGCAGGGATGTCACCGCCTTCGGCCCTCGCGTGCTCGTCAAGGAGAAGACAAGTGCGTCAGCGACTACGACTACTCCTCGAGGAGCTCCATAGCTTCAGAAGAGTACTCACCTTCGACTACGCTGGCCTCCCACGGCGGCGTTTCGGCCAGCCGGCGGCTCGGGCACCGCCCGGGAAGCAGGAGCGGACTCCCTCGGCGGGCGGCGCGACTCCTTCCGCCACCGCTGAAGAGGGTTCATCCCCCTCCCAGGACAGATCCGTGGATTTCCTGCAGAAGCACACACAATCGGTCGTCAGTCAACATCGACTACTACAACAAATACTACTCGCAAAGATGCAGTACTTACAAGTTCGACCGGGCTATTGTCACGGCCGGAGCACCGAGGATGCTGGCGATGTCGACCAGTCCACCCTCGGAGGGTGCCTCCTCCTGCACCCCTGTGGCTACTGCTTCCTCCACAGCAGCGGCGGCCGGCGCAGTGCCCTCTTGCGCTCCTGAAGCCACCACCTCTTCAACGGCGGCGGCTACGGGCTCTGTGCTCCCCTGTGGAGCAGGGGGCTGGCGCTCCAGCTGCGCCAAGATCTCCTCGACAGTGGGGGCTGGACTACGACTTCCGGCCGGCTCCCCCACTGTGTCCCATACGCCTTCATCACCCTCCTCGACGGGCTCCGTTGGCGGCACCTCCTGCATACAAGGAAGACTACTCATCAGCAAGGATATTTACACGATGGGTACTCAACTACTCTAGTCAAGGCATTTTACCTCCTGTTGACGGTGAATTTCCGTCAACCTAGAGTACTTGTTATACATTGGTTTCGATTATGATTTGCAACTAACCGGCCACTAGGCATACTAATGATATAACAAGTTCACACTTGCATGTCGATTTTGGAGTTTGTTGTTTACGCAGGAAATCTACGCTAAAGAGGAGACTTTCGGGATAAGTTCACCAAGCACTTTGGAAGAAGATCATGAAGCCCGACAAGAGTCAAGACACGCGATGAACATGACTCCAAATGACCCGAGGACCGAAGCGTCAGCATGCAAATCTTCAGGGACTCAACCAGAAAACAGCGAAGCTTGCATAGCAAGGATTCAAGCCTTAACCATGAAGGAAACGACGTCAAAGGCCCACATGCAAGTGCACACGAATAAGGGATCACGCGAGAAGCAACCGGGGAGGAAACCGGGGCCGAACCGGCCGAAGTGGGCCTCGGGCCGGCCGGCTCGGGCCGACCGGCCCGGCCCCCCACTCCGGGGTCGGTTCGGTCCCCCCTTTGCCCTAGATGTTCATCTATTTATTCCTTCCGCTGCCGTCGACCGACACATCGAACAAATCATCCTACCGACGCCAATCACCAGAAAACCGCCGCCGCAAGATGAGGGAGAGAGTTAGATGAGCTCGTCGCAAGGATCAACACCGGCGGAGAGAAGGAAGCAAGAGGAGGACTCCACGCCATTGGCCTAGGGGTGTTCCCAAGCTCCATCGCCGCCATCTTCATCGACGACGTTCTCCGGAGTCTCCATCACCCCTATGTGCTTCAATCCGTGTAAGATGATGGGGTAATGTCTCCGTTCATTCCTAGGATTAGATGGATACATGCTATGTGATCGCTACTTGATTCATGGTTTCAATCTATTGTTTTCATGTTGATGATGCTTTGATGATTAAGGTTAGCTACCATGTTTTTCGGGTGTATGATATCCGCTACTCCCATAGATTCCATCAACATATCGTGTCCATCATAGGTCTAGTCACGAATACCTTCTCGTAGTGGCAGTACGAGAGGAGGGAAAGGGCGAAACCGTGGTCACAACCCCCGGTAGATTGGTTTACCGCTTTCGTGTAGTAGATGCATACCATGTTATCCTAGATCCTAGGGAGGGAACGCTTATCTTTCTTGCTCACTCTCTTGTGTTCACCCCTTTACCATCTAGTTTAACCTTAGGTTTGTTTGATCAACTTAACTTAGATTAACTTAGGTTAGATTGTTTTACCTTTAGATTAATACTCTCTTTAAAGGTTTCCTTAGTCAACTAGATTAGTACTTGGTTAAGCGCTAGTAATCCCCTTGCTCCGCGGATTGACAAGAACCTTGGGAATCCCGTGGTGAAAAAGGTGTGGGGTCCGTACGCTTGCGGATCGTAGAGGGATACGTCTTTTATCCGTCAACAAGCCCCTTTTTCTGGCGCCGTTGCCGGGGAGCAAGCCAGTTTGCTACGTTTAATCTAGTGTTAATTTTGTTGATTACTAACACCTAACCCTTATTTTCTAAAAAAAGAAAAAAAATCTTTTTTGTTTTTCTTTCTACTTTTCTTGTGCCTAGATGGATTTGTTCACCTCACCATTGGAAGACGAAGAGATGTCGCTAAGGGAGCTAGCAATGCCGTCAATGGAAGACATTGAGATGCAAAAATCAGATTTGACGTTTGCTACAACCCACTATGAAGTGAAGCCCGGAATCATCAAGTTAGTGGCGACAAAACCATTTAGAGGATTGGAGGATGACAACCCATATAGACACATTAAGGAATTCACGATGTTATGCAACACGGTGCAACAAAAAGGAGTTCCGGCCGCTTGGTTCAAGTGGAATCTTTTTCCATTCTCTCTCGAAGATGAAGCGCGAAGATGGTACACACTTGCGTCCGTTGAAGCAAAAGGAAATTGGGATGAGCTAGTGAAGAAGTTTATTTTGAAGTTCTTTCCCATAAGCAAGGTCCAAGACTTAAGGAGGCAAGTGCTCACTTTCAAGCAAGGAGAGGATGAAGGAATTGATGAAGCATGGGACCGTTTTAATGAACTACTTGAGCGAGGCCCGAACTTGGGATTTTCCGGTGACTTGATGTTGCATACCTTTTATTTTTCACTAACCCCTAACTCATCTCATTTTGTAAGCATGTGTGCAGGCGGTGATATATTGGATAAAACAATTAGTGAAGCCGCACAAATCTTACAAAGGATAAGCAATGGACAAAGAACAATACGAGATTGGCAAAGATGTTGTCAAGAGGAGCAAAATGACAAAAGCAAGCCCAAGGTGCTTGCTGAAATTTCTGAAAAAGATGAACCGAAGGTCAAGGAAGATGAACCGACCATACAAGAAAGTGAAGATCCACTTCCCAAGGTAAGAGAAGTCATTTCGGATGTTAAAAATGTTGAAACTAACATGAATGTAGGCCGAAGTATGTGGAATGCTAGACCATTGGCGGAGTTCATTCAATCCGGTTGGGTTCAAGTTGATTTCGCCCCACTAATTAACTACCGAAGGAAGGAGGAACGCCGACACGTTGCCAAACTAATTGAAGACATATTTGATCAAGAGATGAGTGGAGAGTCGATCCAAAAGATGTTTGAAGAAGAAAGAGAAGAAGGAGATGAAGGATGGATCGACCGGTTTGACAACTCAAAGATTTATGATGAAGGAAGAGAAGAGTACAACCGTGATGAGCCTAGTGACTCAAAGGATAAATGGGAGGAGATAGGACTCAAGCTAGATGATAGCTTGTGTGCTATTGAAGCCTACACACTAGCAAATCAAGACATGAAATTACTCAAGGATGAAGGAAATAGTGAATCAACAATGAGCGATCTTGACGACATGTGGTACATGGAAGATAAAGAAAGCAACACACAAGTCTTTGAAGATGAGGATCTGGTTGACAAAGAAGACTTCAAAGAAGAGATGAATGCGTACATAGTTGAAGGATTACATGTTCCACATGATGAGTTGAAGAAATTGCAAGATGGTGATGAAGAGGCAACTACACTTGTTGAGATCGATTCGCCTTCAACACCGCTTGATGAACCAAATATCACTCTTGTTGAAAAATCTCTAAGGCCAAGGTACGCGCTGAAATCTCAAGATATTATTGGTATTGATGTTGATAAATTCAAATACTCATGCTCAACCAATAGTATGAATGATAGTTTAATGTCTATGCCTTGTTCCATAGTGATCATGTTGATAGGCTAGATTTTCTTGAGAATGAAAAAGAGGAAACATTTATTTTTGATCCAATTAATCTCACACCTAAACAACCTTTGCCTAATGATGAGCTAAGTGCTATGCATGAAACATATGCTTCTTTTATTTACACCTTGACTTGTTGCTACAATTCACATGTGGTGTTAATTATGGACGCGTATGTTTACAATAAGTTTTGTAAATCTCGATCATGCTTTGCGCTTGGTCAAGCTAATGACCTTAAAAATCATTTGTCGGGAAAGGCCCGATTTTCACTAACCATGTAGACAAGACTTGAATAATGAAAAAAAGAAGTCATGCCTAAAAGAGTTGCAAGATAAATCATCAACCTCTTCGAATCCCGCGATGGATGCTGCTGTCTTCATCAATTTGAGAGCTTGTTCAGAGGTGTACAAATGAAGAAAATGAGATATTCAGAAGCTCCATCAAGTTACCGTTCCAACGCATCAAGAAACAACAAGTTTGAAGACCCGTGCAAGGAGTTATGGAGGAAACATTGAGCGTTGCGCGTTCTGAAATTTCAGGACAGATTTCATCGCTGAAGTAAAACGGACATAACTCTCTTGTCCGGAGTCCGATTTGAGCAAATAAAGACTCGTTGGAAAGGAAATTTTGTGCACTGTGCAATGGAGAAGAGCTTGAGTATACTTTCTGTTCTGGACATCAAAAAAAAATCATAGAGTGAAGGCATCACTGAAGGATGATAAAGAAGGAGATAACGATGAAACAAAAGGATGCTTTGGGCAAGTCTTCTATAAGTGATCAAGCACAACATGGGAAGTAAATTAAAGCTGCATTGGTACCTTTTATTCTTGCATGAAGGGCCATGGCTATGCAACGAAAAGAAGGTATGTGAGAAAGTCGAGCTCTATGACTTTAAATGAAGCGCTTTTCGGGAGGCAACCCGTTTCTTTATATTTTTACTACTTTCTTAGAGAAAATAAAGAATGGCACTATCTTATGATGATCAACTTGTGGTTATTAATCTAAGTTCAGTTTTCCTTTTTAGAACCACCATCATGTTCATGATCATATTTATTTATTTGCATGCATTGCATTTTGTTGTCCTCGTGATGTTTCTTTGTGTATACATGTTTTGCACATAGTTGGCTTGGTTGTTTTATATACTTAATGATGTATGATTAATTTTCCATTTTAATACTTCATAAGGCATTATGAGTATTTTCCTTTTGTGATCTTGTGTAAACGTGGTGTTTAAACATGATTGCGGACCATCATCGTTAAGTTCGATAAACCTAGCTGGCTTTTCATATGTTTTCATGTTGCTTTGGTTAGTTTATAAGCTTTGCAATGCACTTAATTTTTCTTGTGCTATAAGAGTTATTGATTTAGGGATAGACATGGTGTTTTAACCCTAGATATATAAACCTTTATGGCTATGGAGAAATTCAGCAACCTAGTGTAAACATGGTGTTTAGAACTAGGTGAAAACATTGTCTTGTTTATATGCTTTCCTATCATGTGCATACACACCTTGCACCACGTACACTCATTAGGTTTTTATTCCTCATTAAACTAATTATGCCACAAGTTAAGAATCTTAGGAGACATTGTTGGATTGTTGGCAATTCTATCTACTCCCAACCGTCACCTTGGGGGTAGAATGTGCGTTTAAAACGTCTTACAGGCAAGATAAAGACTCTCACTACAAGGAAATTGAAGTATGGCTAAGAAGTGCTTTGTCTTCTTCTTCCATGACTAGCAAAATGCTAAGCATGGGGGAGACCCTGAATCTTCAGCACGGAAGTTAACATCACCGGATCAATGCGCGAAAAGATATCGATCTTATCAAAATTCTGCATGGTCTCAAAGGGAAAACACTGGATATTTTTGGATATTTATAAGCCCCATGAAGTTACGATTCCAACAAATCAAGAATCAAGACAATCGGAGGTTCCTACAAGCGGTTATGTCCGAATCACCGAGTGCAACACGTCCTGAAATCAGTTTTGGACAGCACGCAGCGCTGAAGTAAAACGGACATAGCTCCCTTGTTTGAACTCCGTTTTCGATGAATAACCACACGTTGGAAAGGTAATTTCATAAACTTTTCAATAGAGCTATATTTCGATATATGTTCTGTTCTGTACAGAGGGGGAAATCCATGAAAAAGAGACGGCAAGGAGATGATGAGAACAAGAAAGAGGAGATGGTGATGACAACATTGAAGAGAAGGGTGACCAATGACTCCATTAAGCATACAAGATCAAATTCAGAAGTTTAGGAGCATTAATAAATCAAGACAAAAGCAAAAGCCACATCGATACATGGAGATGTCGGAAGAAGGCAACGAAGAATTACAAAGGATGGTAACATCTCCATGGACCTTCTCTTTTCTAAACACATATGCTTGTAAGTATGCCTTCAACATCAACTAGGTGCAACCTTTTGTTTTTCTCTTCAAACAATAACATGGCTACTAGGAGGACAACCTAGGTTTCTTTTTACTTTCAATAGATAAGCATGACCATGTGTTCACCTCGATGTTCTATATTGCCTATGCTTACGGAAAGATGATGAAAGTTGCCGCTTTGTTTTACCTACATGAAGTTATACATGTCTTGGCTAATTGCTCTCTATAATATGATCTGAAATTAATTTAAATACCGACTCTTTTATTTGTGGAGGTGAAATGACTATGCTCTAGACCCACATACATATCTTTGCTCTTTGATTTAAGTTTATGGATAGCCGGATAACTTGTTGTTTTTATGAAAACTTAACTTTTATGCTATCTACATATTTGTGATGCTCTTGCAAAGTTCTACCTACCAAAGCCATATACATATATGTTTTATGATAACAAAGCCCGTAGATTGCAAACATATGTTTTGATGAGTTGGAGTAGGATTGATTTCTATGGTTAGAGACTAAGAAGCTGGTCATTCCTTTGTGTAACTTTTTCATGCTAGCCTTTTTGTCCATGCATTGTGGGTTTTCACATCGAAAATTCCACAAACTTCGCTGGGCATCCACCCTAAACCAAAAACATCTTTTTGTGATCACCTCCTTGTCAACAAGCCCCTTTTTCTGGCGCCGTTGCCGGGGAGTATGGAGTAAAATTCTCGATGGAGATTCAAATATTCCGCAAGATTATGGAATTTATACTTACTTTAGCAGTCATTTCCCCTCTCTTTTATGCTCGAGGACGAGCATCGTTCAAGCATGGGGGAGGAGTCATTCTCTGACACAAATGCTATGTAAGTATTATGTTGCAAAAAGTTTTGAGGAGCAAAAGAAAAAAAAGAAAAAAATGAAAAATGAAAAAAAAATTGATAAGAAGAAAAGAAAAGTAAGAAAAATAGGAAGAATAAAGTGAAAAAAAAGAAAGAGAGAAAAATGAGAAGGAAATAAAATAAGTAAAAAAATAAAAAAGATGCTCCTCGGATCTTTTTGCTTCATAAGTTCTCAAGTGCCTTGATGATAAATCCATACTCAAATCTTCCAACCATGTGCAATCCGATAACGAGGACTTCACTCGTGCCTCGGGATCATCCATTTGCCACTTGCACATGTCCACTTATCTAAATGTGTGTGTTTCGTCCCTCTCTCTTTCCAACATTTATTTTCCATGGCCTTTTTGACGAGTCTCGGTAATTCCAATAGACCTCTCTCTTAATTTGATAATACTTCGGATGTATGTTTTGCTAGGATTGTTTTTAACCTTCCAAGCTCCACATAAGCCTTCCACTATCACATATGAGTAGAGTAGGTTGAAAATAATCTAGTATAGGCTTGAGTGACTTGATGAGATGAGTGTTCCATGAGCTCTTGCAAGAGATTTTCACTTATGTTGGATATGCATCTTTTTGAAAATCTTCCATGTGACAAGGTAATGGTTTGAAGTTCACTCAAGTTTGAGAGCATCGTGTTACATGTGGCTTGTTCTTTATTGTTAGTCTATCTTCCATAATGAAAAAGAAGCCGGTCACAACTTGAAATTTAAAAATAAATTCTTAAGAGAGAGCAATTTGTCTCGTCATGAATGACTAAGTGCAGGGACAACATTGGAAGGCAATGCTGATTTCCCTTTTAAGCGAGGACCACTTACTCGAGGACGAGCAAGGTTTAAGCATGGGGGAGATGTTGACGGTGAATTTCCGTCAACCTAGAGTACTTGTTATACATTGGTTTCGATTATGATTTGCAACTAACCGGCCACTAGGCATACTAATGATATAACAAGTTCACACTTGCATGTCGATTTTGGAGTTTGTTGTTTACGCAGAAATCTACGCTAAAGAGGAGACTTTCGGGATAAGTTCACCAAGCACTTTGGAAGAAGATCATGAAGCCCGACAAGAGTCAAGACACGCGATGAACATGACTCCAAATGACCCGAGGACCGAAGCGTCAGCGTGCAAATCTTCAGGGACTCAACCAGAAAACAGCGAAGCTTGCATAGCAAGGATTCAAGCCTTAACCATGAAGGAAACGACGTCAAAGGCCCACATGCAAGTGCACACAAATAAGGGATCATGCGAGAAGCAACCGGGGAGGAAACCGGGGCCGAAGTGGGCCAGGGCCGGCCGGCACGGGCCGGCCGGCCCAGCCCACTCCGGGGTCGGTTCGGTCCCCCCTTTGCCCTAGGTGTTCATCTATTTATTCCCTCCGCCGCCGTCGACCGACACATCGAGCAAATCATCCTACCGACGCCAATCACCAGAAAACCGCCGCCGCAAGATGAGGGAGAGAGTTAGATGAGCTCGTCGCAAGGATCAACGCCGGCGGAGAGAAGGAAGCAAGAGGAGGACTCCACGCCATTGGCCTAGGGGTGTTCCCAAGCTCCATCGCCGCCATCTTCATCGACGACGTTCTCCGGAGTCTCCATCACCCCTATGTGCTTCAATCCGTGTAAGATGATGGGGTAATGTCTCCGTTCATCCCTAGGATTAGATGGATACATGCTATGTGATCGCTACTTGATTCATGGTTTCAATCTATTGTTTTCATGTTGATGATGCTTTGATGATTAAGGTTAGCTACCATGTTTTTCGGGCGTATGATATCCGCTACTCCCATAGATTCCATCAACATATCGTGTCCATCATAGGTCTAGTCACGAATACCTTCGCGTAGTGGCAGTACGAGAGGAGGGAAAGGGCGAAACTGTGGTCACAACCCCTGGTAGATTGGTTTGCCGCTTTCGTGTAGTAGATGCATACCATGTTATCCTAGATCCTAGGGAGGGAACGCTTATCTTTCTTGCTCACTCTCTTGTGTTCACCCCTTTACCATCTAGTTTAACCTTAGGTTTGTTTGATCAACTTAACTTAGATTAACTTAGGTTAGATTGTTTTACCTTTAGATTAATACTCTCTTTAAAGGTTTCCTTAGTCAACTAGATTAGTACTTGGTTAAGCGCTAGTAATCCCCTTGCTCCGCGGATTGACAAGAACCTTGGGAATCCCGTGGTGAAAAAGGTGTGGGGTCCGTACGCTTGCGGATCGTAGAGGGATACGTCTTTTATCCGTCAACACCTCCTGAGGCATGGTCTCTGAGACCTTAAGCTTCTTTGCCACCCGTTTCCTGGCGGGGTTGCGCGGCTTCCGTGGCGGCGCAGCCAGGCTAGCCTCCAGGCTAGTCGGGGGGTCTTGCACTAGAGGCACATGAGGTAAGCCTGGGCGGCTAAATCTCGACCGCAACTGAAAGCGGTCCTGCAACGTCTCGTCATCGTCGTCGTCGTCGTCGGTGGTGTCCTCCACGATGATGGTGTCATCGCCTTCACCGACTTCTCGCCGCTCTTTTGCCTTCCCTTCCTTTGGGATCTCGATCCCACTTGGGGGCGGCTGCGGCTCGGAGATGAACTTCTTCAAGTCATCCTGCAAAGGCACAAGACGTCAGCAACTCTACACCATGCAATGACTACTCGACTAAAGGAGTACGACTACTCACCTCCTTCGGCAGGCGCGTGGCGGAGTACTCCTGGACAGGGCACGCCGTGTACGGCGGCATATCCTTGAAGATCCGCGACAACCTCTCGATGATGTTGCTGTCGTCCAGCTCGCCTCCGGGCATCCGCGACGTGTCGTCGTTGCCGGTGTACTCGAAGCCCAGGATGTCTCGAGCCATCGACGGCTGCACCCTCCGCTTCATGAAACTGAAGGCCACGTGCTCGGCCCTCAGTCCCGCTTCCCTGAGCACCTTGATGCATGCCAGCAGCTCGGGAAGCTGGATCCCCTCCTGCATGGTGGGCTCCGTGTTCCACCACTCGCGGTGCCTGGGCTGCCGTCCGCTCGGCTTCGGCAGGCCGGGGTGGTGGTTCGTGATGTAGAACCACCGCGTCTTCCAATCAGTGTTGGAGTCGACAAGCTTGTACGCCAGATACTGCTCCGCGACGTCTTCTCTCAACTGGATGCCGGCTCCTCCGACTACCCTTGGGTTGGTGGCACTTGGCTGCGGCTTGACCCGGAAGAACTTCCGGAAAAGGATCCAGTGCGGCTTGATCCCAAGGAAGGCCTCGCAGAAGTGCACAAAGACCGCGGTGTGGAAGATACCGTTGGGGTTCAGATTCAGGTACTCGACTCCATAGTACCCGAGAAGACCCTTGAAGAAATCGCTGGCCAGGAGCGCAAGCCCGCGCTCCACGAATCGCGCGAACATTGAAATCTCGTCTTCGGCCTTCTCCATTGGATATGGATCTCCAGCAGCGGCCCTCCACATGTCGACCTCCTTCTCCCGGATGAACCCGCTGTTCAGGAGGGCCAACAGATCTTCCGTCTTCACCTTGGACTTCTTCCACTCGCGGCTTGGATCGGCTCGTGGTGGAGACATGGGCGGCGCTACTCCGGTGGCGGCCGCGGCGGCCTCTTCGCGGCCCCTCTTCTTCCCGGCGTCCTTCGACGACTTGGATGGTGACGGCTTCATTCTCCAAGCACAAAGCGTCTTCACGCGCATCCGCTCGGGGGCTACCCTAAAAGCTCTGGGTGGCGGCGCACTTGGATCTACTACGGCGGCAGCGTGCGCTGGGAGTAGATCTACCTCATATGGAAACGAAATGGCTGCAGCTCGAATGGGAGAAAAACCCTAAGGGTTTTGGCTTCTATTTATAAGTCAAACCGGCTCCGCAACAGCCAGCTGGCTAAGTCCACGCGCAGCTGACTCAGCGGCTAAGTGTGACTCTTCGTATTCTACTAGTCGACGCGCCTCACCTCGGGGGCTCGGCTAATTCTACTCGACTACCTGGGAAGCGGCTAGTCTCAAGAGCATCTCAGGACACATTCTTCAAGATGACCCTTTAATTCGAGAGGAAGTACTCGACTCAAGGCTCGGGGGCTCCGTGCCACGTGTCCTTCGGTTTTTTCTCTCCGGATTTTTCGGGATTTTCTTGCCAAGACTTCAGATGGACCCTCGGCCCGTAGCTCGCGGCTCAACCTAAGGCTCGGGGGCTACTCCATATGGAGTGCGATTTTGCAATCGCACCTCCATATCAGCTCCGGCTTCAAGACAAGACGGGCATTTTTTGAAGACCTTCGAAAGCAGTATTCGAGGGCGCTTGGGACTACTCGAGAAGACTTCAAGATTGCTCAAACATCAGCTGGAGTACATTCCAGCCTCGGGATGCTTCGACTACTCTTGAGAACCTTTGACTTGTAGCACTCAGGGACGCTTGAGGACTACTCGTTAAGGCCGTCAAGACTACTTGAAGCTATCCTTCTCGACTACAAAGTACTCGGGGGCTTGTCGTATGGACCTCCCTGGGCCCACTACCTCGGTGGGTACCGGGACCGACTACTCGGTGGGCCCCCGGGACTACCGGCTTGCGCTACACGGCACACCGAAGGCGTGGAGCACAAGGACTACACAGGAGTAGTATTCGGTTAGGGAGCTGTACATGTTCCGCACTGTATGGAGGACTCCTAGGCGTACTCGACTAGTACTCTCTCCCTACTCCGACTTGTAACCCTGCCTCCCGGACTATATAAGGCGAGGCAGGGACCGATCTCAGGTATCCAATCTCATCTCATACAACTCACGGCGCACTATTGCACCATCTTGTAATCGTGCCTAATCAATCCAGAGCTACGCAGCATACAGGACGTAGGGTATTACGCACCTCGTGGCCCGAACCTGTCTAAATTGTGTGCCATGTGTCTCTTCCTTCGAGTTACCGATCTCGGCGAGTCACATTCATCTACTT
The DNA here is from genome assembly GCA_947561735.1 of Cenchrus americanus. Taxonomy (NCBI): domain Eukaryota; kingdom Viridiplantae; phylum Streptophyta; class Magnoliopsida; order Poales; family Poaceae; genus Cenchrus; species Cenchrus americanus. Next base: position 25,150,515 of record OX387241.1, on the reverse strand, counting down.
CGGGTACTCCCCTTAGTAGGTTGCCGGTCTAAAACACCGACAAGTTGCACGCTGATGTCGGCCCCCTCGGTGGTGAGGAGGGGGGAGCGCTTGGCCCCGCACCCTGGTGCGGTCCAGCTCCCAGGCCGGGGGGAACCTCTCCGTCGCCAGCTTCTGCCGCGTTTGCGGCGTTTGCTTGGTCGTTGGCGAGTACGACGAAGCACTCCCGCGCGGGATCGTGGCCTCCGGCGCTGGAGTTGTCGGAGTAGACGAACCCTTAGTCCGTGGCGTCGAGCAACCGTCGGAACATCACTGGGTCCGGCACGCCGGAGAAGTCCCACTCCGCGTACCCGTGCGAAGTGGCGGGCCGTAGCTCGCTGGTTGAGCCGTGGGACGACTCGTCGTCGACGGAAGCGCTGGGGTCCCTGACGGCCGGAACATGGCGACAAGGGCGATGTTGACGGAGGCGACGTACGCCGTCGTAGCGCCGCGCAGGCCGAGGGGGAACCGTGGTCCTGAAACCGAGCGCTCCCCCGTCGGACGATGTCGAGAGCGCTGACCGGAACGTCGACGATGTCGAGGCGCTGAGGGGGCCGCAGCATCCGTGCTGGCGGGCGTTGGTGTCCCAGCGACAAGTGCGACGGGGACCGGGGCTGGCCCGGTTTGCCGCCGCGCCCGGAGTTCGTCGCGGTTGGTGATGTGCATGAGGTAGCCGTTCCCCGTGGCCTGAAAGTTCAGGCTCCCGAACCGGATTTCGAATCCGGCTGGGAGGGGGTCCGAGCTGCCCATGGAATACCTCTGGCCGCGGTACTCGGTGCGAATCACCATCGAGAGGGCTGGTAACGAGCCGATCTTCAGCGCGACTCCCCTACCTGGCGCGCCAACTGTCGGTGCGGAAAGTAGTCTCGACACTAACTAGTAATGAGCGCTGAGATCTGCCTCTCGATGGGCCCGTGCTAGCAACTAATGACATTGGATTTATCCTGGTTCCGGCCGGGGCCGTACGTCCAGCAGCGATGTGCTCGGGGCACTGTATTGCTTTGCACTGTGGTGCTCGTAAAGGGGGCTACAAGCGTGGTGGGAGAGGAGGCCTGGCCTCCAGGTCCCAGAGGTATTGATTGAGGCGGGTGCCAATATCGTGGAGAAGGCGGAGAGCGTGTGGGTGATTGTCGTCCGTCGTCCCGTCTCTTCTGCGGCTGGGGAACTGCCCCTCCTTTTATAGGCCAAGAAAGGAGCAGTTTACACGCGTGCCACACTATTTTCCTACGTGTGGGAGCATGGCGAGCAGTGCCATGGAGCTGAAGGCCGTCCTGGAGAATCCCGCTCCAGTCGATGCGTCGTGGGGCGCCCTGTACCCGTACGGGAGCGGCTTCGAGGGTGGCGGCGTAGTGGTTGGTCGTCCGGCCACCGCCGCGGACCGATTCGAGGGTGTCATCAACGGGGCCCGTACGCGGCACAGTGGTAGTCGTGGCGACGTCTTGTCCCCGTGCACTCCAACAACATTGGGATGTCGTCACAGTGCTCGGGGTGGCGCGACAGTGGCGGGGATGGCCGCACAGGGTTGACAGCGACGGGAAAGACCGCTCCCGCCGGCCTGACGTCACGGCGTGGCCCTGCATAGTCACGGAAAAGGCATTCGAGGGTGTCGCCGGCCCCCTTCGAGAGCTCAGCGCGTTAGCCGTACGGGGGTCGGTGGCACAATGTCGCGGAGCTGACACAGGCCTCATCGCACAGCGCCACAGAGTGGCGGGGATGGCCTCCCCCAGGGAGTCGGTGGAACAGCACCGGGACGCGATTCCCGGGCGTGCCAGGGTCGTGGCGTGCGTCCTGCGGTGTCAGAGCATTAAATGCCCGTACACGGGGGCAAGAGCGCGGACGACGTGCGTGCAGGTGCCCTCGAGCGAGGCGGTCCTCGCCGAGGGGGCATTGAGCCCTCGAGCGAGGCGGACCTCGCCCGAGGGGGTGTTAAGGCCTCGAGCGAGGCGAACCCCGCCCAAGGGGACACGTAGCCCTCGAGCGAGGCGGACCTTACTCGAGGTGGCGCGTAGCCCTCGAGCGAGGCTCGAGGGGCGTTCCGTTGTGCCGCCCTAGCGGGGTACGGGGACCGCCAGGACAGTGATCGTGTCGTGTGCTTTGGGTTCGTAGGTTAGTCCGTGATTTTCGTTTTTTTCAGGTTTTAAACGGGTTTCCCTTGGTTATTCAGGGACCCTTATGGTTGTCCCCGACAGTTTGTTCTGAGAGAAAAGTACTGCTGACTGTTAAGCCAAACAAGCAAGGCGATAATTTGTGCAACCTCACGATGAACTATATTTTCCTGATGTATGGGAGTCGCATGCTGATTTCAGATACAATACAGGACAATCGATGACTATGCTGTTTGGCAGGACACCAGACTCAAAGGTCCAGACTCAAAGGGTTCTTGCTTTAATCAAGGAAGAAATGCAGCTCCGCGCCTTTGCCTGCTCAAGAGAGGAGACCCAGTAGTTTAATTATGTTACTTTGTAGTTTGAGTTTGAGAGCATGTAATATCAATCGTCCTGTAATTGTCTGCTTTCCCCTCCTTAAATGAATCGGCAGAGCTCCTGCCTAATTTTTTTAAAAAAAGGAAAAAATGGACTCTGATGTCAAGAAAAAGACTGGCACATACGAGAAAACACTACTACATCCAAATGAAAAAGCACAATCCCATAATCTGAGCATAGACTACTGGCCTCTGCCAGCCAACTTTGCACCACTCCAGCCTGCACCAGCTCGTTGGCTCCCTACATTCTGTACAAGGGTTTACTTTGCCAAGAGCACTCTCCACTCGAATCGGCTGGTTGGGACCTTAGCATATCTGTCAGCAAGTCCCTACATTCTGTACAAGGTTTTACTTTGCCAAGAGCACTCTCCACTCGAATCGGTTGGTTGGGACCTTGGCATATCTGTCAGCAAGCCTGGTGGGACTTGCTGCGAAATCCAGGCCCACGAGAGATGCAAAGAAAGAGTTCAATGAAGTCAAGAATGCAAGTTGTTCCAAGAAGCCAGTAACAAAATATACAAGGCCGGTATCAAATTATCCGGAATAATGTTTGAGCCTAACGTCAGAAATAGAGATATAGCTGCAATTGTTTGAAGATTATTATGTACTCCATCCGTCTTAAATTGGAGGTCGTTTTGGCATATCTAGATTTCGTAGTAGTTTTTACTGTGTCTAAACATACGGTATATCTATATGAATGGTAAAATAAATGAATCTACAATCTAGAAAAACTGAAACGGTCTACAGGTTGGGACAAAGGAAGTAAATGATGGACAAATATGGGGCTTACATTTAGGAATATCAGTAGAAAAAAAAAGATCTTTCATCTGAAAATGAGGGATTCATATGGCTGAGGTTGGAGTGCTAGTTTGCTAGCAATCCAACCCTTCAAGAGTAGGAAGGACAGACAAATAGGAGGCTGTCTCTAAAACTTACTACTCATAAGCTAAGACTATCAATAGATGTCTTACTTAACTAGCAAGATGAGGGACCCCTCCTGGTCTAATAAGCCAGAGGGCTAAAAATGAAACAAATGAATGTAGAAGGATTCAGTCCTTCTGTTGCTGGGAGGACAATATCAGCAAGAGTTGTAGACTTGTAGGTAAGCAAAGATATAGGGGATCATCACATGGCATTGTCATGAAAAATGGCTTCAAATTCTTCTCAGCGAGAAAAAGGAAAGACCCAAAATATACACGGACATCTAGTGGAAATGGTTTTAGTTACATGTGAAAACCCCACCATGATAAAAATAACAAAAAGGATCAGCTGAATTTGGTAATGAATGCCCATATCAAATATGAAGTGATTCGGGGAAAACAACTAATATTATCAAAGGTGGTTTAAGAAGCTATTTTAAAACCTACATATCATCTGCACTTATTATGGGAAACGAAGTTTGCTTATATCCTCTTGATGGTTAAAAGGGGCTTCCTAAACAACAGCCTAAAGGTAAGTTTGTACAGAGCCTATAGCAAGCCCATTTATTGGCCAGACATAAAGGATCATTTGTGCAGCTTTAAAGGGAATTTGTAACCCTATTTTCTTGATTACCACTTATCAGAGTAGATTGCTGATTGATGTCCAACAAAGATACATTACAGATAACATTAAACAAAGATAAACTTTCTGTTTACGTTAAAGATCCTTCACCAAAAAGTTGGAAATTGATGACTACCAAGCTAAATGAATCTTGACAAGGATTCCACTAAGTGTAAGAAATTCAGCAATAGTTAGCGGCTATATACAGATAAAGACAGGGCGAACCTATAGACTGTTGCCAAATAATTTCTTACTTTTTGGACTGCAACATTGGGCTTTGCTAATGGACTGCACATCATCCAGCTGTGCCAAACTGGATGCTAGCATTCCGAGAGGATTTCCTGAACTTCAACACCCTACGCCTAAACTGGGCCTGCTCAAGACCATCCATGGAAGGCACAATGTTCATCGTTTCCAATGCTGGGGCATTCTTCAGCAGGAGTTTCACCAGTTCCAATCCACTTTTGCTCTCATCAATGTACTTCATCCTAACTCCCTTGAGATGCTTCACAGCCACCATTTTGCTACGCAGCACACCGTGACACTCTCCATCACTACACCGTCTACGTTTGCCCTGTGATGGCTGCAGCAACAAATATAATCTGTTTAGCTCTACAAGTTAAATTAGATTAATTTCAAAAAAAAAATTAAATTAGATAATGTGGCAGTGAGCAAAAAGACATATCTCACCACAACAGACACACGGAGCTCTTCCACATTTCGGCAATTTGAGAGCAATGGTGCAATGGATAAAGCACCTTCTTCCCTCCTCTCAATTACACACGACAATTGCCTCACCCTATCTAACCGCACCTTCCACCACTCCTCGAATTGCTTCAAGTTATTTTGCAGTTCAATAATTAGATTCATTAAAGACTAAATTACTCCTCCAGATCAAAGAGTATTTGAGATACATTATACCTCAATGCACCACGGTGAGAGCAAAAGGCTCCGTGCGTTGCCAACCAGAGCAATAAGCTCTCTGAGAGTAGCCTCCCGGGGCTTGACCTGTGGCTTCTCAATGGCAAGAAGGACTTCGTCCAAAGAAATGTCGCAGTCAATTATGTGCCTGGTTGCCATTGCACCTGAGTAGCGGAGAGTTCGAAAATCTGGCATCTCAAAGAGCGCAAGAGACGACTCATCCGTCCAAGTACAGTCCGTGATCGCGAGGGAGCAAAGGCGCGACGGACCAGCAAGGCGGAGCGCAGTAATGCGGCATTTTTCAAGGATCAGGTAGCGGAGCTCCGTGCAGTGCGAGAAAAGATCTCCGAAGAAGTCATCGTCCCCTTTGAGGGGAAGGGACGCCAGGTGGAGGCGGGATAGGCGGGTGAGCGGGGTGAGCGAAGGCAGAGGAAGTGCGTAATGGTCGAGGCGCAGCGTCAGGGACGTGAGGCCGGTGCAGGCGAGGAGGGAGGGCGGGAGAACGGCGAGGCGGGAGCGCGGGAGGCGGAGCTCCAACCGCTCGACGCCGCGCGCCGCGGCGGCGGCGAGCCACGAGGCGAGGTGGTCGGCCGCGGGGGCGGCGAACGCCTGGTCGAAGAGGCCCTCGAGCGCGAGCCGGAGGCGGCGGAGCGGGTGCGGCGGCGGCGGCGGCGAGGCGGAGCGCGGCGCGAGAGCGGCGGTGGCGGCGGCCGCGAACGCCGCCCTGCGGCGCGGCGCCTCGGGGAACGCCGCGGCGAAGTCGATGTCCAGCGCGGGCGCGGCGGCGACCGCCCCGCGCCACCGGCGCGAGATGGCGGAGGCGGCGACGGCGGACCGGAAGGGCAGCTTCGACACGATCAGCCCCAGCACCGCGTCCGGGAAACCCTCGAACGGGTCGCTACCGCCGCCGCCGCCACCGCCGTCGCCATCGCCGTAGTCCTCGCGGATCGCGTAGTCGCGCGCCGCGTAGGTGAGGCCCCCGGCGTGGTTGGGGATGAGGTGCTTGGTGCGCATGGCTCGCCGGCTGCCCCTTTCTCTCTCGCCCCCCGCCGCCCGCTGGCTCTCGATGCCCCCGATCGGAGAAAACCGACTCCGTCCTTCCGGAACTGGAAGGTAAAGTACGGCGCAAGCAGCGGAACCGAAGCGGAGAGACGGGCCCGCGGGCTTGCGCTTTACTATGTTGATCCCCTTGGGCCTCGAGCCCTCGAGCCTTCCCGCGGTGCGAATGTGCGATTCGTGCGCGTGGGAGCGGCACCAGGCACCGCCGCACCGGCACTGCAGGCAATGCGCGATGCGATCCTGTGGGCGCGGCTGGCCGGCTGCGCGCCTGACGGACGTGGACTGCCGGGCTGGTGGTGCCGTCAACGCGCCGGCGCGTGGCGTATCGCTAGGTTTTCGGCTGTTTTTCCGTGCCGTGGCCGTGCACCGCGCGGGGATTTGTTTACGCCACGCAGGAGGACACGCAGCCGCGGGTGGGCCGGTTGCTCCGAACGCAGGCCCGCGGGCGCGGGTGGTTCTGGTTTGGTTTTGGTGCAGCCAACTAGGCAAGCCAAACGGATCGCGAACTTTACGATATGCAACTTTGCGTGATTGCAGAGTTAAACTCGGAGTGCTACTCTAGTAGCATACCTACTTGGCCATGTAACATTCGCCATGTTCGATTGGCTTATCAGCCATCGACACCAAAAGATCTTTCTCTCGAACAAACCAAATTTATCAAGCCAATGGGGCACAAAGAAAGTAATCTTTCTCTCGTAACAGACCAAAGACTACCATCGCCCAACCGAACAAGCTGATTCTTATTATTCAATTCAAGTTATAAATAACGTGTTATGCGAAGCTTGTGGCAGTCCACGCAGAAGATTCGACAGATCGTGTAGTCAATTTGATCCCAGAGCGTTGCTTGTGGTCGAAGTAAAAAAATTTTAGGGCTCGTAGTCGAAGTAATTTCTGACATGAATCTCCGTTCGGTTTTTTCCAGTCCACCCTGGCTTCCTCTTTGGACTCTCTCCAATCTGCAGAACAATAATTTTTTTAGAAAATAAAATGAACTCCGGACAAATGTGGATCTTGCTCATGCCAATCGGTCAAAATTAACTTCACATACCGTGGTAACGCGTAGTAGGAGTAAAAACAGCAATTATTTTAGAACAGTGAGAGGAAGTTCTGATATTCATCTGAAATGCCATACAAACCAAACGATTTGCTTGCGTTCAATTAACACAAAATTTATCGCAGTTTAACTTCTCCTTTCCTCTCTTTACAATGAATGTGACTATAACTATTGAGAAATTATGTACTCGTGTCAGAAGTGTACAACAGCATCGACTGTTTCAAGAACCTCCAGTTTCCCAAAGAAAAAAAAAAGAACAGGAGAAAACATCGGCACAACACCTAAAATTAGACATGACATCTGGTATTATCACCGCTGATGATCCGCTTATTGCTTTGTGGTGCCAAGAGGGTGTTGGATTCCTGACATCTGGCCCATCTCAAGCCACAGTGGTCCTCTTTGGTCCAGAACTTGGCAACCAGCATCTTCACGAAAGCCCTGAAGTCAACAACAAATGAAGTTACAATCTCCCTGCACAAGATTGCCATGAGTTATTACTATCAGTACCATTTAACACAGTATTGTGAAATCATCTCAAGATTATCACTGTGTTATATGTCTATTATGGTAGGTTGTATCCAATTTGATGCTACAAAAGCAAATATGGCAAATTGGCAATAGAAATAGGAGATTGCAATACAATGGAAACAACACTCTGCTTTCATGCAATGAATCTTAGGAGCTCATGTCCAGTCGACAAGCATTGCCGCCCATATCCTTATATGAACCCTATATTAAAAAAACTCTAAAATACAGTAAATGCCTAAAAATCACTATATTAAATAATAGTTTAAGTTGAAAACCCAAAGAGTATTACTGCCGACCAAATTGAAGTCTTTCTTATAACTATTTTTAATAAGAGTATTAATGCCATTTGATGATTTCGTTTTATGTCAAACAGTTAGTCATCCCTTGTTGTTTGAGAACTTTAAAGTACCCATGCAATGACATTAAGGGTGCGTTTGGATGTAGATGTTGGGAGGTTTGGTATTGAATTGAGTTCAATACCAATTCAGCCATAGTATTGAAATGGATCACAATTCGAATGCTATTGTTTGGATGGACACTGTATTCCCTTTGGAATCATAACAAGCAATCAAATCCAAATCACGTTTGGATGTGCAAAACAAAAAATTGAAATGAAATCTGCTCACCAGTCCTCTTCTCTACCACCGTCCAAACATCTACTCGGCCATGGCACTTCTTCGGTTCTTCCTCCCGCTGCACCCATGGAGAGAGGGGAGGGCCCCCAGCTCGGCGGCGAAGGGGGTCCACAGGAGTCTCACCGCGGAGCCATCCGGATCCGTTGTCCAAGGAGCAGAGGGACGGGTGGCGAGACGGGCTGGATGAGGGAGGGAAGGGCAGCGCGGTTCCTTGGCCCGCCGGCAAAGGGAGAGGGAGGGAGGCGCAGCTCACCAGCACACCGACGGAGGGAGGGGAGCGCAGCGCGATTTGACGGGGAAGGGAGGGAGGGGCGTCGCCGGCGGAGGGAGGAGGGCGGCGCGGCTTGCCGGTGAAGCCAGGGAAAGGGCGACGTTGTTTGCTGGGCGCCGTCGGCAGGGTGGAGGGGGAGACGGGAGAGACACGAGAGGACGGGGAAGAAGAATGCCAGCCAATTCGGAGGGGTCCGGCTCCGTATTGAGATCAGAAGGGTGAAGGAAGGAGGGTTGAATACCGGTTGGCATTGAGGTCCAATTCCAATTCTGAATTCCAACGCGTCCAAACAGCTGGCATTCACTGATGCCAATTCGAATTCCGAATTCCGCCCTCCAATTCAGACATCCAAACGCAGCCTAACTCTTTGAGCGTGGCAGTTCACATCACTTGCTAAGCATGATTATTATTTTGAAAGGAAGCTAAGCACAATTATTGCATTATAACTTTATAAGGCATACCAACTTGCCAAGATTTGTTAGGTGGAAGAATCCTGACATTTGTATATCACTAAAATAGTAGAATAATTTAAATTATAATCCTGCATGTCATGTAAATTTTACTGAAACTTAGTTCATTGTTCCTGTCATTCATTTAAGATGCTTCATGGAAGTAATCTAACGGAAGGTTACCAAGGGTTCATGCCCTTTAAGTAAATAATTATACAGGCCAGAACACAGGCTGCATAAGGAGGTAACAGTAACTAATGCTAGCAAAGAAGATGGATTTCTTAGCTGATCGGTTGAACTTGGTAGATACATTGGATAAAAGATTTATATATTTCCTATTCAGATTAGATTTAACATCTGGGTAATGTGCTCAATGAATCTCATATGTCTAAATGTTGAGTTGCGTCCTCCTAAATTCAGGATTGCAGTAACCCCTTAAAAAAAGGTGCATATCATATTCATATATATGAAACATGGGCAAGATGAGAAACAAAAGGGCCTAATATATTTTGATCTCAGAAAGGCAATTCCTTAGAGGAGGTTCAACATCTATAGGCTCTCCCCTTTGGACAGGTTCAGGTCTGTAGATGTTCATTGCCAGGATCAGGTCAGACGATAATAGTCCATAAAGCTAGCTAGAAAGTCAAGTGCTCAGGCAATTGACCACAGAATATATGTGGGTGAGTTCACATATTATACTAAAATTGAATCAAGCACCGCGGACCAAAAAAAGAACATATTGAAATACAGCATTAGACAATTACTAACTGTGAAACTGCGTGGCCCTTGGACAAAGCAAAAGAGAATACTTACAGCGGTGAGCAAGGCGAGCGACCACCGTTCACATAGTACACAAACAAGTATGAGTCATAATGCTGTCCTCTTATGTAGTAAAACATTGGAAGCCTTCTGACTAGCTTAAATAGCATCTTCTTATAAAAGCTGATAGCAGGCTGGTTGTATGATATGACATGTAAATAAACACCTCTGCAATTTGATATACTTGCTGCATATTTAACCACTTCTCGAACCAGTGACGATGCTGCAAGCAAGAATTATTGTAAGAACAACCATATCAAATTCGCAAGATAAACTGTAAATGGAGACAGGAGACAAACCTATGCCAAGGTTCCTGTAGCTATCCACCACACCCAGTGTCAATATATACGCAAGTGTTAGATCTTTGCGTGAACTGTTATACCTAAACAAGTCCTCAATCTGCATATCAAAATCATTAGCTTCACTGAGATGACCAGTTAGATAATACCATTTTCAGGATCTTCTGTCTGGTGATACCTCACTATCTTTTGCCGCGATCATCCTTACGGTTACAAAACCTATTATCTCGTCCCTGTGTTCATCTGATCTGCTTGTGTCCACGGCACCCCAGGAAACAATACCATGGCCGTTCACAACATTAAAGAAGAACTCCCTCTCGTACCTGAACAATTGAAAGAATTATATGACCAAATCATCCAGTGACGGTAAATCTATTAGCTGGTAGCAGGATTTGGTAAGATTAAATTTGTCAACAGGTAGCAGAATTCGTATAAAAGTAAGTAGCAAGCTAGCAAAAGCAGCGACCGTTGCCTTATGGGAAAGAGGGCGAGATGAATCTTCTCTAGTGCTTCAAGGTCGGAGGGCTGGATAGGGCGATACTCTATAGTGGGGTAGATTTCGGATCTCGGGTCCAACATGAGCAGCTCCGGCGGCGGCGGCGACCGAGCAGATTCTTCGCCGGGAGGCCCGGGAACCGTCGCGTGCGGGTGAGGGGACTCCCCCTCGAGGCGTGCAACCGCTTCCGTGCCTCTCAGTGGCGCCACGGCGAATCACAGCTTGCTCGGTGGTGGAGCCGCCGCCGCGAGAAAAAGATGGGGAGGGGAGACGAAGGCGCCAGCGCCGGCGCCAGAGGCCGATCGACGAGTGGGGTAGAGAGAAACGGGGAGAAGAGAGGCAGTGAAGGCCGGATCGTGAGGGTGGGAGGCAGGGGATCAGGGGAGTCAGGCGGAGATGCGCGTGATGGACGAGCGGCGGCGACCTGGACGTGGACAGCAAGAACAGAAAGGAAGGAAGAGTGACAAGGTCAGGGGGCTAATCGGCTGATTTGGGTGCCATTAGCCGATGCCGAGAGATTCGTAATCCAAACAGGTGAGGTTTCCTTTTCTCTTCTTTGAGTTAGCTCCGCCGTCCGTTATCGGCGTAATTGCAAAATTTGGATCTCATGGTTTCCAATGATATGAATAGTTCGTGATTTTCAACCTTGACAATTCAATCGCGCTCAAAAAAAAAACTTGACAATTCAATACAAGTAGCCAAATCCAATGACTTGTATTCTTTTTATATTATTTTCTTCTATCTCTCATCTAGTTCAATTGTATTTAGGTTCGATACTACAGAAGGATGGCGACATCGACGAAGATGTTAGGCATAGAATTTCAGCTGGTTGGTTGAAATGGCGTCAAGCCTCTGGCGTCCTCTGTGACAAAAGGGTGCCTCAGAAGCTAAAAGGTAAGTTTTATAGGACGGTGATTCGCCCGGCGATGTTATACGGTGCGGAGTGTTGGCCTACAAAAAGGCGACATGTCCAGCAATTGAGTGTGGCGGAGATGCGTATGTTGCGTTGGGTTTGTGGGCACACGAGGAGGGATAGAGTACGGAACGATGATATTCGGGACGGGGGGTCGGGGTGGCGCCAATTGAGGAGAAACGATCCAAAGATCGGTTGAGATGGTTTGGACATGTCCAACGAAGGCCTCCCGAGGCTCCGGTGCGTAGTGGGGTCCTGAGCGGGACGACAATGTGAAGAAAGTTAGAGGTCGACCTAAACCGACCCGGGATGAGTCGGTTAAGAGAGACCTTAGGGAGTGGAATATCTCCAAGGACTTAGCTTTGGATAGGGGCGCTTGGAGACTAGCCATCAACGTTCCTGAGCCATGACTTCTTCTACGTGTCTTTATGTTGTTGGTACCTTTGGGTTTCATATCTAGCCTACCCCGACTTGCTTGGGACAAAAGGCTAAATTGTTGTTGTTGTTTGTATCTCTCATCTAGTTCAATTCAATCCTTAAAACTTTCACGGTACTACCTTCCTCTCTAGTCCAGTGGTAGTAAAGCTCGAGGCTCGTTTTAAGTTTGGCTTGAGATTGACTCTATTTCTAAATGAGTGAAGTTCAAACTTGACTCAAAGCTCGTGAAATTTTCAAACTTGAAATCAAAAAGTTCGAGTAATCTCGTGTACTATGATTAGCCATGACTTTTATGAGATGTATACTCTCACATGTACTCTAATTTTGTGTGCAAGTAATACAATGACTCTAGTTTAATTATTATGTAGACTTTCTAAATTATGGGGCGTTCCGAGAGCTTGTCAAAAAGCTATTTTTTTCTAATTAGCATATCTCAAGAGGATAATTTTTAAAGAATAGGTTAGTTGCAAATAGCTCTGAAATAAAACACTCATTTGACTCTTTTTGGCCTATTTAGGTTAAAAAGAGGAGAGCTGAAAAATAACTATGAGATTCAGACACCCTTATGTTTATGAATGATATAAATCTCAAAGCTCGCAAATTATTCGTAATTAACTCATTGTAAGCTCGACTCAAGATCGGCTCGAACCATAAATGAGTCAAGCTTGAGACTACTTCAAGCTCAGAGCTTGAGACTACTTCAAGCTCAGATGATTTTAAGACTCGACTGGAGCTCGGCTCAGATGCTTTATCAAGCTCAAGCTTGAGGCGTCAAGCTTGAGGCAATGAGCCCGCTCGAGCTCAGCTCGTTTACAGCCATAAATGGTAGGACGATCCAGTGAGACGCTAACTATCAGAGTTCAAATTCTGGTGCTTGTCCATTTTCTTGGGATTTTCCCACAATTTATCGGCGTTGTGCGTTAAGTGATAAGCGGCGTTCCCGTCAACAACGAGACGCCAATGACACCACCCTTCCTCTAATTATTTTCTATCGCCACTTAGAAGCGTATATGGACCAGCCTTCGGTTTAACTTGGAAATATTAGTGTTGACGCAAAATCTGCACCTCGTGCCAAGCACACAGCAAGCCGAACAAGCTGGCTTCACACGCGAAGAGATCACAAGGCGTGTCAGTCAATTTTCCCTGAAAATTAACAAAAGACAAAGTAGTTAAATTCCAAAGCTTGTAACTTGTCGGGTGGTACCAGACAGTTCCATATTTACGGCTAGAGAGCCAAGTGAGATGACATATAGCTATAAAGAGCTATCTGCCAACAAACTGAAACCATTCGGGAGCTTTAAAGAGTAAAAAGTAATACAGCCGAATAGATGACGTAAGCACGACGATAGATCGGTCTTTTATATGGACAAAAATGCACGTGCGCAAGGCCGTGACCGATCCCCGTGGTGAACAACATTAAATAATAAATGAAGTAAAAGCACGAACATAAATATGTAATAAACAAGCATGCATAGATCCAAAGCACTAGTCTACCGCGTGTCTAGGTACTTTAAAACCCGTCGGGTACGACACCAAGCAAATCTATCCACCGCATGATACAACTTGCTTGAGATCGCGCCACCTTCCACAAACAGATCTATCCACCACATGATACGATCTAAATATGGAAAGCTAAAAGCATACAATATTTAAAGCATGAATTGTGCACGTGTTTTACTCACGAAAATCATAACCGAACACGGCTGAACAGCCGATTCGGGGTCCATGAAGAACCAACGAACATTACCAAGCAAGATAAATCTATCAGATTGGATTGAAATCTAATCCACCGGATGATTAGCTCCAAAGCAACCCAAAAACCTGCATCTACCGCGTGATACCCAGTTCTTTCAAGATTTATACAAGTTCTGGGAAGCTTGAACCCGCAACACGTAACAACCTGGATCGACTCGGTTTCGGCTATCAAGGAGCATGTGATCCACGTGTTATTTTAGCCAAGGGTACGAACTTGATTCGCATAAGGATCAACAAAAGGGATAAAGCCGATCCAAACCCATCTAGATTGGGCAAAGAAGTGTTACATGAATTTAAACATAAAGCAAAAACTCAAAGCAACACGGGGTAACTTGATGAATCTATTGAATCTTGCCAAAATTCAATAGAGCCGATAACTAGCTTCAAGCTAGATCTTAGCCTACCGCATGGCTCATGACCTAACAAGAAACCTTCTTGAACCAAGTTTGAATCTACCGCATGACACTAAGCATGGTAACAAGACTACTTGCATCAGATCTAAATCCACCGCATGATACTAGACATGATACAAAGTTGTTGGTACTCACGGAGGTCGACGGATCGATGAACCCTCTCGAAGAACTCGACGACATGACAAATGGACTCTAGGGTTTGGCGTAAAGCCGGTTTGTATTGAGAATGATTTCGTATCTCTGTTACATACATTCAGGGTTCATATTTATACCCTGCTAAGCACGACCTCGAATGGATTCGATACCTAATTTATCCCTAAGCACGATCGCTTATCCATCCATTCGTCCTTTCCGCTCGGGCCACATCACCATATAATCCCGCAAAATCAGCTCAACAGTTTCCTTGCCGAACGGAAGCAAATAGCCGACCGCGGATTTTTCTGCCGAATGCATCTGAAGAAACCTTCCTTCACCGGACGGATTTTTCACCGAGTTGGACCCACAAGTCAGACTCCTTACCAAATTTTGGTGTTAACACATGCCCCTTCAATTACGGGATAAAAGTGATTTTATTCCGGAATTGACTCCAGCCACCAACGTCTTCAAATTGAATCTGTTCAACACTCGTTCTCTCTCTTCGCAATCCGCCGGAGTCTTCGTCTAGATCCAAACCCTAGATCACCTTTTCTGAGCTCAAATCCCCAATGGCGGCTCAAAATCAAGCTGCTCAGGTAAATTCCTCCACCATAAGCTTCATTCGGCATTCAGATTTTCAATTTTTACCTGAGATTTCTTCTCCGCTTTCCCTCAGGAGCTTTCCACCGAGCTTTTGATCCGCACTGAGGCCAATTCAAGATCCTACTTCCTTGGTCCTGTGGGAGTTTCTGATCCTCGCGAATTTATCGCAGCTGAATCCCAAAGGATCCCCTTCAAAGCGGCTTTAACTAAGCCTCCCCTATGGCAGGATGCTTTCAAGAACTGGCACTTGCCCCCAATTGCAGGCTGGAAGAATTGGTACCAAAGAATTCTTGCGGATAAGAGTGCCAGGACCCAAAACTGGGATACCCTCCGCATCGCTCAATGCTTGGAGCTGTCTTTGGCCGAGACCCCCAAAAACGAAGACCCCTTGATAGCGGCTTGCCACTTCTGGTCAAATGGCGTCAACGCCTTCCTTTTTGGTCACGGCCCAATGTCCCCAACTCTGGCTGATGTATACATGATTACCAGCCTTGACATTACAGGATCTGTTCGTCCCTGGGATTTCAGAGGTTCCACAAGACAAACAAGAGCGAAACCAGGGAGCGGATATAAAAATTATATCCAGAATCATATGAAAGATGGCCCCTTGGCGAAGTTGAATACAGGGCTTTCCTGAACATGTGGCTGTGCAGGTTCATCTTCTGTGGTAAAGCCAATGAGCCTACTCTGAATCATATTGTAATGGCTACGCACTTGGCCAATGGTAATCGCTTCCCCCTTGGAAAATACCTCCTGGGTAGTGTATACTACATGCTTCATCAAACTGTCACCCAAATGTACACCAGCCAGAGGATAGCATGTGTCAATGGCCCTTGGTGGTTTGTACAAATGTGGCTGCAACTGCACATGCACCAGATTGTTGGTGTTGACTCGAACACCGGCTCTTCCCCTTCATCCAACTATCATGAAGGGGAAACCCAAGTCACCGAGAGGATGCCACACCTATGGAGAAGGCTGCTTCAACCGTTCTCATCAAGCGAGAATGTCGGCCCGGCTCTTCGAGCTCTTCTTCAAAGGCTTCCCAAACCCTCTTTGGCTTCCTTATTTGGATAATGACAATTTAACTCTCCCTTGTGAGTTCTCCTTTGAAGGCGAACGCCAAGATGGAAGATTTACGGAAATCCTCAACATCATCATCCATCCATGCATTCGCCGCTTGAATTCGGTGGAGGGAGGCTAAACCACGAGTACTTATGAATACTATCGGCCCAACATGATGGCTCGGCAACTTGGATGTGGCCGGATGCCCCCGAGATTGTTTCTCCCATGAATTCCTCAAGCCCAGAGAGGAAATCAAAGAACTTACTCAAACCAGCAGGGTTTTCCAGTATGTATGCAGTCCATCTGTTTACACCTGGCCCTTCACACCTATAACAATAGCTCACCCCACCTTCAACTCCTGGTGGCAAGAATTCCATGACCATGTCTTCAGTGAGCTTGTGCATTTGTTTTGTATAGAACTGATGCCTGACTTTTAACCAACCTCAGAGGTAATATGATTATCCCTTTCCTCAAATCAGACATTTCCTCCTCTAGCCATGATCCTGATTTTTATTTTTTTTACCCACAGAACACAATGCCTGCCCCTCTAGCAAGGGAGATCACTTACAATGCAGTAGGCCCAATCTCGGCATTGGGATTTAGATCACCAACCCTGGCTCAATTAATGGCTAGGTATGCTACAACAAATCCAACTCTGTCCAGCATTACTGCTGACAGGAGGCAAGGCCTGTCTCTGATTGCACCTCCAAATGCTAAGAGGAGAAGAACCATCAAGAAAGTCCTTATTGAGGTAAAATTTCTTCTCTCTTGATCACAGGATTACTCTTTTCTGATAAATCCCGTCTTATGTGATTTCACACTAGAACTCAGCAATCCTCAGCTTCAGAACCTGCCAATGCTACATCCACCGGTATGACCTTTATCACTCCTTCCTTTAAAGATCAACACTGGCACTCATCCTTGATCTGGTATTTTCAGAGGAAACAATGGTGGGTCAACTTGTGGATGTCCCAGTATCTCAACATGCAAGTCCACCCAGGGCTGAGCCATCTGTCCAAGTAGAGATCTCATCTTCATCAGGGACTCAATCACCCCCTGTTCAAACAGAAACACCAACCTCGGCAGAGATGAACTTCCCCATCCAACCAGAGCCTCCAAGCCAAGGGCTCAATCACCTACTGGCCAGGCAGAAACATCAACCTTAGCAGAGGTGAATCCATTTCCTCTCCAGCCAGAAGCTTCAGAGTTACCAGAGGCTGTATCACCCTCTCACACAGAAGCTTCAGCTTTGCCACGAGCACCCCCTTCACCAGTGGCTCCAGAAATCTCCCCTGAAACTGAACAAAACCCTGTTCCAGTTCAGGAAGTCAGACATGAGGTAATCATTTGCACTTAATCCTGTTATCTTTTATTTCCTGATACCCCTGACTCGGCAATGTTATTCTTTCAGGATCAGGCTCCGTCATCATCAAACCCACCAATGGGGAACAATCCAATTGCTGAGATGAGGGAAAGGGTGCCTCAAACCTTGTCAGAGGAAGTGCAAGAAAAGCTCAAGGAAATTTTTGCCTGGCTGCAAAGAGAGGCCCGAGATCAGATTAGAGACCTTGATTATTTCGAGGACATGCTTAGACCCATCAGCCAAGAACTTCCTGAGGATGTCAGGGCCTCACTTGAACCTATATCTGGCCTGGATGTTCATTATGTAGCCATAAGATGAGATCTGAGGAATGTATCTTCCCGTCCGGCTGTTGAACAGAAGAAAGCTAAAGCCGAACAAGCCGTAAAGGGAGCACAATCTCAGACTGAGAGTCACAAAGGGACATTGGCCAATTTGCAAGCTGCTCGTGAGTTGAAAATCACCAGAAAGGCTGCACTGGAGGCAGAGCTGAAAAGCCTATCAGCAGAAATAGAAGCTGGCGACAGGAAGATAGCCGAACTTCCTGGACTGATAGAGAAAATCCAAGAGGAAGCAACGTCGGCCATAGTTGAGGTAAACCAATGTGATGCAGAACTCACCATCTTGTCTGACGCTCAGAAGGATTATCAAGAACGGATGGAGAACATCCACCAGACAACATCGAACGCCTCCAATGTAATTGCAAAGTATTTAAACATTTAGATGTATTGATCGATGTGTAACCGAACTGGTCGTCCTTGCAGCTCTTGCAATTTTATTTTCCTTTTCCTCTGCACGTCCTTAATTGCAATGCTGAACGACCCATTCTGTAATCAATAGACAAAAAGTGCCAATACCCGAACGACACCTTAACTTCCTTTCAGCCGAGCCAGTCAACCGAATACGACTCAGCCTTGAACTCCAAACGACCCGACGACGGATCGGTCAAGGAAACCTCTCCACCTTCCAAGTTTCTCGGGATATGAGCCACGATCTAGAGCCACGACCTGAGGCCACGATCTATCTTGCAGGCCTATAAATGAAAACCGTAGGTGCACCCAGCTCTTCACCAAGCCTTTAGCTCTCAAGTCTTCGCCAATCTCAAGTCTTCTTTTTCCAATCAGCGCAAATCCCAGAAGCATGGCGAGCAGCAACAACCGGTGCCGCGCCGCTGACGAGGCGGAGGGGAGTCGCGCCAGTGCCCGCCGGAGGCAATAATCGTCAACTTTTCTCTTTACGATTCGTCTTTGATCCCCTTTTGTTTTTGACGATCATCCTTGTTTCAGGCTGATTCAATGGAATCCATCCTCTGCACCGGCCGGTCAGCCCCTGCCGGACGACTCCTCGGAGTCAGACCATTACTCCCCCGTGCCTTACGGGGAACTTGATGCTCTCCGCTTCAAGGCGGAGCTGGAGGTGGCCCAGCGCGAGATGGAAGATGTCTCCAAAAAGGCTGGCATAGCCGAATTGGAGTGGGAAGACCAGCGCAAGCAGCTGCTGGCGACCATCGATGGTACGGCTCTGAAACCGCTTTTTAATCCAATCTGGCTTTTGATGCTAATCACCTTTATCTTGCATTTTGCAGCCCGTGACGCCGAGCTCAACCAGCTAAAAATGCTGGTAAGAGCAACTGGCCGACAAGGTGAACGCCCGCGGAGACACGCCGGTGGAGCACCTTGCCGCGGTGGAGCACCGCGTGGACAAAGTGGCCACCCATGGCATCCGCTTGGGCACCACTTTGGGCCTGGCCGCCATGGAGACGCACACTGACGTCGACTACTCCACCAGGCCGCGCGGCTTCCGGGGCGGCGCACTAGAAGACATCGAGGAGATCGAGATCATCTTGGAGCGCCTCGACGGCCACGGCGATGCCATTGCCGAACTCACTCATCCCCAGTCTGTGTTAAACAGGCTCTTTGATTAGATTGTATTAGGGATGTTTGATATCGGCAATAAAGACCTTTTAATTTTCGTGCTTGCACTGCGATGATTTTTCTGTGTTTGCATCCGTGAATCTTGTTTTCTTCTTAAACGTATTCGGGAACTCGCTTGAGCTGAACACGTGAAAACGGATGCCCCTTGGCGCAAAATCCGCAGAAGATCCTTGAATCGGCAATCCGTAAGCACTGTTCAAACGAAAACCCTTCGCATTCGGGAAGAAAACCTTGTCGCTTGGTATTCCAATAATGCACGCTGGCCAGTCATCACTCCCAACGCACTCTCTCAGTCAATAAAATAGTCTGCTGAGATGCCCTGCAAATCCACTCGCACACTCATCCATCACTTCTCATCTCCTCCTCTGTCCTCAGAGGAAAAAACCCCAAGGCCATGGACAAAGGCAAGCAGCCCCAGGAGGGCAGCACCCCGAAGAAACGCACGATTCGAGAGTGAGTTTTTCCTTTGATTTGCTCCTTATTTTCTCATATAATCTTGCGTTTTACCTCCTCTCTACCTTTCCTCTTTCAGCCTTGATATGCTTCCTGAGGAAATCATCGGGACCGAAGACATGCCTAAGTACATCTCCTCTGATTCTTCCCTTGAAGCGGAGGATGCCACGCCCGAACAGAGAACCAACCATCAACTGCGCCCCCGCGTTCGGCACCTGGAGCATGACCTCAGGGACATCACAGCTCGTTGCCAGGCTGAGCGCGAGCGTCGCATGGCTTTGGAGGCATTAGTGGGAGGTAAATGTCTCTAACTCCTTCTTGACTCTGTGTTCACATCTGGATCCTTGCCCTTAATGACCACTCCTCTGTCTCAGATGTCTCTGATAGGTACAATAACCTGAAAGTGGCTTGGGACAGCTTGGTGGAGGCAGCGAATCATGGTCACCCCCATGCATTCCAAGTTGCCGTCACGGTGGTCCTGGAGCAACTGAAGAGGGAGCAGCCGAAGAAGCAAAGAAAAGATTGAATCATACTTTCGCTTCTTACTCCAGGCCTTCTGCTTCCCGCCTCCTTGAGGTCCTGATCGCCAGGGTTGTTGGATGTAAACCTGCAAGAAGTAGTTGTAATGT
This sequence comes from Cenchrus americanus, assembly GCA_947561735.1. NCBI lineage: Eukaryota > Viridiplantae > Streptophyta > Magnoliopsida > Poales > Poaceae > Cenchrus > Cenchrus americanus. The sequence goes on along the minus strand of OX387241.1, from coordinate 25,130,247 downwards.
AGTTTTGTGCTAAGGGCAATGCATCTAGGCACTGGCCATTCCCTCTGTTTGGGAATTTTTGTTCTAAAGGCGGCCTCGTTCTTGAGCGCCGGCTATGCATGTAATCCCAATGCTGGTGATCACCGATCGATTTCAATACTAGGATAATATTTTTCAAATATCTTCCATTTATCGCAGCGGAAAATTCTTCTCCTAGTAAATTTTTCAACATGTATGCATTACCAGGGACGCATCTGACCACGCGAAAGGGTCCTTCCCAGTTAGGGGACCATTTGCCGAATTCACTGTATTTGGTTCCAATCGGCAGTAACGCTTTCCAAACCAAATCCCCTTCTGCAAATTGCCTAACCTTTACTTTCTTGTTATAATACTTGGCAACCCGCAGCTTGTTCTTTTCGATATTTTCCAGGGCCCTAAGACGGATCATGTGCAAATCTTCTAGCTCATCCATCATTAAGCCACTGTAATCTTTGGAGCTTAAATCTTTCTGCATAACCACTCTCCTAGAATCTGATTGTACCTCCCAAGGTAAAACCGCATGGTGTCCATAAACCAATTCATAAGGAGATGTTTTCGTAGCTCCATGAGGGGCCATCCCTAAGCCCATAACGCTTCACTGAGTACCGAATGCCACCTCCTTGGCTTCTGGTCGATCTTCTTTTGTATAAGCTTGATCATGATCTTATTAGAAGCCTCTGCCTGACCATTAGCTTGGGCATAATAGGGAGAAGAATTAAACAATTTAATTCCCATGCTTTCGGCAAATTCTCTGAACTCCAAGGACACGAATTGGACTCCTTGATCAGTTGTGATTGTCTGAGGGATTCCAAACCGATAGATGATGTGTTCCTTGACAAATTCAACCATGTTTTCCGACGTCACCTTCTTCAGTGGAATTGCCTCAACCCATTTAGTAAAATAATCTGTAGCCAAAAGCACAAACTTATGCCCCTTGCTAGATGGTGGATTAATCTGGCCAATCAAGTCTATACCCCGCCCCCTGAATGGCCATGGCTTGATAATGGGATTTAACGCCGATGCGGGAACCCTCCGAATATTTCCAAACCTCCGGCGGTCTTGACATCCCTTTTAATACTCAAAGCAGTCCTCCAATATCGTCGGCCAAAAGCACCCAGCTTGCCTGATGACCCATTTCATGCGGTAGGCCGATTGGTGTGCTCCACATATCCCATCATGTACTTCACTCATCATCCTTTTAGCTTCCTCTGGATCCATGCATCGTAACAACACCCCGTCTAACGATTTGTAAAACAAATTATCATCCAGAAGAACAAACTTTATGGCCTTGTACCTGAGCTTCCTAGAGACTTTTCGGGATGGATCTTTCAAATAGTCAACGATCTCTTTTCTTCAATCATCCTCCGCAAGATCCATTCCCAGCACATATATGTTTGTAGCAAATGCTTCTTGAATCTCTTTATAACCAGAGGCGCTCTGAGCCAACCTGTTCGCTTCTTCGTTATGTTCCCTAGGAATATGCTGTAGAGTTACCAACGGAAAGCTCTTCAAGATCTCTCTGCATTCTTCGTAGTAACTCCTCAGCGCTTCACTTTTACATTCGTATTGGCCGTTCAATTGCTTTATTACCAATTCTGAATCTCCATAAACCTTAACCGAAACGGCCCCGGCTTCTCTCAAATATTGAAGCCCCCGAAGCAATGCCTCGTACTCGGCTCGATTGTTTGTAACGGTGGGGCACTGTATAGGGATAGCAAACTCAAACATCTCACCTCTAGGCGAAATCGGCGAAATCCCTACTCCCCCCACCTTTACCACATGATGACCCATCAAAAAATAAAGCCCAAGGAGTAATTTCAAGCAAATCAATTGACGGATCACGATGTTCGGTTATAAAATCGGCAATGATCGACCTTTAATAGCTTTTGCGGATTCGAACTTTAACTCAAACTACGATAAAGCCAAGATCCATTTGCCAATCCTTGCCATTCAAAATTGGCATAGATAACATGTGTTTTATTACATCGAACTTAGAATATACAATGCATTCGGCATTCAACAAGTAGTCTTTGAAACTTTGTACACGAGTAGTACATGCACGAGCACGGCTTCTCTGTGATAGAATACCTGGTCTCGGGATCAAGTAATTTTCGGCTAAGATACGCTACTACCCGCTCCTTTCCTTCGAATTCTTGAATAAGGGCTGATCCAATGGTTTGGGTATCGGCCGCCATGTACAACTTGAAAGGCTTATCCAACTGCGGAGGGACCAGTACTGGTGGCTCCCTCATATATTGCTTGATCTCGTCAAAAGCCTTTTGTTGTTCGTCGCCCCACGTGAACTTCTGATCTTTCTTAAGTTTCAGCAATGGAGAAAACGGCAAAACCTTCTGTGACAGATTTGAGATGAATCTCCTTACAAAATTAATTTTGCCGAGCAGTGATTGCAACTCCTTGAGATTAGTTAGAGGGACAACTTCATCAATGGCGTTCATGCTTTTCTTGCCAACTTCAATCCCCCCTTCGTGGACCAAAAATCCCAAGAACTCTCCAGCTGATACCCCAAAAGCGCACTTGTTTGGATTCATCTGCAAACCATGCTTTCGGGTGCATTCCAAGGTTCTTTTCACGTCTTCCAAATGCGTGTCATGATTCAGAGACTTGATCATGACGTCATCAATGTAAATTTCGACAATTTTGCCGATCAGCTCGTGAAAGATGTAGTTCATGGCTCGCTGATAAGTTGCACCGGCAATCTTCCACCCAAATGTCATGACTATCCATTCAAACAGGCCTATGTGACCAGGACACATGAAGGCTGTCTTTGATATATCCTCTATTGCCGTAAAAATTTGGTTATATCCCGCATTACCATCCATGAAACTGATGACCTTGTGTCCAGCAGCGGCGTCAACCAACAAATCGGCAACAGGCATGGGGTAACCATCCATGGGAGTAGCTCTGTTTAAATCCCTGAAGTCTATGCAGAACCTCATCTTTCCATTCTTCTTGTAGACAGGGACAATATTAGAGATCCACTCCGCATATCTGCATGGCCGAACGAAGTCTGCATCAAGTAATCTTTCAACTTCTTTCTTCACATCGGCCAATACTTCATCTTTGTAGATTTTCCGGGGAGGTTGCTTGTATGGTTTAAAACCAGATTTGATTGGCAACCGATGCTCAACAATGGAACGGTCCAGTCCAGGCATCTCCGAATAATCCCAGGCGAAGCAATCTTTATATTCCTTAAGCAACTTGATCAATTCCTCCCTAAAGTCTGGTTGCAAGTTTGCGCTGATGAATGTCGGCCTTGGTTTGTCACCGCTTCCAATGTCAACTTCCTCCAATTTATCGGTCGACATGAATCCTCGCCCCAACTTGCCGTCAGTGCCATCGACGGGGTTATCCATTAAAAATTCTGTAAGAGCCGACTGCTTGAATCGGTGTTGATCGTGCCGACGGGCTCAACGGGACCTTCTCCCCGAGTCTTTTCTTCCGAGAAACGATCAATGCCTTGGTATTCCCAGAAAGCTGGTTCCACATTTGCAACGCTCACGGAGTCGTCTGCTTGGACCACCTCAATATCATCATCTACCCATTGGATGAGCTGCTGATGCATGGTAGATGGGACGCAACAGTTGGCATGAATCCAGTCCCGTCCAAGCAGTAGGCTGTAGGCTCCTTTACCTTTGATGACAAAGAAGGTTGTGAGCAGTGTTTTGGACCCGATCATTAGATCCACGTGGGCGCATCCCTTGGTATCTGAAGGATTCCCGGCGAAATCGTTCAGTATTATGCTTGTAGGTGTCAAGTCGCCAGGGCCCATGCCAAGCTTTCTGAAAGTGGTGTACGGCATTACATTGACCGCCGCTCCACCGTCGACAAACATCTTGGTCAATGGCTTGCCATTGACATATCCTTTCAAGTATAGCGGCCTCATGTGTCGATTTTTGGCCGGTTTGTCGAAGACGGCTTGCTTGGCCAGCACCAGCTGCGCCATCAGTCCCCCAAGCTGCTCATCGTCCAGGGATGCTTCTTCCTACACAACCTGATTAGCAGGAGCCATAAATTCATTCAGCAGAAAATATACCATACACGCTGGAGCCGAACGGTTTGACCCTTCAGGTTTATCCTTTGGACGCCACACCTGCCTTGTCTGGATCCCTGCCTGCCTCAGTTCGCGGTTCCTCAAGCGTTGAACCCTCCTTTTCTGACTCTTTCTTAGGCCAGGCGGGCACCATTGCCCCTTTTGCCAGATGTACTCGTCCTCATCTTCCTCCTGATCAGCCCACTTCAAATCAACTTGTCTCTTCCTGGGATGATCAATGATTTCAATTTTTTGACGCCGATCCTCGCTAGGATGTATCCTTCCAATTCTTTCATGGACGGATCGGCGATTGGCAGTCTCCTGCCTATACTCAAAGTACATATCGCTGCACTCAGGGCAGTTTCTCAGCGTGGGAAGCTTCAACCCTTCGTTCCAGCAGTACCTGAAGAATGCACACCCCCAGTGTGCGCGCTCCTGCTCGCGCGTATATTGCTCTAGATCTCTCCTGCGCGCTTCCTCTTCGGCCCTGCGCCTCTCCTCCTCGTGCTTTCGTTTCTGGTAGCGCTCTTTCTCCGGTCGGCGCGCCGCCACTTGTTGAGGAGGATGCGCGTAGTCACCCTGGGTTTGGCCCTGGACGATTCCCCGATCTCGATATGGCTCTTGAGAACGCGGGGGGCTTCACTATGCACCTGCTCTAAGGTCACCTGACGTTCTGGGTCTACTGCTCCATCCTGCCTTGCCCTGGCTGAAGTCAAGACCTTGACCTTGCCCTTCTCCTCGGCTGTCACCATGTTGACGGAAAAGCTTATCATGTTCTGGGGAAAAGGGTGGCCGTCCAGTTTCATCTTGTTATCAAACTTGAGATGTTCCTCCTGGATAGCTCTCTGGATCCTCATCACGAAGACCACTGCCAGTCATTGATGGAGTGAGAATTCTGTCATAGAAGCCGCAGTAACGTTTCTCCTTTACTCCATCAGGCCGAAGCATGGAATGCCCTTCAGGCAACTTGATTCGGCCTTCCTTCACCAGGAACTCAAACAACTTATCAGCTTTAGTGACGTCGAAATCGTAGGTGCCTTTAGTCTGTTTGACCCAGCGCTGATTCATGGTCAATGGTTCCTTCCCCCACATGATTTCGGCCGCAGCCACGTCCTGGTCGTCATCAGAGTCCTCCATTTGGTCGGCTTTTTCCAGGAACTGATTGTAGATATCCGCCACGTCGTGCTGTTTGCCGAACCTAGCGTCTTTCTTAAAACCGTAGGCTTGGTTGCTCATCAGTGACAGCTTTTGGGACAGTTGACCCAGGTTATCGAATTCCATGCCGAACAGCTTTTCACGTACGGCGGCGGCATCCCGACAAGCGGCCATGTCGGCCAAGCGGTCATCCGGCGATTTAGCGAAAAACACATGCCCTTGATTTCCCTGAACCTCTTGAGGAACTCCAAGGGCGTCTCCTTGTGTCTGCGCGGGGGTAGCAAGGTCGATCGGCTTCTTTTCCGTCTTTGCCGCCGAAATAATGGGCGTGGAATTTCCGTTCCGGCTCCTTCCATGTGCCAACCGATTGGGGAGGCAAAGATGAAAACCACTTTGGAACGTCGCGCCGTCGGTGACATGGGGAAGTACCTGACCCAGAACGCCTCTTCAGATGAGCACTCTCCAAGCTGCATCAGGTAGCGAGCAATATGCTCCACCGTGCTCGTGTCATCCTGCCCAGAAAACTTTGTAAATTCCGTCGGAGGTTTTACTCTTGGCGGCAGGATCACGTTGTTATACCACTCCGGGAATGGAGGCGTGTAGGTAGGTCCCTGCATTTTAGGTTTCAGGCCGAATTGATTCTGCATCAAGTCGGCCATCTTCTGAGCCAGGATATCATCCTCCTGCATGCCCATAGCTGGTCCGTAACCCGGATTCGGGAGAGCATCGATGGCGTCGTAGTTCATCACCTCGTGGGCCCCTCCGTCGTACAAATTCTTCTGCAGTCTGTTGCTAGCTGGGGCAATCCTGAAGCCGGAAGCAAGTGGGGCTCCAGGCGAGCCGAATGCCAGCTCCCCGTACGTGGGGCGTACGGGTTCGGGCATTTGCACGGGTTGACTGCGCCTTGCGGTGGTGGGCCGGACCGGTTGCCCTCTGCGCGCTTGTAGTGGGGGCCGGGCGGGCGACCTCCGGCACCTTGTGGAGGAGGCTGGAAGGCTTGGCTTCCAACGCTCTGCGGAGGAGGCGGAGGGCCGGGCCGACTCCTCAATGGCGGGCGAGAACTGGACTCACCCATCTCCACGGTGCCTCCTTGAAAGGGTGTTCGATTGAACACTTGCTCCATGCATGGGCCGAAGACAGCCACCATCATCTGTTTGAACGCACCCAGGAAAGCTCTATGGTGCACCGCTTAAGATGTGATGCGGCATCTCGGAACGCTTTGCATGCATTCCTCCCTCTCTGTCGGGTCGTAGCGTCACTCTCTCCTGGCAACAAAACCCTGGGCATCTCATTTTTTAACTATGGGACGCCACTCTGTTCTTCTTGAATGACGACAAACACTTCGTTGGAACGATCCGCGGCATCCTGCGGTACATTTGCCGGCGTTACGGAGAGAGGTCTTCGATGTTGACATCCATGATATCCCCGATGTCAAGCATCTTGATTTTCGGCTGTAGTCCCACTGGGCGTGCCAAAAAGTGTGTTGACGCAAAATCTGCACCTCGCGCCAAGCACACAGCAAGCCGAACAAGCTGGCTTCACACGCGAAGAGATCACAAGGCGTGCCAGTCAATTTTCCCTGAAAATTAACAAAATACAAAGTAGTTAAATTCTAAAGCTTGGAACTTGCCGGGTGGTACCAGACAGTTCCATATTTACGGCTAGAGAGCCAAGTGAGATGACATATAGCTATAAAGAGCTATCTGCCAACAAACTGAAACCATTCGGGAGCTTTAAAGAGTAAAAAGTAATACAGCCGAATAGATTACGTAAGCATGACGATAGATCGGTCTTTTATATGGACAAAAATGCACATGCGCAAGGCCGTGACCGATCCCCGTGGTGAACAACATTAAATAATAAATGAAGTAAAAGCACGAACATAAATATGTAATAAACAAGCATGCATAGATCCAAAGCACTAGTCTACCGCATGTCTAGGTACTTTAAAACCCGTCGGGTACGACACCAAGCAAATCTATCCACCGCATGATACAACTTGCTTGAGATCGCGCCACCTTCCACAAACAGATCTATCCACCACATGATACGATCTAAATATGGAAAGCTAAAAGCATACAATATTTAAAGCATGAATTGTGCACGTGTTTTACTCATGAAAATCATAACCAAACACGGCTGAACAGCCGATTCGGGGTCCACGAAGAAGGAACGAACATTACCAAGCAAGATAAATCTATCATATTGGATTGAAATCTAATCCACCGGATGATTAGCTCCAAAGCAACCCAAAAACCTGCATCTACCGCGTGATACCCAGTTCTTTCAAGATTTATACAAGTTCTGGCAAGCTTGAACCCGCAACACGTAACAACCTAGATCGACTCGGTTTCGGCTATCAAGGAGCATGTGATCCGCGTGTTATTTTAGCCAAGGGTACGAACTTGATTCGCATAAGGATCAACAAAAGGGATAAAGCCGATCCAAACCCATCTAGATTGGGCAAAGAAGTGTGACATGAATTTAAACATAAAGCAAAAACTCAAAGCAACACGGGGTAACTTGATGAATCTATTGAATCTTGCCAAAATTCAATAGAGCCGATAACTAGCTTCAAGCTAGATCTTAGCCTACCGCATGGCTCGTGACCTAACAAGAAACCTTCTTGAACCAAGTTTGAATCTACCGCATGACACTAAGCATGGTAACAAGACTACTTGCATCAGATCTAAATCCACCGCATGATACTAGACATGATACAAGGTTGCCGGTACTCACGGAGGTCGACGGATCGATGAACCCTCTCGAAGAACTCGACGACATGACAAATGGACTCTAGGGTTTGGCGTAAAGCCGGTTTGTATTGAGAATGATTTCGTATCTCTGTTACATACATTCAGGGTTCATATTTATACCCTGCTAAGCACGACCTCGAATGGATTCGATACCTAATTTATCCCTAAGCATGATCGCTTATCCATCCATTCGTCCATTCCGCTCGGACCACGTCACCATATAATCCTGCAAAATCAGCTCAACAGTTTCCTTGCCGTACGGAAGCAAATAGCCGACCGCGGATTTTTCTGCCGAATGCATCTGAAGAAACCTTCCTTCTGCCGGACAGATTTTTCACCGAGTTGGACCCACAAGTCAGACTCCTTACCAAATTTTGGTGTTAACAATTAGCTCCCTATACAGTCAAAAAACCTCAAAGTTGAAACCTACTCCCCCGCCCTGAAATATAAGGCATTCTAGGATTTTTAAGACAAATTAAAAAAGTGGGAAAATGTCACATATACCCTTAGCTAATGATAATTAAAGGTAAGTTTTCTAGTTAACAAGTGCAATATTTGGCAAGTCTTTAATTGAGTTGATTGAGTACTTACCAAAATCTCCTAGGATGCCTTATATTTGGGGACAAATTTTGAACCCTTAATTGCCTTATATTTCAGGACGGAGGGAGTAGACCTCACTAGAGTTTGATATAGTGTGAATAAATTTTGGACGGAAAAAGTATATAATTAAACGTATCTAAGTGCAACTCCAAGAACTAGCTATCTTGACTTAACTAGCTAAAAATAGAAAATTTGTCTAAAAACTCAATCCAACAAACCAGCTAAACTTGCCATCACTATCCTCCGCTAGCTAAACCGAGAGCTTCACTAGCCATCTACTCGGGGTTTCGTGAAAAAAAGTGAATCTCTCTTTTTTTAAATGGACACATTTCATCTTTAAAAGGAAGTGAATCTTTCAATGAATAGGATGATATTTTGTATAAATTTCGATTGAAATTTTAATTATTGATGTGCGTATGTGGTGTGAGTGCTTATATGGATAAATTTGATCTCGTTTGTCTAGCTTATCAAACATCAACAATACTTTTTCCCACATCAAATAGCACCAGGCACCAACCAACAACCGATAATATTTTTCTCTCACAATAAATCAACATCAGCCACCAAACAATGGAATAGGTTGTTTGTGAGTATGCAAAGGTGTTAGATACCGTTGAAAATGGAGATATTTAAGTTTTTACCATTATAACGGATGACCACTCTTTGATTGTCACTTTAACAGGGGCAAATATTTATAAGCCGACGATGTTGAGAAAGCGATACATTTTTACCACTTTCGCTGATGTGGCACGCCAGATGTGCATGCCACGCTGGATCGAGAGCACCCGTGCGTGTAAAGTGCCCCTTATGCCCTTTTGTCCTCTTCCTCCCTCCCTACTGTCACTAACATGTGGGACCCACGTGTTAGGTTACCTTCAACCTCACATTTGTCCTCCTCTTTGAGCTCCCCCTACTTCCCTTCTCATCCACCTCCCTGTCCTCCTCCTCTTCGCTCCCCATCCCGCACCCACGCCGCTGGGAGCTGGAGGCCGTCGTCGCCTTCGCGCCCCCTTCCTCCCCGCCCGCCCCGCCAAGACGACGTTCCCACCGCCGCGGCACCTTCCCCGGCCACGACCGACAGTGGCGGCGCCTACCATCTCCCCATCTTCTCCTCCCTCCTTCTCCTCCAGCCGCCCAACGCCACAACCACCCCCTTCGACGCCTTCACTGTCGCTAGGCCGCACCTCACTATCCTCCATGTCCCGGTCCCCCGCCTCCTCCTCCACTCCGTCCTCCGCCAGGCGGAAGCATCGCTTTAGCCGTATGGCCCCGATTCAGCCACAATAGACCTCCATAAAGGCTTCGATCAATGTTGCAAATCGCGGGCTATTGAATTTAGCGGAGTCCTTCCGAAAAAGCTACAAGAGCTATAGCGCAGCTATAGCGGAAGCTATAACCTTTAGCGGTATGCAAAAAAAGTAATAAAATTTAGACGTAAACATTGTTAATTTTATAAATTTTAGCTCATATTTCATATATATGTGTAGGCATTAGTGAAAACATAAGTAAATCAGATCTGATTCAGAAGACAAGTGATAAAACATAACTCATAGTTCATAAATGTCAAGTATATAAGTTCGTAGTTGAACCATAGCGGTGTTAGCGGTGCTAGGCTATGGAATTTAGCGGAGCTATTTCATGATATAGCGAAGTTAGCGGCATTAGCGGTAAAGTATGAAATATCGCAGCGGCACCTGTCTCAAAAAACTATAGCGGAGCTATATCGAAGCTATAGCGGGCTATTTGCATCAGTGGCTTCGATGGACATCAATTTGACCACACTGGGCCTTGATTTGGCCGTGATGAAGCTCGAGCCTCCTCGACGCCGCCAGTGGGGGCGCAGGAGGCCACAACCGGGGGTGGGGACAGGGATGGGCGGCGCCGACGAGATGGGGAGGAGCCCGGGGAGGAGCTCGGGGTGGGTACTTGAAGGAGGAGTACGGGAGGAGAGCGGGAGGCAGAAGGGCGGCGGCGGCGGAGCGTCAAATTTTTTTTAGAGTCAGGTTGGCGGCGACAGCCCGTACCGACCGGGGGGCACGCACGGGCACGACCCGTGGGGGCGCAGGCACGCGCGGTCGGCGACGCGAGGAGGAGGTGCGGCGGCCCGACGACGGCAGGGTTCACAAAACCGCGGTAAAACGGTCGGTTACCGCGGTAATCAGCCTAACCGAGCCGGCTCGGTTACTAAAACCGATCGGTAACCGCTTCCTAACCGTACCTACGAAACCGAGATTTTCGGCTAACCGCTCGGTATGGTCGGTTTACCGGTCCGGTTTCGTTGAATTTGAAAACCGCTACTGTAGCGGTTTTGTGAACCCTGGGCATGGAGGGCGCAGCGGTGGAGCTTAGTGGATCGAGGAAGAAGAAGGGAAGGGGCAAGCGAAGTCATTTTGCAGCCCGATCCACCGTGGCACGCTCTCATGGCGTGCCAGCGCAGCAAAAGTGGTAAATTTGTATCAAAATCGCAACATTAAGAGAAAAAATAATTGACACCATTAAAAGTTAAATATCCTTTACAAATGTGAACCGGACACACTTTCAGACCCGATGGTGAAGCGTTGCAGGAACCGGCCGTCCCGTTCCCATAATCGATGTCTCGTTGATCCGATTGTGTTTTTGCGTAAACTTGAGACATTTGGACTCAGCGACTTCGCCTCGTCACTGTCACGACTCTGATTCTCTCCCTCTTCTCGAAGAAGGTTGTGCAGCCAATCGATTCACCCGGATACTACAATGTCGAGTGGGGCCTCGTCATCGTCCTCGCCACCAGTGGAGGCCGGGGACGGGGACGGGGACGGGGACGGGGACGGATACTGGACGGCGCGGGAAGAGGCGGCGGCGCGTCTGGAAGCCATGGCCGCGAGGGCTCTTGAGGAGGACGAGCTCTCGGCGGAGCAGTTGGAGACCAACAACCAGCTGCAGGCGGACGAGGTAATGTATCGCGCACCCCCATCCCAACTGCTCGTGAGTTTGTTTGCTTCCCCATGGCGCGCCGGAAATAGGTGGATAATATGTGGGATCCTGATTGAGGCGAAAATATCTGGACTTTGCAGATATTTACTGGAACTTTGACGATATTCGCGTCCATGATTCGCACTTTCGCAGTAAACGTTTTACGTAGTGAACTGAAACTGGAAATCAATTACGCCAGAGGCTGCAGCGGAATCGCCATTCTGTAGCATTGAGATAATTGTGGTTTTCTCCTGTAAAACTATATAATGATTCGTGTTGTGTTCACTTGGACTTAGGGTTTAGTGAGAATTAGGATGGTGAATTTGTCCATCTACAGCCAAGAAGGAGTTAGTTTGGATTGGGAGTTAGGATTGCCACTTCTAAGAAATAGCGGGGTGTTAATATGATAGCTATTCGAACTACTGTTGTCGCTAATACCCAGTAGCATGTCATAATATGTTCAGGTGTTGGCACTGCAAGCCATTTATGGGGATGATATGGTCATGTTGGAGGATAGGGCGGGTCTTCGTTCTTTTCAGGTTTGTTCCAGAATTTTGTCCTTCTCATGAACACTCTCATTATTCAAGAGTGTAATGTTCATGACTTCATGTCTTCTTTCCCAGATTTTTGTGCAGTATCCAGTTCCCAATGACACCAAGGTCTTATTGAATTCTCGTCCAAATGGAACTATGATTGAAACTGATGATAATGATGGGGGCCAAGATGTTGAAGAACTCTTTTGTGCTTGCAGCTTAAAGCATTTACCACCTCTGGTGTTAACATGTTTGCTGCCGCGATCATATCCCAGTACATGTCCTCCTTATTTTACTATCTCAGCCAGGTGGTTGGATGGATCAAAAGTGTCGTACCTCTGTGCCATGTTTGATGAGATTTGGACTGAGCTGCCAGGTCAAGAAGTGGTGTATAGATGGGTGGACTGGCTGAATGTCTCTTCATGGTCTTGCATTTCTTCGAATGACAACATATTATTAGTCCCAGATGCAGATGTTGCAGATGAACGTGCTATTGCAAGAAGACTTCTTGTTGACGATACTATTTCTCTGATGCAAAATTACAGTGAGAAGAGATCTCAGGAAATATTTCTGAAAAGCCTGCATGAGTGTGGAATTTGTCTTAGTGAAAATACGGGTAAGTCTCTTATACCTTATCTGTTGTGTTTGGTTTTGCTGACTCCTTTATCTTTTCTTCAAGTTTCTTCCACTGCTCTTTGGTCTATTTTGTTGGTCATCTTCTTTTTTAGGAATAAAATTAGGAACTCAAGTGAGGAAGCAAAAATAGTACTTTCGCAAACAGCAATGGCAGTATCTATAAAACTATGGATTCTAGGTGGCTTAGCCACCATCCCTTTATTCTCATCAGAATACGAAAACATGCAAACCATGGTGTTTTTTCAATATTTTTTTATGCTTGAAGCTTGAACCCTGTCTAGTGGTTTTTTACTGTTTCCCTCTTCATTTCTTCACTCTACCAGGCTTTAATTTCACCAAGCTCCCATGTCACCATTCATTTTGCATGAAGTGTATGGAATCTCACTGCAGAATTCACGTGAAAGAAGGGACTTTAGCCATGCTGACTTGCCCGGATACAGCTTGCCGCAGTCCACTTCCACCGTCAATATTGAAAAGCCTTCTGGAAGATGATTGCTATACGCGATGGGAATCATTCGCTCTACAGAAACTCTTAGATACAATGCCTGATTTGGTATATTGTCCAAGGTGTGATGCTGCTTGCTTGGAGGTTGACAATGATGCTCAATGCCCGGAGTGTTTATTCACCTTCTGCTCTTTGTGCAAAGAACGACGCCATGTGGGGGAGGAGTGTCTTACACCAGAAAAGAAAATTCGCATTCTGAGGGTAAATATTTGATAATCTGTTAATGATTTAACTTTCTTTTTGTGAAATCATGTGTACAGCTAGCATCTGTAGATTTTGTTAGGGTACGTAATTTGAAGTCAAATTATTGGTACGGACATATGATTATTTGTCATAATTGTAGTATCTGTTACTGTTCCAACATTCAGATGTGACCTGGTTCATTGAAGTTAGGTATCCTGCTTTGATGCTTTCCATACTGTATGTAGTTCATGGTCTTAATAGTCAGTGAAATCAATTGTCCTTTTCTGCTGTAGTATGTGGTCGAACTTATTAAATAAAGATGCATCAATACAAGTACTGCAGAAATTACTGTCGCAAATGTTGTTCAAAATGTCACTAGTTTGTAACTGGAGGGATTATTTTGTTAATAATAAATATCTAATTCTTAAGCAACGATGTGCTTATGTAAGTACTTGAAGAATGGGAATGATATTATTTTAGCATGCTGCATATTGGACAGTGCTTCATTTGTGTTTGCATGATTCATTTCGCTATTTCTTCTTTATACTGTTGTTTCTTAATATCCATTCACAGTGCCATGGCACATTCTACTTTTTGACAGGAACGCCACCAGAAATATTCCCTGCCAGAAAAACAATTATTAAAAGAACAGAAGGAAATAGATGAATTGCTTAATGTCTGTGAAGTGCTTCGCAATTCTAAGCAATGCCCCTTTTGTAAGATGGCCATCTCAAAAACTGAAGGCTGCAACCACATGACCTGTAGGAACTGTGGGAAATCCTTCTGCTATCGTTGCAACAAGAGAGTTAGTGGATATACCCATTTCTGGTAATGCTAATTCATGTGCAAATATTTTATTTCAATCTTTTTGTACTCATCCAGAAGCTAAAAGATATTTGCCACACAAGGTCTGGAAATTGCGAGCTGTATGAACACAACAATCTAGGGAGAAGGTTCGGACTGGATGAAGAACCAGACGAAGATGAAGATTCTGATAATGATGCATGGGATCTAGAGCCTGAACTGCGGCTTTGTCCTTGTCCAATCTGTGGCCGTCGAAATGAAAAGGTTAGCAACAATCTCTAATCTATTTGCGTCTTGAGCATGACTACTTCCATTAATATCTGCATCACACCTCCAAATTATTTATGTACGTGTTAGGCTGTTAGCCTTGTGCTACTAAAGGAATGCTTATGTAAATCCTGTGTTTTGAATTTAGCTAAAGGTATATCACCCTCATTGACCTTTCTTTGTTCCTGCATCTGTTCTTAGATCTACTTTTTTTTTAAAAAATATCTCTCATGGTCACCATACATGTGCAGCTAGTCACGGAAGTAGCTCTCCTTTTCCTTCTGAAAAGTTGAATGAATTCTGCTGCTTATACTTGCTTTGTTACTTATGAAACATGCCAACTAATATCTCAATGCTATGCCATGTTTTATTGACAGTTTGACACAAATAATCATATATTGTGCATCGGTTGCCGAGGTCACTACTGCGCGTTATGCAAGAAGAGGGTTTTGAAGAGCTCTGAACACTATGGACCGAGAGGTTGCCAGCAACACACATTTCCTTGAGTTTCCAAACTCGAATGCTCGCTGCACAGTACATAACTCCTTTATAACTTAACATCTTTGCAACTCCTAGTGTTTTTGCATACACTTTGTTGTCTGTAAGGAGAGGATTCCTGTTGGAAGTGACAATGTAAATTTGCAACCATTAGGTTCCATATTACTAGCATTTAGCCAGGATCGTTGATGTCAAGAGCAAATTGTTCTCCATGTAATGAACAGCAGAACAGCGCATTCTGTTGAGAGTAGTTTGAAGATTCAATTCCTGAAAGACTACTAAGAAAAGCCAGCGGGATTTGGGTTTCTTGCACTCTATTTATTGATATGTTTTGTCACACCCGATTTTCCGAAGTAAACCAAGTGCATACCTATATGCATGCCAGGATCAAGTTTCATGCATATAGTGACATAAAAGTGTATACAGAAACAGTATCACGTAAGAAAAAGAAAGATTATCAGAGATTTACGCTAAATCCTGGAAACGAAGGCACCAAACATCACAGGCAGTCGACTGGGGGTTGCGTACGCCTAGCTCCAGCAACATCTTCAAAGCAGCTTCCTCTTTCTGAGCAACATTGTTTATAGCAAGGGTGAGCACTTGTCGTACTCAGCAAGTGTGGGGAAAGACATGAATGCAAAGGCTTTATAGTGGATTGGGCTATAAGCATTATGCAATTTTAGTTGATCAAGTTTTATTAGCACCTGATTACTAATAAAGTATAAGTTTATACCAACCCACAATTAAGCATAAGGGTAAGAGAAACACCATAAGCATATGGCAAGCATAACCAGAGAACACGATTTAAGTCCATCTTCAAGATTAATTATCATGTGAGGGTCCAGGCCGCCCTTTACCGTGGGCACGGCTAATCGATTAGTTTTACACTCAGCAGAGGTCGTACATCTTTACCCACAAGTCGCGTAAAAGTCCCGAAGAACTTTAAACCCAACCATGCGATGCTAGCTAGGCATCATACCACACTACCGAGGTGTGATTGCATAGGGACGCTACGAGGCCGTTACAAAGATCCCCCGGATGTAGGTCGCCCGCTAGGTTACCCGGTCGGTGCAACGTATAAAGCTCCCGGACGAGTACCGTGTCTTAGCCAAGCCCACACCTACGCCCGAGCGAGTCCATACGCCACTACCCGCCAGCCCCCAACCCTTATCAGGTAAAGCATACCTAACACCTAGTTCACTAATTAATAAGCCAAGACAGAGCCATATGTCTTGTGGTAGCACTGTTTTCCTGGGTGGTTCTCCATGTTCCGATTAATGCACAGTGATCTTGTATTAACCAGAGATATATAGCATCAAAGTAAAGTATGTTCATCATTGTTGTTCATTAGAACCACCATAACCCAGGTATAGCACCTAAGCATAGCTACCCAACATAAAGATAAACCCGTTCGATCAAGGCACGGGATAAATAACACTAGTCAAACCTTAAACATGGGTCCCATCATATTAATGCAAGCATATGTAATGAGTGATTAAATATAGTTCTTAGGACAAAAGATCAAGGACACACTTGCCTTTTAACCAAAGTAATGTTGTTGCTCAGAATATCTTCAACTTCAAGCTCTTCCCAACTTCTCGAACCACGTTCGTTCTACTCGCATCAATCATCGGGCACAAACATACACAAAGCAAACAAACACACATACTAAGAACAAAGCACCAATCAAAAGAAAACTTTAAAAGAATGCACTAAAGGATAGGCTCGATTAGATGGATCACTAAAGAACACAAAGGGTGCTTGGAAAGGCTTGGTTAGCTTTAAAGAGATGGTTGTGAAAAATTGAGCAAGGACCGGAAAGATCACACTTAGATTGAGCTGAGAAAGAACGTCTAACAAACGTTTTGCATATATGAGAGAACAAGCTGTGAGCTAGGTTCATTTTAATTAATAAAACAAATATAAAGGATATTTCAGAAATAAAATAGCCTAGGTTGACATTAATGCAATATTAAACTTTATTTATGAAACCGGTGTAAAGAACTAGTCAACTTTTATTAATAAAGGTTCATATATTGATTAAACCGATTAAAATTTAATTTAGAAAACTAAACTATATGAACAATCTAAACGAAACTTTGTAATTCGAGTTCATAATATTATTATCAAAAACAGCATTAAATTGGTATTAATCAAGATTAACATTTATTTATAAAGCCGGAGTAAAAGCCTAATCAACTTTTAATTATAAAAGTTAATTAATCATTAAGCAAATTAACATTTGACTTATGGAAAACCGAGTAAAAGATCTAATTAGATTTTATTCATAAAAGCATGTAAAGTAATCATTAATCAAATTAAATTTGATTATGAAAAACGATATATAGATCTATATTGCTTTTATTTATAAAAGACATGCTTAGCTAGTCATTAATCAAAATTAATATTAATTTTATTTTCAGAAAACAAAACATGGTGAAAACACACCACTAACGCGTGCTTTACATCATTATGGACCTAACGCAACTTGAACGGATTAAATCGGAGCTAAAACGAAAAAGATATGAGCAAAACAAGATTGAAAGGACCTAGTCGTGATTAACCGTACATTTTAGGGGCTAGCAAAGAAGATTCGCAAGACACATCAAATAGTGCTTGCAAAAAGGATACAACTCAGGGTAGTTCTATAAAAGTGCTTGGGATGGATCTGGGTGTGAAGATCCGGAAAGTTCTAGGGGTTACATGCAAGATCTAAAAGATACATAAAAACGAAACAAGATTACAGGGTTACTCAGGGGGTCATGTGCAAAAACTCCTTCTCCTTCGTCTGGACCGCGAGCAGAGCATGGACAGGGGGTGGTGGCGCTGGGGGGTGGCGGCGCTCCGGTGACCTGGAGCGGCGACGGGCTCAAGTGAGTAAGGGAAAGCGAAGAGGAGCTCAAGGGGAACGGGATGGAGCCTTCACCTTGGACGAGAGGAGGACGAAGAGATGGCCGACGGCGGCATCCATGGCGGCGGCTCGGGCACCCATGGGCGGCGGCGCTCGGTGGGTTCCGGCGGCGGGGAAGCGGCGAAACGGGCGAGCTCGGCGCGTGGATGCTTACGGTGGGGTCGGTTCGCCCGGGGATGCTCCAATCCGGCGAATCGACGAGCGGTCCGGCGGCACCTTGCGACCCGGCGGGCGGCGGCGGCGTCCGGTCGCGGCGGCGGCGCGCTTCGCGCGCGCGCGCGCGGGGCGGCGGCGGCGGCGCGGGGAGGTGGCCTAGGGTTCGCGGGCGCGGCACGAGCGCGCGGCCTTAAATAGGCGCGGAAGCCGAGGAACCCCGAGCACGCACGCCTAGGGTCCGGCGGCGGCGCCCATTGCCCCGTCGCACGGCGGCCGGGCCCATATGGGCCCCGCGTGGGCCGACGGCGGGCCGGTGGGCCAAGGCCGGGCCGGGTTGCGAAAGTAGAGGGGGTCGCGACGGCTGGCGGAAGAAATGAGGGGCTTCCGCCGGACTTTAGAGATCCGGGGCCGAAAGTTTTCATGGGCCAAAAGGGAGAAAGGTTTAAAGAAAAAGATTAAGAATTTCTTTTTATTTTCGGAATACATTTTCGTGAAAAGAATTATCCAGAAATAGCTAGATAATTCATATAAGTCACGAAAAATATTCTAAAAATTCCAAAAATTCTAGGAAAATTCCATAGATAGATTGGAACATGAACAACTCAAATAAAATATTTGGAGTTCACGAAAAAGATACTAGAGCCTTCTAATAAATAGAAATAGCTCAAGGAAAATGAGAATAAATCTCAGAAAAAATCCGAAAAATTCTCGGGAGAGTTGGACAGCTTCTAAACGCATTTTGAAACCTTTTTGCACTCAAGAACCACTAGATGCTTCGGCGTGAATGCAACACACATAACTTTTATTTAATTTAGAAAATAAAACAATGGATTTTTCATATACTATATTCCCTGTAAATAAAAATAAATGTTGGAAAAATTTTAAAATTATGAGAAAATCGTTATTTAATTGTTCTCTCTATTCACATCCTGAAATTGGAAATTTCAGGGTGTGACAAATCTACCCCCCTTAAACGGAATCTCGTCCCGAGATTCGAAGAAAGAAGAAGCAAGGAGGAGGGAGATAAACAAAAACGTTGCTCCGAAGTTAGGTAGGCGGTCATCCTCTTTTGTTGATCGGTGCGAAATCTCTAATCTTTTCTTTATTGGTTGCTGGGGTCTTCATCAGAATGAGCTAGGTGGGACAAAAGCAAGCACAAGGTGGGAAGGAAGGTAGAGTGATGTCTTCTTTTCTTCATCTCGCATCTGCCTTTGACTTCCTTCCGGTAACACCTCTAGCGAGTTGAAACAAAGAAAGATGACAAGGATGTGGGAGGTACAAAAGGAAAATCCCACTAGGCAACTGATGTTATTGCAGATATAAGACCCACAATACACCAACACTCACTTCAAAGAAACAACACAAGCAATGTCATAAAACCAAGCATCATCATGCAAACACACAATTCCACCAATCAAGGCATAGCTAAGGGGAACGACACTACACGTTGTTAATAAAGTCAGGGGGTATCCTCCTAATAGATCAGATATATCTCCCAGCAAGGATATCCATAAATAATGGATTTTTCCCAGATCAAGGATACCAAAATTACGAGTTCATCCCAACTGGAATCACCTCAATCGGAGGTTCAGAACTCGAGATATGAATTAGACAAGATGGCTATGTCAGCAGTGTTGGCAGATTCTGAATGCTCCACTAATTCGTAGGTATCTCCTTGGATACAAAACGAATACTGCTGAATTTTGGACAGAGTGAAGCTGATGAAATTCTTGAACTACTCCAATTGGATTTACCTCAATCGGAGGTCTATAGCCCGAGATATAGAATATTGAAGATAACTAGGTCAGCAGAGATTACAGATTCTGATAGCTCCAATGCTTCGAGCATAGCTCTTGGAACATGTGCTGGATAGAGCTCAATTTTTGATAGAAATTTACTTATGAAATTTAGGAACTAACCCAACTGGTTTCATGCCAATCGGAGTTCGGTAGCTCGAGATAAAATTAAAACAGCGCTGATGTGTCAGAGAGCTGCGCGAATAAATGGAATGTTTAGGGTAACAATTCCACCAATAAATCAAGGGGGTGTTTATTGCTTGAGGGAATGAATAGGTGAGGTCGAAGAGTTTTTCAAGGAGAGTGAAGATAAATATTCAAGAATTCATGGTATGGAGATAAGAAGATGGTTAAGATGTGAGATCATTCATCAGATAGGTCAAGGATAAGGTAAGGAGTGATTGTAGAACAAAAGAGGCATTAGGAAACGACCAATACTAGCTAGGCTTACGTCCTACAGTCGATACAGCTCTGATACCACTCTGTCACACCCGATTTTCCGAAGTAAACCAAGTGCATACCTATATGCATGCCAGGATCAAGTTTCATGCATATAGTGACATAAAAGTGTATACAGAAACAGTATCACGTAAGAAAAAGAAAGATTATCAGAGATTTACGCTAAATCCTGGAAACGAAGGCACCAAACATCACAGGCAGTCGACTGTGGGTTGCGTACGCCTAGCTCCAGCAACATCTTCAAAGCAGCTTCCTCTTTCTGAGCAACATTGTTTATAGCAAGGGTGAGCACTTGTCGTACTCAGCAAGTGTGGGGAAAGACATGAATGCAAAGGCTTTATAGTGGACTGGGCTATAAGCATTATGCAATTTTAGTTGATCAAGTTTTATTAGCACCTGATTACTAATAAAGTATAAGTTTATACCAACCCACAATTAAGCATAAGGGTAAGAGAAACACCATAAGCATATGGCAAGCATAACCAGAGAACACGATTTAAGTCCATCTTCAAGTTTAATTATCATGTGAGGGTTCTGGCCGCCCTTGACCGTGGGCACGGCTAATCGATTAGTTTTACACTCTGCAGAGGTCGTACATCTTTACCCACAAGTCGCGTAAAAGTCCCGAAGAACTTTAAACCCAACCATGCGATGCTAGCTAGGCATCATACCACACTACCGAGGTGTGATTGCATAGGGACGCTACGAGGCCGTTACAAAGATCCCCGGATGTAGGTCGCCCGCTAGGTTACCCGGTCGGTGCAACGTATAAAGCTCCCGGACGAGTACCGTGTCTTAGCCAAGCCCACACCTACGCCCGAGCAGTCCATACGCCACTACCCGCCACCCCCAACCCTTATCGGGTAAAGCATACCTAACACCTAGTTCACTAATTAATAAGCCAAGACGAGCCATATGTCTTGTGGTAGCACCGTTTTCCCGGGTGGTTCTCCATGTTCCGATTAATGCACGGTGATCTTGTATTAACCGGAGATATATAGCATCAAAGTAAAGTATGTTCATCATTGTTGTTCATTAGAACCACCATAACCCAGGTATAGCACCTAAGCATAGCTACCCAACATAAAGATAAACCCGTTCGATCAAGGCACGAGATAAATAACACTAGTCAAACCTTAAACATGGGTCCCATCATATTAATGCAAGCATATGTAATGAGTGATTAAATATAGTTCTTAGGACAAAAGATCAAGGACACACTTGCCTTTTAACCAAAGTAATGTTGTTGCTCAGAATATCTTCAACTTCAAGCTCTTCCCAACTTCTCGAACCACGTTCGTTCTACTCGCATCAATCATCGGGCACAAACATACACAAAGCAAACAAACACACATACTAAGAACAAAGCACCAATCAAAAGAAAACTTTAAAAGAATGCACTAAAGGATAGGCTCGATTAGATGGATCACTAAAGAACACAAAGGGTGCTTGGAAAGGCTTGGTTAGCTTTAAAGAGATGGTTGTGAAAAATTGAGCAAGGACCGGAAAGATCACACTTAGATTGAGCTGAGAAAGAACGTCTAACAAACGTTTTGCATATATGAGAGAACAAGCTGTGAGCTAGGTTCATTTTAATTAACAAAACAAATATAAAGGATATTTCAGAAATAAAATAGCCTATGTTGACATTAATGCAATATTAAACTTTATTTATGAAACCGGTGTAAAGAACTAGTCAACTTTTATTAATAAAGGTTCATATATTGATTAAACCGATTAAAATTTAATTTAGAAAACTAAACTATATGAACAATCTAAACGAAACTTTGTAATTCGAGTTCATAATATTATTATCAAAAACAGCATTAAATTGGTATTAATCAAGATTAACATTTATTTATAAAGCGGAGTAAAAGCCTAATCAACTTTTAATTATAAAAGTTAATTAATCATTAAGCAAATTAACATTTGACTTATGGAAAACCGAGTAAAAGATCTAATTAGATTTTATTCATAAGAGCATGTAAAGTAATCATTAATCAAATTAAATTTGATTATGAAAAACGATATATAGATGTATATTGCTTTTATTTATATAAGACATGCTTAGCTAGTCATTAATCAAAATTAATATTAATTTTATTTTCAGAAACAAAACATGGTGAAAACACACCACTAACGCGTGCTTTACATCATTATGGACCTAACGCAACTTGAACGGATTAAATCGAAGCTAAAACGAAAAAGATATGAGCAAAACAAGATTGAAAGGACCTAGTTGTGATTAACCGTAGATTTCAGGGGCTAGCAAAGAAGATTCGCAAGACACATCAAATAGTGCTTGCAAAAAGGATACAACTTAGGGTAGTTCTACAAAAGTGCTTGGGATGGATCTGGGTGTGAAGATCCGGAAAGTTCTAGGGGTTACATGCAAGATCTAAAAGATACATAAAAACGAAACAAGATTACAGGGTTACTCAGGGGGTCATGTGCAAGAACTCCTTCTCCTTCGTCTGGACCGCGAGCAGAGCATGGACAGGGGGCGGTGGCGCTGGGGGTGGCGGCTCCGGTGACCTGGAGCGGCGACGGGCTCAAGTGAGTAAGGGAAAGCGAAGAGGAGCTCAAGGGGAACGGGATGGAGCCTTCACCTTGGATAGAGGAGGACGAAGAGATGGCTGACGGCGGCATCCATGGCGACCGGCTCGGGCACCCATGGGCGGCGGCGCTCCGGTGGGTTCCCGGCGGCGGGAAGCGGCAAAACGGGCAGAGCTCGGCGTGTGGATGCTTCTGGTGGGGTCGGTTGGCCCCGGGGATGCTCCAATCCGGCGAATCGACGAGCAGTCCGGCAGCACCTTGCGACCCCCGGCGGCGGCGCCGGCGTCCGGTCGCGCGCGGCGCGCGCGCGCGCGCGCGCGCGGCGGGCGGCGGCGGCGGCGCGGAGGTGGCCTAGGGTTCGCGGGCGCGGCACGAGCGCGCGGCCTTAAATAGGCGCGGAAGCCGAGGAACCCCCGAGCACGCACGCCTAGGGTCCGGCGGCGGCGCCCATTGCCCCGTCGGCCGGCGGCCGGGCCCATATGGGCCCCGCGTGGGCCGACGGCGGGCTGGTGGGCCAAGCTGGCTGGGTTGCGAAAGTAGAGGGGGTCGCGACGGCCTGGCGGAAGAAATGAGGGGCTTCCGCCAGACTTTAGAGATCTGGGCTGAAAGTTTTCATGGGCCAAAAGGGAGAAAGGTTTAAAGAAAAAGATTAAGAATTTCTTTTTATTTTCGGAATACATTTTCGTGAAAAGAATTATCTAGAAATAGCTAGATAATTCATATAAGTCACGAAAAATATTCTAAAAATTCCAAAAATTCTAGGAAAATTCCATAGATAGATTGGAACATGAACAACTCAAATAAAATATTTGGAGTTCACGAAAAAGATACTAGAGCCTTCTAATAAATAGAAATAGCTCAAGGAAAATGAGAATATCTCAGAAAAAATCCGAAAAATTTTCGGGAGAGTTGGACAGCTTCTAAACGCATTTTGAAACCTTTTTGCACTCAAGAACCACTAGATGCTTCGGCGTGAATGCAACACACATAACTTTTATTTAATTTAGAAAATCAAACAATGGATTTTTCATATACTATATTCCCTGTAAAGAAAAATAAATATTGGAAAAATTTTAAAATTATGAGGAAATTGTTATTTAATTGTTCTCTCTATTCACATCCTGAAATTGGAAATTTCAGTTTTCAGCTTCAATTACCTGCAGCAGATGTAGAACTAAACATGCTGTTTTTTATCGGTTATTATCTGTTCGTCGGGCACAGAAGAAGTTGGAAGTATGCTTTACTTTGCAAAAATAACGTGCAATGGTACGAGTCGTGTGCGATGTCATCAGCCTTATCAGCAGTCCAGATCGGTTTATAT
This sequence comes from Cenchrus americanus, assembly GCA_947561735.1. Classification (NCBI taxonomy): domain Eukaryota; kingdom Viridiplantae; phylum Streptophyta; class Magnoliopsida; order Poales; family Poaceae; genus Cenchrus; species Cenchrus americanus. Next base: position 25,106,090 of record OX387241.1, on the reverse strand, counting down.
ATGAGTGCCCGCTTGTTGTTAATATAACCCGCAAGCGGAAGATTACTTTTTATTTTTATTGCACGATGAGATAAAAAGGCCAATCGATACGAGGTGTGCGTAAGGGCGACGTGCTGGCGTGAGCATCCGAGCGAGGTTCTCGGCGCCACGATGTCACTGGAACCATCCTTCTCGGCGCCGGCCAGGGAGGTCGGTGGCCGGTACTGGGCAGCACGGGAGGAGGCCGTGGCGCGGCTGCAGGCAATGGCTGCCGCGGCTCGCGTTGATCACGAGCTCTCGGAGGATCAGTTTCAGGGCAGCAACCAGATACAGGAAGACGAGGTAACGGTGGTCGCAAGTCTCGCAGACTGCCATGTGTCATGTAGTGTATCAAGTTCAATTACGTTCAGACAAGGAAATAGCATCTGATGATATGTTGTGAATTTGTGATTGATCTCCAGCTTCTGGCATTGCAAGCCATCTACGGGGATGACATGGTCATCTTCGACAACATGGACGGCCTTCGTCTTTTTCAGGTAACGGAACATCTAACACCTCCCAATTCCCCAATCCCAAGTATTCTCATCTGCCATCAGACTGGTGTAGTTTCTGCAAACATTGTAATGCACACGTCCTTTCCCCCCCTTCAGATCTCTCTACACTATCAACTTCAAGGTGACATCCATGTGTACATGAACGTCGGCACCAATGGAACTACAGAAACCGGAGACGAAGATGAAGACGACGACGAGGACTCAAACGAGGGGCTCTTGTACGCTTGCAGCCTGCAGCATCTGCCGCCCATAACACTCACCTGCCTGCTACCCCGGTCGTACCCGAGCACCCGCGCCCCCTACTTCGTGATCGCGGCGAAGTGGCTGGACGAGCCGGAGGTCTCAAGGTTCTGCTCTGTTCTTGACGAGATCTGGGCGGAGCTGCCGGGGCAAGAAGTGGTGTACCGATGGGCGGACTGGCTGAGCGGCTCGTCCTGGTTGTGCATCGCTTCGGACGGCCAGATGGTGCTGGGTCCGGACGCGAGCTCAGCCGCTGCAGATGGACGCGCCATCGGAAGGAGCCTCATCCTTGACTCCACCATCCCTCTGATGCACCGCTACAGTGAGGAGAGGTCGCGGGAAGCATTTGATCGGAGCGTCCACGAGTGCGGAGTCTGTCTCAGTGAAAATACTGGTGCCCGATCGGCTCTCTCTTCACTTCTTCAGTACATTTTGGTGGTGAAAATTGTTGAGAATTTCACCCTCTTCTTCCACGTTTTTGCAGGCATAAACTTCATCCAGCTCCCGTGCAACCATTCGTTCTGCGTCAAGTGCATGGAGTCCTACTGCGGCATCCACGTGAAGGAAGGCAGCGTGACCACGCTGGCGTGCCCGGACACGTCGTGCCGCGCGCCGCTGCCGCCGCCGGTGCTGAGGTGCCTCCTCGCCGAGGAGGGCTACGCGCGGTGGGAGTCGCTGGCGCTGCGGCGGACGCTGGACACGATGCCCGACGTGGTTTACTGCCCCCGGTGCAACGCCGCCTGCGTGGCCGCCGGCGACGACGCGCAGTGCGCGGCGTGCTTCTTCACCTTCTGCGCGCGGTGCGGCGACCGGCGCCACGTCGGGGGCGCCTGCGTCTCCGCGGAGGACAAGCTCGACGCCCTGCTTGTACGCTGCCCATGCAACATGATAGAACGTACACTTCATATCTTCTTTTTTGGTTCCGTCTTTGCTGACTTGGTACGTACATATGCAAATCGGCCGGCCGGCCGGCGGGGCAGGAGCAGCAGAAGCAGATGAGAGTGTCGGTGAGGGAGCAGATGTCGGAGGCGCAGCGGCTGCGGGAGCAGCGGAAGGTGGAGGAGCTCCTGAGCCTGCGGGAGGTGCTCCGGAGCACGAGGCAGTGCCCGTCCTGCCGGATGGCCATCGCCAAGACGGAGGGCTGCAACAAGATGGTCTGCCACAACTGCGGCCAGTACTTCTGCTACCGCTGCAGCCGCGCCATCAGCGGCTACAAGCACTTCGTGTGAGCAAACCAAACGCCGCCGGCTCAACCCTCTCTAGCAGCTATTGTCTAATTGCAACTACCAGTACATAATTTCCGTTGCCATTTTTGGGGTTCTCACAGCAACGGGGAGTGCGGGCTGTTCGAGCGCGTCGGCAGGGGGAGGCTCCCAGGGCAGCAGGCACCCGACCTGGACGATGACGTCGAGATCAAGGAGCCCGGGTGGATGCGGGCGCTCAGTTACAAGTGCCCCGCCTGCGGCGCCAAGCGCACCAAGGTGAGCAGAGACGCTTCCGCTACACCATTGTTAGCTAGGACCTAGGAATCATGTTTGGAGCATATTGACGAAGCTATCTAGTGCTTCGGTTTGGATTAACAGGCGGGCGCCAACAACCTCCTGGTATGCCGGACGTGCGAGACACGGTACTGCGCCCTATGCCAGAAGAGGGTATGGGAGGTCTCCCAGCACTACGGGCCGTGGGGTGATTGCCTGCAGCGCAGCTGAATGCTATTTTACCCACCCAGCATAGGCACAGATATGCAACGGAAAGGGAGCAACAGAGGACGTGAATTGTTCATCATCAAGAATGTATCAGTTCTTAGCTCGCTCAATCAATTTACTGTATATTTACAGATTTCCGTGGTTGTTTACATAGAAATTGCTCGTCAGTAGTTCCGCAAGACAGCCCCAGTTATAAACCTCTGGTTCAGCACAGCTTCGGCAGTTGGCCTCTTGCGGTAATCCGGATCAAGCATTGCCTGTCAAAATATAAATTAGAGTTAGCATCTTCGCTGAGGATGTGTATCATGGACCAAAGCTGGTAACTGAATCAGAAGGTTCCTAGCTGGCCACTGCAATACCGTGCATGGGGTGCAGGCGCAGCAGTAAATTGCATGAGTTTTATGAATAGATAAGGTTTGGCTTCAGAAATTAACATGACAAAGGTAAACCTGGAGCAACTCCCAGCCAGCACCATCCCCCAAATCTAGAAAATTTACAGCTTCTGATAACCGGTCATCAGCCAGACAATACCTACAGGAATTGCAAAGGTAAATAAGCATGTGTTGAATCTGAATATCATGATGACTGTTCGTCATGTCGAGAAAATCAGCAACAATGAGCTTTGTTCACTGAACATGCTTTTTTAACTAACATAAAAAAAATAGTTACTAGGACTAAGCAAAGGGAAGTTTTATTTTGTGTCAGCAACTCGTACTCTCTTGCCGCATAAATGTCAAGCCGGAAAGTGCTCTCCAAAAGTCTCTGCACCATCAATCGGTATTATGATAAGCATTCAGTTGGAAAATAGGAAACAATATGCCTCTTACATGAAACACAAAGTTAATATATATCCTCAATCACCTGCAGGGAAATACCATCCATAATGCCTGCTTCGCAAAATGGAACAAATGCCATGTATGCAATCAGCAGCCCAGCTCCATAACTGTTTTTTCAAGTACAGGCAAATGTAAGTGATCATTTTTGTTGAAGTAGCAAAAGAAAAGGGATACTTGCATGTCATCAGCTATTCCAAAGGCTCGCTTCTCCAAAGGAGTTGATGCTCCAGCAGCAGATGCTCGACGCCAGAGTCCATCCGACAATGCTCCAGCACCAACAGATGAATACCTGTCTTTGTCCAAAGTATTTCTTAGATATCGCCTCACTGATGTTAAACAAAGGTGGGAAAGGGATGAAAATATACCCAATATCTACAGAAAAGGCCAAATCTCGTAGCCGTGGAACTAGATAGGGTCCCTCTTTTTCCATTGCAGTACTGTATAGGACAGTAAGTTACACTAATCCAATAAGTTAATCCAACATGGGCACTACAGTGTGGAATGGAATGTAAGACAAATACACAGCTTACTTGAGAACAACAGAAGAAGGCCCAAGGCTTTGATGCAGTCTATTGTGATTGTGCATGTAGGCAAGGCCACTCATAGCTCCATTAAGCAGCTTAAGAACAAAGAATCTCCTTAGCTCCAATTTGTATGCTCGATTGAAAGGGTTCCAAAATGGCGTGTCTCCAGATTGCTCTTTCAACTGCCTTTCACTGGTTATTTTCGCATAGTCTGCAGCACTATATCTCCCATCATCACGGAAGGCTAGCCACTTAATAAAGCTATGTCAGTCTCGCAGACAACAAAGTTTGCCATATGTAGGGGAATCCGAGCACAAAAAATTTCTATAGCACTAAACCTGTTCTCCAGTTGCTGTCTCAAAGGCCCCTAAAAGAAACTGAATGTTGTCACATATGTCACTAGCATCACTCTGCAAATAAAATACAACGGGAGTTTGTGTGTGTGTAAATAACATGTCTAAAATAATCATTCGTGCTTGTGATTTATGCTACCAGTCTATGATTTACCTAACCTGAAGAAAAGCATGAGTCCTTAGCTCATTCAGTGCCATCAAATCAGCTTCAGAAGCACCCACACGAGCTCCAGGGTATACCTTTGTTTCAAATCCTATGTCTTAGCATGTATAAGACGGTCAATATATTCATATATCTAAGGCATAGAAAGGTACCACAATAAATCGCGACCAAATTAAAAGGCTAGAAATATATGTACTGCTACAAAATAATCTTTTTAATGGTCTGTTGCACAAATTTTCAAGAAAAGGCATTCTGCTGATGTACTGTTTTCGGCTGATTACTACAGATGTTGCGCGACTAAACTTTGCAAAGTGACAATTCAAAACTAAAGCTGGTGGGGGTAAGACCACCCCCACGGTTTTCATCAAGAAGAAGAAACCTTCTCCCGGCTTAGAAAACCCTCGAACCCTGGTTTCACCGGCGAGGGGATTCGCTCCAACGAGGAATCGAACATGGGTGGTTGCGACCATACCTCAGCTCCACTAACCAACTAGGACTAGAGGGCTTTGGTGCAAAGTGACAATTCTAAGCATACCTTAAATACAGCCTGTGTTCCCCTCAATGGGCCTTGAACAACCCTTCCCTCGTAAAGTCTGGAAAACAGCCATGATAAATAAATCATGAGTATGAATTTACTGCATCAAAAATTCAGTATGTAAGTCCTTGCCAACAGCAGCACATCACTTAGAAGGGAATGACCTAATAGTCACTTCTCCTTCTCCAACATCTTGGACCCTCAATCGTTCAATTTCTTCTGCTGAATATCCGAGACCAAGATCTTGAATACCAGCAACATTTGAAGGCTCGCCAAATTGAGAAGATGAGTAGCTGAATCATGTGGCAGGAAATTAGAAAACCTTCATATCATTTTTTTATACTAATCTTAAAATTTTGTAAGCAATCAGGCCCTTCAGTAATGCTATAGCCTATAGCAAAATGGCAATCTGCACGAATATACAGACGCAGGGCTAAAACATCTGATAGTTCTTTCAGCAGGTCACTGAATAAGAAGATATAGGCAGCAGCAGTACATCATGTTGAACAAAATATGTGGCAAGTAATCTCTATTTTGTTAAGAGAATCCAACTTGTGTGGAAATTAGTAACCAACCACTGAGGAATCATCGAAGAGTATATGCTATTGATAAATAATAATCTCCAAAAAATTTTCTGAATTAGTTATCCCTTGGTAATTTCATAACATAACCGGAAAAAAAAAAGCTCATTTCAAAAAAAAGAAAATAATAGGAAGGTGAAACTAGGGGCATAATAATGGTGAATAATGCCATTAATCGTCACTTTAGGATCCTAACTTTAGCCACACACCCATCTCAAAGGGATTTCAAGGAGAATTAACCTAATTAGTCTAATCAACTGCTGGAACAGTGCGAATGTTCGAACCAATCCCATACACAAGACACTACAGAACTAGCTCCAACTTCCGAATGAAATCAGAATGCAACCGCACCGTCCGATCGTAGTTCTCGAACAAAACCAAAATGGAAGCAGAATCAAGCTAGATTCAGAAAAAGCTGACCTTGTAATATTCATGAATCCATAGCCACCCAGGAACCTGCCCACCTCGAAGTAAGCGGGGTTAGTCATGAGGGCCGCCGAAACCAGCTTCAGTGACCCTCGGCGAGGCCGCCGGCCCCACCCGCCGGGCTCCGGCGAGGCGAGGAACCGCGCAGGCAGGGCTTTCAGCATCTTGACCGACGGACTGACAGTCTCAAATCGGAAGTGGTGTTTTGGGATAGGCATGAGAAGCCATTCTCAGCCACAGAACGGCTGCAATTTCTCCTCTTCTGTTTTATCCGAAAAATAGACAGTCGTTTATAGATCTCTTTGTACTTTTAGAAATAGAAATTGTGATTTTTTTGAAAAAAATAGAATTTGTACAATATATTTTTTCTTTTTGGTTACCGGTATACCATCACGAGATACTTACTTCCTCCATTCCAAATTATTTGCCGATGGAGGACGTTACGGGGAGAGGGCTCTCCAGATTGCCCCCCACCCCCCAACCCCACCCCCCCCGCCCTCCACCCTAATAAACCGCGACGTGCCCCCCCGCAAGCAAAGGCGTGTGAACCACCGCACCGGCACCACATCCTTATCTTCCTCCCGTGCTTCGTCTTCCTCCGTCCGACTACCGCTGCCCCGGCCGGCGGCTATCGCGCCACCTCGCCGACCACCCACCTCCCACCAGCCCCCACCTCTACCCCACCCTTCACTAACCTCTCCGCACCGTCGCCCCCGCCCCCGCCCACCTACTCCGTCTCCGGCGGCTTCCGCGTCGGCGAATCCGCCGTCTCCAACCACCGCCGCGCTAACCCGACTTCGCCGTCCTCTCTGCCACCCATGCGACCGCGGCCCCAACGCCCCCCGCCACCGACCCGGCCCAACCGCCCTCCTCCACCACCGCGATAGGCGGCGGCGCCCGCCGTTCCGCCCACACTCCACCACCATCGCATGTCCGGCGGCCATGGAAGATTCCCCGAACCCCCGAATCCCGAACCCCCAAACCCTAAGGCCGCAGGCCTCCACCGCCGCCCGTGCCCGCCGGCGTCCCGCCGTCGGCCGCCCCGCCCACAACCGCTGGAGTTGGAAAAGATGACCATAGTTAGAGTTACTTTTTTTACTTCATTCTTCTTCTTTCCCTTTCTGGTTTGTTCTCCTTCTGATTACCTATTTTTTTCCAAATTTAGGGGGCTCTCCACTTAAGCCTAAATGGAGAGGGCTCTCCCTCTAGGATTTACGTTTGTGACTTTTGACCACAACATTTGATCATCTATCTTATAAAAAAATTATGTAAACACCATTTGTTTTGATTGTGATTTACTTCAAATCATAGATATTTCTATTATAACTTGAATTTTTGCATATTTACTCTATTTCTTTGATAAGACGAAATGGTTAAACGTTGAGATCAAAAGTTGACAGTGACAAGTAATTTTATATGAAGTAATTGTCAATACGCTATGCATAACTTTGGAAAAAATATCTCTGAGACCCGACATGTTTTATAGCTAAAAAAACTGGTGACAAGAAGCTTACAAATTCGAACCTTTGAAATATGATTGGAAAATACAAGAACATAGCACAAACTGTGTGCTTGTGTCTAGTTTTCATTTCAGATTGGAAAATACAAGAACATAGCACCAACTTTTTTTCACAAAAGCAATAAAATGGAAGTCTATTCTGAGCTGCTGTGGAGCTAACAGCCTGATAGGCTGACACCCGAACTCTCCCCGTAATCCCAGCAGTTTCCGTTACGCCTCGGAGCCTCAGAGGAGCGATATACTTCTTCGGTTAGTCCGTTACACCGCTCGCCTAATTTATCACTCTCCTCTCACCACCTCTCAGGACTCCCGGTAAACGCAAACTAGCAGATGTATTCTGTACTCTCCTCCAATCCATCACGACAAGCAGCCCTCGAGGGATTAACACCAAGTTACAGGAACTAACCTTGCCTTGGCGATGGCAATGGCGAAGCTGCGAGAACGCAGGCAGCTCAGCCTGTCCGTCGTGCCGCCGGCGTCGCCACCGCCGTTCACGTACCAGGAATTCGGCGGCCTGGCGACCACGCCGCCCTGCTCATCCGGCCCGGTCATCGAAAGTGTCGCGGAACTCGAGAAGGTAGGCGTCCTCGGCCACGGCGCGGACGGCACGGTTTACAGGGCGCGGCACCGCCGCACGGGCGCGGAGCTTGCGATCAAGGCGCTGCGCGTGCGCGACGGCGCCACGCTCCTCGAGGCCGACGTGCACTTCTGCGTGGCCGCCGCGGCGCTCGACAGCCCGCACGTCGTCCGCCTCCACGGCGTCTTCCCTGGGCCGGGGCCGCCAGCGGTGACGAGTTCATGTGCCTCGTCCTCGAGTACGTCGCCAGCGGCTCCCTCGGCGACGTGCTCCAGCGGTGCGGCCGCCTCCCAGAGCACGCCATCGCGAGCGTCGCGCGGTGCGTGCTCCGCGGCCTGCGCCACCTGCACTGGCTCGGCATCGTGCACGGCGACGTGAAGCCATCCAACCTCCTCGTCGGCCGCCGCGGCGAGGTCAAGGTCGCGGACTTCGGCGCCAGCCGCCACGTCTCCGCCGCCGGCCACGCGCCCAGCGATCCCGCCGCCGTGGGGACGTGGGCGTACATGAGTCCGGAGAAACTGGACCCCGAAGGTTTCGGCGCGGCCCCGCCGTCGGCCGCTGCCGACTTCTCCAGCGATGTGTGGGCCCTTGGAGTTGTCCTACCAGAATGCCACATGGGCAGATTCCCGCTTGTGGCGGCCGGGGAGAGGCCGGACTGGGCGGCGCTGGTTGTTGCCGTATGCTTCGGCGGCGCGCCGGAGGTGCCCGTGGCAGCGACGCCGGAGTTCAGGAGCTTCGCGCGGCGGTGCCTGGACTGGCGAAGGAGGGCCACCGTGGATGAGCTTCTTGGTCATCCCTTCGTCTCGGGAAGTCCGGCTTGCTGCGCCACCAACGAGTGGCTTAATACCAGTTGGAGTGAAGACGAAAATAGTCACAATGATTACCGAAGATGCAAATCCAACTTGAACATGAACGAGGCGTATTAATCACGAGGAGGCGAGAGAACGTGATCAAGATTCGGAACCAAGAGGCGGCCGATCGATTTCCATGGCGGTCGATCAGGTTTGAGCCAAAACCGGTCAGACCCATATGTGGTGCAATGGTGCCTGCTGAAGAAGTGCTGATTTTGCAATTAAATTTTGGTGTTTTTTAGTTGCTTACCAGAATGATAGGCCAGTAATCCCAGTATCAGTAACGGTCTCATTTAACTGCATTAGACTGCCAATGGCTCTGTTTCTAGGTACCAACAAAGACATCGCCAATGGTTTGTTTCCAGGTATACCAACAAAAGACATCAAGACGACACGTAAGATTTGAATAACAATTGATGAAATAGGTCGTATCATTTATTTTTCATGGAATGGACATGCACTGTACAATTTGCATTCTTACAATAAGAGACAGAAATAAACTTCTTCAGAAGAGAAAAAACCAAGAAAACTTTACGAACACACAGAAGTCAGAAAGAACAAGAAATTGGCCGCATTTGTATGGGTCTTTGACAACATATTTCTGTAGCCCAGGCCCAAGTATGAAACTACGCTAAAAATCCTTGTCGTAAAACTGTGTGTTGACCCAGCAACTAGTAGTGGTTGACCACGGAGCACTTTTCCCTGATCTCGCCCTCGTGGCCGGTGAGCACCTCGATGGCGCCCATCTTAACCATCGCCGCGGCGAACTTGGCCTCCCACGCCTGCCCGACAGTGGCTTGGAACGCGATGAGCCCCGCGGTCCAGGGGCTGTCGAGCAGCGTCTGGTCGGAGGTGAAGGGCACCTTGTGCTCCAACACGTTCTTGAAGTACTGGTTGTCGAGGCCGGCCGGCGTCACCAGGTCCAGGGGCACCGTCGTGGTGTCGTCCGTGCTACTCGTCGACGGCGGGCACCGCCGCTTCAGGTCCTCCGCGTACGCCGGGTGGAGCTCCGGGTCCGTCCGGCCCGGCTCGCCCTCGAACTTATACAGCCGATCCGTGACCGACGAGCAGTGGGACCGACCGATGCTGTGCGCGCCGGAGAGCGTGACCATGTCGTCGGCTGAGAGCCCCTTGCGCCTGAAGTTTTCGATGAGCACCCCGACGGTGGACGTCGGGAACGGGACGTTGTCCTGGAGCACCTCGCCCTCGACGGACACGCGGCCGTCGCGGCGGCCGGAGGGGACGCTGTAGTCGATGCCGCCGGCGAGCGCGGCCCCGTCGCGCGCCGCGAAGGCGACGATGTCGGCGCAGGACACGGTGTGCGGGCAGTGCGCCTCCACGATGGCCTTGGCCTCGTCGATGACCTCGAAGCCGCGCAGGCTCGGGTTGTTGGCCGGCGAGTCCCGCTCCGCCTTCTGCCACGGCGTGGACTCGAGCAGGACCGACGCGTCGCAGCCCCTGACGAAGCAGTCGTGGAAGTGCATCCTGATGAGGCCCGCGGCGAGGCCGGGGTCCCTGGCGACGGCTCGGCGGACGGCGTTGCGCACGATGTCCTCGGCCTGCGGGCACGAGTGCTCGTAGAACCCGACCTGCAGGGGCGGGGACGCGCGCGCCACCGAGGTGGCTGCCAGCACGGCCCATGCAAACACTAGCCACGGCTTCATCATGCTCCGACGATGCTACCAACCGACGATCGCTGGGTTGAGGGTTGATCTCGACAGCAACAAGCTTGATCGCTCTAAAAAAACAAGCTCGATCAATGCTAGCTTCCAACACGCGCTGAAGCTCCTAGCTCTGGCAGACCTTGATGAGCTACTCAGCTTTCTGAGCTGAGATGGAACAGGAGGGGCGAGGAATATGGTGGAGATCTGATGGCTGGTGACCAGTGCCGGTGGGCATCTATATTTATACATGCGGATCTCTTAACACGTGGGGTAATGTTTTACCTCCTTAATTCCATTTACCCCTAAAAAGTAGTAAATTAGAGCAAAATTGTGGTGGGTCCCAGCTCTCACTCTCATCCATATCCAAATACCTCTCGATTCAAACACTCTAAGGAGTAAATATTACTCCCTCCACATCTTAATAGTTGTCGCCGTTGATTTTTTCTTCTAACTTTGACCATTTGTCTCATTCAAAAAAATATCGTAAATGTGTAAAAGGATAAGAAAGCTTAAAATACCTACAATAATAAAGTATGTACCCAGCAAAGTAAGAGACAAATGGAAGGAGCAAAACATTTGCCTCGGGGTTAACATTTACCCCTTACATCCAAATAAACTCCGTAATCAGTTGGGAAATTGCTAATATCTTACTCCGATGACGTCGTGCTGCCGAGTCAAGAAGTGACCCGATCCAAGCAGTGGGTAGATAGTCGGGCTCCCCATCAACCCGGCCACCAGGCCAATCACAGTCCTAGTCAGCCAAGTACCCAACAAGCAAGCGTGTGCTCACACTACGCATGCATAGACCTCGTCGACCTTGCATTGATCGACATCAGCATTCTGCAAGGAGCAATGAACAACGTCGTTGCTTCATTGGACCCTGATTGTCAGAGGCGGGGGGCGCTTGTGCAGAAAATAGATGTCAAGCAGGGGGCGCCTGTCAGAGGCAAGCAGCAGAAAGCGATACGATGGATCCATGCATCGCCAGCCGGATCCCACTGGATCGACGAACTGGTAAGAGACGGGGTCGACGACAATGGAAAGTATGCAAATTTATGAAACATACCTTGCGCACATGATCACATGTCGCAATCCATGCTGACATTTGCTCGAACTTTTGGAACTGATGATGCGACCCCGCGTAGCTCTTTACACCAAAGTTGTGTGGAAGACCGAAGGCTACTTTCGAGGGTTGTTTTGTTAAAACAAAGCGTGGGTTCGTGAGCTTTTGACATGGTCGATGGGGTACGGTGCCGAGGTGTGCGTTTAGACATATTTCTTTTTTTCTTTTAGATTCACACGATACAACGGAGACACTTATAACACGTACGCACACTCACCCCTATGAATACACGTACGCAAACCCTACCTCTATGAGCACCTCTGAAGGACTGAGCACCGGCAGATTTGGAGATTCTCGAAGTCACTACTGACGCCTCGTCGTCGACAGGAACGTCGCTTACCACTTAACGCATAACACATAACGCTGAAAAATCCCAGAATGAATCGAGGAAAAGGTGCGAACACCAGGATTTGAAGCCTGGTGGGTAGCGTCCCACTGGACCGTCCTACCATTGGCCTAGAAGCCCAATCGCTGTGCGTTTAGACATTGTTAGAGACACTTGGAGCTAGCGGTGGTGGTAGGCCCTCAAATTTAGCATAGCAAATTTAAAAATCGAGAGCAACTCCAACCGTTTGTTAAATGAACTTGGCATCCATCTAATTTTGGCAAAACAAGAAAAATTATCCTCCAATAATTTGGCAAACCAACTTGGCAAAAAATAGAAACTTGGCAAAACTCACCTCCCCGCTCGTATATATGCGCGCGCGGATCATGGTTGCCATCGTCGTTTCCCTGTAGGTGGGAGGGTGAAAAAAGAAATAAAGAATAGAGAAAGATTCCTGATGTAAGTTTTCAAAAGGTGGAAGGGCACAAACATAATTTTATTTCTCTCAGATTTCTTGATGTAAATTAGATATGAGTTTAGCAAGTGAATCTATATCTATACTATAAGAAGCGAAGACAATTGAAAACTTTTCTCACCCAAATCGGTCCCACCTTACCTCTCACGCCGGACCCATCATATGTTGTGGGAAGTGGATATGGTGAAAGGACTATAAAGTACAAAAAATCGCAATTTTGAGAGTGTTTCTGCCAAAAAAGAATCGGAGATATGAAAAGCTCGTCCCCTTTCCTCGCACCAGATTAATTGAGGCATCGGTGGCCCTCGGGCTGCTCAACACGTCGGCCTCCACCAGCTCCCCGCGGTGTTCGTAGTATTTTTCAGTAAAACCCTCTATTTTCTAGGAATCACAGCTCAGACCAGCACATCCAGATCTACACAGTAAATGTGTTCATATGTTTTGCAAATAAGTCCTCTAACTAAGTTTTATGTCTACACGAAGAAGGAAAAATTCTATGATGCCCTCGAGGTATTTTTCGGAAACCCCCTCCCGCAGCCCCGAACCCTAATAACCCCTTCACTCCCCGGTGCCCCCCTTTCTCCCTCCCTCCGTTCACCTCCCTGCCGCCCCCTCTCCTGCTCGCCACCTCCCCTCTTTTTACTCCTGCTTCTGTCGCCTCCCCACCACCGCTCCTCCCTGCTCTCAGCCACAACCACCCCTCTCGCTCCGGCGTGATCCAGATCCGGTGCGGGAGCGCGACTGGGAGTGGAAGCAACGGTGTCACCACCTTCCTCTCGCTCCCTGATCTCCGTCGCGGCCTTCCCTCCACTTCTCCCTCTCCGCTCCGCGCCAGATCTGGACAGGGAGAAGGGAACTGTGGTGGAGATGGCCGTGGGCGAGGGCGCGCTGAGACCGACAGCGGTGTGGTGACCCGCGGAGGCGGCGCGACCGTCGTCTTTGGCGCCACCGTGCTCCCTTTCTTCTTCGATGCCAGCCCGCTGGGGCTCAACAGGTGGTACCCCTCGCCCTCCTCTTCCTCAACGGTACCGTGCTCCTCTTCCTCCTCGACGCCAGATGTGGAAATGGGCTCCTTCAGGTATGCCTCTCACGTCCGAGCTTACTTGTGGTTGTAACTTCCAATGCCAAGCTTCCAAATTGGTGAAATTGCATCAGTGTGTTTTTAGTTGCGCGATGACAGCTACAATGTGTCAAGGTTGTTGGCTATTCCGAAGGTGGTGACCATCAGGAGTTGATTCTGAGATGCATTAGTAAGCTGATTCTATCTACTGCCTTGTTCTATGATCCATTTTATTTATGTCCTTTACATTTGTGTTGCAATGTAACTACTTAACTAGCCTTTTTTTTCACTGAAGTAAAATGTCTTCAATGTTTTCATTTAAGGATGATCTCTATGCTTTTACATTTCATCATTTAGTAATCTATTTATTATCGGAAGGCATGTGAACCACAAAACACAAATGTATGTTTGCAGGGTTGGTTTTAACTAAGTGTACCACGTGACTGACTTGCCATCATTCGTGAGTGGCAGGTATGTTGTCTATTCGATGTCCAGAGTGCTCCGACTAGTTATTATAAGGAGAACCGATTATAAGCTTGCCACCGGCACTAACTACGTCTTTTTGGATCCAGTTGAGTAAGGTCGTTTAAGACGTGTGCACGCATAATTAAAATCTTGTTGAACCTAAAATTGATCCTCGGTTACTTGAATAATTTTTCTAGGGAAAATTGATTGATCTTAGATGAGGTTTTCCTCTCTTTTGATCTTAGGAAATTTCTGGCAGATTCTGTCTCTGTCATTTCTCAATTTGTGTAGCCAAATCTGTAAGGATTCTGACTAGGCATCCTTTAGGAAAGTTATTTCTTATCAAATTTAGCACCTACTGTGAATTTCTCAGGATTTTAGGAATTTTCTGAAGAGAGTTATGCTCAGTTTAGTGAGTCTCTGTTCTGCTGTTTTTCAGAGCAGCACCCCTCTGCAAATGAAATTTTTCGAGCATGTTCCAGTCCAATCTAGATCTACCTTTGAATACCAAAAGTGTGCATAATTATGTCATTAAGTTTCTGCGTAAATTTGGGAATTTTTGGGGCCCTGGTTTATATGTTATGAATTTTTGTTCATACCTACCAGATTTTACCCTTTTGCTCGTTTTGATGTCGATTGATGTCTAACGTGTAGTCCCTAATTTTTGTACAGATGGCGCAGCCACCGATCTACGAGATCGACGCGGACGGTACCATTCGTACCGATGCCCTTCACTGGGAGGGTTTTCCCCGCATTTTGTGGGAGACCCTCAGTGAGGTGGGGCTACGCTACGCCGCCGCTGTACGAGGTGGTCTCCTTTTGGGACCAGGGTGTCCCCTACGACCGCACGACCGCTACCGTGCTTCCCCACCCCGAGCACCCGGAGTGGGCGGACTTGAGCATGATGTTCTTTGCTCACCGCGGTGTCGAGTCGGTTGAGTACGCGGCCATGCGGATCCTTCACACCTTCTGCGAGCAGCACCCGGACGAGGTGATGCTCACTACGCTGGGTTTGTTCCCGGCCATGGACCCACTCGACCCGGCTTGGCGTGAGCGTATTTCGCTCACCGATGTGTTGCTCACGACGGACCCTCCAGAGGTTGTTGTGCGCCAGCTTCTGAGGTTGTTGGAGGTGGTGTACAACATGCAGGTGTTTCGTCTTTCCACTCAGGGTATGCTCTCACTTGTGTTGATGGACTCCACAGCGATGAGGGATATCCTTACCCTCGACCTTCAGTTTGAGCGACAGACCGTTGCTCACCTCCAGCGGGAGATTGTTGTGCTTCAGGACGAGCGTATCCAGTGGCACCAGGAGCGTACTGAGTTCACAGAGCAGCTGTTCACCCGAGACCACGCCCTCGAGATGACTCAGGTGCAGCTATCTCACACTGAGGCCCAGCGTTTTGCCTTGGTGCAGAACGTGGATGCAGAACCAGGTGGCTGAGATGGAGATAGAGGTGGAGGTGTGGCAGGCGATGGCCCACCAGGGGCAGCAGCCGTCGATTGCACCACCAGCTACGCCTGCCGCTCCGGACAAGCTTCAGGGAGTTTCCGGCATAAGCGAGGACAACGTGGGTGGTCCACCACCCGATTCTCCGGATACTAGCGCTGGCTCCGCTGCGGGCTATTAGTGGTTTAGCAGTTGTCGTTTGGAGGGTAGTCATGTACTCTTAGTTTAGCCTCCTCAGCTGGCTTTTGTGTAAGGGTAGAGGCTGTTCGGAGAGTACGGATGATGATCTTTTGTTGTACATAAGTGTGTAGTCGATCCAAAGACCTTGTATCATGTACTGCTTGGATGAACACTTTATGTGTCGTTTCTTAATGAATGTTTTAGGGTTGTTGTGATCAAAGTTTCGCCTTGTGTTGAATGCCAACCTTGTGTGTTATGTTGTGGAGATTATGATCACCAAAATTCACCACCATTGCATAAGCGTACCGAGAATTATAGCGGATATTGTGCAGTTCGGCCTCTAGCAAAAACAGCTAGGCAGAACCTCGGTGTTGGAATTTTTCGGGCATGTTAACGTTGGAATTGGACCTCGGGGTTGAATACCAATGTTGGAGCTCATGAAATTTTGCACTTGCTGACCAAAAACGGGAGCTTTTACTATTAAGGGCAGAGAGTTATGAATTTTATAGTAACTCAGCTGTGCTGTCAGGTTTTCACCGAATTGATGTTATGAGTTTTCGTTTTGCATATTCTTCTTGTGGATGTTGTAAACAAGCTTGTGAATATGTAACTAATGAAAACCTCATGGATTTCAGATGGTGGGACAAACTCATGCTTCTCCCAATGGCTTTGGTGCAAGTGGGAGTGACGCTCTGCCTCCTTCTCCCAACATGACCATTCAAGAGCAGTTTATGGTCACCCAAACTGAGGTGATGCGGCAGCTCTTGCAGACACAGTAGCAGCTTGCTCAACAGCTGCAGAATAACCCCCGTGGGGGAAACGTCGACGGCCAGCCTCGAGTCACCAAATATGAGCATTCTATGCCATGAAGCCCCCGACTTTCGAAGAGGCTAAGGAGCCACTGGCTGCCGATGCGTGGATCAGTGCCATTGAGGCCAAGTTCTCTGTGTTCACCTTGCCCTGCTCAGAGGAGCGTAAGGCCAGATTCGCTGCCCTCCAACTCCGTGGTGCAGCGTTGATATGGTTGGAGAACTTCAATACCATGACTCCCGCGGGACATCAAATCACGTGGGTGGAATTCAAGCAGGCCTTCAAGGAACATCACATTCCTAAAGGTCTCATGGATAGAAAGATGAAGGAGTTGCTTGCTCTAAAGCAAGGCTCTGACATGGTGTATGAGTATGCTAAGAAATTCAATGCCTTGTGTTAGTATGGTGGGCATCATATTGACAATGATGCCAAGAAGATAGAGCGTTTCCGTGATGGGCTACACGGGGATCTCTATGAGAGGCTTAATCTTTATGAGCCTAACAGTTATCAGGACCTTGTGAACAAGGCCATTCTCAAGAGGATGCCATGTCCAAAGCCCAGAGGGATAGAAAGAGGCAGGACAGATTCACCGCTACTGGTGGGTCAGGCAAGAAATTTCGCTTTGTCAAGAACGGTACTCCAGGTCCTCCCCAGTCATCTTCAACTGGACACTGGAGGGTGACCCCGTCTCAGAACAAGCCGTCTGGGAATTTCTAGTTCTGTAAGGCACAACAACAGCCATACAAGCCTAGTGCATCCCCAGCCAACAGCAATAACAACAGTGCTATCAAGGATCATCGTTGTTATAATTGTGGGTAGCCAGGGCATTACATCAATGAGTGCCCCAAGCCCAGGCAGAACAAGCAGAGTGAAAGCTCCGGTTTCCGTCAGGGGAACCAAGGCAAGAAACCCATGGTGCAAGTCAAGCAGGGCAAACTCAACTTCACCACCTTGGTTGACGTCCCAGAGGGAGCGGCAGTGCTGACGGGTACATTCTCTATCCGTGATCACCCTGTTAAAATTTTGTTTGATTCTGGAGCAACCCATAGTTCCATAAGTGCAAGTCTAGTGAGCAAGTTGGGGTTACATTCTTGTCATACCAAAGATTCTTTCATAGTAGTCACGACGGGAGGAAGAATCCTCTCCAACACTATAACTAAAGCGGTACCTTTGCAGCTTGGCAGCAAAACTTTCTTAACCAACCTGATTGATTTGGGGTTGGGAGGTCTAGATGTAATTCTAGGAATGAATTGGTTGACCCAACATCAAGTTGTTTTGGACATTGCCACTAGAATGGTAGAAATCCATTCCCCTACCAGTGGTCATACCACCTTGTACGTACCCAAGGTAGAAGACATAAATCCTTGTTCCTATACTGCTGTAACCATCCAACTAGAAGACATTCCAGTGGTGTGTGAGTATCCAAATGTCTTTCCCGACGACTTGCCTGGTATGCCACCAGATAGGGACGTCGAATTCGTTATAGAGCTTCAGCCAGTCACCGCACCAATATCTAAAAGGCCTTACCGAATGCCACCCAAAGAGCTGGCGGTGTTGAAAATTCAATTGCAAGAATTGCTTGATAAGGGGTATATCCGCCCAAGTTCTTCTCCTTGGGGGAGTCCCACTCTTTTTGTGAAAAAGAAAGATGGTAGTTTGCGGATGTGTTTGACTATCGTCCACTCAATGCGGTGACAATCAAAAATAAATATCCGTTGCCCCGCATTGATGTGCTCTTTAATCAATTGGCTGGTGCCAAAGTCCTTTCCAAGATTGATGTTCGAGCAAGTGACATCCCAAAGACAGCCTTTTCCACTAGATGCGGCCTTTATGAATTCCTAGTGATGTCTTTTGGTCTCACCAATGCACCTGCCTATTTCATGTACCTTATGAACTTAGTCTTCATGAATGAATTGGACAAGTTCGTAGTGGTCTTCATCGATGATATTCTCATTTATTCCAAGAGCAAAGCCGAGCATGTGAAGCATCTTCGTATTGTCTTGTAGCGATTGAGAGATCACAAACTCTATGCTAAGCTCTCCAAATGTGAGTTCTGGCTGGATAGTGTGAAATTCTTGGGTCACACTATCTCCAAGGATGGTATCTCCGTGGATCCTAGCAAAGTGCAGGAGGTCATGGATTGGAAGCCACCCAAGTCGGTACATCAAATCCGTAGTTTTTTGTGTCTAGCGGGTTTTTACCATCGGTTTATTCCGGATTTCTCCAAAACAGCTAAACCCATGACTGAACTATTGAAGAAAGGTGTCAAGTTTGTGTGGAGTGGGGAGTGTGATAAAGCCTTCCATACCTTGAGGGAACACTTAACCTCAGCTCCCGTATTGACTCAACCGGATATGTTCAAACTGTTTGAGGTGTTTTGTGATGCTTCGGGCACTGGTCTTGGTTGCGTGCTTATGCAAGAAAACTGAGTCATTGCCTACGCCTCGCGGGCACTTCGACCTCATGAGAAGAATTATCCTACTCATGATCTTGAGCTAGCAGCAGTTGTGCATGCCTTAAAACTTTAGCGGCATTACTTGATGGGTAATCACTGCAATATCTACACCGACCACAAGAGTCTCAAGTACATTTTCACTCAATCTGATCTGAATATGAGGCAAAGAAGATAGTTGGAATTAATCAATGATTATGATTTGGAAGTCCATTATCATCTCGGCAAAGCTAACGTGGTTGCAGATGCGCTTAGCCGCAAGCATTGCAACTATGTGACGTTAAAGCCGAATAATGAAACTTTACGTGAAGAAATGAGGAAGCTTAACTTGGAATTGGTCGAGCATGGCAATCTTTATGCCGTCTCGATCGAATCTCCTCTCCATGAGAGAATTGCTCTAGCTCAACTCATCGATGAAGAGGTTCAGAAAATCAAACAAAGGTTAGAAGAAAGAGATCCCAAGTATGACTGTTTCCGAAGGGATGACAAGGGAGTTGTTTGGTTCGGACAAAGACTAGTGGTACCTCAGGATCAAGACCTAAAGAAGGAAATTTTAGATGAGGCCCATCTCTCTAAGTTCACCATTCACCCCGGAAGTATAAAAATGTACCGAGACCTTAGGGAAAACTTTTGGTGGTCAAATATGAAGGGTGAAATAGCCGAGTATGTGTCCGGTTGTGATACATGTCAAAGAATCAAGGCTAGTCACCTAAAGACCGTAGGTCAAATGCAACCATTGTCCATTCCTGCATGGAAGTGGGATGATATCAGCATGGATCTCATTGTCGGGTTACCCCTCACACCCCGGAAGCATGATTCCATTTAGGTAATAGTGGACCGACTTACCAAGACTGCTCACTTTATTCCCGTTCACACTACCTATTCAGCTAAGCGCTACGCGGAAATCTATATTGATCTCGTAGTGCACTTACACGGTGTTGCCAAGACTATCTTGTCAGATCGAGGCACACAATTCGTTGCTCGCTTCTGGGCACAAGTGCACGAATCTTTGGGAACCAAGCTAATCCATAGCTCCAGCTATCACCCTCAGGCTGATGGTCAGACGGAAAGAGTAAATCAAATAGTAGAAGATATGTTGAGAGCTTGCATCCTTCATTTTGACAAATCTTGGGACAAATGCCTAGCCCTAGCAGAGTTTGCTTATAACAATAGTTACCAAGCTAGTTTGAAGATGGCCCCGTTCGAAGCCTTGTATGGAAGAAGGTGTCGTACCCCCTTGAATTGGTCACAAGCGGGTGAGCGAACCTTGTTTGGTCCTAAGCTAGTACAAGAAGCCGAAGAGAAAGTGAGTGTGATTAGATAACATTTGAGAGCAGCTCAGATGAGGCAAAAGAGTTGCCATGACAAAGCTAAAGCTCCCTGAGAGTTTGAAGTTGGTAATTATGTATACCTAAAGGTATCTCCGACCAAAGGCGTACAACGCTTTGGGGTAAAAGGGAAATTAGCTCCACGCTATATTGGTCCTTATGAAGTCACCGAGAAGTTTGGTACGGTTGCCTACCGTATTTGACTTCCTGATCGTTTGGCTGCAGTGCACGACGTGTTTCACGTCTCACAATTGAAGAAGTGTGAGCAGATTTCGGAAGCACAAATAATTGAGGAGACCAATGCAGAAATAGAACCAGATCTATCCCTAGCAGAGTATACAATGAGAGTATTGGATCATAAAGAAAGACAAATTAGGAGACAAAGGGTGAAGATGTACAAGATACAATGGAGTCACCACACCGAAGAAGAAGCCACATGGGAGACCGAGCAATTTTTAAACACCAAGTACCCCGACTTTCTTCCGAGTCAAACTCGTAAGTGAATTTTCCTCACGTACTCTTGATTTCGAATCTCGGGACGAGATTCCCGTTAAGGGGGTAGGCTGTAACACCCCGTGTTTTTGCTCAGTGGTGATTTGTGCTAATGACCCTCTTAACATCTTCTCTAACTACCCATGAGAACCCTAGGTTGACCCATGATCAAAACCCTAGCTTAAAACCCTAGTGTCCCCTTTGACCTCTTGCGCCATTCTAGAACTTTGGCACGTTCTCCAAAATTTCACTAAACACTTCAAAATCGCCCAATGGGAAAAATGTGCAGAATTTCAAGGCACACAACTTCTCTGTTGAGTGGCATTGCTAGTTTGGAGTGTAGGGTGGTGGAATTGCAAATCAAGGTGCTGGATCACTGTTCATCGGCGCCGAGATTTTGGCCATGTTGCACTGACGTTCCAGCTCAAACCAGTGAGCAAAACCCTATCGAGCCTTCGGCATTTTTGAAGAGAATAACTTGTTGAACAACTTTGGTATTCAAAGTTCAGAGCACTTCAGTTTGAATTTTTGGAGAAAATTTAGTTTGAAAATGGCTAAACGAAACTGTCTTGGAAAGCCGGCGCTCCCGCGCACGACGTCGCCGCGCGCCGCCACGTCTGTCGGTGTTTTAGACCGGCAACCTACTACGGGGAGTACCCGAAGTAGATGATTGTGACTCGCCGAGATCGGTAACTCGAAGGAAGAGACACGTGGCACACAATTTAGACAGGTTCGGGCCGCGAGGTGCGTAATACCCTACGTCCTGTATGCTTTGCGTAGCTCGGATTGATAGGGCACGATTACAAGATGGTGCAATAGTGCGCCGTGGGTTGTATGAGAGGAGATTGGATGCTAGAGATCGGTCCCTGCCTCGCCTTATATAGTCGGGAGGCGGGGTTACAAGCTCGGAGTAGGGAAAGAGTACTAGTCGAGTACGTCTAGGAGACCTCTATACGGTGCGGAACATGTACAGATCCCTAACCGAGTACTACTCCTGTGTAGTCCTTGTGCTCCACGCCTTCAGGTGCCGTGCAGCGCAAGCCGGGTAGTCCCAGGGGCCCACCGAGTAGTCGGTCCTGGTACCCACCGATGTAGTGGGCCCAGGGAGGTCCATACGACAAGCCCCCAAGTACTTTGTAGTCGAGAAGGATAGCTTCAAGTAGTCTTGACGGCCTTAACAAGTAGTCCTCAAGCGTCCCTGAGTGCTACAAGTCAAAAGTCCTCAAGAGTAGTCGAAGCATCCCGAGGCTGGAATGTACTCCAGCTGATGTGTGAGCAATCTTGAAGTCTTCTCGAGTAGTCCCAAGCGTCCTTGAAATCTACCTTCGAAGGTCTTCAAGAAATGCCTGTCTTGTCTTGAAGCCGGAGCCGTTATGGAGATGCGATTTGCAGAACCGCATTCCACATGGAGTAGCCCCCGAGCCTCGAGTCGCGGGCTCTGGCTGAGGGTCCATCTGGAATCTTGGCAAGAAAATCCCGAAAAATCCGGAGAGAAAAAACCGAAGGACACGTGGCACGGAGCCCCCGAGCCTTGAGTCGAGTACTTCCTCTCGAATTGAAGGGTCTTCTTGGAGAATGTGTCCTGAGATGCTCTTGATACTAGCCGCTTCCCAGGTAGTCGAGTAGAAGAAGCCGAGCCCCCGAGGTGAGGCGCGTCGACTAGTAGAATACGAAGAGACACGCGCAGCCGCTGAGTCAGCCGCGCGTGGACTTAGCCAGCCGCCTGTTGCGGAGGCGATTTGGCTTATAAATAGAAGCCAAAACCCTTAGGGTTTTTCACCCAAGTGAGCCGCAGTCATTTCCATTTGAATCTAGAAGCAAATCCACCCCCAGCAGCCTGCTGCCGCCGTAGTAGATCTGAGCGCATCGCCACCCGAAACCTTTAGGGTAGCCCCCGAGCGGATGCGAGTGAAAACTCCTTGCACTTGGAGAATGAAGCCGTCGCCGTCGAAGACATCCAAGGCCAGCGGGAAGAAGAGGAGCCGTGCAGAGGCCGCCACAGCCGCCACTGGTGCGGCGCCGCCCCTATCTCTACCGCGCGCTGATCCAAGCCGCGAGTGGAAAAAATCGAAGGTCAAGACGGAGGACCTGCTGACCCTGCTGAACAGTGGGTTCATCAGGGAGAAGGAAGTCGACATGTGGAGATCCGCCGCAGGAGATCCTTATCCGATGGAGAAGGCTGAAGACGAGATCCCGATGTTCTCGCGCTTCGTGGAGCGCGGTCTTGCGCTCCCAGCAAGCGACTTCTTCAAGGGGCTGCTCGGGTACTACGGCATCGAGTACCTCAACCTCGAACCCCAACGGCATCTTCCACACGTCGGTCTTCGTCCACTTCGCGAGGCCTTCCTCGGAATCAAGCCGCACCGGGTGCTCTTCCGAAATTCTTCCGCGTCAAGCCGCGGCCCGTGCCTCCAACCCTAGAGTAGTCGGAGGAGCGGGATCCCGGTGAGGGAAGACGCCGCGGATCGGTGCACTGCGTACAAGCTCGTGGACTCCAACACGGACCGGAAGACGAGGTGGTTCTACATCACCAACCACCACCCTGGCCTGCCGAAGCCAAGCGGACGGCAGCCCAGGCATCGTGAGTGGTGGAACACAGAGCCCACCATGCAAGAGGGGATCCAGCTCCCCAAGCTGCTAGCATGCATTCGAGTGCTCAGAGAAGCTGGACTGAGGGCCGAGCACGTGGCCTTCAGTTTCATGAAGCGCAGGATCCAGCTGCTAATGGCGCGGGATACACTGGGCTTCGAGTACACCGGCGACGACGACTCGTCGCGGATGCCGGGGGGCGAGTTGGACGACAACGACATCATCGAGAGGTTGTCGCGCATCTTCAAGGACATGCCGCCGTACACGGCGTGCCCGGTCGAGGAGTACTCCGCCGCGCGCCCGCCCAACGAGGTGAGAGCCGTACCCCCCTCGTCGAGTAGTGAGTACTTGTAGTAGAGTTGCTGACGCCTTGTGTCTTTGCGCAGGATGATGTGAAGCGGTTTGTCTCCGAGCCGCGGCCGCCACCGAGCGGGATCGAGATCCCGGCGGAGGGGAAGTCGAAGGGGCGCCACGAAGTCGGCGAAGACGACGATCCCGTCATCGTGGAGGATTCCTCCGATGACGACGAAGAAGATGAGGAGACGCTTCAAGACCGCTTCCAGCTGCGGTCGAGGTTTAGCCGTCCGGGCTTGCCTCATGTTCCACTTGTTCAAGACCCTCCGGCTAGCCTGGAGGCTAGCCTTGCTGCGCCGCCGCGGAAGCCGCGCAACCCCACCAAGAAGCGGGTGGCGAAGAAGATGAAGGTCTCAGAGACCACGCCTCCGGAGGTAGGTTATCTTGAGCAGAATAGTCGAGTACCGGTATTCGAGTACATTGCCGACGAGTAGTCTTCCTTTGTGTACGGGGAGGTGCCGCCGGCGGGCTTTGTCGAAGAGGGCGACGAAGGCGTGTGGGACCGGTGGGGGAACCGCCGGGAAGCCGAAGTCCGGCCCCCTCTTGTTGAAGAACTCTCGGCGCGGTCGGAGCGCCGGCCCCACCGCTCCGGAGGAGAGCGAGTACCCACGGCCGCCGCCGTTGGAGAGATGGAGGCCGAGGGGACGCAGGAGACATCTGCGCCGACCGCCGCCGTCGTGGAAGAGGCGGGGAGCCGCCGGGCGGAGGAGGAGACGCCCGCCGAGGGTGGACTGGTTGATATTGCCAGCATCCTCGGTGCTCCGGCCGTGACCATCGTCCGGTCGAACTTGTAAGTACCACGTCCTCACGAGTAGTACTTGCTGCGGTAGTCGATTTGTCCGACGACCCTGCGCGAATACTTCACGCGAGAAAATCCACGGATCCGAGCCGGGACGGGGAAGAGCCCTCGACAGCGGAGGCGGGGAGAAGTCGCGCCGCCCGTCGAGGAGCCCGCTCCCGAGGCCCAAGCCGTGACCGAGCCCCCGGCTACCGAAGCGCCGCTGCCAGAGGCGGTCGTAGTCGAAGGTGAGTACCCTTCTTGAAGCTGTAGAACTCCAGGACGAGTAGTCGTAGGCACTGATGCGCGTGTTGTTTGTTGGCAGGCGCTGAAGGAGGTGACATCCCTGCAGGGGTGCCCATGCAGGAGTTGACACCAGAGGCCCCGAAGGGACGCGGAAGGAGCCCCCAAGCCCGTGGGGGAAGTCATCGAGAAGACCGCCGGGGGAGAAGGGGTCACCACGTCGCCGGAGATTGCTCTGGAGGTGGCTATCCGCTCCCCTGAGATCCAAGACGCGGAGCCTATCCGCTCAGCGCCGATGACGGAGGCTACGTCGAGTAGCCGCGGCGGGATTGAACTTCTGGCCGACGATCTCGTCGAGCCGGCAACGGTGGCCCCGGCACACGGAGGCGATCCGGCGAGCCGAACAGTGGATGAAGGTACGTAGCCGTAGCCTCCCGAGTAGTCAATCCTTTGCCGTTGAGTACTCTTCTTGACTCGAGCTTGTCTTGTGCAGGACGTCGCGGAGCGATCCCGCGAGAAGTCGAACCTGCTGCAAGGTTATGGCGACACCGTGCTCCGAGCCGAGGCCCTGGAAGAGCAGCTCGTGAAGTCGCGGAAACATGCGGCCGCCATGCAGTCAAAACTCGACGCCGCCTTCGCCAAGTACCACAACGATGTGATGGAGTTGCAGGCGAAGGGCGACGAGTTGGTGCGGAAGAACAAAGGCCTCCGCAACATGAATAAAGGTATGTCCTTTGACTTGTCGGGTACTTGTTGGAAGTCGTCGAGCCTCTGACCCGTTGTTGTGTTTCCCGTGTTGCAGAACTCGAAGGCCAGGTGGAGCAGCTGAAGGCCTCGGAGGTCAGCATGAAGAACCTCTTCTACCGGGAGCAAGAAGCCCGCCAGGTACTTGAGCTCGACTACAAGGAGCTCGCCTTCGAGTGCGAGAAGCACATGGAGCTGCGGATTGCCTCGACGAGAGATCTCGTCAAGCTTGCTACAAATCTTTGCGAAGTTGAATGAAGATTGCGAGGCGCTCCGAGCCCGGTGAAGGATCTTGAAGAAGGCTGCTCTCCCGATCGCGAGGCTCCCGGTGCCGCACCGGGTGGCCCCAAGATCGCTCCTCCGGCGGATCGTCTTCGTGAAGCACCAAGCCGCCGGCCGCCTACGTCAAGCACATGGCCAAGTCGATCCCAAAGCAAGTCCCGGCCTTCATGAAGTCGTACTTCCCGAAGGCTCCGGTGGAGGTGGTCGCCGGCGGGGTAGCCGCCAACCGCGCTCGGATGAGCAAGACGCGAGCTGGCCGGAGCGAGATGGCTCCCATCGCGGAGCAGGTAGCCGAAAAGCTGAACCTCCAGTAGCCCTGCATAGGTAGCTAGTAGCCATAGTTGTACAGGAAACACTTGTAATGAACTATTCATGTATCAATGAAATGAAATTTTCCAGCAATGAGTACTCGTAACCGCGATCTCAGAGTGCGGAGCGCCCATCGTGGAGTAGGTGCGAGTAGTAGTACTCGGCTTTAGTAGTCCCGTCATAGGGAGTAGACAGTAAACAAGTTGATGAACAATCAAGCTTTATTACGAAGAAGTACACTCGGGTGGCCGGGGCCGTAGTTACAAGGTAGTCGCCGGACCGGGGGGCGCTTACGGCTAAGTGGCGGCCGGAGCGGGTAGCCGCTTGCGGTCGGTGATCCGTAGGTAGCCGTATAGGGCCGGATCGCAGATCCGTAGGTAGCCGCGTGGGGCTGGATCTTGGAGTGTGGTCTCTTGGTAGACCGCTGCTAGAGTCCTTGACGCTCGTCGCAGCCCAGGGTCCGTAGGTAGCCGCGCGGGCTGGACCTGGAGGAGAGTAGTCCGGAGACTTGGAGCCAGGACCCGGGGGGTCGCTTGCGGCGAGGGGTGTTGATGCAGTCGTGTAGACTTGAACCCCGGAGTAGTCGTGTAGACTAAGCGTAGAATCGACAGAGTTGGTCGACGTTCCACGAGTTGTTGACGTCTTCGCCTTCAAGTGTTTGGAGGCGGTAGGAGCCCGGCCCGGTCACCTTAGCCACGGTGAAGGGGCCTTCCCATGGGGAGAGGCGAGCTTGTGGAGTCCTTCCGTGTTCGGATACGGCGGAGGACAAGATCTCCAACATTGAAGGAGCGTTCCTTGACGTTGCGATCATGGTAGCGTCGGATACCCTCCAGGTACCTTGCTTGATTGGACGAGGGCGGCGCGGCGAGCTTCTTCGAGGCCGTCGATATCAACTCATCTGTCGTCTTCGAGACGCCTTCGTCGTAGTGCTCCACTGCTGGCGAGTTCCATATGACGTCGGCAGGGAGGATGGCTTCAGAGCCGTATACCAAGAAGTAGGGGGATTGCCCCGTTGGCTTGGATGGTTGAGTCCGCAGCCCCCAGAGTGCG
Source organism: Cenchrus americanus (assembly GCA_947561735.1). Lineage (NCBI taxonomy): Eukaryota > Viridiplantae > Streptophyta > Magnoliopsida > Poales > Poaceae > Cenchrus > Cenchrus americanus. The sequence continues at coordinate 25,079,073 of OX387241.1, read as the reverse complement.
TTGGGTAGTTCCTTGATCCACTTGCCCCCTTTGGAGTTAGCAGCATCGTGTAGCTGCTTCTTGAGGGCGTCGAGCACCATCCCATTGGCGCGCTCGACTTGTCCGTTGGCCCGTGGATGGGCGACTGAGACGTATCTGACGTCGATCCCGCCGTTTTCGCAATATTCCCGGGCCGGTGGTTGTTGAAGTTGGACCCCGGTGTCCGTGATGATGCGGTGGGGTAGCCCGTAGCGGTGTACGAGTTCATCCGGAAGTCGAGTACTGCGGTAGCCTTGGGGCATGTGACCGGCTTGACCTCGATCCACTTGGTGAACTTGTCGATAGCCACCGGTACCTGTTGAAACCTCCCGGCGCAGTTGGCAGTGGCCCAATCATGTCGAGCCCCCAGCAGGCAAAGGGCCAGGTCGGCGGTATGGTGAATAGCTTGTAGGCTGGGACGTGTTGCTGCTTGGCGAAGAACTGGCATCCTTGGCACCTTCTGACGAGTTCTTCGGCATCGCCCAGGGCTGTGGGCCAGTAGAAAGCTCGTCGGAAGGCCTTGCTGACCAGCGTGCGTGAAGACGCATGGTTGCCGCAGACGCCCTTATGGATCTCCTCCAAGATGTCCTTGCCTTCTTCACGGGGGACGCACTTCATGAGTACTCCAGAAGATGCGCCCCGCTTGTAAAGCTTGTCTCCGACGAGGACGTAAGACTTGGCGCGGCGGACGAGTTGTTCGGCCGCGTTCTTGTCGGAGGGGACCTTCTCGCTCGCCGAGGTATTCGATGAAGGGTTGCCTCCGGTCCACGTCGATCATCATGACCTCCCCGCCCACCGGTGGATGGGGCGGGGCAGTGGTCGGTGGCGCCGGCTCCGGGATGGATGGCGCGTGAAGCTCATGGACGAAGACGCCCGCGGGTACTTGGGCGCGGGTGGATCCAAGCTTCGAGAGGACGTCCGCTGCAACATTGTTGTCACGGACGATGTTATGGAACTCGAGACCATAGAATTTGTTCTCGAGCTTGCGGACTTCTAGGCGATGGCGTCCATGTTCTCCTTGTTGCGGTCCCGGACTTGTTGACTTGGTTGATGACCACTGCGGAGTCGCCGTAGACTAGTAGCGCTTGATGCCAAGTGAAGCCGCGAGGCGGAGCCCGTGTAGGAGAGCTTCGTACTCGGCTTCATTGTTTGAGACCTTCCGAGAAGATGCAGGACGTACTTGAGTTGTTCGCCTGTTGGAGAGATCAGGGGTACCCCTGCGCCTGCGCCCTCGAGGTTGAGTGAGCCATCAAAGTACATCACCCAATGCTCTGGTCGCTCGGTGGGAGTAGGTAGCTGGTTCTCCCGCCACTCTGCCATGAAGTCGACTAATGCTTGCGACTTGATGGCCGTGCGTGGCTTGAAGTCGATGGTGAGGGCGCCGAGCTCGACAGCCCACTTGGAGATTCTTCCGGTGGCGTCTTGGTTCCTCAGGATGTCGCCGAGCGGGTAGTCGGTGACGACGGAAACCTAGTACTCCTGGAAGTAGTGTCGTAGCTTCCGCGAGGTGATGAGTAGAGCGTACAGGAGCTTCGCACGGCCGGTAGCGAGCCTTGGACTCTAATAGAACCTCGCTGACGAAGTAGACCGGGCGCTGGACCGGATAGGCGTGGCCGTCTTCCTGCCGCTCGACAACGATGGCGATCGACCACGTGAGTTGTCGCAGCTAGGTAGAGCGATGGGCGCTCGCCCTTGTGAGGAGCCGTGAGGATTGGTGGCTTTGACAGGAAGTCCTTGAGCTGAGCAAGGGCTTGATCCGCCTCTGGAGTCCACACGAATTTCTCGTGGTGCTTGAGTAGTTTGAAGAAGGGGAGACCCCGTTCTCCTAGCCTCGAGATGAATCTGTTCAACGCCGCCATGCACCCCGTCAGCTTCTGGACGTCCTTGATGCTCGCGGGAGCTTTCATGCTGGTGATGGCGGAGATCTTCTCGGGGTTGGCTTCAATGCCGCGCTGGCTGATGATGAAGCCGAGTAGTTTGCCCGAAGGGACGGCGAAGACGCACTTGTTCGGGTTGAGCTTCCAGCGGTACTCGCGTAGTGATGCGAAGGTCTCTTCAAGGTCGTCGATGAGGAGTGCTTGGAGTCCCCGGTTTTGACAACCACGTCATCCACGTAGGCCTCGACGTTCTTGTTGAGTTGCCGCTTGAAGCGAGCTGGATGGCCCGTTGATAGGTAGCGCCGGCGTTCTTCAACCCGAATGACATGGTCGTGTAGCGATGACGCGCCAAACGGGGTGATGAACGCGGTCTTCTCCTGGTCTTCCTCCTTGATTGCGATCCGGTGATACCGGAGTAGCAATCGAGGAAGCGAGCAAGTCGCGGCCCGCCGTGGAGTCGATGACTTGATCAATCCGCGGCAACCCGAAGGGGTCCTTGGGGCGGTGCTTGTTGAGGTTGGTGTAGTCGACGCACATCCTCCACTCGTTCGAGTTCTTCTTGCGGACGAGGACGGGGGTTGGCGAGCCACTCGGGATGGAAGACTTCTCTCGATGAAGCCGGTGCGAGTAGCTTGGCGAGCTCCTTCTTGATGGCGTCCCGTCTGTCGTCGGCAAAGCGTCGGAGGTGTTGTCGCTTAGGGGTGGCCTTTAGATCGATGTTGAGGCAGTGCTCAATCAGCTCCCTGGGCACTCCTGGCATGTCCGCTGGCTTCCACGCGAAGATGTCGCGGTTAGCCCGAAGAAAGCTGATGAGCGCGTCTTCCTATTTGGGGTCGAGGCCGGCCCCGATGGTGGTGGTCTTGCTGGGGTCGCCTGTTCCGAGGTCGACCGTCTTGACGAGTACCTCCTCAGGTGGCTGAGGCTTGTTGGCGCTGTCAGACTTCTCTGGGATGTCGAGTTCGCTCATGGCGAGCTTCTTCGACGCGGCGTAGACCTCCATCATCGCGTTGGGTGCTTGGTTTGTTGAAGCGATCACCACGGCCTCTGTATCGCAGTCGTGGGAGATCTTCAAGTCCCCCTGGAGGGAGAGTACACCGGCTGGACTTGGCATCTTGAGTACCAAGTAGGTGTAGTGGGGCACCGCCATGAACTTGGCGATGGCCGGTCTGCCGAGGATGGCGTGGTAAGAAGTCTCGAAATCCGCGACCTCGAACTTGATGTACTCGGTGCGGTAGTTATCCCGAGATGCCTCGAAGGTAACTGGCAGTACCACTGAGCCCAGTGGGATGGCAGCGTTGCCTGGGACGATGCCGTAGAAAGGCGTGCTGCTCTTGGTGAGCATGGGGGTGACGTCGAGCTTCATCTTCTTCAAGGTTTTGGTGAAGAGGACGTTGAGCCCGCTTCCACCGTCGATGAGCACCTTGTTGAGCTTGGAGCCCGCCACCGTTGGCTTCAGGACGAGAGGGAACCGTCCTCGGTTCGAGAAGCTAGTCCCGCGGTCCGCGCGGGAGAAGGTGATGGGTACCTCGACCACCGAGAGGGGTCGGAACCGGCGGCTCGATGGACATCACTTCACGACGGGTAGCCTTCTCGCTCCCGCCTGGCGGGCGATCCGCCGAAGAGGACGTTGATGATCTTCTCGGGTTCTTGGAAGTCGTTGTTGTCGCCGTCCTTCTTCTTGCCCTTTTGGTCGTGAGGGTGCGGTGGCTCCGGCGTATCCTTGAGTGCGTGCCTGAGCTGGTAGCACTGCTCGATAGTGTGATTGCCGTTCGGATGCCATGGGCACTTCTCCTTCAGCAGGTCTTTGAACCCGCCTGAGTTCTTCTTCGAGTTCCCTTTCGCAGGGCGCTAGATAGCCGCGACAGTGTTGTCTGGCTTGCACTTGCGGTTGGGACCCAAGTAGTTGCTGCTGCTGCTGTTGTTGTTGTTGTTGTTGTTGTTGCGGCCGCCTTGGTTTGCATTGCGGCCGCCGCCACCGCCCTGGTTCTGCTTGGACTTGCCGCGGATGGCGTCGTACTTGGCGTTGGCCTTGTCCTCTTCATCTGCCCAGGACGTGATCATGTCCTTGAGGTGGGGAATGGACCTGGGGCGGCGACGAACGAAGTCCTCGAAGGTGCGGTGATGATAGAGGCCGTCCTGGAAGAGGTCGATGACCTCCTTGTCGGTGACGTCGACGACGGTAGCGCGCTTGTCGAAAAAGCGGCGCATGTACTTGCGGAGGGTCTCGCCTTGTTCCTGCTTGATCATGGCAAGGTCCATGCGAGTACCCGAACGGCCCATGGCGCCCGCGAAGTTGCTTGTGAACTGCTCCTTCGGTGGGTCCCACTTGTCGATCGAGTGCTTGTCGAGCGACTCGAGCCATGTGAGTGGTGCCTAGTCCAGACAGAAGGGGAAGTAGAGGCATTTGGTGTCGCCTGTTGCGGCCCGGCGTTCTCGATGGAGAGGGCGTAGCATCGGAGCCACCGGATGGGATCTGCTTCGCGTCGTACTTGGTGATCCCCAAAGGTTTGAACTTGTCGGGGAGGAGCGAGGTTGCGAGCGGGGTGAGAAGGCGGGGAAGCCGTCGCCTTCGGCGGCGGTGGTCGACTTCTTCCGCCGCAACTCCTCAATCTTCGGCGAGCGTCGTACCCGCCGTGCGAGGCGCCGGAGGCGTGGGCGGTCGCGTGGCCTCGGCCGCCGCGGCCGCCGCCGCCTCCCGGCCCTCTGTTGGCCCCGTGGTTGGAGGCGCCGCCGTCGGCTGCCGCCACCGTCGGGGGTCGTTGCCGCCACCACCGGCCGGAGCGCGGTGGGGGACAACCTCTCGGTTGCCTTGGTCTCGCTTGTGAAGGTCCGCCGGCGTGGGAGCGGCGGCGGTTTGGTTCAGGCCGGGATGTCGCCCGGAGTACGGTTGGGGCCGGCGTTGGCGGCGCGACTAGTAGCTTCGTTGTCGCGGGGGTTTGGCCGGGAGGAGGTTGGGCGACTCCGTTGTCGACCCGCATGAAGTAGGCTTCTTCGGCGAGCTTGGCTATGACCTCTCCCGGCGCGTATGCCCCGAGCACGGCGTGCGACCGTTGTGATCGACATGAGGCATTGCTCGGGAGTGGTGTGGACTCTGCTCTCGGCGCCTCGAGAGCTTCCGCAAGGTTGCGGATGGGGAGGTTGTCTCCGAGCCGCCGGCGTCGTTCGGCCGCGCTTCTGTTGCGTTCGCGTCGAGCGTCCCCTGTTGGCGGCGGTCTCGCCCCGGGTGCATCGACGGACGGCTCGTCCGCAGAGATGTCCTCCGTGTACTTGTCTTCGGCGTGCACGAGGGTCCCGGGGTGTCGCCGGCAGCCATGAAGACTTGGCGATCGGGGGTGCCAAGGCCCGGACTCGGAGGGTGCCACCTCGGTTGGTGTGTTGGAGTCGGCTGGGCCGGTGGTGTTCCCTCCGGAACGGTAGCGAGTCGATGTAGGCGACGTAGAGTGAGTCTCCCTTTGCCAGGTCAGCGGGCTTACGGTCCGGCCAGTAGACGTATCTGCCGGTCGGTGTTGATTTTATAACCGGCCCCGCAGGGCGGCCCCGACAAGGGAAGCTCGGTGGAGTCGTCTTCGGACTCGGGCTCCTCAGGGTCCGACCCGAAGTCGAACTCGTAGTCCGGGTTCGAGTAGAACTCGGAGAGAGGGTTGGAGTCCGAGACGTGATCAGGGACGGCGTCGGAGTCCGAGTTCTACTCGGTTACGGGCTCCTTACCGGCCCGTCGTGGAGTAGGAGCCCCCGTGCGGGCCCGGCTGAGGACGCGGGGGCCACGCGCGGAGCGCTGGCGTGGCGAAGGGGCCATCTGTGATGGCTGAGCAGCCGGCTCGCATGCGATGGCCCATGGCGACGTCGGGTTCGAGTTGGAGACGGACTCGAGCTCGAAGTCAGCGTGGTGGTTGAAGAGCGAGATTTCGCCGAACTTGCCGGCGAGTTCGCCTGTGACGACTTCGGGAAGCGTCACGAGGCATGTCCTCGGGTTGGGCTGCATGGTCGCGGCGGCGGCGGAAGGAGCCCGCGCCGTCGGCGGTGCGGACCCGGGCGCCGAAGACGAAGGTGTCGCCGCGGTTGAAGGCGACCGGTTGGGGCTTGATGTGGACGGAAGCCGTCGAGTTCGCCATGTGATCTCGAGCGAGATCCCCTACACGGCGCGCCGGTGTCGGTGTTTTAGATCGGCAACCTACTACGTGGAGTACCCGAAGTAGATGATTGTGACTCACCGAGATCGGTAACTCGAAGGAAGAGACACGTGGCACACAATTTAGACGAGGTTCGGGCCGCGAGGTGCGTAATACCCTACGTCTCGTATCTTTGCGTAGCTACGGATTGATAGGGCACGATTACAAGATGGTGCAATAGTGCGCCATGGGTTGTATGAGAGGAGATTGGATGCTAGAGATCGGTCCCTGCCTCGCCTTATATAGTCCGGGAGGCAGGGTTACAAGTCGGAGTAGGGAAAGAGTACTAGTCGAGTACGTCTAGGAGACCTCTATACAGTGCGGAACATGTACAGATCCCTAACCGAGTACTACTCCTGTGTAGTCCTTGTGCTCCACGCCTTCAGGTGCCGTGCAGCGCAAGCCGGGTAGTCCCAGGGGCCCACCGAGTAGTCGGTCCTGGTACCCACCGATGTAGTGGGCCCAGGGAGGTCCATACGACAACGTCGGCCGCGCCGTACCCGGCTCGCGCACACACGCCGAGGCACCGGAAAACCCAGCGGTCCGAGGCCCGCACCGGTGACACTGTGCACTAGAGGCCGTGACGCTTGCGTGGAGGCCTAGGCCGGTGCCACGCGGCTGGTGCGCACTCGCTGGCGGGCGAACCGCCATTCCTCATTGGCCGTCAGCTCCGCCGCACGTCGCCGTCGCTTCGCGCCCATGTTGGAGTTCCTGTAGGCCACGACGGTGAGGTGAAACTGCCTCTACGCGCCTATAAAACTTCCCCTTCCTTTTTCCCTCGCGCGCCCGAGAGCACACGGTCCGTCGTCGCTCGCCATTGGCGCCCCCTCGGTGAGCTCCTTGCTCCACTCAACTCTAGTGCCGCCTAAGCATGCCTAGACCTTCCTCTTGCACCACTTGAGCTTACACACGTGCGTGTTGGCCTAACCAAACTGCCTACTCGCCGGAACCCGAGCTCCCGCGGCCGCCACCGGATCACCATTGCCGAGCTCGCCTCTCCGCCGATTCTCCGAGTCCAGGGACCCACCTAGCACCTCCCCTAGGACACATGGAAGCTACCCGTGCAACACATTGCTGAGCCCCGCCCCTATCTTCACCGCCGTCCGAGCCTCCGCGGCCGCGCCGCTTCGCTCCGCCGCCACCGCTCGCCGGCCCGGCCGAACCTCCACCACCAATCGATCGAGGGTAAGGCCAATCGCACTCCCTGCCCGCTTGTTTGCCTCCCCATGCCTCACCTTGCCGCCAGCGAGCGCGCCACCGCCGTCGGGGTACGGTGGGGGAAAACCGAGGGCACAGTTGTGAACATTTAAAAATTCCAGGGGCCTGTGTGCAAAAATATTCTATCCCCTTCTATATGTGTTGGCTGAAACTTGTAAAATCGATATAAAATTGTAGAAAAATCCAAAAATGGCAAACTTAATTTTGTTGTGCTCTATGTAACAAGAACAACAACTTTCTCCAGATATGTATATACTTTTGAGCCATAGTTTTTGCTTGAAAAATTGAAAAGTAAAATACCTAGATCTGTGATTCTGCAAAATGTACACATGATCTTGAGCTGGATTTTGGATATGTTGTGGGAACTAGCATGTTTAGGTTCTGTGCCAAGATTTGCACAAAGTTACTGAAGGAATCTCTTTATATAAATTATCTTGTGATATGGATAAATATGCCTAGATGGTTTTTGTAGCTTAAAATATAATTATTCTTGAGCCCAAGTTCTGGCTATTGTCATTTTATACCAAATTTCATCTTTGGTGAATTTATCCTAATTTTATCTCTATTAGAAATATCATTTCATAATTTATGCTTGTTTTTAATCATAAAGATGTATAGCAAGGTCCATAAGGGCTATAGGTGTGTTTGTTGGTTCTCTAGGCTTGTTTTAGGCCAGAGCAGGTGTAGGAGAAGGTTTGACTTCATTTCTGTTATATTTATTTTTAATATGCTTTAATCCTCTATTTGCTAGCTAGAAATGCTTTTATTTATGTGCATTTAAATTGAAGGGTGCAAACCAGTTGCTTGCTATCCAGAGGAGTGTTTCCTGGTCATTAAGACCAGTGGGCACTGTTGGACAAGTTGGAAGCATGATTGGGTGATTAAAAGAGTGCAAACTAGATTAATCTAGTAAAGGGAAAATAGGAAAAATACATCCTTTTGTGCATAAGTTAAATAAATGAGTTAGGAAAGTAAATTTGTGGCACAGAAGTAATTTTCCTTGCTGTTTGTATTTAAATAAAATATTCTTTATAGATGTGTACACAATCACCATCATGAAAGTGTTGTATAGTCTTTTTGTGTTTACTTTAAATGAGTAAATGTTTAAATGTATCTTTATCTAGGTGAATGTGGTCAACTATGCACCCCATGGTTGCCAAAAGTGGTTTTGTGATGAATTAACTCAATCTGCCAATTAAGTCTTGCATTGCATTCTCTGTGTAGAAGTCCCTGACGGTAGCTATACGCTCGTGCTGGCTGACGAGGATGAGGGAGCAGGAGGAGACATGCACTACGTGACTGTAGAGCAAGACCCGGACCAAAGTCCGGAAGTTGGTGTGTCTGCTTGTGCTGACGAAGGCAAGCCCCGGTTTATTCATTAACCTATGTGTTTCTTAAAACTTCTGAATTTACTTCTTGTTATCTTATGTGCATTTACGTTCAGGAGTTGAATTGAAACCCTAGTTGCATGATCCTTAAGTGCCATGATCTTTTACTGGCATGTTAGGTCGCTAGTTGCTACGCTTTAAGGATCCGGTACAAGTCGAGTGATGTTCGTCACTCGCGAGAATAGGATCTCCTTTATGGAATCACCATATTTTTAAATGGATTGCTCATGTGGTAAAAGCATGGGATTTGGGCTCCAGTCCAATGGCTTCGTTGGTTAAGTGTTTGAAAGTACTAAACACTTGTCAGAAATGGGTACGATAAGCCTAGTACCTAAATGTGGCGGTACGTGGTTTTACTAACACTACTCTTAGGGTTGCGGCCCCGGGCTCGCCACCCGAGTGCATGCGTGAGGCTGGGTGACCTTAGTGGCGTAGCCCAGATAAACCTTGTACTTAAGACTGTGAGCTATTATCCCCAAATCGAAGAATGACGGGAACTGCCTGGTTGGTGAACTCTTAGTGAGGGCACCTTCCGTGTGTTTAGGTCCACCTTGCAAGAATCAATCGATTGTCGGCCTCTCACCGTCATCTGAGACTACTTACCCGACTGGCCAGGATATCCCTTTATGATGAAACTTTGTGAAGATTATTACTTTGATTCATTGTTTGTACAACTTTGGTTGCAAGGGTTGCTTATCTAGTAATGATTACTTATACTAGAACATGAGCTAAAATATTGAAAGTAAGGATTCACTACTTAACAGCTTTTTGGCATACAAACCCACTAGCCAAAAGCCATGCATGATTAGAGGTAAAGTCTTTCTTTTAGACGGGTAAGTCTTGCTGAGTATTAGTATACTCAACCTTACTTTATAAATGTTGTTTCCAGGTAATGCATGTGATGTGTGGCCCGGAGAATTTCCACCCGGCTGGGAGCTGGAATGGGTGGATGACGAAGAATGATTGCATCATGGACAGGCCTCCTATGATGCGGTCGCACCGTTTAGTTATTTTCTGTTGTTTCAATAAACTCTGAAACATTTACTTTCGTGTCAAAGAACTATGTTTGTAATAATGGACCCTAAGGGGAATTGATGTTAATTTGTAAGGCACTCTGGACTCTCCTTCGTGGGAGTTTTAATGCATGCGTTCGATCCTCTCTGTGATGTCAAGTGATTTACCGGGTGTAAACCCGGCAACACTCAACGGGATACTTCTTTATTATCGCTTAATGACCAAATGGAGTGGTTTAGGCGATAGTACGGAATTATCTCGGGTGGGGTTGTCACAGACGTGCACTACGTGACCGTAGAGCAAGACTCGGACCAAAATCCGGAAGTTTGTGGGACTGCCTGTGCTGACGAAGGCAAGCCCCGGTTTAATCATTTAACCCATGTGTTTACTTTCAAGTTCTAAATTTATTATTGCTATCCTATATGCATTTACGTTCAGGAGTTTATTGAAACCCTAGTTGCATGATCCATAAGCACCTATGATCTTTTACTAGCATGTTAGATCGCTAGTTGCTATGCTTTAAGGATCCGGTATAAGTCGAGTGATGTTCGTCACTCGCGAGAATAGGATCTCCTTTTTGAAATCACCATATTGTATAAATGGATTGCTCACGTGGTAAGAGCATGGGATTGGGCTCCTGTCCAATGGCTTCGTTGGTTAAGTGTTTGAAAGTACTAAGCACTTGTCGGAAATGGGTACAATAAGCCTAGTACCTAAATGAGACGGTGCGGGAACTTTGTGCTACTAAACTTAGTGTTGCAGGCCCGGGCTCGCCACCCGAGTACTTGCGTGAGGCTGGGTGACCTTGGTGGCGTAGCCCAGTAAACCTCGTCCTTGAGACTGTAGCATCCGCCTGGTTGGTGAACTCTTGGTGAGGGAACCTCCCGTGTGCTTAGGTCCACCTTGCAAGGTTTTGAATCAATCGATTGTTGGCCTCTCACCGTTATCCGAGACTACTTAATCTACTGGCCATGATATCCCTTTATGATGGAACTTTGTGAAGATTATTATTGATTAATTGTTTGTACAACTTTGATTGCAATAGTTGCTTATCTAGTAATGATTACTTCTACTGGGACATGATCTAAAATGTGAAAGTAAGGATTCACTACTTAGCAGCTTTTTGGCAAACAAACCCACTAGCCAAAAGCCATGCATGATTAGAGGTAAAGTCTTTCCTTTAGACAGGTAAGCCTTGCTGAGTATTAGTATACTCCGCCTTCCTTTATAAATGTTGTTTCCAGGTAATGCATGTGATGTGTGGCCCGGAGAACTTCCACCCGGCTGGGAGCTGGAATGGGTGGATGACGAGAAGTGATTGCATCATGGACAGGCCTCCTATGATGTGATCGTATCGTTTAGTTATCTTCTGATGTTTTCAAGAAACTCCGAACTATTTACTTTCATGTCAAAGAACTATGTTTGTAATAATGGACCCTACGGGGAATTTGATGGTAATTTGTAAGGCACTCTGGACTCTCCTTCGTGGGAGTTTTAATGCATACGTTCGATCCTACCTGTGCGGGGTTGTCACAGTTCCGGAGTCGTTTGCAAGCTGATACTTTTGCGGAAACAACCTCAGCTCACCCTAGAGACGGGGCGCGTCGTCGCCTCATGAGAGGACGACCGCGGCTCGTGCTCCCATACAGACGACCTCGCCCTCTCATTGTACGCTCAAGCAATGCACCCTTTAGATCGAGTGCGAAATGCGTTGCTCTTGGTCTGTCAACTGCGATTACTATTGGACAGGCAACACTCCGAGTTCCCATCACCTTGCCGCCTCTCCCTGCAGATACACAAAGCAACACTCCGCTTTGACACAACCAACAATATCTCTACTACTAAAAAGTACGAAGTGGAGACAAAAACTTGTTCCTACTTTTTCCGCTCTCCTGTGAATCTGCCTCCCCCGTGCGTCCTTCCGCAGGTCAGCCCCCTCCGCGCGACCTGGGCCCACCCCCAGGCGACCTCCGCCCAACCTACCACCAGCGCCCCCCCCACAAGGCGACCTCCTCCTCCACGCCGCACCGCCGAACCGGCCCTCGCCTCCTCCTCCACGCCGCGCCGCCGACCCGGCCTCGCCTCCTCCTCCTCCACGCGCGCCGCCGCGCCGCCGGCCGATCCACGCCTCCCTCGCCTCCTCCTCCGGCCGCGCCGCCGCCGATCCACGCCGCGCCGCCGCTCATCCGGGGCTCCCTCGCCTCCTCCTCCGGCCGGAGTCCACGCCCGAGATCGGGGCCGCGCCGCCGCCGATCCACGCCGCGCCGCCTCCTCCTCCGGCCGTCGCCTCCTCCTCGCGGCCGGAGTCCGCCCCGGAGATCCGGGCCAAGGACGCCTCCCGGGTTTAGGGTTAGGCCGCCATCCACTCCTCCTCCGGCCGTCGTCCGCGCCTCCTCCTCCGGCCGTCGTCCGCGCCTCGTCCTCCGGCCGTCGCCCTCGCCTCCTTCTCCGGCCGGCGCCCGGCCTCCTTCTCCGGCCGTCGTCCGCGCCGCCGATCCCGGGACGCCCTCGCCTCCGCAGACGCCCTCGCCTCCTCCGCTCCCCGGACGCCGCCGTTCGCCGGCGCTACCGCTCTCCATCGCCGGCCCCTACCGCTCTCCATCGCCTCGCGGCGGACACCGTTGTCTCCACCCTTCCACTCCGCTCGCATTCATGTGTCCCCCTCTCGTTCACGCGGTGCATCCGCCTCCCTACCCATCTCGCTCCCCATCGATTCCTCCTCCATCGTCCGTGCGCCGTGTTGTCGCCGCCCCGGCCTCCCTCGCGCGTCCCCCCCCTCCGACACCGCTCGCCCCTTCCCTTCCTCCGCCACCGCACACGGCCAACGGCCGCCCGCCGTGCCGCCCAGATGAAGTGTTGCTGCTGCCGTCGTCCCCCGTCCTCCTGTGTCGCCGTCGTCCCCCATTCTCTCGTGCCCCCGCCGTCCCCAATCCACTTCGCGCCTCCCCGGTACCTCCTCAACTCCGCCATGAGCTCACCGGCTCCCTACGCTGCGTGCCCTCGACACCTCCTTTGCCCCACCACTCCAAGCCACTGGGACCGTCTCCTGGAACATGACTGCTGCAGCTCTGGATTTGCGAATAGCCGCGTCCACCCTAGATCAATCCACAAGGATGGTCACCATCACCCGAGCAGGTCATTACCCACTGGATCTGTTGTGTGTGTTTTGAACTAATTGAACTAACCTGCAACAATTTGATGTGTTTTGCAGTTGCATGGACAACCATTGCTAAGGTATAGAGTTTCTCAATGTCGTGATGCATGTAATGGTTAAAAACAATTGGTTCTGGATAGTGAATATTGAGAAAAAGATGACTTTGAATCAGATTCCACATCTAAGTTTTTCATTATTATGCATGTTTGGTGTAGTATTAAGAAAGGCACAAAATGGCTTTGAAAGTTTAAACAAAGGATAATGGATAGTGGTTTTAACTCTGAACTTGTCCAAACAGAGTCAAAGGTCCTCAAAAGGTTCGAGCATTGCATATCGGTATGGTACGCATGCCTCCAAATGATTAATTCGAGGATTGCAATTGTGCTTGATTTCGGTATCGGTTTGGGTCAATTAATTAATTCTTCAACTAATACTTTTCCTCATCGGGGACTCTACGGAACTATAGTTTTCTCATCAAGATTTGTTAACAATCGCCAACAATGTAGCAGTTATACCGGCATTGTAGACATCCCTCGCGAGCAGCACCGCCGGACTCCAAGCCCTGGCGCATCGTCACGGAGCAGGTTAGGCAATACATAGCGGCACACAGATCATCTTCCTCCCCAGTACGCCCCCTGATCTCATCCCTCCTCATCTAATCTTAACATCATACAAATCTTTTATTCTGTGGCACCCTCTATCCCTGTGTATGCAGAGACGAGCAGGAAGATTTTGTGCAGAAGCAAGGTGACCAGTCACCATGTCCACGATGGTAATATGTTTGATAAAATGCCCTGAAGACATAGGAGTTGTTTTTCAATTGACTTTTCTAGAAAATTAATCTTTTTCCCTGCAGATATAGATCATTCCATTTTATCAGCTAGATATTTTTATTCATTCCCTTCTTATGAACTACTCTGGATATGTTATTTTGCAAAGATGCATACCTATTCAAATTTGCTCTTATGATATCTTTACTTGTACTGAAAATGCACATATTAAATATATAAATTGTAGCTTATTTTGCTCAGTAGTGTTGGTAACTCACAACAATGTACTTTTGCTACGTATTTCTTTGATGAACTGCTTATCAAAAATGTTCGGATGCAAAATCGATTGTGTATTTAACCATACATAATTGATCTGTATTGTGATCTTAATTCTGAGATGCAATGACATGCGTGAAAGTATACTCATCTTTCTAAATATTGTTTGTAGGACACTAGGAATCTTGGAAAAGCTAATGAATTGAGAGGAAATTAAATATTGGTGTCAGCTAGCAAGTAGTCATTTACTCGAGTAGATGGTACGAAAATATGGGTGCTATATGTGGACGAGTCGTTGATATCTTTGTATGCTTCACTCAAGATTAGAAGCTTCACCGACATGGTCAAGGTACAAAGTGTTCTTTTTTGATAAGCTTCATCACATGATATTTGGAGTCATAGTTAAAATTTTTCACATCGTATTCGATAAGCTTCATCACATGATGGAGCCTGGAAGCTAAAGCCAGCATTACTATTGGTTCGTGTCTTCAATTTTTTAGTTTTCTTTTCCATTTCTTATTGATCAAAAGTATGAAGTGGAGACAAAAACTTGTATGCATTTACAGAGCAATGTAATAAACAGTTGAAATTCACTAAAAATATTTATATGAATAATTAAACTATGATAAGTTGTTCTTTGTTAATTTGTGTAGGAAATAGAGTCAACCTTTTTGTCAATCTGTAAGCCCTCTGTTTGACATTACTTTACCTGTTCAATTGAAGGTTGGTACCGGTGCTCGATCCGAGAAGATAAGGACATACAATTACAAGGTAGCGAGCATATTTATGTTGTTTTTTGTTGATGCAATGCCACTTAAGTATGTTAATGTTGTATCTTCATCTCTTTCGTTTTTTGTCCGGAAGGAGCTCTTCCTATTCTTTCCTTGAATTAAATTTGGGTCTTTTGCTCACGGGATAACAAAGTGACGGATCATCGGTTGAAGATGAATTTTGAACCGACAAGCTTCCTTTTAGGAGACATCGAATCGGTACGTTCGGGTGCGGTACATGAGACTAAACTCGGTAAACTTGGCAATATGCAACTATTGTAGCGCTAATGATTAAAGATTTCATCTATTGTCAAAACATCTACGAGTCTTGTGCTACACTGGAGCAGCAGGAGCTCTTGGAGGAAATGGCCAATTCTGTGGGCGTAGCGAAGGTTTGATCTGGGGAATTGCCCCCTGAAAAATACGGTGAAAGTTGACGGATAAGCTGTAGATGAAGAAATACGACAGAACTCCACATAGGCACATTTTTTCAGTAGTTCATGGTCATGGTCATGGTCATGACTAATGTCACAGAACATAGCAATGCATCCTAGCTTCCCTGCGGGTGGCAGATTTTGGAGTAGTAGGAAATAGACATGCTATGTACTGATGTTCAATTGGACTGCTCTTTCACAATGCAGTATACTTCAAATATGTTGTTTGTGTGAAAAATTCTTGTGTTCTGAATGGGCACATCTTTCTACATTGCTCTTTCCAGTTCCTCTGGTTTAAATACGTAAACCAATGCAAATATCTTTCCAGTCCCTCCTTTGGGTATATCTTTTCAGACGACTACTAATTTTTATTAGATGTGATCTCTGAGTCGGTTAAGAACCACCTACACCTACACGAGCATATCAGAGTTTAGAAATATTGCAGCTGCCACCGTATATGACAAATCGTTGTCGTTCCCCAATGCCAAGGAGATTTGCCTGTGCTGCTGTAATTTCAGGTCACCAAGTTCTTCTAAAGCCAGGGTGCTACTGGTTTTGTAAGATAACTTGTATGTGAAATAGTTTGGTAAGTTTTTGATGACTTGTATGGTATGTGTTCATCAGATTTGTGGAAATAATTGTGGACTTTTCATTTAATTTAACATCAAGCTGCTGTATGTATTGTTAGCCACATTGAAGCAGGGTTTAGCGTCATTTCATCATTTGTTTGTGTATCAGATATTCGAGCAACACACGCACGGTTCCACGCTCACTAAAGTAGTCCCAACGGTGTTATCAGCTTCTATGGGTGAGCATTAAACCTTCCCAGCTTCCATTATCAGACAGACTTATGTTGTAATAATCATTTTTTAGTAATTCACTTCCCATTGATGAAGAATTATTTTGTGTTCAATTAGTCTCATATGAAGGTCATCAGCAATGCATTTCCTTATTTATTGAGCAGCAAAGTTAATGAGAAGCTGCACACTTCAGATCACTACTACTATGTTTTTTAAGTAATGCACAACTGTCAATGATTCGGTTCTAAAAAATCCAAGTAGAAAAGTACAAATGGTCCGTAGATTTAAATCGAGCTTGGTTTAGATCATCATAAACTATTGCTATCGATGGACCACAATGTTTTTCCATGCTAAATTAAATTTGACAACTTGTCATATTTTTTGTTACGACTTACGATCGGTTAACTTGTGTCAACTAGAAGATAAGAAGCATTTTCAGGGAATGGAACAGAGGGGAGCCAAGTAGTGATGCCTCATAAGAGGCTATTTTTGTAACTAGCAACTTAAGATTGAAACTGATTTTTTTGGTTTCTAGTCATTGTTCAACACTCTGCTCAACCTATGTCATCACTCGCCACCAAGCTCAGGATGTGGAGTGATTATGACCTCGAGCGCGAAGCAGGTACTTGTGAGGATGGGGTTCTTCCTTGTTGGCTTGCCATAACTTTCGGTACTCGAGGGTGCGCTTTGCGCGGGTACATATCACTTATGTATGTTGCATACGTGTATAGTGGTTGTTTGTATTTGTATCTCGGAAATATACTTGTGAATTTGTTTTATTGTGTGACCCAACACTTTATCTACAAACTAAGAGAAGGTATGGTATAAATCTATTTATGTATCTAAAAAAATCATGTTTCCCATATCATGTATATTTGTGCAATTTTTTTATCGCCCGTAGCAACGCACGGGCACGATCCTATAGCATGTAAAGATGAAGGTCATACATGATCACCATGATATATGTGCACATTCATGGAATAAATAGTATATAGACAACAAAATAGACAAACCTTTGTATAAATCGTTTGTTTTATTGTCTGTGTGCGGTATTCAAGATGATACAAACGGGAGTCGTCTTCATAGTTGAACATGCCCTTATGTCATGATTAAACAACATCATGCTACAATTGTAAGCAGTCTGCGTGTATTACCCTAATAGATCTTGAAAGAGACTTCTAAATTTTTCACTCCCGAACTAAACAGGGTTTTAATAGAAATTTAACTAGGCTCTTGGAGTCGCTCTTACATTGGTAGGAGAAGTAATTTTGCCAAATAATTTTCCAATTAGACAAGCCACATATAGAAAAGCACAGCCTTGTGTAAAATGCACGGTTTGTCCACCGACAGAAATTAAAGAAGAGAAAAGTTAATGTTAAAATAAATTATTCACTAACCTCAAACTAACCTATAATTAGAGTGATTTTGTTTGAATAACCATTCTAAATGTTTGTTTCATAAAAAAATGTGTTTGTTAAAATGAAATAATAGGGACTTAACATAACAAATGTTAAGTATACCAAATGAATGTATTCACTTGCAGCTTAAGATGTAAACATATCTTAATATATTCAATAAACATACATGATTCGTCAGTAATATGTTGATCGAGAGTAATTTGTGTTCAACAAATATGCTATTTGCCATATCATGGTAGTTTCTGATTTTTTAAATAATTCGAGTGTATAAACACATGTGTGTCACACGTTCACCTTACTAGTTATGCCAAATTGTTGGAGATGATTTTTTTACTTGGCATATCTTTTTTACAAGTGGGCAAAACACAAGATTTGCCATAAACTCTTGGAGATGCTCTAAGGACCAAGGCATAATAATATACAACTTTGAACTAAAAGTAGTACAACTTAATTGAATTGTGAAGAATGTATTAGGATCATAGCCCATTACTCCCTTACAAGGCTACTTGTAGCATGTCAGACTTTTCAAAAAAAAAAAATCTTTTGTTCGTTCTCGTTATGCATGCCTCTATCTCAGGTACGTTTTTTTAATTTTAACCTTTTTTTAATTCTATTTTCAAAATAACACTACCGGAATTTTATTTGCAGATCTAACCCGTTTGCCCGCGCCGGCCCACGTGGCGCGGCAGGCCCACTTTGTCGCGCCACATGTAGCGTCGCGGCAGGCCCGCCACGCTGGCACGGTGACGAGCCTTCCTCCTGCCGCGCCACATGCATCGGCGCGACAACGTGATCGTATCGCGCCATGTTGGTTGGCGTGGCAGTAGGTTCCCAATTAAATTTTATTAACTTCGAACAATCGAAATAAAATAACATTTGAACTTTAAATGTTACAAAATTTGACATGCACGTTATATAATGCACGTTATATAAGATACGGACATTCCATTTTATTATCACATACAACACTAAGTGTTACATATTTTAAAATTTATAATTTCAAAGTAGGCTATGTATTATCCTTATATCCCACTTAGGGTTCTCGTTAAATGGTTATCCATCCGGATGATACCAATTAAATATCATTTAAATAGTGTTTGTCACGAAACTTGTCATGCACATTGTATAAGGTGTAAAGTTTTCATTTTTATAACATGTAAAGAGTCAAGTGCTACATATTTTGAATTATATAATTTTAAAGTAAGTTGTGTATTATCCTATTATCCGACTTAGGTTCTTTGTTAAATGGTTATCTAGTTAGGAGAACCTTAATTAAATATCTTTTAAACTTTAAATGTCACAAAACTTGCCAAGCACATTTAAAGATGTAAATATATCATTTTATTTACATGTAAAAAGTCAAATTCTACATATTTTCAATTACATAATTTCAAATTAAGCTACATATTATCCTTATATCCCACTTAGGGCTCTCGTTGAATGGTTATCTATCTAGGATGATACCAATTAAATATCATTTAAATATTGATTATCACAAAACTTGTCATGCACATTGTATAAGGTGTAAAGATCTCATTTTAATAACATGTAAAGCGTTAAGTGCTACATATTTTGAATTACATAATTTCAAAGTAAGCTATGTATTATCATATTATCTGACTTAGGACTCTTTTTATATGCTTAACTAGAGAATCTTAATTAAATATCTTTTAAACTTTAAATGTTACAAAACTTGTCATGCATATTGTATAAGATGTAAAGATCTCATTTTATTTACACGTAAAAAACAAAGTACTACATATTTTGATATACATAATTTTAAAATAAGCTATATAGTATTTCTTTATCTCCTTGAAAAATATGTAAGTGTTAAAAAAATTAACTTTGTTGTTAAGTTTCGTGACATTCAATATTTAAATGCTATATAATTGAGATGATCTTAAGTAGACAATCAGTTAACGAGAGTCATAAGTGAAATATATGGATAATATATAGGCTACTTTGGAATTAAAATTTTTTAAATATGTAATACTTGGTCTTGTACATGTTGCTAAAATAGAACATTTAGATCTTATATATATCGTGCATGTCAAGTTTCGTAACATTTAAAGTTCAAATACTATTTTATTTATAACGTTCAAAATTGATAAGTAAAACTGAAGTACTCCTGTCACGGAACCAAGTTGGCGCGATACCATCAAATAACACATATTTGAAATTATGTACTTCAAAATATGTAGCACTTGACTTTTTACATGTAAGTAAAATGAGATCTTTACATCTTATACAATGTGCATGGCAAATTTTGTGACATTTAAAGTTTAAAAGATATTTAATTAAGGCTATCCTAAGTAGATAACCATTTAACAAAGAACCTAAGTCGGATAATAGGATAATACACAACTTACTTTGAAATTATGTAATTCAAAATATGCAGCACTTGACTCTTTACATGTTATCAAAATGAGAATTTTACACCCTATACAATGTGCATGACAAGTTTCGTGACAATCAATATTTAAATGATATTTAATTGGTATCATCCTAGATAGATAACTATTTAACGAGAACCCTAAGTGGGATATAAGGATAATACATAGCCTACTTTGGAATTAAAAATTTTAAAATATGTAACACTTATTTTGTATGTGATAATAAAATGGAATGTTCGTATCTTATATAACGTGCATATCAAATTTTGTAACATTTAAAGTTCAAATGTTATTTTATTTCGATTGTTCGAAGTTGATAAAATTTAATTGGGAACCTCCTGCCACGCCAACCAACACGGCGCGACACGATCACATTGTCGCGCCGATGCATGTGGCGCGGCAAGAGGAAGACTCGTCAGCCCACCGTGCCAGCGTGGCGGGCCTCCGCGCCACTACATGTGGCGGGGCAAAGTGGGCCTGCCGCGCCACGTGGGCTGGCGCGGGCAAACGGGTTAGATCTGCAAATAAAATTCCGGTAGTGTTATTTTTAAAATAAAATTGAAAAGGTTAAAATTAAAAAAACATCCCCATCTCAGTTGGCATAAGAAGAATATGGATGCAGTTTGATTAGTTGCTCATCGAGTTATGAGCTACTCCCTCTGTTCCAAATTACCACTATTGGTTTTTTATCCATTCATCTTATACTCTTATTCAAAAAATTATATTTGGTTCATTCATTTTGTTTGTGATTTACTTCATCATCAAAGGTATTTAAGTGTAACTTGATTGTTTGCATATTTACATTAATTTTTATAAGACGAATAATAGATGTGATAAAAATCAACAGACGGAGGGAGTATATTAATTAATAACCTGCTTCCGTGCACTGAATTCATGAGCTTGTGGGTGATGATTATTGCATTTTGTGACGTTAGTTGTCGGCCCAGCACGTTTTTGCAAAGGAGGCCCATAAGTCCTTGCGGGTTTCTCTCTAACAAGCCCATTCTTATATTGGCCCGTAAAAGCCCGTCCAACCAAAGCCATCAGATAACTGTTGTTCATCTCTAACAAGAAACTGAAGAGCCTTTGGCGACTCATCCCAGCGTGGTGAAATGTCAGGCTTGAGTTTGGTTGGACTGTACTGTGTGTCTAGGCTTGTTAACACCAAAATTTGGTAAGGAGTATGACATGTGGGTCCGATTCGAAAGAGAGTCCGTCTGGTGGAAGGAAAGATATTTTCAGAGATTTTCGGCAGAAGGATCCGCGGTCGGCTATCTGCTCCAGTTCGGCAAAGGAACAGTAGAGCTGATTTTGCGGGATTGGACGGTGACGTGGCTCAATTAGAGGAAGCGAATGGATGGACAGGCGATCGAGTTTAGTTAGGCAATGAATCCATTCGCAATTGTAATCAGCAGGGTATAAATACGATCCCTGGATGTATGTAACAGACACGTTCATTCCTCAATACACACCGGCCTTACGCCAAACCCTAGAGTCCTTGTTGTGTCGTCGAGTTCTTCGAGAGGGCCAATCGATCCGTCGACCTCCGTGAGTACCGGCAACCTTGTATCATGTCTAGTATCATGCGGTGGATTTAGATCGATGCAAGTAGTCTTGTTACCATGCTTCGTGCCATGCGGTAGATTCAAGCTTGGTTCAAGAGGGTTTCTTGTTAGATCATGAGCCATGCGGTAGGCTAAGATCTAGCTCGAGGCTAGTTATCGGCTCTATTGGATTTTGGCAAGATCCAATAGATTCATTAAGTTATCCCGTGTTATCATGAGTTTTACTTTATGTTTTAGTTCATGTAACACACCTTTGCCCAATCTAGATGGGTTTGGATCGGCTATACTTCTTTTAAGATCTGTGTACGAGCAGGTTTCGCGTTTTGACGCATGGGTCTTGTGCTCTCCGATAGCCGAAACCGAATCGATCTAGGTTGTCACGTGTTGCGGGTTCAAGCTTGCTTCGTGCGTATAAATCTTGAAAGAACCGGGTATCATGCGGTAGATGCGAGTTTTTGGGTTGCTTTGGAGCTAGTCATCCGGTGGATTAGATTTCCAATTCAGTCTGATAGATTTGTTCACGTGGTAATGTTTGTTCCTTCTCCATGGACCCCGGATCGGCTGTTCAGCCGTATTCGGTTATGTTTTCACGAGTAGATCACGTGCATTGTTTGTGCCTTAAGTGATGTATGCTTTTAGCTTTCCACATTTAGATTGTATCATGCGGTGGATAGATCTATTTGTGGGAAGTGGTACGTTTTCATGCAAATCGTATCATGCGGTGGATAGATTTGTTTGCTATCGTACCCGACAGGTTTTAAAGTGCCTAGACATGCGGTAGACTAGTGCTTTGAACCTATGCATGCTTATTTAATACATGATCATGTTCGTGCTTTACCTCATTTTATTTAATGACAAACCTCACGGGGATCGGTCGTAACTTCATACTTGCATCTTTATCTATACAAAGACCGATCGTCGTCACGCTTACGTCATCCATTCGGCAGTATTCTTTTTTCCTTTATAATGGTCCGGATGGTTGTGATTCTTTGACAGATAGCTCTACATAGCTACGTGTCATTCTTGCTTGGCTGCTTGGCCATAAATATGGAACTGTCTGGTACCACCCGACACGTTCCAAGCTTTGGTATCTAACTGCTTTATCTTTTGTTAATTTTCAGGAAAAATTGACTGGCACGTCATTTGTTCTCTGCGCGTGCGAAGCTAGCTTTTTCGGCTTGCTGTGTGATTGGCGCTGAGTGCACATTTTGCGTCAACACACTTTTTGGCACGCCCAGTGGGACTATACAGCCGAATTGGTTCAAGATGCCTGAAGTCTCAGACCTCCTGGATGTCAGCATCGAAGAGCTTTCTCCCGCAACGACATCGGCGGCTCCTGGACGTCGTGAATCAATTTCAGCAAAAGTGTCTCATGTCGTTTAAGAAGAATCGAAGTGGTGTACCGTATCTAAAGAATGACACCGCCCCGAGTGCTGCTGCCGGGAGAGAGCGATGCCTCAACCCAACAGGAAAAGGAGGAATGCGCACGGATCTTCCAAGAGTCGGTAGACGACATGCTCACCAAGCACAATCAGGCTTTCCTCGGGTCACTCCAGCAGATGATGGTGGCCCTCTTTGGCCCGGGCGCGAGGCAAGCGTTCGGGAAGGCGTCCGCCGGAAAGAGCACCGTGGAGCTGGGTGAATCAAGCTCTCGGCCCGCGCCGCTACGGAACCAATTGCGGCGGCCTCCCCCTCAAAGCTCCGGGAGCCGGACATTCCAACCTCCTCCGCGGACGCGCGGGGGCGCCCGGTTCGGCCCCGTTGCAAGCTTCGGAAGTCAAGCAATCATGCCGCCACCACGGAGCAAAGACGGGTCGGCCCGTGCAACGGCCGAATCCGTGCCGGCCTACGTACGGAGACCTAGCGTTCGGCTCATCCGGGGCCCCACTCGACCCCGGTCGAAGAATAGCTCCGTCGACCAACCGGCTCCCGAGAGGAATTTGTACGGCGGTGGTTATCATGAAGTGGGAAATTACGGAGCGTTCGATGCCTTCCCGCACCCGGGGTACGCGCCGGCCGCGGCGCTCAAGAGGAAGACGCCCTAGCACGCAAGATGGCCGAATTGATGCAGAATCAGTTCGGCCTCAAGCCAAAGATGCAGGGCCCCACCTACAGGCCACCATTCCCAGAGTGGTACTATAACGTGCTCCTGCCACCGAGGGTGAAGCCGCCGACGGAATTCACAAAGTTCTCTGGGCAGGACGAGACAAGCACGGTCGAACACATCGCCCGTTACCTCATGCAGCTTGGGGAATGTTCGGCCGAGGAGACGTTCAGGGTTCGCTACTTCCCCGCCTCGTTGACGGGTCCAGCTTTTCAGTGGTTCTCGTCCTTGCCGCCTGAATCAGTGGCCAGGTGGAAGGATTTGGAGCGTAAATTCCACGCTCATTACTTCAGCGGCAGTTCTGAGAAGAAGTTGATTGATCTCGCCACCCTGAAGCAAAGGCACAGTGAAACACCGCTGGAGTTTCTTAGAAGATTCGGAGAAGTTAAGGGCATGTGCTTCTCATTGAACTTGCCGGACGATCGGTGGGCGATATGGCCGTCGCCGGGATGTTGCCGGCCGTGCGCGAGAAACTATTTGGGATGGAGTTTGAAAACTTGGGCCAACTATCGCGAAGTTATCCTTGATGAGCAATCGAGCATATGGCCTTAAGAAAGACCCCAAGTTTGGCAAGCGACACGACATCGCCGACATCTACAACCAATTCTTGGACAAGGCCGATTTGTGCGAGGATTCGACGACGAATTGGAGATAGGCCGCAGCGAGAGATCATGTGGGGTAAAGAACCCTTGACAATGAATCAGCGGTGGATCAAGCAGACCAAAGGGACCTACGACTTCGACATCACAAAGGCTGATAAGTTGTTTGAGCTCTTGGTAAAGGAAGGCCGAATCAAGGCGCCGAAGGGCACTCTATGCTTCGGCTCGATGGAGTCAAAGCGAAACGTTACCGCGGCTTCCATGACAGGGACTCGCACTCCATCAACGACTGCAGGGTCTTCAGGATGAGGATCCAGAAGGCTATCCAGGAGGGGCACCTCAAGTTCGATAACAAGATGAAGCTGGATGGCCACCCCTTCCCTCAGAACATGCTCGGCTTTTCTATCAATGCGATAACAGCCGAAGAGAAGGGGAAAGTCAAGGTCCTGACCTCAGCCAGGTCCAAGCAAGATGGATCAGTTGACCCGGAGCGCCAGGTGACCCTAGAGCAAGTGCAGGGCGACACCCCCCGCGTTCTCAAAAGCCACATCGAGATTGGGGAATCGTCCAGGCCTAAACCCAAGGTGACGTCACCAGATGGAAAAGGAGCGCTACCAGAGGCGTCGTCACGAGGAGGAGCAGCGCAGGGCTGAGGATGAAGCGCGCAGATGGAATCAAGAACAGCACACGCGCGAGCAGGAGCGCGCCCACTGGGGGTGCGCCTTCTTCGAGCACCGCCCGGAATGAGGGCCTAAAGCCGCCCACATTAAGGAACCGTCCCGAATGCGGCGACAGATATGTTGAGTACAGGCAGGAAACTGCCAATCGCCGATCCGTCCATGAAAGACTTGGAAGGATCCACCCGAATGGGGATCGGCGGCAAAAAATTGAAATCATTGATCATCCCAGGAAGCGCCAAGCCGATCTCAGGTGGGCTGATCAGGAAGAGGACGAGGATGTCCACGTCTGGCAGAAGGGGCAGTGGTGCCCGCCCGGCCTACGCAGGAGCCAGAAGAGGCGGGTCCAGCGCTTGAGGAACCGCGAGATGAAGCAAGCCGGGATCCAGACGAGGCAGAAGTGGCGCCCCAAGGACCAGCCAGAAGGATCGAAGCGTTCGGCCCCTACATGCATGGTATACTTCCTGCCGAACGAGTTCATGGCTCCCGCTAACCAGGTGATGCAGGAGGAAGCTTCCTTTGACGACGAGCAGCCCGAGGAGATGATGGCGCAGCTGGTGCTTGCCAAGCAGGCCGTCTTCGACAAGCCGGCCAAGAATCGCCATATGAGGCCGCTGTACTTGAGGGGGTACGTCAATGGCAAGCCATTGACCAAGATGTTCGTCGACGGTGGCGCGGCAGTCAACGTAATGCCGTACACCACCTTCAGGAAGCTTGGCATGACCCCGAGCGATCTGACACCCATGAGCATCATCCTGAACGACTTCGCCGGGAACCCTTCAGACACCAAAGGATGCGCTCACGTGGACCTGATGATCGGGTCCAAGACGCTGCTCACCACCTTCTTTGTCATCGAAGGCAAGGGAGCCTACGACCCCGTCGCTTGGGCGGGACTGGATTCACGCCAACTGCTGCGTCCCATCCACCATGCATCAACAGCTTATCCAGTGGGTGGATGACGAGATCGAGGTCGTCCAGGCGGATGACTCCGTGAGCGTGGCCAACATGGAACCAGCCTTCTGGGAGTATCAAGGCATCGATTGCTTCTCAGGGAAGGACTGGGGAGAAGGTCCTGTTGAACCTGTCAGCAGTGACCAACAGCCGATTCAAGCAGTCGGCTCTTATAGTAATTTTTAATGGAGAACCCCGTGGATGGCACTGATGGCAAGTTAGGACGAGGATTCATGTCGGCCGATAAGCTGGAAGAAGTTGACATTGGAAACGGTGATAAGCCAAGGCCGACGTTCATCAGTGCAAATTTGCGGCCCGGACTTCGTGGGGAACTTAATTGAGCTCCTCAAAGAATATAAAGATTGCTTCGCCCGGGATTACTCGGAGATGCCCGGATTGGATCGTTCCATCGTCGAGCACCGGTTGCCAATCAAGCCCGGTTTCAAACCATATAAGCAACCGCCCCGAAAATCTACAAGGATGAAGTATTGGCCGATGTGAAGAAGGAGATCGAAAGATTACTTGACGCAAACTTCGTTCGGCCGTGCAGATATGCGGAGTGGATTTCTAACATCGTCCCTGTGTATAAGAAAAATGGAAAAATGAGAGTTTGCATAGATTTCAGGGACCTAAACAGAGCTACTCCCATGGATGGATACCCGATGCCTATTGCCGATTTGTTGATTGACGCCGCTGCTGGGCACAAGGTGATTAGCTTCATGGATGGCAACGCGGGATACAATCAGATCTTTATGGCAATAGAAGACATATCAAAGACGGCCTTTAGATGTCCTGGTCATATAGGCCTATTTGAATGGATCGTCATGACATTTGGGTTGAAAAATGCCGGTGCAACCTATCAGCGGGCCATGAATTACATTTTTCATGAGTTGATCGGCAAAACTGTGGAAATCTACATCGATGACGTAGTGATCAAGTCCTTAAGTCATGACACCCATCTGGAAGATGTGAAGAAGACCTTGGAATGCACCGGAAGCATGGCCTAAAGATGAATCCAAACAAGTGTGCATTTGGGGTGTCGACCGGAGAGTTCTTGGGGTTTTTGGTCCACGAAGGGGGAATCGAAGTTGGCAAAAAGAGCATGAAAGCCATTGATGAGGTCGCTCCTCCAACCAACCTCAAGGAATTGCAATCACTGCTCGGCAAGATCAACTTCGTGAGAAGATTCATCTCAAATTTATCGCGAGAAAGTGTTGCCATTCTCTCCATTGCCGAAGCTAAAGAAAGATCGAAATTCACATGGGGCGACGAACAACAAAAGGCTTTTGACGAGATCAAGCAAGACATGAAGGAGCCGCCGGTGCTTTGGTTCCTCCTCGCCTAAACAAGCCTTTCAAGTTGTACGTGGCGGCCGATACCCAAACCATTGGATCGGCCCTTATTCAAGAATTCGAAGGAAAGGAGCGGGTAGTAGCTTACCTTAGCCGAAAATTACTTGATCCCGAAACCGAGGTATTCGGCTATGGAAAAAGCCGTGTCTTTGCGTATACTACTCGTGTACAAAGTTTCAAAGACTACTTGTTGAATGCCGAATGCACCGTATACTCGAAGTTTGATGTGATAAAACATATGTTATCTATGCCAATTTTGAATGGACGGATTGGCAAATGGATTTTAGCTTTATCAGAATTTGAGTTGAAGTTCGAATCGGCAAAAGCCATCAAAGGTCGGGTCATTGCCGATTTTATTACCGAACATCGTGACCCTTCGCTTGATCTCGCTTGAAATTACCCCTTGGGCTTTATTTTTTGATGGGTCATCATGTGGCAAAGGTGGGGGAGTAGGGATCCCGCTAATTTCTCCCGCAGGTGAGATGTTTGAATTCGCCATTCCTATACAACCCACCGTCACAAATAACCGAGCCGAGTACGAGGCACTGCTTTGAGGGCTTCAATATTTGAGAGAAGCCGGGGCCGTTTCAGTTGAAATCTATGGAGATTCAGAGTTGGTCATCAAGCAATTGAACGGCCAATACGAGTGCAGGAGCGAGACGCTGAGGAGTTACTACGAGGAATGCAGAGAAATCTTGAAAAGCTTTCCACTGGTAACCCTACAGCACATTCCTAGAGAGCATAACGAGGAAGCAAACAGGCTGTCTCAGAGCGCCTCTGGTTATAAAGAGAATCAAGAGGCATTTGCTGCAGAGGTGAGTGCACTAGGGGCGGATCTTATAGAAGATGATTGGAGGAAAGAGATCGTTGATTATTTGAGAGATCCATCCCGAAAAGTCTCTAGGAAGCTCAGGTACAAGGCAATCAAGTTCGTTCTTCTGGATGATAATTTATTCTATAAATCATTAGATGGAGTATTGCTACGATGCCCGGGTCCCGAAGAAGCCAAGAACATGATGAGCGAGGTGCACGATGGGATATGTGGAGCGCACCAATCGGCCTATCGGATGAAATGGGTTATTAGGCAAGCCGGATGCTTTTGGCCGACGATATTAGAGGACTCGCTTTGAGTATTACAAGGGGTGTCAAGATTGCCGGAGGTTCGGGAATATTCAAAGAGTCCCCGCATCGGCATTGAATCCCATCATCAAGCCATGGCCATTCGAGGGCCGGGGTATAGACTTGATTGGCCAAATTAATCCGCCGTCTAGCAAGGGGCATAAGTTCGTGCTTTTGGCTACGTAGACTACTTCACCAAATGGGTCGAGGCGGTCCCACCGAAGAAAGTGACGTCGAAAAAACATGATCGAGTTCGTCAAGGAACACATCATCTATCGATTTGGGATCCCTCAGACGATTACCACTGACCAAGGGGCACAATTCGTGTCATTGGAATTTAGAGATTTTGCCGAAAGCATGGGAATCAAGTTATTTAATTCTTCTCCATATTACGCCCAGGCTAATGGTCGGGCGAGAGGCTTCTAACAAGATCATGATCAAGCCGGTACGAAAGAAGATCGATCGAAGCCAAGAAGGTGGCATTCGGTACTCGGTGAAGCGTTGTGGGCTTACCGAATGGCCCCCCATGGAGCTACAAAGACTTCTCCTTACGAGTTGGTTTACGGGCATCACGCGATCCCCGCCCCGGGAAATGCAATCGAGTCAAGGAGAGTAGTGCTTACGCAAAACGATTTGAGCTCCAAGGATTACGGTGGCCTAATGATGGATGAGTTAGAAGATTTGCATATGATCCGTCTCGGGGCCCCGGAGAACATCGAGAAAAAACAAGCCGCGGGTCGCCAAATACTATAACAAGAAAGTAAAGGTAAAGCAATTCGCGAGAAGGCGATCTAGTTTGGAAGGCGCTACCGCCGATTGGAACTAAATACGGTGAATTCGGCAAATGGTCCCCTAACCGGGAGGGGCCTTTTCGTGTGGTCGGATGCGTCCCCGGTAATGCATACATATTGAAAACTTTGCTTGGGAGAAGAGTTTTCCGCCGCGATAAATGGGAGACATCCGAAGAAATATTATCCTAGCATTGAGATCGATCGATGATTACACGCATCCGGCACAAAGAATAGCCGCGCTCAAGAATGAGGCCGCCTTTAGAACAAAATCCATGAACAAAAGAAGATGGCCGGTGCACGGACGCATTGCCCTTAGCTCAATACTACATTACAAACTTGTTTCTTGCGGGATTACACATAGCAGCCCTGAGGGTCAAGTCCCCTAAGGGGTGGGAAGCAGAAGGCGTGGAGAAAGAAGCGAAAGTATGATTCAATCTTTTCTTTGCTTCTTCGGCTGCTGCTCCCTCTTCAGTTGTTCCAGGACCACCGTGACGGCGACTTGGAACGCATGAGGATGATCGTGATTGGCGGCCTCTACCAAGCTATCCCAGGCCGCCTTCAGGTTGCTATACCTGTCAGAGACATCTGGAGCAAAGGAATCAAGGTTAGGGGCAAGTAATCCAGACGCAAACGTGAAGGAATCAGAAGAGCAGTAGAAGGTTCCTGGAGGAGAGCGGAAGAGGAAAATCTCAGGTAAAATTGAAAACCTAATGCCGAACAAAGGTTTGGAGGGGTGAATTTACCTGAGCAGCTTGGTTCTGAGTTGCCATTGGAGATTCGAGCTCGGAACGAAGGGGATCTAGGGTTGGATCTGAACGAAGAATCCGGCGGATTGCGAAGAACAAAAGTTGACAGGTTTGGCTCAAGGATTCGTGGCTAGAGTCAATTGTGGAACAAAATTACTTTTATCCCACAATTGAAGGGGCATATGTTAACACCAAAATTTGGTAAGGAGTATGACATGTGGGTCCGATTCGAAAGAGAGTCCGTCTGGTGGAAGGAAAGATATTTTCAGAGATTTTCGGCAGAAGGATCCGCGGTCGGCTATCTGCTCCAGTTCGGCAAAGGAACAGTAGAGCTGATTTTGCGGGATTGGACGGTGACGTGGCTCAATTAGAAGAAGCGAATGGATGGACAAAGCGATCGAGTTTAGTTAGGCAATGAATCCATTCGCAATTGTAATCGCAGGGTATAAATACGATCCCCGGATGTATGTAACGGACACGTTCATTCCTCAATACACACCGGCCTTACGCCAAACCCTAGAGTCCTTGTCGTGTCGTCGAGTTCTTCGAGAGGGCCAATCGATCCGTCGACCTCCGTGAGTACCGGCAACCTTGTATCATGTCTAGTATCATGCGGTGGATTTAGATCTGATGCAAGTAGTCTTGTTACCATGCTTCGTGTCATGCGGTAGATTCAAGCTTGGTTCAAGAGGGTTTCTTGTTAGATCATGAGCCATGCGGTAGGCTAAGATCTAGCTCGAGGCTAGTTATCGGCTCTATTGGATTTTGGCAAGATCCAATAGATTCATTAAGTTATCCCGTGTTATCATGAGTTTTACTTTATGTTTTAGTTCATGTAACACACCTTTGCCCAATCTAGATGGGTTTGGATCGGCTATACTTCTTTTAAGATCTGTGTACGAGCAGGTTTCGCGTTTTGACGCATGGGTCTTGTGCTCTCCGATAGCCGAAACCGAATCGATCTAGGTTGTCACGTGTTGCGGGTTCAAGCTTGCTTCGTGCGTATAAATCTTGAAAGAACCGGGTATCATGCGGTAGATGCAGGTTTTTGGGTTGCTTTGGAGCTAGTCATCCGGTGGATTAGATTTCCAATTCAGTCTGATAGATTTGTTCACGTGGTAATGTTTGTTCCTTCTCCATGGACCCTGATCGGTACATTCACCCGTATTCGGTTATGTTTTCACGAGTAGATCACGTGCATTGTTTGTGCCTTAAGTGATGTATGCTTTTAGCTTTCCACATTTAGATTGTATCATGCGGTGGATAGATCTATTTGTGGGAAGTGGTACGTTTTCATGCAAATCGTATCATGCGGTGGATAGATTTGTTTGCTATCGTACCCGACAGGTTTTAAAGTGCCTAGACATGCGGTAGACTAGTGCTTTGAACCTATGCATGCTTATTTAATACATGATCATGTTCGTGCTTTACCTCATTTTATTTAATGACAAACCTCACGGGGATCGGTCGTAACTTCATACTTGCATCTTTATCTATACAAAGACCGATCGTCGTCACGCTTACGTCATCCATTCGGCAGTATTCTTTTTTCCTTTATAATGGTCCGGATGGTTGTGATTCTTTGACAGATAGCTCTACATAGCTACGTGTCATTCTTGCTTGGCTGCTTGGCCATAAATATGGAACTGTCTGGTACCACCCGACACGTTCCAAGCTTTGGTATCTAACTGCTTTATCTTTTGTTAATTTTCAGGAAAAATTGACTGGCACGTCATTTGCTCTCTGCGCGTGCGAAGCTAGCTTTTTCGGCTTGCTGTGTGATTGGCGTTGAGTGCACATTTTGCGTCAACAAGGCTAAGGTTGTGGTTCATTTGGCTAAAGTTAGCATCATACTCACTATTTTGTTGTGGTTGATGCAGAGTAATCATGTTGATGTCTTTGTGCTGGCATGTTACATCTGAGTGAACAACTCATCATCACTGACCGGCATGGAACTTAACAAACCTCTTACAATTTTCAAACAAATTGTCCGAAATTCTAGATACAAGATACGAACCCAGTATGAACCCATAGACTTCCAGTTCTCTGATTAGGTAATCTACCTCGGCACTTCGCTATCATCGAATAACATGTGGTTTCCTTTCACAGTCCTAAGGTAGACGTAACACTGCAAAAGAAGAGCAAAGGAAAAAAACAAAGAATGAAAAGGAAATAAAAGAAACAATGGCAAATGAAAAGCGAGGAGGGAAAAAAAGTTACATCGCATTAACAAAAGCAAAAGCGTTCCAAAAGCACAATCAGAGCCCGGTGATGATTCCCAAAAGGCATCATCATACATGGTCGGTAGTGGTAGGAGTAGGGACTCTTGGATGATCAAGAGCTTACATCACGATGACGTCATGCTATACATGCACGCTGTACAAACCAAGCAACACAGGTGGCGTACAGAGCACTTCTCGTTGCCTCCTTCAGCACCGGAGCGCCGTGTTTCCATACCAATCAAACCTTGATTAGCTAGCTACATCTGCGTTAATTAAGCTGTTAAAAGAGGACTTTTTTTTAACTGCTACTTGGCCTCTTTTTCGGACGGATTTGCCCTTTAATTTCTATGTGCATTCTAATTGAACTAGGGATATCTGCGACCTCATCAAACAGATGGCTCTTGGCTATATGCATGGAACATCTCTCTGTTCGTTGCTCTCGTAGAGCCGCTGCTAATGGTAGTGTGCCAATTGATCATGTCCGTCCGATCAGATCTTCCCGTGTTCTGACTTCTGAATTCTGATGCTCATAGCGGAACAGCAGATGATGATGGTTGGAGCTCCACATCGAGGAATTCAGTTTCAGCATTGGCAGGCCCGGTCTGGAAGTAGGTGGAGACTGGGTCCCCCGCAGAGTCGACGAGTGGGTCCAAGCCCGTATGGTCCAGTAGGTCAGATTGGGCCTGAAGATCCTCCACTGGGCCCCACAGGCCTAGCTCCTTCGCCAAATTCTCCAACCACCCGTTCGCCGCCTCCTCCTCCCCTGTTGTTAAGCTGATGGCGCCGCCCGTACATGGGGCTGTTGCATCGCCGTGGCGCACGCCGCCTGAGGCGTCGGCGCTCTCGCCGTCGATGATGCTCCAGATATCCAGCTCGATGTCGATCACCGGCAGCTCGATCAGCTCATCCACGCCGCCGCCGATGCACGTCGTCGTCAGGGACGACGAGGAGCATGACGAGGACAGCATTGGCTGCGCCGCCGCCGCTGACGCCATGGGTGCGTCCACCAGCATGTCGGAGACGTCGATGTTCTCTAGCAGGAGGTCGGACACGTCGACCGCGTCGGGCTCCTTGCTCGTGCCGCACTGGTCACCGGAGTCGCTGCCCCCGGAGCTGTCGTTGTTGGTCGTCGTCGAGGAGGACGCTGAGGACGAAGCGGTGACCGGCGTGCTGGCGTCGTCGCCGCTCGCTGCTCCGCCGTTCTTGGCCGCGCAAGCCTCCTGCTGCTCCCGCAGCGCCGCCTTCTTCTTCAGGTGCGTGTTCCACACGTTCTTGATCTCGTTGTCCGTCCTCCCCGGCAGGCACGCCGCGATCTTGGACCACCTGAACAGATCAAATTCGTTCAAAACCATCAGTTCCTTAGCTTATACCCAAGAGGGACGGTGTCGATATCCGTTGTGCAACGATCGAAGAATGTTTAGCGCTTACTTGTTCCCGAGCATGCCGTGCAGCCTTATGATGGTCTCCTCCTCCTCGACGGTGAAGTTGCCGCGCTTCAGGTCCGGCCGCAGGTAGTTGATCCACCGCAGCCGGCAGCTCTTCCCGCACCGCAGCAAACCTACCCAGAAGCAAAGCCAAATGAAAATCGATCAGCAAACAACGCTACAAAACTAACTGCAATCCTCTGCTTTGCCTCCTGCAAGGCTGTAACTCGCCATGCACATTTTTGCAATGCTCAGCTAGCACTAGCACTAGCACTAGCAGTATATCTACCTGCTTGCTTGGGCAGCGCTCGCCAGTTGGCGTGGCCGTGCTTCTGGATGTAGGCCATGAGGCGCATGTCCTCCTGCGGCGTCCACGAGCCCCTGTTGAGCCCCACCTTGGCGCAGCACGGCGCTCGACCTCGCCCCATGCCGATCTCTCCCTGTAGTACGTGTTCGCCGGAGCTGTCACAGCTCACCGGGGTTCTGGCTGGATGATGCAGAGAGCAGTGAGCAGAGCACGGCTCGGGGAGGGGCAGGGTGGTGGTATATATGTGCGCGCGGCTGAGGTGGGCAGCAGCTAGCGCTCTCCTCCGGCAGTGACAGGTGACGTGCAGACAGACCCAGACCCAGCAGTTGCCCGCCCCTGCCTCTTCTACCTGTAAGAATGCGCTTACCAAACCCCTGTCCCAGGAAAGCAACGCCCTGTGGACCGTGAGCTTTGTGAGACAGTGATGAGTTCGTGGCTCAGATTGCTCAGCTGAGGGCCTACGGACTGTTGTTAATCAGGACATGCCCTTCATTTTCTGGGGTGATCAGGCCTGGTGATCCTACACGTGTACGAGCTAAAGTCTACGGATAATCTTAAGCTGCTAATGCTTGCAAAAGAAATTGGTGTGGAGTTTGGAGTAGTTGAGAATTTTTTGAAAAGCTTGCCCTTTTCTGTACCGGATGGATTGCACTGTATATTCAAGTATATCCTTTGCTATTTGTATTTGGAGCTCTATTTGTTAATTTGAAATCCAGTGCCTTTTTCAGTAGTCAAAATGAGTTCATATTATCTCTACCACTAATCTGATTCTGATAGGCATCAGGTACATATGTTAATCTGAACTTGGGATCCACTAGTATAAGGTACATATTATCTCTATCCTTTCTTAATTAATATTTTTTACATTGTTCCTTTATCTAAGAAATATTAATTAAGAAGGATAGAGAAAGGTCAGTTCATGGAATGGTGAGGCCTGTATATCACGTAACATCAACCGTCTAATGTTAGCCTCAATAATGTTGCCACGGCTGTAACATGTATGTAAGTTCAGGTCTGGTTAACTCAGAAGGGTGCTCATCAACTCGAAAAGATCTGGGCAACATTTGGCTGAAATGTCACGCCGCATGATCTCGTGGTACCTGTGGCTATCTAACTCCATTTTTCTTCTGTTTTTCCTTTTTCTTTTTCGAGCAGTTGAGTCTCTAACGTGTATTTGAGTAGAACATTCAAAATAAAGCGTGATACTGATACCCTGTTTAGGTGATACCCTAATCAAATGGAAGTGTTCTCCCATAGCAGTATTATATATGAAGCTAGCAGGTCTGTTTGCTTGAAAATAAATCCATATATGCATAACTGTTCTTCCTCTAGATTACTATTTCAGCACACAAGTTTTCTAAAAACTGTTCATGGTTTAATGGCTCACCTGCGAAAAACTGTGATTGCAGCATTTTGGTAGAATTCCATTTCAATGGAACAAACCGTAAGAAAAAACAACTCAATCAATACTAGTACCCTCCACAAGTTCACATTAGTTTTCAGGCGACGCCGAGTGTTCAGAACGTTGAATGAGACGGTTTTCTGGATGTGCTAGGTTTTCAATCAGAACATTTATTATCTCGGACTGTTTCTGTAGTTTTAGAGTCTTCCTGAAGGTTGCTGCTAGTCACATGTGTCTTGAGGACATTGGCATTTGTTCCTAAAAGAAATGCAATGGATGTGAGTGATATTCTAACTGTGGCTCAGTTTGCGTTATGAGTTTATGACAGCCACTCGGTGCGTCAGTGAGATTGTGGGTATCTGCAGGTTTATGTATGATGGCACATATTTTGTCTTTCACTCCTTCCATGTATACTCACTGTCCAAACAAGTGGAACAAAACAAACTACTAGCTAGTGTTTCAAGTCAATTTAATTAAGCAACTAACTTATAAAATTTATAACTGCTTCAATGATCATAATATATTTGAATACCACTCCATGCTTTTGGCAAGAATCCATCAAATTCATTACTCTAGTCTAGTTGACCGTGAGGGGTGGTGAGGTCCCAAAGTTCCAAACAAGCCCCCCGCGTTTTCAAATCGCAATTCAAAACGACTTATAATCTGACAGTGCCGAATCCTGTAGAAAATCCGACAACGGCAGTGAAGATCAACGACCAGGCATGCATTTCCACTAAAACAGCAGCCGTCGCCAAGTGGACAATACCATTTACAGTCATTGTTGATTTCTTCTGATCCGTGACAAGTTCCTCACCAGCTGCCATCGCTGTATACACCGTTCTCACCTATGAACTTTGCTGCATACTACTCCTGGTGGGTCGTACAGATCCAGTATTGTTCCAACCACCCATCCCTTTCCAGTTTCCAGGGAGCAAGCCCTGATTGGATTGACGCGCAAGATCCCAAGTCTTTTGAGTTTAGGGTGACCAATACTCGACCAGTACCTGCTCCTACTGTTTTACCTTCTCGCACCTAACCCTTGACATGTTTCCAAATCGAAAATTTGGCTTTGGCACCTGCGTGAATTCGTCATGTGTGGAAATAGCGATGCCATAGGCCGCTGTAGGCTCAAAAGCCTAGAGCCCTGCAGAGGTCAGGGGCACGAATCAGACGACGCTGGCTTTAACGACCGAAGCATCCTGGGTAAGCTAGAGCTTACCCAAGTGACGTTCTAGCTAACCTCATTGAACGCCTGAGCAGAGACCATCATGGTTGCGATCAGTGAACTCGTAGCAACGAAAGAGACGTCCGGGGGCCCCGGACACAAGCACTGCACTGGTGTGTGTGTGTGTCAAGTATAAACAAGATGTATGCGTCAGTATCTATCTGAAGGCCAAAAGCTCAGTTTTGGGAGGTGAAGAAAAGATGCATGTACTGATGTACGCATCACGACGACTGGTGGCCCTGTCCTTCGGTACAAAAGATACGCAGAGAAGGATAGTGGATGGAACCTGTACTTAATTTGATAGAGATTAATCAAATTGTTCTGGCGATAAAACAAAATAAAAAGTAGCATTAAGAAGTCCACAGTGTCCCATATACTGTAGCACTGCATGTAATTACGAATAGTCTTGTATAAATGTGATTAGTGATCAAACATGAGGTAACAGTAATGGTTATTGTCTTTCTAGCTATGATCTTGATTTTTTGTTTGTTTGCTTGTGAGACTTCTTCCTATAAGCATTACAACCCCCTTTGGCAGGGCTCCACGAGCGGCTCCAAAGCCGGCTCCGATCGGAGCCCTGCCAAACGGCCGCGGGGCGGAGCGGCTCCGCGCTCGGGCTCCAGATAGTCAGAGACGTTTTGCAGTAGGAGCCGTTGGAGTCACGAAAGAGCAGCTTTGCCGCTCCGGCTCCACCTCACGGGAGCCCTCCCAAAGAGGTCGAGCACCAGCCACGTTCCCTAAAGATATGGAAATGGCAATGCCCTTTCAAACTGCTGCGAGAAACACACGTGAACGGACAAGGAGGATGTAAGACATTTGCAATATTGTGTGTGTTATGTACCGCCTCCGTGACTTCGCCCCCTGAAAAATACAATCCTAATATATGAAAAAAATATCTCAAAAAGAGTGCAATTCTAGAAAATAAATCTAATTACCTACATAATTAAGTAATCAGATCTGATATACATGTCATAACTTACTGCATGTGGCTAAGAAATAATCTCTGTGTTGAGTTGAGTGGTTGAAGTTGTTGTGTGTGTTGGCATTCCCGATTTGAATAACTGATTTCCGATGACGACACTTTTCCGATCGAAATATTATGTTCCTGATATCCTTAATTCAAATTTTGTTTTCTCGATCGATTTTCTTATTATTCCCGTTCATAAAAAAAAACTGAAACGGGAATTGTTAAGACATTTTCTCCACCGTTTCCAATCCCTGCTTTTGGCTCAACTCAGGCCCCCTACCTACACCCGAGTGACTAAGGGCATGTTTGATTCCCATAAGAAGGGTGACCTAAAGTGCAAAAAGTGCAAAATAAGTCACCTGTGAAACCAAACAGCCATAACTTAAAGTGGTGTGACTTATAAGTCCTATAAGTAGCTTCACCCCTACTTTTTTTGCAAGGATCTCCACCCCTACTTAAAGTGACTTATTTCCACCTTTTCCCTTTAGTACCCTGTGTGGAGGAGCGCACAGAGGGGCACAGTTGCGCGGCCGCTAGGGCCCAGACCAACGGAGGGGTGTGGTCGAAGTGAGAGAGAGCAGGATGCGCAACCATGTGCCGCCATCCTTAGCAAGGTTCCCTGGGTGTGGTCACCGGTGCCCATACTGACAGAGGGGCGCATGATCTTCAAGGAGGGGGGATGCATCGGAGGGGTGTGGCCAGAGGGAGAGAGGAGGTGGCGTGTGTGAGAGGATGAGAGGGAAGAAGAGGAAGGGGAGAGGATAAAATGGTATTGACAATACTAGAATCTTTGATATGTTATTAACAACGTGTCAAGTAGAATCTTTATGCACTGGTGTAGAAACGCTCCCAAGCGGTGTTGCTACTGCAACGTGGCCAGAGGGGGGGTGGGGGTGGGTTCTAGTAGTGTGATTTTGCAGATTGGACCTTGGAAAAATATTTCTTCACATATTAGACCTTGAATGGAATATAAGTACCTAGTTTTATGTACACTGATGGAGAGGAGCTCAATTTTTTCCCCTAAAATCTTCTTTCTCACGTACCTAAACCAACTTTAGGCTTTGAAATCTACCAACTATATTGGAGATGTCCTTAGGAAGTACATTATGCATAGTCATACTATATATCAATGTGATTAGTGATCAAACACGGGTAGCAATGTCTTTGTATGATCTTGATTTTGTTTGTTTGTGAAACTTCAGTTCCTGTAAACATTACTTCTTCTATCCATCATGAATGAAAAAAGCAGAGCGCCTGCCACTTTCCCTCAGAAATGGGAATGCCCTTCAGACTGCTATGAGAAATACATGTGAAAGGACAAGGAGGATGCGAGACATTTTGCAGCACCCGCGATTGTCTTTGTACATCGTACGTACTTCACTGACTAGTAGCGCACAAATAAAGATGCTATGCTCCTTTTGCCGTTCAGCGTGAAGTCTGTAGCCCATACACACTGCCTTTTGAAAGACGGACTCGGAAAGCCGGAGCAGGTTCACCAGCTCATGTGACATGCGGAGATGCGAGGGCGCGAGGCCGATCGTCGATCTCTGTTTCCATTCCAGGGCCGGGTGCTCCAGCTCAAACACGGGGGACGGGGAGCAAATGCGGGAACGGCCGGCGCCTAGTGTGCGTGGCGTGGCGGCCAGGATGCGGCGCTACGCTAGGCACGATGGCATGCGAGCAGCTCGCTCGCTCGCTCGCGATCGTCAACACTCAACAGGCTCGCATCTCTTTCCGAAGGCAGTGTAACCACTCCTCTCCTGTGCACCGTCCCACACAACAGCACTGACTTCGCCGGCCGGATGCCGCTATTGCCCTGCTCGCTCTCCTCGAAAGTCCAAACGTTCCATTTCGTTCACGCCTCACCGCACAGGAGTCTGCCGGGACGCCGCCGCCGGACCGCGCTCAGCTCGTCGTCGTCGAGGCCGCAGCTACACACGTTTTGCTGATGGATAGACAGAGAGACCTTGCGAGGAAAACACTCGCAATCATTAGCTTCGCAAGTCATCGAGGTGGACTGTGGAGGCCTGATGGTGATGGGTGCCTGGCTGCGAGAAAGGTGAGAGCCTCAGAAAATTCAGAATGGGCATGTTTTTCAACAGGGTCACAGGGATAGTCCAACTTCTGGGACCTGTGCAGTGGTAAACCACACTTGGTTCGGTGTATCTCGAGATTCCGAAGGCAGCCGAGCCGCCGAGCTGCCAACCAGTGCTCCTACTACGACTATTCGTTTCCACAGAGACAGAGGCATTGCCATTGGGTATCTATCTGCCTTCTGTTTATGCAACTGAAGCCACGTTTCCCGTCGAGGAGCTGAAGGCCCCATTTGAACGTATCGTTCCAGATCCCAAAGATTGTTGAAGTATCTTGAATTAGAACGTTTGTCTCTTCTGAAACTTATGTTGAATTTGTGTTCAGAGGAAACATATGTTAAAACCACTTGCACGCACTGCCTGTCCTATACTGTACTATATTGCTAGTAGTAGTACTAGCTATCACTGTCAGGGACCCGTTTCTTCATTTGACCAGTTTCGTTTGCCTGTACCGTAGTCTCTTAGGTACAACAAGTTTTCAAAGATATCCTACTTGCTCTCCAACTTACGGAATTCTGAACAACTGGCCTGTACACTGCCTGGCACTTGTGGACAGAGAGAAATAGAAGGATTTTTTATGGTATCTCTGCAGCGCCGCCAAGGATCTTGGCACTGATCAAGCAAGACATGCGGCACTGATCAAGCAAGACATGCGGCTCAGGGAGGTAGCCTGTGGAGGGGGTGTAAATTTTGTTGGACCTTAATGTTGTCTCTATGTTTGAGTCGCGTTCTTTGGTTTTTTAATTACAATCTTGTAACAGTCCGCATTCTTTTTCTCCTTATATGATATGGCAGTGCTCCTGCCTCTCTTTCTAAAAAAAGATTTCAACTTTGAATTCGGTATGTGTCAATGCTTGCTTTACTTGCTTGATTGATTGAAAAATCCCTGCATACAATCAGTTTCCTATACTAGTTGTTTTAGGCTATACTTTCCTCAATCATATAATTTGACAATTATGATAAACAGATAGTGTGCTTTATCTTTTTCGTAGAAAGAACATTCTGGAGATTTCCATGCGAGTCCAAAATCAAACCATGTCAACATCTGCACGGGTACGTTTGGAAAGTGTCATGGGTACGTTTGGAAAGTGTCATAAATTAGAAATAAAATGTTAAAGACTAGCAAGCTTATTGTTAGATATTTTATTTATGTTGACTATAATTTACTCCATCCATTGAGTATGGAACAATAGACACTGTAGTCTAAACCGAGGACCTCAGAGGCTATCACACTATAGTCTGCAGTTCATGTTCAACATGCCGATTAAAAGTAAGCTGTTGATCATGCATGAAACATGGCCGATATATTCGTGTGAGTAGTCGGTCCTGGACCGATACGGCGAACCAGAGAGGGGGAGTGAATGTGAGCCGATAAAAATTTTTCTCGAAGGAGATGGAGACTCCAACAAGGAGAACACGGCTTCCAACACACATCTCCGACTCACTACCCAAGTTGGTCAAGTCCACGCAGCCACTAAAGTGCTACTGGACCTAGGAACCAACACACAACCTTCCGAGCCAAAACACACCAACACGCACAGCGGAAACTTGCACGGCTTGCTGTCTGTGCTGCACCGGTCCGACCGATGGCCTGCGCCGGTCAGACCGGTGATACCGGTCAGACCGGTGGACAGTGCCGGTCAGGCCAGTGGCTACAGCAGCCGCACAACAAGCGTTCCAGAGAACCTTAGTGATTTCTCTAGGCCCTGAAACAAAAACGCCCCCAAAACACAACCTCCACGGAAGGAAAACCCTACACAAAACCTAACAAAACAACACCAAACAGACCAAGAACAGACCAGCAACACCAAGACCCAAAGACACATGAGTCAAGCAGTTCACCCGAGGCAAATCCTACAAGTGACTCGCACCGGTCAGACCGGTCAAAAGCACCGGTCAGACCGGTGTAGCCTGGGCAGCTCGGGATGAACAACACCCGCGGGTCAACTCCTCTAAATCCAAACTTCGATCTCCCGAATCGCTCCACGGACTTGAACAAGACTTTGGGGATAATAGGAACACCTCATGAGGAGTCCATAGCCACGATTTTGTCCACCAAAACTTGTCAAATCAAGAGGAATCGAAGAAATCCCGCAAAGAACTCCTTTAACCCTAGAAAACCGAAAACCCCAAAATCGAGCCCCTTAACTCACGGATTTGGGAGGGGAATCAAAGGCAAAAGAACCACGAAGGGTTCACACGAATTCCCCCCATCAAATCCCCAAGAGCAAGGTCCCGAAAACACACCGAGAAAACCACCAAGAGAGGGCTCCAAAAACCACCACCAAGAACAACCGGGAACAACACAACAAAGTCTTGAGGAACCACGCCGAATCATCTATACATACTAAGGAGGTTCATACAAGGTCTAGCTTGCCGCCCGATCATCCAACCCTCTCACAAAATCTCACCATGAAGCTCTCAAGCTAATCCTATGGAAATCTTAAGAAAATAGGAAGGGAAAATAGGAAAGCAAAATGAACTAGGGTTCCAAGGGATGGCTGCCATCCTCTCACCTCATGGGTTAATAACTAGGGATACAAGTCCCTCAAGGGCGGTTTTGGAAGTCTTCAAATTTTCTCCATCGGACGGATGCCCGGCAACCGCACCGTGCTTAGCCTCGACGCAAGACATGCGATCCCGACGCGTGTCCTCCGCTTCGAAGATTCCGGACTGCGTCGTCGCACACCGGTTAGACCGGTGCTCCTCACCGGTCAGACCGGTCGGACCCACCGGTCAGACCGATCTGGGGCTGCTGCAGCACCGTCTTCGGTTCTTCAGTCTTGGCTTTGTGGATCAACCAAGGAACCCAGTGGTTTTCTGGTGAACCACTAGAAACCCCGCGAACTCGGTGTAGCCTCTGCCAATCGCCACTCATGACTCGACTCCCACGTAGTCCCGACTCGACCTTGGTTTTGAGGCTCAACCAAGAAACCGTCCATGACTTCATCTTGTTGTTCATGCCACCATGCGGCCCGCACTTGACCCCGCTGGCCACCGGGTCCCTCGAACGAAGCCTACTTGTCTTCTCCACACCTGGAGGCCTCACCAGCGACGACATTTCGCGCTTGTTCTTCACCTGCACCAACACCAGTCAAGTCGCAACCTGCACCTGCAATACTTAGCCAAGAATCAGTCCACACAACGTTGTCAATCACTCATCACACAAGGAAGCGACCATCCACCGGTCCTCGAACCACACATGGTCCTGAATCTCCCCCTTGATGAGTGCATTGACAACACCCACATAAAGTAACATGAGAGAAAAGAAAAAGAAAAGAAACGAACAAAAAGAAACTCCAACAAGCGATCGAAAGCCAAACAAAGGCCAAGAGCAAGATCACTTGAAGAAGGCAAGTCTCTGACCCCTTAGGCAAGGGCAATGACTTGACACATCCGAGACTAAACTATGCTCAAGCAAAAAGCGCAAACCACCAAACCAAAGTTCGAAAAACCACAAAGAGCTCCCCCTGCACACATGCAAGCTTTCTCGGAACCAATGCAACCCCCCTGGCACTACAAGGTTTTCCCCCTATTGCAACAAATCCCTTAGGCAACACCACTATTTCGGTTGCAATAGGGGGGTACTATTGCACCGAAACGGTGATTTGGTTGCAATTTGTGTGTCTATTGCAACACAAAATTTGAGTTGCATTATCTATTTGTTCGGTTGCAACATGTTGACGCTAATGCGCCCTTTTTTAGGATTTCCGTTGCATTTGGTTGGAACTAATGCCACCCCAA
Source organism: Cenchrus americanus (assembly GCA_947561735.1). NCBI lineage: Eukaryota > Viridiplantae > Streptophyta > Magnoliopsida > Poales > Poaceae > Cenchrus > Cenchrus americanus. Next base: position 25,036,086 of record OX387241.1, on the reverse strand, counting down.
TTTTGTGTTGCATTAGCATTTCTTACGTTGCAACGAAAGTTGCTATAGCCACCATACTAGGGATGGTTGCGTTTGAACAAGTATGTCGCAACGTAGAATTTTGGTTGCAAATATATCTTTGCGATGTTGCAACAAGTTGGCGCTAATGCACCCATTATTCAGAATTGTGTTGCATTTGGTGGGAAATATTGCTACCCTACTTCTGCGTTGCACTAGAAATTCGAGTGTTGCAATATAAACTTGCTATGGCTACCATACTAGGGTTGGTTGCGTTTGAACGGCCTTACGCAACGTCTTATTTGGGTTGCAAATATCTTTGCGTTGTTGCAATACAAGGAAGGCTACTGCTTCGTTTCTAGCCTCAAGGAGGAATATTGTGTACGTATTGCCACAAAATTTGTTTAGATGAAAAAAATCTGCTATGGGGTTGTAGCGAAATTTGAAATGCGATTTAATAAATAAATTTTATTATGAAAAATCTGAATTTTAACAATATGGTATAGACTATATGTACCATGAAAAAAAGAGAGGAAAAAAAAATTGTGTTCTATGGGGATGTGGGCTAAGCCGGACCACAATAGGCTCAACCGGCGAGCGTAAAGCCCGGCGAGCGGGAGCCCGAGTGGACCAAAACCAGCCCATTAAGCCCCAGAGCGCAAGTAGCAAGCATTAGTTGATGATGGTAATACGGAGTTCGAAAGCGCATGCACGCCTCTTTTTTTAAGCTGGGATACCCACTTCTCAGTTTACGGGGTGGCACTAAAGGTACTGGAGACTAGGATGTGAAAATGTCAAATGGGCCGATGAGAGTAATAAAAACAAGGATATGCCGGCCCAAATAGTCTATAACTTACGGCCTCCCCCACCCCCAATACACTTTTCTGCTCCCAACCACCCCCCCCTCGTCGGCTCGACCGTCGCGCCCACATCGAGATGCCCCCGCATCGCGGTTTCCCCTCGCGGCAAGCGGCGACGGCGGCCGGAGTGGCCGCATCGAGCCTTCCCGGACCGGTGGCGGGCGCGGACGAAGGGGCCGGGGCCGCGCCGCCGCCGTAACACGGCCCGAGCAGCCGCCACGGCGGCGGGGGCCGCATCGAGGGGATCCCGGAGAGCGGCGGCAGCGGACGGCGGGGGCCGCACCAAGGGTTTTCGGGCGAGCGGCGGCGGCGTACGGAGGTGCCACTACTCCACCACGCGAAGCGCGATGCACGCGGGCGGTTCAAGTGTTCCACACCACCTACCTCGTCGTCCTCCGCATGGTCGGCGGCACCCCAACCCCCGTCGTCCTCGGTACGGACGACACCGCCACCTCGTCGTCGTCGTCTGACGGCCCGCATCGCCAAGTCGATCCATCCGGTAAGGGTAAGCAGGCCCTAGTCGGATGCAAGCGTTTCAGAAGAGAAGTGAGGTACACTGCCCTACCCTCTTTGATTTTCCAGGAATCGTGACTCCTTTTGCAATTAGAAAAATGTTAGTAGTTCATAGTAATCAAAATTTCATACTAGATAATGGTAATTGTGTTTTTTGTGTGCATCCATCTCACCCCATACTAGATAATGATAATGATAATTGGCTTGATTTCTTGCCATCTTTTGCTGTGAATCCGACTTCGTGTACATTTGATCACAATCCTGAAAACAAAGCCAGCCAAATGAACGCAGGCTGTCCCATTTAGTAGGTTAGGCCTTTTCTCGGCGGTGTAGTCGGGGTATCACGGGTAAATTGGTATACATTATGAGTCAAGAGATTGAATAGGCTGTTTAAAACCGAAAAACAAGAAATTGTTTTGTTTGCTCGTGCTAGTGAACACCGCTAATCGGTGAGGATCATCATTCCGGACTCGGATGCTTGAGCAGGACAATAGCAAGAAACCGTCTCCATCAAAAGCTTCGGGATCATCGAAAAGAAAGGTGCATTTTTTTGACTAATTTGCTGCATTGGCCACAGCTGTTGTAACACATTTCATGTTAGTAACTTGTGTTTGTTGTCTGCCATAGCAAATGCCCTTGCGCCAAATGGTTCAACAACTGAAGGAGCGCTATGATGATTTGCGGGAGCAGATTGAGAACCTAAGCGTCGACATTGCTGGAACGCAGGAAGACATGGAGATGACCCTGAAGGAATTCATGGAGACTGTTGCTGACAAGTTAGAAGTGATGGCGAAGAAGATCCGCAAGCTTCAGGATAAAGTCAATCGCAAGTAGTAGTAATCTAGCTTAGTACGTAACATAACCAGGTCCTAGGTGAATGTTATGCGGATGCTGGTGAATGGTCTAAGAATGGATGTGTATGTGGCAACATCTAAGTAATAACTTTGAACATTTATACATGCATCTTCGTATGTCTATGTGTTTGGATCCGGATGAGCCCTTGCAAAATATTTGAACTCATGAGTGACACAAATAGAAATCCGTTGGGTCCCGTCATGCATATTTGGACTAACCATCCGTCCGTTTTCGAATTGCGTCATGCTATTGTTTATGCTATTCATGTGAATGTTCACAAAGCATTGTGATCAACAATTTGGAGACTCTTCACTAGAACTCCCGAATTTTGTGTATTATTGTTAGCCTCTATAGTAGCCGATCGAAAAGAAAAATAATGAATTACACATATGTTGAAAACCCCCGAGAAAGGTCATACTACGTACAACCTCGTAAATATTGAAACCAGGTATTCCTTGGTTGTACTAAAATTTTGTCTATCGTGTATGTATTGCCACGATCGGATAGGGGCTCTTCCGATCCGGACCATTCCAAAATTCCGTCTTCGACAACCTCGGTTATTGTTGCGGAGATCTCCACGAGGGCCTCTAGGGGATCGATCTCCACGGCGATCTCCACGTGATTATTGTTGCGGAGATCTGAGCGGCGCTACGGCCACGGCCGGTACGTACCGATATCTTGATCTCGTATATATATCCAATCGTTCGCTGCATATATATGCATATTGGTATATATATCGTGATCAAGGTCGATTGAAATTAAACATGAACAATGCAGATTAACTAATGGCATCAGACGAAGATCGAAGTTGGATGCGCTTGCCTCGACACTCAGCGGATTGGCAGAAAATTTTTTGAATTTTTTTGCAAAAATTTACGGCCTCATCAGCGCGAGGTGGATCTATTGCGTCTCCATGTAAATTGTGTCAATGCATGATCAGACATTCCACCGTGGGTCGCATTCAAATTCATTTACTCAATAGAGGGTTTGCTGATTGTTTCATCGATGCTGGTAACATTCAAGACCAAACTAATACTTCTTCTCGTGGTCCCGTGAATCAAGATGTTACTGGCGATCTCAATAATCATGATGCACTACCTACAGCTGATGATACAACACATTTATTTGTAGAAGACGATGAAGAAGATGGTTTGGATGATAACCCTGCTGCCACCAATATTCTGATTAGAAACATTATCAGTGGCACTATACATCGTGGACAAACCGGAGATGAGGAAGAGGCAGATAAGCAGGCAAAGATCTTTTTGAAACTATTAGAGCAGGCAAAGAAGGAATTGTATCCAGGATGCAAAAATGCAACGAAGGTCTCTTTTATTGTGGAGCTTTTTCAGATAAAGTGCATGTATGGCTTAAGTAACGCGTCATTGGAGGCCATACTTAAGCTCTTTGGAAAGGTTCTCCCCGACCGCATTGTATTCCCGACTCCTTGGATAAAGTGCAAAGGGTGATTCGAGACCCGGGCTTGGACTATGTCAAGATACACGCATGCCAAAATGATTGTGTGTTATTTTTTGATAAATACGCAAATCCGGAAACATGTCCCATTTGTAAGGAGTCAAGGTGGAAAGTTGTAGATAAAACCTCGATAATAATTGCGGTGCAGTGGGTGCTACTTCGTTAAGAAGCGGTTACCGCTTAAGATCCTACGCTACTTTCCTCTTATTCCTCGGCTTCAAAGAATGTATATGTCAAAGCAAATGTCAAAGGATATGCGGTGGCACAAGAATGAATTGGTGAATGATGCGAAAATGCGTCACCCCGCTCGACTCAAAGGCATGGAAGCACGTGCATTCGCAGTTTAAATGGTTTTCGAAGGAGGAGGTCGTAACGTTAGGCCGGGTCTTGCTTCGATGGGTTCAATCCCTTTGGCATGCAAAGTCTTACGTATTCCATTTGGCCTCGTCATCCCGGTTCCTTACAATTTGCCTCCATGGATGTGTCGAAACAATCTAACCGGATTTTGTCAATGTTGATTCCTGGTCCAAAATCTCCCGGAATGGATATTGATGTATATTTGAGGCCCCCGATACCGGAGCTCAAGGATCTTTGGAATAATGGTGTTAAAACAAGAGATGCGGGGACTAAGAAGAATTTTAGATTGCGTGCTATACTTCTTTGGACAATTAATGACTTCCGGCCTATGCTATGTTGTCCGGTTGGAGCACTAAAGGAAAGTTTGCATGTCCATACCGCCACAAACATACCGAGTATTTGTGGTTGAAACATGGGCGGAAGCACTGCTACATGGCACATCGACGTTTTTTGGCCCCCCCGACCATCCATGGCGCAACAATGCGGTCGCCTTCAACAACAAGGTCGAAACCGAGGGAGGCACCGTAACCACTATCCGGTGCACGGTACTTGAGCGATATTCTACTTTTGAACAAGTAGAATTTGGAAAGACATTGTTATCAAAAAAAGGAAGCGTGACGAAGACAACGGATGGCACAACCGGAGGAAGAAGAGTATTTTTTTTGAGCTCCCTTACGGGTCTTCTTTGCTCATCGTGCATAATTTGGACGTGATGCACATTGAGAAAAATATATGCGAGAGCATACTAGGCACTCGCTTAAGTTGGATGGCAAATGTAAGGACGGGGAGAATGCTCGGCTTGACATGGAGCATCTACGGATACGACCGATCAAGACCCCGTGATTAAAGATGATAAGTATACCTTGCCATCAGCCTTGTACGAGTTAGATAAGGATGCCGGGAAAGTTTGTGTGAATTTCTATATGGAGTGAAGATGCCCGATGGGGTTTCCTCGAATATAAGAAGATGTGTTGATGTAAAGTCACGTAAGGTGTCGGGCTTGAAAACGCATGACTACCATCTAATTCTACGAAAACTTTTACCCTTAGTGGTGCGTAGGATTTTGCCGTAAGCCGTTGTCATTGGATTGATTCAACTTAGTAATTTCTTCGATGCACTATGTTCAAAGGAGTTGGTGGAATCGAATTGGACAGGCTCACTGTTCAATTAGGGAGGTCGTTTGTCGACTTGAGATGATATTCTCACCGCATTTTTTGATATCATGATCCATTTGCCCGTTCATCTAGCCGAAGAAGCTAAACTTGGGGGGCCAAGGTGTTACGGATGGATGTACCCGAGTGGAACGGTACCTACGCACCGTGAAAGGATATGTGAGGAACAAGGCTCACCATGAAGGTTCAATTGCTGAGGGATACATACTCGAGGAGTGCCTTACATTCTCGCTCAAGATTCTTGGACGTGGACACCAAAGACAATCGTGTTGATCGACATGAAACGGTTCGTTAATGAGCCACCATCTGGTTTGAGCATTTTTTCAGAAATGGATTACAAGAGGAGAGGACAGACGGTTGAAGAAATACCACCAAATGAGTTTCGGAAGATGAGGCACTACATAATTTGCAATTGTGATGAAGCTAGACCATATGTCGAGTAAGATGCACTACTGAACATCATTATTGCTTTTAATTTTAAATATCAAACTAACGGTAATATTCTTTTGTGTGCAGCGAGCATTTGGAAGAACTGAGGGCACATGGATCCAGAAATCTTGATAAGCGACATGAGGCTCAACTCGTAAGATGGTTTGAAAGCAAGATCACAGTTTACATGCTAGAGGGGAAGTAAGTTCGCATTTGTTTGCACTTGCTCAAGGACCGGATCCCCGACCTCGTACATTGAATAGATGTCATATCAACAATTGGTCAGTTTCGTACCGTTAACATCGAGAGAACCCTTGTGACACAAAACAAGGTGGTGTGCTTGTCAAGGGTGAGGCAGAAGGCACAAATTGGTATGGGGTGATTAAAAGAATGATCTCACTGGAATTCCCTGGACAAAAAGAAGTTATTCTGTTCCAGTGTGACTGGTTTGATGTGCCTCTTGTCACAAGTACCAACAGAGGCAGAGGATACAATAAAGATAAATATGGGGTCATTGACATCGATACTACTCGACACAAGTTTAGCAATGAACCCTATATTCTGGCAACACAGGCAGAACTGGTGTTTTATGTGAATCTGGTGAACAAACCTCGGGCCGGAGCAAGTGTTATTTCAATGAAACCAAGGAACTTGTTTGCCATGCCCGAATTAGATCTCGAGGACTCACTTGCCGTGGGTATCGAAGGTATTAATTTGCTCGGTGAACACCAGGTTTTGACAAATTGGTCTAGATCGGACAAGGAAGGCACAACCGGCGATGTCTCGATTATTAATCGAGTTCGGGCCGAGGCGGTTGACGAACCAGACGACGAAGTATTTGATGTTGATGATGAACATGATGCAGATGACACGTACATTGATGATGGAATTGTTGCACCAATAGTTCAAGATGCCCAAGATGATGAGTTTTTCAATTGATACTTACTCGACCGTAGTCATGACTTCTATGTTGCCATTATTTACTACTTCGGAAGACTTTTGCATAAATCTTAATATTTAAAATATGAATCTAAAAATTGGTATGACAAACAAAAATAGGGGGCTGTAGGGCGAGGCCAGGTCACCAACAGCTCTACCGGCGAGCGTGAAGCCCAGCGAGCGGGAGCCCGATGGGCCGGCCAGCCCAACAAGCCCGGAGGTTAGTAGAGAGGAAGCAGTGTTCAGAGGAGTTCGGGATGGCAAGCACGCCTCGCCTTATAAGTTGTGGTGCGCCCGCTTGAGGTAGCGGTGTGGCACTAAAGATTATGCTGATGTGCTGCTGTGCAGCGCTTCGCACACACCGGGAAGTAATAAGGACAAATGGGCCGGCCCAATCTCGGACTGCAATCCTTTTCTAACAAAAGGGCACATTGATAATTTGCATATGTGTTGTTGCTTTTAATATGTTGATATAGAAAATAAAAAATTGACTAACAAATGATACAAATTAATCTTTAGTAAATCAACAAATAATTAGAGTAATATGGAAGTTATCTGTCAAAATTGCCCAAATAAACAAGGCCTCCTAGTTTCAATCCATCACCGAATTACTACTAATATGTACACATATACTTGTTCCGAAAACCAAGAAATTCTACTTGCTACTTTTGGTTAGTACATTATTTACATGATTCTACAAATGAGCATCCGGCGTAAATCGGTAACCATGCTTGATCTCAAGCCGATTAGCAATCTCAAAAGACAAAAATGCATCCTTGGCGGTGTATTGCACCCGCCATTCGTGCAACACCCTCAAACCCCAAAGCCCGTGGTTCACATTTCGTCCTTGTACGGAGGTAGCTCCGATACTCGATTTCCAATCTTCTCCAAAGTGACGACCCGTAACCATTTCGGTACGTATGGCTATACTTCTCATCAACGTCGGCAACAATCGCTTGAAGGTCTTTCCAATTAGAAATCTTGACGCCGCGGTCCTCCCGTAGGCGTTCAAGCATCGTTGGTGATATGCGCTCCCACAAAGATGTGGCCTTCATCGCCGAGAAACTTGCTCAGGACATCAGGAAGCTTGTAGCCGGCATGGTGCACCTGTAAATAAGGCAGCCTCGAACCGACACACAATTGCGGCAATGCGAGCTTGTACCCGCCATCGCGAAGCCGAATCCACTCGGTGTCCAATCCCACGAGCAAACGTTCGGGAGGAGGGCTACCTTTGATTTCGTCGATGTACTCCGCCACTACTCCGCGTCGCAAGTGACGATGGTCTTGATGCTCGGGTACCGCTCCTTGAAGAATTCAACCTCGTGCATGGTAGTTGGGGGCGGTCCCCGCTCCTCCGAAAGTCGTGGACGGACGACGGCGGGGCGCCATTCGTCCCACTCCCGGCCGCTCCGATCTCGAACGTCGGCCGGATCAACGCGCGGCCTCCCACGGGTTGAGGGCGACACGCTTGGCACCCCGCGGTCCCAAACCAAGAAAACAAAGTTCCGAATCTTCAACCTCGTGACAAATCCACGACTAGCTAGCAACGATTGTGCCTTGCAGGACTAACCTTCGAAACGACGCTCTCTGCTGACGCGGCCGGGATTGCTCCGCCCGCATCACCTAGGTTACTGTAGAGGCCGGCGGCGGCGGTGGCCTCTACGGCATCCCCCTTCATTTGTGGGGCGCCGCCGTCACCCGATGCGTCGCTTCGGGTCATCGCCGCTGTTTTGAGGTCGCTTGCGATGGCGGTTGCAGAGATTGCAAGCTTTGGGGGGGTCGCCGGCAATGGCGGCAGGCAAGAAAACCCCTTCTCCTTCGATGCGACAGTGGGGGCGAGTGGGTGGGGCGGGGTAGGGAAGTGGCTAAACTAGTATATTCTATGCTGTCGTTTCGGCTTCATATACAGGTCAAATCGACGTGTTGGTTGCCGAAGCAATGGGCATGGCAAGATTTGAAGACAACCGGCAAGACGAAGGGGCGGCGGTTCCTAATTAACTGCTACACGCACGCGCGCCTGGGGAGTCGTGGTCTGGCCGCAACGCTTCACCTGCACCGGATAGTTGCATGCAAAATCACACTAAGGGTTTGATGTCTGAAAAGGTTTGCGTAAAGCTCTGTATCGCAAAGTAGATCCAAATTATTTATGTAGTTTTAGATTTCATCTACATTTACTACTCCATGGAGGTGCACCATTAATTACAAGTATTATAGTAAGTTATTTTCAAAACTACTTTCAAAATCCGTAGCTAAATACCTGGATTAAGTAGGTTCATTAGATTCGTCACACAAAGTTACGCCGACACGTGAAAAGGTTTTACAAATAAATTATATTTAGTGTTCCATTTATGAAAGATTCTTGGGGCTAATTTTATTTAGATGCGAACGGAAGAAGAAACGCGGCCGCCGCGCCCTCGCGATCTCCCACGCGTTCGGGCCTACGTACTCTACTCGAGTGCCCCGGACGCCCGTTCAACGAAGCTCCTAGCCTCCTACCGCGCACGCGTCGCCCTGCCGTGACGGGTGACAAGACGGCACGAGGGGCCGAGTAGTTTGCTTCGTACACCCGACCACGCCCCCCGCAAAGGTGAACAAAAATCGCAATGGCACAAACAAGGAACAATGCGAAGTTCGATTTCCTCGGCCACGAGGGGCCGGTACAGATTAATCTTAGAAAGGTGAGTTACGGCCGCCAATGTCGGCGGCGGCGCCGCTCGCGAAGCACGCCGTCGATGTCAACCCCGCGCGCGGCGGCATCGGCCGCAATGGGGAAGTGCGCCGCGTAGTGCCGGTCTTTGCCGCTCCGGCGGGAACGGCCACTCCGGCCGCGGATCGCCCAAGGGAAAGTCGACTTGCGCGTCCGCCGGCCGCGAGCGCGCGGGGCGGCTCCCCGGCGCGCACCGCACGCACCGCCTCCTTGACACGCCTTGGGAGCGCGCGAAGACGGTCGGGCGGCCAGCCGGAGCCCCGGCCGACCACCGTGACGGCGACCTCCGCCGCGCGCGTAAGTTCATCGTGGCGATCCTCCAGATCGTTCAGGCGGCGGCGCAGCTCCTCCGCCTGCTCGCGGCGGAAAGACGCCTCCGCCTCCTCGGGCGAGGCAAGAAACAATGGCGACGAGTCAAACAAGAGCCTAGTGGGCGGCGTGCACTGACGGAATACAGGAACTCACCAAAGCAGCCGGGCCTCCACATCGGCCTTGGCGCCGCGAACTTGGGGCCGTCTCCGTCTCGCCCGCCCGAAGGGCGGTGTGCATCGCATCCCGGTCCCCCTCCGGTCCCGTACCTTGCGCGCCGCGTCGTCTAGACGACGCCGCGTCCTCGCCGCTTCCTCCGCCGAGTCCCCGGCCTCCCCGACGAACGGGGGCGTCGCCCCGAGACAAGGAAGAAGACAAGCTCCAGGATTCCGACGACGAAGATCCACCGGACGGAGGCGCCGCACCGCCGAAGGACCCGGCCATATGTCGCACTAGGAAACGAAGAAGAATGACAAGCATCGGATCCTCGGCGAGCACGGAAATTATGGAGACAGAAGACACTCACCCCCCGGCGAGAAAGCAACCGACGGAGACGCGGCGGGACCGACGGCGACGAACCCCAGGGGCCTCTTCTGCGGGGCGCTTCTCTCCGGCCATAGATGCGCGCAGGGAGTCGAGGGGGCCGGGAGAGGAGCGGCTACTCAAGATCGACGAGAGCGGCGCGGTGCAAAGGAGCGGGATTGGAAAACACGACGAGGCCCCGCGGTTATATAACTCGCGTCGGGGCAACCGCATTCGTACCACCGCCGTGTGGGGCCCACGGATCAATGACTAAAAGGCGAGAATATCCCATTGCGGGGACGCGACCCCACTAACTCGGCGGGGTGGGGGCGGTTACCAAGGGTCAATGACGGGTCTACCCGGCCACTTGTTGGCCCACAAATCGATCAGTACGGAAATTTGACCCCATCCGTGGACAGAGTTGCGGGACCCACTCGTCGGTAGGATTGTTGCGCCAAACGCTCGGCCCGACGAACCCGCGAGAGATTTCCCCATTGGACGAGTTGTGGGCCCCACTGTCGGCACCCAGATTGGGATGTGTTCTTGAGTTGTTCATGTTCATAATGAACTTGATCATTTGTATCGTTTAATCATAACTTCAAAGTTGTTTATATTTGTCAAATGACGTCCAAATCGGAATTTTTTTTTCCCTACATTCTTATGACAACATAATCTAGATCATGGTGTCCACTCCATATCGTGTCACAAGCGTACGAGCAATAATAATTTGAAAATAGAACATTTCATAACTAGATTCAAGATTTTCAATCGATGAGACGACGTCAATTTGAAATGAGATGAATACCAAAGTTTCATAGCTCGTCGAGATGAACAAACTTTATATTGGTTGGATTCTCATTTGAAGAAGGGGTACGATCACGTAGAACAAAAATGACATGTCTCCGACCAAGTTTCTTAAACAATGAGAGTGAACCTAGGATTAACTAACAATGTGTAGGACCACTTCTTCAAATGAGAATCCAACCAATATAAAGATTGTTCATCTCGACGAGCTATGAAACTTTGGTATTCATCTCATTTCAAATTGACGTCGTCTACTGATTGAAAATCTTGAATCTAGTTATGAAATGTTCTATTTTCAAATTATTATTGCTCAGACGCTGTGACACGATATGGAGTGGACACCATGATCTAGATTATGTTGTCATAAGAATGTAGGAAAAAATTTCCTGATTTGGACGTCATTTGACAAATATAAACAACTTTGAAGTTATGATTAAACGATACAAATGATCAAGTTCATTATGAACATGAACAACTCAAGAACACATCCCAATCTGGGTGCCGACAGGTGGGGCCCACAACTCTGTCCAATGGGGAAATCTCTCGCGGGTTCAAGCCGACAGCTTGGCGCAACAATCCTACGAGTGGGTCCCGCAACTCCGTCCACGGATGGGGTCAAATTTCCGTACGGTCGATTTGTGGGCCAACTAGTGCCCGGGTACACCCGTCATTGACCCCGTGATTCCGTGTCCTCCCTATGAAAGCGCGGCTTTCCTTAAAACCCAATGAACCCCCGCGACCCCCCAAATTCAATCTACAACATGATCTCGGAGGCGGCGGTTCTTTTCCATCTCCCCTCATCCTCGCCGGGGATAACGAGCGTCGCACATCCAATTACCCACCGTGTGTGACGAACCGCAACCACTCCATGGAAAAGATCTCCGTGGCTCGCTACGAGGCGTCGTCGAGGCCGCCGGAACCGCCGACGGAGCCGACGATTGACATCGTCTCCCGCGTCGGCCGCGCGGTCGAGAGGATGCCATTGTGGATCCCCGCAACTCGCGCGCAACATGCAAGGCAATGTGCGTGGTGGGCGGCGCCGCCACGGTCAGACGACGCCTAGCCCTGAAACGCGTCCTGCGGCGTCAATTCTACCTCGGCCACGAGTATCGCGCGACGCTCGTCAACACACTGGCCAACGTCGGCAACCCGGAGGCCTTGTTCCAGAGCGGCTTGCGCCGCGCGAGACTCGGGGAACACACGTGGCGTCATCACGCCGTGCCTCGACCGGCCCACGGCGCGCCGCGGAGGCGGGTCACAAGGAATCGATGTACGCCCTCTCCCTCTTCCTCTACAGACCCAACAGCGGCGAGGCCGACGACGACGAGGCCAGGCGGCTCCCCGCGCTTGGTCGAGGCACCCCAAGAGGGGGCGACGGTGCTTCCTTGGATAAATTTGACTTGCACAAAACGCCGCTCCCGGGATCATTGCGTCGACGTGGCCCTACCCGCTTACGGATGCGAATGCGATTGCCGTGTCGCCGGTGCCGGCGCCCGTACCTCGCCACGACGATTTGCGGTGTGCGGGTCGCGGGTGTGGCGACCACGCGGATGGCATGCTTGGTACTCGTGGCGTAGGTTCTAGCCGAGGAGTGTAGGATCCGAAACGAGTGTGATTGGTTCTTCTACACACTCAAGGAAGCGTTAATGATCTGAAGGAAGGTATAAAAGTTGTGATTGCTGATATTTCTTGATAAATTAGTTCCACACATGATGTACCCTAAAAGACATTCTAGATTTCAGTGTACATGTTTGCGTTCTTTCTTGTGTTTTACAAGTTCGGTCGATTGCTAAACATTGTTTCGGTGCACAAGATTTGAGTTATCATTTGTTCGACGGTTCGTTTAATGCTTTCTTCATGTTCGGGAAATTTATCCGCAAGTGACGAGGGACCTTGCGGAGAGGCTCGGCGTCATTTCGATCACATCTTTGAAGAAATCCAGCTAATAAACACAAAGCATGTCTCTCAAGTTGTGTCTTTCGACTATGTATGTGTCTTTACAATTTGTGTCCTTGTAGAGCATGTTTGATGATCCTTAGTTGGTGTGGTGTCAACGTGACTCGGGTAGCTAGCCTGTGAAAACTCAGTTGTCATAAATCTTACCGATTGCTACCCGATCTTTATGTTTGTTACACATATTTGTGTGATGCATTTTACTCGGTACAAATCGATAAAGGGTTTATGGTAGTCTCGCTAAAGTTTATACAAATATGACATTCGTAAATTTACTCGACCACATCAAAAAATGTGTAACCAATATACAATAACTTTGTGGTAAACAAGAAGTAAACTTTGTGGGACCCACCCGTCGGTGGCCACACCAAAATGCATCCCTCAAATACGCCAAACGTTCGGAAAAAATGGGTAGCCGGCGATTTGGAATGTGGCGCCGCTTTTTCCCATCCGAATTATTTAACTTTCGCCCAAACTACCGCGCAACCATGACCGGGGCCACCACGCCGGTTACAAGAGTAAAAAGTCGCGCGTCTTTACTTTCCCTCCCGAATCCCCTCGCAAAACAAATCTACAACTCGGTCGGTTAGGGGCCGGGTAGACGATACGACTACCGCCGCCGCCGCCGCCAAGCCGCTTCTCGCCGCGCGTACACGAGGATGCCGTCGTCGAGGGAGCCGGCAAGGGTGACCCCTACGTCCTCTCGAAGCGCGCGCACACCGTCGTCGGCCATGCTACCTAGAATGTTCACAACCCCTGGTGTGGCGATTGGTGAACCTACCGCCACCATGGCCCCTAGGCCTAGGGCGACGGGGGCTCTCTTTGGGTCATCATCACCTTCGGGCGACGATGAAGCACGCGTCGACGTGGACATAGGTGCAGACCCTGGTGTTTTACCTTCATCTCAGGACGAGACGACCGAGGCCGGTACGCTCGTATCGTGGTTCCATCTTTCCCCTCGTTCGTACCGCATCCAACATCTCATGCATCCGTGCACGCACCGGTACCCTAGATTTCATGCATTTGATCACGCGATTTGCACACCAAATTTCTTCACATGTTATTGATATGACATCGAAATGAATGCGCGGATCATTAGATGATCGGTCTTGGACCGTATATATGATTGAGAAGGGTATAGATGGGGAGCCGGATACAACACATACTTGTCACCCTCGTGGTTCACAAATCACCCTACAAACCATAAACAACCCGAAACAAAAACGGGGTACGGGATGAGGGACATTGTTTACTACAAGACTAGAATTCCCGACTCTCTTTGCGGAAGCAACACTCACCGAGATCGACTACGACGTCGACGTAGAAAGAATGAAACAGATTCACGAGGAGGAGATGGTGATCGATTAGTTATCTCCAGAGAGCCAATACCTATAAACCATACCATGGCCATAACACCTTTGAAATCCAAAAGTGCTTACATAAATGCCGATGATGAAGAAGAAGTAGAAGAATGTGACTTAGATGAATACAAACTTTGGCTAGCCGATTTGCATCAAGAGAAGAAAGCCTTGGGTAAGATATGCTTCACCAAATATTTGTGTACTTATACTCCGGAATTTGCATGTTCGATCACATGAATGAAATTAATTATGGATTATATTTCAGAATTAAAAGACATTTTCGGGGATGACACAATCGATACATACGAGAGAATACCCGAATGTTGCGGGATCGCTTGAAGACATCGGTAATATCCCTCTCCTAATTTGCAAGCAAATTACCATTTTTTGTCATACTACAAAATATGATCGGTCATCATATGCCACTAAATTCTCTGCGAACGGTACGTGGACCCCACCTTCATTTTGCAACACGGGAATGAAATGAACCCAACACCTGCAGGTGCGGCCTCCATCTCATGCTCGGCGTTGGAAACAACAGAGCAAGGATCCGGTAACATGTGTTCCATAGAAATTACCCGTCCGTGCATACGGTTATTTTGTGGGTATTATCACATGCATGTTGTTCGCATGGAATAGGCTCACAAAAAGTTAAGAAAAGAGGACGCGGTCCCGTAAGAGCATTGACGGTAATCGCCAAGAGAATCAAGGCGGGCAAGCGACGCTTAGACATTCAATTCTCTAAACATGGAGGACCGTAGGTGATAACTACCGCTCATTCGTTGATGAAGTGGTCATGTATACAAGGAAAAGGGCTCCTATCATTGGAGTGAAATCATGGAAAAATGTTAGGGAAGAAGTCAAAAACGCAATAGCAACTGATGTATTGGTAATAATAGACTTTGCTTTTCAGTACAATTCAAATAAAAACTAACATATGAACTCACACAATATTTGAATGCTATTGTGATTATATAACAGGCAAAGTGGGACATGGAGGATAATGCTGAATCAAGGGAAAAGATATGGGCCATTGCTAGGGAGCGTTACAAAGGATGGCGTTCAACTTTCAGTGCTACAGCCAAGACATACAACAGCTACCACCAAGAGAATGTTACATAAGCCTACGAATTAGATATTGTTGAATGGCACTATCTGTTGAAGTATTTCGATCTTGCTAAATTCAAGGTTTGTTCCACATTGTTAATTACGATTTCGACCACTACATTTTTCATTCAAATGGCAATGTCGAGTCTTTAAGATTTTTGTTCATAACTTTTCATTGTATAGGAAAGGAGCACACAAAATTCTCGCGATTCGATGCCAACAAATGACAAGACATTTGTCGGGCGCTAAGCCTTATTCTCGCCGCAGCTATGAGAAGGTAATAACCGGACAAGCACATCTCCAATCTGTCTTGCGGGATGAAGAACATTAATTTGTTATTTTCTTGGCATAACGAGAGAGACCCGAAACCGGTGAAGAGCCCAATGATATGGAACTTTGGTGGATAACTCACACTAACCGGGGGTCTTGGACGGACGAACAATCTAAAAATGTCTATGTGAGTTCTCAATGAATTAGTACATACATTACTATACATAGGCTTATGCAACTATAGAATGCAACCAATCTCTTGTTCAACTAACTCCTCCACCCGTGCCTTGCAAATGTTAGGACACCGCAAGCGGCATTATTGCCGAGGCGGAATCAAATGCGGACAACAACTTTGTTTCCCAAAAGGAAAAAAACGAGATGTTCCAAAAAGCCTACAAAGAAGTCACGAAGTGCAAATCAACCAAGTTGCATGGAAACGGGTACACGGCAAAAAACCCAACTAGAAGGCAGTGCTCAATGCGGAGCGCGAGGAACAAATTCGTAGGGAAGAGCTACGGCATGAGGAACACGTCGAGCTCATGGACGCATTTGGGCGGCTACAAGAAAAAATGTCGGGATGGGAAGAAGAAAGGGAAGCGAGAAAGGAGAGAACATGCACGCCAACTTGAAGAAAGTGAAAAGAGAAGGCGAGCGAGAACTACAACGACTTAGGCAAGAGTTCCTATCAATGCCGCAAGCATCAAATGGACGATCACAAGTTCCACAGTGCGGTCAAGCTATTTGCATGAATGCGTTTCTTTCCTTGGGTTCTATATATGAATGTTTGTATCCTTTGGTAGGTTGACCAGCCAATATCCGTACAACCATGCCCAAGCAACAATGTCACCGAATCCGCCGACGTGGCGGCGGTTGCATCAATCACCCGACAAAACAACCTTGTCGCCGAATCCGCGACAACGTGGCGGCGGAACCATCAATTCCTACATGCGGGAATGTACAACCGGACTCCGGGAATGTGCTCTCGTGTACTCGGTTGTTCTCGAATTCACAACTTTTTACTAGTACATATCATCGATTCGATGAAATTACGCCTAATCTTGTCCTTCCAAATGATTGGTTCATAGGAGAAGGAATCGAAGAAGCTCGAAAACAAGTATTTCGCAAAACCAGAAGCACTAAAGGTGGTGTTAACAATCCTGAAACTCAATCCACCGTTAGACAAATTTCTTCTCAACAGCTACGGTACAAGTTGCACAAAGGAGACGACAAAGCACCAAAAAGACATGAGGTGAAGCTTTTTTCAACAACTCTTACTGCCGTGAATGTAATTCATGTTTCAAATTGTCAAAGTGTGTTTATGGTTGTGGTAATTATTTGATGTCATTATGCTATTTTTATGAATCACAATCAATCTTTGGTTTGCTATATGTTGTTGTTTCACAAATTCCAATATTAGAGATTAATTGATGCTAGCTTAAAAATTTTGTTGATTCTTTACGAGGTGATGACACCTCCTTGCATTGAATCCCCCTTTGCCGATCAAGTGTTGGGATCATCTCCAAGTAACAATTGGCGGACCAAGTTCTTCACGTCCTAGCAAATTTGTCTACTATGTGTTGAAACAATGTCCTGTGCCAAACTTTTCGGTATTTAAGTACTTCATGAGTCATGTAATTAACTCGGTGGATGGTTCAATGTTGGTTAATTAACTATAGATGCATTGTTATATTTATCTCGTTGATGTTAATTAATGCTGCAATTACTGCTGCTACATAAATGAGCGTGGCGAATACATCGGTGTTTTTCGTTGCCAAAAAGTAGCGTGGCAATAGTAAGGTGCACTTGTAGCACCCCTAATACGAACGTGGTAATAAGAAATTCAACTTGTAGCAACACAAAGGGAACGTGGCAATAGTATGGTGTACTTGAAGCAACCCTAAATAGGAACGTGGTAATAAGAAGTTCAACTTGTAGCAACACAAAATGAGCGTGGCAATAGATAGTGCACTTGTAGCAACCCTAATAGAAACGTTGTAATAAAGACTTTAACTTATGGCAACCAACCAAATTTCGAAGCAATAATAGAGGACCACATATTACAACCAATCAAATTACGTGGCAATAGAGGATACCACCTAAAGCAACGTAACCAATATCGTGGCATCGAGACAATGCTACCTATCACATCGAAATCAACTTTTGTGGCAATAGAGGAGACCACCTATAGCAACTAACCAATTTCGTGGCATCGACAATACTACATATTCCAACCAAATTACTTTCGTGGTAATAGACGAGGTTCAACCAATAGCAACCAAAGTCGGTGCGTAGCAATACTATAACTTGCAACGAAACGTAAACGTTGCAATTGCACCTTTGGCAACACCGCAGATGTGTCGCAATAGTACACTTTGCAACCAAAACAAGTGTTGTAAAAAACCCTAATTGCAACGTTGCGTTACGTTGCAACAAAAAAACTTTGGCAACCACTAGATGGACAACGACGCAATACCCTAATGCAACGCGGCCTTTCACATCCCATGGCCCACGGAACAATTTGGTTGCAATTGTGTCTATTGCAACCAAATATGGCATATTGCAACACATTTTGTGCGTTGCATTAGGGGGAAAATCTAGTAGTGTGGACGAATGCATGCAAGACACCACTTGAAACAGGGCAGCTGCAACAACTCAGCCCTGACCGGTCAGACCGGTCAACACCACCGGTCAGACCGGTGTGCAACATGTGAACAGAACCAGCACTCTGACCGGTCACATCGGTGACCTCGACCGGTCAGACCGGTGCACACCAGAGCCCAGAAATGGCTTGAAACCACCTGAAAACCTTCCAAATGCATCCAGCAAGCCATTTCAAGCTCAAACTTCCCCCCTTGTTGACAATGCATGAATCAAGCCAAAAATGCAAAAAATGCAACCTAGAGCTTCTCAAATAGACAAAATTCAACATAGGATGCTACACATGTCCAAATGAGCAAGTTAGATACTCTATAGCTTCGTATCGATCTCAACTACATGATCACCAAGTTTCACAACCATTGGACGAAGCTAAGATAGATTTGGGCAATTTTGCGAAAAATTCACCTCTCATGAGCAAAGTCCTAAACATGATCAAAACATGTCAAAATGGCAAAGCCACACAAACTTCATGCTAGGACAACCATTCTAATCATAAGACCATCACAAACACCCACAAGCACCTCATGTCATGTCAAAGCCACCGAGCCATGTGCCTACTTCTATATATGAGACTTCTCATTGGTAGACATCATGCAACGGTTTAGCACCCAAAGCAAATTAAATTTATCACATATGACATTGGAGCACATTTTCCAAGCAGTTTACATTTCATTTTCAGATTCAAATTTGGTACATGAAATGTCTTTGCAACAAAAAGGAACTTATGCCCCTCCACAAGATAAAGCAAGAGGGCTAAACATTCATGATGGCAAATGAGCCTTTGGCCCCATATGATCAATAAACTAGCTATCCAACCACAAATTAAGCATAACCAAGCCATTAAAACATGTCAAGATCATATAAAGGCATTTACACATGAGAGAGCATAGATGTGACATTTTTCAAAAAACATAGCCATCAACCATGGATTATAAATCAAGATTATCAAGAGCTAAGCCAAACTAACCATAGCATACCAAACAAGCTCACAAAGACATAAATGGCATTCCATGGTGAACAATGTATATAGGATAAGTTTTTCCTAACCAATGCATATGATACAAAATGCATGCAATCTAAGATATAAGGATGCCTATACATCATGTTACATATGCCATGCCAAATGCAAGAAATGCACAAAGGAAACTATACATATGCTACAAAGGAGCTCCCACACACCCAACTCAAGAAATCAAACACACACCAAGCTCCCCCTCCAAACGAGTGAAAGTTACTTGATCTAGGGGTTTGGTGAAAATATCGGCTAGTTGGTCATGTGTGGGTACATGGATCAAAGCTATCTTTCCTTTCTCTACATTGTCTCTCAGAAAATGATAGCTCACTTCTATGTGCTTGGTTTTGAAATGGAGCACTGGGTTCTTTGCAACGCTTATGGCACTGGTGCTATCACATTGAAGTGGGACAAGGGTATACTACTCACCAAAGTCACTCATGGTGTAAGTGATCCGAAGGAGCTGAGAGCAACAACTAGCAGCGGCAACATACTCTACCTCGGTAGTGGATTGAGCAACACTCGACTGTTTGCGGGAAGACCAAGACACCAAAGAAGATCCCAAAAACTGGCAAATCCCAGAAGTGTACTTCCTATCCAACTGACACCCGGCAAAATCCGCATCCGAAAAACCATGAAGCGCCAAAGAAGAGGACGCGGAGTACCAATGGCCGAAGTCGGGAGTGTGACGCAAGTACCTGAAAATTCGCTTTACCGCTTGCCGATGCGAAGTCCTCGGAGACGCTTGAAAACGAGCGCACAGACATACTGAGAACTGGATGTCCGGCCTCGTCGCCGTCAAGTAGAGTGACCCAATCATGCTTCGGTACTCCTTCTGGTCCACGTGTTCACCTTCCTCATCCGCATCAAGAGCTGTAGTCGTACTCATCGGCGTCGTCATAGCCTTGGAGTCCTCCATCTTGAACTTCCGCACAATGTCCTTGGTGTACTTAGCTTGGTGCACAAATGTTCCTTCCTTTGATTGATTGATTTGTAGCCCGAGGAAGAACTGCAACTCGCCCATCATGCTCATCTCAAATTCTCTGCTCATATCCTCTGCAAACCTTGCAACAAGAGAGTTAGACGAGCCACCAAAGACAATATCATCCACGTACACCTGCACAATCAGGATATCTCTGCCCTGCCTAAGTAGAAACAAGGTCTGGTCGACCTTCCCCATCTCAAAACCTCTCTCAAACAAGAACCCCCTCAACCTACCATACCAAGCTCTAGGCGCCTGCTTCAACCCATACAACACCTTCCTCAACTTGTACACCCGGTGGGGGTACTTTTCACTCTCAAACCCCGGTGGTTGCCTCACATACACTTCTTCCTCCAACACACCATTTAGGAAAGCACTCTTCACATCCATTTGGTGCAACTTGAATCCTTTAGCCATGGAAAAGGCTAGAAGGATCCTTATCGCCTCCAAAAGGGCTACGGGAACAAAGGTCTCCTCGTAGTCAATCCCCTCCTTCTAACTGAACCCCTGAGCAACATGCCTCGACTTGTTTCTCACCACTCACCTTTCTCTCCCTCTTTGTTCTTCCACACCCACTTTGTACCAATCGGCTTACACCCCGGAGGAGGGTCAACCAATTCCCATACCTGATTCCTCTCAAAGTTCTCCAACTCCTCATGCATCGAATTAACCCAATTATGATCAGATAGTGCGTGTCCAATGTCTTTGGGCTCAAAAGTAGCAACAAATGCAGCATGAGCAAAATGAGAATTGTTTCGAACCCTCGACCATGTAGTACGTTCATTCATGTCGCCGATGATCCTTGAAGCTGGGTGATCCACTTGTACTCACTGGGGAGGTTCTCGCCTTGATGCTACCTCCCCCTCAACTGTAGCTTCTCCTCGATCTTGATTTGTCGTCGTAGGTGTAGGAGAGGGTCCGTCCACCACCGTAGTCGAAGTAGTAGGTACATGTTCAGCCGGGGGCACCACACCGCCATCTTCATCGTCCCCATCTTCATGCTCCTGCTCCTGAAAGATCTCCTCGCCAAGTTTATCATCACCTACACACTCAAAGACAAGTTGACTACATGGCTGTGTCTCGTCGAAGATTACCTCGCAAGTCTCCACAATTTGGTTCGTTTCAAGATTGAGCACACGATATGCTCTAGAATGAGATGCATAACCAAAGAAAATATCATCGACCGACCTAGCCTCAAACTTATCCAACTTCTTCCCTTTCTTCAGAGTAAAGCACTTGCAACCAAAAACATGGAAGCGACTCACCATGGGTGTGCGACCGTGCATCAACTCGTAGCATGTTTTCTTCTTATGCACTCTGAGGTAGATCCTGTTTAACACATAGCACGCGGTATTCACCACCTCAGCCTAGAACCTTCTCGGAGTCCTATGATCATCAAGCATCATCCGAGCCATCTCACACAAGGTCCTGTTTTTTCTTTCCACAACACCATTCTGGGGAGGCGTATACGGACTCGAAAACTGATGTTCAAGACCCAAGTCATGGCAAAAGGTTTCAAAACGAGAGTTTCTGAATTCTGAGCCATTGTCACTATGGATTGCTCGTATGGCATCTCCGTGCCTCTCGTTCCTCAACCTCAAGACAAGATCTCGAACAAAACCAAACGTCTCCCCCTTATCCTCAAGAAAGAACACCCACGCATACCGAGAATAGTCGTCCACCACAACAAGGACATACCACTTCCCACCCGCAGATCGCACACGAGTTGGGCCAACAAGGTCCATATGGAGCAGCTCGCATGGATGCTCAGTCATCACATCGGTGAGAGGCAGGTGAGAAGAGGCTACCATCTTGGCATGCCTACATGGAGCACAAACCAACTCTTTCTCAAGCCTCAACCGTGGCAATCCTCGGACCTAATTGAGTTTACTCAAGCGAGACAAAAGATCAAAGCTCAAGTGACCCAACTTCCTATGCCACTTCCACAACTGATTCGAAGAACCAGCTAAGAAGAAACGCTCAACACCAGAAGACTGAGAAAAATCAGCTCGAAACACTTGACCCTTGGGAACGACCATACTGACAAGGTCCCCTCGAGAATCCAAAATCCGAGAACCACCAGGCCGAAACAACACCTCAAAACCCTCATCCAACAGCTGGGACACAGAAAGCAAATTGTATCCAAGCGATTGAACAAGAGCAACACGCCTGAGAGTGATCTTGTCACTCACCTTAATCTCACACTCTGAAAGCACACGCCCACGCCCATTGTCCCCAAAAGTGATGTACCTCCTTGTCACCACCGGGACGAGACTTGAGAACCACCCCTTGTCTCCGGTCATATGTCTCGAGCAACCGGAGTCAATCAACCAAATGTTCTTCAAGTCTCCCACCTGAAATTCAAAAACGAGCACGTGAGCGAACAAACGACTCAGCACTGGGGTTAGTACCAAACGAGTAAAACCAGTGCCGAGCCATTTGCTCGAAAGTGGGGTTAGCACAAACCAAACCATCTTTCCTACCAAAGCAACCTCCACGAACACCACCACGGTAACCACCATGAGGTAACCAACCCTCTCTACCTGAAGGAGGACCAAAACCACGAAAGAAAGCCCGTGGACTGTCCCTCCTCTCCATCTCAAAGCTATGAATCCTCCATCCCCGTATTGAGCACGAGGGGCAGAACGCCTAGCAAACTGACCTCCTGCAAACTCTCCAGCCCAACCACCAGAACCACGACCTCCAGAATCAAATCTCGCACCTGTACGAGCACGAAACCCGACTGCCGCTCGTCCGGGCTGCACCGGTCCGACCGGCACGGTAGCCCGGCCGCCAAGCACCTCCAACAGCCTTTCGCTCTCTCCAAGCCGAAACTGTCCTCACACTCGCCTTAGCCCTGAGCATCTGCACACGAGGCTTAAGTAAACCATCGGAAGGGTGATACTTGTCCTTATTAGGCCACTCCTTCGCCATTCTCTCCTCTCGCTTTCTCTTGAAGCAAAACTCATCCTTATGGCCATCTCTCCCACAATAGCCACAATGGAACCTCACAAGCTTAGATTTCAGCTTGGGTTTGGGCTGCTCACTTGGTTTCTCTCCACTCGACTTCTCTACCGGTTTCTCCTCACTAGCCTTCTCACTTTCCTTCCCAAAGAACACTTTCCCGAAAGTTCTCACAAACTTGATAGGATTTTGGAAATCATTTGTTTGTGGGGAAAACATGGGTGGAGCTAGGGTTGTGTCTAGTCGGTTCCGAAGATGGTTAGGTTTAGGAGAGAAATCATTTTTGTGGTGGGTTTTTCGTGGCTCTGGAATGTTTTCTCCACTTCCCTCACCAACCTTGTTTGCCCCAAGTCCCTCACCATCCTGCCTCTTGAATGTCTCGATCATTATCCTCAACTGAGGCTCATGACCAGACAACCAACCCATCAACTTTCTCAGCTCATCATTCTCATCCTGCAAACGATCAACATAATGTGCAAGTTCTAAATTTTTCAAAGCATGCAATTCACATGTAGAGCAAGATGTAGGAATTGGTTCTTTCAACTTTGCCTCAAGAGAAACAGTGTAAGCATGCATCTCATCAGTTTTAGCATGCAAGACAGGGCAAGAAGTGCAAGCACCTAGCAAAACAGATCTAGACTTAAGCTCAGCCACTTCAACCCTAAGCACATCTAGTTCCTCACACTTGGAGGCATGCTTTTCCTTAAACAAGGCAAGATCAGCAAGGAAAATAGAGAAGTCAGCACATTCAACATCATCAGAAACAACAGGTGAAAGCTTTCAGAGAATCAATTTCTAGCTTAACATCCAAATTTTGTGTTTCTAGCTCAGCCACTCTAGTCCTAGCATCCTCGAGTGAAGCCCTAAGCTCTTTCCTCATTTTCTTAGCCTCTCTAAGCATGTCATCACGATTATCAAGCAACAAGCCAAGTTGTTCATTCTCCTGACGCAAGAAGGGAAGTTCATCACGCACCTCGTCGTCAGAATCAGAGTCCGAGTCGCTCTGTGTGCTCTTCTTGCTGCCGGAGCTCAGCGCCATGGTGCAGAAGCCGTCTCTAGCGAAGCAGCTCAGCCCGCTCAGGTTCTTGGACGACTTCCTGCTCTTGCGACGATCACCTTCATCTTCACTGCTGGTTGAGCTCGAGGTGGAGTACGCGAAACTGGAGTCGACGTCGCTCGCTCCAACCATCGCTCGGGCCTTGCCTCGGCTCTCTTTCTTCCTCGATCGTCGCTCGTCCTTGTGCTTGTTCTTGTGCTTGCTCTTGTGGTCACGCCTCGACCGGTACTTGCCATCCGTCCTTGACTTGTGCTTGTAGCCATCCTTGTTCTCGACCTTCTCCGGGCAGTCGGCGATGAAGTGTCCCGGCTTGCCGCACTGGAAGCATGTCCTTGTGTTCCTCCTCATGTTCACCCGGTTCTCGTGCAGCCTCTCGAACCTCCTCATCAGCAACGCCAACTCGTCCTCTCCAAGCACATCGAACTCCTCATCTGTCATATACATCAAAGAGGACAAAGAGTATATCCTGTTGGATGGGTTAGTGTTTGCCTTTCCTTTCGAACCACCGACGAGGGCAAGACTATGAGAGTTAGTCGGGCCCTCGAGCTTGGCTGTCATGCCCCTATCCACCTCAGCTGACTTGAGCTTCGAGAACAGCTCGTTCACCGTCAGAGTGTCATACTTCTCCGACTCCACAATGGCCTCGAACTTTCCACCCCAAATCGTCTGATCCAAAAAGTGTAAGAGCTTGACAGCTCTATCATGATCATCGTACGGGAGCACGTCCACATTGGCCCTCATGTTGTTCACAACAAGGCATCGATGGACTCACCGGGGAGATGAGTGAAGTTCTTGTACTCTCTCCGGTAGGTCGCATACATCCGAGCCTGAACCTGGGCATTCCCAACATGAGCTTCCTTCAACACCGACTAGATTCTACAAGCCAAGTGCTCGGTGTGCACCCGATCGAACTCAGGCTGACACAAAGCACGGAACAAGTAGTCGACTGCCTTGTTGTTGGTGTCGAACATGTCCCTCACTCCTGGAGCAAGGAAGTTCATCGACTGGACATAACCTGTGTCCACCATAACATCCCAAAGGATCTGACCCTTTCCGCGGAGGAACGCCGCCATCCGCTTACTCCACATCTGGTAGTTTTTGTCATCGAAGTGTGGAGGACCCGAACCCCGTTCCTGGTACACCATCCTTAGATCTTAGACTGGTTAGAGTCAATAAAGATCCGAACAGGCTCTGATACCACTTGAAGGACCGATACGGCGAACCAGAGAGGGGGGGGGGAGTGAATGGGAGCCGATAAAAATTCTTCTCGAAAGAGATGGAGACTCCAACAAGGCGAACATGGCTTCCAACACACGTCTCCGACTCACTACCCAAGTTGGCCAAGTCCACGCAGCCACTGAAGTGCTACTGGACCTAGGAACCAACACACAACCTTCCGAGCCAAAACACACCAACACGCACAGCGGAAACTTGCACGGCTTGCTGCCTGTGCTGCACCGGTCAGACCGATGACACCGGTCAGACCGGTGGACAGTGCCGGTCAGGCCGGTGGCTACAGCAGCCGCACAACAAGCGTTCCAGAGAGCCTCAGTGACTTCTCTAGGCCCTGGAACAAAAACACCCCAAAACACAACCTGCACGGAAGGAAAACCCTACACAAAACCTAACAAAACAACACCAAACAGACCAAGAACAGACCAGCAGCACCAAGACCCAAAGACACACGAGTCAAGCAGTTCACCCGAGGCAAATCCCACAAGTGACTCGCACCAGTCAGACCGGTCAAGAGCACCGGTCAGACCGGTGTAGCCTGGGCAGCTCGGGATGAACAACACCCGCGGGTCAACTCCTCCAAATCCAAACTTCGATCTCTCGAATGGCTCCACGGACTTGAACAAGACTTTGGGGATAATAGGAACACCTCATGAGGAGTCCATAGCCACGATTTTGTACACCAAAACTTGTCAAATCAAGAGGAATCGAAGAAATCCCGCCAAGAACTCCTCTAACCCTAGAACACCGAAAACCCCAAAATCGAGCCCCTTAACTCACGTATTTGGGAGGGGAATCAAAGGCAAAAGAACCACGAAGGGTTCACACGAATTTCCCCCATCAAATCCCCCCAAGAGCAAGGTCCCGAAAACACACCGAGAAAACCACCAAGAGAGGGCTCCGAAAATCACCACCAAGAACAACCGGGAACAACACAACAAAGCCTTGAGGAACCACGCCGAATTATCTATACATACCAAGGAGGTTCATACAAGGTCTAGCTTGCCGCCCGATCATCCAACCCTCTCACAAAATCTCACCATGAAGCTCTCAAGCTAGTCCTATGGAAATCCTAAGAAAATAGGAAGGGAAAATAGGAAAGCAAAATGAACTAGGGTTCCAAGGGATGGCTGCCATCCTCTCACCTCATGGGTTATATGGAGGCAACCGAAAGTCTAAAATACCCTTACTTAATAACTAGGGATACAAGCCCCTCAAGGGCGGTTTAGGAAGTCTTCAGATTTTCTCCATCGGACGGATGCCCGTCGACCGCACCCTACTTAGCCTCGACGCAAGCCATGCGATCCCGACGCGTGTCCTCTGCTTCGAAGATTCCGGACTGCGTCGTCGCACACCGGCCGGGCCGGGTCGGACCCACCGGTCGGGACCGGTCCGCGCCGCTCGTAGCACCGTCTTCGGTTCTTCGGTCTTAGCTTTGTGGATCAACCAAGGAACCCAGTGGTTTTCTGGTGAACCACTGGAAACCCTGCGAACTCGGTGTAGCCTTCGCCAATCGCCACTCATGACTCGGCTCCCACGTAGTCCCGGCTCGACCTTGGTTTTGAGGCTCAACCAAGAAACCGTCCATGACTTCATCTTGCTGTTCATGCCACCATGCGGCCTGCACTTGACTCCGCTGGCCACCGGGTCCCTCGAACGAAGCCTACTTGTCTTCTCCACACCTGGAGGCCTCACCGGCGACGACATTTCGCGCTTGTTCTTCACCTGCACCAACACCAGTCAAGCCGCAACCTGCACCTGCAATACTTAGCCAAGAATCAGTCCACACAACGTTGTCAATCACTCATCACACAAGGAAGCGACCATCCACCGGTCCTCGAACCACACATGGTCCTCAGGTCTGCATTTGGTTTTGAAGCAAGCAGCTCAAAAATGAAAATTGTTCATGCTTCGTCTCTCTGATTTTGGTTTTGAACGTCGGCTTGTTGTGTGGTGTTGTGTATTCTTCATTATTATTGCTAGTATGTTCTGTTTTTCAATACAAGAAATAGAATGGAAATGTTTCACCACGCGATATATATTTCCCAACTGCTTTTTAGTGACCAACAATTTTAGTGTTTTCTCTCTTTTTTTTTGGGAGTGGCCAACAACTTTTCAAGAATAATTTGTATCTTTTCAACAATTTTATCAACTCCCTGACAACACAATTCCCATCAACCGCATCCCCCATAGTTATTTTTTTGAACAAACATCCCCATAGTTATGTAGTTAGTTACATCCAAATACAATGAAACTATTACCACTCTTGTAGGGAAGAAACCGTTGGGAAAAGTTAGTATTCTTGTAGCACTCCCTACATTCATAATATGCAAATCCTATTATAAAATCTGAAAAATTCACTCTTGCAAGGTCTATTCTCATTTTTTCTTGGAAGTAATGCTTTGGGATTCGGTGTGGCAGTAATTCTTCGCTTGCACACCTCAGGAGTGAAGCACGTGCAGAGAGTAACCAAACTCATAATAAATACTAGTTGGCTTTTTCCCAAGAAAAACTAATTATAGGAGTACTTCTCTTGGTCTTTGAGCCAAGCAAAAATAGGCCTTGCATAGATGAATGGAGGGAGTATTTGGTAATATTGTTTTCTTTTCTCTAATTTATTTTGTAGGCACACTATTCTGTTCTCTTGACAATGGAAGAGTGATTTCTCCTGTTGGCCTGTACTCCCTCCGGTTTGGTAAAAGAAGTCGTTTAGGACAGCGACACGGTCTCCAAAACACAACTTTGACTTCTTTTTTCTATAAAAATATTTATTGGAAAGTTATATATGTATACTTTTATGAAAATGGTTTTCAAAACAAATCTATTGATATGATTTTCACATTTGTAAACTCAATGGTCTAAAAGTTATTCATCATTTATATTCCCAATGTTTAACCTAAACATTGTCCAAAAACGACTTTTTACCAAACTGGAGGGAATATTTATTGACATATGATTGTTCCAATTAATAGTTTGAGGTTTCTAAATTTACTTTTGCTTTTATTTTTGTTTTTAAACTTTGGTGTTTGCTTGGCTCTTTTTGAAGCTATGGATTAGCTATTTTACTAAAATTACGAACCTTTTCAAAAGATATTTAACGAAGCAAATTCCCCTATCTCCAAAAGAAAAACACAAACAAAAATGTATCTTGGTAAACTATTTCATTGTTGCCCTTTGTCTCTAGATCATAAAATGGGCGGGCACTCTTGCATACTAGGTTGCAAGGGGTACCCCATACCATTTAATCTAAAAACCAAAAGATAAGCTTAGGCAAGTGTGAACCATCGTACAAGGTTTTTGAATTAAATGTTTGACTACTCGAAAGGGATTCCACACGTTATTAATTAACGCTGACCATTGATAAGAGAATATTCAGCACAGGCCCATACTCCTTGCAAAAAAGGGAGTAGTCTGTCATGATCACTTGACTGGGAAGAGTAAAAAATGTGGAATGTTGTGGGGTGGCGAAGCTACCTTACACAAAGAATGAAAGGAAACTAAAAACTCAAGAATCAAAACCCAAAACTCAGACTCAAGCGAAAGAAAACCAAAAGCTCTTTCTCAACAGTGAATTTCTCAAAAGTCGACCCCCTTTACAAGTGCCGGTCTATTTCCTTTTATAGGGAGGCGGGCGGACTTTTTACATACTGAGATTACCCTCGTGTGAAACGGATCAAAACAGAATGTGCTAGGCTAATTTCGGGAAGTCTCCAATTAGGTCTTCACGTAATCGGCGCTCCGTGACGTCATGCCGCAAATCGCGGCGCTTTACACGTTGTCAGCATGTGCGCCTGTCGGGAGAAGACCCTCAGTCTTTTGGAGAACCCCCTTTCGCCCGGCACACTCTTTCCCCTGAAACACATGCCAAAACCAAACTTAAGCGCATTAGACGTTAGGGGCAATGAAACCCCCTGAGCGAAACCCAAGCCGTGACTGGCTGGGTGAGTAAGATTCGCCTCTAGGGCTTCGTCGCGAAGAAAAACATTCCATCCGACCGTGACCCGGATACCTTGAACCTTTGGACTTATTCGATTGTTCTGCTGGTGACGAAGGGTACTGGTCTAAAGATGATATCTGAAAAATGAAAAGGAACCTAAGGGCTCCTAATGCTTCGCAGTTAAGCCCTTAGAATCGTAGTTGACTAACTGAAATGATCTCACGATTTAGCGTACGAACGAATTGATTCCGAATCCCCCAACATGGAACCTTGGATGTCTTAATTTCATAATATGAAAAATGGATTACTTCACACAGAAAAATGGAACCTTGTTCGCTTGGCTTTTCAATCACCAGTACTTTTCTCTCACTCCCATAGACTGCCAGTATTTTCTTATGACAGAGAAGTTTGGTCATGCCTTCTGGTACGTACAATAGTTCTATCGTTTGACTGCTGAAGAGATGATGGCTACAAATGAAAATAATCGACATATATAAGAAAAGCTTTAGATCCAATCATGTTTTGTGGGAAATACCGAAAGTCTAGCCGATTGACGTTGAAACGCGGACCCTGTCAATTTAGTTAGTGATATTGCAAAAACTCAAAATCATTGCGTCTTGACTTTGTACATTTCGAGAATTAAATTAAATTACTCTGATATGGTAAACTCTGCGCAAAGCAATGCACGCCACACTGCAAATGCACGCCATTTATCTCAGAAGAATCCACAGCATAATCAACACGAGCATGCTGAAAGAGGGCCACGAGCTATTGCTAAGAATCATGTTACTCACAGCTGAAGTCATCAACTGCTCGTTTTATTACTTGGTTCAGAAGAAAAGCGGGCTCGCACAAGCAAAGATACACACACGCTGACACACACACACACACACACACACAACACAATATCTCTAGCTCGTGTCGCTTTTGGGTTCTGAACGCTAGGCCCTGCATGCCCGTTTTACAATCAACCACCTAGCAGTTCGTATATCGTCGAAATTAGGTAAAGCTTGGAATCTAGATAGACTCAGTTAAGTCCAAAGCACCCGTCCCTGTTGAGAAATGTTGGTAGGGTTTATTGCACGGAGCAGTTCCGTTTGGACGGAGGATGTCATCGCGTTGCTGCTGTCAGCCGGGCGTCGGTCCTGACGAAACGGGGGCCTCGGCGGACCGACGGTGCGTGGTGCGGCTGCCGTCACACACTGCACCCTCACACGTGCGAGGCCGTGGCTCCCTCCAAAGGCAGCTTTGTTCTTGTTGTTTCTGAAGCTTTTATTTTCTGTCTGTGACAGGGAAGTGATTAAAGGACGGCACCTTTGAGTGTACAGTAGGATCAGCGAGTGCAAAGCGAGGGATTGGTGATGTGAGTTTTGAGGGTTACGGATTTGATTTGCTTGGTACGCACAGTTAAGGGCTGGTTCGTCACCACCCTTTCCCCCACCGGTAATTTCGGCTCACAAGTCTTGTAGCCACTTACCCTGCTCTTGCTTGTGATGGATACTGAATTAATGATCTGGACAAGAGTGGATGTCGCTTAATTACCTGCTCTAACACACCTCACGGCTCAAGGTGAGGATTTACGTGCGTGTATCTTGCTCGCTTAAAGGGTGGCAGCTTACCTGACATCTACCGATCTACGTACACTACGTGTGTGCAGGTCACTAGAAAATGCTGTCGGAACAGGACCTCATCTACAAAGCTGAGTACGATGGCTAGGCAGATCACAAAGCAGACATGCAGTGTCCTGCCGATGAAATAGTACTCTTCATGCGGTTTCGCTTCATAACAGACCCGCAATGTCGTGAACCAAATAATCCACCGGTAGAGTTAAGACTTTTGGTAGAGGCTTTAGTCCTGGTTGAATTTTGGAGCCGAGGCAGGCTAGAAGCTTTTTGTCGACGTAACCTCAAATACCCATGATACGCTTAACCCCTTTATTATGGGTCCAAGCTCAGGCACGGCATTGGGCCACATAGCCTGCAAACACTAGCTGTCGGATCATTTATCTACAGTCCAACGAGTGCGTGAGTGCGGGTTGTTCCTCAGTCTTTCTTCTTGACGCTTCGCGCAACAGTATCTTCCGTCCTCCTCGCAACTTCTGTTCTTCCTGGCGACCCGCGGCGCGCGGCCTTTCTCCTTAACTCCTTTGCCGCCTCCGTCCACTGAATCGGATGATCCGCTCATGTTGAGGTATCCAGATCGAGTCCGTGGTCGATGGTGACCGTAGTGGCCATGCCGCTCTGCTGCATGAGCTCCTGGCTCGTCCCCACCGCAGCCCGTCCTCGTGGATCCGCGCGGCATGCAGGGTCTGATTGCGTTCGTGAGATCTCCGGCACCGTGTACTTTCGCGAGAGCAACGCGGCGGCCAGCGCGTCCCCCACCTCTCGCAGTCTCCATTGCACCTCCCATCGGCTTCCGCGCCGCGGCCCCCTACCCCAACTTGCGCGGCCTCGCGTCCATCTGCTGCGGCCACCGGACATGGTCAGTTACGGGAAGCAGTTGGAGAAAGTAAAGGTCCACGTGCAAGCTACCCTGTCATTGGCATTTGGCTCTCAGCACCGGAACGAGATCCTCTAGCATTGTGTCTTTTATGTAAGAGGGACATAAATGTTGGTGCACCGTCCATCCGCCATCGGACGGCATGCGTCAGACATTCATTAGCAAGAGGAGCAGAGCACACAAAAGCAGCCCAACACGGCCCAGCTCTCCCTTGCGGTCGGGACAGCAGAGAGAGAAGAAGGTCATCCATGGTCTTCCACGGCTTCTCCGTGTCCGTGCCGGCGTCCCGCGCCGTGGAGCTACGTCGCAACCTGGCCGTGCTCGCCGCATTCGAGGACCGGCTCCGCCCGCTGCACACCACCCAGTCGCCGCAGTTCATGGAGCTCTGCGCGCGGCTCGGCCTCTTGTCCCCCGAAGACTACGGCTCGGACGTCGTCGTCGGGGTGCTCGACAACGGCGTGTGAGCCAAGCGCCACAGTCTATCCAACAGGAACGTGCTCCCGATCCCCGCTCGGTGGCGCGGCGGCTGTGACGCGGGGGCCCGGGCTCCCCAAGTCCTCGTGCAACAGGAAGCTCGTTGGCGCGCGATTCTTCTCGCATGGCACGCACACGGCACACGCCACACGGCCACCACCGTTGTGCCCACGCTCTTCGTTGGCGCTGCGCCGAGCGGATGCCACCGGCGGTACCGGCTGGTGTTTGTTCTGATCATGGAGACCTCGACCTCCACGCCGGGATTAGCAGATCTCGGATCTACTTCACCATCGCCTGCTCCACCCGGCCTGGGAGCGGCGGCGAGCAGCCGGCAGCCATGGATGGCCTTCTTCTCTGTCCGCTGCTGTCCCAACCGCAAATGCGAACTGGGCCGTGTTGGGCCGCTTTTGTGTGCTCTGCTCCTCTTGCTAATGAATGTCGGACGCATGCCGTCCGATGACTGATCGACGGGGCACTAGCATTTATGTCCCTCTTACATAAAAGACACAATGTTAGAGGATCTCGTTCCCTCAGCACCAGGCGCAAGCGGCAACCGCGAACGCCCTAGCCTTGCACAAGACTCGTTCGACGAAATGCCGCACTGAGCTACAGACCAGACAGTGCATCCCGAAGAGACAGACTAGCTAGTATAGTCGGTACGAGATGGCCACAGTTGAAGATGAATTGAGGAGACAGTTTGATGAATGCCGATACCGACGAGCAGAATGCGGCGCACAGCTCCGCATTACCTCAACATCCATACGCTCGCAACTCGCAACGGCACACTTGGCCACCTGCCTGAGCGGCCCATCTAGTGCAAGGCATCTTCTCTGGAAACCGGCTGCAGCTCAAGGGATAAGGGGCAAGTACATTGGTGTTGGTCTGATAGGCTGTCCCATGCATTTACACATAATCTTGGGTCGACTCAACAGACAACCTATACAATGAGTTGTCTGATAAGTCGTCTGGTGGATCTATATAATGTCTTAATTTGTGCACATTAAAAAGGAATGTCTCATGAGGTAGTTGTTTCGTTCATGAGGTGGTTGTTTCGCGAGTGTGACGCCCCAGGTTTTTGATTAGCGTCATTAACGCTAATGGCCGAGTCAACCAAGTCAAATCGGCTGATATTGGCGAAACCTAGGTCAACCTGGGTCATCACCTCGAAAACCTCACTGATAAACCCTATTGACCCTTTGACCAAGTCTAACACACCCTTGTGGTCAACCCTTGGTCAAAGCGCGGTCAAACCCCACCGAAACCCTAATGTCGGTGAACGCCCTCCGGAACTTTTGCCGCGTTCTCCAAATTTCACCTAAACACTTCAAAATCTACAAATATGAAAGTTGTCCGGTTTGTTGAGGGACACAACTTTCATGTAGATTGACATTTCAAATTTTGAGTGGAAAAGGACGGAAAACTTGGTCAACTGTTAGCATCTCCCGTTCACCGAAATGTGGTGGCATTCAAAGTTTGGCAGCTAATTGCAAAATCCGTTGAGAAAAACACCCTAGAGCCAGCCCTAGGGGTCCCCTTAAACAACGGGGAATCCTCACTCAATCCCGGTATCAAAACACGCTAAGCCTAACCATGCAGGTAACTAACCATGCAGGACACGGCCCACGCCGGGATCCCGACGGCCCACCAAGACGGCCCACTGAGAAGACCCCTCGAGCAGGTTCCGCCTCGCTCGAGGACGCGCTCCCCCTCGGGCGGGCTCCGCCCCGTTCGAGGGGCAACCCTTTCCCTCGAGCGGTCCCGCCCCGATCGAGGGATCGCCCCCCCCCTCGAGCGAGGTCTCGACTCGCTCGAGGGTTCGCTCCGCCCTCGGCCGGGGCCCGCCACGCTCACGGGCGCGCCCGCACGCGTGCGCTGGCCCCGTACTTGGGCATTTAACGCCCTGACGCTGCAGGACGGCGCCATCATGCGCCCTGGGCTCACGACCCGGTGCCGCCGCACCAACTCCCCAGGGAGGAGCCCATCCCCGCCACTGTGGGGATGGACTGTGCGGTACGGCCGGTGTCGGTCCCATGACACCGCGCACCCACCACAGTACGGCTAACGCGCCCGACCCTCGAAAGGGGGCCGGGCGCACCCTCGATTTCACTTTCCCGTGACCCTACAGGTTAGGTAGGGGGCGCCAGGCCGGTGGATGGCCATCCCGGTCCACCGTAACGGTGCGGCCGCCGTACCCACGCGTGCGGACGCATGCCCGGCACCGCGGCGCACGCCCGAGTACCGCGAAGAACCACTCCGCCGCCACGGAACGCATTGGGAAGGAACGCCGTTCGCCCGCGCCCGTTCCCCCGTACCGGCCCATCATCGACACCTCCCTCGAAGCCCATCAGAGGACACCACCGCCATCTGCCGCCTTCCTACCCTCGAACCGCCACTGTTCGGGTACGGGGTAGGCCAGCATGGCCGGATCGCAGCAAAGATCGTCCGGACGACCGCCCACTCTACACCGTAGCGCGACGTGCTCCCTCACGTAGCTAGGTAGCGCGGCGTGCATGTAACCCGTCGCCCCCTTGGCCTATAAAAGGGGGAGGCCAGCCCCCAGCCGCGGGGGGGAACAAGTTCAGAGGAACGAACACACCGTGCACTCACTCTCTTATTCTCCCACAACATCTTCGGCCACTCTCCCAGGGACTTGGAAGCCACGCTTCCTCTCCCGCCTTGCTTGTACTTGTCCCACTACAAGCACCCCCGGTGCTGAGCAATATAGTGCCACAAGCACGCCCCTCGTCGGACGTACGGCCCCCTCGGCCGGAACCGGGATAAAACCTTGTGTCATTTGCCGCTTGGCATCGACCATTGAGGGATAGACCTAGGCGTTATCTACTGGTTAGTGTCGGGACCATATTCCGCGCCGACAGTTGGCGCCCGCCGTGGGGCACACGAGCGCCTAAGGTCATTTCGCCAACCCCCTCCATGGTGATTCGCACTGAGTACCGTGCTACGAGCTACAACATGGGTAGCTCGGACCCTCTCCCGCCGGGTTCGAGATCCGCTTCGGAGACTTGAACTTCCGTGGCCACGGGGAACGGCTATCTCATGCGCCTCACCAATCGTGAGGAGCTTCGCGCGCGCCGCGAGGCCGGTCCGCTCGGTCTCCGCCGCACGCACGACACCGGCGCGGCGCCCGCAGGGCACGGATGCCGCGGGCCCATCAACGCCGCGACGCCGTCGTCGCTCCGGGCTACGCTCGCGTCGGCGCGCGGTCCCGAGCGGTGGCGGGCGAGCGCGCCGCCGCCCAACGCGGAGCGCCCACCGTCACGACGACCGCCACCGCCTCGGCGGGACCGCGTGCGGTCTCGGGACCGCGCATCCCCATCGGGCCGCGTGGCGCCACGACGGCCCATAACGCCAACGTGAACACGACGATGCGCCGGGTTCCACCGGCCGTCACGTCTTCGTCGCCAGGGATCCCGGCACCTCAGCAGCAGACGAGTCGTCCCTGGGCTCTGTCGACACGATGCCACCCGCCAACCGCCACGGTACGCGGAGTGGGGACTTCTCCCGGCGTGCCGGACCCGGTCCGCATTCGGGCGCTTCCTCGACGCCACGGACTACGGGTTTGGTCGCTCCGACGACTCCAAGACGGGAGCTACGACCCCACGCGGGAGTGTTGCGCCGTCATCACCAACGACCGGCCAACGCCGCCGGTGCGGCGGCGCCGGGGACGGGGAAATCACGCCGCCCCGGGGATCGCCGCGCGCCCGGCCGCGGGGCCAAGCGCTCTCCGCCGGGGCCGACGTCGACGCACAGCCGGCCCAAGCCCGCGAGCTCGAGGCCAAGCCGGCGAGAGGAATACGGACGGTGCGGCCGCTCCGCGCCTCGATGGCGGGGGGAGGCCTCCGTGCGTGGCGAACGCGCGCGGGAGCTGGGCCGACAAGTCCGTGACCGCCTCAACCCCGTCCCCAACGTCGACAACGCGGATACGCCGCCACGGGCGAGCCAAAAGCTCATCGCCGCCGCGACGTTGCTACGCGCCATGCCGGCACCCTCGACCCCCGAGGCTCGAGACATGCACCGCGAGGTGCAGACCCTCCTTGAGCAAGCGGCCGTCCGGCGGGCGAGGCCGAGAGCTCGGCCTCACGCATCCGCCAACGGGGGGACGCACGGGGTGATGATCTCGCGCCGGAGGCGAACCCTCGGTGCACGTGGGTCAACCCGCCGACCGGGGACACACGCCGCCCAAGGAACGGCTCCTCGACACGCGCGGGCGGCCGGATGGCGATGCCCGCAACGTCATCAACGCCGGCGCACCAGCAAGGCGGACGCGCGAGCGGCTAGAGGTTACCACCCTCGAAGGGGTGGACGCTACGACAGCGGTGAGGATCGCTCCCTGACGCCGGAGCCCCCGGGCACCCGTGTGTTCAGCCGGGAGATCCGCACGGCGGCGTTCCCCCAGCGCTTCCGTCAGCCCTCGAAAATCGTTAAGTACAACGGGGAGACGGACCCCCGCGTCTGGCTCAACGACTACCGCCTAGCTTGTCAGCTGGGCGGGGCTACTAACGACGAAGTGATCATCCGCAACTTGCCCCTGCACCTGGGCGACGCGGCCCGGACATGGCTAGAGCACTTGCCCGCCAGCCCGCATCCATAACCGGGACGATCTAGTCCACACGTTCGTGGGCAACTTCCAGGGCACGTACGTGCGCCCCGGGAACTCCCGGGATGCGCGCTCCGCACGCGAGCGCCGGCGAGTCGCTCGCGGGACTTCATACGGCGCTTTTCCAAGCGCTGCACGGAACTCCCCAGCGTGGCACAGTCCGAGATCGTGCACGCGTTCCTCGAGGGCACCACGTGCGGGACCTTGTGCGCGAGCCGGGACGCGCCCGCCCACGGACTCGAACGAGCTGTTCGACATTGCCACCAGCTTCGCCTCCGGAGAGGAGGCCGTGGGGGCGATCTTCGACGGCAAGAAGGGCAAGCGCTCCGAGGACACGCCCGCGGAGGGCAGCGGGTCCAAGGAGCCGCGCCGCAACGACAAGCGGGGCAAGAAGGGGGGAAGAAGCCGCGCCGCGAGGCGCGCGAGCAGGGGCGCAACGGCGGCAACGCCGAGGCCCTCGCCGTTGACCCGCCCGACGGGGCCCTCGACCGCTCCTCGAGGCCCGGGGGTGTTT
The DNA here is from genome assembly GCA_947561735.1 of Cenchrus americanus. Classification (NCBI taxonomy): domain Eukaryota; kingdom Viridiplantae; phylum Streptophyta; class Magnoliopsida; order Poales; family Poaceae; genus Cenchrus; species Cenchrus americanus. The sequence goes on along the minus strand of OX387241.1, from coordinate 24,998,510 downwards.
GACGACATGATGAAGAAGCCATGCCCCTACCACAAGACCCCCGGTGCAACACACTCTTGAGCAAGGCGACATGCTCAAGAAGTTCTACGGCCGTGCCGCCGCGAAGGAGGCGAGAGGCCAAGAAAGATGGGGGCGATGGCGACGCGGGTGGTTTCCCCCGCTGTCGAAAATGTGTTCCTCATCTTTGGGGGACCCTACCGTCGACATGTCGACCCGGCAACGCAAGAAGGAGCGGCACGAAGTCCTCGCCGCGAGAGAGGGCACCTCCGGCCTTCCTCAACGGTCGAAGGACGCCATCACCTTTAGCCGGGATGATCACCCAAACCGCATCCCGAACCCGGCCGGCACCCACCGGTGGTCGATCCCATCATTGGGAACGCCGGTTTCGAAGGTCCTTATGGACGGAGTGCGTAGCCTCAATATCCTCTTCGCGCATACATTGCGCCCGATGGGGATTGGGCTGGACCGCCGCGGCCCAACACGAAGCCGTTTCACGGCATCGCGCCCCCGCAAGGTGTTCAACCCCTCGGGCGGATCGATGCGCCCGTCCGGTTTGGGACCCCCAAGAATTTCCGCAAGGAAACCCTCACCTTCGAGGTGGTGGGATTCAAAGGGGCCTACCATGCCATCCTTGGGCGACCATGCTATGCCAAATTCATGGCGGTCCCCAACTACACGTACCTGAAGATGAAGATGCCGGGTCCAAACGGCGTCATCACCGTCGGGTCGTCGATCGAGCACGCATTCGACTGTGACGTCGAGTGCGTGGAACATGCAGAAGCACTAGCGCTAGATGAAGCGCTGGTGAACACGCTGGAGAAGATGGTCAACGATGACCTCAGCTCCGCCGCCAAGCGCGTCGGCACCTTCGAGGCCGCCGAGCAAACCAAAGGGGTCCCCCTCGACCCGTCGGCCCCCGAGGGCAAGGCGTTGAGGGTCAGCTCGACCCTCGACCCTAAATAGGAAGCAGTGCTCGTCGACTTCCTCCGCGCCAACGCCGACGTCTTCGCGTGGAGCCCCTCGGACATGCCAGGCATCCCGAGGGAGGTCGCCGAGCACTCCCTTGATATCCCGCCTAACGCTCGCGCTGTGCAGCAGCGGCTGCGCCGCTTCGACGAGGAGCGGCGACGGGCGATCGGAGCGGAGCCGCGGAAGCTCCTCGAGGCGGCATTCATCAAGGAAGTGTTCCACCCTACGTGGCTAGCTAATCCTGTGCTTGTAAAAAAGAAAAATGGGAAGTGGAGGATGTGTATAGACTACACCAGTCTCAATAAAGCATGTCCAAAAGTTCCTTTTCCTTTGCCACGCATAGATCAAATCGTTGACTCCACAGCCGGGTGTGAACTACTCTGTTTCCTTGATGCCTATTCGGGATATCACCAAATAAAAATGAAGGAGTCCGACCAGCTCGCGACTTCGTTCATCACACCGTTCGGGACGTTCTGTTACGTCACGATGCCTTTTGGCCTCAGAAACGCGGGCGCAACATATCGCGCGCATGCGGCACGTTTTTGGGGACCATATCGGGCGGACGGTCGAGGCTTACGTGGACGACATCGTCGTCAAGACTAGGAAGGCGGACGACCTGGTTAGCGACCTTGGCGTCGCGTTCAGCTGCCTACGAGCCAACGGGGTCAAGCTGAACCCCGAAAAATGTGTCTTTGGTGTGCCGCGGGGCATGCTCCTAGGGTACATCGTCTCCCGACGGGGAATCGAGGCCAACCCCGAAAAGGTCGCGGCCCTCGAGCGAATGGGTCCACTTCGGGACCTCAAGGGGGGTGCGAGAAGGTGTTGGGGTGCCTCGGCGCCTTAAGCCGCTTCATCTCGAGGCTCGGTGAGAAGGGCACCGCCCCTCTACCGGCCGCTCAAGAAGCACGAGCGCTTCTCTTGGACCGCCGAGGCCCGGGACGCGCTCGACAAGCCGAAGGCGTCTCGACGCACGCCCCAATCCTTACGCCGCCGCGAGACGGCGAACCCCTCCAACTCTACGTGGCCGCAACCACCCGGGTGGTCGGCCGCCGTGATCGTTGTGGAGCGCACGGAGGAAGGGCATGCCTTGCCCGTGTAGAGGCCGGTCTACTACATCGGCGAAGTCTCGTCGGACACGAAGACGCGCTACCCCCCGAGTCCGAGAAGGCGTTGTACGCGGTAGTCCTCGCGCGGCGCAAGCTCCGCCACTACTTCGAGGCCCACCCAGTTACGGTGGTCTCTTCCTTCCCGCTAGGAGAGATCATTCGCAACCCCGACGCGGCAGGCAGAATTGCCAAGTGGTCCGTGGAGTTGATGGGCGAGACGCTCGCCTACGCTCCGCGCAAGGCCATCAAATCGCAAATCTTAGCCGATTTCGTCGCTGAGTGGACGGACACGCAGCTGCCGCCCCCTCAGATTCAAGCAGAGTGCTGGACTCTGTTCTTCGACGGCTCGGTGATGAAGACAGGAGCGGGCGCGGGCCTGCTCTTCGTGTCACCCCTCGGGGAGCACATGCGCTACGCAGTGCGCCTCCACTTCCCCGCATCTAACAATATGGCGGAATACGAGGCCCTTCTCTGCGGCCTCAAAATCGCCATTGAGTTGGGCGTCAAGCGCCTCGACGTTCGAGGGGACTCGCAGCTCGTGATCGATCAAGTCATGAAGAACGCGAGCTGCCACGATGACAAGATGGAGGCCTACTGTAAAGCCGTGCGGGCCCTCGAAGACAAGTTCTACGGCATCGAGCTTAATCATGTACCCCGCCGGTACAACGAGGAAGCAGACGAGCTGGCAAAAATAGCGTCCGGGCGGATCACCGTTCCCCCGAACGTTTTCGCGCGCGACATCGCGCAGCCCTCGGTCACCTTCGAGCCCTACCCCTCGAGCGACGGCGGACCCTCGGGGGCTCCCTCGAATCCAGCGGGTGCGGAACCCATGGAAGAGGACCCCTCGAACGAGGCGTACGTACTCTCCCTTCTCGAGGGGTACGGCTCCCACGAGGTCGATGCAATGGATATAGAGCCGGCTCCTATCCAGGCGGATTGGCGGGAAAAATACATCGCCTGGATTGCTCGAGGGGAACTCCCCGCAGACCGGGCCACGGCCCGGGCGCATCGCCAGGATGGCCAAGTCATTCACCCTCGTCGACGGCGAGCTGTACAAGCGCGCCGCATCGAGCATCCTCCGGCGGTGTATACCCATTCCCGAGGGGCGCGAGCTCCTACGGGACATCCACGCGGGGATGCGCGGCCACCACGCCGCGCCGCGCACCCTCGTTGGCAACGCGTTCCGCCGGGGCTTCTGCGGCCTACCGCGGTCGCGGATGCCGGCGAAATTGTGCGCACCGCGCGAAGGGTGCCGCTTCTACGCCCGCAAGTCCAATTTGCCCGCTCACGCCACCGCAAACGATCCCCGTAACATGGCCGTTCGCCGTGTGGGGGTTGGACATCGTCGGGCCCCTGCGAAGGCGCCCGGGGGCTTCACCCACCTACTAGTCGCGATCGACAAATTCTCCAAGTGGGTGGAAGTGCGCCCCATCACGAATTTGAGGGCTGAGCAGGCGGTCATGTTCTTCACCGACATCGTCTACCGCTTTGGAGTGCCAAACTCCATCATCACGGACAATGGGTCCCAGTTCACGGGCCGGAAGTTCTTGGAGTTCTGTGATAAGTTCCACATCCGCGTGGATTGGGCGGTCGTGGCACACCCACGGACCAACGGCCAAGTAGAGCGTGCCAACGGCATGATCCTACGGGGCCTCAAGCCCCGGATTTTTGACCGGCTCAACAAATCGGCGAAAATGGCTCCAAGAACTACCCGGCGGTCGTGTGGAGCCTAAGGACCACCCCAAGCGAGCCACCGGTTCACCCCGTTTTTCCTAGTCCATGGCGCGGAGGCCGTCCTCCCCACGGACTCGGAATATGGGTCGCCCGGGGGTTCGAGGGTACGACGAAGATGCTAACCAGCGAGCCCGCGAGGACTCGCTGGACCAGCTAGACGAAGTACGCCTCGTGGCGTTGATGCACTCCGCAAGGTATCAACAGTCCCTAAGACGTTACCAAGCACGCAAGATACGTCGGAGGGATTTCAGCGAGGGGGATCTGGTCCTAAGGCTACGCCAAGACAACCGAGGGCGCCACAAGCTATCGCCCCCATGGGAGGGACCCTATGTTGTGGTGAAAGTGCTCAAGCCGGGCACGTACAAGCTAGCCAACGAGGACGGCGAAGAACTCACCAACGCTTGGAACATCCAACAGCTACGTCGCTTCTACCCTTAGCCAGGATTTTCCAAGTATTTTTTGTTGTTGTAAAATCACATGGCCAACGCCCCAGTTGGTGTCAACTATGTAAATACTACAGGTCTAATAAAAGGGCAACTCGGCTTTCCTCTGAAACCCAAGTCACCCTCGGGGGCTACTGCGGGGGGGCACCCCCCCCCCAAATGGTCCCATTTTTTCGCGCAAAAAACATAACAACACGCGCTAAGTTTGTTTCCTACTTCAACCTCGAGCCATGATTCGAACAGGGCGTAGGCGGCACAGCGGAAGGAGCGTGCGAGCCGGGAGATAGCCTACGCCGCGTGGCTATGGCCCTTCTCTCTCGCCTCCAACCCAGCGGGCCCCCTGCGAAAATCGAACTCCCCTAACTAGAATCTACTCAGGAAGAAGGAGAAACAAAAGCGTAATAAACAAGCAACTTCATTTACGAAGAATCGCTCATGTTCACAAGACAATTTGTTTATTTACAAAAGGCCACGAGGCCGAATTCGATACACGTAAACAAAAAATGGGCCTAGCGCCCAACCGCTTTCGGGCGGGGAGGAGCAGCCGACATCGGCGGCGTCCGGGAAGAGGAATTCTTCGAAGGCCTCGGCGAGCGACCGGCGGCGTCGGCGGCAAGCGCGTCCGCGCGCTCCATGGCCACCTCGTCCTCGACGCCCTCGGGCACGATGTAGCCCTCGCCGGCGCCTCGAGGTTGACCTCGTAGTGGGATCGCACCACTCCGAGGGCCTTCCGGACGCCTAGGCGCAACGCCCGGCGCATCCGCTCCGTGACGTGGCCGCCGAGGGCGCGCGGGCGGCCGGCCGGCGAGCCGCCGGCCCGGGCCTCGCCTTCCTCGACGACGCGGCGGGTCTCGAGGGCCGCGTCACGCGGCTCTTGCGGCTCTCCGCTCGGAGGAGTTGTAGGAAGCTGCAGGGCCTCGGCTCGCCCGGCGAGCGTGCCCCAAGGGCGGTGCGCAAGCCCGGAATCAACAAGACGACAAGAAATCGAGAAGGGAGAAACGAACCCTCTAAAGTAAAAAACCAACAAACGAGTCAAAAAGTGACTCACCCTCGACTTGCTTCCTCTCCAAATCGAGGTCGCGCGCGCGCGGACTCGAGCGCCAACTCGAGATGCTGGACGGTCCCGCCTTGCTCGCGGAGGGCCAGCTCCTGGCTGGCGTTGCTGATGCGCGAGCGCGAGCGCATCATCCTCAACCTTGGAGAATGCGGCGTTCCGCTCCTCCAGCGACATCTCCGCCGCCTCGCGCGCGACGCGCTCCCGCTCCGGCGCCGTTCGGGGCGTCGCCAAGGGCGCCTCGCTCTCGCCGGAGCCGCCCCTCGGCCCCCCGGCGGGCGATGCGCTCCTCGCCGGAGCTGCTCCTCAGCGGCAACGAGGGCCGCGGCCTTGGCGTCGAGGGTGGTCCTCAGGTCATCGGCCTCCTTGGCGCGCTGCTCCAACCCGCGCGCCCGCTCCTCGCCCCGGCGGCTGCCGCGCCCTGCGCTCCCTCGAGCGACGTGCGGAGCTCCCGGGTCTCGGCGCGAGCGGTGGCCACCTCCGCCTCCCGGTTGGCGGCCGGCGTCCGCGTCTTATCCGTGTCCGCGCGCGCATTACACGGCGCCTCGTCACGATCGACGAGGGGCTGCGCGGATCCGCTCGAGGCTCGAGCGGCGCGCCGCGTCCCGCCCGAGCTCTCCCGGGAGCTCGTCGCACCACGCCATCGCCGGTACGCTAGCCAGCCGTCCGGCGTCCTAAGAGCGTCCGCAAGCGCGTCGAAAGCGCTGCATCGCTCCCGGAGCTGGCGGGCCTCGGCGTTCACCCGGTCGAACGCGTCGTATTTGTCGTGGGCGCGACGCTCGAGCTCCTGGCGTCCACACATCAAATCTCGTAAGTGTCAATGCTTGAATGCAGCACACGGAGACGAAAAAGGAAGAGGGACGAGCAACTGTGGCTCACCTGGAAGACAAGCCAGGCCGGGCCGCCGTGGACTTGCAGCGCCTCGTTCAACGCGCGGTTGAGCGTGGCGCCGTGGCTCCGGAGCTCGCCCCAAGCTCTCGCTCCCCCCGGTGTCGGCGAACGCGGGGGGGATCCTCCACGGCCCCCCACCTGGGCGGGGCGGACGGCGCGGGAGGACGAGGCCTCGGCACCGTGTCCTCGGCCCCCACCACCATGTGACCCTCGTGCCACCTCACGAGGGCCCTCTCCTGGGGCTCGGGGGAGTTCGTGGGCCAGCTGGCCCACTGATTCCATCCAGGCGGCGGGGAGTCATCCGAGAGCTCCACCACCTCCGCCTGCAAATCGCCGGCGGGCGCAGCCGCTTGCGCCGCCCTCCGCCGGCACCTCCACCCGCGCCTCCGCGGCCACGGGCGCCCGCCGCGCCGCCGTGGCCGCCACCTCCGGCGGTACCGCCGCATCCACGGCGCTCCCGCGGTTGCGCCCGGCTCCCACCTCCTCCGCGGTGGCAGCCACCGCGGGCTCCACCACCACCGTCGCCGCCGCCGCGGCCCGCGCCTCCGTGGCGACCGTCGCCGGCCGCCCCCGACGACCGGCCCCCGGCCGCGCCGCGGCGGGCGGATCCGCCGGCCGGGCCTCGAGGCCCCGGCCGGGCCTTGCGAGCTAATGCCCGCCGCCACGCTTGTCCCGGGGCGCGACCCCCCTCGACGAACGCCGCCGGGTGGGGATCGATGCGTCCGTCCTCAGCACCTTGGCCGGTGCAAGAGGGAGGAACGGTTGGCACCGCCCGCGCGAGGCACGAACGAGAGGGTTAGAGCACCTAATCACCAGCAAACCAAACCAAACGAAGGAGGACAGGCTCCTTACCTCGCGGAGGAAAAGGCCCGTTTCCTTTTCCTCGAGGCCTGCGGAAGAGGCCGGCGCGGCGGCCGCGCGCCGCCGCGGCGCCTCTCCCCGACGGCGCGCCGCCGCACGCACGGGCACGCCCGCCCCGTGCGCGGGCGCGCCCGATGCCGCACCCCCCGAAGACGCCACCGCGCGCGGGGGTACGCTCGCCCCGCGCGCGGGCACGCCCTGCCGACGCGCCCCTTGACGATGACGCCGCGCGCGCGGGCACGCTCCCCGCGCGCGGCGCACGCTTGACGCGCGCGTGCGGGCGCGTGCGCCGCGCGTGCCTCCGCGGCACGCGCCGGCACCTCCGCGGCGCGAGCCGCCCCCGATGACGAGTGCACGGCGGCGGGCGCCGGTGCGCCCGCCCCGGCGAAGCCGCCCCCCGACGCCGCGCGGGTTCGGCGACGGGGGGCGCGGCGCCACCGTGCGAGGGGCCCTCCCCCTCGGACTCTTCCTCCTCGTCTTGCTCCGAGGACGAGGGCTCCTCGATATCCGGGAGGAGAGCCCCGGCTCCTCACGCCGCCGTACTCCGCGGACCGTTGGTCGCGGCGCGCTTGGCGCCGCCTCGCGTGCTCCCTCTTGCGCGCCGCCGGCTCTGCTGCTCCCCGCCGCGCCGCCCGCCGAGCGCACGGGAGTCGGGGGTGGGTGGAACGGACTTGGCGGTGTTGAACTTCACTAGCTGTACACAGGAGCGACAAAGGCGGGTCAGGAGACAAAGGCAACGCTAAAGAACCAAAACGAAATCGAGAACCACACTCACCAACGGGCCGATGGGGAGCATCTCGATGTCCCACGGGGTCCGCCCCTCAGGCATCGGCGGCGTCCGGGTGTCGACGGCACTCCGCGCCCGGGTAAGCGCATACGGCCGCTCAAGGGGCGTCGGGAGCATCCGCGACCTCGCCAGGTCGACGGGGTTGGCCGCCTCTGTCATCTCGAAGATGCAGAGCGGCCTCTCCATCAGAGGCACAACCCGCCGATGGTGGAGGAAGGCGAGGACGCCCATCGCGGTCAGCCCGTGCTTCCTCAGTCGCTGCAACGCGCCCAGGCACCGACTCTCCGCCGCGTCCGATGCTGGGGTGGGGACACCCCGTACCCCCAGGAGGCGGGCCTCTCCTTGAACACCCGGCCGGTGTAGGGGGGAAGGCCGGGCTCGGCGTTGCGCAGATAAAACCATCCCCGCTCCCAGCCGGCGTTGTTTGTCATCATGGTGCAGGGGATGTAGACATCCTTGAACTGCCCCCGCAGGGCGAGCGACATCTCGCCGGCGCGCATCGCGCAGCGGGTCCTTGGCTCTGTCGTGGGTTGCGTGACGAGCTCCGCGCGGAAAAGGTGCACCCAGAGCTCCCAATTAACTGGGATCCCCAGGTACCCTTCGCAGACGCCCACGAATGTGGCCGCCTGAGAGATCGCGTTGGGGGCGAAATTATGCAGCTCCACCCCGTAGTGGTAGCACATCGCCCGCATGAAGGTGCTCGCCGGCGCATTGAAGCCACGCTCGTGGTAGCGGACGAAGCTCACCGCATAGCCCTCCGGCGGGTTGGGCTCGTGGTGCGCCGCCGGCGGCACGATCCACTCCGCCGGGCGCCCTTCTTCGTTGGCCGACAGCTGGCCGGTGACGACCAGCTCGCCCGGGCGAGCGCGGGGTCACGGTCGACCTCTCCCGGGCGTACGGCTCCCGGGATCCTAATGGGAAGCTGAGGCGGCGCCATGAGGGGGGACGAAGGAGTGCGAAGGCGGAGGACAAGGAAACGGGAAAAGAGCTCTAATGGCGAGATCGCGCGGTGGCGAGAGCGAGACGAAGGCGAAGGGACGGGGGACTGAAAGTGGTAAGATGCCAAGGTAAAAAAAACTGCCGTCCCCTCCTCCCCGCAGTTTTATAGGGCCGACGGGCGAGCTCTCGGAGCGGACGCCCCGCCGGCGTGCTTCCGGCAGGAATCTTTCCATCGCGTCGACGGGCGGGCCCCACCACGACCGCGGCGGCTAAAACACTTGCGGGCGGGTCATCATTGCGGCGAAGACCGGCGGCAACCGAGGCAAAACCGTCACGTCCGCTCCGCCGCGCCGCCCACTACGCGCGCGCGCGCGGTTGCGAGCGCCTAAAAGGCGCGCCGCGGCGCAAAACCGCGGCCACGACCGCGAGGCACTTAAATGCCGGGTCCCTTGCCAAGCAAGGAGAACCCTCGAGCGGGGGCGGACCCCCGCTCGAAGCGAGAGGCGACCCTCGATGGGATATCAGCGTGAGAAGGTCGCCCGGGACCTGCTCGATGTAGAGCAGTCAACCGCGGGCACCCATGCCACGTGAGACCCTCGAGCGGCATGACCCTCGGCTCCAAACAGAGGCGACCCTCGATGGGATATCAGCGTGAGAAGGTCGCCCGGGACCTGCTCGATGTAGAGCAGTCAACCGCGGGCACCCATGCCACATGAGACCCTCGAGCGGCATGACCCTCGGCTCCAAACAGAGGCGACCCTCGATGGGATATCAGCGTGAGAAGTTCGCCCGGCACCTGCTCGATGTAGAGCAGACAGCCGCGGGCACCCATGCCACGTGAGACCCTCGAGCGGCATGACCCTCGGCTCCAAACAAGGGCGACCCACGGAAAGCGTTCGCAAACAAGGAGGGAAGAACGTCCTATCAGTAGGTTCCAGCATCTGCGGGAGCCTCAATGGCAAACACGCAGATGCTCGGGGGCTACTGTCGGGGACAGCCCTAGGGGTCCCCTTAAACAACGGGGAATCCTCACTCAATCCCGGTATCAAAACACGCTAAGCCTAACCATGCAGGTAACTAACCATGCAGGACACGGCCCACGCCGGGATCCCGACGGCCCACCAAGACGGCCCACTGAGAAGACCCCTCGAGCAGGTTCCGCCTCGCTCGAGGACGCGCTCCCCCTCGGGCGGGCTCCGCCCCGTTCGAGGGGCAACCCTTTCCCTCGAGCGGTCCCGCCCCGATCGAGGGATCGCCCCCCCTCGAGCAGGTCTCGACTCGCTCGAGGGTTCGCTCCGCCCTCGGGCGGGGCCCGCCACGCTCACGGGCGCGCCGCACGCGTGCGCCGGCCCCGTACTTGGGCATTTAACGCCACGACGGCTGCAGGGACGGCGCCATCATGCGCCACGGGCTCACGACCCGGTGCCGCCGCACCAACTCCCCGGGGAGGAGCCCATCCCCGCCCGCGTGGGGATGGACGTGCGGTACGGCCGGTGTCGGTCCCATGACACCGCGCACCCACCACAGTACGGCTAACGCGCCCGACCCTCGAAAGGGGGCGGGCGCACCCTCGATTTCACTTTCCCGTGACCCTACGGGTTGGGTAGGGGGCGCCGAGCCGGTGGATAGCCATCCCGGTCCCCGTAACGGTGCGCCTGCCGTACCCACGCGTGCAGACGCACGCCCGGCACCGCAGGCGCACGCCCGAGTACTGCAGCAACCACTCCGCTGCCGCGGAACGCATTGGGAAGGAACGCCGTTCTGCCCGCGCCTGTTCCCCGTACCAGCCATCATCAGCACCTCCCTCGAAGCCCATCAGAGGACACCACCGCCATCTGCCGCCTTCCTACCCTCGAACCGCCACTGTTTGGGTACGGGGTAGGCCAGCATGGCCGGATCGCAGCAAAGATCGTCCGGACGGCCGCCCACTCTACACCGTAGCGCGACGTGCTCCCTCACGTAGCTAGGTAGCGCGGCGTGCATGTAACCCGTCGCCCCCTTGGCCTATAAAAGGGGGAGGCGAGCCCCCAGCCGCGGGGGGGGGGGGGGGGGGGGGAACAAGTTCAGAGGAACGAACACACCGTGCACTCACTCTCTTATTCTCCCACAACATCTTCAGCCACTCTCCTAGGGACTTGGAAGCCACGCTTCCTCTCCCGCCTTGCTTGTACTTGCCCCACTACAAGCACCCCCGGTGCCGAGCAATATAGTGCCACGAGCACGCCCCTGCTGGACGTACGGCCCCCTCGGCCGGAACCAGGATAAAACCTTGTGTCATTTGCTGCTTGGCATCGACCATTGAGGGATAGACCTAGGCGTTATCTACTGGTTAGTGTCGGGACCATATTCCGCACCGACATGAAGGTTGTAGAGGGTGGTGAGATCTACAACTTTCCTATTTATCACCTTGTGCACTTCTGTTCAAATTTTGGGAGAAAACTGCGCTCAAAGTTGTCTAGTCGGAATAGTTTCGGTCGCGCTCCAGCCTCGCCGCGACGTCGCGCCGGCCAGGCGCCGGGCACGCCGGCGCCGTGCCGCCGCGTGCCGGTGTCCCCCCTAGGCGTTCGAGCCCACGTGCCGCATTCCGAGGCCGCTCCTTCCCCATCTCGCGCGCACACCGAGGCGACTCGAATCCCGCACTCGCCGCCGGACCGCGCCGCGTTGTACCCGTCGGTCCGTCGGCGTCCGCCCGCCACGGGCGCGCTCGCCGAGGCTAGGCCGCCGTACGCGCGGATTAATTGGCCGAGGGAGCCTTAGCCGCGAAGCCTTGCCCCCCTGCGCGCTCGTCGCCTATAAGGCTCGGCCCCTCCCTTCTCTCGCTCTAGACCGAGCCGTTCCGCCACGCCACCATAGCCGCCACCGCTGGGCTCGGGTCCCCGCGCTCGTTCGTCGTCGGCCAACGCTCTCAGCACCTTCCCTATCTCTCACTTGAGCCTCTCGCGCCACGTGTGGTCCCAGCCGGACCGCAGCCTTGCCGGAGGCGAGCTCGCGGTGGTCGCCACCACCTGGTACCGCCGAGCCCGCACGCCGGCGCACCCCCGACCCCTACTTCGACCGCAAATCGACCTTTGTTGAGCTCACACACCTCCTCTGCACCTTCCCCGGCCGAGAGCGCCGCCGGCTCGCCGGAATTCCGGCTGGCCGCGCCGCCCTCCACCCCCAGGGGCGACATTGCAAGAAATCAATTCTTTCCAGGGTGTTTTGCATGAACCGAGGGTACCGTCGTGAGGAATCAAAATTGTTAGGGGCCTGGTCGCAAAAGTGAATCTCAAATAGTACATGTGTTTTGCTGATTCTTGTAAAATCCATAGAAAATCGTACAAAATTCAGAAAAATGTAAACCCAATTTTGTTGGATTCCTGGTGGAAAGTACTACAACTTTTGTTATTCTTACCTGAGCTGTTTACTGATAAGTGTTTCATGAAAAATAGAAATGTGAAAAACCTAGATCTGAGATATCACAAAATTCATAAATCCTCTGTAGCTAATTTTTGGGTATATTGTGTGTTAGGTTATGACTAGCTTCTATACCAAACATTGCACAAAGTTATGTTGTAAATCATTTTATATAAATTTTTTCTATTTATGAAGAATCTGTCCAAATGATTTTTGTAGATAAAAATAATTAGATTTTTGTGCCTAACTTCTGCATATTATCTTTTTATGCCAAAATGCATCTCTGGTGAATTAATTACAATTGTATAATTATCATAAATATTTATTTTTGAAATATTCTTGTTTTTCTTTGTAATTGCATAACTCAAGATTAATAATAATTCTAGGTGCATATTCTGCATTCCTAGGTTAGTTTTGGACCACATAACGTGTGTGAGAAGGTTTGGATCATTTTGATGAGTATTTATTTTTGTATGCATTTACCTTGCTTTACTAGCTAGCTTTTGTTAATTTCAATATAATTAAATTTGTAGCTCTCCTAAGCATGCATGTGTGTTCAGTGGATTGTTACAGGTGTTTAGTGTTTAATAAACCCTTCCACTGAATTTTAATAATTTATTTATTGAATAAAAGCTATGGAAGAAATTTAAGAGTTAATAGTCAATTAAATGGGAAATCATCAACCCACCTTGAATGACCTTGTGCGTGTGTGTAAATCCTAATAAAAAGCTAAATGTTACCAACCCATTGCTATTGTGAACTTAAATTCAATTATTTCCATATATATATATATATATATATATATATATATATATATATATATATATATATATATATATATATATATATATATATATATATATATATATATATACTGTTTTGCTATAGGGCACCTGGGTGCATTCTGTATAGAGAATGCACCCACCTTTTCTTGCAACTAGGTCTTGTCCAGTTGCAACTGGGGCTCATTCTGGTTGCAATTTGTTCACGTCGGGTTGCAACTAGGAGTCTACTTGCAATTGGTTTGTGTCCAATTGCAACAGTCAGATTCGTTGTAATTATTTCCGTCGAGTTGCAATTAGTTTAATGTCACAGTTGCAATCGGTTAGTCTCTTTGTTGCAATTCATTCACGCCTAGTTGCAGCTCGGCTGGGTCTAGTTGCAATTGGTACGCGTTGAGTTGCAATTGGTCCGTCAAGTTGCAATTGATTCGCGTCGAGTTGCAATTGGTACGCGTTGAGTTGCAATTGGTCCGTCAAGTTGCAATTGGTTCGCGTCGAGTTGCAATTGGTCCGTCAAGTTGCAATTGGTTCGCGTCGAGTTGCAATTGGTCCGTAAAGTTGCAATTGGTTCAGCTGCGAAGTTGCAACCGCAGGGTCTGTGCATTTGCTATACAGAATGCACCTGAGTGCATTTTAGTATCACCCTATATATATATATATAGGCCAGCGCTATTCAATACCCAGGGTATGGAATACTTATTCCATACCCGAGCTGCCCTGAGTCCGACCAAGCGCGCCGCGGCCCCTTCTCCCCCACCGCGTTCAGTGCTCCGTTTTTTAAGTGCATGGAATGCTGCCACGAGATCCGATTCTTATTCTTGTAATCCTGGTTCACCTGTGTGCTCGTGCGAGATGCGACAGTTAAGATTGATCCAATTTCTTACATTATAAAATTCATATACAGACGGGTATCAGATTGGTCCGGTTTTTTAATTAAAAAACACGTGTTGATGGGTACCAGCAGCGGCAGGCCGGCAACCATCTTAGGCTAGAATTTTACATCTAAAATGAAGTGAGAATGACATGATATACTCATTATGTTTTGCCAGGCTCTACCTAAGAAACGGGAAATTTTGTGGGAAGAATGTTAACGAAGATTTATATATCGGTGATTAATATCTTTGGTACAATGCCAGTTAATAGGTCAATCATATAGTATGTCTTCCGGAAAGACTAATAGCACACCATTTTGAGGGTTAAAGGTAAACATTAAAGGTTACATTAGGTCTAAAGATTCGTACTAGTATTTTGTGAATCCGAATGTACCCATTATGGGACTAAACTACACAATATACTATATGGTCCTGTCGCTCCATAGCTTTCATTCCTACAATCTGCTCGTTGATTCCTCGATCCAGGTAGATGTAGTGAGCCTGGTTCCATCATTCATTTATAAATTTGCCTATTTTTTCATTCAGCCTTCACTTCCTCTGTATCCTCAGCTGCAAGAACAAATATTGAACAGTTAGCTAGATCTTTATAAATGAACTTGACAAACTAAGATAAAAATAGATCAGGTGTCCTAGCAACTAGCATCACATTAGAATTACTTTGGCAAGTCCCTTTATGGTTAACAATCTTGCATCCCAGTTTACAGGGATACTAGGGCATTTCCCTAATTTGATAAAAACTGACATATGCCCATCTAAAACTCTCTTTCATGTTGATCATGTCAAAATGAAGCAAGAGAACTATAAAAACGGCTTCATTTGCAACAAAATTATCTGATCGTTAACAATATCATCTGCAAGCACAACTTAAATCATGTGATCAATTTGGCACTGATTTAAGTTGCTAATCACAAACAATGAGATGTATGAATGTGAAGAAATCATTCATTCTAATTGTGCCAAGGTGCAGTACTCCTTTACAGGTGTGATTTTTAAATCAACCAAAATAGCAGCTTTAGTTTTCTTTGTATAGTATAAGCTGAAGAGCCTAGTCCATAATCAGGAGGCTTGAACTATAACAGCCAAAGAAAGGTACTTATTATCACTGTGTGATGAACCACAATGTCTTCGATATTTGGATTGGACAATCTGATTGTTATTTCTCGAGAGAATTCATGGCGAGTTAAAAGCGACAAAACTAACTCGATAGATTTTTTAGAATACCATATGCTAATGTTAAGATAAAGACAACATTTGTTCGGGTGCAATGAAGCATGTACATATGAACATTTATATCTACATCCCGAGCCGGTACTCATCTTCGAAGTAAAGTCATCAATTCTTTTTAAAAAATAAGACATAGCAAACATCGAAAGGACTTGACATGAAAAGAAATTATAATTAATCGGCAATTCATGTCTGCTACGAAACACAAAAAGGAACACATAAAGAATGGAATTTTTTCAAGGCGAGTGTTAGGGGAAAGAAAGGTCATGCACGAAAGGATGGATACTTGCCAAATCTTCTTTTGAAATAGCATAACACACCCTCCTACGCATTTTTTCAAACACATATTACGGGCCCAGCGAGATGTGCTCCCTTGGACGAGCCGGTGCCGATCCCGGTGCGGCAGGGGAGAGCCACTAGGTTCCATACCTCGGAGGAGTTGCTTCCGAGGTATTTATTGGGTTCCAAAGAAAATAAAGTAATTGTGTAATACAAGTTTAGCAAGTAAGTTTGAATGGAGGTAATACCGGGCATTTGGGACACAATTGGAGGCACCCTTTCATGGCTCGTTCGGAGATACTTTATTTGCGAGACGGTAACTAACATCGTCGAGGATCAAAATAGCAGACCAATCATTATAAAATTTGCGGGGTACTAAATAGCCAAACTATGCCAACAAATAAATTATCAATCAAATATATTTCCGACCTTCGGGTCTTGACATATCGGTTATCATGTATCAAATGAAAAATTAGTATAGAAGAGAAAGCACGGAATGGCAACAAATTTAAAATATCGGCCCGGAAGCAACAAATGCACTTGCAAACTGCATAGTGCATACTCATCAATTCCTCTCGGCGGAGAATGAATCTCACCGACCACGAAATAATTAAGTAAAAAAATGAAGGTGTTAACTTACCATATACATGGGATCAGGATTTTCTTTCCAACATAAGCGATGTGGTGCCAAAAGATTTCGCCCAATAATAAAAATTAGAAACGCAAAATTTAGTCACGAACCTGTCAATCATAACATGGAAATTGAAATATTCAGACCCTTTGCACAGGAAAAAGGAAATCAACTAATTTGATTCAGCAGTTCAGCACAGATTGATAGCGGAGGAATGGATCTGTGGATGTATTGATACGAGGGTGGAGGGGGGAATTGGATGGAATAACAACTTTAAGCATGAGGTCTGTGATTTGCAGAGGATGTGGGAAGGTATTGCAGAGGATGTGGGAAGGTAATTGGAGAACCTGGGTCGATACACCGAGCTGCGATAGAGACAAATAGGAGACAGCGATTATGCAGTTCATCAATCTCACCACTGCAAGGAGCTGCCGGACCTGCCCTCACCGGAACCGCGCGAGGGGCGATGGTATAAGCCACGCGAGATGGAGCTCGCGACGCCACCAGATCTACCTGGGGAGGGGACAACGGCGCAAGGTGAAGCCTTGGCACCGTGGCCGGATAAAGGTCCCGATGTGCACCACTCCATCTGCCTGCATGTTCGTCTGCCGTTTCGACTTGGCGGACGCGGCAGCGCCCGGTGGCGGTGCCCACGCGTGCGGAGTACCGGGAGCAGCAGAGGAACGGGGTCGCGAGCGGGCGGGGGTCCTGGGGCGGCGGCTAGGGGCCGGGGTCAGGCGGGCAGGGCGAGGGGCCGGGGTCGCAGACGGGCAGGGCACGAGGTGCGATGGCGGGTCGGAGTCGACCACCGAGCACGGGAGGCATGGGCGGCGGCGGAACGGAATCGACACTGGACAGAAAACAAACACCAGGTTTTGCGGGACGTGGGAGGACCCAAAAATCGGTAGAAAACCAGACAGGTGCGTAACGAGCGGTGGCGCGTGGAAGGCTGGGTCGGGTATGGAATAATATTCCATACCCAAGGTATAGAATATATATATATATATATATACACACACGCGATCACTATCAAAAGGATAAATAATAAAGAACTGCTTATTGTTCGTTTTTGGAAGAGTATGCTGAATGTATTTCTTATCTAGGTGAATGTGGTCAACCATACACCCAACGATTGTCATTTGTTGATTGTAATTAATTAAATTAAAAATCTTCGAATAAATCTTGCATTTACATCTCGTATAGATCTTCCTGACGGTATATATACGCTCGTGCCGGAAGGAGAAGACGAAGGTGCTGACGAAAAGTTGCAATGCGTGGACGTAGCTCAAGACCCGGATCAAAGTCCAGAAGGGCCCAAGGCCAACCTTGCCATCGAAGGCAAGACCCAGATCATTAACCCCGTCTTTTAAAAAATTATGTCATTATGGTTTGCTATGATTGTGCATTTACGTTTCAGGAATTGAATTGAAAACCCTAGATGCATGATCCTTAGGTATCTATGCTCTATCACTAGTATGCTAGGTCGATAGCTGCTATGCTATAGGACCGGTACAAGTCGAGTGATGTTCGTCACTCCTGAGAATAGGTTCTTATCTTGGAATCATAAGATCTTTATAAATGAATTGCTCATATGGTAAGAGCATGAGATTTGGGCTCCGGTCCAGTGGCTTTCGCGGGCTAAGATTTTGAACGTACTAAGCACTTGTCGGGAATGTGACCGATAAGCCTAGTACCTTAATGAGACGGCGTGGGAACTTTTCCCTACTACTCCTGAGTGTTCACCTAACCGGCTAGCTACCGGGAAGGGGGTGCATGTGTGAAACTGGGTGCCTCGCGGGGTATGCCAGCTAACCTTGTACCCAAGACTGTAGGCTCAGTTCCCAACCTGAGGACTTTTGGGAACCGCCTAGATGGTTGTTCTCGCGGGGGCATCCTACCGTGTGTTTAGGTTTACCTTGCAAGGTTTAAATCAATCGATTGTCGGCCTCTCACCGTTATCCGAGACTGCTTAATCAACTCCATGATATCCCGTAATGATGGAACTTGGTGAATATGGTTGTATGAAATAATTGCTTGTGCAATCCTTGATTGAATTAGCTGGCACACTTAGAAATGGTAATCATATAGAACTTGTGCTAAAATATTTAAAGTAAGGACACACTCTTGTTGCTTTTCCGCAAAAGAAACTCCACCGGCCAAAAGGCCTCTCATGTCTAGAGTTTGGTGATGTAGTTATCACCCGACGGTTAAGTCTTGCTGAGTATTAGTATACTCACCCTTGCTTTAATAATGTTGTTGCAGGTGTTGTTTGGTCGACGGTTAAGTCTTGTTGAGTATTAGTATACTCACCCTTGCTCTAATAATGTTGTTGCAGGTGTTGTTTGGTCTGGTGAGATTCCACCCGGCTGGGAGCTGGAATGGGAGGAAGAGGATGAGTGATGGCATCACGGATGACCTCCTGTGATGTGTATCGTTACGCTAGTTTATTTATTTCCGTTGTTTTCGAACTCTGAATCTTTACTTCCTGTTGTGAACAATGGTTTGCAATAATTTGGATTTAATCTGTGTTGTACTCTGGACTCGCCTTCGTGTGAGTTTTAATGCATATGTCGATCCTCTGTATGAATTCCAAGTGATTTACCGGGCGTTAACCCGGCAACTAACGACAGGATGATACTTTACTATTGCTTAATGACCAAAGTGGATTAGTTTTAGGCGATAGTACGGTATTTTCCTGGGCGGGTTGTCACAGCGAGGCAACGACCTCTTTCTCTCTCCTTGCTCTCTCTCCTCCACATCATCAAAAATCCTATGTGGCACTGCATGGGACGACCTACGAGACTGCTGACGTATACCAATGTACTTACTCTAATGAATGATGGGGCCCTATACGACATTTCCTACCTGAAGATTTCTAAGTATAGTAAATATTGAGATTAGAATGACGTGCTGTTGCTTGTGACATATTGTACTATCAAGTATCAATCTAACAATCCAGCACGTGCTAGACTATATAATGAGTCTGATCACAAACAAGAGGATAAGCCAATGAAGTCTGATTTATGTGCTTGTGGCGTGTGAGCAAACCAATAATTTGCCTGCAAGTTTCGGCTGCATCCAGGACTCCCTATGGCTTGTTCTCTTCCGTAGGATTCAATCCGGTCGGAATAATGGCTTGTTCGCTTCCGTAGGATTCAATCCGGTCGGAATAATAAATGTATGAAGAAAATTATAATATGGACTCGGATTTATTCCGTATCAAAAATTAATTTACCAATCATGATAGGTAGAATAAGAGACCGTAGAGCCGGATTGGTTCCACACATCTTGACTAGTGGATTGATTCCGAGCCTTTTGGTGTACCTATCATGAGCAAATTAATTTTCGACCCGGAATAAATCCGGATCTCTTATAGTTACTATCATGATTTTCTTGTTGTATTTATCCATTCCGATCGGAATTGATCCCGTGGAAACGAATGAGGCATAAAAGCTCCCCGCAGTGCCGAGAGAGAATTAGAATACTGCACGGCTGACACAATCGTACTGTATTTTTATCAAGTTGAAGCTTCAAAGCACGGCTGAAAGCCTAAAAACTGATGCTTATGTGCATGGATCATAGAGAAAAATCTATCTAACCAAGTAACTCCACAAAAGCTTAACATTCAAAATGTACAATGATTGTACATTTTTACTCCAACTGATTGAAAATAGTATAGTTGAAAATATAATCATATTTATACATAACCTGTGATTCTAACAGAAAAAATGCTGATACAAGTCCATGTAAATTCGATCATTCAGGAACACCTCAAATTGTGGATCTTGATCTTCAAGCCACATCAAAGAAGACCTTCATACTCCGGCCATTGTGTTGTTGCCTGGTTGGCTGCTCCAACGATAGCGGCAAAGCTGCGCGTGGCTTCTAGTACATCATGAAAACCTTTAGTCCTGGGTGGTGTTTCCACCCGAGACTAAAGGGAGAGCCTTTTGTCACGGGTGAAAATACCACCCGTGATTAAAGCCCACCAGCCCACCAACACCCCTGTCTTTTATTCCTTTTCCTCTCTCCTCTCCCACGGTCCCACTCATTCTTTCTTTCTTCTCTCTTCTTTCTCCATCCTCATCTCTTCCTTCTCCTCTTGCTCCATGATTTCCCAGTGAGGGTCTGGCCTGCGGGGCGGCGCGGGGCGTCCTGGCTGGTGGCGCAGCGCACACCGGCGGCGCGGGGCGGCCGGGACGGTGTGTTGCGGCGCACCTCGGCGGGCGCGACGACTGGGCCGGCGCCGGGGCGGTCTTGGCCTGCGCAGGCTCCTGCCTCTTAGTGGCCAGGCCGACGGGGGCGCGAGCAAGTTGGAGAGGCAAGATTTTTTTAAAAAAATTCATGTGATTTTCTTTGGTGATGAATCTGAGTTGTATGATGGTGATATTTTTATTGTGATGATCTATTTATATGATGATGAATCGAGTTGTATGATGAGGAGAATGAGAGGAACATGTGTGATAGTGTCATGATATGATTCGATTTGAGGGAGTATAGGGGATGGGGAACGGGGACGGTAACAGGGACATGGGCTATGTTTTTGTTTTTGTTTCAAAACCTTTTGTAAGGAATCGGATGCTCGTTAGCCTATGGCTTCACTAATTTTACACAAAGATAAACTAGAACATACTGTCTAGATGTGCAACTAGGGTTGTTCTAGTGTGGAACTCCCATCCCAAAACAAGGTTTGCAACCTATAGCCAATCCTAGCAAGATACTACTCTAGGAAAGTAAAGGCAAGCAAAGATTGCAAAAGAGTAAATGCGGAAACGTAAAGGGGATGAGAGAAAGCAAACTCTTGACACGCGATTTATCCCGTGGTATCGGTAGGCACTAAGCCACCCCTAGTCCATATTGTTGAAGCACTCACACAAGAGTATTGATTCCCGGTCACCAAGTCTCTCCCAAGAGCACCACTTGACTCGCCACAAAGGCTAGCCACCTAGGCACTTGCCAAACTTCCTTGGTCACCTTGATGCCGCCTCCACTAAGGAGCTTCTCCACCAAGGAAGGGGGTCTCCACGTCCCCCGCACAAAGTGTCCTCGCCACTCCACACCAAGCCGGAGGGTCGATGATGATTGCCGGTGAGCCACTTAGGCCCCAAGGCTTCCGGTGAACCTTGTACAACTTGATTCACTCAAGAATCACCTCATAAGGTTGGCACAACCTTGCACTCACTCATCTCTAAGCTAAGCCTAGCACTAAGCACATACACAAAACATATGCAAGTCTAAGGATGAGCGATTAAGCACTTGGATGGATTAGATATGATCTTCTAGGTGTCTTGAACTCCTGTGCACTTCCAAACAATCCAGCAACCTCAAATGGGCGAGTGGAGGGGGTATAAATAGCCCAAGGCACTCAGCTAGCCGTTGGCTAACGGCTCACTGAAAAGTTGACCGTCGGATGAACCGACGCCTACTTTTCAGGAGCATCGGTTCATCCGGTGCCCCTCCCACGTCACATAGCCAGTGAGGTTCTCTGACAGAACTGCTCTGACGCTATACACCGACGCCCCGTCGGTTCATCCGGTGCTGAAGACCCCGCGGCCAAATCGTCTCTGTTAGCTTTCACATGACCGTCGGATAAACCGCTACTGACCCATCGGTTCATCCGGTGCTACCGCGTTGATTTGGCGCTTCTCTGTCTTGTTTAAACTTGACCACCGGATAGACCGATGGTTCCCTCCAATGGACCGTCGGTTCATCCGACGCTGCTGTCTTCTCTTCTTCTTCTCTGCAACTCGTCCGATGCTACTAGAAAATGGACCGTCAGTTCATCCGATGGTGCCTTGGTTTTCACCCAGTGTACCAACTCGTCCGACCATTGCACCGACGCTTGCAATTTAGGTACCGTCGGTTCATCCGACGATGTATTTTCTTTTTCTTTTCTTTCTCGTTTTTGACCTTGAAAAATAGACTATCTTCTCAATTTGGCATGTGGTATTTTGGCATCGTTGGGATCTAGAAATGTCTACAAAGACATGCTAAACAATGTGGTTAGTCTCATTGATCATGTTGTCATGAATCACCAAAATCAAACTCGAACTAATGGCAAATGGGGCCATGTTCGCTACACTTTTAGGTCCCGGTTGGTAATACCAACCGAGACTACCCTTCCGGTTCGTTCACCCGGAAATAAAAGAGGAACTTTTTGTCTCTCGCCATTAATCCCGATTGAACACGAGAGATGTATTCCTTTTACCAACCGGAATTAAAGTCTCTCTCAAAAAGTGATCCTAACGCAAAAGGCTCACGGATTAACATGAGAGTTCGCTGGATAATAAGTGAAACAGAAGCGTAGGTCCGAAGTCGTCAATGGGCCAACAGAAGCTGGAAGAAAGAGCCAAGCAAGACACGGACCACGGACGGGCGCAATCGAGAGAAAAAGAAAATGCTTGGATTGGTGAGAACAAGATCGATTGCGATTTTATTTCTGAAGAGGGAGGAGGATCCAGCCAGTACGGCATCCAATCGGAACAGTAACCGGAGATGGTGTCGTCCACATTATGTTCGGTTGGCTGGTGGCTGATGGCTGGTGTTGGTTTGTTCTGAGAGAAAATCTTCTTGGCTGATTCTTTGATGGCTGGTTTGTTACGAGAGAAAATCTTCTTGGTCGGTGGTTGATAAGTCAAGCGAACAGGGCGACTTCTGGCAATCCGCAGTTGTAGGAGGCCACAGCCGGCGCGGCGGCGACGGCGGAACACTGCTGATGCTGCGAGAACACGACGCCGATATGGATTGTGATTAATAATAGCGATCTAAAATATTTGTATATCGCCCCGTATAATTTACATATAACCCCCTTATTTTGGATCGTGATCAATAGTCGCGATTCGATTATTTTCAACTACAACCCTATATCCTTTGCTCGAAAAAAAACTATAACCCTATATTTTTCATATAGCCACCTGGTTAGGTTCCGCTGCTTACCACCGTCTTCCCCGCCGGAATCGAGTAGCCCCGTCCACCAGTCCCTCGCTCAAGCCCGCGCCAGAGCTGCGGCCATGCGGGTAGGCCGGCAGACGGTGCGAGAGAGCTCGCCGCTTCATCGTTCAAGCGACAAGCTCGCCCGATCAATAGTGTCGGACAGGTAGACTGGCCGGCCGGCTGTCTTCGGCAGATGCGCGCGGTGGCTGCCGCCTGCCGGTTCGAACCACGTCGCCGTATTTGCCGGCGCTCGCTTGCCTCCTGCTCAAGGTTGGCAACTGACGCAGCGATGGATCAGACATCAGAGAGCATGTTTTGCAATTTGCATGTTCATGGTTCAGAGTTGATACTACCGCAGCATTTGCATAGAACTTCTAATTTCAGTGGAAATTAAATTCGATTGAAACCATGGTTATGGCTGTTGTTTGTGTTGAGATCGATCATGGACCTTTGTGCCTGAATTTATAGAATTGTCATGGACGGAACAGACTGTTACTTTGCAACGTCCTCCGCCTATGAAAGTTACTGAACCGAGTGTGATTAACAGCGCGAAAAAGAAGTTATCCATGCATACTAGTCTACGTATCTATTGTTGGAAAGACAGGTATTGCATTGATATTTTTTCCAGCCATCTTGTCCATCAAGTACTTCTTTTGACTGCATGTTTTCCCAGGTTACAGAGACTGCAAGTCTGCAACTGAACAGCGAGCACTACAGCATCCCTTATCTGCAATTCACCTCCGCGTTCGACGACAAGGTGCCGCCCTGTGCTGGGGAACTCCGGGTCTCCGGCGCTTACGCCACGATCGCGCTGCCCTCTCGCGGGCAATTCAGCTTTGGATGGTGCCTGCTGAGCAAGAATCACGGCGCCGGCATCTGGTGAGCGGTGGCCAAGGAGATGCAGGACTGTTTCTTGTTTCTTCCATGCTCTCCGTGGCCATGGTCGGTGGAAACTGGTGTAGACACAGGGATTATCCTATGGGCGTTCCATCGACGCCGCGGACGCGGTGGGCGGCAGCGCTCCGGCAAGCCACGGCGGGCAGCAGAGGCAGGGCCGCGGCGACGACCTCAGGGCTATAGAATTCCAAATGGGACGGCACGAGGCACGACCCTAAAAAGCACGGCCCTAGCCCGACCCTAGGCATGATCAATAGGGCTTAGTGCCAGCCCGGCCCGATGACCTTTTAGTGCCTGGGCCGCTACCCGGCACGGCGGGCCGGCCTGAAGCACGACCCGATATAAGGCAACCCGATGGCAGCCCGACCTTAAGCACTAAAGTGGCCCGGCCTGCCAACAGCCCAACCCCCTGATACATATAAATACAAAAAACCCTAACTCATCTCCACTCCCTCGGTCCCTCCCACAACAGCCTCTGCCCCTCTTCTCCCCGTGTCGGGGACAGCCTCGAGGGTCCCCTAAGAAACCGGGGGAATCCTGCTTAAAACCTGCAAAAAACAAAACAAAACACACCTCTTACCTAAACACGCACACACGGCACGGCCCACGCTGCGGTGGCCCCCGCGGCCCACCAGAGTGGCCCGATCAAAGCCCCCCTCGAGCGGGTTCCGCCTTGCTCGATAGCTCACACCCCCTCGAGCGGGTTCCGCCTCGCTCGAGGGCTAACGCCTCCCTCGAGCGGGTTCTGCCTCGCTCGAGGATCCCCTCCCCCTCGAGCGGGTTTCCGCCTCGCTCGAGGCTCCCTCACAAGCGCACCTGCTCCCGCACGCGGGTACGGGCATTTAATGCTCTGACACGGCAGAGCCGCGCCATCACGCACCTGGGAATCACGCCCCGGCGCTGTTCCGCCAACTCCTTAGGGGAAACCCATCCCCGCCACTGTGAGGGACTGTGCAACATGGCCAGTGTCAGCCCCGTGACACTGTGCCGCCCACTCCCGTACGGCTAACGCGCCGCGCCCTCGAAGGGGGGCCGGTTGCACCCTCGAACCCTTCTGTCGTGGCTCCACAGGGTCAAACTGTGACGTCAGGCCGGCGGGAGCGCCATCCCCGTCACTGTCAGTCCTGCGCGACCGTCCCCGCCCCTGCAGCGCCACGCCGGACACTGCTACAACAACTCCGGCGCTGTTGAGCACGCGGGGACGGGACGCCGCCACGCCTGCCACTGTACCCCGTACGGATCACCGTCAACGGCTTCCTCGAGCCCGTCTGAAGACGTCCCGGCCAACCACTACGCCTTCGCCCTCGAAGCCGCCCCTGTTCAAGTACAGGACACGCCGTGACGACAAGACCGGGGCAAGGACCGCCGGGACGACCGCCAACTCCCCGGCATTATACGCCATACCTCCACACGTAGCTAAACAGTGCGGCATGCCTGTAAATCACCCTCTCCTTGGTCTATAAAAGGAAGGTGATCCCCTTCGCCGCGCAAGGGAGAAGACATTACACACGGGACCACGGGTGGCGAACGCTCACACGCTCCTCGTCTTTCCCACCATATTGGCACTCGCCTCAATCACTCCACTTGGGACTTGGAGGCCACGCCTCCTCTCCCGCCTTGCTTGTAGCCGCCCCACTACAGGCACCCCGGTGCAAAGCAATACAGTTCCTCGAGCACACCCCTGCTGGACGTACGGCCCCGGCCGGAACCAGGATAAACCAAGTGTCTTTAGTTGCTTAGCACCGACCATCGAGGGACAGATCTCAGCGCTTACTACTAGTTAGTGTTGGGACTACATTCCGCACCGACAGTTGGCGCCCACCGTGGGGCACAGCGCGCTGAAGATCACCCGTCGTCAACTCTCTCGATGGTGATTCGCACTGAGTACCGCGGTCAGCGTTACTCCATGGGCAGCTCGGACCCCTCCCCACCGGATTCGAAATCTGGTTCGGGGGCCTGAACTTTCAGGCCACGGGGAACGGCTACCTGATGCGCCTCACCAACCGCGAGGAACTCCGCGCGCAGCGCCAAGCTGGGTCCGCCCCGGTCGCCGGCTGTGCGCGCCGCCACGACACCAACACCCGCCGGCACGGACGGCGCGGGTCCATCGGCGCCACGGCGCCGCCGCCGCTCCGGCCGGCGCTCGCGTCGGGCGCGGTTGGAACGCCGGCATCTTTGCGCGCGTCGCCTCACAACGCGACGCGCCCACCGGCGTGACGGTTGCCGCCCCGGTGGGGGAGCGCTCCGTCTCCGGACCACGCTTCCCCATCGACCTGCGCGGCGCCACGGCGGCCTACGCCGCCAACACCAGAGTCAACACAACGATGCGTAGGGTTCCCCCTGGCCGCCACGTCTCGGTTGCTAGGGACCCTAGCGCCTCCGCCGGAGACGAGTCGTCCCTAGGCTCTGTCGACGCGCTACCACCCGACACCTCGCATAGATATGCGGAGTGGGACTTCTCCAGTGTACCGGACCCGGTAATGTTCAGACGATTCCTCGACGCCAGGGACTACTGGTTCGGCTACTCCGACGACTCCAGCGCCGGGAGCTACGACCCCTCGCGGCAGTGCTGCGTCGTCATCGCCAACGACCCAGCAAACGCCGCCGACCCAGCGGGCGCCGGCGACGGAGAGGTTCCTCCTGCTCTAGGGACTGGATCGCGCCTGGCTGCGGGGTCGAACGCCCCTCCCCCCTCACCGCCGAGGGGGACCGACATCAACGCGCAACTGGCCCAGGCGCGCGAGCTCGAGGCCAAGCTGGCGGAAGAGTACCGCACGGTGCGGTTGCTTCGCGCCTCCATCGCGGGGGAAGCATCCGCGCACGGCGAACGCGCACGTGAGCTGGGCAGACAAGCCCACGATCGCATCAACGCCTACTTCAACGTCGACAACCCGGACACGCCCCCACGAGCGACCAAAAGCTCATCGCCGCCGCGACACTGCTGCGGGCCATGCCCGCCCCATCGACGCCCGAGGCGCGGAACCTGCACCGCGAGGCGCGGTGCTCATCGAGCAAGCGGCCGTCCAACGGCCGAAAGCTCGGCGTCCCGCATCCGCCAACGGGGGAGCGCGCGGGACGACGGGTGTTGACGGTTAATGTTTGTATCAAAGTTCGTTCGTGACTCGCAAGCGTACAAGTCTCCCGTCGTAGTCAAGGGACCCTTCTTCCCTCGAGTGGTGAACCCAAGGTATCGAATCCGTGGAACAAATGTGTGACGCAAGACTTAATCTATTAAAGCCAAGTAACTTCAATCTTCGATAAAAGACCTAATGCATCTAAGTAAAAGACATGAAACAAATCTAATCTACTAAAGACCGGAGAAAACAAAGTAAGATTGGGTAGATAAACCGATCTAGAGGGATCGGGGTAAGCCTTTTGTTGAAGTTCCAAGCAAGAGAAGAAGTAGCAAATCGAATCTTAATAGAAGCCTCTTTAAATCGTGGTTTCCCGTCCAAATCCGAAAACATCCGCCTTTCGAGACCCCCGTTCGTCACAACGTATCCCTATTCATGCGGGGAGCTTAGGGCGAGTCAAAAGACAAGTCGAGATTCTTTCGGAAGATCCGGCGTGTACCTCTAGCCACCGCGGCTACAAGAACACCCTATGTAATCTATCGCGCGAATAGAATTGGAATAAGCAAAGCCGATCGAAAAACGAAATCTTCGAGGAAACACTTGATCGCTAAGAAAAGATTCAACTTGATAATTCAACTATGACAATGATACATACACAAGATCACCACCGGGATCCTTCCTTGATCTTGCTTCTAGCTCGGGAACTCCGACGTGGTCTTCCATGCAAGGTTCCCACGTCGGCTAGGGAAACCCTAGTCAACTAGCTCGACCCTCTCCTCTCCGACATGGTGTCCCTCTCTTCTCTTGCTCCTCGGCGGCCGAAGACGAAATCTTCTCCCCGTGGCTCTCGGTCGGGGGGACTTTAAATAGCCCGATCGGCAACTAGGTCAAAGGGCGGCGTGTTTGGGCCCAAAATGGGCACGGGCCGACCGGATCGGGCCGGCCGGCCCGGGCCCATTTTGGCCCGGCCCCGCGGGCTCCTTTGCCCGAGGTCGGTTCCCTTGCTTCTGGATGCTTCCCCCTTCTCGCATGTAGGTCCATGTCGTCGGTTTCTCTCCGAATTGGACTCAACTCCTTGTCTTGCAAGATTCGGCACTTTCCCCGGTCGGGCCCCCGGAGTTTGTCGTCTTCTCGGATCGAGTCCCCGGCTTCTTGGAGTTAATTTTGCTTCATTGCATGACTTGTTCGGGACTTCAAGGTCTTGTCATGAGGTGCTTGATGAACTTATCCCGAAAGTCTTGCATTCAACACTAAAACCCCGCATAAACATTAAACTCCAAAACCGACATGCACACGTGAACTTGTTATACCACGGGGGTTAGTACCAATGGATAAGGTATAAAACTCATGCCAACACCGAAGGTAAACTCATGGCTAGGTTGACGGATTTTCACCGTCAACATCTCCCCCATGCTTAAACCTTGCTCGTCCTCGAGTAAGCCTTCGATGGATATCATCATTTGCTAAACAATGTTTAAACTTTGCACTTGATTACACATGAGAAAACATAATGCTCTCAAAATTTTAATTCATTAAAGTTCCATAATGTACTAGCCTTCATCTCTACGGAGGGTAGATTCTTATTAAGCTTATCCCACAAGTATTAACATGCTCACAAAGTTTTAAATGGATCTCGAATTTTTGAAATGAAGAACGAGATAAGAAAAGCTAAACCAAATTCACAAATTTAAATCATCTCATGTATTGCTCATAAACTCTCATCTCACTTGTCTCTCAAGCCTATATATTCTACTCCTTTCCCTCTCATATATATGTGGTAGGCTTTATATGGAGCTTTTGGGAAAGTTTAGTCCTAACAAGAATTTATAAATGAGGTGTTGTCATAACAAGACAAGCTTCTCATGGTCTTACCGAGACTCGTCAAAAAGGTCATTGGAAAATAATGTTAAATCAAGGAGGGGAAAGAGAAAAATACACACACTTTTAGATAGGTGGACATGTGCAAATGGCAGAGAGTGATCCCGAGGCACAAAAGAAGTCCTCGTTATCGGATTGCACATGGTTGGAAAATGAGAATGAATCTTTTTATCTTGAAGCCTTGAATGCACTCTTAGAGAACCGGGGAGTTCATTTTACGCACAAATATATTTTTTCTTTTCTTTCTTATATTTCTCATTCTTTTCTTTCTTTCTTGTATAATATTTTTTTTTTCTTTCTTCACCTTGGAAGTCATGTACATCGCCGAATTTTTTCTTTCATCATTATATATATATATTTTTTTAAAATACTCCCTTTTGAACTCTAAGGCAGCACCGTACCTACCTCCTCCCCCATGCTTAGACGTTGCTCGTCCTCGAGCAAAGAGGCGAAAAATAAGGTAGGTACCGGAGATATTTTCCTTGGAGAGATACTTGAAATCTTCAACGTTGGCACCGTCTTGCGATCTTCCTTGAATTGATGATCCATTCTCAATGATAGGTTGTGGTCAAGGAGGTAATCACAAAAAATGATATTTGGTTTAAGGATGGATATCCGGCGAAGTTTGTGAGACCACCGATGTGGGGGTACACAATGCACGGATAAAAGGCTAGCAAAAAGATAGATACGCAAAAACGGAATGACCAGCTTCTTAGTCTCGGGCCAGAGAAATCATGGCCTGCAATAACTCACTCAAAAATAAATCTTGTACACTAAGGTTTATGCACTCAAATATATATAAGGCTTTGGATAGGTAGAGCAACACACAAGTGATATTTGTGACAAGGTTAGCAATATTTTTGAGCATAAAAGACATCTTCAATCTATTCATAACTTGAGAGCACATAAAACACTATGGGTCTTTGTTTTAATCATAACCTCCGCTGAAAATTAAGCTAGTATTTAAATAAATTCAGATCTGTATTTTTAAGAGAGCACTAGGTTAAACACGCATAAATCAATTACAAAGATAAACAAAGCGGCAATTATAATCATATATCATCATGGCACAAACTTTGTAACTTTACCAAAGGTAAAAACTTGGTGGTGACATTATTCATGATGAAAATAAAAACTAAGATACATGCTGAAAATTAAACTAAAAACTGAAAATTAAAGCAAAACTGAAAATACTACGCAAACATAGGCGCAAACAAGCTGAAAATTAAAGAAAAGGGGGTAAAGGAAAGATAACTAAAGCTCCTCCTCTCTCTAATCTTCCGCCGGTGGTTGATATTGAAAGTCTTGGTTGTTGTACCCTTACTTGTAATAGGAATGCACCACTCCTCCTATGAATTGTCCGATGGTGCTAGGTGAAGGTGTCCAAGCACATAAGCGACGTTTGCATTTCCTTCACCCATTTGGTTTGCATTGGTTTGGATGGCTGCAATAATTTGCATGATCCTTGCAGCGTATCCTCCAATGGTGGCCACATTTTGTTGTGGTTGAGGAAGGTGTGCATATGGCTCCGCAAAGACTACGTTGGGCACCGCAAAAATGGTGGGGGTATGGCTGCACCACTCCCCCATGCTTGCATTGGTACACCACCGTAGTGATTTGGCGATGCCGGAATTTCTCCGAATGGTGGAACATAATTTTGTTGTGCACCTCCTTCTTGGGCCATAGAAGATCCTTCTCCTATAATTCTTTTCTTTTATTATTATTTTTTTTTTTCTTCGCCGGCACAAGAAGTCCTTCCTCTAACCGATCTTCTTCCCCTTAAGAAAAGTCTTAATCTTCAATCCGGGAGGGGCAAATTTACCTAGGCCACTTGGAAGCCTCCTCTCTCATCTTCACTCTTATATTTTCCTTTCTTCATATATTCCTAGGGAAGTCCCGGGTAGGAGATGATTTGGGTTCCTTGTAATACCCGGTTTTAAAGAGATAGTCAACATGGAGAGGTAACAACCCGATCTCCCGAATCCGATGTTGCCACAACACCACCGGTTGATCATAGGTGAGTAGGGTTGATTGGCTGCGAGTAAATCCAATTCAACTCCGTGTTGGTTATCTATGTCTCTCTTATTCTCCCCAAAAATCCACTTGCACAAAAGTGACACACTTGGATGATGGGGTTCGGATAGTATTTCTTCGTTGATGGTCTCTTCCCGTGATCATACTCCAAAAACCTTCCCATGTGCCTTCATGCACATACTTGTTCCGGAGCTCCCTTTTGAAAATAGGAGACACTCGCCCATGGGTCTACGATACTAGACATGCAATCGTTTCGAACATGAAAACCAATCTGATCTATCGGGGTTTGTGTTGAATGGATCCAAGGAAGCATTGGAGCCCTACTCCCTTTATGGCATGGTTGCTAGCCTTAAGCATTAAAGTATTTTCAGCACAAGATGATAGATAGATAATCCAACAAAGTTCAATTACATCTCAAGACCGAATGCAACCCATGGATGAAAGGAGATTACCCCATCAAAGTGCTAGAAATAGCATCGTTGATCAAGGTTACCCTTCCGACGGTGTCTTCCTTCTTCTCCACTTGTGGGCTCCCTCCAACGGAATGAGAGACTCGGCACTCCTTCATCAAGGGTATACGCCATGGTCATGAAAATTTCCTAGGCGAATTCCTTGTGGGTGTTTGCCGACACTCCGCTAGAGAATTGCACCGGTGTCCCGTGTGAAACCCAATATGTGGAGAGCTTGGTCGTCGATGTCGGCGTTCGCTACAAACCTCTACTTAAGGCGAGCGAGCTTCTTCTCCTCCTCCGTCATGATGACATACCCCTCGGAATACCGCGGAGCATATGGAGGTGGAGCGGATGATCGTGTCTAGTGGCGAGGTTGGACAGGCGGCTCCTCCATATGTTATTGAGGTTTGGAAAACCTAATAAACGAGTTTCGTGTAGCCCTCATGCCACCAAGGAAAAGAGTGCGATTCCTCCTTGGCGGTGCCGTGTCCTCCTCCATACCCCGAGGAAGCTCGGAAACGAGTGCCTCCTCGAAAAGGTTGTCGATGATGGCTTAGACGACGATGATCCCTTCTTCTTTGGTGCAAAGGCTTGTAGTTTTCTTCCATGATTGCAGCACCCTCCCTCACAAATAAATATCCGGGGTTTTCACCCGGTAACAAGGTACACAAATATTATTTTGGAGTCTGGACTTTGAGTGGATTAAGGATGTGGATTTTTTTTTTTTTCTTGAGCTATCAAGCTTGGGAAGGTTGGCTATGTCTACGGAGGTTTTGAGCACACAAACTTGAACACACAAACAAAGGAAGGAGAGGGAAGCTTGCTGCGAGAAAACGGGAGCCGGGGGGGCTCCTTATGTAGGTGAGGCCGGCCTCGGTGCTCCTCCCCGCCTCGTCTTTCTTCCGCACGATCATTTCACCTCCGCAACTTTCCCCGCTGCGTGCTCTACGAGTTGCACCGCCCAAACGCTCTCGTCCACTCCTTGGTCCTTCCACTTGATGCTTCATGTTTTGGGTTATGTCCATGCTCCCTAGCTCCATTTGCTTCACATGCCACCATGAAATTCCTACAAAGTTGATGCTTGCTGCCCACCATGCTTGTCCTTTGCATGTGGAATTAGTGAAAGTAGATGAAAGGGAATCCAATGGTGCATGCATGATTACTAGATCGCCTCCATTAAGGTGTGTTTAAGGTTAATCACTCCTCTAATTCGAAATTTAAAATATTTTTCAGAGCCATGCAAGAGCTCGAACATAATTTTAGAGAAGTTTTTAAACCATTAAAAACAAATGCAAGTCGAAAATATTTTCTTTTTACGTCGATTTTGGTCTCACCGGTATAGTTTGCCTTCATTGGTTGAGAGCGAGACATTTTCCCGGCTTGATCATGGGGGCATAGGTTTAGGTTCTAATTTTGGATAAATAAGAAAGATTTTGAATAAAACAAAATTAGAATAGGCTTAGAAAAATTCTAATCCTAGAGAAACCAAGGATAAGGATTTTTAAAACCAACCAAAAGCTTTGATTTCTAGGTTCACGCGAGTCCTACCACGTGCTGAATTTTATTAACACTTAAACATAAATCGTGGCTCTACTCGTGTGGTTTTAGCATGAAAAATAAGTCAACCTCAGCACCATAATGAGGGTGAAAGGTTGAGTTAAGGTTCTGAAATTATTTGGTTGAGGTTTCTCGAAAAGAAAAGAATCAAACAAGCACATAGGAGGGTTCATGCAAAGGGTTTATGATAAAGCAAACATTCAATCAAGAATTATGTCTCTAATATTGTTCAACCACTTCTAAGTCTAATGTCTTTGCGTAATAAAACTCAAAAACTAAATTATTAAAAAGACTCGAAAAACCTGGAATCGGGTTGTCCTCCCGGTAGCTTATTCTTGACTTGACGAAACGGGTTGCCTCCCGCCTAGCGCTTCGTTTATAGTCCATGGCTAGACTTCTTCACTTGATTACTCCGGATCAACGCTCTTTGCGGGCGTTGCAATCTTGGGTACCCACTTTGGCTTAGTCAATTTTTTTTTTTTTTTTTTGGTCTTCACGGGCTAGCTTTGTCCTTTGGTCTTGACGGATGCAACAACTTCCTTGTGGCTCGGCATCTCGAACTCCGGTCCTTCGGTTGTGATCTTCATGGTCTCTAATGTGATCCTTCATCTCTCCCGAACGAGCTTGAGTAGCCTTCGCCGTCTTGGGACCTTGGAGTTGTCTCGGATATTCTTCTTTGTTACCCATCGGGCGCCCGGCAAGTTGTCCCACTTGCATCTAGCATCTTATCACGATGAACACTTCACGTATAGAGCTTCCGACCTCCGTCACCTTGCCATCTAAATTCTTCAATACTTTCTCCATAGCCTCGAACTTAGTGACGGCGTCCTTGTTGATCTTAGCTTGCTCGTCCATCAAGTCCTTGAATTGTGCACAAAGAGAACCCAAAACTTGAATCGACGAACTTGCATTAAATCGGGGTTACCTTGGACATGGTCATACTCCACACACTCCTTGCATGAGGATCTTGCTCCGGCGGCCTTTAAGTGTTGAGCTTCTTTCTCCATCTCCATCTTCTCCATCCTCCTCTTAAGTAAACCGATATGCCACTCAAGGAATCCGACTCGTATGCATTCGGCTCTCGCAATCGTCGTGCGGATAGTTGAGACTTTGATCTTGAACGGCCTCCCGGCGTCTTGAACGTTTATGATAGGTGGATCAACGATGTCCGGGTGCGCGGCCGCTCCGGTGGTTGAGGTTGATCTTCCTTTGGACTTGGAGGTGGTGATTCCCTTGGAGATTTCGACGGTCCTTCGACTTCAACTTTTGAATCTAGGGTTTCCACCCCTTTAGCTTGTGTTGCATGTCACCCTTGCCTGTAAGGTTTTCTGGATCATCCACAAAAAGGTTTGGGTTTCTTGGAGAGGTAGCCAACCATCTCTCGTTAGGGTTAGCAATAAACAAAGTATGCAAAAAAAACTAGAAAACAAAACAAATCTATAAAGACTAGAGTTAGACAAACTAGATTAGATGTATTTTGAGGATGATCGAAATTTAGTAGATGCAAAAATAAAACAAAATCAGTACTGAAAATTACAAAAAAAGCAATAAAAAATCAAATCTTGATCACTTGTTCCCCGGCAACGGCGCCAGAAAAAGGGGCTTGTTGACGGTTAATGTTTGTATCAAAGTTCGTTCGTGACTCGCAAGCGTACAAGTCTCCCGTCGTAGTCAAGGGACCCTTCTTCCCTCGAGTGGTGAACCCAAGGTATCGAATCCGTGGAACAAATGTGTGACGCAAGACTTAATCTATTAAAGCCAAGTAACTTCAATCTTCGATAAAAGACCTAATGCATCTAAGTAAAAGACATGAAACAAATCTAATCTACTAAAGACCGGAGAAAACAAAGTAAGATTGGGTAGATAAACCGATCTAGAGGGATCGGGGGTAAGCCTTTTGTTGAAGTTCCAAGCAAGAGAAGAAGTAGCAAATCGAATCTTAATAGAAGCCTCTTTAAATCGTGGTTTCCCGTCCAAATCCGAAAACATCCGCCTTTCGAGACCCCCGTTCTGTCACAACGTATCCCTATTCATGCGGGGAGCTTAGGGGCGAGTCAAAAGACAAGTCGAGATTCTTTCGGAAGATCCGGCGTGTACCTCTAGCCACCGCGGCTACAAGAACACCCTATGTAATCTATCGCGCGAATAGAATTGGAATAAGCAAAGCCGATCGAAAAACGAAATCTTCGAGGAAACACTTGATCGCTAAGAAAAGATTCAACTTGATAATTCAACTATGACAATGATACATACACAAGATCACCACCGGGATCCTTCCTTGATCTTGCTTCTAGCTCGGGAACTCCGACGTGGTCTTCCATGCAAGGTTCCCACGTCGGCTAGGGAAACCCTAGTCAACTAGCTCGACCCTCTCCTCTCCGACATGGTGTCCCTCTCTTCTCTCGCTCCTCGGCGGCCGAAGACGAAATCTTCTCCCCGTGGCTCTCGGTCGGGGGGACTTTAAATAGCCCGATCGGCAACTAGGTCAAAGGGCGGCGTGTTTGGGCCCAAAATGGGCACGGGCCGACCGGACCGGGCCGGCCGCCCGGGCCCATTTTGGCCCGGCCCCGCGGGCTCCTTTGCCCGAGGTCGGTTCCCTTGCTTCTGGATGCTTCCCCCTTCGCATGTAGGTCCATGTCGTCGGTTTCTCTCCGAATTGGACTCAACTCCTTGTCTTGCAAGATTCGACACTTTCTCGGTCGGGCCCCCGGAGTTTGTCGTCTTCTCGGATCGAGTCCCCGGCTTCTTGGAGTTAATTTTGCTTCATTGCATGACTTGTTCGGGACTTCAAGGTCTTGTCATGAGGTGCTTGATGAACTTATCCCGAAAGTCTTGCATTCAACACTAAAACCCCGCATAAACATTAAACTCCAAAACCGACATGCACACGTGAACTTGTTATACCACGGGGGTTAGTACCAATGGATAAGGTATAAAACTCATGCCAACACCGAAGGTAAACTCATGGCTAGGTTGACGGATTTTCACCGTCAACAACGGGGGTGCGCAAGGCCACGAGCCCTCGATCCACGCGGGCGGCGCGGCGGAGTGCCCCGCGAACCCGAGGCGCACGCCGGCCAAAGAGCGGCTCCTCGACACGTGCGGGTAGGTCCGAGATGGCGACGCCCGCAACGTCATCAACGCCCGACGGACGGGCAACGCGGAGGCACGGGCGACAGTAGGCTACCACTCTCGGCGGGGTTGACGCTACGACAGCGGGGAGGACCGCTCATCGACGCCGGAGCCCCCCGGGAACCCGTGTGTTCAGCCGGGAGATTCGCACGACGACCTTTCCCCAGCGCTTCCACCAGCCCACGACGATTGTCAAGTACAACGGGGAGACGGATCCCCATGTGTGGCTCAACGACTACCGCCTAGCGTGCCAGCTGGGCGGAGCCACCAGCGACGAGGTCATCATCCGCAACCTCCCCCTGCACCTCGCCGACTCGGCACGAACGTGGCTCGAGCACCTACCTGCCAGCCAGATCCACAACTGGGACGACCTGGTCCGCACGTTCGTGGGAAATTTCCAGGGCACGTACGTGTGCCCTGGGAATTCCTGGGACCTGCGCTCTTGTACCCAGAAGCCCGACGAATCGCTTCGGGACTTCATACGGCGCTTCTCCAAGCGTTGTACAGAGCTTCCAAGCGTGGCGCGGTCTGAGATCGTGCACGCCTTCCTCGAAGGCACTACATGCCGGGACCTCGTGCGCGAGCTCGGGCACAGCCCGCCGGTCGACTCGAACGAGCTGTTCGACATCGCCACCAGCTTTGCCTCGGGCGAAGAAGCGGTGGGGGCGATCTTCGACGGCAAGAAGCGCAAGCGCGCGGATGACACGCCCGCGGAGGGCAGCAAGTCCAAGGAGCTCCGCCAGAAGAACAAGTAGGGCAAGAAGGGAAAGAAGCCGTGCCGCGAGGCGCGCGAGCAGGGGCGCGACGACGACGACGGCGAAGCTCTTGCTGTTGACCCGGCTCGGCGGGCCCCTCGAGGCCCGGGAGTATTCGACGACATGCTGAAGAAGCCATGTCCCTACCACAAAACACCGGTCAACCACACCCTCGAGCAGTGCGACATGCTCAAATGGTTCTACGGCTCCGCCACCGCGAAGGACGACGAGGCCAAGAAGGACGGGGGTGATGGCGACGCCGGCGGCTTCCCTGCCGTGGAGAACGTCTTCCTCATCTTCGGGGGGCGACCATCGACATGTCCAGCCGCCAGCGCAAGTGGGAGCGGCACGAGGTTCTCGCTGCAGAAAAGGCGCCTCCTTCCTTCCTCGACTGGTCGGAGGACGCCGTCACGTTCAGCCGCGAGGATCACCCGAACCGCATCCCCAACCCGGGTAAATACCCGTTGGTGGTCGACCCTGTCATCGGGAACGCGCAGTTGTCGAAGGTCCTGATGGACGGAGGCAGCAGCCTCAACATCCTCTACGCGCACACACTGCGCCTGCTGGGGATCGGGTTGGACCGAGCCGCGGCCCGGCCACGACGCCGTTCCATGGCGTCGCGCCGGGCAAGCGCGTCCAGCCCCTTGGGCAGATCGACCTGCCTGTCTGGTTCGGCACGCCGGACAACTACCGCAAGGAGACGCTCACCTTCGAGGTGGTGGGGTTCAGGGGCGCGTACCACACCATACTCGGGTGGCCCTGCTACGCCAAGTTCATGGCGGTCCCCAACTACACCTACCTCAAGATGAAGATGTCGGGGCCCAACGGCGTCATCACCGTGGGCTCGTCCATCGAGCACGCCTTCGACTGCGACGTCGAGTGCATGGAGCACGCAGAGGCCCTAGTGCTGGATGAAGCGCTGGTGGCCAACATGGAGAAGATGGTCAACGAGGACCTCGGCTCCACCGCCAAGCATGTCGGCAGCTTTGAGGCTGCCGAGCAGACCAAGGAGGTGCCCCTCGACCCTGCTGCCCCCGAGGGCAAGGCGTTGAGGGTCAGTTCTACCCTCGACCCGAAATAGGAAGTGGTGCTCGTCGACTTCCCCGCGCCAACGCCGCCATCTTCGCGTGGAGCCCCTCGGACATGCCAGGCATCCCGAGGGAGGTCGCCGAGCACTCCCTTGACATCCTACCTCACTCCCGCGCCGTGCAGCAACGGCTGTGCCGCTTTGACGAGGAGCGGCGCCGGGCAATCGGAGTGGAGCTGCGGAAGCTCCTCGAGGCTGGGTTCATCAAGGAAGTGTTCCACCCTACTTGGCTAGCTAATCCTGTATTAGTGAAAAAGAAGAATGGGAAGTGGCGGATGTGTGTAGACTATAGACTATATTAGTCTTAATAAAGCATGTCCTAAAGTTCCTTTTCCTTTGCTGCGTATCGATCAGATTGTTGATTCGACCGCTGGGTGTGAACTGCTCTGCTTTCTTGATGCCTATTCCGGGTACCACCAAATAAAAATGAAGGAGTTCGACCAGCTCGCGACTTCATTCATCACGCCGTTCGGGATGTACTGCTATTTCACGATGCCGTTCGGCCTTCGAAACGCGGGCGCGACGTACCAACGGTGTATGCAGCATGTCTTCGGAGATTACATCGGGCGAACCGTTGAGGCATACGTGGATGATATAGTTGTGAAAACTAGGAAGTCGGACGACCTGGTTAACGAGCTCAACATCGCCTTCGGCTGCCTTCGGGCCAATGGGGTTAAGTTAAACCCAGAAAAATGTGTCTTTGGCGTGCCGTGGGGCATGCTGTTAGGATACATAGTCTCCCAGCGAGGCATCGAGGCCAACCCCGAAAAGGTTGCAGCCCTCGAGTGGATGGGTCCGATCCGGGACCTCAAGGGGGTCCAAAGGGTGCTGGGGTGCCTTGCTGCCTTGAGCCGCTTCATCTCGCGGCTCGGCGAGAAGGGCTTGCCCCTCTACCGGCTCCTCAAGAAGCACGAGCGCTTCTCCTGGACCGCCGAGGCCCAAGAGGTGCTTGATAAGCTAAAGGCATCCCTTACCCACGCCCCGGTCCTCACACCGCCGCAAGACAGCGAGCCTCTGTACCTCTACGTGGTTGCGACCACCCAGGTGGTCAGTGCTGTGATCGTGGTGGAGTGCACGGAGGAGGGGCACGCCTTGCTGGTTCAGCGGCCGGTGTACTACATCAGCGAAGTCTTGTCCGACACCAAGACGCGCTACCCGCAAGTCCAGAAGCTGCTCTACGCAGTGGTTCTCGCGCGGCGCAAGCTCCACCACTACTTCGAGGCTCACCCTGTCACGGTGGTTTCCTCCTTTCCATTAGGAGAAATCATCCACAACCCGGATGCGGCGGGCAGGATTGCCAAGTGGTCGGTGGAGTTGATGGGTGAAACGCTCGCCTACGCCCCGCGCAAGGCCATCAAGTCCCAAATCTTGGCGGATTTCTTCGCCGAGTGGACGGATACACAATTGCCGCCACCACAGATCCAGGCGGAGTGCTGGACTCTGTACTTCGACGGCTCGGTGATGAAAACAGGGGCGGGCATGAGCCTGCTCTTCGTCTAACCCCTCGGGGAGCACCTGCGGTACGCCGTGCGCCTCCATTTCCAAGCATCGAACAACATGGCTGAGTACGAGGCCCTGCTTTTCGGCCTCAAGATCGCCATCGAGATAGGCATCAAACGCCTCGACGTGCGGGGGGACTCGCAGCTCGTGATCGACCAGGTCATGAAAAACGCGAGCTGCCACGATGACAAGATGGAGGCGTACTGCAAGGCCGTGCGAGCCCTCGAGGACAAGTTCTACGGCATTGAGCTGAATCACGTGCCCCGCCGGTACAATGAGGAGGCGGACGAGCTCGCCAAGATCGCATCGGGACGGATCACCATCCCCCCGAACGTCTTCGCTCGGGACGTCACCCAACCGTCCGTCAACCTCGAGCCGCACCCCTCGAATTGCACAGAACCCTCAGGGGCTCCCTCGAATCCAGCGGGAGCAGAGCCCATGAACGAGGACCCCTCGAACGAGGCGTTCGTGCTCTCCCTCCTTGAGGGGTACGACGCCGACGAGATCGAAGCCATGGACGTCGAGCCAGCCCCCAGCCAGGTGGACTGGCGTGACAAATATATCGCTTGGATGGACCGAGGGGAGCTCCCCTCGAGGCCAGGCGCATCGCCAGGATGGCCAAATCCTTCACCCTCGTCGACGGCGAGCTGTACAAGCGCACCGCCTCCGGCATCCTGTAGCAATGCGTGCCCATCCCCCAGGGGCGCGAGCTCTTCCAGGACATACACGCGGGCGTGTGCGGCCACCATGCCGCACCCCACACCCTCGTGGGCAACGCGTTCCGCCAGGGCTTCTACTGGCCCACCGCGGTCGCTGACGCCAGCGAGGTTGTGCGCACCTGCGAAGGGTGCCAGTTTTACGCTCGCAAGTCCAATCTCCCGGCGCACGTCCTGCAGACCATCCCCATCACGTGGCCTTTCGCCGTGTGGGGACTGGACATTGTCGGGCCCCTGCGGAAGGCGCCTGGGGGCTACACCCACCTGCTGGTCGCAATCGACAAGTTCTCCAAGTGGGTGGAGGTGTGCCCCATTACAAATCTCAAGGCGGAGCAAGCGGTGACGTTCTTCACCGACATCGTTTATCGGTTTGGAGTGCCGAACTCCATCATCACCGACAATGGGTCCCAATTCACGGGCAGGAAATTCCTGGAGTTTTGCGATAAGTTCCACATCCGTGTGGACTGGGCAGCCGTGGCACACCCACAGACCAACGGCCAAGTGGAGCGTGTCAACGACATGATTCTACAAGGCCCCAAGCCCAGAATCTTTGACCAGCTGAACAAGTCTGGTCGGAAATGGCTCCAGGAGCTGCCGGCGGTCGTATGGAGCCTCAGAACCACCCCAAGCAGGGACACCGGGTTCACCCCGTTTTTTCTGGTCCATGGCGCGGAGGCCGTCCTCCCCACGGACCTGGAATATGGGTCGCCCAGAGTACGGAGCTACGATGAAGACGCCAGCCAGCGAGCCCGCGAGGACTCACTGGACCAGTTGGATGAAGCACGCCTCGTGGCCTTGATGCACTCCGCAAGGTACCAGCAGTCCCTAAGGCGCTACCAAGCTCGAAATGTGCACCGGCGGGACTTCAGCAAAGGGGACTTGGTCCTAAGGCTACGCCAAGACAACCGAGGACGCCACAAGTTCTCACCCTCATGGGAGGGACCCTACGTCGTGGTGAAGGTGCTCAAGCCCGGCACATACAAGCTAGCCAACGAGGACGACAAGGAACTCACCAACGCTTGGAACATCCGGCAGCTACGTCGCTTCTACCCTTAGCTAGGATTTCCACGTCTTTTGTTGTAAATTACATGCCCGATACCCCAGTTGGCAATACAAATGTAAATAGCAGCAAGTCATTAAAGTCAAAGGGAAACTCGGCTTTCCCCTGAAACCCAATTCACCCTTGGGGGCTACTGCGGGGGGCATCCCCCCCCCCCAAAATGGTCCCATTTTTTCGCAAAAATCTAACTTGCAAGCGCGCTAAGTATGTTCGACCTTAGCCTCGAGCGAACTAAGGCAGGGCGCGGGTGGCCAAGCGGAAAGGATGCGCGAGTCAGAGACAGCCTACGCCTCCGCGAGGATACGACCCTTCTCTCTTGCCTCCGGCCTAGCGGGCCACTCACGAAATCAAACTCCCCTAACCCGAATTCGCTCAAGCAAAGGGAAAAAACAGAACAACGCAACAAATAAAAGTCACCACTTAAATTTACAAAGTGCTTAAGCATTCCACAAGTTTCACTTGTTTATTTACATGGCCATATGACCCTGATACTAACATCTAAACAAAAATGGGCCTAGTGCCCAACGGTCTTCAGGCCTGAGGCTCGTCGGCGTCAGCGGAGTCCGGGAACAAGAACTCCGTGAAGGCCTCGGTGAGCGCCTCAGCAGCATCAGCGGCAAGCGCGTCAGCTTGCTCCATCGCCGCCTCATCCTCGACGCCTTCCGGGACGACGTAGCCCGACGCCACGGCCTCGAAGTTTACCTCGTAGTGGGAC
This sequence comes from Cenchrus americanus, assembly GCA_947561735.1. Lineage (NCBI taxonomy): Eukaryota > Viridiplantae > Streptophyta > Magnoliopsida > Poales > Poaceae > Cenchrus > Cenchrus americanus. Next base: position 24,956,731 of record OX387241.1, on the reverse strand, counting down.
CGCACCACGCCAAGGGCCTTCTGGACGCCTAGGTGGAGCGCGCGACGCTTGCGCCTGGAGACGTGCCCGCCAAGGGCACGCAGATGGCTGGCCAGCGAGCTTCCGGCTTGCGCCTCGCCCTCTTCGACCGCCGGCCGGAGGCCTCGAGGGTCGCAGTGCGCAGCTCCACCAACTCCTGCTCGGAGGAGTTGTAGGCGGCCTGCAGCATCTCGGCCCGATTGGTCGCATGCCCCAGCGCGGTGCGCAGGCCTGGATGACGCGAGCAAAAAAATCAAAAGGGGAACGGACCCCCGAAGGGAAGATCAACAAAACGAGAAACGAAGTGGCAACTCACCTTCAACCTGCTTCTTTTCCACCTCGAGAGCCCGGCGCTCGGCCTCGACCGCCTGCTGCAAGCTGACGACCGTGGCGCTCTGCTCCTCGAGGGACCGTTGCTGATCCGTGTTCGAGATACTGAGGGCGGTCAGCTCCCCGTCGAGCTTCGAGACGTCGGCCTCCCGCTCCTTCAGCGACGTTCGCGCCTCCTCGAGAGCAGCATGCTCCCGCTCGAGCGCCGACCGGGCATCAGCAAGCGCGGCCCGCTCCTGCTGGAGCTGACCCTCGGCCTCCTGGCGGGCAGCACGCTCCTGCCGGAGCTGCTCCTCCGCTGCGGCAACCGCGGCGACCTTATCGGCGAGGGCGGCCTTTAATTCTTCGGCCTCCTTAGCCCTCTGCTCGGCCTCCCGCGCCCTCTCCTCGGCCGGCTCGCCGAGACCGCGCGCCTCCGTGAGCACCGCGCGGGCCCCGCGCCTTACGGGGTCCGGATGGAAACCACCTCTGCCTCCCAGTCCGTTGCCACGGTCCGCGCCCTCTCCAGGTCCCACTCGCCTACTGCAGCGCCTCATCCCGGTCGATGAGGGCCGTGCGAATCCGCTCGATGGCGGAGGGACGCGCCGTGGCCTGCCCCTCCAGCTCCAAGAGCTGGTCGCGCATGGCCTCTCGCCCGCACGCCGGCCCGGCCGTCCCGGTCCCTCGGGGGCCTCCGCGAGGGCGTCGAGAGCGTCGCGCTGCTCCCGAGCGCGGTGGGAGCTCGGCGCTCCCGGTCGAGGGTGCCGTACATCGCGGCGGCGCGTTGCTCCAGCTCCTGCCGTCAGCAGACGAAACCCATGAGTGCCACACCGCGAAGACAAACACGAAAATGACAATATCAAGGAAAAAAGCAACGGCATCGTACCTGGAAAACACGCCACGCCGGGCCGCCGTGAATCCGCAGCGCCTCGTTCAGCACCCGGTTGAGCGAGGCGCCGTGATCGCGGAGCTCCTCCCCACGCCGTCCGCTCCTCCCGGGCGTCGGCGAAGGTGGGGGGGGCGGCACGTCGACGCACTCCTCGCCCGAGGCAGGGGGTCCGACGCGGGACGAAGAGGCCTCGGCGCCGTGCCTCCGACCCCCAGCCACCATGTGGCCGTCCCACCTTATCGCAAGAGCCCCCGCCTGGGGCTCGGAGGCTGGTGTAGGCAGGCTTGCCCACTGGTCCCACCCGGGCGGCGGGACGTCGTCGTTAGGGATCTCGACCGCCGTCACCTGGGAGCTGCCGGCGAGAGCGGGCTCTCGCCGCGCCACCACGACCACCTCTCGACCGCGCCGCCGCGGCCGCGCGGCTCTCGCCGCGGCGCCGTGACCGCCGCCTCCGGCCGCGCCTCGGCGGCCGCGGCGCCGGGACGCGCCTCGCGGCCGACGCGCCGGCGGCCGCCACCACAACCGGCGCCGCCGGGGCCGTACCTCCGCCACCGGCCGCGCCTCCGCCGCGGCCGTCGCCGCCGCGCTTCTATCACGGCCGGTGCCCCCCCGTGCCTCGGCGACCGCCACGTGGGGCTCGGTGGGTGACATCACCGGCCGCGGCCTCGAGGCCTCGACCGCGCCTTGCGAGCCCCGCTCGCCGGTCTCCGCCGTGCTCGCCCCCCCCCCCCCCCCGCCGCCGCCCCCGACGAGCGCCACCTGGTTGGGATGGATGCATCCGCCCGCAGCACCTTGGCCGGTGCGAGGGGGACACGGTTGGCGCCACCCTGTGGACACGGAAACAAGTTGTCAGACCCCCGCCCGTCGGGTGCACGACCCCTCGAAAGATTACTCTTTACCTCAAGGAGGAGAAGGCCCGCTTCCTCTTCCTCGAGGTCCCCGCCGACGTCGTGGGCGCGACCGGCGCGGCCGCCGCGCCTCCAACCACCTCCACCGCACGCGGGCTCCGCCGCACGCACGAGCGCCTCCGCCGCGCGCGCCCGTGCCTCCGTGGCGCGCGCTGGCACCTCCGCGGCTCGTGCCCCAGGTGATGGTACTCCTGCCACCGGAGCCGGCTCCGGTGACGGGGGTGCAGGCTCCCACCTATCGGGGAGATCCTGCTCCCTCTCCTCTTCCTCCTCTTCCTCATCTTCCTCGTCCGACGACGAGTACTCCTTCGTCCCCGACGAGGAGAGTCCCTGCTGCTCGCGCAGCCGGAACTCCTCGCTCCTCTGCTCGTGGCACTCCCGCCGCCGCGCGTCGCGCTCCCTCTTATGGTCCGCCCGCTCCCGCTCTTGCCGTTGCGCCGCGCGCGCAAACGCGCGAGACCGAGGCGTGGGTGGCTCGGACTTTGCGGCGCTCACGCGCATTATCTGCAGGGGTCGAGCAAAGCCTTAAAATGCGTCAACAACCCGAAAAAACGGCTAAGCTAGAAAATAAGTCAAGAAATCCGCTCACCAATTGGCCGGCGGGGAGCATCTCGAGCGCCCACAGGGATGCGTCATCGCAACGCCCCGGCCTGAGGTCGATGGCGCGCCGCGCCCGGGTGGCCACGTACGACCGCGGGAAGGGATCCCGCAGTAGCCATGATTCCGCCAACGCGACGGGGTCTGCGTCTTCGCTCATCTCGAAGATGCGGAGTCACCTCTCCATCAAGGGGACGATCCGCCGGTGGTGGAGGTTGGCGAGGACGCACCCCGTAGTCAGTCCGCGGTCCGCCAGCTTCTTCAGCGCGGCCACGAGCGAGTCCAGTCGCGCCTGGTGCGAGGGCAAAGACACCCCTTGGTACCAGAAGGCGGCCCTCTCCCGGAGCATCTTGCCGGTGTAGGGGGGAGGCCGGGTTCGGCGTTGCGGAGGTAGAACCATCCCCGCTCCCAGTCCGCGTTGTTGGAGGTCATCGTGCAGGGGATGTATTCCTCCCTGCGCGAGCTCCGCACCATGAGCGCCAAGCCGCCAGCGCGCGCCGTGCGGCGAGTCCTCGGCTCCGACGTCGGCAGCGTATGCAGCTCCGCGCGGAAGAGGTGGACCCAGAGATCCCAATTCACTGGGATCCCCAGGAAACCTTCGCAGACGCCGACGAACGTGGCCGCCTGCGAGATCGCGTTCAGCGTGAAGTTTTGCAGCTCCACGTCGTAGTGGTAGCATAGGCTCCGCAGAAAGCGGCTCGCCGGCGCCGTGAAGCCACGCTCGTGGAAGCGCATGAAGCTGACGATGTAGCCGTATGGAGGGTTGAGAACTCGCTCCCTCTCCGACGGCACGATCCACTCCGCCGGCTGCCCATCCACGTTCGCCGCCAGCTGCCCGCTGGCCACCAGTTGACCCAGGGCCAGCGTCGTAGCCGTCGAACGCTCCCACGCCGGCGGGTCGATGATGGTGATGGGTTGCTGGGGAGCCATGCGAACGGGCGGAGGAGCGGGGGACTAGAAGCAAGAGCGGCTCCAAGAACAGAGGCGCAAGGGCCAGAACAGTTCGGGGGCTGGAGTGCAAGAGGCAGGGACAGCGAACGCAAAGCGCAAAGGTAAAAAACTGCCCCTTCTCCGCCTATCGGATTTATAGGCCGCGAGGCGTGCTCTCCGGAGCGCACGCCCCGCGCGCATTAACTGCAGGTGAAATGTTCCCTCATTGACAAGCGGGGCCCACCACGACCGCGGCGGCCGCATAACCGCACGCGCGCCATCATCACGGTGCGGTAACCGGGGGGTCACGGCAGGCGGTCACGTCCGCCTGCCCACTCCGCCCACTACACGCGCGGCCGCGGCGCCTGAAAATGCGCGCCCGCAGCGCGTGATTATAGCCGCGAATGCGCGCATTAAATGGCCCTGTCCCTTACCAAGTAAGAGAGACCCTCGAGCGGCCCGAGCCCCTGGCTCAAATAAGTGCGACCCTCGAAGGGTGCGAACGCCGACCAGTGGCCTCGAGGCCCCGTTCGAAGTAAACGGGCGCCATAGGTGCCCTCGACTTACAGAAGCTACTGATCAGTAGTTCGAGGACTGGCACGGCCAAGGACCCTCGAAACCTGCAGATGCGAAAGACGGGAGCACCCTGCTGCTACCCCACACGGCCCTACTGATCAGGGGTTCGAAACCTGACCCTCGACGGGTTCGAACAGGTGCCCCAGATCACCAGAGTCAGGGACGACGAGGGCGCGCACATTCGAGCCTCTCCTCAAGCCCATCGGCTCGAGGGTGCCCCACATGTCGTGTTCGAGAGCTAGCGAGGGCAGCTAGCCGGGGGATCCCACCGAGGGAGAGCTTCCGCGCCCTCGGTCCCTAGCGAATGGGACCGAGCCCCACCTAGCAAACCCATGCGGGCGCTTTAATGGACGAGTCTCCGGACCACGAGCCTACCCTTATCGAATGGGGCATGGGCATCCACTTGAACCACCCGATAGCAGTTCAACGAGGAATCCGCAATCCGCGACCCGATCGATGGGGGTTGCGGAAACCTCACCCTCCATCCCGCGGAGGGACAGCGAGGGCGCGTTAAAAACAAGACGAAGAGTTCGCCCCAATCGCCTCGAATGGGCCCAGGCTCGGGGGCTCGACGCATGGCTACACCTCCTGGGATGCAACGGACGCGAATGGCGCCAGTCGCGCGTGTGTTACCGAAGCCGGCTGAGACATTTCCGATGCCGGTTGAAACACGTACCACGCCCACTGGCGAGATTCCGCGGTAAAGCTCCTACAGGGCTTCGGGGGCTAGACCCGCGGGTCCGCTGACGCGGCCCCACGGAAGGCATTTGCAGCCAGGGGGGAAGAATGTCCTATCAGTAGGCTTCAGCATCTGCGGGAGCCTGGCCGGCACACCCACATATGCTCGGGGGCTACTGTCGGGGACAGCCCCGAGGGTCCCCTAAGAAACCGGGGGAATCCTACTTAAAACCTGCAAAAAACAAAACAAAACACACCTCTTACCTAAACACACACACACAGCACGGCCCACGCTGCGGTGGCCCCCGCGGCCCACCAGAGTGGCCCGATCAAAGGCCCCCTCGAGCGGGTTCCGCCTCGCTCGAGGGCTCACACCTCGAACGGGTTCCGCCTCGCTCGAGGGCTCACACCCCCTCGAGCGGGTTCCGCCTCGCTCGAGGGCTAATGCCTCCCTCGAGCGGGTTCCGCCTCGCTCGAGGGCTCGCGCCCCCTCGAGCGGGCTCCGCCTCGCTCGAGGATCCCCTCCTCCCTCGAGCGGGTTTCCGCCTCGCTCGAGGCTCCCTCACAAGCGCACCTGCTCCCACACGCGGGTACGGGCATTTAATGCTCTGACACGGCAAAGCCGCGCCATCACGCGCCTGGGAATCACGCCCCGGCGCTGTTCCGCCAACTCCCTAGGGGAAACCCATCCCCACCACTGTGAGGGACTGTGCAACATGTGTAACACCCGAAAATTCCATCACAATAAAATATTGTTAGCAACATGGCTTAGTTTTATTTTTCTAAGGATTTAATAAATTTGAATAAATAAATTTGCCTTTAATTAAATTAAACAACAATTAATAATTAGAATCAAACAAGTGTCTGTGCATCATGTTGAAATGCATGAGTTTTGTTTGTGGTGTGATTTTAAAAGTTTTAAAAAATTGTGTGAAAAGTCTTTAAAAATAATTGTGAAATTGGTGTAAAAGTTTGAATTAAAAAAAAGGTTGAAAGTTTGAATTTAAAAATGGTTGAAAAGTTGTAAAAAAATGGTCCTTAAAATAGTGGAGAAATTTGTGTTAAAATTTCAATTTGAAAAGATGAAAAAGATTTCAATTTAAAAGGTTTGAAATAGGTTTGAAAATGGATTTGAAAAGAAAAAGAAAAAAAACAAATCTAACCTATCTACCCAGCCCCTCCGCCGGCCCAACAACTTTCGGCCCACGCGGCCCGCAACGCCGCCTCCTCTCTCCCTCCTCTCTCCCTCTCACAGACAAGTGGGGCCCGCTTGTCGGGATCTCCTCCTACCTCAGGCCGCCGCCCCCTTCCCCGCGCGGCCACCGGCCGCGCGCGCCTCCCGCGCCGCCGTCCCGCCTCCCCCGGCTTCCCCGCGCCGCTCCGCCTCCCCACCGCACGCGCACTCCCTCGCCGCACTCACCCACCCGCCCCTTCCTCTCCCGTAACCGCCGCACCGAGCCACCCGCCGCCGCCATTAATGGCCGGCCGGCGAGCTCCCACGCCACCGCCTCACCGCGCCCCCTCGGCTCCTCTCTCAGCCCTATATAAGAAGCACAGAGCTCCCTCTCCAAACCACACCGCTCCCCTTCTCTCCTCCCTCACCGCAACAGCGCCGCCGCCGGAGCTCACCGCCGGAGCTCCACCGCGCCGCCCGATCTACTCCTCCGGCACCTCTCCCACCTCCCCAAGCCCTTGGTAAAGATCCCCGAACCCTCCTCTTTTATTTGGTGTTTTCCCCGTGCGATTTGGTGCCCGGGAGGCCATTTTGGCTTCGCTCCGGCGAGCCCGCCGCCGCCGCCACCGCTTGGCGCCGCCGCCGCCGCCGTCCGCCGCCGCCCGGCCGTCCGCCGCCGCTCGCCGCTCAGACGTGACCAGAGCCGTCCATCTGCAATGAACGGCCCAGATTAAAAGGCCTCATAACCCTTGGATCGGTCCACGGTGGACCGGTGGACCGGGTGCACCGCGCCGGTCCACCGCTGACGTCATCAGCCACGTCACGCCTGCGTCATCGCTTGCGTCAGCGCCAGCCAACCACAAGCCGCCACGTGTCGCCACCATAGCTCACCCGCCGGCTGCATTGGCAGTTTTGCAAAAAGGACCCCGAGATTCCAGAATTTACATAAATACCCTTCCACCTCCAAAAAACCCTTGCAGTTAGGTCCAGTTTTTCTCGGTTAAGCCCTTGAGCTCCTTAGGTTTTCCATCCGAGGTCCAAGCTTTGTCCTTTTGCATCTAAAACCTTCTAGTTCCACACATATTTATGTTTAGGTCCCTGAAATCTTGCAGAAAAACCCCTAAACTTCCAGATCTTTCACAATTTAGTCCCTGAACCTTGTTTCAGCCATAACTTTTTCATCCTAGCTCCGTTTTACGCGTTCTTGGTGTCCACGCGATCGTCTCTCCGAGCCCGTCATTTCTAAAAGCTTGTTTTAGCCTTTTGGTAATGTTTGGTGTATTTTTTTTATTTATTGTATGTTTTCTTGCATGATCGTAGCCAACGCGCCGTTCGAGGAAGTTCAAGAGCAGAGCTTTTCAGTAAAGGAGAGCAGCTTATCGTTGGAGAAAGGCAAGTGACCCTAACCACCCTTCTACCTATGCTTTAATCAAGATTACTATAAATTAATCGGAACATGGAGAACCACCCAGGAAAACAGTGCAACCACAGTCCATATGGCTCTGGCTTAGCCAATTAATTAGGTGTGCGATTGTATTGACGACCCTATCCGAAAGGAACACAGGGGGCTCCGGGTTGCAGGGGTATAGCCCGGTTCTTTTGGGGTAGCGACCTTTGCTAAGGTGCCGACCACTAGGGAGGGTTATGGTCCGCCCCGAGTCAGAATCGTCGTGGGTTGTTGATGCTTTTGCATATCTTTGTAAAGGCTTCGTAGCGTCCCTATGCAATCACACCTCGGAAGTGTGGTATTGTGCACGATCGGCACATGCGTGGTTGGGTTCAAAGTTCTTTGGAACTTTTACGCGAACCGTGGGAAAAGTGTGCAACCTCTCGCAGTGTAAACCGATCGATCGGCCTTGCTCACGGTCAAGAGCGGCCCGGACCCTCACATGATTAATTGAACTTAAAGATGGATTAATATTGCTTTCCGGTTATTCCCCGTGGCCTTGCCGAGTACCAACCATAAGTGTACTCATCCTTGCTTACGCCTGTTCGCGAGAAGAATCCCGGAGTGGAGTACTTCACCGACTACGAGGAGTTCTGAGGATGCGATCAACCAGTCAGAAGCCTGTGGAAGATGAAGATGGAGTCGCGTCTTCATAGTTATCGTTGTTCGCGTAAAGACCTTTGTGTCTACCATCGTGAGTGTAATAAAAGTTAATAAACCTTTTCCGTACGTTTTGAGCAATGTCTTGTGATATTACACTCATGAGTCTATCATATGTGTGAAATTGTGATCTTGGCACACATATGAGATGCATTCGGTTTTCTACGGAAAATCGGGTGTGACAACATGGCCAGTGTCAGGCCCGTGACACTGTGCCGCCCACTCCCGTACGGCTAACGCGCCGCGCCCTCGAAGGGGTCCAGTTGCACCCTCGAACCCTTCTCTCGTGGCTCCACAGGGTCAAACCGTGACGTCAGGCCGGCGGGAGCGCCATCCCCGTCACTCTCAGTCCTGCACGGCCGTCCCCGCCCCTGCAGCGCCACGCCGGACACTGCTACAACAACTCCAGCGTTGTTGAGCATGCGGGGACGGGATGCCGCCACGCCTGCCACTGTACCCCGTACGGATCACCGTCAAAGGCTTCCTCGAGCCCGTCTGAAGACGCCCCGGCCAACCACTACGCCTTCGCCCTCGAAGCCGCCCCTGTTCAAGTACAGGACACGCCGTGACGACAAGACCGGGGCAAGGACCGCCGGGACGACCGCCAACTCCCCGACACTATACGCCATACCTCCACACGTAGCTAAACAGTGCGGCATGCCTGTAAATCACCCTCTCCTTGGTCTATAAAAGGAAGGTGATCCCCTTCGCCGCGCAAGGGAGAAGACATCACACACGGGACCACGGGTGGCGAACGCTCACACGCTCCCCGTCTTTCCCACGATATTGGCACTCGCCTCAATCACTCCACTTGGGACTTGGAGGCCACGCCTCCTCTCCCGCCTTGCTTGTAGCCGCCCCACTACAGGCACCCCTGTGCAAAGCAATACAGTGCCTCGAGCACACCCCTGCTGGACGTACGGCCCCGGTCGGAACCAGGATAAACCAAGTGTCTTTAGTTGCTTAGCACCGACCATTGAGGGACAAATCTCAGCACTTACTACTAGTTAGTGTCGGGACTACATTCCGCACCGACACCCTGATCCCGTCGCTGCTTCTCCCGCGGCACCCGATCCCGTCGCTCCTTCTCTCCTCTCCGCGAAGTGGATGCTGGTGATCGGGGTGCCTCTGTGCCTGGGCGGGCAGCTGCGACGGGAGTTGGCGCCTCCCCCGCTCCGGCTCCCGATTCCGCCGCCGCCGGCCCTCCCTTTTCCTCCTCGTCCCGGCTCTGGATCCCGCCGTCGCCCTGGACTATTGCCGACGCGCCCCTCCCTTCTCCTTCCAGCTCCTGATCCCGCCGCCGCCCTGAAGCACATCGACGAGCCCCAGGCCATCCGCCGCCGGCATCTCCCTCCCTCTCTCTAGGCCGCCGCCCTGAAGCACATCGACAAGCCCCAGGCCACCGCCCCGCCGGCATCTCCCTCCCTCTCTCTAGGCCGCCCCCCTGCGGAACAGGCGTGGTGTGCCCCGACCGCAACCCTAGCCGTCGCCGCTTGACGACATGCAGGGCAGGAAACGGGCCGCTCGAGCCCGATGGGCCAGTCGGGCCGCTGTACCGGCCCGACACGTAAAAGAGGCCTTAGGGCCGTGCCTGGGCCGCCACTCCGGCCCGACGCTCGACACGGCCCGACACGAAGATTCCATCAGGCCGCATGAGGCTAGGCCAAATCGGGCTAGGGCCGGGTTTGGCACGGACGACACATTTGGAATTCTATACTGAGGGGTCAGGGCGAACGGTAAATGAATTGCCGTCCAGGGAGGACAGTATTTTATTTGCCGTCCACCGGGTACCTTCCAGCCGCTGGATTGGAGACGTACGGTCCAGATCGGGCGTTGACCGGAGATTAGAGAGTAGGGTAGTCCTGGTCAGTAGTCGGGCAAGCGCGGCGGCGGCGATCGGGTTCAGTGGGGAGGGGACCGCCGGCCTTGGAAGCGTCCGCCGGTCGAAGGCGCGGCAGATCTCGCCGCTTGCTTCATCGTTCGAGAGAATCTCGCCCGAACAGTAGGCCCGGGAAGGGAGATGGCCGCCTGGCTTGGATTTCGGAGATGCGCGCGGCCGCCGACTCGTACGTCGTACCACGTCGCCGCCGTCTTCGCCGGCTCCCGCCTGCCTCCTGCTCCAGTTTCGCAGCGCAGGGTCCCAGCGGAAGATGAAGCATCATCGAGTATGACAGGCTCATGGCAGCAAATGCTGTTTGTTTTGCATGTTCAGAGTTCAGAGTTGAGATGCAGCATGAGACAAATCCTTTTTTCAGCAGAAACAAAATTGAATCAAACCATCGCTGTCATTTGTGTTGAGAACGGCGACGGATTCCCTGCTCCTCAGATCTACAGACTGCTAGTGTTACTGAACCGAATGTAATTAACAATTTGCGAAGACGGAAGTATATTCATGCATAATCAATCAACGTAATCAGCTATGAACTATTGTTGGAAAAACAAGTGTCGCATGCATTGAGCCTTTGAGCTCTGTAACTAAACGATATCGTTTCAGATGTTGTCAGAAACTCAGGAAAGCTCGCAGCCTCTGGAGTGACCAGGAATCAGGATGCTGGCCTATGAGATGTTGGATCTGAAAGGGGTGAAAACGGGAACGATTCCTGTACTGTCAGAACGTGCGAAGAGCCACTGGCAATTCTTAGTTCTAGGTTGTCATGTCAGCGTGTCGCCGGCGTCGGGAGATTTGCAAAGAGACCCATTATTCGGATCGCGATCCAATATTTTTCATATTGCCCCTTTTAATTTACAGATAACCTTCTAATTTGGATCATTTGTTCGTACTAGTTAAGTGCCCGTGCGTTGCTACGGGCTTACAATCGAATAACATAGTAAGCAAAAACTGTACGATGAGTCTACAATAAGCATAACAATTTTGATGCACTAAACTTTTTGTTCAATCACTAAGATTCATCAAACATGATCATGCACTCATGCTATATAGATTGACAATTTCATTTACAAATGTTGGGCATACGAAGGCCATATATATGATAAAATTCGTATAATCATCAACCTAAATGACCGAATCATGTAAAGAAAAAATATTTCTAGTCATGTTATGTTGCTACCCATGAGTCATAACAATTTTCTACATGACACCATCGATATCCGCTGCCAAGTGATGTTGATGTCACCTCAAGAAAATGTAACCATTGATCCTAAAAGAACTGTATCTGCACATACAACATTGTCGATGGAGATGATCCCTGTGCTGTATGATTGCCTAGATGGCTCATGTGTTTCTTTGCAAGAAGCTATTAACACAACATATCATGATCAATTCCAGTACCCTCAACACATTGCGTGCGGCTAATAGAACACATGCTCCTTAAAAGTGTGGTGACACAAAGAAGAAAACAAAATTTTCTATCATACAAATCAGCTACACTGAGTTCAAAGGAAACACAATATGTTTATGTTTTTTTACCTCGCAATATGTTTCGGACACTCCGACAAAAGTAGGCATTAATTATCATGACAAACTGCATCCTATCAAAAGTACTATACTAAAAACTAATGGACTACTGCTACCAATCTAATAAGCAATACTGAGTTTGTTTGTCACTCTAACTACTACTGTTAACACCGAGAGGTGCTATGCTTTGCTAAAAATAATCACTGGTGTACTCAACCTCTATCCACATTGCCAAGAAAAAAAACTCTGAGACTCCAAATTCATATACTTGGAAGCATAGACTAATAAAGTGACAAAGATCAGATATTCAGATCAAACTAAAATGAGTTGTCATACCTGAAGAGAAGTAACCTGACACTAATTTCAGCAGGTTCACTCTGTGTCATACCAATGTTGCCTGCATAAGACAAAGTACCATTGATTACAACATATAAAATGTAGCTCAGGATATCTTAAATGTAGCTCAGCACTTGTACACTTCTTCTTCAGCACTTGACTTGTACACTTCTTTAGGGGTATAGTAAAAACAATCCTGCTAAAAACACAGTTGAGCTCACATCTATTGACCTTAATGTTTACTGTGAACTCCTACTATCCTAGCCAAATTCTTTCAGCTGGTCCATCTAATTAATAAATTATTCAGGGGATTTAACATTAAGAGTGTACTAAAATCAACACATCTGTAAATCCTACAACTAAAAAAAGGAAGACACATATTGACCTGAAAAAGCTAATCTTTCCTGCCAGGTTTATAGATTCAGAATTCAGAGATCCATATGAAAAAATATTATCATCTCAGCAGATGATATCAAGGATGTTCTCACAGCACACCTTAGCTGAAACGGATTCTTTGCAACACTGGAAATTGAATCTTAATTCTACTTAAAGCATATCTTGGCTGAAAATGCTAATTTGGACAGCACAGGAACATATCAAAGAAAAACTAAAAGCATATATGAATACCACTAACTGCTTGCTCGGCAAGCGACATTAATGCACGAACAAGCAGAGGCATCACATACATGGAATCAAAGGCTAGGGTGACCGAGGGACAAGGGCACCATGGAATCAGAGGTCAGAGCCCAATGTTACACAAGCGCAGGGGGCATCTTACTGGTCCAAGTCTTCAGATATTAAGATGTTGCTTCGTTCGGGTAAACCCAGTTTCATTTCATTTCTCCGGATCCGAAAAACGCAAAATTGTATAAGTTAAATTTCACCTAACTTCTACAAACGGACTATTAAAATAATACCATCCACTTCACATTATTGATATGATAACGGTGTTCATACCATGTCTCTAAATTGGACCCCGATGTGCGGTACATTCGTTCGTGAATATCATTTCCAGCAGGGCCTCTCTTGTAGTAGTTCTTCCCAATCCGGTGTGCTGCAAGAGATCAAATGATTATGTGTTGTGCACACAAACATACAACTCGGAAGGTCAAAATATTCTCTAACATCTTTTCTAACATATAGTTCAAATGCCTAAAGAGGGGGCTTGAACACCCTCCCCTAAAGGGAAAAGCGCCACTTTAATGTATGCCAAAGGTTACATTTCATACCATCACTCCATAACTAACATGAAGGCAACAAGTTTGGAACAAGCACTGAAAAAGTCCGGAGAAGTAGCAAAAGATTTCTCACCTTAAGAGCATGTGAAAATCCAGATTGATAGACGGAATTCCTCGCAATTTCACATAAATCACAAGAACGAGTTTCCACAAATTTGAAAAAAACATCAAAATGGACATGAGTTCTTCATGCTTTTGTGCATATAGGTGCAGCGAGTTACCTAGCATATTTTGTGTCTATGTGTGTTTGCGAAGATGCATGCTGAAATCACTTGTATGCACATACACATGTGCACAACTCTTATCTTGCATGTGTGCATGGACAACTGCAGAACAGAAAAAAAGAGGGACATAGGAAGTACCGAAGCGGTAATGCTTTGTATTCTTCCACCAATGGTTCTTTTGTCGGGTGAATTTGCAACGGATCATCCGTAGACAATGAGACATTCGGACCTCGCTGGAAGAACATTGGGAAAGGGTTGCGATGATAATCAAGAAACAAGGAGTTGTTGCTCAATGGGGACATTGCTAGACCAATCGATAAAATTGAAAGTAAAAAGTTAGAAAGAAGAACATTTAATAATCGAAACGAAAGTAGAAGGGCGATCAATGTCACACAAGGTGCAGCCAAACATGGAGACAACATTCAATGAATTCGTTTGGCTGGTGGTCGATGGCGGTGCTGATTTGTTCCGATAGAAAAGTCTGCTTTGGGCGATTCTTGGTGGCTGGTTTGTTACGAGAGAAAATCTTCTTTGCCGGTGGGCGATAAGCCGAACGAACGAAGTCGAACTAAGAAGAAATACAATTATGCGGCCTAATAATATTAAATGACAGATTCAACATGTGGAGCCGAGCCTGTTCTAATGACATTAAGAAAGAGATTCCCCGAGTATGAATATGTGGACTCCATTTATCATGCCATCTACGCCACTAACAAGTGTTTTAAACATTAAAATTATCCCCAAAACACATCTTGACCATTAATACCGACTATACTATATGTATAAAACCCACCAAGTACGAGTGTTGTTTATGATTCACCCAAAAAAAATGTTGTTTATGATTTATGGAAGTATTACCCAAAGATTAGAAAGTTCACCTATCCTAAAACCCTAGTTATTTTTATCCGGATGAAACATGTCACAAGCTGAAGTAAATGCCGGCGAATGCATATAGAAAGCCCCCGGAATCATGTTTGGGTTATGGAATTTGGTAGCCTATTACCCGACCAAGGTAGTACAAGTACTGAAGCACGGGAGACTTCCTTAAATTGATTCCATGTGATATGTTGTGACAAAGAAGAAACGTCGCGGCTAAGTGATCAACATCTCCGGCCTGCATAAGCACACCCATTAGACCAAACACGAGACCGGACTTACGAGAGAGGAACCTGGAATAGAGTTTACCTCCCCGGCATGTGGACGGAATTTTATAGTAGTCATCCCCTTTGACTCACGCAGCTGAAATTGAAAAAAAAGTGTTACTTCTCGACAAATATGGAGAGGATTAGAGTAAGAAGGGTGATATAATCACCTTATTTAATGTGTATAAGTTAGCATAGCGAGTAGTACGCATAATATGAAAATGCAGGGTTGAAAACATTAGTCCATTGTTCAGGTGTGGGCATGTGCTTAGTTGGCCGCCTTTCTGGTTTGCTTTCATCATCAACCAGATCCAACCCTACAACCTGCAAGGTGCATAAACAATCAATCTAAAGTTCCCGAAATAAATTCATGAGCACATTCTTTTACGAAGAAGAGCAGCATGGACCTCCTCACGGATTCGGCCCCGCCGGTTGCGGTGTTAGCCTTCTTGGCGACGCGGCGCTTGGACAGCTCGACGGCGACGCAGGGGTCCTCGGCCACCGCCTCGGGGTCCAGCGCCGCGGACGGCGAGTCCTCGTAGGAGTAGGGGGAAGCCGTGCTTGCGCTTGGGGCGCTCGTTGTGACGTGCGGAGTAGAGGTCGTAGAGCTCCGCCGCGCACAAAGAGCGGGCCGGCGGCCGGCGTGCCCGCGGCCCCGGCCACCGCGGCGAGGTTGAGCGCCACGAGCTCGTCGTGCGCGTTCGCGCCCGGCGGGGAGGAGGTTCTCCTTCCCGGCCGGCGCCCATGCGGGGGCGACGCCTCGGCGGCGGCGGGGAAGTCGAGCTTGGCGCGCGTCGTGGGCGGGAGCGCCGCCGCGACCATGGCGTACGCGCGGACCGGGCTCGGCTCGAAGCGGACCGGCGACGGGAGCGCGGAGATGGAGGCGCGCATGATGGGGCTCGTCTCGAGGCGGGCCGGCGACGGGAGCGCGGAGACGGAGGCGCGCATCGGGCTCGGCTCGAGGTGGATCGGGGACGGGATCGCGCAGATGGACGCGCGCATCGGGGCCGCCGCCTTCTTCATCGACCCTGGGGAGTTTTAGAAGGAACGCGCATCAGATCTACCCCCGCCGTCGACCGTCGCTGACGAAAGGGGGATGAGGGAGGGATGGGGATCGGGGGAGCCCCGTACCTGGCGGCGTCTTCACGGAGGAAGCCGGCACCAGCGGCGGCCGGGACACACGGTGCGGGCGAGGGCGGAGGCGGCGCGGGGGAGACGGCGAGCGGTGGGCGGCGATCCATGGCGGGTCGCGCGGTGGTAGTTGCTTGCTCGGGCCGGCCTCAGTTCTCGGGTTGGGGGATTTGGGGAAGACGATGTGGGGGCGAGGCGAGGAGGTTTTCAAGCGGAGGGGCATGCAGGGCGGTCCTAAATCCGATGACGACGATAACATTTCGCTTTTTTTAGTTGTAGGATAGGGTGTGTGATTGTTGCAGGTAAGTGATAAGACAAAATGGTGCGCAAGGAACTGCCGTAGGCATGGTGGTTTGACAGCCCCTAACCTTGCAAGACCATCTCCATGGCTGAGCAGCACACTTTCAGATTTTGCTTCACCCCCTTGGTTCACCTCCAAAACTGTCTTGCCAATCCGTCTAATCATGGTGGCAAACCATAACACGTATTGCATTTGCCTTTACATTGGAATTTATAACCTGGTTCTTCTATTCTGTTGTGATGAACTGATGATTAGAGCATTTGAGTTTCTGACGAAACTGTCATTGCTTCAGAAATAGCATTACATCTTGGTAACTCACAACTTTCCTCTAATTGCAGAGCTGGATGACTGAAGGTGGACTGAAAGTAGCTTTCACGTTACAGATACTAATTATGATGATCCTGTTTGTTGAAGCTTTGAGAAAAGAAGATTGAGTGCCATTCGAATTTTCTCTATTTGTTTATTCTTGTTCGTATGTGTGATTGTTGCAGGTAAGTGGACAAGATGGTGCACAAGGAACTGTCGCAGGCATGGTGGTTTGACAGCCCCAACCTTGCAAGACCATCTCCATGGTTGAATAGCACACTTTCAAGTTTTGCTTCACCCCTTTGGTTCACCTCCAAAACTGTCTTGCTAATCCACCTGATCATGGTGGCAAACCATAACACGAATTGCATTTTTCTTTACATTGGAATTTATAATCTGGTTCTTCCGTTTTGTTGTGATGAATTGATGATCAGAGCATTTGAGTTTCTGACGAAACTGTCATTGCTTCAGAAATAGAATTACATCTTGGTAACTCGTAACTTTCCTCTAATCGCAGAGCTGGATGACAAGACCAAGCAAATTGTGTTGTTTTGAAGATTACATGTTGATTGCCACAATTGATCTATTCTCCTTTTGTGTTGTACTCCTTTGTATTAACTTTGCTATAGCAACGGAAAAAGTTTACATAACCCCCAACCTATCAATGGTGGTTCACTCCACTCCAAACCTAAAAAACCGGATGTTTAACCTCCCCAACTATACAATACCGTTTACATAACCCCTGAGGTGGTTTTGCCACTATGGCGGCTGACGTGCACGACGACATGGCAATGGCACACATGTCAGACTATATACACATTTCTCTTCATTTTCTTCGCCTCTATGACAACTGAGACCCACACGTGTCACATCTTCCTTCCCCTCAGCTCTCCTCACCTGCGCCACCGGCAGCCGTGCGGTCCCTCTCCTGCTCGCGTGGCCAGTTGGATCATCCATCGACGTGTAGCTTGGCCATTTGCCGCACAGCGCGTCTGACTTCCCTCCGCTCCCGGCGGCGGGCGACCTCCTGGTCATGGCTCTCAGCACAGGCCGGTGAGCACCGCCACCAGAACGGGTTCGGCACGGGGCCAGCACACTGCACGCATACGCCTGGCTTCCTTGTCAGCAAGGGCAGCAGCATCAGCTCGCCGTAGTCCTCGCCCACGGGATCCTCTAGCATGTTCTCAAGGTCAGCGACCCATGCTTCTCGTCGCCCCTGCAGCGCACGTAGTGCCGGCCGTCGTGCTCCTCTATGCGGCGGACGATGGCGTCGCGGCCGCAGTCTCGGTGGTGGTGGAAACACAAGCCCGTGCTGAAAGCGCGCATGCACCTGGTGCAGTAAGCGTCTCTTTGGAAGTGCGTGGCATAATCTTCTGCAACTATGCCTTTGACGACCCGATCCTCGAAGGGTTTCCCGTTGGGATAGTGCTTGGGGAAGGTTCGTTGGCCGGCGGCGTCTACGTGGACAGGGATGGCAAGGTGATTCAACCAGCGTGTGTGGTGCCCGCGGCAGCAGTGGTTGCAGAAGCCCGTCAAGGATAAAGCATAGAATCGGTCCCGTCGGCATGTCTGCGACAGGTCCTCCACCGCGAGCAGCATGTTTGCCGTCCGTTGCGGGTGATCTTTCCACATGGATTCCATGGCGAAATTCTTTCTAGTGCTCGGTTGATGGGCCGGCGCTTCCG
This sequence comes from Cenchrus americanus, assembly GCA_947561735.1. Taxonomy (NCBI): domain Eukaryota; kingdom Viridiplantae; phylum Streptophyta; class Magnoliopsida; order Poales; family Poaceae; genus Cenchrus; species Cenchrus americanus. The sequence goes on along the minus strand of OX387241.1, from coordinate 24,938,767 downwards.
CTGTATATAACTATATATATGGTCCAAGAAGTCGGCAAGAGAAGAGGCGGACGGTCCGTGGTCGGACTCGGACTCGTAAAAGCTAAGGCTGTCCGAAAAACGATAGGGGAACCTGCGTACTTGCTCTCCGAGTCCGTACAGAAGGCTGCCCCACATCTACCAGCAGGGCAAGCTTTAGTTCGGCTTTGATTCAGCTGCAGCTAGGTTTATCCGCCACCTGCAAGATACTCGCGTGTTACTTTAATTTGTTAGCATTTCAGGTACAAGCGCAGTTAACTGACTATCAAGCTCAAGAGAGTTGACATGAGCAAACACTACATATACAATAAGTACTTGGATTTGAAACAATTTTGACACATCTACATGGAGCTCGTAGAAATGACAAAGCTTCCGAAATGTTACGCACGTACTTGTTCTAGACGAGTCATACACAAATTCAGGTGATGTTAAAAGAATCCTACATTGCACCAGAATATGTAAATCGACTGAGGATTCACATTCATGACCATTTTAAGGAGAATATGGCTCATACACATAGCTACTTCCTGGGAACAGCAGCTTGACGTTTGACTAACTATAATGCATTATCATAATGCAATTCCGACACAGGTACTGGTCGTGGGAATCCAGCAATTATGATGACAGGAAACAGTGGCAAATGAATGATACACACCAAATACTATTGAGGGTGTGAGGCAATATAGACACTAGCACAGGAAAAGTTTATGGGAAGTTTGATAAATCATAGGACTTACCAGATTTCACTGTCATAACCAGGTCAACTCATACAACCTGGCAAGTGAAAGAAATGATCATTTGCAATGACTACCCAATATCATATTATGAGGTTAGGAATAAACAGAAAGCAAACTTTATGCACTAGAATTTTGAATATGACAACCAAACTTTTATTTTGCAACAGCCGTTAGTTGACATCTTGGGCAATGATGCATAGGAATTGGTAGCTTGATATTTTTATAGTTTTTTTTTGAAGGAACAGTAGGAGCCGGAGCTCCTACTGAAAATATAATATTAATAAAGGGAGAAAGTAAATAAATAAATTACAACAAGAAAGAGGGACAAATAAAAAGAAAGAAAGAAACAGACAGGTACAGAAGAAAATCAGAGAGAACTAAGCCAAGATTCAAGGGCTGGGAGGTAGCTAGCCTTGGCTCTATGCTTAAGAAGAGAGAATTCATGCAAGAATTTATCTCTACATCTATCAATGGAGGGATCGATGTTATTGAAGATCCAATCATTTCTAGTCATCCAAATACTCCAGGCCATTAGGATAATGATTTCCATGAAGAAAGGAGCAGCAAGGTGGCGCCTTATTTGGTTGATGATGGCTGGGACGCTTCTTGTGGTGATAACCGAGATGCCAATCGAATTCCAACACGCCTTTGCAAAATTGCATCGCATGAAGAGATGAGCACACGTTTCCAACCTCTGCAGGATACACATGTCACATGTGTAGGAATCCAGGATCATATTCTTCCGCTGGAGAAGTTCCCTGGTGTTAATACGGTGTTTCAAAAGAAGCCAGAAAAAGACTTTATGTTTCATTTAACAGCTGGATTTCCAAATCCATCTAAATGCTGGATGAACATGTTTGCTCCCAATCATACACTTATAAACCTTGGCAGAAGAGAAGGAACACCCCCAGGAAAAGGTCCAAAGATCGGGTCCTAAAGGTTGCTGAAGCTCAGAGATCAATTCTTGGAGCATAATGAGTTGCTGATGGGCTTCCCAAGAGAGGCGGAGATGAAAATTCTGAGCCAGCTGGGGGCATTGAGAACTGCTTTAACAGTGGCATTAGGGTTTAAAGCAAAGGAGAATAACTCAGGAAACTGCTGCTGCAGGATCTGTTCATTCCAGAGATCTTGCCAGAAGAGAATTGTGGAACCCTCTTGAACTTTCGGAATTGCCACCCCTTTAAACAGATTAGTAAGCTTTATAATATCTCTCCACCAAAATGACCCTTTCTTTTGCTGGCCAAGAAGTTTCCCATTTTGATAATAATTCTCCCAAACAAGATTGACCCAGGGGATGTCTGCTCTGTTGTAAAATTTGCTAAGGAATTTCAAGAGTAGAGCATCATTATGTACTGAAATGTTAATAACCCCAAGACCACCTTCTGATTTTGGAAGACATACACTAGACCAGGCAGCCTTACAGGGTTTTTTTGCATTAAGGTCTGAGCCCCTCCAAAGACAATGCTTCCTATATTTGTCTATTTGTTTGATAACTCCTTTTGTGTAGCTTCAGGGAGAGGACTGAGTTCACCATTTCAAGCTTCCCAGCCTGGGAGAGGAAGCATGCAGTTGATACAAGTCTTCTTTCCACCTTTTTCACTAGTGGTAAGAAATCAATTATCTTTGGTTTTGTTGATCCCAAGGGGAGTCCAAGGTAAGTGAATGGCATGCTACCAATTTGACATTGGAAGGTGTTAGCCAGAGATTCTAGTTTCTCTTGAGAAATATTGATGGGCAGCATCATTGTCTTATTATAGTTCACTCTGAGGCCAGTGGCAGAAGCAAAAGAAGATAACAGGTCCTTTAAGACCAGCAATTGGTTGGGACAGGCCTCAATAAAAAGTAGGGTGTCATCTACATATTGCACTACTGGAAAATCAGATCCAGCCCCAAGGGGGATGGGGAGATTCAGAGAACCTTGATTTTTTGCATGGTTAATCATAGATTGAAGGAGATCTGCTGTTAGCACAAACAGCAGAGGAGAAAGGGGGTCACCTTGCCTAACCCCCCTTTTGCAGTGAAAGACTTTCCCAGGTACACCATTTAGCAAGACAGAGGAGGTCCCATAATCTAGAATATTTTTAATCCAAGCAATCCATCTTTGTCCAAAACCTTTGCTTTGGAGGATTTGCAAAATGGCCTGGTGCTCTATCTTATCAAAGGCCTTCTCAAAATCAAGTTTAAGAATTATCACCTCCTTCTTTTTTGCTTTGCACAGGTGGATATACTCGAACGCCCAAGCTAGACAATCTTGTATAGTTCTAGACTTGATGAATCCATATTGGTTGGCATGGACAAGAGGGATTATAACCTGCTGTAATCTTTTAGCTAGAATCTTGGTGATTAGCTTGATGGAGGAGTTCAGAAGAGAGATTGTCCTAAAATCACCAATAGAAATGGGGCAATCCTTTTTGGGGATTAAGGTGATGTAGGAGGAATTAATGCATCTCAGACATACATCACCCTCATAAAAAGCATTGATTAATTCATAGAAGTCCTGGGCAATGACTGACCAGCACTTTTTAAGAAATTCCCCATTGAATCCATCTGGTCCAGGAGACTTATTGTTAGGTAAGTCCACGATAATTTTGTCAGTTTCTTCTTTAAGGAATTCTCTTTGAAGCTAATCAATATCCTCAGCAGGTGTGATAAAGGAGGCTAGCTCAAAGTTCAGGCCAGAGAATTCTGAGATTCCCAATCTTTCCTTGAAGGAGGACCAGATGAATTGGGCTTTTTCTTCATGTTCTGCAAGTTCTTTCCCAGTGTCATCTCTAAGGATAGAGATGGTGTTCCTGCTATGTTTGATGGAAGCATTTGCATGAAAAAACCTAGTGCATTCATCCCCAAATTTAACCCATTTAATGGTGCCCCTTTGCTTCCAATAGATCTTTTGCTGGTGAAGGAGGTCCTGAAGATGTTGTGAGATAATAGTTCTGAAATTCCATTCTTCAACAGTAAGATCTCTGAATTCTTCCATGATGTCAAGAAATAAAATGATCTCCTTGCAGTTTTGAATTGTTTTCCCTAGACTGGGCAATTGGAGTTTCCAGGCCTTGAGAACTCTCCTGAGGTTCTTGAACTTGGCATTAATATTTTTAGCCTTGTCTGATTGCTGAGTTGGCAAGTTCCATCCATGCTGCAGGATGGCAGAAAAATCAGGATGTTGAAGCCAGAAGTTCTCAAATCTGAAAATGTGAGGTTTTGGCACTGTGGTTGTGGCTGAGATTAGGCAAGGAGTATGGTCTGAGGTGTCCCTAGAGAGCCCGGTAGCCCATGAGTTTGGGAATGAAGCCATCCAGGCATTTGAGCAGAAGAACCAGTCCAACCTCTCTAGTAGTGGATCCTCTTGTTTATTGGTCCAAGTAAATTTGCATCCTTTGAGAGGCAGCTCAACTAAACTGAGCTTGCTAATTGCAGCATTGAAGGCAAACATTTCTGTCACACTTCCTCCCGGCTTATTCCTGTTTTCAGGGGCTCTGAGTAAATTAAAATCCCCTACAATTAACCATTTTGTTTCTATTGGCATCTCAATATTTTATGAACCAGTTAAGGAAGACCAACTTGCCCTCAGGAGTGCAAGGGGCATATATGTTTGTCAGAATCCAGTGCTCTCCTATGAGTCGGCAAACCAATTCAACTGACTGTCCAAAGCTATTTTGGAAGGCCAAGGAACCCACAAAATTATGAGCTTTCCAAATGATGATGCTGCCCCCATATGCCCCAACCGAGGGAATAAATTCAAAGCTATCAAATGAGGGACGACAAAAATTTCTAAGGTATTGAGAATCAAAGAATTCTCTTTTTGTTTCCCGTAAACAAATAATGTCACAACCAGATTCAGCAACTTTACTCCTGATGGCATCCCATTTTCCTTCAGAGTTAATGCCTCTAATATTCCAGCTCAGGATTCTCCAGGATCTTTTACTATTGAGAGAGGGATTCATTTGGAAAACTCAAGTGAATAGAGAGGCTTCTGAGGGAGCACAACATCCCAGCCAAATAGAGAAAAATAACTGAAGGGGCAAAAGTGTAAGCAAATGTGCCTGAAGATAAACATTCAAAAGACATAAAAGAAATCTAAACATAGGTCCATAACATCCATACAGTTATCATTGCCCACATAAGTTTCACCATCCAAAGGAGATTGCAGGAAAAGGCAAAATAGCCTAGGGCAAAAGGAAACAAAATCTTCAGCCAAGGAGATTGGCTGGGAAGGGCCTGCTTAGGCTTAAGCTTCCTTATCAGATACATCATTTGCATCATGAGCTTCATGTCAAATTTATAGTTTTCAAGGGTCACAAGTTAACAACAATCAAAGTGCTGCGTAGTACAATCACTAGAGGAAAGAGTGGTGCAAAAGGGAATGTTATCGGGCAAATCTAACCATAATTAAGAATATTGACAATTATGAACGAGGCAAACTGAAAACTAAATGGAATGGCAAGTTATCACAAAACTAGCATGGACACTCACCAATCGCACCTTCAAACAAGGAAGTCAAATAACACAGTGAGGAGTGAAATAACACACATGACAACATAAATAACCAAGATTTATCAGCATGGAAGTTTGCTACTAGTGCTAACATCGCAGGCTCCAATATTCATTATTTACAAACAAACAATATTGTCACAATACACATGAGTCAAACTACAGTGACATTATCAAATTAATGTAAATGCATATTGGCAAAAGATTAGAAAAAACTGCGAACCTTATTGCAGAATAATTTGTACTGATAAATTTGATCAATATTTTATAACATGGAGTCATTATAGGCTCTAGTTCCATCAAAAGGGCACCCATGCAGTTCAAGAAATCAACAAATATTGCAATTATAGTTATCAATTTTGCAAGAAATATACCTGCAATGCAGTCTAGTGAAAAGTCTTCATTTACAAAGAAGGTGATGAATGAACAGATCTGCACAAGAGGAGCCAATAACTATACCAAGTCAGTTAACTAAAATCAAACATACATTACAAGCAAAGCAGAACAAGTGAAAGAAGTTAAAAATATGGATGAACAAAGGTGGTGCATGATTAAGATAGCAGAAAGAACCAAGATGATGACGTTAAACAAGACAAAAAATACAAAGATGATGACATCATGCAAGAGATATAAAAGTACTCCTCTTGTTGCAAACATCAAAGAAGAAATAACAAAGGGGTGTAAGAAATAATAGGCAAAATAGCCACTTTCGTCCTCCAACTCTTGGCCTTGGGTCAATTTCGTCCCCCAACTCTTGAAAAGGCCAGTTTAGTCCCCAAACGCTTGTTTTCGGTTCGCTTTCGTCCCCCCATCCAACGTGGCTGTCCAAGGAGGCGTGCCACATCACCCAAGCACCACGTCCTCACCACACCATTCGTTTTGTGCCCCTGTGCAGGGTTCCTTTCTTTTCCTTCACCTCCTCACGCCTCAAGTCTGAAGCCGCCGTCGCCGCCTACACCCCCTGCAGGGCGCCTCTCTAGGGTTTGATGACAAGAACCAAAACTACGATTTGTAAGCGCGCAACCAAGGGATTAGTAACCCTGCAGAGAGAGCACAAGGAGACCAACGATTTGGAGGAGTTAAGATCTCGTAGCCTTGCTGGTTGGGTATTTCTTCCCGGATCCAATTTGGATTTGCAATTTTCTTAAATTTGACATTAGAATACATCGTGTAGGGCTAAGCCAAGATGGGAGATTCGAGGTATTGATTGTTAGGTTTCATTTCGATGGTGTGTTTGTTGTTGATGGTTCAACAAGACAATATTGCAATGGGACCGAGGGAGTTTCACACATAGAGAAGGATAAGTTGTCAATCCCCGAGCTTGAAGGTCATCTATTGGATCACACAACTTTTAAGAGGTCTCGTTAGAATGTATTGGTTGCCTTTTGGTGTAGTCGTGAGTTCCGGAATGAGGTTGCTTGTTGATGATAAATCTTGCCTTGACATGGTTGATTCAATAGGATCTGATGGGGCTGTCGATATATACACATAATTAATTGATGTAGACATGGGTGCATATAGTGAAACAAATATACAAGATGGAATTGGAAATGAAGTTGTGTTTGACCTCTTTAGAGATGAAAATGTATTTAATTTAGATCCTGCAGCCACACTTGTTGATGCACAACTTGGCATGTTGTTTCATTTAGTGATGACTCGTGCTTGAATTTGAGAACCTTGTTATGTCTACATCTACTACTCTGAACTTGAGACATTCTGTCATTTCCATTGTATGAACCTTGTGTTAAAATTGAGGAAACATTCTGTCATTTCATTGCATTTAGCCGTTCATCAAGATTACAACCTTAATATATTTGCATCATCTACACATCTACAACACCAGCCAAAGGCCACAACAGATTACAATGGAAAAGAATAATATGATCACTAACGGTTGCTTTCTCGTTCTCTTATTTCTTGTCGTGCATGTTGTCCGTGATCTAGCATTTCATCCCATTGTCCATGAAAATGCACTAGCAACTCGACAAGCTTCCATTCATGGCAACCGGGTCTTGAATCACTTGTTTAGCTCTTCCGGAAAATTCGGGATCAATCCAATGCTTGAAGTCACATGGATTCAAAGACATCCGCACATTGCAAGAAACACCTTCCCGCATCCACACCGGACCGCAGCAAGCTACTTTTTGATACGACCATGGTGGCATGTAATTCTCGTCCGAATCACCATGCCTTCTCTATGTTCTTGGAGCGGTCGTTCAAGCTAGCAAAACACATGAACATGGCATGAAATCAATAGCCGAACACAAATCGAACTCACATAAATCGGGTTTGATACAAAATCAATGCCGTCGATCCGCTCCCGTATGACGGCTATTCGATTCCTCGCCACCGGTGGCCTTTGTTTCTTCCCGGCCGTCGATCCGCTCCCGTGACGGCCACCTCGAGCCATGGCCGCACCCGATTTGGAGGCGAGCAACAAGGAAGCGGAGGCAAGTAGGGTGAGCTGCACAAGCAGCAAGGAGGCGGAGGCCTTGCGGTAGCAAGGCGGTGGCGAGCGAGTGCGGCGGGGGCGAGCGAGCAAGGGAGGCGAAGGGGGGGGGCGGGCGGGAGGCGGAGGCGGGGGCGGGCGGGAGGGCGTGCGAGAGAAAGCTCCCCTGCGGCTAGTGAGAAAGAGAGAGGCAGATCGAGAGAGGTCAATGCCTCCCAACAACGTGGAAGAGAGAAAATGAAGGAGAGGGTAATTTAGTCTTTTCACCATTTTATTGAATCCCTAATACACATTTAGGTGATGTGGCACGCCTCCGTGGACAGCCACGTCGGATGGGGGACGAAAGCGAACCGAAAACAAGAGTTTGGGGACTAAACTAGCCTTTTCAAGAGTTGGGGGACGAAATTGACCCAAGGCCAAGAGTTGGGGGACGAAAGTGGCTATTTTGCCAAATAATAAGGTACATTGATGAAGAACTCGACCATAGGTACTTTGCTTAATTATAATCAACCATGCAACTGCAAGAAATGAACAAACATAGGAAGAGCTAAAAGACTGGCGCCAAAAGATAAATGAAGTAAATTTCCTCGTACACATTTGCAAATTCTACGGCACAACCCACCAAATACAATTTTGCAAAGATCTGCAAATTTCTATGGTTCAAATACTTTCAGATTAGTAGTAGTGAGTGAAACCCCCAAAATACTGATAATCTAAACATTCAAATATTTTCTATGGGTTACAGATGTACATATTTTTTGGAAATCAGTGTAAGCCCACAAATCTGAAACAAAAATAAATAAATAAAATAATACTTATTCTGTATTGTCGAATACAACAGTACATTAATCTGAAAAGGACTACTTGTTTCATGAAGGGATGTCAGTTAGACAAGCATTTCAGGGGCGAGAACAACTACAAAGTTAATTAGAAACTGATGAACAAAGTAACGACTGCATTATTAAACAATACACCATTTAAAAGCAATATTAGTAACAAAGGAGGCATAAAATGCACAGTAAGAACTTTTATTGACCTTACAAGAATTGGATCTCCTGAAGCAAGTACATGAAAACAATCAAGCGTTAAATTTTCTATGAAAAAGATTTTATGAAGCCTCAAATCAATTAGTATAGGGCACAGATCAAGTCTGAACCACACAACCCAAAAGGATGAAGTGGCAAGGGCAATATTTACAGTAAAGTTCGAAAACGCATTAGAACTTACCACATCTCATTTTGACAGTTTGTCTCACGTGGAACAACAGATACAACCTGGCAAGCAAGTAAAATTATTGCATGCAACTACTCAATAGTGATTATGAGGTTAGGGAAGAAAAGAAATTCTCATTGGAATTATGAAGATGACAACTTATCTTTCAATTGGAACCATCACTTAACAACATGAAGGGCACTGAAAATGAAAATGGAGTTGGGAACTTGCCGCTATATTGTTCAAAAACATATAATGCAAACAACAGTCAAAATGCTGAATTGTACCGACACTATATACCAACATGGGTAATATAGAACTCATATCACATAAACCAAACACAAGGAAACCTTAGAATAACCGCATTGTAACGCTTGAGCATCCTTTTGGTTGTTTTCCCTTTCAAAAAAATCTGGGAACAAGCTACAATACCGAAAAAAAAATACTTGGATCATTTTGGTCCGGCTCTCTCCTCTACCATTTAGGTCTGTCTCTCTCCTCCACCTCTCCACTTGTTAGATCCGAACATGACTTTTCTCTAGAAGCTAATCTGAAGGACGAAGTGCACATCTCAAACTATGCATGTCACCAAGTTGTATGCGCAGCATGCAGCGAGGACATCTTTCATCTCGGAGTTTGAGCTCTGTTGGAGGCAATGCGCACGTCAAGCTACAGATTTGCCCTCCAATCTTTATGCTTGTCTTGCAGCAAAGGCAGCGTGGAGAATTATCCTTGATTCGGAGCCGCCGGATCTTAGTGCGAGGCATCTCCCCTGTCGCCAGGTCCTATGACACACAGTAGTAGATGAAATTCAATAACTAAGTACTGAAGTAGACTTCCAGATATTTGCCTAGCACGTCACTGTACGCATAAGCAAAACTACCTCTGAAACTACTGAGTCATTATTTAGACAATTTTTAATAGTTGGGGTACAACACGTAGTCTCATAGGTTAAGAGGTTAAACAGACAAGCCTAAATAGGTCAGACATTGAAAATAAATTATTCCTAAAAAGTGAGAAAAAACATTGATAACAATATACCTTGATACCCTGAAAAGCCTCCTCCAAGAAATGTGCACTAGGAATAAGAATACATGAGCTGTTGTCTTGAGGGTCTATCTCGATTGCGATCCACTTATGGTTGATATGAGAACTGTTGCTTTGCAGAAAAAAACAATGGTAATCAACGCAGAATGCGTCAACATGGAACCACTGATTGGCCTCATAATCTTCATAGACTAGATCAGCTACCCACCAAGTGGGAAAAGACACCACTGTTTCACCTCTCATCCAGCACTCAATTGTACAGTATCTCACATGGGTATCAGATTCAATAGCATCACAGCATACTTCGCACCTGTCTCCTTGTGGTGGGTGGAGGTGGCGCGAACACCCCGGCTCACTCTGCAAGCACACACGATTGAGGTGAGGAAAGGATTTCCACAGCTGCAATTGAAATTGAAATCTTAAACCCCCACCAGAATACCTGAATGTCTTCAAACAGAGGTGCCCAGCTCTCTTCATGGAACTAACCCCCCCTAATAAGTTCACTCTTGCATATCGATTTTGGAGTTCATTGTTTACGCAGGAAATCTACGCTAAAGAGGAGACTTTCGGGATAAGTTCACCAAACACTTTGGAAGAAGATCATGAAGCCCGACAAGAGTCAATACACGCGATGAACATGACTCCAAATGGCCCGAGGACCGAAGTGTCAACGTGCAAGTCTTCAGGGACTCAACCAGAAAACAGCGAAGCTTGCATAGCAAGGATTCAAGCCTTAACCGTGAAGGAAACGACGTCAAAGGCCCACATGCAAGTGCACACAAATAAGGAATCATGCAAGAAGCAACCGGGGAGGAAGATGGGCCCGAACCGGCCCAGAAAGGGCCTGGGCCGGCCGGCCTGTTCGGATCGGCCCAGGGGCCTTTTGGCCCGGTTCGCGACGCCCTTTGCCCTAGGTGTTTGTCTATTTATTGCCTCCGCCGCCGTCGGCCGCCACATCGAACAAATCATTCTACCGACGCCATTCACCAGAAAACCGCCGCCGCAAGATGAGGGAGAGAGTTGGATGAGCTCGTCGCAAGGATCAACGCCGGCGGAGGGAAGGAAGCAAGAGGAGGACTCCAAGCCGCTGGCCTAGGGGTGTTCCCAAGCTTCATCGCCGCCATCTTCATCGACGACGTTCTCCGGAGTCTCCATCACCCCTATGTGCTTCAATCCGTGTAAGATGATGGGGTAATGTCTCCGTTCGTCCCTAGGGTTAGATGGATGCATGATATGTAATCTATACATCAACCTTATGCCAATCAATGCTTTATGGTCTATGTCTTCGCCTAAGCTTTGTTTACATATGTTTGCGCAACATGTGGTCTTAGTGGGGTTTGTGGTAATCGTGGTGATTAGCTTAACCCTATGGATGCTTAGGCATAGATGCGGTTATACGTGAAAGTGTTTGATTAACTTGCGTAGTGACAGTACGATTTAGGGAAAAGGCTTAGCGTCCGCATAACCGCCAAGTGTGGGCAACACCTATTTCATGTAGTAGATGCATCTTCATGTGTTCCTAAACCCTAGGGAGGGAACGCTTATCTATCTTAACCTCTCTCTCTTGTGTCCACCCTTTACCATCTAGTTTAACCTTAGATTTGTTTGACCAACTTAGGTTAGATTATTGTCTTTACCTTTAGATTAATACCCCTTTCAAAGGTTTCCCATCAACTAGATTAGTACTTGGTTAAGCGCTAGCAATCCCCTTGCTCCGCGGATTGATAAGAACCTAGGGAATCCCCGTGGTGAAAAAGGTGTAGGTCCGTACGCTTGCGGATCGTAGGTGGATACGAGTTTTATCCGTCAACAAGCCCCTTTTTCTGGCGCCGTTGCCGGGGAGCAAGCCAGTTTGCTACGTTTAATCTTGTATTAGTTTTGTTGATTACTAACATCTAACCCTAGTTTTCTAGAAAAAACCCTTTTGTGTTTTTCTTTTTTTCTTTTTAGTGCCTAGATGGATTTGTTCACCTCGCCTTCGGAGGACGAAGAGATGTCACTAAGGGAGCTAGCAATGCCGTCAATGGAAGACATTGATATTCAAAAATCAGATTTGACGCTTGCTACAACCCACTATGAAGTGAAGCCTGGAATCATCAAGTTAGTGGCGACAAACCCCTTTAGAGGATTGGAGGATGATAGCCCATATAGACACATTAAGGAATTCACGATGATATGCAACACGGTGCAACAAAAAGGAGTTCCGACTGCTTGGTTCAAGTGGAATCTTTTTCCATTCTCTCTCGAAGATGAAGCGCGAAGATGGTACACACTTGCGTCCGTTGAAGCAAAAGGAAATTGGGATGAGCTAGTGAAGAAGTTTCTTTTGAAGTTTTTTCCCATAAGCAAGGTCCAAGACTTAAGGAGGCAAGTGCTCACTTTCAAGCAAGGAGAGGATGAAGGAATTGATGAAGCATGGGACAATTTTAATGAACTACTTGAGCGAGGCCTGAACTTGGGATTTTCCGGTGACTTGATGTTGCATACCTTTTATTTTTCACTAACCCCTAACTCATCTCGTTTTGTAAGCATGTGTGCAGGCGGTGATATAATGGATAAAACAGTTAGTGAAGCCGCACAAATCTTACAAAGGATAAGCAATGGACAAAGAACACAACGAGATTGACAAAGATGTTGTCGAGAGGAGCAAAACGACAAAAGCAAGCCCAAGGTGCTTGCTGAAATTTCCAAAAAAGATGAACCAGAGGTCAAGGAAGATGAACCGACCATACAAGAAATTGAAGATCCACTTCCCAAGGTAAGAGAAGTCATTTCGGATGTTAAAAATGTTGAAACTAACATGAATGTAGGCCGAAGTATGTGGAATGCTAGACCATTGGCGGAGTTCAATCAATCCGGTTGGATTCAAGTTGATTTTGCCCCACCAATCAACTACCGAAGGAAGGAGGAACACCGACACGTCGCCAAGAGAGTTGAAGACATTTTTGATCAAGAGATGAGTGGAGAATCGATCCAAAAGATATTTGAAGAAGAAAGAGAAGATAATGATGAAGGATGGATCGATCAGTTTGACAACTCAAGGACTTATGATGAAGGAAGAGAAGAGTACAACCGTGACGAGCCTAGTGACTCAAAGGATAAATAGGAGGAGATAGGACTCAAGCTAGAAGATGAATGGGAAGGAGTTGACATAGAGCAAGTACTCCAAGAAGGCCCCTCCCCACAAGGTGATAGCTTGTGTGCTATTGAAGCCTACACACTAGCAAATCAATACATGGAAGCACTCAAGGATGAAGAAAAGAGTGAATCAACGATGAGCGATCTTGACTAGGGATGGCAATGGGTTCAAACCCACTGGGTTTTGCCATCCCAAACCCATGCCCGCGAATATAAATTATGCCCGCGAATAAATCCACGACCCGCGATGGGTTTAGAATTTGACCCAAACCCATGCCCAGCGGGTTTGCGGGCATTAGCGGGTCGCCCGTGCCCATTAACAGTATAAGCAACCAGCCACAAATAATATGATCATTGGCACAAATAGAAGCATCAAAATGTACTAAGGCCACCTAATTAAAAGGTTCAGCTCATGGTGAGCAACATCAAAGGTTGCCGACGGGGGGTGTGGGGATTGAATTTGGGATCCAAGGTTTAAGGTTTGGAACACATCAACTATTTATATGATGTTAAATGGGCCAGGCTTTGAAAGAAATTTTGGGGTAATATATGGGCTGGTGGGCTGCTATTGTATATTGGAGCGGGTTTAAAAAACCCATGGGTTTGCGGGCATGGGTACCCTAATCCCAAAGCCATGCCCGCAAACCTGTTGGGTCTAACATTTAACCCATTGATAGACCCATGGGTCTAGAAATTGACTCATGCCCATGCCCTAATGGAGCAAAAACCCATGGGTTTGCAGGTTGCGGGCACCCATTGCCATCCCTAATCTTGACGACATGTGGTACATGGAAGATAAAGAAAGCAACATACAAGACTTTGAAGATGAAGATTGGGATGACAATGAAGACTTCAAAGAAGAGACAAATGCAAATGTAGTTGATGGATTACACGTTCCACATGATGAGATGGAGGGGGTGCAAAAAGGTAATAAAGAGACACCTTCACTCGTTGAGATTGATTCGCCTTCAACACCGCTGGATGAACCAAATATCACTCTTGTTGAAAAAGCTCTAAGGCCAAGGTACACGCTGAAATCTCAAGATATTATTGGTATTTATGTTGATAAATTCAAATGCTCATGCTCAACCAATAGTATGAATAATAGTTTAAATTCTATGCCTTGTTCCAATAATGATCATGTTGATAGGCTAGATTTTCTTGAGAATGAAAAAGGAAACATTTATATTTGATCCAATTAATCTCACACCTGAAGAACCTTTGCCTAATGATGAGCTAAGTGCTATGCATTAAACATATGCTTCTTTTATTTACACCTTGACTTGTTGCTACAATTCACATGTGGTGTTAATTATGGACGCATATGTTTACAATAAGTTTTGTAAATCTCGATCATGCTTCGCGCTTGGTCAAGCTAATGACCTTAAAAAAGCACATGTCGGGAGAAGGCCGATTTTCACTAACCATGTAGACAAGGCTCGAATAATTAAAAAAGAAGTCATGCCTAAAAGAGTTGCAAGATAAATCATCAACCTCTCCAAATCCCACGATGGATGCTACTGTCTTCATCAATTTGAGAGCTTGTTCAGAGGTGTACAAATGGAGAAAATGAGATATTCAGAAGATCCATCAAGTTACCATTCCAACGCATCAAGAACCAATGAGTTTGAAGACCCGTGCAAGGAGTTATGGAGAAAACATTGAGCGTTGCGTGTTCTGAAATTTTAGGACAGATTTCATTGCCGAAGTAAAACGGACGTAACTCTCTTGTTCGGAGTCCGATTTGGGAAAATACAGACTCATTGGAAAGGAAATTTTATGTACTGTGCAATGGAGTAGAGCTTGGGTATACTTTATGTTCTGGACATTAAATCAAAAAATTCATGGAGTGAAGGCAGCACCGAAGGATGATAAAGGAGATAGCGATGAAACAAAAGGATGCCTTGGGCAAGACTTCTATAAGTGATCAAGCACAACATGGGAAGTATTTTAAAGCTGCATTGGTACCTTTTCTTCTTGAATGAAGGGCCATGGCTATGCGACAAAAAGAAGGTATGTGAGAAAGTCGAGCTCTATGACTTTAAATGAAGCGCTTTTCGGGAGGCAACCCATTTCTTTATATTTTTACTACTTTCTTAGAGAAAATAAAGAATGGCACTATCTTGTGATGATCAACTTGTGGTTATTAATCTAAGTTTAGTTTTATTTTTAGAACCACCATCATGTTCATGCTCATATTTATTTATTTGCATGCATTGCATTTTGTTATCAACGTGATGTTTCTTTGCATGTACATGTTTTGCATATAGTTGGCTTGATTGTTTTAAGGCTCATGATGTAATCTTTCATATCCATGTTAATGCTCCAGCTGGGCATTTTCCTTTTGTGATCTTGTGTAAACATGGTGTTTAAACATGATTGCAGACCATCATCATTAAGTTCGATAAACCTTGCTAGCTTTTCATATGTTTTCATGTTGCATTGGTTAGTTTATAAGCTCTGCAATGCGCTTAATTTTTCTTGTGCTATAAGATTAATTGATTTAGGGATAGACATGGTGTTTTAACCCTTGATAAATAAACCTTTATGGCAATGGAGAAATTCAGCAACCTAGTTGTAAACATGGTATTTAGAACTAGGTGAAAACATTGTCTTTGTTTATATGCTCTCCTCTCATGTGCATACACACCTTGCACCACGTACACTCATTAGGTTTTTATTCCTCATTAGACTAATTATGCCACAAGTTAAGAATCTTAGGAGACATTGTTGGAATATTGGCAATTCTATCTACTCCCATCCGTCACCTTGGGGGTAGAATGTGCGCTTAAAACGTCTTGCAGGCAAGATAAAGACTCTCACTACAAGGAAATTGAAGGATGGCTAAGATAAAAATGCTTTGTCTTCTTCTTCCATTACTAGCAAAATGCTAAGCATGGGGGAGACCCTGAATTTTCAACACGAGAGTGCAACATGACGCTCTAGAAGATAGAATGATCAAGATCATTAACGTCTCCGGATCAATGCGCAAGAAGCCACCGATCTCATCAAAATTTTGCATGGTCTCGAAGGGAAAACACTGGATATTTTTGGATATTTAGAAGCCCCATGAAGTTAAGATTCCAACAAATCAAGAATCAAGACAATTGGAGGTTCTTACAAGGTTATGCCCAAATCACCGAGTGCAACACGTCCTGATATCAGTTTTGGACAGCACGCAGCGCTGAAGTAAAACGGACATAGCTCCCTTGTTTGAACTCCGTTTTCGATGAATGACCACACGTTGGAAAGGTAATTTCATAAACTTTTCAATAGAGCTATATTTAGATATATGTTCTGTTCTAGACAGAGGGGAAATCCATGAAAAAGAGACATCAAGGAGATGATGAGAACAAGAAAGAGGAGATGGTGATGACAACATTGAAGAGAAGGGCGACCAATGTAAAACCCTGGATTTTCATAGAAAATCCAAATCCCTGTACCATCGCGATAGTCCCTGGATCAGTGGCTATCGCGTACAGAACGTCTCACAGATAAATACACAAAGTCATACATCGCATCACATAAGGATAATAGTACACAATTTTATTACATGTCCATTATGGAGTACATCAATACAAGCCTCTTGGCTGAATCAGAGTGAAAATTCTACGCAACGGTAGCTATCTTCTCAGAAGGGTCTCCATCTTTTATTCTTCCCGCCACAGGCAATCTTGAGCGAAGCGACGCATCCCTCAGTCGTACCATCCGTCGGCGTTGTTGTCGAACTCGGCCTCGTACCCTGCACACCCAAAGTCTATCCCCAAGGAGTGGGATAGGTCCACGTCACCAACTGTATGCAGCTTTAAGTGGCCTAACATCTAAAGGGAGGAAAAGAGACAAGGAAGCGGCTTTGGTTTCCTGTGCAGCAGCAGCAGAGTATAAGCAAGGTATCTCCAACAATATCCCCAAATCCCATGTCTCTCAACACAGCTCGGAACCTCCTGGTCACCCAGGGGACCCGTCTCCACAACCTACTCCTGTCTAGGGTCGGTGCGAGAACTTCCTCTCCTCGCACCTCAATGATTGCAACCGGATCGACGAGGTAGATGGAGCCTCTCTCCTCTAGCCGGCTACAACCACGACTCACCACACACTCTCCTATAGGGGGGAAGGTAGAAATCCCAAAACATGAGGAACGAACATGTCGTCTAGGCTGTGTCCATGACCGAGGACGCGACTATAGCTATTGATCGAACAACTCTGCAGAGTGTGTACACCTGTACCCATCCCGGAATGGCACCCGGCCGGTGTACGGCCGACCGAGCCCATCCTACCGGGCGAACTCTCGGTAGTTACGGTCCCATCCTGCATCCGGCCCTCAAAACGCCCCCCCCCGCAGAAGGGACGGCACCAGAACTGTGAAATGCTCCCGTGTGGCCACACGAGAGTCGCTCTAAGAGGGTGGTCTCACCTCCACCGCTCCCCCACTGATACCCCGCTATCCATCCTAAGCAGGTATGGTTCCGCACTTGCCGAGCTCAACTCGGCCCTAACCCCACGCTCGGTGGGGTGGTGTGTACGAAGTCCTATAGACAAGTTGATCCACTCGGTTTCAGACCGGGGCGAGCTCATATCCTCCAAGCGCAAGTAAAACCCCAACACCTAGGCTCCGAAAACCGTAACAGTAGGGGTACACTGAGGAGTGCACCCCTGTCCCCGATCCCAGATCGGTTGTTTCGAGCTCACCCCCGCCAAAGTACCCAAAACGCCTTCTCCTGCCGATTTTACCCCACACACGCCAAGAACCACTACTCCCATCCCAACACATGCATCGCGAAGCTCGGCGTATATACACGCTCACATAGACATATATATACAGTAGTAGTAGTAGGGCAATCAAGGACAGGGTAAATAAAGAGGCAGTGCAAGGTTCATCAACATGCATATAAAGTAAAGTGCTAGCAATTCTACTTAGCAATGCCTGATAGGAATTTCAGAATCAGTCGGGCGTGAACCTGGGGTCGGGTAGTCCTCCGCGGTGAAGTCGTCGGCGTAGTCGTACTCCGGGATCAGCTCTATGGCTCCAGCTGCTCCTAATAGTGCGAAAGGAAAATAAATAGCGGTCCTATTGCAATTAACTCCAAAGAAGCGCAAATAAGAACCAAAAGAGAGCAAACACCACCCTAGCCCGGAGTTTAAGATTTCAGAAACTTTCTGGAAAAGGCTTCACAATTTATCGGAGTTAAAATAGATTTACTAGGGTTTTTCAAAGAGAAAATATGTTTTCTGGAAATAAAAATACGTTAACCCCCTTAAATCAGCATCAGCCACACCGGATCCCCTGGGCCGGATCGGATGCGGCCAGGCTCCCGGTGGCCCGCGTGTGGCTGGCCCGCCATTGATCACCGCACGCGATCCCGAGGGAAACCGTGCGGTCTGGCGCGGTGTGGGACGACGTGTGGCCGAGCCGAGGACGGCCTAGCCACAGCGGATCCCGGCGGATCTGCTGTGGCCACGCCCGCATGTGGTCTCCGGTGCACAACGCAAGTCTGGGAAGCCACGGCGACCCTAGGTGCTCGATGAAATGCCCAGGAGAGAAAGATGGCGGCGCGGGGTGACCTCGCCCGCGGCGAGTCCCACGGCGCCTGGGTGACTGGCCATCACGGGAAGAAACCCCTAGGCTGCTGGGCTCAAAGGGGCGCAAGACCGGGGTGGTGACTGTCGCGCGAGGCCATCACCGGCGTGGGCGCAGTGGTGTCGGCGTGGCGGCGGTGTTGGTGACCTATACCAGTGCGGGGCGCGTGAGCGCGTGTGCGACGGCGTGCGCGGGGGAGTGCGCACGCGCAAGGTGACCACCACGGCCAGTGGAGAGGTTGGCCGCGATAGGGGTGATGCGGCGGGGATCGCGGCGGATCCCGGGTCGACGCCATGGGTGGCGGCGAGCACAGCGCCCGCGGTCGGCTCACGAAAGTACGTGTGGGTTTCGCCAGTGGCAAGGAACGTTCCGAGGCCAAGGATACGGTGCCTTTTCCCTTCCCCTCTGCGACAATGCACGAGGCTCCCGGTCACGGCGAGGCCGCGGCGGTGCGGGCCGGTCTAACGCGGCGGCAGCGTCCTACGTGAGAGGAAAGGGGCCAAGGTCCAACCTTGCCCCCGAGATCGACGCGCGCACGTGCTGGGGTGCATGGTGGCGCGGGGCATCGGGTCCGCGAGGCGACGTGGGCGAACGCGAGCGCGAACGGCTCGGCGCGGCGGCCGGCGGACGCGAGCGGCAAGGCTCGGCGTTCAACAGCGACAAGGGGAGGCTAGGCCAAGAGAGCGGGCGCGCGTCGATGAAGGCAGTGGCACCTGCAAACGGGTTGTCCCAGCCTGGCACGAAGGCCGGCATCACCAGCGGCGGCGGGGAGCAACAACGCGTTCCACCTCGGCTCGAAGGCCGGGGCATCCACATGGGGAGGGAAGCGGTCGTCCTCACCTCGGTGGCCACGGGCCGTAGTGCAGGCGTCGGTGTAGAGTGGTGGTGCGGCTCGTCGGCGGGGAAGAAGACGAGGGCGGCGGCGCGACGTCGAGGAAGAAGAGGAAGTAGGGGAAGTAGGCGTTCTCGTCGACGGCGGGTCCGGCTCCTCCCACGGGCGGCTCCGGTCTTCGCGGCGGACGGCTCCTTCCACGGGCGGCTCCACTCCTCCTTCTCCCCCTACACTCCCTTCTCCTCCGGCGGGTCGATGGGTAGGTAGGGGAGAAACTCCCCGAGGCGGCTAGGGCTGGGATCTCTCCCCGGGGCTCGGCGGCGGCTTAAATAGTGGCGCGCGGCGATGGGACACGCGGACGAACGAGATGCACCGGGGGAGCGCGCGGCACGCCGCGACGGCGAGGCCCGCGGCCGGCGCGCCCGCCTTTGGCTTTGGTCGTCGGTCAAAGCACAAAGGTAGGGGATGACGCGCGTGCGTCATCGCGGGGCCGGGTGACGCGGTGAGCGGGGCCCGCTTGCCAGCGACTCAGGCGGCGCGCGCGGTAGGTGGCGACAGCAAGGCGGGTTGTTGGGCC
The DNA here is from genome assembly GCA_947561735.1 of Cenchrus americanus. Classification (NCBI taxonomy): domain Eukaryota; kingdom Viridiplantae; phylum Streptophyta; class Magnoliopsida; order Poales; family Poaceae; genus Cenchrus; species Cenchrus americanus. The sequence continues at coordinate 24,918,688 of OX387241.1, read as the reverse complement.
GAAAGCGAGGCTGGGCTGGTTAGGAGGTTGGCGGCCCGCGAAGTAAAGAAGTGCTTTCTCTATTCTTAAACTACAGATTTGATTCAAGTTTGAATCTCCAATTCAAATTTGAACCCACTCAAGAAACTCCAAATAAAATCCAAATAAAGATCCAGCTTGTCACACTAGCAAATTATAAGCCTAAGATTATTCATGGTGCCAAATTAAATCTAGGAATTCCGGGAGAGAAACAGGAAGGCATCCTTATGTGTTGCATGAGTACTCAAATACAAATCAAGTTTTTAGAAATCCCACATTTTGACATCAAGCAAATTCTAAGGATGTTACAACCAATGACTCCATTAAGCATACAAGATCAAATTCAGAAGTTTAGGAGCATTGACAAATCAAGACAAAAGCAAAAGCTACATCGATACATGAAGATGTCGGAAGAAGGCAACGAAGAACTACAAAGGATAGTAACACCTCCATAGACCTTCTCTTTTCCAAACACAAATGCTTGTAAGTATGCCTTCAACCTCAACTAGGTGCAACCTTTTGTTTTTATCTTCCAACAATAACATGGCTACTAGGAGGACAACCTAGGTTTCTTTTTACTTTCAATAGATAGGCATGACCATGTGTTCACCTCGATGTTTTATATTGCCTACGCTTACGAAAAGATGATGAAAGTTGCCACTTTGTTTTACCTACATGAAGTTATACATGTCTTGGCTAATTGCTCTCTATAATATGATCTGAATTTAAATTTAAATATCGGCTCTTTTATTTGTCGAGGTGAAATGACTATGCTCTAGACCCACATACATATCTTTGCTCATTGATTTAAGTTTAGGGATAGCCGGATAACTTGTTATTTTTATGAAAACTTAACTTTTATGCTACCTACATATTTGTGATGCTCTTGCAAAGTTCTACCTACCAAAGCCTTATACATGTATGTTTTATGATAACAAAACCCGTAGATTGCAAACATATGTTTTGATGAGTTGGATTAGGATTGATTTCTATGGTTCGAGACTAAGAAGCTGGTCATTCCTTTGCGTAACTTTTCATGCTAGCCTTTTTGTCCATGCATTATGGGTTTTCACATCGAAAATTTCACAAACTTCGCTGGGCATCCACCCTAAACCAAAAACATCTTTTTGTGACCACCTCCTTGTCCACAACCCAATTTGAGTATGGAGTAAAATTCTTGATGGAGATTCAAATATTTCGCAAGATTATAGAAAATAATCTAGTATAGGCTTGAGTGACTTGATGAGATTGAGTGCTTCCATGAGCTTTTGCAAGAGATTTTCACTTATGTTGGATATGCATCTTTTTGAAAATTCTTCGATGTGACAAGGTAATGGTTTGAAGTTCACTTAAGTTTGAGAGCATGATGTTTATTAAATGTGGCTTGTTCTTTATTGTTAGTCTATCTTTCATAATGAAAAAGAAGCCGGTCACAACTTGAACTTTAAAAATAAATTCTTAAGAGAGAGAGAGAGAATAATTTGCCTCGTCATGAATGACTAAGTGCAGGGACAACATTGGAATGCAACGCTGATTTCCCTTTTAAGCGAGGATTACTTACTCGAGGACGAGCAAGGTTTAAGCATGGGGTAGATGTTGACGGTGAATTTCCGTCAACCTAGCTATGACTTTACCTTTAATGTTGGTATTGATTTATTATTCTAACCACTGGAACTAACCCCCCGTATATAACAAGTTCACTCTTGCATGTCGATTTTGGAGTTCATTGTTTACGTAGAAATCTACGCTAAAGAGGATACTTTCAGGAAAAGTTCACCAAGCACTTTGGAAGAAGATCATGAAGCCCGACAAGAGTCAATACACGCGATGAACATGACTCCAAATGGCCCGAGGACCGAAGCGTCAACATGCAAGTCTTCAGGGACTCAACCAGAAAACAGCGAAGCTTGCATAGCAAGGATTCAAGCCTTAACCGTGAAGGAAATGACGTCAAAGGCCCAAATGCAAGTGCACACAAATAAGGAATCATGCAAGAAGCAACCGGGGAGTAAGATGGGCCCGAACTGACCCAGAAAGGGCCTTGGCTGGTCGGCCTGTTCGGATTGGCCCAGGGGCCTTTTGGCCCGGTTCGCGACGCCCTTTTGCCCTATGTGTTTGTCTATTTATTGCCTCCGCCGCCGTCGGCCGCCACATTGAACAAATCATTCTACCAACGCCATTCACCAGAAAACCGCCGCTGCAAGATGAGGGAGAGAGTTGGATGAGCTCGTCGCAAGGATCAACGCCGACGGAGGGAAGGAAGCAAGAGGAGGACTCCAAGCCGCTGGCCTAGGGGTGTTCCCAAGCTTCATCGCCACCATCTTCATCGACGTCGTTCTCCAGAGTCTCCATCACCCCTATGTGCTTCAATCCATGTAAGATGATGGGGTAATGTCTCCGTTCGTCCCTAGGGTTAGATGGATGCACGATATGTAATCTATACATGAACCTTATGCCAATCAATGCTTTATGGTATATGTCTTCGCGTATGCTTTGTTTACATATGTTTGCGCAACATGTGGTCTTAGTAGGGTTTGTGTTAATCGTGGTGATTAGCTTAACCCTATGGACGATTAGGCATAGATGCGGTTATACGTGAAAGTGTTTGATTACCTTGCGTAGTGACAGTACGATTTAGGGAAAAGGCTTAGCGGCCACATAACCGCCATGAAGCTAGTGTGGGCAACACCCATTTCATGTAGTAGATGCATCTTCATGTGTTCCTAAACCCTAGGGAGGGAACGCTTATCTATCTTAACCTCTCTCTCTTGTGTCCACCCTTTACCATCTAGTTTAACCTTAGATTTGTTTGATCAACTTAGGTTAGATTGTCTTTACCTTTAGATTAATACCCCTTTCAAAGGTTTCCCATCAACGTGATTAGTACTTGGTTAAGCGCTAGCAATCCCCTTGCTCTGCGGATTGATAAGAACCTAGGTAATCCCCGTGGTGAAAAAGGTGTAGGTCCGTACACTTGCGGATCATAGGTGGATACGAGTTTTATCCATCAACAATCACTGGCTGTTTTCTTGCCCCGGATCGAATGGCCCACCATCCAGTCTGCTCCTACATATATGTGAGCACTCTTCTCCAGTTTCACTTCACAACGCAACAAGCAACAATGAGTTCCTAGACTGGGGCTGAAGATGATGACTCCATCGATCCAGCACTGTGGAGCCAGCAAGATCCAGAGTTCAACACCAATTTTCCAGTCTTAGACAAGAGAGATTTCAAATCCATGAGTGATGTTAGAAAGTACGCACCAAATCAAATGGTGAACTGGCCAAGGTGTGCACACGGTGAGTTTTGTGTGATGCAGGTTTATCAGGGATGGGACAACTCTGGCCGCCGCTTCTGGCATTGCTCATGAGCATGGGTAGACAAAACTCCGTGACCTCTGTCCTTCATCATTTTATGATTTACTAATATAATCACGGTTTCTGCAGTACTCCGAACAACTAGATAACCGCAGTTTCGTGCAATGGGTGGATCCCCCAGCTATTCACCCGTATCAAGAGTACATTAACTACCTCGAGGATGTTGTCATCTTCAACCTGAGGCAAGAACTCGCGTCGGCATTGGCTTCTCCAGATCCGATATCTACCAACGGTGAAGACGGACCGGTGACCGGACCAATGGTGGTGAAGACGAACACCGGCTGTGAGGACGAGTACTGCTATTGTTCGTGCCACGAAAAGAAGGACCACACTCCACCAGCAACTCCACCCCCGCCACCATCTGATCCAACTCCACATCCGTCGGGGTACTACATGCCCTCCCAGCACTCCGGCGGGTCTATGATGTCCGGGTTCTCCGGGTATTATTCGTACAACTAGACTACAATTGTTGTAATCGTTTATTTAAATCCCCTAAGGCACGTGAGGACTAGCAAGAGTGGCACAAAGTTAGGGTAATTGTGTCGCACGTGCCATTGCAAATGTTGTAATTGTTTATCTAAATTCGTCGTTAAGTATTAATGGTTCGTCATTTTATCATTCAATAATTCAAATTAAAAAATTCTTGCCGCCGTAGCCCACGGCGGCAAGGAACAGATACCGCCGTGGGCCACGGCGTTAGCTCAGCGCCCCGCTGCCGCCTGGCGTTAGGCCCCTGACGCTGTGGCCTACGGTGTCAGGGTCGTAACGCCGTAGCCTGCAGCGTTAAGGGTACGAGCCCACTCATGGCGGCTCCTACCGCCGTGGGCCACGACGTTATGTCCTTGACGCCGTGGGCCACGGCGGTAGATGTATATTTTTGCAAAATTTGTAGCGGACCATATATTTTTGCAAAATCACGATAAAATAAATATATAAAAATAGTCTTCAGCAGTGTTTCTGTTTCATAGGATTTGCTTACATGTATTCATGTGTATTCACAGAGATGAGTGTGTTGTAAGCGTCTACGTTGTACTGTGTAATTCTAAAAAAGAGTCTTTTACCTGTATGCCATTGCAAAAGTTGCTTCTAATATGTATGCTACTAAAAAGTTCATTAACATCTCTATGCCATTCAAACTTTTTTGCCCCACAAGCCATTCCGTCCACTTTTGCAACAGACGGTGTGAAGTAGATGGGTAAAATGACCATTGCACCCTCTTTGCTATCCCACTCTCCCTCTCATATCGCTGACAAGTGTCATGTCATCTTCAACCTCCAACCACTTGGCCCAAATTGCTCCTCTCCTCACGGACCCCTCAATCTCCCTCGCCGCTGCGGCCTTGGCGGAGTCCCGCGACGACTTTGCAAAGCTCCAGCGCTTCCTGTCTGCGGGCGGCGTGTTAACACCAAAATTTTGTACGAGAGAGAGTCTGATTTGTGGGCCTAATTTGGTAAAAAATCTCGTCTGGCGGAGGAAGATTTCTTCAGAAGATTCAGCAGAGGAGCTTGCGGTCGGCAGTTTGCTTCTGTTCGGCAAAGCGACTGTTTGCGCTGATTTCGCGGGATTGCGTGGTGACGTGGCCCGAGCGGAAGGGACGAATGGATGGATAAGCATTTGCACTTGGGCGATAATTAGGTATCAAATATTGTGCTCGTAGTCCACCAGGAGTCATGCCATGACAGGGTATAAATATGAACCCTGGATGTATGTAATTGTAATCGAAAACATTCTCATAACAAACCGGCTTTACGCCAAACTCTTGAGTCCTTTAGTCGTGTCGTTGAGTTCTTCGAGAGGGTTCGTCGATCCGTCGACCTCCGTAAGTACCGGCAACCTTGTATCATGTCTAGTATCATGCGGTGGATAGATCTTTTTGTGGTTAGTGGTGTGATTTCAAACAAGTTGTATCATGCGGTGGATTAACTTGTTTGGTTTCATGCTCGACGGGTTTTAAAGTACCTAGAAATGCGGTAGACTAGTGCTTTGGGCCTATGCATGTTTGTTCATTACATGTTTGTAATCATGCTTTACTTCATTTATTGTTATTTATTGGTTTTGTGCACGAGCAAATGTCCTTTAAATAAAGACTGATCTATCGTCATGCTTGCGTCATCCATTCGGCTATGTTCTATCTTACGCCTCAAAGCTCCCGAATGGTCTCTAATCTGCTGGCAGATAGCTTCTCATAGCTATATGTCATCTTACATGGCTTTCTAGCCGTAAATATGGAACTGTCTGGTACCACCCGGCAAGTTCCAAGATTTGGTATTTAACTACTTTGTCTTTTGTTAATTTTCAGGGAAAATTGACGGGCACGCTTTGGAATCTGATCGTGTGTGAAGCTAGCTTGTTCGGCTTGCTGTGTGCTTGGCGCAGGGTGCGGATTTTGCATCAACACACTTTTTGGCACGCCTGGTGGGACCTCTATAGCTGAAATCAAGATGCCTGAGATCGTCGACGTTATGGACGTCACCATTGATGAACTATCTCCAGAGCAACTGCAACAGTTGAAAGACGCTACTGACCAATTCTAGATGAAGTGCTTGATGTCATTCAAGAAGAATAGAAGTGGCGTTCGATACCTTAAATCTGAAATGCCCAGGGTTCTGTTGCCGGGGGAATCTGACGCCACATCTTTTCAAGAGAAAGAGGAGATTCTGCAGGCTTTTCGGGATACTGCGGAAACTGTGATGGGAAAGCATCATACGGCCTTGTTGGGTATGTTCAAGCAGATGATAATTGGCGTGTTTGGCCCAGGCATGGAAAAGGTGTTCAGTCGAGTATCCCCTCACGGATATTATACGGAGGTCGGAGAGACCAGTTTTGCTCAACCAACAGGAGCTCAACCACCATTTCAGAGCCAGCCGATCCAGCCTCCTCCACAAAGCGTTGGGAGCCAGGCAATCCAGCCTCCTCCACAAAGCTTTGGGAACCAGCCGATCCAACCTCCTCCACACAGCGCTGGAAGTCAGCCAATGCAACCTCCTCTACGAGTCGCGGGGGGACAGCCAGTCTAGCCACCTCTACAAGGCAATGCAGGTCAACCAGTTCAACAGCCAAACCCATATCAGCCTACATATGGGGAAATGGCGTTCGGCTCGTCTGGAGTACCGCCCAATTCCACTTACAAGATAGCTCCAGCCAGTAACAGGTTGTAGAGAAACATGTACGGTGGGGGTTACCACGAGGTCATGGATTATGGCGCTATTGACGCTCTCCCGAATCTTGGGTACGGCACAGCTGCAGGAGTGCAGGAAGATGATATTCTGGTCCAGAAGATGGCCGATCTGATGCAAAATTCAATTCGGCCTCAAACCTAAAATGCAAGGACCAGCTTACACGCCTCCCTTCCCGAAATGGTACTACAGAGTGATCTTGCCGCCAAGGGTGAAGCCTCCTACGAAGTTTACGAAGTTCTGCGGGCAGGACGATACAAGCACGGTGGAGCACATTGCTCGTTACTTGATGTAGCTTGGAGAGGCCTCAGCTGATGAGGCATTCAGGGTTAGATATTTCCCTCTATCCTTGACGGGCTCGGCGTTCCAATGGTTTACTTCTTTGCCTCCCCAGTCAGTTGGCACATGGAGGGAACTGGAGCAAAAGTTCCATGCCCATTACTTCAGTGGTAGCACGGAGAAGAAGCTGATCGACCTGACCACCTTAAAACAGAGGCACAATGAGATGCCTCTGGAGTTCCTCAGGAGATTCAGGGAAGTCAAGGGAATGTGCTTTTCTTTGATTCTACTGGATGATCAGCTGGCTGATATGGCCATTACAGGAATGTTGCCGGCTGTACGAGAGAAGTTGTTTGGCATGGAATTTGACAATCTAGGTCAATTGTCTCAGAAACTGTCATTAATGAGCAACCAGGCCTATGGGTTCAAGAAGGACACCAGATTTGCCAAGCACAATGACATAGCTGACATCTACAATCAGTTCCTCGAGAGGGCCGACCAGATGGGAGATTCTGATGATGATGAGGAAGTGGCCGCCGCTGAGATCATGTGGGGCAAGGAACCTTTGACTATGAACCAACGGTGGATCAAGCAAACCAAGGGCACATATGACTTCAACGTCACCAAAGCTAACAAGCTTTTTGAGTTCTTGGTAAAAGAAGGCCGAATCAAGCTGCCTGAAGGGCACTCTATGCTTCGGCCCGATGGGGTTAAAGAGAAACGTTACTGCGGCTTCCATGATAGAAACTCTCACTCCATCAATGACTGCAGGGTCTTCAGGATGAGGATCCAAAAGGCTATCCAGGAGGGACACCTGAAATTTGACAATAAGATGAAACTGGATGGCCATCCTTTCCCTCAAAATATGATTGGCTTTTCTGTCAATATGGTGACTGCTGAGGAGAAGGGGAAGGTCAAGGTCCTGACGTCAGCTAGAGCAAAACAAGGTGGAGCAGTGGATCCAGCGCGACAAGTGACGTTGGAACAGGTCCACGGAGAAGCCCCTCATGTCCTCAAGAGCCATGTTGAAGTTGGGGAATCATCCAGGACCAAGCCTAGGGTCACCACGCGCATCCTCCTCAACAAATGGCAGCGTCAGCAGGAGAAAGAACGCTACCAGAGGCGAAGACACGAGGAGGAGAGGCGCAGGTTCGAGGAAGAAGCGCACAGGAAAGAACTGGAACAGTACACGCGGGAACCGGAGCATGCACATTAGGGATGCGCATTCTTCAGACACTGCTGGAACGAGGGCTTAAAGCTTCCCACATTGAGAAACTGCCCTGAGTGCAGTGATCGATATTCTGAATATAGGCAGGAGACTGTCAATCTCCAATCCGTCCATGAGAGAATTGGAAGGATGCATCCTAGTGATGATCGGCGTCAAAAAATAATTGAGGTCATTGATCACCCCAGGAAAAGGCAAGCTGACCAGAGATGGGCTGATCAAGAAGAAGAGGAACACGAGTACATCTGGCAGGAAGGACAGTGGTGCCCGCCTGGCTTGAGGAAAAGCCAAAAGAGAAGGGTTCAGCGCTTGAGGAACCGGGAATTGAAGCAGGACGGGATCCAGAGAAAACAAGTGTGGCGCCCAAAAGACAAGCCTGAAGGATCGGGTCGTTCGGCTCCAGCATGCATGGTATACTTTTTGCCGAATGAGTTCATGGCTCCCGCTAACCAAGTTGTGCAGGAGGAAACGCCTCTGGATATCAATGATGATGAACAGCTTGGGGGATTAATGGCGCAATTGGTGTTGGCCAAGCAGGCCACCTTTGACAAACTGGCCAAGAATCGACACATGAGGCCGTTGGACTTGAAGGGATACGTCAATGGCAAGCCATTGACCAAGATGTTTGTTGATGGCGGGGCTGCGGTCAATGTGATGCCGTATACTACCTCCAGGAAGCTTGGCATGGGCCCTGGGGATTTGACGCCAACAAGCATAAGTCTGAATGATTTTGCTGGAAATCCTTCAGATACCAAGGGCTGCGTGCACGTGTACTTGACGATTGGGTCCAAGACATTGCTCACGACCTTCTTTGTCATCGAAGGCAAAGGAGCCTATAGCTTGCTGCTTGGGCGGGACTGGATCCATGCCAACTGCTGCATCCCATCTACCATGCATCAACAGCTCGTTCAATGGGTAGATGACGATATTGAAGTGTTCCAAGCAGATGATTCAGTGAGCGTCGCAAATGTTGAACCAGCTTTCTGGGAATATCAAGGCATCGATTGTTTCTCAGGAAAAGACTGGGGTAAAGGTCCTGTTGAACCTATCAGCAGTGATCAACAGCCGATTCAAGCAGTCGGCTCTTATAGTAGTTTTTAATGGACAATCCTGTTGATGGAACCGATGGAAAGTTGGGGCGAGGATTCATGTCGGCTGACAAATTGGAGGAAGTTGATATTGGAAATGGTGACAAGCCAAGGCCGACATTTATCAGTGCTAACTTGGAGTCAGGTTTCAGAGAAGAGTTAATCAAGCTGTTAAAAGAATATAAAGATTGCTTCGCTTGGGATTATTCAGAGATGCCTGGTTTCGATCGTTCTATTGTTGAGCACCGGTTGCCAATTAAGCCTTGTTTTAGGCCCTATAAGCAACCTCCCCGAAAAATCTACAAAGACGAAGTGTTGGCTGATGTGAAGAAGGAAGTTGAGAGACTACTTGATGCAAACTTCATTCGGCCATGCAGGTATGCGGAGTGGATCTCTAACATCGTCCCTGTCTACAAGAAAAATGGGAAGATGAGGGTTTGCATAGATTTCAGAGATTTGAACAGACCTACTCCTATGGATGGATACCCGATGCCTGTTGCTGATTTACTGGTTGACGCTGCTGCTGGACATAAGGTTATCAGTTTCATGGATGGTAATGCAGGGTACAACCAAATTTTCATGGCAATAGAGGATGTATCAAAGACAGCCTTCAGATGTCCTGGTCACATAGGCCTGTTCGAGTGGATAGTCATGACATTTGGGTTGAAAAATGCTGGTGCAACTTATCAATGATCCATGAATTATATCTTTCATGAGTTGATCGGCAAAATTGTTGAAATTTACATTGATGATGTCTTGATCAAATCTTTGAATCATGACTCACACTTGGAGGATGTAAAGAGAACCCTGGAATGCACCCGAAAGCATGGGTTGAAGATGAATCCAAATAAGTGTGCTTTTGGAGTATCAGCTGGAGAATTCTTGGGATTTCTGGTACACAAAGGGGGGATTGAGGTTGGCAAGAAAAGCATGAAAGCTATCGATGAAGTTGTCCCTCCAACAAATCTCAAGGAGCTGCAATCATTGCTTGAGGAGGTTCATTTCAAATCTGTCACAAAAGGTTTTGCCCTTTTCTCCGTTACTGAAGCTCAAGAAGGACCAGAAGTTCATATGGGGTGACAAACAAAAAAAGGCTTTTGATGAAATCAAGCAATATATGAAGGAACCACTGGTGCTGGCGCCTCCGCAGTTGAACAAGCCTTTCAAGTTGTACGTGGCGGCCGATACCCAAACCATTGGATCGGCCCTTATACAAGAATTTGAAGGAAAGGAGCGAGTAGTAGCGTACCTTAGCCGAAAATTACTTGATCCTGAGACCAGGTATTCGGCTGCAGAGAAGCTGTGCTTATGTGTGTACTACTCGTGTACAAAGTTTTGGCACTACTTGTTGAATGCGGAATGCTTTGTATACTCCAAGTTTGATGTAATAAAACATATGTTATCTATGCCAATCTTGAATGGAAGGATTGGCAAGTGGATCTTAGCTTTATCTGAGTTTGAGTTGAAGTTTGAATCGGCAAAAGCTATAAAAGGTCAGATTATTGCCGATTTTATAACTGAGCATCGTGATCCATCGATTGATTTGCTTGAAATTACTCCTTGGGCTTTGTTCTTTGATGGATCATCATGTGGTAAAGGTGGGGGAGTAGGGATTCTATTAATTTCACCCAGGCGAGATGTTTGAGTTTGCTATCCCTATTCAGCCCACTGTTACAAACAATCAAGCTGAGTACAAGGCATTACTTAGGGGCTTCAATATTTGAAAGAGGCCGGGGCTGTTTCAGTTGAGATTTATGGAGATTCAGAGCTGGTTATAAAACAATTGAATGGCCAATATGAGTGCAAAAGTGATGCCCTGAGGAATTACTACGAGGAATGCAGGGAAATCTTAAAGAGTTTTCAGTTAGTAATTCTACAGCATATTCCTAGAGAACACAATGAAGAGGCAAACAGATTGGCTCAAAGTGCTTCAGGTTGTAGAGAAAATCAAGAAGCGTTTGCCATGGAGGTGTGTGCTTTTGGAGGGGATCTCGCAGAAGATGATTGGAGAAAGGAAATTATTGATTATTTGGAAGATCCATCCCGAAAAGTTTCTAGGAAGCTCAGGTACAAAGCTGTAAAATTTGTTCTTCTGGATGGAAGTTTATTCTACAAATCATTGGATGGGGTGTTGCTGCGATGCCTGGGTCCAGAAGAAGCAAAGAAAATGATGAGTAAGGTGCATGATGGGATATGTGGAGCACATCAATCGGCCAATCACATGAAATGGGTTATTAGGCAAGCTGGATGTTTTTGGCCGACGATGTTGGAGGATTGCTTTGAATATTACAAGGGATGTCAGGACTGTCAGAAGTTTGGAAATATTCAAAGGGTTCCAGTATCAGCGCTGAATCCAATTATGAAGCCATGGCCATTCAGAGGCTGGGGTATAGACTTGATTGGCCAGATCAACCCACCACCTAGCAAGGGGCATAAATTTGTGCTTTTAGCAACAAATTATTTTACCAAATGGGTTGAGGCAATTCCATTGAAGAAGGTAACATCAGAGAACATGGTTGGGTTCATTAAAGAACACATCATCTACAGGTTTGGAATTCCTCAAACAATCACAACTGATCAAGGAGCTCAGTTTGTGTCCTCGGAGTTCAGGGAGTTTGCCGAAAGCACGGGGATCAAATTGATTAATTCTTCTCCCTATTATGCCCAGGCTATTGGTCAGGCAGAGGCTTCTAACAGGATCATGATCAAGCTTATACAAAATAAGATCGACCAGAAGCCGAAGAGGTGGCATTCGGTACTCAATGAGGCTTTATGGGCGTACCTAATGGCTCCTCATGGAGCTACAAAAACGCCTCCTTATGAATTGGTTTACGAGCATCATGCTGTTTTGCCTTGGGAGATGCAATCAAATTCTAGGAGAGTGGTTTTACAAAAAGACTTGAGCTCCAAAGATTACAGTGGCTTAATGATGGATGAGTTAGAAGATTTGCATATGATTCGTCTTAGAGCCCTGGAGAACATTGAAAAGAACAAGCTGCGAGTTGCTAAATATTACAACAAGAATGTAAAGGTTAGGCAATTTGCAGAAGGGGATTTGGTCTGGAAAGCATTACTGCCGATTGGAACCAAATACAATGCATTCAGCAAATGGTCCCCGAACTGGGAAGGCCCTCTTCGGGTAGTCAGGTGTGTGCCTAGTAACGCTTACATGCTAAAGACTTTACTAGGAGAAGAATTTTCTGCTGCAATAAACAAAAGATATTTGAAGAAATATTATCCTAGTATTGAAATTGATCGTTGATTATAAGCACTAGGATTACAAACATTTGACACAGAGACAGCCGGCCTTCAAGAAAGAAGCCGCCTTTAGAACAAGGATCCTGAACAAGGAAATGGCCAATACTAAGATGTATTGCCCTTAGCACAAAACTACATGACATTACAGACACTTCTTGCAGGTTTTTTATTTGATAACCCAGTTGCTCAGGATTACAAGGGGGTGGGAAGCAGAAGGCCTGGCGTAAGAAGCGAAAGTATGCTTCAATCCTTTTTTCTTTGCTTCTTCAGCTCCTCCCTCTTCAATTGTTCCAGGACCACCGTGACAACAACTTGGAAGCTTTGGGGGTGACCGTGGCTCGCAGCCTCCATCAGACTGTCCCAAGCAGCTTTCAGGTTACTGTACCTGTCGGAGACATCTGAAACAGAAGAACAGTTGTTAGAAACAGGGATCTGAGCGCAAGCATGGAGTCAAAATAAAGATGGAAGTTTTACCTCCTACTAACGCCTCCAAGGCCATGCGACGTTCGCGTTCGGCCTGGTAGCGAGCGGTTATGTCTCAGAGATCATGCTCCAGATGCCGAACGCGGCGGCGCAATTGGTGGTTGATCCTCTGTTCTGGCGTGGCGTCCTCTACTTCAAGGGAGGAGTCAGAGGAGATGTACTCAGGCGTTTCTTCGGTCCCAAGGATTTCTTCAGGAAGCAAATCAAGGCTGGAGGAAAACAAGTAGGGGTAAACATGAGATTGCATACGAGAGCAAGAAGCAGATTAAAAGAAAACTCACTCTCGAATGGTGCGCTTCTTTGGTGGGGTGCTGGCTTCCTTGATGGGTTGCTTACCTTTGTCCATGGCCTTGGGGTTTTCTCTTCTGGAGCAGGGGAGAAGATGTGAAGTGATGGATGAGTGTGCAAGTGGATTTGCAGGGCATCCCAGGGGGCTATTTTATTGACTGAGAGAGCTCATTGGGAGTGATGACTGGTTGGCGTACGTTATTGGAATACCAAGTGGCAGGGTTTTTCTCCTGAATGCGAGGAGTTTTCATTGAGCAGTGCTTACGGATTCCCGAATTGAGGATTTTCTGCGGATTTTGCGCCAAGGGGCACTTGTTTTCGCACATTCGGCTTAAGTAAAAGTTTTCGAGTGCGTTTAAGGAAGATGGGGTTTGCAGTTGCAAGCAGGAGGGAATCATCACAATACAAGCATGGAAATTGAAATTCTTTATTTATTGCTGAAGATCAGACATCCCTAGTACAATCTAATCGAAAAGCCTATTTAGCACAGACTGGGGATGAGTGAGTTCGGCAATGGCATCGCCATGGCCATCAAGGCGCTCCAAGATGACTTCGATCTCGTCGATGTCTTCTGGTGCACCGCCCTGGAAGCCGCGCGGCTGGATAGAGTAGTCGACGCCGGTATGTGTCGCCATGGCGGCGAAGCCCAAAGTGGTGCCCAAGCGGATGCCGTGGGTAGACACCTCGTCCACGCGGTCTTCCACCGCGGCAAGGCGCTCCGCCGGCGTGTTTCCACGGGTGTTCACCTTGTCAGCCAACTGCTCCACCAGCATTTTCAGCTAGTCAAGTTCGGCATCGCGGGCTGTAAAGTTGCAAAAAACAATGGCGGTTAGTATCAAAAAGAGAATTGAATTTAAAGATTGATCTAAGGGATATACCGTCGATGGTTGCCAACAACTGTTTGCGCTGTTCCTCCCACTCGATTTCGGCGATGCAGGCCTTCTTGGAGACTTCTCCCAGCTCACGCCAGGACTCGTCGTGCTCCGCCTTGAAGCGAAGGGTGTCTTCCTCCCCGTAGGGCACCGGGGAGTAGCTGTTCGACTCCGAGGAGTCGCCCGGCAGGGCCGGGTTCATGGCCGGCGCGGGGGATGGGTTCCATTGAATGAGCCTAAAACAAAGAGGATTGTCAGAAACAGAGGCAAATCTAAGACAAATCATGAAGAAAGTTGGCGATCACTACCTCCGACGCGCGCCGGCGCGGCTCCCTTCCGCCTCGTCAGCGGCGCGGCGCCTGTTGTTGCTGCCTGCCATTGGTTCTTGGAGCTGTGCTGGTGGGGGAAAAACAGACTTGGATTGGCAAAAGCTTGAAGGCTAGAGGTTCGATGAAAAGCTAGGGCGCCTACGGTTTTATTTATAGGACTGGTGAAAGGATCGTGGCCTTAGATCGTGGTGCATATCCCGAGAAACTTGGAAGGTGGAGAGGTTTCCTTAACCGATTCGCCATCGGGTCGTTTGGAATTCAAAGCTAAGTCATATTCGGTTGACTGGCTCGGCTGAGTTGCGGCCGGAATGCTGTTCGGGTGTAGTACTGTTTGATTGTTAGTTACCGAATGGATCGTTCAGAGATGTAGAGAAAAGGGAAATGAAATTTACAAAAGGCAAATATTACAAGGACGGTTAAGTCGGTTACACATTGCTCAGTACAACTAAATGTTCAAGTACTTTGCGATTACATTAGAGGCATTTGATATTGTCTGATTAATGTTCTTCATCCGTTCCTGATAGTCTTTCTGAGTGTTGGACAGGATGGTGAGCTCTGCCTCGCACTGATTTGCTTCAGTTATGGCCGATGATGCTTCCTCTTGGGTTTTCTCTATCAGTCCAGGGAGCTCGACTATCTTCTTTTCGTCAGCTTCTATTTCAGCTGACAAATTTTTCAGCTCTGTTTCCAGTGCAGTCTTTCTGGCAGTTTTCAATGCGCGAGTAGATTGCAGATTGGTCAACATTTCCTTGTGGCTATCGGTTTGGGTTTGTGCTCCCTTCGCAGCTTGTTCAGCTTTGGCTTTCTTTTGCTCAACGGCTGGTCGGGTAGATTGACTCTTCAAGGCTCGCCTTATTGCCACATAATGAATGTCCAGACCAGAAATGGGCTCCAGTGAAGCCTTGACGTCTTCAGGGAGCTTTTGACTGATGGGTTCAAGCATTTCCTCGAAATGATCAACATCTCTAATTTGATCTCGAGCATCCTTTTGCAGCCAGGCAAAGATTTCTTTGAGCCTTGCCTGAATTTCCTCTGGTAGAGCCTGATTTTGAGTTCTTCCATCTCCTGTTTCGGCAGCTGGATCATTCACCACAAATGAGCTCGATGATGATGGAGTTTGATCCTGAAAAAGAAAGATTGTCGGGTTAGGAATGGTTTGTTAAAAGAAGGTAACAGAGTTGGGTGCATGCGCTTGCCTCATGCCTGATTCCCTGAACTGGGGCAGGGACTTGTTCAGGTTCAGAGGGGATTTCCTGGGCCACTGGTGGAAGAGGAGTCTGAGGAGCTCTTAGTAAAGCTGAAGCTTCTACTTGAAGGGAGGCTGGTGCAGTCTCTGGCAAATTTGGAGCTTCTGGCTGAAGTGAAGGTGGATTTACCTCTGTTAAGACTGGGATTTCTGACTGGCTAAGGGGAGATTGAACCCTTAAAGGGCTGGAAGCTTCTGGTTGAATTAATGGGTTCATCTCTGGTGAAGCCGACACTTCTGGTTGAGAGGGGGGTGACTGGGTCCCTGATGAAGATAAGGTCTCCACTTGAACAGAAGATGGTTCAGCCCTTGGTGAACTTGCATGCCGAGGGGGAGAGGTTTCCACAGGATGATTCACCAATATTTCTTCTGCAAATATCATATGAAGAGTAAATGCCAATGTAAATAATGATCTTTGAAGAAGTAATAAAGGTCATACCAACAGATGAAGCATTGGCAGATTCTGAAACTGATGGTTGTTGGGCTCTAGTCTGAAATTGCACAGGACAAAATTTGTCAGAAATAAGAGTGATCCTGTGTTCAAGAAAGAGGAAATCTTACCTCAACAGGGATCTTTTTGGTGGTTCTTTTCCTCTTGGCAGCTGGAGGTGCAACCAGGGATATGACTTTTCTCTTGTCAGCGGTAGAGCTGAAGAGAATTGGGTCCATTGTAGCATATCTGGCCATCAGCTAAGCCAGAGTTGGGGATTTGAATCCCAGAGCTGAAATTGGATATACCATATTATAAGCAATTGTCCTGGCTCGAGGGGCAGGCATTGTATTCTGCAGGGGATGATCAAAATCATGGTTAGTGGTGAAAGGTATGCCTGATCAGAGGGAAAAAGACAAGTGTGTTACCTCTGAGGTTGACTGAAAATCAGGCATCAACTCCAAGCAGAATGAGTGCACTGGCTCACTGAAGATATGGTCATGGAATTCTTGCCACCAGGAGATGAAGGAGGGGTGAGCTATTGTTATGGGTGTGAAAGGCCAGGTATAAAGAGTTGGGCTGCATTCATACTCGAAAACCCTTCTGGCTTGTATGCTATCCTTGATTTCCTCTCTGGGTTTGAGGAATTCATGAAGGAATAGTCTTGGGGGCATTTGGCCACATCCAAGCTGTCGGGCCATCATATTTGGTTGATAATATTCATAAGTGCTGTGATTTAACCTCCCTCCACAAAATTCTGCTGGCAAAGCACATGGATGGATGAAGATATTGAAGATTTCTACAGATCTTGCATCATGGCATGCAGTTTCAAAGGAGAATTCACAGGGGAGAGTTAAATTGTCATTGTTCAGGTAAGGGAGCCAAAGAGGATCAGGGAAGCCTGTGAAGAAGAGCTCGAAAAGCTGACTGACACTTTGATCAATGGAAACAGTTGAAGCAGCTTCCCCATGGGTTTGGCATCCTCTGGTGATTTGAGCTTCCCCTTCTTTGTAGCTGGATGAAGGGAAAAGCCGGTTGTTGAGGTCAATGTTGACAATCTGGTGCATGTACAGTTGCAGCCACATCTGCACGAACCACCAAGGGCCGTTGACACATAGTATCTTCTGGCCAGTGTGCATTTGAGAGATAGTTTGATGGAGCATATGATACACACTCCTCGGGAGGTATTTTCCAAGAGGAATGCGATTACCAGCAGCCAAACGTGTAGCCATTGCAATATGATTCAAAGTTGTCACATTGGCTTTGCCACAAAAAATGAATCTGCACAACCACATGTTCAGAAACGCCCTGTATTCGACTTCACTCAGAGGGCCATCTTTCATGTGATTCTGGATATATGATTTGTATCCACTTCCTGACTTCACTCCTGTCTGCCTTGTGGAGCCTTTGAATTCCCAGGGGTACACGGATCCTGAAATGTCAATGCCGGTGATCATGTACACATCGGCCAGAGTTGGGGACATTGGGCCATGACCAAAGAGGAAGGCGTTGACGCCATTTGACCAAAAGTGGTAAGCCGCTATCAAAAGATTTTCATTCTTTGGGGTCTCGGCCAAGGATAATTCCAAGCATTGAGCGATGCGGAGGCTGTACCAATTGCTGGTCTTGGCGCTATTATCTGCAAGTATCCTTTTATACCAATTTCTCCAGCCTGCAATTGGGGGCAAAGGCCAGTTCTTGAAAGCATCTTGCCACAGGGGAGGTCCTGATAAAGCCGCCTTGAAAGGGATTCTTTAGGATTCGGCTGCAATGAACTCGTGGGGATCGGAAGTTCCCACAGGACCGAGGAAATAAGTTGTCGAGTTGGTCTCAGTATGAATCAAAAGCTCGGTGGAAAGTTCCTATCAAGAAAAGACGGAGGGAGAAATCTGAAGTAAAAATCGAAAAGGGTAATGCCGAATGAAGCTTACGAGGATGAAATTTACCTGAGCAGCTTGATTTTGACCCGCCATTGAAGATTTGAGCTTTGGGGAAGATGACCTAGGGTTTGGATCTGGACGGAGACTCCGATGGATTGCGAGGAGAGAGAATAGGTGTTGAACAGATTTAACTTGAAGACGTCTGCAGTTGGAGTCAATTTCGGAATAAAATCACTTATATCTCATAATTGAAGGGGCATATGTTAACACCAAAATTTGGTACAAGAGAGAGTCTGATTTGTGGGCCTAATTTGGTAAAAAATCTCGTCTGGCGGAGGAAGATTTCTTCAGAAGATTCGGCAGAGGAGCTTGCGGTCGACAGTTTGCTTCTGTTCGGCAAAGGGACTGTTTGCGCTGATTTCGCGGGATTGCGTGGTGACGTGGCCCGAGCGGAAGGGACGAATGGATGGATAAGCATTCACACTTGGGAGATAAATTAGGTATCAAATATTGTGCTCGTAGTCCACCAGGAGTCATGCCACAACAGGGTATAAATATGAACCCTGGATGTATGTAATTGTAATCGAAAACATTCTCATAACAAACCGGCTTTACGCCAAACTCTTGAGTCCTTTAGTCGTGTCGTCGAGTTCTTCGAGAGGGTTCATCGATCCATCGACCTCCGTAAGTACCGGCAACCTTGTATCATGTCTAGTATCATGCGGTGGATAGATCTTTTTGTGGTTAGTGGTGTGATTTCAAACAAGTTGTATCATGCGGTGGATTAACTTGTTTGGTTTCATGCTCGACGGGTTTTAAAGTACCTAGACATGCGGTAGACTAGTGCTTTGGGCCTATGCATGTTTGTTCATTACATGTTTGTAATCATGCTTTACTTCATTTATTGTTGTTTATTGGTTTTGTGCACGAGCAAATGTCCTTTAAATAAAGACCGATCTATCGTCATGCTTGCATCATCCGTTCGGCCATGTTCTATCTTACGCCTCAAAGCTCCCGAATGGTCTCTAATCTGCTGGCAGATAGCTTCTCATAGCTATATGTCATCTTACATGGCTTTCTAGCCGCAAATATGGAACTGTCTGGTACCGCCTGGCAAGTTCCAAGCTTTGGTATTTAACTACTTTGTCTTTTGTTAATTTTCAGGGAAAATTGACTGGCACGCTTTGGAACCTGATCGTGTGTGAAGCTAGCTTGTTCGGCTTGCTGTGTGCTTGGCGCAGGGTGCGGATTTTGCGTCAACACAGCGCTCAAGCAGCGACGCCACCCGTGCGCCGCCACCTTGGACGCCCACCTCTGCTTGTTCCTCCCCTGCTCCTTCCTCCCTCCCTCACCCAGCAAGATGCGGAACCACCTCGCCACCTTACCCATCCCCCGTACTTCACAGCCGAGTGTCCGGCCAATGCTGAGGAATTAGGCGGAACATTCGGGAGACTGGCCTGCGTTGAGGAGACCGCCAACGTAGTGTAGGAGACCGGCCGAGGACGAAGCTGAGGCCTTACCGTGCACACCACAGTGCGCCCCACTAGGAGAAGGAGAGACCCATCGCGTGCATGGTCGGCACGCTCGACGCCGCCACCGAGCCGCTGCTACTGCAGCTCCTCGACGCCGCAGCGACGAGCCGGAGGTGCTGGGAGGACGACGCCATCTCGCTTGCTCAAAAAGAAGTGTTTGTGGCATCTGGAGGGCAACCACACCACTGAGCAGTGATACCAACTTCGGCGAGCACTCAAAGACACTCCAGACCCACGACCTCCTCACGACAAAAAAGGCAAGAAGAAAGTCGACAAGGGCAACAATGACTTCCAGGAACCCAAAAAGATGGTGAACGTCCTCTTCGGCAGACTACCCACCAGACGGTCTCAGAAGGCCACCTGACGGGAAGTCTTGAACATTGAGCCAGTGGTTCCAACACCTCTGAGGTGGTCGGAGGTACCCATCACCTTTTCTCGCGTGGATCAATGGACAAGCTTCTTCGAACTAGGACGTTTCCCACTCGTCCTGAAACCAGTAGTCGTGGGCTCCAAACTCAACAAGGTGCTCATCGACGGTGGAAGCGGTCTCAACGTCCTTTTCACCAAGACCTTGAAGAAGATGAAGCTCGACATCACCGACATGCTCACCAAG
Organism: Cenchrus americanus; assembly: GCA_947561735.1. Taxonomy (NCBI): domain Eukaryota; kingdom Viridiplantae; phylum Streptophyta; class Magnoliopsida; order Poales; family Poaceae; genus Cenchrus; species Cenchrus americanus. The sequence continues at coordinate 24,898,594 of OX387241.1, read as the reverse complement.
AGCGTGTCGCCCTTCTACGGCATCACCCCTAGTAACGCGATCATCCCACTGGGCTCAGTGGTCCTGCCAGTTACCTTTGGGAGACAAGGGAGAACTACCGCACCGAGTACATCAAGTTTGAGGTTGCGGACTTCGAAACTTCCTACCATGCCATCCTCGACAGACCAGCTATCGCCAAGTTCATAGCGGTACCCCACTACACCTACTTGGTAGTCCAGATGCCAAGCCCTGCCGGAGTATTGACACTGCAAGGGGACTTGAAGATATCCTTCGACTGCAATACCGAAGCCGTGGAACTCGCAGCGACCAATCAAGTACCCAACGTAATGATGGAGATCTTTGCTGTATCCAAGAGGCTCGCTCCAACTGAACTCAAGATCCCAGAAAAGACCGACACAACCAACAAGCCTCAACCATCAGAGGAAGTGCAAGTGAAGGCCATCGACCTCGGGATAGGAGACAACAACAAGACTACCATGATTGGGGCGGATCTCGACCCGAAATAGGAAGACACGCTTGTCAGCTTCCTCCGGGCTAACTGAGACATCTTTGCATGGAAACCAGCGGACATGCCAGGGGTGCCTAGGAGGCTGATTGAGCACTCACTCAATGTCGACCCTAAAGCTACATTCAAGCGACAACACCTCCGCCGTTTCACTGAGGACCGACGGGACGCCATCAAGAGTGAACTCACCAAACTACTCACGGTCGGCTTCATCCGCGAAGTTTTCCATCCTGAGTGGCTTGCCAACCCTATCCTCATCCGCAAGAAGAACATGAATGAGTGGAGGATGTGCGTCGACTACACCAACCTCAACAAGCACTGCCCCAAGGATCCTTTCGGGTTGCCGCGGATTGATCAAGTCATTGACTCCACGGCGGGCTACGACCTGCTCTGCTTCCTCGACTACTACTCCAGGTACCACCAGATCACCATCAAGGAAGAAGACGAGGAGAAGACTCTGTTCATCACCCCGTTCGATGCAGACTGCTACACCACGATGTCGTTCAGGTTGAAGAATGCCGGCGCCACCTACCAGCGAGCTATCCAGGCCTGCTTCAAGAAGCAGCTCAACAAGAATGTCGAAGCCTACGTGGATGATGTGGTCGTCAAGACCCAAAATTTCGACACGCTCATCGCCGACCTTGAAGAGACTTTCACATCTCTGCGAGAGTACTAGTGGAAGCTCAGCCCCAACAAGTGCATCTTTGGCGTACCCTCAGGGAAACTACTCGGCTTCATCATCAACCATCGTGGCATCGAAGCCAACCCCAAGAGATCTCCGCCATCACCAACATGAAAGCTCCCACCTGCATCAAGGATGTGCAGAAGCTGACTGGGTGCATGGTAGCCCTGAACAGATTCATCTCGAAGCTTGAAGAACGGGGGTTACCCTTTTCAAACTACTCAAGAACCAAGAGAAGTTCGTGTGGACCGTAGAGGCTGATCAAACCTTGGCACAGCTCAAAGACTTCCTGTCCAAGGCGCCAGTCCTCACGGTTCCTAGCAAAAAGGAGCAGCTACTGCTCTACCTTGCTGCGACTACTCATGTGGTCAGTACTGCCATCGTTGTCGAGCGGCAGGAAGACGGCCATGCCTACCCAGTCCAGTGACCAGTCTACTTCATCAGCGAGGTCCTGTCAGAATCAAAGGCACGCTACCAGCCGGTACAGAAGCTACTCTATGCAGTACTCATCACATCGCGGAAGCTATGACACTACTTCCAGGAGTACTCGATCAACGTCGACACCGACTACCCGCTCGGTGACATCTTGTGCAATCAAGACGCTACAGGAAGAATCTCCAAATGGGCAGTCGAACTCAGCGCCCTCAATATTGACTTCAATCCACGCATAGCCATCAAGTCTCAGGAACTAGTCGACTTCATGGCAGAATGGCGGGAGAATCAACTACCAACTCCAACCGAGCGACCAGAGCATTAGGTGATGTACTTCGATGGCTCACTCAAGCTCGAGGGCACAGGTGCAGGGGTACTCTTGATCTCTCCAAAGGGCGAACAACTCAAGTACGTCCTACAGATCTTCTGGAAGGTCTCAAACAATGATACCGAGTATGAAGCTCTGCTACATGGGCTCCGTCTCGAATTTCATTGGGCATCAAGCGGCTACTGGTTTACGGCGACTCCGCAGTGGTCATCAACCAAGTCAACAAGTCTTGGGATCGCAACATGGAGAACATGGACGCCTACTACCTGGAAGTCCGCAAGTGTTGACGGATAAAAGACGTATCCCTCTATGATCCGCAAGCGTACAGACCCCACACCTTTTTCACCACGGGATTCCCAAGGTTCTTGTCAATCCGCGGAGCAAGGGGATTACAAGCGTTCGATCAACAACGACACACTAGCTACTAAAACCCTAACTACTATTATACCAGAAAACACTAAACTACACTAGAGAGAATGATAAACGATCAAGGTAGAAGACACTCGCCCACGGGTCTACGATACTAGAGCATGCAATCGCTTAAAGACATGAAAACCAATCTAATCTATCGGGAATGTGACCACGGTTTCGCCCTTTCCCTCCTCTCGTACTGTCACTACGCGAAGGTATTCATGACTAGACCTTTGATGGCCATGGCGTATTGAATGGATCCAAGGAAGCATTGGAGCTCTACTCCCTCTACGGCACGGTTGCAAGCCTTAAGCATTAAAGTATATTCAACACAAGATGATAGATAGATAAACCGACAAAGTGCGATTACATCTCAATATCGATTACAACCCATGGACGAATGAGAAGATTACCCCATCAAGGTGCTGATCATGGCACCGTTGATCATGGTTTCCCTTCCGCCGGTGTCTTCCTCCTTCTCCACGAGAGGGTGCTTCCTTCGAGGTGGTTGATCTCCCGCCGGAGATCCTCCTCCTCTCTCTCTAGCTTGTGGATGGCCTTCTGGTGCGAATAACTCCTCTCCTCTGTGTTGGCGGCGCGTCGGGGGTTTTAGGGTCGAAGATCCTTCGAGGGCAAGGAAGACGGGACCGAACCGGTGCCCGAAGTGGGCTGGGCCGGCCCGCATGGGCCGGCCGCCGGCCCAGCCCAATTTCGGCCCGGTTCGGTCGCCCTTTTTGCTCCGTGGGTCCTCGTGCACTTATCTACTTTGCCCCCTCCACTTGCATGATTTTGACGCTGTTATCCTCGCGATCAAGATGGAGGCTCTCTTTGCATGAAGTTGATCTTTTACGCTTCAATCCCCGGGGGTGTTCCTCGTAGCACTTCGGTCCTCGCCACCATTGGAAGTAATTTCAGCAAGCTCATGAACACGAACAAGACTCCATGAATGCTCCTTTGAACTTGTTGCGAATCCGTCCTTTATGTCCATGATTTCCTACATAAACACAACACTTCCAAATGCATGCACAAAGATGAACTTGTTATATGATTAGTGTGCCTAGTGGCGGGTTAGTTCCATAATCAAATCCAAACCAAAGTGTAATGAACATGCTAGGTGCACCAAAATACACCGTCAACATCTCCCCCACACTTAGCTCTTGCTCGTCCTCGAGCAAGTACTCGTAAAAGAATTTCGTCCAAGGTGTGTAATCGTGTATCATCAATCCTCCTTCACAAGTTAGTCAATCCCTTCATCTTTAATACATAAACATAAAGTAATGATAATCAAACATAAACATGGGCGTTTAGAACTTTTACCACGTCAAGTTTTACCCCACAACTCAAACCCTTCACTTGATGTCTTCAATTTCAGCCATGCTTACTCCTTTGCTTCCATCGGAGGGTTTTTATGGTTTTCAAAACAAAAATTCCTGCAACAAGTATTAGACAAAAAACCTTTCTCCAAGCTCTCTCAATTCACTCATATGAAGTGGCTATCCTAACCAAATTTTATAAAACTCTCACCTCCCATTAATCTCTCATATATCATGTAAAAGTGGAGCTATAGGTAGGGCTAGCGCAATCAACACAAGTATTGTCAAACTAAGAACTTCCTCTAATGGTTGTCTACCTTTCAAAGCCAATGATCATGAGATTTAACCATATGTAGGGATATCAAGGATGAGAAGATTTAGAATGGTGGACATGTGCAAGGGCAAAAGAAAATTGTGACTTCAAGGCACCAATGATGTCCTCGTTGTCGGATTGCACATGGTTGGAAATAGAGTAAAAGTTTCGTCTCACAATAAACGTGACATCCTTCCTTACACTTTTATTTTTTTTCTTTTCTTTCACTTCATCCATCCCTCTCATATCTTCATTGCTAACTCATCTTTCTCTCTTTTTTTCTTTTTCTTCTTTCATTCACATATGATTTTTCTTTCTTTCTTTCTTTCTTTCTTTTCCATACACATACTTTTTCTCTTTATTTTTCTCCCTCTTGACAACTTTTCAAAGCCTTCAATTCTCTCTTTCCTCGCATGCATACAATCTGAAATTTTAAATAAATCATGCTAGAGACGAGACGAAACTTTGAAAATAGGTTGTGTTCAAGGAATACGATGTACAAAAGAGATGTATAGGGTTGGGTATGGAATTCGGCGATGTACGTGACATCCATTGTGAGAGTCACGTTACCGAATATATGACGAGGCTAGCAACAAAAGATAAGCACAAGGACATGATCATTGCTCGAAATTAAAACTCACCAAGAGAGAAGGGTCCTATCCTAACTCATCATGCTAATCACACTTATGGTGGAGCGAAAAAATTAAACTTGGCTTTGGATAGGAATTTTTTTCTTACTCTCAACTTGGAAAAAGAGGTTTTGCTAACCTTTATTACAAGGGTTTTAAGATAATTTTCAGAACTGAAATCCTCCAATTTTTAGCATCGAACATAGCACAACTAGCATGTGAAGCTCAAGATCGAAGTGCGGTATGGGTACTTTAAGTAGTAGCGATTCCACTAAGCACCACGGTAAACGATTTTCAAACCACATACTTGTGCTCATATATCAAGAATCGAAGATTAAACAAACAAGTAAATAAAGATAAACAATACATAAAACACAAAGATGTATATAAAGACTCTTTTTATTTGGTTTTCTTGACTCAACACTAATTTAAGACACTTGCAAAAATTTTAAAACAGACTCAAAAACTAAAGACTCATTAAAACACTAAGACTCTCACACGAAGATTAAACCGAACCTAAACTTGAAGTTCAAAAGCTAAGGCTAGCAAGCTAGCTCTCCCCCACACTTAAAACATACGACGTCCTCGTCGTATCTTACAAAAATCCTAAGGGGAAAACTAGATCTAGTGGTACTTCAAGAAAGTTTTGCACCACTTGCCTCTCATGTTTCCAACCATGCCGAAAAGTTTGCGCACGTTACGGTTAAGGAACTTGTAGTCATCTTCAACTATGCGCTCCAAGTCCTCCATACGCTGCTTCATCGCTTCCATGGCTTGGAGACATTCGTCGGCCGACGTGTAGAGATCCGCGATGGATTGACGGCAAACTCGACGAAGACACCGGATGCAATCCGAAGGGGTCGTCGTCGCCATAATCTCCACCGTTGTCACCACCGTCGTCGCCACCTCCATTGTTGTTGCCTTCGCCACCGCCGTTGCCGTCGCCGTTGGGGCCTTCGGGAGTCCAATCATTGGGCTGCTCATCCCAATCGTCATCGTCTCTACCGGCAGCCGCCCACGAGCTCGGGCTACGATCGTTGGAGTAGTCGCTATCCCCATAATCCTTAGGCTCTGGCGACACCTCCTTGTAATCCTTGCGCTTGATGCCTTGGAGGCGTGCCGACCTTCGAACGGGTGTAGGGACCTTCTCTCCTTCGACGGGGTTGCGAGATGCAAGAGCTCCGGTCGGGACACGTCCTCCGCAACGGATACGTGCGGTCCTCTTGACGGGTAGCTTGACCTCGCATCGCATCACCTCCTCCATCGATGGCTTCTTGGCTTCTAGCTTCAACTCTAAGCTTTTTGGAGGCTCAATGGCTGCTACAAGGGTGCAACACATTGCTTGAAAGGTTTGATTCTCGAGCTCCCGGTTCGGCCAAATATATAGTCCCGAGAGAAAAGCCCCGGGAACCTTATTTTCCTTTTTTACACTTCCCTTAAAATCTTCCGACCAAACAAGGAAGTCAAAAAGGAGTAATTCGGGCGAAATGTCGGGGTCATCGGGCGTCGAGCCACCCCCGGGCCGGTCCGCTTGGGCCGGCCGGCCCACCCCCGCCTCGGGGGCCGGGCCGGTCCGGTTTTTGCACACCGCCCTATTTTTTTCTTCCTTAGCCCATGGGAAAAAGTTGGCCCAGTAAATCTTCGCGAAAAACTCCAGAAAGCTAAAAGAAAAATTATTTACAGAAGTTGATGCCTTGTTTTTCGTCCTAGGCGGGACATTCGGGCTCTTCCTCCATGGTAAAGACGTCAACATGATGAATGGGCACGACATCGGTTTCGTAGTAAACCTTTAGCCGCTGTCCATTCACCACAAATTGATCGCCGTTTATATCCATAATGGTTACCGCTCCGTTGGAGAACACCGAATGCACAACATAAGGTCCGTCCCACTTGCTTTGCAATTTCCCCTTTCCGAAGGTTTTAAACCTCGAATTGTAGAGGAGGACCTTATCTCCTTCTTTGAATTCTTTTTTCTTCAATCTTTTATCATACCACCTTTTGATTCTCTCCTTGTATATGCTTGCGTTTTCATATGCTTTCAACCTCAACTCCTCTAGCTCGCTTATTTGAATTCTTCGTTTCACCACCGCGGCATCAAGATCAAGGTTCATCTCTTTAATCGCCCAATAGGCTTTATGTTCCAACTCAACCGGAAGGTGGCAAGCTTTTCCATAGACAAATTGATAAGGGGTCATACCTATCGGTGTTTTAAACGCCGTTCGATAAGCCCATAAAGCTCCGTCTAATTTCTTTGACCAATCCTTGCCTCCCTTCTCTATGGTTTTGTTGAGTTTGCTTTTTAATTGCCGATTTGACGTCTCCACTTGTCCTTTGGTTTGTGGGTGATAGGCCGTGGAGACCCTATGCTCAATTCCCAACTTGGACAAGCACTTTTTGAAGTTCTTCCCGGTGAAATGAGTTCCTCCATCACTTATCAAGATTCTCGGTGTACTGAAACGGGGAAAAATCACGTTCTTGATCATAGTGATGGACTCCTCCGTGGAAGCTTTACGACATGGTATAGCCTCTACCCACTTGGATACATAATCAACCATAACAAGTATATACTCGAATCCAAATGAGTTTTTAAAAGGCCCCATGAAGTCTATGCCCCATACATCGAATATGTCGATTTGCAAGTTGTATTTCAAAGGCATAGAATTTCTTTGAGAGATATTTCCGGTTCTTTGGCATTCGGGGCATGACGCAACATATCTTTTAGTATCTTCATGCATCTCCGGCCAATAGAATCCGCTCGACCATACTTTTGCTTCGGTTCGAAAATGGCTATAGTGTCCACCGTACTCCGCCGAGTGGCACTTCCTTAGAATCTCAAGCCTCTCTTCTCTTGGCACACATCTTCTCATCACTCCATCATTGCCAAGCTTGAAGAGGTATGGTGCATCCCAAAAATATTTCTTACTTTCGGAAATTATCTTCCTTTGAGTGTTTTTGTCTAGATGATCGAGGGGCATCTTCCGAATTGCTCGAATGATGTCGATCATCCAAGTATCTTTATCAAGCACTCTATAGAGGTGGTCATCTCTCATCTTATATTCTATGGGCTCTTTATCATCTTGCCCACGATTCATCCTAGACAAATGATCGGCCACAACATTTTCCACCCCCTTTTTATCACGAATTTCAACATCGAACTCTTGGAGAAGAAGGATCCAACGAATCAAACGTGGTTTAGCTTCCTTCTTGGCCAAGAGATACTTGATGGCTGCGTGATCGGTGTAAACAATGACTTTCGAGTTCACGATGTAGGATCTGAATTTTTCGAAAGCGAATACCACCGCTAGCAACTCTTTTTCCGTAGTAGCGTAATTTAATTGTGCCCCACTAAGAGTTTTGCTAGCGTAGTAAACGGCGTGAACTCGGCCTTCCTTTCTTTGACCCAAGACCGCGCCTACGGCGTAATCACTTGCGTCACACATGATCTCGAAAGGTTGGCTCCAATCCGGAGGTTGGATGATGGGAGCACTCACCAACGCATTTTTCAAGGTCCGGAATGCCGCTAGGCACTTCTCGTCAAAGTCGAAAGCCACATCCTTTTGAAGAAGGTGCGTTAAAGGCTTAGTGATCTTCGAGAAGTCCTTTATAAATCTTCTATAGAATCCGGCATGGCCTAGAAAGCTCCTTAAGGACTTAACATCCGTAGGAGGTGGGAGTTGCTCAACCGTCTCTACCTTAGCCTTGTCCACTTCAATTCCTCTCTCGGATATAACATGTCCGAGCACTATGCCTTGCTTAACCATGAAGTGGCACTTTTCCCAATTTAAAACCAAATCTACCTCTCGCACACCTTGTAAGGACCTTTTCTAAGTTTGCTAAGCAATCCATGAACGTCTTCCCATAAACGGAAAAATCATCCATAAACACTTCAACAATTTCTTCGATGAATTCCGAGAACACGGCCATCATGCAACGTTGAAAAGAGGCCGGAGCGTTGCATAGGCCGAAGGGCATCCTCCTATATGCAAACGTTCCGTAAGGACACGTAAACGTTGTCTTATGTTGATCTTCCGGGTGAATGGGAATTTGCATGAACCCCGAGTATCCATCGAGAAAGCAAAAATAAGCGTGGTTTGCTAACCTCTCGAGCATCTCGTCTATGAACGGTAGGGGGAAGTGATCTTTCTTCGTCGCTTTGTTAAGCTTACGGTAATCGATACACATCCGCCACCCGGTCACGGTTCTTTGCGGTATCAACTCGTTCTTCTCATTCTTCACCACGGTCAAACCTCCTTTCTTCGGTACACAATGTACCGGCTCACCCATTCGCTATGCGGAACCGGGTAGATGATTCCGGCATCAAGTAACTTGATAACCTCTTTCTTTACTACCTCTCGCATGGCATGGGTTAGCCTCCTTTGATGGTCCACTACAGGCTTACATTGGTCTTCCATTGGTATACGATGAGTGCAAAAGGCTGGGCTAATACCTTTGAGATCATTAATTGAATATCCAATCACCTTCCTATGTTTTTTTAATAAAATCAGCAACGCTTCATTTTCTTCGGGGCTCAACTCGTCGCTCACAATGACTGGATAAGTTTTGTCTGGGCCCAAAAATTCATATTTTAATCCCTTGGGCAAAGGTTTAAGGTCTACTTCGGGCACTTGTGGCTCCTCGGGTTTGATTTCTCCTATGTCTTCGAATTTCTCTTCCTCCACACTACCATCATGCGGCTCTAGGCCTTTCGTCGCTTCCTCTAGTTCTTCATCTTGTTGATTACTAATTTGATTTTCCATCGCCCTTTGCAGCGGGTCTCTAAGGGTTTCAACAAAACAAAGACTATCTATCTCTTCTACTTCTTCATCTTCGGGAGGAAAAGGTGTAAGGTGTTTAGAAGCACGAAGAAAGTTATATGTGTACTTTGTTCCATTAAGGTTCATTGTTACTTTGCCTTCTCCGGCATCTAACACGGCATCAACCAACTTAAGAAAAGGCCTACCTAAGATTATATGATCGGAATTACCATGGTAAGCATCAATAACAAAGAAATCGGTTGGTATATAGTTTCTAGAAATTTTTACTTTCATGTTGCAAGCAATACCTAGAGGTTTGATAGTTCTACCATCTCCCATAATTAATTTCGTTGATGTTGGAGCTAAGTCTAGGTTGTGGTATTGAACTTTATCGTAAATTTTAGAAGATAGAACACTTACTTGGGCTCCGATGTCGCATAAAGCTTTGCATTGAACTCCGTTGATCTCGCAACTCAAGTGCGGCGTCGTCTTCTCTTCTTCTTCGGATCCGATCGAATAAATTTCAGCGAGGCGAGCGTATGGTGATGCTTCGGGCTTGATCCCCATGATTCTCTTCACCTCGGCAATATGTTCCGGATCCACCACGTCATTTCCAAAGAGCTTTTCAAAAATCTCACCGGTGGTTTCGAGGTCGTATGAATTTTCGGCTTTCTTCTCCGGTGGGAAATCCACTTCCAATGCTCTTGCCATCCCCTTTTGATTAGGGAACGGTCTTCTCTTGTCGAATACTTCTCCGTAATCAATAGGAACCCAATCCATTGGCTCGAACTCCCTTAGTGGCTTCGCGCTTGACATGCTTCTCTTGTTCGTCTCATTTGGCGCGGCGAAGTCGACGTTTGGTGTAGTTCTTGACTTGATGTGTTCTTGTTCAAGCTTCTCCATGATTGGCTCCTCTTTTGTGACTTCCGGGGTTGCCTCTTTAGAAAAATCAGCAAGCTTTTTCTTCCTTGAATTGAATTCCGGCTCTTCCGCAAGTCTTGTTTCCCAATCTCTTCGCATGGCAGCCGCTTTGCTAACTTTTTGTAGAAGTTGGGCGGCTTCCGTGAGTGTTTTCTCCATGAGATCCCCACCTGCACACATTTCGACGTGTCGCATGCAACTAGGGGTTAGGGAAAAGAAAAATGTATGCAAGAGTACGTCACCGGTGAAGCCGAGTTTTGGTCCTTGTTCGATTAATTCATTAAACCTATCCCAGGCTTGGTCTATCCCTTCCTCTTCTCCTTGCATGAAAGTGATCACTTGCCTCCTTAGATGTTGAACCTTGCTAATTGGAAAGAACTTCTCGCAAAACTTCTTTGTCAACTTGTTCCAATTGCCTTCAACTTCAAAGGACGCGACCGAATACCATGTCTTTGCTTTGCCGGCAAGTGAGTAGGGAAAGAGATTCCATTTGAACCATTCGTCGGGAACTCCTTCTTGACGCACCGTGTTGCATATTGTCGTGAAATCCCTTATGTGTCTATATGGGTTCTCCGTAACCATCCCTTCAAATGGGTTTTCCGCCACCATCTTGATGATCTTGGATTTAAGTTCATACTTGGTCGCTTCGAGCTTCGAATCCGACTCTTGTACTTTTATGTCTTCACATCGAGGGCTAGCGTAATCCCTTAATGATTTCTCCGGTTCTTCCACGGGTTGATTAACGAACTCCATCTAGACAATAAGATAAAAACAAAAACAAACAAAAAAAAGAAACAAGTGTTTTTCTGGATAATATATGTTAGATATAGCAAACAAAAGATAAACTAAATATAAAACTAAGTTAGATGCAAATCAAACGATGTAAACTAACTTGCTCCCCGGCAACGGCGCCAGAAAAAGGGGCTTGTTGACGGATAAAAGACGTATCCCTCTACGATCCGCAAGCGTACGGACCCCACACCTTTTTCACCACGGGATTCGCAAGGTTCTTGTCAATCCGCGGAGCAAGGGGATTACAAGCGTTCGATCAACAACGACACACTAGCTACTAAAACCCTAACTACTATTATACTAGAAAACACTAAACTACACTAGAGAGAATGATAAACGATAAAGGTAGAAGACACTCGCCCACGGGTCTACGATACTAGAGCATGCAATCGCTTAAAGACATGAAAACCAATCTAATCTATCGGGAATGTGACCACGGTTTCGCCCTTTCCCTCCTCTCGTACTGTCACTACGCGAAGGTATTCATGACTAGACCTTTGATGGCCACGGCGTATTGAATGGATCCAAGGAAGCATTGGAGCTCTACTCCCTCTACGGCATGGTTGCAAGCCTTAAGCATTAAAGTATATTCAACACAAGATGATAGATAGATAAACCGACAAAGTGCGATTACATCTCAATATCGATTACAACCCATGGACGAATGAGAAGATTACCCCATCAAGGTGCTGATCAAGGCACCGTTGATCATGGTTTCCCTTCCGCCGGTGTCTTCCTCCTTCTCCACGAGAGGGTGCTTCCTTCGAGGTGGTTGATCTCCCGCCGGAGATCCTCCTCCTCTCTCTCTAGCTTGTGGATGGCCTTCTCGGTGCGAATAACTCCTCTCCTCCGTGTTGGCGGCGCGTCGGGGGTTTTAGGGTCGAAGATCCTTCGAGGGCAAGGAAGACGGGACCGAACCCGGTGCCGAAGTGGGCCGGGCCGGCCCGCACGGGCCGGTCGGCCCGGAGCCCAATTTCGGCCCGTTCGGTCGCCCTTTTTGCTCCGTGGGTCCTCGTGCACTTATCTACTTTGCCCCCTCCACTTGCATGATTTTGACGCCGTTATCCTCGCGATCAAGATGGAGGCTCTCTTTGCATGAAGTTGATCTTTTACGCTTCAATCCCGGGGGTGTTCCTCGTAGCACTTCGGTCCTCGCCACCATTGGAAGTAATTTCAGCAAGCTCATGAACACGAACAAGACTCCATGAATGCTCCTTTGAACTTGTTGCGAATCCGTCCTTTATGTCCATGATTTCCTACATGAACACAACACTTCCAAATGCATGCACAAAGATGAACTTGTTATATGATTAGTGTGCCTAGTGGCGGGTTAGTTCCATAATCAAATCCAAACCAAAGTGTAATGAACATGCTAGGTGCACCAAAATACACCGTCAACAGCAAGCTCGAGAACAAGTTATATGGTCTCGAGTTCCATCATGTCGTTTGCGATAACAACGTTGCAGCGGACGTTCTGTCAAAGTTTGGTTCTACTCGCGCACAAGTACCTGTTGGAGTCTTCGTCCACGAGCTTCACACACCAACCATCTCGGAGTCAGTGCCCATGACCACTGACTCAGCACCTTCTCATCCTGATCAGGAGGTCATAATGATCGACGTTGACTGGCGACAACCCTTCCTCGACTACATCCGCGAGCAGAAGGTTCCCTCAAACAAGAACTTGGCCGAGCAACTCTTCCGCCGAGCCAAGCCTGACGTACTAGTCGAAGACAAGCTCTACAGGCGGGGTGCCACTTCTGGAGTAATCATGAAGTGTGTTCCTCAGGAAGAAGGCAAGGGCATCTTGGAGGAGATCCATAAAGGCGTCTGCGGCAACCATGCGTCTTCTCGCATGCTGGTGAGCAAGGCTTTCCGGTGAGCTTTCTACTGGCCCACAGCTCTGGGTGATGCTGAGGAACTCGTCAGAAGGTGCCAAGGGTGCTAATACTTCACCAAGCAACAACACGTCCCGGCATACAAGCTAGTCACCACACCACCAACCTGGCCCTTCGCCTGCTGGGGGCTCGACACGATTGGGCCTCTGCCAACTGCGCCAGGAGGATTCAATAGAGTCTTGGTGGCCATCGACAAGTTCACCAAGTGGATCGAAGTCAAGCCGGTCACATTCCCAAAGGCTGACAGAGTACTCGACTTCTTGGATGAGCTCGTGCTTCGCTACGGACTACCTCACCGCATCATCACAGACTTGGCTTCCAACTTCAACAACCACCAGTTGTGGGAGTACTGTGAGAATAGCGGGATCGACGTCCGGTACGTCTCAGTTTCCCATCCCCGTGCCAACGGACAAGTCGAGCGTGCTAACAGTATGGTACTCGACGCCCTCAAGAAGCGACTGCACGACGCAACTAACACCAAAGGAGGCAAGTGGATCAAGGAACTACCCAATGCACTCTGTGGGCTTCATACTCAACCTACCAAGCCGACAGGGCAGTCACCCTACTTCCTGGTCTACGGCTCCGAAGCTATTCTACCTGCCGACGTGATGTGGGAGTCCCCAGCAGTAGAACAGTACGACGAAGGCATCTCAGAAGACAGCAGACAAGTTGACATCAACAGTCTTGAAGAAGCTCACTACGCCGCCCTCGTCCAATCAGCAAGGTACCTCGAGGGTATCTGGTGCTATCATGATCGCAACGTCAAGGAACGCTCCTTCAATGTTAGCGACCTAGTCCTCCGTCGCATCTAGAACACGGAAGGACTGCACAAGCTCAACTCGCCATGGGAAGGTCCCTTCTCAGTCAAAAAGGTGACTGGACCTGGCTCCTATCACCTCCAGACACTTGAAGGCGATGACATCAGCAACTCGTGGAACGTCAACCAGCTGTGTCGCTTCTACGCGTAGTCGTTCGATTACTCCAGGGTCCAAGTCTACACGACTACTCCTGGGCTCCCACTGTAAGCGGCCTTTCAGTCCTGGTACTAGTCTACGGACTACTCTTCTCCAAGATCCAGCGTCAACGGCTACTAATGGATCTCGGGCTGCTCAGAGCACTGAGGACTCTAGCAGTGGTCTACAAGACCATGTACTCTAGATCTAGCCTATACAACTACTAACGGATCTCTAGCTGTAAGCAGCCTCCGATCCTAGCATCACTTAGCCATAGGCGGCCTACGGGTTTGGGTGACTACACTTTTAAATGGCCCTGGCCATCCAGGTGTAATCTTCCTCCAGTAATAAAGTTCGATTTTCCATCAACTCATTTACTGTGCCTCCTGATCAGGCACCCACTACCGAGTAGTACTATTTGGTACTCTGCACACTTCGCTACAAGTGGCGGAAACGAGTACTCACTTAACATACACATCGTGGACAACTCACATTCATAATTCAAACAAGTTATTAACACCTCTTTGTTTGTCTTGCATACACTACCAAAAGCTAACCCTACAGGTACCCCTACTGAAGGTTGAGCTTCTCCGCCACTTGTTCAGCAATTGGCATCATCTCCTCCAGCAGGGCCTTGTACTGGTCATCCGTGCAGTTGGCTGCAAGTCCACCCGCAACTACATCCATCGGAGCCTTGGGGAAGTACGACTTCATGTACGCCAACACTTGATTCGGGATCGACTTCGCCAAGTGCTTCACGTATGTTGCCAGACGCCCGGGAGCTTCCTTCAAGCGATCCATCAGTGGAGCAATCTTGGGTCCGCCCGGGTGAGGCACCAGCAGCCTAGCAATTGGGAGTGTGGTTTCTTCAAGCTCCTTTAGTTGGCCGCGCAACCTCTCACGGTCTTCATTGAGCTTCTGCAGGGATTTATAATAGTTCATGAGGTCACGATTCGAGGCTTCACGAAGCTCCATGTGATGAATGCACTCATGAGCCAGCTGTTTATACTCATACTCAAATACCTCTCGGGCATCGGTCTCCCGGTACACGATGTTCTTCAAGTCGGTCTCTGATGCCTTCAGCTGATCTACTCGTGTCCCAAGCTCTGCAAACAACTCAGTGCAATGTCAGATTACAACAAGGTACCCCAATTAGTACTCAATGGCTTAGGCGAACAACATACCTTTGTTCTTCTGGCGCAGAGACTTATTCTTCCGAACCAAGTCATCACTCTTCGCCTGCATCTCCTGCACCTCGTTGTGGTACTGGGCGAAGGCACCATCAAGCTTGGATTGCAGCAGGGCGGAGTTCTTCTTGGCCTTCTTCAGCTCTTTCTCCAAGGCCTCTGTGTGAAGTACCTTGTCGCCATACCCTTGAAGCATATCAGACTTCTGTCGGGATCTCTCAACGACATCCTGTACAAGGCCACACATTGACTGAGTACTCGCTACTTCAAGATATAGGACTACTCAGGGTATGGCAATGTACCTTCATCCACTGCTCCGCGCGGTGCATCGACTCCAGGTTACGAGCAACGACAGCCGGGTCAACAAGGTCGTTAGCTAACAGCTCCGGACCGCCATGGCTAGTCGACATCGCCTCAGCCATAGGTGCCGAGTAGATTGGCACGGCATCTTGTATCTCGGGCTCACGCGCGACTACTTCCGTGCTCACCCCGGGTGCGCATCGACATGTGCCTCCACCATAACCTCGGGGGTTATTGCAGCTTCCGACTCGAGGGTTGTCCCTTCCGTCACCTCGGTCACCGGCACGGCGAGCTCGTCTTCTACCGTGGTCGTCTCCATGGCCACGACCTCAGGGATCATGGATCCTCCAGCTTGTGCTCCTGTCAACACAGAGTACACAACGTCAATTCCTACGACTACGACTACTATGCTCGGTGTCTACCAGTTGCGAAGTACACATACCTTCTACCAAGGTAGCTTCCTTCAGCGTAGCCTCCGCCGTGACTTCGGTCTGCGGTGGCGGTGTGGGTTCCCGAACCTCCGTCAGACGGTCCTCTCCACCAGCTGGAGTACTGGTTTCATCACCATCCCAAGACAAATCTGTGAACTTTCTGCATCACACAAAGTCCTTCAGTCATTAACACAAGATTGGTATTCCACGCGACTACTTGGGGGATCAGCAAAACTTACAAAGTTGACCGGACAACGATTACGGTCGGGGCACCCAGAATGCTAGCAATGTCTACAATTCCAGCTTTTGCGGTTGCCTCGTCTTCAGCTTCGGCCTCCTCCGGCTGCTCCAGCACCATAGCTGGTGGAGGGTCTGGTCTTCTTTCTTCCGCCGACATCTGCGAGTTGTCGGCTCCAGCAACCTGTTGTTCCAATCTCGGCGACTTCACTTGTGGTTGGAGGCAGGCTGGGACTCCTCTCACCCACCGCTCCCACTGTGTACCAGGTCTCCTCTTCACCTTGGTCCACAGGATCAGAAGAAGGAATATCCTGCGACAACAGAAGATTCAATTGTCAGAACGTAATACTCATCGGAAAGTACTCGACTACACCATTCGCAGTACCCACCTCCTAGTTGGTTGTCTCTGTGATCTTCAACTTCTTGGCGGCGCGTTTCCGCGCCACATTGCGTGGCCTTCTCGGTGGCGTAGGAATGCTAGCTTCGAGGCTAGCTAGCTTCTCGACGATAAGTGGGATGTTTGGCAAACCAGGGCGGCTGAATCTGGTACGAAGCTGAAACCGCTTCTAGAGTGTCTCCTCATTCTCATCATCCGAGGTATCTTCAATGGTGACGGTGTCGTCACCCTCACCGACTTCGCAGCGCTCCTTCGCCTTGCCTTTCCCCTCTGCTGGTACATCTTCAAGCTGTGGGGGAGAGGGTGGATCGGAGATGAACTTCACAACGTCATCCTGCAGTACACAACATATGTGAGTGCGACTACATCAGACAAATCAGTACTCAGGGGCTTCGGTCACGGCTACTGACCTTGTTTGGTGAACGCGCTGCGGAGTACTCGGGGACCGGGCACGGTGTATACGACGACATGTCTTTGAAGATCTTTCCCAGCCTCTCGACAATATCATCATCATTGACTTCCTCACCGGGCATCCTCGATGTGTCATCGTCACCCGTGTACTTGAACCCGAGGGTGTCGCGAGCCATCAGCGGTTGCACCCTCCTCTTCATGAAGCTGAAGGCCACATGTTCGGCCCTCAGCCCGGCCTCTCTAAGGGCCTTGATCTTCTTCAGCAGCTCGGGTAGTTGAATACCATCCTGCATCGTCGGCTCCGTGTTCCACGACGACCTATGCTTCGGTTGCTTCCCGCTTGGCTTCGGCAGCTTCGGGTGATGGTTCCTGATATAGAACCATTTGGCTTTCCAGTCCTGATTTGACTCTATCAGCTTGTATGCTAGGTACTGGTCAGCAGCATCCTCACGCATCTAGATGCCGGCACCTCTGACTACTCGCGGATCGTTGGTGCTGGATTGCAGTTTCACCCAAAAGAACTTGCGGAACAAAATCCAGTGGGGCTTGATACCCACAAACGCCTCGCAGAAATGGACGAAGATGGAGACGTGGAAAATACTGTTGGGGTTCAGATTGAGGTACTCGATGCCGTAGTACCTGAGCATGCCCTTGAAGAAGTCACTGGCGGGTAACGCTAGTCCACGCTCCACGAACCAGACGAACATAGGGATCTCGTCCGGGTTCTTCTCTATTGGATACAAGTCACCTGTGGTGGCGCGCCACAGATCCATTTCCTTCTCTCGCAGAAATCTGTTGTTGACCAAGGCGAGCAGATCCTCGATCTTTAGCTTTGCCTTCCTGCACTCCTTGGCCGGATTGGGGCGCGGAGTGGACGGCGGCGACGACTCCCAGACGACATCTTCAGTTTCACTGCGAGTCCTCTTCTTCCCCGCGCTGGTCTTCATGCTCTTGGATGGGGATGCCTTCATCCTCCAAGTAACGAGTGTCTTCACTCGCATCCACTCAGGGGCTACACTAGCAGCGGACTGCGGCTGCGTGTATAGATCTAATCTATTGTGTGGCGGCAGTGGTGGCGGCAGCAGAGAAGCGGAAAGGCTCAGGTGTAGATCTATTCGGTGACTGCAATTGCTGGGAATGAAAAACTCTAAGGGGTTCAATGCTTATCTCTTCAACTTGCAGTACTCTAAGGGGTGTAGATCTATTCGGTGATACACTGACCAAACGAATAAAGCACCAGGCGGGTGACTCAGCGGCGGCAGCCTATCTCTTCAACTTCCAGTACTCGATGCTCCTGACCTCGGGGGCTCGACTACGTCAGATCGATTCTATGGGTTACTACCAGATTCAAGACCCCCTTAGGACACATTCTACAATCAAGATGACCCTTTAATTCGAGAGGAAGTACTCGACTCAAGGCTCAGGAGCTCCGTGCCACGTGTCCTTCGGTTTTTTCTCTGGATTTTATGTGATAAGATTGACAGAACTTCAGATTGACCCTCAGCTTGAATCTACGATTCGACCTAAGACTCGGGGGCTACATTCCATATGGAATGTGATTCTCCGAATCGCATTTTCCATATGGTTCTTTCATCAAGACAACACAAGTACTATTGAAGACCTTCAAGAGAAGAACTTGAGGATGCTTGGGAACTACTCGAGAAGACTTCAAGACTACTCAAGGATCAGCTGGAGTACCTGTGACAACCCGCCCAGGAAAATACCGTACTATCGCCTAAGACCGATCCACTTTGGTCATTAAGCAATAATAAAGTACCATCCTGTCGTAAGTCGCCGGGTTAACGCCCGGTAAATCACTTGAGAGCACAAGGATCGAATATATGCATTAAAACTCACTCGAAGGCGAGTCCAGAGATACAACAGCATGAATATCCAAATTCATACCCCGTAGGGTTTAATTATTACAAACCATGGTTTTTTTCATGACGAAATAGTTCAGAGTTTTGAAAAGCAGCGGAAATAAACTAGCGGAAGCGAAGTCACCACGGGAGGCCATCCCTGATGCTTTCAGTAGTCGTCCTCCACCCACTCCAGCTCCCAGCCGGGCGGGATCTCACCGGGCCACACATCACTGAAGGCATTACCTGGATCAACACATTATAGCAAGGCTGAGTATACTAATATTCAGCAAGTCTTACCCGTCGGTGATATCTACTTCACCCATTCTAGACCATGAAAGGCTTTTTGGCTACTGGGTTGCTTTTGCTAAAAAGTAACAAAGAGTAGGTCCTTACTTTCAAGATTTTAGCACAAGTTTTAGTGGTTTAATCTTTACTACATTAGCCAACTAGTACAAACAAAGTTGAACAATACCATTAATCAAACATAATATACATCAACTTCCATTATTAGGGATCACATGACTAGTGGAGTAAGTAGTCTCGGATAACGGTGAGAGGCCGACAATCGATTGATTTAAACCTTGCAAGGTAGACCCAAACACACGGTAGGCTGCCCCCGCGAGGACAACTTCCCAGGCCGTCCCCATAAATCCTCGGGTTGGGATTGAATCTTACAGTCTTTGGTGCAGGCTATCCGGCATACCTCGCGAGATACCCGGAGTCACCATACACCACCGGTAGCTAGCCGTGAGAGCGAATCCCAAGAGTAGTAATAGTAGGATCCCTCGCCGCCTCATTATGGTACTAGGCTTACCGGCCCCATAACCGGCATGTGCTTAGTACGTTCAAAAACTTAAACCACATAACCACTGGACCGGAGCCCAGATCCCATGCTCTTACCACGTGAGCAATCCATTTAAGGATATAGTATGATTCCTATCTAGGAACCTATTCTCGCGAGTGAGGTCATCACTCGACTTGTAACGGTCCTATAGCTTAGCAGCTATCGACCTATCATACTAGTAGGGACCAAAGGTACCTAGGGATCATGCATCTAGGGTTTCATTCAACTCCTGAACGTAAATGAACAATCATTCATAGATAATTGAATAAAGAACTTTTAAAACTAGGTTAGATGCACCGGAGCTTGCCTTCGTCGACTAGGTTAGCTTGGGCACCCTCGGTGTCGAGTACGTCCACGTACTGCAGAGAACCTTCCGCTCCGCCTTCCTCGGTTTCCGGGACCAGGGAGTAATCTCCGTCTGGAAGATCTACACGAAATGCAATGCACTTTAGGTGATGTGATAGTTTGTTGTCTTATCGAACTCTAGTTGGTCATATTCATCTTAAAAAGCATTCATCTAAGGTTTCTCTTTTAGGAAGGTTATTGGTTGTACATGGGTTACTCTTTTATTCCACACTTGAATTAAGGTTTTTATTAAGCCTATCATTTCATGTGAAAGCTTCATTTCCTTTTATCTTCACTAACAAAGGTGTAATTAATATTTTTATTTACGAATTAACTCCTTATCAGTGCTGATCATTAAATTTCTTTTATTTATATTAAATAATACTTTCAAAAAAAAAGAAAAGATTTAATTAAGGGTTTCTCTTTATTGTAATTTCCCTTTAATATAAAAAGGGCATTTAAGCCATTTATTAAACAATTAAATTACCAAAAATTACATGAGTGTTTCTTAAGCCTACTAGCACCTATCCTGGTCCATTGGACCCACATGTAAGTGTTGGATGCTAGAAAATTAAATGTTATTGAAAATAACAAAGGCTAGCTAGTGATTCAACTTAAATGCATACAAAAACAAATAAGCATCAAAATGATCCAAATTTTCTTGTGCATGCTCTCTGGTCCTAAACAAGCCTAAAGAACCAGCACATTCACATGGAAACCTTACTGAGCTTGGTTTATTAATTTATAAAGGAAAACATGCATAATTCAAGAATAATTGCTTCTGTTAATCCAAAATTCATGATTAATTCACAGGATGTGTCTTTTGGCATTACAAGACAGTGTGCACATGTTGGGCTCAAGAACATAAATATATTTAACAGGAAAAATCATCTAGGCAATTACTGTAGGAATGGAAAAGAATTTGTCTAGCAAAATCTACTGCATAACTTCGTGCATTTTTTGCACAGCATCTAGTCACATCCTAACACACAACATATACAAAATTTGGTTACAGAGGAGTTATATTTTTCAAGTTATGACAGATCCATGTGTAACACATTTGTATTTTTCCTGCCAAAACTATTTTGAATCTAGCCATGAGTATTCAACAAAGAGGTGGGGTTTATCATCCTGAACCCTACAAAATTGGTTTGGGATTTTTCTGATATTTCTGTGAATTTCTAGGGGTTTTACAAGTCACTGGACTGATCTGCAAATAAACTTAGTTAGGTTTTCTTGCAACTAGGCCCTCAGAAATCACAACCATGCCCTCGCGGCGGCGGGAGGGCTCGCCGGCGGCGATGTGGGGCCGGGCCACGGCAACCGGCGGCTCGGGGTTGCAATTGGGCTCACCACGGGTTGAATGGCGGCGGGGTCGGGGTGTGCTCGGCGACGCCGCGCACGGCGGTGGCCGGCGGCGGCGCTCACGGCGGCTCGGGGTGCCGCGGCATGGAGGCTAAATGTGGGCAAACAAGCGCACGTGTGAGCTATCCCCGGGTGCTAAGGAAGCTAGGCGTGGGTTTGGACGGCGGCGAGCGCGGGCGGCGAGCTCTAGCACCGGCGGCGGGCGGCTCGGGGTGGCGCACCGGAACGAGGGGGGGATTTTATATGCGCGCGCGCCGCATCTAGGGGTGACGAGAGATGACGGCGGAGATGCCCTCACCGTGCTACGGCGCTCGGGCGGCGCGCGCTACGGCGGCGACACGGCCGACGGACCGGCGGTCCGCGGCGTGTGCGCGCGTGCGGCGCGGCCGACGCCGGGCGCCTCGGGCGGGCGCGCGTTGGGGCGCGGGACCTCGGGACGGGGCGTGGCGCGGGTGGCGAGGTCTCGGGCGGCGCGGGCGTGGACGCCGGGGCATGGCGGCGGCGGGCGGCGGCGGCGGCGCACGGGTGCGCACGACGTCGCGTGCGGCGGCGCTATGGCTCACCCGTGTTGCTGGTGCTGTGTTCAAGAGGGTTTTTCTCAAAATTTTCAAACATAACTGGACCAAGCGATGAATACCAAAGTTGTAGATCTAGGTACCAGCTAAAATGTTTACAAAGGCTGTGTAGGGTTTTTCTTCCTAGATTTGAATCTATTTGAATGCCAACTTTGAATGTCAGCCTGTTTCTGGTAACAGTGAATCCTGTCTTGCAAGGGGTTTTTTCACAATTTTCCTCTCCAAATTTGAAATGCCAATCTACATGAAAGTTGTGTCCCTCAACAAGACCTACAACTTTCCTAAAGGTAGAATTTTAAGTGTTTAGGTGAATTTTGGAGAACGCGGCAAAAGTTCCGGCAGACACCTGTGGACACTGGGATGGCAAGGGGTTTGACCCACCCTTTGACCATGGGTTGGCCCCACAAGTGTGTTTACTATTCATTTAGGGTCACTAGGGGGGCTAGTGAGTTTTTCGGGGTGAGGGCCCAGGTTGACCTTGGTTTGACCTCGGTTGACCATTTGACCGGCTAATCCGGTCATTAGCGTTAATGACGGTAATTAAAAACCTGGGGCGTCACAGTACCTTCCAGCCTCGGGATGATTCAAGTACTATTGAGGACTTTCGGCTTGTAGAACTCAGGGATGCTGAAGGACTACTCACCAATGCCATCAAGACTACTCGAAACCATCCTGCTCGACTACAAAGTACTCGGGGGCTTGTCGTATGGACATCCCTGGGCCCACTACTCTCGTAGGTACCAGGACCGACTACTTGGTGGGCCCCTGGGACTACTCGACTTGTGCTATACGGTACCTGTTGGCGTGAAGCGCAAGGACTACAAAGGAATAGTACTCGGTTAGGAAATTGTACATGTCCGGATCCATGTAAAGTACTCCTAGCCGTTGTTGACGGTGTATTTTGATACACCAAACATGTTCATTACACTTTGGTTTGGATTTCTTTATGGAACTAACCCGCCACTAGGCACACTAATCTTATAACAGGTTCATCTTTGTGCATGCATTTGTAAGTGTTGTGTTTATGTAGGAAAACATGGACATAAAGGACGGATTCACAACAAGTTCAAAGGAGCAATTAAGGAGTCTTGTTCGTGTTCATGAGCTTGATGAAATCACTTCCAATGGTGGCAAGGACCGAAGTGTTACGAAGGAACATCCCCGAGGATTGAAGCGTAAAAGACCAAACTTCATGCAAGGAGAACCTCCATCTCGGACGAGAGGATTGCATCGTCAAAATAGTGCAAGTGGAGGGGGCAAAGTGCATAAATGCATCAGGACCCATGGGAGAGAAGGGGCGACCGAGCCGAGCTGGGATGGGCCTAGGCCGGTCGGCCCAAGCCGGCTGGTCTGGCCCAGTTCTGGGGTCGGTTCGGCCCACCTTTCCTTGCACCCGAAGGATCTTCAACCCTAAGTCCCTGGAGGCACCGCCATTCTCAATATAGAGATCCATTCACACCGAGAGGCCATCCACAAGCTAGAGAGAGAGGAGGGAGATCTCCGGAGGAGGATCGCCCAACTCGAAGGAAGCACCCACAAGTGGAGAAGAAGGAAGACACCGTCGGAAGTGTCACCATGATCAACGGTGCCATGTCTAGCACTTTGATGGGGTAATCTTCTCATTTGTCCATGGGTTGTAATCGATCTTGAGAGGCAATCGCTACTTTGTTGGAACAATTATCTATCATCTTGTGTTGAATATGCTTTGATGCTTAAGGTTAGCTACCATGCCGTAAAGGGAAGTAAGGGCCCTGATGCTCCCTTGGATCCATTCAATACGCCGTATCCATCATAGGTCTAGTCACGAATACCTCCCCGTAGTGACAGTACAGGGGGAGGGAAAGGGCGAAACCGTGGTCACAACCCCCGATAGATTAGATCGGTTTTCATGTCTTTAAGTGGTTGCATGTTCAGATATCGTAGACCCATGGGCGAGTGTCTTCTATCTTGATAGCTTAATCGTTCTCTCTAGTGTAGTGTAGTTTTTTTTGATAAGGCTAGTGTAGTGTAGTTGTTTTCTAGTTTAATCGTAGATAGGGTTTAGGTAAGTTAGTGAGTAGATAGATCAAACGCTTGTAATCCCCTTGCTTCGCGGATTGACGAGAACCTAGGGAATCCCATGGTGAAAAAGGTGTAGCTCCATACGCTTGCGGATTGTAGGTGGATACGTCTTTTATCCGTCAACAAGCCCCTTTTTCTGGCGTCGTTGCTGGGGAGCAAGCTAGTTTACATGATTTGGTTTGCATCTAACTTTGTTTTATATTTAGTTTATTTTTTGTTTGCTAATATCTAACCCATATTACCTAGAAAAACACTTTGTTTTGTTTTTGTTTTTGTTTTGTTGTCTAGATGGCGTTCGCCAATCACCCCGTGGAAGAACTGGAGAAATCGCTAAGGGACTACGCTAGTCCTCGATGTGAAGACATAAAAGTACAAGAGTCAGATTAGAAGCTCGAAGCGACCAAGTATGAAATCAAATCCAAGATCATCGAGATGGTGGTGGTAACCCTGTTCGAAGGGATGATTACGGAGAACCCATATAGACACATAAGGCATTTCACGACGCTATGCAACACGGTGCGTCAAGAAGGAGTTCCCGATGAATGGTTCAAATGGAATCTCTTCCCCTACTCACTTCCCGGTTAAGCAAAGACGTGGTACTCGTTTGCGTCCTTTGAAGTTGAAGGCAATTGGAACAAGTTGACAAAGAAGTTTTGCGAGAAGTTTTTTCCAATTAGAAAGGTTCAACATCTAAGGAGGCAAGTGATCACTTCCACACAAGGAGAAGAGGAAGGGATACACCAAGCTTGGAATAGATTTAATGAGTTGGTCGAACAAGGACCAGAACATTTTTCTTTTCCCTAACCCCTAGTTGCATGCAACACGTCCAAATGTGTGCAGATGGGGATCTCATGGAGAAAACACTCACGGAAGCCGCTCAACTTTGACAAAAGATTAGTAAAGCGGCGGCCATGCAAAGAGATTGGGAAACAAGACTTGCGGGAGAGCCAGAACACAATTCAAGGATAAAGATGTGTGCTGAAATTTCTAAAGAGGCAACCCTGGAAGTCACAAAAGAGGATCCAATCCT
Organism: Cenchrus americanus; assembly: GCA_947561735.1. Classification (NCBI taxonomy): domain Eukaryota; kingdom Viridiplantae; phylum Streptophyta; class Magnoliopsida; order Poales; family Poaceae; genus Cenchrus; species Cenchrus americanus. The sequence goes on along the minus strand of OX387241.1, from coordinate 24,873,621 downwards.
GGAAAAGCTCGAAGAAGAGCACATCAAGTCAAGAACTACCAGGAGCGTTGACTTCGCTGAAACAAATGAAACAAATAAAAGGAGTATGTCAAGCACGAAGCCATTAAGGGAGTTCAAACATATGTATTGGGTTCCAATCGATTACGAAGAAGTATTCAACAAGAGAAGACCGTTCCCTAACCAAAAGGGGATAGCAAGAGCGTTGGAAATAGATTTCCCACCGGAAAAGAAAGCGGAAGATTCGTACGACCTTGAAACCACAGTTGAGATCTTTCAAAAGATTTTTGGTGATGATGAAGTGGATCCGGAACACATAGCCGAGGTGAAAAGAATCATGGGGATCAAGCTCGAAGCATCGCCATACGCTCGCCTCGCCGAAGTTTACGAGATAGGATCCGAAGAAGAAGAGAAGATGACACCACACTTGAGTTGCGAGATCAATGGAGTTCAATGCAAAGCTTTGTGCGACATCGGAGCCCAATTAAGTGTCCTATCTTCTAAAATTTACAAGAAAGTTCAAGACCACAACCTAGACTTAGCTCCAACATCAACGAAAAATCATGGGAGATGGTAGAACTATTAGACCTCTAGGTATTGCTTGCAACATGAATGTAAACATCTCTGGAAAATGTATACCAACCGATTTCTTTGTTATTGATGCTTACCATAGTAATCATGATCACAAAATCCTAGGTAGGCCCTTTCTTAAGTTGGTTGATGCCATGTTGGATGCCGAAAAAGGCAAAGTAACAATGAACCTTAATGGAAAAAAGTACACATATGACTTTCTTTGCGTTTCTAAACACCCTTCACCTTTTCCTCTCGAAGACGAAAAAGTAGAGGAGGTAGATAGTCTTTGTTTTGTTGAAACCTTTAGAGACCCGCTATAAAGAGCGATGGAGAATCAAGTTAATGATCAACAAGATGAAGAACTAGAAGAAGCAACGAAAGTATTAGAACCACAAGATGGAAGCGTGGAGGAAGAAAAATTCGAGGACATAGGAGAAATTAAACCCGAGGAGCCACAAGTGCCCGAGGTGGATCTTAAACCCTTACCCAAGGGATTAAAGTACGGATTTTTGGGCCCAGACAAGACTTATCCAGTCATCGTGAGCGATGAGTTGAGTCCCGAAGAAAATGAGAAATGCTGAATTTATTGAAAAAGCATAGAAAGGTGATTGGATATTGGATATTGGATATTCAATCAATGATCTCAAAGGTCTTAGCCCAGCCTTTTGTACTCATCGTATACCTATGGAAGACCAATGTAAGCCCGTAGTGGAACACCAAAGGAGGCTAACTCATGCCATGCGAGAGGTAGTAAAGAAAGAGGTCATCAAGCTACTTGATGTCGGAATCATCTACCCGGTCCCGCATAGCGAATGGGTGAGCCTGGTACATTGTGTACCGAAGAAAGGAGGTTTAACCGTGGTGAAGAATGAGAAAAGTGAATTGATACCGCAAAGAACCGTGACCGGGTGGCGGATGTGTATCGATTATCGAAAGCTAAACAAAGTAACGAAGAAAGATCACTTCCCCCTACCCTTCATTGACGAGATTAGCAAACCACGCTTTTTTTGCTTTCTCGATGGGTACTCGGGGTTCATGCAAATTCCCTCTCACCCGAATGATCAACACAAAACAACGTTTACATGCCCTTATGGAACGTTTGCATATAGAAGGATGCCCTTCGGTCTATGCAATGCTCGGGCCTCTTTTCAAGTTGCATGATGGCCGTTTTCTCGGAGTTCATCGAAGAAATCATTGAGGTGTTCATGGATGATTTTTCCGATTATGGGAAGACGTTCATGGATTGCTTGGCAAACTTGGACAAGGTCCTTACGAGGTGTGCAGAGGTAGACTTGGTGCTAAATTTGGAAAAGTGCCACTTCATGGTTAAGCAAGGCATAATGCTCGGACATGTTATATCCGAGAGAGGAATTGAAGTGGACAAGGCTAAGGTAGAGACGGTTGAGCAACTCCCACCTCCGACGGATGTTAAGTCCTTGAGGAGCTTTCTAGGACATGCCGGAATCTATAGAAGATTTATTAAGGACTTCTCGAAGATCACTAAGCCTTTAACGCATCTCCTTCAAAAGGATGTGGCTTTTGACTTCGATGAGAAGTGCTTAGAGGCATTCCGGACCTTGAAAAGTGCTTTGGTGAGTGCCCCCATTATTCAACCTCCAGATTGGAGCCAACCTTTCAAGATCATGTGTGATGCAAGCATAGTTTTAAATAGTGGGCTATAGTGCCGCTATAGCAGTGCTATAGCATTTTTAGAGGGTTCCCTCTACGCTATTTTTATTTTTGCTGCCATGGTAGCTATGGACGCTAAATCGGGCTATAGTTGCGCTAAACGATGTAGCTTTAGCGCCACTATAGCCTTAGCCTTGGCTCAGTGCTAATATTGTGATCTTTTGGACAACTAAATATTTGAATTGTATGAATCTTGTTGTACTGTCAACTTAAGTAATGTTCCAACACATATTTATGCTTAGGATATTTGCTAATTACTATATTTTTTTCATCTATTACTTGTATTTGTCATGGTTTGATAGTAAATCGCTATTTGTAATAGCCCGCTATAGCCTCCGCTATAGCTTCTTAGCCTCAGAAGAAAAGATGCCGCTATTTGCCATAGCCCGCTATTTAAAACTTTGGATGCAAGTGACTACGCCGTAGGAGCGATTTTGGGTCAAAGAAAGGAAGGCCGAGTTCATGTCGTTTACTACACTAACAAAACTTTTAATGAGGCACAATTAAATTATGCCACTATGGATAAAGAGTTGCTAGCAGTGGTATTCGCCTTTGAAAAATTCAGATCTTACATCATGAACTCGAAGGTCATTGTTTACACCGATCACGCGGCCATCAAGTATCTCTTGGCTAAGAAGGATGCTAAACCACGATTGATCTGTTGGATCCTTCTTCTCCAAGAGTTCGATGTTTAAATTCGTGATAAGAAAGGGGTGGAGAATATTGTGGCCGATCATTTGTCTAGGATGAACCGTGGACAAGATGATAAAGAGCCCATAGAAGACAAGATGAGATATGACCACCTCTATCGAGTTCTTGATAAACACACTTGGATGATTGATATCATTTGAGCGATTCGGAAGATGCCTCTTGATCATCTAGATAAAAACTCTCAAAGGAGGATAATCTCTGAAAGTCGGAAATACTTTTGGAATGCACCTTACCTCTTCAAACTTGGCAATGATGGAGTCATGAGAAGATGTGTGCCAAGAGAAGAGAGACTAGAAATTTTGAGAAAGTGCCACTCAGCGGAGTATGGTGGGCACTATAGCCACTTTCAGACCCAAGCAAAAGTATGGTCTAGCGGACTCTATTGGCCAGAGATGCATGAAGATACTAAAAGATATGTTGCGTCATGCCCCGAATGCCAAAGAACCGGGAATATTTCTCAAAGAAATTCTATGCCCTTGAGATATAATCTACAAATCAGTTTATTCGATGTGTGGGGAATAGACTTCATGGGGCCTTTTACAAACTCACATGGATTTGAGCATATCCTAGTCATGGTTCATTATGTATCCAAGTGGGTAGAGGCCATGCCATGTCGTAAGGCTTCCACAGAGGAATCCATTGCCATGATCAAGAGCGTGATTTTTCCTCGTTTGGGTACACCGAGAATCTTGATAAGCAATGGAGGAACTCACTTCACCGGAAAGAATTTCAAAAAGTGCTTGTTCAAATTAGGAATTGAACATAGGGTCTCTACGGCCCATCACCCACAAACCAATGGACAAGCGGAAATATCGAATAGGCAATTGAAGAGCATCCTCATCAAAACCATAGAGAAGAGAGGCAAGGATTGGTCAAAAAAGTTAGACGGAGCTTTGTGGGCATATCGAACGAAGTTGAAGACACCAATAGGTATGACCCCTTATCAATTCGTCTATGGCAAAGCTTGCCACCTTCCGGTTGAGTTGGAACATAAAGCCTATTGGGCGATCAAAGAGATGAACCTCGATCTTGATGCCGTGGTGGTAAAGAGAAGAATTCAAATAAGCGATCTAGAGGAGATGAGGTTGAAAGCATATGAAAATGCAAGCATATACAAGGAGCGGATTAAAAGGTGGTATGACAAAAGGTTGAAGAAGAAAGAATTTAAAGAAGGAGATAAGGTCCTCCTCTACAATTCGAGATTTAAAACCTTTGTAAAGGGGAAATTGCAAAGCAAGTGGGACGGACCTTACGTTGTTCATTCGGTGCTCTCCAACGGAGTGATAACCATTAAGGATGTGAAAGGTGATAAATTCATGGTGAATGGTCAACGGCTTAAGGTTTACAACGAACCCGGCGTTGTGCCCCTTCACCATATTGATGTCTTCACCATGGAAGAAGAGCCGAACGTATAGCCTAGGACGTAAAACAAGGTGTGGATTTTTGTAAATAGTTTTTCTTTTATTTTTCTGGAGTTTATCGCGAAGTTTTACCGAGCCAACTTTTTCTCATGGGCTAAAAATGCGAAATAAAGGGGGAACACGGAAAACGGGACCGGACCGGCCCGGTCCGACCGACCCAGGGGGCCCAGCGGTGGTTCGCCCCGGTTTTTCCCTGGGATGTGCCTTTTCGACTTCCTTCTTTGGTCAGAAAATTTTAAGGAAAGTTTGAAAAAGGAAAATGCAGTTTCTAGAGTATTCCTTTTCGGACTATTTAATTGGCCAGATTGGGAGCTCGGGAATCCATCCCATCTCACATTCTCTTGCACCCACGCAGCAGCCATGATGTCCCCGAAGAGCGTAGAGTTGAAGCAAGGGGCCAAGGAGCCATCGATGGAGGAGGCGAAGCGATGCGAGCTCAAGCTACCCGTGGAGATCAAGAGGACCACCCGCATCCGTTGCGGAGGGGTGTCTCGACCGGAGCAATCGCATCTCACAACCCTGTCAAGGAGGAGAAGGTCCCTACTCCCGTTCGGAGGTCGGCGCGCATCCGAGGCATGAAGAGGAAGGATTACAAGGAGGTGTCGCCCGAGCCTAAAGACTATGGGGGAAGTGACTATTTCGATGATTGTAGCCCGGGCTTGTGGGCGACCGCCGGAAGGGAAGACAATGACTTGTACTATTGGAAAGAGGTGCCCAAGGAGAAGTCTCCCGAAGGCCCCAACGGTGGCGGCAACGATGACGGCGGCGACGACGGTGGAGACCCTGGCGATGGCGACCTTTTCGGGATGCATCCGATGTGTTGTGCGGCTTGCCGTCACTCCATCTCGAAGCTCTACGCATTGGTCGACGAGTGTTTCCAGGCCATGGAGGCAATGACGCAACGCATGGAGGATTTGGAGTGCGTGGTTGAAGACGACTACAAGTTCCTGAATCCCAACATGCGGAAGTTATTCGGCATGGTGGGGAACATGAAGTGCAAGTGGTGCAATAGTTGCGGGAAGTACCACTAGGCTTAGTTTCCTCCTTAGGATTCTGTAAGATACGACGAGGACGTCGTATAATTTTAGCTAGCTAGCTAACCTTTAGCTTCAAGTTTAGTTTGGTTCGGTTTAGTTTTCGAGAGAGTTTTAGAGTTTAAGAGTCTTAAGTTTGAGTTTGAGTGTGCTTTTAAATTTTTGCAAGTTTGAGTGTGCTTTTAAGAGTCTTAAGTTTGAGTCTTAATTTAGTGTTTGCATCAACGAAAATCAAATAAAAAGAGTCTTTTAAATTTTTGTCTCGTGTGATGTTTTTCTTGCTTTACTCGTTGTTCATCTTTAATTTTTGATATATGAACATAAGTGTTTGGTTTGAAACGTTTACTGTGGTGCTTAGTGGAGTTGCTACCTCTAAAACTACCCGTACCATGCTTCGATCTTGAGCTTTATATTTTGGTTGTGCTATGTTCGATGCTAAAAATCAGAGGAATTCAATTCTGAAAATTATGGAAAAACCCTTGTGATAAAGGTTAGCAAATCCTCTTTTTCCAAGTTGAGAGTTTAAGAAAAATCCTATACAAAGACAAACTTATTTTTCGCTCCACCATAAGTGCGATTAGCATAATGAGTTGGTCTAGGATCCTTCTCTCTTGGGAGTTTTAATTTCAAGCAATGATCATGTCCTTGTGCTTATCTTTTATTACTAGCCTCGACATGCATTCGGTAATGTGGCTTTCACATCGGAATTCCCGAACATCGCCGAATTCCATACCGAAACCTTTATATCTCTTTTGTACATCGTATTCCTTGAACACAACCAACTCTCAAAGTTTCGTCTCGTCTCTAGCATGGTTTTTATTTTAAAATTCAGATTGTGATTATGCAAGAAAGAGAGGAGTTGAGAGCTTTGAAAAGAGAGATAAAGATGTCAAGAGAGGGAAAAGTAAAGAGAAAAATATGTCTATGGAAAAGAAAGAAAGAAAAATAGAAAAGTAAAGAAAAATATGTGTATGAGAGAATGAAAGAGAGTGATTGAAAAAGAAAAAAAAAGAAGAGAAAGAGAGAAGAGGAGTGGCAAGAAAGATATGAGAGGGATGAATCAAGTGAAAGAAAAATAAAGTGCAAGGAAGGATGTCACGTTGTTGAGAGATGAAACTTCCACTCTTTTTCCAACCATATGCAATCCGACAACGAGGACGTCATCGGTGCCTCGTAGTCATATTTTCTTTTGCCCTTGCACATGTCCACCGTTCTATATCTTCTCATCCTTGATATACCCACATATGGTTTATTCTCATGATCATTGGCTTTGAAAGGAAAACAACCATTAGAGGAAGTTCTTGGCTTGACAATACTTGTGTTGGTTGTGCTAGCCATACCTATAGCTCCACTTTACATGTTATGAGAGACTTATGGGAGGTGAGAGTTTTATAAAAATTGTTTAGGATAGTCACCTCATATGAGCGACATGAAAGAGCATAAAAACCCTCCAATGGAAGCAAAGAAGTAAGCATGGCTAAAATTGAAGACTTTGAGTGAAGAGTTTGAGTTGTGGGGTAAATCTTGACGTGGTAAAGATTCTAAACGCCCATGTTTATGTATGATGATCATTATTTTATGTTTATGTATTAAAGATAAAAGATTGACTAACTTGTGAAGAAAGAACTAGCGGAACACAATTACAACACCTTAGACAAAGTTCTTTTGCGAGTACTTGCTCGAGGACGAGCAAGATCTAAGCGTGGGGAAGATGTTGACGGTGTATTGTGGTACACCAAACATGTTCATTACACTTTGGTTTGGATTTGTTTGTGGAACTAACCCGCCACTAGGCACACTAATCTTATAACAAGTTCATCTTTGTGCATGCATTTGGAAGTGTTGTGTTTATGAAAACATGGACATAAAGGACGGATTCACAACAAGTTCAAAGGAGCAATTAAGGAGTCTTGTTCGTGTTCATGAGCTTGATGAAATCACTTCCAATGGTGGAAAGGACCGAAGTGTTACGAAGGAACATCCCCGAGGATTGAAGCGTAAAGACCGGACTTCATGCAACGAGGATGACATCATCAAAATAGTGCAAGTGGAGGGGGCAAAGTGCATAAATGCATGAGGACCCACGGGAGCGAAGGGGCGACCGAGCTGGGCCGTGATGGGCCTGGGCCAGTCGTCCCAAGCAGGCTGGCCTGGCCCAGTTCCGGGGTCGGTTCGGCCCCCCTTTCCTTGCACCCGAAGGATCTTCAACCCTAAGTCCCTGGAGGTGCCGCCATTCGCAATACAGAGAGCCATTCGCACCGAGAGGCCATCCACAAGCTAGAGAGAGAGGAGGGAGATCTCCGGAGGAGGATTGCCCAACTCGAAGGAAGCACCACCCACAAGTGGAGAAGAAGGAAGACACCGTCGGAAGTGTCACCATGATCAACGATGCCATGTCTAGCACCTTGATGGGGTAATCTTCTCATTTGTCCATGGGTTGCAATCGATCTTGAGATGTAATCACTACTTTGTTGGAACATCTATCTATCATCTTGTGTTAAATATGCTTTGGTGCTTAAGGTTAGCTATCATGTCGTAAAGGGAAGTAAGGGCCCCGATGCTCCCTTGGATCCATTCAATACGCCGTGTCCATCATAGGTCTAGCCACGAGTACCTCCGCGTAGTGACAGTACAGGGGAGGGAAAGGGCGAAACCGTGGTCACAACCCCCGATATATTAGATCGGTTTTCATGTCTTTAAGCGGTTGTATGTTCAAGTATCGTAGACCCATGGGCGAGTGTTTTCTATCTTGATAGCTTAATCGTTCTCTCTAGTGTAGTGTAGTTGTTTTCTAGTTTAATCATAGATAGAGTTTAGGTAAGTTAGTGATAGAGGTAGATCAAACGCTTGTAATCCCCTTGTCCGCGGTTTGACAAGAACCTAGGGAATCCCGTGGTGAAAAAGGTGTAGGTCTGTGCGCTTGCGAATCGTAGGTGGATACGCCTTTTATCTGTCAACAGCCGTACACGACTAGTACTCTCTCCTCAATCCGACTTGTGACCCTACCTCCCAGGCTATATAAGGCGAGGCAGGGACCCCTCTCTCATCATCCGCATCATCTTGTAAACACACCCAACCAATTCAGAGCTACGCAGCATACAAGACGTAGGATATTACGCACATTGCAGCCTGAACCTATCTAAATTGTGTGCCACGTGTCTCTTCCTTCGAGTTACCGATCTCGGTGAGGCCACATTCATCTACCTCGGGTACTCCCCTTGATAGGTTGCTGGTCTAAAACACCGACAATCTCCGGCCTCCAGTGGTCTAGAAGCACGCTGAGGAAGAAGAAGTCGAACTGGAAGCGTGTCATGCGATCCTTCCAAGGAATTGTGTCGCGTAGGCTGTCCCCCTGGACTAACCGCGCTACCTGCAGGAGTCCTGCAGCGCGTAGCCTGAAACAACTAAGGTAATTTATTAGTTACAACAAAAGGATAATGAAGGTACAAACAATAACATAGCATCAGTTCACGTACTTGGGAACCCAAAGGTCGTGGATCCGCAGCAACATGCGCATAGTGAAGGGATGCACATGTCTAACATCCTCTCCGAGGACGGCGGACACGAACGAGTGGTGCTTGTGGTCAATCTCCCTGTCCAACAACTCAGGCGTCATGTACGCCTCAACCTCAACACGAGCGGCCCGAGCTCGAGCTCGAGCTCGCGCCCGAGCCTCGGCCCGAGCTCGAGCTCGGGCCCGAGCCTCGGTTTCGGCCCGAGCCTGTGCCGAGCGTCGTCCATAGGCCGCAATTTCGCATAAAAAATTAAATATACAATTAAGAAACAAGATAAGTAATTTTCTACAATTTTTACAATTTCTAAAACAGATAAACTAATTGTCTACATTTTCAAAATGAGATGAATTAATTTTATAGAATTTCGAAACATACTACAGTAATTGATACAATTTATACACATGCTAAAATAATTTCTACAATATCTACAACAGATAAATTAATTTTCTAGAATTGCTAAATGAATTAAAGTATTGTCTACAATTTCGAAAACAGATAAACTAATTTTCTACATTTTCTCAACGAGATAAATTAATTTTCTATAACTTCTACACGAGTTAAAGTGTTTTCTACAATTTTGAAAGTAGATAAACTAATTTTCTACATTTTCTAAACGAGATAAATTAAATTTTTTACAATTTCTAAATGCATTAAAGTATTTTCTAGAATTTCGAAAATAGATAAACTAATTTTCTACATTTTCCAAATGTGATGAATTAATTTTCTAGAATTTCTAAACTTGCTAAAGTAATTTCTACAATTTCTACATATGCTAAAAGAATTTCTACAATATCTACAACGATAAATTAATTTTCTAGAATTTCTAAATGAATTAAAGTATTTTCTGCAATTTTCAAAACAGATAAACTAATTTTCTACATTTTCTAAACGAGATAAATTCATTTTCTAGAATTTCTAAAAAAACTAAAGTAAATTAAACAATTTCCACAGCACGTAAACTAATTTTCTAGAATTTGTACACATGTTAAAGTAATTTCTACAATTTCTGTAACACATAAACTAATTTTCTATATTTTCTAAACACACTAAAGTAATTTCAACAATTTCTACACATGCTAAAATAATTTCTAGAACTGATAAACTAATTTTCTATATGTTCTAAATAAAAAAACTTATTTTCTAAATATAAACTAATTAAACTAACTAATTTCTAAATTTTCTAATCTAAAAACTAATTTCTAAATCTAAATCTAATTTTCTGCAGTTATTACACTAATTACATTAATTAAAAAAACATACATACTGGAGGGGAGGGAGAGAGGGGTCGCGACTAAGGAGAGAGGGCGAAAGTAGGCGTGGGGGACGACGGCCACCGTCGCCCTTTAAATAGGCGCGGCTGCTGCCGTCCTCCACAGTGGAAAGGGCCTACAGCCGTGGCCCACGGCGGCGCAGCTCTTGCTACTGTGGAGCACGGCGGTAGGGTACCGTGGGGCCCACACCCTGCAGCGGACCGTTGGCGGTCACCTTACCGGCGTGGGTCACGGCGGTAGGCCTTTTCCGTCGTGGCTTACGACAGTTGATGTTTAATTTTGATAAATTTTCAAACGGTCGCGTAATTTTGTAAAATGATTAAAAAATATAAAAATGGGACGGAAGGAGGATAGATAGGTGGGCCGGTGAGCGGGCCAATATCGAAACTAATGCTAAGATCTTGTGGCTCCTTATCATGCGCTTCACTAAAAAAAGAGTGTGAATGAGCTTGTAGTCCAATGGTAGGACGGTTTAGTGGGACGCTACTGTAAGGAATCGAATGCTCGTTAGCCTAAGAGGGGGAGGGGGTGAATTAGGCTAATCTAAAACCTTAACCTATGGCTTCACTGATTTTGCGCAAAGGTAAACTAGAACATACTATCTATATGTGCAACTAGGTTGTTCTAGTGTGAAACTCTCATCCCAAAAGAAGGTTTGCAACCTATAGCCAATCCTAGCATGATACTACTCTAGGAACGTAAAGGCAAGCAAAGATTGCAATAGAGTAAATGCGGAAACGTAAAGGGGATGAGAGGAAGCAAACTCTTGACACGCGATTTATCCCGTGGTATCGGTAGGCACTAAGCCACCCCTAGTCCACGTTGTTGAAGCACTCACACAAGAGTATTGCTTCCCGGTCACCAAGTCTCTCCCAAGAGCACCACTTGACTCGCCACAAAGGCTAGCCACTTAGGCACTTGTCAAGCTCCCTTGGTCACCTTGATGTCACCTCCACTAAGGAGCTTCTCCACCAAGGAAGGGGTCTCCACGTCCCCCACACAAAGTGTCCTCGCCGCTCCACACCAAGCCGGAGGGTCGATGACGATTGCCGGTGAGCCACTCAGGCCCCAAGGCTTTCGGCGAACCTTGTACAACTGGATTCACTCAAGAATCACCTCACAAGGTTGGCACAACCTTGCACTCACTCAGCTCTAAGCTAATCCTAGCACTAAGCACATACACAAAGCATATGCAAGTCTAAGGATGAGCAATTAAGAACTTGGATGGATTGGATATGATCTTCAATGTGTCTTGAACTCCTCTGCACTTCCACACAATCCAGCAACCTCAAATGGGTGAGTGGTGGGGGTATAAATAGCCCAAGACATCAAACTAGCCGTTGGCTAAAAGCTGCTGAAAAAGGTACCATTGGATGATCCGACGCTATGCTTTTCCAGGGCGTCGGTTCATCTAGTGCCCCTCCCACGTCACGTAGCCGTTGAGGTTCTCTGACACAACTGCTCCAACGCTAAGCTCCGACGCTACGTCAGATCATCCGGTGCTGAAGGCCTCACGTCCAAGTCGCCTCTGTTGGATTTCAACTGACCGTCGGATAGACCGACGCTAACCCTGACCAAGGTGTCGTATCATCCGGTGCTGAAGGCTTCGTCTTGGCGCGTCTCTGCAAGAATTCAAACTGAGCGTCGGATAGACCGACGGGGTCCCCACTCAGACCGTTGGATCATCCGGTGCTACCGTCTTCCTTCCTCTTCCTCTACAAGTCATCCGATGCTACTAAATAATGGACCGTCGGTTCATCCGACGGTACCTAGGGTTTGACCCTATGCACCAACTCGTCCGACGATTGCACCGACGCTTGTAAATGAGGAACCATCGGTTCATTCGACGGTGTCTTATCTTATCCTTTTCTTGCTCGGTTTTGACCCTTGTTTTCCTCATTTTTGCATGTAGTTTTCTTGCATCCTTGGGACCTAGAAATGTCTACAAAGACATGCTAGAAAATAATGTTAGTCCCAATGATCTTGTTGTCATGAATCAACAAAATCAAACTCGAACTAATGGCATATGAGGCCATGTTCGCTACAATCTCCCCCTTTTTGGTGATTTATGACAACACAACCAAAGCAAGCATAAACTTGCAAGAATTGACAAAATTAGAACCACTTACACTTGCTTGGATGCTTACCATCATCAAAACTCCCCCTAGATCAAACTTCCCCCTTTTTGATCTTCATGTTCACATTCTCCCCTTTGGTTTTATATCCTTTAAACCACTTGTAAGTATCCTTGAAACCACTTGTAAGCTTAATCCACAAGCTTGCTTTGGTCCCACATTCTCCCCCTTTGGAATAAAATCTCCAAAAAGTCCCAAAGCAAAAGGATCCAAGGAAACTAGCAAGTCCTATCAAGCATAGCTCAAGGAGAAATGTTAAATGCAAGGGAGAAAGCCGCATGAACCATGATCCATAAGTATGATATCAATGAAGATACCATATGTGTGAATAACTAAGGTGGATCACAAGCTCATGAGACTAACATGATACAACCTAAGCTCCCCCTAAGTGTGTGCACAAAAAGGATACCCCTTGTAAGACAAGGGTAGTGAGAACCAAGTGCACAACTACTAACTTGTAAGAAATGGAAGCTTAGAGCATATCATGCAAGGAGGTAGCTTAAAGGACGAGAGATAAAACAAATGGGTTCTTGTTACATTACCACTTGTAGATATCACTTGTAGTCTTTTGATCATTGCATACCTCCGGGGGTTGATCCTCTCTACCTTGTTGGCACCACATTGAGATGAGCCACTTGGAAATGATATCACTAGGTGACACCACTTGAAAGAAGCTTGCATAAAAGACACTTGGGGTACCACAAGGATTAGGAATGTATGAGTACATTACCTTTGAACTTATAAAGACATAAGCTCGCAAAGACATGACTCAATAGCATGAAGCTCATATTGCTATTTTCACTCTTTTAGAGATGTTAGATCACATTGTGAGTGAAATAGCATTCTCTTAGAATGAAATACCGCACCAAAATGCGTCGCTAAGAGACTACATAAGATAAGCTTGAAACAATGTTAGTCCCATAACCAAACCATAGGATGAGCTCCCCCTAAATGTGTGCATTTAGTGTTTGAATCACCAACCAAATGTATGCACATTGCTTATGAAAACAAAAGGGAAGCTAACCCTATAGCTTGCTCATGATGCAACGAGATATATATGAAAACATGCACTATGTAAGAGCAAGTGTAGCTTTCCTACACACTAATCAAACCATGTAGATTGCTCATGGGTTAGCACATGACACAAGCAACCTACCATATGTAAACATTGCAATAAATGAAACCTACACAAGGCAATGGAGCTACAATGATGCAAGAGATAGGTATTAGTTTCCATTACCTCAACCGGGGAACTTGGGCAACACATGTCCAATTTACAAGCTTGGTTTTTAGGCTTGAATCGTCACATTTCCATTGTGCCAAGCCTCCCAAGTCCCCGTCCTCAAGGCCTTCAAGTGGCCTTTGGAACCCAAACCATTTGAGGCCGCTTTATGTTGATGATAACTTCCTTGGGCACCCAAATGGGTTGGTTCCAAACCCGCTCTTCCTTCATCTTCCCAACCTTGTGTGCAACCACCTTGCCATTAGCCTTCTTCTTGATGACGTAGGTGTTGCTCTTGGTCTTGTTCTTGCGGTTGGGCTTGGTGTAGATGTGGGAGCTCTTGATGATGGGCTTCAACTTCTTCTTTTCGCCCTTGTCCATCTTCTTGACAAATTGAGGGCATTTGTAGAACTTGTGCCCTTCTCCATGACACTTGTAGTAAGTCACGGTTGCACCCTTCTCAAGCTTCTTCACCATGGGATCACGGTTATCTTGAGAAGGTTGGACTTGGCTCTCCATGTCTTGAGAGATGTCCAATTGTTCTTCATCATTCTTGCCCTTGCCCATCAAGTTTGCCAACCTCTCTCGGAGCCATTTCACTTCTTGCTTGAGCTCATCATTTTCCTTGCCTATGAGATAATCACATGTTTCTACAACAACATTCTCATGGCAAGATGGTGAGCAAGATTCATCAATTAAATCAATGCAAGAAGTTGAAGCATCTACCTTGGAGATAAGAATTGCACAAGGGATAGATGTTTCATCAAGCTCAAAGGAATTAATTGTTTTAGTCTCATTGCTCTCAAGCTTAGATTTTAGCTCATCACACTCCTTGCTAAGCAATTTGAATTTGCACAACAAATGTTCATAATTTGTAGAAAGGGTGGCACTAAGATCATTGAGAGCATTGAGTTCTTTAATTTCATTAGCTTGTTTTTCAAGCATTCCTTTTTGCTCATGGACTAGCTCAATAAGATCATTGAGAGAGATGGTGTCGGATTCATCATCACTTACATTGTTTTCCATACCTTTGGCCATAAGGCACATGTGTGATGATGAAGGACCTTGCATGAAGCGAGTGGTGAAGTTCTTTCTTGATTCATCGCTTGAGCTAGAAGAACTTGATCCACCACTTGTCCACTCACGGACGGCTATAGTTGCTTCCTGCCTTGGTCTTCTTTCATTGACCACCTTCTTCTTGGGCTTGTGCACGATCTTGGTGAACTTGATGTGTTGATGATGACGCCCTTCTCTCAAGTGGACGTTGTAGCCGTACATGTTGACTTTCTTCACATACTTGAAGATCTTCTTCACGTACTCGGCCACCTGGATTCAACCTCTTCATCACTTGAGGAATATCCACCGTCACCATCATCACCATCATCTTCACTTGAGCTTCTATGAGTAGCCATTCTACTCAACACCTTCTCTTGTTGGCTTGAGAGAGGATGGCTTGTAGTTGGAGAAGATGGTTCTTGGGGCTTTTCATGGGGCACCTTCTTTGACTTGGGCATTAGTTGAAGCTCATGTGCAATGATCTTGCTCAAGATATGCGATGGCTTCAAATCTTCGAGCTTCTTCTCGTAGATGATTGCCTTCACCAAGTCATAATCGGGCTTCCGGAGACTTTGAAGGATCTTGTTGTTGATGTTTAAGTCTGTGATGTCCTTCACACCTAAAGCATTGATCTCATTGACAAGCACATTTAAGTGTGAGTACATAGATTCGGCATTTTCATTTGCAAGTTGCTTAAAGCTATTGAATTCCTCAAGGAGACAACCGTAGCATTCATTAGCAACTTCTTTTGAACCCTTGTTTTGCTCCTTGATGGTTTTCCATAGATCATGAGCATTTTCACAAGTAAAAACTCTATTGAAAACGCCTACATCTAGTGAGGACAAAATGATACTTTTAGCAATTACATCAAATTGCTTTTCCTTTCTAGTACCATTTTTCATGCCCTCATCGGTGACTCTCCAAACATCAAGATCCTTTGCTTGGAGATAAGCCTCCATGAGAACCTTCCACCGAGGATAGCCCGTGCCATCGAAATGTGGAGCCAAACCTATGGTATCCACCTCTTTCATTCCTCTATAGAGCAACTCACTAGGTGGTGAAGCCTAACCGTTCCAATGAGCCGGTTTTCACAATTTACCAATCGAATTGGCGTATCCTTGTGAAGGAAGTGAGTCATGGCTTTGATACCACTTGTAAGGAATCGGATGCTCGTTAGCCTAAGAGGGGGAGGGGGTGAATTAGGCTAATCTAAAACCTTAACCTATGGCTTCACTAATTTTGCGCAAAGGTAAACTAGAACATACTATCTATATGTGCAACTAGGTTGTTCTAGTGTGAAACTCCCATCCCAAAAGAAGGTTTGCAACCTATAGCCAATCCTAGCATGATACTACTCTAGGAAAGTAAAGGCAAGCAAAGATTGCAATAGAGTAAATGCGGAAATGTAAAGGGGATGAGAGGAAGCAAACTCTTGACACACGATTTATCCCGTGGTATCGGTAGGCACTAAGCCACCCCTAGTCCACGTTGTGGAAGCACTCACACAAGAGTATTGCTTCCCAGTCACCAAGTCTCTCCCAAGAGCACCACTTGACTCGCCACAAAGGCTAGCCACTTAGGCATGTCAAGCTCCCTTGGTCACCTTGATGCCGCCTCCACTAAGGAGCTTCTCCACCAAGGAAGGGGGTCTCCACGTCCCCCGCACAAAGTGTCCTCGCCGCTACACAACAAGCCGGAGGGTCAATGACGATTGCCGGTGAGCCACTCAGGCCCCAAGGCTTCCGGCGAACCTTGTACAACTGGATTCACTCAAGAATCACCTCACAAGGTTGGTGCAACCTTGCACTCACTCAGCTCTAAGATAAGCCTAGCACTAAGCACATACACAAAGCATATGCAAGTCTTAGGATGAGCAATTAAGCACTTGGATGGATTGGATATGATCTTCAATGTGTCTTGAACTCCTCTGCGCTTCCACACAATCCAGCAACCTCAAATGAGTGAGTGGAGGGGGTATAAATAGCCCAAGGCATCAAACTAGCCGTTGGCTAAAAGCTGCTGAAAAAGGTACCGTCGGATGATCCGACGCTATGCTTTTCCAGGGCGTCGGTTCATCCGGTGCCCCTCCCACGTCACGTAGCCGTTGAGGTTCTCTGACACAACTGCTCCGACGCTACGTCAGATCATCCGGTGCTGAAGGCCTCGCGTCCAAGTCGCCTCTGTTGGATTTCAACTGACCGTCGGATAGACCGACGCTAACCCTGACCAAGGCGTCGGATCATCCGTGCTGAAGGCTTCGTCTTGGCGCATCTCTGCATGAATTCAAACTGAGCGTCGGATAGACTGACGGGGTCCCCACTCAGACCGTCGAATCATCCGGTGCTACTATCTTCCTTGCTCTTCCTCTGCAAGTCGTCCGATGCTACTAAATAATGGACCGTCGGTTCATCCCACGGTACCTAGGGTTTGACCCTGTGCACCAACTCGTCCGACGATTGCACCGACGCTTGTAAATGAGGGACCGTCGGTTCATCCGACGGTGTTTTATCTTATCCTTTTCTTTCTCGGTTTTGACCCTTGTTTTCCTCATTTTTGCATGTAGATTTCTTGCATCCTTGGGACCTAGAAATGTCTACAAAGACATGCTAGAAAATAATGTTAGTCCCAATGATCATGTTGTCATGAATCACCAAAATCAAACTCGAGCTAATGGCATATGAGGCCATGTTCGCTACAGTTACCCATCAGGATTCAAATCCCGGTGCTCGCACCTTTTCCTGGATTTATTTCGGGATTTTCCGGCATTATGCATTAAGTGGTAAGCGACGTTCCCGTCGACGACGATGCGCCGGTGATGACTTCGGGAATCTCCTCATATGGGTAGTGTTTGCGTACGTGTGTTCACAGGGGTCAGTGTGCGTGCGTGTTGTGAACATCTGTGTTGTAGTGTGTAATTCTAAAAAAACTAAGAAAACTAAAAAAAGAAGCAGTCTTCTGCAGGTCCCCTGATATCCAATAATATCTTGCATGTAAAATACAAGGAGTGATATGCTAAGGTGCTAATTACGACTCTGACATTGTAAAACGAGGATGTACAAGCATCTGTAGGTTTCGCCGGGGACGAGTTCGAAGTTGCCAACTGCAAAACTAGTAGAGAACAAAACTTGGCTATTTCAAGGCAGTTCGATCATCCATCGACGTGTAACGGGCATATGCGTGGCTTCGTTCTCTGAAAAAATAGTTATTTTTTGAATAAGTCGCTGAAGACAATGCGTGTTTCATTTATATAGTAGAAAAAAAATTCTAAGATCAGAACCCTGAGAGGCCATAGCAGGAAAAAAAGAAAAAAAAAGTATTGACTAGTGTTCACTCCGAATATCAAACAATATGCCAAGCACGGAAAATACAACTATTTAATGAGATTGCATAAGTGCAAGTATAGTTAGTCTTACTTAGCAGGCTGTAAGGTGTTCCACGTCATCAAATTCCTACGTGGAAGAGTGAGAAGAGAGAAGAGAGAAGGAAGCGGGCTTTTCATCAATCGCCGCTGCAACACAAGAACCGAGAAAAGTACGCCAGCTTGCAGCCTGGTGGCCGCTTCGTTCCTACACCCTCCGTCCCAAGATAAGAGTCGTCCGGAATCCGTGACTGTGAGAACACAGTTTTCTAGCGACACTTATTGTGGGACGGAGGGATTAAGATTGATGCATTGAATATTTAATTATTGCTCAAACAGTCAACCTAACAGCCAGCCTATTATATGAGGTTTTGTTGGTGATGAATGCTTTAGGTGACATGGCGTTTGTATACAGCCAGCAGCTGGCTGGGTTATTAGCCATGCTCTTACGTGCAAAGTTATAACACGAGATGCTATACTGTGTTTAACACGAGAAAGTACGACAAGTGTACCCATACCCAGATAACCTATATATAATATATATAGAGTATGCCTGCGTGTAGCTAGCTGCCAACAGCAAAACTAGAGAACAATGGGGTCGTGTAGGCAGCTCGATCCATCGTCGACGTGTAGCTTCGCCAGCTGGCCTGCGGCTCGCCAAGTCGCCAGGCGTCCCTCCGCTCCCGGTGCCGGGCGACCTCCTGGTCGTTCTTCGCGACGCAGTGCGGTGAGCACCGCGCCCAGAGCGGGTTCGGCGAAGGCCCACCGCACTGCACGCACACGTTCGGCTTCCGTCGCAGCAAGGGCAGCAACATCAGGTCGCCGTATAGTCCTCGCCCACCACGGGATCGCCCAGTATCCTCTCCACGTGAGCAAGCCACTTCTCGTCACCCCTGCAGCGGATGTAGTGCCGGCCATCGCGCTCCTCGATGCGGCGGACGATCCGGTCACGGCCGCAGTCGCGGTGGTGGCGCTGGCATATGCCCGTGCCCGTGCTGAAGGCGCACCCGCACCTGATGCAGTAGGCGTCCCTGGCGAAGCGCGCGGCGAAATCCTGCTCGAGGATCAAGTTGACGAGGTAGTCCTTGATCGGGTCCCCGTCCGGCGGGTAGCGCTTGCAGAAGGTTGGCTGGCCGGCGTCGTTCACGCCGACGGGGATTACAGAGCAGCGCCATGCACAGTGGTCCTCGTAGCAGCAGTGGGAACAGAAGGCCCGCCAACAACCCATACAGTAGCTGTCGCGCCGGCACGTCCGCGACAGGTCCTCCTCCATATACCAAGCCGCCTGCTCGCTTTCCGTTCCTAGTCATCTGCCACTACCGGAACTTCAGTCTTTGCCTAGAGTCTGGTTCTGTGCCGAGAGCAAATAAAAAACTCTCGGCAAAGAAGGCTTTGCCGGGAGCTTTTTGTTTGCCTCTCGGCAATTTCTGTGCCGAGAGCCAAACAAAAAGCTCTCGGCACAGAAAAAAACACTCGCCAAAGATTTCTTTACCAAGTGCAATTTTTTTTGGCTCTCGGCAAAGAAAATTTAAAAAATTACTTTTTTGCTTCCAATTTTTTTCTATCCTCAACATACACTTATACAAAACTTATGCTCAAATTTGACATAATTTTAACTTTGTTTGCTATATTTAACAATTTTACTTCTTTCTAGATATTTTTTCGCATACGTTAGATATGAACTGCAAATGCATGAAATTATATAGTAAAGTTGGTGAAAACATGATATTCATATTCATGAGACATATCTAAGATCATGTACATGAAATCAAGCTAGATTTCCGACATTTGGTTCTTCGATCCTGATGAAGATCGTAAGGTAGAATGGTTAAAAAATTGTATAAAATTCAAATGAAGTTTGAAAATCACGAAATTTGTCAAGTACTCATGATATCATATGAGGAGGTTGTGAAAAAAAATTGAGTATGTTTTGAACACATGAACACGTAAGTTGTTTAGAAACTGTAACATCTCACGAGAAGTTTCTAAAAATTTGAACTAATGTGATTAGGTTTGAAGTATTAGAGAAATTCAAAATTGAGTTTGACTAGAAAAAAATTCTACAATTAATGTACAACATAATTAGTCTTGTTACGTTTTGTTAAATTATCAAATCTATATGCTGTTTTAACAATTATTTTTAAGTAATGTACAACATAATCATTTTCAAAACTGAGGGCTCTTTGCCGAGAGCAGGCTGACGTGGCTCTCGGCAAAGACAGCAAACCAGCGCCCAAACCAGCCCAAACGGCCCAACAAAACCCCCGCGGCCCACCACCATCCTGCGAACCCTAGCTACATAAATCCCCCCTCCCCCACCCAATCGCCCCTGCCTCCTCCCATTCACTCCACGCCGTCGTCGCCTCACTCAATCTCTCCGCCTCGCCGTCTACCTTTCTCCCTCCCAGCCGAGCACAACCACCTCCCTCCTCTCCTTCAACGCCGGCAGAGCCTCCTCCACCTCACCCGTTCCGGTCTCCGCTGCCCCACCCTCGCCGTCCCCCTCCTCCCCCCCTCGCTCGCCCCTCACCTCGTGGCGAGGAGCGGCGGCGGGGCGAGGCGCGGTGGCGGCGGATCCCGCGCCCGCACGCCTCACTTCGCTCTCCCTCGTGCAGGATCTACGACGGCGGATCTGCGGGAAGCTCGAGGTTGGACAGCCGCGGGAGGATCGACGACGGCGACATCTGTCGCGGCGCGGCGGGTGGATCGACGACAACGACCTCTATCCCGGCGGCGAGGGGATCTAAGACGGCGACCACTGTCCCGGCGGCTGGCGGATCTACGGCGGTGGCCTTAGGCTCGGGCTGCGACGGCGAGCGGGTGGTGGCGGCGGGCGGCCACGAGCTCGATCCGCGACGGCGGGCGGGCGGGCGAGTGGTGGTGGCGGGCGGCGGTAGTGGTGGTGACGGCTGCGGTGGTGGTGTGGGTCGGTAGTGGTGGCGTGCGGCGGTGGTGGTGGCGTGTGGCGGTGGTGGTGGCGGCGGTTCTGGTGGTGGTTGTGGGCGGCGGTGGTGGGCCAGGGCAGCTGGCCGGTGGGCCCGCTGCCTTGGAATTGCTTTTTTTGTTTTATGAAAATTTCTTTTGCCGAGAGCTTTCCCACTCTCGGCACACCTGTGACGAGAGGATCCGACGTGGCTCTCGGCAAAGAGGCCTTCGCCGGCCCAGCGGTACCGAGAGCGCTGTGTCGAGAGTTCCCTCTCGGCACAGGCTGTGCCGAGAGGGATTGGGCCTTTGCCAAGAGCATCGCACTCTCGGCAAAGCCATAGAATCTGGTAGTGTGCCCACGTCGGCTCCATGCCAAAATCCTCCATGTACCAGGAGCGAGAAGTCGTTATGCGTCGATCGTCCGTCCCGGGCTAGGCGTTGTTGGAGCTTTTTGCTACTGGCGCTTCGGTTGCTCGGCCGGTACGGTGCTCCGTTATATGGGGGCCAATGCCGCCTGGAGCTAGTCTTCTAGGTCGTGTGGTCGGAGTCGGGGTCGGTCGTAGACGGGAAGCGGCGGAAACGATGGGGAAGTCTGCGGTCCAAGTCCGTCGTCGGATTACTCGTACAATGGCGCGGCCTGCTGCCTGATGAAGGCACAGTTTCTATGTCCCGGACATCGACGCACAAGCAGCTCGCCACGGGTCCGGATCTCACGAGTTGCCGCGGCAGATTCGCGGTCGCGGAGGGCGCACGCGCCGGCGGGGAGGACGTACGCCGCTAAATATTGGAAAAAAATTGGGTGCGCACCGGGCGCACCGCAGCCCCGGTGCGCACCCCCTCGTGTCTCGCCGCGATTCGGCCGGAGCACCGGCGGCACGGCACCATCGGCTCGACCCCGCACGGCTCCATACTACCCGTGACCCAATCGGCTCATGCTTCGTCCCTAAGTCTACCGCTTAGTGCTGCAATCAATTTTTTGAGTTCTCTTAAAAATACTTCACTCCAACATCTAGCTCAACAAATGAGAGTACATGTTCATCAATGTTCATAGATTCCATTTTGCTACTATAAAGTCAAAATTTAGATGGAAAGTTGCTCGTAAATAATTTTCAAAAACAGCTAAATGATGTTGTTTCAGACTTTACTCGGTCCTCTAAGTCTGGCGCCCAATGCTGCAATCAATTTTTGGAGTTCTCTTAAAATTACATAAATCCAACATCTAGCTCAAAAAATGAGAGTACATGTTCACCAATGTTCATAGATATCATTTTGCTACTGTGAAGTCAAAGTTTAGATGCAAAGTTGCTCAGAAATAATTTTCGAAAACAGCTAATGATGTTGCCCTAAGTCAGGCGCCGAGTGCTGCAATCAATTATTGGAGTTCTCTTAAAATTACTTAACTCCAAAATCTAACTCAACAAATGATATTACATATTCACTAATGTTCATAGATCCCATTTAGTTATTTTAGAGACAAAGTTTATATGCAAAGTTTCTCAGAAATAATTTTCAAAAACAGCTAAATGATATTGTTTCAGACTACTTTTCTCCGTAAGTCTGAAACAACATCAGTTATCTGTTTTTGAATTTATTTCTGAGCAACTTTGCATCTAAAATTTGACTTCACATTAGCAAAATGGTATCTCTGAGCATTTGTGAACATGTACTCTCATTTTTTGAGCTAGATGTTGTATTTAAGTAATTTTAAGAGAGCGGCAAAAATTGATGTCAGCACTGGACAACCTTGGCGCCAGACTAGGCTGCTTGACCAGTGACGCTCAGGGAAGTTTGCAATTATTTTGTGGGCAATTTTATTTGTAAGATAGCATATTTTGTTGATGACATATTGGAAGTCAATATTTAACATGGTTTAATTGTTTGGAATAGTATAAGATGATTACTATTTTTAATCGAAGCCTAAAGTTGGAACTTTGTCACTGTTTCATCGTTGTTAACTGACGAAACTGAGCGAGCATTCAGTTTGCCAGGTCGTGGGAGACAAACCGTGCGGACTGCGGAGACGTTCCTATTGAGCCGAGGGAGGCCAGGGATGCAGCGGAGGGCGGCATCGCACGGCCTGGACGTCAGATACGCTAGCACGGCCATCGCGAGGGGGTGCGCACCGGGGCTGCGGTGCGCCCGGTGCGCACCCAAATTTTTTCCTAAATATTATGTATCGCTTTTCTCTTCGTGTCGCTGAAGGCCCACGCGCGCGCCGCAGTGGATTTTGTTTTGGGCTTCATGGATTTCGGGTCGTGTGTAGATGGGCTGTTTGTGCGAGCGCGCCCTGGCCCAGTCGTCGTTGTGCGGTTGGTTGTGCGCGAGTCTTAAATACGTTTTCACTGGTGCCTTGTGCGTTGTGCGGTTTCACTCTCTGCGCTTCTCTGGTGAGGCAGTGGTTCTCGATCGAGAGGCTGATTCTCCGACGGTTCTCCGGTGGCGGTTGCGGCGGCTCGTTCCAGATTGCGGCGGCGGTGGCACTACCGGAAACGCAGCCTCTACCGAGAGCTCTGCTCTGTGCCGAGAGCCAGATCCAAAGCTCTCGGCACAGGGACGCTTTGCCGAGAGCAAAAGATCGAGCTCTCGGCACAGAAAAAACCCGCGGTACAGACGTACTGTGCCGAGAGGGAACAGAGCCGCCTCTCGGCACAGCCGACGACTCACGGCACAGAGGAACTGTGCCGAGAGCTGCAGGAGTGGGCCCTCGGCACAGCCGGGACCTCACGGCGCAAAGTAACGACCGCCACGTCCGTTGGCCCGGCCATCAGATGTGCCGAGAGCCCACCTATGGCCTCGGCACAGAAATCTGTGCCGAGTGCCTGACAAAGGCTCTCGGCAAAGAATTAAAAAAAATCAAATTCACACATTCAAACCTTTTCTTCATCAACCTACACCCCTACAAAAAGCATATGCTCAAATTTCACATAAAAATAGATATTTATTTTGTATTTAACAATTTTATTTCGTTCTAGCTAGCTAGTTTCACCGTACAGTAGAGCTCCGATATGAACTCGAGGTGCATGAAATCATGAAGTAAAGTTAGTGAAAAATGATATTCATGTTCATGAGGCATCTTCAATACCAATTACATGAAATGACGCTAAATTTTCGACATTTGGCTCATCACGATGAACATCGTGAGATAGAACAAGTTAAGAATTGTATAAAATTCAATGAAATGAAACCTTCAAATTGTTTCTAACAGAAAACAAGTTTGGCAACGAAAGTCTTTACAGACACCAATCCAGAGCATCAAAATGGGAGGTCAGCAAGGGCCAAAGGAGCTAAGGACAGCTTACAAACGGAAGAAAAATGGTTCTGGCTTGCTCTCCGGTTAACTTACTTGCTAGTGACAAGCCTAGACGAGTAGACTCTACAACCGATTAGTACGGGTTAACAACTTAACACACCACTACTAATTAAGCTTTGAGACGGTTGACACTTGGCCATCACACAAAATTCCTATGACCAAACCCGTGCACTCGAACAAAATCCAAGAGACCAGAATCTGCAAGCAGTCATCTTTCACTAGCTAGGTGCCATGGGCCATGATGAGCTGCCTCCTCTTGAACCTCTCCTTGAAGCACATCTGCCTGAGCTTCTTCGTCCTCTCATCTTCATCCTCTCATCCAACACCATATTAGGTCTCTCCTCTATCATCTCTTTCTCGTGCTTCAGGCTTTCCACCACCATCCTCGTTAGATTTCCGTCCTCTTGCTCGGTCAGCTTCCTGAGGTCCTGCTAGACATGCACTCCATCACTCCATGTTCGTCAGTTCTTCCAGACAAATCTTATTCTAGTAAAAACTCCCAACGAATTGAATTCCATGACAATATGCTCCAACGAGAGAATAAGCAGAAACCTGGATGTTGTCGATGAGTGTATTCAGGCTCTTCTCCTTGCGGTGCGGCCACCGCGCGATGCCGAGCTCCCTGCACCGCTTCTTCAGCATCGTGACCCCGACTTTGAGCTCCTGCACCGTCTGCTTGATCGGCATGCAGAAGTGCCGCGACACCAGCTCGAACGTCAGCGCCTTCTTCCCTGGTCCAATTCTCGGATGCCCAACTGCACCCTTCTGCACACTGCTAGTGTCGTGCTCCAGCTTGATCAGTGCCTTCTCGCAGTCGCCGTCCTTGCTCTTGCCTCGCGCTTCCTCCTCCTCCACCTGAGCCCAAAAACTCGCGAAGTCGACCTCAAAGAGGCAGCCAAGCTCGTCTGCATTTACATGAGAAAGTAACTGAGAACATGAATTAATTCCAGAAACTTTTGTATTAGTAGGGAAAGATATCTGCCGGTACCTTGAGAGGAGCTTCTCTTTGAACATGAAATGGCAAGGAAACACTGAGCTGAGAACCACGCTTCCTCTTCGAGATGGTAGTGAGAGAGCTAGATCGAGTGCGAAAGAAACTGGAAGTACATGAAATCATGAAGTAAAGTTAGTGAAAAATGATATTCATATTCATGAGGCATCTTCAATACCAATTACATGAAATGATGCTAAATTTTCGATATTTGACTCTCTCATCACGTTGAACATCGTGAGCTAGAACAATTTAAAAATTGTATAAAATTCAAATAAAGTTTGAAAATCACGACTTTTGTGGAGCACTAATGATATCATCTGAGGAAGTTGAGAAAAAAATTGACAACATTTTGAACACCGGGACACGTACGTTGTTTAGAAACTCGAACATCTACACGGAGAGTTTCAAGGAATTTAAACTAATGTCAATGGGTTTGGAATAATCTAAGGGAAATTCAAAATTGACTTTGAGTACAAGAACCCTTTTATAGTAATACACATCATCAGTGGTGACATAATAAATTTTTGGAAAATTTAGTGGTTGTTTGCTATTTTCTAATTTTTTTTGAATAAATAATTTTTCTGTGCCGAGAGCAATCCTCTCGGCAAAGAGTACTGTATCGAGAGTTTTAGTCCTGTGCCGAGTGCTTTGCCATAGCTCTCGGCAAATAAGAAAAAAAATCATTTTTAGGTTTCCAAAGTTTTTCCTGGATCAACATACACTCCTACAAAGCATATGCTCAAATTTCACATAAAAATATATATTTATTTTGTATTTAACAATTTTATTTCAGTCTAGCTAGTTTCCCCGTAGAGCTCCGATATGAACTGGAGGTGCATGAAATCACGAAGTAAAGTTAGTCAAAAAATGATATTTATGTTCATGAGGCATCTTTAAGACCAATTACACGAAATGACGCTAAATTTTCGACATTTGACTCTCTCATCACGTTGAACATCGTGAGCTAGAGCAATATAAAAATTGTATAAAATTCAAATAAAGTTTGAAAATCACGACTTTTGTCGAGCACTAATGATATCATCTGAGGAAGTTGAGAAAAAATTGACAACATTTTGAACACTGGGACACGTACGTTGTTTAGAAACTCGAACATCTCGCGGGGAGTTTCAAGGAATTTAAACTAATGTCACTAGGTTTGCAATCTAAGGGAAATTCAAAATTGACTTTGAGTACAAGAACATTTTTATAAGTAATACACATCATCAGTGGTGACATATTAAGTTTTGGAAAATTTTCGTGTCTGTTTGCTATTTTCTTAAATAATTTTGAATAAATACTTCTGTGCCGAGAGCATTAATGCTCTCCGCAAAGAAGCTGCAGGTGGGCCCATCGAGGATCTGTGCCGAAAGCTGGACCGTCTCGCTCTCGGCACAGATGGGAGCACGTGCCAAGTGGCTCTCGTCCTGTGTTATTGCCAAGTGGGCCCCGCTCTCCCTGCCGTGCCGAGAGCCGGATCTAAAGCTCTCGGCACAGATAGCTACAGGCGCTGCCATGTGGGCCTCGTCCTCCCTCTGTGCCGAGAGCTAGATCCAAAGCTCTCGGCACAGATGGTTACGGGCGCTGCCAGGTGGGCCCCGCCCTCCCTCTGTGCCGAGAGCGGGGATGCGGTTCTCGGCACAGAGGGAGAACGGGGCCCACTTCACAGTGCCGTTGTCTCCCCTACACTGTCGTCACCCACACACACACACAAGACACGAACACTTAGCACGCGCCGACCTCGCCCGCCCGCCGTGCGCCCCCGCCCCGCCGGAGCTCGCCCGCCCGCCACGCCGCTCTACCCTGCCACACCTCGCGTGGATGGGGTTAGTTTCTATGGTCTACTACGATCCGAGACAGAGTTTCGGCGACACCTCCCCATTGTTCTCGGGATACACAATCTCCCTAACGGGACGTGTATTTGGAGAACAATGGGGAGGTGCCGCCGAAATTTCGTCTCGGACGGAGTAGACCATAGAAACTAACCCCATCTACGCATCGACGGTGGGATTAGGACCTATCTTTACCTATTAGAATGTCTAGACAGTGTGTAGGTGATGCAATGTTTTTATATAACTCGTTGATATGATAGAGAATGGGTGACCGTCAGTGGATGTACAATGGATGGGCAAGTGCTGGTCGTATGACACAGGAATGGATTAAAAATGCTCAAGCTTTTCTTGATGAAGCATTTAGCAAGGTAAAGGGCCTAAAGACAGTAAAACCACATGGTGCCCCTATAGCCGCTGTGGAAACTCACGTCGTATTACAAAGGTGGAGATGGCATCACATCTCTATAGGAATGGATTTACGAGAGACTATTCAAAGTTGACCCGCCACGGTGAAACCAGTCGAATGAGAGACGAGGTTGTGAGGCAACACATCGGAGAGCTTGATGGTGATGCTGGAGTACCACACATGATAGATGACTTTCATGCGGCACATTTTCAAGAAGAAAGTCGAGAGGAGGAACCAGAGCCAAGCGCGAAGGCGTATTATGATATGTTGGTTGCAGCACAAAAACTTCTTCACCAGCACACTAAACTATCTCAATTATATTCCATCGGCCGCCTGATGGCCGTAAAGTCTCAGCATAACATGAGTCGAGAATGCTTTGATGCTTTGCTGACCGTTTTCGACGACATGCTTCCCAAAGGTCACATTTTGCCGAAGAACATGTATGAAGCACAAAAAGTCCTTCGTGCACTTAAGATGCCATACGAGCAGATACATGCCTGTCCGAACGGATGCGTCTTATTCAGGAAAGAACATGAGAATGCGATGCACTGTCCGAAATGTAAAGCATCTTGGTTCATGGAGGTAGACTCTGCTGAGGGTAAAAAACGCAACTCATGATCCCAGTAAGTGTCCTACGGTACCTCCCGCCCATACAATGGCTCCAACAGATGTACATGACCGAAGAAACTGCGAAGCAAATGAAATGGCACAAAACGGGTCATCGATACAGTGATAACCTGACACATCCATCTGATGCCCTAGCATGGACAAAGTTTGATGAGAAACATGCTGACAAAGCGGTAGAGGCTCGAAATGTACGTGTTGCGCTAGCAACAGATGGGTTCAATCCATTTGGAATGACGGCTGCCCCGCACACGAGTTGGCCCGTGTTTGTTATCCCCCTCAATCTACCCCCCGGCATCATCTTTCAACGTCAATACATATTCGTGTCGTTGATAATTCCTGGATACCCGGGAGATAATATGTGTGTGTACATGGAGCCTCTGATTGATGATTTGCTCAAGGCTTGGAATGAAGGGGTGACGACATACGACCGAGCTACGAAGACAAACTTCAAAATGCACGTGTGGTACATGTACTCCATGCATGACATGCCGGCTTATGGGTTGTTTTGCGGCTGGTGTGTCCACGGGAAGTTCCCTTGCCCAGTATGCAAGGCAGCTCTGGGGTTCATTTGGTTGAAGAGGGGTGGCAAGTATTCTTCGTTTGACAAACATCGACAATTCCTGCCTGCTGACCATCCATTCAGACTAGATACCAAGAACTTCACGAAAGGTGTTGTAGTTAGAGATCCACCACCGTACATGATGACAGGTGCTGAGATTCAAGCTGAGGTAGACAGTCTCTGTGACACCCTAAAATTCCATCACTGAAATCACTTAGCAACTTAAAATGTCTTAGGTATTTAAGGAGATTAAAATGCTAAATAAAATTGAGCTCTAAAAATACTAAAGATAATATAATAAAGTTAGAAACAACAAGTGTATGTGCATCATCATTTGGCTTGCATAGTTTTTGGTTGCTTGTGTGGTCTCTAAAAAGTCTATAAAATATTTGAGAAAGGTTTGCAAAAGTTTGATTTGAATTTGGGTTGAAAATGGATTTGAAAATGAAGTTTGAAAAAGAGAAGAAAAAAAAAGACAAAAGTGCGCCCGGCTCTATTTGGCCCAGGCGGCCCAGCCCAACTCCCTGCGGGCCCACCGCTCCCCCCCTTTCCCTTTTCTTTTTCGCAGCGGCGCCGACAGGCGGACCCCACCTGTCAGCCCCTATTCCCCTCCTTCCTTTCTTCTTCCCCGCGTCCGCGCCGGCCGCCGCCGCATGCCGCTGAATCCGCCTCGCCCCCGCCCTCTCCCCTTCCTTTCCCTTCACCGCGAGCATGCCAATTAAGGCAATTACTCTCCACCCAAACCCCACGGCTGTTTCCCTTACTATCTTTAAGCCCGGACGGCCCGCCGGCCATCAATGGCAAGTCGCCGCCGCCCCGACCCCTAGCCGCTTCGCCTACCCTCCCTCGGGCCCTTATAAGCTTGCTCACGCACTCCTTGGCTCCCCTTTCGCCTCTGCAACACACACACGCCCGAGCCCGAGCTCACCCCAACGGCCGCCGCCGCCCGCGTTTCCGCCGCCGCCGTCGATTCGTCGCCGCCGGTGAAGGGCTAGGCCTCCCGCCCGTTTCTTTTGATCACTAGGTTCGCAAGGAGCTTGACAAGCTCTTGTGCCTGCAGTTCACGCTCTCGACGCCCGTGGCGCCCGCGCCCGTGCTCGCCGGAGCGCCGCCCGAGCCGCCGCCGTCACCAAGCCGCCCCGTTGCCGCCTCCTTTCCACCCTTCGGCCCGTCCTCATCGCCCGTGTGTGGTAAGCAACTCTCCCCGCCCAATTTGCCTCCTTATCGCGCCCGCGTGCCCTCCCCGCGAGCTCGCCGGGAGAAGCGGCTCCGCCCCCTTCCGCGCCGGCCACCGTGAGAGCTCGAGCCCCTCCCCCCGAACCCCTAGATGCGTGCGCAATCCCCCCCCCCCGCGTGTAGCACCCGCTCGTGCACGAAAAGACGGCCGGGAGCTCACCCCGCAGCTTGCGCCGGCGAAGCGCCGCCGCGCGCGCGCCGCGCCGCCCCCGTTCCCGCGACATCGCCGCCGCCCGCCGCACGCATTCATCCAGCGCCGTTGGATCACGCGCGGACGATGGGGATCGCATACCCCTTCGGCTTAAGTGGTTGGTCCACGGTGGACCCATGGACCGCGCCCACGGCCGGGTCCACGGTGCACCCTTGCGCCATCCGCCGTTGGATCTCAGATCCACGGTGCTGAGTGGCGGTTTTGTTTAAGAGCCCCTGGGTTTTCATATAATAGCCGGCCGGTCCTTCCACCTTTGAAAATAATCACAGTTAGGTCCTGATTCTTGCAAACTAGCCCCTATCTACCCTGTTTAATCTTGTTTTAAGCCCTTTTCACTTCTTTTTGCACTTAAACCCTCTGATTTAATTTATAAAAATGTTTTAGCCCCTGAATTTATTCATAAACAACCCTGTGAACATAGTTTTCTTGCAAATAGGCCCCTGAAAACTGTTTTAATCATATCTTTCTCATTTTAACTCCGTTTTTAGCGTTCTATATACCGAAATGATCGTCTCGACGAGTAGAATCTTTTAAACAGTAAATTTACCAGTTTTATTACTGTTTGGTGTACTGTTTTGTTTATTGATTGTTATCCATGTTTGACTCGTAGATATCGTGCCTGTTTCGTCTGAGCTCCCTGTCGGAAGTGATCAGGAAGAACCTGTCTTTGAAGAGGATTTCACCCAGCTTGTAGAGGAAGGCAAGTGGATTTCCCCCTCTGCATAATCTTTTTGAACCTATGTCACTGCATGCTAAATATTGTTTACTGTTCCTGATGTTATGCATAAATCTGATGGGCAAACACCTAGCTAAGGATTTGACTAGATGCTTTATCACTTTACCTTGATCAACCCTGTTTAAACAAATGTTTGGGGTAGATAAATGCTTAGCTTGCTCAACATAGGTTTGGTTATGCTTGTTTATGTTATACATCTCGCTTTGCTTATAAACATGTTTGTGCTTAAACCAAGATAACTTGATATAATCGGAACATGGAGAACCACCCAAGATAACAAGACAACCACACCACATGGCTCGGCTTAGCCAATTAATTAGGAGAGGTGGGGTAGCCGATAGCTCTTTTCCGAGAGGGGCACAGGGGGCCGGAGTTGAAGGGGTATAGCCCTGGTCCTTTTGGGGTAGCAGCCTTGGCTAAGGTGTTGACCACTAGGGAGGGTTATGGCCCGCTCCGCTACCGTAACCGTTGCGGGTCGTTGGTTTCTCTTCTTTCCTTTGTAAAGGCTTCGTAGTGGACCCCTAGCCACTCACCTTGGAAGTGTTTAAGGGTCTAGCTAACCCGGCAAGATGGGGAACACGAACCGTGGGTAAAGTGTACAACCTCTCGCAGTGTAAAACCGATCGATCGCCCGTGCTCACGGTCACGAGTGGCTTGGACCCTCACATGATTAATAAACTTGAAGATTAATGCAAATCGTGGGTTGGAGGTTCGGTTTGAGGTTTCTTTTAAAGGTTAAGTGGGTTGGTATACACTTACATCTAGTAACTAGGGGCTTGCTAATAAAACTTGACCAACTTATAAAATGCTTACCGCTGTGAACCATAGCCTATCCTTGATAGCCTTGCATTTTTCCCCCACTTGCTGAGCTCCAACCATAAGTGTGCTCACCCTTGCTTACCGCTGTTCAGAGGAGAACGTCGGAGGCGAGGACGAGTACTGGAGTGACTTCGAGGAGTTCTAGGCATGCGGATCCCCCGCCATCATGCCCGTGGATGTCGCCGATGGAGTTGCTCGTCGTCGTTTAGTTATCGTTTTGTTCGGACCTTCGAGTCCACCCTTATGGATGTAATAATGAATATCATACTCGGTTTAAACTCTTGTACGTTTTATTACAAAGCAATGGTATTACTCTCGTTTTGTCTATCATGTGTGTGTAAATGATCCTGGCGCACATATGAGATGCATTCGGTTTTCCTTGTAAAATCGGGTGTGACAAAATGGTACCAGAGCCGTGATGACTGTAGGACGCAGCCTTAGTTAGAAATGGACGAAATTAAGGATTCATGTTCTAGAAAGCCTCATCATGCTTCAAATCATCTTATTTACGCACTAAAAATCTAATTTAATTTTGTTTATCATTTTAAACTATCATTTTGATTTATTCTCGCACTCGAGATCGGCTTTGCTTTGACAGATGGCCGGACTTACATGACCCCTCGCAAGAGCACCGGTGGGCGTTTCCCTACCGGGACGCCTTGGCCCCTCGCCATCGCCTTGAAGATGTTGAGGAGGAACAGGAGGAGTTCCAGCCAGAGGTTGAGGTTGAGGAAGACCCAGAGGAGGTCCAGCCAGAAGAAGAAGAAGAGGATCCTGAAGAAGTCGAGATGGAGGAGGAGGAGCCAGAAGAGCCATTGGAACAGCCACAGCTGTACGATGGCACAGTGCTTGAGGCAGACGCAGACGGTGACATCGTGATTCCACCGGCGTCTCGCAAGCCAATGAGGAAGCACCCCCCGCACCCGCCGATCCCGTGCCGAAGGTGATCCGTAAGACTCCGGTGATGACAAGTGTGGGTGAGGATGATGGTAACCATGCCGCCGACAACCCGCAGGAAGATGAAGATCCCCGCTACCATGGAGCCGAATACCATAAGCACTCTCATCGAAGCTGAGAATGGACGGTTCTGCATTCTCCTGTGGGATGTTCTGAGGTACCTGGGGTACACCATAAGGCCTCTCTATGTGACCAAGCATTTCAGTGAGCCTGGAATGAGGGATTACTACACTTGCAAAGTTTACATCAGGAAGCCTCTGAATGATACTGAAGGATGGAGGTATCGCTCGTCCCACCATAGCACAGCTCAGTTCTCTACGGATGACGCTGCTGTGAATGATGCAGCAAGGAGGGCGCTCTGGTCGGTCTGCTATGCTAACCGGGTGCAGTTGTTCCAATCGGAGTACCGCCATGTGCCTCGACGCGCAAGTGGCACAGAAGTGACTGTGGTGCCAGCAGGAGGCGATGACCGTATCGATGTCTTGGCACGGGTGATCGCCGCTTCCGAATGCGTATCCGGAGGGAGCAACTTTGGAGATAAACAAGTATCATGAAGAGCCGCACAGTCGCTCGGCAAAGATAGCACGTCCGGAAGCACAACTTGCGGTGACGGCGATCGCCTCAGAAGTCATGCCATACCAGACTACAACTTCCCCTCCGCGCAAGAGGCTTCGTTACAACACTGATGAAGCTACTACTCGTCTTGGCTAGGATCCTAGGATGCTCGCCCTTATCATTTACCTTTTCGATAGACCGTTCCTGCGTGAACGTATTTGCTTGTAATAATGAATACTGTTTGCAAACATGCTTGAGTTGGATCTTTGCTTGATTGTAAATTGTATGGTGGAGTGATGTCCACTATGCAATCTGAAATTTTAAGTTAATTAAAGTTTGGTTTGGGTTTTATCGGTTGTCATTGCTTAATCTCTCATGCAAGTATGATTGGATCAAATCTGTTTTCGTAGTCATATGACATGTCAGTAATGTTTTGCTTATAACTCAAGCTACAGAATTCCAAATGACATGAAACCAGTTGGGTTAGTTCACAAATTTAGAGGATGAATTTCTGTCAAAAATTCAATGGTATACTATACATATTCTGGGATTTATGCACAAAGTAATGAACATGTCAGAATCTGTAAATCTCTGCTGATATAGCTGTACTGTTTGAATTATATCTCGAGTTATACATATCCAAATGAAGTGATTCCAGTTGGGATGGTTCCATAATTTTATACACTATAATCTGGTAAAAATTCGTGGTCATTGGACAATTACACAGAAAGTTATGCATAATTCTTTGAGGTCAACAGAATCTGTCTTAACTGAAGTACATGCTGTCATTTTATTTTGAGTTATTCTCTTATGCAATGATTCAAGTACAATTATCTGAGATATGATTTTTCTAACGATCAGATGGTAAACACCAGGTCCGGAGGAGGTCAAGACGTGCCACCTGTGATCCGGGCACATATTGCGAATCAGCAAAATCCAGCACCACCACCCCCGATCAACCAAGCAATGGACCCGAACATGCAGCAGTTCCTGGCAGCGCAGATGCAACTGATTCAAAACCTTACCAACACAGTGCAGAAGATGCAAGCTCAACAGAACCAGCCACCACAGCCGAACCCTCCACCACCCCCGCCACCAAGGGACAGGCACAAGGAGTTCATGAGCCACCATCCCCCTACATTTTCTCACTCAGCTGATCCACTGGATGCTGATGACTGGCTGAAAACCATCACCAAAAAGCTGGAAATCGTGCAGTGCACTGACAGAGAGATGGTTCTGTATGCTGCTGGAAGACTTGTGGGGCAGGCCGCGGATTGGTGGGATGCGTACTCAACTGCTCATCCCAACAGGCATAACATCACCTGGCAGGAATTTCGTGACAACTTCCGTACTTATCACATTCCTTCAGGGGTTCTCAAGCTCAAGCAGAGGGAGTTCTTGTCACTGAGGCAAGGCAATATGTCAGTGACTGAGTATCTGGACAAGTTCACTCACTTGTCACGCTATGCACCTGATGAAGTCAACACTGATCCAAAGAGGCAGGAAAGGTTCCTGGATGGCTTGATTGGTCCTCTGAACTATCTTCTGCAGAGTCACATCTTTCCGTACTTTCGTACGCCGGTGAACAAAGCTATTGGGCCGGAAAGCAAGAGAAAGGAGATGGGTGAACGAAACGTAAGTTTCGGCCTCATGGGCGCCTAGCAAGAACACCCGTCCCCGTTACGCGCTTCTCGGCGAGCCCGACTCCATATCGTTCGGTGGTCAAGGTGGGAGGTACCCACGAACATGCGGCTCCGGCGCTCGTTTCGGCCTCGCCGCTTCAATCCTCGGACACCCGCAGCTCCTAGCCCTCGGCCGAGTCGTCCTATCAACAACTCGGGGCACCCGTCGAAACACCAACCCCCGTTCGACCCGGTGGATGCTTCAAGTGTGGAGAGCCGGGGCATTATGCTAACAACCGTCCAAAGAGGGTGATGCGTACTCCGCAGAGAGACATTGGAAACAGGATCGGGCAGCCATCTTCTCGTGCTCGTACTCCACGTACACCCGGCAAGAGAGGCCGGCGAGTCATGTGCGTGGCCGAGTCAATCATGTATCGGTGGAGCAAGCTCGGAATGATGCCGCGTGGTATTGGGTACGTTTTTCGTCAACTCGTACCTGCTACCGTATTATTTGATTCAGGAGCATCACATTCATTCATAACTGATCAATTTGTGGCAAAATATAACTTACCTATGAGTACAATGAAGAACCCACTGATAGTTAGCACTCCTGGGGAGAAATGAAAACTGGTCACATATGCCCACAAGTAAAGATTAATATCATGGGGGTAGACTTTCTTGCTAATCTGGTAGTACTAAAATCATGGGGAATAGATGTCATTCTTGGTATGGGTTGGTTAAGGAGTTGTGATGGAGTTATTCAGTGTCGGAAGAGGTCAGTACTGTTAACCGGTCCTCAAGGAGAAAGAGTAGAATATGTGAGTGCACCCTCATCTGTCAAAGGAGTTATGAACTCTGTTGAAGGCAAGGCCTTAGAGGATATAAGGGTAGTGAATGAATTCCCCGATGTGTTTCCGGAGGATTTGCTGGGTATGCCACCCGATCGTGACATTGAATTTAGTATTGAACTTATACCCCGGTACCGCTCCCATATCTAAAAGACCATATAGAATGGATGTTAAAGATCTAGCTGAATTAAAGAAACAAATTGAAGAATTACTTAGTAAAGGGTTTATCCGTCCTAGTTCATCACCATGGGGGGCCCCCACACTCTTCGTTGATAAGAAGGATGGATCTAGGAGGTTGTGTATAGACTATCGATCACTTAACGAGGTTACTATCAAGAATAAATACCCTTTACCTCGGATTGAGGATTTGTTTGATCAAATGAGAGGAGCTAAGGCTTTCTCTAAGATAGATCTTAGATCAAAGTTATCATCGCTGAAAATTCGTGTGGAGGATATACCAAAGACAAAGATTCACTTCTAGATACGGGTTATATGAGTTCACCGTGATGTCCTTTGGCTCGACCAATGCACCAAAGATACTTTATGTATTTGATGAACAAGGTATTCATGGAGTATCCGGATAAGTTTGTTGTGGTATTCATTGATGATATATTGGTATTCTCTCGGAGTGAAGAAGAACATGAAGAACATTTGAGGCTTGTGTTACGAAGTTACGGGAACATCACCTGTATGCCAAGTTCAAGCAAGTGTGCTTTCTCGGTTGAAGGAGGTCTCTTTTCTCGGACACATCATCACGGATGGAGGCATAGCAAGCCGATCCAAGCAAGGTTCGGGATGTATTGAACTGGAGTCCGCCTAAGAATGTGCCGTAGATCGAAGTTTCCTTGGTCTTGCAGGATACTATCGGAGGTTCATTGAAGGGTTTTCTAAGATAGTGAAGCCACTTACCACTCGCTCGAGAAAGGAAGAGAATTCAAGTGGGATGAGAAGTGTCGAGCTAGTTTTGAGGAGTTGAAGAAGAGGGCCGACCACAAGACTCGTGTTGATCATGCCGGACATACACAAAGGGTTCGATGTATACCGTGATGCCTCTCGGCAAGGTTTGGGATGTGTGTTAATGCAAGAAGGAAAGGTAGTAGCTTATGCTTCAAGACAAGCTTGAGGAAACATGAGCAGAACTATCCTACTCATGATCTTGAGTTGGTCGCGGTTGTTCACGCATTGAAGATCCGGAGACATTATATGATTGGGAACAAGTGTAAGATCTTTACCGACCATAAGAGTCCGAAATATATCTTTACTCGAAGGATCCGAATTTGAGGCAAAGAAGATGGTTAGAGTTGATCAAAGATTATGATTTGGATATCCAAGATCATCCAGAAAAGCGAATGTTGTGGCGTATGCTTTGAGTCGGAAGGGACAGACTAACATGCTATTGGGACACTCGTTACCTCGGAGCTATGTTGGGAGATGGCACAGCTTAACTTGGGAATGGTTGCTTCGAGTGAGACTTTGATGTTAGAGATTGAGTCGACACTTGAGCAGGATATCGTGAAGGGACAAGCTTGATCGATAACAAGATTGCGTAATACGGAGAAACTGATTAAGTTAGGCAAAGTTCCGGAATTCAGAGAAGATGAGCAAGGAACAGTGTGGTTTAAGAATAGAATCTGTGTGCCAGAGATCAAGGAATTGAGAGAAGCTATCTTGAAGGAAGCACATGATTCAGCTTACTCTATACACCCTGGTAGTACCAAGATGTATCAGGATTTGAAGCAGAGATACTGGTGGTATGGGATGAAGAAAGATGTGGCAGCTCATGTAGCTTTGTGTGATGTGTGCCAAAGAGTGAAAGCTGAGTATCAAAGACCAGCAGGATTGCTACAACTCTCCGAAGGTACCCGAGTGGAAATGGGAGGAAATCGGTATGGATTTCATAGTGGGATTACCTCGTACTCGTGACGGGTATGATTCTATTTGGGTTATTGTGGATAGACTAACCAAGGTAGCGCACTTCATTCCAGTGAAGACGACCTATACAGAGTGAAGCTAGCCGAGTTGTATAATTCAAGGATAGTGTGTTTGCACGGAGTACCGAAAAAGATAGTGTCGGATCGAGGTACGCAGCTTCACTTCACGGTTTTGGCGTAGTTGCATGAATCGATGTATACAAAGTTAAACTTCGGCTCGCCGTATCATCCTCGGACGGATGGGCGGACAGAGAGAACAAATCGTATACTCGAGGATATGTTGAGAGCTTGTGCGTTGAAGAACAAGATGGCGCTTGGGATAAGAGTTTACCTTATGCAGAGTTTGCTTACAACAACAACTATCGCTCCGAAGATCAAAATGGCACCTTTTGAAGCTCGTATGGAAGGAAGTGTAGAACACCGTTGTTTTGGAATCGGACCGGTGAAAGGCGCTTCTTTGGGCCGGACAAAGATACGAGAAGCGTAAAAGCAAGTTGAAATCATAAGGGAGAATCTTAAGGCAAAGACAAGTCAAGACGAAGAGTTATGCCGATCCTCGGCGAAGAGAGGTGATCTTGGAAGTCGGTGATTATGCATACCTCGCAGTGTCACCTATTCGGGGGTTACGAAGGTTTAATGTCGGGGGAAAGTTATCACCTCGATTTATCGGACCTTTCAAGATTTTGGAACGGAAAGGAGAAGTAGCATACCGCTTAGAGTTGCCAAGACACGGTTGTCGGAGTTCATGACGTGTTTCATGTATCACGCTTAAAGAAATGCACAAGTGAGGTTAGGATAGAACCGTACATGACAGGTTAGAGGATATTCAAATGGAGAATGACCCGACATACAAAGAATACCCCGTTAAGATCTTGGATGTGTCGAAAGAGTTACCGAAGTAAGATTATCGAATGTGCAAAGTGCAAAGGAGTCATCACACCGAGGAAGAGGCAACTTGGGAAAGAGAGGATGAACTCAAGGAAGACTTCCCTCGACTGTTCTCTAAGTCTTCTGAATCTCGGACGAGATTCTCTTTAAGGGGGTAGGATTTGTGACACCCTAAAATTCCATCACTGAAATCACTTAGCAACTTAAAATGTCTTAGGGATTTAAGGAGATTAAAATGCTAAATAAAATTGAGCTCTAAAAATATTAAAGATAATATAATAAAGTTAGAAACAACAAGTGTATGTGCATCATCATTTGGCTTGCATAGTTTTTGGTTGCTTGTGTGGTCTCTAAAAAGTCTATAAAATATTTGAGAAAGGTTTGCAAAAGTTTGATTTGAATTTGGGTTGAAAATGGATTTGAAAATGAAGTTTGAAAAAGAGAAGAAAAAAAAAGACAAAAGTGCGCCCGACTCTATTTGGCCCAGGCGGCCCAGCCCAACTCCCTGCCGGCCCACCGCTCCCCCCCCTTTCCCTTTTCTTTTTTCGCGGCGGCGCCGACAGGCGGACCCCACCTGTCAGCCCCTATTCCCCTCCTTCCTTTCTTCTTCCCCGCGTCCGCGCCGGCCGCCGCCGCATGCCGCTGAATCCGCCTCGCCCCCGCCCTCTCCCCTTCCTTTCCCTTCACTGCGAGCATGCCAATTAAGGCAATTACTCTCCACCCAAACCCCACGGCCGTTTCCCTTACTATCTTTAAGCCCGGACGGCCCGCCGGCCATCAATGGCAAGCCGCCGCCACCCCGACCCATAGCCGCTTCGCCTACCCTCCCTCGGGCCCTTATAAGCTTGCTCACGCACTCCTTGGCTCCCCTTTCGCCTCTGCAACACACACGCGCCCGAGCCCGAGCTCACCCCCAACAGCCGCCGCCGCCCTCGGTTTCCGCCGCCGCCGTCGATTCGTCGCCGCCGGTGAAGGGCTAGGGCCTCCCGCCCGTTTCTTTTGATCACTAGGTTCGCAAGGAGCTTGACAAGCTCTTGTGCCCGCAGTTCACGCCCTCGACGCCCGTGGCGCCCGCGCCCCCGTGCTCGCCGGAGCGCCGCCCGAGCCGCCGCCGTCACCAAGCCGCCCTGTTGCCGCCTCCTTTCCACCCTTCGGCCCGTCCTCATCGCCTGTGTGTGGTAAGCAACTCTCCCTGCCCAATTTGCCTCCTTATCGCGCCCAGTGCCCTCCCCGCGAGCTCGCCGGAGAAGCAGCTCCGCCCCCTTCCGGCGCCGGCCACCGTGAGAGCTCGAGCCCCTCCCCTGAACCCCTAGATGCGTGCGCAATCCCCCCAGCTGCGTGTAGCACCCGCTCGTGCACGAAAAGACGGCCGGGAGCTCACCCCAGAGCTTGCGCCGGCGAAGCGCCGCCGCGCGCCGCCGCGCCGCCCCCGTTCCCGCGACATCGCCGCCGCCCGCCGCACGCATTCATCCGGCCGCCGTTGGATCACGCGCGGACGATGGGGATCGCATACCCCTTCGGCTTAAGTGGTTGGTCCACGGTGGACCCATGGACCGCGCCCACGGCCGGTCCACGGTGCACCCTTGCGCCATCCGCCGTTGGATCTCGCATCCACGGTGCTGAGTGGCGGTTTTGTTTAAGAGCCCCCGGGTTTTCATATAATAGCCACGGTCCTTCCACCTTTGAAAATAATCACAGTTAGGTCCTGATTCTTGCAAACTAGCCCCTATCTACCCTGTTTAATCTTGTTTTAAGCCCTTTTCACTTCTTTTTGCACTTAAACCCTCTGATTTAATTTATAAAAATGTTTTAGCCCCTGAATTTATTCATAAACAACCCTGTGAACATAGTTTTCTTGCAAATAGGCCCCTGAAAACTGTTTTAATCATATCTTTCTCATTTTAACTCCGTTTTTAGCGTTCTATATACCGAAATGATCGTCTCGACGAGTAGAATCTTTTAAACAGTAAATTTACCAGTTTTATTACTGTTTGGTGTACTGTTTTGTTTATTGATTGTTATCCATGTTTGACTCGTAGATATCGTGCCTCGTTTCGTCCGAGCTCCCCGTCGGAAGTGATCGGAAGAACCCGTCTTTGAAGAGGATTTCACCCAGCTTGTAGAGGAAGGCAAGTGGATTTCCCCCTCTGCATAATCTTTTTGAACCTATGTCATTGCATGCTAAATAATGTTTACTGTTCCTGATGTTATGCATAAATCTGATGGGCAAACACCTAGCTAA
Organism: Cenchrus americanus; assembly: GCA_947561735.1. NCBI lineage: Eukaryota > Viridiplantae > Streptophyta > Magnoliopsida > Poales > Poaceae > Cenchrus > Cenchrus americanus. The sequence continues at coordinate 24,832,944 of OX387241.1, read as the reverse complement.
GGATTTGACTAGATGCTTTATCACTTTACCTTGATCAACCCTGTTTAAACAAATGTTTGGGGTAGATAAATGCTTAGCTTGCTCAACATAGGTTTGGTTATGCTTGTTTATGTTATACATCTCAGTTTTGCTTATAAACATGTTTGTGCTTAAACCAAGATAACTTGATATAATCGGAACATGGAGAACCACCCAAGATAACAAGACAACCACAGCCACATGGCTCGGCTTAGCCAATTAATTAGGAGAGTGGGGTAGCCGATAGCTCTTTTCCGAGAGGGGCACAGGGGGCCGGAGTTGAAGGGGTATAGCCCGGTCCTTTTGGGGTAGCGACCTTGGCTAAGGTGTTGACCACTAGGGAGGGTTATGGCCCGCTCCGCTCGTCGTAATCGTTGCGGGGCGTTGGTTTCTCTTCTTTCCTTTGTAAAGGCTTCGTAGTGGACCCCTAGCCACTCACCTTGGAAGTGTTTAAGGGTCTAGCTAACCCGGGCAAGATGGGGAACACGAACTGTGGGTAAAGTGTACAACCTCTGCAGAGTGTAAAACTGATCGATCAGCCGTGCTCACGGTCACGAGCGGCTTGGACCCTCACATGATTAATAAACTTGAAGATTAATGCAAATCGTGGGTTGGAGGTTCGGTTTGAGGTTTCTTTTAAAGGTTAAGTGGGTTGGTATACACTTACATCTAGTAACTAGGGGCTTGCTAATAAAACTTGACCAACTTATAAAATGCTTACCGCTGTGAACCATAGCCTATCCTTGATAGCCTTGCATTTTTCCCCCACTTGCCGAGCTCCAACCATAAGTGTGCTCACCCTTGCTTACCGCCGTTCGCGAGGAGAACGTCGGAGGCGAGGACGAGTACCGGAGTGACTTCGAGGAGTTCTAGGCATGCGGATCCCCCGCTCATCATGCCCGTGGATGTCGGCGATGGAGTTGCTCGTCGTCGTTTAGTTATCGTTTTGTTCGGACCTTCGAGTCCACCCTTATGGATGTAATAATGAATATCATACTGGTTTAAACTCTTGTACGTTTTATTACAGCAATGGTATTACTCTCGTTTTGTCTATCATGTGTGTGTAAATGATCCTGGCGCACATATGAGATGCATTCGGTTTTCCTTGTAAAATCGGGTGTGACAGTCTCGTGCTCAAAGAAGGACAACGTTGTTTTGAGGGATATGGTGAGGAACATGCTTGGTCTCAAAAGTCGGGTTTGTGGAGGCTACCCTATATGAAAGATCTTCTTCTTCCACATAACAATGATGTGATGCACACCGAAAAGAATGTTGCCGAGTCACTATGGGCTGCAATGATGGATATAAAAGAGAAGAGCAAGGACAATGTTAAGGCTAGACTCGATCTAGAAATGTTATGCGACATACCAAAACAATTCATCCCGAAGGCTGTACCGGGAAAGACATGGAATAGGCCTAAGGCTGATTTCATCCTTAATAGGGTACAAAGGAAGGAAGTACTAGAATGGATGCAAAAATTAATGTTCCCCGATGGGTATGCCGCGAATCTGAGAAGGGGAGTCAACTTAGTTACTCTTCGAATAAAGGGGTCGAAAAGTCATGACTACCACATATGGATCGAACGACTTCTTCCGGTGATGGTTCGAGGCTATGTACCTGAGCATGTGTGGCAAGTGCTTTGGCGGAATTGAGTTATTTCTTCCGTCAGCTTTGTGCTAAGGAGTTATCTAAGTCTGTGATTAACAAACTAGAAAAAGATGCACCTGTATTGCTCTGTAAGCTAGAGAAGATCTTTCCACCCGGCTTCTTCAATCCGATGCAACATATTGATTTTGCACCTCCCGCGTGAGGCACGATTGGGGGGCCCGTGCAGAACCGTTGGTGCTATCCAATTGAGAGGGTTCAAAAGGTTCTTCGAAGTACATGTAAAAATAAAAACAAAGTTGAAGCTTGCATTGCAGAGGCAACTATTTTGCAGGAGGTGAGAAACTTTACAACTAAATACTATGCTGAGCACCTTCCCAGCGTGCATAATCTACCTCCTCGGTACAATGTTGGCACAAATGAATCGAAACTCAGCCTTTTCCGGGGCAGCTCGGAAGTGCAAGTGGTTCGACGTTCAAGACCTTATCTCTTGAAGAGTGGCACACTATGACGATATATATTCTGCGCAACCTTGAGGAAGTACGACCATACATAAAGTAAGTTTTCAATAAAGGTCCTCATTTCCTTTCTTGTATCTTGCCTCATTTGCATCCAACCTCATTTGATTTGGTGCAGTGAATTTATTGGGTCACTTTCGCGTCGGTCAAGGCCCCCTACCGACCACGATGAGGAAAACGTTCTTCTAAATGCTGATTTCATTTCTTGGTTCAAAAAGAAGGTAAGTTAGATCGTACTCTAATATTACAAGTAATTGAGCTCGCATTCAATATCACATTAACCACAATCATGCCTGAACTTGCAGAGCCAAACCAATGTGTCTATGAGTCCTGAGTTGAGATAGGTTGCTGATGGTTTCTCCTTAAGGGTCAAGTCATATGCTGCTTATGACGTGAATGATATCGCTTTCACACGACACGACATGAGCAGAAAAGGCCCAATCGAAAAACCACAAATAATGGAGCTTGTACACATGGCCAAACTGATGGGCTAGATTACTATGGAAGACTTGAAGAAATATACGAACTCGAGTATCGTGGTTGCAAACCTCTTAAACCTGTCATATTCAAGTGTCATTGGTTTGATCCAAATGTTGTGAGACGAAACAAGAATCTTGGGCTAGTCGAAATTAAACAATCATCCGTGTACCTTGGACATGATGTCTATATTGTGGCCCAACAAACCACGCAAGTATATTACCTCTCATACCCTTGCAAAAAGGACAAGCATCTCAGGGGTTGGGATTTTGTGTACAAGGTATCGCCACACGGTAAACTACCTACCCCAAACGATGAAGATTACCACCTACTAGATCCAAACACATATGCTGGAGAGTTCTTCCAAGAAGATGGGCTAGAAGGGTGTTTTGAGATAAACTTAACTGAAGAGATCGAAATGGAAGTAGACAATGAAATGGACGTCAATGTCGATGATGCAGAAGAGGTTGATAATGAAGAGGACTTACAATTACTTGAGCGATTACAATTAGGCATTGTTAGTGATTATGATGACATTGATCCTCCTTTGGAGCACGACGTTGAGTCTTTGGAGATGCTTGATAGTGATGACGAGACTTATGATCCTGATATTCCGGATCGTGATGAATATTTCTAAAACATGTAAGGTTCGTAGTAATTGAAATTATGCTTCTAAATTTCTAGGATTCTTATTTACTACGATATTTCGTTTCTTATTTACTACCATAATTTGTTTCTTATTTACTAGGATAATTGTGTTTTCTGATTTTGTAGGATAATTTGTTTCTTCTTTAGTACGACATTTGTTTTCTTACTTACTAATTGGTATTTACATTTAATTATATACTTACTGGTTTAATCTTGTCTATTTCAGGTGATTGATCAAAGGTGCCAAAGCAGCCTCCTCGTCGCGGCCCTACGGTGAGGAGCATTAATGAGTTCTACCAGGCCGGGATGACGGCTGTTAGGAGGGTGACGAGGTCCCCGTCTGAGGCACCCACCTCGTCGTCTGGATCCAGGGCTCGGAAAGGTGCACCCACTTCGGTGCCGTTGTTGTCGGATGATGGGGATGAGGAGGATGAGTTGCAGCAGGAGAGTGATGAGGAGGAAGAGTTGCAGCAGGAGAGTGATGAGGGGGGATGCAGATCATGATGAGGGGGAGGAGGCTGAGGGGGAGGAGGCGCATCAGGATGAGAGGGAGGCCCATCAGGATGAGGAGGCGTATGAGCCTGAGGAGGAGGATGGGGAGCTGGGGTGCGGGGCAGGGGCTGTGCCGAAGGTCTATATCCGAGGCCCCGCTCGGCTTCCGGATCGACCATACCTCTTGCGAACCGACCAGTTATTAAACCAGAGGGACTACGATAACTTATCACAACTTTTTTCATCCGTTCTGTTCAAACTCACGATTGAAACTAATAATTTGTGTGAAATCATTTTGGCAGGGCGTGGGAGGTCGTGACTCCAGGTTCTCATAACCGCCTTCCCAATAGCATCTTGGGCGTTTTGTGCAGGCAGCACTACCCTGGGTTCGTGACAGTTGGGGAGGGAGAAGACGCTCGAGAGGTGTTGGTGACGACGTTTGGCCACTACACCCTCATGATCGATTTGCCTAATCCGACATAGAGGACGTTCCAGAACAAGGCCCGTCGGGTGGTTGGCGAGTTTTGGGTGAGTCTTCCTTGCAACAAATTGTATTTCTCAATAAATCGAATTAATTGGATATCCTTCAAGTATTAACATTGCTTCTACATGCAGGATTTCTATAGTCCTTGAGGGATATGAGGACCGAACGGCTGAGTGTGCGATGTTTACGTGTCGAAAGCTTGTGACAGATATGATTTACGAGTCACGTATCTCGCAAAATGTTGCCTACAAGGCTAAGTATGGTGAGAAAGTTAAAAAAAGGGACGTCCGAAACCTGCGCCTCACTTGAGAACAATACATGGAGGTAAATGCAGAAAATTACTATTATTCATTCTTCTCAGATTAGATACGCCAACCTTTATGTTCTTTTATGGTATCCACTTGATGACGTGCAGGTGCCTCCGTGGTGGCTCGTCGAGATGCCTCAGGCTTGGAGTGCGATTGTGGACTTGTGGTTTGCGCCCGATTAGGAGGCAAAACACCTCGAGCGTCGGGAGAGACGTTTGAAGATGGCAGGACCGCCACACCATCAAGGCCCCCTTAACATCCGCGAGTATGCTCGTAGATGGGTATGTTAATCTATTTCTTTATTCTAACTCTCAGTACTGCATAATTTACTGTTTTCTAACTCTCGATTGTTTTCCTGCAGTCTAAGTCACATGAGGATCAGTTTTGCTCTAAGATCGAGGCATATGGTATGGCACATAAGGGCAGGGCGACGTCCGACGTCACCTTCAACCCCGACGACCCGCCCGAGGCGTACACCAACCCGACAATCCAGCCCCGCATCGCAAAGTACACCACGGTGGCAAGGCAGGTTCGTGGGCCAGACTTCGATCCGGTGAGAGAGCCTCTGGATCCAGAAACCGTCGTCAGTATTGGAGAAGGCAGGAAACATGGACGGTACTTCGTTGGTGACTCTCTCTTGGTCCCGCGCGATGTTCCGACTCTCTCGCAGGTTCGATCTCGAGACAGGGCCACGAGCTCAGCCCCGCCCATAGAACGACGACCCAATGTTACGAAGACCTTAAATGCTACCTTCCAGGTTATTTCTGTTCTATTCGTCCTTCATTGATGTTTACATATGTTTCCTTGTATTCTAATGTTTGGATCAAATATTGTAGGCCCAACTTGCAGCAGAGAGGGCAGAGCGGGAGAGGCAGGCAGAAGAGTCGCAGAGGCAGATGCAGTATTTGCACGAGGCTTACCAGAAATAGTTAGATGCGATGCAAGAGACCAACAATCAGCAGATGGCCGCCATGCTCCAGTACATGCAGAACTTGGCCACGTGGTAGCGCCACAGGTGCAGCTCCCTCCACCACCGCAGGTGTTGGTCGCTCCGACTCCTCGACCGTCCGCTCTTTCTCCTGTGAGTTGCTTTCCAACCTAGCTTGCTCTTTTGTTTCTCGTATTGAGCTAGAACGACTTGATATAGATGCTTAAACACTAGAATGGCCTAGAATTACTCGTGGTGAGCTAGAAAACCTTGTACTTTCATTTCTTTCTTATTGTTGTATATAACTTATAATGTTAGTGAAACCTAGAATGACGTAGAAATTGAAAATGACTTGGTATACATGCTCATAATCTTGTATTATCATTTCTGATTATCAATCATATGCAGAATCTGTCGGCGGCATCAAATGACGGGCCTACGGGACACGACATGTCGCCGCCAGCTCCACAGACTCAGTGGGGGATGCCGCGTGGCCCGTGGGGGATGCCGCGTGGCCCGTCGACAGGACACGACATGTCGCCGCCAGCTCAGCAGACTTCGTGGGGGATGCCGCGTGGCCCGTCGACGATGGCTGGCGCTCAGCCCCCGCCTCACGGGTCGTCCTCTTGGCCTGGGGTGCCACGGCGGCCCACCGGGGTCTGGGTGGGGGTCGTGGCCACAGCATCAGCCACCGCAGTGAGTTCCTGGACTTAGCAACTTTTATTTGCATTTCGACCGCTAAACTTGCCTGTGTCATGTGATGACTATGTACCTTCGTGAATTGTACGTGCATTTGGACCTTCGTGAATTGAACTTTGATTTGGACCTTTGTGTGGATGTGGTGGTTATGTTTTATGTGCTTGTGATGGATATTACCTGCCTGTGATGAATATAATCTGCCTGTGATGAATATTAAATGCCTGTGATGAATATTAAATGCATGTGATGAATATTAAATGCCTGTGATGATGTATAAGTGATGAGGGTAACTATGTGCTTGCTAAAAAAAGGAAGTTGTGCCGAGAGCAAAAGCCAAAGCTCTCGGCAAAGCGGGCTCTATGCCGAGAGCAAAGGCTTTAGCTCTCGGCACAGAGGGCCTGACTGGCGGCCCAGATACGCTCTGTGCCGAGAGCATGTTGACCCAGCTCTCGGCATAGGAGCCATCCACGGCCCGCTTGTCAGCTCTGTGCCAAGAGCTGAGTCAACGGCTCTCGGCACAGAAGTGGGGCCCACATCCAACAGGGGCCACCTGACGCCCCGCCTGTGCCGAGAGCCGCCCACAGGCTCTCGACCGAAAGCCCTTATGTGTCGTGAGCTTTTTCAGCGACTCTCGGCACAGGTGTGGGGCCCGCAACTCACACCGTCAGCTGCGGATGGGCCTGTGACGAGAGCTAAGTGGGCTCTCGGCACAGCTGTGCCGAGAGTTGGGCCCCTGGCTCTCGGCAGAGCGGCCTCTGCCGGCCCAGCGGTGTCGGGAGCCCTCTGCCGAGAGCTCCCTCTCGGCACAGGCTGTGCAGAGAGCAATTAGCCTTGTGCCGGGAGGATCGCGCTCTCGGCAGAGGTGCGGATTCCGGTAGTGTGGGTTTGAACTGATTTCACGCTGTGAGTGGTCTTTCCCTCTTCGATTTTGCATTCTGCAATTGGTTGTTGTTTTTGATAGCGTTTTTTGTTCGGCGCATTTGGGTTGTGGTTTGCAGGATCGATCCATATATTTCCTTAGGGTAGGGTTGAATGTTTTCTGGTTCCTTGTTAGGGTTAGGGCTTACGATGCATTCTGCAGTATGGTTTTTTCATATGCGAAGGAGGGTACGGACATTTGGTATAGTGTGTGGTTGTTTGTTGCTCAAGATTGATTCGAATAGTGGACCAAAGATTCATAGTGCGAGTTACATTTTTGTATGTCATATATCCATAATCACGATTCATTAGTGTTTTCTACCTAATAATTAGAAACTTGCTCCCTGATTTAGGAATTTGTTTTGTCCCTAAATAGTTTTGTTGTTTTCTTCTATGTATTAATTTGTTTTTCCTGGTAATTATGTATATAAGCCATTGTATGTTCTTTTTATGTATTCTTCAATTCAGGGCCTTAGTATTTCTGATAGTTGTTCAGGTTTGTTCTTTGAATTCATTTATATAACGACATTTGTTCTGAATAATTAATTTACTTGTTCTGCATATTACATAAAATTTGTCCTGGCTTGGTCATCATTAATTCAATTAAGTGTATGTTACTTGTTCAGAAGAATTTGTTGATCTGATAGTTGTTCACAAGGAAAGTTTCTTGTTCTGTTTGTTGATATGATAGTGTATGTTACTAATTACAGAGTTGGTTATGCAATGAATTTCTTTTATATGATGCACTTAATGAATATGTTTTATATATGATAGGTAGTTGTTCTCACAGTTGTTCTGTTTGATTGTGTTGTATGTTATGTATGTAAGCCCATGCAATCAATTTTGTTCTATTCTGCCTATTATATAAACTTGTTCTATATTTTTTATTTTGTTCTGTCTATTACATGAACAGTATATATGATTGAATATTTCTGTTAATTTATCAGATGAGTCATTCTGATGGTTGTTCGACACACATTAAATTGTGGTTCACTCCAAGACGTTTCAAAAACTTTGTTGGTTCTTTGGCGCCAGATCAGATTGATTTTGTTCGGGATAGTGGATTTGGCTCACTGCTTAATGTTTCTGATTTCAAAGGCCCTATTTCCTTTTTGGAGTGGATAATGTCAAATATTGTTGTTGGTGTTGCTGAATTTCGTTACAATGGCAAACGTATAAAGTTTCGTGAATCTATGATTTCTACAGTCTTTGGCATTCCATCAGGGAATGTTCCCATTGATTTCAGTAATTTTCCTGAGCAGTATCCTGAAGAAGTTAAAGGAGTTACTGATGATTATTTGGAAGGCAAGGACAAGCCTGCTATAAGCCGCGTTATTACCTTATGCTTGGTTGAGCATAATCAAGATGCTTTTAGGTGTTCTTTCATGTTAATTGCTCTTGCAACTATTCTTTGCCCTGGTACTCAAAATTCAGTTGATTTGAAGTACATGTACTATTTGATGAGATCTGCTGAGATCTAAGATTACAACTGGTCTTTCCATTTAATGCAATGTATATTCTTTGAGGTGAAAAGATTTCAACATTGAATTCGCTCAAAGCCAGATGGTTGCTTTCAGTGTTCATCTTGTCTTTCCGTGCTTGCTGTGAGTTTAATTTGTATATTGTCTTAGTTTATTTTTTATCTATCTAAATTACATATTATAATATTATATTATAATTTAATGTTTTCTTACTTGCAGATTATATACATGGATTTCATAAATCTGAATGAAAATTTTGATACTGGATATCAGCTGAACTATGGTGTTTCAAGATTTAGTCATGTATAAGAACAGAAGATTTCAGCTTTGTGACCCAAATTGATCGTGATAATTCTAGCCTGAAGAGACGTATGGTTTATGGTCTTCTGACTGTGAGTATAACTCAATATTTTGTGTTTGTTTTAAATTTTAGGAGTTTGCTCTTACACCATACAATCAAGCTCCTCAAGCTGATGCAGTTCCAGATGTTGATGGCGGTGTCAATTTGCAAGCCCCAGATGAGCCTGTGCAACATCTACAAACCGCTCCAGAAGTCCCAGATGGTGGTGATATTATTGCTCCACAAGGCGCTCCAAAAGTACCACCTGTTGCTTCTTCTGGTTCTAATGTAATTATTCTCCATGTTTTTCTCTTCTGTGTTAGTTTCAATATAGGTTGATTCAATATCGATTGATTTCAATATACTTTTAATATCGGTTGATTTTAATATACATACATTTATTTCCAATTTAGGTTGATTCAAATATAAAGAGTATTGTCAGTTTTCACGGCCAACAGTTGGTGAATGAACTTGCTCTACGAAGTTTGAGTACAACTCCTTCTACTAGTGTTGCTTCTTTATTCTCAAACAGAATGTCTGAGCTTGCTTCAGAGATATTTGCATTTGCCTCTTCAATTCATGGCAACTCTGCTCAAAGAGAATCAGGTTTGTACTTTTTTAATGCTTACACTAACTGTTGTATGGGTTTTACCTTATTATCATATTTTCTTATCTTTAAATTTGCAGGAGCAAATGCATCTATTGATGTCAGTATGGCTGATACTAGTAAATTTTCTTCTTATTATTCTCAATTTTACACTACAAATCCCTGTGATTCATTTTTATTCTACTTGTTTATTTATTATGACAATATGGTTGTACCCATAAGAATTGCCTGTTGCAATTTGTTTCCTTCATGCAAGAGCAATCACTTGTTGAGGTAGCTATGCTAATGGCCTAGTTGCGGCTTGTGAATGCAGGAGGGAGACAGGCAGAGCCTCAACCTAGACAGGTTAATGAGCATGTAATTATTGGTGCGCCTCGTGATGACAGAACTAGTATATGATCTTTTGTATTTATGGATACTATTTTTTAATTATTTTGTTCTCACTACATACATGATATTTGGTAGGAGTAAACAAGGATACTAACGACGAATGTTTGGAAGATGATCGTGTTATCTTTTCTGCTATGAAAGGTGTGTATGTCTTTCTAGTGAATGAACAGTTGTTTGTGTTGTATTATTTTATCCCCTACTGTAATGTTTATTTGTTTTTTATCCAATGTTCATATTTTTTATTTCTAGATGACAATGCTAAAGATAGATCAAGTGATACCAGTGATGACAATTTAGAAAATTATCATGTTATTGGTTCTGTTATGGAAGGCGCGTATGTATATGATATTATGTTCTATATGTTTTATGTTTTTTTCATTTAACGTTGTATTTTCTATTTTTGATACAATTGACAATACAATTAGCAATATTGAATTTGTTCAACAACTTGAACGTCAAAATATTCCTGTCTCTCCTTGTAACAAGACAAGTGTTGATTCACAAGGTATTAATGCTTACCCACTAGTTTCAATCTTAATGATATTTTGTTACTATTTCCTTATCATCTTATATTTTTTTATGTTTTTTTAAGATGCTACTATGGATGAATTATCTGAAAATGCAAATGAGAATGCCATTCATTGTCCTGATAGTGGTAAAGGTATGTATCTCTCTTGTTCTGAATATTGTCTTATTATTTTTTATTTGTTCTATCTATATTATATATTGCCTGATAGATTGCAATGTGGAGAATGAAGAAAATTGTGGAGATGGGATTCTAAATGATCCTCTTTGTCATGAGATTGCTAAAGGTATGTGCTTTATTCTAGATTTGTTGAAGATATCATTCTCATTCTTGTGTGAGCGCTAATGAACAAATTTATATTCTAAACTTTTGCTTATTACAGTTTGAAGATATTACCGTTTGTTTTTTTGTTCTCACAATCCATTTGTTTATTTCAACTGTTCATACAAATATGTTATGTCTGAAGTAATCATTTGTTCTGGCTATGATATAAATTTGTTCTGACTGTTATATTTTTTTCTTGTTCCTAAGATGTTCCTATTGAGGATTCTGAAAATTTATCACAAAATTTATCTGAAAATCATAAAGTGCCTTCTTGTGATGAGAGCACTAAAGGTATGTGTTTACGTTGTTGTGAATATTTTTTATTTTTTACTCTGTCTTATTTCTTTTATTTGATACATGCGAATGTGATTAATATAGAAAAAGATGGACATGAAATTCTAAATGACTCTACTTGTGATGAGATCACTAAAGGTATGTTTTTTCCTTGTTCTGAATATACATTTTTTTATTTCTTTAGTTTATTTTATACATTTTGTTTCATACATGCTACGTTGTCAATACAGAAAAATCTGGACATGGAATTTTAAATGATGATACTTCTCTCGCAGAAGAAGGTATGTTTTTACATTCTCATGAATAATTGTTTACTTGTTCTTCCTTATTTATTTACATACAAATGACAGTGGACCTGATAAAAAGAAATATCTTTTTTCAGAGGCTCCTATCTTCTCTGAACATGAAAATCAAGAAGTTGCTCATTTTGATGAGAGTAGTAAAGGTAAGTAAATATTTTTTATTTCTTTAGTTTGTCTTATTTATTTTATTTTGATATATTGAATTGTGGTTAATATAGAAAAATCTGGACATGAAATTTTGAATGATCCTACTTCTGATGAGAGTACTAAAGGTATCTGTTTACCTTGTCCTGAATATCTTTATATTTCATTAGGTTGTTTTACATATTTTGTTCTTCATTATTCATTTACATTCGGATGACAGTGCATCTGATAAAAAGAAATTTCTTTTTTCAGAGCCTCCTATCTTTTCTGAATCTGGTCATATTACAACAGATGTAGACAAATGAATTTCAGTAGCATTATTTGCAGAAACTGATGTCAATGATGATTCAACACCACCTGTCGGCGACAGCCCTAGGGGTCCCCTTAAACAACGGGGAGATCCTCACTTAAATCCCCCAACCACACCAAAACACGCTAAGCCTAACCATGCAGGTGACTAACCGTGCAGGACACGGCCCACGCCGGTGACCCCGACGGCCCACCGAGACAGCCCTCTTAGAAGTCCCCTCGAGCAGGCTCCGCCTCGCTCGAGGGCGCACTCCCCCTCGGGCGGGCTCCGCCCCGTTCGAGGGGCAACTCTTCCCTCGAGTGGTCCCGCTCCGCTCGAGGGCTCACTTCCCCTCGAGCGGGTCTCGTCTCGCTCGAGGGTCCGTCCCGCCCTCGGCCGGGGCCCGCCACGCTCACGGGCGCCCCGCACGCGTGCGCCGGCCCCCCGTACACGGGCATTTAACGCCCCGACGCCGCGGGACGGCGCCATCATGCGCCCGGGCTCGCGCCCGGTGCCGCCGCACCAACTCCCCGGGGAGGAGCCCATCCCCACCACCGTGGGGATGGACCGTGCGGTACGGCCGGTGTCGGTCCCGTGACACCGCGCGCCCACTACGAGACGGCTAACGCGCCCGACCCTCGAAGGGGGGCCGGCGCACCCTCGATTTCACTTTCCCGTGACCCTACGGGGTTAGGTGGAGGCGCTAGGCCGGTGGACCGCCATCCCGGCCACCGTAACGCGCGCGCCGCCGTACCCACGCGTGCGGGCGCACGCCCGGCATCGCAAGCAACCACTCCACTACCGTGAAGCGCATTGGGAAGGAACGCCGTTCGCCCGCTCCCCGTACCCCGTACCGCCCATCATCGCGCCTCCCCTCGAAGCCTATCGGGGACGCCACCACCGTCTGCCGCCCTCCTACCCTCGAACCGCCACTGTTCGGGTACGAGGTAGGCCATCATGGCCAGATCGCTGCAAAGATCGTCCGGATGGCCGCCCACTCTACAGCGTAGCACGACGTGCACCCCCACGTAGCTGGATAGCGCGGCGTGCATGTAACTCGCCGCCCCCTTGGCCTATAAAAGGGAGGCGAGCCCCCAGCCGCGGGGGACAGAAAAACAGTCTCAGACACAAAGAGATACCACGTACTCAAACTCATTCTCCCACAATATCTTCAGCCATTCCTCCAGGGACTTGGAAGCCACGCTTCCTCTCCCGCCTTGCTTGTATTTGCCCCACTACAAGCACCCCCGGTGCTGAGTAATATAGTGCCCCGAGCACGCCCCTGCTGGACGTACGGCCCCCTCGGCCGGAACCAGGATAAAACCTCTGTGTCACTTGTTACTTAGCATCGACCATTGAGGGATAGACCACGGCGCTATCTACTGGTTAGTGTCGGGACCATATTCCGCACCGACAGTTGGCGCCCACCGTGGGGCAAACGAGCGCCTAAGGTCATTTCGCCAACTCCCTCCATGGTGATTCGCACTGAGTACCGTGGTACCCGCTACTGCATGGGTAGCTCGGACCCCCTCCCAGCCGGGTTCGAAATCCGCTTCGGGGACCTGAACTTCCAGGCCACGGGGAACGGCTATCTCATGCGCCTCACCAACCGTGAGGAGCTTCGCGCGCAGCGCCAGGCCAGGACCGCTCTGGTCTCCGCCGCACGCACCACTACGGCGCAGGCGCCCGCAGGCACGGATGCCGCGGGCCCATCGACGCCGCGACGCCGTCGTCGCTCCGGGCCGCGCTCGCGCCGGGCCCGGTCCGAGCGGCGGCAAGCCGAGCGTGCCGCCACTCGCCGCGACACGCCCACCGTCACGACCGCCGCCACCACCCCGGCCGGGACCGCGCGCGGTCTCCGGACCGCGCATCCCCATCGGGCTGCGTGGCGCCACGACGGCCTACAACAACAACAACAACGTCAACACCACGATGCGCCGGGTCCCGCCCGGTCGCCACGTCTTCGTCGCCAGGGATTCCGGTGCCTCAATGGCCGACGAATCGTCCCTAGGCTCCATTGACGCGTTGCCACCCGCCAACCGCCACGGGTACGCGGAGTGGGACTTCTCCGGCGTGCCGGATCCGGTCGCGTTCAGGCGTTTCCTCGACGCCATAGACTACTGGTTCGGCTGCTCCAACGACTCCAGCGCTAGGAGCTACGACCCCGCGCGGGAGTGTTGCGCCGTCATCACCAACGACCCGGCCAATGCCGCCGGTGCGGCAGGTGCCGGAGACGGGGAAGTCACGCCCGCCCCGGGGATCGCTACGCGCCCGGCCGCGGGGCCAAGCGCTCCCGCCGGGGCCGACATCGACGCACGCCGGCCCAAGCCCGCGAGCTCGAGGCCAAGCCGGCGGAGGAATACGGACGAGACGGCCGCTCCGCGCCTCAATGGCGGGGGAGGCCTCCGCGCGCGGCGAACGCGCGCGGGAGCCGGGCCGGCGGTCCGTGACCGCATCAACAACGTCCCCAACGCCGACAACGCGGACGCGCCCCCACGGGCGAGCCAAAAGCTCATCGCTTCCGCGACGCTGCTGCGCGCCATGCCGGCACCTTCGACCCCCGAGGCTCGAGACCTGCACCGTGAGGTGCAAACCCTCATCGAGCAAGCGGCCGTCCAGCAGGCCGAGAGCTCGGCCTCACGCATCCGCCAACAGGGAGATGCGCGGGGTGACGAACCAGCACCGGGAGGCGAACCCTCGATGCACGCAGGGGGAGCGGCGGGGCAACCTGCCGACCAAGGGCGCACGCCGGCCAAGGAGCGGCTCCTTGACGCGCGCAGGGTGCTGGATGGTGACGCCCGCAACGTCATTAACGCCAGACGCACCAGCAAGGCGGATGCACAAGCGGCCAGGGGCTACCACCCTCGTAGGGGAGGGCGCTACGACAGCGGCGAGGATCCCCGACGCCGGAACCCCCGGGCACCCGCGTGTTCAGCCGGGAGATCCGCACGGCGGCGTTCCCCCAACGCTTCCGCCAGCCCTCGACGATCATCAAATACAACGGGGAGACGGACCCCCGTGTCTGGCTCAACGACTACCGCTTGGCTTGCCAGCTGGGAGGGGCCACTAGCGACGAAGTGATCATCCGCAACTTGCCCCTGCATCTGGGCGACGCGGCCCGGACATGGCTCGAGCACTTGCCCGCTAGCCAAATCCACAACTGGGACGACCTGGTCCACACGTTCGTGGGCAACTTCCAGGGCACGTACGTGCGCCCTGGGAACTCCCCGGGACCCGCGCTCCCCGCACGCGAAGCCCGGCGAGTCGTTGCGGGACTTCATACGGCGCTTCTCCAAGCGCTGCACGGAGCTCCCCAGCGTGGCACAGTCCGAGATCGTGCACGCGTTCCTCGAGGGCACCACGTGCCGGGACCTCGTGCGCGAGCTGGGACGCAGCCCGCCTGCGGACTCAAACGAGCTGATCGACATCGCCACCAGCTTCGCCTCCGGAGAGGAGGCCGTGGGGGCAATCTTCGACGGCAAGAAGGGCAAGCGCTCCGAGGACACGCCCGCGGAGGGCAGCGGGTCCAAGGAGCCGCACCGCAACGACAAGTGGGGCAAGAAAGGGAAAAAGCCGCGCCGCGAGGCGCGCGAGCAGGGACGCAACGGCGGCAACGCTGAGGCCCTCGCTGTTGACCCGGCTCGACGGGGCCCTCGACCGGCCCCTCGAGGCCCGGGGGTGTTTGATGACATGCTGAAGAAGCCATGTCCCTACCACAAGACTCCCGTGAACCACACTCTTGAGCAGTGCGACATGCTCAAGAAATTCTATGGCCGTGCCGCCGCGAAGGAGGCAGAGGCCAAGAAAGACGGAGGCGATGGCGACGCAGGAGGCTTCCCTGCAGTCGAAAATGTGTTCCTCATCTTTGGGGGACCTACCGTCGACATGTCGACCCGGCAGCGCAAGAAGGAGCGGCACGAAGTCCTCACCGCAGAGAGGGCACCTCCGGCTTTTCTCAACTGGTCGGAGGACGCCATCACCTTTAGCCGGGATGACCACCCAAACCGCATACCCAACCCGGGCCAGTACCCGCTGGTAGTCGATCCCATCATTGGGAACGCCCGGTTTTCGAAGGTCCTTATGGACGAGAGGCGGCCGGCCTCAACATCCTCTTCGCGCATACATTGCGCCCGATGGGGATCGGGCCGGACCGCCGCGGCCCGGCACGAAGCCGTTTCACGGCATCGCGCCCCGCGCAAGCGGTTCAACCCCTTGGGCAGATCGATCTGTCGGTCTGGTTTGGCACCCCCAAGAACTTCCGCAAGGAAACCCTCACCTTCGAGGTGGTGGGGTTCAAAGGGGCCTACCATGCCATACTTGGGCGACCTTGCTATGCCAAATTCATGGCGGTCCCCAACTACACGTACCTGAAGATGAAGATGCCGGGTCCAAACGGCGTCATCACCGTCGGGTCATCCATCGAGCACGCATTCGACTGCGACGTCGAGTGCGTGGAACACGCAGAGGCACTGGCGCTGGATGAAGCGCTGGTAAACACGCTGGAGAAGATGGTCAACGACGACCTTGACTCCGCCGCCAAGCACGTCGGCACCTTCGAGGCTGCGGAGCAGACCAAGGGGGTCCCCCTCGACCCGTCAGCCCCCGAGGGCAAGGCGTTGAGGGTCAGCTCCACCCTCGACCCCAAATAGGAAGCAGTGCTCGTCGACTTTCTCCGCGCCAACGCCGAAATCTTCGCGTGGAGCCCCTCGGATATGCCAGGCATCCCGAGGGAAGTCGCCGAGCACTCCCTTGACATCCTGCCAAACGCCCGCGCCGTGAAGCAGCGGCTGCGCCGCTTCGACGAGGAGCGGCGACGGGCAATCGGAGCGGAGCTGCGGAAGCTTCTCGAGGCCGGATTCATCAAGGAAGTATTCCACCCTACGTGGCTAGCCAATCCTGTGCTTGTAAAAAAGAAGAATGGGAAGTGGCGGATGTGTGTAGACTACACTAGTCTTAATAAAGCATGTCTTAAAGTTCCTTTTCCTTTGCCACGCATAGATCAAATCGTTGATTCAACAGCGGGGTGCGAATTGCTCTGTTTCCTTGACGCTTACTCCGGGTACCACCAAATAAAAATGAAGGAGTCCGACCAGCTCGCGACTTCATTCATTACACCGTTCGGGACGTTCTGTTACGTCACGATGCCTTTTGGCCTCAGAAACGCGGGTGCAACCTACCAGCGCTGCATGCAGCACGTTTTTGGGGATCACATCGGGCGGACGGTCGAAGCATACGTGGACGACATCGTCGTCAAGACCAGAGAAGGCGGACGACCTGGTTGGCGACCTTGGCGTCGCGTTCGGCGCCTACGGGCCAACGGGGTCAAGCTAAACCCCGAAAAATGTGTCTTTGGAGTGCCGCGGGGGCATGCTCCTAGGATACATCGTCTCCCAGCGGGGAATCGAGGCCAACCCTGAAAAGGTCGCGGCCCTCGAGCGAATGGGTCCGATCCGGGACCTCAAAGGGGTGCAGAAGGTGTTGGGGTGCCTCGCCGCCTTAAGCCGCTTCATCTCGAGGCTCGGTGAGAAGGGCCTGCCCCTCTACCGGTTGCTCAAGAAGCACGAGCGCTTCTCCTGGACCACCGAGGCCCAGGACGCGCTCGACAAGCTGAAGGCGTCTCTAACGCACGCTCCGGTCCTCACGCCGCCACGGGACGGCGAGCCCCTGCAACTCTACGTGGCCGCAACCACCCAGGTGGTAAGCGCCGTGATCGTCGTGGAGCGCATGGAGGAAGGGCACGCCTTGCCCGTGCAGAGGCCGGTCTATTACGTCAGCGAGGTCCTGTCAGACACGAAGACGCGCTACCCACAGGTCCAGAAGCTGCTGTACGCGGTAGTCCTTGCGCGGCGCAAGCTCCGCCACTACTTCGAGGCCCACCCGGTCACGGTGGTCTCCTCCTTCCCGCTAGGAGAGATCATTCGCAACCCTGACGCGGCAGGCAGGATTGCCAAATGGTCCGTGGAGCTGATGGGCGAGACGCTCGCCTACGCCCCGCGCAAGGCCATCAAATCGCAAATCCTAGCCAATTTCGTCGCTGAGTGGACGGACACGCAGCTGCCGCCCCCGCAAGTCCAAGCAGAGTGCTGGACTCTGTTCTTCGACGGCTCAGTGATGAAAACGGGAGCGGGCGCGGGCCTGCTCTTCGTGTCACCCCTCGGGGAGCACATGCGCTACGCAGTGCGCCTCCACTTCCCCGCGTCCAACAATATTGCAGAATACGAAGCCCTTCTCTGCGGCCTCAAAATCGCCATTGAGTTGGGCGTTAAGCGCCTCGACGTGCGAGGGGACTCGCAGCTCGTGATCGATCAAGTCATGAAGAACGCGAGCTGCCACGACGACAAGATGGAGGCCTACTGTAAAGCCGTGCGGGCCCTCGAAGACAAGTTCTACGGCATCGAGCTTAATCACGTACCCCGCCGGTACAACGAGGAAGCAGACGAGCTGGCGAAGATCGCGTCCGGGCGGATCACCGTTCCCCCGAACGTTTTCGCGCGTGACATCGCGCAGCCCTCAGTCGCCTTCGAGCCCTACCCCTCGAGTCACGATGGACCCTCGGGGGCTCCCTCGAATCCAACGGGTGCGGAACCCATGGACGAGGACCCTTCGAACGAGGCGTACGTACTCTCCCTCCTCGAGGGGTACGGCTCCCACGGGGCCGATGCGATGGACATAGAACCGGCTCCTGTCCAAGCGGATTGGCGGGAAAAATACATCACCTGGATCGCTCGAGGGGAACTCCCCGCGGACCGGGCCGCAGCCAGGCGCATCGCCAGGATGGCCAAATCTTTCACCCTCGTCGACGGCGAGCTGTACAAGCGCGCCGCCTCAGGCATCCTCCAGCGGTGCATACCCATTCCCGAGGGGCGCGAGCTCCTACGGGACATCCACGCGGGAATCTGTGGCCACCACGCCGCGCCGCGCACCCTCGTCGGCAACGCGTTCTGCCAGGGCTTCTATTGGCCTCCGCGGTCGCGGACGCCAGTGAAATCGTACGCACCTGCGAAGGGTGCCAGTTCTACGCCCGCAAGTCCAACTTGCCCGCTCACGCCCTGCAAACGATCCCCGTAACATGGCCGTTCGCCGTGTGGGGGTTGGACATCGTCGGGCCCCTGCGGAAGGCGCCCGGGGGCTTCACCCACCTGCTGGTCGCAATTGACAAGTTCTCCAAGTGGGAGGAGGTGCGCCCCATCACGAATTTAAGGCCTGAGCAGGCGGTCACGTTCTTCACCGACATCGTCTACCGCTTCGGAGTGCCAAACTCCATCATCACGGACAATGGGTCCCAGTTCACAGGCCGGAAGTTCTTGGAGTTCTGCGACAAGTTCCACATCCGCGTGGATTGGGCAGCTGTGGCACACCCACAGACCAACGGCCAAGTGGAGCGCGCCAATGGCATGATCCTACAGGGCCTCAAACCCAGAATTTTCGACCAGCTCAATAAATCTAGGCGAAAATGGCTCCAGGAACTACCAGCAGTTGTGTGGAGCCTAAGGACCACCCCAAGCAGAGCCACCGGGTTCACCCCGTTTTTCCTAGTCCATGGCGCGGAGGCCGTCCTCCCCACGGACTTAGAATACGGATCGCCCAAGGTTCGAGGCTACAACGAGGATACTAACCAGCGAGCCCGCGAGGACTCGCTGGACCAGCTAGACAAAGTACGCCTCGTAGCGTTGATGCACTCCGCAAGGTATCAACAGTCCCTACGACGTTACCAAGCACGCAAGATACGTCGGAGGGATTTCAGCGAAGGGGATCTGGTCCTAAGGCTGCGCCAAGATAACCGAGGGCGCCACAAGCTATCGCCCCCATGGGAGGGACCCTACGTCGTGGTGAAGGTGCTCAAGCCGGGCACGTACAAGCTGGCCAACGAGGACGGTGAAGAACTCACCAACGCTTGGAACATCCAACAGCTACGTCGCTTCTACCCTTAGCTAGGATTTTCCAAGTGCTTTTTGTTGTAAAATCACATGGCCAACGCCCCAGTTGGTGTCAACTATGTAAACGCTCCAAGTCTAATAAAAGGGCAACTCGGCTTTCCCCCTGAAACCCAAGTTACCCTCGGGGGCTACTACGGTGTCACACCCGATTTCCGGAGAGAAACCAGATGCATCTCATATGTGTGCCAGGATCTAGTTCCACACATATGATAGACGAAATGAGTGTAATATCATAGACAGTAAAAACGCAACAAGGGGTTTAACAACTTACTACACTCATTCGGAAGACACAAGGTCTTAAACATCGGAAAACGATAACTACACGTCGAGTCTTCGTCTTCCGCTTCCACAGGCACTTGACTGGGGGAGACGCAAGCCTCAGAACTCCTCAAGGTCGCAGTAGAAATCTTCACCATTGTTCTCTTCTGAACAGCGGTAAGCAAGGCTGAGTACACTTATGGTTGGTACTCAACAAGTGGGGGAAGATGCAAGGCTGCCAAGGATAGGCTATGGTATTGCAGCGGTTAGCATTTTAATGTTGGTCAAACTTTTAATTAAAGAACGCCTAATTACTAGATGTAAGTATATACCAACCCACTTAAGAAACTTTTAAGCAAAACAACCCAAAGCTCATCGAGCTTCACCAAAGCATGATTTATTCTCATCTTCAAGTTTATTAATCATGTGAGGGTCCAAGCCGCTCATGACCGTGAGCACGGCTGATCGATCAGTTTTACACTCTGCAGAGGTTTGCACACTTTACCCACAGCTCGCGTAAAAGTTCCGAAGAACTTTGAACCCAACCATGCGATGCTGATCAGGCATCCTACCACACTTCCGAGGTGTGATTGCATAGGGACGCTACGAAGCCTTTACAAAGGTATACAAAAGACTAACGACCCGCATAGTTACAGATCAGGGCGGACCATAACCCTCCCTAGTGGTCAGCACCTTAGCAAAGGCTGCTACCCCAAAAGGACCAGGCTATACCCCTGCAACCCGGATCCCCCTCCGCTCCTTTCGAAAAAGGGCCATCGGATCAATCGCACACCTAATTAATTGGCTAAGGTCAGAGCCATGTATCACTGTGGTTGCGCATGTTTTCTTGGGTGGTTCTCCATGTTCCGATTAAATCATATGATCTTGTTTTACCAAAAGCATCATCGTTAAACATACAAGCCTTTATCTTAGAAAACCATTTTTATCCAACCCAAGTTGAGCAACTAGCATATTCTACCCAAAAACATTTATTAAACAGGGTTGATCCAAGGATTGTGGGTAAAAGTCTAGGTAAGTCCTTAAAAAGGGTGTTCCCATCAATTTAATGCAATATCATAATAAATATAAACTTTAGTTGTCATGCAATTACATAGGATAAAAATAGAATCATGCAGGGGGAGAAGACCACTTGCCTTCCTTGCTTAATCACTAAGATTCTTCTTCTTCAAACACTTGCTCTTGATCTACATCAACTGGTTGCTCGCTTGAAACTGACACGATGTCTACGAGCACACAAGAATACATACAATAAACAAAACAATACACCAAGCATGAAAAGCTTAAAGGGAAAACAGGATTTGGGTCTAGGAAAGCGAACACAAGGAACACTCGGAACTATCGGGAGATTTGGATGATCACAAACAAGAGCTAGCTATGCGTTTGATATCTTTTAATTAAGTAAAATCATGTCTATAGGTTATTTCAGAGAAATAGCCTATTTATAATTAAGCAAGTTATATTTGTATTTAAAAGACGATGTAAGCCTAATCCAATTTTACTTATAAATATTCAAGTAGGATTTATACAAATTAAACATTTAATTTAAAAGAAGCATGTAAAAGAATCTAGGCGTTTGTCTTTATATTTCGTGTTATTCTAATCAAATTATAATTTAAAAACACATTTATATTCATTTTAATCAAATTAACATTTAATTAGGTGTCACACCCTGAAATTTCCAATTTCAGGATGTGAATAGAAAGAATAATTAAATAACAATTTTCTCATAATTTTAAAATTTTTCCAACATTTATTTTCTTTACAGGGAATATAGTATAGGAAAAAAATACTTTGTTTGATTTTCTAAATTAAATAAAAAGTTGTGTGTGTTGCATTCAGGCCGATGCATCTAGTGGTTCTTGAGTGCAAAAGGTTTCAAAAATGCGTTTAGGAGCTGTCCAAACTCTCCCGAGATTTTTCCGGATTTTTCTGGAATTTATTCTCATTTTCTCCGAGCATTTTCTATTTAATAGAAGGCTCTAATATCTTTTTCATGAGCACCAAATGCTTTATTTGGATTGTTCACGACCTAATCTATCTCTAGGAATTTTCCTGGATTTTTTGTGATTTTCTGAGTATTTTTCGTGCTTTAAAATAATTCACGCCTTTTTCGGATTATTTTTCGCACCGGAAATACTTTCAAAAAAAAACATATCCTACCGGGGGCCGGGCCGAGCCCGTGGGCTCGACCCGCCCGCGCCCGCGCCCGCGCCCGCTCTCGCTCCGCCCGCCCGGCCGCGCAAGGCCCATCGGCCGGAGGCGGGGTGAGCCACGGCCGCCGCCGTCCCGGGCGTGCACGCCGGCTCCCCGGGCTCGCGCCCCTATAAAGGTCGGCCCCCGCGCGCCGCCCTAGCCGCCCCTAGCGCCCCGGCGCTAGCGCGCCGCCCCGCGCGCGCGCCGCGCGGGCCTACCGCCGTCGCCCCCGCGCGCGCGCGCGCGCGGAGCCCGCCGCCGGCCGGTGCACCACGCCGCGCCTCGCCGCGCCGTCGCCCGCCGGCAAATCCGTCGCCGCCAAGAGCCCCGCGAAGGCCGAGCCGCATGCCATCCTCTGCTCGTCGCTGCCGAACATCCACCAGAACGCCGCCTGAAGCTCCACTGGTCGGCGGTCAACCTTCTGCCACCGTCCAAAAATCCTACCACTTCCCCTCGACTCCGCCGCTGGTAAGCAGCCCCAAATGCTCCCCTCCATCTAATCTACCTGCTGCATCACTCAATCAGATCCCTAGGCCACAAGAGTGCCTTAATCTTGAATCACCTGAAGCTAATGTCCGTCTCCAACCTGCGTGTTGAAAAAGATAAGCCGTTCTCGATCTGCATCTTGAAGAAGATAGGTTGTTTTGTGCTTAGGTCCCTGTGAGATCTCGTAATGTTTAGATAAACTCTTGAGTCTTGGTAAATCTGCATAAAACCCCCTAGATTAATCCCACTATTCGCACATAAATCCCACCCGACCCTTTTATAGATCTAACCCTGCAGTCTACTCTTTTTGTGAGCACTATTTAACGTGTCTTGCGATTCTTTTCAGCTACTCCCTGTTATCTATAGTTAATCATGACTAGGTCCCTGCGATCTTGTTTTGCTCACCAAATCTTCGTTTTAGCTCCGATTTAATCCGTTCAAGTTGCGTTAGGTCCATAATAATGTAAACCACGCGTTAGCGGAGTGTTTTCACCATGTTTTGTTTCTGAAAATAAAATTAATATTAATTTTGATTAATGACTAGCTATGCATGTCTTTTCCAAATAAAAGCTATATAGATCTATATGTCGTTTTCACAAGCAAATTTAATTTGGTTAATGTTTCTATCACATGTTTTGTAAATAAAAGTTAATTAGATCTTTATCTCGGTTTTCGTAAACCAAATGTTAATTTGTTTAATAGTTAATCAATCTTTTCTAATTAAAATTTGATTAGGCTTTTACATCGGTTTTTACAATAAATATTAATTTGATTAATGCCAATGCCATCGTGTTTTTAATAATAATATTATGAACTCGAATTACAAAGTTTCGTTTAGATTGTTCATATAGTTTAGTTTTTATAAATTAAATGTTTAATCGGTTAATTCATATATGAATCTTTATTAATAAAACTTGAATAGTTCTTTACACCGGTTTCATAAATAAAGTTTAATATTGCATTAATGTCAACATAGGGTATTTTATTTCTAAAATATCCTTTATAATTGTTTTGTTAAATAAAATGAACCTAGCTCATAGCCTTGTTCTCTCCTTTATGTAAAACGTTCGTTAGACGTTCTTTTCTCAGCTCAATCTTAGTGTGATCTTTCCGGTTCTTGCTCAATCTTTCATAACCATCTCTTTAAAGCTAACCAAGCCTTTCCAAGCACCCTTTGTGTTCTTTAGTGATCCATCTAATCGATCATACCCTTTAGTGCGTTCTTTTAAAGCTTTCTTATGATTGGTGCTTTGTTCTTAGTATATGTGTTTGTTTGCTTTGTGTATGTTTGTGCTCGATGATTGATGCGCTTAGAGTGAACGCCGTTCGAGAAGTTTGGAAGAGCTTGAAGTTGAAGATATTCCGAGCAACGACATTACTTTGGTTTAAGGCAAGTGTGTCCTTGATCTTTTGTCCTAAGAACTATATTTAATCACGTATTGCATATGCTTGCATTAATATGATGGGACCCATGTTTAAGGTTTGACTAGTGTTATTTATCCTGTGCCTTGATCAAACGGGTTTATCTTTATGTTGGGTAGCTATGCTTAGTTGCTATACCTGGGTTATGGCGGTTTTAATGAACATTAATGATGAATCATGTTATACCTTTATGCTATATCTTTGGATGCTTAATACAAGACCATATGTTTAATCGGAACATGGAGAACCACCCAGGACAACAGTGCAACCACAAGGACTATATGGCTCGGTCTTGGCCGATTAATTAGGGAAGTCTTTGTGTGGTTATTACTCGCATAGTAGGTTGGGGACGGAGGAATGCTTTTATGGCTCTTCTATTCGGAGCGGTGATGGAACGGAAGACTCTATGGCTTACCGTCCGTAATAGAAGTGTGGTACGAAAGATAGCCTCTATGACATACTACTATGGACTAATACGCACGAGAGGACTCTTTGTAAAGGCCTCGTAGCGTCCCTATGCAATCACACCTCGGTAGTGTGGTATGATGCTTGGCCGGCATCGCATGGTTGGGTTTAAAGTTCTTCGGGACTTTTACGCGACTTGTGGGTAAAGATGTACAACCTCTGCGAGTGTAAAACTATTCGATTAGCCGTGCTCACGGTCAAGAGCGGCCTGGACCCTCACATGATAATTAAACTTGAAGATGGACTTAAATCGTGTTCTCTGGTTATGTTTGCCATGTGCTCATGGTGTATTTCTTACCTTATGCTTAATGTGGGTTGGTATAAACTTATACTTTATTAGTAATCAGGTGCTAATAAAAACTTGACCAACTAAAATTGCTTAAATGCTTATGGCCCAGTCCACTATAAAGCCTTTGCATTCATATCTTTTTCCACACTAGCTGAGTACGACAAGTGCTCACCCTTGCTATAAACAATGTTGCTCAGAAGGAGGAAGCTACATGAAGATGACGTGAAGATGTTGTGGAGTGCTAGGCGTACGCAACCCCCGCCGATTGCCTGTGATGTTTGGTGCCTTCGTTTCCGGATTAAGCGTAAATCTCTGATAATCTCCATTTTTCTTTCGTGATATTGTTTCTGTATTCACTTATATGTCACTATATGCATGAAACTTGATCCTGGCATGCATATAGGTTTGCACTTGGTTTTCTTCGGAAAGTCGGGTGTGACAGAGTGGTATCAGAGCTGTATCGACTGTAGGACGTAAGCCTAGTTAGCATTGGTGATTTCTTAATGCCTCTTTTGTTCTACAACCCCTCTTTACCTTATCCTTGACCTCTCTGATGAAGGATCTCACATCTTAACCATCTTCTCTTCTCTATACCATGAATTCTTGTATATTTATCTTCACTCTCCTTGGACATCTCTTCGACCTCGCCTATTCTTTCCCTCAAGCAATAAACACCCCCTTGATTTATTGGTAGAACCGTTACCCTTGACATTCTATCTGTTCGCGCAGCTGCCCGACACATCGGCGCTGTTTTAAATTTATCTCGAGCTACAGAACTCCGATCGACATGAAACCAGTTGGGTTAGTTCAAAAATTTCATAGTTGATTTTCTATCAAAAATCCAGCCCTATCCAGTACCTGTTCCAGGATCTATGCCCGAAACATTGGAGCTATCAGAATCTGTAAACTCTGCTGACCTAGTTACCTTCAATATTCTATATCTTGGGCTATGGACCTCCGATTGAGGTAAATCCAATTGGAGTAGTTCAGGAATTTCATCAGATTCATTCTGTCCAAAATTCAGCAGTATTCGTTTTGTATCCAAGGAGATACCTACGAATTAGTGGAGCATTCAGAATCTGCCAACACTGCTGACATAGCCGTCTTGCTTAATTCATATCTCGAGTTCTGAACCTCCGATTGAGGTGATTCCAGTTGGGTTGAACTCATAATTTCGTACTCCTTGATCTGGGAAAAATCCATTATTTATGGATATCCTTGCTGGGAGATATATCTGATCTACTAGGAGGATACCCCCTGACTTCATTAACAACGTGTAGTGTCGTTCCCCTTTAGCTATGCCTTGATTGGTGGAATTGTGTGTTTGCATGATGATGCTTGGTTTTATGAACTTAATTGATTCGCTTCTTTGAAGTGAGTGTTGGTGTATTGTAGGTCTTATATCTGCAATAACATCAGTTGCCTAGTTGGGTTTCTCTTTTGTGCCTCCCACATCCTTGCCATCTTTCTTTGTTTCAACTCCCTAGGGGTGTTACCGGAAGGAAGATAAAGGCAGATGCAAGATGAAGAAAAGAAGACATCACTCTACCTTCCTTCCCACCTTGTGCTTGCTTTTGTCCCACCTAGCTCATTCTGATGAAGACCCCAATAATCATTGAAGAAAAAGTTTGAAGACTCCACACTGATCGACAAAGGTGGAAGACCACCTGCCTTCTTCGATCGCAATGTTCTTGTTTATCTCCCTCCTCCTTGCTTTTTCTTTCTTCGAATCTCGGGACGAGATTCCGTTTAAGGGGGGTAGATTTGTCACACCCTGAAATTTCCAATTTCAGGATGTGAATAGAAAGAATAATTAAATAACAATTTTCTCATACTTTTAAAATTTTTCCAACATTTATTTTCTTTACAGGGAATATAGTATAGGAAAAAAATACTTTGTTTGATTTTCTAAATTAAATAAAAAGTTGTGTGTGTTGCATTCAGGCCGATGCATCTAGTGGTTCTTGAGTGCAAAAGGTTTCAAAAATGCGTTTAGGAGCTGTCCAAACTCTCCCGAGATTTTTCCGGAATTTTTCTGGAATTTATTCTCATTTTCTCCGAGCATTTTCTATTTAATAGAAGGCTCTAAGATCTTTTTCATGAGCACCAAATGCTTTATTTGGATTGTTCACGACCTAATCTATCTCTAGGAATTTTCCTGGATTTTTTGTGATTTTCTGAGTATTTTTCGTGCTTTAAAATAATTCACAGCTTTTTCTGGATTATTTTTCGCACTGGAAATACTTTCAAAAAAAAACATATCCTACCAGGCTGGGCCGAGCCCGTGGGCTCGACCCGCCCGCGCCCGCGCCCGCGCCCGCTCTCTCGCTCCGGCCCGCCCCGGCCGCGCACGGCCCATCGGCCGCAGGCGGGGTGAGCCACGGCCGCCGCCGCGTCCCGGGCGTGCACGCCGGGCTCCCCGTGCTCGCGCCCCTATAAAGGTCGGCCCCGCGCGCCGCCCTAGCCGCCCCTAGCGCCCCGGCCCCGCGCGCGCGCCCGCTCGCGCGCCGCGCGGGGCCTACCGCCGTCGCCCCGCTGCGCGCGCGCGCGGAGCCCGCCGCCGGCCGGTGCACCACGCCGCGCCTCGCCGCCCGTCGCCCGCCGGCAAATCCGTCGCCGCCAAGAGCCCCGCGGTGCCGAGCCGCATGCCATCCTCTCGCTCGTCGGCCGCCGAACATCCACCGAACGCCGCCCGAAGCTCCCCCGGTCGGCGGTCAACCTTCTCGCCACCGTCCAAAAATCCTACCACTTCCCCTCGACTCCGCCGCCGGTAGCGACCCCAAATGCTCCCCTCCATCTAATCTACCTGTCGCATCACTCAATCAGATCCCTAGGCCACAAGAGTGCCTTAATCTTGAATCACCTGAAGCTAATGTCCGTCTCCAACCTGCGTGTTGAAAAAGATAAGCCGTTCTCGATCTGCATCTTGAAGAAGATAGGTTGTTTTGTGCTTAGGTCCCTGTGAGATCTCGTAATGTTTAGATAAACTCTTGAGTCTTGGTAAATCTGCATAAAACCCCCTAGATTAATCCCACTATTCGCACATAAATCCCACCCGACCCTTTTATAGATCTAACCCTGCAGTCTACTCTTTTTGTGAGCACTATTTAACGTGTCTTGCGATTCTTTTCAGCTACTCCCTGTTATCTATAGTTAATCATGACTAGGTCCCTGCGATCTTGTTTTGCTCACCAAATCTTCGTTTTAGCTCCGATTTAATCCGTTCAAGTTGCGTTAGGTCCATAATAATGTAAACCACGCGTTAGCGGAGTGTTTTCACCATGTTTTGTTTCTGAAAATAAAATTAATATTAATTTTGATTAATGACTAGCTATGCATGTCTTTTCCAAATAAAAGCTATATAGATCTATATGTCGTTTTCACAAGCAAATTTAATTTGGTTAATGTTTCTATCACATGTTTTGTAAATAAAAGTTAATTAGATCTTTATCTCGGTTTTCGTAAACCAAATGTTAATTTGTTTAATAGTTAATCAATCTTTTCTAATTAAAATTTGATTAGGCTTTTACATCGGTTTTTACAATAAATATTAATTTGATTAATGCCAATGCCATCGTGTTTTTAATAATAATATTATGAACTCGAATTACAAAGTTTCGTTTAGATTGTTCATATAGTTTAGTTTTTATAAATTAAATGTTTAATCGGTTAATTCATATATGAATCTTTATTAATAAAACTTGAATAGTTCTTTACACCGGTTTCATAAATAAAGTTTAATATTGCATTAATGTCAACATAGGGTATTTTATTTCTAAAATATCCTTTATAATTGTTTTGTTAAATAAAATGAACCTAGCTCATAGCCTTGTTCTCTCCTTTATGTAAAACGTTCGTTAGACGTTCTTTTCTCAGCTCAATCTTAGTGTGACCTTTCCAGTTCATGCTCAATCTTTCACAACCATCTCTTTAAAGCTAACCAAGCCTTTCCAAGCACCCTTTGTGTTCTTTAGTGATCCATCTAATCGATCATATCCTTTAGTGCGTTCTTTTAAAGTTTTCTTATGATTGGTGCTTTGTTCTTAGTATATGTGTTTGTTTGCTTTGTGTATGTTTGTGCTCGATGATTGATGCGCTTAGAGTGAACGCCGTTCGAGAAGTTTGGAAGAGCTTGAAGTTGAAGATATTCTGAGCAACGACATTACTTTGGTTAAAGGCAAGTGTGTCCTTGATCTTTTGTCCTAAGAACTATATTTAATCACGTATTGCATATGCTTGCATTAATATGATGGGACCCATGTTTAAGGTTTGACTAGTGTTATTTATCCCGTGCCTTGATCAAACGGGTTTATCTTTATGTTGGGTAGCTATGCTTAGTTGCTATACCTGGGTTATGGCGGTTTTAATGAACATTAATGATGAATCATGTTATACCTTTATGCTATATCTTTGGATGCTTAATACAAGACCATATGTTTAATCGGAACATGGAGAACCACCCAGGACAACAGTGCAACCACAAGGACTATATGGCTCTGGTCTTGGCCGATTAATTAGGGAAGTCTTTGTGTGGTTATTACTCGCATAGTAGGTTGGGGACGGAGGAATGCTTTTATGGCTCTTCTATTCGGAGCGGTGATGGAACGGAAGACTCTATGGCTTACCGTCCGTAATAGAAGTGTGGTACGAAAGATAGCCTCTATGACATACTACTATGGACTAATACGCACGAGAGGACTCTTTGTAAAGGCCTCGTAGCGTCCCTATGCAATCACACCTCGGTAGTGTGGTATGATGCTTGGCCGGCATCGCATGGTTGGGTTTAAAGTTCTTCGGGACTTTTACGCGACTTGTGGGTAAAGATGTACAACCTCCCGCACGGTGTAAAACTAATCGATTAGCCGTGCTCACGGTCAAGAGCGGCCTGGACCCTCACATGATAATTAAACTTGAAGATGGACTTAAATCATGTTCTCTGGTTATGTTTGCCATGTGCTCATGGTGTATTTCTTACCTTATGCTTAATGTGGGTTGGTATAAACTTATACTTTATTAGTAATCAGGTGCTAATAAAAACTTGACCAACTAAAATTGCTTAAATGCTTATGGCCCAGTCCACTATAAAGCCTTTGCATTCATATCTTTTTCCACACTAGCTGAGTACGACAAGTGCTCACCCTTGCTATAAACAATGTTGCTCAGAAGGAGGAAGCTACATGAAGATGACGTGAAGATGTTGTGGAGTGCTAGGCGTACGCAACCCCCAGTCGATTGCCTGTGATGTTTGGTGCCTTCGTTTCCAGGATTAAGCGTAAATCTCTGATAATCTCCATTTTTCTTTCGTGATATTGTTTCTGTATTCACTTATATGTCACTATATGCATGAAACTTGATCCTGGCATGCATATAGGTTTGCACTTGGTTTTCTTCGGAAAGTCGGGTGTGACATTAGGAAAACCCGAGATATAGCCTATGTTACATTTTAGTAGAAAGCAAATTGCATAATCATTAATCAAATTAAGTTTGATTATAAAACCGAGGTATACATCTAATTAACTTTTAATTAAAAGAAATGTTCATTTAATATTAATCATATTAACTTTCTTATGAAAACACGTGTTGAACTTCTAATTAGATTTTAATTAGAAAAGCATGTGCAATAGGATTTATTCATATTTAATATTTAAATATAAAACAATGAACATGTACAACATTGGTCCTATCACGTAGTTTTAGTTGATATGAGCCTAACGCAACTTGAAACGGTGGAATCGGAGCTACAACGCAAAAGATATGGAGAAAACAAGATTCTAGAACTCCCGGGCTTGAAAAGACGGTCGCATGGACACCAGGAACGCTTAAAACGGAGCTAGGACGGAAAAGATATGGCTAAAACAAGATTCAGGGACTAATTTGTGAATATCTGGAAGCTTAGGGGGTTTTACTGCAAGATTTCGGGGACCTAAACATAAATATGTGTGAAACTAGGAGGTCTAACATGTAAAAGGTCAAGGGTAGGCTATTTAACGAATAACTAAAGAGATCGGGGGCCTAGACATAAAAATCGGGAGCGAATTGTGAGGGTTTTGATAGGTGGAAGGGTATATTTGTAATTTCCAGAAACTCGGGGTTCTCTTTGTAAAATTACCAGGGCGGCTGGCGGATAAGCCGCGGTGGTGCCACGTGGCGGCTTGTGGTTGGGCGTGCCGACGCGAGCGCCGACGCGGCCGACGCAAGCGGCGACGTCGGCGGTGGACCGCGCCCGTGGACCGGTCCCGCCGGTCCACGGTGGACCGATCCAAGAGGTACGCCCCTTTTCGATCCGGGCCGTTCAAACCCGATCGGGCGGCCGGCGGCCGACTGCGGGCGGCTGCGGCGCGGGAGGCGGCGGCGCTCGGCCGGAGACGGCGGCGGCTCGCCGAGCATCGCGGAGTTCACTCGATCTCGAGCTACGGGGGCTCCGTTTCGAGTGCGGTTTGGACCAGGAGGAAGAGAAGGATGACGCGGACCTTACCAGGGGCTCGTTGGCGACAATGGGGCGGCGGAGTTTGCGCGCGTCGGCCACAGGCAGATGGGATCGCGGGCTAGCGCGGAGGGCATGGTTCCGGCCTCGGTCCGGTGGGGAAAAGAGGGGCCCCGGGCACGGGATCCTTGTGCGGGCGAAGCGGGAGGCGAGGGAGGACGCGAGGAGGCCGAGGGGGTGCTCACCGACGACGAGGAGCTTCGGGCGGCCGGCAATGGCGCGGTGGCGGGATTCGCGGGCAGATGTGGAGGTGAGGAGAGGGTGTGGGAGCGCGGGAGAGTGAAGGGGCGGCCGCAGGTCTCTCGGGTGAGCTTTTATAGAGCGAGAAGGGGAGGAGGGAGCTTCGGCCGAAAGTAATGGCCATCAATGGCCATGGCGGCCGGCGGCCTTCAATGCATTAAGGAGGAGCACTTGATTAGGGAGAAACGGAGAGGAATTGATGGCCGGGGAGTGAAAGAGGGTTATTACCGCGCCTTGATGGGGAGGATTGAAGAAGGGGGAGCGCGGGCTATGGCCGGCGGCGACGTGGAAGGCGGTGGTCGCGCGGCCGGGGAGGACGGGGCCCGGAGGTTAGGGGTGCTCCCGACGGTGGGTCCCACCCGTCGGCGAGAGGGAGAGAGAGGGAAGGGGAGGCGGGGCGGTGGGCCGCGTGGGCCGAAAGCGGGGATGGGCGCGGGGTAGGGAGGTGGGTTGGGTTTGTTTTTTTTTTTTTTTTTTAAATCCATTTCAAACCCTTTTGAATTCAAATCTTTCACATCTTTTCAAATTCAAATTTTTAACACAAATTTCTCCAGCTATTTTAAAGGCTTTTTCACAAACCATTTTTAACAACTTTTCAAACATATTTTAAATTCAAACCTTTGCACAAATTTTCACAAGCTATTTCACAATTGTTTTTAAGGACTTTTTCACAAATATTTTAAGACTTTTAAAACCACACCGCAGCCAAAACTCATGCATTCAAATCATGATGCACAAGCACTTATTGCTTCTAAATTATTAAAATGATATTTAAATATTTTTAAGGCCAAATTTATTTGATACTTTATTTAATCCTTAGAAAATTAAAACTAAAACACCTTGTTGCTTATATTAATTTAGTGATGGAATTTTAGGGTGTTACAAATCTACCCCCCTTAAAAAGAATCTCGTCCCGAGATTCGGAGAGATTGAAAAGAACTAAGGGTATTATTCCAGGTCCATCTTGTACACTGAGTTCTTCCAACAGGCATAGCTCCTTCACCTACTTTCCTTAATCTTCCTTCACTTTGCCTTCTTCTTTGGGTAGGGCAGTAGCAACAACCTCAATTCTATCTCCTTGGGGCTGGTTAAGAGTACTGACTTCTTGGCACACAGAATCAGTGTCACATTCGCCTAACCGATCCATTCCAAGTGTTATATCTAGTCCACTAGATGTAGGTATTATTAGATCAGCTTGAAAATCTATTCCCTTGATCTTGAGATTGACTTGTGGGCATACATGAGTGGACTTCATTTCACCATTTGAGAAACCAATCAGCAAATGTGTCGTCATGGAACTCATAGGTATATTATGCTTTGCCACAAATTATTCGGTAATGAATGAATGTGATGCTCGGAATCAAATAAAATCGTTGCGAGCACGAGAGATTGACGGAAAACGTATCCAAGACAAAATCGGGAGCGTCGGAGCTTGTTCGGTACCGTCACGTGGTTTACTTTGCCACGCACATAATTCCATTGACCCTTATTGATGTGAGAATTTGCACTTCCATGATGTATCTGAGATGATGGTTGTCCGAACCTTTGACCATTGTCTTTTTGGGGAGTCTAGATGTTACGATTTGGGAAGATGCTAGCATAATGTCCGAATTCACAACAATTGAAACAACCATTAGGGTGAACTGGAGAGTTGTTTCGTCCTGGTGCACCTGAGTGATCCTGATGATGACTTGCAACGTGTGGTGTTTGTTGGCTGGAATGCTGGAATCGCTGGGTTGAACATTGCAACTGAGAATTTTTGCAAATAATTCCTTCTTAATCCACCAGAACTGAACTGAGGTCTCTGTGATGAGTTGAAGCGGGGACGTATGTTGCTGATTGTCCACGAGATTGGAACTTGTGATTATGTTCACCAAGACATTTGTTCTCAAGGCCTATAGCTTTGTTCAGTAATGTAGCGAAGTCCGGGAAGCTGTGACTCTGTAGTTGATAGTTGAGTGGCCCTATCAGACCATCCAGGAAGCGTTCTTGCCTCTTTGAGTCAGTATTAACTTCATCTGATGCATAGTGAGACAACTGAGTGAACTTGTCCAGATACTCGTTAACTAACATATTGCCTTGCTTTAGAGCGAGGAACTCTCTTTGCTTAAGCTTGATTGCACCAGAGGGAATGTGGTGCATGTGAAAATGATCCTTGAACTCCTACCAGGTGGTGGTGTTAGGTGTAGCATGTGCGACAGTGTACTCATTCCACTATTCAGCTATTATTCCTTACAAACAGCCTGCTGTATACAAGACCATATCTCGATCAGTACACTGGGTCATCTCCAACTTCTTGGTGACAGTCTTTAACCATTCATCAACATCCAATGTATCGGTTGAGTAGGAGTATGTGGGAGGATGTGACTCATGAATTCCTTATGCTTGTCCACCGGTGCTGGTGGTGCTGCTGGTGGTGACTGATTTTTTTTTCTGAGCTTGAATGTTTTGAATAGTGGCAGTCAGGTTTTGGATTAGCTGCATCTGAGTGACAAGGAACTGTTGCGTTACTGGATCCATTCTTTGGGTTGAGGGGTGGGGGTGGTGCTTGATTCTGCTGATTAGTAATATGAGCACAGACAACAAGGGGAAGGTCTTGACCTTCTCCCCGACTCGATGCTTACCATTTTATAATCATCGTTGGAATACTCAACCTAACTCCACATGTAACGATCCATTCTTTTTTTTTCTCGACTCGTTGATTTGCCTTTGTAGGATTTTTCTTCTTTTCTTGGTAAAGTGATTTGAATAGAGCTGGATCGACTCCGTAATTGTTTCTTTTTCTAAGCTTAGCCATCTCGAATCATACTTTGGGTCCTCATACACTACTTTTAATATTCTTCTCCATTTGATCCAAGGCTTCTTGGGTATTGATTTGCTTATTCTTTTTCTGCTGAGCTTTCTTTTCATATCGGTCAGTACGTTTCTTAGGACACTTGCTAATAAAATGTCCATGATCTTTGTAGTAGAAACAATCTCCACTTTCTTTAATGTTTCGACGATTGCGTGGTGGATCTTCATACTCATGTTCTGATCCTTGAGTCAAATGGTAAAGATGTGAATTGTTCTCATGTTGCTCTGGAAAATTCATTTTCCTCTTCTTACTTATGATTTCCTGTAGTTTGCTCTCTAACTCAATAGCTTTGTTGATGACATCTTGCAAACTAGAATATTCATGTAAGCTTAGTTTACTCTGAAGGTCTTTGTTCAACCCTTGAGGAAATGTTCTCGTTTCTTTTTATCACTTTCAGACGATCTTGGTGCGTACATAGATAACTGAATAAATTTATCCCTATACTCATTCGCTGTCATTTGCCCTTGCTTCAAGTTAAGGAACTCCTTCCTTTTGAGCTTCATCGTACTTACAGGAATGAAGTGTGTTATAAAGTTGTCCTTGAATTCTTCCCAAACAATACTTTGTGGTTGCTCATGTTCGTAGATGTAAGAATTCCACCATTCTGAGGCTGCTCCTACAAGTTGTCCTGATGTAAACAAAACTTCCTCTCTATCGTTGCATTTCACCAAGTCTAGCTTCTGTTCAATTGTTGTGATCCATTCATCAGCTTCTAGGTGATCCATAGTGTTAGAGAACATAGGTGGCTCAGTATTCTAGAACTTTGTATGTGTATCCTCCGGGTTTGGATATGGTGACACATATTGATCACATCCCAGAGTTGTAGCTTGCTATCATTTCTCTTGTTTTGGTTGCCTTGACTTTCTTCACTTGCATGCTTCTTGAGTCGTTTGATTCCGTCAGGCTGAAATTTATTGAAATTTATACTTCAATCCTCAAGGTTGATAATCTGATTACTATCTACAGCTTGAGCAACTTCTTCTGGGACTGGTTTTGGGCTTCCTTTTCTTATTGATATCCAAATGATAACATTGTCTAGCCTCATCTCTCATTAGACTGGCTTCTTTTTGGAGACGTGAACGACCATAATGCTCACGACATTGACATGTTCCTGTAATCTTCATATGTTCATGTTGTTCATTCATCCGCAATTCTTGTGCTCCATGACTTCTCTTATTATTTTGATGATTCCATACTTCTACAACTTGCTTCTTTCTTTGCTTCGGCGGGAACTCCGCTTTGGTTATCTCTCGTGTTATGAGGGGATGACGTATTGTTCTACTTCTGTCCTTGTAAGACTTGAGCTTGCATGACTGATAGATTTTCTTTATCCAATGACGATGAAACAGTTGGAATCTGACGGTTTCACCCAAAACAAGGTTGGAATTCTTAGGATTTCATGCTTGCTCTATAATATACTAATGGATATTAACCATGGTTTGAGTCATTGCTTGTAGAGTCTGAGTTTGTGTTGCCATATACTCTAGCATTCTGCGTTCCATTGCTGAGGTTGTAGATGGAATATCGATATTTCGTTTGTTGTCTTTATATTCGTGATTTCCATTGGGACTCGTCATCCGGTTGTGTGATAAAGATAAGCTCAGAGGAGGTTGGAAATAAATAAATTGAGGAGCAAGGTAAAATCATTGATATCATATCCATCTTTTCTTGTTGTGATTGTAATCACACTGTGGTAGAGAGGAGAACAACAGGAGTGAAAGAAACTGACCATCTTTTTCTTTAACTTCTTTCATACATTGATGTCTGTATATGCTTGTAGATTTCTGGTTGTTGATGTTGTTGCTTCCAGACTTTGATCTTCAAACATCCTTCAACCAACTTGTATGGTAGATAAGGATAACCCAGATTGGAACCCAAACTATCTCTACTAACCTAATAATTTATTTCTTGTTGCATTTGTGGCCATCACTCCACAATACAACTCACACAAGCAAAGATCCAAATCAATCATGTGTTCAAACAACAAACATTAGCACAACGATCGTCCTCACGAAACGTTTCTATCGAAGTTGATAAGAGGGTAGGCAATCTAAGAACTTAAATTAGACGATCTCGGTGGTGAAGATCCGTCGATAGCACAAGAAACGAGCTCGAATAGATCAAAACAAAACGATGTGTTTTAACAAGAAGACAAGACTAAATTAGTTTTTTTTTATATGTAAAATAAGTCAATTTTGAAGGATGACAGGCTTTCTATAACATAAATCCTTACTTTTCGACCACTTCTAACTTAAGGCTGCGTTCCTACAGTCAACACCGCTCTGATACCACTCTGTCACACCCGATTTCCGGAGAGAAACCAGATGCATCTCATATGTGTGCCAGGATCTAGTTCCACACATATGATAGACGAAATGAGTGTAATATCATAGACAGTAAAAACGCAACAAGGGGTTTAACAACTTACTACACTCATTCGGAAGACACAAGGTCTTAAACATCGGAAAACGATAACTACACGTCGAGTCTTCGTCTTCCGCTTCCACAGGCACTTGACTGGGGGAGACGCAAGCCTCGAACTCCTCAAGGTCGCAAGAGAAATCTTCACCATTGTTCTCTTCGAACGGCGGTAAGCAAAAGGCCGAGTACACTTATGGTTGGTACTCAACAAGTGGGGGAAGATGCAAGGCTGCCAAGGATAGGCTATGGTATTGCGGCGGTTAGCATTTTAATGTTGGTCAAACTTTTAATTAAAGAACGCCTAATTACTAGATGTAAGTATATACCAACCCACTTAAGAAACTTTTAAGCAAAACAACCCAAAGCTCATCGAGCTTCACCAAAGCATGATTTATTCTCATCTTCAAGTTTATTAATCATGTGAGGGTCCAAGCCGCTCATGACCGTGAGCACGGCTGATCGATCAGTTTTACACTCTGCAGAGGTTTGCACACTTTACCCACAGCTCGCGTAAAAGTTCCGAAGAACTTTGAACCCAACCATGCGATGCTGATCAGGCATCCTACCACACTTCCGAGGTGTGATTGCATAGGGACGCTACGAAGCCTTTACAAAGGTATACAAAAGACTAACGACCCGCATAGTTACGGATCGGGGCGGACCATAACCCTCCCTAGTGGTCGGCACCTTAGCAAAGGTCGCTACCCCAAAAGGACCGGGCTATACCCCCGCAACCCGATCCCCCTCTCGCTTCTTTCGGAAAAGGGCCATCGGATCAATCGCACACCTAATTAATTGGCTAAGGTCAGAGCCATGTAACACTGTGGTTGCGCATGTTTTCTTGGGTGGTTCTCCATGTTCCGATTAAATCATATGATCTTGTATTACCAAAAGCATCATCGTTAAACATACAAGCCTTTATCTTAGAAAACCATTTTTATCCAACCCAAGTTGAGCAACTAGCATATTCTACCCAAAAACATTTATTAAACAGGGTTGATCCAAGGATTGTGGGTAAAAGTCTAGGTAAGTCCTTAAAAAGGGTGTTCCCATCAATTTAATGCAATATCATAATAAATATAAACTTTAGTTGTCATGCAATTACATAGGATAAAAATAGAATCATGCAGGGGGAGAAGACCACTTGCCTTCCTTGCTTAATCACTAAGATTCTTCTTCTTCAAACACTTGCTCTTGATCTACATCAACTGGTTGCTCGCTTGAAACTGACACGATGTCTACGAGCACACAAGAATACATACAATAAACAAAACAATACACCAAGCATGAAAAGCTTAAAGGGAAAACAGGATTCGGGTCTAGGAAAGCGAACACAAGGAACACTCGGAACTATCGGGAGATTTGGATGATCACAAACAAGAGCTAGCTATGCGTTTGATATCTTTTAATTAAGTAAAATCATGTGTATAGGTTATTTCAGAGAAATAGCCTATTTATAATTAAGCAAGTTATATTTGTATTTAAAAGACGATGTAAGCCTAATCCAATTTTACTTATAAATATTCAAGTAGGATTTATACAAATTAAACATTTAATTTAAAAGAAGCATGTAAAAGAATCTAGGCGTTTGTCTTTATATTTCGTGTTATTCTAATCAAATTATAATTTAAAAACACATTTATATTCATTTTAATCAAATTAACATTTAATTAGAAAAACCCGAGATATAGCCTATGTTACATTTTAGTAGAAAGCAAATTGCATAATCATTAATCAAATTAAGTTTGATTATAAAACCGAGGTATACATCTAATTAACTTTTAATTAAAAGAAATGTTCATTTAATATTAATCATATTAACTTTCTTATGAAAACACGTGTTAAACTTCTAATTAGATTTTAATTAGAAAAGCATGTGCAATAGGATTTATTCATATTTAATATTTAAATATAAAATAATGAACATGTACAACATTGGTCCTATCACGTAGTTTTAGTTGATATGAGCCTAACGCAACTTGAAACGGTGGAATCGGAGCTACAACGCAAAAGATATGGAGAAAACAAGATTCTAGAACTCCCGGGCTTGAAAAGACGGTCGCATGGACACCAGGAACGCTTAAAACGGAGCTAGGACGGAAAAGATATGGCTAAAACAAGATTCAGGGACTAATTTGTGAATATCCGGAAGCTTAGGGGTTTTTACTCGCAAGATTTCGGGGACCTAAACATAAATATGTGTGAAACTAGGAGGTCTAACATGTAAAAGGTCAAGGGTAGGCTATTTAACGAGAATAACTAAAGAGATCGGGGGCCTAGACATAAAAATCGGGGATCGAATTGTGATGGTTTTGATAGGTGGAAGGGTATATTTGTAATTTCCGAAACTCGGGGTTCTCTTTGTAAAATTACCGGGGCGGGCCGGCGGATAAGCCGCGGTGGTGCCACGTGGCGGCTTTGTGGTTGGCCGTGCCGACGCGAGCGCCGACGCGGGCCGACGCAAGCGCCGACGTCGGCGGTGGACCGCGCCCGTGGACCGGTCCCACCGGTCCACGGTGGACCGATCCAAGAGGTACGCCCCTTTTCACGATCCGGGCCGTTCAAACCCGATCGGGCGGCGGCCGCCGGCAGCGGGCGGCTGCGCGCGGGAGGCGGCGGCGCTCGGCGGGAGACGGCGGCGGCTCGCCGAGCATCGCGGAGTTCACTCGATCTCGAGCTACGGGGGCTCCGTTTCGAGTGCGGTTTGGACCGGGGAGGAAGAGAAGGATGACGCGGACCTTACCGGGGGCTCGTTGGCGACGATGGGGGCGGCGGAGTTCGCGCGCGTCGGCCACAGGCAGATGGGATCGCGGGCTAGCGCGGAGGGCATGGTTCCGGCCTCGGTCCGGTGGGGAAAAGAGGGGCCCCGGGCACGGGATCCTCGTGCGGGCGGAGCGGGAGGCGAGGGAGGACGCGAGGAGGCCGAGGGGGTGCTCACCGACGACGAGGAGCTTCGGGCGGCCGACAATGGCGCGGTGGCGGGATTCGCGGGCGGATGTGGAGGTGAGGAGAGGGTGTGGGAGCGCGGGAGAGTGAAGGGGCGGCCGCAGGTCTCTCGGGTGAGCTTTTATAGAGCGAGGAGGGGAGGAGGGGGCTTCGGCCGGAAGTAATGGCCATCAATGGCCATGGCGGCCGGCGGCCTTCAATGCATTAAGGAGGAGCACTTGATTAGGGAGAAACGGAGAGGAATTGATGGCCGGGGAGTGAAAGAGGGTTATTACCGCGCCTTGATGGGGAGGATTGAAGAAGGGGGAGCGCGGGCTATGGCCGGCGGCGACGTGGAAGGCCGGTGGCTGCGCGGCCCGGGGAGGACGGCTGGAGGTTAGGGGTGCTCCCGACAGGTGGGTCCCACCTGTCGGCGAGAGGGAGAGAGAGGGAAGGGGAGGCGGGGCGCTGGTGGGCCGCGTGGGCCGAAAGCGGGGATGGGCCGCGGGGTAGGGAGGTGGGTTGGGTTTGTTTTTTTTTCTTTTTTTTTAAATCCATTTCAAACCCTTTTGAATTCAAATCTTTCACATCTTTTCAAATTCAAATTTTTAACACAAATTTCTCCAGCTATTTTAAAGGCTTTTTCACAAACCATTTTTAACAACTTTTCAAACATATTTTAAATTCAAACCTTTGCACAAATTTTCACAAGCTATTTCACAATTGTTTTTAAGGACTTTTTCACAAATATTTTAAGACTTTTAAAACCACACCGCAGACCAAAACTCATGCATTCAAATCATGATGCACAAGCACTTATTGCTTCTAAATTATTAAAATGATATTTAAATATTTTTAAGGCCAAATTTATTTGATACTTTATTTAATCCTTAGAAAATTAAAACTAAAACACCTTGTTGCTTATATTAATTTAGTGATGGAATTTTAGGGTGTTACATACGGGGGGCATCCCCCCCCCAAAAAATGGTCCCATTTTTTGCGCAAAAATAAAAAACGACTCACACGCGCTAAGTTTGTTTCCTACTTCAACCTTGAGCCACGATTCGAACAGGGCGCAGGCAGCACAGCGGAAGGAGCGTGCGAGCCAGAGATAGCCTACGCCGCGTGGATATGGCCCTTCTCTCTCGCCTCCAACCCAGCGGGCACCCTGCGAAAATCGAACTCCCCTAACTAGAATCTACTCAGGAAGAAGGAGAAACAAAAAAGCGTGATAAACAAGCAACTTCATTTACAGCAAATGCTCATGTTCATGAAATAACTTGTTTATTTACAAAAGGCCACGAGGCCAGAGTACTGATACACATCAAAAAACGGGCCTAGCGCCCAAACTGCTTTCAGGCGGGAGGAGCAGCAGCATCCGCGACGTCGGGGAAGAGGAACTCCTCGAAGGCCTCGGCGAGCGATCCGGCGGCGTCGGCAGCGAGCGCGTCTACACGCTCCTTGGCCACCTCGTCCTCGACGCCCTCGGGAACGATGTAGCCTTCCGCCAGCGCCTCGAAGTTGACCTCGTAGTGGGATCGCACCACTCCGAGGGCCTTCTGGACGCCCGGTGCAACGCCGGCGCATCCGCTCCGTGACGTGGCCGCCAAGGGCGCGCGGGCGGGGCCGGCCGGGGCGAGCTGCCGGCTTGGGCCTCGCCCTCCTCGACGACGTGGCAGGTCTCGAGGGCCGCATCGCGCAACTCCTGCAGCTCCTGCTCGGAGGAGTTGTAGGAAGCCTGCAGAGCCTCGGCCCGCTCAGCCGCGTGCCCCAGAGCGGTGCGTAAGCCTGGAATCGACAAGACAAAAAGAAATCAGGAAGGGAGAAGCGAACCCTCTAAAGCGAAAAACCAACAAGCAAGAGTCAAACAGTGGCTCACCCTCGACTTGCTTCCTCTCCGACTCGAAGTTGCGGCGCGCGGACTCGATCGCCAACTCGAGGCGCTGGACGGTTTCGCCTTGCTCGCGGAGGGCCAGCTCCTGGTTGGCGTTGCTGATGCTGAGCACGAGCGCCTCGTCCTCAACCTTGGAGAATGCGGCGTTCCGCTCCTCCAGTGACTTCTCCCCGCCCGCCTCGCGAGCGACGCGCTCCCGCTCCCGGCGCCGTCCGGGCGTCGCCAAGGGCGGCTCGCTCCCGCCGGAGCCGCCCCTCGGCCCACCCGGCGAGCGATGCGCTCTTGCTTGGAGCTGCTCCTCGGCGGCGACGAGGGCCGCGGCCTTGGCGTCGAGGGCGGCCCTCGGATCGTCGGCCTCCTTGGCGCGGCCGCTCCAACCCGCGCGCCCGCTCCTCGGCCCCTGGCGGCGCGGCGTCTCGCCCCCTCGAGCGACGTGCGGAGCTCCCGGGTTTCGGCGCGGCGGTGGCCACCTCCGCCTCCCAGTTGGCGGCCAGCGTCCGCGTCTTCTCCAGATCCGCGCGCGCATTCCACAGCGCCTCATCACGATCGATGAGGGCTGCGCGGACCCGCTCAAGGCTCGAGCGACGCGCCGTGTCTTGCCTCGAGCTCTCGGGGAGCTCGTCAGGCCAGGCCAGGGCCCGGTACGCCAGCCAGCTGTCCGGTGTCCTAAGAGCGTCTGCAAGCTCGTCGAAAGCGCTGCATTGCTCCCGGAGCTGGTGGGCCTCGGCGTTCACCCGGTCGAACGCATCGTACTTATCGTGGGCACGACGCTCAAGCTCCTGGCAACACAGAATCAAAACCCGTAAGCACCAAGACTTGAGCGCAATGTACACAAACGAAAAAGAAAAAAGAACGAGCAATTGTGGCTCACCTGGAAGACGAGCCAGGCCGGGCCGCCATGGACCCGCAGCGCCTCGTTCAGCGCGCGGTTGAGCGTGGCGCCGTGGCTCGGAGCTCGCCCCGCAGCTCCTGCTCCCCCCTGGCGTCGGCGAACGCAGGGGGATCCTCGACGGCCCCCTCCACCTGGGCGGGACGGCCGGCGTGGGAGGACGAGGCCTCGGCACCATGTCCTCGGCCCCCCACCACCATGTGACCCTCGTGCCGCCTCACGAGGGCCCCCTCCTGGGGCTCAGGGGAGTTCGTGGGCCAGCTGGCCTACTGATTCCACCCAGGCGGCGTGGAGTCGTCCGAGACCTCCACTACCTCCGCCTGCAGATTGACGGCGGGCGCCGTCGCCAGTGCCGTCTCCGCCGGCAACTCTACTTGCGCCACCGCGGCCGCGGCGCCGGGCGCGGCTCCACGGCCGCCGCCTCCCGGCCGCGCCTTGCCGCGTCCATGGGCGCACCCGTGGGATGCGCCGCTCCACCTCCACCACGGCCGCCGCCGCGCCCGGTGTCTCCGCGGCGACCGGCGCCGGCCGCCCCCGGCGGCCTCCGGGGGCTGCGCGCGGCGGGCTGATCGCCGGCCGGGGGCTCGAGGCCCCGGCCGGGCTTTGCGAGCCCGTGCCCGCCGCCGTGCTTGTCCCCGGCGCGCCCCCCCCCTTCGACGAGCGCCGCCGGGTGGGGATCGATGCGTCCGTCCTCAGCACCTTGGCTGGTGCAAGGGGAGGAACGGTTGGCACCACCGCGCGAGCACGGACGAAGGTTAGATCACCCGATCACCAACGAACCAAACCGAATGAAAAAAGACACACTCATTACCTCGAAGAGGAAAAGGCCCGTTCCTTTTCCTCGAGGCCTCTCGCCGACGAGGCCGGGTGCGGTGCCGCGCGCGCGGCGGCGCCTCCCCGACGGCGCGCCGCGCGCGCGCGGGCACGCCCACCCCCGTGCGCGGCGCGCGCCGACGCCGCACATCCCGAAGGCGCCGCGCGCGCGGGGGCACGCTTGCCCGCGCGCGGTTACGCCCGCGCCGCGCCCCCGACGATGGTGCCGCGCGCGTACGGGCACGCTCCCCCCGCGCGAGGGCACGCTACGCGCACGGGCGCGCTCGCCGCACGCGCCTGCGTGGCGCGCGCGCGGCACCTCGCGCGCGCGTGCCGCCCCCGATGTCGATCGCCGGCGGCGGGCGCCGGTGCGCCCGCCCCGGGCGAAGCCGCCCTTGACGCCGGCGCGGGTTCGGCGACGGGGCGCGCGGCCGCCACCCGTCGGAGGGGCCCTCCCCCTCGGCCTCTTCCTCCTCGTCCTGCTCCGAGGATGAGGGCTCCCTCGATCTCGGGGAGGAGAGCCCCGGCTCCTCGCGTCGCCGGTACTCCGCGGCCGCCGGTCGCGGCGCGCTTGACGTCGCCTCGCGTGCTCCCTCTTGCACGCCGCCCGCTCTGCTGGCTGTCGCCGCCGCGCCGCCCGGCCAAGCGCGCGGGAGTCGGGGGTGGGCGGAACGGACTTGGCAATGTTGAATTCCACTAGCTGCACACAGGAGCGACAATGGCGCATCAGAAAACGAAAGCAAGACCGAGAACTAAAACAAAATTAAGAGCCAAACTTACCAGCGGGCCGGTGGGGAGCATCTCGATGTCCCACGGGGTCCGACCCGCGGGCGGCGGCGTCCGGGTGTCGACGGCGCTCCGCGCTCGGGTGAGCGCATACGGCCGCTCAAGGGGCGTCGGGAGCATCCGCGACCTCGCCAGGTCGACGGGGTTGGCCGCCTCTGTCATCTCGAAGATGCAGAGCGGCCTCTCCATCAGAGGCACGACCCGCCGGTGGTGGAGGAAGGCGAGGACGCCCATCGCGTTCAACCCGTGCTTCACCAACCGCTGCAGGGCGGCGAGGACGGACTCCTGCCGCGCCCGATGCTGGGGCGTGGACACCCCGTAGCCCCAGGAGTCGGGCCTCTTCTTGAATACCCGGCCGGTGTAGGGGGGAAGGCCAGGTTCGGCGTTGCGTAGGTAGAACCATCCCCGCTCCCCGGCCCGGCGTTGTTCGTCGTCATGGTGCGGGGGGATGTAGAAGTCCTTGAGTTGCCCCCGCGGGGCAGGTGACATCCCGCCCGGCGCGCACCGCGCGGCGGGTCCCTCGGCTTCCGACGTGGGGGCGCGTGACGAGCTCCCCGCGGAAAAGGTGAACCCGGAGATCCCAATTGGCGGGATCCCCGGGTACCCGCCCGCGGACGCCCACGAACGTGGCCGCCTGCGAGATCGCGTTGGGGGCGAAGTTGTGCAGCTCCACCCCGTAGTGGTAGCACATCGCCCGCATGAAGGTGCTC
Source organism: Cenchrus americanus (assembly GCA_947561735.1). Taxonomy (NCBI): domain Eukaryota; kingdom Viridiplantae; phylum Streptophyta; class Magnoliopsida; order Poales; family Poaceae; genus Cenchrus; species Cenchrus americanus. Next base: position 24,788,065 of record OX387241.1, on the reverse strand, counting down.
GCCGGCGCGTTGAAATCGCGCTCATGGTAGCGAATGAAGCTCACCACGTAACCCTCCGGCGGGTTGGGCTCGTGGTCCGCCGCCGGTGGCACTATCCACTCCGCCGGGCGTCCTTCTTCATTAGCCGCCAGCTGACCGGCGGCGACCAGCTCGCCAAGGGCGAGCCGGGTCACCGTCGACCTCTCCCAGGCGTACGGCTCCAGGATCGTAAGGGGAAGCTGAGGCGGCGCCATGAGGAAGGACGAAGAAAAACAGGAGCGGAGGACAAGGAACGGAAGAAAAAGCTCTAACGGCGACACCGCGCGGTGGCAAGAGCGAGACGAAGACGAAGGGGCGGGGAACTGAAAACGGTGAGACACTAAGGTAAAAAAACCGCCGTCCCCTCCTCCCCGCAGTTTTATAGGCCGACGGGCGAACTCTCTGGAGCGGACGCCCCGCTAGCATTAACTGCAGGGAATCTTTCCATCGCGTCGACGGGTGGGCCCCACCACGACCGCAGCGGCCACAACACCGCAGGCGGGCCATCATTACGGCGAAGACCGGCAGCGACCGAGGCGAAGCCGTCACGTCCGCCCCGCCACGCCGCCCCCACTACGCGCGCGCGCGCGGCCGCGAGCGCCTAAAAAGGCGCGCCCGCGCTGCAAAACCGCGGCCACGACCGCGAGGCGCCTAAATGCCCGGGTCCCTTGCCAAGCAAGGGGAACCCTCGAGCGGGGCGAACCCCCGGCTCGAAACAAAAATAACCCTCGACGGGATAACAACGTGAGAAGGTCGCCCGGGACCTGCTCGATGTAGAGCGAGAGGCACCGCGGGCACCCATGCCACGTGGAACCCTCGAGCGGCACGAGCCCTCGGCTCCCGGACAAAAATAACCCTCGACGGGATAACAACGTGAGAAGGTCGCCGGGACTGCTCGATGTAGAGCGAGAGGCACCGCGGGCACCCATGCCACGTGGAACCCTCGAGCGGCACGAGCCCTCGGCTCCAGACAAAAATAACCCTCGACGGGATAACAACGTGAGAAGGTCGCCCGGGACCTGCTCGATGTAGAGCAGAGGCACCGCGGGCACCCATGCCACGTGGAACCCTCGAGCGGCACGAGCCCTCGGCTCCAGACAAAAATAACCCTCGACGGGATAACAACGTGAGAAGGTCGCCCGGGACCTGCTCGATGTAGAGCAGAGGCACCGCGGGCACCCATGCCACGTGGAACCCTCGAGCGGCACGAGCCCTCGGCTCCAGACAAAAATAACCCTCGACTGGATGACAACGTGAGAAGGTCGCCCGGGACCTGCTCGATGTAGAGCAGAGGCACTGCGGGCACCCATGCCACGTGGAACCCTCGAGCGGCACGAGCCCTCGGCTCAAGACAAAATAACCCTCGACGGGATAACAACGTGAGAAGGTCGCCCGGGACCTGCTCGATGTAGAGCAGAGGCACCGCGGGCACCCATGCCACGCAGAACCCTCGAGCGGCGCGAGCTCCCGGCTCAAGACAAATGTCAACCCTCTAAAGAAGGCATGTGCGCGGGAGGGTCGCCCAGGGCCTGCTTGAAGTAAAGTGGGCACCGCAAGCACCCATGCCGCGCCGTGCTGCCAGCAAGCGCCTCGAGAGCTGGCACGCCCAGACCCCTCGACGGCCGCAAACGCGAAAAGACGGGGCTGTCCAGGCACGGCCCCGCACGGCCCTACTGATCAGAGGTTCGAAGCCTGACCCTCGACGGGTTCGAACAGGCGCCTCAGATCGCAGAGTTAGGGACGACGAGGGCACGCGCATTCGAGCCGTTCCTCAAGCCCATCGGCTCGAGGGTGCCCCACATGTCGTGTTCAAGAGCCAGCGAGGGCAGCTAGCAGGGGGATCCCACCGAGGGAGAGCTTCTGCGCCCTCAGTCCCTAGCGAACGGGACCGAGCCCCACCTAGCAAACCCATGCAAGCGCTTCCATGGACGTGTCTCCGGACCGCGCAGACTACCCTTATCGAACGGGGCATGGGCGTCCACTTGAACCACCCGCTACCAGCTCGACGAGGAATCCGCAATTCTCGACCCGCTCGATGGGAGTTGCAGAAACCTCACCCTCCGTCCTGCGGAGGGACGGCGAGGGCGTGTTAAAAAACAAGTCGTCAGGCTCGACCCGATCGCCTCGAACGGGCCAAGGCTCGGGGGCTTGACGCACGGCTACACCTCCTTGAAACTGCACCCGCCGGAGACAGTGACAGCGGAGCGTGCACCCCCGAAGCCGGCTGAAATACCGCCGATGCCGGTAGGCATATGTGCCACGCCTCTCTGACCAAAGTGCTCGCGGTTAACCCCTGCAGGAGAACCCACACTCCTGCAGGGCTTCGGGGGCTAGACCCGCGGGTCGCTAACGCGGCCCCACGGAAAGCGTTCGCAAACAAGGAGGGAAGAACGTCCTATCAGTAGGTTCCAGCATCTGCGGGAGCCTCAATGGCAAACCCGCAGATGCTAGGGGGCTACTGTCGGGGACAGCCCTAGGGGTCCCCTTAAACAACTGGGAGATCCTCACTTAAATCCCCCAACCACACCAAAACACGCTAAGCCTAACCATGCAGGTGACTAACCGTGCAGGACACGGCCCACGCCGGGGACCCCGACGGCCCACCGAGACAGCCCTCTTAGAAGTCCCCTCGAGCAGGCTCCGCCTCGCTCGAGGGCGCCTCCCCTCGGGCGGGCTCCGCCCCGTTCGAGGGGCAACTCTTCCCTCGAGTGGTCCCGCTCCGCTCGAGGGCTCACTTCCCCTCGAGCGGGTCTCGTCTCGCTCGAGGGTCCGTCCCGCCCTCGGCCGGGGCCCGCCACGCTCACGGGCGCCCCGCACGCGTGCGCCGGCCCCCCGTACACGGGCATTTAACGCCCGACGCCGCGGGGACGACGCCATCATGCGCCGGGGCTCGCGCCCCGGTGCCGCCGCACCAACTCCCCGAGGGGAGGAGCCCATCCCCACCCCCGTGGGGATGGACCGTGCGGTACGGCCGGTGTCGGTCCCGTGACACCGCGCGCCCACTACGGTGCGGCTAACGCGCCCGACCCTCGAAGGGGGGCCGGGCGCACCCTCGATTTCACTTTCCCGTGACCCTACAGGGTTAGGTGGAGGCGCTAGGCCGGTGGACCGCCATCCCGGCCACTGTAACGGCGCGGCCGCCGTACCCACGCGTGCAGGCGCACGCCCGGCACTGCAGCAACCACTCCACTACCGTGAAGCGCATTGGGAAGGAACGCCGTTCTGCCTGCTCCTGTACCCCGTACCAGCCATCATCAGCGCCTCCCTCGAAGCCTATCAGGGGACGCCACCACCGTCTGCCGCCCTCCTACCCTCGAACCGCCACTGTTCGGGTACGAGGTAGGCCATCATGGCCAGATCGCTGCAAAGATCGTCCGGATGGCCGCCCACTCTACAGCGTAGCACGACGTGCACCCCCACGTAGCTGGATAGCGCGGCGTGCATGTAACTCGCCGCCCCCTTGGCCTATAAAAGGGGAGGCGAGCCCCCAGCCGCGGGGGACAGAAAAACAGTCTCAGACACAAAGAGATACCACGTACTCAAACTCATTCTCCCACAATATCTTCAGCCATTCCTCCAGGGACTTGGAAGCCACGCTTCCTCTCCCGCCTTGCTTGTATTTGCCCCACTACAAGCACCCCCGGTGCTGAGTAATATAGTGCCCCGAGCACGCCCCTGCTGGACGTACGGCCCCCTCGGCCGGAACCAGGATAAAACCTCTGTGTCACTTGTTACTTAGCATCGACCATTGAGGGATAGACCACGGCGCTATCTACTGGTTAGTGTCGGGACCATATTCCGCACCGACACCACCAAATGTTGATCAAACTACTCAAATTCAAACAAGTAAGTCAGGATTTAACATATTCTTAGACTTTCTCAGATGTTCTAACACTTTATTTCTTTGTTCCATGGGACATATAAACTTGCTCTGCCTACTATAATATATTGTTATAACTTTAACTTGTTGTGACATTATTTGTTCAGCAACAATCTTGAAAACCGGTTCAAGTACTATTGACAAAAAAGCGAAAGAAGAGAGCTTTCATGAAACAAGTTGATGAAAGTGAAGTAGATATGGTTGTTGATTCAGAGACAGTGGCTTACTATAAGAAATATATCAATAGTGAGTATATAACTAATAACACTGATGGAAGGTTAGTGAACCATGAGTCACTCATCATATGATTTTGAATATTGTTCTTTTTTTCTAAATTGACTTGGTGGTTCTTTTGCAGTCCTACTATTTTTGTAGTTATAGGAGACTTTCTTGTAGACTACAAAAAAATTCGAGATTCTCTCAAGCCAAGAGGTTTTGTTGAAGATGATGTGATGGCTGTCTTTGGTTGTATGTTTAATCATAATGAGACGAACAAGACTGACTCTAGGAGTTCATTGAAAAGAGTTTCATTTTCTCCTTTCCTATTAGTAAGTTTAACTGTTCATTGTTATGTTCCACATATAAGTTAATGAATTAACCTTAATTGTTTCCATTGTTATTAGAATGAGTTGTGTCTTGTTTCTACTACATTAGACATTTTAAAGAAAGTATCTCAAGTTACTAGAATGGATTCAGAATTTAGCCTTGCCAAAGCTGATCTGGTATGATTGTTTCATTTATGTCAATTCCACTTTAAAAGCACATTGTTAAATATATATATATATATATATATATATATATATATATTATTGTTTTCTTAATTATTTTTCTCATATTGTCGCGATAAGCATTGGAGTCTTATTTGCATCAATCAGTTGAAAAAAGTACATTTCTCCTCATGAGAAGCAATTGTACCAAAGGAGGAATCTGAACTTTCAAAGATAAATCTGGTAAACAAACTTTAACATACAAGTGTATATATGTTATATTTCTTAATTATTATCATTTTTGTGATGTGTATGTATGTTACTTTGTTCAATTGAAGGGTTTTCAAAGTATTTGTTCTATGGGTGGTATTTTCAATATCCAATTAGTGGACTATAAAAGAACTTATCATGATTCTCCATAGCAGAGCAACATGTACAGTTCTATTATTCTATAAATTCACATTTGTTTTAAATCAATTTAATTTAACAGAATTTATAATATATCTCTTGTAATTTTTGCTTCAGATTTTACTGTGGTATTTTTGTGATGTTATATATGCAACTCTTTGATGGAACTAATATGAGAAAATTCAAACCTGTAAGTTCATTGTCTTTTATATTTTTTTGCATACTTATTCTCTTTTATTAGCAGTTAATTTTAATGTTGTATGAATTTAAAAATTCTTAAGATAGTATTTTTTAGGTTTTGACCACAAAATTTAGAAAGATTGTTGCAGCACAATTGATGCAGTCTCTGTTGACTCCATTGTTGTCAGCGATTTGAAGATTAAGTAGAATAGAAATGAAAACTTATCAAATTATACTATGTCAATTTGAACACAGTTGTTGTCTGATATGTTTGATTAGGAGACATTTGTTTCGTACGATATAATATCTTTGTATAACAATGAAGTCTAATGTGAAATAATACACAAGAATGTCTGGATTCTTGTCACTACTGGATGATTTATATTACTTGTTCGCACATGTATGATAATTGTTCCTCATTCATATATAAATTGTTCTGAATGTAACAATAAGTTGTTCTGTATAATAAGTTATTCTTGTGCGTACACATTAAAGAATAGTATGTATGATTAAAATATATTTTTTCGAACTTACTAGATTTTATTTTATTTTTATCTTTCTTTCATTAATATTTGATTTTTTATGTCTATATTTTTCCATGTATTCTTTTCTTTTTTTAGTTCTTTCCATTTTCTTTTTTTCTAGTTGTTTTTCTTCAATATTGAGGTTGTTTTTACCGTTGTTGTCTTTTATTCTTATTGTTTATGTTTTGTGTTTGCACATACATACTTATTCTATATAAAATGCTTATTGTGGCTCTAGTATTATCTTATCCATAATGAGGACGTTCTATTAACAATTGTTCGGTCACTACTTTCTGCATTTCTGTATAAAATAATTTTAATTAATGTGAAATACTGCATAAGAATATCTGCATTTCTGTCACTACTTTATTTGTTCGGACATGTATGATAATTGTTCATGTTCTGAATTTACTATAAATTGTTCAGAATTTAACAATAAGTTGTTCTAGCTAAAATAAATTTATAACAATAACTTGAGCTGTCTCTTCTAGCTATAATAAATATACTTTATTAATATCCAAATTTTTCTGAATATAACAATAAGTTATTTGTATTTTTCTTCATTTTTTCAAGATGATATACAAAGTTGCTACCGCTGCCGTATAATATTTGTTTTGACACTTCAACTATCTTATCCATCTATATTTCATTACATTTTATTTTTCTTTCATTAATTTTATTTATTAATTCTTTTCATTTTTTTATCTTGTAGTTTTTGTTTGATATTGAGGTTGTTCTGACATTTGTTATCTTTTATTCTGATTGTTTACGCTTTTTGTTTTGTGATTATGTACATAATTATAATGGTTCTAATATTACGTTGTTCATTTAATAATATGATGTTGAATTTTATGTTGTTCGACCGTATATAAACAATTGTTCTACGTGTCATAATTCGTTGTTCTGAAAGTGAATAGTACGTTGTCGTTGTTGTTTTTCATCAACATTGAGGTTGTTTTGACCGTTGTTATTTTTTGTTCTTATTGTTTATGTTTTCTGTTTGCACATACGTACTTATTCTATATAAAATACTTAATTTGGCTCTAATATTATCTTATCCATAATGAGGACGTTCTATTAACAATTTTGTATAAATTTTTTTAAGTAATATGAAATATTGCTTAAGAATGTCTACATAATTATCTTTTGTTCTGATTGTTTACGCTTTTTTTGTGATTATGTACATACTTATTCTGGTTGTAATATTAAGTTGTTCAGTTAATAATATGATGTTTAATTTTATTTTGTTCGATCCTATACAAAAATTGTTCTATGTGTCATAATACATTGTTCTGAACGTTAATAGTATGTTCTCATTATGGATTTATATAAATATTCTCTAAACAATTTTTTTTCAACCGGTTACAGGATTTTTTTATGTGTCCCTTTTATTTTTAGTATAAATAAACAAATTAGTATACAGATTTTTTTATCCATCCCTTTTATTTTTTAAAATTAAAAATTGTACTAGCTTTAATATAACATTGACTTCTATTATTTAATTTTTTCCAGTTACAAAAAATTAAAATTCTTGGCAAACAAAACAGATACATTTTTCAATACTATGTGCACATGATATTAAATGTGTAGTGTTTGTATTTCTAATACATGATAATTTTTTGGATCTATAATTATTTTACGTATTTATATTTTTTTGGTCACTAATTTTTTTAATGAATCGTGGTTGTCAGTTGCATCGACGATTTTCAATCTTTCAATCCTATCGTATCTCCCACGCTGCCATGATGCCGTAACTTCTCCTTTTCGATTCCGCGAGTTCCTCGACACAACTGGCTCATTCGTATCGAAGGAAAGACGCTGGCTTATTTAAGACAACCGGCTTTGCGCTATTTTACTTCTTCCCTTTGCATTCCACCAGTTCCTCAACGATTCTCTTTCTTCTTCTACTTCTTCTTCTTTCTCCAGCGCAACTTGCAAAGATGTCGGCCAGGTGAAAGGTTCTGTCCTCCATTCCGATTTTCATTCTTATTTCTCAATTTCTTTTTTGTTTACTGTCATGTGTTTTGTATCTTTCTACATGCGCAGGAAAGTTTTCCCTAAAAATTTTCTATAGCATCATAGTCTAATGGATCATATGAGATCACACTATTTACTTTTTCGAGTTCACTGTGTAGTTATTGTTGTTATGATTCTATATATGCATTCTGATAGACTTGATGCAATCATTGTTTACGTTGAACTCTTCCTTATAATTCTTCATAATTTCTGTGGTACAGATCTTATTTTTGTATTTTTGCTTCATGATTTTGATTCTCAGTTGTTTCTTATCATCCTACGTGCTACAGTTCTTATGATGCTTCTTCATATAATTTTTTTATTCTTTCTTTATTTCTTTTGATGATATGATATGCTTCTTGTGCTTGTATAAATTTTCATTTGTCTGTCATGTGTTCCCTTATAATATGATTCAAAATTTGTGTGTTGGAAATGTATAGTGTAATGTATCATATCAGATTATTTATTCAGTGTTTAGTTATTGTTGGTACCATCTAATAGATGCATTCTGCTACACTTTATTTCCCTTGTCATGTTGTATGATGTTGTTTTGTTTGCATTCAACATAACACCTCACCAGATTTTGCTCATAATTAATTACATTAATTATGTGAACAATTGCTCATATTTTTTTGCATCATTGGTAGATGTTTGTTCTACTTCATTGGTCATAATTAATCATATATAATTGGATTTTCTTCTTCATTAGTCATTACATATGATTCTATCAACAATAATGATTGGTTCTTTGTCACATAGGATATTAGAATTCCTTGTAGCATTACTTTTGTTTTCATTTGTTTGCTTTTCAATTATGTCTAATTTTCTGCTTCCAAATTCTTCATAATAATGTAATTACATATAATTCTATCAACAATAATGTTTGATTCTTTGTCACAGAGGATATTAGAATTCTTTGTAGCATTACTTTTGTTTTCATTTGTTTGCTTTTCAATTATGTCTAATTTTCTGCTTCCAAATTCTTCATAGTAATGAAATTACCTTTTTCAAATGTCCTCATTGGTTTGTTCTGTTTAGAAAAAGGAATTAATTTTCTGCAAGCCATAATCTTGTTCTGTTTTCAAACTGCATTAATCTTTGTGCAAGCCATAACGTAAAGAAAAAAAATAAATTTGTTCTTTCTTTGACATGTTTCTTCAAGCCATAACAATTGTTTACAATTATTTTAATTCACAATTACAATTTGTTCTTATATTACAGAAGAGAACAAGATGGCTCTGCCCAATGGAAATGGTCTTGGAAACGGATTTCCTCCACATCTTCATCCCTTTCAGCCACTGCAGCAGCAAGGGCCACATGGTGGTCCTGTTCAGCACATGCCAAACCTGAGGGACACAGAGGCACATCTGGCAACTTCAGTTACTGGATATCTTGAAGTCCCTTTTGGCCGTCAGACAAGGTTGGTGAAGATCCATGTTTCTAGTGATGGTTATGACATGTTTTCTGTTCATTCTATGATCCGTACTCCAAATGGTTTTCGTGTTAGTTCAAACTATGATGGATCTTTGTTTGTTTCATTCGAAAACCCAAACCATGTTTAGGAGTTGCAGGCTCGTGTGATTCTGTTTGGTTTGTATTTCAAGACAAATGTTATAATAATGGTATGTGTGTTGTTTAAGAAATGAATGCTTTTAGAATTTCATGTATATCTTTTTTCTCATCTATAATTTTGTTTCAACATTTTTTTAATTGTGTTGTTTTTGTTCAATACTCATGTCATTCTAACAGTTATTCACAATTGTTTTCATTCTTTATTGTTTTTGTTCTAAATTAAGTGGATGCTATGTTCTTGATATGATGACAAGTTCTTTTGGGTATGATGACAAGTTGTTCTAGTTATATAAAATGTTTTTTAGTACTTCATGTTCTTTTCTTCCATATTAATGTTGTTCTAACAATTGTTTATTTGTTCTGTTAGTTTATCATTTTGTTCTACATGTCATTATACTTACGTGTCGATATGATGATAAGTTATTAATGGTACAATAATATTTCGTTATTCGTATAATGCAAATTTGTTTTTTCTATATTAATAACATGTTATTGTTTTTTAAAAATACAATTAATATTTATTCTTACTTCTTATTGTTTTTCTATATTAATAACATGTTATTTGTTTCGTCATATTTGTTCTGACAGTTGTTTTACTTATTCGAGACGATATACAAAATTGTTCTCTATCAAATAATATATTGTTCTGAACGTTATGATAATATGTTCTCATTCTGGATTTATGTAACTTGTATAAATAAATCTGTTTCTTTAGTCCCTTATAAAATTTGTTCTCTCACATTAACTATATTATTGGTATGTATCTTGTATTGTGTTCGAGACTATATTCATTTCAAATTTTGTTTTAATATTCACTTAACAAAATTGTTTATATTTATTAATCTTATAAAAAATTTACATTTTTTGATAATTTATATCAAAAAATTGTTATTATTTTCATAATAATTTATGTACTTTATAAAATTTATTACAGTCATATAATAGATATTTTGCATTTAAAACTTTTATCAAAATTTATATTTCAAAATGATATTCATGTCCATGAGACATCTCTAAGATCATGTACACGAAATTAAGCTAAATTTCTGGCATTTGGTTCTATATGCATGATGGAGATCGTGATGTAGAAAGGATTTAAAATTGTATAAAATTCAAATGAAGTTTGAAAATCACGAAATTTGTCAAGTGCTCAAGATATCATATGTGGAGGTTGTGATAAAAAAAATTGAGACTATTTTGAATACTTGGAAACGTATACTCTTTAGAAACCGGAACATCTCACAAGAAGTTTCAAAGAATTTGAACTAATGTCACTAGGTTTGGTGTCTTAGAGAAATTCAAATTTGAGTTTTATTGCAAAAACTTCTCTATAAGTAATATACAACATAAATAGTGTCATGTCAAGTGTTCAAAATTTTTCAAATATATTTGGTATTTTTAATAATTAATAGGAATAAATTTTTTTGACAAGAGTATTCCTCTCGGCATAGCCTTATTGGGCTAGCTGGCCCATCCTTGACAACTGGCCCACTTTCCCCTCCTCTAACCCTACCTATATAAGTCCTTCCCTCCCACCGCATCCTCCCTCCTGGCTCCCACCCGCAGCCGCAGCGCACCACCCACTCATCCTGCCTCCCCAACGCCAGATCCGCCGCCGCCCACTCCTCTCCCTCCCCTCCACCGCGAGAGCCACGCCGCCCACTCCTCTCCCTCCCCTCAGCCGCGAGAGCCTCGTCACCCCCCTTCTCCCCCTTCTGCTCGCCCCTCACCTCATGGCGAGGAGTGGCAGCGGGGAGAGGCGCGGTGGTGGTGACCACTGGTCTGCTCCCAACGGTTCCGCGGAGGTGGCAACCGTGCTCATCCACTCTGGATCTACGACGGCGGCGGCTGGATCTACGACGGCGGTGACAGGGGGCACGACGGTGGCGGTGGCGACCTCCTCTTGATCATCATCGTGCGGTGGCAGGGCGACCTCCTCCTCCTCCCCCTCTCTATCCTCTCCCTCCTCTATGTTGGTGGTGTTGATGTTCGCAGGTGGTGCTGATGGTGGCAGGTCGATGTGGTGGCGGCGAGCGGTGATGCTGGTGGCTAGTGGCGGCGGCGACCGAGGGGCACGGCGGCCGGCCTGTGGGTGTTGAGTCCGGCGGCCTCCTCTCCAAGACCCAACCGAGGCCGGGGCGGCGCGGTGGCGGGAGGCGGGCGGCGGTGGTGGTGGGCGGCGGTAGTGGTGGTGGCGGTTCTGGTGGTGGCCGGTGTTCGGCACCGGTGGTGGTGGCCGGTGGCGCCGGTGGTGGTGGTGGCGGATCTGGTGGTGGTGGTGGGCGGCAGTGGTGGGGCCAGGGCAGTCGACTGGTGGGCCCGCTACCTTGGAATTGCTTTTTTGTTTTATGAAAATTTCATTTGCTGATAGCAATATCCCACTCCCGGCACACGTGCAACGAGAGGATCTGACGTGGCTCTCTGCAAAGAGCTCTTTGCCGGCCCAGCGGTGCCGAGAGTGTTGTGCCGAGAGTTCCCTTTCGGCACACAGCTTGTGTCGAGAGGAATTGGGCCTCTGCCGAGAGCAACACGTTCTCGACAAAGCCATCGAATTCGGTAGTGAGGGCAGCCGAACGGCTGGTTAATGGGCTTCCGAACGGCTGAAATTGTGCTATCCTCCACACCCACCCCAGACGGTGGTAGATGAAAAATACCATCCACCACTCCACCCTAGGACTGGATCGGCGAGCACCCTCGGAGATAGGCTAACCTCGCCTCCACGGCTCCACCACCTGACAGCCGGAATTTCTAGTGCCAGAATATTAGCCTAACAACAAATAACTTAGCAAAAAGAGGTTGGCCGCGTGATCCCCAATGCAAACTATGCAACTTAGGCTCGGAAACACCGATTCATCTATGCCTAGAGTGCAATTTCACCCACGAGGTCTGGACGAAGTTGATGTCCTGGATGGGGCGCCATGACCCCCAAACAACACCAACTCACTCCCTCCATGGATGGTGGTAAAGATTGCGAAGATTGACTGATAGAGGTAACAAACGCTCATTTGACGGCTTAGTTCTATATTTCTAGTTGTCGGTGCGGAATATGGTCCCGACACTAACCAGTAGATAGCGCCGTGGTCTATCCCTCAATGGTCGATGCTAAGTAACAAGTGACACAGAGGTTTTATCCTGGTTCCGGCCGAGGGGGCCGTACATCCAGCAGGGGCGTGCTCGGGGCACTATATTACTCAGCACCGGGGGTGCTTGTAGTGGGGCAAATACAAGCAAGGCGGGAGAGGAAGCGTGGCTTCCAAGTCCCTGGAGGAGTGGCTGAAGATATTGTGGGAGAATGAGTTTGAGTACGTGGTGTCTCTGTGAGTCTCTATCTGTCCCCGCGGCTGGGGGTTCGCCTCCCCTTTTATAGACCAAGGGGCGGCGAGTTACATGCACGCCGCGCTATCCAGCTACGTGGGGGTGCACGTCGTGCTATGGTGTAGAGTGGGCGGCCGTCCGGACGATCCTCGCAGCGATCTGGCCATGATGGCCTACCTCGTACCCGAACAGTGGCGGTTCGAGGGTAGGAAGGCGGCAGATGGTGATGGCGTCCCCCGATAGGCTTCGAGGGAGGTGCTGATGATGGCTGGTACGGGGCACAGGAGTAGGCAGAACGGCGTTCCTTCCCAATGCGCTTCATGGTAGTGGAGTGGTTGCTACAGCGCCCGGCGTGCGCACGCGCGCGCGGTACGGCGGCCACGCCGTTACGGTGGCCGGGATGGCGGTCCACCGGCCTAGCGCCTCCACCCAACCCCGTAGGGTCACAAGAAAGTGAAATCGAGGGTGCGCCGGCCCCCCTTCGAGGGTCGGGCGCGTTAGCCGCATCGTTAGTGGGCGCGCGGTGTCACGGGACGACACCGGCCGTACCGCACGGTCCCTTCCCACATTGGTGGGGATGGGCGCCTCCCTGGGGAGTTGGTGCGGCGGCACGGGGCGCGAGCCCCGGGCGCATGATGGCGCCGTCCCGCCCGTGTCGGGGCGTTAAATGCCCGTGTACGGGAGCCGGCGCACGCGTGCGGGGCGCCCGTGAGCGTGGCGGGCCCCGGTCGAGGGCGGGACGGACCCTCGAGCGAGACGAGACCCGCTCCAGGGGGAGCGAGCCCTCGAGCGGGGCGGGACCGCTCGAGGGAAGAGTTGCCCCTCGAACGGGGCGGAGCCCGCTCGAGGGGGAGTGCGCCTTCGAGCGAGGTAGAGCCTGCTCGAGGGGACTTCTAAGAGGGCCGTCTCGGTGGGCCGTCGGGGTCCCCGGCGTGGGCCGTGTCCTGCATGGTTAGTCACCTGCATGGTTAGGCTTAGCGTGTTTTGGTGTGGTTGCGGGATTTAAGTGAGGATTTCCCCGTTGTTTAAGGGGACCCCTAGGGCTGTCCCCGACAGTAGCCCCCGAGCATCTGCGGGTTTGCCATTGAGGCTCCCGCAGATGCTGGAACCTACTGATAGGACGTTCTTCCCTCCTTGTTTGCGAACGCTTTCCGTGGGGCCGCGTCAGCGGACCCGCGGGTCCAGCCCCGAAGCCCCGCAGGGAGTGTGGGTTCTCTGCGGGGGTTAACCGCGAGAACTTTGGTCGAGAGGCGTGGCACATATGCCAACCGGCATCGGCGGTATTTCGGCCGGCTTCGGGGGTGCACGCACCGCCGTCCACCGTCTCCCGGCGGGTGCGGTTTCAAGGAGGTGTAGCCGTGCGTCAAGCCCCCGAGCCTTGGCCCGTTCGAGGCGATCGGGTCGAGCTTTACGACTTGTTTTCTTACGCACCCTCGCCGTCCCTCCGCGGGACGGAGGGTGAGGTTTCCGCAACCCCCATCGAGCGGGTCGCGGATTGCGGATTCCTCGTCGAGCTGCTAGCGGGTGGTTCAAGTGGACGCCCATGCCCCGTTCGATAAGGGTAGGCTGCGCGGTCCGGAGACACGTCCATGGAAGCGCTTGCATGGGTTTGCTAGGTGGGGCTCGGTCCCGTTCGCTAGGGACCGAGGGCGCGGAAGCTCTCCCTCGGTGGGATCCCCCTGCTAGCTGCCCTCGCTGGCTCTTGAACACGACATGTGGGGCACCCTCGAGCCGATGGGCTCGAGGAACGGCTCGAATGCGCGTGCCCTCGTCGTCCCTAACTCTGCGATGCGGGCGCTGTTCGAACCCGTCGAGGGTCGGGCTTCGAACCTCGATCGGTAGGGCCGTGCGGGGCCGTGCCTGGACAGCCCCGTCTTTTCGCGTTTGCGGCCGTCGAGGGGTCTGGGCGAGCCAGCTCTCGAGGCGCTTGTTGGCAGCACGGCGCGGCATGGGTGCTTGCGGTGCCAACTTTACTTCAAGCAGGCCCTGGGCGACCCTCTCACGCGCATGCCTTTTTTAGAGGGTTGACATTGGTCTTGAGCCGGGGGCTCGCGCCGCTCGAGGGTTTTGCGTGGCATGGGTGCCCGCGGTGCCTCTGCTCTACATCGAGCAGGTCCCGGGCGACCTTCTCACATCGATATCCCATCGAGGGCTGCCTTTGTCTGGAGCCGAGGGCTCGCGCCGCTCGAGGGTTTTGCGTGGCATGGGTGCCCGCGGTGCCTCTGCTCTACATCGAGCAGGTCCCGGGCGACCTTCTCACGTCGATATCCCATCGAGGGTCGCTTTTGTTTCGAGCCGGGGGCTCGTGCCGCTCGAGGGTTCCACGTGGCATGGGTGCCCGCGGTGCCTCTGCTCTACATCGAGCAGGTCCCGGGCGACCTTCTCACGTCGATATCCCATCGAGGGTCGCTTTTGTCTGGAGCCGAGGGCTCGTGCCGCTCGAGGGTTCCACGTGGCATGGGTGCCGCGGTGCCTCTCGCTCTACATCGAGCAGGTCCCGGGCGACCTTCTCACGTCGATATCCCATCGAGGGTCGCTTTTGTCTGGAGCCGAGGGCTCGTGCCGCTCGAGGGTTCCACGTGGCATGGGTGCCCGCGGTGCCTCTGCTCTACATCGAGCAGGTCCCGGGCGACCTTCTCACGTCAATATCACATCGAGGGTCGCTTTTGTTTCGAGCCGGGGGCTCGTGCCGCTCGAGGGTTCCACGTGGCATGGGTGCCCGCGGTGCCTCTGCTCTACATCGAGCAGGTCCCGGGCGACCTTCTCACGTCGATATCCCATCGAGGGTCGCTTTTGTTTCGAGCCGGGGGTTCGCCCCGCTCGAGGGTTCCCCTTGCTTGGCAAGGGACCCAGGCATTTAAGTGCCTCGCGGTCGTGGCCGCGGTTTTGCAGCGCGGGCGCGCCTTTTTGGCGGCGCGGCCCGCGCGCGCGCGTAGTGGGCGGCGTGGCGAGCGGACGTGACGGCTTCGCCTCGGTCGCTGCCGGTATTTGCCGTAATGATGGCCCGCCTGCAGTGTTGTGGCCGCTGCGGTTGTGGTGGGGCCCACCCGTCGACGCGATGGAAAGATTTCCTGCAGTTAATGCTAGCGGGGCGTCCGCTCCGGAGAGCTCGCCCGTCGGCCTATAAAACTGCGGGGAGGAGGGGACGGCGGTTTTTTACCTTAGTGTCTCACCGTTTTCAGTCCCCCGCCCCTTCGCCTTCGTCTCGCTCTTGCCACCGCGCGGTGTCGCCGTTAGAGCTTTTCCTTCCCCTCCTTGTCCTCCGCTCCTGTTTTTCTTCATCCTCTTCATGGCGCCGCCTCAGCCTCCCCTCACGATCTTGGAGCCGTACGCCTGGGAGAGGTCGACGGTGACCCAGCTCGCCCTTGGCGAGCTGGTCGCCGCCGGTCAGCTGGCGGCCAATGAAGACGGGCGCCCGGCGGAGTGGATAGTGCCGCCGGCGGCGAACCGCGAGCCCAACCCGCCGGAGGGCTACGTGGTGAGCTTCATCCGCTACCACGAGCGCGGCTTCAATGCGCCGGCGAGCACCTTCATGCGGGCGATGTGCTACCACTACGGAGTGGAACTGCACAACTTCGCCCCCAACGCGATCTCGCAGGCGGCCACATTCGTGGGCGTCTGTGAAGGGTACCTGGGGATCCCCGTCAATTGGGATCTCTGGGTTCA
Organism: Cenchrus americanus; assembly: GCA_947561735.1. Taxonomy (NCBI): domain Eukaryota; kingdom Viridiplantae; phylum Streptophyta; class Magnoliopsida; order Poales; family Poaceae; genus Cenchrus; species Cenchrus americanus. The sequence goes on along the minus strand of OX387241.1, from coordinate 24,771,779 downwards.
CCTTTTCCGCGGGGAGCTCGTCACGCAGCCCACGTCGGAGCCGAGGACTTGCCGCGCGGTGCGTGCCGGCGGGATGTCACTTGCCCTGCGGGGGCAACTCAAGGACACCTACATCCCCTGCACCATGACGACGAACAACGCCGGCTGGGAGCGGGGATGGTTCTACCTGCGCAACGCCGAACCTGGCCTTCCCCCCTACACCGGTCGGGTATTCAAGAAGAGGCCCGACTCCTGGGGCTACGGGGTGTCCACGGCCCAGCATCGGGCGCGGCAGGAGTCCGTCCTCGCCGCCCTGAAGCGACTGGCGGTGCACGGGCTGAACGCGATGGGCGTCCTCGCCTTCCTTCACCACCGGCGGGTCGTGCCTCTGATGGAGAGGCCGCTCTGCATCTTCGAGATGACAGAGGCGGCCAACCCCGTCGACCTGGCGAGGTCGCGGATTCTCCCGACGCCCCTTGAGCGGCCGTATGCGCTCACCGGGCGCGGAGCGCCGTCGACACCCGGACGCCGCCGCCCGCAGGTCGGACCCCGTGGGACATCGAGATGCTCCCCACCGGCCCGCTGGTGAGTTTGGCTCTTAATTTTGTTTTAGTTCTTGGTCTTGCTTTCGTTTTCTGATGCGCCATTGTCGCTCCTGCGTGCAGCTGGTGGAATTCAACATCGTCAAGTCCGTTCCACCCACCCCCCGACTCCCGTGCGCTCGGCGGGCGGCGCGGCGGCGGCGGCGGGAGCGGCGGCGCGCAAGAGGGAGCACGCGAGGCGACGTCCAAGCGCGCCGCGGCCGGCGGGCCGCGGAGTACCGGCGACGCGAGGAGGCCGGGGGCTCTCCTCCCGGGAGATCGAGGAGCCCTCATCCTCGGAGGAGGATGAGGAGGAAGAGGGCGAGGGGGAGGGCCCCTCCCGACGGTGGAAGCCTGCGCCCCCGTCGCGGAACCCGCGCGGCGTCAAGGGGCGGCTTCGCCCGGGGCGGGCGCACCGGCGCCCGCCGCCCGCAATCATCATCGGGGGCGGCGCGCGCCGCGGGGGGCCGCCGCGCGCGCCACGGAGGCGCGCGCGGCGGCGCGCCCGTGCGCGCGTCAAGCGTGCTCGCGCGCGGGGGGGGCGTGCCCGCACGCGCGCGGCACCATCGTCGGGTGGCGCGCGGCGGCGGGCGTGTCCACGCGCGGGGCGAGCGTGCCCCCGCGCGCGGCGGCGCCTTCGGGAGGTGCGGTGTCGGGCGCGCCCGCGCACGGGGGCGGGCGTGCTCGGCGCGCGCGGCGGCGCCGTCGGGAGGTGCCACAGCAAGCGTGGCAGCTGCACCGGCCTCGTCCGCAGAGGCCTCGAGGAAAAGGAAACAGGCCTTTTCCTCTTCGAGGTAAGGAGCTTGTCTTTTCTCGCTTGGTTTGGTTCGTTGGTGATTGGGTGATCTAACCTTCTGTCCGTGCCTGCGCAGGGTGGTGCCAACCGTTCCTCCTCTTGCACCAGCCAAGGTGCTGAGGACGGACGCATCGATCCCCACCCGGCGGCGCTCGTCAAGGGCGTCGCGCCCGGGGACAAGCACGGCGGCGGGCACGGGCTCGCAAAGCCCGGCTGGGGCCTCGAGGCCCCGGCCGGCGATCCGCCCGCCGCGGCGCGGCCGGGGGCCGGCGGGGGGCGGCCGGCGCCGGTCGTCGCGGAGACACGGGCCGCGGCGGCGGCCGTGGTGGAGGTGGAGCGGGCGCATCCTACGGGGGCGCCCGTGGGCGCGGCGGCGCGGCGGGAGGGCGGCGGCCGCGGCGCCGCACCGGGCGCCCGCGACCGCGGTGGTGCAAGTGGAGGTGCTGGTGGAGACGGCACAGGCGGCGGCGCCCCGCCGTCAATCCCCAGGCGGAGGTGGTGGAGGTCTCGGACGACTCCCCGCCGCCTGGGTGGAATCAGTGGGCCAGCTGGCCCACGAACTCCCCCGAGCCCCGAAGGGGGCCCTCGTGAGGCGGCATGAGGGTCACATGGTGGTGGGGGGCCGAGGACACGGTGCCGAGGCCTCGTCCTCCCGCGCGGCCGCCCCGCCCAGGTGGAGGGGGCCGTCGAGGATCCCCCTGCGTTTGCCGACGCCAGGGGGGAGCAGGAGCTCTGGGGCGAGCTCCGGAGCCACGGCGCCACACTCAACTGTGCGCTGAACGAGGCGCTGCGGGTCCATGGCGGTCCGGCCTGGCTCGTCTTCCAGGTGAGCCACGGTTGCTCGTACTTTTTCCTTTTTTGTTTGTGTACATGGCACTCTGGTCTTGGCGCTAATGGGTTTTGGTTTTGCGATTGCCAGGAGCTCGAGCGTCGCGCCCACGACAAATACGACGCCTTCGACCGGGTGAATGCCGAGGTTCACCAGCTCCGGGAGCGGTGCAGCGCCTTCGACGCGCTTGCGGATGCTCTCAGGACGCCGGACGACTGGCTGGCGTACCGGGCGATGGCATGGTGTGACGAGCTCCCGGAGAGCTCAGGGCAAAACGAGGCGCGCCGCTCGAGCCTCGAGCGGGTCCGCGCAGCCCTCGTCGATCGTGACGAGGCGGCGCGGCGGGCACGCTCGGACTCGGAGAAGACGCGGACGCCGGCCGCCAACCGGGAGGCGGAGGTGGCCAACGTCCGTCGCGAGGCCCGGGAGCTCCGCACGTCGCTCGAGGGAGCGCGGGCGCGGCGGCGCCGGGCCGAGGAGCGGGCGCGCGGGCTGGAGCGCCCGGGCCAAGGCGGGCGACGACTTGAAGGCCGCCCATGATGCCAAGGCCGCGGCGCTCACCATCGCCGAGGAGCGGCTTCGGTGGGGAGCGCGCCGCCCGCCAAGGGGCCGAGGGGCGGCTCCGGCGGAGCGAGGCCGCCCTCGTCGACGCCCGGACGGCGCTGGAGCGGGAGCGTGTTGCTCGCGAGGCGGCGGAGAAGTCGTTGGAGGAGCGGAACGCCGCGTTCTCCAAGGTTGAGGACGAGGCGCTCATGCTCAGCATCAGCAACGCCAACCAGGAGCTGGCCCTCCGCGAGCAAGGCGAAACCGTCCAGCGCCTCGAGTTGGCGATCGAGTCCGTGCGCCGCGACTTCGAGTCGGAGAGGAAGCAAGTCGAGGGTGAGTTGCTGCCTAACTCCCTGTCTGGTTGGTTTTTCATTTGGAGGGCTCGCTTCCCCCTTTCTGATTTCTTCTTGTCTTGTCGATTTCAGGCTTGCGCACCGCCCTGGGGCACGCGGCTGAGCGGGCCGAGGCGCTGCAGGCTTCCTACAACTCCTCCGAGCAGGAGTTGCGGGAGCTGCGCGATGCGGCCCTCGAGACCTGCCGCGTCGTCGAGGAGGGCGAGGCTCAGGCCGGCAGCTCACCCCGCCGGCCGTCCGCGTGCCCTTGGTGGCCATGTCACCGAGCGGATGCGCCGGGCGCTGCATCTGGGCGTCCAGAAGGCCCTCGGAGTGGTGCGATCCCACTACGAGGTCAACTTCGAGGCGCTGGCGGAAGGCTACATCGTTCCCGAGGGCGTCGAGGACAAGGTGGCCATGGAGCGTGTAGACGCGCGCTCGGTGCCGACGCCGCCGGATCGCTCGCCGAGGCCTTCGAGGAGTTCCTCTTCCCCGATGTCGTGGATGCTTGTTTGCTCCTCCCGCACCGAAAGCGGTTGGGCGCTAGGCCCGTTTTTTGATGTGTATCAGTACTCTGGCCTCGTGGCCTTTTGTAAATAAACAAGTTGTTTCATGAACATGGGCATTTGCTGTAAATGAAGTTGTTTGTTTATCACGCTTTTTTGTTTCTCCTTCTTCTTGAGTAGATTCTAGTTAGGGGAGTTCGATTTTCGCGGGGGGCCCGCTGGGTTGGAGGCGAGAGAGAAGGGCCATATCCACGCGGCGTAGGCTATCTCGGCTCGCACGCTCCTTCCGCCGTGCCGCTCGCGCCTTTGTTCGAATCGTGGCTCGGGGTTGAAGTAGGAAACAAACTTAGCGCGTGTAGGTCGTTTTTTATTTTTGCGCAAAAAATGGGACCATTTTGGGGGGGGATGCCCCCCGTAGTAGCCCCCGAGGGTAACTTGGGTTTCAGGAGAAAGACGAGTTGCCCTTTTATTAGACTTAGAGCGTTTACATAGTTGACACCAACTGGGGCGTTGGCCATGTGATTTTACAACAGAAAGTACTTGGAAAATCCTAGCTAAGGGTAGAAGCGACGTAGCTGTTGGATGTTCCAAGCGTTGCTGAGTTCTTCACCGTCCTCGTTGGCCGGCTTGTATGTGCCGGCTTGAGTACCTTCACCACGACGTAGGGTCCTTCCCATGGGGGCGATAGCTTGTGGCGCCCTCGGTTGTCTTGGCGCGGCCTTAGGACCGCATCCCCTTCGGCCGAAATCCCGCCGACGTATCTTGCGTGCCCTGGTAACGTCGTAGGGGCGTTGATACCTCGCGGAATGCATCAAGGCTACGAGGCGTGCCTCGTCCGGGCTGTCGGTCCGGCGAGTCCTCGCGGGCTCGCCGGTTAGCATCCTCGTCGTAGCCTCGAACCACGGGTGACCCGTATTCCAAGTCCGTGGGGAGGACGGCCTCCGCGCCATGGACTAGGAAAAACGGGGTGAACCCGGTGGCTGCTGGGGGTGGTCCTTAGGCTCCACACAACCGCTGGGGTAGTTCTTGGAGCCATTTTCGCCCGCATTTGTTGAGTGGTCGAAAATTCGGGCTTGAGGCCCTGTAGGATCATGCCGTTGGCACGTTCCACTTGGCCGTTGGTCTGTGGGTGTGCCACAGCCGCCCAATCCACGCGGATGTGGAACTTATCACAGAACTCCAAGAACTTCCGGCCCGTGAATTGGGACCCATTGTCTGTGATGATGGAGTTTGGCACTCCAAAGCGGTAGACGATGTCGGTGAAGAACGTGACCGCCTGCTCAGCCCTTAAATTCGTGATGGGGCGCACCTCCACCCACTTGGAGAACTTGTCAATTGCGACCAGCAGGTGGGTGAAGCCCCCGGGCGCCTTCCGCAGGGGCCCGACGATATCCAGCCCCCATACGGCGAATGGCCATGTTACGGGGATGGTTTGCAGGGCGTGAGCGGGCAAGTTGGATTTGCGGGCGTAGAACTGGCACCCTTCACAGGTGCGCACGATCTCGCTGGCGTCAGTGACCGCGGTAGGCCAGTAGAAGCCCTGGCGGAACGCGTTGCCGACAAGGGTGCGGGGTGCGGCGTGGTGGCCACAGATCCCCGCGTGGATGTCCCGCAGGAGCTCGCGCCCCTCGGGAATAGGTACGCACCGCTGTAGGATGCCTGAGGCGACGCGCTTGTACAGCTCGCCGTCGACGAGGGTGAAAGATTTGGCCATCCTGGCGATGCGCCTGGCCGCGGCCCGATCCGCGGGGAGTTCCCCTCGAGCGATCCAGGCGATGTACTTTTCGCGCCAGTCCTCTTGGGCAGGGGCTGGCTCGGTGTCCATCGCGTCGACCTCGTGGGAGCCGTACCCCTCGAGAAGGGAGAGCACGTACGCCTCGTTCGAGGGGTCCTCATCCATGGGTTCCGCACCCGCTGGATTCGAGGGAGCCCCCGAGGGTCCGTCGTGGCTCGAGGGGTGAGGCTCGAAAACGACCGAGGGTTGCGCGATGTCGTGCGCGAAAACGTTCGGGGGAACGGTGATCCGCCCGGACGCGATCTTCGCCAGCTCGTCCGCTTCCTCATTGTACCGGCGGGGTACGTGGTTAAGCTCGATGCCATAGAATTTGTCTTCGAGGGCCCGCACGGCTTTGCAGTAGGCCTCCATCTTGTCGTCGTGGCAGCTCGCTTTCTTCATGACCTGATCAATCACGAGCTGCGAGTCCCCCCGCACGTCGAGGCGCTTGACGCCCAGCTCAATGGCGATCTTGAGGCCGCAGAGAAGGGCCTCGTATTCAGCCATATTGTTGGACGCGGGGAAGTGGAGGCGCATTGCGTAGCGCATGTGTTCCCCGAGGGGCGACACGAAGAGCAGGCCCGCGCGCCGCTCCCGTTTTCATCACCGAGCCGTCGAAGAACAGAGTCCAGCCTCCGCTTGGATTTGTGGAGGCGGCAGCTGCGTGTCCGTCCACTCAGCGACGAAATCAGCCAGGATTTGCGACTTGATGGCCTTGCGCGGGGCGTAGGCGAGCGTCTCACCCATCAGCTCCACGGACCACTTGGCAATCCTGCCCGCGGCGTCAGGGTTGCGGATGATTTCTCCTAGCGGAAAGGAGGAAACCACCGTGACCGGGTGGGCCTCGAAGTAGTGGCGGAGCTTGCGACGCGCGAGGACTACCGCGTACAGCAGCTTCTGGACCTGGGGGTAGCGCGTCTTCGTGTCCGATAGGACCTCGCTGATGTAGTAGACCGGCCTCTGTACAGGAAAGGCGTGCCCTTCCTCCGTGCGCTCCACGACGATCACGACGCTGACCACCTGGGTGGTTGCGGCCACGTAGAGCTGCAGGGGTTCGCCGTCTTGCGGCGGCGTGAGGATCGGGGCGTGCGTCAGAGACGCCTTTAGCTTGTCGAGCGCGTCCTGGGCCTCGGCGGTCCAAGAGAAGCGCTCGTGCTTTTTGAGCAGGCGGTAGAGGGGCAGGCCCCTCTCACCGAGCCGCGAGATGAAGCGGCTTAAGGCGGCGAGGCATCCCAACACCTTCTGCACCCCTTTGAGGTCCCGGATCGGACCCATTCGCTCGAGGGCCGCGACCTTTTCAGGGTTGGCCTCGATCCCCCGCTGGGAGACGATGTATCCTAGGAGCATGCCTCGCGGCACTCCAAAGACACACTTTTCGGGGTTTAGCTTGACCCCGTTGGCCCGTAGGCAGTTGAACGCGACGCCAAGGTCGGCAACCAGGTCGTCCGCCTTCCTGGTCTTCACGACGATGTCGTCCACGTAGGCTTCGACCGTCCGCCCAATGTGGTCCCCAAAAACGTGTTGCATGCAACGCTGATATGTTGCACCCGCGTTCCTGAGGCCAAATGGCATCGTGACGTAGCAGAACGTCCCGAACGGTGTGATGAACAAAGTAGCGAGCTGATCGGACTCCTTCATTTTTATTTGGTGGTACCCGGAGTAAGCGTCAAGGAAGCAAAGCAATTCACACCCAGCTGTTGAGTCAATGATCTGATCAATGCGTGGCAAAGGAAAAGGAACTTTGGGACATGCTTTATTAAGACTAGTGTAGTCTACACACATCCGCCACTTCCCATTCTTTTTCTTTACAAGCACGGGGTTTGCTAGCCACATAGGGTGGAACACCTCCTTGATGAATCCGGCCTCGAGGAGCTTCCGCAGCTCTGCTCCGATCGCCCGCCACCGCTCCTCGTCGAAGCGGCGCAGCCGTTGTTGCACGGCGCGGGCGTTTGGCAGGATGTCAAGGGAGTGCTCGGCGACTTCCCTCGGGATGCCTGGCATATCCGAGGGGCTCCACGCGAAGATGTCGGCGTTGGCACGGAGGAAGTCGACGAGCACCACTTCCTATTTGGGGTCGAGGGTGGACCTGACCCTCAACACCTTGCCCTCGGGGGCTGACGGGTCGAGGGGGACTCCCTTGGTCTGCTCTGCAGCCTCGAAGGTGCCGGCGTGCTTGGCGGCGGGATCGAGGTCTTCGTTGACCATCTTCTCCAGCGTGTTTACCAGCGCTTCGTCCAGCGCCAGCGCCTCCGCGTGCTCCACGCACTCGACGTCGCAGTCGAACGCGTGCTTGATGGATGACCCGACGGTGATGACGCCGTTTGGACCCGGCATCTTCATCTTCAGGTAAGTGTAGTTGGGGACCGCCATGAATTTGGCATAGCAGGGTCGCCCAAGTATTGCGTGGTAGGCCCCCTTGAACCCCACCACCTCGAAGGTGAGGGTTTCCTTGCGGAAATTCTTTGGGGTGCCAAACCGGACGCGGATCGATGCGCCGAGGGGGGTGGACACCTTGCGGGCGCGATGCCATGAAATGGCTTCGTGCTGGGCCGCAGCTGGTCCAACCCAATCCCCATGAGGCGCAACGTGTGCGCGTAGAGGATATTGAGGCTTCTACCTCCGTCCATGAGGACTTTTGAGAACCGGGCGTTCCCGATGATGGGATCGACCACCAGCGGGTACTGGCCCGGGTTGGGGACGCGGTTCGGGTGGTCCTCCCGGCTGAAGATGATGGCGTCCTCTGACCAATTGAGGAAGGACGAAGGTGCCCTCTCAGCGGCTAGGACCTCGTGCCGCTCCTTCTTGCGCTGGCGGGTCGACATGTCGACGGTTGGCCCCCCAAAGATGAGGAACACGTTCTCGACAGCGGGGAAGCCACCCGCGTCGCCGTCGCCCCCGTCTTTCTTGGCCTCTGCCTCCTTCGCGGCGGCACGGCCATAAAACTTCTTGAGCATATCGCACTGCTCAAGGGTGTGATTCACGGAGTCTTGTGGTAGGGACATGGCTTTTTCGGCATGTCGTCGAACACCCCGGACCTCGAGGGGCCGGTCGAGGGCCACGTCGAGCCGGGTCAACAGCGAGGGCCTCGGCATTGCCGCCGTCGCGCCCCTGCTCGCGCGCCTCGCGGCGCGGCTTTTTCCCCTTCTTGCCCCGCTTGTCGTTGCGGTGCAGCTCCTTGGACTTGCTGCCCTCCGCGGGCGCATCCTCCGAGCGCTTGCCCTTCTTGCCGTCGAAGATTGCCCCCACGGCTTCCTCACCAGAGGCGAAGCTGGTGGCAATGTCGAACAGCTCGTTGGAGTCCGCAGGCGGGCTGCGTCCCAGTTCGCGCACGAGGTCCCGGCACGTGGTGCCCTCGAGTAAGGCGTGCACGATCTCGGACTGCGCCACGGCGGGGAGCTGCGTGCAGCGCTTGGAGAAGCGCCGTATGAAGTCCCGCAGCGACTCGCCGGGCTTCTGCGTGCAGGAGCGAAGGTCCCAGGAGTTCCCAGGGCGCATGTACGTGCCCTGGAAGTTGCCCACGAACGTGTGGACCAGGTCGTCCCAGTTGTGGATTTGGCTAGCGGGCAAGTGCTCGAGCCATGTTCGTGCCGCGTCGCCAAGGTGCAGGGGCAAGTTGCGGATGATAACCTCATCGCTGGTGGCCCCGCCGAGCTGGCAAGCCAGGCGGTAGTCGTTAAGCCACACGCGGGGGTCCGTCTCCCCGTTGTACTTGACAATGGTCGAGGGGGGGGGCGGCGGAAGCGGCGGGGAACGCCGCCGCGCGCGGATCTCCCGGCCGAACACACGGGTTCCGGGGGGCTCCCGGCGTCGGGGAGCGATCCTCGCCGGCGTCGTAGCGCCCACCCCTTCGAGGGTGGTAGCCCCCGGCCGCTCGTGCGTCCGCCGGCTCGTGCGTCCGGCGTTGATGACGTTGCGGGCGTCGCCATCCAGCGCCCTGCGTGCGTCAAGGAGCCGTTCCTTGGCCGGCGTGCGCCCTTGGTCGGCAGGTTGCCCCGCCGCTCCCCCTGCGTGCACCGAGGGTTCGCACCCCGGTGCTGGTTCGTCACCTCGCACATCTCCCTGTTGGCGGATGCGTGAGGCCGAGCTCTCGGCCTGCTGGACGGCCGCTTGCTCGATGAGGGTTTGCACCTCGCGGTGCAGGTCTCGAGCCTCGGGGGTCGAAGGTGCCGGCATGGCGCGCAGCAGCGTTGCGGCAGCGATGAGCTTTTGGCTCGCCCGCGGGGGCGCGTCCGTGTTGTCGACGTTGGGGACGTTGTTAATACGGTCACGGACACCGTTGGCCCGGCTCCGCGCGCGTTCGCCGCGCGCGGAGGCCTCCCCCGCCATTGAGGCGCGGAGCGGCCGCGCCGTCCCGTATTCCTCCGCCGGCTTCGCCTCGAGCTCGCGGGCTTGGGCGGTGTGCGTCGGCGTCGGCCCGGCGGGAGCGCTTGGCCCCGCGGCCATGCGCGCGGCGATCCCCGGGGCGGGGGTGATCTCCCCATCTCCGGCGCCCGCCGCGCCGGCGGCGTTAGCCGGGTCGTTGGTGATGACGGCGTAACACTCCCGCGCGGGGTCGTAGCTCCCGGTGCTGGAGTCGTCGGAGCAACCAAACCAGTAGTCCGTGGCGTCGAGGAAACGCCCCGAACGCGGCCCCGGATCCGCACGCCGGAGAAGTCCCACTCCGTGTACCCGTGGCGGTTGGCGGGTGGCAACGCGTCGATGGAGCCCAGGGACGATTCGTCGGCCATTGAGGCACGGAATCCCCCGGCGACGAAGACGTGGCGGCCGGGCGGGACCGGCGCATCGTGGTGTTGACGTTGTTGTTGTTGTTGTAGGCCGGTCGTGGCACCACGCAGCCCCGATGGGGATGCGCGGTCCGGAGACCGCGCGCGGTCCCGGCCGGGGCGGTGGCGGTTGTCGTAACGGTGGGCGTGCCGCGGCGGGTGGCGGCACGCTCGGCTGCCGCCGCTCGGACCGGGCCTGGCGCGAACGCGGCCCCGGAGCGACGACGGTGTCGCGGCGTCGATGGGCCCGCGGCATCCGTGCTGCGGGCGCTGCGCGCGTAGCGGTGCGTGCGGCGGAGACCGGAGCGGACCGGCCGGCGGCGCGCGCGAAGCTCCTCACGGTTGGTGAGGCGCATGAGATAGCCGTTCCCCGTGGCCTGGAAGTTCAGGTCCCCGAAGCGGATTTCGAACCCGGCTGGGAGGGGGTCCGAGCTACCCATGCAGTAGCGGCTACCGCGGTACTCAGTGCGGATCACCATGGAGGGAGTTGGCGGAATGACCTCAGGCGCTCGATAGCCCCACGGTGGGCGCCAACTGTCGGTGCGGAATATGGTCTCGACACTAACCAGTAGATAGCGCCGTGGTCTATCCCTCAATGGTCGATGCTAAGTAACAAGTGACACAGAGGTTTTATCCCCGGTTCCCGCCGAGGGGGCCGTACATCCCGACGAGGGGCGTGCTCGGGGCACTATATTACTCAGCACCGGGGGTGCTTGTAGTGGGGCAAATACAAGCAAGGCGGGAGAGGAAGCGTGGCTTCCAAATCCCTGGAGGAATGGCTGAAGATATTGTGGGAGAATGAGTTTGAGTACGTGGTGTCTCTGTGAGTCTCTGTCTGTCCCCGCGGCTGGGGGTTCGCCTCCCCTTTTATAGACCAAGGGGGCGGCGAGTTACATGCACGCCGCGCTATCCAGCTACGTGGGGGTGCACGTCGTGCTATGGTGTAGAGTGGGCGGCCGTCCGGACGATCCTCGCAGCGATCTGGCCATGATGGCCTACCTCGTACCCGAACAGTGGCGGTTCGAGGGTAGGAAGGCGGCAGATGGTGGTGGCGTCCCCCGATAGGCTTCGAGGGAGGTGCTGATGATGGCTGGTACGGGGCACAGGAGTAGGCAGAACGGCGTTCCTTCCCAATACGCTTCACGGTAGTGGAGTGGTTGCTACAGCGCCCGGCGTGCGCACGCACGCGCGGGTACGGCGGCCACGCCGTTACGGTGGCCGGGATGGCGGTCCACCGGCCTAGCGCCTCCACCCCAACCCCGTAGGGTCACAAGAAAGTGAAATCGAGGGTGCGCCCGCCCCCTTCGAGGGTCGGGCGCGTTAGCCGTGCATCGTAGTGGGCGCGCGGTGTCACGGGACCGACACCGGCCGTGCCGCACGGTCCCTTCCCACGGTGGTGGGGATGGGTGCCTCCCCGGGGAGTTGGTGCGGCGGCACGGGGCGCCGGCCCCGGCGCATGATGGCGCCGTCCCGCCCGTGTCGGGGCGTTAAATGCCCGTGTACGGGAGCCGGCGCACGCGTGCGGGGCGCCCGTGAGCGTGGCGGGCCCCGGTCGAGGGCGGGACGGACCCTCGAGCGAGACGAGACCCGCTCGAGGGGGGAGCGAGCCCTCGAGCGGGGCGGGACCGCTCGAGGGAAGAGTTGCCCCTCGAACGGGGCGGAGCCCGCTCGAGGGGGAGTGCGCCTTCGAGCGAGGCGGAGCCTGCTCGAGGGGCTTTCTAAGAGGGCCGTCTCGGTGGGCCGTCGGGGTCCCCGGCGTGGGCCGTGTCCTGCATGGTTAGTCACCTGCATGGTTAGGCTTAGCGTGTTTTGGTGTGGTTGTGGGATTTAAGTGAGGATTTCCCCGTTGTTTAAGGGGACCCCTAGGGCTGTCCCCGACACTAGTGGAGTATCTGGATGGAACAGAACAGACGAGTGTTTCAGAATGCCTCAAAAGGGATTGATGAAGTTGCTACACTAATCAGAACTGATGTGAAGTTGTTCCAATTGGCGACATGAACAAGACATCCCCAAGTCACCCCCGGCACAACACTGACATAGTGGTTTTGTTTCTTTTTCTTGGTTTGTATTTTAGTCCCTCTTTTCATTTCCCACCGGCGCTTGTAGTTGTTCGTGTCGGGTTTTCTAAGTTGTTGGTGTGCTTGTAGTTGTTCGTGTCGGGTTTTCTAAGTTGTTGATGTTGTGTTTTTCCTCCTTTAGGGGGTTCCTATACATGTTTTTTCTTTCTTTGCTCCTTCTAATAAAATTTAATGAAGGCTGAAGTTAGTGGTGCTCAAGAGCTGATACATATTCTTGAAGTGTATGAAGGGGCTTCAGGGCAGATGATCAACAAAGATAAATGATCTATATTATTTAGCCCAAATACAAGTGAGATAGTGAGAAATCGTATAAAATTGAATATGTCAACTGCCCGAGAAGCATGGACTGAAATGTACCTGGGTCTACCAGTATCAACTGGAATATCAAAGAAGAAGACGTTTGAGTACATTAAGAAGGAAATTTGGGATAGAATCCAAGGCTGGTAGGAGAGGCTTCTATCCAAGGCTGGGAAGGAGATACTTGTGAAGGCTGTTGCACAACCCATTCCAACCTATACCATGTCTTGCTTTGACCTTACAAAAGAATTATGTGATGAACTGAGCACAATGATTGGAAGGTATTGGTGGAGTAAACAGGACAAAATGAATAAGATCCATTGGATTAGTCGAGAAAAACTTACGAGTGCAAAGAAAATGGAGGCCTTGGTTTCAGAGACCTGCATCTGTTTAACTTAGCTACATTGAGCAGACAAGCATGGAGACTGCTAACTTATCCTAACTCTCTCTGTGGGCAGGTTCTGAAAGCAAAGTATTTCCCACAATCTGACATTCTTCATTGTACTTCTCAAGATAAAATGTCGTATGCATGGAGGAGTATTTTAAAGGGGTTAGAACTATTGAAGGAAGGACTGATTTGGTGCATTGGAAATGGAGAAAGGGTGAGAATATGGGATGATCCTTGGCTGCCCAAAAGATTAACTAGAAAACCAATAACACCTAGGAGGGCTTCTATTCTAACAAGAGTAAATGAGCTAACCTTTAACAGGTGATTGGGATGCGGAATTCATACAAGACAACTTTTGCTAGAAGATGCGGAGGAGATACTCCGAATTCCTATTGATGTGGACATGGATTACTGGCCAGCCTGGCATTTTGACACAAAAGGAATTTTCTAAGTGAAATCAATCTACAAGGTGGCAGTAAGCAAAAGAAACGCTCTTGCCGGGAGGAATGTTGCTACATCAGGGAGCAAAAGTAATGATGATGGTGATTTTCAATGGCATAAGATATGGATGCTTAAAGTTCCTAGCAAAGTACAAATGTTTATTTGGAGACTTGCACATAATATTTTTCCAGTAGGAAGAAATGTGGCTTGCCGAGGATTATAATTTGATAACTTATGCTCAGTTTGCAAAAGATAGGATCAAGTTTGCAAAAGATTGGATGAAGATTGTGGCCACCTGTTCTTTAAATGTAAGTTTGCTAAACAATGTTGGCCCCTTATGGACATGGAACACCTCATAATTATGGTAAAGACATGAGAAAAATGTTATGGTCTCATGATAAATCTGAGCAACTAAAAGTGGTGATGCTGATGTGGAGATGGTGGTCGGCAAGAAACAAAGCTAACCAGGGAAGGAAAATGTTGACAGTGGCTGAAATCCAAAGTTCAGTCCTATATCACCTCCCAGAATATGAAAAAATGAACACAACTCAATATATGCCAAAGGCAATACAAGGTTCATGGAAGCCTCCTCTGAATGACATATACAAAATCAATGTTGATGATGCATATCACTCAGATGCAAGAGCAAAATGTTAGGGTATGGTGATGCGAGACAAAAGTGGAGAGGTGGTGCGAGACAAAAGTGGAGAGGTGTTGGCTGACTGGGCTGGGAGTATCAAATATGCAGCACCAGCGGTGCAAACTGAAGCAAATGTCCCTTACAAGGGTCTTCTACTTGCTGCATAGTTAGGCATGACTAATATTATCTTAGAACCGGATGCTACTCTTCTAGAGATGGGCATCAATTTTGAGCAGATTGATTGGAGTCCTATTGGCTGCATAGTTAGACATATTAGAGACTTCATGCAATCTGAATTTTCTTCTCGTCTTATATCTGTCTGTTCTAGAAGCTGTAATAAAGTAGCAGACTGTTTAGCCACTTAGGGCAACTTTAACGTTTAGTTCAACTTTCATTACTAAGGTAGAACCCACACGAATATGTCAGCTTGGAAAATTTTGCTCCAGTGTGAAGCATAGTCTAGACGTCTAGCATCGGTGTAGGACCCATATCATAATTATAGACGTCCGATTTCTTATGCTTGTCCGCTCTCTCTTTGAGTGGAACTCAGGTGTTCCATGTTCTTCTCTCCTGCATTTGTTTTTTCACATTGTCTATTCCTCGAGAGTGGTTTTCCCACCGGCACCGGCCCGGGCAGGCAAGTTTCTTGCCATTGATTGGAGCTCCAAAAATCGTGCAACTTGATTGAAGCAGTTGAAGTTGGTCCCACCACTACACCACCGTCCCCATACGAAGGCACGAAGCAGCCTGAGAGGGTGTCGCGCGCCTGCACCAAACACAAGTTGAGGTAAGCCAAGCACCACGCGAGGCAGATTGTAGGTAGGTGGGACCTAGCAGCTCTCCTTGGATTCCATTCATCCCTACCAGGCTACCACCACTACCTGCTCCTCGCCTCCTCCACTCTTATCCCATTTCAATTTTAGCTCTCTCCCGAGTCTTGCAACTTTGCAAGTCCTCCATAGAGTGGCCCCAACTTAAGTTTGCCCATGGAGGGTTGGTCACCCCAACCCTTCCCCTATGTGCCATCGCCACCCTCCCATCCATTCTTGTAGATCATCTTGCTCGCGGTTCTCTCTTCCAAGCTCTAGCCCCTTGAATCAATGGCGGAATGTAGGTCATGTTGGTAGATTCGGCATTGAGCTTGCCCCTTGAATCAATGGCGGAAAGAAGAGATGACTCTGTAGGTGCAGAAGGTGAAGTGGTGAACTACGGAGAAGATCCCATCTTGGTGTCAACAGAGAAGGTACCAATCTCAAAACACTTTTTGTAAATCCGTTGTCTTTTCTGTATTGCCGCTGAATTGTTGCTGTCGATAGACACAGGAACTGGTGCTATTTACATGGAATACACGACAGTACTCAATTCTTACCCTTTCATCGTGCCTTCTTTTTTAAACTTCCAAAGCTGGAAGCATACTGGTGCGTGATGTGACATCGTTGTTAACATAGGACCAGTTGGTTACGACTAGTGTTTGAATGACTACTTTTTGTGTGTTTAATTTATGTGCTAATTAGGAAGTCCTTCACCAATGAGCTTACAAGATATGGTAATGCATGCAAGCAATGGAGCTCTACATCCTGCAGGGATCAACGAGGTGAGAAATGTCACATGTGCAGTTGCTATGCAGAGCACTAGTACTCAAGATGAGGACTGCAATGTACATTTTGTTGAAGCAACAAGTGTCCTTGGTGTTGATAGTTCAAACTCCGACCAGTTTGAGATGCAAGAGCATCAGTTTGTTCATGTGGATGGGTAAGTTCAAAACTGATAAAGCCATCATAATTATAATACTCATTTGTAACTGGTGTTGATAAGATTGGGATTTATATTTTACTATTTTGTGTAACCAAGGACTACAAATGGTGGTGCTTCTGTGATGGAAGCTGTCACACTAAGTGGCAATGGCAATGGAAGTGGAGCAGATGCAATGCAATGTGGCATTTCTAATAATGAAACTGAAGCTGCTACAATCTCAGTTTCAGGAACGGAAGCAGAACCATGGCCAAAATGGTAAGTGTTCCAACCAGTTCAGTTTCCAGTAACCATGCTACCTTTTTATGGCTTACTTGTGTGTATGGTGCAATTCTTGTTATTTCAAATTCGAAATTTTACCCTGATAAAAATAATAGGCTTTGCACATGTTCCAAAAAAGAACATTAATTAAATATTTGTAAATTATAGACATAGATGGAGTGACCTCATTGACTGGTACCTCAGTAGGAAACATTTTTTTAGCTAATGTGTTTCACCGTGGTGTGCCATTGTGAGAGCACATTGGTGCTCACTAGCTTGCACTGTTACAAGGGAGACCTGAAATGTGATGTATTTTGTTTGGCAGGAAAAGGTTGTCGGAGGATGCACCTAAGCAACGTCCGGCAAGGTTAATGGGTGCCATTGAGAGGGCTTTGCGCAATTCATCAACAAGGAAGACTAAATATATATTTGAGCCAACGCCTGGCATGACCTTTGACTGTATTGCTGAAGCACAGGAGTTTTATGAAATCTATTCTCGAGAGGTTGGCTTTGGTACCAAAAAGGGCGACAAGTACAGGAACTCAATGCAAGAATTTTAGTGCCAGTGCCAGGTATTAAAATTTGTCACCAAGTTATGATAGTTTAATCTACAAATCTTGTTCGCATCTATTTGAACATTTGAAGACTGAAATGTTTTAACATTGTTACAGGGTTTTGACAGTTGTGTGCAGTACAAAACAAAGAAAAAGAAGTGCCAAGCAATGTTGCGGCTGCATCGGACTACAGACTTTGGATGGTATGTTAGTTTGCATAGAGGTGAACACAACCACTCTCTATCTGAGTCATATAGTGAGAAGCTGTGCTGGAATTCACACAGAAAGATACAACAGTCAACCAAGAATACGATTAGATACCTAAGGGATAATAATGTTACCTTAACAAAGGTGAATCACATAATCAGCAGTATGATTGGTCACGGTGGTGAACCTCCATGGTCAAGTAACTCTATAGCCAATCTATGCAAGCACTTAGAAAAGGAACAAAAGGCTGCTGATGTCAGGAAAACTCTAGAGGTGTTCGAGCAACTGAAGAAACAAGATCCAGGTTTCTAGTGCAGTGTGGACTATGACAAGAAGAAAAACAAGCTAAAAACTCTAATGTGGTGCACTGGAAGGAGTAGGAGCCAATATGATTGTTTTGGTGATGTTGTGACATTTGATACAACATTTTGCACCAACATTTACAAGATGCCATTTGGTATATTTGTTGGGGTCAACAACCATTTCTAGAGTATTATTTATGTGGGTGTTCTTATGACTAATGAAACATCAGATAGCTTTGAGTGGGTGTTCAAAGAATTTGTGAAGCTCATGGGTGGTAAGCGACCACAGACAATACTAACAGATACTCTGATACATAATCCATTCTAGAACTCTAGCCAATGACAACCACTTGTATTTAATTAATCATGGTCCTCTGAAATGTATTTCAGATCAATGTCTAGCTATGGATATTGCAATTGATAGATGCTAGCAGTGGATTCCACATCTATGGTGTAGGTGGCATGTATTGAGGACAGCACAGGCGGAGCTTGGGCCTATATGCAATGTAGGCACTCCTTTCTACAACAATTCCACAAGATAATCAATGACATGTTGACAATTAAAGAATTTGAGATGGCTTGGGACCAGCTTCTTGATGATTTCAATCTGAGGACTAATGAATTCATGGAGCGTACCTATAATAAAAGGTATAGATGGGCTAAGCCTTACACCAAAGGTACCTATTGTGCATGGATGACTAGCACACAAAGGTCAGAGAGTGCAAACAATATGTTGAAGAACCATGTACCGCGTAATTCTTCAATGAACAAGTTTGTTATCAATTTCAACAACTTACTAATCATTCGGTACAAGGTAGAGCAAGAGGCTGAACACAAAACAAAACAGGTGATGCCATAAGTTAGCTCAGAAATGTCTCCTTTTAATTTTGTGGGCACTTGCTTTTTCGGCTCTTTTTATTTTGGATATTAATAAATTATTTTTTTAGAATAATGCAACACTAGTTGAATGGTTTATTACATGCTGACTTGTTCATTCAAACAAATATGGTAATGTAGAATGTATTCGTCCATGCTCGTGCTTGGCCAATGGAGATACATGCACTACAAATCTACACCAATGCAGCATACAGGTTGTTCCAGAGACAAGTTGACATATCGACCTGCTATCATGTTAGGGTCAGTGATGATCCTAACGTGTTCCTAGCTGTGCATGACAAAGCTAAATGGAAAGAGAGTTATGCAAGAGTGCGGTTCACTGTGAAGGTGGAAGATGAAAGAGAATTTTTTCTGTGTGATTGTGGTCTATATAGCCACCTACGAATTTTATGTTGCCACAATATTCGGGTATGTACCAGATTACTAAAAGAAACTTCTACTGTCAACATATAATGAATTAATAATGAAAAGTTACTAACAAACATTGCATGTTACCGCAGCTTTAAACTGATGCAATTACATACATTGCAGGATATGCTTCATCTAGGTGTTTCCAGGATACCAGACCGTCACATAATGAATTGTTGGACAAGGGTGGCAAGGGACATGGTTCCTGAGGACTTAAATTTCTACCATACAACATCAAAAACTATGCAGCAACCATTGACATATAGGAACAGGTTGTTGACTTCTGATGCTGCACGTTTGGTTACAGAGGGTGACTACAATGCAGAAACGTTTGAGATTGCAACAAAACATATGAATAGAGCTTCATGGAGATAGAAGAATACAAGAAAACCAAAGCTTCAGGTGAGGAAGATGCATACCACTCTCGAACTGATACAAGCTGCAACGAATTTGGCTATGGTAGTGAAACAGATGGAGAGTCAAGTGGCAGCAGGTTTGGCGCTGCAGGCTCTAGTGCAGATTTGAGTGACTCAGAGTTTTTGAGTCTGAAGCCTCCAGAAGTGAAAATCAAGTGTTGCCGAGCCAGAATCAACCAGTTTAGGGGGCGGCTTGAGATCATCAAAGAGAAGATGATGAATAAGTCAGAGAAGAAGAAGATGATGAAGAAGAAAAAGAAAGGTAAGATATATACTATTTGTGGGTTGGATGACCATAAGACAACAGAGTGTTTTACTAAAAGTGTTGGGACAGCAAGCCCAGAAGTGTAGGTTATGTAACATGTTAAGACCATACTTGTCTCTAGTGAGTAGCATAGTCTATGTAGCCTAGAAGGTCTTTTGATGCTTTGTAATATGAGTGGGATGTTTGGATGACATGATTGCACTCAATTGGTGATTGTAACAAATTGCATTATCTAGCAGTGAATTCCTATGTGGAAAGGGTCGTCTGCAAATAGCAAAAATGTGCTTTATGTTTCTTGGTGGCATTTCGTAGAGCATATAAAAATTGAATGTAATACAAGAACTAAGATGGTCTCACCAACATATACGTGATCCTTTTGGCCCAAATAGTTGAACTTGTTCGAGGTAACATATAAATGACTCAAATGGAAGCTGCTTGTATTCAACACAGTAGCCAAAGTGCGGCAATTTAAAGATGGTGGTTGTATGTTAACACCGGCAATAATTTACATAGTCTTAACTAGGGCTGAACCAAAAGCATACAACACAAGCTGTTGTTTTTAAGGTAATACTGGATGACCACAAGTTACATAGATTTTATTCGAGAGACCAAAAGAAGTCAACAGAAGGTTTTAGACTTTTAGCGACAACATATTACTAGATGTCAGACAATGTTGGAAACGCTGACAAATGGTACAGACATCACAAGCCACCAGATCAAATCTCCAAGTGGTTAATCAGGGATGAGATGTCGTCGGAATTGCTGGCCATGGAGAGAAGTTGGTACAATAATTCAGCTCGAGTTGACTCATGCTCAGCCTGTGTATATAGAAGCAAGATTGCTTAGGTTACATCGGGTTAGGAAGAAGGATATATTATAGGTGTTTAATTACAATTATCGGCTTCAGGTCCCAAAGCAGACTAATACCATCATATGCGCCAGCATAGTGTGTGGCAAACAACCCTGAGTTGTTCCTGGTAGCATATTTAAATAATGTTTGAAACAAGATCAATGCAAATTGGAATAATTTAGCAAGATGAGGAGTGTGTCACACCTACGGCAACTCACACCAAGGCCAACTGTATAGCTTCTAACCCATCCATTCATGTTTTTTGTCCACCCTTGAAAGAAAGTATCCTTGCACCTTGAAATTGCATCATGGAGGCATATGGCAAATGGTGGTGGTGTCGCTGAACATTAGGTATGTTACTCTTCATCAGTGTAGGATCTAGAACATGTATTATTCTTGACTCAAAGTTCCAGAAGTAACAACTCAACCTCCCATCAAAGAAGACATGAACTATAATCTGAAATAAAAACAAGATGGAACGATAAGATTAGGTCAACATGGCTAAGTAGGTAGCTTTCTACAAATATTCTACATCATACCATGGAGCATTTTGCCACATTATAAGTGATGTGGTTGCCAATAAATGCTGCTCGTAAGTGGGGATCTTCAAGGTAATTTTCTCCATTAATCACTTTAGCCTATAGAGCAGCCAATTTGAAATCCACTGTAAGTGTTTCTTTAAACAAATAAGAAACTAGGCGCACCACTTGCACTGGAGATATGAAAGCAGAATTTTCTTGAAGGAAAAAGTTGAAGCATATAAAATACCGCAAAGCTAGCTGGCAAGAAATGCCTCTAGCGGCTGTGTCCTGGTTTGTACATTAGATCATCAAGTGCTTTGAACAGGCGCATTATTTCATCACACAAAGGGATCCCAAAAGACCCCCCACACATCAATTGCGAATGGAAGCTGAACCCATCAATACTAAGCTCTGTTGGCACGCGATGAACAAATAGGCCCCTGCATTTTGTTTGTGGTTATTAATGTGGGATAGATTAATGTTTTAGTTTGCACATAATTCCAAATAAAAATTGTTTTTTCCAGATGTCATAATGTACCTCTTGAGGCTAACATATCCTTTTTCATAAGCTTCAAAGAGTTCTTTTGCCTTCTGTTGATGGTGTATTTTGGTACACCTAGCATGTTCATTACACTTTGGTTTGGATTTGATTATGGAACTAACCCGCCACTAGGCACACTAATCATATAACAAGTTCATCTATGTGCATGCATTTGGAAGTGTTGTGTTTATGTAGGAAAACATGGACATAAAGGACGGATTCGCAACAAGTTCAAAGGAGCATTTACGGAGTCTTGTTCGTGTTCATGAGCTTGATGAAATCACTTCCAATGGTGGCAAGGACCGAAGTGTTACAAAGGAACACCCCTGGGGATTGAAGCGTAAAAGACCGAACTTCATGCGAAGAGAACCTCCATCTTGGACGCGAGGATAACATTGTCAAAATCATGCAAGTGGAGGGGGAAAAGTGCATAATCTCATGAGGACCCACGGGAGCAAAGGGGCGACGGAACCGGGCCGAGGTGGGCCCAGGCCGGTCGGCCCAGGCCGGTCGGCCCAGGCCGGCCGGCCCAGCCCACTTCGATGGCCGGTTCGGTCCCGTTTTCCTTGCACCCGAAGGATCTTGAACCCTAAAAGCCTGGGCGCTGCCATTCGACAGGAGGAGAGAGCCATTCGCACCAGGAGGCCATCCACAAGCTAGAGAGAGAGAGAGGAGGAAGATCTCCGGAGGGAGATCGTCCACCTCGAAGGAAGCACCCTCTCGTGGAGAAGAAGGAAGACACCGTCGGAAGGGAAACCATGATCAACGGTGCTATGTCCAGCACCTTGATGGGGTAATCTTCTTATTCGTCCATGGGTTGTAATCGATCTTAAGATGTAATCATACTTTGTCGGATTATCTAGCTATCATCTTGTGTTGAATATACTTTAATGCTTAAGGTTTGCTACCTTGCCGTAAAGGGAGTAGGGCCCCAATGCTTCCTTGGATCCATTCAATACGCCGTGTCCATCATAGGTCTAGTCATGAATACCTTCGCGTAGTGACAGTACGAGAGGAGGGAAAGGGCGAAATCGTGGTCACAACCCCCGATAGATTAGATTGGTTTAATGTCTTTAATTGATTGCATGATCGTAGACCCATGGGCGAGTGTCTCCTACTTTGATCGTTTATCGTTCTCTCTAGTGTAGTTTAGTCGTTTTCTAGTATAATAATAGTTAGGGTTTTAGTAGCTAGTGCTTAGAAGTAGATTGAACGCTTGTAATCCCCTTGCTCTGCGGATTGACAAGAACCTTGGGAATCCCATGGTGAAAAAGGTGTGGGGTCCGTACGCTTGCAGATCGTAGAGGGATACGTCTTTTATCCGTCAACAAGCCCCTTTTTCTGGTGTCGTTGCCAGGGAGAAAGCTAGTTTACATCGTTTGATTAGCATTTAACTTAGTTTTATATTTTAGTTTGTCTTTGTTTGCTATATCTAACATATATTATCTAGAAAACCACCTTGTTTTGTTTTTGTTTTTGTTTTTATCTTATTGTCTAGATGGCGTTCGTTAATCAACCCGTGGAAGAACCAAAGAAATCATTAAGGGATTACGCTAGCCCTCGATGTGAGGATATAAAAGTACAAGAGTCGGACTCGAAGCGACCAAGTATGACATTAAATCCAAGATCATCGAGATGGTGGCGGCAAACCCGTTTGAAGGGATGGTTACGGAGAACCCATATAGACACATAAGGGATTTCACGACAATATGCAACACGGTGCGTCAAGAGTCCCCGATGAATGGTTCAAATGGAATCTCTTTCCCTACTCACTTGCCGGCAATGCAAAGACATGGTACTCGTTTGCGTCCTTTGAAGTTGAAGGCAATTGGAACAAGTTGACAAAGAAGTTTTGCGAGATGTTCTTTCCAATTAGCAAGGTTCAACATCTAAGGAGGCAAGTGATCAATTTTATGCAAGGAGAAGAGGAAGGGATAGACCAAGCCTGGGATAGGTTTAATGGGTTGATCGAACAAGGACCAAGACTCGGCTTCTCCGGTGACGTACTCTTGCATACATTTTTCTTTTCCCTAACCCCTAGTTGCATGCAACACGTCGAAATGTGTGCAGGTGGGGATCTCATGGAGAAAACACTCACGGAAGCCGCCCAACTTCTACAAAAAATTAGTAAAGCGGCTGCCATGCGAAGAGATTGGGAAACAAGACTTGCGGAAGAGCCGGAATATAATTCGAGGAGGAAGAAGTGTGCTGAATTTTCTAAAGAGGCAACCCCGGAAGTCACAAAATAGGAACCAATCACGGAAAAGCTTGAACAAGAACACATCAAGTCAAGAACTACCCCAAGCATCGACTTCGCCGTACCAAATGAGACAAACAAGAAAAGATGTCAAGCGCGAAGCCACTAAGGGAGTTCGAACCAATGGATTGGGTTCCTATCGATTACGGAGAAGTATTAGATAAGAGAAGACCGTTCCCTAATCAAAAGGGAATGGCGAGAGCATTGGAAGTGGATTTCCCACCGGAGAAGGAAGCGGAAAATTCATACGACCTTGAAACCACCGGTGAGATCTTTCAAAAGCTCTTCAGAGATGACATAGTGGATCCGGAACACATAGCCGAGGTGAAGAGAATCATGGGGATCAAGCCCGAAGCATCACCATACGCTCGCCTTGCCGAAATCTACGCGATAGGATCCGAAGAAGAAGAGAAGACGACACCACATTTTAGTTGCGAGATCAACGGAGTTCAATGCAAAGCTTTATGCGACATCAGAGCCCAAGTAAGTGTCTATCTTCTAAAATTTATGATAAAGTTCAAGACCACAACCTAGACTTAGCTCCAACATCAACGAATTATGGGAGATGGTAGAACTATTAAACCTCTAGGTATTGCTTGCAACATGAAAGTAAAAATCTCTAGAAATTATATACCAACCGATTTCTTTGTTATTAATGCTTACCATAGTAATCATGATCACATAATCCTAGGTAGGCCCTTTCTTAAGTTGGTTGATGCCGTGTTAGATGCCGGATAAGGCAAAGTAACAATGAACCTTAATGGAACAAAGTACACATATAATTTTCTTTGTGCTTCTAAACACCTTACACCCTTTCTCCCGAAGATGAAGAAGTAGAAGAGATAGATAGCCTTTGTTTTGTTGAAACCCTTAGAGACCCGCTGCAAAAAGCGATGGAAAATCAAATTAGTGATCAACAAGATGAAGAACTAGAAGAAGCAACAAAAGGCTTGGAACCACATGATGGAAGCGTGGAGGAAGGAAAATTTGAAGACATAGGAGAAATTAAACCCGAGGAGCCACAAGTGCCCGAGGTAGACCTTAAACCTTTGCCCAAAGGATTAAAGTATGAATTTTTGGGCCCGGAGAAGACCTATCCAGTCATCGTGAGCGACGAGTTGAGTCCCGAAAAAAATGAGGCGTTGCTAATTTTATTGAAAAAACACAGGAAGGTGATTGGATATTCGATTAATGATCTCAAAGGTATTAGCCCATCCTTTTGCACTCATCGTATACCAATGGAAGACCAATGTAAGCCCTTAGTGGACCACCAAAGGAGGCTAACTCATGCCATGCGAGAGGTAGTAAAGAAGGAGGTTATCAAGTTACTTGATGCCGGAATCATCTACCCGGTTCCGCATAGCGAATGGGTGAGCCCGGTACATTGTGTACCAAAGAAAGGAGGTTTGACCGTGGTGAAGAATGAGAAGAACGAATTGATACCGCAAAGAACCGTGACCGGGTGGCGAATGTGTATTGATTATCGTAAGCTTAACAAAGCGATGAAGAAAGATCACTTCCCTCTACCATTCATCGACGAGATGCTCGAGAGATTAGCAAACCACGCTTATTTTTGCTTTCTCGATGGGTACTCGGGGTTCATGCAAATTCCCATTCACCCAGACGATCAACACAAAACAACGTTTACATGCCCTTACGGAACGTTTGCATATAGAAGGATGCCCTTCGGTCTATGCAACGCTCCGGCCTCTTTTCAACGTTGCATGATGGCCGTATTTTCGGAATTCATCGAGGAAATTGTCGAGGTGATCATGGATGATTTTTCTGTTTATGGGAAGACATTCATGCATTGCTTGGCAAACTTGGAAAAGGTCCTCACGAGGTGTGCGGAGGTAGACTTGGTATTAAATTGGGAAAAGTGCCACTTCATGGTTAAGCAAGGCATAGTGCTCGGACATGTTATATCCGAGAGAGGCATTGAAGTGGGCAAGGCTAAGGTAGAGACGGTTGAGCAATTCGCACCTCCGACGGATGTTAAGTCCTTAAGGAGCTTTCTAGGCCATGCCGAATTCTATAGAAGATTTATTAAGGACTTCTCAAAGATCACTAAGCCTTTAACGCATCTTCTTCAAAAAAATGTAGCTTTCGACTTTGATGAGAAGTGCCTAGCGGCATTCCGGACCTTGAAAAGTGCGTTGGTGAGTGCTCCCATCATTCAACCTCCGAATTGGAGCCAACCTTTCGAGATCATGTGTGACGCAAGTGACTACGCCGTAGGCGCGGTTTTGGGTCAAAGAAAGGAAGGCCGAGTTCACGCCGTTTACTATGCTAGCAAAACTCTTAGTGGGGCGCAATTAAATTATGCCACTACAGAAAAAGAGTTGCTAGCGGTAGTATTCGCTTTCGAAAAATTCAGATCTTACATTGTGAACTCGAAGGTCATTGTTTACACCGATCACGCAGCCATAAAGTATCTCTTGGCTAAGAAGGAAGCTAAACCGCGTTTGATTCATTGGATCCATCTCTCCAAGAATTTGATGTTGAAATTCGAGATAAAAGGGGGGTGGAGAATGTTGTGGCCGATCATTTGTCTAGGATGAATCGTGGACAAGATGATAAAGAGCCCATCGAAGATAAGATGAGAGATGACCACCTCTATAGAGTGCTTGATAAAGACACTTGGATGATCGATATCATTCGAGCAATTCGAAAGATGCCTCTCGATCATCTAGATAAAAACTCTCAAAAGAAGATAATCTCCGAAAGTAGGAAATAGTTTTGGGATGCACCATACCTCTTCAAACTTGGCAATGATGGAGTGATGAGAAGATGTGTGCCAAGAGAAGAGAGGGTAGAAATTCTAAGGAAGTGCTACTCGGCGGAGTACAGTGGACACTATAACCATTTTCGAACCCAAGCAAAAGTATGGTCGAGCGGATTCTTTTGGCCGGAGATGCATGAAGATACTAAAAGATATGTTGCATCATGCCCCGAATGCCAAAGAACCGGAAACATCTCTCAAAGAAATTTTATGCCTTTGAAATACAACCTACAAATCGATATATTCGACGTATGGGGTATAGACTCCATGGGGCCTTTCAAAAACCCATGCGGATATGAACATATTCTAGTCATGGTTGATTATGTATCCAAATGGGTAGAGGCTATGCCATGTCGTAAAGCTTCCACGGAGGAGTCCATTACTATGATCAAGAATGTGATTTTTCCTCGTTTCGGTACACCGAGAATCTTGATAAGTGATGGAGAAACTCACTGCACCGGGAAGAATTTCAAAAAGTGCTTGTCCAAGTTGGGAATTGAGCATAGGGTTTCTACGGCCTATCACCCACAAACCAACGGACAAGCGGAAACGTCAAATAGGCAATTAAAAAGCATCCTCAACAAAACCATAGAGAAGGGAGGCAAAGATTGGTCAAAGAAATTAGACAGAGCTTTATGGGCTTATCGAACGGCGTTTAAAACACCGATAGGTATGACCCCTTATCAATTCGTCTATGGAAAAGCTTGCCACCTTCCGGTTGAGTTGGAACATAAAGCCTATTGGGCGATTAAAGAGATGAACCTCGATCTCGATGCCGCGGTGGTGAAACGAAGGATCCAAATAAGCGAGCTAGAGGAGATGAGGTTGAAAGCATATGAAAATCCAAGCATATACAAGGAGAGAATCAAAAGGTGGTATGATAAAAGATTGAAAAAGAAAGAATTTAAAGAAGGAGATAAGGTCCTCCTCTACAATTCGAGGTTTAAAACCTTCGGAAAGGGGAAATTGCAAAGCAAGTGGGACGGACCTTATGTTGTGCATTCGGTGCTCTCCAATGGAGCGGTAACGATTATGGATATAAAAGGTGATCAATTATGGTGAATGGTCAACGGCTTAAGGTTTACTACGAACCCGACGTTGTGCCCCTTCACCATGTTGATGTCTTCACCATGGAAGAAGAGCCCGAACGTCCCGCCTAGGACGAAAAACAAGGCATGAATTTCTGTAAATAGTTTTTCTTTTAATTTTCTGGAGTTTCTCGTGAAGATTTACTGGCCAACTTTTTCCCATGAGCTAAGGAGGTGAAATAAGGGCGGTACGCGAAAAAGCGGACCGGCCCGGCCCCCGAGACAGGGTGGGCGGCCGGCCCGGTCCCGGCCGGCACAGGCCGACCGGCCCAGGTGGGTCCCGGCGGCAGTCGTCCCCGATTTTTGCCTGAATTGCTCCTTTTCGACTTCCTTCTTTGGTTAGAAAATTTTAAGGGAAGTTTAAAAAAGAAAAATGAGGTTCTCCGGGTTTTTCTCTTCGGATTATTTATTTGGCCGAATTGGGAGCTCGGGAATCAACCCCTTCAAGCAATATTTTGCACCCTTGCAGCAGCCATTGTGTCCCCAAGAAGCTTAGAGTTGAAGCTAGAAGCCAAGGAGCCATCGATGGAGGAGGCGATGCGATGCGAGCTCAAGCTACCCGTCAAGAGGACCGCCCGCATCCGTTGCGGAGGGCGTGTCCCGACCGGAGCTCTTGCATCTCGCAACCCCGTCGAAGGAGAAAAGGTCCCTACACCCGTTCGAAGGTCGGCACGCATCCAAGGGATGAAGTGCAAAGACTACAAGGAGGCGTTGCCCGAGCCTAAGGATTATGGGGGTAGCGACTACTCTGACGATCGTAGCCCGAGCTCGTGGGCGGCCGCTGCAAGAGATGATAACGACCTCTACATTTGGGATGAGCATCCCAAAGAGAGGACTCCCGAAGGCCCCAATGGCGACGACAACGATGGCAATGAGAGCGGCAACAACAATGGAGGTGGCGACGATGGTGGTGATGACGGTGGAGACAATGGCGATGAAGACCCCTTCGGATTGCATCCGATGTGTTGTCGAGCTTGTCGTCACTCCATCGCGGATCTCTACGCGTCGGTCGACGAATGTCTCCAAGCCATGGAAGCGATGAAGCAGCGTATGGAGGACTTGGAGCGCATAGTCGAAGACGACTACAAGTTCCTAAACCGTAACGTGTGCAAACTTTTTGGCATGGTTGGAAACATGAGAGGCAAGTGGTGCAATACTTGCTTGAAGTACCACTAGGTCTAGTTTTCCCCTTAGGAATTTTGTAAGATACGACGAGGATGTCGTATATTTTTAGTGTGGGGGAGAGCTAGCTAGCTTTTGAGCTTCAAGTTTAGGTTTGGTTTAATCTTCGAGCGAGAGTCTTAGAGTTTAATGAGTCCTAGTTTTCGAGTGTGTTTTAAATTTTTGCAAGTTTGAAGTGTCTTAAATTAGTGTTGAGTCAAAGAAAATCAAATAAAAAGAGTTTTTATATATATATATTTTTTTGTGTCTTGTGTGATGCTTATCTTTATTCACTTGTTTTTTTATCTTTGATTCTTGATATATGAACACAAGTGTGTGGTTTGAAAAATGTTTACTGTGGTGCTTAGTGGAGTTGCTACTACTTAAAGTACCCATACCGCACTTCGATCTTGAGCTTCACATGTTAGTTGTGCTATGTTCAATGCTAAAAGTTGGAGGATTTCAGTTCTGAAAATTATCTTAAAACCCTTGTAATAAAGGTTAGCAAAACCTCTTTTTCCAAGTTGAGAGTAAGAAAAAAAATTCTATACAAAGCCAATTTATTTTTTTGCTCCACCATAAGTGTGATTAGCACGATGAGTTAGGATAGGATCCTTCTCTCTTGGGAGTTTTAATTTCGAGTAATGATCATGTTCTTGTGCTTATCTTTTATTACTAGCCTCGTCATACATTCGGTAACGTGACTTTCACATCGGAAGTCCCGTACATCGCCGAATTCCATACCCAACCCTATACATCTCTTTTGTGCATCGCATTCCTTGAACACAACCTATTCTCAAAGTTTTATCTCGTCTCTAGCATGATTTATTTAAAATTTCAGATTGTACGCATGCGAGAAAGAGGGGAGTTGAGAGCTTTGAAAAGTTGTCAAGAGAGGGAAAAATAAAGAGAAAAGTACGAGTATGGAAAAGAAAGAAAAAATGTGTGAAAGAAAAAATATGTGAATGAAAGAAGAAAAAAGAGAGAGGAGCAGGTAGCAATAAAGATATGAGAGGGATGAATCAAGTGAAAGAAAAGAAAAATAAAGTGTAAGGAAGGATGTCACGTTGTTGAGAGACGAAACTTCCATTCTTTTTCCAACCATGTGCAATCCGACAACGAGGACGTCATCGGTGCCTTGTAGTCAAGAGAATACTCACTTGGCAACCTCTTGCCCCCCTTCCCTTAGAGGCCTGCACAGCCCTTTCCCATCATTCAGTACGCTGATGACACTATCATGATCATGCAGGCTAATGAAGCCCAACTCACTCTTCTGAAAGAAATCCTACATAAAATAACTCTTTCTTGTGGCCTTGTTGTCAACTATCATAAATCCTGCATTGTTCCTATTAATACTTCTGCTGAAAAGGCTAGCTCTCTTGCTCAAAGCTTTGGGTGTACTGTTGGGTCTTTCTACTTCACTTACCTTGGCCTTCCCATGGGTCTCACCAAACCTCAGGTCAAAGACTATGCACCACTTATTTGTAGAATTGAAAGGAGAATGTCTGCTGCCTCTCTGTATTTATCTCTTGCTGGAAGACTGCAGTTAGTAAACTCTGTGATCTCTTCTCTGCCTACTTACTATATGTGCACTCTGAAGATTCCCATAACAGTTATTGAGATTATTGACAAGTACAGGAAAAACTGTCTTTGGAGAGGGAGAGAGTTCAGGGCAAAGGGTTATAATCTGGCTGCCTGGAGCCTTGTCGGAAGACCTAAAGCCAAAGGTGGTCTTGGCGTCATAAATCTAAGCCTTCAAAATGATGCACTTCTTCTGAAGTAGCTAGACAAATTTTATAGGAAGGCTGACATCCAATGGGTTTCCCTCATCTGGCAGAGGTACTATGTTGATTTTGTTCCTCATCTTACTAGAGAGAAAGGGTCTTTTTGGTGGAGAGATATTCTCAGGCTTAATACCCTTTACAGAGGTGTTTCTACTTGTTATCCTAATCAGGGAGATACTATTGGCTTTTGGGAAGAAGTCATTGAGGGTGCCATAAATTCTGAAAAAAATGCCCATCTCTTGGGTTTTGCTCGCAACCCTTCTATCTCCCTTTGGCATATGAGGCAGGCTGACAACCACCTTGATCTTTTCAGAGTCCCTATGTCTCGAGCTGCTTATAATGAATTCCTCGAAGTGCAAGATCTTCTCTCCCTCCTGTTGATCCTCTTTATCATGACTCATGGCATTTCATCTGGGGTCAACACAAATATACAGCTAGCAAATATTACCATCATCATTTCAGAGAAATCCAGCCTAACAGAACCATTCTCTGGATTTGGGAGTCTACTTGTGTCCCCAAGATCAAGCTTTTCAGCTGGTTGCTTCTCTATGACAGGCTTAATGCAGCATCCCCTCATCAGAGGTGACTAAATGTGACACAAATACCAGTCCCAGGAGGCTGGTAACACATTTATTACAACAGGTGGATTAGCCTTTTACATCACGGTGACGCAGAGGGCACGAAAGTGCCAACGCTACAAGGAACAACACAAATGCTAACGACCACACTACGATAGCAAAGGCTTCCAAAGCCTCATCAAAGTACCACACCATGGAAGCTCTCTGTGGAGGCCCTGGGTACACAGGCACGGTTGGGTGTAGGGCAGCGACCTACTCAACGTCTTCGGGAACGAAATCGGGATCCTCCTCTGAAAAACATTTAGTTAAACAAGGGTGAGCACATACGTACTCAGCAAGTCCAACCCCACCAACGGAGGGGCTTATAAGCAGAATCATGCATAGAGTATATCAAGGATCAGGTTAAGGTTCATTTTGCAAATTCACTCATGCAGGGGTTCATTTCAAAAAGGTTTTCGCAAATCATTTTCATAACCAAAGTGACTCAATTGTTTTAGGAAAACCACTGTGGAACTACCGGACTCCCCGTCCGCAGTAGCCCAGGCACACAGCCACACACTTCACCCGGAAAACAACTCACACCAGGAAAACATCCCAAACCCAAACACTAGTTTTTGTGACCACACCGTGACTCATCCAATACCGTGGACACGGCTATTCGAATAGGTTTGACACTCTACAGAGGTTGTACAACTTTACCCACAAGTAGGGTACCGTCACACGGACACCTTAGTGATGGTGCGGATCCTATCAAAGCCATTACCCACCTTAGCTAACCCTACGAGCCACCACGGAAGCAACCAAGGGGTTATCCCATATAACCAGGGCGTACCTCACACAGAGTGTACCCTGACTCCTTGGTCTCCCGCCGCTCACCTGCACACCAGATGGAAAGTAGTTTAACTAGTGGGATTTATGCTAAGCCGTTGCCACATACAACGGTCGAGTGGTTGTACGATGATTTGGGTCAGGTGAGATGTCACGCAACCCGGTCCCTAACCGACAAGATGGACAACTCCCAACACGCTCAACCACACAGGTACGAGCTCACCCATACTCCTGACACACACGTCCATCCCGTCTACCCAGTTCTTTACTCATTTTCCAAACATATCCCATTTCCATTTTTAAAGCACTCACACATTTTGAAAGCACTCACACATTTTTAAAGCACTCACTTAGGCCAAAACAAGATTCAATCATAGCAATCAAGGGTGGCTATCCTACCATGCTTTTGCAGTAAAACAATATGCAATTTATAAAACGGGTATAGGGTTGTGTTTATAAAACTAGGATCAAAGCATGCATCAAAGGATGAGATTGAACTTGCCGTATTCGAAGTCTTCGGGGAGTGCCGGCTCGGCGTTCGGGATCTCGGGCTCCTGCTCGCAGTAGTCGGCTCCAAACTCCGGCTCGGGGTACCTTCCTTCGTTTACTTCGTCAGCTATAGCGCACACACAGGCAAGCATGCAATCAATATAAGCACACACAATTTCTCCGGCTGAGCTCGAGGATGGTAATTAAATAAAATAGGAAAATAAATATTATGTAGGGGGTTTTGTGTGAAGGACGGGTGGCGGTATACCCGATACGGGTGTGAGGAAGTTTGGGCGCGATTTGGATTAAAATCGCGCATGAGATGACGGGTTAAAGGAGGTGTTTAGGATTAAATAGGGTCCTGTTAGTATTTTATTTTAAAGGAAAAGGACCTAATTATAATATTTAAACCTAGCGGGGGTGTTACTAAATAATCCGGGGGCATAATTGTAAAGGCACAGGGTTGTTTTTGTGGTTTAATTTAAAGCGTAGGGTCTGTTTTGAAAGAAAAGAGTGAGAGAATAGAGGGGGTCGGTTTTGGATAAGTGGGAAAAGGGCAGGGGGTATGGGCAAAACAACCATCTTCTTCCTCCCTCCCTCACGACACAGAACGCTGGAGACAGGGAGGCCGACCGTGGAAGGGGGGAGGGGCGCCGACGACCTGGCGCACGGCGACGGGAAGTGGGGCGAAACGAAGAGGAGGTCGAGGGCAACCGATTCCGCTCCTTACCTCGGGCTGGGGTGCTCCGGAGAGGCGGATCGACGCGGCGGGCGGCGGCCGGTTATGGTGGTCGGTGGTGGCGGTGCTTGGGGCTTGGGAGGCAGGGAGGCTTGGTTGGGGTGGTGCGTGGCGAGGTGGGGAGCCGGTCCGGCCCTTTTATAGGCGCGGGAAGGTCGGTTCGGCGAGGATATTTTGAGCTTCGCGGAGCTCCAATGGCCGGCAATGGAGGTTCGGGAAAAATCCCAGCGTGGACTCCGGCCAGCGGGATTCTCGGTCGATTGGCTGCTGTGTGAGTTGACTCGTCGTGCAGGGCTACTGTGGCCGTGGAGGGGAGGCCGTCGGGGGAGTAATGGTGGCCGGTTTGGAGGTGACAGCTCGCTGCCTGGTCTTCGTTTGTCAGAGCAATGGAGGGGAGGGGGCGATGCGGCCTGCTGCAGGCGCGGGGCCGCCCCTGGCGTGCTGCCTTGGAGAGGGAAGGGGCCGCCGTCGCGCGGGGGGGGCGCGTAGGGGAGGGGGGCGCCGGCGCGGTGCCCACGCGCGGGAGGAGGGGGGTCGCGGTCAGGCCTGGGGGTCGCGGCCTGGCTGGGGGAGGAAGAAGGTGGAAAAAAAGAAGGGAAAAAAGAAAAAGGAGAAAAGGAAAAGAAAACGAAGAAAAGAAAAAGGAAAATAGAAAAGAGGAAAATAAGGGAAGAAAAATAGAAAAGGGATTTATAAAATTAGGAGAATTTCTAGGAAAATTAGGGGAAGGGGTTTTGCGGATTTTTCTGGGTTTCTCGGATACCGACGTTAATTCCGGGACGGCGGTGATGGAGAGGCGGACCGGCCAGCGGGACCGCGGCGTGCACGGGAATCCCGGCGTGGTGGGCGACCGCGGTGCCGGGGTGACACGCGACGGGCGACGGCCCAAGCGCAGGCGGTGCGGCGGGATTCGCGGCACGCGCGCCGAAGGGAAAAGAATCGACCGGGGTTTCGAAAGGGGGTTAAATGAGCTCAGCGGGAAAGTTTTGAAAACACGCGTGATTTATTAGGTGATTTATTAGGAGCTAAAAACGCGGGCGTTACAAACCTACCCCACTTAAAATGAATCTCGCCCTCGAGATTCGGCTAGGTTTCGAACAGGTGGGGAAACTCTTCAACGCGTCCTCTCGTTCCCACGTGGCTTCTTCTACTCCGTGTCTGCTCCATTGAACTCTGCACACCCGTACTTCTGATGTTCTTGTTCTTTTGACCATGGTGTCCAAAATTTTTACGGGCACTTCCTGGTACCTAAGGTCTGGCTGTAGATCGATGGTCTCTACCGGTACTCGCTTTTCTTCGAGGGCCTTCAAACATCTACGTAGCTGGGAGATATGAAACACTGGGTGTATGTCTCACATCTCTTCTGGTAGCTCCAACCGGTATGCTGCTGCTCCGACCCTCTTCAGTACCTTATACGGTCCAATGTACTGGGGGGCCAACTTTCCATGCACGTGAAATCTCTGAGTCCCTCGGATAGGTGAAACCTTGAGGCAAGCGAAATCTCCAGGATTGAAGCTTGCTTCTCACCTCTTCTTGTCTGCGTAGCTCTTCTGTCGGGATTGAGCGGCCTTCAACTTTTCTCGGATGTTGGCTACTCGCTCTTCAGCTTCCTTTATAAGCGCGGGCCAAACTAGGGCACGCTCTCCTACTTCTGACCACATCAAGGGTGTCCTACATTTCCTCCCGTATAATGCTTCGAACGGTGACATTCCTAGGTTGGCTTGGTAGCCGTTGTTGTAGGAGAATTCTGCATATGGTAGACTCTGCTCCCAGTCTTTGCCATAGGTGAGGACACATGCTCTCAACATGTCTTCTAGAATTTGGTTTACCCTCTCGGTCTGTCCATCTATTTGCGGGTGATACGCTGAGCTGAAATTCAGCTTGGTACCCATGGCCTTATGCAAGCTTTTCCAAAACCTAGAGGTAAACTGGGTCCCTCTATCTGAGACTATCCTGCTAGGCACTCCATGCAATTTCACTATGTTCTCTATGTAGAGTTTTGCCAACTTCTCTCCACCATAAGTGGTCCGTATGAGTAGAAAGTGAGCGATTTTAGTGAGTCGGTCCACTATCACCCATATGGAATCATGTCCCTTCTGAGTCTTTGGCAAACCTACTACAAAGTCCATGCCTATTTCGTCCCATTTCCATACCGGGATTGGTAAAGGCTACAACAGTCCTACGGGTTTCTGGTGCTCAGCTTTAATCCTCTAACAAGTATCACAGTGGGCGACGAACCGGCAATGTCTGCTTTCATCCCATTCCACCAATACTTCTGTTTTAAGTCCATGTACATCTTGGTGGATCCCGGATGAATGGAGTATGCCGAGTTGTGGGCCTCATCCATGATGGTCTGTCGGAAATCTCCGCCTTCAGGCATGCATATCCTATTCTTATACCATAGTGTGCCTTGATCATCCACTCTAAAGTCTGGGGCCTTATTTTCTCCCGTGTGTTTCCGGATTTTCAATAGATTTTCATTGGTCTTTTGGGCCTTCCGAATCTTCTCCTCTAGGGTAGGCTGAACACTCAGTTGGCGGACGTAGCCTTGGGGAACAATGTGTACGTTGAGTCGTGCCATTTCCTCTTGCAACTGCGTACTCTTGGGTGCTGCCTTCTCGTAGGATTTTCAGCTTAGGGCATCTGCTACTACATTGGCTTTCCCTGGGTGGTAGTGAATCTCTAGGTTATAATCTTTGACTAACTCTAGCCACCTTCTTTGCCTTAGGTTCAGGTCGGGCTGGGTGAAGATGTATTTTAGGCTCTTGTGGTCGGTATAGATCTCACACTTATTCCCAATCAGGTAGTGTCTCCAAATCTTAAGGGCATGCACTACGGCTGCAAACTCCAAATCATGGGTGGGATAATTCTGCTCGTGGGGTTTGAGCTGGCGGGAAGCATATGCCACTACTTTCCCGTCTTGCATGAGAACACATCCCAACCCTTGTCGGGACGCGTCACAATATACGACAAAATCCCGTTGAATGTCTGGCAAGGTCAGCACTGGGGCTATGGTCAATCTTCTCTTCAACTCCTGGAAACTTTTCTCGCACGACTCAGTCCAGTTGAACTTCTTCTCCTTCTTGAGAAACTCCGTCATGGGTCGGGCAATCTTGGAAAATCCTTCAATAAACCTCCGATGGTACCCTGCTAAACCAAGAAAGCTTCTGATTTCACTCACATTGGTCGGTTGTTGCCAGTTGGAGACTGTTTCAACCTTCCCAGGGTCTACTGCTACTCCTTCCGCAGTCAGAATATGCCTAAGGAAAGATATTTTCTCCAGCCAGAACTCACACTTGCTGAACTTAGCGTACAGCTTGTGTGCCCTTAGTTTCCCCAGCACTACTCGAAGATGTTGCTCATGTTCCTCCACATTCTTGGAGTAAACAAGTATGTTGTCAATGAAGACTATGACAAACTTGTCCAGCTCTTCCATGAACACCTTATTCATGAGGTCCATAAAATATGCTGGTGTGTTGGTGAGTCCAAAGGACATCACTGTGAACTCATACTGCCCGTAACGGGTGACAAAGGCGGTCTTAGGGATGTCACTTTCCCTAATCTTGAGTTGGTGATACCCTGACCTTAGATCCACCTTCGAAAAATACTTGGCTCCTTTCAACTGGTCGAATAGATCATCTATTCTGGGGAGAGGGTACTTGTTTTTGATAGTAACCTCGTTCAGCGAGCGGTAGTCCACGCACATCCTCATGCTCTTATCCTTCTTTTCCACGAAAAGCACTAGGGCTCCCCATGGTGATGAGCTTTGTCTGATGAACCCGCTTAGCTGGAGTTCTCCTAGCTGCTTCTTCAATTCTGCCAACTCAGGGGCTGCCATCCTATAGGGTCTCTTGGTTATGGGAGAGGTTCCGGGAATAAGGTCAATGACGAACTCTATATCCCTATCTGGTGGCATTCTGGGGAGTTCTTCAGGGAACACATCTGGGTATTCTCGCACTACTGGGACATCCTCTATGGACTTGGCTTCCATGTTGAAAACCATTATGTCTGGCCTGTGTCCTCGGGTGTGGCAGGTTACTTGTATCCCGTCTGGGTTGGTTAGGTGCACTACTTTATCGGGGCCACTTATAAGGCCATGGTGTTGGCTTAACCAATCCATCCCAAGGATCACATCTATTCCCTTGGACTTCAGTACTACCAGGTCTGCTAGGAACTCTACCCCACTTAAAATGATCCTTATCCGGGGGCATCCCAGTTGACACTTGATGTCGCCTCTGGGCGTTTGAGTTAATAGGGGGTGCTTTTAGTAGTACTGTAGGTATGCTATGTTTTCCACAAAACTTGAGGATATGAACGAGTGCGATGCTCCCGAATCAAATAATATGGTTGCCAAGACTGAGCTGACCAGGAACTCACCGAGCACTACGCCTTGTGCTTCTTGCGCCTCCTGTGCGTTGATGTGGTTGACGCGGGCTCGTCCATAAGACTGCTGGGGCTGCCTCATTTGCTGGTTGTTGTTGTTGTTGCCGAAGTTGTTGTTGCTGTGCACCGGCATGCGGTTGGCTCCAGACACGAGTTGCCTTGGTCCATTCACCGAGTTGGAGTAGGTGGTAGCGGTTGGCTTCTTGGCATATGGGCAGTTGGCGATGAAGTGTCCGGTTTCGCGGCAGTTGAAACACACTCGGGAGCTGTTGTTGTTGTTGGCAGTGACCTGGCTGGTGTTGTTCTGTGGGGGCTTCATGGCGCTCTGGTTATTGTAGGGTTTGAACTGGGTTCTGGGGCCTTGCGAGCCCGTGGCTTGGGACTGCGTTCTGTACTGCATGGGAGCTTGGAACCTGGACATGGGGTGTCCGAAGTTTCTCGGCCTCTGGGACCGCTCTTGCTGTTTGGCCTTGTGCTCCATAAACTTGCGCTTGTTCTCTTTCTTCTTCTGCCCTCGCTCTCTCTGTGAGTATGGCCATGTTCATGAGGGTGTTGAAGTCCGGGTAGATCTGAGGGGTAAGCAGGGTCCTCAGTTCCGGAGTCAGTCCCTTGAACATCTCCTATTTCTTGGAGTCTTTGTCCACTTCTTCGGGGGCATAGCGAGCCAGCTCTATGAACTGGTACGTGTACTCTTCCACGGACATGTTGCCTTGGCGGAGTTCATGGAACTCATCTGCCTTTCGCTTCAGTGTGGCTTCTGGGATGTGGTAGCGGCGGAACTCTTCCACGAACTCATCCCAGGTGATGGTGGAGGGATCCTTGGGCTCGCCGCGCGTAGTTCTCCCACCAGGCTAGGGCTGTCCCGGTGAGCTGGTGAGCTGCCAGGAGAACCTTGTCTCGGTCCTCACAGTTGAAGGGCTCCAGTTCCCTTAGAATGGCTTTCAGCCAGTCGTCAGCATCCAAGCGATTAACGGACCCGCCAAAAGTGGGTGGCTTCGTCCGGAGGAACTCTATCAGCTTCTCATTCATGCCCAGAACTCGGGGCCTTGGGCGGTTGACGGCATTGAAAATGTCCTCCATCAGTACAGTCTGATTGGCCAAAACTTGTGCCAGTTCAATGGGAGGGGGTGGTGGTGGCAGGACAACGTTCTCTTCTCCATCTTCGCCTTGGTTTACTTCCTGATCGTTAAGACGCTCCCTTCGATCGGCTTGCGATCCTTCAGCGTCCACCCGACCGGAGCCTTGGTGGGTCCTAACAGGGCGCCTAGAAACCATCTGTAAAGGAGCGGGTTTTCTAAGAGGTCTAACTTTTATGTGATGTTTAAGTGGATTATATCGGATTTCTTTTTGAAAAGGCAGGGTCTATTCCTGCCGGCAAGCACACAACAAGCACATAGCAAACAAGCAAGCACAGACAAGTTTTTATTACAAACCAGTGAGGAGGATACATCCCGACTAAGAGACTGACACTACACGGACACACTACACGACTCAGTACGACAAGAGCTAAGGGTACGACTCTAAACTCGGACCAGTCACGGCTTCAAACCCTGGGTCAAAGCAACAGGGGTATGCTACTCGCGGGGAGAGCCTTCTTCCGGGGTTGAATGCACTTCTAGTGGAATGAGCAGCTCATCGTCATCGTCCTCGCCCTCAAGGTTTCCATTCCCTTGGGGCTGAGCTGCAACTTCAGTGGTTGCTGTCGGTGGTTCAGTGATTCCGGTGGTGCTGGCGGGGCTTCAATAGTTCCTCCCCATCCTACAAGGGGTGTTCCAAGCAGGACTTGTGCTTCTCCAATGGCCGGAATGGGTGTTCCGCTGTTGGTCCATTCTTGCATGTGTTGGTCTTGGATCCGTCTGAGGCTTTCATGGGCAACAGCTTCACTACTTATGGCGGCTGCGGTCCTTGCTTCAGCTTGAGCCACTCGGACTTGGTGCATCCTTACTGTGACTTCCGCTTGTTCGGCCCGACTGATTTGCTCCCCCAAGAGCTTGGCTTGGTCATCGAAGAGTTTGTCCAGGGAGACGAGGTAGGCAACTATGTGGTACAGCAGGTCTTCTTGGTGGCGGCGTTGTTCCAGGTTTCTCATGCGGGCCTGCCAAACTGGGGTTCTGATGGCGGGAGGAAAATACCTCATTGGTGTGGGGACGAGGTGTTCCTCATAGATCCGACACAGGTAGCGGAGGGCTTTTCTGAGGGCCAAAGGATAGGTGTCTCGGTGTCGAAACCCTGTGGCGGTCACGCGCCACGGCTCGATGTTGGTGTGGCGGTTGCTTCTAGCGACGGAGAGGACCACCCTACAGCGAAGAGTGCCGAGTTGCTCGTACTCTCTGCTGTAGTACCTAGGGCGCTCAGTGATACCGAGGCGCTCCATGGAGTTGATGAGAAGGCGAGCAAAACCAGGCTCCTCCTGGAACACGCCTTGGGTCCATCCATCTTCTGCCATCTGAAAACAAGGGTAGAGTTGAACAGGTTGTGGTAGGGTACAAAAGGAAGATAGCTTTATTTAGCAACAAGGTTGGGGTACACCCCTCGGTTCCACCTCGAGTTAGCCATCTGGAATCAGGCAAGGATCATGGTAAGGATTTGGGAAAAGATGAGCTTAGCAAAGGAAAGGTTAAAGAGGGGCCAGAGGAGGTCTCGTATCCTAGGGGTCGCGTCCTACGGCCAACCTACGGCTCTGATACCACCTGAAGCATCCCCTCATCAGAGGTGACTAAATGTGACACAAATACCAGTCCCAGGAGGCTGATAACACATTTATTACAACAGGTGGATCAGTCTTTTACATCACGGTGACGCAGAGGGCACGGAAGTGCCAACGCTACAAGGAACAACACAAACTCTAACGACCACACTATGATAGCAAAGGCTTCCAAAGCCTCATCAGAGTACCACACCATGGAAGCTCTCTGTGGAGGCCCTGGGTACACAGGCACGGTTGGGTGTAGGGCAGCGACCTACTCACACATTTTGAAAGCACTTACACATTTTGAAAGCACTCACA
This sequence comes from Cenchrus americanus, assembly GCA_947561735.1. NCBI lineage: Eukaryota > Viridiplantae > Streptophyta > Magnoliopsida > Poales > Poaceae > Cenchrus > Cenchrus americanus. Next base: position 24,731,759 of record OX387241.1, on the reverse strand, counting down.
CATTTTGAAAGCACTCACACATTTTTAAAGCACTCACTTAGGCCAAAACAAGGTTCAATCATAGCAATCAAGGGTGGCTATCCTACCATGCTTTTGCAATAAAACAATATGCAATTTATAAAACGGGTATAGGGTTGTGTTTATAAAACTAGGATCAAAGCATGCATCAAAGGATGAGATTGAACTTGCCGTCTTCGAAGTCTTCGGGGAGTGCTGGCTCGACGTTCGGGATCTCGGGCTCCTGCTCGCAGTAGTCGGCTCCAAACTCCGGCTCGGGGTACCTTCCTTCGTTTACTTTGTCGGCTATAGCGCACACACAGGCAAGCATGCAATCAATATAAGCACACACAATTTCTCCGGCTGAGCTCGAGGATGGTAATTAAATAAAATAGGAAAACAAATGTTATGTAGGGGTTTTGTGTGAAGGACGGGTGGCGGTATACCCGGTACGGGTGTGAGGAAGTTTGGGCGCGATTTGGATTAAAATCGCGCATGAGATGACGGGTTAAATGACGTGTTTAGGATTAAATAGGGGCCTGTTAGTATTTTATTTTAAAAGAAAGGGACCTAATTATAATATTTAAACCTAGCGGGGGTGTTACTAAATAATCCGGGGGCATAATTGTAAAGGGACAGGGTTGTTTTTATGGTTTAATTTAAAGCATTGGGTCTGTTTTGAAAGAAAAGAGTGAGAGAATAGAGGGGGTCGGTTTTGGATAAGTGGGAAAAGGGCAGGGGGTATCGGCAAAACAACCATCTTCTTCCTCCCTCCCTCACGACACAGAACGCAGGAGACAGGGAGGCCGACCGTGGAAGGGGGGAGGGGCGCCGGCGACCTGGTGCACGGCGACGGCCGGGAAGTGGGGCGAAACGAAAAGGAGGTCGAGGGCAACCGATTCCACTCCTTACCTCGGGCTGGGGTGCTCCGGAGAGGCGGATCGACGGCGGCGGGCGGCGGCCGGTTATGGTGGTCGGTGGTGGCGGTGCTTGGGGGCTTGGGAGGCAGGGAGGCTTGGTTGGGGTGGTGCGTGGCGAGTTGGGGAGCCGGTCCGGCCCTTTTATAGGTGCGGGAAGGTCGGTTCGGTGAGGATATTTTGAGCTTCGCGGAGCTCCAATGGCTGGCAATGGAGGTTCGTGAAAAATCCCGGTGTGGACTCCGGCCAGCGGGATTCTCGGTCGATTGGCTGCTGTGTGAGTTGACTCGTCGTGCAGGGCTGCTGTGGCCGTGGAGGGGAGGCCGTCGGGGGAGTAATGGTGGCCGGTTTGGAGGTGACAGCTCGCTGCCTGGTCTTCGTTTGTCAGAGCAATGGAGGGGAGGGGGCGATGCGGCCTGCTGCAGGCGCGGGGCCGCCCCTGGCGTGCTGCCTTGGAGAGGGAGGGGGCAGATGTCGCGCAGGGGGGGGCGCAGGAGGGGGCGCAGGTCTGGTGCCCACGCGAGGGAGGAGGGGGTCGTGGTTAGGCTTGGGGGTCGCCGCCTGGCCGCGGGAGGAAGAAGGTGGAAAAAAAGAAGGGAAAAAGAAAAAGGAGAAAAGGAAAAGAAAACGAAGAAAAGAAAAGGGAAAACAGAAAAGAGGAAAATAAGGGAAGAAAAATAGAAAAGGGATTTAGAAAATTAGGAGAATTTCTAGGAAAATTAGGGGAAGGGGTTTTGCGGATTTTTCTGGGTTTCTCGGATACCGGCGTCAATTCCGGGGCGGCGGTGATGGCGAGGCGGACCGGCCGGCGGGACCGCGGCGGGACCGCGGCGTGCGCGGGATTCCCGGCGTGGTGGCCGACCGCGGTGCTGGGGTGACACGCGACGGGCGACGGCCCGAGCGCAGGTGGTGCCGGCGGGATTCGCGGCACTCGCGCCGAATGGAAAAGAATCGACCGGGGTTTCGAAAGGGGGTTAAATGAGCTCAGCGGGAAAGTTTTGAAAACATGCGTGATTTATTAGGTGATTTATTAGGAGCTAAAAACGCGGGCGTTACACTTAACCTTAGAAATGTTCCAAGGCGAAGAAGAAAGGTGCTGGATGAGGGCTATAACTGTGTCATGTGTCAGAATATGGTGGAGGAAACGATGGACCATTTATTTTTTGAAAGTCCTTCTGCTTCCTGTAGATGGTTCTCTCTTGGCATTGTTTGGGCTGATAACCATAATGTGCATTAGAGACTTCTCATTGTGAAGCAGGTGTTTAATAACCCTTTCTTCATGGGCATCTTCATGATAGGTGTCCGGTGTCTCTGGAAAGAGAGGAAAGATTTTATTTTCAACAGAAAACCTCCATGTCTGGCTACATGGAAGGCTGCATTCAAGACCCAAGTTATAGATCACCTAGCTCGAATTAAATCAAACCTGCACTCCTCGATTAAGCTCTGGCTTCAAGCTTTGTAATCTTGTATTTCTTGTGTTTGCTCTTTTCCTGTTTTTAGCTTTCTTTCGTTTTCCTCTATCCTAACTGCTTGTTAGGATTGTTGTAAGTCTCCTTGGACTCTTTGTCTTGTTTTATTATAGCTTGTTGTTGGGGGGCTTTGCCCCACGGTTGTGGTTCAAAAAAAAGTGAAGAAGTCACGAAGGAGGAGGAAAAGAACACTTCTAATGAATGGGCATGGTTTCTTTGGCTTGTCCCTAAAATGCTTAGAACAATGTTTGCAAGCGGATGAGGTGAGTTGGACAGAGTGTATCAGTGTGATTCAACTAGAGAGGAGAAAAGGAAGGTAGGGCAAGTAGACATCTGTGCTAAGCGTAGGAGTACTAGAGTTGTTGAGGGTGCTAGCCGTAGTAGGTGGTGGATTTCAGACTAGGAGAGAACTCTGGGAGTGCTGGTGATGACTTGCTTCCTGCCATGTCACTAGGCAGTGCATGTGACACTGCACGATGCATGTACGACGTTGACGACCATGTCTCATAACTAGTTTAATGGTGTTTCGAGGATCATGTTGCATTAGTAATATTGGTGGAAAGAGAAATAGTCGCATGCACTTGTGTTCAACATGGATAAGAACAACTTTCCACCCATTTAAGCAAATGCACAATCACTTGGTGAAACAAAAGCAGTCTATTAGTTGATGATGCCCAGTGCATCCAAATGCAGTCTCATTACAAGAAGTTGTGGTAACCAATTCTACCCATTGGTGACCAATCATCAACTAGGACATACATTTCTACCCAGAAATCATAAATAAAAGTAACTAATTGATGATCCCAAGTACAGACAAAATACAAGTAGTTGCGATAACCAAATCTACCATTGGTTATCACCGATCATCAACTAGGACATACATTCTATCCAGAAGTCACAGAGAAAGGAGCATTTCCTAAAACCCATATCCAGATTAGTAGTGGTGTTGTTGACGGTGCAAAACCGTGCTCAAGTTCACCGCAAGCCTACAGGTGACTTGGTGCCTTTTTCACCAAGGAGGGCCCTCCCTAGATTTGTCAATCCAAGGATCGGAAGCAAACTCCTAGGATTCTCCATCTAACCTATTGATCTATCCTAACATGAAGCATCGATTGCATAAGAAATAAACCTTAAAGATATACGAGTCATAGCATAAGGTTGATCACATCCATGAACATCGACAAGGTAAGGAGCAAGCAAGGGAAACTAAGGCCTATCGTCTTCTAGTCGTAGTTCTAGCCAAAAGAGCAAGCGCGACACGCATCTCATCCAAAGCCATCTTTAAACTACTATCCTCTGGTCCGATTCCGAAGACGCCCACCTTTTGGAGCCACCGTCCTGTCACAACGCACTCCTATTAATGCGGGTTGGCCTAGGGCAAGTTCAAGGAGAACAAGATGAAAACGCTTGGTCGATCCGGTGTGCACCTCTAGCCACCATGACTACAAGAGCACCCCAAGCAATCTATCTAGAATAGATTGAAGATAAAGCATAGCCAAGCGAGAGCAAAATCATAAAAGGAGGAATCGAGTCGCTAAAAGATCGGATGACATGAAGTGCTTTACTCACATAATAAACATGTTTAGATCATCTCCACCGAGTACATACCATTGATGACCTCAACTAGATCCAGAACTCCGCCATGGCTCAACCGTGTAAGGCAGCCATGGCGGCTAGGGTAGTCCTAGGCCATCTCCTAGACAACTTCGAGGACTCGCGGCGGCCGTCGTTGCTCTCTCCTAGGTTTCGCCGAGTTCCTGTGGATGGATGCCGCCGAATTTTTGCAGTGAGACTATTAATACCTCGAAGCAACCCTAGTCCAAAGGGGGGCTCGAACCTCCACAAAAATGGGTCGGGCCGGTCCGCCCGGCCCAGGGGCTTTTTGGCCCATTTCGGGCCCATCTTTCGCGGGAGGGCTTCTCTTGCAATTGTGAGCTTCTGTCTTCTCGATTGTGTGGCCTTTTGACGTCTTTATCTGCGTGAATAGTTAGGATGTCTTGTCGTCCAAGCCTCTGTATCTTCCGTCTGAGTCCCCGGAGTTTTGTGCCTTCACATTGTGGTCCTTGGGTCATTTGGAGTCATGTTCACCTCGAGTGTTGACTTGTACCAGGCTTCATGATCTTCTCGCAAAGTGCTCATTGAACTTCTCCCGGAAGTGCTCCTTTTAGTGCCTAAATCCTGCGTAAACAACATACTCCAAATACCACATTCACAAGTGAACTTGTTACATCATTAGTATGCCTAGTGGCGGGTTAGTTGCAAATCATAATCGAAACCAATGTATAACAAGTACTCTAGGTTGACGGAAATTCACCGTCAACATCTCTCCCATGCTTAAACCTTGCTCGTCCTCGAGTAAGTTTTCAATGGATATCAGCATTGCCTTTCATTGTTCATACCCTACACTTTATCACACATGAGAAAGCATAATGCTCTCCAAGTTTATATTTGTTAAATTCCATAATGTAACTAGCTTTCATCTCTATGGAGGGTAGATATAATTTAAGCTCTTTCCACAAGTAATCAATCATGCTCCACAAAATTCGAATAGGTCTTAGAAACTTTTGAAGTGAAGAACGAGGTGAATAAAAGAGCTAAACCAAGTACAAAAATTTAAACCTTCTTGCATCTTGCTCATGAACTCTCTCATCTCACAACTCTCTCAAGCCTACTTGATCTATATCCTTTCCCTCTCATGTTTGTAGGTGGAAGGGTTTTATTTGGAGCTCATAGGAAAGTTTTTATCCCTAACAAGATGTTAAAGTCGAGACTATTATCAAAACAAGGAAAGCTTCTCATGGACTTATCATGACTCGTCAAAAAGGTCATTAAAAAAATAATGTTCACAAGAAGGAGGGGGGAGAAAGAACTCACACTTTTAGATAGGTGGACATGTGCAAATGGCAAAGAATGATCCCGAGGCCCCAACGAAGTTCTCGTTATCGGATTGCACATGGTTGGAAAAATGAGTATGGGTCTTGATCTTGAAGTTCTTGAAAAATCCTTAAGCAACTAGAGAACCGGAGGAGATTATTATTACTCTCTTTTTTTCTTTTTCTTTTTTTTCTTTTTGACATTGTGCGAGGTTCTTTGATTTTTTTTATTTTATCCTTTTATCTTATTTATTTTTTTATCTCCCTAGAACTCTAATTTTCATAGTACCTACCGCCTCCCCCATGCTTAGACGTTGCTCGTCCCAGAGCAAAGAGGAAGTGGTGTTAAGGTAGGTACCGGATGTCTTGATGAGAGGGTACTTGAATCTTCCCTTTGAAGCACCTTCTTGTGACGTGTCGTTTCCATACCTAAGTGATAGGTAGGTCAAGGAGGTTAACACAAAAGATGATGTTGGCTTAAAGGGTGGATATCCGGCGAGATTTGCAAAGCTTTTGATGTGGGAGCTCACAATGCACAGATAGAATAGGCTGGCAAAAGATAAGTTACGCAAAAAAACGGAGTGACCAGCTTCTTAGTCATGAGCCAAAGAATCGAGCCTTGAATTAATTCACCCAACAATAACTCTTGTAATCCATGGTTGCACTCAATATACAAACCTTTGGATAGGTAGAGCAAAATGCAAGAGGTATTAATGACAAGGTTAGCATGACTTTTAAAAGCAAAAAGTAATATGTCCTTTGACCCATCCAAAGTTGAGAGCATAAAGAAACCATGGGTCTTTATTTTTATCATGACCTCCACAAAAGATTAAGCTAGTATTTAATTAATTTCAGATTTGTATTAGAGAGAGCAATAGCTTAATCATGCATAAACAAGCACAAAGTATAAATAAAGCGACAACGGTCATCATATATCAATGAGCAAGATCAAGCCGAAATTATTTCATCATGGTGAGCACAAGGTGATGACAAAAAACAAAAACTAAAACTAGGTTGTACTCCTAGAAGCCGTGTTATTTAACAAGAGAGACATACAAAAGTTGCAACTAAGGTTGTTGAAGGCATATAGATATGTACAAGCATTTAGAAAGACAAGGACAAAGAGAGGGTTGAGGAATTGTTACCGTCCTTTGAAGCTCGTGATGTAGCACGCCCTCCCCCATGCTTAAGCATTGTGCCTATCATGGAAGAAGGAAGATCGGCATCCTCAACAATCGTGATCCTTGAACTCCATGCTGTCTTTTTTCGTCCACTAAGTCTTCCCCCATGCTTAGCATGTTGCTAGGCACGGAAGATGATGAAACATCTAAAAATTCTTGAAGTCCTACCATCATGCGAGGAGATCATCATTCCATTGTTGCCTTTTTTTCATCCTTCAATGTCCGCCCTTTGCCACGAGCCTTGATCCCAAATGTTTCTCATCCCATCTTCTCCTCCTTCCATGTTGTCCTTTATTGCTAGTTCATCTTCCACGAGTTTTTCTTCTACTTACATAACTGAGTATGTACTGAATAATAGATCCATTGTAGAGTTGTTGAAATTATCTTTCCAACGAGTGGTCATTCATCCCAATCGGACTCCGAACAAGAGAGTTACACTTTTTACTTTGTTGGTGCAAGTTGTCCCAGGCTGATTTCAGAATGTATGACGCCCAAAGATTTGGTTGTAACTTCTTGCACGGGTCTCCTAAAATATTGATTCTTGATGCATTGAAAAGTAGACTTAATGGAACACTTGAATATCCAATTTTTCCCTTTTTTACATCTCTGAACATGTGCCTAATCTTGATGAAAACAGCAGTGCTCCTTTCGGGATTTTGGAGGTGTTGATGATCTTGATTTCAGCTTTTATTACGAACTCATGGGAGTGATTCACCATGCCTGCAAAATAACTATAATGCACAAAATACCCCCGAGGTGACGGTCGGGAATACTCACCCTATTCACCCTATGCCAACAAACCATGACATCCCTAAGATCTTCACTTGTGACATAGTTAATCTAGTGAAAATCTTAATGGGTGTACGTGAATGCAAGTGTGTATGCAAATGAGAGGATGGTATAAAAACAAAACAATGTTTACGCCAAATTCTAAGCTCCATGCTTACAAAGTGGATGCCAAACTTCTCCCTCGCTATAAAGATTTATTAACCAAGATCAAAACACCATGCTTATCCCAAGATTAACAACTCTTCATGGTGTAAGATAAGTAGGGCACATTGCAAAGTTTATAAAAAATCCAATGCAATATGATAGCAAGGTATATAAAACTGAATGATATGGGTCTCTAATCATGTCTAAACACCATGTTTACACAAGATTACAAAAAGAAAAATGTCCATATCGTCATATGAAGCATTAGCATAGGTACGAAAGCATTCATCATAAAGATTCACAAAAGATCCCAAGCTAACATAAAGTGGATGATGACAAAGAGATGGATGCAAAATGAAAATGCAAGATGTTAGCACAAGCAAACATTAGCAAGGTTTTAAAAACACTTTTGATGTGGTCTATAATAAGTAATAGACAAAGCTTGATCTCACACTTCATACGAGGTAAGCATTGTCAACAAGGAAGTAACCCATCGAAAAGAATCAATCAACCAAACTAACAAGGTTTAAGGGTAGGTTATGGGTATCCTATATTTGTGGCTCAAACAAGGATTTTTGAAGAGAGGAAGTCAAGTATAGAGATTCTAACTAAGGTGGCGCTATGAGTCTTTTAATAAAAAACAAACCTATGGTTTTAGGATGGCTAAAGGTGTGAAAGGTTTTCCTAAGGATTTTATGGGGAGGCTAGTCAAAGTTTTTAGTTAGAAGAGAGGAAAGAGATAGACTTGTTCAATCCGGACGGCAAACGATCAACACAATCAATCCTACCTCTATTGGCTATGGTTTTTGGTGGGGGCAATGGGAAGGCTTAGGTTGGTTGGACAAAAAGTTAGATAAAATCAAACATGCAATGCAATATAACATGGATGAACAAAATAACATGATATGGTGGTCTAAAACAAAAACAAATGTTAGACTAAGTTAACTAGACACAAGTTTAGAATTAAAGGATGGTGCCAAATTCATATATCTCTCTAAAAAGGCAAAAAAGAAAAAGACTCTAAATTCTAATTGGCACACAAAAAGGGTCTACAAGCTTTCCAAGATCAAATAACAAAGTGCTCCCTCAATAGCAATTAGATCATACAATATGGTGTTGTGGTTTTTATTAGAGCAACGGTACAATGTTACTTGATGGTTCGATTAAAGAGCACAATGTAGACGGTCATGTGTATATACATATATATAAACCGGGTTGCCTCCCGCAAAGCGCTTCATTTAAAGTCATAGAGCTCGACTTGCTCACATACCTTCTTGTTGTTGCGGAGCCATGATCCTTCATGCAAGATTTGAAGGTGTTCATGCAGCCTTGATCCACTCTCCATGCTTTACACGATCACTTATGCTCGATGAGAGGCTTGCCCAATCATCTCATTGCATCATCATCACCTTCTCCATCGCACTTTATTGATGCCTCTTCTTTCACAAATTTTCCTCTCTGTCCAGATCAGACCTTGTAGAAAACAATAGCTTCCATGTGTGGCGCATGAAATTGTCTTTTCATAAAGTATTTATTCACCCCCAACGGACTTCAACCGAGTGAGTTATGCCCGTTCTACTCCAGCGCAGCAATCTATCCAAAGCTGATTTCAGACTGCACATCGCTCAATGTTTTTGCCATATCTCGTTTTACGGGTCTTCATATTCATCGATCTTAGATGCGTTGGAACCGGCACTTGATGGAGCTTATGATTTTCAACTTTTCTTCCTTGAACATGTCTGACTAGGTCCTCAAGATTGATGAAAACAACGACGTCCGTTTTTTGAGGTTCGGTGACGGTGATGCACGGGTTTGCAATTCCTTTGGGTATGACTTCTCTCCTCTTAATTTATGTTTAATGCCCTACATGGTTAGTGAAACTTGGTATTTCTCCCACAATTTTCTCTTTTAAGGTCACTAGCTTGACCGAGCACAAAACAAGTCCAAGATTTACAAATCATATCGCAAACAAACGCATCCATAACCACAATTTATGACAAAGTAAGTTGTGATTAATTGTAGCATAAGTTTTCTTGCTCAGCACTAATCTCTCATTAGGCAAAGGTTCATTAGGCATGTAGCAAAGTTTAAGCACAACAAAGCCTCTTTATCACTCTCAAGAGATTCTAGCCTATCATGAACATCATAAGAACAAGGCATAGAATTGAATCAACCTCACTATTGGATATGAATCATAGATATATCAAAGAAATATTATCAGCTCCAAAAGTATCTTGAGAGGTTAATTTGTACCTTGGCCTTCGAGCTTTTCATCGTGGGTGGTCTCTCGGAGTTGAAATCAAACAATCTTCAATGATCGGTGGCTTGTATCGTCTTTTCACAATTCCTTCGTTCGCGCCACACATCATCAAGGTTGCCTTGTGTGGAATCACTCTTCTTATTCATTTGCGGGACTTCACACATGTCTCAAATATCTTCAAGTAACTCCATGATTCTTCGTGTGAGAGCCCAGAGTATCCGCGCCATTGGATGTCATCATTTGTGTGTAATCCATCGTGATTTGCTTCTAACATCTCCTAGCGTCGGGTGTTGCTAACTTGTGTCTTCTTTTTCCAATGCTCTTGGGGTCTTTGTTTTGTTCCAAACTTATGAATTTCATATCATGTGGTCCAATGGGAGCATTGCCCAAGCTCCTCTTCGTTGTCGTCGTCCTCATCTCCACTATCTTGTTGTCATCGTGTTGCTGCCGCCTCTTTTTCGTGGATTTTCCCCTGTGTATATAACAGAACATATACCAAAATATTGTTCCATTGAAAACTTTATAAATTTACCTTTCCAATGGGTACTCATTCATCTTAATCAGACCCCAAATGAGGGAGCTATGGTCGTTTTGTTTCCGCTCTTGCATGCTGTCCAGAAAATTTCAGAACGTGCAACCTTCGGTAATTCGGCCATATCCACTTGTAGGAACCTCCGATTGACTTGATTCTTGGTTCGTTTGAAGCGTAACTTCATAGGGCTTCTAAATATCCAAAGATATCCTGTTGTTCTCCCTTGAGGTTGTGCAGAAATTGATGGGAATAGAAACTTCTTGTGAATTGATCCGAATATGTTGACGACCTTGATCTTGTGGTCTTCAGGGCGTTACGTCGCGTCTCCTTCGGCTTTAAGTCATATCCATTGCTGAACCAGCGAGTAGCATGATGGTAATGGTGTGTCTTCTTCATGATTTTGCTTTAGCCAAAGTGACAGGTACTTCTTTCGCAACATGATTGCTTCCAACACCTATTGCTTGGACAAACAAACCTCCACAAAACATTAGTCATAAAACATTAATTGACACATTGACATACCTTGTTTAACATCACTCGTGTAGGGTGTCGACTCAATAGCAGATGATGGGCCACTAACAAAAGCTAGCACCTACCACTAAAGAGTGAATCTTGATGTAGTCATCATCTTGTCGGAGTGAATTGTGAACGTCTTGTGTCTAGATTTTCACCTACTTCCAAGGACACAAAAAAGAAAGCAAGCATATATGCAATAATAAAAATTAGGGTTAGTCAAAGAGATAGATGGATCGCCCTAGGGTTTGAGTTGCCGATCCCCAGCAACGGCGCCAGAAAAAAGGGGCTTGTTGACGGTGCAAAACCGTGCTCAAGTTCACCGCAAGCCTACGGGTGACTTGGTGCCTTTTTCACCAAGGAGGGTCCTCCCTAGATTTGTCAATCCAAGGATCGAAAGCAAACTCCTAGGATTCTCCATCTAACCTATTGATCTATCCTAACATGAAGCATCGATTGCATAAGAAAATAAACCTTAAAGATATACGAGTCATAGCATAAGGTTGATCGCATCCATGAACATCGACAAGGTAAGGAGCAAGCAAGGGAAACTAAGGCCTATCGTCTTCTAGTCGTAGTTCTAGCCAAAAGAGCAAGCGCGACATGCATCTCATCCAAAGCCATCTTTAAACTACTATCCTCCGATCCGATTCCGAAGACGCCCGCCTTTTGGAGCCACCGTCCTGTCACAACGCACTCCTATTCGTGCGGGTTGGCCTAGGGCGAGTTCAAGGAGAACAAGTTAAAAACGCTTGGTCAATCTGGTATGCACCTCTAGCCACCATGACAACAAGAGCACCCCAAGCAATCTATCTAGAATAGATTGAAGATGAAGCATAGACAATAGAGAGCAAAATCATAAAAGGAGGAATCGAGTCGCTAAAAGATCGGATGACATGAAGTGCTTTACTCACATAATAAACATGTATAGATCATCTCCACTGAGTACATACCATTGATAACCTCAACTAGCTCTGGAACTCTGCCATGGCTCAACCGTGCAAGGCGGCCATGGCGGCTAGGGTAGGCCTAGGCCATCTTCTAGACAACTTCGAGGACTCGCGGCGGCTGTCGTCTCTCTCTCCTAGGTTTCGCTGAGTTCCTGTGGATGGATGCCGCTGAATTTTTGCAGTGAGACTATTAATACCCTGAAGCAACCCTAGTCCAAAGGGGGGCTCGAACCGCCACAAAAATGGATCAGGCTGGTCCGCCTAGGCCGGCCGGCCCAGGGGCTTTTTGGCCCATTTCGGGCCCATCTTTCGCGGGAGGGCTTCTCTTGCAATTGTGAGCTTCTGTCTTCTCGATTGTGTGGCTTTCGACGTCTTTATCTGCGTGAATAGTTAGGATGTCTTGTCGTCCAAGCCTCTGTATCTTCCGTCTGAGTCCCCAGAATTTTGTGCCTTCACATTGTGGTCCTTGGGTCATTTGGAGTCATGTTCACCTCGATGTTGACTTGTACTGGGCTTCATGATCTTCTCGCAAAGTGCTCATTGAACTTCTCCCGGAAGTGCTCCTTTTAGTGCCTGAATCCTGCGTAAACAACATACTCTAAATACCACATTCACAAGTGAACTTGTTACATCATTAGTATGCCTAGTGGCGGGTTAGTTGCAAATCATAATTGAAACCAATGTATAACAAGTACTCTAGGTTGACGGAAATTCACCGTCAACAGGCGCCTAGCACGCTTGGCAAGCGAGCCCCATGCATGGATGCGACGCGACCTCAGGTTGCTGCCTACTTCGTCAAATTCATCAGGGACCACCTCAGAAGAGCTCCCTTCAGATGGTGCATCAACAACTGCCTCCATGCGTGCACCTTCTGACAGGGTACCATCAGAGTCTCCAAAGCCCTCAGCAATACAAGCTTCAGAAAGAGGCTAAAGCAAAAAAGGCAAAAAAGGGAGAAACAAAATGTTAAGGTTACAGTGTATATTTCAGAGATCGATTTGCAAAACGGGCTTGAATAGTTGATAGGGTTGTAGGCTTACTAGCACATGGCGGTGCTCTTGAGAAGGCGCCTTGACTTGGTCAGGTTTCCAAAATGGAGAAGCAATGTTGTCTTGCTCTTTCGAATCATCCTTGCTCACCACTGGATGAGGATCTAGGCTAAGCTCATTGTCCGCCTCATAGCCTGACTCAAAAGCTCCCTATATTACAGAACAAATCAAAGAGGTATCCTGATATAAGACAATTCTGAAATGGGTGGCAGAAAAGGAGTTTAACAAACTGACCTCCAATAGTACCTTACTACTATTAGACTCATTGCTAACACAAGACTGGGTCACTGAATGGGACTCCATCTGGCCAGACATGCTTCAGAAGTGTGGGACTTTGAGTTTGAAAAGTGGAGAGTGGAAGGGGAAGAGATATCCACAGCCCTCCTTATATAGGCAGCTGAATTGGTACCACCAATGTGGTTTTCCCTCCCATGGCGAAAATTCAAAATTTTGAATTCTGGGCTAGTTCAAAGGGTAAGTACCCACTACCAGACCTATTCAGCAGCTGCAGGGTAGGGAGGTATGTAACAAAATAACAATACATCTTTGCGCAGTGTAATCTTAATGAACAATTAAGATGGTAAGTGAGAATTCCTAGAAAACAACATTAAGATGATGATGTCCAAGGTTGACTGCTCTTTACCCGCAAAAAAAAAGTTGACTGCTCTTTATAGGTTGTATAGCAAATTGTACTAAGTAGCCACCTAATTAACTACACTAAGGCATGATACAGTAGATCATACAACCATACTAGGTGTTTGAAATCGCATGCATTGTGCTAAAGATACAAGCAGGAAGCAACAGAAGGTAAACAAACAGGAAACTAATGATCTCTACAAAAGGGAGCCATTGTTATGGCCTAAATGCCATGTAGCAGAGAATCAATCTTCTAGGGAATGTATGTAGCTGTTAGGGAGCCTAGCTTCATTCCCTTTCAATGACAACATTTCATATAAGATGGTCTTCTTGAAATCCTCCAGAAATGGCTGCCACAAAAAGTATAGAAGATGAGGGTAGAATCAATAATTAAACACTGGCAAGAAGAGCTTTGTAGGTGAAACAATGTATAGATGATTACCATGGAGAACCCATTGATCAACCTCTTGCCATCATAATCCCTACAGGTAATTATGGTCTGAAAACCAGACTCCATCCTGTCCAATAATCAGGATTTAAGATCAGTACATCTGATTTTCTGATTGTGCTTGTATAAGATCTTATATGAGAGATACTCTGGGTCAATATATGGTGCAACAATAACATATATTGCATTACAGCTCTGTAGGTGAGAGAAATTTGACGCTACCACTGCATGTTGTAATATCATATAACACCATAGATAATGATAGGAGGCCAAAAACATGCAATTAGCAGGTCTTATGATCTGTACAATGAAAATTAACAAGACTCACGTTGTGCAGTTTGCAGCCATTGCAGGAACATATACGCGAACCAACAATTCCAATCAGGTGACCACCCATTAAAGAACTCCTGGATGCAGTTAGCTAGTGCAGCTTGTAGCTTCAAAGCAACATGTTCATGCATTTGGTCCATTATAGATTCGGAACCAGTCCTAAATGTAGGATCTACTATATGGATACACTTATCCTTCAAATCAAACATGTAGCAACACCAAGTCAATGTTACCAGGGCTGGGATTATTATCTGCAACGTTTCAGGGAAAAGGATGAGTATAATACATGGTTGCACATCTCTACAACATAATTGATTTGCCTTTACAACTCACCATATGGCACCTATTCAGTTGGTATGTGACTTGCTCCCCAATAAATTGGTTTTAGATAGACTTGCTCTTCCAAGTTGGCTCACCAGCAAGTGCAAACATCTTCACATAACATAGAAAAAACATACACAAGCATATCAATGTGATCAAATGAGTACACAAAGGCATATGTACATATATAAGAGGTGTAGATGGAATTAACATACAGAAAAGTCAGATTCAAGAAAGTGACGCCAGCGAACATCGGCACCATCAGGATAAGCAGCTGAATCTAGTTGGTTCAAATGCCTCATTGCAATATCACAGAATTCGTAAATCATTGCACCACCATTGCAAATTATTTCTTTGAGAGAATGACCTGATATCTTAATTGTCTTTGGTGTGTGGTGATGAATCCACAACCTGCAAGAATGGATAGTTCTTCACGAACAAACCTCAATTGATTTGCAAGAATTGTTTTGTACCGTCTCGTTGTTAGAATCTATTGCTTGGTCAGGAGATGAAAACATAGCATACCTGTCAAGTTCTTGTTGGTGTGAGGTACACAAAGAATTACATAATGGCAGCAAGACATCATTTTCTCTCCTTGGGTGTTCATAACCAAGGAACCAATGAGACTTCACAAACTTGCCCTCAACCAATGTATGCTTGACAGGTGGTACATCACTGAACTCTTCATCCCAAGCACAAGGATTCTTGTTTGAGGGGCTCTCTGACTCAAGTATACGTGTAAACACAGCACCAAACGACATGTCCTCAACAAATTCATTAGGGGTTGCACAAGTATTTTTTATAAATTGCTCAGGAGTCTGATGTGCAGTATAGTGTTTTGCCATTTCAACAGTCATGGGTGTAGCGACGAAAGGTGCAATGGACATTACTGGTGTGTTAGGCACCTGATTGATGGCAGTGGACAGTTGAGGAGCCATCAACATTGGTGTTTGGCACCGAGAAATTGGTATATTTTCCTTACTGTTGTTATGGAGCGGTCCAACTAACATCTGGGAGTTGCTACTGGCATTTGGATGTGGTTGATTAGTGGTCTTTGCATCCTCTAGTGGAAAATCATTATCTTCAATCCCTAAATCGAAGGAAGAAGCATCCCAAGTGTGCCCTGAAAAGGAGGTGCAGTGAGCAATGCACAAATAAGTGTTATATCTTGCACTGAAGTCAATAATTTGGGAGCTCCTTTCTGGTGCCATATACTAGGGCATACTACTATTAAAAAAAGGACTAGTATACAAACATCCAACGGTTCAGATCAATTGTATACTTCGTAAAACCAAACGGTAGTATGAGGTGGTATGCATGGGTAGTACTAAATTACCCCTTTGTACTTCATAAAACTAAACGGTAGTATGAGGTGATATGCATGAGTAGTACTAAATTACCCCTTCTATACTTCATACCACTCATGGGTGGTATAAGGCACCGGAAAAGACCTCTAATTTGGGGTGGCGAAGTTGCAGTACAAACTAGTTGATATGGACGATGGAGTTGGCCTTGTTGCTCCAATGGGGAGCCTGAGTGATCCGACTTGGATTAATAATGGGGCACTACTGCTCGGATGTTCTACCACCTTATTGTGACTAGAGCCAAAGCACAAGGTTGGTGAGTTCTACATCTGACTTGCGTTCTGCTACGTTGTGACTTCGACCCCTTGCTTGGGCTGCACAACAGCAAATATATTTTTGCTCAGGTCAAATAGGTGTAATACTACAAAATATGATCAATGAGTTAACATGATCAATACCTTCTGTTGCAGATTCTGTTCCACTAGCATATCCATCTTGCAATAATGAATTTGTTCTGTTCAGATTCAGGGGCTCTTCAGGTGCAATGACCTGGCTCTTCTGTGCTGCTCCAGTAGCAAGCTTCTCAATTAAAAGAATCTGGTCATTAAACAATGTTTCCTTGAGCTGGTTCACAAGCCTTGTTGTTCTAGCATGGTACCACCTAAGAGCGGATATTTGTTGTGGAGAAAGCTAGCAACAACAGAACATTTAGAATAAGTGTCCATAACATTCAGAATAAGTTCTTGCCAAGTAGTAGTTTGAGAGAGTGTACCTGGTTACTGCCAGAGCGTTGGTGAAGTACATCACTGAGTTTTTTTTTGAAAGTTGGTCATTGATTGAATCAAGTCATTTGTCTCAGAGTCAGGTAGGTGTTGTGGGGATGAATTGTCATCTTGAATGTTTTGACCAACTGTTGAAGAAGTGGCAATCCTGGCAGGTTGAGGTGTGCTCAATTTTCTGCGACATGTTTACGAAAAGTTGGGAAAAGATGAGAACACAATAATAAAAAGTGAAGATAAAGAGGAGGCTACATCCCAGCTTGTACAATGCTTATTGACACCCACAGTTACAACACAACTGCTACCACAACTGCTGAACTAGATGGATACTCAATTATGATACGCTTGGTGAGTAACAAAATTTGTCATGGCCATGTTCTAACCTGGGTGCATCCCCATGAAGGATTATCAGTATATCCTGAACTGCTAGCCTTGTTTGCCAAAATCATCTTGCGTATTGTTTCACAATCATAAGCCTTCACAAGAGGATTAGCCTTGCCTGGTCGCATCAAGGGTGGAATCCTTAAAGATCCTAGGTAAATAATCTGCCAACAAAGAAGATGCAAAGAATTTATTTCCAAACGTGGATGGTGAGTGAAACATTACTGAGAATGTAATCAATTAATTCAATGAGAACTATATGTGTGACAGGGATAAATGCATGTTCCAGTAGATTTGAACGCAAGCTTGTGCCACAAATTTTATTAGACCCACTCTTCTATCCCCTACCACCTTTTGTGGAATGGTTGATGTATAACCAATGAAGAATATGAAACAACATACCTGAATGAGCAATGAACATCCAGTAATATTTGAGACATCCCTCCTAGTATGAAGATCATCTTGAACCCTTGCAGTAGCTTGGATGAGATGATCAAGCACATATGCTGACCAATTGTACTGGTTTATCTCATCTGGGTTTACCAAAGAACCTAAGAAATCTGGACTAACTGTATTATATTTGCATGTTGGCGCCAAGAATGTGCCCATAACAAAGACGACAAATGCCACCTTGAATTTGTCCATCTCAATTTTGTCCATCCCATTTGGGTAATCCTTTTTAATGACCAACTCTGCTGCCTTGAGATTGTGAAACTCGAACTTCATAGACAGTTCATCTGAATTCAAACCACAAA
This sequence comes from Cenchrus americanus, assembly GCA_947561735.1. NCBI lineage: Eukaryota > Viridiplantae > Streptophyta > Magnoliopsida > Poales > Poaceae > Cenchrus > Cenchrus americanus. Next base: position 24,714,131 of record OX387241.1, on the reverse strand, counting down.
CAGCCATACTGCCACATGGTATGCCTAGAATCCTCTAAACATCCATGTCAACAAAATCTGTCCGGTCCTCTCCATCCACCACAATGACATGCCTCAAACAGTCTATCCTACTAAGCAGCCAAAGAGTGAGCTTACGATCAACCTTATTGAACAAAGGAAGATCCAATATGCCTCCAAATCCAATATTCCTAACCAGATTACTCTTCAACTCCCCGAATTTGGAAACAATCATGTTTACTTTGCGAGCACTGCTCCAGTTCTTTGCAACTTTGATCTCTCCTGTGTCATCATCATCACCCAACTCTTCACTGTTGTCTTCCTCGTGCATGGGCCTCTTGTTCCTTCGCCCAGCGGAATCTGTGCTCGATGAAGGGTATTTGCGCGGATCCATACCTCCACAAAAATATAACATCGTATTTAGTCAAACCATTGCTCTGAGAAATTAAAACTGAAATGTACAACAACAACAAACGCTTCAAAGGGCTGAGATTCTAAGATAGGGGTGTCAATACAGTGAAGCAAATCAACAAAAAACAATCATTAAACGAGGAATATTAGTCAAGTTGGATTGTTAAAAATGACTAAAAACAGGAACCATACCAAAAGTATGATCCAAAAAACGAGTAGATGACCTAGAGAACAAAAATGAATGAACTGCTAGGGGGTAAAATGATGAGATAAAATTGGATTCAACTAAAAATAAATGAGTATGATGGGGGAAATAAGATGAAAATATAACGGATCAAAAAAACAAAAGGAAGAGATGATCTACTAGGAAACACAATGAAAATGAAGCCAAGCACAAAAAAACACTGTGAGGGTGAGGGGCAAGCAATATAAATAAAACTAAGTCAATGCAACTAGTGAAACAGAAGAAGTTTCCAAAAGAACTACAAGGATTTAATGTGAAAAAGACTCTAGTTCGTACCTTACTCCAGGCCAACAACTGAAGACCAGGATGGGAGCTCTCTACCTCTCTCTACGGGAAGAAAGAAACCAGTCACGAGAAGGAAAGAAAAGTGGAGGCAAACACAGAGACAGTTGGAAGTGACTGGAGGAAAAAGCCCAGGAAGCCTAGCTATGGGGTGACATACTGACATGGCTCGGTGGCCGCGGTGGTCGTGCTGGGGGCTCCAGCGGTGCTGGTGGCTCGGGTTCCCGGCAGCAGCCGCCGGCGACCTCGCATGATGTGGCCAGGACGGCCTCTGGACATCAATGGGGCAGCGGCGCAGGTGGCTCCGGCGGGCATGGTGGTAGTCGCCGGCATGCCACCAGCGTGGGAGATGATCTGCACTTGGCGCAGGTGTGGCGTCCAAAGCCCCATCAGTCGAAGAAGAAGGTCAGCACTGCTCAGTTGAGGGAGACAGTTGACAGTTGCCAAGTTGGTGAAAGAACGACCCAGATGCAAAGGCTGCTGGACCCAATGGCAGAGGAGGCCGTCAGGTTCACGTGCCCTGCGGAGCACTGGTTTGCACGGTCACCGCGCTCGGTGGAGCCAACGGTGATCAAAGCGGATTTGGTACATGCTCAGTTGGATGGGGCGTGGGGTGCGGAGGCCAATGCAGTTTTTTTAGGGTCTCATTCTGTGCCGGTGGTGCCATTTGCTCTGGATGTTGCAGAGCACGCGGGGCAGTGTGTTACACATTGGGCAAGAGAGACAGATTGTTGCGCAGCTTGGACAGGAGCAGCTAGTTGGTCAGAATGGCTTTGGCTGTTTACATGTTGCAGAGGCTGATACAGTGTTCGTAGGCCATGCTACAGTTGATGAGGTGCAAATGCAACAGATGCACGCAAGGAGGACAATGTCTATTGAAGACGGAGATGCAGAGACAAGGGAAGCTGGGCTACGTTCTGGAGCTTCGAGCTCGGATGTGCTTGATTTGGAGATTCAGATAGTCATGGCTACTCCGGCAGTCAGTGGGCTACCTGTGGATTTTGACCTGATTGTGGGCCTTGTAGAGGCCCCGCAGGCGCTGGTCGAGCAACATGAGCTGGAGCCCAGTGTTGATGGGTTGCTTGTGGTGCGGGCCCAGGATGTTGATTCGCGATTTGCACCCGAAATCCCTGCTAAACTAGGACATTTGGTTGCTGATGAAAGAATGGTGCTCGGAATTGCTGATGGGCGGTTGAACAAGGATTTCAAGGAGCCCAATGCTCGCAAGGGAGGAGTCAGAAGCGTGACCAGGCTTGCGGTGCCGCTCAAAAAGGACTGCTTTGCAATCCAAGCCTCAGACCGTGGGCAGTCAACTCAAAGAAGGCTACAAATACTGTTGACACACTTGCAGCACAAACTGAGAAAAAGAAAGCAAGCAAATCAGTCAGCAAACATGCATCTATGTCGCTAGATGACCAGGCAACAATGCTACTTCTTAGAACTTGTTTGAACTTTGGAGGAGAGGATCAACCCACTGAGACAGCGCAACGTCTGTTGGGCGAGCAATTTGTGGATCCAGTACGCATGGAGCTGGTCGGCAATGTGAGGGAGGTGTTTGGGATACAGGAGGGTGGTACTGATACTCTCAGTACCCTGATCAGTGCTACTGATGGTGATGATGATTGATTCATGGAGCGATCAGTCAAGGATGGGCTCCGATCTGAGCCTTTGTATCGTAGATGTTTATTTTGTCAGTTATGTTTTTCAGTGTAGTGTTGTGTTGCTGTGCCGTGGTGGTAGGCTGTTTGGTCTTCTGCTGGTTGTTGTTTTTCGATGTTGTGACTGGAAAGTTTGGCAAGAGGTGGTCTTTGGGCTGTTGGCAAGAGGTGGTGTGTTTTCTGAGAGCTCTTTTCTGCTATGCTTGTGGAGAGGGAAAGATGAGGAGGTTATGGTTTACAAATGATTGAACAAAATTGTGTAATATTTAATTGGAATGTAAGAGGGTTGAACAACACGGCCAGGAGGAAAGTTGTGAGGGATCTGGTGGGCGACTGTAGGGCGACCATTGTCACATTACAAGAGACTAAGTTGCAAAATGTGGACAGGCAGGTGGTTCTGGCAACTTTGGGGGACAGATTTGCAGACAACTTTGTGGCTCTGCCGGCATCTGGAACCAGTGGAGGAATTTTAGTGGCTGTTGATGCTAATCACTACAGCATTACAAACTCTAAACTAGGGGTCCATAGTGTGACAGCAAAAATTGTCTCTGTTGCTGGCCCAATAGAGTGGTATATCACTGCAGTGTATGATCCCCAAGAGGACAATGACAAACTACAATTTCTTGGTGAGGTAAGATGGATCAAGCACTCAGTAACAGATGATTGGCTGCTAATTGGCGACTTTAACATGATCCTTCAAGCAGATGATAAAAGCAACCCAAATTTAAATCGAAGACTAATGGGGGCATTCAGGGAAGTAGTTCGTGATCTTGAGCTCAAGGAGCTAAACCTTAGGGGCAGAAAGTTCACTTGGACAAATGACAGGACACAATCAAGGATAGATAGAGCTTTTTGCACAACATCTTGGGATCTGATGATGCCCAACGTTTTTTTGCAAGCTATGTCTTCTCGGGTCTCTGATCACTGCCCCTTGCTTGTTGCCGGGAATGCTACAGTGCAGAGATACAACGGTTTCCGGTTTGAAAGCTTTTGGCCAAAACTTCCAGGTTTTCATGAGATTGTTGCTGCAGTGTGGGCCAAACCTGTTCGAGCTTTTAACCCTTTCCTATGTCTTCATATCAAATTGCGAAGAACAAGCAAGGCTTTAAGATCTTGGGCCAGAGGGTTAATAGGAAATAACAGATTGCTCCTTCGTGCTGCAACACAATTGATTGGTATATTGGACGTAGTCCAGGATCACCGACAGCTAGGTGATCATGAAATCAGATTGAAGAGAGACTTAAAGGCAAGGCTACTGGGGATGACGGCGGTGGAAAAGCTAAGAGCTAAACAGAGATCACGTCTAAATGCTATATGTGCAGAAGAGGCAAATTCAAAATTGTTCTACATTCAGGCAAATGGGAGGCGAAGGAAAAATGCCATTCATTCCTTGCAAACAGCCAATGGGCTCTGCTACTCACATGAGGGAAAGGCACAAGAAATCTTCAACCACTTCAGTAAACATTTTGGGCGGCCTATTCAACGAGACATAACCCTAAACTGGGAAGAGGTGGCATTGCCAAGAATGGATCGGATTCATTTGGAGGACGAGTTTTCTGAGGACGAGGTGTCTATAATAATCAAAGACTTAGCAAGGGACAAAGCACCTGGGCCAGATGGGTTCATAGGAGTGTTCTTCAAAACAAGCTGGAATCTGATCAAAGTGGAGGTTATGCAAGAAGTGCACTTCTTCTACAACCAGCACAGTCAACATCTGTCACACTTGAACACGGCACATATTGTCCTTATACCAAAAAAGTCAGATGCAGTTTCAGTTACAGACTTCAGGCCAATTAGCTTAACACATTCCATTGCAAAAGTTGTTGTCCAAGTTACTTGCTAACAGACTGGCTCCTGCGTTGACTGCTTTGGTGTCTCGTGCACAAAGTGCTTTCATAAAGAGGAGAAGCATCTAAGACAATTTTTATACACACAGAACTTGATCAAATCTTTGCACCGGGCTAAGCATTCAGGGCTGTTTCTGAAGCTGGATATTGCAAAAGCATTTGATACAGTACGTTGGGATTTTCTTATGGAGGTAGTGGAACAGTTTGGTTTTGGGGCAAAATGGAGAGGTTGGGTCTTTGCGTTGCTGTCAACGGCCTCCACGGCTGTACTTCTCAATGGTGTTAGAGGGCAGTGGTTCAAGCATTTTGCAGGCCTTAGACAAGGCGATCCTTTGTCTCCTATGTTGTTCATTTTGGCAATGGAGCCTTTACAGCGACTGCTCGACTTGGCTACTACAGATCAGTTGTTGCCACCGTTACAGAATAGGGCAGCCAAATTAAGAGTAAGCCTTTATGCGGACGACGCGGCAATTTTCCTAAACCCAGTGAAAGAAGAGGTGCATACTGTGTCTGACATTCTCAATATCTTTGGACAAGCAGCAGGTCTCATTACTAATCGCAGCAAGTGTGCTGTGTTTCCCATCCGCTGTGATGACTTGAACGTAGATGAGATCATGGAAGGTTTCCCCTGCCCGATCAAGAACTTTCCTTGCCAGTATCTTGGGTTGCCATTGCATTATAGGTCTCTGCATAGAGTGGAAATACAACCACTTATAGATAAAATGGCCAACAGCTTGCCCACTTGGAAAGGAAAGTTCCTCAACAAAGCTGGAAGGTTAAAGTTAGTGAACACAGTGTTGTCTTCGCTACCAACATACTTCCTGACGGTGTTTGCATTGAAGAAATGGGCAATCAAGAGGCTTGACAAATTAAGAAGAGGATTTCTGTGGAAAGGCTCTGAAGATGCTAAAGGAGGCCATTGCCTTGTCCGATGGGCAAAAGTTCAGAAGCCAAAGCATCTTGGGGGGTTGGGTGTGTTGGACCTGGAGCTCTTTAGTAGGGCTCTAAGGTTGCGGTGGCTGTGGTATCAATGGACAGAGCCAGATAGACCTTGGGTTGGCACTGAGGTACCATGCAACGAGATTGACAAACAGTTATTTCGAGCAAGCACTCTGGTTACGCTGGGTAATGGTAACAGGGCAAAATTTTGGGAATCTTCCTGGTTGTGTGGCCAAGCACCTCGAGATCTAGGTCCAAATCTGTACAAGCTAGCTTGGAGGAAAAACCAGTCTGTTAAGGATGATTTGCACAACAACAATTGGACAAGGGGTCCTTGGAGAATGAACTCGGCAACTGAAACGGCTGAATTGGTGTCCCTTTGGACTTTACTCAGTGAGGTAAACCTGTCAGACAGTGAGGACCAAATCAGATGGAAGTGGACAGGACATGGGATGTATACAGCGAAGTCAGCTTACAAGGTTCAGCTGTATGGCTCCTTCTGTTCTTTTGACAGTATGGCTATTTGGAAAGCGAAAACAGAAGGAAAACATAGATTTTTTGCCTGGCTTTTAGTGCAAAGAAAGATCCTAACCGCAGATAAGCTAATTGCAAGGCAATGGCCCTGTAATCCTGTGTGCCAAATGTGTGACCAAGATCTAGAGTCGGCTGATCACTTGTGCCTGCATTGCGTGATTGCACAAGAGGTGGGTTCTGGTGGTTGATTGGTCTGAGGGCTTAGTGCAAGTTCCCAATCGACATGAAGGTTTGGAGTGCTGGTGGAATTCATCATTGACAAGTGTTTCGGGTAAAGTCAAGCAGCAACGTGCCTCGCTCCTCATCTACACAGCTTGGAATATTTAGAAGGAACGTAATCGACGAATTTTTGATGGTGCTATTTCCTCACCAAGGCGGGTACTCCAACTCATCAAGGAAGAAATGGCCGCAAGAGCCTATGCTTGTGAGGGTCTTGAGCTGCTTACAGTTCCATAATGTTAGCACATTTTGTGTTGTTTGAGCTTTCCAATTTATTATGTAATACATACCTTGTAACAAACCGCATGCTTCGCCTCCTTAAATGACATAGCAGTGCTCCTGCTTTTATTTAAAAAAAAGGAGTTGCCCTTATGGAGCTGGTGTTTCTGGTTTTGCTGCGCGTTTAGTTCAGTCAAAAAAAAGGCCAGCTTTAGTTAGGCGTCAGGCGTGGTTCATCTTCAGCCAACATGTTTATCCACCAGACCACCACCATCCACAACCTCACCTGCAAGATATTTGCGCGTTCCTTTGCTTGCAGTTCAAACCAAACCAAGCACCAGCTCCAATCCCTTTCGCCCGCATTTAAGCGCGCTTGCCCCCAACCGCACTCACGAAAGCTTCTGGCCACCTCGCACTATCGCGCGCCTCCAAAAATGCACAGGCAGCTCAGCCTCTCGGCAAGCCCGAGGCAGCAGCAGCAGGACGACGGCGGTAGCGGCAGCGTCTTCGGCTTCGGCGGCGACGCGGCGCAGGCGATGGCAGTCGGCGAGGACGAGTCGGCCTCGCACTCCAAGGCCGACAGGGCGCGGTCGGCGATGAGGGAGGAGAGGGCCATCCACCTCATCCCGCTCCTCACCTTCCTCTGCTTCCTCCTGCTCTTCCTCTTCTCGCACGACCCTTCCTCCTCTGGTACGTTCCCGGCTCCCCCATCCTTGCATTCGCGTGTGATTTGCTCATCTGGCGTGTTCATTGCTTGAGATTTCGTTTCTGTTCGTTTCAAGATATGTCGAGCTTCGGTGGAGGCGCGGGAGTGAGATCCGGGAACCGGAGGCTGAGGATGCTGTAAAATTCTTAGCAATTATCAGATGCGTGCTCGTGGAACGTCTTTCATTTTCAATCAGATATATTGCAATGTATCTTGCGCTCAAATATGGAGCGTCATTTAAAGTTGTAGTACTTGTCCGGTAGTAAGAAAGCATAAGGCTTCAGTTCGTGCCTCTGGGTTGCTTTCCTCGCTAAGTCGCTATAATTATCAGCATTCTTTCAGTTAAAAAAAAATCACAATTCTGACATTTTCCTTACCATCAGAGTTGCTTAACAAGGTAATTAAGGATAAAACACCTCACAAAAACACCACATGAAAAGGTGGTATAACATGAAGATAAGGACCCTTTGGGAATTGGGATAACGTGCTTACACTGTGGCTGATATTTGTAGACTTATGGCCATATGGGACAATTATACTGTCCAATGTAGATGGAGGGTGATGGCCCAACGAACCAAGCATTGCCCTTGCCCATACTTGAAGCAATGGATAATGGTCCAAACTCATAACCTACCAGCTGAGAGCCTGAGACATGATTTGCATGCAAAATACCTTTTTTAACAAGATCCCAAAAGAGGGCATATAAAGGCAACACAGTACTTGTTTTAAAGAAGGGGGGAAATGGGCCAATGGGGAATCAATCCCAGAACAATGTTGAAATGAACACGTATTGACATAAGATGCTAAAGCAATTCGTCACAAAAGAAAAGATCTGTACAAGACAACTCAAGTTGCTGCTTCATGAACATAATACCCAAAGAACACTAACTGATTATTACTACAATTGTCTGCAATCTTATCACCTCCATCATGCCTGAAAACAACATTGAAGGATGGCACATTCAACAGCTAAGGGCTGAATGAAACTACATTGCCTGAAAATAACTCTTAAGGATGCCGAATTTAACAACTGAATGAAGCTATCATTGCCTGAAAACAATTAAGCCTGGCGGGTAGCAGATTCAACAGCAAGAACTGAAAGAAACTATCATCACTCCAACCTGTATTTACAATAGCGTACTACAGAAATCTCTGGGCAGATTCAGGCTTCTTGGGACTGTTGCTAGAATTCCCATCAGTAGTGGCCATGGTGACTGGAATAGTAACAGGACTTCCAGGGACATGGGTCTTGGCAAATTCACTACCCCGTTGCTTGTGCTCCTGCTCAATTTGTTCAGCCATCAGAAGGCTATCTGGAATATTAGCGTTGGATACTTCAGTCTCATGGTGGTTAGGCTCCTTCTCAGCTATTTCACTGTTTCCTTGCACATGGGTCACCGCGATTACACCCTCCTGAATTTTCTGTTCCTCTTTAACCATTTCAGTGTTGCCTGGCACTTTAGTCATTTGACGTTCACCCACATGATGCTTGCTCTCCTGGTGAGTCGTTTCAGGACTTTCTAGATTTCCAGATCCTTCCTGATGCTTGCACTCTTGCTCATTAGCTTCGGAGCTTTCAGGCAAACGAGTATTTTCAAGTTCACGGTCTCGATGTTCTCCCTCCTTCTCGGCCATCATCCTTTCCTTTGCCATCGTGCCAACATCAGTTGCAACCTTGTTGTAGGCACCAGTTACCCATGCCGCCCCTGTAAGGACATACCTGTTGCTCATGATAGCAGAACCAGCAGTAGAGACAGTCTGTTCAGCAGCAGCTAATGCTGACTTTGTCTTCTCTGCAACCTGGTATTTCTCATCCATTTCCTTCATTTTCTCATTTACAACTAAGGTACTGCTGCTGAACTTCTGGCTTAGACCCATTGTTTTGTCAAGGGAAGCGACTTTGGCAGTTGCAGTGGATGTGAGCTGATGCTTTTCATCAAAAGCCTTTGCTTTTTCAACGGCATCCATGCCAAGAACAAATCCTTTGGATAGCATAGAACTGACAATATCCTCTGCCTTCCGAAGGGCGGATTCCATGCCACCAGCTTTTTTTGACTGATGCAAAAGCAGTATTAGGAGGTTGATATTACTGAAAGAATCTGCTAATGGGAGATTTGAATATGGCATGTTCTACCTCCAAATCAGCCAAAACAGATGCCGGCAGCTTGTAATCAGTGGCTGGTGTGATGATGACAGACATATCTGCTATAGTCGCACCCTGCATTAAAGCGCAAATTTGCATAGAGTTTACCAGTGTTAGAAGTCACAAAGTTTATCATTAATACAAGCAAGATATTGCGTTCGGTGAATGACACAAAAGGAAATCAAAGGAAGTGACCAATGACAAAATAAACACACTACCATCACACTTTCTGAGTTTTATGGCAGAGAACACATATGCAGGCTGTATTTTCATATTGAACCCAGAACTCAGAAGCTAGAAAACGAGAAGCATTACTAGTAACTTATCTTTCCTTCAACAAAATCAGCATAGATAATATTACAAAATTCCCAGGTACTTATTCAATGGGTTAGCATATAATAATCAATATCATAAATCATAATCAGTAATTCGTAGCAAAGACTGTGTTAACTAATGGAAGAACTTATACTGTAAGAAGCATAGCCCTCTCTGCTCCTTGGTTATCTCCGAATGTGATGTAGGCAAACTGTGACCGCTCATCACAACTGCAAAGTATTCTATGTCAAATTATGCATGTTTAGTATAACTGATATCATGGAGATCATACGGCACTAACCTTTGCAGTTCGACGTGTACTATGTCGCCAGAGAATGAAAAGAACTCACTAATATCTTGCTCCGATGCATTGAGTGAGACATTGTGGACCTTTACAGTGCCAGTCATGCTTGCCTTCACAAAAATGAAATGTAAAGAATTTATAAGGTTTTTTATCGTAAGCTATTGGTCGCCATAGCTAGTACTAGTAAGTCGGAGGAATGCAGAATACAGTTTTCATCCCTTCTCCAGACAAAGAACTTGTATCATAGTACAGTTCAGCCTCGAAAGGATGCCGGATTGAGTGGAAAATTCACTACTGATGTTTCTTTTCAGAAAATCGACTGCAAAGGACTTAGTTTTCTTTATTAGTCACATGGGTAACCTGTTTCAGGGTTGAAAAGAGACTAACGGTGATTCCTTTTTGGTGGCTCTGTCTGACAGCCGTGGCTATGTCTGGTGATCAATACTGTGTCGTCACTCGTACCCGAGTCCTTGCCAGCAGGGCTTGCAAACCGAAATTCAAATGCTGTAAACTGATTATGACCTGTTGGTCCTATCTGCTAATGCATACGGACCGGGGGTGCTCCCGACAGTTAATGAATTGATGCCAATGAAATGAAGAGCGCCTGAACCAAAGGCACAAGACATGATCTAAATCAAAGATAACGTAGTAATGCATTTCCTCGGAAATTTGAAATTGAATCTGCAAATGGATAGGATTGAAAATTCAAGGCACTCGGAAACAAAAATAATGAACAAGATTCAGACAACTACGTTGTGAGCCCCTAGAGCATAATCGTTCAGGTATCATCTGCAACCAAACCTAATCCTAACCAAGATCCCCAAAGACACCTATGAACCCATCGTACTTGCTCCGAAAATCAAGAAACAGCGAGTTCCAAAATTTGCGTTCTCACCTCCGCGGATGCAATCCCAACGGCCTCGCGCTCCGCCTATGAACGGGAACGAAATGGGGCGGCAGAAATGGAACCGTCGCGCGCGCATTTTGGTGGCGGTTTCGTTTCGTAGGAGCAGCGAAGATTGGCTGGTGCCTAAACCTGGAGAGCGTGACGTGGCTACGTTTGGGACCACAAAACTCTGGGCCGGAGCCTAATCATGGGCTGCCAGCCCATTTACTCGCCTCCATGATACAGGCTTGGCCCAATGACCTCTCTCTCTCTCTCTCTGCTAGTGTCTTCCGACCCCCGACGCCGACGGCTTCCGAGTCCAGAACCCTCTCGTTCCAGTGGTGCCGTGGTGGTGCGGCGAGGTGAGCACGGCGGCGGAAGGATGGCGAAGGGCGGCGGTGGCAGCGGATTGATCTGGGCGACGGCGGAGGATCTGGCGCGGAACCGGCCGGTGGTGCTGTCTCTGTACCGGCAGATCCTGCGGGCGCTCAACTCGCCGGAGCTGCCGCTGGGGCACGCGGCGCGGCTGGCGAAGAAGGCGGAGTGCCGCGCCATCTTCATCTTTGGCGCCGAGGAGAGGTCTCTCCACAACATCCGGGACCTCCTCGACGCCGCGCGCCACACCCTCGGAATCCTCAACCGCGGCCGCCTCCCGTAGAGAGGAACGAGGAGTCTCGCAAGTCTAGCTGTTCCCAATCCCATGGGTATCTCATCTCCCGACTTTATTTGTAGACCCAATTGTAGGATTTAGTGCTGCTGCGTCTCGATAAAATGGCTAAATTGGTGTCGTCTGTTCTAGTAAGCTACTGCTCCATATGTCAGCCTTGTTTCTGTATGCAGTCTGGAGAATGGATATACTGTACCTTGCAAATTGAAGGAAGGAAGTTTTTCAGTATGAAACAATGAATGTCCTGTAACTCGAGTCATCGAATAGCTCACCTCGCAATTGTATGATTTTACTTTATTATTATTTTTCTTTTTTTGCAATTCTCTTTATTTGAAATTGGTAGCATGTTTTTGGAGGTATTCTGCAAAGAATGAGTATTAGTACCATGCCTTTGTGCTATCCAAATGATTGGTACACTATGTCATTATGCTTTGCACTAGTGTTTAGAGTTTGCAATCCGTGTGATCAACTGCATTTCACATACCAGAAATATGTGGCTTTAACATAAGTGGAATGGGTCCATAACTAATCTTGTAGCCATTTCTAGGATGTTAGACATTTATTAGAACACAAGGGAGATGCTATCTGCACCCAAGTGCGGTAGGCGGCCCTCTTAGGCGCTGAGCAGTTGATCCGCATTCCACAACATCATGGATTCAGGGACTTCCTTAACGCAGCACAGCACACCCCCGACTCCTCAAGTGCAATGCCCCACCATGAGTTTCTCGTCTCATTAAGGTTTCAGCTTCCTACACTGTTATGCGCTATTGTAAGCTATGGTTCACCTTTATGTAGATGAATATCCTAAATTGGTGTCATTTCCTTGCTAGTTGCTTTATATACCCTGCAGAACATATATGTTGTAGTTGTGAACCATTTTTCCCAGCATAAATCTGCTGTCACCATATGAACTGAATGTCTTCTCTTTTGACTTTTGTAGCATTCATGGCATGGATAAGTTTGTAGCATTCAAGAACTAGTATGCCTTTTAGATATTTTCTTTTGTGCAACTGTTCTTCACTTTACATTTGAGGTACATGGTTTTGGAGGGTATATTCATAGGATGAGTAAATTTGTAGCATTCAGAAACTAGCATGCCTTTGCATTGCTGAAATGACCAACATGTCACACTAATACCATTGTTGTTGGCAGTTTTTCAGATATCACCTTCTGTGAAACTGACTACAAGTATACAAGTCTATGACGTTTACACATTGGAGCCGATGTATTATAACAACACAAGGGAATTGTTCAATTAATCTTGCAGCTATACCTTTAGACATTATACTCCAAACCTAGAACACTGGGCAGACACTATCAGGACCCAAGTCCAACCCTTTAGCCGTAGGGCATGAGGCCAGAGGACAGTGTTCTCCAGCTGTGCCCCACCAGTCGATGGTCTTGTTCTCCATAGTCAGCGAAAAGTACAGCACCACACCCATGAATGCAACTCCAGCATCGAGAGCGGCAGAGAGAATGTAGTTGTACCTTGTCCACCACTTCTTCCGGTAGCGGAACACAAAGAAATTGAAAATGGTGCCAATGAGTAGCCATGAGTTATAGTTCACAGCCGTTGCTGGGGGCATGCTGGCAGTGGCACCGAGGAGCACTGGCAGATTGATCAATGGTATCCACCTCTGGTTGGGGAACATCCTGTGGAGAGCGTATACAATAACTGGGCCTGCTGCGCCAATAAGGAAGAACCAGTTGAGGGCAGCATAGTTCCCAGCTGATCCAAAGATACGCTTTGGACCGACAAGGCCCCAGATGACTGATGCATCAAAGAACACACGGTCACCAGGGCATGTCCATGGGCTGTCTGGTGGTAGTGAATCCGAGCAGATGTCCTTGATGGAGCCGAGTAGCCACCATGCCGTCCCAAGGTTGACCGTGCCAGCCACAATGGTACCAATGAACTAAAATAACACATTATTTGAAGGTTAGCACCTTTTGTTTCTTTTATGCATGCCATGAGTACAAGAAGATTGCATTTACCTGAACAAGGAACATGGATTTGGGAGGGATCTTCATATAGTGTCCAAGCTTGAAGTCTGAGAGGAAAGCAACAGCCTGTGACATGCTCATGTAGCCATAAACCTTGAAGCAGACGTTGGCGATAGGATAGCCCGGCATAATCAGACCCATGGCATACTCAGTGATCACATTCAGACCAGGCGTCTGCGCAATGCATTACGGAGGGTCTATCAGCTTTTTTTACATAAATGATCACAATGCAAGACAATACCTGAAGAATGTGCCTTCTTTCCTTAAAAAAATCAAGCATGCGGCTGCTGTTGTTTTACTTGCCTGATTGGTTGTTGCAGTGATGATGCTGATGGGAAGGGTGAAGATGAATGCCATGCCACACGCAAAAATGAGGCCCCACCACGGGAGCTGGACCTCACGCTTTAGTAGAGTGCAGAGGAGGAGGGATACAGTAACTGAAAGCGCCATTAGCGAGTAGAACCACCATGCAGGGATGTCATCGTACTTCTCCATCAACTTCGTGTGGATGTCGGGCTTCTCCTTCTGTGATGCTTTGAAGCGGCGGTAGATTTCCCTGCACATAGGTGTGTCCCGTCTCAGAGAAAAATCATGCATTTCAGTTCAGAAAATCACTCATAATCTGAGTCTTTACTTCATGTACTCAGAGCATGCGTTTGTTTTCTGTGTAGTAAGTTGAGATGCCATACTTTCCGTAGAAGAGCCCAACATGCGTGATGGTGGCAGCAATGGTGGCGAAGCTGAACCCATAAGTGAGCGCAAAGAATATGCTAAGGTTGACTTTGCCGTGCTGATTGTATGCGTCCTTGTCAAGCTCAAATTGACTGTTCACAATTGAAGGGATATCGTACTTGGTGCCGTTTGACATGAACAAGTGTGAGGAGAATATGGGGAATGTCTTGGCGTTGTACAGGTTGAACCCCCAGTATGCTGTCGGCATGATCAGGTAGACGAAGAACACATAGCCAAAGAAGATGTTGACAGTGGCAAAAAAGGGCGAGATGAGGGGACTGAAGAGGAAGGAGGAGACTGTGGACCAGTCGAGTGTGAAGGCGCCGAGGCCAAGGCCCTTCATTCCCGAACCCAGCTGCTGTGCCGTCACGGACTTGGAGAAGACCCAGCACACCCATGAGATGGATGTCAGCGCCGGGAAGAGGTAGCCTGGAACGGCGTACCATGCGAAGCTGCATGCCAGCGCCACCACGAAGAACTTGGAGCGGGAGATCTGGCGCGAACTTTTGCCAGGCTCGTCCTTCTCGTGGAGTGCCCTGGTTCAACAACATTGAGGCATGATCAGAGCTGTTGTCAGTGGCATTTCCTGCTGAAACATTACATCATGAAACTATGCAGTATGTACTGCAACTACAGGTTCTTTTGAACCAGATTGTATCATTGTACACTTGTACTAATTAATCATGGTGTTTTCAGACAACCAATTGTACAGTGAAAAGTTGCAGTCATTCGGAATTCGACAAATCTGATTCACAAGGTTGTTCAGCAAGATACTAGTCCTTAGTATGCTTAGGGAAGTTTTGTCATTGGAAAATTTTTGATTATTTACAAGACGATCCTTGCAGCAATCTTCAGATTTCTCTCCCCCAGATGAGCAACGGACAGTCTTCTGATCAGTCAGCAGATTTCAAATCCCTTTGCAACAATACTGAGCCCCATCGCCAGGGCTGCAGTTGTGGCTCAAACATAACCATAGTTATCGTAAGCGCTCACCTCGTTTTACACAGTCGCTGTGTGAATTGGAATTGTTCCTTATCTGTTGTCAGTAATACGCAGTGTCTCTTTTCAGTGGGCGTTAAGCAAGCATCCAAGTTCTAACCTAACACGGTTGCACACATGATCACGCAGGTTTGCACGCATGTGCAAGGATCCCTATTGCTGCTGCCGTGCTGCGCCTTTTCAGGGCCACTTGGACGCGCCTGGACCACGCGCGAGCAGTCGGCTACGGAGAAATCCACCCACTTGCACATGATCCTTTCAGAATTCAGACACGCCCGTCGCCCGGTCTCTTCCCTCTCCAATCTCCATCCTCTCGGTCAGCCCTGGCAGACTAGCCCCGGGCGTGCGTTCGGCCGTTCACATCGCGTCGGCTGCGGCGCTGGCCCAGTGCCAACGCATTCTCGCAGAAAACCAAGCGAGTTCGTCTAGAACTGGCAGAAAAACGCCGACCCGGTCATCGTTCTCCCGGCGCCCCCGTCCCGTGACCCTGGACTAGGACCCGATTCGATGATGGGATCCAGCGAGGAAGCGCTCGCTGCACGCACGGAGCCCCCGTCCCCATCGGGCGACTGGAAAGCTTAGACTTGCTTCTCCACGTCGCGGAGACTTTGATCAACGGCGTCTAGATCGCGGGAGATTACAGATGAGGCATAGGCAAGTTCAAGGGCGCGCTCCGTCAGCCACACACAATGCACAAGTTACCGTTTTTGTACGGAGAAAAAATTAGCAACGCATCACTAAACTAGCTATCTAGCTGCGGATGCGGCCAGGCCTACTTCAGAGGAAAACGACGGCCACAGTAGCAAGAAAATTAAGCAATGCATGCTGCTAATGGGACTCATGATGCCGGGCGATCGACGAAGCGGGTCCGTCAGGGTGAATGCATGGGTGACGATGCCTTGCCCGCCGCAATCATGGGCTATCGCTTTGGAATCTCTCGCGTCCTGATGAAAGGGATGTTGATTCTTTTTCTCAGTTTAATTTAAGCGGTATCAGTACGTTTAAGCGATTTTCAGAATCAGCTAGAGACTGGATGATGGTGCCTATGTTAAGTTAGTTATAGTTGGAGGCAGCTAGTCCATAGGGTAAAAATCCAGTACGAACTAGGATTATGATGGGGACTGCGTTCTCTTTAATGTGCAGGTAAAATTGAAGATTAGCAGCGGAGATCTCTATCCGAAACTTTATGTGCATCCGATCGACCTGTCACCGCTGCAAAGGTATAGCGCAAAAGCTGAGGCACTGCCTTCTCTCTTGTGCGTGCGCTCGTCAAAAAGAGCAAAAATCTTCCCCACCCACACTAGTTAGCTTTCTTTTCTGAAGAAATCAGCCATGTACCACCACGTCAGTCGGCCTGGATAACGCCTACTACGAGAGATGGACAGCGCAATGCAATGCACCTTGTTTAGTTCGTGGGAAAATTTGATTTTTCAACATTTTGAATTTCTGCAGTACACTGTAGCACTTTCATTTGTTTGTGGTAAATGTTATCCTTCCCTATGACCTAACTATGCTCAAAAGATTCGCAAAGTACATCAAAACGGTGTGATTAGTTACTTTTTTACCTATATTTAATACTCCGAATTTATGTTTTTTGGCGTATTTAATGTGATGTGACGGAGAGAAAGGAGAAAATGTTAGAATTTTTAGCAAAGTAAACAAGGAACACATTTTTCAACGCCCAAAATTTCTCTCCGGTCTTCAAAAAAAAATCTTCAAAACTTATTATTGAGGAGACTATCGGCGGCCAATCCGTAATCAATAATTGAATGAATCTAAGAGCCTGCAGATTGCAGCACACACCCACGTGGTGGGGTGGGCTCATCTATTCCTTGCATCAACTAGAGACTGGAAGGTGGTGCTATGTTTAGGCCCGTTTGGTTCCCATAAGTAGGGTGACTTAAAGTGTAAAAAATGTAAAATAAGTCACCTGTGAAACCAAACAGCTCTGACTTAAAGTGCTCCAACTTATAAGTTGTATAAGTAGCTCCACCCCTACTTAAAGTGACTTATTTTTACTTCCCTCTACCACCCTGTGTGGAGCCCACTGACTTATACCAAACAGGACTGACTTAAAGTGCCCTAACTCATAAGTCGGGTGACTTATAAGTCACCCTACTTGTGAGAACCAAACATGGCCTTAAGTTAGTTATAGTTGGAGGCAGCTAATCCATAGGGTAAAAATCTAGTACGAACTAGGATTATGATGGGGACTTCGTTCTCTTTATGGCTCGTTCGCTTCCGTGGGATTCAATCCGGCCGGAATAATAAATGTATGAAGAAAATTATAATATGGACTCGAATTTATTCCGTATCAAAAATTAATTTACCAATCATGATAGGTAGAATAAGAGACCGTAGAGCCGGATTGGTTCCACACCTCTTGACTAGTGGATTGATTCCGAGCCTTTTGGTGTACCTATCATGAGCAAATTAATTTTCGACCCGGAATAAATCCGGATCTCTTATAGTTATAGTTACTATCATGATTTCTTGTTGTATTTATCCATTCCGATCAGAATTGATACCGTGGAAACGAATGAGGCCTTAAAGTGCAGGTAAAATTGAAGATTAGCAGCGGGGATCTCTATCCGAAACTTTATGTGCATCCGATCGACCTGTCAGCGCTGCAAAGGTATAGCGCAAAAGCTGAGGCACTGCCTTCTATCTTGTGCGTGCGCTCGTCAAAAAGAGCAAAAATCTTCCCCACCCACACTAGTTAGCTTTCTTTTCTGAAGAAATCAGCCATGTACCACCACGTCAGTCGGCCTGGATAACGCCTGCTACGAGAGTGGACAGCGCGATGCAATGCATGTCTGAAAACCAAACCTGACCGTTTTTTAGGACCAACCAAACTTCGTGGGAACACATTTTTCAACGCCGAAAATTTTCTCTCCCGTCTTTCAAAAAAAAATATCTTCAGAACTTATTATTGAGGGGACATCTATCGGCGGCCAATCCGTAATCAATCACTGAATCAACACCCATGTTCGTGGTGGGGTGAGCCCATCTGTTCCTTGCATCAGTTGGTGAGAGGGCCACCCATCTATCGTAAGGAGAAAGAGATCGTCCCACTCATGCACCATGATGGATGAATCCATGATGATGCTCTCAAGATTCTCCCCTTTTTTTATTAATTTCAATTACTTAACTTCACTTTTGTCTTGTTAATGTCATGGGCCAGTCAAGATTAGATTCTCCTACGTCAATCCTACGCTTTGGTGACAAATGTACGCAACGGTCCGGTTATTCATCGAAGATCACTACTCTCACAAGAAAGTGTCAAAGATCGCTGAACCAAACACCTAGTTTTGTGTGCCATTACAAGTTTTGTCAGCTTGCTAATGGGCCCATCGCATTGCGTTGTTTTCTCAGCTCCCCCTATCTGTTTGCGTTCGTATCGGCAGACAACAAGCAAAAAAAAAAATGGTACAAAAGAAACTTGTGCTACTAGATGTATGCAGAACTACAGACACGCACGAGCGGACACGCGTGTAGCTGTAGGAGAAAGTTGTCTCCAAAGTGAAGAGCAGTAAAATTTAAAGAACCAAAATGGTAACCAAAATCCAACCGAACTGAAGACCGCGGGAAAGGAAAATTAAATTTACAGAGAATAAAAAACCCGCGAAGTCAAGAACACGGAAAGGAAACACAGCACTGGCATGGTTTTACTGATGAAGTAGAATAAGCACGGTAGCAGTGAAAAACTTTGTGCTCACCGGAAGAGGGAGACCTGGACGAGCGTGCTCGGCCACCACATGTGCGCCGGTTCCACCACGTACTTGCGCATCAGCCCGGCCCACCCGTATCCGAGCACCTTGAAGCCATCGAAGCAAGAGCCAAGAAATCCCCACGAACAAGTTAATGCCAGAGTTTTAATCAGCCAAGAAACCTCGCAGAGATGTTAGGTGTGCTACTACCTGCGTGGTGATGACGAGGAGCCAGGCGGTGAAGAAGGAGATGTGGCGGTGGTAGAAGGCGCGGATGATGTCGATGATCCCGACGGCGTAGGCGTTGCCGCCGCCGAAGGCGAAGCCGGCGTTAGCGAAGATGGAGATGAGCACGTGCTCCTTCATGTTGAAGGGCCCCGGGTTGAGGCTCCACTCGCCGCCGCCGAGCAGCCGGGGCGCCCGGTACCTGGTGCGCGGCAGCACCCGGGCCATGAAGTGGCCCACGGGCAGCGACGCCACCTGCACCGTGATCTGCGTCACCACCAGCGGCTCCGTCCGGTAGACGAAGAACTGGTTGAGGAAGCTCATGAGCGCGCACGACAGGAGGCCGATGCTCCACATCCGGAACGTCCACACCGGCAGCGACGGGTCGTCCGTCGACGGCACCGTCAGCCGCACCTCCTCGACCGGCGACGATTCCTCCTCCTCCCCGCCGACGATGCCTTCCTCCTCCTTGCCGGAGGACAGGCCGCGCTCGGCGGTGCCGACCTCACCCATTGCGCGTGCCCGGATTGAATAATGCCCACCAGCTGGGCTTGTACTAGCTAGCTGCACGCCGCACGCGCGTGGCTGTGCTCTGAGACTGAGCGCGCGAGTGAAAGAGCTTTCTGTGCTGCGGGCGCGCGTGGAGGCGTAGTATTTATCGACGCTTTGAGCACGGCGGCGGCGAGTTATGCTAATTTAATTGCCGACTGGGAGAGGAGTCGCATCACGTGGCCTGTGAGAAGCGAGGAGGAATCCTGGAGGCATGTATCAACTGAAACCGATGGAATCCGGAATCTGATAGCGTGTCAGCCTTTTTGCTGGTGAGTGAGTGCCTGAGTAGCGACTATCCCGGATCGATTCGACCCCAAGAATGTCGCCATGGCAGCAAGCCACGAGCCATCGGCAACGCAGATCGCCAACCTTTCGACTCGATCGCTTTTCTCACATGTGAACGCGTACCGTGCGAGTTGTTGACGAGCAACCCACCGGCACCGCTGCGGTGCGGCGGTTCGGCCGCCGTGATAGCCACCGCGCGCCATTGCCGCACGTCGCCGTCCAGGGCGCGTCGCGTAGCTAGTTATAGAACTGCGGACTGCGCAGCGCGTCGACGGATTGGTTTTTCCTGTGCCAGCGCTGGGCGACGGGGACATTGGGCTATGGCGGCCTGGCGTTTCTCTCTACTCCTAGCGCTCTTTTTGTCCGGTTTCGCTGCGTTTTATGGACTACTCCTATCTGCTTGCAGTTTACGTCTCCCAGAGCCAAATACTGCACGATGCTGCAGCCTCGATCTGGATCCATGGACGGTATTATGAATTATGATGAGGTTGCTAAGCTCCGCTGCGCGCGCATTCTGCGCGACTGGCGAAGATGGGCGGCCATCTTCCTCACGGGATTTTCCGCAACATCATCTATGCAGGCGTGAAAGTGAAACCATGTTGAACCCCTCTCCTTCGCTGCTAAACCCTCTTGGAGTCTTGGTACAGTTCTTGAGTCATGAGAAAGGAGCATGTCTCGTGGGGAACGCGGCCCCGCGCGCTCGCCGGCGAGCTGAGCGTGGAGGTGTGACGGCCTTCCAAGACGGGTCACCAGAGGAACTGCTTCTTTTTTTTTTCACGCCAAACGATGTGGCAACTAATAGTTAAGTCACGTCACATGTATTAACGTGACTAATATCAACATAGTTAATGTACACATCGGTATAGAAGCAAAAACGACTAAATCATGGCGATGATGTGGCAAGCTAGCCGCGTCAGATGTAGCGAGCCAGTCGCACTTGCACCAGCCCGTTTGGCGTGACTCAGGCAGCAGTCACGCCAAAGACCGTGGCGTGACCAACTTGCTAGTTGGTTCCTCCTTCCTTAAGTGCACCAAAATGTATGTAGTTTAACCATACTATGCACGTGTGGCACGCACCTGTTTATTAAATATATAAGTATTAAACGATTTACAATCTCAACCATCTAAAATAAATAAGATTTCTTGGTTTTTCTGGAAGTTATATTGTCATGTTCAAATCAGATTTGGTGCACAATATTTAGATGACTGAGGAAAAAACATCAAGCTCCATGATTTTGTAAATATACTGTTAAATCAAGGTTTATACTACTTAAATTGCATAAGTACTCGACCAGATTAATCCAACATTATCATTTTTGAAATAGGATTTGTAAGCTTCGTCCCCTTTTTCGAATGAAAGCAAAAAAATTCCCCACCATCATGGTTATTTTTTCCTGCAAATTAAAAAAAAGTGTTAACTAATTAGCCAAAATAAAACAGCCAACAAACTGTGCTTTTGACAACTAATTTTCGGTGCTATTCATTGTGCTTTCTTTGTATCCGGCTGGCCTGCAATTCGGCCCGAGGCCCTTTTCTCACCTCTTCATTGGGCCATAGACGCATAGACCGAACTGCAAACAATTAGGCCAACAAACAGGAAAAGTCTAAACGACGACGCGTCGCGCTGCAGCTCGAGCGCGTGACAGCTTTCAGCCCAACGGGCCTCCGCACACGGTCCCGCCCTCTACTCTCTTTCAGCTTGATACATAGTGTGCATGTACCGTGGGTTGAATCAGCGCCTTCCGCGGCCTGCTACGGCCTAGCGTGAGTATGCTAAGCCCACATGACTTTGTATTACATGTACAATAGCAAGTTCTAATTCAGCAACTAATATACATCACAGCAAATCAGGCATTGACTAAGTTGTTGCTGGTGGTGAACAAGTTGCCCAGGCCTATCCCGGCCCGGTTCGGTCGCCCCTTCACTACTGTGGGTCCTCATGTATTTATACACTTTGCCCCTCCCATTTGCACCATTTTCACAATGTCATCCTCGCGTCCAAGATGGAGGTTCTCCTTGCTTGAAGTCTGGTCTTTTACGCTTCAATCCTCAGAGATGTTCCTTTGTAACACTTCGGTCCTTGCCACCTTTGAGAGTGATTTCATCAAGTTCTTTAACACGAACGAGACTCCTAAATTGCTCCTTTGAACTCGTTGTGACTCTGTCCTTAATGTCCATGTTTTCCTAAAAAACATAATACTTCCAAATACACACATAAAGATGAACCTGTTATATCATTAGTGTGCCTAGTGGCGGGTTCGTTCCACAATCAAATCCAAATCAAAGTGTAATGAACATGTTTGGTGTACCGAAATACACCGTCAACAATAGATTAGAAGGGGTTATTTTTAAAATATTACATTAAAAAGAGTTAAAATAAAATAAAAATTCGTATACCCCTAGCCCTTGGTAGCGGTTTGATCGAGCACGTGCGGTCCAGATCTGATGCAGATTACACAGCCAGGAAGGCAGGGACTCGGTCGTCGGTCATCCTCGTCAGCCTCAGGCTTGGGTTGACTGATTCAGCGGGAAACCTGTGGCCGTGGGCTCCCCCACAAGCTCCGTTGCTATAAGCCCATAAGAGCAGCTGCAGCGTATGGTCTACGAGAAAGTAAGCGTCACGACATGTCCGCCAGCCAGCGCTCATGGCATTTTTCTCCAGCGTGCAGGTTGCTCCACTCTCGTACCCGGTGAAACAAAAAAAAATCAGCATCTCAACTTTCCCCCCTCCCCCGCCTATACCTGAGCATTTTTAGCCTGGCCCAACCCGGCCCGCTGGCCTGGGCCCGGCCCGCTCCAGGCCTGCCCATGAACGTGGGCGGAAATCTTGAAGCCCGCGAAAATTTTTTTTGGTCCGAGCCCGATCCGAAATGCTGGTTTTAGTTATTTTACACTATAAAATGCGCGGACGGCCCGCCCAAGCCCGGGCCCGAACCGAAAACTGAGGCCCGACACGTCTCATGGGACGGTCATGGGCAGGATTTTCTCGACCCGAGAAACCCGGGTTCTGTTCGGCTCGGCCCGTGAAATGCTCAGGTATACCCCCACCTACCTAGCAGCACTGCAGCCACAATCTTTTTCTCAGAAAACATATTTTACTTAGAGCCCCTGGCGCCCAACCGAGCGCCTCGGCTAAGGTGATACTCCAAAGCAGGGTTCACCTTACCGTTGGTAACCGGTCCGGTTACCGCTGTAACCGGTCTTACCGGTCCGGCTCGGTAAGGAAAAAGCTCGGTTACCGCTCTCTAACTGAGCCTAGTAAATCATAGCAAACCGCTCTTGTCGGTTTACCGGTCGGTTTTACCGGTTTACCGGACCGGTTTTGCCGGTTTCGAAAACCGCTCCGGCAGCGGTTTTTTGAACCTGCTCCAAAGCAGCCCATGCTCCTGCGTGTAGCAGCCCCATAATTCTTGCCTCACTCCGTGGAGTGCCCCTGAAATACTAACGCTAGAGCTGCTCTAAGAGCAGCTGCAGCATGTGATTTTAGGGTGCGCACCAAAGCATCACCCTCGCTTTTTATGGGCTACACGCACAGTCTTAGCACAGACGCTCAAGTTTGCACCGGCTGCTTCAGATTGATTAATGTTTTGGATGGGGAAAGAGAAAGTGTCCACTCGCAAGGAGGAAGCAGCAATAAAGGAGGAGAGAGAAGTATGAATGTTTTTTTTAAAATTTCGAGTAGCAGTCTGCCTATGTGACTACTGACTACACACTGGACCGTCGTTTTCCATAGCACTAGCAGCCTGTTCGTTTGGCTGGTGGCTGATGGCTGGTGCTGATTTGTTCTAAGAGAAAAGTATTGCTGGCTGATTGTTGGTGGCTAGTTTGTTCTGAGAGAAAAGTACTGTTGGCTGGTGGCTGATAAGCCGAACAAACAGGCTGTAGATGATGTGTTCCCTGCTTAAAGGTTTTGGGGTGTGAATGCCTATTAGTGTTAAGTGAAAAATTGATAATTCTTCTGTCGCGTTTGAGGTGCATGTGTTTTTAGTGTATGCTTATGAAAAAGGGCCGTGTTAAGTTTTTTAAAGATGATTTAGAGTAAGCTATTAATTTGAAATTAGTGCTTAGCACTTTATCATAAAAGCAAGCTATTTTGTTTTGGGGGAGCTAGAGATAAAGTCAGTGACTATGTGAGTCTTTTAGGGTGTAAGGAAGGAATTTTCCTTTCAAATACCTGTCACCCTCGAAACGCCGAGTTTGACGAAATTCATGAAATAAGTTTTCGGGGATGTTGAATCTATGAAGATTTGGAATCTTGAACCTGCGAAGCCCCGACGTCGTTGTCGGTGCGGAATGTGGTCCCGACACTAACCAGTAGTAAGCGCCGTGGTCTATCCCTCAATGGTCGATGCTAAGCAATAAGAGACACAGAGTTTTTATCCTGGTTCCGGCCGAGGGGGCCGTACGTCCAGCAGTGGCGTGCTCAATGCACTATATTACTTAGCACCGGGGGTGCCTGTAGTGGGGCTGCTACAAGCAAGGCGGGAGAGGAAGCCTGGCTTCCAAGTCCCTGGTGTAATGGCTGAAGATGTTGTGGGAGAATTGGAGAGCAAGTGCGTGGCGCAGCCTGTCTCCGGTTGTGTTGTGTCTGTGTTCCTTTCTGTCCTCCCCGCGGCAGGGAGGGTTCGTCCCCCTTTTATAGATCAAGGAGGGAGCGAATCACATGCGCGCCGCGCTATTTAGCTACGTAAAGGGGCGTGGCGTGCTATGCTGTAGAGTGGGCGGCCGTCCGGACGATCCTTGCAGCGATCCGGCCATCATGGCCTATCTTGTACCCGAACAGTGGCGGTTCGAGGGTAGAAGGGCGGCGGATGGTGGTGATGTCTTCTGATAGGCTCGAGGGAGCTGCTGACGTTGGCCCGTACGAAGTACAGGAGTAGGTAAAACGGCGTCCCGTTCCAATACGTTCCACAGCGCTGGAGTCGTTGCTACAGCGCCTGGCGTGCGCCTGCATGCGCGGGGACGGCAGCCATTCCGTAACAGTGGCAGGGATGGCGTCCCACCGGCCTAGCGCCTCCACCTAACCCTGTAAGGTCACAAGAAAGCAAATCGAGGGTGCAGCCGGCCCCCCTTCGAGGGCTCGGCGCGTTAGCCGTACTGGAGCAGGTGCACGGCGTCACGGGACTGGCACCGGCCCTGCTGCACAGTCCCTCCCCATAGTGATGGGGATGGGCTCCCTTTACTCGGGGAGTTGGTGCGGGCCGCACGGGCGCGAGCCCCGGCGCATGATGGCGCCGTCCCGCCGGTGTCGGGCGTTAAATGCCCGTGTACGGGGGGCGGCGCACGCGTGCGGAGCGCCCTCGAGCGAGGCGGACCCCGGTCGAGGGCGGGGCGGACCCTCGAGCGAGGCGGAGCCCGTTCGAGGGGGAGCGGGCCCTCGAGCGGGGCGGAGCCCGCTCGAGGGAAGCGCACCCCCCTCGAACGGGACGGAGCCCGCCCGAGGGGGCGCGCACCCTCGAGCGAGGCGAAGCTCGCTCGAGGGGATCTTCGAGAGGGCCGCCTTGGTGAGTCGTTGAGGTCCCTGCGGCGTGGGCCGTATCTCGCATGGTTAGGCAAAGTGTGTTTGGCTTTGTTGCGGGTTTTAAGTGGGGATTTCCCGGTTGTTAAAGGGGACCCCTAGGGGCGTCCCCCGACGGTAGCCCCCGAGCATCTGTGGGTTTGCCATTGAGGCTCCCGCAGATGCTGGAACCTACTGATAGGACGTTCTTCCCTTCTTGTCTTGCGAACGCTTTCCGTGGGGCCGCGTTAGCGGACCCGCGGGTCTAGCCCCCGAAGCCCTGCAGGTGCGTGGATGCTCCTGTAGGGGTTAACCGCGAGAGCTGGTCAGAGGGCGTGGCACATGTCTCAACCGGCGTCGGCAATATCTCAGCCGGCTTCGGTGACGCACGCACTGCTGGCGCTGTCTCCGGCGGGTGCAATTCAAGGAGGTGTAGCCGTGCGTCAAGCCCCAGAGCCTGGGCCCGTTCGAGGCGATCGGGTAGAGCTTTACGACTTGTTTCTTAATGCGCCCTCGCCGTCCCTCCGCGGGAAGGAGGGTGAGGTTTCCACAACCCCCATCGGTCGGGTCGCGAGTGCCGCGATTCCTCGTCGAGCCGTTAGTGGGTGGTTCGAGTGGACGCCCATGCCCCGTTCGATAAGGGTAGGCCGCGTGGTCCGGAGACACGTCCATTGAAGCGCTTGCGTGGGTTTGCTAGGTGGGGCTCGGTCCCGGTTCGATAGGGACCGAGGGCGCGGAAGCTCTCCCTCGGTGGGATCCCCCGGCTAGGCCGCCCTCGGCGGCTCTCGAACACGACATATGGGGCACCCTCGAGCCGACGGGCTCGAGGAACGGCTCGAATGCGCGTGCTTTCGTCATCCCCCGACTCGCGATGCGGGGCGCTCCGTTCGAACCCGTCGAGGGTCAGGCTTCGAACCTTTGATCAGTAGGGCCGTGCGGGGCGGCGCTTGGGCGGCCCCGTCTTTACGTTTGCGGCCGTCGAGGGGTCTGGACGTGCCAGCCCTCGAGGCGCTGGTCAGCAGCATAGCGTGGCATGGGTGCTCGTGGTGCCTGCCTTGTTTCAGGCGGGCCCCGGGCGACCTTCTCACGCTTGTGCCCATTTAGAGGGTTGATATTGTCTAGAGCCAGGGGCTCGCACCGCTCGAGGGTCCTACGTGGCATGGGTGCTCGTGATTCCTGCTTTGTTTCAAGCGGGCCTCGGGGCGACCTTCTCACGCCTGTGCCACTCAGAGGGTTGATATTGTCTAGAGCCAGGGGCTCGCACCGCTCGAGGGTCCTACGTGGCATGGGTGCTCGCGATTCCTGCTTTGTTTCAAGCGGGCCTCGGGGCGACCTTCTCACGCCTGTGCCACTCAGAGGGCTGATATTGTCTAGAGCCAGGAGTCCGTGCCGCTCAAGGGTTCTCCTTGCTTTGCAAGGGACCGGGCCATTAAATACTCCACAGTAGAGGCTGCGGTTTCACATCGCGGGCACGCTTTTTTAGGCGTCGCGGCCGCGCGCGCACAAACCGGTCAGACCGATTTTGTCCAGAAACTCCCCAAAGACCCAAAACACCTCAAGAGCCTTTCCACATCTGAACAAATGAAGACATGGTGGAATAGAGACTTCCTTGCTCAAAAACCCTTCTCGACAGCCCACAGGGCGAAACCGGTCAGACCGGTTTGGGAAACCGGCCAGGCCGGTTTTTGCCTGGACAGTCGGGAAGAACACAGCCCGCGGGAAAAACTCAACACTTCCTCCAATCGATCTCTCGATTCATTCCACGGATCAAAGTGAGACTTTGGGGATAGTTGGGGTACCTCGTGGGCTACCCTTGGCTAGAAGCTCGGTCCCTGAAACCCACTCAATCAAGAGGAATCGAAAGTCAACCCTCACGAACACCTCTAACCCTAGAACTCAGAAACCACCAAAATCGAGACCCTTAACTCACGGATTTGGGAGGGGAATCACAGCCCAAAGAACCACGAAGGGTTCCCACAAATTTCCCCCATCAAATCCCCAAGAGCAAGGTCCCGAAAACACTCCAAGAAAACCGCCATGAGAGGGCTCCGAAAATCACCACCAAGAACAACCGAGAACAACACAACAAGGCCTTGAGGAACCACGCCGAATCATCTATACATATCAAGAAGGTTCATACAAGGTCTAGCTTGCCGCCCGATCATCCAACCCTCTCACAAGATCTCACCATGAAGCTCTCAAGCTAGTACTATGGAAATCATAAGAAAATAGGAAGGGAAAATAGGAAAGCAAATGAACTAGAGTTCCAAGAGTTAGCTACCATCCTCTCACCTCATGGGTTATATGGAGGCAACCGAAAGTCTAAAATATCCTTACTTAATAACTAGGGATACAAGCCCCTCAAGGGCGATCTTGGAAGTCTTCAGATTTTCTCCATCGGACGGATTCCCAGCGACCGCACTTCGCGTAGCCTCGACGCAAGCCTTGCGATCCCGACGTGTGTCCTCCGCTTCGAAGCTTCCGGCACCCTGTGACCCCAAACCGGTCAGACCGATTCTCCAAATCGGTCGGGGCCGGTGGTTTGGCCGACGACCACGCCGGTCTTCGGCCTCGGCTTTGTGGCTCAACCGAGTAACCCGGTGATTTTCTGGTGAATCACCGCAAACCCCGCGAACTTGATGTAGCTCCGCCAATCACCACTCTTGACTTGGCTCCCACGAAGTCCCGGCTCGACCTTGGTTTTGTGGCACCACCAAGAAACCGTCCATGACTTCATCTTGCTGTTCATGCCACCATGCAGCCCGCACTTGACCCCGCTGGCCATCGGGTCCCTCGAACGAAGCCTACTTGTCTTCTCCACACCTGGAGGCCTCACCGGCGACGACCTTTCGCGCTTGTTCTTCACCTGCACCAACACCAGTCAAGCTGCAACCTGCACATGCATTACTTAGCCAAGAATCAGTCCACACAACGTTGTCAATCACTCATCACACAAGGAAGCGACCATCCACTGGTCCTCGAACCACATACGGTCCTCAATTGCAGCCGAATCCCAGAGGATCCCCTTCAAGACATCACTGTCGAGACCCCATGAGTGGCAGGACGCTTTCAAAAACTGGCCTCTGCCCCCAATTGCAGGCTGGAGAAACTGGTATAAGAGAATGCTTGATGATGACAGCCCCAAGACAAACAATTGGGACAACCTTCACATTGCTCATTGTCTAGAATTGTCCTTGGCTGAAACACCTAAAAATGAGAATCTTCTGATTGCAGCGTGCCATTTTTGGTCAAATGGCGCAAATGCCTTCCTTTTTGGCCATGGGCCAATGTCCCCCACTTTGGATGATGTATACATGATAACCGGCCTGAAAGTTACTGGAACTGTGTATCCCCACAAGTACAAGGGCTCCTCCAGGCAAACAGGAGTGAAAACAGGAGTTGGATACAAGAGATATATCCAAAACTATATGTCTGATGGCCCTCTGTCTGATGTTGAATACAGAGCTTTCTGGAACATGTGGTTATGCAGATTCATCTTTTGTGGCAAAGCCAATGAGCCAACCCTGAACCACATTGTGATGGCCGAGGACCTGGTTGCTGGTACCTCTATTCCCCTCGGGAAGTACCTTCTAGGAAGTGTCTACCATATGCTTCATCAGACCACCTATCTAATGCACACTAGCCAAAAGATTTCCTGTGTTAATGGCCCTTGGTGGTTTGTTCAGATGTGGCTACAATTATATATGCACCAGATTGTTGCCATTGACCTCCACAATCGGCACTTCCCTTCAACCAACTACAAGGAAGGAGAAACCCAGAGTACCAAAGGCTGCCAAACCTATGGAGAAGCTGCCTCCACTGTGTCCATCAACAAAGGCATTGGCCAACATTTTGAGCTCTTCTTCAGAGGTTTTGCCGACCCTCTTTGGTTTCCATATCTGGACAATGACAACATGACTCTTCCTTGTGAGTTTAGTTTTGAAACTGGATGCAATGATGTACATTCTATAGCAATCTTCAGTGCCTTCATTCATCCATGTATCCTGCCAGCAAAATTTTGTGGAGGAAGGCAAGTTCAGAGTACCTGTGAGTACTACTAGCCAAACATGATGGCCAGGCAATTAGGATGCGGCCAAGTGCCCCCAAGGCTATTCCTTCACGAATTCCTCAAGCCTAGAGAGGATATCAAGGAATCCATGCAAGCAAGAAGGGTTTTTGAGTACAAGTGCAGCACAACCTTTTATGCACCCAGGCCTTTTGTGCCAATAACAGTCGCCACTAACGCAAATAGCCCGCTATAGCTTCGATATAGCTCCGCTATAGCTTTTTGAGACAGGTGCCGCTACGATATTGCATATTTTACCGCTAATGCCGCTAACTTCGGTATATCATGAAATAGCTCCGCTAAATTAAATAGCCTAGCACCGCTAACACCGCTATTGTTCAACTACGAACTTATATACTTGACATTTATGAACTATGAGTTATGATTTATCACTTGTCTTATGAATCAGGACTGATTTATTTATGTTTTCACTAATACCTACACATATATATGAAATATGAGCTGAAATTTATAAAATTAATAATGTTTAGGTCTAAATTGTATTACTTTTTTACATACCGCTAAAGGTTATAGCTTCCGCTATAGCTGTGCTATAGCTCTTATAGCTTTTTCAGAAGGACTCCGCTAAATTCTATAGCCCGCGATTTGCAACATTGACAGTCGCTCATCCTTCTTTCATTCCTTTGTGGCAAGAACTTCATGATCATATCTTTAATGTGCCAATACATCCTCTCTGTCTCGAACTAATGCCTGACTTTCAACCAACTTCAGAGGTAATATGTTCATCACCCTACTTTCAGTCATGCCCCTCTTTACTGATCATGATTCTGTCATTTTCTGCAGGATATAGTACCTGCCCCACTTGCCAGGACAATCTCCTATAATATTGAAGGCCCAATCTCTGCTTTGGTATATCGATCTCCTACTCTGGCTCAACTGATGTCCAGATATGCCACGCTAGATCCAACTCTCATCAGTCCAGTCTCTGACAAAAGGAAAGCTCCATCTCTAATTGCTTCTCCAGCTGTCAAGAAGAAAAGAACAAGCAAAAAACTACGTATTTAGGTCAGAACATCTTCCCCTTCTGAACACAATATCATTTAATATTCTGACCATCTTTATCTTTGCATGATTCCAGACCAAAACTCAACAACCAGTGGACACTTCAGATCCTGCCAATGCTTCATCTACTGGTAAAATGTCACCATCTTATTCTTTAATCATTTTTTCTTCATTGGCACTTATCCCTCACTTGTTAGTTGCAGAGGAAACTCTGGTGAGCCAAACTGTGGGGAATTCTTCTCCTCAGCATGATTCAAATCCAGCCTCACCAAGGATCCAACCATCTGCTCCTCAACCAGAAGCCTCAGCCTCACCAAGGACTCATCCAGCTTCTCCTCAACCAGAAGCCTTAGCCTCACCAAGGACTCATCCAGCTTCTCCTCAACCAGATATCCAAGAGCCCTTCCTCGAGCCTGGAAAACTTCCTTCCCCAACTCGGGAAGCCAGAGATGATGTAAGCATGAACATCCATCCTTCTATTTTTCATTCAATAGATCACCACTAATTCGGCAAGAACCTCTTTTCAGGAGGAAACCGTGTCATCACCAAGTTATTCCTTTGTTGTGGATGACTTGGTTGCCGAAAAATGAGATGAAGCATCTTCTAGCCAGGCTTTATCAGAGGAAAATCGAGAAAAGCTGAAGGAAATCTTCTCCCTGCTGCAAAGGGATGTTCAAGACCAAGTCAAGGATGTTGATCTTCTAAGAGAAGCACTTGAACTTATCGATCAAGATCTTCCTGCTGATATCAAGGCTTCCCTAGAACCTGTTTCCAAACTGGATAATCACTTCGTAGCAGTAAAACAGGCTTTGAAGAACTTATCCTCCCAACCAACTCTGGAACAAAGGAAAGCTGCAAACAAGCAATCTGTGAAAGATTTGCATGCCCAAATGCAGAATCATAAGGAATTGCTAACCAAATTGCAGCCTGCACTCGAACTGAAGAAAGCCAGAAAAGCTGCATTAGAGGCCGAGCTGAGAACCCTGACAACTGAGATCGAGGCTGATGAGAAGAGGATGGCTGAACTTCCTGAATCAATGGAGAAAATACGAAAAGAAGCTTCAGTAGCCATGAATGCAGGAAAGCAGCTCAAGACAAAGCTCTCGACTCTGTCTAAAACCCAAGAAGCTGATCAAAGATTGCTGGAGAATATCAACAAGATGATATCAGATGCCTCCAATGTAATCTCAAAATACTTGGGTGTATCAGCTCTGTAGTTTTGCTCTTCATTTTCTAAGATTGTTTTGCCTTATCTTTCATGAGTAGCTTTTGGATGACTCATTCGGTAACTCTGACCATAACAGTGTCAGACCCGAAAAATAACCCGACTGCAACACAGCCAAACCTTAACCAGTCAAACCAAATATGACTCAGCATGAATCCCAAACGACTCGGCGACGGTTCGGTCGAGAGAGTCTCTCCACTTCCCAAATTTCTTGGGATATGCGCCACGATCACTGGCCACGATCTCTTCGCCAGTCCCATAAATAAGAACCTCGGGTGCCCCTAGGCTTTCACCAAGTCCTCTGCCTTCCAAGCCTTTGCCAACCCAAGCTTTTTCTGTCCAGTACTAGTACTCCCAAAAACTCCATGGCAAATAGCAACAATAGGCGTCCGGCCAACGACGAGGCCGAAGGGAGCCGTGCCGTTGCTCGTCGAAGGTGGTGATCATTGGCTTCTTCACAACCTTTTTTTAGATCTTTTTTCATCCCTGATGATCTTCTTTGTCTTTTCAGGCTCATCCGGTGGAATCCTGCCCCTGTTCCAGCTACAACTCCGGCCATGGCGAGCGATTCCTCGGGATCATCTAGCCGTTCCCACTCCTCCAACTCGCGCTATAACGATCGCGACGCCCGCAGATTCAAGGAGGAACGTGACGCAACCCAACACGAGTTGGAGATCATCTCCAAAGAGGCCGGGATTGCCGAGCTCGAGTGGGAGCATCAACACAAGCAGCTGCTTGAGGCCATCGACGGTGAATCCTGTAACCTGCTCAATCTCAACTTAATCTTGAACTAACTGCTGTTGCTCTGTGATCCCCGCAGATCGCGATGACGAGCTCAATCAGCTGAAGGCGCTGGTTGAGAAGCTAGCGGACAAGGTGAACGCTCCCGAAAACACACCGGAAGCTCGCCTTGGCGCAGTGGAAGACCGCGTCGATGAGGTGGCCCTTCATGGCGTCTGCCTGGGCACCACCTTGGGCCTGGCCGCTATGTCGACGCACACCAGTGTCGACTACTCTACGCGGCCATGCGGCTTCTACGGTGGCACACCAGAGGACGTCGACGACATCGAGGCCACTATAGAGCACCTCGATGGCCACAGCGTCGCCATTGCCGATTCCATCCACCCAGTCTGTTCTGAACAGGCTTTTTGATTATTTTGTACTAGGGGTTATGGAATTTCGGCAATAAAAATGAAATTTTATCCTTTGTATTCGTCTTGTGATGACTTCTTTAATTTTTGCATACGAATCTTCACTGTTTTGAACGCATTCGGGAACTTTTCCTGTAGTCGAACACGCATAAACTCTTGCTGCTTGGCGTAGAATCCGCAGAAAATCTTCATTCGGGAACCATGAACACTGTTCCGATGAAAAAACCCTTCGCATCCAAGGAAAAACCCTGCCGTTTTGTATTCTCATCAATGCACGCCAGCCAGTCATCACTCCTAATGCTCTTCCACTGCTAATAAAATAGCCTCTCCGTGCTCTGCAAATCCATTCGCACACACTTCCATCATTTCACTACCTCTCGTCCTCCTCTTCCAGAAAAAACCCCCAAGGCCATGGCGGACAAAGGAAAAAAGCCACTCGAGGAGAACAACTTCCCATCAAAGAAGCAAACCATTCGAGAGTAATCTTCTCTTCTCATCCCTTCTCTTGATTTTGATTGCAATCTTGTGATTCATCTTTCTTTGATTTCAGCCTCGATCTGTTGCCGGAGGACATCTTTGGTACTGAAGAAATCCTTGAGTACATCCTCTCCGATTCCTCAACTGAAGAAGAAAATGCCACGCACGAGCAAAAGACCAACCATCAACTGCGTCGTCGCATTCGGCATCTAGAACACGATCTGCGGGACATCACCGCCCGTTGCAGTGCCGAACGCGAATGCCGCATGAGTTTGGAGGCGCTGGTAGGCGGTAAGATCTTCAGCCTCATTTGACTCTCATGTTCAAGTTCAGACCTCGTGCCTGATGATATTCTATTCTTCTTCTTCAGATGTGTCCGACAAGTACAACAACCTGAAGGCCGCCTGGGACAGCTTGATGGAAGCTGCAGAACATGCCAGCCCCCAAGGTTTCCACGTCACCGTCACGGTGGTCTTGGAGCGGCTGAAGAGGGAAGAGCTCAAGAGGAAAAGCTGAACCAAAGAAATGAAGCTACTTTCACTTCTTCCTCCAGGCATTCTTCTTCCTACAGGCCTTCTTTTGTAATCTTAGATAACTGTGTTGTTAATAGAGGAACCTGCAAGAACGTTTGTAATGCAAAATATTTCGTGCTAAGGGCAACACACTTTAGTATTGGCCATTTTTCCTTTTGTCAGTATTTTTTTGATCTGAAGGCGGCTCCTTTCCTGAATGCCGGCTATTTCCGTGTTTCTGATGCTTGTAATAGCAATCAATGATCAACTTCAATACTAGGATAATATTTCTTCCGTTTATAACAGCAGTGAATTCTTCTCCTAGCAAAGTTTTCAAGATGTACGCATTTCCAGGCGTGCACCTAACCACCCGAAAGGGACCTTCCCAATTCGGGGACCACTTGCCGAATGTACTGTACTTAGTTCCAATCGGCAATAACGCTTTCCAAACCAAATCTCTTTCTGCAAATTGCTTAACCTTTACCTTCTTGTTATATTACTTGGCAACCCGCATTTTGTTTTTCTCAATATTCTCCAAGGCCCTAAGACGAATCATGTGCAAATCTTCTAATTCGTCCATCATTAAGTCATTGTAATCCTTGAAACTTAAATCCTTTTGCAATACTACTCTCCTTGACTCTGATTGCATTTCCCATGGCAAGACAACATGATGCCCATAAACCAACTCGTAAGGAGATGTCTGTGTAGCTCCATGAGGAGCCATTCAGTAAGCCCACAAGGCTTCATTGAGTACCAAATGCCACCTTTTTGTCTTCTGATCAATCTTCTTCTGTATAATCTTGATCATGATCTTGTTATAAGCCTCTGCCTGACCATTAGCTTGAGCATAATAAGGAGAAGAATTTAATAATTTGATCCCCATATTTTCAGCAAAATCTCTGAACTCTAAAGATGTAAACTGAGTTCCTTGATCGGTTGCAATTGTTTGAGGAATTCCAAATCGGTAAATGATATGCTCTTTGACAAACTCAACCATATTTTCTGATGTCACTTTCTTCAATGGAATTGCCTCAACCCATTTAGTGAAATAATCTGTTGCTAAAAGCACAAACTTATGCCCCTTGCTATATGGAGGATTTATCTGGCCAATCAAGTCTATTCCCCATCCTCTGAATG
This sequence comes from Cenchrus americanus, assembly GCA_947561735.1. NCBI lineage: Eukaryota > Viridiplantae > Streptophyta > Magnoliopsida > Poales > Poaceae > Cenchrus > Cenchrus americanus. The sequence continues at coordinate 24,679,165 of OX387241.1, read as the reverse complement.
GCCATGGCTTGATAATGGGATTCAAAGATGATGTTGGAACTCTCTGAATATTTCCAAACTTTTGACAATCTTGACACCCTTTGTAGTATTCAAAGCAATCTTCCAGCATTGTCGGCCAATAACATCCAGTCTTCCTAATGACCCACTTCATTCGGTAAGCCGACTGATGTGCTCCACACAGCCCATCATGCACTTCACACATCATCCTCTTTGCTTCTTCTTGACCCAGGCATTGTAGCAAGACCCCATCCAATGATTTGTAATACAAACGTCCATCAAGAAGAACAAACTTTATAACTTTATACCTGAGCTTCCTAGAGACCTTTCAGGATGGATTCTCCAAATAATCAGCAATTTCTTTTCTCCAATCATCTTGCGCTAGATCACTCCCAAAAGAATATACATCGATGGCAAACACTTCTTGATTCTCTCTATAACCCGAAGCACTTTGAGCTAACATGTTTGCCTCTCCATTGTTTTCCCTAGGAATATGTTGCAGAATCACTAACTGAAAACTTTTCAGGATTTCCTTGCACTCCTCGTAGTAATTTCTCAGGATATCATTTCTACATTCATATTGGCCATTCAATTGTTTTATAACTAGCTCTGAATCTCCAAAAATATCAACTGAAATAGCCTTTGCCTCTTTCAAGTATTGAAGCCCTCTGAGCAATGCTTCATACTCAGCTTGGTTATTTGTGACACTAGGTTGAATAGGAATAGCAAACTCAAACATTTCTCCCCTGGGTCAAATTAATAAAATTCCTACTCCACCACCTTTGCCACATGAAGATCCATCAAAGAACAAAGCCTAAGGAGTAATCTCAAGTAAATTAATTGATGGATCACAATGTTCAGTAATAAAATCAGCAACAATCTGTCTTTTAACAACTTTTGGCGACTCAAACCTTAATTCAAACTCAGACAAGGCTAAAATCCACTTGCCAATCCTTCCATTCAAAATTGGCATAGACAACATGTGTTTAATTACATCAAATTTCGAATATAAAATGCATTCGGCATTCAACAAATAGTGCCGAAATTTTGTACATGAGTAATAAACACATAAGCAAAGCTTCTCTGCAGCCGAATATCTTGTTTCGGGATCAAGCAATTTTCGGCTAAGGTATGCAACTACTCTTTCCTTTCCTTCAAATTCTTGTATAAGGGCCGATCCAATGGTTTGGGTATCGTCCGCCATGTACAACTTAAAAGGCTTGTTCAATTGTGGAGGTACCAATACTGGTGGTTCCTTCATGTATTCCTTGATTTCATTGAAAGCCTTCTGTTGTTCGTCACCCCATACAAACTTCTGATCCTTTTTGATTCTTAACAATGGAGAAAAAGGCAACACCTTTAGTGACAAGTTTGAAATGAATCTTCTCACAAAATTGATTTTGCCAAGCAATGACTGCAATTCCTTAAGATTGGTTGGAGGAACAACTTCATCAATAGCTTTCATGCTCTTCTTGCCAACTTCTATTCCTCCTTCATGCACCAAAAATCCCAGGAACTCTCCAACCGAAACTCCAAAAGCACACTTGTTCGAGTTCATCTTAAGCCCATGTTTTCTAGTGCATTCTAGAGTTTTCCTCACATCATACAAATGTGATTCATGATCCAATGACTTGATCATGACATCATCAATATATATCTCCACAATTTTGCCGATCAACTCGTGAAAAATATAATTCATGGCTCTTTGATAAGTTGCACTAGCATTTTTCAACTCAAATGTCGTGACAATCAACTCAAACAAGCCTATATGTCTAGGACATCTGAAGGTTGTTTTTGATACATCTTCTATTGCCATAAAAATTTGATTGTACCCTGCATTGCCATCCATGAAGCTAATAACTTTATGTCCAGCAGCAGCATCAACCAACAAGTCAGCGACGGGCATTGGATATCCATCCATGGGTGTAGCCCTGTTTAGATCTCTAAAGTCTATGCAAACCCTCATCTTTCCGTTTTTCTTGTAAACAGGAACAATATTAGAGATCCATTTTGCATATCTGCATGGCCGAATGAAATTTGCTTCTATTAATCTCTCAACCTCTTTTTTCACGTCGGCCAATACTTCATCTTGTAGATCTTTCGGGGAGGTTGCTTGTAAGGTCTAAAACCAGGCTTGATTGGCAACCGATGCTCAACAATGGAACGATCCAAACCAGGCATCTCTGAATAATCCCAAACGAAGCAATCTTTGTACTCTTTTAGTAGCTTAATTAACTCTTTTTTGAAGTTTGAATCCAAGTTAGCACTGATGAATGTCGGCCTTGGCTTGTCACCATCTCCAATGTCTATTTCTTCCAATTTATCGGCCGACATAAATCCACGTCCCAACTTTCCATCAGTTCCATCAATTGGATTCTCCATTAAAAATTACTATAAGAGCCAACTGCTTGAATCGGCTGTTGATCACTGCTGACTGGTTCAACAGGACCTTCACCCCAGTCCTTGCCTGAGAAGCAATCTATGCCTTGATACTCCCAGAAGGCTGGTTCCACGTTAGTCACGCTTACTGAATCATCTGCTTGGACAACTTCTACGTCATCATCCACCCATTGAACAAGCTGTTGATGCATAGTAGATGGAATGCAACAGTTTGCATAGATCCAATCTCTTCCAAGCAGCAAGCTATATGCCCCTTTACCTTCAATGACAAAGAAGGTCGTAAGCAGAGTCTTAGATCCAATCATCAAATCCACATGCACACAGCCCTTGGTGTCTGAAGGATTTCCAACAAAATCATTCAGAACTATGCTTGTTGGCGTCAAATCTCCAGGGCCCATACCAAGCTTTCTGAATGTAGTGTACGGCATCACATTGACAACAGCTCCTCCATCAACAAACATCTTGGTCAATAGCTTCCCGTTGACATACCCTCTTAAGTACAGCGGTCTCATGTGCCGATTCTTGGCTGGCTTGTCAAAAGTAGCTTTCTTGGCCAACACTAATTGTGCCATTAATCCAAGTTGCTTGGCTTCATCCATGTCTGGCAATACCTCTTCCTGCACAATCTGATTAGCTGGAGCCATGAATTCATTCGGCAAGAAGCATACCATGCACATAGGAGCCGAACGACCAGATTCGTCAGGCTTGTCTTTTGGGCGCCACACATGTTTCCTCTTGATCCCTGCCTGCTTCAGTTCCTGATTCCTCAAGCGCTGAACCCTTCTCTTTTGGCTTCTCCTCAAACTAGGTGGGCACCACTGTCCTTTTTGCCATACATACCCTTGATCTTCTTCTTCTTCATGATCAACCCACCTGTGATCAGCATATCTTTTCTTCGGTTGATCATCAATCCTGTTTATTTTTAAACGCCGACCATCGCTAGGATGCACCCTACCAATTCTTTCATGGACGGATAGCGATTGGCAATGTCTTGCCTGTATTCGGTATACTTGTCGCTGCATTCGGGGCAGTTATTTTGCGTGGGAAGCTTCAAACCCTCATTCCAACAGTGTATGAAGAAGGCACATCCCTAATGTGCACACTCTTGCTCTCGCATATATTCTTATTGTTCCTTCCTGCACATCTCTTCTTCATATCTCCGCTTCTCCTCATCGTACTTACGCTTCTGGTAGCGCTCCTTTTCTTGCTGACGCTGCCACTTGTTGAGGAGAATACGCGAAGTCACTCTAGGTTTAGAGGATTCACCCACTTCAATTTGACTTTTCAGAAAGCGAGGCTCTCCCTTATGGATCTGTTCAAATGTTACTTGTCGAGCGGGATCAACTAAGCCATCCTGCTTCGCCTTTGCCGAAGTCAAAACTTTCACTTTTCCTTTCTCTTAAACAGCATTCAGCATGTTGATTGAGAACCCAATCATGTTCTGAGTAAAAGGATTACCATCCAATTTCATCTTATTATCGAACTTCATATGACCTTCTTGGATAGCGTTTTGAATTCTCGTTCTGAAGACCCTGCACTCATTGATGGAATGAGAATTTCTGTCATGAAATCCACAGTACCTCTTTTCTTTCACTCCATCAGGCTGAAGCATATAATGCCCTTCTGGCAACTTGATTCGGCCTTCTTTCACGAGGAATTCAAAGAGCTTATCTGCCTTGGTCACATCAAAATCATAGGTGCCTTTAGCTTGCTTGATCCACCTCTAATTTATTGTCAATGGCTCTTTGCCCCACACTATCTCTGCTGCAGCTATTTCCTCTTCATCATCATATTCATCTCCTTGATCTGCCCTTTCGAGGAATTGATTGTAGATGTTAGCTATGTCATTGTGTTTGACAAATCTAGAGTCTTTCTTGAAGCCATATGCTTGATTGCTCATCAACGACAGTCAGTGTGACAGCTGACCAAGGTCATCGAATTCCATGCCGAATAGCTTCTCCCGAATAGCTGGCAACATCCCTGCTACAGCCATACCAGCCAATTGATCATTCGGTATGTTCAAAGAGAAGCACATGCTTTTTGTCTCTCTGAACCTCCTGAGGAACTCCATTAGTGTTTCATTGTTTCTCTACCTCAAGGTAGTCAGATCAATTAGCTTTTTCTCATTACTGCCAATGAAATAATGAGCATGAAACTTTTGCTCCAAATCCTTCCAAGAGCAGATTGAGTGTGCAGGTAGAGAAGTGAACCATGTAAACGCCGGGCCTGTCAATGACAGAGGGAAATATCTAATTCTGAAGGCCTCATCAGCAGAAGCTTCCCCAAGCTGTATTAGGTACCGGGCTATATGTTCCACAGTACTGGTATCATCTTGCCCTGAAAACTTGGTGAACTCCGAGGGGACTTTCACCCTGTTCGGTAAAGCCACCCTGTGGTACCATTCCGGAAAGGGAGGTGTATATACATGTCCTTGGTTCTTAGGCTTTAGACCGAATTGATTTTGAAGCACATCGGTCATTCTCTTCATCAGGAGATCAACATTGGTATCTTGATTCCCTGGTCCTCCAATAGGCATCCCTGTAGTAGTACCATACCTAGGATTCGGGAGAGCATCAACAGCACTATAATCCATGAATTCTGAATACCCGTTCCCGTACATGTTTCTTTGCAACCTGTTATTTGTCGGGGCTATCCTGTAGGTAGAGACACGTTGAACTCCAGGAGTGCTGAATGCCATCTCTCCATACGTGCGTGGATTAGGTATTGCTTGATGAGGGTTCTGCCGAATTGGTTGACCATCCACGTGCTGAGTTGGCTGAACACTTACACTCTGTGGAGGCGGCTGTACACTTGCATCTTGCCGAGATGGTTGACCAGCAGCGGCAGCACTTGATTCACCTTCAAAATGTTTGTCCACGCTTGGGCCAAAGACACCAACCATCATCTGTCAGTTGCTACTCAAAAATGCAGTGTTGTGTCTAGCCATTATTTCTTCCATAGTTTGCTGTATCATAGCAACAGCCTCTTGTTTCTCTGCAGCAGATGTAGCATCAGACTCCCCTAGCATCAGAACTCTTGGCATATCTGTTCTGAGGAACGGCACACCACTCCTATTCTTGGAGAAAGACATCAGACACTTCTGTTGTAATTGGTCCATAGCTTCTTTCAGTTGTAATTGATGTTCTGAAGATAGTTCATTGAATGTGACATCCAGGACAACTTGGATATCAAGCATCTTGATCAATTTGAGTGTCCCACCGGGTGTGCCAAAAAGTGTGTTGACGCAAAATCAGCACCTCACGCCAAGCACACAGCAAGCCGAATTAGCTGGCTTAACACACGTGACCCGAGCGTCAGAATCCGGAAACGTGCCAGTCAATTTTCCCTGAAACTGACAAAGGACGAAAAAGGTTAGATAAAACCTGGAACTTGTCGGGTGGTACCAGATAGTTCCATATTTACGGCTATAAAGCCAGTCAGAAAGACATATAGCTACAACAAGTGTCAGCAATTCGTACACCATTCGGGAACTGATAAAACATGTAAACAGGACATAGCCGAATGTATGACGTAAGTGTGATGAAAATCGGTCTTCATTTAAACAACGTTGCAGCACATAACCATGACCGAATATCAAGGACAAATCATAATAAAATAAATAAAAGTGAAGCACAATCATAAATTTGCAGTAAACATGCATGCATAGACCAAAAGCACTAGTCTACCGCATGTCTAGGTACTTTCAAACCCGTCGAGCATGACATCAAACAAGTTAATCCACCGCATGATACAACTTGTTTGAATCACACCACCAACCAAGAATAGATCAATCCACCGCATGATACAATCTAAACATGGAAGGCTAAAAGCATACATTATTTAAAACAAGCTTATGAACGTGTTTCACTCGTGATGGGGTTGCCGAATACAGCTGTACAGCCGATTCGGGTTCCGCGGAGAAGGAACAAACTATGCTAGATTAACAAGCTTGAACCCGCAACACGTGACAATCTAGATCGAATTGAATTCAGCTATTAGAGAGCACATGACCCGTTCGCCACGTCGAGCCAAAGATATGAGCATACAACACGTGGATCACAAACAAGATAGAGCCGAATCTAGTCAATCTAAATTGGGCAACAAGATTGTTACATGAATTAAACATAAGAAGAAAATTCAAAGCAACACACGGTAACTTGATGAATCTATCAGATCTTGCCAAATCTAATAGAGCCGATAACTAGCTCCGAGCTAGATCTTAGCCTACCGCATGGCTCATGATCCAACAAGAATGCCTTCTTGAACCAAACTTAAATCCACTGCATGATACTAAGCATGGTAACAAGACTACTGTCACACCGTTTTTCCGAAGAAAACCAAGTGCAAACCTACATGCATGCCAGGATCAAGTTTCATGCATATAGTGACATAAAAGTGAATACAGAAACAGTATCACGTAAGAAAAAGAAAGATTGTCAGAGATTTACGCTTAATCCTGGAAACGAAGGCTCCAAACATCACAGGCAGTCGACTGGGGGTTGCGTATGCCTAGCTCCCGCAACATCTTCATGGCAGCTTCCTCTCTCTGAGCAACAATGTTTATAGCAAGGGTGAGCACTTGTCGTACTCAACAAGTGTGGGGAAAGAGAATGAATGCAAAAGCTTTATAGTGGACTGGGCTATAAGCATTTAAGCAATTTTAGTTGGTCAAGTTTTATTAGCACCTACTTACTAATAAAGTATAAGTTTATACCAACCCACATTAAGCATAAGGTAAGAGGTACGCCATAAGCACATGGCAAGCATAACCAGAGAGAACGATTTAAGTCCATCTTCAAGTTTAATTATCATGTGAGGGTCCAGGCCGCTCTTGACCGTGAGCAGGGCTAATCGATTAGTTTTACACTTTGCATAGGTTGTACATCTTTACCCACAAGTCGCGTAAAAACTCCGAAGAGCTTTGCACCCAACCACGCTGTGCAAAAGTAGGCACAATACCACACTACCGAGGTGTGGTTGCATAGGGACGCTACGAGGCCTTTACAAAGAGTCCTCCCGTGCGTATTAGTCCATAGTAGTATGTCATAGAGGCTATCTTTCGTACCACACTTCTATTACGGACGGTCAGCCATAGATTCTTCCGTTCCAACACCGCTCCGGAATAGAAGAGCCATAAAAGCATTCCTCCGTCCCCAACCTACTATGCGAGTAAGAACCACACAAAGACTTCCCTAATTACTCGGCCAAGACCAAGGCCATATAGTCCTTGTGGTTGCACTGTTGTCCTGGGTGGTTCTCCATGTTCCGATTAAACATATGGTCTTGTATTAAACAGAGATATATAGCATCAAAGTAAAGCATGTTCATCATTGTTGTTCATTAAAACCACCATAACCCAGGTATAGAAACTAAGCATAGCTACCCAACATAAATGTAAACCCAGGTTAACAAGGAATGATCAAGCAAAGACTAGGATAAACCTTAATAGGAACCCATCGAAATTAATGCAAGCAATGCAATGAGTGATTAAATATAATTCTTAGGACAAAAGATCAAGGACACACTTGCCTTTAACCAAAGTAATGTCGTTGCTCAGAATATCTTCAACCTCTTGCTCTTCAAAGCTTCTCGAACAACGTTCGTTCTACTCGCATCAATCATCGGGCACAAACATACACAAAACAAACAAACAAGCATGCTAAGAACAAAGCACCAATCAAAAGAAACTTTAAAAGAACGCACTAAAGGATAGGCTCGATTAGATGGATCACTAAAGCACACAAACTGTGCTTAGAGGAAGAAAGGCTTGGTTTGCTTTAAAGAGATGGTTGTGGAAGATTGAGCAAGGACCGGAAAGATCACACTCAGATAGAGCTTGAAAAAGAACGTCTACCGAACGTTTTGCATATATGAAAGAACAAGTCTATGAGCTAGGTTCATTTTAATTAACAAAACAATTATAAACGATATTTCAGAAATAAAATACCCTATGTTGACATTAATGCTATATTAAACTTTATTTACGAAACCGGTGTAAAGAACTAGTCAAGTTTTATTAACAAAGATTCAGATATCGATTAAACTGATTAAACATTTAATTTAGAAAAAACTAAACTATATGAACAATCTAAACGAAACTTTGTAATTCGAGTAGATCATATTATTATTAAAAACATTATGGTATTGACATTAATCATATTAATATTTATTATAAAAGCCGATGTAAAAGCCTAATCAAATTCTAATTAGAAAATATTAATTAACTATTAAACAAATTAACATTGGGTTTACGAAAACCGAGATAAAGATCTAATTAACTTTTATGTATAAAAACATGTGATAGAAACATTAATCAAATTAAATTTGCTTATGAAAAACGATGTATAGATCTATATAGCTTTTATTTGGAAAAGACATGCATAACTAGACATTAATCAAAATTAATATTAATTTTACTTTCAGAAACAAAACATGGTGAAAACACACCACTAATGCGTGCTTTACATTATTATGAACCTAACACAACTTGAATGGATGAAATCGGAGCTAAGACGAAGATTCTAGGAGCAAAACAAGATTACAGGGACCTAGTCGCGATTAACCGTAGATTTCCAGGAGTAGCTGAAAAGATTCCCGAGACACGGTAAATAGTGCTCGTGAAAAGGATAAAACTCAGGGTTAGATCTATAAAAGTGCTTGGGATGGATTGGATCTAAGGAATCTAATAGATCTAAGGGTTATTTGGAAAACTTGCAAGACATAAAGAAAAACATATTTATTTCATGGTTCTCCAGGGATCTAAGTGCAAAACTGTCAACTCCATCCCCTACCTTCGGTTAGATTGCCAGGAAGACCGGCGGCGGACAGGAGGGTTGGCCGGCGGGATTGGGGCGCTCCGGCGACCCTAGAGCTTGGCTGAGGTGGGGAATCGAGAGAGGAGAAGGAGGGGAACTTCGAGGGGCGCTCACCGGCGGCGGACGCGAAGGGAAGCGGCCGGTTTCGGCGGTCAACGCCGGCGGCGAAATTCTCGGTTGCGGCCGACTCGGCTTCCGGTGGGCGGCGGCGCGCGCGCGTGGATGGCGGCGCGGCAGCCAGGTCTAGGGCTCGCGCAGCTTGGGCGCCGCCCTTTATAGGGCGCGGGGCACGGGGGCCGGCCCGGGCGGCGGCCATGGCCGGGGCCGCGGTCGGCCTCGGCGGGGCGGATGGGCCCCGCCGGGCCGGGCGGCTAGGCCGGCGCGGGCGGGCCGAGGCGAACTGGGTCGGGCCTCCGGGCTCGGCCCAGTTAGATAGGAAATGTTTTTTTCGAAATATTTTTCCTGTGCAAAGATAAATCCAGATTTATCTAGATAAATCGATAAAGCCACGAAAAATACCCGAAAAATTCCAAAAAATTTCAGGAAAATTCCCAGAGCTAGATTAAGACATGAACAATCCAAATAAAGCATTTGGTGCTCATGAAAAAGATTTTAGAGCCTCCTAATAAATAGAAATAGCTCAAGGAAAATGAGAATAAATTCCAGAAAAATCCGGAAAATTCTCGGGAGAGTTTGGACAGCTCCTAAACGCATTTTTGAAACCTTTTACACTCAAAAACCACTAGATGCATCAGCGTGAATGCAACACACATAACTTTGTTTTGATTCGGAAAATCAAACAAAGGATTTTTCCTATACTATATTCCCTGTAAAGAAAAATAAATGTGGGAAAATTTTTAAAATTATGAGAAAATCGTTATTTAATTATTCTTTCTATTCACATCCTGAAATTGGAAATTTCAGGGTGTGACAACTACTTGCATCACGGTCTAAATCCACCGCATGATACTAGACATGATACAAGGTTGCCGATGCTTACGGAGGTCGACGGGTCGATGGCTCTTCTCAAAGAACTCGACGACTCGACTAGAAGGACTCGAAAGTTGGCATGGGGCCGGTTTGTTGTGAAATTGTTCGATGCCTATTACAAACACTATGGGTTCATATTTATACCCTGGCTCTAACACGACTCCTAATCGACCACGATTACAACATTTATTGCCTAATGGCGTCATGTCCGTCTCGCACCCGCCATCAATTCATCCCTTCTTTATATTCAAGCCACGTCATCACGCATTCCCGAATGCTCCTCTTCCAAGCGTGAAACAACTCTCCTGCCGAATGATGACGTACTCTCGACCGCAGACGTTGTGACCAAATGCTTTGAGGAAAACCTCTTGCTGAATGGTGCTCTTCTCCCAAATTCAGCCCAAAGGTCAGTCTCTTCCCTGTACCAATTTTTGGTGTCAACAGGTTCACAACTTTTGAGGCATGACAGTCTTTAGGGGATTCTTTGTCTCCTCTTGCGTCATCTATGCTTCTGACTTGAACGTTTGCATATTCTCTTCTCCTGTGTTCGGGGATCTTATCCGGATTTTCGGATACCCCCCAACATTGGTGCCCACCGTGGTTCAGCCGAAAAACAACTCACGGTGCCACCACAGAAGAGGTCGAAGAAGAGAGACCAATCAAGAAGACCACCATCAAGACGAAGACAATGGAATCTCTCACATTCCTGAACCGTCAAACATCACAGACCAAGAACAAAGAGCAAAACTTGAGGCATCTTAGAAAACAGCACACATCCTAGAACAACTTCCAGAGCAGCAAGCTCAAGAAAACGATGATGACGACGACGAAGCTATAGACAAGGAACTAGAAATAGTTCAGCAAAAAATACAGCAGCTGCAGAAAGAAAAAGAAAAATTTGCAAGCCAACTGCAAGCAAAAAAGAAAGTGTCGACGAAGCCGTGGCGGTCGGTGATGAAGCCGCGACGGTTGGAGCTGAAGTCGACTAGTTGGAGGTGGATCCGACTAGTTGTTGATCTCGCGGGAGCCGTCCTCAACTAGTTTTCTAGTTGAAACCAGTCGAGATGAGTAGTCGAAGTAGTCGTACGCCCAGAAAATGATGTCGTGGCGGTGTACGGCGTAGTCGATGTAGAGTCGCTGCTTCCGAGAGATGAGTACCCGCGGCGCATGGCAAGGTTGACACAGAGCCTGTGCGGCCGGGTGACGAGTAGTTGCGGCGCGTGTACGTCCTCTGTGTGCATCAAGCAACTTGCTGCAGCTTGCTGGTGCATCTTGTGTGTGCGCACGAGTAGTAACTTCAGCCAATTGCATTTGTCTTCTTCACGTAGAAAAAGTAGAGTAGCAGGCTCCGGGTGCGAACAGTAATTTGCAGCTTGTGTAGTAGCCTCGATGTCTCTGTACGGCAGGAACAAAGAATAGTACAGGCGAGCAAAGCTGCAGAAGGTCAGCCCACATGCGTGATTGGTCGGAAGGCTTTGAGTACTCGACGAAATCGAGTTGCGTCAGACTAGTACAATCCGGGCTGCGCGTCCTGATCTTGATTGATGCGCCAAGTTCAACAGACGAATTGCTTCCAATCTTGCATGATGCACCATTGCACCAGCTTCGGACTCGAATTCTAATATTGATTTTTGATAGGCTTCGAGTGCATGTCACCGGGTCAACCGGAGTCGAAACCGTTCTGAACTCGTACGCAGAAATTCGACAAGTTGCCGAGGGAGCTTAGGATGAATTTGAACCTGACGATTGGCTTGGAGAGATTGATTTTGATGGATAAGGTCCTTCGAATTCGCCCGATGATCGTGACGATGGCCCCACGGTGGGCGCCAGCTGTCGGTGTTTAAACCTCTCGACCTCCATGGGAGGTACCCGCAGCAAGGTAGAAGGTAGGGATCGCCATGATCTGGAACCCGAAGGTACGCGCGAGGACACAAGACACGATATTTATACAGGTTCGGGTAGCCGGAGTAGCTACCCTACGTCCTGTTTAGATTAGTATTGCGCCCTACGCTTGGTGTTGTTCCCCGGAGGGATTGAGGATGTCCTCCTAGGTACCCCGCCCTCCTTTATATAGTCCAGGGGGCGGGTTCCTAGTCGGTTACAAGGCAGGAGTCCTAGTAGGATTACACAGAGCGAGTCCTAGTAGGAGTACAGGGGAATTCTAGTAGGAATCTGTCTTCTACTCTTCCTCCTTCCTTGCATGAGTACCCGGGGTGTATTCCCGACAGAAAGGCCTCTGAAAAGCTAGAAACACTCAATCAGGCAAAAGAACAAATTGAAGCAATACAAAGAGAGATAGATGAAATGAAAGAACAAGAAAATAGTTCACTTCGGCAAGAATCACCACTCCAGAACTCTGGACCAAACAGAAGAACCCTGAAAGAAAAAATTTTCGCGGGAAATGGAATCTCACAGTTCGTGGATTCTGAGTAACCACTATCTATAGGGCTACAAACCGCACCATGGCCACCAAAGTTCAAACCAGTTTCCCTTCCAAAGTACAATGACTTCGGTAACTCTAGGCAATTTCTCATGAGATATGAATCAGTAGTGAATTCGGTAGGAGGATATGATGTTGCACTAGCCAAATCTTTCATCATTACCTGCGAAGGTCCAGTTCTGAACTGGTATTCTTTGCTACAACCACATTCAGTCTGCAGCTGGGTCAACCTCAAGGAAAAATTCATGCAAGCATTTCAGATGTTCCACGACGCAACAGCTGAGTCATCAGACCTGTATAACTGCAAGCAAAAAGATAGAGAGCCATTACGGAACTTCGTAAGAGGAGGATTCGCACCCAGGGGAAGAGGAAGAGGACCCCCGAGACCCACGAATCACAACCCAAGAGACTCGTACTTCTATTGTCAGTATCATGGAAGAGGACATAACATTGAAGGGCGCCCAGAAACCAAGAAGAACATCGCAAGAATTCAGCAAGAGAAAGCTATGATGAGAACCGCATCCTCAATGCCGAACCAACTTCGCCCGAATTTCTGGCAGCCACAGTTCATGAACTCTCAACCAAGTCCAGTTGCAATGCAGCAATTTCAACAACCACAACCATCATGGCAACCCTCTCAACAGTTTTTCCCTCAGTCGTAGGCAATTCAGTCAATCCAGCAAACGCAGCCAATTCGAGAAATTTTGCCACCACCACCTGATAGTGCGTCAAGGCCAGAATCAAGTTCAAGACCTCAGAACTTGAATGCCTTGCCATCTTTCGGGACCATCATGTGAATTTCAAGAGGGTCAGCCATGGAATTCGAAACTAAGAAGCAAAGAAACAATTACTCCAGGTCTGTGAACACCATCATCAACGACGGTCCAGCTGCCCGACCAGAGTGGGCCAAGGTGCCAATCACTTTCACTGAAGAGGATTTCACCGCAAATGACAATGATGCCATGGTCATCGAAGTGAACATAGCTGGATGGGTTATCGGAAAAATTTTGGTAGACAATGGAACCTCGACAGACATTCGAGAAAATGAACCTGAGTCAGCATATGCTGCACCCGCCAGAGTACCCATTGCAAGGTTTCGAAGGAAAACCAATCAAGCCAGTTGGAGAGGTATCACTTCCCATATCTTTCGGAGATCTGGACAACGCTAGAACAGAGACCCTCACATTTGATGTGGTCGACATTTATCATCCGTACCTCGCGATTTTCGGTAGAGGCTTCATGAACAAATTTGATGCAGTCATAAGACATCAATTCTTGTGTATGAAGATACTAGCGCCCAAAGGGGTTATCACAGTGATAGGCGATCAACAAGAGGCCAGAAACCTAGAAAAAGGCCATACTCCAGGCAAAGTCAGTGTGTATCAGCTGAAAACAACTGAAGAAAGAAAGGAACCTTACGAAAAGGCCAAGCGAGACAAAGAAAAGATCGAGATAGCAGCTGATGGTGAAACCAAGAAAGTATACCTGGACGATATGCCCGATAGAGAAGTCACAATTGGGGCTCACCTCAATCTCGAAGAAGAGAAAGAGCTCATACAATTCTTGAATAAGAACAAGGATGTTTTCGTCTGGTCAGCCAAAGATTTGCAAGGTGTCGACAGGGACATCATCGAACATGCCCTGGAAACAGATGAAAAAATAGCGCTGAAAAAGCAGAAACTTCGGAAAATGTTCGAAGAAAAAGTAAAAGCAGTTGAAGCTGAAGTGCAAAGGCTGCAAGACGCGAAAGTGATTAGAGAAGTGAAATATCAAGTATGGCTGGCCAACATTGTACCAGTGAAAAAGAAGAATGGAAAATGGAGAATGTGTATAGATTTCACGGATTTGAACAAGGCATGCAAGAAGGACGATTTTCCCTTGGAAAGGGTACATAAAATCGTAGACGATGCAGCCAATAGTGAGATTCTCTCACTCCTGGACATGATTTCAGGATATCAATAGATAAGAGTACATAAAGAAGACGAAGAGAAGACAAGCATTATCACCTCCTTTGGAACGTTTTGTTTCGTGAGAATACCAGAGGGGCTGAAGAACGCAGGATGCACATTCTCGAGAATGATAGCAATAGTCCTTCATCCTCAACTTCGAAGAACATTTTAGCATACGTGGATGACATAGTCGTCAAGAGTGTCCAGAGAAGAGATCATATCAGTGATCTAGCAGAGACATTCACGAACTTGAGAGCAGCGAACTTGAGGTTGAATCCTGAAAAGTGTGTTTTTAGCATTCACAAAGGGAAAGTTCTCGGATGCCTAGTCTCAACAAAGGGCATAGAGGTGAATCCCAACAAAATCAAGGCACTGATACAGATGCAAGACCCAGTTTCCGTGAAGGATGTGCAAAAACTGACAGGGAGAGTAGCCGCGCTCAACAGGTTCATTCCTAGGGCTACAGAAAGAAGTCTACCATTCTTTCAAGTTCTCAGAAGTACCAAGAATTTTCAGTGGTCCGAAACTCACAAGCAAGCTTTCCAAGAACTAAAAGATTACCTGTCTAACATGACCAAGTTGTGCCCTCCTGAGCCAAGATGGCCACTTCTGCTATATGTGTCTGCATCAAATGCGGCAGTGAGCGTCGTGCTAGTGCAAAAAAAGGAAGAAGAAGAAAAGCTCAAGCAGATCCCAGTGTATTTCGCTTCAGAAACCCTCTCTGGCTCAAAAATCTTCTATTCTAAGCTGGAGAAGATTGCATACGCAGTCATCATGGTTGCGAAAAAGCTGAGACATTACTTTGAGGGTCACAGAATAAGAGTCATCACCAATCAACCACTGAACGACTTGTTCGCAAATAGAGAGGCATCTACCCGAATCATCAAATGGGGCGCTGAACTCTCATAATACATTGTGGACTTCGAAAGAAGAAGCGCGATAAAATCGCAAGTCCTGGCAGATTTCGTCGTGGATTGGACTTCGCCAACTCAAAATCTAGATGAAGAAATTCCTACACCTTGGATAGTGCAGTGCGATGGAGCTTGGTGTCACAAGGGAGTCGGAATTTGAGCAGTTGTAACATCTCCGGCGAGAGTTGTGATAAGATATGCAGCTCGACTCATATTCACGAATAACGAGCATTCCACGAACAATACAACAGAGTATGAAGCTCTACTCTTAGCACTGAGGAAGATGAAAGCCTTGGGTCAGCAAACCTTCATAATCAGGACGGATTCAAAAGTTATTCAGGAACATATTGAAAAAGAATTTGAAGCAAGGAATCCCATTTTGATGAAGTACCTTGAAAAAGTCAGAGAAATGGAAAGGCACTTCAAAGGTTATTCAGTGCAACATATTCCAAGAGATGACAATAACGAAGCAGACAAACTGGCGAAAGCGGCAGCCAGGAATCAAGAAATGCCTCCTGATGTGTTCTTCGAAATCATCAAAGAACCATCTATCAAGGAATCAAAGCCAAAAAACATAAATGTTGTGGAAACTCCCGATTGGAGAGCAGAAATCATGGCTTATCTGAGAGGCCATTACGAACCACAAGATGAGTTGCAGGAAAAGAGATTGAAATAAATGGCAAGGGGCTATGCAGTAGTAAATGGAGAGCTGTATAAATCGGGAGTCACTGAGCCATGGTTGAGGTGAATCACCTCCAAAAAAGGTCTCAAACTTCTCAAAGAAATCCATAGTGGATTCTGCGATGCACACATAGGCACTAGGGCTCTAGCAGGAAAGGCAATAAAGCAAGGATTCTATTGTCCTACCATACACATAGATGCGAAAGCACTGGTTCGACAATGTGAAGCATGCCAGAAAATGGAAAATCAACAGAATTTACCTTCCATGCCAGTTCATCTAATTCCTCTGTCATGGCCCTTGCAAAGGTGGGGAATGGATCTAGTCAGACCATTACCAGCAGCTCAAGAAAACTGCAGATTCGCAGATGTCGCTGTGGATTATTTCACGATGTGGGTAGAAGCAAAACCACTCGCGAACATCAAGGCACCAACAATTCAGAAGTTCTTCTGGCAGAACATAATCTGCAGATTTGGAGTTCCGAGAGAACTGACTGTTGACAATGGGAAACAATTCGACTGTTACACTTTCAAAGAATATTGCAAGTCTTTGGGCACTCATGTGAAATTATCATCAGTGTATCATCCGCAGTCAAACGGAGCAGTTGAAAGGGCAAATGGGCTAATATTTTTAGGAATTAAGAAGTGCTTATTTGATGAGAAGAAGGGTAAATGGGTTGATGAATTGCCGAAAGTGATTTGGTCCCACAACACTACTGTGTCAAGAGCAACAGGTTTCACGCCTTTTCGTCTACTCTTCGGCACCGAAGCAATAACACCAGAGGAAATCAAGAATGAAAGATTGAGAGTGCTGAAAGCAAAAGAAATTAAAGAGGTTGACCAGAAAGTAGAAAAAGACATGATTGAGCTTACAATCCTTGAAGCTGCTGAGAACATCGAGAAGTACCAAAAAGAAACCAAGGCATGGAAAGAAAAGAAAGTGGTTAGAAAAGACATCGAAACTAGCAATTTGGTGTTGAAAAGAAAGAAGAATGAATCCTGGGAAGGGCCATACATAGCAAAAGAAATAGACATGCCAGGAGCTTTTCGTTGGCTAGAACAGACTGGCGAAGAGTTACCATATTCGTGGAATGCTGACAGCCTGAAAAGGTACTACCCTTGAGAATTCCGGAGTTAGATAGATTTATTTTAGAGTATTTTCCTTTTTCGCAAGTTTACATTCTAGAAATCAAAATTCGAGTCACTGCAAAGGGGGCTCTAAATCAAGAGGCAAGGTTTTTAACGAGGCAGATCCTATGTAAATACTCTGTGATATATATGAAAAGAGTCGTCCCCAAAATCGTGCATTTTGTGAATTCCATCGTTCGAAAGAAAAATTCGTGAAAAGGCTCCGTGATAGCCGATATTCCACTGTGTGAAAGAAAAATCCGTGAAAAGGCTCTGTGATAGCCGATATTCCACCCGTTCGAAAGAAAAGTTCGTGAAAAGGCTCCGTGATAGCCGAGATTCCGTCATGTGAAAGAAAAAATCGTGAAAAGACTCTGTGATAGCTGAGATTCCACCATGTGAAAGAAAAATTCATGAAACGGCTTCGTGATAGCCGAGATTCCACCGAGAAAAAAGAAAGTTCGTGTAAAAGGCTTTGTGATAGCCAAAATTCCACCGTGAAAAAAAATAAAGTTCGTGTGAAAGGCTTCGTGATAGCCAAAATTCCACCGTGAAAAAAGAAAGCGCGTGTGAAAGGCTTCGTGATAGCCAGAATTCCATCGTGAAAGAGGAAGAGTTTGTGAAAGGGCTTTGTGGTAGCCAGAGGCTCCGTGAAAGCCTAAATCCCACCGTCAAAGGGATTCCCACTGAAAGGCCTGAGACAACAACAAGTTGTGGCCTAAATCCCACCGTCAAAGGGATTCCCACCGAAAGGCCTGAGACAACAACAAGTTGTGGCCTAAATCCCATTGTCAAAGGGATTCCCACCGAAAAGGCTTGAGACAACAATGAGTTGTGGCCTAGTTTCCATCATGTTAATTAAATGGTAATTGCGACCAGTCGAATGTATATGTTCTTGTAAAAAAATTCGCAAAGATTCATGAAGTACTTTCGCGATGAATATTTTCCATTTAAGAGGCAAGGGGCTGGAGTGAAAATTTGTAAATAATCATGGTTGAAGCAACTGAGGGTTCCAATATCAACCAGGGCAAGTCTGCCAAGCGAGTCAAGTCCACAAAATTCGTGAAACAAATTTTGTCGACTTGCATTACATTATTTATGATTTCAAAATTCGCAAAAGTTCAGATGATCGCAGCATTAAAAGGAAGCTTCAATTTCACTAATCTTCTTCAAAATTTGCATGCAAAACGGCAAGGTGGGGGAGGGTGACGTTTTTAATAAAGAAAACGTCTTTATTGCCTTAGTTGCATAAAATTTCGATAAAATGTTATTACAATTGCATCAAGGAATACATAATTTCTAGAATGAGAGTTCAACAACATGTCCTGGATCGTGACTATTATTTTCTACAACATCACTAGCGTAGGCGAAATCGAGTCCAGTAGTGATGGGGCTAAGGGGCTCCGTATTCAGGACCCTCGAAGAGCTTGAATTCGCAACAATGGGACTCTCGTCTTCGCGAAGAAGGAAGAACGAAGAAAGATCGAAACAATTTGTTGAAATTTAAGCGAGACGTCAAGCCAAAAATCGGTGAAATCTTGCTATGGATGAGCCTCTTTGAACAAATGCCATGCTTCACCACTGACAAACATGTTTCCATGATGAATTCGCAGTGGCATCACATCCTGCGCAGGCCCAACTTGCAGGACCTGCGCAGGTTAAAGTTTACAAAACAAGTTGTTCAGACGTCATAACCACATAACTTTACATATTTATACAAATCGCCACAAGAGGCAAATGTTTCGGCAATATCAGCCAGTGATGCAACCTTCGGAGAATTTTCTTCGTGTTCAGAGTTTTCTTCAGCATCACTGCTGCTACAACTGCTGTCGCCAGAATCTTCCTCGTTCGTGTCTGTAGCTTCTTCATCTTCATCTTCGGAAGAAGTCTCTGGTGGTGCAGTGTCTTTTCCTCGCTTCTCCTCCTCGATCAACTAAAAGAGCAAAGGAAGAAATCTAAGAAAAAACAAAAAGACAAAATTTCGTGAATACCTAAAAATCAACAAGGCTTTCTAAAGATCAACATGTTCAAGCTTAGCACGAGCAATGCTCTTGGCAGTTTCCTTTCCACCGGCGAGCCAGAATTCTCTGGTGAATTTTGCCTTGATAGCTAAGACGTCTTCATTTGGACGTAATCTTGAAGTGCTCGAAGCATCAGAAAATTGTGGAAGTTTCTCGCAAAACTTCACAAGATCCACACAGTCAAAGTCATGAAGCAGCTTCAAAATGCTTTCGACCGAGAAAACAACAGCGAAATCACTTGCACCAGAAATAACTCCAGGGAGTGCTTTAAACTCGGTGTCGATCCAGTCCATGAAATCGGAAATTCCTAAGTTGGCAGGAAGGGGAGCGGGGCGAACACCAAAGTTCTTCAGAGATTTTTCATATTCTTCAAACAACAGCTTCAGCTGGTTGATAATCTCAGAAATATTTCTCCCTGAAGTTTCCCTTTGATCAGCAAGTGCTTTCTCAAGGTCTTGGATCCTCTGTTCCTTGTTACTCAAAGTCTTGGCAAGATCGGCATTATTAGTCCTAAGATCTTCAGCAGCCTTTGAAGACTTGTCGTGATCTTTACGAAGATTTTCAATTAATCGTAGATCATCATCGTGAGTTTTCTGAAGTCTCTCAAGATCTTTCTTGGATTGTTCAAGATTTTCATCAGCAATTTTCTTGCCCTCTTCAACCATCTTCTTGTCATCTTGACACTTCTTCAGAGCCATGGCCAGTTCAGCCACCTTTTTCTCCAAATCAGAGTTTGCCGCTCGGGATAACTTGAAGTCACGGCTTAGTTTCTTAGATTCCACAAGCAACTTCTTGTTTATCTCCTCTTGCTCAGTTAAGCGTTCACAGGCAATTCTTCCCGAAATAGAAGCCTTCGCCGCGCAATCCCTATGGTGATTTATGAACTTCGATGTTGGGTACGATCGAAGAAGATCTTCAAATTCTGAAAAGTCACAAAACAAAGCCATAAGTGGAAAACTAGGAAGTTCAAAACAAAGAGGACTGCAAAAGGCAACGAACCTTTTTTACTAAGATCTTTGACGGTAACCTTCTTCCCCGAGCTCGCAGAGGGTTTGCCCAGAGAAACGGAAGTTCTCTTCGTGGAGGTGCGGAGGTCTTTCCCAGAATCACGAATAGTTTGTTCGAGCAATTGAGTTGAATGTTCTGAAACTCCTTCCCCTGTTTCATCAATAAGGATAGGCGATTTCCAAAGTGTTAAAATCTTGGACACACCACCTTCGACATCAGCCACCTCACAACCAACACTTAGCAATTCACCGGTATATGACGTACCAAAGCTTTGGTTGAAAGCAGCTACAGAGGGAGAAGGATCTTGACCCTCTGGGAGGTTTTCGCGAGTCTCGATCAGGGGAACATCATGTACGGGATCTTCACCCTTGGAATCATCATCTCAAGTTCCCTCGCGAATTCAGAAGAAACCTCTGTGGAGAGTCGAGCTTCAGCAACTTCAATCACAGCGTTAATAGCAGCAGCCATGTCAATTTCTTTCCGAACTTCAGGAATGACATCTGAAAAAGAACCAACATCCACGAATTCATTTTCAGAGCCTGGAGTGTGTTGTTCATGAAAATTGAATCTTAAGAAAGGCCAAGAAGAAAAACCTTTCTGGCTAGGTCTCGCGTGAGGACCATGTGTGGTTCGAGGACCGGTGGATGGTCGCTTCCTTGTGTGATGAGTGATTGACAACGTTGTCTGGACTGATTCTTGGCTAAGTATTGCAGGTGCAGGTTGCGGCTTGACTGGTGTTGGTGCAGGTGAAGAACAAGCGCGAAAGGTCGTCGCCGGTGAGGCCTCCAGGTGTGGAGAAGACAAGTAGGCTTCGTTCGAGGGACCCGGTGGCCAGCGGGGTCAAGTGCGGGCTGCATGGTAGAATGAACAGCAAGATGAAGTCATGGACGGTTTCTTGGTTAAGCCACAAAACCAAGGTCGAGCCGGGACATCGTGGGAGCCAAGTCATGAGTGGTGATTGGCGGAGGCTACATCAAGTTCGCGGGGTTTGCGGTGATTCACCAGAAAATCACCGGGTTACTCGGCTGAGCCACAAAGCCGAGGAGCACCGGTCTGACCGGTGTGCGACGACGCAGTCCGGAGACTTCGAAGCGGAGGACACGCGTCGGGATCGCATGGCTTGCGTCGAGGCTACGCAGGGTGCGGTCGCCGGGCATCCGTCCGATGGTGAAGACATGAAGATTTCCAAATCTGCCCTTGAGGGGCTTGTATCCCTAGTTATTAGGAAAGGGCACTTTAGACTTTCGGTTGCCTCCATATAACCCAAGAGGTGAGAGGATGGCAGCCAACTCTTGGAACCCTAGCTCATTTGTTTTCCCATTTTCCTTCCTATTTTCCTTAGGTTTTCCATAGGACTAGCAAGAGAGCTTCATGGAGAGATCTTGTTGAGAGGGATGGATGATCGGGCGGCTTGCTAGACCTTGTATGAACCTTTGTTTCATGTATAGATGATTCGGCGTGGTTCCTCCAGGTTTGGATGTGTTTTCCCCGGTTTTTCTTGGTGGTGATTTTCGGAGCCCTCTCTTGGTGATTTCTTTGGGTTGTTTTCAGGACCTTTCTCTTGGGGATTTGATGGGGGAAATTTGTGGGAACCCTTCGTGGTTCTTTGGGCTGTGATTCCCCTCCCAAATTCGTGAGTAAAGGTGCTCGATTTTGGGGTTTCTTGAGTTCTTTGGTTGGAAGTGCTCTTGGCGGGATTTCCTTGATTCCTCCTTTTTGGACGAGTTTTGGTGGGATTAAACTTGGCTATGGACTCCTCATGAGGTGTTCCTAATATCCCCAAAGTCTTGTTCAAGTCTCGTGGAGCGATTCGGGAGATCGAGGTTTGGATTTGGGGGAGTTGACCCGCGGGTCTTTGTTCATCCCGAGTCGCCCCGAGCTACACCGGTCGACCGGTGCTCTTGGCCGGTCGACCGGTGCAACCCTCGGTGGGATTTTGCTCGAGTGAATGTCTTGGTGTGTTCGCTTGTCTCGTGGTGCCGCTTGTTTCGAGTTTTGGTCGGTTTGGTGGTCGGTTGGCTTTGTTTGGTGCCTTGGGGGCTTTCGGTGTGACCGATCCCGACCGGTGGTGCTCACCGGTCGGCCGGTGTGGGTCCGTAGACTCGAGGTTTGGTGTTCTGCTGCGTTCTCGGGTCGGAAGGTTGTGTGTTGGTTCCTAGGTCCAGTGGCACTCCAGTGGCTACGTGGGCTTGGCCAACTTGGGTAGTGAGTCGGAGACGTGTGTTGGAAGCCTTGTTCATCTTGTTGGAGTTCCCATCTCATTCGAGAAGAATTTTTATCGGCTCCCATTCACTCCCCCCCTCTCTGGTTCGCCGTATCGGTCCTTCAAGTGGTATTAGAGCCGGTTCAGGTCTTTATTGACTCTAACTAGTCTAAGATCCAAGGATGGCATACCAGGAACGGGGTTTGGGTCCTCCACACTTCGATGGCAAGAACTACCAGATGTGGAGCAAGCGGATGGGTGCGTTTCTCCGTGGAAAGGGTCAGACTCTTTGGGATGTCACGGTGGACACAGGCTATGTCCAGCCGATGGACTTCCTCGCTCCAGGATCGAGGGACAGATTCGACGCCAACAATAAGGTGATCGACTACTTGTTTCGTGCTTTGTGTCAGCCTGAGTTCGATCGGGTGCACACCGAGCACTTGGCTTGTAAGATTTGGGCGGTGTTGAAGGAGGCTCATGTTGGGAACGCCCAGGTTCAGGCACGGATGTATGCGACCTACCGAAGAGAGTATGAGAACTTCACTCATCTCCCCGGTGAGTCCATCGATGCCTTGTTTCAGAGGTTCACGGTGGTTGTGAACAACATGAGGGCCAATGTGGACGTGCTCCCGTACGATGATCATGATAGAGCGGTCAAGCTCTTACACTCTTTGGATCGTACGATTTGGGGCGGAAAGTTAGAGACCATTGTGGAGTCGAAGAAGTATGACACTCTAACGGTGAACGAGCTGTTCTCGAAGCTCAAGTCGGTTGAGGTGGATAGGAGCATGACTGCCAAGCTCGAGGGTCCGACTAACTCCCATAGTCTCGCCCTCATTGGTAGTTCCAAAGGAAAGGCTAACTCTAACCCATCCACCAGGATGTTCTCTTTCTCCTCTTTGATGTCTATGCCAGATGAGGAGTTCGACGAGCTTGGAGAGGACGAGCTGGCACTCCTGACGAGGCGGTTCGAGAGGCTGCACGAGAACCGCGTGAACATAAGGAGGAACACGAGAACATGCTTCCAGTGCGGCAAGCCGGGACACTTCGTCGCCGACTGCCCGGAGAAGGCCGAGAACAAGGACGGCTACAAGCACAAGCCGAGGATGGACGGCAAGTACCGTTCGAGGCGCGACCACAAGAGCAAGCACAAGAATAAGTACAAGGACGAGCGACGATCGAGGAAGAAGGAGAGCCGAGGCAAGGCCCGAGCGATGGTTGGAGCGAGCGACGTCGACTCCAGTTCCTCGTACTCCACCTCGAGCTCGAGCAGCAGTGAAGACGAAGGAGATCGTCGCAAGAACAAGAAGTCGTCCAAGAACCTGAGCGGGCTGAGCTTCTTCGTGAGAGATGGCTTCTGCACCATGGCGCTGAGCTCCGGCAGCAAGAAGAGCACACAGAGTGACTCGGACTCTGAGTCCGACAACGAGGTGCGTGATGAACTTCCCTTCTTGCGCCAGGAGAATGAGAGGCTTGGCTCTTTGCTTGATAACCGTGATGACATGCTTAGAGAGGCCAAGAAAATGAGAAAAGAGCTTAGGGCTTCACTCGAGGATGCTAGGACTAGAGTGGCTGAGCTAGAGACACAGGTGCTTGATAGCAAGCTTGAGATTGATTCCCTTAAGGCTAGCCCTGTTGTTTCAGATGAGTTTGATTGTGCTGATTGCTCCATCTTTCTTGCTGATCTTGCTTTGTTTAAGGAGAAGCATGCCTCCAAGTGTGAGGAAATAGATGTGCTTAGGGTTGAAGTGGCTGAGCTTAAGTCTAGACCTGCTTTGCTAGGTGCTTGCACTTCTTGCCCTGTTTTGCATGCTAAGATTGATGAGATGCATGCTTACACTAGTTCACTTGAGGCTAAATTGAAGGAACCCATGCCTACATCATGCTCTACCTGTGAGATGCATGCTTTGAAAAATTTGGAACTTGCACATTATGTTGATCGTTTGCAGGATGAGAATGATGATTTGAGGAAGTTGATGGGTTGGTTGTCTGGTCATGAGCCTCAGTTGAGGATGATGATCGAGGCATTTAAGAGGCAGGATGGTGAGGGACTTGGGGCAAACAAGGTTGGTGAGGGAAGTGGAGAGAATATCCCGGAGCCACCAAAAACCCACCACAAAAATGATTTCCCCCCAAAACCTAACCATCTTAGGAACCGACTAGACACAATCCCATCTCCACCCGTGTTTCCTACACCCACAAATGATCTACAAAAACCTATCAAGTTTGTGAGCACTTCGGGGAAAGTGTTCTTTGGGAAAGAAAGTGAGAAGGCGAGTGAAGGGAAATCGGTGGAGGAGTTGAGTGGAGAGAAACCTAGTGAGCAGCCACATCCCAAGCCTAAGCCTAAGCTTGTGAGGTTCCATTGTGGCTATTGTGGGAGAGATGGCCATAAGGAGGAGTTTTGCTTCAAGAGGAAGCGTGAGGAGAGAATGACAAAGGAGTAGGCTAACAAGGACAAGTACCACCCTTCCTATGGTGTACTTGAGCCTCGTGTGCAGATGCCCAGGGCCAAGGCGAATGTGAGGACAGTTCGGGCTTGGGGAGAGCGGAAAGCTGTTGGAGGCGCTGCTGCCCAGGTCACACCGGTCAGACCGGTGTGGGGCACCGGTCAGACCGGTGCAGGACTGGACAGGCAGCGTTTTGGGTTTCGTGCTCGTACAGGTGCGAGGGTTGTTTCTGGAGGTCGTGGTTCTGGTGGTTGGGCTGGAGAGTTTGCAGGTGGTCAGGTTGCTAGGCGTTCTCCCCCTCGAGTTCACTACGAGGATGGGAGGAGTCGTAGCTTTGAGAAGGATAGGAGGGACGGTCCACGAGTTCTCTTTCGTGGTTTTGGTCCTCCTCCAGGCAGAGAGGGGTGGTTCCCTCAGGGTGGTTACCGTGGTGGTGTTCGTGGAGGTAGCTTTGGTAGGAGAGATGCTTTGGTTGGTGCTAACCCCACTTTCGAGCAAATGGCTCGGCACTGGTTTTACTCTTTTGGTACTAACCCCAGTGCTGAGTCGTTTGTTCGCACACGTGCTCGTTTTTGAATTTCAGGAGGGAGACTTGAAGAACATTTGATTAATTGACTCCGGTTGCTCGAGGCATATGATCAGAGACAGGGGGTGGTTCTCAAGTCTCGTCCCTGTGGTGACGAGGAGGTACATCACTTTTGGGGACAATGGGCGTGGGCGTGTGCTTTCAGAAGGTGAGATCAAAGTGAGTGACAAGATCACTCTGAGGCGTGTTGCTCTTGTTCAATCGTTGGGGTACAATTTGCTTTCTGTGTCCCAGTTGTTGGATGAGGGCTTTGAGGTGTTGTTTCGGCCAGGTGGTTCTCGGATTTTGGACTCTCGAGGGGACCTTGTCTGTATGGTCGTTCCCGAGGGTCAGGTGTTTCGTGCTGATTTTTCTCGGTCTTCGGGTGTGGAGCGTTGTTTCTTGGTTGGTTCTTCGAGTGAGTTGTGGAAGTGGCATAGGAAGTTGAGTCACTTGAGCTTTGACCTTTTGTCTCGCTTGAGTAAACTCAATTTGGTCCGAGGATTGCCACGGTTGATGCTTGAGAAAGAGTTGGTTTGTGCGCCTTGTAGGCATGCCAAGATGGTAGCCTCTTCTCACCCGCCTCTCACCGATGTGATGACTGGGCGTCCATGCGAGCTGCTCCATATGGACCTTGTTGGCCCAGCTCGTGTGCGATCTGCGGGTGGGAAGTGGTATGTCCTTGTTGTGGTGGACGACTATTCTCGGTATGCTTGGGTGTTCTTTCTCGAGGATAAGGGGGAGACATTTGGTTTTGTTCGAGATCTAGTCTTGAGGTTGAGGAACGAGAGGCAC
This sequence comes from Cenchrus americanus, assembly GCA_947561735.1. Taxonomy (NCBI): domain Eukaryota; kingdom Viridiplantae; phylum Streptophyta; class Magnoliopsida; order Poales; family Poaceae; genus Cenchrus; species Cenchrus americanus. The sequence continues at coordinate 24,652,815 of OX387241.1, read as the reverse complement.
GGAGATGCCATATGAGCTATCCGCAGTGATAATGGCTCGGAATTCAGAAACTCTCGTTTTGAAACCTTTTGCCATGACTTGGGTCTTGAGCACCAGTTTTCGAGTCCGTATACGCCTCCCCAGAATGGTGTTGTGGAAAGGAAGAACATGACCTTGTGCGAGATGGCTCGGACGATGCTTGATGAGCATAGGACTCCGAGGAGGTATTGGGCTGAGGCTGTGAATACCGCGTGCTATGTGTCGAACAGGATCTACCTCAGAGTGCACAAGAAGAAACATGCTATGAGTTGATGCATGGTCGCACACCCAAGGTGAGTCACTTCCATGTCTTTGGTTGCAAGTGTTTCATTCTGAAGAAAGGCAGGAAGTTGGATAAGTTTGAGGCTAGGTATGTCGATGGTATTTTCTTTGGTTATGCATCTCATTCTAGAGCATATCGTGTGCTCAATCTTGAAACTAACCAAATCGTGGAGACTTGCGAGGTAACCTTCGACGAGACGAGCCACGTAGTCGCCTTGTCTTTGAGTGTGCGGGTGATGATGAGCTTGGCGAGGAGATCTTTCGGGGAGGAGGAGCATGAACATGGAGACGATGAAGATGGCGGTGCGGTGCCCCCGGCTGAACATGTACCCACTACTTCGACTACGGTGATGGATGGACCCTCTACTACACCTACGACGACAAATCAAGAACGAGGAGAAGCTGATGTTGAGGGGGAGGTAGCATCGAGGCGAGAACCTCCCCGGAGAGTGCAAGTGGATCACCCAGCTTCAAGGATCATCGGCGACATGAATGAATGCACTACACGGTCGAGGATGATATGAGCAGGGAATTTGAGATGAGCATGATGGGCGAGTTGCAGTTCTTCCTCGGGCTACAAATCAAACAATCAAAGGAAGGAACATTTGTGCACCAGGCTAAGTACACCAAGGACATTGTGCGGAAGTTCAAGATGGAGGACTCCAAGGCTATGACGATGCTGATGAGTACGACTACAGCTCTTGATGCGGACGAGGAAGGTGAACATGTGGACCAGAAGGAGTACCGGAGCATGATCGGGTCACTCCTCTACTTGACGGCGACGAGGCCGGACATACGCTTCTCGGTGTGTCCGTGCGCTCGTTTTCAAGCGTCTCCGAGGACTTCGCATCGGCAAGCGGTGAAGAGAATTTTCGGTACTTGCGTCACACTCCCGACTTCGGCCTTTGGTACTTCGCGTCCTCTTCTTTGGCGCTTCATGGTTTTTCGGATGCGGATTTTGCCGGTGTCGGTTGGATAGGAAGTCCACTTCGGGACTTGCCGCTTTTGGGTTCTTCTTTGGTGTCTTGGTCTTCCCGCAAACAATCGAGTGTTGCTCAATCCACTACCGAGGCCGAGTATATTGCCGCTGCTAGTTGTTGCTCTCAGCTCCTTTGGATTTCATACACCATGAGTGACTTTGGTGAGGAGTATACCCATGTCCCACTTCAATGTGATAGTACCAGTGCCATAAGCGTTGCAAAGAACCCAGTGCTCCATTCCAAAACCAAGCACATAGAAGTGAGGCATCATTTTCTGAGAGACAACGTAGAGAAAGGGAAGATAGCTTTGATCCATGTACCCACACATGACCAACTAGCCGATATTTTCACCAAACCCCTAGATCAAGCAACTTTCACTCATTTGCGGGGGGAACTTGGTGTGTGTTTGATTTCTTGAGTTGGGTGTGTGGGAGCTCCTTTGTAGCATATGTATAGCTTTCCTTTGTGCATTTCTTGCATTTGGCATGGCATATGTAACATGATGTATAGGCATCCTTGTATCTTAGATTGCATGCATTTTGTATCATATGCATTGGTTAGGAAAAGCTTCTCTCATATACATTGTTCACCATGGAATGATATATATGTCTTTGTGAGATTGTTTGGTATGCTATGGTTAGTTTGACTTAGCTCTTGATGATCTTGATGAATAATCCATGGTTGACGGCTATGTTTTGAAAATTGTCACATGTATGCTCTCTCATGTGTAAATGCCTTTATATGATCTTGACATGTTTTAGTGGCTTGGTTATGCTTAATTTGTGGTTGGATAGCTAGTTTATTGATCATATGGGGCCAAAGGCTCATTTGCCATCATGAATGTTTAGCCCTCTTGCCTTATCTTGTGGAGGGGCATAAGTTCCTTTTTGCCGCAAAGACATTTCATGTACCATTTACAAATCTGAAAATGAAATGAAAAATGCTTGGAAATGTGCTCCTATGTCATATGTGCTGAATTTAATTTGCTTTGGGTGCTAAACCGTTGCATGATGTCTACCAATGAGAAGTCTCATACATAGAAGTAGGCACATGGCTCGGTGGCTTTGACATGACATGAGGTGCTTGTGGGTGTTTGTGATGGTCTTATGATTAGAATGGTTTGTCCTAGCATGAAGTTTGTGTGGCTTTGCCATTTTGATATGCTTTGATCATGTTTAGGACTTTGCTCATGAGAGGCAAGTTTTTCGCAAAATTGCCAAAATCCGTCTTAGCTTCGTCCAATGGTTGTGAAACTTGGTGATCATGTAGTTGAGATTGATACGAAGCCGTAGAGTATCTAACTTGCTCATTTGGACATGTGTAGCATTCTTTGTTGAATTTTGTCTATTTGAGAAGCTCTAGGTTGAATTTTTTGCATTTTTGGCTTGATTCATGCATTGCCAACAAGGGGGAGAAGTTTGAGCTTGAAATGGCTTGTTGGACACATTTAGAAGGTTTTCAGGTGGTTTCGAGCCATTTCTGGGCTCTGTTGTGCACCGGTCTGACCGGTCAAGGTCACCGGTCTGACCGGTCAGAGTGCTGATCCTGTGCACATCTTAGGCACCGGTCTGACCGGTGGTGATGACCGGTCTGACCGGTGTGAGCCGAAGTTGTTGCGGCCTGCCCTTGTTTTCGATGGTTTGCATGCATTCGTCCATGGGGAGGTGCATTGGTTCAGGGGGAGCTTTCATGTGTGCAGGGGGAGCTCTTTGTGGTTGTTCGAGCTTTGTTTCGGTGGTTTGCGCTCTTTGCTTGAGCTTGGTTTTTGTCTCGGATGTGTCGTGTCGTTGCCCTTGCCTAAGGGGTCCGAGACTTGTCTTCTTCAAGTGATCTTGCTCTTTGCCTTTGTTTGGCTTTCGATCGCTTGTTGGAGTTTCTTTTTGTTCGTTTCTTTTCTTTTTCTTTTCTCTCTTGTTACTTTCGTGTGGGTGTTGTCAATGCACTCATCAAGGGGGAGATTGAGGACCATGTGTGGTTCGAGGACCGGTGGATGGTCGCTTCCTTGTGTGATGAGTGATTGACAACGTTGTGTGGACCGATTCTTGGCTAAGTATTACGGGTGCGGGTTGCGGCTTGACCGGTGTTGGTGCGGGTGAAGAACAAGCGTGAAAGGTCGTCGCCGGTGAGGCCTCCGGGGTGTGGAGAAGACAAGTAGGCTTCGTTCGAGGGACCCGGTGGCCGGCGGGGGTCAAGTGCGGGCCGCATGGTGGCATGAACAACGCAAGATGAAGTCGTGGATGGTTTCTTGGTTGAGCCTCAAAACCAAGGTCGAGCCGGGACTACGTGGGAGCCGAGTCATGAGTGGAGATTGGCGGAGGCTACACCGAGTTCGCGGGGTTTCCGGTGGTTCACCGTAAAACCACCGGGTTCCTTGGTTGATCCACAAAGCCAAGACCGAAGAACCGAAGACGGTCTTTGCGGCCAGGTGCCAAACGGTCCGACCGTGGGTCCGACCGGTCCGACCGGTGGGTACCGGTCGACCGGTGAGGAGCACCGGTCGACCGGTGTGCGACGACGCAGTCCGAGACTTCGAAGCGGAGGACACGCGTCGGGATCGCATGGCTTGCGTCGAGGCTACGCAGGGTGCGGTCGCCGGGCATCCGTCCGATGGTGAAGACATGAAGACTTCCAAATCCGCCCTTGAGGGGCTTGTATCCCTAGTTATTAGGAAAGGGAATTTTAGAGTTTCGGTTGCCTCCATATAACCCAAGAGGTGAGAGGATGGCAGCCAACTCTTGGAACCCTAGCTCATTTGTTTTCCCATTTTCCTTCCTATTTTCCTTAGGTTTTCCATAGGACTAGCAAGAGAGCTTCATGGAGAGATCTTGTTGAGAGGGATGGATGATCGGGCGGCTTGCTAGACCTTGTATGAACCTTTGTTTCATGTATAGATGATTCGGCATGGTTCCTCAAGGTTTGGATGTGTTTTCCCCGGTTGTTCTTGGTGGTGATTTTCGGAGCCCTCTCTTGGTGATTTCTTTGGGTTGTTTTCGGGATTTTTCTCTTGGGGATTTGATGGGGGAAATTTGTGGGAACCCTTCATGGTTCTTTGGGCTGTGATTCCCCTCCCAAATCCGTGAGTAAAGGTGCTCGATTTTGGGGTTTCTTGAGTTCTTTGGTTGGAAGTGCTCTTGGCGGGATTTCCTTGATTCCTCCTTTTTGGACAAGTTTTGGTGGGATTAAACTTGGCTATGGACTCCTCATGAGGTGTTCCTAATATCCCCAAAGTCTTGTTCAAGTCCGTGGAGCGATTCGGGAGATCGAGGTTTGGATTTGGGGGAGTTGACCCGCGGGTCTTGTTCATCCCGAGTCGCCCGAGCTACACCGGTCGACCGGTGCTCTTGACCGGTCTCGACCGGTGCAACCCTCGGTGGGATTTTGCTCGGGTGAACGTCTTGGTGTGTTCGTTGTTGTCTCGTGGTGCTACCTGTTTCGAGTTTTGGTCGGTTTGTGGTCGGTTGGCCTTGTTTGGTGCCTTGGGGGCTTTCGGTGTGATCGATCCGACCGGTGTGTCTCACCGGTCGACCGGTGTAGAGCCACTTAGTGAAAGTTGCTCGGTTTCACCGGCGGGGACCGGCTCGACCGGTGGTGCTCACCGGTCTGACCGGTGTGGGTCTGTAGACTCGAGGTTTGGTGTTCCGCTGCGTTCTCGGGTCGGAAGGTTGTGTGTTGGTTCCTAGGTCCAGTGGCACTCCAGTGGCTACGTGGGCTTGGCCAACTTGGGTAGTGAGTCGGAGACGTGTGTTGGAAGCCTTGTTCATCTTGTTGGAATTCCCATCTCCTTCGAGAAGAATTTTTATCGGCTCCCATTCACTCCCCCCCTCTCTGGTTCGCCGTATCGGTCCTTCACCGCGAAAACATCGTCATCAAGGATTGAAGGGACTCGTCGAACTTCAGCAGCAACAATCTTCTTAACAGCCTTTTTGGATTTCTTTTGCCTCATCTGAGCAAGGCTGGAGGCCACCTGAAGCTCAGCATCTGAAACTTGTTTGGAAGATTTGCGCTTTCGCTTCGACGATTCAAGAGATCTGGTCTTCGCAGGTTGGACACTGGAAGACGTTGTTTCATCGATAATCAATGTGCTGCTCTTTGAGGATCTTCTTCTCAGAGCTTTCAAGGGTGCAGCTGAACAGCTGGCCACAGCAACAGCAGACATCTTCAATTTGCGACTTGGGTGTTGGGAGGGAAATTATTTGTCTCTGCAAATTTCAGAGAACACTCGATTTATCCACTTCTTGTGCTTCACTAGGTTCTTGTATGCATTATACTCATTCATGGTATACTCGCCAATCATGAGATTTACTCTTCTTTCGATTTCGAGCATAAAGTCATCGGCACTCTGGTCGTCTCTCAGTTGAAGGCCGAATTTTGGGAAAGGAACTTCTTGTGCCGCCCAATTGACATTAAAGTTCACGATTTCGGTTGGGGCCCAACCATAAGAAATCGGCCAAATTCGGGCAGCAGTGAACTCCTCAACAATGTCGCGACCACCAAGGATGGTGCTCGCGAGGTGGAACACATTTTCGTAGTTCCTGATCCCAGCCGGTCGGTGATTGTAAGGTGCAGTGCAAACATCAGTTAACGCCTCAATAGGCGTGGAGAGAGGATGAGCTGGTCCTTCGTAGCTAGGAATCGCGGACATGTCCACCTTGACATAGAACCAGTACGAACTCCGGTCCTCTATGAAATTTGTCTTGCAGCAGGGCGCGATCTGAATTCGTGTGATTCCCTTTCGCGTATTCTGTCGACGGGTGTTGAAGGTGCAACATGTGTAGTGAGGTTTGTAAAATTGACCATTGTCGACCTTGATAACGTCTGGCATAATAACCAGCTCAAATAATCGGGCAAAAACATTGGCCCCGAAATTGCAGCTGAAAGTCTTCATAATCCAGATGAACTTGGATACTTCCAGAAATGAGTTCGGTGAAAGCTGGTGAATCTTCACTGAAAAAGCGTCTAGTATCACAGGAAGAATAGGATCGTAGGGGAACCTCAATCCGCAAGTGAATAAGTCGCAAAATACGACAACCTCGTCCGCTCCGTGAGTAGGAACTTGTTCGTCCAATGGGGCGTGTCCGCTGCCGACAGGAAAGAATCCAATGGGGCGGTAACTTTAGACTCCCCGAAGACAAAGGACGGAGGAAGAGGCCCCGATTGCTTCGCTGCAATAAGATCATTGACATCAGCGTTGACATTTCCAATTTCTTCCTCCTCTGATCTAATCTCCCCATCTTCGTGAATCTCGGACCCGCTAGCAGCAGGAGAGGTGTGCTCTTCTAAGGGCTGTGCAATCTCAGGATCTTGAACTTCTGGCTCGGCCGGAAGGCCAGCCGCAGCCAATTCCTCAGTCGTCATAGGTCTGGCAGTGCTTTTAACGCAGGCCACCTAATTGACAGTAATATAAGTAAGAAATATAAGATGACATTCGTGAATGAAGTTTGCGAAACAAAAGGTGTGAATACGAACATTAAAAAGTAGAGATGATAACTAAATAACAAAGAATGCAGTACCTTTGAAAGTTCGAGGAAGTCTTGAAGTTGCGAACACTTTGTCGCGAGGCGCTTTTCCACGAGAGTGCAAGCTAAAGTTCGGAAGAAAATGAGGAAGTGGTGAAAATTTTTTACAGCGAGAGTTCTCTATTTATAGGGGCGAGGGGGGCAGTTTCAAGAACTCGCCTTGATTCGACCGTTGCGAGGTTCCCAGAGGACGCGTGTCCACTCCGACGTTCCAGCGGTGACGTTTTTACTCAATTCAAAGATTTTCATGGAATCATATCGTCGAAGTCAACCCACTTCCCCTAGGGGCTAGTGTTGGGGAATTCAGGAAAAACCAGTCACCCTCGAAACGTCGAGTTTGACGAAATTCATGAAATAAGTTTTCAGGGAGGTTGAATCTATGAAGATTTGGAATCTTGAACCTGCGAAGCCCCGAAGTCGCGAACCTGTGAAGGTCTGGAATCTTGAACCTGCGAAGCCCCGAAGTCGCGAACCTGTGAAGATTTGGAATATTAAACCTGCGAAGCCCCGAAGTCGCGAACCTGTGAAGATCTGGAATCATGAACTTGTGAAGCCTCGAAGTCGCGAGTCTGTGAAAATATAGAGTCATGAATCTGTGAAATTTGAGAATCCACTAAAGTCCAAATCCGGGAGTTGTGGCGTGTGAAGATTTCCATGAATGAGAGACTCATGAATCAGTAAGAAGCCAAGTCCAAGATGTTAGCTCAAAAGTCCGGGTTTGGCGTGTGAACTAGTGGCAGACTTGTAAATGTATGAAATTAGCCCCGCAAATCACGGGATGTAAAAGACATTCATGTACATGTTCACACTAGTAATATTCCCTAGATTCGAGGTTATTTTCAGAATGTAAAAGTCCCTTCGTCTCCCTATAAAAGGGGGCGCGAGGGCATGTGTAAAAGGGTTCACAACTTTTGAGGCATGAGCAGTCTTTAGGGGATTCTTTGTCTCCTCTCGCGTCATCTATGCTTCTAACTTGAACGTTTGCATATTCTCTTCTCCTGTGTTCGGGGATCTTATCCGGATTTTCGGATACCCCCAACAATCGCAAGCTTTCAAATAAAGATTGGAATTTGGAAAGGTGTAGAAGAAAGGTTCCAAAAGAAGCTATGTAGCTGGAAGAGCATATTACTCTCTGTAGGAGGGAGACTGGTTTTAATGAACTACATTCTTTCCAGCTTGCCTATGTATATGATGTCATTTTTTAGAATTCCTAAAGGAGTCCTAGAAAAATTAGAATACTATAGATCAAGATTCTTTTGGCAATGTGATGAGCACAAAAGGAAGTATAGGTTAGCAAAGTGGAGTATCATGTGCCAACCCAAGAGTAGGGGGTATGGGAATTGTAAACCTCGAGGTCCAGAATATTTGCTTGCTAAGCAAATGGTTATTTAAGCTGTTAAATGAAGATGGAATGTGACAGAAATTAATTTGCTGAAAATATTTCAAGAATAAAACATTATCCCAAGTATCAAAGAGGTCGGGTGATTCCCATTTCTGATCGGGTCTGATGGATGTCAAAGAGAACTTTATGGCGAAAGGCGGGTTCTAGGATCAAAATGGACAACAAACTAGCTAGATTTTGGGAAAATGTGTGGTTGGGTAACCAAAAAGCTGAAAGATCATTGTTCGTGTCTCTATAACATAGTAAGATGAAAAAATGATGCTGTGGCAAAAGTGCGAAGCACAGTTCCTTTGTGTGACAACCCCATCCGAGATAATTCCGTACTATCGCCTAAACCACTTCATTTGGTCATTAAAGCGATAATAAAGAATCATCCCGTTGAGTGTTGCCGGATTTACGCCCAGTAAATCACTTGAAAACACAGAGAGGATCGAATGTATGCATTAAAACTCCCACGAAGGAGAGTCCAGAGTGCCCTACAAATTAACATCAAATTCCCCGTAGGGTCCATTATTACAAACCATAGTTCTTTGACATAAAAGTAAATGGTTCAGAGTTTATTAAAATAGCGGAATAAACTAAATGGTACGATCAACATCATAGGAGGCCTGTCCATGATGCAACTACTCGTCATCATCCACCCATTCCAACTCCCAGCCGGGTGGAAGTTGTCCAGGCCACACATCACATGCATTACCTGGAAACAACATTTAAATAGCAAGGCTGAGTATACTAATACTCAGCAAGACTTACCCGTCTAAAAGAAAGACTTTACCTCTAATCATGCAAGGCTTTTGGCTAGTGGGTTTGTTTGCCAAAAAGCTACTAAGTAGTGAATCGTTACTTTCACATTTTAGCTCAAGTTCTAGTAGGAGTGATCATTACTAGATAAGCAACTATTGCAATCAAAGTTGTACAAACAATTAATCAAATAATAATCTTCAAAAGTTCCATCACAAAGGGATACCATGGCTAGTAGATTAAGTAGTCTCATATAACAGTGATAGGCCGACAATCGATTGATTCAAACCTTGCAAGGTGGACCTAAACACACGGGAGGTGCCCTCACTAAGAGTTCACCAACCAGGCGGTTCCCGTCATTCTTCGGTTTGGGGATAATAGCTCACAGTCTTAAGTACAAGGTTTATCTGGGCTACGCCACTAAGGTCACCCAGCCTCACGCATGCACTCAGGTGGCGAGCTCGGGGCCGGAACCCTAAGAGTAGTGATAGTAAAACTCCGTACCGCCTCATTTTGGTACTAGGCTTACCGTGCCCATTTCCGACAAGTGTTTAGTACTTTCAAACACTTAACCAACGAAGCCATTGGACTAGAGCCCAAATCTCATGCTCTTACGACATGAGCAATCCATTAATCAATATGGGGATTCCATAAAGGAGATCCTATTCTCACGAGTGACGAACATCACTCGACTTGTACCGGATCCATAGAGCATAGCAACTAGTGACCTAACATGCTAGTAAAAGATCATAGGTACTTATGGATCATGCAACTAGGCTTCCAATTCAACTCCTGAACATAAATGCACATAAAATAACAATGATAATTCAGAAGTTTAAAGAAACACATAGGTTAATGAATAAACCGGGGCTTGCTTTCGTCAGCACAAGCAAACACACAAACTTCCGGACTTTGGTACGGGTCTTGCTCTACGGTCACATAATGCACGTCTCCTCCTGCTCCCTCGTCCTCGTCAGCCGGCACGAGAGTGTAATTACCGTCGGGAACTTCTACACGGAGGATGCAATGCAGTGGTTAGGAGTGTAATTAATTTAATTTAATCCAAAAACAGTAGCAAACAGCCACAACGAGCATATGATTGACCATATTCACCTTAACAAAAGCATTTAACATTTTCCCTTTAAAAGATAATCCAAAAAGGCTTATTTAACCTTCTTTTTGGGTGATTGTGTACGCATCAAAAGGATAATAAATTTTAAATGCAGAACAACAAGGACATGACTTCTCACTCCTTAATTTATTCTCCTATCTCATTTATAGGGTTCAAGCATAACAAGGATGACTTCTCTATTTATTTCCCTCACTAGCCTAATATAGTTTCTCTACTTTTAATCAACAAACAATCTTTAAAATGGCCCAACAGCACCCCCTGGTCTCTCTGACCAGGAACCACTCACTAGGACAGCAAGCAACCAAGTTTGAGCCATTAAAATTAAACCACACAAGTAATAGCATTTCTAGCTAGCAATAAAAGGATAAAATCACACAAAATCAAATATAGCAGTTCTGGAGCCAAACTTCCTCCTATACATTCTCTGGTCTAAAACAAGCCTAGGAAACCAACAAACATAGCTATAACCATTATAGATCTTGATCTACACATTTATGATTAAAAACAAACATAAATCAGGAATAACTATTTCTAGCAGTACAAAAATAGTGATTAAATCAGTAAAGGTGTATCTAGGTATAAAATGACTATTCCCAGAAGTATAGCTCAAAAATATATTTACTTTTTACTACAAAATCATTTAGGTAGAAAAGGCTTAAATACAAGATAAATCATAATAAAAGATTCCTTTAGTAACTTTGTGAAAATTTTTGCACAGGACCTACACATGCTAGTACTCACAACATACCTAAAAATCAGCTCATGAACATTTATAGATTTGGCAGTACAATAGATCTAGGTAAAAGAGATTCCTATTTTTCATGTAAAAACTAAGCTCAAAAGTATATACATGTTTTGTAAAAGTTGTAGTTATACTCACACAGAGCACATGAAAATTGGTTTTGCAATTTTAGGATTTTTCTACGATTTGATATGGATTTTACAAGGCACTGGGTCAACAGGGGAAAACTGAAGAATCTATTTCTCCTTTGGTCCCTGGAAAGTTTACAACTTCACACAAGTACCCTCCCTTCTAGCAGAAAAGACCCCGGGGGGTTTTTGGCTTCACAGCCGTGCACAAAACTTTGAATACGAAACTTGCTTAGCAACTTACCCTCTACCATTCCTACAAAAGCTCTAGGGTGGTTTGATCAACAGATCGAGCACAATTTGCAGAGAAACTTGGCAGAAAACTCGACGCCCATGAACAGTGAATCAGGACATTAACTTGCATTTTTCACCACTTCCCTTGCATACCAGCAATGCCACTCAATAGGAAAGTTGTGTGCATCGACAAACTGCACAACTTTCCCATTGGCAGATTTTGACGTGTTTAGTGAAATTTCGGAGAACGTGCCAAAAGTTCTAGGTTGGCATGGAAGGTCAAAAGGGAAAGCTAGGGTTTAGGCTAGGGTTTTGACTTATGGTTGACCATGGGTGGTTAGGGGATAGATTAAGAGAGTCACTAGCACTATTTTACACTGAGAAAAAACACAGGGTGCTACACTTTGAAAGTGTCTTTTCAAAAGGCGCTGAGAGGGAATGTCCTGAACATGTAACACCCTAGATTTTTATTAACAGAGATCACCTCGCTGATGGAGTCTGGCCACCACCTCACCGACGGCGAAAACTGCCCTGCGCCGATGAGGGTATTGTTGTGATGATTGAAATCTTCGCATGGTCTTTAGTGTGATATCTAAAATCTTTTCAGAGATCTCTTTGCTATTTGATTCTTCAAGTGTTGAATCAAATGTCTGAAACTTGTAAAAATCATAGAAAATCATACAAAAATCAGAAAAACGCAAATCTGAATGTTTTGGAATCCTTGTGAAGAGTATTACCATTTCTAGAAAGAATGTATAATGTTTTTATGCTTAGTTTTTGAACTAAAATTCAAACTCAGTTTGAAGTGGATTTATTGTAGTTCAACATCTATAGAGGATCTAAAGCTAAACTTTTAATATGATGTTCTTTATGACTTGAGTAGGCTTGGGTAGAATTTTGCTACAAAGTTACCAAGTGAATTGTCAATTATGATTTATTTTGTCTTATTGCCAGATCTGTCTACATGATTTTTCTAGCACTGTGTAGATAGCTTTTGTTTCTCAACTATTTGTCATGGCTTAGTTATGGTTAGATTTGCCTCTGGTAAGTATGATAGAAATTTGTGGCACCTTTATATTCATGTTTTGATTTCTACATATTTAGGAATTTAAAAATATAGTTTGAAATCTACCTTAAATCAGGACCTAATTTTTGTGCTATGCACTAGAATTGACATGTTTAGAATGTGGTAGGAAGTTAAGTTTCTAAACTAGTTATATACTTCTCTGGATAAATTATTTTACTTTGCTAGGCTGAAATTTATCATTTTTATGTAGCTGGATATATTGAGTTCATGGAGCTGAATTTTGGTGTGTGTCTTAGAATTGTAACATGAATGTTGTGTGAAAATTCAGGTAAATCTTTTTGTACGAATTAATCTTGTTTTTGATAGCTAGAACTTGTTGTATTTTTCATGCTTAGAATATAGCTCAAATTGATGTGAATTTTGGTCAGTGGCTTCGTGGTTGAACCATGAGCTCATACAAATTTTTCTATTTGTGATCTTGTGTGTAGTTCTACTAGATTTTATTTTGGAAGTAAATCAAGCTTAATAGAAAAAGAGATATGAAAATCCTTTTTTAATCTTAGTGCACCCTAAACCTTAGGCTCAAAATATACTAAATCACCCCCTGAGCAACCCTTGCTGCTTTGTGAAGTTAAATAATTTTAATTTGTATAAATGTGTACACAATCACCATCAAACAAGAATAGTGCACCACTTAATGTTGCATATGCATCCCTCGTGTAGAACTCCCTAATGGCAAATACACGCTCGTGCCGAATAGTGAGAGAAAGGGGTTGATGGGGACGTACACTACATGGCAGTAGATCAAGACTTGGATCAAAGTTCAGAAGAGCCCAAGGCTAACTTTGCTGAGGAAAGCAAGCATCGAAGAATTAACTTAATTCTTCTTAAAAGTATGCAACCATATATGTTATCTTTGTGCATTTATGTTTCAGGAGTGGTATTGAAACCATAGATGCACGATCCCTAGGTACATATGCTCTTTTACTAGTATGCTAGGTTGATAGTTATTATGCTCTAAGGACACAGACACCCGGTACAAGTCTAGTGATGTTCGTCACTCGCAAGATATAAGTTCTTATGTTGGAATCATAAGACTTGATAAATAGGTATGCTCATGTGGTAAGAGCATGAGATTTGGGCTCCGGTCTCGTGGCTTTCGTGGGTTAAGTGTTTGAACATACTAAGCACTTGTCGGGAATGGGACCGGTAAGCCTATTACTTGAATGAGACGGTGAGGGGACTTTTCGCTACTAATCTTGTGGTGCACCTACAGGCTCGCCACATGTGGTACATGTGTGAGGATGGACACACTGTGTTTGGCGTACCATATAAGCCTTATACCTAAGAATGTAGCATTTGATCATAATCCAAGGAATGATGGGAACTACCTAGTTGGTGCCTTTCTATGTGGGGCAGCCTTCCGTGCGTTTAGGTCCACCTTACAAAGTTATTAATTGATCGGTCGTCGGCCTCTCACAATTATTTGAGACTTCTTAACCAACTGGCTACTATGATCCCTTAATGATGGAATTGATGGATAATATTGATTCTTGATTGATTATATTGCACAACTTATGCTTGCAGTAGTTGCTCACTTACCAAATGGATAATCAACTAGAACTTGAGCTAAAATGTTGAAAGTAAGGACCTACTCTTAGTCTCTTTTTTTGCAAAACAAACCCACCAGCTAAAATCCTTGCATGTCTAGAGGTTGGTGATGTAGTTATCCCCTGAAGGGTAAGCCTTACTGAGTATTAGTATATTTAGCCTTGCTATAGATTTGTTGAATTTTCCAGGTGATGATGTGTGGTCAGGAGAGATTCTTCCTGGTTGGGAGCTGGAATGGGTGAACGATGATGAGTAATGCATTATGGATGGTCTCCCATGATGTTTCCGCAGTTTTAAACTCCGAACCTTCTTCTTATCATGCTTTCAACAAGGGGGTGTAATAAAGAACCCATGTGGGATGACTTGGATTAATTTGGATGATGTAATCTGGACTCACCTTCGCGTGGGTTTAAATGCATACTATGTTTCGATCCTTTGTTGTACATGTGATTCACCGGGCTTGACCCGGCAGATATGACAAAGTACTTCTATGTTATGACTTAAGGGCCTAATGGATGGGTTCAGATAATAATACATATTTTTTTGAGTGGGCCTGTCACATAACAAATGGTTGGAGTTGGTGAGTAGGGTTGTGGATGTGAATTTAACAAACCACAAAGATGTTTTCATTTGGGGTTGGGTAATGGACAAAAGTTTGAAGTTAAATCAATGTATTCGGGTATAATCAAGTGAGTTGGCGAGCCATCGAACTCTACTTTGTGGAAACTGAGAGTTCCACTGAAAATTAACTTTTTTGAATATTTGTGGAAAGGAGTAATACTCACAAAAGATAATTTGGTCAAAAGAAAATGGCATGGAAGTGTCAAGTGTTGTTTCTGTAGTTCACTAGAAACAATTCAACACTTGTTTTTTATTGTCACTAGCAACTATGCCCGTGCATTGCAACGGGAGAAAATATTACTTCCTTCGTTGTTGTCTCATCCTTCTCATTGCCCTGCCACTCCACAGCTCTCAGTTCTCGCCATCATTCCATCGCGCCACCCTAACCTTGTGTCCTCGTTCACCATCGTACCTCACCACCGTCTGCCACAACCTCCCTGTCGTCTGTCGACATCATCTTCCCCAACCATGTCATTATTTCCATCGTGTTGTCTTAGTCTCTCCCATTGTTGTCCACGCTTCACCAGCTCACGGTCATCTATATCGCGTATGCATACCCTAACCTCATCCACTGTCATTTTCCCGTGTCCCCGATCTCATCGTCTCTCCACACCACCCTGACCCTATGTCGTCATCGTTCACCTTTTCCTCGCTTTCTCGATCGTGTTATTATCCCAACCGCCCACGCACATCTCTAATAGAGACACACCACCCTCTAGCCTAGTTGGTTAGAGGAGCTGAGGTATGGTCGCAACGACCAGGTTCGATTCCTCGTTAGAGCGAATTATGGGGTTGATTTAAAAAACATTCCCTCGCCGGTGAAATCGGGGTTCGGGGTTTTTTTAAGCCGGGAGAATATTTATTCTTCTTAATGAAAACCGTGGGGCGGTCTTACCCCACCGGCTTAATTAGTCGCTAATAGAGACCGAGATAACTTCACTGAATAATGGCATGTGACACATCAATATTAATGTATTATCATTTGAGGGTCCACATGTCATTGATATGTTGGTTGATTGTAAAAAAAAGTGAGACTTTTTCAAAACAATGATGGTGATTTAAAAAACGATGGTACTTTAATATTATTGTATAACATATAGATACTATTTATTTGCAAAAAATATTCATAATAAATTTAATTTATATTTCTCTACTCGAAATCAACATGCACAGGAAATAAATAAAATGGAACATGTGTTGAGGGTTTGAGAACATGTGGTACCGAAGAACGTTTATTAGATGTGAATGAATCTATATTATAAGGAGCAAAGACAATTGAAAATTTTTCTCACCTAATTCGGGCCCGCCTTACCCCTCACGCTGGACCCACCCGTAAGGTTGCATGATAACAAAAAGATGGAACGATCATAGAAATCACAATTTGGGAAGCATTTCTTCCAAAAGCATAATGTATTTCTCACTCACCCCATATCTACTCACATCCTGTACCCGCTGTGCCCATTTCCCTTCCCCGGTATCGCATCAGAAAATAAAAAATCTCTGCATCCTTATCCTGAGCCGGCGGAGCTCCAGGGCCGCCATCCCTCCTCGACTAGCTGCCGAACCGCAGACCACGCCTGCCGGTCCCTTCTCTTTTCCATGAATCCTCCCGTCGACAAACCAGAGGGCAGAGGCCCGGCATCGTTGATGGCTGTCGGGACGTCACGCCGCACACCACCGGCCGCGGCGCCGCCCAGCCGCTGGCTAGGTAGCTTCCAGCCTTGAGGGCACGGCACGCAGGGCAGGCAGCCCCTCGCCACGGGGACGCAACGCCGCAGGCTAGGCAGCAACACGCGTCGCCGACCGCATGCGTCGCGCCGCTGCCGAAGGCCAGGCCAAGCAGAATTTCCGCACTCGAATTTGATCCGTTGCCGTTTCCCTCAAACCAAGAAAAACACTTGCACCAAGCAGTGCGTTAACCTAGCTAAACTGTGCATTTGCATGCGGGGCAATGAGTCCGGCAGTGATAGAGCCGGTAGCTGCTTGTGGTTGAACTTCTGTATAAGGTTGCAGCTCAACACAAAGGTTGCGGTTGTGGCTGTTTCGTGGCAGAATCAAAGAAAACAAGACAGTTACTAACAACAGATACATCTTCAGTCAATGGTAACATTCTCTGCAAAAAATTTGAGGAACTATGTACATACAGAAATGTTGTGAACCCGTCATCTTGGAAATAAAATCACGGTTTGTTAAACCTACAGAAACATCAAGATATTATTTATTATTTGATATAGGTTGGTCACAAGTGGTACACTGGAAATAAGAGCAGCTGCAATTGAGGAAATGAAAGAACCATGAAAGTACCTCCATAAAGCAGAAATTAGTTACTAGAATTTTCAAGAATATTGTTGTTTGTGAGTTAGCCCGCCAAAGCTTAGAAAATAGAAAAACAGTCTGAAAAAATCAATTTGTGCCATTTTGTTTTGAGAGCGTTGTAAGTACATTTTACCTTTAATAGTAGCCTTTAATAATGGAACAACATAGACCCTCCGAACTGCTACTTTGTCCCTAGCATTCCATTTGCACAAAGCTGCTTAGAAATTCCAAACAGGAATTAAGTCGTGTCACACCACCTACATCTCTTGATTTTTTAGGACCGAGGAATGCACCGGTTCCAATTTGGTTTGACACCTTGCAATATAATTTCTCAGCATTGCCAATAACCTGCTCACAAAGCACACTTTGTATCAACAGCGTTGATGCAGAAAGTTAAATCATCCGTTGTGTACCTCATTTTCCAAACTTTGTATGCCAGATAAGCAGCACCGCTCATGAACTAAGCAACCGGTCCTAACAACCAGTAAGAACTCTGATGGAGAGGTCATATGTGAGCAGGAGGAACACATGGAGGTGATGGCAAACAACTTCTACCAAGGTTTGTTTGCAGTGCAAGAAAACTTGCAGTCGGACCTTGTTTGCCCAGCTTGTTCCTCGAAAGGTTACAGAATCAATGAGAGAGGTACTTGATCGGCCATTTACAGCGGAAGAGGGGGAGATGGCCTTGTTTCAAATGGGACCTTGTAAAGCACCGGGACCTGACGGTTCACAACAGCCCTTTTTTAGAAGCATTCGACGAATTTAGATAATCGTGGTACTGGTGCAATTATGCATTTGCAAGTGTTGTTATAGTGTTTAGCAATCTCCTTGTAATTATTGGCAACACAATTATAGAGTCACCTATTTGAATTGGACAGTCTTTTTTTTCTGAAATCTAAGGTTGTTGGGACCAGCTATACAACAATATATTAATTTTTATTTTAGATGGCTTATGGTGTTTGCTTCCATTAGATGTAAGTTGTAGTATGCACAATCTATGCTAATTTGGGTGAAAGTTTTGAGTCTCCATAAAAGTTATATAAATTTGATGTTGGGGAACTCGTTAAAACCTTGTCACCCTCGAAATGTCGGATTGCCGAAGTTCATGAAACAAGTTCGCGAAAGTAGCTTCATGAAGAAGGGTTGCATTAGTGAAGAAGGGACGAGGTGAAGAGTCCAAATGAGTTTCAGGTGTTTTGCGAGTTCTTGAACTGGCATGGAATTAACAGCCGAACAAGGCTCTTGTATTCGAACTTTCGATCTGTTTCAGGACGTGCGATCTTGCGAGAATCTGAAGCCAGGAAATCGCGGAAGTATGGAATCAGGAAATCACGGGAATCAGGGGATCGAGGACCGGCGAAGCCTTGGAATCATGGACCTGCGAACCTACGCGCTCAGATCTCCGAAATTCGGGGGTCACGGATGGAGGATTCGAGAATCAATAGGAAGCCAAGTCAAAGACGTTACCTAAAAAGTCCGGGTTTGGCGTGTGAACTAATGGCAGGCTTGTAAATGTATGAAATTAGCCCCGCAAATCACGGGATGTAAAAGACATTCATGTACATGTTCACACTAGTAATATTCCCTAGATTCGAGGGTATTTTCGGAATGTAAAAGTCCCTTCGTCTCCCTATAAAAGGGGGCGCGAGGGCACATGTAAAAGGGTTCACAACTTTTGAGGCATGAACAGTCTTTAGGGGATTCCTTGTCTCCTCTTGCGTCATATGTGCTTCTGACTTGAACGTTTGCATATACTTTTCTCTTGTGTTCGGGGATCTTATCCGGATTTTCGGATACCCCCCAACATTGGCGCCCACCGTGTTTCGTCCGAAAAGCAACTCACGATGCCACCACAGAAGAGGTTCAAGAAGAACATTTCAGCTGAGACAGACCAAGAAGAGCACCATCATGTCGACGGCAATGAAATCTCTCTCGCCCCTGAACCTTCAAACATCACAGATCAGGAATGAAGAGCAAAACTCGAAGCTCTACTGAAAGCAAGAGCTTAGAAGACATCGCACATTCAAGAACAACCTACTGAACAACAAACGAATGAAGACGATGATGATGATGACGAGACCATAGACAAAGAACTAGAAAGAGTTTAGCAGAAAATACAGCAGCTGCAGAAAGAAAAAGAAAAGTTTGCGAGCCAATTGCAAGCAAAAAGAAAGGCCTCTGAAAAGCTAGAAAAACTCAATCAGGCAAAAGAACAAATTGAAGCAATTCAAAGAGAAATAGATGAAATGAAAGAACAAGAAAACAGTTCACTTTGGCAAAAATTACCACTCCAGAACTCTGGACCAAATAGAAGAACCCCGAAAGAAAATTTTTTCGTGCGAAATGGAATCTCACACTTCGTGGATTCTGAGTCACCTCTATCCATAGGGCTGCAAATTGCACCATGGCCACCAAAGTTCAAACCGGTCTCTCTCCCGAAATGTAATGGCTTCGGAAACTCTAGGCAATTTCTCATGAGATATGACTCAGCTGTGAATTCAGCAGGAGGAGATGATGTTGCACTGGCCAAATCCTTCATCATTGCCTGCGAAGGTCCAGTTCTGAACTAGTATTCTCTGCTACAACCGTACTCAGTCTGCAGCTGGGTCGACCTCAAGACAAAATTCATGCAAGCATTTCAGATGTTCCATGACATAACAGCGGAGTCATCAGACCTGTATAACTGCAAGCAAAAAGATAGAGAGTCATTACAAAACTTTGTGAGAAGGTTCATGCAGCAAAGATCGCAGATTCCTGAGGCAGATGACAAAACAACGATCAAAGCACTGATCAAGGTTTTGACTCCAGGACCAACGGCTTCGCATCTGACACGAAAGAAACCCAAGACAGTAGAAGAACTTTTTCATGAACTAGAAGAATACATCTTGTCCGATGATGATCATCGCAGAAGAGTGGCTGAACGAAATGAAGCACGACAAGGCAACAGAGAAACGACTTGGAGACCACAATCCCAGAATCCACGAAACATCAACAACGTGGAAAATCCTCAGCCAGACCAGAACAGTAGACCAAACAAAAGAGGAGGATTCGCACCTAGGGGAAGAGGAAGAGGACCTCCGAGACTCACGAATCACAACCCAAGAGACTCGTACTTCTATTGTCATTATCATGGAAGAGGACATAGCACCGAAGGGTGTCCAGAAACCAAGAAGAACATCACAAGAATTCAGCAAGAGAAAGCTATGATCAGCATCGCATCCTCAATGCCGAACCAGCTTCGCCTGAATTTCTGGCAGCCACAGTTCATGAACTCTCAACCAAGTCCAGTTGCAATGCAGCAATTTCAACAGCCACAACCATCATGGCAACCCTCTCGCAGTTTGTGCCTTAGTCGCAGGCAATTCAATCAATCCAGCAACCGCAGCCAATTCGAGAAATTTTGCCACCACCACCTAACAGTTCGTCAAGGCCAGAATCAAGTTCAAGACCTCAGAACTCGAAAGTCTTGCCATCTTTCGGGACCATCATGCCAATTTAAGGACGGTCAGCCATGGAATTCAAAACTAAGCAAAGAAAAATTACTTCAGGTATGTGAACACCATCATCAACGACGGTCCAGCTACTCGACCAGAGTGGGCCAAGGTGCCAATCACTAGGGATGAAAGCGGATCGGATCGGATAATACCTTTACCACATCTGCATCCATGTTTTTTGTCGGATGTGGAGCAGAGCGGATATTACACGGATGCGGTTACGGATGCGGATTTTTTCGGATGTCGGATATGGTGCGGAGTCGGATCGGTTGCGGAGCGGATGCGGATTAATATAGTCGGATAATACATGCTTATATTTAGTTTCAAATGGTGACAAATGATGCTCTACGCATGACCGTGGTTAAGGTTTTTGATGCACGTGCACACACTATATATAGTTAAAATTTTGTGGGCTAAAAAATTATGTATAGGTAAAAGATCAGTATATGAGCCGTATTGGGCTGTCATAGTAGTCGGATATCCTATTATAAGTCTCGGATTATCGCATTCAATTATCGAATAATCCATATCCACCGGATATCACTAACACCATATCCTAGTCCGCATCCGCACACAATTGGATTCGGATTATCCACATCCGTATGGATATCAAAAACTCTTCACCATATCCGCATAATTCCGATTCGGATCGGATCGGATGCGGAAAATATCCACACCACTTTCATCCCTACCAATCACTTTCACTGAAGAGAATTTCGAACTGAAATCCGCGAATCACAATGATGCCATGGTCATCGAAGTGAACATAGCTGGATGGGTTATCGGAAAAATTTTGGTAGACAATGGAAGCTCAGCAGACATTCTGTTCTTCAAAATATTCGAGAAAATGAACCTGAGTAAGCATATGCTGCACCCGCCAGAATACCCATTGCAAGGTTTCGGAGGAAAACCAATCAAGCCAGTTGGAAAGGTATCACTTCCTGTATCTTTCGGAGATCTGGACAACGCCGGAACAGAAACCCTCACATTTGATGTGGTTGACATTTATCAACCGTACCTCACGATTTTCGGCAGAAGCTTCATGAACAAATTTGATGCAGTCATAAGACAGCAATTCTTGTGTATGAAGATACCAGCACCCAAAGGGGTTATCACAGTGTTCGGCAATCAGCAAGAGTCCAGAAACATAGAAAAAGGCCATACTTCGGGCCAAGTCAATGTGTACCAGCTGAAAACGACCGAAGAAAGAAAGGAACCTTACGAAGAGGCCAAGTGAGACAAAGAAAAGATCGAGATAGCAGTTGACGGTGAAACCAAGAAAGTATACTTGGATGATATGCCCGATAGAGCAGTCACAATTGGGGCTCACCTCAATCCCGAAGAAGAGAAAGAGCTCATACAATTCTTGAATCAGAACAAGGATGTTTTTGCCTGGTCAGCCAAAGATTTGTAAGGTGTCAATAGGGACAACATCGAACATGCCTTGGAAACAGATGAAAAAATAGCGCTGAAAAAGCAAAAACTTCGGAAAATGTCCGAGGAAAAAGCAAAAGCAGTTGAAGCTGAAGTGCAAAGGCTGCAAGACGCGAAAATGGTTAGAGAAGTGAAGTATCCAGTCTGGCTGGCCAACACTGTACCAGTGAAAAAGAAGAATGGAAAATGGAGAATGTGTGTAGATTTCACGGATTTGAACAAGGCATGCAAGAAGGACGATTTTCCCTTGGAAAGGGTAGATAAAATCATAGACGACGCAGCCAATAGTGAGATGCTCTCACTCCTGAACATGTTTTTGTGATATCATCAGATAAGAGTACGTAAAGAAGACGAAGAGAAGACAAGCTTTATCACCCCTTTGGAACATTTTGTTTTGTGCGAATGCCAGAGGGGCTGAAGAAAGCAGGATGCACATTCTCGAGAATGGTAGCAATAGTCCTTCATCCTCAACTTCGGAGAAACATCTTGGCATACGTGGATGACATAGTCATCAATAGTGTCCAGAGAAGAGATCATATCAGTGATCTAGTATAGACATTTGCGAACTTGAGAGCAACGAACTTGAGGTTGAATCCTGAAAAGTGTGTTTTCGGCATTCACAAAGGGAAAGTTCTCGGATGCCTAGTCTCAACAAAGAGCATAGAGGCGAATCCAGACAAAATCAAGGCACTGATAGAGATGCAAGACCTAGTTTCCATGAAGGATGTGCAAAAACTGACAGGGAGAGTAGTCGCGCTCAAAAGGTTCATTCCTAGAGCTGCAGAAAGAAGTCTGCCATTCTTTCAAGTTCTCAGAAGTACCAAGAATTTTCCGTGGTCCGAAACTCAGAAGCAAGCTTTCCAAGAACTAAAAAATTACCTGTCTAACATGACCAAGTTGTGCCCTCCTGAGCCAAGATCGCCACTTCTGCTATATGTGTCTGCATCAAATTCGACAGTGAGCGTCGTGTTAGTGCAAGAAAAGGAAGAAGAAGGAAAGCTCAAACAGATCCCAGTGTATTTTGCTTCTGGCTCAAAATCTTCTATTCCGAGCTGGAGAAGATTGCATACGCAGTCATCATGGCTGCGAAAAAGCTGAGACATTACTTTGAGGGTCACAGAATAAGAGTCATCACAAATCAACCACTGAGTGACTTGTTCGCAAATAGAGAGGCATCTACCCGAATCATCAAATGGGGCGCTGAACTCTCAGAATACATTGTGGACTTCGAAAGAAGAAGCGCGATAAAATTGCAAGTCCTGGCAGATTTTGTCGTGGATTGGACTTCGCCAACTCAAAATCTAGATGAAGAAATACCTACACCTTGGATAGTGCAGTGCGATGGAGCTTGGTGTCACAAGGGAGTCGGAATTTCAGCAGTTGTAGCATCTCCGGTGGGAGTTGTGATAAGATATGCAGCTCGACTCATATTCGCGAATAACGAGCATTCCACGAACAATACAACAGAGTATGAAGCTCTACTCTTAGCACTGAGAAAGATGAAAGCCTTGGGTCAGCAAACCTTCATAATCAGGATGGATTCAAAAGTTATTCAAGAACATATTGAAAAAGAAAGTGAAGCGAGGAATCCCGTCTTGATGAAGTACCTTGAAAAAGTCAGAGAAATGGAAAGACACTTCAAAGGTTATTCAGTGCAACATATTCCAAGAGATGACAATAACGAGGCAGACAAACTGGCGAAAGCGGCAGCCAGGAATCAAGAAATGCCTCCTGATGTGTTCTTCGAAATCATCAAAGAATCATATATCAAGGAATCAAGGCCAAAAATCGTAAATGTTGTGGAAACTCCCGATTGGAGAGAAGAAATCATGGCTTATCTGAGAGGCCATTACGAACCACAGGATGAGTTGCAGGAAAAGAGATTGAAACAAAGGGCAAGGGGCTATGCAGTAGTAAATGGAGAGTTGTATAAATCGGGAGTCACGGGGCCATGGTTGAGGTGCATCACCTTCGAAAAAGGTCTCAAACTTCTAAGAGAAATCCACAGTGGATTCTGCGGTGCACACATAGGCACTAAAGCTCTAGCAGGAAAGGCAATAAAGCAAGGATTTTACAGGCCTACCATAAATGTAGATGCGAAAGTACTGGTTCGGCAATGTGAAGCATGCCAGAAAATGGCGAATCAACAAAATCTACCTTCCATGCCAGTTCACCTGATTCCACCATCATGGCCACTGCAAAGGTGGGGAATGGATCTAGTCGGACCATTACCAGTAGCTGAAGGAAACTGCAGATTCGCAACTGTCGCTGTGGATTATTTCACGAAGTGAGTAGAAGCAAAACCACTCGCAAACATCAAGGCACCAACAATTCAGAAGTTCTTCTGGCAGAACATAATCTGCAGATTTGGAGTTCCCAGAGAACTGACTGTTGACAATGGGAAACAATTCGATTGTTACACTTTCAAAGAATATTGCAAGTCCTTGGGCACTCATGCGAAATTATCATCATTGTATCATTCGCAGTCTAATGGAGCAGTTGAAAGGGCAAATGGGCTGATATTTTCAGGAATCAAGAAGTGCTTATTTGATCAGAAGAAGGGCAAATGGGTTGACGAATTGCCAAAAGTAATTTGGTCCCACAACACTACTGTGTCAAGAGCAACAGGTTCACACCTTTTCGCCTACTCTTCGGCACTGAAGCAATGACACCAGAGGAAATCAAGAATGAAAGCATGAGAGTGCTGAAAGCAAAAGAAATCGAAGAGGTTGACCAGAAAGTAGAAAAAGACATGATTGAGCTGACAATCCTTAAAGCTGTTGAGAACATCGAGAAGTATCAAAAAGAAACCAAGGCATGGAAAAACAAGAAAGTGGTTAGAAAAGACATCAAAACTGGCGATTTGGTGTTGAAAAGAAAGAAGAACTGGGAAAACCCGGGGAAACTTCATGAACTTTGGGAAGGGCCATACATAGCAAAAGAAACAGACATGCCAGGGGCTTTTCATTTGCTAGAACAGACTGGCGAAGAGTTACCATATTCGTGGAATGCTGACAGCCTAAAAAGGTACTACCCTTGAGAATTCCAGAACTAGATAGATTTACTTTAGAGTATTTTTCCTTTTTTCACAAGTTTACATTCTAGAAAACCAAAAGGCTGAATCACGAACCTATAAGTGATTTCGGAGAAAAAACATTTGCTTTATTTTTTGCAATTACATTAGAATAAGGAGGATCGTACTCTTTTCCTTGCAAAGGGGGCTCTAAATCAAGAGACAAGGTTTTTAATGAGGTGGATCCTATGTAAATACTCTTTGTGATATATATGAAAAGAGTTTTCCCCCAAATCGTGCATTTTGTGGATTCCACCATGTGAAAGAAAAAGTCGTGAAAAGGCTCCGGGATAGCCGAGATTCCACCATGTGAAAGAAAAATTCGTGAAGAGGCTCTGTGATAGCCGATATTCCACCGTGTGAAAGAAAAAACCGTGAAAAGGCTTCGTGATAGCTGAGATTCCACCGTGAAAAAAGAAAAATTCGTGTGAAAGGCTCAGTGATAGCCGAAATTCCACCGTGAAAAAAGAAAAGTTCGTATGAAAGGCTTCGTGATAGCCGAGATTCCACCGTGAAAAAAGAAAAGTTCGTATGAAAGGCTTCGTGATAGCCAAGATTCCACCGTGAAAAAAGAAAAGTTCGTATGAAAGGCTTCGTGATAGCTGAGATTCCACCGTGAAAAAAGAAAAATTCGTGTGAAAGGCTCTGTGATAGCCGAAATTCCACCCTGAAAAAAGAAAAGTTCGTATGAAAGGCTTCGTGATAGCTGAGATTCCACCGTGAAAAAAGAAAAGTTCGTATGAAAGGCTTCGTGATAGCTGAGATTCCACTGTGAAAAAAGAAAAGTTCGTATGAAAGGCTTCGTCATAGCCAAGATTCCACCATGAGAAAAAAGAAAATTCGTGTGAAAGGCTCCGTGATAGCCGAAATTCCACCGTGAAAAAGAAAAGTTCGTGTGAAAGGCTTCGTGATAGCCAAGATTCCACCGAGAAAAAAGAAAATTCGTGTGAAAAGCTTCGAGATAGCCAGAATTCCATCGTGAAAGAGGAAGAGTTTGTGAAAGGGCTTTGTGATAGCCAGAGGCTCCATGAAAGCCTAAATCCCACCGTCAAAGGGATTCCCACTGAAAGGCCTGAGACAACAACAAGTTGTGGCCTAAATCCCACCGTCAAAGGGATTCCCACCGAAAAGGCTTGAGACAACAATGAGTTGCGGCCTAGTTTCCATCATGTTAATTAAATGGTAATTGCGTCCAGTCGAATGTATATGTTCTTATTAAAGAATTTTTTTGTAAAGATTCATGAAAAGGCAAGGGGCTTGAGTGAAGATTCCTAGATAATCGTGGTTGAAGCAAATGTGGGTTGCAACATCAACCAGGGCAAGTGTGCCAAGCGGGTCAAGTCCACAAAATTCGTAAAACAAATTTTGTCGACTTGCATCACATTACTTACGATTTCAAAATTCGCGGAAAATTCTCAAAAATACAGATGATCAAGATATCCGAAGAAAACCTTAACTTCCTTAACCTGCCTCGAAATTTTCATGCAAAACGATAAGGTGGGGAAGGGGGACATTTTTTCTCAAGAAAACGTCTTTATTGCCTTAGTTGCATAAAAATTTCAATATAGTATCATCACGATTACATTGGGAAATACAATCTCTAGAATGAAAGTTCAACAACGTGTCCTGGGTCGCGGCTATTATTTTCTACAATATCACTAGCGTAGGCGATTTCGAGTCCAGTAGTGATAGGGCTAAGGGGCTCCGTCTTTAGAATCCTCGAAAAGGTCGAGTTCGTAGCAGTGGGGCTCTCGTCTTCGCGAAGAAGGAAAAACGAAGAAAGATCGAAGCAATCCATCGAAAATTTAAGTCAAACTTCAAGCCAAAAATAAAAAAAATCTCGTTCAGGGTGAGCCTCTTTGAACAGACGCCATGCTTCACCGCTGACAAACATGTTTCCACGATGAATTCGTACTGGCAACACATCCTGCGCAGGCCCAACTTGCAGGACCTGCGCAGGTTAAAGTTTACAAAACAACTTGTTCAGACATCATAACCACATAACTTTACGTATTTACACAAAATGCCACAAGGGGCAAATGTTTCGGCAAAGTCAACTGGTGATGTCAACCTTCAGAGAATTTTCTTCATGTTTGGAACTTTCTTCAGCATCGCTGCCGCTGCCGCTGCTGTTGCCAGAATTCTCCTCGTCTGTGTCGGTGGCCTCATCTTCATCATCTTCGGAAGAGGATTCCGGAGGTGCAACACCCTTTCCTCGCTTCTCCTCCTCAATTAACTAATGTAAGCAAAGGAAGAAGTATAAGAAAAACCAAAAGAGAAGATTTCGCGAATTCGTAGAAGTCAACAATGTTTTCTAAGAAAACAACATGTTCAAGCTTAGAACGAGCAATGTTCTTGGCAACTTCTTTCCCACTGATGAGCCAGAATTCTTGCGCGAATTTGGTTTTAATGGCCAAGACATCCTCATTAGGACGAAGTCTGGAAGTGCTTGCAGCATCAGGAAATTGTGAGAGCTTCTCGCGAAATTTCACAAGATCGGCGCAGTCGAAATCATGAAGCAGCTTCAAAATGCTCTCAACGGAGAATGCCGCGGCGAAATCACTCGCACCAGAAATAACTCCGGAAAGCGCCTTGAACTCAGTATCAATCCACTTCATGAAATCGGAGATCCCTGTGTCAGCGGGAAATGGAGCAGGACGAACGCCAAACTCATTTAAGGCCTTCTCATATTCTTTGGACAGGAGCTCGAGACTATTCCTAATCTCAGAAGTCTCTCTTTCCGAAGCTTCATTCTGGCTGGCCAGAGCCCTCTCAAGGTCTTGAATTCTTTGCTCCTTGCTACTGAGAGTCTTCGCGAGATCAGCATTGTTAACACGAAGATCTTCAACAGCCCTCGAGGATTTATTGTGATCTTTACGAAGATTTTCAATCAAACTCAGATCGTCGTCGTGAGTTTTTTGTAGTCTCTCGAAATCCTTCCTAGACTGTTCAAGGGCCTCTTCGGCGATCTTCTTTCCATCTTGGCACTGTCTAAGGGTTTCCGCCAACTCGGCCACCTTTTTCTCAAGGTCAAGATTCGCAGCTTGAGCAAGATCAAAGTTGTGTCTAAGTTCCTTAGACTCTTGAGATAACTGTTCATTGGCTTTTTCTAGCTCAATTAGGCGCTCGTAAGCAATTCTTCCACATATAGAGGCCTTCGTCGCGTAGTCCCTACGGTACTCTGCGAACTTGGACGCCGGATAAGATCGAAGAAGATCCTCAAATTCTGAAAATCACAGAGCAGAGCCATGAGTGGAAAATTGAAGAATTCAAAATAAGGAAAACTGAAGAATTCGAAAGAGTAATGAACCTTTTTTACTTAGATCTTTATTGGTAACCTTCTTCCCCGAACTCGCAGAAGGTTTGTCCGAAGAAACTGAAGTTTTCTTCGAGAAAGTGCAAAGTCGTTTTCCGTAATCCCGAGCGGTTTTTCCAAGCAAGCGAGACGTTTGGTGTAACACCCTGAAATTTGAAAATTTCAGGATGTTAATAGGAAAAACAATTAATCAACGATTTTCTCATAATTTAAAATTTTCCCAACTATTATTTTCTTTATTGGAAACTTAGTATAGGAAAAATCAATTGATTGTTTTTCTAAATTAAACAAAATGAATGTGTGCGTGTTGCATTCATATTCGTTGCATAGTTTTTGGTTGATGTGTGTTGTAGTTTTCAACATAAAAAAAAGAATCAAAATTCAAGTCCATAAAACCACCCTCAAACTTTTTCTCTCAAACTCTCCCCCCCCCTTTTATCCCAAACTGCAGCTTCTCTTTCAGCCCAGGCCACCTTTCCCCTCTTTTTTCGGCCCCGTAACCGAGCAGGCCGCAGGCCCATCTCCAGTTCCGGCCTATTTCACCCTCCTACCGGCCCACCTTCTTCCCCTCTCTCTCAGCCGCTGCCAGCCGGGACCCACATGTCGGCACCTCCTTCAACCTCCAGCCGCTCCTCTCCCCACCATGGCCGACCACACACCGCCGCCTCCCAGGCCTCCCAAGCTCATCCCCTCCCTCCACTGACCACGGCATTGAATGCCTAGTGGCGCAATCATGCCGTCGCGCCCCTTTCCCTTCTGGAGCCGCCGCACCCAAAGCTCCACCGAGCTTTAATGGCCGGCCGCCACACCATCGAGCTCCACCGCCCTTGGTACCGCCTCAGCTCCTCCCCTCCGCCCTATAAAACGCACCCCGAGCCATACTCCTCTCACACCACGTCCCCACCCTCTCCTTGCGTGCGGCGCGGCGGCCAGCCCGAGCCCGGCGCCGCCGCCGCCGCCGAGCGCCGCCGTCCCCGATCTCCTTCCTCGCCGTCTCTCTATCGCCGGTGAGCACCTCCTCGTGATCCCCACGCCTCCCTCTCGCCTTTTCTACCTCACCTTCATTCTCATCCCACCGAAATGCCATCGATTTGGCCGGCCGGGAGCTCGCGTCCGCCGGCCATGGCGTTCGAAATCGACCGTGGTCCGCATCGTGAAGGGAAGATAAGGTATGGCGGATTTACCTTTTGGTCCTCGATGAATATCCAAATCAAAATCTTATAGCTTGTCTCTTGCAACTTTACCCATAACCCCCTAGAATTATCCCACTTTTCGCACATAAATCCCACCCCGGCTCTTTTACCCGCTAGCCCCTATCCTTTAATCTTTTCGCGAGCACCTGTTTTGTGTGTCTTGCGGATCTTCCAATCTAGCCCCTGCAGCTATAGTTAATAGTGTTTAAACCCTTGCAACCTTGTTTAGTGCGTAGATTTCACGTTTTAGCTCCGTTTTTAGCGTTTCAAATTGCGTTAGGTTCGTAATAACTCAAAGAACGTAATAGAGACAATGTTGAACCTGTTACTTACTTTATAATTTATTTAATATTTAAATATGATTAAATACTAATATATACATGCTTTTCAAATTAAAATTTGATTAGAGATCAACACATGTTTTTATAAGAAAGATAATTTGATTAATGTTTATTTAAACAATCTTTTCAATTAAAATCTAATTAGTGATATATCCCGGTTTTCATAATCAAACTTAAATTAATTAATATAAATTCAATTTGCTTTCTAAATAAAAGTAACATAGGTCTATCCCGAGTTTTCAAAATTAAATATTAAATTGATTAATATGAACATAAATATGTTTCTAAATTATAAATTACTTAGTACAATTCGAAATGTAAAGATATTCGTTTAGATGCTTTACATGCTTCTTTTAAATTAAAATGTTTAATTTGCATAAAATAATACTTGAATATTTATAAATAAAATTGGAATAAGTTATACACCGTTCCTTTTATATAAATATAACTTGCTTAATTATTAAATAAGGTATTTCTCTGAAATAACCTATGCACATCTTTTTGAATTAAAATTTACCAAGCACATAGCCTTGTGTGATATAATCCAAATCTTACGATAGTTCCGAGTCTTTTGCGTTCGCGGTCCTAAAACCAAACCTTGTCCTCTTTTAAAGCTTTTCATGCTTGGTGTATTGTTCTTAGTTGTTCTTGTTTGTCTCGCTTTCTGCATGTTTGTGCTTGATGTTTGCTTCGAGTAGAAGATCGAGTCGTTGATTGAAAGTCTCGAAGATCAAAAGTACCAAAAGAGCAAGAGCGAGAAGAGCAAGAGTAGCTTTTTGTTGAGAAAGGCAGGTGACCCTAACCATCCTTCTACCTATGCTTTAATACAAGAACACTGTAAATTAATTGGAACATGGAGAACCACCCAGGAAAACAGTACAACCACAAGACATATGGCTCTGTCTTGGCCAATTAATTAGGGAAGTCTTGTGTGGTTATTAGCCTTAGTAGCTTGGGGTACGGAGGAATGCTTTTATGACTTCTACTCTGGACAGGTTTTGGAATGGAAGTGCTCTTCTAGGCTAACCTGGTCTGAGGGTAGAAGGAGGGAACGAAAGATAGCCTCTAGGACGTGCTACTATGGACTAATACACATGGGAGGACTCTTTGTAAAGGCCTCGTAGCGTCCCTATGCAATCACACCTCGGAAGTGTGGTATTGTGCCTACTTTTGCACAGCATGGTTGGGTTCAAAGTTCTTCGGAACTTTTACGCGACTTGTGGTGAAAGTGTACAACCTCTCGCAGTGTTAAACCGTTATAACAGCCGTGCTCACGGTCAAGAGCGGCCTGGACCCTCACATGATTAATGAACTTGAAGATGGATTTAAAATTGATTTCCGGTTATTTTTGTGGCCTTGCTGAGTACCAACCATAAGTGTACTCATCCTTGCTAAACCGTTGTTCAGAAGAAGAGGGTACATGATGTCCAGAAGATGGTGCTAGGCGTACGCAACCCCCAGTCGATTGCCTGTGGAGTTTGGAGCCTTTGCGTCCCAGGATTCTGCTGTAAATCTCTGATAATCTCCTTTTCTTTATGTGATATTGTTTCTGTTATTCACTAATGATGTCACTATATGTATGGAACTAGATCCTGGCATACATATAGCTAGCACTTGGTTTGTTTTGGAAACCGGGTGTGACAGAAGTGGTATCAGAGCTATATCGACTATAGGACGTAAGCCTAGATAGAAATGGTTGCTTCCTGAAGATCTGTTTTACTTCAAAAACAACTCTAGCCTTATCCTTGACATCCCTGATGAATATTCTCATCCTTTGATCTTTTCTTCTCTCAATCTTTCCTGGTAACTTATCTTTTCTCCCTTCCTTGCTTCTCAAGCATTGTTACCTTGTATTCTCTCCCTTGACCTTTTAATCCAAAAGTGTCATCCTTGATTAAAAAAATGTTAAGAAAATCGTTATTGTCTTACTTGAAGTTTCCTCAAGTAATCTAAAGAATGGAGCTATCAGGACATCGCTTGAAGTCAAACTTCAGTGACCGAAGAAGCCATCATGTGCGAAGGAAGTTGAAGTCTGACATCTCACCCAAGATTAGGAGGATCCCTCTAACCATAATAACAACGTGTAGCATCGTTCCCTTGATCATGTGCTGCCTGGTGAAGCTTCGTGTTTGCTTGATGATGCTTGACTTTATGGCCTTGGTTGAGTTGGTTCTTTGTATTGATTGTTGGTGTATTGCGGGTCTTCTACCTGCAATGACATCAGTTGCCTAGTTGGGTTCTTCTTTTGTATCTCCCACCTCCTTGTTCTCCTCTTTCTATCTACTTAACCCTATGGAGGATGTTAGAAGATCAAAATTCTAGAAGCAACACCAACATCAATAACAGAGATTTACAAGCATATGCAAACATCAACACATGAAAAAAATTGAAGAAAAAGATGATCAATTTTCTTTTGTTACCCCTGCTAATCTTCTCTCTACCACAATTTGAGTACAATTACGACAAACAAGAAATGATGGATATGATATCAAGAATTTTGCCTACTCTTCAATTTATTCTCGTTCTCTTCTGATCTTGATCTTTGTCCACTAATCAGATGGAAAAAGGAAACCAAGACAAAAGCAATGACAGCAATTACAACCCTGGATACGACCAATATATGTCCCTATATCTAAACCCGGAGGATACACATACAAAGTTCTGGAATACTGAGCCACCCAGTTTCTCTAACACTACGGAGCACCTAGAAGCTGAAGAATGGATCACGACAATCGAGAAGAAATTAGATATGGCACAATGCAATGATAGAGAAAATGTTCTATATGCATCAGGATTACTTCTAGGAGAAGCCTTAGAATGGTGGAATTCCTACATATACGAACATGATCAACCACAGAGTATTGCTTGGAAGGAATTTAAGGATAACTTTATATCACATTTCATTCCTATAAGTGTGATGAAGCTCAAAAGGAAGGAGTTCCTTAGCTTGAAACAAGGGCAAATGATAGTGACTGAATACAAAGATAAATTTATCCAGCTATCTATGTACGCACCAAGATCATCTGGAAGTGATAAAAAGAAACGAGAACATTTCATCAAAGGGCTGAATGAAGATCTTCAGAGTATACTAAGTTTACATGACTATTCCAGTTTGCAACATGTCATCAACAAAGCTATTGAGTTAGAAAGCAAACTACAAGAAATCATAAGTAAGAAAAGGAAAAGGAATTTTCTAGAGCAACGTGATAACAGTTCCCACCTTTACCATTTGTCCCAAGCACCAGAACATCCTGAAGATGAGTATGAAGATCCACCACGTAACCGTAGAAACCTTAAAGAAAGTGGAGCTTGTTTCTACTGCAAAGATCATGGACATTTTATTAACAGGTGCCCTAAGAAACGTGCTGATCGATATGAAAAGAAGACTCAGCAGAGACATAATAAGCAAACCAATGCCGAAGAAGCATTTGGATCAAATAGAGAAGAATTTTAAAGGTTAAGCAAAGATTATGGAGTCAATCCAGCTCTATTCAAATCACTTTATCAAGACGTCAAGAAAATTCTACAAAGGCGAGCCAATGAAGCTGAGGAAGGAAATGGACAGTTACAAGTAAAGTTAGATTGAGTATCTTATGAGGTGTTATGCTTATTATGTGAGTTTTGAAGAATAAAGAGTGTGTTGATGAGCTTATATAATGTCAAACAATCTCGAAGAAAGTTAATAAGTGTTGGATGGTAACCACCCGAACCTTTGTTTGCTGCTAGCCTTTGCGAATCTCGGGACGAGATTCCTTTTAAGGGGGGTAGATTTGTAACACCCTGAAATTTGAAAATTTCAGGATGTTAATAGGAAAAACAATTAATCAACGATTTTCTCACAATTTAAAATTTTCCCAACTATTATTTTCTTTATTGGAATCTTAGTATAGGAAAAATCAATTGATTGTTTTTCTAAATTAAACAAAATGAATGTGTGCGTGTTGCATTCATATTCGTTGCATAGTTTTTGGTTGATGTGTGTTGTAGTTTTCAACATAAAAAAGAATCAAAATTCAAGTCCATAAAACCACCCTCAAACTTTTTCTCTCAAACTCTCCCCCCCCCCTTTTATCCCAAACCGCAGCTTCTCTTTCAGCCCAGGCCACCTTTCCCCTCTTTTTTTTCAGCCCGTAACCGAGCAGGCCGCAGGCCCATCTCCAGTTCCGGCCTATTTCACCCTCCTGCCGGCCCACCTTCTTCCCCTCTCTCTCAGCCGCTGCCAGCCGGGACCCACATGTCGGCACCTCCTTCAACCTCCAGCCGCTCCTCTCCCCACCATGGCCAACCACACACCGCCGCCTCCCAGGCCTCCCAAGCTCATCCCCTCCCTCCACTGACCACGGCATTGAATGCCTAGTGACGCACTCATGCCATCGCGCCCCTTTCCCTTCTGGAGCCGCCGCACCCAAAGCTCCACCGAGCTTTAATGGCCGGCCGCCGCACCATCAAGCTCCACCGCCCTTGGTACCGCCTCAGCTCCTCCCCTCCGCCCTATAAAACGCACCCCGAGCCCTACTCCTCTCACACCACCTCCCCACCCTCTCCTTGCGCGCGCGCGCAGCAATGCCGCCGAGCCCAGCGCCGCCGCCGCCGCCGGAGCGCCGCCGTCCCTGATCTCCTTCCTCGCCGTCTCTCTATCGCTGGTGAGCACCTCCTCGTGATCCCCACGCCTCCCTCTCAGTTTTCTACCTCACCTTCATTCTCATCCCACCGAAATGCCATCGATTTGGCCGGCCAGGAGCTCTGCAGTCCGCCGGCCATGGCGTTCAGAAATCGACCGTGGTCTGCATCGTGAAGGGAAGATAAGGTATGGCAGATTTACCTTTTGGTCCTCGATGAATATCCAAATCAAAATCTTATAGCTTGTCTCTTGCAACTTTACCCATAACCCCCTAGAATTATCCCACTTTTCGCACATAAATCCCACCCTGGCTCTTTTACCTGCTAGCCCCTATCCTTTAATCTTTTCGCGAGCACTGTTTTGTGTGTCTTGCAGATCTTCCAATCTAGCCCCTGCAGTCTATAGTTAATAGTGTTTAAACCCTTGCAACCTTGTTTAGTGCGTAGATTTCACGTTTTAGCTCCGTTTTTAGCGTTTCAAATTGCGTTAGGTTCGTAATAACTCAAAGAACGTAATAGAGACAATGTTGAACCTGTTACTTACTTTATAATTTATTTAATATTTAAATATGATTAAATACTAATATATACATGCTTTTCAAATTAAAATTTGATTAGAGATCAACACATGTTTTTATAAGAAAGATAATTTGATTAATGTTTATTTAAACAATCTTTTCAATTAAAATCTAATTAGTGATATATCCCGGTTTTCATAATCAAACTTAAATTAATTAATATAAATTCAATTTGCTTTCTAAATAAAAGTAACATAGGTCTATCCCGAGTTTTCAAAATTAAATATTAAATTGATTAATATGAACATAAATATGTTTCTAAATTATAAATTACTTAGTACAATTCGAAATGTAAAGATATTCGTTTAGATGCTTTACATGCTTCTTTTAAATTAAAATGTTTAATTTGCATAAAATAATACTTGAATATTTATAAATAAAATTGGAATAAGTTATACACCGTTCCTTTTATATAAATATAACTTGCTTAATTATTAAATAAGGTATTTCTCTGAAATAACCTATGCACATCTTTTTGAATTAAAATTTACCAAGCACATAGCCTTGTGTGATATAATCCAAATCTTACGATAGTTCCGAGTCTTTTGCGTTCGCGGTCCTAAAACCAAACCTTGTCCTCTTTTAAAGCTTTTCATGCTTGGTGTATTGTTCTTAGTTGTTCTTGTTTGTCTGCTCTGCATGTTTGTGCTCGATGTTTGCTTCGAGTAGAAGATCGAGCTGTTGATTGAAAGTCCTGAAGATCAAAAGTACCAAAAGAGCAAGAGCAGAAGAGCAAGAGTAGCTTTTTGTTGAGAAAGGCAGGTGACCCTAACCATCCTTCTACCTATGCTTTAATACAAGAACACTGTAAATTAATTGGAACATGGAGAACCACCCAGGAAAACAGTACAACCACAAGACATATGGCTCTGTCTTGGCCAATTAATTAGGGAAGTCTTGTGTGGTTATTAGCCTTAGTAGCTTGGGGTACGGAGGAATGCTTTTATGACTCTTCTACTCTGGACAGGTTTTGGAACGGAAGTGCTCTTCTAGGCTAACCTGGTCTGAGGGTAGAAGGAGGGAACGAAAGATAGCCTCTAGGACGTGCTACTATGGACTAATACACATGGGAGGACTCTTTGTAAAGGCCTCGTAGCGTCCCCATGCAATCACACCTCGGAAGTGTGGTATTGTGCCTACTTTTGCACAGCATGGTTGGGTTCAAAGTTCTTCGGAACTTTTACGCGACTTGTGGTGAAAGTGTACAACCTCTCGCAGTGTTAAACCGTTATAACGTACCGTGCTCACGGTCAAGAGCGGACTTGGACCCTCACATGATTAATGAACTTGAAGATGGATTTAAAATTGATTTCCGGTTATTTTTGTGGCCTTGCCGAGTACCAACCATAAGTGTACTCATCCTTGCTAAACCGTTGTTCGAAGAAGAGGGTACATGATGTCCGGAAGATGGTGCTAGGCGTACGCAACCCCCGCCGATTGCTCGTGGAGTTTGGAGCCTTTGCTTCCCAGGATTCTGCTGTAAATCTCTGATAATCTCCTTTTCTTTACGTGATATTGTTTCTGTTATTCACTAATGATGTCACTATATGTATGGAACTAGATCCTGGCATACATATAGCTAGCACTTGGTTTGTTTTGGAAACCGGGTGTGACATTTGGTCCGAGGCTCCTTCTCCTGTTTCATCAACAAGTGTAGGCGATTTCCAAAGTGTTAAAATCTTGGATGGGCCATCTCCGACACTAGATGCCTTGCAACCAACACTTAGTAGTTCACCGTGGTAGGACGTACCAAAGCTCTTATTAAAAGCAGCCAAGGAAGGAGAGGGATCTTGGCCTTCAGGGAGATCTTCACAAATTTCAAGCAAGGGAGCATCTTGGACGGGATCATCACCCCTGTGAATGGTAAGCTCAAGTTCCTTTGTGAATTCAAGAGATGCTTCCTCTTGATGATGGACAGACTGAGGATTAACAGTCTCAACAGCAGCGATAGGGGTCTCAGCAGTAGCAGCAGAAACAACTTCCTTCTGAACTTCAGCAACAACATCTGAAAAAAAACCAATATCCACGAACTCGTTTTCAGAACTCGAAGTGTAGTGTTCATGAAAATTGAATCTTAAGAAAGGCCAAGAGGAAAAACCTTTCTGGCTAGGTTCTGCGAAGATTTCATCATCAAAAGCAGCAGGAACACGGCGAACTTCAATAGTCGCAACCTTCTTCACGGCTTTCTTTGTCTTCATTCGGCTAAGCCCAGCAAGACTTGTGGCAGCCTGAAGTTCAACATTTGTAACACCTTCAACTGACTGATGCTTTCGCTTGTTAGATTCTAGAGATTTGGTTTTATCAGGACAGACAGTAGCGGAAGGAGTTCCGTCATCAACGCCCTTCCATTTCTTCGAAGATGACCTCCAGAAATATTCAAAGGTTCAGATGAGCAGCTAGCCACAGCAACAGCTGGGGTTCTCGTCTTGATTCCTGGACGGCGAGAGCGAAAGGATTTGTCACCGCAGACTTCAAAAAAGACTCGATTGATTCTCTTCTTATGTTTCACCAAATTCTTGAAAGCTTTGTATTCGTTCATAGTAGACTCGCCAATCATTGCGTTCACCTTCTTCTCAATTTCATCCATAAAATCATCAGCGCTCTGATCCTCAAGAAGTTGAATCCCAAATCGAGGAAAAGGAACCTCTTGAGCCGCCCAATTTACGTTAAAAAATAAAATCTCAGTAGGACCCATCCATAAGAAATCGGCCAAATGTTGGCGGCAACAAATTCTTCGATGATGTCCCGGCCACCAAGAATTTTACTGGCTAAGTGAAAGGCACTTTTACAATTTCTGAAGCCAACTGCGCGGTGGTTGTAGGGAGTGGTGCATGTAGCAGTCAGCTCTGCGATAGGTGAAGAGAGAGGAAAGGCTGGCCCTTCATAATCAGGAATCTTTGACATGTCTACCTTCATGTAGAACCAGTAACAATTCCAGTCTTTGGCGAAATTCGTCTTGCAGCAAGGCGCAATCTGAATCCGTGTGAGACCTCGTCGCGTATTCTGTCGGTGAGTGTTGAATGTACAACAGCTGAAGTGTGATTCCTGGTATTGGCCATCACTTAGCTTGATAATTTTCGGCTCAATGACCAACTCAAATAACCTTGCGAACACATTGGCGCTGAAGTTGCATCTGAAGGTCCTCATGGTCCAAAAGATCTTCGACAACTCCAAGAATGAATTTGGCAAAAGTTGATGGATCTTCACCGAAAACTTCTCCAAAATAGCAACCAGCATAGGGTCGCAGGGAAATCTGAGTCCACGTATAAAGAAATCTCTGAAAACCACAACTTCGTCGGGTGCAGGAGTGGGAATTTGCTCGTCGAGAGGAGCACGACCATCACCGGAAAGAAAGTAACCAGTAGCCTTACTCCCGAATCATGTTGGTGGTAACTTTGGATTCGCCAAAGTTGAACGAGGCGGGCAGGGATTTTGATCGCCTCGTTGAGACAAGATCTCTGAGATCGGCTTCAACATTTCTGAGATCCGCTCCTTCTGATCCGACTTCACCCTCTTCACGACTTTCTGAGTCGCGAGCACTGGCGTTGTCCAGGTCACTCTCACGAACATGAATATCTTCAGATTCATGAGATACATCTCTGTTCGGCGATAGGACAACAGCAGCCAGTTCTTCGGAAGTCATTGGTCTAGCAGTACTCTTAGTTCGAGCCACCTGGTTGAAATATACGAAATCGTAAACACAGACACAATATTTCGAAACAGTGTAAACTAAAATTCACAAAAGCAAGACTTCAAGGAAAATGTGAAGGTACCTTGCGAATCGAAAGAAAAACCTGAGACTTGCGCGGGCGAAAACGAGAGCGACGTCAGCAAAAAACTTGAAGGTGCTCCTGAAAGTCGGGAGAATGGTGAAAAAAATTTTACGGCCAAGGCACACTATTTATAGGGGAAAAGGGGGGCACTCTCAAGAATGTGCCTCGATTCGACCGTTGCGAGACTTACGGAGGACGCGTGTCCACTCCGACGTTCCGAGGGTGACGTTTTTTTACCAGAGTTCGTAGGTTTTCGTGGAAACGGATCGTCGGAGTCAACCCGCTTCCCCGAGGGGCTAGTGTTGGGGAACTCGGTAAAACCTTGTCACCCTCGATATGTCGGATTGTCGAAATTCATGAAACAAGTTCGCGAAAGTAGCTTCATGAAGAAGGGTTGCATTAGTGAAGAAGGGACGAGGTGAAGAGTCCAAATGAGTTTCAGGTGTTTTGCAAGTTCTTGAGCTGGCATGGAATTAACAGCTGAACAAGGCTCTTGTATTCGAACTTTCGATCTGTTTCAGAACGTGCGATCTTGCGGGAATTTGAAGCCAGGAAATCGCGGAAGTATGGAATCAGGAAATCGCGGGAATCAGGGGATCGAGGACCGGCGAAGCCTTGGAATCATGGACCTGCGAACCTACGCGCTCAGATCTCCGAAATTCGGGGGTCACGGATGGAGGATTCGGGAATCAATAGGAAGCCAAGTCAAAGATGTCACCTAAAAAGTTCGAGTTTGGCTTGTGAACTAATGGCAGGCTTGTAAATATATGAAATTAGCCCCGCAAATCACGGGATGTAAAAGACATTCATGTACATGTTCACACTAGGAATATTCCCTAGATTCGAGAGTATTTTCGGAATGTAAAAGTCCCTTCGTCTCCCTAGAAAAGGAGGCACGAGGGTATGTGTAAAAGGGTTCACAACTTTTGAGGCATGAGCAGTCTTTAGGGGATTCTTTGTCTCCTCTTGCGTCATCTGTGCTTCTGACTTGAACGTTTACATATACTTTTCTCTTGTGTTCGGGGATCTTATCCGGATTTTCGGATACCCCCAACATTTGAGATTGATAATTTTTTGTTATCATGAATATTATCTAAAAAGTAATTAAATAATGAAAATTTGTTGGCTGTTGAATTTGTTGAACTACGGGAATTAACTTACAGTAGCGGTTAGCAAACACGTGTGTGCCGCACGTGCATCATTGCTAGTATATTAAAGAAAGCATAATGATGTAGTTTAGATTAGAGATCTCGAACCACTATTTCCCACATTTTATATTTTTGTTGAGGTTTCCTGGTGGGGGCTTCTCATTCGGCGCGGTTCTCCGGATGGGCTTCGGTTCGCCACGGGTGGGAGAGTCTGGTTTTCTTCGGATTTTAGCAGGAGCGTCCGATTTTCTTCCTAACCAGCCATTTCTTTCACGGTTTTCCGACTAAGCAATGGGTTATTGTTGATGACTGATGAAAAAACCTGGCAGAAGCAATCCTTGCTTTAATATTAGGTAGAGATTTAGCAAGGAGCATTTGAAATTTGGAATTTGTTTTTATTACCTTTAGAATTCAGCCACCTAGCTGTTAGCTTTTCCCATAAGCTTGGCTCTTGGCTGGGAGTTCCCAAGGTCAACGAGAAACCAATGTCTTGTGGGGGCATTTGCACTATGTTAGGCTATGTGGTTGAACAGAAATGAGGTGGTATTTCGAAATACAAATCCCAACTCATGTGTGCATGTAATTTCAGGGGACATATTGGGCAAGATGTTGATCAATATTGTCTAAAGAGGAAGAGAAGATGTTGTAAAACGAAGTTGTTGATTGCTAGAAGTGGTGGCTCTGGAGCTGTGGTTGGAAGTCTAGACTTAGAATTGGTGCTTAGGCGATACGCCTCAAACCATGATCCTGAGCAGCCATGTCGCTCGCCTTGGAAGGATAGTGCTGATGAGCGGGTCTGAGGCGGAGCGGCGGCCGGGGCGTTCCGCGGTGAGGGAGCGGAGGGCAACGGCGACTGCTCATCGGCGGAGGCTTACGCTGGCGCCTTGCGCCACGGGTATGAGGGGCTCGCGAGATCCAAATGAGGCAAAGGTATGGGATGCTTCTTTTGCAGATTCTGGTGGGAGTGGTGAAGAAGATGGACGAGAAGTGGGTGGGAAAAGCTATTTCCAGGTGGATCCCCTAAGTGGGATGAGAAGATTGGGAGGCAGCTCGCGTTTTTGGCCTCTCACGGAGGAGCTAAGCTCCGATGAGGATGAGCCTTGTGAGGCTGTGAGTGGGTCAGTTGCGGATCCTTGCCCGGTGGATGCAAGCCTCATGGAGGTTCTGTTTGAGTGTGGGGACAACGCAAAACCCCTTGTACCTGCTAATGCAAAGTACTATGCATCTGATGGAGGAGAAGGGAGAAGTCTGGAAGTTAAACGACGGCTGGGACTTCGTCCATGGAAGGGCCCGCTTCCTAAGCGAAGAAGCTTGCAGAGCATAAGCCTTGGTGATCTCCCGGTGTTGGACCGCAGAGCGTGCAGCGACCGTTTCAATTGGAAATCGCTGAATGCTGCCTTAGACGCGGAGGGGCGACCGAACCAGGTTGTGGTGACGGTGCCGGAGGCGAGGAAGAAGGAGGCGCCGGTGTCGCCAGATCTAGTTGGCCAAGATGATTTCAAATTTTCGGAAGGGGAACGGTCCAATGGTGGGCTGGTGTTCTGGGCCGGAGCTTCGGGCTACGTCCGTGTAGGGGCCCAAGGGTTGTTTCGGCGAAGTAATGCGATCGACATTTTGCTAAGGGGGGGTGGGAAACCGAAAGGTCTGTGCCCATGCCCTAGTTTTGCCGTTGTGCTGCACCGTTCGCATTCCAATCCATATCCAGTTGAAGAGGGGAGGCGAGAGGAAGGCGATAACGAGATGAAGCAGACTGCCGGCGGTGGTTTTGGGGGTGCCATGGCTCGTGGAAGCCGTGAGTTCCAGGGTGCCCCACGAGGTAGTGGAAGAGGTGGAGGTGGTTCTGACGGGCGGCTGCAGGGCAGAAGGGAAGGCTTCAGAGGAGATGGCTTCGAGTGCGGCCATGCCAATCCGCGTTCTAATCTCGGTGTCTTCGCGAATAGGGCAAGGACCGATTTTCGAGGTGGGAGGGGTTTCCGTGGTTTCAAGCCCAGAGAGGTTTTGAGGCAGGGGAAAGAGTGGAACAGTAAGCAAGAGCAGGAGCGCTCGGATGGCGGCAAGGTCTGGAAGGAAAGAATGGCAGTTGAGGAAGAGCAGCAGGGAGGTGGAGAGGATGTGAATATGGAAGAAGCAGGAAAAGATAGGGGAAGGAGGTAGAGGACTCGAGGTTTGGGATGAAGTGTGTCAGATGTACTAAGAAGGGGCATTTGGCAGACAAATGCACGACGGAGATTTATTGTGTGATTTGCAATACGCCCAACGATCACATGAATCACAAGTGCCCAATACTCAAGCTTCCTAGGACGGTGGCTAGTGTTGTGGGTTATGCAGTACACGGCCTGGGGTTCTACCATATTCCCCATCCTCCACTGTCAAGGGCAAACAAGGAATCCAAGATGGCAGTGATCAAAGTGGATGGAGGGCAACTTGACAAGGAACAAGTGATTAGGCAGCTGCAAAGGTTGTTTGGAGGGCGGTGGAAGTGGGAAGTGACTGTGCTAGAGGCTCGATTTATTACCAAATTTCCATCTAAGGTGAAGTTGCAGCGAGCAATCGCTTTTGGGGGAGCAGATGTAAAAGAGGAAGGGATCAAGAAGGGCATTAGAATGAGCTTTGAGCAGTGGCATGAGAAGGAGGAGGGGTTTCTGCTGCCCAAAGTTTGGGTGAGAGTTTTTGAACTTAGGAAGTAGTTAAGGGAATTTCTTATGATGTGGGTTGTTGGTTCGTTGCTAGGTTCAACGCAAACTGTGGATATGGAAATGTCGACAGTAAATGATTTTGGTAGAGTCTCTGTTGTTGTGCTTAATCCTCTGTTGATATCGGCGTCACTTGATGTGGTGATTGCTGATCACTACTTTGAACTATCGTTTGAGGTGGAGAGGAAGGGAGTGGATGAAAATGGAGAGGAGGTAGAGTTTAGCTGGGTGGCCAATAAGGAGGAGATGGAGAGGGCTCTGATAAGGTTGGTAGCTGTTTCGAGGAGGAAGGGGGAAGTGGTAGGGAGACTAAGAAACTGAAAAGCTGTGATGGCAAGGAGGAAGACGTTTTTGATGTTATGAAAGAGAAAGTTCAGAATATGAACAAGGAGGAGTTCCGCAAATTTCTGGTGGATAAGGCAAATGAAATTGTTGATGGGGTTGTTGACAGAACCTTAGATGATATAGCAGACAAGGTGATGGCTGAGAAGGAGGTTGATGCAGCCATGGAAGGGGAGGGTGAAGAGGACCGTGAAAAGGAAATCTCAATTGACAAGAATAAGGAGGCGCTGAGGGGGATAAGGGCTGAAGCGGCTATCCCTGATGCTATTCTGTCACCTACAAGGTGCAGCCCTCATTTGATGCGCTCGGTGGACGAGCATGCTATGACGAAGGCTGAAAGGAGGGCGGCGGAAAAAAATCTGGAGCGTGTACAAGGTCATATTCAGAGGAACTTATTGGGCTAGAACCTGGGCAAAGTTGTCTAGAGAAGAAGATGGAATCGAGTTGAAGAAAATGTGCAGCTTGATGGAGATCACTGTCATGGAAATTTTCAACAAGTTTGGATGGACTTCCAGGAATAGAATCCAAGCTTAAGTTCTTGGTGTTTTTTTGGTTTCTGGTTCCATGTAACTTTGAGTCCGTGTCCTCTTCTGTGGGTTTTTTTAGGAACCGATTGCTCGGTTACAGCCTAAGATGTTGTTGTTATGTAACTTTGTGGCTGCATGCACTCTTTCTGAGTGTCAGAAGCCGGTTATCCCTTTTCTAAAAAAAAGAATTGGTGCTTAGGCATGTTCATGGACGGGTGTTTATTTCCTGTTGAACCTTGTTGATGTAGTGTGCGTCATTGCAGTCTGAGAACTGCTTTTGTTGCTGTATTGAACCAGATTGGTGTTGTCTCTGG
This sequence comes from Cenchrus americanus, assembly GCA_947561735.1. Taxonomy (NCBI): domain Eukaryota; kingdom Viridiplantae; phylum Streptophyta; class Magnoliopsida; order Poales; family Poaceae; genus Cenchrus; species Cenchrus americanus. Next base: position 24,609,219 of record OX387241.1, on the reverse strand, counting down.
CTGTGCACACTCTCTAGGGAGTGTGTGGGGCGGGTTTTTAATCCAGTATCTAAAAAAGTGTATGAGAATAAACTTTACACATAGGAGAAGCTGAATTACACTTCATACAATGCAAATCTATGGCACCAGCATAACTGGAATGGATACCCTGAGACATTATAAGCTCCAGTCTTAGAACACTGGGCAGACGCTATCAGGACCCAAGTCCACCCCTTTAGCGGTAGGGCAGTGGGCCAGAGGGCAGTGCTCCCCCGCTGGCACCCCCGCTGTGCCCCACCAGTGGATGCGCTTCTCGTGCATGGTCAGCGAGAAGTATAGCACCACCGCCATGAATGCAACTCCGGCGTCAAGCGCGGCGGAGAGGATGTAGTTGTATCTCACCCACCACCTCTTCCGGTACCGGAACACAAAGAAGTTGAAGATTGTGCCGATGAGCAGCCATGCGTTGTAGTTCACGGATGATGCTGGGGGCATGAACGCCGTTGCACCTAGGAGAACCGGCAGGTTGATCATTGGTATCCACCTCTGGCTTGGGAACACCCTGTGGAGAGCATAGACGATGACTGGGCCTGCTGCGCCGATGAGGAAGAACAAGTTGAGGGCCCCATAGTTGCCAAGTGGACCGAAGATGCGCCAGGGTCCAACAAGGCCCCAGATGACCGATGCGTCAAAGAAGACCTCATCGTTGGGGCACGTCCACGGACTGCCTGATGAAGGGTCCACATGACAGATGTTCTTGACAGAACCAAGCAGCCACCATGCCACCCCAATGTTGACCGTGCCGGCCACAATTGTGCCAACAAACTGGTAAAATAACACAGAATGTTAGAAACATTGGTTTAATTTCTATGCACTTGTAATATATAATGACTTGTTAAGTACATCAATAGATCTGGAATTTTGGTTTACCTGAACAAGGAACATGGATTTAGGAGGGATCTTCATATAATGGCCGAGCTTGAAATCTGAGAGGAAGGCAACAGCCTGTGACATGCTCATGTAACCGTAGGTCTTGAAACATACATTTGCAATAGGGTATCCCGGCATTACCAGCCCCATGGCATACTCAGTGATCACATTCAGACCAGGCGTCTGCCCGTCAAACGACAGAGGTTTAGTGAACTTTTTACTCTCAGGAATCATCAGATATTCAGAATGCAGAAGAAATACATCATGTTTCTGCTCTTAAGATTTGTTTTTTTGTTTTTTTGACAAACATGCTAACATATTGCTTTACTTGCCTGATTGGTTGTCGCAGTGATGATGCTGATGGGAAGGGTGAAGATGAAGGCCATGCCGCAGGCAAATATAAGTCCCCACCATGGGAGCTGAACCTCGCGCTTAAAAACCGTGCAGAGAATGAGGGCCACGATAAATGACAGAGCCATCAGTGAGTAGAACCACCACCCTGGTATGTCCTCGTACTTCTTCATCAGCCTTGTGTGGATGTCAGGCTTCTCCCTCCGCGATGCTCGGAAGCGTTGGTAGATTTCCCTGGACATTTGACACAATTAATTTATGGTAATTCATGAGTCAGTTTAATCTCAACCTGTGTTTTTTTGTTCATGTACTCAGTGGAGATCGAAGACTTACTTTCCATAGAACAAGCCGACATGTGTAATGGTGGCAGCGATTGAGGCGAAGCTGAGCCCATAAGTGAGAGCAAAGAATACGCTGAGGTTAACCTTGCCAACCTTGTTGTACGCGGCCATGTCAATCTCAAACTTGTCATTCACGATGGATGTGATGTCATACGTCGTGCCATTTGACACGAACAGGTCCTTGGAGTAGATGGGGAATGTCTTGGCGTTGTACAGGTTGAACCCCCAGTAGGCGGTCGGCATGATCACGTAGACGAAGAGCACGTACCCGAAGAAGACGTTGGCGATGGCGAAGAAGGGAGTGACGAGTGGGCTGAAGAGGTAGGCGGCGACAGTCGACCAGTCGAGCGTGAAAGCACCAAGGCCCAAGCCCTGCATGCCGGAGCCCAGCTGCTGCGCCGTCACGGACTTGGGGAAGACCCAACAGACCCAGGAGATGGACGTCAGCGCGGGGAAGAGGTAACCCGGAACGGCGTACCAAGCGAAGCTGCATGCTAGCGCCACCGCGAAGAACTTTGAGCGCGTGATCTGGCGTAAGCCCTTGGGGAATTTTTCCTTCTCGTGCAGTGCCCTGGTTCACCATTGAGGACAGGATTGTTAACGATGTTTCTGCATCTGAATATATGCCGCATAAACTCCATGTTTCAGTGAAACAACAAGTGATCGGAATTCATGGACCATCACTTCAACTGACTCCAAAGGTTTGCTTTTGTAAACGGAAAAGTGATTGATAAACCATGACTGATGGTACACTCGACGTGAAATTTTTTTCATGTCCAATTGCCGCAATGGACTGCTTTGGCTGGCAAACTAACAGCATGGTAATTCATTCATTCTACGAGACCAAATATATGCATTGTTATATTAATACAGTCGATGGAAAAATACGGATACAACAGCACTTTTTTATAATTGCCTTGAAATTTTATTCCAATGTTTTCAAATATATATAGCTCTATGCACTCTCATCTCCTCCACCAATGTTTTCTTCCTAACGAGTCTCGTGCTTGCTCAAATAATGTAATCACTGAATGAAATACAAAATCCGGGTGGGCTTCTTGCCCCTGTTTCCTAAAAATATACTCTGATCAAGCAGTACATGGGCGCGAATCAGTTCAAAGCATAAAGATGATTGATTACCATGTTGTTTAAGAAATTGCTGCCCAAAAAAAAACAATTGCTGTGTGTGCAGTGCAAGCAAGTGAACCCAAGAGTTCAGCTAGCTAGGAAATACTTCAGACACGGTGCCTATTTGTTTTTCCTCGACGTTGCTATCGCAGAATAGGGTCTTGATGATATCATTAGTCATCGGAGATACCAAAGCGTTCACGCAGAGCAGCCTAGTGCGACGCGTAAGTGCGCGTGAGTACGTGACGAACTAATAGCTGCGGACGCTGCCAACGTGGCTGTCAGCAGGGCAATTTGGTTCACGGGAAAACGACTCCTCTATCTTGTGCGCTTGTCAAAAGATAGTTGCGACGAGAGGCAAAAACCTTCCTCACCCGAATGCTTTTCTTCTCGAAAAGAAATCGTGTGTGGCTGCCAATATCATCAATCAGTCGAACTGGATAACGCCTAGTACTCACACTGTAGCAGAGTTGATCAGGAAAGCACGCAATGCCTGGTCCGTTTTTTTAAGACCAGCCAAACTTGTCCGTGGTGGAGTGGGACCTAAGTTTTCTCGCCAAAGTTATTGATCACCGAGGATTCCTTCAGGCATCCTCAATGATGATGCTCTCAAGATTCTGTCTTCGAATTACTACTCCCGGCTCAGAATATACTCCGAGGCTTTAGACTTTTTCAAAGTCAAATATTTTCAACTTTGATCAATAAGAATTTTTATCATATAGAAAATATTACGTATTTTGATAGTTATTAGTATTTATGGTTATTTTGCTATTTACGGTCAAAATTGAAACAAAATTGAAAAGTTTTGAGGGAATGTCATGTTTTGTCTTGTCAATGTCATCTGGGACCAATTTTCTGACAACGCCATGTTCGTTTGGCTTATCAGCCACCAGCTAGCAGTACTCAGCAAGATAATGCTATCCGTATGACACTAAAGATCTTTTTTTTTTAAAAAAAGTAAATACTAAAGATCGTTGACCCCGTAATTTGTGTTCTCTATCAGCTTTACGTACGTTCTTAGCAAAGTATTCTCCCTCCTCTCTGTGCTGTAGTAAGAAATGGTTTAAAAGTTGTACAAAACTACAAATTGATGCCCTATGCAGAGCTGCAGACAGCGGACGAGCTGCCATGAGTAGCTGTAGGAGAAACCAAACGACCAACCAGAGGTGAAGACTGAAGAGCAGTACACAAATTTAAAGAACCAAGTGATGCAATGCAAGGAACGCGCGTCGGTCTGGACTCTGGTCTGGCCGGCCTCTGAAAATCCAAACGGTAGCCAAAATCCAACCAGACTGAAGAACGCAGGCAACACCATAGAAGGCCGGTAACACAACGCCACCAGATTAGTTTTACTGAAGTAGTGTAGTACTAGTGAAACTTGTGCTCACCGGAAGAGGGAGACCTGGACGAGAGTGCCCGGCCACCACATGTGCGCCGGCTCAACCACGTACTTGCGCATCAGCCCTGCCCACCCGTACCCGAGCACCTTGAAAAAGCCATTGGAGCCAAAATAAGCAATTCCAAAGACCAAGTTAATTCCAGTTGGTCATGACACGTAATAGCAGAATCAAATCTCGCAGAAGTACTGCAGGTAGCGTAGTGGCAACCTGCGTGGTGATGACGAGGAGCCATCCGGTGAAGAAGGAGATGTGGCGGCCGTAGAAAGCGCGGATGATGTTGACGATGCCGACGGCGTAGGCGTTCCCGTTGCCGAACGCGAAGCCGGCGTTGGCGAAGATGGAGATGAGCACGTGCTCCTTCATGTTGAAGGGCCCCGGGTTGAGGCTCCACTCGCCGCCGCCGAGCAGCCGGGGCGCCCGGTACCTGGTGCGCGGCAGCACCCGGGCCATGAAGTGGCCCACGGGCAGCGACGCCACCTGCACCGTGATCTGCGTCACGATGAGGGGCTCCGAGCGGTAGGAGAAGAACTGGTTGAGGAAGCTCAGGAGCGCGCACGACAGCAGCCCGATGCTCCACATCCGGAACGTCCACACCGGCAGCGAGGGGTCGTCCGTGGACGGCACCGTCAGCCGCACCTGCTCGATCGGCGACGAATCCTCCTCGTCGTCGTCGCCGACGCTGAGGCCCTCCTCCTCCTCCTTGCCGGCGCCCACGGCCTCGGACAGGCCGCGGTCGTCCGTGCCGATCTCACCCATTGCGCTCGCGCGGGCGCGGCGGATTGCTGGATGCCCAGGCACCGGCTGTGCTGTAGCTGCCCGCGCGAGCGAAAAAGAGGGCGCCCTTGTGTTGTGACTTGTGAGGTGTCCGCTCGTGGAAGCGTACGTATATATCGGTGCTTCGAGCACGGCGGCGGCTTATGTTAATTTTTACCTGTAATTTGTAAATGCCATTTTATGACGCGATCGATAAAGGGAATCCAGAATCTGATTAGCCTAGCTATTGCTGGTGACTGGTGGTACTAGCAGCCATGGCAATGCAGACGTACACGTACTAGTGGTCGCCAACATCTCGCTTTGCTCCATGTGAATGCAAATCGTGCGAGTTCTTTACGAGTCCCCGCACCGCTAGTTGCTGGTTGCTGCTGGGCCTCCGTGGCAGGACCGAGCGGCATTGCCCCGCGTCGCCGTCCAGGTCGCACCGAATCGCACGGGGCGGCCGGCGTGATGGTTCAGTGGCCGTCGGACGCGCCCGTGCGTGTGCAGACTTGCAGGTCGTCGGCTGGTTTCATTTTCATGTCGCAGGACCGAAGCAGCACGGCGCTGCAGCTTGGATCCAGACCGATGGACGGGGACGTGGTTCCCGAGATGCGGGGAGATGCAAGGCGCCTGAGGATTGGCTGGGAATGCTAGCCATTTAGCGAATCAAGCTGCTCGTATCCGGGTTGTGTCATTGTCTCTGCTGTTCTTGTGCTAATCAAGTGTCTGGGTTTGTTTTATTAACTGGCTCTCTCAGCCTCTACCATGCCCATGTGATAAGCTAGTGCCTTGCCGTGTGCACAAGAGTATACGATCTGTAAGGATCTCTGAAAAACTGTCATAACGTCGTCAGAGTATGAATAAGCGCGCGTATGCCCAGCACAAAGAATTTTCAGTGAAGAGATCTGCAAGAGTACGTGTGAAGCTAGCAATTGTGGCATGGAAAAGTGATTTTAAGTATATACTACTGCACGCTGCCGATCGAGATTTTGAAATGCACCAATTGATATGATTCCAACTTTGCCAGCTAATTTTGATCAAGTTTAATCACCCGCGTTTACCGCGTAATTTCCGGTACGTAGCTGTATTTGGATGCGTCCAAACGGCTACGTCGACCTCGATGAAGAGGCACGCCATTTCGATCCACGGATGTTGGTTCCTACGACGGGCAGCAGACGGGCAGCGGATGCTACTCGTTGACTCGTTCCTACCTAGAGCTAGGCGACGGACAAAATGCGTGCCTCGGAGCATGCGGTGGGGTTTGTGCATACGGACGTCACCGCGCTAGCCACGGTTCCGTCAGCCGGATTGGGAGTTGGGACACATGCAAGTCAAGCATATAGATGGCCAAACAGGCCGCCCGGCCCGAGCACGACTTGGCCCGGCCCTACCAGACCCGACACTATGCAGGCCCTATAGCTTTTCGTGTCGGGCCGTGTCGGACCATCGGGCTAATATGGCAGCCCAAGCCCGGCCCTAAGGCCCCTTTGGCCGTGCCGGGCCGGCCCGAGGCACGGAAAGGCCCGGCGGCCCACCTAGCCCATCGGGCCCGACGAGGCGAACGGCGCTCCTCTCGGAGTCCCGGCAGGGCGAGCGGGGGTGACCTCGCTCGCGCCATCACGGCAACGGCAAGCGGCAACTCTCCCGGCCGCGCCGGCCCCGCTCCCGGCCGCGGCTCGCGAGCCATAGCCCGCAGGCGCCCCCGGCGGAGCAAATCTCGCCCTCCCCCACGCGGCGCCGGGCCGCGGCGCCCCCTCGCGGCATCGGTGGGCGGCGTGTAGGGGCGCGGCGGCCGGCAGCGTGGAGGCCTGGAAGGCGCGGCTAGCGGCGTGTAGGGGAGGGAGGGTCGGAGAGGGGGAGGGGCAGACGAACACAGGATGGTGGCGGCGGCTCTTGCAGTTCGGTGGTGAAAAAAATGAGAAGGGGCTAGGGTTTCTATGTATTTATATGGGGATGGCTAATAGACTGTCGGGCCACATCGGGCTGGCCCAAAAACCGTGTCGGGCCGCGTGCCGGGCCACCGTGCCGAGGTGGCGGCCCGGGCCCGGTCCGACGCCGTCGTGCCGGCCGGCCGTGGAACGACGGCCTGCGTGCCGTTCCGGGCTAGTGCCGGGCTTTTTCGGGCCGTTCTCGTGCCGGCCCAGCGGGCCTGGCCCATCTGGACAACTATAGTCAAGCATGTCAAGCCTGGCTAATCAAATTAGCTGGACTAGTGACGTGTGATCATGACTAAACAAACAACTACTAAGCTCCCGAGATTATTAACTCTTCAGGTCACATGTCAGACTAGACACTGGACAGAAGATGAACCTCAATGGTAACGCGGCACGAGAGAGTTTGCAGATCGATTTCGACGGATGGTTGCGTACTCAATGGTGCAGCCTGTTCGGTTGGCTGGTTGCTGATGGCTGGTGCTGGTTTGTTCTGAGAGAAAAGTACTGCTGGCTGGTTGCTGGTGGCTGGTTTGTTCTGAGAGAAAAGTACTACTGGCTGGTGGCTGATAAGCCAAGCGAGCAGGGAACGCACGCAAACGCAAATGCTGGCGCTCAGAGACAGGAGGAAATGAATATTTCAGCCTGTACAGTACGATAGATAGATGCAGGAGCGCCTCGCGGCAGTGCCCATTCCCAGGGCCTGTTTGGGAGGGCTCCGGCTCCACGAGCGGCTCCGGCCGGAGCCCTGCCAAACAGTGTAAATTGCACCGGCTCCAGGTGTGGAGCCGGAGCTGGAGCCCCTCGCGGCTTTCAAAGGGGAGGTGGAGCCACGTTTTGGTGGTTTCACCCGGCTCCAACTAGAAATCCACCAGAGGAGCTATTTTGCCAAACGTTTTTTAAAACGACTCAATTCCACCAGAGAAGCCACTCCACCAGAGGAGTCAGATCCGGAGCCGTTTTTGGAGGAGCCGGAGCCAGACCCCTAGTCAGTAGTCACGCCATAGTTATCAGTGTGCCAGTCTGTGCTCCAAAGTGAGCGAAAACGATACGAAGATTCTCAATGGACGGATCAGGCTCCATTCAGCGGGCTTGCAGACGAGCAGTCGATGTGTCCACTCCCTCGTTCTTCCACTCACAAAACGTAGTACAGCTACAGGAAGCGGAACTCGAGCGAGCACGTACAGAGAAAAAGCATGCTCGTTTGGCTGGTGGCTGGTGCTGATTTGTTGTGAGAGAAAAGTATTGCTGGCTGGTGGCTGGTTTGTTCCGAGAGAAAAGTACTGCTGACTGGTGGCTGATAAGCCGAACGAACAGGCTGTGCTTGGCCTAGGCGTCTAGCAATTTGATTCCAGTTGTGCATTGCGGATTTTGGGATCGTTATTAATGATTACTGTATAATTAGTGCTAATTTGGTTTGGATGCATGGGCCTCACATGGTGGTTGGACTTGGACGGATAAGCACTGATAGGAGCGGGTGCCAAGGCAGATATTCGAGTACACTACACATTCTTGTCCCCATGTTCTCTTGTACTATGAATTGCCTGAAGTTGCCATTCAGGGCTTCCCGCTGATATCAGGTGGGCAGAACTTGCAGCGCTAGAGTAGCAATTCTGGGTGCTGCAGGAGCTAGCAATTGGGGTGCACATCAGGGCTTCAATTTGCAGTGAAGTTTGCGGTTCCACAACCAGTCATATAGTACTACCACTATAGAGTTCACGCCCGACGCCTTCAACGGAAACCCAACAAACAAGCCCGAACAGTAAAAATATCAAAGATGCCTATGCCATTGATCAATCAGACAGTGTATCATCATGTTGAATACTCCACCTTATGCAATATCAGATATTTAGAGAAGCTAGACAGATGAGCACAAAAGCAACGAGCTTGCCGGGAAACAAACAACAACACAGAAGCCAAAAGACTATCACGAACGCGAACAAGTGCCAGAATTAATAAAGCAAAAACACAGTATGTTTGGAACGAAACCAGGAATATTGAGTACCTAGCAAAAGTAATAACAGGTATGTTTACACGATGAAAAACAGAATACTAGGGGTACTAGGACCCAAAGAGCTGCAGGCCTTCACACTAAGTTCCAGAGCTCATTTCGGGTGCCATATACTAGGGTATACTACTCTTAAAAAAGGACTAGTATTCAAAGATCCAACGGTTCAGATCAATTGCATACTTCGTAAAACCAAACGGTAGTATGAGGTGGTATGCATGGGTAGTACTAAATTACCCCTTTATACTTTGCAAAACCAAGCGATAGTATGAGATGGTATGCATGAGTAGTACTGAATTACCCCTTCTATACTTCATACCACTCATGGGTGGTATAAGGCACCCGAAAAGACCTTAAGTTCCAACCACATCAACTTCTCAGCAGGAGACTCCTGCTTGATCCCTTAGTTAACAAGGCCACCGCGGAGGCGCAAAACAAGATGGAGAGTGGATTCCTTCTGGATGTTGTAATCTGCCAATGTACGACCGTCCTCCAGCTGCTTCCCAGCAAAGATGAGCCTCTGTTGATCTGGAGGAATCCCCTCCTTGTCCTGGATCTTGGCTTTTACATTATCAATGGTGTCAGAGCTCTTCACCTCCAGGGTGATGGTCTTGCCAGTCAAGGTCTTGACAAAGATCTGCATCCCTCCCCTCAAACGCAGCACAAGATGAAGAGTGGATTCCTTCTGGATGTTATAGTCCGCCAATGTGCGCCCATCCTCCAATTGCTTCCCAGCAAAGATAAGTCGCTGCTGGTCTGGTGGGATGCCCTCCTTATCCTGGATCTTGGCCTTAACATTGTCGATTGTGTCGGAGCTCTCAACTTCAAGTGTGATGGTCTTCCCAGTTAGGGTCTTGACAAAAATCTGCATCCCTCCTCGGAGGCGGGGGACCAAGTGAAGAGTAGACTCTTTCTGGATATTGTAATCAGCCAATGTGCGTCCGTCCTCCGGCTGCTTTCCAGCAAAGATGAGTCGCTGCTGGTCTGGCGGGATGCCCTCTTTGTCCTGGATCTTTGCCTTGACATTGTCAATGGTGTCAGAGCTCTCAACTTCCAGAGTGATAGTCTTCCTAGTAAGTGTCTTCACAAAGATATGCATTCCTCCTCGAAGGCGCAGAACCAAGTGAAGAGTAGACTCCTTCTGGATATTGTAGTCTGCCAGAGTACGACCATCCTCAAGCTGCTTTCCCGCAAAGATGAGCCTCTGCTGATCAGGTGGGATTCCCTCCTTATCCTGAATCTTCGCCTTGACATTGTCAATGGTGTCTGAACTCTCCACCTCAAGAGTTATCGTCTTCCCGGTGAGGGTCTTCACAAATATCTGCATGCCACCTCTCAGACGCAGGACAAGGTGAAGGGTGGACTCCTTCTGGATGTTATAGTCAGCCAGTGTCCGACCATCCTCAAGCTGCTTGCCAGCAAAGATGAGCCTCTGCTGATCCGGAGGGATACCCTCCTTATCCTGAATCTTGGCCTTGACATTGTCGATAGTGTCGGAGCTCTCAACCTCCAAAGTGATGGTCTTCCCTGTGAGAGTCTTGACAAATATCTGCATGCCACCCCTCAGACGCAAGACAAGGTGGAGGGTAGACTCCTTCTGAATGTTGTAGTCAACGAGGGTGCGTCTATCCTCTAGCTGCTTGCCAGCAAAGATGAGCCTTTGTTGGTCCGGAGGGATGCCCTCCTTGTCCTGGATCTTGGCTTTGACATTGTCAATGGTGTCTGAACTCTCGACCTCGAGAGTGATGGTCTTGCCAGTCAGGGTCTTCACAAAGATCTGCATCTGTTTCAGACAAATAGAAAATGTAAGAAAGCTTGCAAACATGAGTTGAGAAAATTAAAATATAACTTCACAAAATTCCATATACACTGATAACCACAACTGCTTGAATAGGCCAACATGATAAAAAGAAGGGTGAAAGAAAGACATTTATTAAAAAAATACACTGTTTTGTCCTTACCAGCAAAAACAAATTTCAGATCAACAAGCCCAGATTACATTTAGGTGAAACCGATGGGTCAGTAATAATAGACTAATAGGCTAATAGCGGTCTTCAGTAAATCATACTGCTTTGTGACCCCTGAACTAGCTTCATTTGCATGCTATGATTCCATTCACCACAATATTTGCAAATAAAATGACAGGATCACCAGAATAGCTGGTGAACTGACACAACTACCAAATCATATATAGTATAATCACAATTCACAATGGACTGCACCATTATCAAACTAGCCTAAACCTCCCATGGTTTTCAGATAAATTAAACACCAACAGACCAAAGGAAGCAGATAATAATCACAAATCTATATATAGAAGTAATAGCACTAAACCATTTATCTGTACCAACAAGTGACTAAGATTTCATCTATACTTTTTTTACTAATACAACTTGTCGGCTAGAATAACAGGCCAAAAGCATGTACGATATATTGGACCAAAATTGTAAGTAACTTGTGTATGAACATTTGACAAACTAGTACCAGCACCAAGATCATACTGAACCTAAACTAAATTCTTAAGCTAACCATCTATCTGTCCCAACAAGTGACTAATATTTTACCTGTAATTTTTACTAAGACAACTTGTCGGCTAGAATAACAGGCCAAAAGCATGTCAGATATATTGGACGAAATTGTAAGTTACTCCTACTTGTGTGCATTAATATTAGACAAACTAGTCAACTGGTAGCAAGAACGTGCTGAATCTAAACTAGATTCTTAAAATCGCGATCTAACAGACCCCAGCCTCTGCAATTAACCGTGATTGAGCCTCGACGCCCTCATAGAAATCCTCGATTACATAAAACATAAACTACGAGGCGCAACAAACGAGCAAATCGCAAACAACTGGGTCGCTCGTGAAACCCTAGGCTTCAGATCGGCGCAAACCGCAGACATATGACATAATCAGAGCAGCATCTCTACGACTCTACCAGATTGGGGTGGGAGCAAGGAACTGAACCGAGACCTTTCTGGGGCGTTGATCGCTGTCGAGCGACGAACCGGAGGCGTCCCTGGGAACCGCGACACGAGAGATCACAAGGGGCCTGTTTGCGACCCTGTACCACCACGGCTCGGCCGGCTCGACTAGCCCAGGCTTGAAATGACCTGGCCGAGACGGTGCAAGGCACCATGTTTGCGAGAGTGGCCCGGGAGCTCGGCTGCGAACATCACTTGTTGTTTGCCACCACAAATTGCCAGCCGAGCTGAGAGGTGTGACTACCTGTGGTAGCGTTACCACCGAAGAAAGCTCACATGCATTTCATCGAGCACTTGGTGGCCTAGCCATGGCGTGAGGCGAGCTCGGCCTTCCGGCAATGGAGACGCGGCGCGGGGGGAGCGACCTCCCGCAGCTTGACAGAGCGTCTGCGGAGGCGGGCGCGGCCAACCGCACCTCAACGCGGTGGTGGGGGCGCGACCTCCCGCACCTCGACGGGGCGTCGGCGGTGGCGGGCGCGGGTGCGGCCACCCGCACCTTGACGCGGCGGCGGGTGTGTCCCCCCCCCCCTCGACGGGGCGTCGGCGATGGCGGGTGCGGCCACCCGCACCTCGACGCGGCGACGAGGGCGCGACCTCCCCGGCTCGACGGGGCATCGGCGGTGGTGGGTGCGGCCACCCACACCTCGACGCGGCGGCGGGGGGGGGGGGGGGGCCTCTCGCACCTCGACGAGGCGTCGGCGGGGGCGGGCGGGCGCGCACGGACGGAAGGCCGCCCTCCTCCCTGGCGGCCGGTGGCTCGCACCCTCCCCCAGTCGGAGGTGACCCCATCTCCCACGGCGAGCCCTCGGGAGCCAGCGTGCGCTTCAACCAAGCCGAGCCCGGGAGAAACGAAGAAAAATGTTGTTTCCCGGGAGCCATGAGAGAGAGTGCGATTTGCATGAGTTGGGCCTGGCTCGGTGGTGGGCCAAAGGTCACAAACAAAGGGAGTTGCAGCTGGAGGGTGCAGCCGGGCCGTCGGGCCACCCGCAAACGCACCCAAGGTGATTGGGGGAAGAAGTGGGGATCAGAATCTGATCTGAAGCCTTGCGGCGTCGGGGTGGGAGAGTATTTATGCCTCGAGGGCGGTCGTGGTGGACTCGTGGTGTGCCTTGGTGGTTAAGGGCTCCTTTGGCAGCTCAGGCCGAGCTACCCGGGGTAGGACAGCCTAAGGCCAAGCTACCCTGAGGCCTGCGCATCCCTGCCAGAAGAGGGGACAGCGCTCCCCACCACCTGGCGTCCTATTTGGGAGTGATGGAAGCCCCCCGCGGGACCGGCCACATTATTTTTATATAGAGGATCTCAATCCAGGAATAAAGCAAACCGGCCACATTATTTTTATATACAGGATCTCAATCTAGGAATAAAGCAAATTACAGTACATGGATCTCAATCAAATCAAAAAAATCAAGAAAAATCCAGGAATAAAGCAACTTGATCCAGGAAAATTACATCCACCACATGACACTTTTTAACAACACAGTTCACAAATTCTTCAAAAATACCTAAAATCATGGGAAAATCAAGAAAAAATCCAGGAATAAAGCAACTTGATCTCAATCACCATTATTACAAGCAACTTGATCTCAATCACCATTATTACATTTGCATCCAGCTGGACTATAATAAAAATAACATTAGCTACAAAACTATCGTTAACACAATTGTTGTCGCATAATCAAATTATTGTATAAGATATTTATAGCTAGTAAAAAAAGCCAAGGATGTTCTCCCCAACATTCTTTCGCCTCTTCATGTTCTTGAATACTTTGCTGCTCACCGATTCTTGAAAAAAAAAGGTAAGGTCAGCAGAAATACATGATGCACTTATCATGGCATTACTAAGGCTGAAAAATCTCAACTTTGCATTATAAAGAAAAGCAATGACTTCTACTGATTGCGCTGTATGGTCAGACCAAATTTGTCAGCACTATACTAAATCACAGGTTGACAAGTAGCCACAGAAACAATTCTAATGCTCTATAGAGGCAATCACATATAGTATTCTTAGAGGCAGATGTTGAATTTAGGTTTGCAAATTAGTAAATTCTAAGCTGAATGATGTTAAAAGAACTGAACCTATAATTCAATACCATTTCAGCTATGTCCACTGTTAAAAGAACTGAACCTGCAATTAACTTTACGCATGACAATGCAATTAACAACTATGGCACCCCCTAGGAGAAATTTACAAGATGAATCCCAAGAAGGAAGAATAAGCTGCTGCTGCTATTGGAGTGCTAGCTGAATGACAGACATATTAAGCTGCAAAGGAAGTATATGGTAGTAAATAAAGAAATGCATATTTGGGTCAGCACATAAAGTTTGACAGACCTGATAAACGAAGAGAAGCAATCCATGAGCAAGGTGAACCCATCTGGGAGGTGTTGTATCTAGATGTTGTGAATATAACTGCAAGCGCCAATGTTGTATCAGGATTGCAACAAAAAGCAGCATAGCTCATAGTAGCAGCATGTGAATTGAATTCTCACCGTGTTTGGTCTGCAAATCGTTCCAACATGGATACCCACAAGAGATAACAATAAAGAATGTTAGCACTCAATGCACAAAATTAAGAAAGATGCAACTGGATGTGCACGGGCATTAGGTTGAAGATGAGACTGCAGACACTGGCAGGAAGGTAACAAAAAGGAAACAAAGAAACCGTACCTGACTAGTTTTCACTACTGGCAGCACTGGGGGGGCACAAAGCCGAGCAATCTTTTTCTTCAACCAAATCAGCCTGACATTTGGATTTTTGGTACCCACAAACACTTTCCTGTGTGTTTCATTTTCAAAAACTTCATTTGCATCGGCCTTTTCTTCATCAGACAGCCCTCCCATGGCATCCACAATGTCAATACATTTCTCAATTGAGTAGTCTTCTTCACGTTTCTTTTTGTCTTCTATTGCTTCTTGAGCCTTTTGAATCTGAGCCTTTCTAAAGCCAAGGTAGTCCCCAAGTTTTGCTGCCATTTGACTTTCTTTGCGTTTCTTTCCACTGGTAACATCTAGGTCCTCTAAATTGTGAGTACTTATATCAGACTGAACTTCTAGGCCTTCTACACCACCAAGACCAATATTGCTCTGAGATGGAGGTGGTACTAGGGGTGGCTGATTTGAGATACTACTTTGGGGATTGGGTTCAGGTTGCAGCTCACTTCTTTGTGGTGGATGTGGCACTAGTGGAGGTGGTACTGGTTGAGTTGATGTGAAGTTTAGATCACCTGTGGCAATGCTGCCTATAAAACAAACGATTAAATAATTGAGTTCATGTGCATCCTTTGCATCTGATGCTGCACAAAAACCTACAGAAATCAATTTGGCACCTAGACCCTTGAATACATGGACATGCTGTACTTTTCAACTCTTTATTCAATATAAATATTGGTTCATCCTAGTAAAATAACTTATCAAAGGAAGCAACCTATGTTCTGAAATTTTCAATTTTGGAAACATAAAAGTAGTTCTGGGCTGAAAGCAAGTATGTCATCTGAAGGCCCAAAGCCAGTTGAAGAAAGTCTCCTCAAGATCATTGATCATGCAAGGAGGTCTCACTTACTAGAGCTCTTGTGCAAGTGCCTAATAGCTTCAGGTTCAAGCATATTATCAGGTTCTACTAACATGGTACCTGCAGCTTGTGAGGCATGCAAGGCTATTTGGTATCTAGCTCATACTGTTGAATAAAAGGAGGTTTCACACAAAATGTTTAAGTGCAGGACAAAAGATTTATTACAAATCAGCTAATCAGAAAAACTGAAACTGAAACTGAAATTGAACATGCAAGAAAGTGCTATATTAAACTTAGATTATATATTACCTTCATATAGTGATTCCAGACTGCTATATAGAGGAAATGGTTTCTTGCGAAATTTGCTGACTTTGGGGTTGTCTTGTTGTCTTTTATCATTTTTTCCCATCCTTGTGGTTCTGCAATGATCATGCCCAAAGTGTCATTCCAGCCCACACCACTTTTCCTAGCTTCTTTTATAACCATGTAGTTGCCTTTCAGCTCCTTCTCCTTTTCTTGTACTTGTTGTTTCCTGAAGTTTGCTCTTGGAAACATATCATTGAATGTGTTTACTGAAGTTTGCTCTTGGAAACATATCATTGAAGTTTGCTCTTGGAAACATATCTGAAGGGAGCAGCTCTTTCTTGTGCAATAGTGATAGGGACATGAGTGCCATCAATGGCCCCAATGCAGTTCTGGAAGAAAGGCATGAAACGGGGATCTGATGCAATCTTCACATGGGTATGGTCCACATTTGGGAGCTTCACAAATCTTTGTGTAAGTGTTGGAATTATATCGAAGACCTCCGTTATTTTCCTATGGATAGTCTCACCACTGTGCTGAAATTCCTTCTTTAGCCTAACAATGCTAGCATTGTAAGCAAGCATGAACATGAACATCCCTAGCTGCTCCTCAACTTTAACACCACGGGTGTCATGCAATAAATTATGTGTCCTAAGATAATGTGCTGCAGCTCTAAATATCTCAGGCTCCATCCTAAACTCCACTTTGCACCAATTCGGATGGCCTTCTAATATTTCTTTGATCTTTTGTGCACCAGAAAGAGAAGAGGTGTGCTCTGGCCTTTTCTCATCATAAAGGCACAGTTGAAGTGCAGGGAGCAAAATCAAAAAAAATCATCATCCTCTTCCTCCTGCTCTAACATAAAGCTCCTAAGATCATCCTCCCAAGTTTCCATAGCAGTATCTAAGAAATAGTTGGTCCTGTGAAAGTCAAAAGTTATTCTAAGTTGTGAAATTCGTGTGCACTACTGCACTCTAACACTTTTGGTGAAATGATAAGAGCTGGGTATAATTATATTAAGAACGAGCCACAACACAACAAAGCTATTATATCAAAGCGTAACAGAAGCAGCAACAGCAAGTGGTTAGCGTATTTAAACTGTAACAGTAACTGCAGCAATGCAAGCAGCCAGCCACAACACAACAAAGCTATTATATTAGCTGCCTTAAGTTCCCTAGTTGATTACCTCAACAATGTACTTACACAACAACATTTAGCATATAAATGTTAACAACTAGGAAAAACAAGTGTCACTCAGAGATGGGTCTCTTTCTTACTACCTCTGCAGTGCAACTAATATATATATTCATATATGAAAGTAAACGAAAACCTCATAAACTATAAGAAAACTAGCAGGGATTCCACAGCTTTGGCATGCATGAGATGAGCTGCACCCTGCACGCGGCTTTATTCTCGCAGCCAGCATTATCACCACTACCACCCTCCCGGGAAGAACCCACAGTAAAAAGTTAAAAGCGACCCCCTCCCCCCGTTGAGGTAAATAATTACACCACCAGCACCAGCAGTTATAAGGAGACTGAAAGAAACACTGCTTTCTCCAAACATGAAGCAAAGACTATAGGTAAGTAGTGTACATCAGGAAAAATAAGAGTAACCAAACTGAATTTATAACATGACAAAGATCTAACAAGAATAGAATAAAGCACTAGGGCAATGAGACTGCAGATCAAACAAGAAACCATATATGATAAAGCATCCATATATAAATAAATGGGATAGAATAGGAGTACAACATTAATTTGAGCAGCAACAAATAGAAATAGAACAATTTACTATTGATACACTGATGCACGCAGAGCCTGAAAATTAGTGGCTACGATCCGTTGGTTCCAAAAAGAAAATCCAGCCCAAATCGACAATGCTGAGGGCACCCTATAGACGACTGACGCTGATTATCAAGCATCCGTGTCACCATGATCTAAGTACCCTCCGAGTACTGGTAGCAGGAAAGGAGCACGTGCACCCTATAGACGCACTTGAAGCCGTCGGTTGTGTGTCAAAAATAAACTGTCAACATCAGCTTATCTGGCACACCACATATATTAGTATGCTCGGTTTTTTTATGTTTGCAAAACAAACTGTTTACCTGACCAAAATCGATAACTACGTCTACGTGCCTACACGCTAACGTTCTCTTCTTCTTTCCTTCATCAAATTCATTGTCGAATTGTTTCCAGCTACCTCAAGGCCTCAAGTGATTCGAATACCATCAGTTCGAGAACTCGGACTTCATCAGTCCAAGCCCATTAACGCTACGGCCATCAGCATCACTTTGTATGCATGCTAGCACAAATTTAGACGCCGGTTCAGGTAACCAAAAACAACATAAATTCTGTAATAGCAATGTTTTGAACTCGATGAGCTGAATCAGATTACGAGCGTTACGAATCATCAAAACCGCAAATCATTACTAATAAACAAGTAGAGCACACAGGCAAAGGAAAACATACCAACGATTTCAACACTGCTACCACTAATTTTTGTTCGTACAGTCTGATGTGGTGTTAATCAGTGGTACAGATTGTGTCAAAGAATTCAAGACCTATCTCCCTCTACTCAAATAAGTGGAGTCGTTTCCTACAAAGAAGAACCTGAATCTTGAAGCTAATACACCAAGATCGAATCAGGAAAAAGGAGAGGGGGAGGGGGGAACTGACCAAGATCTGCCAGAAGGACAGTGGCGCTTGGGTGTCGGTGAGCACGAGGGTGTTGTAGATCGGCGAAGAGGAGCAAATAAGGTGGCGGCGGCGACAGATGGTCGGGGACGAAGATGAGGACGCGGAGGAGCAGTAGCGTCTGGATAACGACGAGGAGGGGCGACGACGTGGTACAGCGGACGACGAGGGGAGCGTGACGGAGCAGACGGGGAGGCGGCGCGACGCGCACACACCGCTGCTCCAGAGGGCCGGCCTCGTCGCCTGGATGGCGGCGACGTGGTGGAGCAGATGGAGACGGGCGTGGTGGAGAGGTCGCCGCGTGGAGGGGAAAGAAGGGGGCGGCGCTGCCAGGAGTCGGCAGGTGGGGAGATCTCATCCGGTGGAAAACGCAGGGTTGGGGTCAACCTCCCACGCCGGATGGGCTCCCAAACACCCATCTATTTTGGCCCGGGGACAAATCGTGACGCGGGAGTCCAGCCCAGGGAAATCTCTGGGAACCCCCGCGGATTGGGCCTTCCAATGGGGCCCTAAGGTGCCAGCCCAGCCCGCCCGCCAGCCGTGTTGGACCACGACTCTCTTCCGTGTCGGTCGGTGTGAATTGTGGCCTTCAAGCAGAACTCGCGAGGAGGATCCTGGTTTCATCCCCATCGTGAGACGCTGACCGGGCCGTCTTTTTAAAGTTTTTTCGGCCCAGGTTATGTGAGAAAAGCCCAAATGCGATATTATTTGGGGGCCAACGCGACGTGGCCGTGGCCCAGTTTCAAGTTGTCCCGAGCTCCACCAATCACAAGACCAGGGCAAGTGTTCCGATATCTCTGACCGGCACGTCGAGCTGTTGGCCGTTGGATGTTAGCGGACGTGAGCTTCCAGCATGTGGCATTTACACAGCAGCAGCTCCATACTTCCATTCTTTCGCGCGAACACCTTCGACTCAGAAGTGTCGTCGCCTAGCGGACGTCGTCGATTGACGGTGGCCGAACGATGAATTACATTGTGAGTTACGTGTAATCCACGTAATGGCATTATAACAAGCTGTCCAACGGCTCAGCCTCAGCGTGCTTGCTTCGTCTTGCACCGTCGCACGTGGCACAGCTGTAGGCTAGTGGAAACCAGCCCACGGTAGGTACCTCGAGCAGTTGAGCTTTAGCCCCATTCCCCCCGGGCCGGCTCTATCACTAGGAATGGACCAGCACGGTTGAGATTAATAAGCAAGCGCGCGCGCCAAAAGGGAAAGGTCACCACAGGTCCACTACTGCTGCTCTAATCTAATAAAAACGCAGTAGAAGCTTCTAATCCTAGCTAGATACTTCAAAAAAAACGGCGTGTGGTTGATAGTATACTGGTAGTATGTAGAAAAGACTCTTCAGGCGGTCCGATCCTACACATGCTTTTGCTAAATTTAGAGATGCTAACTGTTGTGAGAACGGAACAGGCAGGGAAGCAATCATGCATCGATGCATGGGAGAGTGGCATGGTAGGCAGTTGGCGATGACCCAGAGCGAGAGGGAGCCGCGCCACATGACATCTTCCTGCAGGCACTGCGCGCGCGGCACGACGTCTGGGCTAGGCCGGGACGCCGGGTGAGTGGGCGCGGTGGGGTTTGCCTTGGCATGAGATTGCGATCTGCCTTTGTTGTGCGCGCCCAGCAGTCAGCTCCCCAATCCGTGCATGCTCGGGCAAGCTTATCCTCTTATCCTTTGCTGTGCAAACTGCGATGGCCCAGAACATATAGGAGGCGGCTGAACAGTGACGGTTACAGTGATGGGCAAATGGCGTTGGTTCGTTATTGCACTGACAAGGATTCCGGCGCCTAGTGTTGTGTTTATCTCTATTCTCTAGTCACCGTATAGCTTTTAGGTCCCCCACGTCCCGATCGCGCCTGGTAGATGCAAGCTGTAGATTGTTTGTTGGAGAGGCGCCGATCAGAGATCGAGAGCCCAACAAAATCTGCAACTGAAACTGAAAGGAGAAATCGTCTACGAAACCTTTGGCTACAGTGTCAACCTGCCAGCAAAATCCGGCGCTCTTGGGGCATGAAATTTTGCCACGACGTGCGTGTTTTCGGACGGCCCATCTTTGGACGCGATCCGGAGCTTGGACAAAAATGGAACCCTGTACTGATTGACGCAGGCGCAGGTATCGTACTCCTACGTAGCTCGCGACGCGCGCCCGTGATGAAAACCAACTCGCACGCGCGCGGCTCTCATTGACCACGCAACAGCCTCCGGCGTTCGTCCACTGCGTCGATCCGCGAGCTGCCGCCGGCAGCTACCGGCGGAACTGGCGAAACGGCCAAGGGAACACACAGACACAGGCTGCTTGGCGGGCGGGCGCGCTAGAGCGCCTCTCAATCCGCGAGCGCGCGGCGGCACGGGCGTTTTGACGCCGCGCGCAGGCAAAGCACGACGACACGCCCCCATGTGTGCGTTGTTCTCGGGGGACGACGGACCGCACATGAGAAAAGCTTTACGGACATTTTTGGAAAGAACTCCAACAGTTTGACAAATCAACACGACATCCATCTAACTTTTGAAAAAACAAAAAAATTAGCCTCCAATAGTTTGACAATTAAACCAAGAAAAATAAACTCCAAGAAACTCACCTCCCGACGCGTATATATGCGCGCGCGGATCGTGGTTGCCATCGCCCATCGGCGTTTCCCTCTAGGTGGGAGGGTGAAACCAGAAATAAATAATATAGAAGGATTTCTGATGTAAGTTTTCAAAAGGTGGAAGAGCACAAGTAAATTTTTGTTTCTCTCAGGATTTATGATGTAAATTAGATTTGAATTTGTCGTGTCAAACTGTTGAAGATGAACTCTTTTTTTATTTGACATATCTTTTTAAAAGTTGGAAAAATCTAAGATTTGTAAAGTAAAATTTGACAAACTCGTGGAAATGCTCTACCCTTTCCACCTCGCCTCCTTTCGGTCCCGGCGGCGGCGCCGCTACTATACACTCTAATCATGTGCTGATGAAGACGCGTAGAGGAGGAGTACGTACAATATAGTAGTACATTGGTGGAGGCGTGGACGCGTGTCTCATCTTTTGTTGTTTGGCAGCTGGGCGCTACATTAGATTAATTTCCACTCTGGGGTTATACGCATATATAATGGCGTAGAGTCTTTGGTTATTCACGCGATTAGAGATTAATCGTGTTTACTATACTACCGTGAAACTTGTGAGCTACTAGTACTAGCCTACTGTATACTGCCTTGCCTTGGATGCTACGACACGACAGGAGACGAGCACTCGTGCAGGACAAGGACGCGAACGGACAACGGTCAAAAAAGTAGAGGAGGGCGTTGCGGCGTTGGTGTGTGTGTGACTGTGTGTGCACAGCTGGTGCCTCGTTGGACGTTGCATCTACAAGTACGCTACGCGCCATCCTGGCGGTGGCAGGTGAAAGCAGCAGCAGCCAGCCAGCATCACAGACAGGCACACCGTGGCGGGTGGCGCACCGCGCACCCGCTGCCTATCCCCTGGATTGGCTCGAACGGGCCGGTGGCCATGACACGGTGTATAAATAAAACTAAATACGCGGTCAAATCACACCTGGACTCGGGACGTTGCAGCTCAACTGCTCAGCTCGCCGCACCCCACGCGCGCGTCACCCTCCGGACTCCGAGCAATTAACCTCTCACCAGACGCCAGTAATGGCGCGCGAAACTGCCCCGTCCTCTCGCCCCAGCTCCAAAATGCTATCGCGTGCGTGGGTGTGGCCATCCCAAAGTCCCCTAGCAATAATAACTCGAAATCCAGCCAATTTGCTGCGAAAATACGCTTTTGGATGCACCGCATTTCTCTCATTGCAGCCTTTTGATGGCTACAAACAGGACAGGGCAACGGGTAGCCCAGGCCAGGCCAGGCAGGAGGCCCTTTCCCCGTCACCAGCAAAGCTGAGCTGTTGCCTGCTCGGCCCTTCCGTTACCCTACCCACCACGTTCCCGCTCCTTTTCCGTGTCAAACTGGCGCGGCAAACACAGCACAGTGCCAAACCCAACCCCCTGTGGCTGCTTAATCCATCACCCATCCACCTCAAAAAAAAAAAATCCATCACCCATCCACAGTAGTTAAGGCGTTGGACCCACGCGGCACTAACCGAGTCCACCTCAGCATGTGCTGCGGCCTGCGGGTGCGGCGCGGCGCGGCCTGGGCTGCTGCGGGAGGGAAAGGCGGCTACGAGCATCGCATCGCGGCCGCGCATATCTATACTCTATAGCCTCCCCTTCCCCCGGCCAATATAGCGAGACCGCGTATAAAAGAAGCCGGGGCTTTTAGGCAGGCCAGGCCAAGAAGGCGCGTCGGAATCTCTGGCTCTTGATCGTAACGCCGGTGCAAGAGAGAGGAGGGAGGAAGACTGGAGGAGAGGGACAAGAAGGCGGCGGCGAGGTGAGGTCGGAGGCTCTGGGAGCAGCAGCCATGGCGGTGAAGGCCGCGCTCTTGCTCGCCGCCGCGACGTGGGTGTGCCTATCGGCGGCGGCGGCCGTCTCCGCCTTCGAGGCCGTGCCGACCGTCGCCTTCGACGAGCGGTTCTCGCCGCTGTTCGGCGACGGCAACCTCGTCCGCTCATCCGACGACAGGAGCGTCCGCCTCCTGCTCGACCGCCGCTCCGGTACGTGATGCTCAACTGCTGATTGCTGCTGGTGCAGCTTCTTCTTCCTCCATCCTTTTCCGCCCCCCTTTTTTCACACAACCACGCGTCGTCGCGTACTCGCGTGTGCGCTCGGCCTCGCACACGAGTCTCTCATGAGTCATGATGCCCCTGTTCTTGCCGTTCCTATGGTCTCTGAATCTCTGATATGTTCGTTCTGCGCAGGTTCTGGGTTCATCTCCTCGGACTACTACCTCCACGGCTTCTTCAGCGCCTCCATCAAGCTTCCCAAGGACTACACGGCCGGTGTCGTCGTCGCCTTCTACGTAAGCATTCCTTCCCCATCGATGCTCCAACATTTTCATTTCATCTCGGAACATTCTGTCCAAAGCAAAGATTTTCTTATACCACTAGTCTACTGCTATCGGTATAGAACTAGTAGCGTATCCCTGCTGCTATTTCGAGCCGTTGGCTCTTGCCTGGTCACATGGCGTTGTCAACACGGATTCGGCAACCGCCGCGGCGGCTGCGGCTGGGGCTCCTGCCCAAAACCGGCGGAGCCGTCGCAAGTTGCGGGTGTGCCCATGTCCTGCGCCGCGGAGCAAGCGAGCAAACAGCGCGAACCCACATGGGCTGTTTGGACTCTGGAGCCCAGAAAGGCTGCGCCGCCTGCTCCCCCGGGAATAAATGTTCCCTCTCCAGTCAGTCATTCACGGCCCTGATTGATTATTATTGTTAGGCGCACCAGAAAAATAGTTAATGTTGATGAACAAACAGTACTCCGGGTTTGGTTAAGGTTTCTATTCACGCGCCAGTGATATGATTGCGGTAGATAGAATATCCAACTGCTCTGCAGTTGCTCAAGCTCGGAACGTACAGAGATTCCAACAGATACATGATTGCGTTTTCAATTGCCACGACTCTCTTCATTGCTAGTATTGTCTTGATGGAGCATGGGTGTAATGTGTATGTTTCGATGCTTGCTGCAGCTGTCGAACGGGGACGTGTACGAGAAGACGCACGACGAGCTGGACTTCGAGTTCCTGGGCAGCCGGTGGGGCGGGCAGTGGCGCGTGCAGACCAACGTCTACGGCAACGGCAGCACCAGCCACGGCCGCGAGGAGCGCTACCTCCTCCCCTTCGACCCCACCCTCGAGGCCCACCGCTACTCCGTCCTCTGGGCTCCCACCCACATCATGTACGTACGCGCACTTTTGCTAATGGTACCCATCGGTTCCGGCCGCGCAGGCAGAACACTGATGATTCGTTGCTCCTGCAGCTTCTACATCGACGACACGCCGATCAGGGAGGTGATCCGGCACCCGGACATGGGCGGCGACTTCCCGGCGAAGCCGATGGCCGTGTACGCCACCATCTGGGACGGCTCCGCGTGGGCCACGGAGGGGGGCAAGTACAAGGTCAACTACAAGTACGCGCCGTTCGCGTCCGAGTTCTCCAACCTGGCCGTCGTCGGGCCCCGCGCCGACCCTGTGCTCCGCGTCCCGCGCCGCGGCGTCGCCGGAGCGGACCAGGAGGACCTCCTGGGGCTCATGACGGCCGACTACGCCGTCATGACGCCGCAGAAGCGCGCCGCCATGCGCGCGTTCCGGGCGCGGCAGATGACGTACACCGTGTGCTACGACGCGGTCCGGTACGCGTCCGGCCCGTTCCCGGAGTGCGACAACTCGGACGAGGAGCGCGAGAGCTTCTCGGCCTGGGGCGAGTCCAAGACCGTCGTCATGAGGCCGCGCGCCCGCGGCCGCCGCCGGGGACGCAAGGCCGGCGCCGGAGCCAGGGCACGCTCCGACGTGGCAAGCAGCTGAGGTTGTCGAGAAGATCGATCGGCTGCGAGAGCTAGCTATTGGCACAATGGTTGCAGATGATCAGCTGATCCGGAGTTGTATTTCGATTTCTTTTTTGGGGGTCAGAAGCATATGCAGGTTGTAAAGGTAGGTGTAGGGACTGGTAGGGATTAATGCATTATGATTATTCTTTGATTCCTTGGGTGGCAGCTAATAATATATGATCGGATTGTTAACATTATGGACTATAGGATTGAGCCTTTCAAAAGATTTGTTGAGCAGCATGAATGATTAATCACGGGGATTTGGTGTTTGTGTGTTGGGGGCGAACCATTCCAAGCAACGGACAGGAACATGACAACTGGAGGCATTGATGTTTTGTGGCCTCTACGTTCTTTCAAATCGCTCGGTCGTTCTGCAGATGCGTACTCCCATAATATGTCCCTCCCGTCGAATCGATCACAGCTGTTACTCTAGACACAGGACTGCTGCTGGTGGTGGGTGTTTCGGAGAGGGTGGATGACTGGATGGGCCGATCGAACACATGGCTCGAGTGCAGTGTTGTACTAGCCACGTAACGCTAGCTTGAATGGTACTAGCAACACCTACCAACACGATCGCCGCCAGGGAATTAACCTGCTCTCGTGTCTTTTCTGCTCGTCTTTGCATCTCGCAGACTCCGCACTCCTTTTTGTGCCGCCCACACGGATGGCTTGTCGCTCTGCCTAGGATCCGTGAACGTCGTAAAAGTAACATCCTCGTTTTTATTTCTTTGGTAAAATAGGCAAACTGATTCATCAACTTTTAATAAGAAGATCGAGTTCGTTTTTTGAATTTTCAGAAGGGACTATATAGTTCTTCAAATTCTGTTTTTTTGTCAAACGTGTCCTTGTGCTGATGTAGCCTTGCATGGTGGCATGGAACAAATGTTAAATGTCACCCTTTATCTCACGCATAATGACATGCCGCATGCGGGACCTATTGCTGCAAACAAAATTTTATGATCCTTCCTGAATGTATGTAAAACAAAAATATCATAACGTCAATTGATCTTGTGGAACGTGGCGAATAAAAAGCACCTTCTATGTTTATATTCTATTGCTTGAACGACACATCAACAACAGCCACAAAAATGTTAGGATGTCTACCATCAACGGATGCTACCCCGACGTGATGCTCGGGCACGCAATCCACTGCCCCTAGCTAGCTTATGCATGAGACAAGGGTAAAACGTATATTTCAATTTCATCTCATGCGACCATGCGGTCACGTAACACCACATCAGCATAGACTTGATCATGGGTCACCCGTCCGGATAAACCCGACCCAAACCGTCCGAAAAAACCCAACCATGTTGCGGATCAGGCGGTGGCCATGAATTTTGACCCGACAACCCGACAAAACTTGACCCAAACATGACACATCCCGCCTCATCCTCATGATCCGGTATACATCACCACAATGACACATTTGTTCTAAAAATGATAGTTGAGAAACAATATATTGACAAATTTGAAAGTTCAAGGACAAACTTGATCTTTTTGGAAAGTTTTGGGATGATTTTGCCAATTTCTTTCGGTTTTCCGTAAATGGTTATTATGTTATTCCTACTTGTGAGGAGTTACATACTACATTTTTTTCTGTCCCAAATTGTTGGTACCAAATAGTTTTTTATTGCTATTTAGCTATCTAAAAAGGTGAATACATCATACAATCTGAGATTAAGGAAATAGATGGAATACCAATATTTATATTAAAAGGAGATACATTATTCACACTAGATAATAGTATCTCCAGCAGTCCCAGTCAAGGTTTTTAATCGCGGGCTATGAAAAATAGCGACGACTGTTTCTGGCCGCTATTGTCGCTATAGCGGACGCTATAGTGCCGCTATAGCCATGCTATAGCCGCTCAATAGCGCAGTAGCGTTAGTTGTTTGCTCACGCTATTTCGCTGCTATAGCGCGCTATTTTAATCAAACAACAGGAAATACAATAGCAACAAATATATATGATAAGTTGATAACCACAAGCCACAACCAACATAATAAGTTCATAATTCACTAATTCAACCATGAAGACACAAGGATTCAACCATAAGTTCACAATTCAACCATAAACATTTAACAAAAATAAACAGCCACAATTCAAAGGAAACAAGCAAACATGTCACACCTGATTTTCCGAAGAAAACCAAATGCATCTCATATGTGCGCCAGGATCAAGTTTACACAAATATGATAGACGTCATGAGTAAAACATCATAAACAGTAATCAAAACGTACAAGAGTTAAACCATTACATCATCTCTTTATTACACTCAGATGATAGACTCGGAGGTCTTTAAAACGAACAAATGATAACTAGACGAAGCAACTCCGTCTTCAGCTTCCACAGGCACATGACTGGGGGCACGCAAGCCTCAGAACTCATCGAAGTCGCTGAAGTACTCTTCTCCAGTGTTCTCCTCTGAACAGCGGGTAAGCAAGGGTGAGCACACTTATGGTTGGAGCTCAGCAAGTGGGGGAAGATGCAAGGCTATCAAGCAAGCTAAGAGTTTGTTGTGGTTAGCATTTTAATGTTGGTTAAATTTTATTAGCAAGCACGTATTTACTAGGTATAAGCTTATACCATCCCACTTTAAAAGACTTTAGAAAACTTTCCATCTCAAACCATACATAAACCACAATTTAATTCCATCTTCATGTTTATGAATCATGTGAGGGTCCAGGCTGCTCTTGACCGTGAGCACGGCTGATCAATCAGTTTTAACTCTATAGAGGTCGTACGCTTTACCCACAGCTAATGTTCCCAATGTTGTCCGGTTTGATCAGACCCTTAAACACTTCCGAGATGAGTGACTGGGGGTCCACTACGAAGCCTTTACAAAGATATGCAAAAGACCAACAACCCGCGACGATTCTACGGCGGAGCGGACCATAACCCTCCCTAGTGGTCATCTTTCACCAAAGTTATCATGATTGACATTCATCATATTGCAAAGATTCATTTGAATCATCCCAAGTTATATCAACTAAGCATTTCTACCCAAAACATTTATTTAAAAGGGTTGTCCAAGGTAAAGGGGATAAAATCTAGTCATGTCCTTTAAAGGTAATTTCCCATCAAATTTATGCAATACAACATTAAAAAGTAAACTTAGTTATAATGCAATTATTTAGGACAAAGAGGAATATACAGAGGGAGAAGTCCACTTGCTTTCCTTGCTTAAACACTGGGGTTCTTCTTTAAAAACTTGCTCTTGATTCGCTCCAACTGGCTGCTCACTTGAACCGGCACGATGTCTACGAGCACACAAGAATACAATAAATAAAAACAATACATCAAACATGAAAAGCTTAAAGAGAGAACAAGGTTTGGCTCTAAGAATGCGAACACAAAAGCACTAGGAACTATCGGGAGCTTTGGATGATCACAAACAAGAGCTAGCTATGTGCTTCGTATATTTTAATTTAATAAAGATGTGCATAGGTTATTTCAAAGAAATACACTATTTAAAATTAAGCAAGTTATTTAATATTTAAAAGACGATGTAACCTAGTCCAATTTTATTTGTAAATATTCATGTTTTATTTACGCAAATTAAACATTTAATTCAAAATAAGCATGTAAAATCATCTAGGCATTCATTTTATATTCCGAGTTGTACTAATCAAATTATAACTTAAAAACACATTTATATTCATGTTAATCAAATTAACAATTAATTAAGAAAACTCAGGATATAGCCTATGTTGCTTTTATTTAGAAAGCAAATTGCATAATCATTAATCAATTTAAATTTTATTATGAAAACTGAGGTATACATCTAATTAACTTTTAATTGAAAGAACTATTCAAATAGTATTAATCATATTAACTTTCTTATGAAAACACGTGTTAAACTCTAATTAGATTTTAATTATAAAAACATATGAATATTTAAATAAATTATAAAATGAAGAACATGTTCAACATTGGCCCTAACACGTAGTTTGAGTTGATATGAACCTAACGCAACTTGAAACGGTGGAAACGGAGCAAAAACGTAAAAGATACAGCCAAAACAAGGTTCTGAAACTGACAGGCTTGAAAAGACGGTCGCATGGACACCAAGAACGCTTAAAACGGATAAAAGATGCAAAAGATATGGCTAAAACAGGGTTCAGGGGCTAGATTGTGAGAAAACTTGGGCTTCAAGGGATTATCTGTAAGAAACCAGGGGCTAAAACATGATTATGTGTATAAACTTAAGATTTATAGCGCAAAAAGACAAGATTGGACCTCTGGTGGGAAAAACTAAGAAGCCTAGGGGCCTAACTATGAAAACCAGGACTAAACTGTAAGTATCTTTGGAGGTGGAAGGGCTCTTTTGTGATATTAGAAAGGACATGGGCCTTTTTGAAGAGTATCTTGGCCCCCTAAGTGGGTTTTGGTGGTTTAATGACACACACTCAAGTAACTAACGACTTATCTAGTCTATGAGCAGGTGTTAAAATTGTATGTGGCATCAAGTGCAGTTCATTGACTATACAAAAAGGAAGTGATGCTACAAAGGGTTCCTAAGAAGGCGTATTTATTTTATATTTTTGAAGTTGAGTCCTAGGAACGCCGTACTATAAAGAGGGACAGAAAATGTGTCTTCCAAGAGCCGAACAGGTGCTCTAGTTGCTAAATCAAAACCTATGAGAGACACCTTTGCACCAGCACGTTCATGGGAATCTTTTCTTGGGTGCTGACCTTGGGAGGCCGGAGTATCCGGGTTTACCCCGGAGTCTCCGGACTTCCCGAAGTTTCCGGGTTTACCCCGGATATTCCGGGTCTTAAAGCTGTAACGGCTATATTCTGGGTGAGGGGGTATAAAAGCCCCCTCCACCCCTTTGTTTACTCTTTCTCTTGTCATTTCGACCTGCAAACCTACAGAACTCATTCACTCCCTCCTTTACTCCCCTTGGCTCAAGTTTGGTGAGAATTTGGTGGGGATTTAAGAGGGATTGAGAGCAAGAGCTTGAAGAGTGCTAGTGAGCCGATTTCCCATCTCTAGAGCACCTCGTTCTTTGCTTGGTTGGCACACTTCGTGTTTGTTACTCTTGGAGCTTTGAGTTCCTAGCCGGCTAGGTGTTGCCTTGGAGCATGCAAAGGTTGTGGCTGCGCAAGGAAGTTTGTATTACCCCGAATTTGAGTAAGTAACTCTAGCTTGATCTTTGTGGTCACTGCAAGGAGGAAAGTGGCCTAGGTGTAAAGGTCCACCCTTTGTGGGTACCTCAACGGAGACGTAGACCTCAAGGTGTGAGGTTGAACTCCGGTAACAAATCCTTGTCTATCTTGTGCTTGTTCTTCTTGTTGCATGCTTTTTCCTCTCTTGAGCACATATCTAGGGTTTGGTGCCGATCTACTTTGGGTTGAGGTTTCTGCAAGATTGGTGTGGATAAACAGGCTTGTCTCATCCCAGTGCATAACCTATTTTCACAGATTTACGTTTGAGCAAGTTTAATTTCTGTCGAATTTGATTCCTCCTCACAGGCCGGAATATCCGGACATTTTCCCGGATTTTTCGGAGTATCCGGAAAAATATCCGGAAACTCCGGACTTGATTTAACAGCTGCGAAAAAAGTTGTGATTTTTCAGGTTCAACTATTCACCCCCCCTCTAGTCGACATCTTGATCCTTTCAATTGGTATCAGAGCCAAGTGCTCCGTATTTGAAGCTTAACCACTTGGAGTTGAGAAGATGTCGAATCCAAGTGATCAAGCCCCACCTCTCGCCGAAGGTGATCCCATCAACAACGTTGTTGGCACACCTCCCGTCGTACCTCAAGGAGGCAACACCCTTGGCGCAAGCACAAGCCATCAAGCACATGGACATGGTGATGATTCCTCCGATAGTGAGGGTGAAGAGTTTGGTGATGTAAGGTCCAACCGCTCCGCTCGACGACCATCATCAAGGGACTATACTCGAACCTCTTTCGATTACTCTCGTCTATCCTTTAACCATCCATTGGGTTCTAGCCACATTGGGAAGATACCCCAATTTGATGGAACCGGCTATTCCAAGTGGAAGAACTCGATGGAGTATTTGATGGCGGTGAATCCCGCACTTTGGACTATTGTGAACAGGGGTATTACCTTTCTTAGTGGTGATGCAATGCTAACTCAAGAGCAAGCCAATGAGATACAAAGAAACTATCAAGCCATACGCATCATCAAGAGTTCACTCACGTCCGAAGAGTATGACAAGGTGGATGGGTTGAAGTCCGCTAAGGAAGTGTGGGACACATTGTTCATCAACCATGAAGGGACAAAGCAAGTAAGAGAAGGAAGAATTTGAGTTTTGGAAAGTGAGCTCAATTGGTTTGTTATCAAGGATGATGAGTCTCCTCAAGACATGTACAACCGTCTGAACAAGATCATCAACAAAATCAAGTCACTAGGAAGCACAAGATGGGGAAGAAGAGAAGTAGTTGACAAGATCCTCTCCGCATACATGGCAAGGGACGTTCAACTCCCAACACTTATAAGAGAAAAGAGAGGCTTCAACAAGTTCACTTCGGCATATGTGATTGGAAGAATGGAAGAGCACCTCATCACCG
This sequence comes from Cenchrus americanus, assembly GCA_947561735.1. Classification (NCBI taxonomy): domain Eukaryota; kingdom Viridiplantae; phylum Streptophyta; class Magnoliopsida; order Poales; family Poaceae; genus Cenchrus; species Cenchrus americanus. Next base: position 24,577,941 of record OX387241.1, on the reverse strand, counting down.
TCAAGGAGTCAAAGCTCTCACAAGAAGTATCAAAGATGCATGAACAACTTGAGAAGAACAAGGGAGTGGCCCTCAAGGCATCTAGCAAGGAGAAGAAGTCAAGCTCATCAACTTCAAAGACCGTGGTCGAGGAAGATAGTGACATGAACATGACTCCCGAGCAAATGGCTCTCTTTGTGAGGAAGTTCAACAAGATGTTCAAGAAGAGTGGCTTCTTCAACAAGAACAAAGACAAAGACACGATCAAGACGAAGAGGACTTCCAAGAGACTGTGGTTTGGGTGTGGTAAGGAGGGTCATTTCATTGCGGAATGCCCCAACATAAGAGTGAGGAGAAGAGACACCAACAAGAACGACAAGAACAAGAACAAGAACAAGGAAGTTGGTGAAGCTCACTTGGGTGAAGAATGGGATTCAAATGATGATAGCTCCGACTCCGATGATGAAGTGGGTCTTGCAACCATATCCATTGGGGAACCAATCAACAAGTCATCACTCTTTGAAGTAGGCCTGCTAATGGGGCTTAACCCGCCCCAAACCCGCCCCGCCCCACAGCAAAAGCACACCGGCGGGTCAGCCAACCCACCCCACCCCGCAAAGCTACCAACCCACCCCGCCCCGCCCCGTTTGTGCGGCCGGCGGCGGTAATGGTGAGGGAAGCGACCCGGGCGATCGGGGCCGTGGCCGGCGGGGAGCACGGGCGGTCGCGCCTCCTCCGCACCCCCCCTCGAGCCCGGGCGACGGGTGCACTAGTGCGTCGCAAGGCCACTGGAGCAGAGGAACGCAGATAGAGTAGAGGAGCTCCTCCGGTGCCTCGCAAGGCCGCCGTGCCGCCGGACGGCCCGGCGCCGCCGCTGACAGGGTCGAGGTCCCCATGGCCGGACCAAGCTCCTCAGGCACAGAATCGGCGGTGTGAGGGAATGACGGCTGCGGCGGGCATCCCTGCACCGCGCGCACGACCGTGACGGCCACTAGAAAGCGCGGGTGAGCTCGCCCACGCACAGGTAGAGGCAACTTCACCAAGTTAACTATTTAGAGACGAGAAGCAAAGGGGCATCCACGGCATGGATTTCTCTCTGGTTCATGCATTGCTGCTGCTCTCTGTTCTCACACCTCTCGCCTGCTTGTTCCTTGGCCTGGATGGATTCGCTCAACCCCCACCACCACCGGCACCATCGGTTCCCTCACTTCTGCAGTGCCAACGCTTTCCCGGCACACGAAAAAACTTGCTTTGAAGTGAAGACACCAAGCATATGCATCGCAGATGAGGCAATCTGTCTAGCCTTACTTTCGTCTCACCGCCTGCCCTTCCTGCTGCCTGTTGTAAAATCCGACGCCAAGCGAATCAAGGAACGCAAGGCGACAAGGGAATCAAGGAATGTAATCCAGATCTCGGCCCGCACGCAACGCAAGCGAGCGTAGCAGCATGGATCGAGAAAGGGAAGCTTCTGTCAAAAGTCGGCGCGCGCGTGCATCCTCCCCACGCACACCGCCCCCCTCCGCCCCCGCCTCAACCTCCAAGCTTCTTCAGGCGGCCATGGTTCTTGACGACGAGGTCGGCGAGGAAGTTCGGGAAGACGGTCTGGACGGGGAGCGGGCCCACGCGGGTCAGCAGGTGGAGGGAGACGAGTAGGCGGCGCGGTGCTCGGCGGCGGAGGGGCGCTTCAGCGGGCTGGCATCACCGGCGGAGGCCGAGCCGCGAGCTTAGGAGGCCAGGCGATTCCCACCTGCACCCAACCCGCATCTGCAAGATACCCAACCCGCCCCGACTCGCAAGCCTAAAAACCCCATTACAACCCACCCCCACTATCCCCGTATCAGCACCCACCCCAAATGATCCTTTCCCACCCGCCCCACTAGCAGGGCTACTTTGAAGATCTCACCGATGATGAAGATGACTTCACCCACACTTTCCTCATGGCTAGGGGCTCCAAGGTAGACACTCCCACCCCGCACCTAGATGATGATAGTGAAAATGATTTTGACTTTGAAAAAATGATCACTAGCTTTGGTAAAAAGGAAACTAAAAAATCATGCTTTTAATGAAAGAAATAGAGAATAGAGAAGGGACTCTAGAGGTGCAAGAAGAACTCTTTAGACTTGAGCGGGAGAAAACCATTGCCCTTGAGAATGCCCTTATAATTTAAAAGAAGGGTTTCAAGGTGCAAGAGGACTTGCTCAAGGAAAAGGCGATAGAAATTTTTAGTCTCAAGAAATCCCTAGCTAAAGATTTGTTGATAGTAGATGAATTAACTAGAGAATCTTTCCTAGCTAAGGATGCTTGCAAGAAACTTGAGGGAGAAAAGCTTGAACTTCAAAAGAGCTTTGATAGCTTAAAGACTAGTCAAATAGCATTAGAAGTTCAACTTTACAACCTCCAGAATAATGCTACAACTACATCTAATGATGCTTTCTCTAACTCTCAAACATCAACAAGCAATGGTTATTCTAGATGTTATAAAATTGATGTAAATGCTTGTGCTACTAACATTGCCGAGATGAATGCCATGAAGAAAGAAATTGCTAGGTTGTCAAACTCTCTAATTGATGAAAAGAAGAAAGAACCTAAGAGAGGCGAGTTTGAGAACCACACCAAAGGCTTTGGGTCAAGCTACATGAAGAAGTTTGGATTTGCGGATAGGACGTGGCTTGGTAAGCAAGAACAAGGAACAAAAGACCCCATCCCATTCATCAAGAACTACCACACCAAGGGCGTGGGGACAAGAAATGTGGTACATGGCATGAAGCAATTGGGTGTCAAGAACTTTGACAACCAAGTTAGGTACAGCACACCTATCAAGTTCAAGAGCACCCAAGTTACAACAAGTGCACCACAACCTAAGGCAAACACCAAGCCAAACAAGTTGAGCAAGAAGCCCAAGCCACATGCCTCACAAGATAGCTTCTATGCTGATTATGTGTTGACTTGGAACCACAAAAGAGGCATTGATCAAAAGGATGTGTGGGTACCCAAGGTTCTTGTGACTAACACTCTAGGACCCAAATCCACTTGGGTACATAAATTACAAGCATAATTTGTTTTGTAGGCATACTCCTCCAGTGGAACAAAATGGGTGATTGATAGTGGATGTACAAATCATATGACCGGGGAGAAGAAAATGTTTACATCTTGTGATATGATTGAAAATCCTACGGAAAGAATTGCCTTTGGAGGCAATGGTGGAGGAACGGTTGTTGGTCTCAGTAAAATTGCTATCTCAATCAATCATTCAATTTCCGATGTTTATTTGGTTGAATCTTTGGACTACAATTTGTTGCCCGTTTCACAACTTTGTGAGATGGGTTACAATTGTTTGTTCACCAATGAGGGTGTGGCCGTCTTTAGGAGGGGTGATGACTCTGTTGCCTTGAACGGTGAACTCAAGGGAAGGCTTTACTTGGTGAATTTTTCATCGGATAAAGCCCAACTTGATACATGCTTATTGGCAAAGTCTAGCTTGAGTTGGCTTTGGCATCGCCGACTAGCTCACGTTGGGATCAATAATCTCAATAAGCTTCTAAAGGCGGGAACACGTCCTAGGACGAACAAACGTTCATTTTCAGAAAAATAGAATTTGTAGTGCCTGTCAAGCCGGAAAGCAAGTTGGTGTCCCTCATCCCGCCAAGAATGTGCTCACCACTACAAGACCATTGGAACTATTTCACATGGATATTTTTGGTCCGGTGGCTTATGTTAGCATTGGAGGGAACAAATATGGATTTGTCATTGTTGATGACTACTCTCGGTACACTTGGGTATTCTTTATGAAGGACAAGAGCAAAGTTCATGAAATATTCAAGAAGATTGCTACAAGAGCCCAAAATGAATTTGATGTTAAGATCAAGAGAGTGAGAAGTGACAATGGCACCGAGTTCAAGAACACCAACATTGAAGAGTATTTTGATGAAGAAGGCATTGGTCATGAACTCTCCGTCCCATACACTCCACAACAAAATGGGATAGTGGAGAGGAAGAATAGAACTCTCATTGAAGCCGCAAGAACCATGCTTGATGAGTACAAGACCTCGTATAGTTTTTGGGCAGAAGCAATCAACACGACTTGTCATGCTATCAACTATTTGTATCTTCACCAGCTTCGCCACAAAATCGCTTATGAGCTTCTAACCGGTAAAAAGCCTAACATGTCTTACTTTAGAGTTTTTGGTTGTAAGTGCTTCATTCTTAACAAGAAGCCCAAAAGCTCTAACTTTGCATCTAAAGTTGATGAAGTTATCTTTCTTGGTTACGCCTCAAATGCTCATGGCTATCGTGTCCTCAACAAAACCACTGGTTGTGTTGAAGTCACGTGTGACTTGTGAAGGACCGAATAGGCGACCGAGAGAGGGGGGAGTGAATGGGAGCCGATAAAAATTCTTCTCGAGGGAGATTGAAACTCGGACAAGATGAACTAGCTCGGTCGAACCCCCGAAATCGCACGCTCCGCACTTCAACCTTCCGTTTGCCAAAACCACGTAGCCACCGGAGTGCTACTAGTCCTAGGAACAAACTCCACCAGCAACCGCAACACACACGCAGCACCGACAGCGGAAACAACTCGAAAGCCGGCTAACCAGAGGGGGCGGTTAGACCGGGTATAGGGGGCGGTTAGACCGCCTCCACCTGGCAACCAAGAAATCCTCCAAAACGCCTCTTCCGAGCACCAAAACTCACCACGGTTTCACCAACAGAGATCTCTGGTCAAGGCCATGCTAGCTACCAGAAAATCTTGGCGAAAACCAAAACTTCACCCAAGGGCCTAGGGGCGGTTAGACCGGCTACCTGGGGCGGTCTAACCTCCTGTACCCAGCAACGAACCCCGACCAAGAACACCTAGCAAACTGCACGAGAACGACCCCAAATTTCACCCAGACACTCCTCTGATCAAGGCGAACAAACTCACAGAGGAAAATTCGGCGAAACAAAACTTTGACCCGGAAACACCCAGGGCGGTTAGACCGCCCCCTGTAGGCGGTTAGACCGCCCCTTCCAGAAAACGAACCCGCGGGTCAAACCTCAACTTCCTCGCGCCCGATCTCCCGAATCACTCCACGGATTGCAGCCAAACTTCGGGAATAGCTGGGTTACCTCCTGGGCAACCTCTACCTCAAAGGAATCGACCCAAAACGCTCACAATCAAGAGGAATCGAAGAAATCGCTTCTCTAGGTCAAGAACTCGCCCAACTCGAGAAACCACCAAATCGAGTCCGATTCAAAAGGGATTTGGGGGCAAAGTCACCAGCCAAAGAGGCACAAGAACCTCATACGTGACACCCACCAAAAGCCCCAAGAAATCGTCCTCAAAACACCGCCAAAAGAGCTCGAAAATCAACACAAAAGAGACGGAAAACCACCATGATGAACAACGCCAAACCTTCTATACATGCCACGAAAGGTTCGTACAAGGTCTAGCTTGCCACCCAAACATCCATCCCTCTCTCTACATCTCACATGAAGCTCTCAAGCTAGTCCTCTAAAAACTAGGGAAAATGGAGAACGAAAATGGAAAACCAAATGAGCTAGGGTTCCAAGAGTTGGGCGCCATCCACCCATCTAATGAGTATATATGGAGGCACCCAAAAGACTAAAGTACCCTTCACTAATAACTAGGGATACATGCCCCTCGAGGGCGAATTTGGAAGTCTTCAAGTCTTCACCATCGGACGGATGCCGGCGACCGCAACCTCGCTTAGCCTCGACGCAAGCCTTGCGATCCCGACGTGTGTCCTCCGCTTCGAAGCTTCTCGGCGCGGCGGCCGTGGCGGTCGGACCGCCCCCACCGGCGGTTAGGACCGGCCGGGGGATCCGACCGGCCCCGGGCGGTCCGACCGCCCCTCCCGGGCGGTTGAACCGACCCGGGTGGCCGCACCTCCTTGTCGAGTCTTCGGCCTCGGTTTTGTGGCTCAATTGAGTAACCCGGTGGTTTTCTCGGTGAACCACCGCAAACCCCGCGAACTCGGTGTAGCCTCCGCCAATCTCCACTCATGACTCGGCTCCCACGTAGTCCCGGCTCGACCTTGGTTTTGAGGCTCTACCAAGAAACCGTCGACGACTTCATCTTCTTGTTCATGCCACCATGCGGCCCGCACTTGACCCCCGCCGGCCACCGAGTCCCTCGAACGAAGCCTACTTGTCTTCTCCACACCCGGAGGCCTCACCGCAACGACCTTTTGCGCTTGTTCTTCACCCGCACCAACACGAGTCAAGCCGCAACCCGCACTCGCAATACTTAGCTAAGAATCGGTCCACACAACGTTGTCAATCACTCATCACACAAGGAAGCGACCATCCATCGGTCCTCGAACCACACATGGTCCTCAACTTGACGTTTGATGAATCTAATGGCTCTCAAGTGGAGCAAGTTGATGAACTGTGTGTAGGCAAGGATGTACCAGCTGAAAAGGCTATAAGGAAGATGGCCATTGGAGAAGTCAAGCCTCAAGAAGAAGAAGATGAGGACTGCGAACTAAAAGAAACAACAATTGTACCTCCCACTGCGAATCCCGAAGTATCCATAGAAAAATCTGGAGATTCCGGACCTGCTGCTGACACTTCCCAAGGCAGTCAAGAAATTGAGGACTTGATTCAACAAGAAGTTTCTGACCCACATCCAAGAGTTCGACAAAGTGTTCAACGAGATCATCCCGTTGACAACATTCTTGGAAGCATCCGTAGAGGGGTAACAACTCGTTCAAGATTAGCAAATTTTTGTGAACATTACTTGTTTGTTTCTATGTTGGAACCTCTTAGGGTTGAGGATGCTCTTGGAGATGCCGATTGGGTGATGGCCATGCAAGAAGAGCTCAACAACTTCATTAGGAATGAAGTCTGGTCCTTGGTCAAACGCCCTAAGCAAAATGTGATTGGAACCAAGTGGGTGTTTCGCAACAAGCAAGATGAAGATGGCGTGGTGACCAAGAACAAAGCAAGATTGGTGGCTAAGGGGTACACTCAAGTAGAAGGCTTGGACTTTGGAGAAACATAGGCACCGACGGCAAAACTTGAAGCAATTCACATACTCTTAGCCTTCGCCGCCCATCACAACTTCAAGTTACATCAAATGGATGTCAAGAGTGCTTTCTTGAATAGTCCAATCTCTGAAGAAGTCTATGTCGAACAACCACCGGGCTTTGAAGACCCTCAATTTCCCAACCACGTCTACAAGCTCCATAGGGCGCTCTATGGGCTCAAGCAAGCCCCAAGAGCATGGTATGAATGCCTTAAGGAATTTCTCTTAAAGAAAGGCTTTGAAATAGGCAAAGTCGATCCTACTCTCTTCACTCGTAAACAAGGCAATGATTTATTTGTATGTCAAATATATGTTGATGATATCATATTTGGGTCTACTAATCAAACTTGGGTTGATGAGTTTAGTAGGATTATGACCAAAAGATTTGAGATGTCTATGATGGGCGAGTTGAAGTTCTTTCTCGGATTTCAAATTAAGCAACTCAAGGATGGCACATTCACAAGGTTTTTAATCGCGGGCTATCAAAAATAGCGGTGTCCTAGTCCGGCCGCTATCCGGCGCTATTGCGCCGCTATAGCACCGCTATGGCACCGCTATAGCGTCAACTATGTGCGTAGTGCTAGCTTGCTTCTTCTAGCCGCTATATCGCCGCTATAGCGCGGCTATAGCGCGCTATTTGATTGAAATAGCAACGAGAACATGACAGTGTTGAACTAACCTTAATAAGTTAATAATTCAAATAGCCATGACAATGGACAACATAATATGATAAGTTCTCAACCTCAAAGCAAATACCAAATAGCATAAAGGCATCAAGTCAACACTTGAAGTTGAAGTACATAAGCAAACAACCATGGACCACACAACCATAAAGTACACAAATCACAATTCAAACCATGGGTCGGGCCACATTTTTTGAATTACAATCCACTTACCTTGGTGTTTTTTGCCCGAGCCTATAGCGGCAAAATAGCGTGATATGATGCTATTCGGAATAACGGTGCAATAGCGTGATATAGCGGCAATAGCGCCGATAGCGCAAAAAAGAAGAATAGCTTCGCATCGAGAGCTACGGGCCGCTATATCGCCGCTATTGCGGTGCTATAGCTCACTATTTAAAACCATGCACATTCACAAGTCAAACCAAGTACACTAATGATATGCTCAAGAAGTTTGACATGAACAATGCCAAGCCCATCAAAACACCCATGCCATCAAATGGATATCTTGATCTAAATGAGGAAGGAAAAAGCATCGACCAAAAGGTATATCGCTCCATGATTGGTTCTTTGCTTTACCTTTGTGCATCTAGGCCCGATATTATGCTTAGTGTGTGCATGTGTGCAAGATTTCAAGCTAATACTAAGGAGTGTCATCTAATGGCCATTAACAGAATCTTTAGATACTTGGTTCATACTCCTAACCTTGGTTTATGGTATCCTAAGGGCTCTACTTTCGATCTACTTAGCTACTCTGATTCGGACTATGCCGGTTGCAAAGTAGATAGAAAGAGTACAATCGGGACTTGTCAATTTCTTGGGAGATCCTTGGTGTCTTGGACTTCCAAGAAATAAAACTCCGTTGCCCTTTCCACTACCGAGGCCGAGTATGTTGGAGCCGGCACTTGTTGTGCTCAACTGCTTTGGATGAGGCTCACTTTGAGAGACTTTGGTTGCAAGTTTAGCAAGGTGCCACTCTTGTGTGACAACGAGAGTGCCATCAAGCTAGCTAACAACCCAAGGAAACAAGTGCACCATAGATTACATGACCTTCTCTAGGCTTTTGGGACTTGGCTCCAAGGATGAAGATCACACCCCTATTCACAATGAGAACAAGTACAAGCCTAGGGAGCTCACTTTCATGTTTCCTAGCCGTGACTTGGCTATTGAGGGCAAGGCGGATCAACTCAATCCATACTACTACTACCTCAACCAATTCTTTCGTGCCACCATCGATCCCAAGCAAGGAGATGCCACGGCCTTAAGGTACTTTGCTCCAAATCTCCTAAATAGGATGGCACCGGATGAGGAGGGATTTTGCATATTTGACTTCATTTGGAATGAGTTGAGGAGGGTAATGAATGATCCCATGAAGTACCTCCCTTATGCTCCTTATCTTATGTACATGATTGAGAGAGTCACCAATGTCCGCTACCCCAAGGATGTTGTTCATGAGCTATTCCGACACCTACGTGATCGAGCCAAGAAAGCACCAAAGGCTCGCAAGTATGTTGGCTCCTCTAGTGCAGCTCCTTGCCATGATGACTTGCCCGCTGCACCTTCTCCACCTAGACCTCCCCGTCGGCACCGTGGCTCATTGATCAAGAGGGTCCTTAAGAGCATCTTTAGCATGTGCAAGACAATGGCCACCGAGACCAATGGAAACCGTCGGGACATCATACAGATCAAGTCTCATCTTAGCCTTCCTATCGATCCCTACCGTGAGCTCCCCACTTTTGATGATCCATTTGTGGAATGGGACGCCCAAGATGCGGAATAAGGACAAGAGGAAGGAGAAGAGAATACAATGAAGAAGAAGAGGAGGAGGACGATGGCGACTCCGAGTGATCCAGCTGCTCCACACTTCCTTTTTGGTGCTTGATGCCAAAGGGGGAGTGAGTTATTTATTTGTCTATCTATGTGTGGAACAATGAACTTCATGTATTTGGATTTGGAACCTTGGCTTGTAATAACTCTCTATTCGTATGTGTGTAAGACTATGTGAGCTTGAGACCTTTGATTATGTGCTTCTGATGTTTTATTCTGTTTTTACTCTCTAAGGATGATATATGCTAGATTGAAAATCTTTGATGAATGCTGTTTTTCACTGGTATTCTGAAAGCCCGGAGAGTCCAGAAATTTTCCCAGAGTATCCGGATTCCCCAGACAGTCTGGACTTTCTCGCACCATATTTCTTTTTCTTCCTTGTTGAGTGCATAATCTGTCATGAGCTTCTCACTATTATCTGTTGCACATCACAAGAACCCCACTAGTGTAATAATCTCATGCTTTTCTCTTTGTGCAAAATTTGGCCCTAAAAGGACCATTGATATTCAAAGTCAATATGCACATATTAAGGGGGAGTATTACAAAAGTTATCTGATATTCATTGTTTATCTATTGTAAGACTTAAATGTGTTGTCATCAATCACCAAAAAGTGGGAGGTTGAAGAGTATATTGGCCCCCTAAGTGGCTTTTGGTGGTTTAATGACACTTAAGTAACTAACGACTTATCTAGTCTATGAGCAGGTGTTAAAATTGTATGTGGCATCAAGTGCAGTTCATTAACTATACAAAAAGGAAGTGATGCTACAAAGGGTTCCTAAGAAGGCGTATTTATTTTATATTTTTGAAGTTGATTCCTAGGAACGTCGTACTATAAAGAGGGACAAAAAATGTGTCTTCCAAGAGTCGAACAGGTGCTCTAGTTGCTAAATCAAAACCTATGAGAGACACCTTTGCACCAGCACGTTCATGGGAATCTTTTCTTGGGTGCTGACCTTGGGAGGCCGGCGTATCCGGGTTTACCCCGGAGTCTCCAGACTTCCCGAAGTTTCCGGGTTTACCCCGGATATTCCGGGTCTTAAAGCTGTAACGACTATATTCTGGGTGAGGGGGTATAAAAGCCCCCTCCACCCCTTTCTTTACTCTTTCTCTTGCCATTTCGACCTGCAAACCTACAGAACTCATTCACTCCCTCCTTTACTCCCCTTGTCTCAAGTTTGGTGAGAATTTGGTGGGGATTTAAGAGGGATTGAGAGCAAGAGCTTGGAGAGTGCTAGTGAGCTGATTTCCCATCTCTAGAGCACCTCGTTCTTTGCTTGGTTGGCACACTTCGTGTTTGTTACTCTTGGAGTTTTGAGTTCCTAGCCGGCTAGGTGTCGCCTTGGAGCATCCAAAGGTTGTGGCTGCCCAAGGAAGTTTGTATTACCCCGAATTTGAGTAAGTAACTCTAGCTTGATCTTTGTGGTCGCTAGAGGGAGGAAAGTGACCTAGGTGTAAAGGTCCACCCTTTGTGGGTACCTCAACGGAGACGTAGACCTCAAGGTGTGTGGTTGAACTCTGGTAACAAATCCTTGTATCTCTTGTGCTTGTTCTTCTTGTTGCATGCTTGTTCCTCTCTTGAGCACATATCTAGGTTTGGTGCCAATCTACTTTGTGCTGAGGTTTCTGCAAGATTGGTGTGGATAAACAGGCTTGTCTCATCCCAGTGCATAACCTATTTTCACAGATTTACGTTTGAGCAAGTTTAATTTCTGTCGAATTTGATTTCCCCTCACAGGCCGAAATATCTAGACATTTTCCCGGATTCTCCGGATTTCCTGGAGTATCCGGAAAAATATCCGAAAACTCCGGACCTGATTTAACAACTGCGAAAAATTTGTGATTTTTCAGGTTCGACTATCACCCACCCTCCCTCTAGTCGACATCTTGATTCTTTCACTTTTTGCAAAGCAGCGGCTGACGGGGTGGATCCGCTGACGCAGCAACACGTGGCGAGCTTTGACTGGGTGAGCGGCTGACGTGGTGCTGACGGGGCAGCTGACGGAGCCGTAGACCGGCCGTCGACCACGGTCCACTGGTCCACCGTGAACTAGGGCTAAGGGATAACCCCCGATCTAATCAGGGCCACCCATGGTGAATCTAACGGCTGTGGACGTGCCGCTCGATTTTGGTCGCCGGAGCAAGCAGGGGACGGCGGCGGCTCGCCGGAGACGGTCGATCTTGAGCTAGAGGGCACCGTTTGAGACGCGGTTTGAACCTACGTGAAGCTAGGACGACGGCGAACTTGTCCAGGAACTTGTGGAGGTGGCTCGGGCTACGACCAGGGCATCACATCCATGGGGGGAGGACTACGCATGGCCGGCGACCGGCGGTGGGTGCTGCAGCTTCAAAAGGGGAAAGGAGTGGGGATGGTTCCCTTACCACACGGCGATGAAAAGGGCGGTGAGGATGAAGCGGAAAATAAGGTCGATGCCGGCGACCGAGGGTTGAAGATGACAGCGACGACGCTCGGGTGAAGAAGATGGTGGCCCTGTGACACGGGTTAGAGCTTCGAGTGAGTCTTTGTACGTGAAGGAGAAAAAGGGAGGGAGAGATAGAAGTACTCCACCGCCGGCGAGGAGCTATGGTGGCCGACAATGGCGGCGGCCAGAAATTTCGTCAGTGTGTGCACGAGGATTGGAATGCGAGCAAGGGTGGGTGCGGAAAGGATGCGCAAGCACTCGTGCACGGCTCATATAGGGGGAAGGGAAGAAGAGGGGAGAGGAGAGGCCGGCGGCGGTGGGGCCGCGATGGCCATCAGTGGCCATGAGGCCGTCCGGTCATCAAATGAAATCAAGGAGAGGCCTTGATTAGGGATAACATGCGGATTTGAAGGCGAGTGAGTGAATGGAGGGCTTCACCGCGCCTTGATGGCCGGGTTGAAGGCGGGAAGGGCGCGGCAAACCCAGGGGAAACGGCCGGCGGTTGCGACTGTAAACGAGCAGAGGAAGGGAAGGGGATCAGCTGGAGGTGGGAGGAGGAGATGACCGGCAGACCCAGGGTAGCGGTGAGAGAGAGGGGGGGATGGGAGAAGTGGGTCGCCGGGACGAGTTGGGTCGGAAGGGGAGGTTGGGCTGGCGGGCTGAAAGAAGGAGGGAGGCTGTGCTTGCAGGCCTAAAGGGAGAGGGAATAGGCCTTGGGAGGGTTTTGGTTTTTCTTTTTTTCAAACCCTCTTTTCTAAATCTTTTCAAACTTTTTAAATTCTTTTCAAACACTTTTCAAACCTAAACACTTCAAACTCTTTTCAAATTTTCAAATCATTTTAAAAACTTTTAAAACTTCACACCAACAAACAATAAACACTATGCAACCAAAAGATGATGCACAAGCACTTATTGCTTCTAAAATTATTCAAAAGTGATATTTAAATATTTTTGAGCCAAATTTAATTGATAATTTATTTATTTCTTAGAAAACAAAAACTAAAACACCATGTTGCTATATTATTTAAATGATGGAATTTTAGGGTGTTACAAAACAATCATAAAGGCATCAAGTGCAAGAGCAACAATCTTCTATGGTTCAGGTTTCGGCATCAAAATCAAAAAATATGCATAGCGCGCTATTTACGGTGTTGTGGCGCTAAATTTGAATAGCGGCGCTTTAGCGTGCTATAGCGGCAATAGCGTCGATAGCGCAAAAAAAGTAAGATATCGTTGCGGCAAGTGCTCGGAGCCGCTATTAGCGTGCTATAGCGCGCTATTTTTCCATGGTCCCAGTATTTTTTTCAGCACAATAGTCCCAATAAATGTTGCTCAATAACTACTCCCTCCGTCCCAAAATATAGGGTCCTGGAGCGTTTAAATTTTGTGCCAAAATATAAGGTCCTGAAAGGATAAGACAAAATTGAATGAGGTTTGTGAGTAGGTGGAGAGTTGGTCGGTAGTGTAAAATGAGGGGTATAGAAGTCATTTCCTCCAAGACCTTATATTTCAGGACGGAGGGAGTAGTTAATAGGATATCCCACTATCACTCTCATCGTTATTAAGAGACTCGCTTTTGCAGTCTCCCAATAACTTTATCTCAATCCAACTATGGTAATGCGAGTGACACAACTCTTTTGTTTAAGCTCTTTTATTTAGGGAGTGTTGGGATGGATTATTGGATTGTTCCAATAATCAATGGGAAAATGGAAAGATAAAAGGGGAATGCTCAAGCACTAGAGCAATTTTTTGCCATGCTAAAGTTTTACCATGCCAAAATTGAGGCTGGAAACTTGCCAACATTTTCGTAAATCAAATGTGAGAGGTTGCCAAATTTTTGGTAACTAAACAATGGATGGCCAAAATTTTGGCCTTCAAACAATCAAACCCTATTTTTCTTATTAATTAGTCAAATATGATAGTTGATTGGTAAAAGGGAGACTACTCTTTTTTTTAGAATCAGTAAAAAGGAAGACTACTATATATGCTCTTACCGAGCTGTCAACTGGAACAAGTTCATGTGAGTTTTTTTTAAGAATCGAATTAATTCATGAGTTTTTTTTTTGCGAACGAATTAATTCATGAGTGCATTGGAAGGTTATGAAAGACGTGGCCCGGCCCGTTTGGACGAAGGCAGCTATGGGATAGCAGCAGAATACACAAGTTTCAACAGGTCTGTTCGAGAGCCTCTTCTTCCTTCACGTCCCGGTACAGGCCCGGAAATAAGATCTAGCCCAACGTTGGCCTCCCTGGATCTCAGAGATTCCTCCGTACATGCGCTGATGCCTAAGCACGAAGCAGTTGAACAAACGCGGCGGCGGAGCGGTAGGTAGGGCTTAGGGCCGTAGGGGTAGGCGCAGTAGCCGCAATGTATCATGCACTCTGTCCGCTTGACTTACCAGCCACTAGTTCTTTTCTTCTGAACAAACCACCCAACACCAACTAACAAGATTCTTTACTCTTTAAACAAATCAGCATCAAACAGCCACCGGTCGTTACGACCAGGTCCTCTCCCCTCTGCGACTCTGCCTGCGATTTCTGGTTCGCTCCCTTTCGCAACGAATCGTTCGGAGATTCTCCGGTCGCCACGCGCGCTTGTCCTTCGCAAAGTCACCTTTGCCTTTCCCGCCGCACCCAGCGCCCTGCTTTGTGCATTCGCACCCCCTTTGCTGAGCTGCCTCCAAACCAAACGTACGGTAGTCAGTAGTGCAACGCTTGCGCTGGAGCTCAGAGTCCGAGCTCGTCATCAGGCCGGTCGTGCTCGGCACCGCAGCTTACCTTCAGCTCGGAAGTACGCTGACGACGAGGACGAGACGACGGCGACAGGACAGCAGCGGGCGCGACCGGCCGACTGGCCGAGGCAACTTTTTCTGCACGGCGATCGATCTCAGGCTCCTCAAAGTGGAAAAAGGCGACCTGACCCATACATCCCTCGCGGGCCTGCCTCAAAAGAACGAATGCACAGGAAATCATCGAATCATTTCTCTTATTTTTTTCTTGTACGAATTACTACCGGGGGTCCGGTACATCGTGACATCTTTGGTACTTTCTTCCTACCTAAAACCCCGATGTCCACGAGAAGATGAGTAGCAGCTCCTTATCATTGCGAGAACTGAACTGATCCCCCACGCCACAAACTTCCCTATAGCGTGCGCGATCAGCCCGCGCGCGTGCCGCCGTGCGGGGACGACTAGTCGTCGTTCCTTCCAATTCCAACTTGGATGTTGTAGCGCGAGCGAATGAGCTGAGCGATGGTGATGACATTTTCCCTATATCTGGCTCGTTGATCGCCGTGGCATTTTCAAGCTGCACGTGCACGGATGGCAACGCGTTGATACTTGTTGATAGAGAACGTCGTCCCGCTCCGGCCTCCGGGTGGGTCGGAAACGGATGTCACTCGCTCGTCTTGACGTCTTCATGGGCGCGGCAAATCCTCAGTCCTATCCCTGCCTGTCTTCTACTGTTCAGCGACGAGACCGTGAACGATCCGAGCACGACGTGGACGTCCGCGACCTATACCCTGCAGGCTGCTCAGGGGAGGTTCAGTTCGCTGGCCGCGGAGGAGTCTGGAGCCCGGCCGGTGGGTCAAAGCCGATCGACCTAACGGAGGAGCTAACCGCTGCGTGCGCCTTCGCTGTTCCCTATCGACGTCGCCGCCTGATCGCGCTTGCTAAGTCCGACACGTTTCGCGACCAGCGCGCAACGCCGAGACCCGAGAGGGAGACGCGACGACGGAGAACAAAGGAGGTCGAGGGCCGTCCGGCCGCGCGCGTCGCTGTCGGGCGGAGGGAGCGACAGCGACGGCACTTGGAAAACACCGGGCGCTTGGAGTCGCACTCGGAGCGTGGATCGAGCGCCGGACGGGGGAACGGTGGGAGTAGTGGTGCAGGAGCAGGCGCGCCTTTGCGATCGACCAGACCCGTATCTTTAGCAAACCAACAAATCCCCACGATCTCCTTTATAAAATTAGGAACGGTCTACTAGTCACTCGGGTGTTCCAATGTCCGGGGAATATTTAACCGATTGCCACTATGTGGGGTGAGTGACAACAGATTTACCACTCATGGGAGAGGAGTGAACGTGAATTTGCCACATATAGGAGATGAGTGAATGTGAGAGGGATTAATTCACCGTAGCTAAAAGTGGCAAATAGTTAAATATCCCGACATCTGGTATCACCTGGGTGATATGATTAGTTAAAACACCTGATTTTGGGTTCGACAAAAATCAGGTGCTGACAGAGGGTCTGTCACCCAGATTTCACTGGCAAGAGTAATACTGAACCGGGGATAATTGAACAAATCGTTGTGAATAAATCAAGTAGGACTTAACATAGCTTGACAACTACTTATCAGGTTGGACATAACCTATCAAATCAAACTTAAACTACAACATATAAAAGAAAAAAGATTATATTTGAAAACAGTAAATAAACATAATCATAGGATAGCAAGAAACAAATTGGGCAGATAGCAAATGTTTTTTCTATAGGTAGCCAAATAACAAATGATTTGTGCGCGGTGAGAAAACCCCTCAGATAAAAAACAACTTACACAATATAATCCCAAATTTAAAATTCAAACATCCATGATTTACTTTATATAAATATTTACATGAAAGGATAATTGAATTTACAGGATTCCAATTGGTGTAACTTAGTAATATGAGAATTGTAACTATTTATGGATCTGTGAAAAATAGATCTGCAAAGTAAAGCATCCGTGCAGTACGGTCAGCAAATCATGCGGAGGAAAAGGATTTAGATGAGGGAAGGCTAAAAAAACCTGATTGATGTATAGGAGATTAACGAAGAACACATGGGGGCAAACTGTCTGCAAGGGAAAGAAAAATAAAAGAGCCAAAAGAAAAAAGACTGGATCCCACGTCCATAACTGACAGCCAGAAAAGATCAGACGGATAGAAATTCAGGTGACAACAACCTAAGGAACACCCGGGTACTCTCTAGCTTTTCCCTAAAATTATGGTTATAGATGCAACCAACAGCCACTCTGCGCAAAGTTGTTCCGTTTCGGGCTTTTTGAGAAAAAAAATTCTAAATTTCGGATCTCGGAAGGGACTGTTCAGCAATCATCGAAAATCACTGTTGCTTTATATCGAACCTGGAATTATGGGCCCATTTGTTGCGTGTGGTTCTCCTGGCTGTCTTTGGAGAATCCTGGCTACTGTGCACGTACCTGGAACAGTAGTCCCTCGCTCGCTCTTCCTATCTGCAGCGTTTTTTTTCTTGCATGTGGTCATGTGGATGAGGTGAGCCTAGAAGCTACTCAGAGGGATGAGAGGATGATTACAACATGTGCGTATACATCATGTGTGCGCGCGCAAGGTCAGATTAAGCTCCAAGTCAATGTACAGTATGCAATTAGCACCAAAAGGTGCCTTTTGGACTTATTATTTTTCTCCCATGATGCGTTGGCCAACTTGACAGACTGCGACCTGGCCCAAAAGTAAAGTGAAAGGGAAAAAAACAACAATACTCCTATATCAAGCGGGGGGGCAGAGATGCCATGACACTTGCTCTCTCCCACTTTCAATTATTTGGGTCCACGTCATCCCCCCTTACCAAAAGCACGGAATCTTTCCTTATTTTACAGGGACAATCATCCCTACTCCAAGCAACAAAAAGCCTAACTGCTCAGTGCTGTGCAGGACCTTTCCTCTAATCAAGGCCACTGTTATCTAAAATCCGATGGTACATACAATAATATGAAAACAATCCTTTTATAGTTTTTTTGCTATTTTATCTCTCGAGAAATATCATGTTTCAGTTATCTACCAACTACACTGTGTATGCCTCAAAATTTACAGCACAGGGGAACGGTGAACTTGTTGGGTCTGGTGCGGTTTGCTTCCTCACCTGTGAGTCCGTCACTCTCAGTCTGGTGATATATATTAATTTTTCATGATTTTCGAAAAAAAAATCGACAAATGTACATCTGATGCCGTAGCCCACGGTGTCAGGCTCCTGTCGCCGCATCTCACGGCGTTAAGTCCCTGCCGCCGTGGGAAGCGGCGGCTTGAGTCAAATTCCTACGTCAGCGCTGCTAGCACGGCGCCAGGAACATGCCGCCGAGCGGCACGGCGGCAGGCCCTTAACGCCGTGCCACACGGCGGCAGGATTTTTTTTTGTTTTTGGTTTTTTTAAGTTTAAAACGACCAAATATCAATTGCAAGCATAATCAGAAGGGAATATCGTAATCATCGACGAAGGAATAGTCACAAGCGAATATACATAATCACAAAGGGAATAGTTTATACAAAATCATAGTACTACATCTAAATGTGCCGGCCCCTCTTCCCCCTAACAGCTCTAGCGCCAGCCCAGGTGTGGTCCCGGTCGTACGTCCACGGGTCAGGTGCCCTGACGACCCGTGGTGCTAGCTGGTCGGGAGACGGTGTCGCCATGGCCGCCTGCGACGAGCCTGCAGCATCCGGTGTCGCTCTGCCGGCCGGTGTCGCTCCGCCGCCCGCCGGTGGCCGCTCCTCCGCCCGCCGGTGACGCTCGACACCCGCCGGTGTTGCTCGCCGCCCGCCGGTGTCGCTCCGCCGCCCGTGTCGCTCCGCCGGTCCCCAACTGTGATGACTGAGTCAAAACCAGTGGTGGCTGTGTGAACTGTGACGCGGCTAGCTCGTCGGCCTGCTGCGGGGGTGCCCTCCATGGTCGCCAGAACGTCGTCAACCCGAAACTCATCCCAGACCAGCTGGTCGTCGGTGCCCGTGTCGAAACCACCAGGCTAAGCCTGGAACTGGAACAGAGGCGAAGTGGACGACGAAGGAATATCTGTCGCCGGAAGCTGAAGCGGCGGCGGCGGCTGCTGTCGAGGCCAGACTGTCGGAATAAGCGGCGGTTGCCTTGTACGATTAGAATATAGTATAATCACAAACCCAAAATAATTACATCCATTAGTTGAAAATACTAAAAGTACATGCGCTGGGTGCAGCAAACGGCCGCTGCACGTAGGGCGGCGGGCCCTGCGCCTGTGGGTGGTGTTGTACCCTCGGAGCCGAGAACCCACCGGCAAAGGTAGCAGGCGTCTGCTGCGAAAGCAAACGGCCGCTGCACGTAGGCCGGCGGGCCCTGCGCCTGTGGGTGATGATGTACCCTAAGAGCCGAGAACCCGCCAACAAAGGTAGCAGGCGTCTGCTGCGAAGACGCTGTGGAGGCGGAGCTCGAGGACGACGCTGGGTGGCGCGGAAGAAGAGGAATCTCTACGGCCCCGGCGTAGTTCACGACGGCGGAATACCTCATGGCCGCAGCGAGGATCCTCTCGTACGTGCTGCGGTGCTCCTGAGGCCCCCGGGTGTGGCACTGCCCGATCGCGCCCGATGCGAGCCTCGCGACCTCAGCCAGCGCGTCGTGCTGCGCATTAAATTAGAAACACATGTTTTAATGAAAAGTCATATGAATGTATTATGTTTGTAGTATCGTAGCTTACCGCTGTGTCAGCGGTCTGGTCTCGGCGCACCGGGTAGGTCGCGTCCGGCAGTACCATGTCGTGGTCCGGCACAGGTGGCGGTGGCGCGGTAGCAAGCACGTATGTCACCCGCGTCCGCGTCCTCGGTAGGTACCACTGAAGGTAGGCTACCCAGGCGGCGACGTCGTGAAGGCGGTGCTCGGTGACGACGTTCTGCTCGTGCGCCGCGGACGCCCACTCTGCCATGTACGACTGCAGCCTGTCGAAGAACGACGTCGTCGCAGCCACACCCTTACGCGTCCACCTAGCATAGAACATGAAACATAAAATTATAGGCAAATGAATATTCGTAACGGAAAATACGTAGAACTGCCAAATGGTAGCTCACCTGTGCGCGCTAGGCGGCAGATGTGGCGCAGCGGGTACCGGAGCAACCTGGAAGAGGCCGAACTGCCTCATCACCCGGTGGACGACGTACTCCTCGACGTAGACGTCGAAGACCAGTCATTTCTGCGTCAGCCAGTAGGCCTGGTCTCGGGAGCACAAGGACGAGAGCCCCTGTGGTGCGCGGGCGGCGACGATGGCAGGAGTGTACGACGTCCACCGGACCTGGCCATCGACCATCCGGTCGATCTGACCAACGAAGTCCTTGTAGGCCTTCTTGAGCTGCTCCCCAGCCCAAACGTGCTACCAAAAACAAGAAAAGTTAAGTGAATTGAACTACAGAAGTCATAATGCGAAGAATCACGTAAAGGGAGGTCATTACCTTCTGGAGACACCACAGGGAACCCATGGTGGGGAGGTCCGCTGGGTCGGTACCGTCAGCCGCCGCCTCGTGCTCCGAGAGGTCCGTCCTGGGCCGACCGATGTCGAACCGCTCGTGGATCCACATCTGGAGCAGGAGAGGGCACCCTAGGAGGATCGCCTCCCTACTCGTCGGTCTCGTCACTGCCGAACACAGCCCCTTGTAGGTAGGCGCCGAACGGGCCGCCCCCGCCGATGCGGGGCGTCCGCTCGAGGGGTGCGTCGGCGATCCTCTGAGCCCAGGGGATCATGCACCGCGACATGGAGTCTCTCGCTGACTAGCAAAACAAAGACCCACCCGAACAAACCGAGAGCGGTGTAGACCTCCGTAAACCCGTCGACGTCGGTCGTCGGCATCGTCCGCCATGTAGTCAGCCTGCAAACACACAAAGGTCTGTCGTCACATTCGTTTAAATGCATACAAACGTTGAAAATAAGAGTTAGAATCACGTACGCTGAACTGCTGGATCCAAGTCCAGATGGGCCCGTGGGTGTCGACGAAGGGCAGGTACGGCGCCAGCGCGCGATCGTTCCGAGGAACGTTCGCGAACCGAGCAAGGAAGTCAGCCTGCCACGCGGGGATGTCGATCGGCCTCATCGCCTCGCCACCACACGGCAGTCCTCCCAACATCGCGGCGTCCTCTAGACCGAGAGTCATCTCGCTGACGGGGAGGTGGAACGTGTGCGTCTCTGGTCGCCACCGGTCCATGAACGCGGCGATCAGCGGGGCGTCGAAGTTGAACCGCGTCAACCGCTCCGCCCGGGGAACCTCACCTCGTAGCATGTCCCACTCGACTAACCGCGCAATAGGGAGTAGTCCTGCAGCGCGTAGCCTAAAAAATAATAATTTACTTAAAACATTTACTATTGTAAAGAAAAGGGAAAAAATAATAAATATGAATTACGTACTTCGAAATCCACCGCGGGTGTATCGGCAACAACGTGCGGGTCGTCCGGCAACGTATCGCGCCGAGCGGACGGCCGAGAACAGCCGACACGTACGAGCGGTGCTGCCGGTCCACCGCCTCGTCAAACAACTCTGGCCGTACGTAGTCCAGCGGTGCAGCCATAATTGAAAAAAACATAATTTAATCAATTTAATCATATTATGTCAACTATAACCATTTCCTAAAAGTTTAAAACAAATTTAAACAAATTATGTGAATTTAAATAGTTTTCTACGAATTTTAGAGCAATTTAATCAAATTATGTCAACTATAACCATTTCCTAGAAGTTTAAAACGAATTTAAATGAATTATGTGAATTTAAATAATTTTCTGTGAATTTTAGAGCAATTTAACCAAATTATGTCAACCATAACCGTTTCGTAGAAGTTTAAAACGAATTTAAATGAATTATGTCAATTTAAATAATTTTCTACGAATTTTATAGCAATTTAATCAAATTATGTCAACAGTAACCATTTCCTAGAAGTTCAAAACGAATATAAACGAATTATGTGAATTTAAATAATTTTCTACAACTTTTAGAGCAATTTAATCAAATTATGTCAACTACAACCATTTCCTAGAAGTTTAAAACGAATTAAAACAAACTATGTAAATTTAAACATACTTAAGTTACCTAAACTAAATTTGACTAAACTAGGTTAACTAAACTAATTTAACTAAACTAACTAACTAATCTAAATTAACTAAACTAATTAACTAAACTAACTAACTAAACTAAATAAACCGTACTAAATTTAGAAAACATACCTCGAAGCGCTTCGAAGAGGTTGAAAGCCGAAGATTTGAAGGGAGGAGTGAGGGAGGAGTGGGGGGTGGCGGCAGGGGCGCGGCGTTAGGTATTGGCCCCACCGCCGCATGTGCCGACCGTTGGCGGCTCCCCCGCCGCCGTGGCCGCGGCGGTAGGGACTCCGGCGCCGCGGGGCGGCGTCAGATGTACATTTGTCGAAAATTTTGATTCAACCTATTATTTTTCGAAAATGATGACAAATTAAATATATATATATAAAAATTCCATTCGGGTGATTTGTGCTGCGGCCATGGAAATTTTGGCCGAAACACAGGTGAGTTGCTTTCAGCAGCTGAGACCGGGTCTCGTGCGAATCGCGGGTACCCAAAACGTCATGGCCGTGCACGTGTGGATTCGCTGCCGACAAGCCGGTTTTCGGCCAAACTCCTCCGCCGAATTGTTCTTCGGCGGACGCAGTTGTGTGTAGAAAGGCAGCATCGGTGCGCGCACACGTAAAAAGAGAACGAAACGAAAGCAAACGGGGAAACAAAACGAAAATCACAGATAACGACATGTGGGGAAAAAGAACAGCGTGATGGGGAAGGTAAATAAGATGCTTCGTTTCTTCTTATCACCGCGTGTGTGTGAAATTAAAGTCGCATCTCTGTGCTTACTAACCCACGATGCCATTCTTAATCTTGGTCTACTTATCATGACGTGCTAACCTACTCCGGCACCTATTGTTCTAGATAGAGGGTTTCAGCTGGGAGGTTTGAACCATAATAACGGAGTCTAAAAAACATAATAACGGTTGCTTAGACAAGGACTCGAAACTAAGTACAGACGCTGAAGCGCACATTACTTTGGATCGCTAATATTTTTAAAGCAGAAAAACGCTAGCAATTTTGAGCCTAAAGCAACTCCAACAACCAGCCTGTTCGTTTGGTGACGGTGCTAGTCTTGGTTTGTTACGAGAGAAAAATCTTAGTTGGTACATTTCTTGGTGGTACGTTTTGTTTCGAGAGAAAATCTTGTTGGCCGATTGCGATAAGCCAAGCGAACAGGGCGAACCTCTCTAAAACAAGTTGACTAGCTAAAATTAACAAAATTGAGGCAAAAACGTGTTTCAACCGTCTCTCTAAAACCACCCCTCGCTATCAAGGCTCGGTATCCATCCCCACCCGTTGGCTATATTCCGCGAGCGGCCCTTGCTCGCTATCCCTTCTCACGCACACCGGGTCCACCACGGGGGGAAGAGCGCGCGGCACGGGGAGGAAGGCACCAGCGCGGCGCATGCCTAGCTCCTCTTCCGGCGGAGCGTTGTGAGGGCCGTTGGGGGCTTGTCGACCGGGAGCTGTGCGGCCGCTAGGGGCTGTGCCCGTCTGGCGTTGTGCCGACCGAGAGCAGAGGAGGGTCGCGCGTCGTTGTAGCGAACATGACCCCATTTGCCATTTGTTCTAGTTGATTTGGTGATTCATGTTAACATAAGCAATGGGACTAACCACTTTGTCGAGCATGTCTTTGTAGGCATTTCTAGGTCCCATGGATGTTACCACAAGTTATCTTACCATGGACATGTTAGATTACTTACAGCAAAAATGAGGACTTAGTATATATTTTGAGGCTATAAGTGACAGCATGTTAAGTATGTTAAGTTGAAGCAAATATCCAAGTTGAAGACGCGAAGAAAAGGAGAAGAAAAGACACCGTCGGATGAACCGACGGTACCATCGGTGCATAGCGTCGGTGTAGTTGGTACACTGCGCAGGAGGCAAAATGAAGTTGGCACCGTCGGATGAACCGACGGTCCATTCTGTAGATGCGCTGGATGAATTGCAGAGGAAGAGCAGCGAAGACAGTAGCACCGGATGATCTGACGGTCTGAGTGAGGACACCGTCGGTCTATCCGACACTCAGTTTGAATCAAGACAGAGACGCGTCAAGACGAAGTCTTCAGCGCCGGATGAACCGACGCCTTGGTTAAGGAGAAGCGTCGGTCTATCCGACGGTCGCGTGGAAGCTACCAGAGACGTTTTGGCCGCGGGGTCTTCAACACCAGATGAACCGACGCACTGTCGGTGTAATGCGTCGGAACAGTTGTGTCAGCGGATCTTCAACGGCTACGTGACGTGGAGGACACCGGATGAACCGACGCCTAGAAAGAGCATAGCATCGGTTCATTCGACGCTACTTTTTTCAGTGGTCGTTAGCCAACGGCTAGCTGAGTGCCTTGGGCTATTTATAACCTCTCCACTCACCCATTTGAGGCTCCTGGATTGTGTGGAATTGCAGAGGAGTTCAAGACACCTAGAAGATCATACACAATCCATCTAAGTGCTTAATTGCTCATCCTTAAACTTGCATATGCTTAGTGTCTTGGTGTATGTGTTTAGTGCTAGGCTTAGCTTAGAGCTGAGTGAGTGCAAGATTGTGTCAACCTTGTGAGGTGATTCTTGAGCTTTGGGGCCTAAGTGGCTCACCGGCAATCGTCATCGACCCTCCGACTTGATGTGGAGCGGCGAGGACACTTTGTGCGGGGGACGTGAAGACCCCCTTCCTTGGTGGAGAAGCTCCTTAGTATAGGCGGCATCAAGGTGACAAAGGGAGCTTGGCAAGTGCTTTAGTGGCTAGCATTTGTGGCGAGTCAAGTGGTGCTCTTGGGAGAGACTTGGTGACCGAGAAGCAATACTCTTGTGTGAATGCTTCAACAACGTGGACTAGGAGTGGTTTAGTGCCTACCGATACCACGAGATAAATCGCGTGTCACGAGTTTTCCTCCTCTCACTCCCTTTACGTTTCCAGATTTAGTCTATTGCAATCTTTGCTTGCCTTTACTTTCCTAGAGTAGTATCATACTAGAATTGACTATAGGTTGCAAACCTTGTTTTGGATGGGAGTTTCACACTAGAACAATTCTAGTTGCACATCTAGATAATATAGATAATATGTTTAGTTTATCTTTGTGTAAAAATAGTGAAGTTATAGATTAAGGTTTTTAGTTTGTCTAATTTCCCCCCTCATCTTAAGCTACGAGCATACGATACGATTCTTTACGTCCAGGGGCTTGGAGCGGAGGACCTCGCAAGTAGAGGATGGGGAAGACTGCCCGTGGCGGAGGGCGGGAGGAGCTGGCCGGCCGCGATGCCGAGGACCCGAGGTCCGCCGCGATGCTGGGTTCTGTCACGGGCTAGGCAGCACCGCGGGTTGGACGAGCGGAGCTCTGCCGCGAGTTGGGCGGAGGTGCTCGGCCTTTATAATGTAAGCCGTTCTAAATTTACTCCATATCAATTTCTCTCTTTTTTTCTAAGGTTATAGAAACATAAATATCTGTACATCAAACTAGTACAAGAATATTAAAAGGTGTACATTAGTTCTACTAATATTTAGCAAAATTTACATAAATTTAATTATAATATTTTATAATTTGGGACCAAGCGAGTATACTTGTTTTTGAAATTAAGACGGTGTCATGGCCAGTAGGCCCGTAGCACACCGTATATGCCAATCGCTGACAATTCTTGCTGCAAAATTACCGCGAGATGCTCCGACAGTCCAACTACTGGTACAGTCGTACACCATACATTACCTGGCGAAGGGCAGAAGAGTAATTAGCGCCGCGGGAGAAGACGGCCCCGTGAGGCCGTGACGACGGCCGGCAACCACAACCACCCCATCGGCCCTCTACCAGAAAAAAAAAGTGCAATGAAAACCCACGCTAATCCGCATTCTGATCCGCTGATTGGTGGTGCGGTTGGATTAGCGAGCCCCAAACGCCATCCACGCCCGCCAGTACAGGTAGTTATCGCTTATTAATATCACCCGCACTTTTCCTTTCCTCTCCTTTCATCCTCCTCTTCCTCCTTTTGCCGTCTCCTCCTGGCGGCTGGCGCTCGCTCCTCCTCCGCCGCTCGCCGGAGCACCGCCGCGGGCGCCTACCTCCTTCGCGCTTGACCCCGAGGCCTACGAGGGATCCGCAGCCTACGCGGCGCCGGAGTTCGGGAGCCAGCTCCGTACGCTCGGGACGCGGCGGATCGGAGCAGTACTGGGCGCGGATCGGAGCGCGCGGGGACGCCGGTAGCGCGCTCCGCAGGGGAATGTGGGTCCCCGTTTGAGGAGGTCTCGGTCCGGGAAGCTGAGGCGAGATGAGACGGTGAGTGATCTACGGGTCTGTGGATTGTTATAATCGGGAATTGGTGGGCGGGTGCACCCACACGAGGTTGTTTTTGTTCGAGATGGTGAGGTTTCGCGAGAACTTCTGTTTCTAGGGAATTTGTGCAGAAATGTTTCGACAACTGTTTGATTCGTCGGGAATTGGCTTGGCGCCTTGGCTTTCTGGACTCTGTTCGTGTTCCAGGCGTCCGAGTCTACTTAATCGGCGTCGATTTGGGAGTGCGGTTTTGTGAGGATTCTGGCGGTTCGTTGTCGGAATTCGTTCAGTCCTTCGTTAGTTTTGTGTTTCTGCTGCAAATTACTACGTTTTGCCGAACTGTTTGGATACACTGGGCTACGCGACAGCATATTTGGGCGCTAATTTCGCGAGTTCCCGCGTACGCCTCATTCCATGTGCTCTGCAGCAGCTCAATCGACTTGTTGTCGCGTAATTCTCTCACTATTTATTGTAGACATGAGCCTAATACGGCAGCCATTTAATTTCATCGTTAGTTTTCAGGCGTTTCTAAATTCGAACTGTTCCATAGATTTGACCAATTTCTGGAAACGATTTGACCACTTCAGTTGCTATTTTCGCCCATGATTGAGTTTGCGGGCTATCACTCTAGGTGGTTAATTTGGTCTCATTTATTTACGCGAACTGATCTGAGAAGGAATTTTGAAGTATAGGGATGGTTTTGACTGGAATTTTCCCACTATATGTTTTGTGATTGAGATGGCACAGTCGCACAGAGCTGTTGGATTCCTAATAGGAGAGTTTGACTTATTGGCATCCCACTACGAGTATTCCAGGTATCACCACCTGCGTTGGCTACAGTGCCTTTTATGGTGTGAACAAATTCAGTGACACCTCACCTTTTGTAGAATTTAGCCCTGACCTTTTGGCATATAGACTGGTGTGGCAAAGGAACACACAATTGACACATGTTAAGGAACTACTTATTTACATTTTATGATTAGACTCTCCTTTTGGTTCCTAACATTCTGTTTACATGAGCTCAGACATACTTTTTACGCTATGTCCAATTAACTTTAGTTTGGCACCTTTGTACCAATATTATTTATAGTAATATTTTTTTTTGCGGGCAATATTTATAGTAATATTTACTAGTATTTAGTAATGAAATGCATATACGGGTGCTCTAGCAGGATTAGTAATTATTTTTCTTGTGTACTCAGATCAAGGAGGCCCATTCTGTTGAGCTCAGGACTGGAAAGCATGAATGGATTCAGTCATTGTGATCAGGGTGTTTAGATCAAAGGACCAATGCCTCCAGGATAATGGCAGGGAAGGATGGAATTACTCTGAAACCTGTGTCATGCGGGGCAAGGTTGCGCAGGAGTTGTGATGCACCACTGAGAGATGGAGGGTCCAAGAGAAACCCATTCTTGAAGCACAGAGTAAAGAAGTTTGATCTATCTAGCCTAGATTGGATTGATAATATTCCAGATTGTCCTGTATTTTCTCCATCAGCGCAGGAGTTTGAGGATCCGATGGTTTATCTCAGCAAAATTACTCCTGTGGCTGCAAAATATGGTAATAGTTGCTTCTTTGTATCCTCCTTTTACTATATTCTTCTACGTAACAAGGTCAAGGGATGATAATGGTGGTAGAAGGAGAAATAACGGTTGATAAATGTAGTTGCATGAAAATGAAATGAAGAAATCATTACTAGAAGTTGCTATACTTAGGCAATGGTACCACTTTCATCCATAAACTAGTTAATTGTCTTAAGTGGCAAATTCATCAAGTAGGGACCAGCCAAGATAGTTTTGGAGTTTATACTTTAGATACCTATGTGATGCCACTTGCAAGTTTTTGCATCTTGGATGCAATCTTCACAAAACTAAGAAAAAACAGTTGCCTTTCTGAGATGTGCACCAGAAAGTTTTCTCATGAAACAATGCACTCAGAACTGAATGATACAGCTTCTTTGGTTTCAGTAGTATATGGTCATAATCTATGATCTTTCGAGTTTTACATGCCTGCTGGAAAAAAAGAAGATGGCCGCAGCCCAGACAAGGAATTGTTCACAACTTTGGTTATGGATCTTCAATAGGTTTTTGTGAATGTATATTTCTGTAACTATATGCAATTTCACAGGTATATGCAAGATCATTTCACCTGTTTCGGCTTCAGTACCTGCTGGCTCTGTACTAATGAAGGAACTAGCTGGTATTAAGTTTACAACCAGAGTTCAGCCTCTTCGTCTTGCAGAATGGTCCAAGGATGACAAGTTTGCCTTTTTCATGAGTGGAAGGTTTGTATGGCCATTGATATAGCATTGCCGCATGATAAGCGCCACCCCCCAAAATTGGATAACATGTTTGTGTAAATTATCAGGAAGTACACATACCGGGAGTTTGAGAAGATTGCAAATAAAGAATTTGTACGGAGATACTCTAGTGCTGCTTGTCTTCCATCAAGGTATATGGAAGAGGAATTTTGGCGTGAAATAGCTTTTGGCAAGATGGAGTCTGTTGAGTATGCATGTGATATTGATGGTAGTGCGTTTTCTTCTTCTCCCGATGACCAACTTGGGAGAAGCAAATGGAACTTGAAGGTACTCTTTATGTCCCTATGTTTCCTATTTTGCTGTATTGGTTGGATAAAATCTGCTGATATTCGGTTTTATGGCCCTCTGCTGAAACTTGTCTTAATGTGATGTACACAGCGAGTTTACCTTTAATCATGTCATAGTTGGAACTAGTCTAAAAATTATAGGAATTAGTTTGTCTTTCTATTTTGAGTATTTTGGTAAACAGTGGGCACATGCTTCTACTCATGTAATCCACATTCCTGCAGTTGTTGTTTGTTAATATTTCTTTCTTTTGATCATTTGGAATGACTGATGCTATTATAAAGTATTTTATTCATGCTTCGATCCAGAGATTCTCACGGTTGCCCAACTCCACACTCCGTCTTCTCAGAGCAGCAGTTCCAGTAAGTAGACTGCACTGATGAATTCCCATCCCGCCTTTCGTCTACTTACATTTTCTATTATTTCAGGGAATAACAGATCCAATGTTATATATTGGAATGCTCTTTAGTATGTTTGCCTGGCATGTGGAAGACCATTACTTGTACAGGTGCATGATCCATAGTTTTTGTTATGTTTGTACTTTTTACTGCCTATTCTTGCTATGATAGCATGATACTGCTCATTGGCCACTTCTGTTGTTCTCATGTGAGTTATCATTTTGCCAGTATTAACTATCACCACTGTGGGGCCTCAAAAACATGGTATGGTATTCCAGGCAGTGCTGCTTCTGATTTTGAGAAAGTGGTACGTGAGCATGTATATGATCACGAAATTTTATCAGGTGAAGGTGAAAATGCAGCATTTGATGTTCTTTTGGGAAAGACTACAATCTTCCCTCCAAATATTTTGATGCATCATCATGTTCCCGTCTATAGAGCTGTACAAAAACCTGGAGAATTTGTTGTAACATTTCCCCGAGCTTATCATTCTGGTTTCAGCCATGGTAAGATCTCTTGTGCAATTACCTGTAGTCACTTAATTTTAAAACTATTGCACATCTCGAATCTTCTATTCTATTTTATGATTTATAAACATTGAAAACCTGTTGAACAAATTTCAGGTTTCAACTGTGGTGAGGCAGTAAATTTTGCTACGGGCGAATGGTTTCCTCTGGGAGCAGTTGCTAGTCAACGTTATGCACTTCTGAAGAGGATACCAGTATTACCATATGAGGAGCTTCTTTGTAAAGAAACAGCACTTGTTGCTGATGAGTTTCCCATGTCTGATCATCAAGATATACCATTAACTGTTGATGCACATACACAGAGCTGTATGAAGGCCCGTTTTGTGCAGTTGATGCGGTTTCAACACCGTGTTCGTTGGCTACTTGTGAAAATGGGTGCTCGCACGCACTACAAAGCAGACATTGATGCAACAGTTCTCTGTGGGATATGCAAACGTGACTGCTACGTAGCTCACATTATGTGTAACTGCAGAGCTGATGCAATTTGCCTTTGCCATGGTAATACATTTTTTATCACTTGTTGCAGATATCAACTTCTTTTGTGATCATCTTGTTTACTACTTGTTTACCTTATTTTGAAGAGGATGAAATTAGGAAGTGCTCTTGCAGCTGTGATCGTGTTGTATTTGTGAGGAAAGACATCTTTGAATTGGAGGCACTATCAAAGAAGTTTGAGGAGGAAGTTGGAATACTGGATGAAGTAGGAAGCCGAATGTCTCAAAGTGATGGCTTTAGCACACATTCTTACTTGTTTGACGACATTGACCACAATGCTAAATACTTCCCGTATTGCAAGATCCAAATAGATGCATCCCCTGAAATTCACACCTTTTCAGAGAGAGATGTTCTTGGATATGATTTGAATAAACCATATCCTACAGCATCATCAATAACTTTTGTGCATGGACCCCACGACTATTCTACACAAAGTGATGTATGACCCCTAACTTTGTTTGTATTTGTGCTCTGTTTATTATTGGGGTAACTAAAAATTTTATGTCACTTCATTTATACAGGAGTGTACTAGTTCTAACCCGAGAACCTTCTCTAGCTCATATCCTGAGAATGGAACTATTAATGCTTATCCTTTATCTGTCCCTGGTCAAGCATTCTCATCTGACAAGTTAGCAACACAAGATAGTGATGATTCTGACTCTGAGGTGTTTAGAGTTAAGAGACGGTCTGGCATAGTTCTGGAGAAAAGATGTTCAGAAGATGTAACAACAAATTTAACTGAGAATCAGGTATCAGTATTTTTTTTTGTTGATTTTTCTACAGCTCTACTATAATTGCTACCTTCTCCATTTAAGAGTGGATGGCAATGCAGTATGCTTGTAGCTGAAACATTTGTAACTTTGACAAAATGATAATGATTAGAGCACTCATATGAAGTTAACTATTGTACTGAGGGAGGCCAGAAAGGAGAATTGGAGGACATTGGAATGCAAGGTTAAAACAATAAATGGGCTGAGAGAATTTTGGATATAAAATCCATAAGAATAAATGGGCTGAGAGAATTTTGGATATAAAATCCATAAGACTTCTCGTTTGCTTGATTGTCAGGATAATATTTCCCTTCGTATTTCACTCAACTTCTAATCTAACCAAGTCCAGACTTAATCTGTGGGGCTGGGTTATCCTGACTCAATCCAGGATAAAACTTGATTTTTTATTTCTGTCGGATTTGACTTCTTTGTCCTCCTGGATGCCTTGCTATCCGCTAGCACTGTACTTGATGCCTGCATACCTGTGCTTGCCTTACCATATGATGCCTCTGCATCGTTGCTGCACCTCCTGTGTGAGTCCAAATCCACAATCTTGCAGCCATTCCAGACAAACAAGCTTGCCTTTGAGCTTGCAGGACTTCATTGAACTGAACTTATTGTTCGTCAGACACTTAAGCATTTTATTTTTCTTGGATTTCAACTTCTTATTCCTCATAGACTGATATCCACTGGTTTTGGATTCATGCATTGGCAAGATTGTGCTGCAGCATGCCAATATGTTGCTGGTGAAACTGCTGTGACTCATCCACAAGGATCACAATACCATAACAGTTATATTAGTCATGAGTGGGACCTACCTTAATACAATTGACCTCTGTTGATAGAATGTGTTGGACTTACACCATGGACCTGGAACATTTTTCTATTGATACAAGGGCCCATTTGTTTCACTGTGGATTCTTATAAAAGAGCTAGCTATAGATTGTGGTTTCTTAAAACCTGGAATCTTAAAGGGGCCTAAAAAATGTAAAACTGGTGGGGATGTAGCTTGAGGATTGTGGTTGAGAGGGTTTGGTTTCTAACAATCTGCTTTTAAAGTCTGCTCCCTTTGTTTCGGATTCAGCTGTTAGGAGCACAATTCAAGACCTAAAAGCTGTCCTTACTTGTTCTAGTATCATCGAACCTCATTTGTTGATTTTTATATAATCTGAGGTTTTTTAGGTGCATAATACTACCTCATACTATTGTTTGAAAAGGACTCGTGTGAAAGCATCTAACAGTTGAAATGAATTGTATACTACTAAAACCTCAAGTTGTAGTATAGGTAGTATACGTGAGTAGTATGGGTAGTATAGGGATATAATTAAAATATGTAAAATGACATTGTTGAAAGCTATCTAAGTGTTTCTTAATTGAGCGGGGGAGGAAAAGAAGAAATCGAAATAATATAATTCATGCAAATTACAATTTTACCCATATAAAAAACAGTTTACACTCTATACTATCACATGGTAGTATTGTGCACCGTAAAGGAACTCTATAATATTGTCTCTTAACATAAAAGGTCCATCATTTTATACCATTTCTTTAATCTATTTCACTTATCCAAACAATTATTTATGTAGGATAAAAAATGGGGGATAGGCTTGACTGTAACCTGCTATAGGGATTGGTCAATCAGAGCTATGGGCATGCATGTATAATGCTTCTAATTGTTAAGCTTCATTCCAGAAATTATTTGCAACTAAACAACTGGATTGAGGAGCTTTATTTGCAACTAAACATGCATAAAACATCGAGTGAGATGATAATTGATAACCAGGATAACTGCTCATAATAGCAACCAAACCAAGTTTTTAGCAAGACATTTTTCATTGAGTGGTTAGACATTAGGCCTAAGTTAGTTGACAGGACGTTTTCATTGAGTGACTAGATCAGGAGACAAACACTCAACCTTATTTTCTAGAACTTTTTCAGTATCTACTTCAAGTCACACTGCCGAGTCCCTGCTCTCTTACTAATGGTTTCCTCATTGTTACCAATGCTAGGTTTTGAGACGGTTAAAGAAAGCCTGTTCAGATGACAGACAAGAGAAGAGGGCGGCAAAAGTATCCTGTGGTACAAGAAGTGACAGTATGCGTATTGAATCACATTTTGTTGACTCTGTTTCTGGTAATAGAGAAAAACTCATCAGTGCAGCCAAATTGAAGATGATACATCAGTTGGATGTAACTATTGTGGAAGATGATATTGGATTCAGCCAGAAATCTAATGATTGCAGTTACCTATCTC
Organism: Cenchrus americanus; assembly: GCA_947561735.1. Taxonomy (NCBI): domain Eukaryota; kingdom Viridiplantae; phylum Streptophyta; class Magnoliopsida; order Poales; family Poaceae; genus Cenchrus; species Cenchrus americanus. The sequence goes on along the minus strand of OX387241.1, from coordinate 24,544,876 downwards.
CATCTGTAGATCTTGGACCAAAACGCTTGAAAATTCGTGGTCCATCCTTCCCCAGTACAATTTCTGAAGTGGAAATATCTTACAGACTACAGGAGGACAGTGATTTGGCTCGTCATCACACTCAATGAGGTATGCTGCTATTGGTGCTAACTGCTAACACCATGTAAGTTAACATCAGTCGTAACTTCTGGAAGATGAAGGCTCCTTTTTCACTGGATGGATGGTTCAGATATAATTCTTTCTACAGGCCTCCAGTAGAGGCACTGTTATGGCTGGATTCATAATTCTACTGCCAGGTGGTGACCTACGTGGCATGGTACATGAAAGCTGTAGGCAGACAATTTTTCTGATCCTCCTTAGCTGTACATTTTCACTTATTTCCTTTTCCTGTAGGTTTTTCACTGTGAAGAGGTTAGTCTACTACCTTTAACGATTTCTTTCATTCTTTTTCCACCACAGATACACCTGTACCTAGAATGCTTAAATACATACAATTCGACATACGAAATGGATATTGTACATGTTTTAATGAGTCGGTCTACATTCTACTGGTCTTTCCTCTTTGCAATCTGGAATCTTTGCATTTCTTATTCTTGTGTCATTGTTGGTACTGGTACATTTGTCCCCAGATGTGTTGGTAACTTTGATATAAAAATTGATTGACGCTGACAGGAATTCACTACCACTGACTGTCATGTTGCATATGCAACAAAGTAGATGCTTTCTGATAATGTTGATGGGCATGGAAATGCTCGAATCAATCATGTTCTATGGAAAGTGGGTATAACAGAAGGAATAAAGGAGCAATTCAGTCGCAACTCCTTGCTCTTAGATCCTGATCTGCTTTAATCTGTCATATAAGATTTACTTTCTCTTGTAAATTTACTAGATAATATTTGATTACCCAATTATTTTAGTTCTGTTACAAATCTGATTGGTTAGCTATGTAGGTAATTTGAATTATTCTCCCATAATTGGCTTCCATTGTAGAATGAATTCGTCCAATCTAACTAACTCCCAGCAAGACTTTGACGTAGTCTACTTAGAAATCACTTGCTGGTTCTGGTCTTAATGCTTTCATGAAATTCATCAAGTTAGGCATTATACCCCATTATCGTTAAGCTTTGCATAGCATACTAAATTGCACTATCATGGTGGGACAAGCATAATAGCCCAGTGCTCAACTTTCTTACTTTCACTTACCCATGGACCATCATTCTCTCTTTTTTTTTTCCGAATTACACAGTACATCGGAGACACTCACAACGCACGCACACTCATCCCTATGAATACACGCACGCAAACCCTACCCTTATAAGCATCTTCGAAGACTGTGCCGGCAAATCCTCAAGATTGACGAAGTCACCACAGACGCCTCGTTGTCGACGGGAACGCCGCCTACCACTGAAAGCACAAACGCCGTTAAATCCTGAGAAATTCGCTCCCACGGGGAGTCAAACCCAGGACCTGAGGTGCTACCGGGGCTACATGCCCTTTCGCCTGGACCATCATTCTCGTCCACCTGTTGAGAAACTGAAAACTCCATGAGGCCATATAAGAGCCGTGAACTGGACAGTTTGGTATGATTTTTGCACGACTATCATGGCTTTGCGTCCGTAAAGAGGCTAGTCCTTCGTGAAAAGCTGATGATGGGGTTCATATGGAAAGATTTGATATCTTTTCTCACTTTGCCTATTCACTTTTCTTTCTTTTGTGCATGTTCTCAAAAATATACATGTCATCAAATCATCGCATGTCTTTAAAGACAAGTAAGAGAAAGAAGGATTCTCTTTGCTGCCACTCTCCCATGTCGATGATGATTAACTGCTGAGTGCTGACTGAAGCTTTGTCAATACCCAAGAAGACTGCACTTTGTTCCCGTCTTGTTTTCTATTCTGCTATCATGTCAGCCTCATCCTGGTATTAGAAGACTCATTTCCTAATTGGCAAGGGCGCAGCATTAAGGCAAAGATATGCTTCATATAAACTGTAAGTGCGCCTAAGATGCCCTTGGTTTTATGTCATCTCTTATTTATGAATCTTGTTCAAAGATAATTGTTCCATATCCTAATTAGGAAACGACCGCAGCTCCTATATGTCTAGGCTAATTGAAGAAGATAATCTCCCCATGGAATATAGTAATTGCATTATTGCTCGCACATCACATCAGACAATTCTAAATAACATCACCAACTAGTCTGACTGAATAAGAAAAGCGATCCTTCCCAACTTTTTTCACACAGTTGCCGCCATGGTCAGTCTAACTGCCTGAAGGTATTTAGGACTAAGTACCTTCCTCCACTTTTGCCCAGGGCCGTCTCGAGGAATTTGAGGCCCGTGAGCGAAAACAAAATGAGGCCCTAAATGTTAAAGAAAAATAAAAATTTCAATATTTCTAAGACATACTATATAATTAATTAACTTTGGTACGTATTTCTAAGAAAAATGTATTTTGGATTAATTTACATGAACTCTAGTCTTCTCACTTTCTCAAAAAATAATAATCAAAAGAAGGATGAACCATGATGATATTACAATGAGCAAATCAATTTATATCATTTAGAACTCCACTAGTAACCTACAGGTTATAGGGATTGTAAAAGGAATCAAGCTCTAAAACAATTGATTAATTTCATCATTGAATGATTGATCAACAAACTTACCAAGCGGCATGCTATCTATAGCAGTGATGGCATGCGTGAGACCTCCATTCTTCTGGATCAAAAGAGTAAATGAACAAATGATTTAGGGTTGGTCACAGATGATCCGATCCGCAAGGACGGCGTTGCCACGTCTGAGGGGCAGTATGTCTTTTTTTTTCTCTCCCTAATCAAGTCCATAATTAATCACTGATTACAAGTTTGGTGGCCCCACACTTTTGGTGGCCCCTGTTCGGTTGCTCACCTCGCACTCCCTCGTCGACGGCCCTGCTTTTGCCATGTGCTTATTGTCCAAAATGCTAATAACTCAAGCTAGGCATTGCTCCCATGGTCTTCTGCCTGCTGCTAGGCTACATTTGGTATCCGGAAGCTGCAATTGGCTAACATACTGGTATGGTTTAATAGAGTGGGCCTGTCGAGTCATGCCTTCGCTTCCCAGTTTCCCTTTGCATGCACCTCTGCTCGATTTAAGTTGGTGGAGGAGTTAGCTAGATGACGCTTCATTCCAATATTTTCTGCACTGTTGTGGGTTTGGCCTCAGCATAGGTCCATGACCATGCTATGCCCGCAAGCAGTGTACACTGATGCGTGTACCTTGTTGAGTAAATTGTTGCGTGGCCTCTGCCTCTGCCTGGCCATGAATGGATATCAAAATCCTCAACCAGATGTGACCACACTCTGGAAGGAGACAAACCATTAAAGGCCACAGAGTTCAAGGCCTTCCATATCTTGACCTACCTGCTCACTGCTCAGTACGATGGACCAAATCCTGGTATACATACGCCTTGGTAGGTCCTGTACTCATGTATAGTATTGGTATAGCGTCGCACTCACATGTTACTATGTTAGGAGTCAGGGCTGTAGGCAGTACAAAACTTGGGTTTAAGGGCATGCCCCAAACCGAGATGCGCAGGTTTGTTTGGTCTGAAAGTTCTGCACGCCCCAGGAATTGAAATCTTTAGTCTGCTATATTGTAGAAACTGGGGAACCAGGAGAGTACAATTCACGTGTATGACTCAGTCTGGACCTTGCAATTCAAGTGAGACTGAATTTACTGAAACCATGCATGTGGCAGTGCTGAACTGCTGATCTAGTTGACAGCACAGCCCCTTTGCTGTACCACGACATTTAGCTCGTCTTCTATATTTGAAAAGGGACACAGATGCTTCTTGTCACGCCGGGCCTAACTGCATGCGGTGCTTAGTCATCCAAATCCCCCGCTAAACAAAATAGCTATTGGCCTAAGCAGATCGGGCTTTTTTATATAGTAATGATTATACAATCATGCCCCTTGTCGGCATCGGGCATATCTTATTCCTACTTACTAGATCAAATCAGATTTGTTCTGTAGTGGCTTCTATTGTCAGTTCGTGAATTGCTTAATGCAGTAGTAATACTACCGGCCTCCTGCAGCATATTTTGCTGCCCTTTGACTGATTAGTCATTTCTCCATGTCAACGTCACGGATTTAATTATTCATATTGTCTGTGCATGGAATCTGGTGTCCTTGATTATCATAAATCCACACAACACTTGTAGATGCCCTAGGTATGAGTGTTTGCTACAGTCAGCACGAAGATATAAAAAACAGAACTGCCACAGTGCACTGTACATTAGCAAGTGCTGGATCGTTAGACTTAATACTGTGATCCTTCCCTTCTCCGATCCTCCATCATGGTCAAATTGTGGGCGAGGTGCTGTTTTGACTGTCGGTAGCTGAACCGGGACACGGACGGTGGGGTAATGGCGGTTCCCCCGGCCGGGACGTGGGCGGCGGCGGGGCCAACCGGCCACGAGGGTGTGATGGGGCATCATTTTTACAAGCGGCGCAGGCCGCAGGCGACCCGCTCCTCGGGCGTTATGTGCGTGACTCCACACTCCACATTCACAAACAGCTCCGGCTGCTGGGCTCACACTGCTGTCTCCATCCGTGCACATGGCGTGATGCCGGGGGGATTGTTCTTACCGCTGCTGTGGCTTTGTTAAGCAATGCGTGCGTGTCTCCCCGCCGTGGACTCCTCACACGTCACGCGGAAAGGGCGGTTGGGGAATCGCTTTCGCTTTAGTTTCAGTGTCCGGAAACAGTTGGGCAGGTCTGTTTGGAGGGCGATGTTGCTCGCTGCAAGATCGTTTCTGATCCAGAACAGCACGACTACTGCCATGTTCATGCTACCGATCTCGAGCCCCCCGTGCTGTGCACGGGTGCCCGTTCTCCGTATAAGATGGGAATAATTGTAGTGGTATAGAGCCGGAGAACACGTACGGGGCAAACAAATTTATAGAAGCACCTGTCCGGGGATCTGATTACGTATGCCGTGTAGTTTTTCTTTTTTTCTCTCCAAAACATTTTTTATGACCGTGAGTCCGTGACTGGCCATTTAGCTATTTTCTCCTCCTCTCTCACTCTCACAAAATCTGTCGCCATACCTGCCTATCTCTACAGCTAGCTCGTGTTGCCACACAGGGTGGGTCTTGTGCGCCATCACATTCCTCTGCTTTCTTTGCTCGATCGCTGTAGCCCTGATCCCTACACGCGCGTGGTACCCCCCGCTCGCCTCGCTCGTTTAGTGTTATCCCAAATGCACCCGTCACGCTACTGTGCGCGACGCGTCGCGTCACGTCACGTATGTCCTGCGGGAATGTTTCAATTCTCCCACCTGGGTACACGCACTTTGGGCTGGCGGAGAGATCTCCCCTCCCTGGCTCTCCTTTTAAGTCGCTGCAGGGACGATCGGAAGCAATTGATTGAAGCCGGGCGGTAAATCGTCGTCGCAGCAGGCCGGATCGCCATACGGCAGATTCTGATCAGCCTCGCGGCAAGATTACCCGCCTCTCGGCTGACGGCTGGATAATTTTACCAGCCTCCCGGCGCGCGGATGCATGTGTGCGTGCAGTGTGTACTTAGCGGCTGGAGCACGATTTGACCGACAGTAAGGTGCTTTTCACCCCCGCCGCAGGAGCGTATTTAATCGGTTCTATGCGATCGATCGATGTCAATCGGCCGAGCGCGCACATTTCCGTTCCTGACACGCGCATTTGCTGCGGGCGCCGGGCGCGGCATCCTCCATGTTGCCACGAAGATTCCATGCACGCCCAAATGCTCCCTGAATGTTTGAATAATGCGTACAGTGATCGGATTAGGAGTAGTACCTATTATATTGCTAGCAGTATTTACGTTAGTTAATGTGAGTCCCAATTTTGTATATTAGAGAATTGTCTGCGCGCCTGCTGTGGTTTTGAATCGGTGAGGCGTTATGATGAACGGAGAATACGTGCATGCCGTTGCGAGTGCTACGCCTGCCTAGTGCGCTCAGCGTGCAGTGTAGTGCTGAAATGGATGTGGGAAACCGCAGAAGCGACCAACAAAGCCAATCAAACGATCGATCGAGAACAAGGATAATGAAGTGCGCAGGATACTACGGGGGAGTATATATGTACGGAGTATATGGAAAAGAATAAACATGTCAAATGCATTTATTGGAAGACCACGCAGGTCAAAGAAAGAGACAGAAGCTGTTTAAATTACTAGTAGCCTTTAAAAACACAATGCTTGCTACAGTAGACCGTTGGAGTATTTGAGTATTTGACGTCGATTAGCTCATATTTGAACTAGCCAACGACAAATAAATAAGAACGGAGGTAGTCCGTCCATCCAACTTAAATATAGGTAGGTACTCCGTCCATCCAACTTAAATATAGAAAGGATATGATGATGTTTGTAAGATGAAAATTTAGCTCACGGTTATTCCTATAAAACTTGCCGTTTCAAATAAGGATATTTCTTTTTTTTTAGAATGACAATGCAGATGCTCACAACACGCACGCACACTCACACGTGCGCAAACCCTACCCCTATGAGCACCTCCGAAGGACTGGGCACTTAACGCATATCTGGAGATTCCCGAAGTCACCAATAGCGCCTCGTCGTCGACGAGAATGTCGCTTACCACTTAACGCATAACGCCGGTAAGTCCTGGATTTAGTGCGAGCACCAAGGTTTGAACCCTGGTGTGTAGCGTCCCACTGAACTGTCCTACCATTGGACTACAAGCCCAATCGCTCAAATAAGGATATTTCAATAGTGCGCGAAAGAACTGATACGATAATCTAAGAAAGTTTATCTCGAACAGTCGATGCACACGATTCTACATGTGACGATGTGTTATTTTTCTTAAAAATAAATTTGACCGGCACGATTCCTGAAATAACATACAAGTAAAAGTAAAATATGCACTTCATTTTTATATCTTGAAGTAAAACATACTAGCTAGGTGTACACGCATTCGACAAATTTATATGGAAACATAGGTAGGGGCCGTCTTACACCCTGGCTTATCAACCACAAGCAAGTAGTACTTTTCCCTCAGAACAAATCGTTCATTAGCCACTAACTAGCAGTTTTTTCTCTCAGAACAAATCAGCACCACCAACAACTAACTTATCGTTAGTTGTTTTTTTAGAAATCTACTTCAGCATTTCCAATCATCTCGAGGATAATGAGAGGCTATAAAGAAAGGTAAGTGAGGTTTCAATCTACTCCCTCCATCCCAAAAATAATGATGTTTTAGCATTCAAAATTTATTAAAAAAGAATTTAGTTATGTTTTAAAATTTTAATCTTATGTGTGCATAATTTGGCGCATTGATCCCGTGCATGCATGATTAAATGAAAATATACTTTCTTCATTTTCTATAGGTAACTAAGGCTTCATACGTCTTTTTCATTCACTCCTGATTTGTACGAAAATCATAGAAAATCTTCTTTTTTTTAGTGGGGGGGGGGGGAGTATCTATTATAGCGCTGCCCAACATGTTGTTCTGGGTTCTCAACCACCAGTCAGCGATATTTTTCCCTCAAAACAACACCTGCAACCAACCACTAGCCAAACAATGGTATTTTTCTTTCAGAACAAATCAGCCACCAGACAGCCGAACATTTTGGATCATCGTGTTGATGGTGCACTAGCATGTTTGGATTTTGGAAAATACTAATACACAAGTCCACTTATATAATATAACCTTCTTAACTAGGACATGTCTGGATACACATAAGGCTAACTGCTAGCTTCTAAAAATTAGCTTTAGATACTCCATCAATTATTAGATCATTTGCATAACCAAGGGGAAAAAAGGTGACACAAATGTATGTGGGTGTGCAGTGCACGCGCAAGTGTGTGCCCAACTTGTACTTTAAAAAGCTTATTATATACTCGGATAAGAGTTGGAAATGCTGAACAGAGACCTATATTCGACAAAGCTAAGTCACTATATATCATCTAGTAGGAGTAAACACGATAGTTTCTTTCAGTATTGACCACTGAATTATTAGCACCCAATAATGCCCGCAAGAATAAGTACACTCACCTAGACAGCACCTAAATTGTATGGTTGTCCATTAACATAGGGAACAAGCACATAGCCTGGAAAGGGAATGTTACCTCACCTCTTACATTCCCTTCCTTCCCGCAGCATATATACATCCATCCCTGTCGAAAGTGTCATTCTCCCACAGCAATCTGCCCCGAAACACCCCCAAAAGTGCGTGTGTGGAGGGAAAAGAGGGAGAGGCCGGCTAGAGCAAAAAAGAAAGCGGAAAGGAAAGCAAAAGGAGATGCATGGTAGTGTGGGAGAAAAGACCAATCTATATCTTCCTTCTCCTAGGCCACCTCCACGCAACAAGCCTCGCCCCCTCTTTTTCACACGACACACTGCACATACAAATACAAACACACACTCCTGTCCTTTCCACTCCAAGTTTCTTCCAACCCTCCCTCCCTCTCTCTAGACTCTCCGCCCAAGCCCCCAACCCCCTCTCCTCCCCTTCTCAACTCCTGCTCTCTCTCACTCACACTACACGCACTAGCTAGTCGTCTCTTCCCTTCCAAGCGAGAATTCCGGCCTGCTCCCTCATCAATTTCCATACTCCCCAACCAAATCAAGAACATACTACACGCCGCCATACTCTCCTCCGATCCATCTACGACGAGATACGCCGCCGGTCTCTCGTCGCGCACCTCGCGAGAGCAAGAGAACATGGAGCTGTTCCCAGCGCACCCGGACTTGCAGCTGCAGATCAGCCCTCCCCCAGCCACCAAGCCAATGGAGCTAGGGTTTTGGAAGCAGAGAGCTCTAGACACCACCTCACCTGCAATCACAACGGCGGCGGCGGCGGCCACCGCCACCGCGGCCCCGTCATCCCTCTCCTTCGTCTCGTCGGCGCCGCCGACAGCAGTAGGATTCCACGCGGCGGCCGGCGCGCACCATCACCAGCAGGCGCCGGGCTCCCACCTCGGCCTCCCGTTCTTGCACCACACGCAGCCAATCCTCCCGGAGGGCGGCGGCGGCGGCGGCCTCCGGGACCTGGCCTCGATGAGGCCCATCCGGGGCATCCCCGTGTACAACACCGCGCAGGCGCTTCCCTTCCTCCAGAGCCACCCGCACCACCACCACCAGCATTGCCACGACGCGATCGCTGGCATGGGCCACGCCGCCGGCGGGCCGAGGTCCCCCAAGTCCGCCGCGCTCCGGCTCGCCGGGGCGCCGGCGAAGCGGGGCGCGCGCGCGCCGAGGATGCGGTGGACGACGTCGCTGCACGCGCGGTTCGTCCACGCCGTCGAGCTGCTCGGCGGACACGAGAGTACGCGCGCCCCCTCGCCTCTTGCGGCCTACTTACGTCGCTAGTAGCTCTGGTGAATGAATGATTGGGTACTGATGCTTTTGCTGGCTGTGTGCAGGAGCTACACCCAAGTCAGTTCTTGAGCTAATGGACGTGAAGGATCTGACCTTGGCCCATGTCAAGTCGCACTTACAGGTGAGGCAAATCAACTACTAGTACCGATTACTGTCCCTTGATTTCTTACTAGATACAGTTTCAAACGGTACGAACGAGCTTGTATTAGGCTGTTAGCTAGCTTCATGCATCTCCTCTAGCTATCAGCATGCTTTTGCATTCCCCCTTGCATACAATCTATATATGAATGTTCTCTCCCCAATAAATATAACGTACATATTCCCCCCCCTAAATGAAGAGTAGAAAATTACGCAAGATATACCAAAAAGCTATATATAGTACTCGTTTGTTTCATGATAAAGTTGACCCTTTTTTTTACAGTTTCACTTGTACTGGTAGCTATAGCACTATGGCCAGTAGCTCATGCATGGGATAAGATTTGAGTAGCCATTTTTCACATCACTTGCTGCGCGGTAAATTCCTTTACCGTACCACCACTCCACCAGTTCATCACCACACCACCCCCATCTTCCTCCACGACAGGAGAAAGAAAGCGAGATGGCTTGTGGTAGAGACGATGTACGGTGCTCGCCACCACCACCACCACTGTAGCTGTAGCTTTTCCCAACACGCCGGCCACGCAGCTTTTCAACGATAAAACCCCGGTAGAAGCGCGAGAGATCACCAGCAGCAGCTCAGGCCGGAGAGCACGTACGAAAGCACGCAATGCCGCAACATGCCATTAAAAGCCCCGCCGGACTGCGCATGGCGTGGCGGTGGCGCCGTCGCCGCCGCCGGCCGGCCCGCCGCCGCTGCCCGGTGGGTAGTTTCTTCGCGACCGATCGATCCGTCGTCCGCCACGCAGGGGCAGGGCCGCCGCCGCAGCAGCATTGATATGCATACTGCCCAAGAAGAGGTGGCAAGTACAAGCCAGCATCATTCCGCAATAATTAATCTTGCCCTCGGAGCTGCCGCTGGCGCGCTCTCGCTGCTGCTGGCGCGCTGCACAGTAGCTGATCGAGCCATCAATGCCCCCGCTTGGGCAGCCTTATTTATTCATTGGCCCTCCTTGTAGACCAGTGTCCCCGCTTTGACTTTAATGTGCCTCCTCGATATTCCTATAGCAGTGTGCTCTTGCTAGAAATTTTCCTTTCTTTTTTTCTCCTGCGGTTTGGTCATCAGTATGTCGTCATCATCATCACAATCTATGGTTGTTTGTTGGTTGCAGATGTACCGGACCATCAAGACTACTGACCACAAGCCGGCTTCTGCTTCATCCTACGGTATGTTTACTAGGATGATCTACATACCCTAGGCGTGCCAGAGTGTGCAGTGTGGCAGCAGGGGTTGGAAAATTGATATTCAATTATCTGACTTGCTAGTAGTACTAGATAAACTCCCAGCAGTTACGAATTTATATTAAAAGCCTGTAACATACTGGCAGAATGTTTTGCAGGACAAGCAGGTGCCAAGGCGATTTTAGACATCCCCGACGACAACTTGTTTGACGTCACCAACACTACCAGCGGATCTGAGTCGTCGGCTCAGCAATCTAACCCTGATGCCAACGAGCATGGCTCCAGCATATGTGCTCTTTGGAGCAACTCCTCCATAAGGTACAGATGAGCGAGATTATATGACGCCATCCTTTTTCTAAGTCTACATGCATGTGGATATATATACATATATGGAGGTGGAGGCATTTCATTTTGCTAGCCTTGGTGTAATCTACATCATTATATTAGTAGACCGTACCGTACCATCGTCGCGTTATTACTACTTCTATCTAAATCCAAAGTACTTGCTTTCTAGATATTCAGGAGTTTACCGGCAGATCTAGTTAGACAAATCGATCAATTACATGCGCTAGAGGCTAGACTCGCTCACCAAGACTTAGTTAGTTGCTACCACACTTCATGGGTTTATATAGGTACTAATTAGCAAAGGGAAAGCTAGCTTACATTATTCACGTGAAACTTGCCTACTCGATTGTATAGGTCCAGCAGGTCTTACACGCATGGTCGATCATATGGCGGCATAGTGTTAGAAGCACAAACAAAAGTATATATTATTTAAAATACACTTGCACTGCAAATTAACAAGTTTATACATTTGCATGTTTCTCATCACTGTACATGCAACAGTAATCAGCTGTTACGTCACACGCACAATAGAGTACGTACTAGTCGTGCATTATGATTAGTATATAACAATGTTCTAAAGAACACAGTCAGCTAATGCACAGTTCCCGACATCTTTTCAGATTCAAACTAGCGGTCATCTTCTTTAGGTTCAAACTAGCCATCTTCTAGCCACTTTAGGCAAAACACTGGAGTATTCCTTTGTCTCATTTTCCTTGTTTACTATAACGACCACCTCCAAGTGCTCACAAAAAGCACCAGGGCTCGTACCTTTGTTCCATCTGCTCCCCATCATGGTGCAATGATCTCACGAATATATTAAGCCCATGATTTAGTAATATACTATGTGCTAGATTGCTATATCCAAGTGCACACATTTTTCCACACCACCACGAAGGAACCTTGGTAGCTAGATCGAATCTTGAGAAATTACATGAGAAAGAACACGCGACGTACGCACTTTTTATATTTATCCTTTTTTGTTAGTATGTATGAGTATGGTTGCGAGCACATTGTGTACTACGTTGCGAGCATATCGAGTAGAGTACCAGTGGGCAGTCATATATACATCTATATATCCATGTCTCATACATGGATGAACCTTCCTACTAACACCTAGCTAGGACATGGTATGCGAAGGCGGCATTGATCGGTGTGCCATATCACATGGTAGGAGAGTAGTAGTAGCATAAGCTAGAATAGTGTATACGCACAACCTTTTTTTACCTCCAAACAGTCCATGTTCTGATAAAGTTAGCTTGTCATTTACAGCATCTTAACAGTGAAAGTAGGTGTTGCATGCATGCTTTGTTCCCCCTGCCTTCTTTTTCTCTCGCTCAATGGACTCCCACTAGGGATGAAAAGATATGGAGGCATTTGATTCTCTCGATCAGTCCATGATAATCTTTTTCGATGATTGAATTCCTCTACTTTCTTCTTTGCTCCAGCAGCAGAGGGGCCTGGTTCCATGACAAATCAATAGATGCCACTCCTGGCGACATCAAATCCTTCGAGGTACGCAGCTACCCCCCTCTTTTTTTTTCCCTTGCGAAACCGAGTCCATCATTATCTCCAATACCTCGCCCAAGGCCATCATGCCGTGTGCTAGTTAGTGCAACAGCGATCATTCGTTCCATGCGCCTTTGGACGGCCGGACAGTGCTCCCTGCTGTTGAGCTTTGATCATATCAATGCATATTGTCGGCAGCATTTTGGACTCTTCAGTTAGTGCAGTTATCACATCATTTCCCGGTCTTTAACACAGCCCTCACAGTACCTTTTGTTCTTTTTTTTCTCTCCCTTTTCCACTCAACGTTTTTCAGGACGCGCAGTCACGAAGCCTTGACGATATCTCCCACCTGAACTCGTCGCCGTTCCAACAAGTAGCCGGCGGGATGTTTGGCAGGACCAAGAAACCGAACCTGGACTTCACCCTAGGACGGATATGATCCGATCGCGAATCCGCCATCGGCATGTCACCATGGACGACGACCCGAAGAGGAAACCAACAATGACGTCTAGCTATCAACATATATACAGGCCAATTTGCTTCTAGGCGGCCATATACTTATGAGATCTCTGCCTGGTCGATGGTTCACATACACGGATGCATGTGTGCCTGATCGTGTGGCCGTTGCATGCAGCTGGTACGTAGCGGAGGGAGGGGAGAGGTGACGAAGCATAGCTTGGAAGAAAGGATAAAGAGAGGCTAGGAGTAAAGAATAAGAGATAAGACAATGCAACCGTCGATCCAGGAACAAAGCTAGCTATCGCGCGCAAAAGGGAGGAGATGCATGGGGGGAGACATTGGTGCGTGCGTGCGTGTGTGCTTGCTGTTGTGTGTGTGTGTGTGCGCGTGGTGGTGGTGGTGGTAAGAGAGATAGGCTTTATCAAAGGCGAGGGCAAGGGCGCGGCAAGGTGTAGCTTGTTGCTTGCCTGCCTGCCGCTCGTCAAAGGGCATACGCATATGCTCATTGCTTGCTTCTGAACTGGTGGTGTAGTACACACATGCAATGCAAAGCATGCATGAATGCATGATATGAACAGCTGCAGATGATGCATGGGTAGTAGCTTAGTGATAGTACTAATGCCTAGGTGTAGGTAGGACCGCGCGCGCGCGAGGCCGGTTTTGGCCGGCGGCCAAGGTTAGCAAAAGGTTGCTTGCTATCTTTTGTTATACCATATGCTCGTGCCACACACAAAGTGTGCAAAGAGAGGTAGCGCATATATGTTTGTTGTATGTGTGCTTGCATGCGTGTGTGTCTGTGTAAATGGTGTATGGACCATATATGCTGGAGTATTCTTGCTCCCTGCGTGCTAGCTTTTCGACAAGGATAGAATAGATTCTTGCCCTGGATTGGGTCTACCACGCGTACAACCTGGTCGGATCGGATTTTATTTTATTATTAGTGATCCGTGACTCAAAAAAGAAGCTGTGATCAGATGGGCGGAATAGCCATTTACATCCTTAAACAATCATTATGTTGTCTTTCAATTACCAAAAATTAATGTTTATTTCATCTCTGAACTTTTCAAGTAGACTCATTTTCGTCCTTCATCCGTGTGACGATCCACGTTGGTGTACCACGTCAGTGCCCAGTCACCAATTATTGATTCCAGTTCATGATTTTCTCTTCTTGTTCTCTGTCGATCAACATACATGGTATCCCATTGTTCAGAAGAATTCACAAACAGCTGTGTCATGCTTATCCCATAGCACTACTAAGTCTTCAATCACCTTTCCTGCTGATTGGGCACTGACGTGATGAAGGACGAAAATGAGCTTACTCGAAAAGTTCGGGGATGCAAATAGATGTTTCAATTAGTAGTTCAGAGATGAAATCGAGAATGAGACTTAATTACAAGGTGGTTGGGTGGGTGTGGGGGAGCCAAGAACCTCTCGGCCGTAACTGAGTAAGAGCATGTTTGGATCACAGGGGCTAAAATTAGCCTGACTAATTTTAGCCTTTAACAGGAGCTAATCTTCCAAACGGGTGGGACTAAAGTGAGACTAATTTTAGCCTTGAGGCTAAAATTTGCTAGCTGGGGTGGGAGGAGCTAAAAGGGGCTAAAAGGAGAGGAGAGAGAAGATAGGGGAGAGAAATCTGAAGTAATTAATGCTCTTTTAATGCAGTTTAGCCTCTGCTTCTAAACAGGGGGTGACTAAAGTTTTTTAGCCTGACTAATTTTAGTCATAGGGCTAAAGGTGATCCAAACATGCTCTAACTATACGCACAACTTTCTTTTGCCGCGAGAACAACTGATGCATCTACACATGTTTTTTGCTTATGAGAGAACTCAAATCATCCTACCCCGTGCAAATGAACTCTTGGCACTACCGGAATCCGAGGCTTTGCCTAGAGTTCGTTTCTGTGTCGAGAGCTAAATAAAAAACTCTCGGCAAAGAAGCCTTTGCCGAGAGCAAAATAAAAAACTCTCGGCACAGAAAAAACACTCGGCACAGAGGCTTCTTTGCCGAGAACCAAACTAAAAACTCTCGGCAAAGAAATAAACACTTGGCAAAGATTTCTTTGCCAAGAGCAAATTTTTTCGCTCTCGGCAAAGAAATTTTTAAAAATCACTTTTTTACCTCCAATTTTTTCCTATCCTCAACATACACTTATATAAAACTTATGTTCAAATTTGGCATAATTTTAACTTTGTTTGATATATGTAACAATTTTACTTCTTTTTAGGAATTTTTCGCATATATCCGATATGAACAGCAAATGCTTGAAATTGTATAGTAAAGTTGGTGAAAACATGATATTCATGTTCATGAGACATCTTTAAGACCATATACATGAAATAAAGCTAAATTTCCGACGTTTGGTTCTCCGATCGTGATGAAGATTGTAAGGTAGAATGGTAAAAAATTGTATAAAATTCAAATGAAGTTTGAAAATCATTAAATTTGTTAAGTACTCAGATCTCATATGAGGAGGTTGTGAAAAAAAATTGAGAATGTTTTGAACACATGAACACGTCCGCTGCTTAGAAACTGGAACATCTCACGAGAAGTTTCTAAGATTTGAACTAATGTGATTAGATTTGGGGTACTAGAGAAATTCAAAATTGAGTTTGACTATAAAAACTTTTCTACATGTAATATACAACATAATTAGTGTCTTTGTATGTTTTTGTAAAATTTTCAAATCTATTTGCTATTTTAGTAATTATTTTTTAGTAAAATTTTAAAGTGCCGAGAGCCGGGCTCTCGGCACGAGGGCTCTTTGCCGAGAGCGGTGACGTGGCTCTCGGCAAAGACAGCCCACCCACCCGCCGCCCCTTCCCGCCCGGCCCGTCCCACATTTCCCCGCCGGCCCACTTAACCCCGCCGAACCCTAGCTATTTAACCCCTCCACGCCGCCGCCTCCCTCCACCCCCCGCCCGCCTCCTCCCATTCTCCCCTCCACGCCGCCGCCTCCCACCATGCCGCCGCCCCCATGGCCTGCCCCGGTAGGGCCCTCCTCCCTCTCTCCCCGTCCGGTCTTCGCCGCCCCCACCCTCGCCGTCCCCCTCCTCCCCCCCTCCGCTCGCCCCTCACCTCGTGGCGAGGAGCGGCGGCGGGGGTGAGGCGCGGTGGCGGCGGATCCGAGGGCGGCGGCGCATCCCCCCGCGCGGGGGTGACGGATTTGACCCCGCGCCGCCCTCCGTCGACCCCCGCGCCGCCCTCCGTCGACCCCGCGCCGCCCCCCCGTCGACCCCGCGCCGCCCTCCGTCCACTCCGCGCCGGCCTCCGTCTCCTCCCGGCCTCGGCGGCGCCATGCGGCCGGGGACGGCGGCCGGATCTAGGGCGGCCGGATCTAGGGCCGGCGGTTCCCGGTCCTTCCTCCCTCCCTCTCTCGTTGGTCGATGTGGTGGTGGCACCGACCAAGGCGCGGTGGCGGGAGGCGGGCGGTGGTGGTGGTGGTGGTGGGCGACGACGGTGGTGGTGGTGGTGGTGGAGGTTCGGTGGTGGCCGGTGTTCGGCGGCGGCGGTGGTGGGCGGGCGGCGGCGGTGGTGGCGGGCGGCGCCGGTGGTGGTGGCGGCGGATCCGGTGGTGGTGGTGGGCGGTGGTGGTGGGGCCGGGGCGGCCGGCCGGTGGGCCCGCTGCCCTTGGATTTTCTTTTTTTTTTGTTTTATGAAAAGCGCCCGCCGAGAGCTAAGTGGGCTCTCGGCACGGTCGTGCCGAGAGTTTGGGCCCTGGCTCACGGCAGAGCGGCCTTTGCCGGCCCAGCGGTGCCGGGAGCGCTCTGCCGAGAGCTCCCTCTCGGCACAGGCTGTGCCGAGAGCAAACGGCCCTATGCCGAGTGGGTCCGGCTCTCGGCAGAGGCCCCGATTCCGGTAGTGTGGGCTTAATGTGTACACAGTACATAACTACGTATACACACACCAAAAAACTTACACCTTCCAAGTAATGGTTATTGGTTAATTATTACTGTGTGTAACACAAGTCGAATATACTTTGTAGTAAAAAATTTTAGAAGTGAAAGCATTCATGTCATGCATGTATGCGGGAGCTTGCAAACTGCAAGAGCAGCAGGCATGTCGAATGGGCCATTTGGGGAACACTCCTACGCATGGAATGGATGCGCGCTAGCTCATGCACTTGTCCGCGTCAATCAATAAAGAACAAGAGAGGCGCGCATGAAGGAAGGAAGAATTGAAAGCCAAGGGGATGTTTGTTCCCCGGCCACACTTTGCCACGCCACAGCGCGGCTCGTCAAGGGGATGCACTTGTCCTGTGGCGAGGCGGCCTGTGTCCGCAACCAAGCAGCCCCCAAATCTTTTCAGAGCCGGAGGGCGCCGGAGGGGAGGACGCCGGCCGGACGACGACGAGCGAGGGAGGAGGAAGGGGCGCGCGGGGACGTCGATCGACGCACACGCTTTTGTGGTCACCCGTCACCGTGGTGGCATGGCATGCAGCTGATGGAACGACGACGACGCATGGGATGGATGGATGGATGGATCGACCGGCTGAAGTGACCTCTCTTGGAAAGCCTTGATCCAACCACCTCCGTTTACCCTCTTCACTAGCCACCTACCCGGCCTCTAGCTGCCTACTTTTGTTTCCTAGCTTCGTTCACCGGCCCGGGCCTCCATGCATGGCGCTGGCTTCTGGCTCCGATCCATGGATCGATGCCCGAGTACCAGCACCAGCAGCTAGCTCACCCCCAGTTTTTTACCATTTCGAAACTACCACTGCAGTACTGTGCTGTTACCCACCCCAGCTGCCGCCCGATCGATCAGCCTGACCCCTCGCGCAATCCTTATCTTCATCCCTTTCTGATCTTCTCCTCGGCCGGCATCTAGTATCAAGTAGCTTTTGCTTACTTCGTTCGTTGCTTGCATGAAGTAGAGAGGTCAAATGTCGCCATGCATGGCCGCCGGCAGTCCGTGCTGCAAGGCAAGCAGCACAAGCAAAGTAGCAAACGCAGAGTGACTCTGGCGAGAGAGCTTGTATTGCGTGGTTGACCGCGTCGCGACCGCCTTGCACGCACCGAAACCAACAAGCAGGGAGAAGAATCCAGCGGCGCGTGATTTCCGCGGGATCCATGCATGCTGCGCTTCTGCGCGCGCCTGCATGCCCATGCAGCCATGCACGCCATGCGAGCGCGCGCGATCGAGCAAGCAAAGCACGGGAGGGAGAGGGGCCCCGCGGCGCTTGGTCGCCGGGCCTCTGCCAGTCTGCCTCTGGCTCTGACTAGGCTAGTATAGGTAGCAGCAGGTGGCCATGCACTGGGGTGTGGCCTGCTGGGTGGGGCTGGCGTGGCTTCTCTCTTCGATCGGGTCAGGTCAGCTCGATCGCTCGCACCGCGGCGTGCATACGTGTCCGTGAGGGACGGGACGGGACGGGGACGGGGACGGGGCCGAGCCGTCCACCACACACCCACCCACTTGCTTTGCTCCTCGATCGGTTGCCCCGCTTTGTTTCGCCCGCCTTCGAATTCGCACTGACTTTGAAGCAACAAAAGCTACTGCTAGCAGTGTACTACTACTAGCAGTAGCGTTTCACTTCCGCCTTGGCGCGCGCGGTCGCAGTCAGCCAGTCACAGACACGGGATGCACGCCGTACGTCGCACGTGGTCATCCCGTCGACGCTGATGGAACCATGCATGCATGCGCGCGCTGTCACGAACGGGAAGTTTGTTTCGAGCCTGTTTGCGGTTTGGCAAAATTAATGAGCTCCTGATTGCTCCAACGGGTTTAATTAATTATGTTAAGTGCAGCGTGTGCACGTACGTACCACTGCAGTACTGTACGTCAATTTACGATGAGGGAGGAGGGAGGCTGCACGCAGGCCGAGGAAGGAAGGAGGAGCAGAGGCAGAGCCCGCAGCAGAGAAGAAGCGGGGTGGGAGTGAATGATGAGGCACTCCATTACGCTATGATTGGGGGGCGCCCCAAGGAGAAGCAACAAGGGATCGAGTAGCAGCAGCTGCCCACCATCGGCCTTAAACAATTGCTGCTAGGCCTGCCCCGCGCTGCATGCGCTGGTAGGGGGCAGCAGCAGGCGCCAAACAGTGGCCTCGGCCGGCCGTCGGCGCATGGCCATGGCCGTTGGCCGGCGAGAGAGAGAGAGAGAGGTCTCATCACGTCAAGCGAGCCGAGCGGGCTGTGGGATGGGGAGCTACTGGGCGGCCTGGCCTCTTGGTCGCCGCGATCGAAAGGCAACGGCAGCGTTGGCGCCCAATGGGGGGGTACTCCTACCGCGCATCCATCCGTCCGTCCCCCGAGCCGCCCCTGACGGCGACCAGACGCCCCCGCCCGCCCGGCATTCAAGGCCCCAACCGCTGTCCTCCTTTTCTGCACTCTGCCAGCCTCCGCCCTCCGGCGGCCACACATGACACCATCTCTCTCCCCGTCTGCATCTCCCACCACGGCCCTGCTACTTTTCGACTTTTTCCAAGGTTATTAAAATTATCCGTGACGGTAAATAAATACTCCAGTAAAATGCAGCATGCGTAGGCGCTGGGGTGATTACCTGCTGCTTCAGACTCGTGACGTGAGACCGAGCGACTGACTTAACCATCCATGCATCCTCTTTGTTTGGGAACTCATCGCCGCCCATTTCCGGCACTGTACGGATGACGACTGCACGCACGAGAGGAGGAGGCAAAGGCAGCCAACATATGCCATGGACGTGACGTGACCTTCGCGTCGTGCTCGCCTCGCTTCTCTGCTTCCCTTTTTTTTTCTTTTGCCCTGCGTTACCTTGACATGACGTATTGGCGCGTTGCTCCCTCCCTCCCTTGTGTTCCGTCAATCCTCGAGTTGTAACCTGTAACCTTGTCAAAAACAAAAAAACTTGAGGTTTTTTTTTGAGGAAAAAAAACTTGAGTTGTGAAAAATGAGCAAAAAGGGCCATCAAGCCCACCCACCATGAGACACACATTACTACGATGGGCTGGTTCTGTTGGACCAAATTATGGCTATCGTAGTGGGCCTAATTGGGCTACCTGCCGAGTGCGTCCGTCGGGTTTCTGGCTGGCTTCTCGAATGAGCCTTTCCTTCTTCCTCCCTCCGCACTTCCATGAGGGTTTTACCACTATGCCATTAAAAAAGATGGTGTCGGCGCGTGTCTGCGCCAAAAAGATCGCTTCGCACGCGCGCGCCCATCGACCTAAACTTCTTTGACCCCTACGCCATTCCGTCCCAACTCCATCCATTTTCCACCGTTAAGTCACATGACATGTGGGCCTGGTCAGTTAAGAAGTCCAAAATAGCCCTGTCTCTGTCATCTCCTGTGTTACAAGGCCAGCCGCTGCTGAACAGGTGCGGCTCCCCGTCGGCGGCGCGAGTTCGCGACTCCCCTATCATGGGCGGTTGCCGAGGGTGAGCGCCGCCTGCAGATCCAGCCGCCAGAGTCGGCGCCGCACGTCACAGGGCTCCACCACGGAGGACCAGCGCGGGGCAGGGGTGCTTGCGTGTCGGCCGTTGCGAACCCTGCGCAGATGCCCCACGCCGGGAGCGCGCAGGCGAGCACCACAGCCCCCGTTGTCCCCAAATCGCCGCTGCTACCCAGGAACTGCCGCAATTTGGCACCAAATTAAACAAGTGTCAGTTTGTGCTCACCGAGGAAGACCGAACACGGAACGAGGAAAACAGATCAAATACCCACTTTGTGATGCCTGGGGCTAAACGACAAGGCATCTGGAGTTGCTTCGAGCTCGCGTCGAACTGCGACCCACACCAGCAGTCGAAACGCGAGAGCAATTTTTTGCTTTATTAGAACAATTTTATTTGTCCTATATGCAGAATGCAGGATCAAATAGCTGACAGGATGGGTCGCGGCCGTCTGCCAGTCGATGTCGAACGCCATGGGCACGCGCTGGTCTGAGGCCTCGTCGTCGCCGGCACCACTGCCATCAAGGCTGCCCCTTCTGACCGAGCTTCCCAGCGACAAGTCCAGGTTGTGCTCGTCGCCGCCACCAGTCGCCGCTGCTGCACATACAGTGAGCGGGGGATGAAAATCATGAATACAGCCGACGCCTGTAGCTAGTTAATCGCACAGTGATGCCTCATGGATGGGGGCTACAGGGGCACGAACACGAACCCGCCGGCTGCCGCCCCTCGGCGTAAATGTTGGAGAGAGGACGGAGACAGGGGCATTCTGGACTTCTTAACCAAACAGGTCCACATGTCAGGTGACTTAACGGTGGAAAATGGATGGAGTTGGGATGGAATGGCGTAGAGGTTAAACAAGTTTAGGTTGATGGCACACAGGTGCGAATGATCTTTTTAGTGGCACACAGGTCGACACCATCTTTTTTTAATGGCATACGGGTAAAAGCCTCCACTTCCATCCATTCTCGTGGCCTCGTGGGAAAGGCGCAGCCGACGCAGTCGGTGGTGAAGGGGGGAGGAGATCGGCGCGATTCGGAGATGGGCAAGGGCGGCGAGCTGTGGGACGACTCCGCCCTGGTGGACGCCTTCGACCGCGCCGTCTCCACCTACAAGGTACGCTCGCTTCGCTCGTCTCCGGCCCTCTACGGCTTCCCGGGTCGCTGCCCTCTCGCCGCAACAGCTGCTGCTAGGGTTTAGGGTTTTGAGGGCTTTACGGGACGGCTTCGAATGGGCAGGATACGCTGTAGGTAGGTGGTGTGGGCGCTGGAGATTTGGAGGTGGGTCTTGGAGAGCTGAGTCGATTTTGCTTTACTGGCTTCGTGATTACGAATTCATCTCTAGAGAATGTGATGTGCATGTATCATGGAGTATTCATGTATCTCCCTCATTTTCTGCAATTTGTTGGAATGTTTGTCTGTATATCAGGCTAACACTGATGATTGGCAGGAAATGCATGGCAAGAGCAACCGAGCAAGGCCGCGTGAGGATGAAAAGCCAGAACATGCTGCTACTGCTACTGACACCGCACAAGTAGAGGAACCCGTCACTGCTGAAGCAGCGGATGAGTAAGTACTAAGTAGACTGATGCTTTTAGCTTCACTCGGTGTTGACACTTCGTCATGTTGTGGACTGGTTGTTGAGTAAGTATTAAGTAGTAAGTAGACTGATGCTTTTAGCTTCACTTGGTGTTGACAATTCGTTATGTCGTGCACTGGTTGTTAGTTTGTGTCTATGCTATCTGAAATAAATGCAGTGTTGCATTGTATTAGTATTTACTGATGGTAATCCTTAGAATTGCATGGTTGTTGAGGTTAGAGTAACCAGATTGGGAAAAAAATGTTTGCTGTTACCGTCTTTGTTCCTGGATGTTCTATTTGGTGCTCACTTTTCGAGTAATAGAGAGAGTTTAGCTTGGGAGTGACAATGCTATGCAATCATCAACTAGACATGTATTTTCTAGAATTTGACCATCACAAATTGTTCTTTAAGGCCATATACTTTGTCTACTGAATGCCTACTCAATTATTCAAAATGATTTAACGAATATTGGAGAGCATGCCCATTTGTGAAGGAGAAATTTTAGAAGCAGTCAGATTTTGCCACGTGTTGTGTTTGCTAAGTCCAACCCCTTTTTGGTAGAAACTAGTCACCAGATGTTGCCACACACACAGTTTGTAGTAAACCATTGTACCTGATTAGTATCAATAGTGCTCAGTGTTAGATAACTGGTGGTGCTGCATTGAGATGAGAAAATTGCAAAACTCACCTGCAAGCTATAGGGGGTTCAAATACCCTCCTGCATCTCAATTCCTACTGCAAGTTTTATATGTTTTCGAATACCCCCATGTGCCGGTTGACCAACTGATGTGATTGCTGCATAGCCTCACAGATGATTTTCTGTTCCCTAACCACCTTGCCAATCAGAGTTTGGCATTCTCGCCATCAAGATCAACCCTAATTCCCTCAAGTTTGGGTGCCATCGGCCCATCGCTTCCCTGCATGATTGTCCTACTTGATCGAGTTTAGGAAATCTTATTCATGCATGGAGCATCTCTAGCATCTCATGGTACTGTGAGACAACTCAGAATCAGATTGACGCTAGATGCCAAACTATAGGTACATTGGCTGGTCAACGGGCACGTGGGGGATTCTGAAAACACATAAAACTGTATGAGATTGTAAGGAATTGAGATGTGGGTGGGTATTTAAAACACCCCACCCCCTCCCTCCAATCCACTTGCTGGTGTTTTTTTTTAAGTTGCAATTTCCCTATTTTATTTTCAGTTTTGATACATATGGGATGCACAACAGGCTAAACATATTGCCTTTCTCTTCAACCTTATACATCTTTCACATTTGTTGCAACTTGTCATTTATGTACCCAGTTTAAATTGAGGAATTTTGAAATTTGACACTAAGTTCGCAAGCCTTTCAAGATTTGACCCTGCTATCAGAATGACAGGTGGTGTCACTCTGAGTCATTGACATCTGGGCCACAAGATCAAATCTTATAAGGCTTGCGAACTTAGTGTCAATTTTAGAAATTTCTCATTTAAATTATAAAGGTATTATCTTGGCATCCACTCTTTGTGAGAAATGATCAAGTTAGTTTCATTTGTGCATTTTAAAGGCACAGGGAGAAAGATGCCAACTGTGACAACACAACCTGTGGTATGGCGGAGACACCACAGATGCCCTCTGAAGAAAGAAAAGCAGTTGAGCAAGCTCCTCTTCAAGTAACTGATCCAGGCAAAGGGACACATGTTCCAGAGTCTAAGGTGATCTCCTCAGATGCTACTGATGCTGATGGAAATGTCAGCTCAAGCCAGCAAACATGGGAGTACAACGAATTGCTCAGACAGTACTATGAGCTTGAGGAGAAGAGTCGGAATGTTCTTCAGCAACTCCAACAAGCGAACTACTGGAGCTATCAACCATCAGGATATTCTTCTACAACCCAACAGCAGCAAATTCCTGCATATAGTGCCACAGCTCCAGATCCTCACTCTTCAACCACTCAATCCTCATGCTGCTACTGGAATGTGCCCCTGGTATCTGTCTCCTGCTGTTCAGCTGGCCAACCAAGTGAAGGTTCTGCTAGTATGCCACCTAGTGGTGGCTGCAGCGTATCATTGACGTGTAGGTGTCTAGTTTGGTTCTGTTCATCTCCTCATATTGACCCTGCCTATTCTTTTGCCTGTATATAGACTACATGATGTGATTTATTTTCTAGGTGACCAATGCCCTGGTGCAAGCACTACATACCCTAGCGTTTCAAACTCCATGCAGCTCCCAACAAAGTTATCTCCCAATGATGATCAAGTTGCTAAGGCTGCTATGATGACTGCTGAAGGTGCCTTAAATTTTATGAGAAGTACAGTGGCTGGACAGCCTGGCTTCCAAAGTAAGTGACTTCTTGTTTAAAGTAGTGGCATTGCATCCATTGTGCTTCTTCTGCAGATGTCTCTAAATATGTTTGCAAGAATAGCTAGGTGTATGTGTTTACTACACATCATGCTTACACAGTTACACAACATGACCCCAAAAATCACATTCTCCTGCAATACTATGTTGGCTCACAAGTCCCCTTTTTTTTCAATGTAGGCAACGAGACGGAAACTAGAAAGGAGGAAAACTCAAGTATGGGCATGAACCTGAATCTTGACATAGCGGGAGCAGATAGTGATCTTTCTGCTCTCTTAAATGCATGGTATGCGGCTGGGTTCTACACTGGCAGGTAATCCTTAGGGTTTTGACTGTGCTTGGATTGCATGATGCCTTCTGGATCTCTGCGTTGGTTTTGTATTTTGGCAAACAATCATACACGCTTCTTAATGCTTGTAGCTGTTCGCACATTTTGGGTTGTTATTTGCATTCACATAGACATAGGTACTGCCTCCTGCCCATGTTTCAAAAAAGAGAGCACTTATTTGCACTAAAAATTGAGGAAATATGAAGAGATTGCTTTTATTGATTGACATCAACTATTTAGGGAATAAGAGCTTAAAAAACCACGAAGTTCTTATTTCAAAACCGCAATTTTATACTCTATGCTCTATCACACCTGTAAATCCATCAGTTCAATTTATCATCTGAATTCTTACACTTGATTCTTAATGCCATTTCTGGCACCGCTTGTTGCTATTGTACAATATATTCTATCATGGATCTGATATGCCTGAATTTTGTTTATAGGTACCTTGCACTTCAATCGACGAAAAATTCAAAACGATAGTTTATGAGGAGGGCCATGCCTACGGATGAATGTTTCTACTCAATTAGTTATGTGGAGCCGTGCTGTTTTGTGCTTACCGGTGCTTTTCCAGGCTAGAACCAAGGAGTATGAACCTGTTGCGATTCATCCAGTAAACTAATTCCTTCCTAGCCTCATGTGTAAGAACCGGTAGCTTTGCGAAATTGCTTTTGCAGCTCGTGGTGTTTAAGTCGCCCTGCCATCTGTAACCTGTTGTGCCCGGGATGCCATTTGTGCTACTTCGAAATCGAATAGCTTCACATATCCCTGTGCTGTTTGGCAGCTTCCATCCATTCCCCATTTGTCGATTGCAGGATTAAGGGGTGCAGACCAGAAAGTGTTTTGGCGCTTGTGGTTTGTCAGTTGCGCCACGTGCGAACTCCTTTTTGTGCCGGAGCTATTACAGCCTGTTCGCTCGCTCGGCTTCGCTCGGCTTATCAGCCACCAGCCAAACAAAGCCGATCTTTCTCTCCGAGCAGATAAATCGCCCACCGAAGAACCGTGACCGCAACCAGCCAAAGCGTGATCTTTCTTACTGCCGAACAAACCAAAGACGTACCATCAGCCACCAGCCAACCGAACAGGCTGATATTGCCTCCCGACCGGCCGTGCCTGCCCCGCGCGTCGTGATGTTTGGCGGTGGTGGTCGGTACACGGCACCTTTCAAAAGTCGCGGCATGTGTCATCTGCTACTCGTCGGTCCGGTAGGGAATAAGGAATTTTTTGCATCACCTGTGTACGTACGCGTTGGGCCGTTGACCCTGCTTGTGTGTGTGTGCGTCTTCTCCAAACTGTGCCAAGTTGGAACCCAAAAGAGTCGAATTTGGCATTTGAGGAACAAAAGGTGCTTGCAATATTCTCATTCATCCAGTATGGTTAAAAACACGCAAGTTCACTAAAAAACGTTTAAATCTAAAAAATCATACATACACAAAAATAATTATAGATTGAAAAGGACGTGGTAACGGGGTTTATGGTTGGTCTAGAAGCAATAACCGGAGCGGCAACAAAAGAGGCCGCAACTGCAAGGCACCGCAGGAAGAGAACTCGCCGCGAAGCAACGACGCGGAAGGACAAATCCAGGTGCCAGCCAGCCAAGGGGGAGCCCGCTCGCCGCTGTTGGATTATTCCGTTCCTCAATTCCGTCGCGGAGGTACGCTGCCCTGCGCCCCCAACCCCCAACCCTGCTCCTAATCCGCTTCTCCTGCTTCCCTCCCGAAATTCCGCGTCCAGGACCCGGATCTTCCCCTGGACTGCCGTTTCCCCCGAATTCTTCTCTCACAACCCGGTTCAGTTCATCTGCTCTTCCGCCGCTGAAGCGCCCCAGGCCGGAGTCTTCACTCGTCGGGGGGCGCCGGTGTCCTCGCCTCTACTGGTGCTGGACGGCCACAGATCGGCTTGGATCAATTCGTTTCTAGTTTGTTGTTGGTGGTGAGTGAACCCTAGACTCCTTGGATGGAATCTCCTAGGAGTTCGTTTTGATTCGCGGGTTTGGTAATCGAACCCGCGTACAGGGTGGGGGTCCAACTAGGTTTTTCTTCTGTAGCACGCAACATTAGCCTACCCAAAGGTGCAATTTAGTGTCCCGAATGCCCGCGTGAAATTCGCCCTGGCCCTGAGCTTTAGACTAGTCAATGGTCATCATGTCCGTGTATCTTCTTACTTTGAGATGAGAGATGCCCTGTTTTGGACTAATTTTGGGGTTTCTGCAGCGAAAATGAGTGACAACCTGATGGACAAGGTTAGCGCCTTTGGCGAACGCCTCAAGATCACTGGGACGGAGGTCAGCAAGAAGATGACGGCAGGCATGAGCTCCATGAGCTTCAAGATGAAGGAGTTGTTCCAGGGGCAGACTCCGGCCGACAAGATTGTCGAGGACGCCACTTCAGAGAACCTGGATGGACCGGACTGGAACTTGAACTTGGAAATTTGCGACCTGGTCAACACTGAGAAGGTTAACAGTGTGGAGCTCATCCGTGGCATCAAGAAGCGGATCATGCTGAAGGACGCGAGGATCCAGTACCTCTCCTTGATCCTGCTCGAGACTATTGTGAAGAACTGCGAGAAGGCGTTCTCAGAGGTTGCGGCCGAGCGGGTTCTTGATGAGATGGTTAGGTTGATTGATGACCCTCAGACAGTTGTGAATAACAGGAACAAGGCCCTTATGCTGATTGAAGCGTGGGGGGAGTCTGGTGATGAGCTACGCTACCTGCCAGTCTATGAGGAAACCTACAAGGTATGCAACAGAAGCCTTCATTTTGGTTACCTTGTTTAAACGAAACCAACTGCACAACTTGTGTTATGTTTCGATCAACTCACACTATTATCACATTGCAGTGGTTCATTTCTAATGATATCATGCCAAAAAGAAAGTAAAAAATAACTTGTGCTCCATGGTGCAAGTATAGAGAACAATCCAATTCAGGAGCGGAGCAACACGCTGAAAAGTATTTTACTTGTAAATAAAGTATTTTGTTATATTGCTTCGTTCACTGAGCTAAGCTTCACATGGATTTCATACTTTTAGTACTTTGGATTTTTGGACATCTTTTTTACAGTTATTATAGTTTTGTACAGTGAGCCAAGGTCACCAAGTACTTGGATTACTAGACCTTAGGCAGTATCAGTATCATTCGTATCTAGGTATATTATTTACAGGTTGTTTTCAATTTTTCATGTCAGATTTGATGTTGTTACTTCCTCTACTAATCTCTTACCCGATTATGTTAGACATGGATACAATACCTAATTCATGTCATCGGATACTCCTGGCTGTATTTTAAAAGAAAAAAAACTATGATTTGGCACAGAAGGTCTTGTGATGCCATCCTTCCAATATATATGTATTTTTTTGAGACTATCCTTCCAAATATATTTGCAGTCCTTTTAAAGGTTTGGTTGCGCACATTCTGGGGCACAGTATTTGGGAGGGGGACTACTGCAAAATAGCAATATGATTTATTCTTGTACAGTATGTTTTGTACTTAAATAAACATGGTAGTCCTTACCCATTTCTCCCATATAACATGTTCATTTTCTTCTTGTGTAGAGCTTGAAGTCAAGAGGAGTGCGGTTTCCTGGACGTGACAATGAGAGCTTGGCCCCTATATTTACTCCCCCACGATCAGTTGCTGAAGCTGACATTGATGCAAACTTGCCCCAGCAGGCTTTTGAAGATGTGCATGTTCACACATATACTGCTGAAGAAACAAAAGAAGCATTTGATGTTGCTCGTAACAGCATAGAACTTCTTTCAACTGTTCTTTCCTCTTCCCCTGAGCAGGATGCTTTGCAGGTAATTACATTCTCTGTACTTATGTCAATTTCATTTAATCGTTCTTTTACTATATTTTCCTGGGTTCTGTATCACCATGACATTGGTAGCTATTTCCACACGTGAGATCTTTTCCTCATGGACCTGCAGTAAAAATTGTCTTGAAATTTGTATATTGTGTCATACTTGGTTGGTGTGTTTCTCTTGCTGTACCTGAACTATGGTGAGTTGGTGACAAGTGATAGGATACTTTATTTACAAGTGAAATACTTTTCTTTTCATGTTAATTGTTAATTTAGTATAATGCTTATTTTAAACAGTCCCTTAAGAAACCCGAATGATTAAAAATTACTCCATGTTGCTTTGTTGAGCAGTGCTAATTGCTTTCCCTGTTACAATCACATTCACTGCATTATAGCAACTGCATCTGTTGTATTGTTAGGGAGAACATTTCAAAATATTTTCACCTTTTTTTTGTACATCAATTAAGTAGTTGATTTTGTACTGTGCTCTAACTTGATTTACTAAAGGCATACTGATTCTCTCGTAAGCCGGAATGGAAGACTAATGAAGACTTTACTAAGAACCATTATTTGTTAAGCAAGTGCAAACTCTGTAAAGAGAGGTCTGACTGATTTTGTTATCGTCACAGGATGACTTAACATCCACTCTTGTGCAACAATGCCACCAATCTCAGCACACTATCCAGAGAATCATCGAGACGGTTGGTGACAATGAAGCTGTGCTCTTTGAGGCCTTGAGTGTGAATGATGAGATCCAGAAAGTGCTATCCAAATACGAAGAGATGAAGCAACCCAGGGCCTCCGAGAATGCAGAACAACGTCCAGTGGTCATACCGATTGCCACGGAACACGAAGATTCCGCTGCTGTTGGCAATGAAGATGCCCTGGTCAGAAAACCAGCTGGTGCAAGGTCAAGGTCAGGTGGGGATGATGATATCCTGGATGATCTCGACGAGATGATATTTGGCAAGAAGGGAGGTAGCAGCTCCCAGGAAGCGCCGAAAAAGACAGATTCGAAGAAAGATGATCTGATCAGCTTTTAAGCACATTTTCAATATCGCAGCCAGTACTTGCCATTTTATGGTGCTGTACTCAGTCAGGTAGAAGATTGCAGATTATGTAGGATTTGGATCGCTTGTTTATTCGCATACGATCATACCTACCCCTTTTACAGTTTGTTCAGTTGTTAAGTTGCTGCACTCTCTCAATCCTCTGGTTTCATGGGTGTATTGGATTGTGAATTATGCCCCGATGGAAAAAAATATGTTGACTGAATCTTTGCTCCAACCTTGGGTAATCACATCAATGCTTCAAGCTTATGTCTTCTGCTCTGGCTAATCGAGCAAACGTTCTACGTTTAATGCCGTTTATCTCTGGTCTCTTAATATGCCAGCTTTGTGGGCTCAGAGGAAAAGAAGTGGCATATGATAAGGTCAAAATCGGCCGATACTTATTGACATCCCAATATCCCATTGACAGCATGTGCGCGTACAAAGCGAATGAAAGCATGTGCGCGTACAAAGCGAATGAATACACCTTACAATCTCGGTACGTCATGTTTGTTTCACGGTCACACACGTACACTGAATGGTACTACGTGCCGTGGTGCCATGGCACTACCAAATGAATTGCGCGTAGCAAGCCAAGGCTCGGAGCCTCTTGAGTCTTGAACTGCTTGCTCAGGCTGTCGCAGCGGCGGCGAGCTTGGCCCGCAGCTCTCTCCTCAGTATCTTCCCTGAAGCCGACTTGGGGATGGAGTGGATGAAGTACACTTTGTGGAGCCTCTTGTAGAACACCACCTGAACAATCGGCAAACATGTTGTCAGGAACAGCTACGGTGGCGTCCATCAAGCATCTTGGAAGATGGCGATGCAGCCATGGCATGCATACAGCATACCTGCTTGGATACGAACTCCTTGACGGCATCCTCGGCGATGTCGGAGTCGGCAGCGCGGACCACGAAAGCCACCGGGACCTCGCCGGCGGCGTCATCGTTTTGCCTGCCACGCGCGTAAGCCAGTCAGTTTCTTCCCTGTGTTTGTGATTTGGTGATTTCGAAGCGTAACAAAAATGGTGAGCTTACGAGACGACGGCCGCGTCGGCGATGGAAGGGTGTGCGAGGAGCAGCGCCTCGAGCTCGGCCGGTGGCACCTGAAGACAAGCAAAGGGTGTCATCACAGCCGCACCTCTTTAGCATTGAAACGGACAGGACAGTACAGACGGCAATGTTTGTCAGGTCCTGGTGGGCTACCCTGTTCAGCTGGTCTTCCTTCCCCCGTTCTTAACTTTCTTTTTTTTTGAAAGTTTTTTCTTCCCGCGAGTTTCTATTTTTGAAATATCATAACTTATACACACAACTTTGATGCATAATTTTGATCTACAAATTTTGTCACATAATTTTTAAGCATAAGTTTGATTCGCGCAAAACTTGTGCACACAACTAATTGAAGAATAACTTGTGCGTATATCTTTCTCTCTAACGATAAGTTGTACGCATAATTTTTTTTAATTGTTGAGTTGTGTGCATAACTTATTCTTTAAGGATGAGTTATGTGCGCCGAATTAGTTTCGCGTACCTGGAATCCCTTGAACTTGATGAGCTCCTTGACGCGGTCGACGATGAAGACCTCGTCGTCGCCGTCGACGAACCCGATGTCGCCGGTGTGGAGCCAGCCGTCGACGTCGATGGTCCTCGCCGTGGCCTCCGGGTCGTTCAGGTACCCTGCGTCGTCGCGCACCCATCAAAACAGTCAGTTACTTCACCTCACTCGTGCACCGCGTGGTGGAGCATCAACGAGGACGTTATCGTCAGTTACTACCTTTCATGATCTGCGGGCCCCGGATGCAGATCTCACCGGGGAGGTTGCGCCCGAGCGAGAGGCCCGTGTCCGGGTCCACCACCTTGAGCTCCGCGTTGCGCACCACCGTGCCGCACGACCCCGGCTTGGTCGGCGACGGCTCCCTCGCGAACGCCGGGCACATGGACAGCACCGGCCCGGCCTCCGTCATCCCGTACCCCTGCGCAACCACACCATCACCAGCGTCCAGCGGGGGGTCAGAACAGAATCGATCACGTCCGTCTCGTTCTCGTCCAAAACCACCGCGAACCCGGGCGGTTTCGCAGGGCTCGCGGCGGCATGGCGTCGCCGGGCGGGAGAGTGGCGACGCGTCGGAACGTGCGCCGGCGCGCTGCGGGTGTGTGGTTGGTGGGACGAGAGGCTCAGGTGTATTCCATCGGGTACTATACGGTTGGTTTCCCCTGGGCCCCGGGCTACTGCACGTTGCGATCAGCCAGCAACCAGCATCGTCGACGCCTGCGACGTGTACGTGTTTCTACCCTGGGCGTTGGCGCTTTGCGGTAGACGTGAAAAATTGTCAGGGCGTGCACGGGCCGAGCCCTCATCCAGCAAAGTACCCAATTTTTACCCAAACAATCGTGTTCCTAGTTCAAATTATTGGGTACTCCCATGATGATGCAAAGAAACAAATTTATTGGTTATGTCCCCAAATGGTGCAAAGAAACAAAGATAAGGTCACGTTTGGCTCCATTAGTGCTAATAGTTAGGTTACTATGAGCAAATCTAGGATCTAACGACATCCTCTAATTAAGCAGGTCTATTAGCCGCGAAACCAATTTGGCGCGCGGTCGCTAGGAGCTACCGCGCCGCCCGTCCCGCGCGCGCCCGTTTTATTTTTTTCCTATTTTCTTTTTTCTAACTTTCTTTCTTTAACAATTTTTCTTGCACATAAGTTATGTGTACAACTTGTCTTTATGGAAAAAGATATGCACACAACTCGACGTTTTGCAAAAAAAAATTATGCACATAACTTGTCGTTAGAGAAAAAAAATATCACATAAGTTATTCTTCAATTAGTTGTGCATACAAGTTATGCACGCACAAGTTTTGTGCGAATCAAACTTATACTTAAAAATTATCTGACAAAATTTATAAGTCGAAGTTATGCACCAAAGTTATGTGTATAAGTTATGTTATTCCAAAAATAGAAACTCGTGGGGAGAAAAAACTTTCCAGAAAAGGAAACTTTGCAAAGGGAGGCAACCGGTCGCTAGGAGCCCCCTAGCGACCGGTCGCTGATTAGCATGGCCCTCTATTAGCAGGTGTTCTGCAGTAATTTAACTGTAGCACGACTGATCGATTTAACGATGTTGTTTGTCCTTTTTGAGGGAATCGCTGCAGCAGAAAACACTACCATAAGAAGAAGTGGGTCACGTTGATACTGACCTGCCCGAAGATGGCCTGCGGCACGCGCGCGCGCAGCGCGTCGATGAGCTCCTTCCCCAGCGGCGCGGCGCCGGAGAGCACGATCCTGATGGAGCTCAGGTCGTACTTCTCCAGCGCGGGGTTCTTTGCCAGCGCGAGCACCAGCGGCGGCACGACGGCGGCCACCGTCACCCTCCACCGCTGGATGCCCTCCAGCATCGCGCCCATCTCGAACCTGGGCATCAGCATCACCGCCGCCCCGGCCCGCAGCGCGCACAGCAGCACCGAGTTGAGCGAGAAGATGTGGAACAGCGGCAGTACGCAGAGCGCGACGTCGCCCTCCCGCATGTACAGGTTCGGGTTCTCGCCGTCCACCTGCTGCGCCACGCCGGACACCTGCCCGCCGTGCGTCAGCACCACGCCCTTGGGAAGCCCCGTCGTGCCCGACGAGAAGGGCAGCGCCACGGGGTCGTCGGGGGATATGGACACCTCCGGGAGGGTGGCCTCGTCGGCGGACGCCACCAGCTCCCAGAACGACAGGCAGCCCTCCGGTGTGTTGGCCGCGTCGTCGATGGTGACGACAGTGAGGGCATTGCCATCGCCGCCGCCGTCGCTCGCCGCGCCGATCCTTGGGAAGGCCTCGTGGCGGAGCTTGTCGACGTAGGCGGACTGCGTGACGACGAGCCTCGCGCCGGAGGCCTCGAACTGCTTGTGGATCTCCTGCGGCGTGCAGAACGGGTTGGCGGCGGTGGTGACCGCGCCCAGGAAGGACGCGCCGAAGAAGGTGAGCACGAACTCGACGGAGTTCTGGAGCAGGATCATGACGCGGTCGCCCTGGCGGACGCCGAGCCCGCGCAGCGACGCGGCGGCCCTGCGGCACAGGAGGCGCGTTTGGGCGTAGGTGTACGTCCGCCCCGTGGCCGCTGCGATGAGGCACGGCGCGTCCGGGAGCTCCGCCGCCCGGGCGAAGCAGTAGTCGTGCAGGGGAAGGTGGCTGGGGATCTCGATGTCCGGCAGCTTCGACCGGAACACGGTCACCTCCGGCGCCACCGCCGCCGCGACCACAGCCGCCGCCGCTTGCGGCTGCGCCTCCGGTGCTGCCACCGTGATCATCTCCTCTGCTTTTCACGAAACAGAGACCTTATTTCTTGGAATGGCTACCGACGACGGGCAGGAGGCTGCAATGAACTGCACAAGAAAACTCTTTCTTGCGAGTTCGTACCCGTGCTCTCGGGATCAGCTACACGGCGGGTGCTGTTTGAGACAGAAGGAGTGTGTGGGGTGATGGAAATAAATACAGCAATAGACTAGCAGCCAGCAGGGGAGGTAGGCGGGAGAGCGCGCGCGCAGGCGCAATGGAGGTGGTAGGTATGACATGAGGGCAAGGAGCGATGCGTGGAAGGGGTGCGTACACGGCGCCCGGCCCTGCCTACGAAAAATGCGGCCATTTTTTTCAGTCGGAAATGCAAAAGTCTTGCTAATTTCGTGCCAAACTGGATCACCAATGTCCTCCAAAAAATCCCTCACATTTTTGTTCTTCTCTAACATGTGTCGAGAGCCGTTAGACACTTTTCGCAGGGTTCGGCGCCGGTCTGTCCACGTATGACTTGCCGCCGTCGTCCATGGCGTGGCTTGCCTGCCGCCTGCCGGCGCCCATGGTCTTGCCTGTGGTTCGCTCGCACAGTCGCACTCGCGTTCTTGCCCCCGAAAAAAACAGAGAAAAAGGAAACCTTATCTGCAGCTGAAAGCTCATATCACAGCTCAGCTGGTGTTCCACAAGCGGACAAGCCCTGCGCACAGATGCTTCCCTTGTGCGCTACACGTCGATCTCCTGCTCCACCTGAGAGATAAACCATGGGAGCAGCAAGCACTTCAGCGAGCACGTGAGATGTGTTAGATTAGATATAAATCAAAAGAGACATTGGAACCTACATAGATATGCGTCAGTTGTAGATAGGATTGTTGTATCTTGTAGTCCAAGTATGTATACGATTTGTTTGTATATCTCTAACTACATCTAGCGCAATATACTCCACGCAAGGGGATTATCCGCCGGCCTAGGAAGGCAAGGCGTCCCACCAATCTTGCACCATACTTTTCATGGTAACCAGAGCCTAGATCCAATCCACAAATCACCTACCATGTCTTCCTCCTCTTTCGTCAATCCCCTCAATCCCTTGGTTGGCATTGCCATCTCCGAGAAGCTTTCCAAAACCAACCATGCCATGTGGAAGGCTCAGATCCTTGCTGCGGTCAGGGGAGCACGCCTGGTTGGTCACCTCACCGGTGAGACGCCGTAACCTGTCAAGGAGATCACCACCAAGGTGGACAACAAGGACGTCCAATCGCCAAATCCGGTGTATGAAGATTGGTTTGCCAAAGACCAGCAGGTCTTGAGCTTTGTTCTCGGCAACCTAGGGCGAGATGTTCTAGTTCAAGTGTCCAGCAAGGAGGTGGTTGCGGAAGCTTGGAGCGTGATCGAGGCAATGTTCTCATCGTAGACTAGGGCTCGCGCGGTCAACACGCGCCTAGCCCTCGCCACAACCCAGAAGGGAAACATGACTGTGGCGGAATACATCAGCAAGATGAAATCTCTCGGCGACGAGATGGCGGCGGTCGGCAGACGTCTTGATGATGCTGAGCTGGTGGAGTACATCCTCACCAGCCTTGGGTTCGACTTCAATCCCATCATTTCTGCCCTTGTTGCAAGGACAGATGCGATCTCGTAACCGAATTATATTCACCTTTTGGCTTTTGAAACTCACATGGAGCTTATGACCGGCGGCAACTCTTCGGCCAACATGGCCAATCGCGGTGGTCATGGTGGCTTTGGTCGCGGTCGTGGCCGAGGCAGTGGCGACAATAGCAACACCAACTTCGTACCCAACTTCCGCCAACACAACAACAGTACAAGGCGAGGTCGTGGAGGTAACAATGGCTCCTCGTCACGACCCATCTGTCAAGTGTGCTTCAAGGAAGGCCACAAGGCAGACCGGTGCTGGCATAGTTTTGAAGAGGACTTTGTTCCTAAATAGAAGCATGCAGGCACAACAATGAAGACGTACAACATCGACAAAAATTGGTACACTGACACCGGGGCGTTTGACCACATCACCTCAGATCTAGAGAAGCTCACGTTCAGGAGAAGTAAAATGGAGCAGATCAAGTTCATACCGTCAGCGATATATGTATGGATATTAGTCATGTTGGTTCATCTATTATTCATACCCCTACTCGTGTCCTAATCTGAAAAATATTCTTCATGTTCCCTCCACTGCGAAAAACCTTCTCTTTGTTCATCGCCTTACATCAGATAACAATATTCTCTTTGAATTTCATCCTTATTTCTTTTGTTTAAAGGATCGGGACACGAGGAGCACGCTGCTTACAGGACCATGACAGAGAGGGCTTTATCCTCTTCCTCCCATACCAGCCATCAAGCAAGTTTTTGGAGTCAATAAGCCATCCTTCGAGCTGTGGCATAATCGTTTAGTCCAGCAGTTCCTATTGTTGAGAGAGAGTCATTAGTAGTAATAAACTTCCTTTGTGTTCCCAGTCAAATAAAACTTATGTGTGTGATGCATACCAAAGAGCAAAGAGTCATCAACTGCCTTATCCAAAGTCTACTAGTGTATCTAAATATCCGCTTGAGCTTGTTTTCTCTGATGTATGGGGCCCAACACCAGATTCAGCTAGTGGTTATAAATACTATGTTAGCTTTGTGCATGACTAGCAAATTCACTTGAATATATCTTCTCAAATTCAAATCTAAAGTTCTTCAAAAATTCCAAGATTTCCAAAACCTTGTTGAAAGGTTGCTCGACAGAAAAAATCTTGCTGTTCAAACTGACTAGGGAGGTCAATATCAAGCGCTTCATCCCTTCTTTACAAAGATAGTCATATCTCACCTTGTTTCGTGTCCTCACGCACATTAGTAGAATGGCCCCGCTGAACGAAAACATCAACACATAGTCGAAGTAGGACTTTCCCTTCTTGCACATGCTCAAATGCCATTAAAGTTTTGGGATGAAGCTTTCCTTGTTGTTGTCTATCTTATTAAAAAGATACCTAGCAAGGTTATTGATTTTACCACGCCATTAGAGCGTTTATATCGCACTAAATCTGATCATTCCTCCCTCCAAATTTTTGGGTGTGCTTGTTGGCCATACCTTAGACCTTACAACAAGCGTAAGCTTGAGTTTCGATCCAAGGAATGTGTCTTTCTTGGATACAACAATATTCACAAAGGATTCAAAATGTTTGATGTTAATACCGGGAGAGTCTATATATCTCATGATGTTATGTTTGATGAGAATGTTTTTCCCTTTTCGAAACTTCATGCCAATGCAGGCTCCTGTCTTATAGAAGAAGTTTTGCTCCTCACATCTCATCTTTTGAATCCATTAGAACATGAATTAATAGATAACCACATGTCTAATACCTATACTTTATACTTCTAATGATTTTATGGGAGATGTGCAGAATCCTCAGCCACAGGGAGCCGCAGAGGATCCAGGTGCTCCTCTCGGAGCTGATATGCTGCTAGAATCGAAATCAGGATCGAGGCAGATCTCTGTCCCTACCGCGCTTGCGCAACCAGCAGCGGAGCAGGCCCTGCCAGCAGCTGCCATGTCGCACATGTCGCCCCCGCACTAATCACAACCCTCCATCATGTCGGGCCAAGGGGAGCAAGTGCCTGAATTGCCCCTGACAACGCCTCTAACGGGATTTGGTGTGATTCCCGCGGGATCCGGTGTGGCTCCTGACTCCGGAGGCTCCAGTATTTCATCAACAACTGCAGGGATTGTACCGCCAGATGCACCTACACCTGATCATCCTCGAACTCGACTACAAGCTGGTATTCTTCAACCCAAGGTATATACTGATGGCACTGTTTGTTATGGTTGTTATACATCTACTGGTGAGCCATAGTCTTTGGGAGAAGCCTTGGGTGATCAAAATTGGCGTAATGCAATGAATGTTGAATATGATGCTTTAATGAAAAATAAAACATGGCATTTAGTTCCTCCTTGTCGGGGACAGCCACGAGGGTCCCCTAAAAAACCGGGGGAATCCTGCTTAAAACCTGCAAAAAACACAAAACACAAACCACTCCTCGAGCATAACCCAAAACATACGCACACAGCACAGCCCACGCCGCGATGGCCCCCACGGCCCACCAGTGCGGCCCAACAAGGCACCCCCTCAAGCGAGGTCTGCCTCGCTTGAGGGCTCACGACCCCCTCGAGCGGGCTCCGCCTCGCTCGAGGGCTCACTCACGGGCGCACCTGCTCCCGCACCCGGGTACAAGCATTTAATGCTCTGACACAGCAGAGCCACGCCATCACGCGCCTGGGAATCACGCCCCGGCGCTGTTCTGCCAACTCCCTAGGGGAAACCATCCCCGCCACTGTGAGGGACTGTGCGACGAGGCCGGTGTCAGCTCCGTGACACTGTGCCGCCTACTTTAGTACGGCTAACGCGCCACGCCCTCGAAGGGGGGCCGGCCGCACCCTCGAGCCCTCTTCCCGTTACTCTGCAGGGTCAAACCGTGACATTAGGCCGGCGGGAGCGCCATCCCCGTTGCTGTCAGTCCTGTGCGGCCATCCCCACCCCTGCAGCGCCACGCCGTGCACTGCTACAACAACTCCGACGCTGTTGGGCACGCGAGGACGGGACGCCGCCACGCCTGCCACTGTACCCCGTACGGATCGCCGTCAACGGCTCCATCGAGCCCGCCTGGAGATGCCCCAGGCAACCACTACGCTTCTACCCTCGAGGCCGCCCCTGCTCAAGTACAGGGCACGCCGCAACGCCATGACTGAAGCAAGATTCGCCAGGGCAACCGTCAACTCCCCGGCACTGTACACCATACCATTACACGTAGCCAAATAGTGCGGCACGCCTGTAAATCGCCCTCTCCTTGGTCTATAAAAGGAAGGTGATCCCCCAAGCCGCGGGGACGGAGGACACAAGACACCAGGCACGGGACAGCGGATAGCGATCGCTCAGACGCTCCCCGTCCTCCCCACGATATTGGCACTCGCCTCAATCACTCCTCTTGGGACTTGGAGGCCACACCTCCTCTCCCGCCTTGCTTGTAGCCGCCCCACTACAGGCACCCCGGTGTAAAGCAATATAGTGCCTCGAGCGCACCCCTGCTGGACGTACGGCCCCGACCGGAACCAGGATAAACCAAGTGTCCTTAGTTGCTTAGCACCGACCATCGAGGGACAGATCTCAACGCTTATTACTAGTTAGTGTCGGGACTACATTCCGCACCGACAGTTGGCGCCCACCGTGGGGCCCTGCGCGCTGAAGATCGACTCGTCACCAGCTCTCTCAATGGTGATTCGCACCGAGTACCGCGGTCAGCGATACTCCATGGGTAGCTCGGACGCCCTCCCGGCCGGATTCGAAATCCGGTTCGGGGGCCTGAACTTTCAGGCCACGGGGAACGGCTACCTGATGCGCCTCACTAACCGTGAGGAACTCCGCGCGCGGCGCCAAGCCGGGTCCGCCCCCGGTCGCCGCCGCACACGTCACCGCGACACCAACACCCGCCGGCACGGACGCCGCGAGTCCATCGGTGCCACGGCGCCGCCGCCGCTCCGGCCAATGCTCGCGACGGGCGCGGTCGGAACGTCGGCATGCGCGCGCGCGTTGCCTCGCAACGCGACGCGCCCGCCGGCACGACGACGGCCGCCCCGGCGGGGGAGCGCTCAGTCTCCGGACCGTGCTTCCCTATCGGTCTACGCGGTGCCACGGCGGCCTACGTCGCCAACACCAACGTCAACACAACGATGCACAGGGTTCCCCCTGGCCGCCACATCTTGGTTGCCAGGGGCCCCAGCGCCTCCGCCGGTGGCGAGTCATCCCTAGGCTCCATCGACGAGCTGCCACCCACCACCTCGTATGGATACGCGGAGTGGGACTTCTCCGGCGTGCCGGACCCAGTGATGTTCAGGCGGTTCCTCGATGCCGCATACTACTGGTTCGGCTACTCCGACGACTCCAGTGCTGGGAGCTACGACCCCGCGCGGGAGTGCTGCGTCGTCATCGCCAATGACCCAGCAAATGCCGCCGACGTGGCGGGTGCCGACGACGGAGGGGTTCCTCCCGCTCTGGGAACTGGACCGCGCCTGGCTGCGGGGCCAAGCGCCCCTCCCCCTCCCCGCGGAGGGGGGGCGACATCAACGCGCAGCTGGCCCAGGCACGCGAGCTCGAGGCCAAGCTGGCAGAAGAATACCTCACGATGCGGTTGCTTCGCGCCTCTATCGCGGGGGAAGCCTCCGCATGCGGCGAACGCGTGCGTGAGCTGGGCAGACAAGCCCGCGATCGCATCAACGCCGACTTCAACGTCGACAATCCGGACATGCTCCCGCGAGCGAGCCAAAAGCTCATCGCTGCCGCGACACTGCTGCGGGACATGCCCGCCCCTTCGACGCCCGAGGCGCGGAACCTGCACCGCGAGGCGCAGGCGCTCATAGAGCAAGCGGCCGTCCAACAGTCCGAAAGCTCGGCGTCTCGCATCCGCCAACAGGGGAGCACGCGGGATGATGGGGGTGCGCAAGGCCCCGAGCCCTCGGTACACGCGGGCGGCGCGCGGTTGAGCGACCCGCCAACCCGGGCGCACGCCGGCCAAAGAACGGCTCCTCGATGCGCGCGGGCAAGCCCGAGATGGCGACGCCCGCAACGTCATCAACGCCCGACGAACGAGCAAAGCGGAGGCGCGGGCGGCAGCAGGCTACCACCCTCGATGGGGTGGACGCTACGACAGCGATGAGGACCGCTCACCGACGCCGGAGCCCTCGGGAACCCGCGTGTTCAGCCGGGAGATCCGCATGGCGACCTTCCCCCAGCGCTTCCGCCAGCCCACGACGATCGTCAAGTACAACGGGGAGACGGACCCCCCGTGTGTGGCTCAATGACTACCGCCTGGCGTGTCAGCTAGGCGGAGCCACCAGCGACGAGGCTATCATCCGCAACCTCCCCATGCACCTCGCCGACTCGGCACGGACGTGGCTCGAGCACCTGCCGACCAGCCAGATCCACAACTGGGACGACCTGGTCCACACGTTCGTGGGAAATTTCCAGGGCACATACGTGCATCCTGGGAACTCCTGGGACCTGCGCTCTTGCACCCAGAAGCCCGGCGAATCGCTTCGGGACTTCATACGACGCTTCTCCAAGCGCTGCACGGAGCTCCCAAGCGTGTCGCAGTCTGAAATCGTGCATGCCTTCCTTGAAGGCACCACATGCCGAGACCTCGTGCG
Organism: Cenchrus americanus; assembly: GCA_947561735.1. Lineage (NCBI taxonomy): Eukaryota > Viridiplantae > Streptophyta > Magnoliopsida > Poales > Poaceae > Cenchrus > Cenchrus americanus. The sequence continues at coordinate 24,503,969 of OX387241.1, read as the reverse complement.
CGAGCTTGGGCGCAGCCCGCCAGTGGACTCGAACGAGCTATTCGACATCGCCACCAGATTTGCCTCAGGCGAAGAGGCGGTGCGGGCAATCTTCGACGGCAAGAAGGGCAAGCGCACGGACGACACGCCCGCGGAGGGCAGCAAGTCCAAGGAGCTCCGCCAGAAGAACAAGCGGAGTAAGAAGGGAAAGAAGCCACGCCGTGAGGCGCGCGAGCAGGGGCGCGACGACGACAACGTTCAAGCTCTTGCTGTTGACCTGGCCCGGCGGGGCCCTCGAGCGGCCCCTCGAGGCCCGGGAGTGTTCGACGACATGCTGAAGAAGCCATGTCCCTACCACAAAACGCCAGTCAACCACACCCTCGAGCAGTGCGACATGCTCAAGCGATTCTACGGCCGCGCCGTCACGAAGGACGACGAGGCCAAGAAGGACGGAGGTGATGGCGACGCCGGCGGCTTCCCCGCCGTGGAGAACGTCTTCCTCATCTTCGGGGGGCCGACCATCGACATGTCCAGCCGCCAGCGCAAGCGGGAGCGGCACGAGGTTCTCGCCGCAGAGAAGGCGTCTCCCTCCTTCCTCGACTGGTCGGAGGATGCCATCACGTTCATCCGCGAGGATCACCCGAAGCGCATCCCCAACCCGGGTCAGTACCCGCTGGTGGTCGACCCAGTCATCGGGAACGCGCGGTTCTCAAAGGTCCTAATGGACGGAGGCAGCAGCCTCAACATCCTCTACGTGCACACGCTGCGCCTGCTGGGGATCGGGTTGGATCAGCTTCGGCCCAGCACGACGCCGTTCCATGGCGTCGCACCGGGCAAGCGCGTTCAGCCCCTCGGGCGCATCGACCTCGCTCGTCCGGTTCGGCACGCCGGACAACTACCGTAAGGAGACACTCACCTTCGAGGTGGTGGGGTTCAGGGGCGCGTACCACGCCATACTCGGGCGGCCTTGCTACGCCAAGTTCACGGCGGTCCCCAACTACACCTACCTCAAGATGAAGATGTCGGGGCCCAACGGCGTCATCACCGTGGGCTCATCCATCGAGCACGCCTTCGACTGCGACGTCGAGTGCGTGAAACACGCCGAGGCCCTAGTGCTGGACGAAGTGCTGGTGGCCAACATGGAGAAGATGGTCAACGAGGACCTCGACTCCACCGCCAAGCATGCCGGCAGCTTCGAGGCTGCTGAGCAGACCAAGGAGGTGCCCCTTGACCCTGCTGCCCCCGAGGGCAAGGCGTTGAGGGTCAGTTCTACCCTCGACCCGAAATAGGAAGTGGTGCTCGTCGACTTTCTCCGTGCCAACGCCGACATCTTCGCGTGGAGCCCCTCGGACATGCCAGGCATCCCGAGGGAGGTCGCCGAGCACTCCCTTGACATCCTACCTCATTCCCGCGCCGTGCAGCAACGGTTGCGCCGCTTTGACGAGGAGCGGCGCCGGGCAATCGGAGCGGAGCTGCGGAAGCTCCTAGAGGCTGGGTTCATCAAGGAAGTGTTCCACCCTACTTGGCTAGCTAATCCTGTATTAGTGAAGAAAAAGAATGGGAAGTGGCGGATGTGTGTAGACTACACTAGTCTTAATAAAGCATGTCCTAAAGTTCATTTTCCTTTGCCGCGTATCGATCGGATCGTTGATTCGACCGCCGGGTGTGAACTACTCTGTTTTCTTGATGCCTATTCCGGGTACCACGAAATAAAAATGAAGGAGTCCGACCAGCTCACGACTTCATTCATCACGCCGTTCGGGATGTACTGCTACGTCACGATGCCGTTCGGCCTCCGAAACGCGGGCGTGACGTACCAGTGGTGTATGCAGCACGTCTTCGGAGACCACATCGGGCGAACCGTGGAGGTGTACGTAGATGATATAGTCGTAAAAACCAGGAAGGCGGACGACCTGGTTAGCGACCTTCACATCACGTTCGACTGCCTACGGGCCAACAAGGTGAAATTAAACCCCGAAAAATGTGTCTTTGGTGTGCCGCGGGGCATGCTTTTAGGATACATCGTCTCCCAACGAGGCATCAAGGCCAACCCCAAAAAGGTTGCAGCCCTCGAGCGGATGGGTCCGATTCGGGACCTTAAGGGGTCCAAAGGGTGCTGGGGTGCCTTCCCGCCTTGAGCCGCTTCATCTCGCGGCTCGGCGAGAAGGGCTTGCCCCTCTACCGGCTCCTCAAGAAGCACGAGCGTTTCTCCTGGACCGCCGAGGCCCAGGAGGCGCTTGATAAGCTAAAGGTGTCCCTTACCCACGCCCCGATCCTCACACCGCCGCAAGACAGCGAGCCTCTGTACCTCTACGTGGCTGCGACCACCCAGGTGGTCAGCGCCGTAATCGTGGTTGCGCGCACGGAGGAGGGACACGCCTTGCCGGTTCAGCGGCCGGTGTACTACATCAGCGAAGTCTTGTCAGACACCAAGACGCGCTACCCACAAGTCCAAAAGCTGCTCTACGCAGTGGTTCTCGCGCGGCGCAAACTCCGCCACTACTTCGAGGCTCACCCCATCACGGTGGTCTCCTCCTTTCCGTTAGGGGAAATCATCCATAATCTGGATGCAGCGGGCAGAATTGCCAAGTGGTCGGTGGAGCTGATGGGTGAAACGCTCGCCTACGCCCCGCGCAAGGCCATCAAGTCCCAGATCTTGGCGGATTTCATCGCTGAGTGGACAGACACACAATTGCCGCCACCACAGATCCAGGCAGAGTGCTGGACCCTGTATTTCGACGGCTCAGTGATGAAGACAGGTGCGGGCGCGGGCCTGCTCTTTGTCTCACCCCTCGGGGAGCACATGCGGTACGCTGTGCGCCTTCACTTCCCCGCATCGAACAACATGGCCGAGTACGAGGCCCTGCTTTGTGGCCTCAATATCGCCATCGAGATAGGCATCAAACGCCTCGACGTGCGGGGAGACTCGCAGCTCGTGATCGACCAGGTCATGAAAAATGCGAGCTGCCACGACGACAAGATGGAGGCGTACTGCAAGGCCGTGCGCGCCCTCGAGGACAAGTTTTACGGCATCGAGCTCAACCACGTGCCCCGCCAGTATAACGAGGAGGCGGACGAGCTCGCCAAGATCACGTTAGGGCGGATCACCGTCCCCCCGAACGTCTTCGCTCGGCACGTCGCCCAACCGTCAGTCACCCTCGAGCCGCACCCCTCGAACTGCACAGAACCCTCGGGGGCTCCCTCGAATCCAGCGGGCGCAGAGCCCATGGACGAGGACCCCTCGAACGAGGCGTTCGTGCTCTCCCTCCTCGAGGGGTACGACGCTGACGAGGTCGAAGCCATGGACGTCGAGCCAGGCCCTAGCGAGGTGGACTGCCGCGACAAGTACATCGCCTGGATGGACTGAGGGGAACTCCCCTCGGACCGGTCCGAGGCCAGGCGCATCGCCAGGATGGCCAAGTCCTTCACCCTCGTCGACGGCGAGTTGTACAAGCGCACTGCCTCCGGCATCCTGCAGCAATGCGTGCCTATCCCCCAGGGGCGCGAGCTCCTCCGGGACATACACGCGGGCGTGTGCGGCCACCATGTCGCGCCCCGCACCCTCATGGGTAACGCGTTCCGCCAGGGCTTCTACTGGCCCACCGCTGTCGCTGACGCCAGCGAGATCGTGCGCACCTGCGAAGGGTGCCAGTTCTACGCTCGCAAGTCAAACCTCCCCGTACACGTCCCGCAGACCATCCCCATCACGTGGCCTTTCGCCGTGTGGGGGCTGGACATCGTCGGGCCCCTGCGGAAGGCGCCCGGGGGCTACACCCACCTGTTGGTCGCAATCGACAAGTTCTCCAAGTGGGTGGAGGTGCGCCCCATTACGAATCTCAGGGCAGAACAGGCGGTGACATTCTTCACCGACATCGTCTATCGCTTTGGAGTGCTGAACTCCATCATCACCGACAACGGGTCTCAATTCACGGGCAGGAAGTTCCTGGAGTTTTGCGACAAGTTCCACATCCACGTGGACTGGGCAGCTGTGGCACACCCACAGACCAACGGCCAAGTGGAGCGTGCCAACGGCATGATCCTACAAGGCCTCAAGCCCAGAATTTTCGACCAGCTGAACAAGTCTGGTCGGAAATGGATCCAGGAGCTGCCGGCGGTCGTATGGAGCCTCAGGACCACCCCAAGCAGGGCCACCGGGTTCACCCCATTTTTTCTGGTTCATGGCGCGGAGGCCGTCCTCCCCACGGACTTGGAATACGGGTCGCCCAGAGTTTGGGGCTACGACGAAGATGCCAATCAGCGAGCCCGCGAGGACTCACTAGACCAGTTAGATGAAGCACACCTCGTGGCCCTGATGCACTCCGCAAGGTACCAGCAGTCCTTAAGGCGCTACCAAGCTCGAAAGGTGCGGCGGTGGGACTTCAGCGAGGGGGACTTGGTCCTAAGGCTACGCCAAGATAATCGAGGCTGCCACAAGTTATCACCCCCATGGGAGGGACCCTACGTCGTGGTAAAGGTGCTCAAGCCCGGCACATACAAGCTAGCCAACGAGGACGGCGAGGAACTCACCAACGCTTGGAACATCCAGCAGCTACGTCGCTTCTACCCCTAGCTAGGATTTCCAAGTCTTTTGTTGTAAATTACATGCCCAACACCCCAGTTGGCAGCACAATGTAAGTAACGGCAAATCAATAAAGTTAAAGGACAACTCGGCTTTCCCCTAAAAACCAAGTCACCCTCGGGGGCTACTGCGGGGGCCATCCCCCCCAAAAAATGGTCCCATTTTTTTCGCAAAAAATTTAACTCGTAAGTGCGCTAAGTATGTCTCGACCATAGCCTCGAGCGAACCAAGGCAGGGCGCGGGTGGCCAAGCAGAAAGGACGCGTGAGTCAGAGATAGCCTACGCCTCCGCGAGGATACGACCCTTCTCTCTCGCCTCCGGCCCAGTGGACTACTCGCGAAATCGAACTCCCCTAACCCGAATTCGCCCGAGCAAAAGGAAAAAACAGAACAGCGCGACAAATAAAAGGCACCACTTAAATTTACAAGTGCTTAAATATTCCAGAAGTTTTACTAGTTTATTTACACGGCCACGCGGCCCGGATACTAACATCTAAACATAAAAACGGGCCAAGTGCCCAGCGGTCTTCAGGCTTGGGGCGCATCGGCGTCAGCGGCATTCGGGAACAAGAAATCCACGAAGGCCTCGGTGAGCGCCTCGGTAGCATCAGCGGCAAGTGCGTCCGCTTGCTCCATCGCCGCCTCGTCCTCGACGCCCTCCGGGACGACGTAGCCCGACGCCACGGCCTTGAAGTTCACCTCGTAGTGGGACCGCACCACGCCAAGGGCCTTCTAGACACCCAGGTGAAGCGCGCGACGCGTGCGCCTTGAGACGTGCCCGCCAAGGGCGCGCAGACGGCTGGCCAGCGAGCTTCCGGCTTGCGCCTCGCCCTCTTCGACCTCCTGGCAGGTCTCGAGGGCTGCAGAGCGCAGCTCCACCAGCTCCCGCTCAGAGGAGTCGTAGGCGGCCTGCATTGTCTCGGCCCGATTGGTCGTGTGCCCCAGCGCGGTGCGCAGGCCTGGATGTCACGAGCAAAAGAAATCAAGAGGGGAACTGACCCCAAAGGGAAGATCAACAAAGCAAGAAACGAAGCGGCAACTCACCTTCGACATGCTTCCTCTCCCCCTCGAGAGCCTGGCGTCCGCTCTCGACCGCCTGCTCCAAGCTGACGACCGTGGCGCTCTGCTCCTCGAGGGTCCGGACCTGGTCCGCGTTCGAGATGCTGAGGGCGATCAGGTCCCCGTCGAGCTTCGAAACCTCGGCCTCTCGCTCCTCCAGCGACGTCTGCGCTCTCTCGAGAGCAGCATGCTCCCGCTCGAGCGCCAACCAGGCGTCAACGAGAGCGGCCCGCTCCTGTTGGAGTTGACCTTCGGCCTCCTGGCGGGCAGCACGCTCCTGCCGGAGCTACTCCTTCGCTGCGGCAACCGCGGCGACCTCAGCGACGAGGGCGGCCTTCAATTCTTCGGCTTCCTTGGCCCTTTTCTCGGCCTCCCGCGCCCTCTCCTTGTCCCGGCTCCGCTGGGACTGCGCCTCCATGAGCTCCGCGCGGACCTCCCGGTTCTGGGTCCGGACGGAGACCACCTCCGCCTCCCAGTCAGTCGCCACGGTGCACGCCCTCTCCAGGTCCCCTCTCGCCTGCTGCAGCGCCTCATCCCGGTCGATGAGGGCCGTGCTGAAGCGTCCCCTCATCAGAGGTGACTAAATGTGACACAAATACCAGTCCCAGGAGGCTGGTAACACATTTATTACAACAGGTGGATCAGTCTTTTACATCACGGCGACACAGAGGGCACGGGAGTGCCAACGCTACAAGGAAAAACACAAACGCTAACGACCACACTACGATAGCAAAGGCTTCCAAAGCCTCATCAGAGTACCACACTATGGAAGCTCTCCGTGGAGGCCCTGGGTACACAGGCACAGTTGGGTGTAGGGCAGCGACCTACTCGACGTCTTCGGGAACGAAATCGGGATCCTCCTCTGAAAAACAGTTAGTAAAACAAGGGTGAGCACATATGTACTCAGCAAGTCCAACCCCACCCGCGGAGGGGCTTATAAGCAGATCATGCACATGATATAAATAACAAGGAACATGTTAAGGTTTATTTGCAAACTCATTTACTCATGCAGGGGTTCATTTTCAAAAAGGTTTTCGCAAACCAGTTTTATAACCAAAGTGACTCAATTGTTTTAAGAAAACCACTGTGGAACTACCGGACTCCCCGTCCGCGAGCCCGTGCACACGACCACACACTTCACCCGGAAAACAACTCACACCAGAAAACATCCCAAACCCAAACACTAGTTTTGTGACCACATCGTGACTCATCCAATACCGTGGACACGACTATTCGAATAGGTTTGACACTCTGCAAAGGTTGTACATCTTTACCCACAAGTAGGGTATCGTCACACGGACACCTTAGTACCGGTGCGGATCCTAACAAAGCCGTTACCCACCTTAGCTAACACTACGAGCCATCACGGAAGCAACCAAGGGGTTATCCCACATAACCAGGGCGTACCTCACACAGAGCGTACCCCTACTCCTTGGTATCCTGCCGCTCACCCGCACACCAGATGGCAAGTAGATTAACTAGTGGGGTTTATGCTAAGCCGTTGCCACATACAACGGTCGAGTGGTTGTACGATGATTTGGGTCAAGTGAGATGTCAGGCAACCCGGTCCTTAATTGACAAGATGGACAACTCCCAACACGCTCAACCACACAGGTACGAGCTCACCCATACTCCTGACACACACGTCCATCCCGTCTACCCAGTTCTTTACTCATTTTCCAAACATATCCCATTCCCATTTTTAAAGCACTCACACATTTTGAAAGCACTCACACATTTTTAAAGCAATCATTTAGGCCAAAACAAGGTTCAATCATAGCAATCAAGGGTGGCTATCCTATCAGGTTTTTGCAGTAAAACAATATGCAAGTTATAAAATGGGTATAGGGTTATATTTATAAAACTAGGACCAAAGCATGCATCAAAGGATGAGATTGAACTTGCCGTCTTCGAAGTCCTCGGGGAGTTCCGGCTCGGCGTTCGGGATCTCGGGCTCCTGCTCGCAGTAGTCGGCTCCAAACTCCGGCTCGGGGTACCTTCCTTCGTTTACCTCGTCGGCTATAGCGCACACACATGCAAGCATGCAATCAATATAAGCACACACAACCGGCTGAGCTTGAGGAAGGTAATTAAATAAAATAGGGAAATAAATATTATGTAGGGGGTTTTGTGAAGGATGGGTGGCGGTATACCCGGTACGGGTGTGAGGAAGTTTGGGCGCGATTTGGATTAAAGTCGCGCATGAAATGACGGGTTAAAGGAGGTGTTTAGGGTTAATTAGGGGCCTGCTAGTATTTTATTCTAAAAGAAAAGGACCTAATTATAATATTTAAACCTAGCGGGGGTGTTACTAAATAGTCTAGGGGCATAATTGTAAAGGGTCAGGGTTGTTTTTGTGGTTTAATTTAAAGCATAGGGTTTGTTTTGAAAGAAAAGAGTGAGAGAATAGAGGGGGGGCCAGTTTTGGATAAGTGGGAAAAGGGCGGGGGGGGGTATGGGCAAACAACCATCTTCTTCCTTCCTCCCTCACGACACAGAACGCAGGAGGCAGGGAGGCCGACCGTGGAAGGGGGGAGGGGCGCCGGCGACCCAAGCCATGGGGGCGCCCGGGAAGTGGGGCAAAACAAAGAGGAGGTCGAGGGCAACTCATTCCGCTCCTCACCTTGGTCGGGGACGGACTGTGGAGGGAGATCGACGGCGGCGGGCGGTCTGCAACCCGGAACGGCACGGGCGGCGCTGGTGGAGGAGATGGAGAGCTCGGGGAGGAGAGGGAATTGGTCGTGGAGGTGCGGGACGAGGTGGGGAGCCGGTCCGGCCCTTTGTAGGCGCGGGAAGGTCGGTTTAGCGAGGATATTTTGAGCTTCGCGGAGCTCCAATGGCCGGCAATGGAGGTTCGGGAAAAATCCCAGCGTGGACTCCGCCGGCCGGGATTCTCGGTCGATTGGCGCCGTGGTGAGTTGACTCGTCGTGCAGGGCTGCTGTGGTCGTGGAGGGGAGGCCGTCGGGGGAGTAATGGTGGCCGGTTTGGAGGTGACGCCTCGGCCCCGGTCTTCGTGTGTCGGGGAGAGGGAGGGGGCGGCGCCGGCCGGCGGACCGCGGGGGCGCCCCCCGGCGTGCTTCCTTGGAGAGCTCGGTCGGCCGGGAGGTGACCGGGAGGGGGCGCCGGTCTTGGAGGAGGGGGGCGCGGCTCGCGGGGTCGCGGCCCGGAGGCGCGCGAGGAGAGGGGGGGGGCGGTCAGGCACGGCCTGGCCGCGGGAGGAAGGAGGACGGTGGGAAAAAAGGAAAAGAAAAAGGAGAAAAGGGAAAAGAAAACGAATAAAAGGAAAATAGGGGAAGAAAAATAGAAAAAAGGAAAATAGGGGAAGAAAAATAGAAAAGGGATTTTAGAAAATTAGGAGAAATTCCTAGGAAAAATTAGGAGAAGGGTTTTTGTGGGTTTTCTGGTTTTTCGGGCGTCGGCGTGATTTTCGAGACGGCGGTGATGGCGAGGCGGACCGGCCGGCGGGACCGCGGCGTGCGCGGGATTCCCGCGTGGTGGCCGACCGTGGTGCCGGGGCGGCACGCGACGGGCGACGGCCCGAGTGTGGGCGGTGCCAGCTGGATTCGCGGCACGCTCGCCGAGGGTGAGAGAGGGAGAAGGTGACCGGGGTTTCGAAAGGGGGGGGGGTAAATGAGCTCAGCGGGAAAGTTTTTAAAACACACATGATTTATTAGGTGATTTATTAGGAGCTAAAAACGCGGGCGTTACACGTGCGAATCCGCTCGATGGCAGAGGGGCACGCCATGGATTGCCCCTCCAGCTCCAAGAGCTGGTCACGCAGGGCCTCCGCCCGGTACGCCAGCCAGCCATCCCGGGTCCTCAGGGCCTCGGCGAGGGCGTCGAGAGCGTCGCGCTGCTCCCGGAGCTGGCGGAGCTCAGCGCTCATCTGGGCGAGAGCGCCGTACCTGTCGCGGGCGCGGTGCTCCGTGGGACCCACCCGCGGACGGTACGACGCTCTAGACGGAGACCAATGAGCGTCGCGCCACGAGAAACAAACACGAAGACGACAGAACAAGGAAAAAAGCAACGGCATCATACCTGGAAGACATGCCACGCAGGGCCACCGTGGATCTGCAGCGCCTCGTTCAATGCTCAGTTGAGCGAAGCGCCGTGGCCGCGCAGCTCCTCCCACAGCTGCTGCTCCTCTTGGGCGTCGGCGAAGAGGGGGGATGGCGCGTCGACGTGCTCCTGCCCCTGCCCCGGGCCCGCCGCTGGACCGCTCGAGCCGGGGGGCGGCGTGGGACGAAGAGGCCTCGACGCCGTGCCTCGAGCCCCCAGCCACCATGTGGCCTTCCCACCGTCTGACGAGCGCCCCCGCTCGAGGCTCGGGGCTGGTGTGGGTAGGTTTCCCCACTGGTCCCACCCAGGCGGCGGGGTGTCGTCTTCTGGAATCTCCACCACCGTCGCCAGGGAGCCGGCGGCGAGGGCGGGCTCTGCGGCGGCGCGGCGACCTCCGCCGCCGGGTCGCGCCACCGCGGCTCGCGGACTCCTGCCGCGCGCGCGGCGACCTCCGCCTCCCGGCGGCGCCCTCGGTGGCCGCGGGCGCCCGACGCGCCTCCATGGCCGACGACGCCGGCAATGCCACTACGACCGGCGCCGCCGGCCGCGCCTCCGCCACCGGTTGCGCCCTCGGCCACGGCCGGCTCTTGTCGCGCCTCCCGCCGCCGCCCGCCGCGGCTCCACGGTCGACGTCGCCAACCGAGACCCCGATGCCTTGGCCGCGCCCGCGAGGCCCCGCTCACTTGTTGCCGCCGTGCTTGCTCCCGCCCGCGGCGCCCTCGACGAGCGCCGCCTAGTAGGGACGGATGCGTCCGCCCTCAGCACCTTGGCCGGTGCGAGGGGGGGCACGGTTGGCGCCACCCTGCGGACATGGAAACAAATCGTCAGACCCCCGCCTGTCGGGCACGCGACCCCTCGAAAGGCAACTCCTTACCTCAAGGAGGAGAAGGCTCGCTTCCTCTTCCTCGAGGTCCCCGCCGACGTCGTGGGCGCGGCCGGCGCGACCGCCGCCGGCCTCCGGCCACCTCCACCGCACGCACGGGCTCCGCGCGCGCGCGCGGGCTCCTCCGTGGTGCGAGCCGGCGCGCCTCCGCGGCTCGTGCCGCCTCTATCGTAGATCGCCCGGTGGCGGGCGCCCTCGCGCGCCGCCGCGGCGATGGTTCTCCTACCGCCGCAGCCGCTCCGGTGACGGGGGGGCAGGCTCCCACCTATCGGGGAGAACCTGCCCCCTGTCTTCTTCCTCCTCTTCCTCCTTTTCTCGTCCGACGACGAGTACTCCTCTGTCCCCGGCGAGGAGAGTCCCTGCTGCTCGCGCAGCCGGAACTCCTCGCTCCTCTGCTCCCGGCGCTCCCGTCGCCACACGTTGCGCTCCCTCCTGCGATCCACTCGCTCCCGCTCCCGCTCTCACCGCTGCGCCGCGCGTGCGAGCGCGCGCGGGACCGAGGCGTGGGTGGGTCGGACCGCGCGGCGTTCAGACGCACCATCTGCGGTGGTCAGGCGAAGCCTTAAAACGCGCCGGAAACCCAAAAAACCGGCAAAACAAGAAAGGAAGTCAAGAAATCCACTCACCAATTGGCCGACGGGAAGCATCTCGAATGCCCACAGGGACACGTCATCACAACGCCCCGGCCTGAGGTCGATGGGGCGCCGTGCCCGGGTGGCCGCGTACGACCGCGGGAAGGGGTCCCGCAGCAGCCGTGACTCCGCCAACGCGACGGGGTCCACGTCCTCGCTCATCTCGAAGATGCGGAGCCGCCTCTCCATCAGAGGGACGATCCACTAGTGGTAGAGGTTGGCGAGGACGCATCCCGCGGTCAGCCCGCAGTCCGCCAGTTTCTTTAGCGCGGCCACGAGCGAGTCCAGCCGCGCCTGGTGCGAGGGCGGAGACACCCCGTGGTACCAGGAGGCGGCCCTCTCCTTGAGCACCTTGCCGGTGTAGGGGGAAGGCCAGGGTCGGCGTTGCGGAGGTAGAACCACCCCGCTCCCATTCCGCGTTGTTGGAGGTCATCGTGCAGGGGATGTATTCCTCCCTGCGCGAGCTCCGCACCGCGAGCGCAAAGCCGCCGGCGCGCGCCGCGCGGTGAGTCCTCAGCTTCGATGTGGCCAGCGTATGCAGTTCCACGCGGAAGAGGTGGACCCAGAGATCCCAGTTTACCGGGATCCCCAGGAAGCCTTCGCAGACGCCGATGAAGGCATCTAGGCCCCTAATTCGTGTTTTGGTAATTAATGACAATCATTATGGACTAACAATTTTATTTGAGTTATAAGAATAGGTTAGTCCGGTGAAACGATGAGATCATGTGGGGAACATGAGAAGGTCTTGGTTGACTTATGTTGGAAAGGGCTCAAGGCAAAGGTAAAAGTTAGGGTTTTGCTTTTACCGGTCATAAGGTGATTAGAGGATGTTATATGACCAGGTTAATAGGATAGATAGCCGTACTATCAAGAGGGATCAATTTCATTGGCTTGACTTTACATAGTGCCACTTGGATCAAAAGTTTGCATGCATTGCATTTAGATGAGTGGCAGTTTCTCTTGGTAAAATGTTTTCATTGAAAATCAAATAAAAAACAAGTTTTCTGGCTTCTGGCGGACAATCTGGGCCCTTCGGGCGGACGGTCCGTGGTTGGTTGGTTTTTATTTAATAACTGAGTTTTTGGCAAAAGATTTCGAGAAAATGCGCTTCAGGGCGGACGGTCCCGCGGGGACCGGGCGGACGGTCCGCCGGACCGGGCGTTCGGTCCCACGAGGTGCCGCGGACGGTCCGTTATTTGCAACGAAACGAGGTGCTTGCTCGGGGTCCGGGCGGACGGTCCGCGGCCGGCCGCGGACGGTCCGTGTTGGCCGGGCGGACGGTCCGCGTGGCCCCGGCGGACGGTCCGCCCGACCCAACGCGCGGCCCGCCTCGGCCCGTTGACCTGGCGATTTTACCGTTGGAATTCAAACGCGGACCGTCCGCGAGGGCATCGCGGACAGTCCGCGAGGCACGCGTTTTGTGTCTAACAGCTAGTAACGGAAAGGGGGAGTTTTTATACTCCAAGCCCGGGGTTGGAGAGCCTCTCTTGGCACTTTTAAAGGTTCATACTCCCTTGTAGAGCTCTCTCTCCCCTCTCTCTCACTCACTTGACTTAGTGGTGGTATTCTTTGTGAGATTGAGAGTTTCTAGTGCATTGCATCAAGGTTTTGATCTTTGTGGCACTAGGGAATCATCAAGCAAGTGGTTGATTTGTTACTCTTGGAAGTTGCCGCTTCCTAGACGGCTTGGTGGTGGAAGAATCCGTTGAAGCTCGCAAGAAGATTGTGCGTGGCTCCGCATTTCATGTTGTGAGAGGTATTGTGCTCACCTCACCGGAGCGGTAAAGAGCAACTCTAGTGGAATCGAGGTGTGGAGTGGTTCTCTTGTTCTAACCGGCTCAAGATCAAGTGGTGTCTTGATAGAGGAGCGGTTGAACATTGAATCCACCTCAACGTGGATTAGGGGTGACCGGCAAGTCATCGATACCACGGGATAAAATTCGTCTCTTGTGCTCGGTTATCTCTTTCCTCAATTTCCCTTCAAGCACTTCACTTTGAGCATTCTATTTCTAGAAGTTGTTGTTTATCTTGTCACCCTAGGCCGCAAAACCCCAACATAGGAATAGAGTAGGTAGAGATTTATTTCTCCTTGTGGTTCTAATTCAATTTCTCTAGTGTTGTGGTTTTAGTTTTTAAACCGCCTATTCACCCCCTCTCTAGTCGGTATCCTAGATCCTACAAGTGGTATCAGAGCCGAGGACTCCTTGTTTGAGAGATTTAACCATCTCGGAGTAGGATAAATGGGTGAGGAGGATAAGTTTCATGTTGGGAAGCCACCGGTCTTTGATGGGAACAATTATGACTATTGGAAGAAAAGAACGGAAGTTCACTTTAAGGCCTTGGGAAGAGAATTATGGAAAATTGTAATGGAAGGATATGTCATTTTGGATTCTAAGAATAAGACGGATCAAGATGATAAAAATGAAAAACTCAATGATAGAGCTTTGAGTGTTCTTTACAATGCTCTTGCTCTTAGTGAATTCAATAGAGTGAAGGGACTTGAGAAAGCAGATGAGATATGGGAGAAGCTTATGGAAATTTACGAGGGAACATCTACGGTTAAGGAGGCAAAACTTTATGAGTACAAGGGAAAGTTCAATGAGTTCACCATGAAGAAGGATGAAGATGTTTCAACTATGTTCAACCGGTTGAATGATATAGTGAATGAACTCAAGTGTCTTGATTTTGATGTATCAAACAAAGATTTCTCTCACAAGTTCCTTAGGTGCCTTCCGGCAAAATATGAGACAATTGTGACCTTACTTGTGAGGAGTGATTTGAGTAAGATGACTCCTACGGAGGTGCTTGGTGAAGTGCAAACTCATGATTTATTCAAGCAATCACAAAAGGAAGTTCAAGGCCAATTAATCAATGAAGAGAAGAAAAATATTGCTCTCAAGGCCAAGGCTACTCAAGAGGAAAATGATGATGAGAACCAAGATATTGACTCCGATGAAGAAATGGCTCTTATTGTAAAGGGACTTAGAAGAATCATGAAGAAGAAGAAGTTTGGGAAGATGGGGCAATCTTCAAAGAAGAATCCTTTTGAAGGAAAAGATTGTTTCAATTGTGGTGAAATTGGACATATATCAATTAATTGTCCAAACAAGAAAGAAGATAAATATGGCAAGAATAAAGACAAGAAGAGTATACCTAAGAGGAAGAAATATTACAAGAAGGAGAAGAATGGTCAAGCATATTTTGTTGAGTGGGATTCCGATGCAAGCTCCGATGAAGAAGATGATGACAAGCCTTCAAGAGGACTTGCCCGGGTTGCTATCAAGGAAGCTCCTTCACTCTTCTCTAAGCCATATTGTCTCATGGCAAAAGGTGAATCTAAGGTAATAATCGACGATGACGATGATGATTGTGATAGTGATAATGATGATAATGCTTTATCTTATGATGATCTTGTCGCCATGATTATTAAGTCCGATGACAAATTGCTCTTGGAGAGATCAAAGTTGAAGGATTTGGAGTTGAAAAATATTTCACTTCAAAATTCTTTTGAGGAGCTAAAGACTACTCATGAAAATCTAAAGATTTCCCATGAAACACTTAACATTTCTTGGGAAACTCTAAAAGATGAGCATGAGAAGCTTAAGGAAGCTCACAACTCTCTCCTTGCACAAGATGTCAAAGGAAAAATGAGTATGGGTGTTGAATGTAATATATTGAATGCTCCTCTTTGTTCATCTAACCCATCTTGTAGCACAAGCACTAGCTCTTGCATTAGTGAGGATATGTCTTATGAATCTTTATTATTGGAGAATGAATCTTTGAAAAAGGAGATTGAGTGCTTATCTAATGATCTTGCACGTTATTTTGGAAGTCATGTTCGGTTTAATCATATTTGGACAAATCAAAAATTCACCTTAAATAAAGATGCACTTGGTTACTTGCCCAAGAAAGGAAAGGAGGCTTTCATTCCTAAGGAAAGTATCTTTGTAAATTCAAATGTTTCCTTTGAGGAAGAAGAAAAGATTAAGATGTGCCATAAGTGCAAGACAAGGGTTGGTGTGGATCACCAATGCAAGAGCAAGAAGACCATATCCTTGGATCCCTCATATATTCTTAAGAAAGATTCTAAGGGAGTTGTTTGTGCTCATTATGTTGGTCGCTCTCTCGGTAGTAGTAAAAAGAAATCTATTTGGGTGCCTAAAATTTTGGTCACTAACATTGAAGGACCCAAGAAAATTTGGGTACCTAAAACAAAGTAATTTCTTTTGTAGGTGAACTATAAAGCCGGAGGAAGACATTGGGTAATTGATAGTGGTTGTACAAATCACATGACCGGTGAAAGGAAAATATTCTCTCATCTTGATGAAGACATTTCCGATTTTGATAACATCACTTTTGGAGATGATAGCAAAGGAGGCGTAAAAGGCATTGGTGAAATACCTATCTCTAAAGATTATAATCTCTCTAATGTCTTGCTAGTTGATTCTCTTAATTTCAATTTGCTATCTATTGCTCAACTTTGTGACAATGGCTATAAATGTACTTTCACTAGTAATGATTTTGAGGTAACCTCACTTGATGGGAAAGATTCTATTTTTAAGGGCTTTCGTCATGAGAGCTTATATCTAGTGGATTTCTCATCGAAAAAGGCAAATTTGACTACTTGCTTATTCTCAAAGGCCTCTATGGGATGGTTATGGCATAGAAGACTTGGCCATGTTGGTATGAAACAACTCAACCGATTGGTGAAACATGACTTAGTTCTTGGCTTGAAAGATGTAAAATTTGAGAAAGATAAATTATGTAGTGCTTGTCAAGCCGGAAAGCAAGTTGCCAACTCACATCCTAGCAAGAGTACTATGTCAACCTCAAGACCATTGGAATTACTACATATGGATTTATTTGGTCCTACTACCTATAGAAGCATTGGTGGCAATACCTATTGTCTTGTAATTGTGGATGATTATTCAAGATACACATGGGTATTCTTTCTTCATGACAAAGCTATTACATGTGATATTTTCAAGTCATTTGTGAGAAGAGCCGAAAATGAATTTGAGCTAAAATTGAAGAAAGTTAGAAGTGACAATGGTAGTGAGTTCAAGAACACCAATGTTGAAGAGTTTTGTGATGAGAAAGGAATCAAGCATGAGTTTTCAACTACATATACACCGGAACAAAATGGTGTTGTTGAGAGGAAGAATAGAACCTTAATTGAGATGGCAAGATCAATGCTAGATGAGTACAAAGTTTCGGATTCTTTTTGGGCCGAAGCTATCAACACCGCTTGCCATGCCTCTAATAGGCTATATTGTCATAGATTCTTCAATAAAACACCTTATGAACTTCTAAATGGAAGAAAGCCAAATATTTCATATTTCCGGGTTTTTGGTTGCAAGTGCTATATCTTGAGAAAAGGATCTCGGTTGTCTAAATTTCAAAGTAAATGTGATGAGGGATTCCTTCTTGGATATTCTTCAAATTCCAAAGCCTATAGAGTATACAACAAGTCTAAAGGATTTGTTGAGGAAGCATATGATGTGCAATTTGATGAAACTTTGGGCTCTCAAGATGAAAAAGAGAATTTAGATGATGTGAGAGGTGAAGAATTAAGCAAAGCAATGAAGACTATGGCAATTGGGGATATCATGCCTAGAGAAGAAGATGATGATGAAGATCCATCGGTATCTATTGAAGTTAACCCATCCACTTCCACAATAAATGATAATGTTCAACAAGATGGTAACTCAAGCAATAATGACTCACCTCAATAAGATAATCAAATATCCCACATAACCACACCTTCTACATCAACTCAAGAACCAATTGATCAACCAAGAATTCATCATCAAGTCGCCAAAGATCACCCTATTGATCAAATCATGGGTGACATTAGTAAGGGTGTTCAAACTCGATCTCGTGTTGCTTCTTTTTGTCAACATTATTCTTTTGTCTCTTTCCATGAGCCTAAGCGTGTAGATGAAGCACTTAATGATCCGGATTGGGTTATCTCCATGCAAGAAGAATTAAATAATTTCACTAGAAATGAAGTTTGGGAGTTAGTTGAAAGACCCAAGAATCATAATGTTATTGGTACTAAATGGGTCTTCCGTAACAAAGAAAATGAAGATGGTATTGTTGTGAAGAACAAGTCAAGATTAGTTGCTCAAGGTTATACTCAAGTAGAGGGATTGGATTTTGATGAAACTTTTGCTCCCGTAGCTAGACTTGAGGCCATAAGAATCTTGCTTGCTTATGCTTGTTCCCGCAACATCAAGTTATATCAAATGGATGTCAAAAGTGCTTTCTTAAATGGGAAAATTAGTGAACTAGTATATGTAGAGCAACCTCCCGGTTTTGAAGATCCTACAAAGCCTAATCATGTGCACAAGCTCTCTAAGGCATTATATGGGTTGAAACAAGCCCCTCGTGCTTGGTATGAAAGGCTTCGGGACTTTCTTCTTTCAAATGGCTTTAAAATTGGAAAGGTTGATACTACATTGTTCACCAAGAAAATTGGAAATGACATCTTTATTTGTCAAATTTATGTTGATGATATCATCTTCGGTTCAACTAATGAAGATTTTTGTAAAGAATTTGGAGAAATGATGTCTAGGGAATTTGAAATGTCTATGATTGGTGAATTGAGTTTCTTCCTTGGTCTTCAAATCAAACAATTGAAGGAAGGCACTTTTGTTTGCCAATCTAAATATGTGAGGAACATCTTAAAGAAATTTGGCATGGAAGATGCAAAACCCATCAAAACTCCTATGGCTACTAATGGACATCTTGATCTTGATGAGGGAGGTAAACCGGTTGATCTTAAGCTTTATAGGTCCATGATTGGTAGTTTGCTTTATCTTACCGCATCTAGGCCCGATATCATGTTTAGTGTGTGCATGTGTGCTAGATTTCAAGCCGCTCCAAAAGAATGTCATTTGACCGCCGTAAAGCGTATCTTGAGATATTTGAAGTATTCTCCTAACATTGGTCTTTGGTATCCAAAGGGTGCTCAATTTGAATTAGTAGGGTTTTCGGACTCGGATTATGCCGGTTGCAAGGTTGATAGAAAGAGCACTTCCGGAGGTTGCCAATTGCTTGGACGGTCACTTGTTTCTTGGTCATCTAAGAAGCAAAATTCAGTGGCTCTTTCAACCGCCGAAGCGGAATATATCTCGGCGGGGAGTTGTTGTGCTCAATTACTATGGATGAAGCAAACACTTCTTGACTATGGTGTGAAATTCAAGGAAATTCCTCTCTTATGTGACAATGAAAGTGCTATCAAGATTGCAAACAATCCGGTTCAACATTCTAGAACCAAGCATATTGACATTCGGCACCATTTTCTTAGAGATCATGTAAGTAAAGGGGATATCAAGATTGATGGAGTAAGCACGGACAATCAATTGGCGGATATATTTACCAAGCCTTTGGATGAATCTCGGTTTTGCAAGTTGAGAAATGAGCTAAATGTGATTGATATCTCAAATGTGGCTTGAGAACTAGCACATGTGTTTATCCATATGCTTTTGTCTATCTCTCTTGTTAATTTCTATCGTATCTCTTGTCTTTTAGTTTCATAAAGCTTGCTTTTGCATATTTTCTTTACCATTACTCAGCACATTGCATCATTAAATAAATTTCTCTTCTTATTCTTGAGCAATGATCCCAAAGGAAATCCCTGAAAAATCACTTTTTAAAGTTAATTCACGCTGAAATCAAAAAGGAGGTCGGACCGTCCGTCTCAACTGGGCGGACCGTCCGGCTGCTCCTGGCGGACTGTCCGCCAGGGCAGCGCGGACCGTCCGCGTGGTTCGTGGGGCAAGGGTGCGGCTCTGGACGTTCTGGAAGCTTTAACGGACCGTCCGCGCCCGCGGGGCCGGACCGTCCGCGCGCCGCCTCGCGGACCGTCCGCGGGGGTGTCGCGGAGTGTCCGCCCGTGTCGCGCGCGGGTGGGTCCCAGGCCGCGGGATGAAATCGACCCAGCCCTCTTCTCCCTTTCCTCCACCGAAGGCATTTGCTTCCTATCTTCTTCCTCTTGCCCTCTCTCAAAGAAAAGAGCCCCCTCTTAGGGATTTTGATTAGGGTCCTCCCCGGACAGTCCGAGCACATCCCCGGACTCTCCGCGAAG
This sequence comes from Cenchrus americanus, assembly GCA_947561735.1. NCBI lineage: Eukaryota > Viridiplantae > Streptophyta > Magnoliopsida > Poales > Poaceae > Cenchrus > Cenchrus americanus. The sequence goes on along the minus strand of OX387241.1, from coordinate 24,484,686 downwards.
TTCTCCACCATGTCATCCGGGTACTTTTTCGAATCTCTCTGTCTATCTCTTGGATTTTGAGCAAGGAGGTGGTTAGGGTTTGGAGGTGTGATCTAAAATCCGTCCATGATTTCACGATTTTGGCTTGGTGAATGTGTTTGGGGTATCAATGTAGTGTTGTGGCAAAATTTTGGTAAAGAAATTTTGGTTTTTGATGAAGTTATGAGGTTGGAAAGGATCGGTGTCACTATTCATGGGGCGCCTGCCGTCACAGACCGGGCGGACCGTCCGCCGCCCCCTCGCGGACGGTCCGCGCGGCCCCCCCGCCGCGGCTCCCATGCACGGTGCCCTCTCGAATGGGGTTCATTATCAATTCAAATTGCTTCCTAAAGTTAATACTCATTGAAATGTATGGTTTTGACAGTGCTCGCAAGTCTATAGCTTCTCTCACTAAAAAGGTGACCAAAAAGGTCACATCAAAGAAGAAGGGCAAGGATGTTGGGACATCGAAGAGGCGGAGAAAAGATGATACCTCTGAGGAAGAAGAGGAACCTGACAATCCAAATGACAGCGACTTCAATCCGGCCGATGAAGCGGCAAGTGCCTCATTCATGATAGATGAAGATGATATAAGTCAAGGGGGAGGTAACAATGTTGAAATCATTGATGTGGTTAATTACACAGCTCCTAGAAGGCAGTGGACCCAAAGAGAGTTTGCTATTGCTAGAAATGAAAATGCTTATAATCAACCCCGTGACACCCACAATTTATTCTTCCACACTCTTGTGCAAGAACAAGCATTTTTCAGTAGTTTGATGGAGTGCACGATTTTCTCTCATCAAAGAGTTGATTTTGATTATCTTGAGTCTAAAACTGTCCTTGCTGGGGTGGCAACAAAATTTGAGAATTTGAGGTTAAAACCATTTCTTCAAAGATATATGTGACTTGGAATGATACAATAGTTAGACAATTCTATGCAACTTATGAAATGGATTTCATAGGGAAGAAAATGAAATGGATGACCGGTAAAAGTGAGTATGAAGCCACATTTGCGGAATTTGCGGTACTAATCATCTTAACTATGAGTATTTTAGTGAGGGTATTGATGTTTATAACGAGGATATTCTTGAAGATACGAAACTTGTATTTTATGAGCACCGGCACTCTTAATGCAACCATAATGAACTGCCTGTCATCAGGACTTAGACACCATCCAGCAGCCATCAACAACATCATTAGGCACACTTTTATGCCTAAAAGTGGTAATAAGGATAAAGTCCGGGAACATTATTGGAATGTGATTGATTATGTTATGAATGGAACTAGATTTGATGTTGTGAAGCTTATTCTTGATCAAATGATTTGCAAGAAACGTCTTGTTCGAGATAGTATCTATTTTGCCCCCTACATTATGTCATTGATCAAGATAAAGACAGGGTTCAATGGGTTATGTGATGTGAAGCATGAACTTTATCGCCCATTTTACAATGCTAAAGCCTTTTTGAACAAGCCATTGACACCCTATGGACGGAGAAGCGAGAGGCTCACAATATTGCGAGAAAATATTGAGGCTCATGGTGGTGATGATGAAAATGCAAATGTTGGAAACTTGGGCAATGTTAATGTTGATGAGGGTACTTATGCTATGCCTCCTCCTCCTCCAGTTCCTCCTATGCGGCCATAGTGGGAGCCTCTGCTAGGATACTTTGATTCCTATTTTGCTAATATTCAACGAGTTAATGAACTCTCGGTTTCAGCAAATGCGATCGGGGTTTCAATCTCACTTTGAGGCATATGGACAACGGATGACCGACACCTTTCGGACTATGCGGCGGAATTTTCAAGCATCGATTGATACTAGTCCGGACACCTTTGGTCATCACGTCTATAATACTATGCATGATCCCATGATGCGGCGGTTGGGTGAAATGCGGATCGATCTTCGAATGATCTCGGTGCCCTCAATGATAGATTCTCTCGGATGTCCACCTCCGAGCGGTATCGGCGGTTACATGATCGGCGGACACAACTTCAAAGCACGATGTCCATGCCCTGAACACAGCTTTTGGAGATTTCAGAGATCATTTTTATCATTACTATCCGGCTCCTGCTCCACCACCAGAGTTCTGTCCCCCTCCGCCTTTCTATCCTCCTCCGCCGCCGCCACAGGATGACTAGGCCCTTTTGGTATTTGATGCCAAAGGGGGAGAGAGAATTGGAGGAGTGTGTGTTTTCTAGGGGGAGCTCACTTTGCTAGCATGAATTTGGAACTCTTTGCATTGCATTTACATGTTTAATTTCGGTCTTGCATGAACTTCGTGTGGCTTGTAATAATTTTTGTGAGACTTACGTTTTGTTGTGTGATGTGTTTGAGAACTAGAACTTGTGGCTATCTTGTGATGTTCTATAATTATGATCTTGCTTTGTTTATCTTATGGTTTGTTCTAGTTCCTATAGTAGTTTTTGATGCTAACCCTTAATCCCTTTGGATATATATTTGTGGTTGTTGCCTTGATCTCTATTTTGTAGGGAAACTCCGTCAAAATTTATCATATTTATGCATATATGTGAAAATCAAATGGAAATTACATGCACATATGTAGGGGGAGTTATCTCTATATTCTTGTTTTTGGAGACAATTACTCTATATATTTATTGAATTTATTTGAGAAGAGTAAGTGATTCCAAAACACAAAACCTTTATTATATCACTCCTTTAAATGGTTGTCATCAATTACCAAAAAGGGGGAGATTGAAGGCATCTAGGCCCCTAATTCGTGTTTTGGTAATTAATGACAATCATTATGGACTAACAATTTTATTTGAGTTATAAGAATAGGTTAGTCCGGTGAAACGATGAGATCATGTGGGGTACATGAGAAGGTCTTGGTTGACTTATGTTGGAAAGGGCTCAAGGCAAAGGTAAAAGTTAGGGTTTTGCTTTTACCGGTCATAAGGTGATTAGAGGATGTTATATGACCGGTTAATAGGATAGATAGCCGTACTATCAAGAGGGATCAATTTCATTGGCTTGACTTTCCATAGTGCCACTTGGATCAAAAGTTTGCATGCATTCCATTTAGATGAGTGGCGGTTTCTCTTGGTAAAAGGTTTTCATTGAAAATCAAAAGAAAAACAAGTTTTACGGCATCGGCGGACGGTCCGGCCCTTCGGGCGGACGGTCCGTGGGTGGTTTGTTTTTATTTAATAACGAGTTTTTGGCAAAAGATTTCGAGAAAATGCGCTTCGGGGCGGACGGTCCCGCGGGGACCGGGCGGACGGTCCCGCCGGACCGGGCGGACGGTCCGCGAGGTGCCGCGGACGGTCCGTTATTTGCAACGAACGAGGTGTTGCTCGGGGTCCGGGGCGGACGGTCCGCGGCCGGCCCGCGGACGGTCCGTGTGGGCCGGGCGGACGGTCCGCGTGGCCCTGGCGGACGGTCCGCCCGGCCCAACGCGCAGCCGCCTCAACCGTTGACCTGGCGATTTTACCGTTGGAATTCAAACGCGGACCGTCCGCGAGGGCATCGCGGACAGTCCGCGAGGCACGCGTTTTGTGTCTAACGGCTAGTAACGGAAAGGGGGAGTATTTATACTCCAAGCCCGGGGTTGGAGAGCCTCTCTTGGCACTTTTAAAGGTTCATACTCCCTTGTAGAGCTCTCTCTCCCCTCTCTCTCACTCACTTGACTTAGTGGTGGTATTCTTTGTGAGATTGAGAGTTTCTAGTGCATTGCATCAAGGTTTTGATCTTTGTGGCACTAGGGAATCATCAAGCAAGTGGTTGATTTGTTACTCTTGGAAGTTGCCGCTTCCTAGACGGCTTGGTGGTGGAAGAATCCGTTGAAGCTCGCAAGAAGATTGTGCGTGGCTCCGGATTTCATGTTGTGAGAGGTATTGTGCTCACCTCACCGGAGCGGTAAAGAGCAACTCTAGTGGAATCGAGGTGTGGAGTGGTTCTCTTGTTCTAACCGGCTCAAGATCAAGTGGTGTCTTGATAGAGGAGCGGTTGAACATTGAATCCACCTCAACGTGGATTAGGGGTGACCGGCAAGTCATCGATACCACGGGATAAAATTCGTCTCTTGTGCTCGGTTATCTCTTTCCTCAATTTCCCTTCAAGCACTTCACTTTGAGCATTCTATTTCTAGAAGTTGTTGTTTATCTTGTCACCCTAGGCCGCAAAACCCCAACATAGGAATAGAGTAGGTAGAGATTTATTTCTCCTTGTGGTTCTAATTAAATTTCTCTAGTGTTGTGGTTTTAGTTTTTAAACCGCCTATTCACCCCCCCTCTAGTCGGTATCCTAGATCCTACAGCCGACGAACATGGCCACCTGCGAGATTGCGTTCGACGTGAAGTTGTGCAGCTCCACGCCGTAGTGGTAGCACAGGGCCCGCATGAAACGGCTCGCCGGCGCCGCGAAGCCGCGCTCGTGGAAGCGGACGAAGCTGATGACGTAGCCGTACGGCGGGTTGGGAACTCGGTCCCTCTCCGACGGCACGATCCACTCCGTGGGCTGCCCATCCGCGTTCGCCGCCAGCTGGCCGCCGGACACCAGCAGATTCAGAGATAGCGTCGTCACCGTCGAGCGCTCCCACGCCAGCGGGTCGATGATGGTGATGGGCTGCTGGGGAGCCATGCGAATGGGTGGGGGGACGAGGAACGGGAGGCAAGAGCAGAGGCGCGAAGGCAAGAAAGGCTCGGGGGCTGGAGTGCGAGAGGCAGGGACAGCAGACGCTAAGTGCAAAGGTAAAAAACCGCCCCTCCTCAGCCTATCGGATTTATAGGACGCGAGGCGTGCTCTCCGGAGCGCACGCCCCGCGCGCATTAACTGCAGGTGAAATATTCCCTCACTGACGAGCGGGGCCCACCACGACCGCGGCAGCCGCATAACCGCACGCGCGCCATCATCACGGCGCGATGAATGGGAGGGCCGCGGCGAGGCGGTCATGTCCGCCTGCCCACTCCGCCCACTACGTGCGCGGCCGCGGCGCCTGAAAAGGCGTGCCCGCGGCGCGTGACTATAGCCGCGACTGCGGGCATTAAATGGCCCTGTCCCTTACCAAGTAAGGAAGACCCTCGAGCGGCCCGAGCCCCTGGCTCAAATAAGACCGACCCTCGAAGGGTGCGTATATCGACCAGTGGCCTCGAAGCCTGTTCAAGGTAAACGGGTGCCACAGGTGCCCTCGATCTACTGATCAGCGGTTCGATGACCAGCACGGCTGAGAACCCTCTAGATACGCATATGCAAAAGGGCGGGAGCACTCCGCTGCTACCCCGCACGGCCCTACTGATCAGGGGTTCGAAGCCTGACCCTCGACGGGTTCGAACGGGTGCCCTAGATCACCAGAGTCTAGGACGATGAGGGCGCGCACATTCGAGCCTTTCCTCGAGCCCACCGGCTCGAGGGCGCCCCACATGTCGTGTTCAAGAGCCAGCGAGGGCAGCTAGCTGGGGGGATCCCACCGAGGGAGAGCTTCCGCGCCCTCGGTCCCTAGCGAATGGGACCGAGCCCCACCTAGCAAAACCCGCGAAAGCAATTTAATGGACAAGTCTCCGGACCACGAGCCTACCCTTATCGAACGGGGCACGGGCGTCCACTTGAACCACCCGCCAACAGCTCGACGAGGAATCCACAATTTGCGACCCGACCGATGGGGGTCGTGGAGACCTCACCCTCCGTCCCGCGGAAGGATGGCGAGGGCGCATTTAAAACAAGACGAAGAGCTCGCCCCGATCGCCTTGAATGGGCCCAGGCTCGGGGGCTCGACGCACGGCTACACCTCCTGGGATGCGCCGAACGCGGAAGATATCAGTTGCGCGTGCGTCACCGAAGCCGGCTGCGACATCGTCGATGCCGGTTGAGACATGTACCACGCCCGCTGATAAAATTCCGCGAAAAAACCCCTGCAGGAGCACTCACGCTCCTGCAGGGCTTCTGGGGCTAGACCCGCGGGTCCGCTGACGCGGCCCCACGGAAAGGCGTTTGCGACCGGGAGAGGAGAACGTCCTATCAGTAGGATCCAGCATCTGGGGGAACCTAATCGGTACGCCCACAGATGCTCGGGGGCTACTGTCGGGGACAGCCACGAGGGTCCCCTAAAAAACTTGGGGAATCCTGCTTAAAACCTGTAAAAAACACAAAACACAAAACACTCCTCGAGCATAACCCAAAACATATGCAGACAGCACAGCCCACGTCGCGATGGCCCCCACGGCCCACCAGTGCGGCCCAACAAGGCACCCCCTCAAGCGAGGTCCGCCTCGCTTGAGGGCTCACACCCCCCTCGAGCGGGCTCCGCCTCGCTCTAGGGCTCCCGCACGGGCGCACCTGCTCCCGCACCCGGGCACAAGCATTTAATGCTCTGACACAGCAGAGCCGCGCCATCACGCGCCTGGGAATCACGCCCCGGCGCTGTTCTGCCAACTCCCTAGGGGAAACCATCCCCGCCACTGTGAGGGACTGTGCGACGAGGACGGTGTCAGCTCTGTGACACTGTGCCGCCTACTTTAGTACGGCTAACGCGCCACGCCCTCGAAGGGGGGCCGGCCGCACCCTCGAGCCCTCTTCCCGTTACTCTGCAAGGTCAAACCGTGACATCAGGCCGTCGGGAGCGCCATCCCCGTCGGCCGTCGGTCCCGTGCGGCCATCCCCACCCCCTGCCGGCGCCACGTCGTGCACTGCTACAACAACTCCGACGCTGTTGGGCACGCGGGGACGGGACGCCGCCACGCCTGCCACTGTACCCCGTACGGATCGTCGTCAACGGCTCCCTGGAGCCCGCCTGGAGACGCCCCAGGCAACCACTACGCTTCTACCCTCGAGGCCGCCCCTGCTCAAGTACAGGGCACGCCACGACGCCATGACTGAAGTGAGATTCGCCAGGACAACCGTCAACTCCCCGACACTGTAAACCATACCATTACACGTAGCCAAATAGTGCGGCACGCCTGTAAATCGCCCTCTCCTTGGTCTATAAAAGGAAGGTGATCCCCCTCGCCGCGGGGGACGGAGGACACAAGACACCAGGCACGGGACAGCGGATAGCGATCGCTCAGACGCTCCCCGTCCTCCCCACGATATTGGCACTCGCCTCAATCACTCCTCTTGGGACTTGGAGGACACGCCTCCTCTCCCGCCTTGCTTGTAGCCGCCCCACTACAGGCACCCCGGTGTCAAGCAATATAGTGCCTCGAGCACACCCCTGCTAGACGTACGGCTCCGGCTGGAACCAGGATAAACCAAGTGTCCTTAGTTGCTTAGCACCGACCATCGAGGGACAGATCTCAACGCTTATTACTAGTTAGTGTCGGGACTACATTCCGCACCGACAGTTGGCGCCCACCGTGGGGCCCTGCGCGCTGAAGATCGACTCGTCACCAGCTCTCTCGATGGTGATTCGCACCGAGTACCGCGGTCAGCGATACTCCATGGGCAGCTCGGACGCCCTCCCGGCCGGATTCGAAATCCGGTTCGGGGGCCTGAACTTTCAGGCCACGGGGAACGGCTACCTGATGTGCCTCACTAACCGTGAGGAACTCCGCGCGCAGCGCCAAGCCGTGTCCGCCCCGGTCGCCGACGCACACATCACCGCGACACCAACACCCGCCAGCACGGACGCTGCGGGTCCATCGGTGCCACGGCGCCGCCGCCGCTCCGGCCAACGCTCGCGACGGGCGCGGTCGAACGTCGGCATGCGGCGCGCGTCTCCTCGCAACGCGACACGCCCGCCGGCACGACGACGGCCGCCCCGGCAGGGGAGCGCTCGGTCTCCGGACCGTGCTTCCCTATCGGTCTGCGCGGCGCCACGGCGGCCTACGTCGCCAACACCAACGTCAACACAACGATGCGTAGGGTTCCCCCTGGCCGCCACATCTTGGTTGCCAGGGACCCCAGCGCCTCCGCCGGTGGCGAGTCATCCCTAGGCTCCATCGACGAGCTGCCACCCACCACCTCGTATGGATACGCGGAGTGGGACTTCTCCGGCGTGCCGGACCCAGTGATGTTCAAGCGGTTCCTCGACGCCGCATACTACTGGTTCGGCTACTCCGACGACTCCAGTGCTGGGAGCTACGACCCCGCGCGGGAGTGCTGCGTCGTCATCGCCAACGACCCAGCAAACGCCGCCGACGTGGCGGGTGCCGGCGACGGAGGGGTTCCTCCCGCTCTGGGAACTGGACCGCGCCTGGCTGCGGGGCCAAGCGCCCCTCCCCCCTCACCGCCGAGGGGGGCGACATCAACGTGCAGCTGGCCCAGGCACGCGAGCTCGAGGCCAAGCTGGCAGAAGAATACCTCACGATGCAGTTGCTTCGCGCCTCTATCGCGGGGGAAGCCTCTGCACGCGGCGAACGCGTGCGTGAGCTGGGCAGACAAGCCCGCGATCGCATCAACGCCGACTTCAACATCGACAATCCGGGCACGCCCCCGCGAGCGAGCCAAAAGCTCATCGCTGTCGCGACACTGCTGCGGGCCATGCCCGCCCCTTCGACGCCCGAGGCGCGGAACCTGCACCGCGAAGCGCAGGCGCTCATCGAGCAAGCGGCCGTACAACAGGCCGAAAGCTCGGCGTCTCGCATCCGCCAACAGGGGAGCACGTGGGATGATGGGGGTGCGCAAGGCCCCGAGCCCTCGGTACACGCGGGCGGCGCGGTTGAGCGACCCGCCAACCCGGGCGCACGCCGGCCAAAGAACGGCTCCTCGACGCACGCGGGCAAGCCCGAGATGGCGACGCCCGCAACGTCATCAACGCCCGACGAACGAGCAAAGCGGAGGCGCGGGCGGCAGCAGGCTACCACCCTCGATGGGGTGGACGCTACGACAGCGATGAGGACCGCTCACCGACGCCGGAGCCCTCGGGAACCCGCGTGTTCAGCCGGGAGATCCGCATGGCGACCTTCCCCCAGCGCTTCCGCCAGCCCACGACGATCGTCAAGTACAACGGGGAGACGGACCCCCTGTGTGTGGCTCAATGACTACCACCTGGCGTGTCAGCTAGGCGGATCCACCAGCGACGAGGCTATCATCCGCAACCTCCCCATGCACCTCGCCGACTCGGCACGGACGTGGCTCGAGCACCTACCGACCAGCCAGATCCACAACTGGGACGACCTGGTCCGCACGTTCGTGGGAAATTTCCAGGGCACGTACGTGCATCTTGGGAACTCCTGGGACCTGCGCTCTTGCACCCAGAAGCCCGGCGAATCGCTTCGGGACTTCATACGACGCTTCTAAAAGCGCTGCACGGAGCTCCCAAGCGTGTCGCAGTCTGAAATCGTGCATGCCTTCCTTGAAGGCACCACATGCCGAGACCTCGTGCGCGAGCTTGGGCGCAGCCCGCCGGTGGACTCGAACGAGCTATTCGACATCGCCACCAGATTTGCCTCAGGCGAAGAGGCGGTGGGGGCAATCTTCGACGGCAAGAAGGGCAAGCGCACGGACGAGGCCGCCCCTGCTCAAGTACAGGGCACGCCGCAACGCCATGACTGAAGCAAGATTCACCAGGGCAACCGTCAACTCCCCGGCACTGTACACCATACCATTACACGTAGCCAAATAGTGCGGCACGCCTGTAAATCGCCCTCTCCTTGGTCTATAAAAGGAAGGTGATCCCCCAAGCCGCGGGGGACGGAGGACACAAGACACCAGGCACGGGACAGTGGATAGCGATCGCTTAGACGCTCCCCGTCCTCCGCACGATATTGGCACTCGCCTCAATCACTCCTCTTGGGACTTGGAGGCCACGCCTCCTCCCCCGCCTTGCTTGTAGCCTCCCCACTACAGGCACCCCAGTGTAAAGCAATATAGTGCCTCGAGTGCACCCCTGCTGGGTGTACGGCCCCGACCGGAACCAGGATAAACTAAGTGTCCTTAGTTGCTTAGCACCGACCATCGAGGGACAGATCTCAGCGCTTGTTACTAGTTAGTGTCGGGACTACATTCCGCACCGACACTCCTCTCAAGGGTAGAAATGTTATTGATTGTAAGTGGGTTTGGAAAGTTAAAAGGAAAGCATATGGTACTTTGGATATATATAAAGCCCGCTTAGTTGTAGAGGGGTACAAACAAAGGTTTGGTATAGATTATGAAGACACCTTTAGCCCAGTGGTAAAGATGGCAACAATCAAAATTATTTTGTCAACTGCAATATCAAGAGGGTGGAGCTTGAGACAACTTGATATACAAAATGTCTTTCTTCATGGTATTCTAAAAGAAGAAGTCTATATGAAACAACCTCCAGGCTATGAAAAATAAAAATAAGCCTGGTTTTGTATGCAAACTAGATAAGGCTTTGTATGGTTTAAAATAAGCACCACGAGCTTGGTATGCTCGGTTGAGTGAGAAGTTACTCAAGCTTGGGTTTAAGGCTTCAAGAGCATATACCTCTTTGTTCTATTTCAACAAAGGCAATGTTTGTGTATTTGTACTCATTTATATTGATGATATCATAGTAGCGAGTTCAGCTAAAGAAGCAACTGAAGGATTACTACGTAACCTAGGACAAGAGTTTACATTAAAGGACTTGGGCGAGTTACATTAATTTCTTGGTATTGAGGTGAATAAAGTATCAGATGGAATTATTCTGTCTCAGGACAAAATATGTTTCAGATTTGTTAAAGAAGGTAAACATGTCTGATTGCAAGATAGTTAATTCTCCATGATCAACAAGTGAGAAACTCTCGGCTTTTGAAGGCACGCCCCTGGTCCTAATGATTCCTCACGATATAGAAGTGTTGTAGGCGCTCTCCAGTATTTAACTCTCACAAGACCAGACATAGCCTTTCCTATGAATAAGGTATGTCAGTTTCTTCATGCTCCTACAACTATACATTGGGCGGCAGTAAAAAGAATATTAAGATATCTGAAGTCAGACACAAAGATTGGGCTTAGGATCAGCAAGTCAAGGTCCGTGCTAATCAGTGCGTTCTCAGACTCAGATTGAGCAGGATCATTTAATGACGGGAGATCTGTAGGAGGTTTCGCTGTTTATTTGGGTTCAAACTTGATTTCCTGGAATGCAAGGAAACAAGCAACGGTCTCTAGATCGAGCAGAGAGGCTGAGTACAAAGAAATAGCTAATGCCACAATAGAGGTAATGTGGATTTAGACATTAATGAAGGAAATTGGGTTAACATGCCCATCTACAACTCGCTTGTGGTGTGATAATATTGGAGCCAAGTATCTCTCAGCTAATCCTGTTTTTCATGCAAGAACTAAACATATAGAAATTTATTACCATTTTGCAAGAGGAAGAGTAGCAAATAATTTATTGCAGATTGATTGTGTCCCAACTGGTGATCAAGTTGCATACGACTTCACTAAAGCATTGACGATCGGGTAACTAGAAAGATTAAAGACCAATCTCAACTTTGCCCAGTTAAGATTGAGGGAGGGTGTTAGATAGATTAGATATAAATCAAAGAGGCATTGTAACCTACATAGATATGCGTCGGTTGTAGATAGGATTGTTGTATCTTGTAGTCCAAGTATGTATAGGTTTTGTTTGTATATCTCTAACTACAGCTGGCGCAATATCTCTAGGACTTGTACTCCACGCAAGGGGAATATTCCTTGCTTATATTAACATGAAGCCACCGGCCTAGGATGGTAAGGCGTTCCACCAATCTCGCGACATACTTTTACAAGATGGTGAAGGAGGGAGTTGCCAACGCCCGGACGCTTGTTCTGAGCGTAAGCGTCTGGACGGTCAGTCCGCAACTTGCGACACCCAAAAACAACATCTGCAACATGAAAATCCTACATCCGCAACATTGAGAATCAATGTTGCAACATAAAAAATATATTAAAATGAAGAAAAAAATCCCACCGCAACATCTATTTCATATTGATAGGATCATCCAAATCTTTCATTGAAAATACAACATCCAGATAACACACTTGCAACATGCGCGTGAAACATATGCAACATTCGCAACATCATAGTTCTCTTTGCAACATCCATACAAAACATTTACAATGTTCGTGTGAAACATTCGGAACACTGAAAATCTAAGCTTGCAACATGCAGCAAACATAGGGGAAAAGAGAAGCACTGCACCATGTGGACCATCGACCATGGAGGGAGCAATGGCTCAGACCTAGATGTGTCATCGGCGACCTCTCCGCCGCCCTCTCGTTGTGGCGGGCATCGCGAGAGCGGCCGAGCGGGAAAGACACGTGTGGGACGTGCGAGCCATAGCATTTCCGTATCTAATTTAGTCAACAAATTTAAAAATCAGATTAATAAAAATAGAAATATAATGCTCCCTCCATTCCAAATTATTTGTTGTTTTAGTTTTTTATATATTCCTTTTATTGTGCACCTAGACATAAATATATATCTAGACGAATAACAAAGACATGTATGTAAAAAATCAAAACTGGAACCGATTGAGTACTATTCAATTTTGAGTTAATAATAATTAGAACTGAGTTGGTTCGTGAGGAACGAATGAGTGGCTGCGTGGACGTCTGGTGCTGCTTGCGGATACGTTCAGCAAATAAAGGAGTCTTGAGAAAAATAATCCCCAACAACCATGTCATTGTTCCATTCGCGGCGGCTCATGCCCAAGAAGGCTCAAGGTAAATTGGCACCATGCTGCCAACTGCCACAGGGGACCAACAACGTGCACTGAAGATGCCAAAGCTGTTCCATCTCCCAAATAGATGCCGAGTCACTGTATAATCAGTGGCCAGAGGACTCGGTCCCGCCCCAGCCTCCCCTCCCGCGCCGCCCCTCCCGCACGCGACCGGGAGGCGGAACCCTAGATCCGCCCCCGCCCCGGCATCCCCTCCCCCTCCTCCACCTCGTCGCCGCCGGAGGAGGCGCCGCCGACCATCCACGCGGGCTCGAGGAAGGCGGCGGCGAGGCTCTTCCCTCCGTTCGGCATGGGCCGCACGGGCATGGCGAGTTGTGCCGGTCGAGCGGCGCGGTTCGCCGGCGTGGTGGCGGCGGCGGGGGCTCGGTGCGGGGCTCGAGAACTTCTCGTTGTTCCGAGTCGGATGGTTGTGGCCGCGGCGCCGGGCGGTCCCTTGCCCGGGCGGGTCGGCGGCGGCGACGACCGAGTGGTGGCGCCAACGGCTTGGCCCCACGGGGGCCGGACGGCGGCGGCGCTTCCCGACACGACAAGTTGGGTGGTGGTGGTGGTGGCATCCTAGCCCCCTCGGGTCGGGCGGCGGCGGCGGCTCCCTAACCGGTTCCTCCGGGCCGGGGTGGCGGCGACGGCTCATCGGCTTCTCTCGGGGCGGTGCGCGCGCCCACCCCCCCCCGGTCTCCCCCCCCCCCCCCCCCCGTGTCGGCCTACTCACCCCCTCCCTCCCCCCGGTCCGGGAGAGGTTGGGACGGGCGGAGATGGTTCGGCAAGGGGTTGGGGATGTCAGATCCGGCCTTATGCAGGTGGATTTGGCGTTCCTTGCTGCTTCGCTCCGATGACTGTTCTGCAGGGTCGACATCATCATGGTGGTGGAGTCGGGAGGCTTGCGCTGGGTGTCCCCAGCTCTGGTGTTCTCTTGTGGAGTCAAGGTGGCATCCATGGCTACGCCAGGCTTCTTCCCCTGCAGGGTTGTTGCGGAGACGGTGGGGGTGTGCTGTTGTCTTTGGTCGAGTGTGTTGTAGGTTTGGGGCTTAACCAGGCGAAAGCCTTCACCGACACTCCTGTTGGTGGCATTGGTGACGGCGTTCTCGAATGTCGTTCTCCCAGTTGAGGGCACCACTGCGGAGCTCTCTACCCTACATCGCATGGTTCTCGGGGTGAAAACCCTACCCAGTTCAGGTGAGCGACAGCGGCGCCACTGGCGTCGCGCCCTCGTTGGATGCGTCGTCTCTTGAGAACCTCTTCGGCTGTGCCAGTGGCGTTGGTGGAGGTGCGCTTGTTTGATGTCGGCGACTCGGTGATGAGGGTCCGTGGGTGCTAGATGTCTTGGGTTGGCGTGCAGGGTGCTGTGGTGAGCTCGTTGTCAGCTGGGGCGGAGGTGCTACTCTCTTCGCGGTCTTGGATATCTGAGTCCTTGGCGGAGAGTGAGTGTGGGTGAGGCGAGGCCCCCACGCAGAGAGGCCAGGATCAGTGTTGGCACACGATACTGAGTTGGGAGTGTCTTCTGAAGCTTCTCTGGCTTTGAGGGATCGACGTTCTTGTATGTGCAGCTCGAGGATGATAGCCCCATTGTGGAGGAGTTCAGGGGCCTGTTCGGTCCTGCAGCGGGTTGCAGCTTCGGTGTGACTCAGCGTTGGTGACGACAGCGCAGGTTTTCGGCGGCTTGCTCGATCTTCTCTCCCAGTTGGTTGAGGATGGTGGTGTGCTTTGTCGAGTGTGTTTGTTTATGTTCAGGGTTTGTATGTGTGGTGGTGTCTGCTTCGGCTTGTTATGTACCAATGTTGTTTCTTCTTAAATGATATAGCAGTGCTCCTGCTTTTATTTTTTAAAAAAATGTAGAATCAATGAAGATGTGAGTCAGATTGGTTTGTGTTTTACAGGATGTTCGTTTGGTTGGTGATGGGTACTGATTTGATATGAGACAAAAGTACTGCTGACTGGTTTGTTTGTTATGAAAAAAAATACTACTAACTGGTAGCTAGTGTGTTAGCCGGTGCCGAGATGACTTTTAAACCGCGGCTACATTATGGAGAACACTCGACGCAAAACGAAAACAAAAACATTGTGGAATGGCCGAATGGGTTACCTTTTGTTTTTGTTGAGCTGATTGTGATCTGTGAAGGTGTGCTACCAAGCATGAACGTAGACTCCTGTCGCTGTACGCCGGAGTTTAAGTGGATTGGTTGGTTTAAGATCGACTGTAGTGGCGAAATGCGGTTCGGCTGTTTTGCTCTGTTTGCCAACAAAGCCTTGAATGCTGGTTCGGTGGCAGCAGGATCATGTGGTTCCAGTTTTTTTTCAGTGTTTCGTCCGACGCCCAGCGTATATGGCGGTGACTAGCGTCCAGTGCTCCAGGCGGACGGTGGTAGACGCCACGGACATCGAATATGATTTCACCCTTAGCTTGTTCCGCTTGACATGGAGGCGGGCGGCACAAACGCAGCACTGCAGCTGGAAGCCGGGAGGCGACGCCCTGGGCAGTGCTTACCTGATGAAGAGCTGCCGGAGACGCACCGGCGGAGACAATTACCTCGCCAGCGGAGAAGACGTTGCATAGCTGTAGCAGCGGTGGCAGAAAACGGAAGGGATCGGCTTAGGGGCCTAAAGCATTGATGGGCTAATGGGCTGTTCGATATGATTTTGGCCCGTCGTCAGTTCCTATGTTAACTTACGCTTTGTTTAGTTCGGCACTAATTTCTTTCGGTGACGGATTTTCGGTGACAGATGAATACTGACAATTTGCCAAATTAAACCAGACTAGGTTCCTTCTGTCTCAAATTAGTATTCGTTTTGACTTTTCTAGATATATATCTTCTGCTATGTATACAGATATAATATATATCTAGATGCATATCAAACGCTTTGTTTACATTCTCAAAAGAAAAATGCTAGAAAATTTGAGATAATAATAATTTCGACATCCATCAGACGACCACAGCTAAATCTCTTTTAGCTATTAGAACGTAATGTAGCGAACATGGCCTCATATGCCGTTAGTTCGAGTTTGATTTTGGTGATTCATGACAACATGATCATTGGGACTAACCTTATTATTCTAGCATGTCTTTGTAGACAATTCTAGGTCCCAAGGATGCAAGAAAACCACATGCAAAAATGCCAAAACAAAGGGTCAAAACCGAGCAAGAAAAGGAAAAAAAAGACACCGTCGGATGAACTGACGGTCCCTCAAATACAAGCGTCGGTGCAATCGTCGGACGAGTTGGTGCACAGGGTCAAACCCTAGGTACCGTCGGATGAACCGACGGTCCATTATTTAGTAGCGTCGGATGAGTTGCAGAGGAAGAGCAAGGAAGACAGTAGCACCGGATGATCCGACGGTCTGAGTGGGGACCCCGTCGGTCTATCCGATGCTCAGTTTGAATTCATACAGAGACGCACCAAGACGAAGCCTTCAGCACCGGATGATCCGACGCCTTGGTAAGGGTTAGCGTCGGTCTATCCGACAGTAAGTGGAAGCTAACAGTGGCGACTTGGACGCGAGGCCTTCAGCACCGGATGATCCGACGTAGCGTCGGAGCAGTTGTGTCAGAGAACCTCAACGTCTACGCGAAGTGGGAGGGGCACCGGATGAACCGACGCCCTAGAAAAGCATAGCGTCGGATCATCCGACGGTACCTTTTTCAGCAGCTTTTAGCCAACGGTTAGTTTGATGCCTTAGGCATTTTATACCCCTCCACTCACTCTTTAAGGTTGCTGGATTATGTGGAAGTGCAGGGGAGTTCAAGACACACTGACGATCATATCCAATCCACCCAAGTGCTTAATCTCTCATCCATAGACTAGTACATGCTTTGTGTATGTGCTTAGTGCTAGGCTTAGCTTAGAGCTGAGTGAGTGCAAGGTTGTGCCAACCTTGTGAGGTGATTCTTGAGTGAATCCAGTTGTACAAGGTTCGCCGGAAGCCTTGGGGCCTAAGTGGCTCACCAGCAATCGTCATCGACCCTCCGGCTTGGTGTGGAGCGGCGAGGACACTTTGTGCGGGGGACGTGGAGACCCCCTTCCTTGGTGGAGAAGCTCCTTAGTGGAGGCGGCATCAAGGTGACCAAGGGAGCTTGACAAGTGCCTAAGTGGCTAGCCTTTGTGGCGAGTCAAGTGGTGCTCTTGGGAGAGACTTGGTGACCGGGAAGCAATACTCTTGTGTGAGTGCTTCAACAACGTGGACTAGGGGTGGCTTAGTCAGGGTTTTTTTACCGCTGGGTACCGCGCGGTATACCGCGGTAACCGCCGTTACCGCTGGGGTACGGTAACGGTACCCAGCGGTAGAACCCCCCCTCCCCCAATTCAAATTTGAATTTAAATTCAAAAAAATGAAAAAATCAATAAAAATCACCAAAAAATAGTTCATGATTTGTAGAGTCTTATGGTGTCGAATGTTTTCAAATTTGAGCGCATTTGGTATTTATTTGGAGCTTTAGAAGTTGAAAATAAAGAAAAAGAAAAAACAATTGCCGGCCCGTTAAGGCCCATGAAGCCCAACTGAGGGTTTAACCCTACCTCGCCCCAACTGCGTGGCCCCGCAGCCCCCGGACCCCTCGGCACCCCCGTCCGCAAGCCTCTCCCTCGCGTCCGCCGCCGCATCGGCCCCCCGCCGCGCGCGCCGCCGCCGCCACCGCGCCCGGCCGCGGTTTGCCGCGCGGTAGCGGCGGTGGCCGCGCGCGCGGGCGGATCCACGCCCTACCGCGCGGGTGGCGCGGTTAGCCGCGTGGTAAGCGCGGTATACCGCGGCGACGCCTCGGTATACCGCGGTTAGGTATGGTTTTTTTTGCTTTTGAGTACATTGAGGCTTTAGGAATTGTGTTAGGAGCTAGGATTTGAGTTAGGATTTAGGTTTTCTCTGGTTTAGGATTTTTGGTAGGGTTAAGGATGTGAGTTAGAGGTAGAAATAGAATTGTTGCTTTAGGTAGAAATGGAATTGTTGCTTTAGCTTTTAGGTTTAGGAGGATAATTTGTGGCATGATGTAGGATTTGTGTAGGATCCAATTTTAGTTAGGATTTGTTTCGGAATTAGGTACATTTTCATTAGTTATAGTTTTAAGGAAGTGTTTTGTAATTTAGTTTATGTTGGCATTTATGTAGGTAGAAAATGTCAGGGAGACCTAAAGACCCCGTATGGGAACATGGTGTAAATCTAGCTCCCGGATGGCGATGCAATCACTGTGGTATGCAGAAAAGTGGTGGAGGTTCAACTAGGTTGAAACAACATTTGGCCGCGCGCGGATCATCAGTGCTCCATTGCAACAACGTTCCACCAGACGTGCGGGAGTACTTTCAGCGGGATATTGATAGGACGAAGAAGGCAACTAATGAACGCGCTCGACAGAGGTTGGCACGGGAGGATGCAGCAGCAGCGGGTAACAATCCCGCTGGAGGATATGATGAGGAGGCTCAGATCCAAGATGCAATTAACTTGTCGAGAGCAGAAGCAGAATTCCGACAGGGGGTTGAAGGGAGAGGAGGTACTTATGAGCGTGGAGGGGGTAGTGGTTCGGCGGGGTTGAATCCCTTCCAGAGGATGCTTAGAAGAGCTGGTTCGCGGAGGGAAACTCCCGTGGTGGTGGAAGACTATAACTTGGGTCAGGTGGGAGAAGTGGATTGAAGCAAACGAGGATTGATACGGGGTCCCGGACGCGAAGGGTAAGAATGCTAGGGAATCTATTGGAAAAGCATGGTCCAAATTCTTCCATACTTCGGAGTACCGGGAGACAAACGGATAGTCCTTACTTTGTTAGTGTGGTTAGAGAGACACAGAAGTGGGGTGAGTTTTCTTTTAGTTTGTATATGTTAAAGTTTTCTGTTGGCTTGCTTTTGTGTATATGTTCTCATGTTTTGTTGTATGACTGCAGGTGAAGGAATTGCATCCCCCACTGGACGGGATATTGATGGCAAGTATCTTGATTTGAACGAGAAAGACTTGAAAGATCGGTACGCAAAGTTTCAGAATGATTGGCCCATCTTTGGTGTGTCTTTGATGTGTGATTCCCGGAGGCGGGCCGACGCGGATGAGTGTCATCAATTTTTTGATATATTGCAATGGGGTCACGTGGTTTCACAAGTCTATCGATGCAACTGGAAAATCTCAGGATTCAGACTATCTCAAGACGGTAACCCCTAACCTTAGCTTATTTACTATGAGGCATTGAACTTGTGTCTTCGGAGGTAACTAACTGTTGTGCTTATTTTTTGCAGGAGATTCGTAAGGTGGTTAGGGAGATTGGTGCGGAGCATATAGTGAATATAGTCACGGACAATGGGTCCAACTACAAGAAAGCATGCAAGGCTCTTGGACGGGAGTTCGGACACATTACTTGGACACCTTGTCTAGCACACATTGTCAATTTGATGTTGAAGGATATCGGTGAAAGGGTGGAACATGCAGGTCTCATCTCGGTATGCAAGCGAATTTCAGCTTGGTTGCACAACCATGGTCAGTTGAATGCAATGATGAGAAAGGCTATCGGTGGGGAGTTGGTTAAGTGGAATGCCACTCGATTTGGGACCAACTACATGTTTTTGGATAGCATGTATCGGAGACGGCAGGGTTTTATGCAGATGATGGCATCTCCTGAATTCCAAAACAGTAAGTGGGCGCGTTCCGATGAAGGTCGATTTGCTCATTCTAGGTTGTCTAATATGGATTGGTGGGATGGGATGAAGTACATCATTGACATTGTGCAACCAGTATACAAGTTGCTTCGCTTTGCTGATCGGGGCAAGAAGCCAAACTTGTGTGAGGTCGTATACCATTACCAGTTGTGCAAGTCTGAAATGGAATCTTTCTTTGGAACCAATGTGTCGACTTGGAATGAGTATCGACAGATTCTTGATAGACGCATTCGTGATGTGTACGTCGAGACATATGTTGGTGCAGGTACTACTTGTGCTTATTTCAATTTCAATACTAATGCCTTCTGAAGTTGTGCTTATTTGTACTCGTTCATATTGTGCAGCTGGTGTCCTCAATCCCGCTCTTTCATATACGATGGATCCAACCCGGGAGATGTATCGGATGCTGAAGGATTGCTTTGAGCGCATGACGGATGTCGAGTCCACCGTGCAAGCATTGCAGGAGGCTGAAGTGTTTCGCATGAAGCAAGGCGAATATGGCTCGGAAATGGCACAGCGGATGGCGACGGACCCGAAGACATCACCATGTAAGCATTCTTCCCAAAGACACCTTATTCTATCTGCTACTCGAATATATTGCTTACACAATCGGTTGCACATGCGGCGGCTCGGTGGATGATGTTCGGTGGATCTACTCCACAGTTGCAGCGCCTAGCTTTGCGGCTTGTTTCACAGTGTGTTTCCTCAAGTGGATGTGAGCGTAATTGGAGTACTTTTGCGTTGCTACATACCAAGGTTAGAAATCGGTTGACACACAAGAAACTTAACAAGCTTGTATATGTCAACTACAACCTTCGGCTGCGACTTGAGGATGCCACTCCTGGGCGTGATGATGATGGTGATATTATTGAGCATCTTGGCCAGCTTAGCTTCTATGATGAGAAAAATCCGGTCCGGGAATGGATGGAATATGGTAGATCAAACTGGGAGCCGGTTCTTGATGAGGAGGATGACGACAGTGACATTCCTATCCCGTCCCAGCTTGTGAGGGATCAGATAGACCCCGGAGATCTCCAAACCGCTACGGGTGATGATTGCATTAGTGATTGGGCACGAAGAAATGTGGGTAGCAGTCACATTGGGAAGAGGTTGTTCCAGGATCGGGCCTAGCGGGGGTGACCCAAAACGTCAAAAAGGCAAGACAACAGCACCAATAGAAGTGACCAGCGACGCCTCCACTGATGATGATGATGGTCAGCGTAGTCCACCGTACCAGGAGTCTGGGGATAGCAGCTCAGATGAGGATGACGGTGATGATGATGATGATGGTGATGGTGATGGTGACGGTGATGGTGACGGTGGTGATGGTGATGATGATGGTGATGGTGGTGGTGGTGGTGGTGGTGGTGGTGGTGGTGGTGGTGGTGGAATTCGTTTCACAGGTATACACATCTACATTTACACACACGTATGATGTTTCTAACTATATGTGCTAATTATGATCCATGGTTGGGTTGACTGCAGGGGAGCCTGAATTCACACATGCTACTCAGGATCGCGACCATGGCGCACCAGAGTCGCAGAGGAGAACGGTTGGAGCGTCACAATACGACCCAACGTACTCTTCTTCCTCCCACACTGATACCTCGCAATCGCGTTCTTTTTATCCCATTCCGGACATCAACGCGCAGCCACAGACGACATGGGTGTATGAATGGGAAGACCCTGATTTTTACAACTTGTTAGTCGGTGAGTGGCAGACGACAGCGGCGTGGACGGGCCTAACTTGGCAACAGTACAAGGGTGAGTTGCTTAGGACGAGAGGCTTGAATGTCATGTCCATCGCCGAGTACCACTCCGCGACCCAGCTAGGGATCTTTCCTTTCTACCATTGAACTTGTGTTGTATGAACTATTTGTATGAATTATTTGTATGAACTATTTGTATTTGAACTACCAACTCACTTATGCACGGCTAGTATTATTGTGTTTGGTGTAGTATTTCTATGTATAACTATAAATCATTGATTGGGGGTGCTATTTAACACTAATTTGTGCCAACACCATGCCAAAATTTTCATTTATTCGAAGCCGGGTGGTCTTTTTATTTCCAACGGTATAAATAGTTTATACTGCGGTAAAAATAGTTTATACCGCGGTAAAAACTATTTATACCGCGGTATACCGTTCAAAACTGTTTGAACTAGCGGTAAGAATCGGTTTTGGTTTGAAATTTGAATTCGAGCGGTATTTAGCGGTATACCGTGGTATACCGCGGTAGAAACCGCTACCGCTGGGTACCGGTAAAAAGTCAACGATCGGTAAAAAAACCCCTGGGCTTAGTGCCTACCGATACCACGGGATAAATCGCGTGTCAAGAGTTTGCTTCCTCTCACCCCCTTTACGTTTCCGCATTTACTCTATTGCAATCTTTGTTTGCCTCTACTTTCCTAGAGTAGTATCATGCTAAGATTGGCCATAGGTTGCAAACTTTCTTCTGGGATGGGAGTTTCACACTAGAACAACCTAGTTGCACATATAGATAGTTTGTTCTAGTTTATCTTTGCGCAAAATTAGTGAAGCCATAGGTTAAGGTTTCAAGTTTCCTAATTCACCCCCTCCCCCTCTTAGGCTAACGAGCATCCGATCCCTTACAAGTGGTATCAGAGCCGGGACTCACTTCCTTCACAAGGAAACACCAATTCGATTGGTAAATTGTGAAAACCGGCTCATTGGAACGGTTAGGCTTCACCGCCTAGTGAGTTGCTCTATAGAGGTATGAAAGGGGTGGATACCTTAGGTTTGGCTCCACATTTCGATGGCACGAGCTATCCTCGGTGGAAGGTTCTCATGGAGGCCTATCTCCAAGCAAAGGATCTTGATGTTTGGAGAATCACCGATGAGGGCATGAAAAATGGTACTAGAAAGGAAAAGCAATTTGATGTAATTGCTAAGAGTATCATTTTGTCCTCATTAGATGTAGGCGTTTTCAATAGAGTTTTTACTTGTGAAAATGCTCATGAGCTATGGAAAACCATCAAGGAGCAAAATGAGGGTTCAAAACAAATTGCTAATGAACGCTACGGTTGTCTCCTTGAGGAATTCAATAGCTTTAAGCAACTTGCAAATGAAAATGTCGAATCTATGTACTCACGCCTAAATGTGCTTGTCAATGAGATCAATGCTTTAGGTGTGAAGGACATCACGGACTTGAACATCAACCGAAAGATCCTTCAAAGTCTCCGGAAGCCCGATTATGACTTGGTGAAGGCAATCATCTACGAGAAGAAGCTCGAAGATTTGAAGCCATCTCATATCTTGAGCAAGATCATGGCACATGAGCTTCAACTCATGCCCAAGTCAAAGAAGGCGCCCCAAGAAAAGCCTCAAGAACCATCCTCTCCAACAATAAGCCATGCTCTCTCAAGATGACAAGAGAAGATGTTGAGTAGGATGGCTACTCATGGAAGCTCAAGTGAGGATGATGGTGATGATGGTGACGATGGAGATTCCTCAAGTAATGAAGGGGTTGAATCCATGGTGGTCGAGTACGTGAAGAAGATCTTCAAGTATGTGAAGAAAGTCAACATGTACGGCTACAACGTCCACTTGAGAGAGGGGCGTCATCATCAACACATCAAGTTCACCAAGATCAAGCACAAGCCCAAGAAGAAGGTGGTAAAGGAGAGGAGACCAAGGCAAGAAGCAACTATCGCCGTCCGTGAATGGACAAGTGGTGAAGAATCAAGTTCTTCTAGCTCAAGCGATGAATCAAGAAAGAACTTCACCACCCGCTTCATGCAAGGTTCTTCATCATCATACATGTGCCTTATGGCCAAAGGTATGGAAAGCAATGTAAGTGATGACGAATCCGACACCACCTCTCTCAATGATCTTGTTGAGCTAGTCCATGAGCAAAAAGGAATGTTTGAACAACAAGCTAATGAAATTAAAGAACTCAATGCTCTCAATGATCTTAGTGACACCCTTGCTACAAATTATGAACATTTGTTGTGCAAATTCAAATTGCTTAGCAAGGAGTGTGAGGAGCTAAAATCTAATCTTGAGAGCAATGAAACTAAAACAAGTAATTCCTTTGAGCTTGATGAAACATCTATCCCTTAATTTCTATCTCCAAGGTAGATGCATCAACTTCTTGCATTGATTTAATTGATGAATCTTGCTCACCATCTTGCCATGAGAATATTGTTGTAGAAACATGTGATCATCTCATAGGCAAGGAAAATGATGAGCTCAAGCAAGAAGTGAAACGGCTCCGAGAGAGGTTGGCAAACTTGATGGGCAAGGGCAAGAATGATGAAGAACAAGTGGACATCTCTCAAGACATGAAGAGCAAATTCCAACCTTCTCAAGATAACTGTGATCCCATGGTGAAGAAGCTTGAGAAGGGTGCAACCGTGACTTGCTACAAGTGTCATGGAGAAGGGCACAAGTTCTACAAATGCCCTCAATTTGTCAAGAAAATGGACAAGGGCGCAAAGAAGAAGTTGAAGCCCACCATCAAGAGCTCCCTCATCTACACCAAGCCCAACCGCAAGAACAAGACCAATAGCAACACCTATGTCATCAAGAAGAAGGCAAATGGCAAGGTGGTTGCACACAAGGTTGGGAAGATGAAGGAAGAGCGGGGTTGGAACCAACCCATTTGGGTGCCCAAGGAAGTCATCACCAACATGAAGGGGCCTCAAATGGTTTTGGTTCCGAAGGCCACTTGAAGGCCTTGAGAACGGGGACTTGGGAGGCTTGGCACAATCAAGATGAGAATATTCAAGCCTATAAGCCAAGCTTGCAAATTGGACATGTGTTGCCCAAGTTCCCCGGTTGAGGTAATGGAAACCATAACTTATCTCTTGTATCATTGTAGCTCCATTGCCTTGTTTAGGTTGCATTTGTTGCAATGTTTACATATGGTAGGTTGCTTGTGTCATGTGCTAACCCATGAGCAATCTACATGGTTTGATTAGTGTGTAGGAAAGCTACACTTGTTCTTTCATGGTGCATGTTTTTGTATATATCTCTTTGCATCATGAGCAAGCTATAGGGTTAGCTTCCCTTTTGTTTTCATAAACAATGTGCATACATTTGGTTGGTGACTCAAACACTAAATGCACACATTTAGGGGGAGCTCATCCTATGGTTTGGTTATGGGACTAACTTTGTTTCAAGCTTATCTTATGTAGTCCCTTAGCGATGCGTTCCGGTGCGGTATTTCATTCTAAGAGAATGCTATTTCACTCTAAATGTGATCTAACATCTCTAAAAGAGTGAAAATAGCAATATGAGCTTCATGCTATTGAGTCATGTCCTTGCGAGCTTATGTATATAAGTTCAAAGGCGATGTACTCATACATTCCTAATCCTTGTGGTACCCCTAGTGTCTTCTATGGAAGCTTCTTTCAAGTGGTGTCACCTAGTGATATCATTTCCAAGTGGCTCATCTCAATGTGGTGCCAACAAGGTAGAGAGGATCATCCCCCGGAGGTATGCAATGTTCAAAAGACTACAAGTGATATCTACAAGTGGTAATGTAAAAAGAACCCATTTGTCTTATCTCTTGTCCTTTAAGCTACCTCCTTGCATGATATGCTCTAAGCTTCCTTGTCTTTCAAGTTTGTAGTTGTGCACTTGCTTCTCACTACCCTTGTCCTACAAGTGGTATTCTTTTCGTGCACACACTTAGGGGGAGCTTAGGTTGTATCATGCTAGTCTCATGAGCTTGTGATCCACCTTAGTTACTCACACATGTGGTATCTTCATTGATATCATACATATGGATCATGGTTCATGCGGCTTTCTCCCTTGCATGTAACATCTCTCCTTTGAGCTATGATTGCTAGGTCTTGCTAGTTTTCTTGGACCCTTTGCTTTGGGACTTTTTGGAGATTTTATTCCGAAGGGGGAGAATGTGGGACCAAAGCAAGCTTGTGGCTTAAGCTTACAAGTGGTTTCAAGGATACTTACAAGTGGTTTAAAGGATATGAGACCAAAGGGGAGAATGTGAACATTAAGATCAAAAAGGGGGAAGTTTGATCTAGGGGGAGTTTGGATGATGGTAAGCATCCAAGCAAGTGTAAGTGGTTCTAATTTTGTCAATTCTTGCAAATTTATGCTTGCTTTGGTTGTATTGTCATAAAACACCAAAAAGGGGGAGATTGTAGCGAACATGGCCTCATATGCCGTTAGTTCGAGTTTGATTTTGGTGATTCATGACAACATGATCATTGGGACTAACCTTATTGTTCTAGCATGTTTTTTAGACAATTCTAGGTCCCAAGGATGCAATAAAACCACATGCAAAAATGCCAAAACAAAGGGTCAAAACCGAGCAAGAAAAGGAAAAGAAAAGACACCGTCGGATGAACCGACAGTCCCTCAAATACAAGCGTCGGTGCAATCGTCGGACGAGTTGGTGCACAGGGTCAAACCCTAGGTACCGTCGGATGAATCGACGGTCCATTATTTAGTAGCATCGGACGAGTTGCAGAGGAAGAGCAAGGAAGACAGTAGCACCGAATGATCCGACGGTCTGAGTGGGGACCCCGTCGGTCTATCCGACGCTCAGTTTGAATTCATACAGAGACGCGCCAAGACGAAGCCTTCAGCACCGGATGATCCGACGCCTTGGTAAGGGTTAGCGTCGGTCTATCCGACGGTCAGTGGAAGCTAACAATGGCGACTTGGACGCGAGGCCTTCAGCACCGGATGATCCGACGTAGCGTCGGAGCAGTTGTGTCAGAGAACCTCAACGGCTACGTGACGTGGGAGGGGCACCGGATGAACCGACGCCCTGGAAAATCATAGCGTCGGATCATCCGACGGTACCTTTTTCAGCAGCTTTTAGCCAACGGCTAGTTTGATGCCTTAGGCTATTTATACCCCCTCCACTCACTCATTTGAGGTTGCTGGATTGTGTGGAAGTGCAGAGGATTTCAAGACACACTGACGATCATATCCAATCCACCCAAGTGCTTAATCGCTCATCCATAGACTAGTACATGCTTTGTGTATGTGCTTAGTGCTAGGCTTAGCTTAGAGCTGAGTGAGTGCAAGGTTGTGCCAACCTTGTGAGGTGATTCTTGAGTGAATCCAGTTGTACAAGGTTCGCCGGAAGCCTTGGGGCCTAAGTGGCTCACCGGCAATCGTCATCGACCCTCCGGCTTGGTGTGGAGCGGCGAGGACACTTTGTGCGGGGGACGTGGAGACCCCCTTCCTTGGTGGAGAAGCTCCTTAGTGGAGGCGGCATCAAGGTGACCAAGGGAGCTTGACAAGTGCCTAAGTGGCTAGCCTTTGTGGCGAGTCAAGTGGTGCTCTTGGGAGAGACTTGGTGGCCAGGAAGCAATACTCTTGTGTGAGTGCTTCAACAACGTGGACTAGGGGTGGCTTAGTGCCTACCGATACCACGGGATAAATCGCGTGTCAAGAGTTTGCTTCCTCTCATCCCTTTTACGTTTCCGCATTTACTCTATTGCAATCTTTGCTTGCCTCTACTTTCCTAGAGTAGTATCATGCTAAGATTGGCAATAGGTTGCAAACTTTCTTCTGGGATGGTAGTTTCACACTAGAACAAACTAGTTGCACATATAGATAGTTTGTTCTAGTTTACCTTTGCGCAAAATTAGTGAAGCCATAGGTTAAGGTTTTAAGTTGCCTAATTCACCCCCTCCCCCTCTTAGGCTAACGAGCATCCGATCCCTTACACGTAACTATGTCTTTAAGTGGTTGAACCTACTCCAGCTAAAATCAGATAAAATGCCCCGCATTTGTTCCCCAAATTTCCATAAATGACATTAAATGAAGGATCAAAGGAAGGGTAGCGTAATCACAAAATAGCGATTAGCTAGGGAAATCCAAACATCCCTTCTAAAGTTTAGCTAGCTTAAGAGAGTCTTTACTTTCTAGTAGCCTTGTTCATTTGGCTTATCAGCCACCAACCAAAAATGCTTTTCTCTTAGAATAAACCAACCACTAGCAACCAGAGAGCAGTACTTTTCTCTCGGAACAAATCAGCACCAGCCAGCAGTAAACGAACAGGGTTATAATTTTTAGTTAGGATGAGTCCGAACAGAGTCTTATCTTAGGCATCCATCCGTCGTCCAAGCTTTGCCTAGGCATATAAACCCCACTGTTCTGGTCTACTTAGTTAGAGAGAGTTGAGATATGGTCGCAACCAGTAGACTCGGATTCAATTCCTCGTTAGAGCGAATTTACGAGACTGGTTTACAAAATCCCATCACCGCTGAAGTCGGATTCGGGAATTTTCTAAGCCAAGATTTGGTTCCCTTCTCTTAATGAAAACTGTGTGGCAGTCTAAACCCCTCCAGCTTAGTTTTTGGCACACGTCTAAGTCTAGGCATGTTGGTTGGAGACCGCTTCGTCTCACCGCAGTATTATGACAACTACGTCAGACTAACTATAATTTTCTCTTACGCCCCCTGATCAATAACTCCGCGCTTACAATTGTAGATTATTTTGACCTTTAGTTAGATATATATTGTGCTATGTATATAAATATAATGTAGTCTAGTAGTTACAAGATTCTCAATAGCACCTCAGTTCCCCATCAACTTAGTTTTTGGCATACATCTAAGTCTAAGCATGTTGGGTGGAGACCGCCTCGGCTCACCGCAACACTGTGACAACTATGTCACACTAACCCTAATTTTCTCTTACTCTTCCCCACTCTGATTAGTTACTCCGCGCTTCAAATTGTATATTACTAGCATCATGCCCGTGCGTTTCTACGGGCTGTAATAAAATTTTGA
Source organism: Cenchrus americanus (assembly GCA_947561735.1). Classification (NCBI taxonomy): domain Eukaryota; kingdom Viridiplantae; phylum Streptophyta; class Magnoliopsida; order Poales; family Poaceae; genus Cenchrus; species Cenchrus americanus. The sequence goes on along the minus strand of OX387241.1, from coordinate 24,456,749 downwards.
ACATACAAATATGATACTGATGTACAACATGCTCCCTACTATTTCAACTCACTGAGACTCATAAGTATCAACGTTTTTAAGTGTCAAAATGAGCACGACACAATATTGATAATTTTTACTCTCGTTAAGCATGCACAAACATAGTGACAACAAAGCTAAATGGCATACATGTGCTCTGCATGCAACCTCACTTTTCAAAGTGGCTGTGCGTTGCTACGGGCATCCAAATATTTAAAATGAATTCAAATTCCCTAGCGCAATGCAGGTTTTCATATTTTCCTGGCCATATTATGTCTGGAAGAATGGCCATATTTCCCCTCTTTTTCCTTTTTCCCCTCTTTTTATTTTTTTATCAGTATAGATAGTAAAATGCACGTGCGACACGCACGTGTTTTCCAAATATTTGGTAAACAAAAGATTTTATTCATAAAAATCCAATAAATAATTTACTGCCATGTAAACAAAACATTTTATTTATAAAACATTCCTCGTCGATGCCACGCCCGTGGCTGTTGGCTTCGCGGTCGCCACCGCCGATGCGCGCTGGTCTTCCTTGTTGCCGACGAATGACGTAAACTGGCGCCAAGAATAATCCTATACGCTGCCGCACTGGATCCGGATCTCGGCGACGAACCAGTACAACGCAGGCATCATCGTCCCTTCATGCCTCAGAGCACAAGCCGCCCTTGTCGCCTCAAGAGACGACGAGCCCGACTGTCTCTTCGATTGCCAGGGGCTTTCTTACAAAAAGGACTTGCTGGAGCGGCGAACGCCCGCGGGGTGCGGCGGGTTAAGGGATTAGTATAGATAGATAGATAGATTATAAGGAGGAGGCACACCGAATAGACCTGACTATAGAGATGGCAATTTCCCTGTAGGGGACCCGAAGGAGCCCCTAAACAGCAACGGGGCAAGGCCGGGGAGGAGTTTTTCCCCGCGGAGCACCACGGGGGCCCGGAATACTCATGATCTGTAGAAAAATGTGCGGCCTAATATGACCCAGTATGACCCAATAAAGTCCCCAACATATATAAGCAACATCCTTTCCAAACCCTACCACTATTCTCATTCCTCTCACCCCCTCCGCAGCCGCAGCTCCCTCCCCACCCATGCAGCCAGGCACAAGCCGAGTGCCACCGTATGAGTTTGACGCGAGCGCAGCGGACTCTGGAGGTGGAGGGCGTTGCTGCATGCTGCGCCTGCCAAGAAAGACAAGCCACTGATGGGACTCAACTACTCCGTCCAGACTCCATTCCGTCCGTGAAGGCGCCACCCCTCAAATCGCCGTGCAAATCTGCTTCACCGTATGCCAGCAAATCCAGATTAGTAGTGAGCTTTAAGTAGTAGCAGTAGTAATGTCCTCGATCTATTAGCTTGTGGCCTTAGTGCTCTATCCGTAGCTACTTATATGATGCTCAACTCGATCTGTTAGCTTGGAGCCTTGTGCTCGATCCATGACTATGTATGCTTTTGTATATTTGATCTGCTGGATGTATATCCCCACAGACTCAATTAGAGCGCACTTGATTCAATTAAAGCCCACATGTGCAACGACATGTGCAACGGGACGACATCACCATATTTAATATATTTGGTATAGATTTGACCTTTAGTTAGACTCGTGTCAGTAGCGAGACGTATATGATACCCGTCAATCTTGAAGATTTATCGGTATATAATTTGCAAAAGAAAATCTAGATCTATTTTTCTTGAAAAAAAACAGAGTAAAAAAACCTTGCAGACAGTTCATTTTTCTCTTGCGCAAAATAGAGAAAAAGAAAACAGGAAAGAAAGAAAATATTTCATCATTCATAATCATAAGCTGGCAATGAGGTTGATTCATCCAACCATAAACAATGTTCACAGACCATTAAACATTCTAACGAGAACATAAATATTGGTGATTAACAATGAATCATAGCGTGACGTAATATGCAACTAGCAACAATGTCCTCCTGAAAAATATATCACAGACGAACTCTAGAGAGCCCCTCCCTCGGTCCCTCAGATCCTGCTGGTTTGTGTGATTGTGTCCCAAGACAGGAAAGAAAAAAAGCCGGCCTTCTTGGGCCGCAAGCCGACCTGCCGAACCGGCACACTGCAACGCACAAATACGCGCATATCCGCGGTTTTGATCGAGACGGACGGCCAGCCAGGCTTAAACCCTACTCGCCCAAACCCACCACTCCACCACAGACATGGCCGCCGCCGCCAAGGCCGCCGCCGCCGCCATCTCCGCGGGGGCCACCTTCGCGCTCTGCACCGAGCGGGCTCACGCCGAGGGGGGCGGCTCCATGTTCCGCTTCCCGGGCTTCTCCACCCCCTCCCCCGCCCCTGCCCCCGCCGCGCCGCCGCCGAATCAGCAGCCCCCAGCGCCGGCGGGCGGGCAGGGCGAGGAAGCCGCGGAGGAGGCGCCGAGGGTTTCGACTCAGCACGCTCGCACGAGCGCGGCGGGGTTCGATCCGGCCCCGCTGGAGCGCGGGGTGCGTGCGCTGGAGAAGCTGAAGCAGTCGCCGGACGCCAAAAAGGTGGGATTCGTCCAGGCCTCGAGGGCCTTTCTCGGTGGTTATTTTACTCCTTTTGTTCTGCGGCGGGATTCTGACTGCAGGCTGTGTTGATCCGTGGTTGTGCAGTTGTTCGAGCTTCTGAAGAAGCAGGAAGAGACGCGCCAGCAGGAACTCATTGTGAAGCACGTCGAGGAGCAGAGGCAACTGGCCCAGCTCGAGATGGTGAGACTTCTCTGTCCCCATCATTGTCGGCCATTAAATTTCTTGGTTATGACGCTTTGATGAATTAGTGCTTCCTCCAACTATCTTAAACAGAAACAAAGCCTTTTAGTCTGAAGCAAGTTGCGGTGAGCTAGTTTGGAGAAATATTGTGATAGTGTTGATGTTTTAAGATTCTTACGGGACAATGGTAGTGTATTTTACACTCTCGTGGAATCTCCACATTGTTCATCATATGTTTGCTGTGGATAAATCTTCAGTCATGTCGTCCAATTCCCTTAGTGTTTGCATTCCTGTTGATGTCCTGATTTTATTTTGTGTAGTTTACATACTGCTTCAAATGATTCTTTATTATTTTCTGGTTTGTGCGACCATATTAGCTTTAGTATAGTGACTGCAATACAAATGTAGGGAATCAACACGCAACATGTTGGATATGTTTACACATTACTCGTCTTTTTTGGTGGTATTTTAAAGAGCGGAGTTTTGCTACTAATAATTAACTTATTAACTTGATAACTTGAATTGTGTTCATATCTGTGCAGTGATTCTCCTACCCATCTAGAATATTTGAGATCATCTCAAGCATATTGATTCAATGCATCGTGTGGATCTGTTATGCAGAGGTTGTTAAATTGATGTTTACTGTTGCATACTTTCTCCAGTATAAAAAATTAAGTGTCATTTTGCACACTGACTGTCTCCAGAACATGGGTTTTCCAAGAAAAAACTGTAGGTGAAATTATTTTGCAGCAAACTTCCTAGGAAGACATGTTTTTTTAATTAGAGAGGGTTTAATTAAGTTAGTGTAACTTGTAGTATTCTCATTTGTGCTTTGTTAAGTCATGAATTAGATGCGCTTTTTTTTTTTTGTAACACGAGCCCTTTTTACAGGAGAAAAAACGGATAGACTATGAAGAAGCTAAAAAACTTGATCAACAGCGAGCTCAAAGTAAGGCACAGACAGCTAAATATGAAGATGAACTTATAAGGAAGCGATTACTGGCGGAGCATGAGGCACAGAGGGTGAGGAACCAGGAGCTCGTTAAGATGCAAGAGGAATCTGCTATTAGGTTAGAGCAGATACGTCGTGCGACCGAGGAGCAAATCCAGGAACAACGGAGACGGACAGAGGAGCAGAGATCAGCTATAGAGCAGGAGACTATTAGACTGAAATCCATGTCAGAGGCGGAGGCGAGAATAATGGAAATAAAACAAACTGAAGATGTGAAGCGGCGATTGCTTGTGGAGCAGATAAAAGCTGACAGGGAGAAGTGGATCGAAGTGATAAATACAACCTTTGAGCATATAGGAGGTATGCCTTACTGAGTGAACAGTTTCTTACTGGATGTTCCTGCAGTTCTTATTATTATCATATGCTGTTTTTACCTATTTGTGTAACAAAACTTAGATGATTTAATAAAAAATTCAGATTTAATATTTTTAATTTAAAATTAGTATTTGAATCGGCATCACCTAGGGAATAATACTATGGGTATCAGCATAGTGTTATCTCATTTATATTGTTATATACAAACTTGTGAAGCTAGATATGTTTATATGCTTATATTATGAAACCTCAGTTGAGGAAACTTGGTCATCCCTTCCTTCTGTTTTTCCCTTCAGGTGGTTTGCGGACGATATTAACTGATCAAAATAAGCTAGTTGTAGCAGTTGGAGGTGTAACGGCACTTGCTGCTGGGATATACACAACAAGGTAAAGTTCGTAAGTTGTGTGGTGCCCATTTTGATTTTTGCTGTTCTAGTTGTGTGGTTTACTTGTAATATAACTTTGATTTCTTAGTGTTTGGTAGTGAAGTGAATCCTACATGCGCATCTGCATTGGATCTCATAGTTTTATTTAACTGCTTCTGTGGTTTAAAACTTCTAATAAAGTTCAAGGAGTATGAAACTAATACTAAAATTTATACAGGAATTATTGAAAGAAACAGTTGCATTGTAACTTTTTTCCAATAAATTTGCTGCTTCCTTCGCTTTGGATGATTCCTTATTAACCACACTGTTAGAACAAGGGTGAAGATCTTATCCTTGATGTTAGCTAATTATGAATATGCTATAGCACTATTTTTTCTTGGAGGCATTTTTTAAACCTTTGATATGTACCTAAAATGTTTTTGTTTTGATGATTTTTTGGCTAATTTCAATGCCCTTACATAGATTCACTTATTTTCCCCAGGGAGGGTGCCAGAGTAGTCTGGGGCTATGTTGACCGCATTTTAGGTCAGCCATCGTTGGTAAGGGAGTCATCACGAGGGAGGTACCCCTGGTCTGGCTCTTTATCACGTGCTACAAGTAGTCTTACTGGCAAACTGAAGAATGGAAGCAACCTGGGCCAGAATGGGAATGGGTTTGGTGATGTTATTCTAAATCCTTCTCTCCAGAAGAGAGTGAAGCAGCTGGCTAATGCCACAGCCAATACAAAACTTCATCAAGCTCCTTTCAGAAACATGCTTTTCTATGGGCCTCCCGGCACAGGGAAAACAATGGCAGCTCGAGAACTAGCTCGCAAATCTGTAAGCTTTTCATAGACTACCTTAGTAACAAAATACAGTGAGACTGTTGCTATCCCTTTAACCTTGTGACCATTTACAGGGATTAGATTATGCACTAATGACTGGTGGAGATGTTGCACCATTGGGATCACAAGCAGTCACCAAGATTCACCAGTTGTTTGACTGGGCAAAGAAATCTAATAGGGGTTTACTCCTCTTCATTGATGAAGCTGATGCTTTCTTGTGCGAGTAAGTGAACCAAATCTTCATATTCTTTTTTAGTAATATGCTACTCTTTTATCCTGGCTGATACAAGTTTTCATGATTGATGGAATAACTCAGATCTATATCATCTATATTTGCAATTAGTCACTCATCTTCATCTATCACAATCACCGAGTTATGAGCCTTATATAAACACGTTTGGCTAGTGTTTGAGTCCTATGTAACCCCCCAGTTGACACTGGTTAATGGAATAATGCCTCATGCCGTTATAGCTCTCTTTACTATCCTTTAACTATCAGATAAAAGAAGTTGCAACTTGTAATAACTGTGTGTGGCTCTATAGGTGATGTAAGTATTTGTTTTGCAAAAGTGCAGGGCACCAATGGTTTTGTGGCACCATTCAAACTATATTGTCATCTCCCACATACTCAAACAATTGAGCTGCCTTGTTTAACATGTTATAAGGCCTGTTTCAGGCCTCTTTTCTTGTCCTTAACAACTTGCAAACTGCAGTGACACCTCGGACTGATTTTTTGTCCCCTGCAGGCGGAACAAGACTTACATGAGTGAAGCTCAAAGGAGTGCCCTGAACGCTCTCCTCTTTCGCACAGGTGATCAATCCAAGGATGTTGTCCTTGCACTGGCCACCAACAGACCCGGTGACCTTGACTCTGCTGTTGCTGACCGTATTGATGAGGTCCTCGAATTCCCCCTGCCCGGGGAAGACGAGCGATTCAAGATCCTGAAGCTGTACCTGGACAAGTACATTGTCAAAGCTGGCGACAAGTACAGCAAGAGTTGGCTCCGGTTCTTCCGACGCCAGCCCCAAAAGATTGAGGTGAAGGGAATCACTGATGACCTGATTCGGGAGGCCGCCTCCAAGACTCATGGCTTCTCCGGAAGAGAGATTGCGAAGATGATGGCGAGTGTCCAGGCCGCGGTGTATGGCAGCAAGGACTGTGAGCTCACTCCAGCCCTTTTCCGTGAGGTAGTGGATTACAAGGTTGCCGAGCACGAGCAGCGGAGAAAATTGGCAGGAGAGGAGCCGAAGCCGAATGCTTAGGATGATCATTCTTTTTTTTTTTTTTTTGCATTCACCCCCTTTTGCCGTGGCATGAGCTCTGTTCCCCTGGGTAGATCACCTCATCGAGGGCAGACGTTCGTTTGCTCCGTCGTTATTCTTTTGCTGCACTCACCCCATTAGGGGGTATTTGGTGGTAGGCGCTGTAACTTGATAAGAGGATTAAATGTGGTGATGGAAACTTAGGAGGTAGGTCACACACAAGAAGCTGGCCTTTTTTTTGAACGGCATTTACCTGCAATCGTCCGATTGCTTACTAATAATCCATAGTGGCTGTTACATCTATGGGTTGTTTTACAGTTTCTGTAGCTGTATAACAGTTCAGGCAGTGAATGAATGAGGAATGTCTTATATCGATGTTTCGTGACCCGCTGATGCACAACAATGTCGCGTACGGTATACCCGGCTCTTCTGCAGGTTATGTGGCGAGGCAGATAACTGCTGCAACCACGGGAAGGGTGAAATCTTATATACGTGAGTTAATAAAGTCTATTTACAAAATCTTTTTCATAGATGAATGCAGTTTGGTGTGATGAATCTAATGATCATATCTAATCCATAATTTGAATTCTCTAATTGTGTGGTCGAAGACCTTATTAGATTTCTCTCTCAATTTGATCACGAGTTGTGGAAGTAGCTGCCTTGATGCTACTCCCTCCGTTCGGTAGCATCGAGGCAGCTACTCAATTTGAGTAGAACGGAGGGAGTTCGAGTGACAAACCAAATCAAAATTAAACAAACAGTGAGAATCACAACACAAAGCCAAGCATCTCGGTAGCCACCCATCAGCCATATCCTCGAACACCTGCGAGGTATCTTCCCCTAAAATGCTAGTATTAATCGTATTTATATAGATACAATCCACACAAAAGATCTGTTGTGAGGTTCCAGTTCTTTCAGAGGTAATTTTGCTGTATCCAGCTCAGCTCGTGGCGCTTGACAAGTGGAAGAAATACAGGCCCGAGGCAAAAGCACAGTGACTCAAGATGGAAACTACAATGTGACGGGGTAACGCCCAACCCAAGTTCATTCAGCAGAACCGTGGCTCACAGGGACATCACACTCGTCAAGCAGCGCTCTGATGTTGTTCTCAGGGGCACTTACTGAGGGAAGTATGGCGCGCCTTGGAACTGCGGATCTCGATCTTGTGCTGCTGCTGTCAGGATCGAGCTGTGACCCTTCCTGCACGATCGGCAAGTCAGTCCTCGGCCTTGCGCTAACTGAAGACATCTTCTCCTTCCATATCCTCCCATCCTAGCATCCATCAGACCATCATCAACAAACCAATTTTAAGGGAACAATGACTTTGGATGATGCGATGCGATGTTATGCTATGCTACAAAGGAAATGTTGAACTTCAAGTATACAAGAGAGCATATTGTAAATGATAAAAGTAAGATAAGATCGGGCATGTTTGTTGCTGGTGTAACACTACATTCTGCAACAGAAGGAATTTCATCAGCATGTGCAACACAAGAAAGTTTGCCAATCGAGTAAGATCCTGATGGTATGATGATTCAACACTGAATGCAACACAAGAAAGTTTGCCATCCTATCCTAAGCATCCGTCAATCGAATAAGATCAATTAGACAACAATATGTTTGCATTGGATGATGTTTCTGCTACAAGGGAAATGGTGTGCTGAAATTGGGCAGATTATTAAAGATAGAGGTAACATAAGAACTGACAGCTTCTTGTTGGTGTAAAGCTAAATTCTGGAACATGAGAGTTTGCCAACATGGTTTAAAACTACATCCTGCAGCAAAAGAAAGATAGCTAATATGGTTTTAACTCTAACTTCTGCAACATAAGGAGCTCACGGATACTGTCACTTTTGTCAGCAACATGATTCTCCCGTGCAATTTGGGCTAAGCAACAATAGGAATGCTTACATGCAGTATAGACGGCTCAGGAAGTGGGCATTTCACTGGTTGATCAAGATTGACAGGCTCCACAGGGCGCTCCACCGGCTTGAACTCAACACCAACCTCAATACCGTGGGGACTCTCTGCCGGAACAGCTGCTGGGTCAGGCTCTCCAGTACTCATGTTGGGGCCCAACGTCTCCACAACCTCCTGAACCTCGAAACAAAATTTCCAATCAGGCAAGATGAATCAAAATAAGATACGAATTACTAATTCTTGGCTTTGCCAAATCAAAACAAACAAATAAACAACTTGACTGCATAACGGCATAACGCTAATTTCTCATGGGCAAATTTGGACACAAAACAAGCTCGCAACTTTCTCCAATTTTTGGAAGCAATAAAGGTAAACTAATACCAATTTCAATCCTTCCAAGCTAAGATCACCTAAAACCAAAAGGAAAAACATGCTAAAAGCATCCCGATTTTGAAGAACCGGAAGAGGAACAGAAAAGGCGAGCTACCGAGTCCTGGAGACAGCAGAATCTACCCATAACCATGAACGAGGACGACATCAAACCAAACCAGCTCAAATCTCAGCCTTGGATGGCTTCATAGAAGTAGAACTGACGCTAACCTAGGGTTGACCTGATACGGTTATATACAAGCAGATCCCTTCTTGGACTTGGGGGAAGTAAAGTACACCAGAAACGACATGGAAGTACAAGTGGGCGCAGTAGAGGAAGGAGAAGGTGGTCGAAGGGAGAGCTCACAGCGACGCTCTTGGAGCGGCGGTGGGCGCCGGAAGAGAACCGGGAGAAGATCCCGACCATCGTCTTGTAGCCCCCCACTCCGGCTCTAAGCTTTCTCGAGCTCGTCGGTGGCCGCTCTTCTTGTTTGCGGGGAGCACTGGTCGATGTGTAGCAGTAGTTGACCTGTCGAGGTGTTTTTTCTATTTATCAATCTAATTTCAAACTTCCTTCAACGTGTTCGGTTGGCTGGTGGCTGATGGCTGGTGCTGGTTTGTTCTGAGAGAGTACTGCTGGCTGGTTGTTGGTGGCTGGTTTGTTCTGAGAGAAAAGTACTGCTTTGCTTATTAGTTAAATATAATATTATGAGAATAAAGTAGGTGACAGATAAGTAAGGAATCTTTTTGGCGCATCAAGTTCCGTTTTGATTTTCTGTAACACTGAAAGGTCACTAAGTACCGGAAAATACTCGTGGCTGGAAGATGCAAAAGTTAACTGAGACCTTATTTAGTTTGAAAAAACTACCAAAAAGTAAATGTTCTAACTCGTGTAACACATTTCGTTTGTTTGTGATAAATATTATCCTACCATAGGGTAATTAGACTCAAAAGATTCGGTCCGTGATGTGCAACAGAACTGTGTGATTAATAATTTTTTACCTACATTTTCTGTGTCTTTTGGTGTATTTAATGTGATGTGATGGAGAGAGTTGAAAAATAGCAAATTTTTGGCAAAAAAAGTTACCATCTAAACCAGACATGAAATAGCACTCTATTAAATTTCAGCAACACCTCCGTTAGATCGGACAAAATACCCCAAATCCAGACAACAAGCACAAAGCATCAAACAACAACATCCATGGGTCTCAAATCGATGAATCTTTGGACGCTGAGGGCAACATTAATGGTAGTTTCTATCTCTCCTAAAAAGATGGTTAATTAATTAAAATAGTGATGTGGAAGCCTAATTAATGAGGAAAGAGATGAAGAATCATAAAAATGATTTCTTCATCAAGAAACCAAGTTTTCTCTTGAACCAATGCACCGAGAAACCATGAAATTGCCATCGGGAAGAAACTACTAGTTTCTAGGGCCTCATGTCACTCTCTCATTGGATGAAGAAGTTAAAGTTAAGAGAGAGAAATAGAAAACAATTATTACTTGAAGACAGTGGAAGATGGTTTCTATATACGATTTCTTATGCTATGGAAATCATGTCAGTTTCTTCCATTGAGATTGCCCTAAGTTTTCGCTGTGCAATGTTGAATGGAGAACCCCACCCGGTCGGGGGAACCCGCCCCGGGACGCTCGCCTGGAGGGCGCGTCGGCCCTGGCAACGCCGCTTAGAGGGCGTCGGGCCGGCCGGAGACGCGCACCTGGAGACCGCGCAAGGACGAGTTGTAGCAGTAGCTGAGGTAGGTCGTCGCTGGTGGGGGAGGAGCAGTGCGGCGACGGACAGTGGTGCAGGCTGCAGGACACCGCCGTGCAAGGCGCGTGGGCGTGCGAGCGACACACATGTGGTATTTTGATGCATCTTGATCAAGGGGTATAAAGGTAATTGCCTGTCCATGTTATGCACTGAAAAGAGGGAAATAAACTTTCCGTGAACAAAATTGGTGGAATGCTACTTTCAATTAACGTTTGCATCTTTTAGTGGTATTTTCCGGAATTCGTGATCTTTCGACGGTACAAAACCAATTTTCCCTTTTTAAGATGCACGAATTAAATCGGTTTCACCCAAAAGCCACAGTAAGTTGATTGGAAAAACGAACGAGAAAACGTGAAAAAAGTTTACTTAGGGCCTGTTTGGGAGGGCTCCGGCTCCGGCTCCACGAGCGGCTCCGACCGAGCCCCGCCAAACGGTTGAAACCGCACCGCCTCGGTGTGGAGCCGGAGCTGGAGCCCCTCGCGGCTTTCAAAGGGGAGGTGGAGCCACGTTTTGGTGGCTTCACCTGGCTCCAACTAGAAATCCACCAGAGGAGCTATTTTGCCAAACGTTTTTTAAAACGACTCAACTCCACCTGAGAAGCCACTCCACCAGAGGAGCCAGAGCCGGAGCCGTTTTTGGAGGAGCCGGAGCCCTGCCAAACAGGCCCTTAGGTTTCTCCCTCACTGGCAATGACACTTACCTATCAAATTTGGCTGTTTTTTCAGTAATCCTAATATCTTCGTCTTGTCACGCGTTGGAGGTAGCGCTGCTTGCGGGTGAACCGAGAAACTGGTGATGGGGCCCACGAGGCAACTATCTACTATTCACGCCAATTTGACTGGCTTATCAGCCACTAGTATTTTTCTCTAAAATCAACCGAACATTAATGGGATGCAACCTGCAGGGACATGGCATGGAAGTGGAACACTCCAACGGCTGAGAGAGAGGGATGACCGGATGGGGAGGGGATTTATCTTGTCCATTTTTTTTGAATTACACAATACATCGGAGACACTCACAATGCACACACACTCATCTCTATGAATACACGCACGTAAACCCTACCGCTATGAGCATCTTCGAAGACTGTGCCGGCAAATCCTCAAGATTGACGAAGTCACTGCTCACTGTCGACGGGAACGTCGCCTACCACTGAAAGAACAAACGCCGTTAAATCCTGAGAAATTCGCTCCCACGGGGAGTCGAACCCAGTACCTGAGGTGCTACCGGGGCTCCTGTAACCACTAGGCTACAAGCCTTTTTCTTATCCGGTCCATTTTAAACCGTAAAGAAGGTGGCCCTGCTTTTTATTAGAAGGAGCATCACAGATTCATAATGACCAGAAAAGAAAAATGATTTCAAGAAAGACGGAAAACACAAAGGAGAAAAGAATAAGAAAATATTATGGAGCGATAAGAATAAGAATAAGAAACAAAGGAAGAGATAAATTATTATGAAAGAAAAAAGTCAGTAGCATATTTGATAAACAATGGCACCTCCACTTTTCTAAATTTGTATAGAAAGAAATATAAATTAAAAGAAAATATAAAAAAGTGTATTATGAACTAGTGACATCCTCTATCATAGGAAATTAGAAAGCACATTGAGTCAAAGACATCTCAAGATACCGTGGGGAAAGAGCGAAGTTCGACCAAATATAAAAATTCAATAGCATTTCATTTTCAAAATGACACAATTTGGTCATAAGGAAGATGATGTACTCTACTTCCTCAAAATTTTCCCTCTTGCTCTCCTGCTATACTTTATATGCTCTTTTTACAGGAGTGCTTAGCGTCCAAATTTTCATCAAATTCTAGCCAAGTTACATTTAAAAATAAATTCGTCAATCGGTTAATAACTGAATTGTAAGGAACCACCCAAATTAACTCGACTAAACCGAGTTACCATCAAATGATCCACCCGGCTTAATCGAGATAACCCCGGTAGTCCCCGGTACGCGTCTCGAGCATCGCCCAGGAACAACACGCATACCGTATTTACATCATGGCAACCATCACAAGGATACATGTGAGAGCAAAATTTTAAACTTTAGTTTACTAGTCTTGATCATATTACAAAAATTCAGAAATTATAATTATAACATATAAGTATCTCGAAGATCAAAGTTTCATTGTTTGTAAGAAAATAATTAACCATCCTAGATGTAATCTAAGTCTAGGTCGATATCCTAACAAGTTTTTCCTAGGTTGAGAGTTAAATCGCAGCGGAAAATAAATAAAGATATATGGTGCAACGATGATGTCCTTGCCCATAAGACACCACCTACACTAGCTTGGAGTAACTTCCACCATTCATTCACATCACCGGCTCCGGCGGGATGAACGTGGCAATCACTCACAAGAAGGAAACCTGCAAAACAACTTAACGGCAACACCGTAAGTACATTGCGTACTTGCAGGACTTATCTACAATACTATATATTTGGTGGATGCAAGGGGCTTGTCAAGTTTTAACTCTTGATAAGAAAAATACGAGCATAATTTATCAGGTGAATAAGAAAAAGACATGACATTCTAAATCTCTAAGTCAAGCATCAGGTAATTACAATAAGTAAATTGATATCATAATCAAGAGCTCAATCTTTCGAGAACTCCATCCGAAAACTCTAACATTGGACGCAAATTTCATGAGTGTGCTCCTTGACCTGGGAGCGAGGCTATTGCAATAGATTATAACCCTGCAGGGGTGTACAACTTTTCCCACACGAGACGCAAGACCAACGACCATATCCTCGGCCTAGGATAAGTGTTAATTCATGTCCTCGACCTTTCACATACCAGCACCTTACTATGAGCGAACGACCGGAAGTGTATAGATGTACTGGACACGGCCGATCACACCTCATCCCACCCCACGCTGAATCCGGTCAAGGCACGGTGCGACTTATGCTACTTGGCTTACGGACCCATTATGAGCATGTGGTCTGTACGGATTAGTGCTCAAGAACTCACTTCCAAGACTCGGGCCTTAATCGACTCAAGCAAGACTATGTCAAGTGAGCTCCAATCTCCACATGACCCTACCATTCTTGCTCAAGTCTTGTATCATCATTCATGGAGTTCAAATTTTTAATCCATTCATGGCTACTCAAGTATTAATTAAGCAATCATACTATAACTCGCGAGTGGTGGTGACCTTGCCACCTCTCGACTTCTACCGTGAACTAAACATGGCTAAGCAATCATAATGAAATTTCTAACATCCATACTTTCACTTAATAAGTTGAGCTAATTCCAAGAGTTGATATGTCTAATAGGTTCTACACATTGCATATGTCTAAATAGAGCTAAGCCCATGCACAACCATTAATAAGTAATAGCATTTCACATTTAGAAAATAGAGTGAGATACATATGTGTCTGCCTGAGATCGGTGATCCAAGAACGTGACACTCCGGAATGTCATCTACGAGATTAGATGAATGCATAAATTAGAAAGGATGACATGAATGTACATGCATATGAGATGCAAAGACTTATGGCAGTTGAAGGATAACATGTTCCAAGGTCATTGTGCAAGCAATCAAAGATTTGGAACTAAGGTGCACAAGTAATTGCATAGGGTAATATGTGCAAACAATTATTCACACAAGTGCACATAACATTCTAAGTCAAATTATAACATGAGAAGGCAATCAACATTAGTTGTCCTATTTAGTTTCATATAAGCTATCACATAGTTAGATTCTTACATTATAAAGCATCTATGGTTATCAATATTAAAATAGGTGATCATGCTCAAGTAAGTTAGCTAGTAACTATAATTGATCAATTCATTAGTCAATTTAATAATTAATGGGGAACTAGCACATCACACTTAATTAAGATTAGTAGGTTTATTATCTAGTTTAGAGATAGCTAGAATTGATATATATGATAAACTAGGACAAACATTGTTATTCTAAGTTATACCACGGTGGTTGCTAAACATAAGAAGCATATCACATTTATTTTAATTTAGCAAGGGAAGATTATAGGTCACATGCATATAATTGATTTACTAGGTATTTTACAAGCAAGCTAGCCCTAGAACAAGCATATAATTAAAGTTGTATACTTATATAATGATATCATAAATGACAACTAGACCAACATAATTTGGTCAAAGAAGCTAACAAGTTAAATTCATAATTTTAGAAGCACATACAATTATTATTATGCATTTATTAACTAGGTTCAAAAATATTTATAACTGTACCAATCTACACACAAGTAATTCAAGCAAGTACCTACATTTGATCACACACCATAAGTGAACTAGCAAAATTGGTTTCATATCTTTTTGACTAATAGAGAGTTAACTATGCAATTAACAAGATAAACACTCGCATAATTAATTCAGATAATTACTTATTTAATTTGGAGGCAAACTCATTTTTAATAGGTTCTTGATATAATTATAAAACCAACAAAATTTATTTCACATTTTTCCGAGCTATATACAATTTCATATGGATTATACAAGATGGTATACGAGAGATGAATAATAACTGCAGACCGTCCGTGGTGAACTGACGGACTGTCCGAACTGAAGAGGCGGACTGTCCGCGGGACCCCGAAAAACCAAAATTGTCTCTTTATGATTTCGAGCTATTTACGGACTCTCCGTCCGGGACGTTCGGACTGTCCGCGGCTGAGCCGTGGCTCGCCGTCGAGCTCGCCGTCGGCGGCTCCTGTCGGTGCGGAATGTGGTCCCGACACTAACCAGTAATAAGCGCCGAGGTCTCTCCCTCAATGGTTGATGCTAAGCAACTAATGACACGAGGTTTATCCTGGTTCCGGCCGGGGGCCGTACGTCCAGCAGTGGTGTGCTCGGGGCACTATATTGCTCAGCACCGGGGTGCCTATAGTGGGGCTGCTACAAGCAAGGCGGGAGAAGAGGAGTGCTCTCCAAGTCCCTGTGAAGCGACTGAAGATGTTGTGGTAGAATTGAGAAAATGCGTGTGTTGTGTGTTCTCTGGTGTCTGTTGTCTTGTGTCCTCTCTCCCCTGCGGCGGGGGAGTTCGCCTTCCTTTTATAAGCCAAGGAGAGAGCGAATTACATGTATGCCGCACTATTCAGCTACATGGGAAAGTGCGGTGCGCCGCGCCGTAGAGTAGGCGGCCGCCTTGACGGTCCTTGCCGCGATATGGCCATCATGGCGTATCTTGTACCCGAACAGTGGTAGCCTCGAGGGTAGGGGCACGATGGATGGCCGTGATGTCCCCAGGCGGGCTCGAGGGAGTTGCTGACGTCGATCCGTACGGGATGCAGTGGCAGGTATGGCGGCGTCCCGTTCCCGCACGCTTCACAGTGCCGGAGTTGTTGTCACAGCGCCCGGCGTGGAGTTGTACGCGCGGGGGCGGCCGCCACGCCGTTAACAGTGATAGGAATGGCGCCCCGCCGGCCTAACGTCGCAACCTAACCCTGCGAGGTCACGGGAAAGCAAATTGAGGGTGCGGCCGGCCCCCCTTCGAGGGCTCGGTGCGTTAGCCGTACTGGAGTAGGCGGCGCGGCGTCACGGGGCTGGCACCGGCCATGCCGCACAGTCCCCCACAGTGGTGGGGATGGGTTTCCTCCTAGGGAGTTGGTGCGACAGGACCGGGGTGCGAGCCCCAGGCGCATGATGGCGCCGCCCTGCCTTTGTCAGAACATTAAATGCCCGTACCCGCGTACGGGAACGGGCGTGCGCGTGCGGAGCGCCCTCGAGCGAGGCGGAGCCTGCTCGAGGACAGCGCGGACCCTTGAGCGAGGCGAAGCCCGCTCGAGGGAAGCGTACTCCCTCGAACGAGGCGAAGCCCGCCCATGGGAGGCGTGTGCCCTCGAGCAGAGCCTGCTCGAGGGGATCTTTGAGTGGGCCGCCTTGGTAGGTCGTCGGGGCCACCGCGGCGTGGGCCATGCCCCGTGTGTTTAAGCGAGACGTGGTTAGCCTTGGTTTTTTGCAGGTTTTAAGTGGGGTTTCCCCAGTTGTTTAAGGGGACCCCAGGGCTGTCCCCGACAGTAGCCCCCGAGCATCTGCGGGTTCGCCGGCCCGGGCTCCCGCCGGATGCGGAGCCTACTGATAGGACGTCCTTCCCCCCTGGTTTGCGAGTTCTTTCCGTGGGGCCGTGTCAGCGGACCCGCGGGTCTAGCCCCCGAAGCCCTGCAGGAGCGTGAGTGCTCCTGCAGGGGTTTTACCACGAGATCGGGCCAGAGGGCGGTACATATCTCAACCGGCGTCGGCAATGTTTCAGCCGGCCTTTGGTGACGCACGCGCCACTGGCCCCATCCGCGGCTGGTGCAATCCAGGAGGTGTAGCCATGCGTCGAGCCCCCGAGCCTGGGCCCGTTCGAGGCGATCGGGTAGAGCTCTACGACTTGTTTTTAACGCGCCCTCGCCGTCCCTCCGCGGGACGGAGGGTGAGGTTTCCGCAACCCCCATCGGTCGGGTCGCGGATTGCGGATTCCTCATTGAGTTGTTAGTGGGTGGTTCGAGTGGACGCCCATGCCCCGTTCGATAAGGGTAGGCTGCGCGGTCCAGAGAAACGTCCATTAAAGCGCTTGCGTGGGTTTGCTAGGTGGGGCTCGGTCCCGTTCGCTAGGGACCGAGGGCGCGGAAGCTCTCCCTCGGTGGGATCCCCCGGCTAGCTGCCCTCGGCTGGCTCTCGAACACGACATGTGGGGCACCCTCGAGCTGGCGGGCTCGAGGAATGGCTCGAATGCGCGTGCCCTCGTCGTCCCTGACTCTGGTGATCTGGGGCGCCTGTTCGAACCCGTCGTGGGTCAGGCTTCGAACCTCTGATCAGTAGGGCCGTGCGGGGTGGCGGCTAGGCGCTCCCGTCTTTGCATCTGCGACTCCTCGAGGGGTCTGACCGCGTCAGCCCTCGGGGCGCTGATCAGTAAAGTGGCGCGGGGTGGCGGCTAAGCGCTCCCGTCTTTGCATCTGCGACTCCTCGAGGGGTCTGACCGCGTCAGCCCTCGGGACGCTGATCAGTAAAGTGGCGCGGGGTGGCGGCTAAGCACTCCCGTCTTTGCATCTGCGACTCCTCGAGGGGTCTGACCGCGTCAGCCCTCGGGGTGCTGATCAGTAAAGTGGTGCGGGGTGGCGGCTAGGCGCTCCCGTCTTGGCATCTGCGGCTCCTCGAGGAGTCTGACCGCGTCAGCCCTCGGGGCGCTGATCAGTAAAGTTGTGTGTTGAAGGTACCTGTGGTGCCTGTTTTACTTCAAACGGGCCCCAAGGTGGCTGTCCGATGCTTGCACCCTTTGAGGGTTGAATTTTTCTGAGCCAGGGGCTCGCGCCGCTCGAGGGTCTTCCTTACTTGGTAAGGGACCGGGCCATTTAATGCTTTGCGGCCCGCGGCGCGGTTTCGTGCCGCGAGCGCGCCTTTTAGGCACGCGCGCCGCGCGCGTAGTGGGGCGGCGTGGGCGGCGGCACCGACCGCCGCTGCGCGGCCCTCCGGTTCTACACCGTGATGATGGCCCGTCTCGCGGTGGCGTGACCGCCGCGGTCGTGGTGGGGCCCGCCCCCGGCGAGAGAGGATTTCCCCTGCAGTTAATGCGCGCGGGACGTGCGCTCCGGAGAGCACGCCCGCGGCTTATAAATCTGGCGAGGGGGAAAACGGCAGTTTTTACCTTAGCATTCGCCATTCTCGCTCCTTGCGCTCCAGTCCCCGTCTTGTCCTCGCCACAGCGCCTTTCCGCCCTTGGAGTTCTCCTTCTCCTTCTTGTTCTTTGTTCTTGGGCCCCTTGCCTTTCCTCATGGCGCCTCTGCCGCCTCTCGTCATCGTCGATCCGTACGCGTGGAAGCGCTCGTCGGTGACGCGGCTGGCCCTGGGCGAGCTAGTGGCCGCCGGTCAGCTGGCGGCGAACGAGGAGGGCGGCCGGCCGAGTGGATCGTGCCGCCGGCTGGGGACCACGCGCCCAATCCGCCAAGCGGCTACGTGGTCAGTTTCACCCGGTTCCACGAGCGCGGCTTTGCGGTGCCGGCGAGCCGCTTCATGCGGGCGCTCTGCCACCACTACGGCGTGGAGCTGCACAACTTTGCGCCGAACGCGATTTCGCAGGCGGCCACGTTCGTGGGCGTTTGCGAGGGGTATCTAGGGATCACGGTGAATTGGGACCTCTGGATTCACCTCTTCCGCGCGGAGCTGTTCACGCAGCCGACGTCGGAGCAGAGGACCCGCCGCGCGGTGCGCGCCGGCGGCATGTCGCTCGCTTTGCGGGTGCAGCACAAGGACGACTACATTCCCTGCACCATGACGACCAACAACGCCGGTTGGGAGCGGGGGTGGTTCTATCTTCGCAACGCCGAGCCCGGTCTCCCCCCTACACCGGTCTGGTGCTCCGGGAGAGGCCCGACTCCTGGAGCCACGGCGTGTCTCCGGCCTCGCATCGGAGGCGGTTGGACTCGCTCCTGGCTGCGCTGAGGTACCTGGCGGGGCGCGGGCTGACCGCGGCGACCGTCCTCGCCTTCCTCCACCACCGGCGGGTCGTCCCCCTGATAGAGAGGCCACTCCGCATCTTCGAGATGGCGGAGACGGCGAACCCCTCCGCGCTGGCGAGGTCGCGAATGCTTCCGAGCCCACTCCTGCGGGAGTACGCGGCCACACGGGCGCGGAGCGCCGTAGACACCCGGTCCCTGCGCAGCGACCAGTCTTTGTGGGATCTCGAGATGCTCCCCACCGGCCCACTGGTGAGTAGAATTCTTGGTTCCGTTCTTGATCTCGCTGATACTTCGGGTTGCTGACGCGCTTCGATGTTTGCTTGCAGCTGGTGAGCCTGAGCGCCGCGAAGTCTGAACCGCCCACTCCCCACTCTCGCGCGCTTGGTCGAGCGTCGCAGCAACGGGAGCGGGAGAGGGCGGCGCGCAAGAAGGAGCGCGCGAAGTGGCACCGCGAGCGCCGCGAACGGAGGAGCGAAGAGTACCGGCTGCGTGAGCAGCAGGGGCTCTCTTCTCCAGGAACCGAGGAGTACTCGTCCTCGGCGGGGGAAGAGGAGGAAGAGGAGGAAGAGGCCGGGGGGCAGGGCCTCCCTGATAGGTGGGAGCTCGCGCCCCTGCCGCCGGAGCCGGCCTCCGCGGCAAGAGCAAGATCGCCCGGGGTGGGTGCGGGAGCGCCCGCCGCCGGGCAATCGACGACGGGGGCGCGCGGGCCGCGGAGGCGCGCGCGCGCCCGGAGGTGCGTGCGACGGCGCGCCCGCGCGCGCCCGAGGGTGCGTGCGACGGGCGCGCCGCGCGCGCGTGGTGGAGACGGCCGGAGGCGCGGCGGCGGCCGCGCCGGCCGCGCCGGCGTCGTCTACCGGGACCTCGAGGAAGAGGAAGCGCGTCTTCTCTTCTTCGAGGTGAGGGACTTGCTCTCTTGCGGGGTTGCGTTTCTGACAAACAAGGGCCTGACCGCGTGTTCGTGTTTACGCAGGGTGGTGCCGACCGTGCCTCCCCTCGCGCCGGCCAAGATGTTAAGGGCGGATGCGTCCGTTCCCACCCGGCGGCGCTCGTCGAGGACGCCGCGGGTGGGGGCGAGCGCAGCGGCCGCGGCGAGTGAGAGCTCGCGGGGCACCGGCCGAGGCCCCGAGGACATCACCGGCGGATGCGTCCGCCGCGCGCGGCCGGCGGCCGTCGAGGAGCGCGGACGCCGGTCGTGGTGGAGGCGCGGCCGGCGGCGCCGGTCGAGGAGGGCGAGCCGGCGCCGCGGTTGCGGGGACGTGGCCGGAGGCGGTGGCCGCGCGCGCGGGAGAGCTCGCGGTCGTGGAGGCGCCGGCCGAGGCGTCGGCCGGAGGCGACGCGGGGGGCGGCACCGCCCGGCGGCTCCCGGCGGCGGTGGTGGAGATCCCGGGACGACGACTCCCCGCCGCCGGGTGGGACCGCGGGGGTGAGTTTCCGCGCGCCGTCCCCTGAGTCCCAGGAGGGGGCTCTTGTGAGGCGGCGGGAGGGCCACATGGTGGTAGGAGGCCGAGGGCACGATGCGGAGGCCTCCTCTTCCCGTGTCGGCCGCCCCACCCCGGGAGAGGGACGCGTCCGATCCGTCCGCCTTTGCCGACGCCCGTGGGGAGCGGGGAGGCCGTGGGGAGAGCTCCGCAGCCACGGTGCCGCGCTCGACCGAGCGTTGAACGAGGCGCTGCGGATTCATGGCGGCCCCGCGTGGCGCGTCTTCCAGGTGGGGCATCGTCGTCCGCTTTCTTCGTTTTTCTCGTTTTTGCGCACGATTCTTGCGGCGTAACACTCACAAGCCTCGGCTCGTTGGTGACAGGAGCTCGAGCACCGCACCCGTGATAAATACGGCGCCTTCGACCAGGTGAGCGCCGAGCTCCGCCAGCTCCGGGAGCGGTGCGACGCCTTCGACGCGCTCGCCGACGCCTTGAGGACTCCGGACACTTGGTTGTCGTACCAGGTCGTGGCCCTGCGCGATCAGCTCCAGGAGTGTGAGAGGCAGGACGTGGCGCGCCCCTCCACCCTCGAATGGGTTTGCACGGCCCTCATCGACCGGGACGAGGCGCTGCGGCAGGCGCGGGCGGACTCGGGAGAGGGCGCGCACACCGGCGGCCGACCGGGAGACGGAGGTGGTCGCCGTTCGCCGCGACAACACGGAGCTCCATTCGTTGCTCGGGGGCGCGGGCTCGGCGGGGCCGGGCGAGGAGCAGCGCTCGCGCTCGAACGTGAAGGCCAAGGAGGCCGACGATGCGAAGGCCGCCCTCGACGCCCGGGGCTGCGGCGCTCGCCGTCTCGGAGGACCGGCTCCCCGCAGAGCGTACCGCCCGCCGGGGGGCCGAGGGGCGGCTCCGGCGGGGAGCGAGGCGCCCTTGCGGACGCCCGGTCGGCGCTCGAGCGGGAGCGCGTCGCTCACGAGGCGGCACAGAAGTTGTTGGAGGGGCGGAACGCCGAGTTCTCGAAGCTCGAGGGCGAGCTGGTGGTGCTCAGCATCACGAGCGCGAGCCAGGAGCTGGCCCTTCAGGAGCAGAGCGCGACCCTCAGCGGCCTTCAGGAGGTAGTTGAGGCCGAGCGCCGCGCCCTCGAGGTGGAGAGGAAGCAAGTCGAGGGTAAGTCACTGTTTGTCTCTTGTTTTGCTGATCTTTCCTTAGAGGGTTCGCCCCCCTTTCTGATTTCTTTCTTGTTGGGCAACTTCAGGCTTGCGCACCGCACTAGGGCACGCGGCTGAGCGGGCTGAGGCGCTGCAGACCTCCTACAACTCCTCCGAGCAGGAGCTGCTGGAGTTGCGCTCCGCAGCCCTCGAGACCTGCCAGGCCGTGGAGGACGGCGAGGCGCAGGTTGGGAGCTCGGCGGCCGCCCGCCCGCGCGCCCTTGGCCGAGCACGTCACGGGCGCATGCGCCGGCGCCGCGCCTCGGCGTCCGGGAAGGCCCTCGGGGTGGTGCGATCTCATTATGAGATCAACTTCGAGGCGGTGGCGGAGGGTTACATCGTCCCTGAAGGCGTCGAGGACGAGGTGGCGATGGAGCGGGTGGACGCCTTAGCTGCTGACGCCGCCGGGGCGCTCGCCGAGGCCTTTGAGGAGTTCCTGTTCCCTGATGCCACCGACGACGATGCTCCGCGAGCCTGAAGATTGCCGGGCGCTAGGCTCTTTTTTGTTTTATGTATTAGTGAGCGGGCCATGTGGCCGTGTACATAAACAGATCACTTTTCTTCAAATGTTTGTGAAGGTGAAATGATGTCCTTTACTTTACTGCGCTTTTTTGTTTCTCCTTCTTCCTGAGTAAATTCTAGTTAGTGGAGTTCGGTTTTCGCGAGCGGCCTGCTGGGTCGGAGGCAAGAGAGAAGGGTCGTATCCTCGCGGAGGCGTAGGCTATCTCTGACTCGCGCGTCCTTTCCGCTAGGCTGCCTGCGCCCTGTTCGAATTTTGCTCGAGGCCGAAGTGAAAACGTGCTCAGCGCTCGTGAGTTGTTTCTTTTTTGCGAAAAAATGGGACCATTTTTTGGTGGGGGGATGCCCCCCGTAGTAGCCCCCGAGGGTAACTTGGGTTTCAGGGAAAGCCGAGTTGCCCTTTTTATTGAACTGGTGGTGTTTACATGGTTGTTGCCAACTGGGGTGTTGGGCACGTGATTTACAACGTAAAACTTGGAAATCTTAGCTAGGGATAGAAGCGACGTAGCTGTTGGATGTTCCAAGCGTCGGTGAGTTCTTCGCCGTCCTCGTTGGCCAGCTTGTATGTGCCAGGCTTGAGCACCTTCACCACGACGTAGGGTCCCTCCCACGGAGGTGAAAGATTGTGGCGTCCTCGGTTGTCCTGGCGTAGCCTTAGGACCAAATCCCCTTCGTTGAAGTCCCGCCGACGTACCTTTCGTGCTTGGTAGCGCCTGAGGGATTGTTGGTATCTTGCGAAGTGCATCAAGGCTACGAGGCGCGCTTCATCCAGCTAGTCCAGTGAGTCCTCGCGGGCTCGCTGGTTGGCGTCCTCGTCGTAGCCTCGTACCCTGGGTGACCCATACTCCAAGTCCGTGGGGAGGACGGCCTCTGCGCCATGGACTAGAAAAAACGGGGTGAACCCAGTGGCTCTGCTTGGGGTGGTCCTTAGGCTCCACACGACCGCTGGTAACTCCTGGAGCCATTTCCGACCAGACTTGTTCAGCTGGTCGAAGATTCGGGGCTTTAGGCCTTGTAGGATCATGTCGTTGGCACGCTCCACTTGGCCGTTGGTCTGTGGGTGTGCCACAGCTGCCCAATCCACACGGATGTGGAATTTGTCGCAGAACTCCAGGAATTCCCTACCCGTGAACTGGGACCCGTTGTCGGTGATGATGGAGTTCGGCACTCCAAAACGGTGGACGATGTCGGTGAAGAACGTCACCGCTTGCTCAGCCCTGAGATTGGTAATGGGGCGCACCTCCACCCACTTGGAAAATTTGTCGATTGCGACCAACAAGTGGGTGAAGCCCCCGGGCGCCTTCCGCAGGGGCCCGACAATGTCCAGTCCCCACACAGCGAAAGGCCATGTTATGGGGATGGTCTGCAGGACGTGAGCAGGGAGGTTGGATTTTCGGGCGTAAAATTGGCAGCCTTCGCAGGTGCGCACGATCTCGCTGGCGTCTGCGACCGCCGTGGGCCAGTAAAAGCCTTGACGGAACGCATTGCCCACGATGGTGCGGGGTGCGGCGTGATGGCCACAGATCCCCGCGTGAATGTCCCGTAGGAGCTCGCGCCCCTCGGGAATGGGCACACACCGCTGCAGGATGCCGGAAGCGGCGCGCTTGTACAGCTCGCCGTCGACGAGGGCGAAAGACTTGGCCATCCTGGCGATGCGCCTGGCCTCGGATCGATTCTAGGGGAGCTCCCCTTAGCCCAGCCAGGCGGTATACTTGTCGCGCCAATCCGCCCTGACGGGGGCTGTCTCGACGTCCATCACTTCGGCCTCGTTGGCGCCATACCCCTCGAGGAGGGAGAGCACATACGCCTCGTTCGAGGGGTCCTCATCCATGGGCTCCGCGCCTGCCGGATTCGAGGGAGCCCCCGAGGGTTCCACGTGGCTCGAGGGGTGTGGCTCGAGGGCGACGGAGGGCTGGGCGATGTCCCGAGCAAATACGTTGGGGGGGACAGTGATCCGCCCCGACGCGATTTTTGCCAGCTCGTCCGCCTCCTCGTTGTAACGGCGGGGAACGTGATTGAGCTCGATGCCGTAGAACTTGTCCTCGAGGGGGCGCACGACCTTGCAGTAGGCTTCCATCTTCTCGTCGTGGCAGCTCGCATTTTTCATGACCTGGTCAATCACGAGCTGTGAATCCCCCCGCACGTCGAGGCGCTTGACGCCTATCTCGATGGCGATCTTGAGGCCGCAAAGGAGGGCCTCGTACTCAGCCATGTTGTTTGACGCGGGGAAGTGGAGTCGCACTGCGTACCGCATGTGCTCCCCGAGGGGTGACACGAAGAGCAGGCCCGCGCCCGCTCCTGTTTTCATCACTGAGCCGTCGAAATACAGAGTCCAGCACTCTGCTTGGATCTATGGCGGCGGCAGTTGCGTGTCCGTCCACTCAGCGACAAAATCTGCCAGGATCTGGGACTTGATGGCTTTGCGCGAGGCGTAGGCGAGCGTCTCGCCCATCAGCTCCACCGACCACTTGGCGATCCTGTCCACCGCGTCCGGATTGCGGATGATCTCCCCCAGCGGGAAGGAAGAGACAATCGTTACAGGGTGGGCCTCGAAGTAGTGGTGAAGCTTACGCCGCGCGAGGACCACTGCGTACAGGAGCTTTTGGACTTGAGGGTAGCGTGTCTTGGTGTCGGACAAGACTTCGCTGATGTAGTACACCGGCCGTTGGACCGGCAGGGCGTGCCCTTCCTCCATGCGCTCTACTACGATTACGGCGCTGACCACCTGGGTGGTCGCGGCCACGTAGAGCTGCAGAGGTTCGCCGTCCTGTGGCGGCGTGAGGATCGGGGCGTGGGTTAGGGACGCCTTCAGCTTGTCGAGCGCATCTTGGGCCTCGGCGGTCCAGGAGAAGCGCTCGTGCTTTTTGAGGAGGCGGTAGAGGGGTAGGCCTTTTTCACCGAGCCGCGAAATGAAGCGGCTCAAGGCAGCAAGGCACCCCAACACCTTTTGTACCCCTTTGAGGTCTCGAATTGGACCCATTCGCTCGAGGGCCGCGACCTTTTCGGGGTTGGCCTCGATGCCTCGCTGGGAGACTATGTATCCTAGAAGCATGCCCTGCGGCACGCCAAAGACACATTTCTCGGGGTTTAATTTTACCCCGTTGGTCCGTAGGCAGCCGAACGCGATGCTGAGGTCGCTGACCAGGTCATCCGCCTTCCTGGTTTTTACGACGATGTCATCCACGTACGCCTTGACGGTCCGCCCGATGTGGTCTCCGAAAACGTGCTGCATGCAGCGTTGGTACGTTGCACCCGCATTTCGGAGGCCGAACGGCATCGTGACATAGCAAAACATCCCGAACGGCGTGATGAACGAAGTCGCGAGCAGGTCGGACTCCTTCATCTTGATTTGATGGTACCCGGAGTAGGCATCAAGGAAGCAAAGCAGCTCACACCCAGCGGTCGAATCAACAATCTGATCGATACGTGGCAAAGGTAAAGGAACTTTAGGACATGCTTTATTAAGACTGGTGTAGTCTATACACATCCGCCATTTCCCGTTCTTTTTCTTTACTAGTACAGGGTTTGCTAGCCACGTAGGGTGGAACACCTCCTTGATGAACCCGGCCTCGAGAAGCTTCCGCAGCTCCGCTCCGATCGCCCGCCGCCGCTCCTCGTCGAAGCGGCTGAGCTACTGCTGCACGGCGCGGGAATGAGGCAGGATGTTAAGGGAGTGCTCGGCGACCTCCCTCGGGATGCCTGGCATATCCGAGGGGCTCCACGCGAAGATGTCGGCGTTGGCGCGGAGGAAGTCGACGAGCACCACTTCCTATTTTGGGTCGAGGGTGGAGCTGACCCTCGCCGCCTTGCCCCGGGGGCGCAGGGTCGAGGGGCACCTCTTTGGTCCGCTCTCGCGGCCTCGGAATTGCCGGCGTGCTTGGCGGTGGAGTCGAGGTCTTCGTTGACCATCTTCTCCAGGGTGGTCACCAGCGCTTCGTCCAGCGCCAGTGCTTCCGCGTGCTCCACGCATTCGACGTCGCAGTCGAACGCGTGCTCGATGGACGAGCCCACGGTGATGATGCTGTTCGGTCCCGGCATCTTCATTTTGAGGTAAGTGTAGTTGGGGACGGCCATGAATTTGGCGTAGCAGGGCCGCCCAAGTATGGCGTGATAGGCGCCCCGGAACCCCACCACCTCGAAGGTGAGCATCTCCTTGCGGAAATTGCTCGGAGTGCCGAACCAAACCGGCAGGTCGATCTGCCCGAGGGGCTGGACGCGCTTGCCTGGCGCGACGCCATGGAACGGCGTCGTGCTGGGCCGCAGCTGGTCCAACCCAATCCCCAGCAGGCGCAGCGTGTGCGCGTAGAGGATATTGAGGCTGCTGCCTCCGTCCATCAGGACCTTTGAGAACCGCACGTTTCCAATGACCGGGTCGACCACCAGTGGGTACTGGCCCGGGTTGGGGATGCGGTTCGGGTGGTCTTCACGGCTGAAGGTGATGGCGTCCTCCGACCAGTCGAGGAAGGAGGGAGGCGCCCTCTCCGCGGCGAGGACCTCGTGCCGCTCCCGCTTGCGCTGGCGGCTCGTCATGTCAACGGTCGGTCCCCCGAAGATGAGGAACACGTTCTCCACGGCGGGGAAGCCGCCTGCGTCGCCGTCTCCTCCGTCCTTCTTGGCCTCCGCGTCCTCTGCGGCGCCGCGACCGTAGAACTTCTTGAGCATGTCACATTGCTCGAGGGTGTGGTTCACTGGGGTCTTGTGGTACGGACATGGCTTTTTCAGCATGTCGTCGAACACCCCCGGTCCTCGAGGGGCCGGTCGAGGGCCCCGTCGAGCCGGGTCAACAGCGAGGGCCTCGGCGTCATCGCCGCCGCGTCCTCGCTCGCGCGCCTCGCGGCGCGGCTTCTTCCCTTTCTTGCCTCGCTTGTCCTTCGGTGGGGCTCCCTGGACTTGCTGCCCTCCGCGGGCGCGTCGTCCGAGCGCTTGCCCTTTTTGCCGTCGAAGATCGCCCCCACGGCCTCTTCTCCCGAGGCGAAGCTGGTGGCGATGTCGAACAACTCGTTTGAGTCCGCAGGCGGGCTGCGCCCCAACTCTCGCACCAGGTCCCGACATGTGGTGCCCTCGAGGAAGGCGTGTACGACCTCGGATTGCGCCATGCTTGGGAGCTCCGTGCAACGCTTGGAGAAGCGCCGTATGAAGTCCCGGGGCGACTCGCCGGGCTTCTGGGTGCAGGAGCGCAGGTCCCATGAATTCCCAGGGCGCACGTACGTGCCCTGGAAATTGCCCACGAACGTGCGGACCAAGTCATCCCAGTTATGGATCTGACTGGCCGGCAGGTGCTCGAGCCACGTCCGGGCTGAATCGGCGAGGTGCAGTGGGAGGTTGCGGATGATGACCTCGTTGCTGGTGGCCCCGCCCAGCTGGCATGCTAGGCGGTAATCGTTGAGCCACACGCGGGGATCCGTTTCCCCGTTGTACTTGACGATAGTCGAGGGCTGGCGGAAGCGTTGGGGGAAGGCCGCCGCGCGGATCTCCCGGCTGAACACACGGGTCCCCGGGGGCTCCGGCGTCGGAGAGCGGTCTTCATCGCTGTCGTAGCGTCCACCCCGCCGAGGATGGTAGCCTGCCGCCGCTCGCGCATCCGCCTTGCTCGTCCGCCGAGCGTTGATGACGTTACGGGCGTCGCCGTCCAGCGCCCTGCGCGTGTCGAGGAGCCGCTCTTTGGTGGGCATTCGTCCCGGGTTGACAGGGCGCTCCGTCGCCCCGCCCGCGTGCACCGAGGGCTCGGCCCCTTGCGCACCCCCATCGCCTCGTGCGTCCCCCTGTTGACGGATGCGGGACGCCGAGCTCTCGGCCTGTTGGACGGCCGCTTGCTCGATGAGCGCCTGCGCCTCGCGGTGCAGGTTTCGTGCTTCAGGTGTCGAGGGGACCGGCATGGCCCTCAGCAGCGTCGCGGCGGCAATAAGCTTCTGGCTAGCTCGCGGAGGCGTGTCCGGGTTGTTGACGTTGAAGTCGGCATTGATGCGGTCGCAGGCCTGTATGCCCAGCTCCCGTGCGCGTTCGCCGCGTGCGGAGGCTTCCCCTGCCATGGAGGCGCGGAGCAGCCACACCGTCCGATATTCCTCTGCCAGCTTGGCCTCGAGTTCGCAGGCTTGGGCTAGCTGCGCGTCGATGTCGGCTCCAGCAGGGGCGCTCGGTCCCGCAGCCAAGCGCGGAGCAATCCCTGGGGCGGGCGTGACCTCTCCATCGCCGGCGCCCGCTGCACCGGTGGCGTTTGCTGGGTCATTGGCGATGACGACGCAGCATTCCCGCGCTGGGTCGTAGCTCCCGGTGCTAGAGTCGTCGGAGCAGCCGAACCAATAGTCCGCGGCGTCAAGAAAATGCCTGAACATCACCGGGTCCGGTACGCCGGAGAAGTCCCATTCCGCGTACCCGTGTAGGTTGGCGGGTGGCAACGCGTCGAGCGAGCCTAGGGGCGACTCGTCGGCGGCGGAGGCGCTGGGATCCCTGGCGACGAAAACGTGTCGGCCGGGGGGGACCCTGCGCATCGTGGTGTTGACGTTGGCGTTGTAGGTCGTCATGGCACCGCGCGGACCGATGGGGAAGCGCGGCCCCGGAGACCGCGCGCTCCCCCGCCGGGGTGGCGGCGCCGTTGTGCCGACGGCGCGCGCCGCGTTGGGGGGCGGCGCGTTCGGCCTTGCCGCCGCTCCGACCGCACCCGGCGTGAACGCCGACCGAGCGGCGGCGACGCCGTGACGCCGACGGCCCGCAACATCCGTGCCTGCAGGTGCCTGTGTCGTGGCGTTGCGTGCAACGGCGACTGGGGCGGACCCAGCCTGGCGCCGAGCACGGAGCTCCTCACGGTTGGTGAGGCGCATCAGGTAGCCGTTCCCCGTGGCCTGAAAGTTCAGGCTTCCGAACCGGATTTTGAACCCGGTAGGGAGGGGGTCCGAGCTGCCCATGGAGTAGCGCGTACCGCGGTACTCGGTGCGAATCACCATGGAGGGAGTTAGCGGTGGATTGACCTTAGGCGCTCGTTTGCCCCATGGTGGGCGCCAACTGTCGGTGCGGAATGTGGTCCCGACACTAACCAGTAATAAGCGCCGAGGTCTCTCCCTCAATGGTCGATGCTAAGCAACTAATGACACGAGGTTTATCCTGGTTCCGGCCGGGGGCCGTACGTCCAGCAGTGGTGTGCTCGGGGAACTATATTGCTCAGCACCGGGGGTGCCTGTAGTGGGGCTGCTACAAGCAAGGCGAGAGAGGAGGAGTGGTCTCCAAGTCCCTGTGAAGCGGCTGAAGATGTTGTGGTAGAATTGAGAAAATGCGTGTGTTGTGTGTTCTCTGGTGTCTGTTGTCTTGTGTCCTCTCTCCCCTGCGGCGGGGGAGTTCGCCTTCCTTTTATAAGCCAAGGAGAGAGCGAATTACATGTATGCCGCACTATTCAGCTACATGGGGAAGTGCGGTGCGCCGCGCCGTAGAGTAGGCGGCCGCCTTGACGGTTCTTGCCGCGATCTGGCCATCATGGCATATCTTGTACCCGGACAGTGGTAGCCTCGAGGGTAGGGGTGCGGTGGATGGCCGTGATGTCTCCAGGCGGGCTCGAGGGAGTTGATGACGTCGATCCGTACGGGATGCAGTGGCAGGTATGGCGGCGTCCCGTTCCCGCACGCTTCACAGTGCCGGAGTTGTTGCCACAACGCCCGGCGTGGAGTTGTACGCGCGGGGGCGGCCGCCACGCCGTTAACAGTGATAGGGATGGCGCCCCGCCGGCCTAACGTCGCAACCTAACCCTGCGAGGTCACGGGAAAGCAAATCGAGGGTGCGGCCGGCCCCCCTTCGAGGGCTCGGTGCGTTAGCCGTCATCGGGAGTAGGCGGCGCGGCGTCACGGGCCGGCACCGGCCATGCCGCACGGTCCCCCACAGTGGTGGGGATGGGTTTCCTCCTAGGGAGTTGGTGCGACGAGACCGGGTGCGAGCCCCAAGCGCATGATGGCGCCGCCCCCGCCTTTGTCGAACATTAAATGCCCGTACCCGCGTACGGAACGGGCGTGCGCGTGCGGAGCGCCCTCGAGCGAGGCGGAGCCTCGCTCGAGGACAGCGCGGACCCTCGAGCGAGGCGAAGCCCGCTCGAGGGAAGCGTACTCCCTCGAACGGGGCGGAGCCCGCCCATGGGAGGCGTGTGCCCTCGAGCGAGGCGGAGCCTGCTCGAGGCGATCTTTGAGTGGGCCGCCTTGGTAGGTCGTCGGGGCCACCGCGGCGTGGGCCATGCCCTGTGTGTTTAAGCGAGACGTGGTTAGCCTTGGTTTTTTGCAGGTTTTAAGTGGGGTTTCCCCAGTTGTTTAAGGGGACCCCCAGGGCTGTCCCCGACAGCTCCGGCCTTGGTTTTGGATGGAGTTTGTTTCTATGGGTTTCTAGGAGTGTACAGAGGTCATTCCAAGTGATAGATTCGACATGTATTGGAGTTTTGAAGCTCTTGGTCATCAATGGTGATGAGACCATAGAGGGTTCCATAGATAGCCTGTGAAGTTGCAAATGGACGAAAGGGAGATGGTGAGTAGGGGTGCAAATTGAATATGATGTGGTGCACCTCCGAACCTCTTTAGTTCAATTATTTGCACTACTTCAACTCAATTTTGAAGAAATAATACAAATAATTGAACTAAGGAGGTTCGGAGGTGCACCTAACGGTTACCCCTTTGCAGCCTTAATGGTGAGGGGTGAGGGAAGCTCACCGACGATGAGTAGAGCACGAGCAATAGGCCGCTTGTTGGTGTAGGGCGGAATTGGAGTAAATCGGGTCGAGATCATCCATGGTGCTTGGGGAAGAAGATGAAGGAGCTTGGGGAATGGTCTTCTCCTTGGTCTCCGGCGAGGAATATGCCGAGGAGGTGATGGGGAAGCTCGTCGACGACGTCCTCCAGTGATCCTCCGACGAACTCCGATAAGGGTGGTGGTGGATTTGGTGGTGGAGATGGTTTCCTCCTGCATGGCTTGGGTGGAGAAGAAAGCAAGGGAGGGAGGGAGCTCCTGAAGTGTCTGAGGAGAGGAAGGTGAGGGGAGGGCGCTGGGTGAGGTGGAGGGGTCGGTGGGACCTGATGGGGGCGCGTGGCGCGGCTTCTCTGCGCGCACGACACGCAGTCAGCGGCACGCACGGACAATCCGTGATGGTGGTACGGACCGTCCGTCCGTTGTGGACACAAACTTCTCCACTTTTTTCAAATTCCAAACTTGATCTTCGAAGCCTCCAAAAAGTCCACAAAAATTTGTGTTGATAGAAAAGATCGAGGGTAACCCATTTTGCTTGAATCGAGAAGAAAAGCTATGGTAGATTTGAAAGGAAAATTCTTCCCGGAAGGCTATTTTTAGACTTTTGGATAAGATGTTTGGCATCAAGATGGAGTCCTAAAATCCGAGAAAAATCGTCTAAAATCGCATTTTGGGAAGGATTATTTTACCATGATATAAGTTAACATGTGTCTTATAGAGAAAAAGAAAGTTTCTTCACAAGACATGTGCTTATACTATGTTCAAAATTAAATTTAAATTGCAACAATATTCAAACATGCACAAGAATTTTGTATTAGCAAACAATGATGCTCAAGATCAATGCTAAATAAGTTTATTAAGTTTATTAGATTTTGGGCTGTTACATGAATCTTGGTCTGTAATTTTCTTTTTTTTCCAAATTCATCTATTTCAATACCATCTAATTTTTTTCGCGTTTTGAATCCAATGCCCCAACACTCACGAACGTCTTTCAGATTCCAATTCCGATCAACTGAGAAAAAGACGGTAAG
Organism: Cenchrus americanus; assembly: GCA_947561735.1. Taxonomy (NCBI): domain Eukaryota; kingdom Viridiplantae; phylum Streptophyta; class Magnoliopsida; order Poales; family Poaceae; genus Cenchrus; species Cenchrus americanus. Next base: position 24,424,855 of record OX387241.1, on the reverse strand, counting down.
GTGTCCCGGTCCCCCAGCTGCCAGCCTGCCAGGTGCCAGCGAAGTCCGCGAACGAACTGAAAAAAAAACAAGAAGATGAGAGCAACTTGAACCGGAAGCGACTCGAGTCCGGTCAGTCCACTCCCACCACGCCCGACACGCCCACGGCCCACCCCTCCCACCGCTTCCGTCTCCTCCAGTAGTCCAGTCTCCATCTCCACGCACCAACGACCCCACAGACCACCGCGATCAAGGCAACCTGTTCGCCGCTCCGCCCGCCACCCGTCGTCGCCGGCAGCGATCATGCACCACGATCCCAACCCCTTCGACGAGGGCGCCGACGACAACCCCTTCTCGGTAACTTCCCTCTGCTCTGCTCCCCCTCCTTCCAACCCCCATTCCGCGTGGGTTTGGCACGAGCGGCGCGGTAGATCTCGGACGCGAGAGGTCTCCTCGCTTGCCTCTGGTGGCGTGCTAACGAGGTGCTGGTTTGCTTCTGTCTGTGTAGAATGGAGGAGGAGGCGGTGGCGGAGGAGCGCGCGGCGGAGGCGGCAAGTCGCAGTTTGGGTTGCGGCCGGCGGAGCCCGTCGGGTTTGGCGGCGGCAGGGGCGACGCGACCGTCGACATCCCCCTCGACAACATGAACGTAAGAGAGGCCGCTTCTCCTTCTCGTTGCTACTTCGTTGCGCGATTATTGTTCCAGTGAGCTTGTGTGGTAATGTGGCTGTCTTTTGGGATGAAAGGATTCGAAGGGCAAGGCGAAGGAGCTGTCGCAGTGGGAATCAGATCTTAGGAGGCGGGATGCGGTATGCGTGCCTTGATGTTCCCTTGGATTCTCACCGTTAATCATTGGCATCGATCTTGACTGAATTTTCTATTCTTCCGTGGAATCTTTCGGGGTCAAGGATATCAGGAGGAGGGAGGAAGCCCTCAGGAGCGGTATGCTTCTGCATTATACTAGAATTGAATTTTAGCTCAATGGTTATCTTCCATTTATGTGAATAACGAATCGAGTGGTGTTCATTGACTTCTGATTTGATGCCTTAGCTGGGGTGCCCATGGAGGACAAGAACTGGCCACCATTCTTCCCAATCATCCACCACGACATCGCCAATGAAATACCAGCAAACGCTCAGAAGTTGCAGTATCTTGCGTTCGCGAGCTGGCTTGGTATGCATTGATTGTAGTTTGTAATGAATGGTGTGCTACATTTAGTGTTTTCAGGTGTTTGCATTATTTGTACAGTTGTACTTACCATCTCACCGAGGGTGTTCTTCTATTGCTATGATGTACAGGAATTGTGCTTTGTCTCTTCTGGAATTTTATTGCTGTCATAGTCTGTTGGATCAGAGGGGGAGGTGAGCTCAGGATTTCTTTCTAGCTTCTGCCATTTCTATATACTGCTTTTTCATGCACATCCACATTTACTGTACCGTTGTACTTGACCTGTAGTTTATGTACATATACAAGTGCTAATTTTTATTGCACTGTTATGCTTTTAATGCAGCAGACTGCTAAATCGTGGATAATTTCATCCTTGCAGATTCCAAACTATTTTTCCTGGCTACCATCTATGGTATGCTTGGCATTCCTTTGTCTTACTTGATGTGGTATAGGCCGCTATACCGAGCAATGAGGTATGCAACTATTGGTTAATGCCTCCTGCTATACATACCGGTCAGACACTAGTTCATACTGTTAATTTATGAATTTCATGCAGACTTGCATAGTATTGTTAGTAGGCAATAGTACACTGTTGATATTCTGGTTTGACTAAATTGAAGTAGGTAAACATTTTTTTTACCAGATGCATTTAGCTTTAAATGATCTGATGTACCTTCTACTTTATATTGTCTAGCACTAACAGTGGTTTTGTACTAATTCTCTGCTAACCTATTTGACAGAACTGACAGTGCTTTCAGCTTTGGATGGTTTTTCCTTTGTTACCTGGTAATTTTGTAATCAAGTCATGGCTTATTTGATATCGAAATGCTATTTCTGCTATGAACCTGATTTATGCACTTTATGTATCTTTGGCTGTGCACAGCTCCACATTGGCTTTTGCGTACTTGCCGCCATTGCTCCTCCAATTGTATTCCGTGGAAAATCACTAACGTAAGCTTCCTTACACATCGCACATATGTTGGGAGTATAGAATTTTCATTCACTACCATCATTTGACTATTTCTTTAGTCACCACTAGCAGTGTTTGCTTATGTTCACTCTTATGTAATGCAATTAGGAACACCTGACATTACCTTTCTAAAATTAGGCTGTGCTTGTTAAGTTTTGAACTTTAACTTCACTCCAGTTTACTATGTCATGTACTTAGTCTTCGGCCACCACCTGCCACGGCACTGTGCGGCTCGCCGCACTCCGCGGCGGACGTTTCGCCCGCCACGGAAAGGCGAGTTGTGGGCCAGACCAAACAGCCCTTTAGTTGCTTGTTGTAATGCTTACAGTTCAGATAGATTGCCTATCTCATTGTACTTCTGCAAGACTCAGACTTTTAGTTTGTGCATCTTATTCTAAGAAAAATATGCTTCGTTTGTCATCAGGGGTATATTGGCTGCAATTGACACTTTCTCAGATCATGCAATAGTTGGGGTGAGTACATCTATTGGTTTTTTAGCAACTGCACTTGTTTTTGTCAAGCACTTTTGTGCTTTTAGACTGCAAAATTTTTATTACAATTTTGTAAGTTCAAAGATGAGTATCTGACATGTAAATCAATTTTCTTTCCCTTCAGATCTTTTACTTTGTTGGATTTGCCTTGTTTTGCTTGGAGACACTTGTGAGCATATGGGTTCTTCAGGTCTGTGACTTATCCACTATGAATGTTTGCACTATATCCCTTCCATCCTATGCGTTGTCCTTTTCTCTCAGTTTTCATGGTGTTATGAAAGTCCTTTCTGTTAGCTCTTGGTACTTGATGCATGCGGGCTACATGGGCATTTCAATCATGGCAGCCATTTACAGTGGATTGTATATGTTTCATTTTTGGTTGAGGTCGATATAGTTATACACATAACAACTGGAAATGTTTGAATTTTAAACCTTTAATTATCAAACACAAACTTCTATAGAATTAGTATGCCTTTTATTATCTGTGACTACATTTATCTCCAGGCTTCTAGCTATTCAATTCTATGCATAGTTTTTATTAGAAGTCACTTAGGGATATACTTAGCAGGCCCTAATGGACCTCAGGTGTGCAGGCGCACAGGCCTTCATGTCCCTGCGCGCCACTTCCCTAGATTAGGATAGAGTCTCCTATTAGGCAAGGATCCTCTAATTGGCATTACTTTATAAACCAATCTAGGTTCCTTGCCTATATATGTGTACCCGTGCTATGCACCTTTATCAACTCATTCGTTATTCCTAGCAACCTTTGCTTACAGTTTTCAATAAACTGAAGTTCTCCTTAAAATGTAGAAAACTATATGTTCCTAATTTAGTTATAGTTTCTACATCTATGAATTTGTACGAATTATTTTGAGTTTGCACTTGCAATTTTTGCATGGTGCATAGGTTCCTAATGGTGCCTTTGCTGTTCTGTGCACCGTGTCTGTTTCTAATCCTTGTCTTTATAGTTTTCTCTTCATAATATCTTGATCAACAAGGACTGCACAAGCATATACAATTGAATACACATATTGTTATAAAAAATATATAGGAAAGTTGAGAGCGAGCATGTCACATCAGGAGTGAGTCATTGTGAACAATGTCTCCTTTTTTTATTTAAACCATCAACATGTGTGCGAAGAACTTTGGTTCATATCATACATTCTGTTAATACCAACACCGTTTACTTTTGACCAATACCAACAATGGTTTGATCTTCGTTTTGTTTGGTGTGTGCAGAAAGTATACATGTACTTCAGAGGGCACAAGTAGGCCATGGAAGGATTTCCAATACATATGCTTGTGCCGCGGTTCTGTGCATACACATAAGTATACGTCAGTCGTTGTGTGTTATGACAATGTAATTTTCAGCATTTAAAGTTTGCATTTTGGAGGGGTATGCCATTATATTCTAGTGTCGTTTCTGGACCGATCTGTTCTTTACTCGTATACAAATTACACGTCGTGCTCATTTCTGTTTGCTAGTGTGGCTGGACCGTTTAATTGGTCTGTTTGCTTCACAACAAGAGCCCTGGTTGTCGGAACCCAGATAGCAACTAACCTGGCTCTTGCGGTCTCATTTGTATGTTCTGCGACGTTGAATGAATCTCCCTGTCTTTCTTGGAGATTCAGCTTCTGCCAGTTCGTGCCCTCAATGTTTCCGACTCCGCTTACTTGTCAACATCAGTGAGTCGGTGAGACTCATTGGTTTCTGGTTCTCACATTTTCTGCCAGTCAGCTTGGATGCAGCTGCGGCCTGAGGCAACAGAGCCAGCATTGCCATCCACACTGTCGTGGCACGATTAAACTTTTTTTTTGGAGGATTTTTCTGCTAGTTATTAGCATTTTTCGGAATGGCATATCCAAAAAAGGAAACGAAAAAGGGAGAATCCTCACAGGTCACTTTTACCTCCGCATCTGACAAGTCCTGGCTGTCGAGTGAGGCGGCGGATGCTTACCTGGCGCACCCCTACAGAGCCATCAGGTTATCGCTTGGACTGCAGGGGTGCTGCGTTCCGAGACCAAGAACGTACATGTCGCGTGAACAGCACGATACAGTACAGGGGATCATGAGCAACATCCTCGATCCATTCCTCCCAAAGTCCTCTCAGTTCTCTCATCTGCAGCCACCCATCATTCCCTCATCTGAAACTGGCCATCCTCGCGCCACCACGTGGCGAAACCATATCTGAAATCATGGAACCACAACCAAGCTTTCGCTCGTGCGCCCCTGGCAATCACAAGTCAGGGATCAGCTAATCAGCAAGGACAAAAGGAGCACACGTATTCTCCAGGTGTCAAAATTTCATACACGTATAGGCATCTCAAAATACGTAGCGTCTTATAGCAGAAGAAACATTAATAAGCAGAAGAATTCCAACGTATAAACCCTCCAAAACCTGCCATGGGATGCTAAGAACACACCAGGAATGGTGGCCACTAATTAAACATTTTCGCATTCCTGAGCAAGAAAATTCAGTGTACATACAGCCGAAGAATACTGACAAAATACACTTGTACTAGGAATGAAAGGAAGAACTCATTTTCAGCTCAGTATACGACGCCCTTGATGTTATCAGAAAAAAACAAAGTGAAAAATAGGGACACCACATCATCGGCATCCTCTTGTCCTACTTATGTTCTTCGAGCTCCACTTCCACCATTCCATTCTCACTCTCTTCTTCTCTTCAAGTTCCAGTCACAAGGCTTGGAGGGAAGAAGGAAAGCTTAGCCCAGAACAAAAGCCCGCAAGCAGAAAATGGCGATCAGCAGCGCGCACACCACCACCTCTCTGCACTCCCCATGCACAACTGTCTCGAACGCAGGCTTCAGGCAGCAGCAAGTCATCTTCTTCACCAGCAACCGGGGAAGCGGCAGAAGGCACGGAGGGGCAAGAACCTGCTTCCAGGTTTCATGCTCCGTCCAGAAGCCAGTGGTGATTGGCCTGGCAGCAGATTCGGGATGCGGGAAGAGTACCTTCATGCGCCGGCTCACCAGTGTGTTTGGTGGTGCTGCGGAGCCACCCAAGGGCGGGAACCCAGACTCCAACACGCTCATCAGTGATACCACGACCGTGATATGCCTTGATGACTACCATTCCTTGGACAGAAACGGGAGGAAGGAGAACGGTGTGACAGCCCTCGACCCAAGGGCGAACAACTTTGATCTCATGTATGAGCAGGTGAAGGCAATCAAAGAAGGCCAGACAATCGAGAAGCCAATCTACAACCATGTCACTGGCCTCCTCGACCCACCAGAGGTTATCACGCCCCCAAAGATTTTCGTCATTGAGGGCTTGCACCCAATGTAAGCTCACAGTCTATGCCCATGCTCCACTTGTGGCTACTACTCTGGCTCATTCTCTCTCATAGTATATGGTGTTTGTTCCTTTGTTTCTTCGTGATATTCATGGCGACAATAAGCTTTTCCCTATTTCTGGTGCCTTCAGTTGTTAGAAGAACAAGTCAAAGTAACAAGATTATGTTAGAAGCCATGAAAACGAGCAGAATTGTTTTCTCTTTCTAATATCTAATTACCACTTATTTCTTTCAACCAGGTTCGATGAGCGTGTGAGGGACCTCCTAGATTTCAGTATTTACTTAGACATCAGTGATGATGTTAAGTTTGCATGGAAAATTCAGGTCAGCTAAGTAACTATATTTTTCTTGTTCCTCATGAGTCATAAAAGGGACTTTTATGCTGTTTTATATCATCTAAAATATATTACCGGTACTTTGGCAGCGGGACATGGCAGAGCGTGGGCACAGCCTTGAAAGCATCAAGGCTAGCATTGAAGCCAGGAAACCAGATTTTGATGCCTTTATCGGTAAAACATTCTGCCAACTTTGTCTTTTTTCAACTGAGTCCGCAAATTATGTTATGATCAGCCTAAGTTGTTTCTGGATAAAAAAAAGAGTGCAACAAAACGCTACATCAACTAATGGAATTCAACTCAACAAAATGAAGGCATGTTAATGCTTACCACTCGGTGTGACAGATCCGCAGAAGCAATATGCTGATGCTGTGATTGAAGTTCTGCCAACCCAGTTGATTCCTGATGACAATGAAGGAAAGGTGCTGCGTGTTAAATTAATCATGAAAGAAGGCGTGAAGCACTTCAACCCAGTTTATCTCTTCGATGAAGGATCAAGCATCAGCTGGGTACCTTGTGGAAGAAAGCTCACATGCTCTTACCCTGGCATCAAATTCGCATATGGCCCAGACACTTACTTTGGCCATGAGGTAATTCATCTCTGTTTATCTGTCCTCTTCAGTCAGGAAAAAGTTTGATCTGTTACTTGGAAACTGATTTGACACTTGATAATGATCTAGCTACTAATTCAAATTATGATTAAAAAAAGACCAAATCACTTTTAAACAAAATCAAGAATTTCCTTGGCTGACCAACTAAACTGTTGATCAGTCTCTACCTGACCCAAAGTTTTAAGCATTTGCTTGATGTATCCAGGTATCAGTTCTGGAGATGGATGGACAATTTGACAGACTAGATGAGCTCATCTACGTGGAGAGCCATCTAAGCAACCTCTCAACTAAATTCTACGGAGAGGTGACACAGCAAATGCTAAAGCATGCTGACTTCCCAGGAAGCAACAATGGAACGGGTCTCTTCCAGACCATCATTGGACTGAAGATTAGAGACCTCTATGAACAGATAGTTGCTGAGAGGGCCGGTGTACCAGCGGAAGCAGCGAAAGTGTAATGATCTCCAGATTCAGATTACCTCTTCAAACTCAATGAGAATGAGAATCCTCGAATTTCCTGTAATTAGTTCGGATATATCACAGCTAGAAGGAGGTAGAGATGTCATTGCGGTACTCAGGAAAACATGCAATGGAATTTCTACAAATCCCTCGCCATGGGGGTGCTCTTGCATCTCTTCTTCACATATTTGAATGTATACCTCTTCCATGCTTTTATGCAGAAAGAAATACGACTGCCTGGTGCCTGCTACTATCAAGTGTAGGTGTCTATTTCAACGCTTCTAGTGTTAGTTACCTCTCTAACCAGGAGACAATGTTTGTGCAGAACAGTCAAGAATAGAGATAGAACATCTATTATGATGACTTAGGTAAATTTATAGGGGGGGGGGGGGGCAGTAAGAAGCATGGTGTTCTGGCCAATCCATCCTATATTGTGGATCAGCATTACATTGAAGAAGTAACCATGGATCATCAGTGACAAAAGAGTTATGGAGTTACCCTCCAGATAGAAGTCACACAGAACATATATTTCAATGAAGGACAAATAGGAACTTTAGAACAAATTAAATGAGGACAAATGTTCCAAAAGAATTGGAGAGAATGATCACATATAGGCACACAGAACAACAATTATTTTAGCCTGTCTCGTACCATTTTAGTGTTTCAGTATGAAAATAACAGTGTAGTTTTGCTACTACTATTGTTTTAAGTCAACAAATGTTAGACCATAGCAAGCTTAATCACTCATTATTGCGGTAGCACATACTGTAAAAGCAACATCTTCAGCAATTCATACATTCTTACACTAGATACAAGCACATACAAATATAGTCAAAAGAAGAGTGGAGGATAAACCCATATCTTTGATGGCCATGGCTGCCGACCCATTGCAAATCTGCTAAATGGTTCATTGTTAGCACCGCCGAGAGGTGCCTCCCAACCTGGAGGGAATGATCTCCAGCGGTGCTCAGTAGACACAACATAAACTCGGTTCTCCTCCAAGCCACAGCTTCCCACATTTATGCACACAGCAGCAGCACTCTTGCCGGCACAGTCCACAAAGATGCTGTACGCCCCAATGTTCTCCAGTTCCTCCCACCTCATCCGTGCCATGTCAAGCCCGTAGACGGCCACCTTCTTCACTTCCCTTCTATCCTGATACAAGGAGCCCGATTTCGGCTCCAGCATGAAGAGCACCAGCAGAAGCCGATCGCCAGCACCGACTAGGCGGGGGCCAAAGTGCCACCGATCGAACGTGGTGGCGTCTGGGAGGCCGGAGGCTGGCAGCATATCGACGGTGTGGCCTTGAGGGCTGGCGCAGAGGTGGAACTCGAGCAGCTGCGCGCGGTCAGTCAATCCGAGGACGCGGCCGCGGAATTCGAGGATGCCCGTGACGAAGGACGCGGGGCGGGGGAGATGGTGCTTGGTCCAGTGGGGACCGGAGGAGCTGGGATTGGGGTTTGGGTCGGGGAAGGGGAGGGAGAAGAAGGCGTGCTGGGAGTGGAAGACGAGGAGGTGTGTCGGCAAGAGGGCGGCGTAGTGGCATGCGAAGCGAGGGGACGGGAGCGCGATCTCGCGGCGGTCGGCGCCGGTGAGAGCGTCGATGATGATGATGCGGGGTTCGCCTTCGGACAGGCCGCGGCAGGGGAGGAGGAGGAGGTGGCCGCGAGAGGCGGATAGGAGGATCGCGCCCTCCGCGGCGAGGTCGGCGCGGTAGGGGAGCGGCCGCGCCAGGACGCGCTCGGAGAAGGCGCCGACGGCGCGGGATCTGGTACTGGGGTTGAGGAGGAGCGGGGGCATGCCGGGGCGGAGGAGGTCGGCGGCGGAGGCCCGGAGCAGGCCGCGCCAGGGGCGGCAGACGGCCGCGAAGGCGTAGACGGAGCGGAGGCAGGGGAGGACGCGCCGCAGCACCTCCGAGAGCGGCAGCTCGGGCAGGTTGCCCCAGTCGCGGAACTCCGGCATCGCGTTCACGACGGCGGTGGGCGGGCGGGTCTCCGGCTGTTTCATTGTGGGGCTTCGCGTCGCACGAAGAAGATGCAGCCCATTTGATAAATTCGTATATGAGAATGGTCAGCAAATTCTACCCCACATTTTTGAGCTACCGCCCGCTCTAGAATTTCCACAAGCACAATTCCGCTTTTTTAGTCTAAGGATTCTTCGGCAAAACAACCCATCTTTTTCTGGTTTATCAGTTTTATAATGAAAAGTGGAGGGTCTTATGACTTCGCCAACAACTTCTCCATTAGGTAGGATTTTTTAGCCCAAACCTTTATTTGTCTATATTATAAAGATCGAATAATTTGAAAACCTTTCTCACCTAATTTGGGTCCACCTTACCCCTCACGTTAGTCCCACATGTCAATTAATTAGAAGGGTGGATAAGTGGTAGATCCATAAAATCGCGTTTTGGAGAGCGTTTCTGCCAAAAAAAACGTGATGTTTTCCTCACCCGTGTTTGCTGGACCCACCCTCTTGTACCCCCGGGCCCACCACTTGCGCCGGGCCCATCACGCGCGCCCCCACCCGCACTTTACCGCATCGACCCACGCCGCCGCCGTCGACCCTCCCTCGCGCCGCCCCACCCGTCGGTGTGCCTCCCCGCGCGCCCCCGACGTCATGGTCGGCATCTCCAATCACATTCTCCTGATCTCCTCCAATGCCAAAGAAATATTGCGTTTAGCATTATTTGTTTATGTGAAGTAGCCCATTCTCTAATGCACACAAGGCATTTGTGTTTTTGTCAACACCAACATTTTTATTTTTTATTAACTTAAAAAGAAGACCAGGATATTAACTGAAATGCGAATTACAGTCTTTATATTTTGTGATAGTAGAAATCTTGAGCAATACCATGAAAAAAAAGGTTTCTGACTTGTTTCTGAAGTCTGAACCAGGTTTGGATTTGGGGCTAAAAACCATATATCAAAATCTTGGTGATTGAATGCCTGTTGGTGTGTTCTTTTTTTTTTTTTTTTTGCCGTGTGGCTGGCACTTGTATGTAAATTCCCTATCTCGCTATCCACATGGTGATGTGTAGTTCTTGCTTACAAGGTCATGGATTTTTAGTTACCCAATCATCTGTAGCATGGTGATATGTAGTTCTTGCTTCAATGTCATGGATTTTTAGTTACCCAATCATATATAGTAGGTAGAAAAATGATTAACTTAAATTTCTACATTACATGAACATGGTGAGGATGTTCTAACTTACTCTCAAAAAAGGATGTTCTAACTTAGCTTGCCGTGGGATGGATTACTAATGTGAGCTTGCTGGAGCAAGTAACTACTCTTACTTTCTTTACGTGGAAAGAATTTTTAAAGGACAAGAAGAAAAATGTGGAAAAGAAACATAGCTCACCCATTCTTCTCTCAGTGATGGTGAGCGATGGATGTAATACTCATGGAACATAGACCATGAAGAGAGATCACGCAGATGGTGGCCAAAACTCTAACCAAACACTCTCATACCTCTGGTATATGCATATAAGCAATAAGCATTCATGTTTGCTGCTTAATTTTGTTTTCCCTATTGTAGTGGAAGTGCAATAATTGAAATATTTTTCTTTTTGGAATAGAGTCGTTGTTCTGTGAGGACAACCTAAAAATTTAGTAGGAAACATTTACACTATGTTCCAAATAGTGCCTAATATGTTTTCTTATTATTCAACAAATCATATTACATTGAATCGATCTCTTTATGTTTACAGGCTATGAGGAGGTTCATCTTCAACATCTTGTTCGAGTATTTGTGAAGGTTGAAGCGAAGGCACCTCACTGTGGATAAAATCAATCTATCTATGCCGATAAAGCTTCCTCCTTCCTTGTATGCAGAGTATTTGTATGGAAAATTTAGACTTTTTTTAGGAAAATACAATATCCTATGTTCACTCATAGGAGCAGTTTATGTTGATGGTTTCCTGCATTTGTATTCCAATCATGTGTTGTAGGCTTTTAAATTGTCTTTTGTTTGAAAAATATACTAATACAATATTTCGGGCATCAAAGAAGCTGCAATAAGTCATGTTTCTCTATTGTATTAACCTTGAAGATCATTCCACATTTGACTTTGAACTTTGAAGAATTGTTATTGACTTGCACTCTTTCCTGGAAAATTACCATACCTATGTTTTTTGTTAGTGTTAATTCAAGTAGATGAGAGGATTATACATTCTGTTGACTAATTCTATTTAGCTGTTACTATTTTGCAAATTGCAACCCATGTTTGGCGACGTGGTTCCAAATCTTCATGTCACCGCAGCTGAGGGTTATTCGTAAAGTTAATTGCATTTTCTTGAAGTTTTTTCAAAAATCAAATATTAGAACTATGGTATTTGTATTAAGTAAATGGTGCTAAGATTTATTAATTTTTGTAGGAGTTGTTTAAAACCTAAATTCTGGCAGTTCATGTCATATCCTTTACTGTAGTTTCAGCATACTTGTATATTTGCATTAATTGTTTGTGATGACTTGTTTTCATTGGGATACAATGTTATCAGGAAAGCTGAAATACTGTAGGCGACAAAGAGAAATGTGTTTCTTTTTTCAACACCAAGAACTTGTTCTGAGATGGTCTATATTTATAAGCTCATGGACATTGAACTGACTGCCTATTGTTTGTGATGACTTGGTTTCTTTGGGATCCAACTGGTATCAAACAGTGCCTTGGGTGCACGGGGCATTGAATTGATGGTGTTGGTGTCTATGCATTCCATTTGCTTTTCGACACATGATGAGATTTGCAGGAAACTTAAATATTCAGACTTGTTTAATATTTTGGCTGAATAACATGGTCACCATGTGTTTGTTAACATGCCTACAGGTATGTAATGTTTACTCGCCATGGCCATATGTGTAGTCACCGATAGACAGTCTAACCCGGGGGAGTCGGCTGCTCTCTGCCTCAGTGCTTTGTCGACTCTCTATTTATTTGTTTTTATAAGTTCCTTTGGTTAATAAAAATTAAGCATTAATGTAGAGCTTGTGAATATAAAACACGTGTGTGTCGCATGTGCACTTTACTAGTTAAGAGGAAACGGGTCTAATTTGAAGTTGTTTATATTTATATTGGTCAATCATTAAATAGAAATAAGTTGCTAATATTTAACAACTCCTTGTAAAAAATAATCACAGAAATGTAAACATTTATCCATCCATCCATAATAATTATATACTTTTTTTTTAATTTTTGAATGCCAGCTGGGATCATGCGTGCGCGTTGCTATGGGCAAAACAAATTATCACTTGTGACCACATGTTTAGTTGCCTTAAACAATATAGTTATATTCGCATTGAATTCGATAAGCACTGAGATTAACTCATCCTAACTGTAACATGGATGTGCAAGGAAGTTTCACAAGGCCACATAATAGTGAGAACCAATTTCTATAAAAAAGGAAAACATAGATGAAACGGTCAGTAGAACACTGTACTATTATCTAATAATGAAAGTCACATCATAATTGGATTTGAGAATTACCAGCTAATAAATGAAATTAGAAACAATATAGAATTTAGGAGCTTTTAACATGACTATTTACATGTGTCTGTGTACACTACATGTGACTACAAATCCAGAAATGCGGATATGTTTTCATGACCATTCAATGTGTACTATGCAAACTGTACATAGCCCTTGTTTTGTATATGCAGGAAATAAATTTCTCAGTCCATTCTCTGTAGCAAGGAGCACCATAACCAGCTAATGGCTGCAAGGAGGCTGCCGCCGGCCAATTTCCTGAGACCTTGGAACATAGCCCCCATGTGGAGCACCCATTGCATTGTTTTCCGTTGTAGTTGAATGAAAATATGGAAGTTTTCTCCGAATTTGTGACATATATATGGTATGGCACTAATACTACGTTAAAATTCAATGGCACTAAAGAGGGGGACTCAAACAGGTTCTTGCCAAGATGCTTTTGAAACTATTTAACATTGAGAATATAAATTAAGTGGCACTAGGCCCTGTGGCACATGAATGAAACTACTTCACATGAACTAAACCCTAAGTTTAATTAAGGAGAAAACTATGAGTGCATAAAAACACTATGAGGAAGAGCTACATATATTTATCTAGTAGACAAGTGCACAAAGAACTAAATGGGTGAGATTTTCCAAGAGAAACTCACTTTGCACTAGTTGAAGCACATAGGACTGAATATCACAATCCCATAAACAACGACAGATGCAATACTTGCAAGAAATTTAAAGGTCACTAGTCTACATTCATCTCATAACTAAAACCTATTGGAAAAGAGGACATCAACTTAGGATGTAATAGGTTGCACAAGGAATAGAAAACATCCAAGCTACCCACTGCTAATCAAATATGCGATGGTGAGAACCTTGTGATCAGGTGTCGTTGTAGTGGAGGTGGAGGGGCTGGAGCTCGACGGCGAAGAGGTGGATGAACGTTGGAATCCGGATCTCGGCTGAAGGATGCATAGGCCGGCGGGGATGAGAAGTCCAGAAGCTCGATCTAGAGGATGCACATGCAGGTGAGGAAGAACCGTGTGTTCGTCCCCGGATCCAAGCAGTGTGAAGCGGTGGCGGGCGAGGAGACGAGGCGGCGGCGACGGGATGGACTGCCGGGCCAGCACTGGGTAACTAGGGCAAGGGAAAAATTGGGGAACGAGCTACCGGATGTGAAGGGGAACGACGACGATGGTCGGGGTCGGATGCGGCTGGGTGGGCGGCGGCGAGGAGTTGCAGGGGAGCGGGGCTGGCGGTGGAGGGGTGGAGGACGACGGTGGAGGGAGTAGGGGTCGGCGATGGAGGAGGCGGGGGTCAGTAGGATTGGGCGGCGCAAAAACTACCTACAAGAACGTGGGGGTGAGGGGAAAAGAACCGAAGAAAAAAAGCCGAAAAACGACGAGCGGGCGGGTGCGTCGGGTGGTAGGGTGGCGTGTTGGCTAGCTCGGATATGGAATAGTTATTCCATACCGAGGGTGTAGAATATAAATATTATATATATGTATGTATATTTGTGTGTGTGTGTGACGAGTTTTTTCTACTCTCGGGAGTAGCTACTCCCATATTTATATGTCACAAACTATTGGGTATCTTCGCATATTTGAGGTTTCTAAAACAAGTATGTACACATACTTCATTTTTAAAAGAGGTATGTGGACATACCCTCTTTTATATATGAGGAAATATACAGTTTGTGAACATACTCCTGTTTCTATATAGGAAATAACATATATCACAAGGTGCAAAAAAATTACGAGTTTCACTCAAATTTTTCATGGTTATCACTTCGATAAATCTTATTTTGGTATGTGTACATACTCCAATTGATAAATGGGTATGTACACATACGCAAAGTGCTTTTTTGAACGTGGAAGTAGCTACACCCGGGAGTAGAATGGATTTATCCTCCCCCCCCCGCTCTCTCTCTTTCTCTCTCTCTCTCTCTCTCTCTCTCTCTCTATATATATATATATATATATATATATATATATATATCAAGGTTTTAAAAAAATAAATGACGTTTTGAAGAATTGTCAAAACTATACTAGTGTCGCCATACCGCATGGCGGCAGGGAGCCAAAGGTCGTATGGTATGGCGTCAGGGACCTAACCGCCATACGGTATGGCATTTAAGGCACTGACCAGGCGTTTGACCGGGTGTAGTACCTAGCGCCATATGGTATGGTGTCAAGGACCTAAACGCCATACCAAATGTCGCCTGCATCAAACGTCGTATGGCACGACATTTGCAGAGCGTGGCACGCCTGCAAACGCCGTTCCATGTGGTGTTTGGATCCTAGTTCTTATAAAGCACCGAATTTCAGCCGAAAAATATTATAATAATTCGGAAAAAATAAAGAGGGGGTGGAGAGGAAAAGGGAGTGAGGGGAGGGGGTGGAAGGTGCGAAGCTCTGCTGGTTTTTCGTCTCGTTGGAGGTAATATGCTAATCTTAACTCTGTTAATCTACGTACTTAGAATGATGATGTAGTTAGTGTAGATTCAATAAATCTAAGTAGATTTACATTATTAGATGACATAATAAAATTACAGTTTTAGTGTAGATTTGACGGTGCAATATTTTTAGTCACTAGACGTATTTGTTAATAGTGGTTATGTTTTTGATGCTGTCAGACATGTCGAAAACAGTTCGTGTCAAATTGTATTTTGGTAACGGGAAATTAGATATAGTGAAGAGGGAGTTGACTTGGGAGAATTTAATTTAGTCGAGAAATATATTAAAAGAGCGGCAGAAAGAACATTGGGGCCATAATCAATTGGTTGTACAAGGCATTCTCAGTAGATCTAGAGCAACATGACCTGTCTATAACAACACTAATAAAAAAGGCAAACGTCGGCGCTAGGCCCTAAACTTATTTTTTTAAAAAATCATAGAAAAAATAAAAGAAAAATTCCATCCATAAGGTAGATTGGGAATTTTTTAAATATATTTATTTTGCCTTGATTTTCGAAAAATAAATGGTCAAATCAAAAAATTTGAGAAATATATGAAGTGTCCCCTCATAAGAGGTGACTAAATATGACAGAAATACCAGTCCTAGGAGGCTGGCAACACATTTATTACAACAGGTGGTTCAGTCCCTTACATCACGGCGGCATAGTGGGCACGGAAGCGCCAATGCCACGAGAAACAACACAAAAGCTAAAGACCAAACTACGATAGCGAAGGCTTCTAAGGCCTCATCAGAGTACCACGCCATGGAAGCTCTCTGGGGAGACCCTGAATCCACAGGCACGGGTTGGGTGTAGGCAGCGACCTACTCGACGTCTTTGGGAACGAAGTCGGGATCCTCCTCTGAAAAACAGTTACTTAAACAAGGGTGAGCACAAACGTACTCAACAAGCTCAACCCCACCCACGGAGGGGCTTATAAGAAGATCATGCACATGATATATCAAGGATCAGGTTAAGGTTTATTTGCAAACTCATTTACTCATGCAGGGGTTCCTTTTCGAAAAGGTTTTCGCAAACCATTTTTATAACCCAAGTGACTCTGTTGTTTTGAGAAAACCACTCTAGGACTACTGGACTCCCTGTCCGCGGTTGAAGGCATCTAGGCCCCTAATTCGTGTTTTGGTAATTAATGACAATCATTATGGACTAACAATTTTATTTGAGTTATAAGAATAGGTTAGTCCGGTGAAATGATGAGATCATGTGGTGTACATGAGAAGGTCTTGGATGACTTGTGTTGGAAAGGGCTCAAGGCAAAGGTAAAAGATAGGGTTTTGCTTTTACCGGTCATAAGGTGATTAGAGGATGTTATATCACCGGGTTAATAGGATAGATAGCCGTTCTATCAAGAGGGATCAATTTCATTGGCTTGACTTTCCAGAGTGCCACTTGGATCAAAAATTTGCATGCATTGCATTTAGATGAGTGGCGGTTTCTCTTGGTAAAAGGGTTTCATTGAAAATCATAAGAAAAACAAGTTTTCAGGTATCTGGCGGACAGTCCGGGCCCTTGGGGCGGACGGTCCGTGGGGTGTTGGTTTTTATTTAATACCTTAGTTTTTGGCAAAAGGTTTCGAGAAATTGCGCTTCGCGGACGGTACGCGGAGACCAGGCGGACGGTCCGCGAGGTGCTGCGGACGGTCCGTTATTCGTAACAGAACGAGGTGCTGCTCGGTGGACGGGGGCGGACGGTCTCGCGGCCCGCCGCGGACGAGTCCGCGGGGCCCGGAGGACGGTCCGCGTGGCCCCGGGCGGACGGTCCGCCCGGCCCATCGGGCAGCCGCCCCAGCCGTTGACTTCGCGATTTTACCGTTGGAATTCAAATGCGAACAGTCCGCGAGGGCATCGCGGACAGTCCGCGAGGCACGCGTTTTGTTCCTAACGGCTAGTAACGGGAAGGGGGAGTATTTATACTCCAAGCCCGGGGTTGGAGAGTCTCTCTTGGCACTTTGAAAGGTTCATACTCCCTTGTAGAGCTCTCCCTCTCCTCTCTGTCACTCACTTGACTTAGTGGTGGTATTCTTTGTGAGATTGAGAGTTTCTAGTGCATTGCATCAAGGTTTTGATCTTTGTGGCACTAGGGAATCATCAAGCAAGTGGTTGATTCGTTACTCTTGGAAGTTGCCGCTTCCTAGACGGCTTGGTGGTGAAAGAATCTGTTGAATCTCGCAAGAAGATTGTGCGTGGCTCCGGATTTTGTGTTGTGAGAGGTATTGTGCTCACCTCACCGGAGCGGTAAAGAGCAACTCTAGTGGAATCGAGGTGTGGAGTGGTTCTCTTGTTCTAACCGGCTCAAGATCAAGTGGTGTCTTGATAGAGGAGCGGTTGAACATTGAATTCACCTCAACGTGGATTAGGGGTGACCGGCAAGTCATCGATACCACGGGATAAAATTCGTCTCTTGTGCTTGGTTATCTCTTCCCACAATTTCCTTTCAAGCACTTTACTTTGAGCATTCTATTTCCAGAGGTTGTTGTTTATCTTGTCACCCTAGGCCGCAAAACCCCCAACATAGGAATAGAGTAGGTAGAGATTTATTTCTCCTTGTGGTTCTAATTAAATTTCTCTAGTGTTGTGGTTTTAGTTTTTAAACTGCCTATTCACCCCCCTCTAGTCGGTATCCTAGATCCTACAGCGGTAGCCCAGGCACACAGCCACACACTTTACCAGAAAGAAACTCATGCCATGAAACATCCCAACCCAATCACTAGTTTTGTGACCACACCGTGACTCGTCCAATACCGTGGACACGGCTATTCGAATAGGTTTTACACTCTGCAGAGGTTGTACAACTTTACCCACAAGTAGGGTGTCGTCACACGAACACCTTAGTGCCGACGCGGATCCTATCAAAGCCATTACCCACCTTAGCTAACCCTACGATCCACCACGGGACCAACCAAGGGGTTATCTCACATAACCAGGGTGTACCTCACACAGAGCGTACCCCTACTCCTTGGTCTCCCACCGCTCACCCGCACACCAGATGGCAAGTAGATTAACTAGTGGGGTTTATGCTAAGCCATTGCCACATACAACGGTCGAGTGGTTGTACGATCATTGGGTCAGGTGAGATGTCACGCAACCCGGTCCTTAACGACAAGATGGACATCTCCCAAAATGCTCAACCACACAGGTACGAGCTCACCCATACTCCTAACACTACAAAAAACCTTGTGATCCATGACGATATTCACATGACGTTTTCAGATTTCGTCATAGATCACACTGCATCCATGACGAACTGTCAGATTTCGTCATAGATTCGCAGTGTTGGATATGAAGCCCAATATGAAGTCCAAACACCATGACGTTGTGCCAATTTCGTCATACATTTCGTCACAGATCACGATGCATCCATGACAACATCCAGAATTCGTCATAGATTAGCAGTGTTGGATATGAAGCCCAATATGAAGTCCAAACACTATGACGTTGCACCAATTTCGTCATAATCCAACCACATTGCATTTCAACATTTCCTCATGATTAATTTTAAAATTAACAATTTCTTAAAATTAAAAGTTCTACTACTTTCATATTGAAAGGTTTTTTATTTGATCCCTAGATCTAGGAGAAAAATTGAGTTTACTTTTCAACTTCTTTAAATGAATTTGAACTTGAATTTTCAATTGGAGTTTAACTAAAAACTTTTGAAATTTATAAAACCAAACAAATGTCATTCAAATTTGAATTTAAATATAGTTTAAATTTTAGGGTGTGATATCTAACTTCATATTTTTTAATTGTATGGTGAATATAAGTTTCTATCCAAGTTTGAGTTCCATATGAGTTAGAAAATTTAATGTGCTACTTAAATTTCAAAGTTTGACTTAAGTTATCAGAAGTTATGTTTGAGATGTATCCATTTTATGAACAATGTATACTCTTTTTTCATGAAATCAATGAAAAATTTATGTCAAGTGTAAACATCCATAAAATGATTCCATGTCAATTTTTAGAATTTTTGGAGAAGTTTTAGGTATTATTATTATTATTGTATAACACGGTGACTAGTAGAAGTTCGAGTTTTCCCTATAAGTCAAATGAATTTTTCATTAACCTCTTAGATGTGGGCTATAATGGACCACAGAAACATAAATATATTTTTTTGAATTATTTGAATCTTATTAGAAGTACATATAAGTCAGTTTGGCATTACTTTTGATAAACACGTAGACAATCATTTAAATGATAGAAAATAGCAAATCTACTTGAAATTTTTTGAAACTCCCAGGTGACAACTTCTATGTTGTTTGTTACATGTGAAAAATAAATTGGGATCATATAAGATAACAATTTTGCAACTTTCTTCACAAGGGTGTACTCATTAGTGATTTAAAAAATAGAAAAATCAACTTTTTGCACAACTATATAGAAAAACCATTTTTTCTTTGTAAAAGTTGTAGATCTTGGTAGAGAATGATTTTAGAAATTTTTAGAAAAAAGAATCATCCAATTTGGAGTTAGTATGAGGCAGAAAAACTAGTTACGAGTTTTAGACAAAGATTAAAAAGAGAAAACACACTTGTTCATCTCAGTTCATAGCAAGTGCAATTTCTGTTTTTAATCTTCGGATAAAACTTGTAAACTGTTTTTCTTCCTCATACGAACTCCAAATCGGTTGATTCTTTTTCCTAATTTTTTCTAAAATCACGTTCTTCCATATAATTTCATTTTTTTATGTTAATTATTATTAAAAGTATAATCTTCATAGGGCTTGTTTCCTTCTATTAAAGCATATAATATAAATACATGTTTTTTCTATGCCAATTAGTAATTAAACTTCATAATTGTTAAAGTCAAGGTCGACTTATGTTTGGGTACAAATTTTAGATGTAATGGAGTTTGAAAACGTTATGAGGTGTTCAAATATCAAAGTTCATGTTGAGATGTATGAAACAATATGGGGGATCCATTCATTTTGTGAGCAATGTACACTTCTTTTTTGCAAAATCCAATGAAACTTTTATGTCAAGTTTAAACATCAATACAATGATTTAATGGCAATTTTTAGAAGTTTTTAAGAAGTTTTAGATTTTATTATCATTATTTTACAGTAAATATGCAAGTAGAAGTTTGAATTATGACAAGAAACATTTGAAACTTTCATATATTTTCAGAATACGAGTTATAGTAGATCAGAAGTACTTAAAATATAATTTTGAATTTTTTTAAAAAAATTTATTTGACATACATATAGTTCAAATTGGAATTGTTCCATATTGCAAAAAAAATGGAAAAAGAAAAAGAAAAATGTTAAGCAGAGTACGAATGTAACAGGCCCATTATGCCCCAAAAAGCCCGCATAACTCTAGCTGCTGGTGGCCATTGATCTTACGATCCGACGGTCAAAAATAGACACAACAGACATATATAGACCACCTCAAACCCTATCCCTCTCTCCCTCTCCTATCCCCTCGCTGCCTCACCTCTCCCCTGCGCCCTACCGCGCCACCGCCACCGCCTCCCTTCTCCCCTACGCCCCACCCGATCCCCAAGGACGACCTGCTCCCGCACCCGCTGCCGCGGCCCAGCCAGGAGGAGGAGAACAAGCTCATCCTGCTCGTCTAGGTACGATTCGAGACACATTGCGCGGGATTGGGCCGGCTCGCCGCGGATTTGAGGTTCCCAGCTCCCCGACTGACCTCGCCGCCCGATTTGACCCCGTGCAGGTGACGACATTCGCGTGCGGCGGCTTCGTGGTGGGGTTCCGGTTCAGCCACGCGGTGGCAGACGGTCTGGGCGTGACCAAGTTCATGGGCGCGGTGGGGGAGCTGGCACGCGGGGCGGACCAGATCTCTCCACCCCCGACCTGGGGCGCGACGCCATCCCGACCCGGCCGCGCGCGCACGTCGGCGGCCTCCCCATCCGGCGGCGCTTTTTAAGGAGTAGCGACCCGAGAAGCGTCGATCCGGATTCCCCTATCCGAATCGTCATCCTCGCGTGGACCGGGTGAATGAACTCGCTCTCCCTCCGGCCTTCCTCTCCTCCCCACTCCTCTCTCCACTCGAGTAGAGATTTGATGAACATATGTATGCGCGCGAAGATCAACTCGGACATATGCACGGGATTGGAAGCATGGCCGTGCCCACTCCAGCGGCATACATATGCCCTCCATGGAAGGTAGTAGCTCATCTCCTTCCTTGTGACTGAAGTGCGGATTGGAAGCTATTTTTGCTGCTTCTCCTTTTGGTAGTGCAGGATTGGGAGCTATTTTTCGTTGCAGATTTGCTGCTTCTTTGATGCGATGACTGTTTCCTTACCATAGTAGGTCTGCACGTTGATTTTTTCATGATAACTACTGTGTATGGAATAAGTGGGTGGACGTACTATCAATTTAGTTGTAATGCTCATCTTGTAGAAAGCATGCTAAGACACTTCAAACCTGATTGAATCATACGTTGGTTGATAGATGTTTTGAGGTTCAGCTTCTCGGATTTGTTTAGTCCTGGAAATTCTGAAATTGGTGAGAAATTCTCAATCTTTTGAGGTTCAGCTCCTCGGATTTGTTTAGTCCTGTCACCATGAGGTAGTGGTTCGAATCCCTTGTCGATTCGATTTGTTCTGATCAAATTTCTTGCATTTCAGAGTGGAGCTCAAGCTTCTCTGTTTGTTCTTGCGTGTGGTCAGTGCTTCATCAGGTTACTTCCTGTGTCCTGAGTTTTCTTGTTGCATATTTCTCTGTATAGCACCAGTGTTTGCAGTTTATTTGTGCAGCTTGATTCAGGTGAGCGAGTTGAATCGCAAAGAGTGAACATCAACGAGAGAATATCTAGCCGAGTAATCATTGCTAGCGAGTTTAGTTGTTCATGTCCGTTCCTTTCCTTTCTCTCGCACCGGTGTGGTTACTATTTCCGGAGATTATACTACCGTAGTTATGCATCTCTCGCTTCTCTAACTTGCAACTATTTTCTCCCCGCATGCTTTCGGTCGAAATCCCGTAGCATAACCTTTTATTTACTACTTCTTGTCTTAGAAATAAGTACATTATGACAGCTTTACTTGGAATTACTTCCTGGCATGGAACATGATGTTATTCCAGATTTCTAATTACTAGCTATATTATTATCTCAATTGTTGACTACTACACAATTTATATGTTTGTGTTCTTAGGCGCTTCCATGACAACTAACACTGTGATTTATATCTACTTGCGGCGGCCACTACAATATTAATTCACATAGTCATCAATAAACAACGCAACTCACTTGTTAGCCTACTAGTTTAGTAGTCTAGAAATTTCTTGTCTGATAATGCCATGGTTTCATTGCATAATGTTGTATGTGTGCATCCAAATAGCTTGTGTTTGCTTAAATTTCTCAGTATTTTTTTGCACATGCTTTGCATATTTGTACTTAGTAGCTTATCCTCTTTGGTCTCTATTTTGTTCTGCAGTGAACTATTTGTCTAGCACAATATATATGATATATTGTTAGTGCACAACTTGGTGGTCTATATTATTTAACTTATCAACGGTATGCTCCTTATGCAGATTTGAAGAAGAAATGAGGTCGGTGAAGTCGACAACCAATGCCAACTCTTTTTTCCGGTAATGTTCCTCTTTCGGGTTATGGCTTAGATGCATAAGAGAAGTGATCGGTAATCAATGGACTTGATATCCGGAGTTCCGATTGTTGGACTACTAGTGATGCTACAAGGACATTTGATTTGTTGTTTTGTGATTTCTAGGATTGTTGGGTTGAATTTTATGTCGATTTTGTATTTCTTGTTGAATGACCGGGTTTAAAAATGGGCCTATTGAGCTTTGTTGACGAAATTATATTTTGTTTGCCATTGAGGTGGTGTGAATGTATTGGAGATTTATTAATTTAAGAATTATTATTATTGAAATGTGTGGCTTTATTGTTGTATTCTGTTTTGTGGAAATACGATCGGTGCGAATTTGCCACGTTAATGCCACGTCAACGCCACGTGGCGACCCACGGTAGCGCCATGTGGCGGCCACGGTAGCGACACGTGGCGGCCCGGCGGTGACATGTGGCGGCCACATCAACAATGCGTCATCTAGCTACCTTGTGCACCGCCACGTCGGCGCCTCATCATCTTCCATGTCGGCGGCCACCTTGTCTCTATGAGTGATGTGGCAAGTTAATCCATGACGATCACTTTCGTCACAGATTTTGGGCTTCGGGCTGGGTTCAATGGGCTTTACACCAATCTATGACGGTTTGAGAACGTCATAGATCACACTAATCCATGACGAAAATTTAAGGACGTCACGAGAAGGGATCCGTGACGCTCAATACATGACATTCTCAAATTTCGTCATAGATGTCATTTTATGACGAAATTTTGATGATCCGTGACGAAAATTGACCGTCATAGACCACGAGATTTTTTGTAGTGTGACACACACGTCCATTCCGTCTACCCAGTTCTTTACTCATTTTCCAAAATATCCCATTCCCATTTTTAAAGCACTCACACATTTTTAAAGCAATCATTTAGGCCAAACAAAGGTCAGTCATAACAATCAAGGGTGGCTATCCTACCATGTTTTTGCAGTAAAACAATATGCAATTTATAAAATGGGTCATAGGGTTGTGTTTATAAAATTGGGACTAAAGCATGCATCAAAGGATGAGATTGAACTTGCCGTCTTCGAAGTCCTCGGGGAGTTCTGGCTCGGCGTTCGGGATCTCGGGCTCCTACTCGCAGTACTCGGTTCCAAGCTCCGGCTCGTGGTACCCTCCTTCGTTCACTCCATTGTCTATAGCGCACACACAAGCAAGCATGCAATCAATATTAGCACACACAATTTTTCCGGCTGAGCTCGAGGAAAAGTAATTAGATAAAATGGAGGAATAAATGTTATGCAGGGGGTTTTGGGTGATGGATCGGTAACGGTATACCCGGAATGGGTGCGATGAATTTCAGGCACGATTTGAATTAAAATTGCGCATGAAATGATGGGTTAAAGGGGGTGTTTAGGGCTAATTATGTGGTTAAGGGCCTATTAGTAATTTAGGTTTAAGGAAAAAGGGCCTAATTATAATATTTAGGCATGGTGAGGGTTTTACTAGAATAGCCTAAGGGTCTAATTGTAAAGGGGCAGGGTTGTTTTTTTGGTATGGCTTAAAGGGGTAGGGTTTAATTGAAAAGGAGAGAGAGAAATAGAGAGGGGGGAAATTCGGTGGGGAAAAGAAGGAAGGTTGGGGGGTTATTGGCAAAACCGCCATCTCCTTCCTCCCCTCGATTCAGAACAAAAGTAGGGGGGTCAGAGCCGAGCGGGCGGCCGGGGGGGGGGGGGGGGCGGTCCCGAGCACGGCGGCGACCGTGGAATGGGGCAAAATGGAGACGAGGACGTGGGGATTCGATTCTCCTTCCTACCTTGGGCTGTGATGGCGTGCAGGGGTGGATCGGCGGTGGCGGGAGGAGGGAGGTGGTGCCGGCTATGGGCGGCAGTGCTCTGGTGCTCAGGCAAGGGAGGGAGATGGCCGTGGGGTGCGGGACGAGGTGGGGAGCTGTCGGGGCTACTTATAGTCGGAGTAAGGCGGTTCGGCGGTCGAAATTTCGAGCTCGAGGAGCTCCGGCAATGGTGGTTCGAGAAGGTCTTGCGTGGACTTCGGCCGGTGGGACTCGCGGCCAATCCGGTGTTGTTGGATGCGACCCGTCGTGCAGGGCGACCTGGCTGTGGCTGCGGAGGGGGGAGGGAGCGGCGACGTGATGCGGTGGTGGAGGTGACCGGTCGGCAGAGGGGAGAGTAATGGCGGTCCGGTGTTGCTGCAGGGATGGGTCGCGTCTCGGTGCGGACGGGACGTCTCGGCGGAGAGAGAGGGGTCGGGGTGGCGTGCTACGCCGGCGAGCTGCCGGGCGCGTGGTTGGGCCAGGCGCGGTCGGCCCCAGGCGCTCGGGCCAGGGGGGCGGCGTTGGACCAAGGAAGAAGAAAGGAGGAGGGAAAAGAAGGAAGGAAAAAGAAAGGAAGAAAGGAAAAAGGAAAAAGGAAAAAGAAAAATAGGAAAAGGAAAAATAGGAAAAGAAAAATAAAAGAAATAGGAAAAAGGAAGGGAAAAGAGGTTTAGAAAATTAGGAGAATTTCTAGGAAATTAGGGGGAAGGATTTTGCGGGGTTTTCCGGTTTCGGGCGTCAGCGTGATTTTCGGGACAGCGGTGATGGCGAGGCGGACCGGCCGGCAGGACCGCGGCGTGTGCGGGATTCCCGGCGCGGTGGGCGGCGGCCGGTGCCGGGATGGCGATGGTGGGCGACGGCCCCAATGCGGGCGGTGTCGGCGGAATTCGCGGCACGCGCGCCGAGGGTGGGAGAGGGAGATGGTGATCGGGGTTTAGGAGGGGGTAATTGAGCTCAACGGGAAGGTTTTGAAAACACGCGTGATTTAGTAGGTGTTTTAATAGGAGCTAAAGACGCGGACGTTACAATATACATCTGGCGTCGTACCCCACGGCGTTAAGTCCCTGACGCCACGGGGCACGGTGGCAAGACAACACTTCTGGCGGTAGGGCGGGACGGCGTGGCGCTAGGACCTTGCCGCCGAGCGGCACGGCGGCAGGTCCCTACTGCCGTGCCACACGACGTTAGGTCCTTTTTAATTTTTTTTAGTTTTTCATTTTTAAAACACTTTTAACCTTTTTGAAATGACAAACTGATAAGTGTAAGCATAATCACAAGGGAATATACTAATCAATGAGTAGATGGAAATAGTTTATACAAAATCATGGTAAAAGTACTACTACATCTAAATGTGTCGGTCTGTCTTCACCCTAACAGCTCTAGCGCCAGCCTAGGTCTGGTCCCGGTCGTATGTCCAGGGGTCTGGTGTCCTGACCACCCGCGGTCCTAGCTGGTCGGGAGACGGTGTCGCCATGGCCGCCTGCGACGAGCCTGCAGTATCCTGTGTCGCTCCGCCCGCCGGTGTCGCTCCGCCGCCCGCGGTGTCGCTCCGCCGGCCGGTATCGCTCCGCCGGCCGCCGAGGTCGCTCCGCCGGCCATGGTTGCTCCGCCGTCCACCGTGGTCGCTCCGCCCTGTGGTTGTGCCGGCTGAGTCCAAACCGGTGGTGCCTGTGTAAACTGTGACGCGCCAACCTCCTCGGCCTGCTGCGGGGAATCTAGGGTTGCGAGAACGTCGCAGAACTCCATCTGATCCCATCCCAGGTGCTCCTCGGTGGTCGTGTTGAAAGTAGGCTGGAACATAGGCGGAATCGACGAGGAAGGAATATCTGTCGCCGGAAACTGAAAGGCCAACTGTCTGGAACCTCCTAGCGCAAAGATCGGCGGCGGCTCCTGCTATCGAGGCCTGACTGTCGGAAAAGGCAGCGGTCGCCCTGTACGATTACAATATAGTATAATCACAAACACACAATAATTGTGTGCAATAGTTGAAAATAAGGTCTACTGAAAGTACTTGCGCCGGGGGAGCAAACAGCCGCTGCACGTAGGTGTGTGGGTCCTGCGCCTGTAGCTGCTGCTGTGCCCTCGGAGCCGAGAAGCCGCCGACAAAGGTGGCAGGCGTCGGCTGCGAAGCCGCTGCCGAGGCGGAGCTCGAGGATGACGCTGGGTGGCACGGAAGGAGAGAAATCTCTGTGGCCCCGGCGTAGTTCACGACGTCGGAGTACCTCATGGCAGCAGTGATGATCCTGTCGCACGTGCTCCGGTGCTCCTGAGGCCCCAAGGTGAAGCACTGCTCCCTCGCGGCCGATGCGAGCTGCACGACATCAGCCAGCATGTCGTGCTGCGCACAAAATTAGAAACACATGTTATAATGAAAAGTCATATGAATGTAATATGTTTGCAGTATCGTAGCTTACCGCTGTGTCGGCGGTCTGGTCTCGGCGCACCGGGTACGTCGCGTCCGGCAGGATCCTGTCGTGGTCCGGGACAGGTGGCGGTGGCAGGGTAGCAGGCACGTACGTCACCCGTGTCTGCGTCCTCGGGAGGTACCACTGAAGGTATGCTACCCAGGCGGCGCCGTCGTGAAGGCGATGCTCGGTGACGACGTTCTACTCATGCGGACGCCCACTCTGCCACGTACGGCTGCATCTTGTCGATGAACGACGTCGCCGCAGGCACACCCTTACGCGTCCACCTAGCATAGATGAAACATAAAGTTATTGGAAACTGAATATTTGTAACGGAAAATAATTAGAACTGACAAATGGTAGCTCACCTGTGCGCTGTAGGCGGCAGACATGGCGCAGCGGGTACTGGCACCATTTGGAAGAGGCCGAACTGCCTCATTACTCGGTGGATGGCGTACTTCTTGACGTAGACGTTGAAGACCAGTCGTCGCCTCGTCATCCAGTACGCCTGGTCTCGGGAGCACAGGGACGAGAGCCCCTGTGGTGTGCGGGCAACGACTATGGCAGGAGCGTACGGCGTCCACCGGACCTGGGCATCGACCATCCGGTCGATCTGACCAACGAAGTCCTTGTACACCTTCTTCGGCTGCTCCCCAGCCCAATGTGTTGCAAAGAACAAGAAAAGTTAAGTGAATCGAACTACAGAACTCATAACGCGAAGAATCACGTAAAGGGAGGTCATTACCTTCCGAGGCACTACAGAGAACCCATGGTGGGGAGGTCCGCTAGGTCGGTGCCATCGGCCAGCGGCTCGTACTCCGAGAGGTCGGCCCTGGTCCGACCGATGTCGAACCGCTCGTGGATCCACATCTGCAGCAGGAGAGGGCACCCCAGGAGGATCGCCTCCCTACTCGTCGGCCTCGTCACTGCCGAACACAACACCCTGTAGGTAGCTGCAAGAACAGCGCTGCCCCAGCTGATCTGGGGCATCTGCTCAAGGGGTGCGTCGGCGATCCTCTGAGCCCAGGAGATCATGCACGACGACACGGAGTCTCCCGCTGACTCGCAGAACAACACCCACCCGAATAGCCAGAGCAGGTAGACCTCCAAAAACCTATCTGCATCTGGTCGTCGGCATCGTCCGCCATGTAGTCAGCCTGCACACACACAAAGGTCCATCGTCACATTCGTTTAAAATGCATACAAACGTTGAAAATAAGAGTTACAATCACGTACGCCGAACTACTGGATCCAAGTCTAGGCGGGCCCGTGGGTGTCGGCGAAGGGCACGTACGGCGCCGGCGCGCGATCGTTCCGAGGAACGTTCGTGAACCGAGCAAGGAAGTCAGCATGCCACGTCGCAGGGATGTCGATCGGCCCCATCGCCTGGTCAGCACACGGCAGTCCTCCCAACATCGCGGTGTCCTCCAGTCTGAGAGTCGTCTCACCGACAGGGAAGTGGAACATGTTTGTCTCTGGTCTCCACCTGTCCATGTTGAACGCGACGATCAGCGGGGCGTCGTAGTTGAACTGCGACAACCGCTCCGCCCGGGGAACCTCAGCTCGTAGCCTGCCCCCCTCGACCAACCGCGCAACAGGGAGAAGTCTTGCAATTATTATTGTAAAGAAACAGAAATAAATAATAAATATGAATTACATACTTCGGAATCCACCGTTGGTGTATCGGCATCAACACGCGGGGCGTCCGACAACGTATCGTGCCGAGCGGACGTCCGAGAACAGCAGACACGTACGAGCGGTGGTGCCGGTCCACCGCCTCGTCGAACAACTCCGGCCGTACGTACTCCAGCGGCGCAACCATAACTACAAAAATACATAAATTAATCAATTTTTCCAATTATACTAGTTGTGTGAATTATGAGAATTATAGCCATTTTTTGAAAGTTTAAAACAAATTTTATGTGAATTTAAATAATTTTCTACAAAATTTATAGCAACTTAACCTAATTATATCAATTATAACCATTTCCTAGAAGTTAAAAACAAATTTAAATGAGTTATGTGAATCTAAACTATTTTCTACTAATTTTACATCAATTTAATCTAATTATGTCAATTATAACCATTTCCTAGAAGTTTAAAACAAATTTAAACTAATTATGTGAATTTAAATAATTTTATACAATTTTTATAGAAATTTAATCTAATTATGTCAATTATTACCATGTCCTAGAAGTTTAAAACAAATTTAAACGAATTAAATAAATTTAAATAATTTTCTACAAATTTTATAGCAATTTAATCTAATTATGTCGATTATAATAATTTCCTATAAGTTTAAAAGAAATTTAAACAAATTATGTGAATTTAAATAATTTTCTACAAATTTTATAACAATTTAATCTAATTATGTCAATTGTAATCATTTCCTAGATGTTTAAAACAAAATTAAATGAATTATGTGATTTAAATATTTTTTGATGAATCTATAAAACTTATATAGGTGAGACCCACTACAAGTCATGGTTGGATTTCTCTCAACATGCAAGCATTCCACGTCATCATCCACTATGCGTCATGTCACCGTCCACTATACGCCATGTCATCATCCACCAAATCACATATTTATGTCTTCAATCGATTTTCTGTGGCTTATAGCATGTATATCACACCACAAAATTCTTGCTGGCGATTTTAGAATGATTCACTCTCAACAAAATAACATGCTTTCATATATAATGAGTTTACAAACGAATATCTTTAGTGTCACTACTTTCACATTTCACCTTAAAATTTTGTTTAAAAAATTCTCGCGGCAACGCGCGGGGTATCACCTAGTTTTATAGCAATTTAATCTAATTATGTCAATTATAATCATTTTCCACAAATTTTAAATGAATTAAAACAAATTATGTGAATTTAACTATTCTCTGTGAATTTTATTTCAATTTAACTAACCTAAGGTAACTAAACTAAATTTCTAAACTAAATTTAACTAAACTAAGTTAATTAAACTAAATTTCTAAACAAAACTAAGTTAACTAAACTAACTAACTAAACTAAGCTAACTAACTATACTAACTAAACTGGACTAAATTTAGATTGAGTAAAATTCAGTGGCGGTCCATAAACTTGTACGGTTGTGTCATCTAGGTCCCAAACTTAGGATTTTTGAAATTTGGGTCCCTCAACTTGGAGGGTTGTGTCATCTAGGTCCCAAGCTCAAAATGTCTGATATTTGATCCTTATACTTGCACGATAATGTCATCTTGGTCCCAAATTTCAGCATTTATATAGAATAAAAGGTTAAATTTTCACCCTATTATTTTTTTGAAAAAGTAATAAAATAGTAACTTGAACATATGATAACTAAATAACTTC
Organism: Cenchrus americanus; assembly: GCA_947561735.1. NCBI lineage: Eukaryota > Viridiplantae > Streptophyta > Magnoliopsida > Poales > Poaceae > Cenchrus > Cenchrus americanus. The sequence continues at coordinate 24,394,470 of OX387241.1, read as the reverse complement.
AAATACAACACCCAGTGACATTTTTATAAGAAATTTAGTACCTGTTTCGTATTTTTGTTATTAAAAATATAGTTATGACTTTTAGATTAACATAATTTTCTTTAAAGTTTCATAAATTGGGTGTAAATCAAACTTTTTCCAATAAAAAATTTTGAGTTTGGGACCTAGATGCAGGGTTCACCTTACCGTTGGTAACTGGCCCGGTTACCGCGGTAACCGGCCTTGCCGGTCCGGCTCGGTAAGGAAAAAGCTCGGTTACCGCTCTCTAACCGAGCCTAGCAAACCTAGAAAACCGCTCTTGTCGGTTTACCGGTCGGTTTCACCGGTTTACCGGACCGGTTTTGCCGGTTTGGAAAACCGCTACTGTTGCGGTAAGGTGAACCCTGCCTAGATGACACTACCATGCAAGTTTAGGGACGCAATAGATCATGAGTTTGGGACCTAGATGATACAACCGTGCAAGTTTAGGGACCCAAATATCAAAAATTCTGAGTTTGGGACCCAGATGACACATACGAGCAAGTTTAGGGACCGCTAATGAATTTTACTCATTTAGAAACATACCTCACTGAGAAGTGCTCCGAAGGGTTGAAAGCTGATTACATGCCGGACTCGTAGGCTGAAAAAAATGTGCATGGGCTTTTTAACTTCGTTCGCCTGCGAAAACCCAGCCCAATAAACTTTGGTCGAGAGGTTTTGACTCCTGCTCCCAGCCCGCCAAGTCAACGATTTTTAAGGATCCGGAGCTCACTTCGAGAAGCTAAAATCGAGGAGGGAGGAGAGAAGATGCCTGTCAGTGGAAGCAAAGGTGATCTGCCCTGTCTTCTTCCTAGTTAACCCCGCAACCTAATTACAATCGGGTGCGTGCTTCACATGTACTCACACGCCTCCCGAAGCTTGGATCTCGGTCTCTCGTCACAACTCACAAGGCACTCGGATTAACGCGTGACGATACGTGTCTCATTAATCAGGACACATCGTCGAAACAATAATACCAAGAACCGACGGACAAGGACAGATCAATCCCTGATGCATGGATGGTATGCAAAGTACGCGAAACTTTTGGATTGCTATGTTCTCAAGTTTCTTTTGTTTGTCAAGCCATACACTTTGAGCATTGGCATTTTATTTTTTGAGATTGACACAGTACAACGCAGACGCTCACAACACGCATGCACACTCATCCCTATGAATATACGTAGGCAAACCCTACCCCTATGAGCACCTCCGAAGGACTGAGCACCGACAGATCTGCAGATTCTCGAAGTCACTACTGGCGCCTCGTCGTCGACGGGAACGTCGCTTACCACTTAATGTAACACCGGAAATTCCCAGAATAAATCCAGGAAAAGGTGTGAGCACCATTGACATTTTAAATTTGAAATTAAAGATCGATCCACGCCATCGAATTCGGTTAAGTGTGAACCGGGCATCGACGTATGGACATGATAGGTGATGTACCCCTCATTACTGTCACTACTTTATTTTATACTCCCTACCTGCTAGCTAGCAAGAGATAATCTAAATATCCAATTTGTAGTATAATATATAGTGTATGTGATGCTTAGCTAGCTAGCTAGACAGTTATCCTTGGCACTAATGCCTATATGATATGATAGCCATCAACCTTAATTATTAATAATCCAAAATATCGTGTGTTGTTAATTGCTAGATATATGTGCACCAAGTGATGGAGACCACACATATTTATGCTAGCCACCTAGCTTAATTACTCCATCGAGTGGAAAATGAGTGTGAAGTTTTTAGTGGTTTCCATTCTCTCCTAAATCCAAATCAAGCATTTCAAACTTTGGTTGCATACTGTTTTTTATGGGTTCTGATCAGGATTATATTCTTGAAAATGATATGACGAGTTCAAAAGGTACTTTCATAAAACGCAATAGTCAAAATCGTGTCGTTTCTAAAAAAATGTGATTTGGGTACAATGTTCGCAACTGCAGGGAGTACTTTAATTTCTAACAGGGCTTACATAAATTACTTGAAGTCGGTTGGAGTGTGTGTGTGTGTCTATATATATATATATATATATATATATATATATATATTGTTTTGCTATAGTGCACCCGGTGCATTCTCGTATAGAGAATGCACCCACCCTTGTTGCAACTAGGTTTTGTCCAGTCTTGCAACCGGGGCTCATTCTCGTTGCAATTTATTCACGTCGGGTTGCAATTTATTCACATCGGGTTGCAATTAGAAGTCTAGTTGCAATTGGTTCGTGTCCAATTGCAACAGAGTCAGATTCGTTGTAATTAGTTCCGTCAAGTTGCAATTAGTATAGTGTCACAGTTGCAATCGGTTAGTCTCTTTGTTGCAATTGGTTCGCGCCTAGTTGCAGCTCGGCTGGGTTTAGTTGCAATTGGTTCGCGTTGAGTTGCAATTGGTCCGTCACGTTGCAATTGGTTCCCATCGAGTTGCAATTGGTCTGTCAAGTTGCAATTGTTTCAGCTGCGAAGTTGCAACCGCAGGGTCTGTGCATTTGCTATACAGAATGCACCTGGGTGCATTTTAGTATCGCCCTATATATATATATATATGCAGGGTCTGTGCATTTGCGAAGGATATTGCATTGGTTTTGGAATAATGTTTTTCAAAGTTGTCTTTTTATATTAGAAGACGCTGATGAAAAGCTTGTCCTAGAGAAAATATACAAAAAAGGTGTGTCTTTTGTATTATTATTGGCTTTTAATTTTTAATGATGTAATTAAGATGCATACGGCAAAACATCATCTCTCGTAGCCAGGAAGTAAAAGCTATTTCAAATTAGTTTGTAGCTAAAATAGAAATCCAGGTTTTGCTTTTTAAAAGTCGGTTGTGTGCTTCTGAGAAGCAAAAGCCAAAAGCTGGCTGAAACGACAAACATGGCTTTAATTACAATGATACATACATATGCCTGTACTAATAGGTTTACATTATGTTCGTTCAAAAAAATATAGGTTTACATTAAGCAATACCCCTTTGTTTCATATTATTTGTCATTTTGACTTTTCTAGATAAATTTCTTTTCTTATTATGTATCTGAAAATATTTATATGTATAGCAAAAGGAATGTATCTAAAAAATCAAAACGACAAGTAATATGAAACGGGAGACTAATAATCACAGTTAATTGGCGATTGCTCCAAAAATTGTGTCAAGCTCGTCAATTCACACTTTGTATTTCTTAATGTCTTTCTTGTTAATAAACCAAGTGTCACGATCAGCTAAGCGGTCAAGTACGTCCACATATGCATGCAAGGGGGTGTCTTGTATGTATTCTTAACACATATAGCAATTGATTGTACTGTACAAAAGACACCAACGACATCTGGGTGTAAATTAAATAACTAGTGTGGTGATTACGGAAGCATATTTGGACTGATCCGTGACTAATTTAAGATAATCACAGGCTTAATCTGATACGGCTTGTAAGGATAAGCATGGACAGGCCATATACGTACGTGTGCACAAACAGATACAGACTTTTGCATTCATATATCATTTGATTTTTCTCCAAACACGTACATATATACAGATAGCAATGCAAAAATAGTATAGTGGTCGAGAATTCGAGATATGTTCACTCACACTGCTTTCTCAGATATTAATTTATTTTATCATCCTTCTCCAAGGATATAAAATAACAAGGTGAGAATGAATGCATGTGAACAGAACTGAACATGGCTTTTATTTGCTTAAATCGATCGTTGAAGGGTCTAACATCATCCATGACATGGCATGGGCATTTATTTGGAATTAAGTCTGATGACACATTCTGTTGATAATCGTGACGACATTGCTGAAGTCATCACGGACTCACAGAAGTTATACATAAATCGATTACACACATGGATATGTATAATTTACAAAAAGAAAGGCTCAAAATTAAAAGCTTCAGAAGTGAGCAATCAGCTAGTGAAACCGTAAAGGCGTAAAGCTCACTGTACTGTTTCTATGCCGGGATGCCTGCTGACCGAGGAAGAAGAATAAGCTAGCACTGCACATGCAAAGGGAACAGATCGACACGGTGCTAGCTTGATTATAACTAAACAGTCAGTGTCAGCTACTAATATAAGATATATAGTACTATGTATTTACAAGTACTCTTAGTTAATTAGCATCTGCATGTTGCATTATATAGTATGCCTAGGTGCATGCAGTGGCACATGGCAGGATGCTTCTTATTATTCCCTCTCCTTGTTGCTGCTTCTAGGTGCCCATGTCGTTCAACTGTGCTTGCGCATGCATGCCGCGCCCTTTCCACGATCAGAGTCGTCAGAGAGAATCCCAGTGATCGAATCAGTGGTGACTGATGAGCACGGGAGAGAGATCGAGCAAAAAGGCTAGCTAGGGCTTCTTGGCTCCTAATCAAGCTAGCCAGTGTGTGAGAGATATAATACTTGATGCTAGATTTCGAAGCACATGACTGAACGTGCATGCTGTGGGTGTTGTTGGGCGTCAAGTTTTATTTTTTTTTCCAGAAATCGTGTGATGCCGAAAAGATGCATGATGGAATCACTTCACTGCCTGCCTGCCTGCGGCAACCATGCATGCACGCAAGTGGTCTGTTTTCTTTAACGGTCTTCGAACACGACGCTACTCTTAAAATTCAGCCGGCTGTCGTCATGTGGCCATCCTTAATGAGTTTGTCTTGTCTAGATTATTTTATGGGCAGTGATCAATTAACCACATGTCCTGCATTAATCACCGTTAGCTTTACGTGCGCGAGATGTGCTTACGCCTGCCTGCCCGTGGTTATATTACTGACCACAAGCTCGATCCAAACATGTTGGTTAATTTTTTTGATCCGTCCTGCAGCAGGGAAGAGAGACAGCTCGCACATTTCAGTACCGTCGGCTACAGCGAAGCCAAGAGCGTGTGATGAAGAATTGATCAGTGAGTGTGAGAGACGACTGAGACCGCTGCGTGGCCATGTATTCGTTCAGAAATCATCAGAATCTTTCGGCCTGGCGCGAAAGGACGAACACATGGAGAAGATATTCCCAACGATTAGAAGAAGCAGGGTGCCGTCAGTAAACAATTTCGCCAAGCATTATTGCCAAGCACAAACACCAAAAGATACGCACGTACGCGACGCGCGTGCGGTTAAATGACGCGAGAATCTTCTTGCTGGGCTTGACCAAGTCTCCTTCAGGGCTCCAATTCTACCACGTACGTACACGCGCGTCGCTGCTGGGTCAAACTGTTGCTGAAATAGTAAATTTTAGTATTTCGTGCGCGCAAGAAGACTACTACTTGATCTTTGAGTCAAGTACAAATAGACCTTGGGTAAATAAATGGAAGGAGTATTGGTTTATGCACGAGCTGTGAGATAACACTACGGGAAATCAGAGCTTTGCCGTGCGTCACGGCAAAGGCTAGAAAACGTACGGCAAAGGCTTTGCCGTGCGTTTTCTATCGAGGCGCACCACAAAGGGCACACATCAGTTTTTTGCATGGTAAAGTCCCTTTGTCGTGCGCCTTCTCAAAAACACATGGTTAACAATCTTTGCCGTGCACCAAGCCCGGCGCACGGCAAAAAAAGCTTACAAACGGCGGCCTAACTGAGACGGCGTCCAGCATCCCCGGGAGACGGCGTGCAACATCGTTTGCCGTGCGCCGGAGTTGAGAGGCACGACAAACAGAACAAAAAACAAAAACAACAACAACAAAGGGCGGGGCCCGCCGCCGGCTGGCCACCACCGCGTCGGAGCCGCCCACCGGCCACCACACCGGCCACCACCGCGCCGGGGACACGTTGCCGAGGTCGCCGCCCCTAGTCCGGATCCGCACCGCCGCCCCTAGTCCGGATCCGCGCGGCGCACGGATGGTCGCTTCCCCTGCTCGAGATCCCCGCCGGTGAGGGAGAGGAAAGGTCGCCGAAGCTGTCCGCCGGGGGATCTTGGCCGCGGCGGGATCTTGGGGCCGCCGCCTACCGAGGTCGGGAGCTCGGCGCCCCGCTACCGAGGTCGGGAGCTCGGGTCGCCGCCTCCCGCGGCCGGGAGCTTCGCATCACGCGGCCGGGAGCTCGGGCGGCGAGCACGGGCCGCCGCCTCCCGCGGCCGAAGCTCCGCCTCCCGCGCCCGGGAGCTCGGGCCGCCACCTCCCACGGCCCGGGAGCTCGAGGCCACCACCTCCCACGGTGAGGAAGAGGCGGCGGAGAAGGTGGGGCGCGGGGGCCGGGCCACGGATCCGGCCGCCACACGCCGGATCCGACCGCCATGCGTCGGATCCGACCTCCAAGCCCCGGCCGTAGGGGAGGGGAAGGCCGGATCGAGACCGCCGCCGCTCGCCGAGGCCGGCCGGCCGCCGAGGCCGCCGCTCCGTTCGGTCGCCGAGGGCCGAGGGACAAGGAGCGGCGACGCATGAGGGAGGGAGAAGGAGCGGCGGCCGGCGGCGGATGAGGGAGAGAGAGAGGGGCGGCGACGGGATGAGGGCCGCGCGGGGGGGGGGGGGAGTGGAGAGGCAGGGTCTAGGGTTGGGAGGGGAGATGTGCTGTTTTTATATAGATGGCAAACGCGAATTCTGACCATCAGATCGGAGATCAACGGCTGACAGTGATTGTGAGCCGGTGTGGTCCGTAAATGGGCCGGTTTGTGGGCCTTTGCCGTGCGCGGGGGACCCTGGCGCACGACAAACACTCTAGTTTGCCGTGCGTCGTACCCCACAGCGCACGACAAAGACTATTTTTATTTTTTTATGTTTCCATGAAAGTGATATTCAAATTTTCTTAAATGTATTCAAAACTAGATGAAGCTTTAAATTGTATTCACAAACATGAAGTCTTTTCACAACTCATTTTTCTTTTTTGTTGAAGTTATTAATCAAATTCAATGCATGTCCATTTAAAATTACTTAATAAGAGTTAATATTAAAAAATTATCAAATGGAAGCAAAAAATTACCATAAACTAATATGAGACAATGTATGTTGTATGTTCACTAGAGAAAAAGTTTTCAAGTCAAAAACCAAGTTCAAATTTTACTAAGACTACAAACCAAGTGGGATGACTCTAAACACTCTGAAACTTCGAGTTAGATGCTTTGGTTTCTAAACACTATGCATGATTAATTGTTCAAAACCTTTCTCTACTATTTTTCACAACCTTCCCATAGTATATCATGAGCTCTCAACAAATCTCATGACTTTTAAACTTCGTTTACATTTTTATACAATTAAAAAACATTTCAAAAACACATGGATTTTCATTCTTTGCGAACAAAATATTTGAAATTTCAAGTATTTTCTTGGGTAAAGTCTTAAAAAGGACTCAATTACACAAATAGCATTTTTTCACGAACTTTACTTTTTAATTTTATGCACTTGTAGTTCAAATTTGACTTAAACGAAAAAATACTTTCAATGAAATAAATTCTTAAAAAATAGCAAAAAGATCGAGATGAGTACCAAATTGAAATATATATTACACAGTAGTGTATTTGTAGTGCACAAATAGAATGAAGCCAAAAAAATCATATTTTTTTGAAACTTTGTCGTGCGCCTCCACAAAACGCACGGCAAACACAAAACATTGCCATGCGTTTTGCTAAAGCGCACGGCAAAGAATTTTTTCATAATTATACTTAATTTATAAAAATCATCAAACAAGTTTGAAAAATTCTCGAAAATTAAAACAAAATAAGTTATGTTGTCTATTGCTTATAGAAAACAAGTTTGAAGTCAAAACACAATTTGAATATATAACATGAATATAAGTTTTCCACTCATTTCATTCTAGTATTAGAATCACTTGCATTTCATAATTATACTTAATTCATAAAAAATAGTTTGTTAAATATAGCAAATCAAAACAAAAAATCAACCAAAAGTTACCATGACATATGGGATGTTGTATGTATATAGTAGAAGAAATTTCAAGTTGAGAAGAATATTTTTAGGAGTAATTGAATTTGGGACTTAGGAGACGAAAATACTTTGCCGTGCGCCAAAATAAAAACGCACGACAAAGTATCCTCTTTGCCGTGCGTGGAGAGAAAAAATTGCCCCCTTCTGTGCTCACGGCTCCGCCCTGGGTGCTAACGAGGGGGGGGGGGTGGTGATGGAAGTTGAGAAAAAAAATTATTGTGTGTTTTTTCTTTGCCGTGCGTCCCTTATAAAATGCACAGCAAAGTATCTCTTTGCCGTGCGTCTGACGAAAAACGCACGGCAAAGATTTTCACGCACGGCAAAAGTGAGTTTTCCCGTAGTGTAAGAAGAAAGAAAGATGGATTGCCCCCCTCATTTTTGTAATGATCAATGCATGAAATCTTCATTAATTTTAGTCTTTGCAACAACAAATTAAAGGGTGCATGCACGCACATGTCTATTTTTTATCCGATTATATTACTCGTATAAACATGGATTGAACCTTTTGGTTAGCGCATTCTCATGAACGCGCAAATTTCACACCCTGCCCTCAGGCGAGTGCGAGTCCCTGACCGACCTAATGTGGACGGACAAAGTTAGATCGAGTGCCTGCCTGGACTGGAGCTCTGGAGTCTGGACCATGCGTGGACTCACTGATCGAGCGCTAGCTAGCTGCTCCATCAAGCTGCACTTTTACAAAGCCTCTTCCTTCGATGGGCAGTAGTATTTTATACGAGCCGACGGAGCGGGCGCTGGAGCCGAGACCCGAGCGGCACGGGTCTGACGTGAGGAAGACGAAGGCGCGCGCACGTTATCATCCAGCAGGGCAGGGCTCCGCATTTAATATCAGTAGAAAGAGATAACATCGATCAAGCTTAACTTAATTTTTAATTAATCCGTGCTAATAATCAAGCATATCATTCCGATGGCGCCTTCAAACATGGCGTCCGCATTCTGTGCTGTGAGCCAGCTGGTTCATTCAAGCTAGTGTTGAGCTCGTTGGAGCCGTGTTCAATTCCTCGTTGTAGCGAATTTACGAGACTGATTTAAAAATGTCATCGTCGGTGAAGTCGGGATTTAGAGGTTTTTTAAGTCACAATTCGGTTCATTTCTCTGAGGCGTTCTTAACCCACCGGCTTATAGATAATGTTGATCACTGAATGCAGCTAGCTAACTATAGGCAGCACGATTAATACTAATCGCCGCGGACTGGGAAACAAAGGACGAAATCCTGGTGCCGACTGCCGACAGGCACACGTACGTACACGCACACACCAGTTCACCAGCAGGCTACCAGCTGCTGTGGCTAGTGTGTGAACTTGACACACATGTAACGCGTCGCCATACCATATGGCTTGCGCCCTTGGACTACTTGCTGGTCGCGCGGCAGGCCGCTGGGGCGCCGCCTGCCTCCTCTGCCACTGCGCGGCAAGGCGCGGCACGACAAGGACAAGCGTCCATGCCACGAGCTCCATGATCCGGCCGGCGACGCCGACCCCTCGTCCGATTTTTTTTTACCTTTTCACCGTGTCCTCCGAGCTCTGCGTGTGCTGCTGCTCCGCGCATCGAGAGCACTCGCAGCCCGGGGAAAAAGAAAGTCAGCGACCGTGCCATGCCCATGCATGATACATCTTCTACTTTTCCTGATGAAAAAGAGCACTAGCACTCCCAGTTCCCCCCTCTCTCTCTCTGCCACAATTTTGTCCGCTCCGACCCAGCCCAACGTACTGTGCGTGCCTGCCTGCCTACCCTCCCTCTCCTCCTCCTCCTCTCTCTCTCTCCTCCGTTCTCTCTCTCATGTCCTTGTAAAGAAAAGACAGTTTGATTGTACAGCTAGCCCACCGCTCATATCATCCGCTTCACCCCCTCGCCCCCGCACGGCGCAACCAAACAAGCCCGACCGGATCGAGAGAATTCACAGCCGAGAAAGGTTGTTACCCTTGCGAGCAAGAAGCTATCTCTCTCTCTCTAGACTCGAGCTCCTCTCTAATAACCCTAGATCAGTTGGCTTGTTTCAGCTCTTCCAAATTGCCAAGCAACCAAGAGCTTATCTCACTCTCCTGTAGAGCGGCTCCGGGAGAGGATTGATCAGTAGCTAGCAGCAAATCAAAGTTACGGAGGTAGTAGCCATGTGCGACTACTTCTTGCAAAGGATGGAGGGCGACCACCGCCAGGCCGGAGACCTCACCGACGTCGTCCGAGCCGGCGGCGTGATGCAGGCTGGTGTGGCGGAAGACCTCTCCTACGCTGCCACCGCGGGGTGGCAGCTCCCGGCGGCGGCCGAGCCGGGAGCCGGCATCTTCCCGCCACCCCAGCAGCCGTCGCCATCGGATGGCGCCGGCCCGAGCGATGACGCCTTCGGGGACGCGTTCGCCGGCCTCTCGGACGCCTTCGGCACCGCCGGCGACTTCCGCGCCTGCCCCTCCGGCGGCGCTGCCGACTTCTTCGACTTCGAGGCGCCTGTCGGTGGCAGAGGAGGCGGAGGCGCACTGGTGGATACCGGTGGCGGCGGAGTGGTGGCGAGGGGGATGCAGATGCCGTCGCCGAGGGAGATACGGCCGTACCCGGTGATGATGGCGGGAGGTGACGCCGTGAAGCTCGGCGTGCCCACGATGATGCCCGGGCTAGCGGCGGTTGGGCCGCCGTGCGCGTTCGACGCCGTCGCCGGGATGCAGATGCCGTCACTACCGCACGGCGCCGGGATCAAACGCAGGTTCGGCACCGCGATCGCTGCCAGATCTAAGCAATTCTTGATCATTGTGTCATGCAGGAACCAAACCCTTCCCTAATTTCTTTTCTCGGGTGTGTGTGAATTTTGCATGGGATTTCTTGTGTTAGAGTCAGGGTTCGAGTTTCGCAATTCAGGGAAAGTGCCGCTGCTCACTTTTCCTGCTCCCAATCTGGTCTCTTTTCCTCATTCTGCATCTTCCGAGGACTAAAGGGGAGAGCAGAATAAAATAAAAATCAGCAGCTAATTTCTTATTTGTTCTAACAAAATCAGCAGTTCAAATGTTCTAGAATCTCGATAAAATCTTGCGCAGGTAGCCCCATCTGTTTGTGAAAAACTCCCGAGTAAAGAAAACCAAGTAAAATTAGCATCCACACGGGATTTTTTTAAAAATAATACGGAAGTAGATAGGTTTTCAACTAATAAGGTACCATTTTGCGCCCCCCCCCCCCCAAAAAAACTAGGCCTATTTCTTAAGTTCAACTTGCTGTCCGGTTTGCATTGCAAACCCTAGCTAGTCATCCCATTTCTCGCAAAATGCATGCTTTTATATGGTCATACTTACAAAGATATATAAAAAAATGTGCCAGCTCAAACATTATCTTTGGATTAAGCATATGATCACTGGCACTTGTTGCTTATTGGTGCTTCATTTCTGTTTGATATGCAGGAAAAACCAGGCAAGGAAGGTGGTCTGTATTCCAGCACCTGCAGCATCAGCAGGAGGGAGGACCACTGGAGAGGTTGTTCCTTCTGATCTCTGGGCTTGGAGGAAGTATGGACAGAAGCCCATCAAAGGATCACCTTACCCGAGGTAAATGAATGGTCTCTCTCTTCTGATCCATGTAGTATGCATTTGGGTATGTGTGCTTATATAATTATATGGCGATTATCTAATCATAATAATATAGTATACGAACACGCATTGCTCATCAAAACCCCCAATCAGGGGGAGAAGACACGGATTCCTATATTTCTTTCCTGGTCGTAGTATTCTATTTGGTTAGTTGTAGAAGCTAGCTATAGCACATGATAAGGTAGCAGCTGAAACTATATATTCAATTGCAATTGGCAATTGAAAGAATTAATTCAACTATATAGTGGAATTTCTACATAACAATCATGAAGTTTCAAGAACTCTGAGCAGTATTTATTACATTGTCCTTCTCCATGCCATGGAACTTCCAACATTCATAGTTCTAGAGTTCAAAAGACATTGAGTGGATTCTAAAGATCTTTCTTATATAATGCATTAGATGATAAAAATTAATCAATATATAACAAAGCATAATAAAATGTATATATGAACTGACCCTAATAACCAAGAAAAGTTAAATGAACCAAATTTTCTTATAATTTGCTTCAAGCACATTTGTGATTCACGGCTTCATATTTTGTGTGCAAACTTAATTTGTCATATCTATACATTGCACTAACCCTTTTCATATTCAGTGATGACACGACCTGTATAAGTACAATATCTTTCACTATCACACGCGTAGTTCACCAATAAAATCGATTGAACTTCTCTATAAAGTAAAAGATTAATTAAGTCCACTATATATTTTTGTTGATCTCATGCTGAAGCACTACATATAGTTAATTGTTCCATCTCGCTTTAAATTGTAACCCTTTCATGAATTCTTCATTGTTTTCTTAATTTCTTGCTTCCATATGAACATGCACAGTCTCAGAGATGGAAAATATCATTCACATATTCTGTCACGGTATACTTGCTAATATACACAATAAGGTGTTACAATTTTTTTGATGGAATTGGGCCATAAATTATTCCAGCAAGAATTCTGAGGATCGGATATATTTAGAGGTTGTTCTAGGTAATTATAATTTGAATTTTTCATGTTGCGCATAAGCTGAAACAATATATTTTGACCAAAAAAATCAAGGCAAAGCATTTGTCCCATAGAGAACAATTTTACTTTTATTTTCCTGTTAGATAAGTTGGAAGTAGTAGTTACAAACTTTTGCTAACTACCTTCAAATATATAGCACCTAAAATTTTGGAAATGTATTACAAACGCATGCACTTCTCTGCACAACCGTTTGAGTTCTGAAGAAAAATATGTACAATTTTTTTCAGAGGGTACTACAGATGCAGCAGCTCGAAAGGATGCCCGGCGCGGAAGCAGGTGGAGCGCAGCCGGACAGACCCAACCTTGCTCGTCATCACCTACAACTCGGAGCACAACCACCCGTGGCCGACGCAGCGCAACGCGCTCGCAGGCTCAACGCGGTCTCACCACGCCAAGAACGGCAAGAACAATTCCTTGCACAACCTGCAGAAGCCGATCGTTAAGGCGGAGTCGGATCAGGCCGCGGCGGCCGCCAGCGCAACCGCCGTGACCGCAGCCACCAGCACCACCACCACAGCGACCACAAGCACTGCCAGCAACAGCACTCCAACGACGACGATGGCTGTGAAAGAGGAGGCCGTGGTCGGGTCAGAAATGGAGAAGGGCACCATAGACCATGGCACTTCTGTGGCGGCGCTGGATCACGGTGATCTCATGCAGCAGATGTTCAGCCAGAGCTACAGGCCGATGATACCGGAGGCAGGCGGCCACCACGTCGACGACTTCTTCGCCGACCTCGCCGAGTTGGAGTCGGATCCCATGAGCCTGATATTCCCAGGTGGTGGTGATAATCCAGGCAGGGAGAAGGCAACATCCAAGGGCTTGGGTGCCGATCCACTGTTCAGCATGCTGGATTGGGGTACCATGGCCACCAATGTTGTTGCTACTTCTGCAGGGAGCTCATTTGAGCAAGGGGAGGGTGGCCTACTATGACAATGTGTTTAGCTTGGTATCGAAAGAGCAATTAAGCATATATCCACACACCACATTTGATGATCTCAAGTAGGATAATAACCATTGCATTAAGATGGCAAGAGGTAGAAAAGGAAAAGATGAGAGATTTTTTATTTCTCTGTCCCCTCTTTTAGTCATGTTTCTTTTTCTTCATATATTTGTTCCGATTGAGATGTGCTTCAGATCATTACGATTTTGATCGAGATGATCTACTACTACAAGATGCATGTGTAAACATTTGTCTGCAGCTCCTGGTAGAGGAGGTTGGTGAGTATAATATTGATGAATTGTACTCTCCACACACTAGTTTCTTTAATGTTCACTGTTATCTAACAGAACAACGGAGTATACTCCCTCTATGTGCTCAGAGAAAGGATATATAGAATCAGCGGAGAGCATATAAAGACAAGCCCTTCAAGACGTGACAGAAAGCTGGGGGTGCGTGAGTAAGGCTCGCATCTGTTTCGGGCCCGGGAAGTGCACTAGATGTGACCCCAAGTGGTGCAGAACAGTGCACGTCGTCTGGCCTGCTGCGTAGAGAATCTGACGAGATAACTGATGGGAGAACAAGTGCTGCCTCCCCTTGCTTGCACGAGAAGGGGATGTGTTGGATCTGCCATGGGTACATACTTTTGTCTCCTGCTGGCTGCTGCTGCGCGCACTGCACAGCTGCGTTTACTGCACCTGTTCCTCAGAGCATCTCTGCGTCGTTGATCCTCTCGACCTATCGTGGCCACACCCACAGTGTACATGCACGGCAGACACTGTACCACTCCCAGTCTCGTAGTACTACTACGTACCTATGACAATGAACATACGTGCGTCGTGTAGCATTTTCTTTTCTAATAATGGGTGGCATGAGTTAAAACCCCATTTCCCCCTCGCACAGTCCCCCCATGGCGATCGACAGCACGAGTGCATGCATGCATGCATGCATGGGGACTACCCGTTTTGAATACGAGCGAGCCCCGCCAGTCTTGGGCGCCATTGATGTGCGTGTTCCGGCGCCCGCGTACAAGGCCAGTACGTGCACATCCTGCGCTGGACCCCCTCGCGCATGTCGCCGGACGCCGGCAATAGTTTGTTTGACGAGACCGATCGTGCACCAAACCTTTATTTCCCCCCAAGTAAAGGGAGCGCGTGTCTCCGGCGGCCGGCCGGCCGAGTAGGAGGGCACGCACGCATGCATGTCGAAGAAGACATCTCTCGGCAAGACGCCAAGATAACAGCGTTCCCGGCTTGGCATGCAGCTTCGATCTCGTCCCGTTCTAGCTATGCTCTTGGCGCGCGCATGCTTATTACAGGAGGATGTGCGATGCGACATATATGTCTGCTGTGCTCCTCCCTCCTCCTCGATCTGAACGTTGGATGGCCTACTCTCTTCAGATATACGTGATGGTCCATCATTGACACGTACATTTATGAGTAGTTGTAGGAAAATCATGCATTACGGAACAGTAATAACAAGATATATATAACCTACATACACATTTGAGTTGTTTACAGGGTTTCTTTTGCTAAAATAAGGTTGTATTTAATTTGGATTCACCTCAACTAAATTTGAAGTTTTGAATCAAAAGTGTTCTTTTGTTAATAAAGGCAAAATTTTCCGTGTCACATATGACATATATTAATTTTATAAACTATTTAATATCACAGTAGAATTATTAAGCAATTTTCAATAATTGTTTGGAAAGCTTTTGATGGTATAAAAATTAGATAACCTTTAAAAGTAGTATAATTTGGTGAATTTTAGTTTTAAGATGTTAAATGCTATATATTTCTTTTTACACATAATGGGTTCGTTCATCTCTATTTGTCATATCACTACAAAAAATTTCATAATTTTTAAAGGTGATTTGGATAGTATTTTGAGCAAGAAAAAGGAGAGAGCAAATCCACGATTACTGTTCACGCGAGTTGATAGACGGTAGCGACCGGTAGTGTCGTAGGAGGAACGAAACTTAAACTCGGTGTCGTATAAGGCACTAAGATTTTTTCAGGGTCATAGAAGGAATTGAGTTATATTTCGATGTCATAGAAGGAATTTCCCCTATTTAATTTGGATTCACCTCAACTAAAATGTAATTTAATTGCCAAATTTAGCCAACTAAAGTTTAGCAAATTAAAGTAGTACATGTGTTTGCAAGATATGTTTGAATCCACCGGCTAAATGAGACACTTGCTCATCTTACGTCTCCCTTTCACCCTCTACCAATCTTATCTTTCTTCAACCACCCACCTATTGTAAAAAAACACCCACCAGATAAATGAGATCCACCAGTCCTGCCTGCAAACACTAGCCCATGGTCCGACACGAGAGGGAGCGTCGGCCCATGCGTACTGCGATGGGGGCGGTGGAGGCGACAACGAGGGAGTTGAGGAGGTCGCCACAGATGCGTAGGAGCGGGTTTAGCAAGGGGATCCAAACATTATCTAATTAAGTGTAGTTGTGTTTATAGATACAATTTTGAGCAGGTTGCGAGAGTGGTGGTTGAGGTTTTGTCACATACTTTTTTCGGAATAGGTTAACTTGTGTGGTTGCTGGTTGTCAAAAAAAACTTGTGTGGTTGCTTTTCTCCGGTTTATTTATAATTTTTTAAAAATCTTTTTCCGGTTTATAACTGGTCAATTCTTTTCTTCTAACATTATTACGGCAAAGCAAAAGGTTTCACTGTGCTCTCTTTATTTTCTTCTGAAATTTAATACACGTCAACAAGATAACTGCTGAAATTTTATTAAAATAAGGACAAAAAAGGAAAATGAAAAAAAGATATGACTAAGCTCGAAATATTTGGCGAAGGGGTGCATGGGGTTATCAGCAGCTTCAGCTCAACTTGCGTTGTGTCTGTGTACTTGTCCGTCACTCCATTGTCCTTCTGGCCTTGCAGCCAGCAGCCTGCCGGGGCAGCAAATCGTGGCCGTTCGCGACAGCACTGATAGGTCGCTTTCGCCTTTACGCTCTGCATGCGGTCAAGTCAAAGAAAAGCCGGTGGACATGAAAGACCAGTCATGCTGCTTTTCTAGAATCTTTTTTCCCTTCGGACTCCACTTCCTTTTCCTCTTTGTAATCTACTGTATTTTTTTTTATCGGTGACGCGCTTCGGGATCGGAGCATCGATTGCTTGGATGGCAGATGGTGTGTCGTGGTCGAGCATTATGCCAGCAAATATATGGATGATTGGCTAAGTGCTAGCACATATAATGATTGAATCAGACTGTCTGAGGTTGATGAGTAGCGTTGTAGCGTCGATTAGTTAAGATCGCATGCTCGAGAGAGACAAAAAAAAAATGCATCAGCAATTTGAAACTTCTCAAAGATCATCATGCAGCTGATGATAGTTCTGATAGAATCTCACTTGATCTATTTCTTACGTGGTAGCCAATTAGTACTAATTGATTCGTGCGATGTCCTTTAATTTTTTTCCTCTTTATTAAAACCAGTTGATTGGATGGTTAGGTACTTATTAGGTGCAGTACGGTACGGTACTGCAAACCCACCGCAGTAGCTGTTTGGCTCAGGTAGCTCCAATGCAAGTGCATTACTCAGTTCTTGAGTATTTTTCAGCTTTTTGCGCAATATTTTTCTCGCAGAACGGATTTGTTGTACAAATATGCACATAATTTTTTCTCGAAACAAATCTGCCATACAAATTAGCAGAAGATCTGCCGAACAGAGCTATGTACTACCCGGTCCGTTCAATCTTACTATTATTAATTGGATGCTCGTTTTGAGGCCTCCACGTGATGCCACCTAAGATCCTAAGTGGACAACTAAAAAAATAGAGAAATCCTTAAAATTCTCACAAAAATCAGAAACATCCTGCCATCAATTCAACATCTCCAATCATAATAGCCATTAGATCTGTTATCTTTCTAATAAATTACCCACCTCCGCCATTATGAAAATAAACCAAAGTAATCCCCTAAGCATGTATCTAAATTACCCACATCGTCATTATAAAAAATAATGTAAATTAACCTTTAATTTTCATGTAAATTACTCACTTATGCTACTATAAAAAACAATATCAAATAACTCCTAAATTTGCATATGAATTATCCGTGCTTATTAATTTAAAGTAACCCTAAATCTGAATCTAAATCATATAGTTATAATAAGATCATAAAGTGCATCAATATAAAATTTTAAATAACCTTTTCTATAATTATTACTATATTATTTATGTTTTCTCAAAAATATATTATTTATGTTATTGTTTATATAAAATATACTTCCCGTAATGTGTGTCGTCATATACTCATATATTCATGGATGAGAGACAAATAATAATACCAAATTTTATGTTGTTCACAGCTTAAGTGTTCAAATAGGTACAAATCAAACACATATGGAGGTGCTATGCTAAGGGAAAAAATTGTTACTAACTAAACATATTACAATTATTAGAATATGTAATAGATGAATGAGAGCATGAGATAGATAATTATAATTATTAGCTATTTCTAATTGGCCCGTGCAGGGCACGGGTTGATAGACTAGTAAAAAAACAATTCTAGGTGGTATGTATCTGGATAAGCGTTATTTTGTCAATATAAATACTTAGAATGAGTTTTGCTTCGGTAGTCCTTTCCATGTGATTTGCACAAGTATAAAAGCACCAAGTAATTAGATTATAATTACCCAATGACTTCTATGCAACGGGTTGTAATCTTGTGCAACTGCACAGCCACGCAGATCCATTGTCCAGGCATGGGCCCCTCTCTCATTTTTCTTCTTCGAGCAGTTTCTCTCACTCTTATCCTTTCCTCTCCCAATCTATTGCGGCGTAGCGCGCAGCGGCTCCGCGAGTGCGCCGTGCGGGCGACGACTGTGCCCAGACGAAGTTCTTCCCAGCCACGACGCGTGGTACCAAGGAGGCGCGTGCGGAGCAGTTCCTGCGACGCACGTCGGCGCCCCCGCGGAGGCCTGCACGTGAACGACAGTGGTGGCCCTCGTGGAGGACTCCGCGACGGTCTCCAGCGAGGGCGCGACGGCGACGCTCCTTCCTGGTGCGGAGCTGATGGGGATGGGTGGCATGGGGTGTTGAAGCCGAGGGGGGCAGCGATGTGCAGCGGATCGGATGGGTAGCGGTGCGCCATGGATGGCGAGGATGGGATCTCCCTACCTTGCCGCCGATGTCGCGCCCTTGCGCCCTCCTCTCCACTATCACCGCCCGTTCGTACATCTCTTCCCCACATCCACTCGTCGGTTCCGAGTGGTTTGCGTCTGATCCGCTCGTCGGAGCACCAGATCTGAGCAAGTGCTGCCCAATCCACGAGTTGATGCGGTTCCACATCAACAGAGACAAGCTTGCATCCTTCTATTCCCCTCATTTTCACTTATTGCACATCCTGCTTTGAGCTCGGTCTTGTTGGGTCGTTCAACTCGAATTAGACCAACGAGAATTTCAGGGTAGTTGTCTATGAGTAGACATCCTAATTTGTAATTAGATTGCTGCTACATCTTTAGCTCGTCTAAGGATCTGACACATACGTAACTGGCATTTTTTTATCTTTCCATTTTTCAGTCACAAAGCCGCCCCCAGATCATGCAGAGCTTGAGGTATAGTAACCAATATCTATGTCATATGGTTTCGGAAAATATTCATGTGCACATTCCTTTTCAAATGTTATGGTTTAGCTAGCTCAAGTTACGTGGAATAAAAATTCTGGTGAGAGAATGATAATGAGTGGAATAGGTAGCAGCTCATGCATTTAAGCTTTGTGTACTGCCAATGGTAGAACCTATCGCCATAGAATCTTGATTAAGGCTTCTAATTTGAATGATTTGGATAACTAATTTGTATGATTTGGAGAACACTGTAGAGGAGGATTTGGTGGCAGAGGATGGGCGAGGAGGGAAGTTGCACACACGTAGGTGAGACACCCTGCATTCGAGAAATCTGGTTATGTTGAAACAATATGGTTCGAGATCTGATTGATGTTGAGCGTCTCCCTCTATTTTCATTTTGATTGGCGATTTTTTTTACTCAACTGACTGCTAAATCTGTTTTTCTCTAAACCTACAAGCAAGTTGAAGATGACTCACTTACCTGAACTGTTTTTGTACACAACTCTATGCATCAGGCAACATTTTGTTATAAATTAGGCAACACCTTGTTATAAGTTAGGCAACAATTTGTTAGAATCTAGGTAACAACTTTGTGAGAATTTAGGCAAATATTTGTTACAATTTTTTAGCCAACATCTTGCTGGAAAGTAGGCAACAGATTTTTGAGTTTTGCTATATGAGAAGTGAAGCATGAATACACTATTCAGTTTTTAGATGCGTCAGTTTTCTCATATCTTAACAGTTATGAAATGAAGAATTTTTGCTGCATGCAAAACAACACTGCCTTGTCAACTAATGAATATGTATTTCTCCCAATTTCATTTTATTACTTAATCAACTAAATACTAGCTAAGAAGAACCTGAGTTTTATTGTTTTCTTTTTATGTGGGTTCACAGCTTCGCTAGCAACCATCCCATGTGCCTAATTACCTTGCAGTTAGCTGGTTTCAGGTCTTGGTAGTCAAGTAGCAATTTTATTTGCCAAAAGAAGTTGTCCTAGGTTGGAAAACCAAGAACAACCAGCGCCTAGCCGAGTTGAATTCAAAGTTCATAACCATTTTCTCTACATTCTACAATTTGTTAGAATCTAGGCAACAATTTTGCAAGAATTAGGCAACAGTTTTGTTACAATTTTTAGCCAACATCTTGCTAGAAATTAGGCAGCAGTATTTTCCTAGAAGGGTTTTAGGTTGTACTATGCATGATTTTACATCTCTGAAGTTATTGACTTGCAAATGGTTCATGCACCCAGAGAATGACAAGCAGTGGAAGGAAAATTTCTGCCTGCAATGAGGTATGTTGACATCTACAGTCAACAGCAACTTAGTATATGTATTACTCAAATTATATGTTTTTTACCCACCAATTTAGATGGCTCCAAAAAGCAACTAGTTTGAACATATATTTGAACAATTTGGGTCAGATATGTGCCAAAATCCCTCATGCATATTTGAACAAGCAACTAGTTATTATATGTGTTGTTTTCATTGTCCAACCAGTTATTTTAGAATCCTCATATTTTTTATCATACTAGGTGTCTGTTGTCACTTTGCGTTGCTACCTTGACGAACCTGACAGACGTGTAGAACTAATGCGAATTAAGAAACCAATTCTCTTCGCATAAGCATTGCATTAAGTTTTTGCTTCCTCCTTAGATGAAAAACTCTGACCAAGTGTATGCAATTTATACGGATTTCACCTGTAGGCAATTTACGTTAAATTAGAAAGGAGATTGTTTATTTTAGCTTACCAATTTTATGTTTCAGATTTAGCAATTTGTATGCTATGATGATCTACTAGTTTCTACTGATTTAACTCCTAATCGGTGCTTGTGCCTGATTTTATGCTATGATGCAGTGAATCCATGTTTTTTTTGTTTGGTGCTAGAGGATGAGGTATTACTACTTTATTTTGTTTTTGTGCATATTTAGACTTATCATTTGGTTTATGAACCGATCTAGATATGTAGACTATTTGCTTTTTTAGAACTGGAGTTCATGACAGATGATGATAACGACAGTGTGATATTTGTGTGAGCTAGGGAAAGTACAATTTTTGGTTAGTCAAAGTATACTTAAGCAGATCACTATTATCAGCTGGGGCAAAGTAATACTTTTAGTTAGCCATTTTGTGGTTTACAAAAAGGCAAAAAAGATAATTTGCCAATGCAATTTTTGTTGTCTTATTTTTCTTTTAGTGCTTCTGTTGATTATCAGGATACACAAGTTAGTTCTTGACCTCGTCCGACTATTTTTTTCTTAGTTTGTCCATTTTATTATGTGCTACATACATCCTAACTAATTTGGTATTTTTCTTCATTGTATTGTTGGCCATGAAAGATGATCATTTGTTATGCAGGTAGTAACCCATCTGTGAGATGCCCGCGCAATCCCATGAATCATGACATTCAATTTCATTCATGATGTTGTATATTTGGGTTAAGCATAGGAGGGTGTGACAAATTTGTTGCGTAATTTAGCCTATTATGAACCTTAATTTCGGCAGATTAGGTTCCTGTATTATGCACATGATGAGGTTTGTGATTCTGTACTGTGCATTTTTTTTGTTATGGGCAATTTTCACTGTGTCATGTGCTCGCTTCTACGATTTTATTTGTGTTTCTGTTCAAAAGCCGCCAAATTGGTTTTTGAAAAAAGCAGACATGTGCATTTCCTTTTTCTGACACGTTCACATGGGCAAATGATTGAAAAGGAAAGCAATCTTCCCTTTTCTAATCAGCGTAACCTGAAAATGGTCCGGCTGTACGATACTCTAATTTACAGCCGGCTGTAAATTAGCCGTGTCCTTATAATTAATTTAATATTTGGTCACGTTTGAACCCAGCCCTACTCGTGCCCAAATAGAGCGGAGCCCATACCCACTGTATCAAATTTATCTTACACACTCCTATCCGTTCGCGCTTCTGCCGAGCGGATGGATGGCAGCAGTATCGAGCGAGCATGACCGGCGGCGGCGGCGGCGGCTATCCAGGGTGTCGGGCCCTCCCTGAACGTTCTTCCCATTTCAGCCTTGGCGCTTCATATCCCCTAATCCGTTTCTGTGGGCAACAGTGGCGTATTTCCGTGAGGCAAAGGGGCTCTTCCATCGACCCATCTTGATGATGACGACTTTGTTGCCCTCTTGCTGCCCTAATCAATGTACTGTTGAGGGTGTTTCCTCTTCATCAGATTGACTTGATTTTGGGGTACTCGTTGAATTCGGTGTGCAACGACAATAAACCGGAATTGAACACTGATTCACTCGGTTCTAGCCTGAGATGTTTGCCTGTGCTAGATGCATACATCAAGTCGTTAAATTAAGTACCATCACGCTACTTCGGTTTTAGTAATATTTCAATCTCACCAATGGCTAATAACGCTTGACTCCGTTGGAAATTTAGCCAAATTAATGAGTAATTTAATCCAGGAAATTGAAAATAATAGCATATCAGAGGCAAATTTCATGAACATATTTGATCTGGCAGAATATGCGAATATGTAGATAATATTAACTTCAGCAAAGAATCAAAAGAGATTATACCCAGAGGCATTCAAGGCGGCGCTAGTCGACATAGCGCTTGTTGGTGTAGTTGTCCCGCTCGATGTCGTGCAGAAAGGTTGCAGTGTCGATCCTCGCTCCCTTCCCTTGCGTGAAGAGGCAGACGACCATGTCGTAGCAGGTGCGAGTAGACGTGTCGAAGACACTCCCAAAAACGTGATCGCCGGTCTTCACCCGAGCAGATGAACTCGACTCCGATGAACATTCCGGAGGCTCCTACTCTCCCACAGACCTGTGCGCGCAAGCCATGGGACGGGAAGATTTGTGTGCAGCGAGTTGTGTTCTGTTGTATCACAGAACCAATTCCAGACGGGGCATTATATAGGACTTCACGGGTAAGCGAAGAGACAGGAGGGGAAGGGACGCCTGCGCCACGAGTTGAAGTACTTCAACACTTATGCGCCTGGAGTTGAAGTGCTTCAACACTTATGGGATCTCACGCATCAAAAAGAAAGTAAATTCCCGTAATTGATGTAAGGTAAAACCGTTCCCATTCCAACACGGCTCGGCACGCACGCACGCACGCACGCCCGCCGCACACGCCCGCCACGCCCACGGCCGGCCCGGCCGGCGGCGACGGCGGCGCGCGCGTGTGTGACATCGTTGTGTCCTCTTCTCAACTTCTCAATAGAGATGGAATAATCTCCAGCATATAAGTCGAGTCTTTACCACGTCAATACTCATGCCGGTATTATTTATTTTAAACCAAAGAGATATTAGGATTATTAGTCATTAAATGGGCCAAGCCCAATTAATAATCCAACAATCCCCACCAATCTCTAGGGTTTAAGTAAATAATCTCAAGTATCACAACTTTTGATATACCAGAGTTTCAACAGAGACTGTAAAGTTGAACTTTTGTCTAGAACAGTGAATCCACTCACTCACAACTGAACAATGGACCAAGCCTTGAATTGATAGTTTTGCGTGAAGATGAGTTTCAACAAAGTTCATATCATGGTACAAGGCTGCTACAAACATTCCCTTTGTTTTGAAACATATAAGTCATACTTCCTGAGCCTTTTATGAGTATCTAGAGATTTCCCACATCTCATAGACTGTGACTTGCAGTCGAACTCATGTAGGTGTGTCCCTTTGAGGATGTTCTGTACGACAACATACCTGCTTTAGTAAGCCACTCGGGTCACATTAAGGACTCATCCAACCTGCCATACAGAATAGGTGAAACAGTGCATCTCTAATGAGCTTGAACTTAGTCAAGGGGTTTCTCCCTCAGTCAACCACTAGCTTGTTTCACCATCCTACTTCACGGGATCTTCGATCACATAGAACAGGTTACCGCTATAGTGTGACTTCAGGTGGGTCTTAAGCCCAACTCTCTCGATGCACCTTCTATCACATTGCGTGACAGACCCTTGGTAAATTGATCTGCCAAATTTTTGGACGTATTTACATAGTCCAATGCTATTACTCTGGAGTTTCTCAATTTTCTGACAGACTTAACCGTCTTTTCGCATGCCTTGTGGACTTCATGTTATCCTTAGAACTGTTCACTTTGACTATCACTGTTTGATTGTCACAATTCATGGAAATAGCCAGTACGGGTTTTTCAACCACCGGTAAGTCCATCAGGAGCTCACGAAGTCATTCAGCTTCAACTGTGGCGGTATCTAATGTTGTGAGCTCTGCTTCCATTGTTGACCTCGTTAAGATGGCCTGCTTGCGAGACTTCCATGAAACAGCGCCACCTCCAGGTGAGAAAACATATCCACTTGTGGCATAAATCTCATCAGTATCAGAAATTTAGTTGGCATCACAATAACCTTCAAGTACCCTAGGATACCCGGTATAGTGAATTCCATAGCTCATGATTCCTTTTAGATAGCGTCATACTCTTTCAAGAGCTTGCCAATGATCCTCTCCTGGGTTTGAAACAAACCGACTCAATTTGCTCACAACATAGGAGATATCAGGCCTCGTTGCGCTAGCTAAATACATAATTGAGCCAATTATTTGAGAATATCTCAATTGATCTCGTGCAATTCTCCGATTCTTTCTCAAAGACATGCTTGGGTCATAAGGAGTTAGAGCAGGTGAGCACTCGCTATAACCATAGCGATTCAACACCTTTTCCACATAGTGGTTTTGCACAAGAGAAATCCCACCATTTCTTTCTTCTCTATGTAGCTTTATGTTAAGAATAACATCAGCCACACCCAAGTCTTTCATCTCAAAATCATTAGACAAAAAAACTTTTACTTCTTTGATCACATTCTCAATGTTGTTACCAAAAATTAAAATATCATCTACATATAAGCACAAAATCACACCTTCACCACCACCAAACCGATAATATACACATTTATCAGCTTCATTCACAACAAAGCCTGCTGATGTTAGAGTTTTATCAAATTTCTCATGCCATTGTTTAGGTGCTTGCTTTAGGCCATACAAAGATTTTAAAAACTTACACACTTTTCCCTCTTGACCTTTTGCTATAAACCCATCAGGTTGATCCATATAGATCTCTTCCTCATGCTCTCCATTTAAGAAAGTTGTCTTAACGTCCATTTGATGAACGAAAAGACCATTTGAGGTAGCCAAGGATAGTAGCACTCGAAGAGTCGTAAGACGGGCTACAGGTGAATAAGTATCAAAATAATCTTCCCCTTCTTTCTGAGTATAGCCTTTTGCAGCAAGCCTTGCTTTGTACTTCTCAATAGTACCATCAGGCCCGAGTTTCTTTTTGAAAACCCATTGACATCCTACAGGTTTGCACCCATAAGAACGATCAACCACCTCCCATGTACCATTTGACATTATGGAATCCATCTCACTTTGAATCGCTTCCTTCCATAAGTCCGCGTCAGGAGAAGAATGAGCTTCTTCTATGGTTTTGGGGGTGTCATAGACAAGGTATATGATATAGTCATCGCCAAAGGATTTTGCAACCCTGCGCCTCTTACTCTTTCGAGTGACTATACCATTATCCTCCTCAGGAATATTGTCATGAGATTCATTACCAACAATATTTTCAGGTTCAGGTGTCTCAAAAGATACAAAATCATGACTAGAAGTGCTAAGTACATTTTTCATGGGAAATTCATCTTCAAAAAATGTAGCATCTCTCGATTCCATAATTGTGCCTTCCACCATATCAGGCACTTTGGAATTAATAATTAAAAATCTATAGCCCACGCTGTGAATGCATAGCTGAGAAAGACACAATCAACGGTTTTGGGTCCAAGCTTTCGCTTTTTGTTAATTGGCACATTCACCTTTGCCAAACAACCCCATGTTCGTAGATATGAGAGATTTAATCTCTTTTTCTCCCATTCCTCGAATGGTGTGACTTCTTTGTTCTTTATGGGCACTCGATTTAGAACATGAAACGCTGTCAATATTGCCTCACCCCACCATTCCTTAGATAGTCCCGCAGTGTCTAACTTGGCGTTAACCAAATCTGTTAGAGTGCAGTTCTTTCATTCGGCAATCCCGTTGGACTGTGGGGAGTATGGTGGTGTTCTCTCATGCATTATACCGTGCTCCACACAAAACTCAGAAAAGTCATTTGAGAAGTATTCTCCTCCGCGATCGGACAATAACCTTTTGATTTTTCTCTCAAGTTGATTTTCTACCTCGGCCTTATAGATTTTAAAATAATGTAGTGCTTCATCTTTTGATTTTAACAAATATATGTAGAAAAATCTAGTGCAATCATCTATAAATGTCATGAAATATCTTTTGCCACCTTTAGTCAAATCACCATTCATCTCACATAAATCAGAATGAATTAATTCTAGAGGTGCCAAGTTCCTCGCTGTGGGGGACAGCCACGGGGGTCCCCTAAATAACCTGGGGAAAATCCATTTTCTTTCGCAAATAACAAAACACAAACGAGCTCACAAATCATAAACCACACCCAAGACAATCACGGCGCGGTCGCAGGGGTCCAGGGCTCTAAGCAACCTCGGCGGCCACCAAAACGATTGTCCCTGGCACCCCTTGGAAAAAACCCCGCTTCGCTCGAGGGGTACACCGCCATACCACCGAGACTCCGCATCGCTCGAGGGCTGGACGCCCCCTCATGTGAGACTCTGCCTTGCTCGAGGGGTGCACCTCCATACCACCGAGACTCCGCATCGCTCGAGGGCCGGAAGCCCCCTCAGGTGGGATTCCGCCTCGCTCGAGGGCTGGACACCCCTTCGGGTGAGACTCCTCCTCGCTCGAGGCCCACGCGGGTTCGCAGCTCCCGCACCCACTCCCCCAACCGGAGCATTTAATGTTCTGACACAATGCAGGTGCCCGAGTCAAAGACGAATCCGCGCCATGTCGTTCCTCTGACACCACCTGGGAATCATATCCCGGCGTTGTTTCGCCAACCCTCCCGGAGAGGCCATCCCCGCCACTGTATGTCACTGTGCGGTAAGGCCAGTGTCAGCTCCGTGACACTGTGCCGCCCACTCCCGTACGGCCCGCACGCCGCGCCCTCGAAAGAGGACGGTGGAACCCTCGAAAAGGCTACGGACACCTGTATCGCGCCCTCACGGGACGACGCCCTGACGTCAAACCAGCGAGGCACGTCTCCTCCATCACCGTCAGCTCTGTGCGGCCATCCCCGCTGCCACGCCACCATCCCGGGCACTGCAGCACCATCCCTGGCGCTGTGGGAGTCCAGGACGACAAGATATCACCACGCCCGCTGCTGTGCGACCGCTGACCTTCCATCAGCCCGACCCTCGAGATGACGCATGCACGACGACCATAAGAGAGGCTCCTACACCACCACCCTCGAAGCCGCTCCTGTACAGATACAGGACACGCTGTGACGCTCCGCCAGAAGCAAGATTCGCCAGGACGGCCGTCTACTCCGTGGAGTTGTACACCATATCGTCACACGTAGCTGAAACTGTGCGGCACGATTGTAAACTGCCTCCCCTTGGCCTATAAAAGGAGGAGGCAGTCCCCCGGTCATAGGGGGGGCGACATATAGCGCGCACTTACACGCTTTTCGCCTTCACCATGTGTTGACGTAAAATCAGCACCTCATGCCAAGCACACAGCAAGCCGAACAAAGTTGGCTTAACACACGTTGCCGAATCTGAAGCGTGCCAGTCCATTTTCCTGAAACTGACAAAGGATGAAAAGCAGTTAGATAAAACCTGGAACTTGCTGGGTGGTACCACACAGTTCCATATTTACGGCTACAAAGCCAATCAAAACGACATATAGCTACAACAATCTATCTGTCGGCAAACTGAGCATCATTCGGGAGCTTTAAAACGTGTAAACAAGATATAGCCGAATGCATGATGTAAGCATGATGAAAGATCGATCTTTATCTCTACAACATTGCAAGACGTAACCATGACCGATTATCAAGGATAAAAATCACAATAAAATAAATAAAGGCGAAGCATGATTACAAATTTGCAGTAAACAGGCATGCATAGGCCAAAAGCACTAGTCTACCGCATGTCTAGGTACTTTCAAACCCGTCGAGCGTGACACCAAACAAGTTAATCCACCGCATGGTACGACTTGTTTGAAACCACTCCACCAACCAAGAATAGATCAATCCACCACATGATACAATCTAAACATGGAAGGCTAAAAACATACATTATTTTAAAACAAGCTTATGAACATGTTTCGCTCATGACAGAGTTGCCGAATACAGCTGTACAACCGATTCGGGTTCCGTGGAGAAGGAACAAACTATGCTAGATCAACACGCTTGAACCCGCAACACATGGAAATCTAGATTGATTCGAATTCGGCTATTAAAGAGCACACGATCCATGCGCCACATCGAGTTGAAGATTTGAACATACATCATATGGATCGTAAACAAAATAAAGCCGAAACATAATCAACCTAAATTGGGCAATAAAAGTGTTACATGAATTAAACATAAGAGCAAAATTCAAAGCAAAACATGGTAACTTAATGAATCTATTAGATTTTGCCAAATCTAATAGAGTCGATAACTAGATCCAAGCTAGATCTTAACCTACCGCATGGCTCATGATCTAACAAGAAACCCTCTTGAACCAAGCTTAAATCCACCGCATGATACTAAGCATGGTAACAAGACTACTTGCATCACGGTCTAAATCCACCGCATGATACTAGACATGATACAAGGTTGCCGGTACTTACGGAGGTCGACGGATCGATGATTCCTCTCGAAAAACTCGACAACTCGACTAAAGGACTCGAAAGATGGCACGGGGCCGGTTTGTTGTGAAATTGTTTGATCCCTATTACAAACACCAAGGGTTCATATTTATACCCTTGTCCTAACGCGACTCCTAGTCGACCACGATTACAACATTTACTGCCTAAATTAATGCCCCGGCGCCAATGTCCGTCTTGCACCCGTCATCAATTCGTTCCTTCCTTATATTCAAGCCACGTCATCACGTATTCCCAAATGATTTCCTATTCCAAGCGCAAAATAGCCCTTCTGCCGAATGATGGCGTGTTCCCGACCGCAGGCATCTTTACCGAATGCTTTGAGGAAAATTTCCTGCCGAATGGTGTTTTCTTACCAAACTCGGCCCACAAGTCAGTCTCTTTCCTGCACCAATTGTTGGTGTTAACATATGCCCTTCAATTACAGGATAAAAAGTGATTTTATTCCGGAATTGACCATAAATGCTCAACGTCTAGGCCGAATCCGTTCAACACCCGTTCTTTCCTCCTTCAAACCGTTGGAGTTTTCGCCCAGATCCAAACCCTAGTTCATCAATCCTTCAAGCTCAAATCTTCAAATGGCGAACCAAGACCAGGATCTTTAGATAAATCTCATCCTCCTAAGGCCCATTCGGTATTACTTTTTCGAATTTCATCTCAGTTTTTTTCCAACCCTTTCTTGTTCTTGATAGGCTCTAGCCGCCGAAATTTTGATTCCCGTCAAGGACCAATCACCATCTTATTCCCTCGGTCCTGTGGGAATTTCCGACCCTTCTGAGTGCATTGCAGCCGAATCTCAGAGGATCCCTTTCAAGGCAGCACTGTTGGAACCCCATGAATGGCAAGATGCTTTCAAGAACTGGCCCCTGCCCCCAATTGCAGGCTGGAGAAACTGGTACAAGAGGATGCTTGATGACGACAGCGTCAAGACAAGCAATTGGGACAGCTTCGCATTGCTCATTGTTTGGAATTATCTTTGGCTGAAACACCTAAAAATGAGAATCTTCTGATTGCAGCCTGCCATTTTTGGTCGAATGGTGCCAATGCCTTTCTTTTTGGCCATGGGCCAATGTCCCCCACCTTGTCCGATGTATACATGATAACTGGCCTTGAAGTCACAAGATCCGTATACCCACACAAGTACAGAGGCTCCTCCAGGCAAACAGGAGTGAAAACAGGGGTTGGATATAAGAGATATATCCAAAACTGCATGTCTGATGGCCCCTTGTCTGAAGTTGAATACAGAGCTTTCCTGAACATGTGGCTATGCATATTCATCTTTTGTGGCAAAGCCAATGACCCAACCCTGAACCACATTGTAATGGCTAAGGACCTGGCTGCTGGTAACTCTATTCCTCTTGGAAAGTACCTCCTAGGAAGTGTATACCACATGCTCCATCAGACCACCTATCTGATGCACACTAGCCAAAATATTTCCTATGTTAATGGTCCTTGGTGGTTTGTCTAGATGTGGCTGCAGCTATATATGCACCAGATTGTTGGCATTGACCTCAACACTCGGCTCTTTCCTTCAGCCAACTACAAGGAAGGGGAAACCCAGATCACCAAAGGTTGCCAAACTTATGGAGAAGCTGCCTCAACCGTGTCTATCAATCAAAGTATTGGCCAACTTTTTGAGCTCTTCTTCAAAGGTTTTGCCAACCCTCTTTGCCTTCCATATCTGGACAATGATAACTTGACTCTTCCTTGTGAGTTTAGCTTTGAAGCTGGATGTAATGATGTACAATCTATAGCAATTTTCAATATCTTCATTCATCCATGCATCCTGCCAGCAAAATTTTGTGGAGGAAGGCAGATTCAGAGTACCTTTGAGTATTATCAGCCAAACATGATGGCCAGACAACTAGGATGTGGCCAAGTGCCCCCACGGCTATTTCTTCATGAATTCCTCAAGCCCAGAGAGGATATCAAGGAATCCATACAAGCAAAGAGGGTCTTTGAGTACAAGTGCAGCACTACTGTTTATGCACCCAGGCCTTTTGTGCCAATAACAATAGCTCATCCCTCTTTTACTTCTTAGTTGCAAGAACTTCATGACCACATCTTCAATGTGCCAGTACATCCTCTTTGTTTCGAACTAATGCCTGACTTTCATCCAACTTCAGAGATAATATACTTATTTTCCCCTCTTTTTCAACCATGTCTTTCTTTACTAATCAGGATTCTGTCCTTTTCTGCAGGATACAACACCTGCCCCCCTTGCCAGGACAATCTCCTATAACATTGCAGGCCCAATCTCTGCTTTGGGATATCAATCTCCCACCTTGGCTCAATTGATGTCTAGATATGCCACACCGGACTCAACCCTCATCAATTCAGCTTCTTACAAAAGGAAAGCTCCATCCCTGGTAGCTCCTTCAGCTGCCAAGAAGAAAAGAACATCCAAAAGACTTCTTATTCAAGTTAGAATCCTTCCCTTCCTGATCATAAAGCCATCCTTCATCCTGATTATCTTTTATCTTGTGTAATTTCAGACCAGAACTCAGCAACCATTAGTCATTACAGAGTCTGCCAATGCTCCATCTACTGGTAAAATTTTCATCATCTTATTTTTCCAACCATTTTCTTCATTGGCACTCATCCTCCACTTATTAGTTGTAGAGGAAACTTTGGTGAGTCAAACTGTGGGGAGTTCTTCTCCTCAGCATGATTCAAATCCAACCTCACCAAGGATCCAGCCATCCTCTTTTCAAGCAGAAGATTCAGCCTCACCAAGGATGGACGCAACTTCTCCTCAGCCAGAAGCTTCAGCTTTACCAAGGAATCCACCAGCTTCTCCTCAGCCAGAAGCTTCTACTTTACCAAGGACTCCTCAAGCTTCTCCTCAGCTAGAAGCTTCAGCTTTACCAAGGACTCCTCAAATTTCTTCTCAACTGAACATCCAAGAGTCCCTCCTTGAGCCTGAAAAATTTCCTTCCTCAACTTAGGAAGCCGGGAATAATGTAAGCATGAACACCTACCTTTCCATTCTTTTCACTCAATGAATCACCACTAATTCGGCAAGAAAAACTTTTTCAGGAGGAAACTGTATCATCACCAATCTACTCCTTTGCTGTGGATGACTTGATTGCCGAAAAAGGGATGAAGCATCTTCCAGTCAGGCTTTATCAGAGGAAAATCAGACAAAGCTGAAGGAAATTCTTTCCCTGCTGCAAAAGGATGTTCAAGTCCAAGTCAAGGATGCTGATCTTTTAAGAGAAGCACTTGCACTCATTGATCAAGATCTCCCAACCGACATCTAGGCCTCCTTAGAACCTGTTTCCAAGCTGGATGATCACTTTGTAGCAGTAAAGCAAGCCTTGAAGAACTTATCCTCTCAACCAGCTCTAGAACAAGAGCAAGCTGCAAACAAGTAATCTATGAAGGATTTGTGTGACAACCTGCCCAGGAAAATACCGTACTATCGCCTAACCAATCCACTTTGGTCATTAAGCGATAATAAAGTATCCTCCTGTCGTTAGTCGCCGGTTTAACGCCCGGTAAATCACTTGAAAAGCAACAAGGATCGACATATATGCATTAAAACTCACTCGAAGGCAAGTCCAGAGATACAACATCATTAACATCCAAATTCGTACCCCGAAGGGTTTAATTATTACAAACCGAAGTTTTTGTCATAAGAAGTAGTTCAGAGTTTTGAAACAACAGAATTAAACTAACGGGAAGCGGTAACACCATGGGAGGCCATCCATGATGCCTTCACTCATCGTCCTCCACCCACTCCAGCTCCCAGCCGGGCGGGATCTCTCCGGGCCACACATCACCGAAAGCATTACCTGGATCAACATATTATAGCAAGGCTGAGTATACTAATAATGAGCAAGACTTACCTGTCGGTGATAACTACTTCACCAACTCTAGACATGAAAGGCTTTTGGCCACTGAGTTTCTTTTGCTGAAAAGTAACAAAGAATATGTCCTTACTTTCAAGATTTTAGCACGAGTTCTAGTGGGTTTAATCTTTAGTAAATTAGCCATCTAGTACAAACAAGGTTGTGCAATGCGATTAATCAAGCATAGTATTCATCAACTTCCATTATTAGGGATCTCATGGCTAGTGGAGTAAGTAGTCTCAGATAACGGTGAGAGGCCGACAATCGATTGATTCAAACCTTGCAAGGTAGACCTAAACACACGGTAGGCTGCCCCCGCAAGGACAACTTCCCAAGCAGTTCCCAAAAATCCTCGGGTCGGGATCGAATCTTACAGTCTTTGGTGCAGGCTATCCGGCATACCCCGCGAGGCACCCAGAGTCACCGTACACCACCGGTAGCTAGCCGTGAGACATATCCCAAGAGTAGTAATAGTAGGATCCCTCGCCGCCTCATTAAGGTACTAGGCTTACCGGTCCCATTCCTGACAAGTGCTTAGTACGTTCAAACACTTAACCCACAATAGCCATTGGACCGGAGCCCAAATCCTATGCTCTTACCACATGAGCAATCCAATTAAGGATATCTTGTGATTCCTATCTAGGAACCTATTCTCGCGAGTGAGGTCATCACCCGACTTGTAACGGTCCTATAGCTTAGCAGCTATCGACCTATCATACTAGTAAGGACAAAGGTACCTAGGGATCATGCATCTAGGGTTCCATACAACTCCTGAACTTAAATGCACAAACACCCATAGATAAATGAATAATGAATTTGAAAACTGGGTTGGATGCACCGGGGCTTGCCTTCGTCAGCTATGTTATCCTGAGCACCCTCGGTGTGGTTGAGTACTTCCACATACTGTAGCGAAGCTTCTGCTCCTCCTTCCTCGGATTCCGGGACGAGGGTGTAGTCACCGTTAGGAAGATCTACACGGAATGCAATTCAAGGTTCAGGTGATGTGACAGTTTGTTCATCTTATCCAACTCTTGTTGGTCATATTCACCTTAACCAAATAATTAAATATTAAATTCCTTTTAGGAAGGTTATTAAATTCCAACTGTCTTGTTATTTTTTTATTGCACACTTGAATTAATGTTTCCTTTATACTTGTTAGTTCATGTGAGGGTTTATTCTTTTTACCTTTTGCTAGCAAGGGCGTGTACAAGATATTTATTCATAATTTTAATTCCTTTATCAGCAAGGGTGTGTTCTTAGCTTTTAATCAAGTTAGGTAACACCTTCTTAAAAAGGGAAAAGAATTAAAGCATTTTCCTTATTTATTTAAGCTTTAATATTTAAAAGGCTTTAAAGCTTCTTATTAAGCAATAATTCACTAAAATTTTAAAGAAGGGTTTCTTAGGCCTAACAATACCCATACTGAACCACTGGACTCATAAGCAAAGCTTGGAAGCTAGAAAATAAAATACTTTGGAAAAAAATAATAAAGACTAGCTAGAAATCAAATTAAATGCATACAAAAATAAATAAGCCTCAAAATGATCCAAACTTTCTCATGCATGCTCTCTGGTCCTAAACAAGCCTAAAGAACCAGCAACCATACCTAGAATCTCTACTGAACTTGCTTCACTATTTTACAAAGGAAAACATGCACAAATTAAGAATAAATATTTCTGATAAACTAAAAATCATGATTAATTCACCAGAAGTGTGATTTGGCATAACAAGACAGCATGCACAAGTTGGTAACAAAAACATAAATATTTTTAGTTACAAAAATCATCTAGGCAGATTCTACATAAAAGGAAAACAATTTATAAACGAGGATTTACTGCATAACTTTGTGCAATTTTTGGCACAAGAGCTAGTCATGACATTATGCACAACATATCCAAAATTTGGATGTAGAGGATTTATATTTTTGGAGTTATGGCAGATCTAGGTTTTTCACATTCCTATTTTTCATGCTAAAAATATCCAGAACCAGACCAAGTGAGTATAACAAAAGTTGTAGTATTTTTTACCACGAATCCAACAAAATTGGTTTTGCAGTTTTCTGATTTTTCTACGATTTGCCACGGATTTTACAAAATTCTGCAACATTTACTATTTCAGTTACCATCTTGCAGTCAGGCCCTTGAAAAGATTTGCCCTTTTGCAATGTGGCCCTTGGCCATGGTCGGAGGCGCGGGAGGCCGAAATCCGGCAGCTCCGGGGAGGGAATTGGTCGGGAAAGGGTGTGGGCAGGAGGGGGAGCTCACCCGCGACCGATTTGCCATCTTGCACAGGGTAGAGGGGCTGCCGGCGGGGCGGGGCGGCGGCGGCGGGCGGCGGCCACCGCTGGAGCAACCACTCCGGTGAGTTGGGGCGGCGCCGTCTGTGCGTTGGAGCGTTGAGGGATCCCGCGTGGATGCAGAGAGGGGGTGGTGGGCTCGGAAGACAGAGGAGTAGGGTGTGGGAACGAGCTCGGCGACAGCCTCCCATGGCGCATGGCGGCGGCCCTGTCGACGGGGTGGTGGTGCGTTCCCCCGCGAGGAACGGCGGCGGCCGCTTAAATAGGCGTCAGGGGATGGGGCGCGACTGCCTAGATGTGCGTGTGGTGGCCTTGGCGGGAGTGCACGGCAGGGGGATGCACGGAACCGACCGGCGGTCCGTTGGGCGCCCATCCGGTCGGCCGGCGCGCGCGCGCGAGGAGGGGGGAAACCTCGAGGCGGCCTCGGGATAGTGCGAGGCTTCGGGGAACGGGGCCTCGGGCGGTGCGGCCACCCTAGGAGCGTGGGCTGCGGCCTAGACGCCGAGGTGGCACGGCGCGCGCGCGGGCGCGGCGCCGGCGCACGGGCGACGTCGCAGTCTGCTGGAAATGTTGGACTGGCCCTGTTTGAGCGATAAAAACTCTAATTTTTGCAACTAAAGTGCACTAAGTGCTTAATTGGAAAGTTGTAGATCTCACTACCCTCTACAACTTTTACAAAGGCTCTAGGGTGTTTTTCTCAACGGATTTTGCAGGAACGTCTTGCCAACTTTGAATGCCGCCATGTCCCTGTGAATAGGAGCTGCTGTCGATCGACCACGTTTTTCCCCAATTTCCACTCCAAATTTGAAATGCCAATCTACATGAAAGTTGTGTCCCTCAACAAGATGGACAACTTTCATAAAGGTAGATTTTGAAGTGTTTAGGTGAAATTTGGAGAACGCGGCAAAAGTTCCGGATGACATTCGCCGACGTCAATGGTTAAGTGGGGTTTGACCGTGCCTTTGACTAAGGGTTGACCACAAGGTTGTGTTGACTTGGTCAAGGGGTTCAATAGGGTTTGTTGGCGAGGTTTTCGAGGTGACGACCCAGGTTGACCAAGGTTTGACCAATGTCAGCAGGTTTGACTCAGCTGATTTGGTCATTAGCGTTAATGACGCTAATTAAAAACCTGGGGCGTCACAATTCGCACACTCAAATGCAGAATCATAAGGAACTGCTAACCAAATTGCAGCCTGAACTTGAGCTGAAGAAAGTCAGAAAAGCTGAATTGGAAGCTGAGCTGAGAACCCTGACAGCTGAGATTGAGGCTGATGAAAAGAAGATGGCTGAACTTCCCAAATCAATGGAGAAGATACGAAAAGAAGCCACAGCAACGATGACCACAGGAAAGCAGCTCAAGACAAAGCTCTCGACTTTGTCTAAGACCCAAGAGGCTAACCAAAGGTTGTTGGAGAACATTAATAAGATGATATCAGATGCCTCCAATGTAATATCAAAATACTTGGGTATATGATTGTAACAAACAATTTGTAACCGAATGCTCCATCATCCCTGTAATTTTGCTCACAATAAGCTTTTACTTTCCAATATTTGTCTTGCCTTATTTTGACGAGCAATTTCTGGATGATCCATTCGGCAACTCTGACCAAACAGTGTAAGACCCGAAAAGCAACCTGACCGCAACACAACCAGATTTCAACCAGTCAAACCGAATGTGACTCAGCTTGAATCCCAAACGACCCGACGACGGTTCGGTCGAGAGAGCCTCTCCACTTCCCTAATTTCTTGGGATATGCACCACGATCTCTGGCCACGATCTCTTGGTCAGTCCCATAAATAAGAACCTCGGGTGCCCCTAGCCTTTCACCAAGTCCTCTGCTTTCCAAGCCTTTGCCAATATAATCTTTCCCTCTTCAGTACTAGTATTCCCAAAAGCTTCATGGCAGGTAGTAGCAACAAGTGCCGGGCCAGCGATGAGGCCGAAGGGAGCCGCGCGGGCACTCGTCGGAGGTGGTGATCGCTGGTTTCTTCATAGCTCTCTCTAGATTCTTTTGTTTCTGACGATCCTCTTTATGTTTTCAGGCTCATCCAGTGGAATCCCGCCCCTGCACCGGCCACAACTCCGGCCATGGCGGGCGATTCCTCAGGATCGTCTGGCCGCTCCCACTCTTCCAGCTCGCGCTACGATGATTGCGCCGCCCGCAGGTTCAAGGCGGATCGCGATGAAACCCGACATGAGTTGGAGATCATCTCCAAAAAGCCCGGGATCGCCGAGCTCGAGTGGGAGCACCAGCGCAAGCAGCTGCTGGAGGCCATTGACGGTGAATCTTGTGACCTGCTGAATCTCAACTTAACCTTGAACTAACCGCCATTGCTCTGTAATTGCTGCAGATCGCGATGCCGAGCTCAACTGGCTGAAGGCGCTGGTGAAGAAGCTAGCGGACAACGTGAACGCTCCCGGAGACACACCGGAAGCTCACCTTGGCGCGGTGGAAGACCGCGTCGACGAAGTGGCCTTTCACGACGTCCGCCTGGGCACCACCTTGGGTCTGGCCGCCATGGCGACGCACACCGGCGTCGACTACTCCACGCGGCCGCGAGGCTTCTACGGTGGCGCGCCGGAGGACGTCGATGACATCGAGGTCATCCTGGAGCGCCTCGACGGCCACGGCGATGCCATTGCCGATTCCATTCATCCCCAGTCTGTGCTGAACAGGCTTTTTGACTAGTTTGTACTAGGGATGTTGGAATTTCGGCAACAAATATGAAATTTATCTTTTGCATTTGTCTTGTGATGATTTCCTTTGATTTGTGCATGCGAACCTTCACTGTTTTAAACGCATTCCGGAACTTTTACTCTAGCAGAATACGCACAAACTCTTGCCCCTTGGCGTAGAATCCGTAGAAAATCCTTATTCGGGAGCCATGAGCACTGTTCAATGGAAAAACCCTTCGCATTCGGGGAGAAACCCCCGCCGTTTGGTATTCCCATTAATGCACGCCAGCCAGTCATCACTCCCAATGCACTCTCACGGCTAATAAAATAGCCCCCTTGGTGCTCTGCAAATCCATTCACATACACTTCCATCACTTCACGTCCTCTCGTCCTCCTCCAGAGAAAAACCCCCAAGGCCATGGCGGACAAGGGAAAACAGTCAGTCGAGGAGAACAACGCCCCACCAAAGAAGCAAACCATTCGAGAGTAATCTTTTCTTCTCAACCCTTTCTCTTGTTCTTGATTGCAATCTCATGATTCACCTTCCTTTGATTTTAGCCTCGACTTTCTACTAGAGGAAATCTTTGGTACTGAAGAAGTTCCTGAGTACATCCTGTAAATAATATGCTCCTTGACAAACTCAACCATATTTTCTGATGTTACTTTCTTCAATGGAATTGCCTCAACCCATTTAGTGAAATAATCTGTTGCCAAAAGCACAAACTTATGCCCCTTGCTAGATGGAGGATTTATTTGGCCAATCAAATCTATACCCCATCCTCTGAATGGCCATGGCTTGATAATAGGATTCAAAGCGATGCTTTGGAACTCTCTGAATATTTCCAAACTTTTGACAATCTTGACACCCTTTGTAATATTCAAAGCAATCTTCCAGCATCGTCGGCCAATAACATCCAGTTTGCCTGATAACCCACTTCATTCGGTAAGCCGATTGATGTGCTCCACACAGTCCATCATGCACTTCACTCATCATCTTCTTTGCTTCTTCTTGACCCAGGCATTGTAGCAACACCCCATCCAATGATTTGTAATACAAACGTCCATCAAGAAGAACAAACTTTATAGCTTTATACCTGAGCTTCCTAGAGACTTTTCGGGACGGATTTTCCAGATAATCAATAATTTTTTTCTCCAATCATCTTCTGCTAAATCACCCTCGAAAGAATATATATAATTGGCAAACACTTCTTGATTCTCTCTATAACCCGAAGCACTTTGAGCCAACCTGTTCGCTTCTTCATTGTGTTCCCTAGGAATACGTTGTAGAATCATTAACTGAAAACTTTTCAAGATTTCCTTGCATTCCTCGTAGTAATTCCTCACGATATCATTTCTACATTCATATTGGCCATTCAATTGTTTTATAACTAGCTCTGAATCTCCATAAATTTCAACTGAAATAGCCTTTGCTTCTTTCAAATATTGAAGCCCACTAAGCAATGCTTCATATTCAGTTTGATTATTTGTGACAGTGGGTTGGATAGGAATAGCAAATTCAAACATTTTTCCTCTGGGTGAAATTAATAAAATTCCTACTCCACCACCTTTGCCACATGAAATCCATCAAAGAACAAAGCCCAAGGAGTAATCTCAAGTAAATTAATTGACGGATCACGATGTTTAGTAATGAAATCAACAATGATCTGTCCTTTAACATCTTTTGCCGATTCAAACCTTAATTCAAATTCAGACAAAGCTAAAATCCATTTGCCAATCCTTCCATTCAAAATTGGCATGGACAAAATGTGTTTAATTACATCAAATTTTGAGTATACAATGCATTCGGGCAAGGCGTTGAGGGTCAGTTCTACCCTCGACCCGAAATAGGAAGTGGTGCTCGTCGACTTTCTCCGCGCCAACGCCGACATCTTCGCGTGGAGCCCCTCGGACATGCCAGGCATCCCGAGGGAGGTCGCCGAGCACTCCCTTGACATCCTACCTCACTCCCGTGCCGTGCAGCAACGGCTGCGCCGCTTCGACGAGGAGCGGCGCCGGGCAATCGGAGTGGAGCTGCGGAAGCTCCTCGAGGCTGGGTTCATCAAGGAAGTGTTCCACCCCACTTGGCTAGCTAATCCTGTATTAGTAAAGAAAAAGAATGGGAAGTAGAGGATGTGTGTAGACTAAACTAGTCTTAATAAAGCATGTCCTAAAGTTCCTTTTCCTTTGCCGCGTATCGATCAGATCGTTGATTCGACCGCTGGGTGCGAGCTGCTCTGTTTCCTTGACGCCTATTCCGGGTACCACCAAATAAAAATGAAGGAGTCCGACCAGCTCGCGACTTCGTTCATCACGCCGTTCGGGATGCACTGCTACGTCACGATGTCGTTCGGCCTCCGAAACGCGGGTGCAACATACCAGCGATGTATGCAGCACGTCTTCGGAGACCACATCAGGCGAACCGTCGAGACGTACGTAGACGATATAGTCGTAAAAACCAGAAATGTGGACGACCTGGTTAGCGACCTTCGCATCGTGTTCGGCTGCCTATGAGCCAACGGGGTGAAGTTAAACCCCGAAAAATGTGTCTTTGGCGTGCCGCGGGGCATGCTATTAGGATACATCGTCTCCCAGCGAGGCATCGAGGCCAACCCCGAAAAGGTTGCAGCCCTCGAACGAATGAGTCAGATTCGGGACCTTAAGGGGGTTCAAAGGGTGCTGGGGTGCCTTGCCGCCTTGAGCCGCTTCATTTCGCAGCTTGGCGAGAAGGGCTTGCCCCTCTACCGGCTCCTCAAGAAGCATGAGTGTTTCTCCTGGACCACCGAGGCCCAGGAGGCGCTGGATAAACTGAAGGCGTCCCTTACCCACGCCCCAATCCTCACTCCGCCGCAAGATAGCGAGCCTCTGTACCTCTACGTGGCTGCAACCACCCAGGTGGTCAGCGCCGTAATCGTGGTGGAGCGCGCGGAGGAGGGACACGCTTTGCCGGTTCAGCGGCCGGTGTACTACATCAGCAAAGTCTTGTCTGACACCAAGATGCGCTACCCACAAGTCCAGAAGCTGCTCTACGCAGTGGTCCTCGCGAGACGCAAGCTCCGCCACTACTTCGAGGCTCACCCGGTCACGGTGGTTTCCTCCTTTCCGTTAGGGGAAATCATTCGTAACCCGGATGCAGCGGGCAGAATTGCCAAGTGGTCGGTGGAGCTGATGGATGAAACGCTCACCTACGCCCCGCGCAAGGCCATGAAGTCCCAAATCTTGGTGGATTTTGTAGCCGAGTGGACGGACACACAATTGCCGCCGCCACAGATCCAGGCCGAATGCTGGACTCTGTACTTCGACGGCTCGGTGATGAAGACAGGTGCGGGCGCGGGCCTGCTCTTCGTCTCACCCCTCGGGGGAGCACATGCGGTACGCTGTGCGCCTTCACTTCCCCGCATCGGACAACATGGCTGAGTACAAGGCCCTGCTTTGCGGCCTCAAGATCGCCATCGAAATAGGCATCAAACGCCTCGACGTGCGGGGGGACTCGCAGCTCGTGATCGACCAGGTCATGAAGAACGCGAGCTGCCACGACGATAAGATGGAGTCGTACTGCAAGGCCGTGCGGGCCCTCGAGGACAAGTTCTACGGCATCAAGCTCAACCACGTGCCCCGCCGGTATAACGAGGAGGCAGACGAGCTCGCCAAGATCGCATCGGGGCGGATCACTGTCCCCCCGAACGTCTTCGCCCGGGACGTCGCCCAGCCGTCTGTCAACCTCGAGCCGCACCCCTCGAGAGGCACAGACCCCTCGGGGGATTCCTCGAATCCAGCAGGCGCAGAGCCCATGGACGAGGACCCCTCGAGCGAGGCGTACGTGCTCTCCCTCCTCGAGGAGTACGGCGCCAACAAGGCCGAAGCCATGGACGTCGAACCAGCCCCCAGCGAGGGGGACTGGCGCGACAAGTACATCGCCTAGATGGACCAAGGGGAACTCCCCTCGGACCGATCCGAGGCCAGGCGCATCGCCAGGATGGCCAAGTCTTTCACTCTCGTCAACGGCGAGCTGTACAAGCGCGCCGCCTCCGGCATCCTGCAGCGATGCGTGCCCATCCCCCAGGGGCGCGAGCTCCTCCGGGATATACACGCGGGCGTATGCGGCCACCACGCCGCACCCCGCACCCTCATGGGCAATGCGTTCCGCCAGGGCTTTTACTGGCTCGCCACGGTCGCTGATGCCAGCGAGATCGTGCGCACCTGCGAAGGGTGCCAGTTCTACGCTCGCAAGTCCAATCTCCCCGCGCGTGTCCTGCAAACCATCCCCATCACGTGGCCTTTCGACGTGTGGGTCTGGACATCGTCGGGCCCTTGCGGAAGGCGCCCGGGGGCTACACCCACCTGTTGGTCGCAATCGACAAGTTCTCCAGGTGGGTGGAGGTGCGCCCCATCACGAATCTCAGGGCGGAGCATGCGTTGACGTTCTTCACCGACATCGTCTACCGCTTCGGAGTACCCAACTCCATCATCACCGACAACGGGTCCCAATTCACATGCAGGAAGTTCCTGGAATTCTGCGATAAGTTCTACATCCGTGTGGACTGGGTAGCCGTGGCGCACCCACAGACCAACGGTCAAGTGGAGCGCGCCAACGGCATGATTCTACAAGGCCTCAAGCCCAGAATTTTCAACCAACTGTACAAGTCTGGTCGGAAATGGCTCCAGGAGCTGCCGACGGTTGTGTGGAGCCTTAGGACCACCCCAAGTAGGGCCACCGGGTTCACCCCATTCTTCCTGGTCCATGGCGCGGAGGCCGTCCTCCCCACGGACTTAGAATACGGGTCGCCCAGGGTCCGGAGCTACGACGAAGGTGCCAACCAGCGAGCCCGCGAGGACTCGCTGGACCAATTGGATGAGGCACGCATCGTGGCCCTAATGCATTCCGCAAGGTAGGCTCTAAGGCGCTACCAAGCTCGAAAGGTGCGGCGGCGAGACTTCAGCGAGGGGGACCTCGTCCTAAGACTACGTCAAGACAATCGAGGCCGCCACAAGCTGTCGCCCCCATGGGAGGGACCCTACGTCGTGGTGAAGGTGCTCAGGCCCGGCACGTACAAGCTAGCCAACGAGGACGGCGAAGAGCTCACCAACACTTGGAACATCCAGCAGCTACGTCGCTTCTATCCCTAGCTAGGATTTCCAAGTTTTTGTTGTAAATTACATGCTCAACACCCTAGTTGGCAGCATAAATGTAAATAACAGCAAGTTAATAAAGCTAAAGGGTAACTTGTCTTTCCCCAGAAAACCAAGTCACCCTCGGGGGCTACTGCGGGGGGCATCCCCTCCCCAAAAAATGGCCCCATTTTTTCGCAAAAAATCTAACTCGCAAGCGCGCTAAACATGTTTCAACCTTGGCCTCGAGCGAGTTCAGGCGGGGCGCGGGCGGCCTAGCGGAAAGGACGCGCGAGCCAGAGATAGCCCACGCCTCCGCGAGGATACGACCCTTCTCTCTTGCCTCCGGCCCAGCGGGCTGCTCATGAAAACTGAACTCCCCAACCCGAATTCGCCCAAGCAAAGGAAGGAACAAAACAGCGCGATAAAATAAAAAACACCACTTAAGTTTACAAAGTGCTTAAATATTTCAAGAGTTTACTTGTTTATTTACACGGCCACGCGGCCCGGATACTAACATTCAAACAAAAAATGGGCCAAGTTCCCATCGATCTTCAGGCTTGAGGCACGTCGGCGTCAGCAGCGTCCGGGAACAAGAACTC
Source organism: Cenchrus americanus (assembly GCA_947561735.1). Lineage (NCBI taxonomy): Eukaryota > Viridiplantae > Streptophyta > Magnoliopsida > Poales > Poaceae > Cenchrus > Cenchrus americanus. The sequence goes on along the minus strand of OX387241.1, from coordinate 24,351,221 downwards.
CACGAAGGCCTCGGTGAACGTCTCGGCGGCATCAGCGGCGAATGCATCCGCGTGCTCCATCGCCGCCTCATCCTCGACGCCCTCCGGGACGACGTAGCCTGACGCCACAGCCTCGAAGTTCACCTCGTAGTGGGATCGCACCACACCGAGGGCCTTCTGGACGCCCAGGTGGAGCGCGCGGCGCATGCGCCTCGAGACATGCCCACCAAGGGCACGCAGACGGCTGGCCAGCGAGCTTCCGGCTTGCGCCTCGCCCTCTTCGACCGCTTGGCAGGTCTCGAGGGCCGCAGCGCGCAGCTCTACTAGCTCCCGCTCGGAGGAGTCGTAGGCAGCCTGCAGCGTCTCGGCCCGATTGGTCGCGTTCCCCAGCGCGGTTTGCAGTCCTGGATGCCACGAGCAAAGGAAATCAAGAGGGGAACGAACCCCCAAAGGAAAGATCAGCAAAACAAAATGACGAAACGGCAACTTACCTTCAACCTGCTTCCTCTCCGCCTTGAGAGCTTGGCGCTCGACCTCGACCGCCTGCTGCAGGTTTAAGACCGTGGCGCTCTGCTCCTCGAGGGACCGGCGCTGGTCCTCGTGCGAGATGCTGAGGGCGATCAGCTCCCCGTCGAGCTTCGAGAGCTCGTCTTCACGCTTCTTCAGCGACGCCCGCGCCCCTGCGAGTGCAGTGTGCTCCCACTCGAGCGCCGACCTGGCCTCGACAAGGGTGGCCCGCTCCTGCTGGAGCTGACCCTCGGCCTCCTGGCGGGCGGCACACTCCTGCTGGAGCTACTCCTCCGCGGCGACGACCGCGGCGACCTTGGCGGCGAGGGAGACCTTCAACTCCTCGGCCTCCCGCGCCCTCTCCTCGGCCTGGCTTTGCTGGGACCGCGCCTCATCGATCTCCACGCGCTCCTGTCGGCGTTCAGCCTGGACGGAGACCACCTCCCTCTCCCAGTCGGCCGCCATGGAGCGCGCCCTCTCCAGGTCCTCCCTCGCCTGCTGCAGCACCTCGTCCCGGTTGATGAGGGTCGTGCGGACCCGCTCAACGGTGGAGGCACGCGGCATGTGCTGCCCCTCCAGCTCCAAGAGTTGGTCGCGCAGCGCCCCCGCCCGGTACGTCAACCAGCCGTCCCGGGTCCTCAAGGCCTCGGCGAGGGCGCCGAGGGCATCGCGCTGCTCCCGGAGCTGGCGGAGCTCAGCGCTCATCTGGGCGAGAGCGCCGTACCTGTCGCGGGCGCGGAGCTCCAACTCCTGCCACCAACAGACGGAGACCAATGAGTGTCGCGCCGCAAAAAACAAACACGAAGACAACAGAACAAGGAAAAAAGCAACAATCTAGCAGACGACAACACACTTGAAAGACACGCCACACCGGGCCGCCGTGGATCTGCAGCGCCTCGTTCAACGCCCGGTTGAGCGAAGCGCCGTGGCCGCGCAGCTCCTCCCACAGCTGCTCCTCCTCTTGGGCATCGGTGAAGAGGGGGGATGGCGTATTGACGTCCTCTTGCCCCAGCCCCGGGCCCGCCGCTGGATCGCTCGAACCAGGAGGGCCGGCGTGGGACGAAGAGGCCTCGGCGCCGTGCCTCGAGCCTCCGGCCACCATGTGGCCATCCCATCGTCTGACGAGCGCCCCCGCCTGAGGCTCGGGGGCTGGTGCGGGTAGGCTTCCCCACTGGTCCCACCCAGGCGGCAGAGCATCGTCGTCAGGGATCTCCACTGCCGTCGCCTGGGAGCCGCCGGCGAGGGCGGGCTCCCCGCGGCGACGCGGCGACCTCCGCCTCCGGGCCGCGCCCGCCGTGGCCGCGGGCTCTGGCCGCGGAGCGGCGACCTCCGCCCGCGGCCGCGTCGCCTCCGCGGCCGACGACGCCGACAGCCGCCACTATAACCGGCGCCGATGGGCGTGCCTCCGCCACCGCCGCACCTCGGCCACGGCCGGCACTGCCGCGCCTCCGCCGCCGCCCCGCCGCGGCTCCGCGGTTGTCATCGCCGGCCGCGGCCCGAGGCCTCGGCCGCGCCTTGCGACCCCCGCTCACCGTTGCCGCCGTGCTTGCGCCCGCCCGCTGCGCCCTCGACGAGCGTCGCCTGGTTGGGACGGACGCATCCTCCCTCAGCACCTTTGCTGGTGCGAGGGGGGGCACGGTTGGCACCACCCTGCGGACATGGAAACAAATCGTCAGACCCCCACCTATCGGGCACACGACCCCTCGAAAGGCAACCCCTTACCTCAGGGAGGAGAAGGCTCGCTTCCTCTTCCTCGAGGTCCCCGCCAAGGTCGTGGGCGCGGTCGGCGCGGCCGCCGCCACGGCACCGGCCGCCTCCGCCGTGCGCGCGGACTCCGCCGCCCGCACGGGCGCCTGCCGCGCGCACGGGCGCCTCCGTGGCGCGCGCCGGCACCTCCGCCGCCCGTGCCGCTTCCGCCGCGGACCGCCGGCCGGCGGGCGTCCCTGCGCCCGCCCCAGGTGATGATTCTCTTGCCACCGGAGTCAGCTCCGATGACGGGGGCGCGAGCTCCCACTTATCGGGGAGGACTTGCCCCCTATCCTCTTCCTCCTCTTCCTCGTCTGACGACGAATACTCCTCTGTCCCGGGCGAGGAAAGCCCCTGCTTCTCGCGCAGCCGTAACTCCTCGCTCCTCCGCTCCCGGCGCTCCCGGCGCCGCGCATTCCGCTCTCTTCTGCGCTCCACCCGCTCTTGCTCTCGCTGTTGAGTCGCGCGCGTGTGCGCGTGGGACCGAGACGTGGGCGTGTCAGACCGTGTGGCATTCACGAGCACCATCTGCGGGGATCAGACAAAGCCTTAAAACACGCCAGCAACCCAACAACCGACAGAACAAAAAAGGAAATCAAGAAATTCACTCACCAATTGGCCGACGGGGAGCATGGCGAATGCCCACAGGGATGTGTCATCACAACGCCCCGGCCTGAGGTCGATGGCGTGCCGCGCTCGGGTGGCCGCGTACTGCCGCGGGAAGAGGTCCCGCAGTAGCCGCGACTCCGCCAACGCGACGGGGTCCGCGTCCTCGCTCATCTCAAAGATGCGGAGCCGCCTCTCCATCAGGGGGACGATCCGCCGGTGGTGGAGGTTGGCGAGGACGCACCCCGCGGTCAGCCCGCGGTCCGCCAGGTGCTTCAACACAGCCAGAAGCGAGTCCAGCCGCACCTTGTGCGAAGGCGGAGATACCCTGTGGTACTAGGAGGCGGCCTTCTCCCTCAGCACCTTGCCGGTGTAGGGGGGAGGTCGGGGTCGGCGTTGCGGAGGTAGAACCACCCCCGCTCCCACTCCGCGTTGTTGGAGGTCATCGTGCAGGGGATGTACTCCTCCCTGCGCGAGCTCCGCAACGCAAGTGACAACCTGCCGGCGCACACCGCGTGGCGAGTCCTCGGCTCCGACATGGCCAGCGTGTGCAATTCCGCACGGAAGAGGTGGACCCAGAGATCCCAGTTTACCGGGATCCCCAGGAAGCCTTCGCAGACGCCGACGAACGTGGCCGCCTGCGAGATCGCGTTCGGCGTGAAGTTGTGTAGCTCCACGCCGTAGTGGTAGCACAGGGCCCGCATGAAGCGGCTCGCCGGCGCCGCGAAGCCACGCTCGTGGAAGCGGACGAAGCTGACGACGTAGCCGAACGGCGGGTTGAGAACCCGGTTCCTCTCCGACGGCACGATCCACTCCGCGGGCTGCCCATCTACGTTCGCCGCCAGCTGACCGCTGGCCACCAGCAGGTTCAGAGACAGCGTCGTCACTGTCGAGCGCTCCCATGCCGGTAGGTCGATGACGGTGATGGACTGCTGGGGAGCCATGCGAATGGGAGAGGGAATGAGGAACGAGAAACGAGAACGACTCTAGAGCAGAGGCGCAAAGGCGAGAACGACTCGGGAGCTAGAAGCGCGAGAGGCAGGGATGACAAATGCTAAGTGCAAAAGTAAAAAACCGCCCCTCGTCCGCCTATTGGATTTATAGACCACGGGGTGTGCTCTCCAGAGTGCACGCCACGCACGCATTAACTGCAGGTGAAATTTTCCCCCACTGACGAGCGGGGCCCACCACGACCGTGGCGGCCTCACGTCTGCACGCGCGCCATCATCACGACGCAATAACCGGAGGGCCGCGGCAGGCGGTCACGTCCGCCTGCCCACTCCGCCCACTACGCGCGCGGCCGCGGCGCCTGAAAAGGCGCGCCGCGCGCGCATGACCATAGCCGCGACTGCGGGCATTAAATGGCCCGGTCCCTTACTAAGTAAGGAAGACCCTCGAGCGGCCCGAGCCCCCGGGCTTAGATAAAACCGACCCTCAAAGGGTGCAACTACCGACCAGTGGCCTCGAAGCCCGTTCAAAGTAAACAGGCGCCACAGGTGCCCTCGATCTACAGAAATTACCGATCAGCGGTTCGAGGGCCGGCACGCTTGAGAACCCTTGAAACCTGCAGATGCGAAAAGACGGGAGCACTCTGCTGCTACCCCGCACGGCCCTACTGATCAAGGGTTCGAAACCTGACCCTCGACGGGTTCGAACAGGTGCCCCAGATCACCAGAGTCCGGGACGGCGAGGGCGCGCGCATTCGAGCCTTTCCTCGAGCCCGCCGGTTCGAGGGCGCCCCACATGTCGTGTTTGAGAGCCAGCGAGGGCAGCTAGCCGGGGGGATCTCACCGAGGGAGAGCTTCCGCACCCTCGGTCCCTAGCGAACGGGACCGAGCCCCACCTAGCAAACCCGCGCAAGAGCTTTAATGGATGAGTCTCCGGACCACGAGCCTACCCTTATCAAATGGGGCATGGGCGTCCACTTGAACCACCCGCTAACAGCTCAACGAGAAATCCGCAATCCGCGACCCGATCGATGGGGGTTGCGAGGACCTCACCCTCCGTCCCGCGGAGGGACGGCGAGGGCGCGTTCAAAGCAAGACGAAGAGCTCGTCCCGATCGCCTCGAATGGGCCCAGGCTCGGGGGCTCGGCGCACGGCTACACCTCCTGGGATGCACCGGACGCGAATGGCGCCAGTCGCGCGTGCGTCACCGAATCCGGCTGAGACATTGCCGATGCCAGTTGAGACATGTACCACGCCCGCTGATAAAATTCCGCGAAAAACCCTTGCAGGAGCATCCACGCTCCTGCAGGGCTTCGGGGGCTAGTCCCGCGGGTCCGCTGACGCGGCCCCGCGAAAGGCATTTGCAACCAGGGGGAAGAATGTCCTATCAGCAGGTTCCAGCATCCGCGGGAACCTGACAGGTACACCCGCAGATGCTCGGGGGCTACTGTCGGGGACAGCCCTGAGGGTCCCCTAAAAAACCGGGGGAATCCTGCTTAAAACCTGCAAAAAACACAAAACGCAAACACACCTTGAACCTAACGCAAAACGTATACACACAGCACAGCCCACGCCGCAATGGCCCCCGCGACCACCAGAACGGCCCAGCAAGGCACCCCCTCGAGCAGGTCCGCCTTGCTCGAGGGCTCACGCCCCCCTCGAGCAAGTCCTCCTCGCTCAAGGGCTCACCCCCCCTCGAGCAGGTCCGCCTCGCTCGAGGGCTCACGCCCCCTCGAGCGAAGTCCGCCTCGCTCGAAGGTCCCTGCCTTCCTCGAGCAGGGTCTGCCTCGCTCGAGGTCCCCTCACGAGCGCACCTACTCCCGCACGTGTGTACGAGCATTTAATGATCTGACACGGCAGAGCCGCGCCACTACGCGCCTGGGAATCACGCCCCGGCTCTGTTCCGCCAACTCCCTAGAGGGAGCCCATCCCCACCACTGTGGGGGACTGTGCGACGAGGCCGGTGTCAGCTCTGTGACACTGTGCCGCCCACTCTAGTACGGCAAACACGTCGCGCCCTTGAAAGGGGGGCGGCCGCACCCTCGAGCCCTCCTCTCATTACTCTGCAGGGTCAAGCCGTGACATCATGCCGGCGGGAGCGCCATCCCCGTCGCTGTCAGTCCTGTGCGGCCATCCCCGCCCCTGCAGCGCCACGCCGTGCATTGCTACAACCACTCCGACGCTGTTGAGCACGCGGGGACGGGGCGCCGCTACGCCTGCTACTGCACCCCGTACGGATCACCGTCAACGGTTCCCTCGAGCCCGCCTGGAGACGCCCCGGTCAACCACCACGCCTCCACCCTCGAAGCCACCCCTGTTCAAGCACAGGGCACGCCATGATGCCATGACTGGGGCAAGATTCGCCAGGACGGGCGTCCACCCCACGGCACTGTACGACATACCGCCACACATAGTGAAATAGTGCGGCATGCCTGTAAATCGCCCTCTCCTTGGTCTATAAAAGGGAGGCGACCCCCCTCGCCGTAGGGGACACGACATCAGACACGGGATAGCGGATAGCGATCGATTGCACGCTCTCCGCCTCCCCCACGATATTGGCACTTGCCTCAATCACTCCGCTTGGGACTTGGAGGCCACGCCCCTCTCCCGCCTCGCTTGTAGCCGCCCCACTACAGGCACCCCGGTGCGAAGCAATATAGTGCCTCGAGCAAACCCTGCTTGACGTACGGCTCCGGCCGGAACCAGGATAAACCAAGTGTCCTTAGTTCCTTAGCAACGACCTTCGAGAGGCAGATCTCAGCGCTTATTACTAGTTAGTGTCGGGACTACATTCCGCACCGACAGATAGGAATAGCAAATTCAAACATCTCTCCTCTGGGTGAATTAATAAAATTCCTACTCCACCACCTTTGCCACATGAAATCCATCAAAGAACAAAGCCCAAGGATTAATCTCAAGTAAATTAATTGACGGATCACGATGTTCAGTAATGAATTCAGCAATGATATGTCCTTTAACAACTTTTGTCGATTCAAACCTTAATTCAAACTCAGACAAAGCTAAAATCCATTTGTCAATCCTTCCATTCAAAATTGGCATGGACAAAATGTGTTTAATTACATTAAATTTTGAGTATACAATGCATTCGGCATTCAACAAATAGTGCCGAAACTTTGTACATGAGTAATAAACACACAGGGAAAGCTTCTCCGCAGCCGAATATCTTGTTTCAGGATCAAGCAATTTTCGGCTAAGGTACGCAACTACTCTTTCCTTTCCCTCAAACTCTTGTATGAGGGCCGATCCAATGTTTTGGGCATCGGCCGCCACGTACAACTTAAAAGGCTTGTTCAATTGTGGAGGCACCAACACTGGTGGTTCCTTATGTACTCCTTGATCTCATCGAAAGTCTTTTGTTGTTTGTCACCCCATACAAACTTCTGATCCTTCTTGAGTCTTAACTGTGGAGAGAAAGGCAACACCTTTTGTGATAAATTGGATATGAATCTTCTCACAAAATTGATCTTACCAAGCAATGACTGCAACTCCTTGAGATTGGTTGGAGGAATAACTTCATCAATATCTTTCATGCTTTTCTTGCCAACTTCTATTCCTCCTTCATGTACCAAAAATCCCAGGAACTCTCCAGCTGAAACCCCAAAGGCACACTTGTTCGGGTTCATCTTAAGCCCATGTTTTCTAGTGCACTCTAGAGTTTTCCTCACATCATCCAAATGTGATTCATAATCAAAAGACTTGATCACGACATCATCAATGTATATATCCACAATTTTGCCGATCAACTCATGAAAGATATAATTCATGGCTCTTTGATAAGTTGCACCGACATTTTTCAACCCAAATGTCATGACAATCCACTCAAACAAACCTATATGTCCAGGACATCTGAAGGTTGTTTTCGATACATCTTCTATTTCCATAAAAATTTGATTGTACCCTGCATTGCCATCCATGAAGCTAATGACTTTATGTCCAGCAGCGGCATCAACCAACAAGTCAGCAACTGGCATTGGATATCCATCCATGGGCGTAGCTCTGTTTAGATCTCTAAAGTCTATGCAAACCCTCATCTTCCCGTTTTTCCTGTAAACAGGGACAATATTAGAGATCCACTCTGCATATCTACATGGCCGAATGAAGTTTTCTTCTATTAATCTCTCAACTTCTTTTTTCACGTCGGCCAATACTTCGTCCTTGTAGATCTTTCGGGGAGGTTGCTTGTAAGGCCTAAAACCAGGCTTGATTGGCAACCGATGCTCAACAATGGAACGATCCAAACCAGGCATTTCCGAATAATCCCAAGCGAAGCAATCTTTGTATTCTTTTAATAGCTTGATCAACTCTTCTCTGAAACTTGAATCCAAGTTAGCACTGATAAATGTCGGCCTTGGCTTGTCACCATCTCCAATGTCTATTTCTTCCAGTTTGTCAGCCGACATAAATCCACGTCCTAACTTCCCATCAGTTCCATCAATTAAATTCTCCAATAAAAATTGCTATAAGACCCAATTGCTTGAATCGGCTGTTGATCACTACTGACTGGTTCAACAGGACCTTCACCCCAGTCCTTGCCTGAGAAGCAATCTATACCTTGATACTCTCGGAAGGGCCGGTTCCACGTTAGCCACGCTTCGAGTCATCTCGCTTGGACAACTTCCACATCATCATCCACCCATTGAACAAGTTGTTGATGCATAGTAGATGGAATGCAACAGTTTGCATGAATCCAGTCCCGTCCAAGCAGCAAGCTGTATGCCCCTTTGCCTTCAATGACAAAGAAGGTCGTAAGCAGAGTTTTTGATCCAATCATCAAATCCACATGCACACAGCCCTTGGTGTCTGAAGGATTTCCAGCAAAATCATTCAGAAATATACTTGTTGACGTCAACTCTCCAGGGCCCATGCCAAGCTTCCTGAATGTAGTGTACGACATCACATTGACCGCAGCTCCACCATCAACAAACATCTTGGTCAACGGCTTCCCGTTGACATATCCTCTTAAGTATAGCGGTCTCATGTGACGATTCTTGGCCGGCTTGTCAAAAGTCGCTTGTTTAGCCAACACTAATTGTGCCATCAGCCCAAATTGCTCGGCCTCATCAACGTCTGGTGACACCTCATCCTGCACAATCTGATTAGCCGGAGCCATGAATTCATTCGGCAAGAAGCATACCATGCATGTAGGAGCCGAACGACGAGATCCATCAGGCTTGTCTTTTGGACACCACACCTGTTTCCTCTTGATTCCTGCCTGCTTTAGCTCCTGATTCCTCAAGCGCTGAACCCTTCTCTTTTGGCTTCTCCTCAAACCAGGTGGGCACCACTGTCCTTTCTGCCAGACATACTCACGATCTTCTTCTTCTTCATGATCAACCCATCTGTGATCAGCATATCTTTTCCTTGGTTGATCATTAACTTCATTTATTTTTTGTGCGCCGACCGTCACTAGGATGCATCCTTCCAATTCTTTCATGGACGGATCGGCGATTGACAGTATCCTGCCTATATTCTGTATACTTGTTACTGCATTCGGGACAATTGTTTAACGTGGGAAGCTTTAACCCTTCGTTCCAGCAGTGTCTGAAGAAAGCACATCCACAATGCGCACGCTCTTGTTCTCGCGCATGTTCCTCTCGTTCTTTCCTGTGCACTTCTTCCTCATATCTTCATTTCTCCTCCTCGTACTTTTGTTTCTGATAACGCTCTTTTTCTTGCTGACACTGCCACTTGTTAAGGAGAATACGCGAAGTCACCCTGGGTTTAGAGGATCCCCCCACTTCAATTTGACTTTTCAGGATGCGAGGTTCACCCTTGTGGATTTGTTCAAATATCACTTGTTGAGCAGGGTCAACTGATCCATCCTGCTTTGCCTTCGCCGAAGTCAAAACCTTCACTTTTCCTTTCTCTTCAGCAGTCACCATGTTGACTGAGAACCCAATCATGTTCTGAGGAAAAGAATTTCCATCTAATTTCATCTTATTGTCAAATTTTAGATGACCTTCTTGGATAGCCTTCTGAATTCTCATCTGAAGACCCTGCACTCATTGATGGAGTGAGAATTCCTGTCACGAAACCCACAATATCTCTTTTCTTTGACTCCATCAGGCCGAAGCATAGAATGCCCATCTGGCAACTTGATTCGGCCTTCTTTTACAAGGAACTCAAAGAGCTTATCAGCCTTGGTCACATCGAAATCATAGGTGCCCTTAGCTTGCTTGACCCACCTTTGATTCACTGTTAATGGCTCTTTGCCCCACACTATTTCAGCTGCTGCTATTTCCTCTTCATCATCAAATTCCTCTCCCTGATCTGCCCTTTCGAGGAACTGATTATAAATGTCAGCTACATCACTGTGTTTGGCGAACCTGGAGTCTTTCTTGAAGCCATAAGCCTGGTTGCTCATCAATGACAATCTGTGAGACAATTGGCCAAGATTATCGAACTCCATGCCGAACAGCTTTTCCCGAATAGCTGGCAACATACCTGCTACAGCCATACCAGCCAATTGATCATCTGGTAGGTTCAAAGAGAAGCACATGCTTTTGGTCTCTCTGAACCTCCTGAGGAACTCCATGGGCGTCTCATTATTCCTCTGCCTCAAGGTAGTTAGATCAATTAGCTTTTTCTCATTATTGCCAATGAAATAATGAGCATGAAACTTCTGCTCCAAATCCTTCCAGGAGCAGATTGAGCGAGCAGGCAAAGAAGTGAACCATGTAAAGGCCGGGCCTGTCAATGATAAAGGGAAATATCTGATCCTGAATGCTTCATCAGTAGAAGCTTCCCCAAGCTGCATCAAGTATCGGGTTATGTGTTCCACAGTGCTAGTATCATCTTGCCCAGAAAACTTCGTGAGATCTGCAGGAACTTTCACCCTGTTCGGTAAGGCCACTCTGTTATACCATTCTGGTAAATGAGGTGTATACACGTGCCCTTGGTTTTTAGGCTTTAGACCGAATTGATTCTGAAGTACATCGTCATTCTCTACATCAGGAGATCAATATTGACATCTTAATTCCCAGGTCCTCCCATAGGCATCCCTGTAGCACCACCATATCCAGGATTCGGGAGAGCATCAACAACACTGTAATCCATGAACTCCGAATACCCGGTGCTGTACATGTTCTTCTGCAACCTGTTATTTGCCGGGGCTATCCTGTAAGTAGAATCAGGTTGAACTCCAGGAGTGCCAAACGCCATTTCTCCATATGTACGTGGATTAGGTATTGCTTGACAAGGATTTGGCCGAACTGGTTGGCTATCCACGTGTTGAGTTGGCTGACCACTCATGCTCTGTGGAGGCGGTTGAACACTTGTATCTTGACGAACTGGTTGGCCAATGACAGTAGCACTTGATTCTCCTTCAAAATGTTTGTCCACACATGGGCCAAAGATGTTAACCATCATCTGTCGAAAGCTATTCAGAAATGCAGTATTGTGCCTAGCCATTATGTCTTCCAAAGCTTTCTGTACCATGCCAAAAACTTCTTGTTTCTCTTCAGCAGTTGTGGTATCAGTTTCTCCTGGCAATAGAACTCTTGGCATGTCAGACTTGAGGAATGGCACACCACTTCTATTTTTGGAAAATGACATCAGACACTTCTGCTGAAATTGATCAATAGCTTCCTTCAGTTGCAATTGCTGCTCTGTAGATAGCTCCTCTAAGGTGACATCCATGACATCTTGAATTTCAGGCATCTTGATCAACTAGATTGTCCCACCGAGCGTGCCAAAAAGTGTGTTGACGTAAAATCAGCACCTCACGCCAAGCACACAGCAAGCCGAACAAAGCTGGCTTAACACACGTTGCCGAATCCGAAGCGTGCCAGTCAATTTTCCTGAAACTGACAAAGGATGAAAGCAGTTAGATAAAACCTAGAACTTGCCGGGTTGTACCAGACAGTTCCGTATTTACGGCTACAAAGCCAATCAAAACGACATATAGCTACAACAAGCTATCTGTCGGCAAACTGAGCATCATTCGGGAGCTTTAAAACATGTAAACAAGATATAGCCGAATGCATGACGTAAGCATGATGAAAGATCGGTCTTTATCTCTACAACATTGCAAGACATAACCATGACCGATTATCAAGGATAAAAATCACAATAAAATAAATAAAGGCGAAGCATGATTACAAATTTGCAGTAAACATGCATGCATAGGCCAAAAGCACTAGTCTACCGCATGTCTAGGTACTTTCAAACCCGTCGAGCGTGACACCAAACAAGTTAATCCACCACATGATACGAGTTGTTTGAAACCACACCACCAACCAAGAATAGATCAATCCACCGCATGATACAATCTAAACATGGAAGGCTAAAAGCATACATTATTTTAAAACTAGCTTATGAACATGTTTCGCTCATGACAGAGTTGCCGAATACAGCTGTACAGCCGATTCAGGTTCCATGGAGAAGGAACAAACTATGCTAGATCAACACGCTTGAACCCGCAACACGTGGCAATCTAGATTGATTCGAATTCGGCTATTAAAGAGCACGTGATCCATGTGCCACATCGAGTTGAAGATTTGAACATACATCATATGGATCGTAAACAAAATAAAGCCGAAACATAATCAACCTAAATTGGGCAATAAAAGTGTTACATGAATTAAACATAAGAGCAAAATTCAAAGCAACACATGGTAACTTAATGAATCTATTAGATCTTGCCAAATCTAATAGAGCCGATAACTAGCTCCAAGCTAGATCTTAACCTACGGCATGGCTCATGATCTAACAAGAAACCCTCTTGAACCAAGCTTAAATCCACCGCATGATACTAAGCATGGTAACAAGACTACTTGCATCACGGTCTAAATCCACCGCATGATACTATACATGATACAAGGTTGCTGGTATTTACGGAGGTCGACGGATCGATGATTCCTCTCGAAGAACTCGACGACTCGACTAAAGGACTCGAAAGATGGCACGGGGCCGGTTTGTTGTGAAATTGTTTGATCCCTATTACAAACACCAAGGGTTCATATTTATACCCTTGTCCTAACGCGACTCATAGTCGACCACGATTACAACATTTACTGCCTAGATTAATGCCCCGACGCCAATGTCCGTCTTGCACCCGTCATCAATTCGTTCCTTCCTTATATTCAAGCCACGTCATCATGTATTCCCGAATGCTTTCCTCTTCCAAGCGCAAAATAGCCCTTCTGCCGAATGATGGCGTGCTCCTGACCGCAGGCATCTTTACCGAATGCTTTGAGGAAAATTTCCTGCCGAATGGTGTTTTCTTACCAAACTCGGCCCACAAGTCAGTCTCTTTCCTGCACCAATTTTTGGTGTTAACACCATGATATTGGGAACTCACCTCAATCAAGCCTCAGTGACCTAGAGGCCTCTCCTCCTCTCCCGCCTTGCTTGTAGCTCCCCTTTGCAAGCACCACGGTGCAATGCAATGCAGTGCCTCGAGGACACCCCTGCTGGACGTACGGCCTCGGCCGGAACCAGGATAAACCTCGTGTCACGTAGTTGCTTAGCACCGGCCATCGAGAGATAGATCTCTGTGCTCATACTAGTTAGTGTTGGGACTACTTTCCGCACCGACACTCGCCGCAGCAGCCTTATGAGGCTTGCGAGGTTGTTTCGATTCAACGCACACATGGTACTTAGAATTTTTGACTAAATTAAATTTCGGGATTAAATTTAAACCAACTAAGTGAGACATGCAACCAAAATTAATATGACATAACCGTAAATGCCACATATTCGCCTCATCATGATTATTAATATGGTTCACATACTTAACATCTCTCTCACGTAGAGACAAGCGGAACAAGCCTCCGCTCTCATAGCCTTTCCCAATGAAAGTTCCAAACTTCGACAAGACACATTTATTCGACTCAAAAACTAGTTTATAACCACCACAGCAAAGCAAAGAGCCACTAATCAAGTTGACATGCTGCACGTTCTTCAGCTACACGGTGTTTCCCGAAGTAAGCTTCAGATCGACCGTACCAACACCACGAACAGAAGCATGAGCTCCGTTTCCCATCAACAAGGAGGCAGCCCGCCCGACCTGATAAGAAGAAAACAAGGATTTATCAGCACATACATGTATATTGGCTCTTGTATCAACCCACCAATCAGGTGAATTAAAAACTGAAAGAACTGTATGGATTAAATTACCATACCCTGAGGTTCCTCCTTCAGCCTCAACCATGTTCACTGATTTCTTCTGATTTGGCTTCCACTTCGCATCTGGGCAATCTCTAGCAAAATGCCCAGGCTTGCCACAAGTGAAGCAGTGGCCTTTCTCCTTGTCCTTCTTCTTCTTCTTCTTGAAAGAAGTAGTGTTCTTTGGTTTCACATCTTGCTGGTTTTTCTTCTTCTGTGGTTTAGGACGATTCTTTTGCACCACATGTGCACTAGAACCATCCTTTGCAACTTTGTTTCCCTGACATCTTTTGCCCTTGCCTTATCTTCCACATCAAGAGTACCAATGAGTTGAGCAACGTCAAACTCCTGTCTCTTGTGTTTCAGAGAGGTTGCAAATTCTGTCCAAGGTGGCAATTTTGCAATCATGCATCCAGCCACAAACTTGTCAGGGAGTTCACAGCCATGCATCTCGAGATCTTTCACCAGTGCTTGTATTTCATGAGCTTATTCCACTACCGAGCGGTCATCGACCATTCGATAGTCATGAAACTGCTCCATGACATACAACTCAGAGCCAGCGTCAGATGCTCCATAGCGTGCCTGAAGTGCATCCCACATTTCTTTACCAGACTGCAGAGGTACATATGCATCAACTATGGTGTCCCCAAGCACGCTCAGTAGTCCTGCTCTGAACCTCACATCAGCATCATGGAACACATTATCCTCCTCAGGAGTATGCGGACCAACATCTCTAGGTTCAACCACATAGAAGCAGTGCATGGAGGTCATCCATAATATGCACCTCTGGCGCCATCTCTTGTAATTAGTGCCGTAAAAAACATTGGGTTTCAGCATGCTCGCAAAGCCGGTACTCGTAAAAGGCCTATCACGTTTTTGGATTGTTGGAAATTTAGCCAAATTAACAAGTAATTTAATCCAGGAAGTTGAAAGTAATAGCATATCAGAGGAAAAATTCATGAACATATTTGATCTAGCAGAATATGTGAATATGTAGATAATATTAACTTCAACAAAGAATCGAAAGAGATTATACCCAGAGGCATTCAAGCCGGCGCTAGTCGACATAGCGCTTGTTGGTGTAGTCGTCCCGCTCGATGCCATGCAGAAAGGTTGCAGTGCCGATCCTCACTCCCTTCCCTTGCGTGAAGAGGAAGACGACCGAGCAGTAGCAGGTGCAAGTAGACGTGTCGAAGGCACTCCTCAAAAACGTGATCGCCGGTCTTCACCCGAGGAGATGAACTTGACTCCGCGAACGTTCCGGAGGCTCCTACTCTCCCACAGATCTGTGCGCGCAAGCCAAGAGACAGGAGGGGGACACCGACGCCAGGAGTTGAAGTGCTTCTGCACTTATGGGATCTCACGCATCGAAAAGGAAGTAAATTCCCATAATTGATGTAAGGTAAAACCGTTCCCGACACGTCTCGGCACGCACACCGCATGCCTACCTCGACCCGGGCGGCAGCGGCGCACGCGCGTGTGGCATCATCGTGTCCTCTTCTCAACTTCTCAATAGAGATCGAATAATCTCTAGCATATAAGTCGAGTCTTTACCATGTCAATACTCATACCGGTATTATTTATTTTAACCCAAAGAGATATTAGGATTATTAGTCATTAAATGGGCCAAGCCCAATTAATAATCCAAGACTCTTGTTCAGGCACATCACAAAGTGGCCTGACTGTTCTTGACTAACTACGATTTAGTCATATTAGCGACAAACTGTTGGTGATGACAGCATGTTCTCTCGACCTCTCAGGCATTCGATCTCTCTAGCACTTGTAGCTTCACCTTATTGGTAGATTATCTGGTGCTTCGACAAATTATTGATTGTTTCACAGAGCATTTGATGATACCACACGTGGCATAGGCATGTTTTTCTGCTTATTCAGTTCAGTTGCCATGTACTAGCTAATTAGGTAGCACAATCTACAAGCAGTGTAAAAAACATATTTTAATCAAACATTTTCATGTGTTTCATTAAGTTAGTACTATCAGTTTTAAGCAAGCAAATCAGAGTTAATTGGGGAAAGATGCCTCAGCCCAATGGACTCATCTAGATTTCCTTTGATGAGTTAACACTATATTTTTCAATGCGAGATAGGATCACTGATTTCTTAGTGAAATTGAATCTATTATTTAATCTAACCATGTGTAAAACAAATAAATGTTAGCAGCACTCCTAATTGCAGTGCTCCTCTGCATAATATGTAATCCTAGTGCATAGCACTGTCGGAGGAAAACAAGACAAGCAAGTCAGTTCCCCAAAGAACGTAAATGCTAGTACTCTCTATTCTACTCAACCCTCGAGAAGCAAGCCAGTGCCCCAAATATACATCGAATCGCAGGTCTACGTATCAGGGAGAGGGTGGCCGCCGTTGCCGAAGCTGCAACCACAGCCGTCAAAACCGAATCAGGGAATCCCTGCTCGGCGCGTTGCAGACAAACACCGAGGAGAGCCTCAGCCGCCTGCTGTGTCAGAGCGAGGAAGTCGCTGCCATCCCGCTTGTTGCGATGGAAGAAAAAAAATGGCGAGATGTGAACGAGTCATGCACAGACCGCGGCAGTCTAACCACATAATCATATCTGCAGCAGAGGCTGAGATCGAATGAATGGGTGTGATAGAACCGTCCAAATTAACTCCATATTATCGCATAAAACCACTACTTTTGGTCATTACGCAATAACACCGAGTTAACTTGTCATCTCTGCCGGGTCAAGCCCGGTAAATCACTTGTAACAAAGGATCGACAACCGTCCATCAAAACTCACACGAAGGCGAGTCCAGATAAACAAGTCACAATTTATTACATCAATTCCCATAAAGAGGTATTTAACTACAAACCGAGTCTTTTACATAAAAGTAATTTGATGAGAGTTTATAAATACAGCGGAAATAAAACTAAACGAGAAAAGATAGCATTATAGGAGGTCATTCATAATACCAACAAACAACGTCTTCTCCTCATCCCAAACTTCACCTGAAAACAACAACAAAAACAAGGCTGGGTATACTAATACTCAGCAAGACTTTTGGCTAGTGGATTATTATGCTGAAAAGCAACAAAAAGTATGTCCTTACTTTCAAAATTTTAACTCAAATTCTAGTTGATTAACCATTACTAAGTAAGTATCTACAACAAACATAAGTTGTGCAATCAATTAATCAAGTGTCCATATTAATTCTCAATTCCATCATACAGGGAAATAGGCTTTATGGGTAAGTAGTCTCGGATAACGGTGAGAGGCCGACCATCGATCGATTATTAACCTTGCAAGGTGGACCTAAACACACGGGAGATGCACACCCCAAAATGACAACTAAAACCAAGGGAATGGAGTGTGCAACAACCAGACCGTTCCCAACTATCCTCGGTTCAGGAACAAATTCCACAGTCTTTGGTATAGGGTGAGGTGGCTACAACCTCGCCGCCCACTCTCACTCATGCATCACCTTTACTGCAGCAAGGGGGACTCTTCCCAAGATTAGTGGACCAAGTTCCCTAGCCGGATCCTGAAGGTACTAGGCTTACCTGTTCCATTCCTGACAAATGTTTAGTACGTTCAAAAGCTGAACCAGTGACACCTATTGACCGGAGCCGATCCCAAGCTCTTACCACATGAGCATATCATTTTAAATCTTATGATTCCAACATAAGAACCTATAGCTCGCGAGTGAAGGATTTCGCTCGACTTTTACCGGGTCCTTAAGGCATGGCCACTAACAACCTATCATGCTAGTATAAGAACATAGGAACCTAGGATCATGCATCTATGGTTTCAAATCAACTCCTAAAACTTAAATGCACAAACATGAAATATATAGTTGCAGGAAGTTAAAATCATAGGATTATGCTCTGGTGCTTGCCTTTCAAGCAGATGTTAGTTCTAACTAGGCATTGGGCCCTTCCAAACTTTGATTTAGGTCTTGTGGTACTCCACGATGTCCACTTGTCCCTTGAACGGTCCTTCGTCTCGTTCTGGGACGATCTCGTAGCTACTGGCAGAAAAATCTACACGAGATGCATATGCGTAAGATTTAATTGTCCAATTCAAATGATATCTCACTTTTGGAACTTAGAGATAAATGTGGGGGTTTATTGGTGACCACACTCACCTAGATATGATATTCAACATACTCTTCCTTTATCAGAGAAATGTGGGTGCGGGTGATTTTTATTTATCATTCGATGGTGATTGTGTACATATATAAGATAATTAATTTATTTATCTCACCAAGGTAAAGGTGTTGTTTAGGGTGTGTCTTGGTGAGGTTCATGTAATTAAAATTTGAGTTGCACAAAAGTGCCCTTAGTTTTCCTTTTATCCATTTAATTGACCTTGATTTATTTCAAGAATTTTTATTCCAAAAGACATACACATAAACTGACAAGAAGAGGGTCCAAACATGTATGAGGTATAACAATTACACTACTGCACCAAGCTTAACTCATTTCATCAACTATGGCTAGCATGAAAAAAAAACACACAACACTACGCCTAGCCATTCAAGATTAAATCTATAAAATCATATATATCACCAAAAGAAATGAAACTTTCTAGAGAGATATATGGCAGCATAACTAATAGAGACACACACTTACTCAGCAAGGAAATTAAATAAACTATATTTTAAACTATGCACATGAAAATTAGTCTTAATATAGCATGGTAAATTAAAAGACTAAGCTACTCATGTCCAAAATTGATATACTATTTATCATGTGTGCATAACCATAAAACAGGAATGTAGCAAAAAGATGGTCATCATTTGATCAACATATTACATTACAAAAATAAAAAACAGGAGCAATACATATATCAAAATTAAATCATAACTACAAATATACATGACATCTATGTGCCATTTTTGCACACAGGATCATACATGGCAAGACTAGAAACATAGCCAAAATTCACTTGCAGATCGTTTATAGAATTTGAATCATTTCAAATCTAAATAAAATGATGATTTCAAAACAATTTAAAATCTACACCAAAGTTTGAAAACTTCCTTTGTAGAAAAGTTTCTCCTGGTCATAAGGATCACAACAAAATTGAGTTTGCATTTTTACGATTGTTCTATGATTTTTGGTGCAATTTACAAGTTCCTGCGTTTTGGATCTAGGTCTGAAAATTCAGTTCTCGTTAACAGGTTCCTGGTTCTCACAGATAGGCCCTGGGATGAAAAATCCAATCGCAATGTAGTCCCTGGTGCCATGGCCGGCGGGCAGAGCTCGATTCCGGCGAGGGGAGGGCTCGGTCCGGTCGGGAAAGTGCGGGGGAGGCACGAGGGATCACCTGCGGTCCGATTCCGAGGGTCGTTTTGTTTCCTTTAGCCAAATTCTTTGAAATTTTTATAGCATGTGCTCAACAGCATATGGAGCCACTTTCATATATACCATTTTCACAGGAAAAATTATTTTGGGGGTCGAAACAATTACCGAACAGATTGGTACCCAGAATTGACCACTAGATGAATCCTTAGGAAAAAGACCATAACTTGAGTTTGGTTGATCCAAATTTTAGGAAATTTTTACAGCAACTTCATGGTAACATTTGGGACAACTTTTGTATATATGGTTTCTGCACACAACTTAATTTTCTAGTCTGAAAAATTTCAGATCAGCAGCTCATTCATAACTGCTAGAAGGCATTAGGTGATTTAGATAAAAGTTTGGAGAGGAAATGATTTCAGATTTCCCTTCTTATTTTGTTGTTCAGTTTAAGAGTTTTAACATGATGCATGCACAACCTATTCGTCCTCACAGACAATTGCTTGTCAAAAATCGGAGTTAGCGCCGGTGGCATGGCATACATACGTCTCTCCCTATAATAACTAGCCGGATGACTATTCGTTCTAAGCGTAACGAATCGCGGTTAGTGTACCTGCAGAAAAATCACAGAACATCTCGAACCTTTCGTGCCAGCACTCACGAAAGCGTCCACATACATTACCATTCACTGTAGAAGCGGCATCCATGCATAAAAGCAAGGTTGAGTATACTAATACTCAGCAAGACTTAACCGACAGGTGATGGAAAATCGCCACTCTCTAGACATGCAAATCTTTTGGCTAGTGGATTATTTTGCTGAAAAGCAACAAAGAGTATGTCCTTACTTTCAAAATTTTAGCTCAAATTCTAGTTGATTAACCATTACTAAGTAAGCATCTATAGCAAACATAAGTTGTGCAATCAATTAATCAAGCGTCCATATTAATTCTCAATTCCATCATACAGGGAAATAGGCTGTATGGGTAAGCAGTCACGGTGAGAGGCCGACGATCGATCGATTATTAACCTTGCAAGGTGGACCTAAACACACGGGAGATGCACACCCCAAAATGACAACTAAAACCAAGGGGTGGAGTGTGCAACAACCAGACCGTTCCCAGCTATCCTCGGTTCAGGACCAAATTCCACAGTCTTTGGTACAGGGTGAGGTGGCTACGGCCTCGCCGCCCACTCTCACTCATGCATCACCTTTACTGCAACAAGGGGGACTCTTCCCAAGATTAGTGGACCAAGTTCCCTAGCTGGATCCTGAAGGTACTAGGCTTACCAGTCCCATTCCTGACAAATGTTTAGTACGTTCAAAAGCTTAACCAGTGACACCTATTGACCGGAGCCGATCCCAAGCTCTTACCACATGAGCATATCATTTTAAATCTTATGATTCCAACATAAGAACCTATAGCTCGCAAGTGAAGGATTTCACTCGACTTTTACCGGGTCCACAAGGCATGGCCACTAACAACCTATCATGCTAGTATAAGAACATAGGAACCTTGGATCATGCATCTATGGTTTCAAATCAACTCCTGAAACTTAAATGCACAAACATGGCATATATAGTTGCAGGAAGTTAAAATCATAAGATTATGCTCCGGTGCTTGCCTTTCAAGTAGATGTTAGTTCTAACTAGGCCTTGGGCCCTTCCAAACTTTGGTTTGGGTCTTGTGGTACTCCACGATGTCCACTTGTCCCTCGAACGGTCCTTCGTCTCGTTCCGGGACGATCTCGTAGCTACTGACAAAAAAATCTACACGAGATGCATATGTATAAGATTTAATTGTCCAATTCAAATAATATTTCACTTTTGGAACTTTGAGATAAATGTGGGGGTTTATTGGTGACCACATTCACCTAGATATGATATTCAACATACTCTTCCTTTATCAGAGAAATGTGGGTGCGAGTGATTTTTATTTATCATTCGATGGTGATTGTGTACATATATAAGATAATTAATTTATTTTATCTCACCAAGGTAAATGTGTTGTTTAGGGTGTGTCTTGGTGAGGTTCATGTAATTAAAATTTGAGTTGCACAAAGGTGATCTTAGTTTTCCTTTTATCCATTTAATTGACCTTGATTTATTTCAATAATTTTTATTCCAAAAGACATACACATAAACTGATCATAAGAGGGTCCAAACATGTATGAGTTATAACAATTACACTACTGCACCAAGCTTAACTCATTTCATCAACTATGGCTAGCATGAAAAAAAACACGCAACGCTATGCCTAGCCATTCAAGATTAAATCTATAAAATCATATATATCACCAAAAGAAATGAAACTTTCTAGAGAGATATATGGCAGCATAACTAACAGAGACATGCTCTTACTCAGCAAGGAAATTAAAGAAACTATATTTGAAACTATGCACATGAAAATTAGCCTTAATATAGCATGGTAAATTAAAAGACTAAGCTACTCATGTCCAAAATTGATATACTATTTATCATGGGTGCATAACCATAAAACAGGGATGCAGCATAAAGATGGGCATCATTTGATCAACATATCAAATTACAAAAACCAAAAACAAGAGAAATACATATATCAAATTAAATCATAACTACAAATATACATGACATCTATGTGCCATTTTTGCACACAGGATCATACATGGCAAGACTAGAAACATAGCCAAAATTCACTTGCAGATCATTTATAGAATTTGATGATTTCACTTGCAAAATGATGATTTCAAAACAATTTAAAATCTACACCGAAGTTTGCAAACTTTCTTTGTAGAAAAGTTCCTCCTAGTCATAAGGATCACAACAAAATTGAGTTTGCATTTTTACGATTTTTCTGTGTTTTTTGGTGCAATTTACAAGTTCCTGCGTTTTGGATCTAGGTCTGAAAATTCAGTTCTCGCGAACAGGTCCCTGGTGCTCACAGATAGGTCCCTGGGACGAAAAATCCAATGGCAATGTAGTCCCTGGCACCATGGCCGGTGGGCCGAGCTCTATTCCGGTGAGGGGGGGTTCGGTCCGGCCGGGAAAGTGCGGGGGAGGCACGAAGGTTCACCTGGGGTTCGATTCGAGGGTCCGTTGGGGCGGAGGAGCAACTGGAGATGATGTTTGGCGGCGCCATGGATCTCAGGCCTCCTGTGCTTCTGTTCCAGCGACCTGGTCGACAGAGGAGGCAAGCTCAAGGCTGCGGAAGGTGCAGGGGCTGCTTGTGGAGGCGGTGGTACGCTTAGAGGGCGATGGAGTGGCACGGGACGGGGAGCTTGCAGAGTCCATGGCAATGGTGGCCAGCAGCAGCTCGACGCCTGTGCGCCAGGCGCGGAAAGGGGAAACGGCCGGGAGCACCGCACCTTCTATTGGCGGCATGGGCTTGCTCCCCACTCCATGGCAACGTAGGGCGCCGGCTTGGGCAGCACGCGAGGATGGACAGTGCTGACGCGCCAAGACAGGTTGGCAGCGGTGGCGCATGGCGTGCAGGCGCATGTCGATGGGAAAAAACAGAGCGGATAAGGGTGAGGGAACACCAGGGGCGCGAGGTGGTTTCGGCGGCCGATGTGGCAAGGGTGGACGGCGTCAGATGGGGCCCGCGACGACATGAAGGACGAGCGCAGACGTCGATGGCGAGCGCCGGCAGCGGGCTCGGTGCGCGCGACGCACTCCCGGGCGTTAGAGCGCAGGGTGCACGTGGTCAACACCGGTTTGACTGGGGATAACTCCAAAAATTTGTATTGAAGTTCAAAAACTCCAAATACAAAAGTTTGAGCTGGTTCACCAGGCTACAACTTTTGTAAAGGTCAACATATGTTTTGAGGTGTGGTTTGTGTTGACGGTTCAAAACCGTGCTCAAGTTCACCGCAAGCCTACGGGTGACTTGGTGCCTTTTTCACCAAGGAGGGTTCTCCCTAGATTTGTCAATCCAAGGATCGGAAGCAAACTCCTAGGATTCTCCATCTAACCTATTGATCTATCCTAACAAGAAGCATTGATTGCATAAAAAGATAAACCTTAAAGATGTATGAATTATAGCATAACGTTGATCGCATCCATGAACATAGACAAGGTAAAGAGCAAACAAGGGAAACTAATGCCTATCATCTTCTAGTCGTAGCTCCAACCAAAAGAGCAAGCGCGACATGCATCTCATCCAAAGCCATCTTTAAACTACTATCCTCTGGTCCGATTCCGAAAACGCCCGCCTTTCGAAACCCCGTTCTGTCACAACATATTCCTATTCATGCGGGTAGTCTAGGGTGAGTTCGAAGAACAAGTTGAAATCACTTGGTCGGTCCGGTATGCACCTCTAGCCACCGCGGCTACAAGAGCACCCTATGTAATTTAGCTATAGACTAGATTGGGGAAGAAGCATAACCAAGAAGAAAACAAAATCATCGAGGGAGGAATCGAGTCACTAAAAGATCGGATGACATGAAGTACTTAACTCACATAATAAATGCGTTTAGATCATAAAAGAAACCATGGTTCTTTATTTTTATCATGACCTCCACAAAATATTAAGCTAGTATTTAATTAATTTCAGATTTGTATTAGAGAGTAATAGCTTAATCATGCATAAATAAGCACAAAGTTTAAACAAAGTGGCAACGATCATCATATATCAACGAGCAAGATCAAGCCAAAATTATTTCATCATGGTGAGCACAAGGTGATGACAATAAACAAAAACTAAAACTAGGTTGTACTCCTAGAAGCCATGTTATTTAACGAGAGAGACATACAAAAGTTGCATCTAAGGTTGTTGAAGGCATATACATATATACAAGCATTTAGAAAGACAAGGACAAAGAGAGGGTTGAGGAATTGTTACCGTCCTTTGATGTTTGTGATGTAGCGCGCCCTCCCCCATGCTTAAGCATTGTGCCTAGCACGGAAGAAGGAAGATCGGCATCCGTAGCAACCGTGATCCTTCAACTCCATGCGGTCTTCTTTCGTCCACCAGGTCTTCCTCCATGCTTAGCATGTTGCTAGGCACGGAAGATGATGAACCATCTTAAAATTCTTGAAGTCCTACCGTCATGCAAGGAGATCATCATCACATTGTTTCCTTTGTTCATCCTTCAATATCCGCCCTTTGCCACGAGCCTTGATCCCGATTGTTTCTCATCCCATCTTCTCCTCCTTCCATGTTGTCCTTTATTGCTGGTTCATCTTCCACGAGTTTTTCTTCTACTTACAGAACTGAGTATGTACTGAATAATAGCTCCATTGCAAAGTGCTTGAAATTATCTTTCCAACAAGTGGTCATTCATCCCGATCGGACTCCGAACAAGAGAGTTACGCCCTTTTTACTTTGTTGGTGCAAGCTGTCCCAGACTGATTTCAGAATGTGTGACGCCCAAAGATTTGGTTGTAACTTCTTGCGCAGGTCTCCTAAAATGTTGATTCTTGATGCATTGGAAAGTAGACTTAATGGAGCACTTGAATATCCAATTTTTCCCTTTTTGTACATCTCTGAATATGTGCTTAATCTTGATGAAAACAGCAGTGCTCCCTTTGGGATTTTGGAGGTGTTGATGATCTTGATTTCAGCTTTTATCACGAACTCATGGGAGTCATTCACCATGCCTGCAAAATAACTATAATGCACAAAGTACCCTCGAGGTGACGGTCGGGAATACTCACCCTATGCCAACAAACTAGGACATCCCTATGATCTTCACTTGTGGCATAGTTAATCTAGCGAAAATCCTAATGGGTGTACGTGAGTGCAAGTGTGTATGCAAATGAGAGGATGGTATAAAAACAAAACAATGTTTATGCCAAATTCTAAGCTCCATGCTTACAAAGTGGATGCCAAACTTCTCCCTCGCCATAAAGATTTATTAACCATGGTCAAAACATCATGCTTATCCCAAGATTAACAACTCTTCATGGTGTAAGATAAGTAGGGCGCATTGCAAAGTTTATAAACAATCCAATGCAATATGATAGCAAGGTATATATAAAACTGAATGATGTGGGTCTCTAATCATGTCTAAACACCATGTTTACACAAGATTACAAAAAGAAAAATGCCCATATCGTCATATGAAGCATTAACATAGGTACGAAAGCATTCATCATAAAGCTTCACAAAAGATCCCAAGCTAACATAAAGTGGATGATGAAAGAGATGGATATAAAATACAAATGCAGAAAGTTAGCTCAAACAAACATTAGCAAGGTTTGAAAAACACTTTCGATGTGGTCTATAATAAGCAAAGGACATAGCTTGATTTCACACTTCATACAAAGTAAGCATTGTCAACAATGAAGTCACCCATCGAAAAGAATCAATCAACCAAACTAACAAGGTTTAACGGTAGGTTATAGGTATCCTATATTTTTGGCTCAACAAGGATTTTGAAGAGAGGAAGTCAAGTGTAGAAATTCTAACTAAGGTGGTCCTAGAGTATTTCTACAAACCTATGGTTTTAGGATATCTATAGGTAGGGGAAGTTTTCCTAAGGATTTTATGGGGAGGCTAGTCAAAGTTTTTAATTAATAAAGAGGAAAGGGATAGACTTGTTCAACCCCGAGGGTGAGAGCCCTCGGTCAACTCAAAAAAATCCTACCTCTATAGGCTATGGTTTTTAGTGGGGGTTATAGGAAGGCTTAGGTTGGTTGGACAAAAAGTTAAATCAAATCAAACATGCAATGCGATGCAAGGTGGATGAACAAAATGATAAGACATGATATGCGGTGGTCTAAAACAAAAGTTAGCCTAAATTAACTAGCCAAAAGTTTAGAATCAAAGGATGGTGCCAACTTCATATATCTCTCTAAAAAGACACAAAAGAAAAGGACTCTAAACTCTAATAGGCACACAAAGGGTCTACAAGGTTTTTGAGATCAAATAACAAAGCGCTCCTGTCGGTGTTTTAGACCTCTCGACCTCCATGGGAGGTACCCGCAGCAAGGTAGAAGGTGGGGATCGCCATGATCTAGAACCCGAAGGTACGCGTGAGGACACAAGACACGAGATTTATACAGGTTCGGGTAGCCGGAGTAGCTACCCTACATCCTGTTTAAAGTAGTATTGCGCCCTGCGCTTGGTGTTGTCCCCGGAGGGATTGAGGATGTGCGGCTAGGTACCCAACCCTCCTTTATATAGTCCAGGGGGCGGGTTCCTAGTCGGTTACAAGACAGGAGTCCTGATAGGATTACACGACACGAGTCCTAGTAGGATTATAGGGGAATTCTAGTAGGAGTTTGTCTTCTCCCTTCCTTGCTTGAGTACCCGGGGTGTATGCCCGACAAGCCCCCGAGCACGTTGGAGTCGAGAGTAGTAGTTTGAGTAGTCTTGAAGCCTAGTTCTTGAGCGTCCTCGAGTACTGCTTGGAGAAGTCTTCAATAGTACTTGAACTGCCGCGAGGCTGGAAGGTGGTCTAGCTCTTCAGTCTTGAAGTCGAGATTATGTGGAAGTGCGATTGCGAAATCGCACTCGATATGGAGTAGCCCCCGAGCCTTGGGTGAGTTGTAGACTCTGGCTGAGGGTCAATCTTGATTCTGCTTCCGTCTTGAAAAAATCAACTGATGGGTGTAGCCTAGTAGCCTCCGAGCCTTGGAACGATTGAAGAATCAATCCAAGGGTCTTCAGTGTTTGCGGAAGTCATCATCTGAGTACACTTGTAGCGTTCAACCCCCGAGCTCGTCGCCAGGTGAGCCGTAGGAGCCACGTCGAGTAGTTGTTGGTGCCGAGCCCCTGAGCTAGAGAGCTAGCGGAGACTACTCGAGTTGTTGTCGAGTAGTGATTTGGTGCGTAGCGCCCGAGTTTGGGAAATAGCCGCGCTAGTTGAGGTACGCGAAGCGTACTGGAAAGTCGTTGCCGAAGCTTGACCTGAAAGTAAAGATGCGTACATTATGTAGCATTTTTGTAGAAATTGAATCTACAAATGACAAATACAAATATGAATATAGATGTAAATGTCCTGTGTCATGCTCTTGTTTCGGTCGTAAGGCGTCGAGTAGTTAGCTTGATGCGGTTTAGCGCCCAGTCCCTTTGGTCGTTGTTTAGCCATAGCCGCTGGGGGTGTGGAGGCATGACAGGAGAGCTAGTTTAAGCGCCTGATCTCTGAGTAGCCTGTTTAGCCATAGCCGCTGGGGGCGTGGAGGCATGACAGGAGAGCCGAGGCTTTGCGTGGATCAAGGCGTGTGCTACTGTAGCGAGACCATTAAGAGGTAGACGAAGGTAGTCGGCGAGGCGACAAGAGAGAGTGTGTTTGCTCGTTGTTCCGCATGGCCGAGAGCAAGATTGTGCAGTGCCTCCTCAGGGTGTAGCCGTTCTACGCCTCCAGCACTCAGTACACGAAACGTCGTGGCAAGAGCCTCCTAATTTGGTGTACCAAGCCTGTGACAGTCAGTCGACATCCC
Organism: Cenchrus americanus; assembly: GCA_947561735.1. Lineage (NCBI taxonomy): Eukaryota > Viridiplantae > Streptophyta > Magnoliopsida > Poales > Poaceae > Cenchrus > Cenchrus americanus. The sequence goes on along the minus strand of OX387241.1, from coordinate 24,323,669 downwards.
CGAGGGACAATTGGCACGGTGTAGCTCTGCTGGCAGGTAGCCGTTGAGAGGCGTACACGAAGTAGTGTTTGGCGTTGGTTCCTGTATGTGGAGAGCAAGCCAAAGAAAAAAATAATTATTGAAATAAGTGACTTAGCTTAATTCGTGGACGAGTGTCGACGAATCCGTGGCGGCCAGTGATGGAGCCGCGACGGTTGGAGCTGAAGTTGGCTAGTTGGAGGTGGATCCGACTAGTTGTTGATGCCGCGAAAGCCGTTCTCGACTAGTTCGAAGTAGTCGTACACCCAGAAGACGATGTCGCGGCGGCGTGCGGTGTAGTCGATGTAGAGCCACTGTGGCCGGGAGACGAGTACTCGCGGCGCACAACGAGGTTGACTTAGAGCCTGTGTGGCCGGGTGACGAGTAGTCGTGGCGCACGGCAGTGTTGAGGTAGAACCCGTGCGGCCGGATCACGAGTAGTCGCGGCGCACGACGGTGCTGAGGTAGAGCCTGTGCTACCGGGAGACGATGTAGTCATACTCGTGTTGATGCAGCTTGATGTGGCCGTAGTAGTACTCGCGTACATCTCCCATGTGCTTGGAACGAAGGACACTGAAGTCTTTTGGTGCATCTTCGTGTGCGTGTAACAACCACCCTGAAATTGCCTTAGATGCGAACTTCACGTAGAGCAAGCTTTCTCTTTTTTTAAGCCCACGTCAGAGTGATTTTCCTTTGTAGCTGCCGCTGCTCGACTCGAACTCGGCCCTGAGATCTTGATTGATGTACGACAACGCAGGACTCTGACTCCGAATTTTTTCTTGGGAAATAAGGCTTGTGGAGCGACAGACGACTGCTTGGTTCCGATTCCAAATTCGTGGACACATAGCCCGTCGAGATTCTTTCGGCATAGATTCGTCTGCTCGACTGCTCTGAACCTGGACTCGCCGACTTCTTCTCATTGCGTAGATTTGATTTTGAGGATAGGTCCTTCAAATTCGCCATTGATCATGACGATGGCCCCACGGTGGGCGCCAGCTGTCGGTGTTTTAGACCTCTCGACCTCCATGGGAGGTACCCGCAGCAAGGTAAAAGGTGGGGATCAGCATGATCTGGAACCCGAAGGTACGCGCGAGGACACAAGACACGAGATTTATACAGGTTCGGGTAGCCGGAGTAGCTACCCTACGTCCTGTTTAGAGTAGTATTGCGCCCTACGCTTGGTGTTGTCCCCGGAGGGATTGAGGATGTGCGGCTAGGTACCCAACCCTCCTTTATATAGTCCAGGGGGCGGGTTCCTAGTCGGTTACAAGACAGGAGTCCTGATAGGATTACATGACACGAGTCCTAGTAGGATTACAGGGGAATTCTAGTAGGAGTTTGTCTTCTCCCTTCCTTGCTTGAGTACCCGGGGTGTATGCCTGACAGCTCCCTCAATATCAATTAGATCATACAACATGGTGTTGTGGTTTTTATTAGAGCAATGGTACAATGTTACTTGATGGTTCAATTAAAGAGCACAATGTAGACGGTCATGTATATATATAAATAAAAACCGGGTTGCCTCCCGCAAAGCGCTTCATTTAAAGTCATAGAGCTCGACTTTCTCACATACCTTTTTATTGTTGCAGAGCCATGATCCTTCATGCAAGATTTGAAGGTGTTCATGCAGCCTTGATCCACTCTCCATGCTTGACACGATCACTTATGCTCGATGAGAGGCTTGCCCAATCGTCTCCTTGCATCATCATCATCACCTTCTCCATCACACTTTATCGCTGCCTCTTCTTTCACGAATTTTCCTCTCTATCCAGGTCAGACCATGTAAAGAACAATATCTTCCATGCGTGGTGCATGAAATTGTCTTTCCATCAAGTATTTATTCACCCCCAACGGACTCCGATCGAGTGAGTTATGCCCGATCTACTCCGGCGCAGCAATCTGTCCAAAGCAGATTTCAGACTGCACATCGCTCAATGTTTTTGCCATATCTCCTTGTACGGGTCTTCAAATTCATTGATCTTGGATGCGTTGGAACCAGTGCTTGATGGAGCTTCTGATTTTCAACTTTTTCTTCCTTGAACATGTCTGACCAGGTCCTCAAAATTGATAAAAACAGCGACGTCCGTTTTTGAGGTTCGGTGACGGTGATGCACGGGTTTGCAATTCCTTTGGGTATGACTTCTCTCATCTTTAATTTATATTTAATGCCCTGCATGGTTAGTGAAACTTGGGATTTCTCCCACAATTTGCTCTTTTAAGGTCACTAACTTGACCGAGCACAAAGCAAGTCCAAGATTTACAAATCATATTGCAAACAAACGCTTCCATAACCACAATTTATGACAAAGTAAGTTGTGATTAATTATAGCATAAGTTTTCTTGCTCAGCACTAAGCTCTCATTAGGCAAAGGTTCATTAGGCATGTAACAAATTTTAAGCACAACAAATCCTCTTTATCTCCCTCAAGAAATTCTAGCCTATCATAATTTTCATAAGAACAAGGCATAGAATTGAATCAACCTCACTAATGGATGTGAATCATAGATATATCAAAGGGATATTATCAGCTCCAAAAGTGTCTTGAGATGTTAATTTGTACCTTGGCCTTTGTTGACGGTGTATTTTGGTGCACCTAGCATGTTCATTACACTTTGGTTTGGATTTGATTATGGAACTAACCCGCCACTAGGCACACTAATCATATAACAAGTTCATCTTTGTGCATGCATTTGGAAGTGTTGTGTTTATGTAGGAAAACATGGACATAAAGGACGGATTCGCAACAAGTTCAAAGGAGCATTTACGGAGTCTTGTTCGTGTTCATGAGCTTGATGAAATCACTTCCAATGGTGGCGAGGACCGAAGTGCTACGAGGAACACCCCCGGGATTGAAGCATAAAAGATCGAATTTCATGCGAAGAGAATCTCCATCTTGGACACGAGGATAACGAAAGCATCAAAATCATGCAAGTGGAGGGGGCAAAGTACATAAGTGCACGAGGACCCACGGAGCAAAAGGGGTGACCGAACCGGCCGAATTGGGCTCGGGCCGCCGGCCCAGGCCGGCCGGCCCAGCCCAGTTCCAGCACCGGTTCGGTCCCGTTTTCCTTGCCCTCGAAGGATCTTCAACCCTAAAACCCCCGAAGCGCCGCCAACACCGGAAGGAGGAGTCATTCGCACCACAAGGCCATCCATAAGCTAGAGAGAGAGAGGAGGAGGATCTCCGGCGGGAGATCAACCACCTCAAAGGAAGCACCCTCTCGTGGAGAAGGAGGAAGACACCGGCGGAAGGGAAACCATGATCAACGGTGCCATGATCAGCACCTTGATGGGGTAATCTTCTCATTCGTCCATGGGTTGTAATCGATCTTGAGATGTAATCGCAATTTGTCGGATTATCTTTCTATCATCTTGTGTTGAATATACCTTCATGCTTAAGGTTTGCTACCATGCCGTAAAGGGAGTAGAGCTCCAATGCTTCCTTGGATCCATTCAATACGCCGTGTCCATCAAAGGTCTAGTCATGAATACCTTCGCGTAGTGACAGTACGAGAGGAGGGAAAGGGCGAAACCGTGGTCACAACCCCGATAGATTAGATTGGTTTTCATGTCTTTAAGCGATTGCATGCTCTAGTATCATAGACCCGTAGGCGAGTGTCTTCTACCTTGATCGTTTATCATTCTCTCTAGTGTAGTTTAGTTGTTTTCTAGTATAATATTAGTTAGGGTTTTAGTAGCTAGTGCGTCGTTGTAGATCGAACGCTTGTAATCCCCTTGCTTCGCGGATTGACAAGAACCTTGGGAATCCCGTGGTGAAAAAGGTGTGGGGTCCGTACGCTTGCGGATCGTAGAGGGATACGTCTTTTATCCGTCAACAAGCCCCTTTTTCTGGCGCCGTTGCCGGGGAGCAAGTTAGTTTACATCGTTTGATTTGCATCTAACTTAGTTTTATATTCTAGTTTATCTTTTGTTTGCTTTATCTAACATATATTATCTAGAAAAACACTTGTTTCGTTTTTGTTTTTGTTTTTATCTTATTGTCTAGATGGCGTTCGTTAATCAACCCGTGGAAGAACCGGAGAAATCATTAAGGGATTACGCAAGCCCTCGATGTGAAGACATAAAAGTACAAGAGTCGGATTCAAAGCTCGAAGCGACCAAGTATGAAATTAAATCTAAGATCATCAAGATGGTGGCGGCGAACCCATTTGAAGGGATGGTTACGGATAACCCATATAGACACATAAGGGATTTCATGACAATATGCAACACGGTGCGTCAAGAAGGAGTTCCCGATGAATGGTTCAAATGGAATCTTTTTCCCTACTCACTTGCCGGCAAAGCAAAGACATGGTATTCGGTTGCGTCCTTTGAAGTTGAAGGCAATTGGAACAAGTTGACAAAGAAGTTTTGCGAGAAGTTCTTTCCAATTAGCAAGGTTCAACATCTAAGGAGGTAAGTGATCACTTTCATGCAAGGAGAAGAGGAAGGGATAGACCAAGCCTGGGATAGGTTTGATGGATTAATCGAACAAGGACCAAAACTCGGCTTCACCGGTGACGTACTCTTGCATACATTTTTCTTTTCCCTAACCCCTAGTTGCATGCGACACGTCAAAATGTGTGCAGGTGGGGATCTCATAGAGAAAACACTCACGGAAGCCGCCCAACTTCTACAAAAAGTTAGTAAAGCGGCTGCCATGCGAAGAGATTGGGAAACAAGACTTGCGGAAGAGCCGGAATACAATTCAAGGAAGAAGAAGCTTGCTGATTTTTCTAAAGAGGCAACCCCGGAAGTCACAAAAGAGGAACCAATCATGGAAAAGCTTGAACAAGAACACATCAAGTCAAGAACTACACCAAGCGTCGACTTCGCCACACCAAATGAGACGAACAAGAGAAGCATGTCAAGCACGAAGCCACTAAGGGAGTTCAAACCAATGGATTGGGTTCCTATTGATTACGGAGAAGTATTCGACAAGAGAAGACCGTTCCCCAATCAAAAGGGAATGGCAAGAGCATTGGAAGTGGATTTCCCACCAGAGAAGAAAGCTGAAAATTCATACGACCTTGAAACCACCGGTGAGATTTTTGAAAAGCTCTTTGGAGATGACGTGGTGGATCCGGAACATATTGCCGAGGTGAAGAGAATCATGGGGATCAAGCCCGAAGCATCACCATACGCTCGCCTCGCTGAAATATACTCGATAGGATCCGAAGAAGAAGAGAAGATGACACCACACTTGAGTTGCGAGATCAACGGAGTTCAATGCAAAGCCTTATGCGACATCGGAGCCCAAGTAAGTGTTCTATCTTCTAAAATTTACGATAAAGTTCAAGACCACAACCTAGACTTAGCTCCACCATCAACGAAATTAATTATGGGAGATGGTAGAACTATCAAACCTCTAGGTATTGCTTGCAACATGAAAGTAAAAATCTCTAGAAACTACATACCAACCGATTTCTTTGTTATTGATGCTTACCATAGTAATCATGATCATATAATCTTAGGTAGGCCTTTTCTTAAGTTGGTTGATGCCGTGTTAGATGCCGGAGAAGGAAAAGTAACAATGAACCTTAATGGAACAAAGTACACATATAACTTTCTTCGTGCTTCTAAATACCTTACACCTTTTCCTCCTGAAGATGAAGAAGTAGAAGAGATAGATAGTCTTTGTTTTGTTGAAACCCTTAGAGACCCGCTGCAAAGAGCAATAGAAAATCAAATTAGTAATCAACAAGATGAAGAACTAGAGGAAGCAACAAAAGGCTTAGAGCCGCACGATGGTAGTGTGGAGGAAGAGAAATTCGAAGACATAGGAGAAATCAAACCCGAGGAGCCACAAGTGCCCGAGGTAGACCATAAAACTTTGCCCAAGGGATTAAAATATGAATTTTTGGGCCCAGACAAAACTTATCCAGTCATTGTAAGCGACGAGTTGAGTCCCGAAGAAAATGAAGCGTTGCTGATTTTATTAAAAAAACATAGGAAGGTGATTGGATATTCGATTAATGATCTCAAAGGAATTAGCCCAGCCTTTTGCACTCATCGTATACCAATGGAAGACCAATGTAAGCCCGTAGTGGACCACCAAAGGAGGCTAACCCATGCCATGCGAGAGGTAGTAAAGAAAGAGGTTATCAAGTTACTTGATGCCGGAATCATCTACCCGATTCCGCATAGCGAATGGGTGAGCCCGGTACATTGTGTACCGAAGAAAGGAGGTTTGACCGTGGTGAAGAATGAGAAGAACGAGTTGATACCGCAAAGAACCGTGACCGGGTGGCGGATGTGTATCGATTATCGTAAGCTTAACAAAGCGACGAAGAAAGATCACTTCCCCCTACCGTTCATAGACGAGATGCTCGAGAGGTTAGCAAACCACGCTTATTTTTGCTTTCTCGATGGATACTCGGGGTTCATGCAAATTCCCATTCACCCGAAGATCAACATAAGACAACGTTTACGTGCCCTTACGGAACGTTTGCATATAGAAGGATGCCCTTCGGCCTATGCAACGCTCCGGCCTCTTTTTAACGTTGCATGATGGCCGTGTTTTTGGAATTCATCGAAGAAATTGTTGAAGTGTTTATGGATGATTTTTCCGTTTACGGGAAGACGTTCATGGATTGCTTAGCAAACCTAGAAAAGGTCCTCACGAGGTGTGCGGAGGTAGACTTGGTATTAAATTGGGAAAAGTGCCACTTCATGGTTAAGCAAGGCATAGTGCTCGGACATGTTATATCCGAGAGAGGAATTGAAGTGGACAAGGCTAAGGTAGAGACGGTTGATCCTTAAGGAGCTTTTTAGGCCATGACGGATTTTATAGAAGATTTATAAAGGACTTCTCGAAGATCACTAAGCCTTTAACACATCTCCTTCAAAAGGATGTGGCTTTCGACTTTGATGAGAAGTGCCTAGCGGCATTCCGGACCTTGAAAAATGCGTTGGTGAGTGCTCCCATCATCCAACCTCCGGATTGGAGCCAACCTTTCGAGGTCATGTGTGACGCAAGTGACTACGCCGTAGGCGCGGTCTTGGGACAAAGAAAGGAAGGCCGAGTTCACGCCGTTTACTATGCTAGCAAAACTCTTAGTGGGGCACAATTAAATTATGCCACTATGGAAAAAGAGTTGCTAGCGGTGGTATTCGCTTTCGAAAAATTCAGATCTTACATCGTGAACTCGAAGGTCATTGTTTACACTGATCACGCAGCCATCAAGTATCTCTTGGCTAAGAAGGAAGCTAAACCACGTTTGATTAGTTGGATCCTTCTTCTCCAAGAGTTTGATGTTGAAATTCGTGATAAAAAGGGGGTGGAAAATGTTGTGGCCGATCATTTGTCTAGGATGAATCGTGGACAAGATGATAAAGAACCCATAGAAGATAAGATGAGAGATGACCACCTCTATAGAGTGCTTGATAAAGATACTTGGATGATCGATATCATTCGAGCAATTCGAAAGATGCCCCTCGATCATCTAGATAAAAACACTCAAAAGAAGATAATCTTCGAAAGTAAGAAATATTTTTGGGATGCACCATACCTCTTCAAGCTTGGCAATGATGGAGTGATGAGAAGATGTGTGCCAAGAGAAGAGAGGGTTGAGATTCTAAGGAAGTGCCACTCGGCGGAGTACGGTGGACACTATAGCCATTTTCGAACCCAAGCAAAAGTATGGTCGAGCGGATTCTATTGGCCGGAGATGCATGAAGATACTAAGAGATATGTTGTGTCATGCCCCGAATGCCAAAGAACCGGAAACATCTCTCAAAGGAATTCTATGCCTTTGAAATACAACTTGCAAATTGACATATTCGATGTATGGGGCATAGACTTCATGGGGCCTTTTAAAAACTCATTTGGATTTGAGTATATCCTAGTCATGGTTGATTATGTATCCAAGTGGGTAGAGGCAATACCATGTCGTAAAGCTTCCACGGAGGAGTCCATTACTATGATCAAGAACGTGATTTTCCCTCGTTTCGGTACACCGAGAATCTTGATAAGTGATGGAGGAACTCACTTCACCGGGAAGAATTTCAAAAAGTGCTTGTCCAATTTGGGAATTGAACATAGGGTCTCTACGGCCTATCATCCACAAACCAACGGACAAGCGGAGACGTCAAATAGGCAATTAAAGAGCATACTCAACAAGACCATAGAGAAGGGAGGCAAAGATTGGTCAAAGAAATTAGACGGAGCTTTATGGGCTTATCGAACGGCGTTTAAAACACCGATAGGTATGACCCCTTATCAATTCGTCTATGGAAAAGCTTGCCACCTTCCGGTTGAGTTGGAACATAAAGCCTATTGGGCAATTAAAGAGATGAACCTTGATCTCGATGCCGCGGTGGTGAAATGAAGAATCCAAATAAGCGAGCTAGAGGAGTTGAGGTTGAAAGCATATGAAAACGCAAGCATATACAAGGAGAGAATCAAAAGGTGGTATGATAAAAGATTAAAGAAAAAAGAATTTAAAGAAGGAGATAAGGTCCTCCTCTACAATTCGAGGTTTAAAACCTTCGAAAAGGGGAAATTGCAAAGCAAGTGGGACGGACCTTATGTTGTGCATTCGGTGTTCTCCAACGGAGCGGTAACAATTATGGATATAAACGGCGATCAATTTGTGGTGAATGGTCAGCGGATTAAGGTTTACTACGAACCCGACGTCGTGCCCCTTCACCATGTTGACGTCTTCACCATGGAGGAAGAGCCCGAACGTCCCACCTAGGACGAAAAACAAGGCATGAATTTCTGTAAATAGTTTTTCTTTTAGTTTTCTGGAGTTTTTCGCGAAGATTTACTGGGCCAACTTTTTCCCATGGGCTAAGGAAGAAAAAAATAGGGCGGTGTGCAAAAACCGGGCCGGCCCGGCCCCCGAGGCAGGGGCCGGCCGGCCCGAGCGGACCGGCCCAGAGGGCCCCGGCGGCCGATGACGCCGAATTTCGCCCGAATTGCTCCTTTTTGACTTCCTTGTTTGGTCGAAAAATTTTAAGGGAAGTGTAAAAAAGGAAAATAAGGTTCCCGTGGTTTTTCTCTCGGGACTATTTATTTGGCCGAATTGGGAGCTCGAGGATCAAACCTTTCAAGCAATATTTTGCACCCTTGTAGCAGCCATTGTGCCCCCAAGAAGCTTAGAGTTGAAGCTAGAAGCCAAGAAGCCATCGATGGAGGAGGCGATGCGATGCGAGCTCAAGCTACCCGTCAAGAGGACCGCACGCATCCGTTGCGGAGGGCGTGTCCCGACCGGAGCTCTTGCATCTCGCAACCCCGTCGAAGGAGAGAAGGTCCTTACACCTGTCCGAAGGTCGGCACGCATCCAAGGCATCAAGCGCAAAGACTACAAGGAGGTGTCGCCAGAGCCTAAGGATTATGGGGATAGTGACTACTCCGACGATCGTAGCCCGAGCTCGTGGGCGGCCGCCGGTAGAGATGATGATGATTGGGATGAGCAGCCCAAGGAAAGGACTCCCGAAGGCCCCAACGGCGACGACAACGATGGCAACGAAGGCGACGACAATGGAGGTGGCAACGACGGTGGTGACAATGGTGGAGATAATGGCGATGACGACCCCTTAGGATTGTATCCGATGTGTTGTCGAGCTTGCCGTCAATCCATCGCGGATCTCTACACGTCGGCCGACGAATGTCTCCAAGCCATGGAAGCGATGAAGCAGCGTATGGAGGACTTGGAGCGCGTAGTTGAAGACGACTACAAGTTCCTAAACCGTAACGTGCACAAACTTTTCGGCATGGTTGGAAACATGAGAGGCAAGTGGTGCAATACTTGCTTGAAGTACCACTAGATCTAGTTTTCCCCTTAGGATTTTTGTAAGATACGACGAGGACGTCGTATGTTTTAAGCGTGGGGGAGAGCTAGCTCGCTAGCCTTAGCTTTTGAACTTCAAGTTTAGGTTCGGTTTAATCTTCGTGTGAGAGTCTTAGCGTTTTAATGAGTCTTTAGTTTTTGAGTGTGTTTTTAAATTTTTGCAAGTGTCTTAAATTAGTGTTGAGTCAAGAAAACCAAATAAAAAGAGTCTTTATATATATCTTTGTGTTTTATGTATTGCTTATCTTTATTCACTTGTTTGTTTAATCTTCGATTCTTGATATATGAACATAAGTATGTGGTTTGAAAAACGTTTACCGTGGTGCTTAGTGGACTTGCTACTACTTAAAGTACCCATACCACACTTCGATCTTGAGCTTCACATGTTAGTTGTGCTATGTTCAATGCTAAAAGTTGGAGGATTTCAGTTCTGAAAATTATCTCAAAACCCTTGTAATAAAAGTTAGCAAAACCTCTTTTTCCAAGTTGAGAGTAAGAAAAAATTCCTATCCAAAGCCAAGTTTATTTTTTTTCGCTCCACCATAAGTGTGATTAGCACGATGAGTTAGGCTAGGACCCTTCTCTCTTGGTGATTTTTAATTTCGAGCAATGATCATGTCCTTGTCCTTATCTTTTGTTGCTAGCCTCGTCATATATTCGGTAACGTGACCTTCACAACGAAAGTCACGTATATCGCCAAATTCCATACCCAACCCTATACATCTCTTTTGTACATCGTATTCCTTGAACACAACCTATTTTCAAAGTTTCGTCTCGTCTCTAGCATGATTTATTTAAAATTTCAGATTGTATGCATGCAAGGAAAGAGAGAATTGAAAGCTTTGAAAAGTTTTCAAGAGAGAGAAAAATAAAGAAAAAAAGTATGTGTATGGAAAAGAAAGAAAGAAAAAAAAATTTATGTGAATGAAAGAAGAAAAAGAAAAAGATGAGGTAGCAACAAAGATATGAGAGGGGTGGATCAAGTGAAAGAAAAGAAAAAAATAATAAAGTGTAAGGAAGGATGTCACGTTGTTAAGAGACGAAACTTTTACTCTATTTCCAACCATGTGCAATCCGACAACGAGGACATCATCGGTGCCTTGTAGTCACAATTTTCTTTTGCCCTTGCACATGTCCACCATTCTAAATCTTCTCATCCTTGATATCCCTACATATGGTTAATTCTCATGATCATTGGCTTTGAAAGGTAGACAACCATTAGAGGAAGTTCTTAGTTTGACAATACTTGTGTTGATTGCGCTAGCCCTACCTATAGCTCCACTTTACATGATATATGAGAGATTAATGGGAGGTGAGAGTTTTATAAAATTTGGTTAGGATAGCCACTTCATATGAGTGACTTGAGAGAGCTTGGAGAAAGGTTTTTGTCTAATACTTGTTGCAGGAATTTTTGTTTTGAAAATCATAAAAGCCCTCCGATGGAAGCAAAGAAGTAAGTATGGCTGAAATTGAAAGCTTCGAGTAAAGAGTTTGAGTTGTGGGGTAAAACTTGACGTGGTAAAAATTCTAAACGCCCATGTTTATGTTTGATTATCATTACTTTGTGTTTATGTATTAAAGATGAAGGGATTGACTAACTTGTGAAGAAGGATAGGTGGTATATGATTACAACACCTTGGACGAAGTTCTTTTACGAGTACTTGCCCGAGGACGAGCAAGAGCTAAGCGTGGGGGAGATGTTGACGGTGTATTTTGGTGCACCTAGCATGTTCATTACACTTTGGTTTGGATTTGATTATGGAACTAACCCGCCACTAGGCACACTAATCATATAACAAGTTCATCTTTGTGCATGCATTTGGAAGTGTTGTGTTTATGTAGGAAAAGATGGACATAAAGGACGGATTCGCAACAAGTTCAAAAGAGCATTTACGGAGTCTTGTTCGTGTTCATGAGCTTGATGAAATCACTTCCAATGGTGGCGAGGACCGAAGTGCTACGAGGAACACCCCCGGGGATTGAAGCGTAAAAGATCGAATTTCATGCGAAGAGAACCTCCATCTTGGACGCGAGGATAACAGCATCAAAATCATGCAAGTGGAGGGGGCAAAGTACATAAGTGCACGAGGACCCACGGAGCAAAAGGGGCGACCGAACCGGCCGACTTGGGCTCCGGCCGGCCGGCCCATGCCGGCCGGCCGGCCCAGCCCAGTTCCGCACCGGTTCGGTCCCGTTTTCCTTGCCCTCGAAGGATCTTCAACCCTAAAACCCCCGAAGCACCGCCAACACCGGAAGGAGTCATTCGCACCAGAAGGCCATCCATAAGCTAGAGAGGGAGGAGGATCTCCGGCGGGAGATCAACCACCTCGAAGGAAGCACCCTCTCGTGGAGAAGGAGGAAGACACCGGCGGAAGGGAAACCATGATCAACGGTGCCATGATCAGCACCTTGATGGGGTAATCTTCTCATTCGTCCATGGGTTGTAATCGATCTTGAGATGTAATCGCAATTTGTCGGATTATCTTTCTATCATCTTGTGTTGAATATACCTTCATGCTTAAGGTTAACTACCATGCCGTAAAGGGAGTAGAGCTCCAATGCTTCCTTGGATCCATTCAATACGCCGTGTCCATCAAAGGTCTAGTCATGAATACCTTCGCGTAGTGACAGTACGAGAGGAGGGAAAGGCGAAACCGTGGTCACAACCCCGATAGATTAGAGTGGTTTTCATGTCTTTAAGCGATTGCATGCTCTAGTATCATAGACCCGTGGGCGAGTGTCTTCTACCTTGATCGTTTATCATTCTCTCTAGTGTAGTTTAGTTGTTTTCTAGTATAATATTAGTTAGGGTTTTAGTAGCTACTGTGTCATTGTAGATCGAACGCTTGTAATCCCCTTGCTCCGCGGATTGACAAGAACCTTGGGAATCCCGTGGTGAAAAAGGTGTGGGGTCCGTACACTTGCGGATCGTAGAGGGATACGTCTTTTATCCGTGAACAGCCTTCGAGCTTTTCATCGTGAGTGGTCTCTCGGAGTTGAAAGCAAACAATCTTAAATGATCGGTGGCTTGTATTGTCTTTTCGCAATTTCTTCGTTCGTGCCATACATCATCAAGGTTGCCTTGAGTGGACTCACTCTTCTTATTCATTTGTGGGACTTCACACATGTCTCAAATATCTTCATGTAACTCCATGATCCTTCGTGTGAGAGCCCAGAGTATCCGCACCATTGGATGCCATCATTTGTGTGTAATCCATGGTGATTTGCTTCTAACATCTCCGAGCGTCGGATGTTGCCAACTTATGCCTTCTTTTGCCAATGCTCTTGGAGTCTTTTTTTTGTTCCAAACTTCTGAATTTCATCTCGTGTGGTCCAATGGAAGCGTTGCCCAAGCTTCTCTTTGTTGTCGTCGTCCTCATCTCCACTATCTTGGTCTCATCATGTTGCTGCTGCCTCTTTTTCGTGGATTTTCCCCTATGTACATAACAGAACATATACCAAATATTGTTTTATTGAAAACTTTATAAAATTACCTTTCCAACGGGTACTCATTCATCTTAATCGAAGCCCAAATGAGGGAGTTATGGCCGTTTTGTTTCCGCTCTTGCATGCTGTCCAAAAGTTTCAGAACGTGCAACCTTCGGTAATTCGGCCATACCCGCTTGTAGGAACCTCTGATTGACTTAATTCTTGATTCGTTGGAACCGTAACTTCATGATGCTTCTAAATATCCAAATATATCCTGTTGTTCTCCCTTGAGGTTGTGCAGAAATTGATGGGAACAGAAACTTCTTGTGAATTGATCCGAATATGTTGACGACCTTGATCTTGTGGTCTCCGGGGTGTTACATCGCGTCTCCTTTGTCTTTAAGTCCTCACCATTGCTGGACCAGCGAGTAGCATGATGGAAATGGTGTGTATTCTTGATTTTGCTTTAGCCAAAGTGACGGGTGCTTCTCTCACAACGTGATTGCTTCCAACACCTATTGCTTGGACAAACAAACCTCCACAAAACATTAGTCTTAAAACTTTAATTGACACACTGACATACCTTGTTCAACATCACTCGTGTAGGGTGTGCGCTCAATAGCGGATGATAGGATACTAACAAAAGTTAGCACCTACCACTAAAGAGTGAATCTTGATGTAGTCATCATCTTGTCGGAGTGGATGTGAACTTCTCGAACGTCTTGTGTCTAGCTTTTCACCTACTTTCAAGGACACAAACAAGAAAGCAAGCATATATGCAATAATAAAGATTAGGGTTAGTCAAAGAGATAGATGGATCGCCCTAGGGTTCGAGTTGCCGATCCCCGGCAACGGCGCCAGAAAAAGGGGCTTGTTGATGGTTCAAAACTGTGCTCAAGTTCACCGCAAGCCTACGGGTGACTTGGTGCCTTTTTCACCAAGGAGGGTTCTCCCTAGATTTGTCAATCCAAGGATCGGAAGCAAACTCCTAGGATTCTCCATCTAACCTATTGATCTAGGCTAACATGAAGCATTGATTGCATAACAAGATAAACCTTAAAGATGTATGAATTATAGCATAAGGTTGATCGCATCCATGAACGTAGACAAGGTAAAGAGCAAACAAGGGAAACTAATGCCTATCATCTTCTAGTCGTAGTTCCAGCCAAAAGAGCAAGCGCGACATGCATCTCATCCAAAGCCATCTTTAAACTACTATCCTCTGGTCCGATTCTGAAAACGCCCGCCTTTCGAAACCCCGTTCTGTCACAACATATTCCTATTCATGCGGGTAGTCTAGGGTGAGTTCGAAGAACAAGTTGAAATCACTTGGTCGGTCCGGTATGCACCTCTAGCCACCGCGGCTACAAGAGCACCCTATGTAATTTAGCTATAGACTAGATTGGGGAAGAAGCATAACCAAGAAGAAAACAAAATCATCGAGGGAGGAATCGAGTCACTAAAAGATCGGATGACATGAAGTACTTAACTCACATAATAAATGCGTTTAGATCATCTCCACCGAGTACATACCATTGATGACCTCAACTAGCTTTGGAACTCTGCCATGGCTCAACCGTGCAAGGCGGCCGTGGCGGCTAGGTTAGGCCTAGGCCATCTCCTAGACGACTTCGAGGACTCGCGGCGGCCGTCGTCGCTCCCTCCTAGGTTTCACCGAGTTCCTGTGGATGGATGGATGTGGCGGACGGCGGAGGCAGAGGCAATTTATAGACAAGCACCTAGGGCAAAAGCGAGCGCGAACCGGGCCCGGAGTGGGCTGGGCCGGTCGGCCCAGGCCGGCCGGCCCAGGCCCATTTCGGCCTGGTTCGGCCCCGGTTCGCTCCCCGGTTGCTTCTCGCGTGATCCCTTATTTGTGTGCACTTGCATGTGGGCCTTTGACATCGTTTCCTTCACGGTTTAGGCTTGAATCCTTGCCATGCAATCTTCGCTATTTTCTGGTTGAGTCCCTGAAGACTTGCACGTTGACGCTTCGGTCCTCGGGTCATTTGGAGTCATGTTCATCGTGTGTCTTGACTTGTGACGGGCTTCATGATCTTCTCTTGAAGTGCTTGGTGAACTTACCCCAAAAGTCTCCTCTTTAACGTTAATTTCCTACGTAAACAACAAACTCCAAAATCGACATGCAAGTTTGAACTTGTTACATCATTAGTATGCCTAGTGGCGGGTTAGTTGCAAATCATAATCGAAACCAATGTATAACAAGTACTCTAGGTTGACGGAAATTCACCGTCAACAGTTTGGTTGGGAACGCGAGTTGAAGTTGGCCCGATGCAGAACTCAGAAAAACAGTGCATCCTGCCTTTGACCAAGATTTTGGGTATCTACCACTCATAATTTGGAATGTCGCCAATTAGATGAAATGTGTTCCCGGAAATTCCTGGCAACTTTCTTATTGGCCGATTTTGAAGTACTTATGAAAAATTTGGAGAACACGCTAGATTACTGCAAGGAGGTCTAGGGTTCTAGGCGTTTGACTTTGGTTCTGAGGGGTTTGACCAATTATTGGGGAGTTTGACCATGGAATCATGTTAGCGAACATGCTTAGCTCCACTAATTAAGATGGTTACTATTGCTCAAAAATCCGAGGTGTTACAATGGGCATTGGGTAGGATTAGGGCGTGGGTAGAGCCGGACCCAAACTGAACCAAAGCTGGAAAATTGATTAATTAATTACCAGTTACTTTAACATTCGTGCAAATCACATGGGAACGACAACTAGAGCAAAACTCATTTAAAATTTTATTCTTTGTGGGGTGGAAAGAGAAGAACTTAGTAGTTCTTAGTAGAGCAACTCAAATAGGGTCCGTTTGGTAGGGCTTCGGCTCCGGAGCTGTTTTTGGCCGGAGCCCTACCAAAGGGGCTTGCGAAATGGCTCCTTGCCGGAATCCACCGGGAAAAGTGCTCTTTGGAGCACTTGGGACGGGGGGAGCCGGAAAACCGGCTCCTCCCCACCTATTGCCACCCCTGCCCCCGGTGGGGTCCATCGTGGTCGGCGGTTGCAGGGCGCGGGAAGAGGTTGCTGGGAGGCGCTGGAGGCTGCCGGCGGAGGTCGCGGGACGGCGCCGGAGGCCGCCGGCGAGAGCCGGACGACGCCGGCTTCATGCCGCCGCCGGAGCTCGACGCTAGTCGGCACCACCCGCGGCGGAGCTCGACGGCGGCTCTAGCGCGGTGCTCGGCGGCACCGGAGGATCTTCGCGCGTCGGCGCTCGGCACGGTTCCATCGCGGCGCTCGATGCGACTCGACGGCGGCTCCGGGACGGGAGCACGGAGGACGGCGCTGGAGGAGCTGGCGTGGAGGACGGGAGTGCGGAGGACGACGGCGTAGGGGAGAGCGCCGACGGGGGAGGATGCTGGCGTCCGACAGGCACACAGTGCAGGGGCGCGACGGGGCTCGGGCTCGGGAGGGATTTGGGAACTGAGTGGATGAGAACGAAGGAGAGAAAGGATAAGAAGGAGAGAGAAAAGGAAAAGAAGAGAAAAGAATAAGAGTAAGAAGAAAAGGAGGAAATAATAGGAAGGAAAAGAAAAAAAGAAAAAGAAAAGAAAGAAAATAAAATAGAAAAAAGAATGGCACTATGCACATTTCACCCTCTCCTCCACCTCACACAGCCAGGAGAATCTGTTTTGCCAAACGTTTCCCTAAAACGGATTCAACTCCCTCGCAGAATCCGCTCCACCAGCACAGCCGCAGCCGGAGCTGCCACAGCCGCAGCCGGAGCTCTGCTAAACGCACCCATACTATACTCTTGCACGCAATTTTCGTGCTCCTATAGTTCTCGTTACAAAAACACCAATAAATATACATGGAAAATTAAAAAACAAAGATGGATCAACAATTTGAGTTGCAATGAATTCTTGTGCAAGGGAAAAAAATCAACCTAGCTATAAACACATAGGTGGATCCTCACAAGATTTATGCATCTATAAGTTTTTTGGAGTAGCATAGAAGTAGTGGCGAAACTGGCGAGAAAATTAGGGGGGCAAACAAATATTTAAAGATCGAGGAATTTGACAATGACCGTAGCTACTTTTTCATTGTTTACGTAGACATACACTAGCTAGTCATGACTACAGTAATAATAATTATGCAATGGTGATAAAAATTGAATAATTTGCAAAAGTGATCAATATATCTTGCTCATTTAAATTTCACTATGATTCTTCGTGGTATTGAAATAATCAAAATAAATCTATCGTGATTTTTATGGAAATTTCTCTATGTGAGAAAAAAATTAAATTGGAGACAACTTAGTAGTGGTGGAGCCAAAATCAAAATAGTTGTATAATATAGTTATCAAATATGCATAATATACTCAAAATCATCCTGCGAATCATAATTGTATGAAAAATACATAAATGTAGTCACACAATATGCATAAATATACTAAAAACACCATAGGTAAAGACTTTATTCCAGGCGGCTGCACTCTCATTTCTAGTTACAGGCTTACAGCCCGCCGCTCAGCATACCATATGGTGGGGCCCATGATCTTATCTTGTTTCTTCCTCCTCCACTCGTTTTCCCCCACACGAGGGGCTCGCCATGGCACACGGTGGAGGGCCCCTGGGCTATCGTGCGCGGCTGCGGAACCCCGAGGAGGGCGCGCGGTCGCAGGGTCCTGACGAGGGAGCGCGACAGAGGGATCCCGACGAGGGAGCGCGGCGGGGATCCGGGCGCCAGAGAGGTAGGTGGCCTTCCTTGACAGAGCAGCGGCCTCGGGTTGCCCTTGATCCCCTCGATTCCTTAGGTCACCGCCGGGCGTTTCGATTCCTCCTCAGGTCACCAGCAGATGCGAGGGGAGCGAGACTCCATCGCCGGTAGCTGTAACACCCCGTGTTTTTGCTCCTTGGTGATTTGTGCTAATGACCCTCTTAACACCTCCACTAATTACCCATGAGAGCCCTAGGTTGACCCATGATCAAAACCCTCACTCAAAAACCCTAGTGACCCTTTGACCTCCTTGTGTCAGCCTAGAATTTGAGCACGTTCTCCAAAATGTCCCTAAACACTTCAAATTCGCCCAAAGGAAAAAATGTGTAGAATGTCAAGGCACACAACTTTGCTGTCGATTGGCATTTGAAATTCAAAGAAATTCTTGGTGAAAAATCCATTTGAATGCACTCGGCTCCTGTTCACCGGCGCCGAGAGAATTGCCAAGTTGCCATGAAATTTTTGCTCAATCCCTTGGGTAAAACCCCTATCAACCTTTGCAATTATGGAAGAGGGCTACTTGATCTACAACTTTGTTGTTCAGTGGAAGGCGTGGTTTAGTTTCAAATTTCGGAGAAAAACGTGTTTGAAAACTGTATCAGCAAATTGAAAATTGACGGGAACGTCGGAGCGCGCTCTGCCGCGACGTCGAGCGCGGCCACGTCGGCAAGCCGTCGTACGCACCGTACCCGCGTCAGGTGTGCACGCCGAGGCGCCGGAGTGACCATCGATCGCTGCGCCGCGACGGTGGGGAGCTCCCCATGACGGTCGTGGCAAGTGGACCGCGCCGGTGGCGCCAATCTCTCGCCGACGCACCACCCGTGGCGCGCCATTGGCCGCCGGAGCGGCGCACGTCGCCGGCCATGCCGTGACCCCTCCTCGCATGCGTGTGTCACCGGCGTGACCCCACTAGCCCCCAACCGACCTCCCGCGCGTATATAAGCCAGTCCTTGGCCCTGCCGTGCGCGCACGCACCCCGCCACCGAGCACCGCCGTCCGCCATTGACGCCGCCTCGGTGAGCTCATCGCCCCGTCCATTTCCCTGGCCACCTGAGCACGTCCAGACCCTCTCCTCGCACACACCGAGCTTGCACGCTCACGTGTTGGCCTAACCAAACTTCCTACTCGCCGAAGCCCGAGCTTCCGCGGTCACCGCCGGACCGCCATTGCCGAGCTCGCCCCTCTGCCGATCCTCCAAGCCCAGGGACCCCCCTAGCACCTTCCCAAGGCCGCATGGAAGCTGACCGTGCAACACATTGTTGAGTCCCGCCCCTATCGTCACCACCGTCCGAGCCTCCGCGGACGCGCCGCCGCTGTGCCGCTGTCGCCGCTCGCCGGCGACCTCCCCGGCCGAACCTCCACTACCAATCGATCGCGGGTAAAGCCAATCGCACTTCCCTGCCGCTTGTTTGCCTCCCCATGCCCCACCTCACTGCCAGCGAGCGCGCCACCGCCGTCGGGTACGGTGGGGAGGGAACCGAGGGCATAGTTGTGAAGGATTTAAAACTTCCAGGGGCCTACGTGCATAAAGATTCTATCTCCTTTTCTTGTGTTGGCTGAAACTTCTAAAATCGATATAAAATCATAGAAAATCCAAAAGTGGCAAACTCAATTTTGTGGTACTCAGTGTAACAAGAAATACGACTTTCTCCAAATATGTATATACTTTTGAGCTATAGTTTTTGCTTGAAAAATTGAAAAGTAAAATACCTAGATCTGTGGTTCTGCAAAATCCACACATGATATTGAGCTGGATTTTGGATATGTTGTGGGAAACAGCATGTTTAGGTTCTGTGCCAAAATTCGCACAAAGTTACTGAAGGAATCTTTTTATATAAATTATCTTGTGATATTGATAAATCTGCCTAGATGATTTTTGTAGCTTAAAATACAATTATTCTTGGGCCCAACTTCTGGATATTGTCATGTTATACCAAAATGCACCCTTGGTGAATTTACCATGATTTTATCTCTGTTAGAAATATTATTTACTAATTTATGCTTGTGTTTATTCATAAATGCATAGATTAAGATCTAGAATAGATCCAGGAGTGTTTGTTGGTTATTTAGGCTTGTTTTGGACCAAAGCATGTGTAGGAGAAATTTTAGGTTCATTTCTGTTATATTTATTTTAATATGCATTAATCCTCTATTTGCTAGCTGGAAATGCCTCTATTTTGTGCATTTAAATTCAGTGGTGCAAAAACTAGTTACTTGCTGTCCAAGGGAGTGTTCCTGGTCATTAGGGCCAGTGGGCACTGTTGGGCAAGTTTGAGATGTGTTTAGTTGATTAAAAGGTTGCAAACTAGATTAATCTAGTAAAGGAAAAATAGGAAAATACATCCTCTTGTGCATAAGTTAAAGAAATGAGATAGGAAAGTAAATTTGTAGCTTAAAAGTAAGGTTTCCTTGCTGTTTGTATCTAAATAAAATATTCTTTATAGATGTGTACACAATTACCATCATGAAAGTGTTGTATAGTCTTTTGTGCTTACTTTAAATGAGTAAATGTTTACATGCTTCTTTAAAGTGAATATGACCAACCCTATACAGCTTGTAGCTGTTGCTACTGTTTTATTATGTGAATAAAATTAATTCATTTGTATATATATGTACACAGCCACCGTTAAAAAGTCTAGCTAATAAAGCATCACACAATGCTCCTTTTTAGGAAGAGTATGCTGAATGTATCTTTATCTAGGTGAATGTGGTCAACCACGTACCCCATGGTTGCCAAAAGTGGTTTTGTGATGAATTAACTCAATCTGCCAATTAAGTCTTGCATTTGCATTCTCCGTGTAGATGTTCCCGACGGTAGCTATACGCTCGTGCCGGCTGACGAGGACGAGGGAGCAGGAGGAGACGTGCACTACGTGACCGTAGAGCAAGACCCGAGCCAAAGTCCGAAAGTTTGTGTGTCTTCTTGTGCTAACAAAGGCAAGCCCCGGTTTATTCATTAACCTATGTGTTTCTTTAAACTTCTGGATTTACTTCTTGTTATCTTATGTGCATTTACGTTCAGGAGTTGAATTGAAACCCTAGTTGCAGGATCCTTAAGTACCATGATCTTTCACTAGCATGTTAGGTCGCTAGTTGCTATGCTTTAAGGATCCGGTACAAGTCGAGTGATGTTCGTCACTCGCGAGAATAGGATCTCCTTTTTGGAATCACCTTATTGGTTAAATGGATTGCTCATGTGGTAAGAGCATGGGATTTGGGCTCCGGTCCAATGGCTTCGTTGGTTAAGTGTTTGAAAGTACAAAACACTTGTCGGAAATGGGTACGATGAGCCTAGTACCTAAATGAGGCGGTGCGGGGTTTTACTATCACTACTCTTAGGGTTGCGGCCCCGGGCTCACCACCCGAGTGCATGCGTGAGGCTGGGTGACCTTAGTGGCGTAGCCCAGATAAACCTTGTACTTAAGACTATGAGCTATTATCCCCAAATCGAAGAATGACGGGAACCGCCTGGTTGGTGAACTCTTGGTGAGGACACCTCCCGTGTGTTTAGGTCCACCTTGCAAGGTTATGAATCAATCGATTGTCGGCCTCTCACCGTCATCTGAGACTACTTACCCTACGGGCCATGATATCCCTTTATGATGGAACTTTGTGAAGATTATTACTTTGATTAATTGTTTGTACAACTTTGGTTGCAATAGTTTCTTATCTAGTAATGATTACTTCTACTAGAATGTCGGCGCGGAATGTGGTCCCGACACTAACCAGTAATGAGCGCCAAGGTCTATCCCTCAATGGTCGATGCTAAGCAATCAAAGACACAAGGTTTATCCTGGTTCCGGCCGGGGGCCGTACGTACAGCAGTGGTGTGTTCGGGGCACTATATTGCTCAGCACCAGTGGTGCCTGTAGTGGGGCAGCTACAAGCAAGGCGGGAGAGGAGGCGAGGCCTCCAAGTCCCTGGTGAAGTGGTTGAAGATGTTGTGGGAGAATTGGGGAATGTATGTGTGGTGTGTTGTATGTTGTCTGTTGTCTCCTGTCCTGTGTCCCCTGCGGCGGGGGAGTTCGCCTTCCTTTTATAGGCCAAGGAGAGGGCGAATTACATGCATGCCGCACTATTCAGCTACATGGGGAAGTATGGTGCACCGCGCGGTAGAGTAGGCAACCGCCTTGATGGTCCTTGCTGCGATCTGGCTATCATGGCATATCTTGTACCCGAACAGTGGTGGCTTCGAGGGTAGGAGTGCAGTGGTTGGCCGTGATGCCCTCAGGCGGGCTCGAGGGGGTTGCTGACGACGATCCGTACGAGACACAGTGGCAGGCGTGGTGGCGTCCCGTTCTCGCACGCCTCACGCGCGCCGGGAGTTGTTACCACGGTGCCGGCGTGGGGTTGTACGCGCGGGGGCGGCCGCTGCCGGTTAAGCGCGTGGCGGGGATGGCGCCCCGCCGGCCTAGCGTCTTGACCTGGCCCCCGCAAGGTCACGGGAAAGCATTTCGAGGGTGTGGCCGGCCCCCCTTCGAGGGCTTGACACGTTAGCCGTACGGGAGTAGGCGGCGCGGCGTCACGGGGCTGACACCGGCCATGTCGCACAGTCTCCCACAGTGGCGGGGATGGGTTCCCCCTAGGGAGTTGGTGCAGCATGACCGGGGCGTGAGTCCCGTGCGCATGATGGCGCCGCCCCGCCGTTGTCGAGCATTAAATGCCCGTGCCCGCGTGCGGGAACGGGCATGCGCGTGCGGGCGCCCTCGAGCGAGGCGGAGCCCGCTCGAGGGAGGCGTGTACCCTCGAGCGGGGCAGAGCCCGCTCGAGGGAGGTGTGTACCCTCGAGCGAGGCGGAGCCTGCTCGAGGGGACTTTTGAGTGGGCCGCCTTGGTGGGCCGCGGGGGTCACCGCGGCGTGGGCCGTGCCCCGTGTGCGCTTAAGCAAGATGCGCTTAGCTTTGGTTTTTTGCAGGTTTTAAGCGGGATTTCCCCATTTGTTTAAGGGGACCCCAGGGCTGTCCCCGACAGTAGCCCCCGAGCATCTGCGGGTCCGCCGGCCAGGCTCCCGCAGATGCTGGAGCCTACCGGTAGGACGTCCTTCCCCCTGGTTCGCAAACGCTTTCCGTGGGGCTGCGTCAGCGGACCCGCGGGTCTAGCCCCCGAAGCCCTGTAGGAGCGTGAGTGCTCCTGCAGGGGTTTTACCGCGGGATTTGGTCAGAGGGCGTGGTGCATATTCCAACCGGCGTCGGCGATGTTTCAGCCGGCTTCGGTGACGCACGCGCAGCTGGCACTATCCGCGGCCGGCGCAATCCAGGGGGTGTAGCCGTGCGCCGAGCCCCCGAGCCTGGGCCCGTTCGAGGCGATCGGGTAGAGCTCTACGACTTGTTTTTAACGCGCCCTCGCCGTCCCTCCGCGGGACGGAGGGTGAGGTTTCCGCAACCCCCATCGATCGGGTCGCGGATTGCGGATTCCTCGTTGAGCTGTTAGTGGGTGGTTCGAGTGGACGCCCATGCCCCGTTCGATAAGGGTAGGCTGCGCAGTCTGGGGACGCGTACATTAAAGCGCTTGCGTGGGTTTGCTAGGTGGGGCTCGGTCCCATTCGCTAGGGACCGAGGGCGCGGAAGCTCTCCCTCGGTGGGATCCCCCCGGCTAGCTGCCCTCGCTGGCTCTCGAACACGACATGTGGGGCACCCTCGAGCCGGCGGGCTCGAGGAACGGCTCGAATGCGCGTGCCCTCGTCGTCCCTGACTCTGGTGATCTGGGGCGCCTGTTCGAACCCGTCGAGGGTCAGGCTTCGAACCTCTGATCAGTAGGGCCGTGCGGGGCGGCGGCTAGGCGCTCCCGTCTTTGCATCTGCCAGTTTCGAGGGTCCCTGACCGTGTCAGCCCTCGAAATGCTGATCAGTAAAATAGTGCGGGGTGGCGTCTAGGCGCTCTCATCTTTGCATCTGCGAGTTTTCGAGGGTCCCTGACCGTGTCAGCCCTCGAAACGCTGATCAGTAAAATAGTGCTGGGTGGCGGCTAGGCGCTCCCGTCTTTGCATCTGCGAGTTTTCGAGGGTCCCTGACCGTGTCAGCCCTCGAAACGCTGATCAGTAAAATAGTGCGGAGTGGCGGCTAGGCGCTCCCGTCTTTGCATCTGCAAGTTTTCGAGGGTCCCTGACTGTGTTAGCCCTCGAAACGTTGATCAGTAAAATAGTGCGGGGTGGCGGCTAGGCGCCCCCGTCTTTGCATCTGCGAGTTTCGAGGGTCCCTGACCGTGTCAGCCCTCGAAACGCTGATCAGTAAAATAGTGCGGGGTGGCAGCTAGGCGCTCCCGTCTTTGCATCTGCGAGTTTCGAGGGTCCCTGACTGTGTCAGCCCTCGAAACGCTGATCAGTAAAATAGTGCGGCGAAGGTACCTGTGGTGCCTGTTTTACTTCAAACGGGCCCCGAGGTTCCCGGCCGACGCTTGCACCCTTTGAGTGCCGAATTTTTTCTGAGCCAGGGGCTCGCGCCGCTCGAGGGTCTTCTTTACTTAGTAAGGGACCAGGCCATTTAATGCTCGCAGTCGCGGCTATAGTTTCGCGCCGCGGGCGCGCCTTTTTAGGCTCTGCAACCGCGCGCGTAGTGGGCGGCGTGGGCAGGAGGATGTGACCGCCTGCCACGGCCCTCCCGTTTCTACGCCGTGATGATGGCCTGGGAGCGGTTGCGTGGCCGTCGCGGTCGTGGTGGGGCCTGTCCGTCAGCGAGGGAATATTCCTCCTGCAGTTAATGCGCGCGGGGTGCACGCTCCGGAGAGCACGCCCGCGTCCTATAAATCTGACGAGTGGGGAAAATGACGGTTTTTTACCTTAGCGTTCGCCATTCTTGCTCCTTGCGCCCCAGCCCCCGAGCCGTTCTTGTCCAAGCAGCTTTCCGCCTTCGGAGCTCTTCTTGTTCCTTGTGCTTCGCTTCCCCGCCCGTTCGCATGGCGCCTCAGCAGCCTCTCACCATCGTCGCACTACTAGATTTTCCCCCTAATGCAACGCACAAAATGTGTTGCAATATGCCATATTTGGTTGCAATAGACACAATTGCAACCAAATTATTCTGTGGGCCATGGGATGCGAAAGGCCGCGTTGCATTAGGGTATTGCGTCGTTGTCCATCTAGTGGTTGCCAAAGTTGTTTTGTTACAACGTAACGCAACGTTGCAATTAGGTTTTTTTACAACGCTTGTTCTGATTGCAAAGTGTACTATTGCGACACATCTGTGGTGTTGCCAAAGGTGCAATTGCAACGTTTCTGTTTCGTTGCAAGTTATAGTATTGCTACGCACTTACTTTGGTTGCTATTGGTTGAACCTCGTCTACTACCACGAAAGTAATTTGGTTGCAATATGTAGTATTGTCTGATGCCACGAAATTGGTTAGTTGATATAGGTGGTCTCCTCTATTGCCACAAAAGTTGATTTCGATGTGATAGGTAGCATTGTCTGATGCCACGATATTGGTTACATTGCTTTAGGTGGTATCCTCTATTGCCACGTAATTTGATTGGTTGTAATATGTGGTCCTCCGTTGCCGTGGGAGCGCTCGTCGGCGACGCGGCTGGCGCTGGGCCAGCTGGTAACCGCCGGTCAACTGGCGGCGAACGAGGATAGTCGGCTGGCCGAGTGGATCGTGCTGCCGGGAAGGGACCACGCGCCCAACCCTCCGAACGGCTACGTGGTCAGCTTCATCCGCTTCCACGAGCGGGGCTTCATGGCGCCGGCGATCCGTTCCATGCGGGCTCTCTGCCTCCACTACGGCGTGGAGCTCCACAACTTCGCGCCCAACGCGATCTCGCGGGCGGCCACGTTCGTCGGCGTCTGCGAGGGCTTTCTGGGGATCCCAGTGAACTGGGATCTCTGGGTCCACCTCTTCCGCGGGGAGCTGTTCACGCAGTCGACGTCGGAGCCGAGGACCCGCCGCGCGGTGCGCGCCGGCGGCCTGTCGCTCGCCTTGCGGGTCCAGCGCAAGGACGACTACATCCCCTGCACGATGACGACCAATAATGCAGGCTGGGAGCGGGGGTGGTTCTACCACCGCAACGACGAACCCGGCCTCCCCCCTTACACTGGCCTGGTGCTCCGGGAGAGGCCCGTCTCCTGGCACCACTGGGTGTCTCCACCCCAGCAACAGAGGCGGTTGGACTCGCTCCTGGCCGCGCTGAGGGATCTGGCGGGCCGCGGGCTGACCGCTGCAGTCGTCCTCGCCCACCTCCATCATCGACGGATCGCCCCTTTGATGGAAAGGCCGCTCCGCATCTTCGAGATGACCGAGACGGCAGACCCCGTCGCGTTGGCGAGGTCGCGGACGCTGCAGAGTCCCCTCATGCGGGATTACGCGGCTACCCGGACGCGGAGCGCCGTCGACCCCAAGTCCGTGCACACCGACAGGTCCTTGTGGGATCTTGAGATGTTGCCCACTGGCCAGCTGGTGAGTGGAGTTCTTGATTCCATTTCGATTTTGTCAGTTCCCCGGGTTGTTGACACTTTTTCAATGTTTTGTCTGCAGCTGGTGAGCGTGAGCGCCGCAAAGTCTGTGCCGCCCACTCCCCGCTCTCGCGCACTCGCGCGCGCGGCGCAGCGGCGCGAGCGGGAGCGAGTGGCTCGCAAGAGGGAGCGCGCGACGCGGCACAGGGAGCGCCGCGAGCGGAGGGAGCGAGGAGTACCGGTTGCGCGAGCGCAGGGGGCTCTCCTCACCGGGGACCGAGGAGTACTCGTCATCGGACGAGGAGGAGGAAGGGGAGGAAGAGGAGAGGGGGCAGGGCCTCCCCGATAGGTGGGAGCCTGCACCCCCGTCACCGGAGCTGGCTCCGGTGATAGGAGCAGCATCGCCTGGGGCGGGCGCGGAGGCGCCCGCCGCCGCGGAAATCGACACCGGAGCGGCGCGGGCCGCGGGGGCGCGCGCGCGCGCCCCGCGAGGTGCGCACGGCCGACGCGCCCACGCACGGTCGAGGCCCGCGCGCGCGGTGGAGGCGGCCGGAGGTGCGGCGGCGACCGTGCGGCGCCGCGCCCGCATCGTCGGTCGGGGCCTCGAGGAAGAGGAAGTGCGCCTTCTCCTCTTCGAGGTGCGGGATTCGTCCTCTCGAGAAGTTGCGTGCCTAATAGGTAGGGATTTGACGATTTTCTCGTATTTGCGCAGGGTGGTGCCAACTGTGCCTCCCCTCACACCGGCCAAGGTGTTGAGGGCGGACGCGTCCGTCCCCACCCGGCGGCGTTCGTCGAGGGCGCCGCGGGCGGGGGCGGCGCGCGCGGCGGCGGCGGGCGAGAGCTCTCAAGGTGCGGGGCCGAGGCCTCGAGGTCGCAGTCGGTGGTTTCACCCCTCGCGCCGCGGCCGGCGGTCGTCGAGGAGCCACGAGGCGCCGGTCGTGGTGGAGGCGCGGCCGGCGGCGCCGGCGGCAACGTCCGCCGTGGAGGGCCACCCGCGCCCACGACCGTAGAGACGCGGCCGGAGGCGGCGGCCGTAGCGCCGCGGCGGGAGCTTGCGGCCACGGAGGCGCGGGTGGAGGCGCGGCGGGGGCCCGCACCCGCCGGCCGGCTCCCGGCGGTGGTGGTGGAGATCCCGAATGACGACTCCCCGCCGCCCGGGTGGGACCAGTGGGTGAGCTTCCCCACGCCGTCCTCCGAGTCCCAGGAGGGGCTCTTGTGAGGCGGCGGGATGGCCACATGGTGGCAGGAGGCCGAGGGCACGGCGCCGAGGCCTCTTCTTCCCGTGCCGGCCGCCCCGCTCAGGGAGAGGGGCGCGTTGATGGTCCGCCCGCCTTCGCCGACGCCCAGGAGGAGCAGGAGCTGTGGGAGGAGCTCCGCGACCACGGCGCTGCGCTCAACCGAGCGTTGAATGAGGCGCTGCGGATCCATGGCGGCCCTGCGTGGCGCGTTTTCCAGGTGAGGCACCGTTGTCTATTTCTTTTGATTTCGTCATCTTCATGTTTGTTCCCAGTTGCGCGACGCTCACCGGGTTCGGTTTGTTGGCGGCAGGAGCTCAAGCATCGCGCCCTCAACAAGTATGGCGCCTTTGACGAGATGAGCGCCGAGCTCCGCCGTCTCCAGGAGCAGGGTGACGCCTTCGTCGCGCTCGCGGAGGCCCTGAGGACGCCAGACGGCTGGCTGTCATACCGGGCGGAGGCCCTGCGCGACCAGCTCCAGGAGTGCGAAAGGGAGGCCCCTGCGCGCCCCTCCACTCTCGAGCGGATTTGCACGGCCCTCATCGAGCGGGATGAGGCGCTGCAGCAAGCGCGGGGGGACCTGGAGAGGATGCGCACCCTAGCGACTAACTGGGAGGTGGAGGTGGCTGCCGTCCGCAGCGACAACCTAGAGCTCCATTCGTTGCTTCGGGGGGCGCAGGCCCAGCAGAGTCAGGCTGAGGAGCGG
This sequence comes from Cenchrus americanus, assembly GCA_947561735.1. NCBI lineage: Eukaryota > Viridiplantae > Streptophyta > Magnoliopsida > Poales > Poaceae > Cenchrus > Cenchrus americanus. Next base: position 24,295,376 of record OX387241.1, on the reverse strand, counting down.
GCGCGCGCGGCCGAGCAGAGGGCCAAGGAGGCCAACGAGCTGAAGGCCACCCTCGACGCCAAGATTGCGGCGCTCGCCATCGCGGAGTACCGGCTCCTGCAAGAGCGTACCGCCCGCCAGGGGGCTGAGGGGCAGCTCCAGCAGGAGCGGGCTGCTCTTGCCGACGCCCAGTCGGCGCTCGAGCGGGAGCGCATCGCTCGCGAGGCGGCGTAGAAGTCGCTGGAGGAGCGGAATGCGGAGTTCTTGAAGCTCGAGGGCGAACTGGTGGTCCTCAGCATCACAAGCGCGAGCCAGGAGCAGGCCCTCAAGGAGCAGAGCGACACCGTCAACGGCCTTCAGCAGGCGGTCGAGGCCGAGCGCCGCGCCCTCGAGGTGGAGAGGAAACAGGTCGAAGGTAGGTCACTGTTTGTCTTTTGTTTTGCTGATTTTCCCTTAGAGGGTTCGTCCCCTTTTCTGATTTCTCTCTTGCTGGCAACGTTCAGGCCTGCGCACCGCGCTGGGGCACGCGACCGACCGTGCCGAGGCGCTGCAGGCCTCCTACAACTCCTCCGAGCAGGAGCTGCTGGAGCTGCGCTCTGCGGCCCTCGAGACCTGCCAGGCCGTGGAGGAGGGCGAGGCGCAGGCTGGGAGCTCGCTGGCCAGCCGCCTGCGCGCCCTTGGCGGGCACGTCTCTGGGCGCATGCGCCGGGCTCTGCACCTCGGCGTCCTGAAGGCTCTCGGGGTGGTGCGATCTCATTACGAGATCAACTTCGAGGCCGTGGCGGAGGGCTACATCGTCCCCGAGGGCGTTGAGGACGAGGTGGCGATGGAGCGCGTGGATGCGTTAGCTGCTGACGCTGCCGAGGCGCTCGCCGAAGCCTTCGAGGAGTTTCTGTTCCCGGATGCCGCCGACGCCGATGCTCCGCCAGCCTGAAGGTTGCCGGGCGCAAAGCCCTTTTTGTTTGTGTGTTAGTGTATGGGCCGCATGGCCATGTAAATGAACGAATCGTTTTTTTTCAAACGTTTGTGAAAGCGAAATGGTGTCCTTTATTTTATTGCGCTGTTTTGTTTCTCCTTCTTCCTAAGTAAATTCGAGTTAGGGAAGTTCGATTTTCGCGAGCCGCCTGCTGGGCCGGAGGCAAGAGAGAAGGGCCATATCCTCGCGGAGGCGTAGGCTATCTCTGACTCGCGTGTCCTTTCCGCTAGGCTGCCTGCGCCCTGTTCGAATTTTGCTCGAGGCCGAAGTCGAACCGTACTTAGCGTGCGTGGATTTTTGCGAAAAATGGGACCATTTTTGGGGGGTGCCCCCCGTAGTAGCCCCCGAGGGTGACTTGGGTTTCAGGGGAAAGCCGAGTTGCCCTTTTTATTGAACTGGTGATGTTTACATGGTCGTCGCCAACTGGGGTGTTGGGCACATGATTTACAACAAAAGACTTGGAAATCGTAGCTAGGGATAGAAGCGACGTAGCTGTTGGATGTTCCAAGCGTTGGTGAGTTCCTCGCCGTCCTCGTTGGCTAGCTTGTATGTTCCGGGCTTGAGCACCTTCACCACGACGTAGGGTCCCTCCCACAGAGGTGATAGCTTGTGGCGTCCTCGGTAGTCTTGGCGTAGCCTTAGGACCAAATCCCCCTCGCTGAAGTCCCGCCGGCGTATCTTCCGTGCCTGGTAGCGCCTGAGGGACTGCTGGTATCTTGCGGAGTGCATTAAAGCCACGAGGCGCGCTTCATCCAGCTGGTCCAGTGAGTCCTCGCGGGCTCGCTGGTTGGCGTCCTCGTCATAGCCTCGTACCCTGGGTGACCCATATTCTAAGTTCGTGGGGAGCACGGCCTCCGCGCCATGGACTAGAAAAAACGGGGTGAACCCAGTGGCTCTGCTTGGGGTGGTCCTTAGGCTCCATACGACTGCAGGCAATTCCTGGAGCCATTTTCGACCAGACTTATTCAGCTGGTCGAAAATTCTGGGCTTAAGGCCTTGTAGGATCATGCCATTGGCACGTTCTACTTGGCCGTTGGTCTGTGGGTGTGCCACAGCTGCCCAGTTCACACGGATGTGGAATTTGTCGCAAAACTCTAGGAATTTCCTGCCCGTGAACTGAGACCCGTTGTCGGTGATAATGGAGTTCGGCACTCCAAAACGATGGACGATGTCAGTGAAGAACGTCACTGCCTGTTCCGCCCTTAGATTCGTAATGGGGCGTACTTCTACCCACTTGGAAAATTTGTCGATTGCGACCAGCAGGTGGGTGAAGCCCCGGGCGCCTTTCGCAAGGGCCCGACAATGTCCAGCCCCCACACGGCGAAAGGCCATGTGATGGGGATGGTCTGCAGGATGTGAGCAGGGAGGTTGGATTTGCGGGCGTAGAATTGGCGCCCCTCGCAGGTGCGTACGATCTCGCTGGCATCCGCGACCGCAGTGGGCCAGTAAAAGCCCTGGCGGAACGCGTTGCCTACGAGGGTGCGGGGCGCGGCGTGGTGGCCGCAGACGCCCGCGTGAATGTCCCGGAGGAGCTCGCGCCCCTCGGGGATGGTCACGCATCGCTGCAGGATGCCGGAAGCGGCGCGCTTGTACAGCTCGCCGTCGACGAGGGCAAAAGACTTGGCCATCATGGCGATGCGCCTGGCCTCGGACCGGTCTGAGGGGAGTTCCCCTCGGGCCATCCAAGCGATATACTTGTTGCGCCAATCCGCCCGATGGGGGCTGGCTCGACATCCATCACTTCGGCCTCATCGGCGCCGTACCCCTCGAGGAGGGAGAGCACGTACGCCTCATTCGAGGGGTCCTCATCCATGGGCTCCGCGCCTGCTGGATTCGAGGGAGCCCTCGAGGGTTCCGTGTGGTTCGAGGGGTGCGGCTCGAGAGTGACGGAGGGCTGGGCGACATCTCGGGCAAAAACGTTCGGGGGGACAGTGATCCGCCCAGACGCGATCTTTGCCAGCTCGTCCGCCTCCTCGTTGTACCGGCGGGGCACGTGATTGAGCTCGATGCCGTAGAACTTGTCCTCGAGGGCTCGCACGGCCTTGCAGTATGCTTCCATCTTATCATCGTGGCAGCTCGCATTTTTCATGACTTGGTCGATCACGAGCTGCGAATCCCCCCGTACGTCGAGGCGCTTGACGCCTATCTCGATGGCGATCTTGAGGCCGCAGAGAAGGGCCTCGTACTCAGCCATGTTGTTCGACGCGGGGAAGTGGAGACGTACTGCATACCGCATGTGTTCCCCGAGGGGTGACACGAAGAGCAGGCCCGCGCCCGCCCCAGTCTTCATCACCGAGCCGTCGAAATACAGAGTCCAGCACTCTGCCTGGATCTGCGGCGGCGGCAGTTGCGTGTCCGTCCACTCGGCGACGAAATCCGCCAGGATCTGGGACTTGATGGCCTTGCGCGGGGTGTAGGCGAGTGTTTCGCCCATCAGCTCCACCGACCACTTGGCGATTCTGCCCGCCGCGTCCGGATTGCGGATGATCTCCCCCAGCGGGAAGGAGGAGACCACCGTGACAGGGTGGGCCTCGAAGTAGTGGCAAAGTTTGCGCCGTGCAAGGACCACCGCGTACAGCAGCTTCTGGACTTGAGGGTAGCGTGTCTTGGTGTCGGACAAGACTTCGCTGATGTAGTACACCGGCCGCTGGACCGGCAGGGCGTGACCTTCCTCCGCGCGCTCTACCACGATCACGACGTTGACCACCTGGGTGGTCGCGGCCACGTAGAGTTGCAGAGGTTCGCCGTCCTGCGGTGGTGTGAGGATCGGGGCGTGAGTCAAGGACTCCTTCAGCTTGTCGAGCGCCTCCTGGGCCTCGGTGGTCCAGGAGAAGCGCTCGTGCTTCTTGAGGAGGCGGTAGAGGGGCAAGCCTTTTTCGCCGAGCCGCGAGATGAAACGGCTCAAGGCGGCAAGGCACCCCAGCACCTTTTGTACCCCTTTGAGGTCCCGAATTGGACCCATTCGCTCGAGGGCCACAACCTTTTCGGGGTTGGCCTCGATGCCTTGCTGGGAGACTATGTATCCTAGGAGCATGCCCCGCGGCACACTAAAGACACATTTTTCGGGGTTCAATTTTACCCCGTTGGCCCGCAGGCAGCCGAATGCGATGCTGAGATCGCCAACCAGGTCGTCCGCCTTCCTGGTTTTCACGACGATGTCATCTACGTACGCCTCAACGGTCCGCCCGATGTGGTCTCCGAAAACGTGTTGCATGCAGCGTTGGTACGTTGCGCCTGCATTCCAGAGGCCGAACGACATCGTGACGTAGCAAAACATCCCGAACAGCGTGATGAATGAAGTCGCGAGCTGGTCGGACTCTTTCATCTTGATTTGGTGGTACCCGGAGTAGGCATCAAGGAGACAAAGTAGCTCACACCCGGCGGTCGAATCAACAATTTGATCGATACGTGGCAAAGGAAAAGGAACTTTGGGACATGCTTTATTAAGACTGGTGTAGTCCATACACATCCGCCACTTCCCGTTCTTTTTCTTTACTAGTACAGGATTGGCTAGCCACGTAGGGTGGAACACTTCCTTGATGAACCCGGCCTCGAGAAGCTTCCGCAGCTCCGCTCCGATCGCCCGCCGCCGCTCCTCGTCGAAGCGGCGGAGCCGTTGCTGCACGGCGTGGGAGTGAGGCAGGATGTCAAGGGAGTGCTCGGCGACCTCCCTCGGGATGCCCGGCATGTCCGAGGGGCTCCACGCGAAGATGTCGGCGTTGGCGCGGAGGAAGTCGATGAGCACCACTTCCTATTTCGGGTCGAGGGTAGAACTGACCCTCAACACCTTGCCCTCGGGGGTGGCAGGGTCGAGGGGCACTTCCTTGGTCTGCTCCGCGGCCTCGAAGTTGCCGGCGTGCTTGGTGGTGGAGTCGAGGTCCTCGTTGACCATCTTCTCCGAGGTGGTCACCAGCGCTTCATCCAGCGCCAATGCTTCCGCGTGCTCAACGCATTCGACGTCACAGTCGAACGCGTGCTCGATGGATGAGCCCACGGTGATGACGCCGTTCGGTCCTGGCATCTTCATTTTGAGGTAGGTGTAGTTCGGGACGGCCATGAACTTGGCGTAGCAAGGCTGCCCAAGTATGGCGTGGTAGGCGCCCCGAAACCCCACCACCTCGAAGGTGAGCATCTCCTTGCGGAAATTGCTCGGTGTGCCGAACCAAACAGGCAGATCGATCTGCCCGAGGGGCTGGACGCGCTTGCCTGGCGCGACGCCATGGAATGGCGTCGTCTGCCGGGCCGCACTCGGTCCAACCCGATCCCCGAGCAGGCGTAGCGTGTGCGTGTAGAGGATGTTGAGGTTGCTGCCCCCGTCCATCAGGACCTTTGAGAACCGCGCGTTCCCAATGACCGGGTCGACCACCAGTGGGTACTGGCCCGAGTTAGGGATGCGGTTCGGGTGATCTTCACGGCTGAAGGTGATGGAATCCTCCGACCAGTCAAGGAAGGAGGGAGGCGCCTTCTCCGCGGCGAGGACCTCGTGTCGCTCCCGCTTGCGCTGGCGGCTCGACATGTCGACGGTCGCCCCCCCCCCGAAGATGAGGAACACGTTCTCCACGGCGGGGAAGCCGCCGGCGTCGCCATCTCTTCCATCCTTCTTGGCCTCTGCGTCCTTCACGGCGGCGCGGCCGTAGAACTTTTTGAGCATATCGCACTGCTCGAGGGTGTGGTTCACTGGAGTTTTGTGATATCGACATGGCTTCTTTAGCATGTCGTCGAACACCCCCAGACCTCGAGGGGCCGGTCGAGGGCCCCGTCGAGCCGGGTCAACAGCAAGGGCCTCGGCGTCGTCGCCGTTGCGTCCCTGCTCGCGCGCCTCGCGGCGCGGCTTCTTCCCTTTCTTGCCCCACTTGTCCTTCCGGTGGGGCTCCCTGGACTTGCTGCCCTCCGCGGGCATGTCGTCCGAGCGCTTGCCCTTTGTGCCGTCGAAGATCGCCCCCCACGGCCTCTTCACCTGAGGCGAAGCTGGTGGCGATGTCGAACAGCTCATTCGAGTCCGCCGGCGGGCTGCGCCCCAAATCGCGCACGAGATCCCGGCACGTGGTGCCCTCGAGGAAGGCATGCACAATCTCGGATTGCGCCACGCTTGGGAGCTCCGTGCGGCCGCTTGGAGAAGCGTCGTATGAAGTCCCGAGCGACTTGTCGGGCTTCGGGTGCGGGAGCGCGAGTCCCGAGGAGTTCCCAGGGCGTACATACGTACCCTGGAAGTTGCCCACGAACGTGCGGACCAAGTCTTCCCAGTTATGGATCTGACTGGCCGGCAGATGCTCGAGCCATGTCTGGGCTGAATCGCCGAGGTGCAGGGGGAGGTTGCGGATGATGACTTCGTCGCTGGTGGCCCCGCCTAGCTGGCATGCTAGGCGGTAGTCGTTAAGCCACACGCGGGGATCTGTCTCCCTGTTGTACTTGACGATGGTCGTGGGTTGGTAGAACCGCTGGGGGAAGGCCGCCGCGCGGATCTCCCAGCTGAACACACGGGTTCCCAGGGGTTCCGGCGTCGGCGAGCGGTCTTCATCGCTATCGTAGCGTCCACCTCGTCGAGGGTGGTAGCCTGCCGCCGCTCGCACATCCGCTTTGCTCGTCCGCCGAGCGTTGATGACGTTGCGGGCGTCGCCGTCCCGTGCTCTGCGCGTGTTGAGGAGTCGTTCTTTCACCGGTGTGCGTCCCGGGTTGGCGGGTCGCTCCGCCTGTGTGGACCGAGGGTTCGCCCCCCTGTGCGCCCCCATCTCCCCGCGTGTCTCCTTGCTGGCGGATGCGAGACGCTGAGCTCTCGGCCTGCTGGACGGCCGCTTGCTCGATGAGCGCCTGCGCCTCACGGTGCAGGTTCCGCACCTCGGGTGTCGAGGGGGCGGGCATGGCCCGCAGTAGCGTCGCGGCGGCAATGAGCTTATGGCTCGCTCGCGGAGGCGTGTCCGGGTTGTCGACGTTGAAGTCGGCGTTGATGCGGTCGCGGGCCTGTATGCCCAGCTCCCGCGCGCGCTCGCCGCGCGCAGGGGGCTTCCCCCGCCATAGAGGCGTGGAGCAACCGTACCGTTCGATACTCCTCCGCCAGCTTGGCTTCGAGTTCGCGGGCTTGGGCTAACTGCACGTCGATGTCGGCCCCAGCAGTGGTGCTCGGTCCCGCTTCCAGGCGCGGAGCGATCCCTGGGGTGGGCGCAACTTCCCCGTCGCCGGCGCCCGCTGCGCCGGTGGCGTTTGCTGGGTCGTTGGCGATGACGACGCAGCATTCCCGCGCGGGGTCGTAGCTCCCGGTGCTGGAGTCGTTGGAGCAACCGAACCAGTAGTCCGTGGCGTCGAGAAATCACCTGAACATTACCGGGTTTGGTACGCCGGAAAAGTCCCACTCCGCGTACCCGTGCAGGTTGGCGGGTGGCAACGCATCGAGAGAGCCTAGGGACGACTCATCGCCAGCGGAGGCGCTAGGATCCCTGGCGATGTAGACGTGACGGCCAGGGGGAACCCTGCGCATCGTGGTGTTGACGTTGGCGATGTAGGCCGTCGTAGCGCCGCGCAGACCGATGGGGAAACACGGTCCGGAGACCACGCGTTCCCCCGCCGGGGCGGCGGCCGTCGTGCCGACGGGCGCGTCGTGTTGGGAGGTGGCGCGTTCGCCTTGCCGCCGCCCGACCGCGCCCGGCGTGAGCGCCGACCGGAGTGGCGGCGACGCCGTGACGCCGACGGACCCGCGGCGTCCGCGCCGGCGGGCGTTTGCGTCGTGGCGATGCGCACAGCGGCGACCGGGGCGGACCCGGCTTGGCGCCGCGCATGGAGCTCCTCACGGTTGGTGAGGCGCATCAGGTAGCCGTTCCCCGTGGCCTGAAAGTTCAGGCCCCCGAACCGAATTTCGAACCCGGCGGGGAGGGGGTCCGAGCTGCCCATGGAGTAGCGCGTACCGCGGTACTCGGTGCGAATCACCATGGAGGGAGTTGACGGTGGATTGACCTTAGGCGCTTGTCTGACCCACGGTGGGCGCCAACTGTCGGTGCGGAATGTGGTCCCGACACTAACCAGTAATGAGCGCCAAGGTCTATCCCTCAATGGTCGATGCTAAGCAATCAAAGACACAAGGTTTATCCTGGTTCCGGCCGGGGGCCGTACGTCCAGCAGTGGTGTGCTCGGGGCACTATATTGCTCAGCACCGGGGGTGCCTGTAGTGGGGCAGCTACAAGCATGGCGGGAGAGGAGGCGAGGCCTCCAAGTCCCTGGTGAAGTGGTTGAAGATGTTGTGGGAGAATTGGGGAATGTATGTGTGGTGCGTTGTATGCTGTCTGTTGTCTCCTGTCCTGTGTCCCCTGCGGCGGGGGAGTTCGCCTTCCTTTTATAGGCCAAGGAGAGGGCGAATTACATGCATGCCGCACTATTCAGCTACATGGGGAAGTATGGTGCGCCTCGCGGTAGAGTAGGCAGACGCCTTGACGGTCCTTGCTGCGATCTGGCCATCATGGTGTATCTTGTACCCGAACAGTGGTGGCTTCGAGGGTAGGAGCGCAGTGGTTGGCCGTGATGCCCTCAGGCGGGCTCGAGGGGGTTGCTGACGACGATCCATACGGGACACAGTGGCAGGCGTGGTGGCATCCCGTTCTCGCACGCCTCACAGCGCCGGAGCTGTTACCACAGTGCCTGGCGTGGGGTTGTACGCGCGGGGGCGGCCGCCTGCAGTTGCGGTGGCGGGGGATGGCGCCCCGCCGGCCTAGCGTCTTGACCTGGCCCTGCAAGGTCACGGGAAAGCATTTCGAGGGTGTGGCTGGCCCCCCTTCGAGGGCTCGACACGTTAGCCGTACGGGAGTAGGCGGCGCGGCGTCACGGGGCTGACACCGGCCATGTCCCACAGTCTCCCACAGTGGCGGGGATGGGTTCCCCCTAGGGAGTTGGTGCAGCAGGACCAGGGCATGAGTCCCAGGCGCATGATGGCGCCGCCCCGCCGTTGTCAGAGCATTAAATGCCCGTACCCGCGTGCGGGAACGGGCGTGCGCGTGCGGAGCGCCCTCGAGCGAGGCGTAGCCCGCTCGAGGGAGGCGTGTACCCTCGAGCGGGCGCAGCCCGCTCGAGGGAGGTGTGTACCCTAGAGCGAGGCGGAGCCTGCTCGAGGGGACTTTTGAGAGGGCCGCCTTGGTGGGCCGCGGGGGTCACCGCGGCGTGGGCCGTGCCCCGTGTGCGCTTAAGCAAGATGCGCTTAGCTTTGGTTTTTTGCAGGTTTTAAGCGGGATTTCTCCATTTGTTTAAGGGGGCCCCAGGGCTGTCCCCGACATAGAACATGAGCTAAAATATTGGAAGTAAGGATTCACTACTTAGCAGGTTTTTGGAAAACAAACCTACTAGCCAAAAGCCATGCATGATTAGAGGTAAAGTCTTTCTTTTAGACGGGTAAGTCTTGTTGAGTATTAGCATACTCAGCCTTGCTTTATAAATGATGTTTCCAGGTAATGCATGTGATGTGTGGCCCGGAGAACTTCCACCCGGCTAGGAGCTGGAATGGGTGGATGACGAAGAGTGATTGCATCATGGATAGGCCTCCTATGATGTGATCGTACTGTTTAGTTATCTTCCACTGTTTTCAATAAAATCTGAACCATTTACTTTCATGTCAAAGAACTATGTTTGTAATAATGGTCCCTACAGGGATGTGATGGTTAATTTGTAAGGCACTCTGGACTCTCCTTCGTGGGGGTTTTAATGCATACGTTCAATCCTCTCTGTGATGTCAAGTGATTTACCAGGCGTTAACCCGGCAACACTCAACGGGATACTTCTTTATTATCGCTTAATGACCAAAAGGAGTGGTTTAGGCGATAGTACGAAATTATCTCGGGTGGGGTTGTCACAGTAGCCAGTCTAGGTGCTCCCTTCTAGGCTTCCAGACGCATCGCATATGGCCTTCCACCGCTGCCACGACAATCCACCCTTCAAGCATCCTACCATTAGGTGATTCTTCCGTTATGTGCATGGAATTGATTTCTCTTCCATCCTCTCTCTCTGCTTGATTTATCCTCGATTGATCTGATTTGGGCAATTTTGGATCTGAATATAGCTTGTTCAAATCCATATTGACTGTATCTAATGACTGGATCTGAATATAGCAATGCAATACTGCCACTCCTCGGTTCTAGCATACATTTGCTTTGCTTCACTTTTCCTGCTTGTTACAGAATTACAATAATTTATCCATTCTAGTTTCTGCAATGATCTATAATGCTCTAATTGATGTATCTATCGGCTATGCTAGTGATATTGCTTTGCACCTTGCCGTTGTCCATTGTTTTGGCATGTATCTTGCTCCCTGTAGTAAAAAAACATACAAACGGCGTTGTTTTCCATCATCATGCTGCATTGGATCCACCAATTTCTATGGTGCTGCGCCTCTGCGCCTTTGAGCAGCAACTTAACATTATTTAGTATGCAAATTAGTAGAAATTAACCATTAATTTAGCTTAATCCAAAAGGCAACTCAATCAACTAGAGAAAAAAAAACTTATATGGCAATATGCATACCAAGCTCATGTTTTTTCATGTTTATACTACACCAATATATATTTGTGTATTAAACATTCACATATAACAATATGTATACCAAAAGCATTTTAAGAAGCTTCAAAATTAAATATGCACTTTACCAGTAACTTAACATTTTCAATACTCATTAGGAGCAAACAACCATCAATATTATGTTTATGTGTAGGGAAAATATTGTACTCTGTTAGGTAATCCTTAGTTGTGATTTCTTCATTTATCATTTTGATTGCCTTGCAGTATTATGCATTTAAGTTTCATCTCTGTTGTGCAAGGCCTGAGAAACAGGGCATCACGTTCTAGGCTTGTCAAGCTCTACAAACATATGTCAAAAGACCGACTAAAGATGGTTCAAACTGTCAAATTAGGTGGGTTGCTTCAGACATGTCATACCATACCCAAAAATTTTGCAACCTTGCTCATCAGGGAATGTTTTGATGCTGAAACTTAACAATGCAACTTGTGTTGCTTGGAAGGGGCAGAATCTCGCTGACAGCAGTCTTGGGCTTGCCAAAAAGGGGTCATGAAGTCTCAACCTGATACAAACTGATGTAGATTGGAAGAATAAATTGGGCTTGGTATGAGGTACGCATACCATCTTCCTTAAACAACAACTTAATATTTTCTAGTACTCAAGTTCTAAGCATTTAACCCATCATATTAGCTGGGTTGCAAAAGGCAACTCAATCAACCAGATATGGAAACATATATAGCAATATGTATGAAAAAAGTAAGCATCTATATATCTGCAATACCAAGCAGCATACTGCTCCCAACATTTATTTATGTATGAAATAGTTGCATATAGCAACATGTGTACCAATTTTTTTAACAAGCTTCAAAATTAAACACATGTTTTTGAGTAGCAACTTAACATTATCCAATACTAAATTTAGCATCAAACAACCATCAATTTAAGTGATTACAAAAGGTAACTCAGTAACCTAACCTTCTTTTTTTACTCAAAAACAAATACATGATTCAGCCACACACTATGCCTCTGCTTTTTCCAAGATCTCTCCCCCATATACAATGACAAATCAAAGTCAAAGTCTGGTAGCAGCTTGTTCAAATCCATGATGACTGTATCTAATGACAACCAACTTAATTTAGTTTAACAGGAAAAATATAACAGCATGAAGGCATGTTGGAACAGTAATTGAGTCCGGCAGCAGCTTGTTCAAATCCATAATGACTGTTTCTAATGACAACCAACTTAATTTAGTTTAACAGGAAAAAATATAACAAGATGAAGGCATGATGGTACAATAATCTAGCAATTTCTCTCCATGTTCTAAAAAACAAGCAGTACTTTATTTTCTCACCACTCACCATTTGTTTAATTTGTACTAACTCAATCTTACTTTTTTTTCTTTTTTGCAGATGGGTCTTAGATACACAATCAGCAGGGAATGCAGGTGGTGGTAACAGCACAAAAAATCATATAGCAGATGATGGATCCAAATCATTCAAATCATGCATGGAGAAAAAACTAGTCATTCAAATCATGTATGGAAAAACACCCAAAAATGTGGTTTGTGCCCCGTGTGTTTGTTGCAATTGGGAAATTTGGGAGGATTTATTATGTAGTTTTTTTATGCTTTGATCCAAATCTCATGGGGTTTGATATCACAAGCAAATTTGTGTATCATAAAGCTGTGATAAGTGTTGATGTTTTTTGTCGTTTCAAGATCTCTTGTCAATCTTTGATTTTTTTCACAAGCAAATTTGTGACTCATTTTGTCGATCTGTGTACATGCACCTTTTTTTTGTCGATCTAAACTGTATGGAGCTTTTCGTCTGGATCCCAATTCTTCTCAATTTTTTTGCCTCCTGTTTTTCATTGCATCTCGTCGGCTGAACACGCTGACACCTAGACCCTAGGTTCTAAGATATTTTTGCCTAAATAAAGATTAATATGGGACCGCACTTGGGAGGAATGCATCATGCATGTCTTCGATGCGCCTTTTCCCGCCCGTCCCGCTGGAAGTTTCGCTAACCAATGGAAATAATTAAAAAGGGAAAGGGAGATAGGTTTAGCTGTTTCGGTTTAGGTTCTTCAATTGTTGCCAAAAAAGTATAGGCTGCACAAAAGGAGTATATCTGCATCCATGAAAATATGCATAAATATAGTTGGTTTGTAGGCGGCGAGGTATGGCGGCCGTCATACCTTACCAGACTGGTGGCTCCGCCACTACAGCTTAGGAGATATGGATTAGGGGAATAAAATTTGCAGTGCGGCACTAGATGTGGTCACCGAGTCTGTTGCAACTGCGAGATTGAAAATGAAACATTGTGAAGACGAGATCTTAGCTTCTCGGCAAGCTGTTGCGGGTAGCTGTGTGCATTGGACAGTTAGCTGGTTTGGCTCCCACGGCCTGCTAACCATCATTCACTAACAAAGGGCAGTTCATTTTGCGGCTTCTAACTATTCACTAACAAGGGGTATAAACTTTTTTCTTCATTTTTGATAGGGGTATAAACTCTAAGTGCCCCTACTCACCACTGCATGGGAGTACTTGTGAGCAATGTTTTCCTAGATGGAAACGGTAGACAAGTCGGTCGACCATCGTTTAGTGTTTAATCTGTTTAAACGCATGTTTAAACGGAGCTAAATGACATTTAAACGGGTTAAACGGTGTTTAAACGGGCTAAACGACGTAGACGGTGTTATCCCGTTTAGCGTTTAAACCCGTTTAAACCGCCCATTTAGGCCGTTTAGGATAACGCTGCTTGTGAGACATGGGTACCCATAGGTCCCCACCGACCAGGCTCATGACTGTCCTTGATAAGTGGATCCGACCCAACAGAAGACTCGACAACCTGATAGTGGGCCCAACAAACCTGATCTATGGCCCCAAAAGACCTTCTAGAAGATTCTTCCAGAAGACCTAGTTCGATACGACTACAAGACTTGGCGTGCACTACAAGACATCGATTGTGCCGCCAAATAGTCTGAAGATCACGGGATAATGTTGTAACCAACTAGAGATAGGTTTACCTGTTGTAACCGACCTGGACTCCGGGTCCACCGACCTTATCCGTTAGCAAATATAAGGCGGGCAAAGGGCGTCCTTCCGAGGACCCCCATTTCCTCAGCAATACAAACCAAGGACTGGACGTAGGGTTTACTCTCTAGAGGCCTAAACCAGTATAAAATCGCCTTGTCCCCTGTGTCTCGCCGTGATTTCCGTGTGTTGCGCTAGCATAATCATCGCGTTCTTTGCTCTAGATCTCCACCGGACAATAAAATCACCGAGGTTGACCCTCCTGTGGACATCTAAACCTCTTACAGTACCAGGTTCCGGAAGTCCTCTTTGTTGTTAAATATATGAAACTATTGGGGGATTCGGAATCGAGCCCCGTATAGTCAAAACCATAAATATGACGCAGCTCGACAAGAGCAATTCGAAAAGGAAAATAGCAAAACCCCCGAGGCCAATCAATACTCTCTTATCCTTAGTGTTATAGCTTTCGCTAGGTACCCTTCGTTGCCTGAAAGTTCCCATACTGGGTGGACGGTTTAGTTTGCCAAACTTTGGGCTTCGATATTTTCGGCATTTCCCGCGACGAAACCCCAGGGTCAAATCCTCTTTATCTGGCGAGTGTTAGCCCATATATCGTTCGGGGGTTTCATCGCTGCTAACGACTTACAAGTTTGAATTTGGCTTTGCGTATGTTTCAGGTACGAGAATCTACTAGGCGAAAGGGGGAATCTCCAAAATTGAAGGTCTTCACCCGACGCACGTCACTACAAAAAATGTGGCGGTCTATGACGGTGATTTTTTGTCATGGATCAGTGAAAAATCGTCATAAAACGGCTTTTATGACGAAATTTCATTTCGTCATGTATTGAGCGTCATAGATTAAGCCATGTGACGAACTAAGATTTTCGTCATAGATTAGCGTGATCCGTGACGTTCTCAAGCCGTCATAGATTGGTGTAAAGCCCATTGAACCCAGCCCGAAGCCCAAAATCTATGACGAAAGGTGACCGTCATAGATTAACTTGCCACATCACTTATAGAGATGAGGTGGCTGCTGATGTGGCAGATGACGAGGCACTGACGTGGCGGGCATGAGGTAGATGGCGCAGTGCTGACATGGCAGCCATGTGGCGCTGTTGTGGCTGCCACGTGGGGCTTAGTGGCTGCCATGTGGTGCTTACGTGGCGTCCACGTGGCGCTGACGTGGCTGCCATGTGGCTGCCATGTGTCACTAACTTGGCGTCCATGTGTCGCTGACGTGGCAGATGATGTGACACTTTGTAACCAGGTCTAATTTCAGCCCATATTCATTTCAGCCCATATACATTTCAGCACATATACAATTCAGCCCATATACATTTCAGCCCAACACAATAGCTAAAAAGATCGCCAAATTACCATATAAACCCAGATCAACCAAGATCACCAAATCAACAGATATCATCAGAATATTTTTTATATGTATACAACATATATCACCACAACCATAAACAGATTAAAACCCCAACATGTATCACCATATATCACCAGACTACATCAAAACTACCACAACCGCTACACGAGTTTGGCTCCTCGTAAAGTTTCCACCAAAAAGGTGAAGTTTCCTGTAAAGTTTGTTGCTTAGTTGGCTTGATTTTGACTCAGCAAAAGGTCCAATGTTGCCTCCAACTTAGCTTGCTGCGACTGACTCAGTTGCATGACTTGAAAGATCATCAATTTTTTGCTGCCAACTCAGCATTTTTCCTCCTTTCCACTTGAAAGATGCATGAGTCAGATTCAAAGATTGGTGCAAGCACATAAAAAGAAAAATATCATAATTGACATGAGCAGGTAAAAGGCAAAGGACATTACTTGCTTTTAGAGTTTTAGTTCCCTGAAACACTACTCTCATCTAAAATGCTTAAAATTCCAGAATTATCAAAATTGAAAAATGGTACACCTAAGTGAAAAGGAACAATACTTAGTGGATCAGCTACTAGAGACAAATTCAGTGCTATTATAATGTGGTTGCTCAACAGCTACATAATGACTTGGAGATAAAAACAAACTACTTCACCGGCTACCGAAATTGATTGCGGCTCACGAAACGATGAAGGTAAGTCTATTAAAAATTGAAGCAGACATTTCCCAAAGCATACAAAAGAACTTTTATGGACATGACGTACAGATCTTATGAGCAACACTTGAACTTGAAATAATTGGTGAATCAACCAAATCTTATACATAAAATTGTTGCATTGTTATGCAAAATAGTGATAGCTACTAGCAGCTATTGGAAATAAAAAGATAATTTCAAAAACTTGCAATTGGCGAGCACATATGTCGGTATTTTATTCCAATCTCATAAGGCTACTAATTTGATGCCTTCGGTTCCACATAGGAAAACCACAAACAATCTAACTATATGATAGCTATTTTTCGTGTGTGCATTTACATGTACCATGTATATTTTACGCAAAGGTGCACATTTTCTATCAACTTGTGTGCAAAAATCTTAATGAACATGCAAAGGAGCTAATTCAATGTAATGCCAAGGTACCAATATAAAATGGATGCTAACACCATATGGCAATCGAAATTATATGTTGAACGAGAGAAGTACAAGTACCGAATAGATGAGTAACCCGGTCAAATCAGCTCAAGCAAACTAACACTAAACTTCAATTATGAAATTCAATTCTCCGAAGCATGCATATGGCAAAAAAGAAACAGATCCATAGGTACGACATGAACAATATCAACAATTATTAAAGGGCAAGTCGACGACTTCACACAAACATACTAAATGGTATAGTTCAAATGGAAAGTATACAAAAGTAACCTAACACAAGCGGCCTAGCAACAACCGTACGAACCACAAGCACAAGCGGCAGATGGCTTCACCGGATATTCGGAGGACACGTAGGAGTTGAAAGAAGAGCAAAGAAGGGGAGAAGGAGCACCGAACCACCGATTCCGCTAGACCGAACACCATCGAGTTCTCCTCAATTTGCTCTGCGGAGAAAAAAGAATTAGTCAATAGTTAGCATTTTACCACCATCGGGCATCGCCTTGCGACTTTACGAGCATACAGATACAGGGCAAAGAACAGAACTACGCACCTCGCTCCCTCCACACTCACAGTATACCCCTTCCAGATACCCCTCCACCTGCATGGCAGCACTCATTGGATGCAGGTCCAGGATTCAGATCCGCCATCAAGTGCACATGCACATATCAAAAAAATATAAGTAAGATAAGAGTCTGTTAGATATAAGTAGATTAGCAGTGAACACAAGAATAATGAGTATTGTTCATCTCTTAAGATCCCACCCCCCCCCAGGCAATCAAATCATGCAACTTGCACACTAGCCTTTGATAAAAAGGTCTATTCCAAAAGTTCTTCTTCAGTCATGTACATTAGAAATTAATGGCATTTGAGAAACACTAATCACATTAAAGAAGCAGCAGATTCAACACTACAGAAATAAGCACATTCAACCCTGAATATTGCACCTAGGAAAATAAGAGAAGTCTCATTGAGGCAACACAACACACATGAAATTCAAGCAATACATTGTAACACGTCATTTTTTTAATTTTGAATCTTAACAAAGAAAGTCTATATCTCAAATAATCTACTGAAGGCAAGCTGAAAGCTAGAGCAAGCAACATGGCACTTAGTTACTTCCTGGTGAAGAGATTCAGCTAACTAGCAGAAAATTAAAGAGGAAATTGAGAGCTAGCTAACAGGCATGCAAAACCGACATGCAAAGCATAGCTTACTGATTATGTATGGAATATGTATGTATCTACATGACCTATCAGGAAACCAACCATCATGAATTGTGCACAATTACTTAATGTACATGACTATGAGATATAAGCAATATTTCACCAAAAATTAGCTATTTACAAGTGATTGGCTGATGCAAGTGCTAGTGTTAGCAGGCACTAATAAATTAAAAGCATTAATAAATTACCATGCAAACGTAGATGACAGCACCACACCCAACCAATTAATCGATACCCGTACACTAACACTGACACACGTAGACGGAGCTGCTCGAATTAGCAGCGTACACGGTACACCATGCGAAGCGGCAAGCCTGAGATCAACCCCGGCTGCTGAGTGACCCCTGCCTGATTCTATACACCAATTCACTCAATAAACTTAAGAAAAGGTGTCCAGGATTGTATATACTAGACTGAAGACAGGGAAGATTTCAGAAAATGAACTCTGGAGTTGCGGTTCTAGGCCACATTCTAAATCCACACATTATTGGAATCGAGGGTAAGCCAACAAGTGCAATAAAAAAACGAAGTTACGGGTCTTCTCGTTCGCTAATAAGTTCAAGTAGGTTGACAGCAAGCGTCAGACATTCATCACCTATTGTAAATTGTAATCCTATCCTAGACCTAATGGAGCACGAGAGGTCGGAGGCACGGAGCACCCATCCCAGCAAGTAAGATTTGGGCTCGATTTCACCAGGCCACAGCGAATTCAAGGGGAGAAGCCTAGTAGAACAGGGGAATCGATCAATTCGAGCAAAGCAAAGTTGGGGATTCCTTACCAAAAACGAGAAGGCCGAAGACGAAATCGACCAGAGCCCAACTATATCACCGTCCCAATCGAGACTTGACCCCGGCCCAACACCAGCGCGAGCGTGGAGGAGGCGACAGGCGAGGGCGGCTGCAACGACGGCGCGAGGAGGAAAAGCCCTACGACGACCGAGCGCCGCGTAGGGATTCGGCGGGCAGAGGAGCGCTCTCGGCAGAGGGGTTCGGCGGGGCCGGGGAGCCGAGGGGGAGAAGGGCGGGGACCCGCCGGCGGCCTCGCCTCGCGCGCCGAGGTCAACCCTGTGCCACCGGCTTCTTGCATGAGTCGGCCCCCGTCCTCGGCCGCGGGAACGAGAAATGCCGCGCCGCCGCCGCCACGACGGCGTCCTCCGGGCCGAGCACAACGCCATACTTCGTCATGGTCTACTACTCGATCAGGCCGGGGGCTGGGAGGGATCTCCACTCCAGCGAGCGACGAGGGCGCGCACCTGCTGCGATAGAGAGGGGGAGGAGGAGGAGCGGTGGAAGGACGCCCGGATCGGCGCGGAGGCCGGCGGATTTGGCGATCGGATCGGGGATCCCACACCTGCTATCTGTGGCTTTGGCTGGATCGAGGAGGAGGGGCGTGGATGGAAGGAGGAGGCGGGCGGGGCAGGGAGAGAGGATAAGGCAGAGAGGAGTTAGGGTTCCACCCAATTTTATACCAACGAAATGCAACTGGAGCCATCGGATCAGCGATGGACGGCCACAGATTGTTGGTCCTTTGGGCCGAACATGCCTTGTGTCATTCCTTCTCTACTTAATATTTTTCCTTTTCTTTTTCTTTTTATTGCATCATTGTGAAGTAGCACATACAAATAATTATCTTATATACACCAACTCATTTTCTATATGTAATAGACTACATATGAGTTGTCTAGTAGAAATTTCAAAAAATTTGAAACTTTTTTACCATTTTCTATACATTAAATGAATTTCTATATGGTTACCGAAATTAATTCAAAATTGAACTATATGTACCTCTAATAAAATTTGAAAAAAGTGATGAACACCTATGATCTATTCTAGCCCACATATAGGATATTGATGAAAAATTCAATTGACTTATATGGACAACTCAAACTTGTACTAGTCAACACGTTTAGTTGACTCAAACATGTTTTTTATACTCTCTTTTTAGTTGGAAAAGATATGTTGTATGAAAAGCAATCAAGAAATAGTAATTAAGATACAAAAAATGGCACTGAGTAAAACATCTCGATTTTAGAAAAAAAATAGGAAAAAGAATCAACCGATTTGGAGTTCGTATGAGGGAGAAAGACTAGTTACAATTTTTAATCCGAGGAAAAAAAGAGAAATCGGTCCTTCTTCGTGAACACGTGACGAACTGAAATGAACGGATCGATTTTTTTTTCCTCGGATTAAAACTTGTAATTAGTCGTTCTCCCTCATACGAACTCGAAATGAGGTGATTCTTCTTCCCAAAAATTTTTAAAATCATGATTTATCAAGTTATGGTGTTGGATTCAATCATTTCTTCATGCAACAAAACATGAGCAATTCAAATTTTAAAATCCAAGTTTGACTCAGTCAAAACTCAGTCAAACAAAACACGAATTGAACTCAGATGAAAATCTTTTCAACACAAAAGTTTCATAACTTGTCGAGACTAACAAACTTTGTGTAGGTCAAATTTCCATTTGAGGAAGTGGTGATATTATGTAGTTCAAATATAATAAGCCACTCACATAGTTTAAGGAACTATGTGAGTGACTTGTTATATTTGGACTACATAACACTCAAATTTTTTGAAATGACTTGAGATTTTTTTGTTAGTCATTTGTAGCAAAAATACGGTCCCTCACAAGCACTTACATTTTTTGGACAATTATTTTAATTTTTATAATTTTTTTCGTGTTGTGTGAGACAAAATCGGCACAGAATCATTTTATCGATGTACAAGCTTGACAAAAAAGTTTCATATGATTTTGTGAAAATTGGACTACACATTGTTCATAAACTATTGTTCATAAACTAGATAGATCATCACATTGTTTCATACAACTCGACTTAAACTTCAAAGTTTGTACATACTCAAATACTTTCTTACCCATGGGCACCTCAAATTTGGATGCAACCTTGTGTTGACCATAACATTAGAGAATGTTAAGTTATATTAGCAATTATTACGAAATAACATGTTTTTTGTATTCACTTTTTAGTTAGAAAAGATATGTTGTATGAAAAGCAATTAAGAAATAGTAATTAAGATACAAACAAATGACACTGAGTAAAACATCTCGATTTTAGAAAAAAATAGGAAAAAGAATCAACCGATTTGGAGTTCGTATGAGGAAGAAAAACAGTTTAAGTTTTATCCGAAGATTAAAAACAGAAATTGCACTTGCTATGAATTGAGATGAACAAGTGTGTTTTCTCTTTTTAATCTTTGTCTAAAACTCGTAACTAGTTTTTTTTGCCTCATACTAACTCCAAATTGGATTATTCTTTTTTCTAAAATTTTTTAAAATCATTCTCTACCAAGATCTACAACTTTAACAAATGAAAAATGGTTTTTCTATATAGTTGTGCAAAAAATTGATTTTTCTAATTTTTAAATCACTAATGAGTACACCCTTGTGAAGAAAGTTGCAAAATTGTTATCTTATAAACATTTGTGAGTTTTCATTACCAATTGTTGTGCAAAAACTTATTTTTTCATATTTTCGCATGTAAAAGAACACATTTAAGTTGTCTTTTAGAAGTTTCAAGATTTTTCGAACAAAATGCTATTTTCTATCATTTAAATGAATTTATGCAGATTTATTATAAATAATTAAATGTTGAACTCATGGATGGCAAAAAGTCTAGTGGTGACCCTCCATTTTCGCAAATTTGGGCCGGCCTTTTGGGCTGTGCCTTTGGGCTGGCCTGTTGTGCAGCGTGGCCTGGTTTGGTTGTCCGGGGTGGGTTTCCTAAGCTCGTCAAGTAGTTAGAGGGCCGCTAGTAGACTTTGACTCCGGCTAGTAAGCCCAAATCACTTTGACACCTATTCAATTTTTGCGAAAGTCTAGTTTTCGTCCCTAAACTCATAACTACACAAAGCATATCCTTCAACCTTTGAAATTGTAAAGATTACATCTAGAACTTGGTTATGCGTAGTTTTATAAATGATTTTGTCTTTTTATTTTTTATTTTTTCGACTAAATATTTAGAAAATCATAGTAAATTATAAAAAATCATAAAACGGAAATTCAATTTTATTTGCCTCTATATATGTATATCTATATATTGAATATATAATATTATATGCTTTAGAAAAATTTTAAATTTAGATTTTTAAATTTAAGACTGTTATTATCTATAATTCTTTTCATACATTATATGATTTTGTAAATTTATTAATCATGAGGAAATGTTGAAATGCAATGTGGGTCGGATTATGATGAAATTGGTGCAACGTCATGGTGCTTGGACTTTATATTGGGCTTTCATATCCAGCACTGCTAATCCATGACGAAATTTGACGGTTGTCATGAAAGTAGTGTGATCTGTGACGAAATCTATGACGAAATTGGCAGAACGTCATAGTGTTTAGACTTCATATCGGGCTTCATATCCAGCACTGTGAATCTATGACGAAATCTGACTGTTTGTCATGGATGCAGTGTGATCTATGACGAAATAAAAAAACGTCATGAATTTCGTCATGGATCAAAGGATTTTTTGTAGTGCGTGCTGATGCCAGAAAAAGTGTCGTGATTTGCGGTGTGACGTCATGAAGCGCCGATTACGTGAAGACCTAATGGAGATTTCGCAAAATTAGCCTAGTTCATTCTTGTTTGATCCGGTTTACACGAGGGCAATCTCGTTATGTAAAAAGTCCGTTCGTCTCCCTATAAAAGGAGGTCGACCGGCACTTGTAAAGGAGATCGACTTTTGAGAATTCTACTGTTGAGAGATAGAGTTTTGTCTTCCTTTGGCATTCAATTGAGTTTGTGATCTCGAGCCTTTCCGATTCCTTTCATTGTTCGTGTTTAGCTGTGCTATAGCACAACAGAGACCATCGGTTTTCTCGTTCTTTTAATAATGTCTTGCATGTTCTATAAATACTCATGCAGATAGATACATGTAAAAGTGAAACATAAAGTGTGCGTGTGTCCCGTGGTACATTTTTTTAATCTTGTTTAACCTAATTGAGTAAGTAATTTTTTGTTGATTATAGTTTTTCTACAGCAATGTACAGTAGTAAGTAATTTCGTGGTGCATTTGCAGACCGCGCGCCGGCCGGCCAAGCATCGTGCGCGGGGGTGTGGTATATATATGTTGCCATGTTGGCCGCGCCCAAGTGCTGTGTAACTCTGGATCAGATGGCCGCCTCATGCTTGCGTCGTACGTACACTCGTGCACAGCCCCCGGCCCTCCTGGCGGCCGCGTTGGAATGGCGTGATCGACGATGATGACGCATCCATCGAGCCGCCCCGGCCCCTGGATCGGCGGCCGGTTACACGGCTTGTTTTGGGCTGGCGACGCGCGCGCCGTCGAGGCGGAAATCATGCGTCGAGTAGCATGGTACGGCGCGGCGCGTCCGCAGCGCAGCGACCGGGCGTGTCGTGTCCGGGCACTGTTGGCCGGTTGGGACGTCGCGCCCTGATTGGTGCCGAGAATTGAATCGAACGGCGTCGTGTTGTGTCGAGAGCTGGCCGAGCCGGGGCACTAATGATTGGGCTTGGGCCGTGCCGAATTGGCAAATCCATCCCTCATCCCTGTACAGTGAGTGATGCTCGCCAACAGAGGACGGGCGGGCCGCCGTCCACCGACAGTGCGCGCCACTCACTGCTCTCCCCCATTCGGCTGGCTATTGTTTGTTTCCGCAATGTGCCGATGGCAGTGGGGATCCTATCCGTCTCCCGAAGGTAAATAAGCATGTGAAATATAAAACCTATTAGTCTCATTAACTACTCATCTTTCACCTTTTCTCTTCCAGCACCACCCCCGCCGCCTCGTCCTCCGCCACCCCGGCCAGCGGCTACCCCGCCCACGTGCCGTCCCCCCCACCCTCCACCCCCGTCCCTACCCCGCCCTTCCCAACCCCAACCATTCTCGTCGCCCCCGCCGCCGGTCACCGGCCCACCGGCCATCCAACCCCGCTCGGCCGGCGGCACTACCGCGCCACCTCGCCTCCGCCGCCGGTCGAACCGCTGCCACTGCCGGTCCTCCGCCTCCCCCCGACCCCCTCCTTTCTAAGGTCCGGGGAGCACCCAGAAACCCGGACCCCTTGAAACCCTAACCCTAAAAACCGCCGCCTCGACCACCACCGGCGGCCGCCACTGACTCGCCCGCCCACCTCCCACCCATCCGGGCACCGGGCGCAAGGACCTCCCCTGACGGCAACCACAGACGCGAAACAGAGGCGGCGGAGAAGAAAGCCGACGGAGGAAGAAGAAACGTGAGGAGTCATCGGATACTATATTTGCACGCATCTTAAAGTGGAAGTTTTGCTTGGAAAAAAAAACTTCCGGAAGATGTATATGGCCCTCAGGGCCCGTCGTATATTGGGCCTTGAACGCATGCCATGCATTCCCAATTCTGAAGAGGGCCGGCTGAAATAGGAGGTCCGTGAGACTAAGCCTACAGAAAAAGGACGTGGTGGTTTATGTTTTTAGGTTACGCGCTGTACCCACGATCAGGACAATCTTGATCGAACCAAAAATTGCAGACTCGTGGCAGGTCAAACACTGAGCAGGTCTTCTTCTTCTCTCCAGAAATCCAAGGTGTCGCTCGCGCCGTGGCTGCCGTCGAACCATTCCCCGTCAGTTTCCTTATTCAGACCGACGATGTTCGCTGCACCAACCTGTTCTCGCATACAGATGACGTCCAAACAAGTTGCTTCCGAACGATCTTCCCATGAATCCCTACAGAAACGACGCCGCGCAAGTAAAGTTTAGACGACTGCATCACAGCAGCATAATAGTGACCGAGATGGGCAGTTTTGGGTGATGATGGCGGATTCGTGGTGGTGCCGATCGCGTCTTGACTGCACTGCTGCGTGCTCGTGTCAAACCTTCCTCAACGAGCGGCCACACCAGGCCGGCCGGAGCTCTCGACGACCCGATGGACAGGTCATCGTCGTCGACTCGTCGTGACAGGACACAGGTTATACGCAGGCGGCTGCGCTGACAGCAGCGAGCCAGCGAGAGCAGACAGAGAAATGGAAATGGCCGCGACGCACGTGATGCGGATCGAACGTGGCGTGTTTGCGTTTGACCATGCACCACCGCACCATATATTCTTCTTCTCAACAAACTCCCTAGCGCCTTATTAATCATGGGAATGAAGACCAGTGATCCATATCAGCATACCAAACCAATTTCTTCATCTGATTTGTGTCAGTATACCAAGCAATTTCATCTCTTAGACCAACATGTTAATTTCACTGTTACGCATGACCTCTTCAGTAACGTACCACGTGTTCTAACTTGTTTTTGATGCACAATAATAACTCAAAGACCCAAATATATATATGGAGACCAAATAGAGATGATTTGCCAATAGTTTTTGTTGTGTATCGTATCGTATATGAGATTAGTCAAGTATCTTGACCAGCACGTGTGTGTCTGGTTCTTCTATAGTTTATTATACGAAGAATAGATTATAAATGCCGTGCAAACTCAGCAGCAGCATGCAGAAATCTAATTTTATCTTAAGAACAGCTCCGTTTCTAAGGAACATGTAAAAATAAGTTTCACGCAAAACATTGAGTTCCACGTTTTGTTTTGAAGTAATTTGACTGACGAGTTATTTTTTAAGGCTTTGTTGAACGTCAAATATTAGGATCCCTTCCTCGCAATATATGTTAAACTCCGTGATAAATAAATTAGTCTTTGTACCTTGACTAACGCAAGCATTTCTGTTTATTACCCCCGCCGCCCCCTCAAGAGAAAGCCCGACAATTATGGTTGCTTTCTTTCATCAGCAGGGGATTCATTTATTCTGCGAGGTGGCATGTCTTACCTGGCCGCTGCGTTATTTGATACTATGCATTTGTTCATCTTCTCAAGTATGCATTCTTCATCGTCGTTGTGTAGACAAAAGACGTTTCGGTAGATGCTGATGAGCACACGAGGCAAGAGAGTTTTGATCTTTGACTTCCAACTACAGCATGCACTTGAGCAAAAGTGCAAAACCGCAAGAGTTTTCTATGGCAACTGACCTCTGCCTTGATTCAGTATGATGGCGTGCACGTCAACTATGCCATTATGTTCTGGAGCAAGAGCAACAATGAACATGAAGACATTTCTAGGCCAGTGTCTACAAGCATTTTGAGTGGGTACATAATTATTTCTTGGCTTGCATGATAGAACTCTGTTTTGTTCTTGAAGGCTGAAACTACTGAACCAAAACTTATTACAAGTTTACACCATGAAGATAACTTCATGAATTCCTTCAAAAACAGATGCAGTGCATAATGCTAATTTTATATTGTATATGTGTACTTCACCCGATATAATGATCAGCGATTTTGAAAAGTCTAATGACCCATGCTTCCCCATAATTCTGGTCTTCATACCCGTGCGTAAAAAGGAAGTGGAGCCATTATTGATTGTGATGTTTCAGGTGTTGAATGCTCCGTAGTAGTTATCTATACATATCCACTTGTCCGACATGGCAATAATTCTTGAAATGCGGCAGCTATCAGTACTTGACTCGGTATTAATTTTGCATGTTAGGTGCGGTTTCAGCACTCTTACTGGGGAAGGTGCAGGACGACAACCATCTCCCTACCATGGCAAAGCTGTCTTTGCACGGTGGTGTCATAAAACTCCAAAAGAGTGCTAATTGTATTCCTAATAATTGTTTTAGGGAGAAATAAGAAAAAGAAAGACTCCAACGCAGACCCTATCACCCTCCCAATCTTTGGGGAGCCCAAAAACAAAGAAAGCCGAGCCGCATATATTGGCACCCCGTACATCTTCCCAATCCCTCCGATTTACTCTTTCTCGCTCGCAATCCGCCACGTGGCCTGTTTTGGAATATTGGGAGATAGTTATTAGCATTCTGCTGTAGGAGATATGTTTTTAGGAAAATAAAATTTTTAGCATAGGCCCCAATACATTGTTTTAGCATCAATTTTTTCACATCCTTTTGGAGATGCTCTTAGGGCTTGTTTGGGAATTAGTGGAATGAATGATAATGAAGGGTATTGGAGTGGAGGAATTTCCATTATAAATCAAAATTTCCCAAAATCCCCTTTAAATCCACTTGATTCCTCCATTTCCCAAACAAGCCCTTACCAAATCATAGAGATTGTAATCCATTTTCAGGCAGCCAACGGAGGGATTGGTTACCATCACCATATCAGTGCATTTTTAACACTCGGAAGCTTTTTCTTCTTCTTGTGTTTTTTGCCAGTACATCTTTGCCTTGGATTCTTTGGGTTAAAAAATTTAAAATCGATTTCTCTCACATTCACAGTGGAAGAAGATGATAACAAGTCACACGGAAAAGATTATCGCAGTGGCATAATGCACTCTCAGTTTGGCAACACCCAGTGCAGAAATTTGTTGGCATGAGCTAAGGAGAGAATAACAAGAGGGCCTTAGATATGATGCATTACAGTTGCTGCTATGGAGATTTGCCAGAGAACAAACATATCAAATTCTGATGCCCTACATATCTTTAGTACTACTACTTGGTTCTTACAGTCATTTTCCTGATGAATTATGCTGCACAGGTACTGCTTTGCTGTAAGCATGGAAAGTATGGATGGCCCCCTTTTTTAACCGTGTGCACAAGCTAAATCGCTAGCATACAAATTATGGGTGAACTTATTGGCCTCAAGTTGAATTCAACCTTTTGGTGGTTTTGATTCATATATAAGTTTTGCTGTTTATGTTTATTAATTGCAAGTGTGACATGGCAGTTCTACATCCCACGTGTTCGGTTTAAATTATAGAAACATGTAGTAGGTGATTGTGCTACCACATAAGTCTGTCAGCTCAGCTGAAGTTGTTGAACACCGAGTCAGACATATAACAGGATAATAATGTCACATCCTCAAACCATCCACGGTAAACCAGACAGCAGCCTGAGATGCATTTTCTGTTTTCTCTTCTGATTCTGGTAAGGCCTATTTTTGGCCTGTAATTTTATTCACCTACTTATCTACCAACCTTTTCAAGCATGATATCTTCGTCAAAATCTAGAGAGCATGTTATCTAAGGGTGGATTTAGGTACAGTTGAGTTTTGGTAAGACGTGAGTAGCATCCATCAGGTATTAGTTGTACCAACCAATTGGCCCAGGCGAGACTAGTTTAGTCAGTCATCCATGTTCTGTAAACTATTCCGGGAAGCAGATACGATTCTGTATCAGCTTGCAAATTCTCTAATTGCTTGAAGCAAAGCTTCAAACCGAAACAAGGTTTCCCACAAGTAAGATGTTGATGGCTGTGTAGAACAGAAGAATACTTAAAGAAGGGAAGAAATTGTCAAAATTTACAACTGAATGCTCATCTGTACTCCTCTTATATTAGTTTAATTAGCATAGTTTATATTTTTAGCTGAAATTTCTCAGCATCTGCAAATTCAGAATGGTCCTGTGTGATCCAACACGAAGGTTCTCCTGATTATGCATGTGCTAAAACCACTATTGTTTCATTAGTATATACAATGCAGCTCATTAGAATAGATGATCAGTAGTCTTTCCGTTGACAGCTGGCCATTTCACCATTCAACACGGGCCATTGCGATTTGCGAATCTTGTGCCTTGTGGCACATGTTCCTTGTTCCCGTACAGAAGATTCTGAACTCAAGAAATGGAACACTGGAAGCCTGGAAGGGTATAATCTTCACGCATGACAAAACTTTTGCAACTTGTCCAATATTTACAATCGAAAACTTCTGGTTTTCAGTCTGTCCATCTATGAAGTCACCAGAGATCATGATGAAAATGAACTAAGCTGATCTTTTCTTTTTTATCCATACCTACTTCGTGAATCGTGAGCACGATCAGAGGATGTCGCAAATATAAAAATATTCATATGGCTACTAAAGTGGGCGTTGAAAACAATTCAATCGATGCGGGGTAAAATCATGTGGATCACTCGTTATTAGAATGTTTCATGGTCTGAGAACGAAAGAAACTATATCCTTTCTGTTCGGTGATACCCAGCCAATGCATGGTAGCCAGCTTCAGCCTTAGCTTGGAGATCGCGTGAAGTTTAGCACGTACGTATGCTAATCCGCAAGGCACTGGTTCTCTCTAAGATAAAATTAAAATAGAGATGGATGGAGTCAAAATGACCAAGAAAGGCTAGAACACTCTCGATTTGTTTATCACTTGACCTTGTGGTTTATCTTCACGGTATTGGAGCTCGTTGCCTGAAGATCGTCGCGAAGTGCGCAAGCAACCTACCACACAGAGGCGAGTGACCTTTCCCCCGGGGAAACAAAAAGAGCAAACGGTACAGTGTCCAGCAGGACTGAACTGCATTCGTCGTGATGCGCTGATGGCTGGCTGTGCTTTTTTACGTTTCTGGCCAGCGTGGGGAGGAAAAAAGAGCAACGGTACAGTGTCGGATTCCGATTCTACTCCGTGCTTTTGCCTGGCGGCTGGAACTGCCGAGTGTGCTATGCCATGCTACTCCAGCAAAGCCAGAGAGACACGGCAAAAGGTGTGTTCAAGTGCAACCCTGCAGCTCACCGATCACCCATCACGATCGCGTCGACCACATCCGGCGGAAAGTTTGACCCTCCGCCGCGACAAGCACTACGTCCGAGACGAAGCCAATGAGCGGCCATGCATATCCGCTCCCGGTCTTTGGCACCTACTACCGGGCTCATGAATAGATAGCGCCACGCGCCACGAGTCCAGTCCTCCGCTTCCGGATTCCAATCTGGTAAACCACCACGTGCCTTCAGCAGTGAACCAAAAAAAAAAAAGAAAAAGGGCACCGGAACAGATCCGACATGGCACCCCACTCCGGCCGTCGCGCGCGGCGGCGGCGGCTGACCGGAGACCGGACGCCCGAGCAGGCGAGCACGCGCCGGCCGGGGCCCCCGGCAGCGCAACTGCAGGCCTGCGATCCACCACCAACTGCGTTGAAACTTCCGGCTCGGGGGACGGCGAGCCCGGCCGCGAGGACGCGGCAATTTCTATATACCCAGGTCGACATCAGCGGTTTAGCAGTGCAGTGTTGCCCTGTTCCTGGTGGGTGACGCGCGCGCGCGGTGTTTTTCTACTCGCGGCGACGGCGACGCTTAACCGATCCCCCGGCTCACCCACCTATCGCGTGCCGGGGCGGGCGATATCTCTGCCACCTCACTCCGTGAGTGCGTGCGTGCGGGCGGGGGCGCTTTCTATATAAGCAGCCGGCCGTCCTGCAGCTTGGCACCACCACCGCATCGGAGCAGGTAACCGCCGGAGCCCCAAAGGAGCAGAGCGCCAAAGGCCAGGAGAACCGCAGCTCTTCCCTCGTCGCAGCTCCCTTCGCAGCAACTCAGCTCGATCACTCCCCATTCCCAACAAGACAAGAAGCACCTCGCGCTTCGCTCGCAGCCGCCGCAGCTCCCGACGCAGATGGAGGCTGGGGACGCCATGGAGAGGGGCGAGCGCGCGCCGCTCCTGCCCGAGGTAATGGTTGACAAATCCTTTTCGCCCCTAAGTGAAGCATTTACCGCGAGATGTTAGATTAGTTTCCTTTTTCTCGTTGCTCCATCTTGGATGCTGACGTCGAATGCAGCATTAATTTCTCAAGCAAGAGAGTAGTTGCGATGGCGATACGGAGTTGGTAACACGCCATCCCCATAGACCATATTCACATGTTAACTTTTTAATAATTAAAATGATCAATACAAACTTGTTAGCACATTAAACTCAAAGTTTTATGCACGAGGTTTCTGAAGAATGTTCCAGGAACAAGCTTACTGGACTATACGGACTACTAAAAAATATAAACACACGTAACACGCTTTTTTTCCTGTCGCTGTTACAATAGTTTTCTTTCGTTCTTCCCTCTTTGAAAATCTGCATCCACATCATTCTAGGTCACAGTATCAATGACCTTTCCGGCCGATATGCAGGTTTCATTTGTTGTTGACGATTTGTGCATTTTTTCTCCATTGCAGAGCCATGGGCCAAAGGTTGAGGATGATAGCCTGCATGTGCCGCTCCTTAAGGACAAAAAACGCACCGGCAGCAAGGCACCAACGGTTGTGCTAGGTGAGCAAAGCTCAATGTTCCAAATTACTACTAGTTTCCTTGATGAAAAACAAAATAAGCGCAGCACAGGCACATGAAGCTCGCTATAATTTAACAAAAAGATAAGTGACTAAAATACTATATGTTTGAGCTGATCGCTGGACGCTGCCTCTTATGCGTGTAGGATTCGAGTGCCTGGAGAGCACAGGGTTCTTTGGAATCTCCACGAACCTGGTCGTGTACCTAGAGAAAGTCCTCCATGGCAGCAACCTGGCCAGCGCCTCCAAAGTCACTATGTGGACCGGCACCAGCTACCTGACCCCGATCTTCGGTGCCATCATCGCCGACACATTCTTGGGAAACTACAACACAATTCTCATCTCCCTCTTCATTTACCTTCTTGTAAGTTGTAGATCATTCACCTTGATCATTTAGCGCATTGATCAGTCACAAAAATGTTGCTAACGGATTCTATGGGATCTGCAGGGAATGCTGTTCGTGACCTTCTCGGCGTTCCTGCCAACGGCTGCGGTGCTCGGCGGCTCCTCGGTGTTCGGCGCGCAGGCCATTGCGTTCATCGGGCTGTACCTCGTCGCGATCGGGAGCGGCGGGGTGCGCTCGTCGCTGCTGCCGTTCGGCGCGGAGCAATTCGACGATGACAACGAGAAAGACCAGGAAAGCAAGGGGTCATTCTTCAGCTGGTTCTACCTCTGCGTCAGCTTCGGTCCGATCGTCTCCGGCCTGTTCATCGTGTGGATCCAGGACAACATCAGCTGGGGCCTCGGCTTCGGTATCTCCACCACCTGCATCGCGCTCGCTTTCGGCGTCTTCGTTCTCTCCACGCCCATGTACAAGCGCCGCATGCCCACCGGCACTCCGCTCAAGCGCCTGAGCCAGGTCATCGTCGCCGCCTGCCGGAAGATTAGCCGCAAAGTGCCCGCCGGCGAGGGCATGCTCTACGAGGTCAGCGACAAGGTGGACCCCCAGCCCAAGCTCGCGCACACCGGTGACTTCTCGTTCCTTGACAAGGCGGCCATCATCACCGAGTCGGACTTTGAGGAGGCAACGCAGGAGGCCGGCTCGTCGTGGAAGCTCTGCACCGTGACGCAGGTGGAGGAACTCAAGATCCTGCTGCGTCTGCTGCCCATCTGGGCGACCAGCATCATCGTCTCCTCGGCGTACGCGCAGATGAACACCACCTTCATCCAGCAGGGCAGCGCCATGAACATGTCCATCCTGTCGGTGTCAGTGCCGCCTGCGTCCATGGCATCGTTCGAGGTAGCTTGCGTCTTTACTTGGGTGATGCTCTACGGCAAGGTGATCGTGCCGGCGTTGAGGGGCTTCAGTTCCGGCGGCGAGGGCGAGCCATCGTTGCTGCAGCGGATGGGCGCCGGCCGGCTCCTCATGGCTCTTGCAATGGCGGTCTCTGGACTCGTGGAGATGAAGCGGCTCGAGAGCGCGGCGCACGGCGAGCAGATCACCATCGCGTGGCAGCTCCCGCAGTACTTCTTGCTGGCCGGCGCGGAGGTGTTCTGCTACATCGCGCAGCTGGAGTTCTTCTACGCCGAGGCGCCGGACACCATGAAGAGCACGTGCACGTCGCTGGCTCTGCTCACCATCGCGCTGGGCAGCTATCTGTGCTCGTTCATCTACGCCATCGTGGCCGCGTTCACGGCCACGGCGGACAGCCCCGGGTGGATCTGCGACAACCTCAATCAGGGACATCTCGACTACTTCTTCTGGACTATGGCCGCCATGTGCACGCTCAACTTCGTCGTCTACAGCGGCTTCGCCAAGAACTACAAGCTCAAGACCGTGCTCTCATGACGTGATTATCAGAAGATCTCTGTTCGCTTCTCTTTTTTGGAGTTTCCATTGAATTGCTCAGATTCAATTGGTGATTGGTGAAGGCAATTAGCAGGCACTGGCTCAACGGCTTGTGAATAGGAAACCTACGGTGGTACAGTAGGATTAAATGTAGACTTTTTTCCTTTTATTTTTCTCCTTGTCGAAGAAACTGCACAGATTTTGTGTCAGGCTGTCAGCAACATTTAGTTTCTTTTCAATGATTTATTGGGGTTTTCACATACAGATAATGAGTTGAAAGACTAGACTAGAGGCATCAATGTCAATGTGACTTTGTGCCTAAGGTCCTCTAGCTAACTTAGGTTGAGTGACACCTCTTCAATCCTGTGTTCCATTATCTGTGAGAGCAAATTTGAAGCTAGAGTCAAAAACTAAAAATTCCTCGCCTGCCTTATAGAAAAGGCTAGCATAAAGATAGGTACGTAAAAATAGAATGACGAGCTTCTTAGTTGTCGGGGACAACCACAAGGGTCCCCTGATAACCGGAGAAAAACCCATTTCTTCGAAAAATAATAAAAACACAAACGAACTCACAAATTGTAAATTACACCTCGCGCAATCACGGCCTGGTGACAAGGGGAGCCCACGGCCCAGGCAACCTCAGCGGCCCATCAAGCGGTCGGCCCCGGCACCCCTCGGGTGAAACTCCGCCTCGCTCGAGGGGCCGACGCCGTACCACCGAAACTCCGCCTCGCTCGAGGGCTGGACACCCCCTCGGACGAACCTCCGCCTCGCTTGAGGCCGTCCAGAGCTCGTGGCCCATCAAGTTTCCAACCTGGGCATCCCTCGGGCAGAACTCCGCCTCGATCGACGGCTATACGCACCCTCGGGCTGATCCCCGCCTCGCTCGAGGGCTATGCGCACCCTCGAGCGGATCTCCGCTTCGCTCGGGGGTCTCGCGGGTCCGCCGCTGTGACAGAACCGCTCAAATTAATTCCATATTATTGCCTAAACCACTCCTCCTGGCCATTAAGCAATAATATAGTAGTAACTTGTCGTCTATGCCGGGTCAAACCCGGTAAATCACTTACATCACAGGATCGACAATTGTACATCAAACTCACACGAAGGCGAGTCCAGAGATAAACCGGTCACAAATTATTACATAACATCCTGCAAAGGTTTATTATTACAAACCAAGTCTTTTGCATAAAGGTAAACAATTCAGAGTTCGAAACACAACGGAAATAAAGTACTACTCGACATAAGGAACATCACACAAGGCCATCTGTGATGCCACTAAGCACTGTCATCCTCCCACTCGTATTCCTAGCCGGGTGGGAGAGAACCAGGCCACGGAAAGCCATCATCACACACATCATCACCTGAAAAGCAACAACAAAAGCAAGGCTGAGTATACTAATACTCAACAAGACTTAACCGTCGGGTGATTGGAGAATCACCAAACCTCTAGACATGCAAGGCTTTATGGCTGGTAGTTTGTTTTGCTGAACAGTAACAAAGAATATGTCCTTACTTTCAAATTTTAGCTCCAAATTCTATTCATTTAACCATTACTAGATTAGCCAACTAATTCAAGCATGAGTTGTACAATACAAATTAAACAAGTATACAAATTCCTTCTCAATTCCATCATTAAGGGACATAGAGTGGATGGTTAAGCAGTCTCAGATAACGGTGAGAGGCCGACGATCGATCGATTAGCAACCTTGCAAGGTGGACCTAAACATACGGGAGAATGCATACCCCAAGAATGCCAAACAAAACCAAAGGGGTGGGGTATACACCAACCAGGTGGTTCCCAACCGTCCTCAATTCGGGATCAAGTCCACAATCCCTGGTACAAGGTTATCCGGCCACAGTATCTGACCGCCCGGATCCACCTATGTACCACTGCCTAGTATCTGGGGATCACTCCCGGGTGTAGTGGTAGAGAGTTCCCTTGCCGGATCAGGAAAGTACTAGGCTTACCGGTCCCATTCCCGACAAATGCTTAGTACATTCAAAAGCTTAACCACTGACATTTACTGACAAGAGTCAGTCCCATGCTCTTACCACATGAGCTGAAAAGTTCAACAATCTTATGATTCCAACATAAGGGACCTATATCTCGCGAGTGACGGTCATCACTCGACTTCTACCGTGGTCCTAAGCATGGCAACTAGCGAACTAACATGCTAGTATTTGAACATAGGAACCTAGGATCATGCATCTAAGGTTTCAATTCAACTCCTGAACGTAAATGCGCAAGCATTGCATAAAAGGAAAAGTTGCAGGAGTTTAACAAAAGTAGGTTATGCTCCGGGGCTTGCCTTCACTGGTAAAGTCAGAAGCGAGATCCTCCGAACTTTGGTTCGGGTCTTGCTGCACTTCCACCACGCTCACTTCTCCCTCTGCTGGTTCCCCTCCAGACTCAGGCACCAGCTCGTAGTTTCCGTCGGGAAGTTCTATACGACATGCAGATGCATTATGATTCAAGTATACAAACTTAAGAAGTTAAATTCAGTTCTGAATTCAGAGATAAACATAGGTGTTTTTGTGGGTCATATTCACCTTAACAAGTTTCTAATTAAACTTTTCTTCACTAAGGACAAGTGCATGGGTGTGAAACTTTATTCTTGCTTAATGGTGACTGTGTACACATAAGTTCATTAGTTAAGTAAACTTCACCAAAGTGTTTTGGGGCTGTCCAGAGATGGTTTTATAAATTTCAAGCTTGAATTTAAGCTATAGATGGTGATAGGTCTGTTTTTCCTTTACTTGTTTTTTAAAAGCTCAATTACTAGGAAATTCAATTCTGACCAAAATATACACAAACTGACCACGAAATTTTACCAGCGCACATAACAGCAATACCTCAGTTTCGACCAAACATGAGGCAAAACAAAGCTATAAAACAATTATGATAAATGTAACAAGTTTAAGCTACTAGGAGCATGAATAAATCATAAAACAAAATATACATAGAGTCTGAGGCTATAACTTGGCACACAGCATGATAAAGACATATTTAGCTCACACACCAAAAATTACATCCATTGCTGCAGTAGAAATATGGATTTGAATTTAACTCAAACTAGCCACCATAAATTAGCAGGGCGACCTAAACATGTCCAAAATTCATCTCTGATTTATGAAACATACTACTAAGCATTCAAGAGCTGCAGCAGAAAGTTGGAAGGAATTTGATCAACAGATAAATCTAAACAATTCATAAATGGAGAACATGCTGAAATCAATATAAATTTATAACTGAAGATACACACATGATTTGAGTGCCATTTTTCTACACAAGTATAGGAATGATAATATTGACAACATATCCAAAATTCACATCAAGGGCATTTATACATTTCAAGTTATTTCAAATTTATTCAAACTGATCAATTCAAGATCATTTAAAAACTACTCTGAAATTTGAAAACTTCCTTTCTAGAAAAGTTAGATTTCTTCACGAGGATTCCAGAACAGTTGAGTTTGCATTTTTCTGATTTTTCTACCATTTACTACGTAATTTACAAGATTCAGGATTTTGAATATAGGGTTTAAGATTCTTTTTACAGTTAGGCCCTTGGTTCTTATACGCAGGCCCCTGGGAAGATTTCAATCCTCGCAAGGAGGTCCCCGGTGGCGGCAAGGGACGGCCGGGCTCCGGCGAGTAAGCGGCTAGGGTGGGGTTTGGACTCACCCTCAGGCGATTGGCGCGGTTGGCTCGGCGGAAAACGGCTCCGGCGACGGTCGGCGGTGAGGGAGGCGGCGGTCGACCGCGGCGGTCGCAATGCCGGAGAGCAGGAGAGTCGACCGGCCAATGCGCGTGCACGGGAGTGTCCAAGGGGTGCGGGTGGAGGCTTCCGTGACGCTCGAACTCGAGTAGGGGCGATGAACCGAGGGGCGCACCGGCGAGCTCTGGTCGGCGGCGATGGCGGGCGCGGGGAGGCGGCTCGAGCGGCGCCCATGCGAATGCGAGGGAGGGGGGAGGTGCGTGGGGCGTCGGGGAGGGCCTAAGGGCGCGCATGCGTGCTAGGTGGCTCGGCCGGCCGGGCCCCGGCGTGTGGGGGGCGCGACGTGTGGCCGCGACGATGGCGCGCGCACGCGCGCGGCCCGACCGTCGGCCGCGCGCGCGCGCGCCGGCGTGCGGGCGCGAGGCCGTGGGCCCGGCTACGATGACCGACGCGTGGTCCTCGCCGTGACGGCGTACGGACGACGGACGATGTGGGCCCGGCGCGCGCGCGCGCACGGCGCCGACGGCTGCGACGTCGCGCGCGCGGCGCGC
Source organism: Cenchrus americanus (assembly GCA_947561735.1). Classification (NCBI taxonomy): domain Eukaryota; kingdom Viridiplantae; phylum Streptophyta; class Magnoliopsida; order Poales; family Poaceae; genus Cenchrus; species Cenchrus americanus. The sequence continues at coordinate 24,259,085 of OX387241.1, read as the reverse complement.
TCCGGCGTCCTAGCCCAAAAACGTTTCGCTGTGCCCGACTTTGACCGATTCAAACTCACAAATTTCAAACTAAAGTTCAAATTTGCCAAATACGAAAGTTGTAGACCAGAACCTCTCCAACTTTCGTAAAGGCCGACCAGTCAATTTCTCAATGGATTTGGAGATAATTATGCTCGAAGTTACAGATTTGTATGGCTTGGTCAAACTGCTCAACAGAGCTTTGACTGGGTTTTTGAGGGTTCAAACCTCAGAACTTGAAATGCCAGCAATGGAATGAAATGTGTTCCCAGAAAAACTGAGCAACTTTGGTGTTGGTCGATTTTGAAGTTCTATAATGAAATTTTGAGAACGCGCAAGAAAACTAATCCAGCATTGAGGAGCACTTGGGATTTGACCACGGTTTAGGGTGTTGACCAAGGTTCTTTGTGCAAAAGTGTGACCCACAATGTTAAACATGATTAGAGGCCAATTAATCTTGATCAATAAAGCTAGGTGATGTCATAAGCACAATAAACATCAGGGATGTTACAGCTGCCCCCGCACCCACTCCCCCGACCGAAGCATTAAATGCTCTGACACGCCACGGGCGCCCGGGTCAAGGACGAATCCCCGCCATGCCGGCCCTCTGACACCACCTGGGAATTATATCCCGGCGCTGTTCCGCCAACTCTCCCCATGAGGCCATCCCTAGCACTGTAGAGGAACTATGCGGGGAGGCCGGTGCCAATTCCGTGACACTGTGCCGCCCACTCCCGTACGACCTGCACGCCGCACCCTCGAAAGAGGACAGCGGAACCCTCGAAAAGGTTATGAACGCTTGTCTCGCACTCGCACGGGACAACGCCGCAACATTGGACCAGTGAGGCACGTCTCCTCCGTCACCATCGGCCCTGTGCGGCCATCCCCGCCGCTGCGCCACCATCCCGAGCACTGTAGCACCATCCCCGGTGCTATGGGGGCCCAGGACGACAAGATGTCGCCACGCCCGCCGCTGTGTGACCTCCAGACCTCCGTCAGCCCAACCCTCGAGCTGACGCACGCACAACAGCCGAACAAGAGGCACCCACACCACCGCCCTTGAAATCAATCCTGGACAGGCACAGGACTCGCCACGACGCCCGCCAGAAGCAAGATTTGTCAGGACGATCATCCACTCTGCGGCACTGCACACCATACCGCCATACGTAGCTAGAACTATGCAGCACGATTGTAAACCGCCTCCCCTTGGTCTATAAAAGGAGGGGGCAGTCCCCCGGCCGCAGGGGGACGACGGATAGCGCACACTTGCACGGTTTCCGCCTTCACCACGATATTGGCATCTTGCCTCAATCAAACCTCAAGGACCTGGAGGCACTACCTCCTCTCCCGCCACGCTTGTAGCTCCCCTCTGCAAGCACCACGGTGCAGTGCAATACAGTGCATCGAGCACACCCGTGCTGGACGTACGGCCCTGACCGGAACCAGGATAAAACTCGTGTCACTTAGCTGCTTAGCACCCCATTGAGAGATAGATCTCAGCACTCGTACTAGTTAGTGTCGGGACTACTTTCCGCACCGACAGTTGGCGCGCCAGGCAGGGGAGCCGCGCTGAAGATCAGCTTTCCACCAGCCATCTCGATTGCGATTCGCACCGAGTACAGGTCCCAGAGGTACTCCATGGGCAGCTCGGACCCCCTCCCAACCAGATTCAAAATCCGGTTCGGGAGACTGAACTTCCAGGCCACGGGGAATGACTACCTCATGCGCATCACCAACCGTGCTGAGCTCCACCCGTGGCGGTCGACCGGGCCAGGATCAGCTCCAGCCATGCCTGCTGCTGACGCTCCAGCGCCCGCAGAGGCGGACACTGTGGACCCTTCAGCACCCCGACGTCGACGGCCTTCTGGCCAGCGCTCGCGCCAGGCGCGAATGGAACGATGTTGGGCCGCGCGTGCCGCGACACAATGTGACGCACCCACTAGCGAGACGACGGCGACGCCCACGGGGGAGCGCATGGCTCCCGAGCTGCAGTTCCCCTATGGGATGCGCAATGCCGCGACAGCCTACGCTTCGTCCGCTAGCACCGACGTGGCGTCGTACGAGGACCTGCCCGACCACCACCTGCTGGCGATCCGGAACCTCATCGCCACCACCAACGACATGTCGTACCACGGCTCCGCCAGTGAGCTGCCCCTGCCACCTCACAAGGGTACGCGAAGTGGGACTTCTTCGGCGTGCCGGACCCAGTGATGTTCCAGCGGTTCCTCGACACCGCGGACTATTGGTTCGGCTGCTCCGACGACTCCAGCACCGGAAGCTACGACCCCGCACGCGAGTGCTTCATGGTCGCCATCGGTGACTTGGTCGACGGCAAGAGCTTAGCGGGGGCCGGCGACAGAGAAGCCCCCCAAAACCTAGGGACCGGCGTACCTCGAAACCCGGGGCCAGGCGCTCCTCCCACCTCGCCGGCGAGGGGCACCGACATCAATGCGCAGCTGGCTCAAGCGTGCGAGCTCGAGGCTAAGCTCACGGAAGAATACCGCACGGTGTGGCTGCTTTGCGCCTCCATTGCTGGAGAGGCCTCCGCACGCAGCGAACGCGTCCGCGAGCTAGGCAAACAGGCCCGCGAGCGCATCAACACCGACTTCAACGTCGATGGCCCGATCACGCCTTCGCACACGAGTCAAAAGCTCATCATAGCTGCAACGCTGCTCAGAGCCATGCATGCGCCCTCGACGCCCGAGGCGCGAAACCTGCACCGCGAGGTGCAGGCGCTTATCGAGCAAGCGGCCGTGCAACAGGCTGAAAGCTCAGCGTCCCGCATACGCCAGCAGGGCAGCGCGCGGGACGACGGCGGCGCCCAGGGCCAAGAGGCATCTGTCCACGCAGATGGCGCAGCAGGGCAACCAGCCAACCGGGACCGAACGCCGGTCAGGGAGCGGATCCTTGATATGCGCGGACAGGCTCAGGACGGGCGTGCGGCGGCGTCATCAACGCAGAAGGGCGGGCGGCGGCAGGCTACCACCCCCGGTGGGGCGGGCGCTACGACAGCCGCGAAGATCGCTCGCCAACGCCAGAGGCCCCGGGGACCTGTGTGTTCAGCGGAGAGATCCGCACATCGAGCTTCCCTCAGCGATTCTGCCAGCCCACCTCGATCGACAAGTACACGGGGGAGACAGACCCTCATGTATGGCTCAACAACTATCGCCTAGATTGCCAGCTCGACGACGCCACCACCGACGAAGTCATCATCCGCAACCTGCTGCTGCACCTCGCGGACTCGGCTCGAACATGGCTCGAGCATCTGCCACCCAGTCAGATCCACAACTGGGATGACCTGGTTCGCACGTTCATGGGGAACTTTCATGACACATACGTGCGCCCCGGGAACTCCTGGGACCTACGGGCGTGCACCCAGAAGCCCGACGAGTCGCTTAGGGACTTCATACGACGCTTCTCCAAGCGCTGTACCGAGCTCCCGAGTGTAACTCAGTCCGAGATCGTGCACGCCTTTCTCGAGGGTACGACCTGCCGGGACCTCGTGCGTGAGCTTGGGAGAAGCCCGACAGTCGACTCCAACGAGCTGTTCGACATCGCCACCCATTTCGCTTTCGACGAGGAGGCGGTGGGGACCATCTTCGACGACAAGAAGGGCAAGCGCGTGGACGATGTGCCCGGGGAGGGCAGCAAGTCCAAAGACCCCCAGCAGAAGCACAAGCGGGGCAAGAAGGGCAAGAAGCCCCGTCGAGAAGCCCGTGCACAGGGACGCGACAACGATGGTGACGAGGCCCTCGCGGTCGACCCGACCCGAAAGGGCCCTCGAGCGGCCCCTCAAGGCCCTAGAGTGTTCGATGACATGTTGAAGAAGCCGTTCCCATACCATAGACTCCGGTCAACCAAACCCTCGAGCAGTGTAACATGCTCAAAAAATACTACAGCCGCGCCGTCGCGAAGGATGGCGAGGCCAAGAAGGATGGTGGTGATGGGGACGCCGGCGGCTTCCCGACGGTGGAGAACGTCTTCCTCATCTTCGGGGGGCCAACCGTGGACATGTCCAACAACCAGCACAAGTGGGAGCGGCACGAGGTCCTCGCTGCGGAGAAGGCTCCCCCCTCCTTCCTTGACTGGTCAGGGGATGCCATCACCTTCAGCCGCGAGGATCACCCGAACCGCATTCCCAACCTAGGCCAGTACTCGCTGGTTGTCGATCCGGTCATCGGCAACTCGAAGTTCTCCAAAGTGCTGATGGACAGAGGCAGCAGCCTCAACATCCTGTACGTGCACACCCTGTAGCTGATGGGGATTGTGTTGGACCAGCTGCGGCCCAGCACGACGCCGTTCCATGGCGTCGCACCAGGCAAGCGCGTCCAGCCCCTCGGGCAGATCGATCTGCCAGTTTGGTTTGGCACACCGGACAATTTTTGCAAGGAAATCCTCACCTTCGAGGTGGTAGGGTTCAAGGGTGCATACCACGCCATTCTTGGGCGTCCGTGTTACGCCAAGTTCATGGCGGTCCCGAACTACACTTACCTCAAGATGAAGATGCCGGGACCAAAAGGCGTCATTACCGTGGGCTCATCGATCGAGCACGCGTTCGACTGCGACGTCGAGTGTGTGGAGCACACTGAGGTGCTGGCGCTTGACGAGGCACTCATCGCGAACCTGGAGAAGTTGGTCAACAAGGACCTTGACTCCTCTGCCAAGCACGCGGGCAGCTTCGATGCTGCCGAGCAGACCAAGGAGGTGCCCCTCGACCCTACTGCCCCCGAGGGCAAGGCATTGAGGGTCAGTTCCACCCTCGACCCGAAATAGGAAGTGGTGCTCGTCGACTTTCTCTGCGCTAACACCGACATCTTTGCGTGGAGCCCCTCGGACATGCCAGACATCCCGAGGGAGGTCGCCGAGCACTCCCTTGACATTCTACCTCACTCCCGAGCTGTGCAACAGCGGCTGCGGCGCTTCGACGAAGAGCGGCGCCGGGCGATCGGAGTGGAGCTGCGGAAGCTCCTCGAGGCCGGATTCATCAAGGAAGTCTTTCTCCCTACGTGACTAGTTAATCCTGTACTAGTTAAGAAAAAGAATGAGAAGTGGAGGATGTCTGTAGATTACACTAGTTTAAATAAAGCATGTCCCAAAGTTCATTTTCCTTTGCAACGAATTGATCAGGTTGTTGATTCAACTGCGGGGTGTGAGCTTTTATGTTTCCTTGATGCCTATTTCGGGTACCACCAAATAAAGATGAAGGAGTCTGATCAACTCGCAACCTACTTCATCACGCTGTTTGGGATGTTCTACTACGTAACGATGCCATGGCCTCCAAAATGTGGGTGCTACGTACCAGCGGTGTATGCAACATGTCTTCGGAGACCACATCGGGCGGACCGTGGAGGCATATGTAGACGACATAGTCGTGGAGACCAGGAAGGCGGACGACCTGGTTAATGACCTATGCGTCGCATTCGACTACCTGCGGGCCAACAGGGTAAAACTGAACCCCGAAAAATGCGTCTTTGGGGTGCTGCGCGGCATGTTGTTGGGGTATATCGTTTCCCAGTGAGGCATCGAGCCCAACCCCGAGAAGGTCACGACCCTCGACCGGATGGGCCCGATTCGAGACCTCAAAAGGGTCCAGAAGGTGTTGGGGTGCCTTGGCACCTTGAGCCGCTTCATTTCGCAGCTCGGCGAAAAGGGCTTGCCCCTCTACCGGCTCTTGAAGAAGCACGAGCGCTTCTCCTGGACCGTTGACGCCCAGGAGGCACTGGACAAACTCAAGGCGACACTCGCCCACACACCAATCCTAACGCCACCCCAGAGTGGCGAGCCTCTGTACCTCTACATCACTGCAACCACCCAGGTGGTCAGTGTAGTCATAGTGGTGGAGCGTACGGAGGAAGGGCACGCCCTACCAGTCCAGAGGTCGGTGTACTACATCAGCGAGGTGCTATCCGAGACTAAGGCATGGTATCCGCAGATCCAGAAGTTACTCTACGAGGTAGTGCTCGTGCGGCGCAAGTTGCGGCACTACTTCGAGCCCCACCCGGTCACGGTGGTCTCCTCGTTCCCGTTGGGAGAGATCATCCGAAATCCGGACGCCGCGGGTAGGATCGCCAAGTGGTCTGTGGAACTCATGGGCGAGATGCTCGCCTACACGCCGCACAAGGCGATCAAGTCCCAGATCCTCGCAGATTTCGTCGCCGAGTGGACGGATACGTAGCTGCCACCGTTGCAGATTCAGGCCGAGTGCTAGACCCTCTACTTCGACGGGTCAGTGATGAAGACAGGGGCAGGCACAGGCCTACTCTTCATCTCACCCCTCGAGGAACATCTGAGGTACGCGGTACGCCTGTATTTCCCCGCATCCAACAACGTGGCAGAGTACGAGGCCCTCCTTTGCGGCCTCCGAATTGCCATCGAAACAGGAATCAAACGCCTCGACGTCAGGGGAGACTCGCAACTCGTGATTGACCAAGTCATGAAGAACATGAGTTGACACGATGATAAGATGGAGGCCTATTGAAATGTCATGCGCGCCCTCCAGTACAAGTTCTACGGCATCGAGCTCAATCACGTCCCCCGCAGGTACAACGAGGAGGCGGACGAACTCACAAAGATTGCGTTAGGGTGAATCACTGTTCCCCCGAACATTTTTGCGCGATACGTCGCAAAACCGTTCGTCAACCTCAGGCCGTCGCCCTCGAGCCAGGAGGAACCCTCGGGGGACTCCCTCGAATCCAGCGGGCGCAGAGCCCATGGACGAGGACCCCTCGAACGAGGCATTTGTCCTCTCTTGCTCGAGGGCTACGGTGCAGACGAGGCCGAGGCCATGGAGACAGAGCCAGTCCCCCGCGCGGAGGACTGGCGGGCCAAATACCTCGCTTGGATGGTTCGAGGGGAACTTCCCCTGGATCGGTCCGACACCAGGCGCATCACCAGGATGGCCAAGTCGTTAACCGTCGTCGACGGCGAGTTGTACAAGCACGCCGCGTCTAGCGTCCTGCAGCGGTGCATCCCCACCCCCCAAGGTCGCGAGCTCATTCGAGACATCCACGCGGGCGTATGTGGCCACAACGCGGCGCCGCGCACCCTCGTGGGCAACGCGTTCCGCCAAGGCTTTTGATAGCCCACCGCGGTCGCTGACGCAAATGAGGTCGTACGTACCTGCGAGGGGTGCTAGTTCTATGCCCACAAGACTAATCTCCTGGCTCACACCCTTCAAACGATTCCCGTCATATGGCCTTTCGCCGCGTGGGGGCTGGACATCATCGGGCCCTTGCGAAAGGCGTCCGAGGGCTACACTCACCTGCTGGTCGCCGTGGATAAGTTCTCTAAATGGATTGAGGCGCGCCCAATCACAAACCTCATGGCAGAGCAAGTCGTGTCGTTCTTCACTGACATCGTCGACCGGTTCGGAGTGCCAAATTCCATCATCACCGATAATGGGTCCCAATTTACCGGCAGGAAGTTCCTGGAGTTTTGCGACAAATACCACATCCGCGTGGACTGGGCGGCCATCGCACATCCACAGACCAATGGTCAGGTGGAGCGTGCCAACAACATGATGCTACAAGGTCTTAAGCCCAGGATATTCGACAGGCTGAACAAGTCTGGCCGGAAATGGCTCCAGGAGCTGTCGTCGGCCGTTTGGAGCCTCAGGACCACCCCGAGCAGGGCCTCAGGAATCACCTAGTTCTTCCTGGTCTACGGCGCGGAGGTCGTCCTCCCCATGGACCTAGAGTACGGGTCGCCCAGAGTCAAGGGATATAACGAAGGCGCCAAGCAGCGATCCCGCGAGGACTCACTGGATCAATTGGACGAGGCCCGCACCGTGGCCCTGATGCATTCAGCAAGGTACCAGCAGGCACTGAGGCGGTACCAAGCCTGAAAGATACGGCGTCGAGACTTAGACGAGGGGGACCTAGTCCTAAGACTGCGCCAAGACAATCGAGGCCTCCACAAGCTATCGCCCCCATGGGAGGGACCCTACGTCGTCGTCAAAGTGCTCAAGCCCGACACCTACAAGCTGGCGAACGAGGACGACAAGGAACTCACCAATGCTTGGATCATCCAACAGCTACGTCGCTTCTACCCTTAAAAAGGATTTCCAAGCCTCTATGTTATTTACATACCCAACACCCCAGTTGGTTGTACAATTGTAAATCTCATCATTGAATAAAGTTAAAAAGGGCGACTCGACTTTCCCTCGAAAACCAAGTCCCCCTCAGGGGCTACTACGGGGGGCATCCCCCCCAAAATGGTCCCATTTTTCGCAAAAAACCGCGCTTCAAATACGCTAAGTACGACTCGACCCGAGCCTCGAACGAACTCACGCGTGGCACAAGTAGCCAATGGGGAAAGACACGCAAGTCGGAGATAGCCTACGCCTCCGGAAGGATACGACCCTTCTCCCTTGCCTCTTAACCTACAAGCTACTCGTGGAATCGAACCCTCCCAGCTCAAATTCGTCCAGGCGAAGGAAATAGAGACGAAATAGCGTAATAAGTGAAACAGAAATGAACACTCAAAACTTACAAACATCCAAACGTTTTAAGCAAATTAATTTCATTACAAAAGCCGCACAACTCAAGTTCTAACAAAAGTTCCAAAGGGCCCGAACGCCCAACTACTTTCAGGCCTTAGGACCGCCAGCCGGGGGAGCATCTTGGAACAAGAACTCCATGAAGTCCTCTGCGAGGATGTTGGCGGTGGGAGCGGTGAGTGTGTCCATGCGGTTCATCTCCACCTCGTCGTCGACGCCGAAGGGGACGACGTAGCCCGTAGAGATCGCCTCGAGGTTGACTCGGTAGTGCGACACCACCACACCAAGGGCTTTCTGGACCCCCAAGTGGAGTGCGCGGCGCATGCGCTGAGTAACATGCCCGCCCAAAGTGCGGAGACGACTCGCCATGGAACTCCGAGCCTGCACCTCGCCTTCCTCAATACCCTGACACGCCTCGCGGGCGGCGGCCTGCAGATCTTTCATCTCCTGCTGAGAAGAGTTGTAGGCCATTTGGATGGCTTGCGCCTGGGTCGTCGAGGTCCCAAGAGCCGTCCGCAGGCCTGAAAACAACAACACAGACTCAGTTGGGAGCAGATCCCAAACGAATCAAGCCAACAGGCGAGAGACAAGAAAGCTAACTCACCCTCGACCTGCTTCTTCTCCGTCTCGAGGGCCTCACGCGCGGTCTCAACCGCCTGCTGCAGGTCAAGGATCATAGCATCCTTCTCCACGCTAGCCTGGCGCTGATCCTCGTAAGATACGCTCAACTAGGCCAGCTCCCCGTTGAGCCGCGTGACTTCCTCATCCCGGAGCTTGAGGGTCACCTGTGCCTTCTCAAGCGTGGCACGCTCCTACTGGAGTTGGCCCTGCACTTCCTCCCACGCCATGTGTTTGTGCTCGAGGGCGACTTGGGCCTCCTTATGGGCGGACTACTCCTGCTGGAGCAGGGACTCTACCGCCTGGCGTGCGCCCTGTTCCTGCTGAAGCTCCTCCTCCACCGTGGCAAGAGAGGCGACCTTGTCAGCCAGGTCGGTCCTCAGCTGCTCGGCCTCCTTGGCCTTCTCCTCGTCTTGGCTCTTCCAAGACCGTGCTCCCTCGAGGGTGGTGCGGTCCTGCTGGAGCTGGGCCTCCATCGAGGTGAGCGTCGTCTCCCTCTCCGCTGCTGCAACCCGCAACGCGGCCAGGTCCTCGCGCGCCTTCTGCAGCGCCTCATCCCGCTCCAGAAGTGTCGACGTCACCATGTCGACCGCGGAGGCATCTTCTGGTTCAAGAGCTCGTCCCGCAAAATTTGCAGTCGGTACTCCAGCCACCCGTTGTCGGTCCGCAAGGCCTCCACGACGGTGTCAAGGGAGTCATACTGGTCCCGGTACCAGTCGCGCTCAGTGCTCAATTGAGCGAGGCGGTTGTACCTCTCCCGAGGTCGGCCCTCCAGCTCCTGTCACCAGCAGATAAGACACGAGAGAAAGCGAAGTCAGAAAACGCGCAAACACAAAGGGAATAAGGGAGCAAGCCTCGAATCCAACGAAAAATACGCACTTGGAAAATCCGCCACGAGGGACCCCTGTGGACCCGCAACGCCTCGTTCAGTGCATTGTTGATCGAGGTGCCATGGTCTCGAAACTCCTGCCACAGAGCCTGTTTGGCCTGGGCTTCGTCGATGTGGGCCAGCGGCGCGCCGGCGTGGCCTAGCCCCTGCTCTGGGTGCGCGACGTCGGCATCAGGGGTGGGCAGGACAGCGCGTGACGATGAGGCCTCGGCGTCGTGCGTCGGGCGCTGCGACATCACACAATCGTCCTCCCGCATCACCAATACCTCCGGCGCAGGCTCGGGGGCTGATGCGGGCCGGTTTCCCCATTGGCCCCACCCAGGGGGCGGAGTGTCGTCATTGGCGACGTCCACCACCGTCACCTGTGGTGGGGACAAGTGCCGGCGATGCCGGCACCACCGCGGCCGTCGCCGCCACCGCCTCCTCTTGCTGCGGCCCTAAGGCCACCGCCGTGTCGCGCGGCGGCTCACCCGTCACCGCCATGCTTGCCGCCGCCAGTGGTGCCCTCAACGAACGCTGCCTCGTCATCACGGGTGCTCCCGACCTGAGCGCCTTGGCAGGCGCGAGGGCAGGGACGATCGATGTCACCCTGCGAACGAAGAAAAAAAATACAAGGATGAGCACCAGCCCCTCGAAATCAAGGGCGCACGCGGGAAGTGCTGCTCACCTCAAGTTGGAGAAGCCCTGCTTCCTCTTCCTCGAGGGTTCAGGGGCGTCGCTGTCGCGCCTGACGGTGCCGCCGTGGCGCTCACCGGCGCTTCCGCGGTGCTCGCGGGCTCCTCCACTAAAAACCCGGTGGCGGGTGCCTCCGCGCACACCACGGGTGCCAACTCCACAGCCCACCTCTGCGCCGGCTCGTGGTGATGGGGGTGGGGGAATCCACCTCTCGGGGGGGGGGGGGCATCGCTCTCCTCCTCCTCCTCCTTCGATGATGAGTTCGCCGGCGTCCCTAGGGGGGAGAGTCCTTGCTGCTCGCGCAGCCGGTACTCCTCACTGTGCTGCTCCCGCCGCCTGATTCTCCTCTCCTTCGATGCGTGGCGCGTCGGCGGATGCGATCGAGCGACGTCCACAGTCACCCTCTGCTGACAACAACCACTAAGATCGCACCAATGCTATACAAGAGGCCGAAAAGGGAAGGGAGGCCCACTCACCACCGGGGCGTCGGGGAGCATGATGAACGACCAGAGGTCGTCATGGCTGTGCGGCACGGACCTGAGGCTGATTGCGGCCTCGCCCTCGTCACCGTGTATTCCGGGGGAAGATGGTCGTGCAGCAGTCGCGAATGCGCCAACGACATGGGGTTGGCCTCGTTGTTCATCTCAAAAATGCGGAGCTCCCTCTCTATGAGGGGAACAATCCGCCGGTGATGGAGGTTGGCGAGAACCGAGGCCACTCCTAGTCCGGCGTCCGCCAGACTCCGTAGCGCGTTGGTGAGCGACTCCAACCGCTGCTGACGCGAGGGAGGTGACACACTGTGGTGCCAGACGTCGGTCTTCGCCATCAGCACCTTGCCAGTGTAGGGGGAGGCCGGCGCCATCATTGCGGAGGTAGAACCACCTCCTCTCCCACTCTGCGTTGTTGGATGTCATTGTGCACGACGAGTACAATTCCTTGCGCGAGTCCTGCATCGCGTATGTCAGGCCGCCGGCACGCACCGCCCGATGCACCCGCGTCTCCCCTGTGGCGAGAGTGTGCAGCTCGGCGCAGAATAGGTGCACCTAGAGATCCCAATTCACCGGGATCCCTAGGAACCCCTCGCAGATGCCAACAAAGGTGGCAGCCTGCGAAATCGTGTTGGGGGCGAAGTTCTGGAGCTCTACCCCATAGTGGTAGCACAACCCCCGCATGAAGCGGCTCACCGGCGCGGCGAAGCCGCGCTCATGAAGCCTGATGAAGCCGACGACGTAACTGTACAACGGGTTAGGCTCGCAGTCTGATGCCGGCAGGACGATCCACGCCCAGGGCACCCCTTCCACGTTCGGCGCCAGCTACCCACCATTCACTAGCTTGTTTAGAGCAAATGGCGTCACCGTCGACCGAGTCCAGGGCAGAGGGTTTAGCACTACGATGGGTTGGGGCGGAGCCATTGCGGGCGAAAGCTGCAAAGCAAGGATGACGGCGGCGCGAGGACGAAACGAGCAGGGGCGAAGCCAAGGAAGTGCGCAATTGAGAAGGAAAGGCAAGAAACGGGGGCGGCGGATGCTAAGTGGTGAGGTAAGGGATTCAACCCTCTCTCTCCCTCAATTTATAGATCTGGGGGAGCCGTGCTCCCGAGAACCGCGCGCCCCGCGCGCATTAACTGCATGTGACATCGTCTGCCACTGACAGACGGGCCCCACCATGCTGAAACGGCTGGATGTGCGCGCACACGTGATCATTACGTCGCAGCAACCGAAGGGCCGTGGCGCCTTGTCACGTTCGCCCCCCACGTCGTCCACTATGCTCGTGGCTGCGCCGCCTGAAAAGGTGCGCCCGCCGCGCACGACCGCTGCCACAACTGCGGCCATTAAATGGCCCAGTTTTTTACCGAGTAAGGGTAACCCCCGCGCGACCCGAGTCAAGTGCTCGAAAAAATCAGACCCTTGAAGGGTGCGATTACTAATCGATGGTGTTAAGTCCCACTCGTTGAAGGTGGCTGCTACAGATGCCCTCAGATTCAGAGGATTACTGATCAGCAGCTCGAGGGTCGGCTCGGCCACGACCCTAAGTGTCCTGCAGATGTAACCAAGAGAGGGGCGCCTGGCCATCACCCCGCAACGGCCCTACTGATCAGGGGTTCGAAGCCTGACCCTCGAAGGGTTCGAATAGGCACCCTAGATCGACCGAGCCAGGGATGACCAGGACGCGCACATTCGAGCCTATCCATAAGTCCACCTGCTCGAGGGCGCCCACATGTCGTGTTCAAGAGCCAACGAGGGCAGCTAGTCGAGGGATTCCATCGAGGCAGAGCTTCTGCGCCCTCGGTCCCCAGCGAACGGGACCGAGCCCTACCTAGCACACCCGCGTAAGCGCTTTCATGGACGTGTCTCCAGACCACGAGCCAACCCTTATCAAACGGGGCACGGACGTCCACTTGAATCACCCAGTAACAGCTCAACGAGGAACCCACGATTCGCGACCCGCTCGATGGGAGTCGTGGACACCTCACCCCTTTGTCCCGCGGAAGGACGACGAAGGGGCGGAATCACGACCTGGTGACAGGGGGAGCCCACGGCCCCAGGCAACCTCAGTGACCCATCAAGCGGTCGGCCCCGGCACCCCTCGGGTGAAACTCCGCCTCGCTCGAGGGGCCCGCGCCGTACCACCGAAACTCCGCCTCGCTCGAGGGCTGGACACACCCTCGGGCGAAACTCTACCCCGCTCGAGGCCATCCAGAGCTTGCGGCCCATCAGGTTTCCAACCTGGGCATCCCTCGAGCAGAACTCCGCCTCGATCGAGGGCTATACGCACCCTCAAGCTGATCCCCGTCTCGCTCGAATGCGCACCCTCGGGCGGATCTCCGCTTCGCTCGGGGTCTCGCGGGTTCGCCACCCCAGCACCCACTCCCCCGACCGAAGCATTAAATGCTCTGACACACCGCGGGCGCCCGGGTTAAGGACGAATCCCCGCCATGCTGGCCCTCTGACACCGCCTGGAAATCGTGTCCCGACGTTGTTTCGCCAACTCTCCCAGTGAGGTGATCCCTAGCACTGTAGAGGAACTGTGCGGGGAGACAAGTGTCAATTCTGTGACACTGTGCCGCCTACTCCCGTACGACCTGCACGCCGCACCCTCGAAAGAGAACAGCGAAACCCTCGAAAAGGGTACGAACGTCTGTCTCGCACTCGCACGGGACGACGCCGAGACGTCGGACCAGTGAGGCATGTCTCCTTTGTCACCATCGGCCCTGTGCGGCCATCCCCTCCGCTGTGCCACCATCCCAAGCACTGCAGCACCATCCCCGGTGCTGTGGGAGCCCAGAACGACAAGACGTCGCCACGCCCACCGCTGTGTGACCTCCAAACCTCTGTCAGCCCAACCCATGAGTTGACGCATGCAAAACGGCCAAACAAGAGGCTCCCACACCACCGCCCTCGAAATCGCTCCTGGACAGGCACAGGACTCGCCGCGACGCCTGCCAGAAGCAAGATTCGTCAGGACGACCATCCACTCCGTGGCACTGCACACCATACCGCCATACATAGCTAGAACTATGGGGCACGATTGTAAACCGCCTCTCCTTGGTCTATAAAAGGAGGGGGCGGTCCCCCAGCCGCAGGGTGACGATGGATAGCGCACACTTGCACGTTTTCCACCTTCACCACGATATTGGCATCTTGCCTCAATCAAATCTCAGGGACCTGGAGGCACTACCTCCTCTCCCGCCACGCTTATAGCTCCCATCTGCAAGCACCACGGTGCAACGCAATACAGTGCCTCAAGCACACCCCTGCTAGACGTACAGCCCCGGCCCGAACCAGGATAAAACTCGTGTCACTTAGCTGCTTAGTACCGGCCATCGAGAGATAGATCTCAACGCTCGTACTAGTTAGTGTCGGGACTACTTTCCGCACCGACATTAGTCTAGGGCTAGAGAAATCAAGACTTGAATTAATGCACCCAAAAATAAATCTTGTAAACTTAGGTTTTGCACTCAATAAATATAGAGAAAACTGTAAATTTGGGACTCCAAACGTTGCATTTCGTGGTTTTGCCATTCCTAATATTGACTTAGCAAAATTAGGCCTCGAAACGTTGTCCTCTTGCAAATCATGCCATTAGGTGTATTCCTTTCTTTTCTAATACGTTTTCTTTCTATTAGACGGTTATGCCCTCAATTTGTTTTTTCCTGTGCAAGTAAGACGCTCGACGCTCCGCGGCCGCAAGCGCTCTTCCTGCTTGTCGGGTTCTTGACAAGGATGTTGCCCACGTGGTCGTCGATGTTGAGGAGGTAGACATCTAGGATGAAAATGCGGTGCACGAACGCCACTGAGAACCGCAGGAGGCCCAGCTCGCTGGTGTCGTATCGTGCGCCATGAAGCGCTGGATCGATGCCATGCATAATCGTCACATTGTGGGGCGCGAGATCCTGATCAGCGTGGTCGGCTCCACGCTGGGGAAGCCGTCATGGTCGAGGAGGAATGGGGCGACCTCCACAGCACGACCTTGCTCTCGTACTCACCATTCGCCGGTGGCTCCGCGATTGTCGCAGTGTCCTCCAGCGGCTTGATGACGGCGACGGGTCAAGATGGCTCACAATTCCGACGCGTGCATAATACATGACACACAATTAGATCACAATCGACAATACCAACAACATTGTACACTAAGTAGACATGCATACCTTAATTTGCTCTGGGCAGCCGACGTGACCACGCCCTGGGCGGTGAGCGCAGCCAGGACGACCTTGGCAGTCAGTCCCTGGGTGTCGGGCAGCGCGATGCGAGCGGAGTGGTGCCGTGCCGTGCGGTGTCGGGCGGCATGACGCTGGGCGGCGCAGCACCGTCCTCCATGGCTCTCGCGGTGCCGTCCTCGAAGGGGAAAACATTATCAATCACTTGGTGCATCATGCAGTAGGAACACCATGGTGCTGTCCTCATCGACGATGGTGATATGCACACAGAGAAGACAAAGGACTGTCCTACGGGGCACTCGGTACATGGTGCTGGCAACGCGTGGTCGTCAGACTCCTGCAGCGCCCACAAGCATAGCTTGTCACCCGTCACGCCGGCAAGGCCGAGCTCGCTGCCGGGCGTCCTCATTAGCTTCATGTTGCACCAGTGGACTCTCCAGACGTTCCTGCACAGGAAAAAAACAAATTGAGGGCATAACCATCTAATCACACTCTAAGTACAAAGGAAAAGTATTAGAAAAGAAAGGAATACACCTAATGGCTTGGTTTGCATGGGGATAAGGTTTCGAGGCCCAATTTTGCAAAGTCGATGTTAGGAATGACAAAACCACGAAGCACAACATTTGATGTCCTAAATTTGCAATTTTCTCATGAATATATGGCTTTGGATAGGTTGAGCAAAATGCAAGTTGTATCAAAAACAAGGTTAGCATATCTTTTAAGAAAAAATGATGGTTAATAGTTGACGGTTAATAGTTGTATCAAAGTTCGTTTAGACTTGCAAGCGGACAAATCTCCCGTTGCAGTCAAGGGACCCTTCTTCCCTCGAGTGGTGAACCCAAGGTATCGAATCCGTGGAACAAATGTGTGATGCAAGAGTTAATCTAGTAATGCCAAGTAACTTCAATCTTCGAGAGATAAAACCCTAATGCATCTAATTATAAGAATCAACACAAGAACGAATCTAATCTACTAAAGACCGGAGGTAACAAAGATAGTGGGGGTAGATAAACCGATCTAGAGAGATCGAGATGAGCCTTTTGTTGAAGTTCCAAGCGAAAGAAGAAGTAGCAAATAAAATCTCATTAGAAGCCTCTTTAAACCGTGGTTTCCCGTCCGACTCCGAAAACGCCCGCCTTTCAGCCCCCGTTCTGTCACAATGTACTCCTATTCATGCGGGTAGTCTAGGGCGAGTCCGAGGACAAGTCGAGTTCTTTCGGAAGATCAGCCGTGCACCTCTAGCCACCGCGGCTACAAGAACACCCTATGTGATCTATCTCGAGAATAGATCTAAAATAAGCAAAGACGATCGAAAACGAAGACTTCGGAGAAACACTTAGTCGCTAAGAATCGGATTCAACTTGATACATCAACTAGTACAATGATATATGAACAAGATCACCACCGGGATCCTACCTTGATCTTGCTTCTAGCTCCGGGAACTCCAACGTGGTCTTCCTTGCAAGGTTCCCACGTCGGCTAGGGAGACCCTAGTCAACTAGCTCGATCCTCTCCTCTCAGGGATGGTGTCCCTCTCTTCTCTGCTCCTCGGCGACCGATGACAAATTGATCGATGCGTGGCTCTTGACCCCGGGGGTATAAATAGCCCGAATGGCGGCTAGGTCAAAGGGGGGGGGGGGCGACTAGGCCCTGGAATGGGCCGGGCCGACCGGCCTGAGCTGACCGGCCTGGGCCCACCCCAACCCAATTGCCTGCCTCCTTCGCGTGGCGTCGGTTCCCGAGTCTTCTAGATCCTTCCCCCTTCTGCATGTGGGCCCTTGTCGTCAGTTTCTCTCAGAGTTGGACGTAGCTCCTTGTCCCGCAAGATTCGACACTTTTCTGGATAGGTCCTCGGAGTTTGTACCAATGGATAAAGTATAAAACTCATGTCAACACCGAAGGTAAACTCATGGCTAGGTTGACGGAATTTCACCGTCAATATCTCCCCCATGCTTAAACCTTGCTCGTCCTCGAGTAATCCTTCGATGGATATCATCATTGCCCTTCATTGTTTAAACCTTGCACTTGATCAGATATGAGAAAACATAATGCTCTCAAAATTTTAATTCGTTAAAGTTCCATAATGTACTAGCCTTCATCCCTACGGAGGGTAGATTCTTAATTAAGCTTATCCCACAAGTATTAACATGCTCCAAAGTTTAAATATATCTCAGAAATTTTGAAATAAAGAACGAGATGAGAAAGAGCTAAACCAAGTTCACAAATTTAAATCACCTTGCATATTGCTCATGAACTCTCATCTCACTTTTGTCTCTCTGGCCTATTTCTTCTACTCCTTTCCCTCTCATAACATATATATGTATATATATATATATATATATATATATATATATATATATATATATGGCGGGCTTTATATGGAGCATTGGCAAAGTTTAGTCCTACCAAGATATTATAAATGAGATGTTGTCAAAACAAGACAAGCTTCTCATGGTCTTACCGAGACTCGTCAAAAAGGTCATTGGAAAATAATGTTACATCAAGGAGGGGAAAGAGAAAAATACACACGCTTGAGATAGGTGGACATGTGCAAATGGCAAAGAGTGATCCCGAGGCACAAAGGAAGTCCTCGTTATTGGATTGCACATGGTTGGAAAATGAGTATGGATCATTTAATCTTGAAGCCTTGAAATTCCTAATGCACTTTAGAGAACCGGGGAGTTCACTTTCTTTTATTTTTTACACAACTCATATTTTTCTCTTTTTCTCATATATATATATTTTTTTCTTTTTCTTTCTTTCTCTTTCTCATATTTTTCTTTTTCTTTCTCATTAATTTTTTTTATTTGCTCCCCTTGAACTCTAAATTGCATCGTACCTACCTCCTCCCCATGCTTAGACGTTGCTCGTCCTCGGGCAAAGAGGTGATAAAAATAAGGTAGGTACCAGGAATACTTTTCCTTTGGAGAGATACTTGAATTCTTCAATGTTGGCACCGTCTTGCAATCTTCCTTGTATTGATGATCCATCCTCAACGATAGGTTGTGGTCAAGGAGGTAATCACAAAAAATGATATTTGGTTTTAAGGGTGGATATCTGGCGAGGTTTGTGATATCTCCAGTGTGGGGATACACAATGCACGGATAAAAGGCTAGCAATAAGATAGATACGCAAAACGGAATGACCAGCTTCTTAGTTTCAGGCCAGAGAAATCATGGCCTGCAATAACTCACTCAAAAATAAATCTTGTACACTAAGGTTTATGCACTCAAATATATATAAGGCTTTGGATAGGTAGAGCAACACACAAGTGATATTCATGACAAGGTTAGCATTACTTTTATAAAAACCATATTTAATCTATATAAAACTTGAGAGCACATAAAACACTATGGGTATTTATTTTAATCATAACCTCTGCTAAAGATTAAGCTAGCATTTAGATAAATTCAGATTTGTATTTTAAGAGAGCACTAGCTTTAACATGCATAAATCAATTACAAAGATAAACAAAGCGGTTATTATAATCATATATCATCATGACACAAATTTCATAACTTTTCCAAAGGTATAAACAAGGTGGTGCCTTTATTAATGATGAAAACTAGTTGAAGTACATGCTGAAAATAAACTAACACACTTGCTGCAATTTAAATAAAAACTGAAAAATACTACGCAAACACAAGCAAATATATGCTGAAAATTACAGAAAAAGGTAAAAGAAAAGAAAACTAAAGCTCCCCCTTCTTCTTAATCCTCCGTCGGTGGTTGGTATTGATGATCTTGGTAGTTGTTCCCTTGCTCATAGTAGCTTTGGACATCCCCTCCAACGAATTGTTCCGGCGGTACTAGGTGAAGACGCCCAAGCTCATAGGCAATATTTGCATTGCCTTCACCAAGTTGAGTCGCGTTGGATTGGATGGCTGCGACGTTTTTCATGTTCCTCGCAGCATACCCTCCAATTATGGACATGCTTTGTTGTGGTTGGGGGTATTGTGTGTAGGGCTCCGCAAAGGTTACGTTGGGCACCACATAATTTTGTAGGGACATGGCTGGACCACTCCCCCTTGCTTGCATTGTTGGCCCTTAGTAATAATTCGACGGAGTAGGAATTCCTCCGAATGGTGGCACATATTTTGGTTGTGCACCACCCGCTTGCGCAGAGGAAGATCCCTCCTCTACAATTCTTCCTTGCCGGGACAAGGAGTCCCTCCTCCAACCAATCTTCCTTCCCTTGAATGAAAAGCCTAAGTCTTGAGTCCGAAAGGGGTAAGTTCACCTTGGCCACATGAAAGCCTTCTCTCTCATCTCCACTAATATATTTTCCTTGCTTCAAATACTCAAATCCGAGAGGGGTCCCACGTAAAAAGTGTTCAGGATTCCTTGTAATCCCCGGCCTTAAGGAGATGGCCAACATATAGAGGTAGCACCCCGAACCAATATCTCCCAATCCCGATGTTGCCTCGCAACATCATCGGTTGATCATAAGGTATGAAGGGTCTATTGGCTGCTTGGCAATTAAAGCTGAGTAGAGCCAATTCAACTCCGTGTCGGTCACCTTCGTCTCCCTCATCCTCCCCATAATCCTCTTGCACATCCAAGAGTGGAATACTTGGATAATGGGGTTGCGGATGGAATTGCGTTGTTCTCCGGAGATTAAATTCCAAAATCCATCCAACATGCCATCCGGCACGTCAACTTTCTCCGAAGCTCCCTTTTGGAACCCAAGTAGCTCCCTAATAAGCTCGTAGGGAACCACTTTGTTGACGGTGAAAATCCGTCAACCTAGCCATAAGTTTACCTTCGGTGTTGGCATGAGTTTTATACCTTATCCATTGGTACTAACCCCCGTGGTATAACAAGTTCACTTGTGCATGTCGGTTTTGGAGTTTAGTGTTTATGCAGGGTTTTAGCGTTGAAAGCAAGACTTCCGGGATAAGTTCATTAAGCACCTCATGACAAGACCTTGAAGCCCGGTAGAAGTCAAGCAATGAAGTGAACACGACTCCAAGAAGCCCAAGGACCCAACCCGAGAAGATGGAAAACTCCGAGGACCTAGCCAGAAAAGTGCCGAATCTTGCGAGACAAGGAGCTTCGTCCAATTCGGAGAGAAACTGACGACAAGGGCCCACATGCAGAAGGGGGGAGGATCTAGAAGACTCGGGAAGCAACACCGGGCAAAGGAGGCCGCGGACTGGGCCGAAGTGGGCCCAGGTCGGCCGACCCAGCCCATTCTGAGGCCCAGTCGGCCCCCCTTTGACCTAGATGCATCTCAGGCTGTTTATAGCCCCCTGATCGAGAGCCACACATCAATCAATTCGTCATCCACCGCCGAGGAGCAGAGAAGCTTGAGGGACACCATCTCGGAGATGAGGGTCATGCTAGTTGTCTAGGGTCTCCCTAGCCGACGTGGGAACCTTGCATGGAAGATCACGTCGGAGCTCCGGAGCAAGGATCAAGATCGAGGTAGGATCCCGGTGGTGATCTTGTTCATGTAATCATTCATGGTGAAGTTTTTATAGTGAATCCGATTTCTAGCGATCAAGTGCCTTCTCGATGATTTTGTTTTCTTCTTGGTTTTGCTTATTCCCCAATCTAGTCTATAGCTAGATTGCATAGTGTGCTTTTGTAGCCGCGGTGGCTAGAGGTGCATACCGGACCGACCAAGTGATTTCAACTTATTCTTATCGAACTCGCCCTAGACTACCCGCATGAATAGGAATACATTGTGACAGAACAAGGGTTTCGAAAGGCGGGCGTTTTCGGAATCGGACCGGAGGCCACGGTTTAAAGATGCTTTTAATGAGATCGCTTTTCTATCTTCATCTATCTTGTTTGGAGCTACAACATAAGCATGATGTAGATTCTCTAGATCGGTTATCTCTTTGCTTTCTCTTGCTACCTCTTTCGTAGATTAGATTAGATGTGTTTACTTGATGATATCTTAGATTAGATGCAACTTAGTTCTTCATAAGATAGCTTTCCTTGCTTTACTAGATTGAATCCTTGTGTTGCACATTGTTCCACGGATTCGATACCTTGGGTTCACCACTCGAGGGAAGAAGGGTCCCTTGACTACGACGGGAGACTTGTCCGCTTGCAAGTCTAAACGAACTTTGATACAACTATTAACCGTCAACACACTTGTTGGATTCCCTCCAAACGGAATGATAAAATTTGCACCCCCTCATCAAGGATAGGCGCCATAGTCATCAAGATTTCCAAGGAAAACTCCTTGTGGGTGTTTGCCGACACCCCGTTGGAGAACTGCACCCATCCAAGGTGCCCCAACATATAATATATGTCCGCGCCGAAACCCAATGCATTGAGAGCTTGATCGTCGACATCGACATTTGCCACAAGCCTCTTCTCAAGGTGAGAGAGTTTCTTCTCCTCCTCCTCCGACAATATGATGAAGCCATATGTGGAGTACCGCGGAGTGTATGGTGGTTGCGCGGATGAACGGGTCGATCAACGAGGTGGGACGGGCGGCTCCTCCGTACGCCCTTGAGGTTCGGTAAACCTCATGGACGTGCTCCTTGTTGCTCTCATGCCACCGAGGAGGAGAGTGTCGTTCCTCCTTGGCGGTGCCGTGTCCTCCTCCATGCTCCGAGGAGACTCGAAAACCGAGTGCCTCCTCGAAGATGTCGTTGAAGATGGCTTGGACGATGATGACCCCTTCTTCTTGGTGAAGAGACTTGTGGTTTTCTTCCACATGATTGCAGCACCCTTCTCTCCACTAAAATTCCGGGTTGCAACCGGCAACTAGGCACTTATTAACTTATTTCGGAATGTGGACTTTGAGTGGATTAAGGGTGTGAATTGGTCGAGCTATCAAGCTTGGGAAGGTTGGCTATGTCTACGGTGGTTCTGGGCACAAAAACTTGAGCACACAAATAGAGGAATGAGCGGGATGCTTGCCTGCAGAAAATAGGAGCCGGGGGGCTCCTTTTATAGGGCAGGCCGGCCGGCCTGGGCCAACCGGCCTGGGTGGCTTCGTGCCCCTACCTGGCTCGGTTTTCTTCCAGCACGATCATTTCTCCTCCATGACTTCCTTGCCCGCGTGCTCCACGAGTTGCACTGCCCAAACGCTCTCGTCCACTCCTTTTCTTGCATTATTGGTCCTTCCACTTGATGCTTCATGCTTTGAGTCATGTCCATGCTCCCTTGCTCCACTTGCTTCACATGTCACCATGAATTTCCTGCAAAGTTATGCTTGTTTCCCACCCATGCTTGTCCTTTGCATGTGGTCTTGATGAAAGTTGTTGAAAGGGCATCCAATGGTGCATGCATGATTAACTTTAACTAAATTGCCTCCCTCTAAGTATGTTTAAGGCTAAGCACTCCTCTAATTTCGAAAATTAAAGATGTTTTCAAAGCTATGGTAAAGCTCAAGCATAAATTTAGAGAAGTTTTTAAACCATTAAAAACAAATGTAAGTTGAAAATATTTTCCGACTACATTGATATCGGTCTCACCGGTATAGTTTGCTTTCATTGGTTGATAGTAAACTTTTCCCGGCTTGATCATGGGGGCATAGGTTTAGGTTCTAATTTTGGCTAAATGAGAGATATTTTGAATGTAATAAAATTAAATGAGGCTTAGAAAAATTCTAATCCTATAGAAACCAAGGATATAGATTTTTAAACCAACCAAAAGTTTAGTTTCTAGGTTCACGCGAGTCCTACCACGTGCTGAAATTTAATTAACACCTAGGTACAAGTCGTGGCTCTACTCGTGTGTTTTTAGCATGAAAAACAAGTCAACCACAACATCATAATGAGGATGAATGGTTGAGTTAGGTTCTGAATTTATTTGGTTGTGGTTTCTCGAAAAGAAGCAAATAAACACATAGGAGGGTTCATAGGGTTTATGATCGCAGCAAAATATTCAACCAAGAATTATGTCTCTAATATATTTGAACCACTTCTAAGTCTAATGTCTTTGCGTAGTAAAATTCAAAACTGAATTAAAAACTCGAAAAACCTGGAATCGGGTTGTCCTCCCGGTAGCTTATTCTTGACTCGATGAAACGGGTTGCCTCCCGCCTAGCGCTTCGTTTATAGTCCATGGCTAGACTTCTTCACTTGATTACTTCGGATCAACGCTCTTTGCAGGTGTTGCAATCTTGGGTACCCACTTCCGCACCATCTTGGGCATGGGCTTGTCTTCCGGCTTAGTCATTTTTTTGGTCTTCACAGGCGGCTTTTTTTCCTTTGTCTTGACGGATGCAAAATCTTCCTTGACTTTCTTCACGTCCTTCTTCTTCAGCTCTTTCTTCTTCTTCAGCCCTTCCTTCTTCCTTGGTTCTTCCTTAACAACGCGATGATGAGGTGGAACATTTTCAACTTCAATCATATTGCATACCTCGAGGCGTGGTCGAAACTTGAAGGAACTCCTTTCTCCGTTAATGTCGAACATGATCTCCCCCTTGCCAACATCGATAGTAGCTCCCACGGTCTTGAGGAAAGGCCTCCCAAGGATGAGCGATGGCTTCTCCCTCTCTCCCATCTCGAGCACCACGAAGTCGACGGGGATGAAGTGGTGTCCGACCTTCACGGGCACATCTTCGGCGATGCCCAAGGGATAGCGAATGAGTTGTCACCCAACTCCAAGCACATACCCGTAGGCTCCAACTGTAGGCATAGCTTCTCAAACACATCTCTTGGCATGACACTCACACTTGCTCCAAGGTCGCATAACGCCTTCTCGAACTTGAATGAACCAACGGAACATGGAATTGTCGGGCATCCGGGGTCCTTTTGCTACTCTAGCCCATTAGCAATAGCGACACTACACTCCTCGGACATCTTGACATGATCTACCCCGAGTGTTCCTATCTCATATTTATTTGCAAGTATGTCTTTGAAGTAACGAGAATATGTAGGTACTTGAAGGGCATCCAATAATGGTATGTTGATGCTAAGTCTACGCACAACCTCCACAAACTTCTCAAAGTGGTTATCAAGTTTACCTCGGAAGTAGCGTGGCTTGAGTTCTGGTATCTTCTGTCTTCTCCTGGCATCTCAAACTCAGGCTCTTCAGTGACAATCCCCGTAACTTCCTCCTTAGCAAATTCCTCCGTCCCAACGGATGGTTTAAGCTTCCTTGCTCCTGCGGAACGCTCCAAATCTTCGGTCTCCTTTCCCGAACGTGTTTGAATAGCCTTCGCCGATTCATGACCTTTAGGTTGTCCCGGAAGCTTCCCTTCATCATTAGTGAGGCGCCCCGCGAGTTGTCCAACTTGCGTCTCGAGCATCTTCATCATGTTGAGCACTTGATGGTTGGAGCTTCCGACCTCCGTCATTTTACTATCGATGTTCTCCAACACCTTGTCTATGGCCTTGAACTTGGTGACGGTGTCCTTGTTGATCTTAGCTTGCTCGTCCATGAAGTCCTTCAATTGTATACGAAGCGGAACCGAATTCGGAATGGATGAGCTTGCATTAAATTGAGGTTTACCTTGCCCGTAGTGGAAGTTCGACAATTCTCCCTTCCTCATGTAGTCGAGCACCTTGGCTTCCTCCGGACAATCCTTGTGGACATGGCCATATTCTCCGCACTCTTCGCATGTGGATCTTGCTTCGGCAGCCTTCAAATCTTGAGCCTCCTTCTTTTCTATCTCCATCTTCTTCAACCTCCTCATGAGTGAATCGATCTTGCCTTCAAGTATGCTTTCCTTCTCC
The DNA here is from genome assembly GCA_947561735.1 of Cenchrus americanus. Taxonomy (NCBI): domain Eukaryota; kingdom Viridiplantae; phylum Streptophyta; class Magnoliopsida; order Poales; family Poaceae; genus Cenchrus; species Cenchrus americanus. The sequence continues at coordinate 24,234,084 of OX387241.1, read as the reverse complement.
ACTTGCAAGACTCCTTTGACGTTCCCCGTGGGTTGAACCGGAAGTAGGCGTCGGGATGATGCCCATGTGTCATTATCCGCAACCTTCTTGAATAGAGTGAAAGCTTCGGTCGGCGTAAGCTCGATGATAGATCCTCCCGCCGATGCATCGATGATCGTCCTTGACGCCATGGTGAGTCCTTGATAGAACTTTTGCACGAGGTCTTCCTTCGGGAACTTGTGATGTGGAACCGCCCGAGTGCACTCATTGAAGCGCTCGAATGCCTCCGAGATAGTCTCCGAAGGATATTGAGCAAAAGTGGCAATCTTATTACGCAAGCTTTGAGTTTTACCCGATGAGTAGTATTCCTTCATGAAAGCCTTCATCAACGCGTTCCAATTTTGCACCGTCTCCGCCGGTTGAAAGTGGATCCATTGCAAAGCCTTCCCGAGTAGTGAGAACGGGAAAAGCCTTGCCCTCATTTGGTCGAGTCACCCTATCCATGTTGAAAGTCTGGCATAGTTGAATGAACGCTTGGAGGTGAAGGTTCGAGTCCTCTTTACCGGTGAAGGGTGAATGTTGCACCATGCGGATTGTTGAGGTCTTGATCTCAAACGACCTTCCAATCTCCTCAAGGTTCAAGATTGGTAGGTCGATGATGTCCAGGGTGCACATCTCCCCGATCTTGCGTTCTTGCGGTGGTTGTTCACCCATCGGCGGAAGTCGATTCTCCCGAGGACTTTGAGGTGGTGAATGCTTCGGAGGTTCCTTCGATCCTTTGTCTTCCAACTTCGAATCTACAATATCCAGCTTTTTAGCTTGATGTGCTTCGTGTCTCCTTAGCCTGTAAAGTTTTTCTAGATCATCCACAAAATTATTGGGTTTGTTGGAGAGGTAGACGTTCATCTCCTGTTAGGGTTAGCGATAAACAAAATATACAAAAAAACAAAAAGTAAAAACAAATCTAAGAAAACTAGGGTTAGACAAAATAGATTAGATTGGTTTTGAGGATGATCAAAAGTTAGTAGATGCAAAAATAAAAACTAAAAGAAAACTGAAAATCACAAAAAAGCAATAAAAGATCAAATCTTGATCACTTGTTCCTCGGCAACGGCGCCAGAAAAAGGGGCATGTTGACGGTTAATAGTTGTATCAAAGTTCGTTTAGACTTGCAACTGACAAATCTCCCGTCGTAGTCAAGGGACCCTTCTTCCCTCGAGTGGTGAACCCAAGGTATCGAATCCGTGGAACAAATGTGTGATGCAAGAGTTAATCTAGTAATGCCAAGTAACTTCAATCTTCGAGAGATAAAACCCTAATGCATCTAATTATAAGAATCAACATAAGAATGAATCTAATCTACTAAAGACCGGAGGTAACAAAGATAGAGGGGGTAGATAAACCAATCTAGAGAGATCGAGTTGAGCCTTTTTTTGAAGTTCCAAGCGAAAGAAGAAATAGCAAATCAAATATCATTAGAAGCCTCTTTAACCGTGGTTTCCCGTCTGACTCCGAAAACGCCCACCTTTCAGAGCCCCCGTTCTGTCACAACGTACTCCTATTCATGTGGGTAGTCTAGGGCGAGTCCGAGGACAAGTCGAGTTCTTTCGGAAGATCAGGCGTGCGCCTCTAGCCACCGCGGCTACAAGAACACCCTATGTGATCTATTTCGAGAATAGATCTAAAATAAGCAAAGCCGATCGAAAGTGAAGACTTCGGAGAAACACTTAGTCGCTAAGAATCAGATTCAACTTGATACATCAACTAGTACAATGATATATGAACAAGATCTCCACCGGGATCCTACCTTGATCTTACTTCTAGCTCCGGGAATTCTGACGTGGTCTTCCTTGCAAGGTTCCCACGTCGGCTAGGGAGACCCTAGTCAACTAGCTCGACCCTCTCCTCTCCGGGATGGTGTCCCTCTCTTCTCTACTCCTCGGCGGCCGATGACAAATTGATCGATGCGTGGCTCTTGACCCGGGGCTATAAATAGCCCGAATGGCGGCTAGGTCAAAGGGGGGGGGGCGACTAGGCCCTGGAATGGGCCGGGCCGACTGGCCTGGGCCGACCGGCCTGGGCCCACCCCAACCCAATTGCCTGCCTCCTTCGCGTGGCGTCGGTTCCCGAGTCTTCTAGATCCTTCCCCCTTCTGCATGTGGGCCCTTATCGTCTGTTTCTCTCCGAGTTGGACGTAGCTCCTTGTCCCGCAAGATTTGGCACTTTTCTGGATGGGTCCTCGGAGTTTGTCATCTTCTCGGGTTTGGTCCCTAGGCTTCTTGGAGTCAAGTTTTCTTCATTGCATGACTTGTACGGGGCTTCAAGGTCTTGTCACAAGGTGCTTGATGAACTTATCCTGGAAGTCTCGCTTTCTACGTCAAAACCCTGCATAAACACTAAACTCCAAAACCAACATGCACGAATGGACTTGTTATACGAAGGGGGTTAGTACCAATGGATAAAGTATAAAACTCATGTCAACACCAAATGTAAACTCATGGCTAGGTTGACGGAATTTCACCGTCAACACGTAGCATGCCCTCTCCCATGCTTAAGCATTGTGCTTAGCATGGAAGAATCAAATCAGCATCCCGTGGCAATCGTGATGCTTGTACTCCACACGGTCTTCTCTTGTCCACCATGCCCCCCCCATACTTAGTACGTTGCTAGGCATGGAAGATGATGAACCATCTTGTAATTCTTGAAGTCTTACCACCATGTGGGGAGATCATCATCATAACTTGATTGTCCTTCAACGCCCGCCTTTCGCCACGAGTCTCGCTCCCAATTGTTTCTTAACTCGTCTTCACCTCCTTCCATATTGTCCTTTATCACTGCTTCAACTTCCACGAATTTTTCTTCATCTTCCAGAATAGAACATGTACTTAACCATTGCTCCATCGTGAAGTCTTTGAAATTATCTTTCCAACGAGTGGTCATTTACCCCAATCGGACTCTAAGCAAGAGAGTTACACCCTTTTTACTCCATCAATGCAAACTGTATGAGCTGATTTCAGAACGTGTGATGCCCAAATATTTGGTTTTGTAACTCCTTGCACGGGTCTCCTAAAATGTTGAATCTCGATGTGTTGGAAAGAAGACTTAGTGGAGCTCCTGAATATCCGATTTTCCTCTTTTCTACATCTCTGAACACATGCTTAATCTTGATGAAGACATCAGTGTTTCTTTTGAGATTTTTGGAGGTGTTGACGATATTAATTTCGGCTTTTATCACAAACTCAAGGGAGCAATTCGCCATGCCTGCAAAACAACTCTAAAGCATACCCCAAGGTGACGGTCGGGAATAGTCACTCTATGCCGACAAACCAAAGACATCCCCTAAGATCTTAACATATATCATAGTTAATCTAGTGAAAGAAAAATTAAGAACCTAATGGGTGTACGTGTGTGCAAGTGCGCATGGAAATGATATGATGGTATAAAAACAAAACAATGTTTACACCAATTCTAAGCTCCATGCTTACAAAGTGGTTGGCAAACTTCTCCATTGCCATAAAGATTTATTAACCAAGGTCGAAACACCATGCTTATCCCAAGATTAATAATTCTTTATAGTGCAAGGGAAGGAGAGCACATTGCAAAGTTTATAAATCAACCAATGCAAAATGATAGCAAGGTATATAAAATTGAATGATTGTGGTCTCCAATCGTGTCTAAACACCATGTTTACACAAGATTGCAAGGGAAAAATGCAAGCACTTAACATAGATATGAAAGCATTCATCACAAATTTTCACAAAAACCTAGATATCATAAAGCGGACGATGACAATGAGGGGGATTCGAAATGAAAATGCAAAGAGTTAGCACAAAAAAGCGTTAGCAAGGTTTGAAAGATTTCCGATATGGTCCACAGTAAGCAAAGGGCAAAGCTTAGCCTTCACCAAAGTAAGTGTTGTCAACAAGAAACTCACCCATAAAAAAAGAATCAATTAACCAATCTAACAAGATTTAAGGGTAGGTTATGTGTATCCTATATTTTTGGCTCAAATAAGAATTTTGAAGAGAGGGAGTCAAGTATAGAAATTCTATCTAAGGTGGTGCTAAAAGTCTTCTTATGAAAACAAACCTATGGTTTTAGGAAGGCTAATGGTGTGAAAGATTTTCTCATAGGAGGGCTAGTCAATATTTTTAGTTAGAACAATAGATAGTGGTGGGCTTGGCCAACTAGAATGGTGCAAGCCAACCCTAAAAAACGGGTTTTGGTGGGGGCTATAGGAAGGCTTAGGATAGTTGGACAAAAAGTTATATAAACACAAAACATGCAATGCAATATGACATGGATGCACAAAATGGCATGATATGGTGGTGGTCTAAAAGTTAGCCTAAATTAACTAGACACAAGATTAGAGTCAAAGGGTGGTGCCAACTTCATATTTCTCTCTAAAAATACACAAAAGAATAAGACTCTCTAAACACTGATAAGCACACAAAAAAGGGTCTACAAGCTTTCCAAGATCAAATAACAAAATACTCCCACAATAGCAATTAAGACATACAACATGGTATTGTTGTATTTATTAGAGCAATGGTACAATATTACTTGATGGTTCAATTAAAGAGCACAATGTAGATGGTCACATTATATATATATAAGTAAAAACCGGGTTGCCTCTCGCAAAGCGCTTCATTTAAAGTCATAGGGCTCGACTTTGTTATGTATCTTCTTGTTATCGCGAAACCAAGGTCCTTCATGCAAGATTTAAAGGTGTCCATGCAGATTTGATTTACTCTCCATGCTTGACATGTTCATTCTTTCTCAATGGAAGATTTGCCCGATCGTCTCATGCATCATGATCCCCTCCTCCTTTGCACTTTGTCGCTGCCTCTCCTTTCACAAATTTTCTTTTTGTCCAGATCAGATCATGTAGGAAATAGTAGCTTCCATGCATGGGGCATGAAATTGTCTTTATCCATCCCCAATGGACTCCGATCAAGTGAGTTATGCCTGTTTTACTTCAACACTGCAATATGTCCAAAGCTGATTTCAGACTGCACAACGCCCAATGTTTTTGCCATATCTCCTTGTAAAAATCTTCAAATTTGTTGATCTTGGAGGCGTTGGAATTGATACTTGATGGAGCTTCTGATTTTCAACTTTTTCCTTTTTCTACATATCTGATCAGGTGCTCAAAACTGATGGAAATAGCAATGTCATTTTTGAGGTTCAGTGATGGAGATGCTCAAACTTGCAATTCGGGCATAGCTTCTCTCCTCTTGATTCAATTTTCATTCCCTGGATGGTTAGTGAAACTCGGGTTTTCCCTCGACATTTGTCCTTTTAAGGTCACTAGCTTGACCGAGCACAAAGCAAGTCCAAAATTTGCAAAATATAGTATAAACATATGCAATCATAACCACAACTTAAATTGGATGAACAAATTGTGATTAAAGGCAGCATAAGTTTCTTTCTCAGCGCTAAGGCTCTCATTAGGCATGGGTTTGTTAGTCAAGGAATTAACAAAGTTTAAGCACAAACAACCTCTTTATCATCATCAAGAAATTCTAGCCTATCATGATCATCAAAGGTGCAAGACATAGAATCAAATCATACTATTGGATGAACATGAATATATCAAAGGAATATTATCATCACCAAAAGTATCTTGAGAGGTTAATGTGTACCTTAGCCTTTGAGCTTTTCATCGTGAATGGTCGCTCGGAGTTGAAAGCGAACAATCGTTGATGATCAGAGGTGGCTCATGTTGTCTTTTCGCAATTCTTTCCTTCATGCCACACATCATCAAGGTTGCTTTGTGTGGACTCACTCATCTTCATTGTGGGGCTCACACATCTTGATTATGAAAATTGTAGCTTCATAATCCATCGTGTGAGAACCCAAAGTATCCGCGCCATTGAATGTCGTCTTTTGTGTGTAATCCATCGTGGTCTTCTTCGTTCAAACATCACCGTGTGCCAGATGTTGCTAACTTGTGTCTTTATTTTCTATTGCTCCAGGTATCTTTGTTTGGATCCAAACTTTTGAATTTCTTCACATGTGGTCTAATGAAAGCATTGCCCAAGCTCCTCTTCGTCGTCGTCCTCATCTCCACTATCTTGTCCTCATCATGTTGTTACTGCCTCTTCCTTGTGGATTTCCCCCTGTGTACATAATAGAACGTATACCAAAATATTGTTCTATTGAAAATTTTATAAAATTACCTTTCCAACGGGTACTCATTCATCTTAATCAGAGTCCATATGAGGGAGCTATGGCTGTTTCACTTTAGCTTTGCTTGCTGTGCAGAAATTTTTAGGACATGCAACCTTTGGTGATTCGACCATATCTGTTTGTAGGAACCTCCGATTGACTTGATTCGTGACTCATTGGAGTCTTCTAATATCCAAGGATATTATATTTTTCCCATGAGGATGTGCAGAAATTGATGCGAACGGACCTTCGAAGATGTTGATGAGCTTGATTTTGTGGTCTTGGGGGCATTGTGATCGCTTCCAATACCTATTGCTTGAACAAACAAATCTCCATATAACATTAGTCTTAAAAATTTAATTGACACATGGGCATACCTTGTTCATCATTGCTCATCTAGGGTGTGGACTCGATAGCGGATGATGGGCCGCTAACAAAAGTTAGCAGCTACCACTAAAGAGCGAATCTTGATGTCGCAATCATCTTGTTGGAGTGTGTATGTAGAGAACCCCTCGAACATTTTGTGTCTAGTTCTTCGCCTGCTTTCAAGGACACAAACAAGAAAATAAGTGCATATGCAATAATAAAAATTAGGGTTAGTAAAAAAGAAAGATAGATCGCCCTAGGGTTCGAGTTGTCGATCCTCGGCAATGGCGCCAGAAAAAGGGCTTGTTGGCGGTTCAATAACGCGCCAAGGTTCACCGCAAGCTTAAAGATCATGTAGTATATTTCCCCTCGAGTATGGACCCCAAGGTATCAATTTGTGGATCGGAATCAAACCGCTAAGGTTCTCTACCTTATCTAGTCAACCTAACCTAACATGAAGTATTGATTGCATACAAAGATAAACCTAAAGATATGAGTGAAGTTTATAGGTTGATCACATCCATAACAACGGCAACATAAAAGGATCAAGCAAGGGTAACTAGGGCCTATCATCATCTAGTTATAATTGTAGCCAAAAGAGCAAGTGCAACATGCATTTCATTCAAAGCTATCTTTAAACTACTACCCTCCGGTCAAACCCTTGAAGGGCACCCGTCGTACTTGGAATTGACATCCTGTCATGATGCCCCCTTTCTTCACGAGTGAACCTAAGCTAAGAGCATGTTCCTGAAGAACCTGTTGAACTCATTGGTGGATCTGGTATGAACCCCTAGACCCCATGGCTACGATATCACCCCAAGAAATATATATCGACAGTATATTGAAATAAAGCAAACACAATAAAGACAAGATCATAGAAGGAGGAATCAGGTCGCTAAAGATCGGATGACATGAAGTACTTTACTGACATAGTAGATGTGTTTATGTCATCACCACCGAATACATACCATCGAAGACCTCAAATAGCTCTACAACTTTACCACGACACAACCATGCAAGGAGCCATGGCGGCTAGGGTAGGCCTAGGACATCTCCTAGACAACTTCGAGGACTTGCGGTGGCCATCGTCTCCCTTCGTTGCTTGTTTCTAGGTTTCGTCGAGTTGTGATGAATGGATGCGGCAGTCGTCGGAGGCAGGAGCTACAAATAAGCTGAGGTAGTAGGTCAAAGGGGGGCCGTGAACCAAGCCCGAAAGGGGTGAGCCAGCCGACCTAGGCCCACCTCGACCCAGCCTTCCTCTCCATGATGCATCTCGCATTTTCTTGAGTTTCCACCGCTCTGCATGTGGGCCCTTGACGTCATTTTCTCCATGATTTAGATAGGGGTACTTGTCGCGCAAGCTCTTGTATCTTCTGTATAGGTCCCTAGAGTTTTGCCATCTTGTGCTTCGGTCCTTAGGTCATTTGGAGTCTTGTTCACTTCGAATCTTGACTTGTGCCGGGCTTTATGATCTTCTCATAAAGTGCTCGATGAACTTTGCCCGAAAGTGCTCCTTCAAGCGCTTAAATCCTGCGTAAACAACATACTCTAAAAACCACATGCAAGTGCAAACTTTTTACATCATTAGTGATGAGGACATCACCGCGCTGGATACACATACGCCACGTCCTTCCCCACGCTACAAGTCATCTCTAACTCAGTTGCCACGTTCAGTTCGGATTCAGTCAACACCCCTGCACTGTTTTGGCGATATCTCCCTCATCCGGCATCGAAACGAGGTGTATAAGGATGCGTTGGAACGGGGACGACGACGCCGTCATTTTGGTTCTGGTCCCAGCTCCAGAAAGTTCGTGGATCATGCTGTGTGACCACGACAAGCTGTTGCGTCATGTTTTTGGGCCAATTTGGCCGTGTATCGTGTCGGGCCTTAATCCCAGGTTGAGGACGCCCCCCTGGTCGCCCCCTCAACCCTAGGTCGCCCCTTAGGGGTTAAAACTTAGTAGCCGCCGTCGTTTAGACTTGGGTTTTGTTTAGTTGAAGTTTTCGAAGTCGAAACTTTCATGATTCATTGTAACTGTGACGCCAAGTCCTTTTGTTGTGATCCAAGGCCCCTGTTCTTGCATCTTCTCGACTGTGTCGACTAGTCCTTTCGAATCGAGTGCTCGAACTCCATTGATATTCGCTTCATTTACATCTGCAATATTCGATTGCGTGTTTACCATTTTCTTGCTTATGTTCTTGATTCGCTTGCAGGGAAAAGCCTTCGTGGCGAGGTCAATCAAGTTGTGCTTGATTGATAACCAACGGAGCAGTGGTGTAACGGTTGCGGGGTCCGAATCGAGCCGATTTGAAGCCAAGATCGCCAACGTCGAGTCTCCACCAATCGACATATCCATCTACCTCTCGGAAGATCGGGCCATCACCTATCAATTAGTATGCCCAGTGGCGGGTGAGTTACAATTCGAAGCTCAAACCAAACTATAACAAGTGCTCTTAGTTGACAGAATTCGATCGCCAAAAGCAATATTGTATGCTATAATGAATAAGAAATGACAATACTATAGATGCACTCTATCAACACAAGTTGTAAGAAAAAATGGAGAAAAGGATCAGATTTACAAATTTCCATTTTCATTGTCACTTTTGACTTTCTATTCAATGTTTGACCATTTTGTTTTTTCTTTGAACATCAGTGCAAATTGTTAGAAATAGATGGTGTGCTTTCAGTTAATTAAATTTCCACTTAATTAATCATTTTGATAAATTTAGCTCAACATCGTGAGTCATGTGCTGACCCCTAGGGTTCAAAGACGAGTTTATTCCGCCTAGGAGTTCAAACAATAACATTTTTTAGAGAAAGGGCTAGAATGCAATAAAATACGGCCAAGGTAAGCATCACCGGCTGAAGCTTAGGACAGTTCGCCTCTGCACAAGATATGTATCAATATGACGGCACATATGAATCTTGCACTACATTGACGATATATAATCAAGTGAAATTTGATTGTGACCTCATATTTTCCTTGAAAACAATAAGATTTGTTGGCTACTTTTGCAAGGGTAATCTCAATATCCACTAGTATAAATTGTGTGAATTAAACGATAATCTTAGTTGTATCAAAGCATGTGCTAATTTTCAATTAGATTTGATTGACATAACCCCATATTATTTTCATTAACAAGGATTGACATGCTCATCCTCTTACATACAATCAGGAAGCATGTTTGAATTAATACCTAAATCAATCATACTTAGTGGTCTTCGTCCCTTTCTCCAGTTGCTTTGATTCATCACCACCTTAACGCCTGTTGGATATTATTGTCATTTGGCTCTTGCATAATTGTTGACGGCTATTAAGTACCACTTTTATGCCATCAGTTACTGCATAATATAAATGGAAAGTGATCATCAACACTAGAATAGAGGTTTATACTGACAATTTCCACAAGTGTTGGTGTTTCTATCTTTTGTTGCAGGACACATGTAAATGCACATGGAATGATACAACCGAGAGCAAGTAAGACAATGGCATAGATATGGCATCATCATAAATAATATCAAATGCAAAATTGGTCTGCACCATTGTGACGGGCTTGTTGAGACGAACGAAACAGATATATTATTTGCATACATCAGAGCCCAGATGAGAGAGATATGCACGAGACATCATGTGGACCCGGTGGGACCCACACCAAGCCACGTGGCGACGTGCTGCCACACAGGCGCCCACGTGGCCATGACACCTCATTGATCTAAAGAAGCACAATCTCGACCAATCAGGAGCAAGCACGCGGATCCAAGGGCCCACAACCACAAGATAACAGGCTAGAAACAACACAAACACCCCCATACCCACCTTGGGACCTAGTTGGCAGTCACCTGGACAAAAACCTGGGTGATCGGGGCCAACCCGGGATCGGCCGACCCCTAGGTCGGCCGACCCCACTCTGAGGGCTCTCACATTGCCCTTCCATGTGTTGTCTTGTCGTGACGAGCCAAAGGTGGTGCCAGGTGTATGCCCAAATATCCGCCCGAAAGCCTGCAACTCCTTCTCAATGAAGATTCACCAACTTGGCCCCCACTCCTCTGCGCCATGTGTCACCACCTCATTGGTCCTTTGGTGGCACCCAAGGCAGCCTAGGGAGATCCTCTTGCCTATAAATATGAGGGGAGGGGTAGAGAATAGGACACACTACACCACTTCACCCAAGGATGAGTGCTTCCCTTCAAAGGAGAGGCCTCTCCTCGGTAGATTAGAGAGTAGGAGAGTGAGAGAGAGAGAGAGAGAGAGAGAGAGAGAGAGAGAGAGAGTTGTATTTCTACGAATGCTTGTTCTTCAATTAAAGTAAAGTAAGTATTTTCGTATTTTCTATTTAGACTAAAGTGCAAGTGATATGTTCTTGTGTTCCTCACCTGTTCATCATTTATATGTGCGTATTCTTCACGAACACGCCTCCTCGATCTAGTTGATCAGGTGCACAAGTGTGTATCCCGTTTGTATGCATGTTTGTCATTTAGAATAAAGTGGATATGCTTGCATGCTCTGATTAGAATAAAGTGTGTTTGTGATTCCTTTCTAATAGTTTGTGCTAGGTTGCATGAGTAGACGTTTTCCTCTACTAGTGCGTAGATCCTGGGTTTATACGTTCGTCTGTTGCAAGTCGTTCATATACGTTGGAAGCTTAGTACGGGACCAAGTGCTCTCTCATATGCCTTTAGCATAAGCTAGTAGGACCTATAGTGAGTGAGATCAGTTCTCTTCCGTGGTCGTAGTTCTATTAGTACAGGGTGCCGTAGTCCATTGGCTACGGCAGTAACCACAACGTGGACGTTGTGACACGCTATCGGTTATCATTCGTTCGGCTTATCCTAAGGTTAGGTAGAGGCAGTTCAGGAGGTGGTCACAGCCCTTCTGGCCCTCGTTGATCCTCAAGGCTGGATATAGTCAGAGGTCATTCCACATATATAGATCCGCATACCGGAGTCGCCTGTTAAGTCAGGGCTATCAGTACCCTAAGCCAACTTCTATCTAGAGATCGACCTTCAATCTCATCTATAGCACTATCTTTAGGAATCATCTCTATCCTTGCCTCTTATCTTGGTGTGTCCTTGGACCGACTATACGAAATTAGTACACACACATTCCCTTGGATTCGATACCCTTGGATACTCTGAGTTGAAAGCTACAACGGTATCCGTGTGCTTGCGGATTTATCGTGTGTCGCTAAAATACCCAATAATAATATATGGTAGGAGGATGTACTATGTTAACCCTGAGAAATCCATCACCAATTATGGAGTTATGGACTTATGGCTTGGTCACATCCAGATCTAGTGGTGAGCTCTGAGATCCATGTGGGTGGTCATAGCCAGTGAGCCCCTCCGTCCCAATGATGGTTATACTTTTTTAAACAAATGAAAATTCTTGAAATTTTGCATGGGCACGGTGTGCCATATATGCACCTTGAAATAAATATTTAAAAGAACATTTTAAATGTGCTTTGAGATTGGTTTGATACCAATTATGACATTTTGAACCATCCATCTAGGCTTTGTCAGTGTGGGTTAGCGTAAATTAGCAACGATCTCTCTCTCTCTCTCTCTTTCTCTCTCTCTCTCTCTCTCACACACACACACACACACACACAAACAAAATTTGTATCAACACTTTCCCCAAAATCAAGTTGAAACCCTAATCTCAAAAAATTCACTCTTCCTCCGATCCGTCAAGTGTCACGCGGGTGAGGTCTCTTTCTTTTCTAGGGTTAATTCTCAATTTATTCTCCTTAGTTGCTTTGTTATGTTTTTGCATAAATCCAGTCCATCGGGGGAGGGAATGGGGTGGAGCAGCTCATCGATCATGTTTATCTTCACAGTCGTACATCTTCATGGAGCAGCTTGTAGGCCATCGAGTTCTGCTGTTGTACCCCTATGGTTTTTGAACTTCCTTGTTTATCTTGTTCGCTTCCTTCCTCGCGCCTCTTTTGACCTCCCACTTGGTAGAGACTAAGAATGGGGGGCAATAGCATTGTGACTCTCAACATCCATGGTTATCATTTGCCTAGTGACCAACATGATTGAGTGTGGTCTCTTGCATGGTATCCACATCCATTCAATGTAGCAGAACATATGTTAGCCTTGAGTGGAGCCAATAATGTAGTGTGTTGAAAAATGAATTTTATACTTAGAACATTCTAGAAGGTTATGAAAATCACAAGATGCTTTTCCATGCATAAGGATAACATCATGAAAAATAGGGAAGTTTTAGAAAACTTTGGAGATGTCAAGAGACTAGAGTTTCCATGCTTCATTTTGAAGTATAGAATATTCTATAACAAGATATTTACATATTAGGATAAGGATGGGAGAAAATTCTCAAATTAGATATTTACATGATAGGATAAGGTTGAGTGACACTTCATAGGATGGCATGAGTAAAGAGTCGTCGGAGTAGACACTAATAAGAGTGTGAGTCTTATGTTGTATCAAGTTGAGTTTTAAATAAAGGTTTGAGTTTCCAAAGAGAGTTGATTAATTTTCTCGATTATTTTGAGTATAGTGTCTACAAAAGAAAATTGTATCATAGAACTTTGGTGCCACTTCTAAGAAGTCAGTGTCCAGATTGGGGTACCGATTTTCTCAATAGTGTAAGAAATACCATGATTTGAACTAAAGTCAATTCGATGTTGGTAAAATAAATTTTCTCATTTTATAGCTTACACTAATTGTTCTCTCGGCCTTTTGTAGATATAACAATAATGTTTAGTTATGTAGTTGGATAAGTTTTATAGTGATAATGGTTAATAGAATAAGTTGAAAAGGAGATTCAATCTAATTTTCAGATATCATCAATACATAAAAAAGGGACATCTTTGATGTTTAAATTTGATAATTGTTCAACATTGTATTCATTTCTGCAATTAGAGAATAGGAAAAAAAGGAAATGTAAGATGTTGTGCTTAGCATATGGACGGAATAATAACTGCAACTAGATCTGCTGATATAAAAGTTACTCTATGGGAATATAAGCAAGATATGAACTCATTTGCAATTATTAAACAAGTAACTATAAAAGATAGTAGTGAACAAGTATGGATGACTCGTTTAAAATATTAGGAATTCAAATAGTATAAGTAGATTCATTATAGTATTTCACGGGTCCCTAGTGATCAGGTTGTTAAGTCCCTTTCATGGAATAATGATGGAATGCTTCTCTCTTGCACTGACGATGCCACATTTGTATCAATGGTCTAAATCATGATGATTAGTACAAACTCAAATGTAGAGAAAGTATTTCTGATATTGTAGAGATTTCCTATATTACATGGGATACTAAAGGAAATAATTAAGCTATGGACGGATATGATTACATCTATGTTTTTTTTTCTTGAAGAACTTGCCAAACCATTTCACTCTAGTTTCCTTTCATTTTTATGCATACTTTGAATATATTAAATTAATAGAGATATGGAGGTCAAAGAGATTCTAAACATTGAATAAATTTGATATGATGAATTTCCGTTTTGTAGTTTAGTAAAAAGTGAAAATAGAATCATAAGCAAATGAACTAGTCTAAATTGTATTGAGAAGAGAAGCTAAAAATTTAACATGTGTTAGTGAACACAAATAATATTACTTTAACATTTGCATGTCATTACTTAAATATGCATATGTTTATGTTTATTATTGTTGTATAGTAAAGGTAGTATATGTGGTATTTGTTATTTATCTAATGGAACACACACATTACATCTACCAGTGAAAAACTCTCTCAATTTACTAAAATGATTGAATGAAAATGGAATATGTTGAGAATATGTGCGGGAAGATTGAATAGAAACATACATGTACACATATAGAAACACTTATCTGCGAATGCTTTACCATTTTGTTTTCATCCAACTTTATATATTTTCTTTATTTTTGTAGTCAAAGCTTGTGAAGTTTCTATAATATGAAATGTTAACATGACTTCCCACATGGAATGGCACAAATACAATAAGGGACATGAATCCAAATGAGTTAGCGAGATAACCCATGTAGAGTCTTAATTTGTTTGGCAGACATGGTGTTGCTCCGATGGGTCATCGTAACATCTTTTGGTACTGAATTTTCTGAGTTCCACGACTTGAGCATCAAAGATATCATTATTCGGATGCTTAAATACCATAGAATAATTCTACATATCATGGCTTGGTCACTTGATACCATAGCTTGGAGGCTTAATTACAATGATTGAATATCAAGAATACTATAATTTGGATAGTAAATATCATGATTTAGACATATTGGTTTGCACTACATAGTCACTCAATACACATGATTAACAAATCATTACTACATGGTCACTCAATGATCAAAATCACAAACTATGGTCTTTTTAGGGCAATCATAAACTAAGGTCTAATGACATCATGTTTGATACAATCTAAAACCAACGATGAAAGAAGTTTGAAGTTAGTTGTGATATGATTTTGTGGAGTAGTGAATGAGAGCCGCAGGAGATGGAGATGTGAGAGGAAAACTTGCGGGAGTGAATGTTTGGTACCACTTACTACCCACCCGCCGTTGTGGCTACTTGGTGTGACGGTGTCTACGCAGCCGCCCTCAAGTCGCCTCGTAAAGGAAACAACACATTTTTTTTGGGAATACACAGGAGAGTTGCGTATCTTTGTATTAAGAAGATGAAAACATAGTTTACAACGTGTGGCTATTAGGCACATGCACACAGGTTCAAGTTGACTTCGTACTTATACAAGTAACTCAAACAACCAAAGGTACTAAACTCAGAGCTTAGAAAAGCTCTCTACAGGCCATCCTAAGGATCATCATATGTTTCTTGTCGTCCAGCTTGGATCGCTGCCAACAGGTCCGTATCGGATAAGGCCTTGGCCGTTGGGAAGATGTCTCAAAGTGCAGCGAAGTATTGAGCATTGAGAGGACATGTGAACACGGGCGCAAGCTGAGGACGAGGTTGCCTCGGTACCAATGCTTGTCCATCCGCCTGGCAGACCCCATCTTGTAGATGACGAAGACTTCTCTTTTCTTGGAGGCACACACAGTGGAGTGAAGCGGCTTGTTGGCCAACCTTCTACTTCGTCGGAGGCCCGGTGTAGCGTGCGTCGTGGGGATGACCACAATGTCCCCGCTTCCCCTGCGTGACATGGAAGTAGTTGGCTATCGCTTCCTTTGCCTCCTCCAAACTTCAATTGGGCTGCGTCTTGACATTTTTCCTACCCTTCAAGTTCTCGTTGGTCCTCCTCGAAGACTTAGGGATGCGAGAGACTGGGATGGGAGCATGGCTGACGTCGAGGGTCGAGTGTGCCGACTGACCCACCCACAGAGAGGATTTGCTCCGACTCAGGCTTGACACCTGGCTCACGACGCGTTTTCTACTGTAGCCACTTTTCATCCTGCAGTAGCTGCTCATTGTAGCAGTAAAAAGACGTACACAAGTACTAAAGGTAGGACAAGGAAGATGCAATCCTAAAACTTATCAAACAAAATGTTGAGATCTCCAATTTGTAATCACGATCACGCACCCACGTCACGTGAATCATTTTGGATGACAATCCGATCTGTTTAGCCTTTGACTAACAAAGCCATTAGACCGTCCACAGCAGCCACACTCATAGGCACCTTCAAATCCACCATATGAGGGACGAGAGAGAGAAGAATCCCATCCCCAAAGAGCAACACCCATAGCAGTCCACACCCATCCCCCCCTCCATCCTACCGTTGGATCGCAGGACAAGGCCGCGACAGCCACGCCGACGCGCTCGCCGGCCCTTCTCCGGCAGCCTAGGGCGGCGGAGAAGGAACGAAGGGAGGCTTCGAAGTGGGTGGCGACCGGGGCGAGCATGGAGAAGGCGGCGTCCGGGGAAAGCACGGCGAGGGCGGCGCGTCACCCGACGAGCACGGCGAGGGTGGCGGCCGGCATCGAGTGCGGCGGTCTCCAATGGCGGTCAGCGCATCTCCCCTACCTCGCCGGCGGCTCTCCCCACGGGCGGATCGAGCGACGCCGCGGCGTTGACCCACGGAGGGCGCCCGCCGTTTGTCGATCACCACCCAGGCGAGGAAGGCGCGGAAGAGGTGGTGGCGGGAGGTGCGAGGAGACGGCCGGGACCTCACCGGCCGGCGCCGGATCCGCCGCCGCAGAAGGAGAGGAGGGAGCGAGATGGGGGAGACGGCCGGGACCTCGAGGGCGACGGGCGCGAGGTGGATCGAGAGGAGGGAGGTTGGGATGGGGGAGAGGAGAGAGATACCTGGGGATGGAGGAGAGGAGAGCCGGATACCCTAAATGAGGATGGGGGTGAGTAACCAGTTGGAGGTGCTACAGTTGCCAAAATTCCCTCATTTTGAAGGTGAGGGAGGGGATGGGGGACCTGCTGTGGACGGTCTTAGAGATCAGAGCTTGCACCAATATTCCTTGACATCCAGGAACTAGTTCCTTCGTTTTCTTCTTTCTCTGTAGTGCATGCTAAGTGTTCTACTAATAGAGCTGCTCACGCATGTGCTCAATTTGGTGCGTCTTGTGCTTTTGATGTTTGGGCAAATGACCCTTCTAGTTTTGTAAGGAATCGGATGCTTGTTAGCCTAGAGGGGGAGGGGGTGAATTAAGCAACTAAAAACCTTAACCTATGGCTTTACTATTTTTACACAAAGATAAATTAGAACATACTATCTAGATGTGCAACTAGGGTCCTAGTGTGAAACTCCCATCCAAGACAAGGTTTGCAACCTATAGCCAATCCTAGCATGATACTACTCTAGGAAAGTAAAGACAAGCAAAGATTGCAATAGAGTAAATGCGGAAACGTAAAGGGGATGAGAGGAAGCAAACTCTTGACACGTGATTTATCCCGTGGTATCGGTAGGCACTAAGCCACCCCTAGTCCACGTTGTTGAAGCACTCACACAAGAGTATTGCTTCCCGATCACCAAGTCTCTCCCAAGAGCACCACTTGACTCTCCATAAAGGCTAGCCACATAGACACTTGTCAAGCTCCCTTGGTCACCTTGATGCCGCCTCCACTAAGGAGCTTCTCGCTAAGGAAAGGGGTCTCCATGTCCCCCGCACAAAGTGTCCTCGCCGCTCCACACCAAGCCGGAGGGTCGATGACGATTGACGGTGAGCCACTTAGGTCCCAAGGCTTCCGGCAAACCTTGTACACCTTGATTCACTCAAGAATCACCTCACAAGGTTGGCACAACCTTGCACTCGATGACGATTGATGGTGAGCCACTTTGGTCCCAAGGCTTCCGGCGAACCTTGTACACCTTGATTCACTCAAGGATCACCTCACAAGGTTGGCACAACCTTGCACTCACTCATCTCTAAGCTAAGCCTAGCACTAAGCACATACACTAAGCATATGCAAGTCTATGGATGAGCAATTAAGTACTTGGATGGATTGGATATGATATTCTAGGTGTCTTGAACTCTGCACTTCCACACAACCCAACAACATCAAATAGGTGAGTGGAGCGGGTATAAATAGCCCAAGGCACTCAAAGAGCCGTTGGCTAACGGCCACTGAAAAAGGTAGCATCGGATGAACCGATGCTATGCTTTTTCTAGGCGTCGGTTCATCCAGTGCCCTCCATGTTACTTAGCCATTGCAGATCCGCTGACACAACTGCTCCGACGCGTTACACCGACGGTGTGGTGGATCATCCGGTGCTGAAGGATTCTTCGCCAAAACCTTACTGTCTGCATCTTCAAGAGCGTCGGATGAACCGCTACTCCACCGTCGGTTCATGCGGTGCTGAAGCTCCAGTCTTGGCGCGTCTCTATCTTGATTCAAACTGAGCATCAGATAGATCGACGGTGTTCTCACTCAGACTGTCAGATCATCTGGTGCTACTGTCTTCGCTGCTCTTCCTCTGCAATTCATCCGACACAACTATGAAAGGGACCGTCGGTTCATCCGACGGTATCAAGTTAACTCCAGTCGTTGCGCAGTGTACCAAGTGCTCCAACGCTATGCTCCGATGGTACCAAGTCCTCATTTTTGCTATAAGTAACCTAACATGTCCATGGTATGTTAACTTGTGGGATGACAAGTTAACTTAGGCATGGTATGTTAACTTGTGCATGGTAGGTTAACATGTGGTAACATCCATGAGACCTAGGAATGACTACAAAGACATGCTAGACAATGTGATTAGTCCCATTATTTGTGTTAGCATGAATCACCAAAATTAACTCGAACAAATGACAAATGGGACCATGTTCGCTACAAATTTTCTCTTGCAAACTCTGCAAGATGATTGTAATCATGCTACTGAATGAATGAAGGAGCTGTTAAAAAAGCCATTAGCAATATCCTTTCGTTTTGGCTGGTGCCTACCAACCAAATATAGATGACGACTCCTCCTGGTCCTCCTCCTCCCGTTCCTGGTGCCAAATTAAAAGACCACGTGTCTGAATACTGACAGGTTAACTTACGCATGGTATGTTAACTTGTGCAAGGTAGGTTAACATGTGGTAACATCCATGGGACCTAGGAATGACTACAAAGACATGCTAGACAATGTGATTAGTCTCATTATTTGTGTTAGCATGAATCACCAAAATCAACTCGAACAAATGACAAATGGGACCATGTTCGATACAAATTTTCTCTTGCAAACTCTGCAAGATGATTGTAATCATGCTACTGAATGAATGAAGGAGCTGTTAAACAAAAAGCCATTAGCAATATCCTTTCGTTTTGGCTGGCGCCTACCAACCAGATATAGATGACGACTCCTCCTGGTCCTCCTCCCCTAGTCCACGTTGTTGAAGCACTCACACAAGAGTATTGCTTCCCGGTCACAAAGTC
This sequence comes from Cenchrus americanus, assembly GCA_947561735.1. Taxonomy (NCBI): domain Eukaryota; kingdom Viridiplantae; phylum Streptophyta; class Magnoliopsida; order Poales; family Poaceae; genus Cenchrus; species Cenchrus americanus. The sequence continues at coordinate 24,214,779 of OX387241.1, read as the reverse complement.
TCTCTCAAGAGCACCACTTGACTTGCCACAAAGGCTAGCCACTTAGGCACTTCCCAAGCTCCCTTGGTCACCTTGATGTTGCCTCCATTAAGGAGATTCTCTACCAAGGAAGGGGGTCTCCACGTTCCCCACATAAAGTGTCCTCGCCGCTCCACACCAAGCCGGAGGGTCGATGACGATTGCCAGTGAGCCACTTAGGCCCCAAGGCTTCCGGCGAACCTTGTACACCTTGATTCACTCAAGAATCACCTCACAAGTTTGGCACAACCTTGCACTCACTCAGCTCTAAGCTAAGCCTAGCATTAAGCACATACACTAAGCATATGCAAGTCTATCGATGAGCAATTAAGCACTTGGATGGATTGGATATGATCTTCTAGGTGTCTTGAACTTCTCTGCACTTCCATACAATCCAGCAACATCAAATGGGTGAGTGGAGGGGGCATAAATAGCTCAAGACACTCAAAGAGCCGTTGGTTAACGACCATTGAAAAAGGTAACGCCGGATGAACCGATGCTATGCTTTTTCTAGGCGTCGGTTCATCCGTGCCCTCCACATCACTTAGCCGTTGCAGAGCCGCTGACACAACTGCTCCGACGCATTACACTGACGGTGCGTCGGATCATCCGGTGCTGAAGGACTCTTCGCCAAAACCTTATTGTCTGCATCTTCAAGAGCGTCGGATGAACCGCTGCTCCACCGTCAGTTCATGCGGTGCTGAAGCTCCAGTCTTGGCGCGTCTCTATCTTGATTCAAACTGAGCGTCGGATAGACCGACAATGTCCTCACTCACACCGTCGGATCATCTGGTGCTACTGTCTTCGCTGCTCTTCCTCTGCAATTCATCCGACGCAACTATGAAAGGGACTATCGGTTCATCCGGCGGTATCAAGTTAGCGCCAATCGTTGCGCAGTGTACCAAGTGCTCCGACGCTATGCTCCGATGGTACCAAGTCCTCATTTTTTATATAAGTAACCTAACATGTCCATGGTATGTTAACTTGTGGGATGACAAGTTAACTTAGGCATGGTATGCTAACTTGTGCATTGTAGGTTAACATGTGGTAACATCCATGGGACCTAGGAATGACTACAAAGACATGCTAGACAATGTGGTTAGTCCCATTATTTGTATTAGCATGAATCACCAAAATCAACTCGAACAAATGACAAATGAGACCATGTTCGCTACAAATTTTCTCTTGCAAACTCTGCAAGATGATTGTAATCATGCTACTGAATGAATGAAGGAGCTGTTAAAAAAAGCGATTAGCAATATCCTTTCGTTTTGGCTGGCGCCTACCAACCAAATATAGATGACGACTCCTCCTGGTCCTCCTCCTCCCGTTCCTGACGCCAAATTAAAAGACCACGTGTCTGAATACTGAAGAGGACAGAATATTCACGGAAACACACCCAAGTCCGACCATGGCGCCCATACACTCTGGCCACCGTGGCATCTGACGAAGACTGAAGTACTGAACCCACCAACACCCGGACCAGCACGACAGTTCTTCTCATGAACGAGGCATGCCCATGCCGCAGGCTGCCCTGCAGCCACCCACAACCACAACGCACCTACTCCTGCGTAGAAAACTCGGTTCGTGGTGCAGCGACCATTCTACCCGGGTCGATGTCCTCTGCTGCAGTGCAGGGGGCGCAAGGCCTGCCTTGTTCTGATGGGGAAAAAGAACCCGCTCTTTTTTTAGCGTTCTCGGCCGCGCGCGTTCAGCGGCCTACTAGCGATTAGTTTACACTCCTAACAAATTCCGCCGGGTCCCGAGCTCACCAACCAAACCATCACGTGCCGAGAGACGACGATCTCTTTCTTGCAGCGCGCTTGCGCTTATAAAGCAGAGAGGCAGCTTTGCGGCAGCAAACCAGAGCAGCAGACAGCAGCCGGAGCCCCAACGGAGCAAAGAGCCCGAGGGAGAGCAGCAGCGCAGAACACAAGCTTTCTCTGCAGCTCATCACTCGCGTTTGTCTCGCCCAAGGGTCTCCGTCGGCGATCGGCATGGACGCCGGGGACGCCATGGAGAGGGGCGCCAGCGCGCCGGTCCTGCTGCCCAAGGTAACGATCCAGAACTCCAACCCTTTCACTCGCTCGCACCACGAAGCCAGCAACCGGCATCGATCTCCTCCACGAAGCTCTTTACAGAATGGTCAGGGCCGTTCGGGCACTGGTCTGAAGCTGGTTAGTGATCAGCAAATGCAGCATTTCAAGCAGCCGGTGAACAGAAAACCATTGCCGGTGTGGATTTTCGTTTATGTTTTCCCTCGCTGAATATTTGGATACGCCGGGATGTCACACTGATGCTGATGTCGAATGCCACAATGCAACTTTTGTAAGGAACAGAGCCATTGCCCATTGGGGTCAGGATACGGAGTTGGTAGCTAGCAGCACGCCATCAACATAGACCAAGTCTAACATAGTGGAGAGAGAAATCAGAAAAAGGGCATAGGCACCTTAAAATGGTCGATAGTTGCTAGGCATGTTAAAATTGAGCTTTTCATTTTCTCTTTTTTTTTCTTAACCTAAAATTAAACTTATGTTTTCAATCATAGAGAAGATTCCAAGAAAAAATCATCAAAAAGCTAGCGCGTGCACACACACTTCCTGCCCAACACTTTAATACTACTATGTACTAGTCGTATATTTGTAATCAGACACTGACACATCAAATTGCATCCGCATCATACTACATTACTACCGCATGATATCCATGACCATTCAACATTCAACAAGTAGAATACGCAGATTCTTCTTGTTGCTGACAATTTGTGAAATTTTTCTCCATTGCAGAGCAACGTGCCAAAGATTCAGGACGACAGCCTGCAAGTGCCACTGTTGAAGGATAAAAAACGCGCAGGCAGCAAGGCACCATCAGTAGTTCTAGGTGAGCAACCCTCTCCACTTTCAAAATTCTATCCTTCTTACAAATAAATTTCTAGTTTTACTGTGATAATGCACAATAACAATATCTAAGAAACATGTATACTAATTACTGGATGCTTGCCTATGTTGCGTGCAGGGTTCGAATGCCTGGAGAGCACGGGGTTCTTTGGCATCTCCACGAACCTGGTAGTGTACCTGGAGAAAGTCCTCCATGGTAGCAACCTGGCCAGCGCCTCCAAAGTCACCATGTGGACAGGCACCAGCTACCTGACCCCGATCTTGGGAGCCATCATCGCCGACACATTCTTGGGCAACTACAACACAATTCTCATCTCCCTCGTCATCTACCTTCTTGTAAGTTGTAGATCATTTATCTTGATCCATGGCTCGTGCATTGATCAGTCACGAAAAATGTTGCTAACGGATTCTATGGGATCCGCAGGGGATGATGTTCGTGACCTTCTCGGCGTTCCTGCCAACGGCTGCGGTGCTCGGCGGCTCCTCGGTGTTCGGCGCGCAGGCCATTGCGTTCATCGGGCTGTACCTCGTCGCGATCGGGAGCGGCGGGGTGCGCTCGTCGCTGCTGCCGTTCGGCGCGGAGCAATTCGACGACGACAACGAGAAAGACCAGGAAAGCAAGGGGTCATTCTTCAGCTGGTTCTACCTCTGCGTCAGCTTCGGTCCGATCGTCTCCGGCCTCTTCATCGTGTGGATCCAGGACAACATCAGCTGGGGCCTCGGCTTCGGCATCTCCACCACCTGCATCGCGCTCGCTTTCGGCGTCTTCGTTCTCGCCACACCCATGTACAAGCGCCGCATGCCCACCGGCACTCCGCTCAAGCGCCTGAGCCAGGTCATCGTCGCCGCCTGCCGGAAGATTAGCCGCAAGGTGCCCGCCGGCGAGGGCATGCTCTACGAGGTCAGCGACAAGGTGGACGCCCAGCCCAAGCTCGCGCACACCGGTGACTTCTCATTCCTTGACAAGGCGGCCGTCATCACCGAGTCGGATTTTGAGGAGGTAACGCAGGAGGCCGGCTCGTCGTGGAAGCTCTGCACCGTGACGCAGGTGGAGGAACTCAAGATCCTGCTGCGTCTGCTGCCCATCTGGGCGACCAGCATCATCGTCTCCTCGGCGTACGCGCAGATGAACACCACCTTCATCCAGCAGGGCAGCGCCATGAACATGTCTATCCTGTCGGTGTCAGTGCCGCCTGCGTCCATGGCATCGTTCGAGGTAGCTTGCGTCTTTACTTGGGTGATGCTGTACGGCAAGGTGATCGTGCCGGCGTTGAGGGGCTTCAGTTCTGGCAGCGACGGCGAGCCATCGCTGCTGCAGCGGATGGGCGCCGGCCGGCTCCTCATGGCTCTTGCAATGGCGGTCTCTGGACTCGTGGAGATGAAGCGGCTCGACAGCGCGGCGCACGGCGAGCAGATCAACATCGCGTGGCAGCTTCCGCAGTACTTCCTGCTGGCCGGCGCGGAGGTGTTCTGCTACATCGCTCAGCTGGAGTTCTTCTACGCCGAGGCGCCGGACACCATGAAGAGCACGTGCACGTCGCTGGCGCTGCTCACCATCGCGCTGGGCAGCTACCTGTGCTCGTTCATCTACGCCATCGTGGCCGCGTTCACGGCCACGGCGGACAGCCCCGGGTGGATCTGCGACAACCTCAATCAGGGACATCTCGACTACTTCTTCTGGACTATGGCCGCCATGTGCACGCTCAACTTCGTCGTCTACAGCGGCTTCGCCAAAAACTACAAGCTCAAGACCGTGCTCTCATGACGTGATTATCAGAAGATCTCTGTTCGCTTCTCTTTTATGGAGTTTCCATTGAATTGCTCAGATTCAATTGGTGATTGGTGAAGGCAATTAGTAAGCACTGGCTCAACGGCTTGTGAATAGGAAACCTACGGTGGTACAGTAGGATTAAATGTAGACGTTTTTCCTTTTATTTTCTCCTTGTCGAAGAAACTGCACAGATTTTGTGTCAGGCTGTCAGCAACATTTAGTTTCTTTTCAATGATTTGTTGGGTTTTTCACATACAGATGATGAGTTGAAAGACTAGACTAGAGACATCAATGTCAATGTGACTTTGTGCCTAAGGTCCTCTAGCTAACTTAGGTTGAGTGACACCTCTTCAATCCTGTGTTGGATTATATGTGGGAGCGAATTTGAAGCTAGAGTAAAAAAAATCCTCGCCTGCCTTATAGAAAAGGCTAGCATAAAAATAGGTACGTAAAAATAGAAAGACGAGCTTCTTAGTTTAGGGCTAGAGAAATCAAGACTTGAATCAATGCACCCAAAAATAAATCTTGTAAACTCAGGTTTTGCACTCAATAAATATAGATAAAATTGCAAATTTGGGACTCCAAACGCTGCATTTCGTGGTTTTGCCATTCCTAATATCAACTTAGCAAAATTAGGCCTCGAAACGTTGTCCTCTTGGAAATCATGCCATTAGGTGTATTCCTTTCTTTTCTAATACGTGTTCTTTCTATTGGACGGTAATTAGACGGTTATGCCCTCAATTTTTTTTGCCTTTGCAAGTAAGACGCTCGACGCTCCGCGGCCGCAAGCGCTCTGCCTGCTTGTCGGGTTCTTAACAAGGATGTTGCCCACGTGGCGGTCGATGTTGAGGAGGTGGACATCGAGGATGTCGACGCGGTGCACGAACGCCACTGAGAATCGCGACAGGCCCAGCTCGCCGGCGTCGTATCGTGCGCCACGAAGTGCTGGATCGATGCCATGCATAGTCCTCGCATCGCGGGGCACGAGATCTTGATCAACGTGGTCGGCTCCACGTTGGCGAAGCCGTCATGGTCGAGGAGGAACGTGGTGACCTCCGCAACACGACCTTGCTCTCGTACCCACCATTCGCCGGCGGCCCCACGGTTGTCGAATGTCCTCCAGCGGCTTGATGACGGCGATGGGTCAAGATGGCTCGCAATTCCGACGCGTGCATAATACATGACACTCAATTAGATCACAATGGACAATACCAACAACATTGTACACTAAGCAGACATGCATACCTTAATTTGCTCTGGGCAGCTGACGTGACCACGCCCTGGGCGGCGAGCGCAGCCAGGACGACCTCGGCAGTCAGTCCCTGGGTGTCGGGCGGCGCGGCGCGGTGCCGACGCGGCGCGCCCCAGGTGGCGCGGCCCCGTCCTCCATGGCTCTCGCGGTGCCGTCCTCGATGGGGAAAACATTATCAATCACTTGGTGCATCATGCAGTAGGAACACCATGGTGCTGTCCTCATTGACGTTGGTGATACGCACACAGAAAAGACAAAGGACTGTCCTATGGGGCACCTAGTACCAGTGGCGGAGCCAGTGTCACACCCTGAAATTTCCAATTTCAAGATGTGAATAGAGAGAATATTTAAATAATGATTTTCTCATAATTTTAAAATTTTTCCAGCATTTATTTTTCTTTACAGGAAATATAGGATAGGAAAAATCCTTGTTTGATTTTCTGAATCAAATAAAAAGTTGTGCGTGTTGCATTCATGTCGATGCATCTAGTGGTTCTTGAGTGCTAAAGGTTTCAAAAATGCATTTAGGAGCTGTCCTAACTCTTCCGAGAATTTTCCGGATTTTTCTGGAATTTATTCTCATTTTCCCCGAGCTATTTCTATTTATTAGAAAGCTCTAAAATCCTTTTCATGAGCTTCAAATGCTTTATTTGGATTGTTCATGTTATAATCTATCTCTAGGAATTTTCCTGGAATGTTTTGTGATTTTCGGAGTATTTTTCGTGCCTTTAAACAATTTCTAGGTTTTTCTGGAATTGTTTTCGCATTAAAAATAAATTCGAAAAAAATAAAAAAAATCTATCCTACTGGAACGGGCCGAGCCCGAAGGCCCGCGCCCGCTCCGGCCCGCCCGCGCCCGCTCCGGCCCGCCCGCGCCCGCTCCGGCCCGCCCGCCCGCCGGGCCCGCCAAGGCCCATCGGCCGAGGCAAGCCATGGTCGCGCCACCGCCGGCCGTCCTTTGCCTCCACGCCACGGCGGTCCCGCGTCGCGCCCCTATAAATCGCGCCCGAACCCGCGGTGCCCTAGCCGCCTCCGCCTCGATTCCCAACCACCAGAAGCCAACGCCGCCACCGCCCTATTGAGCTCGCAACCGCCGGCGTTGACCGCCCAATTGCCGGCCGCCCCCGCGTCTCCGCCGCCGGTAAGCTGTCCACCGAGTTCCCCACGACCTCCTCCTTCGATTCCGCGCCTTGGTCGAACCCCAAGCACCCCTGACCGCCGGTGATTTGGCCGGCCAGTGTCCTGTCCGCCGCCGGTCACCTCTGGCCAGAGGTAGGGGATGATCCCCCCTTTTGCACCCAGCCCCCCGAGAAACTTTCTAATCCTGTTCCATTCTTTTGTGTCTTGTGAACCTTCTAGAAAACCCCTTAGATCTATTAGAATCCTTAGATCCAATCCACCCACGCTTCTTTTACAGATCTAACCCTCAGTTTTATCCTTTTCTCGAGCACTGTTCCTTGAGTCTCGGGTTTCTTATCAGCTACTCCCTGAAATCTAGAGTTAATTGCAGATAGGTCCTCCAATCTTGTTTAACTCGTAAAATCTTCGTTTTAGCTCCGTTTTAATCCGTTCAAGTTGCGTTAGGTTCATAATAATGTAAAGCACGCGTTAGTGGTGTGTTTTCACCATGTTTTGTTTTCTGAAAATAAAATTAATATTAATTTCGATTAATGTCTAGTTATACATGCCTTTTATAAATAAAAGTAATATTGATCTATACATCGTTTTTCATAAGCAAATTTAATTTTATTAATGTTTCTATCACATTTTTTTGTACATAAAAGTTAATTAGATCTTTATCTCGGTTTTCGTAAACCAAATGTTAATTTGTTTAATAGTTAATTAATCTTTTCTAATTAAAATTTGATTAGGCTTTTACATCGGCTTTTCTAATAAATGTTAATATGATTAATGTGAGTTCCATAATGTTTTTAATAATAATATGATCTACTCGAATTACAAAGTTTCGTTTAGACTGTTCATATAGTTTAGTTTTTTTTCTAAATTAAATGTTTAATCGGTTTAATCAATAAATGAATCTTTATTAATAAAACTTGACTAGTTCTTTACACCGGTTTCCTAAATAAAGTTTAATATTGCATTAATGTCAACATTGGGTATTTTATTTCTAAAATATTCTTTATAATTGTTTTGTTAATTAAAATGAACCTACCTCATAGCCTTGCTCTATCATAAATGCAAATGGTTCGTTAGACGTTCTCTATCAGCACAGTCTCAGTGTGATCTCTCCGGTTCTTGCTCAATCTTTCATAACCATCTCTTTAAAACAAACCAAGCCTTTCTTCCTCTTAGCACGGTTTGTGTGCTTTAGTGATCCATCTAATCAAGCCTATCCTTTAGTGCGTTCTTTTAAAGCTTTCTTTTTATTTGTGCTTTGTTCTTAGTATGCTTGTTTGTTTGCTTTGTGTATGCTTGTGCCTGATGATTGTTGTGAGTAGAGTGAACGTTGTTCGAGAAGCTTTGAAGAGCAAGAGGTGAAGACATTCTGAGCAACTACTTTGGTTAAAGGCAAGTGTGTCCTTGATCTTTTGTCCTAAGAATTATATTTAATCATTCATTACATTGCTTGCATTAATTTTGATGGGTTCCTATTAAGGATTACCTAGTCTTTGATTGTCATTCCTTGTTAACTTGGGTTTACATTTATGTTGGGTAGCTATGCATAGTTGCTATACCTAGGTTATGGTGGTTTTAATGAACAATAATGATGAATCATGCTATACCTTTATGTTATATCTTTGGATGTTTAATACAAGACCATATGTTTTAATCGGAACATGGAGCGACCACCCAGGACAACAGTGCAACCACAAGGATTATATGGCTCTGGTCTTGGCCGAGTAATTAGGGAAATCTTTGTGTGGTTATTACTCGCATAGTAGGTTGGGGACGGAGGAATGCTTTTATGGCTCTTTTATTCCGGAGTGGTGTTGGAACGGAAGTACTCTATGGCTGACCGTCCGTAATAGAAGTGTGGTACGAAAGATAGCCTCTATGACATACTATTATGGACTAATACACACGGGAGGACTCTTTGTAAAGGCCTCGTAGCGTCCCTATGCAATCACACCTCGGTAGTGTGGTATGATGCTTGGCCGGCATCGCATGGTTGGGTTCAAAGTTCTTCGGAGCTTTTACGCTGCTTGTGGTGAAAGTGTACAACCTCTGCAGAGTGTAAACTAATCGATTAGCCGTGCTCACGGTCAAGAGCGTCCTGGACCCTCACATGATAAGTGAACTTAAAGATGAACTTAAATCGTGATCTCTGGTTATGTTGGCCATATGCTTATGGCGTATCTCTTACCCTTATGCTTAATTGTGGGATGGTATATACTTATACTTTATTAGTAACACTACAAGATTTTCCCCTATTGCAACAAATCCCTTAGGCAACACCACTATTTCGGTTGCAATAGGGGGGGGGGTACTATTGCACAGAAACGGTGATTTGGTTGCAATTTGTGTGTCTATTGCAACACAAAATTTGAGTTGCATTATTTATTTGTTCGGTTGCAACATGTTGACGCTAATGCACCCGTTTTTAGGATTTCCGTTGCATTTGGTTGGAAATAATGCCACCCCAATTTTGTGTTGCATTAGCATTCCTTACGTTGCAACAGAAAGTTGCTATAGCCACCATACTAGGGATGGTTGCGTTTGAACAAGTATGTCGCAACGTAGAATTTTGGTTGCAAATATATCTTTGTGATGTTGCAACAAGTTGGCGCTAATGCACCCATTATTCAGAATTGTGTTGCATTTGGTAGGAAATATTGCTACCCTATTTCTGCGTTGCACTAGAAATTCGGGTGTTGCAATATAAACTTTCTATGGCTACCATACTAGGGTTGGTTGCGTTTGAACGGCCGTACGCAACGTCTTATTTGGGTTGCAAATATCTCTTTGCCGTGTTGCAATACAAGGAAGGCTACTGCTTCGTTTCTAGCCTCAAGGAGGAATATTGTGTACGTATTGCCACAAAATTTGTTTTGATGAAACAAATCTCCTATGGAGTTGTAGTGAAATTTAAAATGTGATTTAATAAATAAATTTTATTATGAAAAATCTGAATTTTAACAATATGGTATAGACTATATGTACCATGAAAAAAAGAGAGGATTTGTTTAGATGAAAAAATTATGTGCTATGGGGATGTGGGCTAAGCCAGACCACAATAGGCTCAACCGGCGAGCGTAAAGCCCAGCGAGCGGGAGCCCGAGTGGACCGGCCAGCCCATTAAGCCCCATAGCGCAAGTAGCAACCATTAGTTGATGATGGTAATACGGAGTTCGAAAGCGCAGGCACGCCTCTCCTTTTAAGCTGGGATACCCCCTTTTCAGTTTACGGGGTGGCACTAAAGGTACTGGAGACCAGGATGTGAAAATGTCAAATGGGCCGATGAGAGTAATAAAAACAAGGATATGCCGGCCCAAATCGTCTATAACTTTCAGCTCCCCCACCCCAATACACTTTTCCTCCCAACCATCCCCCTCGTCGGCTCGACCGTCGCGTCCACATCGAGATGCCCCGCATCGCGGTTTCCCCGCGCGCGCAAGCGGCGACGGCGGCCGGAGTGGCTGCATCGAGCCTTCCCGGACCGGTGGCGGGCGCGGACGAAGGGGCCGCGGCGCCGTAACACGGCCCGAGCGGCCGCCACGGCGGCGGGGCCGCATGGAGGGGATCCCGGAGAGCGGCGGCGGCGACGGTGGGGCCGCACCGAGGGGTTTCGGGCGGCGGCGGCGGCGTACGGAGGTGCCACTACTCCACCACGCGAGAAGCGCGATGCACGCGGGCGGTTCAAGTGTTCCACACCACCTACCTCGTCGTCCTCCGGTATGGTCGGCCGCACCCCAACCCCCGTCGTCCTGCGGGCACGGACGACACCGCCACCTCGTCGTCGTCGTCCGACGGCCCGCATCGCCAAGTCGATCCATCCGGTAAGGGTAAGCGAGGCCCTAGTCGGATGCAAGCGTTCCAGAAGAGAAGTGAGGTACACTGCCCTACCCTCTTTGATTTTCCAGGAATCGTGTGACTCCTTTTGCAATTAGAAAAATGTTAGTAGTTCATAGTAATCAAAATTTCATACTAGATAATGATAATTGTGTTTTTGTGTGGATCCATCTCACCCCATACTAGATAATGATAATTGGCTTGATTTCTTGCCATCTTTTGCTGTGAATCTGACCTGTGTACATTTGATCACAATCCTGAAAACAAAGCCATCCAAATGAACGCAAGTTGTCCCATTTAGTAGGTTAGGCCTTTTCTGGCAGGTAGTCGGGGGATCACGGGTAAATTGGTATACATTATGAGTCAAGAGATTGAATTGGCTATTTTAAACCGAAAAACAGCAAATTGTTTGGTTTGGTCGAGCTAGTGAACAACGCTAATCACGTGAGGATCATCATTCCGGACTCGGATGATGAGCGGGACAATAGCAAGAAACCGTCTCCATCGAAAGCTTCGGGATCATCGAAAAGAAAGGTGCATTTTTTGACTATTTTGCTTTGCATTGGCCACGGTACCGTTGTAACACATTTCATGTTAGTAACTTGTGTTTGTTGTCCGCCATAGCAAATGCCCTTGCGCCAAATGGTTCAACGGTGAAGGAGCGCTATGATGATTTGCGGGAGCGATTGAGAACCTAAGCGTCGACATTGCTTTGGAACGCGGAAGACATGGAGATGACCACGAAGGAATTCATGGAGACTGTTGTCGACAAGTTAGAAGTGATGGCGAAGAAGATCCGCAAGCTTCGGGATAAAGTCAATCGCAAGTAGTAGTAATCTAGCTTAGTACGTAACATAACCGAGTCCTAGGTGAATGTTATGCGGATGCTAGTGAATGGTATAAGAATGGATGTGTATGTGGCAACATCTAAGTATGCCAACATCTAAGTAATAACTTTGAACCTTTATATATGCATGTTCGTATGTCTATGTGTTTGGATCTGGATGAGACCTTGCAAAATATTTGAACTTATGAGTTACACAAATTGAAATCCGTTGGGTCTGTCATGCATATTTGGACTAACCATCCGTCCGTTTTTTTCGGAATTGCGACATGCTATTGTTTATGCTATTCATGTGTATATTCACAAAGCACCGTGATCAACAATTTGGAGACTCTTCACTAGAACTCCTGAATTTTGTGTATTATTGTTAGCCTCTATAGTAGCCGATCAGAAAAGAAAAATAATGAATTACGCATATGTTGAAAACCCGGGGCACATAATGTGAACCCTGAGAAAGGTCATACTACGTACAACCTCAGAAATATTGAAACGAGGTATTCCTTGGTTGTATTAAAATGTTGTCTATCGTGTATGTATTGCCACGAAATTTAGTTGTTGCATTATTTTTTGTGATCGTTGCAACTTTATAAAAATTATTGCAATGAGGTATTCCTTGGTTGCACTGTAATGTGTGTATCGCAACGTTTATGCAGGAGATCAATACGACGATCAGATAGGGGCTCTTCCGATCTGGACCATTCCAAAATTCCGTCTTCGACAACCTGGTTCTTGTTGCGGAGATCACCACGAGGGCCTCTAGGGGATCGATCTCCACGGCAATCTCCACGTGATTCTTGTTGCGGAGATATGAGCGGCGCTACGGCCACGGCCGGTACGTAACGATGTCTTGATCTCGTATATATATTCAATCGTTCGCTGCATATATATGCATATTGGTATATATATCATGATCAAGGTCGATTGAAACATGAACAATGCAGATTAACTAATGGCATCAGACGAAGATCGCAGTTGGATGCGCTTTCCTCGACACTCAGCGGATTGGCGAACAATTTTTTATTTTTTTTGCAAAAATTTACGGCCTCATCAGCGCAAGGTGGATCTATTGCGTGTCCATGTAATTTGTGTCAATGCATGATCAGACATTCCACCGTGCTTCCCATTCAAATTCATTTACTCAATAGAGGGTTTGCTGATTGTTTCATCAATGCCGGTAACATTCAAGACCAAACTAATACTTCAGCTCGAGGTCCCGTGAATCAAGATGTTACTTCCTGATCTCAATAATCATGATGCAGTACCTACAGCTGATGATACAACACATTTATTTGTAGAAGACGATGAAGAAGATGGTTTGGATGATAACCCTGCTACCACCAATACTCTGATTAGAAACATTATCAGTGGCACTATACATCATGGACAAACCAGAGATGAGGAAGAGACAGATAAGCAAGCGGAGATCTTTTTGAAACTATTAGAGCAGGCAAAGAAGGAATTGTATCCAGGATGCAAAAATGCAACGAAGGTCTCTTTTATTGTGGAGCTTTTTCAGATAAAGTGCATGTATGGCTTAAGTAACGTGTCATTGGAGGCCATACTTAAGCTCTTTGGAAAGGTTCTCCCTGATCGGCATTGTATTCCCGACTCCTTGGATAAAGTGCAAAGGGTGATTCGAGACCTGGGCTTGGACTATGTCAAGATACACACATGCGAAAATGATTGTGTGTTAATTTTTGATAAATACGCAAATCTGGAAACATGTCCCATTTGTAAGGAGTCAAGGTGGAAAGTTGTAGATAAAACCTCTGATAATAATTGCAGTGCAGTGGGTGCTACTTTTGTTAAGAAGCGGTTATCAGTTAAGATCCTACGCTACTTTGCTCTTATTCCTCGGCTGCAAAGAATGTATATGTCAAAGCAAATGTCAAAGGATATGCAGTGGCACAAGAATGAATTTGTGAATGATGGGAAAATGTGTCACCCTGCTGACTCAAAGGCATGGAAGCACGTGGATTCAGAGTTTAAATGGTTTTCGAAGGAGGAGGTCGTAACGTTAGGCCGGGTCTTGCTTCGATGGGTTCAATCCCTTTGGCATGCAAAGTCTTACGTATTCCATTTGGCCTCGTCATCCCGGTTCCTTACAATTTGCCTCCATGGATGTGTCGAAACAATCTAACTGGATTTTGTCAATGTTGATTCTTGGTCCAAAATCTCCTGGAATGGATATTGATGTATATTTGAGGCCCACGATACGGAGCTCAAGGAGCTTTGGAATAATGGTGTTAAAACAAGAGATGCAAGGACTAAGAAGAATTTTAGATTGCGTGCTATACTTCTTTGGACAATTAATGACTTCCCGGCCTATGCTATGTTGTCTGGTTGGAGCACTAAAGGAAAGTTTGCATGTCCATACTGCCACAAACATACTGAGTATTTGTGGTTGAAACATGGGCGGAAGCACTGCTACATGGCACATCGACGTTTTTTTGGCCCCTGACCATCCATGGCGCAACAATGCGGTCAGCTTCAACAACAAGGTCGAAACCAGGGAGGCACCAGAACCACTATCTGGTGCACAGGTACTTGAGCAGTATTCTACTTTTGAACAAGTAGAATTTGGAAAGACATTGTTATCAAAAAAGGAAGCGTGACGAAGACAACAGATGGCACAACTGGAGGAAGAAGAGTATATTTTTTGAGCTCCCTTACTGGTCTTCTTTGCTCATCAGGCATAATTTGGACGTGATGCACATTGAGAAAAATATATGCGAGAGCATACTAGGCACTCTGCTTAAATTGGATGGCAAATGTAAGGACGGGGAGAATGCTCGGCTTGACATGGAGCATCTACGGATACGACCGGATCAAGCACCCCGTGATTAAAGATGATATGTATACCTTGCCATCGGCCTTGTACGAGTTAGATAAGGATGCCGGGGAAAGTTTGTGTGAATTTCTATATGGAGTGAAGATGCCCGATGGGGTTTCCTCGAATATAAGAAGATGTGTTGATGTAAAGTCACGTAAGGTGTCAGGCTTGAAAACGCATGACTACCATCTAATTCTACAGAAACTTTTACCCTTAGTGGTGCATAGGATTTTGCCGAAAGCCGTTGTCATTGGATTGATTCAGCTTAGAAATTTCTTCGATGCACTATGTTCAAAGGAGTTGGTGGAATCGAATTGGACGGGCTTAGCCGTTCAATTAGGGAGGCCGTTTTTGTCGACTTGAGATGATATTCCCACCTGCATTTTTTGATATCATGATCCATTTGCTCGTTCATCTAGGCGAAGAAGCTAAACTTGGGGGGCCAGTGTGTTACGGATGGATGTACCCGGTGGAACGGTACCTACACACCGTGAAAGGATATGTGAGGAACAAGGCTCACCCTGAAGGTTCAATTGCTGAGGGATACATACTCGAGGAGTGCCTTACATTCTGCTCAAGATTCTTGGACGTGGACACCAAAGACAATCGTGTTGATCGACATGAAATGGTTACTGTTAATGAGCCACCATCTGGTTTGAGCATTTTTTCGAAATGGATTACAAGAGGAGAGGACGGACGGTTGAAGAAATACCACCAAATGAGTTTCGGAAGATGAGGCACTACATAATTTGCAATTGTGATGAAGCTAGACCATATGTCGAGTAAGATGCACTACTCAACATCATTATTGCTTTTAATTTTAAATATCAAACTAACGGTAATATTCTTTTGTGTGCAGCGAGCATTTGGAAGAACACTGAGGGCACATGGATCCAGAAATCTTGATAAGCGACATGAGGCTCAACTCGTAAGATGGTTTGAAAGCAAGATCACAGGTTTACATGCTAGAGGGGAAGTAAGTTCAGATTTGTTTGCACTTGCTCAAGGACCGGATCCCCGACCTCGTACATTGAATAGATGTCATATCAACAATTGGTTGTTTCGTACCGTTAACATCGAGAGAACCCTTGTGACACAAAACGGTGGTGTGCTTGTCAAGGGTGAGGCAGAAGGCACAAATTGGTATGGGGTGATTAAAAGAATGATCTCACTGGAATTCCCTAGACAAAAAGAAGTTATTCGTTCCGGTGTGATCTGGTTTGATGTGCCTCTTGTCACAAGTACCAACGGAGGCAAAGGATAAAGAAAGATAAATATGGGGTCATTGACATCGATACTACTCGACACAAGTTTAGCAATGAACCCTATATTCGGCAACACGAGCAGAACCGGTGTTTTATGTGAATCGGTGAACAAACCCGGGCCGGGAGCAAGTGTTATTTCAATGAAACCAAGGAACTTGTTTGCCATGCTTGACTTATATCTCGAGGACTCACTTGCCAGTGGGTATCGAAGGTATTAATTTGCTCGGTGAACACCAGGTTTTGACAAATTGGTCTAGATCGGACAAGGAAGGCACAACCCGTGATGTCTCGATTATTAATCGAGTTCGGGCCGAGGCGGTTGACGAACCGTACGATGAAGTATTTGATGTTGATGATGAACATGATGCGATGACACGTACATTGATGATGGAATTGTTGCACCAATAGTTCAAGATGCCCAAGATGATGAGTTTTTCAATTGATACTTACTCGACCGTAGTCATGACTTCTATGTTGCCATTATTTACTACTTCTGGAAGACTTTTGCATAAATCTTAATATTTAAAATATGAATCTTAAAATTGGTATTGGTATGACAAACAAAAATAGGGGGCTGTGGGGCAGGCCAGGTCACCAATAGGCTCTACCAGCGAGCGTGAAGCCCAGCGAGCGGGAGCCCGATGGGCCGGCCAGCCCAACAAGCCCGGAGGTTAGTAGAGAGGAAGCATTGTTCAGAGGAGTTCGGGATGGCAAGCACACCTCGCCTTTTAAGTTGTGGTGCGCCCGCTTGAGGTAGCGGTGTGGCACTAAAGATTATGCTGATGTGCTGCTGTGCAGCGCTTCCCACACACCGGGAAGTAATAAGGACAAATGGGCCGGCCCACTCTCGGACTGCAATCCTTTTCTAACAAAAGGGCACATTGATAATTTGCATATGTGTTGTTCCTTTTAATATGTTGATATAGAAAATAAAAAATTGACTCACAAATGATAAAAATTAATCTTTAGTAAATCAACAAATAATTAGAGTAATATGGAAATTATCTGTCAAAATTGCCCAAATAAACAAGGCCTCTTAGTTTCAATCCATCACTGAATTACTAGTAATATGTACACAGATACTTGTTCCGAAAACCAAGAAATTCTACTTGCTACTTTTGGTTAGTACATTAGTTACATGATTCTACAAATTAGCATCTGGCAGAAATCGGTAACCATGCTTGATCTCAAGCTGATTAGCAATCTCAAAAGACAAAATGCATCCTTGGAGGCGTATTTCACCTGCCATTCGTGCAACACCCTCAAACCCCAAAGCCTGTGGTCCACATTTCTGTCCTTGTACAGAGGTAGCTCCAGTACTCGATTTCCAATCTTCTCCAGTGAAGACCTGTAACCATTTCGGTACAGATGGCTATACTTGTCATCAACGTCAGAAACAATCAGTTGAAGGTCTTTCCAATTAGAAATCTTGACGCCGCAGTCCTCCTGTAGGCGTTCAACATCGTTGGTGATATGCGCTCCGACAAAGATGTGGCCTTCCTCGCTGAGAAACTTGCTCGGGACATCGGGAAGCTTGTAGCCGCATGGTGCACCCGATAAATAAGGCAGCGCGACCCGACACACAATTACAACAATGCGAGCTTGTACCTGCCACTGTGAAGCTCAATCCACTCGGTGTCCAATCCAACGAGCAAACGTTCTGGAGGTGGGCTACCTTTGATTTCGTTGATGTACTCCGCCACTACTCCCGCGTCGCAAGTGACGGTGGTCTTGATGCTCGGGTACCGCACCTTGAAGAATTCAACCTCGTGCATCGTAGTTGGGGGCAGTCCCTGCTTCTCCGAAAGTCGTGGACGGACGACGGCAGGGCGCCATTCGTCCCACTCCCAGCCGCTGCAATCTCGAACGTCGGCTGGATCAACGGCGGCCTCCCACGGGTTCACGGCAACACGCTTGCCACCCTGCAGTCCCAATCCAAGAAAACAAAGTTCCGAATCTTCAACCTCGTGACAAATCCACGACTAGAAACTCATTGTGCCTTGCAGGACTAACCTTCGAAGCGACGCTCTCTGCTGACGCGGCCGGGATTGCTCCGCCCGCATCACCTAGGTTACTGTGGAGGCCGCCGGCGGCGGTTGCCTCTACGGCATCCCCCTTCGTTTGTGGGGCGCCGCCATCACCCGATGCGTCGCTTCGGTTCATCGCCACCGTTTGGAGGTCGCTTGCGATGGCGGTTGTCGAGATTGCAAGCTTCGCGGGGTCGCCGGCAATGGCGGCAGGCAAGAAAACCCCTTCTCCTTCGATAAGACAGTGGGGTGGGGCGGGGTAGGGAAGAGGCTAAACTAGTATATTCTATGCTGTCGTTTTGGCTTCATATACAGGTCAAATCGACGTGGTGGTTGTCGACGCAATGGGCATGGCAAGATTTGAAGAAACCGGCAAGACGAAGGGGCGGCGGTTCCTAATTAACTGCTACACGCACGCGCGCCTGGGGAGTCGTCGTCTGGCCGCAACGCTTCACCTGCACCGGATAGTTGCATGCAAAATCACACTAAGGGTTTGATGTCTGAAAAGGTTTGCGAAAAGCTCTGTATCGCAAAGTAGATCCAAACTATGTATTTAGTTTTAGATTTCATCTACATTTACTACTCCATGAAGGTGCACCATTAATTACAAATATTAAAGTAAGTTATTTTCAAAACTACTTTCAAAATCTCGTAGCTAAATATGGATTAAGTAGGTTCATTAGATTCGTCACACAAAGTTACGCTTACACGTGAAAAGGTTTTACAAATAAATTTTATTTAGTGTTCCATTTATGAAAGATTCTTGGGGCTAATTTTATTTAGATGCGAACGGAAGAAGGAACGCAGCCGCGCGCCTCGCGATCTCCCACGCATTCAGTCCTACGTACACTACTCGAGTACCCTGGACGCCTGTTCAACGAAGCTCCTAGCCGCCTACTGAGCACGCGTCAGGTGCTGTGACGGGTGACAGGACGGCACGGGGGGGCGGAGTTTGCTTCGTACACCCGACCACGCCCACCCCGAAGCAGTGAACAAGAAATCGCAATGGCACAAACAAGGAACAATGCGACGAAGTTCGATTTCCTCAGCCACGAGGGGCTGGTACAGATTAATCTTAGAAAGGTGAGTTACAGGCCGCCAATGTCGGCGGCGGCGCCGTCGCGAAGCACGCCGTCGATGTCAACCCCCGCGGCGGCATCGGCCGCAATGGGGAAGTGCAGCGCGTAGTGCCGGTGCTGATCCGGCGGTAACGGCCACTCCGGCCGCGGATCGCCCAAGGGAAACTCGACTTGAATGTCCGCCATCGTGAGCGCACGGCGGCTCCCCGGCGCGCACCGGCACGCACCGCCTCCCCGGACACGCTTGGGGAGCGCGCGAAGACGGTCGGGCGGCACCGGAGCCCCGGCCGACCACCGCGACGGCGACCTCCGCCGCGCGCGTAAGTTCATTGTGGCGATCCTCCAGATCATTCAGGCGGCGGCGCAGCTCCTCCGCCTGCTCGCGGTGGAAAGACGCCTCTGCCTCCTCGGCTGACGCAAGAAACAATGGCGACGAGTCAAACAAGAGCCTAGTGGGCGGCGTGCACTGACGGAATACATGAACTCACCAAAGCAGCGGGCCTCCACATCGGCCTTGGCACTGCGAACTTCGGCTGTCTCCGTCTCAGCCGCTTGAACGGCGGTATGCATCGCATCCCGGGTCCCCTCCAGGTCCCGTACCTTGCGCAGCGCGACGTCTAGACGACGCCGCATCCTCGCCAGTTCCTCTACCGAGTCCTGGGCCTCCTGACGAACGGGGGCATCGTCCCGAGACGAGGAAGAAGACAAGCTCCAGGATTCCGACGACGAAGATCCACCGGACGGAGGCGCCGCGCCGGCTGAAGGACCCGGGCCATATGTCGCACTAGGAAATAGAAGAAGAATGACAGCATCAGATCCTCGGCAAGCACAGGAAATTATGGAGACAGGAAGACACTCACCCCCCGGTGAGAAATCAACCGACGGAGACGCGGCGGGACCGACGACGACGAACCACCAGGGGCCTCTTCTGCGGGGCGCTTCTCTCCGGCCATCGCTGCGCGCAGGGAGTCGAGGGGGGAGACGAGCGGCTACTCAAGATCGACGAGAGCGGCGCGGTGCCAAGGAGCGGGATTGGAAAACACAGCGAGGCCCCGCGGTTATATAACTCGCGTCGGGTGAAGCGGTTCCTATTCAGTTTGGCAACTGCATTCGTGCCACCGCCGTGTGGGGCCGACAGATCAATGACTAAAAGGCGAATATCCCATTGCGGGGACGCGACCCCACTCACTCGGCGGGGTGGGGCGGTTACCAAGGGTCAATGACGGGTCTACCCGGCCACTTGTTGGCCCACAAATCGATCTTTAAAGGAAATTTGACTGCGGGTGACCCCATGCGTACGTGGACGAGTTGCGGGACCCACTGTCGGTAGGATTGTTGCGCCAAGCGTCGGCTCCCGAACCCGCGAGAGATTTCCCCATTGGACAGAGTAGTGGGCCCCACCTGTCGGCGCCCAGATTGGGATGTGTTCTTGAGTTGTTCATGTTCATAATGAACTTGATCATTTATATCGTTTAATCATAACTTCAAAGTTGTTTATATTTGTCAAATGACGTCCAAATCAGGAATTTTTTTTCCTACATTCTTATGACAACATAATCTAGATCATGGTGTCCACGCATACCGTGTCACGAAATACGAGCAATCATAATTTAAAAATAGAACATTTCATAACTAGATTCAAGATTTTCAATCAGTAGACGACGTCAATTTGAAATGAGATGAATACCAAAGTTTCATAGCTCGTCGAGATGAACAATCTTTATATTTGTCGGATTTTGATTTGACGAAGTGGTCCTACACATTGTTCGTTAATCCTAGGTTCACTCTCATTGTTTAAGAAACTTGGTTTGGGACATGTCATTTTTGTTCTACGTGATCGTACCCCTTCTTCAAATGAGAATCCAACCAATATAAAGATTGTTCATCTCGATGAGCTATGAAACTTTGGTATTCATCTCATTTCAAATTGACGTCGTCTACTGATTGAAAATCTTGAATCTAGTTATGATATGTTCTATTTTTAAATTATGATTGCTCAGACGCTGTGACACGATATGCAGTGGACACCATGATCTAGATTATGTTGTCATAAGAATGTAGGAAAAAAATTTCCTAATTTGGACGTCATTTGACAAATATAAACAACTTTGAAGTTATGATTAAATGATACAAATGATCAAGTTCATTATGAACATGAACAACTCAAGAACACATCCCAATCTGGGCGCCGACAGGTGGGGCCCACAACTCTGTCCAATGGGGAAATCTCTCGCGGGTTCAGGCCGACAGTTTGGCGCAACAATCCTACAGGTGGGACCCGCAACTCCGTCCACAGATGGGGTCACCCAGAGTCAAATTTCCGTAAAGACTGATTTGTGGGCCAACAAGTGGTTGGGTACACCCGTCATTGACCCTGTGATTCCGTGTCCTCCCTATGAAAGCGCAGTTTCCTTAAAACCCAATGAACCCTGCGACCCCCCAAATTCAATCTACAACATGATCTGGAGGCGGCGGTTCTTTTCCATCTCCCCTCATCCTCACCGGGGATAACAGCGTCGCACATCCAATTACCCACCGCGCGTGACGAACTGCAACCACTCCATGGAAAAGATCTCCGTGGCTCGCTACGAGGCGTCGTCGAGGCTGCTGGAACTGCCAACGGAGCTGACGATTGACATCGTCTACCGCGTCACTGCGCAGTCAGAGGATGCCATTGTGGATCTTCGCAACCTGCGCGCAACATGCAAGGCAATGTGCATGGTGGGCGGCGCCGCCACGGTCGGACGACGCCTAGCCCTGAAACGCGTCCTGCGGCGTCGATTCTACCTCGTCCACGAGTATCGCGCGGCACTCGTCAACACACTGGCCAACGTCGGCAACCCGGAGGCCTTGTTCCAGAGCGGCTTGTGCCACGCAGTACTGGGGAACACACGTGGCGTCATCACACCGTGCCTCAACCAGCTACGACGCGCCGCAGAGGCAGGTCACAAGGAATCGATGTACGCCCTCTCCCTCTTCCTCTGGCGGACCCAACAGCCGGCGAGGCCGACGACGACGAGGCCGGGCGGCTCCCCGCGCTTGGTCGAGGCACCCAAGAGGGGGCGACGGTGCTTCCTTGGATAAATTTGACTTGCACAAAACACCGCTCTAGGATCATTGCGTCGACGTGGGACTACCCGCTACGGATGCGAATGCGATTGCCGTGTCGCCGGTGCCGGCGCCCGTACCTCGCCACGACGATTTGCGGTGTGCGGGTCGCGGGTGTGGCGACCATGCGGATGGCATGCTTGGTACTCGTGGCGTAGGTTCTCAGCCGAGGAGTGTAGGATCCGAAACAAGTGTGATTGGTTCTTCTACACACTCAAGGAAGCGTTAATGATCCGAAAGAAGGTATAAAAGTTGTGATTGCTGATATTTCTTGATAAATTTGTTCCACACATGATGCACCCTAAAAGACATTCGGATTTCAGTTTACATGTTTGCGTTCTTTCTTGTGTTTTACAAGTTCACCGATTGCTAACATTGTTTCAAAGGCACGGATTTCGCTTATCATTTGTTCGACGAGCTCATTTAATGCTTTATTCATTTTCGGAAATTTATCCGCCACCGACGAGGGACCTTGCAGAGAGGCACCGGTGTCATTTCGATCACATCTTTGAAGAAATCCAACTAATAAACACAAAGCATGTCTCTCAAGTTGTGTCTTTCGACTATGTATGTGTCTTTACAATTGTGTCCTTGTAGAGCATGTTTTTGATGATCCTTAGTTGGTGTGGTGTCAACGTGACTCGGTAGCTAGCCCGTGTAAACTCGGTTGTCATAAATCTTACCCATTGCTACCCGATCTTTATGTTTGTTACACATATTTGTGTGATGCATTTTACTCGGTACAAATTTGATAAAGGGTTTATGGTAGTCTGCTAAAGTTTATACAAATATGACATTCGTAAATTTACTCTGACCACATCAAAAAATGTGTAACCAATATACAATAACTTTGTGGTAAACAAGAAGTAAACTTTGTGGGACCCACCCGTCACCGGCCACACCAAAACGCATCCCTCAAATACGCCAACCATTCAGAAAAAATGGGTAGCCAGCGATTTGGAATGTGGCGCCAGTTTTTTCCCATCTGAATTATTTAACTTTCGCCCAAACTACCGCGCAACCAT
Organism: Cenchrus americanus; assembly: GCA_947561735.1. Classification (NCBI taxonomy): domain Eukaryota; kingdom Viridiplantae; phylum Streptophyta; class Magnoliopsida; order Poales; family Poaceae; genus Cenchrus; species Cenchrus americanus. The sequence goes on along the minus strand of OX387241.1, from coordinate 24,191,689 downwards.
GACTGGGGCCACCACACCGGGTTACAAGAGTAAAAAGTCGCGCGTCTTTACTTTCCCTCCTGAACCCCCTCGTAAAACAAATCTACTTCTCGGTCAGTTAGGGGCCGGGTAGACGATACGACTACCGCCGCCGCCGCCAAGCTGCTTCTCGCCGTACACGAGGATGCTGTCGTCGAGGGAGCCGGCAAGGGTGGCCCCTACGTCCTCTGAAGTGCAGCGCACACCGTCGTCGGCCATGCTACCTAGAATGTTCACAACAACCCCTGGTGCGGCGATTGGTGAACCTACCGCCACCATGGCCCCCAGGCCTAGGGCGACGGGGGCGCTCTTTGGGTCATCATCACCTTCGGGCGACGATGAAGCACGCGTCGACGTGGACATAGATGCAGACCCTGATGTTTTACCTTCATCTCAGGACGAGACGATCGAGGCCAGGTACGCTGTATCGTGGTTCGATCTTTCCCCTCGTTCGTACTGCTTCCAACATCTCATGCATCTATGCACGCACTGGTACCCTAGATTTCATGCATTTGATCACACGATTTGCACACCAAATTTCTTCACATGTTATTGATATGACATCGAAATGAATGCGCAGATCATTAGATGATCGAGCCTTGGACCGTATATATGATTGAGAAGGGTATAGATGGGGAGCCGATACAACACATACTTGTCACCCTCGTGGTTCACAAATCACCCTACAAACCATAAACAACCCGAAACAAAAACTCGGGGTATAGGATGAGGGACATTGTTTACTACAAGACTAGAATTCCCGACTCTCTTCGCGGAAGCAACACTCACCGAGATCGACTACGACGTCGACGTAGAAAGAATGAAACAGATTCACGAGGAGGAGATGGTGATCGATTAGTTATCTACGAGAGCCAATACCTATAAACCATACCATGGCCATAACACCTTTGAAATCCAAAAGTGCTTACATACATGCCGATGATGAAGAAGAAGTAGAAGAACGTGACTTAGATGAATACAAACTTTGGCTAGCTGATTTGCATCAAGAGAAGAAAGCCTTGGGTAAGATATGCTTCAGCCAAATATTTGTGTACTTATACTCCTGAATTTGCATGTTCAGTCACATGAATGAAATTAATTATGGATTATATTTCAGAATTAAAAGACATTTTCAGGGATGACACAATCGATACATACATAGAATACCTGAATGTTGTCGGACTACTTGAAGACATCGGTAATATCCCTCTCCTAATTTGCAAGCAAATTACCATTTTTTCTCAGACTACAAAATATGATCGGTCATCATATGCCACTAAATTCTCTGCAGAATGGTACATGGACCCCACCTTCATTTTGCAACACAGAATGAAATGAACCCAACACTGCAAGGTGCGGCCTCCATCTCATGATCGACGTTGGAAACAACGGAGCAAGGATCCGGTAACATGTGTTCCATAGAAATTACCCGTCCGTGCATATAATTATTTTTTGGGTATTATCACATGCATGTTGTTCGCATGGAATAGGCTCACAAAAAGTTAAGAAAAGAGGACGCGGTCCCGTAAGAGCATTGACAAGAATCGCCAAGAGAATCAAGGCGGGCAAGCGAGCTTGGACATTCAATTCTCTAAACATGGAGGACCGGTAGGGTGATAACTACCGCTCATTCGTTGAAGAAGTGGTCATGTATACAAGGAAAAGGGCTCCTATCATTGGAGTGAAATCATGGAAAAATGTTAGGGAAGAAGTCGAAACGCAATAGCAACTAATGTATTGGTAATAATAGACTTTGCTTTTCGAGACAATTCAAATAAAAACTAACATATCAACTCACATAATATTTGAATGCTATTGTGATTATATAACGAGCAAAGTGGGACATGGAGGATAATGTCGAATCAAGGGAAAAGATATGGGCCATTGCTAGGGAGCGTTACAAAGGATGGCGTTCAACTTTCGGTGCTACCCAAGACATACAACAACCTACCACCGAGAGAATGTTACATAAGCCTACGAAATTAGATATTGTTGAATGGCACTATCTCGTTGAAGTATTTCAAGATCGCTAAATTCAAGGTTTGTTCCACATTGTTAATTACGATTTCTGACCACTACATTTTTCATTCAAATGGCGATGTCTGAGTCTTTAAGATTTTTGTTCATAACTTTACATTGTATAGGAAAGGAGCACACAAAATTCTGCGATTCGATGCCAACAAATGACAAGACATTTGTCAGGCGCTAAGCCTTATTCTCAGCGCGGCCTATGAGAAGGTAATAACTGGAGAAGCACATCTCCAATCTGTCTTGCAGGATGAAGAACATTAATTTGTTATTTTCTTGGCATAACAGAGAGACCCAGAAACTGGTGAAGAGCCCGATGATATGGAACTTTGGTGGATAACTCACACTAACCAGGGGTCTTGGACAGACGAACAATCTAAAAATGTCTATGTGAGTTCTCAATGAATTAGTACATACATTACTATACATAGGCTTATGCAACTATAGAATGCAACCAATCTCTTGTTCAACTAACTCCTCCACCTGTGCCTTGCAAATGTTAGGACACCGCAAGCGCGTTATTGCCGAGGCGGAATCAAATGCGGACAACAACTTTGTTTCCCAAAAGGAAAAAAACGAGATGTTCCAAAAAGCCTACAAAGAAGTCACGAAGTGCAAATCAACCAAGTTGCATGGAAACGGGTACCTGGCAAAAAACCCAACTAGAATGCAAAGCTCAATGCGGAGCGCGAGGAAAAAATTCGTAGGGAAGAGCTACGACGCATGAGGAACACGTCGAGCTCATGGACGCATTTGGGCGGCTACAAGAAAAAATGTCAGGATGGGAAGAAGAAAGGGAAGCAGAAAGGAGAGAACATGCACGCCAACTTGAAGAAAGTGAAAAGAGAAGGCATGCAGATCTACAACAACTTAGGCAAGAGTTCCTATCAATGCCGCAAGCATCAAATGGACAATCGAAGTTCCACAGTGCGGTCAAGCTATTTGCATGAATGGGTTTCTTTCCTTGGGTTCTATATATGAATGTTTGTATCCTTTCATAGGTTGACCGACCAATATCTCGTGCAACCAAGCCCAAGCAACAATGTCACTGAATCTGCCGACGTGGCGGCGGTTGCATCAATCACCCAGCAAAACAACCTTGTCGTTGAATCCGCAGACAACGTGGCGGCGGAACCATCAATTCCTACATCTGGGAATGTACAACCAGACTCCAGGAATGTGCTCTCGTGTACTCGGGTTGTTCTCGAATTCACAACTTTTTACTAGTACATATCATCGATTCATCGATGAAATTACGCCTAATCTTGTCCTTCCAAATGATTGGTTCATAGGAGAAGGAATCTGAAGAAGTTTGAAAACAAGTATTTCGCAAAACCAGAAGCACTAAAGGTGGTGTTAACAATCCTGAAACACAATCCACCGTTAGACAAATTTCTTCTCAACAACTACGGTACAAGTTGCACAAAGGAGACGACAAAGCACCAAAAAGACATGAGGTGAAGCTTTTTTCAACAACTCTTACCGCCGTGAATGTAATTCATGTTTCAAATTTCGTCAAAGTGTGTTTATGGTTGTGGTAATTATTTGATGTCATTATGCTATTTTTATGAATCACAATCAATCTTTGGTTTGCTATATGTTGTTGTTTCACAAATTCCAATATTAGAGATTAATTGATGCTAGCTTAAAAATTTTGTTGATTCTTTACAGGTGATGCGACCTCCTTGCATTGAATACCCCTTTGCTGATCAAGTGTTGGGATCATCTCCAAGCCACAATTGGCAGACCAAGTTCTTCATGTCCTAGCAAATTTGTCTACTATGTGTTGAAACAATGTCCTGTGCCAAACTTTTCAGTATTTAAGAACTTCATGAGTCATGTAATTAACTCAGTGGATGGTTCAATGTTGGTTAATTAACTATAGATGCATAGTTATATTTATCTGTCGATGTTAATTAATGTTGCAATTAGTGCCGCTACATAAATGAGCGTGGAAGAATACACCATATGTTGCAAATGATAAATCATGATATCACAGCCAGTTTTTTTCGTTGCCAAAAAGTAGGTGGCAATAGTAAGGTGCACTTGTAGCACCCCTAATACGAACGTGGTAATAAGAAATTCAACTTGTAGCGACACAAAAGGAACGCGGCAATAGTATGGTGTACTTGTAGCAACCCTTAATAGGAATGTGGTAATAAGAAGTTCAACTTGTAGCAACACAAAAGGAACGTGGCAATAGATAGTGCACTTGTAGCAACCCTAATAGAAACGTTGTAATAAAGACTTTAACTTATGGCAACCAACCAAATTTCGAAGCAATAATAGAGGACCACATATTACAACCAATCAAATTACGTGGCAATAGAGGATACCACCTAAAGCAACGTAACCAATATCGTGGCATCAGACAATGCTACCTATCGCATCGAAATCAACTTTTGTGGCAATAGAGGAGACCACCTATAGCAACTAACCAATTTCGTGGCACCAGACAATACTACATATTGCAACCAAATTACTTTCGTGGTAATAGACAAGGTTCAACCAATAGCAACCAAAGTCAGTGCGTAGCAATACTATAACTTGCAACGAAACAGAAACGTTGCAATTGCACCTTTGGCAACACCACAGATGTGTCGCAATAGTACACTTTGCAACCAGAACAAGCGTTGTAAAAAACCTAATTGCAACGTTGCGTTACGTTGCAACAAAAAAACTTTGGCAACCACTAGATGGACAACGTCGTAATAACCTAATGCAACACGGCTTTTCGCAGCCCACGGTCCACAGAACAATTTGGTTGCAATTGTGTCTATTGCAACCAAATATGGAATATTGCAACACATTTTGTGCGTTGCTTTAGGGGGGAAAATCTAGTAGTGTAATCAGGTGCTAATAAAACTTGACCAACTAAAATGCTAAATGCTTTGAGCCAGTCCACTATAAAGCCTTTGCATTCATTCTGCCCCCCACACTTGCTGAGTACGACAAGTGCTCACCCTTGCTATATATATGTTGCTCAGAAGGAGGATGCTACTCTGAAGTCTTGTGAAGATGTTTCGAGTGCTAGGCGTACGCAACCCCCAGTCGACTGCTTGTGATGTTTGGAGCCTTCGTTTCTAGGATAAAGCGTAAATCTCGTATAATCTTTCTTTTTCTTATGTGATACTGTTTCTGCATACACTTATATGTCACTATATGCATGAAACTTGATCCTGACATGCATATAGGTATGTGTCACACCCGATTTTCCGAAGAAAACCAAGTGCTTAACTATATGTATGCCAGGATCAAGTTTCATACATATAGTGACATCATAGTGTATAACAGAAACAATATCACGTAAAGAAAGAGATTATCAGAGATTTACAGCGGAATCCTGGGGAAGCAAAGGTTCCAAACTTCACAGGCAATCGACTGGGGGTTGCGTACGCCTAGCACCATCTTCTGAACTTCGTGCACCTTCTTCTTTTTCTGAGCAGCGTTTAAGCAAGGATGAGTACACTTATTGTTGGTACTCAGCAAGGCCACAGAAATAACCGGAAAGCAATTTTAAATCCATCTTTAAGTTCATTAATCATGTGAGGGTCCAGGCCGCCCTTGACCGTGAGCACGGCTGTTATAATAGTTTAACACTCTGCAGAGGTTGTACACTTTCACCACAAGTCGCGTAAAAGTTCTGAATAACTTTGAACCCAACCATGTTGTGCAAAAGTAGGCACAATACCACAATTCCGAGGTGTGATTGCATAGGGACGCTACGAGGCCTTTACAAAGAGTCCTCCCATGTGTATTAGTCCATAGTAGCACATCCTAGAGGCTATGTTTCGTTCCCTCCTTCTACCCTCAGACCAGGTTAGCCTAGAAGAGCACTTCCGTTCCAAAACCTGTCCAGAGTAGAAGAGTCATAAAAGCATTCCTCCGTACCCCAAGCTACTAAGGCTAATAACCACACAAGACTTCCCTAATTAATTGGCCAAGACAGAGCCATATGTCTTGTGGTTGTACTGTTTTCCTGGGTGGTTCTCCATGTTCCGATTAATTTACAGTGTTCTTGTATTAAAGCATAGGTAGAAGGATGGTTAGGGTCACTTGCCTTTCTCAACAAAAAGCTACTCTTGCTCTTCTGCTCTTGCTCTTTTGGTACTTTTGATCTTCAGGACTTTCAATCAGCAGCTCGATCTTCTACTCGAAGCAAACATCGAGCACAACATGCAGAGCAGACAAACAAGAACAACTAAGAATAATACACCAAGCATGAAAAGATTTTAAAAGAGGATAAGGTTTGGTTCTAGGACCGCGAACGCAAAAACACTCGGAACTATCGGAAGATTTGGATTATATCACACAAGGCTATGTGCTTGTTAAATTTTAATTCAAAAAGATGTGCATAGGTTATTTCAGAGAGATACCTTATTTAATTAAGCAAGTTATATTTATATAAAAAGAATGATGTATAACTTATTCAAATTTTATTTATAAATGTTCAAGTATTATTATATGCAAATTAAACATTTTAATTTAAAAGAAGCATGTAAAGCATCTAAACGAATATCTTTACATTTCGAATTGTACTAAGTAATTTATAATTTAGAAACATATTTATGTTCATATTAATCAATTTAATATTTAATTTTGAAAACTCGGGATAGACCTATGTTACTTTTATTTAGAAAGCAAATTGAATGTATATTAATTAATTTAAGTTTGATTATGAAAACCGGATATAACTCTAATTAGATTTTAATTGGAAAGATTATTTAAATAAGCATTAATCAAATTATCTTTCTTATAAAAACACGTGTTGATCTCTAATTAAATTTTAATTAGAAAAGCATGTATATATTAGTATTTAATCATATTAAAATATTAAATAAATTATAAAGCAAGTAACAGGTTCAACATTGTCTCTATTGCGTTCTTTGAGTTATTACGAACCTAACGCAATTTGAAACGCTTGAAACGGAGCTAAAACGTAAAAAACTAGGGACTAAACAGGGTTACAAGGGTCTAAACACTGTTAACTATAGACCACAGGGGTTAGATTGGAAGATTTGCAAGACACACAAAATAGTGCTCGCGAAAAGATTAAAGAATAGGGGCTAGGAGATAAAAGATCCAGGGTGGGATTTATGTTGAAAGGTGGGATATTTCTAGGGGGTTATGAGCAAAAGGGGCAAGAGACAAACTTGTTAGCTCTGATTTGGGGATACCTTAGGGGCCTTAAAGGAAAACAACCAAGCCTTATCTCTTCACGGTAAAAGGCCACGAATTGTTTCTCTACAGCCATGGCCGGCGGACAGAGCTCCTGTCCGGCCAAAAATCAATGGCGTTCCGACACGGATGGACCCAACCAAGGTGAGGAATTAAGAGAGGAGGGCGATGGGATCTCAGGGAAGTTCTCACCTGCGTTGGGGAGAGAAGAAGCTGCCGGATTTTGGTGGCGACGGTGGATGGCGGATGGGGAAGAAGGCAGACTCGGGCTCCACTGGCTGGTGGTGCTCCGACAATTCTCCAACAACGGGAAGGGGCGAAACGGATGCAGATCGATGTCGTGGTTCCCGTGGTGGTGTCCATTTGCTCCGAGAGGGCTCCTGTCCGGCGAAACAGGCAGCCCCCCTGACGGCAGAGCTCTCCGGCGGCGCTCCAAGCTTCGAGTGGTAACTGTGCTGTGCACGAGGAAGAATGGGGAAGATTGGTGCGAGGATGCAGGGGCTCAGGCTCGCCTTTTATAGGGTGGAGAAGGGAGAGGAGAGGCCGGTAAGGCAGTGGAACCCAGTGGCCGGCCATGAATGGCCTGGTGGTGGAGCCGTTTCGGGAGAGGAAGAGGGCGAGGCAGTGCGTGGGTACGCCGGCGCATTGAAGCCTTGCTCAGTGGAGGAAACGGAAGGGGCGCGGGGAAGGGAAGGACGCCGGGGTGTGGCGGTGTGGTGAGGCCATGGGGAGGCGGCCAGCTGGAGGTAGAAGGAGGAGTTGACAGGTGGGGCCGGAGTGTCAATGGAAGAGAGAGGGGGAGGATAAGTTGGGCCGGCTGGCCAAACTGGGCCGCAGAAGAAATGAAATGGAGGGGTTTGGAGGGACTTCGGGTTTTTTTTCTTTTTTTTTCTTTTCTTTTCTTTTTCAACACACAACAAGCAAAACAAATCCAACCAAAATAAATCCAACACACATACATTTATTTTATTTAATTTATAAAAACAATCAATTGATTTTCCTATACTAAATTTCCTGTAAATAAAATAAACATTGGTCAAATTTTAAAATTATGAGAAAATTGTTCCTTAATTATTCTTCCTAATAACATCCTAAAATTAGAAAATTTCAGGGTGTTACAAATCTACCCCCCTTAAAAGAAATCTCGTCCCGAGATTCGCAGAGGCTAGCAAGAAACAAAGGTTCGGGTGGTTACCATCCAGCACTTATTAACTTTCTTCCAAATTGTTTGACATTACATAAGCTCCTCAACACACTCTTTATTCTTCAAAACTCACATAATAAGCATAACACCTCATAAGATACTCAATCTAACTTTACTTGTAACTGTTACCCTTAACATTCTATCTATACGCGCAGCTCTCTGACACATCAGCGCTGTTTTAATTTTATCTCGAGCTACAGAACTCCGATTGACATGAAACTAGTTGGGTTAGTTCCTATATTTTATAAGTGAATTTCTATCAAAAATTCAGCCCTATCCAGTACATGTTCCAGGAGCTATGCTCGAAACATTAGAGCTATCAGAAACTGTAAACTCTGCTGACCTAGTTTCTTTCAATATTCTATATCTCAGGCTATAGACCTCCGATTGAGGTAAATCCAATTGGAGTAGTTCAGGAATTTCATCATCTTCCCTCTGTCCAAAATTCAGTAGCATTCGTCTTGTATCCAGGGAGATACATAGGAATTAGTGGAGCATTCAGAATCTGCCAACACTGCTGACATAGGCATCTTGTTTAATTCATATCTCGAGTTCTAGACCTCTGATTGAGGTGATTCCAGTTGGCATGAACTCATAATTTCGGTCTCCCTGATCCGGGAAAAATCCATTATTTATGGAGATCCTTGCTGGGAGACACATCTGATCTATTAGGAGGATACCCCCTGACTTATTTAACAACGTGTAGGGTCGTTCCCTTAGCTATGCCTTGATTGGTGGAATTCAGTGTTTGCATGATGTTGCTTGGTTTTATGATATTGCTTGAGTTGGTTCTTTGAAGTGAGTGTTGGTGTATTGTGGGTCTTACATCTGCAATAACATCAGTTGCTTAGTTGGGTTCTTCTTTTGTACCTTCCACCTCCTTGTTTTCCTATTCTTTTGCCATACTCTTGTTCCCTTCTGATCATATCTTTATCTACCAACCAGATGGAAAACCCAAATGGAGGTAACCAAGGCGAAAGCTATGAGAACAGTGGTGACTATGGATACAACCAAGATGTGTTATCATTTCCACCCTCGGATGATAAGTATGCAGAGTTCATGAGGACTGAGCCACCAATGTTTTCTAGTACCACATACCCCTTAGAAGCTGATGACTGGATCAAGACAATTGAAGAGAAGCTAGATATGATACAATGCAATGATGGAGAGAAAGCTTTGCATGCATCTTGGCAACTTATAGGAGCAGCTTCAGAGTGGTGGAATTCTTACATCAATGGACATGAGCAACCTGAGAGTATTGTGTGGAAGGAATTCAAAGACAACTTCATCTTACAACATACTCCTTTAAGTGCGATGAAGCTCAAGAGGAAGGAGTTCCTTAACTTAAAGCAGGGACAGATGACGGTAACTGAGTACGGGGATAAGTTTATTCAATTATCTTTGTATGCCCCAAGATCAGCTGAAAGTGATAAGAAGAAACGAGAGCATTTCATCAAAGGGTTGAATGAAGATCTTCAAAGTATACTAAGCTTACATGAATATTCCAGTCTGCAAGATGTAATCAACAAAGCCATTGGGCTAGAAAGCAAACTACAAGAGATCATGAGTAAGAAGAGAAAAAGGGAATATCCAGGGGAAGCCAATAACAATTCTCACCTACATCATATGTCTCAAGCCCAAGGTTTTCCTGAAGATCACAATGAAGATGCATATCTAGAATATCCTCATGGTGTCATAGTGCCAGTGATTTATGAGACACCACAGAATCGTTGAAACATTAGGGAAAGTAAAGCTTGTTTCTATTGCAAAGTTGGTGGACACTTTATCAACAGGTGCCCGAAGAAATTTCTAGATCATCATTTTAAGAAGGAATGGCGACAACGACACAAGCAAGACAAGACCCCTGATGCCTAAGGATGATAATATAAGTTAGGCTTGGAGAGTTTTTCTGTAATATGAAAGGAAGAATATTGCTGAAGGATATGAAAAAAAAGTTCGAAATAAACCCTTGTCTCTTGCTAGCCTTTTTCGAATCTCGGGACGAGATTTCTTTTAAGGGGGTAGATTTGTCACACCCTGAAATTTCCAATTTCAAGATGTGAATAGAGAGAATATTTAAATAACGATTTTCTCATAATTTTAAAATTTTTCCAACATTTATTTTTCTTTACAGGAAATATAGGATAGGAAAAATCCTTGTTTAATTTTCTGAATCAAATAAAAAGTTGTGTGTGTTACATTCATGCCGATGCATCTAGTGGTTCTTGAGTGCTAAAGGTATCAAAAATTCATTTAGGAGCTGTCCTAACTCTTCCGAGAATTTTCCAGATTTTTCTGGAATTTATTCGCATTTCCCCTAGCTATTTCTATTTATTATTAGGCTCTAAAATCCTTTTCACGAGCTCCAAATGCTTTATTTGGATTGTTCATGTCATAATCTATCTCTAGGAATTTTCCTGGAATTTTTTGTGATTTTCGGAGTATTTTTCGTGCCTTTAAACAATTTCTAGGTTTTTCTGGAATCGTTTTCGCATTAAAAATAAATTCGAAAAAAATAAAAAAAATCTATCCTACTGGAATGGGCCGAGCCCGAAGGCCCGCGCCCGCTCCCGCCCGCCCGCGCCCGCGCCGGCCCGGCCGCCGTGCCCGCCAAGGCCCATCGGCCGAGGTAAGCCATGGCCGCACCACCGCCGGCCGTCCTTGGCCTCCACGCCAAGGCAGTCCCCGTGCCGCGCCCCTATAAATCGCGCCCGAGCCCGCAATGCCCTAGCCGCCTCCGCCTCGATTCCCAACCGCTGGAAGCCAGCGCCGCCGCCGCCCTATCGAGCTCGCAACCGCCAGCGTTGACCGCCCGATTGTCGGCCGCCCCTACGTCTCCGCCGCCGGTAAGCCCTCCACCGAGTTCCCCACGGCCTCCTCCTTCGATTCCGTGCCTTGGTCGAACCCCAGGCACCCCTGACCGCCGGTGATTTGGCCGGCCAGTGTCCTGTCCGCCGCCGGTCACCTCTGTTCAGAGGTAGGGGATGATTCCCCCTTTTGCACCCAGCCCCGCCCCCCCTCGAGAAACTTTCTAATCCTGTTCCATTCTTTTGTGTCTTGTGAACCTTCTAGAAAACCCCTTAGATCTATTAGATTCCTTAGATCCAATCCACCCACTCTTCTTTTACAGATCTAACCCCGAGTTTTATCCTTTTCTCGAGCACTGTTCCTTGATTCTCGGGTTTCTTATCAGCTACTCCCTGAAATCTATAGTTAATTGCAGATAGGTCCTCCAATCTTGTTTAACTTGTAAAATCTTCGTTTTAGCTCCGTTTTAATCCACTCAAGTTGCGTTAGGTTCATAATAATGTAAAGCACGCGTTAGTGGTGTGTTTTCACCATGTTTTGTTTTCTGAAAATAAAATTAATATTAATTTTGATTGATGTCTAGTTATACATGCCTTTATAAATAAAAGTAATAAAGATCTATACATCGTTTTTCATAAGAAAATTTAATTTGATTAATGTTTCTATCACATATTTTTGTACATAAAAGTTAATTAGATCTTTATCTCGGTTTTCGTAAACCAAATGTTAATTTGTTTAATAGTTAATTAATCTTTTCTAATTAAAATTTGATTAGGCTTTTACATCGGCTTTTCTAATAAATGTTAATATGATTAATGTCAGTTCCATAATGTTTTTAATAATAATATGATCTACTCGAATTACAAAGTTTCGTTTAGACTGTTCATATAGTTTAGTTTTTTTGCTAAATTAAATGTTTAATCGGTTTAATCAATAAATGAATCTTTATTAATAAAACTTGACTAGTTCTTTACACCGGTTTCGTAAATAAAGTTTAATATTGCATCAACATAGGGTATTTTATTTCTAAAATATCCTTTATAATTGTTTTGTTAATTAAAATGAACCTAGCTCATAGCCTTGCTCTATCATAAATGCAAATGGTTCGTTAGACGTTCTCTATCAGCACAATCTCAGTGTGATCTTTCCGGTTCTTGCTCAATCTTTCATAACCATCTCTTTAAAACAAACCAAGCCTTTCTTCCTCTAAGCACGGTTTGTGTGCTTTAGTGATCCATCTAATCAAGCCTATCCTTTAGTGCGTTCTTTTAAAGCTTTCTTTTGATTTGTGCTTTGTTCTTAGTATGCTTGTTTGTTTGCTTTGTGTATGCTTGTGCCCGATGATTGATGCGAGTAGAGTGAACGTTGTTCGAGAAGCTTTGAAGAGCAAGAGGTGAAGACATTCTGAGCAACTACTTTGGTTAAAGGAAAGTGTGTCCTTGATCTTTTGTCCTAAGAATTATATCTAATCATTCATTACATTGCTTGCATTAATTTTGATGGGTTCCTATTAAGGATTACCTAGTCTTTGATTGTCATTCCTTGTTAACCTGGGTTTACATTTATGTTGGGTAGCTATGCTTAGTTGCTATACCTGGGTTATGGTGGTTTTAATGAACAATAATGACGAATCATGCTATACCTTTATGTTATACCTTTGGATGTTTAATACAAGACCATATGCTTAATCGAAACATGGAGCGACCACCCAGGACAACAGTGCAACCACAAGGACTATATGGCTCTGGTCTTGGCCGAGTAATTAGGGAAGTCTTTGTGTGGTTATTACTCGCATAGTAGGTTGGGGACGGAGGAATGCTTTTATGGCTCTTCAATTCCAGAGTGGTGTTGGAACGAAGTACTCTATGGTTGACCGTCCGTAATAGAAGTGTGGTACGAAAGATAGCCTCTATGACATACTGCTATGGACTAATACACACGGGAGGACTCTTTGTAAAGGCCTCGTAGCGTCCCTATGCAATCACACCTCGGTAGTGTGGTATGATGCTTGGCCGGCATGGCATGGTTGGGTTCAAAGTTCTTCGGAGCTTTTACGCTGCTTGTGGTGAAAGTGTACAACCTCTGCAGAGTGTAAAACTAATCGATTAGTTGTGCTCACGGTCAAGAGCAGCCTGGACCTCACATGATAAGTGAACTTAAAGATGAACTTAAATCGTGATCTCCGGTTATGTTGGCGATATGCTTATGGCATATCTCTTACCCTTATGCTTAATTGTGGGATGGTATATACTTATACTTTATTAGTAATCAGGTGCTAATAAAACTTGACCAACTGAAATGCTAAATGCTTTGAGCCAGTCCACTATAAAGCCTTTGCATTCATTCTTTCCCCCCACACTTGCTGAGTACGACAAGTGCTCGCCTTTGCTATATATATGTTGCTCAGAAGGAGGATGCTACTCTGAAGTCTTGTGAAGATGTTGACGAGTGCTAGGCGTACGCAACCCCCAGTCGGCTGCCTGTGATGTTTGGAGCCTTCGTTTCCAGAATAAAGCGTAAATCTCTGATAATCTTTCTTTTTCTTATGTGATACTGTTTCTGTATACACTTATATGTCACTATATGCATGAAACTTGATCCTGGCATGCATATAGGTATGCACTTGGTTTCCTTCGGAAAATCGGGTGTGACAGCCAGACTCAGCATGTAGGAGGGGCTCTCTTCCTCTTTTCTTGCTCTTCCTTCCCCTTCCTCACCTTCTTCTTCCTCCTTTCTTCACAAAAATGGAGGAGGGGCTCCATGGCGCAACCAGTGGTAGGGGGGGCTTGAGCCCCGGCAGCTCCACCGCTGGCTCCACCGCTACCGGATACATGGTGTTGGCAATGCGTGGTCGTCAGACTCCTTCAACACCCACAAGCGCAGCATGTCACCCGTCATGCCGGCGAGGCCGAGCTCGCCGCCGGGCGTCCTCATTAGCTTCATGTTGCACCCGTGGACTCTCCAGATGTTCATGCACAGGAAAAAACAAATTGAGGGCATAACCATCTAATCACACTCTAAATGCAAAGGAAAAGTATTAGAAAAGAAAGGAATATACCTAATGGCATGGTTTGCATGGGGATAAGGTTTCGATGCCAATTTTGCAAAGTCAATGTTAGGAATGACAAAACCGCGAAGCGCAGCATTTGAAGTCCCAAAATTGCAATTTTCTCATGAATATATGGCTTTGGATAGCTTGAGCAAAATGCAAGTGGTATAAAAAACAAGGTTAGCATATCTTTTAAGAAAAAAATGATCTTTGATTCGTTAAAAAAATGAGAGCAACAAAAAATATTATGGGTCTCAAGTTATCATAACCACCACAAAAGATTAAGCTAGCATTAATTTAATTTTCAGACCATATTAACGAAAGCACTAGCTTAATCATATACAAACCAAACACAAGAATGAGCAAAGTGACAACGATCATCATATATCCATAAGTAAGAGCATACAAGATAGCATCATGCGGAGCACAAGGTAATAGTGATTATAATTTGTTGAAAACAAAAACAAATCTAGGTTGTACTCCTAGTAGCCATGTTATTCTATAGAGAGATATACAAAGGTTGCATTAAGGTTGTGGAAAGCATATACATATGTACAGACATATAGAAAAGACAAGGACAAAACGAGGGTTGAGGAATCGTTACCGTCCCTTGATGCTTCAAGTGTAGCATGCCCTCTCTCATGCTTAAGCATTGCTCTTAGCATGGAAGAATAAAATCAGCATCCCGTGGCAATCGTGATGCTTATACTCCACACGGTCTTCTCTTGCCCACCATGTCCTCCCCCATGCTTAGTACGTTTCTAGGCATGGAAGACAATGAACCATCTTGTAATTCTTGAAGTATTACCACCATGCGGGGAGATCATCGTCATGCCTTGATTGTCCTTCAACGCCCGCCTTTCGCCACGAGTCTCGCTCCCAATTGTTTCTTAACTCATCTTCACCTCCTTCCATATTGTCCTTTATCACTGCTTCAACTTCCACTAATTTTTCTTCATCTTCTAGAACATAACATGTACTGAACCATTGCTCCATCGTGGAGTCTTTGAAATTATCTTTCCAACGAGTGGTCATTTACCCCAATCGGACTCTGAGCAAGAGAGTTACACCCTTTTTACTCCATCAATGCAAACTGTATGAGCTGATTTCAGAATGTGTGATGCCCAAATATTTGGTTTTGTAACTCCTTGCACGGGTCTCCTAAAATGTTGAATCTCTATGTGTTGGAAAGAAGACTTAGTGGAGCTCCTGAATATCCGATTTTCCTCTTTTGTTCATCTCTGAACACATGCTTAATCTTGATGAAGACATCAGTGGTGTTTCTTTTGAGATTTTTGGAGGTGTTGACGATCTTAATTTCGGCTTTTATCACAAACTCAAGGGAGCAATTTGCCATGCTTGCAAAACAACTCTAAAGCACAAAGTACCCCAAGGTTACGGTCGGGAATAGTCACTCTATGCCGACAAACCAAAGACAACCCCTAAGATCTTAACTTATAGCATAGTTAATCTAGTGAAAGTAAAATTAAGAACCTAATGGGTGTACGTGTGTGCAAGTGTGCATGGAAATGATAGGATGGTATAAAAACAAAACAATGTTTACACCAAATTCTAAGCTCCATGCTTACAAAGTGGTTGGCAAACTTCTCCATTGCCATAAAGATTTATTAACCAAGGTCAAAACACCATGCTTATCCCAAGATTAATAATTCTTTATAGTGCAAGGGAAGGATGAAGCGTCCCCTCATCAGAGGTGACCAAATGTGACACAAATACCAGTCCCAGGAGGCTGGTAACACATTTATTACAACAACAGGTGGTTCATTCCCTTACAATACGGCGAGGTTGTGGGCATGGAAGCGCCACTGCCACGAGAAACAACACAAAGACTGGTGACCAAACTACGATAGTGAAGGCTTCTAAAGCCTCATCATAGTACAACATCATGGAAGCATCTTGTGGAGACACTGAATCCACAGGCACTGGTTGGGTGTAGGACAGCGACCTACTCGACGTCTTCGGGGACAAGTCGGGATCCTCCTCTGGAAAACAGTTAATTAAGCAAGGGTGAGTACATACGCACTCAACAAGTTGAACCCCACCCACGGAGGGGCTTATAAGCAGATCATGTAAGGAATATATCAAGGATCTGGTTAAGGTTTATTTGCAAACACATTTACTCATGCAGGGGTTCGTTTTCGAAAAGGTTTTTCTCAAGCAAGTTTTTTATAACCCAGGTAACTTAGTTGTTATGAGAAAACCAATTAGGTAACTCCCCGTCCACAGTAGCCTAGTCACACAACCACACCCTTTCTCAGAAAACAACTCACACCATGAAAACATCCCAACCCAAACACTAGTTTTTATGACCACACCATGACTCGTCCAATACCGTGGACACGGCTATTCGAATAGGTTTTACACTCTGCAGAGGTTGTACATCTTTACCCATAAGTAGGGTACCGCCACACGGACACCTTAGTGCTGGCGCGGATCCTATCAAAGCCATTACCCACCTTAGCTAACCCTACGAGCCACCACGGAAGAAACCAAGGGGTTATCTCACATAACCAGGGTGTACCTCACACAGATCGTACCCCTACTCCTTGATCTCCCGCTGCTCACCCGCACACCCGATGGCAAGTAGATTAACTAGTGGGATTTATGCTAAGCCGTTGCCACATACAACGGTCGAGTGGTAGTACGATAATTTTGGATCAGGTGAGATGTCATGCAACCCAGTCCTTAACGACAAGATGGACATCTCCAACACGCTCAACCACGAAGGTACGAGCTCACCCATACTCCTGACACACACGTCCATCCTGTCTACCCTGTTCTTTACTCATTTTCCAAAATATCCCATTCCCATTTTTAAAGCACTCACACATTTTTTAAAGCAATCATTTTGGCCAAACAAGGTTCAATCATAGCAATCAAGGGTGGCTATCCTACAAGGTTTTTGCAGTGAAACAATATGCAATTTATAAAACGGGTATAGGGTTATGTTTATAAAACTAGGACCAAAGCATGCATCAAAGGATGAGGTTGAACTTGCCGTCTTCGAAGTCCTGAGGGAGTTCCTGCTCGGGGTTCGAGATCTCGGGCTCCTGCTCGCAATACTCGGTTCCAAGCTCCGACTCGCGGTACTCTTCCTTGTTCACTCCGTCGGCTATGGCGTACAAGCAAGCATGCAATCAATACAAGCACACACAATTTTACCGGCTGAGCTCGAGGAAAAGTAAGTAGGTAAAATGGAGGAATAAATGTTATGCATGGGGTTTGGATGACGGTTTGGTAGAGGTATACCCGGGACGGGTGTGATGAATTTTGGGCATGATTTGAGATAAAATTGCACATGAAATGATGGGTTGAAGGGGGTACTTAGGGCTAATTAGGAATATAAGGACCCATTGGTATTTTCCGCTAATGGAAAGAGGGCTTGATTAATATAGTATAAACTTGGTTAAGGGCTTGGTTGTAAGCTGCTAAAGGATGAACAGGGTTTAATTCGTAATTAACTATTAACCTAGGGGCTGTCTTGGAATAAGAGGGAGAGAGAGATAATAGGGATAGAGAGGGGCTCAGAATAAGAAGGAAGGCTAGGGGGCTTTGGGCAAAGTTGCTCTTCTTCTCCCCCCCGATCCAGAACAGGGGAGGGAGGCAGGGCGGCCTCGGCCGACGGCGGCGCCCCGGGGTCGGCGGCGGCCGGAAACAGGGGAAAACGGAGAGGGGGATGAGGGCTACCTATCCCGTCTCTCACCTTGGTCGGGGACGACCTGTGGAGGTGGCCCCTCAGCGTCGGGCGGCTGCAGGCAGTGCGGCTCGGTTGGCGGCGCGGTGGAGTGCAAGGAGGGAGGGGGAGATGGCTTGAGGCGGTGCGAGGTGAGGCGGCGAGCAGCCGGCCTCTATTTATAGGCGCGGGGAGGTGGTGGAAGGGCCGGAATTCGAGCATGAGGAGCTTGTGCGGCCATCAATGGCGGTTTGAAGAAAAAATCTCACTGTTGACTCGGCCGGCGAGGCCTCAGCCGGAAAATATGGCGGGGGTGACTGCGATGTTGCGGACAAGACCCGTCGAGCAGAGGCGAGCCGACGGGCGGCGACGCGGCCGGACGGTGGCCTGTAGCGACGATGGCGCTACGACTCGGTAGCGTATTAATGGTGGTAGGGCGCAGAGGTGTGGTCTCGTCGGTGGGCCGGTGCGGCGTCGATTGGACGATTCGGGCATGGAAGCGGGGTTAGGGTAGCGTGCCGCAGCGGGTGCGCGGTCGGGCGCGCAGAGGATGGCCAGGCGCGGTCAGGGTCGGGCGCTGGCCGAAGGAAGAAGAAAGGAAGGAGAGAATGGAAAGAAAGAGAAGAGAAAGGAGAAAAGAAAAGGAAAAGGGAAATAAGGAAAAAATAAAAATAAGGAAAAAGGGAAGAGGAAATAGGAAAAGGAAAATAGGAAAAGAAAGGAAAAGAAAAAGGAAGAGGGGTTTAGAAAAATAGGAGAAATCCTAGGAAAATTAGGAGAGAGGGAAAAAGGATTTTTGTGGGTTTTTCCAGGTTTCTCGGATACCGGCGTAATTTCCGGGACGGCGGTGATGGCGAGGCGGGCCGGCCAGCGGGACCGCGGCAAGTCCGGGATTCCCGGCGAGGTGGCCGACAGCAGCGTTGGGGCGGCACACGGTAAGCGGCGGTGGCCCGAGCGGTGGTGGGCGTGCCGGCGGGATTCGCGGCACGCACGCCGAGGGTAGGAGGGAGGGAAAAGATGATCGGGGTTTCAAGGAGGTAATCAAGCTCAGCGGGAAGGTTTTGAAAACACGTGTGATTTAGCATGTGGTTTATTAGGAGCTAAAAATGCGGGCGTTACAAACCTACCCCACTTAAAATGAATCTCGTCCTCGAGATTCGGCTAGTTCCCGAACAGGTAGGGAAACTCTTTCCTCAGCGCGTCCTCTCGTTCCCACGTGGCTTCTTCTACTCCGTGTCTGCTCCATTGGACTCTGCACACTCGTACTTCTGATGTCCTTGTCCTTTTGACCACTGTGTCCAAAATCTTGACGAGCACTTCCTGGTACCTAAGATCTAGCTGTAGATCAATAGTCTCTACCGGCACTCGTTTCTCTTCGAGTACTTTCAAACACCTTCGCAACTGGGAGACATGAAACACCGGATGTATATTTGACATTTCCTCTGGTAGTTCCAACCGATATGCTACTGCTTCAACTTTCTTCAACACTTTCTAAGGTCCAATGTACCGAGTGGCTAATTTCCCATGCACCTGAAATCTTCGAGTCCCTCGGATAGGTGAAACCTTGAGGTAAGCGAAATCTCCAGGATTGAAGCTTACTTCTCACCTTTTCCTATCTGCATAGCTCTTCTGTCGGGATTGGACAGCCTTCAACTTTTCTCGGATCTTGGCTACTCGCTCCTCAGCTTCCTTTATAAGTGCGGGCCCAACCAAAGCACGTTCTCCTACTTCTGACCACATCAAGGGTGTCCTACATTTCCTCCCATATAAGGCTTCAAACGGTGACATTCCTAGGCTCGCCTGATAGTTGTTGTTGTAAGAGAACTCTGCATACGGCAGACTTTGTTCCCAGTCTTTGCCATAGGTGTGGACACATGCCCTCAACATGTCTTCCATAATTTGGTTCACCCTCTCGGTCTGTCCATCCGTCTGTGGGTGGTAAGCCGAGCTAAAATCCAACTTGGTCCCCATGGCTTTATGCAAACTTTTCCAAAACCTAAAGGTAAACTGGGTCCCTCTATCTGAGACTATCATGCTAGGTACTCCATGCAATTTTACTATGTTCTCTATGTAGAGCTTCGCCAATTTCTCTCCGCCATAAGTGGTTCGTACGGGTAAAAAGTGAGCGACCTTAGTGAGTCGGTCCACTATTGCCCATATGGAATCATGTCTCTTCTGAGTCTTGGGCAAACCCACTACAAAGTCCATGCCTATCTCATCCCATTTCCACACCAGACTGGGTAAAGGCTGCAACAGTCCTGCGGGTTTTTGGTGTTCAGCTTTAATCCTCTGACAAGTATCGTAGTGAGCAACGAATCGGGCAATGTCCGCTTTCATTCCATTCCACCAATACTTCTGCTTTAAATCCATATACATCTTAGTGGATCCCCGGTGGATGGAATATACCGAGTTGTGTGCCTCATCCATGATGGTTTGTCGGAAATCTCCATCTTCAGGCACGCAAATCCTATTTTTATACCACAGTGTGCCTTGATCATCCACTCTAAAGTCTGGGGCCTTATTCTCTCCTGTGTCTTGCGGATTTTCATCAAATTCTCATTGGTCTCTTGGACCTTCCTGATCTTTTCTTCCAAGGTGGGTTGAACACTTAGTTGGCAGACGTAGCCTTGGGGAACAATGTGCACGTTGAGTCGTGCCATTTCCTCTTTCAATTGGGCACTCTTAGGCACTGCTTTCTCGTAAGATTTTCTGCTTAAGGCATCCGCCACTACATTGGCTTTTCCTGGGTGGTAGTGGATTTCTAGGTTATAATATTTGACTAACTCTAACCACCTTCTTTGCCTTAGGTTCAGGTCAGGCTGGGTGAAGATGTACTTTAAGCTCTTGTGGTCTGTATAGATTTTGCACTTATTCCCAATCAGGTAATGTCTCCAAATCTTGAGGGCATGCACTACGGCTGCAAACTCCGAGTCATGGGTAGGATAATTCTGCTCGTGGGGTTTGAGTTGGCGGGAAGCATACACCACTACTTTCCCATCTTGCATAAGGACACATCCTAACCCTTGTTGGGATGCATCACAGTAGACGACAAAATCCCGTTGAATGTCTGGCAAGGTCAGCACTGGGGCTGTTGTCAATCTTCTTTTCAACCCCTGAAAGCTTTTCTCACAAGACTCAGTCTAGTTGAACTTCTTCTCCTTCTTGTGCAACTCCGTCATGGGTCAGGCAATCTTAGAAAATCCTTCAATAAACCTCCTATAATATCCTGCTAAACCAAGAAATCTTCTGATTTCGCTCACATTGGTTGGTTGTCGCCAGTTGGAGACTATTTCAACTTTCTCGGGGTCTACTTCTACTCCTTTTGCCGTCAGAATATGCCCAAGGAAAGATATTTTCTCCAGCCAGAATTCACACTTGCTGAACTTAGCGTACAGCTTGTGTGCCCTCAGTTTCCCCAGTACCACTCGAAGATGTTGCTCATGTTCCTCCACACTCTTGGAGTAAACAAGTATGTCGTCGATGAAAACTACAACAAACTTGTCTAGCTCTTCCATAAAAACCTTATTCATGAGGTTCATAAAATACGCTGGTGCGTTGGTGAGTCCAAAGGACATTACCGTGAACTCATACTGCCCGTAACAGGTGACAAAGGCTGTCTTTGGGATGTCGCTCTCCCTAATCTTGAGTTGGTGGTATCCTAACCTTAAATCTACCTTCGAAAAATACTTGGCTCCTTTCAGTTAGTCAAATAAATCATCATTCTGGGGAGAGGGTACTTGTTCTTGATAGTAACTTCGTTTAGTGAGCGATAGTCCACACACATCCTCGGGCTTTTGTCCTTCTTTTCTTCGAAGAGCACTGGGGCTCCCCATGGTGATGAGCTTGGTCTGATAAATCCACTTCGCTGAAGTTCTCTTAGCTACTTCTTTAACTCTGCCAACTCAGGGGTTGCCATCCTATAGGGTCTTTTGGCTATTGGAGAGGTTCCGGGGATAAGGTCAATGACGAACTCTATATCCCTATCTGGAGGCATTCCGGGGAGTTCTTCGGGGAACACATCTGGATACTCCCGCACTACTAGGACATCCTCTATGGATTTGGATTCCATGTTAAAAACCATTATGTCTGGTCTGTCTCCTCGGGTGTGGCAGGCCACTTGTATTCCGTCTGGGTTGGTTAGGTGCACTACCTTATCAGCACAAATTATAAGGTCATGGTGTTGGATTAACCAATCCATCCCAAGGATCACATCTATCCCCTCGGACTTCAGTACTACTAGGTCCGCTAGGAACTCTACCCCACTTAAAATGATCCTTACCCGAGAGCAACCCAGTTGACACTCGATGTCACCCCCGGGTGTTCGGGTTAACAGGGGTGCTTTTAGTAGTACTGTAGGTATGTTATGTTTTTCCACAAAACTTGAGGATATGAATGAATGTGATGCTTGTGACACCCCAGGTTTTTAATTAACCCTAACCGTCGGTAAACCCGGCTGACAGTGGTCGAATCACGGTCAACCTGGGTCCTCACCTCAAAAAACTCACCAACCAACCCTAGTGACCCCTTTGGGCTAGTGGACACACTTGTGGGGCCAACCCATGGTCAAAGACTTGGTCAAACCCCAACTAAACCCTAGTGTCCATAGCTGTCTTTCGGAACTTTTGCCGCGTTCTCCAAAATTCACCTAAACACTTAAAATTCTACCTTTAGGAAAGTTGTCCAGCTTATTGAGGGACACAACTTTCATGTAGATTGGCATTTCAAATTTTGAGTGGAAAGGCATGAAAAACTTGCTCCAAGGTCAGCATCTCCTGTTCATGAACACAGGCTGGCATTCAAAGTTGGCAACTGTTTCTTGCAAAATCTGTTGAGAAAAACCCCATAGAGCCTTTTTGAAAGTGGTAGAGGATTGCTAGATCTACAACTTTCATATTCAAAGTTTGGTCGACTTTTATTCAAATTTTTGGAGAAATTTGGGCCCAAACAGGGAGCCAGCAACACAACTTGGCCAGCAACACAACTCATCCGCCTTGTGCTTCAGTGTGGCTTCTGGGATGTGGTAGCGACGAAACTCTTCCACGAACTCATCCCAAGTGATGGCGGAGAGATCCTTGGCTGCTGCACAGTAGTTTTCCCACCAGGCTAAGGCTGTTCCGGTGAGCTGGTGAGTAGCCAGGAGAACCTTATCTCGGTCTTCACAGTTGAAGGGCTCTAGTTCCCTTAGGATGGCTCTCAGCCAGTCACCAGCATCCAAAGGATTCACTGACCCTCCAAAAGTGGGGGGCTTTGTCTTGAGAAATTCTATCAGCTTCTCATTCATGCCCAGAACTCGGGGCCTTGGACGGTTGATGGCATTGAATATGGCTTCCATTAGTAGAGTCTGGTTGGCCAAAACTTGTGCCAGATCCACAGGAGGGGGTAGCGGTGGCAGGACCTAGTTTTCTCCTCCATCCTCGCCCTGATTCACTTCTTGGTCGTTAAGGCGCTCCCTTCGATCGCCTTGAGATCCTTCTACATCCATACGACTAGAGCCTTGGAGGGTCCTAGCAGGGCGCCTTGAAACCATCTGCAGAGGAGCGGGTTTTCTAAGAGATCTAGGTTTTATGTGATGTTTAAGTTGATTAAGACGGATTTCTTTTTGAAAAGACAGGATTCACTCCTGCCAGCAAGCATACAACAAGTACATAGCAAACAAACAAGCACAGACAAATTTTTATTGCAAACAAGTGAGGAGGATACATCCCGAACTACGCGACTGATACAACGCGGATAGGTCACACAACCTAGTACTATGACAAAAGCTAAGGGTGCGACTCTAAGCTCGGAGCAGCACGGCTCCATTCCCTGGCAAAGCAACTAAGGTATGCTACTTGCGAGGCGAGCCATCTTCTGGGGCTGAGTGCACTTCCAGTGGAATGAGCAGCTCATCGTCATCCTCGCCCTCGGGGTTTCCATTTTCTTGGGGCTGTGCTGCAGCCTCTGCGGTCGCCGCTGGTTGTTCGGTGACTGTCGGTGGTGCTGGCAGGGTTTCAATAGTTCCTCCCCATCCTACAAGGGGTGTCCCAAGCAGGACTTGTGCTTCTCCAATGGCCGAAACGGGTATTCCACTGTTAGTCCATTCCTGCATGCGCTGATCTTGGATCCACCTGAGGCTTTCATGGGCAATAGCTTCACTACTTATGGCGGCCGCAGTCCTTGCTTCAGCTTGAGCCACTTGGACTTGGTGCATCCTTACTGTGACTTCTGCTTGCTCGGCCCGACTGATTTGCTCCCTTAAGAGCTCGGCCTGATCATCGAAGAGTTTGTCCAGGGAGACGAGGTAGGCAACTATATGGTACAAAAGGTCTTCTTGGTGGCGGCGTCGTTCCAGGTTTCTCATGCGGGCCTGCCAAACTGGGGTTCTGATGGCGGGGAAAGTACCTCATTGGTGTGGGGACGAGGTGTTCCTTGTAGATCCGACACAGGTAGCGGAGGGCTTTTCTGAGGGCCAAGGGGTAGGTGTCATGGTGTCGAAACCCTGTGGCGGTCACCCGCCACGGCTCGACGTTGGGGTAGCGGTTGCTTCTGGCGATGGAGAGGACCACCCTACAGCAAAGAGTGCCGAGTTGCTCATACTCTCTGATGTAGTACCTTGGGCGCTCAGTGATATCGAGGCGCTCCAGGGAGTTGATAAGGAGGCGAGCAAAACCAGGCTCCTCCAGACACACGCCTTGGGTCCATCCATCTTCGGCCTTCTGAAAACAAGGGCAGAGTTGAACAAGTTGTGCAAAGGATAGGGTACAAAAGATAGATAGTTTTCTTTAGCAACAAGGTTAGGGTACACTCCTCCGGGTACACTTATTAGTACTAGGACACAGCTCTAGCCTAAGCACTCCAGTCTATCCTCATGGGGACTCTTCTTCCATCTGAATGCGATGCTTCTTTGGTGGGAGGTCTTGCTCCAGTATCACGTCCTCAGTCTGGGTTCCTTTGTCCCAATGAGTTTCTTCGGGTTCATCTTCCATCAAACCATCTTCTTCTCTCCTTCTTCGTTCCTTGTGTACATCATCCCATAGGGCTTTAGTGGCTATTAAAGTGCGCTCCCTTTCCCTAGCGTAATCTCGCTCCAGGTTAGCTAGGGCAACTTTCGCCGATGCTCCTCTCCGCCCAAGGCCGACCGCGTCCCGAGGCTACGCGCCTGCCGAGGCCGCCCGAGCTCCACGACGCGCCGGGGTCGGCGCCGTGCCACGTGCCGCCGCGCGCGCGCGCGCCGTGCGACGGCCGGGACGCACCCCCCTTCGGAGCGGCGGTCCGTCGCGTTTCCCCCCACCCGCGTGTGCCGTGCTACGGCCCGTGAGTCACGCCGCCGTCACCCCCGGGCCGGGCCGGGACTATTTAAGCGTCGCCATTCGCCCCCTCCGCGCTCCCCGACCGCCGCGGCCCGCCATTGCCGCCGCCGCCGTGAGCTTGCGGCACCGCTCGCTCTCGTCGCCGGCCGACCGCCTCACTCTCTCCCTAGGACCCGTAGAACCTCCCGGGGTCGCACATTGTCGTCCGTGCGCCACTTCTCGCCGGAGCCCCGAGCCGCCGCCGGCCGTCGCCGAACCCCCACGCCGGCAACCTCTCCGCCCGAGCCAAGACCTCCAATACACACTAGGTGAGCATGCACGCGAACCAGAGCCTTTCCTCGGCCGGGAGCGCCGCCGGAGCCGCTGGATTTCCGGCGAGCCCGCCGCCTCCCATGGTCGAGGGACCCAATTGCGAGCCCTCATTTCTTTCCAGCGGCTTCGGTGCAAAAGGGTATCTTCACTAGTGTATGCTATTTGCTGAATCTTTTTAAAATGCGTAGAAATTTGTAGAAAATTCATAAAAATGCAAACTAAATTTTTTTGAAACCGTGGTGAAGAGTACTACAACTTTTGTTATACTCAGATGGTCTGATTCTGGATATTTTTAGCATGAACAATAGAAATGTGAAAATCCTAGATCTACAATAACTCAAAATCCACCAGTCCCCTGCATCCAATTTTTGGATATGTTGTGTGTGATGTTATGATTAGCTCTTGTGCCAAAAATTGCACAAAGTTATGCAGTAAATTTTTTTGTATAAATTGTTTTCCTTTTATGCAGAATCTGCCTAGATGAATTTTGTAGCTAAAATTATTTATGTTTTTGTGCCCAACTTGTGCATGCTGTCTTGTTATGCCGAAATACACCTCTGGTGAATGAATCATGATTTTTGGATGTTCAGAAATAATCATTCTTAATTTGTGCATGTTTTCCTTTATAAATTAATGAAGCAAGATCAGTAGAGCTTCTAGGTGTGCTTGCTAGTTCTTTAGGCTTGCTTAGTACCAGAGAGCATGTATGAGGAAGATTGGAGTATTTCGATGCTTATTTATTTTTGTATGCATTTTTATTTGATTGCTAGCTAATCTTTTGTTCTTTTCCAAAGTAATTTATTTTCTAGCTTCCAAGCTTTGAATGTGAGTCTAGTGGTTCAGTATGGGTGTTATGATGCTTAAGAAACCCTTCTTTAAGTTTTTATTGAATTATTGATGATAAAAACTTTAAAGGTCCTTATGGAGTAATGCTTTAGTTAAATTAGAAAAATGCCTTTTAGTTCTTTTCTCCTTTTTGTGAAGTGATGTCAAACTTAATTAAAAGGCTAAGAACACACCCTTGCTGATAAGGAATTAATTTATACATAAATATCTTTGTACACACCCTTACTAGTGAGAGGTAAAAGGGATAAACCTTCACATGAAATATCAAGTATAAAGGGAACATTAATTCAAGTGTGTAATAAAAGAATGAAACATATATCAATAATAACCTTCATAAAAAGAAATTAATAGTTAATTATATGTTAAGGTGAATATGACCAACAAGAGTTGGTTAAGATGAGAAAATTGTCACATCACCTGAACCCTGCATTGCATTCCGTGTAGATCTTCCTGACGGTGACTACTCACTCGTACCGGAATCCGAGGAAGGAGAAGCAGAAGCTTCGCTGCAGTACGTGGAAGTAATCGATGACACCAAGGGTGCTCAAGCTAACTTAGCTTACGAAGGCAAGCCCCGGTGCATCTAACCCAGTTTTCAAATTTAATATTCAATTATCTATGGATTCTTGTGCATTTAAGTTCAGGAGTTGTCTGGAACCTTAGATGCATGATCCCTAGGTACCTGTGTCCTTACTAGTACGATAGGTCGTTAGCTGCTAAGCTATAGGACCGTTACAAGTCGGGTGATGATGTCACTCGCGAGAATAGGTTCCTAGATAGGAATCACAAGATCCCTCTAAATGGATTGCTCATGTGGTAAGAGCATGGGATGTGGGCTCCGGTCCAATGGCTATTGTGGGTTAAGTGTTTGAACGTACTAAGCACTTGTCGGGAATGGGACCGGTAAGCCTAGTACCTTAATGAGGCGGCGAGGGATCCTACTATTACTAATCTTGGGATGCGTCTCACGGCTAGCTACCGGTGGTGTATGGTGAGTCTGGGTGCCTCGCGGGGTATTCCGGATAGCCTGCACCAAAGATTGTAAGATTCGATCCCGACCCGAAGAGTTTTGGGAAC
Organism: Cenchrus americanus; assembly: GCA_947561735.1. Lineage (NCBI taxonomy): Eukaryota > Viridiplantae > Streptophyta > Magnoliopsida > Poales > Poaceae > Cenchrus > Cenchrus americanus. The sequence continues at coordinate 24,164,186 of OX387241.1, read as the reverse complement.
CGCTTGGTGGTTGTCCTTGCGGGGGCATCCCACCGTGTGTTTAGGTCTACCTTGCAAGGTTTGAATCAATCGATTGTTGGTCTCTCACCGTTATCTGAGACTACTTACTCCACTAGCCATGAGATCCCTAATGATGGAAGTCGATGAATTTTATGCTTGATTAATTGTATTGTACAACCTTGTCTGTGCTAGATGGCTAATTTAGTAAAGATTAAACCCACTAGAACTTGTGCTAAAATCTCGAAAGTAAGGACATACTCTTTGTTACTTTTCAGCAAAAGAAACTCTGTGGCCAAAAGCCTTTCATGTCTAGAGTTGGTGAAGTAGTTATCACCGACGGGTAAGTCTTGCTGAGTATTAGTATACTCAGCCTTGCTATAATGTGTTGATCCAGGTAATGCTTTTGGTGATGTGTGGCCCGGAGAGATCCTGCCCGGCTGGGAGCTGGAGTGGGTGGAGGATGACGACTGAAGGCATCATGGCTGGCCTCCCGTGGTGTTCTCGCTTTCCGCCTAGTTAATTCCCGCTGTTATGAAAAACTCTGAACTACGTTGCTATGACAAAAACTTCGATTTGTAATAATTAAACCCTTCGGGGTAAATTTCTACTGTTATTTATGTTGTATCTCTGGACTCGCCTTCGAGTGAGCTTTAATGCATATATATATCGATCCTTGTTGCTATATAAGTGATTTACCGGGCGTTAACCCGGCGACTAACGACAGGATGATACTTTATTACTGCTTAATGACCAAAGTGGATTGGTTTTGGCGGTAGTACGGTATTTTCCTGGGCGGGTTGTCACAATGCTCCTGAATCGAATAATATGGTTGCCAAAGCTGAGCTGACCAGGAACTCACCGAGCACTATGCCTTGTGCCTCTTGAGCCTCCTGTGTGTTGATGTGGTTGACGCGGGCTCGTCCATAAGACTACTGGGGCTGCCTCATCTGCCGGTTGTTGTTGTTGCCAAAGTTGTTGTTGCTGCGAACTGGCACACGGTTGGCTCCAGATACGAGCGGTCTTAGCCCATTCACTGCGTTGGAGAAGGCTGAAGTTGTTGGCATTTTGGCATATGGGCAGTTGGCTATGAAGTGTCCGGTTTCATGGCAGTTGAAACACACCCTGGAGTTGTTGTTGTTGTTGGCAGTGACCTGGCTAGTGTTGCTTTGTGGGGGCTTCATGGTGTTCTGGTTGTTGTATGGTTTGAACTGGGTTATGGGGTCTTGAGAGCCCGTGGCTTGTGACTGGGTTCTGTACTACATGGGGGCTTGGAACCTGGACATGGGGTGACCGAAGCTTCTCTCCCTCTGGGAACGTTCTTGCTGTTGAGCTTTGTTCTCCATGAACTTGCACTTGTTTTCTTTCTTCTCTTCTGCCCTGGCTATCTCCGTGAGGATAGCCATGTTCATAAGTGTATTGAAATCTGGGTAGATCTGAGGGGTAAGCAGAGTCCTCAGTTCCAGAGTCAAGCCCTTCTTGAACATCTCCTGCTTCTTGGAGTCCTTATCCACTTCCTCAGGGCATAACGAGCCAACTCTATGAACTGATAAGTGTATTCTTCCACTGACTTGTTGCCCTGGCGGAGTTCATGGAACTCATCCGCCTTGTGCTTCAGTGTGGCTTCTGGGATGTGGTAGCGATGAAACTCTTCCACGAACTCATCCCAAGTGATGGCGGAGAGATCCTTGGCTGCTGCACAGTAGTTTTCCCACCAGGCTAAGGCTGTTCCAGTGAGCTGGTGAGTAGCCAGGAGAACCTTATCTCGGTCTTCACAGTTGAAGGGCTCTAGTTCCCTTAGGATGGCTCTCAGCCAGTCACCAGCATCCAAAGGATTCACTGACCCTCCAAAAGTGGGGGGCTTTGTCTTGAGAAATTCTATCAGCTTCTCATTCATGCCCAGAACTCGGGGCCTTGGACGGTTGACGGCATTGAATATGGCTTCCATTAGTAGAGTCTGGTTGGCCAAAACTTGTGCCAGATCCACAGGAGGGGGTGGCGGTGGCAGGACCTGGTTTTCTCCTCCATCCTCGCCCTGATTCACTTCTTGGTCATTAAGGCGCTCCCTTCGATCGCCTTGAGATCCTTCTACGTCCATACGACTAGAGCCTTGGAAGGTCCTAGCAGGGCGCCTTGAAACCATCTGCAGAGGAGCGGGTTTTCTAAGAGATCTAGGTTTTATGTGATGTTTAAGTTGATTAAGACGGATTTCTTTTTGAAAAGACAGGATTCACTCCTGCCAGCAAGCATACAACAAGCACATAGCAAACAAACAAGCACAGACAAATTTTTATTGCAAACAAGTGAGGAGGATACATCCCGAACTACGTGACTGATACAACGCGGATAGGTCGACTCTAAGCTCGGAGCAGCACGGCTCCATTCCCTGGGCAAAGCAACTAAGGTATGCTAATTGCGAGGCGAGCCATCTTCTGGGGCTGAGTGCACTTCCAGTGGAATGAGCAGCTCATCGTCATCCTCGCCCTCGGGGTTTCCATTTTCTTGGGGCTGTCCTGCAGCCTCTGCGGTCGCCGCTGGTTGTTCGGTGACTGTCGGTGGTGCTGGCAGAGTTTCAATAGTTCCTCCCCATCCTACAAGGGGTGTCCCAAGCAGGACTTGTGCTTCTCCAATAGCCGAAACGGGTATTCCACTGTTAGTCCATTTCTGCATGCGCTGATCTTGGATCCACCTGAGGCTTTCATGGGCAACAGCTTCACTACTTATGGCGTCCGCAGTCCTTGCTTCAGCTTGAGCCACTTGGACTTGGTGCATCTTTACTGTGACTTCTGCTTGCTCGGCCCGACTGATTTGCTCCCTTAAGAGCTCGGCCTGATCATCAAAGAGTTTGTCCAGGGAGACGAGGTAGGCAACTATATGGTACAAAAGGTCTTCTTGGTGGCGGCGCCGTTCCAGGTTTCTCATGCGGGCCTGCCAAACTGGGGTTCTGATGGTGGGGGGAAAGTACCTCATTGGTGTGGGGACGAGGTGTTCCTTGTAGATCCGACACAGGTAGCGGAGGGCTTTTCTGAGGGCCAAGGGGTAGGTGTCTTGGTGTCGAAACCCTGTGGCGGTCACCCGCCACGGCTCGACGTTGGGGTAGCGGTTGCTTCTGGCGATGGAGAGGACCACCCTACAGCAAAGAGTGCCGAGTTGCTCGTACTCTCTGCTGTAGTTCCTTGGGCGCTCAGTGATATCGAGGCGCTCCAGGGAGTTGATAAGGAGGCGAGCAAAACCAGGCTCCTCCAGACACACGCCTTGGGTCCATCCATCTTTGGCCTTCTGAAAACAAGGGCAGAGTTGAACAAGTTGTGCAAAGGATAGGGTACAAAAGATAGATAGTTTTCTTTAGCAACAAGGGTGGGGTACACTCCTCAGGGTACACTTATTAGTACTAGGACACAGCTCTAGCCTAAGCACTCCAGTATATCCTCAAGGGGACTCTTCTTCCATCTGAATGCGACGCTTCTTTGGTGGGAGGTCTTGCTCCAGTATCACGTCCTCAGTCTGGGTTCCTTTGTCCCAATGAGTTTCTTCGGGTTCATCTTCCATCAAACCATCTTCTTCTCTCCTTCTTCGTTCCTTGTGTACCTCATCCCATAGGGCTTTAGTGGATATTAAAGTGCGCTCCCTTTCCCTAGCGTAATCTCGCTCCAGGTTAGCTAGGGCAACTTTTGCCATTCTCGTCTTTACCCTTTCCAATTCTATCCTTTGTTCTGCTCTTTCCGCCCTGTCAATTTGGTGCTTTAGCTGCTCGGCTTGTTCATGGTAGAGGTGGTCTAGGCCATTGAGGTAGATGGACAGGTGGGAAACTGCATCTTCTAGGTCTTCTTCTTCTCTTTCCATTCCCCTCATGCGGTCAATCCATGAACTTCCTCTACCTCTTGAGGGCAGGAAAAATCCCATTGGAGTCTGTGACGCCCCAGGTTTTTAATTAACGTTAATAGCCAGTCAAATAGTCAACCGTGGTCAAACCTAGGTCAACCTGGGCCCTCACCTCGAAAGACTCACTAATCCACCCTAGTGACCCTAAATGAATAGTAAACACACTTGTGGGGCCAACCCATGGTCAAAGGTTGGGTCAAACCCCTTGCCACCCCAGTGTCCACAGGTGTCTACCGGAACTTTTGCCACGTTCTCCAAAATTCACCTAAACACTTAAAATTCTACCTTTATGAAAGTTGTAGATCTCGATGAGGGACACAACTTTCATGTAGATTGGCATTTCAAATTTTGAGGGGAAAAACTTGAAAAATCAAGTGCAAGGCAGAAAACACTGTTTGCCAAAACAGGCTGACATTCAAAGTTGGCATTCAAATATTTTCAAATCTAGGCAGAAAAAACCTATATAGCCTTTGTAGAAAATGTTGTTGGTAGCTAGATCTACAACTTTGGTATTCATCACTTGGTCGACTTTTATACAAAATTTTGGAGCAATTGCATTTCAAAGACAGCACCAGTGAAACAAATGGGGCCGGAGCGCGTCGCGCCGCGACGTCGCGCGCGCGCCCGTGTGCCGCCGTCCGCCGGCCGCGCGCGCGCCGGCCCGGCCCCCGCGTCCGCGCCGCGCCTCCCCGAGGCCGCGCACGGCCCAAGGCACGCGCCGCCCGAGCCGCCCGCGCCCCGACACATCCCCCGCCCCGAGGCACACCGAGTCCGCGCCGGCCACGCCGCCGCGCGCGCGCGCGTGCCACGGACCGGCGGTCCGTCGGTGGACGCCGCCGCCGTACGCGCGAGCCCGCAGCGCCGTAGCACGGTCGGGAGCATCTCGCGCCGTCATCCTTCGTCGCCCCGAGCTCAAGCGCCTATTTAACCCCCCCCCCCCCCCCCCCCCTCCGCGCGCCGCCGCGTGTTCCTCCCCTCCATTGCCGCCGCCGCACGGAGCTAGAGCTCTCCGCTCGTGCTCGCCGCCGTCCAACTGCCCTGCTAGCTTCCCTAGCTCCCAATGTAGCTAGCGCGCTTGCCAATTGCCCAACCCCGTGCATCCTCGCCGGTTTTCCCCGAGCCGCCGCGGCCACCGCCGCCGGCCGCCGCGGAACCCCCGTCACCGGCCACCTCTCCGCCTCCACTCCGGCCACCCACGGCCCCTAGGTGAGCTTGTGGTCGAGTAGGGCCGCTTGCCGGCCGGCGGCCACCGCCCGACTCGCCGGCGTTGGCCGTGCCCACGCCGCCCGCCCCGGCGAAGGGCCTGATTGCTTTGATCGAAATATTTCTAGGGTGCTTCGCGTAAAATCCAGGGCCTAGTTGTTAAGAACACTAACTAGCTTTTCTTACAGATTAGTCCTGGGCTTTGTAGAATGCCTAGAAATTCGTAGAAGAATCAGAAAAATCCCAAACCAATTTTGTAGGGTTTAGGATGATAAATCCCACCTCTTTTGTTAGATACTCATGGCTAGATTCTAAATGGTTTTAGCAGGAAAAATACAAATGTGTTCAACCTAGATCTGTCATAACTTGAAATCCATAACTTCTTTGTAGCCCAATTTTGGATATGTTGTGTGTTAGGATATGACTAGATGCTGTGCCAAAAAAATTGCACAAAGTTATGCAGTAGATCTTGCTAAATAAATTCTTTTCCATTCCTGCTGTAACTACTTAGATGATTTTTCTTGTTAAATATAATTATGTTCTTGAGCTCAACTTGTGCACACTGTCTTGTAATGCCAAAATACACGTCTTGTGAATTAATCATGAATTTTGGATTAACAAAAATAATTATTCTTGATTTATGCATGTGTTCCTTTGTAAATTAATAAACCAAGTTCAGTAGAGGTTCCATGTAAGCATGCTGGTTCTTTAGACTTGTTTAGGACCAGAGAGCAAGCACAAGAAAGTTTGGATCAAATTGATGCTTATTTATTTTTGTATGCATTTACTTTGAATCACTAGCTAGCCTTTGTTATTTTCCATAATATTTAATTTCCTAGCATCCAACACTTACATGTGGGTCCAATGGACCAGGATAGGTGCTAGTAGGCTTAAGAAACACTCATTTAATTTTTGATAATTTAATTGATTAATAAAAAGTTTAAATGCCCTTTTAATATTAAAGGGAAATTGAATAAAGAAAAACCATTAATTAAATCTTTTCCTTTTTGAAAGTATTATTTAATATAATTAAAAGATAATTAATTATCATCACTGATAAGGAATTAATTCATAAATAAAAATATTAATTACACCTTTGTTGGTGAAGATAAAAGAAAATTGAAGCTCTCACATGAAATGACAAGTTTAATAAAAATCTTTATTCAATGTGCAAATAAAAGAGTAAACCATGTACACCCCATAACCTTCCTAAAAGAGAAACATTAGATGAATGCTTGTTAAGGTGAATATGACCAACCCAGAGTTGGATAAGACAACAAACTATCACATCACCTAAATCTTGCATTGCATTCCGTGTAGATCTTCCGGACGGAGATTACTCCCTTGTCCCGAAAACCGAGGAAGGAGGAGCGGAAGGTTCTCTGCAGTACGTGGAAGTGCTCGACACCGAGGGTGCCCAGGCTAACCTAGCTGACGAAGGCAAGCTCCGGTGCATCTAACCTAGTTTTAAAGTTCTTTATTCAATTATCTATGAATGATTGTGCATTTACGTTCAGGAGTTGGATGAAACCCTAGATGCATGATCCATAGGTACCTTTTGTCCTTACTAGTATGATAGGTCGATAGCTGCTAAGCTATAGGACCGTTACTGTCACACCTGATTTCCAAAGAGGAACCAAGTGCATCTCATATGTGCGCCAGGATCAGTTCACACACATATGATAGACAAAAATGAGTGAAATATCATAAACAGTATTCAAACGTATTTCAAAGTTTAACCTCTTATTACACTCATGCGGGAGACTCGAAGGTCTCTAACAACGGAAAACGATAACTACTCGTCGAGTCCTCATCATCCGCTCCCACAGGCACTTGACTGGGGGTCCGCAAGCCTCACAGCTCATCGAAGTCATCATAGAACTCCCCTCCAAAGTTTTCCTCTGAACAGCGATAAGCAAGGCTGAGCACACTTATGGTTGGAGCTCAGCAAGTGGGGGAAAATGCAAGGCTATCAAGGATAGGCTAAGGTTTTGCAGCGGTTAGCATTTTAATGTTGGTCAAGTTTTAATTATAGAACACCTAATTACTAAGTGTAAGTTCGTACCATCCCACTTAAGAAAAACTTAAATGCCAAAACAACCCAAGCTCAACGAGCTTCACCAACCACGATTTATCTCGTCTTTAAGTTTATTAATCATGTGAGGGTCCAAGCCGCTCATGACCGTGAGCACGGCTGATCGATCAGTTTTACACTCTGCAGGTTTGCACACTTTACCCACGGTTCGCGTAAAAGCTCCGAAGAACTTTAAACCCAACCATGCGATGCGGCCAAGCACCATACCACACTTCCGAGGTGTGATTGCATAGGGACGCTACGAAGCCTTTACAAAGGCATGCAAAAGACTAACGACCCGCATAGTTACGGATCGGGCGGACCATAACCCTCCCTAGTGGTCGGTACCTTAGCAAAGGCTACTACCCCAAAAGGACCGGGCTATACCCCCCGCAACCCGGATCCCCCTCTGCTCCTTTCGGAAAAGGGCCACTAGTACGATCGCACACCTAATTATTCGGCTAAGGTCAGAGCCATGTAACACTGTGGTTGCGCATGTTTTCTTGGGTGGTTCTCCATGTTCCGATTAAATCAAGCGTTCTTGCATTACCCAAAACATTAACTATAAGCCATATATCATATCCATAAAAGACCCATTTAACCAACCCATGTTAAGCAACTAGCGTTTTCTACCCAAAACTTTATTTAAAAGGGGCTAGACCAAGGATCAGGGTAAAAGATCTAGGTAAGTCCTTAAAAGGTTTTCCCGTCAAATTAATGCAAAGATATCATAGAACATGCAGGGGCAGAAGACCACTTGCCTTCCTCAACTACGGCAAATACTTCCTCCTCTTCGAACAACTGCTCCTGATCGTCCCCGAGAGGTGACTCAGATGAAACAGGCACGATATCTACGATGCACACATAAAGCATACAATAAATAAAACAGATCACCAATCAATCCTAAAGACTGAAAACATGCTACTAAAACAACGGGCTCGCTGAGACGATCGTAAGGACTACTAGAACGCTAAAAACAGAGCTATAACGAAGAAGTTATGCTAAAAACAAGATTTAAGGACTAATCTGCGATAAACTAAACTATACCGGGACCTAACAGCAAGAAAACAGGGGCTAAAACGTAATTAAACTTAAAAACAGAAGGTTTAAACTATAAAAAGGTTGTTCTGGACCTCGGGTACAAAATCCTATTCAAGACAGGGGCTTAAACATAAATTTCAGGACTGACTTGCAAGGATCTTTAAAGGTGGGAGGACCGGCTTGCGATATAAAAGAAACCGGGGGTCTCTTTAAGAAAATGGCCTCGGGTTGACCGTTACACGCGGCTTGACCCGCGGGATCCAACAGATCAGAGCCGTGGATGGCCGATCCGACGGCCATCCACGCCCGCATGCGGCCGAGGCGGCGGCGCCCGCGCCGGCGGCGGCGCGCGAGGCGGCGCACGGCGGCGGGTCGCCGGCGACGACCAAAACAAGGCTCCCGGCCACGAATCGTGCGGGAACAACACCTACGCGCGGTCGGGAACAACGCGAGCCTAAACAAGTTCTTGCACGGATGGAAAGAGCGGCGACCGAGGCGGGGCGTCCATGGGGGCGGACGGCCGGCGGCCGACAAGCGGCGCGCGCGCGCTACGGTCGGCCTCAAGCGAAAAGGAGGGCGGGGATAGGGTCCTTCCAGTGCGTAGAAGCTACGGTGGGCGAGGATTGGATGGAGAAGGCGGCGCGGTGGAGTTCAACACCGGCGGCCGGTCTTCACGGGCGGCGACGGCGAGCTGCGATTGGAGCGCACGAGGGCCTGCGGGTTCGATAGGATGCGATGGTTAGCTCACACGTGCGAAGGAGAACCGAATGAGAGGGTCCAGGGGGCTTCACCGGCGGCGGAAGAGCACGGGCGACGGCAATGGCGCGGCGGCCGGTGGCTCAAAGCGGTGGCGCAAGTGGCTAGGGCACGGGAGGCGCGTGGGCTTGGTGTGAAGCGAAGGGGGAGGTGCGGGGTGCTCTGGGGGTGCTTATATAGGCTCGGGGGAGCTCCGGGAGGCGGTTCCCTGGCGGCATCGCCATTAACGGCGCGGGCCTTGATGGGGAGTTAAGGGGGAGGGGGGTTAAGGGTGGTAACCGGCGATTTGAAGAGGGGAAGTGATGGAGGAGCTTCACTGCGGCTTAATTACGCAGTTTTGATGGCGGGGAGTGAAGGTCCCGGCCAGTAACGGCCGGCGGCGCGCGGGAGGGGGGTGCGGCTGACCCGGCCAGAGGTTGGGGACGGCCCGACGGCGGGTCCCACCCCGTCGGCGGCGGAGCAAAAGAAAAAGGGAGGGCGGTCTTTGGGCCGGCGTGTGGCGAAGCTGGGCCAACTTGGGCCGTTGCGGGCGCAAGGAAAAGAAAAAGAAAAAGGCCTGCCGGCCTGGATTGGACGCGGGCCAAAAGTGAAGGGAGAGAGAGAGGGTAAGGGTTTTGCCTTTTTTTTAAAAAAAAATCTTTCAAATTCATTTTTCAAACATTCAAACTTCAATCAAACAAAATCCATGCATTCGAATCATGATGCACAAGCACTTATTATTTCTAAATTATTTTAGTGATGTTTAATTATTTTAAAGCCAATTTGTTTAATAATTTATTTATGTCCTTAAAGGAATTTTAAACCTAGCCATTTGTTACTAAACTAATTTAGTGATGGACTTTTTAGGGTGTTACAGTTACAAGTCGGGTGATGACCTCACTCGCGAGAGTAGGTTCCTAGATAGGAATCACAATGTATCCTTAAATGGATTGCTGAGCATGGGATCTGGGCTCCGGTCCAGTGGTTATGTGGGTTAAGTTTTTAAACGTACTAAGCACATGTCGAGTATGGGACCGGTAAGCCTAGTACCTTAATGAGACGGCTAGGGATGGAATTGTCACTACCCTTGGGATTCGCTCTCACGGCTAGCTACCGGTGGTGTATGGTGACTCCGGGTATCTCGCGGGGTATGCCGGATAGCCTGCACTAAAGACTGTGGCCTTTCATCCCGACCCGGGGATTTTTGGGGACGGCTTGGGAAAGTTGTCCTTGCGGGGGCAGCCTACCGTGTGTTTGGGTCTACCTTGCAAGGTTTAAATCAATCGATTGTCGGCCTCTCACCGTTATCCGAGACTACTTACTCCACTAGTCATGAAATCCCTAATGATGGAAGTTGATGAATATTATGCTTGATTAATTGTATTGTACAACCTTGTTTGTACTAGTTGGCTAATGTAGTAAAGATTATAACTACTAGAACTTGTGCTAAAATCTTGAAAGTAAGGACCTACTCTTTGTTACTTTTTAGCAAAAGCAACCTAGTAGCCAGAAAGCCTTTCATGGTCTAGAATTGGTGAAGTAGATATCACCGACGGGTAAGACTTGATGAGTATTAGTATACTCAGCCTTGCTATAATATGTTGATCCAGGTAATGCCTTCAGTGATGTGTGGCCCGGAGAGATCCCGCCCGGCTGGGAGCTGGAGTGGGTGGAGGACAACTACTGAAAGCATCATGGATGGCCTCCCGTGGTGTCTTCGCTTCCGTTAGTTAATTTCCGCTGCTTTTCGAAAACTCTGAACTATTTCATCGTTGCAAAAACTATGGTTTGTAATAATTAAACCCCTCGGGGTACGAATTGGGATATGAATGTTGTTGTATCTCTGGACTCGCCTTCGAGTGAGTTTTAATGCATATATTCGATCCTTGTGCTCTTCAAGTGATTTACCGGGCGTTAACCCAGCAACTTACGACAGGATGGTACTTTATTATTGATTAATGACCAAAGTGGATCGGTCTTAGGTGATAGTACGGTACTTTCCTGGGCGGGTTGTCACAGAGTCCATCTGAGATGTTGCCTATAAACCACTCGTAGACATCGCAGGGCCTTCCAGGCAGCCTTCGGGTAGGTGTCATGAAAACAAAACCCAGTGGTGGAGACGAACCAGGGTTCTATGTCGGGGTAGAGTGTGCTCCTACCCACGAAGATCAGCAGTTTACACCGAAGGGTGCCATAGTGCTCGTATTCCCGATAGATGAACTCCGGTGGGTCCCTCACTCCGACGCGCTCCAGGCTGAGTAGTAGCAAGTTAGGGAGGCCAAGTTCTGCGGGGCAGACTCCTCCATTCCATTCCAGGTTAGCCATCTGGAACCAGGCAAGGATCAAGGTAAGGAATTTGTGGAAAGGTGAGCTCAGCAGGGAAAAGAATTAGAGAGGGGCCAGAAAAAGGTCTCGGGTCCTAGGGGTCGTGCCCTACGGCCAACCTACAGCTCTGATACCACCTGATGTGTCCCCTCATTAGAGGTGACTAAATGTGACACAAATACCAGTCCCAGGAGGCTGGTAACACATTTATTACAACAGGTGGTTCATTCCCTTACAACACGGCGAGACTGTGGGCATGGAAGCGCCACTGCCACGAGAAACAACACAAGGACTAGTGACCAAACTACGATAGTGAAGGCTTCTAAAGCCTCATTAGAGTACAACGTCATGGAAGCTTCCTGTGGAGACCCTGAATCCACAGGCACGGGTTGGGTGTAGGACAGCGACCTACTCGACGTCTTCGGGGACAAAGTCGGGATCCTCCTCTGAAAAAAAGTTAATTAAGCAAGGGTGAGTACATACGTACTCAACAAGTTCAACCCCACCCACGGAGGGGCTTATAAGCAGATCATGTATGGAATATATCAAGGATCAGGTTAAGGTTTATTTGCAAACACATTTACTCATGCAGGGGTTCGTTTTCGAAAAGGTTTTTCTTAAGCAAATTTTTTATAACCCACGTAACTCAGTTGTTATGAGAAAACCAATTAGGGACTACTGGACTCCCCGTCCGCAGTAGCCCAGGAACACAACCACACCCTTTCTCAGAAAACAACTCACACCATGAAAACATCCCAACCCAAACACTAGTTTTTGTGACCACACCATGACTTGTCCAATACCGTGGACACGACTATTCGAATAGGTTTTACACTCTGCAGAGGTTGTACATCTTTACCCACAAGTAGGGTACCGCCACACGGACACCTTAGTGCCGGCGCGGATCCTATCAAAGCCATTACCCACCTTAGCTAACCCTACGAGCCACCACGGAGGAAACCAAGGGGTTATCTCACATAACCAGGGCGTACCTCACACAGATCGTACCCCTACTCCTTGATCTCCCTCTACTCACCCGCACACCCGATGGCAAGTAGATTAACTAGTGGGATTTATGCTAAGCCGTTGCCACATACAACGGTCGAGTGGTAGTACGATAATTTTGGGTCAGGTGAGATGTCATGCAACCCGGTCCTTAACGACAAGATGGACATCTCCAACACGATTAACCACAGAGGTATGAGCTCACCCATACTCCTGACACACACGTCCATCCTGTCTACCCAGTTCTTTACTCATTTTCCAAAATATCCCATTCCCATTTTTAAAGCACTCACACTTTTTTAAAGCAATCATTTTGGCCAAACAAGGTTCAATCATAGCAATCAAGGGTGGCTATCCTACCAGGTTTTTGCAGTGAAGCAATATGCAATTTATAAAACAGGTATAGGGTTATGTTTATAAAACTAGGACCAAAGCTTGCATCAAAGGCTGAGATTGAACTTGCCGTCTTCGAAGTCCTCGGGGAGTTCTTGCTCGGGGTTCGGGAACTCGGGCTCCTGCCCGCAGTGCTCGGCTCCAAGCTCCGGCTCACGGTACTCTTCCTCGTTCACTCCGTCGGCTATGGCGTACAAGCAAGCATGCAATCAATACAAGCACACAAAATTTTACCAGCTGAGCTCGAGGAAAAGTAAGTAGGTAAAAATGGAGGAATAATTGTTATGCAGGGGGTTTGGATGATGGTTTGGTAGAGGTACACCCAGGATGGGTGTGATGAATTTTGGGCATGATTTGAGATAAAATCGCACATGAAATGATGGGTTAAAGGGGGTATTTAGGGCTAATTAGGAATATAAGGACCCATTGGTAATTTCCGCTAATGGAAAGAGGGCTTGATTAATATAGTATAAACTTGGTTAAGGGCCTGGTTGTAAGCTGCTAAAGGATGAACAGGGTTTAATTCGTACATAACTATTAACCTAGGGGCTGTCTTGGAATAAGAGGGACAGAGGGATAATAGGGATAGAGAGGGGCTCGGAATAAGAAGGAAGGCTAGGGGGCTTTGGGCAAAGCTGCTCTTCTCCCCCCGATCCAGAACAGGGGAGGGAGGCAAGGCGGCCTCGGCCGACGGCGGTCGGCGGCGCCCCGGGGTCGGCGGCGACCGGAAATAGGGGGAAACGGAGATGGGGACGAGGGCTACCTATCCCGTCTCTCACCTTGGTCGGGGACGGCCTGTGGAGGTGGCCCCTCAGTGTCGGGTGGCTACAGGCAGTGCGGCTCAGTTGGCGGCGCAGTGGAGTGCAAGGAGGGAGGGGGAGATGGCTTGCGGCGGTGCGAGGTGAGGCGGCGAGCAGCCGACCTCTATTTATAGGCGCGGGGAGGCGGTGGAAGGGCCAGAATTCGGGCACGAGGAGCTTGTGCAGCCATCAATGGCGGTTCGAAGAAAAAAATCTCACAGTTGACTCGGCCGGCGAGGCCTCGGCCGGAAATTGTGGCGGGGGAGTGACTGCGATGTTGCGGACAAGACCCGTTGAGCAGAGGCGAGACGACTGGCGGCGACGCGGCCGGACGGTGGCCTGCAGCGACGATGGCGCTACGGCTTGGTAGCGTATTAATGGTTGTAAGGCGTAGAGGTGTGGTCTCGTCGGTGGGCCGGCGCGGCGTCGATTGGACGGTTCGGGCATGGAAGCGAGGCCAGGGTAGCGTGCCGCGGCGGGCGCGCAGAGGATGTCCAGGCGCGATGGGGGTTGGGCGCTGGCCGAAGGAAGAAGAAAGGAAGGAGAGAAAGGAAAGAAAGAGAAGAGAAAGGAGAAAAGAAAAAGGAAAAGGGAAAATAAGGAAAAAAGAAAAATAAGGAAAAAGGGAAGAGGAAATAGGAAAAGGAAAATAGGAAAAGAAAGGAAAAGAAAAAGGAAGAGGGGTTTAGAAAATTAGGAGAAATCCTAGGAAAATTAGGAGAGAGGGAAAAAGGATTTTTGTGGGTTTTTCCGGGTTTCTGGGATACTGGCCTAATTTCTGGGACGGCGGTGATGGCGAGGCGGGCCGGCCGGCGGGACCGCGGCAAGTCCGCAATTCCCGGCGAGGTGGCCGACCGGCGGCGGCCGGGGCGGCGGTGGCCGGAGCGGTGGTGGGCGGTGCCGGCGGGATTCGCGACACGCGCGCCGAGGGTAGGAGGGAGGGAAAAGATGACTGGGGTTTCAAGGAGATAATCGAGCTCAGCGGGAAGGTTTTTAAAACACACGTGATTTAGCAGGTGGTTTATTAGGAGCTAAAAACGCGGGCGTTACAAAGGATGGCACATTGCAAAGTTTATAAATCAACCAATGCAATGACAGCAAGGTATATAAAACTGAACGATGGTGGTCTCCAATCGTGTCTAAACACCACGTTTACACAAGATCGCAAGGGAAAAATGCAAGCACTTTACATAGATATGAAAGCATTCATCACAAATTTTCACAAAAACCTAGATATCATAAAGCGGACCATGACAATGAGGGGGATGCAAAATGAAAATGCAAAGACTTAGCACAAAAAAGCATTAGCAAGGTTTGAAAGATTTCCGATATGGTCCACAATAAGCAAAGGACAAAGCTTAGCCTTCACCAAAGTAAGTGTTGTCAACAAGAAACTCACCCATAAAAAAGAATCAATTAACCAATCTAACAAGATTTAAGGGTAGGTTATGTGTATCCTATATTTTTGCTCAAATAAGAATTTTGAAGAGAGGGAGTCAAGTATAGAAATTCTATCTAAGGTGGTGCTAAAAGTCTTTTTATGAAAACAAACCTATGGTTTGAGGAAGGCTAATGGTGTGAAAGATTTTCTCATAGGAGGGCTAGTCAATGTTTTTAGTTAGAACAATAGATAGAGGTGGGCTTGGCCAACTAGAATGGTGCAAACCAACCCTAAAAAACGGGTTTTGGTGGGGGCTATAGGAAGGCTTAGGATGGTTGGACAAAAAGTTATATAAACACAAAACATGCAATGCAATATAACACGGATGCACAAAATGACATGATATGGTGGTGGTCTAAAAGTTTGCCTAAATTAACTGGACACAAGATTAGAGTCAAATTTGTTGATCTTGGAGGCGTTCGAATTGATACTTGATGGAGCTTCTGATTTTCAACTTTTTCTTTTTTCTACATATCTGATCAGGTGCTCAAAACTGATGAAAATAGCAATGTCATTTTCGAGGTTCAATGATGGAGATGCTCAAACTTGCAATTCGGGCATAGCTTCTCTCCTCTTGATTCAATTTTCATTCCCTGGATGGTTAGTGAAACTCGGGTTTTCCCTCGACATTTGCCCTTTTAAGGTCACTAGCTTGACCGAGCACAAAGCAAGTCCAAGATTTGCAAAATATAGTATAAACATATGCAATCATAACCACAACTTAAATTGGATGAACAAATTGTGATTAAAGGTAGCATAAGTTTCTTGCTCAGCGCTAAGGCTCTCATTGGGCATGGGTTTGTTAGGCAAGGAATTAACAAAGTTTAAGGACAAACAACCTCGTTATCATCCTCAAGAAATTCTAGCCTATCATGATCATCAAAGGTGCAAGACATAGAATCAAACCATACTATTGGATGACCATGAATATATCAAAGGAATATTATCATCACCGAAAGTATATTGAGAGGTTAATGTGTACCTTAGCCTTTGAGCTTTTCATCGTGAATGGTTGCTCAGAGTTGAAAGCGAACAATCGTTGATGATCGGAGGTGGCTTGTGTTGTCTTTTCGCAATTCCTTCCTTCATTCCACACATCATCAAGGTTGCTTTGTGTGGACTCACTCTTCTTCATTGTGGGGCTCACGCATCTTGATTATGAAAATTGTAGCTTCATAATCCATCGTGTGAGAACCCGAAGTATCCGCGCCATTGAATATCATCTTTTGTGTGTAATCCATCGTGGTCTTCTTCAAACATCACCGTGTGCCAGATGTTGCTGACTTGTGTCTTTATTTTCTAGTGCTCCACGTATCTTTCTTTGGATCCAAGCTTTTGAATTTCTTCACGTGTGGTCTAATGAAAGCATTGCCCAAGATCCTCTTCGTCGTCGTCCTCATCTCCACTATCTTGTCCTCATCGTGTTGTTACTGCCTCTTCCTTGAGGATTTCCCCTGTGTACAAAATAGAACATATACCAAAATATTATTCTATTGAAAATTTTATAAAATTATCTTTCCAACAGATACTCATTCATCTTAATCGGAGTCTATATGAGGGAGCTATGGCTGTTTCACTTTACTTTGCTTGCTATGCAGAAATTTTTAGGACATGCAACCTTCGGTGATTCGGCCATATCCGTTTGTAGAAACCTCCGATTGAATTGATTCGTGACTCATTGGATTCTTCTAAATATCTGAAGATATTCTATTTTTTTCTTCCCATGAGGCTGTGCGAAAATTGATGCGAACGAAACTTCGAAGATGTTGATGAGCTTGATTTTGTGGTCTTGGGGGCATTGTGATCGCTTTCAATACCCATTGCTTGAACAAAAAACTCTCCATAAAACATTAGTCTTAAATTTTAATTGACACATGGGCATACCTTGTTCATCATTGCTCGTCTAGAGTGTGGACTCGATAGCGGATGATGGGCCGCTAACAAAAGTTAGCAGCTACCACTAAAGAGCGAATCTTGATGTCGCAATCATCTTGTTGGAGTGTGTATGTAGAGAACTCCTTGAACATTTTGTGTCTAGTTCTTCACCTGCTTTCAAGGACACAAACAAGAAAACAAGTGCATATGCAATAATAAAAATTAGGGTTAGTAAAAAAGAAAGGTAGATCGCCCTAGGGTTCGAGTTGTCGATCCTCGGCAATGGCGCCAGAAAAAGAGCTTGTTGACGGTTCAATAACGCGCCAAGGTTCACCGCAAGCTTAAAGATCATGTAGTACCTTTCCCCTCGAGTATGGACCCCAAGGTATCAATCTGTGGATCGGAATCAAACCGCTAAGGTTCTCTACCTTATCTAGTCAACCTAACCTAACATGAAGTATTGATTGCATACAAAGATAAACCTAAAGATATGAGTGAAGTTTATAGGTTGATCACATCCATAACAAAGGCAACATAAAAGGATCAAGCAAGGGTAAATAGGGCCTATCATCATCTAGTTGTAGTTCTAGCCAAAAGAATAAGTGCAACATGCATTTCATTCAATGCTATCTTTAAACAACTACCCTCCGGTCAAACCCTCGAAGGGCACCCATCGTACTTGGAATTGACATCCTGTCATGATGCCCCCCTTTCTTCACGAGTGAACCTAAGCTAAGAGCACGTTCCTGAAGAACATGTTGAACTCATTGGTGGATCTGGTATGAACCCCTAGCCCCCATGGCTACGGTATCACCCCAAGAAATCTATATCAATAGTAGATTGAAATAAAGCAAACACAATAAAGACAAGATCATAGAAGGAGGAATCAGGTCGCTAAAGATCGCATGACATGAAGTACTTTACTGACATAGTAGATGTGTTTATGTCATGACCACCGAATACATACCATCGAAGACCTCAAATAGCTCTAGAACTTCGCCACGACACAACCACACAAGGAGGCCATGGCGGATAGGGTAGGCCTAGGACATCTCCTAGACAACTTCGAGGACTTGCTGTGGCCATCGTCTCCCTCCGGTGCTTGTTTCTAGGTTTCGTCGAGTTGTGATGAATGTATGCGGCAGCCGTCGGAGGCATGAGCTACAAATATACCGAGGAGGAAGTAGGTCAAAGGGGGGGTGTGAACCAAGCCCGGAAGGGGGTGAGCTAGCTGGCCTAGGCCCACCGCGACCCGGCCTCCTCTCCATGATGCATCTCACATTTTCTTGAGTTTCCACTGCTCTACATGTGGGCCCTTGACTTCATTTTCTCCATGAATTAGATAGGGGTACTTGTCGCGCAAGCTCATGTATCTTCTGTATAGGTCCCTAGAGTTTTGCCATCTTGTGCTTCGGTCCTTGGGTCATTTGGAGTCTTTTTCACTTCGAGTCTCGACTTGTGCTGGGCTTTATGATCTTCTCAGAAAGTGCTCGATGAACTTTGCTTGAAAGTGCTCCTTTAAGCGCTTAAATCCTGTGTAAACAACATACTCTAAAAACCACATGCAAGTGCAAACTTGTTACATTATTGGTATGCCCAGTGGCGGGTTAGTTACAATTCGAAGCTCAAACCAAACTGTAACAAGTGCTCTTAGTTGACGGAAATCGACCACCAACAACAATATTATATGCTATAATGAATAAGAAATGACAATACTATAGATGCACTCTATCAACACAAGTTGTAAGAAAAAAATGGAGAAAAGGATCAGATTTATAAATTTCCATTTTCATTGTCACTATTTACTTTCTATTCAATGTTTGACCATTTTGTTTTTTCTTTGAACGGCGGTGCAAATTGTTAGAAATAGATGGTGTGCTTTCAGTTAATTAAATATCCACTTAATTAATCATTTTGATAAATTTAGCTCAACACCGTGAGTCATGTGCTGACCCCTAGGGTTCAAAGACGAGTTTATTCCGCCTAGGAGTTCAAACAATAATATTTTTTAGAGAAAGGGCTAGAATGCAAAAAATACAGCCAAGGTAAGCATCACCAACTGAAGCTTAGGACAGTTCGCCTCTGCACAAGATATGTATCAATATGATGGCACATATGAATCTTGCACTACATTGATGATATATAATCAAGTTAAATTTGATTGTGACCTCATATTTTCCTTGAAAACAATAAGATTTGTTGGCTACTTTTGCAAGGGTAATCTCAATATCCTCTAGTATAAATTGTGTGAATTAAACGGTAATCTTAGTTGTATCAAAGCATGTGCTAATTTTCAGTTAGATTTGATTGACATAACCCCATATTATTTTCATTAATAGGGATTGACATGCTCATCCTCTTACATTCAATAAGGAAGCATGTTTGAATTAATACCTAAATCAATCATACTTAGTGGTCTTCGTCCTTTTCTCCAGTTGCTTTGATTCATCACCACCTTAACGCCTATTGGATATTATTGTCATTTGGCTCTTTCATAACTGTTGACGGCTGTTAAATACCACTTTTATGCCGTCAATTCCTGCATAATATAAATGGAAAATGGTTGTCAACACTAGAATAGGGGTTTATACTGACAATTTCCACAAGTGTTGGCGTTTCTATCTTTTGTTGCAAGACACATGTAAATGCACATGGAATGATACAGCTGAGGGCAAGTAAGCCAATGGCATAGATATGGCATCATCATAAATAATATCAAATGCAAAATTGGTCTGCACCATTGCGACGGGCTTGTCGAGACGATCGAAACAGATATATTATTTGCATACATCAGAGCCCATATGAGAGAGATATGCACATGACATCATGTGGACCCAGTGAGACCCACACCAGGCCACGTGGCGACGTGCTGCCACACAGGTGCCCACGTGGCCATGACACCTCATCGATCCAAAGAAGCACACTCTCGACCAATCAGGAGTAGGCACGCGGATCCAAGGGCCCACAACCATGAGATAACAAGCTAGAAACAATGCAAACACCCCCATACCCACCTTGGGACCCAGCTGGCAGTCACCTAGACAAAAACCGGGGTAATCGGGGCCACCCCGGGGTCGGCCGACCCCCTAGGTCGACCGACCCCACTCTGAGGCCTCTCGCGCCGCCGTTCCATGTGTCATCTTGTCGTGACGAGCCAAAGGTTGTGCCAGGTGTATGCTCAAATATCTGCCCGAAAGCCTGCAACTCCTTCTCAATGAAGATTCACCAACTTGGCCCCCACTCCTTTGCGCCACATGTCACCACCTCATTGGTCCTTTGGTGGCGCCCAAGGCAGCCTAGGGAGCTCCTCTTGCCTATAAATATGAGGGGAGGGGTAGAGAATAGGACACACTACACCACTTCACCCAAGGATGAGTGCTTCCCTTCAAAGGAGAGGCCTCTCGGTAGATTAGAGAGTAGGAGTGTGAGAGAGAGAGAGAGAGTTGTATTTCTACGAATGCTTGTTCTTCAATTAAAGTAAAGTAAGTATTTCCGTATTCTATATTTAGACTAACACTACAAGAAATCCCTTGATCCATGACGAAAATCCCATGACGTTTTTTTATTTCGTCACAGATCACATTGCATCCATGACAAATAGTCAGATTTCGTCATAGATTCGCAGCACTGGATATGAAGCCCGATATGAAGTCCAAACACTATGACGTTATGCCAATTTCGTCACAGATTTCGTCATAGATCATACCGCATCCATGACAACGCTTAGATTTCGTCATAGATTAGCGAGTGTTGGATATGAAACCCGATATGAAGTCCAAACACTATGACGTTGCATCAATTTCGTCATAATCCAACCCAAATTGCATTTCAACATTTCCCCGTGATCAATAAGACAAAAGATCATATAATATGTGAAAAAAGTAGAGATAATCACATTCAACAATTTAAAAATCTAAATTAAATTTTTTTAAAAGCATATAATATTATATAGTTAGTATATTGATATACCTATATAAATGCAAACAAAACTGAATTTCGGTTTTATGACTTTTTATAACTTACTATAACTTTTTGCATATTGAATTGAATTAAATAAAAAAGAAAAAGACAAAACCGTTTTTTAAACCACGCAAAACTAAGCTTGTGATGTAATATGGATGGTTTCAAAGGTTGAAGATGTGGTTTATGTAGTTACTAAGTTTAGGCATGAAAACAAGACTTAGACAAAAATTGAATAGGAGCCATAATTTTTGTATACAAAATTATTAGTTTTGTGTGTTAATAAAATGACCCCCCAAAAAATGATGTAATAAAATGAAAAAGAAAAATGTTAAGCTGAAGAAGAAATGGAACGAAGCCCATTTTGGCCCAAATGATCTAACTCATCCCAGCCGTTCGTAGGCAGACGATCAAGATCTCGAGATGCATAAAAAAGCTCCTCAACCCTAACTCTCTCCCCACCGATGCCTGCCTTCACTTCCCTCTCTCCATCAGCCGCCGCAGGCACCCTCCTCCCAGATCTACACGAAGCTCCTCCCCCTCCCCGCTGCCACCGCCCTCTCCGGACCCTGTCCCCCGGTCGCGCCTTGCCTCCACCGCGTGGAACAGCTGACGACCGCACCGCCGCTTGATTTGGCCTCTACACCTCCTGATCCGGCCTCTCCGCCGCCCCTCCCCTCCTCCTCATGCCGCGAGCGATCCGGCGACCGACGAGAAGAGAGGGAGGGTGACGACATCGATCACCACGAGCACCACGCACGCAGCACGACAGCAAGGAAGCCACCGGATCCATCAACCAAGCAATGCCTCAGGACGACGACGAGAGCATCGCGTGGGTGCAGGTGGCGGGCGGCGCCGGGGACGCGTCGGCGGTGCTGCTCCACGGCAGCCTCGACATCTGGGTCCACGATGCGCGCAACCTCCCCAACAAGGACATCCTCTCCAAGACCATGCGCGGCCTCATCCGCAGCAAGTCCGGGGCCTCCGAGCCGGCGATGACCGGCCGACCCCTACGTCACCGTGCGGGTCGCCTCCGCCGTGGTGGCCCGCACCTTCGTCATCCCCGACGACGAGAACCCCGTCCGGGCGCGGCACTTCGTCGTCAACGTCGCGCACGAGGCCGCCGCCGTCAACTTCGTCGTCGAGGACGGCGACGTCATCGGCGCCGAGCTCATCGGCGTCGTCTCCGTCCGCGCCGACCGCCTCAAGACCGGGGAGAGGGTCGAGGGCACGTACCCGGTCCTCGACCGCGGCGGCGAGGGAGTGCGCGCCGGCGCCGTGCCTGCGCCCGTCGGCGCTCTACGTGCCCGTCGCCGGGCTCACCATGTACCACCACGGCGTCACCCCCGGCCCGGACTTCGCCGGCGTGCCCGGGACCTACTTCCCGCCGCGCCGGGGGAGGGAGGGTCACGCTCTACCGGACGCGCACGTGCCCGACGGGACCCCGCCGCCGCCGGGAGATCGGCCTCGGGGACGGGGACGGGGGCGGCGCCCGCTACTACCGGCACGGCCGGTCTTTGCCGGCGCGACGTCTACGACGCCGTCTCCCGTGCGAGGAGGCTCATCTACATCACCGGCCGGTCCGTGTTCCACACCATCCACCCGGTGCGCGACGGCACCGGCGGCATGCGGCTCGGCGATCCGCTCGGGAGGAAGTCGCGAGGAGGGCGTGCGGGTGCGCTCCTCGTCCGGGACGATCCCACCTCCCAGAGCGTCCTCGGCATCAAGATGGTGGGTCGTCCGTCCTTCACTTTGAAACTGCTTCATTTCATTTTTCTATAATCAAGGTGCTGACTGCTGAGAGCCTGAGAGTTCCTTGCTTTCAAATTTGATGCATGTTCCAAATTTCATTTGGGATCTCAAAAGGTATAAAAATCAGAACAAAATCTGTGCGCTCATCGGCATTCTTAATCTGTAGGAAGGCTACATGGGCACGCGAGATGAAGAGACACGTCGATTTTTCAAGCATTCTTCGGTTCGAATCTTGCTTTGCCCACGATCCGCCGGGAAATCCCGTGCCCCGTCATGATTTGATCCATCGATTTATCATCCGAGTGTAATCTTCCTTCACATGCCGGGCACAACATAGGCACGGACACGAGGCACGGTGCGAGGTTGAGAAGGAAGCCGTCACCGAGTTGCGGTCCTTTTGTTTTTTGTTTTGCTCGTGTGCGCGAGGGAGAAGAAGTCATTCACGTGCATTTGCCGTTTTGCTTTGTGTGCGCGAGGGGAGAAGAAGGCGTTCATGTGTGTGACTCATGTGCGGCGCAACGACGTCCGGCGGGCCGGCGAGCTGCAAGGTGCATTGACCGAGTGGCGATCCACGTCCATCCGGCCGGCAATGCGGTCCGGTCCAAGCGGGAGGCGTCCCGGTGCCGTCTAGCGGTGCGACGCCGCACTTGAGTAAGAAGATGGAGAAACCGGTTTGATTATGCCTTGATGCTCAACTAGCACGCCTCTCGTACCATAACTACTACCATGTTACATTTAGTTGTTTTGTGCTAAAACTTGCTTGTTCCGACCGATCGGATCTCTTGCTTTGTGCTAAAACTTGCCAAGTAGTCAAACATCCTATCAATCAAAGACCTTGCTCCATTACAAATGCTTCGTATATCTCATCATGTACGTGTTCTAGACACATATATCCGCTAGTCCTTAGTTATGGAGTGTGTTTGATTGTTTGGCCTATGGAGATATCTTGTCCTAGAATTATGGTAGTAGCTTGCGATAAATCAAAATGCATCAATATATGCTTGCTTATTTCTCGTTTCATTTTCCTATCATGCTTGCCCGATGCGGGTGCGGCTCCGTGCCGCGAGGGTAAGCTCCTCCGACCGATAGATTTCGATTGTCCGATGCGTATGAATGCATATGGATTCGGTTCTTGTTGAACCTCTCGTGATGGATGGATCTTCGAGTAGAGGATATGTGGAGAGCCGGGAGGGAGATTCAGGCTCACCTTTTATATATATTTTAGAAGTAGAAAAAACAGAGAGGTTTTCTCATGTTCCTGTGTGTGAATTCCTATTACCATGTAACGATGTAATTGTGCTCTTTGGAGAAAGGGGAATTTCTGGTGATTTCTGATCCGTGCCGCTTGCATGATTTTGCGGGTGCAAGATGTACCGGACATGGCTGAGCAGGGCACCACCACCACCACCCAGACCATCGTCATGGGCGTCGCGCCTTCCAACAAGGGGTATGCTAAAAAATTGCTCATCCATCCTTTCTCCCATCTACCGATCCGCACATCACGCAAGATCTTCGGATCCCGCACATAGATCATTTGTCGGTAGTGATCCGTTCACGTTCCACCATCCGTAGCCTTCGCAAATAATAGCGATCGGTTTACGTGGTGCACAATACCCGGCTACCGTGCTATTTTTACCGTCTTTCTTATTCAAGTCGCTTGTGCGCATTTTCCATCCGCAAGTCGAATCATGACACCGTCAACTCCCGTGTGCCGGTTCCTCTTCACTCTAGCATGCCATCCGACGTCTCGTACTCGTTGCAATGACTCCATCACACGATGCCAACATCTTGTTTGACTAAATGCCGAAACATATGATGCATCCTATGCTAGCTTGTTGTCTCTGTACTGCAATATGTTTTAGACTACAGTTAATAATATATAAGGCCCTTGTTATAGGATTCACACGGACTCATAGGAAACAGGATGCCGTTTTAAGTTTTACCATCATGTTGTTGCCTTATTGCAAAATTAAAGTTTACAACAAGATGTACCCTCTACATTTGTTGAGTAAGACTAACCGAGCTTATGGGCATCGATGATATGACATTATTCTGTTTTTGGTGCATGGATGTTGCCCTGATTATTTGTTTTATTGTAATTTTTTCTTCGATGTATAGGATCTCCTATGACTTGCCCTAATATGTGATTCTTTTGTTGTGTTTGCTGAGGTGGGTTGGGTGAACTGAGGTTTTGCAATGGGCGTCATTACAGAAAGGTGAGATGTCTGCTGCCCTTTTTGGTTTGCGTTTATTTGCACACCATGTGTTTGATAAAATGCATATAGGCGGATGTAATGTGTTTTTGTGTTTAGAAAGCCGGCCGCAGAGTCTTTGTTATCGGTCCCCTGTTGATTATTTTCCTAGCACGAGCTTTACTCATCCGTGCCGGCTATCGGCTATCACCGCTTGAGTCATGTCAAATAAGAATAAAAATAAAAATGGACATATCTAGTCTTGGACCTTGTGTACATTTTGTTGGAGTAAACTTAGTCACGACCTATGTAAAAAAAGAAGCTAACCGACTTGGTTGTTGTACTTCACCGTTTCATTTATGCGCTACCCCTAACACTCCTTCCATGTACCGTAAAATGCTCGAAGAAATTAGGCATATTTCAATTAGGCATGCTTCTTGTGCTCAATATGAATGCTACCGTGTAGGACATCTTTCAATTAGGCATGCTTCTTGTGTGGATTGAAGAGTGAAATGTTACTTCCATGCTCTAATAACTCAATTCCATTGTATTTTATTAGGCCAAAATAAAGTATGGTTTAATCCATTGTTTCTTTTATGGTCAATCCAATCCATGCCATGGTTAATCCCGTTACATGAGATCTTGTGTACACTAAGAATATGTGTGATTCAATTGGATATTTGTGTAGGCGTTCCGCTTCCCCGTAGCAGCTTATGTGCATGAACTATTTGTCGAAATGCCTTACCGAGATTGGTGCTTTGCTTATAATATAAATTCGGTATTTAACTCAGATGTATGAATTCTTTGGTGCTTAGCAATTAAGTTTTCTTATCTTTTGTTTCAGCTATATAACCAGTGTGAGAAATTTGAAGCTCAGTATTTAACTCACCTCATGGCTTGCATGCATGAGGTATACTGCCTACAGAAGTTTTAAAATACTGAGTATACTGCCTCGCATTCGGTAGTGATGTTGTTTATGGTGATGTAGATGTACCAGATATGTTGGTGATGTCGTGATTTGATATTTTGATGTCATGCTGAACATAAACATGATTCATGGAAGTATTTTTTGGCCAGAATTGATTTGTGTTTTTTGAGATTTTTGTTTTGATCTGTTGGGAAAACTTTGTTGGGCGGGAATGTATATGAGCTGTGGTTGGAATGTATATGTGTTGTGTATGAAATGTATTGGAGCCGTGTATGAAAAGTAAATGGACTGTATGAAATGTAAATGGGCCGTGTATGAAATGTAAATGGGCCGAAATAGCTATCCAGCTTTGTGCCCAATCTTGAATTTGGCTCGTTAACAAATGTCATGTGTTGACGTCATTTTCGAAAAATGCCGACGTCGGCATTCGCCACATCACCGTCACGTGGTTGACACGTTGCCATGTCATCATCCACGTTAGCGACCAACTCATCATCCAAGTCATCCATGAGTGATGTGGCAATCTGATCCATGACGTTTATTTTCGTCATAGATTTTGGGCTTTGGGCTGGGTTCAGTGGGCTTTAGACAGTTCTATGACGGCTTCAAATCGTCATGGATCATGTTAATCTATGACGAAAACTTAAGGACGTCACGAGAAGGGATCCGTGACGCTCAATACATGACCTTTTCAAATTTCGTCATAGATGCTGTTTTATGACGAATTTTCGATGATCTATGACGAAAATGGCACGTCATAGACTACAACATTTTTTGTAGTGTAAAGTGCAAGTGATATGTTCTTGTGTTCTTCGCCTGTTCATCATTTAAAGGCGTGTGTTCTTCACGAACACGCCTCCTCGATCTAGTTGATTAGGCGCACAAGTGTGTATCCCGTTTGTATGCATGTTCGTCGTTTAGAATAAAGTGGATATGCTTGCATGCTCTGATTAGAATGAAGTGTGTTTGTGATTCCTTTCTAATAGTTTGTGCTAGGTTGCATGAGTAGACATTTTCCTCTACTAGTGCGTAGATCTTGGGTTTATACGTTCGTCTGTTGCAAGTCGTTCGTATACGTTGGAAGCTTAGTACGGGACCGAGTGCTCTCTCGTATGCCTTTAGCATAAGCTAGTAGGACCTATAGTGAGTGAGATCAGTTCTCTTCTGTGGTCGTAGTTCTATTAGTATAGGGTGCCGTAGTTCTATTAGTATAGGGTGCCGTAGTCCGTTGGCTACGGCAGTAACCACAACGTGGACGTTGTGACACGCTATCGGTTATCATCCTTTCGGCTTATCCCAAGGTTAGGTAGAGGCAGTCCAGGAGGTGGTGACAGCCCTTCTGGCCCTTGTTGATCCTCAGGGCTGGATATAGTCAGAGCTCGTTCCACATATATAGATCCGCGTACCGGAGTCACCTGTTAAGTCAGGGCTATCAATACCCTAAGCCAACTTCTATCTAGAGATCGACCTTTAATCTCATCTATAGCACTATCTTTAGGAATCCTCTCTATCCTTGTCTCTTATCTGGGTGTGTCCTTGGACCGACTATACGAAGTTAGTACACACACGTTCCCTTGGATTCGATACCCTTGGAATACTCTGAGGTGAAAGCTACAATAGTATCCGTGCGCTTGCAGATTTATCGTGTGTCGCTAAAATACCCTACAATAATATATGGTAGGAGGATGTACTATGTTCACCCTGAGAAATTCATCACCAATTATGGAGTTATGGACTTATGGCTTGGTCACATCAAGATCTAGTGGTGAGCTCTGAGATCCATGCGAGTGGTCATAGCCAGTGAGCCCCTCAGTCCCTTTGAAATGATGGTTATACTTTTTTAAACAAATGAAAATTCTTGAAATTTTGCATGGCACGGTGTGCCATATACACACACCTTGAAATAAATATTTAAAAGAACATTTTAAATGTGCTTTGAGATTGGTTTGATGCCAATTATGACATTTTGAACCATCCATCTAGGCTTTGTCAGTGTGCGTTAGCGTAAATTAGCAATAATCTCTCTCTCTCTCGCAAACACACCCCAAAATCAAGTTGAAACCCTAATCTAAAAAATCACTCTTCCTCCGATCCGTCAAGTGTCATGCGGGTGAGGTCTCTTCCTTTTCCAAGGTTAATTCTCAATTTATTCTCCTTAGTTGCTTTGTTATGTTTTTGCATAAATCCAGTCCGACGGGGGAGGGAATGGGGTGGAGCAACTCATCAATCATGTTTATCTTCACAGTCGTATATCTTCATGGAGCAGCTCGTAGGCCATCGAGTTCTGCAGTTGTACCCTATGGTTTTTGAACTTCCTTGTTTATCTAGTTCACTTCCTTCCTCTTGCCTCTTCGGACCTCCTACTTGGCAGAGACTAAGAATGGGGGGCAATAGCATTGCGACTCTCAACATCCATGGTTATCATTTGCCTAGTGACCAACATGATTGAGTGTGGTCTCTTGCATGGTATCCACATCCATTCAATGTAGCAGAACATATGTTAGCCTTGAGCGGAGCCAATAATGTAGTGTGTTGAAAAATGAATTTTATACTTAGAACATTCTAGAAGGTTATGAAAATCACAAGATGCTTTTCCATGCATAAGGATAACATCATAAAAAATAGGAAAGTTTTAGAAAACTTTAGAGATATCAAGAGTCTAGAGTTTCCATGCTTCATGGTGAAGTATAGAATATTCTATAACAAGATATTTACATAGTAGGATAAGGATGGGAGAAAATTCTCAAATTAGATATTTACATGATAGGATAAGGTTGAGTGACACTTCATAGGATGGCATGAGTAAAGAGTCGTCGGAGTAGACACTAATGAGAGTGTGAGTCTAATGTTGTATCAAGTTGAGTTTTAAATAAAGGTTTGAGTTTCCAAAGAGAGTTGATTAATTTTCTTGAGTTATTTTGAGTATAGTGTCTACAAAAGAAAATGGTGTCATAGAACTTTGGTGCCACTTCTAAGAAGTCGGTGTCAAGATTGGGGTGCCGATTTTTTCAATAGTGTAGGAAATACCATGATTTCAACTAAAGTCAATTCGATGTTGGTAACATAAATTTGCTCATTTTATAGCTTACACTACTTATTATTCTGTCGGCCTTTTGTAGATATAGCAATCATGTTTAGTTATGTAGTTAGATAAGTTTTATAGTGATAATGCTTAATAGAATATGTTGAAAAGGAGATTCAATCTAATTTTCAGATATCATCAATACATAAAAAAGGGACATCTTTGATGTTTAAATTTGATAATTGTTCAACATTGTATTGTATTTCTGCAATTAGAGAATAGGAAAAAAGGAAATGTAAGATGTTGTGCTTAGCATATGGACGGAATAATAACTGCAACTAGATCCGCTGATATAAATGTTACTCTATGGGAATATAAGCAAGATATGACCTCATTTGCAATTATTAAACAAGTAACTATAAAAGATAGTAGTGAACAAGTATGGATGACTCATTTAAAATATTAGGAATTCAAATAGTATAAGTAGATTCATTATAGTATTTCACGGGTCCCTAGTGATCAGGTTGTTAAGTCCCTTTCATGGAATAATGATGGAATGCTTCTCTCTTGCACTGACGATGCCACATTTGTATCAATGGTCTAAATCATGATGATTAGTACAAACTCAAATGTAGAGAAAGTATTTCTGATATTGTAGAGATTTCCTATATTACATGGGATACTAAAGGAAAATATTAAGCTATGGACGGATATGATTGCATCTATGTTATTTTTCTTGAAGAACTTGCCAAACAATTTCACTTTAGTTTCCTTTCATTTTTATGCATACTTTAAATATATCAAACTAATATAGATATGGAGGTCAAAGAGATTCTAAACATTGAATAAATTTGGTATGATGAATTTCCATTTTGTAGTTTAGTAAAAAGTGAAAATAGAATCATAAGCAAATGAACTAGTCTAAATTGTATTGAGAAGAGAAGCTAAAAATTTAACATGTGTTATTGAACACAAAGATTATTACTTTAACATTTGCATGTCATTACTTAAATATGTATATGTATATGTTTATTATTGTTGTATAGTAAAGGTAGTATCTGTGGTATTTGTGATTTATCTAATGGAACACACACATTACATCTACCAGTGAAAAAGTCTCAATTTAGTAAAATAATTGAATGAAAATGGAATATGTTGAGAATATGTGCGGGAAAATTGAATATAAACATACATGTACACATATAGAAACACTTATCTGTGAATGCTTTACCATTTTGTTTTCATCCAACTTTATATATTTTTATTTATTTTTGTAGTCAAAGCTTGTGAAGTTTCTATAATATGAAATGTTAACATGACTTCCCACATGGAACGGCATAAATACAATAAGGGATATGAATCCAAATGAGTTAGCGAGATAACCCATGTAGAGTCTTATTTTGTTTGGCAGACATGGTGTTGGTCCGATGGGTCATCTTAACATCTTTTGGTACTGAATTTTTTGAGTTCCATGACTTGCGCATCAAAGATATCATTATTCGAATGCTTAAATACCATAGAATAATTCTACATATCATGGCTTGGTCACTTGATACCATAGCTTCGATGCTTAATTACAATGATTGAATATCAAGAATACTGTAGTTTGGATATTAAATAGCATGATTTAGACATGTTGGTTTGCACTACATAGTCACTCAATACACATGCTTAACAAATCATTACTACATAGTCACTCAATCATCAAAATCATAAACTATGGTCTTTTTAGGGCAATCACAAACTAAGGTCTAATGAGATCATGTTTAATACAATCTAAAACCGACGGTGAAAGAAGTTTAGAGTTAGTTGTGATATGATTTTGTGGAGTAGTGAATGAGAGCCGCAGGAGATGAAGATGTGAGAGGAAAACTTGCAGGAGTGACCATTTGGTACCACTTACTGCCCACCCGCCGTTGTGGCTGCTCGGTGTGACGGTGTCTACGCAGTCGCCCTCAAGTCGCCTCGTAAAGGAAACAACACGTTTTCTTTTTTTGGGAATTATCTTTGTATTAAGAAGATGAAAACATAGTTTACAACGTGTGGCTATTAGGCACATGCACACAAGTTCAAGTTGACTTCGTACTTATACAAGTAACTAAAACAACCAAAGGTACAAAACACAGAACTTAGAAAAGCTCTCTACATGCCATCCTAAGGATCATCATACGTTTTTTGCCGTCCAGCTTGGATCACTGCCAACAGGTCTGTATCGGATAAGTCCTTGGCCGCTGGGAAGATGTCTCAAAGTGCAGCAAAGTATTTAGCATCGAGAGGACATGTGAACACGGGCGCAAGCTGAGGACGAGGTTGCCCCGGTACCAATACTTGTCCATCCGACTGGCAGACCCCATCTTGTAGATGATGAAGACTTCTCTTTTCTTGGAGGCACACACTGTGGAGTGAAGCGGCTTGTTGGCCAACCTTCCACTTCGTCGGAGGCCCGGCGTAGCGTGCGTAGTGGGGACAACCACAGTGTCCCCGCTTCCCCTGCCTGACATGGAAGTAGTTGGCGATCACTTCCTTTGCCTCCTCCAAACTTCAATTGGGTTGCGTCTTGACATGTTTCCTACCCTTCAATTTCTCGTTGGTCCTCCTCAAAGACTTAGGGCTGCGAGAGACTAGGATGGGAGCATGCCCGACGTCGAGGGTCGAGTGTGCCGGCAGACCCACCCACATAGAGGATCTGCTCCGACTCAGGCTCGACACCCGGCTCACAACGCGTTTTCTACTGTAGCCACTTTTCATCCTGCAGTAGCTGCTCATTGTAGCAGTAAAAAACGTACACAAGTACTAAAGGTAGGACAAGGAAGATGCAATCCTAAAACTTATCAAACAAAATGTTGAGATCTCCAATTTGTGATCACGATCACGCACCCACGTCACGTGAATCATTTTGGATGACAATCCGATCTGTTTAGCCTTTGACTAACAAAGCCATTAGAGATTAGAGCTTGCGCCAATTTTCCTTGACATCCAGGAACTAGTTCCTTCGTTTTTTTCTTTCTCTGTAGTGCATGCTAAGTGTTCTACTAATAGAGCTGCTCACGCATGTGCTCAATTTGGTGCGTCTTGTGCTTTTTGTCGGGGACAGCCCTGGGGGTCCCCTAAAACAACTGGGGAAACCCTGCTTAAAACCGGCAAAAAAACCAAAGCTAAATGCATCTCACTTAAGCACACACACGGGGCACGGCCCACACTGTGGTGGTCCCCGCGGCCCACCAAAGCGGCCCACTCAAAGGTCCCCTCGAGCAGGCTCCGCCTCGCTCGAGGGTGCGCACCTTCCTCGAGCGGGTTCCGCCCCGCTCGAGGGTTCACAGCCCCCTCGAGCGGGCTCCGCCTCGCTCGAGGCTCCCTCACGCGCACACCCACTCCCGCACGCGGGTACGGGCATTTAATGCTCTGACACAGCGGGGCGGCGCCATCATACGCATGGGAAACACGCCCCGGCCCTGTCGCATCAACTCCCTAGGGGGTACTCATCCCCGCCAATGTGGGAGACTGCGCGGCGTGGCCGGCGTCAGCCCCGTGACACCACGCCGCCTACTCCCGTACGACTAACGTGCCGCGCCCTCGAAGGGGGGCCGGAACACCCTCGAACTACTTTCTCGTGAACTTGCAGGGCTAGGTCGTGGCGCTAGGCCGGCGGGACGCCATCCCCGCCACTGTTGGCCCTGTACGGGCACACCCGTGCTCGTAGCACCGCGCCGGGCGCTGTTACAACCACTCCGGCGCCGTAAGGCACGAGGGAACGGGACGTCGCCACGCCTGCCACTGTATCCCGTACGGATCGACGTCAGCAACCTCCTCGAGCCCACCTGTGGACGCCACGGCCAACCACTGCGCCCTACCCTCGAAGCTACCACTGTTCAGGTACAAGATATGCCATGATGACCAGATCGTGGCAAGGACCGTCAAGGCGGCCGCCTACTCTACGGCGTTGCACACCATACTTCCCCATGTAGCTGAATAGTGCGGCATTCTTGTAATTCACCCTCTCCTTGGCCTATAAAAGGAAGGTGAACTCCCCCGCCGCAGGGGACAAGGAACAACAGACGACACGACACAACACACACACATT
Source organism: Cenchrus americanus (assembly GCA_947561735.1). NCBI lineage: Eukaryota > Viridiplantae > Streptophyta > Magnoliopsida > Poales > Poaceae > Cenchrus > Cenchrus americanus. Next base: position 24,131,480 of record OX387241.1, on the reverse strand, counting down.
CCCCAATTTCCCCACAACATTTGAACCCCTTTCGTTCACTTCACCAGGGACTTGGAGGCCACGCCTCCTCTCCCGCTTTGCTTGTAGCCGCCCTACTACAGGCACCCCGGTGCTGAGCAATATAGTGCCCCGAGCACACCACTGCTGGACGTACGGCCCGCGGCCGGAACCAGGATAAACCTTGTGTCTTTAGTTGCTTGGCATCGACCATTGAGGGATAGACCTTGGCGCTTATTACTGGTTAGTGTCGGGACCACATTCCGCACCGACAATTGGTGCCCACCATGGGGCACACGAGCGCCGAAGGTCAATCCACCACCAACTCCCTCCATGGTGATTCGCACCGAGTACCACGGCACGCGCTACTCTATGGGCAGCTCGGACCCCCTCCCCGCCGGGTTCGAAATCCGTTTCGGGGGCCTGAATTTCCAGGCTACGGGGAACGGCTACCTAATGCGCCTCACCAACCGTGAGGAACTTCGTGCGCGGCGCCAAGACGGGTCCGCCCCGGTCGCCGCTGCACGCGTCGCCACGACGCAAACGCCCGCTGGCACGGACGCTACGGGCCCGTCGGTGTCTCGGCGTCGCCACCGCTCCAATCGGCGCTCGCGCCGGCGCGCGGTCAAAGCGACGGCAAGCCGAGCACGTCGCCTCCCAACGCGGCGTGCCCGTCGGCACGACGACCGCCGCCCCCGGCGGGGGAGCGCGCGGTCTCCGGGCCGCGCTTCCCCATCGGTCTGTGCGGCGCTACAACGGCCTACAACGCCAACGCCAACACCACGATGCGCAGGGTTCACCCTGGTCGTCACGTCTACGTCGCCAGGGATCCTAGCGCCTCCGCCGGCGACGAGTCGTCCCTAGGGTCTCTTGACGCACTACCACCCGCCAACCTGCACGGGTACGCGGAGTGGGACTTTTCCGGCGTGCCGGACCCAGTAATGTTCAGGCGTTTCCTCGACGCCACGGACTACTGGTTCGGCTGCTCCGACGACTCCAGCACCGGAAGCTACGATCCCACGCGGGAATGCTGCGTCGTCATCGCCAACGACCCAGCGAACGCCACCGGCGCAGCGGGCGCCAGCGACGGAGAAGTTACACCCGCTCTATGGACCGCTTCGCGCCTGGCAGCGGGACCAAGCGCCCCTGCTCCTTCACCCCCAACTGGGGCTGACATCGACGCACAGCTAGCTCAAGCCCGCGAGCTCGAGGCCAAGTTGGCGGAGGAGTATCGGACGGTGCGGTTGCTCCGCGCCTCTATGGCGGGGAAGCCTCTGCGCACGGCGAACGCGTGCGGGAGCTAGGCACACAGGCCCGCGACCGCCGATTTCAACGTCGACAACCCGGATACACCTCCGCAAGCGAGCCAAAAGCTCATTGCCGCCGCGACGTTGTTGCGGGCCATGCCCGCCCCTTCAACGCCCGAGGCGCGGAACCTGCACCGTGAGGCGCAGGCGCTCTTCGAGCAAGCGGCCGTCCAGCAGGCCGAGAGCTCGGCGTCCCGCATCCACCGGCGGGGGGGACGCGTGAGGCGATGGGGGCGCCCGGGGGGGCGAACCCTCGGTGCACGCGGGCAGAGCGACGGAGCGCCCCGCCAACCCGGGACGCACGCCGGCTAAAGAACGGCTCCTCGACACGCGCGGCTCCTAAGGCTACGCCAAGACAAACGAGGACACCACAAGCTATCACCTCCGTGGGAGGGACCCTACGTCGTGGTGAAGGTGCTCAAGCCCGGCACGTACAAGCTGGCCAACGAGGATGGCGAAGAACTCACCAATGCTTGGAACATCCAACAGCTACGTCGCTTCTACCCCTAGCTAGGATTTCAAAGTCTTTTGTTGTAATTTACCTACCCAACACCCCAGTTGGTAGCGATCGTGTAAATAATAGCAATTCAATAAAAAGGGCAACTCGGCTTTCCCCAGAAACCCAGGTCACCCTTGGGGGCTACTACGGGGGGCACCCCCCCCCAAAATGGTCTCATTTTTCGCAAAAAAACCTACATGCGCTAAGTTTGGTTCAGCCTTGGCCTCGAGCAAAGTTCAAACAGGGCGCGGACGACCTCGCGGAAAGGGCGCGCAAGCCAGAGACAGCCTACGCCTCCACGAGGATACGGCCCTTCTCTCTTGCCCCCAGCCCAGCAGGTTGTTTGCGAAAATCGAACTCCCCTAACTCGAATCTACTCAGGCAAAGGAAGAAACAAAACAACGCCATAAAAATAACAAACATCTTTTGCTTCACCAAATGTTTGAAAAAACGATTGTTTATTTACATGGCCACGCGGCCCACATACTGACACACAAACAAAAAAGGGCCTGGCGCCCAGCAATCTTCAGGCCTGAGGAGCATCCGCATCGATGGCGTCCGGGAACAGGAATTCCTCGAAGGCTTCGGCGAGCGCCTCGGCGGCGTCAGCAGCCAACGCGTCCACGCGCTCCATCGCCACCTCGTCCTCGACGCCCTCGGGGACGATGTAGCCCTCCGCCACGGCTTCGAAGTTAATCTCGTAATGAGATCGCACCACTCCGAGAGCCTTCTGGACGCCAAGGTGCAGGGCCCGGCGCATGTGCCTGGAGACGTGCCCGCCGAGGGCGCGCAGGCGGCTAGCCAGTGAGCTTCCAGCCTGTGCCTCGCCCTCTTCCACGGCCCGGCAGGTCTTGAGGGCCGCAGAACGCAGCTCCAGCAGCTTCCGCTCGGAGGAGTTGTAGGAGGCTTGCAGTGCCTTGGCCCGGTCGGTCGCGTGCCCCAGCGTGGTGCGCAGGCCTGAATGTTGCCAGCAAGAAAGAAATCAGAAAAGGGGGCGGGCCCTCTAAGGGAAGATCAGCAAAACAAGAAACGAAACAGTGACCTACCTTCAACCTGCTTCCTCTCCACCTCGAGGGCGCGGCGCTCGGCCTCGACCGCCTGCTGCAGGCCGACGACGGTGTCGCTCTACTCCTTGAGGGACTGCTCCTGGCTCGTGCTCGTGATGCTGAGAACCACCAGCTCGCCCTCGAGCTTCGAGAACTCGACGTTCCGCTCCTCCCGGCGCCTTCGCGCCGCCCTCGCGAGCGGTACGCTCCCCGCTCGAGCGCCGACCGGCGCGTCGGCAAGAGCGGCCGCTCCCTGCTGGAGCTGCCCCTCAGCCCCCTGGCGGGCGGTGCGCTCTTGCTGAAGCTGGTCCTCCGCCGTGGTGAGCGCAGCGACCTTGGCGTCGAGGGCGGCCTTCAGCTCGTCGGCCTCCTTGGCTTTCTGCTCAGCTGCACGCGCCCTCTCCTCATCCTGGCTCTACTGGGCCTGCGCCTCCCGGAGCCACGCGCGGACCTCCTGGTTGTCGACCCGGACGGTGGTCACCTCCGCCTCCCAGTTGGATGCCAACGTGCGCATCCTCTCCAGGTCCGACCGCGCCTGCTGCAGCGCCTCATCCCAATCGATGAGGGCCGTGCAAACCCGCTCGAGGGTGGAGGGGCGCGGCGCATCCTGCCTTTCGCACTCCTGGAGCTGGTCGCGCAGGGCCTCAGCCCGGTACGACAGCCAGCTGTCCGGGGTCCTCAGGGCGTCAGCGAGCGAGTCAAAGGCGTTGCACCACTCCTGGAGCTGGCGAAGCTCGGCGCTCATCTGGTCGAAGGCGCCATACTTGTCACGGGTGCGGTGCTCGAGCTCCTGCCGCCAGCGGACCAAAACCAGTGAGCGTCGCGTCGCGAGGAACAAGCGTGAAGACGACGAAATCAAAGAAAAGTGGCCAACAGCGCCTCACCTAGAAGACGCGCCACGCCGGGCCGCCATGAATCCGCAGCGCCTCGTTCAACGCTCGGTTGAGCACGGCGCCATGGTCACGGAGCTCCCCCCATAGCTCCTGCTCCTCCTGGACGTCGGCGAAGGCGGGCGGACCGTCAACGCGCCCCGCTCCCGGAGCAGAGCGGCCGGCGCGGGAAGAAGAAGCCTCGGCGCCGTGCCCTTGGCCTCCTGCCACCATGTGGCCGTCCCGCCGCCTCACAAGCGCCCCGTCCTGGGACTCGGGGGACGGCGTGGGGAAGTTCACCCACTGGTCCCACCCGGGCGGCGGGGAGTCATCATCTGGAATCTCCACCACCACCGCCCGGGAGCTGCCGACGGGTGCGGGCTCCTGATGCGCCTCCACCGCCGCCTCCGCCCGCGCCTCCGCGGCCGCGATCTCCCGGCCGCGGCGCCGCGGCCGGGCCGCCTCCGGCCGCGTCTCTACGACCGCGGGCGCCGGCGGCCCTCCATGGCGTACGCCGCCGGCAATGCCGCCGCAACCGGCGCCGCCGGCCGCGCCGTCACCTCCGGCCTTGCCTCCGCCGCGGCCGCCGTCCGCCGCGCCTCCTCCGCGACCGGCGCCCCCGCCGCTCCTCGCAAGCGCCGGCCGCGGCTCGGCGGGCAAGGCCGCCGGCCGTGGCCTCGAGGCTTCGGCCGCGCCCCCGCGAACTTGCGCTCGCCGTCGCCGCCTCGCTCGCCCCCGCCCGCGGCGCCCTCGACGAGCGCCGCCGGGTGGGGATGGACGCGTCTGCCCTCAACACCTTTGCTGGTGCGAGGGGAGGCACAGTCGGCACCACCCTGCGGAGATGCAAACAAATTGTTAGACTCCCGCCTGACGGGCGTGCAACCCCTCGAAGCACAATCCCTTACCTCGAGGAGGAGAAGGCACGCTTCCTCTTCCTCGACGTCCCCGCCGATGTTGCGGTGTGCGGCCGGTGCGACCGCCGCCGCACCTCCGGCCGCCTCCACCGCGCGCGTGGGCGCCCCCGCCGCGCGCACGGACACCTCCGAGGCACGCGCCGGCGCCTCCGCGGCCCGCGCCGCCTCTGTAGTTGATTGCCTGGGTGCGGACGCCTCCGCGCCCGCCCTAGGCGATGCCACCCTTGCCACCGGAGATGGCTCCGGTGACGGGGGTGCGGGCTTCCACCTATCGGGGAGGGCCGACCCCCTGGCCTCTTCCTCTTCTTCCTCCTCCTCGTCCGAGGACGAGTACTCTTCGGTCCCCGGCGAGGAGATCCCCTGCTGCTCGCACAACCGGTATTCCTCACTCCTCTGCTCGCGACACTTCTGATGCCGCGTCGCGCGCTCCTTCTTGCGCACCGCCCGTTCCCGCTCTCGCTACTGCGCCGCGCGCCCGAGCACGCGAGAGCGAGGAGTGGGCGGCTCGGACTTCGCGGCGCTTACGCGCACCAGCTGCGGGCGAAACGTCAAAATGCGTCAACAACCAGGGGAATTGGCAAAATCGAAAACGAAATCAAGAACTCCACTCACCAGCCGCCCGGTGGGGAGCATCTCGAGATCCCATAGGGACCCATCGTTGCACGCGGACTTGGGGTCGATGGCGCTCCGCGCCCGGGTAGCCGCGTACTCCCGCGGGAGGGGGCTCTGCAGCGTCCGCGACCTCGCCAGCGCGACAGGGTCCGCCGCCTCGGTCATCTCGAAAATGCGGAGCGGCCTCTCCATCAAGGCGACGATCCGCCGGTGGTGGAGGTGGGCGAGGACGACTTCCGCGGTCAGCCCGCGGCCCGCCAGATGCCTCAGCGCGGCCAGGAGCGATTCCAACCGCGCTTGGTGTTGGGGCGGAGACACCCCATGGTGCCAGACGGCGGGCTTCTCCCGGAGCACCAGACCGGTGTAGGGGGAGACCGGGCTCGTCGTTGCGAAGGTGGAACCACCCCCGCTCCCAGCCTGCGTTGTTGGTCGTCATGGTGCAGGGGATGTAGTCGTCCTTGCGCTGACCCCGCAAGGCGAGCGACATACCGCCGGCGCGCACCACGCGGCGGGTCCTCTGCTCCGACGTCAGCTGCGTGAACAGCTCCGCGCGGAAGAGGTGAATCCAGAGATCCCAGTTCACCGGGATCCCTAGGAAGCCCTCGCAGACGCCAACGAACGTGGTCACCTGTGAGATCGCGTTCGGCGCGAAGTTGTGGAGCTCCACACCGTAGTGGTGGCAGAGAGCCCACATAAAACGGCTCGCCGGCACCATGAAGCCCCGCTCGTGGAAGCGGACGAAGCTGACCACGTAGCCACTCGGAGGGTTGGGCGCGTGGTCCCTTGCCGGCGGCACGATCCACTCGGCCGGCCGTCCATCCTCGTTCGCCGCCAGCTGGCCGGCGGTCACCCGGGCCGGTTCGGGGGCCGCCCGCGTCACCGTCGAGCGCTCCCACGCAAACGGGTCGATGATGACGAGAGGCGGTTGGGGAGCCATGCGAACAGGCGAAGGGGCGAGAGACGAAGAACAGGAAGGAAGAGAGGAGCTCTGAAAGGAGAGAAACGCAATAGCGAGAGCAGCTCGGAGGCTGGAGCGCGCGAGGCAAGAACGGCGAGTGCTAAAGGCAAAGGTAAAAACCGCCTGTTCCCCTTCAATTGGATTTATAAGCTGCGGACGTGCCCTCCGGATCGCACGCCCCGCGCGCATTAATTGCGAACATTCCCTCACAGATGGACGGGCCCCACCATGACCGCGGCGGCCACGCAACCGCCCGCAGGCCATCATCACGGCGCGGTAACCGCGGGGGGCCGTGGGCAGGCGGTCACATCCGCCGCCCACTCCGCCCACTACGCGTGCGGCCGCGCCGCCGAAAAGGCGCGCCCGCGCGCGGTATTTCGCCGCGCGCCGCGAGCATTTAATGGCCCTGTCCCCTACTGAGTAAGGTAGACCCTCGAAGCGGCCCGAGCCCCTGGCTCAAATAAACACGACCCTCGACGGGTGCAAGCATCGACCGGTGGCCTCGAAGTCCGTTTGAAATAAACGAGCACGACAGGTACCCTCGATCCACAAAAGGCTACTGATCAGCGGCTCGGGGGCTGGCACGGCCATGTACCCTCGAACCCCGCAGATGCGAAAGACGGGGGCGGCAAGCCGCCACCCCGCATGACCTTACTGATCAGCGGTTCAAGGGCTAATGCAATCAGGGGCCCTCGAACCAGCAGATGCGAAAGACGGGGGGGCGGCAAGCCGCTACCCCGCACGGCCCTACTGATCAAGGGTTCGGAGCCTGACCTTCAACAGGTTCGAACAGGCGCCCCAGATCACCAGAGTCAGGGACGACGAGGGCACGCGCATTCAAGCCTTTCCTCGAGCCCACCGGCTCGAGGGTGCCTCACATGTCGTGTTCGAGAGCCAGCGAGGGCGCTAGCGGGGGATCCCACCGAGGGAGAGCTTCCGCGCCCTCGGTCCCTAGCGAATGGGACCGAGCCCCACCTAGCAAACCCACGCAAGCGCTTTAATGGACGCGTCTCCAGACCGCGCAGCCTACCCCTATCGAACGGGGCATGGGCGTCTACTCGAACCACCCACTAACAGCTCAATGAGGAATCCGCAATCCGCGACCCGATCGATGGGGGTTGCGGAAACCTCACCCTCCGTCCCGCGGAGGGACGGCGAGGGCGCGTTAAAAACAAGTCGTAGAGCTCGTCCCGATCGCCTTGAACGGGCCCAGGCTCGAGGGCTCGACGCGCGGCTACACCTCCTGAGTTGCACCGGCCGCGGATAGTGCCAGTTGTGCGTGCGTCACCGAAGCCGGCTGAAACATCGCCGACGCCGATTGGAACATGTACCACGCCCTCTGATCAAATCCCACGGTAAACCCCTACAGGAGCACACACGCTCCTGCAGGGCTTCAGGGGCTAGACCCGCGGGTCCGCTGACGCGGCCCCACGGAAAGCATTAGCAACCAGGAGGGAAGAACATCCTATCAGTAGGTTCCAGCATCTGCGGGGGCCTGGCCGGCAAACCCGCAGATGCTCGGGGGCTACTGTCGGGGACAGCCCTGGGGGTCCCCTAAAACAACTGGGGAAACCCTGCTTAAAACCAGCAAAAAACCAAAGCTAAACGCATCTCACTTAAGCACACACACGGGGCATGGCCCACACTGCGGTGGTCCCCGCGGCCCACCAAAGCGCCCCACTCAAACGTCCCCTCGAGCAGGCTCCACCTCGCTCGAGGGTGCGCACCTCCCTCGAGCGGGTTCCGCCCCGCTCGAGGGTTCACAGCCCCCTCGAGCGGGTTCCGCCCCGCTCGAGGGTTCACAGCCCCCTCGAGCGGGCTCCGCCTCGCTCGAGGCTCCCTCACGTGCACGCCCACTCCCGCACACGGGTACGGGCATTTAATGCTCTGACACAGCGGGGCGGCGCCATCATGCGCCTGGGAAACACGCCCCAGCCCTGTCGCATCAACTCCCTATGGGGAACCCATCCCCGCCATTGTGGGAGACTGTGCGGCGTGGCCGGCGTCAGCCCCGTGACACCACGCCGCCTACTCCCGTACGACTAATGCGCCGCACCCTCGAAGGGGGGCCGGAACACCCTCGAACTGCTTTCTCGTGAACTTGCAGGGCCAGGTCGTGGCGCTAGGCCGGCGGGACGCCATCCCCGCCACTGTTGGCCCTGTACGGGCACACCCGTGCTCGCAGCACCGCGCCGGGCGCTGTTACAACCACTCCGGCGCTGTAAGGCACGCGGGAACGGGACGTCGTCACGCCTGCCACTGTATCCCGTACGGATCGACGTCAGCAACCTCCTCGAGCCCACCTGGGGATGCCACGGCCAACCACTGCGCCCCTACCCTCGAAGCTACCACTGTTCGGGACAAGCATAGTTTTAAATAGCAGGCTATAGTGCCGCTATAGCAGCGCTATAGCATTTTTAGAGGGTTCCCTCTACGCTATTTTTGTTTTTGCTGCCATGGCAGCTATGGACGCTAAATCGGGCTATAGTTACGCTAAACGATGTAGCTTTAGCGCCACTATAGCCTTAGCCTTAGCTCAGTGCTGCAATTGTGATCTTTTGGACAGCTAAATATTTGAATTGTATGAATCTTGTTGTACTGTCAACTTAAGTAATGTTCCAACACCCCTAGAGGCCTAGACACATATTTATGCTTATGATATTTGCTAATTATTGCAGTTTTTCATCTATTACTTCTATTTGTCATGGTTTGGTAGTAAATTGCTATTTGCAATAGCCCGCTATAGCCTCCGCTATAGCTTCTTAGCCTCGGAAAAAAAGATACCGCTATCCGCCATAGCCCGCTATTTAAAACTTTGGGTACAAGATACGCCATGATGACCAGATCGCGGCAAGGACCGTCAAGGCGGCCGCCTACTCTACGGCGTTGCACACCATACTTCCCCATGTAGCTGAATAGTGCGGCATGCTTGTAATTCACCCTCTCCTTGGCCTATAAAAGGAAGGTGAACTCCCCCGCCGCAGGGGACAAGGAACAACAGACGACACGACACAACACACACACATTCCCCAATTCTACCACAACATCTGAACCCCTTTCGTTCACTTCACCAGGGACTTGGAGGCCAAGCCTCCTCTCCCGCCTTGCTTGTAGCCGCCCCACTACAGGCACCCCGGTGCTGAGCAATATAGTGCCCCGAGCACACCACTGCTGGACATACGGCCCGCGGCCGGAACCAGGATAAACCTTGTGTCTTTAGTTGCTTGGCATCGACCATTGAGGGATAGACCTTGGCGCTTATTACTGGTTAGTGTCGGAACCACATTCCGCACCGACACTTTTGATGTTTGGGCAAATGACCCTTCTAGTTTCGTAAGGAATCAGATGTTCGTTAGCCTAGAGGGGGAGGAGGTGAATTATGCAACTAAAAACCTTAACATATGGCTTCATTATTTTTACACAAAGATAAATCTATTATCTTTATACTTGAGTGCTAAAGGAAGACACCACTTTCGCCGAGAGGGTCTAAAAATTTCCCACGTTAATCCAAAAAAAGAAGAATTTACACTTTTGACGTTTATGAAGATCCCAAGGTCTAGATTTTTCCAAAGAATACATAAATTCATAATTAAAATAAGGAAATCCAAAGAGTCCATATTCAATACAAATATACTCCCTCCGTCCTGAAATATAAGTCATTCAAGGGTTCAAAATTTGTCCCCAAATATAAGGGATCCTAAGAGTTTTTGATAAGTACTTAATCAACTCAATTATAGACTTGCCAAATATTGCACTTGTTAACTCCAAAACTTACCTTTAATTATCATTAGCTAAGGGTATATGTGACATTTCCCCGCCCCTTTAATCTGTCCTAAAAATCCTAGAATGCCTTATATTTCAGGACGGAGGGAGTAATTAATAAATACTTAAATTCGGAATTAAAAATAGTAGTTAATGTTTACACAGATTGGGAAAGCCTAACTGAAGACTAAATAACAAATATAATAATAATTTAGAAAGTTTCACACGATGTGCATTAAATTATTTCTCTGTCCCTGCTGAAGTACTAATTAGGAAGCTCATGAAATATTTATCCGCATAGGCATGTAGCTTTGCAAGGCTCTAAATGCCAACATTGATAAGACATGACACATGATGAAAACAAATTTCTGTTGTGAAATAAAAAATCAAACTCTTTGTTGAGCCTCACATGACTCTAATATATATATATATGAGATGGAAATAAAATTGTTTCTCAAATAAAGAAGAGAGAAACAGTGACCCCAAGTTTGGCCTCATAATGACTTTAGTGACAACCAAAAAAGGTCCACAAATTACCACGTTAATCCAAAAAAGAAGAATATACGCCGTTGGATTTTATGAAGATCCGAAGGCCTAGATCAATCCAAAGAATACATAAATTCAGAATTAAAATAAGGAGATCCAAAGAGTCCATATTCAATACAAATATAATTAATAAATACTTAAATTCGGAATTAAAAATAAAAAATAGTAGTGAATGTTTACAAAGATTGGGAAAGCCTAACTGAAGACTAAATAACAAATATAATAATAATTTAGAAAGTTTCTCACGATGAGCATTAAATTATTTCTCTGTCCCTGCTGAAGTACGAATTAGGAAGCTCATGAATTATTTATCTGCATAGGCATGTAGCCTTGCAAGGCTCTAAATGCCAACATTGATAAGACATGACACATGATGAAAATAAATTTCTGTTGCGAAATAAAAAATCAAACTCTTTGTCGAGCCTCACATGACTCTAATATATATATGAGATGGAAATGAAATTGTTTCTCAAATAAAGAAGAGAGGAACAGCGACCCCAAGTTTGGCCTCATGATGACTTTTGTGACAACCAAAAAACTCTTCCCTAAACTACACACTCCTATATGTAAAAAACCGCTAGATGAACATACGGGAGTTGGATATAGTCCGTTGTTCCCTCCCAAAGTAAGGGATTATAGTGCGGTGCCCTCGAGCAGGCGATCAAATAATCTAATCGGTAACATCTTCATGCGAAAAAGGGGGTGCAAGGAGGACAGAGCATAATTGATGTATTGCTTTGTTTATTTGTTTGCATCCAGTAGTTTAATTCACTCGATGCTGAAAGTTGGAGAAGAAGACACAAGCAGAGCATAAAGTGCGACAAGGGATGTTTAGAGCACGAACTAGGTAGACTATTTAGAGAAAGCAACCATGGGCATGGAGAGATAGCGATAGAGACTATGCAATCGCTTAGGGAGACGAAGATGGAGGATTTTGTTTATATACACAATCAATTGCACATTAGCCATTGTTTAACTGGGCCGTCGCTCAGGGACATGAAGATGAGGGAATTTTGTTCAAAGGGTTGAAGTTAAGTGTTGATGGTGGGTCCGCTCATCCTGGCAAGCGAGCCTAAGATGACGGGAGATTTGGCGTGCAAAAGTAAAGACACCAGACACAATGTCAATCAGTCCGGATATCATGGGATACTATTTGTAATCCGATCTAGATATACTTTAGATTGTAACTGACGTGACTAACTGTCGAATCAACACCGCATCTGCCGAAAAAGCTCTGTCGCCGTAAAATTCAAGTGCATGAGAACCAAATCAAACTCTTCGGTCACTAAATCGTCCTCAACTATTGTCAATTTGGCATCTAATGTCGTCAATTCAACCTCCGCTGTTGTTGGGTGAACCTCCACCATGGTCAGATGGATCTTTGCTACTATCGATCGAGTGTTTATGACACTGCTGGATCGAGCTAAAAGGTGAGCAACAACAAGGAAAGCAAGCACTCCCATTAGAGCTCACCATGATTTGCCTAGCAACATGAGGCAAGCAGACAAGGCGTATAAGCAGCAACAAGTGCACCAAGCATGTTTTAAGTCTCATCGATTTTTTTAGAGATAGGCACTAAAAAATACAACATGGGTAGAAGGCTAGGTTGAGAAAACACTTGATTTTGGCACATATAAATCTACAACTGTGATGGAGATAAAAAAATCGGATGCCACAAGAGATGATAAGATAAGATATATTTGATGAGCAATTCATGTAGATTTGCATAGCGGTAATTTGACAAAGAAGATGTTAAGTATGGTTTGACATCAACCATATGGGGTTTGGAGACCAAAAGCGAGACAATGGTTTCCTAGATAGCGACCAACGTGATATGACTGCTTTGGTCTGAGAAAAGCTGAGGTAGTAGACAACAATGGTGGACAAAGCATGTGGCCATAAATGGCTACAAAAAATTGGCAAAATGCTCGAGAAAACAAGACGGTGTAAGGTTGACAAAAGGGGGAAGACAACAAGAGAAAACATAGGTATTGTGATATAAACAAATATTGTGATTTGTGATACATCCGAGAAGCTAGCACGATGTGTGGATAAATTTAAGCTACCCAATGCAAATATCTATCTTGCACAATAGACATGAGGGAGATAAATTGAATTATTAGTATGAAGTCACCATTTATGATAAGCATGCTCTTGAGTAGAGGGACTTTGTGTCCCTAGAACATAGGCTTGCTTGCGAATAGGCCACCTGTTAGTGACATGAGATCCTTTATAATAAAATAAGAGGAACAATTTTTTGACTACACATGTCTATAAGCATAGTAAGCTTCCAAACAAGAATGAAAGTGATGAGATCAAATTGGTTTGTCGTATATCTTCTAATCGTTTGGAAATTTTTGAATTAGATTGATATGTGATGTGTGAAGAACCAAACAACACAATCAAAACGATGATGAACACATGTATACCCACAATGAATAATGTTACCTACTATTGATCTACTATTGTTGATCAACAATTTCTTGGAAGTTATAAAAGTATTGTCAAACATAATGATTACATTTTAAAAAACATAAGGTATATTCAATAACGACTAAGGGCATAGCATTCCAAGCAATAAATATATATCCTAGGATACATGATACAATATGTATATATAAGAAACATCATATGTATTTGTTGGGATCGCAAGTTAGAAGAGAGAGAACCGGCCGCCATGCACCATCAACGAGGGAGGGGCGATCGATGAGCAGTAAGAATAAAAAGAAAAGGGCATCGACCGTCGATCGTAAGGAAGAGAGACTTTCAGACGAGAGGAAGAAAATACCATTGGATGAGATGAAGAAGTGGGTGCACCCATATGGAAAGAGAGGATGACCTACACTACCGTTGCTTGAGCCCACCCTAGACCGCTTCAAGGTCACTTACGTCGACAACCAACGGTGCCGCGAGGTATGACGAGCTCGCTGGAGGAGTTGGATATGCGCATTAGAAAGTGGAGAACCCAGACTCTGTGTGAGGCAACAACAAAGCCAAACTCAGGAGCTATAGAATCAATAAAGCAGAGTTCGACTATCGAGAGTGAGGAGTAAGAGACTCAGTCGGTTGAGGCAAGGACTAAGTGATGAGAGGGCGAACCACAATTTTTGTCCAGTACAGGGCTCGGAGGTTGACACTATATGCAGGGGTGCTACAGTGTCGAATGACATTCGTTATTAGGTCAGGTTCCATCCACCAATTAAAACAACATCCAAATAACAAATTTCGAGTGTATCAATATCGATTCTAAATTTTGAGCTCCAATATTTACATCAATATTAGTGATTTCAAAAGAATGGATAATGAATTAGGATGGATAAAGAAAATACAATACTAATGTAACATTTTTAAAAATATATGGTTTACCAAATCTAGCCGCGCTATTAGCGCGGGTTAACTTGCTAGTTAGAACATACTATCTAGATGTGCAACTAGGGTTGTTCTAGTGTGAAACTCCCATCCCAAAACAAGGTTTGTAACCTATAGACAATCCTAGCATGATACTACTCTAGGAAAGTAAAGGCAAGCAAAGATTGAAATAGAGTAAATACAGAAATTTAAAGGGGATGAGAGGAAGCAAACTCTTGACACGCGATTTATCCCGTGGTATCAGTAGGCACTAAGCCACCCCTAGTCCACGTTGTTGAAGCACTCACACAAGAGTATTGCTTCCCGGTCACAAAGTCTCTCCCAAGAGCACCACTTGACTTGCCACAAAGGCTAGCCACTTAGGCACTTCCCAAGCTCCCTTAGTCACCTTGATGTTGCCTCTATTAAGGAGATTCTCTACCAAGGAAGGGGGTCTCCACGTTCCCCACACAAAGTGTCCTCGCCGCTCCACACCAAGCCGGAGGGTCGATGACGATTGCCGGTGAGCCACTTAGGCCCCAAGGCTTCCGGCGAACCTTGTACACCTTGATTCACTCAAGAATCACCTCACAAGTTTGGCACAACCTTGCACTCACTCAGCTCTAAGCTAAGCCTAGCATTAAGCACATACACTAAGCATATGCAAGTCTATCGATGAGCAATTAAGCACTTGGATGGATTGGATATGATCTTCTAGGTGTCTTGAACTTCTCTGCACTTCCATACAATCCAGCAACATCAAATGGGTGAGTGGAGGGGGCATAAATAGCTCAAGGCACTCAAAGAGCTGTTGGTTAACGGCCATTGAAAAAGGTAACGTCAGATGAACCGATGGTATGCTTTTTCTAGGCGTCGGTTCATCTGGTGCCCTCCACATCACTTAGCCGTTGCAGAGCCGCTGACACAACTGCTCCGACGCATTACACTGACGGTGCGTCGGATCATCCGGTGCTGAAGGACTCTTCGCCAAAACCTTATTGTCTGCATCTTCAAGAGCGTCGGATGAACCGCTGCTCCACCGTCAGTTCATGCGGTGCTGAAGCTCCAGTCTTGGCGCGTCTCTATCTTGATTCAAACTGAGCGTCGGATAGACCGACAATGTCCTCACTCACACCGTCGGATCATCCGGTGCTACCGTCTTCGCCGCTCTTCCTCTCGCAATTCATCCGACGCAACTATGAAAGGGACTATCGGTTCATCCGGCGGTATCAAGTTAACTCCAATCGTTGCGCGAGTTGTACCAAGTGCTCCGACGCTATGCTCCGATGGTACCAAGTCCTCATTTTTTATATAATTAACCTAACATGTCCATGGTATGTTAACTTGTGGGATGACAAGTTAACTTAGGCATGGTATGCTAACTTGTGCATTGTAGGTTAACATGTGGTAACATCCATGGGACCTAGGAATGACTACAAAGACATGCTAGACAATGTGGTTAGTCCCATTATTTGTATTAGCATGAATCACCAAAATCAACTCGAACAAATGACAAATGAGACCATGTTCGCTACAAATTTTCTCTTGCAAACTCTGCAAGATGATTGTAATCATGCTACTGAATGAATGAAGGAGCTGTTAAAAAAAGCGATTAGCAATATCCTTTCGTTTTGGCTGGCGCCTACCAACCAAATATAGATGACGACTCCTCCTGGTCCTCCTCCTCCCGTTCCTGACGCCAAATTAAAAGACCACGTGTCTGAATACTGAAGAGGACAGAATATTCACGGAAACACACCCAAGTCCGACCATGGCGCCCATACACTCTGGCCACCGTGGCATCTGACGAAGACTGAAGTACTGAACCCACCAACACCCGGACCAGCACGACAGTTCTTCTCATGAACGAGGCATGCCCATGCCGCAGGCTGCCCTGCAGCCACCCACAACCACAACGCACCTACTCCTGCGTAGAAAACTCGGTTCGTGGTGCAGCGACCATTCTACCCGGGTCGATGTCCTCTGCTGCAGTGCAGGGGGCGCAAGGCCTGCCTTGTTCTGATGGGGAAAAAGAACCCGCTCTTTTTTTAGCGTTCTCGGCCGCGCGCGTTCAGCGGCCTACTAGCGATTAGTTTACACTCCTAACAAATTCCGCCGGGTCCCGAGCTCACCAACCAAACCATCACGTGCCGAGAGACGACGATCTCTTTCTTGCAGCGCGCTTGCGCTTATAAAGCAGAGAGGCAGCTTTGCGGCAGCAAACCAGAGCAGCAGACAGCAGCCGGAGCCCCAACGGAGCAAAGAGCCCGAGGGAGAGCAGCAGCGCAGAACACAAGCTTTCTCTGCAGCTCATCACTCGCGTTTGTCTCGCCCAAGGGTCTCCGTCGGCGATCGGCATGGACGCCGGGGACGCCATGGAGAGGGGCGCCAGCGCGCCGGTCCTGCTGCCCAAGGTAACGATCCAGAACTCCAACCCTTTCACTCGCTCGCACCACGAAGCCAGCAACCGGCATCGATCTCCTCCACGAAGCTCTTTACAGAATGGTCAGGGCCGTTCGGGCACTGGTCTGAAGCTGGTTAGTGATCAGCAAATGCAGCATTTCAAGCAGCCGGTGAACAGAAAACCATTGCCGGTGTGGATTTTCGTTTATGTTTTCCCTCGCTGAATATTTGGATACGCCGGGATGTCACACTGATGCTGATGTCGAATGCCACAATGCAACTTTTGTAAGGAACAGAGCCATTGCCCATCGGGGTCAGGATACGGAGTTGGTAGCTAGCAGCACGCCATCAACATAGACCAAGTCTAACATAGTGGAGAGAGAAATCAGAAAAAGGGCATAGGCACCTTAAAATGGTCGATAGTTGCTAGGCATGTTAAAATTGAGCTTTTCATTTTCTCTTTTTTTTTCTTAACCTAAAATTAAACTTATGTTTTCAATCATAGAGAAGATTCCAAGAAAAAATCATCAAAAAGCTAGCGCGTGCACACACACTTCCTGCCCAACACTTTAATACTACTATGTACTAGTCGTATATTTGTAATCAGACACTGACACATCAAATTGCATCCGCATCATACTACATTACTACCGCATGATATCCATGACCATTCAACATTCAACAAGTAGAATACGCAGATTCTTCTTGTTGCTGACAATTTGTGAAATTTTTCTCCATTGCAGAGCAACGTGCCAAAGATTCAGGACGACAGCCTGCAAGTGCCACTGTTGAAGGATAAAAAACGCGCAGGCAGCAAGGCACCATCAGTAGTTCTAGGTGAGCAACCCTCTCCACTTTCAAAATTCTATCCTTCTTACAAATAAATTTCTAGTTTTACTGTGATAATGCACAATAACAATATCTAAGAAACATGTATACTAATTACTGGATGCTTGCCTATGTTGCGTGCAGGGTTCGAATGCCTGGAGAGCACGGGGTTCTTTGGCATCTCCACGAACCTGGTAGTGTACCTGGAGAAAGTCCTCCATGGTAGCAACCTGGCCAGCGCCTCCAAAGTCACCATGTGGACAGGCACCAGCTACCTGACCCCGATCTTGGGAGCCATCATCGCCGACACATTCTTGGGCAACTACAACACAATTCTCATCTCCCTCGTCATCTACCTTCTTGTAAGTTGTAGATCATTTATCTTGATCCATGGCTCGTGCATTGATCAGTCACGAAAAATGTTGCTAACGGATTCTATGGGATCCGCAGGGGATGATGTTCGTGACCTTCTCGGCGTTCCTGCCAACGGCTGCGGTGCTCGGCGGCTCCTCGGTGTTCGGCGCGCAGGCCATTGCGTTCATCGGGCTGTACCTCGTCGCGATCGGGAGCGGCGGGGTGCGCTCGTCGCTGCTGCCGTTCGGCGCGGAGCAATTCGACGACGACAACGAGAAAGACCAGGAAAGCAAGGGGTCATTCTTCAGCTGGTTCTACCTCTGCGTCAGCTTCGGTCCGATCGTCTCCGGCCTCTTCATCGTG
This sequence comes from Cenchrus americanus, assembly GCA_947561735.1. Taxonomy (NCBI): domain Eukaryota; kingdom Viridiplantae; phylum Streptophyta; class Magnoliopsida; order Poales; family Poaceae; genus Cenchrus; species Cenchrus americanus. Next base: position 24,113,674 of record OX387241.1, on the reverse strand, counting down.
TGGATCCAGGACAACATCAGCTGGGGCCTCGGCTTCGGCATCTCCACCACCTGCATCGCGCTCGCTTTCGGCGTCTTCGTTCTCGCCACACCCATGTACAAGCGCCGCATGCCCACCGGCACTCCGCTCAAGCGCCTGAGCCAGGTCATCGTCGCCGCCTGCCGGAAGATTAGCCGCAAGGTGCCCGCCAGCGAGGGCATGCTCTACGAGGTCAGCGACAAGGTGGACGCCCAGCCCAAGCTCGCGCACACCGGTGACTTCTCATTCCTTGACAAGGCGGCCGTCATCACCGAGTCGGATTTTGAGGAGGTAACGCAGGAGGCCGGCTCGTCGTGGAAGCTCTGCACCGTGACGCAGGTGGAGGAACTCAAGATCCTGCTGCGTCTGCTGCCCATCTGGGCGACCAGCATCATCGTCTCCTCGGCGTACGCGCAGATGAACACCACCTTCATCCAGCAGGGCAGCGCCATGAACATGTCTATCCTGTCGGTGTCAGTGCCGCCTGCGTCCATGGCATCGTTCGAGGTAGCTTGCGTCTTTACTTGGGTGATGCTGTACGGCAAGGTGATCGTGCCGGCGTTGAGGGGCTTCAGTTCTGGCGGCGACGGCGAGCCATCGCTGCTGCAGCGGATGGGCGCCGGCCGGCTCCTCATGGCTCTTGCAATGGCGGTCTCTGGACTCGTGGAGATGAAGCGGCTCGACAGCGCGGCGCACGGCGAGCAGATCACCATCGCGTGGCAGCTTCCGCAGTACTTCCTGCTGGCCGGCGCGGAGGTGTTCTGCTACATCGCTCAGCTGGAGTTCTTCTACGCCGAGGCGCCGGACACCATGAAGAGCACGTGCACGTCGCTGGCGCTGCTCACCATCGCGCTGGGCAGCTACCTGTGCTCGTTCATCTACGCCATCGTGGCCGCGTTCACGGCCACGGCGGACAGCCCCGGGTGGATCTGCGACAACCTCAATCAGGGACACCTCGACTACTTCTTCTGGACCATGGCCGCCATGTGCACTCTCAACTTCGTCGTCTACAGCGGCTTCGCCAAGAACTACAAGCTCAAGACTGTGCTCTCATGACGTCATTATCAGAAGATCTCTGTTCGCTTCGCATTTTGGAGTTTCCGTTGCCTTATATATTGCTGCAGATTCAATCGGTGACTGGTGAAGGCAATTAGCAAGCACCGGCTCAACAGCTAGTGAATAGGAAACGTACAGTGGTACAGTAGGAAGAAAATGTTAGATTGCTTTTGCCTTTTTTTTCTTTTTATGTTTCTCCTTCTTAAAGAAACTGCACAGATTCATGTGTTAGCAACAGTTAGTTTCTTTTCAAACATTTGTTTTGGCTTTTCACATACAGATGATCAGTTGAATCTTGAAAGACTAGAGAAACCAATGTCAATGTGCCTTTTCTACAACCCTGTAAAAGGAACGTTTAAAGTGCAGCACGGTGATTTTTTAAACATAACACATGTACATGCATCCACACTCTGCACATACATATATGTATAATCATTAAAGATCACTAACTTTATTTCTCATGCAAGATAATCCCTCTGTTTCACATTACCATCCACTTTGATCATCTTTTTTATGTCTTTCACCGATGTTCCAAATTGTAGGTCGTTTTTTAAGAGATTCATAGATGGTGTTGTGCATTTAGATATACATTATGTCTAGATGCAAATATCTATGAATATAGAAAATCCAAAATTACCTATAACTTGAAACGAAGGGAGTAGCATCTATACATGCAATTCATTAGTCTTTATGAGTACCACACTACAAAATTCCTACAATAGAGAGTGTATAACGTCGTTTGCAAAAGAATGTTATTATGCAATCATCTTAGTGTTTCTACCTTCAAATTTCACCTTAAAACTTTATTTAAGAAATTCTCGTAGCAACACATTGGAGACATCACTTAGTATTTAATTGACAGTGTCATCTATCTCGAGATTGAAAAGGCTACCATAAATGTTTCACTCTCGACAAGATGAGTGTATTGCTGTTGCATTGTGATTGCTAGCTTGTCGAATGTTGGAAGTTGGAACATGATAATGCAAAATTATATGCTATAAGGCTGAGTCCAACAGAGGAGGCAAAAGCATTTTTGCCTCCCCATTTGCTACTGTGCACGTTCGGGATGTCATCCAACAGGAGAGGCAAAGAGTGAGGCAAAGTGCCTATGGAATCTCCTCTCTCCTCGAAGCCATCTGCCGGACGGGAGGGAGAGGAATGGCCGCACGGGACGGAGAGGGAGGAGGAGGAGGCGGCCCGCGGCCGGGAGAACAAGGTCGTGCGCGTCGGCCTCGACCCCCGCCACCGGCCGCGGGAGGGAAGGTGGAGGCGGTTGCGGCCCGAGAGGAGAAGGCCGCGCGGCGGTGGTCCGGAGAAGAAAGTGGAGGCGGCGGCAACCTGGAAGGAGGAGGCATCCCCGGCGCCGTTGCGCCTACTTGAGCCATCGTGGCGGCCCCGTCCTTAGAGGCCGCCGGTGTGCCCCCCTTCCTCAACTCCGGCGGGCGTGGTCCCTTCCCCTGCGCGGATCGAGCTGTCCCGGCTTCTTCTCCTGCCGCCTACCTCCCTCGGCGGTGTCACGGTGCCATCCTCCATCGATTCAAGCTCCTCCATCACTGAATCGACAGCCATCGTCGTCGATTGAAGCTTCGCCGCCGCTGATTTGAGCTTCGCTGCCACTGATTCGAGCTCCGCCGGCAATGCCTCGTGGTGCTGTCGAGCTCCTCCCGGCGGGCGCGGATGGGCTGCTGGCGCCTCTCTCACTCCGCCTCCCTGCTCCCTGGGCGGGCGCACAAGGGTTGGCCGGCGACCGTCTCGCTCCACCTTCCTCCTCTCCCGCCCGACGCGCGACGCTGGCCCTCACCTTCCCGCGGTTTTTTCCCCTCCTCTTCCTCTTCGCTGTTGGAGAGACCAACATTTTGCCTCTTCAGCCTCTACTGTTCACGCGAGGCAAAGGACTATTTGCCTTCCATTTTTGCAATGCCTTGTTGGACTTAGCCTAATAAGAAATGACAATACTATAGATGCACTCTATCAGCACTATAAAAATTTGTAAAAATACATTTAAAGAAATGGATCAGATTTATGAAATTCGGTTTCCGTTGTCACTTTTGACTTTCTATTTAATGTTTCACCATTTTTTTCTTGGAGCATCTGTTCAGATTGTTAGAAATAGATGTCATGCTTAAAGTTTTGTAGTAAAAGTCAAAAATAGCCATTCTGAGGAAAGTAAGGTTTGATACATGAATAGTTTTAGCTAATCGCAAATGTTTAAATAGCATAAGCAAAAAGAAATTGATGTTTGAACTTCAACGATGCTGCAACTTGTATGACACATTCAACTTGGGGTTTTTAAGTATGACTATCTTGAAACACATTGTTGTAATCCTCTTATCAGTTTTATATATTTATATTTTTGACCCTACATTTCAACAACTACAAATCGTAATAGTATTATGGTCAAACTTCAAGGTTCTTCTAATTTGCATGTGCTGAAATTATTGTTTCATAATTTTTTATATAGTTCATTGTATCAATTGAAAACATGACTAAGGTGTAAGAACAGTATTGTGCGCCGTAAAAGGAAACTTTGCTAGTTAAGTTAAAAATGAGATAGATGATGGAGTCGATATGACCAAGAATTCCAGAAGAGAGCATGCAAGAGGTTTATGGATTGACCTGGTGGTGGTTTATCATCTCTAGGGTGTAGTAGCTCCATCTAAATGGATTTCACCAAGGGGCAAGGGCATAATAAAAAAGAAAGCTATCATGACCGAAATACTCCTCGGTCAAATTTACAGTGTGCTTTAACTCTGTCCTAAGTCACCAAATTTCGCAAGATAAACAAAAAATAGCAACATCCACTTATTTTTTTCTAATCTATCATACACTATAGATGTTAATAATATATGTATCTTGAAACTTGATCAAAGTTAGAGCAGTCTGATAATTTGGAAGTAAGAGGACGGCAGGCAAAATATCCAAAGTGATGGCAAAACCTTTTCCTCGTCTCTCTGTGCAAGTTGCAAGTGAAGATTTTTTTTTTAAAAAAAAAGGTGCAAGTGAAGAGTGGAGACATAAACAAGGATGAAGCGTACAATGCTGCAATGCTATCCTGAAACTCACCTAATCAGATGAAAGATCTGGAATTTGCAATCTCACTATTACTAATTGAAGCCTCCACATGAAACCACCTAGGAATCCTAGGTGGATAGTCTAAGAAAATAGAAGCCTCCACATAGAAGCTTCCACACGATGCCACCTAGAATCCTATGTGGACACTCTAAAAAAATATCATTAACTTTAATAGCCGTTGGATGTATTTTGTTTCTAAAATTACCCACCTATACCATTATGAAGAATTAGCAAAAATAACCCTGTTATATCTTTGTATAAATTATCCACATGTGCCACTATAGAAAAAAATTAAATATAAACCATCTCTCGGTCACATCTAACACAATAAATCTTTTTGCTTCAATTAAAAATTACCAAATTATCCTATCGTGCCTGCCATTAAGAAGAATTAACAAAAACAACTCTCTTATATCTTTGTCTAAATTATCCACACGTGGCACTGCAGAAAAGTTGAATCTAAATCATCTCCCAGTCACATCTAACACAATAAATTCCTTTGCTTCAAATAAAAAATTCTCCAACTATCATATCGTTCCTGTCACATGTAATGTAATGTAACATAATTAGTCTCTTACCTTTTATCTCTTCCCCATGTTTAAATCATAAAAAGAATCTATTCTAAAAGGATCTCTAGATAATACAACTAAAAAGCTAGAATGTACGTGTATATCCATGCCGATTAGATTTTTCTTGTCTTGAATCTCTCTTTCATACTTTAATCATAAAAAAATCTATCATAGCAGGTTGTTAGCTAATACAACAAATTATATACTTTACCCGTTCATATATAAAGTTATACAAATGAGAGATGTCATCTTTCGAGAAACATCTCTTTTGTGTACTGCTTCCATCAACTAGGGATTGCTGTTACTTTCACCAACGAAACTAGATCCCCTACTGCTATTAAACAGAAATGTACGATCAACCTAAGCATTCTTCTATGGTTGTGTGCTACAGTTAGATTAATTTTTAATGACATAAGTTACGGATACTAATTTATTTGTTTATTATTTGTCCTATTGCATGCTATAGTTAGATTATTTTTTCATTGTATATTCTATGACTACTAAATTATTTGTTTATTGTTAGGTCTGCTGCGTGCTATGAATAAATGACTTGCTTCTCAAAATTGTTCTCAAATGTTATTATTTTCAATTCTTTCTATCGAATTATATTTTACTTGATTGTTCTTTGTGTATCATAACTTATGTATAGAATTTTTTCAAATTCGTGTATTATGTCTTTTGTATGGAAAAATAGGACAATTAGATCCATCACCATCTTTTACTAATGCAGTTGAACAAGTTGCAATGGTGAACTTTCTTAAAAAAGTTGCAATGGTGAATAAAACCTTAAATGAAATTAGACCGGGAAAGGAATTGTGGAGCATCAAGAAAAGTGTAATCAAATTGTGGATATGTTAACAAATAATACACTGGTGAAACCTTTACATATAATGATCAGAACAATTCATAGTTATTAGTTATTCATTTATAAATCATAAACTAACCAACTTCATTTTAAATGCAAATATTACGTGGTTCAATTCTAGAAGACTGACCTCTAACACACACATATACTCAAATTAAATTATTTATTGATAAGTGCTACATGGGGAGCAAACTGTAACATGAAGAAGATAAGAAATACTGAGATTTGTGTCTTATTATTGCGGTGGATATTTCAATAAAACATAGTTAATTGTACTGATTATTTTCAAGCATATTATGCAATACAATCTTAAAATTACAAGGATATCAAATTATGCTGACCAAATGCTAATTAATATATTATATTTACAGTCTATGTTGCAAAATTATGTGAACCTAATTATGAAGCTCCTAACAAATGTAAACAATAATTACTACTATTAAAGTAAGGTGTTATCCCGTGCGGAGTCACATGTTGACGGACTGGTGAAGACCAAATTAAAAAGCCCCATCACGTCAATCATTTTGGACGACCAGTCTGACCCTTGGTATTTGGTAGCTTTTTGGACGACCAGTCGGACCCTTGGTATTTGGTAGCTTTGAGCCAAGCCATCAGCCTTGCCTCATTTTTTTTTAAAAAAACTCATTTTTAGTACCTACCAAGCAAACAGATGACTGCTACTGGGCAGGGCAGGGGCAGCATGCAGCCACGATTTGTGTGGTAGTCCCCCGTTCCTGGCGCTGAAGTAAAAGATCACGTTTCTGCACCTTGTTTGTTTGGCTTATCAGCCACCAGCCAGCAGTACTTTTCTCTCAGAACAAACCAGTAATCAGCAACCAGCCAACAGTACTTTTCTCAAAACAAACCAGCACCAGCCATTAGCCACCAACCAAACGAACATGCTGCTGGAGTGAACAGATTATGCACGAAAAGGAAAACACATCCGGCTCCCGTTCCATCTGATCGGAGACTGAACCCACCTGCACCCAGCCGAGCACGATAGCTCTTCTCATAAGCCAGACACGGCCACACGCCGCAGCCTGCAGCCACCCACAACCACAACACACACACCCACAACCACAACACACCTACTCTCTTAAAAATTTCTGTTTTCGCTTCAAAACAATTTCTTAAAAATCGCCAAAAAGTTCTTCCGAAAACTTTTTGTGCACAAAAATTTAGTCAATTTTTTTTGTTCTGCTTTCGCTTAAGACAATTTCTTAAAAATTGCCAAAAAGTTCTTCCGAAAATTTTTTTTGCACAAATTTAGTAAAAAACTTTTTGATATGTTTTCGCTTCAAAACAATTTCGAAAAAATTGCCAAAAAGTTCTTCTCAAAACTTTTGGTGCACAAAATTTAGTAAAAAAACTTTTTGTGCAAAAAAAACTTCCGAGAAGGCATCAATTTTGTTTATAGTTTTTCCGATCATTGTTTTTTCTGTTATTTTTATTTTCTTTGCGGAACCGAGTTTTGACTTTGTTTCTTGACCGTCGGGCGGACCACATGGCACGCATGTGGGTGTCGGTCGGAAATCGCCCGTTCGAAAGCTTCCCACCGGGCGACCGTAAATTTGATTCCCCCTACTAGTCTATCAACTCGTGCCACCGCACGGACTAGAAATTGTTAATAATTATAATTATCTATCTCATGCTCTCATTCATCTATTACATATTCTAATAAATTGTAATAGTCTGTTAGATTTTTTTCCCGTAGCATATCACCTCCACATGTGTTTGATTTGTATCTAATCGAACACTATATTTTAAGCTATGAACAATATAAAATTTAGCATTATTATCTGTCTCTCATTCATGAATATATGAGTATATTACGACACACATTATGGGAAGTATTTTTTATATAAATAATATATTTTTGAGAAAACATAAATAATATATTAATAATTATAGAAAAAGTAATTTAAAATTTTATATTGATGCACTTTAAGATCTTATTATAACTATATGATTTAGATTTAGATTTAGGGGTTACTTTAAATTTAATAAGCACATAAGTGGACAATTCATATGCAAATTTAGGGGAGTTATTTGATATTGTTTTTATATTAGCATAAGTGGGTAATTTACATGAAAATTAAAGGTTAATTTACATTATTTGTATAATCGCATATGTAGGTAATTTAGATACATATTTAGGGGTTACCTTGGTCTATTTTCATAATGGCAGAGGTGGGTAATTTATTCGAAAGATAACAGATCCAGCAGGTATTATGATCAGAGATATTGAATTGTATCTAATCGAGCACTATATTTTAAGCTATGAACAACATAAAATTTGGTACTCTTATCTGGCTCTCATTCATGAATATATGAGTATATTATGACACACATTATGAGAAGTATTTTTATATAAATAATATATTTTTGAGAAAAACATAAATAATATATTTTTGAAAAAAACATAAATAATATATTTTTGAAAAAAACATAAATAATATATTAATAATTATAGAAAAAGTAATTTAAAATTTTATATTGATGCAATTTAAGATCTTACTATAACTATGATTTAGATTCAGATTAAGGGGTTACTTTAAATTTCATAAGCACATTAGTGGATAATTTATATGCAAATTTAGGGGAGTTATTTGATATTATTTTTATAGTAGCATAAGTGGGTAATTTATATGAAAATTAAGGGTTAATCTGCATTATTTTTTGTAATGGCATATTTGGGTAATTTAGATACATATTTAGGGGTTACCTTAGTCTATTTTCATAATGACAGATGTGGGTAATTTATTAGAAAGATAACAGATCCAATGGTTATTATGATTATAGATATTGAATTGATGGCTGGATGTTTCTGATTTTTGTGAGGATTTAAAGAATTTCTCTATTTTTTTAGGCTGTCCACCTAGGATCCTAGGTGGCATCACCTGTAGGCCTCAAAAGGAGCCTCATAATAATTGAGCCACCGCACGCGCTAGAAAGAGCTAATAATTATAATTATCTATCTCATGCTCTCATTCATCTATTACATATTCTAATAATTGTAATAGGTCTAGTTAGTAACAATTTTTTCCCTTAGCATAGCACCTCCATATGTGTTTGATTTGTATCTAATTGAACACTATATTTTAAGCTATGAACAACAGAAAATTTGGTATTCTTATCTGTCCCTCATTCATGAATATATGAGTATATGATTACACACAGTATGAGAAATATTTTTTTATATACATAATAACATTAATAGTATATTTTTGAGAAAAATCATAAATAATATATTAACAATTATAGAAGTAATTTAAAATTTTATATTGATGCACTTTAAGATCTTATTATAACTATATGATTTAGATTCAGATTTAGAGGTTACTTTAAATTTAATAAGCACAGAACTGGATAATTTATATGAAAATTTAGGGGGTTATTTGATTATTTTTTATAATAGCATAAGTGGGTAATTTACATGAAAATTAAGGATTAATTTACATTATTTGGTATAATGGCATATGTGCGTAATTTAGATACATATTTAGGGGGTTACCTTGGTCTATTTTCATAATGTCGCGAGGTGGGTAATTTATTAGAAAGATAACAGATCCAATGACTATTATGATTAGAGATGTTGAATTGATGGTCGGATGTTTCTGATTTTTGTGGGAATTTTAAGGATTTCTCTATTTTTTAGGCTATCCACCTAGAATCCTAGGTGGCATCACCTGGAGGCTTCAAAAGGAGCCTCCAATTAGTAATAGTAAGATAGCAGTCAAGTGATCAGTTTAAGCCTAACAAATTACGATTCTTAAAAAAAGCCTAACAAATTACAAATTCCCCCGAGCTCACCAACCAATCCATCACGTGCCCGGACGAGTCCTATATAAAGCAGAGAGGCCAGCTTTGCGGCAGCACACAACCAGAGCAGAGCAGCAGCTAGCACCCGACCAAAAGCTTCCTTTGCAGCTCATCACTCGCGTTCCCCACCCACAGGGCCACAATAAGCGTCGCCTCGCGCGCGTTCCGGTCGCAGCAGACACGTCTCCTGCGTCGGCGATCGGCATGGAGGCTAGGGACGCCATGGACATGGAGAGGGGCGAGCGCGCGCCGCTCCAGCTGCCAGAGGTAACTACCGCTCGCAAAGCCACATTCGCGGTTAGCCACCGAGCTCTTCACAGAATGATCAGGCCCGGCATTGATGCGTTGTTGGTTCAAGCAATTGCAGCATTCCAGTCGTCTCATCGATGAACGGAAAACTGCTGGTGTAGATTTTAGTTTTCAGAGCAACTGGGGGTCACAGGAGTTGGGTACCTGGGCAGCACGCCATCAACATTGACCGAGTCAAACATAGTGAAACGAGAAACAAAATTGATAGTTTAACTGCTCTATATAATTGCTAGGCAGTAGGCACATAAATTGAGCTTTTCTTTCTCTTCTTTTTCCTTCACCTGTTCGCTTGGCTTATCAGCCACCAGCCAGCAGTACTTTTCTCTCGCAAGAAACCAAGTACCAAAGAACTAGCCGCAACCAAGAAGAAGAGATTTTCTCTCGAACAAACCAAAGACTACCATCATCACCACCAACCGAACAGTTTTCATAGAGAAGGTTCCAGGAAAAATCGACAAAAAGACATGGGTACACACTTATGCTTGTCACTGTAATAATATACTAGTCTTACTTTCCTCAACAGACAAGCACAAGAGAAACGCTGTTGAGTGTTGATACATGTAAATGGCATCCACATCATACTAGTCCATCATATCCATGACCATTCAACATTCAGCCAGTAGGATTAGTAGGTTCTCCATGTTGCTAACAATTTGAGGATTTTCTCTATTAAGTGGAGCAACGTGCAAAAGATTGAGGACGACAGACTGAAAGTGCCGCTGTTGAAGAATAAAAAACGCGCAGGCAGCAAGGCGCCAGCATTTGTTCTAGGTGAGCAACATATAGATGGCCAAAAGGGCCAGGCCCCATGGGCCAGGACGGGCACGACCCGAAAAAGCACGGCCCTAGCACGGCACGGGCACGACACCATAGTGCTAGTGCCGGCAAGAGGCACGATCTCGATAGTGCCTAGGCCGCAGGTCCGGCCCGGGGCACTAGCATGGGCACGACACGACTAATGAGCCGGCACGATGGTGGCACGATAATTCCTATAAACTTGATATTTTTAGCAGCGCATGACGCCGTCGCCGGGACCAGAGCATCCCGTCCACCCTCGAGATGGCATTTTTGATGGATTTATAATCAATTTGATTTATATGTTGAATTTTTTATGATTTGTGTGATGTTTTTTTTTGACATTTGCATCTTGATTCGCTCCATTCTCTTGTAGCACGATAGTGCCTCGTAGTGCCGTCGGCACGGCACGGCACGTTTGAGATCTCATAGGGCCGTGCTAGTGCCTCAACCTTGGCACGGTAGCCCGAAGTGGCACGACACGGCTAGGCACGAGCACGACATAGTGCCGTGCTGCTTAGTGCCGTGCCGGATAGTGCTAGTGCCGTGCCGGGCCGGCACGGCCCGTTTGGCCATGTATAGAGCAACCCTCTGCACGTTCACAATTCTACCCTTCTTACAAATAAAATTATAGTTTTATTGCAATAATGTACGATAAAAAAATCTAAGAAACATGTGTATACTAATTACGTCTAGGGTTCGAATGCCTGGAGAGCACAGGGTTCTTTGGCATCTCCACGAACCTGGTCATGTACCTGGAGAAAGTCCTCCATGGCAGCAACCTGGCCAGCGCGTCCAAAGTCACTATGTGGACCGGCACCAGCTACCTGACCCCGGTTTTCGGCGCCATCATCGCCGACGCCTTCTTGGGCAACTACAACACAATTCTCATCTCCCTCATCATCTACCTTCTTGTAAGTTGTAGATCATTCATCTTGATCCTTGGCTCGCGCATTGATCAGTCACGAAAATGTTGCTAACGGATTCTATGGGATGTGCAGGGAATGATGTTCGTGACCTTCTCGGCGTTCCTGCCAACGGCTGCGGTGCTCGGCGGCTCCTCGGTGTTCGGCGCGCAGGCCATTGCGTTCATCGGGCTGTACCTCGTCGCGATCGGGAGCGGCGGGGTGCGCTCGTCGCTGCTGCCGTTCGGCGCGGAGCAATTCGACGACGACAACGAGAAAGACCAGGAAAGCAAGGGGTCATTCTTCAGCTGGTTCTACCTCTCGCGTCGGCTTCGGTCCGATCGTCTCCGGCCTCTTCATCGTGTGGATCCAGGACAACATCAGCTGGGGCCTCGGCTTCGGTATCTCCACCACCTGCATCGCGCTCGCTTTCGGCGTCTTCGTTCTCTCTACGCCCATGTACAAGCGCCGCATGCCCACCGGCACTCCGCTCAAGCGCCTGAGCCAGGTCATCGTCGCCGCCTGCCGGAAGATTAGCCGCAAGGTGCCCGCCGGCGAGGGCATGCTCTACGAGGTCAGCGACAAGGTCACCGGCACCGAGTCGGATTTTGAGTAGGTAACTGTTGGGGAAGTTGGTCTTCGGAAGCATCGCCCCCGTCCGCCCGCGCTGGCACTCTCGGTCTGCTTACGGCTTCGGTCTGGCGGGATGACCATTCGCTGCACAGGGCACTAATGAAACACTAATGCCGCTTATGCCTCATGAGTATCGTTGTGCAGGAATGACCCCTTGTGGTGGCGCCTACCTTCGGCGCCGAAGGTGCTGACGGCCGTGCTCCGGTGACGAAGGCCCGGGAGGGCCAGGAGCGGGGGGCGCCGGCCGAGGATACCGCGTCCGGGGCCGGCGGCGGCGCGGACAAAGCGTCTCGCGGAGGCTCGACGCTCCCCGATCCGGGTCGCCCGCCTCATCACCGAAGGTGCGACGACCCTGGACACGTGGCCACCGCCAACGTGTAAAGTGGGCTCCGGATAAGGCGGAGACAAGGGCGGCCGCGTGTAAAGGCGTTTCGGCCGTACGAAGACACGCTGGAGGCCTGTACGACGCGGGGACTTACTGTTATACCCTTGTAAAGTGTTTAAAGCGGTTTGTCAGGAACGGAAAAGGTGTAATTGAGGCAAATGACTATACCCAGGGGTCTCCTATAAATAGTGAACCCCTTGTAATGAAACGGACACACGGTAATAAGAAGATAGCACCGAAGGCTTCCGCAGGTCGAGCGGTCTTCGGTCTGTTGAGTATTTCCTTGTTTCCTTTACTGTTCTGTTAAGATTAGCGTTTCCTCTCCTCGCACAAGTACAAGTAGAAGGCTTGCGGAAGCAGTCGAAGGGAGGGAGAGAACTCAGGGGGCTGTTGTGTCGGCGTCCACCCTTCGGGCCCGATTTCCACCAACAGTAACGCAGGAGGCCGGCTCGTCGTGGAAGCTCTGCACCGTGACGCAGGCGGAGGAACTCAAGATCCTGCAGCGTCTGCTGCCCATCTGGGCGACCAGCATCATCGTCTCCTCGGCGTGCGCGCAGATGAACACACCTTCATACAGCAGGGCAGCGCCTTGAACATGTCCATCATGTCGGTGTCAGTGCCGCCCGCGTCCATGGCATCGTTCAAGGTAGCTTGCGTCTTTACTTGGGTGATGCTCTATGGCAAGGTGATCGTGCCGGTGCTGAGGGGCTTCAGTTCCGGCGGTGACGGCGAGCCATCGCTGCTGCAGCGGATGGGCGCCGGCCGGCTCCTCATGGCCCTTGCAATGGCGGTCTCTGGACTCGTGGAGATGAAGCGGCTCGACAGCGCGGCGCACGGCGAGCAGATCACCATCGCGTGGCAGCTCCCGCAGTACTTCCTGCTGGCCGGCGCGGAGGTGTTCTGCTACATCGCTCAGCTGGAGTTCTTCTACGCCTAGGCGCCGGACACCATGAAGAGCACGTGCACGTCGCTGGCGCTGCTCACCATCGCGCTGGGCAGCTACCTGTGCTCTCATGACGTCATTATCAGAAGATCTTTCGCTTCGCATTTTGGAGTTTCCGTTGCCTTATATATTGCTGCAGATTCAATCGGTGACTGGTGAAGGCAATTAGCAAGCACCGGCTCAACAGCTAGTGAATAGGAAACGTACAGTGGTACAGTAGGAAGAAAATGTTAGATTTTTTTTGCCTTTTTCTTTTTATGTTTCTCCTTTTTTTGAGCATATTTTATGTTTCTCCTTTTGTTAAAGAAACTGCACAGATTCATGTGTCAGCAACAGTTAGTTTCTTTTCAAACATTTGTTTTGTTTTTTCACATACATATGATCAGTTGAATCGCGAAAGGGCCTGTAGCCTATTGGTTATAAGAGCCCTGGTAGCACTTCAGGTTCTGAGTTCGGCTCCCTGTGGGAGCTAATTTCTCAGGATTTAACGGTGCGGGGAGTCGAACTTAGGATTTAACGATGTTTGTGCTTTCAGTGGTAGGCGTAGTTCCCGTCGACTGTGAGGCGCTTGTGGTGACTTCCTCGATCTTGAGGATTTGCCGGCCCAGTCTTCAAAGATGGTCCTAAGGGTAGGGTTTGAGGATTTGCCGGCCCAGTCTTCAAAGATGGCTCTAAGGGTAGGCTGTGTGTTATGAGTCCACTCAACATATACATATATGTATATAATCATTAAAGATCACTAATTTTATTTCTTTTAACATGCAAGATATTCACATCATATAGAAACTCACTATATGATGTCACATTACCATCCACTTTGATAATCCTTTTTATGTCTTTCACCTATGTTTATGACTGATAATCCCTCTTTCCAAATTATAGGTCGTTTTGGCTTTAATAGATTCATAGATGATGTTGTGTATTTAGATATACATTATGACTAGATACAAATATTTATGAATCTAGAAAACCTAAAATTACCTATAATTTGGAACCAAGGGAGTAGCATCTATAGATGCAATTTATTAATTTGGAACGAAGGGAGTAGCGTCTATAGATGCAATTTATTAGTCTTTATGAGTATCACTTTACAAAATTCCTACAACAGAAATACATGCATGATCAAACATTTTAATTGAGAGTGTATAATGTCGTTTGCAAAAGAATGTTGTTATACAATCATCTTAGTGTTCTATTTTCAAATTTCACCTTAAAATTTATTTAAGAAATTCCCGTAGCAACGCTGTAAATAATCGGATGCTCATAGCCTAAGAGGGGGAGGGGTGTCACACCCTGAAATTTCCAATTTCGGGATGTGAATAGAAAGAATAATTAAATAACAATTTTCTCATAATTTTAAAATTTTTCCAACATTTATTTTCTTTACAGGGAATATAGTATAGGAAAAGTCCTTTGTTTGATTTTCTAAATTAAATAAAAAGTTGTGTGTTGCATTCATGCCGATGCATCTAGTGGTTCTTGAGTGCAAAAAGGTTTCAAAAATGCGTCTAGGAGCCGTCCAAAACCTTCCGAGAATTTTCCGGAATTTTCTGGAATTTATTCTCATTTTTCTCCGAGCATTTTCTATTTATTAGAAGGCTCTAAAATCTTTTTCATGAGCACCAAATGCTTTATTTGGATTGTTCATGTCTTCATCTATCTCCAGGAATTTTCCTGGAATTTTTGTGATTTTCGGAGTATTTTTCGTGCCTTTAAACAATTTCTAGATGTTTTCTCGGAATTGTTTTCGCACCGGAAATAGATTCCGAAAAAAAACTATCCTACCGGATTGGGCCGGGCCGAGGCCCGACCCAACCCGCCCGCGCCGCGGCCCGGCCCGCCATGGCCCATCGGGGCCCGGCCCGGCCGCCGCCCGGCCGCCGCCGCCGCCGCCTTCCGTGCAGGGCGTGCCGGGCTCGCGCCCCTATAAAGGGCGCCGCCTCCCCGCCGGCCGCGCGCGCCCCCGCCGCCCTAGGCCGCGCTCACGCCGCCGCCCCTCGCCGCCGCGCAAGCCGCGCCGCCGCACTGCCGAGCCGGCGAGCTCACGAACCAACCGCGCCGCCGGCGTTGACCGCAAAAATCCGGCCGATTCCGTCGTCCTCCGCCCGAGGTGAGCACATCATCGCGATCCTCTCGATCTCCTCTCTCCGTTTTGCATCTCATCCAAGCTCCTAGCCGCCCGGAGTGCCGGCGCCCATGGCCACCAGAGCCGCCGCCCTTGGATTGCCCCTGTTCGGTCCGTCCGTCCCGAGGAGGAAGAAGATAAGGTGGCAGCTTTGCACTTGACCCCCTGCAAAATCTGGAAAATAAGTAGATCCACTTTTGAGTCTTGCACCTTTCCTCGAAAACCCCCTGGAAAGATTAGATTCCTTAGATCCAATCCATCCCAAGCACTTTTACAGATCTAACCCTGCAGTCTATTCTTTTTGCGAGCACTATTTAATGTGTCTTGTGATTCTTTTCAGCTACTCCCTGAAATCTACGGTTAATCGCGACTAGGTCCCTGTAATCTTGTTTTGCTCACCAAATCTCCGTTTTAACTCCGATTTCATCCGTTCAAGTTGCGTTAGGTCCATAATAATGTAAAGCACGCGTTAGTGGAGTGTTTTCACCATGCTTTGGTTTTCTGAAAATAAAATTAATATTAATTTTGATTAATGACTAGCTATGCATGTCTTTTCCAAATAAAAGCTATATAGATCTATATGTCGTTTTCACAAGCAAATTTAATTTGATTAATGTTTCTATCACATGTTTTTGTACATAAAAGTTAATTAGATCTTTATCTCGGTTTTCGTAAACTAAATGTTAATTTGTTTAATGGTTAATTAATCTTTTCGAATTAAAATTTGATTAGGCTTTTACATCGGCTTTTACAATAAATATTAATTTGATTAATGCCAATGCCATCGTGTTTTTAATAATAATATGATCTACGCGAATTACAAAGTTTCGTTTAGATTGTTCATATAGTTTAGTTTTTCTAAATTAAATGTTTAATCGGTTTAATTCATATATGAATCTTTATTAATAAAACTTGACTAGTTCTTTACACCGGTTTCGTAAATAAAGTTTAATATTGAATTAATGTCAACATAGGGTATTTTATTTCTGAAATATCCTTTATAATTGTTTTGTTAAATAAAATGAACCTAGCTCATAGCCTTGCTCTCTCATTTACGCAAAACGTTTGTTAGACGTTCTTTTCTCAGCTCAATCTAAGTGTGATCTTTCCGGTTCTTGCTTAATCTTCCGCAACCATCTCTTTAAAGCTAACCAAGCCTTTCCAAGCACCCTTTGTGTTCTTTAGTGATCCATCTAACCGAGCCTATCCTTTAGTGCGTTCTTTTAAAGCTTTCTTTTGATTGGTGCTTTGTTCTTAGTATATGTGTTTGTTTGCTTTGTGTATGTTTGCGCCCGATGATTGATGCGCTTAGAGTGAACGTCGTTCGAGAAGTTTGGAAGAGCTTGAAGTTGAAGATTCTGAGCAACTACTCTTTGGTTAAAGGCAAGTGTGTCCTTGATTTTGTCCTAAGAACTATACTTAATCACTCATTGCATTGCCGGCATTAATTTTGATGGGTTCCTATTAAGGTTTATCCTAGTCTTTGATTGTCATTCCTTGTTAACCCGGGTTTACATTTATGTTGGGTAGCTATGCTTAGTTGCTATACATGGGTTACGGTGGTTTTAATGAACATTAATGATGAATCATGTTATACCTTTTATGCTATATCTTTGGATGTTAATACAAGACCATATGATTAATCGGAACATGGAGCGACCACCCGGACAACAAAGTGCAACCACAAGGACTATATGGCTCGGTCTTGGCCGAGTAATTAGGGAAGTCTTTGTGTGGTTATTACTCGCATAGTAGGTTGGGGACGGAGGAATGCTTTTATGGCTCTTCTATTCTGGAGCGGTGATGGAACGGAAGACTCTATGGCTTACCGTCCGTAATAGAAGTGTGGTACGAAAGATAGCCTCTATGACATACTACTATGGACTAATACGCACGGGAGGACTCTTTGTAAAGGCCTCGTAGCGTCCCTATGCAATCACACCTCAGTAGTGTGGTATTGTGCCTACTTTTGCACAGTGTGGTTGGGTGCAAAACTCTTCGGAGTTTTTACGCGACTTGTGGGTAAAGATGTACAACCTCTGCAGAGTGTAAAACTAATCGATTAGCCGTGCTCACGGTCAAGAGCGGCCTGGACCCTCACATGATAATTGAACTTGAAGATGGACTTAAATCGCTCTCTCTCTGGTTATGCTTGCCATGTGCTGGTGGCGTATTCCTTACCTTATGCTTAATGTGGGTTGGTATAAACTTATACTTTATTAGTAATCAGGTGCTAATAAAACTTGACCAACTAAAATTGCTTACATGCTTATAGCCAGTCCACTATAAAGCCTTTGCATTCATTCTTTTTTCCCACACTTGCTGAGTACGACAAGTGCTCACCCTTGCTATAAACAATGTTGCTCGAAAGAGGATGCTTGCTTTGAAGTCCGGTGAAGATGTTGCTGGTGCTAGGCGTACGCAACCCCGCCGATTGCCCGTGATGTTTGGAGCCTTCGTTTCCAGGGATAAAGCGTAAATCTCTGATAATCTTTCTTTTTCATACGTGATACTGTTTCTGTATACACTTTTATGTCACTATATGCATGAAACTTGATCCTGGCATGCATATAGGTATGCACTTGGTTTTCTTCGGAAAGTCGGGTGTGACAGAGTGGTATCAGAGCCGTATCGACTGTAGGACGTAAGCCTAGTTAGCACTGGTCGTTTCTTAATGCCTCTTTTGTCCTACAAACCCTCCTTACCTTATCCTTGACCTCTCTGATAAAGGATCTCGCTTCTTAACCATCTTCTTATCTCTCGTACCATGAATTCTCGTTTATATATCTTCACTCTCCTTGAACATCTCTTAGTTCTCGCATGTCCATTCTCTCAAGCAATAACACCCCCTTGATTTCTTGGTAGAACTCGTTACCCTTAATATTCCCGTCTATTCGCACCGCTCTCTAACACATCAGCGCTGTTTTAATTCTTTCTCGAGCTACAGAACTCCGATCGATGTGAAACCAGTTGGGTTAGTTCCTAAATTTCATAAGTGAATTTCTATCAAAAATTCAGCCCTATCCAGTACATTTTTCAGGAGCTATGCCCAAAACATTGGAGCTATCAGAATCTGTAAACCCTGCTGACCTAGTTACCTTCAATATTCTATATCTCGGGCTATAGACCTCCGATTGAGGTAAATCCAATTGGAGTAGTTCAGGAATTTCATCAGCTTCGCTCTGTCCAAAATTCAGCAGTATTCGTTTTGTATCCAAGGAGATACCTACGAATTAGTGGAGCATTCAGAATCTGCCAACACTGCTGACATAGCCATCTTGTTTAATTCATATCTCGAGTTCTGAACCTCCGATTGAGGTGATTCCAGTTGGGTTGAACTCATAATTTTGGCCTCCTTGATCTGGGAAAAATACATTATTTATGGATATCCTTGCTGGGAGATATATCTGATCTATTAGGAGGATACCCCCTGACTATATTAACAACGTGTAGTATCGTTCCCTTAGCTATGCCTTGATTGGTGGAATTGTGTGTTTGCATGATGATGCTTGGTTTTATGGACTTGATTGATTCGTTTCTTTGAAGTGAGTGTTGGTGTATTGTGGGTCTTACATCCGCAATAACATCAGTTGCTTAGTTGGGTTCTTCTTTTGTACCTCCCACCTCCTTGTTCTCCCCCACTCGTTTTGCACTAATCTTGTTCCCTTCGATAATATCTTTACCTACCAACCAGATGGAAAACCAAGGAGGAAACCAAGGAGAAAGCTACGAGAACGGTGATGACTATGGATACAACCAAGATGCGTTATCATTTCCACCCCCGAGGATAAGTATGCGAGTTCATGAAGACGAGCCGCCAATGTTCTCCAGTACCACATATCCCTTAGAAGCCGAAGACCGGATCAAGACAATTGAAGAGAAGCTAGATATGGTACAATGCAATGATGGAGAGAAAGCTTTGTATGCATCTTGGCAACTTACGGGAGCAACCTTCGAGTGGTGGAATTCTTACATCAATGGACATCGGCAACTCCGAGAGTATTGTGTGGAAGGAATTCAAAGACAACTTTATCTTACACCATACTCCCGTGAGTGCGATGAAGCTCAAGAGGAAGGAGTTCCTAAACTTAAAGCAAGGACGGATGACGGTAACCGAGTACGGGGATAAGTTTATTCGGTTATCTCTATATGCCCCAAGATCGGTGAGAGTGATAAGAAGAAACGAGAGCATTTCATCAAAGGGTTGAATGAAGATCTTCAAAGTATACTAAGCTTACACGATTATTCGAGTCTACGGATTTAATCAACAAAGCCATTGGGCTAGAAAGCAAGCTACGGGGAGATCATGAGTAAGAAGAGAAAACGGGAATATCCAGGGAAGCCAATAACAATTCTCACCTACATCATATGTCTCAAGCCCAAGGTTTCCCCGAAGATTACAATGAAGATGCATATCTAGAATATCCTCATGGTGTCACAATACCAGTGATTTATGAGACACCACAGAATCGTCGCAACATTAGGGAAAGTAAAGCTTGTTTTTATTGCAAAGCTGGTGGACACTTTATCAACAGGTGCCCGAAGAAATTTCTTGATCGTCATTTTAAGAGGGAATGGCGACAACGACACAAGCAAGACAAGACCCCCGATACCTAAGGATTATGATATAAGTTAGGCTGTGGAAAGATTTCTGTAATATGAAAGGAAGAATATTGCTGAAGGATATGAAAAGAGTTGAAATAAACCCTTGTCTCTTGCTAGCCTTTTTCGAATCTCGGGACGAGATTCCGTTTAAGGGGGGTAGATTTGTCACACCCTGAAATTTCCAATTTCAGGATGTGAATAGAAAGAATAATTAAATAACGATTTTCTCATAATTTTAAAATTTTTCCAACATTTATTTTCTTTACAGGGAATATAGTATAGGAAAAGTCCTTTGTTTGATTTTCTAAATTAAATAAAAAGTTGTGTGTTGCATTCATGCCGATGCATCTAGTGGTTCTTGAGTGCAAAAAGGTTTCAAAAATGCATCTAGGAGCCGTCCAAAACCTTCCGAGAATTTTCCGAATTTTACCGGAATCTATTCTCATTTTTCTCCGAGCATTTTCTATTTATTAGAAGGCTCTAAAATCTTTTTCATGAGCACCAAATGCTTTATTTGGGTTGTTCATGTCTTCATCTATCTCCAGGAATTTTCCTGGAATTTTTGTGATTTTCGGAGTATTTTTCGTGCCTTTAAACAATTTCTGGATGTTTTCCGGATTTGTGTTTGCACTGGAAAATAGATTCTGAAAAAAAAACTATCCTACCGGATTGGGCCGGGCCGGAGGCCCGACCCAACCCGCCCGCGCCCGCGGCCCGGCCCGCCATGGCCCATCGGGGCCCGGCCAGGCCGCCGGCCCGGCCGCCGCCGCCGCCGCCTTCCGGGCGGGCGTGCCGGGCTCGCGCCCCTATAAAGGGCGCCGCCTCCCGCCGGCCGCGCGCGCCCTCGCCGCCCTAGGCCGCGCTCACGCCGCCGCCCTGCCGCCGCGCAAGCCGCGCCGCCGCACCGCCGAGCCGGCGAGCTCACGAACCAACCGCGCCGCCGGCGTTGACCGCAAAAATCCGGCCGATTCCGTCGTCCTCCGCCCGAGGTGAGCACATCATCGCGATCCTCTCGATTTCCTCTCTCCGTTTTGCATCTCATCCAAGCTCCTAGCCGCCCGAGTGCCGGCGCCCATGGCCACCGCAGCCGCCGCCCTTGGATTGCCCCTGTTCGGTCTGTCTGTCCTGAGGAGGAAGAAGATAAGGTGGCAGCTTTGCACTTGACCCCCTGCAAAATCTGGAAAATAAGTAGATCCACTTTTGAGTCTTGCACCTTTCCTCGAAAACCCCCTGGAAAGATTAGATTCCTTAGATCCAATCCATCCCAAGCACTTTTACAGATCTAACCCTGCAGTCTATTCTTTTTGCGAGCACTATTTAATGTGTCTTGTGATTCTTTTCAGCTACTCCCTGAAATCTACGGTTAATCGCGACTAGGTCCCTGTAATCTTGTTTTGCTCACCAAATCTCCGTTTTAACTCCGATTTCATCCGTTCAAGTTGCGTTAGGTCCATAATAATGTAAAGCACGCGTTAGTGGAGTGTTTTCACCATGCTTTGGTTTTCTGAAAATAAAATTAATATTAATTTTGATTAATGACTAGCTATGCATGTCTTTTCCAAATAAAAGCTATATAGATCTATATGTCGTTTTCACAAGCAAATTTAATTTGATTAATGTTTCTATCACATGTTTTTTTACATAAAAGTTAATTAGATCTTTATCTCGGTTTTCGTAAGCTAAATGTTAATTTGTTTAATGGTTAATTAATCTTTTCGAATTAAAATTTGATTAGGCTTTTACATCGGCTTTTACAATAAATATTAATTTGATTAATGCCAATGCCATCGTGTTTTTAATAATAATATGATCTACGCGAATTACAAAGTTTCGTTTAGATTGTTCATATAGTTTAGTTTTTCTAAATTAAATGTTTAATCGGTTTAATTCATATATGAATCTTTATTAATAAAACTTGACTAGTTCTTTACACCGGTTTCGTAAATAAAGTTTAATATTGAATTAATGTCAACATAGGGTATTTTATTTCTGAAATATCCTTTATAATTGTTTTGTTAAATAAAATGAACCTAGCTCATAGCCTTGCTCTCTCATTTACGCAAAACGTTTGTTAGACGTTCTTTTCTCGGCTCAATCTAAGTGTGATCTTTCCGGTTCTTGCTTAATCTTCCGCAACCATCTCTTTAAAGCTAACCAAGCCTTTCCAAGCACCCTTTGTGTTCTTTAGTGATCCATCTAACCGAGCCTATCCTTTAGTGCGTTCTTTTAAAGCTTTCTTTTGATTGGTGCTTTGTTCTTAGTATATGTGTTTGTTTGCTTTGTGTATGTTTGTGCCCGATGATTGATGCGCTTAGAGTGAACGCCGTTCGAGAGGTTTGGAAGAGCTTGAAGTTGAAGATTCTGAGCAACAACATTTCTTTGGTTAAAGGCAAGTGTGTCCTTGATTTTGTCCTAAGAACTATACTTAATCACTCATTGCATTGCCGGCATTAATTTTGATGGGTTCCTATTAAGGTTTATCCTAGTCTTTGATTGTCATTCCTTGTTAACCTGGGTTTACATTTATGTTGGGTAGCTATGCTTAGTTGCTATACCTGGGTTACGGTGGTTTTAATGAACATTAATGATGAATCATGTTATACCTTTTATGCTATATCTTTGGATGTTAATACAAGACCATATGATTAATCGGAACATGGAGCGACCACCCGGACAACAACGGCAACCACAAGGACTATATGGCTCGGTCTTGGCCGAGTAATTAGGGAAGTCTTTGTGTGGTTATTACTCGCATAGTAGGTTGGGGACGGAGGAATGCTTTTATGGCTCTTCTATTCGGAGCGGTGATGGAACGGAAGACTCTATGGCTTACCGTCCGTAATAGAAGTGTGGTACGAAAGATAGCCTCTATGACATACTACTATGGACTAATACGCACGGGAGGACTCTTTGTAAAGGCCTCGTAGCGTCCCTATGCAATCACACCTCGGTAGTGTGGTATTGTGCCTACTTTTGCACAGCGTGGTTGGGTGCAAAACTCTTCGGAGTTTTTACGCGACTTGTGGGTAAAGATGTACAACCTCTCGAGTGTAAAACTAATCGATTAGCCGTGCTCACGGTCAAGAGCGGCCCGGACCCTCACATGATAATTGAACTTGAAGATGGACTTAAATCGCTCTCTCTCTCTCTCCGGTTATGCTTGCCATGTGCTTTGGTGGCGTATTCCTTACCTTATGCTTAATGTGGGTTGGTATA
This sequence comes from Cenchrus americanus, assembly GCA_947561735.1. Classification (NCBI taxonomy): domain Eukaryota; kingdom Viridiplantae; phylum Streptophyta; class Magnoliopsida; order Poales; family Poaceae; genus Cenchrus; species Cenchrus americanus. The sequence goes on along the minus strand of OX387241.1, from coordinate 24,090,356 downwards.
AACTTATACTTTATTAGTAATCGGTGCTAATAAAACTTGACCAACTAAAATTGCTTAAATGCTTAAAGCCCGAGTCCACTATAAAGCCTTTGCATTCATTCTTTTTCCCACACTTGCCGAGTACGACAAGTGCTCACCCTTGCTATAAACAATGTTGCTCGTAAAGAGGATGTCGCTTTGAAGTCCGGTGAAGATGTTGCCGGTGCTAGGCGTACGCAACCCCCGCCGATTGCCCGTGATGTTTGGAGCCTTCGTTTCCGGGATAAAGCGTAAATCTCTCGATAATCTTTCTTTTTCATACGTGATATCGTTTCGTATACACTTTTATGTCACTATATGCATGAAACTTGATCCTGGCATGCATATAGGTTTGCACTTGGTTTTCTTCGGAAAGTCGGGTGTGACAAGGGGTGAATTAGGAAACTTAAAAACTTAACTTATTGCTTCCACTAATTTGCATAAAGTAAACTAGATCATTTCTATCTAGATGTGCAATCTAAGGTTGATCTAGTGTGAAACCCTCATCTCAAAACAAGTTTTGCAACCTATAACCATTCCTAGCATGATACTTTTCTAGGAAAGTAAAGACAAACAAAGATTGCAAGAGAGTAATGCAGAAACATAAAGAGGGATGAGAGGAAGCAAACTCTTGATACACGATTTATCTCGTGGTCTCGGTAGGCACTAAGCCACCCCTAGTCCACGTTGTTGAAGCACTCATACAAGAGTATTGCTTCCCAGTCACCAAGTCTCTCCCAAGAGCACCACTTGACTCGCCACTAAGGCACTCACCAAGCTCCCTTGATCACCTTGATGCCGCCTCCGCTAAGGAGCTTCTCCACCAAGGAAGGGGTCTCAACGTGTGACCAACCGCCCAAAATATACCTGAGCACTTTTATCCCGTCCCGACCCGGCCCGCCCATGAACCTTACTGGACGGGCGTGGGCAGAGACCTTGAAGCCCGCGAATTTTTTTTGCCGTTTTTGGGCCGAGCCCGGTCCGAAATGCTGTTTTAGTTATTTTACACTATAAAATGTGAAACGGTCCACCCAAGCCCGGGCCCGGCCTGAGCCCAGCCCGAAAATTGAGGCCTGACACGTCCCATGGGACGGTCATGGACAGGATTTTCTCAGCCCGAAAATCCCGAGTTTTTTTCGGCCCGACCTGTGGAATGCTCAGGTGTAGCCCAAAATAATTCCGTATTATCGCCTAAACCCATCAAATAGGCTCTTAAGCGATAACACAGAGTTACTTGGTCGTTGTTTGCCGGGTCAAGTCCGGTAAATCACTTACTTACAACAGGACCAAAGAGCAGTATACATCAAAACTCACATGAAGACTAGTCCGGAGTAATTAAGCAAATTAATCCAAACCGGGCCCACTTGGGGGTCCATTTATTACAAATCAGTGTTCATCATAGCACGATAAAGTTCAGAGTTCAAAACAACGGAAATCTAAACATCGATATGACATCACAAGAGGCCATCCATGACATCATCACTCCTCGTCATCACCCTCGATCCACTAGAGCTCCCATCAAGGCGGGATCTCTCCAGGCCACACATCATTCATTACTTCACCTGGAAACAACATAGATAGCAATGCTGAGTATATTAATACTCAACAAGACTTATCCATTGGGTGATAACTACATCACCAACCTCTAGACATGAAAGGCTTTTGGCTAGTGGGTTTGTTTTACCAAAAAGCGACTAAAGGTGGATCCTTACTTTCAACTTTTTAGCTCAAGTTCTAGTGACTTAACCATTCTAGGTAAGCACTTGTGCTAAACAAGCAGTTGTACATGCAATTAAGCAAACATCAGTATTATCCATCTGCTCCATCATTAAGGAATCATGATAGCCAATTTGTTAACCAGTCTCGAGGTAATGGTGAGAGGCCAACGATCGATCGATTAATAACCTTTCAAGGTGGACCTAAACACATGGGAGGATGCATACCCCAAAAAGACGACTACAAAGGGGGTGGAGTACACACCAACCAGGCGGTTCTCGTCGATCTTTGGGTTAGGATGAATAGCTATAGTCCTGGGTACAAGGCTCAATGGACGCCCATGTAGAGACACACCACCTCTTGCACATGCACCCCTCCTCCCAGTTTCAAGTCGGGCAGGCGATCACTCAAGTAGTAACAAAGAACATCCCTCACTGCCTCAATCAGGTACTAGGCTTACCGGTCCCATTCCCAACATGTGCTTAGTACGTTCAAACGCTTAATGAACAAAAGCCACTGGACTGGAGCCCAGATCCCATGCTCTTAAGTCTTACATGTGAGCAAACCGGTTTATCCAAGTGTTATGATTCCAACATAAGAACCTATATCTTGAGAGTGACGAGCATCACTCGACTTGTACCGGGTCCTTATAACATTGCAACTATCGACCTAGCATACTAGTATAAGCATAGGTGCATAAGGATCATGCATCTATGGTTTCAAAACAACTCCTAAAACGTAAATGCACAAACATAAACATAGATAGTTGTATGAGTTGGAAAAGTTAGGTTATCCTCCGGGCTTGCCTTCTTCAGCGAGGTTATCCTGAAGCTCTCCCGAACTCTGGTCCGGGTCTTGATTCACCTCCAGCTGGTTCAACTCTCCTCCGGATCCTTCCTCGTCACCAACAGGCACGAGAGCGTAGCTACCGTCAGGGAGTTCTACACGAAACATTGAAGGATCGGATGGCGACTAGAGAGGGGGGAGTGAATAGGAGCCGGTAAAAATTCTTCTCAAAGAACCCGGCCTATACCCTAGTCAAATCCCGGTCACACACAAGCGATGGATCAAATCACACACCAATCGCCAAGACAACGAGGTTATGAATCAACCTCTAGTCTTAGGAACGATTCCTTGAAGCACACGCGGAAGCACGAAAGAAGGAAGGGAGGAATCGAACCAAGGAACAAAGCACTCAGGCTCTGGCGGACCGTCTGGCCAGGTGGGGCGGACCGTCCGCACGGGCCACGCGGACCGTCCGACTCGCCGCCGCGGACTGTCTGCACACACACCGCGGACCGTCCGGCCCTGCGCCGCAGACCGTCCGAAAAAGCAAACAGAACCTCCAGAGACGACCCCAAATAACGGACCGTCCACGGGGAGCACGCGGACTGTCCGCCAGGCACCCGCGGACCGTCCGCCCGGTACACGCGGACCGTCCGAAACTTCGCCCAACGAAAACTCAAAGCCACGATGGATCAAAACAAAAGGCGAGCAAGAACACAAAGAACACCCGACGAACAGGGACGGCGCGGACTGTCCGCCTGGTCCTCGCGGACCGTCCGCGAGGTGCAGACAGAGCAGAAAACGCACGACCCCGAAAGTCAACTCCCCCAAATCATCATCGAATTTCCCAAACGATAGAAGCTATAGAGACAAGGGTTTGGGGACTTGAAAAGCGTCACACAAGGATGCTATAGCCCAAAAATCTTGCCTCCTAACTCCCTAAATCACCGGGAATCGCGAATCCTTTGAGCACCACCAAAAACTAGCGCACCGAACGAAAATCCTTGAATCGAAGTGGTTTCCCGGTGTTTGAGGGCACAAGATCAATCACAAAGATGCACGACACATCTATCCATGTTTCCCTCAAAGAAATCCGGGGAGAAACCCACTCAAATCCGCGGAATCACACCGAGAACAAAGGCACCAAAAACAAGCACGAAAAAGACCACGGAAAACACAACGTCGAATCTTCTATACAAACCAGGAAAGATTCACAAGGTCTAGCATGCCGCCCTAGCATCCATCCCTCTCAACAAATCTCTCATGAAGCTCTCATGCTAGCCTAGAGAAAAATGGAGAAGAAAATAGCTACGAAAAATGAGAAATGGGAGGGGGGAAATGAAACCCTAAGTCGCGGAGAGAGAGAGCCATCCACACACACTCATGGCTTATATATTGGGTCCCGCCGGTGTGGGAAATGACTTGACTACCCCTAACTCAACTACTGGCGATACAACCCACGCAGGGGCATTTATGTAATGTTCGTGGGTCTTGCCATCGGACGGCCACGCCTTCGCCGCACCCCGTGTCCTCCCGACGCAAGCCATGCGATCCCGCCGCGTGTCCTCCGCTTCGAAGCTTCCCGACACGCCCGGATCCCGTCTCCGTCGTGTTGGGTCTTCGGACTTGGTTTTGAGGCCCAAACCAAGAAACCGTCCTCCGATGGTTTTGTGGGCAAACCACCAAACCCCGCGTGCTCGGCCCGGCCTCCCGCCAAGCTTCTTGACTCGACCGCCACCGTGCAACGACTTGATCGTCCATGACTTCGTCTTGCTCGTCTCGCCACCATGTGGCCCGCACCTAGTCCCGCCGTCCACCGGGTCCCTCGAACCGAGCCTACTTGTCTCTCCATATCCCGGAGGCCCCTCAAGGCTGAAGACCTTTCGCGCCCGTTCTTCACCTGCAACAACACGAACTAGGCCGCAGCCTACACCCGCAAACCGAGCCAAGAGTCGGTCCAACACCCGTTGTCAATCACTCATCACTGAGGAGCGGTCATCCATCGACCACCGGGACGCTCCTGGTCCTCAATCTCCCCCTTGATGAGTGCATTGACAACACACAACGTGAAATGAAATTCAGAGAAAGAAAGAAAGAAGAAAGAAAAACAAAGAAGCTCAACTCATGACCAAAACCAAGGAAAGGCAAAGAAAGGTCACAAGCGGAGCAAAGCACAAACTCCACACTGAAAACAGCAAGAAAGCTCCCCCTGAACAAATGCAAGCTCCCCCTGAACATGTGGATGCAAACTTCCAAATTTTAGCTCACCTCTTCTGAATTTTCATTAAGCTCACCTCTTCTCCCCCTTGTTGACAATGTATGAATCAAGGTGAAAATGCAGAAATGCAAAACAAAGCATATAAACATCTACATGAGCTTCTCAAATAGGCCAAATTTAGTGACAAAGGCTAGAAATGAGACAAAGAGCACAGATATGGATCATAACATAGTCAAAGCATTGCCACAAGTAATATATGGAAATATAGGCATATGACAAAGAAAATTTTCAGATTTGAATAAATATATCAAAAGATGGCTCACTTCAAATGTAAAAGCCTATCCATGTCATATTCGAGCCAAAAACATGCATATCATCTAGAGATCATACAAGGATATCCAATTCTCAACAAAAGATCATTGCAAACACCCATAAAGCAAAGCATGTCATGTTAAAGCTCATGAGCCATGTGTCCACTTCGGGGAGACTTCTCCACTGGTGAACATCATGCAACATGTTTGGCACCCATGTGTGAAAGATAAGATATTTTAAGCATAAACATGGTGGGTAGAGCATTTTTCAAGCAAACACACTTCTTTTCAAGATTAATTCATTTCATGGTAGATGAAGTGCCTTTGCGGCAAAAAGGAGCTTATGCTCCCCCATGAATGCAACATAGGCTAAACATTCACAATGATATTCGGCCTTTGGCCCAAATGCAAGAAAAAGACATCCAAGCACAATCTAAGCATAGAAAGCACATTTAGACCAAAACGTGACATGGATACACTACTACACATGAGTGGAGCACATTTCATCAAATTTAGTCAAGATTAGCATTTGATTCAAAAAGGGCTATCTCACAATATATATATCTCAAATATTCCAAGAGCATAGCCTCACATAGCCATTTCTCCACACATATGACCAATATCTCACAAATAGCCAAAGAGACTCAAATAAGGCATATAAAAGAAGCTCATCATCCTAAAATGCAATATGATACAAATGCAACATGATATATGACAAGATGGCTATCCTACCATGGTGTATACATCAAGCAAAGCATGTATATACATCAAAGTAAACATGGTATGATACAAATGGTAACAAACCCCAAGTTCCCCCCGCAAGCGCACAAATGTAGCTTGGTCGACAGGCTTTGTGAAAATGTCTGCAAGCTGATCTTGGGTAGGGACATGGCTCAACACAATGGTCCCTTTCTCCACATTGTCTCTCAAGAAATGGTACCTCACCTCTATATGTTTGGTTCTGGAGTGAAGCACAGGGTTTTCCGCTACGCTTATGGCACTAGTGCTATCACAAAGAAGTGGGATCCGGGTGCACTCCTCACCAAAGTCTCTCAAAGTGTATGAAATCCACAACAACTCGGGAACAACAACTCGCGGCCGCAACATACTCGCCTCGGTGGTAGACCGAGCTACACTAGACGCTTGCGGGAAGACCACGAAACCAATGAGGACCCAAGAAACTGACAGGAACCAGAAGTAGACTTCCTCTCGACTCGACAACCAAAGAAAATCCGCATCGAAAAAACCATGAAGAGAAAGAGTCGAAGAGGAAGAATACCAAAGACCAAGACCAGGGGCAGACTGTAGGTACCTGAAGATCCTCTTGACGGCCTGTCGATGTGATGTCCTCGGCGAAGCCTGAAAACGAGCGCACAGACACACACTGAACTGTATGTCTGGCCTCGTCGCCGTCAAGTAGAGGAGGGAGCCGATCATGCTCCTGTACTCCCGCTGGTCCACTGGTTCTCCGTCCTCGTCCACATCCAAAGTAGTCGTACTCCCCATGGGTGTCGACATAGGCTTCACATCTTGCATCTGGAACTTCCTCAGCATGTCTTTTGTGTACTTGGTCTGATGTACAAATGTTCCGTCCTTCAGTTGCTTGATTTGCAACCCGAGAAAGTACTGCAACTCGCCCATCATGCTCATCTCGAATTCCCCCGCTCATCTCATCCGCAAACTTGGCAACAAGGTTATGTGACGAGCCACCAAAGACAATATCATCCACGTATATCCGCACAATTAACAAGTCATTCCCATGCTTGAGGAGAAACAAGGTCCTATCCACGGTACCCATCACAAACCCTCTCGCTCACCGAAAACCTCTCAATCTCCCATACCAAGCCCGGGGGCGCTTGTTTCAACCCATACGAGCCCTTTTCAACTCCGTACACCCCGTGAAGATACTTCTCACTCTCAAACCCCGGTGGCTGCTTCACATACACCTCCTCCTCTATGACCCCATTCAGAAAAGCACTTTTCACATCCATTTGAAACAATTTGAACCCTTTAGCCACGGCAAAGGCTAGAAGGATTCGAATTGCCTCAAGACGGGCCACAGGAGCAAAGGTCTCCTCATAGTCGATCCCCTCCTTTTGACTATATCCCTGAGCAACAAGTCTGGACTTGTTCCTCACAACCATCCCATTCTCTCCCTCTTTGTTCTTCCAAACCCACTTGGTTCCTATAGGATGGCAATTTGGAGGTGGTTCAACTAACTCCCACACCTGGTTCCTCTTAAAGTTTTCCAACTCCTCATGCATAGAATTGACCCAGTTTCCATCAGATAAAGCATGTCCAATGTCCTTGGGCTCAAAGGTGGCAACAAATGCAGCATGAGCAAAATGAGAGGAATTCCTAGACCTTGACCGTGTAGTACGTTCGTCGATGTCCCCAATGATCCTCGATAGGGGATGCACTTCTTGAATCCGCCGGGGAGCCTCACGCCTCGAGACTACCTCCCCCCTCAGCTTCAGCTTCTCTCGCCTGGTCCTCTTGTCGCACCGTCGTTGTCCATGAAGTAGATGGTCCACGCTCCGTAGTGGTCGTAGGGGAAGTAGTAGGTACACACTCAGCTTCAGGCACATGGTTCTCCCCATCATCATCTCCAGCTTCATCCTTCTCCTCTTCAAAGAGGTCCTCGGCCATCTCCTCGTCACCTGCACATTCAAAGCCAAGAGAGGTACATGGCATTGTCTCGTCGAAGGTTACCTCGCAAGTCTCCATGATTTTGTTAGTCTCAAGGTTAAGCACCCTATAGGCTCTAGAATGGTTAGCATATCCAAAGAAAATCCCATCACTAGACCTAGCCTCAAACTTGTCGAGTTTTCCCTTCTTAAGAATAAAGCACTTGCAACCAAAGACTCAGAAATGACTCACCTTGGGTGCCCGACCATGCATAAGCTCATAACAGGTCTTATTCTTGAAAGCTCGCAATAAAATCCTATTGGAAACATGACAAGCCGTATTGACCGCCTCAGCCCAATACCTCCTAGGAGTCCTGTGCTCATCGAGCATCGTCCTAGCCATCTCACAAAGAGTCCGATTTTTTCTTTCCACAACTCCATTTTGAGGGGGCACATAAGGGGTCGAATACTGATGTTCAAGACCTAGATCACGACAGAAGGCATCAAAACGAGAGTTCTTGAACTCTGAGCCATTATCACTGCGGATAGCTCGAATAGCATTCCCATGCCTCTCATTTTTCAACCTCACGATCAGATCTCGAACAAAACCAAATGTCTCACTCTTATCTTCCAAGAAAAACACCCAAGCATAGCGAGAGTAATCGTCCACCACAACAAGGACATACCACTTCCCACCCACCGAGCGAACTCGACCTGGCCCAACAAGGTCCATATGCAACAGCTCTATCGGACACTCGGTCATGACATCGGTCAGGGGTGGATGGGGAGTGGCTACCATCTTGCCATGCCTACATGAAGCACAAACCAAATCCTTCTCAAGCTTCAACCTCGGCAATCCTCGGACAAGGTCAAGACCACTCAAGCGGGAAACCAAATCAAAGCTCAAGTGTCCCAACCGCCTATGCCATTTCCACAAATCAGAAGAAGGACCAGCCATCAAACAGCGAGCAGGACCCAAAGAATGAGAGAAATCAGCCCTGAAAATCTGACCCTCGGGGATGATCATACAGACAAGATCACCTCGAGAATCCAGCAAACGAGACTCACCAGACTTGAAACGCACCTCAAAACCTTCATCAAGCAACTGAGAAACCGAAAGCAAATTGAAACCCAACGACTTCACAAGAGCAACCCTCTTCAACGTTACCTTGTCACTCACATGCACAACACCCTCAGAAATCACCCTTCCTCGTCCATTGTCCCCAAATGTGATGTACATCTTTTCCTTCACTGGGGTGTGAGGCTGGAGAACCACTTCTTATCTCCGGTCATGTGTCGAGAACATCTGGAGTCGATCAACCAAATGTTCTCCAAGCCTCCTGCCTGTAGTCAGAAACAAGAACGAGAATGAGCTAGCGACTCGACACTGGGGTTAGCACAAAGAAAGTTGAACCAGTGTCGAGCCATCTGCTCAAAAAGAGGGGTTAGCAAACATCATTCCCTTGCCACCAAACTTCCCATGTCCCATGGAAGGAGTACGAGCACCACGAGGGGGAAAACGTGGTCCGTAGTTCCTCTGGAACCCAAAGCTGCGATCATCTCCCCTAAACCTGTATTGAGGACGAGTAGGGGGATATCCAGCAAAACCACCACGAGCCCGACCAAACCTCTCACCGAAGACGCACACTATCACCTCTCCTAACAAACCTCTCACCACCACCTCTCTGTGGGAACCTACCACCCTGAGCTCCAACTCTACCAACACTCTTCACACTTCCCACACCCCGTGGAAGTGGCACTCTAGGCTCAGGAATACCATGAGACTGGCGATACCTATCCTGGTTTGCCTGCTCCCTAGCAAGCCTCTCATCCCTCTTCCACTTGTAGCAGAACTCTTCTAGGTGTCTCTCCTTGCCACAATACTCACATCTGAAGGGGATGGGTTTTGGTTTTGGCTCTGGCTTCTCTCTAGGCTTCTCACCCTTCTCACTCACAAACTTCACCGGTTTCTGGAAGTCATTTGTCTTAGGTGGGAATTTGGGTGGATCTTGGGTTGTGTCAAGCTTGTTGCAAAGGTGGTTGGGCTTTGGTGTGAAAGAGTTCTTGGGTGCTTTTGGAAGTGGGACTTGGATGTCTCCGATCACCTCAAACTCGGGGTTAGACTCAACACACTTCTCATACACACTCTCCCCACTCGTTCTCTCCCACTTTCTCACCCAACTTCTCAAAACCCAAACCACGACCATCGCCTCTCTTGAACTCCTCAATCATGATTTTCAATTGAGGTTCCCGCCGTACAACCAACCCAACACCTTCCTCAAATAGTCATTCTCCTCATAGATGACATCCAAACGGGAAGTAAGTTCAAGATTGCGCAAAGTAACTTCACCACAGCTAGTGCATGCATTGACAACAGGAGATTTCAAAGAAGCTTCCAAAGTGCTAATAGTAGAACGAGCATCAACAAGCTTAGCATGCATAGTAGGACATGATTTACAAGCACCAAGCAAAGTGGATCTAGCCTTAAGCTCATCATACTCAGTCCTAAGAGCATCTAGTTTAGCCAAAGTGGAAGCATTCTTCTCATTAAGCAACTTGATCTCATTCAACCATGCATCACACTCAAGACACTCAACATCATCAGGACTAGTAGGAGCAAGTTTCAAAGAGTCATTCTCAAGTTTCAATTCAAGCAATTTGGACTCTAACTCTCCTACTTTCTCACTAGCATTCTCAAGTTGAGCCCTAAGATCTTTCCTCATCTTCTTAGCATCTCTTAACACACTATCATGGTTGTCAATCAAGCCATTCAACCTAGTGATCTCAGCAAGCAAAGAGTCAGGGTTACGATTTACCTCATCCTCCGAGTCGGAGTCGCTGTCTTCCTTGTCGCTCTTCTTGCTGCTCGAGCTATGGGCCATGCCACAAAAGCCTCCAAGCGCCACACAGCTCAATCCACTGAGGTTCCGACTTGCACTCTTCTTGCCCTTGCGCCTCCCGGCGTCTTCATCTTCATTGCTAGAGCTTGACTCCGCGTTGCTTGAGCTTGAGTCGACGTCGCTTGCACCGGCCACCATGGCTCTTGCCTTGTCCTTCTTGTAGCCGCCCTTGCTCGGTCGCCGCTTGTCCTTGTCCTTGCTCTTGGACTTGCTGAAGTGCTTGCCCTTGGAGGAGTACTTGTCTTCACGCCTTGGGTGCGCCTTGTACTCGCTCATCTTGTACTTGTTCTCCTCCGCTTCCGGGCACTCGGTGATGAAGTGTCCACGCTTGCCGCACTTGTAGCATGTCCCCGAGCTCCGCCTTGCATTCCTCCGGCTCTCATGTAGTCGATCAAACCTCCTTGAGAGCAAGGCCAGCTCCTCCTCGCCCAGCACATCAAACTCCTCATCTGGAATAGACATAAAGAAGACAAGGAAAACTGTCGATAAGAGGGGTTAGATTTTCCCTTTCATCCTCCCACAAGAGCAAGACTATGGTCAGTCGAGCCCTCATGCTTGGATTGCAACTTCCTGTCAACCTCAGCCGATTTGAGCTTAGAAAAGAGGTCATCCAACTCAATAGTCAAATATTGCCTAGACTCCTTGATGGCCTCAACCTTAGCACCCCAAACATTTGGATCCAAGACATGCAAGAGCTTCAAAGCTTGATCATGCTCAGTGTAAGGGAAATCCTCAACATTAGCCTTCATGTTGTTCACGATGGCGGTGAACCTCTGAAACATCGCATCAATGTCCTCACCGGGAAGTTGAGTGAAGTTCTCATATTGCATCCGGTAAGAGACAAAGAGTCGAGCCTTCACATGGTTATCACAACCGTGAGCAACTAACAACTTCTCCCAAATTTGCCAAGCAAGATTCAAATGGCGAACACGCTCAAACTCAGGATCACACAAGCTCCGGACCAAGTGATCAACGACTTTTGCATTTGCCTCATACTTGGCCTTAGCACCGGCATCGGTCACCATAAGAGTATGGATGTTGACCGGAATAGCATAGGTCTTGTCAAGCACAATGAAATCCAACAACTTGCCACGAAGAAAGATCATCATACGAGCCGCCCACTTTTGGTAACCCTTCCCATCGAAGTGCGGCAGACTGCCCCGCTCAGTGTACGCCATCTTAGGATTCGAGACTTGTCAAAGTCACAAAGAATCCGGCACCAAGCTCTGATACCAATTGAAGGATCGGATGGCGACTAGAGAGGGGGGGAGTGAATAGGAGCCGGTAAAAATTCTTCTCAAAGAACCAGGCCTATACCCTAGTCAAATCCCGGTCACACACAAGCGATGGATCAAATCACACACCAATCGCCAAGACAAAGAGGTTATGGATCAACCTCTAGTCTTAGGAACAAGTCCTTGAAGCACACGCGGAAGCACGAAAGAAGGAAGGGAGGAATCGAACCAAGGAACAAAGCACTCAGGCTCTGGCGGACCGTCCGGCCAGGTGGGGCGGACTGTCCGCACGGGCCACGCGGACCGTCCGACTCCGCTGCGCGGACCGTCCGCACACACACCGCGGACCGTCCGGCCCCGCGCCGCGGACCATCCGAAAAAGCAAACAACCTCCGCAGACGACCCCAAATAACGGATCGTCCGCGGGGAGCACGCGGACCGTCCGCCGTGCACCCGCGGACCGTCCGCCCCGCACACGCGACCGGTCCGAAACTTCGCCCAACGAAAACTCAAAGCCACGACGGATCGAAACAAAAGGCGAGCAAGAACACGAAGAACACCCGACGAACAGGGACGGCACGGACTGTCCGCCTGGTCCTCGCGGACCGTCCGCGAGGTGCAGACAGAGCAGAAAACGCACGACCCCGAAAGTCAACTCCCCCAAATCATCATCGGATTTCCCAAACGGTAGAATCTATAGAGACAAGGGTTTGGGAACTTGAAAAGCGTCACACAAGGATGCTATAGCCCAAAAATCTTGCCTCCTAACTCCCTAAATCACCGGGAATCGCGAATCCTTTGAGCACCACCAAAAACTAGAGCACCGAACGAAAATCCTTGAATCGAAGTGGTTTCCCGGTGTTTGAGGGCACAAGATCAATCACAAAGATGCACGAGACATCCATCCATGTTTCCCTCAAAGAAATCCGGGGAGAAACCCACTCAAATCCGCGGAATCACACCGAGAACAAAGGCACCAAAAACAAGCACGAAAAAGACCACGGAAAACACAACGCCGAATCTTCTATGCAAACCAGGAAAGATTCACAAGGTCTATCATGCCGCCCTAGCATCCATCCCTCTCAACAAATTTCTCATGAAGCTCTCATGCTAGCCTAGAGAAAAATGGAGAAAAAAATAGCTGCGAAAAATGAGAAATGGGAGGGGGGAAATGAAACCCTAAGTCGCGGAGAGAGAGAGCCACCCACACACACTCATGGCTTATATATCGGGTCCCGCCGGTGTGGGAAATGACTCGACTACCCCTAACTCAACTACGGCGATACAACCCACGCGGGGGGAATTTATGTAATTTTTGTGGGTCTTGCCATCGGACGGCCACGCCTTTGCCGCACCCCGCGTCCTCCCGACGCAAGCCATGCGATCCCGCCACGTGTCCTCCGCTTCGAAGCTTCCCGACACGCCCGGATCCCGTCTCCGTCGTGTTGGGTCTTCGGACATGGTTTTGAGGCCCAAACCAAGAAACCGTCCTCCGATGGTTTTGTGGGCAAACCACCAAACCCCGCATGCTCGGCCCGGCCTCCCGCCAAGCTTCTTGACTCGACCGCCACCGTGCACCGGCACGATCGTCCATGACTTCGTCTTGCTCGTCTCGCCACCATGTGGCCCGCACCTAGTCCCGCCGTCCACCGGGACCCTCGAACCGAGCCTACTTGTCTCTCCATCTCTCGGAGGCCCCTCAAGGCTGAAGACCTTTCGCGCCCGTTCTTCACCTGCAACAACACGAACTAGGCCACACCCTACACCTGCACACTGAGCCAAGAGTCAGTCCAACACCCGTTGTCAATCACTCATCACTGAGGAGCGGTCATCCATCGACCACCGGGACGCTCCTGGTACTCAAACATGCATATGCAACATTAGTTGGTTAATCTACTTAAGATTATATTTCTGAAAACTAAGATAAAGCTTGGGTGTATGGTTGGACATATTCACCTTGACAAAACCTTAACAAACATTTATTTAAAAAAAGGAAAAGGTGTTGGTTACTTTGATGGTGATTGTGTGCCCATCTAAGAAAACATAAAAAACTGTGCATCAAACAACAGGGACATATTTTACATAAGCTCATGTTTCGACCACAAATTTATGAAGCAAAATTCACCACAAACAAAGCTATATACTAAGCATGAAAATTACAACAAGAGGAAGCAACCAAAATCAAGATAAATTTATTTTGGAGAATCTACACATGCACTGGTCCAATAAATTGGTACGCATGCATATATGATATAAACACAACTTCACAACAAAATTTAGCTCCAGAAACTATCTAGATTATTTTATAAAAAATAACAAATTTCAGCCTCATTTACCAAACGTAAATTATTTAGAGCAAACCACAAGCAATTCAGGGCTAAATTTTCTAGCACAAGCTTAACATAGCAAGAATAGATTGCACACCAAAAATTAGGCCCAAATCTTGAACAAAATTTAAACTATGCATTTAACATTTTAAACATGCATAAATCAAAAACAGGTAGTGGTATAGGTCATAAAATCCTATTCTATTTTTTCTGAGATGCATACAAGAATAGCAAGACCAGGTGTCAAAGATGATATACAAAAGATATACTGAAGGGGCTATAAAAAGCATCAAGACAGATTCAAGATAAATAGGAAATAAATAATAACTGAAGATCTACACCATAAACATGCGCCATTTTTCATGCAGAGCCTAGGATGACATGATAAACAACATACCCGAAATTCATCACCAGAACACTATACTAAGCACTAGTTATGACATGACAAACAACATATCCAAATTTTAAACTACAACAAATCTAGCTCAAACTGATATTCAAATTTAACTTAAAAGCTAAGCACAAAAACACTATACAACATTTCTAGAAAGGTAGTCTCATCACAAGGATTCCAAAACATATTTATGCATTTTTCTGATTTTTCTACGATTTTCTAGACATTTTACCATTTTCAGCCTTTTGAACTAAAACTTGAAGAATCTATTTACAAGGGACCCTTAGAAAGAATCAAGAATGCACAACCATGCCTCGGGTTCACAACTAAGTCCTTGGAAATATTTCAATCCTCACAACTAGGCCTTAGCGGCGCAAGGGAGGTTCGCCGGCGACGATGGCCGGCCGGACTTGGTCGGGGATTGGCATGGGATGGACTAGATGCTCACGACGGGTCGATTTCCGGCAGCGGAAGGCTTGGAGGAAGCTCCGACGAGGGGCGGCGGCAAGACAGGGGCGGTGCGGCCCGCCTCTCCTTCAACTTCGGCGCGGGCAATGACAATGTGCGGCGATTCGCGGCTCAGGGAGCTTTGGGGAGGTGTGGAGGAGGACTGGGAGTGATTGGGAGGTGGCGGTGAGGCATGGGGATGTGAGCTCGGGTGAGGTGTGGAGGAGGACTGGGAGTGCTCGGGAGGCAGCAACGTCAATGGCGACCGGCAAAGCTGCGGGTGCGTGAGGGGAGCAATGCACCGCCTTTTATATATGGGGAGGGACATAAGGTGAGCAAGACTTCACCCTGAAGGCTGAGCTCGGTCGTGGGCCTCTGCCGGCGGGCGCCGCGTGGGGACGCGCAAGGCGGTCGGGGACATGGCCACAACACAACACACACACGGCTGCATCGTGGCTCACCTGGGTCGCTCGGAGTAGCGCCCAAGGCTTCAAGCTGTTTTGACGGGGAGACACGGCGACAGGGATTGGCGGACAGTGGTGGCACTTCTCAGCGACGACCACATGGTGTGATGTCGTTGAAGGCATCTAGGCCCCTCATTCGTGTTTTGGTAATTAATGACAATCATTGTGGACTAACATTTTTATTTGAGTTATAAGAATAGGTGTGACGCCCCAGATTTCTAATTACCGTCATTAACGCTAATGACCGGATCACCCGAGTCAAACCGGTCAAACATCGGTCAAACCTAGGTCAACCTGGGCCGTCACCCGAAAACCTTGCCATTGAACCCTATTGAACCCCTTGACCGAGCCTGCACACCCCCGTGGTCAACCCGTGGTCAAAGACACGGTCAAACCCCGCTTAACCGTTGACGTCAGCGAATGTCGTCAGGAACTTTTGCGGCGTTCCCCAAAATTCACCTAAACACTTCAAAATCTACCTTTATGAAAGTTGTCCATCTTGTTGAGGGACACAACTTTCGTGTAGATTGGCATTTCAAATTTTGGGTGGAAAATGGTGAAAAACTTGGTCAACCGCCAGTACCTCCTGTTTCTCAGCACAGGCCGACATTCAATGTTGGCACGACGTTCCTGCAAAATCCGTAGAGAAAAACACCCTAGAGCCTTTGTGAAAGTTGTAGAGGGTAGTTAGATCTACAACTTTCCTGTTGACCACATGTTGCGCTTCTATTCAAAATTTGAGAGAAAAATGTGGTCAAACGCTGCTAGTCCAAAACGTTGCACCCAGCGCGCCGCGCACCGGCGCCCGCCGCGACGCGCGCCGCCGCGCTCCCGCGCGCCGCCCGCGCGCGCCGCGCCGCCGCCGCCGGCCGCCCCGGCCGCGCGCGCGCGCGCGGCCGGCCGCGCGCGCGCGCGCGCGCGCGCGCGCGCGCGCGCGCGCGCCGGCCGCGGCCGCCGGCCGCCGGCCCGCGCCCCGAGGCCGCCCCGTCCCGAGGCGCCCGCGCGCCGAGGCCGCCCGCGCCCCTAGGCGCCCGCGAATCCGTGCCGCGGCATGAATGCTCCCCGCGCCGCCGTACCACGGTCGTGACGACCCTATGTCCCGGCGGTCCGTCCGCGCGCGATCGGCGTGCTTGCGCTCGTGTATAAAGGCCGACGCCCTCGCTCTCGCGCGTGCGCCCCCCCTCCCCCCGCCTTGCCGCGCCGCTGCCCCGCCCCGACGCCGCCCGACCGCGCCGCAAGGTGCGGCCGCGGCGGCCGCCACCGCCGGCCGCCGGCGCGCACGCCGCCGCCCGGGCCGTCTCATCCCCCTCCAGTGCCCCAAACCGATCCATAGCAACCCCTAAGTCCTTCCCCTACCCTCCCCGGCCGGACTCCGGCGAGGCATCGCCGGAGTTTCACCGGAACCGCCGGCCACCGCGCCTGAGGGCCACATTGCAAAGGAGCAGTTATTTCCAGGGGCCTAACTGCAAAAAGCACATCTCCAATAGGAAAGTGAGTTGGCTGATTTTTGTAAATTGCGTAGAAAATCACAGAAAATTCAGAAAAATGTGAAACCAATTTTGTTGGATTCGTGGTGAATTATACTACAACTTTTGTTATTCTAGCCTGAGCTAATTCCTTTTAGTTTTTGCATGAAAAATACAAATGTGAAAACCCTAGATCTGCAATATCTCAAAAACCATGGAACCTCTGTAGCTAATTTTTGGATATGTTGTGTGTTAGGTCATGACTAGATCCTGACCTAAAAATGGCACAAAGTTATCATGTAAATCCTTTTCTAAAAATGTTTTTCCATTTCAGGCAGATCTGCATAAGTAATTTTTCATGTTAAATATATTTATGTTTTTGACACCAACTTGTGCACACTGTCTTATAATATCAAAATACACATCTTGTGAATTAACCACGATTTGTGGATTAAAGGAAATAATTATTCTTGAATTATGCATGTTTTCCTTTGTAAATTAATAAACCAAGTTCAGTAGAGTTTCCATGTGAACATGTTGGCTTTTTAGACTTGTTTAGGACCAGAGAGCATGCACAAGAAAGTTTGGATCATTTTGAGGCCTAATTATTTTTATATGCATTTAAAATGGAATCACTAGATAGCCTTTGTCATTTTCAATAATATTTATTTCCCTAGCATTCAACACTTGCATGTGGGTCCAATGGACCAGTATAGGTGCTAGTAGGCTTAAGAAACACTTCTTTAATTTTTGGTAATTTAATTGCTTAATAAAAAGCTTAAAAGCCCTTTTTAATAATAAAGGGAAATTAATTAAAGAAAAATCCCTAATTAATTCTTTTTCCTTTTTGAAGAGTATTATTTAATACAATTAAAAGATAACTAATTATCATCACTAATAAGAAATTAATTCTTAAATAAAAATATTAATTACACTTTATTTGGAGAAGATAAAAGGAAATGAAGCTTTCACATGAAATGATAAGTATAATAAGAACCTTTATTCAAATGTTTAATAAAGAATTGCATATTGTTCCTTTTTGGAAGAGTATGCTAAATGTATTCTTATCTAGGTGAATGTGTCCAACTAATGCACCCTATGGTTGTCATTTATTGTTTGTGATTAATTAAATTGAAATCATCAAATAAACCCCGCATTGCATCCTCGTGTAGATCTCCCGGCGCCCGTTAGGCCGTACGCGTGTGCGGACGGAGGAGACGGAGGAGGCCGACAGAGACGTGCACCACGTCGTTGTAGAGCAAGACCTGGACCAAGTCCAGAAGGGCCCAAGGCCAACCTTGCCGCCGAAGGCAAGCCCCGGATCATTAACCCTGTTTTTGAAATTTATGCAATTATGTTTGCTACGATTGTGCATTTACGTTTCAGGAGTTGATTTGAAACCCTAGATGCATGATCCCTAGGTACCTATGCTCTATCACTAGTATGCTAGGTCGATAGCTGCTATGCTATAGGACCGATAGAAGTCGAGTGATGTTCGTCACTCGCGAGATTAGGTTCCTAGATAGGAATCATAAGATATCCTTAAATGGATTGCTCATGTGGTAAGAGCATGGGATTGGGCTCCGGTCCAGTGGCTTTCGTGGGCTAAGCTTTTGAACGTACTAAACATATGCGGGTATGGGACCGGTAAGCCTAGTACCCGATTGACGCGGTAAGGGAACCTTTCCCTACTACACCCGGGGCACTTGTGTCCCCCCCGCTTGCAATAGTGTGGTACTCCGCGTGAGTCCGGACGTTCGTGTGGGAGCGATCCAGTAGAAACCTTGTACCAAGGAATGTAGGTTCCGCTCCCGAGCCGAAGATCGACGGAAACGGCTCGGGAAAGTTGTCCTTGCGGGGACAGCCCCTCCCGTGTGTTTGGGTCTACCTTGCAAGGTTTAAATCAATCGATGGTCGACCTCTCACCGTTATCCGAGACTGCTTAATCAACTGGCCATGATATCCCATAATGATGGAACTCGAGGAATATTGTTGGATGCATTAATTGCTTGTCCAATCTTTGATTGAATTAGATGGCACATTTAGAAATGGTAATCAACTAGAACTTGTGCTAAAACATTGAAAGTAAGGACCTACTCTTAGGAGGCCGTTCGGCAAAAAAAGTGAGGACCGGGAGCGTCCCGGTGGTCGGTGGATGACCGCTCCTTAGTGATGAGTGATTGACAACGGGTGTTGGACCGACTCTTGGCTTAGTGCGCGGGTGTAGGCTGCGGCCTAGTTCGTGTTGTTGCGGGTGAAGAACGGGCGCGAAAGGTCTTCGGCCTTGAGGGGCCTCCGGGAGATGGAGAGACAAGTAGGCTCGGTTCGAGGGACCGGTGGACGGCGGGGCGCGGTGCGGGCCACATGGTGGCGACACAAGCAAGACGAAGTCATGGACAGATGAGCCGGTGCACGGTGGCGGTCAAGTCAAGTGGTTTGGCGGGAGGCCGGACCGGGCACGCGGGGTTTGGTGGTTTGCCCACAAAACCATCGGCGGACGGTTTCTTGGTTTGGGCCTCAAAACCAAGTCCGAGGGCCCAACACGACGGAGACGGGATCCGGGCGTGTCGGGAAGCTTCGAAGCGGAGGACACGCGGCGGGATCACATGGCTTGCGTCGGGAGGACGCGGGGTGCGGCAAAGGCGTGGCCGTCCGATGGCAAGACCCACAAACATTACCAAAATGCCCCTACGTGGGTTGTATCGCCAGTAGTGTAGTTAGGGGTAGTCGAGTCATTTACCACTCCGGCGGGACTCGATATATAAGCCCTGGAGTGTGTGTTGATGGCCTTCACTCTCCGTGACTTAGGGTTTCATTTCCCCCTCCTCTTTCTCATTTTCGTAGCCATTTTTCTTCCTATTTTCTCTAGGCTAGCATGAGAGCTTCATGAGAGATTTGTTGAGAGGGATGGATGCTAGGGCGGCATGCTAGACCTTGTGAATCTTTCCTGGTTTGTATAGAAGATTCGGGGTTGTTCTTTGTGGCTTTTTGTGCTTGTTTTCGTGCCTTTGTTTCCGGTGTGATTCCGCAGATTTGAGTGGGTTTCTCCCCGGATTTCTTTGAGGGAAACATGGATAGATGTCTTGTGCATCTTTGTGCTTGATCTTGTGCCCTCAAACGCCGGGAAACCACTTCGATTCGTGAGTTTTCGTTCGGTGCTCTAGCTTTTGGTGGTGCTCAAAGGATTCGCGATTCCCGGTGATTTAGGGAGTTAGGAGGCAAGATTTTTGGGCTATAGCATCCTTGTGTGTCGCTTTTCAAGTCCCCAAACCCTTGTCTCCATAGCTTCAACCGTTTGGGAAATCCGATGATGATTTGGGGGAGTTGACTTTCGGGGTCGGGCTTTTTCGCTCTGTCCGCACCGGCGGACGATCCGCAGGGGGTCGCGGACGGTCCGCGTGGGCCGTGTTCGTCCCGTGTTCTTCGCGTTCTTGCTCGTCCTTTGTTTCGATCCGTCGCGATTTCGATTTTTGGTTGGACGGAGTTTCGGACGGTCGCGGTGTCGGGCGGACGGTCCGCGGGTGCTCGGCGGACGGTCCGCGTGCTCCCCGCGGACGGTCCGTGGGTCGTGTGTGGCTTTGGTTCGTTCGTGTGATTTAACGGACGGTCGCGGGAAGGGCCGGACGGTCCGCGGCGTCGGGCGCGGACGGTCCGCGAGAGCGGGGTCGGACGGTCCGCGCGGTCCATCGCGGACGGTCCGCACCCGGGCGGACGGTCCGCCGGAGCTCCGTGCGGTCTTCGTTTGTTTCGATTCCTTTCCTCCCTTTCTAGTGCTTCCGCGTGTGCTTCTAGGAATCGTTCCTAAGGCTAGAGGTTGATCCATAACCTCGTGGTCTTGGCGATTGGTGCGTGATTCGATCCATCGCTCGTGTGTGACCGGGATTTGAGTAGGACATAGGCCGGGTTCTTTGGGAAGAATTTTACGGCTCCTATTCACTCCCCCCCCCCTCTCTAGTCGCCATCCGATCCTTCAATTGGTATCGAGCTTGGTGCGGATTCTTTGCGACTTTGACAAGTCTCGAATCCTAAGATGGCGTACGTTGAGCGGGGCGGTCCGCCGCACTTCGATGGCAAGGGTTACCACAAGTGGGCGGCTCGTATGATGATCTTTCTTCGAGGAAAGCAGTTTGGATTTTATTGTGCTTGACAAGACCTATGCTATTCCGGTCAACATCCATACTCTTATGGTGACCGATGCCGATGCCAAGGCCAAGTATGAGGCTAATGCAAAAGCCGTTGATCACTTGTGCCGGAGCTTGTGTGATCCGAGTTTGAGCGTGTTCGCCATTTGAGTCTTGCTTGGCAAATTTGGGATAAGTTGTTGGTTGCTCACGGTGGTGATAACCATGTGAAGGCTCGCCTCTTTGTCTCTTACCGGATGCAATATGAGAATTTCACTCCACTTCCCGGTGAGGACATTGATGCGATGTTTCGAGGTTCACCGCCATCGTGAACAACATGAAGGCAAATGTTGAGGATTTTCCGTATTCCGAGCATGATCGAGGCTTTGAAGCTCTTGCATGTCTTGGATCCAAATGTTTGGGGTGCTAAGGTTGAGGCCATCAAGGAGTCGGGAAACTATTTGACTATTGAGTTGGATGACCTCTTTTCTAAGCTCAAGTCGGCCGAGGTTGACGGAAGTTGCTATCCAAGCATGAGGGCTCGACCGACCATAGTCTTGCTCTTGTGGGAGGATCAAAGGGCAAATCTAACCCTTCTCGTCGACGGTTTTCTTTGTCCTCTCTTATGTCCATTCCGGATGAGGAGTTTGATGTGCTGGGCGAGGAGGAGCCGGCCTTGCTCTCAAGAAGGTTTGAACGACTACACGAGAGTCGGAGGAACGCAAGGCGGAGCTCGGGGACGTGCTACAAGTGTGGCAAGCGTGGCCACTTCATCGCCGAGTGCCGGAAGCGGAGGAGAACAAGTACAAGGTGAACGAGTACAAGGCGCACCCGAGGCGTGAAGACAAGTACTCCTCCAAGGGCAAGCACTTCAACAAGTCCAAGAGCAAGGACAAGGACAAGCGGCGACCGAGCAAGAGCACCTACAAGAAGAACAAGGCAAGAGCGATGGTGGCC
This sequence comes from Cenchrus americanus, assembly GCA_947561735.1. Classification (NCBI taxonomy): domain Eukaryota; kingdom Viridiplantae; phylum Streptophyta; class Magnoliopsida; order Poales; family Poaceae; genus Cenchrus; species Cenchrus americanus. The sequence continues at coordinate 24,068,369 of OX387241.1, read as the reverse complement.
GGTGCGAGCGACGTCGACTCAAGCTCGAGCGAGGAGCGATCAAGCTCAAGCGGCGAAGATGAAGACGCCGGGAGGCGCGGTGGCAAGAAGAGTGCAAGCCGGAACCTCGGCGGGGCGCGTGTGTGGCGCTCGAGGGCTTTTGTGGCATGGCCCATAGCTCGAGCAAGAAGAAGAGTGTGAAGGAAGACGGCGACTCGACTCGGAGGATGAGGTAAACCGTGATCCCGACTCTTTGCTTGCTTGAGATTGCTAGGTTGAATGGTTTGCTTGATAACCGTGATAGTGTCTTTGAGAGATGCCAAAAAGATGAGGAAAGATCTTAGGGCTCGGCTTGAGAATGCTAGTGAGAAAGTAGGAGAGTTAGAGTCAAAATTGCTTGAATTGAAACTTGAGAATGACTCTTTGAAACTTGCTCCTACTTCTCCCGATGATGTTGAATGTGTTGAATGTGATGCTTGGTTGAATGAGATTAAACTTGCTTAATGAGAAGAATGCTTCTATTTTGGCTCAACTAGATGCTCTTAGGACTGAACACGATGAGCTTAAGGCTAGACCTACTTTGCTTGGTGCTTGCAAGTCATGTCCTACTATGCATGCTAAGCTTGTCGATGCTCGTTCTACTATTAGCTCTTTGGAAGCATCTTTGAAATCTCCTGTTGCAAATGCATGTTCTAGCTGTGATGAAGTCACTTTGCGTAATCTTGAACTTACTTCCCGTTTGGATGTCATTTATGAGGAAAATGATTATTTGAGGAAGGTGTTGGGTTGGTTGTACGGGCGGGAACCTCGGTTGAAAATCATGATTGAGGAGTTCAAGAGGGCCGATGGTCGTGGTTTGGGGTTTGAGAAGTTGGGTGAGAAAGTGGGAGAGAACGGCGGGGAGAGTGTGTACGAGAAGTGTGTTGAGTCTAACCCCGAGTTTGAGGTGATCGGAGAGATCCAAGTCCCACTCCCAAAAGCACCCAAGAACTCTTTCACACCAAAACCCAACCACCTTTGCAACAAGCTTGACACAACCCAAGATCCACCCAAATTCCCACCTAAGACAAATGATTTCCGAAACCGGTGAAGTTTGTGGGTGAGAAGGGTGAGAAGCCTAGAGAGAAGCCGAGCCAAAACCAAAACCCATCCCCTTCGGGTGTGAGTATTGTGGCAAGGAGAGGCATCTTGCGGAGTTTTGCTACAAGAGGAAGAGGGATGAGAGGCTTGCTAGGGAGCAAGCAAACCGGGACAGTATCGCCGGTCTCGCGGTATTCCCGAGCCTAGAGTGCCACTTCCACGGGGTGTGGGAAGTGTGAGGAGTGTTGGCGGGTTCCCACGGAGAGGTGGTGGTGGTGAGAGGTTTGTCGGGAGAGATGATGGTGTGCGTGCTTGGTGAGAGGTTTGGTCGGGCTCGTGGTGGTTTTGCTTTGGACGTCCTCCTACTCGTCCTCGGTACGGGTTCGGGGGAGATGATCGCAGCTTTGGGTTCCGGAGGAACTACGGACCACGTTTTCCCCCTCGTGGTGCTCGTACTCCTCCCATGGGACATGGGAAGTTTGGTGGCAAGGGAGTGATGTTTGCTAACCCCTCTTTTGAGCGGATGGCTCGACACCGGTTTAACTTTCTCTGTGCTAACCCCGGTGTCGAGTCGCTAGCTCATTCTCGTTCTTGTTTCGACGCGGAGCGGGGAGGCTTGGAGAACATTTGGTTGATCGACTCCGGGTGTTCTCGACACATGACCGGAGATAAGAAGTGGTTCTCCGGCCTCACCCCGGTGAAGGAAAAGATGTACATTACATTTGGGGACAATGGACGAGGTAGGGTGCTTTCGAGAGGGTGTTGTGCATGTGAGTGACAAGGTAACGTTGAAGAGAGTGGCTCTTGTGAAGTCTTTGGGTTTTAATTTGCTTTCGGTTTCTCAGTTGCTTGATGAAGGTTTTGAGGTGCGTTTCAAGTCGGCGAGTCTCGTTTGCTTGATTCTCGAGGTGATCTTGTTTGTATGATCATCCCCGAGGGTCAGATTTTCAGGGCTGATTTCTCTCGTTCTTTGGGTCCTGCTCGCTGTGTTTGATGGGCGGTCCTTCTTCCGATTTGTGGAAATGGCATAGGCGGTTGGGACACTTGAGCTTTGATTTGGTTTCCCGCTTGAGTGGTCTTGACCTTGTCCGAGGATTGCCGAAGTTGAAGTTTGAGAAGGATTTGGTTTGTGCTCCTTGTAGGCATGGTAAGATGGTAGCCACTCCCCATCCACCCCTGACCGATGTCATGACCGAGCGTCCGACAGAGCTGTTGCATATGGACCTTGTTGGGCCAGCTCGAGTTCGCTCGGTGGGTGGGAAGTGGTATGTCCTTGTTGTGGTGGACGATTACTCTCGCTATGCCTGGGTGTTCTTCTTGGAGGATAAGAGTGAGACTTTTGGCTTTGTTCGAGATCTGATCGTGAGGTTGAAAAACGAGAGGCATGGGAATGCTATTCGAGCTATCCGCAGTGATAATGGCTCTGAGTTCAAGAACTCTCGTTTTGATGCCTTTTGTCGTGATCTAGGTCTTGAACATCAGTATTCGACCCCTTATGTGCCCCCTCAAAATGGAGTCGTGGAAAGGAAAAATCGGACTCTTTGTGAGATGGCTAGGACGATGCTCGATGAGCACGGGACTCCTAGGAGGTTTTGGGCCGAGGCGGTCAATACGGCTTGTCATGTCTCCAACCGGATTTTATTGAGAGCTTTCAAGAAGAAGACTGTTATGAGCTTATGCATGGTCGGGCACCCAAGGTGAGTCATTTCCGAGTTTTTGGCTGCAAGTGCTTTATTTTGGAAAAGGGAAATCTCGACAAGTTTGAGGCTAGGTCTAGTGATGGTATTTTCTTTGGATATGCTAACCACTCTAGAGCCTATAGGGTGCTTAACCTTGAGACTAACAAAATCATGGAGACTTGCGAGGTGACCTTCGACGAGACAATGCCATGTACTTCTCTTGGCTTTGAATGTGCGGGTGATGAAGAGATGGCCGAGGACCTCTTTGAAGAGGAGAAAGATGAAGGTGGAGATGATGATGGGGAGAACCATGCGCTCGAAGGCCGAGCATGTACCCACTACTTCCCCTACGACTACTTTGGAGCATGGACCGTCTACTTCATGGACAACGACGGTGCAACAAGAGGACCCGGCGAGAGAAGGCCGAAGTTGAGGGGGAGGTAGTCTCGAGGCGTGAGGCTCCCCGGCGGATTCAAGAAGTGCATCCCATGTCGAAGATCATTGGAGACATCAATGAACGCACTACACGGTCGAGGTCCGGGAATTCCTCTCATTTTGCTCATCTTTGCTTTTGTTGCTACTTTTGAGCCCAAGGACATTGGACATGCTTTATCCGATGCAAACCGGGTCAATTCTATGCATGAGGAGTTGGAAAACTTTGAGAGGAACCGAGTGTGGGAGTTAGTTGAACCACCTCCAAATTGCCATCCCATAGGAACCAAGTGGGTTTGGAAGAACAAAGAGGGAGAGAATGGGATGGTTGTGAGGAACAAGTCCAGACTTGTTGCTCAGGGGTTTAGTCAGAAGGAGGGGATCGACTATGAGGAGACCTTTGCTCCTGTGGCCCGTCTTGAGGCATTTCGGATCCTTCTAGCCTTTGCCGTGGCTAAAGGGTTCAAGTTGTTTCAGATGGACGTGAAGAGTGCTTTTCTGAATGGGGTCATAGAGGAGGAGGTGTATGTGAAGCGACCACACGGGTTTGAGAGCGAGTTGTACCCACACGGGGTATACGGGTTGAAAAGGGCTCCGTATGGGTTGAAACGGGCGCCCGTGCTTGGTATGGGAGATTGAGAGGTTTTCTTTTGAGCGAGAGGGTTTGTGATGGGTACGGTGGATAGAACCTTGTTTCTCCTCAAGCATAAGAATGACTTGCGATTGTTCGGATATATGTGGATGATATTGTCTTTGGTGGCTCGTCACATAACCTTGTTGCCAAGTTTGCGGATGAGATGAGCGGGGAGTTCGAGATGAGCATGATGGGCGAGTTGCGGTATTTTCTCGGGCTGCGAGATCAAGCAAGTGAAGGACGGTACATTTGTGCACCGGACCAAGTATACGAAAGACATGCGAGGAAGTTCCGGATGCAAGATGTGAAGCCGATGTCGACTCCCATGGGGAGTACGGCCACTTTGGATGCGGATGAGGACGGAGAACCAGTGGACCAGCGGGAGTACAGGAGCATGATCGGCTCCCTCCTCTACTTGACGGCGATGAGGCCAGACATACAGTTCAGCGTGTGTCTGTGCGCTCGTTTTCAGGCTTCGCCGAGGACATCACATCGACAGGCCGTCAAGAGGATTTTCGGTACCTACGATCCGCCCTTGGTCTTGGCCTTTGGTATTCTTCCTCCTCGACTCTTTCACTTCATGGTTTTTCCGATGCGGATTTTGTTGGTTGTCGAGTCGAGAGGAAGTCTACTTCGGCACTTGTCGGTTTCTTGGTTCTTCGTTGGTCTCATGGTCTTCCCGCAAGCGAGTCTAGTGTAGCTCGGTCTACCACGGAGGCGGAGTATGTTCTTGCCGCTAGTTGTTGCTCCCGGTTGTTGTGGATTTCATACACTTTGAGAGACTTTGGTGAGGAGTGCACCCAGATCCCACTTCTTTGTGATAGCACCGGTGCCATAAGCGTAGCCAAAAACCCGGTGCTTCACTCCGAACCAAACACATAGAGGTGAGGTATCATTTCTGAGGGACAATGTGGAGAAAGGAATCATCGTTTTGAGCCATGTCCCTACCCAAGATCGCTAGCCGACATCTTTACAAAGCCTCTCGACCAAGCTACCTTTGTGCGCTTGCGGGGGAACTTGGGGTTTGTTGCCCTTTCTAGTTGATTCTTGGGGGATTTCCTTTTTGTACCATATGTATCATACCATGTTTACTTTGATGTATATACATGCTTTGCTTGATGTACAAACAATGGTAGGATAGCCATCTTGTCATATATCATGTTGCATTTGTGTCATATTGCATTTTAGGATGATGAGCTTCTTTCATATGCCATATTTGAGTCTCTTTGGCTATTTGTGAGATATTGGTTATATGTGTGGAGAAATGGTGATGTGAGGCTATGCTCTTGGAATATTTGAGATATATGTGTGGTGAGATAGCCCCTTTTGAAATAAATGCTAAACTTGACTAATTTTCGATGAAATTTGCTCCACTCGTGTGTAGTTGTGTATCCATGTCACGAGTTTGGTCTAAATGTGCTTTTCATGCTTAGATTGTGCTTGGATGCCTGTTCTTGCATTTGGGCCAAAGGCCGGATATCATTGTGAATGTTTAGCCTATGTTGCATTCATGGGGGAGCATAAGCTTCTTTTTGCCGCAAAGGCACTTCATGTACCATGAAATGAATTAATCTTGAAAAGAAGTGCATAATGCTTGAAAAATTCTCCATCCATCATGTCTATGTTTAACAATGTCTTATCTTTCACATATGGGTGCAAAACATGTTGCATGATGTTCACCGGTGGAGAAGTCTCCCCAGAAGTGGACACATGGCTCATGAGCTTTGACATGACATGCTTTGCTTTATGGGTGTTTGCCATGATCTTTTCTTTGAGAATTTGATATCCTTGTATGATCTTTAAATGGTATGCATGTTTGTGGCTCAAGTGTGACATGGATAGGCTTTTACATGTGAAGCGAGCCTTCTTTTGGTAAAACCTGCTTAAATCCGAAAATTTTGCTTGTCACATGCTTGTATTTTCATATATTACTTGTGGCAATGCTTTGTCTATGCTATGATTCATATGTGTGATCTTTGTCTCATTTTTAGCCTTTGACACTAGATTTGGCCTATTTGAGAAGCTCATGTAGTTGTTTATATGCTTTGCTTTGCATTTACGCATTTTCACCTTGATTCATACATTGTCAACAAGGGGGAGAAAAGGTGAGCTTAAGAAGTGTGCATCCACATGTTCGGGGGGAGGCATTTGTTCGGGGGGAGCTTTCTTGCTTGTTTTCGGTGTGGATTTTGTGCTTTGCTTGGCTTGTGACCTTTCTTTGCCTTTCTTCGGTTTTGGTCATGAGTTGAGCTTCTTCGTTTTTCTTTCTTCTTCTTTTCTTTCTTACTCGAATTTCATTTCGCGTTGTGTGTTGTCAATGCACTCATCAAGGGGGAGATTGAGGACCGGGAGCGTCCCGGTGGTCGGTGGATGACCGCTCCTTAGTGATGAGTGATTGACAACGGGTGTTGGACCGACTCTTGGCTTAGTGCGCGAGGTGTAGGCTGCGGCCTAGTTCGTGTTGTTGCGGGGTGAAGAACGGGCGCGAAAGGTCTTCGGCCTTGAGGGGCCTCGGGAGATGGAGAGACAAGTAGGCTCGGTTCGAGGGACCGGTGGACAGCGGGGCGGGTGCGGGCCACATGGTGGCGACACAAGCAAGACGAAGTCATGGACGGATGAGCGGTGCACGGTGGCGGGCCAAGTCAAGTGGTTTGGCGGGAGGCGGGCCCAGGGCACGCGGGGTTTGGTGGTTTGCCCACAAAACCATCGGCGGACGGTTTCTTGGTTTGGGCCTCAAAACCAAGTCCGAGGGCCCAACACGACGGAGACGGGATCCGGGCGTGTCGGGAAGCTTCGAAGCGGAGGACACGCGGCGGGATCACATGGCTTGCGTCGGGAGGACGCGGGGTGCGGCAAAGGCGTGGCCGTCCGATGGCAAGACCCACAAACATTACCAAAATGCCCCCTACGTGGGTTGTATCGCCGGTGGTGTAGTTAGGGGTAGTCGAGTCATTTACCACTCCGGCGGGACCTCGATATATAAGCCTGGAGTGTGTGTTGATGGCCTTCACTCTCCGTGACTTAGGGTTTCATTTCCCCCTCCTCTTTCTCATTTTCGTAGCCATTTTTCTTCCTATTTCCTCTAGGCTAGCATGAGAGCTTCATGAGAGATTTGTTGAGAGGGATGGATGCTAGGGCGGCATGCTAGACCTTGTGAATCTTTCCTGGTTTGTATAGAAGATTCGGGGTTGTTCTTTGTGGCTTTTTGTGCTTGTTTTCGTGCCTTTGTTTCCGGTGTGATTCCGCAGATTTGAGTGGGTTTCTCCCCGGATTTCTTTGAGGGAAACATGGATAGATGTCTTGTGCATCTTTGTGCTTGATCTTGTGCCCTCAAACGCAGGAAACCACTTCGATTCGTGAGTTTTCGTTCGGTGCTCTAGCTTTTGGTGGTGCTCAAAGGATTCGCGATTCCCGGTGATTTAGGGAGTTAGGAGGCAAGATTTTTGGGCTATAGCATCCTTGTGTGTCGCTTTTCAAGTCCCCAAACCCTTGTCTCCATAGCTTCAACCGTTTGGGAAATCCGATGATGATTTGGGGGAGTTGACTTTCGGGGTCGGGGCTTTCACGCTTCTCTGTCCGCACCCCGCGGACGGTCCGCGGGGGTCGCGGACGGTCCGCGTGGGCCGTGTTCGTCCCGTGTTCTTCGCGTTCTTGCTCGTCCTTTGTTTCGATCCGTCGCGATTTCGATTTTTGGTTGGACGGAGTTTCGGACGGTCCGCGGTGTCGGGCGGGACGGTCCGCGGGTGCTTGGCGGACGGTCCGCGTGCTCCCCGCGGACGGTCCGTGGGTCGTGTGTGGCTTTGGTTCGTTACGTGTGATTTAACGGACGGTCGCGGGAAGGGCCGGACGGTCCGCGACGTCGGCGCGGACGGTCCGCGAGAGCGGGTCGGACGATCCCGCGCGGTCCATCGCGGACGGTCCGCACTTGCCCGGGCCGGACGGTCCCGCCGGGGGCTCGTGCGGTCTTGTTTGTTTCGATTCCTTTCCTCCCTTTCTAGTGCTTCCGCGTGTGCTTCTAGGAATCGTTCCTAAGGCTAGAGGTTGATCCATAACCTCGTGGTCTTGGCGATTGGTGCGTGATTCGATCCATCGCTCGTGTGTGACCGGATTTGAGTAGGACATAGGCCGGGTTCTTTGGGAAGAATTTTACCGGCTCCTATTCACTCCCCCTCTCTAGTCGCCATCCGATCCTTCAAAAAGAAACTCCACCGGCCAAAAGCCTTTCATGTCTAGAGTTTGGTGATGTAGTTATCACCCGACGGTTAAGTCTTCTCGAGTATTAGTATACTCGGCCTTGCTTTAAAATTGTTGTTGCGGGTGTGATTAATCGGATGGGTGACGACTTGTCGGTGTTTTAGACCGCAACCTACTACGGGGAGTACCCGAAGTAGATGATTGTGACTCGCCGAGATCGGTAACTCGAAGGAAGAGACACGTGGCACACAATTTAGACGGGTTCGGGCCGCGAGGTGCGTAATACCCTACGTCTCGTATGCTTTGCGTAGCTCGGATTGATAGGGCACGATTACAAGATGGTGCAATAGTGCGCGTGGGTTGTATGAGAGGAGATTGGATGAGGTGATCCCCGAGATCGGTCCCCCCTCGCCTTATATAGTCGGGAGCGGGGTTACAAGCTCGGAGTAGGGAAAGAGTACTAGTCGAGTACGTCTAGGAGACCTCTATACAGTGCGGAACATGTACAGATTCCTAACCGAGTACTACTCCTGCGTAGTCCTTGTGCTCCACGCCTTCAGGTGCCGTGCAGCGCAAGCCAGGTAGTCCCAGGGGCCCACCGAGTAGTCGGTCCTGGTACCCACCGATGTAGTGGGCCCCGGGGAGGTCCATACGACAAGCCCCCGAGTACTTTGTAGTCGAGAAGGATAGCTTCAAGTAGTCTTGACGGCCTTAACGAGTAGTCCTCAAGCGTCCCCGAGCACTACAAGTCAAAAGTCATCAAGAGTAGTCGAAGCATCCCGAGGCAGAATGTACTCCGGTCGATGTTTGAGCAATCTTAAAGTCTTCTCGAGTAGTCCCAAGCGTCCTTGAAATGTGCCTTCGAAGGTCTTCAATAAATGCTGTCTTGTCTTGAAGCCGGAGCCGTTTGTGGAGATGCGATTTGAGGGAGAGAGGGCTGTCAAGTGGGTCCCATATTTCATAGCCATGTCACCGCACAATCAGCAGGCCACGTAGGCAGTTGGAAGTCGATTATAGAGATTTGGACCTCACGTGAACCAATTACCAAGTTCGGAGATCCAAATGTGCATTCTGGAAGTTTGGGGACCTATATGACACCCGACGCCAAGTTCATGGGCCGGCCATGAATTTTACTCTTTATTTTATATTTTTGAATTTGAGTCCTAGGAATGTCGTACTATAAAGAGGGACATGAAATATGTCTTCCAAGGGTCGAACAGGTGCTCTAGTTGCCTTAACAAAATCTATGAGAGACATCTTTGCACCAACACGTTCACGGGGAACTTTTCTTGAGGCTGACCTTAGGAGGCCAGAGTATCCGGGTTTATCCCGGAGTCTCTGGACTTCTTAGAGTTTCCAGGTTTACCCCGATATTCCGGGTCTTAGAGCTGTAACGGCTCTTTTCTGTGTGAGGGGGTATAAAAGCCCCCTCCACCCCTTCCTCTCTCTCTCTCCCCCATTTCGATCTGCAAAGCTTCAGAACACATTCACTCCCTCCTTTACTCCCTTTGGCTCCAAGTTGGTGAGATTTGGTGGTGATTTAAGAGGGATTGAGAGCAAGAGCTTGGAGAGTGCTAGTGAGCTGATTTCTCATCTCTAGAGCACCTCGTTCTTCGCTTGGTTGGCAAATTTCGTGTTTGTTACTCTTGGAGCCTTGAGCTCCTAGCCGGCTAGGCGTCGCCTTGGAGCATCCAAAGATTGTGGCTGCCCAAGGAAGTTTGTATTACCTCGAAATTGAGTAAGTAACTCTAGCTTGATCTTTGTGGTCGCTAGAGGGAGGAAAGTGACCTAGGTGTAAAGGTCCACCCTTTGTCGGTACCTCAATGGAGACGTAGACCTCAAGGTGTGAGGTTGAACTCCGGTAACAAATCCTTGTGTCTCTTGTGCTTGTTCATCTTGTTGCATGCTTGTATCTCTCTTGAGCACATATCTAGGGTTTGGTACCGATCTACTTCGTGTTGAGGTTCCTGCAAGTTTTGAGTGGATAAACAGGCTTGTCTCATCTCAGTGCACAACCTATTTTCACAGATTTACATTTGAGCAAGTTTAATTCCTGTCGGATTTTATTCCCCCCTAACAGTCGTACTATCCGGACATTTTCCTGACACCCAGACTTTTATATCGTGAAAAATATCTGGAAACTCCAGACCTGGACTGACAACTACAAAAAAGTTTGTGATTTTTCGTGCTCTGACTATTCACCCCCCCTCTAGTCAACATCTTGATCCTTTCAATTATTATCAGAGCCAAGTACTCCAAATTTGAAGCTTAACCGCTTGGAGTCAAGAAGATGTCGAATCCTAGTGATCAAGCTCCACCTCTCGCCGAAGGTGATCCCGTCAACAACATTGTTGGCACACCTCCTGCATTCACCAAGGAGGCCGTTGACGGATAAAAGACGTATCCCTCTACGATCCGCAAGCGTACGGACCCCACACCTTTTTCACCACGGGATTCCCAAGGTTCTTGTCAATCCGCTGAGCAAGGGATTGCTAGCGCTTAACCAAGCACTAATCTAGTTGAATGGAAAACCTTGAAAGAGTATTAATCTAAAGGTAAAACAATCTAACCTAAGTTAATCTAAGTTAAGTTGATCAAACAAATCTAGGGTTAAACTAGATGGTAAAGGGTGAACACAAGAGAGTGATTAAGAAAGATAAGCGTTCCTCCCTAGGATCTAGGATAACATGGTATGCATCTACTACACGAAAGCGTAAACCAATCTACCGGGTTGTGACCACTTCGTTTCGCCCTTTCCCTCCTCTCGCATCGTCACTACGCGAAGGTATTCGTGACTAGACCTATGATGGACACCGTATGTTGATGGAATCTATGGGAGTAGTGGATATCATACGCCCGAAAACAGTGGTAGCTAACCTTAATCATCAAAGCATCATCAACATGAAAACAATAGATTGAAACCACAAATCGAGTAGCGATCACATAGCATGTATCCATCTAATCCTAGGGATGAACTGAGACATTACCCCATCATCTTACACGCATTGAAGCACATAGGGGTGATGGAGACTCCGAGAACGTCGTCGATGAAGATGGCGGTGATGGAGCTTGGGACCAATTCTCGGCCAAGCCGGGTTTGGAGTCCTCCTCTTGCTTCCTTCTCTCCGCCGCATCGATCCTTGCGACGAGCTCATCTAACTCTCTCCCTCATCTTGCGGCGGCGGCTTTTCGGTGATTGGCGCTTCGTAGGATGATTTGTTCGATGTGTCGGTCGACGGAGGCGGAGGGAATAAATAGATGAACATCTAGGGGCAAAAGGGGGACCGAACCGACCGGAGTGGGCCGGGGCCTACGGGACCGGCCGCCGGCCCAGCCCACTTCGCCCCGGCTCTCGGCCCGTTTTCTCCCCGTTGCTTCTCGCGTGATCCCTTATTCGTGTGCACTTGCATGTGGGCCTTTGACGTCGTTTCCTTCACGGTCTAGGCTTAACCTTGCTATGCAAGCTTCGCCGTTTCCGGTTGAGTCCCCGAAGATTTGCACGCGACGCTTCGGTCCCCAGTGTCATTTGGAGTCATGTTCATCACGTGTCTTGACTCTTGTCGCTTCAGGATATTCTTCCAAAGTGCTTGGTGAACTTATCCCGAAAGTCTCTCATTAGCGTAGATTTCCCGCGTAAACAACAAACTCCAAAATCGACATGCAAGTGTGAACTTGTTATATCATTAGTATGCCTAGTGGCGGGTTAGTTGCAAATCATAATCGAAACCAATGTATAACAAGTACTCTAGGTTGACGGAAATTCACCGTCAACATCTCCCCCATGCTTAAACCTTGCTCGTCCTCGAGTAAGTGGTCCTCGCTTAAAAGGGAAATCGCTGCCGTCTTCCAATGTTATCCCCAGATCATTCATGACGAGACAAATTGCCTCTCTTAAGAATTTTATTTTTAATGTTCAAGTTGTGACCCCGCTTCTTTTTCATTATGGAAGATGTATCAACAATAAAGAACAAGCCACATTTAACACGATGCTCTCAAACTTAAGTGAACTTCAAACCATTACCTTGTCACATGGAAGATTTTCAAAAAGATGCATACCTAACATAAGTGAAAATCTCTTTGCAAGAGCTCATGGAACACTCATCTCATCAAGTCACTCAAGCCTATACTAGATTATTTTCAACCTACTCTACTCATATGTGATAGTGGAAGGCTTATGTCGAGCTTGGAAGGTTAAAAACAATCCTAGCAAAACATACATCCGAAATATTGTCAAATTAAGAAAGAGATCTATTGGAATTATCGAGACTCGTCAAAAAGGCCATGGAAAATAAATGTTGGAAACAGAGAAGGATGAAACACACACATTTAGATAAGTGGACATGTGCAAGTGGCAAATGGATGATCCCGAGGCACGAGTGAAGTCCTCGTTATCGGATTGCACATGGTTGGAAGATTTGAGTATGGATGTGTCATCAAGTCACTTGAGAATTTATGAAGCAAAAAGAACCGAGGAGCATCTTTATTTTTATTTTTTATTCTATTTCCTTCTCATTTTTCTCTCTTCTTTTTTTCACTTTATTCTTCCTATTTTTCTTACTTTTTCCTTTTTTCTTCTTATCATATTTTTTTCATTTTTCATTTTTATTCTTTTTTTTTTCTTTTTGCTCCTCAAAACTTTTCGCAACATAATACTTACATAGCATTTGTGTCAGAGAATGACTCCCTCCCCATGCTTGAACGATGCTCGTCCTCATATAAAAAGAGAGGGGAAATAATCGCTAAAGTAAGTATAAATTCCATAATATTGCGGTATCATTTGAATTTCCATCGAGAATTTTACTCCATACTCAAATTGGGTTGTGGACAAGGAGGTGATCACAAAAAGATGTTTTTGGTTTAGGTGGGATGCCTGCCGAAGTTTGTGAAATTTTCGATGTGAAAACCCACAATGCATGGACAAAAAGGCTAGCATGAAAAAGTTACACAAAGGAATGACCACTTCTCTAGTCTCGAACCATAGAAATCAATCCTAATCCAACTCATCAAAACATATGTTTGCAATTTACGGGTTTTGTTATCATAAAACATATATGTATATGGCGTTGGTAGGTAGAACTTTGCAAGAGCATCACAAATATGTAGATAGCATAAAAGTTAAGTTTTCATAAAAACAACAAGTTATCCGGCTATCCATAAACTTAAATCAAAGAGCAAAGATATGTATGTGTGTGGTCTAGAGCATAGTCATTTCACCTCCACAAATAAAAGAGCCGGTATTTAAATTAATTTCAGATCATATTATATAGAGCAATTAGCCAAGAAATGTATAACTTCATGTAGGTAAAAATGCCAAATCTCATCATCTTTCCGTAAGCATAGGCAATAATAGAACATCGAGGTGAACACATGGTCATGCTTATCTATTGAAAGTAAAAAGAAACCTAGGTTGTCCTCCTAGTAGCCATGTTATTGTTTGAAGAGAAAAACAAAAGGTTGCACCTAGTTGAGGTTGAAGGCATACTTACAAGCATTTGTGTTTGGAAAAGAGAAGGTCCATGGAGATGTTACCATCCTTTGTAATTCTTCGTTGCTCTTCTTCCGACATCTCCATGTATCGATGTGGCTTTTGCTTTTGTCTTGATTTATTAATGCTCCTAAACTTATGAATTTGATCTTGTATGCTTAATGGAGTCATTGGTCACCCTTCTCTTCAATGTTGTCATCACCATCTCCTTCTTGTTCTCATCATCTCCTTGCTGTCTCTTTTTCATGTGGATTTCCCCTTCTGTCCAGAACAGAAAATATATCGAAATATAGCTCTATTGAAAAGTTTATGAAATTACCTTTCCAACATGTGGTCATTCATCAAAAACGGAGTTCAAACAAGGGAGCTATGTCCGTTTTACTTCAGCGCTGCGTGCTGTCCAAAACTGATTTCAGGACGTGTTGCACTCGGTGATTCGGGCATAACTTCTTGTAGAAACCTCCGATTGTTTTGATTCTTGATTTGTTGGAATTGCAACTTCATGGGGCTTCTAAATATCCAAAAATATCTAGTGTTTTCCCTTTGAGACCATGCAGAATTTTGATGAGATTGGTGACTTCTTGCGCATTGATCCGAGATGTTAACGATCTTTATCATTCTATCTTCTAGAAGGTCATGTTGCACTTCCGTGTTGAAGATTCAGGGTCCCCCCCATGCTTAGCATTTTGCTAGTCATGGAAGAAGAAGACAAATCACTTCTTATCCATCCTTCAATTTCCTTGTAGTGAGAGTCTTTATCTTGCCTGCAAGACATTTTAAACGCACATTCTACCCCCAAGGTGACGGTTGGGAGTAGATAGAATTGCCAACAATCCAACAACGTCTCCTAAGATTCTTAACTTGTGGCATAATTAGTTTAATGAGGAATAAAAACCTAATGAGTGTACGTGGTGCAAGGTGTGTATGCACATGATAGGAAAGCATATAAACAAGACAATGTTTTCACCTAGTTCTAAACACCATGTTTACAACTAGGTTGCTGAATTTCTCCATAGCCATAAAGGTTTATATATCAAGGGTTAAAACACCATGTCTATCCTTAAATCAATAACCCTTATAGCACAAGGAAAATTAAGCGCATTGTAGAGCTTATAAACTAACCAATGCAACATGAAAACATATGAAAAGCTAGCAAGGTTCATCGAACTTAATGATGATGGTCCGCAATCATGTTTAAACACCACGTTTACACAAGATCACAAAAGGAAAATACTCATAATGCCTTATGAAGTATTAACATGGAAAAAGAAGCATACATCATTAAGTATATAAAACAACCAAGCCAACTATGTGCAAAACATGTACATGCAAAGAAACATCATGTTGATAACAAAATGCAATGCATGCAAATAAATATGATCATGAACATGATGGTGGTTCTAAAAAGGAAAACTGAACTTAGATTAATAACCACAAGTTGATCATCATAAGATAGTGCCATTCTTTTATCTTCTAAGAAAGTAGTAAAAAACATAAAGAAACGGGTTGCCTCCGAAAAGCGCTTCATTTAAAGTCATAAAGCTCGACTTTCTCACATACCTTCTTTTCGTCGCATCGCCATGGCCCTTCATGCAAGAAGAAAAGGTACCAATGCAGCTTTAATTTTACTTCCCATGTTGTGCTTGATCACTTATAGAAGACTTGGAACAAAGCATCCTTTGTTTCATCGTTGTCTCCTTTATCATCCTTTGGTGCTGCCTTCACTCCAAAAATTTTTTTTAATGTCCATAACAGAAAGTATACTCCAGCTCTACTCCATTGCATAGTGCACAAAATTTCCTTTCCAACGAGTCTTTATTTGCTCAAATCGGACTCCGGACAAGAGAGTTACGTCCGTTTTACTTTGGCGATGAAATCTGTCCAGAAATTTCGTGAACAACGCAACGCTCAATGTTTCCTCCATAACTCCTTGCACGGGTCTTCAAACTTGTTAGTTCTGATGCGTTGGAATGGTAACTTGATGGAGCTTCCTGGATATCTCATTTTCTCCATTTGCACACCCTCTCGAACAAGCTCTCAAATTGATGAAGACAGCAGCATCCATCGCGGGATTCGGAGAGGTTGATGAGTTATCTTGCAACTCTTTAGGCATGACTTCTTTTTTTTCATTATTCAAACCTTGTCTACATGGTTAGTGATAATCGGGGCCTTTCCCGACATATGATTCTTTAAGGTCATTAGCTTGACCAAGCGCAAAGCATGATCGAGATTTACAAAACTTATTGTAAACATACGTCCATAATTAACACCACATGTGAATTGTAGCAACAAGTCAAGGTGTAAATAAAAGAAGCATATGTTTCATGCATAACACTTAGCTCATCATTAGGCAAAGGTTGTTTAGGTGTGAGATTAATTGGATCAAAATAAATGTTTCCTCTCTTTATTCTCAAGAAAATCTAGCCTATCAACATGATCACTATTGGAACAAGGCATAGACATTAAACTATCATTCATACTATTGGTTGAGCATGAGTATTTGAATTTATCAACATCAATACCAATAATATCTTGAGATTTCAGCGCGTACCTTGGCCTTAGAGATTTTTCAACAAGAGTGATATTTGGTTCATCAAGCGGTGTTGAAGGCGAATCGATCTCAACAAGTGTAGTTGCCTCTTCATCACCATCTTGCAATTTCTTCAACTCATCATGTGGAACATGTAATCCTTCAACTATGTATGCATTCATCTCTTCTTTTTGAAGTCTTCTTTATCAACCATATCTTCATCTTCAAAGACTCGTATGTTGCTTTCTTTATCTTCCATGTACCACGTGTCATCAAGATCGCTCATTGTTGATTCACTCTTTCCTTCATCCTTGAGTACTTCCATGTCTTGACGACCAGCAGAAGGTAGTATTTCAATAGCACACAAGTTTATCATCTAGCTTGAGTCCTATCTCCTCCCATTTATCCTTTGAGTCACTAGGCTCATCATGGTTGTACTCTTCTTCCTTCATCATAAATCTGAAGTTGTCAAACCTAAGCCGATCCATCCTTCATCTCCTTCTTCTTTCTTCTTCAAACATCTTTTGGATCGGCCCTCCAATCATCTCTTGATCAAATATATCTTCAACTAGTTTGGCAACGTGTTTCCGCGTTCCTCCTTTCCTTCGTAGTTAATTAGTGGGGCGAAATCAACTTGAACCCAACCGGATTGCTTGAACCCGCCAATGGTCTAGCATTCCACATACTTCGGCCTACATTCATGTTAGTTTCAACATTTTTAACATCCGAAATGACTTCTCTTACCTTGGGAAGTGGATCTTCAATTTCTTGAATGGCTCGTTCATCTTCCTTGACCTCCGGTTCATCTTTTTCAAAAATTTTCAGCAAGCACCTTGGGCTTGCTTTTCATTTTGCTCCTCTTGACAACATCTTTACAATCTCGTATTGTTCTGTCCATTGCTTATCCTTTGTAAGATTTGTGCGTCACTAATTGTTTTAACCCATTATATCACCGCCTGCACACATGCTTACAAAACGAGACGAGTTAGGGGTTAGTGAAAAATGTCGACGACGACGAGCGGCACGACGAGCCGCATGACGAGTCGCGCGACGTGCCGAGGCACCCCGGACGCGCGGCGGAGGCGAAGTAGTCGACGATGAGCATGGGCGAGGCGGAGTAGTCGACGACGAGCGGCGCGACAAGCCGCGTGACGAGCCGCGCGACGTGCCGAGGCACCCCGGACGCGCGGCGAAGCTTAAGTAGTCGACGACGAGCCCGGGGCGAGGTGGAGTAGTCGACGACGAGCGGCGCGACAAGCCGCGTGACGAGCCGCGCGATGTGCCGAGGCACCCGGACGCGCGGCGGAGGCGAAGTAGTCGACGACGAGCCCGGGGCGAGGCGGAGTAGTCGACGACGAGCGGCGCGACAAGCCGCGTGACGAGCCGCGCGACGTGCCGAAGCACCCGGACGCGCGGCGAAGTCGAAGTAGTCGACGACGGCCCGGGCGAGGCGGAGTAGTCGACGACGAGCGGCATGACAAGCCGCGTGACGAGCCGCGCGACGTGCCGAGGGCACCCCGACGCGCGGCGGAGGCGAAGTAGTCGACGACGAGCCTGGGCGAGGCGGAGTAGTCGACGACGAGCGGCGCGACGAGCCGCATGACGAGCCGCGCGATGTTGCCGAAGCAACCGGAAGTGCGGCGTAGGAAAATTGATTCCGCTTTGACAAGAGCAAGGAGACTTGCTTCAATGGATCTCGGCGAGTCGACGAGTAGATTGATCTTGTTGACGAGGGTCCTTCGAATTCGCCGGTGGTGATGATCGCCCCTACCGGCGCGCCGACCGCTTCGGTGTTTTAGACCGGCAAACCTACCAAGGAGGTACCCGAGGTAGTAGATTGTGCGGTGAGGATCGTGATCGGGAGACCGAGAACTCGAAGGTATGCGCAAGGACACGGGACACAAGATTTATACAGGTTCGGGTCGTCTAGGTGGCGAGCCCTACGTCCTGTTTGGGGGATCAAGTATGGCGCCCTGCGCTTGGTGTTGGGTTGTCCCCGAAGGGATTGGGGATGATGCGGCTAGGTACCCAGCCCTCCTTTATATAGTCCAGGGGGCGGGTTCCTAGTCGGTTACAAGGCAGGAGTCCTAGTAGGAGTACACAGAGCGAGTCCTAGTAGGAGTACAGGGGAATTCTACTTGGAGCCCGTCTTCTACTATTCTTCCTTCCTTGCATGAGTACCCGGGGTGTATGCCCGACACCATGGCTCTTGCCTTGTCCTTCTTGTAGCCGCCCTTGCTCGGTCGCCGCTTCTCCTTGTCCTTGCTCTTGGACTTGCTGAAGTGCTTGCCCTTGGAGGAGTACTTTTCTTCACGCTTCGGATGCACCTTGTACTCGCTCATGTTGTACTTGTTCTCCTCCGCTTCCGGGCACTCGGCGATGAAGTGGCCACGCTTGCCACACTTGTAGCACGTCCCTGAGCTCCGCCTTGCATTCCTCCGACTCTCGTGTAGTCGATCAAACCTTCTTGAGAGCAAGGCCGCCTCCTCCTCGCCAAAGACATCAAACTCCTCATCCGGAATAGACATAAGAGAAGACAAGGAAAAGCGTCGACGGGAAGGGTTAGATTTGCCCTTTGATCCGCCCACAAGAGCAAGACTATGGTCGGTCGAGCCCTCATGCTTGGATTGCAACTTCCTGTCAACCTCAGCCGACTTGAGCTTACAAAAGAGGTCATCCAACTCAATAGTCAAATATTGCCCAGACTCCTTGATGGCCTCAACCTTAGCACCCCAAACATTTGGGTCCAAGACATGCAAGAGCTTCAATGCCTGATCATGCTCGGTGTAAGGAAAATCCTCAACATTAGCCTTCATGTTGTTCACGATGGCGGTGAACCTCTGAAACATCGCATCAATGTCCTCACCAGGATGTTGAGTTAAGTTCTCATATTGCATCCGGTAAGAGACAAAGAGGCGAGCCTTCACATGGTTATCACCACCGTGAGCAACCAACAACTTCTCCCAAATTTACCAAGCAAGATTCAAATGGCGAACACGCTCAAACTCAGGATCACACAAGCTCCGGACCAAGTGATCAACGGCTTTTGCATTTGCCTCATACTTGCCCTTAGCACCGGCATCGGTGACCATAAGAGTATGGATGTTGACCGGAATAGCATAGGTCTTATCAAGCACAATGAAATCCAACAACTTGCCACGAAGAAAGATCATCATACGAGCCGCCCACTTGTGGTAACCCTTGCCATCGAAGTGCGGCGGACCGCCCCGCTCAACGTACGCCATCTTAGGATTCGAGACTTGTCAAAGTCACAAATAATCCGGCACCAAGCTCTGATACCAATTGAAGGATCAGATGGCGACTAGAGAGGGGGGAGTGAATAGGAGCCGGTAAAAATTCTTCTCCAAGAACCCGGCCTATACCCTAGTCAAATCCTGGTCACACACAAGTGATGGATCGAATCACACACCAATCGCCAAGACAACGAGGTTATGGATCAACCTCTAGTCCTAGAAACGATTCCTTGAAGCACACGCGGAAGCACAAGAAGGGAAGAGAGGAATCGAAGCAAGAAGCAAAGCACACAGGCTCTGGCGGACCGTCCGGCCAGGAGAGGCGGAGCGTCCGCACGGGCCACGCGGACCGTCCGCCAATGTACCGCGGGACCGTCCGCACGGGTACGGCGGACCATCCGGCCTGAGCCGCGGACTGTCCGTTAAAGCCAACAGAACCACCAGAAGCAAACCCCAAAAAACGGACTGTCCACGGGGAGCACGCGGACCGTCCGCCAGGCACCCGCGGACCGTCCGCCCGCTGCTGCGGACTGTCTGAAACTTCGTCCAATCAAAATTCAAAACCACGACGGATCGAAACGAAAGGCAAGCAAGAACTCGAAGAACACCCGACGAACACGTGCGGCGTGGACCGTCCGCCAGGACGTCGCGGACCGTCCGCGAGGCACGGACAGAGCAGAAAAACAGCTCGACCTCGAAGGTCAACTCCCCCAAATCATCATCGGATTTCCCAAATGGTTGAAGCTGTGGAGACAAGGGTTTGGGGACTTGAAAAGAGTCACACAAGGATGCTATAGCCCAAAAATCTTGCCTCCTAACTCCCTAAATCACCGGGAATCGCGAATCCTTTGAGCACCACCAAAAGCTAGAGTAGTGAACGAAAATCCTTGAATCGAAGTGGTTTCCCGGCGTTCGAGGGCACAAGATCAATCACAAAGATGCACGAGACATCTATCCATGTTTCCCTCAAAGAAATCTGGGGAGAAACCCCCTCAAATCCGTGGAATCACACCGAGAACAAAGGCACGAAAACAAGCACAAAAAGACCATGAAAAACACAACTCCGAATCTTCTATAGAAACCAGGAAAGATTCACAAGGTCTAGCATGCCTCCCTAGCATCCATCCCTCTCAACAAATATCTCATGAAGCTCTCATACTAGCCTCGAGAAAATGGAGAAGAAAATAGCTACGAAAAATGAGAAATGGGAGGGAGGAAATGAAACCCTAAGTCGCGGAGAGAGCGAGCCATCCACACACACTCATGGCTTATATATCAGGTCCCGCCGGAGTGGTAAATGACTCGACTACCCCTAACTTAACTACTGGCGATACAACCCACGTAGGGGCATTTAGGTAATGTTTGTGGGTCTTGCCATCGACGGCCACGCCTTTGCCGCACCCCCGCGTCCTCCCGACGCAAGCCATGCGATCCCGCCGCGTGTCCTCCGCTTCGAAGCTTCCCGACACGCCCGGATCCCGTCTCCGTCGTGTTGGGTCTTCGGACTTGGTTTTGAGGCCCAAACCAAGAAACCGTCCTCCGATGGTTTTGTGGGCAAACCACCAAACCCCGCATGCTCGGTCCGGCCTCCCGCCAAACCACTTGACTCGACCACCACCCTGCACCGGCTCGATCGTCCACGACCTCGTCTTGCTCGTCTCGCCACCATGTGGCCCGCACCTAGTCCCGCCGTCCACCGGGTCCCTCGAACCGAGCCTACTTGTCTCTCCATCTCCCGGAGGCCCCTCAAGGCTGAAGACCTTTCGCACCCGTTCTTCACCCTCGCAACAACACGAACTAGGCCGCGGCCTACACCGCGCACTAAGCCAAGAGTCAGTCCAACACCCGTTGTCAATCACTCATCACTGAGGAGCGGTCATCCATCGACCACCGGGACGCTCCCGGTCCTCACCGTGCACCGCTCGATCGTCCATGACCTCTTCTTGCTCGTCTCGCCACCATGTGGCCCGCACCTAGTCCCGCCGTCCACCGGGTCCCTCGAACCGAGCCTACTTGTCTCTCCATCTCCCGAAGGCCCCTCAAGGCTGAAGACCTTTCGCGCCCGTTCTTCACCTGCAACAACAAGAACTAGGCCGCAGCCTACACCTGCGCACTAAGCCAAGAGTCAGTCCAACACCCGTTGTCAATCACTCATCACTGAGGAGCGGTCATCCATCGACCACCGGGACGCTCCTGGTCCTCAATCTCCCCCTTGATGAGTGCATTGACAACACACAACGCGAAATGAAATTCAGAGAAAGAAAGAAAGAAAGAAAGAAAGAAGAAAGAAAAACAAAGAAGCTCAACTCATGACCAAAACCAAAGAAAGGCAAAGAAAGGTCACAAGCCGAGCAAAGCACAAACTCCAAAGAACAAACTCCACACCGAAAACAGCAAGAAAGCTCCCCCTGAACAAATGCAAGCTCCCCTGAACATGTGGATGCAAACTTCCAAATTTTAGCTCACCTCTTCTGAATTTGCATTAAGCTCACCTCTTCTCCCCCTTGTTGACAATGTATGAATCAAGGTAACAATGCAGAAATGTAAAACAAAGCATATAACCATCTACATGAGCTTCTCAAATAGGCCAAATCTAGTGTCAAAGGCTAAAAATGAGACAAAGATCACACATATGAATCATAGCATAGTCAAAGCATGGCCACAAGTAATATATGAAAATACAAGCATGTGACAAAGCAAAATGTTCAGATTTAAGCAGTTTTACCAAAAGAAGGCTCGTTTCACATGTAAAAGCCTATCCATGTCACACTCGAGCCACAAACATGCATACCACTCAAAGATCATATAAGGATATCAAATTCTCAACAAAAGATCATTGTAAACACCTATAAAGCAAAGCATGTCATGTCAAAGCTCATGAGCCATGTGTCCACTTCGGGGAGACTTCTCCACTGGTGAACATCATGCAGCATGTTTTGCACCCATATGTGAAAGATAAGACATTTGAAGTATAGACATGATGGATGGAGCATTTTTCAAGCATACACACTTCTTTTCAAGATTAATTCATTTCATGGTATATGAAGTGCTTTTGCGGCAAAAAGAAGCTTATGCTCCCCCATGAATGCAACATAGGCTAAACATTCACAATGATATTCGGCCTTTGGCCCAAATGCAAGAAAAAGGCATCCAAGCACAATCTAAGTATAGAAAGCACATTTATACCAAAACGTGACATGGATACACTACTACACATGAGTGGAGCACATTTCACCAAAAATTAGTCAAGATTAGCATTTATTTCAAAAAGGGCTATCTCACCACACATATATCTCAAATATTCCAAGAGCATAGCCTCACATCACCATTTCTCCACACATATGACCAATATCTCACAAATAGCCAAAGAGACTCAGATAAGGCATATGAAAGAAGCTCATTATCCTAAAATGCAATATGATACAAATGCAACATGATATATGACAAGATGGCTATCCTACCATGGTTTGTACATCAAGCAAAGCATGTATATACATCAAAGTAAAACATGGTATGATACATATGGTACAAGAAGAAACCCCCAAGAAACAACTAGACTGGGAAACAAACCCCAAGTTCCCCCTGCAAGCGCACAAATGTAGCTTGGTCGAGAGGCTTTGTAAAGATGTTGGCTAGCTGATCTTGGGTAGGGACATGACTCAACACAATGGTTCCTTTTTCCACATTGTCCCTCAAGAAATGATACCCCACTTCTATGTGTTTGGTTCTGGAGTGAAGCACTGGGTTTTTAGCTACGCTTATGGCACTGGTGCTATCACAAAGAAGTGGGATCTGGGTGCACTCCTAACCAAAGTCTCTCAAAGTGTATGAAATCCACAACAGCTGGGAACAACAACTCGCGGCTGCAAAATACTCTGCCTCGGTGGTAGACTGAGCTACACTAGACTGCTTGCGGGAAGACTACGAAACCAACGAGGACCCAAGAAACTGACAAGAACCAGAAGTAGACTTCCTCTCGACTCGACAACTAGCAAAATCCGCATAGGAAAAACCATGAAGAGAGAGAGTCGAGGAGGAAGAATACCAAAGGCCAAGACTAGGGGCAGACTGTAGGTACCTGAAAATCCTCTTGATGGCCTGTCGATGTGATGTCCTCGGCGAAGCCTGAAAACGAGCGCACAGACACACACTGAACTGTATGTCTGGCCTCGTCGCCGTCGGGGTAGAGGAGGGAGCCGATCATGCTCCCGTACTCCCCGCCGGTCCACCGGTTCTCCGTCCTCGTCCGCATCCAAAGTGGCCGTACTCCCCATGGGAGTCGACATCGGCTTCACATCTTGCATCCGGAACTTCTTCAAGCATGTCTTTCGTGTAAGTACGGTGCACGAATGTTCCATCCTTCACTTGCTTGATCTCGCAGCCTCGAAAGTACCGCAACTCACCCATCATGCTCATCTCGAACTACTCGCTCATCTCATCCGCAAACTTGGCAACAAGGTTATGTGACGAGCCACCAAAGACAATATCATCCACGTATATCCGAACAATCAACAAGTCATTTCCATGCTTGAGGACAAACGAGGGTCCTATCCACGGTACCCATCACAAACCCTCTCGCTCAACAAAAAACCTCTCAATCTCCCATACCAAGCACGGGGCGCCTGTTTCAAGCCATACAGAGCCCTTTTCAATCTGTACACCCTGTGTGGGTACAACTCGCTCTCAAACCCAGGTGGCTGCTTCACATACACCTCCTCCTCTATGACCCCATTCAGAAAGGCACTCTTCACATCCATCTGAAACAACTTGAACCCTTTAGCCACGGCAAAGGCTAGAAGGATCCGAATTGCCTCAAGACGGGCCACAGGACAAAGGTCTCCTCATAGTCGATCCCCTCCTTCTGACTAAACCCCTAAGCAACAAGTCTGGACTTGTTCCTCACAACCATCCCATTCTCACCCTCTTTGTTCTTCCAAACCCACTTGGTTCCTATAGGATGGCAATTTGGAGGTGTTTCAACTAACTCCCACACCTGGTTCCTCTCAAAGTTTTCGAACTCCTCATGCATAGAATTGACCCAGTTTGCATCAGATAAAGCGTGTCCAATGTCCTTGGGCTCAAAGGTGGCAACAAATGCAGCATGAGCGAAATGAGAGGAATTCCTAGACCTTGACCGTGTAGTACGTTCGTCTATGACCCCAATGATCCTCGATAGGGGATGCACTTCTTGAATCCGCCGGGGAGCCTCACGCCTCGAGACTACCTCCCCCTCACCTTCAGCTTCTCTCGCCTGGTCCTCTTGTCTCACCGTTGTTGTCCATGAAGTAGACGGTCCACGCTCCGTAGTGGTCGTAGGGGAAGTAGTAGGTACACACTCAGCTTCCGACGCATGGTTCTCCCCATCAACATCTCCAGCTTCATCCTTTTCCTCTTCAAAGAGGTCCTCGACCATCTCCTCATCACCTGCACATTCAAAACCGAGAGAGGTACATGGCATTGTCTCGTCGAAGGTTACCTCGCAAGTCTCCATGATTTTGTTAGTCTCAAGGTTAAGCACCCTATAGGCTCTAGAATGGTTAGCATATCCAAAGAAGATCCCATCACTAGACCTAGCCTCAAACTTGTCGAGTTTTCCCTTCTTAAGAATAAAGCACTTGCAGCCAAAAACTCGGAAATGACTCACCTTGGGTGCCCGACCATGCATAAGCTCATAACAGGTCTTCTTCTTGAAACCTCGCAATAAAATCCTGTTGGAAACATGACAAGCCGTATTGACCGCCTCAGCCCAATACCTCCTAGGAGTCCTGTGCTCATCAAACATCGTCCTAGCCATCTCACAAAGAGTCCGATTTTTCCTTTCCACAACTCCATTTTGAGGGGGCACATAAGGGGTCGAATACTGATGTTCAAGACATAGATCACGACAGAAGGCATCAAAACGAGAGTTCTTGAACTCTGAGCCATTATCACTGCGGATGGCTCGAATAGCATTCCCATGCCTCTTGTTTTTCAACCTCATGATCAGATCTCGAACAAAACCAAATGTCTCACTCTTGTCTTCCAAGAAAAACACCCAGGCATAGCGAGAGTAATCATCCCCCACAACAAAGACATACCACTTCCCACCCACCGAGCGAACTCGAGCTGGCCCAACAAGGTCCATATGCAACAGCTCTGTCGGACGCTCAGTCATGACATCGGTCAGGGGTGGATGGGGAGTGGCTACCATCTTGCCATGCCTACACAGAGCACAAACCAAATCCTTCTCAAGCTTCAACCTCGGCAATCCTCGGACAAGGTCAAGACCACTCAAGCGGGAAACCATATCAAAGCTCAAGTGTCCCAACTGCCTATGCTATTTCCACAAATCAGAAGAAGGACCGACCATCAAACATCGAGCAGGACCCAAAGAACGAGAGAAATCAACCCTGAAAATCTGACCCTCGGGGATGATCATACAGACAAGATCACCTCGAGAATCCAGCAAACGAGACTCACCAGACTTGAAACGCACCTCAAAACCTTCATCAAGCAACTGAGAAACCGAAATCAAATTGAAACCCAAAGACTTCACAAGAGCAACCCTCTTCAACGTTACCTTGTCACTCACATGCACAACACCCTCAGAAATCACCCTTCCTCGTCCATTGTCCCCAAATGTGATGTACATCTTTTCCTTCACTGGGGTGAGGCTGGAGAACCACTTCTTAGCTCCGGTCATGTGTCGGGAACATCCGGAGTCGATCAACCAAATGTTCTCCAAGCCTCCTGCCTGTAGTCAGAAACTTGAACGAGAATGAGCTAGCAACTCGACACTGGGGTTAGCACAAAGAAAGTTAAACCAGTGTTGAGCCATCTGCTCTAAAGAGGGGTTAGCAAACATCATTCCCTTGCCACCAAACTTCCCATGTCCCATGGAAGGAGTACGAGCACCACGAGGGGGGGAAACATGGTCCGTTGTTTCTCTGGAACCCAAAGCTGCGATCATCTCCTCTAAACCCGTATTGAGGACGAGTAGGGGGACGTCCAGCAAAACCACCACGAGCCCGACCAAACCTCTCACCAGCATGCACACCATCATCTCTCCTAACAAACCTCTCACTACCACCTCTCTGTGTGAACCTACCACCCTGAGCTCCAACTCTACCAACACTCTTCACACTTCCCACACCCCGTGGAAGTGGCACTCTAGGCTCAGGAATACCATGAGACTGGCGATACCTGTTCTGGTTTGCTTGCTCCCTAGCAAGCCTCTCATCCCTCTTCCTTTTGTAGAAAAACTCTGCTAGGTGTCTCTCCTTGCCACAATACTCACATCTGAAGGGGATGGGTTTTGGTTTTGGCTCTGGCTTCTCTCTAGGCTTCTCACCCTTCTCACTCACAAACTTCACCGGTTTATGGAAGTCATTTGTCTTAGGTGGGAATTTGGGTGGATCTTGGGTTGTGTCAAGCTTGTTGCAAAGGTGGTTGGGCTTTGGTGTGAAAGAATTCTTGGGTGCTTTTGGAAGTGGGACTTGGATGTCTCCGATCACCTCAAACTCGAGGTTAGACTCAACACACTTCTCATACACACTCTCCCCACTATTCTCTCCCACTTTCTCACCCAACTTCTGAAAACCCAAACCACGACCATCATCTCTCTTGAACTCCTCAATCATGATTTTCAATTGAGGTTCCTGCCCAGACAACCAACCCAACACCTTCCTCAAATAATCATTCTCCTCATAAATGACATCCAAACGGGAGGTAAGTTCAAGATTGCGCAAAGTAACTTCATCACAACTAGTGCATGCATTCAGAACAGGAGATTTCAAAGAAGCTTCCAAAGTGCTAATAGTAGAACGAGCATCAACAAGCTTAGCATGCATAGTAGGACATGATTTACAAGCACCAAGCAAAGTAGGTCTAGCCTTAAGCTCATCATACTCAGTACTAAGAGCATCTAGTTTAGCCAAAGTGGAAGCATTCTTCTCATTAAGCAACTTGATCTCATTCAACCATGCATCACACATAAGACACTCTACATCATCAGGAGTAGTAGGAGCAAGTTTCAAAGAGTCATTCTCAAGTTTCAATCCAAGCAATTTGGACTCTAACTCTCCTACTTTCTCACTAGCATTCTCAAGTTGAGCCCTAAGATCTTTCCTCATCTTCTTAGCATCTCTCAACACACTATCACGGTTGTCAATCAAGCCATTCAACCTAGTGATCTCAGCAAGCAAAGAGTCAGGGTCACGATTTACCTCATCCTCCGAGTCGGAGTCGCTGTCTTCCTTGTCGCTCTTCTTGCTGCTCGAGCTATGGGCCATCCCACAAAAGCCTTCAAGCTCCACACGGCTCAACCCACCGAGGTTCGGCTTGCACTCTTCTTGCCCTTGCGCCTCCCGTCGTCTTCATCTTCCTCGCTTGAGCTTGACTGCGCGTCGCTTGAGCTTGAGTCGACGTCGCTTGCACCGGCCACCATGGCTCTTGCCATGTCCTTCTTGTAGCCGCCCTTGCTCGGTCGCCGCTTGTCCTTGTCCTTGCTCTTGGACTTGCTAAAGTGCTTGCCCTTGGAGGAGTACTTGTCTTCAAGCCTTGGGTGCGCCTTGTACTCGATCATCTTGTACTTGTTCTCCTCCGCTTCCGGGCACTCGGCGATGAAGTGTCAATGCTTGCCACACTTGTAGCATGTCCCCGAGCTCCGCATTGCATTCCTCCGGCTCTCATGTAGTCGATCAAACCTCCTTGAGAGCAAGGCTAGCTCCTCCTCGCCCAGCACATCAAACTCCTCATCTGGAATAGACATAAGAGAAGACAAGGAAAACTGTCGACGGGAAGGGTTAGATTTGCCCTTTGATCCGCCCACAAGAGCAAGACTATGGTCAGTCGAGCCCTCATGCTTGGATTGCAACTTCCTGTCAACCTCAGCCGACTTGAGCTTAGAAAAGAGGTCATCCAACTCAATAGTCAAATATTGCCCAGACTCCTTGATGGCCTCAACCTTAGCACCCCAAAGATTTGGGTCCAAGACATGCAAGAGCTTCAAAGCTTGATCATGCTTAGTGTAAGGGAAATCCTCAACATTAGCCTTCATGTTGTTCACGATGGCGGTGAACCTCTGAAACATCGCATCAATGTCCTCACCGGGAAGTTGAGTGAAGTTCTCATATTGCATCCGGTAAGAGACAAAAAGGCGAGCCTTCACATGGTTATCACCACCGTGAGCAACCAACAACTTCTCCCAAATTTGCCAAGCAAGATTCAAATGGCGAACACGCTCAAACTCAGGATCACACAAGCTCCGGACCAAGTGATCAACGGCTTTTGCATTTGCCTCATACTTGGCCTCGGACCAAAGCATCGGTCACCATAAGAGTATGGATGTTGACCGGAATAGCATAGGACCTGTCAAGCACAATGAAATCCAACAACTTGCCACGAAGAAAGATCATCATACGAGCCGCCCACTTGTGGTAACCCTTGCCATCGAAGTGCGGCGGACCGCCCCGCTCAACGTACGCCATCTTAGGATTCAAGACTTGTCAAAGTCGCAAAGAATCCGGCACCAAGCTTTGATACCAATTGAAGGATCAGATGGCGACTAGAGAGGGGGGGACTGAATAGGAGCCGGTAAAAATTCTTCTCAAAGAACCCGGCCTATACCCTAGTCAAATCCCGGTCACACACAAGCGATGGATCGAACCACACACCAATAGCCAAGAAAGCGAGGTTATGGATCAACCTCCAGTCTTAGGAACGATTCCTTGAAGCACACGCGGAAGCACGACAAAGGAAGAGAGGAATCGAACCAAGAAGCAAAGCACACACGCTCTAGCGGACCGTCCGGTCAGGAGGGGCGGACCGTCCGCATTGGCCACGCGGACCGTCCGGCCCGCGCCATGGACCGTCCGCGCACACACCGCGGACCGTCCGGCCCTTCGCCGCGGACCGTCCGAAAAAGCAAACAAAACCTCCAAAGACGACCCCGAATAACGGACCGTCCGCGGGGAGCACGCGGACCGTCTGCCAGGCACCCGCGGACCGTCCGCCCGTTGTTGCGGACTGTCCGAAACCTTGCCCAACGAAAACTCAAAGCCACGACAGATCGAAAGCGAAGCCGAGCAAGAACACGAAGAACACGAGAAGAACTCGCTCCTCGCGGACCGTCCGCCGGTCCCTTGCGGACTGTCCGCGCCTCACGGACAGACCTGAAAACAGCCCGACCTCGAAGGTCAACTCCCCCAAATCATCATCGGATTTCCCAAACGGTAGAAGCCGTGGAGACAAGGGTTTGGGGACTTCAAAAGCGTCACACAAGGATGCTATAGCCCAAAAAGTTTGCCTCCTAACTCCCTAAATCACCGGGAATCGCGAATCCTTTGAGCACCACCAAAAGCTAGAGCACCGAATGAAAATCCTTGAATCGAAGTGGTTTCCTGGCGTTTGAGGGCACAAGATCAATCATAAAGATGCATGAGACATCCATCCATGTTTCCCTCAAAGAAATCCGGGGAGAAACCCACTCAAATCCGCGGAACCACACCGAGAACAAAGGCACCAAAAACAAGCATGAAAAAGACCACGAGAAACACAACACCGAATCTTCTATACAAACCAGGAAAGATTCACAAGGTCTAGCATGCCGCCCTAGCATCCATCCCTCTCAACAAATCTCTCATGAAGCTCTCATGCTAGCCTAGAGAAAAATGGAGAAGAAAATAGCTACGAAAATGAGAAATGGGAGGGGGAAATGAAACCCTAAGTCGCGGAGAGAGAGAGAGAGAGAGAGCCATCCACACACACTCATGGCTTACATATCGGGTCCCGCCGGTGTGGGAAATGACTCGACTACCCCTAACTCAACGACTGGTGATACAACCCACGCAGGGGCATTTATGTAATGTTTGTGGGTCTTGCCATCGGACGGCCACGCCTTCGCCGCACCCCGCGTCCTCCCGACGCAAGCCATGCGATCCCGCCGCGTGTCCTCCGCTTCGAAGCTTCCCGACACGCCCGGATCCCGTCTCCGTCGTGTTGGGTCTTTGGACTTGGTTTTGAGGCCCAAACCAAGAAACCGTCCTCCGATGGTTTTGTGGGCAAACCACCAAACCCCGCGTGCTCGGCCCGGCCTCCCACCAAGCCTCTTGACTCGATCGCCACCGTGCACCGGCTCGATCGTCCACGACCTCGTCTTGCTCGTCTCGCCACCATGTGGCCCGCACCTAGTCCCACCGTCCACCGGGTCCCTCGAACCGAGCCTACTTGTCTCTCCATCTCCCGGAGGCCCCTCAAGGCTGAAGACCTTTCGCGCCTGTTCTTCACCTGCAACAACACGAACTAGGGCCGCGGCCTACACTGCGCACTAAGCCAAGAGTCAGTCCAACACCCGTTGTCAATCACTCATCACTGAGGAGCGGTCATCCATCGACCACCGGGACGCTCCTGGTCCTCACATTTGTGAACTTAAGATCAGCGAACCTGAGATTGACTCCTGAGAAGTGTGTCTTCAGCATTCACAAAGGGAAAGTTCTCGGATGCCTAGTCTCAACAAAGGGCATAGAGGTAAATCCCGACAAAATCAAAGCACTAATAGAAATGCAAGACCCAGTTGCCGTGAAGGATGTGTAAAAACTGATAGGGAGAGTAGTCGCGCTCAACAGATTCATCCCCAGGGCCGCGGAAAGAAGCCTGCCGTTCTTTCAAGTTCTTAGAAGTTCAAAGAACTTTCAGTGGTCCGAAACACAGAAGCAAGCTTTCAAAAAGCTCAAAGACTACTTGTCAAATATGACTAAGTTGTTCCCTCCCGAGCCAAGATCACCACTTCTGTTATATGTGTCTGCATCAAATTCGGCAGTAAGTGTTGTGCTGGTGCAAGAGAAAGAAGAAGAAGGAAAGTTCAAGCAGATCCCAGTGTATTTTGCTTCAGAAGCTCTCTCAGGCTCGAAAATCTTCTATTCTGAGCTCGAGAAAATAGCTTATGCGGTCGTCATGGCTGCGAGGAAGCTAAGACACTACTTCGAGGGTCACAGAATAAGAGTCATCACAAATCAACCACTGAACGATCTGTTCGCAAATAAAGAAGCATCCACCTGAATCATCAAATGGGGCGCTGAACTCTCAGAATATATCATAGATTTCGAGAGAAGAAGAGCGATAAAATCGCTAGATCCGGTAGATTTTTTCGTAGATTGGACTTAACCGACACATAACTTTGGTGAAGAAATTCCTACACCTTGGATAGTACAGTGTGACGGAGCTTGGTGTCACAATAGAGTTGGAATTTCAATGATCGTAACATCTTCAACAGGGGTTGTGATAAGATATGCAGCCGACTCATTTTCGCGAAAGAGGAACATTCCACGATTAACACAACGGAGTATGAAGCCTTACTCTTGGCATTCAGAAAAATGAAAGCTCTTGGCCAGCAAGACTTTATCATCAGAACAGATTCCAAAGTTATCCAAGAACACATTGAGAAAGAGAGCGAAGCAAAAAAACCTTGTTTTGATGAAGTATCTTGAAAAGGTTAGGGAAATGGAAAGGCATTTCTAGGGTTACATAGTACAACACATTCCAAGAGATGACAATAATGAAGCGGATAGGCTAGCCAAGGCAGCAGCAAGAAATCAAGAAATGCCTCAAGATGTGTTCTTCAAAATCATCAAAGAACCGTCCATTAAAGAAGAAAAGGCAAGAATCGTGAGTATTGTGGAAACACCCGATTGGAGAGCAGAAATCATGGCATACTTGAGAGGTCATTACGAAAGATGAATTGTAGGAAAAAAGATTGAGTCAAAGGGGAAGGGGCTATGTGGTAGTCAATGGAGAGCTATACAAATCGGGGGTTACAGAGCCATGGCTGAGGTGCATCACCTCCGAAAAGGTCTTGAACTTCTCAAGGAGATCCACAGTGGATTCTGCGGTGCACACATAGGCACTAGGGCTCTAACAGGCAATGAAATAAAACAAGGGTTCTATTGTCCTACCATAAACATAGATGCGAAAACATTAGTTCGAGAATGTGAAGCATGCCAGAAAATGGCGAATCAACAAAACCTACCTTGCATGCCAGTCCATCTAATTCCACCATCATGGCCCTTGGAAAGGTGGGGAATGGATCTAGTCGGACCACTACCAGCCATTCGGTGGTTGTATGAAGCAGTGCTAATAGTAGATAATGCTTCAATAGGTGCAGAGAAAGGATGAGCTGGTTCTTCGTAGCTAGGAATTGAAGGCATATCCACCTTCACGTAAAACCAGTACGAGCTCCAGTCTTTCGCGAAATTTGTCTTGCAGCAGGGTGCGATCTGAATTCGCGTAAGCCCTTTTCATGTATTCTGCCTGTGAGTATTGAAAGTGCACATGTGTAGTGAGCTTTGTAGTATTGGCCATCGTTGAGCTTGATAATGTCTGACATAATAACTAACTCGAACAATCGGGCGAAAACAGCAGCACCGAAGTTACACCCGAAAGTCTTCATAATCCAGAAAAACTTGGATACTTCAAGAAATGAGTTTGGTGAGAGCTGGTGAATCTTCACAGAAAACTTGTCCAAAATCGCAGGAAGAAGGGGATCACAGGGGAACCTCAACCCGCAGGTAAAGAAGTCACATAATACAACAACTTCGTCTGCTTCGGGAGTAGGAACTTGTTCGTCCAAAGGAGCGTGACCCCTGCCTACAGGGAAAAACCCGACTGCTTCATATTCTCTAATCAATTTGGTCGTGACCTTAGATTCCCCGAAAACGAAAGACGGAGGGAGAGGTTTCGATCGCTTTGCTGCAACAAGATCTTTCAAATCAACATCTACATCTTCGATGTCCTCTCCTTCAGATCTAATCTCTCCATCTTCACGATTCTCAGAGCCACTAGCAGCAGGAGATGTGTTATCTTTGGGAGGTTGAGAAATCTCGGGTTCCTGAATTTCTTCCTCAGCGGGCGGAATGCCAGCAGCAGCCAACTCTTCGGTCGTCATGGGTCTAACGGTGATTTTAACATGGGCCACCGAATCGACAAAAACATGAAGACAAAATCTAAGATGATTTTTCGCAAGTAAAAATGTGCAAAACAAAATTCATGAATTTGAATGTTGAAAGAAAGATGAGCACAACAGGAAAATAATACCTTCGAAAGTTGACAAATTCTTGAATCTTCAGACCCTTTGTCGTGAAGAACCTTTCTGCGAAGTCACAAGCAAAAGTTCGGAGAAAATCAAGGGAGCGGTGAAAATTTGTTACGGTGAAAAGCTCTCTATTTATAGGGGCGAGGGGGGGTGGTAGTTTCAAGAAGTCGCTTCGATTCGACCGTTGCGAGTTTCCGGAGGACGCGTGTCCGCTCCGACGTTCTGAGGGTGACGTTTTCACCAGAATTCAAGAGTTTTTGTGGAAACGGATCGTCGGAGTCAACCCACTTCCCCGAGGGCTTGTGTTGGGGAATTCGGGAGAAAACCATACACCCACGGAACGTCGGATTTATTGAAGTTCATAAGATAAGTTTTCGGGTAATGTGCGAAAATAGCATCCATATCTGGCTTCTTCGCGTGAATCTACCGTCTATTTCAGGAAGATTGAAATCTGCGAAGCTTTGGAATCATGAACCTGCAAAAAACCTGAATCATGAACCTGCGAAAACCTGGAGTCAAGAATCTGCGAACACCTGGAGTCAGGAACATGCGAACATCTGGAATAATGAACCTGTGAAGATTTGGAATCATGAACCAATGAGGCTCCGAAGTCTCAGACTGACGAAAGCATGAGTACAGATCCCCAAAATTCGAGAGTCGTGGATGAAAGTTCGGAGATCAGAGAGAAGCCAAGTCAAAGACGCTACTTCAAAAAGTCCGGGTTGACGTGTGAACTAGTGGTAGGCTTGTAAATATATGAAATCAGCCCCGC
This sequence comes from Cenchrus americanus, assembly GCA_947561735.1. Taxonomy (NCBI): domain Eukaryota; kingdom Viridiplantae; phylum Streptophyta; class Magnoliopsida; order Poales; family Poaceae; genus Cenchrus; species Cenchrus americanus. The sequence continues at coordinate 24,034,265 of OX387241.1, read as the reverse complement.
AAATTACGGTTGTAAAAGACATTTTTATACACGTTCACACTAGGAATATTCCCTAGATTCGAGGGTGTTTTCCAAATGTAAAAAGTCCCTTCGTCTCCCTATAAAAGGTGGCGCGAGGGAACGTGTATAAGGATCCACAACTTTTGAGGCGAGTACAGGCTTTTGGAGATTCTTCGTCTCCCTTTCGCAGCTCTTGTGACTTGTGCTCTTGGCTCTTGTGTTCGGGGACTCCATCCGATTTTCGGATCCCCAACAGCCGTGTCGCCTTTGGGCCACGACATCTGCATCTGTATCCTAGACAGAAACCTCCATGCCGCCGCTTGCCCTTGGCCGAATCCTGCATGTCCACAAGCATCATGACCCATCATCGCCACAAAATCCTCAAACAAACCCGCCTCCATCAACACGTCGAGTCCACCATGACTTTCGCCACCATCGTTGCAGCTCCACCTTGAACCTGTAATGGCCACTCCGATCACGATCGACCACCCATCAATCTGATCATGAGTCAAAGCCACCGTCTTTATCCACGACGTCTTCCAGCCGCACCGTTGAACCTGGCCATCAAGTTTGACCGGCCCCTATCGAACAGCAGCCACCAGCCGCTATCAACTGATCTCCACGTCTGGACGGATCCCTGTTGATTGCAGCTCATTAGACTGTGAAACCCCAGGTTTTCATCAGGGTCATTAACCCTAATGATCTGGTCAAACATCATGACTTTGGTCAAACGGTGGTCAACCTGGGCCATCACCTCGAAAACCCAACCAACAACCCCAAATGACCCTCCTTGGTCAAGCTTTGGTCAAGATTGGTCAAACCCTAGTCAAAGCCCCACTTAAACACTTTGACCCTCCTTGTCACCCGAGAACTTTTGCCGCACTCTCCAAATTTCATCCAAACACTTCAAATTCTCCCAATATAAAAGTTGTGTAGTTTGTCGAGGGACACAACTTTCATGTTTAGTGGCATTTGAAATTTGGAGTGTAAATGTGTGAAAAAGCTATTCATCGGCGCCCAGACATCTGCCAAGTTGGCATGCCCTTTCTACAAAATTGGTTGAGAAAAACATCCTAGAGCCTTCCTAGAAGTTGTAGGGGGCAATGAGATGTACAACTTTGGTACACATTGCTTGGAGCACTTTAGTTGCAAAATTTTGAGAAACCAGCAGTCAAACAAGGTTACATTGAAATGGTTTGCGTCGGAACGCGCTGGAACACGAGCACGCGCATGACGTCGTGCCCGACCACGTCGGCCTGCTGCCGTACTCGCCGTACACAAACGCCGAGGCGGGCCTGCGACCGTTGGTTCGTGCGCCGAGCCCTAGCTCCTGTGCGTGACACTTGTGGGCCCCCTGGATGGTGTTACATGCCATGTGCACACCACCCACGCCGCGCCGCCCACGTGCCGCCATTGGCCGCGGCCGCCCGCCCGTCGCGCACCGCCCTTGTGCCACACCGCGCCCACACCACAACCCACTGTAGCCTACGTACACACCAAGTCGTCGTCGGGCCGCTATAAGAAGCCCTCAAGCTCCCCTCGCATGCACACGCTCCCCCGCCGCTAGCTCTGTCTGCCGCCATCCGCCATTGGCGCCTGCACCGAGCTCCACCTTCCGGCTGTCGTCGTCGCCAACCAGACCTGCTCCTACCTCCCCTAGGACTCTCTAAAGCTCATTGACTAGCTTAGTGTAAGGAATCGGATGCTCGTTAGGCTAAGAGGGGGAGGGGGTGAATTAGGCAACTTAAAAACTTATCCTATGGCTTCACTAAATTTGCACAAAGGTAAACTAGAACATACTATCTAGATGTGCAACTAGGGTCTATCTAGATGTGAAACTCCCATCCCACAACAAAGTTTCCAACCTATAGCCAATCCTAGCATGATACTACTCTAGGAAAGTAAAGCAAGCAAAGATTTGCAATAGAGTAAATGCGGAAATGTAAAGGGGATGGGAGGAAGCAAACTCTTGACACGCGATTTATCCCGTGGTATCGGTAGGCACTAAGCCACCCCTAGTCCACGTTGTTGAAGAACTCACACAAGAGTATTGCTTCCCAGTCACCAAGTCACTCCCAAGAGCACCACTTGACTTGCCACAAAGGCTAGCCACTTAGGCACTTGGCAAGCTCCCTTGGTCACGTTGATGCTGCCTCCACTAAGGAGCTTCTCCACCAAGGAAGGGGGTCTCCATGTCCCCCGCACAAAGTGTCCTCGCCGCTCCACACCAAGCCGGAGGGTCGATGACGATTTCCGGTGAGCCACTTAGGCCCTAAGGCTTCCGGCGAACCTTGTACAACTTGATCCACTCAAGAATCACCTCACAAGATTGGCACAACCTTGCACTCACTCAGCTCTAAACTAAGACTAACACTAAGCACATACACTAAGCATATGCAAGTCTAAGGATGAGCAATTAAGCACTTGGATGTATTGGATATGATCTTCAATGTGTCTTGAAATCTTCTGCACTTCCACACAATCCAGCCTCCTCAAATGAGTGAGTGGAGGGGGTATAAATAGCCCATGGCACCCAAAGAGCCGTTGGCTAACGACCTCTGAAAAAGGTAGCGTCGGATGAACCGATGTTGTCTTTTCAAGGCATCGGTTCATCCGATGCCCGTCCCACGTCACTTAGCCGTTGAGATTCTCTAACACAACTGCTCCGACGCTATACACCGACGGTCCGTCGGATCATCCGGTGCTGAAGGCTTCGTGACCAAGTCATCTCTGTTAGCTTTCATGCGACCATCGGATAGACCGACGCTTCCCCTTGATCAAGGCGTCAGATCATCCGGTGCTGAAGGCTTCATCTTGGCGCGTCTCTGTCTTGATTCAAACAGAGCATCGGATAGACCAACGGTGTCCTCACTCAGACTGTCGGATCATCCGGTGCTACTATCTTCGCTGCTCCTCTGCAACTCGTCCGACGCTACTAAAAAGTGGACCGTCGGTTCATCCGACGGTGCCTAGGGTTTCACCCCTTGAACCAACTCGTCTGACGATTGCACCGACGCTTGCTATTTGGGTACCGTCGGTTCATCCGACGGTGTATTTTCTTTTGCTTTCTTGCTCGGTTTTGACCCTTGATCTTCTCATTTTGGCATGTGATATTCCTGCATCCTTGGGACCTAGAAGTGTCTACAAAGACATGCTAAACAATTTGGTTAGTCCCATTGATCATGTTGTCATGAATCACCAAAATCAAACTCGAACTAATGGGATATGGAGCCATGTTCGCTACAATCTCCCCCTTTTTGGTGATTTATAACAACACAACCACAGCAAGCATAAATTTGCAAACATTGACAAAATTAGAACCACTTACACTTGCTTGGATGTTTACCATCATCCAAAACTCCCCCTAGATCAAACTTCTCCCTTTTTGATCTTCTCTTCCTATGTTCACACATAGCTTGCCTCTTCCCCCTTTGGAACCACTTAGTTGCTTTGGTCCCACATTCTCCCCCTTTGGAATAAAATCTCCAAAAAGTCCCAAAACAAAAGGGTCCAAGGAAACTAGCAAGACCTAGCAAACATAGCTCAAAAAGAAATGTTAAATGCAAGGGAGAAAGCCGCATGAACCATGATCCAAATGTATGATATCAATGAAGATACCACATGTGAGAATAACTAAGGTGGATCACAAGCTCATGAGACTAGCATGATATAAACTAAGCTCCCCCTAAGTGTGTGCACAAAAAGATAGTGTGGAAAACAAGTGCACAACTACAAACTTGTAAGACAAGGAAGCTTAGAGCATATCATGCAAGGAGGTAGCTTAAAGGACAAGAGATAAGACAAATGGGTTCTTGTTACATTACCACTTGTAGATATCACTTGTAGTCTTTTGATCATTGCATACCTCCGGGGGTTGATCCTCTCTACCTTGTTGGCACTACATTGAGATAAGCCACTTGGAAATGATATCACTAGGTGACACCACTTGAAAGAAGCTTGCAAAGAAGACACTTGGGGTATCACAAGGATTAGGAATGTATGAGTATATTGCCTTTGAACTTATATAGAGACATAAGCTCGCAAGGACATGACTCAATAGCATGAAGCTCATATTGTTATTTTCACTCTTTTAGAGATGTTAGATCACATTGAGAGTGAAGTAGCATTCTCTTAGAATGAAGTACCGCACCGGAACGCGTCGCCTAGGGACTACATAAGATAAGCTTGAAACAATGTTAGTCCCCTAACCAAACCATAGGATGAGCTCCCCCTAAATGTGTGCATTTGGTGTTTGAATCACTAACCAAATGTATGCGCATTGTTTATGACAACAAAAGGGAAGCTAACCCTATAGCTTACTCATGATGCAAAGAGATATATATGAAAACATGCATCATGAAAGAACAAGTGTAGCTTTCCTACACGCTAATCAAACCATGTAGATTGCTCATGGGTTAGCACATGACACAAGCAATCTACCATATGTAAACAATGCAACAAATGCAACTCAAACAAGGCACTGGAGCTACAATGATACAAGAGATAAGTTCTAGTTTCCATTACCTCAACCAGGGATCTTGGGCAACATATGTCCAATTAGCAAGCTTGGCTTATAGGCTTGAATCTTCTCATCTTGATTGTGCCAAGCCTCCCAAGTCCCCACCCTCATGGCCTTCAAGTGGCCTTTGGAACCCAAACCATTTGAGGACCCTTCATGTTGATGATGACTTCCTTGGGCACCCAAATGGGTTGGTTCCAACCCCGCTCCTCCTTCATCTTCCCAACCTTGTGTGCAACCACCTTGCCATTTGCCTTCTTCTTGATGACGTAGGTGTTGCTCTTGGTTTTGTTCTTGCTGTTGGGCTTGGTGTAGATGAGGGAGCTCTTGATGGTGGGGTTCAACTTCTTCTTTGCACCCTTGTCCATCTTCTTGACAAATTGAGGGCATTTGTAGAACTTGTGCCCTTCTCCATGACACTGGTAGCAAGTCACGGTTGCACCCTTCTCAAGCTTCTTCACCACGGGATCATGGTTATCTTGAGAAGGTTGGACTTTGCTCTTCATGTCTTGAGAGATGTCCACTTGTTCCTCATCTTTCTTGCCCTTGCCCATCAAGCTTGTCAACTTCTCTCGGAGCCATTTCACTTCTTGCTTTAGCTCATCATTCTTCTTACCTATGAGGGAATCACATGTTTCTACAACAACATTCTCATTGCAAGATGGTGAGCAAGATTCATCAATTAAATCAATGCAATAAGTTGAAGCATCTACCTTGGAGATAGGAATTGCACAAGGGATAGATGTTTCATCAAGCTCAAAGGAATTACTTGTTTTAGTCTCATTGCTCTCAAGCTTAGATTTTAGCTCATCACACTCCATGCTAAGCAATTTGAATTTGCACAACAAATGTTCATAATTTGTAGCAAGGGTGGCACTAAGATCATTGAGAGCATTGAGTTCTTTAATTTCATTAGCTTGTTTCTCAAGCATTCCTTTTTGCTCATGGACTAGCTCAACAAGATCATCGAGAGAGGTGGTGTCGGATTCGTCATCACTTACATTGCTTTCCATACCTTTGGCCATAAGGCACATGTGTAGTGATGATGAAGGACCTTGCATGAAGCGGGTGGTGAAGTTCTTTCTTGATTCATCACTTGAGCTAGAAGAACTTGATTCTCCACCACTTGTCCATTCACGGACGGCGATAGTTGCTTCTTGCTTTGGTCTCTTCTCCTTAACCACCTTCTTCTTGGGCTTGTGTTCGATCTTGGTGAACTTGATGTGTTGATGATGACGCCCTTCTCTCAAGTGGACGTTGTAGCCGTACATGTTGACTTTCTTCACATACTTGAAGATCTTCTTCACGTACTCAGCCACCATGGATTCAACCTCTTCACCACTTGAGGAATCTTCATCGTCACCATCATCACCATCATCCTCACTTGAGCTTCCATGAGTAGCCATTCTACTCAACACCTTCTCTTGTTGGCTTGAGAGGGCATGGCTTGTAGTTGGAGAGGATGATTCTTGGAGCTTTTCTTGGGGCACTTTCTTTCACTTGGGCATGATTTGAAGCTAATGTGCTACGATCTTGCTCAAGATATGAGATGGCTTCAATTCTTTGAGCTTCTTCTCATAGATGATGGCTTTCACCAAGTCATAATCGGGCTTCCGGAGACTTTGAAGGATCTTGCGGTTGATGTTCAAGTCCGTGATATCCTTCACACCTAAAACATTGATCTCATTGACAAGCACATATAGGCATGAGTACATAGATTCGGCATTTTCATTTGCAAGTTACTTAAAGCTATTGAATTCCTCAAGGAGACAACCATAGCATTCATTAGCAACTTCTTTTGAACCCTCATTTTGCTCCTTGATGGTTTTCCATAGCTCATGAGCATTTTCACAATTAAAAACTCTATTGAAAACGCCTACATCTAGTGAGGACAAAATGATACTCTTAGCAATCACATCAAATTGCTTTTCCTTCTTAGTACCATTTCTCATGCCCTCATCGGTGACTCTCCAAACATCAAGGTCCCTTGCTTGGAGATAGGCCTCCATGAGAACCTTCCACCGAGGATAGCCCGTGCCATCGAAATGTGGAGCCAAACCTAAGGTATCCACCCCTTTCATTCCTCTATAGAGCAACTCACTAGGCGGTTAAGCCTAACTGTTCCAATGAGCCAGTTTTCACAATTTACCAATCGAATTGGTGTTTCCTTGTGAAGGAAGTGCGTCCCGACTCTGATACCACTTGTAAGGAATCGGATGCTCGTTAAGCTAAGAGGGGGAGGGGGTGAATTAGGCAACTTAAAAACTTAGCCTATGGCTTCACTAAATTTGCACAAAGGTAAACTAGAACATACTATCTAGATGTGCAACTAGGGTCTATCTAGATGTGAAACTCCCATCCCACAGCAAAGTTTCCAACCTATAGCCAATCCTAGCATGATACTACTCTAGGAAAGTAAAGCAAGCAAAGATTTGCAATAGAGTAAATGTGGAAACGTAAATGGGATGAGAGGAAGCAAACTCTTGATACGCGATTTATCCCGTGGTATCGGTAGGCACTAAGCCACCCCTAGTCCATGTTGTTGAAGAACTCACACAAGATTATTGCTTCCCAGTCACCAAGTCTCTCCCAAGAGCACCACTTGACTTGCCACAAAGTTTAGCCACTTAGGCACTTGCCAAGCTCCCTTGGTCACCTTGATGCCGCCTCCACTAAGGAGCTTCTCCACCAAGGAAGGGGGTCTCCACGTCCCCCGCACAAAGTGTCATCACCGCTCCACACCAAGCCGGAGGGTCGATGACGATTGCCGGTGAGCCACTTAGGCCCCAAGGCTTCTGGCAAACCTTGTACAACTCGATCCACTCAAGAATCACCTCACAAGGTTGGCACAACCTTGCACTCACTCAGCTCTAAGCTAAGCCTAACACTAAGCACATACACTAAGCATATGCAAGTCTAAGGATGAGCAATTAAGCACTTGGATGGATTGGATATGATCTTCAATGTGTCTTGAACTCTTCTGCACTTCCACACAATTCAACCTCCTCAAATGAGTGAGTGGAGAGGGTATAAATAGCCCATGGCACCCAAAGAGCCAGTGGCTAACGGCCTCTGAAAAAGGTAGCGTCGGATGAACCGATGCTATTTTTTTCAAGGCGTCGGTTCATCCGATGCCCCTCCCACGTCACTTAGCCATTGAGATTCTCTGACACAACTGCTCCGACGCTATACACCGACGGTCCGTCAGATCATCCGGTGCTGAAGGCTTCGTGACCAAGTTGTCTCTGTTAGCTTTCACGTGACCGTCGGATAGACCGACGCTTCCCCTTGATCAAGGTGTCGGATCATCCGGTGCTGAAGGCTTCATCTTGGCGTGTCTCTGTCTTGATTCAAATCGAGTGTCGGATAGACCGATAGTGTCCTCACTCAGACCGTCGGATAATCCGGTGCTACTGTCTTCGCTGCTCCTCCTCTGCAACTTGTCCGATGCTACTAAAAAGTGGATCGTCGGTTCATCCGACGGTGCCTAGGGTTTCACCCTTTGAACCAACTCGTCCGACAATTGCACCGACGCTTGCTATTTGGCTACCGTCGGTTCATCCGACGGTGTATTTTCTTTTGCTTTCTTGCTCGGTTTTGACCCTTGATCGTCTCATTTTGGCATGTGATATTCTTGCATCCTTGGGACCTAGAAGTGTCTACAAAGATGCTAAACAATTTGGTTAGTCCCATTGATCATGTTGTCTTGAATTACCAAAATGAAACTCGAACTAATGGCATATGGGGCCATGTTCGCTACACTTAGCCCCTCACCTCGCCGGACATTGAGCCAGCGCGGCCGTGTTGCCACTGCTTCGCCGCCGCCGCTCGCCGGCAGCATCTCCTGCCTCACCAAGCACAGCAATCGATCACGGGTGAGACCATTTGCAGCTCAGTGACATTTGTTGCCCTCCCCGTCCCACCTCACTGGCGGCGAGCTCGCCTCCGCCGCCGGGGGCTTGGTTGTGAGAATTCTTGTGCCCGAGGGCATTTCTGTGAAGACTTACTTCCTGAGGACTTTCTTGTAAATAGATTCTATCCTTTTTAGTAGTTTTGTCAAGTGACTTGTAAATTCCATAGAAATTGAAGAAAAATCAGAAAAATATGAAACCAAATTTGTTAGTTTCCTTGTGAAGAGAACTAAAACTTTTGTAAAGGTTGTATATACTTTTGTGTGATTGTTTTTGCATGAAAAATTGAAAATAGTTTAACCTAGATCTATTGTACTGCAAAATCAACATGTGTTCATGAGCTGATTTTTGGTTATGTTGTGCTTCATGCCATGTTTAGTCACCACACCAAAATTTGTAGAAAGTTGCTAAGTAAATCTTTTTATATGAATTATCTTGTATTTATGATGAATCTGCCTAGATGAATTGTATAGCTTAAAATAAATTCATTTTTGTGCCCAACTTCTGGATATTGTCTTTTTATGTTTAAATGCACCTCTGGTAAATTTACCATGATTTTATCTCTGGCAGTAATATTTATCATTGAATTATGCTTAGTTTTATAAGTAATTGCATATCTCAAGTTTTATAACAGCCCTAGATGTATATGTTGGTTGCTTAGCCTTGTTTTGGACCAGAGAAGAAGTGAGAGAAAGTTTGGGTCTAGAAATGCCTTATTTATTTTTATATGCATTTATCTTGTTTGTGGTGGCTAGAAATGTATTATTTTGGCATATTTATTTTTATAGCCCTAGCAAGTATGCATGTGTGATCAGTGCCTTGTATTAGACTTAATGAGCTCAGTGAACACCACTCTTGGTGTTTTATGTTTTGTTTGGTTGAATAAAAATAGAGAAACCCTTTTAAACTTAATAATAAGAGTAATTAGAAAACTACAACCCCACACCTAAAGACCCTATGGATGTGTGGTGAAATTTTGCTAAAGAGGTTATAACAAACCCCTTGCTATTGTGAAATTAAATTAACTTAATTATATAAATATGTACACAGTCACTATTAAAAAGGATAGATAATAAAGCATTGCATATTATTCATTTATTGGAAGAGTATGCTGAATGTATTATTATCTAGGTGAATGTGGTCAACCATGCACCCCATGGTTGTCATGTGTTGTTTTGTAATTAATTAAATCAAATCGTAATTAAATCTTGCATTTGCATCCTCATGTAGATCTTCTCGACGGTAGCTATACGCTCGTGCCGGAAGGAGGAGACGAAGGAGCTAGCGGGGACGTGCACTACGTCATTGTAGAGCAAGAACTGGACCAAAGTCCAGAAGGGCCAAAAGGCCAACGAAGGCAAGCCCCGGTTTATCATTAACCCATGTTGATTTAAATTATTCAACTATATTTGTTATTCTATGTGCATTTACGTTCAGGAGTTGAATGAAACCCTAGTTGCATGATCCCTAGGTGCCTATGTTCCTTTACTAGTATGCTAACTCGTTAGATGCTATGCTCTAAGGACCCAGTAAAAGTCGAGTGATGTCCGTCACTCACGAGAATAGGTTATTATGTTGGAATCATAAGATCTTTATAAATGAATTGCTCATGTGTTAAGAGCATGGTATTTGGGCTCCGGTCTAGTGGCTTCGTGGGCTAAGCTTTTGAACGTACAAAGCACTTGTCGGGAATGGGATCGGTAAGCCTAGTACCTAAGTGAGGCGGCAAGGGATTTTCCATTACTAATCTTGAGCATTCACCTGCCCGGCTCATTACCGGGAGAGGGGTACTTGTGTGAGGATGGATGTACTGAGTGGGGGCATACCAGATAGCCTTGTACCCAGGACTGTAATATCTATCCTGAACTGAGGATCGATGGGAACCACTTGGTCGGTGTCGGCTTTGTTGGGGCACCGCTCCGTGTGTTTAGGTCTACCTTACAAGGTTTTGAATCAATCGATTGTCGGCCTCTCACCATTATCTGAGACTGCTTAATCAACTGCCCATGATATCCCTTAATGAGGGAACTATGTGAAATCTTCTACGTGAATTAATTGTATTGTACAATTCTTGATTGCATTAGTTGCTTATTATAGTAATGGTAACTTTACTTGAATCTGAGCTAAAATATTGAAAGTAAGGATTTTCTTTTTGGCAAAATAAACCCACTAGCCAAAAGACGTACATGTCTAGAGGTAACTTTTGTTGGGTAAGTCTTACTGAGTATTAGTATACTCATCCTTGCTATAATTGCTGTTTTCAGGTGAAGTTGTTTGGCCTGGAGAGATTCCACCCGGCTAGGAGCTGGAATGGGTGGATGATGACGCCGAGTGATGGCATCAGATGGCCTCTTATGATGTCTTATCGTATCGCTATTAGTATTTCCGCTATTTTAAAACTATGAACCTTTACTTATCATGTCATGAACCATGGTTTGTAATAATTAAACCACTAAGGGTGGATTTGGATTTAATTTGTGTAATGCACTCTGGACTCGCCTTCGTGTGAGTTTTAATGCATACATTCGATCATCTCTGTGTTTTCAAGTGATTTACCGGGCTTTGACTCGGCAACACTCAACAGAATGATTCTTTATTATCACTTAATGACCAAATAGAGTGGTTTAGGTGATAGTACGGAATTATCTCGGATGGGGTTGTCACAGTATTGGACGGTCCGAGGCATCCACTCGAAGTGTCCAACACCACCGATCGAGTCGTCGATCGCCGCGTGCTCCACCTTGCGCCCCGCTCCTCCGCGGACAGCTTTGTGCGACCTTGCGTGGTGTGGAACACACCCATCGCACCTCCACGTGGATCTTCTCCCCAGATCTGGCTCTGATACCAATTGTTAGAATCCAAGTGCAGAAGCGATAACCCCAAGAACGTAAAACCAAATCGCAAGATCACATAAACGAGAATGACACTGAGGCACAATTTTTTTTAACGAGGTTCGGCCATGTGCCAACATCCTCGGGGCATGACTACGGGCATTCCGGGCGCCACCGCGGCAACGCTGCCACCCACACCAGCCGTCAAGTCGTCTCATAGTTATGGGCCGTAGGGATATAAAGTACGACCGAAACTCTACCCCTATCCTACCAAATTACAACTCAAGTCCAACTGTAACCGAACTGTACATATATTCAACACATATCTAACACTAATCACTCGCGTTCCCCGCCCATAAGGCCACAGTAAGCATCGCCTCACGCTCGTTCTAGTCGCAGCAGATACATCTCCTCCGTGAGCGATCGGCATGGAGGCTGGGGACGCCATGGACATGGAGAGGGGCGAGCGCGCGCCGCTCCAGCTGCCAGAGGTAACTACTAACTGTAATCATCTAGGCCTTTTGCACCTTTGGTAAGGGTGTGTTTCGGTGATAAATGACAACCATATGCTTGTGACTAACCTTTGTTTTGTAGCGGATTTTTTACTAGGTTATTGTCACAAGTGTTGAATGAAAAGAGACCCCTTAATTTGAATTCATGGACGATAAATGGATGAATACTACAAAGCTAAGGACTTTGATAGTTCCAAGTGTCACAAGGAGATGAAGTACATTTGGATTGCTAGTTTGTTGTGTTTGACCGTACTATTAAGAGGGGTTCATGCACTAGTAGCTTGACCATGCACCAAAAGCCATGAAAATATGCACACTCAAGTTCCTTGGTTGTCATCTAGCTCAGAGAGTTCACAGAAGGAAGGTTGAAGCAAAAGAATCGACAGAAAACTCAAAGGCGCTTGAATTGGACGAGTTAAAATCAAAATCATATCGTCAGATGAACCGACGCCCTCATTTCTACATGCATCGGATGAGTTCTGTGGCCAAAGGATTCAAAACGACCATCGGATGAACTGATGGTGCAGGCATCGGTTCATCCGACGCCTTAGGGTTTGGCAACAGTAAGGGTCAAGGCTCAGCACCTTCAGCACTGGACGATATGATGCCTTGACCAATGGTTCATCCGACGATTGCATTTAAAACATACATAGATGCGCCAAAACTTTTGCTTTTGCACCGGATGGACCGAAGCTTGGATGTTGACTCAGCGGTTCATCCGACGGTTATATTTGAAACATAAAGTACCGCCCCGAGTGAGAAGTCTTCAGCACCGGATGGTCCGATGGGGGCGTCGGTGTATAATGTCGGTGCATTGTCTAGGTTTCTTGGTTCAACGACTATTTTGGAGTTTGTGAGTGACCAGATGATCTGACGCTTGCGCAGGGGGAGACCATCGGTTCATCCGATGGTACCACTTTTTCAGGAAACCTTTTCCAATGGCTAGCCTCCCTTGCTAGGCCAATAAATATGACCCCCCTACCTCTCTTGAGCTGCCTTTGCCACTCTGAAGATCCACTGCAGCCAAGGAGAGGAGAGTGTGTTCTTGCCATTTGGGATTCTCTTCCTCTCCATTGAGGAGCTCTTTCTTAGTGATCAAGGGTTTTCAAGGTGCATGCATGGCTTAGCTGAGTGCTCAAGTCAAGTGAAAGTGTGCGGGCTTGTTACTCTTGGAGTTTGACGGCTCCTAGACGGTCTCGGTGATTTGGGGGTACTTGGTGAGCTCTTGGAAATTGTGGGAGCCTCAAGAAAAGCTTGGTGTACACGGTTCAAGACCCACCGTTCCGGAGATGGAGAACGGGTACTCTTAGTGAGCACTTGTGTCTTGGTGAATCAAGGGGGAGCGATACTCTAAGTGAGTGCTCCAACGTGGATTAGGGGGATGCGTCAACTTCTCGATACCACAGGAAAAAATTCGGTCTTCTCTTGTGTCTCTCTATCTACTTTCTTGCATTTAATTTCAGCACCTAATTTCCGCACCTAAATTTCCTTGTCTTTGTTATTGGTTATTTGCTTGTGTGCTTCATATCTTGCCTAGGTTGTTTCATATCTCCTAGTGTGATATTTGCTAAGGAAATTCATGTTAGTGTGCTCTAGTAGTAGAGAAAAACTGTTTTAGATGGGCAACACTAATTGATAGGTTAAGGTTTCTTTGTTTCTTTAGAAATTGAAAAGAAGTCCCATATTCAACCCCCCTTCTATGGGCCATTGATCCTACAAGTGGTATCATAGCTAGGCCCCCTTGTTGCTTGGCTTAACCACCTATGGAGATGGGGAAAAGTAGCGGCAATGGCCCTCCCAAGTTGGTGGGGAAACGGTTTACCTTTTGGGCGCATAGAATGGCAAGCTACCTTCAAGCTCAACACCATGATGCATCGCGCACTACCATGTATCCGTTGCCTAGAGTTCCCACCGAGAGTGAGGCTAAGTGGAATGAGCGTGCTAGAAATCATATTTTTGAGGCGCTGGATGAGGAGTTGTTTGATCGGGCCTTTGCTTTGGAAACCGCCCATGAAGTGTGGATGCAACTCAAAGAAATCTATGTGGGTAACAAAAAGATTCGTGAGGATAAATATGAGTTGCTCAAGGTGGAACTTAATGAGTTCAAAATGAAGGATGATGAGGATGTAGAGCAAATGTATTCTAGGATGGGTGTGCTCATTCAAAGTATCAATGCTCTCGATGTTGCTAACCTTTCCGAGTAGGAAATTATCCGGAAAATCCTTCAAACGCTCCCCAAGCCAAGATGCAACATCGTCAAGGCACTTCTCTTTGAGAAGGATTTCACTACCCTCACCATGACCGAGGTTGTGAACAAGATCCGCTCCCACAAGATGTTCATGATGGAAGACATGGAATCATCTACCTCTCACTCAAGCGCCAAGAAAGATCTTGCACTCAAGGCTAGTGAGAAGATCAAGTCCAAGAAGACCAATGCAAAGCCTCCTTCTTCCTCAAGTGAGAGCCAAGACAATAGTGATTCAAGTGAAGCGGAGAGTGATGATGCAAAGCTTTCTCTCCTCAGGAAGAAAACCACAAGAATGCTCTCCAAGATTGGCAAGAAGGGCTACAATTATGATCCCAAGAAGCAAAAGTTTCAGGCATCAAGAAGAAGTGGTGAGGGAAGCAATCGGAAGTGCTACAATTATGGAAGCTATGATCATCTATCATATGATTGCCCCAAGCCCGACAAGCGTGTGTCAAGCTCAAGCAAAAAGAACGATGAAGATGATAAAGATGCCAAGTACTACAAGAAGAGCTCAACCAAGAAGAAATCATCAAACAAGCCCTACCACAAGAAGAAGGGTGAACATCGTTCGCTCTTGGTCAATGAATGGGTAACCGGTGGTGAAACTTCAAGTGAATCAAGTGGAAGTGAAGAAGATAAGAACAAGAAGATCGCCGGTATTGCTATCATGGATGATGAAGAGCCTCCACTCCCACCTCCACCTATGTGCTTCATGACAAAGCACTCCAAGGTGAGCGATAGCGATGGTTGTGGTTCTTCTAGTAGTGATGATGATCTCTCACCACTTGCTCTTAAGGGTCTTCTTGATGAATACACTTCCATGATTAAGAAACAAAAGAGTAAGCTCAAAGCACTTGATGAGACTCATGAGAAACTTAAGCTATCATATGATGAGTTGCTTGTGAAGCACAATGACCTTAGCAAAGAACATGATGCTTTGGTAGTGTCCAACAAGTCACTTAGAGATGACCACAACAAGTTACTTGATAAGCACAATGAGCTAATCGTCAAGCATGACGACATAACCGTGCTTAAAAAGTCTTTTGAGTCAAATCATATGAAGCTTAAGAAAGAACATGTGCTCTTAGAGATGAAATATCAAGAACTTGAGCTTGCTAGTGAGGACATTGGCTCTAGTGGGCATACAAATGCTAGAGAAGTCACTAAAACCAATGCCTCTACCTCATGTGATGATATAATTGATGAACCAAAGGTCTTGCTTAATGATGAAAATATTGCATCTTCCTCCAAGACTAACCATGCTAGGGTGAAAGCTCTTAAAGAAGAAGTGAGAAGCCTAAGGTCTTCAAGACTTTAGCCAAGGGTGAGGAGTTACACAAGGAGATCCTCTACTACAATGCAAGAGACTATGGGACAAAGGGACTTGGTGCTTTCCCCAATCCCATCAAGGAAACTCTTAGGTCTAAGGAGCTATATGGGTGTTTCATCAACGAAGTTGGATCTTATTGTCAACATTGAAAGGTCACCAGTCATCACACAAGGGAGTGCCCAACACCTACTTGCCCTTTGCCCACTTTGCCTAACAATTACAAGTCCATGTACAATGATAACCATTTCTTGTTGATGAAGAAGAACAATGGCAAGGTTGCGTTCAAGTTCATTGGGGTCAAACCAAAAGTCAAGACACCTAGAAGCTTATGGATACCTAAAGCTCTTGTCACTCACGTCAAGAGGCCCAAACTAGCTTGGGTTCCTAAATCTCAATGCTAATTTCTTTTGTGTAGGTGAACTAAAAGGCCGAAGGGAGTCATTGGATACTTGATAGTGGTTGCACTCAACACATGACCGGCCAAGTTAAAATGTTCACCTCACTAGTGGATGATGCGGGAGATCATGAACAAGTTTCATTTGGTGATAACTCTAAAGGAAGGATCTCCGGATTGGGTGAAATCTCTCTAACAAATGATCTATCCCTCTCCAATGTTCTCTTTGTGGATTCTTGTAGTTATAACTTGCTTTCCATTGCACAATTTTGTGACCTTGGTCTTTCATGCACATTTGATGATGAAGGGGTCATAATCACTAACAAGAAAACTAATGAAGATGTTTTCAAGGGATTCCGCTATGGCAATCTGATGAGGACATGGCAACCATGCTTATGTCCATGCGTGGTGCATGGATTGGAGAAGATGGAGTCCAGCAAGGTTTTCCAAGTCAAGAAGGAGGTCCAAGGTTGATCCGGTTCGAGTCCCCGAGGTGGAGGCCAAAAGCAATTTAAATTCGGGTCCAGTTCGGAGTCCAGGAGCAATGCACAATAAAACAGACGCCCAGGTCTCATACGGAGTCGGTTTTGGACGTTCTATATATGGTTGGAAGCACAATTTCATAGAGCTTCCAATGGCACCAGTCTCATGACAAAATTCGTCCTGGGTCAATCGGAATCTGCGAAACAAGTTGACGTCCATAATCTGCCAGGGCGCTGCGCCAATACCTTTTGGGCTGTTGGCCCAACAGGAGGCCCATGTGGGCCTAGGGTACTGTTCACGCGCGTGAACAGTACCCTTGGATACTGCAGCGCCACCCCTCATGGCCGCTAGGGGCTGCGTCCCCTATTTAGATAGACCCCTCGTTTATTTTCAGATTGGAGTTTGATTTATTTGTTAGCCTTAGCTACAACCGAACAACCGCCATTGTGCCGCCGTCGTGTAATTCAGACTCCACCTTCGAGTGATATTAAGATTGCTCGCCTCAGATTCTTGTTCGTTCTTCGATTGCGCACAATAATTGATCTTCGTGATCAGGCTGATCTTGCGCCAGCAATGTCGGTAACCATCGGGAGTTGGTTCAGTGATTGCATTGGCGCTTCGAGTCTCGCTCGTCGTAGTCGGCTCGTGGGGGTCAACAACCGCCAAATCGGATTTATCTCCACTCACCGAAAGATCGGGCACTCCCCCTCTATCAAGTGGTATCAACTTTCCAGGTTGATCGGTGAGTTTTATCTAGTGTTTTCCCCCTTCCTACAGTCCACAAAAAACCAACAAAAAATTTACTTCAGGTTAGATCTTTTTCCAGCAACCTTTTGAGCCTTGCACTTTCTTTCAATAATTTGCATTGTTGAATTTGTGTGCTTTCGTGTTACATTGTTGCTGGTTACATTGTATTCTATCACCTTTTTTGCTCCCCACCCTTCCGCGCCGCCACCACCATCCATCATGCACGCCCTCTGATTTTCCCCAGCCGAACCCCTCCTCCCCCGGATCGATCCTCTGATTGCCCCACCCCCCTGTCGTGTGTCTCTGTTGGCAAGTCCCAAAAAAACAAGGACGACAGACAAAAAAAAGGGAAAAACAAAGACAAAAAAACCCTGATAGCTCGCGCCGCTCACTTTCCCTGGAGCACGCCTTGCGCATCGCACCTCCGGGTGCGCGTCTGGGTCACCGATCACATCTCCTAATTTTCAGTGTTTTGTTTTGGCAAGTAAAAAAAGGGAAGGTAAACAAAAAAAGAGAAACAAAAAGGAAACAGGAAAGAGTTTTCCATCTGACTGAGTCCGTTTGGGGTGCACTCGCCCAACCGGCCATCACGCAGGACTCCGGGGCGTGGCGCCCTGCTAACCTTTCCTCTGTATTTTTTTCCTCTAATCCTTGTTCAACTTTACACTTGTGTCCAGCAACATTTGATCAGGTTTAGCACTATAATTCAACTTCAATTGAGTGCAGCCTTCCCAAAACTCCACAAAGTTCTACGCCGACCAGGTTTCGTTTTGCCAGGCAATCGCTCCTCCAATCTTTCGCAGGTTCCACCAGTTGGTTGCAATTCGGCCCTGTGTGTTTGCTAAGAACGGATAAGAATTTGATAACAACACTAGTTTGAGCGCCTTTGAGAGCAAATAAACCCCTGTTTTGTCATCGATTTTGTTTTTGTGTTTGCGCTAACAATGGAAGGAAACGACAAGAGGGATGACCAGCCGCAGGCCACTAAGACCAAGCTCGACACCATTGTGTCACACCTCGATGCAATGACAACATTGATCACAAGTTTACAGAAGGAGATGGATGCTGGAGACTTCAGTGGACGCGCCCGTCGTGCGTGCATCCATGGTGGTAATGATTCTTTTGCTAAGCTTCCTTTTACAATTCCACCTTACAATGGCAAATATGATCCAGCTGCATATCTTGATTGGGATTTAGCGGTCGAACAGAAATTTTCATGTCATGATCTTTCTGCTAGTCTCAAGTTATATCTCCTATTAGTGCTTTTACTGATCTTGCCTTACATTGGTGGCGTTATGAACAAAAAAATGCCATTAGCACTCCCACCTGTTGGGCTGAATTAAAAGCTGCAATGCGACGTAGATTTGTGCCTTCATATTATGCTCGCAACGCTGAACGTGATGTGTAGGGATGTCGCTCGAAGCAATATTCTAACTCTTTTGCAGGACAAAGCTCGACATCCAGCTCAGCGCCCGCTCTCCCAGCGCCATCTACTCCCACCACTACAGTGCTCGAGAGCCCAACGCCATTCACGCCCACCACTACACCGCTCGAGAGGACGACTGAACCTGCTGGAGCAATCCATCACTTCACATGCACCTAATACTCCTACTGAGAACATAGGTAATGTCCATGGTGCTACACTCACGGAAGGTGAGAATTGTGTTAATATGCTGAATTTTTCCACAAATCATACTTTAGTTGAGCAATTAATAATGGAACCATCTCTTGATTTATCTTTGTCACATGGTTATTTGCTTGATGTTTCTTGTGATAAATATGCATGGTGTGCTACTACTTCCATTTTACATGCTAGTGCTGAAAATAAACTTGTTATGCATGTTTCTAGTAGAAGTGATGAGCTCCATTTATTGTCTTCTTTACATAACTTGGGTTACATTGAATTCGATGATTTGTGTAATCTAGATTGTTTAGAAGAGAGAATTTTTGCACATGCTGATTTGCCATGGTTGTCTAGACATTCATATCATGTTATTGGCAAATATAACAACAAAGGACAATATATGGTACATCGCATTTACATTTGTACAAACCTAAATTCTCCTTTTGTTGTGCAAGATTGTGATCGATTAGAGGGAAACCATTATACAACCACTTTCCCATGTTCCTCTCATAGTTTTGTTTTAAATAAAATAGTTGATTTCCAAGAAGGGGAGCATCATTGGTTCCTGTCATCTATTCTTGCATTGTCGTTTCTTCGTACTAATCTTTTGCAGGACAGTCTTGCCAAACATTTTGTGTCGTCCGCTCACGATGCTTGCATGCTCGCTTAATTTTCTATGCAAGATGACATATTCACCAATTGGAACCATGGTGACATTCTGCCTCACAATAATTTTAATTTCCTTTGTTTTCGAAACCAGGTTCTCTCTTGTGTTGTGCAGGATCATTTTCAAGTACAATCGGCGTCGAGGACGACTTTCCTTCAAAAGGGGGAGAATGATGAGGACATGGCAACCATGCTTATGTCCATGCGTGGTGCATGGATTGGAGAAGATGGAGTCCAGCAAGGTTTTCCACGTCAAGAAGGAGGTCCAAGGTTGCTCCGGTTCGAGTCCCCGAGGTGGAGGCCAAAAGCTTTTAAATTGCTTTTGGCCTCCACCTCGGGGACTCGAACCGGATCAACCTTGGACCTCCTTCTTGACTTGGAAAACCTTGCTGGACTCTATCTTCTCCAATCCATGCACCACACATGGACATAAGCATGGTTGCCATGTCCTCATTACAATCTTTATCTTATAGATTTTGCATCCCATGAAGGAAACTTGACTGCTTGCCTCATGTCCAAGACATCCAAGGGTTAGCTATGGCATCGTCGCAGTGCACATATAGGCATGAGCCAACTCAAGAAAGCTTTCAAGAAGGGTATGATACTTGGTGTGAAGGATGTTACATTCGAGAAGGACAAGTTATGTAGTGCATGTCAAGCCAGCAAGCAAGTTGCAAGTCATCATCCTATGGAGGCTTATGTATCTACCACAAGACCATTGGAGCTCATACACATGGACCTCTTTGGACCTACTACATACAAGAGTCTTTGTGGTAATCTCTTTTGTCTTGTTATTGTTGATGATTACTCACGCTATACTTGGACTTTCTTTTTGGAGGACAAGGGCAAGACATTTGACATCTTCAAGAAGTTTTCTACTAGAGCCCCAAATGAGTTTGGGTCATCCATGGTGAAGATTAGGAGTGAGAATGGATCGGAATTCCGCAACACAAGAGTAGAAGAGTATTGTGATGGTGAAGGCACCAAGCATGAATTCTCCTCAACTTATACACCACAACAAAATGGTGTGGTAGAGAGAAAGAACAAGGCACTCATCACTCTTGCAAGAGCTATGTTGGATGACTATGGGTTTCACAAAGGTATTGGGCGGAAGCTATCAACACAGCATGCCATGCTTCAAATAGAGTGTATCTCCACCGACTATTGATGAGACACCATATGAGCTACTCATTGGGAGAAAGCCCAACATTTCCTACTTCCGGGTGTTTGGTTGTAAGTATTTCATATTCAAGAAGAGGAAGCACCTAGGGAAGTTTGAGAGTAGAGTAGATGAGGGCATGCTTGTTGGTTATGCATCTAACTCCAAGGCATATAGAGTATTCAATAACTCTACATGAGTGATTGAAGAAACATGTGACGTGGAGTTTGATGAATCTAATGGCTCCCAAGGAGATGGTTTTTGTTGTGATGATGTAGGAAAAGAACCTCTTCGAGAAGCAATGAAGAAGATGGCTATTGGTGACATCAAGCCAAAGGAGGATGATGACTCTCACTCCATTCATGAAGACTCCTCCTCCGATGATGATGACAATGATGATCAACCAAGGCATCAAACATCATCTCCCACAAGACAAGATAGTCCATCTTCCCCACAAGAACCACTACCTATATCACAAGACACTCAAGATCAAGTAGAGGAAGCGGAGGAAGTTCAATCTCAAGATGATCCCACCTCTACAACATTTGGAAGGCGTACAAGGACTTCAACAAACCATCCAATTGATCTTGTATTGGGTGATCCCAAAGGGGGTACAAGGACTCACCGCAAGCAATATGCATCATTTTGTAAACATCATGCTTTTGTCTCTTTTGTAGAACCCACTACTATAGATGAAGCTCTTGGGGAACCGGATTGGATCTTGTCTATGCAAGATGAGCTCAACAACTTCACAAGAAATAAGTGTGGGAGTTGGTAGAGCGCCCCAAGAACAAGAATGTGATTGGCACTAAGTGGGTCTACCGGAACAAGCAAGATGAACATGGCATTGTGGTGAAGAACAAGGCAAGACTTGTCGCCAAAGGGTACTCTCAAGTAGAAGGGTTGGACTATGGAGAGACCTTCGCTCTGGTGGCACGTCTTGAAGCTATCCATATCCTCCTTACATATGCATGTAGTCATAAAATGAAATTATTTCAAATGGATGTTAAGAGTGCTTTCTTGAATGGCTTCATCAATGAAGAAGTCTATGTGGAGCAACCTTTCGGTTTTGAGGATGCTACATATCCTAACCATGTCTATAGGTTGCACAAGGCTTTGTATGGACTCAAGCAAGGTCCTAGGGCATGGTATGAGAGGCTCCAGGATTTTCTCATTGAAGCGGGATTCAAGATTGGCAGAGTGGACAACACGCTATTCACAAAGATAATCAACAAAGAGCTTTTCATTTGTCAAATTTATGTTGATGATATTATCTTTGGCTCTACTAATCTCAAAGTGTGCAAGGATTTTAGTGAACTCATGACTAGGGAATTTGAGATGTCAATGATTGGAGAGCTCAACTTCTTCCTTGGGTTTCAAATCAAGCAATTGAAGGAAGGGACTTTCATTCATCAAGAAAAGTACACTAATGATATCCTCAAGAAGTTCAAGATGGATGATGGCAAGCCGATCATGACTCCAATGCCAACCAATGGACATCTCGACCTAGATGAGGGAGGTAAACCGATTGACCAAAAGCTTTACCATTCTATGATCAGTTCTCTTCTTTATCTTACCGCATCTAGTCCCGATATCATGTTTAGTGTTTGCATGTGTGCTCGGTTTCAAGCCAACCCTAAAGAATCTCTCCTGAGTGCCTTAAAAAGGATCCTTAGATGCTTAAAATACACACCTAGCATTGGCTTGTGGTACCCCCATGGTGCTTGTTTTGAGCTCTTGGGTTATTCGGATTCGGACTTTGCCGGATGTCGAGTAGACCATAAGAGTACTTCGGGTGGGTGCCATTTACTAGGTCACTCTTTGTTTGCTTGGTCCTCTAAGAAGCAAAACTCCGTGGCCTTATCCACCGTGGAGGCGGAATACATTTCCGCGGGGGCTTGTTGTGCTCAAATCCTCTATATGAAGCAAAGCCTCTTGGATTATGGTGTGGTTCTAGATAGGGTTCCCCTCCTTTGTGACAATGAAAGTGCCGTAAAAATTGCTAACAACCCGGTTCAACATTCACGTACCAAGCACATTGTTATCCGTCATCACTTCTTGCGAGACCATGTTGCTAAAGGGGACATTGTCCTTTGTGGTGTTCTCTCCGAGGAGCAATTGGCGGATATATTCACCAAGCCCTTTGATGAAAACACCTTTTGTATGCTTCGGAGTGAATTAAATGTGCTTGATGCGTCCAACATCATGTAATGCTTGCCATATAATTTGCATTTGCATATGTACATGATTAGGGGCTTGTCTAACCTTGATGAGATAGTGGTGAGTATGGGTCTTGCTTGAGCCGGTGGTTCTCTTGTTTCGCTCAAGGCATGTTGAAAGGCTCACCATGAGTAAGCTTATCAAGGGTTCAAACTTGGCAAGATAGTTTACCTTTTTGCTTTTCACTTATGCTTATCATGTAGGATGCATTGATGTTTAATTTCATGCATTTGTTCTTGCATAGCATTGCGTGAGAGAAGTCACAAAGGAAACTCACAATATGAGAAAGTTGCTTAGCGTTCAATGCAAATCAACAACTCTTAAGGTGTGATGAGACAAATGAGTGTGCTTAATGCCTATTGAGTTAAGTCCTAACGAGCTTATGGTGTCACTCTCTAAGTTCAAAGGCAATTAACTCATACATTCCCTTTTTGGAGTTCCCTCCCTCCTTTGGTTCTTATTTGCCTATTTTATCTATGGTTTATCCCTTTTTAGGGAGCTATTTGTGTATTTATAAGTATTTTACAAGGAGTGCTTGAGGGGTGAGGTTGTCACTCAGGATTGATCCAAGAATGTGCTTGTGTTGGCTTGTGTGTGACATTCGACAGATCAAAAATGAGAAGAAGTTCAACAAAATCGAATTGTCACCGTCGGATGAACCGCTGCCCAGTACGTTCCAGCGTCGGTTCATCCGGTGAAGGGGTCTGTGCACTCAGTTCTTCTCTGTTAGAAAATTTCCTACCGTCGGTTGAACGGACGCCTACGTGGTTTTCACTAGCGGTTCATCCGGTGCTGAAGGAATTTTCAAATTTTCATAGACCCGCACGTAACTGCTCTGACGCATCTATTTTGCAAGTCGTCGGGTCATCCTATGGTTGGTTTCTCCCAGGAGCAGAACTGATCTGACGGTTCGACCGACGCTTTTTTCTTGTCGTCGCTTCATCTGATGCTACACTGAAGCATGGGTCCCGTCTGTCATAATGGTTGGTAGCCGTTTCGTTCCTAAACCTAATCTTTATCCCGCGCTGCCGCAGTCGCGCCCGTACGCCGCCGTCCTGCTCGCCTCCGGCGTTCCTCCGCGTACGCGCGCCTCGCGACCGCTCCGCACCCTCCGCCGTCCATCGGAGCTTACAGCCGGCCGGCCATGCCTCTCCACCGCGCAGGCTACCACGCACGCGCACCGCTGCCACCCGACCTAGGGTTTGGCCGCCGCCGCAGTTTTTAGCCAAGCGCCGCCACCTTAGCTCGCCTGCGTCCCTGTTGAGGAGCGTGAGGCTCATCTTCTCATCCACAACCGCACGTCGATGTCCAATCTTGCGTTGTGGTGAGGAATTTTCACCTCTTCCTTCATTTGCGCACTGTGGCCAATCTTTGCTCTGTAGTTCTTGAATTGAGAAATTTGTTGGATTGGCCTTCATGCTCAAGTGAAATCATGCTCCTGTACATGCTCATTGTGCTAGTCATTGCTATGTTCATAGTTTTTTAGCACTTTTAACATGACGAGTACCATTTTTATTCAATCTTGTCCACACAACCTTGCACATCTTGTTCACCTAAGGACCCCCTAGCATTTCTTTTCTTTAGTGTGGCAGTTCATCTCCTAGTTGGCATGTTTAGGCTCATAATCCACTCTTTTGCTATGATTAAGGACTCTTACCCTTAGTTACATATCTTGTTACTCGTATCTCGCCATTCTATAATCTTCTACCTTTCTTTAACAGATGGCAGGTGACAAGAGGAAGGGTAAGGCGGTTGCCGCGCCGAAGAAGAAGAAGACACGTCAGGAGAAGGAGTGGGACCGTGTACTCTCAGTGCCAGACACACAGGGTCAGCCACATAGGGGCATTCATATTGGAGAGAGTGCACAGAGTCAGCGGGAGCAGCCCCAGGGTGAGCAGCAGCAGCAGTCTCATCAGCAGCAGCAGTTATGACGATCAGGTAGGGGTCAGCAGGCAGAGAAGACAGAGTCACCTCCTTCACTTGCCAGGTCCGGTTCTCGTACATGTGGAGGACACACACAGGCGCAGTCGACTCCGCGACAGAGGAGACCTGCAGTTGAGGAGATCGTTGAGCGAGGGCAGCAGGCACACGACCCACAGGTTCCCAGAGGTCCACAGGCAGAGGCTTTCGGTGTGTACCTCCGCGACCTGCGGAACTTGCCCGGGCCGAAGATTCGGCATTTGAGTAGTGTGCTCGAGGATTAGTGGTTCCCTCGTGGTCGCGAGGAGTGTGACCCCAGGTTCTGTACTATACTTTAGGAGAGTTTCTACGCTTCCTACGTCCACCGGGTTCACAGTTGAGTCAGCACAGGATGCTACAGTTCACAGCACTACGAGCAGCTGCAGCCGGAGAGCCTATCTTGCCATTCTTTGACTACCAGAGAGGCTTGGCTGACTTGGTGAGCAGGAGGTCATGTTACGTCCCCGACTGGGTACGAGTGTTCTACGCCACTGTGTACGTCGAGGCTGACCGACTCTCACCCAGGTTCATGTTTATGGGTCAGCAGCACCGACTCACCACAGAGGGGATAGCAGACTTGCTCCTGGTTGACCTCCACGACGACTCGATTCACTACCTGGCCTACCCTGACGTCGAGCCTCCCCGTCGTGCTCACTCTCCAGTGCTACCCTCGGACGAGGAGATTCGCTTTCTGTTCCCCCAGCCGTTCCTCCCCGGGACTCCCAGGACACCGGACCGACTGATCCGTGAGGCGTACGTTGTTCACTACACGCTCTGGAGGTCCGTTCTCTATAGGATGGGGAATGCCGAGTCGTTGACAGGGGTGCATCAGTGGTTACTGATGTACGTGATGGCGAAGAGCCCCTTCGATATAGTTGATATCATGATCAGTGAGATAGAGGATGCTATTATGGATGGGATTGGGATGACACGTCATCAGCCGTTTGCTCACTGGATCAGCTGGTTGTTGTCCTGTCTCGGGGCACAACGGTACGTTGGGATGCTTGAGCAGTCTAAGTTTGTGTTCCAGACCTACCGGCCTCGATGCTAGGTGACAGGAGGTGAGGCCCGAGAGGCTCGAGGAGAGCAGAGGAGACCCTTCAGGCACGAGCAGCAGCTGAGGCTGTGATGGACGAGGCAGCCTGACAGGACGCTACACTTGCAGCAGCTGAGGCACCTCTCCCACAGTACTTTGCCACAGACGACGAGTCTTCCAGCGACGACAAGGACTTTGCACCAGCTCCTGAGCCAGTGTTCCGAGTTCGTCGTACTCATGAGACAAGGCAAGCGATTCAGCTTTGCCAGGCCAGAGAGAGGTTGAGTCCCACTTCCTCCTCAGATTACAGCTGCCTAGGTGACCCAGCCAGACCAACTCACTTCACTAATTCAGACTCTGGCAGCTCAGACTCAGGCCAACCTCCAGGTGCAGCAACAGATGCAGGCTCAGTTTCAGCAGCACCAGGAGGCACAACAGGTGATCCTTGAGGTGATCCGACAGCAGCAGGAGGCACAAAGGCAGCAGATTCTCTAGCACCAGATGATGACTACATAGATGTTCACGTTCATGTCTGGGTGCATTGGTCAGCTTTTTTAGCAGTCGGGATGCAACTTCCTCAGTTTCCTACCGCTCAGCAGCTCCAGTCCGACCCGACTGCACCTCTACCTCCCGCCGGTGAGTTCGTGAACATCCCTCTCGCGTCCTTTCCACAGTCACCACTACTTCAGAGGGGGGTGTTCGCGGTACCTCAGACGACGACACCTCAGGCAGCGGCCTCTACCACCTTCCTTGACCAACTCCAGATGGCCACTCCGACGTCGTCACAGCTGCCGTCTTCACTCACCACAGGAGCACTTGTCTTTGAGACGCCAGCACGTACCTCATTACCTAGTCCGCGGGTGTCTTCACCTCTTCCGAGCTTCACTACACCACGGACAGAGGGTTTGGGTCAGGAGGATCACTACCTGCGTGTTATCTCCGAGAAGATCTCTTCAGCGATCGCCTCCAACCCAGAGGTTACAGGTCCCGAGGCCACTCAGGCTCCGACTTCAGGTACCGGGACGACTA
Organism: Cenchrus americanus; assembly: GCA_947561735.1. Taxonomy (NCBI): domain Eukaryota; kingdom Viridiplantae; phylum Streptophyta; class Magnoliopsida; order Poales; family Poaceae; genus Cenchrus; species Cenchrus americanus. The sequence goes on along the minus strand of OX387241.1, from coordinate 24,007,597 downwards.
CAGCTCCACCTCCTCCGACTTCGGGTTCCTCCTCTCCGACTTGGTCCGCTCTCGGAGACGACACTGATGACGATGATGCCTCTAGCTTCTCTGTTCGACCTTCGAGGACCGTCTCTACCTCGTCGTCGGATCCTTCCTCTCCGCCTCAGGCTTAGTTTCCTTTTTGGTGCTTGTTGCCAAAGGGGGAGATAAATAGGGGGAGTAGAGATATGGGAGTTAGGGGAGAGTGCAGGATTTCGAGTTTTTGTAGCCTCTCTCGTTTTGTGGAGTTTCATGACAAGACATGTATTTGGATCTTGTGCTTGTCGTTGGTTTACATGTCTACTCATGTTTGTGGTGCTTGTTTACCTTAATGCATGTATGTTCATTGCTTATCTTGTTTCATGCATTAGAAGTAGAGTTTATATGTTTTAAATTCAAATTTTCGTATATCTCTACTCGTGTTGTCATCTATCACCAAAAAGGGGGAGATTGTGACCATCTAGGTCCTTTCGCACCTTTGGTAAGGGTGTGTTTCGGTGATAAAAGACAACCATATGCTTGTGACTAACCTTTGTTTTGTAGCGGATTTTTTACTAGGTTATTGTCACAAGTGTTGAATGAAAAGAGACCCCTCAATTTGAATTCATGGATGATAAATGGATGAATACTACAAGGCTAAGGACTTTGATAGTTCCAAGTGTCACAAGGAGATGAAGAACACTTGGATTGCTAGTTTGTAGTGTTTTACCGTACTATTAAGAGGGGTTCGTGCACTAGTAGCTTGACCATGCATCAAAAGCCATGAAAATATGCACACTCAAGTTCCTTGGTTGTCATCTAGCTCAGAGAGTTGATGGAAGCAAGGTTGAAGCGAAAGAATCGACGGAAAACTCAAAGGCGCTTGAATTGGACGAGTTAAAATCAAAATCATAGTGTCGGATGAACCGACGCCCTCATTTCTACATGCGTCGGATGAGTTCTATGGCCAAAGGATTCAAAGCAGACCGTCAGATGAACCGACGGTACATGCATCGGTTCATCCGACACCTTAGGGTTTGGCAACAGTAAGGGTCAAGGCTCAGCACCTTCAGCACCGGATGATCCGATGCCTTGACCAACGGTTCATCCCACGGTTGCATTTTAAACATACAGAGACACACCAAAACTACTGCTTCAACACCGGATGGACCGACGCTTGGATGTTGACTTAGCGGTTCATCCGACGGTTATATTTGAAACATACAGTACCGCCCCGAGTGAGAAGTCTTCAGCACCGGATGGTCCGACGGGGCGTCGGTGTATAGCGTCAGTGCATTGTCTGGATTTCTTGGTTCACCGGCTATTTTGGAGTCTGTGAGTGACCGGATGATCCGATGCTTGCGTAGGGGGAGACCATCGGTTCATCCGACGGTACCACTTTTTCAGGAAACCTTTTTCCAACGGCTAGCCTCCCTTGCTAGGCCTATAAATATGACCCCTGCCTCTCTTGAGCTGCCTTTGCCACTCTGAAGATCCACTGCAGCCAAGGAGAGGAGAGTGTGTTCTTGCCATTTGAGATTCTCTTCCTCTTCATTGAGGAGCTCTTTCTTAGTGATCAAGGGTTTTCAAGGTGTATGCATGGCTTAGCTGAGTGCTCAGGTCAAGTGAAAGTGTGCGGGCTTATTACTCTTGGAGTTTGACGGCTCCTAGACGGTCTCGGTGCTTTGGGGGTTCTTAGTGAGCTCTTGGAGATTGTGGGAGCCTCAAGAAAATCTTGGTGTACACGGTTCGAGACCCACCATTCCGGAGATGGAGAACGAGTACTCTTAGTGAGCACTTGTGTCTTGGTGACTCAAGGGGGAGCGATACTCTAAGTGAGTGCTCCAACGTGGATTAGGGGGAAGCGTCAACTTCTCGATACCACGGGAAAAAATTCAGTATTCTCTTGTGTCTCTCTATCTACTTTCTTGCATTTAATTTCAACACCTTATTTCCGCACTTAAGTTTCATTGTCTTTGTTCTTGATTATTTGCTTGTGTGCTTCATATCTTGCCTAGGTTGTTTCATATCTCCTAGTGTGATATTTGCTAAGGAAACTCGTGTTAGTGTGCTCTAGTAGTAGAGAAAAACTGTTTTAGATGGACAAGACTAGTTGATAGGTTAAGGTTTCTTTGTTTCTTTAGAAATTGAAAATAAGTCCCATATTCAACCCCTTCTATGGGCCATTGATCCTACAGTAACTACCGCTCGCAAAGCCACATTCGCGTTTAGCCGCCGAGTTCTTCACAGAATGATCTGGGCTGGCATTGATGCGTTGTTGGCTCAAGCAATGCAGCATTCCAGTCGTCTCGTGGATGAACGGAAAACTGCTGGTGTAGATTTTTGTTTTTCACAGGAGTAGCTGGGATCACAGGAGTTGGGTACCTGGGTGGCTGGGCAGCACGCCATCGACATTGTCCTGGTCAAACATAGTGAAACGAGAAATTTGATACTTTAACTGCTCTATATAGTTGCTAGGCAGTAAGCACATTAAAATTGAGCTTTTCATTTTCTCTTTCTTTTTCCTTCACTCAAATTAAACTTATGTTTTCACGCACGAGGTTTTATAGAGAAGGTTCGAGGAAAAATCGACTAAAAGACAAGGGTACACACTTGTGCTTGTCACTGTAATATACTAGTGTTACTTTCCTCAACAGACAAGCACAAGAGAAACGCTGTCTAGTGTTGATGCATGCAAATGGCATCCACATCATACTAGTCCCATCACATCCATGACCATTCAACATTCAGCCAGTAGGATAAGCAGGTTCTCGATGTTGCTGACAATTTAAGGTTTTTTCTCTATTAATTGCAGAGCAACGTGCAAAAGATTGAGGACGACAGGCTGAAAGTGCCGCTGCTGAAGAATAAAAAACGCGCAGGCAGCAAGGCGCCAGCATTTGTTCTAGGTGAGCAACCCTCTGCACGTTCAAAATTCTACCCTTCTTACAAATAAAATTATAGTTTTATACTGCAATAATATACGATAACATATTCTAAGAAACATGTATACTAATTACTGGATGCTTACCAATGTTGCGTGTAGGGTTTGAGTGCCTGGAGAGCACAGGGTTCTTTGGCATCTGCACGACCCTGGTGGTGTACCTCGAGAAAGTCCTCCATGGCAGCAACCTGGCCAGCGCCTCCAAAGTCACTATGTGGACCGGCACCAGCTACCTGACCCCGATCTTCGGCGCCATCATCGCCGACACCTTTTTGGGAAACTACAACACAATTCTCATCTCCCTCGTCATCTACCTTCTTGTAAGTTGTAACTCATTCATCTTGATCCATGGCTCGCGCATTGATCAGTCACGAAAATGTTGCCAACGGATTCTATGGGATCTGCAAGGGATGATGTTCGTGACCTTTTCGGTGTTTCCTACCAACGGCTGCGGTGCTCGGCGGCTCCTCGGTGTTCGGCGCGCAGGCCATTGTGTTCATCAGGCTGTACCTCGTCGCGATCGAGAGAGGCGGGGTGCGCTCCTCGCTGCTGCCTAAGCCTGGGAAGGGTCCGGTTCGAACCTTTCTCAATGTCGATCCGCTCCTTTATTTGGCCCATGGTTCGGTGCGGGTCAGCCCAATAAGAGAGAGGATCGAGGGCGTGTTGCTTCGTTCGACCCTTGGTGACCCTCGGCTCGAACCCCATCGCTGTCCTCCCGTTCCCGTCGCGGCGTCGCCCTGTCCTCCCTCCTCCCAACACCCATCGATCCCGGTGCCTCCTCCCGGCCTTCTTTCTCCACCCGTCTCTCCTCCCGGCCTCCTCCGTTCTCCCTCGGATCTGTTCTTGCTTTCTGCACAACTACCAGATTGAGGTCAACACTGTCAGGACCTGAAGCAGCCTCCCAGATCGGGTCGCTGCCATTGATCTTGGCATGGAAGATGACGATGTGCAAGCTGGTGAGCGCCCTCCCCACTTGCTCTCACGCGAAAAGCGACTCGACCACGGCGGCGAGCAAGTCGATGTGCTCGAAAACCAGCTAGCGCATCTTCCAGGGCGGTGGCACCGTCGAGCTGGTCGGTGACACCACCTCCAGCTCGTCCATCTCCGCGCCAGCCGGGAACCCCATTGCCGGCTTCTCTGCCCCCATCATCTGCTAGCCGCGCGCGGATTACAAACCAAAAGCACCGCGCCAGCGGATCTGCGGAATGCATAGCCGGAGGTGGAGAAATGAGTTGGGCGATGATGGAAGAAGAAAGAGGAGGAATGCGAGGGGCGAACCCCGGATACCCACGGATCAAGCGGGTCAGCTCGCCACACGAAGCGGGGCGCCCCTCGAACCTGGCTTGGTGCGAACGGAGCTGCGGGTCGGCAGGAGAAGCGTTTCGCTCTGCACCGTTTGCAGGACTACTGCTGTCGTCCAGCGTGGAGCAATTCGACGACGACAACGAGAAAGACCAGGAAAGCAAGGGGTCATTCTTCAGCTGGTTCTACCTCTGCGTCAGCTTCGGCCCCGTCGTCTCCAGCCTCTTCATCGTATGGATCCAGGACAACATCAGCTGGGGCCTCGGCTTCGGAATCTCCACCACCTGCATCGCACTCACTTTCGGCGTCTTCGTTCTCGCCATGCCCATGTATAAGCGCTGCATGCCCACCGGCACTCCGCTCAAGCGCCTGAGCCAGGTCATCATCGTCGCCTGCCGGAAGATTAGCCGCAAGGTGACCGCCGGCGAGGGCATGCTCTACGAGGTCAGCGACAAGGTGGACGCCCAGCCCAAGCTCGCGCACACCGGTGACTTCTCATTCCTTGACAAGGCGCCCATTATCTCCGAGTCGGACTTCGGGGAGGTAACGGAGGAGGTCGGCTCGTCGTGGAAGCTCTGCACCATGACACAGATGCAGGAACTCAGGATCCTGCTGTGTTTGTGTTGGGTTTAGTCCCACATCGGAAATTGATTGTTGAGGTGCGCAACATATAGGTGGGGCAGTCCTTACCCATCAGGCTAGTCTTTTGGGTTGAGTTAGGCCCAGGACCTATTGTTGAGGGCTCCGGTGGACCTAAGGTTTGATGGGGTGCCAGCTCGTGGGTATAGCGGGCCAGGCCAGATTCTGATGCGCCACTCTAACAAGTGGTATCAGAGCCGAAGGTCGGAAAAACCTCATGGTGGGTGGAGCCTGTGAACGTCTCCGGAGGGTCACACGGATGGTTGGGCCCAATGTGTGACCGGGCTGATTGTTGGGTTTAGTCCCACATCAAAAATTCATGGTGAGAGAGCGCAACATATAGGTGGGGGTGGTGTCGCATCGAAAATTGATCGTGAGAGAGCACAACATATAGGTGGGGCAGTGTCCTCACCCATCAGGCTAGTCTTTTAGGTTGAGTTAGGCCCAGGGCGTGTTGTTGAGGGCTCCGGTGGACCTAAATACTGGTAGGGAGAGGGGCTTTAGTCCCAGTTGGAGAGGGTTATATGTCTCTCAAGTCCAACCGAGACTAAAGTTCAGAGACAAAAGCCCCCCCCGGGGACTAAAGGCTCCTTTAGTCCCGGGTGGTATTACGAACCGGGACTAAAGGGGGGGCATGCCAGCACCTGCGCCCATTACCAACCGAGACTAAAGGGTCTCATTTCTCTTTTTTTTGGTTTTCAATTTGAGCATATATTCTAATTATTGTCTAACTCGTATATGCACGTATACGTATTTGAACATGTATATAGTTATATACCTGTCTATATATACCATATATGCAGTTAGACTTATATATAAAGTTTTTGAAGTTAGACTTATATATAAACTTACATAAACTTAGAAATATACACATCAAAATGGATAGTATTTATACATCAAAATATTGCTTACTTCAAATTTCTAGTCTATATTAGATTTTTGGATGCATCATAATGATGTTTTCTTGTTGGCATAACCACCTCTTCATGGATGAATCCCAAGAGACTTTCTTGAATCGCCGAAAGACGATCCTTCTGAATGACCTCGTCCTTAACCATATCCATCTGTATAATGTGCAAATATGTTAATATATTACACCCAACAATTAAATATAGAAGCATTTGTATAATGTGAAAATATGTTAATATATTAGGAAATGATGTATTATTAATAGGTTTATTTAATTAACTTACATCATAATTTCCGGACTTTGCATAATTTCCGGACTTTGCACTTGCCAAACATCGTATGTGCTCACAGACATAGTATCCACATAAATTATTTCCTTGTTCCTGTCTCAAACACTAAAGTGGATAGGAGAAAATGTTATGAAATATAAGTGTGATAAATTTAAATTTTCTCAAATTTGAAGTTGTTATTTGGATTACGTACCGGATAATCAGTATAGAATGTAATTGTTGGGTTAAATTTACCTTTTTTCTCTGCAATGAATTTTTGCCAAGCTCTGAGGAAAATTAATGAGAGATAATGTGTTAGTAAAAGCAATATATATATATATATATATATATTGCATTTAAAAGAATGTCTTAGGTAGAATTATTACGCTTGAAACATATCTTGAAGGTTTTGGTAAATTGCGGTGTTTTTTCTCAATGAATCCCACACCATGACGCTGCTATTGTCGACTTGAATGATCATAATAATCAAGTGGAAAATGTACATACATGGTCATTACAGTCATAAATTAGAACTAAATAAAATTAGCAAAGACAATTAGATGGCAATTGCACATTCTCGCAGCTGTAAGGTAGTAGTATGAGATCCTTGTCATGATACTTAGACAAGGTCCTATAGATTGTCGTGATTGTTGTGTCTGGTTGATGCTTGACCTCAAACTCGTTGACTTTTGATGGGTTCATGAAACCAATACTGGCAATATTCTTTTTTTGCATCTCATGTTTTTGCAGGCTATCAAAAATGAAATACAAAGTTAGTTAGTAAACCCACATACGTAATAATTTAATTAATAAACATAAAAAAGACGCCACTTATAGACACCAAGTGACGATAAGATTGGTATTCAGGGCGTCTTGATGGTAAACTTCATAAATATCTTTGAATTCCAGCCAGACCACCTTGTTGCCTTCAGTGGCAAAATCTTTGGGTGCAGCAAGCATAGCTATGCTATGTACGCCTTTCAGTGATTGTCGCATGTACCACTCATGAAATTTGTACATCTTAAGTGAGAGCTTAAGTACTAGTTGTGGCCTGATATGAGGTTTTCCTAGCTGAAAGGGCCATCTATACTCAAAACTTGGATCCCGTGGTTGTTCTTCATGGCCGAGTGCAACACCTAAAGGCATCCTTATTTCTTTCATGAAACCAAGGAGCTTCACTACTTCTTGTGTAGGCATTTCTTCTACAGCTCGTTCCTTTGCATTAAGGCCGGAGGGAACGTAAGTTTGTTTCCTCATCAACGCATCTTCTTTAGACGACATCGACGCCAGTATGGGCATCAATTTCTTGTTGTTTTCACTCATTAGTTTGAAAACCCCAAGTTTTGACGGATCTACTTGTTTGGTCTTCTCTAGCTCCCTCTGTTGCTGTTTTGTATTCAGATTGTTGAAAAATTCATGCACATGTTGGGCACCGATCATTGTTTTTCCTTCTTCTTCTGTCGTCTCCCATGCTAGCTTCCTTCTGCTGATGGGCTCAACCATTTTCTTTATTGTTGGTGGTTTTGGTGGTTGCACTGGGTTGGAAGATTGTGCTCCGATGGATTTTTCGGTTGTTCTTTCGTGGCTAGGTGGTTATTTCTGCGGTGGTTTCTTCTGCGTTGGTTTTTTCTGTGGTGGTTTCGCAGTTTTTTCTAATATGCTTTGGTGGCTGGGCCGTTTTTCTGATGTGCTTTCGTGGCTGGGCGGTTTTTTCTGCGGTGCTGCGGTGTTTTTTTCTGCTTTTGATGGCACTTGCTTTGCCGCCATTGGTTTTTTCTGCTTTTTTTGGAGGTGATTCGGGATTGATGTCAATATCATGGCTGGAGCTCGTACCTGAGGAATTGAATAATGGTTCTTGTGTAGACGGTGATCGAGGTGATATTGAAGGTCGTGAGAACGACCTAGGAGATGATGATGGTCACGACTGCGGGGATCTGTAGGAGGGATTGATCCCTCAATCTGGGGGATTATAATGTAACGTTTGGGCCACAATATGATACTGTGGACCGCATCCTTGAGTGTCCTTTCACCGTCACCTCCTGGGATGTCTAGCTCTAAATCTTCAAATTGTGGCTGACAAATCTCCTCCACAGAAACCGAGGCGTAGCCGGGTGGAATCAACATGCTGTGGCTAGTCTGTGCAGGAAAATGCGCAAAAGCACTTCTGTACGCCACCTGCATTACGATGTTGCCGAATGGCTTGTGGAGCTCACATGGGGTGCACCGACAGAGAAAATCCACCGGGTATTGTTGGTTGTCATCCACTGGAACTCCTTCGATTGCCCTCGGCTCTTCAGGGCCTTCTGTGCAAGCACCCGGTGCGACCTCAATGCAAGCACCTGGTGCAACCTCGGCAGAAGCACAACTGCTTTTCCGAGCGGAAGGGCTAATGACGGGATCCAGAGGTACTTCGGGCAGTGCTCCAGTTTGGGCTATTTAAGATATTGTTACGGCTAGTCGTCGTTCAATCTCTACCTGCATATTTTCTTCTTGTTCTTTAAGTCTTTGCTCCATCATTTGGTGCCAATGCTCCTCTTCGCGCTCTTTTCTCCTTTTTGCAGCTTTTATAGCTATCGAGGTTTCCCTTGAAGGCATACTTCCACGGCACCACCCCGTAGCCCCTGCAACGTCCTGGGTGTTCTGGATTCCCGAGTGCCATAGTGAGCTCATCCATTTCTTTGTCAACCTTCAATCTACCAGCTTTGACATCATCTATTTTGTTTATTAACTCAAGTGCCTTCTCTGGTAACGTGGGCAGGAATTCAAGGGTACCATCATCCGGGTTCAATCTGCCTCCATGCGCATAATACCAATTCTTTGATCTTTCGGGCCAGTGAAAGACTGCTGATATGATACCTTTGGCGATAAGGTCTTGTTCCATCTTCCGCCACTTGGGAATTGCTACTGCGTAACCACCTCAACCAAGACGATGGTTGTACTCCCCTTTCTTACTGGCACTGTTCTTCGCTTGGGAACTTTTTTGGGCAAAAATTTCACTTTTCTTGTGTTCAACAAAGGATTTCCCGTGATCTTTTATCTTCGGATATTCATCCCAATTTGGAGTTCGGTTGTTCTTGATAAAATCTCTAGTCAACTTCTTCTTGAAATTCTGAAATTGAGTTGCCATCTTCACTAGAATCCAACCTTTAGCAAGGTTTGCGTCGACACCTTCAGGAAGTGCGAAGTGTTTTAGCACATCATTCCACAGCTGGTCTTTTTTAGTCTGGAACCATGTATGGATTACTTGGTTTTCCCTTCCATTCTCTATACTTGATGGTGACATTCTCCCTTACAATTTCCCCGCATTGAGACACGAACTTGTCCTTGACTTTTTTTTGGAGCAACAGGCTGGCCAAGCTCTGACACCTCCGTGATGCGATACATCACATCGCTGACGATTAGTTGTGCACAACCTCTCTTGTACTTTTTCGTCGTCGATCTAGAAGCCTACAAGAACTAACAGTAAGTTTCCATGAATCGACATAAATTTATGAGAATATACAAGAAATGGGGTTATCGAATTAATACTAATGAACTTAATGCATGATATGTATACCTCGTTGGAACCTTCTGCATTAGCATCCTCAAAGTCGTCATTATTTTCTGAGTCGGCGGCTATGTCTTCCTCGTTATTTGCAGAGTCATCGGCGGCGACGCCTCCTTGACCAATCATATTTAGAATAATTTCCTCGGCCGTGTAGGATGCAAAGGCATTTGCATCGCCAGCAATAATCTCCTCCATAATCCTTTCATCATTGTCATTGTTATCCATCTAGAATTAACAGACATTTTCTATGAATCGACACGCATTTATGTGAATATACAATAATTTCTATGTAATGCTAGTATCGATGTAGAATAAACACTAATTTTCTATGATTCGACACAAATTTATGAGAATATACTTTAATTTCTATGTATTTCTAGTATCCATCTAGAATAAATAGTATTTTTCTATGAATTGACACGAATTTATGAGAATATACAATAATTTATATCTATTTGTACTATCCACCTAAAATAAACACTAATTTTCTATGAATCGACGCGAATTTATGAGAATATACAATAATTTCTATGTATTTCTAGAATCGGTGGTGTCGCCTACCGCAGTCAGCGAGGAGAAGGGGAGCCGGGATCCTGAGGTGCGTCGAGGGAGGCTGTGGGGAACCGAGGCGAGACGGCGACAGGATCTTGGGTGCATCGAGGGAGGCAGTGGGGAGCTGGGCGAGATGGCGGTCGACGATGCTGGGGAGAAACATAATTAATTAGAACCATTATTAACATATTTTAGCACAATTTTATACATAAATTTATTCTTTAAAGGAAATAAAAAATGCTGACGCAAACAATTAATTTGCTTGCGTCAGAAAGACCCAATTTGGGGGCAGCCGTGCAGGGTCGGTGTACGCCAGCGGCCGGGGTGGGGGGCGCCCCTACCGGCGTTGGGGAGGACAACTGTGAGGTGCCCCTACCAGCAGGATGAGGCGACGATGTTGATGCGCGGGCGGAGGCGACGACGCTCAGGACGCCGGGCGGCAAGGCGCGCGGCGGCGGCGGAGCCCCGAGAGGCCGGGGAGGACGGCGCGGAGGAGGGAGGATGGGGGAGGAGGCCGACGCGAGGAGTATGGGGAACGGGGGGCCCCGGAGGCCGAGGTAGGTCGGGGAGGAAGCCGCTCGCGTTGCGGGGGCCGACGGCGGCGGACCGACGGCGTGGCGGGGGGCGAGGGCGCCGGCGGATTTCTGGAGGCCGGGGGTGGTGGAGAATCCTGTGGGGCAGAGGACGGGGGCGCCACGGAAGGCGGCGGTCAGGGAGGATGACGGCGGTGGCAGAGGAGGAGGACACGACGATGACGATGGCGGCGGATCGGGAACGAAAAAGTGGCTAAGTGCTGGAGGGGCAGGGTCGCTGCTTTTATATATAGACACACCTTTAGTCCCAGGTCGTGTAACGAACCGTGATAAAAGGGGGGCCTATTGTCACGGTTGGTAATACCACCCGAGACTAAAGCATGATTTCGTGCGGGGGTCTCAAAAGGGAAAATCTCCCTCTTTAGTCCCGGGTGGTTTTACGACCCGAGACAAAAGCTTTTGTCTCGGGTCGTAACACCACCCGAGACTAAATTTCTATTTTGCGGCGGACTTTAATTCTTTTCCCATTTTCCCTCCTCATTTTCTCATTCTTTCTCTTTGCAACATTTTTTAAAAAATGGTAAGTTTAATATTTGAACCATGCAAAATTATATTTCGTTAAGTGTTAATAACCTTAACTTTCCAATATAAAAAAAATTTAATAGTTGAAATAATTACTTTCTTTTCAGACTCGACAATATTTGGCTCCTAAGACATAAGAAAAATGCTCAACTCATTCAGAAAAATATCAAACTTTGTTGTTACTTCTCACTGGGCATCTGAAAGGCTTTAACAAGTTTCAGTTCAAATAACTAAAGAAATACAGTCATAGAACATTACACAAATGATTTGAACATTAATCATTACAGTATAGTATTGAAGTTTCTTTTCTTGACGAAAGTTCCTTGGTCATGGTCGTGACGTAAGTACGGTGTCTCTTCATTTCCAAGCGGTATGCTTGGGTCAACTTCGACAGCGAATGGAGGCATGCCATCAAACTGATCATAGTCATCTGATTTGTCTGTTATGTCCTCGACTCCCACGATTACTCTTTTACCTGGAAGAACAATGTGTCGCTTGGGCTCTTGTGGTCCTTCAGGATTTTTATTCTTCGGTTTGCTAGTCATATCCTTGACATAGAAAACTTGATGCACATTTTTGGCAAGGACGAATGGTTCATCTTTGAAACCAATCTTGGTCAAGTCGACTATTGTCATTCCATATTGATCTTTCCTTATGCCACCTCCAGTTAGTTTTACCCATTTGCAAAGAAACAGAGGGATGTTAAGTGGCCCGTACTCAAGATCCCATATCTCTTCTATGACACCATAATACGAGTTCTTGTTATTGTTGTTGTCCGTGGCGTCTATACGGACACCACTATTTTGGCGTGTGGTTTTCCGATCTTGGTCTCTTGTGTAAAAAGTATAAACATTTATATCGTAAGCTTGGAATTTGACAGTTGTGCTAGAAGGTCCCCTGGCTAACAAAGTGAGTTGTGGGTGAATTGTGGAATCACTAATAACTTCTTCACTCAACCATGAGGGGAAATTTTCCAGGTGATGGCGTCTAACCCATGCTTCGGTTTTGGTTGGATTTTGTGAAGAAATGATCTGCTTGTGTTCCTCAATGTACGGAGTCACCAAGGTTGATTGTTGCAGAACAGCTAGGTGTGCTTTATTGAACAAATCAGTATCATTGCTGAAACATGCTTTCCTTCCAATGATGCCCTTTCCTAGTAGCCTCTCGTCGTGTCGTGATACTGGAACCCCAATCAAGTCAATTGAGTCGACAAAGTCCACACAAAACTCAATGACCTCCTCAGTTACATATCCTTTGGCGATGCTTCCTTCCGGACGTGCGCGGTTAAGAACATATTTCTTGAGGACTGACATGAACCTCTCAAAAGGCCACATGTTGTGCAACAATACTAGTCCAAGAATAGTAATCTCTTTCACAAGGTGCACCAGGAGGTGAGTCATAATATCGAAGAATGAAGGTGGAAATGCCAACTCAAAGCTGACAAGACATTGCACAACATCGTTTTGTAGCTTCACTAGGTTCCTTGGATCGATTGCCATTTGTGAAATTGCATTGAGAAATGCACAAAACTTTACGAGCACTAATCGTACTTTCTCAGGTAGAACACCCCTCAACGCAACTGGAAGTAACTATGTCATCAACATGTGGCAGTCGTGGGCCTTTAGATTTGTGAACTTCTTATCTTTCATACTTATTATCCCTTTTATATTCGATGAGTAGCCAGATGGAACCTTCATACTGTTTAGGCAATGAAACATGATGTCCTTCTCTTCCTTGCTCAGGGTGTAACTAGCAGGACCTAAGTAATCTTTTTCTTCCTCCTCAACCTCTTCAGGATCTGCTTCTTCCTCATCAACCTCTATCGGAGGTGCTTAATTCCTATGGATATTTTTCAGGTCCCGTCGTGCTTCCAATGTATTCTTAGAGTTCTTGTAACAACCCAAGAAGCCTAGGACATTCAGACAAAAATTCTTCGTCAAGTGCATCACGTCAATAGCATTCCGGACCTCAAGAATTTCCCAATATGGTAACTCCCAAAATATAGATTTCTTCTTCCACATTGGTGCACGCCCATTAGCATCATGTGGAACAGGTTCACTACTGTCACCCTTTCCAAAGACAACCCTTAGATCCTTTACCATCTCAAATATCTCCTCACTTTTAAAAGGGGGGGGCTTTGTACAATGATCAACCTTTCCTTTCCAATGCAAACCTTTCTTCCTTAAGGGATGCTTCTCAGAATGAAAGCGACGGTGACCCATATACACAACCTTCTTACAATTTTTCAGATGAATACCATTTGTTTTATGTGAATAGTGGGTGCAGGCCCGATATCCCTTGTTTAGGTTACTTAAAGCAGGCCAATCGTTGATGGTAATGAATAACAATGCTCGTAGGTTGAAGTTCTCTAGCTTATTCTCATCCCACACACGTACACCTTATTTCTTCCATAGCAGTAATAGTTCATCAACCAATGGTCTTATATACATCAATGTCGTTGCTAGGTTGTTCTGGACCTTGGATTAGCACTGGCATCATAATGAACTTTCGCTTCATGCACATCCAACTAGGAAGGTTGAACATGCATAGTGTCACAGGCCAAGTGCTATGACCACTGCTAAACTCACCAAATGGATTGAAACCATCTGTGCTTAAACAAAATCTTATGTTTATTGCTTCCCCAGCAAAATCTTTGTATTTTCTATCAATCTTTCTCCATTGAGACCCATCTACCGGATGTCTCATCATGTGGTCTTGCTTACGGTCGCTTTTGTGCCATGTCATCAACTTAGCATTTTCTTTGTTCCTGAACAAACGCTTCAAACGTGGTATTATAGAAAAATACCACATAACCTTCGCCGATACTTTCGTCATCTTGGGAGGTGTCCCCTCGGGAGCACAAGGATCATCATCTCTCCGCATCTTATAACGTAACGCTTTGCACACAGGACAAGCTTCCAATTTTTCATGTTCCGTGCGTCGATATAAGATGCAATCATTAGGGCAGGCATGGATCTTCTGAACCTCCAACACCAGAGTGCACATAGTCTGTTTCGCTTCATATGTTGTCGACGGTAATTCATTATTCTCGGGAAGCTTGTCCTTCACAATTTTTAGCATCCCCTCAAATACTTTATCAGACACACCATATTTTGCCTTCCATTGCAACATTTCAAGTGTAGTACCAAGCTTTTTGTGACCCTGTTTGCAATCTGGGTACAATAGTTTTCTATGATCTTCTATCATACGATGCAACTTTGCCTTTTCATTATCATTTTCACAGTCCCTTTGTGCATCTTTTAGAACTTGACCAAGATCATCAACATGGTCGTCTTCCGGTATCTCTTCTTCGTCAGCATCTTCCATTAAAGTATCCACAAAATCTTGCCCCGCGGCCCAGTCAGGAATGTTATTATCATCCTCCTCATCTTTGTTCTCTTCCATCACAACCCCTCTTTCACCGTGCCTGGTCCAAAGCACATAGTTCGCCATGAATCCGTTTTTAATCAAGTGGAGGTGAAGAGTCCCCCAGTCAGAGTAGTCTTTGTCGTTTCTGCACAAAGAGCATGGACAACACATGAATCCCTTTGGGTTCTTGTTGGCTTTGGCCACTTCGAGAAAAGCTTGCATGCCAGCAATGTACTCCGGGGATGGTTTGTCGGCATTCATCCATTGTCGATTCATCTGCATCATATTAAGTCCAATTTTTATATTAAAAAGTAAACAAAGAAAAAGAGGAAGAAGGGTGAATTCGATGATGTATTCCGTTATGAACTAAATGATGAGAACTGGAGGCCTACCTATATTCTTCCTTAACATGTTGATCATCTCAACACAATACGTGAATTCATAAATGTGTTTGAAGCAGAGGTTCAAAAGCTAGAAGCTGACTAGTTTTAAGCTTGGGTACTTGTGATACAATGACATACAGAGGTCACTTGATGGCCATTTTGATCTCCATTATTAGTGACCATACTTTTTATAAACTAACTTCTATAAAATTAGCTAAATGCAAAATTAAGATGAGTTCTATGTTCCATTATATTAAAAGTAAACAAAGAGAAAGATGAAGAAGGGTGAATTCGATGATGTATTCCGTTATGAACTAGATGATGAGAACTGGAGGCCTACCTACATTCTTCCTTAACATGTTGATCATCTCAACACAATACGTGAATTCATAAATGTGTTTGAAGCAGAGGTTCAAAAGCTAGAAGCTGACTAGTTTTTAGCTTAGGGACTTGTGATACAATGACATACAGAGGTCACTTGATGGCCATTTTGATCTCCATTATCAGTGACCATACTTTTTATAAACTAACTTCTATAAAACTAGCTAAATGCAAAATTAAGATTAGTTCTGTGTTCCATTATATTAAAAAGTAAACAAAGAGAAAGATGAAGAAGGGTGAATTCGATGATGTATTCCGTTATGAACTAGATGATGAGAACTGGAGGCCTACCTACATTCTTTATAAACTAACTTCTATAAAATTAGCAAATGTAATCATAATTATTTCTATGTTTCATTATATCAAAAAGTAAAATTCAATTTTCTCTACATCAATATAAAAGATAACAAGACAATGCTAGTGTTTAGCCAACCACATTTTTCTAAATCTAAAGTATATAAATAATAACCTCATCTCTCATTACCTCCTCCCACCTAGGATTTAAGATTTCTATTTTCTCCATCTCTAAAATATATCAAAACCATTAATCACAACAAATGATGGGAGGAAGAAGAATCAAACCTCGGAAACACTTTAGAAGAGAGAAATCTTCACAAATACATGAAGAAAAAATTCAGCAGCACCTTTCTAAGGTTGAGGCGCTATGGAGGAGGAGCATGAGCTCTTGTTGAAGAATGGCTCGGGCAAGAGAAATGGGAAGAAGAAGCTGGATTTATAGGGCGCCGGCTATTAGTCCCCGTTGGAGTTACCAACCGAGACTAAAGGGCACACTTTAGTCCCGGATGGTAACTCCACTCGGGACTAAAGAATTAGCACCGGGTAGAATTACCAACCGAGACTAAAGAGTACACCTTTAGTCTCGGTTGGTAATTCCCACTACGTGAAAAACTAGATTTGGTAACGGGCGTAGATCGCCTTTGGTAACGGGCAATGCGCCCGTTACCGATCAAGTGTTACAAATAACCCAAGAAAGGTAACAGGCAGATGCCCGTTACTGATAAGACATATTCGTAACAGGCATTAAACAACGACTGTTACCACAACAAGCCACTGGTCACGTGAAAATGACTGTTTCTCTGGGCCCACAGGGAACTTTGGTAACGGGCACCAAAACAAAGCCTGTTATTGTGAAATCAATATCAGAGACACGTGTGGTGAACCTGCGTCTCCGATGTCTCAACGAACGGGCCACGTATTGGTAACGGGCTTTTACGGTGCCCGTTACTTTGTTGGCAAGTTTGTAACGGGTGCTCCAATTGAAGCCCCTTACTTAGTGGTCAGTGTTTGTAACGAGCTTTAATTAACGCCCGTTACAGATACGTAGGCCACCCCTACGATAACCTCATCGCTCGCTTGCTGGCTGCATCCTGGATCCAGCCAGGATTTGGCAGCCATCAGGGGCTGCATCCTAGAACCAGCTAGGATATGACTAAATTCACAGAAATTAGATCTAGCATCCAAATTCACAGAAATCCACCATTCACATGCATCATATGACAAAATTCAGCATCATCATCTCATACAAGGAGGAACATCTCCCAAGGAGGAATGCAACAATATCACAAAAAATCATGGACAATGAGGAATGCAAAAATTCATGGACAAGGAGGAATGCAAAAATTTCCTAGTCACCATACACAATCTCGTCCCACACACCCTCATCAGTATGAATTTTTCCTCTGGGTGTGATCACCTGTTCCATGAGGAATGTGGCAATTCTTTCACGAACATCTGCTAGCAATGATTTGTCGAGAGGATGCTCATCTAGCCCTAATCTCTGGATATAATAATGTCACCAGTCAGCACACATATATAGGTGGTTACCAAACATGTGTAGTGCTAATAAGCAAGAACTGTGCTCCGTTGCAGGTTTTACAAATGAAGATCCCAAGAAAGTACCTCCATATGCGTGCCGCTATATTTTAATTGAAGCATGTGATAGGCACAATAGAACCTGCAGAGTCTGGATCCAGTAGGTTGTTGGTGGCACTGCAATAAACGTACAAAGAAAAATAGTGGTGATCGAGAAGAAATAAACTCAAGCTTTAGTACTAGCTTCCACAAGAATGAAATAAATGGTATGTACCTTAACATCTTTGACGTGTTTCAAGGGGCCACGGCGTGAGAACTTTTTGCGACAGTAACGATTCCAAGCCCTACAATGAAAATATCAACAATAGTTAGGACACTATTAATTCATATACTCTGTACAGTTTGTTGAGGAACGTCTGCAGGTTAAGAAAAAAATAACTTACTTATTAATGATTAGCTCGAAAGGGCCAGTATTAGTATTAATTGTCTTCAATGAATCAAGATAGTAGACCTTCCGCTGCTTCGGAACGATCGCCACTGCAATCCAGTGGTTTGTACTGAGATAAGCGGTAAGCATTAAATCCTTTGTAGCATATTGTTTGAAGGCTCTGAGCATATAGTCAACAGAGAAAGAAACAGTGTTATCCATGCTGCTCAACGTTGTCGAGCAAAGGCATTCAGGGTCAAGGTAGCCAACTGCAGGGCCCTTGTTGCCAACTTCTATAGTCATATTCCTATTAGTAAGTAAAAACAAAGTATAAGGAGGCAAAATACATGGTAATAAACATGATGTGAGGCAAAAAGCACAGTTCGATAGAGGATGTGATTAGTGAGAAGCAGATTAAATTTTCAAGCAACTTATAGGATGAAGCAGCGGAGAAGTGTCAGATCCAAAGCATCCAAGTTGAAGAGATCGTACAAATCACTGAGTTGCACAGGCATCTGCTAGAGTGCGTTTGACGATTCATCTCTTTTCAGCCATGCATTGGTCCTAGGCCGAAGTGCGACCATAATGTGAGAAGCATCATCTGACTCACCACGTTGCATGTAGAATGTGTAGAGCTTTCTAGTAAAAGGAGCAGCCTTTTTGAGATCACCATCACTGAGAATGTTCTTTCTGAATTTGTAATTTGGGTTAGCCATAGCCCAAGGATTCTTCTCAGTGTCACTCTCAGATTGCTTTGGGTTAGTCATATACCGACGATTCTCCTTGGTGTTTCTTTTAGATCGCTTTCTAGTAGGCCTCTTAGAGGTTTTATTTACAGCAATTTCGTTTTCCTGCTGCTTTGAGATGGCTGAAGAAGGTTTCTTAAGGGCCTGCTTGCCTGCTGTAGGTGTTGTAGAGCTGTTGTTTTTGGCAAGTTTCTCTTCTTGTAGCTTTGAAATGGCTGAAGGTTTCTCAAGGGCTTTCTTGCCTAGTGGTGTCTCACCAGGACATATTACAGAGGTATTAGGCCCAGATGTACCTACTTTGGCATGATTGTTTTGAGCACTTCCATTTGGGGGTGTAGGTTTTATTGTTTCATGAGGAGGAGAATCCTCCCTGCCGGCAGGACGCCGGTTGCTGCAACATGCTAACATAGTAGCACCTGGTAAGATTTCTTCTAAAGTTCTATGAATATATTCCGATTGCAATTTGATTAATTGGGTAAATTCAAGTTCAATTCAATAGAGATGTAACCATCCATGTAAGTTTCATCTGATCCAACACATATCACATATGGTACCTTATTTTGTTATTTTTTGTGAAGAATTTTTTTGTTGTCCTTTGAATCTAATTAGTAGACAAGTATATGGTTCAACACTGCAACTCAGGTTGATATACTTACCGTGTGTTTGGTTGGAGAGTCGCGGGCTCCGCTCCTGTGGCTGTTTGGATGGGGAGCTGCGGGAGCGGAGCGGCTCCCGAGGGAATATACCCTCCAGATGCGGGTTGGCTCCATCCCTTAAAATTCGGCGGACGGAGCCGCTCCACTCCTGTTTTCGTCTCCCGTCTGCCTCCCGTCTCTCTCTCTCTCCTGGTGCTGCAGACGAGCATGCTGAAGAATCGGATGGCGACTAGAGAGGGGGCAGTGAATAGGAGCCGGTAAAAATTCTTCTTAAAGAACCTGGCCTATACCCTAGACAAATCCCGGTCACACACGAGCGATGGATCGAATCACACACCAATCGCCAAGACAACGAGGTTATGGATCGTCGTTGAAGCACACGCGGAAGCACGAAAGAAGGAGGGAGGAATTGAACCAAGGAAAAAAGCACCCAGGCTCTAGCGGACCATCCGGCCAGGAGGGGCGGACTGTCCGCACGGGCCACGCGGACTGTCCGGCCTGCTGCCGCGGACTGTCTGCACCCTTACCGCGGACCTTCCGGCCCTGAGCCGCGGACTGTCCGTTAAAGAGAATAGAACCTCCAGTAGCGAACCCCGAAAAACGGACCGTCCGCGGGGAGCACGCGGACCGTCCGCCAGGCACCCGCGGACTGTCCGCACCTCTGCTGCGGACCGTCCGAAACTTCGTCCAACCAAAACTCAAAACCAAAATGGATCGAAAGCGAAGCCGAGCAAGAACATGAAGAACACACGACGAACACTGCTCTAGCGGACCGTCGCCACCACCTCGCGGACTGTCCGCGCCTCACGGACACAGGCAAAAACTGCTCGACCCCGAAGGTCAACTCCCCCAACTCATCACCGGATCTCCCAAACGGTAGAAGCTGTTGAGACAAAATTTTGGGGACATGATATGCGTCTACCAAGGATAATATACCCCAAAAATTTTGCCTCCTAACCTTCTATATCGCCGGGAATCGCGGATCCTTTGAACACCACCAAAAGCTAGAGCTCCAACCGAAAATCCTTGAATCGAAGTGGTTTCCCGGCGTTTGAGGGAACAAGATCAATCACAAAGATGCACAAGACATCCATCCATGTTTTCCTCAAAGAAATCCGGGGAGAAACCCACTTAAATCCGCGGAACCACACCAAGAACAAAGGCACCAAAAACAAGCATGAAAAAGACCACGAAATTCACAACGCCAAATCTTCTATACAAACCAGGAAAGATTCACAAGGTCTAGCATTTACTTCTACTCCCTGCCATTTTCGTCCTGAACAGCTACAACTCTCATTTACTCCCCTTCTCTCTCCCTTTGGCTCAAAGTTGGTGAGATTTGTTGAGGGAGTTAAGAGAATTTGAGAGCAAGGGCTTGGAGAGTGCTAGTGAGCTGATTTCCCATCTCTAGAGCACCTAGTTCTTCACTTGGTTGGCAAAATTCGTGTTTGTTACTCTTGGAGCTTTGAGCTCCTAGCCGGCTAGGCGTTGCCTTGGAGCATCCAAAGGTTGTGGCTGCCCAAGGAGGTTTGTATTACCCCGAAATTGAGTAAGTAACTCTAGCTTGATCTTCGTGGTCGCTAGAGGGAGGAACCTCAACGGAGACGTAGACCTCAAGGTGTGAGGTTGAACTCCGGTAACAAATCCTGTGTTTCTTGTGCTTGTTCATCTTGTTGCATGCTTGTATCTTGGTTGAACACTTATCTAGGGTTTGGTGCCGATCTACTTCGTGTTGAGGTTCCTACAGGTTTTAAGTGGATAAACAGGCTTGTATCACTTCAGTGCATAACCTATTTTCACAGATTTACTTTTGAGCAAGTTTAAATCCTGTCGAATTAACCCCCCTCCCCCTTTAGCAGGCCGGACTATCCGGACATTTTCCCGGATTCTCCGGGTTTCCCGGAGTATCCGGAAAAATATCCGGAGTCTCCGGACCTGGTCTAACAGCTGCGAAAAAGTTTGTGATTTTCAGGTTCGACTATTCACCCCCCTCTAGTCGACATCTTGATCCTTTCAATTGGTATCAGAGCTTGGTGCTCCGTGTTTGAAGCCTAACCGCTTGGAGTCAAGAAGATGTCAAATCCAAATGATCAAGCCACGCCTCTCGCCGAAGGTGATCCCGTCAACAATGTTGTTGGCATGCCTCCTCCACCTCGAGGAGACAACACGCATGGTGCAAGCACTAGTCATCAAGCGCCCGGAAGATGTGATGAGTCCTCCGACAGTGAGGACGAAGAATTCGATGATGCAAGATCCACCCGCTCCGCTCGTCGACCATCAAGGGATTACACTCGAACCTCTTTCGATTACTCTCTCTTATCTTTTAACCATCCATCGGGTTCTAGCCACATTGGGAAGATACCCCAATTTGATGGAACCGGCTATTCCAAGGGGAAGAACTCGATGGAGGAGTATTTAATGGCGGTGAATCCCGCACTTTGGACTATTGTGAACAGGGGAATTACATTTCCAAGTGGTGATGCGATGCTAACTCAAGATCAAGCAAATGAGATACAAAGAAACTATCAAGCTATCCGCATCATCAAGAGTTCACTCACGGCCGAAGAATATGACAAGGTAGATGGATTGAAGTCTGCCAAAGAAGTGTGGGACACCTTGTTCATCAATCATGAAGGGACAAAGCAAGTAAGGGAAGGAAGAATCCGAGCCTTAGAAAGTGAGCTCAGCCGGTTTGTCATCAAGGACGATGAATCACCACAAGACATGTACAACCGATTGAACAAGATCATCAACAAGATCAAATCTCTTGGAAGTACAAGATGGGGAAGAAGAGAAGTAGGTGACAAGATCCTCTCCGCATACATGGCAAGGGATGTTCAACTCCCCACCCTCATAAGGGAGAAGAGAGGATTCAACATGTTCACTCCGGCGGATGTGATTGGAAGAATGGAAGAACACCTCATCACCGTCAAGGAGTCCAAGCTCTCACAAGAGATGTCAAAGATGCATGAACAACTTGAGAAGAACAAGGGAGTGGCCCTCAAGGCATCTAGCAAGGAGAAAAGGTCAAGCTCATCAACCTCAAGAATCATGGCCGAGGAAGATGATGATGAAGATAGTGACATGGACATGAGCCCCGAACAAATGGCTCTCTTTGTGAGGAAGTTTAACAAAATGTTCAAGAGAAGTGGGTTCCTCAACAAGAACAAGGACAAGGACAAGATCAAGACCAAGAGATCCTCAAAGAGACCATGCTTTGGATGTGGAAAGGAGGGACATTTCATTGCGGAGTGCCCTAACATAAAGGTGAGAAGAAGAGACACCAACAAGTTTGACAAGAACAAGAGAAAGGAAGTTGGTGAAGCTCATTTGGGTGAAGAATGGGATTCAAATGATGATAGCTTCGACTCCGACATAGAAGTCGGTCTTGCTACCATAACCATCAAGGAACCAATCAACAAGTCATCATTATTTGAAGATCTCACCGATGATGAAGATCACTTCACCCACACTTGCCTCATGGCTAGGGGCTCCAAGGTTGACACTCCTACCCCTCCCCTAGATGATGATAGTGAAAATGATTTCGATTTTGAAAAAATGATCACTAGCTTGGGTAAAAAGGCAACTAAGAAAATCATGTTTTTGATGAAAGAAATTGAGAATAGAGATGGGACTCTTGAGGTGCAAGAAGAACTCTTTAGACTTGAGCGGGAGAAAACCATTGCCCTTGAGGATGCCCTTGCAATTGAAAAGAAGGGTTTCAAGGTGCAAGAGGACTCGCTCAAGGAAAAGGAGAAAGAAATTCTTAGCCTCAAGAAATCCCTAGCTAAAGATAAGTTGTTGGTAGATGAATTAACTAGGGAATCTTTCCTAGCTAAGGATGCTTGCAAGAAAATTGAGGATGAAAAGCTTGAACTTCAAAAGAGCATTGATAGCTTAAAGACTAGTCACATAGCATTAGAAGTGCAACTTGACAACCTCAAGAACAATGCTACAACTTCATCTAATGATGCTCTCTCAAACTCTCAAACATCAACAAGCAAAGGTTGTTCTAGATGCTATAAATTTGATGTAAATGCTTGTGCTACTAATGTTGCCGAGATGAATGCCATGAGAAAGGAAATTGCTAGGTTGTCAAACTCACTTATAGTTGAAAAGAAGAAAGAACCCAAGAGAGGTGAGTTTGAAAACCACACCAAAGGTTTTGGGTCAAGCTACATGAAGAAGTTTGGCTTTGAGGATGGGAAGGGGCTTGGTAAGCAAGAACAAGGTACAAAAGACCCCATCCCATTCATCAAGAATCACCACACCAAAGGTATGGGAACAAGGAATGTGGTGCACGGGATGAAGCAAATGGGTGTCAAGAAGCATGACAATCAAGTGAGATACAACACTCCAATCAAGTTCAAGAGCACCCAAGCAAACTCACAAGCACCACACCCAAAGCCAAAAAAGTCAATCAAGAAGCTCAAACCTCATGCCTCACAAGATAGTTTTTATGCCGATTATGTGTTGACTTGGAACCACAAGGGTAAGGTGGTTGCCAAGTATGTAGGGCCTCGCACAAAAGGAGCAATGATAAAAAGGAGTGTGTGGGTGCCCAAAATTCTTGTGACTAACGCTCTAGGACCCAAATCCACTTGGGTACCTAAAACACAAGCATAATTTGTTTTGTAGGCATATTCCTCCGGTGGGACCAAATGGGTGATTGATAGTGGATGTACAAATCATATGACCGGAGAGAAGAAAATGTTTACATCTTGTGATATGATAGAAAATCCTACGGAAACCATTGCCTTTGGAGGCAATGGTGGAGGAAACGGTTGTTGGCCTTGGTAAAATTGCTATCTCAATCAATCATTCAATTTCCGATGTTTATTTGGTTGATTCTTTGGACTACAACTTGTTGTCCGTCTCACAACTTTGTGAGATGGGCTACAATTGTTTGTTCACTAATGAGGGTGTGACCGTCTTTAGAAGGGGCGATGACTCCGTTGCCTTTAAGGGTGAACTCAAGGGAAGGCTTTACTTGGTGGATTTTTCATCGGATAAAGCCCAACTTGATACATGCTTATTGGCAAAGTCTAGCTTGAGTTGGCTTTGGCATCACCGACTAGCTCACGTTGGGATGAACAATCTCAATAAGCTTCTAAAAGGGGAACACATCCTAGGACTAACAAACGTTCATTTTGAGAAAAATAGAATTTATAGTGCTTGTCAAGCCGGAAAGCAAGTTGGTGCCCCTCATCCTGCCAAGAACATTGTATCAACCACAAGACCATTGGAACTACTTCACATGGATATCTTTGGTCCGGTAGCCTATGTTAGCATTGGGGGAAACAAGTATGGATTTGTCATTGTTGATGATTACTCTCGGTACACTTGGGTATTCTTTATGAAAGACAAGAGCAAAGTTCATGAAATATTCAAGAAATTTGCAATAAGAGCCCAAAATGAGTTTGATGTGAAGATCAAAAGAGTAAGAAGCGACAATGGCACCGAGTTCAAGAACACCAACATTGAAGAGTATCTTGATGAAGAAGGCATTGGTCATGAGCTCTCCGTCCCATACACTCCACAACAAAATGGGATTGTAGAGAGGAAGAATAGAACTCTTATTGAAGCCGCAAGAACCATGCTTGATGAGTACAAGACTTCGGATAGTTTTTGGGCGGAAGCAATTAACACGGCGTGTCATGCTATCAACTCGTTTGTATCTTCACAAGCTTCGCCACAAGACCGCCTATGAGCTCCTAATTGGTAAAAAGGCTAATGTCTCTTACTTTAGAGTTTTCGGTTGTAAGTGCTTCATTCTCAACAAGAAGCCCAAAAGTTCTAAGTTTGCATCTAAAGTTGATGAAGGTATCTTTCTTGGTTACGCCTCAAACGCTCATGGCTATCGTGTCCTCAACAAAACCACCGGTTGTGTTGAAGTCACGTGTGACTTGACGTTTGATGAATCTAATGGCTCTCAAGAGGAGCAAGTTGATGAATTGTGTGTAGGCAAGGAAGTACCCGCAGAAAAGGCTATAAGGAGGATGGCCATTGGAGAAATCAAGCCTCAAGAAGAAGAAGATGAGGACTGCATAATTGAGGATGCTGCTGATCTGCCCCCAGCTGCGCAACCCGGAGTGTCCGGGCAAAAACCCGGAGACTCCGGATTTTCCGGAGAATCCGGAGATAAGCCCGGAGACTCCGGACCTGCTGCTGAAATGTCACAATGCAGTCAAGAAGATGAGGACTTGATTCAACAAGAAATGTCTAACCCACATCCAAGAGTTCGACAAAGTGTTCAACGAGATCATCCTGTTGACAACATACTTGGAAGCATTCGCAGAGGGGTAACAACTCGTTCAAGATTAGCAAATTTTTGTGAACATTACTCGTTTGTTTCCATGTTGGAACCTCTTAGGGTTGAAGATGCTCTTGGAGATGCTGATTGGGTGATGGCAATGCAAGAAGAGCTCAACAACTTCACTAGGAATGAAGTCTGGTCCTTAGTGGAACGCCCCAAACAAAATGTAATTGGAACCAAGTGGGTGTTTCGCAACAAACAAGATGAAGACGGCGTGGTGACCAAGAACAAAGCTAGATTGGTTGCAAAGGGTTATACTCAAGTAGAAGGCTTAAACCTTTGGAGAAACTTATGCACCTGTGGCAAGACTTGAAGTAATTCGTATACTCCTAGCCTTTGCCACTCATCACAACGTCAAGCTACATCAAATAAATGTCAAGAGTGCCTTTTTGAATGGTCCAATCTCCGAAGAAGTCTATGTTGAGCAACCACCGGGCTTTGAAGATCCACAACTCCCAAACCACGTCTACAAGCTCCATAAGGCGCTCTATGGGCTCAAGCAAGCCCCTAGAGCATGGTATGAATGCCTTAAGGATTTTCTCTTAAAGAAAGGCTTTGAAATAGGCAAAGTCGATCCTACTCTCTTCACTCGTAAACAAGGCAATGATTTATTTGTGTGTCAAATATATGTTGATGATATCATATTTGGCTCTACTAACCAAATTTGGGTTGATGAGTTTAGTAGGATCATGACTAAAAGATTCGAGATGTCTATGATGGGAGAGTTGAAGTTCTTTCTCGGTTTTCAAATCAAGCAACTCAAGGATGGCACCTTCATAAGTCAAACCAAGTACACCCACGACATGCTTAAGAAGTTTGACATGAACAACGCCAAGCCCATCAAAACACCTATGCCATCAAATGGACATCTTGATCTAAATGAAGAAGGCAAAAGCATCGATCAAAAGGTATATCGCTCCATGATTGGTTCTTTACTTTATCTTTGTGCATCTAGGCCCGATATTATGCTTAGTGTGCGCAT
Organism: Cenchrus americanus; assembly: GCA_947561735.1. Lineage (NCBI taxonomy): Eukaryota > Viridiplantae > Streptophyta > Magnoliopsida > Poales > Poaceae > Cenchrus > Cenchrus americanus. The sequence continues at coordinate 23,981,227 of OX387241.1, read as the reverse complement.
GTGTGCAAGGTTTCAAGCTAATCCTAAGGAGTGCCATCTAATGGCCGTTAAGAGAATTTTTAGATACTTGGTTCATACTCCTAACCTTGGTTTATGGTATCCTAAGGGCTCCACTTTCGATCTACTTGGCTACTCCAATTCGGATTATGCCGGTTGCAAAGTAGATAGGAAGTGTACATCCGGGACTTGCCAATTCCTTGGAAGGTCCTTGGTGTCTTGGAGTTCCAAGAAACAAAACTCCGTTGCCCTTTCCACCGCCGAGGCCGAGTATGTTGCAGCCGGCGCTTGTTGTGCTCAACTACTTTGGATGAGGCTCACTTTGAGAGACTTTGGTTGCAAGTTTAGCAAGGTGCCACTCTTGTGTGACAACGAGAGTGCCATTAAGCTAGTGAACAACCCCGTAAACCACTCAAGAACAAAGCACATAGACATAAGACACCATGTCTTGAGAGAGCACGAAGCCAAAGGAGATATCGCTTTAAGTCATGTGAGCATCGATAAGCAACTAGCCGATATCTTCACAAAGCCTCTTGATGAACTAAGGTTTTGTGCTTTGAGGAGTGAGCTAAATATCTTGGATTCTCGTAACTTGGCTTGAGATCATGCACATACTTGAGTGATCTAGTACAGTACTTTTAAAAACAAAAGATTTGTGAAAAGGCGTGTATTGGACTTGTTTTGACAAATTTGGATCTTTAGGTACAACACTTGGACTATTGTTCTCTTTGCTTGTTTGTGGCTAGTCCAAGGTGTTGATACTGCTCAGGCTCACATTTATCACATAAGCAACTTTCCAAATTCATTCAAAATCAAATTCCTTGAAAATCTGCTCGCTGAGTTCAGGGGGAGCGGAGTATCCGGGGTCAAGGCCGGACACTCCGGGTTTCCCGGATAGTCCGGACCTGACCCGGAGACTCCGGGTTTTAAGGGTATATAAGGGTTTTGACCGCGGTGAAAACTTCTTTTTCACCCACACTTCATCTCTTAACCGTGCCCTTTCACTCCCGTCGCCCCCTCTCATCCCCTTGGGCGATTTTGCCTTCCAACCATCAAAATCACGTGAGAGTGAGGATTTGAAGTCTCCAAGGTGTGGAGAACAAGGATCTACTCAAGCTTCAAAGGATCCAAGCTCTTTCCCCTCTCTTTCCAAGGTATTCTCAAAAGGAACTTTCCCGATCTATTTCCCTAGCGTAGTTCTTGCAGTATCCTAGTAGGGAATAGGTAGGAAACACTCTTTAGGCTCTAGATCTGCGTTTCCTCTCAATTTGGATGGACGAACGTCTCTGCATTTTTATTTAGGGTTTCGGCCTGCGAAACCCGGACTCTCCAGGGTCGAAGGACCCGGAGTCTCCGGAAAATCCGGAGTCTCCGGACTTTTTTCCGGAGTATCCGGGGTTCGCACTGCAACCCTAAAACACTAATGCAGCGTGTCTTCACCCTTTACAATCTCTCATTTCCATATCCTTTTATCCATTCAGATGGTCAGGTTGAAGGTCAACCGTGGCAATGAGGAGCCCTCCACCCAAAGGAGGACCAAGGCTAGGCATGACCCCGCCGCTTTTCGGGCCGTGCAAGAAGCCTTGGGGCAAGAGAGTTCTCAGCGCAGCTCAAGACCCAGACGGGGTGACCCTCCTCCCTCCTATGCCGAAAGGAGTGAAGAAGATATCGTAGAGGAGGAGGAGGAGGAGCAAACGGAGAGTGATGATGATGAAGTTGAGGATGAAACCTATAAGCAATCCCCTGAGCCTCCTCGTCGTCATGGAAAGGGGCCAGCCAAAGAAAGCTCCCGCTACAAGCCCCATCCCAAAAAGAGCCATCAAGCCCCCTATATCCACCAAAGCTGCCCAGCCACTCGAGTTCCTCCTAAACATAGGCAAGGAGTTGTTGACGCAAAATGTGCACTCGGCGCCAATCACACAGGCAAGCCGAAAAGCTTAGCTTCGCACGCGCGGGAGAGAAAGTGACGTGCCGATCAATTTTTCCCCGAAAATTAACAAAAGATGAAACGGTTAAATACCAAAACTTGGAACCTACGGGTGATACCAGCGAGTTCCATATTTACGGCTAAGAAGCCAAGCAAGACGACATGTAGCTATGCGAAGCTACCCGTCAAAGAAAACACGACCATTCGGGTAACCAAGAAGGGAGAAAGAACATTGCCGAATGGATGACGTAAGCATGACAACGATCGGTCTTTGAATAAACGCGGATGCATGTGCCAAGCCATAACCGATCCTCATGAAGATTGACATTAAATAAAGCAAAGCACGAACATGATCATGTATTAAAATAAGCATGCATAGATCCAAAGCGTTAGTCTACCGCATGTCTAATCACTTTAAGATCCGTCGGGCACGATATCAGCAAATCTATCCACCGCATGATACAACTTGCATGAAAGAACGCACCACTTTCCACAAATAGATCTATCCACCGCATGATACAACCTAAATATGGAAAGCTAGAAGCATACGTCTTTTAAAACATAAATAACGCACGTGATCCACTCGTGAAGATATAACCGAATGCGGCTGAACAACCGATTCGGGGTCCATGAAGAAGGAACAAACATTACCACGTGAATAAATCTATCAGGCTGAATTGGAAATCTAATCCACCGGATGACTAGCTCCAAGGCAACCCAAAAACCTGCATCTACCGCATGATACCCGGCTCTTTCAAGATTTATACTAACAAAGCAAGCTTGAACCCGCAACACGTGACAACCTAGATCGATTCGGTTTCGGCTATCGGAGAGCACGAGATCCACGCGTCAAAACACGAAACCTACTCTTGCTCGGATCTTAAAAGGAAAAGAGCCGACCCAAACCCATCTAGATTGGGCAAAGGTGTGTCACATGAATTAAAACATAAAGCAAAACTCATGATAACACGGGGTAACTTAATGAATCTATTGGATCTTGCCAAAATCCAATAGAGCCGATAACTAGCTTCGAGCTAGACCTTAGCCTACCGCATGGCTCGTGATCTAACAAGAAACCCTCTTGAACCAAGCTTGAATCTACCGCATGACACGAAGCATGGTAACAAGACTACTTGCATCGATCTAAATCCACCGCATGATACTAGACATGATACAAGGTTGCCGGTACTCACGGAGGTCGACGGATCGATTGGTCCTCTCGAAGAACTCGACGACACGACAAGGGACTCTAGGGTTTGGCGTAAGGCCGGTGTGTATTGAGGAATGAACGTCTCTTTTACATACATCCAGGGATCATATTTATACCCTGCTCGATTACAATTGCGAATGGATTCATTGCCTAACTAAACTTGATCGCCCGTCCATCCATTCGCTTCCCCTGATCGAGCCACGTCACCGTCCAATCCCGCAAAATCAGCTCTATCGTTCCTTTGCCGAACCGGGAGCAGATAGCCGACCGCGGATCCTTCTGCCGAAAATCTCTGAAGATACCTTTCCTTCCACCAGACGGACTCTTTTCCGAATCGGACCCACATGTCATACTCCTTACCAAATTTTGGTGTTAACATATGCCCCTTCAATTGTGGGATAAAAGTAATTTTGTTCCACAATTGACTCCACCACGAATCCTTGAGCCAAACCTCGCCAACACTTCGTTCTTCGCAATCCGCCGGATTCTTCGTTCAGATCCAACCCTAGATCCCCTTTGTTCCGAGCTCGAATCTCCAATGGCAACTCGAACCAAGTGCTCAGGTAACTTCACCCCTCCAAACCTTTGTTCGGCATTAGGTTTTCAATTTTACCTGAGATTTTCTTCTTCCGCTCTCTTCCAGGAACCGTCTACTGCCCTTTTGATTCCTATTGAGGCCAATTCGCAGTCTTATTATCTTGGTCCTGAAGGGAATCCTGACCCTCGAGATTTCATTGCCGCTGAATCTCAGAGAATCCCTTTCAAAGCAGCTTTATCTCCACCTCCTCAATGGCAAGATGCGTTCAAGAACTGGCCTTTGCCCCCAATCGCAGGCTGGAAGACTTGGTACCGTAGGATCCTTGCGGATAAGAGTGGATTGACCAATCTAGATACTCTCCGCATTGCTCAATGTTTAGAGTTATCTGTAGCTGAGACGCCCAAGAATGAAGATCTTCTGATAGCCGCGTGCCACTTCTGGTCCAATGGCGTCAATGCCTTCCTTTTTGGGCATGGCCCAATGTCTCCAACTTTGGCCGATGTGTACATGATCACCGGCCTTGACATCACCGGTCCGTTCGGCCTTGGAATTTTAAGAACTCCTCACGCCAAACGGGGGTAAAGCCGGGGAATGGCTACAAGAATTATATTTTGAAACATATGAGAGATAATCCCCTTGGCGAAGTTGAATACGAGCCTTCTTGAACATGTGGTTATGCAGGTTTGTCTTCGTGGCAAGGCCAATGAACCCACTCGAATCATATCGCAATGGCGATCCATCTGGCCAGCGGCAACCGCCTTCCTCTGGGAAAATTCCTCTTGGGCAGTGTATACCATATGCTTCATCAGACAGTTACCCAAATGTATACCAGCCAGAGGATAACGTGCGTCAATGGCCCTTGGTGGTTTGTTCAGATTTGGCTGCAGCTTCACATGCACCAGATCGTAGGCGTCGACTTGAGCTCCAGGTTCTTCCCCTGGTCCAATCCCCCTGAAGGAGAGCTTCAAGTCACCAGAGGATGCCAAAGCTATGGAGAAGCGACTTCAATCGTTATCGTTCGACGAGACATCACCCAACTCTTCGAGTTGTTCTTCAAAGGCTTCCCCAATCCTCTTTGGCTTCCTTATATAGGCTATGACACTCGACCTTTCTGTCGAGTTCTCCTTTGAGCCCAGCCATCAAGATGGGAGATTCCTGGAAATCTTTAATATCATAATCCGCCCATGTATATTACCGGCCGAGTTCAATGGAGGGAGGCAGAATGCCAGTACTTATGAGTACTACCAGCCTAACATAATAGCCAGGCAACTTGGATGTGGCCAGCTGCCCCCAAGATTGTTTCTGCATGAATTCCTCAAGCCCAGGGAGGAAATCAAAGAATCGATGCAGTGCAGCAGAGTTTTCAACTACGTGTGCAGTCCCACTGTCTACACATGTCCTTTCGTGCCTGCAATCATAGCTCACCCTACCTTCAACTCATGGTGGCAAGAATTCCACGACCACATCTTCAGTGAACCCGTTCATGTGTTCTGTGCAGAACTGGTGCCTGATTTTCTGCCGAATTCAGAGGTAACACACTGAGCCCCTTGATCAGACTTTTACTCACGGTCCTGACCTCCATCTTCTGTTCACAGAACACAGTTCCTGCCCCTCGAGCCAGGGTAATAACTTATAATGCCGAAGGCCCAATTTCAGCATTGGGGTTTAAATCTACAACCCTGCGCCAACTGATGGACAGGTATGCTACCACCGATCCCAGCCTCTCTAGCCTTGCTGTTGATAGGAGGCAAGGTCTACATCTGATCCCTCCTCCGAGCGCTAAAAGGAGGAGAACTGTCAAGAAAGTATCGGTTGAGGTAAACTCCTTTACCTTCTTGATTACCGGGTCACTCGTTCTTGATGGATCATATCATTGTGCATTTCGGACCGTAGCCCAACATTCTTCGGAATCGGCACCTGCCAATGCTCCACTCACTGGTATGACTTTTTGCTATTCTTTCTCAAGGATGAACACTGGCACTTATCCCTTTAATTGGATATTTGCGTAAGAAACCGTTGGAGAACCACTTGTAGATGTTCCGGTGGTTCAACAAAGTAGTCCTTCCGGGGTCGAATTGCCCATTCCAGGAGAGGTTTCATCTTCATCACCTTCGCGGAAGCGATATGTTCTCCGAGAGATGAATCCCCCAACTCAACCGGAGCCACCAAGTTCTCCCGAGATGCCATCGCCCATCGCCCAAGCGAAGCAACGGCCAACCCAAGAGAGGAGGATCCAATTCTTCCCCAGCCAGAAACTCACGAGTCGCTGATTGGTGCACCAGCATCTCCCGACTTGGACGTTTCGGCTCTACTCGGGACGCCTCCTCCGTCTGCGATTGCTCCCGCTCAAGATACCATTCATGAGGTGCATGATTCCGCCCTTAATCTTGATACCTTGATGCTAGCATTCTCACCTCGGCAGTGTTGTTTTCAGGATCACGCCCCGTCATCATCGAGCTTGCCGTCAGAGGGCCCATCAGCTGCCGATGTGATGAAAGAAGTAAACCAGCCGTTGCCAGACGAGGTATTGCTCAAGCTCAAAGAAATTGCGGCACTGGCTAGAAAAAGACGTCCGGGATCGGCTCAATGATCTTCGCTATTTTGAAGAGATGTTTGAGCCCATTAGCCGCAAACTCCCCGATAACATCGTAGCTTTTTCGTCGTCCGTCTACGACTTAGAGCCCTTTTATGTTCCCTTGAGGCGCACTTGGAGGAAATTGCGCTCCCGTTCGGCCATTGAAAAGGAGAAAAGCGATGCCGAACGAGGCCATGAACGGGATACAATCCCAAGCAAAAAGCCATAAGGATACCTTGGCCGACCCGCAAGCTTCTTACGATCCGAAAGTCGCCGTAAAGGTTGCTCTAGAGGCGGAATTGAAAAGCCTGTCGGCGGAGATGGAAATTGACCGAGAAGAAAATAGCCGATCTTCCCGGATTAATAGCAAAGACCGAAGCGGAGGCGAGAATCGGTTGTCACCGGAGTAAAGCAAAGTGCGATGCGAGCTTATTGACTTATCCGATGCCCAAAAGGACTATCAGGAGATCTTGGACAACTCCCACTTGATAGTATCCAATGTTCGTCACGCACTTGCAAAACTCCTTAACGCTTGAATGTTCTTATTGATGTATACCTGGACTGGTCGTTCTTGTAATATCTCCTTTGCAATTTGTTTCCTTTCCTTGGCGTACTTTGAGATGCGATGCCGAACGACCCATTCGGTAGTGAAACGCTAACTGCCGAACGACACCTTGAATTCCTTTAGCCGAAACCATCGACCCATACGCGTTTCAGCTTAGAACTCCAAACGACCCACCGGCGGGTTGGTCAAGGAAATCGTCCGCCTTCCGATTTTATTGGGACGTGCGCCACGATCCACAGCCACGATTCGAAGCCACACTTACCCCCGCCGGGCCTATAAATGTTGCCGTAGGTGCCCCTAGCTCTCCACCGGGCCTTCTAGCTCTCGAATCTTTGCCAATCTGCGGCCTTCTTGCAAACAAGTGCACATCCCCAAACCGCAATGGTGCGCCGCCTCAACCGCCGCCGCGCCTCCGACGAGGGCCGAGGGAAGCGGCGCTAATGCGCGCGAGCGGTAATGATCGTCAATTTCTCCCCGTCGATCTTCCTTTTGATCTTCCTTTTCCTTGACAATCATCTCCCCCTTTCGGCTTGATTCGGTGGAATTCGCCCCCGCGCGCCGGCCAATCGGCCCCTCCCCGATGACTCTTCGGAGTCCGATGGCCACTCCCCCGGTGCCGTACGGGGGAAGCGACGCTATTCGCTTCAAGGAGGAGCTAGAGGCGTCTCGTCTTGAGCCGGGAGGCCGTCTCCAAAAAAGCGGGCGTGGCCGAACTAGAGTGGGAGGACCGGCGGAAACGACTCGCCGGAAGCCATTGATGGTATGGTTCGATTCTTGATTCGGTCCGGCCTTTGGTGCTAACCCCTTCTTGTTCGTCTTGTGCAGCCCGTGATGCTGAGCTCAACCAGTTAAAAGCGCCGGTAGAGCGGTGGCGGAGAAGGTGAACGCTCACGGCGACACGCCGGCGGAGCGCCTGGCCGCGGTGGAGCGCCGCATTGACGAGGTGGCCGTCCATGGTGTTCGTCTGGGCACCACCTTGGGCCTGGCTGCGATGGCGACGCATACGGACATCGACTATTCCACCAGGCCGCGTGGCTTCCAGGGCGGCGCGCCGGAAGATATCGACGAGATCGAGCTCATCCTGGAGCGCCTCGACGGCCACGGCGACGCCATTGCCGAAATTACCCATCCCCAGTCTGTGCTGAACAGACTCTTTGATTAGATTGTACTAGGGATGTGTAAATGTCGGCAATATACGATGAACTTTTGGAATCTGCATTTGTTCCGTGATATCTCCCTTCGCATTTACATCTGTGAATTCGTCCTCTTCGGATGCATCTGGGAACTGCCTTTAGCCGAACGCTCGCAAACAACTGCCCCTTGGCGCAAGATCCACAAAGGATCCCAATTCGGCAATCCGTAAATACTGTTCAAAGAAAACCCTTCGCACTCGGTGGAAAACCCCCGCCGCTTGGTATTCCAACAGGTGTGTACCGCCGCATCACCACTCCCAATGCGCCTCCTTGGTCAATAAAATAGCCCGTGGGGTGCTGCGCAATTCCACTCGCACACTCCTCCATCACTTCTCGTCTCTTCTTCGTCGCTAGAAGAAAAAACCCCAACGCCATGGACAAGGGTAAACAACCTCGGGGGAGCGGCTCGTCAAGGAAGCGTACGATTCGGAAGTGAGTTCTTTCTTGATCTGCTCCTTGCCCTTTTGCTTGATCTTGCGCTTCATGTTTTCCTCTGCCTCTTTCAGCCTTGATTTGCTTCCTGAAGAAATCATCGGAACCGAAGATGTTCCTGAGTACATCTCCTCCGATTCTTCTCCTGAGGCGGAGGATGCCACGCCCGAGCAAAGGGTCATCCATCAGCTGCGCCGCCGTGTCCGGCACCTGGAGCGTGACCTCAGGGACATGTCCGTCCGCTGTCACGCCGAACGCGAGCGTCGTATGGCGCTGGAAGCGCTAGTAGGGGGTAAACGCCTCTGCCCCCCTTCGTGTTTGCATCTGGATTTCTTGCCCCTAACCTTGATTCTTTTGCTCCAGATGTCTCTGACAGGTACGGCAACCTGAAGGCGGCCTGGGATAGCTTGGTAGAGGCCGCCAATCGTGGTCATCCTCGTGCGTTCCAAGTCGCCGTCACGGTGGTCCTGGAACAGCTGAAGAGGGAGCAGCAGCCGAAGAAGCAAAGAAAAGATTGAACCATACTTTCGCTTCTTACTCCACGCCTTCTGCTTCCCTCCCTTAGGGGACTTGGCCTTCAGGGCTGCTATGTGTAATCCTGCAAGAAACCAGTTGTAGTGTAGTATTGAGCTAAGGGCAATGCATCAGGCACTGGCTATTTTCTTTTGTTCATGGATTTTTTGTTCTAAAGGCGGCCTCATCCTCGAGCGCCGGCTGTTTCTGTGCCAGATGTGTATAATCATCGATCGATTTCAATGCTAGGATAATACTTCTTCAGATATCTTCCATTTATTGCGGCGGAAAACTCCTCTCCTAGCAAAGTTTTCAATATGTATGCATTACCAGGAACGCATCTGACCACACGAAAAGGCCCCTCCCAGTTAGGGGACCATTTGCCGAATTCATCGTATTTAGTTCCAATCGGCGGTAGCGCTTTCCAAACTAGATCGCCTTCGTGAATTGCTTTACTTTTACTTTCTTGTTATAGTATTTGGCGACCCGCGGCTTGTTTTTCTCGATGTTTTCCGGGGCCCCGAGACGGATCATATGCAAATCTTCTAACTCATCCATCATTAGGCCACCGTAATCCTTGGAGCTCAAATCGTTTTGTGCAGCACTACTCTCCTTGATTCGATTGCATTTCCCGGGGCAAGATCGCGTGATGCCCGTAAACCAACTCGTAAGGAGAAGTCTTTGTAGCTCCATGGGGGGCCATTCGGTAAGCCCACGGCGCTTCACCGAGTACCGAATGCCATCTCCTCGGCTTTCGGTCGATCTTCTTTTGTATAAGCTTGATCATGATCTTGTTAGAAGCCTCTCGCTTGACCATTAGCTTGGGCATAGTATGGAGAAGAATTAAACGAGTTTGATTCCCATGCTTTCGGCAAAATCTCTGAATTCCAATGACACGAATTGTGCCCCTTGGTCAGTGGTAATCGTCTGAGGAATCCCAAATCGATAGATGATGTGTTCCTTGACGAATTCGATCATGTTTTCTGATGTCACCTTCTTGAGTGGGATTGCCTCGACCCATTTGGTGAAGTAATCTGTAGCCAAAAGCACGAACTTATGCCCCTTGCTAGATGGTGGATTAATTTGGCCAATCAAGTCTATACCCCAGCCCCTGAATGGCCATGGCTTGATGATGGGATTTAATGCTGATGCAGGGACTCTTTGAATATTCCCGAACCTCTGGCAATCTTGACACCCCTTGTAATACTCAAAGCAGTCCTCTAATATCGTCGGCCAAAAGCATCCGGCTTCGCCTAATAACCCATTTCATGCGATAGGCCGATTGGTGCGCTCCACATATCCCATCGTGCACCTCGCTCATCATGCTCTTGGCTTCTTTCGGGACCCGGTGCATCGTAGCGTACTCCGTCTAATGACTTATAGAATAAATTGTCATCCGGAAGAACGAACTTGATTGCCTTGTACCTGAGCTTCCTAGAGACTTTTCGGGAGGGATCTCTCAAATAATCAACGATCTCTTTCCTCCAATCATCTTCTGTAAGATCCGTCCCCAGTGCGCTTACTTCTGCAGCAAGTGCTTCTTGATTTTCTTTATAACCAGAGGCGCTCTGAGCTAGCCTGTTTGCTTCCTCGTTATGCTCTCTAGGAATGTCTTTGTAAGGTTACCGGTGGAAAGCCCTTCAAGATTTCTCTCGCATTCCTCGTAGTAACTCCTCGCCGCCTCGCTTCGCACTCGTACCGGCCGTTCAATTGCTTGATGACCAACTCCGAATCTCCATAAATTTCGACCGAAACGGCCCCGCTTCTCTCAAATATTGAAGCCCTCGAAGCGTGCCTCGTACTCGGCCGGTTATTTGTGACGGTGGGTTGTATAGGAATGGCGAATTCGAACATCTCACCTCGCGGGAGAAATTAGTAGGATCCCTACTCCTCCACCTTTGCCACATGATGACCCGTCAAAGAATAGAGCCCATGGGGTAATTTCAAGCAGATCCAATCGAGGGGTCACGGTGTTCGGTTATAAAATGGCCAAGGACCCGACCTTGGAGGCCTTTGGCCGATTCGAACTTCAACTCGAACTCGATAGAGCTAAAATCCATTTGCCAACCCGACCATTCAAAATTGGCATAGATAACATATGTTTTATCACATCAAACTTCGAGTATACGGTGCATTCGGCATTCAACAAGTAGTGCCGAAACTTTGTACACGAGTAGTATACGCAAAGACATAATCTTTCTATAGCCGAATACCTCGGTTTCGGGATCAAGTAGTTTTCGGCTAAGATAAGCTACTACCCGTTCCTTCCCTTCGAATTCTTGAATAAGGGCCGATCCAATAGTTTGGGTATCGGCCGCCACGTACAACTTGAAAGGCTTGTTCGTTCGAGGAGGAACCAAAGACCGGTGGCTCCTTCATGTATTGCTTGATTTCCTCGAAAGCCTTTTGTTGTTCGTCACCCCACGTGAACTTCGATCCTTCTTTAGCTTCAAAGCAACGGAGAGAACGGCAACACCTTCGTGATAAATTTGAGATGAACCTTCTCACAAAGTTGATCTTGCCGAGCGTTGATTGCAACTCCTTGAGGTTGGTTGGAGGAACGACTTCATCAATGGCTTTCATGCTCTTTTTGCCAACTTCAATCCCTCCTTCGTGGACCAAAAACCCCAAGAACTCTCCACTCGACACCCCAAATGCACACTTGTTTGGATTCATCTTCGGACCATGCTTCCGGTGCATTCCGGGGTCTTCTTCACATCTTCCGGATGGGAGTCATGGCTTAAGGACTTGATCACCACGTCGTCAATGTAGATTTCCACGGTCTTGCCGATCAACTCATGAAAAATGTAATTCATGGCCCGCCGGTAGGTTGCTCCGGCATTTTTCAACCCAAATGTCATGACGATCCATTCAAATAGGCCTATATGACCAGGACACCTAAAGGCCGTCTTCGAGATGTCTTCTATTGCCATAAAGATTTGATTGTATCCCGCGTTGCCATCCATGAAGCTAATCACCTTGTGTCCGAGCGGCGGCGTCAATTAGCAAATCGGCAATAGGCATTGGGTATCCATCCATGGGAGTAGCTCGTTTAGGTCCCCGAAGTCTATGCAAACTCTCATTTTTCCATTTTTCTTATACACGGGGGACGATGTTGGAAATCCACTCCGCATATCGCAGGGGCCGAACGAAGTTTGCGTCAAGTAATCTTTCGATTTCCTTCTTCACATCGGCCAATACTTCATCCTTGTAGATTTTCCGGGCGGTTGCTTATATGGCTTGAAACCGGGCTTGATTGGCAACCGGTGCTCGACGATGGATCGATCCAATCCGAGCATCTCCGAGTAATCCCGGGCGAAGCAATCTTTATATTCTTTGAGAAGCTTGATTAAGTTCCCCCTGAAGTCTGGTTGCAAACCCGCACCGATGAACGTCGGCCTTGGCTTATCACCGTTTCCAATGTCAACTTCCTCCGGCTTATCGGCCGACATGAATCCTCGTCCCGGCCTTGCCATCGGTGCCATCCACGGGGTTCTCCATTAAAAATTACCGTAAGAGCCGACCGCTTGAATCGGGCCGTTGGTCACCGCCGACGGGTTCAACGAGACCTTCTCCCCGATCCTTCCCCGAGAAGCAATCGATGCCTTGGTATTCCCGAAGGCCGGTTCCATGTTAGCCACGCTCACGGAGTCATCCGCCCGTACGACCTCAATTTCATCGTCCACCCACCGGATCACTCGTTGATGCATAGTGGATGGGACGCAGCGAGTTGGCGTGGATCCGGCCCCGCCCAAGCGGAGCCAGCCGTAGGCTCCCTTCCCTTCGATGACGAAGAAGGTGGTGAGCGGCGTCTTGGACCCGATCATCAAGTCCACGTGAGCGCATCCTTTGGTGTCCGAGGGGTTCCGGCGAAGTCGTTCGGGATGATGCTTGTTGGTGTCAAATCGCTCGGGGTCATGCCAAGCTTCCCGAAGGTGGTGTACGGCATCACGTTAACTCGCCGCGCCACCGTCGACGAACATCTTGGTCAATGGCTTGCCATTGACGTACCCCCCCTCAAGTACGGCGGCCTCATGTGGCGATTCTTGGCCGGCTTGTCGAAGATGGCCCCGCTTGGCAAGCACCGGCCGCGCCATCATCTCCTCGGGCGCTCGTCGTCAAAGGAAGCTTCCTCCCGCATCACCCGGTTAGCGGGAGCCATGAACTCGTTTGGCGGGAAATATACCATGCATGCGGGGGCTTGACGCTTTGATCCTTCCGGCCGGTCCTTGGGGCGCCACTTCGTCTCGTCCGGACCCCGGCTTGCTTCATCTCGCGGTTCCTCAAGCGTTGGACCCGCCTCTTCGGCTCTTGCGTAGACCGGGTGGGCACCATTGCCCCTTACGCCGACGTAGACCTCCTCGTCCTCCTCGTGGTCGCCCACCCGAGATCGGCTCGGCGCTTCCCGGGATGATCAATGATTTCAATTTTTTGCCGCCGATCCCCATTCGGGTGGATCCTTCCAAGTCTTTCGTGGACGGATCGGCGATTGGCGCTTTCGCCTATACTCGCATATCCGTCGCCGCATTCGGGACGTTCCTTAATGTGGGTAGTTTCGGACCTTCATTCCAAGGAAGTGCTCGAAAAAGGCGCACCCCGCGGGGGGCGCGCTCCGCGCGCGCGCGTGCGTCCCCCGATTCCATCCGCGCGCTTCCTCCTCGCCCCGCGTTGCTCCTCCTCGTGACGACGCTCCCGGTAGCGTTCCTTCTCCATCGCGGCGCTGCCATTTATTAAGGAGGATGCGCGACGTCACCTTGGGTCTGGGCTTGGACGACTCCCCGATCTCGATGTGGCTCTTGAGAACGCGGGGGGCGTCGCCCTGGACTTGCTCTATGGTCACTTGGCGCTTCGGGTCAACTGACCCATCTTGCTTGGACTCGGGCCGAGGTCGGGACCTTGACTTTCCCTTTCTCTTCGGCCGTTATCGTATTGACAGAAAAGCCGAGCATGTTCTGCGGGAAGGGGTGGCCGTCCAGCTTCATCTTGTTGTCGAACTTGAGATGCCCTTCCTGGATAGCCTTCTGGATCCTCATCCTGAAGACCCTGCAATCGTTGATGGAGTGCGAGTCCCTGTCATGGAAGCCGCAGTAACGTTTCGTTTTGACTCCATCAGGCCGAAGCATAGAGTGCCCTTCAGGCAGCTTGATTCGGCCTTCCTTTACCAAGAGCTCAAACAACTTGTCAGCCTTTGTGATGTCGAAGTCGTAGGTTCCCTTGGTCTGTCTGACCCAACGCTGATTCATTGTGAGAGGCTCTTTACCCCACATGATTTCCGCCGCAGCTATCTCCAGTTCGTCGTCGGAATCTTCGAACAAATCGGCTTTGTCCAAGAATTGATTGTAGATATCGGCGATGTCGTGCTCGCTTGCCAAACTTGGGGTCTTTCTTGAGGCCATATGCCCGATTGCTCATCGGGGATAACTTTTGCGACACTGGCCCGAGTTCTCGAACTCCATCCCAAATAACTTTTCGCGCACGGCCGGCAACATCCCGGCGACGGCCATATCGCCTAGCCGATCGTCCGGCAAGTTCAATGAGAAGCACATGCCCTTGACTTCTCTCGAACCTTCGAGGAACTCCGGCGGTGTTTCACCGTGCCTTTGTTTCGGGGTGGCGAGATCAATCAACTTCTTTTCGAAGCGGCCGTCGAAGTAATGAGCGTGGAATTTACGCTCCAAATCTTTCCACCCGGCCACCGACTCGGGCGGCAAAGACGAGAACCACCGAAAAGCCGGACCCGTCGGTGAGGCGGGGAAGTAGCGAACCCCGAACGTTTCTTCGCCGAACATTCCCCCGTCGCATGAGATAACGAGCGATATGCTCGACCGTGCTTGTCTCGTCCCGCCCCGAGAACTTTGTGAATTCGTCGGCGGTTTTACCCTTGGCGGCGAGGAGCACGTTATAGTACCACTGCGGGAACGGCGGCCCGTAGGTGGGGCCCTGCATCCTTGGCTTGAGGCCGAACTGATTCTGCATCAATTCGGCCATCTTGCGTGCTAGGGCATCCTCCTCCTGAGCGCCTGCAGCCGGCGCGTACCCTGGGTGCGGGAAGGCATCGAACGCTCCGTAATTCCCCACTTCATGATAGCCGCCGCCGTATAAATTCCTCTCGGGAGCCGTTGGTGGACGGAGCTATTCTTCGAGCGGGATCGAGTGGGGCCCCGGATGAGCCGAACGCTAGGTCTCCGTACGTGGGCCGGTACGGATTCGGCCGTTGCGCGGGCCGACCCGTGCCTTTCCGTGGTGGCGGCGGGGATTGGTTGACTTCCGAAGCTTGCGGCGGGAGGCCGAACCGGCCGCCCCCGCGCCGTGGAGGAGGTTGGAACGCTTGGCTCCGGAGCTTTGAGGAGGAGGCTGGCCGCACCGGGCCCCGTGGTGGCGGGCCGAGAGCTTGATTCGCCCAGCTCCACGGTGCTCTTTCCGGCGTACGCCTTTCCGAACGCCTGCCCCGCGCCCGGACCAAAGAGGGCCACCATCATCTGTTGGAGCGACCCAAGGAAAGCTTGATTGTGCTTGGTGAGCACGTCGTCCATTGACTCTTGGAAGATCCGCGCGCATTCTTCCTTTTCTTGTTGGGTCGTAGCGTCGGTTTCTCCCGGTAATAACACTCTGGGCAGGCCATTCTTCAGATATGGTACACCACTTCGATTCTTCTTGAATGACATGAGACACTTTTGTTGAAACCGATTCACGGCGTCTACGAGCCGCCGATCTTCGCTCCGGAGAAAGCTCCTCAATGCCGACATCCGGGAGGTCCGTGATCTCGGGCATCCCGAACCAATTCGGCCGTAGGTCCCACCGGGCGTGCCAAAAAGTGTGTTGACGCAAAATGTGCACTCGGCGCCAATCACACACGGCAAGCCGAAAAGCTTAGCTTCGCACGCGCGAGAGAAAGTGACGTGCCGGTCAATTTTTCCCGAAAATTAACAAAAGATGAAACGGTTAAATACCAAAACTTGGAACCTACGGGTGATACCAGTGCGAGTTCCATATTTACGGCTAAGAAGCCAAGCAAGACGACATGTAGCTATGCGAAGCTACCTGTCAAAGAAAACACAACCATTCGGGTAATCAAGAAGGGAGAAAGAACATTGCCGAATGGATGACGTAAGCATGACAACGATCGGTCTTTGAATAAACGCGGATGCATGTGCCAAGCCATAACCGATCCTCATGAAGATTGACATTAAATAAAGCAAAGCACGAACATGATCATGTATTAAAATAAGCATGCATAGATCCAAAGCGTTAGTCTACCGCATGTCTAATCACTTTAAGATCCGTCGGGCACGATATCAGCAAATCTATCCACCGCATGATACAACTTGCATGAAAGAACGCACCACTTTCCACAAATAGATCTATCCACCGCATGATACAACCTAAATATGGAAAGCTAGAAGCATACGTCTTTTAAAACATAAATAACGCACGTGATCCACTCGTGAAGATATAACCGAATGCGGCTGAACAACCGATTCGGGGTCCATGAAGAAGGAACAAACATTACCACGCGAATAAATCTATCGAGCTGAATTGGAAATCTAATCCACTTGGGATGACTAGCTCCAAGGCAACCCAAAAACCGCATCTACCGCATGATACCCGCTCTTTCAAGATTTATGCTAACAAAGCAAGCTTGAACCCGCAACACGTAACAACCTAGATCGATTCGGTTTCGGCTATCGGAGAGCACGAGATCCACGCGTCAAAACACGAAACCTACTCTTGCACGGATCTTAAAAGGAAAAGAGCCGAACCAAACCCATCTAGATTGGGCAAAGGTGTGTTACATGAATTAAAACATAAAGCAAAACTCATGATAACACAGGGTAACTTAATGAATCTATTGGATCTTGCCAAAATCCAATAGAGCCGATAACTAGCTTCGAGCTAGACCTTAGCCTACCGCATGGCTCGTGATCTAACAAGAAACCCTCTTGAACCAAGCTTGAATCTACCGCATGACACGAAGCATGGTAACAAGACTACTTGCATCGATCTAAATCCACCGCATGATACTAGACATGATACAAGGTTGCCGGTACTCACGGAGGTCGACGGATCGATTGGTCCTCTCGAAGAACTCGACGACACGACAAGGGACTCTAGGGTTTGGCGTAAGGCCGGTGTGTATTGAGGAATGAACGTCTCTTTTACATACATCCAGGGATCATATTTATACCCTGCTGATTACAATTGCGAATGGATTCATTGCCTAACTAAACTTGATCGCCTGTCCATCCATTCGCTTCCCCTGATCGAGCCACGTCACCGTCCAATCCCGCAAAATCAGCTCTACTGTTCCTTTGCCGAACTGGAGCAGATAGCCGACCGCGGATCCTTCTGCCGAAAATCTCTGAAGATACCTTTCCTTCCACCAGACGGACTCTTTTCCGAATCGGACCCACATGTCATACTCCTTACCAAATTTTGGTGTTAACGGGGAGTAGCTGCTCACATCTATCCTAAAACCCCTCCTAGACTTATCCCTACCCTTCCAACCAATGTCCGAGTGGTTGAGACACCTATCAAGCTAAGGGACCCGGGCTCAGTTCTTGGATTTGCTGAGCACATGATCAGGGACTACTCGAGGAACTCCCTAGCAGTGAGGGAGCAAAGGGAGGAAAATGTCTATCTTTATCTCAAGGGAGAGGGACTTGAGGCTAGGTTTTGGTGTGACTTCCACCGGGACTTCTATCAATCAGTGATCCGCAATCCCAAGTTGGCCTCCAAGAACATGGCACCCATTGTGCCTATGAAGTACATCGATTGGAAGTACTATGAGGAGCTCAACAACACAGTGTTCAACTCAGTGATTGACAAGTGCAAGGAGGTCGGGCTCTACGACATCATGGGCTTTAGGTACAATTGGAACAAAGAAATCCTTGCTCAATTCCATTGTCCTACTACTTCAATCCCCATGACAACACCATCACATGGACAACTCAAGGCCAAAAGTGCACAATTGACTACATGACCTTCTCTCGGCTCTTGGGTCTTGGTTCTAAGGATGAAAGGCGCACCCCCGTGCACAATGAGAACAAATACAAGCCCAAGGAGCTCCCCTTCATGTTTCCTAGCCGAGATGCGGCCATTGAGGGCAAGGCGGACCAACTTAACCCCTAGTACTACTATCTCAATCAATTCTTCTGTGCCACTATCGACCCTAAGATTGGAGATGTGACAGCTTTGAGGTATTTTGCTCCCAATCTTCTCAATAGAATGGCACCGGATGAAGAAGGCTTTTGTGTCTTTGACTTTATTTGGAATGAGTTGAGGAGGGCCATGAATGATCCAATGAAACATCTTCCTTATGCCCCCTATCTCATGTATATGATTGAGAGAGTGACCAATGTCCGCTACCCCAAGGATGTTGTCCATGAGCCCCTTCGCCACCTCCGTGATCGTGCCAAGAGGCCTCCCAAAGGCCGTAAATATGTTGGATCGTCGAGTGCAGCTCCGTCCCATGATGATGTGCTCGATGCACGTTCCTCTTCGCCACCTCCTCGTCGTCACCGTGGCTCCATGATCAAGAGAGTGCTCAAGAGCATTTTCAGCATGTGCAAGACCATCGCCACGGAGACCAATGAGAACCGGCGCGACATCATCGAGATCAAGTCTCACCTTGGCCTCCCCACCGACCCCTACCGCGAGCTTCCCGAGTTTGATGACCTGTTTGCGGAGTGGGACGCCCAAGGTGCCCAAGAAGAAGAGGAAGAGGAGGGCAATGAGGAAGAAGAAGAAGAGGAGGAGGACGACGACTCCGAGTGACTCCGCTGCTCTTCACTTCCTTTTTGGCGCTTGATGCCAAAGGGGGGGTGATATTATCTATTTGTGTCGTCGAAACAATGAACTTGGCTTGTAATAATTTGAATTTGGAATTAGGTTTGTAATAACTCTAATATTCGCTCGTGTGAGACTATGTGAGTTTAAGCCAATTGCTTGTGTGCTTGTGGTTTTTTAAACTGCTTTTTATCTGCTAAGGACAGCTTATGCTAGATTGAACCTGTGTGTTGTCTGTTTTTCTGCTGCTCTGCTGAAGCCGGAGAGTCCGGACTTTTTCTCGGAGTATCCGGATTTTCCGACACTCGGACTCCGGCCCGAGAATCCGGACCTCTCTGCACCAGATTTCGTTTATCTCTTGTTGAGTGCATAATCTGTCATGAGCATTTCACCTTGTAATCTGTTGCACATCACAAGCACCCCACTATTGTAATACCCTCGTGCTTTTCTTGTTGTGCAAAATATTGGCCCTAATAGGACCTTTGATATTCAAAATCAAAATGCACACATTAAGAGGGAGTATTACAAAAGCTTTAAATATTCATTGTTTATCTCTTATATGACTTAGTTGTGTTGTCATCAATCACCAAAAAGGGGGAGATTGAAGAGTATCTTGGCCCCCTAAGTGGGTTTTGGTGATATAATGACACACACCTAAGTGGCTAATGAGTTTATCTAGTCCATGAGCAGGTCTTAAAATTATGTATGGCATCAAGCACAGCTCGTTGACTACACAAAAGAAAGTGGTGCTCTAAAAGGATTCCAAAGACGGCTTATTTATTTTTTACT
Organism: Cenchrus americanus; assembly: GCA_947561735.1. Classification (NCBI taxonomy): domain Eukaryota; kingdom Viridiplantae; phylum Streptophyta; class Magnoliopsida; order Poales; family Poaceae; genus Cenchrus; species Cenchrus americanus. Next base: position 23,961,702 of record OX387241.1, on the reverse strand, counting down.
TTTGAATTTGAGTCCTAGGAATGCCTACTATCAAGAGGGACATGAATTATGTCTTCCAAGGGTCGAACAGGTGCTCTAGTGGCTAAAACAAAACCTATGAGAGACACCTTCGCACAAACACATTCACGGGAATCTTATCTTGGGTGCTGGCCTTGGAAGGCCGGAGTGTCCGGGTTTTGGCCGGAGACTCGACTTCCGGAGAGTCCGGGTTTAACCCGGATACTCCGGGTCATAAAGCCTCAACGGCTATATTCTGGGTGAGGGGGTATAAAAGCCCCCTCCACCCCTTCATTTACTTCTACTCCCTGCCATTTTCGTCCTGAACAGCTACAACTCTCATTTACTCCCCTTCTCTCTCCCTTTGGCTCAAAGTTGGTGAGATTTGTTGAGGGAGTTAAGAGAATTTGAGAGCAAGGGCTTGGAGAGTGCTAGTGAGCTGATTTCCCATCTCTAGAGCACCTAGTTCTTCGCTTGGTTGGCAAAATTCGTGTTTGTTACTCTTGGAGCTTTGAGCTCCTAGCCGGCTAGGCATTACCTTGGAGCATCCAAAGGTTGTGGCTGCCCAAGGAGGTTTGTATTACCCCGAAATTGAGTAAGTAACTCTAGCTTGATCGTCGTGGTCGCTAGAGGGAGGAAAGTGACCTAGGTGTAAAAGTCCACCCTTTGTGGGTACCTCAACGGAGACGTAGACCTCAAGGTGTGAGGTTGAACTCCGGTAACAAATCCTGTGTTTCTTGTGCTTGTTCATCTTGTTGCATGCTTGTATCTTGCTTGAACACTTATCTAGGGTTTGGTGCCGATCTACTTCGTGTTGAGGTTCCTACAGGTTTTAAGTGGATAAACAGGCTTGTATCACTTCAGTGCATAACATATTTTCACAGATTTACTTTTGAGCAAGTTTAAATCCTGTCGAATTAACCTCCCTCCCCCTTTAGCAGGCCGGACTATCCGGACATTTTCCCGGATTCTCCGGGTTTCCCGGAGTATCCGGAAAAATATCCGGAGTCTCCGGACCTGGTCTAACAGCTGCGAAAAAGTTTGTGATTTTCAGGTTCGACTATTCACCCCCCCCTCTAGTCGACATCTTGATCCTTTAAGTGGGAAAACCACCAAACCCCGCGTGCTCGGCCCGGCCTCTCGCCACCGTGCACCGGCTCGATCGTCCATGACTTCGTCTTGCTCATATCGCCACCATGTGGCCCGCACCTAGTCCCGTCGTCCACCGGGTCCCTCGAACCGAGCCTACTTGTCTCTCCATCTCCCGGAGGCCCCTCAAGGCTGAAGACCTTTCGCACCCATTCTTCACCTGCAACAACACGAACTAGGCCGCAGCCTACACCTGCGCACTGAGCCAAGAGTCAGTCCAACACCCGTTGTCAATCACTCATCACTGAGGAGCGGTCATCCATCGACCACCGGGACGCTCCTGGTCCTCAATCTCCCCCTTGATGAGTGCATTGACAACACACAACACGAAATGAAATTCAGAGAAAGAAAATAAAAAGAAAGAAAACAAGGAAGCTCAACTCATGACCAAAACCAAAGAAAGGCAAAGAAAGGTCACAAGCGGAGCAAAGTACAAACTCCACACTGAAAACAGCAAGAAAACTCCCCCTGAACAAATGCAAGCTCCCCCTGAACATGTGGATGCAAAGTTCCAAATTTTAGATGCATTTTTCTGAATTTTTCATTAAGCTCACCTCTTCTCCCCCTTGTTGACAATGTATGAATCAAGGTGAAAATGCAGGAATGTAAGACAAAGCATATAAACATCTACATCAGCTTCTCAAATAGGCCAAATCTAGTGTCAAAGGCTAGAAATGAGACAAAGAGCACACATATGGATCATAACATAGTCAAAGCATTGCCACAAGTAATATATGGAAATATAGGCATGTGACAAAGCAAATTTTCAGATTTGGGCAGTTTTATCAAAAGATGGCTCACTTCAAATTTAAAGGCCTATCCATGTCATATTCTATCCAAAAACATGCATATCATCCAGAGATCATACAAGGATACCAAATTCTCAACAAAAGATCATTGCAAACACCCATAAAGCAAAGCATGTCATGTTAAAGCTCATGGGCCATGTGTCCACTTCGGGGAGACTTCTCCACTGGTGAACATCATGCAACATGTTTTGCACCCATGTGTGAAAGATAAGACATTTTAAGCATAAACATGATGGATGGAGCATTTTTCAAGCATACACACTTCTTTTCAAGATTGATTCATTTCATGGTACATGAAGTGCCTTTGCGGCAAAAAGAAGCTTATGCTCCTCCTGAATGCAACATAGGCTAAACATTCACAATGATATCGGCCTTTGGCCCAAATGCAAGAAAGAAACATCCAAGCACAATCTAAGTATGAGAGGCACATTTAGACCAAAAAGTGACATGGATACACTACTTGGAGCACAGACCAAATCCTTCTCAAACTTCAACTTCGGCAATCCTCAGACAAGGTCAAGACCACTCAAGCGGGAAACCAAATGAAAGCTCAAGTGACCCAACTGCCTATGCCATTTCCACAAATCACAAGAAGGACCAGCCATCAAACAACGAGCAGGACCCAAAGAACGAGAGAAATCAGCCCTGAAAATCTGACCCTCGGGGATGATCATACAAATAAGATCACCTCGAGAATCCAGCAAACGAGACTCACCAGACTTGAAACGCACCTCAAAGCCCTCATCAAGCAACTAACAAACTGAAAGAAAATTGAAACCCAAAGACTTGACAAGAGCAACCCTCTTCAACGTTACCTTGTCACTCACATGCACTACGCCCTCAGAAATTACCCTTCCTCGTCCATTGTCCCCAAACGTGATGTACATCTTTTCCTTCACTGGGGTGAGGCTGGAGAACCACTTCTTGTCTCCGGTCATGTGTCGGGAACATCCGGAGTCGATCAACCAAATGTTCTCCAAGCCTCCTGCCTTATCCTCTGAGTCGGAGTCGGTGTCTTCCTTCTCATCCTTCTTGCTGCTTGAGCTATGGGCCATGCCACAAAAGCCTCCAAGCGCCACACAGCTCAAACCACTGAGGTTCCGGCTTGCATTCTTCTTGCCCTTGCGCCTCCCGGCGTCTTCATCCTCACTGCTTGAGCTTGAATGCGCGTCGCTTGAGCTTGAGTCGACGTCGCTCGCACCGGCCACCATGGCTCTTGCCTTGTCCTTCTTGTAGCCGCCCTTGCTCGATCGCCGCTTGTCCTTGTCCTTGCTCTTGGACTTTCTGTAGTGCTTGCCCTTGGAGGAGTACTTGTCTTCACGCCTCGGGTGCGCCTTGTACTCGCTCATCTTGTACTTGTTCTCCTCTGCTTCCGGGCATTCGGCGATGAAGTGTCCACACTTGCCACACTTGTAGCATGTTCCCGAGCTTCGCCTTGCATTCCTCCGGTTCTCATGTAGTCGATCAAACCTCCTTGAGAGCAAAGCCAGTTCCTCCTCGCCCAGCACATCGAACTCCTCATCTGGAATAGACATGAGAGAAGACAAGGAAAACTGTCGACAGGAAGGGTTAGTGTTAGCTTTGCCCTTTGATCCACCCACAAAAAGCAAGACTATGATCAGTCGAGCCCTCATGCTTGGATTGAAACTTCCTGTCAACCTCAGCCGACTTGAGCTTAGAAAAGAGATCATCCAACTCAATAGTCAAGTATTGCCCGGACTCCTTGATGGCCTCAACCTTAGCACCCCAAACATTTGGGTCCAAGATATGTAAAAGCTTCAAAGCTTGATCATGCTCGGTGTAAGGGAAATCCTCAACATTGGCCTTCATGTTGTTCACGATGGCGGTGAACCTCGAAACATCGCATCAATGTCCTCACCGGGAAGTTGAGTAAAGTTCTCATACTGCATCCGGTAAGAAACAAAGAGGCGAGCCTTCACATGGTTATCACCACCGTGAGCAACCAACAACTTCTCCCAAATTTGCCAGGCAAGATTCAAATGGCGAACATGCTCAAACTCAGGATCACACAAACTTCGGACCAAGTAATCAACGGCTTTTGCATTTGCCTCATACTTGGCCTTAGCACCGGCATCGGTCACCATAAGAGTGTGGATCTCCGCCGGAATAGCATAGGTCTTGTCAAGCACAATGAAATCCAACAGCTTGCCACGAAGAAAGATCATCATACGAGCCGCCCACTTGTGGTAACCCTTCCCATCGAAGTGCGGCGGACCGACCCGCTCAACGTACGCCATCTTAGGATTCAAGACTTGTCAAAGTCACCACGAATCTGGCACCAAGCTCTGATACCAATTGAAGGATCGGATGGTGACTAAAGAGGGGGGAGTGAATAGGAGCCGATAAAAATTCTTCTCAAAGAACCCGGCCTATACCCTAGACAAATCTCGGTCACACACGAGCGATGGATCGAATCACACACCAATCACCAAGACAACGAGGTTATGGATCAACCTCAAGTCTTAGGAACGATTCCTTGAAGCACACGCGGAAGCACGAAAGAAGGAGGGAGGAATCGAACCAAGGAACAAAGCGACCGAGGCTGCGGCGGACCGTCCGGCCAGGAGGGGCGGACTGTCCGCACGGGCCACGCGGACTGTCCGGCCTGCTACCGCGGACTGTCCGCACCCATACCACGGACCTTCTGGCCCTGAGCTGCGGATTGTCCGTTAAAGCGAACAGAACCTCTAGTAGCGAACCCCGAAAAATGGACCGTCCGCGGGGAGCACGCGGACCATCCGCCAGGCACCCGCTGACTGTCCGCACCTCTGCTACGGACCGTCTGAAACTTCGTCCAACCAAAACTCAAAACCGAAACGGATCGAAAGCAAAGCCGAGCAAGAACACGAAAAACACACGACGAACACTGCTCTCGCGGACCGTCCGCCACCTCCTCGCGGACTGTCCGCGCCTCACGGACAGAGGCAAAAACTGCTCGACCCCGAAGGTCAACTCCCCCAACTCATCACCGGATCTCCCAAACGGTAGAAGCTGTTGAGACAAAAGTTTGGGGACATGATATGCGTCAACCAAGGATGCTATACCCCAAAAATTTTGCCTCCTAACCTTTTAAATCGCCGGGAATCGCGGATCCTTTGAACACCACCAAAAGCTAGAGCTCCAACCGAAAATCCTTGAATCGAAGTGGTTTCCCAGCGTTTGAGGGAACAAGATCAATCACAAAGATGCACAAGACATCCATACATGTTTCCCTAAAAGAAATCTGGGGAGAAACCCACTCAAATCTGCGGAACCACACCAAGAACAAAGGCACCAAAAACAAGCACGAAAAAGACCACGAAATTCACAATGCTGATTCTTCTATACAAACCAGGAAAGATTCACAAGGTCTAGCATGCCGCCCTAGCATCCATCCCTCTTAACAAATCTCTCATAAAGCTCTCATGCTAGCCTAGACAAGAAATAGAGGAGAAAATGTCTCGGGAAAATGAGAAAGAGGGGGGGGGAATGAAACCCTAAGTCGCGGAGAGAGAGAGCCATCCACTCACACTCATGGCTTATATATCAGGTCCCGCCGGTGTGGTAAATGACTCGACTACCCCTAACTCAACTACTGGCGATACAACCCATGCAGGGGCATTTATGTAATGTTTGTGGGTCTTGCCATCGGACGGCCACGCCTTCGCCGCACCCCGCGTCCTCGCGATGCAAGCCATGTGATCCGGCCGCGTGTCCTCCGCTTCGAAGCTTCCCGACACGCCCGGATCCCGTCTCCGTAGTGTTGGGCCTTCGGACTTGGTTTTGAGGCCCAAACCAAGAAACCATCCTCTGATGGTTTTGTGGGCAAACCACCAAACCCCGCGTGCTCGGCCCGGCCTCCTGCCATTGTGCACCGGCTCGATCATCCATGACTTCGTCTTGCTCATCTCTCCACCACGTGGCCCTGTTGATGGTGTATTTTGGTACACCTAGCATGTTCATTACACTTGGTTTGGATTTGATTATGGAACTAACCCGACACTAGGCACACTAATCATATAACGAGTTCATCTATGTGCATGCATTTGGAAGTGTTGTGTTTATGTAGGAAAACGTGGACATAAAGGACGGATTCGCAACAAGTTCAAAGGAGCATTTACTGAGTCTTGTTCGTGTTCATGAGCTTGATGAAATCACTTCCAAAGGTGGCAAGGACCAAAGTGCTACAAGGAACACCCCCGGGGATTGAAGCGTAAAAGATCGAACTTCATGCGAAGAGAACCTCCATCTTGGACGCGAGGATGACATCGTCAAAATCATGCAAGTGGAGGGGGCAAAGTACATAAATGCATAAGGACCCACGGAGTGAAAGGGGCGACCGAACCGGGCCGAGGTGGGCTCGGGCCGGTCGGCCCGGGCCGGCCGGCCCAGCCCACTCCGGTGGCCGGTTCGGTCCTGTTTTCCTTGCACCCGAAAGATCTTGAACCCTAAAAGCCTGGGCGCCGCCATTCGACAGGAAGGGGGAGTCATTCGCACTAGAAGGCCATCCACAAGCTAGAGAGAGAGGAGGAGGATCTCCGGAGGGAGATCAACCACCTCGAAGGAAGCACCCTCTCGTGGAGAAGAAGGAAGACACCGTCGGAAGGGAAACCATGATCAACAGTGCCTTGATCAGCACCTTGATGGGGTAATCTTCTCATTCATCCATGGGTTGTAATCGATCTTGAGATGTAATCGTACTTTGTCGGATTATCTATCTATCATCTTGTGTTGAATATACTTTAATGCTTAAGGTTAGCTACCATGCCGTAAAGGGAGTAGAGATCCAATGCTTCCTTTGATCCATTCAATACGCTGTGTCCATCATAGGTCTAGTCATGAATAGCTTCGCGTAGTGACACTACGAGATGAGGGAAAGGGTGAAACCGTGGTCACAACCCCCGATAGATTAGATTGGTTTTCATGTCTTTAAGTGATTGCATGCTCTTGTATCGTAGACCCGTGGGCGAGTGTCTTTTATCTTGATATCTTAATCATTCTCTCTAGTGTAGTTTAGTTATTTTCTAGTTTAATCATAGTTAGGGTTTTAGTAGCTAGTGCTTAGAAGTAGATTGAACGCTTGTAATCCCCTTGCTCCGCAGATTGACAAGAACCTTGGGAATCCTGTGGTGAAAAAGGTGTGGGGTCCGTACGCTTGCGGATCGTAGAGGGATACGTCTTTTATCCGTCAACAGGCCCGCACCTAGTCCCATCGTCCACCGGGTCCCTCGAACCGAGCCTACTTGTCTCTCCATCTCCCGGAGGCCCCTCAAGGCTGAAGACCTTTCGCGTCCGTTCTTCACCTGCAACAACACGAACTAGGTCGCAGCCTACACCTGCGCATTGAGCCAAGAGTCAGTCCAACACCCGTTGTCAATCACTCATCACTGAGGAGCGGTCATCCATCGACCACCGGGACGCTCCTCGTCCTCACGCGCAGAGGCCATGGCGGCCCTCTTCTCCCTGCCGCCAGTCCAGACGCCGCAGGGGCCCTGCTTCTCCCCTGCGCGCCCGACGCAGGGGCATAGGAGCCCGTGGTCGGCCGGAGCTCACAGCAGGCAACCTGTCGGGGACAGCCCTGAGGGTCCCCTAAAAATCGGGGGAATCCTGCTTAAAACCTATAAAAAACAAAAACAAAACACACCTCTCACTTAAACACACGCATCGGGCACGGCCCACGCCGCGGTGGCCCCCGCGGCCCACCGGAGTGGCCCAGTCAAAGGCCCCCTCGAGCAGGTTTCGCCTCGGTCGAGGGCTCACGCCTCCCTCGAGCGGGTTCCGCCTCGCTCGAGCGCTAGCACCCCCCTCGAGCGGGTTCCGCCTCGCTCGAGGGCTCATCTCCGCCTCGCTCGAGGCCCCCTCACAAGCGCGCCTGCTCTCGCACGTGGGTACGGGCATTTAATGCTATGACACGGCAGAGCCGCGCCATCACGCGCCTGGGAATCACGCCCCGGCGCTGTTCCGCCAACTCCCTAGGGGAAACCCATCCCCGCCACTGCAGGGAACTGTGCGGTATGGCCAGTGTCAGCCCCGTGGCACTGTGCTACCCACTCCTGTACGGCTAACGCGCTGCACCCTCGAAGGGGGGCCGGTTGCACCCTCGAACTCTTCCCTCGTGAATCTGTAGGGTCAAGCCATGACATCAGGCCGACGGGAGCGCCATCCCCGCCACTGTTGGACCTGTGCGGCCGTCCCCGCCCCCGCAGCGCCACGCCGGGCACTGCTACAACAACTTCGACGCTGTTGAGCACGCGGGGACGGGACGCCGCCACGCCTGCCATTGTACCCCGTACGGATCACCGTCAACGGCTTCCTCGAGCCCGTCTGAGGGCGCCCCAGCCAACCACTACGCCTTCACCCTCGAAGCTGCCCCTGTTCAAGTACGAGACGTGCCACGACGACAAACCGGGGCAAGGACCGCCATGACGACCGCCAACTCCGCGGCGCTGTACGCCATACTTCCACATCTAGCTAAACAGTGCGACATGCTTGTAATTCACCCTCTCCTTGGTCTATAAAAGGAAGGTGATCCCCCTCGCCACAGGGTGGACGACAGAGAACAATACACATACTCCCCCCCTCTCTCACGATATTGGCACTCGCCTTAATCACTCCACTTGGGACTTGGAGGCCACGCCTCCTCTCCCACCTTGCTTGTAGCCGCCCCACTACAGGCACCCCGGTGCAAAGCAATACAGTGCCTCGAGCACATCCCTGCTGGACGTACGGCTCTGGCCGGAACCAGGATAAACCAAGTGTCTTTAGTTGCTTAGCACCGACCATCGAGGGACAGACCTCAGCGCTTACTACTAGTTAGTGTCGGGACTACATTCCGCACCGACAGTTGGCGCCCACCGTGGGGCATACGAGCATTGAAGGTCAAGCCGTCATCAACTCCCTCAATGGTGATTCGCACCGAGTACCACGGTACGCGTTACTCCATGGGCAGCTCGAACCCCCTCCCCACCGGGTTCGAAATCCGGTTCGGGGGCCTGAACTTTCAGGCCACGGGGAACGGCTATCTGATGCGCCTCACCAACCGTGAGGAACTCCGAGTGCGGCACCAAGCTGGGTCCGCCCCGGTCGCCGCTGCACGCGTCGCCGCGACGCCAACACCCGCCGGCACGGACGCGCGGGTCCATCGGCGCCACGGCGCCGCCGTTGCTCCGGCCGGCGCTCGCGACGAGGCGCGGTCGGAGCGCGCGGCACCGCGCGCGTCGCCTCACAACGCGACGCGCCCACCGGCGTGACGGTCGCCGCTCCTGTGGGGGGGTGCTCCGTCTCTGGACCACGCTTCCCCATCGGTATGCGCGGTGCCACGGCGGCCTATGCCGCCAACACCAACGCCAGCGCCACGTTGCGCAGGGTTCCCCCTGGCCGCCACGTCTTGGTTGCCAGGGACCCCAGCGCCTCCGCCGGAGACGAGTCATCCCTAGGCTCTGTCGACGCACTACCACCCGCCACCTCGCACGGATACGCGGAGTGGGACTTCTCCAGCGTGCCAGAACCGGTGATGTTCAGGCGGTTCCTTGACGCCACAGACTACTGGTTCGGGTACTCCGACGACTCCACGCTGGGAGCTACGACCCCTCGCGGGAGTGCTGCGTCGTCATCGCCAACAACCCAGCAAACACCACCGACGCAGCGGGCGCCGGCGACGGAGAGGTTCCTCCCGCTCTAGGGACTGCTTCGCGCCTGGCTGCAGGGCCAAGCGCCCCTCCTCCCTCACCACCGAGGGGGCCGACATTAACGCGCAGTTGGCCCAAGCACGCGAGCTCGAGGCCAAGCTGGCGGAGGAATACCGCACGGTGCGATTACTTCGCGCCTCCATCGCGGGGGAAGCATCCACGCGCGGCGAACGCGCGCGGGAGCTGGGCAGGCAAGCCCGCGACCGCATTAACGCCGACTTCAACGTCGACAACCCGGACACGCCCCCGCGAGCGAGCCAGAAGCTCATCGCCGCTGCGACACTGCTGCGGGCCATGCCCGCCCCTTCGACACCCGAGGCGCGGAACCTGCACCGCGAGGCGCAGACGCTCATTGAGCAAGCGGCCGTCCAGCAGGCCGAAAGCTCGGCATCCCGCATCCGCCAAAAGGGGAGTGCGCGGGATGATGGGGCCGCGCAAGGCCCCGAACCCTCAGTACACGCGGGTGAAGCGGCGGTACGCCCCGCCAACCCGGGGCGCAAGCCGGCCAAAGACCGGCTCCTCGACACGCGTGAGCAAGCGCGAGACGGCGACGCCCGCAATGTCATTAATGCCCGACGGACGAGCAAAGCGGAGGCGCGGGCGGAAGCAGGCTACCACCCTCGGCGGGGTGGACGCTACGATAGTGATGAGGATCGCTCGCCGACGCCGGAGCCCCCAGGAACCCGTGTGTTCAGCCGGGAGATCCGCACGGCAACCTTTCCCCAGCGCTTCCGCCAGCCCACGACAATCGTCAAGTACAACGGGGAGACGGACCCCCGTGTGTGGCTCAATGACTACCGCTTGGCGTGTCAGCTGGGCGGAGCCACCAGCGACGAGGCTATCATCCGCAACCTCCCCCTGCACCTCGCCGACTCGGCGCGGACATGGCTCGAACACCTGCCGGCCAGTCAGATCCACAACTAGGACGACCTGGTCCACACGTTCGTGGGCAACTTCTAGGGCACGTACGTGCACCCTGGGAACTCCTGGGACCTGCACTCTTGTACCCAGAAGCCCGGCAAATCACTTCGGGACTTCATACGGCGCTTCTCCAAGCGGTGTACAGAGCTTCCCAGCGTGGCGCAGTCTGAGATCGTGCACGCCTTCCTCGAGGGCACCACATGCCGGGACCTCGTGCGCGAGCTCGGGCGCAGCCCACTGGTCGACTCAAACGAGCTGTTCGACATCGCCACCAGCTTTTCCTCGGGCGAACAGGCAGTGGGGGCGATCTTCGACGGCAAGAAGGGCAAGCGCGCGGACGACGCGCCCGCGGAGGGCAGCAAGTCCAAGGAGCTCCGCCAAAAGAACAAGCGGGGCAAGAAGGGAAAGAAGCCGCGCCGCGAGGCGCGCGAGCAGGGGCGCGACGACGACTACGACAGCGATGCTCTTGCTGTAGACCCGGCTCGACGGGCCCCTCGAGCGGCCCCTCGAGGCCCGGGGGTTTTCGACGACATGCTGAAGAAGCCATGTCCCTACCACAAGACACCGGTCAACCACACCCTCGAGCAGTGCGACATGCTCAAGCGGTTCTATGGCCGCGCCGCCGCGAAGGACGACGAGGCCAAGAAGGACGGGGGTGATGGCGACGCCGGTGGCTTCCCCGCCGTGGAGAATGTTTTCCTCATCTTCGGGGGGGCGACCATTGACATGTCCAGCCGCCAGCGCAAGAGTGAGCGGCACGAGGTTCTCGCCGCGGAGAAGGCGCCTCCTTCCTTCCTCGATTGGTCGGAGGACGCCATCACCTTCAGCCGCGAGGATCACCCGAACCGCATCCCCAACCCGGGCCAATACCCGCTGGTGGTCGACCCAGTCATCGGGAACGCGCGGTTCTCGAAGGTCCTGATGGACGGAGGCAGCAGCCTCAACATCCTCTACGCGCACACACTGCGCCTGCTGGGGATCGGGTTGGACCAGCTGCGGCCCAGCACGACGCCGTTCCATGGTGTCGCGCCGGGCAAGCACGTCCAGCCCCTCGGGCGATCGACCGCTCGTGCGGTTCGGCACGCCGGACAACTACTGCAAGGAGATGCTCACCTTCGAGGTGGTGGGGTTCAGGGGCGCGTACCACGCCATACTCGGGCGGCCCTGCTACGCCAAGTTCATGGCGGTCCCCAACTACACCTACCTCAAGATGAAGATGTCGGGGCCGAACGGCGTCATCGCCATGGGCTCATCCATTGAGCACGCCTTCGACTACGACGTCGAGTGCGTGGAGCACGCAGAGGCCCTAGCGCTGGATGAAGCGCTGGTGGCCAACATGGAGAAGATGGTCAATGAGGACCTCAGCTCCACCGCCAAACATGCCGGTAGCTTCGAGGCTGTTGAGCAGACCAAGGAGGTGCCCCTCGACCCTGCTGCCCCCGAGGGCAAGGCGTTGAGGGTCAGTTCTACCCTCGACCCGAAATAGGAAGTGGTGCTCGTCGACTTTCTCCGCGTCAACGCCGACATCTTCGCATAGAGCCCCTCGGACATGCCAGGCATCCCGAGGGAGGTCACCGAGCACTCCCTTGACATCCTACCTCACTCCCGCGCCGTGCAGCAACGGCTCCGCCGCTTCGACGAGGAGCGGCGGCGGGCGATCGGAGCGGAGCTGCGGAAGCTCCTCGAGGCTGGGTTCATCAAGGAAGTGTTCCACCCTACGTGGCTAGCTAATCCTGTACTAGTAAAGAAAAAGAATGGGAAGTGGCGGATGTGTGTAGACTACACTAGTCTTAATAAAGCATGTCCTAAAGTTCCTTTTCCTTTGCCACGCATCGATCAGATTGTTGATTCGACTGCTGGGTGCAAACTACTCTGCTTTCTTGATGCCTATTCCGGGTACCACCAAATAAAAATGAAGGAGTCTGACCAGCTCGCGACTTCATTCATCACGCCGTTCGGGATGTACTGCTACGTCACGATGTCGTTTGGCCTCCGAAGCGCGGGTGCAACGTACCAGCGGTGTATGCAGCACGTCTTCGGAGACCAGATCGGGCGAACTGTTGAGGCGTACGTGGATGACATAGTCGTGAAAACCAGGAAGGCGGACGACCTGGTTAGCGACCTCAGCATCGCGTTCGGCTGCCTACGGGCCAACGGGGTGAAATTGAACCCCGAAAAATGTGTCTTTGGCGTGCCGCGAGGTATGCTCTTGGGATACATTTTCTCCCAGCGAGGCATCGAGGCCAACCCTGAAAAGGTTGCGGCCCTCGAGCGGATGGGTCCGATTCGGGACCTCAAAGGGGTTCAAAGGGTGCTGGGGTGCCTCGCCGCCTTGAGCCGCTTCATCTCGCGGCTCGGCGAGAAAGGCCTACCCCTCTACCGACTCCTCAAAAAGCACGAGCGTTTCTCCTGGACCGCCGAGGCCCAGGAGGCGCTTGATAAGCTAAAGGCGTCCCTTACCCACACCCCGATCCTTACCCTGCCGCAAGACGGTGAGCCTCTGTACCTCTACGTGGCTGCGACCACCCAGGTGGTCAGCGCCGTGATCATGGTAGAGCGCACGGAGGAAGGACACACCTTGCCGGTTCAGCGGCTGGTGTACTACATCAGCGAAGTCCTGTCCGACACCAAGACACTCTACCCACAAGTCCAGAAGCTGCTCTACGCAGTGGTTCTCGCACGGCGCAAGCTTCGCCACTACTTCGAGGCCCATCCTGTCACGGTGGTTTCCTCCTTTCCATTAGGGGAGATCATCCGCAATCCGGATGCAGCAGCAGGATCGCCAAGTGGTCGGTGGAGCTGATGGGCGAAACGCTCGCCTATGCCCCGCGCAAGACCATCAAGTCCCAAATCTTGGCGGATTTCGTCGCCGAGTGGACGGACACGCAATTGCCGCCGCCACAGATCCAGGCGGAAGGCTGGACTCTGTACTTCGACGGCTCGGTGATGAGGACAGGGGCGGGCGCGGGCCTGCTCTTCGTGTCACCCCTTGGGGAGCACATGTGGTACGCTATACGCCTTCACTTCCCCGCATCAAACAACATGGCTGAGTACGAGGCCCTGCTTTGCGGCCTCAAAATCGCCATCGAGATAGGCGTCAAACGCCTCGACGTGCGGGGGGACTCGCAGCTCGTGATCGACCAGGTCATGAAAAACGTGAGTTGCCACAACGACAAGATGGAGGCGTATTGCAAGGCCGTGCGGGCCCTCGAGGACAAGTTCTACGGCATTGAACTCAATCACGTGCCCCACCGGTACAATGAGGAGGCGGGACGAGCTCGCCAAGATAGCGTCGGGACGGATCACCGTCCCCCCGAACGTCTTCGCTCGGGACATCGCCCAACCGTCGTCACCCTTGAGCCGCACCCCTCGAGTTGCACAGAACCCTCGGGGGCTCCCTCGAATCCAGCGGGCACGGAGCCCATGGACGAGGACCCCTTGAACGAGGCGTTCATGCTCTCACTCCTCGAGGGGTACGACGCCGACGAGACTGAAGCCATGGACGTCGAGCCGGCCCCCAGAGGGGTGGACTGGCTCGACAAATACATCGCCTGGATGGACCGAGGGGAACTCCCCTCGGACCTGTCCGAGGCCAGGCGCATCGCCAGGATGGTCAAATCCTTCACCATCATCGACGGCGAGCTGTACAAGCGCGCCGCCTCCGGCATCCTGCAGCGATGCGTGCCCATCCCCGAGGGGCGGGAGCTCCTCCGGGACATACATGCGGATATCTGCGATCACCATGCCGCGCCAAGCACCCTCGTAGACAATGCGTTCCGCCAGGGCTTCTACTGGCCCACCGCGGTCGCTGATGCCAGGGAAATAGTACGCACCTGCGAAGGGTGCCAGTTCTACACCCGCAAGTCCAACCTCCCTGCGCACGTCCTGCAGACCATCCCCATCACGTGGCCTTTCGTCGTGTGGGGGCTGGACATCGTCGGGCCCTTGCGGAAGGCGCCCGGGGGCTACACCCACCTGTTGGTCGCAATCGACAAATTCTCCAAGTGGGTGGAGGTGCGCCCCATTACAAATCTCAGGGCTGAGCAAGCGGTGACGTTCTTCACCGACATCGTTAATCAGTTTGGAGTGCAGAACTCCATCATCACCGACAACAGGTCCCAATTCACGGGCAGAAAGTTCCTGGAGTTTTGCGATAAATTCCACATCCGTGTCGACTGGGCAGTCGTGGCACACCCGCAGACCAACGGCCAAGTGGAGCGTGCCAATGGCATGATTTCAAGCCCAGAATCTTCGACCAGCTGAACAAGTCTGGTCGGAAATGGCTCCAGGAGCTGCCGGCGGTTGTATGGAGCCTCAGAACCACCCCAAGTAGGGCCACCGGGTTCACCCCGTTTTTTCTGGTCCATGGCGCGGAGGCCGTCCTCCCCACGGACCTAGAATATGGGTCGCCCAGAGTGCGGAACTACAACGAAGACGCCAACCAGCGAGCCCGCGAGGACTCACTAGACCAGTTGGATGAAGCGCGCCTCGTGGCCCTGATGCACTCCGCAAGGTACCAGCAGTCCCTAAGGCGCTACCAAGCTCGAAAGGTGTGCCGGTGGGACTTCAGCGAAGGGGACTTGGTCCTAAGGCTACGCCAAGACAACCGAGGACGCCACAAGTTATCACCCCCATGGGATGGACCCTACGTCGTGGTGAAGGTGCTCAAGCCCGGCACATACAAGCTAGCCAACCAGGATAGCGAGGCACTCACCAATGCTTGGAACATCCAGCAGCTACGTCGCTTCTACCCTTAGCTAGGATTTCCAAGTCTTTTGTTGTAAATTACACACCCGACACCCTAGTTGGCAATGAAAATGTAAATAGTAACAAGTCAATAAAGTTAAAGGGCAACTCGGCTTTCCCCTGAAACCCAAGTCACCCTCGGGGGCTACTGCGCCCCCCCCCCCAAAAAAAATTGCCCCATTTTTTCGCAAAAATCTAACTCACAATCGCGCCAAGTATGTTTCGATCGAAGCCTCGAGCGAATCAAGGCAGGGCATGGACGGTCATGCGGGAAGGACTCGCGAGTCAGAGATAGCCTACGCCTCCACAAGGATACGACCCTTCTCTCTTGCCTCCGGCCCAGCGGATTGCCCACAAAGTCGAACTTCCCCGACCCAAATTCGCTCGAGCAAAGGGAAAAAACAGAAAGGTGCGACAAATAAAAGACATCACTTAAATTTACAAGCACTTAGACATTTCACAAGTTTTACATGTTTATTTACATGGCCACAAGGCCCAGATACTGACATCTAAACAAAAAACGGGCCTAGTGCCCAGCGGTCTTCAGGCCTGAGGTTCGTCACCTTCGGCAACATCCGGGAATAGGAACTCCGCAAAGGCCTCGGTGAGCGCCTCAGCAGCATCAGCGGCAAGTGCGTCCGCTTGCTCCATCGCCGCCTCGTCCTCGACGCCTTCCAGGACGACGTAGCCTGACGCCACGGCCTCGAGGTTCACCTCGTAGTGGGATCGCACCACGCCGAGGGCCTTCTGGACGCCTAGGTGGAGCGCGCGATGCATGCGCCAGGAGACGTGCCCGCCGACGGCGCGCAGACAGCTGGCCAGCGAACTTCCGGCCTGAGCTTCGCCCTCCTCGACCGCCTGGCAAGCCTCGAGGGTCGCGGTGCGCAGCTCCACCAACTCTTGCTCGGAGGAGTTGTAGGCGGCCTGCAGCGTCTCAGCCCGGTTGGTCGCATGCCCCAGCGCGGTGCGCAGGCCTGGACGACGTGAGCAAAAGAAATCAAAAGGGGAACGGGCCCCCGAAGGGAAGATCACCAAAACAATAAACGAAGTGGCGACTCACCTTCGACCTGCTTCTTCTCCACCTCGAGAGCCCGGCGCTTGGCTTCGATCGCCTGCTGCAAGCTGACGACCGTGGCGCCCTACTCCTCGAGGGACCGTTGCTGATCCGCGTTCGAGATGCTGAGGGCTATCAGCTCCCCATCGAGCCTCGAGACCTCGGCGTCCCGCTCCTCCAGCGACTTCTGCGCCCTCTCGAGAGCGGTGCGCTCCCGCTCGAGCGCCGCCCGAGCGTCAGCAAGGGCGGCTCGCTCTCGCCGGAGCCGACCCTCGGCCTCTCGGGCGGGCGGCACGCTCCTGCCGGAGCTGTTCCTCCGCTGTGGCGAGCGCGGCGACCTTGGAGGCGAGGGCGGCCTTCAATTCCTCGGCCTCCTTGGCCCTTTGCTCGGCCTCCTCGTCCCTCTGCTCGGCCTCCCGCGCCCTCTCCTCGGCCCGGCTCTGCTGGGACTGCGCCTCCAGGAGCCACGCGCGGACCTCCTGATTCTGGGACCGGACAGACGACACCTCCGCCTCCCAATCGGCCGCCACGGTGCGCACCTTCTCCAGATCCACCCTCGCCTACTACAGCGCCTCATCCCGGTCGATGAGGGCTGTGCGAATCCGCTCGATGGCAGAGGGACGCGCCGTGGTCTGCCCCTCCTGCTCCAAGAGCCGGTTGTGCGGGGGCCTCCGCCCGCACGACGCCCCCGCCCGTCCTGGGTCCTCAGGGCCTCCGCGAGCGCGTCGAGAGCGCCACGCTGCTCCCGGAGCTGACGGAGTTCGGCGTCCATCTGGTCGAGGGCGCCGTACTTGTCACGGGCACGGTGCTCGAGCTCCTGCCACCAACAGACGAAAACCAATGAGCATTGCACCGCGAGAAATAAGCACGAAAACGACGAAATTGAAGAAAAAAGCAACAACATCTTACCTGGAAGACGCACCACGCCGGGCCGCTGTGGATCCGCAGCGCCTCGTTCAGCACTCGGTTGAGCGAGGCGCCATGATCGCGGAGTTCCTCCCACAGTTGCTGTTCCTCCTGGGCGTCGGCAAAGTGGGAGGGCGGCTCGTCGACGCGCTCCTCGCCCGAAGCAGGGGGGCCGGCGCGGGAAGAGGAAGCCTCGGCGCCGTGCCTCTGGCTCCCGGTCACCATGTGTCCGTCCCACCGCCCGACGAGCGCCCCCGCACGGGGCGCGGGGGTCGGCGTGGGCGCCTTGCCCACCGGTCCCACCGGGCGGCGGGGGCGTCGTCATCCGGGATCTCCACCGCCGTCGCTTGGGAGCCGCCGGCGAGAGCGGGCTCCCCGCCGCACCACCACGACCGCCTCCGGCCGCGCCTCCGCCCGTTGCGAGGGCTCTGCCGCGGCGCCGTGACCGCCGCCGCCTCCCGGCCGCGCCTCGGCCGACCGCGGGCGCCGGACGGCTCTCCACGGGCCGACGTCGCCGGCCGGCGCCGCCACTACGACCGGCGCCGCCGGCCGTACCTCCGCCTCGGTCGCGCCTCCGCCACGGCCGTCGCCCTCGCCGCACCTCCATTACGGCCGACGCCCGCCGTGCCCTCGCGACCACCGGCCGCGGCCCGGTGGGCGATGTCACCGCACGCGGCCTCGAGGCCTCGCCCGCGCCTTGCGACCTCCCCGCTCGCCGCGTGCCGCCGCACTCGCCCCCCACCCGCGACACCCTTGACGAGCGCCGCCGGTTGGGATGGACGCATCCGCCCTCAGCACCTTGGCTGGTGCGAGGGGAGGCACGGTTGGTGCCGCCCTGCGGACATAGAAACAAACCGTCAGGTTCCCGCCTGTCGGGCACACGACTCCTCAAAAGACAATTCCTTACCTCAAGGAGGAGAAGGCACGCTTCCTCTTCCTCGAGGTCCCCGCCGACGTTGCGGGCGCGGCCGGCGCGGCCGCCGTCGCACCTCCAACCATCTCCAATGCGCGCGCGGACCCCGGCTCACGCGCGGGCGCCTTGCCGCGCGCACGGACGCCTCCGAGGCGCGTGCCGGCGCCTTCGCGGCCCGCGCCGCCCTCGTCGGCCGAGCGCCCGGTGGCGGGCACCTCTGCGCCCGCCCCAGGCGATGGTACTCCTGCCACCGGAGCCGGCTCCGGTGACGGGGGTGCAGGCTCCCACCTGTCGGGGAGGACCTGCTCCCTAACTTCTTCCTCCTCTTTCTCCTCCTCCTCGTCCGATGACGAGTACTCCTCCATCCCCGGCGAGGAGAGTCCTTGCTACTCGCGCAGCCGGAACTCCTCGCTCCTCCGCTCGCGACGCTCCCGGTGCCGCGCGTCACGCTCCCTCCTGTGGACCACCCGCTCCCGCTCTCGCTGTTGCGCCGTGCGCGCGAGCGTGCAGGATCGGGGGGTGGGCGGCTCGGACTTCGCGGCGCTCACGCTCACCTCCTGCGGGGGTCAGGCAAAGCATTAAAACGCGTCGACAACTCGAAAGACCGGCTAAGCTAGAAATGAAGTCAAGAACTAAGCTCACCAGTTGGCCAGTGGGGAGCATCTCGAGCGCCCACATGGCCATGTTGTCGCAGCGTCCAGACCTGAGGTCGATGGCGTGCCGCGCCGGGGTGGCTGCAAACGCCCGCGGGAAGGGGTCTCGCAGCAGCCGCGATCTCGCCAACGCGACGGGGTCCGCGACCTCGGTCATCTCGAAGATGCGGAGCGGCCTCTCCATCAAGGGGACGACCCGCCGGTGGTGGAGGTTGGCGAGGACGCACCCCCAGTCAGCCTGCGGTCCACCAGCTTCTTCAGCGCGGCCACGAGCGAGTCCAGCCGCGCCTGGTGCGAGGGTGGGGACACCCCGTGGTACCAGGAGGCGGCCCTCTCTCGGAGCACCTTGCCGGTATAGGGGGGAGGCCGGGCTCTGCGTTGCGGAGGTAGAACCACCCCCGCTCCCAGTCTGAGTTGTTGGTGGTCATCGTGCAGGGGATGTACTCCTCCTTGCGCGAGGTCCGCACTGCGAGTGCCAAGCCGCCGGCGCGCGCCGCGCGGCGAGTCCTCAGCTCCGACGTCGGCAGCGTGTGTAGCTCCGCGCGGAAGAGGTGGACCCAGAGATCCCAGTTCACAGGGATCCCCAGGAAGCCCTCGCAGACGCCGACGAACGTGGCCGCCTGCGAGATCACGTTTGGCGCGAAGTTTTGAATCTCCACACCGTAGTGGTAGCAGAGGGCCCGCAAGAAGCGGCACGCTGGCGCTGTGAAGCCGCGCTCGTGGAAGCGTATGAAGCTGGCGACGTAGTCGTACGGAGGGTTGGGAACTCGCTCCCTCTCCGACGGCACGATCCACTCGGTCGGCTGCTGATCCACATTCGCCGCCAGCTGGCCGCCGGCCACCAGATGATTCAGGGCCAGCGTCGTCGCCGTCGAGCGCTCCCACGCCGGCGGGTCGATGATGACGAGCGGCTGCTGGGGAGCCATGCGAACGGGTGGGGGAGCGGGGAACCGGAAGCAAGAACAGCTCTAAGAGTAGAGGCGCAATGGCGAGAATGGCTCGGGGGCTGGAGCGCAAGAGGCAAGGACAGCGAACGCTGAGCGCAAAGGTAAAAAATCGCCCCTTCCCCGCCTATCAGATTTATAGGCTGCGAGGCGTGACCTCCGGAGCGCACGCCCCGCGTGCATTAACTGCAGGTGAGATGCTCGCTCACTGACAAGCGGGGCCCACCACGACCGCGGCGACCACATAACCGCACGCGCGCCATCATCACGGCGCGGTAACCGAAGGGCCGTGGCAGGCGGTCACGTCCGCTTTCCCACTCCACCCACTATGCGCGCGGCCGCGGCGCCTGAAAAGGCGCGCCCGCGGCGCGAGACTGTAGCCGCGACTGCGGGCATTAAATGGCCATGTCCCTTACCAAGTAAGAGAGACCCTCGAGCGGCCCGAGCCCCTGGCTCAAATAAACTCGACCCTCGAAGGGTGCGAACACCGACCAGTGGCCTCGAAGCTCGTTTGAAATAAACAGGCACCACAGGTGCCCTCGATTCACAGAAACTACTGATCAGCGGCTCGAGAATTGGCATGGCCAAGGACCCTCGAAACCTGCAGATGCGAAAGACAGGAGCACTTGGCTGCTACCCCGCACGGCCCTACTGATCAGGGGTTCGAAACCTGACCCTCGACGGGTTCGAACAGGTGCCCCAGATCACCAGAGTCAGGGACGACGAGGGCACACGCATTCAAGCCTCTCCTCGAGCCCACCGGCTCGAGGGTGCCCCACATGTCGTGTTCGAGAGCCAGCGAGGGAAGCTAGCCGGGGGGATCCCACCGAGGGAGAGCTTCCGCGCCCTCGGTCCCTAGCGAACGGGACCGAGCCCCACCTAGCAAACCCACGCGAGCGCTTTAATCGACGAGTCTCTAGACCATGCAGCCTACCTTATCTAATGGGGCATGGGCGTCCACTTGAACTACCCGCTAACAGCTCGATGAGGAATCCGCAATCCGCGACCCGATCAATGGGGGTTGCGGAAACCTCACCCTCCGTCCCGCGGAGGGATGGCGAGGGCGCGTTTAAAACAAGACGAAGAGCTCACCCGGATCGCCTTGAATGGGCCCAGGCTCGGGGGCTCGATGCATGGCTACACCTCCTGGGATGCACCGACCGCGAATAGTGCCAGTCGCGCGTGCGTCACCGAAGCCGGCTAAAACATTGCCGACGCCGGTTGGAACACGTACCACGCCCACTGACCAGATTCCGAGGTAAAACCCCTGCAGGAGCGCCCACACTCCTGCAGGGCTTTGGGGGCTAGACCCGCGGGTCTGCTGACGAGGCCCCACGGAAGGCATTAGCAACCAAAGGGAAAGGATGTCCTATCAGTATGCTTCAGCATCTGCGGGAGCCTGGCTGGCATACCCGCAGATGCTCGGGGGCTACTGTCGGGGACAGCCCTGAGGGTCCCCTAAAAAACCGGGGGAATCCTGCTTAAAACCTGCAAAAAACAAAAACAAAACACACCTCTCACTTAAACACACGCACCGGGCACGACCCACGCCGCGGTGGCCCCCGCAGCCCACCGGATTGGCCCAATCAAAGGCCCCCTCGAGCAGCTTTCGCCTCGCTCGAGGGCTCACGCCTCCCTCGAGCGGGTTCTGCCTCGCTCGAGGGCTCACGCCTACCTCGAGCGGGTTCCGCCTCGCTCGAGGGCTCATCTCCGCCTCGCTCAAGGCCCCCTCACAAGCGCGCCTGCTCTCGCACACGGGTACGGGCATTTAATGCTCTGACACGGTAGAGCCGCGCCATCACGCGCCTAGGAATCACGCCCCGGCGCTGTTCCGCCAACTCCCTAGGGGAAACCCATCCCGCTACTGCAGGGAACTGTGCGGTATGGCCAGTGTCAGCCCCGTGGAACTGTGCTGCCCACTCCCGTATGGCAAACATGCCGCGCCCTCGAAGGGGGGCCGGTTCCGCCCTTGAACTCTTCCCTGGTGAATCTGCCGGGTCAAGCCATGACGTCAGGCCGGCGGGAGCGCCATCCCCGCCACTGTTGGACCTTTGCGGCCGTCCCCGCCCCCGCAGTGCCACGCCGGGCACTGCTACAACAACTCCGACGCTGTTGAGCATGCGGGGACGGGACGCCGCCACGCCTGCCACTGTACCCCGTACGGATCACCGTCAACGGCTTCCTCGAGCCCGTCCGAGGGCGCCCAGCCAACCACTATGCCTTCACCCTCGAAGCTGCCCCTGTTCAAGTACGGGATGCACCACGACGACAAGACCGGGGCAAGGACCGCCATGACGACCGCCAACTCCGCGGCGCTGCACGCCATACTTCCACATGTAGCTAAACAGTGCGGCATGCTTGTAATTCACCCTCTCCTGGGTCTATAAAAGGAAGGTGATCCCCCTCGCCACAGGGGGGACGACAGAGAGCAATACACATACTCCCCCCCTCTCTCACGATATTGGCACTCGCCTCAATCACTCCACTTGGGACTTGGAGGCCATGCCTCCTCTCCCGCCTTGCTTGTAGCCGCCCCACTACAGGCACCCCGGTGCAAAGCAATACAGTGCCTCGAGCACATCCCTGCTGGACGTACGGCTCCGGCCGGAACTAGGATAAATCAAGTGTCTTTAGTTGCATAGCACCGACCATCGAGGGACAGACCTCAGTGCTTACTACTAGTTAGTGTCGGGACTACATTCCGCTCCGACACAACCGACGTCACTCGCGGTAGGCGGCCGGCGGAGCTCACTCCGTAGAGGGCGCGACCCTGTGGCGCCCGCGCCGAGGCAGGGGCCAGTCGAGGGTCCAAAGCAGAGGAAGAAGATAAGATGTGACACTGACGTGTGGGTCCCACTAAACCCTAACCCTTTGACATGTGGGACCCACTACCGGAATGAAAACTGCCATCTATCCTCAATCTCATTCCTCCAACCAAACAAAAAAGAGGGTCAGAGCTCCTCCAACCCAACATTTCCAACCAAACTTGAGTAGGGTCGGAGCCGTCCCAAAATGAGGGTCGGCTCCGCTCCGCTCCCATTGTTCTACAACCAAACACACGGTTATAGTGTTTTAGTGCTCGATTGGAGTTTCGTGGTGTATATTCGTCACTTGTACCAGGCCCCCCAAATGTTGAAATCCTGGCTACACCCCTGTCGTCGCTGCAAGAACTGAAGCCTCATTGCTGGCACGATCACCTTCCTGTAGAGCATCACCCAGACGCAAGCTACCTCGAACAATGCAAGCGGCAATGACACCGACAGGATGGATATGTTCATGGTGTTGCCCTGTTGGATGAAGGTGGTGTACTGGTGTTCATCTGCGCGTACGCCAATGAGACGATGATGCTGGCCGCCCAGATGGGCAGCATACGCAGCAGGATCTTGAATTCCTCCACCTGCGTCACGGTGCAGAGCATCCACGACGACCAACATCCTCCGTTACCTCCCCAAAGTCTGACTCGATGATGATGACCGCCTTGTCAAGGAATGAGAATCACAGGTGTGCGAGCTTGGGCTGCGGGTCCACCTTGTCAGTTGTCGCTAACCTCGTAGAGCATGTCCTCGTCGGCAGGCACCTTGCGGCTAATCTTCCGGAAGGCGGCGACCGGCGATAATGACCTGGCTTAGGCGCTTGAGCGGCGTGCCGGTAGGCATGTGGTGCTTGTACATGGGCATTGCGAGAACGAAGACACCGAAAGCCTACGCGATGCAGGCGGTGGAGATGCGAGCGCTATCTTCAAAAGGCAAATAATATCGAGCTAGATAGATAGATATGCGGAGAGATCTGAACCATTTCAAGTCCAAAGGGTTCAACTAACATGAATGTAGGCCGAAGTATGTGGAATGCTAGACCATTGGTGGAGTTCAATCAATCGGTTGGATTCAAGTTGATTTTGCCCCACTAATCAACTACCGAAGGAAGGAGGAGCACCGACATATTGCCAAACTAGTTGAAGATATATTTGATCAAGAGATGAGTGGAGAGTCGATCCAAAAGATATTTGAAGAAGAAAGAGAAGAAGAAGATGAAGGATGGATTGACGGGTTTGATAACTCAAGGATTTATGATGAAGAAAGAGAAGAGTACAACCGTGACGAGCCTAGTGATTCGACAAATGGGAGAAGGTAGGACTCGAGCTAGAAGGTTATAGCTTATGTGCTATTGAAGCCCACACAATATCAAGGCAAGACATGGAAGTACTCAAGGATGAAGAAAAGAGTGAATCAACGATGAGCGATCTTGACGACATGTGGTACACGGGAGATAAAGAAAGTAACATACAAGTCTTTCAAGACGAAGATTGGGATGACAATGAAGACTTCAAAGAAGGAGTTCTTCACTCATATTGTTTTCGTCTCTTCAATCAATACGATCGCAGTTTGGAGATGGTGTTTGAATCAGATCCAAGCATATGAATCTTTAAGTTTGAAATTACGTAGTCTCACAAAAGGAACATAGTTAGTGCTCCTGTGCACAACCAGCCATTCTAACTACGTCTACCATGCATGCAAATGCAGTTGAAAAAGGCCCCTGGTATAAAACGACTGTGCTCATCAGACTCGAAGACACGCGCTGACTTAAGGAGCCCAGGAGGCACTTCCTCAAGATTATAGCATTCCGCCTTACCTTCACCGTACCTTGTAAGGAATCGGATGCTCGTTAGCTTAAGAAGGGGAGGAGGTAAATTAGGCAACTAAAAAACTTAACCTATGACTTCACTATTTTTGCACAAAGATAAACTAGAACATACTAGATGTGCAACTAGGGTTGTTCTAATGTGAAACTCCCATCCCAAAACAAGGTTTGCAACCTATAGCCAATCCTAGCATGATACTACTCTAGGAAAGTAAAGGCAAGCAAAGATTGCAATAGAGTAAATGCGGAAACGTAAAGGGGATGAGAGGAAGCAAACTCTTGACACGCGATTTATCCCATGGTATCGGTAGGCACTAAGCCACCCCTAGTCCACGTTGTTGAAGCACTCACACAAGAGTATTCTTCCTGGTCACCAAGTCTCTCCCAAGAGCACCACTTGACTCGCCACAAAGGCTAGCCACTTAGGCACTTGCTAAGCTCCATTGGTCACCTTGATGCCGCCTCCACTAAGGAGCTTCTCCACCAAGGAAGGGGGTCTCCACGTCCCCTGCACAAAGTGTCCTCGCCGCTCCACACCAAGCCGAAGGGTCGATGACGATTACCGGTGAGCCACTTAGGCCCCAAGTTTTCCGGCGAACCTTGTACAACTTGATTCACTTAGGAATCACCTCACAAGGTTGGCACAACCTTGCACTCACTCAGCTCTAAGCTAAGCCTAGCACTAAGCACACACTGAGCATATGCAAGTTTAAGGATGAGCAATTAAGCACTTGGATGGATCGATATGATCTTCTAGGTGTCTTGATCTCCTCTGCACTTCCACACAATCCAGCAACCTCAAATGGGTGAGTGGAGGGGGTATAAATAGCCCAAGGCAACTAAAGAGCCGTTGGCTAACGGCCACTGAAAAAGGTAGCGTCGGATGAACCGATGCTATGCTTTTCCAGGGCGTCGATTCATCCAGTGCCCTCCACATCACTTAGCCATTGCAGCTCTGCTGACACAACTACACCGACCCTATACATCGACGGTGCGTTGGTTCATCCGGTGCTGAAGACCCCGCGGCCAAGTCGTCTCTGTTATCTTTCATGCGACCGTCGGATAGACTGACGCTTCCCCTTGACCAAGGCATCGGATCATCCAGTGCTGAAGACTTCTTCTTGGCGTGTCTCTGTCTTGATTAAAACTGAGCATCAGATAGACCGACGGTGTCCTCACTCAGACTGTCGGATCATCCGGTGCTACTGTTTTCGCTGCTCTTCTCTGCAACTCGTCCGACGCTACTAGAAAATGGACTGTCGGTTCATCCAACGGTGCCTAGGGTTTCACCCAGTGTACCAACTCATCCGACGATTGCACCGACGCTTGCTATATTGGTACCGTCGGTTCATCCGCTGGTGTCCTTTCTTTTTCTTTTCTTTCTCGTTCTTGACCCTTGAAAAATACACTATCTTCTAAATTTGGCATGTAGTATTTTGACATCCTTGGGACCTAGAAATGTCTACAAAGACATGCTAAACAATATGGTTACTCCCATTGATCATGTTGTCATGAATCACCAAAATCAAACTCGAACTAATGGCAAATGGGGCCATGTTTGCTACAATCACCCCCTTTTTGGTGATTTATGACAACACAACCAAAGCAAACATAAATTTGCAAAAAATTGACAAAATTAGAACCACTTACACTTGCTTGGATGCTTACCATCATCCAAACTCCCCCTAGATCAAACTCCCCCTTTTTGATCTTCTCTTCCTATGTTCACACATGGCTTGCCTCTTCCCATTTTGGAACCATTAGCTTACTTTGGTCCCACATTCTCCCCCTTTGGAATAAAATCTCCAAAAAGTCCAAAACAAAAGGGCTCCAAGGAAACTAGCAAGTCCTAGCAAACATAGCTCAAAGAGAAATGTTAAATACAAGGGAGAAAGCCGCATGAACCATGATCCATATGTATGATATCAATGAAGATACCACATGTGTGAATAACTAAGGTGGATCACAACCTCATGAGACTAGCATGATACAAACTAAGCTCCTCCTACGTGTGTGCACAAAAAGATAATGTGAAAAAAAGTGCACAACTATCAACTTGTAAGACAAGGAAGCTTAGAGCATATCATGCAAGGAGGTAGCTTAAAGGACAAGAGATAAGACAAATGGGTTCTTGTTACATTACCACTTGTAGATATCACTTGTAGTCTTTTGATCATTGCATACCTCCGGGGGATGATTCCTCTCTACCTTGTTGGCACCACATTGAGATGAGCCACTTTGAAATGATATCACTAGGTGACATCACTTGAAAGAAGCTTGCATAGAAGACACTTGGGGTACCACAAGGATTCGGAATGTATGAGTTCATTGCCTTTGAACTTATATAGAGACATAAGTTCGCAAGGACATGACTTAATAGCATGAAGCTCATATTGCTATATTCACTCTTGTACAGATGTTAGATCACATTGAGAGTGAAATAGCATTCTCTTAGAATGAAATGCCGCACCGGAACGTGTCGCCAAGGGACTACATAAGATAAGCTTGAAACAATGTTAGTCCCATAACCAAACCATAGGATGAGCTCCCCCTAAATGTGTGCATTTAATGTTTGAATCACCAACCAAATGTATGCACATTATTTATTACAACAAAAGGGAAGCTAACCCTATAGCTTGCTCATGATGCAAAGAGATATATATGAAAACATGCACCATGAAAGAAAAAGTGTAGCTTTCCTACACACTAATCCAACCATGTAAGTTGCTCATGGGTTAGCACATGACAGAAGCAACCTACCATATGTAAATATTGCAACAAATGCAACCTAAACAAGGCAATGAAGCTACAATGATACATGAGATAAATTCTAGTTTCCATTACCTCAACCGGGGAACTTGGGCAACACATGTCCAACTTGAAAGCTTGGCTTTTAGGCTTGAATCTTCTCATCTTCTTTGTGCCAAGCCTCCCAAGTCCCCGCACTCATGGCCTTCAAGTGGCCTTTGGAACCCAAACCATTTGAGGCCCCTTCATGTTGATGATGACTTCCTTGGGCACCCAAATGGGTTGGTTCCAACCCCGCTCCTCCTTCATCTTCCCAACCTTGTGTGCAACCACCTTGCCATTAGCCTTCTTCTTGATGACGTAGGTGTTGCTCTTGGTCTTGTTCTTGCGGTTGGGCTTGGTGTAGATGAGGGAGCTCTTGATGGTGGGGTTCAACTTCTTCTTTGCGCCCTTGTCCATCTTCTTGACAAATTTAGGGCATTTGTAGAACTTGTGCCCTTCTCCATGACACTTGTAGCAAGTCACGGTTGCACCCTTCTCAAGCTTCTTCACCATGTGTAACACCCGAAAATTCCATCACAATAAAATATTGCTAGCAACCTGGTTTAGTTTTATTTCCTAAGGATTTAATAAATTTGAATAAATAAATTTGCCTTTAATTAAATTAAACATCATTTAATAATTAGAATCAAACAAATGTTTGTGCATCATGTTGAAATGCATGAGTTTTGGTTGTGGTGTGATTTTAAAAGTCTTAAAAATAATTGTGAAAATTGGTGTAAAAGTTTGAATTAAAAAAATGATGAAAGTTTGAATTTTAAAAAAAATGTTGAAAAGTTGTTAAAAATGGTTTGTGAAAAGCCTTTAAAATAGTTGGAGAAATTTGTGTTAAATTTTGAATTAGAAAAGATGTGAAAGATTTGAATTTAAAAGGGTTTGAAATTGGTTTGAAAAAGGATTTGAAAAAAAAGAAAAAGAAAAAAAAACAAAACAAACCCAACCCACCTCCCTACCCCGCGGCCCATCACCAAATTCGGCCCACAGCAGCTCGCTAGCGCGCCCGCCTCCTCTCTCCCTCCTCTCTCCTTCTCTCTCTCTGACGGACGGGGCCCACCCGTCAGCCCCGTCCCTACCTCCAGCGCCGCCCCCCTTCCCCGCGCCGCCGCCGGCCGCCCCCGCGCCGCCTGCTGCCTCCCCGGCTCCCCGCGCCCCTCCACATCCTCCTCTTAGCCACTAAGGCTCCGCCGCCACTCACCCACCGCCTCCTCGGCCTCTTCCCCTCCCTCCACCACCAAGTCGCCGCCGCCATTAATGGCCGGTCGGTCGAGCTCCCGCCACTGCCTCACCGCGCCTCCTCCCTTTCCCCCTCCGACCTATAAAGGGGCAGCAGCATCTCCTCTTCATCCCGCACCTCTCCCCTCTCCTCCTCCCTCAACGCAGCACGGTCCCCGCCGGAGCCGGAGCGCCGCCGCCTGAGCCGCCGCTCAATCTCCTCCGCCGGCGCACTTCCCTCCCCTCCGAGCCCCAGGTAATCTTCCTCTTCTTCCCCTCTTCGCATAGAGGCTTTTCGCGTTCAAATCCGAGGCCAGGAGCCCCGTATGGCCCTCCTCCGGCGAGCTCCGCCGCCGCCGCCGCGTCGCGCGCGTCGCCACCGCCGCCTCCCGCCGTCGCTGCCGCCTGTGTGGCATCTGGGCCGTCCGATCGCGGCGGACGGTCCAGATTAAAAGGGACCGCGTACCCCTTCGGCGGTCCACGGTGGACCAATGGACCGGGTCCACGGGCGCCGGTCCACGGCATGGCGTCATGCTTGTGTCAGCATTGCATCAGCCCTGCGTCAGCATCGCGTCAGCACAGCCAACCGCAGCCTGCCACGTGGCGCCACCGCAGCTCACCCGCCGGATGCCCTGGCAACTTTGCAAATAAGCCCCCCCATTTCTGGAGTTACAAATATACCCTTCCACCTATATAAAGCCTTTCAAGCAGGTCCTTGTTTTTATGTTTTGAACCCTGAACTCCATAGTTTTCATGTTCAGCAGCCCACCCTTAACCTTTTACATGTTAGACCTCCTAGTTTCACACATAATTATGTTTAGGTCCCTGAAATCTTGCAGAAAACTCCATAAACTTTCAGATATTCACAATTTAGTCCCTGAATCTTGTTTCAGCCATAACTTTTTCATCCTAGCTCCGTTTTACGCGTTCTTGGTGTCCACGCGATCGTCTCTCCGAGCCCGTCATTTCTAAAAGCTTGTTTTAGTCTTTTGGTAATGTTTGATGTATTGTTTTATTTATTGTATGTTTTCTTGCATGATCATAGCCAAGGTGTCGTTCGAGGAAGAACAAGTGCAGAGCTTTGCAGATAAGGAAAGTAGCTTATCATAGGAGAAAGGCAAGTGACCCTAACCACCCTTCTACCTATGCTTTAATCAAGAATACTATAAATTAATCGGAACATGGAGAACCACCCAGGAAAATAGTGCAACCACAGTCCATATGGCTCTAGCTTAGCCAATTAATTAGGTGTGTGATTGTATTGAAGACCCTATCCGAAAGGAACACAGGGGGCTCCGGGTTGCAGGGGTATAGCCCGGTTCTTTTGGGGTAGCAGCCTTTGCTAAGGTGCTAACCACTAGGGAGGGTTATGGTCCGCCCGAGTCAGAATCGTCGTGGGTTGTTGGTGCTTTTGCATATCTTTGTAAAGGCTTCGTAGCGTCCCTATGCAATCACACCTCGGAAGTGTGGTATTGTGCACGATCGGCACATGCGTGGTTGGGTTCAAAGTTTTTCGGGACTTTTACGCGAACCGTGGGAAAAGTGTACAACCTCTACGAGTGTAAAGGCGATCGATCGGCCGTGCTCACGGTCAAGAGCGGCTTTGGACCCTCACATGATTAATTGAACTTAAAGATGGATTAATATTGCTTTCCGGTTATTCCTGTGGCCTTGCTGAGTACCAACCATAAGTGTACTCATCCTTGCTTACGCTGTTCAGAGAAGAATCCCGGAGTGGAGTACTTCACCGACTACGAGGAGTTCTGAGGATGCGATCAACCAGTTAGAAGCCTGTGGAAGATGAAGATGGAGTTATCGTTGTTCGTGTAAAGACCTTCGTGTCTACCCTCGTGAGTGTAATAAAAGTTAATAAACCTTTTCTGTACGTTTGGAGCAATGTCTTGTGATATTACACTCATGAGTCTATCATATGTGTGAAATTGTGATCCTGGCACACATATGAGATGCATTCGGTTTTCTACGGAAAATCGGGTGTGACAGAGTGGTATCAGAGCAATGCTGACTGTAGGACGCAGCCTCAGATAGAAATGGTCGATATTAAGGACTCTCTTTCTAGAAAGCCTTCCAGCATTCAAAATATCTTATTTACGCTTAAAAATATATTTTATTCTTTATTCTTTAACAAAACCATATCTTTTGTTTTCTTCTACACTGAATCTGATTCTGGTTCTTCCACCTTGAACTACCACACTTGATTTATAGGATAGCTTCTTAGGTTGCCTACCCTTCTATTAGTTTTGTTTCGATAGAGCCGTTCTTGTGAGGACGTGCGAAGTAAATGCTTGTTGGTTGTAAACATGCATGATTTGGATCTTTGACATGATTGGAATGTTTTTGTGGAGTGATGGCCACAAATGCATCAATAAAATAACGAAAGTTAAAATTTGAATCTTATCCCCTTTCTATTCTTCCGAATCTCGGGACGAGATTCTCTTTAAGGGGGTAGGATTTGTAACACCCGAAAATTCCATCACAATAAAATATTGCTAGCAACCTGGTTTAGTTTTATTTCCTAAGGATTTAATAAATTTGAATAAATAAATTTGCCTTTAATTAAATTAAACATCATTTAATAATTAGAATCAAACAAGTGTTTGTGCATCATGTTGAAATGCATGAGTTTTGGTTGTGGTGTGATTTTAAAAGTCTTAAAAATAATTGTGAAAATTGGTGTAAAAGTTTGAATTAAAAAAATGATGAAAGTTTGAATTTTAAAAAAATGTTGAAAAGTTGTTAAAAATGGTTTGTGAAAAGCCTTTAAAATAGTTGGAGAAATTTTTGTTAAAATTTGAATTAGAAAAGATGCAAAAGATTTGAATTTAAAAGGGTTTGAAATTGGTTTGAAAAAGGATTTGAAAAAAAAGAAAAACAAAAAAACAAAACAAACCCAACCCACCTCCCTACCCCGCGGCCCATCACCAAATTCGGCCCACAGCAGCCCGCTAGTGCGCCCACCTCCTCTCTCCCTCCTCTCTCCTTCTCTCTCTGACGGATGGGGCCCACCCGTCAGCCCTGTCCCCTACCTCCGCCGCCCCCCCCCCCCCCCTTCCCGCCGGCCGCCGCGCCCTCTCGCGCCGCCCCGCCGCCTCCTCAGCTCCCCGCGCCCCTCCACCTCCTCCTCTTAGCCATTAAGGCTCCGCCGCCACTCACCCACCGCCTCCTCGGCCTCTTCCCCTCCCTCCACCACCAAGTCGCCGCCGCCATTAATGGCCGGTTGGTCGAGCTCCCGCCACCGCCTCACCGCGCCTCCTCCCTTTCCCCCTCCGACCTATAAAGGGGCAGCAGCATCTCCTCTTCATCCCGCACCTCTCCCCTCTCCTCCTCCCTCACCGCGGCACGGTCCCCGCCGGAGCCGGAGCGCCGCCGCCGGAGCCGCCGCTCGATCTGCTCCGTCGGCGCACTTCCCTCCCCTCCGAGCCCCTGGTAATCTTCCTCTTCTTCCCCTCTTCGCATAGAGGCTTTTCGCGTTCAAATCCGAGGCCAGGAGCCCCGTATGGCCCTCCTCCGGCGAACTCCGCCGCCACCGCCGACGAGCGCGCCGGCGTCGGCCGCCTTCCGCCGCCGCTGCCGCCTGTGTGGCATCTGGGCCGTCTGATCGCGGCGGACGGTCCAGATTAAAAGGGACCACGTACCCCTTCGGCGGTCCGCGGTGGACCAATGGACCGGGTCCACGGGCGCCGGTCCACGGCATGGCGTCATGCTTGTGTCAGCATTGCATCAGCCCTGCGTCAGCATCGCGTCAGCACAGCCAACCGCAGCCCGCCACGTGGCGCCACCGCAGCTCACCCACCGGCCGCCCTGGCAATTTTGCAAATAAGCCCCCCCATTTCTGGAAATTACAAATATACTCTTCCACCTATATAAAGCCTTTCAAGCAGGTCCCTGTTTTTTTATGTTTTGAACCCTGAACTCCATAGTTTTCATGTTCAGCAGCCCACCCTTAACCTTTTACATGTTAGACCTCCTAGTTTCACACATAATGATGTTTAGGTCCCTGAAATCTTGCAGAAAACTCCATAAACTTTCAGATATTCACAATTTAGTCCCTGAATCTTGTTTCAGCCATAACTTTTTCATCGTAGCTCTGTTTTACGCGTTCTTGGTGTCCACGCGATCGTCTCTCCGAGCCCGTCATTTCTAAAAGCTTGTTTTAGTCTTTTGGTAATGTTTGATGTATTGTTTTATTTATTGTATGTTTTCTTGCGTGATCGTAGCCAACGCGCCGTTCGAGGAAGAACAAGTGCAGAGCTTTGCAGATAAGGAAAGTAGCTTATCGTTGGAGAAAGGCAAGTGACCCTAACTACCCTTCTACCTATGCTTTAATCAAGAATACTATAAATTAATCGGAACATGGAGAACCACCCAGGAAAACAGTGCAACCACAGTCCATATGGCTCTGGCTTAGCCACTTAATTAGGTGTGTGATTGTATTGACGACCCTATCCAAAAGGAACACAGGGGGCTCCGGGTTGCAGGGGTATAGCCCGGTTCTTTTGGGGTAGCAGCCTTTGCTAAGGTGCTAACCACTAGGGAGGGTTATGGTCCGCGCTGAGCTGTAACTGTCGTGGGTTGTTGGTGCTTTTGCATATCTTTGTAAAGGCTTCGTAGCGTCCCTTTGCAATCACACCTCGGAAGTGTGGTATTGTGCCTGATCAGCACATGCGTGGTTGGGTTCAAAGTTCTTCGGGACTTTTACGCGAACTGTGGGAAAAGTGTGCAACCTTTGCAGAGTGTAAAACTGATTGATCAGCCGTGCTCACGGTCAAGAGCGGCCTGGACCCTCGCATGATTAATTGAACTTAAAGATGGATTAATATTGCTTTCGAGTTATTCCTGTGGCCTTGCTAAGTACCAACCATAAGTGTACTAATCTTTGCTTACGCTGTTCAGAGAAGAATCCCAGAGTGGAGTACTTCACCGTCTACGAGGAGTTCTAAGGATGCGATCAACCAGTCAGCAGCCTGTGGAAGATGAAGATGGAGTTGCGTCTTCATAGTTATCTTTGTTCGTGTAAAGACCTTCGTGTCTACCCTCGTGAGTGTAATAAAAGTTAATAAACCTTTTCTGTACGTTTGGAGAAATGTCTTGTGATATTACACTCATGAGTCTATCATATGTGTGAAATGGTGATCCTGGCACACATATGAGATGCATTCGGTTTTCTACGGAAAATCGGGTGTGACACCATGGGATCACAGTTATATTGAGAAGGTTGCACTTTGCCCTTTATGTCTTGAGAGATGTCAACTTGTTCCTCATCTTTCTTGCCCTTGCCCATCAAGCTTGCCAACCTCTCTCGGAGCTATTTCACTTCTTGCTTAAGCTCATCATTCTTCTTACCTGTGAGGGCATCACATGTTTCTACAACAACATTCTCATTGCAAGATGGTGAGCAAGATTCATCAATTAAATCAATGCAAGAAGTTGAAGCATCTACCTTGGAGATAGGAATTGCACAAGGGATAGATGATTCATCAAGCTCAAAGGAATTACTTGTTTTAGTGTCATTTCTCTCAAGCTTAGATTTTAGCTCATCACACTCCTTGCTAAGAAATTTGAATTTGCACAACAAATGTTCATAATTTGTAGCAAGGGTTGCACTAAGATCACTGAGAGCATTGAGTTCTTTAATTTCATTAGCTTGTTTCTTAAGCATTCCTTTTTGCTCATGGACTAGCTCAATAAGATTATCAAGAGAGGTGGTGTCGGATTCGTCATCACTTACATTGCTTTTCATACCTTGGGCCATAAGGCACATGTGACGTGATGATGAAGGACCTTGCATGAAGCGGGTGGTGAAGTTCTTTCTTGATTCATCACTTGAGCTAGAAGAACTTGATTCTCCACCACTTGTCCACTCACGGACGGCGATAGTTGCTTCTTGCTTTGGTCTCCTCTCCTTGACCACCGTTTCTTGGGCTTGTGCTTGATCTTGGTGAACTTGATGTGTTGATGATGACGCCCTTCTCTCAAGTGGACGTTGTAGTCGTACATGTTGACTTTCTTCACATACTTGATTGTGGTGGTCTACGCCTACCATGTTCACAGGATGGAACTACGGAAGTAGGAAAAGAGGAATCATGGTGTGTTCTAAGAATAGAAGCCAGCAATCGACACAGGTGTTGTAGAAGACATAAATCAGTGCTGTAGCGCATATGCATATGGTAGTCCTGAATTGGGCTAGTGTACCCTTTTATTAATGTTAGAGATAATAGAGATAAAGTATTTATGTAATATCATAACTATTCTAAACCTGAACTTTTTTCCTCAGCTAACTTTTTAGTTTCTTTTCCCAATATAATTTAGAATTGTGTATTTGTTTATGATTTTATTTTCAATTTTAATTTAAAAAAAAAAGAAAATTCATCATACCAAACTTCCTTGATTGTGAGGATCTCCTTGATCTCCATATCATTGTTAGTTTGATGTGTCTGCATTATCTGCATAAAATAAATGAAAGGGTTAAGAAATTAAAATGAAATGATTTGGAAAGTGCTTAAAAAGCTAACTTTGATGCAACAATATCCTCCCACAGCAAAATACATCCCCGTTGGATCCCATGTAATGCAGGAAGTTTCTCCAATATCAGAAACATTTGCTGTACATCTGGGTTTATACTTGCCACCATCATTTAGATCAACAATGCATATGTAACCATCATTAGTACAGGAGAGAAGTCTTCCATCATTGTTCCACGAAAGAGACTTAACAATCTGCTCACTAGGGACCTCTGGGACAATGTAATATTTTTAGTGAAATTTTAAAGTTCTTAAAAATGAGAGACATCCATCCCCAAAAAAATAAAAAATCGAACATGGAACCAAATTAAGTACATGAAGTATCTAGAGAGAGCCACCAAGAAGTACCAACTTGGTGAGACCAAGCACAAAAAATAATAAGAAATTACTATGATGCTCTTTTAATTATGTGTAAATCTATTTATTTTTTACAAGAATATATAAGAGGAAAGTGGAAACCAAACTCTCTGTACAAACTACAAAAATTTCAATCTAAGTCACACGATGTTGATCCAAGGGGGCGCTCGGAGGTGGGAGGGGTGATTTGCAAAGACGTTTTTGCAAATCTGAGTCACCTCCCCTAAACGTCCCCTTGGATCAACATCGTGTGGCCCAGATTGAAGTTTTCATAATTTGCATGAAAAGGTTGGTTTCCCCAAATATGTTTCCTATATAAGAAATGAAAGTAGTGCCACTAGTATTTTTATTTCCCTATATAAGAAAGGAAAGTAGTACCACTAGCACTTTAAAAGCATTGTAACAAAACTAAATGTATTTAGGAGATGTTTGAATCCCCATGACTAAACTTTAGTACAGTCATGTCATGTATATGTTTGGATGCTAATTAGCAGTATTAAATGTGGACTAATGACATAACTCATTCCATAACCTCAGCCTACATGGCGAGACGATTCTAATAAGTCTAATTAGACCACGATTAGACAATTTGGTGCTACAATAGACTGTTAGATATATGGACCTGGCCCATATAAATAATTCTGAATAAATCTCAAAGGCCCATTAGCGTTAAAGGGGTACACCATCTATTAGTTCCACATTGCTAATAGACAAGAGTGTTGGGAGTTTTTCTCCTAATAAATATGGACGAACCCCTCATGAAAAGGACGCACTATAGACTACCACACGGGAAGGCCCCAAGTAAGGGTATCCCTAAGGTGATCTATACGAGTTAGATTTTTCCTTTGCTTACTACTGCGTTGCCGCCGCCAAGACTCCAGCCCGATCGTTGGCTTGCACCAGCGACCGGGCGAGTAGGTCTCCGGAACCATCGTCTTAGCAATCCTGCAACAGGAGAAGGTGAATAAGGTTTTTTGGAAGCGCTCTCCGCGTGACTACTCCCAAACGACTACTTCATCTGCTTCTTGGTGGCCTACTGTACAACTACTTCCTGGCGGTTATTCGAGGGACTACACTGCGTACATCTTCCTGCATCGACTTTGTACGACTACATCGACTGAGGTCCTCCCACGATTAGTATGACTAATCCAGAGGATAACGGCGCATCGGTTTCCTCCGGCAACCACCCCGCCTTTAGGTACACTCTCATCTTGTTGTGGTTTTATTTGTTCATCATGATCAATCTGGCTTATCTGTCTAGTGTACAAATCGTGCTTACACTAGTTGCTTTGATCTGTGATTTGAGTTTTCCACACATGCTTAATCTAGTTGCTCAATTCGTCATGATTTATATTCTGGTTTTAATATGGAAATTGCCTAATATTCCAACAATCCAAAAACCTTGTTATAGGTCTTTTCCAGTACCTATAGCTAGTTTTGTTGATGTGCTGAGGCCGGAAAAATTCTCTGGTAAGCACTTCAAGAGGTGGTCTGTTAAGATCACGAATTGGCTTACTGCCATGGAAGTTTTCTGGGTCAAATATGGCTTACTCGAGGGAGACATCTCTGATAAACAGCAGAGTAAACTCCAGAAAGCCTATGATATCTTTATGGGAGTTGTGCGTAATGTGCTTTTGAATCATCTGTTTGATTCAATGATGCATATACGAGACGCAAATCCTTTATGGGATCATAACATCCACTTTGTCCAGAGAAATTTCAAAGGCAAGAACAAAAGAAAGGGGAATAAACATCCTTTCAATGCCAAAGCAACTACTACCTTTAAGAAGAAGAAGGAAGAAGAAGAAAAATATGTCTGAGATGTCTTGTTTCACTTGTGGTGAACTAGAACATTTTGCTAAGGATTGTCCAAAGCACGCAGACTATAAAGAGAAGAAGGTCAACCTCGTGACTGCAACCAATGCCGATGATGGGTATGCTAGTATTCCTACCGTATTTTTGGTGTTTCGGTCACCTAGTTGGTGGCTTGATACGGGTCCTAATATTCACGTGTGTGATGACATCTCTTTGTTTTCTTCTTACCAGGGGCTCCAAGGTTCTTCCATCCTGATGGGGAACGTGTCACATGCTTCTGTTCGTGGTGTTGGTAAGGTAGATCTGAAGTTTACTTCGGGCAAGATCGTGCAGCTGAAGAACGTGCAGCATGTCCCTACTATTCGCAAGAATCTTGTTAGCGTTTATCTTTTATTAAGAGATGGTTTTAAGGTAGTGTTAGCGTCCAATAAAGTAGTTATGTCTAAGCATGGACAATTTATTGGTAAAGACTATGATTGTGGAGGCTTGTTCCGCCTGAGTTTAGCAGATTTTTGTAATAAGTCGGTCAATCATATTTGTGGCACAATTAATGATAATTCAAGTGTTTGGCATTCTCATTTATGTCATGTGAATTTTGGTTTGATTTCACATTTATCTAGCTTGCGATTAATACCAGATTTCACCATTGCCAAAGGTTCTAAGTGCCATAGTTGTGTGTCATCTAAGAAACCTCGAAAGCCTCACAAGGCAGCGGAGGAGAGACACTTGGCACCTCTAGAACTCATTCATTCTGATCTCCGCGAGATGAATGGTGTGTTGACAAGGGGTGGAAAGAGATATTTCATGACTTTAATTGATGATGCTTCTAGATATTGCTATGTTTACTTGTTGAAAACTAAAAATGAGGCTTTAGACTACTTTAAAATCTTTAAGGCTGAGGCTGAAAATCAACTAGAAAGAAAGATTAAACGTCTAAGGTCAGATCGTGGCGGAGAATATTTTCCTATTTCATTTAATAAGTTTTGTGTGGAACATGGTATTATTCACGAGAGGACACCTCCCTATTCTCCTGAATCCAACGAAATTGTCGAGAGGAAAAACCGCACATTGACTGACTTGGTGAACGCCATGTTAGATACTGCTGGTTTATCTAAGGCATGGTGGGGGAAGCTATATTGACTGCTAGTCATATCCTGAATAGAATTCTGAACAAAAGTAAAGAGACAACACCATATGAGATTTTGGTTGGAAGGAAACCATCACTTTCATATTTGCGCACGTGGGGATGCTTGGCGAAAGTCAATGTTCCAATTACTAAGAAGCGTAAGCTTGGACCAAAGATGGTAGATTGTGTCTTTCTAGGATATGCTCACAATAGCATTACTTATAGATTTTTAATAGTAAAGTCTAAAGTTTATGATATGCATGTTGATACAATTTTTGATCTCGTGATGCTACATTTTCTGAGAATATTTTTCCTGTGAAAGATATGCGTAGTAATGCTAAATTTTCCACTGAAATAGCTCCTGATAATACTATACCTATCGAGTCTCCTGTTGAGTCATTTCAGCAAACACTTGAGAAGGATGACAATGAAGTTCCTATGAGGAACAAGAGACAAAGGATTCCAAAATCCTTTGGTGATGATTTCATTGTGTACCTTGTGGATGATACTCCTACATCTATTATAGAGGCATATGCATCTCCAGATGCAGATGATTAGAAAGAAGCAGTTCGTAGTGAGATGGACTCGATTCGTTCTAATGGAACTTGGGAGTTATCTGAATTACCATTCGGATGTAAACCAAAGTGTTGTAAGTGGGTGTTCAAAAAGAAGCTTAGGCCTGATGGTACTATTGACAAGTACAAGGCTCGACTTATGGCTAAGGGTTACACTAAAAAGGAAGGCAAAGATTTCTTTGATACTTACTCACCTGTTGCTAGAATGACCACTATTAGAGTACTACTATCCTTGGCTGCCTCATATGGTCTTATCGTCCATCAGATGGATGTGAAGACAACTTTTCTTAATGGAGAGTTGGATGACGAGATTTATATGGATCAGCCTGATGGGTTTGTAGTAAAAGGAGAAGAGCAGAAGGTGTGTAAATTATTGAAATCCTTGTATGGTTTGAAACAAGCTCCTAAACAATGGCATGAGAAGTTTGACACTACTTTAACTAGTGCGGGCTATGTCGTTAATGAAGCTAATAGGTGTGTGTATTATCGACATGGTGGGGGTCATTTTATTATACTATGCTTATATGTAGATGATATTCTAATATTTGGAACAAACATGGATATTATAAATGAAGTCAAGTCATTCTTGTCAAAGAGTTTTGACATGAAAGATCTAGGAGAAGGTAATGTAATTCTAAACATCAAGTTGATTAAGGAAGAGAGTGAGATTACTGTATCACAATCTCACTATGTTGAGAAGGTCTTAAGCCGTTTTGGCTATATGGACAGCAAGCCTTCTCCAACACCTTATGATCCTAGTGTGACATTGCAAAAGAACAAGAATGATACCATAGATCAATTGAGGTACTCTCAAATTGTTGGTTCACTCATGTATCTTGCTAGCGCAACTAGACCAAATATCTCTTTTGCTGTGAGCAAGGTCAGTAGGTACATGTCCAACCCGGGTGATGATCATTGGCATGCACTAGAAAGGGTCTTGCGTTATCTTAAAGGTACGATGAGCTATGGGATTCACTATTCCGGGCACCCAGCTGTGCTAGAGGGATATACTGCTGCAAACTGGATTTCTGACATTGATCAAATCTACGCCACTAGTGGGTATGTCCTTACCCTTGGAGGTGGCACAGTGTCATGGAGGTCTTGCAAACAGACTATTTTGGCTAAATCAACCATGGAAGCTGAACTTACAGCTTTGGATACAGCATCTGCAGAGGTAGAGTGGCTGCGTGAGCTCTTGTCTGACTTGCCGGTGGTTGAAAAACCAATACCGTCTATCCTTATGAACTGTGATAATCAAACAATAATCACTAAAGTGAATAGTGCTAAGGATAATGTGAAGTCAACAAAACACGTTAAAAGACATTTGAAGACCGTCAGAAAGTTGAGAAACTCCGGAGTTATTACTGTATCTTATATACAAACAGACAAAAACCTGGCAGATCCTTTTACAAAACGGCTATCACGGAATGTGATAGAAATTGCATCTAGGGATATGGGTATGAGACCCATGTAGGTTTACAGTAGTAGTAACCCAACCTTTTTGATCGGAGATCCCGTGACTAAGGACCTGGGAAAAACAAGCTATTGGTAAACTGAGGAGAGTATAATGATAACCCTCTCTATGTGAAGATGCAATACTCTCGGAGCATTAAGGCACTGTGAGGTAGGTTGGTAGGGATGCCTTAATATGTTCTATTGACTTTAACAAGTGAAGATGTTGTCCTACAAAGCATTATTGAAAGAACATACCTATATGAGCTTAACTGTTAAACGTCGTGGTCTATGAGACTTGGGTGATCTCTAGTAAACTCATGAAGAGACTAAGGAGTATGATGTATATGCTCCACCCACGAGGTAAGGCTACTGGCAGCCAAGTACTAGTTTGGCTTTGAGTAAAGCTTGTTCGCACAAAACTTGCAATTCAAGGCATAGTCCATTGTTCAAGTTGTGGATAAGTGTAGCTTGAAGTTCCAGGTGGAAGTTCAACTTAACAGTCTCTACCGAAACACTGCTATATCAAACAGTAGTGAGAACAGACAAATCTCTAAATGGGCATTTGAGATCTGGTGGGGAATTGTTAGATATATGGACCTGGCCCATATAAATAATTCTGAATAAATCTCAAAGGCCCATTAGCGTTAAAGGGGTACATCATCTATTAGTTCCACATTGCTAATAGACAAGAGTGTTGGGAGCTTTTCTCCTAATAAATATGGACGAACCCCTCATGAAAAGGACGCATTATAGACTACCACACGGGAAGGCCCCAAGTAAGGGTATCCCTAAGGTGATCTATACGAGTTAGATTTTGCCTCTGCTTACTACTGCGTTGCCGCTGCCAAGACTCCAGCCCGATCGTTGGCGTGCACCAGCGACCGGGCGAGCAGGTCTCCGGAACCGTCGTCTTAGCGATCCTGCACCGAGAGAAGGCGAATAAGGTTTTTTGGAAGCGCTCTCCGCGCGACGGCTCCCAAACGACTACTTCATCTGCTTCTTAGTGGCCTACTGTACAACTACTTCCTGGTGGTTATTGAGGGACTACACTGCGTACATCTTCCTGCATTGACTTTGTACGACTACATCGACCGAGGTCCTCCCACGATTAGTATGGCTAATCCAGAGGATAACGGCGCATTGGTTGCCTCCGGCAACCGCCCCGCCTTTGGGTACACTCTCATCTTACTGTGATTTTATTTGTACATCATGATCAATCTGGCTTATCTGTCTAGTGTACAAATCGTGCTTACACTAGTTGCTTTGATCGGTGATTTGAGTTTTCCACACATGCTTAATCTAGTTGCTCAATTTGTCATGATTTATATTCTGGTTTGAATCTGGAAATTGCCTAATATTCCAACATAAACATCTCCTGATGATGACTTAATTAAACTTAATAGATTTGTCTAATGAATTAGATTCCAACTATGTAATTAGTTTTATAAATAGTTCATATTTAGTCCTCCTATTTAGCATTTAAAACTTCGATGCGACACAGAAAGCTTTAGTCCTTAGATACAAACACCCTGTCATTATATTTTTCTATCTAATTTTACCTAATATTTTAAATGAACTCTCACTACTAATACGTCTGATATCTTCTGTTAGAAAATTAGTTCATAAAGGAAACTTACAGCTACTTTTCCAATAACTGCAAATAAGGCTTTAGCTTGATCATATTTCCAAAAAGCAATTTTGGCATCATCAGATCCGGTTACAAGTGTCATTCCGTCCATATGCCAAGCGCAGCATCTCACAGTTCCTTTTCCCTCGTTCTTCAATTCCTGCGATACACAACACAAAACAATCATCAAATTGAAACATCAAAAATGTCTTTTATCAATTGAATATCTGAAAATTAGATTGAATGGATAATTTTATTTGACTAACATCATCTTGACTCCATTTCGAATCACGGTTTTTCCACACTAGTCTTGTCTTCACGTGAGGCTAAAATATGTTTTGCCCCATCAAAAGGATGTGGATTCCATGCAAGAGACCACACTTCGCCATGCTAACCACCAGACAAATGATGAGAGCGTAGATTCACAACGCTATTGTTAGATATTGTGTTGAATATTTGTACAGTCCGGTTACGATGGGACTTGAGTTGTATTTAGCAGTATAAGATAGAGTCCGTGTCATACTCTGTAACCTGGACCTCCTCATAAATATGAGAGGGGGGGCTGCTGATGTAACCATGATGACATAGCGACAGACTCGCAGGAGGAAGGCGGTGTATTGCCGGGATCCCGGAGCGACCGGTGTTACGGTTGGGGAGGAGCGCCCGTAGTCATGCCCCGAGGATGTAGGCATCCGCTGGACCTCGTTATTAAAGATCGTGTCTCCGTTGTCGTCTGTGATCGGTGCAACTTCGTCTCGGTAGATCCAATCGTCGTTCCGCTGTGTGGAGATTAGCAGGCGGCTCGTCGCCACGGAGGGCTAATTTCTTACAATTGGTATCAAGAGCTATGGTTAGATTGGATCCAGAGGCACTGCGGAAGATCACCTGGAGATTCGAGGGTTATGCATCTAGACGACGTCGTGCAACATGCGATCGGTACGAAGCGGATACGATGCAAGGTGGAACATGGTTGCGGCTAAGGTCGCAGCGGGTTGACGTGAGGTCGACGACGGCTAGAGTTTCTAGTCAGTTGTGTACTTGTGTCATCATCAATGTCAGAGCAGAGGAGGACATCGCGGGTGGCTTGGCGAGATTGTTGAGCGTTGGCAGTCGAAGTATTGGTCGGACACTGGGTATTCAAACATGGAGATGGCTAGAACTGGAAGCATCTGAATCGACAGTAAAGTTGTCGGGAGACGCGCTTGGTGGTGTGGTCGCGTGCATGGATCGGTCGGGCAGAGGCACCGAGCTGTTGCGACGATCTGGGCAGTCAAGCCTGTGGAAGATACGAAGTTAGATTCGGTGGAGGCTCCGGTAGCGTGCATCCCCAGGTGGTGTTAGGGCTTGTTTAGATGTTAGAAAAATTTCCTTTTTAACACACTGTAGCAAAAGATAAATGTCGGATTTTTTGGTAAATATTGTCCTACCATGACCTAATTAGACTCAAACGATTCGTGTCGCAAAGGCCATCACAATCGTGTAATTAATTTTTGATTTCATCTACATTTAGTATTCCGAACATACATCTTTTAGTGTATTTAATGTGGTGGAGAGAGTGTGGAAAGGAGGAATTCTAGCAATTTAAACAAGGCCAGAGTTGGACACGAGGATTTTGTTTTTTCAACGAGCAGTTGGGCTTGAGGTGGATTCACGGGTCAGGGAAGGAAATAAAGAATGAATTTTGTGGGTGTTGAGAGGCTATTTATCTCGTGTGCACTTAGGTGTTCTTTATTTTCTTTTGTGTGAAGTCACGGAAGCCCAAGAAGCTGGTAAGAATGCAATGTGTGTGGGTGCT
The DNA here is from genome assembly GCA_947561735.1 of Cenchrus americanus. NCBI lineage: Eukaryota > Viridiplantae > Streptophyta > Magnoliopsida > Poales > Poaceae > Cenchrus > Cenchrus americanus. The sequence goes on along the minus strand of OX387241.1, from coordinate 23,917,975 downwards.
CGACAAGTATCGACATGCAAAGGGAGGCTAGGCATGCGATGGCATCAGCTCGTACCAGACGTTTTTGTTGACAGGGTTCCGCGACGAACCAGCAGACAAGTCACGACAAGGGTGGATAGTCTGGCGATCGACAAGCCACGTCGATTTGATCAGTTTAATGTGATGAGGTGCCATGCGGGAGTTATCAGGGTTGTGCGCACAACGAAGCTACAAGGCAAGGCAGATGTCACAAGAAGCTGATGGAAAATTGCAACCGGAGACAATGAGAGGTAGCAATTGGCGACCAGACCTCAAGCTAGTGTTGCAGGCTCGTTGGCAACGAGCAGAGGCTATTGACTGTGTTCAGTTGTGGTGCACATGGCAACTGATAGGAGTTCAATGGTGGATTCAGTGGGTGCTCAGAAGCGGCGGAGTCAGGTGGCAGGCTGACAGTGTCGAGGTGGAGCGACTCATTAGTGGTCTACCTTTGATGGATAGACTGGGCCGAACAGTTCACAAGGCACATAGCGGACAATTCAGTACGGGTGGCGGACAGTTCACTTGGAGGGTGAACATACCGTGGTGCATGGCGGAGAGACTAGCGGCAACAGGCTTGTCCGACCGTGAGTCAGAGGCAATGACATGATCAGCGATGACGACATAGGAGCGTGGCGGCTGATGGAGTTATTGTTTTCTGTGGCGTGACGACATGTGGCGTGAGCTCAGGATGCAGGTTTGCATCGGAGAGTTCGTGTGCTTCCAAATCAACTAAGGCGCGGATCCATTCGAGTTGCACGTGCGGGGTACTGAACCGTGAATCGAAAGGCGCAAAGAAGCTTCAAGGGCTGAATTGGAAGGAAGTATAGACGGTGATGTGTGTACTTGCAACTGGAGTAATCTGGTTGGACATGGCTGCAGGAGACTACGGTGTAAGATGTCCGATGTAGTATGGCAGCGCTAATGGAAGAACAATGCTAAGGTGACAATTCTGATATGTGACTTGTTGGCGGTTGTGAGGTTCTCAATATCATGGGTGCATTCTAATAGAGCATGGTGTTAGATTCAGTTGCTATTTAGCTGGAGATGAATCCAATTTTGCTTGGCAGAGATTGTGTTGATAGAAGAGAAGGGTGCACAGTTGCAGGTGGAGTCACAGAGTCGGAAGTTGCATGGATAGTAGAGTTTCTTCGGGCAGCTCTAGATAGAGCGACAACAGTGACTTAAGTCTGGTGTTGATGAGGGCCCGAATTAGGGGCCTCCTTTGACGGCAAGATTATCCAACTTGAAGACGACAAAACCATTATCCACTAGGTGAAGACTCCTGTCAGCTGGCGAGCAGCTTGAGGATGGTCGTACCTTTGCTGATTACAAATCCAGAAGGAGAGCACTCTCCACCTGGCGTTGTGTCTCAGGGAAGGCATGTAGATCTTCGTCAAGACTCTCACTGGAAAGACAACCAGTCCTTGGCCGAACGGCTACATCTCCGACCAGTCTCCGCCTTGCACGACAAGTCTCCACCTCCGACTAGTGCGTGGGCCCAGACACACGGCTCGGGCAAGGCCACCAGCGCGTGCGGGGAAGCGAATCTCCACATCATACGGGGACGACAGCTGGCAGCCATGCAACGACTTGCCCCGGCAGGAGCCTTAAATGCGAACCTGACTAGCTGCGCAGCCATCACATCACCATCAACCTCCACTCTTCCACACGCAAAGCTCAGCCCGAGGCACTCGAGCAACCTCTACGACGCGCGCGGGCCTAGACTTAGGCTCACATGTGGCAGGACAAGTGAGTACTCGGGCAGACTAAGGAAAACCCAAACTACTCGGGGAGAAGGCCAAGCGTCCCGAAAGGAACAGTTCAACCCAGCCACGCGACGGCTTCCCCGACGAGGTATCACAACTCGGCGCCAATACGCCCAGACGAACAGCGACGTACGACGGGACGTACCAGCTATCAATTACTGTAACTTTTGTATTTCCCCTTGTGCCCCTCCCCTTGAGACTATACAAGGGAGAGGAGGGCGACGGTCACAAGGGTTAGACTTTCACACAACCATACACCACCACCCAGGACCTGGGAACGATCTCCCTCTCCCGACTGCGAGCACACTTGGCTCAGGAACATGGTAGCCACGCACTGGACGTAGGGTATTACTCCTCGGAGGCTCGAACCAGTATAAACCCCGTTGTATCCCGACCTAACCATCTGAGCCCGACGCACATCGACATAGAGTTACTTCCGGCGGTAGAGAACCCCGACAGTTGGCGTGCCAGGTAGGGGCACTTCGTGTCTCGATGGACGGTCGCGGGGTCATCTTGACTCCTGGAATACCCTGCGCTTCGGCTCCCTCAGCTGTGTCTACACCGGGCCGGTGGAGTTCGTCGTTGGCCGTACCTTCGGCCGGCCGCCTCGTGGCACGTGAGGCCTTCGTCCGAAGCTACTCAGGCAACGTCATCATCGGCATGTTGGGGCCAAACCCGACATAGGAGCGTTTTAGGCTCGCCGCCTATTACCTCACTGACCTCGCCTTCCAAGCCAGCGGAGATAGACTGCTGGGCTGGGGGGAATTCATGGAGCGGTACTCCACAATGTACCCTCACGGGCAACCCGGCCAACCGGACGTCCCGGTGACGGCCTACATCGACAGCCTCCACGCCACGAGCATCGTCGCCGGCTGCGCAACATCACGACCCCACAAGGGAGTGCAATGTCTGTGTGGCTCCTGTGTCAAGAAGCTCTGAATCAGAGCATGCACCACTCCATCGTGGTGCTGATGCCCAGTGGCGGGCCTGACTCGACGAGTTAGTGGAGGCAAGAGGCCAGCTCGATGACGAGTTGGTCCTTCTGCATCAAGAGCTCGACACTGGAGCTGAGCCTTGTGATCGACAACCTTCGCAGAGTGTTCCCGTGCAGGGGAACGACGATCGGCACCTCGCGCGGGACGTTCCTATTCAGGGCGAGCCCGGCAACGCGAACGGCAACCGGCGAGAATGTTTTCCGGCCGCAAGCCAGCCACATGGCCGTGCGCCGACACCACATGCGCGCACACCGAAGCCCAACAACGACCAGCGCGCCGACGAAGGCGCGAACGTTAATGCCCGCGCCGACGCACCGCCGCTTTTCCGGCGGGCGTCCCAGAACCTGGCTGCCGCGGTCATGTTGCCGCGCAGCTGCCCGGAACCGGCGACCTTGGAGGAGCGACGAGTACGCTAGCAGCTGAAGACGCTACTCGAGGTTGCGGCGGCGCAGCAAGCGGAAAGCTCCGCCTCGTGACAGCACTCGGAGCGGGGACGAGTCGGAGCACCATCTGCCCACGGCCCGAACCCACCTCCTCCTCAGTAGCAGGGACACTGAGGTGGGGTCGTGGTGGCGGCATCGACGGTCAAAAGTCGTCTCGGACCCAACCGCGATGCCCGGAATACCATAGAAGCCCGGTGACGAGCGAAAGCGTCGACGACAACCACGACTACCACCCGCGCCGCGACGATGACCATGGACTTCGCCGACACCACGACAGCGACGATGACCGCGAGTGCAGGTGGTCACCGAGCCAGCGTGGACCAAGGGCCTTTGGTCGGAGCATCCGCGACGCGAAGTTCCCCTCACGCTTCCGGGCCCCGACCAATGTGCCAAGATACGACGGGGACACCAATCCCAGCATATGGCTCGAGGACTACCGACTTGCGTGCCATGCCGGAGGAGCGACTGACGATCTCTTCGTGATCAAGAACTTGCCGCTCTATCTCAGCGATTCCACACGTACGTGGCTCGAGCACCTACCCCGCGACAAGATCCAAGACTGGACCGACCTACGACGGGTCTTCGTTGGCAACTTTCAGGGCACGTACACGCACCCTGGCAAGTAGTGGGAGCTGCGCAACTGCAAGTAGTAGCCCGAGGAGAGTCTTCGCGAGTACATACGACACTTCTCCAAGCGCTGCACCGAGCTCCCCGGCGCAACCGACAACGACGCCATCTCAGTGTTTCAGAATAGAACGACATGTACCTCCCTCATCCATCGGCTTGGGCGTCACATGTCGTGCACGACGCGGGAGCTCCTCGACATCGCAAGCAACCATGCTAATGGCGAAGAGGTGGTGGTCACGGCGCTCAACATCCCTCAGGCCAAGGGGAGACAAGTCGTGGACCAAGGCGAGGGCACGTCCACGCATTTCAAGAAGAAGAAGAAGAAGAAGAAGAACGACAAGCGCCGCCGCAATGACAACTTTGTCGCGGTAGTGGAGCACAACTGCGCATGACGTCGCACCCAAAGGGCAACTCGGGCAAGCCGGCGCCGACCAGGGACCACTTCGAGAAGCTCCTGGACGCACCGTGCCCGCATCACGAGGTCCCTGTCAAGCACACACTTAGAGAGTGTTGGCTGATGAAGAACTACGTCAAGAGCACCCTCAAGCCGAAGACGGCGGACCATCCTGACAAGTAAGGCCCCTCCCATGACGACGATGATTGTGCGTGGGCTATGTTCCCCGGTGAAGACGGAGCTGTGCATATGATGTTTGGAGGATCACCGGCGAGGCCCTTGAGGCGGCGCGAGAAGCTCATCCGGCGTGAAGTCATGAATGCCGACGTTGCAAAGCCGTCCTACCTAAAGTGCTCGAAGGTCCCGATAACCTTCGACCGCAAGGACCATCCTAACACCATACCCCAGCCTAGATCCTTCCCACTAGTGGTAGCCCCCTGTTCAAAACCAGAAGGATCCACAAGGTCCTGATGGATGGGGGAGCGGGATTAACTTGCTCTATGCGTCTACACTTGATGACATGGGCATCCTGCGGTCTGCGCTGAGGCCATCGATGGCGCCATTCCATGGGGTCGTACCTAGAATCGAGGCACTTCACCTCGGGTAGATCGATCTGCCCGTCACATTCAAGGATGTGCGAAACTTTCGCACAAAAACCCTCACCTTCAAAGTGGTGGGGTTCTCGGGGACGTACCATGCGATCCTCGGGAGGCCTCGCATACGCGAAGTTTATGGTCGTGCCCAATTATACATACCGAAATTGAAAATCCCCGGACCGAGGGGTATCATCACGGAGAGGGCCTACGTACCGGTGTGCATACGAGTGCGACGCCGAGTGCTTTCGTTCGGCGAGGCAACGGTCCGGTCCACAAGGCTCCACGGCGGGCCTCGTTCGAGGACCGGGACATCCCCGAGTCGTCCAAGTGTGCGGCTCGCTCTTTCGAGCCCGTCAAGGATGTCAAGGACACGGTCATCTCCGACGACGGCCGTAAGCTCCGTATCGGGACGGCGGTCGATCCTAAATAGGAAAGCGCGCTCGTGGACTTCCTCAAAGCGAACCTCGACGTGTTCGCGTGGAAACCCTCCGACATGAAGGGGATCCCGAGAGAGGTTGCCGAGCACAAACTCAACATCAAGCTGGGATCAAAGCTGGTGAAACAGTGCCTACGCCGCTTCAACAACGACAAGTGCAAGGCGATTGGCGAGGAGATCCTGAAGCTCCTTAGTGCAGGGTTCATCCGTGAAGTCTACCACCCCGAGTGGTTAGCAAACCCTGTACTTGTAAAAAAGAAGAATAAGAAATGGAGGATGTGCATTGACTATACGAGCCTTAACAAGGCGTGTCCCAAGGATCCGTTTCCTATGCCTCGCATAGATCAGGTAGTCGATTCAATGGCAGGGTGCGAGACCCTCTATTTTCTTGACGCGTACTCCGGGTACCACTAGATCGCGATGTGTGTAGAGGACTAACTCGCAACCTCATTCATTACGTCGTTCGGCGTGTATTGCTATCAAACAATGCCCTTCGGGCTCAAGAATGTGGGCGCAACTTTCCAACGATGCATGCGACGTGTCTTCGGGGAGCTGATCGTCCGCATCATAGAAGCATACATTGACGGCATCGTAGTCAAGTGAAAGAGAACAGGGGATCTGGTCCCCGACCTCACTAAGGTATTCGCAAAGCTACGACAACACGGGGTGAAGCTGAACCCCGATAAGTGCGTTTTCGGGGTTCCGAGGGGAATGCTTCTCAGCTTTGTCGTACCGGAGCGCGGCATTAAAGCTAACCCCGAGAAGATCTCGACCATCATGGACGGGCCGATCAAGAACCTGAAAGGTGTACAACGCGTCACAGGCTGCCTCGCGGCTCTGAGTCGCTTCATAGCGCGGCTCGGAGAGCGCAGTCTGCCGCTGTACAAGCTGATGAAGAAGTCCGACCACTTTACGTGGACCCCCGAGGCGCAATAGGCACTTGACTCACTCAAGAATCTCCTCAAGAGCCCCCCGATACTAACTGCTCCGACCACGGAAGCACCAATGCTACTGTGCATCTCAGCAACGACCCAGGTCGTCAGTGCGGCTTTGGTGGTAGAGCGGGAAGAGCCCGGGAGGTCCCAAAAGGTGCAGCGACCAGTGTACTTCACCAGCGAGATCTTCTCCGACTCCAAGACGCACTACTCACAGATGCAAAAGCTCGTGTATGCGATCTTGATGACCAAGCGCAAGCTCCGGCACTACTTCGACGCACACCCCACCACAGTGGTGTCCAAGTACCCGCTCGGGGAAGTCATACAGAACCCCGAGGCCGAAGGAAGAATCGCAAAGTGGGCCCTTGAGTTGATGGGGTAGAACATCACGTATGCTCTGCGCAGCGCGATCAAGTCTCAAGTACTCGCAGACTTCATGGCCAAATGGACGGAGATGCAAACTCCACCAGCAAAAATCGAGCATGAGACCTCGATCATGTACTTCGATGGCTCAGTCATGAAGGAAGGAGCTGGTGTAGGCCTTGTCTTCATCTCGCCCCAGGGCGTGCGTATGGAGTACATGGTTCGACTACATTTTCCGGCATCAAACAACGCCGCTGAGTACGAAGCCCTAAACAACGGTCTCCAGATCGCTGTTGAGCTCAGGATCAAGCGTCTAGAGATTAGGGGTGACTCGGAACTGGTCGTGGGACAGGTCATGAAAGATAAGAATTGCGTTGACCCGAAGATGGCAGCTTATTGCCAAGCTGATCGAGATCTGGAGGGCAAGTTCCACGGCCTCGAGCTGCACCACGTGCTGCGCGACTACAATAAAGCGGACGACATGCTTGCGAAAGCAGCATCCAGTCGCAGCCCGGTTCCACATGGCGTCTTCGCGAGTGATCAACACCAACCCTCCGTATGAGAAGAGGACAAGAAGCCACCTGAAAAGCCGGGACTCGAGGTCATGGCAATCGACGAGTCACCAGAAGTAAACCTTGAAGATCCCGACTGGCGTTTCCCCATCCTCAAGTGGTTGGTCAAGGGGAAGCTTCCTTCCGGCCAGACAGAAGCTCGGCGCATCGCCCGCCGCGCGAAAGCTTTCGTCATCATCGACGGCGAGCTCTACAAGCACAGGGCGGCCGACATACTCATGCGGTGTGTTCCCAGAGATCAAGGTCGCGAGCTACTGCAAGAGATACATGCTGGTACCTACGGTCACCATGTCGGGCCGAGAACACTTGTTGGAAAAGCTTTCTGACAAGGTTTCTATTGGTCCACAGCGGTCACTGACTCGAAGGACATTGTGCGGTGTTGTGAGGGTTGCCAATCCTATGCAAGACAAACTCACCTCCCGGTGCAAGCATTGCAGACGATCCCCATCACGTGGCCCTTCGTAGTCTGGAACCTCGACATGGTGGGGCCGCTCCGACAAGCATCGGGGGCTTCACTCACCTCCTCGTGGCGGTCAACAAGTTCTCAAAGTGGATCGAGGCTCGACCCATAGTTAGCGTCTGCTCCGAGGAGGTTGTTTCGTTCTTCACCGACATCATCTACCGTTTCGGCAACCCCAACACGATCATTACCGACAACGGCACCCAGTTCACGGGGAAGAAATTCCTCAACTTCTGTGACGACAACCACATCCGTGTCATCTGGTCGGCTGTTGCTCATCCGAAGACGAACGGGCAAGTCAAGAGGGCGAACGGTATGATCTTACAAGGCTTGAAGACAAGAATCTTTAAGCGGTTCGACAAGTTCCGAGCGAGATGGGTGGCCGAACTGCCTTCCGTGTTGTGGAGTCTACATACTACGCCAAGCAGGGCCACAGGGTTCACGCCTTTCTTCATGGTACATGGCTTCGAGGCGGTCTTGCCAACCGACATAGACTATGGCAGCCCACGGGTGCAGGCATACACCGAAGAAGGGAACCAGGTCGTGCTTGAAGACGCGATCGACCAGCTTGACAAAGCACGCGTTGCGGCGCTACCACGAGCGCAACATGCGCCCCCGCGAGTTCCACGTCGGTGATCTTGTTCTCTGACGAGTTCAGGCCAGCAAGGACCGGCACAAGCTGTCACCGCAATGGGAGGGGCCCTTCATCATCCACAAGGTGCTCCGACCAGGGACATACAAGATCAAGTATGAGGACAGGCGGGTCGTCACCAACGCATGGAACATCGAACATCTACGACTGTTTTACCCTTGAGTAAATGTTTTGTTCTTATGTGTGAATAAATAAATGTCGTTTGTCTATGTTCACATGTCCCTGGGTTCCGAACTTGTGCCCGACTGTATTCTTTTCATTATGGCAACTCTCAATTTGAGCAGCTAGCGTCTTTGCACCAAGGCAAACACACTCCCTGCTCGGGGGCTACCAAGGGCACGATGCCCTCGTGCCTCCTCATTTTTTCGAAGTTTTTTCAAAAAATTCCGACAACTTTGTCGAGACTGATCGCACAAGCGAAAAGTTTTTTAACGGAAGCTCGAACTCGCGAAAGGTAAACATGACGGCTTGCATGGGATAACGAGTCGCTGTTCATTCAAAGTTCCAAGTGCTAACGCCTCCACAGCTATGGCACAAAGACTTGCGGGTACTTCTCTTGTCTCCGGTTTTCATCCGACCTCATTTCAAGAGCCTTCGAGTAACCGCTAGGACTCCGGTCTGAGAAAATGTATTCACAAGCAAAACCTTGGCTAAGCTATCTCCCGAACCTTTCGAGCTCCCGGGGGCTGCGAACGGACGGTTGCAATTAGTGGATCGAAGGGGCCAGGCCTTACGACTCTCACGCCTCCGCGGCTCCGGAGCACGGCTTGACTATTTATGTCCCCTAAGTTCGGCTGCGCGTTGCTGCAGTCGTCCTCGGACGCTCGGAAGCGATCGAGAGATAACTCAAAATAAAGATCTAGCTACATGATAGCCGCGCAACTTGTTTCAGATTATTACAGCATGATAATTTGTGGCATGTTTAACTTGGGGGGCCGGGAACTCCAGGTGCCTCTGACTCGTCTTGTGGCAGCAGTTCCAGATCCTTCAACATGGTGTCAGCCATCTCGCGAGCGAAGGCGGCACAGTCCGTCTCCAGTTCGTCACATTGGTCGTCGGAGATGCCAGGGGCCCATCCGCCGCTCAACGCCGTGCGGTCCAGCCCTTGGTAGTGCGACTCGATCATGGTGAGAATCCGGTGTACCGCGCGGCGAGTCGCCGACAACTCGAGCTCTCGCACCATGTCGGGAAGGCGGCCAACCTCTTCGATCAACGCCTCAGGCGTTCGCGGCCCAAGTGACACGCCAAGCGCGACAATCGCCGAGCTCAATGACCTCCCGAGTTTGGCGACGTCCCCGATCGCCTTCTCAGCAATGGCTTCCGACTTGCGCCGGGCCTCACGGGCTTGGTTCAGGGCGGCCGCGTCCTGTTCCCGGGATGCACGAACCTGCTCCAGATCGGTCTGGACGTTGTGGAGCTGCTCAGACAAGCGCTTGAGAACACCATCCTTCTCGATAATGTTGAGGATGGCGGCATTTCGTTCTTGCTTGACCGTCGCTAGTTGCACCACCATCCCAGCGCGGATCATGCGCGATCCTGCAACCAAGGTCTTCAAGTCAAGTGTCGACAAGAAACAAGTGCTGAGATGGGAGAGAACCGAGGAACCGTCCGACTTACCCTCGAGATCCTGCGGCAATTTGGCGTTGGAGCTTTAAAGCCGCGATGCTTCCTCGGTCACCACCTGAAGCTGTTTTGTGGTTTGGGAAAATTGACGGCTCGTCGTCGCCAAGTCCGTTGTAGCCATCCTCAAGTCACTCTCCAGCTCCGACACCTTTGCCTCGAGGGCCGCCTTCTTGCGAGCAGCGGTCTGGGAGGCTTCTCGGGCAGCAGACTCCATTGTGGCCGCAATAGTCTTGGCTCTCTCAGACACTGTTGACGGTTCAAAACCGTGCTCAAGTTCACCGCAAGCATACGGGTGACTTGGTGCCTTTTTCACCAAGGAGGGTCCTCCCTAGATTTGTCAATCCAAGGATCGGAAGCAAACTCCTAGGATTCTCCATCTAACCTATTGATCTAGCCTAACATGAAGCATTGATTGCATAAGAAGATAAACCTTAAAGATGTATGAGTTATAACATAAGGTTGATCGTATCCATGAACGTAGACAAGGTAAAGAGCAAGCAAGGGAAACTAAGGCCTATCATCTTCTAGTCGTAGTTCTAGCCAAAAGAGCAAGCGCGACATGCATCTCATCCAAAGCCATCTTTAAACTACTATCCTCCGGTCCGATTCCGAAAACGCCCACCTTTCGGGGCAATCGTTCTGTCACAACGGACTTTTATTCATGCGGGTAGTCTAGGGCGAGTCCAAAAGAACCAGTTGAAATCACTTGGTCGGTCCATTATGCACCTCTAGCCACCGCGGCTACAAGAGCACCCTATGCAATCTATCTTAAGTATAGATTAAGGAAGAAGCAAAACCAAGCGAGAGCAAAGTCATAAAGGGAGGAATCGAGTCGCTAAAAGATCAGATGACATGAAGTACTTTACTCACATAATAAATGTGTTTAGATCATCTCCACCGAGTACATACCATTGATGACCTCAACTAGCTTCAGAACTCCGCCATGGCTCAACCGTGCAAGGCGGCCATGGTGGCTAGGGTAGGCCTAGGCCATCTCCTAGACAACTTCGAGGACTCGCGGCGGCGGGCGGCTTCCTCCAGGTGCTTCTCCTTCGTGTCGGCGGCTCTCTGATGAATGGATGGATGTGGCGGTCGGCGGAGGCAGAGGTAATAAATAGACAAGAACCTAGGGCAAAAAGGGGGCGCGAATAGGGCTTGGAGTGGGCTGGGCTGGCCGGCCCAGGCCGACCGGCCCAGGCCCATTTCGGCCCGGTTCAGCCCTGGTTTCCTCCCCGGTTGCTTCTCGCGTGATCCCTTATTTGTGTGCACTTGCATGTGGGCCTTTGACGTCGTTTCCTTCACGGTTAAGGCTTGAATCCTTGCTATCCAAGTTTCGCCGTTTTCTGGATGAGTCCCTGAAGACTTGCATGTTTACGCTTCGGTCCTCGGGTCATTTGCAGTCATGTTCATCGCGTGTCTTGACTTGTGATGGGCTTCATGATCTTCTCTTGAAGTGCTTGATGAACTTATCCCGAAAGTCTCCTCTTTAACGTTAATTTCCTACATAAACAACAAACTCCAAAATCGACATGCAAGTGTGAACTTGTTACATCATTAGTATGACTAGTGGCGGTTAGTTGCAAATCATAATAGAAACCAATGTATAACAAGTACTCTAGGTTGACGGAAATTCACCGTCAACATCTCCCCATGCTTAAACCTTGCTCATCCTTGAGTAAGTTTTCAATGGATGTCAGCATTGCCTTTCATTGTTCATACCCTGCACTTGATCACACATGAGAAAGCAAAATGCTCTCTAAGTTTATATTTGTTAAAATTCCATAATGTAACTATCTTTCATCTCTATGAATGGTAGATATAATTTAAGCTCTTTCCACAAGTAATCAATCATGCTCCACAAAATTCAAATAGGTCTTAGAAACTTTTGAAGTGAAGAACGAGGTGAATAAAAGAGCTAAACCAAGTACAAAAATTTAAACCTTCTTGCATCTTGCTCATGAACTCTCTCATCTCACAACACTCTCAAGCCTACTTGATCTCTATCCTTTCCCTCCCATGTTTGTAGGTGGAAGGGTTTTATTTGGAGCTCATAGGAAAGTTTTTATCCTACCAAGATGCTAAAGTTGAGACTATTATCAAAACAAGGCAAGCTTCTCATGGACTTATCATGACTCGTCAAAAAGGTCATTGGAAAAATAATGTTCACAAGAAGGGGGAAGAGAAAGAACTCACACTTTTAGATAGGTGGACATGTGCAAATGGCAAAGAATGATCCCGAGGCCCCAACGAAGTCCTCGTTATCGGATTACACATGGTTGGAAAAATGAGTATGGGTCTTGATCTTGAAGTCCTTGGAAAATCCTTAAGCAACTAGAGACCGGGGGAGATTATTATTACTCTATATTTTTTTCTTTTTCTTTTTCTTGTTTTCTTCCTTTTTTTCTTCTTTTTTTGACATGTGAGGTACTTGGATTTTTTTACTTTTTATTTTGTCCTCTTATCTTATTCATTTTTTATCTCCCCTAGAACTCTAATTTGCATAGTACCTACCTCCTCCCCCATGCTTAGACGTTTGCTCGTCCCCGAACAAAGAGGAAGTGGTGTTAAGGTAGATACCGGATGTTTGATGGGAGGGAACTTGAATCTTCCCTTTGAAGCACCTTCTTGTGACGTGTCGTCTCCATACTCAAGTGATAGGTTGGTTAAGGAGGTTAACACAAAAGATGATGTTGGTTTAAAGGGTGGATATCCGGCGAGATTTGCAAAGCTTCCGATGTGGGAGCTCACAATGCACGGATAGAATAGGATAGCAAAAGATAAGTTACGCAAAACACAGAATGACCAGCTTCTTAGTCACGAGCCAAAGAATCAAGCCTTGAATCAATTCACCCAACAATAACTCTTGTAATCTATGGTTGCACTCAATATATAAGGCTTTGGATAGGTAGAGCAAAATGCAAGAGGTATTAATGACAAGGTTAGCATGACTTTGAAAAGCAAAAAGTAATATGTTTTTCGACCCATCCAAAGTTGAGAGCATAAAAGAAACCATGGGTCTTTATTTTTATCATGACCTCCACAAAAGATTAAGCTAGCATTTGATTAATTTCAGATTTGTATTAGAGAGAGAAATAACTTAATCATACATAAACAAGAACAAAGTTTAAACAAAGTGGCAACGGTCATCATATATCATCGAGCAAGATCAAGCCGAAATTATTTCATCATGGTGAGCACAAGGTGATGACAATAAACAAAAACAAAAACTAGGTTGTACTCCTAGAAGCCATGTTATTTAACGAGAGAAACATACAAAAGTTGCATCTAAGATTGTTGAAGGCATATACATACATACAAGCATTTAGAAAGACAAGGACAAAGAGAGGATTGAGGAATTGTTACCGTCCTTTGATGCTTGTGATGTAGCGCGCCCTCCCCCATGCTTAAGCATTGTGCCTAGCATGGAAGAAGGAAGATCGGCATCCGTAGCAACCGTGATCCTTGAACTCCATGCGGTCTTCTTTCGTCCACCAAGTCTCCCCCCATGCTTAGCATGTTGCTAGGCACGGAAAATGATGAACCATCTTAAAATTCTTGAACTCCTACCGTCATGCAAGGAGATCATGATCAAATTGTTGCCTTTGTTCGGCCTTCAATGTCCGCCCTTTGCCACGAGCCTTGATCCCAAATGTTTCTCATCCCATCTACGCCTCCTTCCATGTTGTCCTTTATTGCTGGTTCATCTTCCACGAATTTTTCTTCTACTTCCAGAACTGAGTTTGTACTTAATAATAGCTCCATTGCAGAGTTCTTGAAATTATCTTTCCAACGAGTGGTCATTCATCCCAATCGGACTCCGAACAAGAGAGTTACGCCCTTTTTACTTTGTTGGTGCAAGCTGTCCCAGACTGATTTCAGAATGTGTCACGCCCAAAGATATGGTTGTAACTTCTTGCACAGGTCTCCTAAAATGTTTATTCTAGATGCATTGAAAAGTAGACTTAATGGAGCACTTGAATATCCAATTTTTCCCTTTTGTACATCTCTGAACTTGTGCTTAATCTTGATGAAAACAGCAGTGTTCCTTTCAGGATTTTGGAGGTGTTGATGATCTTGATTTCAGCTTTTATCACGAACTCATGGGAGTGATTCACCATGCCTGCAAAATAACTATAATGCACAAAGTACCCCCGATGTGACGGTCGGGAATACTCACCCTAGCAAACCATGACATCCCTACGATCTTCACTCGTGGCATAGTTAATCTAGCGAAAATCCTAATGGGTGTACGTGAGTACAAGTGTGCATGCAAATGATAGGATGGTATAAAAACAAAACAATGTTTACACCAAATTCTAAGCTCCATGCTTACAAAGTGGTTGCCAAACTTTCTATTTCCATAAAGATTTGTTAACCAAGGTCAAAACACCATGTTCATCCCAAGATCAATAATTCTTTATAGTGCAAGAAAAGTATGGCGCATTGCTAAGTTTATAAACCAACTAATGCAACATGATAGCTCAGTATATAAGACTGAATGATGGTGGTCTCCAATCATGTCTAAACACCATGTTTACACAAGATTTCAAAAAGTAGTAACGCATGTTGACAAGCATTAACATGGATATGAAAGCATTCATCATAAAGTTTCACAAAAGGTCCCAAGATAACATAAAGTGGATGATGACAAAGAGATGGATGTAAAATACAAATGCAGAAAGTCAGCACAAACAATCATTAGCAAGGTTTGAAAAACACTTTCGATGTGGTCCATAATAAGAAAAGGAAAAAGCTTGATCTCACACTTCATACAAAGTGAGCATTGTCAACAAGGAAGTCACCCATCGAAAACAATCAATCAACCAAACTAACGAGGTTTAAGGGTAGGTTATGGGTATCACACACACACACACACACACACACACACACACACACACACACACACACACATATACATATATATGCTCAAACAAGGATTTTGAAGAGAGAAAGTCAAGTATAGAAATTCTAACTAAGGTGGTCCTAGAGTCTTTCTACAAACCTATGGTTTTTGGATGTCTATAGGTAGGGGAAGTTTTCCTAAGGATTTTATGGGGAGGCTAGTCAAAGTTTTTAATTAGAAAAGAGGAAAGGGGTAGACTTGTTCAACCCGGAGGGTGAGAGCCCTCGGTCAACTCAAGAAATCCTACCTCCATAGGCTATGGTTTTTGGTGGGGGTTATAGGAAGACTTAGGTTGGTTGGACAAAAAGTTAGATTAACATAACATGCAATGCGATATAACATGGATGAACAAAACAACATGATATGGAGGTTGTATAAAACAAAAGTTAGCCTAAATTAACTAGCCACAAGTTTAGAATCAAAGGATGGTGCCAACTTCATATATCTCTCTAAAAAGAAACAAAAGAAAAAGACTCTAAACTCTAATAGGCACACAAAAAAAAGGTCTACAAGGTTTTGAGATCAAATAACAAAGTGCTCCCTCAATAGCAACTAAAACATACAACATGGTGTTGTGGTTTTTATTAGAGCAATGGTACAATGTTACTTGATGGTTCGATTAAAGAGCACAATGTATATATATAAATAAAAACCGGGTTGTCTCCCGCAAAGCGCTTCATTTAAAGTCATAGAGCTCGACTTTCTCACATACCTTCTTATTGTTGCGGAACCATGATCCTTCATGCAAGATTTGAAGGTGTTCATGCAGCCTTGATCCACTCTCCATGCTTGACATGATCACTTATGCTCGATGAGAAGCTTGCCCAATCGTCTCCTTGCATCATCATCACCTTCTCCATCGCACTTTATCGCTGCCTCTCCTTTCACAAATTTTCCTCTCTGTCCAGATCAGAACATGTAGAGAACAATAGCTTCCATGTGTTGCGCATGAAATTATCTTTCCATCAAGTATTTATTCACCCCCAACGGACTCCGATCGAGTGAGTTATGCCTGTTCTACTCCGGCGCTGCAATCTGTCCAAAGCTGATTTCAGACTGCACATCGCTCAATGTTTTTGCCATATCTCCTTGTACGGGTCTTCAAATTCATCGATCTCGGATGCGTTGGAACTGGCACTTGATGGAGCTTCTGATTTTCAACTTTTTCTTCCTTGAACATGTCTGACCTAGTCCTCAAAATTGATGAAAACAGCGACGTCCGTTTTTGAGGTTCGGTGATGCTGATGCACGGGTTTGCAATTCCTTTGGGTGTGACTTTTCTCATCTTAATTTATATTTAATGCCCTGCATGGTTAATGAAACTCGGGATTTCTCCCACAATTTGCTCTTTTAAGGTCACTAGCTTGACCGAGCACAAAGCAAGTCCAAGATTTACAAACCATATTGCAAACAAACGCATCCATAACCACAATTTTTGACAAAGTAAGTTGTGATTAATTATAGCATAAGTTTTCTTGCTCAGCACTAGGCTCTCATTAGGCAAAGGTTCATTAGGCATTTAACAAATTTTAAGCACAACAAAGCCTCTTTATCACTCCCAAGAAATTCTAGCCTATCATGATTATCATAAGAACAAGGCATAGAATTGAATCAACCTCACTATTGGATATGAATCATAGATATATCAAAGGAATATTATCAGATCAAAAAGTGTCTTGAGAAAATAATTTGTACCTTGGCCTTCGAGCTTTTCATCGTGAGTGGGCTCTCGGAGTTGAAAGCAAACAATCTTCAATGATCGGTGGCTTGTATCGTCTTTTCGCAATTCCTTCGTTTGTGCCACACATCATCAAGGTTGCCTTGTGTGGACTCACTCTTCTTATTCATTTGTGGGACTTCACACATGTCTCAAATATCTTTATGTAACTCCATGATCCTTGGTGTGAGAGCCCAGAGTATCCGCGCCATTGGATGCCATCATTTTTGTGTAATCCATGGTGATTTGCTTTTAACATCTCCTAGCGTCGGATGTTGCCAACTCGTGCCTTCTTTTGCTAATGCTCTTGGGGTCTTTGTTTTGTTCCAAACTTCTGAATTTCATCTCGTGTGGTCCAATGGAAGCGTTGCCCAAGCTTCTTTTCGTTGTCGTCGTCCTTATCTCCACTATCTTGTTCTCATCGTGTGCTGCTGCCTCTTTTTCGTGGATTTTACCCTGTGTACATAATGGAACATATACAAAAATATTGTTTCATTGAAAATTTTATAAAATTACCTTTCCAACGGGTACTCATTCATTTTAATCGGAGCCCAAATGAGGGAGTTATGGACGTTTTGTTTCCGCTCTTGCATGCTGTCCAGAAAATTTCAGAACGCGCAACCTTCGGTAATTCGGTCATACTCGCTTGTAGGAACCTCCGATTGACTTGATTCTTGATTCGTTGGAAGCGTAAATACATGGGCCTTCTAAATATCCAAAGATATCTTGTTGTTCACCCTTGAGGTTTTGCAGAAATTGATGGGAACAGAAACTTCTTGTGAATTGATCCGATGTTGACGACCTTGATCTTGTGGTCTTCGGGGCGTTACATCGCGTCTCCTTTGGCTTTAAGTCATCACCATTGCTGGACCAGCGAGTAGCATGATGGCAATGGTGTGTCTTCTTCATGATTTTGCTTTAGCCAAAGTGACGGGTGCTTCTTTCGCAACGTGATTGCTTCCAACACCTATTGCTTGGACAAACAAACCTCCACGAAACATTAGTCTTAAAACATTAACTGACACATTGACATACCTTGTTTAACATCACTCAGGTAGGGTGTGCACTCAATAGTGGATGATGGGACACTAACAAAAGTTAGCACCTACCACTAAAGAGTGAATCTTGATGTAGTCATCATCTTGTCAGAGTGGATTGTGAATTTCTCGAACGTCTTGTATCTAGCTTTTCACCTACTTTCAAGGACACAAACAAGAAAGCAAGAGTATATGCAATAATAAAAATTAGGGTTAGTCAAAGAGATAGATGGATCGCCCTAGGGTTCGAGTTGCGATACCCGGCAACAGCGCCAGAAAAGGGGCTTCTTGACGGTTCAAAACCGTGCTCAAGTTCATCGCAAGCCTACGGGTGACTTGGTGCCTTTTTCACCAAGGAGGGTCCTCCCTAGATTTGTCAATCCAAGGATCGGAAGCAAACTCCTAGGATTCTCCATCTAACCTATTGATCTAGCCTAACATGAAGCATTGATTGCATAAGAAGATAAACCTTAAAGATGTATGAGTTATAACATAAGGTTGATCGTATCCGTGAACGTAGACAAGGTAAAGAGCAAGCAAGGGAAACTAAGGCCGTCATCTTCTAGTCGTAGTTCTAGCCAAAAGAGCAAGCGCGACATGCATCTCATCCAAAGCCATCTTTAAACTACTATCCTCCGGTCCGATTCCGAAAACGCCCACCTTTCGGGGCAATCGTTCTGTCACAACGGACTTTTATTCATGCGGGTAGTCTAGGGGGAGTCCAAAAGAACCAGTTGAAATCACTTGGTCGGTCTGGTATGCACCTCTAGCCACCGCGGCTACAAGAGCACCCTATGCAATCTATCTTAAGTATAGATTAAGGAAGAAGCAAAACCAAGCGAGAGCAAAATCATAAAGGGAGGAATCGAGTCGCTAAAAGATCGGATGACATGAAGTACTTTACTCACATAATAAATGTGTTTAGATCATCTCCACCGAGTACATACCATTGATGACCTCAACTATCTTCGGAACTCCGCCATGGCTCAACCGTGCAAGGCGGCCATGGCGGCTAGGGTAGGCCTAGGCCATCTCCTAGACGACTTCGAGGACTCGCGGCGGCGGGCGGCTTCCTCTCGGTGCTTCTCCTTCGTGTCGGCGGCTCTCTGATGAATGGATGGATGTGGCGGCCGGCGGAGGCAAAGGCAATAAATAGACAAGCACCTAGGTTAAAAAGGGGGCGCGAACAGGGCCCGCAGTGGGCTGGGTCGGTCGGCCCAGGCCGGCCGGCCCAGGCCCATTTCCACCCGGTTCGGCCCCGGTTTCCTCCCCGGTTGCTTCTCGCGTGATCCCTTATTTGTGTGCACTTGCATGTGGGCCTTTGATGTCGTTTCCTTCACGGTTAAGCCTTGAATCCTAAAGTGCTATCCAAGCTTCGCCTTTTTTTGGTTGAGTCCCTGAAGACTTGCATGTTGACGCTTCGGTCCTCGGGTCATTTGGAGTCATGTTCATCGCGTGTCTTGACTTGTGACGGGCTTCATGATCTTCTCTTGAAGTGCTTGATGAACTTATCCCGAAAGTCTCCTCTTTAACGTTAATTTCCTGCTTAAACAACAAACTCCAAAATCGACATGCAAGTGTGAACTTGTTACATCATTAGTATGCCTAGTGGCGGGTTAGTTGCAAATCATAATCGAAACCAATGTATAACAAGTACTCTAGGTTGACGGAAATTCACCGTCAACAGCCACCTCCTCCGCGGACGTTGCGACCACCCGGTGTTTCTCCATCACAGCCTCGACAAGTGCCAGCCTCGACGCAAGCGAGTCCCTCTCGGTGATAGCTGTCGCGGCGGCGGTCTCAGCGGAGATGGCTCGGTCTTTCGCGGACTGACGGGCGGCCTCAAGGGATGCTCACGCGGATGTCTCGCTCACCACGGCACCGGCTGCTGCGACCTGAGCCACGACAAGCTGCATCTCCAGCTGGGTCCGCTCCGCACGGAGTTGGCACACCACGTGAGCACGCTTCCCACCCGAAGACTCGAGCGTCTACCAACGACAGAACCGGAACAACTGGTGAAGATCGAGAAGATTGCAGAATCAAAAAAGAACCCTTGAACAAGAAAACTCACCGAGGTCGAGGGGAGAATGAGCTCGTCAAAGGCCCGGCGCACCCAGGTCATCCCACGCTCCAAGGTGTGGTGCACCGCGGCCTCCTCGTCGTCCTCAAAGTCAGCGTCACGCCCGTTGGTGGTCGCCCATGAAGAACGCGCGAGCTCAAGTGTCCGGGCATCGCTGCCCGCCGCGCCTTGGGAAAGGGACACCTCCGTCTCCTCAGCCACCTGGATCTCCGGGGTGATGGCCCTGGACACTGTCTCAGGGACGGCCAACCCTTGCACGACGGCAGCTGGCTCGTCGGGTGCGCGAGCATCAACATCCTCGACTTCAATGGTGACTGGACCGGGTGGTGAGTTCTCCTCTTCCCTGGCAACGGCCTCCGCCGAGACAGGATTTGCGACGGGGCCTGGAGTTTCGGCTGCTTCCACTGGCCCGGGAGGCGACACCTCCTGACCTTCGTCGACATGCGGCGGCGCCGTTGTATCTTCTGTCGGCTCCACGCGAGTCGCGGGCGTTGCGAGGGCCACATCCTCCGTGTCTGCTGCAACGGCTGGGCAAAGCCGCCGGCACGCTCGTACTCCTGCAGCGCCTTCGAGATCGATGCGATCGTCTCCATGATCGTCGGCTCATTGGACCTCCGCTCTACCGCCGTGTTGTATTCTTTCTCGGGGAGCTGGGGCGCTTCGAGATCGATTACCCCGACGCCGGGGAGGTCGATGTACCGGCACGTCTCCAGATCCATCATCTCCTCGACCGTGAGGGAAACTCGGGCTGAGGAGGACTCTGCCTCCTCCGCGGTCGGGGGAGGACCTTGAACTTCCATCGTCGGAGGGGGCACCGACACCTCCACAGTCGGGAGATGGCTCGTTACCGTCGGCACCTATGCCGACTCCAACGCCAGGACCACAGCGGCACCATGCCTCTCCAACACGGGCGGAGGCGCCACGTCTTTATCCAAGACCATCACCACCCCCTCGACGCTCGGGCCAGCCCCATACGGCGCTTCTAGGCCCGCCCGAATGATTGTCGCCTCCGTGGCCGCCTCGCCCTCCTCGACAGTGGCAGCGGGGCCTGGTGGAGGTGGCATGGTTGGCGTCCTCATCTCGGCGACCACCGACGGCGCCTCTTCGGCCCGCAGCGGCACTGGCCTAGTACTCGGGGGCTGGGGCTGAGGCTTAAGGGAGATCACCTGTGCCCTCAGCGCAAGTCGCTTCAGGGCCCCAGGCTAAGCACACCGGTATCAGCACGGCTGCGAGAAGACGAGTGTCAACATCGACAAACAAGTCAGAAGAGTCATGACAGGCAAAAGCTGAAGTTAGAGAATTACATCTTGGAGCGCACGCGGGCCTTCTTCACCGGGCGATTCGACATGCCCTGCTCGGGGGCGGAGCGCTTCGAACCCTGCTCGGGTACGGTGCGACTCGAGTCCACAGTCTCGGGCGCTTCTCTGCTTCGGTCAGCCGCCTCTACGGCGGCAACATTCTCCCCCATTCGCTCGGGGGCTGTCCCCCTGGTCTCCACTATGGCCGGGGATGGGCCGTGGTCCCTACCTGTGACAAGGGGCACATGAACATCCGGGGCCCCGCCACCCCGGATAAGCAACGACTACAAGCGTCACGGGGCAGCACTCGGTTCTGCCACCAGCACTGCGCTTGGTGTCGACATCGCATCTGACGACCTCCCCCGCAACCGGCACCTTTGCAGGGAGTCAGAGTCCGGGCGATCGGAACCGTCGTAGAGCTGGTGGACGGGCACCGAACGCTCCTCCAACCTCCTAGGGGGATCGATCTGACGGGGCGCAGATCTTGGTGGCTCGGGAGTGCCCGTCCCGCTGGGTGCCGTACGGGAGCGGGTCAATCGAAGGCCCACTCGGACAGGTGGGCCGCCGGACGCGAGCTCGACCCCACAACCTTGTCGCGCCCCGCCTCCCGTGGCCGGCGCGACGACGACACCTTGGCACCACGGAGCGGCAAAGACGAGGACGACCCGACATGTTGCTCCAGTCAACCGCGGCGCTGGCGACATCACCGCTCCACGATGGCTCGGGCGACGGATCCTCGTCAGAGAAAATGCCCTGCTCCCCCACCTTGTGCCTCTTGTTGCGGCCGTCGTTGCGATCGCTCTTTGCGATCAGACGTTTCTTATGCTGCGCCATACGCGCAACGCACCTCCTCTCCGCCGCCGCCTCATTCTGGTTGAAGATCGCCTCCTCCGGGAGAGGCGCCTTGGCTGGAACAAGGTGGGCACATTGCAACCCGAGAAGATCTTCCCACGACAAAAGGCGAATCGAACTTGCCGAGAAGACGGACAACTTACAAATTTCTCCGTTCCCGCATTGGGGAGCATCGGGAGCATCCGCAACGGCGGCCACGAGTAGGTCGCTCTCCCAATCGCTTGCGCCACGCGACGTTGAACCTCGAGCGGAGACGGAGGCTCTGGCGCGGTCACTGTCCCAGCCCACGTGGCCCTGTCGGCAGTCATGCCGCAGAGCCAGAGTGGCCGCCTCCGGAGTGGCACAACACCTCGGGCATGATATTGCCCGACCACCTCCGCCAAGGTGATTCCAGCGTTCCGAAGACGCCCAAGCACGGCCCAGTGGGACTTGAGCATCTTCTCCTGCTCTGCCTTGGCGGGGCCGTCCGCCCAATTCCTTTGTGACTGCGCGATGGAGCAGCCGGTGTACGACGGGAGCGCGTGCTCATGGTCGTTCCGCAAGTAGAACCACCCCCTGTGCCAGCCGTTGTTCGAGTTGGTCAACACCACCGGGATGTAGTCGTCGCCGTGGCCTTGCTTCATCCGAAGGTTGGCGCAGCCAATCATCGCCGCGCGGGATCCCTCCCTCAGGCAGGTGAACCTGAAGAAGTACCGGAACAGATGCCAATGCGCACCAATGCCGAGAAACCCCTCGTACATTCCTCAAAGGCAGCCATCTGTTGGATATTGTTCGGGTTGAGGTGCTGGAGCTGTAGCCCGTACGCGAACAACACTCCTCGGATGAACCGGCCGGCGGGGACAGAGAAGCCACGCTCGTGGAAGGCCACGAACCACACCATGTACCCCCTGGGAGGGCATGGCCTGAATTCATCGGCAGGGACGATCCACTCAACAGCCTCGGTGAGGGGAGGCAGCTGGCCCGCCTCAACGAGACGAAGAAGCTGCTCGCGGGAGACAGTGGAGCGCGCCCAACTCGACATCGCGCCGGTGAAGTCTCAGGCGAGCTGGGAACGCGAGCGGCGGCGGCGATGTGAAGGCGAAAGAACTCGGAGTTCAAGGGGCAAGTGAGAGGGAGAAGAAAAGCAAGCAGGAAGCAAAGTCCCAGACCAGCGCTCGACGCGCGGTTTTAAAGGGGACAGACATGACTCTTCATCTTCGGCGCCAGGCCCGCCGAGTCAGCAAGACCTTCGCCCACTCACGCGCGCGTCCTGGTGAAACAGCCGCCCGCAACCGCGACACCTCGACTCCCGCGACGTGCAGACTTGCAGAGACAGAGCATGGTCTTGATGGAGCGGTCATATCAGTCACATCGGCCGAGATGCCCGTACCCACGACCACGTCCACGTCACCACCACCGTAACAACCCAAGAATTTAGGTGTGTAAATTTTGCGAAAATTTAAAACTTTTTGTTTGCATTGGAGTGCTATCAATTTTTGAACCAAAATTGCAAAGCCTCTCACTAAATTCTCCACTAAATTATCCTATTTATAAAACCTATGTTTAAAATATGGTATAATAAGTGAGTTGGATTTTCTTTGGTTTATTTGGAGTTCACTTGAGTGTTGTTTGAATTTGAAAGACAATCAAATTCAAACCCTAATTCAAACCTTATATCAAATCCTATTTCAAAACCCACTCTTTTATTAGTGCAAATTGACAAATAGGTGAGCTGGGCCGCAACCTTATTCTTTTGCCTCTCAGCCAATCCAGCCCGTGACCCTGGCGGCCCATCTGCTCCGCGCGGCCCATCTCCCTCCCCCTCTTTCTCTGCCGCGCGGGCCCCGTTCGCCAGCTCTCTCTCTTTCCCCTTTCTCCCCCTTATCTCTTTGACCAACGCGCCGGTCGGCCCGAGCCGGGGGGGGGGAGACGCCGCCGGTTCGACCGCACCAGTACGCACGGGGCGGCGCGCGCGGCCGGGCCGCCCGGCGGCACGCACGCCCGGGGACCCGGCGCGCGCGCGCGCGTGACGGGAGACGACCGGGGGAAAAGGCAAAGGACGCCACCGCCCCTTCCCATGCGCATCCGAGGCGGGCGGGAAACTCCACCACGGGCGCCACCGCCCCGGGGCGGCGGCGAGCCAAGGGTATCGGGGGGATTTCCTCCTCGAGGCCCCGCGGCGTGGATTCAAAAGGGGAGGGGGCGGTTTGGGTTGGAGGCGAGGCCAACCACCCCTCTTGGGGTTTTCATCCACCCTCGCTTGGCCGCGTGCCGGGGAGGGGAAGGAGAAAGCGGGCGCGCGCGGCCGCGCGCGCGCCGTTGGGGGAAGGCGTCGCGCCGGAGAGGAGTGATATCGCCGTCGCGCCGCGCTAGGAGGGGAAGGAGCCGGGAACTAGTGGCGGCGGGAACACGGACCATGACGTCGAGCCAAGGGAGGAGCGCGACGACGTGAACAACTGCACCGCCGGGGAGCGTCTACATCGCCGGAACGCCTTCACGCCGGAACATCAACGACACGCCTTCGTCGGGCGGCCACGTCTACACCGACGCCCCACCGTGAGCACCGCGGCCATCCTCATCTCTTTCCCCCTCCCTTGCTTTCTTTCTGTGTTGGCACCCCAAGTATGGAGACGCATCGCTATGGGATGTCTTGCCTGTGTGCTGGCCTTCGTGCCGCATGACTGCCGTGCCGCGGCGGATGGGGGCTCCTGGGCCGGTTGTGCCTCTGAGCTCCGCCGTCGCCGCGCGAAGAGCGATGCGGGCTCGGGTGGTTGAGGTGAACGGGGGAGGCGTCGCGCCGCGGCTACCCCAAGCCGGCGGGCGAGCCCTCCGGTGCACGCCGTCGTCGTGCGTGGAAGGGTTGTGAGTTTGGCCGTCGGCCGGGACCTCCCTGTGCGGGGTTGCCGAGCCGCCGGCCTTCGCGCCGGACTATCCGTGCGGGGGGCCGAGCGTCGTCGTGACGCGGCGCGCGCGCGCGCGGGCACCGGGGCGGTCGCGCCGGCGAACGTGCTTCGGGCGTGCGGGGGACGTGGGGGCGTGACGGGTGTCGTCCCGAGGGTTTTGCGGGGGAGAAGGTTTTGGGGCCGGCGCGGCCGTGGCGCGCCGGCGGCGGCGGCATCGTGCCGGCTGCGGGGACGGCGCGCCGCTCGCCGCGCGCAAGACCACGGGGTTGAGCGCCCGCCGGCCGGCACACCCCGAGCCGCGCCGTGGCGTGCACCGGCCAGGAGACGTAGAGCGGGGGCGAGGGGCACACGAGCTCGACGCCGGCGGCGCACCGCGCGGTCGCGGCGCGCGCCACGGCATACCGTCGAGCACCTGGCCGGGCAACGCGGGCGAGCGGCGCCGGGTTAAGGGGGGAAACGGGGCCGACGGATGGGTTTGGGCCCTAGGCCCGGCTATCGGGCGCGGCAGCCGTCGGCCGGCACGGGTTAAGAGCGGGGAGGGGTTTTCTAGACTTCGGACGCCTTCTTTTTGGGCCGAGGCGCGCGGGCGGTTTGGGCCGAAATGCGTCCGCCGGGCCACCCACGGCCCGGCCGCGAATCCGGCCCTTTCGCCGATAACCCGAGGACGCCGACGTCATGCCGACGTCGGCAATGTTTTACGAAAAACCTTTTCCTCTCTCGTTTAAAAATTCCAGAAAATGATTTTGACCTTTAAAAAAATTAGTAATAAATTCTAGGGTGCTCAGAAAAATACAAAACTAGTTTCTATAAATCCGTATTTGCGAAACCTTGCTGATTGTAGGTAGTTTGGGTTCTTTTGGATCTTCTAAATTGGATCTTATTTGGAGTTATTGCTTAGATGTGCACCGTTATCTTATTTCCGCGTCGAATCTCGTGCCGCAGACCCGAGCTTCGACCAGGAGGACGTGGAGGACCCCGAGTACACTGCTCCGGACAGCGACTGCTTCAACGGCAACGAAGGTGTCATGTCACTCCCAACCATATAGATCCCATGTTGATATTTAGCTGCTAGTGCTTTACTTTAATGCATTGATCGATGGATTGCATAACCCGTTTACTAGCCAAGCCTTGATGTTTTGATATATCCTGTTTCCTTGCTCTGCTACTGCGGGACTAGCTACGGACCCCTAGCTAGTCCCTTACTCCCCACTATCCATACTTTTATTGTTTGATTATGGATGGTGCTGCGGGTTTGGGCTGAGATGTGGGGATCTCGGTGTGATTCTAGCGTGCGTTACGGGTTGCGTACCCCCTTGCCGTGTTTTGGCGGGAGCGAGCCGCCGGTTACTTGTGAACGGCCGCCGAGGGAAGATGCGATGCGGCCTCTTACCCAAGGGTCGTGTCGTGTGGGATGGAGATGTTGAGTGCTCGCTCTCGGCCCCTTAAGGACCGATCGTCAGTTGACCTTGTTTCGGATGACTACTTTCGTACAGACCGCCCGCCTTGTATTGGGCGGGGGTGCGGGGTGAGACTTGTAGTGGATAGCACCCCTCTGTTGGAGGATCGGTGTGATCGTGTCGGGAGTGGTCTTTCCCTCCTTAGTAGACTTTGCCCTGGCGAGGCCGGGGAAGGGGTTCCACGGCTTCGAGGGACCTCTCGCGGGTAGTATGAGATCCGCCGCGGAGGCCGGGCCGGAGCTCGGAGACGCGAAGGGTACTATCCACTTACTTGGGCTTCGGCCGTATGGTAGGGTCGGACACGGTGACGGCCGGTTCCGGACCTATTCGGGCGGGTACGGTTGTACAACCTCCGCGAGTGTTAAACCTATAGCTATAGTCCGTGTCCACTTTGGTTATGGACGGTCTTTCGATCTCTCACCGACTAGTTACACTTCTCTTGTGCTTCATCTCTCCCCCGAGTGTGTGAGCCCGGCTTCGGCCGTTGAGATGTGGGGATAGGAGCCGGAGGGCCCCACATCGTAGATGAGAGTTGGGTTACGGGATCGTGGTTGAGATCCGGTGCTTTGGTCCGGTATTCCTTGAGCGGGGTGCGGACCCACGAGGTGTGGACCTCGGAAGCGGAAGCTTCCCCGAGGTGTGGACCTCCTTGCTATATCTTGCTTACCTTGAATGTTGCCTTTCTTTGCTTTGCTTAAGCTTTCTACGGCCGGACTAGGGTTACCTCATGCATAGTAGAATATACACCGCTTTTGCCTCTTTGTTGGGAAGGCGACATGACCTACCCGCTTATCGGGTAGACCACGGTGACTCGACGCGAGCCGGACTACGACTTCGACAACGACGGTTGGGTGGACTAGAGCTCTTCCTACACTTGAGGCACTGCGGATATGGAGTATCCCGCGCTTTCATGGAGCCGCTTGCTAGACGTTTTATTTATGTTTGATTCGGTCCCGATGGACTTGTACCGGCATGTGCCGAAGAGATGTACTACGATTAATGTAATAAAATAAATGTTGTACTCTACTTTATTGTTTTTATCTTTCGGTATGGTTTTTGGAATCGGCGAGACGGGGATTGCACGTGGTAGCCTCTCGGGACTACCACCGAGGTCTTCGAGATTCGGGATTCCGTTCGCGGAAATCCGGGTCGTTTCGGTTGGTACCGAGCCATGCTTGAGCGTAGGACGAGCCCCGGGAATGGTCGATAGCATAGGAAGCCGTTTCGAACCTTGAAACTTTATATAAACTCCTTGGCTTCCGTATGTATATAACTATACTTATATATATGCATTACCTTGATTAACTTTCACTAACAAGCATACTAACTACGCTCTAACAACGTTGTGCGGATGGCGGAGACGACGTGGGTTCCTTTGGAGTCGGACGGCAAGAGCTACGGAGGCTTCCGCCGCTTGCCGAGAGAGTGCACGGGAGGCGAGCGGAGTGGAGACCGACGGAGTCGGCTACAAGGAGAGGGCCATGGGGCACTTGGAGCGGACTCCCACCTTCCGGCCGTCACGGTGCGGCGGACCCACGGGTGCCGAGTTCAAGGAGATTGAGATGCCTTGTTTCGAGAGTTCGGTCACGGAGGCACACCGGACGGGCGCACGCGAGCCCTCAAGAAGGTTTGTGCCCGGCTCAAGGAGAGGCTCAAGGACACTCCGTTCGGTGTGCTTCCGACGGAGATCTACGACCGGGCCGGCGGGACTCGGGCGACCGGGCGCGGTACCCGGAGGTGGCTGCGGTGGAGGAGGACCGAGAGGATGCTCGGCTGCCGGGCGGTGCATCCGGCTCGGGACCGAGGCGGCGCGCACCGGGCGGACGGAGAGACCGCGTACCTTCGGTGGAGGTGTGACGATGCCATGCGGCGAGTTCGGGACTTGGAGCCGGAGAGAGAGGACATCTTGGAC
The DNA here is from genome assembly GCA_947561735.1 of Cenchrus americanus. NCBI lineage: Eukaryota > Viridiplantae > Streptophyta > Magnoliopsida > Poales > Poaceae > Cenchrus > Cenchrus americanus. Next base: position 23,889,957 of record OX387241.1, on the reverse strand, counting down.
GAGTTGGAGGCGTCGCACGTGAGGAACGGGGGAGTTAGTGCGGCTTGGGTGGCGGCGGCCGCGGCCCGACGCGAGAGGGATGCCGGAGGATCGCTACTTTGGAGGCACGGTTGAGGGCGAGCGGGAGTCACACCGGGCTTTGGTGGGGGCCGCGCGAGAGGACGAGTGCGGGCGCGAGAGGCTCGGGACCGGGTGGAGTCGATCGGAGCCGCGACGGTGACTATCGGGTTAAGGTGTGGGATGCGGGGAGGCGAGTCGACACAACTACCACCACATGTGTTACCTTGGTGGAGTGGTCTACGAGGAGAGAGACCGAGCGAGACGGGACCCGCGCGGCTTGGGAGCGGTCGACCGGCGAGAGGGCGACGAGCCGGAGACGCTCTCCGCACGGCCTACCACCCAAGAAGAGACCCCGGCGAGGACGAGAGACTTTCGAGCTTCCTCCGACGCTCCTACCACGAGTGCGGCCGTACCCGAGTGGTTCGCGGGACACGGCGGAGATGGATCGTGCTCTCCGGGACACTCGTGACTACTACGGGGGACCGGCGATCGGGGTGCCGGGTTACCCGGGGAGTCCACTCACCGCCGTTCTACTCGGTTCACCGGACCGCCGACCCCGAGGCACCTCGGTGTACTCCGTGAGGGGAGTAGAGACTTCGTTGTAGATCCCGAGTCGTTGTAATAAGTTAGATGTGATCTTGTCATGCTTGTAGTGGCTACCCCCCATGATGTACCATGCGTTAGCGTGACGTGTTCTTGTGCATCCTCGAAGGTCGTTGAAGTAAACCTCGAGGTGCACCCCTTTTGTATGGTGGCATTGATTGAGTGACATGGATCTTCATGGTTTCTTTCGGATTTCATGCTTCTTTATGTACGTCCGAAATTTCTGGGCGTTAGCGGGATTACTCCTTTATAGTTAATAACCTTAATAGATACATTCTCCCTACCGCTACTAACTCTTGCAAGCCGGAACGGATGTCGGGAGCAAGGAGGTCCGGGCGACTCTGGCCCGTTTCGAGGAGGTCGGCCGGGGACGACGGAGGGGGAGGATGCCCCTAACCCGGTGAGAGCGAGAGGCCGTGGACGCCATGGAGGTCACGCGCCACGAGGAGGGCTTCGCGGGGGCACGGCGGGCCGTGGAGGCCGAGGAGGCCGAGTCGGCGGTCGAGGAGCCGCGCACGACGACGAGGGAGCTCGGGAGCGGGGAGCTCGAGCACGAGCGAGGTACCCCGGCCGAGGGAGGAGCAGGGCCGGCCTCGGGAAACCGAGGTGCCACCACCGCCACCTCCCCCGAACTTGGCCGACGTGATGGCAGTACAGACTCAGCTGATGCAGACGATCACCCAGATGCTAGCTCAGAACAACAACAACAACCCTAGGGGTCAGAACCGCTACGCGCCAGAGGGTTTCCAGAAGAAGGTTGAGAACTTCAACAAGCTGCGACCGCCTACCTTCGACCACTCAGCGGACCCGATGGACGCGGACAACTGGCTACGTGAGATCGAGAAGAAGGCCCGGAGGCGGCCGAGCTTACCGAGGAGGAGTGTGTGACCGTGGCGGCGCACCGGGCGATCGGCACGGCCCGGTGCGTGGTGGGACGGCTGCGTGACTCGCACGGGACCCGTTGCACATCGGGTGGGACGAGTTCGTGGAGGCCTTCGGGGAGTCACCACATTCCGGATGCGGTGATGGACGGGGAAGGCCGACGAGTTCGGGCACCTCAAGATGGGAAACATGTCGGTGCGGGGAGTACGCCAACCGCTACCGGGGGCGATGAGGTACGTGCCGAAGACACCAGACACGAGAGAAGAAGAAGGTCTGCGGTTCGAAAGGGCCCGCACAAGGGGATGGCACACCACTTGTCCGCGCACGGCGCCCGACACTTCGCTCCATTATCGACAAGGCACCGATCGTGGAGAGGTCAAGGCTTGAGTACATGGAGGTTCGTGGAAGCAAGTCCAAGCGCTCGGACCGGGAAGGACGCACGGGACCACCTCGGAGGCGAGAGGACGAGGTTACGCTCGGGGCCACCGATCACGGCGGAGGCACCACGCCTCTCGGTCTCGGCCCGCGAGCGAGGAGCCAACCCGGGCGGGAGTGGAGGTCGAACGGTGGAAACCGAGGCCACCACCGCGGTCGGCCGACGGATCCAAGGTGACTTGCTTCAGCGCCGTCGGGTTGGGCACAAGTCGTTTGAGTGTCCGCGGCGGGCGCCACCGGGGAGTCGGAACCGCGGCTCTCGGTTCCGGACCCTAGCCAAGCCACCGGCACCGGGGAGGACGGCCACCCCGTACGCGGCGGAGGGCGCTCGGCCGCCGGCTACTCGAGGCCGTCCGAACCACCTCACCGCCGAGGATGCGGCGGCCGCACCCGACGTCACACTTGGTGAGTTCCTTGTTGACTCGGTTTTGGCTCTTGTTTTGTTCGATGCGGAGCTCGGTTTTCGTATATTTCTACCAAGTTTGCTAAAGAAATGTCTTTACCAACTAAGCCTCGACCAAGGCCTATCTTGACTAGCTCTCCGCTAGGAGAGAAGAGGAGTACGTTAGAGTGCGGGGCGGTGAGGATGGTGTTTGAGGGACTACGGTTCACGGCGGACTTGACGGTCTTGGAGTCTCCGGGATAGACGTGATCCTAGGGATGGATTGGTTGGCAAAGCACAACGGGATAGTCTCTTGCAACCCCAGAGTGATACAGCTTGAACACCCCAGCGGAACTACAGTGCGGATCGAGCCACAGAGTCCGAAGGTTGCTACGATGATGTGCAACATGAGTGGGAAAGAGATTGAAGAGATCCCAGTGGTCCGTGAGTTTCCGGACGTGTTCCCAGAGGAGCTTACGGAGTTACCCCCAGACCGGGACGTGGAGTTCGTGATTGAGTTGATGCCAGGGGCGGGGCCCGTTGCAAAGAGTCCGTACAGGATGTCGTCCGATGAGCTGGACGAGTTGAAGAAACGGCTCAAGTAGTTGCTCGAGCAAGGGTTTGTTCGGCCGAGTGCCTCACCGTGGGGTTCACCAGTGCTCTTCGTGGAGAAGAAGGACGGCACAAAGAGGATGTGCATTGACTACCGCACGCTCAACTCGATGACGATCAAGAACAAGTACCCACTACCCGAGAATCGAGGATTTCTTTGGATAGACTCAAAAAGGCAAGGTTCTTCTCCAAGATCGACTTGAGGTCGGGCTACCACCGGATGAAGATCCGAGAGCGGGATATACCCAAGACGGCCTTCACCACACGCTACGGCTTGTACGAGTTCGTGGTGGTTTCTTTCGGGCGACCAACGCCCCGCTTACTTCATGAACTTGATGAACAAGGTCTTCATGGAAGAGTTGGACGGAGTTTGTAGTGGTGTTTATCGATGACATCTTGATCTACTGCGAGACCCGAGGAACACGAGGAGCACACGAGAGTCGTGCTAGAGAGGCCGAGGCGAGCGAAGCGTACGCTAAGTTCGGCAAGTGCGAGTTACGGATGGAGAAGGTCGCGTTCTTGGGACACGTGTTGTCGGCGAAGGGATAGCGGTGGATCCGCCCAAAGTTGAGTCGGTGACCAAGTGGGATCGGCCATTAAACGTGACGGATGTCGAAGCTTCCTTGGATTGGCGAGGGTTACTACCGGAGGTTCATTGAGAACTTTTCCAAGATTGCAAAGCCAATGGCTGAATTGCTCAAGAACAACACAAAGTTCGAGTGGTCGGAAGTGTGTGAGAAGAGCTTCCGGGAAGGCGAAGAAGAGACTCACCACGGCCCCGGTGCTTACCTTGCCGGATATCAAGAAAGACTTTGTGGTCTCTTGTGACGCTTCAAAGCAAGGACTTGGTTGTGTGCGATGCGGGAAGGGAAAGTTGTGGCTTATGCTTCCGGGACGGTGAAGAAACACGAGGAAAACTACCGGCACACGACTTGGGTAGCCGGGTATTTGTTGTGCATGCGCTCAAAATGCGGAGACACTACACGATAGGGAACAAGTGTGAGCTGTTTTCCGACCACAAGAGCTTTGAAGTACTTCTTTACACGGACCGAGCTGAACATGAGGCGAGAGGCGGTGGTTAGAGCTGATCAAGGACTACGACGTCGAGATCAACTACCACCCAGGCAAAGCTAACGTCGTGGCAGATGCACTGAGCCGGAAAACATATTGCAACAACCTCGTGGTAAAAGAAGAGCAACCTGCCCTGCATGAAGAGCTAGAGAAGCTGAGAATCGAGATTGTAGACCAAGGTCAAGTCAACGTGATGCAAGTGACCTATGACCTGGAGGAGCGAATCCGAACAGCCCAGAGGGAGTGTGCAGAAACCAAAGTCTTTGCGAGAACTAATGAAGCGGAGGGCAAAGCGAGAGGACTACGGGTTGATGAACGGGCCTTGTGTGGTTGAAAGAACGGATCCGTGTTCCACAAGACAAGGCACTCCGGGAGCGGATCATGAGAGAAGCTCACGACTCGAGGTACTCGATTCACCCGGCGACACCAAGATGTACGAGAGGTGCGAAGATCGAGTGCTTGGTGGAAGGACATGAAGAAGGATATAGCACACTACGTGGCTTGTTGCGACACACGTAGCGAGTAAAGATTGAACATCAGAAACCTGCTGGTTTGTTGAAGCCGTTGGATATTCCAGTGTGGAAGTGGGAGGACATTTCCATGGACTTTGTGGTGGGACTTCCTAGAACACCAAAAGGAAATGACTCGGTTTGGGTCATAGTGGACAGGCTGACCAAAGTGGCTCACTTTGTGCCGGTGAAGACCCGGTATGCAACCGAGAAGTTGGCAGAACTGTACGTAGAGCACATACTCAGGCTGCACGGGGCACCCAGAAGTATTGTCTCGATCGAGGGCCACGGTTGTCTCCAAGTTTTGGCGAGCTTCCACAAGCCGATGGGCACCACACTCGGCTACGGCCACGGCTTTTCACCCACGGACGGATGGTCGGACGGAGAGGGTCAACCGGGTCTGGAGGACATGCTACGAGCTTGTGCGGTCACCTATGGTGCGATTGGGAGAGCGGTTGCCGTTTGCGAGTTCTCGTACAACAACGGTTTTCAAGCAAGTCTCCGGATGGCACCCTTTGAGGCACTTTACGGTCGAAAGTGCGGGACCCCGCTAGCTTGGTCGGAGGTTGGAGAGCGAGCTCGTTTGGGCCGGCTATCATTGAGGAAGCGAGAGGAAAAAGTTGAGAAAGTTCGTGAGAACACGAAAATCGCCCAAAGTCGTCGGAAGAGCTATGCCGACAAGAGAAGGAGAGAGTTGACCTTTGCAGTTGGCGACCGAGTATACTTGAAAGTCTCACCACTCCGAGGAACTAAGAGGTTCTTGGTGAAGGGAAAGCTTGCACCGAGGTACGTGGGACCGTACCCTATCACCCGTAGGATTGGGAGTTTGGCCTACCAGCTTGCACTACCCGAAACAATGGCAGGAGTTCACCCAGTGTTTCACGTGTCACAGCTGAAGAAGAGCGAGAAGGCAGTGGAGGCAAAGCAAGTGCCCATGGAGTTGCTTGACTTGCAAGACAACCTTGAGTATACAGAATATCCTGAGAAAATCTTGGACAGAGCTGTCAAGGAAACAAGGAGAACTACCATTCCTTTACGTAGAGTGTTGTGGAGCAACCATACAGAGCGAGAGGCAACATGGGAGAAGGAAGCGGATCTCGGGAAAGAGTACCCTCACTTGTTCACGGAGGGGGGTCGAGGACTAAATCTCGAGGACGAGATTCTCGGTGGTGGGGGAGAATGTAACAACCCGGGAATTTAGGTGTGTAAATTTTGCGAAAATTTAAAACTTTTTGTTTGCATTGGAGTGCTATCAATTTTTGGACCAAAATTGCTAGCCTCTCACTAAATTCTCCACTAAATTATCCTATTTATAAAACCTATGTTTAAAATATGGTATAATAAGTGAATTGGTTTTTCTTTGGTTTATTTGGAGTTCATATGAGTGATCTTTGAATTTGAAAGGGAATCAAATTCAAACCCTAATTCAAACCATATATCAAATCCTATTTCAAAACCCACTCTTTTATTAGTGCAAAATGACAAATAGGTGAGGCGGGCCGCAACCTTATTCTTTTGCCTCTCGGCCAACCCGGCCCGTAACCCTAGCGGCCCATCCGCTCCGCGCGGCCCATCTCCTTCCCCCTCATTCTCTCGCGCGCGGGCCCCGTTCGCCGGCTCCCTCTCTTTCCCCCTTTCTTCCCCTTATCTCTTTGACCATCGCGCCGGTCGGCCGAGCCGGGCGGGGGGGGGACGCCGCCGGTTCAACCGCACCGGTACGCACGGGGCGGCGCGCGCGGGCCGGGCCGCCGGGCGGCACGCACGCCCGGGGCCGGCGCCGCGCGCGCGCGTGAGCGGGGGAGACGACCGGGGGAAAAGGCAAAGGACGCCACCGCCCCTTCCCATGCGCATCCGAGGCGGGCCGGGAACTCCACCGCGGGCGCCACCGCCGGGGGCGGCGGCGAGCCAAGGGTATCGGGGGGGATTTCCTCCTCGAAGCCCCGCGGTGTGGATTCAAAAGGGGAGGAGGCAGTTCGGGTTGGAGGCAAGGCCAACCACCCCTCTTGGGGTTTTCATCCACCTCTGCTCGGCTGCGCGCCCGGAGGGGAAGGAGAAAGCGGGCGCGCCGCTGCCGCGCCGCGCCGTTGGGGGAAGGCGTCGCGCCGGAGAGGAGTGATATCGCCGTCGCGCCGCACCGGGGAGGGGAAGGAGCGGGAACCGGTGGCGGCGGGAACACGGACCACGACGTCGAGCCAAGGGAGGAGCGCGACGACGTGAACAACTGCACCGCCGGGGAGCGTCTGCATCGCCGGAACGCCTTCACGCCGGAACATCAACGACACGCCTTCGTCAGGCCGGCCACGTCTACACCGACGCCCCACCGTGAGCACCGCGGCCATCCTCATCTCTTTCCCCCTCCCTTGCTTTCTTTCTGTGTTGGCACCCCAAGTATGGAGACGCATCGCTTTAGGATGTCTTGCCTGTGTGCTGGTCTTCGTGCCGCATGAGCGCCGTCTTTGCGGCGGATGGGGGGCTCCTGGGCCGGTTGTGCCTCCGAGCTCCGCCGTCGCCGCGCGAAGAGCGATGCGGGCTCGGGTGGTTGAGGTGAACAGGGGAGGCGTCGCGCCGCGGCTACCCCAAGCCGGCGGGGCGAGCCCTCCGGTGCACGCTGTCGTCGTGCGTGGAAGGGCTGTGAGTTTGGCCGTCGAGCCGGACCTCCTGTGCGGGGTTGCCGAGCCGCCGGCCTTCGCGCGGACTATCCGTGCGGGGGCCGAGCGTCGTCGTGACGCGGCGCGGCGCGCCGGGCACCGGGCGGTCGCGCGGGCGAACGTGCCGGGCGTGCGGGGACGTGGGGGGCGCGGCGGGTGTCGTCCCGAGGGTTTCGCGGGGAGAAGGTTTTGGGGCCGCCGCGCCGTGGCGCGCCGGCGGCGGCGGCATCGTGCCGGCTGCGGGACGGCGCGCGCGCTCGCCGCGCGCAAGACCACGGGGTTGAGCGCCCGCCGGCCGGCACACCCCGAGCCGCGCCGTGGCATGCACCGGCCGCGGGAGACGTAGAGCCGGGGCGAGGGGCACCCGAGCCGACGCCGGCGGCGCACCGCGCGGTCGCGGCGCCGCCACGGCATACCGTCGAGCACCTGGCCGGGCAACGCGGGCGAGCGGCGCGCGGGTTAAGGGGGGAAAGCAGGCCGACGGATGGGTTTGGGCCCTAGGCCCGCTATCGGCCGGCGGTGCCGTCGGACCGGCACGGGTTAAGAGCGAGGAGGGGGTTTTCTAGACTTCGGACGCCTTCTTTTGGGGGCCGAGCCGCGCGGGCGGTTTGGGCCGAAATGCGTCCGCCGGGCCACCCACGGCCCGGCCCGCGAATCCGGCCCTTTCGGCCGATAACCCGAGGACGCCGATGTCATGCGACGTCGGCAATGTTTTTCGAAAAACCTTTTCCTCTCTGTTTAAAAATTCCGGAAAATGTTTTTGACCTTTAAAAAAATTAGTAATAAATTCTAGGGAGCTCGAGAAAAATACAAAACTAATTTCTATAAATCCGTATTTGCGAAACCTTGCCGATTGTAGGTAGTTTGGGTTCTTTTGGATCTTCTAAATTGGATCTTATTTGGAGTTATTGCTTAGATGTGCACCGTTATCTTATTTTCGCGTCGAATCTCGTGCCGCGGACCCGAGCTTCGACCGGGGAGGACGTGGAGGACCCCGAGTACCTTCGCTCCGGACGACGGCGCTTCAACGGCAACGAAGGTGTCATGTCACTCCCAACCATATAGATCCCATGTTGATATTTAGTCTGCTAGTGCTTTACTTTAATGCATTGATCCGATGGATTGCATAACCCGTTTACTAGCCAAGCCTTGATGTTTTGATATATCCTGTTTCCTTGCTCGCTACTGCGGGACTAGCTACGGACCCCTAGCTAGTCCCTTACTCCCACTATCCATACTTTTATTGTTTGATTATGGATGGTGCTGCGGGTTTGGGCTGAGATGTGGGGATCTCGGTGTGATTCTAGCGTGCGTTACGGGTTGCGTACCCCCTTGCTGTGTTTTGGCGGGAGCGAGCCGCCGGTTACTTGTGAACGGGCCGCCGAGGGAAGATGCGATCTGGCCTCTTACCCAAGGGTCGTGTCGTGTGGGATGGAGATGTTGAGAGCTCGCTCTCGGCCCCTTAAGGACCGATCGTCAGTTGACCTTGTTTCGGATGACTACTTTCGTACAGACCGCCCGCCTTGTATTGGGCGGGGGTGCGGGGTGAGACTTGTAGTGGATAGCACCCCTCTGTTGGAGGATCGGTGTGATCGTGTCGGGAGTGGTCTTTCCCTCCTTAGTAGACTTTGCCCTGGCGAGGCCGGGGAAGGGTTCCACGGCTTCGAGGGACCTCTCGCGGGTAGTATGAGCTCGCCGCGGAGGCCGGGCCGGGCTCGGAGACGCGAAGGGTACTATCCACTTACTTGGGCTTCGGCCGTATGGTAGGGTCGGACACGGTGACGGCGGTTCGGACCTATTCGGGCGGGTACAGTTGTACAACCTCTGCAGAGTGTTAAACCTATAGCTATAGTCCGTGTCCACTGGTTATGGACAGTCTTTCGATCTCTCACCTGACTAGTTACACTTCTCTTGTGCTTCATCTCTCCCCCGAGTGTGTGAGCCCGGCTTCGGCCGTTGAGATGTGGGGATAGGAGCCGGCAGGCCCCACATCGCAGATGAGAGTTGGGATCTGGATCGTGGTTGAGATCCGGTGTTTTGGTGTGGTATTCCTTGAGCGGGGTGCGGACCCCTGAGGTGTGGACCTCGGAAGCGGAAGCTTCCCCGAGGTGTGGACCTCCTTGCTATATTCTGCTTACCTTGAATGTTGCACTGCTGCTTTGCTTAAGCTTTCTACAGCCAGACTAGGGTTACCTCATGCATAGTAGAATATACACCGCTTTTGCCTCTTTGTTGGGAAGGCGACATGACCTACCCGCTTATCGGGTAGACCCTGGTGACTCTGACGCAGAGCCGGACTACGACTTCGACAACGACGGTTGGGTGGACTAGAGCTCTTCCTACACTTGAGCCGCTCGCGGATATGGAGTATCCCGCGCTTTCATGGAGCCGCTGCTAGACGTTTTATTTATGTTTGATTCGGTCCTGATGGACTTGTACCGGCATGTGCCGAAGAGATGTACTACGATTAATGTAATAAAATAAATGTTGTACTCTACTTTATTGTTTTTATCTTTCGGTATGGTTTTTGGAATCGGCGAGACGGGGATTGCACGTGGTAGCCTCACGGGACTACCACCGAGGTGTCGAGATTCGGGATTCCGTTCGCGGAAATCCGGGTCGTTTCAACCACGACCGAAACTACCCCGACGAAACCTCCAAGACTGCAACGGTTACAAATACAAATAAAAGCTCGCGAGTGAGTCTCCAACTCACTCAGGAGCTCGGGGGCTACATCCGGCGAATGCGCTCGCGCGCACCCACCGAGGACCTAAAGAACACCTCCAACACCAAGATCCACCAACTGAGCCTGAGCGCGACACCCCGACTCCCACTCAGGCTCAGGGGCTACTGACGAGGGCCCGGATTAGGGGCCCCCTTTGATGGCAAGATTATCCAACTGGAAGACGACAAAACCATCATCCACTAGGTGAAAACTCCTGTCAACTGGCGAGCAGCTTGAGGATGGTCGTACCCTTGCTAATTACAACATCCAGAAGGAGAGCACTCTCCACCTGGCGTTGTGTCTCAGGGAAGGCAAGCAGATCTTCGTCAAGACTCTCACTGGCAAGACAACCAGTCCTTGGCCGAACGGCTGCATCTCCAACAAGTCTCCACCTCGCACGACAAGTCTCCGCCTCGCACGACAAGTCTCCACCTCCGACTAGTGCGTGGGCCCAGACACACGGCTCGGGCAAGGCCACCAGCGCGTGCGGGGAAGCGAATATCCACGTCATACGGGGACGACAGCTGGCGGCCATGCAATGACTTGCCCCGACAGGAGCCTTAAATGCGAACCTGACTAGCCGCACAACCATCACATCACCATCAACCTCCACTCTGCCACATGCAAAGCTCAACCCAAGGCACTCGAGCACCCTGTACGACGCGCGCGGGCCTAGACTTAGGCTCATGCGTGGCGACACAACCGAGTACTCAGGCAGACTAAGGCAAACCCAAACTACTCAGGGAGAAGGCCAAGCGTCCCGAAAGGAACAGTTCAACCCAGCCACGCGTCGGCTTCCCCGACAAGGTATCACAACTCGGCGCTACGCCCAGACGGACAGCGACGTACGACGGGACATACCAGCTGCCAATTACTGTAACTCTTTTGTATTTCCCCTTGTGCCCCTCCCCTTGAGACTATAAAAGGGAGAGGAGGGCGACAGTCACAAGGGTTAGACTTTCACACGATCATACACCACCACCCGGGACCTGGGAACGATCTCCCTCTCCCGACCAGCTTGTAAACCCTACTGGGAGCACACTTGGCTCAGGAACATGGTAGCCACGCACTGGACACAGGGTATTACTCCTCAGAGGCCCAAACCAGTATAAACCCCGTTGTCTCCCGAGCTAACCATTCGAGCCCGACGCACGATCGACATAGATTTACTGTCGGCGGTAGAGAACCCCGACAAGTGTACATGGAGGTTCGCGCAAGACAAATTCAAGGTGGCAGAATATTCGCCAAGGTGGAGTTTGTTAGATATTGTGTCGAATATTTGTACAGTCCGGTTACGATGGGACTTGCGTTGTATTTAGCAATATAAGGTAGAGTCTGTGTTATACTCTGTAACCTGGACCTCCTCATAAATATGAGAGGGGGCTGCTGATATAACCATGATGACATAGCGACAGGCTCGCAGGGGAAGGCGGTGTATTGCCGGGATCTCGGAGCGACCGGTGCTACGGTTGGGGAGGAGCGCCCGTAGTCATGCCCTGGGGATGTAGGCTTCGGCTGAACCTCGTTACCAAAGATCGTATCTCCGTTGTCGTATGTGATCGGTGCAACTTCGTCTCGGTAGATCCAATCGTCGTTCCGCTGCGTGGAGATTAGTAGGCGGCTCGTCGCCCCAGAAGGCTAATTTTTTACAGATATTGTCCCCCGTTCTCCATCTCTGCCAAGCAGGGGGACACGAGGTTAGAAGAGGCGAGGAAGTGAAGCAAATAGATAAACGAGGAAGCTTAAAAAACAGAGAGGTACAGCGAACTCGACGGCCGACGTCCAGAGAGAGGTACAGCCGTGGAGCTCGACGACCGACGAAATGCTCCAGATCCAATCCCCTCCACCGGCCGACTGGATGTCTGAAAAAACAATAAAACGACTAAGGAGAATGATTTGAGCACTAACCCGTAGAAAAGGAAGAGGACTCAACGGCTCACCCGCGTGGATCTTGCCGGATCGGAGGAAGAGTGATTTTTTGGAGATTAGGGTTCCAACTCGACTTTGGGGGAAATGCAGATACGAATCGTGAGGGTGGAAGGGGGAGAGAGAGAGAGTGGAGTGGAGCTTACAGGTCAGCTAGCTCGAGCTCTCTCGACGCAGGCCTTTTTTGCCGTTTCGGGAACGAGGAGGAAGACGATCCCCGCGGGGAGGGGGCCACATGTCAGCGTATGAAAGTTGGAAAACGACCGATTGTTGGGCTGGTGGGCTAGTAAAGAAAGAAACAAACGGCCTGCGAACTAAACGTTTCGAGGCTGGGCTGAAAACACCGGACTGCGGGCCACGCTTTCGGTTCTCCCAGTAGAGCCCAGCAGCCGAAAGAAAATCAACAACCCCCCCCCCCCCCCGGACTAGCTCGTCGCCTTTTTTGGATGCTAAACCCTAGTACGCTTCTTTTCCCATCCAATCCCGAGTACCGGAGGAATTTCTGAATTTGACCCTAAGTCACACGCCCACGCCATATAACTCTTAGTTCGCAAGTCTTTCGATATATAACCTTGGGCACGCGAAGTTCTTCGATTTGGGGGTTTTCGACTCCTTTACTGAATTTCGAGATTTTCTTTCTTCTTTTCCCTCTCCAAACCATGTGAACAGACGATTTTGCCCTTGCCTCTATCCTTTCCTTGCACCACTGACGTATGGGACCCCCATTTGGTCATCTTCAACCTCTAGAGCCCGAACTACACATCATTGACGACCACGCCATGGGGTCGGTCGCGCCCCTCCCGGTGGTAGCGCGCCTCCGCCGGCCGCGCGCCCTCCCGGTGGCGGCGCGCCTCCCGCCGGCCGCGCGGCCGTACCATGGGGCCGGCGGCGCCCCTCCCTGCGGGGCCGTGACGGTTCATCTTCTCCCCGTCGAGCCGCTCCTCCGCGGGGACCGGAGCCGGCGGTCGGTGAGCGGGGAGGTGAGCGGCGACGCCCGACCCCCGGCGACGGCTGTCCACGAGGGCAAGCGACGGCCGACCACGGGGATGAGTGGAGCTGGGCAGCGTCGGCCGACCTCCATCATCGGTGGGGAGCAACAGTAGTGTGCCTGGAGGTTGAAGATGATAGATGTGGGTCCCACACGGTAGGGGAGGGAGGTCAGGGGCAAAGATGTCTGTTCACATGAGTTGGAGATGGAAAAGGAGAAACAAAATCCCAAAATGGTGAAAAAGAGTGAAAACCCCCCAAAATAAAAAAAAACTTCGCATGTCTAGGATCATATTTTGAAGGACTTGCGAACCGAGGTTATATGAAGTGAGGCTTGGGAATACAACGTCAAATTTCGAAATTACTCGAGTACCGCCGCCTGCATCTTGGACAAAATTCCCCATCCAATCCTACAGCGGTGTCGACGAGGCACCATGACGACTTGGGGTGTCCCGTTGACGAGGGAGGAGGGCCAGTCGCAGAGGCTCGCGGCGGCGTTTTGGAGTGACCTGGTGAATGGGGAGGAGGACAAGAAGTGGTTCCCGGCGAGACAGAAGCAGAGGTTACCGGCTGCCCTGCGAACCACCAACTCCCGAATTGATGGCGCCGTCCATAAGCTCGAGAAGCTGCCTAGCAGCAACGAGGAGCAGACCACTTGTGAGGATGCGGTGGAGGAGGTTTGCACCCCGTCGGCTGAAAGCACCAGCTTGCAGTTGAACGGTCTGCTGTCTTTTTACCAAACCCAGCTGCAAACTCAGCTGCACCCTGGTAAAGCTAAATTCTACCACACCCTTGGTCTCGTGTTTCTTATTTATCATGTAGTAATTCTTTTGACGTAACATCAGCTGTTTACATTTTGAGTTCAGACATGCTCAGTTTCCATATGCGGACGAGTAAAATACGTAGGGTGGAAAAGCCTGGTAGGGCTTGTTTGGGAAATGGAGGTATCAAGTAGATGGAAGAGGATTGAATGGGATTTTAGGAAATTTTGACTTATAATGGAAATTCCTCCACCCCAATGTCTTTCATTCCCTTTCATTCCACTAATTCCAAACAAGCCTGTAAGGGAAAAAAGGCTTGTAACTAAAAAAACTGCATCACCGCCAACCCCCCCCCCCCCCCCCCCCCCCTCCCACCGACTTGGGTCCTCACCTTGCTGCTGCCCGCATCACATTCTTTGCGAGATGAAATCCGAGTTAGAGATTGGAGAGGATGATGGCGCAGTTCCATTTGCAGTGGAATCCGAGTCAGAGATTGGAGAATATGATGGCTCAGTTCCATTTGCAGAGGACATGAATATGACAGATTCTGACTAGGACTCATTTTACTTGGGAAGACCCCATAGTGCGATGATGAGAGGGATGATCATATTTTCTTAGATCTTGACAAGGAAAGTGATAAGGAGGATGATTCCTCAGAAGAGCTTATGGAAGATGATGTTAGTGAAACAGAGGGTTATGCCAGGTCTGCTGGAAGCACTTTTTTCCGATTGAATGAACCACCTTCATTTGAAGCTTTCCTGCAGCCTGGTAAGGCTAGCAGATTGTTCCCTGCTTGTTCATGCCCCCACTCCACTCCATTCGTCTTTTAATTAAGGTAAAGCTATCTTTAATTAGTTTGTGTGTCGTTTTGGTCTTTTCTGTTTGAGTTGATACTTATTTACTCTCTCTCTCTCTACAGAGGAACCTGAGCGCATTAAGAAGCAAATTGAGGAGAAAGTTGATATCCTTGGGGATGAGGACGTGGTGCATGTATTTTTTACTGCTCAATACTACCTCCAATAACAAAAGGAAGTTGTTTTAGACATTGGTGTGGTATCGAAAGCTAAACTCAGTTAGATTTTTTAAACTTTGTTGTACCTTTTGTTGACAATTATTGTCAAGACAAATATGCACTCTCCATACTTAGTATAATGTGCATTTTCATTAGGACAAGATTTTTGACTCACAATTACTAATTAATTCAATATATTATTTATGTGATACAAAATCATATTCATAAGTACTTTTGAATACCCTAATCGCAACGCACTGTATCATATCAGTCTCTCCAAAGCTATCATGTTGTTGGATATTTTTATGCATGTATGATGGCATTTGTTTCTTAAAAACTATATTGTACCTATGATCAGTAACGGATCCTGAGGGCTGCTATGTAATGTCAAGTTTAACATCTCACAAGCTTCAAAGTTTTAAATGGTACGATATGTGACAACAAACAATATAAATTGTTTTGTGTGAGTGAGTAACAAAGAAGAGACACTACGGGAGCCGGAGGCTTCCCGAACGCATCGAGCACTCGAGGAAGAGGGAAAAACACTCGGGGAAGCCTTCCCCGAGTGCAACACTCAGGGAAGAGCCTCCGGGGATGCCTCTCACGGGAAAGAAGTCTTCCCCGAGTGCCAAAAATCGCACACTCGGGGAAGCCTTCCTCGAGTGCCGTCCTAGCACTCGGGGAAGATTTAACGCCGTCGGTGCCGTCCGCTTTTTTTTTTGAAAAATCCTTTTCCCCGAGAGCAACACTCGGGGAAGAATTTTTTTTAAAAAAAAATCCCTCTTCCCCGAGTGCAACACTCGGGGAAGAATTTTGTTATTTTTTAAAAAACCCTCTTTCCCGAGTGCAACACTCGGGGAAGAGATTTGTTTTTTTTAAAAAAAAAACCTCTTCCCCGAGTGCTTATTCTAGGCACTCGGGGAAGGAAGAAATTAAAAAGAAAAAATAATTGCAATTAGTATTTTTCTTACATACACAGTAAGATCAAATACACGCCTTACACATAGATACATCTCTATGCTCTTTCATACAACACATCCAAGGGCTAAAACAAGATACAACTTGCTGACGAACTTCTTTGACCTGATCTGAAAAGAATATAGAGGGGAATCAAAAACTGCTGTACCATTGTATTAATAGAAGAGATAGGAATCACAGACCCAAAACCCACACTAAAATTGAAGGAGCTTAAACACCTATGACTGATAATGAAGATCTGACCAAAATAAACCTCTAACCATCACCCTGAGTTGTGCATCGGGATAATCCCTTAGCACCAGTCATGGAAATTAGTTGTAAAACAGGACACGAGCATTACATAGAATAAATGAACTTATTTAGTAAACTCCGATAACATCTGAAGTGATTCAAAACCATCAATATAATTAGGGCACGGTGGTGCCATTGTGCATCAACTCTTAAGCAATCATCATATGACTGAAGTAATCATGCTAAGATGAGTAAAGCCGAGAACAATAATAATGTTGTCTTGCATATAGAACACTTGGATTCGATTGCAGGGAAAAACAAGGCTCAATTACCTCCTCGTTGCTGCGACCACACTTCTTACGGCAGTTTGCAGTCCTGAGGGGAAGGCGCGCATAGCACCTGCAAGGATATTGCAAGATCACAATCTTAAGAGGCTGAAGAGCCACACAATGCCACACATAACAATTATAATGGAAGGGATGGCAAACAACACAAAACTTAGAAATAAACAAGCACATGTAAATGTTGATTAGACAGTGATCAAATATTTTTGCTGTATTTAGCTTAGCTTATAAGGTAACTGTGCAGATCCTATGATTCACCCCTGAATTTAACAATGATAACTCTACAAACAAGGGATGGCTGCATACCGCGATTTTTTTCTTTCAAATGGTCTACTGATATGAACATTGTCAGCAGTTCATATAAATCAATTAAAGAACATTGTTCTTTTCTTTTTCTCTACAACAAGAAAATTTAATGTTTAATATAAGCTTCAAAAAAAGAAGAAACTGTGTCCTGAATTGCTGGTATTTCAGCATACAAACATCATGGCCTATAATTAAGGAATTTCAACACAATACCCATTTTGTCCTATTTACATCCTGGCATTGGGGAGACATGATGTCCAGTTATTTTAGGGAACAATGCTGCATTAAGTGACCATGCTGAAACTAGAACGATAGTATTTATCCTCTAATATACTCTAATGAAATGTATTGTGCCAGATTATTACCATTGGACAAAACTGATGAGTTATCAAGGAATTTGAGATTAAAAGATGGGTACCTAAGAAGATACTGAAGCCCTTGAACTCAAGGGTTTACAAAATATCAGCAACCATGCACTTGCAGCATGGTAAAACGTGTGATTTTGTCTTTTTTTGGCAAATTTAAGGCACTAGTTGCTCGCGTCTATGAACATTGTCAGCAGTTCATATAAATCAATTAAAGAACATTGTTCTTTTCTTTTTTTTCTCTACAACATGAACTGGTGGCTAACTTTCATTAATCCAGCAGGTCATGTCAATATGTCGATTCTCTCAAAATAATTGATGACAAAAACAATTCACCAACTAGCTTGAACTTCTACATGCTTCTTGAATGAATTGATGAATGAATTCAAACAAAATAATTGATGAATGAATTCACCAACTGAGAAGATATGATGTGCTGAATACGCTTTATCGCCTCACATGATCTTTCCCATACAACTAGTCACATAATCAATGGAACTTTGATGTGATAAGAATAGACTAAAGTAAAAAAAATTTTCTCAGCCTAAAAATTTGCTACAAATCGTATCGCTAACTTTCAGCATTAGATATGATCATGTACTCAATTTCATGTACGCTGCAGGCTACTGCTCTAGATAGGCTGGGTGGTGAGGTAAGTGTGATACACTAGACATCATGCATGCTGTAGACGATATTTCACAAAATTATTTTCTAGTGAAAAAATATACCCATCTACCTCTTGAATGAATTGATGAATGAATTCAAACAAAAATGTTGCAAAAATTAGATTGGATTGACCAATAAAATGTATGCATACATCTCTGCTGCATGGACTCTGATCCATCCATGGATCACATACTCAACCAATACACTACAGAAGAATGTGCATTGACACAATTATCCTGAACTGAAGAAGAGATCAACATATTCATATGGTGGTAAAAATGGCACAGCAAACCCTAGCTAATAAACTTATTTGATTAGTTTACTTTTCCACAGAACATGGATTAACATCGCTAGCAGAACTCTTACTGAAACAAACATCCATACTACTGATAGATAGATGACGAAAAAAGCTACTGAATGAAGAAAAAAGCATGGTGCAAATCAACTACAAGTTAGTGGATAACATTCTAGAGAAGAAGCAGAGAAGTACCTGGCCTGTTGATTGTACAGAAGATTATGCAAAGAAGTGTGAGTGCTCCATATTGGTCAACTGCTGTAAGAGTATAATTGAGACAAAAAAAGATATGAATGCATTATTCATGTTGTTGTTACTGTAATTAAAAGAATATTGGCCAATGTTGGGCCAGAAACATCCAGCAAATGGGTATATTTTGTACACAACCTTATAGAATCTCAACACTTTTAGAGGCCAAGCAGCCATATATACATTTATATACTGAATACGTGCTAGTCACTACCTGCAGTATGAATAATGCTAGTTTTCTTGATAGATCAACAAAAGCCACTAAATGGACAGATTGGTGAGTTGGTTTTGTCGATTATTACAGGACTATCAGCACAGCAGAACACCGCATCAGATTGGTGAGTTGGTTTTGTCGATTATTACAGGACTAAAGAATTTCTACATATATTGTGATTCGATTGACTTGATTATCCAATCAAAAGGAAACAAACTCATGTGGATTTAAACCACACATCTTACTCAGCTGAGGAGCGTGCCGGAGGAGTGTTGGGTGGGTGGTGCCGGAGGAGCGGGAGGGGCAGCCCCCAGCCAACACACTCCCTTCCTCTCGCCCGGTCGCCGGCGGGAGGAGGCCGCCGTCCTTGCGTCGCCGCCGCACCCACACGGTCGCCACCGTGGAGGCTGCCGTCCTTGCGTCGCCGCCGCACCACGCGCGGAGAGGGAGGTCGAGGCCGGGTCGGGGAAGCCACGCCGGGAGGGAGGTCGAGGCCGCCGTCGGGAGGAGGTCGAGGCCGTCGCCGGGAGGAGCACGAGGCCGCCGCCGTCCCGCTCCCGCTCGCCGGATCGCCCCGCGCGGCTCTCGCCGGATCGCCCCGCACCGCCGCCGTGTGGATGCGAGGTGGGTGCGGGTGCGGGCGGGAGTGGGTGGGTGGTTGTTCGGTGGGGGTGGGGGTGGGGGTGGGGGTGCGCGGCGCGCGGCGCCGGCGGCGGTGTTGACCGGCGAGCGCGGGGGCGAGGGGAGGGAGGGGGTGCGGGCGGCGGCGTGTGAGGGAGGGGGATGGGGGGGGGGTTGGGTGGGTTAGTAAGGTCTAGGGTTCCCACCTCCTCAAACTGGGCCGTCCGCTGGGAAAACTGGGCCTGTGGCGGATGGGAAACTGGGCCTGCTGGCTTTCCCGAGAGCCATGGCATGACACTCGGGGAAGGGGGCTCTTCCCCGAGTGCCGGGTCCCCTCTTCCCCGAGTGCTTCACATGTAACACTCGGGGAAGTATCTCTTCCCCGAGTGCATCAACAAAAGCACTCGGGGAAATATTTTTTATTTTTTTGTTTTTTTGCCCCATTTTTTTTTGAGGTCTTCCCACATTATTTTAAACTCCCTATCAAAATTTGACTTACTTTAGATTTTTTTTGTTATATTTTGTTAGTTTTTTCTTTTTCTTGAATTTTTAGGGACACGTCAAATTTGAACTACATGTACATGAAATCATATACTTTGGCGATTCAAAAAATGATGTTCATGATATTTTGTGTATATTGAGGCCGTATCCAGTAACTCACATGAAATGTCAAGCATCTCGGGGTCGTGACATGACGAACAACTTACCGGGAAAGTGGTTCTAAATTACAGAAAATCCGGACGAAGTCCGAAAATCACGAAACTTGTCGGGGAGTTGTGTTATCACATGTATAGGTTGTGTGCAAGACTAGAGAAGATTTGGAGCAAGTTGCGACGTTTGATGCCTACAACTCACACACCTCCGGGTGTGTTATCATATTGATCACATGTGGAGATGTATGGGTTTTAGGCACCCGACGTCCCAACTTCCTCGAAATCTTCTCTATTCTTGCACACAGCCTATATATGTGATAACACGACACCCCAACAAGTTTCGTGATTTTCGGACTTCGTCCGGATTTTCTGTAATTTAGAACCACTTTCCCCATAAGTTGTTCGTCATGTCACGACCCCGAGATGCTTGACATTTCATGTGAGTTACTGGATACGGCCTCAATATACACCAAATATCATGAACATCATTTTTTGAATCGCCAAAGTATATGATTTCATGTACATGTAGTTCAAATTTGACGTGTCCCTAAAAATTCAAGAAAAAGAAAAAAAACTAACAAAATATAACAAAAAATTTAAAGTAAGTCAAATTTTGGTAGGGAGTTTAAAATAATGTGGGAAGGCCTCACAAAAAAAGGGGCAAAAAAAACAAAAAAATAAAAATTAGTTCCCCGAGTGTCAAGCAAGGCATTCGGGGAAGAGGTCCTTCCCCGAGTGCTTGTAGCCGGCACTCGGGGAAGATGTTTTCCATTTTTTTTGCAAACGGTTCCGTGCACCGTCGCCGTCAAATCCTAAATTCATTTTGCGAGTGCCCCCTTCCCCGAGTGTTGCTCTCGGGGAAGATGACTTTCCCCGAGTGCCATGGCCTTCGCGACACTCGGGAAAGGCCCTCTTCCCCGAGTGCTTATCTTCCCCGAGTGCAACACTCGGGGAAGATTGGCTTCCCCGAGTGCCCGATTTTTGGCTCTCGGGGAAGTTCCGGGCACTCGGAGAATTACAGTTCTCCCGTAGTGAGAGATTGTTATTGATAATCCAGTGTTTCAAAGTCGCTGCCTAGGAGATGCCTACGTGTCCAAGCGGACCCAGCTCGCCTTGGGGAATCATTCCGCCTTGTCGCCCAGGTCATAAGGTGTACGCAGGTTGCCTAGGTCACCTAGTCGCCTTTAAAACACGAAGATAAGCTAAATTTGTTACTTAGTGCCATGATACCGTGGTTGAATCAGTGTGATTCTCTGTTCTGGAATCACATATATTTGGTCTATAAAATCAGTGTGATTATCTGTTCTGGAATCACATATATTTGGTCTATAATGCGTGCCTTTTTACTCCTGTTCAAATAATTCAGTGAGAATAAGTATTTTGCTGATGGTTTTATAAGTTGCATCAAATTTATGTGTTATGTCATGCATGCTCAATCAAAAAATGCATCACATGGTTCTTTGGGTGAGATCTGCTCTACACAGCTTCAATAATTCAGTGAGAATAAGTATCTTGCTGATGGTTTTATAAGTTGCATCAAACTTATGTGTTATGTCATGCATGCTCAATCAAAATATGCATCATATGGTTCTTAGCTCTTGAATGATGTTAATGTTGCATGAATTATGTGAACTGCCAGTCCTCTAATACACCTTAAAACAATATGGGAACCACATAATTGGAAAATTTTGTTCAAAACCAGGGGTATAAAATATAAAGTCTGAAGCTAAAATTTGCCATAAGCATGGACAAACATGATGGAGCTACCTAAAGACATCTGGCGCATGGTTTAGCATCATTGAGTATATAATTTAACGAATGGGTTCTTGATACTTTATCCTTCTCATGAAAGAATTCTCTGACCTCTGGAATTCCTCCCTTTAAGGTTGAACGTGGAATCGTCAGACACTGGGCATGTGCAGATTTTACAAATTTGAGTCAACGATTGTCACACGCCACCTTGTCACTGCTGTTGTAGATACATGTGTGGCCATCGGAATGGTAAAGTCTGCATTCTTTCTTTGAATAAGGCAATCTAATAATCACACAAGACACATCTGACTTCGATTATCTGCAAAATAGAAATTTACCCCGTCACCAATAATGGAGGCCCAGGCAGCCCCTTCTGATATAGATGGGACTTTGGTGGAACTGGATCGGAGGCTCAATGATCACTTAACCAAATGTGGAAGGGAGGGAGAACAGTTAGGACTTCTTCTTGTGATTCTGCCAGAAGAAACATGTTATTATGGTATGGAAGTTATTGCTGTGTCAGATTTCACTTTGATTTTGTTCATTTTTTGAGTGACAGCCGCATTTGATGTTTTGCAGATGAAGTGGAAGGGTCGTGTAAGAAGCTTGGGATTACATTCTACCATTGTTATGACTGGGAAGCTACATATCCAAGCAAGGGGCATCTTAAGAGAATCGCATATGCAATACAGTCTAAGGTCCTCCTTCCCTATTCCATGTGATTTTTGTTTGCTACATACTTATCATGTTTTAGGTTTATTAATCAGGTTGTAATGCATGATGTACGTCTTCAGCGACTAGCCTTACCCCTTGTGTCAGAAGCCCCAATGCTTATTTTTGGTGCTGAAATCTTCCGTTGTACGCCAGGAGACGAGGGTTCAGACTATATTTCATCTGTATGTCTCTTTCAGTAGCTAACATTTCCTTGTTTCGTTTTTTTCTACTTTCCAGTGGGTGATCTTTTTTTTTTTTGAGCCATGTAGGTGGCGACTTCATTGGACTGGCCAAGATTCAGACGTTGTACTGTTCAACTCTCACATGATGCAGGGACCACCAATGTGTCTGCTACACTTGGTTACATCACGTAATTCTGTGTTTTATACAATCTCTGACTACCCATTGCCACATCATTTTTTTGGGGAATTAACATCCTTTATTTTTCCAGTGAGTTTATTTATTCATTCAGCAAGATAAAAAAGAAAACTGTAGAGAAGATAATCTTCTTCAGGTAAGTACCTTTGTTCCTTCCATATTTTGTCCAGTTGAGTCAGATATGCTTACGCAGTCGTACCTTGCACAGAAATGGGTTAAAGGATGGTCAATCTGACAACTTTTGCTATCAAGAGATGAGTGCTATTAAAATGGTAGGAGTACAATGTGATTTGCTCTCCTGTATCTGATTTGTTTGGCTAGCTCATTTTGATGTTTTTTTGCTTCCCTTGAAAGTCTTGTGCCTACATCAATGGATATGAACCACGCATCACATATGTGGTTGTGTTGCCTCATGAAAAGATGGAGTTGACCAACAAAAGTGGTTAGTGTGACTTAGCTTCTGAGTGCATATCCGCATATGCATGCCCCATATGCATGCCGCTTCTCATAGCTTTGGTAACTGGGGTGCTCTTTTATAGGACCTACTGTGGCGGACATGACTGGGTATAAGTTCTGGTGCCATCATTCTGGTGGCAAGGTAATGTGGATTTTAACTTGCTGAATCCATGACTGTCTGTTCTTAAAAATGCTATTGAGCTATTATATTGGTTGCCTGAGGAAAACTCTGCACTGGTCTGTTATCATGTTGTTCATGATGAGAACAATTTTCCTCATGGTGAACTTCAATCTGTAACCTCTAAGCTTTGCAGCATGTAAGTTTGAACTACACCTTTGGAATTGCATTGCTATAACCCACTATTAGTTGGCACCTCTGAGCATTTGGTCGTTGTCAAATGCAGCCGTGATCGTCGGGCCTTCCCAGAAATAGACATTGGTAATAACTTAGCCATGACTTGCTCTCCCTCCTTGCTCTAGCTGTAGTAAATGTCACTATTTTAATATATGCCTTGCATATTGGATTGCTTCCATTATACTTACAACTTATCCACCTTATCCACTCATATAGTTCCGCAGGCCTTCTACGCTCGGCATGATGGAATGGCAGCTCTTAAAGAATGGAGAAGAGTGAATCAACTGGAATTTGAGAGCAACTGAATCCAGACATGTATCCAACTTCTTTAAGATGCTTTGTGCATTTTGAACTTTGCGTGCCAGCGGGTAAGCTGAAAAACGCATTTTGCAAAGACCTGTGATCCTTGTGATTTGTGAACTGTCCGCAGCTGTCCTGTAAGGTCCGGTTGGGCAGTAGGCACTAAAGGCCAGGAGAAGGACCAGCATCATTAGATGAGATCATTTTGTAACTCGGTTTTCCGGAACCATATCATTCTTACTAAGCACTCCTGCGGTCTAGAAACGATCTCTCTGCTCCGGTTATCAGGTGGGAATATTCACCGATAAATTGAGGTTAATTTGAACTAATGTCAACAAGTTGAGCTCCTTGACAGAAAATCAAATTCAATTGCTCTCAGATCGAGCTGAAAAAGCAACCTGGGATGTGAAATTTGCCACAACTCCTTTGCGTTCCATTTTGATTCTGAAGGTGCTTTCACGTTCACCGTCACATTTTCATACTTCAGCTGGCTTTAGATTTCATTAACATCCGCTTCGTATGGCTTATCGGACATCAACCAGCAGCATTTTTCTCTTAGAGCAAATCACTTTTCTCTTAGAGCAAATCAGCTACCAGCTATCAGTTAGTAGTACATTTCTCTCATAAACAATTCAACACCAACCAAAAGAATAAGCTATAAAGAAGCTTCATTTCTCCTCGGGCTAGCAGCAGTAATGGCCTGCACACGACATGTACCGTAAGTCCATGTGATCTACATGAAGAGCACTGATGAAGAGTGAAGAGTTCTTGGGTGATTTTCCAAGACCTCTTGACCAAGGCAAAAATCTAAAAACGAAATGGCAATTATCACGAGAAGCTGCAAAAGCATCTGGCGGTCTGTTCGCCGGCCGTGTAGCGTTCGACGTGTGGCGTCGTAGGTGTGAGGCAGTCACTGATTGGCGCAGCGCGAGCAGTAGTGGTGCTGCCGGAGATGGAACGGGATCTGGAAAAAGTTGCGTGGCTGCTGGTGCCGGGTAAATGCAATGCAAGCACACCAAATGTTTCTGACGAAATCGCACGAGAAATTCAGAGTTGGTGCCAAATGCCGGTAGATTCAGAGTTTGAGATCATCCAAATGTTCCCAAGTCAAGAACCTGACGCAAAACTTCGCTCGAGTTGGCTGATGCCTGACGTTTCAGTATATTCTACTAGAAGTTTGCGAAGAGGCCAATTTCTTCACGAAGGCTCATCCATATCGTATCGGTTACGAATGCACTTTATTAACCTCATCAAGGAAGCATATGAAAAGGCAGCACATCATGGCTTAATCATGAACTGCTCCACTAGAAGGAGTGAAAATCTTGATTAAGGCTATGAATTAGTCTTATCACTTCATTGTCTACACTAATTTATAAACTTATCATCTTCCATGAAAATCTCCCTATAAAAAGAGATAGTATGATCAATGAGAATTACCAATTTTCAACTATTCACTTGTCTCCACACTTTATTTTACAACACATTATCAACAACTCTTCTACTGAGAAAGAGGAGGGAGCACTAGCGATCTTACGAGTGAGATGACACCCAAAGAGATTGCCGGAGTTTGAAATCCTTGCTCTCGATGGTTTCAATTTCCCTTCTTGGGCAATGGATGTCAAAGTGACTCTATCGACCCTCGGACTATACATTGTATAGATGACACAGCCGACGAGGCGGTTACTCCTCCAACATATAGATGACACAGCCGACGAGACGGTTACTCCTCCAACATGTCAAATTTCTCCGCCTTCAAGGTGATGAGAAACCATATCCATCAGGATTTAAAAATGGAGTACATGTATGAGGAGGACCCACGTGTTTTGTGGTCATCTCTAAAAATCGTTATGAACAACATAAAGCTATCATCCTCCCCGAGGCAATGCATGAGTGGAACCATTTATGTCTACAAGATTTCAAAATTGTGGATGAGTTCAACCATGTCCTTCATAAGATATGCTTTAAGCTCCGATTTTGTGAGAGAGAACCTACTGAAGCGGAAAAAATTGAGAAGACTTTATCTACTATGCTCCCTTCAGAAAGGATTATCACTCAACAACATCATGAGAAGAATTTAACAGTCTATTCTTCGCTCATCCAGACATTGAAATAAGCATAAAAGAATCATGAACTCACAGTGTGGAACTCAAATCAGCGCCCATTGGGCACTGCACCACTGCCTGAAGTACATGCAAACGCGAAGAAAAATGGACTCAAGGGGAACATACAGACAGGCAAGGGCAAACACAAGAGAGCCAAAAAGCCACGTGGGAACGTCCCAAAGGGAAAGGTATTTCGTAGCCTAAAAATGAAAGTAGCAACAAAATCACCTGCTATAGGTATGGTTGCAACAATCATTTTGCTAAGAAATGCAAGACCCTAAACATTTGGTTGAACTATACATGAAGTCTGTGTGTCGTACACCGGAGACAAATAAGTACGAAGCACACTTCGCCTCTCAAGCACCAGAGACTGGATCTATGGACCCCATCCCTCATGGAGTGGGACCAAGCAACACCAAGACTCCGTCAAGTGGAGATGAAGACTTCATGGATGTCGACAAGATGCTCATGGAATACTGTGACAACCCGCCTAGGAAAATACCATACTATCACCTAAACCAATCCACTTTGGTCATTAAGCGATAATAAAGTACCATCCCGTCGTTGGTTGCCGGGTCAAAGCTCGGTAAATCACTTGGGAATCACACAGAGGATTAAACATATGCATTAAAACTCACACGAAGGCGAGCCTAGGGTACAACACAAATTAAATCCAAATTGTACCCCTAAAGGTTAAATTATTACAAAATATTGTTCATGACATGATAAGTAAAGGTTCAGAGTTCGAAAATAGCGGAATAATAAACTAGCGAAACGATAAACATCACAGGAGGTCATCCGTGATGCCATCACCCGTCGTCATCCACCCATTCCAGCTCCCAGCCGGGTGTAATCTCACCAGGGCAGACAACACCTGCAACAACATTTATATAGCAAAGCTGAGTATACTAATACTCAGCAAGACATAACTGATGGGTGATAACTACATCACCAAACTCTAGAAATGAGAGGCTTTTTAGCTAGTAGAGTTCTTTTGCTGAAAAGCAACAAAGAGTAGGTCCTTACTTTCAAAGTTTTAACTCAAATTCTAGTTAATTACCATTTCTAAATGAGCCAACTACTTCAATCAAGAATTGTGCAATAGAATTAATCCACACAGTAATATTCACACAGTTCCATCATTAAGAGATATCATGGCCAGTTGATTAAGCGGTCTCAGATAACAGTGAGAGGCCGACAGTCGATTGAGTAATAACCTTGCAAGGTAAACCTACACACACGGAAGAGTGATCTCACTAAGAGTTCACCAACCAGGCAGTTCCCAAACATCCTCGGCTTGGGATCGAATCTTACAATCTGGTTACAAGGCTATCTGGCATGCCCCACATAGTACATCTAGTCTCACACATGTACCCACCTCCCGGTTGCAAGTGGGGCAGGTGAATACTCAAGATTAGTAATAGTAAGATCCTACGCCGTCTCATTAAGGTATTAGGCTTACTAGTCCCATTCCCGACAAGTGCTTCGTACGTTCAAAAGTTTAGCCCATGAAAACCACTAGACTGGAGCCCAAATCCCATGCTCTTACCACATGAGCAATCCATTTATAAAGATCTTATGATTCCAACATAAAAACCTATTCTCGCGAGTGACGAACATCACTTGACTTTTACCGGTCCTATAGCATAGCAGCTATCGACCTAGTATACTAGTGAAAGAGCATAGGTACCTAGGGATCATGCATCTAGGGTTTCAATTCAACTCCTGAAATGTAAATGCACAATCATAGCAACGGTAATTGCATAATTTTAAAAGAAATGGGTTAATGATCCGGGGCTTGCCTTCTCTGGCAAGGTTGGCCTTGGGCCCTTTTGGACTTTGGTCCAGGTCCTGAGCTACGTCCACATACTGCAGCTCACCGTCAGCTCCTTCATCTCCCCCTTCCGGCACGAGCGTATAGCTACCGTCGGGAAGATCTACACGAGGATGCAAATGCAATATTTAATTGACGATTTTCATTTAATTAACTATAGAACAACACCTAACAACCATGGGGTGCATGGTTGACCACATTCACTTAGATAATAATACATTCAACATACTCTTCCAATAAAGGAACAATATGCGGTTCTTGATTATTTATTCTTTTTAATATTGACTGTGTACATATTTATGTAAATAATTTAATTTAATTTCACAAATAGCAAGGGGTGGTGACACTTAGCCTTTAGCATGATTTACCACACATACATAGGGTCATTAAGTGTGGTGTTGGTGCTTTTCCAATTTAACTTAATATTAAGCTTAAATTTGCTTTTATTGCTTTTATTCATAAAATAAATTTATAAAATTCAATTGGTGTTTCAAAAGCACTAAAGTCCTAGGTAAAGCCACTGAACAAGAATTTTCATTTACATGAGCTATAAATTAATTATATCACAAAAGACAAAATTCTAGTTACCAAAACAAGATAAATGCATATAAAAATAAATGCACAACAAATGGATTCCAACTTTCTCTCACTAATTTTCTGACTCAAAACAAGGCTAAGAAAACAACAAACATACCAAGAGCTACTCTAGATCTCGAGCTATGCATTTATATTTAAAACTAAGCATAATTCAGGAATAAATATTTCTGATATATATAAAATCATGATTAATTCACCAGAGATGCATTTATGCATAAAAAGATCACAAAAGAAGTTGAGCACAAAAATCTATTTATTTTTAGCTACAAAATCATTTGGACAGATTCATCATAAATACAAAACAGTTCATAATAAAAGATCTACACAATGACTCTGTGCAATTTTTGGTACAGAACCTAGGCATGGCATAACTCACAACACATCCAAAATTCAGCTAAAGAGCATTTGTAGATTTTGAACTACAACAGATCTAAGTTTAATTGTATTCAATTTTTTCATGCAAAAACTAGTAGCCAAAAGTAGGGTCATGCTTTACAAAAGTTGTAAAGTTATTCACAAGGAAACTAAAAAATTGAGTTTGTATTTTTTCTGGTTTTCTAAGATTCACCCAAAAGCCTATACTACTTAAGATTCTATTTGCCTAAAGGTCCCTGGAAAAATCTGCACCTTCACACAAATGCCCTTGGTTTACAGATCGGCCCCTAGAAGGAAACTTTCCTTTACAATGTGGTCCTCAGCGCAGCCGGCGGCGCGGTGGCCGGAATTTCGATGGCTCTGGCGGCGTGGTCGGTCGGGGAAGTGGGGAAGCGCGACTAGGAGCTCACCACAGGACTACCGGTGGCCGGAGTTGGGGCGGGGATGACGCTGGTGAGTCTGCGCGGCAGAGCCAGGCGGCGGCCGCGGCAACTTGAATTCCGGTGAAGGGGTGGCGTGTCCAGGGCAAGAAGTGATGGTGCGAGCTCTAGCAGGTCCTAGATGAGGGGCAGGGGTGGTCACACGGTCGAGGGAGTGAGCGGGAGTAGGAGCTCAGCACGGCGGCGGTAATGGATGCACGGCGGACGCTTGGGCGCGTGCGAGGAGGACGTGCGACGCCTTTTATAGGCGGCGAGCACCCTGCGGGAGCGTGGAGGCTTAGCCTCAAAGCAAGATGAGGCAGTGAGAGACATGGGTACCCATGGGTCCCCACCGACCAGGGTCCTGGAGGTCCCTGTCAAGTGGACCCGACCTGTCAGAAGCCCCACCGACCCGCAAGTGGGCCCGGAGACCTTATCCACAACCCCAGCGACCTTGGAAGACCTTGGGCGACCTCATCTAGATCACGGAAGACCCGCTGGGCTTGTGGCGCAAGCTTCTCCCCTAGGTCGTGGCGCGGCGCTGCCAATAGGTCCGCAGATCGCGGAAGATGACCTTCCTAATATGTAATTGACCCCGATGAGGGTCCACTGACCTTGAATGGAAGCCCTAGCCCGCTGGCCATATAAGGCGGCCTAGAGCTCAATTCAAGGGGACTTCCCCATTCACACCTAATTCCACCGCATACTGGACGTAGGGTTTTACTCTCAAGAGGCCTGAACTAGTCTAAACCCTTTGTGTCTCTCGCCATTCTCGCCATATTCCGAGTTCTCCCTGCAAACTACCACCTACGCTCGTAGGTCCCGATACCCTCCAATCAACCTACAACCGCTTGGGTAGCCCCCTAGCGGATCTACCTGGTCTCGCCCCCTAACAGTTGGCGCACCAGGTAGGGCGATCGGGAACTCGCTGTGCAGCATGGTGGCCCGATCTGGTGTTGTCTTTCCGGCGAGCATGGCAGACATCCACACCAACCCCGTGGAGATCTGCTTCAGTTCCTTCACGGCGACCTCAACCACACTGGCGGCGGCGACATCCCCGATGGCCTCCATGGAGGTTCCGGCGACACCCGCAGGCGCCCCCGGTTCCGATCAGAAGTCGAAGACCCACCCGCCCAAACCCTATGATATCGTTCAGGGAATGGAGTGAGTCATCAACATGATGGAGGAAACCCTCCAAATCTTTGAGAGACCCAGTGCTCAATTCAGGATGCGTCGCGTCGCGTCGCGAGACCTTCCCATTCGGTCTGCGGCGGCTAAGTCCTTCAAGATCCAATCTGGGTGGCGGGAGTCATCTGGCGACCTCAAGATCGAGCCTCGCGCCCGCCGTGATCCACTCAACGTACCGTGCACCTACCACAAGGGCGCACGACACACCCTCTGTGGCTGCCGACTGCGGAAGAAGATCGATCAGGAGCGTAGTGCTCCACGCAGTACACAAACTCCCACGTCTCCAGACGTCGGCGATTTTCAGAAGATCCGGGTCCGTGTCTCCCCCAACGACTAGAGTTCCATCCGGCGGTAGGTCCTGGTGGTTTTGGCGAACAAACCACCATGGGTCGGCACGACAGACTCCGAGTAGGCACATCAGATCCAGGGCAACGCCAACCGCGCCCAGAGGCGGGCGGAGGAGCCGCGCCAGGCGGTACCTCCATGCGCCCGCGACCTACGCCTCGAGTTCAAGAGGCAGGGCTGCCGACATTCAACAGCCCTCAGGCCAACTTGGGCACCGCTATGGCGCGTCTTCAGTAAGACAACCCGTCACCTGAGGCCGAGGCTGCCATGGCTTACCTCCGGGTCGCTACAACCTTGGTGGAGGAGAAGAGCGCAACATCCAAGTCCACAACGTCCTCGTCGAGCCGGCATTCACACAGTCGATCTAATCGACCTGCGCACAACAAGCTCCCCACCATCCAGGAGGAAGTCAACCAACCTCGCGTGAATGCCACAAAAGACGGCGACCTACGCGCCAACCTCGAAACGAACAGACGTGACCGTGACGGTCGCGGCTACATCGACCAACGCCATCGTGAGCGCGAAGAGCGGGAGCTTCGACGTTGTCTGGACTACGACCGCGAGTACAGGCCCCCGGGCGCCGTCCATCGCATCATGGAGCGTGAAGAGCGCGATCGCCACGACGTCGAGAACAGGCGACGTGCCCAGTACGAGGCGGACTACGACCACCCTGAGGGTCCGGTACCTAACCAGGATCGCCAGCGCAGATCCCAGGTCATGGCCCCTGCGCAGAACGAGGGCGGCGCCCGGGTCGGAGACAACGACGATGACTTGGCCATCACCACCTTCCCTGTGTTGCCCCTTGTCTCCGATCGGTCGCCTACCCCGACAACTTCAAGCCGAACATTCAGAAATACGACGACCACTCTGACCCCAACATCTGGTTGTCGACCTACTACGTCGCTGTCAAGGTGGCCGACGACAACTTCGATCACATGGCGGCCTACTTCCCGCTGGTCCCGGCAGGCAGCATCAAGTCATGGGCTGACATGTCCTAGGCCTTCACTTCAAACGTCTAGACGACCTATAATCACCCTGGAAACACCTTCAACCTCGGGAGGGTGACCATGAAGACCAGCGAGCGGCTTCACGACTAGACCAACCGGTTCTTCGAGAACCGCAACACCTGCGTTGGCGTCTGGGGCGACCAGGTCGTAGACAGCTACAAGAAAGACGTCAAGGACCACAAGATCTTCGAGAAGATCCATGAGTCAGGCGCCACTACAGTCGTGTCGCTCATGGAGGTTGTGAACAAGCTCATCAACACCGACGAGGTGTTGGTCAACCAGTTTGACTCCGACGCCAAGTGTGACGCAGGGACCTCCGTCACTGTGACCGATCTAGGCTCTAAGCTCCGCAAGCGACCTTCAGAGGTGCTTGCGGCGGACGGATGGCGACCTTCGATGTTCAACGTTGATGAGTTCAACACGGAGCTCAACAGCCCCTGCATGTTCCACGAGGAGGCTACTCACACCGTTTGTGAGTGCCAGCAGCGGAAGAGGGCGTTCCGCATGCCCAAGGACCCGAAGCGATCCAAAAGCGACGACGACCGGTCATCTTCACGTCGCTACAACAACAACTGCTGTGATGATCGACGTGGCCTCGCAGACAACGATCGCCGTGACGACCAGTGACGTGATAATCCACTGCCAGAGGACCGTCGCGACAAGCGCGACCTGCCTCCCCCACCGGAGACAGGCAACCCCAACAACCCATTCCAGCAGGCCAAGAGGTCGATCAACAAGATCGTCGACAGCTTGAAGACCAGCTCGAGCGGGATGAGGTACCGCAAGGATAAACATGAAGTCCGGCTCATCCACACCAAGCCATCGTAGCCCCTGCGTTGGTCAGAGCAGCCGATCACGTTCTCCAGTGCTGACCACTGGGTTCACATCCCAGATCCCGGGTCCTACCCACTCCTCGTCGAGCCCATAGTTGAGGGTTCCCTGCTCCCTCAGAGCCTTATCAACAGAGGAAGCGGGCTCAATGTTATCTTCGTCGACACCCTGAAGAAGATGGACTTCGACTTCAAGAGGTTGACGGAATGCAATGAGCCCTTCTTCGGCATCGTTCCCGGCAAGGCGGCCTACCCCTAGGGTCGGGTCTCCCTCCCGGTGACGTTCGGTAGGAGGAGAACTTTACGGAGTACCTTAGCTTTGAGTTCGCTGACTTCAAGTCTTCGTATCACGCCATCCTAGGTCGCCCCATGTTGGCCAGGTTCATGGCCACCCCACACTACACCTATCTGGTGTTAAAGATGTCAGCTCCCCACGGAGTCCTCACTATCTACGGTGACCTGATCGTCTCGTTCAAATGCGACAACGAGGCCTTGGAGGTCGCCACGACGAACACTTGCTTCGACGCCTCCACAGTCATGGTCGCCGAGGCCAAGAAAGGCGCCTCAACCGACCTCACCGTCCCGGAACAGAAGCGCACCGAGACTACCCTGGATGCCATGCCAGCAACGAAGAAGGTCTGTCTCGGCCTCGCCGATCCAGTGAAGACGGTGGTCATCGGTGACAACCTCGAGGAGAAATAGGAAC
Organism: Cenchrus americanus; assembly: GCA_947561735.1. Classification (NCBI taxonomy): domain Eukaryota; kingdom Viridiplantae; phylum Streptophyta; class Magnoliopsida; order Poales; family Poaceae; genus Cenchrus; species Cenchrus americanus. Next base: position 23,857,064 of record OX387241.1, on the reverse strand, counting down.
TCACTCTCACCAGCTTCCTCCGGGAGAACGCTGAAATATTCGCATGGACCCCGTCGGATATGCCAGGTGTTCCAAGGGATCTGGATGAGCACTCTGTCGACACATCTTATCCTATATATTTATAAGTCAACTTAGAATAGGGTGCCACTAACAGTTTTTCTGGAGATTTGGTAAATTATATAAATCCAGGAACCATTCGAGAAAAGTGCTAAAAGAATCAAATCTAGAAGACTCCTGGAGGCTCCGGAACTCAACGTGACTTGGCACCCAAGAAATAAGCATCTAGAAGAAGCGACGGACCACCTGGCCGAAGTGGGCCCCGAGGGGGGGGGGGGGCACCCCAGCCCGATCGTCCTGGTGGTGGGGCCGGTCGGCCTCCCCCGGGCGCCACCTCAACCCTACTTCCAGAAGGTTCTTCCACCGTCTATGAGGAGCAATCTGAACCACTCGTTAGCTCGGTTTGATCAAATGGCGCACGTCTACCCCTCAGGGCTATATAAGCAGCCCCCTACCCCCTGACAGAGGCATCTGGAAACCTGAGTTTGCATACACCAGATCAAGTCAACAAGTCAGAGATACTACGCCCTAGAAACACCACATACCAGAGTAGCTAGCTAGACTAGATCTAGGAGGAGGCAAGGCGTCTACTTGGCTCCTGATCGTCTAGAGGCTGATCGAGATACCGATCTAGCTTCGCCCTTGTAAGTTCTTATCTAGTTCCTTACATTTGTTATATAGACTGTTGACGGTGAAATTCCGTCAACCTAGCCATGAGTTTTCCTTTAGTGTTGGCATAACTTTTACACCTTATCCATTGGTACTAACCCCCTTGGTATAACAAGTTCGTTCGTGCATGTCGGTTTTGGAGTTTAGTGTTTATGCAGGGTTTTAGTGTTGAAAGCAAGACTTCTGGGATAAGTTCATCAAGCACCTTGTGTCAAGACCTTGAAGCCCGTTACAAGTCATGCAATGAAGTAAACATGACTCCAAGAAGCCCAGGGACCAAACCTGAGAAGATGGAAAACGAGGACCTAGTCAGAAAAGTGCCGAATCTTGCGGGACAAGGAGCTTCATCCAATTCGGAGAGAAACTGATGACAAGGGCCCACATGCAGAAGGGGGAAGGATCTAGAAGACTCGGGAACCAACGTTGGGCGAAGGAGGCGGCTAACTGGGCTGAAGTGCACCCAGGCCGGTCGGCACAGCCCACTCCGGGTCCTTGTCAGCTCCCCCTCTGACCTAGCCGCCATTCAGGCTATTTATAACCCCGAGGTCAAGAGCCACGTATGAATCCATTCGTCATCGGCCGCTGAGGTGCAGAGAAGAGAGGGACACCATCTGGGAGAGGAGAGGGTCGAGCTAGTTGACTAGGGTCTCCCTAGCCGACGTGGGAACCATGCAAGGAAGACCACGTCGGAGTTCCCGGAGCTAGAAGCAAGATCGAGGTAGGATCCTGGTGGTGATCTTGATTCATGTATCGTATGTAATGTTGAATTATCAAGTTGCAATCCGATTTCTAGCGATCAAGTGTTTCTGCTATGTCATTTATTTCGATCGGCTTTTCGTATCTTAAGATTTATTCTCGAGATAGATCACCGAGGACGTTCTTGTAGCTGTTCTAGTTTGTCTAACCCTAGTTTTCTTAGATTTGTTTTTACTTTTCCTTTTTTGTATATTTTGTTTATCACTAACCCTAACAGGAGATGGACGACTACCTCTCCAACAAACTCGATAATTTTGTGGATGATCCAGAAAAACTTTACAGGCTAAGGAGACGTGAAGCACAACAAGCTAAAAAGCTAGATTTTGTAGATTCAAAGTCGGAAGACGAAGGATCATTGGAATCTCCAAAGAATTCACCACCTCAAAGTCCTCGGGAGAATTGACTTCCATCGATGGGAGATCAACCGCAAGAATGCAAGATCGGGGAGCTATGCACCCCAGACATCATCGACCTGCCAATCTTGAACCTCATGGAGATCAAAAGACCGTTTGAGATCAAGACCTCTACAATCCGCATGGTGCAACATTCACCCTTCACCAGTAAAGAGGATCCGAACCTTCACCTCCAAGCATTCATTCAACTATGTCAAACCTTCAACATGGACGGGGTGACTCAAGATCAAATAAGGGCGAGGCTCTTCCTGTTCTCGCTACTCGAGAAGGCTTTGCAATGGTTCCACTCTCAACCGGCGGAGACAGTGCAAAATTGGAATGCGTTGATGAGGGCCTTCATGAAGGAATACTACTCGCTGGGTAAAACTCAAAGCTTGCGTAATAAGATTGCTACTTTTGCTCAATATCCTACGAAAACTATCTCATAGGCATTCGAGCGCTTCAATGAGTACACTCGGGCGCTTCCACATCACAAGTTCTCGAAGGAGGACCTCGTGCAAAAGTTCTATCAAGGACTCACCATGGCGTCAAGGACGATCATCGATGCATCGGTGGGAGGATCTATCATCGAGCTTACGCCAACCAAAGCTTTCATTCTATTCAAGAAGGTCATGGACATTGACACGTGGGTGTCATCCGGACGCTTACTTCCAGTTCAACCCACGGGGAACGTCAAAGGAGTCTTGCAAGTGCAGAAGGAAAACATACTTGAAGGCAAGATCGATTCACTCATGCGGAGGTTGGAGAATATGGAGATAGAAAAGAAAGAGGCTCAAGACTTAAAGGCTGTCGAAGAAAGATCCACATGTGAAGAGTGCGGAGAATATGGCCATGTCCACAAGGATTGTCCAAACGAAGACAAGGTGCTCGACTACATGAGGAAGGGAGATTTGCCGAACTTCTGCTATGGGCAAGGTAGACCTCAATTTAATGCAAGCTCGTCCATTCCAAATTCGGTTCCGCTTCGTATACAATTGAAGGACTTCATGGACGAGCAAGCTAAGATCAACAAGGATACCGTCACCATGTTCAAAGCCATGGACAAGGTGTTGGAGAACATTGATAGCAAAGTGACGGAGGTCGGAAGCTCCAACCATCAAGTGCTCAACATGATGAAGTTACTCGAGACGCAAGTGGGAAAACTTACCGGGCGCCTATCCGCTAATGAAGGGAAGCTTCCAGAATAACCTAAAGGTCCCAAAACGGCGAAGGCTATTCAAACACATTAGGGAAAGGAGACCGAAGACCCGAAACATTTCGCGGGAGCAAGGAAGCCTAAACCATCCGCCGAGGCAGATGAATTTGCTAAGGAGGAAGTTACGGAGATCGTCACTGAAGAGCCCGAGTTCGAGATGCCAGGAGAAGACACGAAGATACCACAACTCAAGCCACGCTACTTCCGAGGTAAACTTGATAACCACTTTGAGAAGTTTGTAGAGGTTGTGCGTAGACTTAGCATCAACATGCTGTTATTGGATGCCCTTCAAGTTCCTACATATTCTCATTACTTCAAAGATATCCTTGCAAATAAACATGAGATAGCAACACTTGGGGTAGATCATGTCAAGATGTCCGAGCAATGTAGTGCCACTATTGCTAATGGACTAGAGAAGCAAAAAGACCCCGGATGCCCGACAATTCCATGTTCCATTGGTTCATTCAAGTTTGAGAAGGCATTATGCGACCTTGGAGCTAGTGTGAGCATCATGCCAAGGGATGTGTTCGAGAAGCTACGCCTACCATTGGAGCCTACGGGTATGTGTTTGGAGTTGGGTGATAACTCCATTCGCTATCCCTTGGGCATCGCCGAAGATGTGCCCGTGAAGGTTGGACATCACTTCATCCCCGTCGACTTCGTGGTACTCGATATGTGAGAGAGGGAGAAGCTACCACTCATCCTTGGGAAGCCTTTCCTCAAAACCGTGGGAGCTACTATTGATGTTGGCAAGGGGGAGATCAACTTCGACATTAATGGCGAGAAGAGTTCTTTCAAGTTTCGACCATGCCTCGAGGTATGTAATATGATTGAAGTTAAATATGTTCCACCTCATCGTCGCGTTGTTAAGGAAGAACCAAGGAAGAAGGAAGAGCCGAAGAAGAAGGAAGCGAAGAAAATCAAGGAAGTTGTTGCATCCGTCAAGACAAAGGAACAAAAGACGCATGTGAAGACCAAAAAGATGACTAAGCCGGAGAATAAGCCCGTGCCCAAGATGGTGCAGAAGTGGGTACCCAAGACTGCAATGCCCGCAAAGAGCGTTGATCCGAAGTAGTCAAGTGAAGAAGTCTAGCCATGGACTATAAACGAAGCGCTAGGCGGGAGGCAACCCGTTTCGTCGAGTCAAGAATAAGCTACCGGGAGGACAACCTGATTCCAGGTTTTTCGAGTCTTTTCAAGTAATTTAGTTTTGAAATTTACTACGCAAGATATTAGACTTAGAGTGGTTGAACAATATTAGAGACATAATTCTTGGTTGAATATTTTGTTTGGATCATAAACCCTTTACATGAACCATCCTATGTGTTGTTTGCTTCTTTTCGAGAAACCAAAACAAAATAAATTCAGAACCTAACTCAACCATTCATCCTCTTTATTATGTTGTGGTTGACTTGTTTTACATGCTAAAAACACACGAGTAGAGCTACGACTTGTATCTAGATGTTATTTAAATTTCAGCATGTGGTAGGACTCGCGTGAACTAGACACTCAACTTTTGGTTGTTTTAAAAATCTATATCCTTGGTTTCTCTAAGATTAGAATTTTTCTAAGCCTAATTTAATTTTATTTCATTCAAAATCTCTCTCATTTAGCCAAAATTAGAACTTAAACCTATGCCCCCATGATCAAGTCGGGAAAAGTTTGCTCTCAACTAATGAAGGTGAACAATACCGGTGAGACCGATATAAATGTAGTCAAAACATATTTTTGACTTACATTTGTTTTTAATGGTTTAAAAACTTCTCTAAATTTATCCTTGAGCTCTTCCATAGCTCTGAAATTATTTTTAATTTTCGAAATTAGAGGAGTGCTTAGCCTTAAGACATGCTTAGAGGGAGGCAATCTAGTTAAGTAAATCATGCATGCACCATGATGCATCATTGGATGCCCTTTCAACAACTTTCATCAAGACCACATGCAAAGGACAAGCATGGGTGGGCAGCAAGCATTGTTTTGCAGGAAATTCATGGTGGCATGTGAAGCAACGGAGCATGGACATGACTCAAAGCAAAGGCATCAAGTGGAAGGACCAATAATGCAAGCAAAGGAGTGGATGAGAGAGTTTGGGCGGTGCAACTAGTGGAGCACGCCGGCACGAAAGTCACAAAGGGGAGATCATCACACTGGAGAAAACCGAGCTAGGGAGAGACACGAGGCCACCCAGGCCGGTCGGCCCAGGCCGGCCGGCCTCCCCTATAAATGGCACCCCTGGTGCTCATCTTTGGCAGGCAAGCAGCTCTTCCCTTTCTCTATTTGTGTGCTTGAAGTTTTCAGTCCAGAACCGCCTTAGACTTAGCCATCCTTCCCAAGTTAGTTTAGCCCAACAAAATCACATCCTTAATCCACCTGAAGTCCATACTCCGAAATAATTCTTAAGTGCTTTGTTACCGGTTAAAACCCCAGAATTATATTAGAGAGAAGAGTGCTGCAATCATGTGGAAGAAAACCACAAGTCTCTTCACCAAGAAGAAGGGGCCGTCGTCGTCCAAGCCATCTTCGACGACGTCTTCGAGGAGGCACTCGGTTTCCGAGTCTCCTCGGAGCATGGAGGAGGACACGACACCGCCAAGGAGGAACGACACTCTCCTCCTCGGTGGCATGAGAGCAGCAAGGAGCTCGTCCATGAGGTTTACCGAACCTCAAGGGCGTATTGAGGAGCCGCCTGTCCCACCTCGTCGATCGACCTATTCATCTGCTCCACCTCCGTACACTCCATGGTACTCCGCATATGGCTTCATCATTTTGTCGGAGGAGGAGGAGAAGAAACTCTCTCGTCTTGAGAAGAGGCTTGTGGCAAACGTCGATTTTGACGATCAAGCTCTCACCTCATTGGGTTTTGGCACGAACATTTATTTTATGTTAGGGCACCTAGGATGGGTGCAATTCTCCAATGGGGTGTCGTCAAATACCCACAAGGAATTTGCCTTGGAAATTTTGATGACCATGGCGCCTATCCTTGATGAGGGGGTGCCAAGTTTATCATTCCGATTGGAGGGGATTCAGCAAGTGGTTCCCTATGAACATATTAGGGAGTCACTTGGTTTCCAAAAGGGTGCTCCAGAGAAGGTTGACATGCCGGAAGGCATGTTGGATATATTTTGGAATTTAATCTCCGGAGAAGCCCACCAACAAAGGAATTCCATCCGGAACCCCATCATCCAAGTATTTCACTCATGGATGTGTAAAAGGATTTTGGGGAGGATGAGGGAGACGAATGTGACCGACATGAAGTTAAATTGGCTTTACTAGGCTTTAATTGCCAGGCGGCCAATAGACCCCTCCTACCTCATGATCAACTGATGGTGTTGTGAGGCAACATCGGGATCGGGAGATATTGGTTCGGGGTGCTACCTCTCCATGTTGACCATCTTCTTAAGACCAGGAATTCCAAGAAATCTTGAACATCTTCTACCCGGGACCTCTCTCGGATATGAATACATGAAGCAAGGAAAGTATATTAGTGGACATGAGAGAGGAGGCTTTAAAGTGGCCAAAGTGAACATACCCCTTCCGGACTCAAGACTAAGACTCTTCATTCAAGGGAAGGAAGATTGGTTGGAGGAAGGACTCCTTGTGTCGGCAAGGAAGAATAAAAGAGGAAGAATTGTAGAGGAAGGATCCTCCTCGGCACAAGAGAAAGGTGCACAACAAAACTATGTGCCACCATTCAGAGGAATTCCTACACTGCAAAGCAAGCATGGGGGAGTGGTGCAGCCATGCCCCCACAAAATTATGTGGTGCCAACATAACCTTTGCGGAGCCCTATGCACAATACCCCCAAACACAACAAAGTGTGGCCATAATTGGAGGATACGCTGTGAGAAACATGCAAAACGTTGCAGCCATCCAATCCAATGCGGCTCAATTAGGTGAGGGCAATGCAAATATTGCCTATGAGCTTGGGTGCCTTCACCTAGTACCGCCGGATCAATTCGTTGGAGGGGATGTACAAACCTATTATGAACAAGGGTACAACTACCAAGATTATGTAGTGAACATGGCCTCATATGCCATTAGTTCGAGTTTGATTTTGGTGATTCATGACAACATGATCATTGGGACTAACCATATTGTTTTAGCATGTCTTTGTAGACACTTATAGGTCCCAAGGATGCAAGAAAACCACATGCCAAAATGAGAAAAACAAGGGTCAAAACCAAGCAAGAAATAGAAAAGAAAAGACACCGTCGGATGAACCAACGGTACCTTAGAAGCAAGCGTCGGTGCAATCGTTGGACGAGTTGGTACACTAGTGAAACCCTAGGCACTGTCAGATGAACCGACGGTCCATCCTTTAGTAGCGTCAGACGAGTTGCAGAGGAAGAGCAAGGAAGACAGTAGCACCGGATGATCCGACAGTCTGAGTGGGGACACCGTCGGTTTATCCGATGCTCAGTTTGAATTCATACAGAGATGCGCCATGACAAAGCCTTCAGCACCGGATGATCTGACGCCTTGGTCAAGGTAAGCGTCGGTCTATCCGACGGTCGAGTGAAAGCTAACAGAGGTGACTTGGACGCGGGGTCTTCAGCACCTGATGATTCGACGTACTGTCGGTGCATAGCGTCGGAGCAGTTGTGTCAGAGAACCTCAACGGCTATGTGACGTGGGAGGGGCACCGGATGAACCGATGCCCTGGAAAAGCATAGCATCGGTTCATCTGACGCTACCTTTTTCAGCAACTTTTAGCCAACGGCTAGTTTGATACCTTGGGCTATTTATACCCCCTCCACTCACCCATTTGAGGTTGCTGGATTGTGTGGAAGTGAAGAAGAGTTCAAGACACATTGAAGATCATATCCAATCCATCCAAGTGCTTAATTGCTCATCCTTAGACTTGCATATGCTTTGTGTATGTGCTTAGTGCTAGGCTTAGCTTAGAGCTGAGTGAGTGCAAGGTTGTGCCAACCTTGTGAGGTGATTCTTGAGTGAATCAAGTTGTACAAGGTTCGCCAGAAGCCTTGGGGACTAAGTGCCTCACTGGAGATCGTCATCGACCCTCCGGCTTGGTGTGGAGCGGCGAGGACACTTTGTGCGGGGGACGTGGAGACCCCCTTCCTTAGTGGAGAAGCTCCTTAGTGGAGGCGGCATCAAGGTGACCAAGGGAGCTTGGCAAGTGCCTAAGTGTCTAGCCTTTGTGGCGAGTCAAGTGGTGCTCTTGGGAGAGACTTGGTGACCGGGAAGCAATACTCTTGTGTGAGTGCTTCAACGTGGACTAGGGGTGGCTTAGTGCCTAACGATACCACAGGATAAATCGCGTGTCAAGAGTTTTCTTCCTCTCATTCCCTTTACATTTCTGCATTTAATCTGGGATTGGCTATAGGTTGCAAACCTTGTTTTGGGATGGGAGTTTCACACTAGAACAACCCTAGTTGCACATATAGATAGTATGTTCTAGTTTACCTTTGTGCAAAAATAGCGAAGTTATAGGTTAAGGTTTTAAGTTGCCTAATTCACCCCCTCACCCTCTTAGGCTAACAAGCACCCGATTCCTTACAAGTTGTATCAGAGCAGGGACTCACTTCCTTCACAAGGAAACACAAATTCGATTGGTAAATTGTGAAAACTGGTTCATTGGAACGGTTAGGCTTCACCGCCTAGTGAGTTTCTCTATAGAGGTATGAAAGGGGTGTATACCTTAGGTTTGGCTCCACATTTCGATGGCACGGGCTATCCTCGGTGGAAGGTTCTCATGGAGGCCTATCTCCAAGCAAAGGACCTTGATGTTTGGAGAGTCACCGATGAGGGCATGAAAAATGGTACTAAGAAGGAAAAGCAATTTGATGTGATTGCTAAGAGTATCATTTTGTCCTCACTAGATGTAGGCGTTTTCAATAAAGTTTTTACTTGTGAAAATGCTCATGAGCTATGGAAAACCATCAAGGAGCAAAATGAAGGTTCAAAAGAAGTTGCTAATGAATGCTACGATTATCTCCTTGAGGAATTCAATAGCTTTAAGCAACTTGCAAATGAAAATGCCGAATCTATGTACTCACGCCTAAATGTGCTTGTCAATGAGATCAATGCTTTAGGTGTGAAGGACATCACGGACCTGAACATCAACCGCAAGATCCTTCAAAGTCTCCGGAAGCCCGATTATGACTTGGTGAGGCAATCATCTACGAGAAGAAGCTCGAAGATTTGAAGCCATCTCATATCTTGAGCAAGATCATGGCACATGAGCTTCAACTCATGCCCAAGTCAAAGAAGGCGCCCCAAGAAAAGCCCCAAGAACCATCCTCTCCAACTACAAGCCATGCTTTCTCAAGCCAACAAGAGAAGATGTTAAGTAGGATGGCTACTCATGGAAGCTCAAGCGAGGATGGTGGTGATGATGGTAACGATGGAGATTCCTCAAGTGATGAAGAGGTTGAATCCATGGTGGCCGAGTATGTGAAGAAGATCTTTAAGTATGTGAAGAAAGTCAACATGTACGGCTACAACGTCCACTTGAGAGAAGGGCGTCATCATCAACACATCAAGTTCACCAAGATCAAGCACAAGCCCAAGAAGAAGGTGGTCAAGGAGAGGAGACCAAGGCAAAAAGCAACTATCGCTGTCCGTGAGTGGACAAGTGGTGGAGAATCAAGTTCTTCTAGCTCAAGTGATGAATCAAGAAAGAACTTCACCACCCGCTTCATGCAAGGTCCTTCATCATCATTACACATGTGCCTTATGGCCAAAGGTATGGAAAGCAATGTAAGTGATGATGAATCCGACACCACATCTCTTGATGATCTTGTTGAGCTAGTCCATGAGCAAAAAGGAATTTTTGAGAAACAAGCTAATGAAATTAAAGAACTCAACGCTCTCAATGATCTTAGTGCGACCCTTGCTACAAATTATGAACTTTTGTTGTGCAAATTCAAATTGCTTAGCAAGGAGTATGATGAGCTAAAATCTATGCTTGAGAGCAATGAGACTAAAACAAGTAATTCCTTTGAGTTTGATGAATCATCTATCCCTTGTGCAATTCCTATCTCCAAGGTAGATGCTTCAACTTCTTGCATTGATTTAATTGATGAATCTTGCTCACCATCTTGCAATTAGAATGTTGTTGTAGAAACATGTGATTGTATCATAGAAAAAAGATGAGCTCAAGCAAGAAGTGAAATGGCTCCGAGAGATGTTGGCAAGCTTGTTGGGCAAGGGCAAGAACGATGAGGAACAAGTGGACATCTCTCAAAACATGAAGAGCAAAGTCCAACCTTCTCAAGATAACCGTGATCCCATGGTGAAGAAGCTTGAGAAGGGTGAAACCATGACTTTCTACAAGTTTCATGGAGAAGGGCACAAGTTCTACAAATGCCCTCAATTTGTCAAGAAGATGGACAAGGATGCAAAGAAGAAGTTGAACCCCACCATCAAAAGCTCCCTCATCTACACCAAGCCCAACCGCATGAACAAGACCAAGAGCAACACCTACGTCATCAAGAAGAAGGCTAATGGCAAGGTGGTTGCACACAAGGTTGGGAAGATGAATGAGGAGCGGGGTTGGAACCAACCCATTTGGGTGCCCAAGGAAGTCATCATCAACATGAAGGGGACTTAAATGGTTTGGGTTCCAAAGGCCACTTGAAGGCCATGAGTGCGGGGACTTGGGAGGCTTGGCACAAAGAAGTTGGGGAAATTCATCCCTACAAGCCAAGCTTGCAAGTTGGACATGTGTTGCCCAAGTTCCCCGGTTGAGGTAATGGAAACTATAACTCATCTCATGTATCATTGTAGCTCCATTGCCTTGTTTAGGTTGCATTTATTGCAATATTTACATATGGTAGGTTGCTTGTGCCATGTGCTAACCCATGAGCAACCTACATGGTTTGATTAGTGTGTAGGAAAGCTACACTTGCTCTTTCATGGTGCATGTTTTCATGTATATCTTTGCATCATGAGAAAGCTATAGGGTTCGTGTAACACCCTAATTTTACTAAAAATTTGGCTTTATTAAAATTTGCTAGAAACCATTTAATTGCTTAAGGATTATAAGGTTGCTTTATTTATTTTTAGGCATTTAAAACTTTTCTAAAATAAAGCTAATGAAATCTAGGAGTTAATTGTTGCATTCATGCTGGTGCATTTCCTTTGGTTGCTGGAATTCAAATTCAAGGTTTGAATTCCATTTGATTTGAACCCTTTTTAATCAAACCCTTAAACCCCTACCCATTTCCCTCTCCTACCCCAACCCATCTAGCTAACCAGCCCAGCAGCAACAGCAGCAGCCCGCGACCGTGGCCCAGCCAGCGCGGCCCAACCCCGCAACCGCCGCTGCCGCGCTCGCGCAAGCCCGCCTAGCACGCGGCCCGGCCCGGCCTTCCGCCCAAGCCGCCGCCAACCCGTTTTCCCCCCGCCCCGCCGCGCCGCCGAGGGCGACGACCGGCCGGGGCCCACCGTCATCCCCTAGCTTCGCCCGTCTCCGCCCCGGACTCCGCCGCCGCCGCGCCACCCGAGTCCGACCCGCGCACGCGTCCCCGTGCGTGGCCCGCACGCCAAGGCCGGGCTCCGGGCTATTTAAGGCACGCCGCCGCCCTTGGAAGCCCTACCCGAGCCGCCCAAGCCAACCCGCCGCCCGCCGCCTCGTCGGAACCCTAGAGCGCCGCCGCCGCCGCCGATTCCCCGGTTCGCCGCCGCTTCGTCGCCGTGGAATCGCCCGGGAGAGCCGCGCAAGGAGGTGAGCGAGCCTTCCGTGCCGCTTGTTGACGTCCCCGAGCACCCCGTCTCCTTGGAGCCGTCGCCGGAGCTACCTCGCCGCGCCGCCGCGTCGACCCGCCGCTCCGTCGCGACCCCCGCCGTGGCCGTTGGCCCCGCTAGCTTCGCGTGCTCGTGTGCCGCGCCTAGACGCTATCCGCGCCTCAAGCCATGGCCAAAAACCCTAGATTAGGGTCTTCGCCGGCGAGCCCACCGCCGTCCGCCGCCACTCGCCGACGTCGGCTGCGCTCCCCGCCGCCCTCCGCTTGCTCGCGTCCTCGGCCGCCGGATCAAGATCCGACACACCGGATTCAACCCCGTCGCCCGCGCCGCCCACAAACAGCAGCAGCCGTTGGATCTAGATCAAGCCGACCCAAGTCAGCCAGTCAAACCCCGCCGGCCCTGGCAGTTTTGCAGAAAAGCCCCTGGGTTTTCCGATATTCACAAAAATACCCTTCCACCTTAGAAGTTAATTTACAGTTTAGTCCTTTTTCTTTATTTTAGCCCAAAATCTTTTCAAATCTTTACAGTTTGGTCCCTACACCTTCCCTAAGACATAACTTAGTCGTTTTAGCTCCGATTTTAGCGTTCTTTATGTCCACGCGTTCGTTTCGAAGCGTAGATTAGTTTTATGCTACTGTTTAGATCTGTTTGATCTGTTTGGTGATTGTTTTATTTATTCCTATTGTATGCTTGTATGTGATGATTGTGGACCGTAGAGAGCGATTCGTTCAAGGGATTTGAAGATCAAGTCGTGCAAGAGTTTGAGCAGCAAGGCTTTGTTGAAGGCAAGTATTCCTTGATGCATACCCGTTTGTCCTACATAACATGCATTTAAATTCACCGTCTTTACTTTTCTGCTTGCATTAATTTGATGGGAACCTACTAAGGATCATGCCTAGATTTTTACTACCCTTACCTTGATACCGGGAATCAAATTAATCTTGTGGTAGCTATTGCTTAGCATGCTCAACTTGGAATTGGTATTAATCAACTTGGATACCTTTTGTTATTCTATGTTCCGTTTATGATCTTTTACTTTACAAGACCACTTTAATATGTTAATCGGAACATGCGAACCACCCAGAAAACAGTACAACCACAAGAACTAATGGGCAATGGTCTTGGTGAATAATTAGGAACTTTAGTTTGGGATTGTCTTACCCGATAAGGACAAGGGATCGGCGGTGCTGTGGGGTATGGACTCGCTCTAGCGAGAGGGTTGGGTGAGTTATTCTTTTATGGTGGGGTATCTACCTGCTAGGGGACTTTATACCTTGCTAAGCGATCCGGACCTTGTGGGTCATAACTTGCTAGGGAACCTTTGTAAAGGCCATGTAGCGTCCCTATGCAATCACACCTCGGAAGTGTGATATGGTGCCTTGCAAACACCGCATGGTTGGGTCCAAAGTTCTTCGGAGCTTTTACGTCGCTTGTGGGTAAAGATGTATAACCTCTGCGAGTGTTAAACTAATCGATTAGCTGTGCTCACGGTCAAGAGCGGCTGGACACTCACATGATTAAATTATGGAACTTTAATGTTTAATTGTTGTTTTATTCTTTATTTATGATGCTTATATATTATTAATTGGGTTGGTATGAACTTACACCTTTAGTAATCAGGTTGCTAATAAAACTTGACCAACTAAAATGCTAAAGTGCTTGAACCTTAGCCATCCACCATATGGCCTTGCATGTTATGTTGTTCTCTCTTCTTGAGTACGATATGTGCTCACGCTTGATTATTCTCTTGCATCTACAATACCGGAATTCTTTGCTCGGATCGGGAGAACTTTGAAGATATTCCGGGAGATTTCCGGGGAGTTCTAGGTGCGCGTAGTCTTCAGTCAGCTGCCGTGGAGGCATTTTGTCCGCTGCGAGAACTCGTTTATTTAAGATTCGTTTAAGACTATGGTTTGTAATAACTCTTTATTCGTGTGGCACTGATTTTGGTATTCATAATGTCTAAGCGTGTGTGTAACTTGATCCTGGTGCACACGTGATCAATGCATTCGGTTTTGCCTTTAAAGCTCGGGTGTGACGAGTGGTACCGGAGGCTGTGTTGATCGTAGGAACGCTAGCCTAGATAGAAATGGTCGAACTAAGGATTTTATACTCATAGAATCTTTCTCTTACATGCTTGCTTTATTCTTATTAACCTTACTCTTGCCTTTTTGCCTTACTCTTGAGCTATCTGCATTCTTTACCTTGTGCTTGCTTTATCTCTCATCCTTTTGCCTTACCATCTTTCTCATTCTGCACTGCACTACAGATGGTCCGTAGTTTGAAGACCTCTCAGGCTGGAGCAGTCCATCAGTATGCTCCACAAGAACAGTACAATGACTTGCATGATGGAGACACAGACGAGGAGATTGAGATGGAGCACGCACCTATGGTTTTCCCTAACCTTATCATGGTGCACGACGATGAGGAAGATCCGGAGGAGATGATTCCGGAGGAGGATGAGCTAGGCCGAACGACCAAACCTAGAGGAGCAAGCACCATGATAAGATGAGGATCACCTTGATCAAGAGATGGAGGAAGAAGAACAAGAGCAAGAGGAGGAAGGCGAGGAAGCGATGCGGGAAGTGTACCACTACAGAGCTGATGGAGTAGGCATTCCCATGGCAGACCACCTGAGAGCGATGGTACTCCGCCTGGGCTATGATAAGGCCCCTGTTTACCATTGTGAGCTGTGGACTCATCCGTGGTTCGAGCCCCATTGGGACGTTGCTGCCATCTTGGAGGAGTACATTCCATGCCGTGGAGTGAAGGAGGTGTCCAAGCATCATGATGTGGCTCACAGGACTACTATGGATGCTGGGATAGAAGAGTTAGCTCGGAGGGCGCTCTATGTGCTCTCTCACAAGGAGCGTGACAGGTTGGAGGATACCTACTGCCGTTACACACCTTTCAGAGCAAGTGGGGAAGCCAAGACTTACATCGCCCCGGCACCGACCTATGAAGGAACGGCGAACAATGTCCGGAGTCTACTTGCGGCTGTGAACACCGCATTGGATGATGCCAACAACACTCTATATGCGGCACGGCGAGCAGATTTTCACTCCGGAGACGGAGGCGTGCCTTGGAAGCCGCACTTCGAACGGGGAGCGACCGAAGCCCATGAAGCCACGGAAGGATGTACCTCCCCGTCACCCAAGAGGCCACACTACGACTCCCCTGACGCCCGCACAGATTCCATGGCAGAAGATAGTCCTTAGGTTTAAGATTAAGGATAGGATCTCTTTGTAATCGCTAGTAGACGATCGGTAAAGTGTGTTTAGTTTAGAGGTGTGGTTGAATGCTTGATTTTGTGCTTAATGTATGAGTTGAATTTTTGGTTGAGTGCAATGTGTTGTGGAGTGATGACCACAACGACATTGGTTTAGTAGTAAGTTTGTGGGGGTTAACTTTCAGTCTCAATCAATTATCTATCTTAATCTTTTTGTCCCTTTAAGTTTTCCCTTAATGCAAACTCGAGATCCCTAAATCTGTTTGCGCAGCTTTCTGAGTCAGCTGCACTGTTTTAATTTTATCTCAAGCCACAGAACTCCGATCGCAGTAAAACCAATTGGGAAAGTTCAAGAATTTCGTGACTGATTTTCTGTGAAAAATTCAGAATATTTGGATGGATAATCAGAGAGTTATGACTGAAACATTACAGACTCACGAATCTGTTAAACACTGCTGACCTACCTGACTTGTTTATTTTATAACCAGAGTTACACAACTCCGATTGAGGTGATTCCAGTTGGAGTAGTTTCTTCATTTCATTAACTTTTATCAGTCCAAAATCCATAATTTTTGGTTACCCGCACTGAGAGCTATGCCTGATTGTTTGGAGTCAACAGAATCTGTCTTATCTGAATATCATTTCTATCTTATCTTTCTGAGTTTAACCCTTGGTGCAATCATCTAAAATAATGTCCCTAACACTCAGATGGTGAACACCAGGTCAGGGTCAGGTGTTGATCAACCAGCAGGAAGAGCACCCCAGCTAGTACAAATGGATCCCGCTATGCAGCAATTCCTGGAGGCATAGACCCAGCTCCTCCAGAACTTGACCAACACCGTGACAAACTTGCAAGCCCAGGTCAACAATCCACCGGTGCCGCCACCCGCGCCTCGCAACAAGCATCGGGAGTTCATGAGTCATCACCCTCCTGTGTTTACTCATGCCGCTGACCCACTTGAAGCTGAAGATTGGCTAAAGACAGTACTGAAGATGCTCACTATCTGTCAGTGTGACGACAGAGAGAAGGTCCGTATCTTTGCGGGGACGACTTCAAGGATCTGCCGGCCGCTTGGTGGGATGCGTATTCGCCGCTCATGCCGCCCCCGAAACTATCACTTGGGAGGAGTTTACCACCAACTTCGGGAGCCATCACATACCCTCCGGAGTCATGAAGATCAAGAAGAAGGAGTTCCTTTCTCGAAGCGGGGAGGAATGTCGGTGGGCGAGTACGAGAGACAAGTTCACCGAGTTGTCTCGCTATGTAGGCGAGGAGGTTGTTGAAGATAGGAAGAAGCGAGAGCTGTTCCTGGATGGGTTAGTTGGTTGGTTGCAGTACCAGCTGATGTCCTATCCTTTCCCTAACTTTCAGCAGCTAGTTGATGTCGCCATCCGCTTGGAGCACAAGCGCAAGGAGCTAGGAGAGCAGAAGAGGAAGGTCGCCAGCTCTGGGCAGTTTGGGAGTGCGTCTCGCCCGCGCTTCAACCCACCGCCGAACACCCCGTTCCGCTTTGGGGGACCGGGTGGAAACTTTGGGCAGCGAAGTCCCGGCGTCCCGCTCGGCGGTTCCGGCGGCACCGCTCGGTAGTTTCGGCGTCTGTTCCTCGGACTCCCCGCCCGGTTCCTAGCGAGTCGGCAGAGAGCCCCGGTTGGCACACACCCGTAAGGTCCGTGGCACCGCCCAATCCCTGCCACCACTACTTGCTTCAAGTGCGGAAAGCTTGGTCACTATGCCAATGCTTGCCCAAAGAGGAACCCTCCACACACTCCTGTGCGGACCCGGCAAGGCAGACAAGGAGCGGAAGCCAAACCCCGCAGTCTAACAAAGGGCAACAGAGCTATGCACGAGGCAAGGCGATGCACGTTGATGCTGAAGTCACTCAGGAGAACCCCAGAGTAGTGCTCGGTATGTTTCTAGTCAACTCTACTCCTGCCTCAGTTTTGTTTGATTCTGGAGCATCCCATTCTTTCATTACATCCCAGTTCATAGCTCAACATAATCTACCTATCAGTCCCATGTCTCGTCACATGTTAGTTACCTCACCTGGGGGGAATTGAAAGCCATCTATAAATGTGACAATGTCCATCTCAAGATTGTGGGCAGAGATTTCCGTGCCAATCTTATAATCTTGGATTCAAAGGGGATCGATGTGATATTGGGAATGGGATGGTTGACCGCATGTGATGCGGTGATACAGTGTGCTAAGAGATCAATCCTTCTTACAAGTCCAGCTGGTGAAAGGTTTGAGTTTGCAGCAGATCCCGCACCATCAAACACCAGTGCTGTGAATAAGCTTGATGGAGCAGCCTTGGAAGACATACGAGTAGTGTGCGATTATCCTGATGTGTTTCCCGAGGAGCTGCTAGGTATGCCCCCTGACCGAGATGTTGAGTTCGTTATTGATCTTTTACCTGGTACTACTCCTATCTCTAAGCGCCCATATAGAATGTCTAGTGATCAGTTACAAGAACTTAAAGCTTAGATTAAAGAATTATTGGGTAAAGGGTTCATTCGTGCTAGTTCATCACCTTGGGGAGCACCCGTTATCTTTGTGGGTAAGAAAGATGGCACACAGAGGATGTGTGTTGATTACAGGTCCCTTAATGTTGTTACCATCAAGAACAAGTATCCTCTGCCACGTATTGAAGATTTGTTTGATCAGATGAGAGGAGCTAAAGTGTTTTCTAAGATCGATCTGCGATCTGGTTATCATCAGTTGAAGATTAGGCCTTCGGATATTCCTAAGACAGCTTTTACTACCAGGTACGGACTTTATGAGTACACAATTATGTCCTTTGGGTTAACCAATGCACCCGCATACTTCATGTATTTGATGAACAAGATCTTTATGGAGTATCTGGACAAGTTTGTTGTGGTATTCATTGATGACATTTTGATCTACTCCAAGAATGAGGAGGACCATGAGGAGCATTTGAGGCTTGTGTTGCGAAGGGCGAGAGAGCATGAGTTATATGCAAAGTTCGGCAAGCGTGAGTTACGGCTCAAGGAAGTGTCTTTTCTAGGTCATATCATCACCAACGAAGGTATTGCGGTAGATCCCAGCAAGGTTAGTGATGTATTGAAGTGGGAAGCCCCTCGTACAGTGTTTGAGATCCGGAGTTTTCTTGGACTTGCTGGTTACTATCGTCGGTTTATTGAAGGATTCTCCAAGATTGTGAAGCCTCTCACTACACTGCTAGAGAAGGACAGGGAGTTCAAATGGACCGGTGCATGTCGGTCCGAGTTTTGAAGAATTAAAGAAGCGGTTAACCACAACACCCGTTCTAGTAATGCCGATCTACGGAAGAGCTTTGACATTTATTGTGATGCATCTCGACAAGGTCTAGGATGTGTGTTGATGCGGGGAAGGTCATGTTATAGCCTATGCATCTCGTCGGTTGAGGAAGCATGAGTTGAACTATCCTACGCATGATCTTGAGTTAGCGACGCAGTGGTTCATGCATTGAAGATTTGGAGACACTACATTATGGGAACTAAGTGTCGGATCTATACCGATCACAAGAGTCCGAAGTATATCTTCACTCGAAGGATCTCAATCTAAGACGGCGTCGTTGGTTAGAGTTGATCAAGGACTATGATCTAGAGATTCACTATCATCCGTGTAAAGCGAATGCGGTGGCCGATGCTTTGAGTCGGAAGGGCCACACTAACATGGCTATGATTATTCGGTTTCGATGAGTTGGTAAAAGAGTTTGAAAGGCTCAACTTGAAAGTGGTTGCACATGCGAAGAAGTGACTTTGGAAGTACGGTCCACTGCGGAGCAAGAGATACGTAAGTGGCGGCTAGAGGATCTTTGGAATACGAGAAAATTAAGAAGAGTATGCAACAAGGAGAAGCCCCGATTTCACAGAAGATGAGCAAGGAACCGTGTGGTTTAAGAACTGGTTGTGTGTACCAGAGACAGGAGATCTCAGAGAGACTATCTTGAGAGAAGCTCATGACTCAGCTTACTCTATCCATCCAGGCAGTACTAAGATGTACCAGGATCTCAAGCAGAGGTATTGGTGGTACGGTATGAAGAGGGATGTGGCCGCACATGTGGCTTTGTGTGACACTTGCCACCGGGTTAAGGCTGAACATCAGAGACCCGCCGGTTTGCTTCAACCATTGAAGGTGCCTGAGTGGAAGTGGGAAGAGATCGGAATGGACTTCATAGTGGGTTTACCCCGAACCCGAGATGGTTATGATTCGATTTGGGTTATTGTGGATCATTTGACCAAGGTAGCTCACTTCATTCGGTAAAGATTACGTATACGGGAGCTAAGTTGGCGAGCTATACATGTCCAGGATTGTGTGTCCGCATGGTGTACCAAAGAAGATCGTGTCGGACGAGAGGTACTCGGTTTACTTCTCGTTTACGGGGAAGTTGCATGAGTCTCTGGATACTAAGCTAAATTTCAGCTCAGCTTATCATCCACAGACAGATGGACAGACAGAGAGAACCAATCAGATCCTAGAAGACATGCTGAGAGCCTGTGCGCTTAAGCATGGTGGTAGTTGGGATAAGAGCTTGCCATAAAGGAGGTGTAGAACCCCGTTATACTGGAGTGAGACAGGCGAAAGGCAGTTATTTGGGGCAGATATCACTAGAGAAGCAGAGAAACAAGTTCAGATCATCAGAGAAAATTTGAGGATTGCTCAGTCTAGACAGAAAAGTTATGCAGATGGCAATCATAGGGATGTGGTCTTTCAGGAAGGTGACTATGTGTACCTAAAGGTGTCGCCTATCAGAGGTTTGCGTCGATTCAGAGTTAAAGGAAAGTTGTCACCTCGGTTTATTGGACCTTTCAAGATCCTTGAGAGAGTGGGAGAAGTGGCTTACAGGTTGGAGTTGCCAGTCCAGTTAGCTGATGTGCATGATGTATTCCATATCTCTCAATTGAAGAAGGGTTTTGGTCCTCATGACAAGGAGCCGTTACCCTTGGACGAACTAAACGTTAAAGAGGATCTCAGTATTGTTGAACACCCCATTCGGATATTGGAAACGATGACCAGGGTCACCAGGAATAGTGTGATCAAGATGTGCAAAGTACAGTGGAGTAATCATGCAGTGAATGAGGCAACATGGGAAAGAGAGGATGAGCTGAAAGCAGAATTTCCAGATCTTTTTCCCAATCTGTCCGAATCTCGAGGACGAGATTCTTCTTAAGGGGGGTAGGATTTGTAACACCCTAATTTTACTAAAAATTTGGCTTTATTAAAATTTGCTATAAACCGTTTAATTGCTTAAGGATTATAAGGTTGCATTATTTGTTTTTAGGCATTTAAAACTTTTCTAAAATAAAGCTAATGAAATCTAGGAGTTAATTGTTGCATTCATGTTGGTGCATTTCCTTTGGTTGCTGGAATTCAAACTCAAGGTTTGAATTCCATTTGATTTGAACCCTTTTTAATCAAACCCTTAAACCCCTACCATTTCCCTCTCCTACCCCAACCCATCTAGCTAACCAGCCCGGCGGCAACGGCGGCGACTGCGACCGTGGCCCGGCCCGGCGCGGCCCAACCCCGCGACCGCCGCCGCTCGTTGCGCTCACGCAAGCCCGCCTAGCACGCGGCCCGGCCGGCCTTCCGCCCCAGGCCGCTGCCGGCCCGTTTTCCTCCCCGCCCGCCGCGCCGCCGGGGCCGACGACCGGGGCCCACCCGTCATCCCCTAGCTTCGCCCGTCTCCGCCCGGACTCCGCCGCCGCCGCGCCACCCGAGTCCGACCCGCGCACGCGTCCCCGTGCGTGGCCCGCACGCCAAGGCCGGGCTCCGGGCTATTTAAGGCACGCCGCCGCCCTTGGAAGCCCTACCGGGCCGCCCAAGCCAACCCGCCGCCCGCCGCCTCGCCGGAACCCTAGAGCGCCGCCGCCGTCGGCCGATTCCCCGGTTCCGCCGCCGCTTCGTCGCCGTGGGATCGCCCGGGAGCCGCGCAAGGAGGTGAGCGAGCCTTCCGTGCCGCTTGTTGACGTCCCCGAGCACCCCGTCGCCTTGGAGCCGTCGCGGAGCCACCTCGCCGCGCCGCCGTGTCGACCCGCCGCTCCGTCGCGACCCCGCCGCGCCGTTGGCCCCGCTAGCTCCGCGTGCTCGCGCGGCCGCGCCTAGACGCCATCCGCGCCTCAAGCCGTGGCAAAAAACCCTAGATTAGGGTCTTCGTCGGCGAGCCCGCCGCCGTCCGCCGCCGCTCGCCGCCGTCGGCTGCGCTCCCCGCCGCCCGCCGCTTGCTCGCGTCCTCGGCCGCCGGATCAAGATCCGACGCGCGGATTCAACCCCGTCGCCCGCGCCGCCCGTAAACAAAGCGGCGGCCTTGGATCTAGATCCAATGGATCTAGATCAAGCCGACCCAAGTCAGCCAGTCAAACCCCGCCGACCCTGGCAGTTTTGCAGAAAAGCCCCTGGGTTTTCCGATATTCACAAAAATACCCTTCCACCTTAGAAGTTTATTTACAGTTTAGTCCTTTTTCTTTATTTTAGCCCAAAATCTTTTCAAATCTTTACAGTTTGGTCCCTACACCTTCCCTAAGCCATAACTTAGTCGTTTTAGCTCCGATTTTAGCGTTCTTTATGTCCACGCGTTCGTTTCAAAGCGTAGATTAGTTTTATGCTACTGTTTAGATATGTTTGATCTATTTGGTGACTATTTCTTATTTATTCCTATTGTATGCTTGTATGTGATGATTGTGGACCGTAGAGAGCGATTCGTTCGAGGGATTTGAAGATCAAGTCGTGCAAGAGTTTGAGCAGCAAGGCTTTGTTGAAGGCAAGTATTCCTTGATGCATACCCGTTTGTCCTACATAACATGCATTTAAATTCACCGTCTTTACTTTTCTGCTTGCATTAATTTGATGGGAACCTACTAAGGATCATGCCTAGATTTTTACTACCCTTACCTTGATACCGGGAATCAAATTAATCTTGTGGTAGCTATTGCTTAGCATGCTCAACTGGGAATCGGTATTAATCAACTTGGATACCTTTTGTTATTCTATGTTCCGTTTATGATCTTTTACTTTACAAGACCACTTTAATATGTCAATCGGAACATGGAGAACCACCCAGGAAAACAGTACAACCACAAGAACTAGTGGGCAATGGTCTTGGCTGAATAATTAGGAACTTTAGCTTGGGATGGTCTTACCTGATAAGGACAAGGGATCGGCGTGCTCGTGGGGTATGGACTCGCTCTAGCAGGGGGTTGGGTGAGTTATTCTTTTATGGTGGGGTATCGACCTACTAGGGGACTTTATACCTTGCTAACTGATCTGGACCTTGTGGGTCATAACTTGCTAGGGAACCTTTGTAAAGGCCATGTAGCATCCCTATGCAATCACACCTCGGAAGTGTGATATGGTGCCTTGCAAACACCGCATGGTTGGGTCCAAAGTTCTTCGGAGCTTTTACGCTGCTTGTGGGTAAAGATGTACAACCTCTGCAGAGTGTTAAACTAATCGATTAGCCGTGCTCACGGTCAAGAGCGACCTGGACACTCACATGATTAAATTATGGAACTTTAATGTTTAATTGTTGTTTTATTCTTTATTTATGATGCTTATGTCTTACTAATTGGGTTGGTATGAACTTACACCTTTAGTAATCAGGTTGCTAATAAAACTTGACCAACTAAAATGCTAAAGTGCTTGAACCTTAGCCATCCACCATATGGCCTTGCATGTTATGTTGTTCTCTCTTGCTGAGTACGATATATGCTCATGCTTGATTATTCTCTTGCATCTACAATACCCGGAATTGCTGCTCAGACTGGGAGAACTTTGAAGATATTCCAGGAGATTTCCAGGAGTTCTAGGTGCGCGTAGTCTTCAATCAGCTGCCTGTGGAGGCATTTTGTCTGCTGTGAGAACTCGTTTGTTTAAGATTCGTTTAAGACTATGGTTTGTAATAACTCTTTATTCGTGTGGCATTGATTTTGGTATTCATAATGTCTAAGCGTGTGTGTAACTTGATCCTGGCGCACACGTGATCAATGCATTCGGTTTTGCCTTTAAAACTAGGTGTGACAGTTCGCTTCACTTTTGTTGTCATAAACAATGTGCATACAATTAGTTGATGATTCAAACACTAAATGCACACATTTTGGGGGAGCTCATCCTATGGTTTGGTTATGGGACTAACATTGTTTCAAGCTTATCTTATGTAGTCCCTTAGCGACGCTTTCCGGTGCGGTACTTTTCGTTCTAAGATAATGCTATTTCACTCTTAATGTGATCTAACATCTCTAAAAGAGTGAATATAGCAATATGAGATTCATGCTATTGAGTCATGTTCTTGTGAGCTTATGTCTCTATATAAGTTCAAAGGCAATGTACTCATACATTCCTAATCCTTGTGGTACCCCAAGTGTCTTCTATGTAAGCTTCTTTCAAGTGGTGTCATCTAGTGATATCATTTCCAAGTGACTCTTCTCAATGTGGTGCCAACAAGGTAGAGAGGATCATCCCCCGGAGGTATGCAATGATCAAAAGACTACAAGTGATATCTACAAGTGGTAATGTAACAAGAACCCATTTGTCTTATCTCTTGTCCTTTAAGCTACCTCCTTGCATGATATGTTCTAAGCTTCCTTGTCTTACAAGTTTGTAGTTGTGCACTTGTTTTCCACACTATCTTTTTGTGCACACACTTAGGGGGAGCTTAGTTTGTATCATGTTAGTCTCATGAGCTTGTGATCCATCTTAGTTATTCTCACATTTGGTATCTTCATTGATATCACACATAAGGATCATGGTTCATGCGGCTTTCACCCTTGTATTTAACCTTTCTCTTTGAGCTATGTTTGCTAGGACTTGCTAGTTTTCTTGGACCCATTTTGCTTTGGACTTTTTGGAGATTTTATTCCAAAGGGGGAGAATGTGAGACCAAAGGAAGCTAGGTTCCAAGGATATGAGACCAAAGGGGGAAAATGTGAACATAGGAAGAGAAGATCAAAAAGGGGAAGTTTGATCTAGGGGGAGTTTGGATGATGGTAAGCATCCAAGCAAGTGTAAGTGGTTCTGATTCTATCAATTTTCACTTGTAAGGAATCAGATGCTCGTTAGCCTAAGAGGGGGAGGGGGTGAATTAGGCAACTTAAAACCTTAACCTATGGCTTCACTATTTTTGCACAAAGGTAAACTAGAACATACTATCTATATGTGCAACTAGGGTTGTTCTAGTGTGAAACTCCCATCCCAAAACAAGGTTTGCAACCTATAGCCAATCCTATCATGATACTACTCTAGGAAAGTAAAGGCAAGCAAAGATTGCAATAGAGTAAATGCGGAAACGTAAAGGGGATGAGAGGAAGCAAACTCTTGACACGCGATTTATCCCATGGTATCGGTAGGCACTAAGCCACCCCTAGTCCACGTTGAAGCACTCACACAAGAGTATTGCTTCCCGGTCACCAAGTCTCTCCCAAGAGCACCACTTGACTCGCCACAAAGGCTAGCCACTTAGGCACTTGCCAAGATCCCTTGGCCACCTTGATGCCGCCTCCACTAAGGAGCTTCTCTACCAAGGAAGGGGGTCTCCACGTCCCCCCGCACAAAGTGTCCTCGCCGCTCCACACCAAGCCGGAGGGTCGATGACGATTGCCGGTGATCCACTTAGGCCCCAAGGCTTCCGGCGAACCTTGTACAACTTGATTCACTCAAGAATCACCTCACAAGGTTGGCACAACCTTGCACTCACTCAGATCTAAGCTAAGCCTAGCACTAAGCACATACACAAAGCATATGCAAGTCTAAGGATGAGCAATTAAGCACTTGGATGGATTGGATATGATCTTTAATGTGTCTTGAACTCTTCTGCACTTCCACACAATCCAGCAACCTCAAATGGGTGAGTGTAGGGGGTATAAATAGCCCAAGGCATCAAACTAGCCGTTGGCTAAAAGCTGCTGAAAAAGATAGTGTCGGATGAACCGATGCTATGCTTTTCCAGGGCATCAGTTCATCCGGTGCCCCTCCCACATCACATAGCCGTTGAGGTTCTCTGACACAACTGCTACGACGCTATGTAGCAACGGTGCATTGGATCATCCGGTGCTGAAGACCCCGCGTCCAAGTCGCCTCTATTAGCTTTCACTCGACTGTCGGATAGACCGACGCTTCACCTTGACCAAGGCATCGGATCATCCGGTGCTGAAGGCTTTGTCTTGGCGCGTCTCTGTATGAATTCAAACTGAGCGTCGGATAGACCGACGGCGTCCCCACTTAGACCGTCGGATCATCCGGTGATACTGTCTTCCTTGCTCTTCCTCTGCAACTCGTCCGATGCTACTAAAGATGGACCGTCAGTTCATCCGACGGTGCCTAGGGTTTCACCAGTGTACCAACTCGTCCGACGATTGCACCGACGCTTGCTTCTAAGGTACTGTCGGTTCATCCGATGGTGTCTTATCTTTTCTATTTCTTCCTCAGTTTTGACCCTTGTTTTTCTCATTTTGGCATGTGGTTTTCTTGCATCCTTGGGACCTATAAGTGTCTACAAAGACATGCTAAAACAATATGCTTAGTCCCAATGATCATGTTGTCATGAATCACCAAAATCAAACTCGAACTAATGGAATATGAGGCCATGTTAGCTACAATCTCCCCCTTTTTGGTGATTTATGACAACACAACCAAAGCAAGCATAAATTTGCAAAAATTGACAGAATTAGAACCACTTACACTTGCTTGGATGCTTACCATCATCCAAACTCCCCTAGATCAAACTTCCCCCTTTTTGATCTTCTCTTCCTATGTTTACATTTTCCCCCTTTGGTCTCATATCCTTGGAACCTAGCTTGCTTTGGTCTCACAGATTATCAACACCAACCACTGGTGGAAGATTAGAAGGAGGAGCTTTAATTTTCTTTTCTTTTCCCCTTTTCTTTAATTTTCAACTTGTGTTTGCTTATGTTTGCATAGTGTTTTCAGTTTTTATTTAAATTCCAGCATGTGTGTTAGTTTGTTTTCATCATGAATAAAGTCACCACCTTGTTTTTACCTTTGGTAAAGTTACAAAATTTATGCCATGATGATATATGATTGTAATTGCCACTTTGTTTATCTTTGTATTTGATTTATGCATGATTAAGCTATTGCTCTCTTAATATACAAATCTGAATTTATCTAAATACTAGCTTAATCTTTTGCGGAAGTTATGGTTAAAATAAAGACTCATAGTGTTTTATATGCTCTCAAGTTTTAGATGGATTAAAGATGATTTTTATTCCTAAAAGTAATGCTAACCTTGTCATAAATATCACTTGCATGTTGCTCTACCTATCCAGAGCCTTAGAAATATTTGAGTGCATAAACCTTAGTATACAAGATTTATTTTTGGGTGAGTTATTGCAGGCCATGATTTCTCTGGCCCGAGACTAAGAAGCTGGTCATTGTGTTTTTGTGTATCTATCTTATTACTAGCCTTTTATTTGTGCATTGTGTATCCCCACATCGGAGATCTCACAAACCTCGCCGGACATCCACCATTAAAACCAATTATCATCTTTTGTGATTACCTCCTTGACCACAACCTATCGTTGAGTATGGATCATCAATTCAAGGAAGATCGCTAGATGGTGCCAATATTGAAGATTTCAAGTATCTCTCTAAAGGAAAAGTATTTCTGGTACCTACCTTATCTCTATCACCTCTTTGCCCGAGGACGAGCAAACGTCTAAGCAAGGGGGAGGAGGTAGGTATAATGCAATTTTAGAGTTCAAAGGGGAGCAAATAAAAAAATTGTTGAGAAAGAAAAAGAGCAAAAAATGAGAAAGAGAAAGAGAAAGAAATAAAGAAATATATATATATATGAGAAAAAGAAAAAAATGTGAGTATGTGCAAAAAAAAATAAAGTGAACTCCCGGTTCTCTAAAGTGCATTAGGAATTTTGTTGACGGTGAAAATCCGTCAACCTAGCCATGAGTTTACCTTCGGTGTTGGCATAACTTTTGTATCTTATTCATTGGTACTAACCCCCGTGGTATAAAAAGTTCACGTGTGCATGTCGGTTTTGGAGTTTAATGTTTATGCAGGGATTTAGTGTTGAATGCAAGACTTTCGGGATAAGTTCATCAAGCACCTCATGACAAGACCTTGAAGTCCGAACAAGTCATGCAATGAAGCAAAATTAACTCCAAGAAGCCGGGGACTTGATCCGAGAAGACGACAAACTCCGGGGACACGACCGGAAAAGTGCTTGAATCTTGCAAGACAAGGAGTTGAGTCCAATTCGGAGAGAAACCGACGACATGGACCTACATGCGGAAGGGGGAAGCATCCGGGAAGCAAGGGAACCGACCTCGGGCAAAGGAGCCCGCGGGGCTGGGCCAAAATGGGCCCGGCGGCCGGCCGGCCCGGTCCGGTCGGCCCGAGCCCATTTTGGGCCCAAATCCGTCGCCCTTTGCCCTAGCCGCCAATCGGGCTATTTATAGTCCCCCGACCGAGAGCCACGCGAACCGAAGTCATATTCCGCCACCGAGGAGCGAGAGAAGCTTGAGGGACACCAACTTGAAGATGAGGGTCGTGCTAGTTGTCTAGGGTTTCCACGGCCGACGTGGGAACCTTGCATGGAAGACCACGTCGGAGCTCGGAGCGAGGATCAAGATCGAGGGAGGGCCCCGGTGGTGATCTTGTTCATGTAATCATTCATGGTGAAGTTTGTAAGTGAATCCGATTTCTAGCGATTAAGTGCCTTCTCGATGATTTTGATTTCTTCTTGGTTTTGCTTCTTCTACGATCTATACTTAAGATAGATTACATAGGGTGCTCTTGTAGCCGCGGTGGCTAGAGGTGCATACCGGACCGGCCAAGTGATTTCAACTTGTTCTATCGAACTCGCCCTAAGCTCCCCGCATGAATAGGGATACGTTGTGACAGAACGGGGGTCTCGAAAGGCGGATGTTTTCGGAGTCGGATGGGAAGGCCACGATTTAAAGATGCTTTTAATGAGATTCGCTTTGCTATCTTCATCTATCTTGTTTGGAGCTACAACATAAGCATGATCTAGATTCTCTAGATTGGTTATCTCTTGCTTTCTCTTGCTACCTCTTTAGTAGATTAGATTAGATTAGATTCGTTTTCTTTATGAGTTAGTAGATTAGATACAACTTACCTTCATAAGATAGCTTACCTTGCTTTACTAGATTGAATCCTTGCGTTGCACATTGTTCCACGGATTCGATACCTTGGGTTCACCACTCGAGGGAAGAAGGGTCCCTTGACTACGACGGGAGACTTGTCCGCTTGCAAGTCACAAACGAACTTTGATACAACTATTAACCGTCAACAAGCCCCTTTTTCTGGCGCCGTTGCCGGGGAACAAGCAATCAAGATCCGATCTAGTATCGCTTATCTTTCAGCTTTTTCTTTTGATTTTCTTTTGCATCTCTTATGTTTGATCATCCCCGAAAAGAAAAAAAAAGAGTCAATCTAATCTAGTTTTGATTAACCCTAATTTCTCTTGTTAGATTTTTGTTTTATCACTAACCCTAACCGGAGATGGTTGGCTACCTCTCCAAGAAACCCAAAACTTTTTTGTGGATGATCCGGGAAAACTTTACGAGGCAAAGGTGACGTGCAACACAAGCTCGAAGGACCATCAAAATCTCCAAGGGAATCACCCCCTCCAAGTCAAGACGCCGGAAGGCCGTTCAAGATCAACGAGGATGGAGAAGATGGAGACGGAGAAAGAAGCTCAACACCTAAAGGCTGCCAAGGCAAGATCCACCGCAAGGAGCGTGAAGTGTTCATCGTGATAAAGATGCTAGAGGCAAGTGGGACAACTTGCCGGGCGCCGATGGGCAACAAAGAAGAATATCCGAGACAACTCTAAGGTCCCAAGACGGCGAAGGCTACTCAAACTCATTCGGGAGAGATGAAGGATCACACTAGAGACCATGAAGATCACGACCGAAGGACCGGAGTTCGAGATGCCGAGCCACAAGGAAGATGTTGCATCCGTCAAGACCAAAGGACAAAGCCGGCTCGTGAAGACCAAAAAAAAAAATTGACTAAGCCAAAGTGGGTACCCAAGATTGCAACGCCCGCAAAGAGCGTTGATCGGAGTAATCAGGTGAAGAAGTCTAGCCATGGACTATAAACGAAGCGCTAGGCGGGGAGGCAACCCGTTTCGTCGAGTCAAGAATAAGCTACGGGAGGACAACCCGATTCCAGGTTTTTCAAGTCTTTTTAAATTTAATTCAGTTCTGAATTTTACTACGCAAAACCTTAGACTTAGAATGGTTGAACAATATTAGAGACATAATTCTTGGTTGAATATTTTGTTTGATCATAAACCCTTTACATGAACCATCCTATGTGATTGTTTGCTTCTTTTTCGAGAAACCACAACCAAAAAGAAAAAAAAATTTCAGAACCTTAATCAACCTCTCAACCTCATTATGGTGCTTAGGTTGACTTGTTTTTCATGCTAAAAACACACGAGTAGAGCCACGACTTGTATCTAGATGTTATTTAAATTTCAGCACGTGGTAGGACTCGCGTGAACCTAGAAACTTGATTTTTGGTTGGTTTAAAAATCCATATCCTTGGTTTCTCTAAGATTAGAATTTTTCTAAGCCTCACTTAATTTTATTTCATTCAAAATCTCTCTCATCTAATCAAAATTAGGACCTAAACCTATGCCCCCATGATCAAGCCGGGAAAAGCTTGCTCTCAACCAATGAAGGCAAACTATACCGGTGAGACCGAAATCGACGTAATAAAAAAATATTTTCGACTTGCATTTGTTTTTAATGGTTTAAAAACTTCTCTAAAATTATGTTCGAGCTCTTGCATGGCTCTGAAAAATATTTTTAAATTTCGAAATTAGAGGAGTGCTTAGCCTTAAAGGGAGGCAATCTAGTTAACCTAACCATGCATGCACCATGATACATCACGGGATGCCCCTCCAACATATTTAAACCACATGCAAAGTACAAGCATGGTGGGGCAGCCAAGGCTTTGTTTTGTAGGAATATCATGGATGCATGTGAGGCAAGGGAGTATGGAAGTGAGTCAAAACATGAAGCATCAAGTGGAAGGACCAATAAAGGAGTGGACGAGAGCGTTTGGGCGGTGCAACTCGTGGAGCACGCGGGCGGGGAAAGTTGCGAGAGGTGAAATGATCGTGCGTTGGAAGAAAGACGAGGCGGGGAGGAGCACCGAGGCCGGCCTCACCTATATAAGGAGCCCTCCCGGCTCCCGTTTTCCGCAGCAAGCTTCCCTCTCCTTCCTTTGTTTGTGTGTTCAAGTTTGTGTGCTCAAAACCTCCGTAGACATAGCCAACCTTCCCAAGCTTGATAGCTCAAGAAAAAAAATCCACATCCTTAATCCACTCAAAGTCCAGACTCCAAAATAATATTTGTGTACCTTGTTACCGGGTGAAAACCCCGGATATTTATTTGTGAGGGAGAGTGCTGCAATCAAGGAAGAAAACTACAAGTCTTTTCACCAAAGAAGAAGGGATCATCGTCGTCTAAGCCATCATCGACAACCTCTTCGAGGAGGCACTCGGTTTCCGAGTTTCCTTGGAGTATGGAGGAGGACACGGCACCGCCGAGGAGGAACCACACTCTTCTCCTTGGTGGCATGAGGGCCACACAAAACTCGTTTATTAGGTTTACCAAACTTCAATAACATATGGAGGAGCCGCCCGTCCAACCTCACCACTTGACACGATCATCCGCTCCACCTCCATATGCTCCGCGATATTCCGAGGGGTATGTCATCATGACGGAGGAGGAGAAGAAGCTCGCTCGCCTTAAGTAGAGGCTTGTAGCAAACGTCGACATCGACGACCAAGCTCTCCACATATTGGGTTTCAAACGGGACACCGGTGCAATTCTCTAGCGGAGTGTCGGCAAACACCCACAAGAAATTCGCCTAGGAAATTTTCATGACCATGGCGTATACTCTTGATGAAGGAGTGCTGAGTCTCTCATTCCGTTGGAGGGAGCCCACAAGTGGAGAAGAAGGAAGACACCGTCGGAAGGGTAACCTTGATCGGTGGTGCTATTTCTAGCACTTTGATGGGGTAATCTCCTTTCATCCATGGGTTGCGATCGATCTTGAGATGTAATCACACTTTGTTGGATTATCTATCTATCATCTTGTGCTGAAAATACTTTAATGCTTAAGGCTAGCAACCATGCCGTAAAGGGAGTAAGGGCTCCATTGCTTCCTTGGATCCATTCAACACAATCCCCGATAGATTAGATTGGTTTTCATGATTCGAAATGATTGCATGTTCTAGTATCGTAGACCCATGGGCGAGTGTCTCCTACTTTCAAAAGGGAGCTCCGGAACAAGTATGTGCATGAAGCACGTGGGAAGGCTTTTGGAGTATGATCACGGGAAGAGACCATCAACGAAAAAAATACTATCCGGAACCCATTATCCAAGTGTGTCACTTTTGTGCAAGTGGATTTTTGGGAGAATAAGAGAGACAAAGATAACCAACACGGAGTTGAATTGGCTTTACTCGGCTTTGATTGCCAAGTGGCCAATAGACCCCACTCACCTATGATCAACCGGTGGTGTTGTTGCAACGTCGAGTTCGGAAGATATTGGTTCGGGGTGTTACCTCTCCATGTTGACTATCTCTTTAAAAACGGGTATTACAAGGAACCCAAATCATCTCCTACATGGGACTTCCCTAGGAATATATGAAGAAAGGAAAATATAAGAGTGAAGATGAGAGAGGAGGCTTCGAAGTGGCCTAGGTGAATTTGCCCCTTCCGGATTGAAGATTAAGACTTTTCTTGAGGGGAAGAAGATCGGTTAGAGGAAGGACTTCTTGTGCCGGCGAAGAAAAAAATAATAAAAGAAAAGAGTTATAGGAGAAGGATCTTCTATGGCCCAAGAATAAGGTGCACAACAAAATTATGTCCCACCATTGGGAGGAACCCGGCGCCGCCGAGTTACTACGGTGGTGTACCAATGCAAGCATGGGGGAGTGGTGCAGCCATACCCCCACCATTTTTGCGGTGCCCAACGTAGCCTTTGCGGAGCCATTTGCACACCTTCCTCAACCACAACAAAATGTGGCCACCATTGGAGGATACGCTGCAAGGAACATGCAAATTATTGCAGCCATCCTAACCAATGCAAACCAAATGGGTGAAGGAAATGCAAACGTCGCTTATGAGCTTTGACACCTTCACCTAATACCATTGGACAATTCATATGAGGAGTGGTCCATTATGAGTAAGGGTACAACAACCAAGACTATTAATATCAACCACCGGCGGAAGATTAGAGAGAGGAGGAGCTTTAGTTATCTTTCCCTTACCCCCTTTTCTTTAATTTTCAGCTTGTTTGCACCTATGTTTGCGTAGTATTTTCAGCTTTGCTTTAATTTTCAGTTTTTAGTTTAATTTTCAGCGTGTATCTTAGTGTTTATTTTCATCATGAATAATGTCACCACCAAGTTTTTACCTTTGGTAAAGTTACAAAGTTTGTGCCATGATGATATATGATTATAATTCCCGCTTTGTTCATCTTTGTAATTGATCTATGCATGTTTGAACTAGTGCTCTCTTAAAAATACAAATCTGAAATTATCTAAATGCTAGCTTAATCTTCAGCGGAGGTTATGATTAAAATAAAGACCCATAGTGTTTTATGTGCTCTCAAGTTATGAATAGATTAAAGATGTCTTTTATGTTCAAAAATATGGCTAACTTTGTCACAAATATCACTTGTGTGTTGCTCAACCTATCCGAGCCTTATATATATTTGAGTGCATAAACCTTAGTGTACAAGATTTATTTTTGAGTGAGTTATTGCAGGCCATGATTTCTCTGGCCCGAGACTAAGAAGCTGGTCATTCCATTTTTGCGTATCTATCTTTTTGCTAGCCTTTTATCCGTGCATTGTGTATCCCCGCATCGGTGATCTCACAAACTTCGCCGGATATCCACCCTTAAACCAAATATCTTTTTTTGTGATTACCTCCTTGACCACAACCTATCGTTGAGAATGGATCATCAATTCAAGGAAGATCGCAAGACGGTGCCAACGTTGAAGATTTCAAGTATCTCTCCAAGGAAAAATATTCCGGTACCTACCTTATTTTTCGCCTCTTTGCTCGAGGACGAGCATCGTCTAAGCATGGGGGAGGAGGTAGGTACGGTGCAGTTTTAGAGTTCAAAAGGGGAGGATTTTTTAAAAAAATATATATAATGATGAAAGAAAAAAATTCGGCGATGTACGTGACTTCCAAGGTGAAGAAAGAAAAAAAACATATATATACATATAAGAAAGAAAGAAAGAAAGAAAGAAAAGAATGAGAAATATGAGAAAGAAAAAAAATATATATATATATGAGCGTAAAGTGAACTCCCCGGTTCTCTAAGAGTGCATTCAAGGCTTCAAGTTAAAAAGATCCATTCTCATTTTCCAACCATGTGCAATCCGATAACGAGGACTTCCTTTGTGCCTCGGGATCACTCTTTGCCATTTGCACATGTCCACTCATCTAAAAGTGTGTGTATTTTTCTCTTTCCCCTCCTTGATTTAACATTATTTTCCAATGACCTTTTTGACGAGTCTCGGTAAGACCATGAGAAGCTTGTCTTGTTTTGACAACACCTCATTTATAAAATCTTGTTAGGACTAAACTTTCCCAAAGCTCCATATAAAGCCTACCACATATATATGAGAGGGAAAGGAGTAGATTATATAGGCTTGAGAGACAAGTGAGATGAGAGTTCATGAGCAACATACAAGGTGATTTAAATTTGTGAACTTGGTTTAGCTCTTTTCTTTATCTCGTTCTCTATTTCAAAAATTCGAGATCTATTTAAACTTTGTGAGCATGTTAATACTTGTGGGAAAAGCTTAATAAGAATCTACCCTCCGTAGAGATGAAGGCTAGTACATTATGGAACTTTAATGAATTAAAATTTTGAGAGCATTATGTTTTTTTTCATGTATGATCAAGTGTAAGGTTTAAACATTGTTTGGCAATGATGATATCCATCGAAGGCTTACTCGAGGACGAGCAAGGTTTAAGCATGGGGGAGATGTTGACGGTGAAAATCCGTCAACCTAGCCATGAGTTTACCTTCGGTGTTGGCATAACTTTTGTATCTTATTCATTGGTACTAACCCCCGTGGTATAACAAGTTCACGTGTGCATGTCGGTTTTGGAGTTTAATGTTTATGCAGGGATTTAGTGTTGAATGCAAGACTTTCGGGATAAGTTCATCAAGCACCTCATGACAAGACCTTGAAGTCCTGAACAAGTCATGCAATGAAGCAAAATTAACTCCAAGAAGCCGGGGACTTGATCCGAGAAGACGACAAACTCCGGGGACACGACCGTAAAAGTGCCGAATCTTGCAAGACAAGGAGTTGAGTCCAATTCGGAGAGAAACCGACGACATGGACCTACATGCGAAGGGGGAAGCATCCGGGAAGCAAGGGAACCGACCTCGGGCAAAGGAGCCCGCGGGGCCGGGCCAAAATGGGCCCGGGCCGGCCGGCCCGATCCGGTCGGCCCGGGCCCATTTTGGGCCCAAATCCGTCGCCCTTTGCCCTAGCCGCCAATCGGGCTATTTATAGTCCCCCGACCGAGAGCCACGCGAACCGAAGTCATATTCCGCCACCGAGGAGCGAGAGAAGCTTGAGGGACACCAACTTGAAGATGAGGGTCGTGCTAGTTGTCTAGGGTTTCCCGGC
This sequence comes from Cenchrus americanus, assembly GCA_947561735.1. Taxonomy (NCBI): domain Eukaryota; kingdom Viridiplantae; phylum Streptophyta; class Magnoliopsida; order Poales; family Poaceae; genus Cenchrus; species Cenchrus americanus. Next base: position 23,822,360 of record OX387241.1, on the reverse strand, counting down.
CGACGTGGGAACCTTGCATGGAAGACCACGTCGGAGCTCGGAGCGAGGATCAAGATCGAGGGAGGGCCCGGTGGTGATCTTGTTCATGTAATCATTCATGGTGAAGTTTGTAAGTGAATCCGATTTCTAGCGATTAAGTGCCTTCTCGATGATTTTGATTTCTTCTTGGTTTTGCTTCTTCTACGATCTATACTTAAGATAGATTACATAGGGTGCTCTTGTAGCCGCGGTGGCTAGAGGTGCATACCGGGACCGGCCAAGTGATTTCAACTTGTTCTATCGAACTCGCCCTAAGCTCCCCGCATGAATAGGGATACGTTGTGACAGAACGGGGGTCTCGAAAGGCGGATGTTTTCGGAGTCGGATGGGAAGGCCACGATTTAAAGATGCTTTTAATGAGATTCGCTTTGCTATCTTCATCTATCTTGTTTGGAGCTACAACATAAGCATGATCTAGATTCTCTAGATTGGTTATCTCTTGCTTTCTCTTGCTACCTCTTTAGTAGATTAGATTAGATTAGATTCGTTTTCTTTATGAGTTAGTAGATTAGATACAACTTACCTTCATAAGATAGCTTACCTTGCTTTACTAGATTGAATCCTTGCGTTGCACATTGTTCCACGGATTCGATACCTTGGGTTCACCACTCGAGGGAAGAAGGGTCCCTTGACTACGACGGGAGACTTGTCCGCTTGCAAGTCACAAACGAACTTTGATACAACTATTAACCGTCAACAAATTTCAAGGTCTCAAGATAAAAGATCCATGCTCATTTTTCCAACCATGTGCAATCCGATAACGAGGACTTCCTTTGTGCCTCGGGATCACTCATTGCCATTTGCACATGTCCACCTAGCTCAAGTGTGTGTATTTTTTCTTCCCCTCCTTGATATAACATCGTTTTCCAATGACCTTTTTGACGAGTCTCGGTAAGACCATGAGAAGCTTGTCTTGTTTTGGCAACATCTCATTTATAATATCTTGGTAGGACTAAACTTTCCCAAAAAGCTCCATATAAAGCCTACCACTTATATATGTTATGAGAGGGAAAGGAGTAGAATAAATAGGCTTGAGAGACAAGGTGAGATGAGAGTTCATTAGCAAAATGCAAGATGATTTTGTGAACTTAGTTTTGCTCTTTTCATCTCATTCTTTATTTCAAAATTTCTGAGATCTATTTAGACTTTGGGAGCATGTTAATACTAGTGGGATAAGCTTAATTAATAATCTACCTTCCGTAGGGATGAAGGCTAGTACATTATGAAACTTTAACAAATTAAATTTTCGAGAGCATTATGTTCTCTCATGTATGATCAAGTGCAAGGTTTAAACAATGAAGGGCAACAATGATATCCATCGAAGGCTTACTCGAGGACGAGCAAGGTATAAGCATGGGGAAGATGTTAACGGTGAAATTCCGTCAACCTAGCCATGAGTTTACCTTCGGTGTTGGCATAACTTTTATACCTTATCCATTGGTACTAACCCCCTTGGTATAACAAGTTCGTTCGTGCATGTCGGTTTTGGAGTTTAGTGTTTATGCAGGGTTTTAGTGTTGAATTCAAGACTTCCGGGATAAGTTCATCAAGCACCTTGTGACAAGACCTTGAAGCCCGGTACAAGTCATGCAATGAAGTAAACATGACTCCAAGAAGTCTAGGGACCAAACCCGAGAAGATGGAAAACTCCGAGGACCTAGTCAGAAAAGTGTCAAATCTTGCGGGACAAGGAGATTCATCCAATTTGGAGAGAAACTGACGACAAGAGCCCACATGCAGAAGGGGGAAGGATCTAGAAGACTCGGGAACCAACACAGAGCGAAGGAGGCGGCTAACTGGGCCGAAGTGGGCCAAGGCCGGTCAGCCCAGGCCGGCCGGCTGTTGACGGTGTATTTTGGTACACCAAGCATGTTCATTACACTGGTTTGGATTTGATTATGGAACTAACCTGCCACTAGGCACACTAATCATATAACAAGTTCATCTGTGTGCATGCATTTGGAAGTGTTGTGTTTATGTAGGAAAACATGGACATAAAGGACGGATTCGCAACAAGTTCAAAGGAGCATTTACGGAGTCTTGTTCATGTTCATGAGCTTGATGAAATCACTTCCAATGGTGGCAAGGACCGAAGTGCTACGAGGAACACCCCCGGGGATTGAAGCGTAAAAGACCGAACTTCATGCGCGGAGAACCTCCATCTTGGACGCGAGGATGACATCGGCAAAATCATGCAAGTGGAGGGGGCAAAGTGCATAATCACCTGAGGACCCACGGGAGCGAAGGGGCAACCGAACCGGGTCGAGATGGGCCTGGGCCGGTCGGCCCAGGCCGGCCGGCCCAACCCACTCCGGGGGTCGGTTCGGCCCCTCTTTCCTTGCACTCGAAGGATCTTCAACCCTAAAACCCTGGAGGCACCGCCATTCGAGAGGGAGAGAGCCATTCGCACCAGGAGGCCATCCACAAGCTAGAGAGAGAGGAGGGAGATCTCCGGAGGGAGGTCTGAAGGACCGATACGGCGAACCAGAGAGGGGGGGAGTGAATGGGAGCCGATAAAAATTCTTCTCGAAGGAGATGAAAACTCCAACAAGACGAACGCGGCTTCCAACATACGTCTCCGACTCACTACCAAGGTTGGTCAAGCCCATGTAGCCACCGGAGTGCCACCGGACCTAGGAACCAACACGCAACCTTCCGACCCGAGAAACGCGGCGGAAAAACCAAACCTCGAGTCTACGAGACCCACACCGGTCGGACCGGTGAGCACCACCGGTCGACCGGTCCCTGCGAGTGAAAGCGAGCAACTTCCACTAAGTGGCTCTACACCGGTCGGACCGGTGAGACACACGGTCGGACCGATGGCAGACCGAAAGCCCCCAAGACACCAAACGGGCCAACCGACCACCAAACGGACCCAAACTCGAAACAAGCAGCACCACGGGACAACAACGAACACACCAAGACGTTCACCCGAGCAAAAACCCACAAGGGCTCGCACCGGTCGGACCGGTCCCGAGCACCGGTCGGACCGGTGTAGCCCGGGCGACTCGGGATGAACAAGCACCCGCGGGTCAACTCCCCCAAATCCAAATCTCGATCTCCCGAATCACTCCACGGACTTGAACAAGACTTTGGGGATATCAGGAACACCTCATGAGGAGTCCATAGCCAAGTTTAATCCTACCAAAACTCGTCCAAAAAGGCGGAATCGAAGAAATCCCGCCGAAAGCACTTCCAACCCAAGAACTCAAGAAACCCCAAAATCGAGCACTTTTACTCACGGATTTGGGAGGGGAATCACAGCCCAAAGAACCACGAAGGGTTCCCACAAATTTCCCCCATCAAATCCCCAAGAGAAAAGTCCCGAAAACAACCCAAGAAATCACCGAGAGAGGGCTCTGAAAATCACCACCAAGAACAACCGGGGAAAACACATCCAAACCTTGAGGAACCACGCCGAATCATCTATACATGAAACAAAGGTTCGTACAAGGTCTAGCAAGCCGCCCGATCATCCATCCCTCTCTACAAGATCTCTCCGTGAAGCTCTCTTGCTAGTCCTGAGGAAAACCTAAGGAAAATAGGTGGAAAATAGGAAAACTAATGAGCTAGGGTTCCTCAAGTTGGCTGCCATCCTCTCACCTCTTGGGTTATATGGAGGCCACCGAATGTCTAAAATGCCCTTCTCTACTAACTAGGGATACAGGCCCCTCAAGGGCGGATTTGGAATTCTTGATGTCTTCAACATCGGACGGATGCCCGGTGACCGCACCCTGCGTAGCCTCGACGCAAGCCATGCGATCCCGACGCGTGTCCTCCGCTTCGAAGATTCGGACCGCGTCGTCGCACACGGTCGACCGGTGCTCCTCACGGTCGACCGGTCCCCCCCCCCGGTCGGACCGGTCGGACCCACCGGTCGGACCGGTGCCGCGGCCGCTGCAGCCTCCGTCTTCGGTTCTCGGTCTTGGCTTTGTGGATCAACCAAGGAACCCAGTGGTTTTTTGGTGAACCACCGGAAACCCCGCGAACTCGGTGTAGCCTTCGCCAATCTCCACTCATGACTCGGCTCCCACGTAGTCCCGGCTCGACCTTGGTTTTGAGGCTCAACCAAGAAACCGTCCTTGACTTCATCTTCTTGTTCATGCGACCATGAGGCTCGCACTTGACCCCGCTGGCCACCGGGTCCCTCGAACGAAGCCTACTTGTCTTCTCCACATCTGAAGGCCTCACCGGCAACGACCTATCGCGCTTGTTCTTCACCTGCACCAACACCAGTCAAGCCGCAACTTGCACCTGCAATACTTAGCCAAGAATCAGTCCACACAACGTTGTCAATCACTCATCACACAAGGAAGCGACCATCCACCGGTCCTCGAACCACACATGGTCCTCAAGGTCGTCCACCTCGAAGGAAGCACCCACAAGTGGAGAAGAAGGAAGACACCGTCGGAAGGGAAACCATGATCAACGGTGCTATGTCCAGCACCTTGATGGGGTAATCTCCTTATTCGTCCATGGGTTGTAATCGATCTTGAGATGTAATCGTACTTTGTCGGATTATCTATCTATCATCTTGTGTTGAATATACTTTAATGCTTAAGGTTAGCTACCTTGTCATAAAGGGAGTAGAGCTCCAATGCTTCCTTGGATCCATTCAATACGCCGTGTCCATCATAGGTCTAGTCATGAATACCTTCGCATAGTGACAGTACGAGAGGAGGGAATGGGCGAAACCGTGGTCACAACCTCGATAGATTAGATTGGTTTTCATGTCTTTAAGCGATTGCATGTTCTAGTATCGTAGACCCGTGGGCGATTGTCTTTTATCTTGATATCTTAATCATTCTCTCTAGAGTAGTTTAGTTGTTTTCTAGTTTAATTGTAGTTAGAGGTTTGAGTAGTGTTGACGGTTAATAGTTGTATCAAATTTCGTTTAGACTTGCAAGCGGACAAGTCTCCCGTCGTAGTCAAGGGACCCTTCTTCCCTCGAGTGGTGAACCCAAGGTATCGAATCCGTGGAACAATGTGCAACGCAAGGATTCAATCTAGTAAAGCAAGGTAAAGCTATCTATTGAAGAATCAAATTGCATCTAATCTAAGATATCATAAGGAAAACGAATCTAATCTAATCTACTAAAGAGGTAGCAAGAGAAAGCAAAAGATAACCGATCTAGAGAGTCTAGATCATGCTTATGTTGTAGCTCCAAACAAGATAGATGAAGATAGAAAAGCGAATCTCATTAAAAGCATCTTTAAATCGTGGCCTTCCATCCGACTCCGAAAACGCCCGCCTTTCGGAACCCCGTTCGTCACAACGTATCCCTACTCATGCGGGTAGTCTAGGGCGAGTTCGATAGAACAAGTTGAAATCACTTGGCGGTCCGGTATGCACCTCTAGCCACCGCGGCTACAAGAGCACCCTAAGTAATCTAGCCACCCACCGATCGGACCGGCCCGCGCTGCGGCTCCGTCTTCGGTTCTCCGGTCTTGGCTTTGTGGATCAACCAAGGAACCCGGTGGTTTTACGGGGTGAACCACCGGAAACCCCGCGAACTCGGTGTAGCCTCCGCCAATCTCCACTCATGACTCGGCTCCCACGTAGTCCCGGCTCGACCTTGGTTTTGAGGCTCAACCAAGAAACCGTCCTTGACTTCATCTTGCTTTTCATGCCACCATGCGGCTCGCACTTGACCCCACTGGCCACCGGGTCCCTCGAACGAAGCCTACTTGTCTTCTCCACACCTGAAGGCCTCACCGGCAACGACCTATCGCGCTTGTTCTTCACCTGCACCAACACCAGTCAAGCCGCAACCTGCACCTGCAATACTTAGCCAAGAATCAGTCCACACAACGTTGTCAATCACTCATCACACAAGGAAGCGACCATCCACCGGTCCTAGAACCACACATGGTCCTCAATCTCCCCCTTGATGAGTGCATTGACAACACCCACACGAAAGTAACAAGAGAGAAAAGAAAAGAAAAAGAAACGAACAAGAAGAAACTCCAACAAGCGATCGAAAGCCAAACAAAGGCCAAGAGCAAGATCACTTGAAGGAAACAAGTCTCGGACCCCTTAGGCAAGGGCAACGGCTCGACAGATCCGAGACAAAGCAAAGCTCAAGCAAAGAGCGCAAACCACCAAAACAAAGCTCGAACACCACAAAGAGCTCCCCCTACGCACATGCAAGCTCCCCCTGAACCAATGCACCTCCCCCTGGACGAATGCATGCAAGACACCACTTGAAACAGGGCAGCTGCAACAAAACGCCCCGACCGGTCGGACCGGTCCACAAGACCGGTCGACCGGTGTGCAACATGTGTACGAACCCGGACTCACACCGGTCGGACCGGTGACCTCGACCGGTCGACCGGTGCACAACAGAGCCCGAGAAATGGCTCGAAACCACCCGAAAACCTTCTAAACACGTCCAAAGAAGCCATTTCAAGCTCAAACTTCTCCCCCTTGTTGGCAATGCATGAATCAAGCCAAAAATGCAAAACTTTCAACCTAGAGCTTCTCAAATAGACAAAATTCAACAAAGAATGCTACACATGTCCAAATGAGCAAGTTAGATACTCTACGGCTTCGTATCGATCTCAACTACATGATCACCAAGTTTCACAACCATTGGACGAAGCTAAGATGGATTTTGGCAATTTTGCGAAAAACTTGCCTCTCATGAGCAAAATCCTAAACATGATCAAAGCATATCAAAATGGCAAAGCCACACAAACTTCATGCTAGGACAGCCATTCTAATCATAAGACCATCACAAACACCCGAAGCACCTCATGTCATGTCAAAGCCACCGAGCCATGTGCCTACTTCTATGTATGAGACTTCTCATTGGTAGGCATCATGCAACGGTTTAGCACCCAAAGCAAATTAAATTCAGCACATATGACATGGGAGCATATTTTCCAAGCATTTTTCATTTCATTTTCAGATTTGTAAATGGTACATGAAATGTCTTTGCGACAAAAAGGAACTTATGCCCCTCCACAAGATAAAACAAGAGGGCTAAACATTCATGATGGCAAATGAGCCTTTGGCCCCATATGATCAATAAACTAGCTATCCAACCACAAATTAAGCATAGCAAGGCCACAAAAACATGTCAAGAGCATGTACAGGCATTTACACATGAGAGAGCATACATGTGACGTTTTTCAAAAGCATAGCTATCAACCATGGATTATTCATCAAGATCATCAAGAGCTAAGCCAAACTAACCATAGCATACCAAACAAGCTCAGAAAGACATATATTTCATTCCATGGTGAACAATGTATATGAGAGAAGCTTTTCCTATCCAATGCATATGATACAAAATGCATGCAATCTAAGATACAAGGATGCCTATACATCATGTTACATATGCCATGCCAAATGCAAGAAATGCACAAAGGAAAGCTATACATATGCTACAAACCGGCTCCTCGAGGGGAGGCAAAACGGGCTCGACACCACCAAAGCAAAGAGAGCTCCCACACACCCAACTCAGAAATCAAGCACACACCAAGTTCCCCCCGCAAACGAGTGAAAGTTGCTTGATCTAGGGGTTTGGTGAAAATATCGGCTAGTTGGTCATGTGTGGGTACATGGATCAAAGCTATCTTCCCTTTCTCTACATTGTCTCTCAGGAAATGGTACCTCACTTCTATGTGTTTGGTTTTGGAATGGAGCACTGGGTTCTTTGCAACGCTTATGGCACTGGTGCTATCACATTGAAGTGGGACATGGGTATACTCCTCACCAAAGTCACTCATGGTGTAGGTGATCCAAAGGAGCTGAGAGCAACAACTAGCAGCGGCAACATACTCGGCTTCGGTCGTGGATTGAGCAACACTTGACTGCTTGCGGGAAGACCAAGACACCAAAGAAGAACCCAAGAACTGGCAAGTCCCAGAAGTGGACTTCCTATCCAACCGACACCCGGCAAAATCCGCGTCTGAAAAGCCATGAAGCGCCAAAGAAGAGGACGCGGAGTACCAAAGGCCGAAGTCGGGGAGTGTGACGCAAGTACCGAAAATTCTCTTCACCGCTTGCCGATGCGAAGTCCTCGGAGACGCTTGAAAACGAGCGCACAGACACACCGAGAACTGTATGTCCGGCCTCGTCGCCGTCAAGTAGAGGAGTGACCCGATCATGCTCCGGTACTCCTTCTGGTCCACGTGTTCACCTTCCTCGTCCGCATCAAGAGCTGTAGTCGCACTCATCGGCGTCGTCATAGCCTTGGAGTCCTCCATCTTGAACTTCCGCACAATGTCCTTGGTGTACTTAGCCTGGTGCACAAATGTTCCTTCCTTTGATTGCTTGATTTGTAGCCCGAGGAAGAACTGCAACTCGCCCATCATGCTCATCTCAAACTCCCCGCTCATATCATCTCGCAAACCTTGCAACAAGAGAGTTAGACGAGCCACCAAAGACAATATCATCCACGTACACCCGCACAATCGGGATATCTCCGCCGCCTCAAAGCAAAAACAAGGTCCGATCGACCTTCCCCATCTCAAAACCTCTCTCAAACAAGAAACCCCTCAACCTCGCCATACCAAGCTCTAGGCGCCCGCTTCAGCCCATACAGCCGCCTTCCTCAACTTGTACACCCGGTGGGGGTACTTCTCACTCTCAAACCCCGGAGGCTGTCTCACATACACTTCTTCCTCCAACACACCATTCAGAAAAGCACTCTTCACATCCATTTGGTTCAATTTGAACCCTTTAGCCACGGAAAAGGCTAGAAGAATCTTAATCGCCTCCAAACGGGCTACGGGAGCAAAGGTCTCCTCGTAGTCAATCCCCTCCTTCTGACTGAACCCTTGAGCAACAAGTCTGGACTTGTTCCTCACAACCTCACCCTTCTCTCCCTCTTTGTTTTTCCACACCCACTTTGTACCAATCGGCTTGCACCCTGGGGGAGGGTCAACCAACTCCCACACCTGATTCCTCTCAAAGTTCTCCAACTCCTCATGCATCGAATTAACCCAATTGTGATCACATAGTGCGTGTCCAATGTCTTTGGGCTCAAAAGAAGCAACAAACGCAGCATGAGCAAAGTGAGAATTGTTCCGAACCCTCGACCGTGTAGTGCATTCATCCATGTCGCCGATGATCCTCGAAGCTGGGTGATCCACCTGAACTCGCCGGGGAGGTTCTCGCCTCGAAGCTACCTCCCCCTCAACATCGCCTTCTCCTCGTTCTTGATTTGTCGTCGTAGGTGTAGCGAGAGGGTCCATCCATCATCGTAGTCGAAGTAGTGGGTACATGTTCGGCGGGGGCACCGCACCGCCATCTTCATCATCACCATGTTCATGCTCCTCCTCCCGAAAAATCTCCTCGCCAAACTCATCATCACCCGCACACTCAAAAACAAGTTGATGATACCCGACCGAAGATCAATCTTTGAGAAGACCTTAGCTCCACTAACCGGTCAAATAGCACGTCAATGCTAGGCAAACGGATATTTGTTTTTGATAGTCACCGCATTGAGAGGTCGGTAGTCCACACACAACCTCGGGGGTGCTACCATCTTTCTTTTTCACAAAGAGGGCAGTGATGCCCCAAGGAGAAGAGCCGGGGCGGATGTAGCCCTTATCAAGCAACTCTTGAAGTTATTTCTTTAATCTCGCCAGTTCTTTTGGGTGGCATTCTCCTATAGATCGCTTAGAAAATAGGAGCGCGTCGTGTCGTAGCTCAATGACAAACTCAACATCTCTCCGTCCGTGGCAAGCCAGCAATTCATCGTAGAAAGACATCCATGTACTCACACATCGGGAATATCCTCGAGTTGAGTAGTTATGGCTGCATACACACATGAGCCTTTATGGCCTCGTTGGGGGAAGGTGAAGAATTGAATTTCCGACCAGCGAGTTGATTTCAACATCCTTTCGTAAATATCCAGACAACTTTAGCCGAGTCATCCAATTCATGCCTAAGATAACATCTACCCCTTCTAGGTACATTGTGACCGTATTAGCTAGAAAAGTTTTGCTACCTATCTCAAGTGGTACGCTTTTAAGGCTACTTGATTTGAAGCAACCTTTCCACCCGTGTGGCAATCATATAGGCCTCGCTTAGTATGACACCACTTCAAGTCCAAATTTCTCACGGTTTTCACATTAATAAAGCTATGAGTAGCACCTTTCTAATCAAATAATATAATAATCGGACGACCACGGATAGAAATGTACCCGCCAAGATCGGGTGCGTTCCCTCTCGTATCAACCACCGTGTAGTTTAAACGGCCTTGCTTCACTTGGTACGCTTGTTTCTTTCCTTGATTTCCACCCCTGTAGCCCGGCCCCCGACTTGCCGATGTTGCCGTCGAGAGCGTGCACTTGTTAGCATAGTGCCCCACCGTCCGGGCAGCTATAGCAACGGCGATCATCATTGATGCGGTGTGGGGGTGCACTAGGCCTAGGAGCGGTCTCCGCTCGAGTGTTGAAAGAGGCCAAAGCCGCGACGGGGCGCTAGGATCGAGATTGCCTCATCACCTGGGCCGTCCACTCGAAGATGGCCGGGGGGCACTCGCACATTCTTCTTCACAAATTTAAATTTCTTGCCTTGGCCATCGCCCTCGAAGCTTGGATTGAACTCTCCTCTTTCTATCCCCGTTGAGCCCTCTTCATGGCGTCCTCCCCGAGAGATGGCCAAGTTCACTAGCTCGTGATAGCTATCGAGCTTTAATTAAGTTCAACCTCTCATAGAGCTCTCCATCAAGCCCTTCACGGAATCGCTCCATCTTTTTTCTTATCGCATCAACATGATAGTCCCCATACCGACAAGAGACGGCGTGCGCTGCGGTGCCGGGCGTGCGTCCGCACGCGTCGGTACGGCGGCCGCACGGGTTGCGATGACCGGGATGGCCATCCACCCGGCACGGCGCCCCCTACCTAACCCCGTAGGGTCACGGGAAAAGTGAGATCGAGGGTGCGCCCGCCTCCTTTCGAGGGTCGGGCGCGTTAGCCGTACATCGTAGTGGGCGCGCGGTGTTACGGGACCGACACCGCCGTATCGCACGGTCCATCCCCCACGGTGGCGGGGATGGGCTCCTCCTCGGGGAGTTGGTGCGGCGGCACGGGCGTGAGCCCGTGGCGCATGATGGCGCCGTCCTGCGGCGTCGTGGCGTTAAATGCCCAAGTACGGGGTCGGCGCACGCGTGCGGGCGCACCCGTGAGCGTGGCGGGCCCCGGCCGAGGGCGGAGCGAACCCTCGAGCGAGTCGAGACCTCGCTCGAGGGTGGGCGATCCCTCGAGCCGGCGGGGACCGCTCGAGGGAAAGGGTTGCCCCTCGAACGGGGCGGAGCCCCGCCCGAGGGGAGCGCGTCCTCGAGCGAGGCGGAGCACCGCTCGAGGGGTCTTCTCCGTGGGCCGTCTTGGTGGGACGTCGGGATCCCGACGTAGGCCGTGTCTGCATGGTTAGTTACACACGCATGGTTAGGCTTAGCGTGTTTTGATACCGAGATTAAGTGAGGATTCCCCGTTGTTTAAGGGGACCCCTAGGGCGGTCCCCGACAACATGCGCAAGAGTGATCCCGAGGCACAAAGGAAGTCCTCGTTATCGGATTGCACACGGTTGGAAAATGAGAATGGATCTTTTTAACTTGAAGCCTTGAATGCACTCTTAGAGAACCGGGGAGTTCATTTTACGCATACTCATATTTTTGTTTCTCTTTCTCATATTTCTCATTCTTTTCTTTCTTTCTTTCTTTCATTCATTATATATATATATATATATATATATATATATATATATATATATATATATATATATATATATATATATATATATTCTTTCTTCTTGTGAGACCTTCACCTTGGAAGTCACGTACATCGCCGAATTTTTTTTCATTCATCATTTTTTTAAAAAAATACTCCCCTTTGAACTCTAAAACTGCACCGTACCTACCTCCTCCCCCATGCTTAGACGTTGCTCGTCCTCGAGCAAAGAGGCAAAAAAATAAGGTAGGTATCGGAAATATTTTTCCTTGGAGAGATACTTGAAATCTTCAATGTCGGCATCGTCTTGCGATCTTCCTTGAATTGATGATTCATTCTCAACGATAGGTTGTGGTCAAGCAGGTAATCACAAAAGATGATATTTTGGTTTAAGGGTGGATATCCGACGAAGTTTGTGAGATCTCCAATGCGGGGATACACAATGCACGGATAAAAGGCTAGCAAAAAGATAGATACGCAAAAATGGAATGACCAGCTTCTTAGTCTCGGGCCAGAGAAATCATGGCCTGCAATAACTCACTCAAAAATAAATCTTGTACACTAAGGTTTATGCACTCAAAAATATATATAAGGCTTTGGATAGGTTGAGCAACACACAAGCGATATTTGTGACAAGGTTAGCGATATTTTTGAGCATAAAAGACATCTTTAATCTATTCATAACTTGAGAGCACATAAAACACCATGGGTCTTTATTTTAATCATAACCTCTGCTGAAAATTAAGCTAGCATTTAAATAAAATCAGATTTGTATTTTTAAGAGAGCACTAGCTTAAACATGCATAAATCAATTACAAAGATGAACAAAGTTGCAATTTTAATCATATGTCATCATGGCACAAATCTTTGTAACTTTTCCAATGATATAATCAAGGTGGTGTCTTTATTAATGATGATATCAAGTTGAAATACAAACTGAAAATAAACAAACATGCTTGCTGAAATTTAAATAAAAACAGAAAATACTACGCAAACACACATAAGCAAAAGCTGAAAATTACAGAGAAAAAGAAAAGAAAAGAAAACTAAAGTTCCTAAATCTTCTAGTCCTCCGCCGGTGGTTGATGTTGATGATCTTGATAATAATACCCTTGCTCATAATATGATTGGACATTTCCTCCGACGAATTGATTTGGCTCCACAAGGTGAAGGCGTCCAAGCTCAAAGGCAATATTTGCATTGCCTTCACCAAGTTGAGCTGCGTTAGCTTGGATGGCTGCGATGTTTTGGGCGTTTCTTGCAGCATACCCTCCAATTATGGCCATGCTTTGTTGTGGTTGGGGATGATGTGCGTAGGGCTCCGCGAAGTTAGCGTTGGGCACAACATAATTTGGTGGGGGTACCGGTGCACCACCCCCCATGCTTGCTCTTGTGGCCCTCTCGTAATAACTTGGCGGAGGAGGGATCCCGCCGAATGGTTGCACGGATGGGTTGTGCTCCACTCGCTTGTGCGGAGGATGTTCCCTCCTCTACGATTCTTCCTCTTTTGTTCTTCCTTGCGGGACAAGGAGTCCCTCTTCCAACCAATCTTCTCTCCCTTCGGTGAAAAGCCTAAGCCTCTCATTGGGAAGGGGTAGGTTCACTATGGCCGACCGATAACCTCCTCTCTCATCTCCACTAATGTATTTGCCTTGCCGCAAATACTCAATGCCGAGAGAGGTACCACGCAAAAGATGGTCGGGGTTTCTTGCGATCCCCGCCGTAAGGAGAAGGCCAACATGGAGAGATAGCACCCCGAACCAATATTACCCGCCCCCGATGTTGCTTCACAACACCAATGGTTGATCATGAGGTAAGAGGGGTCTATTGGCTGCCCGGCAATTAAAGCCGAGTATAGCCAATTCAACTGCGTGTCGGTCACCTTTGTCTCCTTCATCCTCCCCAATACCCTCTTGCACATCCAAGAGTGAAATATCCGGATAATGGGGTTGCGGATGCAATTGCGTTGTTGATGGGCTTCTCCGGAGATCATATTCCAAAATCCTGCTAACATGCCGGGTGGCACGTCAACTTTCTCCGGAGCTCCCTTGTGGAATCCAAGCAGCTCTCTAACATGCTCGTAGGGAACCACTTGTTGGACTCCCTCCAAACGGAATGACAAGCTTTGCACCCCATCATCAAGGATAGGTGCAATAGTCATTAAAATTTCCAAAGCAAACCCCAAGTGGGTGTCCACCGATACTCCGTTGGAGAACTGCACCCATCCAAGGTGCCCCAACATATAGTATATGTCGGTGCCAAAACCCAAGGTGTAGAGTGCTTGGTCGTCGAACTCGACGTTGGGCACAAGCCTCTTCTCAAGATTAGAGAGCCTCTCCTCCTCCTCCGATGACAAGATGATGAAGCCGTACGAAGAGTATGTCGGAGTGTAAGGAGGTGGCACGGTTGAACGGGTCGATCGTCGTGGTGGCGCGGGCTGCTCCTCCGTGTGCCCACGAGGTTCGATAAACCTCATGGACGTGCTTCTTGCAGCCCTCATACCACCAAGGAGGAGAGCATCATTCCTCCTCGGTGGTGCCGTATCCGTCTCCATGCTCTGGGGAGACTCGGAAACCGAGTGCCTCCTCGAAGACGTGGTTGATGATGACTTGGACGACGACGAACTCTTCTTCTTGGAGAAGAGACTTGTGGTTTTCTTCCACATGGTTGCTGCACTCTTTTCTTCAACTAAAACTCCGGGTTGCAACCGGTAACTAGGCACTTAAACTCTTTGCTTCGGATGTGGACTTTGAGTGGATTAAGGATGTGGATTTTTTCTTGAGCTATCAAGCTTAGGAAGGTGTGACAGAACCGCCCAAAATAGTTCCGTATTATCGCCTAAGCCGGTCCACGTGGCCATTAAGCAATAATAAAGAACTATTCTGTCGCTTCCGCCGGGTAAAGCCCGGTAAATCACATACAACAGGATCGCTGATATGCGCTAAGCCCACACGAAGGCGGGACCAGAGTACAACATTACATTACATAACGAGTTTCATAAGTTCAACATTATTACAAACCAGGTTTTTCATACATAAAAGTAAACATGGTTCAGAGTTTAAACAGCGGAAAGTAAACTAACGCGTGATACACATAGGAGGCCATCCATGCATATCACTCATCATCATCGTTCTCCCATTCAACCTCCCATCCCTCTGGAATGACACCAGGCCAGAGAGGATTACCTGAAATCAACAAATTAAGCAAGGCTAAGTACTAATACTCAGCAAGACTTACCTGACAAAAATAAAGCAAGACGAGACATGCAAGGCTTTTTGGCTTGTGGGTTTGTTTTGCCAAAAGCGACTAAGAGTTGATCCTTATTTTCAGATTTTAGCTCCAGTTCTAGTATGTTAACCATTCTATGTGAGCACCTGCACTAAACAAGCATGTTGTTCAAACAATATTAAACAGGTAACAATATTAATCCGAACTGTTCCATAAATAAACATGAGGTAGCCAAGTGGTCAAGCCGACTCGGATAACGGCGAGTGACCGACGATCGATCGATTTATATCCTTGCAAGGTAAACCCAAGATACACGGAGGAAGTAGACCCCAAGAATTCAAATAAAAGCAAATGCAGGGGTCTACCCCGACCGGACGGTTCCCAACATCCCACGGTTTGGGATCGTACGCTACAAACTCGGTACACGGTTATCCGGAGGGTCTAACCCGACCGGTCCGACTCACACGCTATACCACGGGTAGCTAGCCGGAGACACGGCCCAAGCGGGTAGCTAGAAAGATCCCGCCCCGGTTCGAAGGTACTAGGCTTACCGGTCCCATTCCCGCAAGTACTTGGTACGTTCAATAGCTTAGGACCAGCACCATGCTACTCGGTCGAGAACGAACCCATTGCTCTTACCACATGAGCGAGTCAATTTAACCAACTTATGATTCCAACATAAGCATCCTATATCTCGCGAGCAATGAGTCATTACTCGACTTCTACCGTGATCCTAGAGCATGGCGCTAGCGTTCCTAACATACTAGTAAAAGAGCATAGGAGTCCTAAGGATCATGCAACTAGGTTTCAAAACAACTCCTTAAACTTAAATGCACAAGTAAAGCAATTAAGCGCTGAAAAGTAAAGGACATGATTTTAGTTTAAAAACATGGGTTAGATGAAACCGGTGCTTGCCTTCCTCAGACTCAGTTCCTAAACTAGCCTTTGGCTCTTCTGGACTTTGGTCCAGGTCTTGCTGCACACCAATCTGGTTCAGCTCACCATCAACGATCCCGTCTCCCTCCCTGGGCGAGTGTGTACGTACCGTCGGGGAGATCTACACGTTTACATGCACATGCATTAGATTAAAGTTAATCTTGATGGTGATTGTGTGCACATCTAAGCAATTTAAGTTACTTAACTTCACCAACCAACAAGGGGGTGTGTTTGATTTAATAAAAACAGAAACAACATGATTTTACCATTTAGCACATTTGATTTCCATTGCTTTCTTTAATTATTTACAACAAGCCTTTCTACCCTAAATCCAAATTAAATCAAAAACACTTCCAATGAACCTAATCTTTTGCACACAGCAACATATGCTTAGTTTAAGCCTTCACACCAAAATTTGGCCTAAGATCATTTATAAATTAATTTATACGAAAAAGACAAATTTCAGCCTAGTAAATCAACATTAATTCATATAAAAAGATTTAATAAACTTTTTGATCTCAACTTTCTCCTACAGGTCAAGTATGCCAAAAATGAGTTTTTGACCAAGGCATGGTTGCAAATTCAATTTATTTTTCAGATTTTGAATTTAAGCTCCTACACAAGATTAAATCCAAAACACCTAGTAAACAATTCCCTAAATTCACATCCATCACACCAGGGGTACTAATCATCAAGTCAAAGCCCTAGGGTGCATTTGTGCTCAAAGAAAAGTTCATTAAAGGTGCTATAAAAAGCATCAAACTTATTCTAGCATAAAGCTTAAATAAATCATAACTGCAAATATATACATCAAAACCACGCAAACTTTGGCACAGATCTAGACATGATATAAAGAGCAACATATCCAAAATTCAAGTTCATAGCATGTGTATATTTTAAATCACACCAAAAACACTCCAAACTGAGTTTGAATTTTTAATTCAAAAACTGTGCAGAAAAACCTATACATGTTTTCTAGAAAAGGTAGATTTCTTCACCACGAACCCAACAAAATTGGTTTTGCATTTTTCTGATTTTTCTACGATTTTTAATGATTTTTCGAAGGTACTGCTGTAACCCTAACTTTCACCTTTACAAACGGGTCCCTGGAATTTTACAAAAATCTCCTTGCGATTAACTCCTCTCTCGCAATGTGGCCCCTGGCCGGCGCGGGCTCGCCGCCGCCGGCCGGAGGAGGGGCGGAGGGGCGCGGCGAGCACCCCGGCCGCACCGCCAGGCCGCCCCGGTTCCGCCGGTGTGCGCGGCCCGGCCGGGAGACGCCGCCGGGCGGCGTCCGCGGCGCGCGCGCGCGCGCGTCCGCCGGGCGCGGCGTGCGGCGGCCGGTCCCCGAGGGCGCGGGCCGCGCACGTGCGGGAGGTGCACGGGGGGGCTAGAGGAAGGGGTCGCGAGTGCGGGGCCGGCGCCGGACTCGAGCGGGAGGCGACGTTCGCGGCGGAACGCGCGCGCGGCGGCGGCCGCACGGCCGGTGGACCGGGAACGGCTCGGTGCGACGGTTTCTTTTGGCGGCTCAACACGGGCTCGACGATGCGGACGAGGGAGGGGGTAGCCTACGGCGGCGCGCGCGGCCACCGGACCCCCGCATGAGCGCGCGCGCGCGCGACGCCCGGCGCACGGCGCGTGGCCCCTTGGGCCCGCCCGTCCGCATGCATGGGCGCGCGCACGGGGGAGACGGGATGGGCGGGAGGGGTCTAGGCGTGGGCGGGTCCACGGCGGAGACGCCTAGGCCATCCGTACGCCGACCATCGCGCGACGCCCACGTGGCCGGCGCATCCGAACGCCCGCGCTCGCTCCGGAGCGCGGGGACGACGTCGCCCAGCTCGATTTTTATTCCGTTTAGCCCTTTTCGAAATTGCAAAACTCCAAAAATCGTCAACTAAGTGAAAAATCTCCCAAAAGCAAAGTTGTAGAGGAGCTGCAGATCTACAACTTTCCCGAAGGGCGACATATGTTTTGATCAATGGTTTGCCTGTGAACGCCAACCGAAGTTGCGCATTTTCCACGGCTCGTTCATCGTTCACGAGCAATAAACTCGATTTTTGGCCAATTTGCGCTCAAAATTGGAATGTCCGCCAATAACGAAAAATGTGTTCCGGAAATAACGAACAACTTTCGTATCGGCAGATTTTGAACTTCTATAGTGAAATTTGGAGAACGTGCAAGAAAACCATTTCAGCCTTTAAAGTAGATCTAGGGTTTGACCGTGGTTTGAGATGTTGACCAGGGTCTTTTGTGCAAAAGTGAGTCCAATCATGTCAAACATGCTTAGACGTGATTTAACCTCGATTAATTCATGTAATTAATGTCATTAGCGCAACAAAACATCCGGATGTTACGGTACCTACCCCCTTAAAAGAAATCTCGTCCCGAGATTTAGGATTTAAAAGATGGAAGTAGGGGAAAGAACTTACTTGCCTTGATTCAAGAAAACCCGGATAATTCTCATTGAGATAATGTTCAGTTTCCCATGTAGCTTCTTCTACGGTATGATGACTCCATTGGATTTTATACATCTTTACAGATTGCCTTCGAGTTTTTCTTTCCTTTACGTCAAGAATTCTCAAAGGATGTTCCACAACAGAGAGATCCGGTTCAATCCAAGCATTAGCTTCTTCAATAACTTCTCTAGCCGGTTCACGTGCACATTTCCTCAATTGTGATACATGAAACACATTGTGCATGGCCGAGAATCGTTCGGGTAGCCGAATACGGTATGCCACTGGCCCACAGACTTGAATGATCTCATAAGGGCCAATGTAACGAGGAGCTAGCTTCCCTTTCACACTAAATCTTTGAACACCCTTGGTTGGCGAAACTTTTAAGTAGACAAAGTCACCAACTTTGTATTCTCTAGGTGCCTTTCCCTTGTCATAATGACTCTTTTGTCTTTCTTGCGCAATCCTCAAGTTTTCCTTGATTACCCTCACTTTTTCTTCGGCATCCTCAACTAAGGTCGGACCAAAGAATTTCCTCTCCCGTCCGTGACCGGGTTCAAGGGAGTACGACATCTCCGTCCATAAAGAGCCTCAAAAGGTGCCATTTTCAAGCTGGCTTGGTAACCGTTATTGTAAGAAAATTCAGCCGGGCGAGACACTTGTCCCAACTCTTATCAAAATGAATCACGCATGCTCGCAACATGTCCTCTAGAATGCGGTTTACCCTTTCGGCCTTGACCATCGGTCCGAGGACGATAAGTCGAACTCGCGTATGATTTTCGTGCCAAGTGACTTATGTAGTTGTTCCCAAAAGCGTGCCACAAAGAGAGATCCCCTATCGGAAATGATGGTTTTAGGAACACCATGCAAGCGAACAATGTGCTCAATATAAAGACTTGCATAATCTTTGGCATCATATGTAGTGCGGACTGGAATAAAGTGAGCTGTTTTTGTCAATCTGTCAACGATAACCCAGATGGAATCATGTTTCCTAGATGTGAGTGGCAATCCGGACACAAAGTCCATACTTATGTCATCCCACTTCCATGAAGGTATGGGTAGGGGTTGAAGAGTACCGGAAGGTTTCAAGTGACTTGCTTTAATTCTTTGACAAGTATCGCATTCGGACACATATTTAGCAATGTCCACCTTCATGTTGGACCACCAAAAATTCTTCTTTAAATCTTGATACATTTTACTACTCCCCGGATGGATAGAGAACTTAGAGAGATGACCCTCATCAAAGATTTCCTTTTTCAACTCCCAATTATCTGGGACAACAAGGCGTTGCCCAAACCAGATTATATCTTTCTCATCCTTCCGGAAGCAATTATGTTTAGGATCCTTTTCTAGCAATTTTTGTTTAATTAAGAGAATACCCTCATCTTGAAGTTGAGCCTTAACAATTCTATCAAATAGGTTAGACTGCGAGAAGAGCATTTAGGCTTCCTTGTTCAACAATTTCCAAGTTTAGCCTTCTCAAATCCTCACACAGAGTGTCACTGTAAGGTTCTATTGATAGGCAATTGCAGTGAGCCTTGCGGCTAAGAGCATCTGCAACTACATTCGCCTTTCCAGGATGGTAATGGACCTCAAGATCATAATCTTTGATCAACTCTAACCATCTCCTTTGCCTCATATTTAAATCAGATTGAGTGAAAATGTATTTGAGGCTTTTGTGGTCAGTAAAGATATTGCAGCGGGTCCCCATAAGGTAATGCCTCCATATTTTCAATGCATGGACAACCGCTGCTAGTTCTAAGTCATGTGTGGGATAATTTTTTTCATGAGGGCGAAGCGCTCGTGAGGCATAGGCAATAACCCGATTGTCTTGCATAAGAACACAGCCAAGACCCGTGCCTGAAGCATCACAATAAACTTCATATGGCTTTGAATTGTCCGGCTGCGCTAGCACTGGGGCTGAAGTTAAATGTTCCCTTAATTTTTGGAAAGCTTTATCACAAGCCTCACTCCACACAAATTTCACTCCTTTCTTTAGCAACTCCGTCATAGGCTTAGCAATTCTAGAGAAATCCGGAATAAAACGGCGATAATAACCGGCCCAAGCCTAGAAAGCCGCGTGATTTGATGAGTCGATTTAGGAGGTTGCCAATCCATAACCTCTTGCACTTTGCTTGGATCGACAGATATGCCTTCGCCGGAAATAGTGTGCCCCGTAAATTTAACACTATCCAGGCCAAACCGACACTTGGAGAATTTAGCATAGAGTTTATGTTCTCGCAAGCGTTGTAGGACAATGCGAAGATGTTCCGCATGTTCTTCCGCATTCTTGGAATAAATAAGGATGTCGTCAATGAAAACCACGACGAATTTATCCAACTCCGTCATAAACACGGAATTCATAAGATACATGAAGTAGGCTGGTGCATTAGTAAGACCAAAAGACATAACCAAGAATTCATATAGGCCATAGCGAGTAGAGAAAGCTGTCTTGGGAATATCACTAGGCCGAATTTTAATTTGATGATAACCAGACCGAAGATCGATCTTTGAGAAGACCTTAGCTCCAGCCAACTGGTCAAATAGCACGTCAATGCGGGGCAACGGATATTTGTTTTTGATAGTCACCGCATTGAGAGGTCGGTAGTCCACACACAACCTCAGGCTACCATCTTTCTTTTTCACAAAGAGGGCAGGACAGCCCCAAGGAGAAGAGCTGGGGCGGATGTAGCCCTTATCAAGCAACTCTTGAAGTTGTTTCTTTAATTCAGCAAGTTCTTTGGGTGGCATTCTATAGGATCGCTTAGAAATAGGAGCTGTGCCGAGGTTGCGGCTCAATGACAAACTCAACATCTCGTCCGGTGGCAATTCGGGAAATTCATCGGGAAAGACATCCATGTACTCACATACTACGGAATGTCCTCAAGTTGAGTAGTTATGGCCGCATACACACATGAGCCTTTATGGCCCGTTGGGGGAAGGTAAAGAATTGAATTTCCGACCAAAGGTGAGTTGATTTCTAACATCCTTTCGTAAATATCCGAGGACAACTTTGTGCCGAGTCATCCAATTCATGCCTAAGATAACATCTACCCCTTCTAGGTACATTGTGACCGGATTAGCTAGAAAAGTTTTGCTACCTAGCTCAAGTGGTACGCTTAAGGCTACTTGATTTGAAGCAACCTTTCCACCCTGTGGCAATCATATAGGCCTCGCTTAGTATGACACCACTTCAAGTCCAAATTTCTCATGGTTTTCACATTAATAAAGCTATGAGTAGCACCGAATCAAATAATATAATAACCGGACGACCACGGATAGAAAATGTACCCGTCAAGACCGGTGCTCCCTCCGGTAGATCAACCACCGTGGTGAAGTTTAAACGGCCTTGCTTCACCGCACACCGTTTCTTTCCTTGATTCCCGGCCTTAGGGCCTTGCCCCCGACTTTGCCGATGTTGTCGTCGAGGGCGTGTGCACTTGTTAGCATAGTGCCCCGACCGTCCGCGGTTATAGCAACGGCGATCATCATTGATGCGGGCGGTGGGGGTGCACTAGGCCTAGGAGCGGTCCGCCGAGTGTTGCGATAGCCAAAGCTTCCCGGACGGCTTAGACCGAGATTGCCTCATCACCCGGCCGTCCACCGAAGATGGCCGGGGGGCACCCCGCACATTCTTCTTCACAAATTTAAATTTTTTGCCTTGGCCATTGCCTCGAAGCTTGATTGAACTTCCTCTTTCTATCCCGTTGAGCCCTCTTCATGGCGTCCTCCCGAGAGATGGCCAAGTTCACTAGCTCGTAGATAGCTATCGCCTTTGATTAAGTTCAACCTCTCATAGAGCTCTCCATCAAGCCCTTCACGGAATCGCTCCATCTTTTTCTTATCAGTATCAACATGATAGTCCCCATACTGACAGAGACTATTAAACTTCTGAGCATACTGATAGACTGAGTCAGAGCCTTGCTTGAGATTCATTAGCTCTCTCATCTTCCTATCAACAAGACCCTTGGGAATATGATGCTCTTTAAATGCTTTCTTGAATTCTGCCCAAGTAATCTGGTGACCCTGTGGCTGCATGGACTTGAAATGCTCCCACCAGATTAATGCTTCACCCCTCAGTTGCTGAGCAGCGAAGCCTGCCTTATGTTCTTCTGAGCAAGGCAGTGTGAAGATGGAAAACATGGCCTCTAGGGCCCTGATGAAAGCATCAGCCTCTAGGGGCTCCTCTGCCTTGGTGAAGAGGGGTGGCCTCATTGCCCTGAATTTTTCAAAGGACATGACCGCATTAGGCCCCTCCCGAACATGGCCTTGATTGTGCACGAGCTGCTGCAACCTCTCGTGCAATTTGCTCGCTGAGTCCGCAAAATTTGGCGCAATACTTCCGTGCCGCGCAGCCGATGAAAGCCTCGCGGGTGTCATGGGTGGAGGTGGGGGAAGAGGAGCATCCCCACTGCCTCCCGCACCCCGAGAGTTATTCTGTGTGTTATCCGACATCTGAAAAGTTGAACTTTCATTAGATACATATTCAAAGCTTGCTTAAAAGAATACAAGAAGAATATGCATACGAAAATTCAGACTTATAGAAAATTTCAGAATGCAGACAGCATCACAGTTCTGAGTAAATAATTCATAACTCTCTGTACAGAAGTCCAAAATTCATAAAATTTGGTCAGCATGTGTAGAATTTTATAAGTTTCAACTTTGGTATTCAACTCCAGACCAGATTTATCTTTTAAAGGGGTCGAAAAATTCAGTTTTCAAGGTTCTGTCTAGCAGTTTGGACAGCAGCCTGCAACTTACTAAAAAATTCGATATTTCTTAAACTACACATGCAAAATGCTGAATTTTGGTGAGCATGACCATTATAAAATTTCAAACAACTTTGGTAGTCATTGCAAAATCCAGAAATGACCATAACTTTCTCCATTTCATTTCTTAGGCAGATTGCTGCGGGAAGGTGTTTTTCCATCATAATTACAGATTACAAAATTTGGTGGATCACCATTACATGGGGGTCACTATGTAGCTTCTAGCTACACAAAAGAATACTCTAAGTCAGCCTAGCACCAAAATCCAACCAACAGGGCTAACAAGAGTACATGTCAAGTTTTCCTACTACAACAACTAGGATCTAGGCCCTATGTACAAACTATGGAGAGTTTCCCCGCGACATGGGAGAATAGAGCACCAAGCTCCTCTAATCGAGTCCGGGAACGTTCTGAACCTCCTCTGGGTCCAGCTGCATCTCCATCTGCTCCTCATCGACAATAGCCGGTGGGTGGTGCACCTGCTGGAGCATAAGCACAACACCCTCCAAAGCCTGTACATCGAGCTCGAGGTCCCCAACCTCGCTCCCCGCAAATCCCGGATGTGCTCAAGGTGCACAAGCCTCTCGGCATCCCCGTCAACCGCCCGAACTCGCGAGCTCGCCGCCCACCGCAAGTCCGGAATCTGCTGCCGGAGTGGTCACCTCGCTCAAACGAAACCGGTGTGCCTCGCTCCCCGGAACCGCCGTATCCGATCCCGAAGGTCGGCAATAACCGCACGGCACCGGGTGTACTTAACATACTGCTCGGTGTAAAGGCCGACAACCCAGGAGATATACCAAGTAGCTCCAGTGAGACGACTAGCAAAGTCATCTGCGATAACCCGACGAAGATCCTGTAGAGCGTACAAGGCCCTCAAGCACGTGCCCAAAGTCTCTACTGTGTCGTAGGGTGGCACAGTCTCGAGAAGTGTGGCTATATTAGCCATCCTGGCTAGCCACAACGGATCGTTGGGGTCCAAAGCTAAAGCCAACCCCAACGGTGTCTGAAGCATCTCCTGCGGCCTGTGGGTGGAAAGAGCGTGGAGCACCATCAAGGCTGCAGACTCCACTGCCTCGACAGCGCGGAAACAGAGGAGCTCCATGCTCAAGTCTGCCCACTCGGGGTGGCCCGGGTGGGGGAGCACAGTCACTCGAACCCTGCAGCTCGGTACGCCCCACTCCTCGTACTCCACCCCCTCATAGAAGGGAGGGGTGGTGTAGCCGACAAAGCACTCAAGGCTCTCCACGCAATGCGTGTGAAGCCCTCCCACCGCAAGCCGGTGGTGGCAAACGTGCCATCAGCGCCCACCACAACAAACCCGGGGGCAGCCATCCGTAAAATAATTACAAACACATGTTAGAACCCAAAAATATGAGTTTAACATGCAATATGGCAAAACTGGCAGTTCTGAACAAAAATTCATAACTGCAAAACCAATACCCCAAAAATTCCAAATTTTTGTGAGCAACTCGACAATGTTATAACTCACATTTTTGGTATTCAAAGGTCGAACTAATTCAGATTGGAAAAGGGTGAAAAATGTTCATTTTCAGAGTGCTGTTGCCCAGAATTTCAGCAGGGCAGAGCTTCACAAAAAGACCATAACTCAATACATGAGTACCCAATTACCATGAAATTTTTACAGCATGATCTATGCTAGATAATGAACATTTTTGATGTAGATTCTCAGGTCAAATTCTGTTTAGAACTATAAGTAAAGATTCGAGTTTTCAGCCTAACTCGGAATTTGACAGCCTTTCAGCAAGACCTAGGCTAGTCATTTTTATCCTAACTTCAGTTTTAAACCTCCTAAAATCATGAGAAATTCAGGGATCAAACTTAACTAGGTGATGAACAATTTCCTAAAGAACACCTAGCCAGAAATTTTCTAGATAATCCTTAGGAAGACTTGGACAGCAGCTAGTTAACTTTTGCTTAATCACACATCAAAGCATCAACCTAGCATGATTGGTCCTTAAGAAACACAATTTAATTAAAGACCAAATGACACATGATTTAAGTTCATTTTTGGTTCAATAGCTTTTACATGATGCAGGAAACGTCCTAACTTCCTCACAAAGCTTTTAAGCTTAAAAACGAAGTTAGTGCCGGTGGCAGGGCATATATAAACGTCTCTCCCTATAATAACTAGTCGGAAACTATTCGTTTCTTAATTACCGTACCTAACAACCGTGGTTAGTGTACCTGCAGAAAATCACAGATATTCAAGACCTTTTGTGCCAGCACTCACAAAAGCGTCCACATTCATTACCGTTCACTTATAGAAACGGTATCCATGCGTAAAGCCGCTGCATGGACAGCGTCCTATTTGTAAAACCCCGGATTTTCATAGAAAACCCGAATCCCTGTACCATCGCGATAGTCCCTGGATCAGTGGCTATCGCGTACAGAACGTCTCACAGATAGATACACAAAGTCATACATCGCATCACATAAAGTTAATAGTACATTAATTTATTACATGTCCATAATGGAGTACATCATTACAAGCCTCTTGGCTGAATCAGAGTGAAAATTCTACGCAACGGTAGCTATCTTCTCGTAAGGGTCTCCATCTTTATTCTTCCCCGCCACGGTGCAACTCGAGCGAAGCGACGTATCCCTCGGCCGTACCATCCGTCGGCGTTGCGGTCGAAGTCGGACTCGTACCCCGCACACCCAAAGTCTATCCCCAAGGAGCGGGATAGGTCCACGTCACCAACCGTATGCGGCTTTAAGTGGCCTAACATCTAAAGGGAACAGAGAGAGTAGACAAGGAATCGGCCGTGGTTTCCCAAGCAGCAGCAAGAGCGTATAAACAAGGAATCTCCATCAATATCCCAAAACCCAAGTCTCTCAACACAACCCGGATCCAAGCGGTCACCCGGAAGACCCGTCACCAGCCTCCTACTCCCGTCTAGGGTCGATGCGAGAACTTCCTCTCCTCGCACCTCAATGATTACAACCGGATTGACGAGGTAGATGGAGCCTCTCTCCTCTAGCCGGCTATAACCACGGCTCACCACACTCTCACCTATAGGGGAAGGTAGAAATCCCAAAACATGAGGAACGAACATGTCTTCTAGGCGGTGTCCATAACCGAGGACGCGGCTATAGCTATAGATCGAACAACTCGCGGAGCGTGTACACCGTACCCATCCCGAATGGTACCCGCCGGTGTACGGCCGACCGAGCCCATCCTACCGGCGAACTCTCGGTAGTTACGTACCCACCCTGCATCCGGCCCTCAAAGCGGTCCTCTCCGCAGGGAAGACAAAGACCGGACCGTGAAATGCTCCCGTGTGGCCACACGGGAGACGCTCTGAGAGGGTGGTCTCACCTCCACCGCTCCCCCACAGATACCCTCTATCCTTCCTAGGCGGGTATGGTTCCGCACTTGCCGAGCTCAACTCGGCCCTATCCCCACTCTCGGCGGGGTGGTGTGTACGATGTCCTATAAACAAGTTGATCCACTCGATTTCGGACGGGGCGAGCTCATGTCCTCCAAGCGCACGAAAAACCCCAACACCTAGGCTCCGAAAACCGTAACGGGAGGGATGCACCGAGGAGCGCACCCCTATCCCCGATCCCGGATCGGTTGTTTCGAGCTCACCCCCCGCCAAAGTACCCCAAAACGCCTTCTCTCCGTCGGTTTTTACCCCACACACGCCAAGAACCACTACTCCCATCCCAACACATGCATCGCGAAGCTCGGCGCACATACACGCCCATATAAACATATATAGTAGTGGTAGGACAATCAAGGACGGGGTAAATAAAGAGGCGATTGCAAGGTTCATTAACATGCATACATAAAGTAAAGCGCTAGCAACACTACTCGGCAATGCCTAATGGGTAGTTCGGAATCGGTCGGGCGTGAACTCCGGGGTCGGGTAGTCCTCCGCGGCGAAGTCGTCGGCGTAGTCGTACTCCCCGACTCGGCCTCTCGGCTCCTCCTCGCTCCTAGCAAAGACGAAAAAGAAAATAAACGGCGGTCCTATGGCAACTTAAATCCAAATAAGAGCAAATAAGATCCAAAACGGGAGTAAACACCAACCCAATCGTAGTTTGAGATTTTAGAAATTTTCCGAAGAGGTTTCGTAATTTTCGGAGTAAAAATGGATTTTCTAGGATTTTTAGAAGGGGAAAAGGATTTTTCTGGAATTTTTTAAATAAAAGAAAACCCCTCTTTAACGGCCGGCCGCACGGGATCCCCGGATCCCAGCTGCGGCCGGGGCTCTCCGTGGTCCGCGTTGCGGCTCGGCCCCCACCGGCCGCCCGCGGCCGATCCGCGCGGCGGCGGTGCGGCGGCGCGGTGCGTGCCACCGTGTGGCTCCGGTTTCGGGTGGCGGGCCGCACCGCATCCCGCGGATCCGTCTCCGCGGCCGCGCGCACGTGTGGGCGCCCGTGTGCGTTATGCCCTAGGGGTTATCCCCCTCGCGTGGGTAGGGTGTTTGACGATATGCCCGAGACGGCGGCGGCGCGGCGGGCGGCCGCCGGCGGCGAGGCGCGCTCGGACGGGTCAACCACGAGAGGGGTGAGGGGGCATTGCCTCACCTTGGTGGCCACGGGCCGACGTGCGGCGCGGCGGTGAAGCGGGCGGAGTAGAGGAAGCGGGGTCGCCGCCGTGGAAGGGGACGGCGGCGCGGAGCGAGAGGAAGCGGGGGCGCCGCGGTCCTTGGCTTCGCGGCGTCCTCGGGCTCCCCTCGAGTGGGCCTCCGGCTCCGCGCGGTCGGCGGCGAGTCGGGCGGTGGGCCTCCGGTCTCCTTCTCCCCCTCCTCCTCCTCCTTCTTCTCCGGCGGCGAGAGGTGGTGCGGAGCGGGTGAACTCCCCGCGGCGGCTAGGGTTGGGGCTACCCGAGGCGCGGCGGCGGCCCTCTTATAGCGCATGGCGGGGCGCGAGACGCGTGGACCCGGCGCATGGCTCCGGGCGGGCGCGGACGGCCGCCGGGCGGCGGCGGGCGGCGCTAATGCCCGGCGACATCGCAAAGGGAAAAGAGAAAGCAAAAGAGAGGGGGTGACGGGAGGAAGAAGGCCGACGCCGGGGGTGACGTCACCTCGGGCCCCCCCCGGCGGCGTCCGTGCGGGGGTGGTAGGTGGTAGGCGGGCCGGCGGTAGGCCGGGCCGCGGTGGGTCGAAAAGGGGGATAGGTGAGGGTGTCGCGGCGTGCCGGAAAAAGAGAAGAGGGAGGCTCGGCGGACTTTGAGGATTTGGGCTCGCGGCCGAAGCATTACTCCTTTTTCCTTTTCTATTTCCTTTCAAACCCCTCCCTTATTTAGATTCAAATTTGAATGCAGTTTCAAATTTGAAAACCCACTCAAATAAATTCCAAATAAAACCAAAAGAACTCCAAGTTTCTCACACTAACATTTCTTATATTTCCTAGGGTTTTCATTTAGCTCAAAATAAATCTAGGAAGTAAGGGAGAGGAAAGGAAGACATCCTTAAATAAGTTGATAATCACCCAAATAATTCATCGAAAATCTTAAGATCACAATTTTATTAATTAACATTCCTCAACAAATTTGAGGGATGTTACAGAACTCCCCCCTCACAAGAATCTCGTCCCCGAGATTAAGAAGTTACCTCCGCTTCGAAGAGATGAGGGTATTTCTCCCTCAACGCTGACTCCTTCTCCCATGTAGCTTCGCGCTCGGAGTGGTTACTCCATAACACCTTGCAGAAGCGCGTGGTGGTGTTCCGAGTCGACTTCTCCGCCCGGTCCAGATCCGACCGGGTACTCCAAGTACTCCGGGGGTTTCTGGACGTCGAGCGCCCGAGCGAGCACTCTCTTCTCGACGACCACACACTTCCGAAGTTGGGAGACATGGAACACCGGTGAACTCCCGCAAGTTCCGGAGGTAGCTCGAGTTTGTAAGCCACCTTCCCGACCTTACTCACAATAGGGTAGGGCCCAACATACCTAGGGGACAGCTTCCCTCTGATGTGGAACCTCTTCGTGCCTCGGAGGGGCGACACCTTCAAGTAGTCGTGATCCCTTACTTCAAACGAGACATCTTTTCGTTTCGCGTTGGCATAGCTCTTCTGCCTGCTCTGAGCTACCTTCAGGCTCTCTCGGACCTTGGCGACATTTTCCTCGGCCTCAACAATAGTGGCGGGACCGAAAAAAATTCGCTCCCCCACCTCGGACCACATCAACGGCGTCCGACACTTCCTGCCATACAGGGCTTCGAAAGGAGCCATCTTCAAGCCGGCTCCGGTAGCCGTTGTTGTAAGAGAACTCGGCATATGATAGGCTCTTTTCCCAATCGGACCCATAGGTTATCACACATGCTCTCGGCAAGTCTTCTAGTACCGATTCACCCTCTCCGTCCGGCCGTCGTCCGTGGGTGGAACGCGGTGCTATAGTTCACCGGGTACCCATGGATGCGTGCAAACTTTTCCCGGGCGAAGCGGTGAACCGGGGGCCCTCTCGTCGACACAATGCTCCTCGGAGCCCCCGTGGAGCTTTAGGATGTTGTCCACATACGGTTCGCAAGTCGGCTCACGCCGTAGTTCGTTTTCACCGGCAAGAAGTGTGCTACCTTGGTTAATCGATCCACAATCACCCAAATGGAGTTATTTCCCTTCGCGTGCGTGGCAACCCCACAATGAAGTCCATACCGATATCATCCCACTTCCACGTGGGTATCTCGAGTGGTTGCGGCAGCCGGCGGAGCCTCTCGGTGTTCGGCCTTCACCCGTCGACACGTGTCGCATCGAGCGACGTATTCAAGCAATGTCTTCCCTCATCTTTTCCCACCAAAACCGTACCTTCGGGTCTTTGTACATCTTGGTACAGCCAGGGTGGATCGAGTATCGAGAATCATGGGCCTCTTTAAGGATCGAGTCCCGAATCTCCTTGTCCTGAGGCACGCAGATGCGGTCCTTCAGCCACAGTGTACCCTGCTCGTCGAGGCGATAGTCACCGCTTTGCCATTCTCCATCGGGCGTTTTACCTCTTGAATCTCTCGGGCACTCCTTCCGAGCTTGGCGGATCTGGTCTTCGAGTGTGTATTTCACCCTCAACTGGTTCAACTGCCCCTCCTCCACAATCTCTAAGCTCGGCTTCTCCGGCTCTTCATGCAAGGGCCGGGTCGTTCCTCTCGCACCATCGGGTTGTTGCAATAGTGCTTGCGGCTCGGAGCGTCGGCTACGACGTTTGCCTTACCGGGGTGGTAGTGAATGCTCGTGTCGTAGTCTTTGATCGGCTCTAGCCATCTCCTTTGCCTCGGGTTCAACTCCGACTGGGTGAAGATATACTTCAGACTCTTGTGATCCGTGTAGATGTCGCACTTGTTTCCCATCAGATAGTGCCTCCATATTTTCAACGCATGTACGACAGCGGCTAACTCGAGGTCGTGCGTAGGGTAGTTCTCCTCATGCTTCCTTAGCTGTCGTGATGCGTAGGCCACTACCTTGCCTCCTTGCATCAACACGCGACCGAGTCCTTGCCTCGACGCGTCACAAGACACCACGAAATCCTTGCTCGCGTCGGGCGGGGGTTAGGACCGGGGGTAGTGGTGAGACGAGTCTTGAGCTCCCGGAAACTAGCTTCGCACTTGTCCGACCACACATACGGTGTGTTGCTCTTCAACGGCTCGTCATGGGCTTAGCGATCTTCGAGAAGTTCTCGATGAATCGGCGGTAGTATCCGCCAAACCGAGAAAGTCGCGGATCTCGTCACGGACTTCGGTGGATCGCCACTTGGACACGGCCTCGATCTTGCTCGGATCTACCGCAACTCCTTTAGCCGACAACACATGACCCGTAAACGCGACTTCCTCCATCCGGAACTCACACTTGCCGAACTTGGCGTACAACCGATGCCGTCTCGAGCTTCCCCGCACGATCCTCGGGTGCTCCTCGTGCTCTTCGCGTCGTCCGGGAGTAGACCAAGTATATCGTCAATGAAGACGACGACACACTTGTCCAACTCATCCATGAAGACCTTGTTCATCATGTTCATGAAGTATGCCGGGGCATTGGTCGAGCCAAACGACACGACCGTGTACTCATATTGCCCATACCGGTTACGAATGCCGTCTTGTGGATGTCCTCCGGCGGATCTTCATCCGGTGATAACCCGACCGGAGATCAATCTTGTCGAAGTACTTGGCTTGCCTCACCGATTCATCAAATCATCAATTCCGGGCAAGGTGGGTACTTGTTCTTGATGGTTACCGCGTTCGTGGCGCGGTAGTCGACGCACGTACGTTGCGTCCCATCCTTCTTTGGTACGAATAGTGCCGGTGAACCCCGGGGGGTGAGGCACTCGGCCGAATGAACCCTTTCTCGAGTAACGAGTCTAGCTCTGCCTTCAGCAGTTTCAGCTCAACCTCTGCCATACGGTACGGACTCTGAGCTATCGGCGCCGTTCCAGGCACTAGGTTAATCACGAACTCCACATCACGATCAGGAGGCAACCCGGCAACTCCTCTGGAAACACATCCTCATACTCACGGACTACCAAAGCACGTCCGATATGGCCTTCGTGTGAAGGCCGTACACGGCCGGTATGTCTCGAGACTTCATTGGCTCGAAGGTCACCCTTGTCCCGTCGGGGTGCGGTAGTGTCACCGCCCCCTTGGTGAAGTGGAGATGACACCTTTGTGGGCGGTGATCCAATCCATCCCCGCATCACGTCGATACCATGGGAAGGCAGCACGGTAAGATCCCCATAGAAGGTGTGACCTTGGATGACCACTTCCACTCCTTTGCACGGCGAGGTGCATCGGATATCCCCGAGCGGAGAGCTCGTGATGATGGGCATCGTTCGGGTGGTTGTAGGGAGGGAAAGTTTACTCACGAACCGAGAGGTGATATAAGACCCGGTTGCACCGGTGTCAAAGAGAACCGGGGCGTAAGTACCACAAACCAAAAACTTACCGATCACGACGTCGGGGGCATCGGCAGCCTCCTCCTCAGTGAGGTGGTTCAGCCTCCCACGGCCGGCGGCCGGGGGCGGCGCGGCCTGAGGAGGTCGGCCTCCTGGGAGCGGGGGCCCTTGCGGGAGTGGCGGCCAGCCCTTCTTGTCGGGGCACTCGAAGGACTTGTGGCCCGGCTTGCCACACGCGAGCGGTGACGCGTGAAGCCTCCTGCGGCGGGTCGCGCGGTGCTCGGTGGAGCACGGGTGTAGCCTCCGGTCCGCCGGGGGTAGCCGGGGGTTCCTCCCTCGGGGGAACGGGGCTACGTCCACTACCTCCGAAGCCACGCCCGGCCGGTTGTGCCCCGGCGGTAGCTCCCCCCTCGGCATGTTGCTCGTCCGCTTCTCGGCCTCGGGAAGGATCGGTCGGCCGATCCCGATCTCCCATCCTCTTCTTGCCCCTCATGCGTTCCTCGTGGCCCCTCCTCTCGTCCTCGACCGCGATGGCGCGGTTGACGAGATGGCGCGAGGACTTGTGCTCACTTGCCTTCGGCCGCTTGGTGAAGGCCGTGGTGGAGGCCTCGCGAGAACCGAGAACCGCTTCTTCCGGTCGGTGTTGGTGTCGTCGGGGGCGTACCGCATCATCTTCATGAAGTGACGCTCGTACTTCTCGACCCTCATCGCACCCCGAGTCATGGTGCGGAACTCCTGCGCCTTCTGGACCAGCAGCTCGTCGGGAAGGTACTGCTCGCGGAACGCCTCGCAGAACTCCAGCCAGGTGATGAATGCTGGGTTCGGGTGGGTGGCAGTGTAGTTGTCCCACCACGCCTTGGCAGGACCCTCCAGCTGGTGCGCAGCGATAGCGACACACTCCTCGTCGGAGCAGACGGTGAGGTCGAGCTTGGTCTCGATCACCCTCAGCCAGTCGTCGGCCTCGAGTGGGTCATCCGAGTAGCTGAAGGTGGGGGCCTTCAGGCGGATGAACCTCTCGATCTTCCGCGTGAGATCTTCGTCCTGTGGAGCGACGCGGTTCCCACCGTTGCCACGGTGCTCCATGGCCTCCGCCATCTTCTCGCATCGCCCGAGTCCGGAGCGCCATCACTTCCACCAAGTTAGGTGGGGGTGGTGGTGGTCGTTCCGCTCCGGCCGGCCTCGCGCAGCTGCTCCTTGCTCAACCTCGGCCTCAGGGTTCTCGGGCGGTGGTGGCGGTGCCCCGTCACCTCGGGCCCTAGCCCCCAAGGCTCCTCCACGCAGGGGTGGACGGCCGCGGCCACGACCGCGTCCACGCCCCTGCTGGGCTTCTTCCTCAGCAGCTGCCTCCTCGAGGCGAGCTATCAGCCGGTTGGAGCGGCGGATCGACATCCTTCTGAAAACATAAGGGAGAAGAAAGGTGTTTACACACGTCACTCACCAACTCACACATGAGTCTTAAGCATTCAAGAAAATAGTTCTAATTATAACCTACACTCAAGTAGAAGAAGCATTAAGACGCAAATAACATCATTAAGATCCAAGCACACAAAGAACATGATTATTACACTTGCTCCCCCGAGGCCGACTCGGACCTCGGGGTAGCAAAGCAACAAGTCAACGATCTAATACATCGGTACAATCTCAAAAGGGTAGTGTCTACATGGTGTGGCATGACTCTCTTCATGCACGGAACATGCTCGCGGCTACATGGAACATCTCATGGGAACTACTAGCATAGAACACTACTCTAGGTCATGCCTCCTCTGCTCAACTCTCTACTCCGTGCGTGCCCTCTGGTACGTGACGGGGTAGCGGTCCTCGGTGGGGTAGTCCGGCGGAAAGATCCGGGACACCAAGGCGTGAGCCTCTCGAACCTCCTCGGTCTCGACGGGGGTCGGTAGACCGGGCCATCGGGCACGGGGTGGAGCTTGAGGCGCGACTGGTGCAGCTCGAAGGTCTCGGTGCGAATCTCTCGCTGAGACTCGGGGGGTAGCTCTCCGTTGAGCTCGAAGAGCTCGTCCACGCGAAGCGAGTCGGCGTCCCTCCCAAGTCCTCCTCAGTCTCTCGGCCTTGTCCCTCAGGTAGACGGCCGTGCGCGTGAGCCACGCGATGTTGGCGACGTTGTCCGCTCGGCTCTTCTCCAGCTTCTCCACCTTGA
Source organism: Cenchrus americanus (assembly GCA_947561735.1). Classification (NCBI taxonomy): domain Eukaryota; kingdom Viridiplantae; phylum Streptophyta; class Magnoliopsida; order Poales; family Poaceae; genus Cenchrus; species Cenchrus americanus. Next base: position 23,788,254 of record OX387241.1, on the reverse strand, counting down.
GCCGCTCACACCCGAGCGGTGAGCGCGCACCGTGAGCGGAGTCGTCCTTGCGCTCGAGCTTGTCCTTCACCTGTTCGACTCGCCGTCGACCGCGTAGGTCCTCCTTGGCGTGCAGCATCTCCTCCCTGGTGTCCACCCGCTCTCTCTCGGACTACGGCGAGACGGTGGTCGCGCGGTCGAGGCTCAACTCGAGCTGGCGAACACGGTGGCGTAGAGCGGTGTTCTCCCTCTCCAGCTCGGCGCGGCGGGCCGGGCATCGGGAGCGCGTCGATGGTGGCGTCCCTGACCTGGCCGTAGAGGGTACGTGACTCGTCCTCCAGTCGGCGCGCGTACTTGTCGAGGTCGACCAAGTAGCTGGCGGTCTCCACCAGGGTCTCGTCGGTCTCGCGGAAGGGGAGCGGCGTCGACGTCGCTCCGGATCCCCTCGTACGAAGGAACTCCGTCCACGAGCGGTGCGAGGCGCCGCAGTCCCGGGGTAGCGGCCGAAGAGTCCCGGTCTCGAAGGAGACGCGCATCGTGCGAGTAGGCGGCCCCGGGGCCGGCGGCGGGACGACGTCGAGCGCGGTCGCGACGGTGAGAGCAAGACGCGCAGCGGCACCTCTCCCTTAAACCCGGGGAGACTCGGGTGAGGGAGCACGGCGACCGTGCAGAGCACCATCCGCCCAGCCACGGCGGGTACGTACTCGGCGCGGTATGTGACGTAGGTCGGAGGGACTCCAAGCCTGAGAAGGGCCCTCTCCATCCAGTGGCAGATCGCCCCGCACGTCTCGGGGGTGATCTCCGCGACCTGGTGCTCCATCTCCTGTGAAACGCAAGAAATTTTCTGTCAGCGCAGGTGAGTAAGAAATTTTTCAAAGAGGGAACGAGTTTTATAACATAGCTCAAGGGTATAACTATAAAGGTAGAGCGTATAGAGTCCTATCTCTATCGACCTTTCCTAGGGATACGTGCTACGGTCAAGCATGGCTCTGGTACCACCTGTAAAACCCCGGATTTTCATAGAAAACCCGAATCCCTGTACCATCGCGATAGTCCCTGGATCAGTGGCTATCGCGTACAGAACGTCTCACAGATAGATACACAAAGTCATACATCGCATCACATAAAGTTAATAGTACATTAATTTATTACATGTCCATAATGGAGTACATCATTACAAGCCTCTTGGCTGAATCGGCGTGAAAATTCTACGCAACGGTAGCTATCTTCTCGAAGGGTCTCCATCTTTATTCTTCCCGCCACAGGCAACTCGAGCGAAGCGACGTATCCCTCAGTCGTACCATCCGTCGGCGTTGCAGTCGAAGTCGGACTCGTACCCTGCACACCCAAAGTCTATCCCCAAGGAGCGGGATAGGTACACGTCACCAACCGTATGCAGCTTTAAGTGGCCTAACATCTAAAGGGAAAAGAGAGTAGACAAGGAATCGGCTGTGGTTTCCTAAGCAGCAGCAGCGTATAAACAAGGAATCTCCATCAATATCCCAAAACCCAAGTCTCTCAACACAACCCGGATCCAACTGGTCACCAAGAAGACCCGTCACCAGCTCCTACTCCCGTCTAGGGTCGATGCGAGAACTTCCTCTCCTCGCACCTCAATGATTACAACCGGATCGACGAGGTAGATGGAGCCTCTCTCCTCTAGCCGGCTATAACCACGGCTCACCACACTCTCACCTATAGGGGAAGGTAGAAATCCCAAAACATGAGGAACGAACATGTCTTCTAGGCAGTGTCCATAACCGAGGACGCGGCTATAGCTATAGATCGAACAACTCTGCAGAGCGTGTACACCTGTACCCATCCCGGAATGGTACCCGGCCGGTGTACGGCCGACCGAGCCCATCCTACCGGCGAACTCTCGGTAGTTACGTACCCACCCTGCATCCGGCCCTCAAAGCGGTCCTCTCCGCAGTGAAGACAGCACCGGAACTGTGAAATGCTCCCGTGTGGCCACACGGGAGACGCTCTGAGAGGGTGGTCTCACCTCCACCGCTCCCCCACAGATACCCTCTATCCTTCCTAGGCAGGTATGGTTCCGCACTTGCCGAGCTCAACTCGGCCCTATCCCCACTCTCGGCGGGGTGGTGTGTACGATGTCCTATAAACAAGTTGATCCACTCGATTTCAGACCGGGGCGAGCTCATGTCCTCCAAGCGCACGAAAAACCCCAACACCTAGGCTCCGAAAACCGTAACAGGAGGGATGCACTGAGGAGCGCACCCCTATCCCCGATCCCAGATCGGTTGTTTCGAGCTCACCCCCGCCAAAGTACCCCAAAACGCCTTCTCCTGCCGGTTTTTACCCCACACACGCCAAGAACCACTACTCCCATCCCAACACATGCATCGCGAAGCTCGGCGCACATACACGCCCATATAAACATATATAGTAGTGGTAGGACAATCAAGGACAGGGTAAATAAAGAGGCAGTGCAAGGTTCATTAACATGCATACATAAAGTAAAGCGCTAGCATGTTGACGGTGAAAATCCGTCAACCTAGCCATGAGTTTACCTTCGGTGTTGGCATAAATTTTATACCTTATCCATTGGTACTAACCCCCGTGGTATAACAAGTTCACGTGTGCATGTCGTTTTTGGAGTTTAATGTTTATGCGGGGATTTAGTGTTGAATGCAAGACTTTCGGGATAAGTTCATCAAGCACCTCATGACAAGACTTTGAAGCCCCGAACAAGTCATGCAATGAAGCAAAACTAACTCCAAGAAGCCGGGGACTCGATCCGAGAAGACAACAAACTCCGGGGACCCGACCGGCAGAAGTCTTGAAGCTTGCAAGACAAGGAGTTGAGTCCAATTCGGAGAGAAACCGACGACATGGACCTACATGCGAAGGGGGAAGCATCCGGGAAGCAAGGGAACCGACCTCGGGCAAAGGAGCCCGCGGGGGCCGGGGCCTAAATGGGCCCGGGCCGGCCGGCCCGGTCCGGTCGGCCCGGGCCCATTTAGGGCCCAAACACGCCGCCCTTTGACCTAGCCGCCGATCGGGCTATTTATAGTCCCCCGACCGAGAGCCACGGAGAGAAGATTTCGTCTTCGGCCGCCGAGAAGCGAGAGAAGAGAGGGACACTATCTAGGAGAGGAGAGGGTCGAGCTAGTTGACTAGGGTTTCCCTAGCCGACGTGGGAACCTTGCAAGGAAGACCACGTCGGAGTTCCCGAGCTAGAAGCAAGATCAAGGAAGGATCCCGGTGGTGATCTTGTGTATGTATCATTGTTATAGTTGAATTATCAAGTTGAATCTTTTCCCGGCGATCAAGTGTTTCCTCGAAGATTTCGTTTTTCGATCGGCTTTGCTTATTCCAATTCTATTCTCGAGATAGATTACATAGGGTGTTCTTGTAGCCGCGGTGGCTAGAGGTACACGCGGATCTTCCGAAAGAATCTCGACTTGTCTTTTGACTCGCCCTAAGCTCCCCGCATGAATAGGGATACGTTGTGACAGAACGGGGGTCTCGAAAGGCGGATGTTTTCGGATTTGGACGGGAAACCACGATTTAAAGAGGCTTTTATTAAGATTCGATTTGCTACTTCTTCTTTTGCTTGGAACTTCAACGAAAGGCTTATCCCGATCCCTCTAGATCGGTTTATCTACCCAATCTTACTTTGTTTTCTCGGTTTTTAGTAGATTAGATTCGTTTTGTGTCTTTACTTAGATGCATTAGGTCTTTTATCGATTATTGAAGATTACTTGGCTTTAATAGATTAATTCTTGCGTCACACATTTGTTCCACGGATTCGATACCTTGGGTTCACCACTCGAGGGAAGAAGGGTCCCTTGACTACGACGGGAGACTTGTACGCTTGCGAGTCACGAACGAACTTTGATACAAACATTAACCGTCAACAAGCCCCTTTTTCTGGCGCCGTTGCCGGGGAACAAGTGATCAAGATTTGATTTTTTATTGCTTTTTTTTGTAATTTTCAGTACTGATTTTGTTTTATTTTTGCATCTAATAAGCTTCAATCATCCTCAAAATACATCTAATCTAGTTTGTCTAACTCTAGTCTTTATAGATTTGTTTTGTTTTCTAGTTTCTTTTGCATATTTTGTTTATCGCTAACCCTAACGAGGAGATGGACGGCTACCTCTCCAACAAACCCAATAATTTTGTGGATGATCCGAGAAAAACTTTACGAAGCTAAGGAGACGCGAAGCACATCAAGCTAAAAAGCTGGATTTTGTAGATTCGGAGTCGGAAGACGAAGGATCGCAGAATCTCCGGAAAATTCACCACCTCAAAGTCCGAGGGAGAACCGACGTCCACCGATGGGTGACCAACCACCGGAAGAACGCAAGATTGGGGAGCTATGCACCCCAGACATCATCGACCTACCAATCTTGAACCTCGACGAGATCGGAAGACCGTTCGAGATCAAGACCTCAACAATCCGCATGGTGCAACATTCACCCTTCACCGGCAAAGAGGATCCGAACCTTCACCTCCAAGCATTCATTCAAGCGTGTCGGACTTTCAATATGGATGGGGTGACTCAAGATCAAATGAGGGCAAGGCTTTTTCCGTTTTCACTACTCGGGAAGGCGTTGCAATGGTTCCACTCTCAACCGGCGGAGACGGTGCAAAATTGGAACACGTTGATGAAGGCTTTCATGAAGGAATACTACTCACGGGTAAAACTCAAAGCTTGCGTAATAAGATTGCCACCTTTGTTCAATATCCTACGAAACTATCTCGGAGGCATTCGAGCGCTTCAACGAGTACACCGGGCGGTTCCACATCACAAGTTCCCGAAAGAAGACCTCGTGCAAAAGTTCTATCAAGGACTCACCATGGCGTCAAGGACGATCATCGATGCATCAGCGGGAGGATCTATCATCGAGCTTACACCGACGGAAGCTTTCACGCTATTCAAGAAGGTCGCGGATAATGACACGTGGGCGTCATCCGGGCGCCTACACCCGGCTCAACCTATGGGGAACGTCAAAGGAGTCTTGCAAGTGGAGAAGGAAGACATACTTGAAGGCAAGATCGACTCGCTCATGAGGAGGTTGGAGAAGATGGAGATAGAGAAGAAAGAGGCTCAAGACTTGAAGGCCGCCGAAGCAAGGTCCACATGCGAAGAATGTGGAGAGTATGGCCATGTCCGCAAAGATTGTCCGGAGGAAGCCAAAGTGCTCGACTACATGAGGAAGGGAGAATTGCCGAACTTCCGCTACGGGCAAGGTAGGCCTCAATTTAATGCAAGCTCATCTATTCCTAACGCGGTTCCACTTCGGATACAATTGAAGGAGTTCATGGATGAGCAAGCTAAGATCAACAAGGACACCGTCACCAAGTTCAAGACCATAGACAAGGTGTTGGAGAACATCGATAGCAAAGTGACGGAGGTCGGAAGTTCCAATCATCAAGTGCTCAACATGATGAAGATGCTCGAGACGCAAGTTGGACAACTTGCGGGGCGCCTCACTAATGATGAAGGGAAGCTTCCGGGACAACCCAAATGTCCCGAATCGGCGAAGGCCATTCAAACACGTTCGGGGAAGGAGACCGAAGATCCGGAACGTACCGCGGGAGCAAGAAAGCCGAAACCGTCCACCGAGGTGGAAGGAGCGCTAAAGAGAAGGTTACGGGGATCGTCACCGAGGAACCCGAATTCGAGATGCCGGAAGATGACACGAGGATACCGCAACTCAAGCCACGCTACTTCCGAGGTAAACTTGACAACCACTTTGAGAAGTTTGTGGAAGTTGTGCGTAGACTTAGCATCAACATGCCGTTACTAGATGCCCTACAAGTACCTACATATTCTCGTTACTTTAAAGACATTCTTGCAAATAAATATGAGATAGCAACACTCGGGGTAGATCATGTCAAGATGTCCGAGGAGTGTAGTGCGGCTATTGCTTATGGGCTGGAGAAGCAAAAAAGACCCCGGGTGCCCTACAATTCCATGTTCGGTTGGTTCTTTCAACTTCGAGAAGGCGTTATGCGACCTTGGAGCTAGTGTGAGTGTCATGCCGAGGGATGTGTTCGAGAAGTTACGCCTACCGATGGAGCCTACGGGAATATGTTTGGAGCCGGGTGACAACTCCATTCGCTATCCCTTGGGCATTGCCGAAGATGTACCCGTGAAGATTGGACACCACTTCATCCCCGTCGACTTCGTTGTGCTCGAGATGGGAGAGAGGGAGAAGCCGCCGCTCATCCTAGGGAGGCCGTTCCTCAAGACCGTGGGAGCTACTATTGATGTTGGCAAGGGGGAGATCATGTTCGATATCAACGGAGAAAGGAGTTCCTTCAAGTTCCGTCCAAGGATTGAGGCATGCAACATGATTGGAGTGAAGATAGAACCAAAACAAACGGAGGGGCTGAAAAAGAAGAAGGAGCCGAAAAAAGTGAACGTAACGAAAATTAAAGAAGGTGTTGCATCCGTCAAGACAAAGGGAGAGAAGCCGCCCGTGAAGACCAAAAAAATGACTAAGCCGGCCAAGCCAAAAGACAAGCCCGCGCCCAAGATGGTGCGGAAGTGGGTACCCAAGATTGCAACGCCCGCAAAGAGCGTTGATCCGGAGTAATCAAGTGAAGAAGTCTAGCTATAGACTATAAACGAAGCGCTAGGCGGGAGGCAACCCGTTTCGTCAAGTCGAGTCAAGAATAAGCTACGGGAGGACAACCCGATTCCGGGTTTTTCGAGTATTTTTAATAATTTAGTTTTTGAGTTTTACTACGCAAAGACATTAGACTTAGAAGTGGTTGAACAATATTAGAGACATAATTCTTGATTGAATGTTTGCTTTATCATAAACCCTTTGCATGAACCCTCCTATGTGCTTGTTTGATTCTTTTCTTTTCGAGAAATCCCTCAACCAAATAATTTCAGAACCTTAGCTCAACCTTTCACCCTCATTATGGTGCTGAGGTTGGCTTATTTTTCATGCTAAAACCACACGAGTAGAGCCACGATTTATATTCAAGTGTTATAAAAATTCAGCACGTGGTAGGACTCGCGTGAACCTAGAAATCAAAGCTTTTGGTTGATCTTAAAAATCTTTATCCTTGGTTTCTCTAGGATTAGAATTTTTCTAAGCCCATTCTAATTTTGCTTTATTCAAAATCTTTCTTATTTAGCCAAAATTAGAACCTAAACCTATGCCCCCATGATCAAACCGGGAAAACGTTCGCTCTCAACCGATGAAAGCAAACTATACCGGTAAGACGAAAATCGACGTAGTCGAAAAATATTTTCGACTTACATTTGTTTTTAATGGTTTAAAAACTTCTCTAAAATTATGTTCAAGCTCTTGCATGGCTCTGAAAAATATTTTAAAATTCGAATTAGAGGAGTGCTTAACCTTAAACACACCTAAATGGAGGCAATCAAGTTTGAATTAATCATGCATGCACCATTGGATCCCCTTTTATCAACTTTCACCCACTCCATATGCAAAGGACAAGCATGGTGGGCAGCAAGCATCAACTTTGCAGGATTTCAATGGTGGCATGTGAAGCAAGTGGAGCTAGGGAGCATGGACATGACCCAAAGCATGGAGCATCAAGTGGGAGGACCAATAATTCAAGAAAAGGAGTGGACGAGAGCGTTTGGGCGGTGCAACTTGTGGAGCACGCGGGCGGGGAAAGTTGCGAGAGGCGAAATGATCGTGCTTCGGGAGAAAGACGCGCCGAGGAGGAGCCGGAGGACCCCCGGGGCCGGCCGGCCTAGGCCGGCCGGCCCGCCCTATAAATGGTGCCCCCCGGCGCCCGTCTTCTGCAGGCAAGCTTCCCTCTCCTTCCCTTGTTTGTGTGTTCAAGTTTGTGTGCTCAGAACCTCCGTAGACTTAGCCAACCACCCAAGCTTGAGAGCTCAAGAAAAAATCCACCTCCCTAATCCACTCAAAGTCCACATCCGAAGCAAAGAGTTTAAGTGCCTAGTTTACCGGTTGCAACCCGGATTTTTAGTTGAAGAGAGAGTGCAGCAAGCATGTGGAAGAAGACCACAAGTCTCTTCTCTAAGAAGAAGAGTTCGTCGTCGTCCAAGCCGTCATCAACCACGTCTTCGAGGAGGCACTCGGTTTCCGAGTCTCCCGGAGCATGGAGACGGACACGGCACCACCTAGGAGGAACGACGCTCTCCTCCTTGGTGGGATGAGGGCTGCGAGAAGCACTTCCATGAGGTTCACCGAACCTCGTGGGCACACGGAGGAGCAGCCCGCGCCACCACGACGATCGACTCGCTCAACCGCACCACCTCCTTACACCCCGACACAATCTTCGTACGGCTTCATCATCATGTCGGCGAGAGGAGGAGGATAGGCTCGCCAATCTTGAGAAGAGGCTTGTGCCGAATGTCGAGATCGACGACCAAGCACTCCACACCTTGGGTTTTCGCACCGACATAAACTACATGTTGGGGCACCTCGGGTGGATTCAATTCTCCAACGGAATCTCGGTGGACACCCACTTGGGTTACACCTTGGAAATTTTAATGACTATGGCACCCATCGTTGATGATGATGGGGTGCAATGCTTGTCATTCCGTTTGGAGGGAATCCAACAAATGGTTCCCTACGAGCACGTGAGGGAGCTGCTTGGATTCCACAAGGGCGCTCGGAGAAAGTCGACGTGCCTCCCGCATGTTGGCGGAATTTTGGGGCATGATCTCCGGAGATGCCCATCAACAACGCAAAAGCATCCGCAACCCCATTATCCGGATATTTCACTCTTGGATGTGCAAGAGGGTATTGGGGAGGATGAGGGAAACAAAGGTGACCGACACGGAGTTAAATTGGCTATACTCGGCTTTGATTGCCAGGCAGCCAATCGACCCCTCCTACCTCATGATCAACCGTTGGTGTTGTGAAGCAACATCGGGGGCTAGTGATATTGGTTCGGGGTGTTACCTCTCCATGTTGGCCTATTCCTTGCGACCGGGGATCGCAAGAAACCCCGCTCACCTTTTGCGCGGTACCTCTCTCGGTTTTGAGTACTTGCGGCAAGGCAAGTACATTAGTGGAGATGAGAGAAGAGGTTACCGATTGGCCATTGTGAACCTCCCTCTTCCGGATGAGAGGCTTAGGCTTTTCACCGAAGGAAGGGAAGATTGGTTGGAAGAGGGAATACTTGTCCCCGCAAGGAAAAATAAAAGAGGAAGGATCGTAGAAGAGGGAACATCCTCCGCACAAGAGGGTGGAGCACAACCCAATGTGCAACCATCCGGCGGGGTTCCTCCTCCGCCAAGTTATTACGGAGGGTCTCAACAACAAGCATGGGGGGGTGGTGCACCGGTACCCCCTCAAAATTATGTTGTGCCCAACGTTAACTTCGCGGAGGCCTACGCTCATCATCCCCAACCACAACAAAGCATGGCTATTATTGGAGGATACGCTGCAAGAAATGCTCAAAATATCGCAGCCATCCAATCCAACGCAGCTCAACTCGGTGAAGGCAACGCAAATATTGCCTTTGAACTTGGTCGCCTTCACCTTGTTGAGCCAAATCAATTCGACGGAGGAAGCGTTCATTCATATTATGAGCAAGGCTATTATTATCAAGACTATCAACATCAACCACCGGCGGAGGATTAGAGGACTTAAGGAACTTTAGTTTTCTTTTCTTTTCTATTTCTCTCGTAATTTTCAGCTTTTGCTCTTATGTGTTTGCGTAGTACTTTTCTGTTTTTATTTAATTTTCAGCAAGCTTGTTATGTTTATTTTCAGTATGTATTTCAGCTTGATATCACCTTTAATAAAGTCACCACCTTGATTTTTATCATTGGAAAAGTTACAAAATTTGTGCCATGTTGATATATGATTAAAATTGCAGCTTTGTTCATCTTTGTAGTTGATTTATGCATGTTTAAGCTAGTGCTCTCTTAAAAATACAGATCTGAATTTATTTAAATGCTAGCTTAATTTTCAGCGGAGGTTATGATTAAAATAAAGACCCATAGTGTTTTATGTGCTCTCAAGTTATGAATGGATTGAAGATGTCTTTTATGCTCAAAAATATTGCTAACCTTGTCACAAATATCACTTGTGTGTTGCTCAACCTATCCAAAGCCTTATATATATCCGAGTGCATGAACCTTAGTGTACAAGATTTATTTTTGAGTGAGTTATTGCAGGCCATGATTTCTCCGGCCCGAGACTAAGAAGCTGGTCATTCCGTTTTTGCGTATCTATCTTCTTGCTAGCCTTTTATCCGTGCATTGTGTACCCCCACATCGGTGGTCTCACAAACTTCGCCGGATATCCACCCTTAAACCAAATATCATTTTTTGTGATTACTTCCTTGACCACAACCTATCATTGAGAATGGATCATCAATTCAAGGAAGATCGCAAGACGGTGCCAACGTTGAAGATTTCAAGTATCTCTCCAAGGAAAATATCTCCGGTACCTACCTTATTTTTCGCCTCTTTGCTCGAGGACGAGCAACGTCTAAGCATGGGGGAGGAGGTAGGTACGGTGCTGCCTTAGAGTTCAAAAGGGAGTATTTTAAAAAAAATATATATAATGATGAAAGAAAAAAAATTCGGCGATGTACATGACTTCCAAGGTGAAGAAAGAAAAAAAAAATATATATATATATAAGAAAGAAAGAAAGAAAAGAATGAGAAATATAAGAAAGAGAAAGAAAAAATATATTTGTGCGTAAAATGAACTCCCCGGTTCTCTAAGAGTGCATTCAAGGCTTCAAGATAAAAAGATCCATTCTCATTTTCCAACCATGTGCAATCCGATAACGAGGACTTCTTTTGTGCCTCGGGATCACTCTCTGCCATTTGCACATGTCCACCTATCTAAAAGTGTGTGTATTTTTCTCTTTCCCCTCCTTGATTTAACATTATTTTCCAATGACCTTTTTGACGAGTCTCGGTAAGACCATGAGAAGCTTGTCTTGTTATGACAACACCTCACTTATAAATTCTTGTTAGGACTAAACTTTCCCAAAAGCTCCATATAAAGCCTACCACATATATATGAGAGGGAAAGGAGTAGAATATATAGGCTTGAGAGACAAGTGAGATGAGAGTTTATGAGCAATACATGAGATGATTTAAATTTGTGAATTTGGTTTAGTTTTTTTTCTCTATCTCGTTCTTTATTTCAAAAATTCTGAGATCTATTTAAAACTTTGTGAGCATGTTAATACTTGTGGGATAAGCTTAATAAGAATCTACCCTCCGTGGAGATGAAGGCTAGTACATTATGGAACTTTAATGAATTAAATTTTGAGAGCATTATGTTTTCTCATGTATGATCAAATGCAAAGTTTAAACATCGTTTAGCAATGATGATATCCATCGAAGGCTTACTCGAGGACGAGCAAGGTTTAAGCATGGGGGAGATGTTGACGGTGAAAATCCGTCAACCTAGCCATGAGTTTACCTTCGGTGTTGGCATGAATTTTATACCTTATCCATTGGTACTAACCCCCGTGGTATAACAAGTTCACGTGTGCATGTCGTTTTTGGAGTTTAATGTTTATGCGGGGATTTAGTGTTGAATGCAAGACTTTCGGGATAAGTTCATCAAGCACCTCATGACAAGACTTTGAAGCCCCGAACAAGTCATGCAATGAAGCAAAACTAACTCCAAGAAGCCGGGGGACTCGATCCGAGAAGACAACAAACTCCGGGGACCCGACCGGAAAAGTGCGTTGAAGCTTGCAAGACAAGGAGTTGAGTCCAATTCGGAGAGAAACCGACGACATGGACCTACATGCGAAGGGGGAAGCATCCGGGAAGCAAGGGAACCGACCTCGGGCAAAGGAGCCCGCGGGCCGGGCCTAAATGGGCCCGGGCCGGCCGGCCCCGGTCCGGTCGGCCCCGAGCCCATTTAGGGCCCAAACACGCCGCCCTTTGACCTAGCCGCCGATCGGGCTATTTATAGTCCCCCGACCGAGAGCCACGGAGAGAAGATTTCGTCTTCGGCCGCCGAGAAGCGAGAGAAGAGAGGGACACTATCTAGGAGAGGAGAGGGTCGAGCTAGTTGACTAGGGTTTCCCTAGCCGACGTGGGAACCTTGCAAGGAAGACCACGTCGGAGTTCCGGAGCTAGAAGCAAGATCAAGGAAGGATCCCGTGGTGATCTTGTGTATGTATCATTGTTATAGTTGAATTATCAAGTTGAATCTTTTCCCGCCGATCAAGTGTTTCCTCGAAGATTTCGTTTTTCGATCGGCTTTGCTTATTCCAATTCTATTCTCGAGATAGATTACATAGGGTGTTCTTGTAGCCGCGGTGGCTAGAGGTACACGCGGATCTTCCGAAAGAATCTCGACTTGTCTTTTGACTCGCCCTAAGCTCCCCGCATGAATAGGGATACGTTGTGACAGAACGGGGGTCTCGAAAGGCGGATGTTTTCGGATTTGGACGGGAAACCACGATTTAAAGAGGCTTTTATTAAGATTCGATTTGCTACTTCTTCTTTTGCTTGGAACTTCAACGAAAGGCTTATCCCGATCCCTCTAGATCGGTTTATCTACCCAATCTTACTTTGTTTTCTCCGGTTTTTAGTAGATTAGATTCGTTTTGTGTCTTTACTTAGATGCATTAGGTCTTTTATCGATTATTGAAGATTACTTGGCTTTAATAGATTAATTCTTGCGTCACACATTTGTTCCACGGATTCGATACCTTGGGTTCACCACTCGAGGGAAGAAGGGTCCCTTGACTACGACGGGAGACTTGTACGCTTGCGAGTCACGAACGAACTTTGATACAAACATTAACCGTCAACATAGCAACACTACTCGGCAATGCCTAATGGGTAGTTCGGGAATCGGTCGGGCGTGAACCTGGGGTCGGGTAGTCCTCCGCGGCGAAGTCGTCGGCGTAGTCGTACTCCTGACTCAGCTCTCCGGCTCCTCCTGCTCCTAGCAGCGCGAAAAAGAAAATAAACAGCGGTCCTATGGCAACTTAAATCCAAATAAGAGCAAATAAGATCCAAAACGGGAGTAAACACCAATCCAATCTGTAGTTTGAGATTTTAGAAATTTTCCGGAAGAGGTTTCGTAATTTTCGGAGTAAAAATGGATTTTCTAGGATTTTTAGAAGGGGAAAAGGATTTTTCTGGAATTTTTTAAATAAAAGAAAACCCCTCTTTAACGGCCGGCCGCACGGGATCCCCGGATCCCGAGCGCGGCCGGGGCTCTCCGTGGTCCGCGTTGCGGCTCGGCCCACCACCGGCCGGCCGCGGCCGTCCGGCGGCGGCGTGCGGCGGCGCGGTGCGTGCCACCGTGTGGCTCGGTTTCGGGTGGCGGGCCCCACCGCATCCCGCGGATCTGTCGCGGCCGCGCGCCCGTGTGGGCGCCGTGTGCGTTATGCCCTAGGGGTTATCCCCTCGCGTGGGTAGGGTGTTTGACGATATGCCCGAGACGACGGCGGCGCGGCGGCGGCTCGCCCCGGCGGCGGCGCGCTCGGCCGGGCCCACATACGACCGAATAAGGACGAGGTGTAGCGGGGCTTGGTCTTCCCCTTACTCGTGAGCGATCTTGGCCAAGGATGGGCATCGGCGCGGCGAGACGAGGAGCGGCGGCGACGGCGTGGGCGGCGGCGCGGCGAGGGTCGCCGGCAACGGCGCCAATCTAAGCCCGGCGCCCGCATTTGGTCGTGACGGGTCCTACGGGCGCGAAAACGCCTTAAGCCGGGGTTTCCCCCCCCTTAGGTTGCACGGAACGGCTCCCCGCCCTCCGTGGCGAGCTATGGCCGGCGGCGGCGCGCGGTGCGAGCACGGCTCCGGCCTAGGGGTGGCTCCGCGTGCGTGCGCACGGTGGCTAGGGCGTCGAGGCGGTCGTGGTGCGGGCTCGTGTGGGCGGCGGTGTTCGTGCGCGTGTAGAATAGGACCGAGCGGGCCGGCGGCGCGGCGCTGCGGAGCACGACGGCGGCGTGACGCGCGTCGGCGGCGACGTGAGGACGGTGCGGTGTCGGAAAAAGGAAACGGCGGCGTGTGTGCGCGCTTGCGGCGGCGGCGGCGGTGGCACCCGCACAAACGAGCTTCCCGGCCCCCGGGCACGATGGCCGGCATCACCGGCGGCGGCGGCGCGGCGGCAAGGTCGGTCCGGGCGAGCGCAAGGAGCCGCGGCTCGAAGGCCGGGTCAACCACGGAGAGGGGTGAGGGGGGCATTGCCTCACCTTGGTGGCCACGGGCCGACGTGCGGGCGGCGGTGAAGCGGGGGCGGAGTAGAGGAAGCGGGGTCGCGGCGTGGAAGGGGACGGCGGCGCGGAGCGAGAGAGGAAGCGAGGGCGTCGCGGTCCTTGGCTTCGCGGCGTCCTCGGGCTCCCTCGAGTGGGCCTCCGGCTCCGCGCGGTCGGCGGCGAGCGGCGGTGGGCCTCCGGTCTCCTTCTCCCCTCCTCCTCCTCCTTCTTCTCCGGCGGGCGAGAGGTGGTGCGGAGCGGGTGAACTCCCCGCGGCGGCTAGGGTCGGGGCTACCGGGCGCGGCGGCGGCCCTCTTATAGCGCATGGCGGGGCGCGGGACGCGTGGACGGCGCGGATGGCTCCGGGCGGGCGCGGACGGGCGCCGGGCGGCGGGGCGGCGCCGATGCCCGGCGACGTCGCAAAGGGAAAAGAGAAAGCAAAAGAGAGGGGGTGACGGGAGGAAGAAGGCTGACGCCGGGGGCAACGTCACACCGGGCCCCACCTGGCGGCGTCCCGGTGCGGGGTGTGGTAGGTGGTAGGCGGGCCGGCGGTAGCTGGGCCGCGGTGGGCTGAAAAGGGGAAGAGGTGAGGGTGTCGCGGCGTGCTGGGATTAAGAGAAGAGGGAGGCTCGGCGGACTTTGAGGATTTGGGCTCGCGGCCCGAAAGCATTACTCCTTTTTCCTTTTCTATTTCCTTTCAAACCCCTCCCTTATTTAGATTCAAATTTGAATGCAGTTTCAAATTTGAAATCCCACTCAAATATATTCCAAATAAAACCAAAAGAACTCCAAGTTTCTCACACTAACATTTCTTATATTTCCTAGGGTTTTCATTTAGCTCAAAATAAATCTAGGAAGTAAGGGAGAGGAAAGGAAGACATCCTTAAATAAGTTGATAATCACCCAAATAATTCATCGAAAATCTTAAGATCACAATTTTATTAATTAACATTCCTCAACAAATTTGAGGGATGTTACACTATTTAAGACTCTGACGCGACGTGAGTGCCCATTGGAATAGGCCTCACTCATCCCTCACGGACTTTCCCGTGGTACCATCACGTATGGCAAAACGTGACGAGACTCAGACGCGACGTGACACCCATTGGAATAGGTCTCACTAGTCCCTCACAGGACTTCCCTGTGGTACCACCACGTATGGCAAAACGTGATGAGACGCAGACGCGACGTGGCACCCATTGGAATAGGTCCCACTAGTCCCTCACAAGACTTCCCTGTGGTACCACCACGTATGGCAAAACGTGATGAACTAGTATGGTTGTGCATGAAAGTAAGTTTTGACAGGAATAATTGTGCTGGAAGTCAGACTAAATACACCATAGAATACTAGCCACCTGAAAGAACCCAAAAATTCCCTCTAGGGCCTCTCGGACTAGATTAGACCTTAACGTCCTACTCCTTTAGCAAGATTATTAATCTTGGCCAATTTTATTCCAAAAACGAGTTTGTTAAGGTATTTTAATTACTCTGGTGCATATCATCGCTTCGGTACACCATTTGTGTGACAGAACCGCCCAAAATAGCTCCGTATTATCGCCTAAGCCGGTCCACGTGGCCATTAAGCAATAATAAAGAACTATTCCGTCGCTTCCGCCGGTAAAGCCCGTAAATCACATACAACAGATCGTCGATATGCGCTAAGCCCACACGAAGGCGGGACCAGAGTACAACATTACATTACATAACGAGTTTCATAAGTTCAACATTATTACAAACCAGGTTTTTCATACATAAAAGTAAACATGGTTCAGAGTTTAAACAGCGGAAAGTAAACTAACGCGTGATACACATAGGAGGCCATCCATGCATATCACTCATCATCATCGTTCTCCCATTCAACCTCCCATCCCTCTGGAATGACACCAGGCCAGAGAGGATTACCTGAAATCAACAAATTAAGCAAGGCTGAGTACTAATACTCAGCAAGACTTACCCGACAAAAATAAAGCAAGACGAGACATGCAAGGCTTTTTGGCTTGTGGGTTTGTTTTGCCAAAAGCGACTAAGAGTTGATCCTTATTTTCAGATTTTAGCTCCAGTTCTAGTATGTTAACCATTCTATGTGAGCACCTGCACTAAACAAGCATGTTGTTCAAACAATATTAAACAGGTAACAATATTAATCCGAACTATTCCATAAATAAACATGGGGTAGCCAGTGGTCAAGCCGACTCAGATAACGGCGAGTGACCGACGATCGATCGATTTATATCCTTGCAAGGTAAACCCAAGATACACGGAGGAAGTAGACCCCAAGAATTCAAATAAAAGCAAATGCAGGGTCTACCCCGACAGACGGTTCCCAACATCCCACAGTTTGGGATCAGACGCTACAAACTCTGGTACACGGTTATCCGGAGGGTCTAACCCGACCAGTCCGGACTCACACGCTATACCACGGGTAGCTAGCCCGGAGACACAGCCCAAGAGGGTAGCTAGAAAGATCCCGCCCCGGTTCGAAGGTACTAGGCTTACCGGTCCCATTCCCGCAAGTACTTGGTACGTTCAATAGCTTAGGACCAAGCACCATGCTACTCGGTGGCCGAGACCGAACCCATTGCTCTTACCACATGAGCGAGTCAATTTAACCAACTTATGATTCCAACATAAGCATCCTATATCTCGCGAGCAATGAGTCATTACTCGACTTCTACCGTGATCCTAGAGCATGGCGCTAGCGTTCCTAACATACTAGTAAAAGAGCATAGGAGTCCTAAGGATCATGCAACTAGGTTTCAAAACAACTCCTTAAACTTAAATGCACAAGTAAAGCAATTAAGCGCTGAAAAGTAAAAAACATGATTTTAGTTTAAAAACATGGGTTAGATGAAACCGGTGCTTGCCTTCCTCAGACTCAGTTCCTAAACTAGCCTTTGGCTCTTCTGGACTTTGGTCCAGGTCTTGCTGCACACCAATCTGGTTCAGCTCACCATCAACAGTCCCGTCTCCCTCCTGGGCGAGTGTGTACGTACCGTCGGGGAGATCTACACGTTTACATGCACATGCATTAGATTAAAGTTAATCTTGATGGTGATTGTGTGCACATCTAAGCAATTTAAGTTACTTAACTTCACCAACCAGCAAGGGGGTGTGTTTGATTTAATAAAAACAGAAACAACATGATTTTACCATTTAGCACATTTGATTTCCATTGCTTTCTTTAATTATTTACATCAAGCCTTTCTACCCTAAATCCAAATTAAATCAAAAACACTTCCAATTAACCTAATCTTTTGCACACAGCAACATATGCTTAGTTTAAGCCTTCACACCAAAATTTGGCCTAAGATCATTTATAAATTAATTTATACGAAAAAGACAAATTTCAGCCTAGTAAATCAACATTAATTCATATAAAAAGATTTAATAAACTTTTTGATCCCAACTTTCTCCTACAGGTCAAGTATGCCAAAAATGAGTTTCTGACCAAGGCATGGTTGCAAATTCAATTTATTTTTCAGATTTTGAATTTAAGCTCCTACACAAGATTAAATCCAAAACACCTAGTAAACAATTCCCTAAATTCACATCCATCACACCAGGGGTACTAATCATCAAGTCAAAGCCCTAGGGTGCATTTGTGCTCAAAGAAAAGTTCATTAAAGGTGCTATAAAAAGCATCAAACTTATTCTAGCATAAAGCTTAAATAAATCATAACTGCAAATATATACATCAAAACCATGCAAACTTTGGCACAGATCTAGACATGATATAAAGAGCAACATATCCAAAATTCAAGTTCATAGCATGTGTATATTTTAAATCACACCAAAAACACTCCAAACTGAGTTTGAATTTTTAATTCAAAAACTGTGCAGAAAAACCCTATACATGTTTTCTAGAAAAGGTAGATTTCTTCACCACGAACCCAACAAAATTGGTTTTGCATTTTTCTGATTTTTCTACGATTTTTAATGATTTTTCGAAGGTACCGCCGTAACCCTAACTTTCACCTTTACAAACGGGTCCCCGGAATTTTACAAAAATCTCCTTGCGATTAACTCCTCTCTCGCAATGTGGCCCCCGGCCGACGCGGGCTCGCCGCCGGCGGCCGGAGGAGGGGCGGAGGGGCGCGGGCGAGCACCCCGGCCGCACCGGCGGGCCGCCCGGCTCCGCCGGTGTGCGCGGCCCGGCCGGGAGACGCCGCCGGCGGGCGTCCGCGCGCGCGCGCGGGGGCGCGCGTCCGCCGGGCGCGGCGGTGCGGTGGCCGGGTCCCCGAGGCGCGGCCGCGGCACGTGCGGGAGGTGCACGGGGGGCTAGAGGAAGGGGTCGCGAGTGCGGGCCGGCGCCGGACTCGAGCGGGAGGGCGACGTTCGCGGCGGAACGCGCGCGGCGGCGGCCGCACGGCCGGTGGACCGGGAACGGCTCGGTGCGACCGTTTCTTTTGGCGGCTCAGCACGGGCTCGACGATGCGGACGAGGGAGGGGGTAGCCTACGGCGGCCGCGCGGCCGACCGGACCCCCGCATGAGCGGCGCGCGCGCGCGCACGCCGGCGCACGCGCGCGTGGCCCCTTGGCCGCCCGTCCGCATGCATGGGCGCGGCGCACGGGAGACGGATGGGCGGAGGGGTCTAGGCGTGGGCGAGTCCACAGCGGAGACGCCTAGGCCATCCGTACGCCGGACCATCGCGCGACAGCCACGTGGCCGGCATCCAGAACGCCCGCGCGCGCTCTAGAGCGCGGGGACGACGTTGCCCAGCTCGATTTTTATTCCGTTTAGCCCTTTTCGAAATTGCAAAACTCCAAAAATCGTCAACTAAGTGAAAAATCTCCCAAAAGCAAAGTTGTAGAGGAGCTGTAGATCTACAACTTTCCCGAAGGGCGACATATGTTTTGATCAATGGTTTGCCCGGGAACGCCAACCGAAGTTGCAGATTTTCCACGGCTCAGTTTACTGTTCACAGCGCAGTAAACTCGATTTTTGGCCAATTTGCGCTCAAAATTGGAATGTCCGCCAATAACGAAAAATGTGTTCCCGGAAATAACGAACAACTTTCGTATTGGCAGATTTTGAACTTCTATAGTGAAATTTGGAGAACGCGCAAGAAATTCATTTCAGCCTTTAAAGTAGATCTAGGGTTTGACCGTGGTTTGAGATGTCGACCGGGGTCTTTTGTGCAAAAGTGAGTCCAATCATGTCAAACATGCTTAGACGTGATTTAACCTCGATTAATTCATGTAATTAATGTCATTAGCGCAACAAAACATCCGGGATGTTACAGAAGGTTGGCTATATCTACGGAGGTTTTGGGCACACAAACTAGAACTCACAAACAAAGGAAGGAGAGGTAAGCTTGCCTGCAGAAAACGGGAGCCGGGGGCTCCTTAAGTAGGGGAGGCCGGCCGGCCTGGGCCGACCGGCCTGGGTGGCTTCTGGCTCCTCCCCGCCTCGGCTTTCTTCCAGCATGATCATTTCGCCTCTGCAACTTTCCTGCCCGCGTGCTCCACGAGTTGCACCGCCCAAACGCTCTCGTCCACTCCTTTTCTTGCATTATTGGTCCTTCCACTTGATGCTCCATGCTTTGGGTCATATCCATGCTCCCTAGCTCCACTTGCTTCACATGCCACCATGAAATTCCTGCAAAGTTGATTCTTGCTGCCCACCATGCTTGTCCTTTGCATGTGGAATTGGTGAAAGTTGATAAAAGGGAATCCAATGGTGCATGCATGATTAATTCAAACTAGATTGCCTCCATTAAGGTGTGTTTAAGGTTAAGCACTCCTCTAATTCGAAATTTAAAATATTTTTCAGAGCCATGCAAGAGCTCAAACATAATTTTAGAGAAGTTTTTAAACCATTAAAAACAAATGTAAGTCGAAAATATTTTTGGACTACGTTGATTTCGGTCTCACCGGTATAGTTTGCCTTCATCGGTTGAGAGCAAACTTTTCTCGGCTTGATCATGGGGGCATAGGTTTAGGTTCTAATTTTGGCTAAATAAGAAAGATTTTGAATAAAACAAAATTAGAATAGGCTTAGAAAAATTCTAATCCTAGATAAAACCAACCAAAAGTTTTGATTTCTAGGTTCACGCGAGTTCTACCACGTGCTGAATTTTATTAACACCTAAATATAAATCGTGGCTCTACTCGTGTGGTTTTAGCATGAAAAATAAGTCAACCTCAGCACCATAATGAGGGTGAAAGGTTGAGTTAGGTTCTGAAATTATTTGGTTGAGGTTTCTCGAAAAGAAAAGAACAAACAAGCACATAGGAGGGTTCATGCAAAGGGTTTATGATAAAGCAAACATTCAATCAAGAATTATGTCTCTAATATTGTTCAACCACTTCTAAGTCTAATGTCTTTGCGTAATAAAACTCAAAAACTAAATTATTAAAAATACTCAAAAAACCTGGAATCGGGTTGTCCTCCCGGTAGCTTATTCTTGACTCGACGAAACGGGTTGCCTCCCGCCTAGCGCTTCGTTTATAGTCTATAGCTAGACTTCTTCACTTGATTACTTCGGATCAACGCTCTTTGCGGGCGTTGCAATCTTGGGTACCCACTTTCGCACCATCTTGGGCACGGGCTTGTCTTCAGGCTTAGTCATTTTTTTGGTCTTCACAGGCGGCTTCTCTTCCTTTGTCTTGACGGATGCAACACCTTCTTTGATTTTCTTTACGTTCATTTTTTTCGACTCCTTCTTTTTCAGCCCCTCCGTTTGTTTTGGTTCTCCCTTCACTCCAATCATGTTGCATGTCTCGATTCTTGGATGGAACTTGAAGGAACTCCTTTCTCCGTTGATATCGAACATGATCTCCCCCTTGCCAACATCAATAGTAGCTCCCACGGCCTTGAGGAAAGAACTCCCTAGGATGAGCAGCGGCTTCTCCCTCTCTCCCATCTCGAGCACAACGAAGTCGACGGGGATGAAGTGGTGTCCGACCTTCACGGGTACATCTTCAGCAATGCCCAAGGGATAGCGAATGGAGTTGTCTCCCAACTCCAAACATATTCCCGTAGGCTCCATTGGTAGGCGTAGCTTCTCGAACACATCCCTCGGCATGACGCTCACACTAGCTCCAAGGTCGCATAACGCCTTCTCGAAGTTGAAAGAACCAACCGAACATGGAATTGTAGGGCACCGGGATCCTTTTGCTTCTCTAGCCCATTAGCAATAGCGGCACTACACTCCTCGGACATCTTGACATGATCTACCCCGAGTGTTGCTATCCCATATTTATTTGCAAGTATGTCTTTAAAGTAACGAGAATATGTAGGTACTTGTAGGGTATCTAGTAATGGCATGTTGATGCTAAGTCTACGCACAACTTCCACAAACTTCTCAAAGTGGTTGTCAAGTTTACCTCGGAAGAAGCGTGGCTTGAGTTGCGGTATCCTCGTGTCTTCCTCCGGCATCTCAAATTCGGGTTCCTCGGTGACGATCCCCGTAACCTTCTCTTTAGCAACTCCTTCCACCTCGGTGGATGGTTTAAGCTTCCTTGCTCCCACGGAACGTTCGGATCTTCGGTCTCCTTCCCCGAACGTGTTTGAATGGCCTTCGCCGATTCGAGACTTTTGGGTTGTCCCGAAGCTTCCCTTCATCATTAGTGAGGCGCCCGCAAGTTGTCCAACTTGCGTCTCGAGCATCTTCATCATGTTGAGCACTTGATGATTGGAACTTCCGACCTCCGTCACTTTGCTATCGATGTTCTCCAACACCTTGTCTATGGTCTTGAACTTGGTGACGGTGTCCTTGTTGATCTTAGCTTGCTCATCCATGAACTCCTTCAATTGTATACGAAGCGGAACCGCGTTAGGAATAGATGAGCTTGCATTAAATTGAGGCCTACCTTGCCCGTAGCGGAAGTTCGGCAATTCTCCCTTCCTCATGTAGTCGAGCACTTTGGCTTCCTCGGGACAATCTTTGCGGACATGGCCATACTCTCCACATTCTTCGCATGTGGACCTTGCTTCGGCGGCCTTCAAGTCTTGAGCCTCTTTCTTTTCCATCTCCATCTTATCCAACCTCCTCATGAGCGAGTCAATCTTGCCTTCAAGTATGTTCTCCTTCTCCACTTGCAAGACTCCTTTGACATTCCCCGTGGGTTGAACTGGATGTAGGCGCCCGGATGACGCCCATGTGTCATTATCCGCGACCTTCTTGAATAGCGTGAAAGCTTCCGTCGGTGTAAGTTCGATGATGGATCCTCCCACCGATGCATCGATGATCGTCCTTGACGCCATGGTGAGTCCTTGATAGAACTTTTGCACGAGGTCTTCCTTCGGGAACTTGTGATGTGGAACCGCGCCCGGTGTACTCGTTGAAGCGCTCGAATGCCTCCGAGATAGTTTCCGTAGGATATTGAAAAAAGGTGGCAATCTTATTACGCAAGCTTTGAGTTTTACTCGGTGAGTAGTATTCCTTCATGAAAGCCTTCATCAACGTGTTCCAATTTTGCACCGTCTCCGTCGGTTGAGAGTGGAACCATTGCAAAGCCTTCCCGAGAAGTGAAAACGGAAAAAGCCTTGCCCTCATTTGATCTTGAGTCACCCCATCCATGTTGAAAGTCTGACATAGTTGAATGAATGCTTGGAGGTGAAGGTTCGGATCCTCTTTACCGGTGAAGGGTGAATGTTGCACCATGCGGATTGTTGAGGTCTTGATCTCGAACGGTCTTCCGATCTCCTCAAGGGTCAAGATTGGTAGGTCGATGATGTCTGGGGTGCATAGCTCCCCAATCTTGCGTTCTTGCGGTGGTTGGTCACCCATCGGTGGAAGTCGATTCTCCCGAGGACTTTGAGGTGGTGAATTCTTCGGAGATTCCTGCGATCCTTTGTCTTTCGACTCCGAATCTACAAAATCCAGCTTTTTAGCTTGATGTGCTTCGCGTCTCCTTAGCTCGTAAAGTTTTTCCGGATCATCCACAAAATTATCGGGTTTGTTGGAGAGGTAGCCGTCCATCTCCCGTTAGGGTTAGCAATAAACAAAGTATGCAAAAACTAGAAAGTAAAAACAAATCTATAAAAACTAGGGTTAGACAAACTAGATTAGATGTATTTTGAGGATGATCAAAATTTAGTAGATGCAAAAATAAAAACAAAGAGAAAACTGAAAATTACAAAAAGGCAATAAAAAATCAAATCTTGATCACTTGTTCCCCGGCAACGGCGCCAGAAAAAGGGGCTTGTTGACGGTTAATAATTATATCAAAGTTCGTTTGTGACTTGCAAGCGTACAAGTCTCCCGTGTAGTCAAGGGACCCTTCTTCCCTCGAGTGGTGAACCCAAGGTATCGAATCCGTGGAACAAATGCGTGACGCAAAACTTAATCTAATAAAGCCAAGTAACTCCAATCTTCGATAAAAGAAACCCTAATGCATCTAAGTAAAAGACACGAAACCAATCTAATCTACTAAGGATCGGAGAAAACAAAGTAAGATTGGGTAGATAAACCGATCTAGAAGGATCGGGGTAAGCCTTTTGTTGAAGTTCCAAGCAAGAGAAGAAGTAGCAAATCGAATCTGAATAGAAGCCTCTTTAAATTGTGGTTTCCCGTCCAAATCCGAAAACATCCGCCTTTCGGAACCCCCGTTCTGTCACAACGTATCCCTACTCATGCAGGGAGCTTAGGGCGAGTCAAAAGACAAGTCGAGATTCTTTCGGAAGATCCGGCGTGTACCTCTAGCCACCGCGGCTACAAGAACACCCTATGTAATCTATCTCGAGAATAGAATTGGAATAAGCAAGCCGATCAAAAAACGAAATCTTCGAGGAAACACTTGATCGCTAGGAAAAGATTCAACTTGATAATTCAACTATAACAATGATACATACACAAGATCACCACCGGGATCCTTCCTTGATCTTGCTTCTAGCTCCGGGAACTTCGACGTGGTCTTCCGTGCAAGGTTCCCACGTCGGCTAGGGAAACCCTAGTCAACTAGCTCGACCCTCTCCTCTCCGAGATGGTGTCCCTCTCTTCTCTGCTCCTCGGCGGGCGATGATGAATTCTCTGATGCGTGGCTCTCGCTCACGGGGCTATAAATAGCCTGATTGGCGGCTAGGGCAAAGGAGGGGGCAAATGGGCCCTGGAATGGGCTGGGCCGACCGGACTGGGCCGGCCGGCCTGGGCCCATCCAGGCCCATCTCGAGGCCTCCTTTGCTCTACGTCGGTTCCCTTGCTTCCTGGATGTTTCCCCCTTCTGCATGTAGGTCCATGTCGTCAGTTTCTCTCCGAATTGGACACAACTCCTTGTCTTGCAAGATTCAGCACTTTTCTGGTCAGGTCCTCGGAGTCTGTCGTCTTCTCGGATCAAGTCCCTGGCTTCTTGGAGTTAAGTTTGCTTCATTGCATGACTTGTACGGGGCTTCAAGGTCTTGTCATGAGGTGCTTAATGAACTTATCCCGAAAGTCTTGCATTCAACACTAAAATCCTGCATAAACATTAAACTCCAAAACCAACATGCACACGTGAACTTGTTATACCACGGGGGTTAGTACCAATGGATAAGGTATAAAACTCATGCCAACACCGAAGGTAAACTCATGGCTAGGTTGACGGATTTTCACCGTCAACACCAGGAGGTGGATATCTTCCCGTCGCCTGCCGCGGTGCGGTGACATTAGACGGCGCCCTCCGTGCGGCAGGAGCTTCATCGTCACTCCCCACCGTTGAGTCGGAGATGTACTCCTCGATGGGCAGCGGTGGTGCCGCCTGCACGTCCGCCGCATCGCAGACCTTGTAGCAGCGCTGCTCCTTGTTCCGCAATGACGCAGGGCACTAGTAGATGCCCTCACGATGCTGCACTCAAGACATGATAGATCAAGGAGACCTGACTTAGAAAAAGAGAAATTTGAAGACCTACTCTAGATACAAACCTAGGTCGAAGGCTTACCGGGTCGGAAGGATGGTACATCCGAGCGCCTTGGGGCACTCCCGGTTGCGGATCCGCCCGCCGAAGATGTTCTCCACCAGGGCCGCCATCTCCCCCTTGGAGACCTTGCACTTTACGACCCGAGTGGGGTCAGATTGCCCCTAGTACTCAAAGGCTGGGTGGGCCCGATCCTGGATGGGCTGGATGAGCCGACGGCAGAAGATTATAGCCACCGCGCCGCCGGTCAACCACTCCACCTTCAGTTGCTCTAGGTCGTCTAGCAAGGGGTGCAGCTCTTCTGTATCCCGTGACGCCAGCTGGTTGGTCCACTCTGGGTACGGGATGGGAGCCCGCCTCGTCCTGGTACGGAATGCCGGCGTGGGGTTGTCGAGGTAGAACCACCCCTGCTTCCAGCTGGTGGTGTTCTCGGGGAGCATGAGGTCGATGTACTCCGACTTCATGTTCCGCCATAGCATGAAGCCCACGCTTCTAATGACCCCAGACTTTCCCGTCTTCTTTAGCTCGAAGAAGTGGCGCCACAAGTGGAAATGTGGCGCGATGCCGAGGTAGGCCTCGCAGAGGTGGATGAAGGTAGAGATGATGGTGATTGAGTTTGGCACTGTTGACGGTGTATTTTGGTGCACCTAGAATGTTCATTACACTTTGGTTTGGATTTGATTATGGAACTAACCCGCCACTAGGCACACTAATCATATAACGAGTTCATCTTTGTGCATGCATTTGGAAGTGTTATGTTTATGTAGGAAAACATGGACATAAAGGACGGATTCGCAACAAGTTCAAAGGAGCATTTACGGAGTCTTGTTCGTGTTCATGAGCTTGATGAAATCACTTCCAATGGTGGCGAGGACCGAAGTGCTACGAGGAACACCCCCGGGGATTGAAGCGTAAAAGATCGAATTTCATGCGAAGAGAACCTTCATCTTGGACGCGAGGATAACATCATCAAAATCATGCAAGTGGAGGGGGCAAAGTACATAAGTGCATCAGGACCCACGGAGCAAAAGGGGCGACCGAACCGGGCCGGGTGGGCTGGGCCGGTCGGCCCAAGCCGGCCGGCCCAGCCCACTCCGGTGGCCGGTTCGGTCCCATTTTCCTTGCCCTCGAAGGATCTTCGACCCTAAAAGCCCCGAGGCGCCGCCAACACCGAGGGGAGGAGTCATTCGCACCAGAAGGCCATCCACAAGCTAGAGAGAGAGGAGGAGGATCTCCGGCGGGAGATCAACCACCTCGAAGGAAGCACCCTCTCGTGGAGAAGAAGGAAGACACCGGCGGAAGGGAAACCATGATCAACGGTACCATGATCAGCACCTTGATGGGGTAATCTTCTCATTCGTCCATGGGTTGTAATCGATATTGAGATGTAATCGCACTTTGTCGGATTATCTATCTATCATCTTGTGTTGAATATACTTTAATGCTTAAGGTTAGCTACCATGCCGTAAAGGGAGTACGAGCTCCAATGCTTTCTTGGATCCATTCAATACGCCGTGTCCATTAAAGGTCTAGTCATGAATACCTTCGCGTAGTGACAGTACGAGAGGAGGGAAAGGGCGAAACCGTGGTCACAACCCCGATAGATTAGATTGGTTTTCATGAGTTTAAGCGATTGCATGCTCTTGTATCGTAGACTCGTGGGCGAGTGTCTTCTACCTTGATATCTTTATCGTTCTCTCTAGTGTAGTTTAGTTGTTTTCTAGCATAATATTAGTTAGGGTTTTAGTAGCTAGTGTGTCGTTGTAGATTGAACGCTTGGAATCCCCTTGCTCCGTGGATTGACAAGAACCTTGGGAATCCCGTGGTGAAAAAGGTGTGGGGTCCGTACGCTTGCGGATCGTAGAGGGATACGTCTTTTATCCGTCAACAGGAACCAAATGTACCAGCTCGATGTGGTAGAGAAGAGGAGGCCACGGAGGAAATCACCCGTCGGGACCCTGATCCGCGCTCGATGTGCGCGAGGAAGACGATGGTCTCGTCGGTCCCCTCCGTCGGGAACTCCTCACCTGTCGTCGGCCTCCAGCCGACCTCCGTCTTGGGCCTCAGCAACCTGCGGTTCGACAAAGCTTGGATCTTCTCCTCCATCGCTGTGGATGGCTCCCAGATGGTGCGCGGATCCAGAACTGGCGCCTTCTCCATCTTCCCCTCCTCAAAGCCAGTGGACTTGGATCTAAACAACACTAGGGTCTTGGTTCGCATGCGAGGTCGCGGCGATGGCAGACCTAAGCTCATCGGCGTTGTTGTTGTCTCTAAGCGCTGAGCGGCGGTGTGACAACCCACCCAGGAAAATACCGTACTATGGCCTAAACCAATCCACTTTACTCATTAAGCAATAATAAAGTATCATCTTGTCGTTAGTTGCCAGGTTAACACCCGGTGAAATCACTTTACTTAGCAACAAGGATCGACATATACGCATTAAAACTCACGCGAAGGCGAGTCCAGAGAACAACACATGATTAACATCTAAATCTACCCTGTAGGGTTTAATTATTACAAATTGAAGTCTTATCCATGACAACGAAGTTTAGAGTTTTGAAAACAGCGGAAATAAACTAAATGGTGCGAGGAACATCATAAGAGGCCTGCCATGATGCCTTCATTCATCGTCCTGTACCCACTCCAGCTCCTAGCCAAGCGGGATCTCTCCAGGCCACACACCAGCAAAAGCATTACCTGGAGCAACAGATTATAACAAGACTTAGTATACTAATACTCAACAAGACTTACCCGTTGGTGAGAACTACTTCAGCAACTCTAGACATGAAAGGCTTTTTGGCCACTGGGGTTTCTTTAGCTAAAAAGCAACAAAGAGTGTGTCCTTACTTCCAAGATTTTATTCTTTCCTAAACTAGCAAGCTATTGCAAGCATAAGTTGCGAAATACAATTAATCAAGCATAAATATTCATCAACTTCCATCATTAGGGATCTCATGGCTAGTAGGATAAGTAGTCTCAGATAACGGTGAGAGGTCGACAACCAGTTGATTTAAACCTTGCAAGGTAGACCTAAACACACGGTAGGGTGTCCCCGCAAGGACAACCACCAAGTGGTTCCAAAAACTCTTCGGCTCAGGATCCAATCTTATAGTCTTTGGTACAGGCTATCATGCATACCCCGTGAGGCACCCAGAGTCACCATGCACCACCTGTAGCTAGCCGTGAGACGCATCCCAAGATGAGTAATAGTAAGATCCCTCACCACGTCATTAAGGTATTAGGCTTACCGGTCCCATTCCCGACAAGTGCTTAGTACGTTCAAACACTTAACCCACGAAAGCCATTGGACCGGAGCCCACATCCCATGCTCTTACCACGTGAGCAATCCGTTTATAAAGATCTTATGATTCCAACATAAGAACCTATTCTCGCGAGTGACAAGCATTACTCGACTTGTAACAGTCCTATAGCATAGCAGCTACCGACCTATAATACTAGTAAAGGACATAGGTACCTAGGGATCATGCATCTAGGGTTTCATTTCATCTCCTGAACGTAAATTCACAATCATTCAAAGATAGTTGCATAAAATTTCAAAAACACTTGGTTTAATGCACTGGGGCTTGCCTTTGTCAGCAGGGTTAGCCTGAGGGTCCTCGGTGTCCTCGCTCACTTCCACACACTGCAGCTCCGCGTCAGCTCCTCCTTCCACGGCTTCCGACACGAGAGATTAGTTACCGTCAGGGAGTTCTACACGGAATGCAATGCAAGGTTCAGGTGGAGTGAGGAATCATTTTATCCAACTCTTGTTGGCCATATTCACCTTAACAAACATTTATTTACTAATTCTTTTCATTAAAATCATTATATGTGAAGGTTTATTATTTTACTCTTTTTAATAGTGACTATGTACATATTCATGTAAATAATTTAATTTAATTCACAAAACAGCAAAGGCGTATTAATAGACCCTAATTAAGCTAGGCAACCATTTAATGGGGTCACAAGGAAGCAAGGACTAATTTTCCTAATTAATTTCTAACAGCAAGCTTATGTGCACCCTAACTTTAAATGCAAAAATAAATAATAATAAAAACAAGGACAAGGGTCCTTGTTGGCCTAAATGATACTAAGCATGCCACTGGACCAGGTTTGGAAATTAAAGGAGCTATAAAACCTATACATCAAAAAGTGGCAATTCCTAGCTACCAAAATTAGGATAAATGAATGAATGAATAAATAAATAAATAAAGTGCTCCTTTACCCAAAATCAACCCTACAGCTACTCTGGCCTAAAACTAGTCCAGGACACCAGCATGTGCATCACAAACACATTTGAAATTTGAACTATGCATTTAAATGTAAATCTAAGCATAAAACAAGATTAAATATTTCTAACAGAGATAAATTCATGATAAATTCAGGAAAGTTGAATCTAGGCATAACATGAAATAGCCATAAGTTGAGCACAAAAATCAAGTTACATTTTGCTACAAAAATCAGTAAAGCAGAAAGAGCATAAATGCAAAGTAAATCATATAAGAATATCTGTTCAACAACTTTGCGCAATTTTCGGTCCAGCATCTACAAATGACATTTATAGCAACATATCCAAAATTCCGCTCCATATACTTTCTAGATTTTGAATTAGAGCAAAAAGGTGCCAAACTGAATTGAATTTTCATTCAAAATCTATAGGTCAAAACTATGGTCATGCTTTGTAGAAGTTGTAGGCCTACCATCACTGAGACCAAAAAAATTGGGTTTGCATTTTTTCTAAATTTTCTATAAATTTCTATGCCTTTTCTAACGTGCTGAACCATGTTGCAAAGGGACTAAGATAACTTTCATTGCAGAAAGGTCCCTGGTTTACAAATTTGCCCTTAGGGATTCACACTCGTGCCCTCAGTGGTGGGGAGGCTCGCCGGTGGGGAGGCTCGCCAGTGGCGAACGGCGGCAGGGGCTGGTAAACAAATGGTGCCATGCTCCGAGTCGATTGGTGGTGGTGGCATGGCCGGAGGTGGCTCCGGCGAGCGGCGGCGGCGAGGTCGCAGTGGCGCGCCCGCTTCGGCTCGGGTTCCGGCGAGGGTGAGGGCAATGCGGGGCAACAAGCGATGGTGGGAGCTTCACTAGGTCCTAGGGGAGGTACTAAATGGCTTGGTCGGTGGTGGAAGCTAGCGGAGGGGTGAGCTCACCGTGGCGGTGGCGGCAATGGCAGGCGGCGGACGGCGTTCTCGCGCAGGAGGAGACGGGCACGAGTATTTATAGCCGGGCGCGCGCACTGGGTCGAGACACTTAGCAGCTAAGGCATCCCGACGCTTTAACTCGGGGTATGGTGGTGTCCCTCGGTGTGCGTGCGTGGCGGGGAGAGGACGGCACCGTGGGCGCGCGTAATGCCGCGTGGCGCGCGGCTCCACCGGCCGAGGCGGCGTCTAGGGGTGCGCGCGGGTGTCGACGTAGGGCCGAGGTCGGGCACCTTCTCCCGGGAGCGGTCATGGTCACGGCGCCGCAAGGCGGCGGCGTGGCGGCAATGCGTGGTCGCGTGCGCGCGTGACGTTGCGCAGGCGCGTTCTCGACCCGGTATATCGTGCGTGCTCCTGTTTGACTGCGTGTAAAAGTAAAATCCTAATTCCAACCCCCAAAATAGTAGATAGAAAACTTGTAGTTGAGTGAACCCTCTAAATAATGGCACAAGCCGAATATGATTTGAGTTTGAAACGAGACAGAAATTTGAATGCCAAAATGGAGATTTTCATGGCTCGGGTGAATAGTGAAAAGAGGTTTGACTTGCAAATTTGAACTCCTTCCACTCCAAATTTGAAATGCCAACCTAAAGATGAATTATGTCCCACTAAATTCTGCACAACTTTCATATTGGTAGAATTTTGAGTGTTTAGACAAAATTAAAGAACGTGACCAAAGTTCTAGAGTGAGATATGGACATCAAGGAGTTTGACCCACTTAGCTTGGGTTTTGGCCAATGTAGATAGTGTTGACTTGTCAATGGTGCTCAAGGGTCAGTGTTAGGGAGGTTTTCAAGGTGATGACCCAGGTTGACCATGATTTGACCATAGTCAACTACTTTGATCGGTAGTTAGGGTTAATTAAAAACCTAGGGCGTCACAACCGACCCCCTTAAACGGAATCTCATCCTGAGATTCGATTCTAGAAAAACAAGGTAGGTAGAAGAAACTCACAGTTTCAAGATTGCAGAAAACCCGGGTACTTGGTGTTGAGATACTCTTCTGTCTCCCAAGTTGCTTCTTCTTCCATATGATGACTCCATTGTATCTTGTACATCCTTACGGTCTATCTTCAGGTCTTCCTCTCCTTTGGTCTAACACCCTCATAGGATGCTCGATGAGCAAGAAATCTGACTCAATCCAAGCATTTGCTTCAGTGATCATTTCGGTTTCAGGAACATGCACACCTTTCTTCAATTGGGTCACATGAAATACATTGTGGACTGCGGAGAACCGCTCCGGAAATCGGATGCTATTGACAGTGTTATTTTGGTACACCAAACATGTTCATTACACTTTGGTTTGGATTTGATTATGGAACTAACCCACCACTAGGCACACCAATCATATAACAAGTTCATCTATGTGCATGCATTTGGAAGCGTTGTGTTTATGCAGGAAAACATGGACATAAAGGACGGATTCACAACAAGTTCAAAGGAGCATTTACGGAGTCTTGTTCGTGGTCATGAGCTTGATGAAATCACTTCCAATGGTGGCAAGGACCGAAGTGCTACGAAGGAACACCCCCAGGGATTGAAGCGTAAAGGACCGAACTTCATGCACGGAGAACCTCCATCTTGGACGCGAGGATGACATCGTCAAAATCATGCAAATGGAAGGGGCAAAGTGCATAATCACCTGAGGACCCACGGGAGCGAAGGGGCGACCGAACCGGGCCGGGATGGGCCTGGGCCGGTCGGCCCAAGCCAACCGGCCTGTCCGACTTTGGGGGTCGGTTCGGCCCCCCTTTCCTTGCACCCGAAGGATCTTCAACCCTAAAGTCCTGGAGGCGCCGCCATTTGCAGGGG
Organism: Cenchrus americanus; assembly: GCA_947561735.1. Lineage (NCBI taxonomy): Eukaryota > Viridiplantae > Streptophyta > Magnoliopsida > Poales > Poaceae > Cenchrus > Cenchrus americanus. The sequence continues at coordinate 23,756,287 of OX387241.1, read as the reverse complement.
GAGAGCCATTCGCACCAGGAGGCCATTCACAAGCTAGAGAGAGAGGAGGGAGATCTTCAGAGGAGGATCGCCATCTTGAAGGAAGCATCCACAAGTGAAGAAGAAGGAAGACATCGTCGGAAGCGTCAGCATGATCAACAGTGCTATGTCTAGCACCTTGATGAGGTAATCTTATCATTTGTCCATGGGTTGTAATCGATCTTGAGATGTAATTGCTACCTTGTTGGAACATCTATCTATCATCATGTGTTGAATATACTCTAATGCTTAAGGTTAGCTACCATGTCGTAAAGGGAAGTAGAGCTCCAATGCTCCCTTGGATCCATTCAATACGCTGTGTCCATCATAGGTCTAGTCACGAATACCTCCGCGTAGTGACAGTACGGGGGGAGGGAAAGGGCGAAACCGTGGTCACAACCCCCGATAGATTAGATCGGTTTTCATGTTTAAAGCGGTTGCATGTTCAAGTATCGTAGACCCATGGGCGAGTGTCTCTTATCTTATTAGCTTAATCGTTCTATCTAGTGTAGTGTAGTCGTTTTCTAGTCTAATCATAGTTAGGGTTTGAGTAGTTAGTGAGTAGAGGTAGATCAAACACTTGTAATCCCCTTGCTCCGCGGATTGACAAGAACCTTGGGAATCCCGTGGTGAAAAAGGTGTAGGTCCGTACGCTTGCGGATCGTAGGTGGATACGTCTTTTATCCGTCAACAAGCCGCTTTCTCTAGCGCCGTTGCCGGGGAGCAAGCTAGTTTACATCATTTGGTTTGCATTTAACTTTGTTTTATCTTTTAGTTTATCTTTTGTTTACTAATATCTGATGCATATCGCCTAGAAAACCACTTTGTTTTGTTTTTGTTTTTGTTTTGTTGTCTAGATGGCGTTCATCAATCAACCCGTGGAAGAACTGGAGAAATCACTAAGGGATTACGCTAGTCCTTGATGTGAAGACATAAGAGTACAAGAGTCGGATTTGAAGCTCGAAGCGATCAAGTATGATATCAAATCCAAGATCATCAAGATGGCGGCGACAAACCCATTTGAAGGGATGGTTACGGAGAACCCATATAGGCACATAAGGCATTTCACGACGCTATGCAACATAGTGCGTCAAGAAGGAGTTCCCAATGAATGGTTCAAGTGGAATCTCTTTCCCTACTCACTTGCTGGTGAAGCAAAGACATGGTACTCGTTTGAGTCCTTTGAAGTTGAAGGCAATTGGAACAAGTTGACAAAGAAGTTTTGCGAGAAGTTCTTTCCAATTAGCAAGGTTCAACATCTAAGGAGGCAAGTGATCACTTTCACGTAAGGAGAAGAGGAAGGGATAGACCAAGCTTGGAATAGGTTTAATGAGTTGATCGAACAAGGACCAAGACTCGGCTTCTCCGGTGACATACTCTTGCACACATTTTTCTTTTCCCTAACCCCTAGTTGCATGCAACACATCCAAATGTGTGCAGGTGGAGATCTCATGGAGAAAACACTCACGGAAGCCGCTCAACTTCTACAAAAAATTAGTTAAGCGGCGGCCATGTAAAGAGATTGGGAAACAAGACTTGCGGGAGAGCCGGAATACAATTCAATGATGAAGAAGCATGCTGAAATTTCTAAAGAGGCAACCCCGAAAGTCAAGAAAGAGGAGCCAATCCTGGAAAAGCTTGAAGAAGAGCACATCAAGTCAAGAACTACCCCGGGCATTGACTTTGCCGAATCAAATGAAACAAACAAGAGAAGCATGTCAAGCGCGAAGCCACTAAGGGGGTTCGAACCAATGGATTGGGTTCCAATCGATTACGGAGAAGTATTTTTTTTGAAGCGATTACGGAGAAGTATTCGATAAGAGAAGACCGTTCCTTAACCAAAAGGGGATGGCAAGAGCATTAGAAGTGGATTTCCCACCGGAAAAGAAAGTGGAAAATTCATACGACCTTGAAACCACCGGTGAGATATTTCAAAAGCTCTTTGGAGATGATGAAGTGGATCCTGAACACATTGCCGAGGTGAAAAGAATCATGGGGATCAAGCCCGAAGCATCGCCATATGCTCGCCTCACCGAAGTTTACGCGATAGGATCCGAAGAAGAGGAGAAGACAACACCACACTTGAGTTGCGAGATCAATGGAGTTCAATGCAAAGCTTTGTGCGACATCGGAGCCCAAGTAAGTGTTCTATCTTCTAAAATTTACAATAAAGTTCAAGACCACAACCTAGACTTAGCCCCAACATCAACAAAACTAACATGGGAGATGGTAGAACTATTAGACCTCTAGGTATTTCTTGCAACATGAATGTAAACATCTCTGGAAAATGTATACCAACCGATTTCTTTGTTTTGTTGCAAGAACTCTGTTTACATTCATGTTGCAAGAATTTACTGCTGCAATAAATGGAAGATATTTGAAGAAATATTATCCTAGTATTGAAATTGATCGTTGATCACAAGTACCAGGATCACAAACATTTGACACAGAGACAGCCGGCGTTCAAGAAAGAAGTTGCCTTTAGAACAAAAAAACCTAAACAGGGGAAATGGCAATACTCAGATGTATTGCCCTTAGCACAAAACTACATTATAGATGCTTCTTGCAGGTTTTTATTCAACAACCCAGTTGCTCAGGGTTACAAAAGGGTGGGAAGCAGAAGGCCTGGCGTAAGAAGCGAAAGTATGCTTCAATCCTTTTTTTCTTTGCTTCTTCAGCTCCTCCCTCTTCAATTGTTCCAGGACCACCATGACGGCAACTTGGAAGCTTTGGGGATGACCATGGCTCGCAGCCTCCATCAGGCTGTCCCAAGCAGCTTTCAGGTTACTGTACCTGTCGGAAGCATCTGAGACAGAGGAACAGTTGTTAAAGACAGAGATCTGAGCATGGAGTCAAAATAAAGATGGAAATTTTACCTCCTACCAACGCCTCCAAGGCCATGCGATGTTCGCGTTCAGCCTGGTAGCGAGCGGTGATGTCTCGAAGATCATGCTCCAGATGCCGAACACGGCGGCGTAACTGGTGGTTGATCCTCTGTTCTGGCGCGGCGTCCTCTGCTTCGAGGGAGGAGTCAGAGGAGATGTACTCAGGCGTTTCTTTGGTCCCAAAGATTTCGTCAGGAAGCAGATCAAGGCTGGGAAAACAAAGAGGGGGTAAAACATGAGATTACACGTGAGAGCAAGAAGCAGGTTAGAGGGAAACTCACTTTCGAATGGTGCGCTTCCTTGGGGTGCTGTCCTCCCTGATGGGTTGCTTGCCTTTGTCCATGGCCTTGGGGTTTTCTCTTCTGGAGCAGGGGAGGAGATGTGAAGTGATGGATGAGTGTGCGAGTGGATTTGCAGGGCATCCCAGGGGGCTATTTTATTGACTGAGAAGAACGCATTGGGAGTGATGACTGGTTGGCGTGCGTTATTGGAATACCAAGCGACAGGGTTTTTCTCCCGAATGCGAGGGGTTTTCATTGAACAGTGCTTATGGATTCCCGAATTGAGGATTTTCTATGGGTTTTGCGCCAAGGGGCACTTATTTTCGCATGTTCGGCTTAAGCAAAGTTCCCGAATGCGTTTAAGGAGAATAAGGCTCGCAGTTGCAAACGCGAAGGAATCATCACAATACAAGCATGGAAATTGAAATTCTTTATTTATTGCCGAAGATCAAACATCCCTAGTACAATCTAATCGAAAAGCCTGTTTAGCACAGACTGGGGATGAGTGAGTTCGGCAATGGCGTCGCCGTGGCCATCGAGGCGCTCCAGGATGACCTCGATCTCGTCGATGTCTTCTGGTGCGCCGCCCTGGAAGCCGCGCGGCTGGATGGAGTAGTCCACGCCGGTGTGCGTCGCCATGGCGGCCAAGCCCAAAGTGGTGCCCAGGCGGATGCCGTGGGTAGCCACCTCGTCCACGCGGTTTTCCACCGCGGCAAGGCACTCCGTCGGCGTGTCTCCACGGGCGTTCACCTTATCAGCCAGTCGCTCCACCAGCATTTTCAGCTGGTCAAGCTCGGCATCGCGAGCTGCAAAATGCAAGGTGATGATGATTAGTAATGAAAGCCGGATTGGGTTGAGGAGCAATCTAAGGAGTATACCGTCGATGGTTGCCAGCAACTGTTTGCGCTGGTCCTCCCTCTCAAGTTCGGCGATGCCGGACTTCTTGGAGACGTCTTCCAGCTCGCGCTGGGTCACCTCAAGCTCCGCCTTGAAGTGGAGGGCGTCAAGTTCCCCGTAGGGCACGGGGGAGTAATGGTCCGACTCCGAGGAGTCGTCCGGCAGAGGTTGATTCATGGCCGGCACAGAGGACGGGTTCCATTGAATGAGCCTAAAACAGAGAGGATCGTCAGAAACAGAGGCAAATCTAAGACAAATCATGGAGAAAGTTGGCGATCATTGCCTCCGACGCGCGCCGGCGCGGCTTCCTTCTGCCTCGTCGGCGGCGCGACGCCTATTGTTGCTACCCGCCATGGTTCTTGGGGCTGCGCTGGTGATTGGAAAAGAAAGCTTGAGTTGGCAAAAGATTGAAGGCTAGAGGCTCGATGAAAAGCTAGGGGCACCTACGGTTTTATTTATAGGACTGGTAAAAAGAGCGTGGCCTTGGATCGTGGCGCATATCCCGAGAAACTTGGAAGGTGGAGAGGTTTCCTTAACCGATTCGCCGTCGGGTCGTTTGGAATTCGAAGCTGAGTCATATTCGGTTAACTGGCTCGGTTGGTTGTGGTCGGAGTGCCGTTCGGGTGTGGCACTATTTGACCACTAGTTACCGAATGGATCGTTCAGAGTTGCAATCGAAGTCATGCAGAAAAAAACAAAACAAATTTGTAGAAGGCAAATATTACGAGGACGGTTAATTCGGTTACACATTGCTCAGTACAACTAAATGTTCAAGTATTTTGCAATTACATTAGAGGCATTTGATATTGTCTGATTAATGTTTTTCATCTGTTCCTGATAATCTTTCTGAGTGTTGGACAGGACGGTGAGCTCTGCCTCGCACTGATTTGCTTCAGTTATGGCCAATGATGCTTCCTCTTGTATTTTCTCTATCAGTCCAGGAAGCTCGGCTATCTTCTTGTCGTCAGCCTCTATTTCAGCTGACAAATTCTTCAGCTCTGTTTCCAGTGCAGTTTTTCTGGCAATTTTCAATTCGCGAGCAGATTGCAGATTGGTCAACATTTCCTTGTGGCTCTCGGTTTGGGTTTGTGCTCCCTTCGCAGCTTCTTCAGCTTTGGCTTTCTTTTTCTCAACGGCTGGTCGGGTAGATTGACTCTTCAAGGCTCGCCTTATTGCCACATAATGAATATCCAGACCAGAGATGGGCTCCAATGAAGCCTTGACGTCTTCAGGGAGCTTTTGGCTGATGGGTTCAAGCATTTCCTCGAAATGATCAACATCTCTAATTTGATCTCGAGCATCCTTTTGCAGCCAGGCAAAGATTTCTTTGAGCCTTGTCTGAATTTCCTCTGGTAGAGCCTGATTTTGAGTTCCTCCATCTCCTGTTTCGGCAACTGGATCATTCACCACAGATGAATTCGATGGTGATGCAGTTTGATCCTGAAAAAGAAAGATTGCCGGGTTAGGAATGGTTTGTTAAAAGAAGGTAACAAAGTTGGGTGCATGCGCTTGCCTCATGCCTGATTCCCTGAACTGGGGCAGGGACTTGTTCAGGTTCAGAAGGGATTTCTTGGACCACTGGTGGGAGAGGAGTCTGATGGAGCATATGATACACACTCCCCAGGAGGTATTTTCCAAGAGGAACACGATTACCAGCAGCCAAACGTGTAGCCATTGCAATATGATTCAAAGTTGGCTCATTGGCTTTACCACAGAAAATGAATCTACACAACCACATGTTCAGGAACGCCCTATATTCGACTTCACTCAGGGGGGCGTCTTTCATGTGATTCTGGATATATGATTTGTATCCGCTTCTTGATTTCACTCCTGTCTGCCTTGTGGAGCCTTTGAATTCCCAGGGGTACACGGATCCTGAAATGTCAATGCCGGTGATCATGTACACATCGGCCGGAGTTGGGGACATTGAGCAATGACCAAAGAGGAAGGCATTGACGCCGTTTGACCAAAAATGCCAAGCCGCTATCAAAAGATTTTCATTCTTTGGGGTCTCGGCCAGAGATAACTCCAAGCATTGAGCGATGCGGAGGTTGTCCCAATTGCTGGTCTTGGCGCTATATCCACAAGTATCCTTTTATACCAGTTCTCCAGCCTGCAATTGGGGGCAAAGGCCAGTTCTTGAAGGCATCTTGCCACAGGGGAGGTCCTGATAAAGCCGCCTTGAAAGGGATTCTTTGGGATTCGGCTGCAATGAACTCGCGGGGATCGGAAGTTCCCACAGGTCCGAGGAAATAAGATGTCGAATTGGTCTCCGTACGAATCAAAAGCTCGGTGGAAAGCTCCTATCAAGAGAAGACGGAGGGAGAAATCTGAGGTAAAAATCGAAAAGGGTAATGCCGAATAAAATTTACGGGGTTGGAATTTACTTGGGCTGCTTGATTTTGACCCGCCATTGAAGATTCGAGCTTTGGGAAGGATGACCTAGGGTTTGGATCTGGACGGAGGCTCCGATGGATTGCGAGGAGAGAGAATAGGTGTTGAACAGATTTAACTTGAAGACGTTGGCAATTGGAGTCAATTTCGGAATAAAATCACTTTTATACCATAATTGAAGGGGCATATGTTAACACCAAAATTTGGTACAGGAGAGAGTCTGATTTGTGGGCCTAATTTGGTAAAAATCTCGTCCGGCGGAGGAAGATTTCTTCAGAAGATTCGGCAGAGGAGCTTGCGGTCGGCAGTTTGCTTCTGTTCGGCAAAGGGACTGTATGCGCTGATTTTGCGGGATTGCGTGGTGACGTGGCCCGAGCGGAAGGGATGAATGGATGGATAAGCATTCGCACTTGGAGATAAATTAGGTATCAAATATTGTGCTCGTAGTCCATCAGGAGTCATGCCATGACAGGGTATAAATATGAACTCTGGATGTATGTCATTGTAATCGAAAACATTCTCATAACAAACCGGCTTTACGCCAAACTCTCGAGTCCTTTAGTCATGTCGTCGAGTTCTTCGAGAGGGTTCATCGATCCGTCGACCTCCGTAAGTACCGGCAACCTTGTATCATGTCTAGTATCATGCGGTGGATTTAGATCGTGATGCAAGTATTCTTGTTACCATGCTTAGTATCATGTGGTGGATTTAAGCTTGGTTCAAGAAGGTTTCTTGTTAGGTCATGAGCCATGCGGTGGGCTAAGATCTAGCTGGGAGCTAGTTATCGGCTCTATTAGATTTTGGCAAGATCTAATAGATTCATTAAGTTATCCCGTGTTGCTTTGAGCTTTTACTTTATGTTTAAATTCATGTAACATTCTTTTGCCCAATTTAGATTGATTTGGATTGGCTTTATCTTGTTTAGTGATCTTCACATCGCACGTTCACATCTTGCCTCAAAGGGCACGTGGATCACGTGTTTCCCAAATAGCCGAAACCGAACCAATCTAGGTTGTAATGTGTTGTGGGTTCAAGCTTGTTAATCTTGCGTAAATCTTGACAGAACCGGGTGTCATGCGGTAGATGCAGGTTTTTGGGTTGTCTTAGAGCTAATCATCCGGTGGATTAGATTTTTAATTCAATCTGATAGGTTTATCATCTTTGGCAATGTTTGTTCCTTCTCCATGGACCCCGATTCGGCTGTTCAGCCGTATTCAGTTATGCTTTCATGAGTAAAACGTGTTTACAAACTATGTTTTTAAACAACGTGTGCTTTTAGTTTTCCATATTTAGATTGTATCATGCGGTGGATAGATCTATTTGTGGTTGGTGGTGTGATTTCAAACAAGTTGTATCATGCGATGGATAAACTTGTTTGGCCTCATGCTTGACGGGTTTCGAAGCATCTAGACATGCGGTAGACTAGTGCTTTGGGCCTATGCATGCTTGTTCATTACATGTTTGTAATCATGCTTTGCTTCATTTATTGTTTATTGTTATCTTCTCTCGAGGATCGGTCATGGTCTTGTGTGGATGCAATTTTGTCCAAATAAAGACCGATTTATCATCATGCTTGCGTCATCCGTTCGACTATGTTCTATTTTGCGCTTTAAAGCTCCCGAATGGTTTCTAATTTGCTGGCAGATAGCTTCTCGTAGCTATATGTCATCTTACATGGCTTCCTAGCCGTAAATACGGAACTGTCTGGTACCACCCAGCAAGTTCCAAGCTTTGGTATTTAACTACTTTGTCTTTTGTTAATTTTCAGGGAAAATTGACTGGCGCGCTTTGGAATCTGCTCGTGTGTGAAGCTAGCTTGTTCGGCTTGCTGTGTGCTTGACGCAGGGTGCGGATTTTGTGTCAACAGCAGCGCATGGAGGATTTGGAGCGTGTGGTCGAAGACGACTACAAGTTCCTAAATCACAACGTGCGGAAACTTTTTGGCATGGTCGGGAACATGAAGGGCAAGTGGTGCAATAGTTGCGGGAAGTATCACTACGTTTAGTTTTCCCCTTAGGATTTCTGTAAGATACGACGAGGACGTCGTATGATTTTAGTGTGGGGGAGAGCTAGCTAGCTAGCCTTTAGCTTCAAGTTTAGATTGGTTCGGTTTAGTCTTCGTGAGAGTTTAGTTTTTGAGAGAGTCTTAGAGTTTAAGAGTCTTTAGTTTTTGAGTGTGCTTTTAAATATTTGCAAGTGTCTTCATTTAGTGTTGCGTCAAAGAAAATCAAATAAAAATAGTCCTTTAAATTTTGTGTCTTGTGTGATCCTTATCTTGATTTACTCGTTTGTTCATCTATAGTTTTTGATATATGAACATAAGTGTGTGGTTCGAAAAACGTTTACCGTGGCGCTTAGTGGAGTTGCTACCTCTAAAAGTACCCACACCATACTTCGATCTTGTGTTTTTTTATTTTACTTGTGCTATGTTTGATGCTAAAAATTGGAGGAATTCAATTCTGAAAATTATCTAAAAACCCTTGGGATAAAGGTTAGCAAATCCTCTTTTTCCAAGTTGAGAGCAAGAAAAAATCCTATACAAAGCCAAACATATTTTTTGCTCCACCATAAGTGCGATTAGCACGATGAGTTGGGCTAGGATCCTTCTCTCTTGGGAGTTTTAATTTCAAGCAATGATCATGTCCTTGTGCTTATCTTTTGTTGCTAGCCTCGTCATGCATTCGGTAACGTGCCGAATTCCATACCCAACCCTATACATCTCTTTTGTACATCGCATTCCTTGAACACAACCTACTCTCAAAGTTTCATCTCGTCTCTAGCATAGTTCTATTTTAAATTTCAGATTGTGTTTATGCAAGAAAAAGAGGAGTTGAGAGCTTTGAAAAGAGAGATAAAGATGTCAAGAGAGGGAAAGTAAAGAGAAAAATATGTGTATGGAAAAGAAAGAAAGAAAAATGAAAAGTAAAGGAAAAAATTTGTGTATGAGAGAATGAAAGAGAGTGATTGAAAAGAAAAAAAGAAGAAAAAAAGAGAAGAGGAATGGCAAGAAAGATATGAGAGGGGTGAATCAAGTGAAAGAAAAATAAAGTGCAAGGAAGGATGTCACGTTTTTGAGAGACGAAACTTTCACTCTTTTTCCAACCATGTGCAATCCGACAATGAGGACGTCATCGGTGCCTCATAGTCATATTTTCTTCTGCCCTTGCACATGTCCACCATTCTATATCTTCTCATCCTTGATATCTCCACATACAGATTAATTCTCATGATCATTGGCTTTGAAAGGTAAACAACCATTAGAGGAAGTTCTTAGTTTGACAATATTTGTGTTGATTGTGCTAGCCATACATACGTTTATCCTTATAATAACTAGTCGAGAACTATTCGATGCTAACTTAGCGACTTACAAAATGTTGTTAGTGTACCTGCAAAAGATCATAGAACACATCGAACCTTTCGTGCCAGCACTCACGAAAGCATCCACATACATTACCGTTCACAATAGGAATGGTACCCATGCGTTTACCGCTGCATGGATAGCGTCCAACCTCAGACACCCTCCATTTGAATGGAGTGTATCATTTCCTCGCATATTCATAATGTGGAACGCAGACGCATGGAAAAGCGTGGCGACATCACAACCCATGACATGTTCATCTTGAATAGAACATGTCATCCTTCGTATGACTCGCATACGGAAAATGCATGTATAAGACACGTGGCATCCAACCGAGAAGATGGGATCCATGGAATAGATCACTCCATCAACCCTCACATACTCGTGATGCGACACAGTACACGTATGAAACATGTGGCTTATGGTGCTGGAAATTAGCAAAATAAACCATAGATTTGTAAGCCACTTGAAAGAACCCAAAAATTCCTTTTATGGCCTCTCAGTCTATATCCATCCTTAACAGACCCACGTATTTTTCAAATACAAACAATCTTGGCAAGTTTTATTCAAAAACATGTGGTTAAGATTGTTAATTAAACTCCGGTACATAAATCGCTCTGATACCAGCTGTGACAACCCGCCCAGGAAAATACCGTACTATCGTCTAAACCAATCCACTTTGGTCATTAAGCGATAATAAAGTACCATCCCGTTGTTGGTTGCCGGGTCAAAGCCCGGTAAATCACTTGGGAAACACACAGAGGATCGAACATATGCATTAAAACTCATACGAAGGTGAGCCCAGAGTACAACACAAATTAAATCCAAATTGTGCCCCTAAGAGGGTTAAATTATTACAAACCATTGTTCATGACATGATAAGTAAAAGTTCAGAGTTCGAAAACAGTGGAATAATAAACTAGCAGAACGATAAACATCACAGGAGGTCGTCTGTGATGTCATCACTCGTCGTCATCCACCCAGGTCAAAATTGAATGCATTTAGTATTTATTTCGAGGTTTAGAAGTTATAGAAAAAAGAAAAAGGAAAAAAGAGGGTCGGCCTGTTAAAGCCCATCAGGCCCAAACTGTCCAAAGCACCCTAGATCAGAGAATCGCCTGGAGCCGGTCGCCCCTGACCCTCATACCGTTCCCGTCCGCTCGCTCGCATCTCCAGTCCGCAGCTCCCAGGGCTCTAACGCGCTGCTGACTGCGGTTAGTCGCGCCCCGGCCGCGGTATACCACACAAGAGAAGCGGTAAGCCGCACCGCGGCCGGATCCGCCCTCTCCCGCTCGGTAACTGCGGCTTACCGCCCCGCAGCGGTGGTATACCGCGGTAGCTTTGACGGTTGACCGCGGTGGCAGGTGAGTGAGTGTTCCTTTTTTGCATTTTTGTAGAAATTAGCTTTAGGATTTAGGTAGAAATTAGCTGTAGGTATCATTTGCATTAGGATTTAGGTAGCATTTGTGTTAGGATTTAGATTTATTTTGCTTTAGGATTTTAGGTAGGATTTAGGATGTTAGGTAGGATTGTTGCTTTAGTATTTTATGTAGAATTTAGGATGTTAGGTAGGATTTGTGGTAGGATCCAAGTTTAGGTAGGATTTGTTTTAGATTTAGGTACATTTTGTTTAGTATACGATTAAGTAATTGTTTTGTTTGTGTTGGGATTTATGCAGGTAAATAATGTCAGGCAAACCTAAAGATCCCATATGGGAACATGGTGACAATCTAGCTCCTGGATGACGATGCAACTATTGTGGTATGCATAAAAGTGGTGGTGGTTCAACTAGATTCAAACAACATTTGGCCGCACGCGGATCATCGGTGCTCCATTGTAGCAGGGTGCCACCACCTGTGCGGGAGTACTTTCAGCAGGGCTTGAATGTCATGTCCATCACCGAGTACCACTCCGCGTCCCAAGTGGCGGGTCTTTCCTTTCTACCATTGAACTTTTATTGTGTTGTATGACTTGTATCGAATTATTTGTATTTGAACTACCAACTCACTTATGCACGCTTAATATTATTGTGTTTGGTGTGGTATTTCTATGCATAACTTTAAATTATTGATTAGGGTGGTATTTAACACTACTTTGTGCCAACATCATGCCGAAATTTTCATTTCTTTCAAGCCGGAGACCCTTTTTCATTGGAACGGTTTTAATGCAATCCGTAGCAATTTTAATTCGTACCGCAGCGGTATAAATAGTTTATATTGCGATATACCACTGCATACCGTTTGTATAGGCCATTTTGGTTTGGATTTAGAATTCAAGCGGTAAATAGAGGTATACCATTTATATTGTTGTGGTATATAATTACCGCTCAGTAGCGGTATAAAGATACCGGTTGGTAAAAAAACCCTGATCGAGTCTCACACTTGTACCCATGTCGTATGGACCTCCTTGGGCCCACTACCTCGGTGGGTACCAGGACTGACTACTCGGTGGGCCCCTGGGACTACTCAGCCTGTGCCACACGGCACCTGATGGCGTGGGGCGCAAGGACTACAGAGGAGAAGTACTCGGATAGGAAGCTATACATGACCTGTACTATGTAGAGAACTCCTAGCCGTACCCGACTAGTACTCTCTCCTCAAACCGACTTGTAACCCTGCCTCCCAGACTATATAAGGCGAGGCAGGGACCCCTATCTCGCGGATATGCATCATCTTGTAAACACATCCAATCAATCCAGACCTACACAGCATACAGGACGTAGGGTATTACGCACCTCGCGGCCCGAACCTCTCTAAATTGTGTGCCACGTGTCTCTTCCTTCGAGTTACCGATCTCGGCGAGGCCACATTCATCTACCTCGGGTACTCCCCTTGGTAGGTTGCCGGTCTAAAACACCAACAACCCACCTCCCGGTTGTAAGTCGGGCAGGTGAATACTCAAGATTAGTAATAGTAAGATCCTACACCGTCTCATTAAGGTACTAGGCTTACCGGTCCCATTCCCGACAAGTGCTTCGTACGTTCAAAACTTAGCCCACGAAAATCACTGGACCGGAGCCCAAATCCCATGCTCTTACCACATGAGCAATCCATTTATAAAGATCTTATGATTCCAACTTAAGAACCTATTCTCACGAGTGACAAACATCACTCGACTTTTACCAGTCCTATAGCATAGCAGCTATCGACCTAGTATACTAGTGAAAGAGCATAGGTACCTAGGGATCATGCATCTAGGGTTTCAATTCAACTCCTGAAATGTAAATGCACAATCATAGCAACAGTAATTACATAATTTTAAAAGAAATGGGTTAATGATCCGGGGCTTGCCTTTGCTGGCAAGGTTGGCCTTGGGCTCTTCTGGACTTTGGTCCACGTCTTGAGCTACGTCCATGTACTGCAGCTCACCGTCAGCTCCTTCGTCTACTCCTTCCGGCATGAGCGTATAGCTACCGTCGGGAAGATCTACACGAGGATGCAAATACAAGATTTAATTGACGATTTTCACTTAATTAACTATAAAACAACACCTGACAATCATAGGTGCACGGTTGACCACATTCACTTAGATAATAATACATTCAACATACTCTTCCAATAAAGGAACAATATGCGGTTCTTGATTATTTATTCTTTTTAATATTGACTGTGTACATATTTATGTAAATAATTTAATTTCACAAATAGCAAGGGGTGGTGACACTTAGGGATGGATTCGGATGTCTGGAAATCTGAATTATCCGTATTCGTATCCGCTAAAAACGTTAATATGGATATTCGTATTCGTTTTTAATATGGATGTCATATGGATGTATTCGAATCCGATTTTCAATATTATCCGAATTCGACATTATCCGAAATATCTGACAAAAATCCGACATATCTGACATTATTCGTATCCGCAAAAGTAAAGTACCCATAGAAAACATCTAAAATTTATTTATATTACTAAATACTAATTACAAATGATGTTAATTTTAATATTGCTAGTAAAATAATTATTTACATTTAACTATTGAAAATTATATATATGACAACTAACTAATTATACTAACCTAATATTACTAAATTATATAATGATATTTTTAATTAATTTTGATGTGTCTAATCATAGTAATTTTAAATACATTATATTATTTAGCAAATAAATAAATTATATTTAAATGTATTTATGTACTTATTTTTACTTATAAAAGATGTTTATATAGTTACAAACTTATTTTATATTTATTGTCATATATTAATTAATTAATTAATTAATTGACTAATTGATATGTTGTTTGCAATAAGATATCTATTATGTATAATAATCATAATTTACTCTCTACTTGTAACATGATTTGATCAATTATAAAACCATCGACAAATGAAATTGATAGTCATTATGACTCTTTGTTGTAAATCGAGTAAGTATTCGAATAAGAATCCGAATTTGAAATATCCATTTTGTATTCGTATTCGATAGTATTCGTATTCGTATTCGTATCCGAATTCGAAATATAATGTGGTAAATAGTGACATCCGAATTCGTATTCGTGCGTATCCGATCCGAATCCATCCCTAGTGACACTTAGCCTTTAGCATGATTTACCACACATACATAGGGTCATTAAGTGTGGTGTTGGTGCTTTTCCAATTTAACTTAATATTGAGCTTAAATTTACTTTTATTGCTTTTATTCATAAAATAAATTCATAAAATTCAGTGGTTGGTGTTTCTGAAGCACTAAAGTCCTAGGTAAAGCCACTGAACAAGAATTTCCATTTACATGAGCTATAAATTAATTATATCACAAAAGACAAAATTCTAGTTACCAAACCAAGATAAATGCATATAAAAATAAATACACAACAAATGGATTCCAACTTTCTCTCACTGATTCTCTCACACAAAACAAGGCTAGGAAAACAACAAACACACCAAGAGCTACTCTAGATCTCGAGCTATGCATTTATATTTAAAACTAAGCATAATTTAAGAATAAATATTTCTGACAGATATAAAATCATGATTAATTCACCAGGGATGCATTTATGCATAACAAGATCACAAATAGAAGTTGAGCACAAAAATATATTTATTTTTAGCTACAAAAATCATTTGGATAGATTCATCATAAATATAAAATAATTCATAATAAAAGATCTACACAATAACTTTGTGCAATTTTTGGTACAAAACCTAGGCATGGCACAACTCACAACACATCCAAAACTCAGCTAAAGAGCACTTGTAGATTTTGAACTACAACAGATCTAAGTTTAATTGTATTCAAATTTTCATGCGAACACTAGTAGCCAAAAGTAGGGTCATGCTTTACAAAAGTTGTAAAGTTATTCACAAGGAAACCAACAAAATTGAGTTTGCATTTTTTTATTTTTCTAAGATTCAGCCAAAAGCCTATTCTATTTAAGATTCTATTTGCCTAAAGGTCCCTAGAAAGATCTGAACCTTCACACAAATGCCCTAGGTTTACAGATCGGCCCCTAGAAGGAAACTTTCCTTTGCAATGTGGTCCTCGGGGAAGTCGGCGCCGCGGTGGCCGAAATTCCGGCGGCTCCAGCGACGGGGTCGGCCGAGGAAGTGGGCAAGCGCGACTAGGAGCTCACCGCGGGACTACCGGTGGCCGGAGTTGGGGTAGGGACTGCGCCAGTGAGCCTGCGCAGCGGAGCCAGGTGGCGGCGGCCGCGGCGGCTTGAATTCCGGTGAAGGGGTGGCGTGTCTAGGGCAACAAGTGATGGTGCGAGCGCCAACAGGTCGTAGAGGAGGGGCAGGGGTGGTCACACGGCCGAGAGAGTGAGTGGGGCAGGAGCTCAGCTCGGCGGTGGTAATGGCTGCACGACGGACGCTCCAGCGCGCGAGGAGGACATACTGCGCCATTTATAGGCGGTGAGTAGCATGTGGGGCCACGGAGGCTTAGCCTCGAAGCAAGAGGAGGTGAGGAAGGGGCCTAACTGTGGTGGGGCGCGTGCGGCGCCTTGCAGGCAGACGGCGCGAGAGGGACCCAGCGGCGAGCAGCATGGCGTGCCACGCGCGGCGAGAGCGCGGGCTTCTAGGCAAGGCTCGGGGTGCATGCGGCTCGTGAAGGCGGGGTGGCCTCGGGAAGCGTGGCGGCGCGAGGGACCCGAACGCGAGAGGGCGGCCCGGACGACACGCAGAGGCGTGCGGGCGCGGCGGGCGGGAGCGCAGGCACGATGGCACTCATGACATCGCATGTTTTTTGTTTCACTTAACTGTGTTTGACCGGACATAACTCCAAAAACTTGAACTAAAGTGTAAATAGCAAAGTTGTAGATCAATGATCCCTCTACAACTTTTACAAAGGCTGGCCTATGAGATTTTGCTCAGATTGATCAGAAATTTGGCTCAAACTTTCTGTTTTTCTCGGCTCAGTCAAAAAACAAAGGCTGGTTTAACCGAAATTTTGAACAAGTTCCACTCAAAATTCCAAATGCCGCCAATTATAAAAATTGTGTCCCTCGAAAAGGCGAACAACTTTTATATTGGCCGATTTTGAAGTGCTTAAGTGAAAATTGGAGAACGTGGCAAAAGTTCCAGAGGAGGTTCAAAGACATTGGGGTTTGACTAGGGTTTGACCATGCCTTTGACCAAGGTTTGACCAAAAGTGTGTGTTGACTTTATTAAGAGGGTCATTAGTGATTGTTGACTTGGTTTTCGAGGTGATGACCTAGGTTGACCAAGGTTTGACTAAAGTCAATGTGTTTGACTCGGTCATTAGCACTAATGATGCTGATTAAAAACCTGAGGCGTCACAAATACGCTTCCAACGACACATATGGAGATCTCATATAGGCTCCATAGTTTCATTTTTGCAAAAGAAGCTATTGTAATAAAGACATGATGTTGCTATTGTTGTAATAATTCACTTATTATATCAATATATTCATGTATTTTATATATTTTTGCATTATTTTTATAATTTAAATTTTGCATTATATAGATTGTTATGGGAGGCAATCTAATGGAAGAAGAAATCTGCTTAGTGGATAGTTGTACCACTAACGCTGTACTTTGGGAAGTCAAAATTCTCCACTCTCGCAAAAAGAGAGGAGAAGTTTTGACCATCGCGGGACGTGATGCTATGATAGTTGGTTCTGGTAGAGCCACCATATCGTACTTCCAATGGGTACACAAATTGATATCGAGGATGCTTTATTCTACCCCGATTCAACTCACACCCTACTAAGTTATAGAGATATCTGAAAAAATGGGATTCATGTGGAAATACATGAGAAATACAATGAGGAGTTCCTCCTCTTGACCAAAGATACCGGATATGGCAAACAAACACTTGAAAAAGTGCATCTCTTCCGTATGAATTGTACTACACATACTCCAAACTCGTACAACATGTTGCATACAAAGTGATTTTTCAGAATGTGGATGCATTCAAAACTTGGCATGAACGCCTTGGCCATCCTGGCATCGAGATGACGAGAAAAATCATGAGCAATTCAAGTGGACATGGTATGAGCAACAAAAAGTTTCCGGAATCCTCAGATTTTATGTGCACCTCATGTGCAACGGGGAAATTAATGTTGAGACCATCACATCTCAAAATACAGGCTAAACCACTAAAGTTTCTTGAACGCATCCAAGGTGACATTTGTGGTCCCATTCAACCTTTGTCTGGACCGTTTAGATACTTCATGGTTCTAATAGATGCATCTACAAGATGATCTCATGTGTGCCTTTTATCGACACGGAACCATGCTTTTGCAAAATTGATCGCACAAGTCATCATACTTAGAGCGAGTCATCCTGAACACCAGATAAAATCAATTAGACTGGACAATGCATTAGAATTTTCTTCCAAAGCCTTCAAAGATTATTGTATGGCATTAGGAATTGAAGTACAACATTCTGTACCATATGTTCATACACAGAATGGTTTAGTTGAATCTCTCATCAAGAGAATAAATCTTGTTGCTAGAACACTATTGCACAATTGTAACGTACCAACCTCTTGTTGGGCTCACGTAGTCTTACACGTAGGTGACTTAATATAATTGCGTCCAACTGCATACCATACAGCTTCCCCACTGCAATTGGTTCGTGGTGATCCTCCTACTATTTCCCACTGTGGATATTCGGTTGCGTTGTATATGTACTGATCTCACCACCAAAGCGTACATCAATGAGCCCTCACAGAAAAATGGGGATCTACGTGGGGTATTTATCTCTATCAATCATTAAATACCTGGAGCCCCTTAAAGGGATTTGCTCACAGACCGGTACGCTGATTGTATCTTCAATGAAGAACATTTCCCAGCATTAGGGAGAGAATTCAAGTGTCACACTGAATGGGGATGCCATAGACACCCAAAAGGAGGATCCTCGTACTAACGAATCCGAACTTCAAGTTCAAGGGATTATAAATTTGCAAAATGTTGCAAATAATTTGCCAGACTCATTTATTGTGAGGAAAAGTGTCATAAAATCATACATTCCCATTAGGAATGTGTCATAAAGAATTCAACTCACTTCCTCGAAAGAGAGTGGGAGAAGTACGACAAATCCTCGCAAGCGCACGAGGAAACAAAGGGATGAACCTTTAGTCATAGTAAATGAAACTCAAACTCAAGTTGAGAGACATCGAGTGGATTTACACAATCCACCTCCCACATTAATAGTGCACTCAATTTCTGATAATGGGACATTGGAATGCCCCGGTGTTGTCGTATTGGGAAATACCGAGCCATCATTTGAGGTAAATGAAATTTCCATAAACTATGTTGATTCTGGAGAATCATTCGATCGTAAGACTACAATTGTCGACATATACTTTGCCTCATCAGTTGCTGAAACCATCCAAAATGATCCAAATCCAAAATCCATGGTAGAGTGCAAGAAGTGCTCGGACTGGAACAAATGGAAGTAAGCAATTGAAGCAGAGTTAGCCTCCCTCAAGAAAAGAGAGGTATTCTCATCAGTAATACATACACCTCCAAGAACCTTCCCTGTAGGTTTCAAATGGGTTTTCATCCGGAAGCGGAATGAGAACAATGAGGTGCTGAGATATAAAGCGAGGCTTGTAGCACAAGGGTTCACGCAGAGACCCGGTATTGATTTCAATGAAATATATTCTCCAGTAATTAGTGGAATTACTAACCAATATTTGATATCTCTAGCAATTCAAATTCATCTATCTATGCAGTTGATGGATGTCGTGACAACATACTGATATGGGTCACTAAATATATATATATATATGAAGGTCCCTGATGGAATTCCTAAAGCGAATAAAGGAGCAAATCGCAACATGTATTCTGTAAAACTCAAAAGATCACTCTATGGTCCTAAGCAGTCGGGTAGAATCTGGTACAACCAACTGATTCAGTACCTTATGCAGAAGGGTTACTCAAATAATGATGACTGCCCATGTGTCTTCATCAAAAGGTCCTCTACATGGTTTTGTATTATATCGGTGTATGTAGATGATTTGAATATAATTTCCATGCACAAGATAGTGATGAAGCTTGTGATCATCTTAAGACGGAGATGAAGGATTTGTAAAACCAGATTTTACTTAGGATTGCAAATCGAACACCTTCACTTAGGAATATTAGTGCACCAATCTGCTTATGTCCAAAAAATATTGGAGAAATTCAATATGGACAAAGCACATCCAATTAAAACTCTTGTGGTTGTTCAATCTCTTGATCTAGAAAAGGATGTTTTCCGACCACGAGAGGAAGAAGAGGGTATATTGGGTTCAGAATTCCTCAGTCTCATTGGAGCACTTTGACCATCCATACTCGTCGTCCTTTATTTCCTCCTTCAAAACGGAATATGCCATCTACTCATCGAGATTCTCCCCTTTATATTCACTTCTCTCGCATCCATAATCCTTTATAATTCCACTTTACAAACTACTCTCCGATGGGACCCACACGTCAGCCTCACCCCTCCTTTATCACCCCACCACCTACCCCCTCCCCCACCTCGCTCCTTCCGCCTTGTCTCTCCCCTGCTCCCTCCTCCCAGCGCTCCTCCCTCTCTCCTCTTTGTCGCGGGGCACGGGGCACGACGGGCCTCGATTTGGGGCGAAGGACGGCAGGGACCCGTCCTGCAGCTCTAGCGCCGGTGAGCATGGCCTCGACGCCTCTCCCTCTCCCCGATGGTCGGCCGGCGGAGGTCACGAGGAGGCGCGCGGCAGCGGCGTGCGGAGTAGGGCTGCAGCGACGCAGATCAGCGGCGGTGGCGCATGGTGGTAGGAGAAGGCAGGATGACAACAGTGGGCTCCTTCTCTGCCCACCCCGCTCTCTTGCCAGTGTGAGGAGTGTGGTGGCGGGCGGATCTCTCGGCGAAGCTCGATTCAAAGCTCAGCGGGGCATCGACGGTGCTGTTGGTGCTTTAGAGACGCCGGTGATGGGCCTCCACCCACAGCGATGGCAGGCGCGGGTGGAGGTCAACGTCTACGGCGGGCTTCCCTCTCCGGCGAGGAGCTCTGGCGTGGTGGAGGACGACAAGCTGTGACGTTGGCCTGTCGAATCAAGTTCCCTAGTGTCCTCCCTGGCGATGAGGCCGAAGATGAGGGCGCATCAGCGCGGATCATCTCTGAACGACAACACCGAGGAGCTCCCCTCCGACGGCGGTGCAGGCGAGGTGGGGAGGCGGAGCTCGGTGGCCAGGAGGCAGACTGCAGCGGTGGGTGGCGGAGGTCGTCTCCTCTCCCGCTGAGGAGCAGACTGCGACGGCGGGCGGCGACGAGCTACTCCCTCCCCTGCTCCTTTTCCCTTCCGAGCCTAGGCACAAGAGAGGAGGTTGGCGTGCACGGGGCCCGCGACAGCCCCTGGAGGAGCTCCTGTATCCCTTTGAATCTGAAGGATACGGGATGGGGACGGGGAAATGGCGTGAGTTTCCCCGTCCCCGCTGCGGACGAAAAAACGGGATCCCTCTCCTCCAGGAGAGGAGTACAGGCACCGGTGCAGATGGTCTTATGTACCTTGCAAACAACACCAGGCCTGACATTGCATTTGCAGTTAATTTATTGGCAAGACATAGTACTTCCCCAACAAGGCGTCATTGGATCTATGGAAAACAAATCCTTAGGTACTTAACTGACACTAAAGATCTTGGATTATTTTTCCAAAAAACTAATGATCCTAACTTGGTTGGATATGCTGATGTTGGTTGTATGTTTGATCCCCACAATGCCAGATCACAAACAGGTTTTGTTTTCCTTCATGGAGGACCAACTATACCATGGAAGTCATCTAAACAGACTTTAGTGGCTACCTCCACAAATCATTCTGAAATTATAGCACTATATGAAGTATCACATGAATGCGTATGGCTTCGCGGATGATAAGTCAGATTGAGCAATCATGTGGTATTGGTTTCTCAGAATCACCTACCATTATCTATGAAGATAATGTTGCTTGTATTTCACAGATGCAAACACGCTACATCAAGAGCAATATCACGAAACATATTGCCCCTAAGTTGTTTATCCACATGAGCTTCAGCTAAGTGGAGAAATAAACATCTTACTGACAAAGTCTTGTGATGATATGACAGATCTCTTTACCAAGTCCCTATATGATTCCTCATTTGAGAAATGCGTTAAAGGGATTGGTATGAGACAGCTCAGTGACTTGCACATTTTAGGGGGAGACCCCTAAATAATGGGCCTAGTTAAACGCTTCACATTGTACTCTTTTCTTTTATGAGTTTTTACCGTCTGGGTTTTCGCAAACAAAGTTTTTAATGAGATGATGATTGATACAAGCAGATGCATTGTCTCATATTTCCCCACTGGGGTTTTTCTAGAGATAAACTAAGGCATGAGATATTCCTTAAACCATACAGGTTTCATGATAGAGTATGTAAGGAATCGGATGCCCGTTAGCCTAAGAGGGGGAGGGGGTGAATTAGGCAACTAAAAACCTTAACCTATGGCTTCACTAATTTTGCGCAAAGGTAAACTAGAACATACTATCTATATGTGCAACTACGGTTGTTCTAGTGTGAAACTCCCATCCCAAAAGAAGGTTTGCAACCTATAGCCAATCCTAGCATGATACTACTCTAGGAATGTAGAGGCAAGCAAAGATTGCAAGAGAGTAAATGCGGAAACGTAAAGGGGATGAGAGGAAGCAAACTCTTGACACGTGATTTATCCCGTGGTATCGGTAGGAACTAAGCCACCCCTAGTCCACGTTGTTGAAGCACTCACACAAGAGTATTGCTTCCCGGTCACCAAGTCTCTCCCAAGAGCACCACTTGACTCGCCACAAAGGCTAGCCACTTAGGCACTTGTCAAGCTCCCTTGGTCACCTTGATCCCGCCTCCACTAAGGAGCTTCTCCACCAAGGAAGGGGTCTCCACGTCCCCCGCACAAAGTGTCCTCACCGCTCCACACCAAGCCGGAGGGTCGATGACGATTGCCGGTGAGCCACTTAGGCCCCAAGGCTTCCGGCGAACCTTGTACAACTGGATTCTCTCAAGAATCACCTCACAAGGTTGGCACAACCTTGCACTCACTCGGCTCTAAGCTAAGCCTAGCACTAAGCACATACACAAAGCATGCACTAGTCTAAGGGTGAGCAATTAAGCACTTGGATGGATTGGATATGATCTTGAATGTGTCTTGAACTCCTCTCGCACTTCCACACAATCCAAAGCAACCTCAAATGAGTGAGTGGAGGGGGTATAAATAGCCCAAGGCATCAAACTAGCCGTTGGCTAACGTCCACCGAAAAAGGTACGCGTCGGATGATCCGACGCTATGCTCTTCCAGGGCGTCGGTTCATCCGGTGCCCCTCCCACGTCACGTAGCCGTTGAGGTTCTCGACACAAGCGCTCCGACGCTATGCTCCGACGCCACGTCGGATCATCCGTGCCGAAGGCCTCGCGTCCAAGTCGGTGCGTCGGCTTCCAACAGACCGTCGGATAGACCGACACTATGCCTTGACCAAGGCGTCGGATCATCCGGTGCTGAAGGCTTCGTCTTGGCGCGTCTCTGTATGTTTTCAAACTGAGCGTCGGATAGACCGACGGGGTCCTCACTCAGACCGTCGGATCATCCGGTGCTACTGTCTTCCTTGCTCTTCCTCTGCAACTCGTCCGACGCATGTAAATAACGGACCGTCGGTTCATCCGACGGTACCTAGGGTTTGACCCTGTGCACCAACTCGTCCGATGATGCACCGACGCTTGTATTTGAGGGACCGTCGGTTCATCCGACGGTGTCTTCTCTTTTCCTTTTCTTCCTCGGTTTTGACCCTTTGTTTTGGCATTTTTGCATGGGGTTTTCTTGCATCTTTAGGACCTAGAAATGTCTACAAAGACATGCTCAAACAATATTGTTAGTCCCAATGATCATGTTGTCATGAATCACCAAAATCGGACTCCGAACTAATGGCATATGAGGCCATGTTCGCTACAATCTCCCCCTTTTTGGTGATTTATGACAACACAACCAAAGCAAGCATAAATTTGCTAGAATTGACAGAATTAGAACCACTTACACTTGCTTGGATGCTTACCATCATCCAAACTCCCCCTAGATCAAACTTCCCCCTTTTTGATCTTATGTTCGCATTCTCCCCCTTTGGTCTCATATCCTTGAAATCACTCGTAAGCATCCTTGAGCCCACTTGTAAGCTTAAGCCACAAGCTTGATTTGGTCTCACATTCTCCCCCTTTGGAATAAAATCTCCAAAAAGTCCAAAGCAAACGGGTCCAAGGAAACTAGCAAGATCTAGCAACCATAGCTCAAAGGAGAGATGTTAAATGCAAGGGAGAAAGCCGCATGAACCATGATCCATATGTATGATATCGATGAAGATACCATATGTGAGAATAACTAAGGTGGATCACATGCTCATGAGACTAGCATGATACAAACTAAGCTCCCCCTAAGTGAGTGCATAAAAAGAATACCACTTGTAAAACAAGGGTAGTGAGAAACAAGTGCACAACTACAAACTTGTAAAACAAGGAGGCTTAGAGCATATCATGCAAAGAGGTAGCTTAAAGGACAAGAGATAAGACAAATGGGTTCTTGTTACATTACCACTTGTAGATATCACTTGTAGTCTTTTGATTATTGCATACCTCCGGGGATTGATCCTCTCTACCTTGTTGGCACCACATTGAGATGAGCCACTTGGAAATGATATCACTAGATGACACCACTTAAAAGAAGTTTGTAGAGAAGACACTTGGGGTACCACAAGAATTAGGAATGTATGAGTACATCTCCTTTGAACTTATATAGAGACATAAGCTCGCAAGGACACGACTCAATAGCATGAAGCTCATATTGCTATATTCACTCTTTTGGAGATGTTAGATCACATTGAGAGTGAAATAGCATTCTCGTAGAATGAAACACCGCACCGGAACGCGTCACTAAGGGACTACATAAGATAAGCTTGAAGCAATGTTAGTCCCATAAACAAACCATAGGATGCGCTCCCCCTAAATGTGTGCATTTAGTGTTTGAATCACTAACCAAATGTATGCACATTGTTTATGATAACAAGAGGGAAGCTTACCCTATAGCTTGCTCATGATGCAAAGAGATATATATGAAAACATGCACCATGAAAGAACAAGTGTAGCTTTCCTACACACTAATCAAACCATGTAGATTGCTCATGGGTTAGCACATGACACAAGCAACCTACCATATATAAATATTGCAACAAATGCAACCTAAACAAGGCAATGGAGCTACAATGATGCAAAAGATAGGTACTAGTTTCCATTACCTCAATCGGGGAACTTGGGCA
Organism: Cenchrus americanus; assembly: GCA_947561735.1. Classification (NCBI taxonomy): domain Eukaryota; kingdom Viridiplantae; phylum Streptophyta; class Magnoliopsida; order Poales; family Poaceae; genus Cenchrus; species Cenchrus americanus. Next base: position 23,731,729 of record OX387241.1, on the reverse strand, counting down.
ACACATGTCCAATTTGTAAGCTTGGCTTATAGGCTTGAATCTTCTCATCTTGATTGTACCAAGCCTCCCAAGTCCCCGCTCTTAAGGCCTTCAAGTGGCCTTTGGAACCCAAACCATTTGAGGCCCCTTCATGTTGGTGATGACTTCCTTGGGCACCCAAATAGGTTGGTTCCAACCCCGCTCTTCCTTCATCTTCCCAACCTTGTGTGCAACCACCTTGCCATTTGCTTTCTTCTTGATGACGTAGGTGTTGCTCTTGGTCTTGTTCTTGCGGTTGGGCTTGGTGTAGATGAGGGAGCTCTTGATGGTGGGCTTCAATTTCTTCTTTGCGCCCTTGTCCATCTTCTTGACAAATTGAGGGCATTTGTAGAACTTGTGCCCTTCTCCATGACACTTGTAGCAAGTCACGGTTGCACCCTTCTCAAGCTTCTTCACCATGGGATCACGGTTATCTTGAGAAGGTTGGACTTGGCTCTTTATGTCTTGAGAGATGTCCACTTGCTCTTCATCATTCTTGCCCTTGCCCATCAAGTTTGCCAACCTCTCTCGGAGCCATTTCACTTCTTGCTTGAGCTCATCATTTTCCTTGCCTATGAGATAATCGCATGATTCTACAACAACATTCTCATGGCAAGATTGTGAGCAAGATTCATTAATTAAATCAATGCAAGAAGTTGAAGCATCTACCTTGGAGATAGGAATTGCACAAGGGATAGATGTTTCATCAAGCTCAAAGGAATTACTTGTTTTAGTCTCATTGCTCTCAAGCTTAGATTTTAGCTCATCACACTCCTTGCTAAGCAATTTGAATTTGCACAACAAATGTTCATAATTTGTAGCAAGGGTGTCACTAAGATCATTGAGAGCATTGAGTTCTTTGATTTCATTAGCTTGTTGTTCAAGCATTCCTTTTTGCTCATGGATTAGCTCAACAAGATCATTGAGAGAGGTGGTGTCGGATTCGTCATCACTTACATTGCTTTCCATACCTTTGGCCATAAGGCACATGTGTGATGATGAAGGACCTTGCATGAAGCGGGTGGTGAAGTTCTTTCTTGATTCATCGCTTGAGCTAGAAGAACTTGATCCACCACTTGTCCACTCGCGGACGGCGAAAGTTGCTTCTTGCCTTGGTCTTCTCTCCTTAACCACCTTCTTCTTGGGCTTGTGCTTGATCTTGGTGAACTTGATGTGTTGATGATGACGCCCTTCTCTCAAGTGTATGTTGTAGCCGTACATGTTGACTTTCTTCACATACTTGAAGATCTTCTTCACGTACTCGGCCACCATAGATTCAACCTCTTCATCTCTTGAGGAATCTTCATTATCACCATCATCACCATCATCTTCGCTTGAGCTTCCACGAGTAGCCATCCTACTCAACATTTTCTCTTGTCGGCTTGAGAGAGCATGGCTTGTGGTTGGAGAAGATGGTTCTTGGGGCTTTTCTTGGGGCGCCTTCTTTGACTTGGGCATTAGTTGAAGCTCATGTGCCATGATCTTGCTCAAGATATGCGATGGCTTCAAATCTTCGAGCTTCTTCTCGTAGATGATTGCTTTCACCAAGTCATAGTCGGGCTTCCGAAGACTTTGAAGGATCTTGCGGTTGATGTTCAAGTCCGTGATATCCTTCACACCTAAGGCATTAATCTCATTGACAAGCACATTTAGGCGTGAGTACATAGATTCAGCATTTTCATTAGCAAGTTGCTTAAAGCTATTGAATTCCTCAAGGAGACAACCGTAGCGTTCATTAGCAACTTCTTTTGAACCCTCATTTTGCTCCTTGATGGTTTTCCATAGCTCATGAGCATTTTCACAAGTAAAAACTCTATTTAAAACGCCTACATCTAGTGAGGACAAAATGATACTCTTGGCAATTACATCAAATTGCTTTTCCTTCCTAGTACCATTTTTCATGCCCTCATCGGTGACTCTCCAAACATCAAGGTCCCTTGCTTGGAGATGGGCCTCCATGAGGACCTTCCACCGAGGATAGCCCGTGCCATCGAAATGTGGAGCCAAACCTAAGGTATCCACCCCTTTCATTCCTCTATAGGGCAACTCACTAGGCGGTGAAGCCTAACCGTTCCAATGAGCCGGTTTTCACAATTTACCAATCGAATTGGCGTTTCCTTGTGAAGGAAGTGAGAACCTGGCTCTGATACCACTTGTAAGGAATCGGATGCCCGTTAGCCTAAGAGGGGGAGGGGGTGAATTAGGCAACTAAAAACCTTAACCTATGGCTTCACTAATTTTGCGCAAAGGTAAACTAGAACATACTATCTATATGTGCAACTACGGTTGTTCTAGTGTGAAACTCCCATCCCAAAAGAAGGTTTGCAACCTATAGCCAATCCTAGCATGATACTACTCTAGGAATGTAGAGGCAAGCAAAGATTGCAAGAGAGTAAATGCGGAAACGTAAAGGGGATGAGAGGAAGCAAACTCTTGACACGTGATTTATCCCGTGGTATCGGTAGGCACTAAGCCACCCCTAGTCCACGTTGTTGAAGCACTCACACAAGAGTATTGCTTCCTGGTCACCAAGTCTCTCCCAAGAGCACCACTTGACTCGCCACAAAGGCTAGCCACTTAGGCACTTGTCAAGCTCCCTTGGTCACCTTGATCCCGCCTCCACTAAGGAGCTTCTCCACCAAGGAAGGGGTCTCCACGTCCCCCGCACAAAGTGTCCTCGCCGCTCCACACCAAGCCGGAGGGTCGATGACGATTGCCGGTGAGCCACTTAGGCCCCAAGGCTTCCGGCGAACCTTGTACAACTGGATTCTCTCAAGAATCACCTCACAAGGTTGGCACAACCTTGCACTCACTCGCCTCTAAGCTAAGCCTAGCACTAAGCACATACACAAAGCATGCACTAGTCTAAGGGTGAGCAATTAAGCACTTGGATGGATTGGATATGATCTTGAATGTGTCTTGAACTCCTCTCGCACTTCCACACAATCCGGCAACCTCAAATGAGTGAGTGGAGGGGGTATAAATAGCCCAAGGCATCAAACTAGCCGTTGGCTAACGTCCACCGAAAAAGGTACCGAGTCGGATGATCCGACGCTATGCTTTTCCAGGGCGTCGGTTCATCCGGTGCCCCTCCCACGTCACGTAGCCGTTGAGGTTCTCTCGACACAAGCCGCTCCGACGCTATGCTCCGACGCCACGTCGGATCATCCGTCTTCGAAGGCCTCGCGTCCAAGTCGGTGCGTCGGCTTCCAACGGACGCCGTCGGATAGACCGACGCTATGCCTTGACCAAGGCGTCGGATCATCCGGCCGAAGGCTTCGTCTTGGCGCGTCTCTGTATGTTTTCAAACTGAGCGTCGGATAGACCGACGGGGTCCTCACTCAGACCGTCGGATCATCCGGTGCTACTGTCTTCCTTGCTCTTCCTCTGCAACTCGTCCGACGCATGTAAATAACGGACCGTCGGTTCATCCGACGGTACCTAGGGTTTGACCCTGTGCACCAACTCGTCCGACGATTGCACCGACGCTTGTATTTGAGGGACCGTCGGTTCATCCGACGGTGTCTTCTCTTTTCCTTTTCTTCCTCGGTTTTGACCCTTTGTTTTGGCATTTTTGCATGGGGTTTTCTTGCATCTTTAGGACCTAGAAATGTCTACAAAGACATGCTCAAACAATATTGTTAGTCCCAATGATCATGTTGTCATGAATCACCAAAATCAAACTCCGAACTAATGGCATATGAGGCCATGTTCGCTACAGAGTAACCACCAAGCAAATCATTCCTACTTTTACAAGGATTTTCAAAGGAATTCAAGGACAATTTGATCTCAAGATTGACTCGGCCAAAGGGGGAGTATTACAAATGCACTTTATTAACCTCATCAAGGAAGCATATGAAGAGGCAGCACACCATGGCTTGAGATAATGAAACTACTCCACTAGAAGGATAAGTGAAAGTCAAGGTTAAGGCTATGAATTAGTCTTATTGCTACCAATTCACTGCCTACACTAATGTATAAACTTATCATCTTCTATGTAAATCTCCCTATAAAAAGAGACACTATGATCAATAAGAATTAATACTACAACGGTATCATTTTGGCACCTCTTCGAAGAACGAGCGCGGCCGGCCGGGTAGTGTAAAGATTGGCCTTGTTTAGTTGGCTAAATTTTCCAACTTTTTCTCCACTCTCTCTCCATCACATCACATTAAATGCGCCAAAAGACATATATTTGGAGTATTAAATATAGGTAAAAAATAACTAATTACTCAGGTTTGTTGTACTTTGCGACACGAATCCTTTGAGCCTAGTTAGGCCATGGTAGGATAATATTTACCACAAACAAACGAAAAGTGCTATGTGCTACAGGAGTTCCAAACGTTGAAATGGCAAATTTTTCACCAAACTAAACAAGGCCTAAAGACTACAGAACATAAAACTCTGTAAATGCATCGACCGGGCACTGCTGCACTTGCACTCGTAGACCCACAGTCGTCGTCGCGGTGGCTGGTCGGAGCATGAGCGTACGATCACCAGAGCACTCGTCTCCACCTCACTTGCCCCCCTTCGGCGGCACTGCAACCAATTGCAACAAATAAATATGCTATTGATATGTTTGTTGTCCTAGAGTAATATATTTGCTCTCTTGATTTATAATTGCACTACAAATATGGTTTGTTCCTTTGTGTTTGTTTTAGATTATAATCCTCTAGATTATATAATCTAGATTATGGATCACTAGTCTATCAACCCGTGCCCCCGCACGGGCTAGTTAGAAAGAACTAAAAATAAATATCTATCTCATGCTCCCATTCATCTATTGCATATTCTAACAACTATAATAGGTTTAGTTAGTAACTGTTTTTCACTTAGCATATCATCTTCATATGTGTTTGATTTGTATTTAATTGAACACTTTATTCTAAGCCATGAACAACATAAAAATTGGTATTCTTATCTGTCTCTCATTCATGAATATATGAGTATATGACGACACATATTATGAGAAGTATTTTTATATAAACAATAACATAAATAATATATTTATTAAGAAAAACATAAATAATATATTAATAATTATATAAATAGTATTTTTAACATTTTATATTGACGCACTTTAATATTTTATTTAGGGTTACTTTAAATTTAATAAGCACATAAGTGGATAATTTATATGCAAATTTAGGGGTTATTTGTCTAATAATTGTTATAGGTTTAGTTAGTAACAGTTTTTTCACTTAGCATATCATCTTCATATGTGTTTGATTTGTATTTAATTGAACACTTTATTTTAAGTCATGAACAACATAAAATATTGAATTCTTATTTGTCTCTCATTCATGAATATATGAGTATATGACGACACACATTATTAGAAGTATTTTTTACATAAACAATAACATAAATAATATATTTTTTGAGAAAAACATAAATAATACATTAATAATTATATATATAGTAATTTAAAATTTTATATTGATGCACTTTAATATTTTATTTAGGGGTTACTTTAAATTTAATAAGTGGATAATCTATATGCAAATTTAGGGGTTATTTGATATTATTTTTATAGTAGCATAGTTGGGTAATTTACATGAAAATTAGGGGTTAATTTACATTACTTTTTATAATGGCATATGTGGGTAATTTAGATATATGTTTAGGGGTTACTTTGGTCTATTTCATAATTGCAGAGGTATGTAATTTATTAGAAAGATAATAGATTCAATGGCTATTATGATTAGAGATGTTGAACTTGGACGTGGCAGGACGTACGGCCTCGCATATGCCTTCTCCGGGACCCATTGGTCGAGCACTGACGAAGAGTGAAGAGTTCCTGGGTAAATTTTCCATGACCTCTTTGGCAAAGGCAAAAATCTAAAAACGAAATGGCAACAGCAGATCGACTTTCCTCACGTCTTTCTGGCTTGGAGGATGGACTGTGTCCACGCTTTTATTGGGCAACTGTCAACTGACGCTAACAGCTATAAAAGCGAAGGTCTGGACTAGTAGATGAATGGCCCTGTCAACTCATGTCCATCATATTGGGCTAGACTGACCCCGGATTTAGTCGCCTCTTATCCATATCGTATCATTTTGGCACCTACCGAAGAACTGGCAGCCGCTGCTGCATGGGCAGTGTAATCGCAGTGTAAAGACTAATAAAGAACATAAAACCCTGTAAAGTAAGGTCTAAAAAACATAAAACTCGATCACATCACATTAAATACATCAAAAGACATAAGTTAGATAAGTTAGAGTATTAAATAAAGGTAAAAATAACTAATTACACAGTTTTGATGTACTTCACGACATGAATCTTTTGAGTCTAGTTAGGTCATGGTAAGATAATATTAACCACAAACAAACAAAAGTACACTACAGGAGTTCAAAACGTTGAAAAGTCAAATTTTGCCACGAACTAAACAGGGCCATGTAAACGCATCGGATCGGGCGCTGGCACCAGCAGACCGTCGCCGTCGTGGCGGCTGACCGGAGCCTGAGCGTACGATCACCGGAGCACCCGTTGCGAGCTCGACAGACCACCGGAAGAACCCCAACTCACTTGCCCCCCTTGGCCCCATGCGGCGGCGCTGCAACCAATTGCAAGCCTGCAGGCCCCATCACCAGCCAGGCGTGTCGCGAGCTGCGAGCAGGAGCAGCGACCGTTCTACCCTGGTGGTCGACATGCAACGAGTGCAGGGGAAGGTCAAGGCTCGAGAGCGCATCCGCGCTGCCTTGTGCCGGTGAAAAAACACGCCGTTTTGAAGCGGTCTCGCGCGCGCGCGCAATTTTTTTCTGCACGCTGACAGCAACGCGGTAGGGCGTTCCTAGTTAGCGACCGGTCGCTAGGGCCCTTGCTAGGGACCGGTCCTCCCCTCTCTGACTTTCTTTTTCTTTTAAGTTTTTTCTTCATTCAAGTTTCCATTTTTGGAATATCACAATTTATACAAATAACTTTGATGCATAACTTCGACTTATAAATTTTGTCAGATAATTTCTAAGTATAAGTTTGACTCGTCTGCAAAACTTACGCGCTGACAACTTATATGCACAACTACTCGAATAATAACTTGTGTGTATATTTTTTTTAACGTTAAGTTGTGTGCATAACTTTTTCTGTAAATATCGAGTTGTGTGCATAACTTACTCCACAAAATGAGTTGTGCACCTAACTTATGTATAAGAAAAATGGTTAAAAGAGGGAAACTAGAAAAAAAAGAAAATGAAAAAAAAGCCCCACGTGGGGGCGCGGGCAGACGGCGCGGCGCGCGGTCGCTCCCAGCGGCCGCGCGCCATATTGGTTTTGCGAACGCGGTATCCCTTACATCAAGTCGCCCCGGTCCCGAGCTCCCCCATTCCACCAACCTAGCTTCGTCAGTCCCTGCGCGATTCCTATATAAGCAGCCTCTGCCGTGTCGCAGCTTGGCACCAGCACCTAACCGGCCGGATCGGAGCAGGCAGCGCGGCCGGAGCCCGACCGGAGCAAGGCGCCGCCAAAGCGCGCGAGGAGAGAGGTTCGAGGGAGCTCGCACCCGATCCCAAGAGCTAGCTACCTCTCGATCGCCGCCATGGATTCGGGGGACGCCATGGAGAGGGGCGAGCGCGCGCCGTCACTCCGCCCCAAGGTAAACATTCTTCATTCGCTTCCAAAATCTCTCGTGGAGTAGGCTTCTCGCTTCTTCATGCGTGGAAGAGAAATTTGTTTCCATTTCGCAAGGAACGTGGTAGTTTGGGACTTGAATGAGGACGTTGGACTGGGACTGGGAGTAGGTAGCTTTTAGCAGCCATTGACATAGACCAAGTCGTCTAAAATAGAAGGAACGTACTGTAGTAGGAGTAGTGAGCTTATTAAATGGTTTTGACAGTTGCTAAACACACACATTAAACTCTGTTCTTTACGCTGGAGGCCCTTGATACGGCACATGCATAGCCGCTGGCACATCTGATTATTACTTTTCATTCTGGCAAAATATGTCCTTAGCTTCAAAACATGTTCCCAATTTTCCCAGTAGTAGTATTAATTCCTACCTCATGAATTGATACACTTGTTCATTTAGACCCAGTGTCCATTCTTGTCAATTTCAGTTGAATCCATCGAATTGATTATCAGATGTTTTTCTTTCTCCTCATAAGTTCAGGACTCGTTTCTTTTACTTTCCCAATACCATGCCATGTGCACCTCTAAAATAAGAACTGTTGACTGTTAATAGCAATATAAAACGATGTGTACGTATGTCAAGCCTTCGGGCGACTTCTGTTTTAGGCTACAAGCCCGACACACAACATTTTTTTCTCTTTACTTTGTTGTTGTAATTACTTGTTGCTACCTTCCATTTACATTTATTTTTCGAGAATTTATCTAATTCAATCAGTACTCAGCAGAGGCCAAGCCATGCCTCTCCTGTTTCTCGAAAAAAGCGTGATGACTGGCAACTGACGGCGTACACTGTTCTGCTTGTAGCTGCTCGCTCTCCCATCAAAACTCAGAGACTTCAGACGCTCCGCCTCCCTGTCGCTGGGCACTCCACGCCACCTGACCCCCCGTACGCCGGAGCGGCAACTATCGTTTGGAGCGAGGAGCACAGCGTACAGGCGGACACCCCGCACGCCGGCTGGGCAGCGGTGGATTGGAGCCACGAGCCCAGGACCAGCGGAACATACGGAAAAGGTGCAAAAAATTCAGATCACATTGCTTGAAATTTGGTGGGACACTGCCCGCTTAAGTTTGTCGTACCGGCACGGGTGAAATCCCTGGATCCTCACTGCTGATGAAGATAGCATCCACATCATACTATTGGATTTATCCATGACCATTCAACATTCAGAGAGTAAACTACGCAGACTCTCTTCTCATCAAGTGACAGTATGCGCAATTTCCTCCATTGCAGGGTCACGGGCCGGAGACTGAGGACGATAGCTTGCAAGTGCCGCTCCTGAGCGATGAAAAATGCGTTGGCAGCAAGGCGCCATTGGTAGTTCTCGGTGAGAAGAGCTCCTTGTTCCAGTTTTTCATTTCGAAAAAGCAGAATAGTATGTGCAAACACTCTTTCTAGAAAAAATTAACAAATACATTATGCTAGTTTTACTGTGAATCTGTGATATAATAATCTGCAAAAAAAAAAGAACCGTGAAACATTATATTTGAGCCTGTACTGATCGCCGGAGGACGGTGCCGCCGCCGCTGCTGCGTGCAGGGTTCGAGTGCTTGGAAAGCATAGCCTTCAACGGCATCTCGACGAACTTGGTGATGTACCTGGAGACCGTCCTCCACGGCAGCAACGTGGCTAGCGCCTCCAACGTCACGATGTGGTTCGGCACCAGCTTCCTGACGCCGATCTTCGGGGCCATCATCGCCGACGCCTTCTGGGGCAACTACATCACCATCCTCGTCTCCCTCGCCATCTACGTTCTTGTACGTGTGTCATTCTAACAGCTGAATTCAGTCGCTGCATCCAACCTAACTATAACTAACTGATTTCTATCTGTGTGTGCCATCTGCAGGGGATGATTCTGGTGACCACCTCCGCGTTCCTGCCCACCGCCACGGTGCTCGGCGGCGGCTCTGTGTTCGGCGCGCACACCGTAGCGTTCGTGGGGCTGTACCTTGTCGCGATCGGGAGCGGCGGGGTGCGGGCATCACTGCTGCCATTCGGCGCCGAGCAGTTCGACGACGACAATGCGGTGGACCGTGAGAACAAAATGGCCTTCTTCAGCTGGTTCTACCTCTGCGTCGACTTCGGCCCGATCGTCTCTGGCCTGTTCATCGTGTGGATCCAGGAGAAAGTCAGCTGGGGCCTCGGCTTCGGCATCTCCACCGCCTGCATCGCGCTCGCCTTCGGCGCCTTCGTGCTCGCCACGCCCATGTTCAAGCGCTCCATGCCCACCGGCAAGGTGTCCGTCGACGCTGGCTTGCTCGATGGGGTCAGTGATAAGGTGGACATCATCTCCGAGTCGGGCTTGAAGGAGATACCGGAGGAGTCGTCTGGCTCGTCGTGGAATCTCCGAGCCATGATGCAGGGGGAGGAGCTCAAGGTCCTGCTGCGGCTACTGCCCATCTGGGTCACCAGCATCATCCTCTCCTCGGCGTACACACAGATGAACACCACCTTCATCCAGCAGGGCAACGCTATGAACCTGTCCGTCCTGTCAGTGACGGTGCCAGCGGCGACGATGGGCTCGTTCGAGGTGGTCTGCGTCCTCGCATGGGTGCTGCTCTACGGCAAGGCGATCGTGCCGGCGCTGAGGGGATGTGGATTCTCGTTTGGCGGCAACGGCGAGCCGTCGCAGCTGCAGCGCATGGGCGTCGGTCGGATCCTTATGGCTGTGTCGATGGCCGTTGCGGCGCTCGTGGAGATGAAGCGGCTAGCCGGCGCGGCGCGCGGCGAGGAGATCACCATCGCGTGGCAGATCCCCCAGTACTTCTTCCTGGCCGGCGGGGAGGTGTTCGGCTACATCGCACAGCTGGAGTTCTTCTACGCCGAGGCGCCGGACACCATGAAGAGCACGTGCACGTCGCTGGCGCTGCTCACCATCGCGCTGGGCAGCTACCTGAGCTCGTTCATCTACGCCATCGTGGCGGCATTCACGGCCACGGCGGGCAGCCCAGGGTGGATATCTGACAACCTCAACCAGGGACACCTCGACTACTTCTTCTGGGCCATGGCAACCATGTGCACGCTCAACTTCGTCGTGTACAGCGTCTTCGCCAAATACTACAAGCCCAAGAATCAAGACTCTGATCTCATAGTCTCATGAGGTCATATGGTTAGCAGCTTCTCGTTTTTGTCCACTGCATTGTTGCACATTTGCCAAGTTGTGTTATGTGAATGGTCACTACCAGAATCTGTGCAGCACTGTGGGAGCTTCGCAAATTCTGGTAGTGGATAATTAGCATGTTGTGGCTCTACGGCTGGTACTTCTGTCCACAAGAAATGTACAGAGCACATGTACTGTAGCATGTAGGAAGAAAACGCAGAGGAATTTTTTCCCTTTTGTGTTTCCCTTTTCCGGTTTTGAAAATGTGAACTTTCGTAAGGGCGCAAAGGGGTAACCATTAGGTGCACCTCCAAACCTCTTTAGTTCAATCATTTGTACTACTTTTTCAAAATTTTGAAGAAGTATTACAAATAATTGCACTAAAGATGTTCGGAGGTGCACCACATTATAATCAACTTGCACCCCTAAACTTTCGTCACTACTGTCTCGTACAGTTGAAAAGGTTGCATGACATCTGCCAATGTGTACCATTTATTCGTCTCGCAATACAAATGTACCTCTCGCATTGTACAGTTGTTTCAATTCGGCAAAGGTTTTTTTTTCATTTCAAAATTGATGTGGTCAAATCTATACTATAAGGAGTGAAGACAATTGAAAACTTTTCTCACCTAATTCAAGTCGCCTTACATTCACACCGAACCCACCGTCAGGTATGATGACAAAAAGGTGGAACAACCATAGAAATCGCAATTTGGGGAGTGTTTCTGTCAAAAAGTAATTTATATTCGCACCTGTCGGCGGCCTTACCCACCGCTGTACCCGCTAGGCCCACCATACGTGCGCCTCCACCCGCAATCCGCGTCGTCCCGCGTGCGCCCCACGCCGGCTCCCTCCCGCACGCACCTCGAAGAGACCTCTTTGCAAGCCAACGGCACAACCATGGCCCTGTCGCCGGCCGCTCCGCGCCCTCTACCACCACGCAACCCCGCTAGGCCGCCTCGAGCCACGAACCACTACAGGACACAAGCCTTCAGCCCTCCCCTGATGTAGTCTCGTGCTTGCTTCGTTCCGCAACGTTGTCTCAAGGAAGCAGGCGGGCACGAGCTCGGGCTCCGCGGTGGCCGCCGCCGGCGTGGTTTGCTGCTGGCGCAAGCGAACTCGGGCAGGAAAAAGGGAGGAGAAGAGGAGCACGGAAGTCGGAGACTGCGACAGAAGAGGGAAAGAGGCGACGAGGGAAGCTCAGTATGGGGCCTCCATGGCCGGCAGGGGAGGTCCGCGACGCCCTCCATGGTCAGCAGGGGAGCTTCGGGGGCTGCGCCGAGCGGCCACGGCTCACGGCCGCAGAGACCAACCAAGGGGGCAAATCTGATTACCCGCTCCAAGGGAGCTCGCGTCCATTAGTGCGGCGCGGCTGAGGTCCGACACCCGGGCCAGGAGTGCTGCCTCTACGTCGGCACGCTGCACGTGGCACTTGTGTCCTTCTTGTCGTTCGTGCATACCAACGACGACGGGGCGATGATCGAAGAGGTGCGCCTGCGCTGCGTTCCCACCAGCGGCGGCACGCGGTGCGACGTGCCGGCCATGCTCTTCTCCACCGGCGGGTTCACGGGCAGAACGTCCGACTGGACATAGCCCGGTTCAGGGACGATATCGTCAAGGCTCACCAGTACCTGGCTGTCGGCAGACAGTGGCAGTGCCCGAGAGGAACCATGTGATGTGATGAGACAGTTTGATCGGTTTGATTATAACCAAGAAACAGATCAGCAATGAACATCACCCGTCTGCTATAGAGTTTTTACGCCTTTTCTTCTCTCTTCTTCTTCTTTGCTTATACTGACTTGACCTGACAAATATTTGCATTAGTGTCGTCTTGTACCTTTGATAGATGGTAAATTTTATAGTCTGAGCTTGTTGTGCATACATACTCAATTAAAAGATTTGGTTACAATGGATATACAAGTTGGTGGCTGCTTTATGTGTACATATATTTCTGAACTCTCTGAACTCTGAAGCCATCACAAACAAGTTGGTGCTTGCATCCCAGGATTGCCTCGGTGACCATGCGCGGTGTGTGCTGTGTCAGGTTCAGCTCCACGCACACTGCCAGTGCCTCACCGGCCATCATCCGTACGGCGCGGTCATCGGCCTCGAGCACCCCGGGCGGCGAGGGCCTGTGGACGGTGAATTTCCGTCAACCTAGCTATGAGTTTACCTTTAATGTTGGTATTGATTTATTATTCAAACCACTGGAACTAACCCCTCGTATATAACAAGTTCACTCTTGCATGTCGATTTTGGAGTTCATTGTTTACGCAGGAAATCTACGCTAAAGAGGAGGCTTTCGAGATAAGTTCACCAAGCACTTTGGAGTTTGGAACAAGATCATGAAGCCCGACAAGAGTCAAGACACGCGATGAACATGACTCCAAATGACCTGACGACCGAAGCATCAACGTGCAAGTCTTCAGGGACTCAACCAGAAAACAGCGAAGCTTGCATAGCAAGAATTCAAGCCTTAATCGTGAAGGAAACGACGTCAAAGGCCCACATGCAATTGCACGCAAATAAGGAATCATGCAAGAAGCAACCAGGGAGGAAACCGGGGCCGAACCAGGCCGAAATGGGCCTGGGCCGACCGGCCTAGCCCACTCCGGGCCCGGTTCGCGCCCCCTTTTGCCCTAGGTGCATGTCTATTTATCAAACCAACATCATCTTTTGTATTAACCTCCTTGACCTACCTACCTATCACTTGAGTATGGAGACAACACGTCACAAGAAGGTGCTTCAAAGGGAAGATTCAAGTTCCCTCTCATCAAGACATCTGGTACCTACCTTAACACCACTTCCTCTTTGCTCAGGGACGAGCAAACGTCTAAGCATGGGGGAGGAGGTAGGTACTATGCAAATTAGAGTTCTAGGGGAGATAAAAAATGAATAAGATGAGAAGAGAAAAAATCCAAAGTACCTCACATGTCAAAAAGAAAAAAAAGAAAAAAAGGAGAAAACAAGAAAAAGAAAAAATATAGAGTAATAATAATCTCCCCCGGTTCTCTAGTTGTTTAAGGATTTTCCAAGGACTTCAAGATCAAGACTCATACTCATTTTTCCAACCATGTGCAATCCGATAACGAGGACTTCGTTGGGGCCTCAGGATCATTCTTTGTCATTTGCACATGTCCACCTATCTAAAAGTGTGAGTTCTTTCTCTTCCCCCTTCTTGTGAACATTATTTTTCCAATGACCTTTTTGACGAGTCATGATAAGTCCATGAGAAGCTTGCCTTGTTTTGATAATAGTCTCAACTTTAGTATCTTGGTAGGATAAAAACTTTCCTATGAGCTCCAAATAAAACCCTTCCACCAACAAACATGAGAGGGAAAGGATATAGATCAAGTAGGCTTGAGAGTGTTGTGAGATGAGAGAGTTCATGAGCAAGATGCAAGAAGGTTTAAATTTTTGTACTTGGTTTAGCTCTTTTATTCACCTCGTTCTTCACTTCAAAAGTTTATAAGACCTATTCGAATTGTGTGGAGCATGATTGATTACTTGTGAAAAGAGCTTAAATTAAATCTACCCTCCATAGAGATGAAAGCTAGTAACATTATGGAATTTTAACAAATATAAACTTGGAGAGCATTATGCTTTCTCATGTGTGATCAACTGCAGGGTATGAACAATGAAAGGCAATGTTGATATCCATTGAAAACTTACTCGAGGACGAGCAAGGTTTAAGCATGGGGGAGATGCTGACGGTGAATTTCCGTCAACCTAGTTATGAGTTTACCTTTAATGTTGGTATTGATTTATTATTCTAACCACTGGAACTAACCCCCCATATATAACAAGTTCACTCTTGCATGTCGATTTTGGAGTTCATTTTTTACGCAGGAAATCTACGCTAAAGAGGAGGCTTTCGGGACAAGTTCACCAAGCACTTTGGTAGAAGATCATGAAGCCCGACAAGAGTCAAGGCACGCGATGAACATGACTCCAAATGACCCGAGGACCGAAGCGTCAACGTGCAAGTCTTCAGGGACTCAACTAGAAAACAGAGAAGCTTGCATAGCAAGGATTCAAGCCTTAACCATGAAGGAAACGACGTCAAAGGCCCACATGCAAGTGCACACAAATAAGGAATCATGCAAGAAGCAACCGGGGGAGGAAACCGGGGCCGAACCAGGCCGAAATGGGCCTGGGCCAACCGGCCCAGCCCACTCCGGGCCCGGTTCGCGCCCCCCTTTTGCCCTAGGTGCTTATCTATTTATTGACTTTGCCTCCGCCGGCCGCCACATCCATCCATTCATCAGAGAGTCGCCGAGACGAAGGAGAAGCACCGGGAGGAAGCCGATGGCCGCCGCAAGTCCTGGAGTTGCCTAGGAGATGGCTTAGGTCATGCCCTAGCTGCCATGGTTAGCCCTGCGTGGTAAAACCATGGTGGAGTTCCGGAGCCGCGACTTGAATTCGTCAAGTCGTTTGTACCTTCAACATTCGGTGATGTAACCATATCTTGTCATACTTTGATTTATAAAGAGTTATGCTTATTCATATGTGTAGCTACCATATGCCTTTAGTAGGACTAGATCGAATCATGGTGATTAGTCTTGTCTTGCGGATACACCGTAGTAGTGCACGGACCGAGGTTTATCACTCGGTGTTGAATATCCTTGCGTAGTGACAGTACGGTGGAGGAGAAAGCGGCGAGTGAACGTGCATCGGACCACTCCATATCGGGTTACTCCATATCGAGTGTAATCCTTATCATAGTATAGGTTTAGGTTGGTTTATCACCTTGGCTGGAACGGCAACAAGAAGACGATGGGCTAGGTTTACCTTTGGTTTGCTTACCTTTATGGCTAGGTGGATGTGATCCATACATCCCTTCGTGTTTGTATGATTACCTTTATGCAATCAATACTTCACATAGGGTTATACCGGTAGGTTAGATAGAGAACTTTAGTGGTTTGCTTTCGATCCTTGGATTGACAAATCTAGGGAGGACCCTCCTTGGTGAAAAAGGCACCAAGTCACCCGTAGACTTGCGGTGAACTTGAGCACGGTTTTACACTGTCAACAGGGCCGCGACACTGGCATTCCAAGTGGCGCGGTCCGCCTTGCACTACGCGTATGTGATGGTGGCATTGGTGATGAGGAACACCCACATGGACACGGCGGCAGACTTGGGGTTGGGGCAGAGCATGCCCCATATGACCTTGGGCGACCGCTCTGCCTACTCGGGGTCTAGCGTGCCGGCGAAGGTGACAGCGGCGAGGCAGTCGAGCACGGCTGTGACCATCGTCGGGTCCATGGACGCCGTGATCTGCAGCGTGCGGGCGAGCATCGGGAACAAATCAGTGGGGGGTCTTCGTGGATTCGACGTTGAGGAGGTCGATGAGGAAAGAATGAGAGTGAGGGCACGAAGGTCATTTTATGTGCTTGGTCCCTCCCACCTTCAGAGGTGACCAAGGGAGAAACTTTAGTTAATTCCCTCACATAATAGCATGAAGAACAACAAAATTTTGAGCAGTGGCATGACGACTGGTCGGCCCGACGGAGGAGGCAGGTGGAAGCGGTGAGACTGGACGACGGGGTTGTCGTCGGTCGGGCGATGGAGGACGGCGGTCAGGCTAGGTCATCGTAGGGGCGTTGACGGTGACTGCGACAGGGTGGAAGGTGGTGGTGACGTTGTGAGGCAGCAATGGGAATATTCTCATTCTCTTAATGGAAAACGTGCTTTACACGTTTTAAGAAACATAGTAACATGTGGATTAAGGCTGTTTGAAATCATACATTTGTTGCTTCAAATTGGCAACTGGAATCGAACAAGTGCCGCCATAATACTTTGAATAATATTTGCCTTTTGAAATAGAACCTAGCAACTATAGTACTCGCAAACCACAATATTAATAATAGGTGCTATCATTGCAAAGAATGTGTATTAAATGTTAATAGTTCATTTAGAGTTCTGATTTTTTTTGGCTTGATGCCATGTGCATAAGCCTGTGAGAAGTGATAGATAACTATTGTGCTGAGTATGGAGCTTTGCATATATAGAATGTAGTGAAGAAAAGTAATGGAGATTAGGAGAGAAAAGATTGTAGATTTCTTTGGGGATGAAATTTTGTTGGATAATAATGGAGAAATTGACGGAGCTCGCTTCAGGAAATTGTGCTATTAAGTTTTGACCAATCAAAATGCGAACATCATATTCGTAGTTGTTATTGTCTATCTAATAAGATTTAATTTTGGGTTATAAGTAGTCCGTAGTCATATCCTGTTCTTTGCAGATATGTTCTCCTGGTTGTAGCTTGCGTGCTTACCTACATGTAAACAAAATACTTTAATAATATGTTCAGGTGCTAGCTTTGCCATTTACGTTGATTTAATAAAGTCTTTCGAATTTAAAGCATGTGTTTAATATTTCTTTTAAAAATATGTGTGTGTGGTCCACACGCATTTCACCGGTGCAAGGAATAGACAATCCTTCTTAGAAGTTAGAATTAAAATTTTAACAAACACGTGTGTCACACGTGCATTTTACTAGTAATTTCAAATCAATCGAAGAAGTGGTTGGATTGGGCACCGCTAGTTGGCGACCGGTCGGTGGGAGCCTTCCCAGCGACTGCAGGCCCTTCCCAACTTTCCTTTTCTGGAAAGGTTTTTCTTCCCGTGAATTTCTATTTTCGGAATATCATAACTTATACACACAATTTTGGTGCATAACTTCGACTTATAAAATTTGTCAGATAATTCTTAAGCATAAAGTTTGGTTCGAGAAAAACTTGTGCGTACAACTTGTGTGCATAACTGCTTGAAGAATAACTTGTGTGTATATTATTTTCTCTAACAACAAGTTGTGTGCTTAATTTTTTCTCTAAACATCGAATTGTATGCATAACTTTTTCCATAAAAATGAGTTGTACACATAACTTATATACAAGAAAAATGGTTGAAAGAAGAAACTAAAAAAAGAAAAAAAAAGGCGCGCGGGGGACTGACGGCGCGGTCGCTTGGATCTTTGTGGCCTAGCACGAGAACACAGGGCAGGAATAAACGGTGTGCGCCCGTGGGTTGACGGGGATTTTTTTATATTTTTCTTTCCTCTTTCTTTCAAAAGTATATGGTCCGATTTTTTTCAAAACTATACATTATGCGTCGTGGGGGACGGCAGCAGGAACCTACCGCCTTGCCCCATGGACACGGCGATAGGGGCGCGCGGGGAACCGTAGCGCCGGTTACCGCTGTGGATCACGACGGTATGGGTCTAGTCAGTTTAAAAAATTGTAATTATTTTGTTTGAACTCGGATGGAGGTAAGCTTTATACAAAAATTGTAGCTTTCGGTGATATCTACAACTTTGTAGTTCAAAGTTTTTCCTTTTGAAGTCATCTTTATAGTCAAATAATCGATAATCTATCCGGATCTCAGTTTAAATGCTTCGGATCTGAATAGTATATCGATTATTTGAGTATGAAGATGACTTCAAATGGAAAAACTTTGAGCTACAAAATTGTAGATCTCGTCGAAAGCTATAATTTTCATATAAAGTTTACCTCTATCCGAGTTCATGCATAAAAGTTATAAGTTTTTGAACATAAACTGAAAACTGAGATCACGATATGAAAACTGAGATCCGGATATTATATCAATTATTCGACTATGAAGATGAATTCAAATGGAAAAACTTTGAACTACAAAGTTGTAGGTCTCATCGAAAGTTACAAATTTCATATAAAATTTACCTCCATCTGAATACAAACAAAATAAATACAAATTTTTCAAAACAGACTGAACCTCCTCACCATGGCGCTACAGTACCGCGCGCCCTCTACCGCCATGGGGCATGGCGGTACGTCACCGTGGCAGATGTATAGTTTTGGAAAAAAATTAAGATCACATATTTTTGCAAAATTGAAGGGACGTAAAAAAACAAAAATCCGTTGACGGGACGGAGTCGCACAGACCCGCGTGCCTTCGACGCGATGCCAAAAATCTGCATCCCACCGCTCGTGTAAGGACGGTCCAGATGCGTTCCCAACAGGTATATTCTCCAGAAACTTCTACCCATCGTCACGAGTCACGACTCACGAAGCCTTGCACGACTAGTTCTGCGAGATTACTCCGAAAGGGCCAAAAACCCCAGTACCCCACCAGCCTTCATCAGCTCCGGCGACTTGGAGAAGACGAAGCCACAAAATCCGATCGAAAATTTGGTGCTCGCGCGGTGAGGAGTGGAATTCGGTGCGCGGATGGGGCAGGCGTTCCGCAAGCTGTTCGATGCCTTCCTCGGCACCAGCGAGATGAGGGTATGCTTGTACCTTTTGCTGAGATTTTTCTTTTCGATTTATGGTTGTACTCTTTACGAACTGCTTGCTTGTATCTTCTTGTTGATTTTGTTTCCCTGATGCTTAATTTTAGGTCGTGATGCTTGGGCTGGATGCCGCCGGCAAAACCACCATCCTGTACAAGCTGCATATCGGGGAGGTTTTATCGACTGTTCCCACTATCGGTAGGTTCCAGAAAAACTGATTACTGTACGGTGATTTTTGTTTTAGTTTAGTTAAATCAATGTTACCAATAATTTACTGATGTTTCTGATACTGAGATGATGCAATTTGTGTGCGTGCTAGATGAAGGTTGCAGCTTTGCTATTACAGATTTGTTCTAATGATTAGCCGAGCAATCTTAGATTATTATTGCATTTCTCGTGATTAAATACTTAGTACTCTATTGATAGCAATCTCCTAATAGCCAATCAGTTACCCTGTATGCAGCTTTACCCTATCATCTAGTATGTTTAAGGGTTTTAATAGGTCAACATGAGAGAACGATGTTTCACTTTGCCTGCAAAGTGCAAACTAAGTGATGATGTTGGTGCTCCAACTGCTAGGTTTCAATGTTGAAAAAGTTCAGTACAAGAATGTGATGTTTACTGTTTGGGATGTCGGTGGCCAAGAGAAATTGAGGCCCCTGTGGAGGCACTACTTCAACAACACGGATGGCTTGGTATGTTCATTTACTTTTTAGTTCAAAGAAATTTACAGAATGATATCCCCCTGTACCCTTTACCGTGCAACTGTATGCTTACTGAGTTGTGTTATTTATGGTTGACATAGTGAATTAGTGGGGGTACTCTTGAAAATGTTTTATAATGTGAATCTCTTTGCCTGTAATCTTCAGAGTAGTTTCTGGAAGTATTTTGTTCAGTGAATTAGTGGGGAACTTAGGATACTCTTGAAAGTATTTATAAGTGAAACTTCATTCATTTCTATCTTATTCTACAAGAGATCAGTTTCAATGCAGTTCCTTTTTGTTATTATGACCAGATATACTTTATAATATAATGATTAATCTTTATGTCCTGAGTTGCAGATATACGTGGTTGATTCATTGGATCGAGAAAGAATCGGAAAAGCCAAAGCTGAATTTCAGGTCTTTTTTTTTGTTTATGGACCTGCTCATCTGTGAACTGAGCTTCCATTAACCCAGCTAATATTAAATATCTCTGTTGCAGGCAATAATCAATGATCCCTTTATGCTTAACAGTGTCATATTGGTATTTGCCAATAAACAAGATATGGTGAGGCCACATCGCTTGACCCTTCCCTTAACACAGACATTCTTAAAAACAATCTTGATTGAATCCAGTGAATATGCTCCTTTATCTCAGTACAATGATGCTTTGTTATACCGTATTTGATGCTTGCAAAAGTTTTTCCTCTTCAAATCCTTTGTGTCATATGGTTTAATATGTTTATTTCAGAACAATTGTTCTTGTGCTGAAAACTGATGACCAAGCCTTTTGAATGTCCATTGCATTCCAAGGGGCACATATAGTCTCTATGAATACCTGTTCGTTCAAAAAAAAAAGGTCTCTGCGAACATAAAACTGTGTCTCACTGTGTCGTATCAAAATTAATTGTCTTGAAGAATGCTTCAGTTCGATTGCTTTTGCTCCCAGTCTTGAGTTTAATTTATTTGTATATGCTGTGTTAACAACCTTGATGTGAGGTGAGACAAGGGTATCATGTGCCATGAAACTTATCATTGCAGGCTGCAAGTTGCGGCTCATTTTCTTGCTTGTTGCTAAGGATAGTCTGTGTTTGGACCAGATCCTGTCTCATTACTAAATGAACACCCTCACATTTTCGATAATGTACTGATTAGATATATCTTTGCTGCTCCTCTCTTTTCGGACTTTCTAAACTTAGCAAACTGAAAGGTTTGATGTAAAATTCTTTGTTTCTTCAGAAAGGGGCAATGACACCAATGGATGTCTGCGAGGGCCTTGGTCTTTACGACTTGAAAAATCGTGTCTGGCATATTCAGGGCTCTTGTGCCCTCAAAGGTGATGGTCTATATGAGGGCTTGGACTGGTTGGCAAGCACGCTGAAGGAACTGCAAGCTTCAGGACGCCCACCGTCAGGAGGGACCTCGTTGTTCTGATCATCAAGCCTGCCTGTAAGATCTTTGGGAAGAAATATTATCTTTAGTGATATTAAGATCTTGAACTTCCTTTCAAATTCATGTTGCACTGTCCAGGTTCCAAGGTGTTAATTCTACTGAACAAATGGCATCACACAAGGGCTTCTCTGCGTGCCCAAGTTTATCTGCTTTTTGTCATGGATCGGAGATCATACTCATCCCTGGGGATAAGGGGATAACCATTTCTTGTCAATGATTTAACCAGTGAAGTAGGTCTTGTAAATTTTGTTGCAAGTTTATACAAAGCTAACCAGGCGGATCATGTGTTCACATTTGTGAATTGAGGAAACATCTTCAGTGATATTAATGTAAATGTTTCTAAAAATTTGAGTTGGCAGATGCAATTTATCTCGACAAGCTGGTTGCATTACATAATGTATATCTAACCTGATGGTTCATCACGATGGAGGCTTACACGAAAGATGAGACCTGTGCATGATTGGTTGGCTGCTGCACCTAAGTATCTTCTACCAACTCTTCTGGAACACCTGATGGTCTGAATATGTGATGCGAATGGATATTTTATTTAATGCAGTGCTAATATTTGTACGAATAATCCAGGTCGAGAACAGTCAACGTAGGCTGCAGCCGTGCCATTTAATCATGTGTAGCCGATACAAAATGAGAATAATAAGAGCATGTTTGGATCACAGGGGCTAAAATTAGCCCGACTAATTTTAGCCTCTAACAGGAGCTAATCTTCCAAACGGGTGGGACTAAAGTGAGACTAATTTTAATTTTCGAGGCTAAAATTTGCTAAAGCTGAGGTGGGAGGAGCTAAAAGGGGCTAAAAGGGGCTAAAGGGGCTAAAAGGAGAGGAGAGAGAAGTTAGGGGAGAGAAACCCGAAGTAATTAACGCTTCTTTTAATGCAGTTTAGCCTCTACTTCCAAACAAGGGGTGACTAAAGTTTTTTAAGCCGACTAATTTTAGTCCATAGGGCTAAAGGTGATCCAAACATGCTCTAAAACTATCGTGGAGAACCAAATCCGTGGGGCAAAGAGACAGCAGCAAGTAGAGGGAGAGCAGAGAACCGTGACGAACTCAGCAACAGGGAGATGCAGAGCAAGGCAGCAACCAGCAAGCGTGCGCCCCGTGACCCCAGTTCCCAGCAGCAGCCACACAAACCGTCCGCTCCCTCCCGGCCTCAGCTCTCCCCACCTCACACCCCCTCCACTCCTCGTCGGCTCGTCGCCACTCGCGCGGTCGCGCCCGGTGTGAGTGACCCTCGTCGCGAGCGAGGATGAGATAGAAACGGAACCGCCCGCCCGGTTCGCTCGCATGACGCCATCGCCGGCGTCAACGTCAGCCTCCGACTCCGGGATGCTCGGCCGCCGCCTCGCGCTGCTCCCGGCGGCGCGCGGGGCCGCGACGACGCGGGCGCGGATGACCGTGGGGTGCGTGCTGCTCGACCACGTGGCCCCCCGGCTCGCGGTGGCCTCGGCCACGCTGGTGGGGGCGCGGGAGGTGATCGCGGCGGCGGCCGCCGCGGGCGCGGGGGGAAGCGGCGCGGTGCACGGCGCGGTGGCGTCGACGCTCGCACAGGTCGCGGTCACGGCCGTGGCGATCGCCTCGGGGGCGTGCCTGTCCACCAAGGTCGATTTCCTGTGGCCTCGCATCGAGCAGTTGCCCGGTAAGGCGGTAACAACGCTCTCTGTGCAATTGTGTCGATCTCTTCTGAATTGGCTACCTAATGGGAAGTACATATGAGTATTTCATCAAGTAGTTGAAACATGGCAGATTGCTTCCCACAGTAACCATGTTCAGCCATAAGCGATTCAGTAGTTGAAACATAACAGTTTGCTTCCCGCAGTAACCAGTTATGTTCAGCCATAAGCAGGGCCATCTCCAGAAATTTGAGGCCCGTGTGCGGAATGTAAAATGGAGCCTTCAAATATTAAAAATTCATATGTTCAATATAATTAAGGCACAAAACATATTACATCAAATAGTAGATACATGTACAAGAAATTGCAATTTTGTTAAATTTAATTGGGGAACGCAAGAACAAAGGGATCAGTAACCTCAAACGATTAAGTAATAGACAATTAAGTAATGGGCTAGTTTGTTAATAAATTTTTGGAGGCCCTTAGATTTTGGAGGCCCGTGAGCGGTTGCTCACCTTGATCCTGCCCATCAACGGGCCTGGCCATAAGTGATTTAGTGACATGTGCACACAGTTCTATCTGGAATGAACTAATGAAGTTATCATACTGCATACCTTTATGCTTCCATTTCATTATTGTTTGATCTGTGGTGACTCATATGCTGTTGTCATGTGTCTTAGCTGATTTTGATTTTTTGTCTTATAAAGGTGCTTGCTCCAAATCCAAATGTCAGTCTCTAGCCTACATGCTGCTCACTGGACATAATTTTTGCTTTGTAATTTAACGTAGTAAAACAGTAATCCACTTCGGTTTAATGCAATTAGCCAATAGCAATCTTTTCGCTGCAGTATCTTCACCCATTAGATGTTTGTATTCATTCTGATATCATATTGTATTCTGTGCCTTTACAGATACTCTTATATTTGAAGGAGTAGAGGTGACAGGATACCAGATATTTGAGGATCCAAAGGTGCAGAAAGCAATAGAATTTGCTAGTACGGCGCACCTTGGGCAATTTAGGAGAACAGGAGATCCATATGTTACACACTGCATACATACTGGGAAAATTTTAGCCGCTTTGGTTCCATCAACTGGAGAAAGAGTATGGCTTCCCTCTCGTTTTGCTTTCCATGAGTATATATTGGTTCACAAGCTTTAATTGGTGCGTACTTTTCTTATTTGATGAGGGTTTTGTTCTTCTTATTCCCTTGTAGGCGGTTAATACAGTTGTGGCAGGCATTCTTCACGATGTTGTTGATGATACATCGGAGAGCTTAAAGAACATAGAAGAGCAGTTTGGGGATGATGTTGCAAGCTTAGTATCTGGTGTATCAAAATTAAGCTACATAAATCAGGTAACATATATGCTAGTGGAATGTGCTATGGGAGAATACAAACAATACCATGCTAACATTGATTGATAAAATCATAGGTGACTTGAGTACTCAAACATACATATGGTTAAAACATGCCAAAATCCATTTATATTTCTTCATTATTGAAGCATGCCAATATATCCATTATTATCCATTATACACCTTATATATGATGATTCCTTTATTCCATGTTGTTTAATTTAGATCGTCTAATATTGATATGTCCAAAGGCTTCATTGGTGCCTTGCTCTTTTGGTCAATACTCCCTCTGTTCCTTTTTAGATGTCGTTTTAGACTTAACATATGGAACTCTGAAAGAGAAGCAAAATTATTCAATTCTTATACCTATTACATGTTAGGCCCATCTTGATCACTCAGACATCCAATCCAATCAACTGCACCCAATCCACCAACCCACCACACTGATTTGATCACAAACTACACTTTCCAATCACTCCAACTTTCCTGGTTTGAGAATGGAGGGAGCGCTTTATTTCCCTCAGGAATGTTCTTGCTATTGTTCATTACTGTTTTTGTGTGTTGCAGCTACTGCGGCGACATCGACAAAAGAACACAGGTGGAAGCACTCTTACTTCAGAAGAAGTATGTTCCCTTCCATTAGACTTTTGTGCATGGTGATGAGATTATATTGAACTACTGAAGTCCTTTTATTTTATAGACTGTTAGTATCTTCAGTCTTTTTGGGTGATCTTTCTTGTCAGTGCATGATTGCGAACAATTAATCAGCATGCTTCTGACAAAACTGTTATCAAATGCCAGAAAGGGCACATAACACTTTCCGAAAACCCTGGTTTGATTATCCTCTTGTTGTCAGTCAGGCAAATAATCTGCGTGTTATGTTATTGGGGATGGTTGACGATCCTCGTGTGGTGCTCATCAAGCTGGCAGATCGCTTGCATAACATGCGAACTATGTATGTCACTCTAGGCCTTTCATTATTATTTAGCTTGTCCTTCTTACTATTTGTTTTGGACATGTAAACTATTCCTTTTTTTATCTTGTTACTCTTTTAGCGATTCAGTTCTAATTGATACTCCCTTTATTCATCGTGTTCCCTACCCATGTTCTGTTCTGTCAGCTTCTAATTTTTTCATCAGAAAATATAAGGGCTAAACCCCAACAAATGGATTGTTCATGAAGAATGAGCCACAAAAATTAATGCAGTAGGGAACCTTTTTTCTCCTCAACCACACAAGAGAGATGTGCATAGTCGCATTAAGGAGAAGAAAGTAATCCATGAACGAAAAGAATGACCCTATACACAATTCAAACCCTAATTTGTATAATTGGATTCATGTGTTTGTATTATCTGCTAACACTCATTTTTTAGCTGAAGAGTTAACAAGTCTAAGATAATCCACCTGAACAGTTTCAATTTATCTGCTGGTTCTTGATGTGAAGGAATGGAGCCAGAAAATTCCTTGATGTAATTCATTGGCTCCACCATCGGCTTTAGGTTTACAGACTATTTTATTATGCTCACACCCATAGCAAAATTACTGTGTTCCTGTTCCCAAAACCACAAAAAAGGGTTAACTTAGTGCTAAAAAGTTGCCACACAAGGTCTTTAAAAAAGGGCCTTGTTTCATGAAAATTCTCTGATTTTTCTCCAACCCTAGAGAGGGTGGGTATATAGAGTTAGCTATACATAGCCCTCTATGGGCTGTACAAGGCCATATGGACCACTCACACATATATACACTAACACCCCCCCACAGTCTGGACTACCGGCGCAGCGGTGTACAAGACTGGCCAACAAAGAAAGAAACCTCACACACAAGGCCCCCTGCAGCCACAACTAGCCACTAGCTACGTTGAGGCTGGACCGGAACTCCGAGAAGGTCGAGGAAGGAAGACCCTTGGTGAAGATGTCAGCGAACTGGGAGGTGGTCGGTACACGGAGAACCCGAACATCTCCAATAGCCACCCGGTC
The DNA here is from genome assembly GCA_947561735.1 of Cenchrus americanus. Classification (NCBI taxonomy): domain Eukaryota; kingdom Viridiplantae; phylum Streptophyta; class Magnoliopsida; order Poales; family Poaceae; genus Cenchrus; species Cenchrus americanus. The sequence goes on along the minus strand of OX387241.1, from coordinate 23,705,611 downwards.
ACGAACGAAGTGTAAGTCAATCTCCACATGCTTCGTCCGCTGATGCTGAAACGGGTTGGTGGAGAGGTACACGGCGCTGACGTTGTCGCAGTAGACGAGCGTGCTCTTGGCGAGCGGGCCGTGAAGCTCGCCCAAGAGCCGGCGCGAGCCAGGACGCCTCAGCCACGCCGTTAGCAACAGCCCGGTACTCCGCCTCAGCACTCGAGCGAGAGAACCGGTTGTTGCTTAGACGACCAGGAGATCAGGTTGCCGCCGAGGAAGACATCATAACCTGAGGTAGAGCGGCGCGTGTCCGGGCACCCCGCCCAGTCAGCGTCAGTGTAGACGACCAGCTCGGCAGACGAAGACCGGTGGAGGACCAAGCCAAAGTCAACAGTGCCTCGGACGTAGCGAAGGAGGTGCTTCAGCGCAGCAAGGTGTGACTCCCATGGATCATGCATATGGAGGCAGATCTGCTGGCCAGCGTAGGTGATATCCGGCCTGGTGAAGGTGAGGTACTGTAAGGCGCCAGCAAGACTCCTATAAGCAGTTGGATCAGCCACAGGATCACCCAGAGTAGCAGATAGCTTCATCTGAGTGTCAACAGAAGTAGAGCAAGGCTTGCAATCAGTCATCCCGGCACGCTCCAGGATATCCAAGGCATACTGGCGCTGGTGAAGGAGAAGACCAGTATGACGGGGCTCAACTGTCACGCCCAAGAAGTGGTGAAGCTGACCCAAATCCTTCATGGCAAACTCCTGCTGAAGTGAAGTGATAGTCTGCTGAAGGAGCTATGGACTGGAGGCAGTCAGAACAATGTCATCAACGTAGAGAGGGAGGTAGGCAACTCCATCAGCATGGTGATATATGAACAGCGAAGTATCTGACTTGGCCTCAACAAACCCCAGTGTCAGCAGGAAGGTGGCAAACCGAGAGTACCATGCCCGAGGTGCCTGCTTCAAACCATATAGAGACTTGTTCAACCGGCAGACCATATCCGGACAACTGGAGTCCACAAATCCTGCTGGCTGGCTATAGTAGACGATCTCAGTCAGAGTGCCATGAAGAAATGCATTCTTGACATCAAGCTGGTGCACGGGCCAAGACCGAGAGAGAGCCAAAGAGAGAACCGTGCGCACTGTAGCAGGCTTCACCACTGGACTGAAAGTCTCGTCATAGTCCACACTGGGACGCTGAGTGAACCCCCGAAGGACCCAACGCGCCTTGTAGCGCTCCAGAGTACCATCGCACGTCCACTTGTCGGTCACCACATTGCAACCCGACGGACGTGGCACAAGGTCCCAAGTCTGGTTGGCAAGAAGAGCTCTGTACTCCTCTTCCATCGCGCGACGCCAGTTCGGATCTGCCAGAGCCTCACGAACTGACGTCGGGATCGGAGAAAGTCACGGCTCCCCCTCGGTGGCGAAGAGGGCCCGTGGCTGAAGAACTCCGGCCGCCTGCCGGGTCACCATGGGATGGGTGTGGCGAGGATCCCAATGGATGACCGGCGGGTGGTACACGGCCGAGTCCACCCGAGAGCGTCGTGGTGGAGGCGGCGGTGGAGGCGGTGTGGGCGCCGGTGGAGGAGGCGGAGACGGTCCCGGTGACGGTGGTGGAGGCGGCGGAGACGGTCCCGGAGCCGTAGAGTGGCGCCCGTAGACATGGCGCAGAGGAGGCACATAGTCTACAGGCACCGCTGGTGGAGGAGCCGGAGAAGGTAGCGGCAGTGGAGGCACCGGACAGCGCTGGAACACCTGCACGGGCTCAGCGTAGTATGCAGGTTGTGGCGGGGCACGCGCGGGTGGAGGCGCCGAGCCGCCCGTGGCGCGGCGAGGGGCGCGGGGGCACCGAGGGCCACGTGTGGCGCGGCGGGGGGCACCGGTGGCACTGGGGCCACGCGTGGCGCGACCGAAGGCACGAAGCCCACGTCAGGTGCGACGAATGGCACCGGAACCGCGGGTGGTGCAAGAGAAGGCTCAGGCGCTGTCGGAGGAGCCAGAGCCGGTGGTGTACCAGAAGAACCTGCTGGAAAAGGAAAAACAGAAACAGGCGGCTGCACCACCGGGTCAGAAAACATGGACTCAATATCAGGATCCGGAGTGGGGGTGGAGGAGGAGGAAAAGGGGAAGTCCGACTCGTCAAACACAACAGGTCGGGATATATGAACCTGACGAGAGGTGAGATCGTAGCAGCGGTACCCCTTATGGTCAGGGGAGTAACCAAGGAACACACAACGTGTCGAGCCAGGTGCGAGCTTATGAGGAGCAGTGGCAGCAAGATTCGTGTAGCAAGCGCACCCGAAGACACGAAGGTGAGCGTAAGTGGGAGGGGTACCGAAGAGAGCGTGGTGAGGAGTCGGAGCGGGAGAGGCGGTGGAAGGAAGACGGTTGAGAAGGTAGGTGGCGGTGTGAAGGCTCTCTGCCCAGAAGCGCGGGGGCAGGGAGGCCCGGATCAGAAGGGTGCGCATGACATCGTTCGTGGTCTGAATCATGCGCTCAGCCTTGCCGTTCTGTGATGAAGTGTACGGACAAGACATACGCAGCTGAACACCTCGGGAGAGAAAGGAGCGAGAGGTGTTGTTATCGAACTCACGACTGTTATCACACTGAACGACCTTCACGGTGAGGCCGAACTGAGTGGACACCCAGGCAAAGAAGTGAAGGAGGGTGGGGAAGGTGTCAGACTTGGCACGCAGAGGGAAAGTCCAAGAGTAGTGAGAGAAATCATCGACCACGACCAGGTAGTACTTGTAGCCATAAATACTAGGGATAGGAGAAGTCCACAGATCGCAGTGAATAAGATCAAAGGCATGCGTCGCATGCGAAGAATAAGAAGAAAAAGGAAGATGAACATGGCAACCCAACTGACACGCATGGCAGAGATGCTCATCAGAAGCCCGAGTGCAAGGAAGAGGTGCACTACAGCTGAGCTGAGCTAAAGCGTCGTGGCCGGGGTGACCAAGCCGGCGGTGGCAAGTAGTGGAAGAGGGAGTGGTAGCAAGAGCAGCTGCCGGGGAATAGGGCAAAGGTGGGGTAGCGGAAGCAGGAAGGCGAAGGGTGTAAAGGGGTCCCGAGCTATCACACCGGAGGAGCGGGTGCCCAGACAGAGAATCCTTCACAGTGCAGACAGAGAATCCTTCACAGTGAGGCCAGAAGGATCGAATTCAACCGAACAAGAATTGTCAGTTGTAAACTGACGAATAGAAAGGAGGTTGTGGATCATCTGAGGAGCGACAAGAACATTGGGAAGACAAAAGGGACCAAGAGCAGAACCCACGAAGGAGACAGGAAGGCAAGACCCATCACCAACCATGATCGAAGACGGATAAGAAAGATGTGGTGGTCGGACAGAAGACAGGAGGCTAGCATCAGGGGTGGTGTGGTAGGAGGCACCCGAGTCGACAATCCACTCGGAGCGGACAGGAGTATACCTGAGCATTTTGAGCCCGGCCCGACCCGGCCCGTTGGCCCGCCCCGCCCACGAACCTTACCGGACCGGGCGTGCGCAGATCTTGAAGCCCGCGAAAAAATTTTTTGGCCCGAGCCCGGCCCGAAATGCTGTTTTTAGTTGTTTTACACTATAAAATGCGCGGGCGGCCCGCCCAAGCCCGGGTCGGGCCCGAAAATTGAGGCCCGACGCGCCCAGTGGGATGGTCATGGGCAAGATTTTTTTGGCCCGAAATAACAGAATTTTTTTTGAGCCCGGCCCGAACCCGGCCTGGCCCGAAAAATGCTCAGGTCTAGACAGGAGAGGTCACCCCCATGGTGCTGAGGGCCTGCGCCGGAGGCTGAGTGGGAGCGGCCGAGATGCGCCCTGACCACGGGTCGCTGAAGAATGGCCAAGGCACACTGGCAGCAGGAGGAGGCGTGTGCCGACGACGCTCCTTTCGCCGCCGACGCCCACCGCGACCTCCGCCACCCCCGCGCGACTCAGGGAAAGTAGTCGTGGTAGCGGCGCCATAGATAGCGGCGGGACCGGAGCAGACATTGGTGCTGACGGGCGTCGTGCTCCGAAGGAAGGCGGCGGCAGTGTGTGGTGCATCCTCAGGGGGCATGCCCAGCCCGCGGAAGGAGGCCCCGCCAGTGAGAAGTGGAGCAGCACCGATAGGAGGCGGGGCAGCAGCGGCCACAGGCGGAGCAGAGGAGGCTCCCACACCCATGGCATGCCCGGCCGACGGCGGCGGCGGCGGCTTAACGAGGACCGCCGAGAGGGGCGCGGCGGCCGCACGCGCGGCTCGCACACGTGTGGCCCGAGCTGCGGCCAAGGCAGCAAAGTGAGGTCATCGTCGGGGGCCGCTGCAAAGAAGGGGTCGGCGCGGATGGCAGCAGCCGCACCCGCCGAGAGCAGCGTGGCTTCTGCGCGCGCGGCCTTGGCGACGGCCAGGGCAATAGTGAGCGCATCGGCAGCAGGAGAGGACGCCGACCGAAACAATGGAGCAGGGGCAACGGCGTCAGTGGCCCTGGTGGTCACGATGGAGAGCGGCGCGCCTCGTCCTGGCGCGTGTAGAAGAGTCGCTGTCATGCTAGTGGACGACCACGGAGTAGCGGCGGCGACCGTAGGAGGGGCTGCGGCGGCTGCAGCGCCCGGCAGAGGAGGAGGCACGGCGGGCAGCGATGCCGCGGCAAAGAGAGGTGGCACATCCCCATCGGCGGCCGCGAAGGAAGACAGGGAGGCGCTGTAGAACGTCTGCAGCAGCAGGTCGGCACCTGGGCCCACGTCCGGAGCAGCTGGCCGTGTTGGAACAGAGGAGGCCAGGAGCGGAGACCCACTGCAGGCGCAGGGACAGGGGCCTTACGCAGCAGGGGTCCTCCCTCCGCGACGAGAGGCGCATTGGCGCCTAGAAGAGGAGGTGACGCATCAGCAGTGGCCGGAGGAGGGCCACACACGCCAGCAGTGGCGCACAGGAGGAGAGGAGCTGCGCCTGGAGCAGAGGAGGGGAGCTCTGTCGGCGGCCTGGAGGAGTCGGGCCAAGCAGTGGTCGCGCCGGGCGGAGCAGGGGAGGGCGGCGCGCCCGCTCCTGCGCGTGCACCAGCGCCCACGGCCGGCGGGGACGGCGCGGCAACGAGGCTGGGGGCCGGCGGCGGCGGTGCCCGGGCCGCAAAGTTGTGGACGCGCGTGGTCCCCGCGCCAGCAGCCGCGGGAGAGGCAGCACTGGCGGCAGAGGAGGGAGGGGGGAGAGGGGAGGAGGGGTCGCCGGCGGCTGGCGGCCGGCCATGGCGGTGGCAGCAAGGGAAGGAGGTGAGAAACCCTAGTCTGATACCATGTTTCAGGAAATTATTTCTCTGATTTTTCTCCAACCCTATAGAGGGTGGGTATATAGAGTTAGCTATACATGGGCCTCTATGGGCTGTACAAGGCCATATGGGTCACTCACACATATATACACTAACAGGCCTATTTGCTCTTCTTTCTCAAATCCACAAAAGTTGTCATATTAAACCATTTCAGCTTATCAAAAGACAGTCCAAATCGCTTTTTTAATGAAAAGAACTTTCAAACCATTTCTATGCTTTTCCTATCAGGTGCTTTATTTACCTGGACCTACATATGCTCCATTTTTATTGAGATATTCCTAATAACTTCATTATGCTTTCAAATAGATGTTGGATTCCGTAAGTCTCAAAACTTATTGAAAGCTTTATTGCAGTTATGCTCTTCCTGTACCTAAAGCTGAAGCTGTTGCTCAAGAGACACTGGCTGTCTGGTGCTCACTTGCTTCTCGTTTGGGGGTGTGGGCTATGAAAGCTGAGCTGGAAGATTTATGCTTTGCCGTTCTTCAGGTTTTAATTCTGTTCAATATACTGATTGACTGAAATGTTTGCTTTATACCATAGAACTTTAAGGAGTTTAACCGACATCTAGATGCTTTGAAAATTTCAAAGGAACAATTTTCTTGTTGATCTCTTACTAGTGTCTATTCATTCAAATGGGCACACAAACCTATGATGGTCCTCCATTCGTTTTCACCTCTTTGCCTGGGTACCAATTTTGTAGCTGCAATAATTTGCCATTTTACCCTTTATTTTAAATCAACTTGCTTTGTATGTGCTTTTTACCTTGCCTATCTGTATATTTTAGTTATTAAATACCTCTCTTATACATGCAGCCTCAAATCTTCAAGAAAATACGATCTGAACTTACTTTAATGTGGAATCACACGGGCAAATCTAAAAGTATGAGAAGGTCATCAATTAGAAGCGAATTGCTTGCCTCAATGAAAGATGGACATATGACGTCTATCCATGATTTATGTAGTCCCTGCAACCAAGAAAAACCAAATATGAAGGTGAGTGTATTGACCTTAAGCCATATTCGGTCTTTTTTTTCAGTGGTTTTTATATAACAGCCATTACTTCATATGAACATCCTTTCTGATGTTTGTTGCCGGGTAGAGAGAGTGTATGCGACATCTAATATCTTACTACCTGTATTATGCTTTTCTTTGTGCAGGACCTATTGCAGGCTGTATTGCCATTTGACATCTTTTTGGATCGGAAGAGGCGCTCATACTTCCTTAGTAATCTCAATAGTAGTTCTGGAGAACCCATATCAAATCCTAAGATTGTTGACGATGCTGCTGTTGCATTAGCATCTTTAGCATCTTGCGAGGAAGAACTTGAGCGAGAACTACTCATATCAACATCGTAAGTTTGATTCGTAGTAATTTCCAGAATGCATAAATATGCCCTTGCTTTTTTACCATTGCACACCACTAATATTGTGGTGGTTTTAATTCTTGAATTATGCCATTTCTTGTTCAGGTATATACCTGGGATGGAAGTGACTTTGTCAAGTAGACTCAAGAGCTTGTACAGTATCTACTGCAAGGTATTACTACTATATACTGAAAAACATGTGTACTGACAAACATGTTTCATTCACCATAACCTTAAACTTGATACCTTGTGCTGGAGTTGAGTTTAGTCAAATTATTCTTTTGTGGAAAATATTATTTTAGTCTAATCAAAATCATTTTCCCTGTGAGAACTGTATTGTGTGTGATGATTTCCAGACTAACACATTCTGTCTCCACAGATGAAAAGGAAAGATAAAGGAATTAGGCAAGTGTATGATGCTCGTGCATTGAGGGTGATTGTTGGAGACAAAAATGGTGCATTGCATGGACCTGCTGTCCGAAGTTGTTACAGCATTCTTGATATAGTACACAGGTAACTTAAGCATCTATTGATGGAACTATTCATGTCAAATGCAACACATACTATTGCACAACTTGACCAAAAAACAAAAACCTTTAATTTAAAACATTGGTGGACTTGTTTCTGTTTATGGATTAGGTGTTGCCACGTTTGGCTCATGATTGTTCGATTTGGCTGATGTGATGTCTGCGTTTATATATGATATTTCGAGTCCACAATTCACTAGATGACAGTTATTTCAGTTTAAAACTTTTAACTTATCCGCTTCCAAGCTTCATAAATTGCTCGCTTCACCTGCAGGCTATGGACTCCAATTGATGGGGAGTTTGATGACTACATTATCAATCCTAAGGGTAGCGGTTACCAAGTAAGAATCATCTAACATCAATCTAAATATAACTTGCATCATTAATTTGAGTCAGTACCCTCAGCAACCTGGAGCCACTACCCCAGTCTAACATGCACACGCTAGCCAGGATGAAAATTTTCAATGTTAGCATTCTGAGTTTTTCATGCACACCTGGAGCCAGTCTTTTGCTTACAATTAGTAGATGTTGAGTGCATAATCCGATTTCCCTTTTGTTGCTTATTAATTAAATTACTGGTGTTTCCCCCTTTATAGTCACTACACACAGCAGTTCAGGCATCTGATAGCTCACCGCTGGAGGTCCAAATTAGAACCCAGGTAAATAATTTTCTCTCTTATTTGAATAGATTCGGATAGTTCATGTTGATCCTGATGGAGGCCACTCTTCACAGCGAATGCATGAGTATGCAGAGCATGGACTTGCTGCTCATTGGCTTTATAAGGAGAGCAAAGTTGAGTACAGAAGTGGCATGAGTAAGAGAGTAGGCCAAAGTACATCGTATTCATCTAGTTCTTCAGAAGATGAAAGTTCTGTACAGGATGATATTCCGTCGAAGTACAGCTCCCTGAAGGTGGGGCATCCAGTGCTAAGAATTGAAGGTAGTCACTTGCTAGCAGCTGTCATAGTCAGGTAGAGCTTCATTCAGGAACATTAACTGTGTTTATTCTGAAATACCAATATTTCTGCTAATATCTGTTTAAATAAATTTGCAGTATAGATAAAGGAGGGAAAGAATTGATTGTTGCTGTAAGTTTTAGCCTTGAAGCTTCTGAGGCTGTAGCTGTGCGAAGATCATCTTTTCAGTTGAAGCGTTGGGAAGCCTATGCTAGGCTTCATAAGAAGGTCCATGCGATAGCAATTTTACTCTTACTGATTTGTTGTGACAAATCAGTTATTTTCTGTCTAATACAGTAGTGCCAACGATAATTTCAGGTTTCTGAAAAGTGGTGGTGTGCACCTGGACATGGTGATTGGTCAACAAATCTAGAGAGGTACACATTATGCCAGGATGGGATATTTCATAAGGTCTGTACAGCTGAAACATTAGTACCTCCTTATCAATGTGTTTCTCTTCTGTCTTCCGTTCAGTTTTAGATTATCTGAGAGTTGAAGAGTGATCTTGCATGTATCATTTCAAAAGAAAAAGTGATCTTGCATGTACATTTGGAATCATTGCACAAACTGAAAATTGTAGCAGCGATACAAGTTACTTTTTTGTCCTAAACCCCTGATATGCCATTTCAAGTCATGGTTTTGATTATATCCTGCACCTGTCATTCCTTGTTGCAGCAAGACCAATTTGGGAGACTTTTACCTACATTTATTCAAATAATTGATTTGACGGAAGAGGAAGAGGAAGAGTATTGGATGGTTGTATCTGCCATATTTGAGGGCAAAGAGACTTCCAGTATACCATCTGAATCGAATTATGCTGATAAATCGTCACCCGATCCTCCAAGTTCAACTCCTTTAGGTGACCCCATCAACAATAAGGTTAGTGTTAATAGTGTAGCCTGTCTGTCAACAAAACCCTCTAAATCTGAGAAAGGAAAGCTCGTATGCAATCACTGTGTAGCTGCTGTTCTTGCACAGTTCAGTATCTACACTTCTCTCTCTGTCTCTGGCCTCTTCTTTCATTCTAGAATTCTAGATGTTCCCAAAGGAAGGGAATAACATGAATCCTTATTGTTTTCATGTGCTCCCACAGGTGCGTTTGCTCAGGACAATGCTTCAATGGGAGGAGCAAGTTCGCCTTGGCGCATCTTTGGCAGAGAAAAGTCTTGGTGTAAGCACCTTGACAAAACCAATCCTGCGTGAGGTGGCCATAATCTTCTGGCCGAATGGGAAGATTATGAGGATGAGCACTGGTAGCACAGCGGCTGACGCTGCTAGAAGAATGGGCGTTGAAGGGAAGCTGCTTTGGGTCAATGGCCAACTAGTGCTGCCCCAAACCGAGCTCAAGGATGGGGATATTGTTGAAGTGAGGGTATAGATGCAATCATGCAGTACAGTTTCCAGTACACCTCTCTCAGGATCATTGATCAAATTTGTTCCTCAGCTCTTGGCAGAGTCTGGCAGTGCTCCAGACTGAAGAATTGTAGACAGAACCAAACCCCAATTGTACAGTCCATTTGTCGAAATGAATCGAAAGAAGCAGGATTTAGGTTCAGAAGCAGCTGCAAGTATAACCTTTCTGTCTAGCTGTGCCTGTCATTGTCCTCAGTTACTGTACTGTGGTAGTGTAAATGCCTGTAAGTAAAGCTGTAATATTGTGTAGTCAGTCTCATTAACCCACATTTCGGTAGAGGGACTCCTGCTCTTCAAGTCTGCAGTGTGTTTGTACGTAATGGCAAGTCAATCCGGCAATTAGAGGGTGTCAGGGATCGAGGTGACTAAAGGTGACTAGATTAATTTTAGTTACCTTGAAAGGCTAATTTGCCAAACACCCCTTACTAAAGGGTGACTAAAATTAGTCTAGCCTCTAGTCACCTCTGACCCAGCTGAAAGTGACTAAAACACATCTCTCTCCTCATTAATGCCCCTCCTCCCATCCAGGCGCCCTGCAGCCCATGCCCCTTCTCCTCCCTCAACATGTCGCGCCCGCCGCACTCCTCTCCTCTGCCGCTGGCACACTGCGCCCGCCGCACTCCTCTCCTTTGTCGCCGGCCCACTGCGCCACCCTCCTCCGTTGGCAGCCCGCTGCGCTCCCCTTCGTCGGCGCGCCGGTGAGGCCTTAGAAGATGGAGGCGAGCTTGGCATCGACGGAGGCGTCGAGTGGGCCGCGTCGGAGGCGGAAGGGCGCCTTGTCGTAGTTGAGCGCGGTGTCCGGTTCCTGGGCAGGCGGATCTCCGCCGCCCCGATGTGTTTCTTGGGCCGCATCCGCGGCCGAGGAGCCACCGCCGCGCCGGCGAGGATGGGCGGCGGGAGGAGCGGCGGTCGATGCCGGGGAGGATAGACGCAGGGAGGAGGGGGGCGGATGCGGGCCGCGCCTCGCCAAGCTTGATCCGCGTCGCCGGCGGCCACGACGTCCCCCGCTCGCCGTCGATTTGCCGTGGAGGGAGGGTGCGGATGCGGGCCGTGCCTTGCCGTGCCCTTGCTCCGCCCGCTCGGTCTAAGCCGCCGGCGGCCACGATCTGCACCTAGAGGGGCGCCGACGGGGAGATGGCGGCCGCGAGCAAGAGAGGAGAGGAGGGGAGGAGAGAGCGGAAGGCAGGAGAAGGGGGAGAGGAAGTGTGAGAGGACTTTAATGCTAACTAATTTTAGTCACCCTCCAAACAGGGGTGTGACTAAAATTGGATCAAACACCCTCCTAAATACTTGAGAAATGTACCCACTACCCATCATAACAACTAACGAGTGTATTTGCAACTAGTGCTAAGCTCAAGGTAGAGGTTTCAGAACAACTCAGGCTAACCCTGTTGATGTTGGTTAACTGTATGGGTGGGTTGATTTTACCATCACATTCGCAATATGAAAGCAGAAAGAGAAATATCACTATCTGTCTGGTTGCTTGTTCACACCTACTACTTACTACTCCTGGCGAGTCGAAAAGTATTGTGTTCATCGAATGGAACCTGTTCACACCGAAACGTGTGGTAATCATTTTCCAAATCAAGCAACAAAATATCGAAACGATACGAATCACAGTTCCAATAGGAAAGCTTCAAAGCACCCGTCCCCTGGCCTCCTCGTTTAACGCCTTCCGAATTCCACGGGCTGCCGTGTTCAACTCTCGTTAATCACCCCAGGCCCCACATTCAGCGACGTTTCACACCGAAGCTAATCAACCGAAGAGTAGCTGTTGGAGACATCGTGCGGTCCCGTTAATCACCACCGGGCCCACCTGCAGCGACACAGCATGCTCCACTAAACACCATCGTGGTCACATGCCGGCTCGAACAGCTACAGCTTGCAGGACACGCCGCTCCGCGAAGCCGCCACGAGGCGCGCCCCCCCCCCCCCCACACACCCGAGCTGAGCTAGCGTTCAAACTTCAAACATTCAAACGAGAGGGGGGAAAACCCTAGACGAGTCCCCTCGCAACGGTCGGATCCATTCCTATATAACACGCCGCCGCCCTCCACCTCCGCATCTCAGCTCTTGATTGGCCATCCACAAATCCGCCGCACCCCGCACGCGAACCCGGAGGGAGGAGAAGGTAAGAGAAAGTAGGGGAAGACGAGATGGAGGCGGCGGCGGCCATGGACTTCCACGCGCTCTCGCGCCGCGAGCTCCAGGCGCTCTGCAAGCGCAACGGCGTCCGCGCCAACATGACCAACGTCGCCATGGCGGAGGCGCTCCAGGGCCTGACCTCGGTGAGTCCTTGATCCCGCATCCGTGTCGACGAATTGGTTCGGATTTCTCCTTTGCGCCCTAAATTGTTCCCCAATTTGTTTCGATGAAATTCGGTCGCGGATCCTCGTTGATGATGAGTGGTTTTGTTTGTGGATCAGGTCGACGGGATCGACGAGATCGGCACGACGCTCTGCCTCCCGACGCCGGGAAAGTCGGCGATGAAGTCAGCGGCGAAGATGGCGCATCTGGCCGGGGAGGAGCAGCACGGTAGCCCGCTCCCACGCGGCCGCCGCGTGTCGGTGAAATCGCCCGAGGCCATCCGGATGGAGGTCGAGGAGGCTGAGGACGAGATGAAGCGGGACCTGATGAAGGAGATCGTAAGGACTCCCGGAGTGGCGTTGCGCATCACCAGCCGCCGCGCACGCGCCACGCCCGCGCCGCTCCCAACTCCGCTGCCGGCGTCCAGCGCTCGTGCGACTACGAGGAGGACTGCAACGCGTAAGATGGAGGAGGTGGCGCCGACCCCAGCCACCCGGCGGAGCCAGAGGACGGCCGGCAGGAAGGCTGCGGCGCCGGAGGAGCTTCAACAACCTGCCGACGATGTTTCCGCGGAAATTATGCCAACGAGGTCCGCGAGATCTAAGATGACGATGGCTTTGGACCAGGAAGAGGAGTTGGCCGCGGCCATGCCAAAGGTGGAGGAGAAGGTGCAGCAAGAGGAACCGAAAGGTAATATGCTTTCATTTTCTCTGACCGACCTGTTTCTAGGTTGATTGCTCGGGGCAAAGTTTGATGCTGGTTTCGTTATCATGTAGCTGTTGCCTCTGATGTGAAAGGTGATGACCCCGACGAGGACGAAGTTACCAAGCTCCTGGAAGGAGACAACAAAGAGGAGGAACCAGAGGATGGTGAGGAAGGTGTGATTTATATTATCAATCTCGAAGTTCTTCCTTTGTTCTGTAATTCGAAATCTTATGGCTGGGTATTGTTTCTGAGCAGTCATTGATGCAATTTTCTCAACGTGCAGCTGATTCTTCTGATGTGACCATTGGGTCTGCAGTAGCTTCAGATAAGAACTGCCTGGATAATATGATTGAGGAAGAGGCCACAAAGCGCCAGGAAGGTGAGCTGCATTCTTGAAATCTCAATTGTTGATATTGTTATGAATTGTGGCATCATAAATGTCTATGCTTGTATGTTGTTTGGATCTGAACACAACCATTTGCTTCTAGATTAATCTGTTCTTATTCCCACTTGTGGTTTCCTATTTTTATCAACCCTTTTGCACCTAGATTGATCTGCAGTTCCGAATTGTGTATTCCTAAATTCAGACAGTAGTGCTTTCCTTTATCTGGTATAGCTGATGTTCTGAAGCACAATTTGTTTTTGAACCTTTTTGCACCTAAATTTATCTGTAGTTGTAGTTGTGGATTTCTAAACTCATATAGTAACTGTTTCCTGCTGAGGTTCTGAACTGCATGTGATTTGTTTTTTTCTTACCTTTAAGCTCATTGTTTATTGTGATGCCTCTCAGGATTTGTAGAAGAAAAGGAATCGGCCTGTGTTGAGAAGCCTGCTTCCTTAGCAACCATGGAGGATTCGCCAATCCTAGGTGTTCTGTCCAAGGCTGAAGCCTCAGAACCAGACATTGTGAAGGCACAAGATGCCTCACTTGAAGATGGTGAGGGCTGTGCTGAATGGTCACCTGTGATGAAGATGGCTGATGAGATCAATGAGGAGGCTATCCAGGAAGATGCTTGCCTGGGTGAGACTGATCATTACCCTGAGGAGATTGTTCCCTTGGCTGCAGAAGAAGATGACCTCACTGAACTAAAAGAAAGGGCTGATGATGAGATGCTGCAGGCTGAATTGGCAGACAACGAAACAAGTGAAGAGCTCCTTGTTGAACTGAAACGAGCTGTTGATGAGATGCAGCAAGACAACGAAACAAATGAAGAGCTCCTCGCTGAATTGAAAGGAGCTGTTGATGAGATGCAGCAGGCTGAATTGGCAGACAATGAAACAAGTGAACAATCTGATGAGGAAGATTGCCTCGCTGAACTGAAAGAAGAAGCTTCCATTCAGATGCCGCAGCCTGAACTGACAGACGGCGAGGCCAGTGATGAAGATGATGAAATTTCCTCCGGTGTGGGTAGTGATGAAGATGAGGAAATTTACTCTAGTGAGGGTAATTATGAAGCTGAAGAAATTTCCTCCGCTGAGGATAGTGATGAAGAGGCTGGTGAGACCAGTAATGAGAGTGACACCACTGATGCGGTCCAGATGCTGCAGGGAACTGTGATTGCTGAAGAGGCCTATGAAGATGCTTCTACTGAAGATGATGATGAGAGTGACACCGCTGATGTGGTCCAGATGCTGCAGGGAACTGTGATTGCTGGAAAGGTTGATGAAGATGCTTCTACTGAAGATGATGATTTCAGCGGTGACCTTCCAGCAGAGTTTGACAATTTAGTATTCAGTGATTCTGATGCTGAGAATGACGCTTCTACTCCGGTGCTTAAAGAAAACCAGGCTGCTGTGAAGTCTATGGTTCATTCTGCCATAACCGAAGAGCAGAAGGAAGAGGTTTCTGAGGGGCCTGATGCTACTGAGAAAACAATGAAAGAGCTTGACAACATTGTGAATTCCCTGGATGAATTCACTATCAAGGAAGGAGAAGCAAGGGAGGAGATCCAGAAGCTGCCGCAGGTTGAGAATTTTGAAAGCATGAGCTTGAGAAAGCTTAAATCCACGTTGAAGGAGCGTCTTATTGCTTCAAAGGTATTAAATTCGTTGGCTCATTTTGTGTGCATTCAGCACTGCCTGTTTACCAACACTTGGTTCTTTTGCTATCTGCAGGACGGGAAGGTGGTCGCTGAAGGAAAGAGGCTGCCGCTTGAAGAGGTTGATGAGAACGCCAGTGTCGACTGCTGAATGGCGCCAGGCGGGTGAACTGAATTTGGATGCGATGGGATTTGAATAAAGGAATGCTCTGGTTCTGAAGTCATAACTAGGCTACCGTTCATCTCCAAAAATTTTCGTGTGTGGGAAATCGTGATCAGGTGTGAAACTGTGGTTTCAGCCAACCAACTTGAAGTTTCTGTTGGTTCTATACTTTTTTCTCCCTTCTTTGTTTTGTGGTCGTTTCGGGTCGGTACATGGTTTACCCAGTGGTTATGGGGTGATGAAAGATGAGACTGTTTTCGTTAAAGTATAGTATATGAAGGTCTTGAGTACCTCAACTTTCGTCAACGTTCTACTTATTACTTATCTGTATTTTTCCCTTATATATTGTGCATTGGCTGTCTTGATCGAATGTCAACTTCCCTGACAGTCTTTACAAACAGTGCACTACTGGATGAACAATACCGAAATTGTTCGGAGTAAAGAAACAAAATAATATTCGCCCGTGGTCGACACTTATCAGTTAAACCCATGTACTTTTCACATGGTCAGAATTGGTTGGTGAATTTTTTCAGGGTACACTGAACAAAACTCATAACGAGTTTTCTGAAATTTGTCCAGTTACAAACTCTCCTTTGAAGTCTGAAAGACTGAACCAAGCAATTAGCAAATGCCTTTACATTAGGTGTGTTTGGAGAAATTGACTGGAGCTATTTTGAGGGCTAAAGTTTAGCTTAAAAAAATAACTCTTGCCCCTCTCTCCCTTTCCCTTAGAAAAAATAGCCAATTAGCATGTCTATTTGAGTATTTGACCTTACCCCTCTCTCTTACCCCTCTCTCCCTTTCCCTTAAAAAAAAATAGTCAATTAGCATGTATTTGGGGGATAATTTTTTTGGGTGAGCTAGTTGCGAATAGCCTTAAAATAACTCACATCTTTGGTTGTTATTTGAGCTATTTGGACTAAAAATGGGTGGGTCGATGTTCGTACATGACGACATAGATGACGATAGTGGAGGACGTGAAGAAGAAAAAAGAGTGTCTGATAAAATCCATATGACCTGTCAAATAGATATGTCAACAAAACCGTTCCCATGTTCGAGTCGAGGGGGTGGTTTTGCAAGGAGTCGAAAAGGAGTTGTAGGAGGGGGGATAGGTTCCGGAAGATAACACAACCGATCGCACGGCCCAACGAGTCCCTTTTGGAGTTGTCTTCTTCCTTTGACGCCCGCCTCCTCTCACCACCTCCCTGGTCGGCGGCTCTCCGCCGCCGCGCCGTCCGCCCGCGACCCACCCTCGCCCGCAACCCCCGCCCTTCCTAACCGGCGCGCCTCGTCGCCCCCCGCCACCGGCCACCGGCCCGACCGCCGTCCGACCCCGGCCGGCCGGCGGCGCTACCGCGCGGCCTCGCCTCCGCCACCGCCGAACCACCACCGCCACCCTTCTAGGTCCACCGGACATGGAGACCCTCGAACTCGAACCCCGAAACCCTAACCCTAAGGTTCGCCGCCTCCACCACCACCCGGCCGGCGGCGACCTCGCCGCCGCCACCCCCCCCCACTACCCGCACGCCCGCCCTCACCCGCAACCCCCGAACCCTAACCTCCGACCGATTCGACCCCCACCCCCACCAACCTCGACCACCGCGGCGGCGACCGGCGGCGACCTCGCCGCCGGCCGCTTCCGTGCACCACCCAACCCACCGCCAGCCGACCCCGACCCGCCCTTGTCGCCACGGCGGCGCTCGCAAGACAGAGAGGAGGAAGGCGAGATGGGAGGGAATGAGATCGTGCGGCTCTGGTAAGCCGCACGAATCTCAAACATCGGAAGGTGGTGGGTCTTCCCACCTTCCGGAAGGTATATAGGATTTGCCGGTAGGAGGCCTCATCTCAGGAGGCTCCTATCTACCTACCGGAAGGTGGATGATAAGCAAGCGAACTATAAAGCCCACGAAGCCCAAAACATCCCACTTAACAGATTCAAGCTTTGACTTTTTTATTTTTTATTAATAATTTTTTGAATTGTTGTCAGTATTTTTTCATCAACATTTTTTTAGAAATGTTGCGAACATTTTTTTCAACATTTTTAAGTGATGTCAACATTTTTTGTCAACATTTTCAAGAGTGTAACCCACATTTTTCGTCAACATTTTATAAATGTTCCAACATTTTTTAATCAACATTTTTTGGAAGCTTCTTCTAACATTTTTCTGGAGGCTTCTTCCAATATTTTTCATAAATGCTCCAACATTTCTAAGAAATGTTAATTTCGTCAACTGTTTTTTTGTCAACATTTTTTAAATATTGCCAACATTTTTCTCTTTTTAGACTTCTTCAAACATTTTTATAAATGTTACAGCATTTTTAAGAAAATATTGGTTTCATCAACTATTTTTTCCAACATTTTGCGAAATGTTGCAAACAATTTTCAAAAAATGTTGGAAAAAAATTAATATTTTTCGGAAGTATTACCAACATTTTTCAGAAGTGTTGCCAACATATTTCCGTCAACATTTTTCGAAGTGTTACCAACTTTTTTCGTCAACATTTTTTAGGAAAGTATTTTTTGTCATCATTTTTCAGGAAAAAATTTTTTCGTCAACATTTTTCGGAAGTGTTACCAACATTTTTTGTTAACATTTTCCAAAAGTGTTGCCAACATTTTTTCGTCAACATTTTTCGGGAGTATTGTCTGCAGTTTTTCGTCCACAAGTGTTGAAACAATAAAAAAGTTGATCAATATTTTTTAATCAACATTTTTTCTGAAATGTTAAAATAGTAATTTTTTAATATTTTCTGAGAAATGTTGATTTCTCAAAAAGATAAATCAATATTTATCAAAATTCAATAAAAATGTTGAATTAACATTTCAATATTTATAAAAAATGTTGTACCAATATACAAAATTTAAAAAAATAAAAAATGTTGGATCGCCTCCTCCAACTGCGGTGGCCGGCGAGGGCGGCGGCGCGGCGGCCGGCCGGCCGGCAAGCCACGCGGCGGCGTTGCTCGTGCGAGCTCCGGCTCGGTTGTCGTGCGAGCCGTGGTGGCGCGCGAGGCGCACGGTGGACGCGACGCGCGCGCCGAAGGCCGCACGCGGCCGCGCCGGCGGCGGCAGCAGCGCGGGAGAGGGAGCGGGGAGGCCGCCATGGCGGCCTCGCGCGCGGGGATGGTCACGCCCTAGCTCCGCACCGGGAGCTCGCCGCGAGGGAGGCGACCATGGCCGGCGGTGCGAGCTCCGCGCGCGCTCGGCCCGCCGCCATATGGTGGACGGCGCGGGGAGGTCGGCCCCCGCCATGGCGGGCGCGCGACGCGCGGGAGCTCGGCCCCCGGCCATGGCGGGCGGCCGGCGAAGGTCCGCGCGCGGGAGCTCGGTCCTTGCGACCATGGCGGGCGGCGGCACCGCTACCTCGTCGATAGTGTGCGGTGGGTGAGAGGCGGCGGCGGGGGTGAGGAAGGAGGAGAGAAAAAGGATGGATTAGGGTTAGAGGTTAGATCCAAGGGCTATTGTTGCATGTACGAATCTCAACCACTAGGAAGTTCGCTTGCAAAAAAAATCTTCGGGAAGTTATATAGGGTGTGATTGGTTGCCTGGCTAACTCTAGCCTGGTTAGAATCTGGAGCCAGGCTAGCTTAACCATGACTAAATCAATGCAATTCACTGATGTTTGGTTGGGTGGATAAAGATAGCCGGACTTGCTATGCTCATGTTACCACGTTGCGCAATGTGATAAGATGACCACGTTTCTCCAATAGGTGAAGTTACCACTTTGTTCTTCTTGTCCAATCCGTCTCTCTGTCGTCGCCATCCTCACCGGCTCTGCTCCCCTCCTCGCGTCGAGGCCTCCATGGCAGGTTGGAGCTCGGTCGGCGCCACTCCTCCGCCACCGACGACATAAAGCTCCGGGCAGGCGGAGACGGCGCTCCTCTTCCAGAGCCGCTCGCCCGCCGACGGAGGGGGCTGCATCGATGGCGGTGGCGCCCACCCAACTTTCCTCCTTCCCTCTGAGCTATTGTCATCGAATCCACCTCCTCCTCGACCAAATCCCCACTCCGTCCTCCCCGCTCGTCGACGGATCCACCCGATTCGCCGGCTTCTTCGTCCGTTGGGGGCAAAAAGGACTGTGGGGAGCTTCGCGACATCGAGGTGGACCTTCGTTGCCGGTCTTCATCGCGAATCCATCACTGAGTACCATCAATCGAGGAGCCCAAGTCACTGACGAAGTTGCGTGCCACTGATTTCCCACGCTCGATTCGTCGCACCCATCGTCTGCCAAAGCTCCCCCTTGCCAAGCCGAAGATTCGTCGCCACGGCGGTTCTCACGGCCGCGCTCGTGTACATCCTCGCTCGCCGCCGATGCCACCCCTCTCGCACAAGGAGGAGCCTGCGGTGTACGTGAAGCCAACCTCATCGCTTCCACCGGTCAACTCTGTGCTCTACGATGGTGCCGACCAGCACGCCCGCGGATTGACAACCACCGTCTCTAGCACCAGCTCTCCAGAGCTCGGGCCAGAAGTCAAGCCGACCATCGTCTCCTTGCGGCCGAGTTAGCGGTAACTCTATTACGCACCTGCACAGGTTGGGCTCGTGCGGAGCTACCAGAAGCCTGCACAACCAAAAACACAACTTTTTTGCGTTTCCCACTATGCAGGTGGTACACCATCTTTTGCACAATCCAAACCTGGCTATCTCTCTATGCGGGTTACCAAACACCAGCAAACAGCACTACATAAGTCTGGATAGCCCTTATGCAGCCTACCAATCACTCCCATAGGATTCACGCCTCTCTCACGAACTTGAGTTATGTTGCGACACGGCCCAGTCCACGACGGCCCAACTACAGGGTTGCGGGACGGCCTTAATATACCCTGGCGACGGAACTAATCGACCCTCGAACCCTAGCTGCTCTGCCGCCGCCACCCTCACGCCCGCAGCCATGCCGCCCAAGCTCGACCCGTCGCAGGTGGTGGAGGTGTTCGTCCGCGTGACCGGCGGTGAGGTCGGAGCGGCCTCATCCCTCGCCCCCAAGATCGGTCCGCTCGGTCTCTCCCCCAAGAAGATCGGAGAGGACATCGCCAAGGAGACGGCGAAGGACTGGAAGGGCCTGCGCGTCACCGTCAAGCTCACCGTCCAGAACCGGCAGGCCAAGGTCTCCGTCGTGCCCTCCGCCGCGGCGCTCGTCATCAAGGCGCTCAAGGAGCCCGAGAGGGACCGCAAGAAGGTCAAGAACATCAAGCACAGCGGCAACATCAGCCTCGACGACGTCATCGAGATCGCCAAGACCATGAGGTTCAGGTCCATGGCCAAGGAGTTGGCCGGCACCGTCAAGGAGATCCTCGGCACCTGCGTCAGCGTCGGGTGCACTGTCGACGGCAAGGACCCCAAGGACCTGCAGCAGGAGATCGACGACGGTGACGTCGAGATCCCGTCAGCTTAAGAAGGTATAATGTTTAAGTTTGTTATCTGATTGGAATATGGATGATCCATTTTGCTTTGCCGTTTGCTGTCTGCCCATGTTGTGTTGACGGAATTGCCTTCATTGAAGTGATGCTCTAGTGCATCTTTTTTTTAGTCAGTAGTTAGAATCTGATGCCAATGACTAAAAGTACGGTTCTGTGGATCTACTTGCTGTTTACTGTGGAAATTCTAAGTATTTGGTACACTGGATTAGTAGTTCCTTCTGTGCTTCTATGGTTTAGTGCTGTTTCAGTCATGGATGTCATGCTCTATGTTTCTCATATGTAGTAGCTTGACACGATTCCTTTTAAACATTGCAGGTTTGGAGTCCAGGCAGTTGCTATGTGAGGCTGCTGAAGTAGTTCATTCTATCTAGATGTTTTCAGATTCAGTTGAGGGGGGATGAATGTGATATGCACTTGGAGTTCCACTCTTGGTGAAGAAGAAATGTTTGTCATGCCTTAGTTGTTGAGACTATTTTTGTCAAGCTTTGATGAATATTCACAAGCAATATTAAAGTTGTTATTGTGGTTAGAATCATATATTGTCCCTCCCAGCTTTTGGAAATTTTGATATGTTGTTTCAATGCTTACTATATTTGCTGGGTTTCCTGATTGCCTCGAGGTTTTAGTGCACTTAGCTGATGATCTCATATCTGGAGCTGAGTACAAATCTGTTGGCCCTTTAGCGATATTGATTCCTGTTGGAAGAATGAATGCTAATGCAATGATGTTCTGATAAACAACGATTAATCCATCATGTACTATGGGCTTTTGAAGCACTCGACTTGACTGAGGCTGAATGGCTCTTGTTGAGAGGTCTCACCCTGTGCATCCCGGCATTACCATATCAATGTCTGCCTGTTTCATGTGGAGAATTGTCCCCATCTTTTTATTTCTCTTCAGTTCACAAAGTTCAATCTCTTTGTTTAGTGCAAATTATGTATGCATGACCATATCAATGTCTGCCTGTTTCATGTAGAGAATTGCCCTGTTTTTTTTTATTTCTTGTTCACAAAGTTCTGCCAATCTCTTTGTTTAGTACAAAATTATCAGCATGTTTGCTGGGCTGGTGGCCGGTGATTTGTGCTAATTTGTTTTACCGCTGACCGGTGGATGATATGTGTGCAGGATTTGTTTTCTGTTAAGCCCAGATTTTGTTCAAGCTTGACCTATTTCCCTTTCTTTATTTCACTTCCCACAACCCCAGTGCAGAATGAGCATTGCCCGGCCAGTTTTGCAGTGGCAGCTACCAATTGCACGTTCGAACATTTGAACTGATTGAAATACCGAACATTCGAACTGATTGAACATACCAGAATGGATTCCATATTGTGATTGAACTTTCGAACTGATCCGTCCTGCTGGCTGAAGGAATGGCTGCTACTTGCGTGCTTTCCTGGTTTCTCATGTGAAATACCGAAAGGTGCTACCGATTGCATTCGTGTTTACTACACCACCAGTGTAGAGTCTGTACACTTTTGTGATTTGGATGCTGCTAGTGGAAGTGTTTGGCACTTGCCATGTGATAATCCTTCGCTGTTTCATTTGACAGATCACGTGGTCCCTGGCCGAGCAGCTCGGCCGCGCCCTCCAGCGTCCGGGTGTTTGCGCCTCTGGCCGGCGTTGGAGCTCAGCTCCCGGCGGCTGAAAACCACCCTGCGCCTGTCTCTCGGGATACACCGCTGGACTTCGTTTCCTGGAGGCAGGCTCTACGCGACGCGTTTTGGCGTGTTCGAAGCTCCCTCGGCCCGGCTCGCATGCTGCTCAAAGCAGCCCCAGCCTGGCTCCATTGGTACGCCAAAATCTGGCGTAGCAAATGGGCCAAGCCGAGTGGAGTGTTGAGTGGAGTGTTGGGTGACTCTCGTGGGCGAGATGGCCTCACCTCCCGGACTCCCCTCCCTCACCCACCGCGACACCGCTCGCCGCCTCCTTCCCTGCGATTCGGCGGCGCGGCGGTGCTTCATTCGGCGGTCTCCGATGTCCTCTCCCTCCACAGTCTCTCCTCCAGGCCTCTCTCTTCCCCGGAGCAGGGCCCCCGCCGCCGGCGTCCATGGAGCATGAGCACGACGACCTCGAGCTTCTCCGAGCGGCCTTGGCGGCAGAGCTGCGGCGCGGCTTCAATCTGCCCACCATGGCACGCTAGGGCCTCGTGCCTCCCCGTGCTGGCCCCTCGTCGCCGATCTCCCCACCCCTCCTCCGCAGGTCCTCGGTGCACGCAGCCACGCAGGTCAACGGCCCTCCTCTGCAGAGGTGGTGCTATGGGCGGCGGGCGCAGCCGAGGGAGGAAGACAGGAGCTACCCCGCGCCATGGCTTGGCTGGAGCTCGCCCCGCGTCGCCATGGGCGGAGGGCCGAGCTCGGTCCGCTACGCCTGGCAAATGCTCGACAGAATGTCAACAAGAGAGATAGGAGGAGGTAACCTCACTTGTTCTAGATGCAAGGTCACGATATCCATCTGCGCACACGCATCAAACACAATCCCAACTCCGCCTGGCTCCGAAGGAACTGGAGACCATCCGCCTGGCTCCGAAGGAACTGGAGACCAAACAAGCGACACTGTGCCGTTCAAGCCGAGCTATGGCTGGCCACAGCTTGCCACTCAGTCGGGTTCGACAGGGCCAAGGTAGCAAACACGCCCCCAGTGGCTCCAAGGAGCGTTACGGTGGGATGAAATCACCGCCCGACAAGGGAGAAGTCTACGAGTTGTCACCGCCGCCTCCGTGCCGAGAGCCGCGGCTGGGGAGCCTGCCGTGCTGAGCTGCCGCTCCTCCAGGCCGGTCTCCTCCCACGCGTGCGCCACCATGGAGATTCGCCTCTGCGAGCTCGGCAGCAGCATCGCCATGGCGACCTCCTGTCAGAGCTCCGGCCATGAGCTCGCCAGAGCAGCCTCCCGTGGTGTTGCCGAGCTCTGCGACCTCTTACGGCGAGGAGGAGGCCGCACGCTGCGAGAGGCGGCGCGCGGTGTTGAACGTGTGTCCGCCGCCGCCGCCGTGTCGAGGTGGGCACGCGCGCGGAACGGGATGCCGCGACCGCCGCCGTGGCGTCAAGCTGGCCGCGCGAGCAGGAGGATGAACATGGCCACCTTCTTCTCTGGCAGCGAAGGCCATGACCGTGACACACACACACTCTCTCTCTCCGCCGGCGCCGGCCTTCCCCTGTCGGCGAATGGAGGCGAACAACACGACGGCGGTGGACAGAGCTCTGAGCGAGCGGGGGAGAAGAGTTGTCGGGGCCGCAACCTCCCGCACGCCACCCAGATTTGGCCGGCCAAGCACCGCTCGCCAGGGCGCCGCCAGGTCCTCGGGACGCCGTCGCAGCAGCAGCAGCACACGACCTTGCGCCTGCGGGGTTCGATGAAATACCTCTGCGGCAAGGGAAGAGAAGGATGGGTGGTAAAGCTACCACTTCATGAGTGGAAGGTATGCATAACTGTTGGATACAGGCAAACAAACACAATGTCAAATGCGTCTGGCTCATTTTGATCAGTGACACAAACAACTCACTATGTACCACCTGGAGTCGAGTTTTCATTAGAGTAAATTTACGGGATTGATTTTAAAAAATCTCATTGCCGGTGAAACCTGGATTTGGGGGTTTATTGTTGTACAAAATACAGACTAAAGAAATGAAATTTTACGGATTATTTTTGAAAGAAAAAACCTGCAACTGCAAGAAGTCAAATGGATTAAAAGGTATGGCTTAGTTCTCATACTAAAGCAGAAGCTTTCTTTTTTTTGCCGTATTATTGCAGAAGCATTTATACTCGTTGCCTCGTGGGAGCTATTCTTTTCCAGGAAGCAAATCACACAACACTCAGTCTCATTCTTGGTCCCATCATCAGGTATTATAAGGATAATCACGCCTTATTTGCTGCACCTCTCATTCCTGGTTTCTTCCTCCCCTTCTTTCATTTCCGATGTTCTTCTGTAGTTTCATTTTTGACCACTGCAAAGCGATTATGGTTACACCATCAGTATAATTTTTTTAATGGAGCTTTGTGCCCCTTTTCTCATTCAAAAATTAAAAAAAGTACTTATGCATACCAGATTGATCTTTTAGGTCCGGGCATTAGATGTGAGACGTTCTTTAAGTACGGGCATGCCCTCGTCTTCACTGTCACTCACCAACACAATTTCCTGTGAAATCTTCAAATTTGAATATGAACAAGAACAACGTTTATCTTCAAGTAAGCGGATAATAAGAGAAATTGGTCAGTATTATCACCTTCTTAGATGGCTCCCTTTTAGCTGTGCGCGTCCCTGTGATAAAAGCAGACTATTTTAATACCAGTTCGATGGAAAATTGCACGTCCTGTAGGAAATTGGGCATTGGATCAGGAACAACAAATACCTGCAATTTTACTTGTGGCGCATTCCACCTTTTGAGTTTTGTCTGTGATGTTTTTAGAAGGCCTCTTGCGTGCTGCTCTGGCTTCCCTGCTAGCCCTCCTTTCTTCTGCAGCCTCTTCATCCATTCGATCAAGGGCCTGCATTAGAGCAAATGAGTGAGGAAACCATGCACAAGGCAATAACCAGAACAGCTGACAGCTGCATTTCTTACATCCAGTTCATTCTCAAGAGCGTCAAGGTCAGTTAACCAAAGTGATCTTGGGGATGTTTGCCTCAGTTTTTCCACTTCATTCTCCAATTTGCCCTTTCATTGATGAGCTTCTGCATCTTCTCTTGAGTCAAGGTGCTAATTGGCATGGAGAGGAGGTACTCATAGTCATTTGCATTGACTTTTTCCGCGGGCCTGGCTTGGCTGCCTTTAGTTTCATCGGGAAAGGGTCAAAATTCTTGCGCCTAAGCTCCACAAGTAGCTCTGCCCTCTTCCTGTTACTGACAATGATATCGCCATGAACAATGCCGTGGATAAACCTAACTTCGTTATTGGCCCTCCTCAAATCTGGCTCGATCTTTTCCAGTAATGCTATCTGCACAAGATAAATGAGTCAATGTGGCAGTCGGCAGCTAGTCTAGAGGAAATACAGATATTGCATCGACCTTTCTTTTCTCATAGATTTCCAGCCTCGCTTTAAAGAACTCTTCAAGTACTGTAAAATGGAACACTTTCAAGATGAAGCAAACAAAGGAGTGTATAATCAGATAGACAGTAGAAGATACATACTCTCCTCTGGAGTGTCGTACTTTTGAACATTGCCATCTGAATCAAGCAGGTGCATGTTCGCTGTTCCAATTGTAGATGTCAGCTTAAACTTGTTCTCCAGGCCTTCTTTCTTAGCTATGTTCATATTTTCCTCACTTAAGGTGACCTCGCAGTCGATATCCTCATTGCAACCACTCACCATAAAGTTCTGTCAATTGGATGTGATTGAAGAACATTATGTTATGAGAGTTTCCTCAAAAACATTATGTTATGAGGCTCCAGTGAGAGATGCTTTGTATAGTCGGTTACCTCGATAAATCACCTTCCCTTTTTCACGTCTGAAACTAAATATTCAAGAAACTCCTTGTGGTCCATAGTCCAGCAGCGGATTGGCAGCTCTGTAATTCTCAGCCTAGTGCTACCAACGGCCTCTATAACTCCAGCGGCAGTATACGTGTCACCACCTGCCTCTGCATTTGTCTTCTCAATAGAGCCCTGTTGTTTTGTGGCAAATTTTTGCACCAAAACTTTTAGTTTTTCTACAAATAAATAAATAAATCCCAAACTTCACTCAGTTCAACAGAATTGCAAACCTTGAACCCCCTGTACCATGGATGCATTGGTTTAGTAGACTCATCATTCAACAGTCGCCTTAGGTTAGCGATGATATCTCTCGGATTATAGTTTGGGATATAGGTGCTGCATCCAGTACCAGATCCTTCACCTCCATTGACCAAAATCATGGGAAGGATTGGCACGTACCTAAACAAAATGTGGCGTGTATCAATACACAAATCGCAATAGCATCGGGTGGACCTTGAAGATCTGATCTGACATTAGTTACCAGGTTGGCTCAATCGACTTCCCATCTTCATTCAGATAATCAAGCAGAGCATCATCATCCTTGTGGAAAATCGAACGAGTGATGGGCAACAATTTGGTGAAGATGTACTCTGGAGCCGCGCAATCTTCACCTGCCTGAAATGAAAACATGCAAAAAATAATCATCGTGACACAAATTGATTGGATTTTTGATCTTTTGTTCAACTGTGAATGCAGCTTATCCAACTCAGTTTTTGCCGCATTGTTAGTTACTGTACTAACACAATGAAGTTTGCCACGACGTGGCCACAGAGCACCTTGTGGTACTTAGCTTTTGCAGTAGTATCCAACCTCGGATCGGGTACCGAATTGGCCTTGAGGGTGCAGTAGATTTATGTTGTTGCTTCCAACGAAACTGTGAGTCATTCTAATGACCGCGGTCGCTAGACGCTGCTCGTCATCGCAGTGGCACGCCGTGTGTTGTGACACGTGAGCCGAGAGCTTCGAGACCTGTAGGCAATGTAAGTGATAGCAAGAAATTCAGATCATGATGAACTGCGTGTAATGCAAAGAAATGCCAAAAAGACTTTTTTTAATGATGGCGCGGCACACCCTAATGTCCTTGTCAGATTTGCTAGTGAGCAAGCAGAACAGGATCTTCCTCTGATCTGGTGTAAGGCCATCGACCACCGAAGGTATCGATGGCCTCTGCAGGTCCGCCGTGGAGAACAGTAGTCTTGTTCGCTTGGTTTCTCAGCCACCAGGCAACGGTACTTTCCTCTCAGAACAAATCAGTCATCAGCAACTAGCCAGCAGTACTCTTCTCTTAGAACAAATTAGCATCAGCCACCAGCCAAACGAACAGGCTGAATATTGGATTTGCATTGATGAGGTCTAGGCATCTAGCTAGCCGCCTAGGGTTCAGGCGAACTGGCATACTATATAATTATATGTCGGGAGTAATTCAGATTGATTCGTGAGGGGTAATTCAGATTTCTGATTGATCATTAAATACACAGATATGTTTTCTTTTTGGAAAAAAGAACTGACGGAATCTTTTCTTTGGAAATAACTGACGGGATAAGATATCGCTAAGCCAGCACTAAATGCAATAAAAAATATCGTGACTCCATCCTAGTAAAATATAAGGCATCTAGTGTCAAAAGGGTTCAAAATGTGCCCCTAAATATAAGGCACCCAAAGAATTTTTGACAAGTATGCAATCAACTCAACTAAAAAGTTTGCCAAATATTTCTCTTGTTTTTCGAGGTGGAAAATATTTCTTTACCTAAAAACTCGACTTGCGGAGGGTAAGACCACCGCCAATTCATTGAATGATTGTATTAAGAAGGCATTCACACAGGTCGAGAAAATCTCTAAACCTCTGTCGCACCTAAAGAAAACCTTGTCGCATAGGTTGAGAAAATCTCCTAACCTCACGCATACATGGTGGCCGCTTTGCCGTGGGTCAGCCGAGAGGATTATTTTTACGACAGCAAACATCTAAGAGGCTCACACGACCCCTCAACCACACACAGTGCACCTGCTGTGGAATAAAGTCTCTTGTAACACCATTATGGTTGATTCTAGGGATCGAACGGGGGCGACTAATTAGCAAACGCGCTAGGAGGGTTGCCCAGTGATTGATTCGCTCAAGCACGCGACTTCCTTTTTTTGGAAATTATTAAATCCCACAACTTTCCATTCTCAGAGTATCATAACTTATATACACAAATTTGATAAATTTAACATTTAACTTCAGGATATAACTTTTGTAACATAAGTTTTCAGTACAACTTCAGCAGAATACAGAACTTATGCGCATAAATTTGATACATAATTTTTTCCGTGAATAATTTTTGTGTATAATTTTTCCTATGACAGTTTATGCGCGTAACTTGTTTTCTAAAACAAAAGTTACATGTGTAACTTCTTTTTTTTCCAATGATGAGTTATGCATATCATTGTTTTTCTAAATCAGTTTTTACTTCTCACAACTTTCCATTTCCGGAATATAATAACTTACAAACACAATTCTGATATGTAAATTCACGATATAACTGTTGTGACATAATTTTTTATACAACTTCGGCATAATACAAAATTATGCACATAATTTTGATACATAATTTATTTCTGTGAATAATTTATGTGTATGATTTTTCCTATGAAAATTTATGCGCATAACTTGTTTTCTAAAAGAAAATTTATGTGCGTAACTTTTTTCCTAATGGTGAGTTATGCATCTAATTTTTTTTCTAAAATCATTTTTACTTATCGCAACTTTCTATTTTGAAATATCATATACACTTAAATTTTAAATTTGATGCATAACTTTTCTCCTATGAAAAACTTATTCACATAACTTATAGGTATAATATACAATATTGATCTGGTATAAAAAGATGAAAAAGAAAACAAACGCTGGCTGCGTGTGGGAGCGATTTTTTTATATTTAATTTATCATGATTTTCGAAAAATAAATGGTCGAATCAAAATTTTCGACAAATGTACATCTGGCGTCGCGGCCCATGGCGGCTGGCTCCTACCGCCGTACCCCACGACGTTAAAACCCTACCGCCGTGGGACACGGCGGCAGGAGCCTATTTCCTGCGCCAGGCCGTGCATTGCGGCGCCAGGACCCCGCCGCCGAGGGGCACGACGGCGGGAGAGCCCGTCGCCGTGGGGCTCGGCGGCAGGGTTTTTTTAGTTTTTGAATTTTAAAACACTTTTAACTTTTGAAACGACAAATTAATAAGTTGCATAATCACAAGGGAATATAATCAACGACGAAGGATTAGTCACAAGGGAATATACATAATCACAAAGTGAAAAGTTTATACCCCTCTCCCCCCTAAGAGCTCTAGCGCCAGCCCAGGTCTGGTCCCGGTCGTACGTCCAGGGGTCCGGTGCCCTGACGACCCGCGGTCCTAGCTGGTCAGGAGACGGTGTCGCTGCTTGCGACGAGTCTGGAGCATCCGGTGTCGATCTGCCGGCCGGTGTCGCTCCGCCGCCCGTGGTCGCTCCGTCGGCCGCCAACTGTGACGGCTGAGTCAAAATCGGTGGTGGCTGCGTCCACTGTGACGCGCCAACCTCGTCGGCCTGCTGCTCGGCGCCCTCCTCCATGATCGCGAGAATGTCGTCTACCCTCATCTCATACCAGGGAAGCTGGTCGTCAGTGCCTGTGTCGAAACCACCGGGCTGAGCCTGGAACATAGACGGAGTGGACGACGAAATAATATCTGTCGCCTGAGACTGAAACGTCGGTTGTCTATACATCAGCGGCGGCGACAGCAGTCGAGGCCCGGTTGTCGGAATAGGCGGCAGTCGCCCTGTACGATTAGAATACAGTATAATCACAAACCCACAATAATTGCATCCATTAGTTGAAAATATGGTCCACTGAAAGTACCTGCGCCGGGTGGAGCAAACGGTCGCTGCACGTATGCGTGCGGGCCCTGCGCCTGTGGAAGCTGATGTGCCCTCGGAGCCGTGAACCCGCCGGCAAAGGTAGCAGGCGTCGGCTGCGAAGCCGCTGTCGAGGCGGAGCTCGAGGACGACGCTGGGTGGCGCGGAAGGAGAGGAATCTCTACCGCCCCGGCGTAGTTCACGACCGCGGAGTACCTCATGGCTGCAGCGAGGATCCTCTCGTACGTGCCCCGGTGCTCCTGAGGCCCCAGGTCGAGCATTGCCCGATCGCGTCGTGTTGCGCACAAAAGTGTAATTATATATGTCAATTATAACTATTTCCTAGACGCGTCAATCAAATTTAAACGAATTATGTGAATTAAAATCATTTCTACTTAATCAAATTATGTCTAACTATTTTCCACAATTTTAAATCAAATTGAAACGATTTATGTGAATTAAAATAATTTTCTGCGAAATTTATAGCAATTTCATCAAATTATGTCACTTGTAATTATTTTCCAAAATTTTAAATCAAATTTAAACGGATTATGTGAATTTAAATAATTTCTACGAATTTTATAACAATTTAATCAAATTATGTGAATTGTAACCATTTCCTACAATTTTAAATCAAATTTAAACGAATTATGTGAATTTAAATAATTTTCTACGAAATTTATAACAATTTCATCAAATTGTGTCAATTGTAACTATTTCCACAATTTGAAATCACATTAAAATGGATTATGTGCATTTAAATAATTTTCTACAAATTTTATAGCAATTTAATTAAATTATGTAAATTGTAACCATTTCCTACAATTTTAAATCTAATTTAAACGAATTTGGTGAATTTATATATTTTTCTATGAAATTTATAACAATTTAATAAAATTATGTCAATTGTAACTATTTTCCACAAATTTAAAATGAATTAAAACAAATTATGTGAAATTAAACATACCTAAGTTAACTATTACTAAATTTAGCTGAACTAGATTTCTAAACTAAACTAACTAACTAATCTAGTTAACTGAACTCGACTAAATTTAGAAACATAGCTCAAAAGCGCTCCGAAGGGGTTGAAAGCTGATGGTATGGAGGAAGGGAGGAGTGAGGGCCGGCGGCAGCGGCTCGGTCCCTTGTATAGGGCGGCGCTGCCGCCGCGGGCCACGGCGTCAGAAAATCCTAGCGCCATGGGCCGCGGCGTCAGGACCTGGCCCCACCAGTCAGCACTGCAAACCGTTGGCGTCTCCCCTAACACCGTGGCCCGCAGCGGCAGGAACTCCTAGCGCCGTGGGCCACGGCGCCAGATGTACATTTTTCGAAAATTTTGATTCGACCATTTATTTTTCGAAAATCATGATAAATTAGATATAAAAAGAATTATGTGGGAGCGGGGGATCGTGGGCCACTGGGCCCACGAGAGCGTTGCGCGTGCCGCGCGGAGCGAGCCATTGCTAAATTAGTTTTTCGGCTACTGAAAGCACATTCTCGTCTCTTCTCCTACCTCCAGAATGCTGCTGATGCACCTAGTTAGAGTTCGAGCATCCCTTTCTCCTCTTTTCAAATGTGATTGCTTCAGCTCTGCATGCGGCTGAAGTTCGGGCAAGTAGAACAAAAACACACACACACAGCAGTGAATGACATTGCTTACATCCAATGATCTAATTCCTCTCCAAAGCTAAACTGATCTTCTCGTCAATGACCTCCTGTATTTTTTTCCCCAAGTCAGGTACCAATTGGCATCTCACTCCATGCCAGTAAACTTGTGCTCGTGGCACGTTCTGCGCATCACCGTTGATGACCATCCCACCCACAATATCGAGACGGGAGGAAAAGTACACACACACATGCCGGATGCTGAAGAATATTCGTCCGTGTGAGATTCCAAACTCATGATTATTCTTTTCAGTATAATCAACTAACGGCCGCCCGTGGCGAGATTTCAAACTCATCCTAACAGGAAACTTTAACCTTAAAAAGATGACACGCAGACCTTGGAAGTTAGTTCCCAGCAGGTCATACCAGGCACAGGCATACGCGCATATCAGCAAACGGATGCCAGAATTGCAGACATAAATGTAACTGATAAAATGTCTTGGCAACAGACTTCAGAACACCACATACAACGCACAAGATATGCATCACATAGAGTACCACCGAATCATCATAGTAGCTAATGTAGCAACCCACAGACTAGATTGGTGCACGCAACAAGGCACACGGCTGACTTAGGTCAACACAGCAAGGCCGTGAGAACTCACTCGTCAGAATCACCATCCACATCGAAGTCAGAATCATCAGTTACCTCCACCACCTCATCCTCATCCTCGTCCTCACTCTCAATGTCGTAGACTGGCATCTTCTTCGTAGTAGCCCTTGCTGTCCTCCTAGGTTGCGGAGCAGCTCCTGGCTCTGCAGAGCTGCCAGACGGTGGTGACGCCTCAGAGCTTGTAGAAGAAGCAGCGGCCGAGCCTCTCTGCAAGATAGAGCCACTCTTCTTATTGAATGGAGACTCCCTCATCTTCCGGACCTTTTTCTCAGGAGAAGGAGCGATGGTGTTGATGTCCTCTGTGGGCTTGAGCATCATGGCCTTGTCCTTAGTTGGCGCCCTCTTCCTGGTGGCAGTAGCCTTGGGCTTCACGGGGGCAGCAGCAGGCTTCCGTCCTCTACCTTTCTTTGGACCTTGGACTTCTTCTGGGACTTCCATGGAAACGTCGACATTGTCATCCTCTTCGTCATGTATCACCTCCAAGGATGACGAAGCCTTCTTTCCTCCTCTTTTGCTTGGTCCCTTCTTCCCTTTGCCTCCAACCTGCTCTTCGGCTGTTTCAGTTTCCATGGCTGCAAAGTTGTTACACCATCAGCTTAAACTTTTGAAACATAGAATAAGCAGCTCAAATTGACAAATTGTACTTGGGCATTACCAGAATTACCCGGAGAGGAGTCACTTAGATTCATGTTTGCAATACGGTCTTTTAGTGCTGGAACTTCACCACAGTCTTCATCCACATGTGGAGCACTTGCCTGTGAGATTATTAAATTGAATTGTAAATGTAATAACCAGTAAAAGAAGCTATTGCAAACAAATTAGATTAAAAGATAGCTTGGAGAGGATCTTACCTTCTTAGATTGTTTCTTCTTTTGTTGTTCCTTTTTTGCTTTTCCAGCAACATAATCTTCGTCATCAGACCCAGCACCGTTTGACTTCCAAAGTAGGTTATTTTGTCAGTAGAGTGTAGGTTGATTTGGCTTTTCTAGATACATAATGTTTTCTATACATCGAATTCAAGATAGCAAAATCTATCTACCCAGAATTCAGAAAAGCCAAAACAATAGTCAATTTGAGGATTGCCATTGGTTCTAACCTTGGCTGGTTTTTTCTGTGGAGCTCCACGCTTTGTGACCACTTGTTCATCAGCATCTCCTGCGACAATAGCTAAAACTCACCAAAGGAAGTAGCAGAAAAACTGGTATGCAACGCAGAACTGCAACATACCTTCTGTATCACTTTCAACTTTTGGCTGTTTAGCAGCAGGTTTCTTACGTTGTTTCTTTGGGGCAGCTTTCGATCCTCCCTTTTTGGCATTCTTTTCCCACACCCTTCTCCTTTCCTCTGCGTCTGCTAGATCCTTTTGATCAAGCACCTGCATAACCGTTGGCAGATGAGCTAGCTGAACAGGAAAAAGTTAAAAAGAACATCAGAGACTGGCATTGCTTACTTCTAGGTCTTTCTCAAAGGTGTCAAGGTCTCTCAACCAAAGCGATTTTTCTGAAGTGTTTTGCAGTTCCTCAATTTCATTCACTACTTTATCTTTCTGTGCATTGAGCTCCTGCATCTTCTCTAGTGTCAAGGTACCTATTGCCATTGAGAGAAGATACTCATAGTCACTAGCATCAACTTCGTTTGCAGCTTCAGGACTCTCTTCAACTTCTTCCTCCTCTATAGCTCCCACAGCAGCTGGTTCAGCTGTCTTCTTTTTCTTAGGGAAAGGATCAAAATTCTTCTGACGGAGCTCCAAAAACAGATCTGCCCTTTTCCTGTTACTGACCACTATTTCATTGTTAACAACACAGCGGATAAACCTAACTTTGTTTGCAAGCTTCTTCAAGTCAAGCTTCATATTTTGCAATACTGCTTCCTGCACAAAAAACACGAGTTAATTTGAAGCTCGAAAAATATTCTGAAAAGAACAAAGTTTACTGCATGTACCTTTCTCTTAAAGTAGAACTCAAGCCTTAATTTATAGAAGTCATCAAGTACTGCAGAAATGTTTTGGCAATTATATACATTTAGTGATAAGATGACAACAAAAAATGTTTTGTAACAAAAATAAGATGAGCTACACTTACTTTGCTCAGGAGTGTCATACTTCCGAATTTTGCCGTCTGAATCAAACAAGTGCATGTTTGATGTTCCAATTGTTGTTGTCAGCTTAAACTTCTTCACCAGTCCTTCTTCTTTAGCTATATTCATATTCTGCTCAGTTAGTATGACCTCAAAGTAAACTTCCTCATTATCACCTTGTGTTGTGTAGTCCTGTAAAATAATTGCAGTTGAAAAATAATGGCTATTAAGAAGGAACATATAGAATCAGGTGGATGTGTTTTCCGTTGAGAATTACCTCAATAAATGCTTCCTTGTCCTTATTCTTTGAATCTGGCAACAAAGTTTCCAAAAACTCTTTGTAAGCTTCAGTCCAACGGCGGACTGGCAGTTCAGTAATCCTTAATGTAGTGCTGTTGACAGCTTCTATGACGCCGGTGATGGTATACGTGGCACCAGAAACCCTGGCATTATTTGTCTTCTCAATGGATCCCTGATTATTTGGCAAAGAATCTTGATTATATACCACCATTTGTATTGTATTTTCTACAAACTATGAAACTAACTTATGTAGTTGTGTTACTGACCTTGAACCCCCTGTACCACGGATGCATTGGTACAGTAGGCTGACCATTCAGCAACCGCCTGATGTTGGCAACTATATCCCTAGGATTGTAGTTTGGAATGTATGTACTCCATCCAGTACCAATTCCTTCACTTCCATTCACCAAAACCATCGGAAGGATTGGCATATACCTAAAGAAAAGAAGGCCTGTATTAGCTACTCCAAACAATTTATATAATTGCCACACATGAGGATGAATCATCCAAGTGCTAAAATTACCAGCTTGGCTCAATCGACTGCCCATCCTCATTCAGATAGTTAAGAAGGATATCATCATCCTTCGGAAAAATTGAACGTGTGATATGTGATAGTTTGGTGAAGATGTACCTAGGACTCGCTGCATCTTTGCCTCCCTGAATGTAAAAGACAAACATAATAAAAATTGCAACTATGTAATCACAAAGCACCTTGTGGTACTTAGCTTTTGCAGTAGTATCCAACCTGAAATCTGGTACCAAACTGCCCTCCAGGGTACAAGAGGTTTATGTTATTGCTGCCAACAAAACTCTGAGCCATTCCAACAATTGTACTTGCTAAACTCTGCTCACCATGGTGGTATGCCGAGTGTTCAGACACATAACCAGAAAACTGGGCAACCTGTATTCAAGAGAAGAAACGGCAAAGAGAAAAAATTAAAAATCTCCTGAAAATCTATAATATAAAAAAAGGCCGCATTTCTTTAGGATGACACACCTTAGTTTCCTTAACAAGGTTCCTCTTGAATGAGCAAAACAGAATCTTCCTCTGACCAGGTTTAAATCCATCTACCATTGAAGGTATTGATCGCTGCAGGTCCGCCATTGAGAAAAGGATAAGCTCTTTGTTGATGAAATCACGGTACTTGATTTCTTTCTCACGTTGGTCAAGGTAAGTTCCAGGCTGAAATATGGTTTGCACATTAATATTGATCCAGCATAAACAGGCCACGCAAATCTAGTGAAAGATGCAAAAGCTAACCTGAAAGTTTGTAAGCCACTCTTTCCTATCAGCAATCCTTTTCTTGCTGAATGCTAACTCAATTTCATTGCCATCTTGATCATCTACCCAGACAAAATCCTTCTGGTGTCTGTCAATGTTTGTAAAATAATCTTTGCCTTCTGCGGCTGTGCTTGTTCCCAACCCCTGTAACCAATGATAAATCAAGTGTTTAAATATATATATATATATATATATATATATATATATATATTAGAGTGGATTTTGTACCACCGGTGCTAGCTGCCTCCTACCCGGTGGTAGCTGCCCGCGTCCAGCAAATGGGGACACGTGTGCCAACTAATTTGCTGGTGGCCGTCATCGTCTAACGGGCGTTAGAGCATCTCGGCCACCACAGGTCTGGTGAGTGCCCTGACACCGGGCAAGTGCTGCAACAGAGTGCATGCACAAGCAAAAGCGCGCCAGTACGTATGCGCTAGACTAGGTCTGTGATAGTGTCCAGTAGGTACTGGTTCCTATGGATTTGTTTTTTTCCTTCGTGGCAACGCTAGCTGATTGAGTACTAGCAGGCTAGCAGTCCTGTGCGCACATGGAAAGTTGGAGTTTGCAACTTTGCATGGCCCCCTAGTAGCTAAAATGAGATGGGCATCCAGGGACCCCGTGGGGACCTGGACTCGTGACAGACGACTACGCAGGGTCAAGACAACGCCGTTTATAACGCCGTGTTTCCTGACTGCAGCATCTGTCAGCTTTAGGTGATGAAGCCGATGTCGTCGAATGATGATCTAACGACTGTGTGCAGATTGGGTAGCGGCCGCCCACGGGTGGTTAGCTACCAGCGGTGGTAGGAGGTTATTTTTATATATATATATATATATATATATATATATATATATATATATATATATAATAATGGTGTACCTTCACAGCTTATGACAATAGAAACAACACAGTACAAGACTTCCATGCTAAGGATAATGGGAAAAGAAGACACATGACAGCATCAAGAAAAAAACAAAACAAAAACAAACTAGAGGGGCAAAACAGACCTTATAGTATTTTATGGTCCATGAACTTGCATGTGCTCCTAAATTCCTTTTCCATTCTTCATACTCTGGCATTGTGAAAAATGATATGGTATCATTTCTCTTAGTGGCCTGGATAAGTGAGTTCAAGAATCATTATTACTGCCAAGCATTCACTTTACATATTACAGATCTAGAGAATATAAATCCTCCAATTCAAATATTGAAAGTACAGAAAAGCTACACACAGATAAACACCAACTGTCACCTACCTTGATAATTGGAGTGATGAACTCAACCATGAAAGATTTAACTTTAAGAAGAGATGGCCAGAATGAGTGGATGAAGTTGATCAACAATCCCTTGATGTGGGAACCATCATGGTCCTGAATTTATTTGTCAAAAGTCAGAACAAGCGAACAATCAAGTTGAGTTTGATTATTTCATAAATAACTGAAGTTGCCGTATGCCTAACCTGATCAGTCATTATCATGAGATGGCCATATCTCAAGCCTTTGGTGCTATCATACTGCTTTCCATGCTGCAAACCAAGTATTTGCTTTATGTTCTGAATTTCTGCGTTCTCCATAATTTGCTTGTGGTTTGCTTCTCTAACATTTAATAGCTTTCCCCTGAGAGGAAATACACCATAGTGATCTCTCCCAACCACAGCTATGCCAGACATCTGCAGGGTTAAAGGCACAGCATTTCAGTCCGGTAGTTGAAGTACACATTGTGCTATATCAGCAACTAGCAAGTTTAGAGAACTCACAGCAAGAGCTTTTGCTGAATCGCCTTCAGTTAGAATCAATGTGCACTTGTCTGAGTCCTTACCACCAGCTTCATTTGCATCTTCAAGCTTTGTTAGGCCTGAAATTCTCGACTTCTTGCTTCCATCAGTCTTCTTTAGTTCTTTGCTTAGTTTGAATTCAGCCCAGGAAAGCACATTGCTCACAATACCGTTTTTCTCAACTGCAATCGTACAAGGTAAGCATTGTCATTGCTGATGCGGCCAAACTACAGGTTGGAAGCTAATACAGTGCATTGTATCACATACCTCCCTTGAGGAAATCAATAGGAAGCTCGCACTTTGACCCAAAGCTTCCCTGTCGAGTGGTCAAGGTCTCCTTGGTCTGTGAGTCGAAGGCGGGGTTGTCAATGAGGGCATTAACAAAGACCCACAGATGGTTCTTCACATTATGCAGTTTCATGTTTGCATTCTTTTTTTTCTTATTCACAATGCTCATCACATAGTTGGCAACTTGGTTGGTCACATAATCAACATGAGTTCCACCCCTTACTGTTGCAATTCCATTGACAAAGCTGACCTGCAATAGCACAACAAGTGCTTAAAATGGAAGTGGAGCCACAACAAGAATCTGCCCGCAGATAACACATAACCTTAAGTTACCTGCTGAAACTGTCCTTCACTCGGTGTAACACACACTTCCCACCGTTCATTTATTTGCTTAAAAATCCTGAAAGTACAAACAAAATCTGAATGATCAGAAACATCCCATAATAAGTTTTGTTAATAGACATCACCCTAACTGATGTTCAAACGAAATCAATACAAACCTTTGTTTTGGGTCACCATCAACAGACTTAATATACATGTCCACATAGTCAGAGAAGCTCTTTACAGGCAACTTCTCACCATCCATTTCAACCTTCACCGTTTTGCCAAGAGTTCCTGCCATGTCAACAACTCTTTTCCTCATAAGGGCAACTACATCATCTTCTAGATGGGTCATGTTGAACTTGGCCAGGTCGGGCTTGAAGGTAACCCTGGTCCAGTTCTCCCCCTGCTTGCATTTTGTAATCTGGGGCTCTGACTTCTTCCCCATGTTTTCAGAGAAAACCTGCATTTGTATTCATGTGGCATCACACTCTGTATCTAGATATTTGGCACAGCGGACCTTAACAGAACAAAATGAATAGAGATATTGAGTTTGCTGCCGGTAGACTCTTAACTACGTGTGACTTTTATGGTTGATACTAAACCATACTAACAATAGTGGACTCTTAACTGTTTAAGCACGAAATTGTCACGATCCACAAATTAACGTTATAACAAAGAACTATAGTAGATCAGTACTAAAGTTGAAGTAATCTGCAAAATAACTTGCAACATAGAGTACAAAATTAAGGACCTAATCACTCCAAACATTTAGCAATAGGATAGGAAGAGTGGAGAAATTCCATTCTCACCAGATTATAAACTGACAACAGAAGGCACTTAGTTTTAATAATCGCATGGCTAGTTGACAGAACTAACAAATCAGAAGCCAATAATAAAATCTAAACTCTAGTGTGGTTTTTTCAGATCTGCCCGACCTTTCTTTCCTGAACCAGTCTGCACCGTAATAGCAACAGAAAAGGCAAAATAAGCGTGCGAAGAGCAGCCAAAAGAGCCAAAACATCTCACCTGCTTGTACTTCTTCAGGCGATGCCCATCCGCGGTCTCGATGACAAACTCGGTGGAAAAGATATTGGTGAGCTTGGCGCCGTACCCGTTCCGCCCGCCGGTGGTCTTCTTCTCGTTATCGTTGTAGTTGCTGCTGGTGAGGAGGTGGCCGAAAATCAGCTCCGGCACGTAGACGCCCTCCTCCTGGTGGACCTCGACGGGGATGCCGTCGCCGTTGTTGTACACGGAGACGCAGCAGCCCTCGACGTCGATCTCTACCTTGAGCGAATTCATCCGGGGGTCCCGCTGCTTGTTGTCGGCGGCGTTGACGAGGATCTCGTCGAAGATCTTGTAGAGGCCCGGCACGTAGGTGACCGGGCGGTTCACCATGGCG
The DNA here is from genome assembly GCA_947561735.1 of Cenchrus americanus. Lineage (NCBI taxonomy): Eukaryota > Viridiplantae > Streptophyta > Magnoliopsida > Poales > Poaceae > Cenchrus > Cenchrus americanus. The sequence goes on along the minus strand of OX387241.1, from coordinate 23,666,395 downwards.
CCGCCCTCGTAGACCCAGAGCGTCTGGGTGTGCTTCTCCACCGAGCCGACGTAGGTGTCGGGGCGCAGCAGGATGTGCTCCAGCTGAGTCTTCTTCTGGTACATCTCCTCGATGGTCTTGCCGCCGGCGGCGGCGTTGTGGCCGGAGCTGGAGTGGAGAGGGCCCGTCATGGCGGCGCCGCGCGGCACACGGAGGTCGTGTGCCTGCGCTAGGGTTTCGGGTGGGGCGGCGAGCGGTGGTGGGGGAATTGGGGATCTGGGGGTCGAGACTTGAGAGGGGAAAGAGGGGGGGTCGGGGGGTTTAACGAAGCCGAAGGGGTGCGGCAACGGTGCTGGGATTCGAAATTTTTTGAATTTTGGGTGCGGGAGACCCGCGGTGGGCTGGGGAACGGACGTTGGCGATCGCGGGGGAGGGATCGTGCGGCGGAAATTGAACCCGCGGGGGTTATCCAGATGCTTCTCTCGGACTCTGACCGTCTGACGCTCCAGGAACAAGTGGGGTGCGTGTGGACACTTGCTTGACTCCGCTGTGGCCTGTGGGCAGCGGATTTGGCCATTTGGGAATGTTGGTAGGGCCCAACTGTAAGGGGCTCAGTTGAAATGTCGACGTGATTAGCTTCCAAGACAAGCTTAAGGTATTCTTTGGCTTGGTTTACGGTGGGTTGGTTTGTTCTTAGAGAAAATCTTGTCAATTTACGACACGATAAGCCAAACGAACAGGGCGAAAGCCGCTTAGGGTAAAGAGAAAGGTCATCGGACACCAAATCTCTGTTCGGCCTATAACACGTCACACGGTCACAGTATCATTCGGCTTCGGCCACCGTGGACGGCAAGTTACACGCTCGTACTACGTGACACATTCGTGCTGCTTCATATCCTTTCTCGAGTGTTCGCGCGTTGCACGCAAAGCTCTTTTCCTTCCTCCGAGTCCGAGCTTGTGTGAGCATGGGCCATATGCCGGGACGGGGCGTCTCTGCGGCGCCGGAACACGAACCACCATAATGCTCTCCGGTGTTGCTCGTGCATCCGTGGAGCAACCAGCAAGCACGCTCTCCACACAAAGGGAGTACTACCGATAGGTCACATGCTGCAAGCTTCAGCTCGGTGCTCAGGTGGGGACTGGGGCACGAAATTGGTTGTTTTTCTACCAGTGGCGCGCGAATAGCACATACTCCTACGACAGTGCTAACACTATAAAATTCCAAAAAAAAATGAAGCAATTGTCACAAAGAAAGTGCACAAGCAGCCATATTATGATGAGTATATTTTACATTGGAGATATAATATGAAACTCAGGGAAGGATGCAAGTGGGTACTCAACCCACTCAATGGTGTTTTGTGATTTTATCTTAAAAAATTAGTGTTTTGTGAGTCAGCTGATTAGTTAGGTTGACTTTCCACTTTAGTTCATTTCTCCTCCAAAATTATTTAAGCAAAATACCATTCTAATTTATTTTATCAATATTTGAGTGGACCTGAATAACAAAATCTTTTTAATGCCTGGACATTTTCATACTCCTATGTATATATGTGGAGTTGTTACAGGATTTTGGGAAGGAAGCGGAAAGGGTGGGGTTAGCTATGCGACGATGCTCCTAAAATAGGAACTCCACAGGGCAAGTCTGATGCTTCCAAAGGTCAACGTCGACTGCGATAGCGAGGATGAAGATGACTGCGCGCAAAGGGAGCGAGAGACCGAGGAGAAGACTCACTCATTTCAACACTTTCATATGTTCCAAAGAATAACAACCGTGTCGAATCCACTAAGGTCTCCGGTGCTACCCGAACACACAGCGAGACACATTGACAACAACCGTGCCAAATCGTCTCGCAACACCGGCCATGCGCGGAGCAACCAGCAACTCGCGAAATATACTGACTGGTTGGTCACGGGCTGCAAGTTTCTCTTGGTCTCCTTCAACTTATGTGGCGCACGAAATTGGTTTTTTTACCAGTGGCACGCGAAGAGCACATACTCCTGCGACGGTGCTAACATTACGAAATGTGTGACCATTGGACAAATGTACAACAAGATAATCTTGTAACAATCAAAAAAAGGCAAAGAAAATGGAAGCAGTTGTCACGGAGAAAGAGCACAACAAACCATATTATGGTGGGTATATTGGGGCGTGTTTGATATGCCGGCTCTGGAAGGCCTGGCCAGCGAACCAGGCTCTGGCCAGCCAGAGCTCGGTCCGGAAAGGCCAGGGGCCTTGTTTGATGTTTTTGCACCAACTGAGCCTGGCTGAAGCCTTTTTCTTGTTTGATTCGGAGTGTGGAGCCTGGTCAAAGGGCAACTAACTGCAACTACCAATGTGTGATTGTGTTTGATTCGGGCTGAGCTCGGTTGGTGCAACTTATTTCATAGGAAGAGGAGAAGGTAGCAGTTTCCCTCAATGTGCTTACATTACTAATTACAAAACAACATTACAAGCGATCAAATAATTACAGAGAGGTGACATAAATGAACATAAGCAACCCTAAAATAATAATAAACTTGATAATTGCTATGAAGAGCGAGGCACAATTTTCCACTACCAGGGAAATGCGGACCGATTTTAGGAACATCTCCTTCAACGAAACAACGGGTTCACCGAGTGAACTCTAGATAAGAAGCAATTGCCTCTTCTTTGCGGTTGAAGCTCTTGTAGCGAGCGGTTGTGGAAGGCAAGTAACTGTTGATGACATGCTACCCAATTTTGATAAACCCCGGGCTTCCGACCTCTCGTACACTACATACCATGTCATTGCTCCTTCAAAACCAAAGCAACAAAGAGTTTAGAAGCATAATGGAGATAAAAATATTGCCTCGGTATATAGGAGATCAATGGGTACATGTGAACCATGGAAACGTCAAATTCACATGGTCCATAGTTGAATACTTGGACCATGGATGAATTTGACGTTTTGATGGAATGCATGACAAGCAATAATCATAGATCATATCATCATAGGCTAAAAGATAGGAAACTGTGGCCTCAGGTAAATAAATGAGTAGCAAATGTTTCATGGCAGCCATGGAACCATGTGAGAGGTCCAGCCCCAGTTTGAGAAACATGGGCATGGACGTCTCACAAGGTTTGATGGATGTCATGATAGATAAATGGTGAACAGGATCATCATCGACCTGACAGTGGAACTGGAACATGCAAAAGTGGCCTCAGACTACTTGAACTTGGAGCAAAAGTGAAACAGAACTTTCATGACAGTCATTGAACCGGGGGACACATCCATCCCAAGTTTGGAAACATGGGCATGGATGTGTCTCACGGTTTGATGAGAGACATGAGTAATATATAAGCTCCAGTCATCATAGGCCAAAAAATGAAAGAACAGAAAATATTTGCCTCAGATTATATGTTTTTCAATCATATGACATGGACTTGGAGCATAATGGCAACTGGTGGACAGTAGGAAACATAAGTATAAGAAGAAGAGTATGACACAGTTCTTGTCTACCATATCACCGGGGGACACATCGATCCCAAGTTTGGAAACATGGGAATCGATGTGTCCCACGGTCAGATGAGAGACAAGAGTAGGGATAACAAGCCCAAAAGGTGAACAGATAACAAGCACAGAATCTTGTCAACCATGTGACCATGCGACACATCGATCCCAAGTTTGGAAACATGGGAATCGATGTGTCGCATGGTCGATGGGAGACAAGAGTAGGGCTACGGTACACTAAAACAAATAACAAAGAGCAAGTTCCTCACAAGGCCATGTCATCATTTATGGGATATATGGAATCATCATAGGCAAAATTAATAACCCAGCCAAAAAGGTAAACAGATAACAAGCACAGATATAACTGAATCAATCAATTACTGCCATGAAACAGACAGTAGCAAAAATGGCAGACAACAGCCAAAATAACAGAAGCATCAACACATTCAGTACCAGAGTAAGCCAACAGAGGCTCCAATTACATAGTTTTGCTCACAATGAGTGAGCCAAATGTAGTTTTTACTCACATAAAGTGAGCCAAAATGTAGTTTCTTTAGTTAGCCACAATCCCACTAACTAAACCAAAAGGTCAGCCCTCCACCATGCAAAGGTTCTACCCAAAATATACATCACCATCTAGACAGGTGCTGGTCGGCCACTAACCATGCACGAGATTCTAGCCAAAATATACATCGAAAAAGAGAGAGGCTACCACGGAACTACATGCGGTAGTTCTTGGCAAGATAGGTCCTCAACCATATGGCCCTGTGTGGGCTTGACATCCGCACAAAACCGATAGCGGTGGCCTTGTGCTCAAGTAGGAAGGTGTAGGCAACAATCAAGGCATCGGTCTTGAACTCGGTCATTTCCATGACGGCAAGATAGAGGTACGGGTCAACATGTGCAAGCTTTTCGTCTTGATTATAGCATTGGCAACATTGTTGATAGCATCATTCATGTTAGTCATCATTAGGATCTCTTCTTCGGTGAAAGTGCCCCTCTTCCTCTTACCACACACACTTTCGGACACTCGGAACGGTGGTCTTGCCACACTCAAATGTAGTTTTATCCCTATCGCCCTCTGCTTAAGCCCCACACTATCTTCCTCCGGCTTTACGGTCGGACTATCCGCCTTGTTGACACCCAAAGGTTCATTAGAACCTAAGGCAAACCTACAAGTAGCCAAGGTACTACCAAAGAGAGTCTCCAACTCAAAGTAGAACCTAATTGGAGTGTTAAGGTACTCGGCATCCTTAGGGTGGTCCGAAGAGAGGGCACACGGTTTAGAAGAGAGAAGCACACGGTTAAGAAGAGGGGCACGAGAAAGAGATTCTTCGGACATGGGTAGGTACCTTGCAATGACCTAGGTAGTGGTCTTGTTCTAGCATTATGGCACAAGTATCTTCATCAAATGATGCCCCACTAAGTTCCTTGACCTAGCTATCTTAGACCACTTCTCGCTTCCACTTCCTCAAGTGATTGTACACCGAGTTGCACTAATAGGGACCCCCTTGTACTCGGTAACTAACCTAGCTACCGCATTAACATCTTTATCCTTGTAGGTCTTGTCGGTCTTAGACCCATTACTAACAATCCGGGCCATCCTCCCGAGGACAAACCCCGAAGTGTTGTTATTCTACCTCATAGGGCCCGCCGCCTGCGGCGCAGGGGCAGCCTCGGCATCTACCGGGTCTACAACAAGGAGGGACGGCCATGTTGACGGCAGCTACAAACCCCTCTTGGGCATCAAGGTCAATTGCGGACATCCTATCATTATAAAAATTAGGGAATGAACAATAATTGCAGCTCAATAAATCAATCAATTACCGAATAAGAAATGTTTGGTCTCGGACATTGAAGCGTCCCCTCATCAGAGGTGACTAAATGTGACACAAATACCAGTCCCAGGAGGCTGGTAACACATTTATTACAACAGGTGGAATCAGTCTTTTACATCACGGCGACACAAAGGGCACGGTAGTGCCAACGCAACAAGGAACAACACAAACGCTAACGACCACACTACAATAGCAAAGGCTTCCATAGCCTCCTCAGAGTACCACACCATGGAAGCTTTCGGTAGGGCCCTGGGTACACAGGCACGGTTGGGTGTAGGGCACGACCTACTCAACGTCTTCGGGAATGTAATCGGAATCCTCCTCCGTAAAATAGTTAGTAAAACAAGGGTGAGCACATACGTACTCGGCAATTCCAACCCCACCCACGGAGGGGCTTATAAACGAGAATCATGCATAAGGTATAACAAGGATCGAGTTAAGGTTCATTTAGCAAACTTACACATGCAGGGGTTCATCTCAAAAAGGTTTTCTCAAATCATTTTCATAACCCAAGTAACTCACTTGTTTTAGGAAAACCACTTGTGGATCTACCGGACTTCCCGTCCGTCGTAGCCCGTGCACACACCCACACACACACACATCACCTGGTAAACAACTCACGCCGAGAAAACATCCCATCCCAAGCACTAGTTTTTGTGACCACACCGTGACTCGTCCAATACCGTGGACACGGCTATTCGAATAGGTTTGACACTGCGAGAGGTTGTACATCTTTACCCACAAGTAGGGTACCGCCACACGAACACCTTAGTGTCGGTGCGGATCCTATCAAAGCCATTACCCACCTTAGCTAACACTACGAGCCACCACGGAAGCACCCAAGGGGTTATCCCACATAACCGGGGCGTACCTCACACGGAGCGTACCCCTACTCCTTGGTCTCCCGCTGCTCACCCGCACACCGGATGGCAAGTAGATTAACTAGTGGGGTTTATGCTAAGCCGTTGCCACATACAACGGTCGAGTGGTTGTACGATGATTTGGGTCGGGTGAGATGGCACGCAACCCGGTCCTTAACCGACAAGATGGACAACTCCCAACACGCTCAACCACACAGGTACGAGCTCACCCATACTCCTGACACACACGTCCATCCCGTCTACCCAGTTCTTTACTCATTTTTCCAAACATATCCCATTTCTGTTTTGAAAGCACTCACACATTTTTAAAGCACTCATTTAGGCCAAAACATGGTTCAATCATAGCAATCAAGGGTGGCTATCCTACCATGTTTTTGCAGTAAAACAATATGCAATTTATAAAACGGGTATAGGTTATATTTATAAAACTAGGACGAAGCATGCATCAAAGGATGAGATTGGACTTGCCGTCTTCGAAGTCTTCGGGGAGTACGGCTCGGCGTTCGGGACCTCGGGCTCCTGCTCGCGTAGTCGGCTTCGATCTCCGGCTCGGGGTACCTTACTCCGTCTACTCCGTCGGCTATGGCATACACACAAACAAGCAAGCAATATTAGCACACACGGTTCGGCGGAGCTCGGGGAGGGGGAAGTGAGCGGAGAGGGGTATTTATAAGCCCTTGGAAAGGGGTTGGTTCGGCGGGGGGTGCGGTAATGTTTGGTCTTAACCGGGAAGGAAGGGCGTGTATGAAAGGCTAGGTTAAGGAGGGGTTATAGGTATTTAAGGACCTATTCGTAATTTATATTAATGGGGAAAAGGGGGTGATTGTAATAATATAAGCTTGATTAGGGCTCGATTTGTAAATTATTTGGGGTCCGACAGTATTTAATCTATAATTAATTATTGATCTAGGGTCTATTTGAAAGAATAAAGAAAGGGGGAATAGGGGCGGGGGCTCTTTAGGAAAAAGAAAGGAGGCGGGGGGTTTTTGGCCTATAGGCCTTCTTCTTCCTTGCGAACGAACGAGAGAGGGGGGCGGACCGTGCGGGGAGGCCGGCGGTGGGGGGTGCCCGCCGGCGGCTCCGGCCACGGCGACGGCCGGGGACGAGGGGAAAAGAGAGAGGAGGGCGTGGGGAACCTATTCCCGTGCTCACCTCGAGCTATTGCGCACGGTGGAGGGGCTCCACGGGGAGGCGGTGGCGCGGCGGCGGTGCTAGGGGGCGGCGGCGGCGCGGAGTTCGGGGAAGAGGGGAGGAGGCGCGGTGAGGGGCGTGCTGGTGTGGTGTGGCGGGCCGGGGAGGCCGTCGGCCCCCTTTTATAGGCGGCGAGAGGCGGTTCGGGGAAGGGGAGATATTTTCACGGCGAGACCGCCGGCGAGCTCGGGTTCCTTCTCGAACTCCGGCCGGCTTTGCGGCGACCAACGATGGGACGGCTCGGCGGGTCAACTTGTGGCGGGCGGCGCGTCTAGGGGCGGCGCGGGCGGCGTCTTGTGGCGGTGGTGGCGGAGCCGGCGGGGGCCGAGCGCGGGGTGGCGGCGGCGGGGGCGGCGGTGTGGTGGTTGGGCGAGGGCGGAGTAAAGGCGGCGTGTGGTCGCGTCGCGGGGCCGAGGTGGCGTCTTGGGAGGTAGCGGGGCGGTCGGGTCGTCGCGTGTCGGCTGCGCCCGGCCGGCCGGCGGCGCGGGGCCGGGCGGCGTGCGGCGCGGCGGCGAGGGGGCGGTGGCGTGTTGGAGGGGAGGGGGGGAGCCGGCGCGGTCGGGTGCAGGCGCGCGGGCCCAATGCGGGCGTCAACGGCGCGGGCGCGAGGGGCACGGGCGCCGCGGCGCGCGTGTCCCGCCGCGGGGAGGGCGCGGGCGCGCGGCCGGGGAGGAGGAGCGAGGGAAGAAGAAAGAGAGAAGAAAGGAAAGAAAGAAAAAGAAAAAGGAAAAGGGGAGAAGAAAAGGAAGAAAGGAGAGGAAAGGAAGAAAAAGGAAAATGGGGAGGAAAATTAAGAAAAGAGGAGGAAAAATAGGAGAAGGGATTTTGGAAAAAAATCCGGAAAATTGTCGGGGGAAAATTGGGAAGGGTTTCGCGGGGTTTTTCCCGGTTTTCGAGCGTCGGCACATTTTTCGGGACGGCGGTGATGGCGAGGCGGACCGGTCATCGGGACCGCGGCGTGCGCGGGATTCCGGCCGGTGGCCGACCGCGGCGTTGGGAAGGCGCGCGGGGGTGCGGCCGGGATGCGGTGCCGGCGGGGAATCGCGGCACGCGCGTCGGGGGGAGAGAGAGAGAGAGAGAGAGAGAGAGAGAGAGAGAGAACGGTGGCTAGGATTTGAATGGTAATTGAGCTCGCCGGGTCGGTTTTTGAAATTACGCATGATTTAGTAGGTGATTTATTTAGAGCTAAAAACGCGGGCGTTACAAACCTACCCCACTTAAAATGAATCTCGTCCTCGAGATTCGGCTAAGTCTCGAATAGGTGGGGGAATTCTTTCCTCAGTGCATCCTCTCGTTCCCACGTGGCTTCTTCCACCCCGTGTCTACTCCATTGGACTCTCGCACACCCGTACTTCGACGTTCTTGTCCGCTTGACCACAGTGTCTAAGATCTTGACGGGCATCTCCTGGTACCTAAGGTCTGGCTGTAGATCGATGGTCTCCACTGGTACTCGCTTTTCTTCCAGAACCTTCAAGCATCGGCGTAGCTGAGAGATGTGGAATACTGGGTGTATATCTGACATTTCCTCGGGTAGCTCCAGTCGATATGCTATCGCTCCGACTCTCTTGAGCACTTTATACGGGCCGATGTACCGAGGGGCCAACTTTCCGTGTACTTGAAATCTTCGAGTCCCTCGGATGGGTGAAACCTTGAGGTAGGCGAAGTCTCTCGGGTTGAAGCTCGCTTCACGCCTTTTCTTGTCCGCGTAGCTCTTCTGTCGGGACCGAGCGGCTTTCAACTTTTCTCGGATATCGCCTACTCGCTCCTCGGCTTCCTTTATAAGTGCGGGCCCAACCGGGGCACGCTCTCCTACCTCTCGACCACATCGGGGGTGTCCTACATTTTCTCCCGTATAGTGCTTCGAATGGCGACATTCCCGGACTTGCTTGGTACCCGTTGTTGTAGGAAAATTCTCGCATAAGGCGAGGCTCTGCTCCCAATCCTTGCCGTAGGTGAGGACGCGAGGCTCTCAACATATCTTCCAAAATTTGATTCACCCTTTCGGTCCGCCCGTCCGTCCGTGGGTGGTACGGCGAGCCGAAGTCTAGCTTGGTGCCCATGGCTTTGTGCGAGCTTTTCCCGAACCTAGAGGTGAACTCGGGTCCCTCTATCCGAGACTATTCTCGCTAGGCACTCCATGCGGCTTCACTATATTTTCTATGTAGAGTTTCGCCAACTTCTCTCCACCATAAGTGGTCCGTACGGAGTAGAAAGTGAGCGACTTTAGTGAGTCGGTCCACGATCACCCATATGGAGTCATGTCCCTTCGAGTCCTTGGCAACCCTACTACGAAGTCCATACCTATCTCATCCCACTTCCATACCGGGATTGGTAAAGGTTGCAACAGTCCTGCTGGCTTCTGATGTTCAGCTTTGATCCTCTGACAAGTGTCACAGTGGGCGACGAACCGTGCAATGTCTGCCTTCATCCCATTCCACCAGTACTTCTGCTTTAAGTCCATGTACATCTTGGTGGATCCCGGGTGAATGGAGTATGCTGAGTTGTGTGCCTCATCCATGATGGTCGTCGGAAATCTCCACCTTCGGGCACGCATATCCTGTTTTTTGTACCACGGGGTGCCTTGGTCATCTACCCCGAAGTCGGGGGCCTTGTTTTCCCCGGTATGCTTACGGATCTTCATCAGATTTTCATCGGCCTCTTGGGCCTTCCGGATCTTTTCCTCTAGGGTAGGCTGAACACTCGGTGGCGGACGTAGCCTTGGGGGACGATGTGTACGTTGAGTCGGGCCATCTCCTCTTGCAACCGGGCACTTTTAGGGGCTTCCTTCTCGTAGGTTTTCCGGCTTAGGGCATCCCGCTACTACATTGGCCTTTCCGGGTGGTAGTGAATCTCTAGGTTATAGTCCTTGACTAGCTCTAGCCATCTTCTCTCGCCTTAGGTTCAGGTCGGGGCCGGGTGAAGATGTATTTTAGACTCTTGTGGTTGGTGTAGATCTCACACTTGTTTCCGATCGGATAGTGTCTCCGCATCTTCGGGGGCATGTACCACGGCTGCGAATTCCAGATCATGGGTGGGATAGTTCTGCTCATGGGGTTTGAGCTGGCGGGAGGCATATGCCACTACCTTCCCATCTTGCATGAGAACACATCCCAACCCTTGTCGGGAGGCGTCGCAATACACGACAAAGTCCCGTTGAATGTCTGGCAGGGTCAGCACTGGGGCTGTGGTCAACCTCTTCTTCAACTCTTGGAAACTTCTCTCGCAGGCCTCGGTCCAGTTAAACTTCTTCTCTTTCTTGAGCAGCTCAGTCATGGGTCGAGCGATCCCGGGAGAATCCCTCGATAAATCTCCGTAGTACCCGGCTAAACCTAGGAAACTCCTGATCTCACTCACGTTGGTTGGTTGCTGCCAGTTGGAGACTGTCTCAACTTTCCCGGGGTCTACAGCTACTCCTTCTGCAGTCAGAATGTGCCCAAGGAAGGATATCTTCTCTAGCCAAAATTCACACTTGCTGAACTTGGCGTATAGCTTGTGTGCCCTCAATTTTCCCAGTACTACTCGAAGATGTTGTTCATGCTCCTCCATGCTCTTGGAATAAACAAGTATGTCGTCAATGAAGACCACGACAAACTTGTCCAGCTCTTCCATGAACACCTTATTCATGAGGTTCATGAAGTATCTTTGGTGCATTGGTTAGTCCAAAAGACATCACCGTGAACTCATATTGCCCGTAGCGAGTGACAAAGGCGATCTTGGGGATATCACTTTCCCCGATCTTGAGCTGGTGGTACCCCGATCTTAGATCCACCTTCGAGAAATACTTGGCTCCCTTCAGTTGGTCAAACAGGTCATCTATTCTGGGAAGAGGGTACTTGTTTTTAATAGTGACCTCGTTCAGCGAGCGGTAGTCTACGCACATCCTCATGCTCTTATCCTTCTTCTCCACGAAAAGCACTGGGGCTCCCCATGGTGACGAACTTGGTCTGATGAACCCACTTCGCTGGAGTTCTGCTAGCTGCTTCTTCAATTCTGCCAACTCAGGGGCTGCCATCCTATAGGGTCTCTTGGCTATGGGAGAGGTTCCAGGGATAAGGTCGATTACGAACTCTATGTCCCTGTCGGGTGGCATTCCAGGGAGTTCTTCGGGGAACACATGCGGGTATTCTCGTACTATCGGGACATCTTCTATGGACTTGGCTTCTATGTTGAAAACCATTATATCCGCCTGTGTCCCCGGGTGTGGCGGAGTCACTTGTATCCCGCTCGGGTTGGTCGGGTGCACTACTTTATCGGCGCAACTTATGAGGCCATGGTGTTGGCTTAACCAGTCCATACCAAGGATCACATCTATCCCCTTGGATTTCAGTACTACCAGGTCTGCTAGGAACTCTACCCCACTTAAAATAATCCTTACCCGGGGGCATCCCAGTTGACACTTAATGTCACCTCCGGGTGTTCGAGTTATTAGGGGTGCTTTGAGTAGTACTGTGGGTATGCTATGCTTTTCCACAAAGCTTGAGGATATGAATGAGTGCGATGCTCCCGAATCGAATAGTATGGTAGCCAAAGCCGAGCCGACCGGGGGAACTCACCGAGTACTACGCCTGTGCTTCCTGTGCTTCCTGCGCATTGATGTGATTCACCCGGCGCGTCCATATGATCGCCGGGGCCGCCTCATCCGCCGGTTGCTTGGTGTTGTTGCCGAAGTTGTTGTTGCTTTGCGCACCGGCATGCGGTTGGCTCGACGCAAGTGGCCTTGGCCCGTTCACCGAGTTGGAGTAGGTGGTGGTGGGCGGCTTTTTAGCGTAGGGGCGGTTGGCGATGAAGTGCCGGTTTCTCGGCGGTTGAAACACACTCGGGAGCCGTTCTTGTTGTTGTTGGTAGTGATCCGGTGGTGTTGTTCGCGGGGGCTTCATGGCATTCGGTTGTAGGAGGGCTTGAAGCGGGCTGCGGGGGCTTGTGAGCTCGTGGCTTGGGGTTGGGTTCGTGCATCGCATCGGAGCTTGGAACCCGAACATGGGGTGTCCAAAGTTTCTCGGCCTCCGGGACCGCTCCTGCTTGCTTGGCCTTGTGTTCCACGAACTTACGCTTGTTTTCCTTCTTCTCTTCGGCCTTTGCTCTCTCTGTGAGTATTGCCATGTTCATAAGGGTGTTAAAGTCGGGTAAATCCGAGGAGTCGGCGGTGTCCTCGGTTCGGAGTCGGCCCCTTCTTGAACATCTCTTGCTTTTTGGAGTCTTTATCCACCTCCTCGGGGGCATAGCGTGCCGGCTCTATGAAGCGGTACGTGTACTCCTCCACAGACATGTTGCCTTGGCGGAGTTCGCGGAACTCGTCCGCCTTCCGCTTCAGTGTGGCCTCCGGGATGTGGTAGCGGCGGAACTCCTCCACGAATTCATCCCATGTGATGGCGGAGGGATCCTTGGCGGCGGCGCGGTAATTTTCCCACCGGGCTAGGGGCGTCCCGGTGAGTTGGTGAGCCGCCGGGAGAACCTTGTCATGGTCCTCGCGGTGGAGGGGCTCCGGTTCCCTCGGGATGGCTCTCGGCCAATCGTCGGCGTCCAAAGGATTCACCGACCCCGCTAAAGGTGGGCGGTTTAGTCCCGAGGAACTCGATCGGCTACTCATTCATGCTCATGGCACGGGGTCTTGGGCGGTTGATGGCATTGAAGATAGCCTCCATCGGGACGGTCTGGTTGGCTAAGACTTGAGCCAAGTCAATAGGAGGGGGTGGTGGTGGCGGAACCACGTTCTCTCCTCCCTCTTCATTTTGGTTAACTTCCGGTCGTGGGGGCGCTCCCTCCGATCGGCTTGCGATCCCTCGGCGTCCGACCGGTGGGTCCCGACAGGCGCCCGGGAAACCATCCGTAAAGAAGCGGGTTTCTAAGAGATCTAGTTTTATGTGATGTTTAAGTGGATTATAACGGATTTATTTTGAAAAGGCGGGGTTTATTCGCCGGTAAGCACACAACAAGCACATAACAAACAAGCAAGCACAAACGAGTTTTTATTACAAACCAGCGAGGAGGATACATCCCGACTACGCGGACACACTACACGACTAAGGACTAAGGGCGCGACTTGGACCGGTACGTCTTCATTCCCCGGGTCTTGGGGCACACTACTCGCGAGGGGAGGCGTCGTCTTCGGGGTCGAGTGTTCTTCCAGCGGAATGAGCAACTCGTCATCGTTTCCGCCTTCGGGGTCTCCGTTTTCCTGAGGCTGTGCTGCGGCTTCAGTGGTAGCTGTTGGGGGTTCGGTGGCTGCTGGTGGTGCTGGTGGGACTTCTATGGTTCCTCCCCATCCTACAAGGGGTGTTCCCAGCAGGACTTGAGCTTCTCCGATGGCTGGAACGGGCGTTCCGCCATGGGTCCATTCTTGCATGCGTTGGTCCTGGATTCTCCTGAGGCTTTCCTGGGCAACAGCTTCACTGCTTATGGCGGCTGCGGTCCTTGCTTCAGCTTGAGCCACTCGGACTTGGTGCATCCGCACTGTGACTTCAGCTTGCTCGGCCCGGCTGATCTCCGTTCCCTCAAGTGCCTGGCTCGGTCATCAAAGAGCTTGTCCGGGGAGACAAGGTAGGCGACTACGTGGTATAGCGGGTCTTCTTGGTGGCGACGTCGTTCCGGGTTCCTCATGCGGGCTTGCCAAACCGGGGGTTCGATGGCGGGAGGGAAGTATCTCATCGGTGTGGGGACGAGGTGTTCCTCGTAGATTCGGCACAGGTAGCGGAGGGCTTTTCTGAGGGCCAAAGGGTAGGTATCCCGGTGTCGAAACCCTGTGGCGGTCACGCGCCACGGCTCGATGTTGGTGTGGCGGTTGCTTCTAGCGACGGAGAGGACCACTCGCGGCGAAGAGTGCCGAGTTGCTCGTACTCTCTGCTGTAGTACCTAGGGCGCTCAGTGATACCGAGGCGCTCCAGGGAGTGGATGAGCAGGCGAGCAAAACCAGGCTCCTCCTGGCACACGCCTTGGGTCCATCCATCTTCCGCCATCTGAAAACAAAGATAGGGTTGAACAGGTTGTAGTGGGGTACAAGAGATGGATAACTTTATTTAGTAGGAAGGTTGGGGTACATCCTTCGGGGTACACTTATTACTGCTAGGACTCGATTTCTAGCCTAAACACCCTCGTCTCATGGTGATTCTCGCCTCTAGCCGGATACGGCGCTTCTTCGGTGGAAGATCTTGCTCCAGTATCTCATCTTCAGTCTGGGTCCCTTTGTCCCAGTGGGTTTCTTCGGGTTCATCTTCTTTCGTTCGGCTCCTTCGTCTCTCGCTTCTACGCTCCTTTAGTTCATCCCATAGGGCTTTATGGGCCAACAGCGTGCGCTCTCTTTCCCTGAGGTATTCTTGCTTTGTGTTGTGTAGTTCAACTTCTGCTATGGTTGTCTTCACCCTTTCTAGTTCTATCCTCTGTTCTGCTCTTTCCGCTCCGTCGATCCGCTTTGCTTCGATTCTCTGGGCTTGCTCCTGATAAAGGTGGTCTAGGCCTCTGAGGTATATGGATAGGTGGGAAACTGCCTCTTCTAAGTCTTCTTCCTCTCGTTCCAAACCTCTCATGCGATCAATCCACGAGCGTCCTCTTCCTCCGGAGGGCGGAAAGAATCCCATTGGAGTCCTTCGGAGGTGCTGTCTATAAACCACTCGTAGCTGACGCAGGGCCTTCCGAGCAGCCTTGGGGTAGGTGTCGGCAAAGCGAAAACCAGTGGCGGAGACGAACCATGGCTCTATGTCGGGGTAAAGCGTGCTCCTTCCTACGAAGATCAGCAGCTTACACCGAAGGGTGCCGAAGCGTTCGTACTCCCGGTAGACGAACTCTGGCGGATCCCTTACTCCGACGCGCTCTAGGCTGAGTAGCAACAGGTTAGGGAGGCCAGGCTGGACGGGGCAAATTCCTCCGTTCCACTCGGGGTTAGGCATCTGGAAACAGGCAAGAATCAAGGTAAGGATTGAAAAAAAAAGGTGAGTTTAGCAAGGAAAGGTTAGAGAGGGCCAGAGGAGGTCTCGTATCCTAGGGGTCATGTCCTACGGCCAACCTACGGCTCTGATACCACCTGAAGCGTCCCCTCATCAGAGGTGACTAAATGTGACACAAATACCAGTCCCGGGAGGTCGGTAACACATTTATTACAACGGGTGGAATCGGTCTTTTACATCACGGCGACACAAAGGGCACGGTAGTGCCAACGCAACAAGGAACAACACAAACGCTAACGACCACACTACAATAGCAAAGGCTTCCATAGCCTCCTCGCAGTACCACACCATGGAAGCTTTCGGTAGGGCCACGGGTACACGAGCACGGTTGGGTGTAGGGCACGACCTACTCAACGTCTTCGGGAATGTAATCGGAATCCTCCTCTCGTAAAATAGTTAGTAAAACAAGGGTGAGCACATACGTACTCGAAGCAATTCCAACCCCACCCACGGAGGGGCTTATAAACGAGAATCATGCATAAGGTATAACAAGGATCAAGGTTAAGGTTCATTTAGCAAACTTACACATGCAGGGGTTCATCTCAAAAAGGTTTTCTCAAATCATTTTCATAACCCAAGTAACTCACTTGTTTTAGGAAAACCACTCGTGGATCTACCGGACTTCCCGTCCGTCGTAGCCTGTGCACACGCCACACACACACACACATCATCGGTAAACAACTCACGCGGAAAACATCCCATCCCAAGCACTAGTTTTTGTGACCACACCGTGACTCGTCCAATACCGTGGACACGGCTATTCGAATAGGTTTGACACTGCGAGAGGTTGTACATCTTTACCCACGGTAGGGTACCGCCACACGAACACCTTAGTGTCGGCGCGGATCCTATCAAAGCCATTACCCACCTTAGCTAACACTACGAGCCACCACGAAAGCACCCAAGGGGTTATCCCACATAACCAGGGCGTACCTCACACAGAGCGTACCCCTACTCCTTGGTCTCCCGCTGCTCACCCGCACACCAGATGGCAAGTAGATTAACTAGTGGGGTTTATGCTAAGCCGTTGCCACATACAACGGTCGAGTGGTTGTACGATGATTTGGGTCAGGTGAGATGTCACGCAACCCGGTCCTTAACCGACAAGATGGACAACTCCCAACACACTCAACCACACAGGTACGAGCTCACCCATACTCCTGACACACACGTCCATCCCATCTACCCAGTTCTTTACTCATTTTCCAAACATATCCCATTTCCGTTTTTAAAGCACTCACACATTTTGAAAGCACTCATTTAGGCCAAAACATGGTTCAATCATAGCAATCAAGGGTGCCTATCCTACCATGTTTTTGCAGTAAAACAATATGCAATTTATAAAACGGGTATAGGTTATATTTATAAAACTAGGACAGAAGCATGCATCAAAGGATGAGATTGGACTTGCCGTCTTCGAAGTCTTCGGGGAGTGCCGGCTCGGCGTTCGGGACCTCGGGCTCCTGCTCGCAGTAGTCGGCTTCGATCTCCGGCTCGGGGTACCTTCCTCCGTCTACTCCGTCGGCTATGGCATACACACAAGCAGGCAAGCAATATTAGCACACACGTTTCCGGCCGAGCTCGGGGAGGGGAAGTGAGCGGAGAGGGGTATTTATAAGCCCTTGGAAAGGGGTTGGTTCGGCGGGGGGTGCGGTAATGTTTGGTCTTAACCGGGAAGGAAGGGCGTGTATGAAAGGCTAGGTTAAGGAGGGGTTATAGGTATTTAAGGACCTATTGGTAATTTATATTAATGGGGAAAAGGGGGTGATTGTAATAATATAAGCTTGATTAGGGCCTGATTTGTAAATTATTTGGGGTCCGACGGTATTTAATCTATAATTAATTATTGATCTAGGGTCTATTTGAAAGAATAAAGAAAGGGGGAATAAGGGCGGGGGCTCTTTAGGAAAAAGAAAGGAGGCAGGGGGGTTTTTGGCCTATAGGCCTTCTTCTTCCTTGCGAACGAGAGGGAGAGGGGGGGGCGGACCGTGCGGGAGGCCGGCCGGTGGGGGGTGCCCGCCGGCGGCCCGGCCACGGCGACGGCCGGGGACGAGGGGAAAAGAGAGAGGAGGGCGTGGGGAACCTATTCCCGTGCTCACCTCGAGCTATTGCGCACGGTGGAGGCGGCTCCACGGGGGAGGCAGTGGCGCGGTGGCGGTGCTAGGGGGCGGCGGCGCCGTGGAGTTCGGGGGAAGAGGGGAGGAGGCGCGGTGAGGGCCGTGCCGGTGTGGTGTGGCGGGTCGGGGAGGCCGTCGGCCCCTTTTATAGGCGGCGAGAGGCGGTTCGGGAAGGGGAGATATTTTCACGGCGAGACCGCCGGCGAGCTCGGGTTCCTTCTCGAACTCCGGCCGGCTTTGCGGCGACCAACGATGGGACGGCTCGGCGGGTCAACTTGTGGCGGGCGGCGCGTCTAGGGGCGGCGCGGCCGGCGTCCGTGGCGGTGGTGGCGGACCGGCGGGGCCGAGCGCGGGGGTGGCGGCGGCGGGGGCGCCGGTGTGGTGGTTGGGCGGGGGCGGAGTAAAGGCGGCGTGTGGTCGCGTCGCGGGGCCGAGGTGGCGTGCGGGAGGTGGCGGGGGCGGTCGGGTCGTCGCGTGTCGGGCTCCGCCCGGCCGGCCGGCGGCGCGGGGCCGGGCCGGGCGTGCGGCGCCGGCGAGGCGGGGGCGGTGGCGTGTTGGAGGGGAGGGGGGAGCCGGCGCGGTCGGGCACGTCGCGCGGGCCCGCGTGCGGGGCGTCGCCAGCGGCGGCGGGCGGGGCACGGGCGCCGCGCGCGCGTGTCCCGCCGCGGGGAGGGAGCGGGCGCGCGCGGCCGGGGGAGGAGGAGCGAGGGGAAGAAGAAAGAGAGAAGAAAGGAAAGAAAGAAAAAGAAAAAGGAAAAGGGGAGAAGAAAAGGAAGAAAGGAGAGGAAAGGAAGAAAAAGGAAAATGGGGAGGAAAATTAAGAAAAGAGGAGGAAAAATAGGAGAAGGGATTTTGGAAAAAAATCCGGAAAATTGTCGGGGAAAATTGGGAAGGGTTTCGCGGGGTTTTTCCGGTTTTTCGGGCGTCGGCGCATTTTTCGGGACGGCGGTGATGGCGAGGCGGACGGGCATCGGGACCGCGGCGTGCGCGGGATTCCCGGCCGGTGGCCAACCGCGGCGTTGGGAAGGCGCGCGGGGGTGCGCGGCGGGATTGCGGTGCCGGCGGGAATCGCGGCACGCGCGTCGGGGGGAGAGAGAGAGAGAGAGAGAGAGAGAGAGAGAGAGAGAGAGAACGGTGGCTAGGATTTGAATGGTAATTGAGCTCGGCGGGTCGGTTTTTGAAATTACGCATGATTTAGTAGGTGATTTATTTAGAGCTAAAAACGCGGGCGTTACGGACATAGCATGCGAAATACATAAATGTTACACTACATTAGTTCCATGTCCAGGGTCTACAAAATTATTTTACACATCCATAAAATGCAAAGTAATCAAGTCTTAGAAGAACCCCTAGCGACCCACATAGCATTGCAAATGTCATCCCTAACGGACACCATTGCAGGTTCCTCTAGAGGCGGTTCAACGGGATCATCATCTGGCTCAGCACACTGGAATCCTTCCTCAACTGGAACAACAGAGTCCAACCCAAAACCAATAATCCAGTTGTGTAATATGCAGCAGGCTTGCACAAGTTTAACTTGTGTCTGGTAAGTGTGGAAAGATTTGTTGTCTATAATTCTGAACCTCCCTTTAAGTGCACCAAAGGCCCTCTCCACTGTCACCCTTAGTGAAGAGTGTCTAAGGTTGAATAGCTCTCTTGCATTGGTGGGTTGGTTTGTGCTTGAAAACTCACTCAAGTGATACCTAACCCCCCTAAATGGAGGTAAGAAGCCAGTTCTGCATGAATATCCAGCATCTACCAGGTAGTAATGACCTACAATTAGTGGAGAATTAGTGTGCAAGTGTGCAATGTGTGAAAGTGACCATAAGTGCATGTACTAGCTAATGCAGTTACCTGCTGGGACTGTGAACCCATCATTTCTGGCAATGGCATCAGCCAAAATTAGTGCATCATGGGCTGACCCTTCCCAGCCAGCTAGAACATAAGTGAACTTTAGATCAAAGTTCACAGCAGCCATAACATTCTGTGTGGGGTTGGACTTCCTACCCCCGAAAGCTTGTTGCATGCGTCTAGGCACCCTTGCCAACACATGTGTGCCATCAATGGCACCAATGCATTTCTACGAGAGATTAACATGAACAGATGAACATTTGTGTCAAACTTAAGCACGGATGTGCATGTGTTTGAATCACATAGATATGACTTTACCTTTAGATAAGGGAACCATCCGTGGCGCCTACAATCTTAGGGTGTGTGACAAGTGCTTGGAGGCTTGATCATGTCGGCCCTTAATTCACCAATGGCAAACAACACTTGGTGGAAGATTCTTCTCACAGCCTCAATGGACCTCCTAAAGAATTGATGAACTACCCTAAACCTCACATTGTGTCCAACCACAAAAACAAACATGGCCACCTGCTCCTCCACAGACAACCTAATGTCTCGGGAACAAGTTTTCTCGCTCCTAAGAAGGTTGCACAAAGTAAAAAGTGGACTCTTTTCATGCGTAACATGGCAATGCATTCTATATCATTGTAGTTGTACAACATCTCGAGTGTCCTCTGTCTATGCCTCTCGGCTTCAGTCCTAGGGCCATAAGGAATTGGCTCATGTCTTCTAACACGTTTAAGCCTATTAAGCACAAAGGAAACCATCACAACAACCATGACAGCTGCTTGCCTAGCCATCAGATCATGTTCTGCATTTTCAGCCATCTACAATGCATTACAAATGTATAAGCAAATTAAGTAGACCCTGGCTGGCCTCTGAATGTAAGTGCAAGCATTCAAACATCATCAAAAGGCACGGCTGCAACGCAAATATTGCCTCCCAGTGCGCATTGGCTAGTCATCATCGACCATTTATATCGCAAAGGCAAAAACAGTAACAAGATAACTGAAATGAACACCGTAATGAGAGCAATAACAACGATACAGAACAAATACGTCCAAGATTTATCATCACAAAAGGAAGGAACAACAAACAACACATAGATCTGAGCAAAACATTAAACGGTGTAACGAAAGGGGGAGATGTGGATTTACCTCGGTAAGGCCAGAAGGGGAACAGAAGGAGATGGGAAGGAGGTAGCAGATCTGGACGGGGAAGCACAACAGCCACGGATCTACGACCGGAAGAACACCACCTAGCCGGAGAGGAAGAGGAAGAAGACCGCCTCGCCGGAGAGGAAGAGGAAGAAGACCGCCTCGCCGGAGTCCGTCGGAGAGCCGCGCCGCCTGGACGCAGATCCACGCGGGGGAGACGGACAGGAAGCCCGGGGAACACCACGGCCGCGCCGGCAGCGGAGCTTACCTCGACGACGGAGCTTCTACGGGAGTGGACTGTGGAGAGGAGGAGAAGAAACCGAGGGAGGGAGGAGGGGTGGTATATGTAGGCCATGGATTTCGCCCGCAAGAAGCGCGCGCGGAAGTTTCACCTTCCCGCGCGAGCCCGCCCCGGCCTCCCGCCGTCGCCCAAGATTCGCCGCGCGCGCGCGCCGTCGAGCCGTGCCGAGGAGGAACGAGGGGGAAGGGGGGCGTGCGGCGCGAGCCAGGAGAGAGAGGGAGAAATGGTCGCCGACGGCCTGGCTCCCTGCTAGGGTTTCCATATCAAACAGGTGGAAATGGCCCTAGCGGGCCTGGCCGGCCTTTTTTGGCCCGTATCAAACAGACCCTTGTACACCAAAGGTAATATGAAATTCAGGTGACATTTCTGGACAATCAAATCCTCAAAGATCATCAAGAAGTCCACTGATTAAAAATTTGGATAACTCTAGGAGCTCTGTAAATAATAGCAATAATCATTGGAGTGCAACCGTGCTACCTCTAGGGGAGAGAGAGGTGAGATCGCTTGAGTATGAGCTCTGAACTGAGAAGCACAATTGAGTTGGAGATCTGCAAGGCTCTTAGATTCATTGCATTTCTTTCTGACCACAACATCAGAGGGTGAGTCGATGGACTTCCACATCATCTGGTCGACTGAATCTGCCTTGTTCGCCTTTGCCACCAGTCAGAAATGTTTTTCTTTCACACCAAACCAGTATCACTCAATGGTATTTTTCTGTTACAACAAATCAACACCAGCAACTAGCAACCAGTCAAACAGACTATAAGTGAGACAGTGCAGTCCAGTGTTCCTCCTACCGTATTTCCTTCCAGGCTTCCAACAGGCTTGAAAAACTTCATCTGAAGCAAGAAAGTGCGCCCCTGATATTCATCAAGTTAGCAGTCTGTTCGTTTGGCTGGTGGCTGATGGCTGGTGCTGATTTGTTGTGAGAGAAAAGTAATGTTGGCTAGTTGCTGGTGGCTGATTTGTTCTGACAGAAAAGTACTGCTGGCTGGTGGCTGATAAGCCAAACGAACAGGGCGTGACATGTGCTCCCCGTGATTTGTGTACGCAAAGGCAGATTGACATGTGCTACTCGTCGGATGGACTTTTGATTGTTTTCAAAGAAATGATGAATACTTTTTTTAGAATTACACGGCAACATAGACGCTCACAACATACACACACTTACGCATATGAACACATACATGTATGCAAACTAGGAAAAAAGTCTACATCACCCCGCAACTTATGAGGGGTGGACTACATGAACCCCAACCTCCGAAACGGTCTATATCGAAATTTCAAAATCGGTCAAATTACCCCCTGAAGCACTTTTGAAAAATCATATTAAATAAAAAAAATCGTAAATTGAAAAATCCAATTGTGTTGGACTTCAAATAAATAGATCTACATAGCGAACATATAATATGATAGGCTTTGGTACATTGCTAAGAAGGAAAAACATAGATCTAAACTACAATAAAAAATATAGTAAAACACACCACATTATATATTCACTGTGTAGGTCTACTCATTTGGAGTCCAACGTAATTGAATTTTTCATTTTACGATTTTTTATTTACTATGATTATTCAAAACTATTTTAGGGGGTAATTTGATCGGTTTTGAAAATTCCAGGGGCTGATATATACCATTTCGTAGGTTAGGGGTTATGTAGTCCACCCCTATAGGTTGGAGGTGATGTAGCCTTTTTCATATACACTTATGGGCACATCCGAATGACTGAGCACCTAAAAAATTTGGAGATTCCCGAAATCACCGTTGTTATCTCGTTGTCGACGGGAACACTACTTACTCCCTCCGGTTCGGTAAATGAAGTCGTTTAGGACAGCGACACGGTCTCCAAAGTACAACTTTGACTTCTTCTTTTTATAAAAATATTTGTTAAAAACTAACATATGTATACTTTTATGAAAGTATTTTGCAAGACAAATCTATTCATGTAGTTTTCACATTTCCAAACTCAATGACTTAAAAGTTATTCATGATTTATATTCCCAATGTTTGACTCAAATCATCTCCAAAACGATTTCATTACCAAACCGGAGGGAGTAACACTTAACACATAACACCGGGAAATTGTGCGGACATCAAGATTTGAATCCTAATGGGTAGCATCCAACTAGACCGTCGTACCATTAGACTACAAGCAATTCGCAAATGAAGGATATTTTGATATCTTCTTTTAATAAATCGACATTCTGATCTTGATTGCGTCAGCTCCAAACTTTTTTCAAGGGGAAGAACTGAAGAAGCAGAGAAGGAAACTGGCTTACTAATGGGCCAGGCCCAACATTAACCTACTTTATTTTAGCATTCTAATTGGGCCTACTTAGTAGGGACTTATTCGTATTCGTATATATCCAGCCCGAAAGCCGAATAATGCCCCCCCACGTGGCGCTGTCCTCCTACAATTCGGAAGAAAAAAATCCCCTCCAAAAAATAGAAAGAAACAGACACTTTTTTTAAGAAAAGAAACAAGCACTTTAAAAAACCGAAAACATGGCATAAAAACCACCGATTGCAAGGATCTGACGTCTAGGGTTTTAGGCTTTTTTCTCGCCGTCGCCGTCATGTATGGGGACTCAGGCGAAGCACCCCCGTGACGCGGCGGCGGCCTCGCGCATCCCGCAGCGCCTCCAGGCCGCGGTCGCCACGGTCTCCACCGCCCAGATCCTCCGCGCCTCCGGCTACTCCGCGGCGGAGGCCGCCGCGCTCCGCGCCCTCTCCGACATCGCCGGCCGCTACATCGAGTCCCTGGGCCGCGCCGCCGCTTCCCTCGCCGAGGCCCAGGGCCGGACGGAACCCAACGTCGCCGACGTCGTCCTCGCGCTCGAGGAGCACGCGCTCGACGGCTTCCCCGGCGCGTCCGACCCCGCGCGGCCCGTGCTCTGCTCCGGCGCGCTCGCGGAGCTCGCCAGGTTCGTCGACGCGGTGACCGAGGTGCCGTTCGCCAAGCCCCTGCCGAGGAGGGATCCGTGCTCAGGCGCCGGCAAGGCGTGGGAGAGCTTCGCGGCTGCGGAGAGGGAACCGCCGCTGAGGCACGTCCCGCACTGGCTGCCCCGCTTCCCCGAGGGGTGGGAGGAGCGGCTGCGCGGCCGCGGCGAGGCGGCGGCGAAGGATGACGACGACACCGGGGAAGTGATGACGGTGATGCCAAATGGTATTGTCCTGCAGAATGGCAGGAGGGCGGCCGTGCCGGAGAACAGGGAGAAGGTGTCGTTCCGCTTGCGGGAGAAGCGGCGGCGGCGGCATGCGGTGCCACCAGAGCAGAGCGGTGGCGCTTTGGAACGATCCGGCTAAAAGCAAGAAAAAC
This sequence comes from Cenchrus americanus, assembly GCA_947561735.1. Lineage (NCBI taxonomy): Eukaryota > Viridiplantae > Streptophyta > Magnoliopsida > Poales > Poaceae > Cenchrus > Cenchrus americanus. The sequence goes on along the minus strand of OX387241.1, from coordinate 23,642,357 downwards.
TCATGTGAAAGTTTACTCGATGTACGCTGATTGGCGTCGAAACCGCGACCTGGAGGGACGCGGCACGCTGCGCTCGACACTGTACACCACCGAAGCAGAGTATACTGCGGTTGTAAAATTGCACGAATTTAATTATTTGTCACGCTTGCACAAGTTTAGTTCATTTACCGAACAGAGCATTTGCTCTGGCTGTAAAATGGCACGGATTTATTATTTATCACGTTTGCACAAGTTCAACGCGAATACTCTTCTGATTTGAGTTATACAAAATTGCTGTCAGCTGCGCTCGAGAAGGAAGTTTTTTTTGACGTTGCACGCGCGTTGTTTCGAATTTCACACTACAGCTTCTATGTGCAAGGCCATTTGAGGATAACTAAATCATTCATAGCCCGTGCCGTGAGGGCTTTTGTTTATATGGCCTGTTTGCGCACAAATTCACCTTCACTTCACCAGAAATTTGTTTTTTGAAACAACTTCATTAAGAACTTCACGAGCGAGGGGAGAGCTATGTTTTGTAGCTTCACCGTGTGCTTAACTCGTGAGAGAGAGTTTTCGAGGCCGGCCGTGCAGAAAGTTGGTCGTTTGGCTATTGAAGTTGTGAAGCCGCGGTTCGTCGCAGCTCGCTCGTGAAAGTTCGTACCAAACGGACCCTATATACTCGCATTTGCTACTTTTGTGATGGCTAACAACGACTGGACTCTAATACTTAGTGATTGCTACTTGGTACAGAGTACTCCCTTCGTATCAAATTGTCGTCATCGTCGTTTTTCCTTACAATTATGATTAATGATCTTGTTTTTTTCTTACAATTTTGATCATTCCTCTTATTTACTCTGGTAGTGTTCTAGCTACAACTTTTTTAGGCAATTAGCAGGTGCTCTGGTTCATTTAGCAACGGATACATGGATGGACAACAAACTATAGAGACAACTAGGTTCCCAATTGGAGTTAACATGCACGACGTCGTCGTAGGGCGCGCAGCGGTGGGCCAACGCCATCTGGAGGGGCACGGCCGGGCCGTAGCCGGCGTCGTCGGCGAAGGGAGGCCGCCGCTCCCGCGCGCGTCGGTGACCTTGCGGATGACGTGGGGGATGTGGCGCCGGTCGTCGCTGTGGGCGGCGCCCGCGTCGTGCGGTGCTGCTCGCTTCATTGTTTGGTGTGGGACGAGATCAGACCATCCACACTCGTTACTTCATTTCCTCCTCCAAAACGGAATATTCCTGCCAACTCAGCGAGATTCTTTCCTCCGTATTCTCTTCACCCGCACTCATCATCCTCCATATCTCCACACTATCCCAACTACCAAAATGTGGGACCCACACGTCATACTCTCACCCTCTTTTCTCCACCGCCCCCTCTTCTCTCTCTTCCTATCCCCTTTTCTCCCCCGACCTCGCACACTCCGCCCGGCCTGCTGTGACGCCCCAGGTTTTTAATTAGCGTCATTAGCGCTAATGGCCGAATCAGCCGAGTCAAACCGGCCGACAGCGGTCAAACCTAGATCAACCTGGGCCATCACCTCGAAAACCTCGCCAATGAACCCAATGAACCCCTTGACCAACTCTACGCACACCCGTAGTGGACCCTTGGTCAAAGACACGGTCAAAACCGGCTTAACCGTTGATGTCAGCGAATGTCGTCCGGAACTTTTGCCGCGTTCTCCAAAATTCACCTAAACACTTCAAAATCTACCTTTATGAAAGTTGTCCATCTTGTTGAGGGACACAACTTTCATGTAGAGTGGCATTTCAAATTTTGGGTGGAAATTGGTGAAAAACTTGATTGACTGACAGTACCTCCTGTTTTCCAGAACAGGCCGGCATTCAATGTTGGCACGACGTTCCTGCAAAATCCGTTGAGAAAAACACCCTATAGCCTTTTTGAAAGTTGTAGAGGGTGACTAGATCTACAACTTTCGTATTCAAAGCTTAGTCAACTTTTATTCAAATTTTTGGAGAAAATCTCGCTTGAACATGGCCAGTCCGAATAATTTCAGGCGCGCCAGAGCGCCAGAGCCGGGTGCGCCGCGATGTCGCCGCGTCGGCGCACCGCGCCCGCCGTGCCGCGGCCGGCCGCCGCCCTTGGCTTCCGGGCCGCGCGCGGGCCGAGCGCCTTCCCAAGGCGTCGCGCGCCCCAAAGACCCCCCTCAAAGCCCCCCCTCCTCCTCGCGTCGCGCGCCGTCCGGCCGGGAACGCCCGACGGACCATCGGTTCGTTCCATGACTTCCCTGCCGTTCGCACCTCCCTAGGCCGGCGCTTACTCCTAGAAGCGTCGTCGTCGGACCGTCAGTCGCAGGCATTCGCGCAGGCCGCCATAAAGGGTTCGCTGCCCCCCCGCATCGCGCCAAGCCGCTCCCCCGCGCTCCTCCCGTGCCCGCCACGGAGCGGCCCACGGCGAGCTCCGGGCTCGGCCGGCCGCGCGCCAAATTGACCTTGCCACCACCCTTTCCTCGCCCCTACCAAAGCTCGCCAACCGCCCCCGCGCCCTCGCGCATCTAGCCCACCTCGCCGGCACACGGCCGCGGCGGCCACCGGCCGGCGGCGCCGGCGCCGCCCCTTGCCGACCTCTTCCCCACCCAAGCGAACCCCGAATGGAGCCATAGGAGTCCGTAGGCCAACCCCCACCCGCGCCGGCCGGCCCCCGCCGCAGCTCGCCGAATTTGGCCTCCCCGCGCCGGCCGCCCGCCCCAGGGGCTGCATTGAAAAAGCAAAGATCTTTCCAGGGTCCTCACTGCAAAAGGTGAACTCCAATAGTAAAAGTGATTTCCTGATTCTTGTAAACCTAAGCTAATTCCTGTTAGTTTTTGCATGAAAAATACAAATGTGAAAACCCTAGATCTGCAATAACTCAAAAACTATAAATCCTCTGTGTCCTATTTTTGGATATGTTGTGTGTTAGGTCATGACTATCTCCTGAGACAAAAATTGCACAAAGTTATGATGTAAATATTTTTTCTAAAAATGTTTTTCCATTTCTGCCAGATCTGAATAAATGATTTTTTAGCTAAAAATAATTAAGTTTTTGCAACCAACTGTTGCACACTGTCTTGTAATATCAAAACACACCTCTGGTGAATTAATCACAATTTTATAATTACCAGAAATATTTATTATTGAATTATGCTTGATTTGCTTTAAAAATACATAACTCAAGTTCCATAACAGTTATAGGTGTATGTGCTGCACCACTAGGTTAGTTTTGAACCATATAACATGTGTGAGAAAGTTAGGATCATTTTGGTGAGTAATTATTTTTGTGTGCATTTACCTTGTCCATCTAGCTAGCTTTTGTCTTTTTCAAAAATAATTAATTTATAGCTAACCAAAGCTCACATGTGTGTCCAGTGGCTTGTTATAGGTGTTTAGAGTGTAACACACCCATCCAATGAATTTTCTTAATTAATTTCATGAATAAAAGCTATGGAAGCGATTAAAGGTTTAATAGTCATTAAATGGGAAAAATCACCAAACCCATCCTTGGTAACTTGTGTGTGGTTGTAAATTGATTTAAAAAGCTAAATGCACCCACCCACTACTGTTTGTGAAGTTGAATTAAATTATTTACCTATAGATGTACACAGTCACCATAAAAAAGAATAGCGAATAAAGAATTGCAAATTGTTCCTTTTTGGAAGAGTATGCTAAATGTATTCTTATCTAGGTGAATGTGCCCAACAAATACACCCCTTGATTGTCAATATGGTTTGTAAGTGATTAAAGTAAAAACCGTCGAATAAATCTTGCATTTGCATCTTCGTGTAGATCTTTCCGCCAGTAGACGCACGCTCGTGCCGGAAGGAGACGAAGGTGCCGACAAAGAGCTGTCGCGCGTGAACGTAGCTCAAGACCTGGACCCAAGTCCAGAAGGGCCCAAGGCCAACCTTGCCAGCGAAGGCAAGCCCCGGATCATTAACCCGTCTTTTAAAATTATGCAATTATGTTTGCTACGATTGTGCATTTACGTTCCAGGAGTTGATTTGAAACCCTAGATGCATGATCCCTAGGTACCTATGCTCTATCACTAGTATGCTAGGTCGATAGCTGCTATGCTATAGGACCGGTAGAAGTCGAGTGATGTTCGTCACTCACGAGAATAGGTTCTTATGTTGGAATCATAAGATCTTTATAAATGGATTGCTCATGTGGTAAGAGCATGAGATTTGGGCTCCGGTCCAGTGGCTTTCGTGGGCTAAGCTTTTGAACGTACTAAACATATGCCGGGTATGGGACCGGTAAGCCTAGTACCCGATTGACGCGGTAAGGGAACCTTTCCCTACTAAACCTGGGGCACTTGTGTCCCCCTCGTTCACAACAAAGGTGGTACCCGCGTGAGTCCGGACGTTCGTGTGGGAGCGATCCGAAGAAAACCTTGTACCAAGGAATGTAGGTTCCGCTCCCGAGCTGAAGATCGACGGGAACAACCTGGGAAAGTTGTCCTTTCGGGGGCAGCCTACCGTGTGTTTGGGTTTACCTTGCAAGGTTTAAATCAATCGATTTCCGGCCTCTCACCGTTATCCGAGACTGCTTAATCAACTGGCCATGATATCCCATAATGATGGAACTCGAGGAATATTGTTGTATGAATTAATTGCTTGTCCAATTCTTGATTGAATTAGATGGCACACTTAGAAATGGTAATCAACTAGAACTTGTGCTAAAATTTTGAAAGTAAGGATCTACCCTTAGTAGCTGTTTAGCAAAAGAAACTCCACCGGCCAAAAGCCTTTCATGTCTAGAGTTTGGTGATGTAGTTATCACCCGACGGTTAAGTCTTGCTGAGTATTAGTATACTCAGCCTTGCTTTAAAATTGTTTTTGCAGGTGTGATTGACCGGATGGGTGACGACAAGCGATGACATCACGGATGGCCTCCTGTGATGTTTACCGTTGCGCTAGTTATTTTTAATTCCGCTGTTTTCAAACTCTGAATCTTTACTCCATGTCATGAACAATGGTTTGTAATAAAATGTTTAATTCATGTTGTACTCTGGACTCGCCTTCGCGTGAGTTTTAATGCATGTGTCGATCCTCTGTTCGATGTCCAAGTGATTTACCGGGCGTTAACCCGGCGACCAACGACAGGATGATACTTTACTATTGCTTAATGACCAAGGTGGATCGGTCTTAGGTGATAGTACGGTATTTTCCTGGGCGGGTTGTCACACCTGCGACCTTCCCCGGTGGGCCAACGACGGCACAGCCAGGCGAGGTCGGCCATGGACGGATCCCTCCTCTCCTTCATCCCCTCCCTCGCCGGCACGGACGAATCTGCGACGACTCGAGCTCCCCGGCACAGAGGTGGAGCGGCTGTAGGCCGGCGGATGCGGGCAGCGGCGACGTACGGATTCGGCGCCGGCGAGTGCGCAAGGGCCGCGACGGCCGCCCTCCCTCCCACCCGCGCCGCCCTCGGTGGCTCGTGCCGACGGATGAGCCGAGGCCGCGGCGGCGGCGACGACGAGAGCATGGACGGCCGCGGTGGAGTAGGGATGGGGTGGACGAGCGGCGGTGGTGGAGGAGCAGGAATGGGCGGCGGCGCTCGAGCTTCCGAGCGTCAAAGGAGCCTCGTCTGCGCAGGCCGGGAGGGAGCTCCTCTGCTCCCCGCGCGGCCATCTTCTTCGACGTCGACGCCGACTACTCGTGCTCGTCTCTTCTTCTTCGACGCTGACGCCGACGGAGCTCGAGGAGGTGCGCCAGGGGCTCCGTGTGGCAGCGCCTCCCTCTCCCTCGACTTTGCCCTCTCTCCCCTTCGACCGGCACAACTGCTAGTGTCGTTGCTCCCCTTCTCTCCCCAGGCTCGGTGGCGGTTGGGATGACGTCGGTTTTCCCGTGAGCCCGCGACTCCTCCGGATCTGGAGGAATCCGGAGCTCACGAGATTTTGCCGGGCTTGCTGGAGGATGCCGCTGCAGCTCTCCATCCGGCAAAAAGCTAAGGCATCCGGATCGCGGCATTATCCCGGATGCCGGTGCGGGTAGTCACAAGACAAGAGAGGGCTCGACCTTGGCATTGCAGCGGTAGTTGTTGTGAGCTAGCAATCGCTGGAAATGGAGGCGAGAGAGATGCTATACGCTGAAAGATTCCAAGGGTCTTGTATTCTTGTTAGGTTGCATTGGATTCATCCCCACCTCTCTGGCTTCCATCGCAGCTGCAGCTGCAGTGATGGTATATGTAGTAAACTAGCAGCTGATCTTGTTCGGCAGTGGTAACACAGTACATCCAGATACACGAAAGATTGTGTGTGACATGTGCGTGGGAGAATTCTAGCAGGGGAAATCATATTTTATAAATCTATTTCTTCCAGGCGATAGTCCATCTTCTTTGTCAGTGTTCGGATCTTCGTGTGGTCGTGTTTGGGTGCCGTCGTTTTGGGTGTTTCATATGCTGTTCAGTGCCCCTATAGATGTTCTTCATCGTCGTCACAATGGGTTACCATTTGGATTTCCATTGTTCTACCTCTCTTACGTACGGTCTCGACGATATCTACGTGGAATGTTGACTCGCCAAGTGAGGACTTTGACTGCTCCTCTGTAGAAATTCAAACAATAGAGGGTGTCTGGGCCGCTTCTTTTGTGAAGGTATTGTCTTTCGTGACCCTCCTCGTCCACCTCCACTGACTCTAGGTTGTTAGGCGAAGGATGATATGCATGCGTCTGTGATGCTCTTGTTTCATGCAGAATCCGATTGCTTCTAGTCATGTTTAGTGTGGCGATGGCGGTACTTCTTTGAGCTGCTTCAGTCTTTTTATGTTATGCTATGTGGACTCCTAGTTTGTGATGAACATTTGTATTTCAAAGGCTTTTCTGAAGTTGCATCGATATATTCTTATTCTTAATGAAAATATGTTACCCACATCTTAAAAAATATTTCTCCGGACGAAAAGTATCTACTTATCTAGTCTTTCGTGTAAAGCGGGCAATTTTTCAACATAGAAATGGCTTTACGACGAAAAACCATAATCAGAGAATGTAAAACACCGCACTAGCATGTCAACATTTCCGTATTCCTTCGCCAAAAAACATTTCCGTACTGTTAACCTGTAAAAAAACAAGCGGAGTACACAAACTTTGTCCAGCTAACAAGAAAGCGTCGTCACCCCCTAGTCAAGAAAGTGTCGTCACCCCCTAAGCAGAGTAGGCAGACAACCACCGCCACCGGTGCGGCGCACATCCGACATCACGCGTGCCATTTGCGACGGCGCGCAGGACCCACTTGTCGACTATAGCTCGGTCATGGACTTTTAGATGGGCGGTGGCCGTCGAGGCTATACTCTCGGTTTCGTAGCAAAAGTCGTTTAGAACGGTGACATAATCATCAAAGTATAATTCTGACTTTTCTTTTTTTATAAAATAATTTTGACTTCTCTTTTTTTATAAAAAAATATTGAAAAGTCATATAGTATATTCTTATGAAAGTAATTTTCAAGACAAATCTATTTATATGATTTCACATTTTCAAACTCAATGACTTAAAAGTTATATGATTTATATTCCCAATGTTTGACTCAAATCTTGTCCAAAACGACTTATAATGGTGAACCGGAGGGAGTACATGGCTTCAGTGAAAAATGCACATCATCACTTGTGGGATCCATCTGTAGGTTCCTTCTTCCTCCCACTTTAGGCTAAGTCCAACCATAAGAGGCAAAATGGAGAGGCAAAACTTCATTTGCCTCGCGTCTAAGTAGCTAGGGAGCCATGCAATTTTTGCCCTCTCCAACAAACCGAGGCAGAGGCAAATGCAAATCCTGTCGGCGGCCGCTCCTCCCTCCATCCAGTTGCCTCCCTCCTCCACCAGCTCGGGCGCTCTCCTCCGTCACCACCCCATCCGTCCCCTCCTCTTCCGCCGCCACCCCTTCCCTCCCCTCCATCTGCTGCCGGCGCCGCCCCCTCTCTCCCCTCCTTCCTCCTGTCGGATCGAGCTGCTGCGCTGCTGGATCGAGCTTCTCCAGCGCCGGATTGAGCTACTCCGCCACCGGATTGAGCTGCTCCGTCGTCGATTGGAGCTGCTCTGCGCTGACACCTCTCCCTCCCCTCCTCCCACCGTCGTCAAGGTACGCTCCTCCATCGCGCTTCCTCCGCCGCACAGCTCCACCATGTGCGGCTCCGCCACGTGTCACTCATCCAACACCCTCGCCATTTGCCTTTGAGGAGAGAGGGAGTGGATTTTTGCATGTCCTCTCTCCTCTGAGGCACTTTGCCTTCCCCGTTTGCCTCATCTGTTGGAGTTGCCTCGCGTGAACAGTGGCTACGGGAAGGCAAAACTGCAATTGCATAGCCTTGTTGGACTCAATCTTAGCTACACAGTCCTTCCTCCTTAACTCCGAGCTTATAATGTTTGCATTTTAGCCTCTTTACTGTAAGATTTTTACATTTAGACCTCTGGAGAAAAGAATTTCAAAAATGTACCCCTAGCACGGTGCCAAAGGTCCGTCGTGCTTTGAAACAACTCATCATCTACTATCCAATTGCTGATGTACGAGAGTGAGGTGACACTATGGTTAGGACTATCCTTTTTCTTTTTTCGAATTACACAGTATATCAGAGACACTTACAATGCACGCACACTCATCCCTATGAACACACACGCGCAAACCCTACCATTAGAAGCATCTTCGAAGACTGGGTCAGTAAATCCTCAAGATTGATGAAGTCACCACAGACGCCTCACTGTCGACGGGAACGTTGCCTACTACTGAAAGCACAAACACCGTTAAATCCTGATAAATTCGCTCCCATGAGTAGTCAAACTCAGGACCTGATGTGCTATCGGGACTCTAACCTAGGTTAGGACAATCCTTTCCGCAACGCAACCGACGCAGTGGTGACAAAACGAAACATCACTGGTGAACATCACGTCACCGTCAGGCATCCCACGCAAGACCATCCGTGGTCTAGTGCTTCTTAGGCACTGTTTAGTTCGTGAGGTGAAATTTAGGTCCTCTTCCAAGGTCTATTAGGAGTATTGAACGCACATCCGTTACAAAAATAATTACACGAGTGGACCGAAAATTACGAGATGAATTCATTACGTTTAATTAATCCGTCATTAGAGATTATTTACTGTAGCACAACGTTATCTAATCATGTCATAATTAGGCTCGTTAGATTTGTCTTGAAAATTAAGGTAGGTGTTGTGGAATGAGTTTTATCATTAATCTATATTTAATACTTCTAATTAGTATCCGGAGATTGGTCGATGAAATTTCAAGGAAAGGAGCACCAGAATCTTCAACCACCGGGAATCATCGGTGTCGATCCTCATCTCTACCACTATAAAATCCACCAGTTTATTCTTTCCTAAAGCCACACAAACAAATCACTCCAACAGTCATTATCAAACTAATTACACCCAACTAATTGCACCAGCAAAGATCCACTTTCTCTCACTCACCCACGATCCAAAGGCCCAAATTGCTGCAAACGTCAACTTTCTCACTCACCCATGATCCAACGACTCAGCTCCTCTGGATCGAACCTCAGCCCCTAATCCCCACACATCATCTTTGGACTCACTATCCATCTGCACTGCATCGCATTGATTCCCGTCTTCAATCCACTCCCACATCACGCCTAACGAGGAGGCAGAGGGGCAGGCGCACGTGTGAGAGAACCGAGGAGACGGACGGTAGCGGCAACACCGCACCTTCTCCTCTCTCCTCCGCGTTGCTCCTCTCCAGAGCAGCCATGGCGGCCTCCCCGATGCTCCTCTCCAACACGGCCACAGCGGCGGATGGCTCCCGGCGGCGGTGACGTCTTCAATCGGGTGGACGGCGATGATTCCGTTGTCACCCCATCTCGACCCCCGTCGTCCTCTCTTCCCGAGCGCACTCCCTCCACGACAGCAAAAATACCGCCGCACCCTCGACTCCATCACGTGGGTGTGGCCTGCGCCGCACCCTCACCTCCATCAACAACTCTGTCGCGCCCCGACCTCCACCAACAACACCGGCGGGCCCTCGACTCCATCACGCGGGCGTGTCTGCAGGTGTTGATCAGTGAGGGTGAGGATGAGGATGGAGGGGATGGGTGCTAGGGTGGAGCTGACGTGATGAGTGGAGACGCTCGCCGCCGTCGTGTTCTCTCCACACTATCGCGAGAAGCAGCAGTTGCCGCCGCCGCCAGGTTCTCTTCTCTGATCCCGTCGTAGCACCATCTCTCCATCCCCTTCCACTGCTCGTTTTTTCCCTATCGTCTCGATTCCCTGAAAGGATCAAGATGTCGACTAGAGGGGGGTGAATAGTCGAACCCGAAAATCACAAACTTTTTTCGCATTTGTTAGACCGAGTCCGGAGACTCCGGATATTTTTCCGGATACTCCGGGAAATCCGGAGAATCCGGGAAAATGTCCGGATAGTCCGGCCTGCTAAAGGATGGATTAAATCGACAGGATTTAAACTTGCTCAAAAGTAAATCTGTGAAAATAGGTTATGCACTGAAGTGATACAAGCCTGTTTATCCACTTAAAACCTGTAGGAACCTCAACACGAAGTAGATCGGCACCAAACCCTAGATAAGTGTTCAAGCAAGATACAAGCATGCAACAAGATGAACAAGCACAAGAAACACAGGATTTGTTACCGGAGTTCAACCTCACACCTTGAGGTCTACGTCTCCGTTGAGGTACCCACAAAGGGTGGACCTTTACACCTAGGTCACTTTCCTCCCTCTAGCGACCACGAAGATCAAGCTAGAGGTACTTACTCAATTTCGGGGTAATACAAACCTCCTTGGGCAGCCACAACCTTTGGATGCTCCAAGGCAACGCCTAGCCGGCTAGGAGCTCAAAGCTCTAAGAGTAACAAACACGAATTTTGCCAACCAAGCGAAGAACTAGGTGCTCTAGAGATGGGAAATCAGCTCACTAGCACTCTCCAAGCCCTTGCTCTCAAATCCTCTTAACTCCCTCAACAAATCTCACCAACTTTGAGCCAAAGGGAGAGAGGGGAGGAGTAAATGAGGGTTGCGGTACTGTTCGGAGACGAAAATGGCGGGGGAGAGAAGTAAATGAAGGGGTGGAGGGGGCTTTTATACCCCCTCACCCGAGAATATAGCCGTTGAGGCTTTATGACCCGAGTATCCGGTTAAACCCGCACTCTCTCGGGAAGTCCGAGTCTCCGGCCAAACCCGGACACTCCGGCCTTCCAAGGCCGCACCCAAGATAAGATTCCCGTGAATGTGTTGGTGCAAAGGTGTCTCTCATAGGTTTTGTTTTAGCAACTAGAGCACCTATTCGACCCTTGGAAGACATAATTCTTTTCCCTCTTGATAGTACGGCATTCCTAGGACTCAAATTCAAAAGTAAAAAATAAATAAGCCGTCTTTGGAATCCTTTTAGAGCACCACTTTCTTTTTGTGTAGTCAATGAGCTCGCTTGATGCCATTCATAATTTTAAGACCTGCTCATGAACTAGATAAACTCATTAGCCACTTAGGTGTGTGTCATTATATCACCAAAACCCACTTAGGGGGCCAAGATACTCTTCAATCTCCCCCTTTTTGGTGATTGATGACAACACAACTAAGTCATATAAGAGATAAACAATGAATATTTAAAGCGTTTGTAATACTCCCTCTTAATGTGTGCATTTTGATTTTGAATATCAAAGGTCCTATTAGGGCCAATAATTTGCACAACAAGAAAAGCAAGAGGGTATTACAATAGTGGGGTGCTTGTGATGTGCAACAGATTACAAGGTGAAATTCTCATGACAGGTTATGCACTCAACAAGAGATAAAATGAATCTGGTGCTGAGAAGTCCGGATTCTCCGGGCCAGGTCCGGAGTGTCCGGAAAAATCCGGATACTCCGGGAAAAAGTCCGGACTCTCCGGGCTTCAGCAGAGCAGCAGAAAAACAGACAACACACAGGTTCAATCTAGCATAAGCTGTCCTTAGCAGATAAAAAGCAGTTAAAAAAACACAAGCACACAAGCAATTGTCTCAAACTCACATAGTCTCACACGAGCGAATACTAGAGTTATTACAAACCGAGTTCCAAATTCAAATTATTACAAGCCAAGTTCATTGTTTCAATGACACAAATAGATAGTATCACTCCCCCTTTGGCATCAAGCGCCAAAAAGGAAGTGAAGAGCAGCGGAGTCACTCGGAGTCGTCCTCCTCCTCCTCCTCTTCTTCTTCTTCTTCTTCTTCTTCATTGCCCTCCTCTTCCTCTTCTTCTTGGGCACCTTGGGCGTCCCACTCCGCAAACGGGTCATCGAACTCGGGAAGCTCGCGGTAGGGGTCGGTGGGGAGGCCAAGGTGAGACTTGATCTCGATGATGTCGCGCCGGTTCTCATTGGTCTCCGTGGCAATGGTCTTGCACATGCCGAAAATGCTCTTGAGCACTCTCTTGATCATGGAGCCACGGTGACGACGAGGAGGTGGTGAAGAGGAACGTGCAACGGGCACATCATCGTGGGACGGAGCCGCACTCGACGATCCAACATATTTACGGCCTTTGGGAGGCCTCTTGGCACGATCACGGAGGTGGCGAAGGGGCTCATGGACAACATCCTTGGGATAGCGGACATTGGTCACTCTCTCAATCATATACATGAGATAGGGGGCATAAGGAAGGTGCTTCATTGGATCATTCATGGCCCTCCTCAACTCATTCCAAATAAAGTCAAAGACACAAAAGCCTTCTTCATCCGGTGCCATTCTATTGAGAAGATTGGGAGCAAAATACCTCAAAGCTGTCACATCTCCAATCTTAGGGTCGATAGTGGCACGAAAGAATTGATTGAGATAGTAGTAGTAAGGATTGAGTTGGTCCGCTTTGCCCTCAATGGCCGCATCTCGGCTAGGAAACATAAATGGGAGCTCCTTGGGCTTGTATTTGTTTTCATTGTGCACGGGGGTGCGCCTTTCATCCTTAGAACCAAGACCCAAGAGCCGAGAGAAGGTCATGTAGTCAATTGTGCACTTTTGGCCTTGAGTTGTCCATGTGATGGTGTTGTCATGGGGATTGAATTAGTAGGAGCAATGGAATTGAGCAAGGATTTCTTTGTTCCAATTGTACCTAAAGCCCATGATGTCGTAGAGCCCGACCTCCTTGCACTTGTCAATCACTGAGTTGAACACTGTGTTGTTGAGCTCCTCATAGTACTTCCAATCGATGTACTTCATAGGCACAATGGGTGCCATGTTCTTGGAGGCCAACTTGGGATTGCGGATCACTGATTGATAGAAGTCCCGGTGGAACTCACACCAAAACCTAGCCTCAAGTCCCTCTCCCTTGAGATACAAGTAAACATTCTCCTCCCTTTGCTCCCTCACTGCTAGGGAGTTCCTCGAGTAGTCCCTGATCATGTGCTCAGCAAATCCAAGAACTGAGCCTGGGTCCCTTAGCTTGATAGGTGTCTCAACCACTCGGACATTGGGTGGAAGGGTAGGGATAAGTCTAGGAGGGGTTTTAGGACAGATGTGAGCAGCTACTCCTTGCCTATGTTTAGGAGGAACTCGAGTAGCTGGGCGGCTTTGGTGGATATAGGGGGCTTGATGGCTCTTTTTGGGATGGGGCTTGTAGCGGGAGCTTTCTTTGGCTGGCCCCTTTCCATGACGACGAGGAGGCTCGGGGGATTGCTTATAAGTTTCATCCTCAACTTCGTCATCATCACTCTCCGTTTGCTCCTCCTCCTCCTCCTCAACAATTTCTTCTTCACTCCCTTCGGCATAGGAGGGAGGAGGGTCACCCCGTCTGGGTCTTGAGCTGCGCTGAGAACTCTCTTTCCCCAAGGCTTCTTGCACCGCCCGAAAAGCGGCGGGGTCATGCCTAGCCTTGGTCCTCCTTTGGGTGGAGGGCTCCTCATTGCCACGGCTGACCTTCAACCTGACCATCTGAATGGATAAAAAGATATGGAAATGAGAGATTGTCCAGGGTGAAGACACGCTGCATTGGTGTTTTAGGGTTGCAGTGCGAACCCGGATACTCGGGGGAAAAAGCCGGAGACTCGGAATTTCGGAGACTCCGGTCCTTCGACCCGGAGAGTCCGGGTTTCGCAGGCCGAAACCCTAAATCACAATGCAGTGAAGTTCGTCCATCCAAACTGAGAGGAAACGCAGATCTAGAGCCTAAAGAGTGTTTCCTACCTATTTCCTACTAGGATACTGCAAGAACTACGCTAGGGAAATAGATCGGGAAAGTTCCTTTTGAGAATACCTTGGGAAGAGAGGGGAAAGGGCTTGGATCCTTTGAAGCTTGAGTAGATCCTTGTTCTCCACGCCTTGGAGACTTCAAATCCTCACTCTCACGCGATTTTGATGGTTAGAAGGCAAAATCGCCCAAGGGGATGAGAGGGGGCGACGGGAGTGAAAGGGCACGGTTAAGAGATGAAGTGGGGGTGAAAAAGAAGTTTTCACCGCGGTCAAAACCCTTATATACCTTTAAAACCCGGAGTCTCCGGGTCAGGTCCGGACTATCCGGGGAACTCGGAGTGTCCGGCCTCAACCCCGGATACTCCGCTCCCCCTGAACCCAGCGAGTAGTTTTTCAAGGAATTTGATTTTGAGTGGATTTGGAAGGTTGCTTATGTGATAAATGTGAGCCTGAGCAGTATCAACACCTTGGACTAGCCACAAACAAGCAAAGAGAACAATAGTCCAAGTGTTGTACCTAAAGATCCAAATTTTTCAAAACAAATGCAATACAAGCCTTTTCACAAATCTTTTGGTTTTTTTTAAAAAAGTCCTGTACTAGATCACTCAAATATGTGCATGATCTCAAGCCAAGTTACGAGAATCCAAGATATTTAGCTCACTCCTCAAAGCACAAAACCTTAGTTCATCAAGAGGCTTAGTGAAGATATCGGCTAGTTGCTTATCGGTGCTCACATGACTTAAAGCGATATCTCCTTTGGCTTCGTGGTCTCTCAAGAAATGGTGTCTTATGTCTATGTGCTTTGTTCTTGAGTGGTTTACGGGGTTGTTTGCTAGCTTAATGGCACTCTCGTTGTCACACAAGAGTGGCACTTTGCTAAACTTGCAACCAAAGTCTCTCAAAGTGAGCCTCATCCAAAGTAGTTGAGCACAACAAGCGCCGGCTGCAACATACTCGGCCTCGGCGGTGGAAAGGGCAACAGAGTTTTGTTTCTTGGAACTCCAAGACACCAAGGACCTTCCAAGGAATTGGCAAGTCCCGGATGTACTCTTCCTATCTACTTTGCAACCGGCATAATCCGAATCGGAGTAGCCAAGTAGATCGAAAGTGGAGCCCTTAGGATACCATAAACCAAGGTTAGGAGTATGAACCAAGTATCTAAAAATTCTCTTAATGGCCATTAGATGACACTCCTTAGGATTAGCTTGAAACCTTGGACACATGCACACACTAAGCATAATATCGGGCCTAGATGCACAAAGGTAAAGCAAAGAACCAATCATGGAGCGATATACCTTTTGATCGATGCTTTTGCCTTCTTCATTTAGATCAAGATGTCCATTTGATGGCATAGGTGTTTTGATGGGCTTGGCGTTGTTCATGTCAAACTTCTTAAGCATGTCATGGGTGTACTTGGTTTGACTTATGAAGGTGCCATCCTTGAGTTGCTTGATTTGAAAACCGAGAAAGAACTTCAACTCGCCCATCATAGACATCTCGAACCTTTTAGTCATGATCCTACTAAACTCATCAACCCAAATTTGATTAGTAGAGCCAAATATGATATCATCAACATATATTTGACACACAAATAAATCATTGCCTTGTTTACGAGTGAAGAGAGTAGGATCGGCTTTGCCTATTTCAAAGCCTTTCTTTAAGAGAAAATCCTTAAGGCATTCATACCATGCTCTAGGGGCTTGCTTGAGCCCATAGAGCACCTTATGGAGCTTGTAGATGTGGTTTGAGAGTTGTGGATCTTCAAAGCCCGGTGGTTGCTCAACATAGACTTCTTCGGAGATTGGACCATTCAAAAAGGCACTCTTGACATCCATTTGATGTAGCTTGAAGTTGTGATGAGTGGCAAAGGCTAGGAGTATACGAATTGCTTCAAGTCTTGCCACCGGTGCATAAGTTTCTCCAAAGTCTAAGCCTTCTACTTGAGTATAAACCATTGCAACCAATCTAGCTTTGTTCTTGGTCACCACGCCGTCTTCATCTTGTTTGTTGCGAAACACCCACTTGGTTCCAATTAAATTTTGTTTGGGGCGTTCCATTAAGGACCAGACTTCATTCCTAGTGAAGTTGTTGAGCTCTTCTTGCATTGCCATCACCCAATCAGCATCTCCAAGAGCATCTTCAACCCTAAGAGGTTCCAACATGGAAACAAACGAGTAATGTTCACAAAAATTTGCTAATGTTGAACGAGTTGTTACCCCTCTGCGAATGCTTCCAAGTATGTTGTCAACGGGATGATCCCGTTGAACACTTTGTCGAACTCTTGGATGTGGGTCAGACACTTCTTGTTGAATCAAGTCCTCATCTTCTTGACCGCACCGTGACGTTTCGAAGAAGGTCCGGAGTCTCCGGCTTATCTCCGGATTCTCCGGAAAATCCGAGTCTCCGGTTTTTGCCCGGATACTCCGGTTGCGGCACTCGGGGGCAGATCTGCAAAGCATCCTCAATTATGCAAATCCTCATCATCATCTTCTTGAGGCTTGATTTCTCCAATGGCCATCCTCCTTATAGCCTTTTCTCGCGGGTACTTCCTTGCCTACACACAATTCGTCAACTTGCTCCTCTTGAGAGCCATTAGATTCATCAAACGTCAAGTCACACGTGACTTCAACACAACCGGTGGTTTTGTTGAGGACACGATAGCCATGAGCGTTTGAGGTGTAACCAAGAAAGATACCTTCATCAACTTTAGATGCAAACTTAGAGCTTTTGGGCTTCTTGTTGAGAATGAAGCACTTACAACCAAAAACTCTAAAGTAAGAGACATTAGGCTTTTTACCAATAAGGAGCTCATAGGCGGCCTTGTGGCGAAGCTTGTGAAGATACAAACGGTTGATAGCATGACACGCCGTGTTGATTGCTTCCGCCCAAAAACTATCCGAAGTCTTGTACTCATCAAGCATGGTTCTTGCGGCTTCAATAAGAGTTCTATTCTTCCTCTCTACAATCCCATTTTGTTGTGGAGTGTATGGGACGGAGAGCTCATGACCAATGCCTTCTTCATCAAGATACTCTTCAATGTTGGTGTTCTTGAACTCGGTGCCATTGTCGCTTCTTACTCTTTTGATCTTCACATCAAACTCATTTTGGGCTCTTGTTGCAAATTTCTTGAATATTTCATGAACTTTGCTCTTGTCTTTCATAAAGAATACCCAAGTGTACAGAGAGTAATCATCAACAATGACAAATCCATACTTGTTTCCCCCAATGCTAACATAGGCTACCGGACCAAAGATATCCATGTGAAGTAGTTCCAAAGGCCTTGTGGTAGATACAATGTTCTTGGTGGGATGAGGGGCACCAACTTGCTTTCCGGCTTGACAAGCACTACAAATTCTATTTTTTTCAAAATGAACGTTTGTTAGTCCTAGGATGTGTTCCCCTTTTAGAAGCTTATTGAGATTGTTCATCCCAACGTGAGCTAGTCGGCGATGCCAAAGCCAACTCAAGCTAGACTTTGCCAATAAGCATGTATCAAGTTGGGCTTTATCCGATGAAAAATCCACCAAGTAAAGCCTTCCCTTGAGTTCACCCTTAAAGGCAACGGAGTCATCGCCCCTTCTAAAGACGGTCACACCCTCATTGGTGAATAAACAATTGTAGCCCATCTCACAAAGTTGTGAGACGGACAACAAGTTGTAGTCCAAAGATTCAACCAAATAAACATCGGAAATTGAATGATTGATTGAGATAGCAATTTTACCAAGACCAATAACCGTTCCTCCACCATTGCCTCCAAAGGCAATGCTTTCCGTAGGATTTTCAATCATATCACATGATGTAAACATTTTCTTCTCTCCGGTCATATGATTTGTGCATCCACTATCAATCACCCATTTGGTCCCACCGGAGGAATATGCCTACAAAACAAATTCTGCTTGTGTTTTAGGTACCCAAGTGGATTTGGGTCCTAGAGCGTTAGTCACAAGAATTTTGGGCACCCACACACTCCTTTTTATCATTGTTCCTTTTGTGCGAGGCCCTACATACTTGGCAACCACCTTACCCTTGTGGTTCCAAGTCAACACATAATCGGCATAAACGCTATCTTGTGAGGCATGAGGTTTGAGCTTCTTGATTGACTTGTTTGGCTTTGGGTGTGGTGCTTGTGAGGTTGCTTGGGTGCTCTTGAACTTGATTGGAGTATTGTATCTCACTTGATTGTCATGCTTCTTGACACCCATTTGCTTCATCCTGTGCACCACATTCCTTGTTCCCATACCTTTGGTGTGATGGTTCTTGATGAATGGGATGGGGTCTTTTGTACATTGTTCTTGCTTACCAAGCCCCTTCCCATCCTCTGAAAGTGCATCTAGGCCCCTAAGTGGATTTTGGTGAATTGAATGACAAGGTGATTAAAGGACTAATGATCTTGTCTAAGATTGTGAGCAGGTTTTCATTATATATTCATGAGCAACCATTGAAGTATTTTAATTATGGATGTATTTTATGGCTCACATTTACAAAGACAAGTATATGGTGCAAGACTTCATGAGTTTATTGAAAGAGAACAAGATGATGAGTATACATTTTATGGTTCTAAAAATGGGAAGCTTGCATATCAGTTGTCAATCAAGATCAAGCATTTGAAGCGGGATTTTCAAATGAAGGTTATTTGTGGATGAAGCAAAGTGGAACTCAAAGTGGATTGGATAAGTGATGAAGAGGGACTAAGCAATCTTTGGGGCCGTAGCTAAGCCGCCATAAGTGTTTTGCTAGGGTGAAGGTCTAGCATCCGTGGGGTCTTCAAGTATCATATTCAAACCTTAACCGAGGGAAGCTTTGCAAGTCATCAACACGTTAAGATTGGCAACATGGAGTGACCATGGATCCAAGTGTGCATTCTTATGCTATATGGAAAGATCCTAAGTCACTAGCTCAAGTATGGACGTGCTCAAGTCAAAGGCTATGTTGAAAGCCCTCAAGTGATTATTGATCAAGTATGGCAAGAATTGAAGTTGTTCAAGCTCAAGAGGTCATTGAAGCTCTTTTATTCTTTTCTTGAGTATAGGTATGCCGTACTATCAAGAGGGATGCAACTTAGCGAGTTGACCAAGTCAAAGTGCTCTTTAGTTGACCTAAGTGAGAATTAGCCTTAGAGTGTGCTAACAAACCCTCCTAACCTAACCTGGGTCATTTCATCTTGGTGGTGAAGTGCTAGTTTCTTCAAAAAGGGTTTTGGAGGTAACTTGGGCCTGACCGGTCTGACCGGTCAGAGGCACTGGTCTGACCGGTGCCGCTAGCCCAACGGCTAGTTTTTCGAACACCGGTCTGACCGGTGTGGGGCACCGGTCTGACCGGTGCTACCCGGGGACTAACGGCTAGTTTTCTCCTTTGAGGGGTATAAATACCCCAAGCCTTCTTCAAGTGAGGGTTGCTGTTTCTAGTGAATTTGCTGAGGTCCCAAGCCATTTCTAACTAGCTCTAAGCCTTAGTGGCTCTCCCCAACCATCTCTTTGTGAGATTTGTGGATTCAAGCCATCATCTTTGTGTTGGGTTGAGAAAGTGAGCCTAGGAGTGACTTTGTGAGCTAACAAGAGCAGTTTTCATAGCTTGAGCACTTTGGTTTCGCGTCTACAACCTTTGAAGCATTTGTTTCTCTTGGAGGTTTGCCTCCTAGACGGCTAGGTGTCGCCGGCTAGCTCCCAAGGTTGTGGTGAGCAGCGGGAAGTTTGTGAGGGCTGCGATCTTGCCTCTTCGTGGAAAAGATCACCTTAGTGGAAAGGAGGAAAGTGGTTGAAAGAGACCCGGCTTGTTGTGGGATTTGTCCCTTACAAGCTCCTCAACGGAGACGTAGCCATTCCTCAGTGGGTGGTGAACTTCGGGAAACAAATCCTTGCTTCTTCGTGTGGTTCGACTCTCTAAGTTGTTCATTCTAGCATATTACATTTGCTTCCGCTTCGATCTACTTGGGTGTGTTACTTGTGTGTGCAGGGCTCCTTACTCTGCTTGTGATCATCTACAAAGGCCACACCCTGAGTTTGGTTCGTGCTAGAAGCCTAGAGGTGCTTGAAGTTATTTTTGCAGGTTCTCTGTGCTACACCGGTCTGACCGGTGAGGCGCACCGGTCTGACCGGTGTCTCCTGTGAAGACCAGTGCTTGACCGGTCTGACCGGTCATCACCACCGGTCTGACCGGTGGAGCACTGTCAGCTCAAGTGTTTGGGGAGAAAAAGTTTAATTTGGTCATCAAGCCTATTCACCCCCCCTCTAGGCGACATCAAGGTCCTTTCAATTGGTATCAGAGCTTGGTGCTCCGATTCGAGCTTAACCGCTTGGAGTTCTTCGATGTCGACAACTTGTGAGGTACCGTTTGAGCCTCTAGCTCTAGATGGCTCAAACTATTACTCTTGGTGCTCTAATGTTCTCATTGCACTTAAGGTTTTGGGCCCTACCGCTGAGAGCATCATGGTTGCGAGTATCCTTCCAAAGGATGAGACATGTGTCTTGCCAATGGACTTGGAGAAGAAGCAACTCAATGCCGTTATTACTAACCTTTTGTGTAGCCGTGTATGTAGAGAACTAAAGTATATTATCTTGAAGAGCAAAAAGATTTCCGAAGATGCTCATCTCATTTGGAAATTACTACTTGAGTTGGTAAACACCAAATGGGATGAACTCGAGAGCGATGATGAAGATGAGTCAGTGAAGATGTGCCCTACCCCTACAACATCCACTGATCATCAAGCATCAAACCCCAAGCAAGTAGAAGAGCAAAGAAGCGAAGACGCCGTCCCTCTGCGAGGACCGGTCGGACCGGTGACACCCACCGGTCGACCGGTGCGCAGGGGCACACCAACTTGCTTGATGGCCAAGAAGGAAAAGAGAAGCAAGAAGAAGAGACAAGCCAAAGGGGCTAGGGACCAGAAGATTGAAGCTTCAAGCTCTTCATCAAAAGAACTTGAACTTCTCAAATCCGAACTTGCATCTTTGGTTTGTAAGTATGAAACTTTGGCCAACAAATATGATCATGACATCAAATCTTTTGCTTGTAGAGCTAAAATAGAAGAGGATGCCAATGATGTTCTAGAAGCCAAATTAGCGAAGCTCACTAGCGAGCATATGGTGCTACAAGCTAATCACAATGAACTCGAACTTTCCTATGAGAAGCTTGTTGACTCTTATGCAACACTAGAGATAGCCCATGAGGTTGTGCTTTCATCGGTAAAATCCATACAACCTCCATCTCACACATGCACATGCTCACATTTTCAAGTTAATTTATCTTGCACTAATGATTGTTTGTCTCAAGCAAGCCAATCTAGCATTGAGCATGTACTTGTAGAATCTTGTGATGACCTCATTGCCGAAGAGAATGATAAGCTAAAGCAAGAGGTTGAAAAGCTACAAAAGGACTTGTATATGTTGAAGGAGAAGAGCCAAGTGCAACCTTCTCAAGATAACCGTGAAAACATGGTGAAGAAGCTTGAGAAGGGATCAACCGCCACTAGCTCAACCCCTCGACAACATACAACATCCCACAAGAACAAGGTTCAAGAAAAGAGCGAGATTGGGGAAATCAAACCCCAATATCGCCCGATCAAGCACAAGGCACAAGAGTCACTCTCCAAGAAGCCTAGAGGCCCCAACAAGTGGAGGGTGTGCTACAAGTGCAGAGAGAAGGGACACCTTGCCGACTCGTGCCCAAAAGCAACAACGGGCAGTGGCTCTGACCGTGACCGGTCAGACCGGTGCATGCCACCGGTCAGACCGGTGCTGGCCAGGGCAGCCCCACTTCAAGCAAACAAGGCAAGGAAGCCACCTTCTCCAAGAACAAGTCTCAGAAGCAAGTGTAGAAAAGAAATTGCAAGGAATGGTGTGACCAACAAGAACAAAAGTCGCATTTGCTACGAATGCCGTCAAAAGGGTCACATGGGCAAGGATTGCCCAAATGGTAACATTCCTAAATCAAACCTTGTCCATTATGATTTCCATAAGCTTAGGAACGATAAGAATAGAACTTGTGCTATGAGGGAGATCAGTTCACCTCATTGTAGCATGAGAGCTATTTGGGTTCCTAAGTACCTTGTGACTAACCCAATTGGACCCAACAAGTGTTGGGTACCAAGAAATACTTACTGAGCTTGCAGGCTGAAAGAGATGCATTGAGCACATGGTTGGAAGACTTGGAAATCTTGATGGATTCAATTAACCATGTGAAGAGCAAACTCATATAAATCGTGAAATCAATGTCATCTCGGTAACCAATGCGCTAAATTGAGTCTAGGTCACTTTTGGTCCTTGGTGAACACTCATGTGACGCTCTTCTTGCATAAGCAAAACATGAGGTAGTAACTTTGACTATTTTTATGAAAATTTACTTTCTCATGCCATTCGATGCTTTTAATGGCTCTCTGGTAGAGCAATGCCTTATCCTTGATTGCAGGATTTAAATTAGTGATACATTCACTCACTCAAGGAAAAGGGAAAGAAAAATCACCAAAATGATGACAGGTGGTGGTCACCGGTCTGACCGGTGACATGCACCGGTCTGACCGGTGCCAATGCAGCAAGTGCAAATTGGTGGGTGACCCGGCATGAGTGCCCGGGTGACCCGGTACGCCTCTGTTTGCTGTAGGGTGACCCGACACGAGTGCCCGGGTGACCCGGGATTACCCGAACCATCAAGAAGAATGGTGATTTAGCGTCGAAGGTTATGAGAGGCTAAACACATTTCAATTAACAAATCATTCATGTGTTGTGACCAAGTTTGGAATGAGCCTCACCAAGTTCTTAACTGACCAAAGTGCCCTGATCGAGAAATTCAAAATCTCTAGCACTACTTAAGGGGGAGCTCATTACAACACTTGAGTCACTTGTGGGACTAACAATTTCTTCTAAGTGATCTTATAGTCTCATTCGTTTGTGCATCTCAAAGGAAGCTCTCGATAAGCGTAACTTCCAAAAGAATAAGTAAGAGCTAACACTGTGTGAAATTTAATATATGCACAAATGAAACGGTCTTAAGGCAAAGGTATGTTTTCACGAAACTCATTGAAATACCGCAATGCATCTAGGCCATAACGTCATGCTAGTGTGTCATCCTTAGCATGTAATTGCCTCAAATGGACCTCTTGAGCGCTCTCTAGATATTTGGTTGATATCTTTACTTCCACTCGTCTTTGTGTCTCGAGGATGAAGATATGAGCCAAATATGCTTGTTAGGGCATTCATTTGAAGTGGATGCATGCACTTTGTGATATAGGATAGATTTTTCGAAAAATCAACTAGCATGTATAGGAAGTGTGCTTACTTTGAAAAATATTTGGTTCTTGGTCTGAGTGACCTAATCAACTTAGTTGTGACCATAGTTCTCCTTGTTTTATTGATGGCTAGTCACAATTAAGAAGATTTTCTCAAGTCCCTAAAATATATTCTTATTTATCTCTCTCAATCTTGGAAGGATCAAGAATTCACAAATAAATTGGTTAATCCTCCATTCTTATAGGAGTTGATGGTTTTTGGATCAATATCATCTTACTATCTCATATCCAAAACATCTCTAAAGGTTGACATGGAAATTCTTTGTTGTGGCTCAAAATCTGTTTCTCAAGGGCGCACCCGGTCGATAGGGCAAGCCACCGGGCCCGACCGGTGGTGACCTTGAAGTCACATAATCGTGTTTATGCAACCTAAGTGGATGAGAATTGTCCTATAACATATTTGGAGAAGTTTCAAGGAGCAAAATCTCAAAAAGGAGAAAAAGGGCCGGTACTACCGAGGGCGTGTCGGTTCTACCGATAAGGACTCTCTGTTGAATTTTATCAGGATCTTCGGTTCTACCGTGGGTGGGTCGGAAAAACCGATATGGCCTCTCTGGCTTGACCAGCGGCTGTCACCGGTCTGACCGGTGACGCCCGGCGTCAGCCCGTGGGGCCACAGTAAAAGGAATCCTCTTTTACCCCCCCTTTTCTTCTCTCTCCTCTATCATTCACCCCCTTGCAGCCAAACCGTGAAGCTTCTCCCCTTCCTCTCCTCTCTTTCACCTCTATCAACCCCCATGGAGATTTGAAGATTCAACCAAGGAAAGGTCTCAAGATTAGAAGCAAAAGGATCTCCTAAGGCCCCTCTTCACTTTCCCCTTCGAGTTTCTTGGATTAAACTCGAGTTCCACTCTCCAAAGGTATTCAAACCTTTCTTTTGCCCGATCTCCTCACTTGGTGCAAAGTTTTGAATTCCCTTTGGTAGAACATCTTCTGAGATCACCTAGAAGACATTCCTATAGATCCATAACGTTTTGTTGAACACATTGTGAGAAATCACGAATTGGGGTCGGACGGCCTTCACCGGTCTGACCGGTGGCCGTCACCGGTCTGACCGGTGGCGCATGTCCACCCCCAAATTGTGTTTTCTTCATGTTTTTCAACACATATCTATTCTAGGATGTCTTTTGTTCATCTAGACCAAATCTTAGATTGATAGCTGCTCAGATTGAATGTGGGAGCAATTGGCTCTGTTCTGGGTGGCACCGGTCGGCCAGGTGCCCCTCACCGCCGACGCGGTGTGGCCGCACGTACCCAATTGTTCTGAACTTTCAAGATTCAATTCCATATCATTTCAATCTTTTTCCTAGAGTCTTATACACTCTTGTCATCCTATTTGTGACTCAGGACAGCAGCTATGGTGCGGGAAAAGGAAGGGGCAAAGAAAAGAAGAGAAGAAGTCCTCACTCGCCGAGGAGCTATCCCCGGTGATTTTGGGGAAGGGGGCAAAGACCGTCAACATCAGCGGCAAGAGATTGAGACGCCGCTCAGCCCAAGCAAGTACCGAGGATCCCGACTTAGGAGGTGACACCGGGACTAGCGGTGATGACAATGTCGAGGATGAGACCTTTCCGGTCGGTTTGAGCCGAGGAGGCACCGGGAGGCCGGGTCAGACAGCGATGAGGATGAGGACGAGGATGAGGAGGATGAGGAAGAGGATGTGGATGCTATGGAAGAGGATGATGACGATCAGGGTAGGTTGAGGATCATGCCACCCACTTACATTTACCCCCGACGAGCCGGTGAAGTACCACGAGGCTGGCATGACCAAGGCCCTAAAGAAGCTGAGGGACAAGAATCCATATGAGGAGGGCAAGACCGCTTCGGATCCGAGGTTTTGGGCTAAATTTCAGCAAGATTACTATGCTACAGTGATTATAAAGAAGCCCAAAATCACTCACAAGGCACAATATGTGGATTGGGATCACATGGCTAGGAAAGGAGACCCTATATTTGATGAAGTCATGAGCAATTGTGGGAGGCAAAGGGTCAAAACACTCATGGGGTTCCGACGAGATTGGAACAAGGAGATCATCGCCAGTTCTTTGCCACGGTGCACTTTGGTCACATTGAGACCGATAGGGCTATGATTTGGATGACCAACGGCCAAAAGTACTCCTTACCTTCCACAGATTTTTGAGGTGCTTTGGGATCATGGCGGGAGATGGGGAGTTGAGGAAGCTCCATGACGAGGGAGAGCTGGAGAAGGATGCTTTGCATGTGATGTACCCTCGTGGTGAGCATGCTAACTATGGGAAGGTGAAGAACCTCTACACCTACTTCGCTGTCCTAAATAGGCTCCTTAGGGTGTCTATTACACCTAGAGATGGAAACCCCTCAGAAATCACAAAGTTCCAGAAAAACTTGATGGTGGCTTTGAGGTCGGGAGCTACGGAGTTTAGTGTTGGGGATTTTATGTGGCAAGAGATCAAGCACTTATCCGAGGACCCCAAGAAAATTTGCAACTATAGTCCGTATATCATGTACATGATTGAAAAAGTTGCAAAGACGGAGTTTCGAAAAATGTGACTCACAAGCCTCCGAAGCTCAATCCTAGCAAGAATCCTCGGTTTCCATCTCCTAGAGTTGAGCATGCACCGGGTCATGAGGAAGAAACTTTGAGGAGGGAGCGACTCGGCCGCATTTGCCTCGGTGCGGGTGCTCGGAGCCGTCACCGGTCTGACCGGTGCTGAGCACCGGTCTGACCGGTGGGGGGGGCGACCGTACGCACCTCGCAGGTCCACCTCCCCTTTGCGGAAGTTTCTCAACTTTATTTTTGGGATGTGCAAGAGCCAACATGACATCCAAGTTGAGCAACAAAGGTAGAGAAGGGCTAATAAGCAAATGAGGGACACGATGAAATTGATGCACAATGCCCAAGGTTTTCAACCTCCTCGCTCCCCACCGTCTCCAGAGCCTCCACAGGTTGAGATACCGTCCTTTGAGGAAAGGATGAGAGGATGGGCCAACTCCGACTTGCTTAACCAATATGGGCCCATGTTCTTCGAGTCCGGGCAAGGACAAGGATCGTCCTCATCGGTTCCTCCTCCACCTCCACCCTTTGTACCTCCTCCTCCGGACGTAGCTGGATCGTCTCACTTCATGGAAGAAGAGCAAGCAACCCCACCTCCTCCACCTCCCGAGCAAGTACAAGATTGGGGCGCTCGCTTCTCCGCCGAGATCTTTGGCTACAACCCTTACTTCTATGGTAAAAACTGCGCTCACATAGCTCATCCATCTCAAATCAACATCTCAGAGTCGATTTACCTAAACTCTCCTTTGCATTGGATTCTTGACGACTCTCAAATAGGAGGGAGCTCTTACCGGGAGACGGATCTCAAGGACAATGATCGGCGCGCTTCTTCTCCGGGCCCTTCTTGGATGCTTGATGACAAAGGGGGAGAAGAATCGCGATTAAAGCCACAAGCCCGCACTATCCGAGTTGTTGTTCGTGTTGCACCGGCTCGACCGGTGCCCTGCACCGGTCTGACCGGTGCCTGCTGGCTGATGAGAGAAGCCATGTAAAAAGTTAGAACTTTATCTTAGTGGACTTGAGAACATTTGTGTGAGTGCTACTGTGTGTTTTAAACCTTATTGTAATATTTAAGCGACTTCATTGCTAGTTTGTGATGCGTGAATTGAATGGTGTTTGTTTGTGTTGGCTAAATGGAGCAAAGTGATCTAAACCAGCTTGCAACCCTGGCATGATCACCTTGGACCAAATAGCACGCACTTCTGTTGCTTTGTGCGCTGATTGGACTCGACCGTCCGACCGGTCGTGGGCACCCTGGTCCGACCGGTGCCGCCCGCCTGAGCGGGGCCGGGCCGGGATTCGACCGGTCGACCGGTCGGGGGCACCGGCTCGACCGGTGCTGCCTAGTCAGCTCACTTTTCTTTGCTTTGTGCATATCTTGTCATACGCATCACGGATTTTATTTTGTCGTTCACACATGTTGCACTCCACTGATTCTCAGATATAGGGGCAGCTCACACGTCTTTTCTTCCAAATTTGTGCTAATGGCATTTAAGGCCAGCTTTTTGAAATCCAATTCAAAGCACAAATTAAGGGGGAGCTCTAGCTATATCTAAGAATCTAAATGCGCTTTATTGTTTTATTTGTAAGCTTTAATCGAGTTGTCATCAATCACCAAAAAGGGGGAGATTGAAAGTGCATCTAGGCCCCTAAGTGGATTTTGGTGAATTGAATGACAAGGCGATTAAAGGACTAATGATCTTGTCTAAGATTGTGAGCAGGTTTTCATTATATATTCATGAGCAACCATTGAAGTATTTTAATTATGGATGTATTTTATGGCTCACATTTACAAAGACAAGTATATGGTGCAAGACTTCATGAGTTTACTGAAAGAGAACAAGATGATGAGTATACATTTTATGGTTCTAAAAATGGGAAGCTTGCATATCAGTTGTCAATCAAGATCAAGCATTTGAAGCGGGATTTTCAAATGAAGGTTATTTGTGGATGAAGCAAAGTGGAACTCAAAGTGGATTGGATAAGTGATGAAGAGATCAACCGAGGTGTCTAGGGTGAGGGACTAAGCAATCTTTGGGGCCGTAGCTAAGCCGCCATAAGTGTTTTGCTAGGGTGAAGGTCTAGCATCCGTGGGGTCTTCAAGTATCATATTCAAACCTTAACCGAGGGAAGCTTTGCAAGTCATCAACACGTTAAGATTGGCAACATGGAGTGACCATGGATCCAAGTGTGCATTCTTATGCTATATGGAAAGATCCTAAGTCACTAGCTCAAGTATGGACGTGCTCAAGTCAAAGGCTATGTTGAAAGCCCTCAAGTGATTATTGATCAAGTATGGCAAGAATTGAAGTTGTTCAAGCTCAAAAGGTCATCGAAGCTCTTTTCTACTTTTCTTGAGTATAGGTATGCCGTACTATCAAGAGGGATGCAACTTAGCGAGTTGACCAAGTCAAAGTGCTCTTTAGTCGACCTAAGTGAGGATTAGCCTTAGAGTGTGCTAACAAACCCTCCTAACCTAACCTGGATCACTTCATCTTGGTGGTGAAGTGCTAGTTTCTTCAAAAAGGGTTTTGGAGGTAACTTGGGCTCCGACCGGTCCGACCGGTCGAGGCACCGGTCCGACCGGTGCCGCTAGCCCAACGGCTAGTTTTTCGAACACCGGTACGACCGGTGTGGGGCACCGGCCCGACCGGTGCTACCGGGACTAACGGCTAGTTTTCTCTTTTGAGGGGTATAAATACCCCAAGCCTTCTTCAAGTGAGGGTTCTCGTTTCTAGTGAATTTGCCGAGGTCCCAAGCCATTTCTAACTAGCTCTAAGCCTTAGTGGCTCTCCCCAACCATCTCTTTGTGAGATTTGTGGATTCAAGCCATCATCTTTGTGTTGGGTTGAGAAAGTGAGCCTATGAGTGACTTTGTGAGCTAACAAGAGCGAGCTTTTCATAGCTTGAGCACTTTGGTTTCGCGTCTACAACCTTTGAAGCATTTGTTTCTCTTGGAGGTTTGCCTCCTAGACGGCTAGGTGTCGCCGGCTAGCTCCCAAGGTTGTGGTGAGCGGCGGGAAGTTTGTGAGGGCTGCGATCTTGCCTCTTCGTGGAAAAGATCACCTTAGTGGAAAGGAGGAAAGTGGTTGAAAGAGACCCGGCTTGTTGTGGGATTTGTCCCTTACAAGCTTCTCAACGGAGACGTAGCCATTCCTCGGTGGGTGGTGAACTTCGGGAAACAAATCCTTGCTTCTTCGTGTGGTTCGATTCTCTAAGTTGTTCATTCTAGCATATTACATTTGCTTCCGCTTCGATCTACTTGGGTGTGTTACTTGTGTGTGCGGGGCTCCTTACTCGCTTGTAATCATCTACAAAGGTCACATCCCGAGTTTGGTTCGTGCTAGAAGCCTAGAGGTGCTTGAAGTTATTTTTGCGAGTTCTTCGTGCTACACCGGTCCCGATCGGGAGGCGCACCGGTCTGACCGGTGTCTCCTGTGAAGACCAGTGCTTGACCGGTCTGACCGGTCATCACCACCTGTCTGACCGGTGGAGCACTGTCAGCTCAAGTGTTTGGGGAGAAAAAGTTTAATTTGGTCGTCAAGCCTATTCACCCCCCCTCTAGGCGACATCAAGGTCCTTTCATCCTCAAAGCCAAACTTCTTCATGTAGCTTGACCCAAAACCTTTGGTGTGGTTTTCAAACTCACCTCTCTTGGGTTCTTTCTTCTTTTCAACTATAAGTGAGTTTGACAACCTAGCAATTTCCTTTCTCATGGCATTCATCTCGGCAACATTAGTAGCACAAGCATTTACATCAAATTTATAGCATCTAGAACAACCTTTGCTTGTTGATGTTTGAGAGTTTGAGAGAGCATCATTAGATGAAGTTGTAGCATTGTTCTTGAGGTTGTCAAGTTGAGCTTCTAATGCTATGTGACTAGTCTTTAAGCTATCAATGCTCTTTTGAAGTTCAAGCTTTTCATCCTCAATTTTCTTGCAAGCATCCTTAGCTAGGAAAGATTCCCTAGTTAATTTATCTACCAACAACTTATCTTTAGCTAGGGATTTCTTGAGGCTAAGAATTTCTTTCTCCTTTTCCTTGAGCGAGTCCTCTTGCACCTTGAAACCCTTCTTTTCAATTACAAGGGCATCCTCAAGGGCAATGGTTTTCTCCCGCTCAAGTCTAAAGAGTTCTTCTTGCACCCCAAGAGTCCCATCTCTATTCTCAATTTCTTTCATTAAAAACATAATTTTCTTAGTTGCCTTTTTACCAAAGCTAGTGATCATTTTTTCAAAATCGAAATCATTTTCACTATCATTATCTAGAGGAGGGGTAGGAGTGTCAACCTTGGAGCCCCTAGCCATGAGGCAAGTGTGGGTGAAGTCATCTTCATCATCGGTGAGATCTTCAAATAATGATGACGTGTTAATTGGTTCCTTAATGGTTATGGTAGCAAGACCGGCTTCTATGTCGGAGTCGGAGCTATCATCATTTGAATCCCATTCTTCACCCAAGTGAGCTTCACCAACTTCCTTTCTCTTGTTCTTGTCAAACTTGTTGGTGTCTCTTCTTCTCACCTTTATGTTAGGGCACTCTACAATGAAATGTCCCTCCTTTCCACATCCAAAGCATGGTCTCTTTGAGGATCTCTTGGTCTTGATCTTGTCCTTGTCCTTGTTCTTGTTGAGGAACCCACTTCTCTTGAACATTTTGTTAAACTTCCTCACAAAGAGAGCCATTTGTTCGGGGCTCATGTCCATGTCACTATCTTCATCATCATCTTCCTCGGCCATGATTCTTGAGGTTGATGAGCTTGACCTTTTCTCCTTGCTAGATGCCTTGAGCGCCACTCCCTTGTTCTTCTCAAGTTGTTCATGCATCTTTGACATCTCTTGTGAGAGATTGGACTCCTTGACGGTGATGAGGTGTTCTTCCATTCTTCCAATCACATCCGCCGGAGTGAACTTGTTGAATCCTCTCTTCTCCCTTATGAGAGTGGGGAGTTGAACATCCCTTGCCATGTATGCGGAGAGGATCTTGTCAACTACTTCTCTTCTTCCCCATCTTGTACTTCCAAGAGATTTGATCTTGTTGATGATCTTGTTCAATCGGTTGTACATGTCTTGTGGTGATTCATCGTCCTTGATGACAAACTGGTTGAGCTCACTTTCTAAGGCTCGGATTCTTCCTTCCCTTACTTGCTTTGTCCCTTCATGATTGATGAACAAGGTGTCCCACACTTCTTTGGCGGACTTCAATCCATCTACCTTGTCATATTCTTCGGCCGTGAGTGAACTCTTGATGATGCGGATGGCTTGATAGTTTTTTTGTATCTCATTTGCTTGATCTTGAGTTAGCGTCACATCACCACTTGGAAATGTAATTCCCCTGTTCACAATAGTCCAAAGTGCGGGATTCACCGCCATCAAATACTCCTCCATCGAGTTCTTCCACTTGGAATAGCCGGTTCCATCAAATTGGGGTATCTTCCCAATGTGGCTAGAACCCGATGGATGGTTAAAAGATAAGCGAGAGTAATCGAAAGAGGTTCGAGTGTAATCCCTTGATGGTCGACGAGCGGAGCGGGTGGATCTTGCATCATCGAATTCTTCGTCCTCACTGTCGGAGGACTCATCACCTCTTCCGGGTGCTTGATGACTAGTGCTTGCACCACGCGTGTTCTCTCCTCGAGGTGGAGGAGGCATGCCAACAACATTGTTGACGGGATCTCCTTTGGCGAGAGGCGTGGCTTGATCATTTGGATTCGACATCTTCTTGACTCCAAGCGGTTAGGCTTCAAACACGGAGCACCAGGCTCTGATACCAATTGAAAGGATCAAAATGTCGACTAGAGGGGGGGGGGGGGGTGAATAGTCGAACCTGAAAATCACAAACTTTTTCGCAGCTGTTAGACCAGGTCCGGAGACTCCAGATATTTTTCCGGATACTCCGGGAAATCCGGAGAATCCGGGAAAATGTCCGGATAGTCCGGCCTGCTAAAGGGGGGATTAAATCGACAGGATTTAAACTTGCTCAAAAGTAAATCTGTGAAAATAGGTTATGCACTGAAGTGATACAAGCCTGTTTATCCACTTAAAACCTGTAGGAACCTCAACACGAAGTAGATCAGCACCAAACCCTAGATAAGTGTTCAAGCAAGATACAAGCATGCAACAAGATGAACAAGCACAAGAAACACATGATTTGTTACCGGAGTTCAACCTCACACCTTGAGGTCTACGTCTCCGTTGAGGTACCCACAAAGAGTGGACCTTTACACCTAGGTCACTTTCCTCCCTCTAGCGACCATGAAGATCAAGCTAGAGTTACTTACTCAATTTCGGGGTAATACAAACCTCCTTGGGCGGACACAACCTTTGGATGCTCCAAGGCAACGCCTAGCCGGCTAGGAGCTCAAAGCTCCAAGAGTAACAAACACGAATTTTGCCAACCAAGCGAAGAACTAGGTGCTCTAGAGATGGGAAATCAGCTCACTAGCACTCTCCAAGCCCTTGCTCTCAAATCCTCTTAACTCCCTCAACAAATCTCACCAACTTTGAGCCAAAGGGAGAGAGGGGAGGAGTAAATGAGGGTTGCAGCTGTTCAGGACGAAAATGGCAGGGGAGAGAAGTAAATGAAGGGGTGGAGGGGGCTTTTATACCCCCTCACCCAGAATATAGCCGTTGAGGCTTTATGACCGGAGTATCCGGGTTAAACCCGGACTCTCCGGAAGTCCGGAGT
Source organism: Cenchrus americanus (assembly GCA_947561735.1). Taxonomy (NCBI): domain Eukaryota; kingdom Viridiplantae; phylum Streptophyta; class Magnoliopsida; order Poales; family Poaceae; genus Cenchrus; species Cenchrus americanus. Next base: position 23,609,766 of record OX387241.1, on the reverse strand, counting down.
CTCCGGCCAAACCCGGACACTCCGGCCTTCCAAGGCCAGCACCCAAGATAAGATTCCCGTGAATGTGTTGGTGCAAAGGTGTCTCTCATAGGTTTTGTTTTAGCAACTAGAGCACTTGTTCGACCCTTGGAAGACATAATTCCTGTCCCTCTTGATAGTACGACATTCCTAGGACTCAAATTCAAAAGTAAAAAATAAATAAGCCGTCTTTGGAATCCTTTTAGAGCACCTCTTTCTTTTTGTGTAGTCAATGAGCTGTGCTTGATGCCATTCATAATTTTAAGACCTGCTCATGAACTAGATAAACTCATTAGCCACTTAGGTGTGTGTCATTATATCACCAAAACCCACTTAGGGGGCCAAGATACTCTTCATTCCCCAACATCCATCCACACTCTGGTTGGCTTGCTCGCTCGCTCCCCTCTGTTAGATCAGGTTGTTTTGGTAGCTTGGTTCACTGATCTGCGGTGTCCATGCTCCTGTTTCTGATTTGTTTGACTCCGTGCATGCTGTGGGGCTTGTAGATCTCGACCGACCTGAGAATTATTGTCCACTTCCATTGTGAATTCTGAAACGAACCGAGTTTCCGCGAACGGAAACCCGATTCTCTGCACCTCCGTGATAGTCCCAGGAAGAGGCTATCACGTGCAATCCCTGTCTCAAGTGGTACAAATCCATACAACACGGGAATAAAAGAGACATTACATTATATTATTACAACATCAGGGTACAACTCTTCGGCACAAGCCGGGTACAAGTCCAACAGGACTGAATCAAGAAAGGTAAAACACCTACGCAGCGGATCTATCGAAGCGAAGCGTCTCCAGCTCCACAGGCAAACTCGAGCATAGGACCAACTCTAGTCTTCACACCTTCGCCGTTGAAGTTGTAGTCGTAGACGGTTACCAAGTCTCAAACGCCAGCATCTACCCGATAAGCGGGTAGGTCATGTCAGCTTCCCAACAAAGAGCAAAAGCGGTGGTTGAATCTAATATGCATGGATAAAACCTACATTTGGCTGTGGAAAGCTATGCATGCAGCAGGGCGGAAGCAACAATCAAGGTATGCAGAATAAGCCACGAGGTCCACACCTCCGGGAGGTCCACACCTCTGGGGTCCACACCCCTCAACAAAGGAAATCCACACCAAAGCACTGAATCACACCCGCGATCCAGCTCCCAACTCTCATCTGCGATGTGGGGCCGACCCGCTCCTATCCCCACATCTCAACGGCCTCGGGCGGGCTCACTCACTCGGGGGAGAGAAGAAGCACAAGAAAAGAGTCTAGCCAGGTGAGAGATCAGAAGACTGTCCATAACCAGTGGACACGGACTATAGCTATAGGTTTAACACTCTACAGAGGTTGTACAACTGTACCCGCCCGAGTAGAGCCGGAAACGGTGGCCGCCATCCCAAACCCTACCATATGGCTGGAGTCCAAGTAAGTGGATAGTACCCTCCTGCATCTCCAAGTCTGGCACAGCCTCCGCTGTAGAGCTCATACTACCAGCGAGAGGTCCCTCGAAGCTGTGGAACCCTTCCCCGGCCTCGCCGGGGCGAAGTCTTCTAAGGAGGAAAGCCGTCTCCCGACACGATCACACCGATCCGCCTACAGGAGGGGTGTTATCCACTACGAGTCTCACCCTGCACCCCCGCCCATAACAAGGCGGGCGGTTTGTACGGTAAAAGTCCACTGAAGTAAGGTCAACTGACGATTGGTCCTTAAGGGCCGAGAGCGAGCACTCACCATCTCCATCCCGTCCGACACACCGCTCGGGCGAGAGGCCAGATCGCATCTCCCCGAGGTAGGCGTTCACAAGTAGCCAAACGGCTCGCTCCCGCCAGAACACGTCAAGGAGGTACGCACCCAGAACGCACGCTAGAACACACCAAGATCTCCCACATCCCAGTCCAAACCCAGAGAACCATCCATAGTCAAGCAACAAAAGTATGGATAGTGTGTGAATGGGACTAGCTAGGGGTCTGTAGCTAGTCCCGAGGTAGGTAAAGCAAGGAAACAAGATATATCAAATATCAAGGCATGGCTAAACAAATGGCTATGCAATCCAGCAAATCAAGTAACATAAATATAGCACTAGCAACTAATAGCATGCATGGGTTCTACATGGTTGGGAGTGACATGACACATGAGCGGTAGTTGCCGTAGAGTAGTAGAGGTTGAGCATCCTCTCGGGTAGAGTCGGGGTAGACGCGTCTCCTCAGTCGTCGCAGTTCGGGTCTTCAACAAGAACACAAGCCTACACGAGATGTGACGCGGAAATAAATAACGAGCATTCATCTAATGCAAAAACATCGATAAGAACCAATTTAGAAGATCCAAATAAACTCCATATTAAATACAAACAGCATTGTTTTAGATGGTGAAAATAAAGCAATTGGTTTCAAAACAAAAGTAGTTTAAGCAACTAGTTTTATATACTAGTAAACATAGTAGGGACAAGAGTTAGTTCAAAAATAGATTACGGGTCTCAAGGCTAAGATCTTGGGTGATCAAGCTTGCAAGGTAGAAAGCGGAGAGGCTGAGATTAACACTTGCAAGATTTAGCTCTCGGATGATCAAAGCGGTAGCGCGAATGATGACGATAGCAGAGAGAGAGGCAAAGACAACTAGAGAAGGCATGACCATGCTAAGGGATGCGGCTACCACTCAGAGGAGATGAAAGGATCAACTCATGACCGATATCGGGTGGCGAAAAGGTAAGTGATGAGAAAATGGGGTAGAATTCCTGTCCGCGACACGCCAATGGTTAGTTGCGGGGCTCCGGCATCCCAGACCCACATTAGCACAGTGGCGAGCAGCGGACACGAGTTCTACTCCAAGAACACGGGCGCGAAGGTGACACAACAACTAAGGCGGCGATGAGGCAAGGAAGCGCTGCGCGGCTCCAGCGATGCACTTGCAAGGACTCACTCACAACACGAAGGCCGGACAGGCGGGCGACAACGACGTGAGCAACGCATGATGCACAGATCCTCAGCACGAAGACCGTCTCACACAGACCAAACAAAAGGTGAAAGCTTCAGTCACTTAGATGCTCAAGATTTCATTTAGGCAAATCATCGAACAGGTGGTGGGCATGCCGTGGCTACAACAGAAGGCATGTCCTCCATGGTCAATGGTGTTCTGGAGAATGGTGTTCCGGAGGAAACAGAAGCATGCATGCCACGATGGTCAGACATCACAGGCAGGTAAAACGAGATAAAAGGAGGTGGCTTTGGATTGTGTTGCTCACTGATGGGCTCGAGGGCAAGAAGGTCAGTGCAGAGAGATGAGGTTGACGCGGCACAGGCCGGTCTGTGGTCACGGTTCATCTTGCAGCCGGGCGTTGTACACAGAATCGTCGTCTTCAGCTTCTTGGGCTGCTGGTGGATGACGGGCGATGGCAACAACATCAGCTCCGCCGGCTTGGCCTCCATGGACGTGCGGTCATCATGGGCAGCGTCACACAAGCAAGCAACACATCAGTTTGGAAGAAAAAGGGTCAGGCAACAAGGTACCAAGCCAGCGGTGGACAGCAAGCAAGAGAAAGGGCTACTGCTACATGCATCTCACCTTATATACAAAACATCGGGCATGTCACGAGCGAGGTGGATAAAGGTCGAGCTTGCCGTTTTTGGGCAGTGACAGGATCTTCGACTCACGCGTCGGTCGTCGAGCAGGTGGCGAGCATCCTCGGCTTTGTCGCGGTAGTGGGTCAGCAAGGATGTGGAGCTCTTGGCGGCGACGACATGGCGTGGGTGTCCATGGGTCCTCACGGATGGCAGCAGGTGGCAGCACAGGGCGACGTCGGTCGACGGCGGCGCCCGCGGCGACTCCAAGACGGTGAAGGAAGGGAGGTCCCGGGTGGCGGAGGGCGCGATGCTCCCTGGTGTCGCACCCCACTGATGCGGCACGAGTGCGACGGCTTCAGTTCCCTCCTGCGATGCTGCTGGTTGGGGGCAGCACTGTTTCCTCCCGGCGGCGTCGCCGCCGTCCTTGGCTTGGCGTAGTCGTGGAAGAGCAACGACATCTTCATGTCGGCGTTGATGGCGTCTCCGAACTTCAGGTCCTTGCGAACGGCAGTGAAGGATCCAGGGCGGCACAGCTGGCGGGCCCAAAGCGCCTCGGTGCAAACTGCGGCAACGACGCGGAGCTTCCAGGCGGCAAGGACGCGAAGTTCCTGGCGGCGCTCCAATTTCTTCTTCTTCCTCTGCTTTCCTCCTTCCCTGCTTCTTTCTTTTCCTTCAGATACTGGCGTCGGCGGCTTGGGGTGGTGAAGAGACTGTGGCGGCCGTGGGTTTTAAAGCGCGAGGCTAGGGTTCGCAGGGAGGCCGGGATGTGACGGGCGGCGACGACCCTGGTTTGCGAGCTGCCGGCCACGCGGCTGGTATCCGAGAGGTGGCGCGGGTGCGGGAGCAGCTGAAACTCGTGGGGCACATGAGCTGTAAAGAGGGGCGACCACGACGTCACCCTGTTGCGGAACAGGCATCCTCGCCGATCCGTTTTGCCGGACGGGGCAGAGGGAACAGAACGGGGTTGAGAGAGAAAGGCGACGTCGGTTCTGCGTGAAGACGACGCGAGGATGATGCCGGCGTGGCAACCGCGGCATGCAGAGCGATGGCGGCTGGTGGGCTGTGATTAGCAGCTAGGCTTGTCTCGAGAATAAAAACATGCTGGGCCACAACTCGTGATAGAGTGATGATTATAGAAAAAGAGAGAGATTAGTAGGTCAGCATAGAAAGGAAGCAAGCTGGCTGTGTTGATTAAACTTGGTGTCAAACGTGACGGTGCTAATTGTGATTAGCAAGACACGTTAGCAGGTAAGTTAGCAAGCAAAGAAGAAAAGGAAAAGACAGGCGGGCAAAGCCATTGTTAGCGGGCTTCGTTGGTTGATTAAGTGTCATACATGATTAGCAGGGTTTAGGTCCAACTAATCACGTACACAAGATTAGTTGAAAAGGTATGAGAGAGAGAGAAAGATATTAGCCGGTTGTGATAGCTCAAGATTTAAGAGACAAAGAAGATAGAGGAAGAGGTTAGAGAAAGAGATTGCACTTAAACACTGGTGAAGTCGAGCTAATTGGCCAATATTAGCTCGGGCAAGGTTAAGTTAGTCACACAAGGCTAGCATTTAGATTAGATTGAATTTGAATACAGCTCAAATTCAAACTCCACAGAATCTCAAAATCCAAATAAGAACCATTTAAAATCCAACTCACAATTAAACCATATTTTGAAAATAAGCATAGGGTTTATATTTTGGAAAATGGAGATGAGAGGCTAGCACATTGGTTGGTAGCACTCAAGTTCAAACAAAAAGTTTTAAATTTTTGCGAAAATTCACACATGGGAAAACAGTCAAATTTCTGGTATGTTACAGATTCTATGTTCGTGACACATAGATTCGAGTAGGTGGTAACTAGGCACTGGATTTTGTCTTGTGCGTCTTCGCATTGCCGATTCAATTCACCTTCGAAGGTCATTTACCGGTATGTATATTTTTTGCCAATCCATTCAAATGTGTGCATGTTGTTAGCTGACCCAACTGTTCAAGTTTATGGCTGGCAAATCCAATGTTCTGGCATGGGTAGCACATGTCCTCTTTTCCAGTTTATACAAGAGGAATTAATGATGGCCCACATTTCAGATTAGTTTGTTTTGAATTCCCACTGCATGCTTTTGCCCATATTACTTTTCATATATGCAATTCCTTCAGCTTTGATAATTTTTATCATACAGCCATTGTCCTGGTTACTTATCACATATGCATCTCCTATATGTATGGTTCTGATATAACTGTCATCCGTTCAAAAGGGAACGTACTGTGGAAGTCATGCATTTTTCAGTACATCTTGGTTGATCTCAGATTAGTTTTAATATTTTTGTCTACAAGACTGCACATATAGAATTTTGCCTGTGTTGGAGTTCTAAATATTTTTCTATAATATGGTTCTAATATAATATAGCTACCTTGGTTGAAAAATTAATCGTGGGGGAAGCCATGTATTTTTTATACATCTTGATTTGCAGTTCAAGAGAGATGTTTCCTGTTGAAAGAAACTATGCTAGAGCTTTGTTTCGTTATCTGCCAAATAACACTAATGAAGGTAGAAAATATATGTGCACCAGTTATTTTTAAAAAGTTTAGTATGCAGTTTTTACATTGAGGACTGTGCTGATATAAGTTTATCCACACATTTTTTACCTAGAAGCATTTCAGCTAGGTTGGGCTGTGGCCACCATGACCACAAGCTGCAAGGGCAACACACCAATATGATGTCAAAGATATGGAAATGCCATTATAAAAAAAAGATATGGAAATGTAGGTAGTTAGCTATATAAATGTCAGGTTCTCAATTTTGTGATCTGATTTGCAGGGATAGGATCATTTTGTGGACTTTGTGAAGAGCATTCAGGATAGAAAGAGAGGAGCAAGGGAAGCAAGGAGACATCAGCATGTGTATGTTTTAGATTTATTTCATAGTTTATATGGTTTGTCTATGCCGCCCCCCCCCCCCCCCCCAACAACAACCTGAATATGAGGTATTAAATTTGGTATGGTACATTCTTTTGCTTTCTCCAAGTGGATCAACAAGGTATCAGTGCCGGATCCTTGGCTTTGTTAATGTCATATTGGTAGCTTTGTTACATATTAGGCCTTGGCGCTAATATGATATATGGGAAGGTAGTATTGCACATTGGCTAAAGATATATGGTTTTGATTACTCCAATGCAAGACCTTGGCCTACTGAACATCAAATATATTAGTAAAAAAGACTTACCAGGTGTTTTCCCGTTACCTTTTCTTTTTTTGTAGATCATGCTTGGCTTTGAGCATTAGCAATGAAACATTTTTTCAGTAACAATGAAACATTTTTCCATTATTTGTGTAACATTATATATGTGCAAAGAGGCACAATGTTCTTGCCTCTTGTAGCACTGATTACTAAAGCTTTCCTTTCTTTTTCCTGCACCTTGAAATAGATAAACTAAAGGCGATAGATCCATGTGGTACATCCAACACTGAATTAACAAAGGTAATATAGTGTATCCCATCTTTATGCGTTCACATATTTTGCTAAGCAATCTCCTTACTGACTTTGTTGATAACTTTGTATGTGAATTGCCATTTACATATTTCTGCTGGCAGTAAAAAATAGCTGAATGCAATACCATTTTTGTTGATTGCAAATTGCTTTGTTGTAGTTTCAATAAATCATACCTGGTTTTTTTAGACATACAAGCAGTCAAAGTTTTGGCAAGTTGCCCACTAAAATGATATGAACTCATGGTCTTTTTAATAGTGATCTTTTTTTCAAATTCAATTAGGGGCATCATCATTTATGCTGAACGCAGACAGAGTGACAATGTAGTGCTAGACTCTATACCTTCCACCCCCCCAGAGCTGAGCTAAGTGCATGATGCTCAATCTGAGGCATCAAATGCTCTTTGCAATATACAGAGACATGGCCTTTTCCCTGCAATATATGAGTTTTCATGCTTTAATATGTTTGATAAAATGCCAAAAAGGTGGATTTATCGGATAATCAAAATTTTGATGTCTCTCTGCTCAGGTCTGCTTGTATATCACATAATTAGAATGTATGGTTTATATGTGAAAATACTTGTGATATTGTCAGATTCATCTTCCAGCTGTCACTCACTCACTCTTGTGCAATTATATTTTTTCCCTATAAGAAATCCTTTTTTTCTTCTTTCATAAATGATTTCTTCTGGTACTACTGTGTGATCAGGTTATGCAGGAGTTGGATGATTGCAATGTTAGAGAACTTGAAGATTTCCTCGACATTAGGCATACAAGAGAATTGCTGATAGGGTGACTGCATAGAAAATATTGGTGGCCTGGCAGTACTTAGAAAATATTGCTAAGAGAAGTACTTTGGAATGTTATCAGCTAAGGCAGGTATGGAAATCTCGGTGCCCTTGGACATCACTAGGTGCACCTATACTGTTATTTCCACATGGTACAGTACTATTTGGAGCTTGTTTGTCATATCAACTTTAGTTAATAACTCTACTATGATATCTTGAATAAAAAAGGGGGAATTTGCTACTGGACATTCATATGAAGCTTGCTTGTCATGTAGCCATGTAGAAATATCCATCTTGGACAAGGTACAAAACTGCAGCAAGCTTTGGAGAAGGAATACACGAGGCATCTGATGAATAAATCACGCAGCTGTGATACTGCATGGATCAAACATGGAGGTTTAAGTTGTTAGTTGATCAAGCATGCATCCTTTAACCTCAATGAAAAACTGAAAATGTTGGGCCACTGCTGCTACACAATTTCTGTCAGTCCCCTTCAATTCAAATATGTGAATTCTCGCAAAGAAATTGTTTCAAAGACCATGTCATTATCAATTTTGTATAAAAATGTGCCATTTCCTTTCTTGATTATTTCCCTGAAAACGAAAACTACGAGCAATTATCAGTTTTTTATACAAGTGCGCTAGTTCTTTTCTTGATTATTTGTGTTGACAAATGTTACCGTAGTGTTAGCACGGGCAATACGCTAGCGGCGAAGATAAAACACGACTCAATGACCCAACGACCAGACACTGATTTTAGTGTTACACGAGGCATCCGTCTAGATCGCAGTAGGTGCTAAATGATTGACGAGGAATTACATAGGTTTGTTTGTGATCTCTTCTTTTTCAACAAAATAGACACTCTTTTGCGTATTCATTAAAATTAAAAAAAAAGAAATTCATTCCGGTTGTTGCTGCTCTTTGCTTTTGTCGCCTGCTTTCCCTCGCTGGTTTTCAGAAAACGTTCGATCCCGTGAAACAAATTGTGGCAAAATGATCATCTTTTCATTGACGAACGACAAACTACCTGTTCGGTCTACATTGCAATCTCCCCGTCAGCCTGGCCGCACAACAGTGCCAGTGCGCTTCAGAGCAATGGCCTGATCGAGCCGACTGCGGTGGCAACGGAGCAAGCCAGGTCAAGGCAACCGCGTCCACAGAGGTTTTCCGGATGATAAATTTTGAAACACCGCTCCAACAAGCACCATTGCTTAACTTAAAAAAGAGAATGCAACCACCGAGTATTGTTATCAAAACTTAAATACCATTTGGCTTCATCGGCATTTCCATAAACATAAGATGCATACTGGTGAATAAAAGGTACAGGTGCTTCATAGTTCACATCAACACAACAGTATGGAAATATGGAGTAATCTTTTGTTGATTATGGATGCATACTGGTGAATAAAAGGTACAGGTGCTTCATAGTTCATATCAACACAACAGTGTGGAAATATGGAGTAACTTTTGTTGATTATGGAGGAAAATTCACATTGACTGCTTGACTGTTACATCATTTGGATTTTTGAGTAATTGCTTGATATATTACATTGACTACATACATGCTTCTAAACATACAGATGAATCAACTACTTCTCAACAAGAAATAACAGACAGATCAGGATATAACTGAGGAATTATACACGACATCAGGAAACCTATTGCCTATAGACTATATATATATGATGATGATGCAAATGTTTTACCTAAATAGACACCTAAAATGCTGAAGTTAGACTTTACAGGAGACAGCTGTGACGAAACCAAAAGACATTGTCACCAAATGCTAGTTACACCAAAGAATGCCACTTCCTCTCATGGAATCAATGGCTCAGCTGCTCGACTGCTGTGAAGCATTCATGATTTCCGTCTCCAGTCAGAAATACACAGGCGTTATTGATCTTTACATGTTGTCACCACTGCTAATGAAGTAATAAGTGAAAGTGATCAGCTGTTCCAAGTTATCATGAAGCAACCATAATATCAATCTGACTCTTCACAGGTGTTACCAGATGATTGAATGGTCCGCCTCTTCAATTAACAGGAATGTACAGGTACCTTGCAGGTCTACGGCTGGCAACAACAACCATATGTAGTATTACACTTGAAGCCTATGGTGGATCTCGCAATGAGGGGCTAGCCATTCTAACACGGTGAGCAACTGATAGAGGTGGCCTGCCAACTGCTTCCAATATCCTAGTGAACACAACCTTTGTTGGAACACATGTCACTAGAGGAACTGCTCCCCCTGATCTGATTAAACCACCAAATATGTCATCGCACCAATGTGCCTTTGCTTGGCTACCTTCTCCATGATGTTTTTTCCCAGTAGAAATGGAAGTTAGGGCTCTACCTTTATGGCTTGAGAGGTTTGTTTTCTTGGCTGATTTCTTATGGGACTTAGATGACGACCTCCTAGCATTCAAACTGCTTTTTTTATTTGCCTTGACCTGGTGATTCGAAGAAGACGGATATTTTCTTAAGGTTGGTTTCATCTCCCAATCAGAATAAGCAAGGCCACCATCATTATCGCCATCCAGCAATGCTCCTGATGGGTTTAAACGGGGAACTCTTTGCATGGCAGTCCTCCTGCCTGTTGGCCAAGCAGGTGGAGCAGTTGTGCTCTCTTGCAGACTACCATCACCACAGAATACCAGGTGATCAGTGGAACCATCTGCGAGTATTTCGATTTGGATAGGGTGTCCAACAATTGCTTTGCCATTCAGCCTGCTCATTAAGGAGACAAGAGGGACATGCTCTCCTTGGTAGCTGGCCTGAACTTTTAGGTTGATATCAAACAACATTGGTCCCATGCCACCAAAACGTGAAGTGAACTTTCTTTGGTAAAATGAAGGTCCATCCCAATATGCATTCCGATCAACACGATATATTCGATCAGCATCCTTGTTTTGGGGAGAAACATTTGAAGAGTCATTCTCGTAGTCATTAAAGTAACTGTAGCCCCGGTTGAGATCTCTTGTGGCTCTCAAGGATGAATGATAGTTTTTACCACGATACAAATTAGCCTCTGAATGGCTTGTGTCGTCAAATAAATTAGTTTCATCAGAATCATAATTGGGCTCCTCTTTGACTTGGTAAAAACTTTGCCCAAGAAACTGCTCACCAGAGGTTTGCGTACTTTCTTTTCTGGGATTTACACCATTTGTCTTATGCAAAGACCCTTTCAATGAACTATTGTATTTATCTAACCAGGTATTTCCATCTGCTGCATCCACCAATCTCTTCGCTGCATTACGGCTGTTGCGTTTACCTTTCATATGCCACTGGGAGACACCCAGCTCAGAAGAACCATCCTCTTCCTCTGATTCATTCAACTGGGACATGTAAGTAGAATAGGTGGCCTCGTTGTCATTATAATCCACATGCCTGAACTTGTCAGAAACTGGAATGGAGTAAGGATCAGGAGCACTCGACTCTGTAGGAAGAATCACAGTTGCATCTGCCAAAAGATTGCCATATCAAAAGTCATCAAACAGGGAAAAGCTTGAAATCTCTACAGAAAACTAGGATGCAAGAACTTGTACTAGTAACGTAATATGAATTTCAGTAATAAAGGGCTTGCGGCAAATAGAAGGTTAAACAAAGTAACATTAAATATTTCAAGGAATTATTTATTGCTTTATGGTGACCTTTTAGTCATTTAATCAGACTCCATGTTTTGCATGATTTTTTGATGAAGTTATAATAATTTAGCTATATTTTGATTGTTATATAAGACCATGCAAGCCAAGAATGCAGTAGTAAGGAGCAATGCAACTGTACCTACTGCTTCACCTCTAACATACCATTTTTGGAAACACCCACACAGAGAAGTACAGATAATTTTAAGTGATGGATTACTTAAAGGAAACACTAATGATCAAGAATATAGTCAATGACTATCTTTGAAGTCCATCCAATACTATAGAATGTGACTAATCGATTCCTGATCCCTCCTACTTGCGTGCCCAAAAATATTTTAACCATCATGTTAAGGGCATCATATCACTCATACCTAAAATTGTTCCGGCTCTGTTAATATATTTACCTCGTAAAATTGAATCAACTATTCATCAACATCATCCAACACAGCCTTGAACAAATGATCACAACTACATGTACAAAGTAATTACAACAATTAAGTTCTTTGTAACCCTTCAACCCTGTGTGTGTTTACAAATAATACTAGTCAAATGGGATCCTTCTATGTATACACTTACAAATGATTCAAGTAGTCAAAAGGTATATATATGACGGTCAACCGGTCAATCATGCTACATATAGGTAAGTTGAGAATGCAACATGAAGCATGTTTAAAGCGTTGTAAAAGCTTAAAGCATGGTTTATCCGAGGGAAAGAAAACGTCTACCATCAAAAGCCTTAACATACAGGTGAGTCGAGCATCTGTCTTGCCATGTTTAAGAAGGGAGATGTGTTTAAAATGAAGTCCAACTGGAATTGTAATTTTCAGCCCGCGATATTTGCATCACTAAAGCAGTATGAAACTATGTGCGATACTAACACTAATGTTTTAGTATGTTGTACTATGCTATAACCCAGCATTGTTTATGAATTCACATTGAAACTTCATAGAAAGCATCGAAAAGAAGAAAAGAGAGGTGTATGCACATACTTTTCAAAAGCTCAGCATCGTCTTCAGTCTCACTCTCTGAGCATTCTCTCTCTGACGACTCAGTTATTTGTTTTTCAACAAAGTCAGAAGAAGTCTGCTCCTCAGAAAAATAACCAGGCAGAATATAGCTTTCATTCTCAAAATCAGCTCCTGTAGAAGCAATTTGTACAGAAGGCAGATCACTATGACTCTGAGTTTCACCAGAATCACTAGCCATATATGTATATTTACTTCTTCTGGCCCGGGAGGTGGCAAGTGATGGATTATCATTCTCCCCAATTAGCAGAGTCCCATAATCATCATTTTGCTCTAAATGATGAGCACTGCTCTGCAAAACATGCGCAAGTGGTCGGCGCCTATCAGATTTTGAAACAAGAGAGTCTTCAAAATCACTTCCATCCGATCTGTTCTTCTTCACAATTGTACTTCTCTCCTTGCTTTCTAAAGTTGCACCTCCCTGAGAGTGTCTCAAATGGGAGAAATCACCCATGTGATCACTTAGAACATTTCCTTGAGCAAGACATTCTGAGAAGTCTCTCTTTGAACCAGCATGTACAAAACAATGCCCTGCTTCTTTCTTTACTTCAAGAGGAACAGATGCATCTTTACGTTTCTTGATCTTTTTGCTCTTGTAGCGAGTACTTCCAAGATCTTTGCGGTGTTTAGTGCAAGCTGCATTTCATGAACATAGCTAAGTTTAAGATGCAGTGTACTTGAAGGTCATGCATGACGTATAAGTAATAACCTAAACAAGAATATTTTACTGTCATCTTAGAGGACCCACCAGAAATGTTACCAGCTGGTTCAGCTCTGAAACCTTGAGTCTGATACTTTGATGCAAGCTGCTTCCTCTCCAATTCAAGGGCATGAAGAATAGCATCCTCTCTTCGTGCATATTTTTCTCTTTTCTTTACAAGAGTCCCTTGAGTAGCCTCTGCCTTCTCAATACAGGCATCAAACTCCCCACACCTAAATGCTTTAACACGCTTTGATTTCTCAAGGTTGTACCAATCCCTACAAAACAAAAGGATAACAAGTAAACACAAGAAAGAATATGTGAGGAAATTCAATTTTCAGAAATTATGATTACGCCAGGTTAGTTAGCAGCAGAGAAAGGGACTTGAGTCAGAAAGTATCCAAGGAATCATCTTTGTTTAGGAGCAGGTGAAAATTAGAGTTCAACGTGCCAGAATCACCACCTCATTTCTAGTACAATATCGCTATTATTTTTACATTATTACCATCTTTTATTATTTGTGTGCCCGTGTTGGTTTTCATCTCTAGGGCGCTTTTGGTTCCTCTGATGGGCACTGTGTTGCCTTGCCAAGCCAGGATAGCAAGCGAGACGAGTCATCTCAAGTTGGAGCAAGATTTTATCAGGGCTCATGGGGGCAAGGTTTGGCTTGCTAGCACGAGACACGAGAGAGACGAATCTGCTTGTCTGAGCCTTGAGCGGAAACCAAGCAGCCCCTAGCCCCCCATCTTGCTTGGGCTACTATTTTGTTGTTATTATTCTTTTAAATGAAAGGGAAGCGAAATACATGCCCATTGTTCAAGGTTATCGACGGGCAAAAAGGATATGCTTAAAATTAGCTGGCAAGCATTGGAAAAAACAGATCAACCGGAGAAGCGGAGAGGAATTTTTGACCGCATAACATAGAGGTAATAATAAAGTAAGAAAACGGGAAGACCAAGTATAATCAAGGAATTTTTGACAGTATAACCTCTTGAATCGTTAACACCTCAATAACTATAATTTTATATTTTTTAAATGTGTTTATCACTACAAAATCTGCCGTATATTCCAAAGGAAATCGCATGAGAGGATCCACACAAGAGAGAAATCATGAATGGTGCCTTGCTCAAACTAATGAGCATGAATGTCTTTTATTCTTCCTCAAACTGCTTACCCAATCAGGATATCACAAGTAATCTTACTCTATTTTTACCTGTACTGTCTATAAAACAAAGTATGGAAACTACATGGAAAAGTATTCATCTACACCTTATCTACCAACAAATTTAGCATCTTAGAATATTATGACACAATAGATATGTCTACTCACCGATAAATAGAAGTGTAAAAAATGTAATCTTATCTACAACATGTTTCAATTCCACAAGGAAGCAACTCTTTCTGCAACATAACATCTACACAAACAACGTGCTGTGATCATAGATGTTATCACAACTATACATACATATGCCCAGAAATTTCAGGTTCTTCAGAAAGCATGGGGTACAGAGCATCCGCGATTCCATACATATCCTATTGTTCCCACTGCATATGCTGAATTTGCTATCATTTCCCACTTACACTTTCCTAATCAAATTGTTTCCGCTACATATCCCCAACAAAAAGAGTACTATGAAATCGCCCATGAAGGTAAAAAGGACAATCAGCAGATTGAAACTTAGAAAGGAAATGGACTTACGACATATCCTATGACAACAGCTCTGAATTTTGCAACAATAAGGTACACAAGAAAGAAACTAGCAATGAACTTGACTACAAGCAAAGAAGATCATATGTACTGGTGCACACCCATTCTCTTAGGCACCCAAGTTCGTTAAAAGAAATAATTCAGCATCCCAAATGGATCAAAGATAACAGGTACTCTGAAATGTAAATGTAGCCCACACCTCAGGGGTCAAAAAAAAACTTAAGGCATACTACAAGGGAGTGGGAAGCTTACACGCTTGCGTCCTCCCGTCCGAGGAGCTTGACCGGCGTGCCGGACCTCGGTGACATGATCTGCGACGGCGGGAGCTCCTCGGGGCCCAGGATCCTGCCGGGCCACCACGATCCGTTCCTCCGGCGCACCCAGACGATGGTCCCCGGCGAGGTGTCCCCGACGCCGCAGCAGCCCCCATCCCCGTCCGCTCCTCCCTCCACCGAGCTCCCCACCATCCCGCCTCCCAGCAAACCCTAAGCGCCGGTCGGCCCCGCCCGCCTCACCCCGCTTCGAGAAGCTCCCCTCCACCTCGAGATCTGGCAACCATTCAACTCCCGGAGGGTGCCGGCATCCAGAGGCGCACCCTCCACGGCGCCGCCCCCGCGCGACTTGTCCGGCCGAGATCGCGCTGGCCCCGCGGCGCGCGCTCTGGCTCTCTCCCCTGAGGCAGCTTCTAGAAGCTTCTTCTCCTTCTCCGGTTCTCCGGGGCTCCCAGAGCCCCCTTTCTCCTGGTACTGCTCCTCCTTCTCCGTCCGCCCCCGCCGGTGCGGGGGTAGGGGGCTCGCGGGGTCTCCGGCTCGCTGCCGGTGAAGCGGTCGGTTCCGGCGCGGGCGGCCCCCGGAATATTATTTCCCTCTCTTTTTGTGAAGAAAAAAGTGTGAAATAAAAAGGTTTTCTTTTCTTTCGGGGCAATTTGACTCCTGGTTTCGGGTGGTCCGGTCCGCGTGGGGGGTGGGGGGGCGGGGGCGACCGTGCCAACCTGCGCGAAGGGAAACGGAAAGGTAACCGACGGGCCGGCGCGAGCCCGCCCGGAGGGAAACGTGTGGGCCGAGCCGGGACGGGCTCGCCCGTAACTACTACCCGGCGCTGGCTGGAGGAGGGGAGGAAGGGGGTAGACAGCCCACGTGGGGTGACGACGTTGAGGCGAGGCGTGACGGCTTTGTTTTTTCCCGTTTTCCAATGGTGGTACCTATGCTTGTTTTTATCCATTATCCACATTCAAATCCACACTCACCTCAAATGGTGAGGGTATGAGTAGAAAATAATTATCCATTGAAGAAATGGGGAGGGTATGGTGTGGGGAGGGTGCAAATAATTGATTGGGTATGTATAGAATCTAGTACAAAACTAGTTATCCATTGGGTATGAGTGTGAATGAGGAAAGTAAGAAGTGGATAATAATTATTTAGATTTGGGTATGAACAAGAGTGGATTTGTCCATACCCTCCCAGTGGCAGGCTTAGTGGTACTGCGTACTTCCTCTGTTCCAAAAAGAATGTCATTCTAGAAATTTTAGGACATATTATTAAGAAGGTGAAATGACCTCGATTGTCCCTATTTATTTGCCATATTAGATGCTAATTAATTGTTGCATGCCTACATGCACATGCAGACATGCCAAATTAAGCAAAATGTCATTCTTTTTGACAAATTTTGAATCCTAAAACGTCATTCTTTTATTTACTCCCTCCGTCTCATAGTATAGCTTCGTTTAGATTTTTTCAAAGTCAAACTTTTTCAACTTTGACCGTCATAACGAAATATTCATAAAGGCTAAAAACATAAAAATGATATTGATAGATTCATCATGAAACCAACTGTTAAAATATGTAATCTATAATTTATTTTGTGAGTTATTGGTCAAAGTTGGAAAATTTTGACTTTGAAAAAGTCTAAACGAAACTATATTCTGGGATGGAGGGAGTATGAGTAGGATGCGATTGTACGTATGTAACCACGTATTCGTAGGCAGATGATGATGAACGTAGTACAATCTTTAAAAAACCAGTAGTTATTGTTAAAAAATCCATGCGTTTTGCTCGATCCACTGCTACTACGATACTGCTAAGAGCAACTCCAACAAGGATCTTCAAATTGAGGCTTCCAAAACCATTTGGAGGTCCAACTTAAAAAAATGGAGGTCCAAAATTAGATCTCAACTCCAGCAAGGAAATCTTTTGAGACCTCTATTTGCTTGTGGGCCCATCCGTCAGTGAGGGACCCTGCCTTTTCTCACGCCGCGCTCCACCCTGTCGCCGCCGCCGGGGCCCTCTGCCCCTACGTGCATCTCGCCACCGCTACCTATGGCCTGCACTTGCGCGGCGGCGTCGGATGGGCGCGGCGGGCTCGATCGGGGAGGTGCGGTGGCGCTGGGCCGGGAGCCCCCGAGGTCGGGCGTCCGCCGCGGCCTTCCCGCCTCCGCGTGGGCAAGGCAGCAGGCGGGACCCACCCTGACGCGATGTCTCGCAGGGGATAGTTGTCACACCCGTTTTTCCGAAGAAAACCGAATGCATCTCATATGTGTGCTAGGATCAGAATTTCACACATATGATAGACAAATGAGTGTAATATCACAAGACATTACTCAAAACGTATAGAAAAGGTTTATTAACTTTTATTACACTTACGAGGGTAGACACAAAGGTCTTTACACGAACAACGATAACTATGAAGACGTGACTCCATCTTCATCTTCCACAGGCATCTGACTGGTTGATCGCATGCCTCAGAACTCCTCGTAGTCGATGAAGTACTCCACTCTGGGATTCTCCTCTGAACACATATGACAGACAAATGAGTGTAATATCACAAGACATTGCTCAAAACGTACAGAAAAGGTTTATTAAATTTTATTACACCCACGAGGGTAGACACAAAGGTCTTTACACGAACAACGATAACTATGAAGACGTGACTCCATCTTCATCTTCCACGTGCATCTGACCGGTTGATCGCATGCCTCAGAACTTCTCGTAGTCGATGAAGTACTCCACTCTGGGATTCTCCTCTGAACAACGTAAGCAAGGATGAGTACACTTATGGTTGGTACTCAGCAAGGCCACAGGAATAACCGGAAAGCAATATTAAATCCATCTTTAAGCTCATTAATCATGTGAGGGTCCAGGTCGCTCTTGACCGTGAGCACGGTTGACCGATCAGTTTTACACTCTGCAGAGGTTGCACACTTTCACCACAGTTCGCGTAAAAGTTCCGAAGAACTTTGAACCCAACCATGCATGTGCTGATCAGGCATAATACCACACTTTCGAGGTGTGATTGCATAGGGACGCTATAAAGCCTTTACAAATGTATGCAAAAGCACCAACAACCCACGACAGTTACAGCTCAGGGCGGACCATAACCCTCCATAATGGTTAGCACCTTAGCAAAGGTTGCTACCCCAAAAGAACCGGGCTATACCCCTGCAACCCAGAGCCCCCTGTGTTCCTTTCAGATAAGATCACCAGTACAATCACACACCTAATTAATTGGCTAAGCCAGAGCCGTGTGGACTGTGGTTGCACTGTTTTCCTGGGTGGTTCTCCATGTTCTGATTAATTTATATTATTCTTGTATTAAAGCATGGGTAGAAGGATGGTTAGGGTCACTTGCCTTTCTCCAACGATAAGTTACTTTCCTTTACTTCAAAGCTCTGCATTTGTTCTTCCTCGAACGACGCATTGTCTACGATCATGCAAGAAAACATGTAATAAATAAAACAATACATCAAACATTACTAAAAGACTAAAACAAGCTTCTAAAACTAATGTGCTTGTTGAGACAATCGCATGGACACCAAAAATACTTAAAACGGAGCTAAGACGGAAAAAATATGGATAAAAAAGGTTCATGGGCCAGATTGTAATAAAACTTGGCTTCTAGAGGCTTATCTGCAAGAAACCAGGGACCTAAACCTAATTATGTAAAAACAGGAGGGCTATGGTGCAAAAAAGAGAGCTAAGGATGGCGGAAGGGATAACTAGAAAGATCAGGGGTCTATTCATAAAAGAAAAGACTTAACTGAAAGGCTTTTATATAGGTGGAAGGGCATTTATGTGATATTGAAAACATCAAGGGCTTTTTAGCAAAACTGCCACAACTGGCTTGGTTGACCGTTACTTGAATGGCTGACGTGGGGCTTTGGGCGGACCCGAGCCGTTGGTTGTAGATCGAGCGGCGGGCGGTGGCTGCAAGCGGCCTGCAGCGGCGGACACGGCACCGGGCGGCGAAGCTCGCCGACATTGCTCGATCTCGAGCTTCGAAGCTCGGATTGAGACGCGGGAAGGTTTGGGAGAAAGATAAGGAGCTTGCGAACTTTACTAGGGGTACAAGGAGGTGGCTAGGGCAGCTGTTGGGGTGCCTTGGCCAACGGGGCGGACGGCGGCGGCGGCGGACTCAACTCCGGCGAGCACGCGGGGAAGACAGAGGGTACGAGGACTCAAAAGAAAAGCATGGGAGGATCCCTTACCTCACTGTGAAGCTCCGGGTAGAGTCTTGGCGGCGGAGAAGTGGAGGGGAGAGAGATCGCCGTCGGCGGGGATCCGGCGGAGCTCCGGCTTGGGCGGCACTGCGCGCGAGGAGAGGGCAAAGAGGAGATGCAGGTTGGAGGGGAGCTCGGGGCGCCTTTTATAGGTGGAGATGGGAGGGGAGGGGCGCGACTAAGGCGGTGGGGGAAGGGTCGGTTGCCGACGACCATTGTTGGTGGTGGAGCTCGGATGGGGGCGGCTGTTTCGGGAGAGGGGGCGACGCGGCGCGTGGGTGCGCCGACGCGCATTGAAGGCAGCTCGGTGGGAAGGAGAAGGGGAAGCGACACGAGAATGGGGGAGGGCACTGGGATGGCGGTGCGGTGTGGCCGGCCATGGCTAGAGGAAGGGGCGGCTGGAGGTAGGAGTGACCCCGACAGGTGGGGCCCGGCTGTCGGTGAGTGGGAGAGAGAGAAGAGAAGGTAGGCCGCAGGAATGCTGGGCCGGGGAAGTTGGATGGGCCAGCGGGGGCGAAACGGGCCAGACCGGAAAAAATAAAAGAAATGAAGGGAGAGGAGGGAAGGTTGGGTCGGCGGGGTCTTTGGGCCGCGCGCTGGAGGATTGGGCCGAGCGAGAGAGAGGGTAGAGCGGGGTTGGGCCAAAAGAAAATGAGAAAGAGAGGGAGAGAAGGGGTGGTTTTGGAACCTTTGATGATTTTCGAAACACACAACATCAAACAAAGAACAATGCAAACCAAAATGATGCACAATCACTTGTTGTTTGTAAATTTAAATGTGGTTTAAATTAATTAAAGGCAAATTTGTTTAGCCAAAATTATTTAATGCTTAGAAAATAAAAACTAAACCATGTTTCTAACATTATTTTATTGTGATGGAATTTTGGGGTGTTACAATGGCTTCCCGCGAGGTCAGCCTCTTGCACATGGGGCTTCAGGCAGGTGGCGGCTTCTATGGCTGGCGGGGCGAGCTCGGCCTCCAGACGCGGCGAGCTGCCTCCATGGCTGGGGCGGCCAGGTGAACTTCGGGGACGGCGGCCTCCATGCTCAGCGGCGAAGCCACGCTCATTGGTCAGGCGCCGTGTTCCTCTGCGTCACATCGGATGAGGTGCTGCCTGCGTCCGAGCCAACGGGCCCCCTCCACGCCGGCAAGACGGTGGTCTTGAATATGCGGGTGCTGAAGGATGAGGAAAGGAACAGTAGGGCGAGGAGGTGCGCGTGGCCGCGATGACGACAACCTCAAGCACAGCGCGAGCGTGCTTCGAGGCAAGGTCCGGCATGGGGCGGGCGCGCGCCGACGACGACAACCTCTGGCGCAGGGCTAGCGCAACTCCTGGCGAGCTTCGGCGCAGCGCGACCCTGTAGGTCTTGGAGGCATTGGGAGTGCGGCGTTCCTGGAGCACGCGACGGCCGACAGAGGCGCTGGAGCCGGCGAGTCACTTCTTCACGTCCTCGAACGCCCAAAGGTTGGCTTCTCCCTTGCTAAGCATCGATGATGCGTGTGAATGTGATGTTCCGGCAAAAATTAAGGTTCGATCTGAGCTTTCTACGGGCTTGTGGGATGGCTGCAGGCTGGCCAGGAAAGTCGCTCTGACCACCGGTGCCGCCAGCGGGATCGGCAAGGCGACGACGACGGAGTTCATCAAGAAAGGCGTGCGTGTCATCCTCATCGACATCAAGGACAACGCCGGCCGCACCATCGCCGCTGACCTCGACCCATGCGCGTCCTACACGCGTTGCAACAGACGAGGCGCGGGTCGTTGCGGCCGTGGACCTCGCCATGGGCGGCGGGCGGATGGACCAGAGCACTGTGGCCTGGGATGCGGGAGGGAGGAAAAGAAAGGGAAAAATGGTGGGACCCACGTTAGGAGGGGAGAGGGGAGGGCGTCTAGGAATGGAGGTTCGGAGAGTGAATTTGGAGGAGTATGAAAAATGCAGACCCATATAGAGATCCCGCTAGAGTTAGATTTTTACACCAGACCTCGAAATTTTGGAGTAGAGGTCGATATAGAGGCCCTTGCTAATAATCCTCATGCAGACAAACTTTCGTTCCTTCCCACCAACTGGAATATTTGGGTCTCTCTATTGTGTTTTTTTAGTTTGTTCATGTCATAATAAGCATTCAACAATCAACATCTTACATCTCAAAGTCGACCCAATATATCAAATGTTGAGCTCGCCGAATGCCTGTCTTATGCTTATATAAGTTGATTGTTGGTTGGAAAAACGGCGGATTAATAGTAGCATGGACACTTGTGCTCCTAGGACTTTGGCTGTGTATTTGTGTTCAGGAAATTTCCTTGGTTTATCAAACATATGTATAATTAATTATATTTTACGCTTAGCTAGCTTTATATCCCATTACCGCCTTTTATATTATAGGTTTTAAAGGAGGATGCCTCTAAGTGGCTTAGCTCCTTATTTAAAGGGGGGGAATCTATTTTTTGACCACCTAAGTATTGTTTTAGTTTGGTTTGGCTATTGAACTTCAAAACTAGGTATCTTTCACCATCCAACTATCAAAATAATTCAATTTTGGTCATCGAGCCGTTTTGACGGTGATTTTAATTTCTCTATTAACAATTTAGTCCTTAGATCTTAAAATGATTATTACGTTTTATTCATACCTTCGATTTAGCTATTTTCTACTATCATGTGTTCATAACGGTGAGTTTTATCTTTTAAAATGTTTTATCAATATCTGTTATATTATTTGTATTGTTGTGTAAAAAACAAAAATATAAGAAAAATAAAACCAATAATTTTAAACTAATATGAGCTCATCATTACAATATTAATCACTTAAATGGGAGATAAAACATAGTAATCACTTTAAGATCTATCTAAGAACTTATATAATCACTTAAATCACAAAGAACCCACCTAAATTGTAGTATATATGGTTTCCTCTCCCGTTTCTCGTAAAACATAGCATAGACACTGTCGGTGTTAACCTACCAAGGGGAGTACCCGAGGTAGATGAATGTGGTCTCGCCGAGATCAGTAACTCGAAGGAAGAGACACGTGGCACACAATTTAGACAGATTCGGGCCGCGAGGTGTGTAATACCATACGTCCTGTATGTTGCGTAGCTCTGGATTGATTGGGTGTGTTTACAAGATGATGCGTATGAGAGAGGTAAGGGTCCCTACCTCACCTTATATAGTCCGGGAGGCAGGGTTACAAGTCGGTTTGGGGAGAGAGTACTAGTCGGGTACGTCTAGGAGTTCTCTACATGGTACAGGACATGCACAGCTTCCTATCCGAGTACTCCTCCACCGTAGTCCTTGCGCCCCACGCCATCAGGTGCCGTGTGACCCAAGCCGAGTAGTCCCAGGGGCCCACCGAGTAGTCGGTCCTGGTACCCACCGAGGTAGTGGGCCCAGGGAGGTCCATACGACAAGCCCCCGAGTACTTTGTAGTCGAGCAGGATAGTTTCGAGTAGTCTTGATGCCTTGACGAGTAGTCCTCAGGCGTCCCTGAGTACTACAAGCCAAAAGTCCTCAAGAATACTTGAAGCATCCCGAGGCTGGAAGGTACTCCAGCTGATCCTTGAGTAATCTTGAAGTCTTCTCGAGTAGTTCCCAAGTGTCCTCAAGTTCTTCTCTTGAAGGTCTTCAATAGTACTCGCCTTGTCTTGAAGAAGAAACCATATGGAAAATGAGATTTGAAGAATCACATTCCATATGGAATGTAGCCCCTGAGCCTTAGATCAAATCGTAGATTCAAGCTGAGGGTCAATCTGAAGTTCTGCCAAGATTATCCCGTAAAATCCGGAGAAAAAACCGAAGGACACGTGGCACGGAGCCCCCGAGCCTTGAGTCGAGTACTTCCTCTCGAATTGAAGGGTCATCTTGATTGTAGAATGTGTCTTGAGTTGCTTTTGAGTCTTGTCGTCACTCAGGAAGTCTACTAGATGTAGCCGAGCCCCCGAGATGGAGTGCATCGAGTACTGGAAGCCGAAGAGTCAGGCAGCCGCCGCTGAGTCAGCCGCCAATACTTATCCATCTGGCCATTGTGGTGCCGCTTGTTACGTTATAAATAGACACCGAAACCCTTAGGATTTTTCATTCCCCGCAGTAGCAGCCGCTGGAGTAGATCTAGCCAACCATCCACTCGTGCTTCTGCCGTCGTGTTGTAGATCGCAAGTCAACGCGCGCCGCCGCTGCTCGCCACCAGTGTAGCCCCCGAGCGGATGCGAGTGAAGACCCCGTGCATTTGGAGGATGAAGACGTCTCCGTCCAAGGGCGTAAAGGCTGGTGCCGGTTCCGGGAAGAAGAGATCCCGCAGCGAGGCGGAGGGATCTGCCCAAGCGTCGACGCCGCTGACATCTCCCCTGCGCCCCAATCCGACCAAGGAGTGGAAGAAGTCCAAAATGAAGACCGAAGATCTGCTGGCGCTGGTGAACAGCGGGTTCTTGAGGGAGAAGGAGATAGACATGTGGCGCGCCACCGTGGGCGACCCGTACCCCATGGAGAAGAATCCCGACGAAGTCCCCATGTTCGCCAGATTCATGGAGCGCAGACTGGCACTCCCAGCGAGCGATTTCTTCAAGGGTCTCCTCAAGTACTACGGTATCGAGTACTTGAACTTGAACTCTAATGGCATTTTTCATGTCTCTGTCTTTGTACACTTCTGCAAAGCTTTCGTGGGGATCAAACCCCACTGGATCTTGTTCCTGAAGTTTTTCCGTGTGAAGCCGCAGCCGAGCGCCAACGACCCGCGAGTAGTCGGAGGAGCCGGCATTCAGATGCGAGAAGACGCAGCCGACCAGTACTTGGCGTAAAAGCTCATCGATTCAAACCAAGACTGGAAGGCGAAGTGGTTCTGTATCAGTAACCACCACCCAAAGATGCCAACGTCGAGCGGGAAGCAGTCGAAGCATCGAGCGTGGTGGAACACTGAATCGACGATGCAGGAGGGTATCCAGCTACCCGAGCTGTTGCAGAAGATCAAGGCTTTCAGAGAAGTCGGGCTGAGGGCCAAACACGTGGCCTTTAGCTTCATGAAGAGGAGGGTGCATCAACTGATGGCACGTGACACCCTCGGGTACCAGTACATGGGCGACGAGGATACGTCGAGGATGCCCGGCAACGAAGTCGACGATGAAGAGATTGTCGAGAGGCTGGGTAGGATATTCAAGGATATGCCACCATACACACCCTGGCCAGTCCCCGAGTACTCCGTGGCTCGTCCGCTGAACAAGGTTAGTAGCCGATGACCTCTGCCTCCGAGTACTGATTAAATAGGAGTAGTCACGCTCACCCAAGTTGTCTGCTACAGGATGACATTGCGAAGTTTGTCTTCGATCCAACTCCCCCTCCTCAAGTTGTAGATATTCCAGAGGAGGGCAAGAGCAAAGCGAAAGAACGCCGTGAAGTCGGTGAAGGTGACGACACCGTCACCATTGAAGACACGTCCGACGAGGAGGATGGGGAAACGCTCCAAGAGCAATTTCGGTGTGGTCCGAGGTTCGGCCAACACAGGGCGCCCAATATCCCCTTCATTGAAGATCCATCGACTAGCTTGGAGGCTAGTCTCCCTGCGCCGCCGAGAAGGCCACGCAATGTGGCGCACAAACGTGTCGCAAAAAAGTTGAAGGTGACAGACTACGTCCCCACATGTGAGTTCCTCGAGCAGAGTAGTCGAGTACTTGTCTTGAAGTATTGCATGCTGACAGTTGAATTCTGAGTTGTCACGGGAAATTCCATCGTCCGACCCCGTAGATCAAGGAGAGGAAGACAACTGGGACACGGTGGGCGAGCCGACTGAAAGGAGCCGCAGTCCAGCCCCCACCGTAGAAGAACCTGTGCCACAGATGGCACAACAGACGACTAGTACTGCCGAGCCGCAGGTGCCGGCAGAAGAAAGCGGGCCAGAGCCTAGCGCGACTACTGGAGCCGGAGAACCAGTAGCAACCCAGGCTGAAGAGGAGGCGCCCGCGGAAGCCGGGCTCGTCGATATCGCAAGCATACTTGGCGCTCCGACTGTGACTATCGTCCGGTCCAACTTGTAAATGAAAACCATTCCCGAGTAGTACTTGTACCTTGGTAATCTTGCTTAGTTGACCACCAAATTTGTACTGTGCAGGAAGTCGACCGATCTGTCCTAGGAAGGAGAAGAACCCAGCACGGCGGCTACTAAGGAAAATCTATCGCCGGCTGTCGAGGAATCCGCTCCCCTTCCCCAGGGCGAGACCGTGGCACCGGGTGCAGAGGCTACACCGCAGGAGGCCACCATAGTAGAAGTTATGTAGATTGCGGTGATGCCGTCCACCCCATGTAGTAGGCGTAGACCACGGGTACTGACGTCATATGCCTTGTGATAACAGAAACACAAGTCGAGGGATCCATGATCCTTGAAGCTGTTCCAGTCGAGGGTATCGCACCAGAGGCGGCTGTGCTGGAGGGAGCGACTACCGGACCGGAGGTTCCAGTAGGCCTCGAGCCCATGGAAGAGGGGCATGATGACGCGCTTCCGGAGGCCAGTGAGGTCGCCAGAGATCCAAGATGCGGAGCCGATACGTTCGGCGCCGATGTCAGAGGCTGCGCCGACTAGTCGTGGCAGGCTGGAGCTTCTGTCATACGACCTCATCGACCCGGCAATGGTGACTCGGAACTTGGAGACGATGCGATGGCCGAGCAGTGGATGAAGGTACGTGACAGTACCTTTGAGTAGTCGAATTCCACAGGAACTGAGTACCCGAGTGATGGTTGTTGTCTTGTGCAGGATGACGCGGAGAGATCCCAACAAAAATCCGATATGCTCCAGGGATATGGCAACACAGTGCTCCAGGCGAAAGCGTCGGAGAAAGAGCTCAACAAGGCAAGGAAGCACTCCACCATGTTGCAATCCAAACTGGATGGAGCCTTTGCCCAGTACCACAATGAGGTACAAGAGATGCAGGCGAAGAGTGATGACTTGATTCACAAGATCAAGTCGTTGCGCTAGAAGAACAAAGGTATGCCGCCGCTAGCTTGTTGAGTACTTATTGCAAGTACCTTTGCAGTATCCTGACATGTGCTCCTGGACTTTTGCAGATCTCGAGGCCTGGGTAGTCCAGCTGAAGGCATCGGAGACCGATCTGAAGAACATTGTCTATCGAGAGAAGGATGCCCGAGAGGTACTTGAGTATGAATATAAGAAGCTGTCTTATGAGTGCACCAAGCACATGGAGCTCCGAGAAGCCTCGGACTGTGACCTTATCAACTGCTATAAATCTCTGCAGAAGCTCAACGAAGACTGCGAGAAGCTAC
Source organism: Cenchrus americanus (assembly GCA_947561735.1). Taxonomy (NCBI): domain Eukaryota; kingdom Viridiplantae; phylum Streptophyta; class Magnoliopsida; order Poales; family Poaceae; genus Cenchrus; species Cenchrus americanus. The sequence continues at coordinate 23,583,109 of OX387241.1, read as the reverse complement.
GGGGCCAACTCAAGGAGCTTGAAGAAGCCATGCTTCCCATTACAAGGCTGCTGGTGTCTCACCAAGGTGGGCCGAAGATAGCTCCGTTGGTTGACCGACTGAAGGAAGCCCCCGGGCGTCTGGCAACATATGTGAAGCATCTGGCGAAGTCCATCCCGAATCAGGTCTTGGCGTATATGAAGTCATACTTCCCCAAGGCCCCGGTGGATGTAGTCGCGGGTGGACTAGCCGCCAATTGCACAGACGACCAGTACAAGGAGGTGCTGGAGCAGATGGCACCCATCGCAGAGCAAGTCGCGGAGAAGCTGAACCTCTAGTAGTTGTCCTGTAGGGTTAGCTTTGAGCAGCATTTGTAATATAAACAAAGTTGTAAATAACTTGTTTTAAATTTGAATGAAAAAATCTTCCATGAAATGAGTACTCGTTGTTGCGGTGTGTATGTGCGGAGCGCCCATCCGTGGAGATGTTTGCGAGTAGTAGTACTCGGCTGCTAGACCCGTTTGAGGGAAGCACAGTAAACGAGTTGACTGAGAATCAAACTTTATTACTGAAAAGGGTACACCTAGATGGCTAGGGCCGTTTACAAGTGTAGTCACCTAGACCCGGAGGCCGCCTACGGCTTAAGTAGTGCTAGGACTCGTGGCCGCTTACAGCTGTAGATCCGTTAGTAGCCGTATAGGCTGGATCTAAGAGTACATGGTCTCTTTGTAGACCGCTGCTAAAGTCCTTGATGCTCTGAACAGCCCGAGATCCGTTAGTAGCCGTTGACGCTAGATCTTGGAGTAGAGTAGTCCGGAGACTAGTGCCTGGACCTGGAGGTCGCTTACGGCGAAGAGCCCAGGAGTAGCTGTGTAGACTTAAACTCACAAAGTAGTCGAGTGACTACGCGTAGAATCGACAAAGCTGGTCGATGTTCCACGAGTTGCTGACGTCGTCGCCTTCAAGTGTCTGGAGGCAGTATGAGCCTGTTCCGGTCACCTTTGCGATTGAGAAGGGACCTTCCCATGCCGAGCTGAGCTTGTGTAGTCCTTCTGTGTTCTAGATGCGTCGGAGGACTAGATCAACAACATTGAAGGAGCGTTCCTTGACGTTGCGATCATGGTAGCGTCGGATACCCTCAAGGTACCTTGCTGACTGGATGAGGGCGGCGCAGCGAGCTTCTTTGAGTCCATCGATATCAACTCATCTGCTGTCTTCAGAGATGACTTCGTTGTACTGCTCTACTGCCGGCGAATCCCACATGACGTCAGCAGGTAGAATAGCCTCGGAGCCATAGACCAGGAAGTATGGTGACTGCCCTGTTGGCTTGGTAGGTTGAGTGCGAAGCCCCCAGAGTACATTGGGTAGTTCCTTGATCCACTTGCCCCCTTTTGTGTTAGCAACGTCGTGTAGTCGCTTCTTGAGAGCATCGAGTACGATCCCGTTGGCATGCTCGACTTGTCCGTTGGCCCATAGATGGGCAACTGAGACATACCGGACGTCGATCCCGCTGTTCTCGCAGTACTCCCAGAATGGTGGTTATTGAAGTTGGAACCCAGGTCTGTGATGATGCGGTGGGGTAGTCTGTAGCGGTGCACGAGTTCATCCAAGAAGTCGAGTACTCTGTCGGCCTTTGGGCAGGTGACCGGCTTTACTTCGATCCACTTGGTGAACTTGTTTATGGCCACCAGAACTCTGTTCAATCCTCCTGGCGCAGTTGGAAGAGGCCCAATCATGTCGAGCCCCCAGCAGGCGAAAGTCCAAGTTGGTGGTACAGTGACTAGCTTGTAGGCCGGGACGTGATGTTGCTTGTCGAAGTACTAGCACCCTTGGCACCTTCTGACGAGTTCCTCAGCATCACCCAGAGCTGTGGGCCAGTAGAATGCTCGTCGGAAGGCCTTGCTGACCAGCGTGCGTGAAGACGCGTGGTTGCCGCATACGCCTTTGTGGATCTCCTCCAAGATGTCTTTGCCTTCTTCTCGCGGAATGGACTTCATGAGTAATCCAGAAGTGGCACCCCTCCTGTAGAGCTTGTCCACGACTAGTACGTAGGACTTGGCGCGACAGATGATTTGCCCAGCCAAGTTTTTGTCCGTGGGAACCTTCTGCTCGCGGATGTAGTCGATGAAGGGTTGTCGCCAGTCCACGTCTATCATCATGACCTCCTGGCCAGCTGGGGAAGACGCTGGGTCAGTGGTCGTGGGCGCCGGCTCCGGGATGGATGACGCATGAAGCTCATGGACGAAGACGCCCGCTGGTACTTGTGCGCGAGTAGAACCAAGCTTCGACATGACGTCCGCTGCAACGTTGTTGTCGCGGACGACGTGATGGAACTCGAGACCGTAGAACTTGTTCTCGAGCTTGCGGATTTCTAGGCACTAGGCGTCCATGTTCTCCTTGGTGCAGTCCCAAGACTTGTTGACTTGGTTGATGACCACTGCGGAGTCACCGTAGACTAGTAGTCGCTTGATGCCCAAAGATATTGCGAGGCGGAGCCCATGTAGCAGGGCTTCGTACTCGGCTTCGTTGTTTGAGACCTTCCAGAAGATCTGCAGGACGTACTTGAGTTGTTCGCCCGTTGTAGAAATCAAGAGTACCCCTGCACCCGCGCCTTCGAGCTTGAGCGAGCCATTGAAGTACATCACCCAACACTCTGTTCGCTCTGTTGGAGTTGGTAGCTGATTTTCCCGCCACTCTGCCATGAAGTCGACTAGTGCTTGCGACTTGATGGCTGTTCGTGGCTTGAAGTCGATGTTGAGGGCGCCGAGTTCGACTGCCCACATGGAGATTCTTCCAGTAGCATCTTGGTTCCACAGGATGTCACCGAGCGGATAGTCAGTAATGACGGAGATCGAGTACTCTTGGAAGTAGTGTCGTAGCTTCCGCAAGGTGATGAGCACTGCATACAGTAGCTTCTGTATTGGTTGGTAGCGTGCCTTAGATTCCGACAGGACCTCGCTGATGAAATAGACTGGTCGCTGGACTGGGTCGGCGTGGCCGTCTTCCTGCCGCTCGACAATGATGGCAGTAGTGACCACGTGAGTAGTCGCAGTGAGGTAGAGCAGTAGCTGCTCCTTTTTGCGAGGAGCCATGAGGACTGGTGGCTTGGATAAGAAATCCTTGAGCTGAGTGAGAGCTTGATCTGCCTCTGGGGTCCACACGAACTTCTCTTGGTGCTTGAGTAGTTTGAAGAAGGGTAGCCCCCATTCTCCAAGCTATGAGATAAATCTGTTCAAGGCCTCCATGCACTCGGTGAGCTTCTGCACATCTTTGATGCAAGTGGGAGCTTTCATCTTGGTGATGGCGGAGATCTTCTCGGGGTTGGCTTCGATGCTGCGATGGCTGATGATGAAGCCGAGTAGTTTTCCCGAAGGTACGCCGAAGACGCACTTGCTCGAGTTGAGCTTCCACTAGTACTCCCGCAAAGCTGTGAAAGTCTCTTCAAGATCGGCGATGAGCGTGTCGGAGTTTCGGGTCTTGACAACCACATCATCCACGTAAGCCTCGACGTTCTTGTTGAGTTGTTTCTTGAAACACTTTTGGATAGCTTGCTGGTAAGTGGTGTCAGTGTTCTTCGACCCGAACGACATTGTCGTGTAGCAGTAGGCGCCAAACGGGGTGATGAACGCGGTCTTCTCCTGGTCTTCTTCCTTGATTGCGATCTGGTGGTACCCAGAGTAGCAGTCTAGGAAGTAGAGCAGTTCGCAGCCCGTCGTGGAGTCGATGACTTGGTCTATCTGCAGCAACCCGAAGGGGTCCTTGGGGCAGTGCTTGTTGAGGTCGGTGTAGTCGACGCACATCCTCCACTCGTTCGTGTTCTTCTTGCGGACGAGGACGGGGTTGGCGAGCCACTCAGGATGGAAGACTTCTCTAATGAAGCCGGTCGCAAGTAGTTTGACGAGTTCCTTCTTGATGGCATCCCGTCGATCGTCGGCAAAACAGCGGAGGTGTTGTCGTTTCGGGGTAGCTTTAGGGTCTATGTTGAGTGAGTGCTCGATCAGCCTCCTGGGCACCCCTGGCATGTTCGCTGGCTTCCAAGCGAAGATGTCCCGGTTAGCCCGGAGGAAGCTGACGAGCGTGTCTTTCTATTTCGGGTCAAGGCCCGCCCCGATCATGGTAGTCTTGCTGCTGTCGTCTGTCCCAAGGTCGATCACCTTGACTTGCACTTCCTCGGATGGCTGAGGCTTGTTGGCTGTGTCCGACTTCTCTGGTATGTCGAGCTCACTTGGGGCAAGCTTCTTGGATGCAGCATAGATCTCCATCATGGCATTGGGTACTTGATTGGTGGCTGCGAGTCCCACAGCTTTTGTGCCGCAATTGTCGGTGCGGAATGTAGTCCCGGCACTAACTAGTGATAAGCGCTGAGATCTGTCCCTCGATGGTCGGTGCTAAGCAACTAAAGACACGGGGTTTTATCCTGGTTCCGGCCGGGGCCGTACGTCCAGTAGTGGTGTGCTCGAGGCACTGTATTGCTTCGCACCGGGGTGCCTGTATTGGGGTGGCTACAAGCGAGGCGGGAGAGGAGGCGTAGCCTCCAAGTCCCAAGCGGAGTGATTGAGGCGGATGCCAATGTCGTGGGAGAAGGAGCGTGTGTGTGATGTGTTATCTTTGATGTCCCCTGCAGCGAGGGGGATCACCTTCCCTTTATAGACCAAGGAGAGGGTGATTTACAGGCATGCCGCACTGCTCAGCTACATGTGGAGGTATGGCGTACAGCGCCGGGGAGTTGGGGGCCGTCCTGGCGGTCCTCGCTCCGGTCTTGTCGTCGTGGCGTGTCCCATACTTGAACAGGGGCGGCTTCGAGGGTGAGGGCATAGTGGTTGACCGCGGCGTCCCCGGACGGGCTCGAGGAAGCTGTTGACGGCGATCCATACGGGGTACAGTGGCAGGCGTGGCGGCGTCCCGTCCCCGCGTGCTCAACAGCGCCGGAGTTGTTGTAGCAGTGCCCGGTGTGGCACTACAGGGGCGGGGATGGCGCTCCCACCGGCCTGACGTCATGGTTTGACCCTGCAGAGTCATGAGAGAGGGGTTCGAGGGTGCGGCCAGCCCCCCTTCGAGGGCGCGGAGCGCTAGCCGTATGGGAGTGGGCGACACAGTGTCACGGAGCTGACACTGGCCATGTCGCACAGTCCCCCATAGTTGCGGGGATGGGTTCCCCCTAGGGAGTTGGCTGAACAGCGCTGGGGTGTGATTCCCAGGCGCGTGATGGCGCGGCTCTGCCGTGTTAGAGCATTAAATGCCCGTACCCGTGTGCGGGAGCTGGTGCGCGTGTGAGGGAGCCTCGAGCGAGGCGGAGGTGAGCCCTCGGGTGAGGCGGAACCCGCTCGAGGGAGGCGTGAGCCCTCGAGCGAGGCAGAACCCACTCGAGGGAGCCGTGAGCCCTCGAGCGAGGCGGAACCCGCTCGAGAGGGCCTTTGACTGGGCCACTTCGGTGGGCCGCGGGGGCCACCGCAGCGTGGGCCGTGCCCTGTGTGTGCGTTTAAGTAAGAGGTGTGTTTTGTTTTTTGCAGGTTTTAAGCAGGATTCCCCCGGTTTTTTAGGGGACCCTCAGGGCTGTCCCCGATAGTAGCCCCCGAGCATCTGCGGGTGTGCTGGCCAGGCTACCACAGATGCTGAAGCCTACTGATAGGACATCCTTCCCCCTGGTTGCTAATGCCTTCCGTGGGGCCGCGTCAGCGGACCCGCGGTTCTAGCCCCTGAAGCCCTGCAGGAGCGTGGGTGCTCATGCAGGGGTTTTACCGCGGAATCTGGTCAGCGGGCGTGGTACGTGTTCCAACCGGCGTCGGCAATGTTTCAACCGGCTTCGGTGACGCACGCGCGACTGGCACCATTCGCGGCCGGTGCATCCCAGGAGGTGTAGCCATGCGTCGAGCCCCCGAGCCTGGGCCCATTCAAGGCGATCGGGGCGAGCTCTTCGTCTTGTTTTAAACGCGCCCTCGCCGTCCCTCCGCGGGACGGAGGGTGAGGTTTCCGCAACCCCCATCGATCGGGTCGCGGATTGCGGATTCCTCATTGAGCTGTTAGCGGGTGGTTCAAGTGGACGCCCATGCCCCATTCGATAAGGGTAGGCTGCGCGGTCCGGAGACTCGTCCATTAAAGCGCTTGCGTGGGTTTGCTAGGTGGGTCTCGGTCCCATTCGCTAGGGACCGAGGGCGCGGAAGCTCTCCCTCGGTGGGATCCCCCCGACTAGCTGCCCTCGCTGGCTCTCGAACACGACATGTGGGGCGCCCTCAAGCCGATGGGCTCGAGGAGAGGCTCGAATGCGCGCGCCCTCGTCGTCCCTGACTCTGGTGATCTGGGACACCTGTTCGAACCCTTCGAGGGTCAGGTTTCGAACCCTTGATCAGTAGGGCCGCGCGGGGTAGCAGCCAAGTGCTCCTATCTTTCGCATCTGCAGGTCTCAAGGGTCCTTGGCTGTGCCAGTTCTCGAGCCGCTGATCAGTACTTTCTGTGAATCGAGGGCACCCGTGGCGCCCGTTTATTTCGAACGGGCTTCGAGGCCACTGGTCGGTGTTCGCACCCTTCGAGGGTCGCATTTATTTGAGCCAGGGGCTCGGGCCGCTCGAGGGTCTCTCTTACTTGGTAAGGGATAGGGTCATTTAATGCCCGCAGTTGCAGCTACAGTCACGCGCCGCGGGTGCGCTTTTTCAGGCGCCGCGGCCGTGCGCGTAGGGGGCGGAGTGGGCAGGCGGACGTGACCGCCTGCCGCGGCCCTCCGGTTACTACGCCGTGATGATGGCGCACGTGCGGTTATGCGGCCGCCGTGGTCGTGGTGGGCCCCGCTTGCCAGTGAGCGAGCATCTCGCCTGTAGTTAATGCGCGCCGGGTGTGCGCTCCGGAGAGCACGCCTTGCGGCCTATAAATCTGATAGGCGGGGAAGGGGCGGTTTTTTACCTTTGCATTCAGCGTTTGCCGTCTCTGCTCCTTGCTCCTCACCTCTTGAGCCATTCTTGCTCTCGCGCCTCCATTCTTGGAGCTGCTCCATCTTCCAGTTCTTCGTTCCCTCGCCCGCTCGCATGGCTCCCCAACAGCCCCTTACCATCATCGACCCGCCGTCGTGGGAGCGCTCGACGGCGACGACGCTGGCCTTGAGTCAGCTGGTGGCCGGCGGCCAGCTGGCGGCGAACGTGGATGGGCAACCTCCGGCGTGGATCGTACCTTCGGAGAAGGATCGAGTCCCCAACCCTCCGGACGGCTACATCGTTAGCTTCACGCGCTTCCACGAGCGCGGCTTCACGCCGCCGGCGAGCCGTTTCCTGCGGGGCCTCTGCTACCACTACGGCGTGGAGCTTCAAAACTTCGCGCCGAACGCGATTTCGCAGGCGGCCACATTCGTCGACATCTCCGAGGGCTTCCTGGGGATCCCTGTGAACTGGGATCTTTGGGTCCACCTCTTCCGCGCGGAGCTACACACGCTGCCGACGTTGGAGCTGAGGACTCGCCGCGCGGCGCGCGCCGGCGGCTTGTCACTCGCAGTGCGGGGCTCGCGCAAGGAGGAGTACATCTCCTGCACGATGACCACCAACAACCCGGACTGGGAGCGAGGATGGTTCTACCTGCGCAACGCCGAGCCCGGCCTCCCCCCTACACCGACAAGGTGCTCCGGGAGAGGGCCGCCTCCTGGTACCACGGGGTGTCCCCGCCCCAACACCAGGCGCGGCTGGACTCGCTCGTGGCCGCGCTGAAGAAGCTGGCGGACCGCGGGCTGATTGCGGGGTGTGTCCTCGCCAACCTCCACCACCGGCGGATCGCCCCCCTGATGGAGAGGCCGCTCCGCGTCTTCGAGATGACCGAGGTCGCGGACCCCGTCGCGTTAGCGAGATCGCGGCTGCTGCAAGATCCCTTCCCGCGGGCGTTTGCAGCCACCCGGGCGCAGCGCGCCATCGACCTCAGGTCGGGACGTTGCAGCGACGATGTCCTGTGGGTGTTCGAGATGCTCCCCACTGGCCCACTGGTGAGCAGAGTTCTTGACCTTATTTCTAGCTTAGCTGGTTTTTCGAGTTGTCGACACGTTTTAAGGCCTCGCCTGCCTCCTGCAGATGGTGAGTGTGAGCGCCGCGAAGTCTGACCCGCCCACGCCCCGGTCCCGCGCGCTGAAGGACCGATACGGCGAACCAGAGAGGGGGGGAGTGAATGGGAGCCGATAAAAATTCTTCTCGAAGGAGATTAAAACTCCAACAAGACGAACGCGGCTTCCAACACACGTTTCCGACTCACTACCAAGGTTGGTCAAGCCCACGTAGCCACTGGAGTGCCACTGGACCTAGGAACCAACTCACAACCTTCCGACCCGAGAAACGCGGCGGAAAAACCAAACCTCGAGTCTACGGACCCACACTTGGTCGGACCGGTGAGCACCACCGGTCGAGCCGGGTCCCTCGCCGGTGAAACCGAGCAACTTTCACTAAGTGGCTGCGCACGGGCCGGACCGGTGAGACACACCGGTCGGACCGATGGCGACCGAAAGCCCCCAAGGCACCAAACAAAGCCAACCGACCACCAAACGGACCCAAAATCGAAACAAGGCGGCAACACGGGACAACAACGAACACACCAAGACGTTCACCCGAGCAAAATCCCACAAGGGCTTGCACCGGTCGGACCGGTCAAGAGCACCGGTCGAGCCGGTGTAGCACGGGCGCTCGGGATGAACAAGACCCGCGGGTCAACTCCCCCAAATCCAAATCTCGATCTCCCGAATCGCTCCACGGACTTGAACAAGACTTTGGGGATATCATGAACACCTCATGAGGAGTTCATAGCCAACTTTAATCCCACCAAAACTCGTCCAAAAAGGAGGAATCGAAGAAATCCCGCCGAAAGCACTTCCAACCCAAGAACTCAAGAAACCCCAAAATCGAGCACTTTTACTCACGGATTTGGGAGGGGAATCACGGCCCAAAGAACCACGAAGGGTTCCCACAAATTTCCCCCATAAAATCCCCAAGAGAAAAGCCCCGAAAACAACCCAAGGAAATCACCGAGAGAGGGCTCCGAAAATCACCACCAAGAACAACGGGGAAAACACATCCAAACCTTGAGGAACCACGCCGAATCATCTATACATGAAACAAAGGTTCGTACAAGGTCTAGCAAGCCGCCCGATCATCCATCCCTCTCTACAAGATCTCTCCGTGAAGCTCTCTTGCTAGTCCTAAGGAAAACCTAAGGAAAATAGGTGGAAAATGGGAAAACTAATGAGCTAGGGTTCCAAGAGTTGGCTGCCATCCTCTCACCTCTTGGGTTATATGGAGGCAACCGAATGTCTAAAATGCCCTTCTCTACTAACTAGGGATACAAGCCCCTCAAGGGCGGATTTGGAATTCTTGATGTCTTCACCATCGGACGGATGCCGGCGACCGCACCCTGCGTAGCCTCGACGCAAGCCATGCGATCCCGACGCAGTCCTCCGCTTCGAAGATTCCGGACTGCGTCGTCGCACACGGTCGGACCGGTGCTCCTCACCGGTCGGACCGCCCGGTGCTTCGCCGCACCTCCGTCTTCGGTTCTCCGGTCTTGGCTTTGTGGATCAACCAAGGAACCCGGTGGTTTTCTCGGTGAACCACCGGAAACCCCGCGAACTCGGTGTAGCCTCCGCCAATCTCCACTCATGACTCGGCTCCCACGTAGTCCCGGCTCGACCTTGGTTTTGAGGCTCAACCAAGAAACCGTCCACGACTTCATCTTCTTGTTCATGCCACCATGCGGCTCGCACTTGACCCCGCCGGCCACCGGGTCCCTCGAACGAAGCCTACTTGTCTTCTCCACACCCGGAGGCCTCACCGGCGACGACCTTTCGCGCTTGTTCTTCACCCGCACCAACACGAGTCAAGCCGCAACCCGCACCCGCAATACTTAGCCAAGAATCGGTCCACACAACGTTGTCAATCACTCATCACACAAGGAAGCGACCATCCACCGGTCCTCGAACCACACATGGTCCTCAATCTCCCCCTTGATGAGTGCATTGACAACACCCACACGAAAGTAACAAGAGAGAAAAGAAAAGGAAAGGAAACGAACAAAAAGAAACTCCAACAAGCGATCGAAAGCCAAACAAAGGCAAAGAGCAAGATCACTTGAAGGAAACAAGTCTCGAACCCCTTAGGCAAGGGCAACGGCTCGACACATCCGAGACAAAGCAAAGCTCAAGCAAAAAGCGCAAACCACCAAAACAAAGCTCGAACAACCACAAAGAGCTCCCCCTGCACACATGCAAGCTCCCCCTGAACCAATGCAAGACGAATGCATGCAAAACAAACGAAAACGGGCAGGCAGCTGCGGCAATTTCGGCTCACACCGGTCGGACCGGTCATCACCACCGGTCAGACCGGTGCCTAACATGTGTACAGGACCAGCACTCACACCGGTCAGACCGGTGCTCATCACCGGTCAGACCGGTGTACAACAGAGCCCAGAAATGGCTCGAAACCACGTGAAAACCTTCTAAACGCATCCAACAAGCCATTTCAAGCTCAAACTTCTCCCCCTTGTTGGCAATGCATGAATCAAGCCAAAAATGCAAAACTTTCAACCTAGAGCTTCTCAAATATACAAAATTCAACAAAGAATGCTACACATGTCCAAATGAGCAAGTTAGATACTCTACGGCTTCGTATCGATCTCAACTACATGATCACCAAGTTTCACAACCATTGGACGAAGCTAAGATGGATTTTGGCAATTTTGCGAAAAACTTGCCTCTCATGAGCAAAGTCTTAAACATGATCAAAGCATATCAAAATGGCAAAGCCACACAAACTTCATGCTAGGACAGCCATTCTAACCATAAGACCATCACAAACACCCACAAGCACCTCATGTCATGTCAAAGCCACCGAGCCATGTGCCTACTTCTATGTATGAGACTTCTAATTGGTAGGCATCATGCAACGGTTTAGCACCCAAAGCAAATTAAATTCAGCACAAATGACATGGGAGCATATTTTCCAAGCATTTTTCATTTCATTTTCAGATTTGTAAATGGTACATGAAATGTCTTTGCGACAAAAAGGAACTTATGCTCCTCCACAAGATAAGTCAAGAGGGCTAAACATTCATGATGGCAAATGAGCCTTTGGCCCCATATGATCAATAAACTAGCTATCCAACCACAAATTAAGCATAGCAAGGCCACAAAAACATGTCAAGAGCATGTAAAGGCATTTACACATGAGAGAGCATACATGTGACATTTTTCAAAAGCATAGCTATCAACCATGGATTATTCATCAAGATCATCAAGAGCTAAGCCAAACTAACCATATCATACCAAACAAGCTCACAAAGACATATATCTCATTCCATGGTGAACAATGTATATGAGAGAAGCTTTTCCTAACCGATGCATAGGATACAAAATGCATGCAAACTAAGATACAAGGATGCCTATACAACATGCTACATATGCCATGCCAAATGCAAGAAATGCACAAAGGAAAGCTATACATATGCTACGAAGGAGCTCCCACACACAAAGCTCACAAACCACCGGCTCCTCGAGGGGAGGCAAAAAGGGCTCGACACCACCGGCAAAAGAGCAAAGGAGCACAAAACTCACAAGCTCCCCCTAAACACATGCACTAGGGCCAAAGAGCATACAAAGCTCACCCTACACACATGAGATAGAGAAGGAGCAAAACGAACCAAGTGGCTTGACCAGGGCCACACATTCGAAGGTCACAAATACACTTACCTTTATCATTTCTTCACAATTCACTCATCCTGGTCCACCATCCCCGAAAGTGATGCACCTACATGTCACCACCGGGATATGAAGCCGAAGAACCACCCCCCGATATCAACCAAATGTTCTCGGGCCATCCACCCGCAACTCAAAACAAAGAGCGAGAGCGAGCAAACGACTCAACACCGGGGTTAGTTCCAAATGTGTAAAACCGGTGCCTAGCCATTTGCTCGAAAGTGGGGTTAGCACGAGCCAAACCATCTTTCCTACCAAAGCTACCTCCACGAACACCACTACAACCACCATGAGGGAACCAACCCTCTCGCTTGGAGGAGGACCAAAACCACGAAAGAAAGCCCGTGGATCGTCCCTCCTCTCCTTCTCAAAGCTAAGACTCCTCCCATCCCCATAGTGAGCTCTAGGGGGAGAATGCCTAGCAAGCCGACCTCCCGCAAACTCTCCGGCCCAACCACCGAACCACGAACTCCGAGAACCAAACCTCGCACCGTACGAGCACGAAACCCAAACTGCCGCCTATCCGGGCTCGCACCGGTCCGATCGGTGCCCCTCACCGGTCCGACCGGTGTAGCTCGGGCAAGCAACACCTCCAACGACCTTCCGCTCTCCCCAAGCCCGAACCGACCTCACACTCGCCTTGGCCCCGGGCAAGCGCACACGAGGCTCAAGTACACCATCGGAAGGGTGGTACTTGTCCTTGTTAGCCCACTCCTTCGCCATTCTCTCCTCACGCTTCCTCTTGAAGCAAAACGCTCTCTTGTGACCATCCTTTCCACAAAACTCACAATGGAAACGGATCGATCTGGGCTTAGGCTTGGGATGAGGCTCTTCACAAGGCTTCTCACTTGGTTTCTCACTAGGCGTTTCACTTGCCTTCTCACTCGGTTTTTCTTTTGGTTGGTTTGGCTTGGATGCAAACTTGTATTTGGGTGTGGGTTGTGGTGGAACCGAAACATTCCCAAATTTCCTTTCTCTCTCACCACTGCCCTCACCAACCTTATCCAATCCCAAAGCCCAACCGGCAAAGCGCTTACAGTTAGCAATCATCATACCAAGCTGAGGTTCTTGACTCGACAACCAACTCAGCGCTTCACGCAACTTATCATTCTCATCTTGCAAGCGACCAACACATTTTGCAAGATCCAAATTCTTCATAGCATGCAACTCACATGTAGAGCAAGAAGTAGGAATAGGCACTTTCAAATCAGCCTCAAGTGAAACAATGCGAGAACGGAGCTCAAGAATTTTCTCATGCAAACTAGGGCAAGAAGTGCAAGCACCAAGCAAAGTGGGTCTAGATTGTAGCTCGGCCCAACTCAACCCTAAGCACATCTAGTTCCTCACACTTGGAGGCATACTTCTCCCTAAGATCGTCAAGTCGGCTAGGAAAGCAGAGCAATCAAGACAATCATTTTCATCGAAACAACGGGGCTAGCCTTGAGCGAATCAATTTCAAGCTTGCTATCAAGAACTCCGTGTTTCTAGCTCGGCCCACTCTAGTCCTATCATCCTCGAGCAAAGATCTAAGCTCCTTCCTAAGCTTCTTAGCCTCTCTAAGCATGTGATCGCGATTATCAAGCAAGTCAACCAACTCCTCATTCTCCTTGCACAAAGAGGAGAGCTCATCACATACCTCATCCTCGAATCCAAGTCCGAGGCGTCCCTCGGCTTCTCGTCTGCTCGAACTGCGAGCCATGCCGCAGAAGTCGTCCTTGAGGCTTAGGCCCGTCACACAAAGGCCGTTGAGATACTTGCCAAAGTTCTTCCTCCTCTTCTTCTCATCCTCTTCGTCTTCATCACTCGAGCTTGAAGACGTGTCCTCGGAATCAGACTCGATGTCGCTTGATCTCTTCATCTTCTCTCGAGACCGTGTCTTCTTCCCATGTCCATGATCCTTCGTCTTGGACTTCTTCTTCTTGTCCTTGAACTTGTGCTTGTCGTGGTTGTTCACCTTCGGACACTCGGCGAAATAGTGTCCGATCTTGCCGCACTTGAAGCATGTCCTCGTGTTCCTCCTCATGTTCACCGGTTCTCGTGCATCCTCTCGAACCACCTCGTCAACGGCGCCAGCTCGTCCTCTCCAAGGTCATCAAACTCCTCATCCGGCATAGACATCAAAGAGGAAAACGAGAACATCCCGGTGGATTGGTTAGAGTTAGTCTTTCCTTTGAAACCACCAACGAGGGCAAGACTATGGGAATCGGTCGGTCCCTCGAGCTTGGCGATCATGCCCCTATCCACCTCGGCCGACTTGAGCTTCGAGAACGGCTCGTTCACCGTCGAGTATCATACCTCTCCGACTCGACTATGGCCTCGAACTTTCCGCCCCATATCGTATGATCCAAAGAGTGTAAGAGCTTGACTGCTCTATCATGATCATCGTACGGGAGCACGTCCACATTGGCCCTCATGTTGTTCACCACCACCGTGAACCTGCGAAACAAGGCATCGATGGACTCACCGGGGGAGATGACCGAAGTTCTCGTACCCTCTCCGTAGGTCGCATACATCCGTGCCTGAACCTGGGCGTTCCCAACATGAGCCTCCTTCAACACCGCCCAAATCCTACAAGCCAAGTGCTCGGTGTGCACCCGATCGAACTCAAGCTGACACAAAGCACGAAACAAGTAGTCGACCGCCTTATTGTTGGCGTCGAAGCTGTCCCTCGATCCTGGTGCGAGGAAATCAACCGGCTGGACATAGCCTCGTGTTCACTTGTGACATCCCAAAGGATTCGACCCTTTCCGCGGAGAAAAGCACCCATCCGCTTGCTCCACATCTGGTAGTTCTTGCCATCGAAGTGTGGAGGACCCGAACCCCTTTCCTGGTACGCCATCCTTGGATCTTAGACTGGTTGGAGTCAACAAAGACCCGAACCGGCTCTGATACCACTTGAAGGACCGATACGGCGAACCAGAGAGGGGGGAGTGAATGGGAGCCGATAAAAATTCTTCTCGAAGGAGATTAAAACTCCAACAAGACGAACGCGGCTTCTAACACACGTTTCCGACTCACTACCAAGGTTGGTCAAGCCCACGTAGCCACTGGAGTGCCACTGGACCTAGGAACCAACTCACAACCTACCGACCCGAGAAACGCAGCGGAAAAACCAAACCTCGAGTCTACAGACCCACACCGGTCAGACCGGTGAGCACCACCGGTCAGACCGGTCCCTGATGGTGAAACTGAGCAACTTTCACTAAGTGGCTCTACACCGGTCAGACCGGTGAGACACACCGGTCAGACCGATGGCAGCCTGAAAGCCCCCAAGGCACCAAACAGGCCAACCGACCACCAAACGGACCCAAACTCGAAACAGCAGCAACACGGGACAACAACGAACACACCAAGACGTTCACCCGAGCAAAATCCCACAAGGGCTTGCACCGGTCAGACCGGTCAAGAGCACCGGTCAGACCGGTGTAGCCTGGGCAGCTCGGGATGAACAGCACCCGCGGGTCAACTCCCCCAAATCCAAATCTCGATCTCCCGAATCGCTCCACGGACTTGAACAAGACTTTGGGGATATCATGAACACCTCATGAGGAGTTCATAGCCAACTTTAATCCCACCAAAACTCGTCCAAAAAGGAGGAATCGAAGAAATCCCGTCGAAAGCACTTCCAACCCAAGAACTCAAGAAACCCCAAAATCGAGCACTTTTACTCACGGATTTGGGAGGGGAATCACGGCCCAAAGAACCACGAAGGGTTCCCACAAATTCCCCCCATCAAATCCCCAAGAGAAAAGCCCCGAAAACAACCCAAGGAAATCACCGAGAGAGGGCTCCGAAAATCACCACCAAGAACAACCGGGAAAACAAATCCAAACCTTGAGGAACCACACCGAATCATCTATACATGAAACAAAGGTTCGTACAAGGTCTAGCAAGCCGCCCGATCATCCATCCCTCTCTACAAGATCTCTCCGTGAAGCTCTCTTGCTAGTCCTAAGGAAAACCTAAGGAAAATAGGTGGAAAATGGGAAAACTAATGAGCTAGGGTTCCAAGAGTTGGCTGCCATCCTCTCACCTCTTGGGTTATATGGAGGCAACCGAATGTCTAAAATGCCCTTCTCTACTAACTAGGGATACAAGCCCCTCAAGGGCGGATTTGGAATTCTTGATGTCTTCACCATCGGACGGATGCCCGGCGACCGCACCCTGCGTAGCCTCGACGCAAGCCATGCGATCACGACGCGTGTCCTCCGCTTCGAAGATTCCGGACTGCGTCGTCGCACACGGTCAGACCGGTGCTCCTCACCGGCCGACCGGTCCTCACCCGGCCGGACCGGTCGACCCACCGGCCGTCGGCCGGCGGTGCCGCCGCACCTCCGTCTTCGGTTCTCCGGTCTTGGCTTTGTGGATCAACCAAGGAACCCGGTGGTTTTCTCGGTGAACCACCGGAAACCCCGCGAACTCGGTGTAGCCTCCGCCAATCTCCACTCATGACTCGGCTCCCACGTAGTCCCGGCTCGACCTTGGTTTTGAGGCTCAACCAAGAAACCGTCCACGACTTCATCTTGCTTCGTTCATGCCACCATGCGGCTCGCACTTGACCCCCCGGCGGCCACCGGGTCCCTCGAACGAAGCCTACTTGTCTTCTCCACACCTGGAGGCCTCACCGGCGACGACCTTTCGCGCTTGTTCTTCACCTGCACCATCACGAGTCAAGCCGCAACCTGCACCTGCAATACTTAGCCAAGAATCAGTCCACACAACGTTGTCAATCACTCATCACACAAGGAAGCGACCATCCACCGGTCCTCGAACCACACATGGTCCTCACGCGCTCGCGCGCGCGGCGCAACAGCGAGAGCGGGAGCGGGTGGTCCGCAGGAGGGAGCGTGACGCGCGGCACCGGGAGCGTCGCGAGCGGAGGAGCGTGGTTCCGGCTGCGCGAGCAGCAGGGGCTCTCCTCGCCAGGGACGGAGGAGTACTCGTCATCGGACGAGGAGGAGGAGGAGGAGGAAGAGGAGGAAGAAGTCAGGGAGCAGGTTCTCCCTGATAGGTGGGAGCCTGCTCCCCCGTCACCGGAGCCGGCTCCGGTGGCGGGAGGGCCATCGCCTGGGGCGGGCGCGAGAGGTGCTCGCCGCCACCGGGCGGTCTACGACGGAGGCGGGAACGAGCCGCGGAGGCGCGCGCCACGGAGGCGTCCGTACGCGCGGCGGAGACGCCGCGCGCGCGAGGCAAGGCCCGCGCGCGCGCGGATATGGTTGGGGGTGCGGCGGCGGCGGCCGTGCCGGCCGCGCCCGCAACGTCGGCGGGGACCTCGAGGAAGAGGAAGCACGCCTTCTCCTCCTTGAGGTAATAAATTGTCTTTCGAGGGGTTGCGTGCCCGATAGGCGGGGGCATGACGGTTTGTTTCCATGTCCGCAGGGTAGCGCCAACCGTGCCTCCCCTCACACCGGCCAAGGTGCTAAGGGCGGATGCGTCCATCCCGACCCGGCGGCGCTCGTCGGGGGCGCCGCGGTGGGGGCGAGCGCGGCGGCAATGGCGAGCGCGAGCTCGCAAGGCGCGGGCCGAGGCCTCGGGGCCACGGCCGGTGGCATCGCCCATCGGGCCGCAACCTCGCGGTCACCGAGAAGCGGCGGGCGCCGGCCGTGGCGGAAGCGCGGCGAGGCGACGGCCGCGGCGGAGGCGCGGCCGGTGGAGAGGGCACGGCCCGACGGCGCCGGTCGTCGTGGCGCTGCCGGCGGGGACGTCGGTCGCGGAGGCGCATCCGGCGCCCGCGCCGCTAGGGTCACGGCGGGAGGCGGCGGCCGCGCGCCGCAACAGAGCCCGAGGCCGCGAGAGGTGCGGTCGGAAGTGGTCGTGGAGGCGCGGCAGAGCCGGCCCTCGCCGGCGCCTCCCGGCGACGGCGGTGGAGATCCCGGACGACGACGCCCCGCCGCCGGGGTGGGACCAGTGGGCAAGCCTACCCATGCCGCCCCCGAGCCCCGGGCGGGGGCGCTCGTTAGACGGTGGGACGGCCACATGGTGGCCGGGGGGCTCGAGGCGCGGCGCCGAGGCTTCTTCTTCCCGCGTCGGCCCCCCAGCCTCGGGCGAGGAGCGCGTCGACGAGCCGCCCCCCCTTCTTTGCCGACGCCCAGGAGGAGCAGCAATTGTGGGAGGAGCTCCGCGATCACGGCGCCTCGCTCAACCGAGCTCTGAACGAGGCGCTGCGGATCCATGGCGGCCCGGCGTGGCGCGTTTGCCAGGTGAGACGCTGTTGTTTTTTCCTTTGATATTTGTCGTTCTCATGCTTACTTCTCGCGGCGCGACGTTTACTGGTTTCCGTCTGTTGGCGGCAGGAGCTCGAGCACCGCGCCCTCGACCAAATGGATGCCGAGCTCCGCCAACTCTGGGAGCAGCGCGACGCTCTCGACGCACTCGCGGAGGCCCTGAGAACCCAGGACGGCTGGTTGTCGTATCAGGCGGAGGCCCTGCGCGACCAGCTCCTGGAGCTGGAGGGGCAGGCCACGGTGCGTCCCTCCTCCATCGAGCGGATTCGCGCGGCCCTCATCGACCGGGATGAGGCGTTGCAGCTGGCGAGGGGGGATCTGGAGAAGGTGCGCACCGTGGCGACCGACTGGGAGGCGGAGGTGGCGTCCGTTCGGGCCGAGAACCGGGAGGTCCGCACGTGGCTCCGGGAGGCGCAGTCCCAGCAAAGCCGGGCCGAGGAGAGGGCGCGGGAAGACGAGAAGAAGGCCAAGGAGGCCGACGAGTTGAAGGCCGCCCTCGCCGCCAAGGTCGCCACGCTCGCCACAGCGGAGGAACAACTCCGGCAAGAGCGTGCCGCCCGCCAGGAGGCTGAGGGGCGGCTCCAGCAGGAGCGGGCCGCCCTTGCTAACGCCCGGTCGGCGCTCGAGCGGGAGCGCACCACTCTCGAGAGGGCGCAGAAGTCGCTGGAGGAACGGGATGCCGAGGTCTCGAGGCTCGATGGGGAGCTGATATCCCTCAGCATCTCGAACGCGGATCCCACGAGGTGTGCTTCGTCCAGCTGGTCCAGTGAGTCCTCGCGGGCTCGCTGGTTGGTGTCTCCCGGGCGGCGAGGCGAAGCTGGTGGCGATGTCGAACAGCTCGTTCGAGTCGACCGGCGGGCTGTGCCCCAGCTCGCGCACGAGGTCCTGGCACGTGGTGCCCTCGAGGAAGGCGTGCACGATTTCGGATTGCGCCACGCTCGGGAGCTCCGTACAGCGCTTGGAGAAGCGCCGTATGAAGTCCCGAAGCGATTTGCCGGGCTTCTGGGTGCAAGAACACAGGTCCCAGGAGTTCCCAGGGCGCACGTACGTGCCCTGGAAATTTCCCACGAACGTGCGGACCGGGTCATCCCGCTTGTGGATCCGGGCCGGCCAGGCAGTGCTCGAGCCACGTTCGCGCCGAGTCGGCCGGTGCAGGGGGAGGTTGCGGATGATGACCTCGTCGCTGGTGGCTCCGCCCAGCTGGCACGCTAAGCGGTAGTCGTTGAGCCACACACGGGGGTTCGTCTCCCCGTTGTACTTGACGATCGTCGTGGGCTGGCGGAAGCGCTGGGGAAAGGCCGCCGTGCGGATCTCCCTGCTGAACACACGGGTTCCCGGGGGCTTCGGCGTCGGCGAGCGGTCTTCTCCGCTGTCGTAGCGTCCACCCCATCGAGGGTGGTAGCCTGCAGCCACCCGTGCCTCTGCGTTGCTCGTTCGTCGGGCGTTGATGATGTTGCGGGCGTCGCCATCTCAGGCTTGCCCGCGTGTGTCGAGGAGCCGCTCTTTGGCCGGCGTGCGCCCTGGGTTGGTGGGGCGCTCCGTTGCTCCACCTGCGTGTACCGAGGGTTCGGGGCCTTGCGTGCCCCCATCGTCCCGCGCGCTCCCCTGTTGGCAAATGCGGGACGCCGAGCTCTCGGCCTGTTGAACGGCCGCTTGCTCGATGAGCGCCTGTGCCTCGCGGTGCAGGTTCCGCGCCTCGAGTGTTGAAGGGGCGGGCATGGCTCGCAGCAGCGTCGCAGCGGCAATGAGCTTTTGGCTCGCTCGTGGGGGCGTATCCGGGTTGTCGACGTTGAAGTCGGCGTTGATGCGGTCACGGGCTTGCCTGCCCAGTTCACGCGTGCGTTCGCCGCGCGCGGCGGCTTCCCCCGCGATGGAGGCGCGAAGCAACCGCACTGTGCGGTACTCTTCCGCCAGCTTGGCCTCGAGCTCGCGCGCTTGGGCCAGCTGCGCGTTGATGTCGGCCCCCTCGGTGTTGAGGAGGGAGGGGCGCTTGGCCCTGCGGCCAGGCGTGATGCAGTCCCCAGAGCAGGGGGAATCTCTCCGTCGCCGGTGCCTGGCACGTCGGCGGCGTTTGCTGGGTCGTTGGCGATGACGACACAGCACTCCCGCGTGGGGTCATAGCTCCCAGCGCTGGATTCGTCGGAGTAGCCGAACCAGTAGTCCGCGGCGTCGTGGAACCGCCTGAACATTACTGGGTCCGGCACACCGGAGAAATCCCACTCCGCATATCCATGCGAGGTGGCGGGTGGCAGCGCGTCGACTGAGACTAGGGACGACTCATCGCCGGCGGAGGGGCTAGGGTCCCTGGCGACCAGGACGTGGCGGCCAGGGGGAACCGTGCGCATCGTCGTGTTGACGTTGGCGTTGGCGGCGTAGGCCGTCGCGGCGCCACGCAGACCGATGGGGAAGCGAGGTTCGAAACCGAGCGCTCCCCGCCGGGGCGGCCGTCGTTGTGCCGGCGGGCGCATCGCGTTGCGCGGCGACACGCGTTGCATGCCGGCGCTCCGACCGCGCCCGACGCGAGCGCCGGCCGGAGCGGCGCGCCGCCGTGGCGCCGATGGACCCGCGGCGTCCGTGCCGGCGGGTGCTGGCGTCGCGACGGCGCGTGCAGCGGCGACCGGGGCGGACCCAGCTTGGCGCTGCGCGCGGAGCTCCTCACGGTTAGTGAGGCACATCAGGTAGCCGTTCCCCGTGGCGTGAAAGTTCAGGCCCCCGATCCGGATTTCGAACCCGGCGGGGAGGGGGTCCGAGCTGCCCATGGAGTAACACTGGCCGCGGTACTCGGTGCGAATCACCATCGAGAGAGCTGATGACGGGTGATCTTCAGCGCGCGTGCCCCACGGTGGGTGCCAACTGTCGGTGCGGAATGTAGTCCCGACACTAACTAGTGATAAGCGCTGAGATCCGTCCCTCGATGGTCGGTGCTAAGCAACTAAAGACATGGGGTTTTATCCTAGTTCTGGCCGGGGTCGTACGTCCAGCAGTGGTGTGCTCAAGGCACTGTATTGCTTCGCACCGGGGTGCCTGTAGTGGGGCGGCTACAAGCGAGGCGGGAGAGGAGGCGTAGCCTCCAAGTCCCAAGCGGAGTGATTGAGGCGGATGCCAATGTCGTGGGAGAAGGAACGTGTGTGTGATGTGTTGTCTCTGATGTCCCCTGCAGCGAGGGGGATCACCTTCCTTTTATAGACCAAGGAGAGGGTGATTTACAGGCATGCCGCACTGCTCAGCTACATGTGGAGGTATGGCATACAACGTCGGGGAGTTGGCGGCCGTCCTGGCGGTCCTCGCTCCGGTCTTGTTGTCGTGGCGTGTCCCATACTTGAACAGGGGCGGCTTCGAGGGTGAGGGCGTAGTGGTTGACCGCAGCGTTCCCGGACGGGCTCGAGGAAGTTGTTGACGATGATCCGTACGGGGTACAGTGGCAGGCGTGGCGGCGTCCCGTCCCCGCGTGCTCAACAGCGCCGGAGTTGTTGTAGCAGTGCCCGGCGTGGCGCTACAGGGGCGGGGATGGCGCTCCCGCCGGCCTGACGTCATGGTTTGACCCTGCAGAGTCATGAGAGAGGGGTCCGAGGGTGCGGCCGGCCCCCCTTCGAGGGCGCAGCGCGCTAGCTGTACGTGAGTGGGCGACACAGTGTCACGGAGCTGACACTGGCCATGTCGCATAGTCCCCCATAGTGGCGGGGATGGGTTCCCCCTAGGGAGTTGGCGGAACAGCGCCGGGGCGTGATTCCCAGGTGCGTGATGGTGCGGCTCTGCCATGTCAGAGCATTAAATGCCCGTACCCTCGTGCGGGAGCAGGTGCGCGTGTGAGGGAGCCTCGAGCGAGGCGGAGGTGAGCCCTCGAGCGAGGCGGAACCCGCTCGAGGGAGGCGTGAGCCCTTGAGCGAGGCAGAACCCGCTCGAGGGAGCCGTGAGCCCTCGAGCGAGGCGGAACCTGCTCGAGAGGGCCTTTGACTGGGCCACTTCGGTGGGCCGCGGGGGCCACCGCAGCGTGGGTCGTGCCCTGTGTGTGCGTTTAAGTAAGAGGTGTGTTTTGTTTTTTGCAGGTTTTAAGCAGGATTCCCCCGGTTTTTTAGGGGACCCTCAGGGCTGTCCCCGACAGCAGTCGAAGGATATCTTCAAGTCCCCTTGTAGCGAGAGTACACCAGCAGGACTTGGCATTTTGAGTACCAAGTACGTGTAGTGGGGTACCGTCATGAACTTGGTGATAGCTGGTCTGCCGAGGATGGCATGGTAGGAAGTCTCGAAGTCCGCGACTTCGAACTTGATGTACTCGGTGCAGTAGTTCTCTCTGGTTTCCCCGAAGGTAACTGGCAGGACCACTGAACCCAGTGGGATAGCCGCATTCCCGGGGACGATGTCGTAGAAAGGCGATGTGCTCTTGGTGAGCATGTGAGTGATGTCGAGCTTCATCTTCTTCAAGGTCTTGGTGAAAAGGACATTGAGCACGCTCCCACCGTCGATGAGTACCTTGTTGAGTCTAGAGCCCGCGGCTACCGGTTTCAGGACGAGTGGAAACCATCCTGGCTCAGAGAAGCTTGTCCATTGATCTGCACGGGAGAAAGTGATGGGTACCTCCAACCACCTGAGAGGGGTCGGGACCGCTGGTTCAATGTTCAAGACTTCCCGTCTGGTGGCCTTCTGAGACCGTGTGGTGGGTAGTCCGCCGAAGAGGACGTTCACCGTCTTGTCGGGTTCTTGGAAGTCGTCGTTGCCTTCGTCAGCCTTTTTCTTGCCCTTCTTGTTGTGAGGAGGCTGTGGGTCTTGAGAGTCCTTGTGTGCTCGCCGGAGTTGGTACCAGTGTTCGGTGGTGTGGTTGCCCTCCAGGTGCCACAGGTACTTCTCTTTCAGCAAGTCTTTGAAGCCGCCGAAGGTCTTCTTCAAGTTGTCTTTCGCAGGGCGCTGGATAGCCGCGACAGTGTTGTCTGGCTTGCACTTGCGTTTAGGACCCGAGTAGTTGTTGTTGCGACCCCCTCGATCCCTGTTGTTGTTGTTGCTGCTGCCGCCCGGGTTTTGCTTGTTCTTGCCGCGAATGGCGTCGTACTTAGTGTCCGCCTTGTCTTCTTCGTCGACCCATGAAGTGATCATGTACTTGAGCTTGGTGATGGAACTCGGGTGGCGGTGACCGAAGTCTTTGAAGGTGCGACGATGGTAGAGACCGTCTTGGAAGAGGTCGATGACCTCCTTGTCGGTGACATCGACTACAGTAACGCGCTTGTCGAAGAAGCGTCGCATGTACTTGCGTAGGGTCTCACCCTGTTCCTGCTTCACCATTGCCAGGTCCATACGAGTACCCGAGCGACCCATAGCGCCTGCGAAGTTGCTGGTGAACTGATCCTTGAGCTGGTCCCACTTGTTGATCGATTACTTCTCGAGTGACTCGAGCCATGTAAGTGGAGCTTGGTCCAGACAGAAGGGTAAGTAGAGGCACTTTATATCATTGTTGCCGCCAGCATTTTCGATGGAGAGGGCGTAGCATCTGAGCCACTGGATTGGGTCTTGCTTCACATTGTACTTAGTGATCCCCAGAGGTTTGAATTTCTCTGGGAGAAGCAGATTGCGAAGCCGAGTAGAGAAGGCGGGGAAGTCGTCGTTGTCGCCTGCCGTGGAGGACTTCTTGCGTCGAATTTCTTCAATTCTACGGCGAGCCTCGTAGCCACAGCGTGAGGCATCGGTGTGGCTGTCTGCATGGCCTCGGCCTCCGCGATCGCCTCCGCCACCAGCTCTCCTGCCAGCCCTGTGTGAGGAGCTCCCGCCGCCACTGCCTCCGCCGCCAGCATCACCATGAGCAGCAGCGGCGCGGCTACCGTCGGCGCCGCCGACACTGTTGCTGCCCTGAGAAGGTCCACCAGCTGATGCCCTAGTACGGTTGGGCTTCTGCGGTAGTTCTCCTCGAGTACGGTTGTGTCCATTGTCCGCTGGACTGCGACTTGTGGCTTCATGGTTGTCGGGTTCGCGAGTTCTAAGGGGAGGCACTTGAGCGACTCTGTTGTCGACTCTCATGAGGTAGGCGTCCTCCACGAGCTTGGCGATGACTTCACCCGCGCGCATCCCCTGAGCCTGACGTGCTATCGTGGTGATAGACATGAGGCACTGCTCTAGGGTTGTGTGCACCCGGATTTCGACTTGATCAAGTGCCTCTGTGAGATTCCGTATTGGGAGGCTCTCACGGAGACGTCTACGCCGTTCGTTCCACTTCCTGTTGCGCTCAGGTCGGGCGTTCTTGTCGTCATTAGTTTCATCCGCTGGTGCATTGGCAAACAACTCGTCTGCTGAGATATCTTCAAAGTACCGGTCGGGGCGAGTCCCTGAAGGTCCCGACATCTCGCCAGTAGCCATGAAGACTTGGCGATCAGGGGTGCCTAGACCAGAGTCAGTAGTTGCCACCTCTGTTGGAGTGTGCTCCTCTGCTAGAGCTAGTGGTGTTCCCTCCTGGAAGGGAAGCGAGTCGAGGTAGGCGACGCAGCGTGAGTTCCCGTCTGTCAGGTCTGCAGGCTTGCGGTCTGGCCAGTAGACGAATCTCCCGGCGGGTGTACATGTTATAACCAGGCCGGTAGCTGGTCCTAACAGTGGTTGCTCAGTCGTGGAGTTCTCGGACTCGGGCTCGTCAAGATCCGACCCAAAGTCGAAGTCATAGGAGGAGTCCGAGTAGTAGCCGGAGGCGGGATTGGAGTCCAAAGTGTAGTCGGAGACGATCTCCTTGCCGGCCCGGCACGCAGTGAGAGCCTCCGCATGGGCCCTGCTAGCGTTGCAGAGGCCGTATGGGAAGTGCTCAGGGTGTGGGAAGTCCGCACATGATGGCTCAGTAGCCGAGTCGCATGGGATGGCCCACAGGGACGTAGAGTTCGAGTTGGAAGTAGATCCGAACTCGAAGTCGGCGTGTTGGTTGTAGAGCGAAATTTCGCCAAATTTTCCGGCGAGGTCGCCCACGATAACTTCGGGAAGCGTCACGAGCCCAGTGCTCGGGTTGGGAGCCATGGTGAGGCGGCGTTGCAAAGATCCGGCACCGTCAGTGGTGCAAACCCAAGACCCGAAGACGAAGGTGACGCCGTGGTTGAAGGCGACGGTTGGCTTGATGGAGATTGAAGCCGTCGAGTTCGCCATAAGATCTTCGGCGAGATCCCTACCTGGCGCACCAGCTGTCGGTGTTTTAGACCGGCAACCTACCAAGGGGAGTACCCGAGGTAGATGAATGTGGCCTCACCGAGATCGGTAACTCGAAGGAAGAGACACGTGGCACACAATTTAGATAGGTTCGAGCCGCGAGGTGTGTAATACCTACGTCCTGTATGCTGCGTAGCTCTGGATTGATTGAGTGTGTTTACAAGATGATGCGTATGAGAGAGGTAAGGGTCCCTGCCTCGCCTTATATAGTCCGGGAGGCAGGGTTACAAGTCGGTTTGGGGAGAGAGTACTAGTCGGGTACGTCTAGGAGTTCTCTACATGGTACAGGACATGCACAACTTCCTATCCGAGTACTCCTCCACCGTAGTCCTTGTACCTCACGTCATCAGGTGTCTAGTCCCAGGGGCCCACCGAGTAGTTGGTCCTGGTACCCACTAAGGTAGTGGGCCCAGGAAGGTCCATACGACAGACACATGTACCCACCTACATACGCACACTCACTTTTTATAAACGTCGCACACACATTCTAACCGCATGAGCCTCTTTTGTAAAATGTGATGGCAAATCTTCAAATGAAAAAATTATAGCACTAAAAGAACATTTTTCTCAGAAAATAGTATTGAAAGACTCGTCATGTAAAATACCAACCATCCCATTAACTGCTCCAGTACTCCTCTTTTATTTTGTTGCGCTAATATTAAAGCAACCTATTTTTAATTAACTACTCGTCTGGGTCCCTAATAGGCCCGGCCCAATTCGTACGCAGACCATGCCTTCCTACCCGTTGTTCGGCCGCTGCCACTCGGCCGCACCGTTTCTCTCGCCGTGTGCGGAGGTCACCATCCAACAGGGCGCTCCATGGCGGCAGAAGCATTCGTGCCATCTGCTCCCAAGTC
The DNA here is from genome assembly GCA_947561735.1 of Cenchrus americanus. Lineage (NCBI taxonomy): Eukaryota > Viridiplantae > Streptophyta > Magnoliopsida > Poales > Poaceae > Cenchrus > Cenchrus americanus. The sequence goes on along the minus strand of OX387241.1, from coordinate 23,557,184 downwards.
CAAGTCCAAAAGGATGGCTTCAGCAGCTTCTCTTTTCCCTACCTAATATTAAAAAATAGTTATATAGGGGATGAAATCTTTTCAAGTAGATTTCATATATCCTTCCTTTTTTCTCAATGGACTAAAAATCCCTCTAAATCCCCTCTATAGAGGGAATCTCTCCTCCACTCCTTATCTGTGGGACCCACTCAAAAAGCCACGCCTGCTGCGGATGTTGTTGCTGCTGGTGGTGGTTGGGCGGCAACGGCGCGTCCACCGGCTCAGCCTCCACCTCCGCCGCGCCGCGGCTCACGGGGTCCTTGACGTCGCCGGTGTCGCCGCCGTTGTAGCTCTCGTCTCGTGTCCGCTTCCGCCCAATCGAGACGACGAACAACCTCGCGCCGGCCTTGCTGTCGTCCTCCGTTGTCCCCGCCACCTCGGTCGGCTCGGCGGCCGCGGGGGCGTGGGCGATGCGGCACGGGGGGAGGAGCTCGAGCAGGGGACGGCGGCGGGGGGTGGCGGCAGCAACGCCGCGCCGCTGCCGTCGGCAACGTCTGACGACTCACCGGGGGAGTTGCCTGCTGCGGCTGCGGCCTTGGCGGCCTCAACCTGCTGCGTGGCGGCGTACTTGGACATGAGAAGGAGGATGCTAGTGGTGCTTGATGGCAGCGACCTCGCGGAACTTCAAATCGCGGCTGCCGACAAGAGGGTCGGGTTCGGACGACGATGTCTGCTTGCGCAGGTAATTGTTTTGCATTACAGCAGGAGGCACTCCCATTTTAATTTCACTCGAAATTCCATTTGACCATACACTGATGGAAGCAACAGATTGTTACTTGCAACCACGTCAGGCCGTATGAAAGTTACTGAATTCAATGTCATCAGCAGCTTGCAAAGACAAAGTCTATTCATGATCTTCGTCTGATGCACTTGCATGTTCAGAGTTCAGAGTTGGGATTAGCTATGCATTGTAGCATCAGGCAGTCAGGCACTCCTTTGCCTTTTCTCAGTATGAATTCCCGCAAATGAATACAGGAAACAAGGATCCCTGAAATGCACTGAAACAATCAGGCCGCCGCCGGAGGTTCGCTCCCTGTGACCCGGACGGCGCGCGAGCTCCACTCGTCGTCCCTGGCTGAGGAGGGAGGGCCCGACCGTCGTGCAGATCAAGGAGCGCACCCCGCGCCCCTGCTCCGCCTCGGCTCCCGCCCTGCTCGCCGACGAGTGGGAGCAATGGAGGGGGCCGCGCGTCGCTGGCCTCGCCGCGCAGAGTTGCGGCGCGGGGATGGAGGAAGGTGAGGGAGGTCTGTCGGCTACCGTGCTCCTCCTCCAGAGAGCAGCGGCAGAGCAGAGGACGCCGCAATTTCCAAAGACGGAAGATTTGGGGAGGTGAACGAGAAGGTGACGCGGTGCGGTGGGACACATGGGTTGTGGAGGAGAATAGGTAAACTGCCGGAGTAAATTGTGTTTCAGGGATGAAAATAGTTTCACCCTACCCCTAATAACTTTATATAGAGGATCAAATTTTCTTCATTTGCCGGAGTTGCTCTTGCCCGCTTCTTAGGGTGTGTTTGGTTCCCTTCTCTCTTTTCCTGGCCAGGCTCCTTCCGGCCAGGCTCCCTCCGGCCAAGCTTTCAGCATGCATAGTGCGTTGTTTGGTTGCGTGCACATCTAGAGCCAGACTAGAGAGAGCAGACGTTTGGTTGATTGTACGAGATAAGTCGCATGAGATAAAAAATATTAAAAAATTATGATTATAATTTTTATTTTGTACAAATACAATTTTAGAGGACTTATTTTATCTAACCGTGTCTTAATTATCCATAAAATACATTAATATCACTTGATATTTACTAATTATACACTAATACATCATTAGTGAGAGAAACAACTGCATGAGCCGAGCCTGGCTCTGTAGAAACGGCCGTTTCTGGCGTTTCTAGGGATGCAGGCAAGAGCAGAGAAATTGCATCTGGAGAGCCTGGCTCTGGGGGCGGTGCAGACAATCAAACGCCGTTCGCCTGCACCCCGTGAGTCTGGTTGGTCCAGAAATGCAAACCAAACGCACCCAGAACGCCCGCCCATGACGAGGCAACAGCCTCTGGATGCATTGCCGCTGCCTCGATAGTGCACGATGGCAAATCTCCTGGAACCTAGAATCTGCACTTGCATGCAATCCGATCGGCGAGTTTGGCATTAGGCCAGTCTCAGTGGCAGTTTCATGGGCGCTGTTACCAAGATTGCCACATCAGCTTTTCAACATGATGAAATTGTCACTCTCAATGCACAATTTCACACGCATAGTTTCATAAACATGATGCATCATTTAAAATATTACATGTGTTATGATCAAATGTGTCATATGAACTATATAGCCTTTTTAAATAAAACAAAGGTCTTATTTCAATTAACTTTAATATTTGTACTATATTAAATATCTGCATATGTGAAAATGATTATATATGGTATATTTCAAATTGTAGACCTATGACTACAATTTTGTCGCTTGTGATGAAAGCCTTCAGTTCAGATGTTGCCCGTGTCCAGGAGGAACAAGAAATAGTCTTCTCTACCAATGACTAGTTAAGCTTTGAACTTCCAATTCAAAAAATTTACATGTAAGCAGGATCCAAGAACAAAAGGCCATGACTACATCTTTTGTACCATGAAAATATACAATTTGGACATAACAATTTTCTGAACAAGAACAGATACTGTAAGTTTCAAATTATCTTCTGACGTGAACCATATGCATATACTAAATAAAAGATTTCAAATTACTTCATACAAGTCACTAGGTAAGCAGACAAGTACTTTTGACATATAGCAGTTTTCTGAACAAGAAAATTGTTGTTTCTACCTATCTGCTACTACACAAAAACTTAATTGCCGCTAGTTCGCAGAACTGTCTTGACGCAGATACTTACTCGAATTGTCAGAACCATATCATGGGAAATAGATACATACATAAGCTTAATCAAATTACTGTCTGACAATACTATTTAACAGTATACTCAACCTAGATCAAGAAAGAAATGGTCACTGTCATGAACTACTGCCAAGACCTACTGTCAAGAACTACAGATATATGAACAACCGAAAATCTGCAGAATTTTTTTTAAAAGAAAATGGCATTGCTTCAGAGCTTGAAGCATTTGGTGTTGTCCTGAACTTGAGAAAAAAATCATGTTTACAAATGTAAACTAATTGCGATGGCCTTTTGCCTCATTAGCTCAACTGATAGGCTAGATGGAGAGCAGGCCTAAGATGCCCAGGAAAATAGCTGGCTCCGCTCATGGAGAAGCTGCCGGCGGGGGTGGAAAAATAGGTCTGCGGTGGTGGTACCAGTGGAGGAGTTGGAGCATCGGGAGATATAAGATGCACTGCCACTGCGTTTCCCGGGCGGATGCCGACCTGGATAGCGGGACTTCGCAGCTCAAAAGTCAGCCAGGGCTCTGGCGGAGGATGGAGGATGCGCCATATGTAGACGGAGCACCATCTCGAGGAGGAAATGGCAGAGCGGATGGAGGGAGGAACATGGCGGCGGCGCAGCTCCACTGGAGATCCGATTCACCGTCGGCGACTTCAATTCATGGACAGGCGCACGATTTGGAGGTGTGAGGAAAGGATTTCACGCGCGTTTTGCAAGGAAGAGCGAGGGAAAGGTCTCCGATTCGGTGCGCACGAGCGTGAGGAGTTGCAGAGGTTGGGGGAGGAGGCGCTCGAGCTGCAGCGGATCCCGCCATGAAACGAAAAGCCGTCAGTGCAAGTTTCATTTCGTTTCACCAGACTTGGTAATCGCGATGAGGGAGTGTCGTGGTGATGAAATGGTGATGAAACGATACTACTCTCTCTCTTATTTAATACATTGCCATGTCACAAATTTTGCTTATGTGTCCTACTAATTAATGCTTACGAAACCCTTAGTGAAACCGCAGCGAGCCTCGACTGCGGGGGCGGTGCAGACAATCAAACGCCGTTCGCCTGCACCCCGTGAGTCTGGTTGGTCCAGAAATGCAAACCAAACGCACCCAGAACGCCCGCCCATGACGAGGCAACAGCCTCTGGATGCATTGCCGCTGCCTCGATAGTGCACGATGGCAAATCTCCTGGAACCTAGAATCTGCACTTGCATGCAATCTGATCAGCGAGTTTGGCATTAGTAGCCGCGAGGAAGGTTTTACAGATCAATTACTCTTCTCAGTTTATCATCTGAAGCGAGACCATCTTTGCTGTTTTCAAGTAAATACTCTTATCATTTGATTAGTTGTTGACTTGTCTAGTCTAGCAATGGAATGCTTTCTCGATCGTCGTGACGTCGTCTACGACGTCTAGCAACATCAAGCGGCAGATGCATGTTTCTACCGTATCGTGAAAGACTCGCCGCACTGCACCACCACTCTCGATCCGCTCGAGGCAAGCTGCCTTCCAGGACCGACGTGGAGCGTCTCCACCGGCGGGAACGAACGGTGGAATTGAATGGGCTTGCCGCCTCGTCGCGGAGCGCCATCGCCATGGAAACATGCTACTCTTTGCGTCCTAAAATATTTGCACTTTTTGACTTCTATGCTTTACTTTGACCATTAGTCTCATTTAAGAAAAATTGTAAAATATTATTTATTTTGCTATGACATGTTTTACCATCATATATATTTTAAGTATATCATTATTGTATTTACATTTTCACAAAATTTTTAAATAAAATGAATGGTCAAATGTAATCTGCAAAAGTCCAAATGTGCAAATATTTTGAGACGGAGGGTGTACGTGACTACGTCCATCCATCGCTGTTGCGGAGCTTTTCCAACAGCGGGATCAGAGGCTGACCGCAACGGTCACCCGTAAACCACCCCGAACCTGTAAAAGTAACGGATCCGTCCTCTCGGAGGACACGCAGCGACATCCCCCAAAGCCCACACTAAGGGCGTGTTTGATATGGGCCAAAAACCCCCAGCCAAGCCCACCACAGCCATCTCCCCGTGTTTGATATCGTTGGCCAGCCTGGGAGCCTGGCCGCCGCGGTGCATTTCCCCCTCTCTCTCCTGGCTCGCGCCGCACGCTCCTAGGTTTCGTTTCTCCTCGGCCGGCTGCGGGGCGCGGCGCGCGCGGCGAATCTTGCCGTCGGTGGGAGCTGCGGCGCGCTCGCGCGGCTCGCGCGCGAGGAGTGAAACTTCCGCGCGGGAGGAGTGAAACTTCCATGGCCTACTTATACCACTCCCTCCTACCTCCCTCACTTCTTCCCCCTCCTCTCCACTCTCCGCTCCCGTTGAGGAACCGTCGACGAGGTAAGTTGCGGCGCGGCCGTGTTGTGGATCCGCGTTCGGCGGCGTGGTTCTGTCGCGGGCTCCGGCGAGGCGGTGTTGTCGTTCGTGGATGCGCTTCCCCTTCCGTGGGGCGGTCCCCGGGCTTCCTCTTCGTTCCCCGTGTAGATCTGCGTCCAGGCGGCGTGGTTCTGTCGCGGGCTCCGGCGAGGCGGTGTTGTTGTTCGTGGATCTGCTTCCCCTTCCAGATCTGCTACCTCCTCCCCACCTCCAGCTGTTTCCAGCAGCTTCTGTACCCCTCTTGCTCACTTGAGGTGAAATCCCTATTTTCCCCCCATTTAATCAGTACGCAGTTCATTGTTTTGTTCAGATCTATGTCTTGTTTGTTGGTATTTATTCTTGCGAGATGATTCCTTGTCGATTTGTTTGATATTGTAGTACGTTCGCGGTCGTGCCTTTTTCATGCTTCGTTGTTATTGTTGGTGGATCTTTGCCGGTTTGTTTGATATTGTAAATGTTGTTGTTTGGGATATGAATGGTCGATGATGACTAGCTTATTGGCACGGGGAGGCATATCTAGTATCTTGTACCGTGCGTTTTTTCATTTGTGAATGATTGCGGTTACATTCGAGAGGCCGACCGGGGTCTACTAAAATTGCTTATACATCCGTGAATGCATGTAGATGGATACAAATGCACAACATGCACCGATGGCTAGGCAAGCGGACGGGGATGGTTGTTGTTATGGTTTCCTTTGTAGTCAATAGGCTTAGAAGGATTAGTGAAGAAGAATCAATCCCTTATGGGCCTAGGACCGAGGCCGAGAAGCATAGACAGAGCACACTCCAAATGATGTACAACTACAATGATGTTGAATGCATTGCCATGTTGCGCATGAAACGGGTCCCCTTCTTTTCTTTGTGCAACCTGCTTAGGAGTAGAAAACTTGTTCCTGAGACAGTTGGATGTCCAGTGGAGGAGCAGGTGGCAATGTTTATACATGTGGTTGGACACAACCAGAGGTTTAGGGTAGTTCATCAATCCTTTAGGAGATCCATTGAGACTGTCAGTAGGGTCTTCCACCAAGTTTTGTATGCTATTGGTGAATTAAGGGCTGACATGATCAAGCCCCCAAGCACTGCCACACACCCTAAGATTATGGGCAGCCACAGATGGTTCCCTTTTCTGAAGGTACTTTCATGTCTATATGTTTCCCACACATGTTCATATCAATGTGTTTGCACATATGTTAATCTTTTGGCTTATGGACATTTATGTAGAATTGCATTGGTGCCATTGATGACACACATGTGTTGGCAAGGGTGCCTAGACACATGCAGCAAGCTTTCAGGGGTAGGAAGTCCACCACAACTCAAAATGTGATGGCTGCTGTGAGCTTTGACTTAAAGTTCACATAAGTTCTAGCTGGTTGGGAGGGATCAGCCCATGATGCACTAATTTTGGGTGATGCCATAGAGAGATGATGGGTTCACTGTGCCAGCAGGTAACTGCACTAGCTAGTCAATGCACTTATGTCCACTGTGATGAAACACACTTTCACACTCATTCTCCAACAATTGTAGGTCACTTCTACCTGGTAGATGCTGGATATGCATGCAGACAAGGCTTCTTGCCACCATATAGAGGGGTCAGGTATCACTTGAGTGAGTTCTCCAGCACAAACCAACCCACCAATGCAAAGGAGCTATTCAACCTTAGGCACTCTTCACTTAGGGTCACAGTGGAGAGGGCTTTTGGTGCACTTAAGGGCAGGTTCAGAATTATAGACAATAAATCTTTCCACAAATACAAGACTCAAGTGAAACTTGTGCTTGCTTGCTGCATACTCCACAATTGGATCATTGGTTTTGGCTTAGATGAAATTATTCCATCAGAGGAAGGATTTGTTCCTGAGTTGGATGAAGATGAGCAGGGAGAACTGCCTCTAGAGGAACCTGCTATGGTGACTGTGAGGGATGAGATAAGCAATGCTATTTGGGGTGCTAGGGGTTCATATAGGACTTGATGTTTAACTTACATTTCATGGATGTGTAAACTAATTTAGTAGATCCTGGACATGTAACTAATGTGGTGCATGATTTCTGTACTCTTAACTGCTATGTCTGAGACCAAATATTCATTACTTACTTGTCTGTGTTGTGCTTCCCTGCTTATTTTATCTTGATTGTTTGTGCACTAGGATGGCTGCAGCTAACCTTGATGCCCAGGGTGGGTTTGTGGCTGCTGCAAACATGATAGAAGTAGCACCTGCAGTTGCAGGAGCTGCCTTGGGTGAACCAGATGTTGTTGACCTGTTAGATGGTGAGCCTGCCCATGTTGTACCACAGCAAGGTCCTATGAGGTGGACTAACAACACTTCTGGGTTTGTCCTAAGGAGGATGACCCAGATTGTGTCTGAGAGATCTAGGACTGACAAAACCTACAAAAACAAAGATGTGAATGCAGTAGCTAAGGCTCTAAGTGAGTATTGTGGGATGCACAGAATCGCAACTCAAGTGTATAATCACTTGAGGAAGTGGAAGCAGAAGTGGTCTAAGGTTGCTAGGTGAAGAACCTTAGTGGGGCATTCTTTGATGAAGATGTGCAAGCCATAATGCTAGAGTAGGACCACTATCTTGGTCATTGCAAGGTACAAAACCATGTCCGAAGTATTCACTTCCTAAGCGTGTCCCCTCTTCCTAATCGTGTCCTCTCTTCGGGACCACCCTAAGGATGCCGAGTTCCCGAACACTACAATAAGGTTCTACTCGAGATGGAGGCTATCTTTGGTAGCACCTTGGCTACCGGTAGGTTTTGTAGGATCCAATCAGCCTTTGGGGGTCAACAAGTCTGATAGTGTTGCTGCTAAGCTGGAGGGTGAAGACTACACTTCTCCTAAATATGAATGCATACCTAACTTTGAGTTTGGTGATGCCAACAAGGTAACAGCCACAGACACACCCACAACCACAGTTCATGTGTCAGATACTATTTGTGGTAAGAGTAAGAGGGGCCATTTCAGTGAGGAAGAGATGCTAATGATGACCAACATGAATGATGCAATCAACAATGTTGCAAATGCTATGCTCAAAACAGGTGCTGCACATGTTGACCCAGACCTATACCTTGCTGTCATGGAGATGCCTGACTTCTCCACTGAGTCTCTGATTGTTGCCTACACCCACCTCTTGGAGAATAAGCCAGTTGCCACTGGGTTTGTGAACATGTCAACCCCCCACAGGGCCATTTGGCTGAGGACCTACTTGGCCAAGAACTACATGCAGTAGTTCTCTCCTCTCCTCTCTTTTGTGATCCATTTTGGCTAGACATTGTGCATGGTAGATAGCTAACCAAAGACTGTCCTTTGGTTTTAGTTAGTGGGAAGGTGGCTAACTAAAGAAACTACATTTTGGCTCACCGAGTGTGAGCAAAACTCTATCTTGTTGTACTAAATTGCGGCCTTTGTTGGTTTGCTTTCGTGTCTCTGTTTAATTTGTGTTCATGTTTTCATGATTCTGTTATATCTGTGCTTGTTATCTGTTGACCTTTTTGGCTGGGTTATAAAATTTGCCTATGATGATTCCATGTACCCCATAAATGATGACATGGCCTTGTGAGGAACTTGATGTTGTTATTTCTTGTAGTCTACCAGTTATCCCTACTCTTGTTTCCCATCTTACCATGGGACACATCGATTCCCATGTTTCCAAACTTGGGATCGATGTGTCCCATGGTGATATGGTAGACAAGAACCGTGTCATACTCTTCTTCTTATACTTATGTTTTCTCTCGTCCACCAGTTGCCATTATGCTCCAAGTCCATGTCAAATGATTGAAAAACATATAATCTGAGGCAAATATTTTCTGTTCTTTCATTTTTTTGGCCTATGATGACTGGAGCTTATATATTACTCATGTCTCTCATCAAACCGTGAGACACATCCATGCCCATGTTTCCAAACTTGGGATGGATGTGTCCCCCGGTTCAATGACTGCCATGAAAGTTCTGTTTCACTTTTGCTCCAAGTTCAAGTAGTCTGAGGCCACTTTTGCATGTTCCTGTTGCCTTGTCGGCCGATGATGATCCTGTTCACCATTTATCTATCATGACATCCATCAAACCATGCGAGACGTCCATGCCCATGTTTCTCAAACTGGGGCTGGACCTCTCACATGGTTCCATGGCTGCCATGAAACATTTGCTACTTATTTATTTACCTGAGGCCACAGTTTCCTATCTTTTAGCCTATGATGATATGATCTATGATTATTGCTTGTCATGCATTCCATCAAAACGTCAAATTCATCCATGGTTCAAGTATTCAACTATGGACCATGTGAATTTGACGTTTCCATGGTTCACGTGTACCCGTTGATCTCCTATATCTGAGGCAATATTTTTATCTCCGTTATGCTTCTAAACTCTTTGTTGCTTTGGTTTTGAAGGAGCAATGACATGGTATGTAGTGTACAGAGGTCGGAAGCCTGGGGTTTATCAAAATTGGGTAGCATGTCATCAACAGAGTTCTTGCCTTCCACAACCGTCGCTACAAGAGCTTCAACTGCAAAGAAGAGGCAATTGCTTCTTATCTAGAGTTCACCGGTGAACCTGTTGTTTCGGTTGAAGGAGATGTTCCTAAAATCGGTCCGCATTTGGCTAGTAGTGGTAAATTGTGCCTGCTCTTCATAGCAATTGTCGAGTTTATTATTATTTTAGGGTTGCTTATGTTCATTTATGTCAGCTCTCTATAATTATTTGACTGCTTGTAATGTTGTTTTGTAATTAGTAATGTAATCACATTGATGGAAACTACTACCTTCTCCTCTTCCTATGGAATGCAAAGTTGCACCAACTGAGTTCGGCCCGAATCAAACACAATCACACATTGGTAGTTGCAGTTAGTTGCCCTTGGGCCAGGCTCCACACTCCGAATCAAACAAGAAAAAGGCTTCAGCCAGACTCAAACCATACAACAACATCAAACAAGGCCACTGGCCGTTCCGGACCGAGCTGCGGGCCGGCCGAGCCTGGTTCGCTGGCCAGGCCTTCCAGAGCCGGCATATCAAACACGCCCTAATTATGCGGAGCCCCCTCCCGGCCGCCAAATCTCCAGGGTGACCGAACCTCCCCCAAACATACCGACACGTCGTCCGCCTCCACGGCTCCAACCCACCATCGCGTCGCCCCTCGCCTCCCCGTCTCTGTCTCACGGCGCAGGCGCTCGCGAAGCACCGGTACCCGGGGCTTCCCTGGCTTGCCCCTGGAGCGCGACGTTGACAGCCTTCCCAATCCGACGGGGCCAAGCGCCCAAGCAAGGAGGCAAGTTCTCCGTCGTCGGCGGTCTCTTGGAGCCCACCTCGGTGCTCGACCACCGCCACAACCCGAAGCCCGAACCCGAGTCCGCCCAACGCGCTGTTGGAGGAGGAGGAGCTGTTTGCGTCAGAAGAGGAGACGACGACGTTGCCGTCGAGGAAGAGGAGGATTGCGGCACCCGCGGCCGCCGCGGCAGGCGACCGAGGCAGCGACGCGCGGAGCAGGGGTCACGACAACCGCTCCCCTCCATCGATTCGCCGAGCCGCTGCCGCTTGCATAGCGCCGCCGCGTGGATTCGTGCCGAGCGGAGCGCCGCCGACCACCGCGCTCGATTCGCCGCGTTCAACGCCCACTGGAGCAAGCTGCAGCCACAGGGAGCATCGCCAGGACGTCGAGGCGGTTGTACCTGTAGCTGGCGCTCAGGGCGGCCGACGAGCTCGGGTGCAGGTCGGTGCCCCGGGTCTGCGCGCGCGTAGGACCGCTACGAGGTGAGGTTGGGCGCTCTGATGGAGCTGGTCGTCGCTTCTGTACCACATCAACCCGAACCCGGCGACCATGGCCGACGGTTCGATGCTGAAGCCCGGCACGCTATCCTGCGAGCTGTAGTGGTGGGCCGCAAAGTGGTTTTTCCAATACCGGTAGGTGCCCCTCCCCATTATCGTTTGGTCGCTAGTGCATCAAGATTCACGCGAACGCCTTCCTCAACCTTGCCGCTTCCGCTTCCCGTCAACTCCATTGGTTCGGGCATGTTTCTTTCTCCAACCCTACCGCCGCCACTACTCCCTCCAACGATACCGCCGCCGCAACCTCGCACGCCCTCCCTCCATTCGCGCCGCCTCCTCCACCTCCCGGCCACCTCCTCCACTTCCTCCATCTCCGGCCACCTCCTCCATCTCCCGGCCACACCGTCGTGACCATCTCGCCTCCATCTCCGCCACATCCGTCGTGCCCACCTCCTCCGCGGCCATCTCCGCCACCTCCACCATCCGTGCGGCCACCTCCTCCATCTCTCGCCACATCCGCCTCCACCACCGCTGCGGCCACCTCCGCCATCCGCCGCGTCCACCTCCACCATCCGCACCACGTCCGCCCGCCATCCGTCGCGTCCACCTCCACCATCTCCACCACATCCGCCTCCACCATCGCCTCCATCACCGCCGCCGGGTTGCCCCGGGAGGTGGGGGCCGTCGAACCGCCGGAGACGGAGATGCCTGGAGCCTTGTACGCGACCCTAACGGTGAGCAAACAGCATCCGCGTGAGGCAAGATTGGCACAAATGTTAAAGCGAGATGGACGGCGCGGGATAACGAGAGTTGCAACTCCCGGTGGTGGGAAGGATTTTTCGGTGGTGGCTGGTGCTTTTTTGGTTGGCGCGCGCATGCCGCCTCAGTGTTGCCGACCATTCGTGCAGCTTCCGTCGTCGCCGCCTGTCTCCTTCCAACCGCAGCCCAAGCCTCTCCACCGCATCAACAACTGCGCCATGCTCGTTCCGCCTTGTTCACACACGCTAGAATAGAGCAGATGTGAGCTCCGCCTCGAGCTCGATTTCGTGCAACTCACGCCGTCGAAGCTTGATTCTTTTCAACCACAACCCGAACTCATTACCATACAGTCACAGTACGTCAATCTTGCAGCTCCATGCCGGCGAGGTCGTTTTCGCCGTCTTTTCGACAGCGGTGGCGGCCTCGACGCCGTGCTCGACGAGTGACGGCCGGTCGCGCTCTTCGTCGGTCGATCGTTCGCCCGGGGAAGAGGGAGGTTGGCCGAGCCCCCACTGTCGTGTACTCCAGCCAGGCCGTCAACCCGGCGGTGAAGCTCGGCGGCGACGGCGGCCTTCCGGTTCGTAGTCGCGCGCATGTGTAGCTCCTTGAGCTTCCGCTCCGGTAGTGCCACGCGCGCGAGGCCGACACGGCGGCCGCGCCCGCGGCCCACGCTGGCGCGTGGGTCTCCGTCGCGACGACCAACTTCTGTGCGCCGCGATCTGCTCGACGCCGGCCTCCTGTGCCGAAGGGGGCGGTGCACGGAACCCAGGGCGAAGTCCCCTGTGATGAGCGGCGGCGCCAGACCGAGGCGAAGCCCTCCCTCGTCGCCGCCTACAGCTTCGTGACCATGGCTGTCGCCGCTGCCTTTCGTGGCCGCCGGCAGAGTTGGGGGAACGGGGAGGAAGGGGAATGGATGAGGTGGGGCCCAGTGACTATAGAAGAGATGTAGTGGATGAGGTAGGGGTACTGCTGCAGTGAAATGTTATTTGGAGGGTGAAATTTTTTACAGGATCCTCCAAATATTCATTTAGAGGATGATTTTTAGGGTGCACCGTTGCGGATAGTCTAACGGGTTAGTTCAGGCCTGTAGCGCTCGGCTCGGTGGTGTGTTAGCAGTTCGGCACCAGAAGATACTAGAAATCAGAATGGAGGTGGCGCTCGTGGGCCGCGTCGTGGACAGCGTACTCGTCGGCCTAGCTCGCGCACGAATGGACCTGAATGGGCTTGATTACATTCCTGCTGTGGCGTGTGTGCGTGAGTGCCATTCATGTTGCTCCCTTCCTGATTCCATTCCCCTTCCTTCCTCCCTTCGTTCCGATCTAGGATCCTCACACCTGGTATCAGAGACACAAATCCTGGCCTGTTTATCTTCTCCATTCATCTCTTGTTGAATTGAAATCTGAGTCGACTCAGTGAGCGCGATTCGTCGTGGCTGAGTTTGTTCTCCGAATTGATTCACAAGTGCATCGAATTGAGTTTTCCCTTTGATTGCGAGCCTGGATTCATCTGCGAGCGACCACTACACTCGATCGCAGAGGAAGCAAGGAGCCATGAATCCTGATTCCAAGTTCCTGCTAGAGGAGATCCGCAAGGAATTCGCGGATCAGAAGAAGCTCATCGACAAGCGCTTCTCAGATCATGACGTCAAATGGGAGCAGCGCCTCAAGGAAGTCGAAGTCCATAAGGAAGAGCGCATCGATGCCCTCGAGACGGTGGCGACCGCCTTTGAGGTCTGGAAGCCATCCATTGAGGCGACGATGGAGACTGCCAAGACGGAGGTCCAGAAGCTCAGTAAGCATTGGGAACACACCGTGAAGGACAAGTCGTCGGCGGATCCAGGAATTTTTTCGCTGCTCACCAACGTCTCCTCGCCTGGGTCGGTGCTACCGCCCCCATCTGCTGGTGGCCAAGCCGACGGCCCTAATGGGCACCGCTCCGATCTGTGGAACCGGGGTCCTGGGTACGGGTCAGTGACCTATACCCAGATCCCGGACAAGGGTACGCCCAATTTTCCTCCTCTTCGTTCTCCTTTTCCTAAACCGCATGAATCTGTGGATACTCGTGGAGGCAATTCTACTGGAAAATTGCCTAAGCTTAATTTCCCTACTTTCACTGGTGATAATCCGAGGTTATGGCTGTCTAGATGCGAGAATTACTTCGACATGTATAATGTTGAGGAGTTTAGATGGATTTAGGTGGTGTCTATGTATCTGAATGACGCAGCTGCGCGTTGGTTTCAGTCAGTAGAACCTAGATTGCGCCATGCTTCGTGGCGAGAGTTTGCTGTTCTTTTGCTGGATCGTTTTGGTCGTGAGTAGAAAGAGCTGCTTATCCGCCAATTGCTTTATATTCGTCAGAATAGTTCTGTAGCTGATTATGTTGAGCGCTTTGCTGAATTAATCGATCAGCTTACTGCTTATGGACATGTGACAGAACCTGTTTATTATGCTATGAGATTCGTAGATGGGCTACGTGATGAATTTCGTCCTGCTGTTTTATTACATCGTCCTGTCGATTTCGATACTGCTGCTTCTCTCGCATTGCTGCAGGAGGACATTGGTGGTGCCATCAGGTCGTCCAGAAGATCTGATTGTTTTTCTGGAGCCAAGTCTGTGCCTAGGAATCCATTGCCACTGCCTCCACCACCACATATTGATAAGCAAGATGTCCCTATTTTGCTTGAAGAGAAGAAGTTGTGTGATGGGAAATCACCGGAGGACAGGATGGCTGCTTTGCGTGCTTTTTGTCGAGCCAAGGGTCTGTGTGTTCGATGTGCTGAGAAGTGGAGCCGAGAACACAAGTGTGCTGCTACGGTGCAGTTACATGCTGTGCAAGAACTATTTGAGCTCTTTGATATGGAGGAGCCTGTAGATTCTCTTGAGGGAGGCTATCAGGACCAGATTTTCTTGGCACTTTCCAAAGATGCTGTGTCTGGCACTGAAGGACCCAGAACAATGAGGCTCAAGGGTGTTATTGAGGGCAAAGAAGCTTTGATCCTTGTGGATTCTGGGACTTCACACACATTTTTGAGTAAGCAGTTTGCTATTGGCTTTTCTGGTCTGCAGCAGTTGTGTCAGTTGGTACAACTTCAAGTGGCCAATGGGGAAAGTCTCTGTTGTTCAGCTGTTCTACCTCAAGCTAGTTGGTCAGTTCAGGAGTATTCTTTTGTGACAGACATGAAGATTCTTGAATTGCAACACTTTGACATGATCCTTGGTATGGATTGGTTAGAACAATTCAGCCCCATGACAGTGCACTGGAAGCACAAATGGATGGCCATTCCTTATGAACAGTCTACTGCCTTTCTGCAAGGGATACTTCCTGTGTTGCCTAATGAAGTGGTTGTGCATGTTTGTGCTTTAGTGGATGCTTCAGATATTGCTCATACTGATCTACCTCCAGAAGTGGCTCTCATATTAAAAGAGTTTGCTCTGACCTTTGCAGCTCCTTCTCAGTTGCCACCTGAAAGAAATTGTGACCATGTAATTCCTCTGGTTCCAGGAGCTAAACCCATCCACATCAGACCATACAGATATCCTCCCTCCCTAAAGGATGAGATTAAAAAGCAGGTGGCTGACATGCTGGCTAAAGGTATTATCCAACCAAGTAGTAGTGCTTTTTCCTCTCCAATATTGTTAGTTAGAAAAAAGGATGGGAGTTGGAGATTCTGTGTTGATTATAGATATCTAAATGCATTAACACTTAAAAGCAAATTTCCTATTCCTATTTTTGATGAATAAATGGATGAGCTAGCTCAAGCTAAGTGGTTTTCTACTTTGGATCTCAACTCTGGCTACCATCAAATCAGACTCAGAGCAGGAGAGGAATTTAAGACAGCCTTCCAAACTCACTTTGGTCACTTTGAGTTTGAAGTCATGGCTTTTGGATTGTGTGGAGCACCTGGTACATTTCAGGGAGCTATGAATACTACATTAGCCCCTCTACTCAGAAAGTGTGTGTTAGTTTTCTTCGATGATATCTTGATTTATAGTTCATCTTTTGAGGAACATATGCAACATCTCAGATTGGTATTACAGCTCTTGTCCAAGGATAACTGGAGCATCAAGATGTCCAAATGCAAATTTGCTCAACAGCAGATCTCTTACTTAGGCCACATCATTTCAGTTGCAGGAATTTCTACAGATCCAGCCAAAGTTGAAGCTGTTAACTCTTGGCCCCAACCAGCTAATGTGAAGGAGCTTAGAAGCTTTCTGGGTCTGGCAGGTTATTACAGGAAGTTTGTTAGGCATTTTGCTGTCTTGGCTAAACCTCTAACTAATCTGCTTAAGAAGGATGTGCTCTTTGTTTGGACTATGGAACACATTGAAGCTTTTCAGCTACTTAAACAAGCCTTGGTCAGTGCTCCAGTACTTTCTATGCCAGACTTCTCTGTTCCATTTTGTATTGAAACAGATGCTTCAAATGTTGGAGTGGGGGCTGTATTGCTGCAAAAAGGTCATCCACTAGCTTTCATCAGTAAGCCATTAGGACCAAAGACTAAGGGGCTCTCCACTTATGAAAAGGAATATCTTGCCATTTTGATTGCTGTTGAACAATGGAGACAGTATCTCCAGCAAGCAGAATTTATCATCTACACTGATCAAAAAAGCCTAGTGCACTTAAATGAGCAGAGACTCAATACCCCTTGGCAGCAAAAAGTATTTGTGAAATTGCTTGGGCTTCATTACAAAATTGTCTACAAGAAAGGTGTCGACAATTCCGTAGCAGATGCCTTATCTCGAAGATCTCATGGCATGGTTCAGTTATCTGCTTTGTCTGTTGTTACACCAAGGTGGTTATCTGAGGTCATCCAAGGATATCAATCTGATCCTCAAGCCATTAAGTTAATTTCCCAGCTTGCTATTGATCCTAATGCTGTTGTGGACTATTCATTGTGCAAAGGGTTGCTGAGGCATAAAAATAGAATCTGGGTTGGCAACAATCCTCAGTTGCAGTCCAAGATTATTCAAGCCCTGCACAGTTCACCTCTTGGGGGGCATTCTGGTATTCCAGTGACTATTAGAAGAATCAAGTAGTATTTTGTGTGGCCTGGGTTAAAGACAGCTGTTCACACTTTTGTTTCTTCTTGTCAAGTTTGTCAGCAAGCCAAACCTGAGAGAGTTAAGTACTCAAGACTTCTTCAGCCATTACCAATACATGATGGAGCATGGAAGGTAGTTTCTCTAGATTTTGTTGAAGGGTTACCTCAGTCCAGAAATATGAATGCTGTGTTGGTGGTTGTTGACAAATTTTCTAAGTACAGCCATTTTATACCACTAGCTCATCCTTTCACAGCACTCTCTGTTGCTCAACTCTATGTCTCAAGTGTACAAGTTGCATGGAATGCCCTTGGCCTTAATCTCTGACAGAGATAGGATTTTCACCAGTGACTTATGGCAGTGCTTGTTCAAGTTGGCTGGAGTTGATCTCAAGCTCAGTTCGGCCTATCATCCCCAAACTGATGGCCAAACTGAGAGGGTCAATCAATGCATGGAAACATTCCTTAGATGCTTTGCTAACGCTTGTCCTAAGCAATGGGGTCAGTGGACTCACTTAGCTGAGTATTGGTATAATACTAGTTGGCATTCTGCCTTGGGCTATTCTCCCTTTGAGGTCTTGTATGGACATCCTCCTAGAACTTTTGGCATTAAAGCAGCTGCTGCATCTCCTGTGTCTTCACTTGATGAGTGGCTTCAGGACCGTGCCTTGATGCCGGATCTCATCAAACAACATTTGGCTCGTGCTAAGGAGCGTATGAAAAAGCAAGCCGACAAACACAGGACTGAACGGGAGTTTCAGGTTGGTGATGTTGTGTTTCTCAAGCTCCAACCCTACATCCGATCTTCTGTTGCTCGTCGTGCAAATCAGAAGTTGGCGTTCAGATTCTTTGGGCCTTTCAAGATTATCGAGAAGATTGGAGCGGTTGCTTATAAGTTGCTGTTACCTGAGTCATCTACCATACATCCTGTTTTCCATGTTTCGCAACTGAAGAAGGTTGTGCCTTCTAATGTTCAGGTAACTTCCTCTATTCCTGAGTTGGACGCTCGCAAACAAGTGCCGCTTGCTGTTTTGCAGAAACGCCTCGACTCCACTGGCAAAGCTGTAGAGATTCTGGTGCATTGGTCTGGGTTTCCTAAAACCCTTGCTACTTGGGAGAACTATGATGACATCAAACGGAGATTTCCAGGAAGTTCTGCCTTGGAATTAGCAGAAACTTTTGGAGGGGGGAGTGTTAGCAGTTCGGCACCAGAAGATACTGAAAACCAGAATGGAGGTGGCGCTCGTGGGCCGCGTCGTGGACAGCGTACTCGTCGGCCCAGCTCGCGCACGAATGGACCTGAATGGGCTTGATTACATTCCTGCTGTGGCATGTGTGCGTGAGTGCCAGATATATATGGCTGTAAGCGTTGAGGTGTGGAGACATGATGTATCAGAATGCTAAACAACTCGGCAAGTTGCCGTCGTCGTTCCTCCTAGTTCATGCTGCTCCCATCCTGATTTCATTCCCCTTCCTTCCTCCCTTCGTTCCGATCTAGGATCCTCACATGGTGCTGCCGCCGCAGTCCGGCAGCTTGGTAGACCTCCTTCCTAATTACACGGCAAGAGCCCTACGTGGGTAGGGCCGGGCCCGTTTTAGACCCAAACGCAAAATAATTAAGAAAAAATGTGGATTAATTGGTTGGTTGCTTTAAGATTAGTGCAACAACTTAAAAGAGCAGTACCAGAGCAATTCTCTTATTAAAATATCATTATGCCACGTTTCAAGCTGACCCCGTGCATCTCCTCGCTCCGCCCCTTCTCGTTGGCACGCTGAGCTCCGGCAGAAAATCTCTTCGTCAGTGGGCGGTGGTGCGCCTCATTGAGGTATTGGAGTAGGGCATGGCGTGGGTGGCCGCGCTGTGGCTCGTAGAGGGCCTCAACGGCACGGAACTCGACAGTTGCCACTCGCCACTGGGTGGTTGCTGTACAGCTGTAGCTCGGCGAGACGGCGACCTAGGCGGCGGTGACGACTGACGAGGGGCGCGCACAGCCACGGCATGAGAACCAGGCAGACGCAGCATGCCAGATGACGAGGGCGGTTAGGTGCGGCTGTGGTGGCGTGGTGTCACACCTGATTTCCGAAGAGGAACCAAGTGCATCTCATATGTGCGCCAGGATCAGTTCACACACATATGATAGACGAAAATGAGTGAAATATCATAAACAATATTCAAATGTATTTCAGAGTTTAACCACTTATTACACTCATGCGGGAGACTCGAAGGTCTCTAACAACAGAAAAACGATAACTACTCGTCGAGTCCTCGTCTTCCGCTCCCACAGGCACTTGACTGGGGGTCCGCAAGCCTCAGATCTCATCATAGTCGTCGTAGAACTCCCCTCCAAAGTTTTCCTCTGAACAGCGATAAGCAAGGCTGAGCACTCTTATGGTTGGAGCTCAGCAAGTGGGGGAAAAAATGCAAGGCTATCAAGGATAGGCTAAGGTTTTGCAGTGGTTAGCATTTTAATGTTGGTCAAGTTTTAATTAAAGAACACCTAATTACTATGTGTAAGTTCGTACCATCCCACTTAAGAAAAACTTAAGTACAAAACATCCCAAGCTCATCGAGCTTCACCACCCACTATTTTACTCGTCTTTAAGTTTATTAATCATGTGAGGGTCCAAGCCGCTCATGACCGTGAGCACGGCTGATCGATCAGTTTCACACTCTGCAGAGGTTTGCACACTTTACCCACAGCTCGCGTAAAAGCTCTGAAGAACTTTAAACCCAACCATGCGATGCTGGCCAAGCACCATACCACACTTCCGAGGTGTGATTGCATAGGGACGCTACGAAGTCTTTACAAAGGCATGCAAAAGACTAACGGCCCGCATAGTTACAGATCAGGGCGGACCATAACCCTCCCTAGTGGTCAGTACCTTAGCAAAGGCTACTACCCCAAAAGGACCGGGCTATACCCCTGCAACCCGGATCCCCCTCTGCTCCTTTCGGAAAAAGGGCCACTAGTACGATCACACACCTAATTATTCGACTAAGGTCAGAGCCATGTAACACTGTGGTTGCGCATGTTTTCTTGGGTGGTTCTCCATGTTCCGATTAAATCAAGTGTTCTTGCATTACCCAAAACATTCATTATTAAACATATATCATTTCCATAAAAGACCCATTTATCCAACCCATGTTGAGCAACTAGCGATTTCTACCCAAAACATTAATTAAAAGGGGCTAGGCCAAGGATCAGGGTAAAAGATCTAGGTAAGTCCTTAAAAAGGCTTTCCCGTCAAATTAATGCAATGATATCATAAAAGTAAACTTCAATTATAATGCAATTATATAGGACAAAAAGAGAACATGCAGGGGGAGAAGACCACTTGTCTTCTTGAGCTACAGCAAAAACTTCCTCCTCCTCAAACAACAGCTCCTGATCGTCCCCGAGAGGTGGCTCAGTTGAAACAGGCACGATATCTACGATTCACACATAAAGCATACAATAAATAAAACAGATCACCGATCAATCCTAAAGACTGAAAACATGCTACTAAAGCGACGGGCTCGCTGAGACGATCGCAAGGACTGCTAGAACGCTAAAAACGGAGCTATAACGGAGAAGATATGCTAAAAACAAGGTATAAGGACTAATCTGCGATAAACTAGACTTTACAGGGACCTAACAGCAAGAAAACAGGGGCTAAAACGTAATTATACTTAAAAACAGAAGGTTTAACGTAATTATACTTAAAAACAGAAGGTTTAAATTATTAAAAGGGTGCTAAGGACCTCGGGTAGGGTTTTCTAATAGATCAGGGGTCAAAACAATAAAAACAGGACCTATATGCGAGGATCTTTTAAAGGTGGAAGGGTTCGGACAGAATATTAAAGAGCTCAGGGGGTTTTCCATAAAATGGCCGGCGGCCACCGCGTGGACCTGGGCTGGGCGCGATCTGCGCCGTCGATCTTTGATCGGGCGGCGGGCGCGGTCGTAGACCGCGCCGTGGACCAAGTCCACCGGTCCACGGTGGACCGAACGGGGGGGGGGGGGGGGTTCCTCCTTTTAATCCGGGGCCGTTGGGCCGTGATCTACGCTCGCGGTCGCGTGTGAGCGCCCGACGGCGGCGCCGGGCCGGCCCGCGGCGGCGCCCGGCCGGAACCTCGCCGGAGGTTCGCCGACGATCGCTAGAAGGAGCTAGAGGCCACGGTTTTGGACGGGGAAAGGCTTTACGCGAAGCTGGGGCGACGGGTAGGCTTCTCAGGTGGCTAGGAGGGCGGCTCCGGCGGCCGTGGTGGCTAGCACCGCAAGGGGGCGGGTCGCAGGCGGCCGGTGTGTGGCGGTGTGCTCTACGGTTCGGTGTAAGCGAAAAAGATAGCGGGGAAACGATCCTTACAGTGCGTAGGAGCTCCGGTGAGCGAAGAATTGATGGAAGAGGCGGCGGCGGCGGAGATCAACGCCGACGGCCGGCTCCGATGGGTGGCGACGGCGGCGAGCGGATTAGGCGCTAGGGACCCTGCGGTTTCCAATTGATGCACAAATAAGTTCACAAATACGAATAGTTAGTGGGCGGGAGGGTTTAAGAGGCTTCACCGACGGCAGAGGAGCTCGGGCGGCGGCAATGGTGCGGTGGCCGGTGCTCCAACTCGGTGGCAAGGCGGCTAGGGCACAAGGAGGCGCGTGAGCTTGGAATTGAGCGAAGGGGGAGTGTGGAGGAGTCCTGGGGTTGCTTAAATAGACACGGGTGGCTCCGGGAGGCGGTTCCCCCGAGGCCATGGCCATTAATGGCCGGCCTTGAAGGAGAGTGAAGAGGGGAGGGGGTTAAAGAGGGGTAACGGCCGATTTAAGGGGGGGATGCAGGGGGAGCATCACTGCACTCGATTAAGGGGGTTTGATGACCGGGGGGGCTGCCGGCCGGCCGGAAACGGCCGGCGGCTTGAAGGGGGCGCGGCCATCCCGCGGGCCGGAGGTAGGGGGAGCCCTCGACCGCGGGGTCCCCTGCCCGGCCCGGCGTTAAAAGAAAAGGGAGGAGGCGGGGTGTTGGGTCGGCGGGGAGAGCAGGCTGGGCCACTGTGGGTTGGAAAAGAAGGCCTGCGGCCTGGGAGCTTCGCGGGCTGAAAAAGAGAGGGGAAAGAGAATGGGGCCCGCTGGAAAGAAGGGAGAGAGGGGGGAAAGAAAGGTTTTTCTTTTTCTTTTAAATTTCTTTTCCAATTCGTTTTTCAAACTTTCAAACTTCAATCAAACAGAAAACCATGCATTTGAAACATGATGCGCAAACACTTATTATTCCTAGATTATTTTAGTGATGTTTAAATATTTAAAAGCCAATTTGTTTATTAATTTATTTATATCCTTAAAGAAATTAAATCTAGCCACTGGTTGCTAAGTTAATTTAGTGATGGAATTTTAGGGTGTTACAAATCCTACCCCCTTAAAGAGAATCTCGTCCCGAGATTCAGGAAGATTGGAGAATAACAGAGGGAATTCTTCCTTAAGCTCGTCCTCTCTTTCCCAAGTAGCCTCATCCTCTGAATGGTGACTCCATTGCACCTTGCACATCCTAATGACCTTGCTGCGAGTAGCCCTTTCTGAGGTATCCAAGATCTTGACTGGGTGTTCCTTGTATGTTAGATCGTCTTTTACCTCAAGTTCTTCCAATGGTAGATGCTCTACTCTGACCTCACTTGAACACTTTTTCAATTGAGACACATGGAACACATCATGAACACCGGCCAAGCGTTCAGGTAACTCCAACCGATAACCTACCCCGCCACGTCTTTCCAAGACTTGAAAAGGTCCGATAAAGCGAGGTGATAACTTCCCTCTGATATTAAACCTTCGAAGACCTCGGATAGGTGACACTCTAAGATATTCATAATCTCCGACTTCAAATACTACTTCTCTTCTCTTAGGATCTGCATAACTCTTTTGCCTAGATTGAGCAATCTTGAGATTTTCTCGAATTATCTCAACTTGTCTTTCAGCTTCCTTTATTATCTCTGGACCAAAGAGTTGACTCTCCCCTGTCTGGTTCCAGAACAATGGCGTCCTGCACTTCCTTCCATACAGTGCTTCAAACGGTGCCATTTTGAGACTACTCTGGTAACTATTGTTGTATGCAAACTCTGCGTACGGCAAACTTTTATCCCAACTCCCACCATGTTTTAACGCACATGCCCTTAACATATCTTCTAAGATTTGATTTGTCCTTTCGGTCTGACCATCTGTCTGTGGATGATATGCTGAGCTGAAATTTAACTTTGTATCCATAGACTCATGTAGTTTCTGCCAGAATCGGGACGTGAACTGAGTGCCCCGGTCTGAAACTATCTTCTTTGGAACCCCATGCAAACACACTATCTTTGATATGTATAGTTCTGCTAACTTTGTTCCTGAATAAGTGGTCTTTACTGGTATGAAATGTGCAACTTTGGTTAATCTGTCCACTATTACCCATATTGAATCGTATCCATCACGTGTACGTGGTAATCCCACTATAAAATCCATACCAATCTCTTCCCACTTCCATTCAGGTACCTGCAATGGTTGTAGTAACCCTACTGGTCTTTGATGCTCTGCTTTTACTCTTTGACATACATCACACAGTGCCACATGAGCTGCAACATCTTTCTTCATACCATACCACCAATATTCCTGCTTTAAATCTTGGTACATTTTGGTACTTCCTGGATGTATAGAGAGGGCTGAATCGTGTGCTTCTTTCAATATAGACTCACGAAGATATTTGATTTCCGGTACACAGATCCTGTTCTTAAACCAAATAGTTCCCTGTTCATCCTCTCTGAATTCCGGAACTTTGCCTAGTTCAATCAACTTCTTATATCCCTTAATCTTTTCGTCATCTAATTGCCCTTTTCTAATCTCTTGTTCAAGAGTTGACTCAATCTCTAAGGTCATACTTTCACTTTGTGCAGCTATCCCTAGATTGAGTCGTGCCATTTCCCAACACAGTTCCTGGGGCATTAATCGAGCTATTAACATGTTTGCTTGACTCTTACGACTCAAAGCATCTGCCACCACGTTGGCCTTTCCTGGATGATACTGTATATCCAAATCGTAGTCCTTAATCAGCTCTAACCATCTACGCTGCCCGAGATTGAGATATCTTTGAGTGAAGATGTACTTCAAGCTTTTGTGGTCCGTGAATATCCGACACTTATTTCCAATCATATAGTGTCTCCAAATCTTCGGTGCGTGCACTATAGCTGCTAACTCTAGATCATGAGTAGGGTAGTTTTGTTCATGCTTCCTTAGTTGCCTAGAAGCATATGCTACCACTTTTCCTTCCTGTATCAGAACACATCCTAGACCCTGTCTTGATGCATCACAATACACATCAAATCCTTTGTGTACATCAGGCATTATCAGTACTGGTGCGGTGGTCAGTTTCTTCTTTAATTCTTCAAAGCTAGTTTGGCACCTATCATCCCATTTAAACTCCTTTCCTTTCTCCAACAAAGAAGTGAGGGGTTTTACAATCCTCGAGAATCCCTCTATGAATCGTCGGTAGTAGCCTGCCAAACCGAGAAAACTCCTGATCTCTGGTATATTTCTAGGTGAATTCCAATTTAGCACATCCTGAACTTTACTCGGGTCCACAGCAATTCCTCCGTCAGTGATAATGTGCCCAAGAAAAGAGACCTCCTTCAACCAAAAATCACACTTGCTGAATTTGGCATATAACTGATGTTCTCGAAGTTTCTGCAATACCAATCTCAAGTGCTCCTCATGTTCCACTTCATTCCGAGAAAATACTAGAATGTCATCTATAAATACTACCACAAAACTATCAAGATATTCCATGAAAACCTTGTTCATCAGATACATAAAGTAAGCTGGAGCATTGGTCAATCCAAAAGACATCACTGTGAACTCATATAGACCATATCTTGATGTGAAAGCTGTTTTAGGAATATCCTCCATACGAATCTTCAACTGATGGTAGCCAGATCGCAGATCTATCTTAGAGAAAACTTTCGCTCCTCTCATTTGATCGAATAGATCCTCGATCCGGGGTAAATGATATTTATTTTTGATAGTGACCTCATTGAGAGATCGATAGTCTACACACATCCTCCTAGATCCATCCTTTTTATCCACGAAGAGTGTGGGGGCTCCCCATGGTGATGAGCTTGGACGGATAAACCCTTTACTTAACAATTCCTCTATTTGTTTCTTTAATTCTGCCAAATCCTTAACATCCATTCTATATGGTCTTTTAGATATAGGGGCAGTACCAGGTAAGAGTTCAATATTGAATTCAACGTCTCGGTCAGGTGGCATACCTGGTAGGTCATCAGGAAACACATCCGGGTACTCATTCACCACTTTAATGTCCTACAAAACTTTTCCTTTCATTGAATTCACTATCTCCTTCCCAGTAGGTGACGGTGTTGCAATAAATTCTATTCTGTCCCCTTGTGGATCTAGTCAAGTGAACTGATTTCTCCTGACACTGGATAACCCCATCATATTTTCTTAACCAATCCATCCCTAAGATTACATCTATGCCCCAAGATTTTAGGACTACCAGATTGGATGGAAAGTCTATCCCCATAATTTTAAGGTTTACTTGTGGGCACAGATGACTGGCTTTCATATCACCGCCCGGTGAACTAACAAGCAACGGTTTCTTCATTGGACTCACAGGCATATTATGCTTTGCTACGAACTGATCAGTAATAAATGAATGCGTTGCTAGTACTGTAGCAGGTACAGAGTCGATAGGGAACGTACCAAGCACAACCCCAGAAGTGTCCTGTGCCTGCTCCACAGTCATGTTGTGCACCTTGCTGCGCACATAGTTCTGCTGTGCTTTGTTGCCTGGAGTACCTTCATTTCCGGGGCGCGCTGGAGTTGATGACTGCCCAACTTTCTGAACATTACTCCTCTGGGGAGTCTGCATTCCACGTTTAGGACAGTTATTAGCATAATGTCCCAACTCGCCACACTTGAAGCATCCATTAGGTGGCACAGGAGTGGTGTTCCTTGCCGGTGCACCCGGTGTAAGAGCTGGGCGGTTCTGCTGGAAGTTTGGTGTGCGGGGAGTTTGCGGGTTGAATCGTTGTGGCTACTGGAAAGAACGCTGCAGCTGCATGTTCTGTGGGTGCTTTCCACCATGTCCTCTTGAGCGGAATGGTGTATTCTGTTGATAGCTGTAGCGTGGACGGGTATGGCTGCTGGACTGACCCTAGGATTGAAACTTACGCTTCTGCTCCCCAAGCTCTCCGCGTTTGTTCTCTAGGCCAATTGCCTTGTTTAATAGAGTGGCAAAATCTGGAAAGGTATGGCTCTGGAGCTGATAATTCAGTGGTCCTATCAATCCATCAAGAAAGCGTTCTTGCCTTTTCGGGTCTGTGTTGACCACATCTGGAGCATAGCGAGACAACTAAGTAAATTTGTCGAGGTATTCATTTACAGACATATTGCCCTGTTTCAGAGCAAGGAACTCTCTCTGCTTTAGCTTCAGTACCCCATCAGGGATGTGGTGTGCGCGGAAAGCATCTCTGAACTGCTGCCATGTAATGGTGTTGGGCGCAGGGTGAGCGACTGTGTAAGCATCCCACCAATCCGCTGCTAGCCCTTCCAAGCGTCCAGAAGCATAAAGGACCATTTCACGGTCATTACACTGAGCTCTCTCCAACTTTTTGGTAATGGTTTTCAACCAATCATCAGCGTCTAGCGGATCGGTTGAGTGGGAGTAGGTGGGAGGGTGGTGGCTCATGAACTCCTTATGCTTGTCTCTCGGAGCGGGTGGTGGTGGTGGTGGTGGTGCCTGTGGCTGGTTTTGCTAGGCTTGTAGGTTCTGTACTGCGGCGGTGAGATTCGAATCGAGCTGCATCCGAGCGACGAAGAATTCTTGGGTAGCGGGATCCATTGCGGGATTGAGTGGGGGAGGTGGCACCGGGTTCCCGCTCGTTTGGCTATATGTGCCCGAACAACTGGTGGAACGTCCTGTCCTCCTCCTGACCTGGTGTTTACCATCTGATTGTTAGAGAAAAATATTTCAGATAAGAATATTGAACTGATGTATAAAGAAGTAAGTTTGAATTAAGGAATCAGCATGATTTTTCTTTTCTGTGACAGATTCGGTTGATCTCGGTAAAACAGTTGTATCTCATAGTGTTCTTTCCCAAAAATTATGAACTTTTGCCAGGCCGTGTAAAACATATTCATGAAACTAACCCCACTGGTTTTATCTCATTTGTAAATCCACAACTTGAGATAAAATTCGAACACCGCAGCTGTGTTAGCATGGTTTTACAGATTCTGTTAGCCCCATTGTTCTGTTTATAACTCTCTGTATATTAATCCTTTAGTGCTGAATTTTGGACAGAGGTTGATCCACAAAATTTGTGAACCAACCCAACTGGATTTAGGTCAATCGGAGTTCCGTAGCTTGAGTTATGATTAAAACATTGTTGTGCTGTCAAGGAACTGCGCGAACAGATTTTGTATGATTGATATGATATGATAAGTAAGGTAGAAGACAACTTGGAATTGAACCCCAACTAACCATTAACTTAACAAGATTTTTCTTGTTGTATTTGTGGCCATCACTCCACATTACAACTCACTCACACAAAGATCCAAATCAAACATGGTTCAATCAACAACTTATTACAATCGTTCGTCCTCGCAGGAACGTCTACAGGAAAATCAAAAAGAGGGTGGATATCCTAGTTCCTATTCCACTGAAGACTAGTGGTTGCTGTTGGAGTGCCGTATCGAAGTCTTTTGCGCGGAGGAGAACGGGAAGGACAAGATGCTTCTGCTTCCTCTGGCGGTTGCTGTCCTGCCAGCTGGGCTTCTAGCTGAGCTATTCTTGCTTGTGCATTCTGTAGCTCCCGATGTGTCCTGTCCAACTCTGCTGTTGCTCCCTCCAAATCTGTGTTAAGAGCTGCAGTCACTCTAGCAAGTATATCAACACGGCTATCTCGAAAGTCCCCCATAGGTATCACAGTGTTTTCTGTACCACTGACTCTGCTGGGAACAAACCGGAAGTCTGTGCCTTCTATGTGATCACGGAATGTGTTGCTGATAGACCATAGTGCTCTTCTAGCGGCATCGTTGATAGCGAGTCGCTTCGAAGCAAAATGTGCTATCTGTCGGGGTGGATTGTACGGGTCCTCCATCTACCTGCCTGTGCCGTGGTAACCCTGACATGGACCTCTGTGGTATAATAATCCCTCATTCCCTCCACATAGTGCCTGGTGATGTACAATGGTCTCACTGCATGCTCTATCTCCTGCAACAGTTCCTCCAATAGCTCACAGAACGAAGCGTCCGGGCCAACATAAGTGTGCTCATGATACTCAGCTCTGTGATACCTATGCTCGTCACCTTGCTCATCTCCATTCTCATTGTTATTGTCGTTGCCACCATTCTGATTATTATTGTTGTCCTCTCCATTGCCTACAGCGCTGTTGTCATCCTCCAGTCCTTCTATGTCCACATCTTCTTCTTCCTCACCTTCATCCTCATTTTCATCTTCTTCCTCACTGGAACTATCTTCACTACTACTAGAATCATCTCCGGAATCATCCCGATCATTACCTGCAGCATCTTGCTCAAGCTCTTCTTCCTCTACCACATTTGGTTCTGGCACAGCTTCAACCTCTGGTGGGATTACTATTTCTCCATCTGCATCAACTTCCAGAAAAACTCCATCATACAGCTGTGGATGTTCCTCTGCCTCATCATCCTCAAACACGATCTCCTCTGGATCTTCCTCAATATTTTCCTAGTGCTGCACCACCTGATATCCCTGCTCCACTGCCTCCGGGCTGCAACTGTACCGGATAGTCTCCAACCTCCTGCTGCATCTCCTCCAGCTGTGCCTCCACCTGGACTGCTGGGTAGCGTGGAGCCAACTGCCCCGAAGGAAGGCGACCACCGGTGCTCTTGCGGGCAGTCTGACGAGTCCTGGCCATCTGTTAAGAGAAAGTGTGTTAACACCAAAATTTGGTAAGGAGTCTGACTTGTGGGTCCGGCTCGATAAAGAGTCCGTCTGGTGGAAGGAAGGATCTTTTCAGAGATATTCGGCAAAGAGATCTGCGGTCGGCTATTTGCTCCAGTTCGGCAAAGGAACAGTAGAGCTGATTTTGCGGGATTGGATGGTGACGTGGCGCAAGCAGGAAGGACGAATGGATGGATAGGCGATCAAGCTTAAAGATAAGTTAGGCAACGAATCCATTCGGGGTTGTACTTGGCAGGGTATAAATATGAGCCCTGAATGCATGTAACAAACACAATCATTCCTCAATACAAACCGGCCTTACGCCAAACCCTAGAGTCCATTTGTCGTGTCGTCGAGTTCTTCGAGAGGGTTCATCGATCCGTCGACCTCCGTGAGTACCGGCAACCTTGTATCATGTCTAGTATCATGCGGTGGATTTAGATCTGATGCAAGTAGTCTTGTTACCATGCTTCGTGTCATGCGGTAGATTCAAGCCTGGTTCAAGAGGGTTTCTTGTTAGGTCATGAGCCATGCGGTAGGCTAAGATCTAGCTTGAAGCTAGTTATCGGCTCTATTGGATTTTGGCAAGATCCAATAGATTCATTAAGTTATCCCGTGTTGCTTTGAGTTTTTACTTTATGTTTAAATTCATGTAACACACTTTTGCCCAATCTAGATAAATTTGGATCGACTTTATCCTTTTGTGATCCTTGTACGAGTCGAGTTCGTGTTTTAGCACGTGGATCTTGTGCTTTCCGATAGCCGAAACCGAATCGATCTAGGTTGTTACGTGTTGCGGGTTCAAGCTTGCCAATGTTGGTATAAATCTTGAAAGAGCTGGGTATCATGCGGTAGATGCAGGTTTTTGGGTTGCTTTGGAGCTAGTCATCCGGTGGATTAGATTTCAAATCAATCTGATAGATTTATTTACTTGGTAATGTTCATTCCTTCTTCATGGACCCCGAATCGGCTGTTCAACCGTATTCGATTATGTTTCTTCACGAGTAGAACACGTGCATTATTCATGCTTTAAATAATGCATGCTTTTAGCTTTCCATATTTAGATTGTATCATGCGGTGGATAGATCTATTTGTGGAAAGTGGTACGGTTTTTCATGCAAGTTGTATCATGCGGTGGATAGATTTGCCTGACATCGTACCCGACGGGTTTTAAAGTACCTAGACATGCGGTAGACTAGTGCTTTGGATCTATGCATGCTTGTTTATTACATGTTTATGTTCGTGCTTTACTCTATTCATCTATTTAATGTTAATTATCATGGGGATCGGTCATGGTCTCGTGCATGTGCATCTTTGTTTAAACAAAGACCGATCGCTGTAATGCTTACGTCATCCATTCGGCAATGTTACTTTTTCCTTTTACAAGTTCCCGATTGGTTTCAGTTTATTGGCAGATAGCTCTTTATAGCTATGTGTCATCCCATCTGGCTTCCTAGCCGTAAATATGGAACGCTGCCTGGTACCACCCGGCAAGTTCCAAGCTTTGGTATCTAACTATTTTATCTTTTGTTAATTTTTAGGAAAAATTGACTGGCACGTCTCGTGACTCTTTGCGCGTGTGAAGCCAGCTTGTTCGGCTTGCTGTGTGTTTGGCGCTAGGTGCACGTTTTGCGTCAACATACCTTTTGGCACGCCCAGTGGGACCACAGCCGAATAGATCAAGATGCCTGACATCACAGACATCATGGACGTCAGCATTGAAGACCTCTCTCCCGAGCAGCGGCAGCAACTCCAGGACGCCATGGACCAGTTCCAGCAAAAATGTCTGCTGTCCTTCAAGAAAAATAGAAGTGGCGTCCGTACTTGAAGAACGAGATGCCCGGGGGTGTTGCTACCGGGAGAGAGCGATGCCACAACTCGGCGGGAGAAAGAGGAGTGCATGCAAGCATTCGGGGAATCTGCGAGACTACATGTTGAGCAAGCACCACAAAGCTTTCCTCGGTGCGCTCCGGCAAATGATGGTGGCCGTCTTTGGCCCGGGGCATGGAACAAGCGTTCAGCAAGGCACCCGTCCAAGGGGGCACCGTGGAGCTGGGCGAGTCAAGCTCTCAACCACCATTACGGAGCCACCCACTCCAACCTCCTCCTCAGAGCTCCGGAAGTCAAGCGTTCCAGCCTCCTCCGCAGGGTGCTGGGGGTCAGCCAGTTCGGCCCCCACTACGAGCCTCGGGGAGGGCGGCCGATCCGGCCACCACCGCGGGCAAAGCACGGGTCAACCCGTGCAACGGCCCGAACCCGTACCGGCCTACGTACGGAGAACTAGCGTTCGGCTCGCACGGAGCCCCACTTGCCTCCGGCCACGGGATTGCTCCGGCGAACAGGCGGGCCGCAGAGGAACTTATACGGCGAAGGCTACCATGAGGTGGGAAACTATGGGGCATTTGACGCCTTCCCGCATCCAGGATACGCGCGCCGACCGCGGGCGCGCAAGAGGACGACGCCCTGGCACGGAAGATGGCCGAGTTGATGCAAAATCAGTTCGGCCTCAAGCCAAAAACGCAGGGACCGCCTACAAGCCGCCGTTCCCAGAGTGGTACTACAACGTGCTCCTTCCGCCAAGGGTGAAGCCGCCGACGGAGTTCACGAAATTTTCAGGGCAGGACGACACGAGCACGGTGGAGCACATCGCTCGTTACCTCATGCAGCTCGGGGAATGCTCAGCTGAGGAAACATTCAGGGTCCGCTACTTCCCCACGTCGCTGACGGGCCCAGCATTCTAGTGGTTCTCGTCCCTACCCCCTGAGTCAGTTTGCAGATGGAAGAACCTGGAGCGGAAATTTCACGCTCATTATTTCAGTGGCAGCTCAGAGAAGAAGCTGATCGACCTTGCCACCGTGAAACAGAGGCACAGCGAAACGCCATTGGAATTTCTCAGAAGATTTAGGGAGGTTAAAGGCATGTGCTTCTCGCTCAACTTGCCAGACGACCAGCTGGCTGATATGGCCGTCGCCGGGATGCTGCCGGCCGTACGTGAGAAACTGTTCGGGATGGAGTTCGAAAACCTGGGCCAACTGTCACAGAAGCTATCATTGATGAGCAACCAGGCGTATGGCTTCAAGAAGGATGCCAGGTTTGGCAAGCAAGATGATGTTGCGGACATCTACAACCGAGTTCTTAGACAAGGCCGATCTGATCGAGGATTCTGATGATGAACTGGATGTGGCCGCAGCCGAGATTATGTGGGGGAAAGAGCCTTTAACGATGAATCAGCGCTGGGTCAAGCAGACCAAGGGCACTTACGATTTCAATATCACGAAAGCTGACAAACTGTTTGAGCTCCTAGTAAAGGAAGGCCGAATCAAGCTGCCTGAAGGGCATTCCATGCTTCGGCCCGATAGAGTCAAGGGGAAACGTTACTGTGGCTTCCACGACAGGGATTCGCACTCCATCAACGATTGCAGGGTCTTCAGAATGAGGATCCAAAAAGCCATCCAGGAGGGGCACCTCAAGTTCGACAACAAAATGAAGCCGGGATGGCCACCCCTTCCCTCGGAACATGGTGGGCTTCTCTCGTCAACATGGTGACGGCCGAGGAGAAGGGCAAGGTCAAGGTCTTGACCTCGGCCCGGGGCTAGACGAGGATGGAGCAGTGGACCCAGAGCGCCAAGTAACTCTGGAACAGGTGCATGGTGAAGCCCCCCGCATTCTCAAGAGTCACATCGAAATCGGGGAGTCATCCAGGGCCAAGCCCAGGGTGACCACGCGCATCCTCCTCAACAAGTGGCAGCGCCAGATGGAGAAAGAGTGCTACCAGAAGCGATGCTACGAGGAGGAGAAGCGCAGAGCCGAAGAAGAAGCACACAGAAGGGACCTGGAGCAATACACGCGCGAGTAGGAGCGCGCGCACTGGGGATGTGCGTTCTTCAGACACTGCTGGAATGAGGGTTTGAAGCTGCCCACGTTGAGGAACTATCCTAAATGCAGTGACAGGTATTTTGAGTACAGGCAGGAGACTGCCAATCGCCGATCCGTCCATGAGAGAATTGGAAGGATCCACCCTAACGAGGATCGGCGCCAAAAAATTGAAGTCATTGATCATCCTAGGAAGCGACAAGCTGATCTAAGGTGGGCTGATCAAGAGGAGGATGAGGACGACTACATCTGGCAGAAGGGGCAATGGTGTCCGCCTGGCCTACGCAAAAGTCAGAAGAGACGGGTTCAACGCTTGAGGAACCGCGAACTGAGGCAGGCTGGGATCCAAACAAAGCAGGTGTGGCGCCCCAAAGACCAACTGGAAGGATCAAAGCGTTCGGCTCCAACTTGCATGGTATACTTTTTGCCGAACGAATTCATGGCTCCGCTAACCGAGGTTGTGCGAGGATGAGGCATCCCTAGATGATGAGCGAGGTCGAGGGGATGATGGCACAGGCGGGTGCTGGCCAAGCGGTGCAATTTTCGACAAACCGGCCAAGAATCGACATATGAGGCCCCGTACTTGAGAGGATACGTCAATGGCAAGCCATTGACCAAGATGTTTGTCGACGGTGGAGCGGCGGTCAACGTAATGCCGTACACCACCTTCGGGAAACTTGGCATGGGCCCGAGCGATCTAACGCCTACCCAAGATAATGCCGAATGATTTCGCCGGGAATCCTTCGATACCAAGGGATGCGCTCATGTGGATTTGATGATTGGTCCAAGACGGCGCTCACTACCTTCTTTGTCATCGAAGGTAAAGGAGCCTACGACTGTTGCTTGGGCGGGACCGGATTCATGCCAAGCTCGTTGCGTCCCATCCACCATGCACCGGCGGCTTATCCGGTGGGTGGATGATGAGATTGAGGTCGTCCAAGCGAGATGACTCCGTGAGCGTGGCGAACATGGAACCGACCTTACGGGAATACCAAGTCATTGATTGTTTCTCGGGGAAAGGGCGGGGAGAAGGTCTGTTGAACCTGTCGGCGGTGATCAGCACCGATTCAAGCGGATCGGCTCTTATAGCAATTTTTAATGGAGAACCCCGTAGATGGCACTGATGGCAAGTTGGGGCGAGAATTCATGTCGGCTGATAAATTAGAAGAGGTTGACATTGGAAGCGGTGATAAGCCAAGGCCGACGTTCATCAGCGCAAACTTGCAACCAGACTTCAGGGGAGAGTTAATTAAGCTTCTCAAGGAATACAAGGATTGCTTCGCCTGGGATTATTCAGAGGTGCCTGGATTGGATCGTTCTATCGTCGAGCATCGGTTGCCAATCAAACCTGGTTTCAAACCGTACAAGCAACCACCCCGGAAGATCTACAAGGATGAAGTATTGGCCGATGTGAAGAAAGAAGTTGAAAGATTACTTGATGCAAACTTCGTTCGGCCATGCAGGTATGCGGAGTGGATTTCTAACATTGTCCCTGTGTACAAGAAGAATGGAAAAATGAGAGTTTGCATAGATTTCAGGGACCTGAATAGAGCTACTCCGATGGATGGTTACCCAATGCCTATTGCCGATTTGTTGATTGACGCCGCAGCTGGACACAAAGTCATCAGTTTCATGGACGGCAATGCGGGTACAACCAAATCTTCATGGCAATAGAGGACATATCAAAGACGGCCTTTAGATGTCCTGGTCATATAGGCCTGTTCGAATGGATAGCCATGACATTTGGGTTGAAGAATGCCGGTGCAACTTATCAGCGGGCTATGAATTACATTTTTCACGAGTTGATCGGTAAAATTGTGGAAATCTACATTGATGATGTGGTAATCAAATCCCTAAGTCATGACACACATTTGGAAGATGTAAAGAGGACCTTGGAGTGCACCCGGAAGCATGGTTTAAAGATGAACCCGAACAAGTGCGCTTTTGGGGTATTAGCTGGAGAATTCTTGGGGTTTTTAGTCCACGAAGGGGGAATTGAAGTTGGCAAGAAGAGCATGAAGTCCATTGATGAAGTTGTTCCTCCAACTAATCTTAAGGAATTGCAATCACTGCTCGGCAAAATCAATTTCGTGAGAAGATTCATTTCAAATTTATCACAGAAAGTTTTGCCATTCTCTCCATTGCTAAAGCTAAAGAAAGATCAGAAGTTCACATGGGGCGACGAACAACAAAAAGCTTTCGATGAGATCAAGCAGTACATGAAGGAGCCACCGGTGCTAGTCCCTCCTCAGCTGGATAAGCCTTTCAAGTTGTACGTGGCGGCCGATACCCAAACCATTGGATCGGCCCTTATTCAAGAATTTGAAGGAAAGGAGCGGGTAGTAGCATATCTTAGCCGAAAACTACTCGATCCTGAGACCAGGTATTCGGCTATGGAAAAGCTGTGCTTGTGCGTGTACTACTCCTGCACAAAGTTTCGGCACTACTTATTAAATGTCGAATGCACTGTGTATTCCAAGTTCGATGTAATAAAACATATGTTATCTATGCCAATTTTGAACGGCAGTATTGGCAAATGGATCTTGGCCTTATCAGAGTTCGAGTTAAAGTTCGAATCGGCAAAAGCTATCAAGGGACAGATCATTGCCGATTTTATAACTGAACATCGCGATCCGTCAATTGATTTGCTTGAAATTACCCCTTGGGCTTTATTTTTTGATGGGTCATCATGTGGTAAAGGTGGGGGAGTAGGGATCCTACTGATTTCGCCTAGAGGTGAGATGTTTGAATTTGCCATCCCTATACGACCTTTGTCACAAATAACCGAGCCGAATACGAAGCATTACTTCGAGGGCTTCAATATTTGAGAGAAGTCGGGGCCGTTTCGGTTGAAGTTTGTGGAGATTCGAGCTGGTGATCAAGCAATTGAACGGCCAATACGAATGCAAAAGTGAAGCGGCGAGGAGTTACTACGAAGAATGCAGGGAAATCTTGAAGAGCTTCCCGTTGGTAACTCTACAGCATATTCCTAGGGAACATAATGAAGAAGCAAACAGGCTGGCTCAAAGTGCCTCTGGTTACAAAGAGAGTCAAGAAGCGTTCGCTGCAGAGGTGTGTGCACTGGGGACGGATCTTGCAGAAGATGACTGGAGGAAAGAGATCGTTGACTACTTGAAGGATCCGTCCCGAAAGGTCTCTAGGAAGCTCAAGTACAAGGCCATAAAATTCGTTCTTCTGGATGATAATTTGTTCTATAAATCATTAGATGGGGTATTATTACGATGCCTGGATCCAGAAGAAGCCAAGAACATGATGAGTGAAGTGCACGATGGGATATGTGGAGCACACCAATCGGCCTACCGTATGAAGTGGGTTATTAGACAAGTTGGATTCTTTTGGCCGACGATATTAGAGGATTGCTTTGAGTATTACAAGGGATGTCAGGATTGCCAGAGGTTTGGAAATATTCAAAGGGTCCCCGCGTCAGCATTGAATCCCATCATCAAGCCATGGCCATTCAGGGGCTGGGGTATAGACTTGATTGGCCAAATTAATCCACCATCTAGCAAGGGGCATAAGTTCGTGCTTTTGGCTACGGATTATTTTACTAAATGGGTTGAGGCGATCCCACTGAAGAAGGTGACATCAGAAAACATGGTTGAATTTGTCAAGGAGCACATCATCTATCGGTTTGGGATCCCTCAGACCATCACCACTGATCAAGGGGCACAATTCGTGTCATTGGAGTTCAGAGAATTTGCCGAAAGCATGGGAATCAAATTGTGTAGCTCTTCCCCCTATTATGCCCAAGCTAATGGTCAAGCAGAGGCTTCTAATAAGATCATGATCAAGCTGATCCAAAAGAAGATCGACCAGAAGCCAAGAAGGTGGCATTCGGTACTCAGTGAGGCACTGTGGGCTTACCGAATGGCCCCCCATGGAGCTACAAAGACATCTCCTTATGAATTGGTTTATGGACACCGCGCGGTTCTACCTTGGGAGGTGCAATCAGACTCAAGGAGAGTTGTGTTACAGGAAGATTTGAGCTCCAAAGATTACAGTGGCCTAATGATGGATGAGCTGGAGGATTTACATATGATCCGTCTTAGAGCCCTGGAAAACATCGAGAAAAACAAGCTGCGGGTTGCCAAGTACTACAACAAGAAGGTAAAAGTAAGGCAATTTGCAGAAGGCGATTTGGTTTGGAAAGCGCTATTGCCGATTGGAACTAAATACAGTGAATTCGGCAAATGGTCCCCTAACTGGGAAGGACCTTTCCGCGTGGTCAGATGCGTCCCTGGTAATGCATATATATTGAAAACTTTGCTAGGGGAAGAATTTTCTGCTGCAATAAATGGAAGATATCTGAAGAAATATTATCCTAGCATTGAGATCGATCGATGATTACACACATCGACACGAGAGACGGCGGCGCTCAAGAACGAGGCCGCCTTCGAACAAAAAATCCATAAACAGAAGAAATGGCCAGTGCCTAGATGCATTGCCCTTAGCACAAAAACTACATTACAACTGCTTCTTGCAGGTTTACAATCAACAACCTTGGTGATCAGGACCTCAAAGAGGTGGGAAGCAGAAGGCGTGGAGGAAGAAGCGAAAGTATGATTCAATATTTTCTTTGCTTCTTCTCCGGTTGCTCCCTCTTCAGTTGTTCCAGGACCACCGTGACGGCAACTTGGAAGGCACGAGGGTGACCATGGTTCGCGGCCTCCACCAAACTGTCCCAGGCCGCCTTCAGGTTGTTGTACCTGTCAGAGACATCTGAAGCAGAGGAGTGGATGTTAGGGGCAAGAAATCTAGATGCGGGCACAAAGTCAAGAAAAAGTCAGAAGCATTTACCCCCTACTAGTGCCTCCAGAGCCATGCGGCGCTCGCGTTCGGCTTGGCAACGAGCGGTGATGTCCCTGAGGCTGTGCTCCAAGTGCCGAACGCGGCGGCGCAGTTGATGGCTGTCCCTCTGTTCAGGCGTGGCGTCCTCTGCTTCGAGGGAGGAATCGGAGGAGATGTACTCAGGCACATCTTCAGTCCCGATGATCTCTTCAGGGAGCAAATCAAGGCTGAAAGAGGAAAAGAGGAGGAGGTAAAGCGCAAAATCACGAGGAGACGGGAAGTAAATCAAGGGAAAACTCACCTTCGAATCGTGCGTTTCTTTGGAGGACTGCTCTCCTGGGGCTGCTTGCCCTTGTCCATGGCCTTGGGGTTTTTCCTGCTGGAGACGGGGGAGGAGATGAGAAGTGATGGATGAGTGTGCGAGTGGATTTGCAGGGCATCTCAGCAGGCTATTTTATTGACCGAAGGGACGCATTGGGAGTGATGACCGACCAGTACACACTGTTGGAATACCAAACGACAGGGTTTTCTCCCGGATGCGAAGGGTTTTTGCTTGAACAGTGCTTACGGACTGCCAATTCAGGGATCTTCTGCGGATTTTGCGCCAAGGGGCATCTGTTCGCGCGTATTCGGCTCAAGACAGTTCCCGGATGCGTTCAAGGAAAGAACAACATTTACATATGCAAATGTAAAGGAGTCATCGCAGTGCAAGTACAAAATGCAAAAGCTCTTTATTTATTGCCGATGTTCAAACATCCCTAATACAATCTAGTCGAAAAAGCCTGTTCAACACAGATTGGGGATGAGTGATTTCGGCAATGGCGTCGCCGTGGCCATCGAGGCGCTCCAGGATGAGCTCGATCTCCTCAATGTCCTCTGGCGCGCCGCCCCGGAAGCCGCGCGGCCTGGTGGAGTAGTCGACGTCCGTGTGCGTCGCCATGGCAGCCAGGCCTAAGGTAGTGCCCAAGCGAACGCCATGGGTGGCCACCTCGTCAACGCGGTGCTCCACCACGGCAAGGCGCTCCGCCGGCGTGTCGCCGCGGGCGTTCACCTTATCGGCCAGCTGCTCCACCAGCGCCTTCAGCTGGTTGGGCTCGGCATCGCGGGCTGCAAGGAGCAAGAAGAAAGGAGATTAGCATTGAAAGCCGGGTTGGATTAAAGATTTGGTTTCAAGAGCTGTACCGTCGATGGTGTCCAGCAACTGTTTGCGCTGGTCCTCCCACTCCAGCTCGGCTATGCCCGCCTTCTTGGAGACGTCCTCCAGCTCGCACCGGGCCGTCTCCAGCTCCTCCTTGAAGCGGAGGGCGTCGAGCTCCCCGTAAGGCACTAGGGAGTGGCCGTCGGACTCCGAGGAGTCGTCCGGAAGGGGTTGATTGGCCGGCGCAGGAGACGGATTCCACTGAATCAACCTGAAAGGGAGATGATCGTCAAGACAAGAAAAGAATCAAGATTGAAAGCAAAGAAGAGGAATCGACGATCATTGCCTCCGGCGCGCATTGGCGCTGCTCCCCTCTGCCTCGTCGGAGGCACGGCGGCGGTTGAGGCGGCGCACCATGTTGGTTTGGGATGTGCACTGTTTGGAAAGAGGAAGAACTGAGATTGGCAAAGATTCGAGAGCTAAAAGGCTTGGTGGAGAGCTAGGGGCACCTACGGTTGCATTTATAGGCCTGGCAAGGTGAATCGTGGCCTCGAGTCGTGGCTTTGGATCGTGGCGCATATCCCAAGAAAATCGGAAGGTGTAAAGGTTTCCTTGGCCAGCCCGCCGGCGGGTCGCTTGGAGTTCTAGGCTGAGTCACATTCAGTTGACTGGCTCGGCTAAGGAGAGTCAAAGTGCCATTCGGGAATTGACGTTTCTTTGCCGAATGGGGCGTTCAGAATTATATTTGAAGGTGCGAATCAGAAGCTCAGTGGAAGGCTCCTGAAGAAAAACAGAAAAGAAATCTCAGGTAAAATTGGAAACCTAAATGCCGAACGAAGCTTACGGGACAGGAATTTACCTGAGCATCTTGGTTTTGAGCTGCCATTGGGGATTTGGGCTTGGAACGAGGAGATCTAGGGTTTGGATCTGGATGAAGATTCCGGCGGATTGCGAAGAAAGAAGAACAGGTGTTGACAGATTCGATTTGAAAGTATTCGTGGCTGGAGTCAATTGCGGAACAAAATTACTTTTATCCCGCAATTGAAGGGGCATGTGTTAACACCAAAATTTGGTAAGGAGTCGACTTGTGGGTCCGGCTCGATAAAGAGTCCGTCCGGTGGAAGGAAGGATCTTTTCGAGATATTCGGCAAAGAGATCTACGGTTGGCTATTTTCTCCCGGTTCGGCAAAGGAACAAGAGAGGCGATTTTGCGGGATTGGATGGTGACGTGGCGCAAGCAGGAAGGACGAATGGATGGATAGGCGATCAAGCTTAAAGATAAGTTAGGCAACGAATCCATTCGGGGTTGTACTTGGCAGGGTATAAATATGAGCCCTGAATGCATGTAACAAACACAATCATTCCTCAATACAAACCGGCCTTACGCCAAACCCTAGAGTCCATTTGTCGTGTCGTCGAGTTCTTCGAGAGGGTTCATCGATCCGTCGACCTCCGTGAGTACCGGCAACCTTGTATCATGTCTAGTATCATGCGGTGGATTTAGATCTGATGCAAGTAGTCTTGTTACCATGCTTCGTGTCATGCGGTAGATTCAAGCCTGGTTCAAGAGGGTTTCTTGTTAGGTCATGAGCCATGCGGTAGGCTAAGATCTAGCTTGAAGCTAGTTATCGGCTCTATTGGATTTTGGCAAGATCCAATAGATTCATTAAGTTATCTCGTGTTGCTTTGAGTTTTTACTTTATGTTTAAATTCATGTAACACACTTTTGCCCAATCTAGATAAATTTGGATCGGCTTTATCCTTTTGTGATCCTTGTACGAGTCGAGTTCGTGTTTTAACAGGTGGATCTTGTGTTTTCCGATAGCCGAAACCGAGTCGATCTAGGTTGTTACGTGTTGCGGGTTCAAGCTTGCCAATGTTGGTATAAATCTTGAAAGAGCCGGGTATCATGCGGTAGATGCAGGTTTTTGGGTTGCTTTGGAACTAGTCATCCGGTGAATTAGATTTCAAATCAATCTGATAGATTTATTTACTTGGTAATGTTCGTTCCTTCTTCATGGACCCCGAATCGGCTGTTCAACCGTATTCGGTTATGTTTCTTCACGAGTAGAACACGTGCGTTATTCATGCTTTAAATAATGCATGCTTTTAGCTTTCCATATTTAGATTGTATCATGCGGTGGATAGATCTATTTGTGGAAAGTGGTACGGTTTTTCATGCAAGTTGTATCATGCGGTGGATAGATTTGCTTGACATCGTACCCGACGGGTTTTAAAGTACCTAGACATGCGGTAGACTAGTGCTTTGGATC
Organism: Cenchrus americanus; assembly: GCA_947561735.1. Taxonomy (NCBI): domain Eukaryota; kingdom Viridiplantae; phylum Streptophyta; class Magnoliopsida; order Poales; family Poaceae; genus Cenchrus; species Cenchrus americanus. The sequence goes on along the minus strand of OX387241.1, from coordinate 23,516,306 downwards.
TATGCATGCTTGTTTATTACATGTTTATGTTCGTGCTTTACTTTATTCATCTATTTAATGTTAATTATCATGGGGATCGGTCATGGTCTCGTGCATGTGCATCTTTGTTCAAACAAAGACCGATTGCTGTCGTGCTTGCGTCATCCATTCGGCAATGTTACTTTTTCCTTTTATAAGTTCCCGATTGGTTTCGGTTTATTGGCGAGATAGCTCTTTATAGCTATGTGTCATCCCATCCGGCTTCCTAGCCGTAAATATGGAACTGTCTGGTACCACCCGGCAAGTTCCAAGCTTTGGTATCTAACTATTTTATCTTTTGTTAATTTTCAGGAAAAAATGACTGGCACGTCTCGTGACTCTTTGCGCGTGTGAAGCCAGCTTGTTCGGCTTGCTGTGTGTTTGGCGCTAGGTGCACGTTTTGCGTCAACAAAGTGAACTCAGCATAGAGGAAATCAAAATGATGCAATTTTCAACAAAAAGAACAAGAACAAATTAGATTTTTATGCGAAAATAAAGTGGTTTTGAAAGATGACAGAATGATCTACAACATGAATCCTTAAATTTCGTCCATTTCTAACTAAGGCTGCGTTCCTACAGTCAACACTGCTCTGATACCACTCTGTCACACCTGATTTTCGAAGAGGAACCAAGTGCATCTCATATGTGCGCCAGGATCAGTTCACACACATATGATAGACGAAAATGAGTGAAATATCATAAACAATATTCAAACGTATTTCAGAGTTTAACCACTTATTACACTCATGCGGGAGACTCGAAGGTCTCTAACAACGGAAAAACGATAACTACTCGTCGAGTCCTCGTCTTCCGCTCCCACAGGCACTTGACTGGGGTCTGCAAGCCTCAGATCTCATCATAGTCGTCGTAGAACTCCCCTCCAAAGTTTTCCTCTGAACAGCGATAAGCAAGGCTGAGCACTCTTATGGTTGGAGCTCAGCAAGTGGGGGAAAATGCAAGGCTATCAAGGATAGGCTAAGGTTTTGCAGCGGTTAGCATTTTAATGTTGGTGAAGTTTTAATTAAAGAACACCTAATTACTATGTGTAAGTTCGTACCATCCCACTTAAGAAAAACTTAAGTACAAAACATCCCAAGCTCATCGAGCTTCACCACCCACGATTTTACTCGTCTTTAAGTTTATTAATCATGTGAGGGTCCAAGCCGCTCATGACCGTGAGCATGGCTGATCGATCAGTTTCACACTGCGGGGGTTTGCACACTTTACCCACAGCTCGCGTAAAAGCTCCGAAGAACTTTAAACCCAACCATGCGATGCTGGCCAAGCACCATACCACACTTCCGAGGTGTGATTGCATAGGGACGCTACGAAGTCTTTACAAAGGCATGCAAAAGACTAACGGCCCGCATAGTTACAGATCAGGGCGGACCATAACCCTCCCTAGTGGTCAGTACCTTAGCAAAGGCTACTACCCCAAAAGGACCGGGCTATACCCCCGCAACCCGGATCCCCCCCTCGCTCCTTTCGGAAAAAGGGCCACTAGTACGATCACACACCTAATTATTCGACTAAGGTCAGAGCCATGTAACACTGTGGTTGCGCATGTTTTCTTGGGTGGTTCTCCATGTTCCGATTAAATCAAGTGTTCTTGCATTACCCAAAACATTCATTATTAAACATATATCATTTCCATAAAAGACCCATTTATCCAACCCATGTTGAGCAACTAGCGATTTCTACCCAAAACATTAATTAAAAGGGGCTAGGCCAAGGATCGGTGGTAAAAGATCTAGGTAAGTCCTTAAAAAGGCTTTCCGTCAAATTAATGCAATGATATCATAAAAGTAAACTTCAATTATAATGCAATTATATAGGACAAAAGGAGAACATGCGGGGGGAGAAGACCACTTGCCTTCTTCGGCTACGGCAAAAACTTCCTCCTCCTCAAACAACGGCTCCCGATCGTCCCCGAGAGGTGGCTCGGTTGAAACGAGCACGATATCTACGATTCACACATAAAGCATACAATAAATAAAACAGATCACCGATCAATCCTAAAGAGCGAAAACATGCTACTAAAGCGACGGGCTCGCCGAGACGATCGCAAGGACTGCTAGAACGCTAAAAACGGAGCTATAACGGAGAAGTTATGCTAAAAACAAGGTATAAGGACTAATCTGCGATAAACTAGACTTTACTGGGACCTAACAGCAAGAAAACAGGGGCTAAAACATAATTATACTTAAAAACAGAAGGTTTAAATTATTAAAAAGGGTGCTAAGGACCTCGGGTAGGGTTTTCTAATAGATCAGGGGTCAAAACAATAAAAACAGGACCTATATGCGAGGATCTTTTAAAGGTGGAAGGGTTCGGACATAATATTAAAGAGTTCGGGGGGTTTTCATAAAATGGCCGGCGGCCACTGCGTGGACTGGGCTGGACGCGATCTGCGCCGTCGATCTTTGATCGGGCGGCGGGCGCAGTCGTAGACCGGCGCCGTGGACCAAGTCCACTGGTCCACGGTGGACCGAACGGGGGGGGGGGGTTCCTCCTTTTAATCCGGGGCCGTTGGGCGCGTGATCTACGGCCGCGGTCCCGTGTGAGCGCCCGACGGCGGCGCCGGGCCGGCCCGCGGCGGTGCCCGGCCGGAACCTCGCTGGAGGTTCGCCGGCGATCGCTAGAAGGAGCTAGAGGCCACGGTTTTGGACGGGGAAAGGCTCTACGCGAAGCTGGGGCGACGGGTAGGCTTCTCAGGTGGCTAGGAGGGCGGCTTCGGCGGCCGTGGTGGCTAGCACTGCAAGGGGGCGGGTCGCCGGCGGCCGGTGTGTGGCGGTGTGCTCTACGGTTCTGTGTAAGCGAAAAAGATAGCGGGGAAACGATCCTTACAGTGCGTAGGAGCTCCGGTGAGCGAAGAATTGATGGAAGAGGCGGCGGCGGCGGAGATCAACACCGGCGGCCGGCTCCTATGGGTGGCGACGGCGGCGAGCGGATTAGGCGCTAGGGACCCTGCGGTTTCCAATTGATGCACAAATAAGTTCACAAATACGAATAGGAAGTGAACGGGAGGGTTTAAGAGGCTTCACCGACGGCAGAGGAGCTCGGGCGGCGGCAATGGTGCGGCGGCCGGTGCTCCAACTCGGTGGCAAGGCGGCTAGGGCACAAGGAGGCGCGTGAGCTTGGAATTGAGCGAAGGGGAGTGTGGAGGAGTCCTGGGGTTGCTTAAATAGACACGGTTGGCTCCGGGAGGCGGTTCCCCGGCGGCCATGGCCATTAATGGCCGGCCTTGAAGGAGAGTGAAGAGGGGAGGGGGGTTAAAGAGGGGTAACGGCCGATTTAGGGGGGGAATGCAGGGGGAGCATAACTGCACTCGATTAAGGGGGTTTGATGACGGGGGGAGCTGCTGACCGGCCGGAAACGGCCGGCGGCTTGAAGGGGGCGCGGCCATCCCGCGGCTGGAGGTAGGGGGAGCTCCTGACCGCGGGGTCCCACCTGCCAGCCCCCGGCGTTAAAAGAAAAGGGAGGAGGCGGGGTGTTGGGTCGGCGGGGAGAGCAGGCTGGGCCGCTGTGGGCTGGAAAAGAAGGCCTGCGGCCTGGGAGCTTCGCGGGCTGAAAAAGAGAGGGGAAAGAGAATGGGGCCCGCTGGAAAGAAGGGAGAGAGGGGGAAAGAAAGATTTTTCGTTTTCTTTTAAATTTCTTTTCCAATTCGTTTTTCAAACTTTCAAACTTCAATCAAACAGAAAACCATGCATTTGAAACATGATGCGCAAACACTTATTATTTCTAGATTATTTTAGTGATGTTTAAATATTTAAAAGCCAATTTGTTTATTAATTTATTTATATCCTTAAAGAAATTAAATCTAGCCACTGGTTGCTAAGTTAATTTAGTGATGGAATTTTAGGGTGTTACACGTGGTGGCACCGGCGAGTTGCTCGATCAGGTACCGAGAGCGGAGGGGGAAAGATAGGCGTTGGGAACTTGGGATCAGCTGCCGCTCCGCGCTCCTCTGCCCCCCAGTTCGTCCTCTGCAACTACGGGCTACGGCTACGGCAATTTCGACGGTAAGGGCTCGGCTGCCCGAATTGGTTCCGCTACTTTTCTAATCTTGCCTACCGTTTGGTCGATTGATTGATTCCTCCCTGAGTTAACCAGGTGTTTCGTTTAGATCAATCTCCTCGAAACGTTGTCCGCATCCGGAGCGTGATGGATTGAGCAACTGAAGGATAAACACATCCCAGTTGTTCTGCGTAATATGCGGTATGGATCTCATCCAGCAAAGTTAGTAGGAAAATTTGCCTTTTTAACGTTTTGAACTCCTGTAGCATACTGTAGCACGTTTCGTTTGTTTGTGGTAAATATTATCCTACCATGCCTAACTAGGCTCAAAAGATTCGTGTCGCAAAGTACATCAAAACTGTGTAATTAATTATTTTTTACCTATATTTAATACTCCGAACATATGTCTTTTGGCGTATTTATTGTGATGTGATGGAAAGAGAGTGAAGAAAACGTTAGAATTTCTAGCAAACTAAACAAGGCCCGCAACAGTTTTGTGTCAGAGCTCTAAGTCAATTTACAGTATATCATTTAAGTCGTACGGGCTTTTTTTATGGAATTGTGATATATTAGAAGTCTCATTGCAAAAAATACATTCCACTGGACCTGCCCCTGACATTAATTTGGGTAGTGGATGGATTTGCTGTAGATGTTCAGAAAAGCAATTCAAAAGAATAAAGTATCGGGTGGCAATTCTAGTAAATGTTAAATCAGAAGCATCACATATTACAGCATGACCATTGAAGTTTATAGAAGTTAAGCATGATCTAGTTGTCAAGAAAGTTTTGTATCAGAAATTAACAACACAGTCTTATCAATTGCTGCTGCCATTCTCTGTGAATAGCCATCGACTACCCTGAAAGGGTAGAAGAATGGGACCTATTCTGGGAACTGAGCACCATAAGATGCTAAACAATAGACCAGCGGTCCTTCATCAATGGATACGGCTAGTCGAAAATATTAAGAGCCTGGTTCTTCATCTCGACAGCTTCGAGGAGCTTCTTAGCCACCGCACATGCATACACCGAAGAGCCTTTAGGTATCTGCACAGTATCAGGATATGAACTTATAAAGTATTATAATTAATATCTGTATCCCATGGGAACATCGAAAAGGATCAGGAACCAAATTTCACTAAATGAATTTATTGTTTACCTTTGTATTGAACATGAATATGTGATGGTCTCCTATGATTCCCCCAACAACATGGATGAGCTCAAGATGGAACTCCTCTAGAACCTTTGCAGCACAAAGCAAAGAGTTGGCCCTCTTCTTCTCAGTGAATTTGATGTTTATTTCATCATCAACTATGCGGACATCAACGTCACACTCCTTGGATCTCCTTTGAACCCAGGAGCTCCTTATAGCGCCATTCACCTGATTGGTTTGATCATCACTTTCTGGCTGCATTGAAGAGCTTTCCCCATCATCAGCTGCCTCATCATCCAACTTAAGCTTCTTCCTCCTATCAGTGCTGCTCCTCCTCTTTTCCATTAGGATCTTTAATTCTTTCAGTGTTCTATTAAGTTCATTGATGTAATCAATTGCATCTCCAACTATAGAGGCCCTGTCATTCTGGAGAATAGTTTTGCAACAATTTATAGCATCTCATTCACTAGGAATTTAAGAAATGTAAATTTAGTGGTTGTTTGGATGAAGAGTTTAGAGACCAGTTCAAGTAAAATGTATTTTATGATGAGTTTCCAGAGAAACAGTTTTTATTTGTTAGTTATGGTTATGGAAAATCCTGTCTGGTAAAAATGCAGGTGTTCTATTTTGAGAAAAAACAACAACAATGCAGAGTCCTTTTTTCTAAAACTCAATGTTTCACATTTAAATGAAATTGTTTATTGCTGCCCAACATAAATTCCATGATCTACCTTCCTCCAAATACTTGAAGAACTAATACCACTGAGCTTTATTTCTTTTTGTTTCTTGACACGCTTAGGATAAACCTATATCAGGTGGTGTGCGCACAAAGAGTAGGACTCTACAATAGTTTGCTAATGATGAAAACATCTTTAATAAAGTCTTTTTTACCATACATGTTTGTTTGAGTCTTTTTCTCAAGTGAGAAAACTGGATGGATATATGCAGAAATTTCACTATACCCTGAACCAATAGAACTTACCTAAAATTTTAGAAAATCCATGTGCCTTGCTAAATGAGTTTTTTGTAATGTGAGAAACAATTATGAAATTTGTACATGGAAAGATGATTTAGACAAACCTTAGTAGGGTTTGGGAACAGTGATCTTAAAGCCCCGAACTTCACATTTAGCTGCTCCCTTCTCTCTCTCTCAGTTGCAAAGTTAGCTTTCCCCTTGCCCTTGCCAAACCCACCTTTCTGTCTTCTACTCCCCGGTATTGAATTATCCAACTGCCTCCCATCTATCTCCTGGAAAATATTTCCTGAAACCCCTGGTACCCCGATCATTCCATCTCTCTCGTCATCACTGGTAAATAACCCATAGTTTTGTGGCAATGAATGATAGAGATCCTTCAACATATGAGATTGAGTAGCATGGTAACTTAGCGGTAGAGTTGAATCACTGAACATCATTCCACTTTCATGAATTGCTGCTCTTGGAAGGTCATTGTTCATGTCCAGATGATTGACCATGTTCTGCGCTGGATCACCAAAGAAATGTTCTGTTGAAGGAAATTCAGGAGTCAAACTGCACCTTTGGATATGTAGAGAATTTAGAAGATCATGTCCAGCTGCATAAGCACCATTTCGATACGAAGCAGCATCATAATCCAGGATCTGTTGTTCTGCAGTTATGTTATGTGGACCTTCTCCTATCTGGTGGCTGAGGATATGATCTTGGACACCGTAGATTGCAGGAACCAAGTTTGCAGTTTCTATTGGCACTTCTAGTATCATGTGGCCACTATGGTTCGGCTCCATGTCAATCCCAAGCTGTTGTTGAATACGGTCAATCACCCTTGCAGGTTCAGAGGTAAGGTTGGCTGGATTGGAGTGATCTTCTGTGGAATAGGGGGCAAGTCTGATGAAGTTCTGCTGTTCAGCATTTGTATTGTCATAGATGGAAGATTGGGAAGAATCATGAACCATTGATCCTTCCATGAGAATGTGATCATGTGAACCATCAAAGTAGCCTCCACCAGCAATCATATTGGTCCCAGTTACCTTCACTGAAGATCTAAAAAAAGGACAGCGCATAGGAACTAATAAGCACCATATGAGCAGAGTATCAAAGATGAAACGGATTAACAAATATAGCAGTAGTATGCTGGAATTAAACTTGTTTCAATCTGAAATAGACAAAAAAGCATTAGCTGCATCACATATATTCAGGGAAAAGATGGCTCGACCTGTATGGAACAGCGACAGACTGGATTAGACAGAGAGGATCAGAGGATTGCAGATGGCCTAGTTGGTTTGATTGTTTGAGAGGAAGAGGATACGTAAGGTTTAAGATCGGCAATCTGTTTCTCTCTCTTTTCCGTGTGGAGAAGTTTTATTTGCACATTGGATGGGACAGGAAGCCTTTTTGCTTCCTTAAGACCCAACAAACTCCCTTGCGTCTTTATATGCTTCCTACTCCACAAAATATGAATCTTGCTAGTTTGTGCTTCAACTACCAAGATCAACAATTAATCAGCAGAACACAGACTAGTGTAAGTATAGGCAATGACCAAAGTGCCCTTTATCTTCTTGTAATTACATCTTCTAAACAAAGTACTACAAGTTCCAAAAGCTGATATTTGTAAAGCTCAAAGACAGCACTCATAATGTAAGCAAAACATTCTATTCTTTAGATACATGCATTTTTCATCAGGGTGGTATAAGGAAGCAAACAGATTCAATCTAGGACTTGCATCCAGCGAGTAGCACTAAAAACTAAAAGTGGAGAAAAGAGAACAGTACCAAGATTATTTTGACAGATGGAGGAAACGTTGTTCAGAAACTAGCAGCTGAAAATCATTATTGCAAAGTAGTTTGAACGTGTTGCCAGTTTATATAGAGAGGGTCATGGTAAAAGGAAAAATGTAATTGGCATGTGGAGACACTAATATGAAATTTTGGCTGTCACGTAAAATTGATGAACAAATAACAGAATATGTCAATATCAGTACCAATCATTTCCTGAAAGTTTTTCTTGAACATTCTAAGGAGTGGTCAAAGTAAAGGGCTATCAGATCATTATCATTAAGAACGGCCACGAGAAAGACGGAAAACTCACACTCTTTGAACTTGGCATCTTTGCTGTTATTCATGCTATAGGAAGTTGAGAAATGCAAGTCATGCCTTCTCCATTGCTCCGTATTTTTATGAACGTTATGCTGTAGTGTGCAATCAGAAACTAAAAGGACAAGTCCAACTACCTGAAACACCAGACAGTTGCAAAGTTAGTCATAACCTTGCATCACTGGCTCACTGCATAGAACCTAATCATAGTTTCATGTCATGTTTGAATGCCTTTGTACTTTCTACAATCTGGTCCAGTAGCTGTTTGCTGTTCACATTTTTGGAGTTCCAGCCTTCCCCATAAAGCTGATGATATGTGCTAGGGAACTAGGATTCTGATGATATGTTTCAGGAACAAAACATGTTTTCTACATTGAAATTTGAGTACAAAGTGAACGGATCATCCCAAATAATACGACTACTAGGAAAAAAATAACAGCCTGCAACCTGCACTTAGTTTTGTAACTTTGGTGATGGACTGATTATAGGTGGGAGTGGACATGAATTACACAGCCAAACATCCGATCTTGTAACTCACAATTGTTTTTTAAAGCTGCAAATGCTTGGCAATGAATATGTGACTACAATTGGTTTACTAAGCTACCATTCTGAATTTCTGATCCTTTTGCAGAGGGGTATTACAGCAACAAACTCATTGAACAGGATGCAATCGTATTCTGTGAATCAAGCTGGAAGTTTAAATTAAATGTGAAACTGATATTGACCTTGTACCAACTCAGGAGGTGGTTGCAAGAAGTCGTTCCGTTGAATTAACCGCCTTTTGTTGGCAGTGCCAACTGCCAAGTTCTAAAATTATCGGTCTCAATTCTGACGGTCAGCATGTTCGCTTGGCTGGTGGCTGATGGATGTTCTTTAGTTTTGTTCGAGAGAAAATCTTTTTTGTTTGGTAGAATGATAAGCCAAACGAACAGGTTGAGTGTTTCCTGTTTGGAATCATATAGACCGGAGTAAACTGGCACGATGGTTGGGTACCTTAAATTTGATAGATTTCAAAGGTTATGCAACTCTGGAACAAAATACATTACATTATTTTAATATAATACACTGAGTTTGGCCGTGAGCTCCTGCCATGATTGAATTGTATCACATTTCCCTGAGAGTTTATCGTTAATGAAAATGGGATCATTGCATGGAGTCTTTTTTTTTTGAGCCAGATCATGGCATGGAGTCTGATGCCCGCGTGCCCTTCGCAGCACTCCCTCCCCGCAGCTAAAGCACGGCTTTGCCGTTGGCAATCAGATCGCGCTGGTGTTGTCACAGCCCCCCGCAGGCTATTATGCGAGGCCAATCGCGCAAGAAGATTTGGACGGTTGGTGACTTGGTGTCCACTGTGAAATAGAATGCTAGAGGAAAACAACGCGTGTCGCACGCACAAATGGTATGACCCTAATTTCCAATACCAGAATGGCACGCACAAATCGCACGTACAAGTCCACCATATTCGACAAGTCCATTCAGTTAAACGTCGAAGAAACACAGATCACAACTCAAAGGACTAACCAGTCAAGTAGAACAGTAGAAGCAGCATGTTCTTTGCCCCAAACGTTTAGTTGCATTCTTCTTGACCCACTAATTGCCCACGATTCCACGACAAGCAAGGCAAAGAAAACATAAACGAGACCCAAGCAACTCCAAGAGTCTCTCTAAATATCACTAGTTAAATTACTGATTTGGCTAGTATGTAAAATGAAATAGCTAGTAAAAAGTTGATGAAATCCAACAGACTAACTAAAATCAACTCTCTATATGCTCCACCGCTAGTGGGTCCCGCTTGCCATACTCATGTACAAGGGGATAACTAGCGGGATTGGCTAGCCAAAGATAGCCAGCAAAGCCCCCGGTTTAGCTAGTGGAGAATAGCTAGGACAAGTTTAGCTAGTCTGTTGGATTGAATTTTAGACAATTTTTCTATTTTTTAACTAGTTAAGCTAAGATAGCTAGTCTTGGAGTTGCTCTTAAATGTGTGATGCTATAAAGATAGGGCATCGATTTTCTGCAGACTGCAGGCCGCGCGAGGCCGGTTACTTGGGCCGAAATCGGCGCATCAGGCCCAGCTGGAAGCGGATTCGTGTAAGGAAGCCTATTGGAGCCAGCCCTAACCCGCAACGGCTATATTCTGCGCCGTCTCCTCCCCCGGCGTACTAGCCGTTGCGCTGCGGCGGCGATCCCCTTGCTACAAATAATCCTCAGCGGCGTATTCCCAAACCCCACAGCGCAAGCTGATCTTCTCTCTCTCTTTCGTTCTCCTCGCCTCCCCACGCCGATTTCGATCGCTTGGGGGGACGAGATCGCCTCGCTCATCAAAGCTCTCGATGTTCTTCGCATTTTTTTTCGCTGTTAATCTGCTCGTTTAATTATTCCATCTTATCTGCGTATTGACTTGTGCTCGATTCTAACCTGTTAGTCTGTAGCTCGTGTTTAATTTCGTTTATTCTGCTGTTGCTATTACTGTTATCTGTTGTGCTTGTCTTGTTCGTTTGTTGCTTCTAACCATGGACGCAGGTTCCCACTCGATCTCCTCTGAGAAGAGCCGCGCCGCCGCGCCGCGACCGCCGCTGCAGGAGGCGTGTTCGCGCCCCTACATGCCGTCGCTGAGCACGGGATCGCGCAACCCGTCGGCCAAGTGCTACGTGAGTCCTCTGCTCTTCTCCCCAATAATGGGCTCGCGTAAGGTGTTCGACGGTTTGCCTGACCGGGTTTGGTGGCTTCTCCCTCTCTTGTTTGTGCGCTCCAGGGAGACAGGTTCATCCCGGACAGGTCGGCGATGGACATGGACATGGCGCATTACCTGCTCACGGAGCCCAAGAAGGACAAGGAGAACGCGGTGGGCGTGGTGGCGTCCCCGTCCAAGGAGGCGTACCGGAGGCTGCTCGCGGAGAAGCTGCTCAACAACCGGACGCGTATCCTCGCCTTCAGGAACAAGCCGCCGGAACCAGAGAACATCTCCTTCGCCGACGCGGCTTCCTCCAACCTGCAGGCCAAGCCGGCCAAGCAGCGGCGCCACATTCCCCAGGTATGTGCATGCGTCCCTCTGATTCCGCTTCTAGTCATCTAGATTTATGCAACTGGAATGGTGGATTGCTGATGCAGCTTGAATCAAATTTTGCAGTCTGCCGAGAGGACTCTCGACGCACCGGAGCTCGTTGATGACTACTACCTCAACCTGCTCGACTGGGGGAGCAACAACGTGCTGTCCATTGCTTTGGGCGACACGGTGTACCTGTGGGACGCATCAAGCGGATCCACATCTGAGCTTGTGACTGTCGACGAGGACAGCGGTCCCATTACTAGCGTTAGCTGGGCACCTGATGGTCGGCACATTGCTGTCGGGCTGAACTCGTCTGACGTTCAGCTCTGGGACACCAGCTCCAACCGACTGGTACGCATCTTCATCCAAAATATTGTGGTGATACTGCCCCTTTCATATACATGTCCTCTGTTGTTAAATTAGATCGTTTTTTCCTGTAGTTGAGAACTCTCAGAGGGGTGCACGAGGCAAGAGTCGGCTCGCTGGCGTGGAACAATAGCATTCTGACGACCGGCAGCATGGACGGCAAGATCGTGAACAATGACGTGAGGATCAGGAATCACGTCGTGCAGACGTACGAGGGGCACAGCCAGGAGGTGTGTGGCCTCAAGTGGTCTGGGTCAGGGCAGCAGCTGGCCAGCGGGGGCAACGACAACCTTCTGCACATTTGGGATGTGTCAATGGCATCCTCCGTGCCATCTGCTGGCCGCAACCAGTGGCTGCACAGGCTTGAGGACCACATGGCCGCCGTGAAGGCACTCGCCTGGTGCCCCTTTCAGAGCAACTTGCTGGCCACCGGTGGTGGTGGCAGCGATCGGTGTATCAAGTTCTGGAACACACACACTGGTGCATGCCTGAACTCTGTTGACACCGGATCACAGGTGTGCGCTCTTCTCTGGAACAAGAATGAGAGAGAGCTGCTGAGTTCACACGGATTCACGCAGAACCAACTGACTTTGTGGAAGTATCCATCAATGGTGAAGATGGCTGAACTCACTGGCCATACCTCTCGTGTCCTTTTCATGGCTCAGGTGAATTCTCCACACCACTTATTACAGATACTACCTGCACTGAGTATATGCTTGTGCTTTGCTGATGGTTTGTTAAACAGAGTCCTGATGGTTGCACAGTAGCATCAGCTGCTGCGGATGAGACCCTCCGTTTCTGGAATGTATTTGGAGCCCCTGAAGCACCCAAGCCTGCAGCCAAAGCTTCACACACTGGGATGTTCAACAGCTTCAACCATATCCGATAGGATGAGGGATGATTATCTCTTATTCTCTTTTCTGTCGGATATGGTCCCAGTGTCCTAATTTATGCTGATCGCCTCTCATTGGTATTTGTTACAAACCTATCTGTTTCATCTTGAGCATCTGACTTTTGTTGTTGATTTCAGTTTTGGGGTTTGATTTTTTTTCCTTACTGTTTCTCCTGTGCAGTCATTGCAGATGTAATTTCCACTTGGCTAAGCAGGTGGCTTGAGGGGAGGGGATAATTTTTTAATTTTAACCTTTTTTTAAAATTATTTTTATAAATAACACGCGGGGAACTTTATTTGCGCCGGGTGGACCCGCGCGCGGCGCGCGCGCGCGCGCGCGCGCGGCCGGCGCCGCGCGCACATGCGGCGCGCGCGGCAGCCCCGCCGGGCGTGGGCCCGGCTTGCGCGCGCCACATGCGGCCGGGCGCGGCGGAGGCCGGCGCGCGCGCGCGCGCGCGGCGCGGCAAAAAAGGGTCACCCGGTGCAAATAAAGTTCCCGGGTGTTATTTATAAAAATAATTTTTAAAAAAGGTTAAAATTAAAAAATTATCCGAGGGGAGGATTTTCAATCCTAATACGTCATTTTTTAGGTATTGCTCAATGCTCATGCTCAGTACAAACACAAATTATCTGCGGTCTTGTAAGTGGAAATTGATAAAATGCCTTGTTCGTTTTTTCCTTGGTAACTTTCAGGAGGAGAGTCAGAAATCAGTGACACAGGGTTGCCTTCGTTTGATGTCTTCATCATCAGAGCCAGTGACACTGACACAGGGTAGTATAGCCACAGGGCAACATAATCTCGACATTCAGTGACTGAGATTGAAATGCAGAGTCGGTGGCTTTATTGACAATCTGCTACTTCTCCTGTCGTATGTATGCCGGTCAGGCGGCGGTCATTTGTAATTTGTATGCCGGTCAGGAGGTGGTCAGTGGGGTTCCATGTAGAATGTTTTCCCTTTTTTGGATGCAACGTCAAAAAGAGCTTGTTTGATGTGGCATCAATTGTAAGTCAAGTCACAGCCTTTCGTTTCGAAATTATATAAATATTTATTCTCATTTTCATCTTCCAAAAGTACACAGTGTTTGAAGCTCACTAGTCCTGCAGCTGGCATATTAAATTTGAATGACGAAAGGTGGCTGTAACCAAGGCTGTGTTGTGTGATAACCTTACAAATGGTCCAGAGTAGTTTGAACACAAAAAACATGTTCCATGTTTTGAAAGCATTTTCCATACCCAGAGAGAGTATTCGCTGTGTAAAATGAACATGTGTTTTAAAACGAACTAGTGAATAAAGCTTGTCCTAAAGGTCATTTATTTAAAAACACAGGGTGTATGGCATTCACACCGAGGTTCCAAACTAATGATGCAAACGTAGTGAAAATTCATCTGGAAACCCTGGTTCACTGGCGGATTTGGAAAAGGTACATGTGACATTACCATTCAGGCATTTAGTGGCCAATTAGCAGTGTTTATACTGTACAACATACCAAGAAAAAAAAAAGAATCATAGGAACTTAATTTTGCAACAAAATTGCTGGCTGGTTGGAGGCATGTCAGTATCGAATCCACCGTAATAAATACAAAGAACTAAAGATACTCCTTTTTGGAGTGCTAGTACGACTCTACGAGGGGCCCGTAGAAGGAACAGTGCTTCCATGTGCCCCCGCAGGCTCATTCTACCACTCCACTTGTCGCTTTGCGCGATCCGCCAAGCTGCCAGCCTTGCCGGTGGCGGGCGGGGAGACCAGACCGGGAGAGAGCCGAGCCCGAGCGCGAGCGCGAGCGGTGGCGTGGTGAGCGCTGAGCGCCAGGCAGGGAGACGGGGAGTAGAAGAATAGTGGAGAGCACGAGAGATTCCGCGTGCTCCCCCGCCGTTCCCACGGCCGCACAGCTCATCCCCCCGGCACGCTGCCGCGCCACCACCCAAACAACCCCGCGCGGCCCGGGGCCGAGAGAACTGCTCGCGGCTCGCGCTCGGCTCTCGGATCCCCCTGCTGCCCGGACACGGCCAGCGGCATGTGATCCCCGCATTGACAAGCCGCCGCCTCCGCATGTGGTGGAGCGGGGCTCGGGAATTTGGCATGGCAGCGGTTGGCTGCATGCGAGCGACGACCCCGGCCTCGACGGGCGCCCGGTGCTCGCGCTGTCATGTGTCACGCCGCGAGACATGCTCGCGCACGGCGTACCCGCCCGGGAAGAGAGCTGTGATCCGCTCGCTCGGTGCATTCCCCGTCACGTAGTAGTCGCCGACGAGTGGGTCCAAGTCCAAGATGCCTCCAAAAACTCACAAGCGGGCAAGCGGCTGAGGAAATGCCTGTCAAGAACTCAAGATGTTGTCGCCAAAAGCCACTAGCTACGCACACTATGTAAACACAGCTATATGTTGCTAATAACACGCAAGTAGGAAGTAGGAACTGTGCGACGTCCCCTCCCTTTCAGCATACGATTCCATCCCCCCAAACTGAAAAAGTACGCGATGCCCCTCGAGGCGTTTGCTTTAGATTTTAGAGTAGGGTCGAGTGGGGGGAATGCGAACAAAGACAAGCGAATCGTAGCTCGCTCGGATAGCTAGCTCCTCAACTAACGCCTTGTTCGCTTGGCACTTATCGCCCACCAGACGGAAGATTTTCTCTCAAAACAAGCCACCACCAACCCGCCAACAATCTTTTTCTCTCAAAACAAACCAAAGACCACCACCAGCCAACCGAACATGCTGCAAATCTATGCGTGCCCCCGGCCCCAAAGAAGAATCTCTCAACCTCAAGCTGACCTACAGTCCTAGGCATCGGAACGGGACGGCACCTTCCACCACTCACCGTTTTACTCGCACCTAATTGCCACCAAAACCGCCGTTTACAATTTCACGCCTCGGATACCGTCGTCCGATCACGCCCAACAGGACACGGATCACTTATTTTACGGAGAAGAGGCAGAAATTCTTTTTTTAGTTTTGGGCAACGAGCCGCGTAGAGGCACAATTCAACTTCGTAGATCACGTAACGTAGTGCCACGGATAGATGCTAACCATGTGCCCTACAGTAGCCATCATGATTTGAATTATTTTCAGTAGCACGAGAAATGAGCGTTATGCATCGAGCACGGCAGGGATGAGCATTATGAACCCGGCGGCAGCACGCAACGAACGCCGCGACGTAACCGTCGGCACCGATCGAGCTCGTAGCAGCTAGCTAGCTCCTCGGTCTCGCGACGCTAGCCGGCGCTCACGCTGACGCCTTCGTCTTCTCGACGTGCGGCCAAGCGAGATCGATCGGGAGAACAAGACGACGAAAAAGCGGGAGGCGATTTGGGGGCGGGGGGCGCTCGGCCGCCTCGACGGGCGGGGGGTGTGGGGCGGCGGTCACCGCCAAGTTGGCGCCGCGAATATTCCCTCCCGCCGGGGCCACGCGACGCCACCGCCATCCGCCAACATATCTCCCCGCGTCCCTCTCGCGCCCCCGGGAGGGCCCCACTCCGCTTACCCTCCAGTCCTTCACCGTTGCCCCGCCCTTTCGCTCTCAGCTCGGCCGCTACGTGCGGCCGCCGGAATATTCCTCCCTCGGCAAAGCCGCAAAGGCCTTTGGGCAGCTCGCTGTCGGTCATCCATCACCGAATTCCGTCGGCATACCCATTGATGGCATAGGAACCGTCGTTCTCGCGAGCTGTTAATTAATTCTGCAGCGCTGAATTGCTTATCACCACACCCCCCTCGTTTGGCGCTGGTATATCCAGTGGCGTCGTTCTTGATCACGGGCTCCCGGCCGGTGCGGCGAAGCTCCGGCTGTCGCCTCGCCTGCATTGACCGCCGGGATGGGCAGGACAGCGCACAGTGCTCCCGAGGCAAATCTAGCAGCGATCAGACAGGCAGCTTCTCTGGCCTAGAACCGGAAGACACAGCACCGCACGCACACATGCCGGCCCCGCCCTTGTCGGGGGGCGGCCTCCACGTGGCGCGCCGCCGCACATGCCCCCTTGACCTGTCCTGTCCGCGCGCGAGCCCTCCCGATCGAACGGCGTGGGCGCCGGTCACCCCGCCATCGGACGGTCGGCACGGCGCGGTGCCGTCGTGCCGACGACCCCCTCCGGCGTCCACGCGGCGCGCCGCGGTTGGGCGGCGGCGCTGGCGTTTTGCCGGCCGGGGGCTTGCCTCCCGGCACAAGGCTCCCCGAGATTCCGCGCACACATGCCTGGCGAGTACATGGCGATGATGATGGCGAGGCCGATGCCATGCCATGCCGATGCGCTCGTCCTCGCTTTCTTTCTCTATCTGCTAGTAGTACTTATTCCTCCTCTCTCACTGTGTGTCCGTGCCTCTCCGCCCAGCTTTCGAACGCGCCACTCATCGCACACATTCCCGTCGGGAATCCACCTCGGGCTTCGCCGAAATCCTACGCTACCTCCGCCTCTCTCCCCCGCGAGCACCAGATTCACAGCGCGCAGTGTGCGGCATCTGCTTCTAGCTAGCTGCAGGACACGCAGCCGGCCGGGCGGACGTGCGCGCGAGCAAGCGTACGGCGAGTCGCAGCGTGCGCCGGCGACGGCCCCAGACCTGCAGCTAGCGGCGTGACCGGACATCCGGCGGCGGGGGGTCGGGGAGCGAGGGGGCCGATCGAGACCGAGAGAGATACACAGGCAGCGGGGTCAGCAAGCATCATGTTCGAGGGGATGGAGAGGGCGTACGGCGGAGCGGCGGCGATGGGCGGGGTGGTGCTTTCGCGGGACCCCAAGCCGCGGCTGCGGTGGACGCCTGACCTGCACGAGCGCTTCGTCGAGGCCGTCACCAAGCTCGGCGGGCCTGACAGTGAGTACCTGCACTGCAATCTGCATGTCCTCCATTTCAGCTCGATGGAACAGTGGTGCTAAACAGCAGCATGCATGCTCCATCTTCGAATCCATCTGAACACTTGCTGCTCTAAGCCTCTAACTGATTAACAGCTTCACTGATCATGGGCGGCTTCCTAGTTGTGATCCTACTACAGCTCCAGTTTATTAGGTGCTGACATCGTTTCCATTTGATTATGTTGTGCGATGGCAGAAGCGACGCCCAAGTCGGTGCTCAGGCTGATGGGGATGAAAGGGCTCACCTTGTACCACCTCAAGAGTCATCTCCAGGTAACAGCTACTCCGGTCTTCTTCCTTGCAAATTCATGTGTAAATGCTGTCCGTCGGCTCTGCTGGGTGCTGATTCGTTCTTGTTAACGACGATCCCTGTTGTCGCAGAAATACAGGCTTGGAAAGCAGAGCAAAAAAGATACAGGCTTGGAAGCCAGCAGAGGGGGTATGTACCTTGCAAAAACCACTTCTGAATACTGAGCTGCTAAATGGAAAAAAATTGAGAACAAAACGTTCTTTTCAAAATTTTACCCTCATTTTTAAAAATATTTTTCACAGCATTCGCCGCACAGGGCATCAATTTCTCCGCTCCAGTGCCTCCTACCATTCCATCTAGTGCCGGCAACAATACGGGGTGAGTAGCAGTCGTCACAACTCACCATCCTATCCTACATGCTTTCTTTAAACATAAGTGTCTCAGTGTGTAGATTCATGAACATGCATCTATCATCTCCCTCGAGTAGCTTTAATTCAAGGCAAAAAAAAACTATTTTGATGATGTGCATCGGTAGAGCTGAACTGTTGCTGGCAAAATGCCATGATGACCATGAAGTAGCATTGGACGAATTAGCAGCTGCTTTTGTTGGCAGTGTCTGAAATAAGATGCCTTTTGATCGTAATATCTTCGTCCAAAACAAAGGATATAGGTCGTACTATTAGTGATTTGAATATACTCGGTTACTCTGATTGATGACAAATACAGTGCATCCTTAATTTTCTGCATAGCCCCATATAGTACTGGACTGGACGGTCAATGATTGGGCAGATGAAGTCACACGAAAGGGACGTTGATGTGTCAAGGTATAGGGGGTTTACCAAAGCCTGCAAATTATTGGTTTGATTGATAAATTGCATAACTGAATTCTATGGCCTCATCACACATGTTAATTATATTGTTTAAAAAAGTAACCAGAACATAATGTATTGTATGATTGATGAAGTGATAGATGATTCAGAATAGCTTTACCTTTGTCAATCAATTGATGCAAGTAGCAATATATACCTCGGGGACCGGATTAATCATATAGTTTAGAAAAAATGATCTAAATTTTCCAAGCAAGTTGCATTCCGTAGAGTCATTCTCTGGAGTCTGAATTACTAGTTCCAATTTTCCAATTAGTCTTCGTTATTGCATTATTCCAATTAGGCTTTATGAACATTTTTCCATCTCAGTTTTCATGGTATTGCTATATGTTTGACTTATCATTTCTAAATATGGATCAGAGAAACGCCGCTTGCCGATGCCCTGAAGTATCAAATTGAAGTCCAGAGGAAACTCCACGAGCAGCTTGAGGTGAGACTACCAAGCAATCTTCCCTATTGCATCATTTGCAGTCACGAACACAAAATTTTGAGGACTCCGAAAACACAAAATTTTGACCTCTTAATTTCTTTTACATATGCAGGTGCAGAAAAAGCTGCAAATGCGAATAGAGGCGCAAGGCAAATACTTGCAAACAATACTAGAGAAGGCCCAGAACAACCTGTCCTACGATGCATCAGGAGCTGCAAACCTAGAGGCGACCAGGTCGCAGCTCACAGATTTCAACCTCGCGCTCTCGGGTTTCATGGACAACGTGTCGCAAGTGTGCGAGCAGAACAATGGCGACCTGGCGAAAGCCATATCCGAGGACAACCTCAGAGCGAGCAATCTAGGCTTCCAGCTGTACCATGGCGTTCACGACGGCGAGGATGGCAAGTGCACTCCGGATGAAGGATTGCTGCTGCTGGATCTTAACATCAGAGGAGGCTATGATCACCGGTCTGCGGCGGATTTGAAGATGAATCAGTACATGAGGTGAAAGATTCAGTAGGATGACGGCAACCATAGTTTAATCGAAGGGTTCACCTTTGTGTTGTGAGAAATTCTTTCAGCAATCCGGAGGATGCTTGTTTACAGCGTTGGCCTAATGTAAAATTTGTGGTAAGAGGCTCCGAATAAGCATAGCATTTTAGCTAATCTTATACGAGATCTGTGTAATTCATATGTATCTACTATCTAGAATGGAAAGAGCTGCAAGATGAGGTCGTGCAGCATTTGCAGCAGGCCGTTTGCAAGCAGGGTAGTTTTATTTGTCTGGTCATTTTGGCTGTGCATGTAAAATCAGATCAGTTGGTCTGTTGGAGTACTACAAGGCAATCTACACCTGAAACGGAGCAGAGTGACATGCTGACAGGAACAGGTCATTCAGAGTGCAGACATATGGGTGGCTGCATTCAGTTTTTGAAGAGTAGATCCCTGAACTGAAAGTGGTCATTGAGCGAGAAATGGGAAACAAACCAAGCAGGTTGCTTTTGAAACTGATTGTATTGAGAAGATTCATTAAGCTGAATAGCCAAGGACGTATCACGGTCTGATCCTCTCACAAACACAAGCGTACAAGATTTATTTGTCAAGTAATACTAGCTACCTGCATCTAACTTTTTGAAATGGAACTATCTATATGTGGTGACAATGAAGAACTGAGCTGATTACAAAAACCGGTTTGTTCAATGATATCCAAGCGGCGCGGGCACCTCCTTCAGCGCCATCCCCTGGAAATGGACGTCCTGCACATAGCGGAATTCAGAAATCAAAAACCTGCAGCGTGCACATAAAAGATTTGACAGAGGTAAATCCTGCCAAGTGCCAATGGACATACCGAAGCAAAGTGGTTGACGTCGCGGTGGTGCGCCTCGTCGGCCCTCACCACGGTGACGACGTCCTTTAGCCTAGCGTCAGCCGGGAGCTGCCAGTAGTCGATGGCGATGGCCGGCGCGGGGACGTTCTCTATCTTGCCAGCCTCGATGTCCCTGAGGAACTCGGTGTAGGAGTGGACGGCCTCCTCCTCGAGGTAGCCGACGACGCGGTGCGCGAACTTGGGGGAGACGAGGTAGCCGAGGAAGTACGCGTTGAAGAAGACCCCCTGCACGGCGAGCACGAGCGCGCGCTCGTACCATTTGGGCTTGGCCACCTCCATGAAGGTCATGAGGTGCATGCGCTCGTTCTCGGCCTCTTCCATCAGCGCTCGGATCCAGCCGCCGCTGTGCTCGAAGCGGCGGAGCGAGCGGAGGTGCAGCAGCATCCCACCCACCATCCCCGGCACCGCCGCCACCGTCTCCAGCATCATGGCTCGGCAGCCGTACCTCCTCTGCGTCCAATTAGTCAGAATTGGCATGTGTGCTCTGCTCCAGGAAAATGGGAGAGGCGAGCAAGAAATCGGGAGGTCACCTGGAAGAAGATGTCAGTGGGTAATCGCAGGGATTTGACGGTCCAGTACGCGATCTTGTCGAGCAACACCTTGGGCTCGTGGTGCCTGGTGAGATCGATCGAGGTGTCCGCCTTGTACGTCTCCCATGGCTGCAGAATTTAGCACGCGCGACAGGATACGCCAATTGAGACCCCGATCAGGAAAAGGTGCGCGGCCTGTGAACAAGAGACGGTGAGCTACGACTTACCCTGAAGCAAGACCACCTCCACTCGGCGCCTTCCTTGCTCACCAGCTTGGACGGCTCGATGCCCCAGTAGCTGCTGACCACGGGGCTCTTCTTCACATCCCCCTCCTTCGCGGCCTCCGCCGCCTCCGCCTTAGCGGCCGCGGTACTGCCGGCGTTCCCCTTCGACGCGGCCACCTCCTCCCTCGCCTCGGCGGCGGAGGTGGACAGCAGCCGCACCCACACCGCGGCGGCGACCCGTTCCCCGCCGCCGGCGAACTGGGCGGGCAGGGGCCTCGGCGCCGCGGTCATCGGAGAGGAGACCTGGCCGAAGACGCGCGGGCCCAGGTGGCGCAGGAGGACGGATCCGGCGGCTCGGGAGCTCATCGTCGCCGGCGAATGGTGCGGTCAACCAAAGGGTCTCTCTGGAATGAGCTTGCGAAGCTGCTGCTGTCTGTGGTCGGGTGCTGCGAACGAAACGTGGACCTGGGCTTCAGCCTTCAGGGTCTTGGAAGTACGTGGTCGATCGGGGTCGCGGCAGGCGTCCTCAAGGCTCCCGACGCGACGGCTGACTGGTGGGTGCAAATCCAATCTGGGCCCACCTGTCATGCTAATCGGAGGCTGCTAACCTGAAAAAGAGGACGATGAGGCGGCGGCCGCAAGCGGAGTGGATGCATCAGCCATGGGGACGTCAAATCATGGTGGCTGCTAAGCTGAAAAAAGAACACGAGGATGGCCCGGCTGCTAGCGAGTGGAGTGGAGGATGCTGCTTACGGCATGTTTGGTTCCACAACTACGGTGATTTATAAGTCACCCCACTTATAAGTCAGGTCACGTGAGTCCTGTTTGGTGTGACTTATAAGTTAGTGGGCTTCACATAAGTCATTATAGGAAAAAAGTGAAAAATAAGTTACTTTAAGTAGGGGTAGAGATACTTATGGGACTTTGAGCCACAGCTGTTTGGTTTCACAGATGACTTACTTTACACTTTTTACATTTTAAGTCAACCTATTTATGTGAACCAAACATTCCCTTAGTAGCTGTCACCGTCCTTTTTCTTGCTGACAATTCTTTTTCATGCTGCAGTTGTATGAACAGCCTAGCCATATGCGCAACAAACACAAACAACTAAACACCACCACTTAAAGTGAAAAAGCGATGTGTATCACCAACTAAATTGCAGACGAGGTCCGATCTTTTAACACGGGCACGCGCAAACCTGTCGTGCCACTTTGGTCGGTTCCTTGAGGTAGGCTTTGGCCTTTGGATTTTTTACTTCGTGTTGGAAATCTGGTGTGCTGTTTTTTTTTGGCATGATGAAAATTTTTGAAGCGTGCACTAGGATACTATGCTGCAAAACCATCTTACTATTACTAACTGGAGCTCCTTTTGAAGCCTCCACGTGATGCCACCTAGAATCCTAGATGGACAGTAAAAAAATAGAGAAATCCTATAAATTCTCACAAAAATCACAAACATCCATCCATCAATTCAACATCTGTAATCATAACAGCCATTGGATCTGTTATATTTCTAATAAATTACCCACCTCTGTCATTATAAAAATAGACCAAAGTAACCCTAAACATGTATCTAAATTACCCACATATGCCATTATAAAAATAATGTAAATTAACCCTTAATTTTCATGTATATTACCCACTTACGCTACCATAAAAAAATATCAAATACCCCCTAAATTTTGCATATAAATTATCCACTGATGTGCTTATTAAATTTAAAGTAGCCCTTAAATCTGAGTCTAAATCATTTAGTTATAATAAAATCTTAAGGTGCATCTATATAAAATTTTAAATTACTATTTCTATAATTATTAATATGTTATTTATATTTTTCTCAAAGATATATTGTTTATGTTATTGTTTATATAAAAAATAGTGTCATCATATACTCATATATTAATGGATCAGAGACAAATAAGAATATTAATTTTTATGTTGTTCATAGCTTAAAACTAAAGTTTTCCATTAAATACAAATCAAACACATATGGAGGTGTTATGCTAAGTGAAAAAATTGTTACTAACTAAACCTATTGCGATTATTAGAGTATGTAATTGATGAATGAGAGCATGAGATAAGTAATTATAATTATTAGCTATTTCTAACTAGTGTGAGGCACGAGTTGATAGACTAGTTCAGATCTATTTTTTGTTGATGCCTCCGAAGACCCGGAGTTTCCTAAACTAGTAGATCGTTACAATTACCAGAACGCTATGCTTAAGCCAATCAAAGTCAAAAAAAATCTACAGGTGTGTGTTGTAAAATCAGAGGGAATGCGAACCTACCACAAGCTATCCAGACCTCTATATTCCGCATGCTCTGCGGAGGCCAGGGAGTGCTGCTACGTCGCCTTCTTTCCGTGACCCTCGGATTGCGCGGATCCAACAGCCAGGCACCCGCCACCAGTGCGTGGAATTTTTCGAAAAGGCCCTTCCTTTTGTCCGTTATTCTGTTCTGCGTCCAGTGAAGTCCCTCCGCTACAGTAACTCCATTCATTTTTCTTCCACACAACCCACGCTCTTCAAAATATTCCACTACCAAGAAGACGAAATTCCGATTTCGTGGCAGTTTTGCATTTAACCACCCACCTGAACTTTTGCAAAAACGACCCTCCTCCTCTCCACTGCCTGCGCGCATTCTTATCCTGAACCCCTTCTCTCTCCCTGTCCTTCTCCCTTCTCATCCACTCGCCCCCACCCCCCGACGCCGCGCCCTCCCTCGTCCCCGTCGGCCGCCGGTCGCTCTAGGCGCGCCATTCCCTCCGTTTCTCCCCCTCCTCCTCCTCTCTCTCCCCTGTGCTCCCCCCGAACCCATGCCCCGCCGGAACCCTAACCGGCGGCGCGGTGCACCCTGCTGGCCAGATCTGACTGGCTGCATGCAGCCTCACTTTCCCTCCGCACAGATCCGACACGTGATGTGGCAAATCAGCCGTGGTTGAGGCAAATTGGAGCGGGCGGCGCAGGCCCACCTTGGCAGCGGCGCAATCCTAGCCGGTGATAGATAGCCCGCTATATTCCTCACAATCATCGCAGTAGTTGGCCCAGATCTGTCCCTAGGTTATTTCTTCTTCTTTTTATTTTTTCCAACATTAATTTGTTTGGTGCGTCTGCGGCCTCCGTATCTGCCGGGGATACGGGCTAATTGTTTTGGTGACAACAAAGTGCATAACCTTGAGCTCATCTGTTGGGGTATTCACATTACATTTGTTTGCAGCCTCGGAAGATGCACCTGGAGGTGAGGAGCCTGGAGCCGAGCGTGAAAGCTAATTTCCTTGCAAAGCTGAGGAAGTATGAATGCGACCTCATTATTGTCAAGAGTTGTTGCAGTTGTTCGTCGATTTGATTATCTGCAGCACGGGCGCTGGTGTGTGGAGCCGAGCGTGAAAGCTAATTTCCTTGCAAAGCTGAGGAAGTATGAATGCGACCTCATTATTGTCAAGAGTTGTTGCAGTTGTTCGTCGATTTGATTATCTGCAGCACGGGCGCTGGTGTCGGAATCTATTAGATGCAAATACAAGTAGCTGATTGTCCTTGTGTTTTTTGGTTTATGATTTGTTTTCTATATGGATGTATCATGAAAAAATATCTGTGTTTGAGGTGAAGGATGACATGACAAGGTCTACCTGGACAAGTCCAACTGAGGCATTGCTAAAAAGGTTTGTCAGATTCTCATAAATTGTGTAGGGTTTGTGTAACTGAATTTCAGGGCACTTGAAAATAGTTAGTGCCACATAAAGCAGTGTATTGTTGGATTACATGTGCATTTGATGTTTCCCAGTATCTAGATATGTTGTTCTCTTGTACTGGTGCTTGATTGCTGCAGATAATAACTGGTACCTACTGTCCTTACAGTTTCTAAGTTGTTTTCCTTTCCAACTATCTTAGGCTTTGCTTGGAATTCCTCTGTCATATTTGGTGTGGTATATAGGCCCTCTATCATGCAATGACGTGTGCTACTATACCATTCTCACTATTCATCACTATGGATGTATTTTACAAAGCAATACATTTCTAGACATGCATTTGCATCCGATTTAGTGCTTTCCACCTGCATTTTTCGAAGAAAATACTTGCATGAAAAGTATATGCACATCCACATACAATAGTTACTGTTTTATTTTTAGGTGTCCATGAGTGAGGCTGGGGGATGCATATATTTCTAGAACTATGGCCCTTTTGTGTTTGACATGTTGCCTTTTAAAATTCTTATTAAACAGGACTGATAATGCTTTCATTTTCGGATGCTTTCCCTCTGTTACCTGGTAAGATGTAGCTGGTTACTTTATTTTGCATCTCAGATATTTCAATTGAGTTTCTCTAGCTGGATACTTTATTTTGCATTATAGACGTTGAACTACTGCAAGAGTTCTTGTCACATGTCATATCATCATTTCTTCAATGATACTTGGTACAGATGCGAGCAGGCAGGGGTATGGGATGCACGACTCACTGCCGAAGCGGCACTTCCTTTCCATGGAGCAAATCAACCTTCTTGTAAGCAATCAAGCCCTCTTGCTTATCCTCTCCTCCCTCACCATTCCAAAACAACACTTGGATGCAGAGAATCCTGAGATTGGGCATTTTCTAATTTTGACCATCCAGTGTGGCTTAGCTTATATGTCATAAGATTCTTATTTTTCAGTTTGATTTGTTTCTCTGGATAGTGCAGTCGAATTTGTAGTATTTCCTGAACCTAATAGAGTTTGGGTTTACATAGAGGAGCATAGTGCATGATGATGGCAACTTAACATTGTTAATTTGTATAGGGAAAACAATCTACATACATAGAACAACTTTATACTATGTCGATTGTAGCAGTATCATGAAATATTCCATACAATAGATTACTCAATGCAAATACAACTATCTGATGTTGAAATTGTGATTGGTGCACTCAAGAAGGGTGCATCTCTAATTGACATTTACACAGTCTGTGTCTAACCGTCTAAGCTTCTGGCAATTTTGTCGACCCGCAACTATTTTCGGCAAAGAAATCATCTGTGCACCTATGTTTCACAGTACATATGTATGGGGCCTTCTATCAAACTTGTCAAGTCGTTTACTTCTCGCTTTTGTAAAGTAATAACAAATAAATTGCAAAGGTATTTTGAGAACATGTGACATTTGGTAACATGCCATTTCATATGCATATTTGCATGGACTAATTATCTACAGGTGCCCTTTATTCCGATTATATAATGGCATTGTGATCAGCACCAACTTTTTTTAGCCAGATCATGAACACTTTATTTCAACTTCTTTGTTCCTCTCAAGTTGCGTTCCAATCCAATCTCTTGTAGCTGCAGGCCTCAATTTCACTCTGCTCCTCATGCCACTTTTGGGTTCCTTCCCTAATGTACAGAGGGCAGAGCAACAATGGCAGTGCAAAAATGCTGCAGATTCTCTCCATTCTTTTGAAATCAACTGTAACAGCCTTTCTTCTCCTACCTTTAAAATGCCAGTGCACCTCTGCCAAGTGCTCGCCCACCAGCACCATGTCCTTCATGCCTAAATATTTTAACAATTTTAGGGCACTTTGCATCATTTTCTTTTGACAATGACGGTTACATGGTGCAAACAATAGGAAAAAAACACCGCCTCTCAATTGATATTCAACACTATGTGCTCTTACAGCCTTCACTTTCCTATGTTTTCCTCGATGACATAATGATTGATGAATACTGGTAAGTACATGTATTTTGGTTACAGTCAATTCAGTTTACTTTATTGATTTCTTGCAGCTATAAATTTGAGTTTCCAACCCCATATGATCGCCCTGGATCACCAATCATTAGCTTCAGGTTTCATTTCTGGTCCATATTTTATCATTTATGAAACTTTTCCTTACTATATGCACCAGTTGGCCTTTTGTTTCTTACTTTTTGTTTCTACCTTCTCTGCTAATTTACCCTTTATTAATTGAGGCATCCATGTGCTATGCTCATCTGTTGAATAATTATTTCCTTTGCAGTATTCTTCATTTGGTTAGATGGAGGGCTCGGCAGGCGCATAGCAAGTATGGTTTATTTGTTTCACTCATCTTGTTTCGACTGAAGGTTATCTTTCAATTGTTCATCAGCTTGTGTTTTAAGGTTAAACGCACAAATGTTTTTTTCATTCATATGCAATAAATTTTATAGTTATGGTCCAGCTTGGCCATACACAAAGCAGCGGAATTTTATGCTGGTGGGATTAAGAAGTTGAGCATTTCGAGAAAGTATTTGTTAAGGTGTTTGCATTTGTAGGGACATTGACTAAGAGATTCAATATAAAAAGCTTTAGCTTAGCATAGAACAAGGTGGCTGATATCTTTTATTAGAGACGTATCTGCTTAGACTAGCTTTCTGTCCTAATGCATAAATAGAATAGGAAACATCTTTCATTTGAATTAGGATTACCAAAGGTGTTGATAATTTTATTTAACATTATAGGTTTGATACTGCGCTGTGGGCAGCTAGATGGATGGATCAATGCTTCCTCTGAAGCTTGAGATAGCCTTTCATGTGCGCCACAAGATTACAAAAGGTTGTCTAGAATTTAAGCACAAGAGCCACAAGGATTAAGTTCCATTCTTCGGATTTATGATGTAACTGATGGTTTTCTTAGAAATCCTTGTTCCATTGTGTTGTAATAGAACAACCATTTTTAATTCCGGTCAAACACTGTCATTTGAGCTTTGTAGTCCTGTGTGCTACAATTTTGAGCTTCACTGCCAACTGCTATAGCGAGAATGGAACTCAAAGATTTCCATTCTGAAGTTGACAAAAAGTCAATTTCTATTCTGCTAACTGCCCCGAGTTGGGCACGTGTCGCCATGAGGAGAGCAATGAACATCTTTTCCTGCTCGGTATCTTCTGCACTGAGCCGAAAAATTGGTGCGCCCACCCCGGCGTCATGTAAAGCGAAGAAGCCGAAGTCTAGCTCAGTTTGACGCAGCCCACACCCCCATGGGCTACATTTTTTTATAATTTAATCCCTTTTAATCTAAAATTTTAAAATAGCTCTTTCCAAACTAAAATTCCAAAAACTAGTTATTTTGATTGCACAAGGTCCGTGGAGTGACTAATACTTGAGTCACGTCATACGAGGTACTTGAGTCACGCCATACGAGGTAGTGTGATCGTATAGCATATACTCAATGGCATTAGAAAAGAAAACGTCAAATCTGACGTGGCGAAGGGAGTCCGGTAGCCCCCTGGGTTCCTCCTTCCACTCTCATTTAGCTGTGTTTCGTTCTTTATTTTAATTAGCAAATGATATCCGAAATTTGTGAAACTCGAGGTGTATGATCTATAAACTGTATACGTTCTGTTTTAACTATGTGCACTCCAAACCATGATGTATAAAAAGAGAAATATAATTTTGAAATAGCATAAGTATTATTGGATTATCACATGAAAATTGTTTAGTCTAGAGACATAACCAACAAGTCAACTTTAGATCTACTTTTTGAGAAATTTTACATTAAAACCTCAAACATTTTTGGATTATAGTTGAATTTGGATGTTCATAGAGCATTTTGGTTGGGTTCATGATAAAAAACACAAATAATTTATAGTATTAGGTAGGCTCAAAGTTGGAAAGTTGTGTTGTTTTCTACTTAGCTAAACTTAGAATATTGGAATATACAATTCTGTATACAACTATAAAACTCACCATGCAATTCGGTATATGATAATAATGAAAATTTTCATTCAATTCGGCATTCAAATATAAGGATCTTATAATATCTTTAATTCAACAAATAACTTAAAAACTTTCATAGCTAACAATATAGCAAATGCAAAAATCAAGCTTAGTCAATTAAGAATTATTTGATATCAGTCAATGATAGCCTGATATATTGTGATCAATGGTTTTATCCAGATAATTGAACGACTATTGCAAAATAGAGAAACAATAATAGTATTAGCAAGCATAAGATTTAAAAACTATCAGAAGTGGCTCATATGGTCAACAAAATGATTACAAGTCTGTGGAGAGCTGCTGGTAGACTTGTGAGTAGACCCGGAGCTGCCTCAATAGCCTTTATTGCAGAGCAACATCCCAAATTCAAAGAATCAAACAAAAATAATCTTTAGTCAGTTAACCATACCTCTCTTTGCATGCGCAGGTTGTTGACTCATCCCATATTACCACTACTCATACTCCATCGTCTCCACTGGAAGCCAATCACTCGCTGGTGATTTATTTATTTTCTGTTTCGTATATTTCTAGAACTAAGCAGTGGTTTTCTTGTCTTTAATTTCTTCATCAGGTTTTTCGTGTAAGAGAGTATCAATCACTTAAAATATACTTTCTTTAGTTATTTGTGTAGGTCAAAGAGGCAGAGCTACTATCCTTAGCGAGGAAGGAGAAGGCCTCTATGGAAACACGGGAAAGGGAATCAGGATCACAAAGATTAGGATCACCAATAATATCATTTTGTGTAAAATCACATGGGATCAGAATTCTATTGTCACCATGGGTCAATTCACCAAGGATCAATTCTCCATCGCCATCACCATCCACATCTGCGATGCTTCTAGTAAGTGATGTCGTCTGTAATGCTGTTTTTGCATAATTGATTTGATATTATTTGTCACCAATACTACCATCTTGTGATATACCAGTATGACTATACTGGTAATACTATTCTACTTTGACTATATCGATCATGTCCTAAAATATTGAAATATCCATGACTAGGGAAATTTCGTAGGAGACACAAACTTACATCAGAAATATGGAAAGATTTTGAGGCTATTTATGAAGGTGATAATGTTGCTGAAGCTCAGTGCATACATTGCCACAAAAGAATCAAAGTAGCACGTGATGTTGGCACAAGTACTTGTCGTAGGCATTTGCGTACTTGTGAGGGCAAAGCTAAATTGGATCAAATGATTAATCAAAATGCATTCTAGTGATCTGTCCTTACGTGATGCTTTGTCACCAGTCTTAATCTATAATTCACACGTGTGTCAAGAACCACTGTCAAGTATGACTGCATTAGAACATACTGACTCCGTCCCCAAATCATCGTCGTTCTGGCTACACATGCCCGTCCCAAATGATCGTCGCTTGCTAGCAGCATCGTAGGTCTAGCTGTACTGCACTGCCTAGGCTTACTCACGGTTCCACTTCCACCATGAGTCCACACGCATGCTGCCAAAACAAAATTGATTCTCATCCAGACCCGGTCATCTCCAACCTCGCGCCCACGACCCACGCAAGCACGACGCAACACCTCGCTGTCATGCGCGCCTGCCCAGCCTCACCCCCAGGCCCATCCGAAGCGAAGGATTCGAAGCACGTCGTCTATGGCTGCTGCCCGCGGCGGCACACGACATCTGCCTCCACCGGGCAGGCCTCTACCATCCTGTGCCCACGCAAGCCGGGAGCGGCAGCAACATCATGTGGCCGACGAGCAGCGGCGGCGGTGCGCCCCTCCCCTGCGCAGATGACGACGGAGGCCACCATTGCTGCTCTGCTCTCCTGTGTAGCCGTGCGGCCACTCCCTCCCCATCCTGGCGGCCATTGAGATCTCGCCTCGTGTAGCGCGGCGGCTCGCCCACGGGGGCGCGGGAAGGCCGGGCTGCCATCACCGCGAGCATGGCTTGCTCCCTCCGCCCCCTCTCCTGCTCACCCCGTCCACAAATTTCTCCCCTACCCTTCTTCTCTCCTCGCACCGGCCAAATCCACTCAGCTCTGAGCTCGGCGTTGGGCGGACGACTCGTTGGGTGGCGCGAAGACCTCGGTGGCGCGGTGGAGGCCGCGTGCAGCAGAGGGGCGCCTCTCCTGCTGGCAGGCCCTCTTCCTCCGCGGGGCGCGCGGACCTCTTCCTCCGCGGGACGCGGCGGCGACGGACGGTCTCAAATGGTGACAACAGATCCCGTCCTTCCTGCAATGTCCTTTGCTCGTCGGCCTGACGGACTCCTCACTGCCTCGACTCCGCCAGCCTCCAGCTAGCGACAGTGGCGCCGGCGGCTATTCCGAGGACGAGCGGCCGGAGCGGGAGGGCGGGGTGGTTCGGGGCCGGCGGGAGGACAGAGGCAGCAGTCAGTAGGGGTATCAGCGTCTTTTAGACACTGCCTTGGTATGCAGATTTTTTCTGTGACGACGGTCATTGCGAGACAGAGGGAGTATGAGAAGGGAAGGCACAGTTGCATGAGTTGTTGAAAAATTCAACCTCTAGAGTTTCCCTTACCGCAGATTCGTGGACATCGGGTTACTTGTGTGTCACCTGCCATTACATTGATAGTGCTTGGATACTCCACAAATGCATTATAAAGTTTGCTCTTGTGGAAACTCCTCATGATGGTAGGAACCTTTTCAACACCATGCTTAAGAGCTTAAATGAGTGGAACATAGAAGATAAGGTCTTTGCAATCACCCTAGATAATCTTCTAACAACAACAATTTTGTGAGCGCATTGAAGGAAAATCTGGTTGTCAAGCATTTACTCCTAGGTGAAGGCAAAATGTTTCATTACCGATGTGCCACTCATCTCTTAAATTTGATAGTTCACGAAGGTTTGCTTGCAATAAGTGGTGCTATCACAAGCATTAGAGATAGCGTCATGTATGTGAAGAGCTCACAAGGGCGCAAACAAAGGTTTGAGAAGATGATTAGAGAAGTAGGGATATCTTGTGATAAACGACCTCCACTTAATGTTGTGACACGGTGGAATTCAACTTATCACATGCTCAAGTGTGCATTGGAGTATGAGAGGGCATTTGAATCTTTGACCCATGAAGATATTCACTATGTACATGGACCCTTAGTCGAGGAATGGCAAATGGTTAAGAAGCTTTGTGACATCTTAAAGTTATTCTCTGATGCTACTGAACTACTCTCAAGTTCGAAGTATCCAACTTCAAGTTTATATTTCGATCAGATTTGGGAGATCAAGCTTCTTTTGGAAAAGGAATCCACTAATTCAGATGTTTCGATCAAAGTCATGATACTTGAGAAAGAAAAATTCATAAATACTGGAATCTATCTTTCTTGCAGATCTGTGTTCTAGTCATTCTTGACCCTAGGTTCAAGTTGGGCTATCTCAAGTTTCGTCTAAGACAAGGTTTTGGCAATGAAGAGCAATACTTCCCTGCAATTGAGAATATATTCAAAGAACTATTCAATAAATATAGCTTGCACTCTGGTGAGATAACTCCTGATTTTGCACAATCAGTCAGTATTTTTGAAACCTATCTTGGTAGAACCAATCCTTGGGCAGATTGGAGCCAGCACCGGAGTTTGGTGCAAAGAAGGGTGAGCGAACTTGATAGGTACCTGGGAGAGGAAACAGTTTTTGTATGCATTCCTTTCGACATCCTGAAATATTGGAAGTCCTCCTCCGCCTCATACCCCGTACTTGCACGTATGGCACGATATATATTGGCCATTCCGGTGTCAACTGTGGCATCTGAATCTGCATTTTCTAGTGGGGAGAAAATTATAAGCGAGTACAGAAGCAGGTTGACTAGTGAGACCGTGCAAACACTTGTCTGTCTCCAAGATTGGATTAGATGAAATGGTATGTCTACTCTCTGATGTGTGTGTATGAGTGTTATATATTTACGACATGTTTGGCCTATTTTCAATTATTTCAGATTCTCTCACTCATGATGATATAGCTGGATGTATAATCGGAGATGAGGAGGATGAAATCTAACTCAGGTAAATCATTGACGTCTGCTTATGATTTTTGAATATGTGGTTATCTAGATTTCTAGTGTTCAGTTTACCAATAACTTTATGCACAAGAACATTGCATTATAAAGATTTTGGCTGCTTTGTGAAATACATTAACAATTTTTAAAAAGTGAGTGAAATGATGACAACCTTGTATAGGTTGATGGACAGAAGATCTTCTAATAATACAGTTGCCGATTGTGTCATCTACTTTCGTATTTTTCTGATCTTGTGGTGTTTAGGTAACCTCCATTACTATGCAGACCCTCTGCCAAAATTGTCTTATAGCTTAGTTCTTGTCACAATGGTTTGTTGCATTGGCTGATAGCCTCTGCCATCTTTTGCTGTTTTATCCCTGTCACAATGGGTCATTGCATTGATTGATGGTCTGTATTGAGGCATGCATAATTTTTCCTCAGTAGTATCAATTAGTATATAATCATTCATAACTCCTTTGGCTCAGCTACTTCAATTCGTTCAACTACTTATTTTAGTGAACTCGTTGTTTTAGGTAGTTAGACTCTACTCGTCCAAGATTGGGAAACATGGTCACAAGATGCTACCGTTGCAAAATCAGATGACCACCAAGTCTAAAGCTCAGGAACTGAAGCTCAGGAAGACGCAGGAGGCTGGAGCACAATATCTGTACTTAGCTGAATTTACCTTGCTGCCAACTCGAGGGCACCACCTCTCAGCTTAAATTGGTAGTGATTCTGGTGGTTTGTGTATGATGAGCACTTAAATTGTTGGTATACTTGTGTAGAAAACAACAATAATTTTAATCTGGGTACGGAAGTACTGAACAACACACATGCCATCACTTCATTACTTGCATCTTTGTAGAGTTTGTCGAGCAATATGTTTTTCAAGTGGTAGATTAATCTTTTCTAACCAAGGTTGGGGTTCAAGTATGGTGCGGTTGTGCCGTTTGAATTTTTAATGTGGACATGTAAAGGGCATAAGCTTTGTAGGTGTGCATATGCGGCCGCGGCCGTACGCGGGCTACCGCATGCGCCCGCAATACGCAAGAGGCCGCATGCGGGCTGCCGCGTACGCCCGCAAGAGAGGACGCGGCTTATGCGGCTGTGGGGCGGAGAGCCGCTGACCGCCCCGCTTGCATGCATACACGCCCCAAGCCGAGGGTTCTGCACTTCTCCGGACGGCGTGCTGATCTAGCCCCAGTAGTTGAGGTTCCAGAACAGTTGAGGTACAGGTTCCAGTCCACGTCGTGGAGGTCGACGACCATCCACCTCGCCGGTCGGATCTTGGGGAGAGAGATGAGCCCCATGACGAAGAACGGCAGGACGGAGAATACCCCGAGGCAGATGGCGACCCAGCCGACGACGGTGAGCCTGCGGTAGTTCAGCAGCATCAGCACCGCCGTGAGTCCCAGGATCGCGAACGCACGCGGCGGGCCGCCGCCCAGCGCCGGCACGGCGGACTTAGGTAGTCGAGGAAGAGGACGGGGTAGAGCGCGTTGTCAATGACGTCGCTCAGAGCGACCATTACTAACTATTGCTAACCATCGCTAATTATTTTACGTATAATCAAGATTACAGAAGGTGGATCCATGCAGAAAAATTGCTGGCTTGCCCTATCCAATCTCTGGAAGTAATTTTGTATCTCCCCGCAGGCTATCATCCAACGGGCCCAGGATTTTTGGAATGAGTATTCAAGATTTTAAATGTTGAAGAAAAATTTTCGGTAGTCTACCTTATCATTTATAAGACATACTAGAGATTTATCATAGAAGGCGACTACACGAAGAGCCCTCTCCTTTTAGTCTTACGTGGAGAGCCCTCTCTTTTTGGGTATGTTTCCATTTTTGGAAGCCCACCCGATAGGGACCATGTGAAGGCAACGCTAATATCACACCAAAAGGCAGGACAAGGGCACCAGAAAATTACCAATAGCATGTGTATAAGCTGAAGATCGTAGTAGAACCTGTGGGGCTGAATACCTAAAGAATATAGATGATCTTGAGGATTTAGTTGCATAGTACATCATTATTATTATATAATATATATAATATAAACAAATTTCAAATCTGTAAAAGTGGATGATTATTAGGGTTAATGAGTCACCTCTCCCTGGTGCTCGGTTTCATGTTAAATAGGATGGGAAGAGCCCCCATCGTGGCGTACAAGTCACGGTGGATTCAGTTACAACAACCTGAGATGATCTTGGGCTACAAACTAGGAGCTAACAAGATATCATCAGCTAACCGAATGAGCCTAGACACGCCAAGACCATCTCATATACGTGACACGTTTCCTAGACACATGTTACATATGTTTACATATTCTAACACCCTACCTCAATCTCAGCCACCTAATAGGTTGAGATTGCGACGAAATTCTTGAAGCTTCACAACTGGAAGTGCCTTGGTGAACCCATCTGCAACTTGGTCACCTGTGTTAATGAATCTGATATCCAAAGCTCCCTTTGCTACTTGTTCTCGTACAAAATGAAAATCAATTTCGATATGCTTAGTACGAGCATGAAACACCAGGTTAGCTGACAAATATTTGGCCCCCAAATTGTCACACCAAAGACGTGCCTGTGGGTGATGAGCAACACCGAGCTCCCTGAGTAACTTGCTGATCCACATCATCTCGGCTGTGGCGTTCGCCAGGGCCTTGTATTCGGCTTCCGTGCTGGATCTCGAGACTGTGGCCTGCTTACATGCTGCCCAAGAGACCAAGTTATTGCCGAAATACACTGCAAAACCCCCGGTGGATCTCCTGTCGTCTACACACCCCGCCCAATCAGCATCTGAGAAGGCACTAACAATTGTAGATGTAGATCGGGCAATGCGAAGACCAAGTGACAATGTTCCTTTGATGTACCGCAAAATACGTTTTGCTGCACTCCAGTGCACCGTGGATGGAGCGTGAAGGAATTGACAAACTTTATTTACTGCAAAACGGATATCGGGCGGGTTAACATTAGATATTGAAGTGCTCCTACAAGACTCCCGTACTTGGTTGCATCATCGGGACCAAGTGGATCACCGTCCTTGACACTGAACTTCTGAGTACTTGGAAGTGGTGTATCAACCGGCTTGCAGTTTGTCATGCCTGACCGTGCAAGTACATCTTGAGCATACCGAGCTTGGGAGAGTATCAGTGCATCACTATGTCTCTTTACCTCAAGGCCAAGAAAGTAGTGAAGATCACCTAAATCCTTGAGTGCAAAATCCTTTTGCAGATTGGAGAACAAAGCCCTCGTTGCCTGTGTACTAGAGCTGGCAACAATTATATCATCAACATATACTAGAACAAACATAGTCAAACTACCTTTTCGGAAGTAGAATAATGAAGTATCCGCCTTTGAAGCCTTAAAGCCCATCGACACAAGTTTCGTACTCAACTTAGAGTACCAGGCCCGTGGAGCTTGCTTTAATCCATATAATGCTTTATCAAGTTTGCACACATAGGATGGATGTGAGGGATCAGAAAAACCTGACGGTTGGTACATGTACACTTCTTCATCAAGATCTCCATGGAGGAATGCATTCGTACATCCAAGCGCCTTAGTGACCTGCCCCCGAGAAATAGCAATGGCAAGGATCAATCTAATTGTTGCAGCTTTTACCACAGGACTGAAAGTTTCTTCATAGTCAATGCCATATTGTTGTTTGAACCCTTTTGCAACTAATCTTGCTTTATACCGATCCACTGTCCCATCAGCTCTTCTCTTGATTTTGTAAACCCATTTACATCCAATGATGTTGTGACCTCTTGGTTTCGGAACAAGATGCCATGTCCCATTCTTCATTAGTGCGGTGTACTCATCTTGCATAGCTTGTTTCCACCGCGGATTCTCCAAAGCTTCTGCAACAGTGCTTGGTTCACCGTTAGGGACTGTAGTAGCCATACCCCACCTGACTGTTCCATCAGTATAGATTTTGGGCTTCACAATCCCATGCTGAAGTCGTGTCGCGAGAGCCTGCGTAGCGTAGCGGGCGGTTACGGGGGCTCAGCGCTTGTTGCCGCACCCGATCCAGCAGCGGCCACAGCTGATCCCAGCGCTGCCGTCGAGAGATCCTCCACTAGATCCGGCTGTGGCTGGTGTAGCCCCTCTGCAGCGTGATGGTGCTGCCCCGTCGCCGCAGAGGATCCTGGCGGAGGGACAGTGGAACCCGCCGATCCCGTTGCGGCAGACAACGACGGCGCGCCCGCAGCGGAAAAGGGCGTGGCGCCGTCAGGACTCGATCCTGATGCAGATTCTCCCAGGGTCGCGGCAGGCACAGCAGGCGTATCCCCCTCGGTTTAGTTGTCTCCACGAGGAAAGCACATGCGATAACGAGCCTTTGTCTTTGCCGGTTTCTCCTCCATTCGTGTTCGTTTGCCGCCGTTCCTTTTGTCACTTGGTGTCCCCTGCGGTAGACACATCCGAATATATACTTCCGGCGGGATTAGCATGGTTAGGAGACGCTCCAATTAAATCACAAGCAATTGCATCCCCATGGAATGATGATGAAGGATTAAGTAAAATGTCAGGAAGAAGAGTAATCTCTTTCCGTAGGAGGGCTCCAGCATTTGGGTGTAATTTTTCGAAAGGAAAAACGTGTTCATCGAAAATGACATCCCTGGAAATATATACTCATCCTTCTTTTGGATCCAAACATTTGAATCCCTTATGTAGGTTACTGTATCCGAGGAACACACATTGTTTAGAATGGAATTGGAGCTTGTGATCGTTGTATGGGCGCAGATTTGGCCAGCAGGCGCAGCCAAAAATTCTAAGATGTGTGTAGTCAGGTGTATGATGATAGAGGCGATTAATAGGTGTGTCATTGGCTAGAACTTTTGTGGGTAAACGATTAATGATATAAACCGCAGCAAGAAAAGCTTCATCCCAAAATTTTAAGGGCATTGATGCATGAGCAAGAAGAGTGAGCCCCATCTCAACTATGTGTCTATGTTTGCGTTCGGCCGATCCGTTCTGCTGATGTGCATGGGGACAGGACACGTGATGGGATATACCAACACGTTGAAAGAATGTGTTGAGGGATCGATATTCACCTCCCCAATCACTTTGCACTGCAACTATTTTCTTGTCAAATTGACGTTCTACCATATTCTGGAAGTCAGTAAAGCATTGAAATACTTCAGATTTATGTCGCAGGAGATAAATCCAAGTAAATTTGGAAAAATCATCAATAAAAGACACATAGTACGAATAACGGCCAACTGATGAGGGGGCTGGACCCCATACGTCTGAGAACACAAGTTCCAAAGGTCTAGTAGACACACTAGATGACTTAGGATAGGGTAATTGATGACTTTTACCCTTTTGGCAAGCATCACAAATATGCTTGTTATTCAAATCTCTAGAAAAAGGAAGCTTATTATGACTAAGAACATAATCTACGACAGGTGAAGCAGCATGGCCAAGGCGACGATGCCAGATGGTGGTGGACGGCTTGACAGCAGCATGGGCTTCTTTATTATGATGGATGCTATGCGTAGCGGCATGGACAGGGTATAGGCCACCTTCACATGGACCTCTGAGGAGTTGTCTCCTCGTCTTCAGATCCTTAACAACAAAATGATCGGGATGAAACTCAATGAAAGCATGATTATCACGAGTAAGACGATTGACTGAAACTAAATTTTTGCTGGTGGAAGGAACATGAAGAATGCTATTATGATAAATAGGACTGGAAGGGGAATGCAATGTACTGTGACCAATATGAGAGATCTCCATACCGCACCATTTGCGGCATGCACACGGTCACCACCATTATATTTGTCACGCACCGTGAGGCGCTCTAGATCTCCCGTAATGTGATCGTTGCTCCCGTGTCCATGTACCGGTTGGAATCGACTCCATAGGAGTTGGTTGTAGCGCCGAGGCGGACTTCACGGGAGGACCGGTGGAGCGAGGCATCAAAACGTTTGTAACAACGGTGAGCAGGATGACCTTCCTTACCACAGATCTGGCAGAATACACCAGGTTGGAAGTTTTTGCCCGGACGCCCTCCAGTGCGTCCTCCTTTGCCTCCACGCATGAAGCCTCCTCGTCCACCACCGGAGTTGGATCCACCACGGTGGTTGTTGCTGCCGTTGCCACGGCCACCCCCTTTGGTGGCTAGGTTTGCAGATGACTGGTTGCCGCCACCACGAATCTCCTGGCGTTGCTCGCACGTGGTCAGCTGTGTGTAGAGTTCGCCCACCGAGATGGGCTCGACTCGCACGGACACAGCAGATATCACCGACTCGAACTCAGATCCCAAGCCGGTGAGGATATAAGACACAAGTTCATCATCTTCAAGTCTCCTTCCGGCAGACGCCATGTCATCCGCCAGGCCTTTCATCTTGGTGAAGAACTCACTGATGGTCGAGTTCCCCTTGGTTGCCGTAGCCAACGCCATCCTTGTGGCAATCAGCCGTGCACGACGCTGAGATGCAAACATCTCCTCAATGGACGCCCATATGGAGGCGGCCGTGGTCTTCGTGGTGACCTGAGATTGGATCTCACGCCCCAGACT
Organism: Cenchrus americanus; assembly: GCA_947561735.1. Classification (NCBI taxonomy): domain Eukaryota; kingdom Viridiplantae; phylum Streptophyta; class Magnoliopsida; order Poales; family Poaceae; genus Cenchrus; species Cenchrus americanus. The sequence goes on along the minus strand of OX387241.1, from coordinate 23,477,031 downwards.
GGACAGGATGTACGAGACCACGGTCTGGTCTTTTGCCATCCATGTCTCATAGTCCGGATTCTCCACCGGATCTTCCTTCATGTCGACCGTGCCATCACCCGGCTTCTTGTCCTCCTTGGGTGGAAGGAACTGAGCCGGTGGAGCCGCCGAAGGGTCGATGAACTTCGCAAGTCGTGCCCCTTTGAGAGCGGACAGGACCTGCGCTTTCCACAGCACATGATTGCTGCGGGTAAGCTTCTCGCTCGGAGGAAGGAGAAACACGCCGAGAGATGGAACAGCAAGCGGCGCGGAGGAGGAGGAAGCGAATGCCATGGAAGTTTGATGTATAACTGGCTCTTGGTACCATGTAAAAGTGGATGATTATTAGGGTTAACGAGTCACCTCTCCTTGGTGCTCGGTTTCATGTTAAATAGGATGGGAAGAGCCCCCATCGTGGCGTACAAGTCACGGTGGATTCAGTTACAGCAACCTGAGATGATCTTGGGCTACAAACTAGGAGCTAACAAGATATCATCAGCTAACCGAATGAGCCTAGACACGCCAAGACCATCTCATATACGTGACACGTTTCCTAGACACATGTTACATATGTTTACATATTCTAACAAAATCAAACTTACCATCTGATGGAAGGAGGTTTCGAAGATACTTCTCTTGCCAACCCAAAGCCAGTAGTTTTAACAATACCATTTGTCACCAACAAATTCTCTGCGTAAATGGAAGCAAAAAAGACTAATTATTTTAACAGAAACAACGACATGATATCCCAACTAGCTTGGGACTAAAGGCTATGTTGTTGTTGTTGTTGAAAGACATGATATCCCAATGTAATATCAGCAAGCAACATTACCAGGTTTCAAATCACGTTGGAAATACCCATTATTATGCATATCTGCAAGACCTTGCAGTATTCTGACCATACAGTTCCGTATATTCCCTTCAGGGAAAGCAACTTGCAGTTTCCTTCTGACATCATATAAATTACACACCTGAAAGAAAAGAAAAAAAAGGCTGACTTTCAGTAAGGGACAAACCATAAAGAACATTTAGATGCAAGTAAGAAAGCGGCTTAGGAAAACCCAATGCTTCATATGAAAGAATTATACACCTCTCACTAAGTAAGCATAATACATCACAAATATAAGGAAAATTAGGTTCACTCATTTGTAATGAAGAAACATAGGTGAACTGATTTTGTGGTTAATATATAACCCAAAGTACACTGATAATTTAGTACCTTTAGTGTTGTTCTCATGTTAACCATCACAAAAATCGTGCCTTTGAGGGAATAGCATGGTAAATTAGTCCCTTTTTCATCTTCCTTTTACTTATGCCAAAAATATGGTAAAAAAATGCTAGAAGTAACAAGGACCAAACCATGTTTTCAAAGATGAAGAACGGCTCATGATTTTCCATCGTCACACCCTTCAGCGTCACAATGATACGCGGATAAGTTTCTGAATATAGCCTGCAGAAGGATAGTTATTTGTTATTAAGAAAACCAAGTATATCCTGTGAAGAGCCTGCAAGAGGATAGCCCCGGGACGAAATTGCCTGGATTAATTAGAGTCCTCGCAACGAGGAAACACGACAGGGCAGGGCAGGGATCCTTACCGGGAAGGATGAATCTGATCCCGGCCGGGAGGGGTCTCCGCTGCCGGTGGCGAGGTGGAGGGGGAGCCAGTCGATGAGGTGGGGGTCGCCAGTCGCCATAGGAATTGCTATGCGTATCCAACACACGACCAAAAGCAGTTTTCTTTTAGTTTTTTCCCTCGCGGGATCGAGTCGGAGTCGAAACCGGGCGAGCTATGCAGCTATGCTACTGGGACAGGGCAAGTAAGGACGAGGCGAGACGAAACCGGGGTTTTTTTGCCGGCCGTTACCGCGCACCGGTAACCAGGGTAACGGTTTATACCGCGCCTCGGTACGGTAACGGTACTGAGCGGCTATGTTGCACTGATACGTGGGGAAGTGCCGTATCCACGTATGGACACGTGGGGACACGGCGATACGCATGATACGGCAGGGATACGTGTGTCCCGACGTGTCCCTTTTTCCAGTCGGAAAAAATTGGAAAAAAGCCTTGATACGTTTGGGATACGGTGGGATACGTATGAGATGATTGCGTATAAATACTTAGCGACGTACCCTAGCTTTTCACATTCGCATCTGCCGTCCGCCGTCGGCGGCGTCGTCGTGGGCTAGTGTCTCCTCGTCCTCGGTTCGTCGGCCTCCGCAAGACCGCAAGCCTCGGGCCGCGGCGCCGGCCCGGCCCCGGAGGGGGGGCGAGAGGGGCGGCCGCCCCGGGCCCCCCAATCCCAGGGGCCCCACCCTAGGTATTAGGTATGTATGTGTATTATACTGTGTGTTATATGTCAGTAGTATTTAGGGAATGCGAAACGTCGAGCAATCAAGCAAAAAGGAAACATAGGATGTCCTCCTTGCCGCGGCGACTCCTCATTCCAATCTATTGCGTGCTCGGTGCTTCCTTCCTTTCTGGCGACTGGCGCACCGGCACCTCAGACATCTGGAGACGGGAGATGGCCAGGACGACGCCGACGACTCGAGGGTCTGCCTGCATCGCTACGCCGCCCAAACGCCCGGGCCCGGTTTGCTACTCTATCTACGATCACCCATCGTCCGCTTGTCTTTGATTGCGTGAAGCGGTGAAGGTTAGTTCTTGTTAATCCGAAATTCTAAGTAAATTGCATTACCACCGATAAGTGATCAACAATCGGCAAGGCGCGTGCATATCCGACACATGAATCATTTTTATTTTGTAGCGGGCAAGTAGGCGATTTTGAGTGTTCGGCCCGGTATTCGGGTAGCATATCGATTAGAGTTCCCGGACTAGAATATTAGAGAAGTGGACATTCATCCTAATATTTCTATCGCCTATCGTATCCTATTTACTGTGCACTGTCATTGCACCATCAACGGAAAGAAGCTTTTCAAAGTTGAAGTCATTCAAGAATTATTTCAGATCCAAAATATCTCAAGAAAGGCTAAATGGTTTAGCAATTCTAAGCATCGAGAAGAAATTATTATATGAGATCAATCTTGATGCCATTGTCACAGACTTTGCATCCAGAAATGTTAGAAGAAAATTTAAAGTATTATATGCAAATTGCTTTATATAAATATTTTTTCTTGCTGCGTCTTTGTAAGTAGCATTTTTATATATATGTACATCTAATTATTATTATTATTATTATTATTATTATTATTATTATTATTATTATTATTATTATTACTATTATTATTATTATTATTATTATTATTATTATTATTGTAACAAAGGGCCCCTTACTTAGTGTCTCGCCCCGGGCCCCAAAAATCATAGGACCGGGCCTGCGCGGCGCCCGCCGGCCTCCGCTCAACACCGTCCGCAGGACACAGGTAATCATCTTGCCAAGCTTCATCTTTGTTGTTGCCTTGCCCCAAGAAACCGCTAGCTACTGTGATGAAGACGAGCTGAGAGCCTGAGACGACGTACAGTATGCTAGCCGCCCTTTCCCATCCCCATTTTTATGGCGCAAAAGTTCTCGCCGCAAGCGGACGGCGCCGCCTCCATGGCTCCACCCGTCGGCTTGTTGTTGACTTGTGGACTTAATCACCATGATTTTTTTGAGTGAAACAGGAGGGGAGACCCCTACTGGTTATATATTAAAAAGAATTAGAAGTTTAGTACAACCAAAACAGAAAATCAAGAGACAAAAAAGGTTTGGTAAAAAATCAAAAAGATTACACATAAGCTTCTAGCCATAAAACCAATTGCTGTTTGAGACAAGGTTTTGCTCTTAGGGTAACTAGAGCAAACTCCTTCCGAAAGCAAGCCTTAGCTGACTGCAACGATGGTTGTAGACCGTTAAAGATGAAGTCATTTCGGGCCATCCAAATCGACCAACTCATGATGATGATGATATCCATGAAGAAAGATAAGTTAAGCTGTTGACGAAATGAGGTAAGGACATCAAAAGGGTCGCCGGCCCCAATTAGCAAGTTTAAGGATGCCCAACAGCTGCGCGCAAAATTGCAATTGAGAAAAAGATGCTCCAAAGTTTCCTCAGCATGCAGATTGCAAAGAACACACTCATACGATGGTATAACTTGATTGCGGCGCCGAAGAATGTTTCTTGTACTCAGCCGATCCTTAAGCAACAGCTAGAAAAAAACTTTGTGTCTTTTTTGCACTGATGATTTCCACAACCATTTGAAAGACTGGGGCACCTGCCTAGGGCCAAGAAGATGAAGATAGGCACGTCTGGGAGAAAAAGAAGGTCCCCATCTATAAAACCAAATGTCATCTGAATCCGAGTTGTCAAGGGCATCTAAAGATTGCGCAAAAACCAACGCCTGATCAAAGGCCTCTTCTGAAAGTGGCCACTGAAAAAGATTGCCGATGTCCAATGTCCTAGCTTTCGCAATGGAAATGAATTCCGATCTTGAGAAAGAGAAAAAGTGTGGATAGGCTTGACTAGGGACTGGGTCACACCACGGATCATGCCAAAGAGAGCAAGAACTCCTTGATTGTACTAAAATCGAAGCACAGGTTTTGAATTTGCCCAAAAGCTTTAAAACATCTCTCCACCAGAAGGAACCTTTCAAGGTATGGTTAGGTAACCTACCATTTCGATAGTGCTTTTCCCATATCAAATGTACCCAAGGAATGTCAGCTTTATTAAAGAATTTATGAAGATTTTTGAGCAACAAGGCCTCATTGTGAATTTCAAGCTGTAAAACACCAAGACCACCTTCAGATTTAGGGAGGCAAACCGAGTCCCATGCAGCCTTAGGAGGTGTTTTAGCATTAATGACAGCACCTAAACAATGTTTTATATATTTGTCAATCTGATGTAAGACTGTTTTATGCATTTTGAAGGTGCAAAGATGAAATGTTGGCAATGCAGAAAGCACAACATTTGTCATCTGTAGCCTGCCTGCTTGGGAAAGAAATCTAGAGGTACTGATCAACCTTCTTTCACACTTGGAAATGTGAAGCGTCCCCTCATCAGAGGTGACTAAATGTGACACAAATACCAGTCCCAGGAGGCTGGTAACACATTTATTACAGCAGGTGGAATCAGTCTTTTACATCTCGGCGACACAGAGGGCACGGTAGTGCCAACGCTACAAGGAACAACACCAACGCTAACGACCACACTACAATAGCAAAGGCTTCCATAGCCTCCTCAGAGTACCACACCATGGAAACTTTCGGTAGGGGCCCTGGTACACAGGCACGGTTGGGTGTAGGGCACGACCTACTCAACGTCCCAGGAGGCTGGTAACACATTTATTACAGCAGGATGAGGGTGAACTTGCCGTCTTCGAAGTCTTCGGGGAGTGCCGGCTCGGCGTTCGGGGCTTCGGGCTCCTGCTCGCAGTAGTCGGCTTCGATCTCCGGCTCGGGGTACCTTCCTCCGTCTACTCCGTCGGCTATAGCGCACACATAGGCAAGCAAGCAATATTAGCACACATATTTCCGGCCGAGCTCGAGGAGGGGAAATGAGCGGAGAGGGGGTATATATAAGTCCTAAGGAGGGGGGTTGGTTTGGCGGGGGTACTACTGGGAAGGGTGTGGTGAAATTTGGATTTAATCGGAAATAAAATCGTGCATGAAATGTTGGGCTAAAGAGGGGTTATAGGGATTAAGGACCTATTAGTAATTTCCATTAATGGAAAAGGGTGTAGTTATGATTATATAAACCTGATTATGGCCTAGTTATAAATTGTTTTAGGGCCTAACGGTGTTTAGTTTACAATTAATCATGATCCCGGGGGCTTGCTTGAAAAGGACAAGAGAGAGGGGGAATAGGGGCTGCGTTCGGTGGGGAAAAAGGGGAAAGATGAGGGGGTTCTTGGCTAAAAAGCCATCTCCTTCCTCCCTCTCGGTTTAGAACGAGAGAGGAGGGGGGGGGGGGGGGGGGGGGCGGTGGCCGGCTGCGGGAGGAGGGGCGCGCGGCGGCTCTAGCGCGGCGGCGGCGGGGAGTAGGGCAATACGGAGAGGGGGACGAGGGGATCCTATCCCCGTGCTCACCTTGGACCGAGGCGGCGCGAGGAGGCGGATCGGCGGCGGCGGTCGGGGGGGAGGCGGCGGTGCTAGGTGCGGCGGCGGCGCGTGGTGCTCGGGGAGGTCGCGGATGCGGTGTGGTGCGGAGAGGGGGATGGTGCTGCCCTTTTATAGGCGGCCTAAGGCGGTTCGGGGGGGGAGGATATTTCGGCGGGGAGGCCGCCGGTGAGCTCGTGCGCCTTCTCGAAGTCCGGCCGGACTCGCGCGGCGACCGGCGACGCGGCCGGCTCGAGGGCCGCGGCGGGTCAACACGTGCGGGGAGGGTTAGGCCGGCCGTGGCGGCCGTCGTCGGCGGCGCGGGGGCGGCGGCGATCACGTCGGCGGCGGTTGGGCGGATGCGACGGCCGGCGTGGTCGTCGCCCGTCGGGGGTGGCTCGGCCGGCGGCGCGGGGGGCGGGGGGCGGCGTGCGGCGCGGTGAAGCGGTCGGAGGCGTGCGAGCGGGGAGAGGGGGGGACGGTGTGGTAGGCGCGCGGGCCCCCGAGTCAGCGGCGCCGGGGGGGCGCCGGTCGGGGGCGCAGGGTCCTGGCCGCGCGGGAGGAAGGAGGAGGAAGGGAGGGAGAGAGAAGAAGGAAAGGGAAGGGAAAAAGAAAAGAGGAAAAAGGAAAAAGGAAAGGAGAAAAGGAAAAAGGAAGAGAATAAAGAAAAAGAAAGGAAGAAAAGGGAAAAGAAAAATAGAAAAAGGGAGAAAAAGAATTTGGGAAAAATTTAGAAAATTAGGGAAAAATGTTAGGGAAATTAGAGGAAGGGTTTTGCGGGATTTTTCCGATTTCCGGGCGTCGACGCGTTTTCCGGGACGGCGGTGATGGCGAGGCGGACCGGCCGGCGGGACCGCGGCGTGCGCGGGATTCCCGCACCGTGGCCGACCGCGGCGTTGGGAAGGCACGCGTGGGTGCTGGCCGGGTGCGGGCGGTGCCGGCGGGATTCGCGGTACTCGCGCGGGGTGAGAGGGAGGGACGGTGACTAGGGTTTGAAGGGGGTAATTGAGCTCGGGCGGAGCGGTTTTGAAAATACGCATGATTTGTTAGGTGATTTATTTGGAGCTAAAAACGCGGGCGTTACAAACCTACCCCACTTAAAATGAATCTCTTCCTCGAGATTCGGCTAAGTTTCGAATAGGTGGGGAAAGTCCTTCTTCAGTGCGTCCTCTCGTTCCCACGTAGCTTCTTCCACCCCGTGTCTGCTCCATTAGACTCGCAAACCCATACTTCGACGTTCTTGTCCGCTTGACCACGTTTCTAAGATCTTGACGGGCACCTCCCGGTACCTAAGGTACGGCCGTAGATCGATGGTCTCCACCGGTACTCGCTTCTCTTCCGAGAACCTTCAAACATCGGCGTAGGGCCGGGAGATGTGGAACACCGGGTGTATATCGACATTTCTTCGGGTAGCTCCAACGGTATGCTGCGCTCCGACTCTCTTTAGCACTTTATATGGTCCGATGTACCGAGGGGCCAACTTCCCGTGTACTTGAAATCTCCGAGTCCCCCGGATGGGTGAAACCTTGAGGTAGACGAAGTCTCCTGGATTGAAGCTCGCTTCACGCCTTTTCTTGTCTGCGTAGCTCTTCTGTCGGAACTGGGCGGCTCTCAACTTTTCTCGGATATCGACTACTCGCTCCTCGGCTTCCTTTATAAGTGCGGGCCCAACCAGGGCACGCTCTCCTACTTCTGACCACATCAGGGGTGTCCTACATTTTCTCCCGTATAGTGCTTCGAATGGCGACATTCCCGGACTCGCTTGGCGGCCGTTGTTGTAGGAAAATTCCGCATATGGCGGGCTCTGCTCCCAATCTTTGCCATAGGTGAGGACGCATGCTCTCGGCATATCTTCCAAAATTTGATTCACCCTTTCGGTCCGTCCGTCCGTTCGCGGGTGGTACGGCGAGGCGAAGTCTAGCTTGGTGCCCATGGCTTTGTGCAGGGCTTTTCCCGAACCTAGAGGTGAACTCGGGTCCCTCTATCCGAGACTATTCTCGCTAGGCACTCCATGCAGCTTTACTATATTTTCTATGTAGAGTTTTGTCAACTTCTCTCCACCATAAGTGGTCCGTACGGGTAGAAAGTGAGCGACTTTAGTGAGTCGGTCCACGATCACCCATATGGAGTCATGTCCCTTCGAGTCCTTGGCAACCCTACTACGAAGTCCATACCTATCTCGTCCCACTTCCATACCGGGATTGGTAAGGGTTGCAACGATCCTGCGTGAGCTTCGATGTTCGGCTTTGATCCTGCGACAAGTGTCACGGTGGGCGACGAACCGTGCAATGTCTGCTTTCATCCCATTCCACCAATACTTCTGTTTTAAGTCCATGTACATCTTGGTGGATCCCGGGTGAATGGAGTATGCCGAGTTGTGTGCCTCATCCATGATGGTCTGACGAAAATCTCCGCCTTCAGGCACGCATATCCTGTTTTTGTACCACAGGGTGCCTTGGTCATCTACTCTGAAGTCAGGGGCCTTGTTTTCTCCGTTATGCTTGCGGATCTTCATCAGATTTTCATCTGTCTCTTGGGCCTTCCGGATCTTTTCCTCTAGGGTAGGCTGAACACTCAGCTGGCGGACGTAGCCCTAGGGGACGATGTGTACGTTGAGCCGTGCCATCTCCTCTTGCAACTGGGCACTCTTGGGTGCCGCCTTCTCGTAGGTTTTCCGCTCGGGGCATCTCGCTACTACATTGGCCTTCCCCTGGGTGGTAGTGAATCTCTAGGTTATAGTCCTTGACTAGCTCTAGCCACCTTCTTTGCCTTAGGTTCGGGTCGGGCCGGGTGAAGATGTACTTTAGACTCTTGTGGTCTGTGTAGATTTCACACTTGTTCCCGATCAGATAGTGTCTCCAGATCTTCAGGGCATGCACTACGGCTGCAAACTCCAGATCATGGGTGGGATAATTCTGCTCATGGGGTTTGAGCTGACGGAAGCATATGCCACCACCTTCCCATCTTGCATGAGAACACATCCCAACCCTTCTCGGGAGGCGTCGCAATACACGACAAAGTCCCGTTGAATGTCTGGCAGGGTCAGCACTGGGGTTGTGGTCAACCTCTTTTTCAACTCTTGGAAACTTCTCTCGCAGGCCTCGGTCCAGTTGAACTTCTTCTCCTTCTTGAGCAGCTCTCCGTCATGGGCGGGCGATCTTGGAGAATCCCTCGATAAATCTCCGTAATACCCCGCTAAACCTAGGAAACTCCCGATCTCGCTCACGTTGGTCGGTTCTTTGCCGCCGTTGGAGGCTCGTAGCTACTCCTTCCGCGATCGTATATGCCCAAGGAAGGATATTTTCTCTAGCCAAAATTCACACTTGCTGAACTTGGTGTATAGCTTGTGTGCCCTCAATTTTCCCGAAGCACTACTTGAAGATGTTGTTCATGCTCCTCCACGCTCTTGGAGTAAACAAGTATGTCGTCAATGAAGACTACGACAAACTTGTCCGGCTCTTCCATGAACACCTTTTTCATGAGGTTCATGAAGTATCTTTGGTGCATTGGTTAGTCCAAAGGACATCACCATGAACTCATACTGCCCGTAGCGAGTGACAAAGGCGGTCTTGGGGATGTCACTTTCCCTAATCTTGAGCTGGTGGTACCCTGATCTTAGGTCCACCTTCGAGAAATACTTGGCTCCCTTCAGTTGGTCAAACAGGTCATCTATTCTGGGAAGAGGGTACTTGTTTTTAATAGTGACCTCGTTCAACGAGCGATAGTCCACACACATCCTCATGCTCTTATCCTTCTTCTCCACGAAAAGCACTGGGGCTCCCCATGGTGATGAGCTTGGTCTGATGAACCCACTTCGCTAGAGTTCTGCTAACTGCTTTTTCAATTCTGCCAACTCAGGGGCTGCCATCCTATAGGGTCTCTTGGCTATGGGAGAGGTTCCAGGGATAAGGTCGATTACAAACTCTATATCCCTGTCTGGTGGCATTCCAGGGAGTTCTTCGGGGAACACATCTGGGTATTCTCGCACTACTGGGACATCTTCTATGGACTTGGCTTCTATGTTGAAAACCATTATATCCGGCCTGTGTCCTCGGGTGTGGCAGGTTACTTGTATCCCGTCCGGGTTGGTCGGGTGTACTACTTTATCGGCGCAACTTATGAGGCCATGGTGTTGGCTTAACCAGTTCATCCCAAGGATCACATCTATCCCTTTGGATTTCGGTACTACCGGGTCTAATAGGAACTCTACCCCACTTAAAATAATCCTTACCGGGGGCATCCCGGTTGACACTTAATGTCACCTCCGGTGTTCGAGTTAATAGGGGTGCTTTTAGTAGTACTTGTGGGTATGCTATGCTTTTCCACAAAGCTTGAGGATATGAATGAGTGTGATGCTCCCAAATCGAATAGTATGGTAGCCAAGGCGAGCCGACCGGGAACTCACCGAGTACTATGCCTTGTGCTTCCTGTGCCTCCTGCGCATTGATGTGATTGACCCGGGCGCGTCCATACGACTGCTGGGGCTGCCTCATCTCGGTTGTTGTTGTTGTTGTTGCCGAAGTTATTGTTGCTGCGCACCGGCATGCGGTTGGCTCCTGACACCAGCGGCCTTGGCCCGTTCACCGAGTTGGAGTAGGTGGTGGTGGTTGGCTTTTTAGCGTACGGGAAGTTGGCGATGAAGTGCCCGGTTTCTCGGCAGTTGAAACACACTCGGGAGCTGTTGTTGTTGTTGGCAGTGATCTGGCTGGTGTTGTTTTGTGGGGGCTTCATGGCACTCTGGTTGTAGGAGGGCTTGAACGCGGGCTGCGGGGGCTTGCGAGCTCGTGGCTTGGGATTGGGTTCGGATCGCATGGGAGCTTGGAACCCGGACATGGGGTGTCTAAAGTTTCTCGGCCTCTCGGGACCGCTCTTCTTCGCTTGGCCTTGTGTTCCATGAACTTGCGCTTGTTTTCCTTCTTCTCTTTGGCCCTTGCTCTCTCCGTGAGTATTGCCATGTTCATGAGGGTGTTAAAGTCCGGGTAGATCTGAGGAGTCAGCAGTGTCCTCAGTTCCGGAGTCAGCCCCTTCTTGAACATTTCTTGCTTTTTGGAATCTTTATCCACCTCCTCGGGGGCGTAGCGTGCCAGCTCTATGAACTGGTACGTGTACTCTTCCACAGACATGTTGCCTTGGCGGAGTTCACGGAACTCATCCGCCTTCCGCTTCAGGGTGGCTTCTGGAATGTGGTAGCGACAGAACTCTTCCACAAATTCATCCCACGTGATGGCGGAGGGGTCCTTGGGCTCGCCGCGGTAATTCTCCCACCGGGGCTAGGGTCGTCCCGGTGAGCGGTTAGGCGCCGGGAGAACCTTGTTGCGGTCCTCACAGTTGAAGGGTTCTAGCTCTCTCAGAATGGCTCTCAGCCAATCGTCAGCATCCAAATGATTTACCGACCCGCCAAAGGTGGGCGGCTTAGTCCTGAGGAACTTAATCAGCTTCTCGTTCATGCCCAGAACCCGTGGTCTTGGGCGGTTGACGGCGTTGAAAATAGCCTCCATCAGGACAGTCTGGTTGGCTAAGACTTGTGCCAAGGGGGTGGCGGTGGCAGGACCACGTTCTCTCCTCCATCTTCATTTTGGTTAACTTCCTGGTCGTGGAGACGCTCCCTCCGATCGGCTTGCGATCCTTCAGCGTCTGATCGGTGGGTCCTGACAGGGCGCCTGGAAACCATCTGTAAAGAAGCGGGTTTTCTAAGAGGTCTAGTTTTATGTGATGTTTAAGTGGATTATATCGGATTTCTTTTTGAAAAGGCAGGGTCTACTCCTGCCGGTAAGCACACAACAAGCACATAGCAAACAAGCAAGCACAAACAAGTTTTTATTACAAACCAGCGAGGAGGATACATCCCGACTACGCGGACACACTACACGACTAAGGACTAAGGGCGCGACTTGGACCAGTACAGCTTCATTCCCTGGGTCAGGGTCACTGGGGCCTACTACTCGCGAGGAGAGCCATCTTCTGGGGTCGAGTGTTCTTCCAGCGGAATGAGCAACTCGTCATCGTTCCCGCCTTCGGGGTTTCCGTTTTCCTGAGGCTGTGCTGCGCCTTCGGTGGTCGTCGTTGGGGGTTCGGTGACTACCGGTGGTGCTGGTGGGACTTCTATAGTTCCTCCCCATCATACAAGGGGTGTTCCCAGCAGGACTTGAGCTTCTCCAATGGCTGGAACGGTTGTTCCGCCATTGGTCCATTCTTGCATGTGTTGGTCCTGGATTCTCCTGAGGCTTTCCTGGGCAACGGCTTCACTGCTTATGGCTGCTGCGGTCCTTGCTTCAGCTTGAGCCACTCGGACTTGGTGCATCCTCACTGTGACTTCAGCTTGCTCGGCCCGACTGATTTGTTCCCTCAAGTGCCTGGCCTGGTCATCGAAGAGCTTATCCAGGGAGACAAGGTAGGCGACTACGTGGTACAGCAGGTCTTCTTGGTGGCGGCGTCGTTCCAGGTTTCTCATGCGGGCCTGCCAAACTGGGGTTCTGATGGCGGGAGGGAAGTACCTCATTGGTGTGGGGACGAGGTGTTCTTCGTAGATTCGGCACAGGTAGCGGAGGGCTTTTCTGAGGGCCAAAGGATAGGTGTCCCGGTGTCGAAACCCTGTGGCGGTCACGCGCCACGGCTCGATGTTGGTGTGGCGGTTGCTCCTAGTGACGGAGAGGACCACTCTACGGTGAAGAGTGCCGAGTTGCTCGTACTCTCTGCTCGTAGTACCTAGGGCGCTCGGTGATACCGAGGCGCTCCGGGGAGTTGATGAGCGGGCGAGCAAAACCGGGCTCCTCCCGGCACACGCCTTGGGTCCATCCATCTTCCGCCATCTGAAAACAAAGGTAGAGTTGAACAGGTTGTGGTGGGGTACAAGAGATGGATAACTTTATTTAGTAGCAAGGTTGGGGTACATCCTTCGGGGTACACTTATTATTACTAGGACTCAGTTTCTAGCCTAGACACCCTAGTCTTATCCTCATGGTGATTCTTCCTCTAGCTGGATACGGCGCTTCTTCAGTGGAAGATCTTGCTCCGGTATCTCATCTTCGGTCCGGGGTCCCTTTGTCCCGGTGGGTTTCTTCGGGTTCATCTTCTTCTCGCTCTAACTCCTTCATCTCTCGCTTCTACGCTCCTTTAGTTCATCCCATAGGGCTTTATGGGCCAACAGAGTGCGCTCTCTTTCCCTAAGATACTCTTGCTTCGTGTTGTGTAGTTCAACTCTCGCTATGGTTGTCTTTACCCTCTCTAGTTCTATCCTCTCGCTCTCGCTCTTTTCGCTCCGTCAATCTGGCCGCTTCGCTTGCTCGGGCTTTCTCCGATAAAGGTGGTCTAGGCCTCTCGAGGTAGATGGATAGGTGGGAAACCGCCTCTTCTAAGTCTTCTTCCTCTCGTTCTAGTCCTCTCATGCGATCAATCCATGAGCGTCCTCTTCCTCCGGAGGGTGGAAAGAATCCCATTGGACTCCTTCGGAGGTGCCGTCTATAAACCACTCGTAGGCGTCGGGAGGCCTTTCGAGCGGCCTTGGGGTAGGTGTCGGCAAAGCAAAAACCAGTGGCGGAGACGAACCATGGTTCTATGTCGGGGTAAAGCGTGCTTCTTCCCACAAAGATCAGCAGCTTACACCGAGGGGTGCCGTAGCGTTCGTACTCCCGGTAGACAAACTCTGGCGGATCCCTTACTCCGACGCGCTCTAGGCTGAGTAGCAACAGGTTAGGGAGGCCAGGCTGGACGGGGCAGATTCCTCCGTTCCATTCGGGGTTAGCCATCTGGAAACAGGCAAGAATCAAGGTAAGGATTTGGGAAAAGGTGAGCTTAGCAAAGGAAAGGTTAGAGAAGGCCAGAATAGGCCTCGTATCTTAGGGGTCATGTCCTACGGCCAACCTACGGCTCTGATACCACCTGAAGCGTCCCCTCATCAGAGGTGACTAAATGTGACACAAATACCAATCCCAGGAGGCTGGTAACACATTTATTACAGCAGGTGGAATCAGTCTTTTACATCTCGGCGACACAGAGGGCACGATAGTGCCAACGCTACAAGGAACAACACCAACGCTAACGACCACACTACAATAGCAAAGGCTTCCATAGCCTCCTCAGAGTACCACACCATGGAAGCTTTTGGTAGGGGCCCTGGTACACAGGCACGGTTGGGTGTAGGGCACGACCGACTCAACGTCTTCGGGAATGTAATCGGGATCTTCCTCTGTAAAATAGTTAGTAAATCAAGGGTGAGCACATACGTACTCAGCAAATCCAACCCCACCCACGGAGGGGCTTATAAGCAGAATCATGCATAGAGTATAACAAGGATCAGGATAAGGTTCATTTTGCAAACTTACACATGCAGGGGTTCATTTCAAAAAGGTTTTCGCAAACATTTTCATAACCGAAGTGACTCAATTGTTTTAGGAAAATGTCACACCCGATTTTCCGTAGAAAACCGAATGCATCTCATATGTGTGCCAGGATCAAAATTTCACACATATGATAGACTCATGAGTGTAATATCACAAGACACTGCTCAAAAACGTACAGAAAAGGTTTATTAACTTTTATTACACTCACGATGGTAGACACAAAGGTCTTTACACGAACAACGATAACTATGAAGACGCGACTCCATCTTCATCTTCCACAGGCTTCTGACTGGTTGATCGCATCCTCAGAACTCCTCGTAGTCGGTGAAGTACTCCACTCCGGGATTCTTCTCTCGAACGGCGTAAGCAAGGATGAGTACACTTATGGTTGGTACTCGGCAAGGCCACGAAATAACCGGAAAGCAATATTAATCCATCTTTAAGTTCAATTAATCATGTGAGGGTCCGGGCCGCTCTTGACCGTGAGCACGGCCGATCGATCGGTTTTACACTGCGAGAGGTTGCACACTTTTCCCACGGTTCGCGTAAAAGTTCCGAGAGAACTTTGAACCCAACCACGCATGTGCCGATCGGGCACAATACCACACTTCCGAGGTGTGATTGCATAGGGACGCTACGAAGCCTTTACAAAGATATGCGAAAGACTAACGACCCGCATAGTTACGGATCGGGCGGACCATAACCCTCCCTAGTGGTCGGCACCTTAGCAAAGGTCGCTACCCCAAAAGGACCGGGCTATACCCCCGCAACCCGGATCCCCCTCTCGCTCCTTTCGGAAAAGGGCCATCGGATCAATCGCACACCTAATTAATTGGCTAAGCCGCAGCCATATGGACCGTGGTTGCAATCGTTTTCCGGGTGGTTCTCCATGTTCCGATTAACTTATAGTGTTCTTGATTAAAGCATAGGTAGAAGGGTGGTTAGGGTCACTTGCCTTTCTCCAACGATAAGCTACTTTCCTTATCCGAAAAGCTGCGCACTTGAACTTCCTCGAACGGCGTGTTGGCTACGATCATGCAAGAAAAACATACAATAAATAAAACAATACATCAAACATTACCAAAATACTAAAACAAGCTTTTAGAAATGATGGGCTCGGAGAGACGATCGCGTGGACACCAAGAACGCGTAAAACGGAGCTAGGATGAAAAAGTTATGGCCGAAACAAGATTCGGGGACTAAATTGTGATTATCCGAAAGTTTTAGGGGTTTTCTGCAAGATTTCGGGGACCTAAACATAAATATGTGTGGAACTAGAAGGTCTAATATGTAAAAGGTTAAGGATAGGCTATCAAACATGAAAACTATGGAGATCGGGGTTCAAATCATAAAAACAAGGACCGTTTGAAAGGCTTTATATAGGTGGAAGGGTATTTTTGTAATATTAAAAACCGCGGGGTCCTTTTTGCAAAAGTGCCCGGGCAGCCGGCGGGTGGGCTGTCGGCGACGCGTGGCGGCTCGTGATTGGTCGGGCCGACGCGAGCGATGACGTGGCGATGACGCGGCCGTGGACCGGCTCCGGTGGACCGGTCCATGGTCCACGGTGGACCGGACCCAAGGGGTATACGGCCCTTTTAATCCGGGCCGTCCGCCGGATCGGGCGGCCGCCGTGGCACGCGGGCGTCGGGCGGCGGCGGCGGCCGGTTGGCGGCGGCGGCGCGGCGGCGCCGGCGGCGGGGCTCGCGGAGGAGGCCAACGGGGGGCCTCCGGGCACCAAAACGCGCGGGAAAACACCAGAAGAAAGAGGAGGAGGCGGGGAACTCACCGGAGGCCTTGGAAGGGAGCTAGGGGCGCCGGCGGAGGAGATCGACGGCGAGGGGCGGAGCTCCGGCGGTGTTCCGGCGGGGACGGCGCTGCGGTGAGGGAGGAGGAGAGGGGAGAGGTGCGGTTTGGAGAGGGAGTCCTGCGCTTCTTATATAGGGTTGAGAGGGGAGCCGAGGGGGTGCGGTGAGGGCGGTGGGGGGCGAGGTCGGTGGCCGGCGCCATTAATGGCCAGTGGAGCTCGGTGGGGAGGCCGGGTGGAGGCGTTTCGGGAGAGGGAAGGTGGCGGGGGTGGGTGAGTGAATGCGCGGCGCGCGCTATTGGAGGAGGGGGAGGAGGCGCGGGAGGGCGGGGGAGGCGGCGCGGGTGCGGGCGGCGGCGGCGGCCGGCTCGGGCAAGAAGGGGGGCGCGGGCCGGGAGGTTGAAGGGGAACCCGACGGGGTGGGCCCCACCTGTCGGCGAGAGGGAGAGAGAGGAGAGGGAGGGAGGCGGAGCGGTGGGCCGCGTGGGCCGAAACAGGGATGGGCCGCGGGTGCTGGCTGGGTTGCTTAGGTTAGATTTGGTTTTCTCTTTTTTTTTCTTTTTCTTTTTCTTTCCCTTTTTTTTTTCAAATCCTTTTCAATCCAAATTCAAATTTTTTTCAAATCAAATTTTAACACAAATTCACCAACTATTTTAAGACTTTTTAGAAAACCTTTTAAACAAGTTTTCGAACATTTTTTTTAATTCAAACTTTTATTCTTTTTTTTTAACTTTTACACCAATTTCCACAAACTTTTTCACAATTAATTTAAGGACTTTTTCACAAATATTTTCTTTTTAAGACTTTTAAAATCACGCCACAACCAAAACTCATGCATTTCAATTATGATGCACAAACACTTGGGTGATTCTAATTATTAATTGTTGTTTAATTTAATTAAAGGCAAATTTATTTATTCAAATTTATTAAATCCTTAGAAAATAAATCTAAACCATGTTGCTAACAATATTTTATTGTGATGGAATTTTCGGGTGTTACGGAAAACCACCGTAGAACTACGGACTTCCGTCCGTCGTAGCCCGTGCACACGACCACACACCTCACCCGAAAACAACTCACACGGAAAACAACTCACACCGTAAAACATCCCATCCCAAACACTAGTTTTTGTGACCACACCGTGACTCGTCCAATACCGTGGACACGACTATTCGAATAGGGTTGACACTGCGAGAGGTTGTACATCTTTACCCACAAGTAGGGTACCGTCACACGGAAACCTCGGTCGTCGGTACGGATCCTATCATAGCCATTACCCACCTTAGCTAACACTACGAGCCACCACGGAAGCACCCAAGGGGTTATGCCACATAACCGGGGCGTACCTCACACGAGAGCGTACCCCCGCTCCTTGGTCTCCCGCTGCTCACCCGCACCCCGGATGGCAAGTAGATTAACTAGTGGGATTTATGCTAAGCCGTTGCCACATACAACGGTCGAGTGGTTGTACGATGACTTGGGTCAGGTGAGATGTCACGCAACCCGGTCCTTAACTGACAAGATGGACAACTCCCAACACGCTCAACCACACAGGTACGAGCTCACCCATACTCCTGACACACACGTCCATCCCGTCTACCCAGTTCTTTACTCATTTCCCAAACATATCCCCTTTTTGTTTTTAAAGCACTCACACATTTTGAAAGCACTCACACATTTTATAGCAAACATTCAGGCCAAAACAAGGTTCAATCATAGCAATCAAGGGTGGCTATCCTACCATGTTTTTGCAGTAAAACAATATGCAATTTATAAAACGGGTACAGGGTATATTTATAAAACTAGGGCAGAAACATGCATCAAAGGATGAGGGTGAACTTGCCGTCTTCGAAGTCTTCGGGGAGTGCCGGCTCGGCGTTCGGGGCTTCGGGCTCCTGCTCGCAGTAGTCGGCTTCGATCTCCGGCTCGGGGTACCTTCCTCCGTCTACTCCGTCGGCTATAGCGCACACATAGGCAAGCAAGCAATATTAGCACACATATTTCCGGCCGAGCTCGAGGAGGGTAAATGAGCGGAGAGGGGGTATATATAAGTCCTAGGGAGGGGGGTTGGTTTGGCGGGGGTACTACTGGGAAGGGTGTGGTGAAATTTGGATTTAATTGGAAATAAAATCGTGCATGAAATGTTGGGTTAAAGAGGGGTTATAGGGATTAAGGACCTATTAGTAATTTATATTAATGGAAAAGGGTGTAGTTATGATTATATAAACCTGATTATGGCCTAGTTATAAATTGTTTTAGGGCCTAACAGTGTTTAGTTTACAATTAATCATGATCCTAGGGGCTTGTTTGAAAAGGACAAGAGAGAGGGGGAATAGGGGCTCTGTTCGGTGGGGAAAAAGGGGAAAGGTGAGGGGGTTCTTGGCTAAAAAGCCATCTCCTCCCTCCCTCTCGGTTTAGAACGAGAGAGAGGATGGGGGGGCGGTGGCCGGCTGCGGAGGAGGGGGCGCCGACGGCTCTAGCCGCGGCGGCGGCCGGGGAGTAGGGCAATACGGAGAGGGGGACGAGGGGGATCCTATCCCCGTGCTCAGCTTGGACCGAGGCGGCGCGAGGAGGCGGATCGGCGGCGGCGGTCAGGGGGAGGCGGTGGTGCTAGGGGCGGCGGCGCCGTGGTGCTCGGGGAGGCCGCGGATGCGGTGTGGTGCGGCGAGGGGATGGTGTCGCCCTTTCATAGGCGGCCTAAGGCGATTCGGGGTGGGGGGAGGATATTTCCGGTGGGAGGCCGCCGGTGAGCTCGTGCGCCTTCTCGAAGTCCGGCGGGACTCCGCGGTGACCGGCGACGCGGACGGCTCGAGCCGCGGCGGGTCAACACGTGCGGGAGGGTTAGGCCGGCCGTGGCGGCCGTCGTCAATGGCGCGGGGGCGGGCGGCGGTCACGTCGGCGGCGTTGGGCGGATGCGACGGCTCGGCGTGGTCGTCGCCCGTCGGGGGTGGCTCGGCCGGCGGCGTGGGGCCGGGGGCCGGCGTACGGCGCGGTGAAGCGGTCGAGGCGTGCCGAGCGAGGAGAGGGGGGGGGGGGGGACGGTGTGGTAGGCGCGCGGGCCCCCCGAGTCAACGGCGCCGGGGGGCACCGGTCGGGGGCGCGAGTCCCGGCCGCGTGGGAGGGAGGAGGAGGAAGGGAGGGAGAGAGAAGAAGGAAAGGGAAGGGAAAAAGAAAAGAGGAAAAAGGAAAAAGGAAAGGGGAAAAGGAAAAAAGAAGAGAAGAAAGAAAAAGAAAGGAAGAAAAGGGAAAAGAAAAATAGAAAAAGGGTGAAAAAGAATTTGGGAAAAATTTAGAAAATTAGGGAAAAAATGTTAGGGAAATTAGAGGAAGGGTTTTGCGGGATTTTTCCGATTTCCGGCGTCGGCGCGTTTTCCGGGACAGGCGGTGATGGCGAGGCGGACCGGCCGGCGGGACCGCGGCGTGCGTGGGATTCCCGCACGGTGGCCGACCGCGGCGTTGGTAAGGCACGCGTGGGTGCTAGCCGGTGCGGGCGGTGCCGGCGGGATCCGCGGTACGCGCGCTGGGGTGAGAGGGAGGGACAATGACTAGGGTTTGAAGGGGGTAATTGAGCTCGGCTGGACAGTTTTGAAAATACACATGATTTGTTAGGTGATTTATTTGGAGCTAAAAACGCGGGCGTTACAAAATGAGAGGTAAGAAATCACTAACTTGTGGCTTTGTGGTACCCAAAGGCAGCCCCAGATAAGTGAAGGGCATTGCTCCAATTGAACAACCCAAAGTGTTGGCAAGGACGGACATCTTACTTTCCTCTATATTGATTGGGATCATCATTGATTTGCTATAATTAACCTTGAGGCCAGTGGAAGCTGCAAAAGTTTGTAACAGACTCTTCAAAAAAACAAGCTGCCTAGCACAACCTTCCATAAAGATCAAAGTATCATCAGCATATTGAAGAATTGGGAAGTCTGTTGAGGAAACCAGTGGAATTGGCAAACGCAGCAGATTCAGATCTTTGGCCCTGTTAAGAAGTGTTTGCAAGAGATCTGCAGCTAGAACAAACAGAAGAGGAGAGAGTGGGTTGCCTTGTCTAACTCCTCTCCTGCAGTGAAAAGTTTTGCCCGGCACTCCATTTAACGAGATGGCCGATGTACCGAGTTGAAAATTAAAGACATCCAGGTGTAACCAGGTGGCATTAAAGCCTTTATGTTCCATAATACGTAACATTGCTTGATGCTCAATCTCGTCAAAGGCTTTCTCAAAGTCAAGCTTGAGGATAATCAATTCTTTCGTGACTTATGACAAAGGTGTAAATATTCAAAAGACCAAGCAAGGCAATCTTGGATTGTTCTAGATTTAATAAAACCATACCGATTTTTGTGAATGATTCCTTTAATGACCCCCTGCACCTATTAGCCGGTAGCTTGGTGAGAATTTTGATGGAAGTGTTCGGCGGGGAAATGGGCTCGAAATCCGAAACCGAAACGGGATTATCTCGTTTTTGGCAAAAGAGTTACATGAGATCCATTTAAGCTTTGAAGACGGACTTGCCCCGCATGAAAATCAGCACGGAGGTTATAAAAATCGCTTGATAATTGGCCGGCACTTCTTGACGAAATCGGTGTTAAAACCATCGGGGCACGGGGATTCATCCGAGGGCAATCCGGATACAACAACATCAATCTTCTCATGAGTAAAGGGTTCAAGAAGAGTGTCTAATGCAACCGATTGTTGGAGCAACCGACCAAGATCAAAAAGCATTTCAGGAGAGTCTGAAGTTCCCAATCTGTCTTTATATGCTTCCCAAAGGATATCAGCCTTAACATGATGTACAGTGTGAGAAATTCCATTAGCATCTTGCAGAGAGGTGATCAGATTTTTCCTATGCCTGATTGTTTCTATGGCATGAAAAAATTTAGATCCTTCATCACCAAACTTGACCCATTTCAGAGTACCCCTTTGCTTCCAGTAAATTTGTTGTTGATGCAAAAGGGATGAATATTTGTCTTGAAGCACAGCCCGAAAATTCCATTCATGTAATGTTAGATCTCTATATTCCTCCAAAATTCCCAGAAGGATGAGCAAGCTTTTGACATTGGCAATGTTGGTTTTGAGGTTGGAAATTTGGGATTGCCAGACTTTTAGAACCCTTCTGAGGTTCTTGAGTTTTGCTGAAAGAATTTTAGCTGAATCCGTTTGAGTACTGGGTACAACCCAACCATGTGCAACTACTGCAAGGAAGTGTTCATGTTCCATCCAATAGTTTTCAAATCTGAAAATAGAGGTCTTGGGTATGGAGGTAGTGATATTTACCACACAAGGCACATGGTCAGATGGTTCCATTGATAGAGAGGATACTGAGGTATCTGGATAGCTAATTGTCCATGAGGCTGAAGTGAAAAACCAATCAAGCCTTTCCAATAAAGGAGAGCTTTGTTTGTTGGACCAAGTAAACTGTCTTCCACGCAGGGGCAATTCAACCCATCCCTGGGCACTTATTACTTCATTAAAGAGCAGCATTTCTTGAATATTTCCACCTGGTTTATTTCTGTTGTGGGGGCCTCTGATTAGGTTAAAATCCCCAACAACAAGCCAATCTACCTCAGGATTTGTTTGTATGTCCTTCAACCAATTAAGGAAGACACTCTTTCCTTCAGATGTGCAGGGCCCATAAACATTAGTCAAAAGCCAGGCAGATTGATCATGTTTAGAAAGAAACTCAATAGAAATTGCAAAGGCATTGCTAAAGACCAGTGAACCTGAGAAAAGAGATGACTTCCAGATAGTAATGATTCCACCAGAGGCTCCTACTGAAGGCAAGAATTCAAAAGCATCAAATCCGTCGGCGTAATTTTTTGATAAATTGGGCATCAAAAGCCTGTCTTTTAGTTTCCTGTAAACAGATAACATCACAACCACTTTCTGAAATTTTGTCTCTAATTGCTTCCCATTTTTCTTTTGCATTCAGCCCTCTTACATTCCAGCACAGCACTTTCCATTTTCTAATTTGGTGTGTGGTATTCATGAGAAACCAAAAAATACAAAAGGTTCCACATGGACTGACTAGCAGCCATGGTAGCAAACAAACCATAACATCCACCACATGAGAGAGATATCACAAGAGTATGAATATTACAGACCCACAAAATAAAGTTCCTTCCATAAAGGCAAAATAGAGTACTAATCCACTCAGTTCTTCTTAGGCTTCTTTTTACTTGCTGCCTGGTTGTCATCATTGGAAGAATCAGGATTTGCTTTGCTTTTACTTTTGGCTTGCTTCTTCCCACCGAGGGCGTGACCTTCTTGGTCCTTGCTTTTGACAGCTTCTCCACTGCCAATTTATCAGGATCAATGTTACAGAAAGTAGCACCAAGATTTTTAATAATTGAGGGTGACAAAGCTAGAGGATCCAAAGAACTTCCAAGACAGTTCTTACTAGAGCAAGGAGAATTTTTGTAACCTTTATGCAGAGCCTTCTGCCTTAAACTCCTTCTGGCTTTGGCCTCTTTGATAACAGAAGAGTCCCCTTTGTGTGCAGCCAAATCAAGTAGAGCTGTCGACCAGGGACCAGACACAGGAGCTACTTTGGATTTTAGTTTCTCTGGAGGTGTAGCAGGAGACAGCTGGTCAGAGTCTACTGGGGAGGTGGGTTCATAAGAGGAGAAGGAAGCATCAGGTTCTTCTGCCAATGGTAAATTATTAGATCACAAGAAAGAACCTGCATCTGGAAGTGCTTGAGGAAGGCAAAAGGGGACTGAGGCCAAGGTTCCTGTCAAATGCTCCATAGCTGAAGAGGTGACAAAGCTCTTGGCCCACTGAAAAGACCTAGGGCTCAAAAGCATCATAGTGAAGAAATCAGCCCAGTCTTTTGGAATGTGAACTGAGGGAGCCCCAGCCACAGGAGCTAGAAAGTTGGCCCAAAGCCTGATGGCCCCAGGATTGCTCTTAAAAGCCTGAGAGCCTCAGGCTGGAGAAGAGAGCCTCTGCATAAACACTGGGTCCTGAGCTGACTGAAAGAGTTCCACAAAACCAAGTTGACCAATGTTATTAGGCATTTGATCCCCCACTGCCACATTAATATCTGGAGCACCCATTAGTTCATGCTCTTGAATCTCATCTGGTATCAGTTGCAAAGGAGCCCCATTGTCCATGGGGATGAAGACATTGACCTCCTGCTGTTCTGCTGCCAGTTGCTGTTCAGGTGCCATTTGCTGTTCTGCACCCCCTCTGAATCACTGCTTGCCACAATGATATCTTCATCCATAGGTTCTGCTGGTTGCTGTGGTGGCTGAAGTGGACCTGGCACATTCTCAACCACACCCAGATCATTATCCAGCTGCTCCAAAGGTTGATTTAAATCAATATTTAGGGGATGGGCTGCAGGAATAGCTTGCACAATAACTGCATCTTGTTGGGCTTGAGCATCTAGGCCTTGTGGCCAAAGACCCCAGCCTTCACCTGGAACGACATGAGCTGGCCCAGGTTGCTGCTGCTCGGGCTGCCCAGGCTGCTGCTGTTGAGGCTGCATCTGAAAAGCAGGGCCATGCCCTGGCTGCCCAAAACCGAAGAAATCAAAGAAATGAGGTTGAATATCATCAGGACCTGGAGGAATGTCCTCATCAGGACCCAAACCACCCAGCATGCGAGTCTGAATTATTTCCACTTGAATGGTCCAAGAGTCACCATTGAAGCCAGGCCCCTCAGTGCTGACAATGAACCAAGGAATTTCCTCAAGGTTAACAACTCTGGCCTTGACAAGCACTCTGGCAATGTGGTTAGGATCTTCCTCCCAGGCTATTATGTGACCATGATCACCCAGAATTTTATTCATGTGAACATCAGACCAAAAATCAATGTTTGTCCCCAAAAGCATTAACCAAACCTCATGATTCAGAGTGACAGCCCTATGATTAGCACCTCGATCATGCTCAATAAAAGAAATAAAGACATCCCCAAACTAATGAGGGCTGTTGTGAATGAGTTGGTCTCTGTCATGAAAATACACGAATTTGACATAGGCCTGACCAAAAGGGCATGGCTGGATATATGTGTACCCAACCCGAGCATGATTGCAGAGAAAATCATGCAACACATCACGAATGTTGGCGAAGGCTACCTGATGCTGAGGAAGCGGGTTGATTGTGACAATGGCAACATCCGGATTGCGCTTAGCAGGCCAGCCAAGAATCACCCTGCTCATGGCCTTGCGATTAGGAACCACTACACGTTGGAATCCCCGGGGGATGAAAGGCGCAGGATCAACAAACTGATACGCCATCGGAGCTGGGGGATTCGAAGCTACTGTAGCAACAGCAGGGTTTTCTTGATGGGACTGTAGCTCTGGCTCTGGCGGCTCAGAATGTGGGTGGGGAAACGGCGGCGGCGAGGTTTGCGCAGTAGGCGGCGGATTGGGTGGGCGAAGCTCGAGGGTTACGCTGGTTGCAGGAAGGACATCTTGCCCGGATTCGGTAGGCGATTGTGCCGAGGAAAGGAAGGTGCTGGGTGGCAAGAACCAGGGTATTGAAGTTGAAGAGACCGGGGTGAGCACGGTGGGACTGACGTGCTGGCCCCACTTGCCATAGACTTAAACCAGGTAGCTGTAATTAAAGGATCCCAAGCTTCCGGACGTATCTGCGACGAAAAAACCCCAACTTTGGAAAGGCCCGGGAACCGAGGCGGGAAACGGCAAGAAAAGGCTACATGTCCCAACCGGAAGCACGCAGTACACCTTGTGCTCGAACGACAATTGGGCCGATTGTGGAAATTCGACAAACAACGGGAACAACTGGGTCGCGAACTGGTTTTTCCACGGGTGGGCTTTGAAGGCCTGGTTCCCAAGGGTACAGCGTTGGCACCGGAAAGGAAAGTTGGCCCAACCGACCCAGCTGAGTTCGAATTTGAATTGATTGCATGGACAGATCTGCGGGGAAGGAAACTCCCGCCGTGATTGAAGCGTGCAGGCGAAGAACACGGGAGTTGATTGGAAGAAAGGTTGTGATCCGATACAGAACTGAAATTGAGTCTTGAAAAAACCGAATTAGACCCATGACCATGCTGAAATGGAGGATGCCTACCCTGAGTAACAGCAGCAGCATAAGAATTCGCCGATTTCTTCTTTTTGGCAGGAACCCATTCAAAGCGCGGTCCAGAATCCTTGGTGGATGAAATGCGAGCGCTAGCCAGACCATTTTGGTTCCAGAGGTGGAAGAAAACCTTGAAAGAGGCGCAATCGAAAGACTTCAAGGCATAAACCCGAAGACCCACTTGCCGATCAAGAACAGTGAATTTAAAAAGCTGTTGCTCAAGTTCAACCACGGAAAAAAGGTCTGCCGAACCACCATGGATCGATTGCAAAATGGCTCCAACAGAATCCGACGAAAGGCGCAATCGAGAACGACTAAAGGCGGCAATAAGCAAGAAACTGGAACCCAGATCAGGAGTTGGGGAACAGACCGGACGACCAAGAGATGAGCGTACCTTTGAGGAGAAAGCGAGACCGTGAGCGGGATCAAGAGACGAAGGATCCATCTCAGGTCAAAGACGGTGGACGATGACGGCGTCGAGATGCCGGCGGCGAGCTAGGGGAGATCGCCATGGTTGACAACCCCGAGGAGAGCCATCATGTGTTCCTCCGACGGGTCCTCCTGCTAATGAGTGTTGTGCAGTGCCTTACCGAGTTCCCGTCTCACCATGATTACCTACTACTAGTTATAGATTAGTTTAATTTAGCTGTACGAGTGTACGAATGTCTATTTTACTTGTAGTTTATTATGTCAATTGTAGATTATAATACTGTACGAGTGTCTATTTTATTTAAATTATTTAGCAATTGGTTTCAGCAGCTATGGCATCAACTGATGTGGATCTTGAGTTGAAGGATTTAGCTTTGAAGTTACTTGGACACCCTGCATCTCCATCTTGTTGTGAGAGGAATTGGAGCACTTATTCTTTCATACATAACATGAAGAGGAATAAGCTCACTCCTGAACGAGCGGAAGATTTGGTGTTTGTTCATAATAACTTGTGTCTTCTTTCAAGAAAGACTGGTGATTATGAAAGTGGACCAAGTCGAATGTGAGATGTTGGTGGAGATGACACTGAGAACTTTGTTGGTGTTGGCTTGCTACAACTTGCCCAACTCACACTCGATGAGCCAAAATTCGAGAGAGAGATTTTAGAAGGAGAAGAGTGATACATTTAATTTATCATATGCTACTAGTTTTACTATTCACTATCAACTATTTATTATATCTATCTATTCTATGACTATGGAATTTTTTGTTTGCCGTATCCCCGTATTGCTGTTTTTTGAAAATACCGTATCGCCGTATCTCTGTATAAGTATCCCCGTACTGTGCAACATAGTTGAGCGGTATATACCTCTAGGGTTTTTTCAAATTTGAATTTGAATTAAAAAAATGAAAAAAAATCAATAAACATCCCAAAAAATACTTCATGATTTATAGAATTCGATGGTGTCAAAAGTTTTCAAATTTGAGTGCATTTAGTATTTATTTCGAGGTTTAGAAGTTATAGAAAAAAAGAAAAAGAAAAAAGGGGCCGGCCCGTTCAGGCCCATGAGGCCCAAACCGTCCAAAGCACCCTAGAAGTGCCTGGAGCCGGTCGCCCCCGACCCTCAGCCCTCAGACCGCTCCTGTCCGCAACCCCTTTCGCCAAGTCCACCGCTCCTAGGGCTCCTCCGCACCGCCTGCGGCGGTATGCCGCAGCCAGTGCGTGGTATACCGTGCGGGAGCCGCGGTAAGCCGCGCCGCGGCCGGATTCGCTCGCTCCCGCTCGGTCAGGGTGGCTTACCGCGGGGGGGGGGGGGGGTATACCGCGGTACCTCCGGCGGTAGACCGCGGCTGCAGGTGAGTTTTCCTTTTTTTACATTTGTGTAGAAAGTAGCTTTAAGGTTTAGGTAGAAATTAGTTGTAGGTATCATTTGCATTAGGAGTTAGGTAGGATTTGTGTTAGTATTTAGGTTTATTTTGCTTTAGGGTTTTAGGTAGGATTTAGGATGTGAGGTAGAATTGTTGCTTTAGGATTTTATGTAGGACTAGTAATGATGCACGTGCGGCACGCACGTGTCTATCAAATAATATTTCAATATGTAATGATTTAAAATACAAATCAACAAAAGTTATCGTGTTTGTTCATGTTCCAATCAGATTTGAGACGATGAAAAAAACAAATACGTTTGGTCTAGGTAAATTACATTATTATCAGACAAATTGGACAAGAAAATATGTTTTTCAATTAGTGTATTTTTATTTAAAATGTATTCTGATGTTTGAATTAAGAACAGGTCCCAAGACATGAAAACTAATCAGTCAACCAATTTTTTCTCACATAAAAACTACAAAATCAATTAGTTTCTGCACTGATTGAAGAGAGTATAAAATGGACGGGAACAAGTAGGACTCCGTAAGGTGTGTGTTTGGCAGGCTAAACATCGCATATGATATTTGGAAGGATGAAGTCTGAGCATTGCTTGGGTTGTGGTCGAATGGTAGCTCAGATGAGTGCATGAGGCAAGGAAGATCTGACATTACTGCTCTCTTTGGCCACATGCATTTCTCGCAGACGATTCAAACAACACCGAAGAGAAGAACACCTCCATTTGACCCCGTAGCTGATACATGTGTAGTGTTGCTGCACGTTGAATTGTTGATCCACGTTGGGGTTAACATTGCTGACACAACGAGAAGATGTATTTTATCGGACCAAGATGCTGTTTGGATTTTGAAAAGCCGGGACATACACCTCTTGTCATCTACAAATGTTGAATAAAGCAGGATTGGTATTCTAAATGTCCACATCATTATGATTATTTTTTTATATATGTAGTGACGGTTTATTGTTTTTAGTAAAATGAAACATAAATCACTCCGGCATATAGCTTGCGTAAAATGCAAATTGTGGCAATTTTCACAAGACATATTTTGTTACTTGTCCATACGCCGATCCGAGTACATTGCATGAAGATACCAGAAAAGGCAAGCGTTAGCTCTTCAACTAAATCCTAACGTGAAAACACCTCATACTCAAGAAGTAACTGTATGCATTAGTGTTTATGCAAATCTAGTTTAATCAGAGCACCCTACCCGATCAGAGCAGGTAGGTAAGCAATGAGTTTTGGACGACAGTGGGGCGGACGACGATGACCCATGACCACGTGCTGGCACTACGTCCTCCATGAGTCACTCACCAAAATTTTCTTGCTACGTGGCTACGTCCTCCTCCACAAGTTGCTCAATAAAATATCTAGCTGTCATCTCTTCATTTTTCTTGACCATACGCTGGAAACAGAGAGCAGAGGATTGGAAAGCTTGTTGTGGGGCCGCCGAAGGAAGTTCCTTTGCCGCTCCCAGGCTGGGTCCAGATGCAGGCCGCTCCTCCCCCGCGGCCATGGGAGGACGCCGCGCCGGACCCCGCTTTCCCGCGACCCGTGGCGAGGCGAGCTGCTTCCCTATGGCCAGCAGTACATATGTACCTTGATTGGTAGGCATTTGTCGTTGACAAGCATTATTCGCGATGGCCAGTGCAGATGCGCTGGGTGGCCTTGCTTCTTGTCTCGGCCGTGGCAGCGATCCTGTCTAAACAATTGACCTCGAGGTCCGACCTGCCGTTGCCTCTGCCTCCCATGGTGATGGTGCCCGGGTACGCCAGCAACGAGCTCGACGCGCGCCTCACTGAGCTCTACCGCGTGTAGACGTCGCCGGTGTGCCACGTGCAAGGGCCAAGGCTGGTTCCGCCTCTATCTCAACCACAAGGCCCTCGAGGACCCCACCGAGCTCCGCTGCTTCGCCGAGCAAATGAGCGCGGCGTACGACGTCGCATCCGGCGATGACTACCGCAACGTCCACGTGTGGAGACCCACGTCCGCTATCCCGACCCAGATCGTAGGAACTTCTCGTACATGCACACGTTCCTGTTGAGGCTGGAGCGGGTCGGCTACCACGATGGCGAGACCCTGTTCGCCGCGCCCTACGACTTCCGCTACAGCGTGGCGCCGCCGGGCCACCCATCCACGGTCGATGACACTTTCTTCGCACGCCTCAAGGGCCTAGTGGAGCGTGCGAGACGGCTTAATGTTTGGCAGCCGGCCACCATCGTGTCCAACAGCTTCGGAGGCACGTTGCTGCACCAGTTCCTGCTCTGGCGGCCCTACCGTGGTGCAGGCGGTTCGTCCGATGCTTCGTGCCAGTGGCGGCACCGTGGGGAGGCGTCGTCCTGGGCATGTTCATGCTCGTCTCCAGTAACAACCACGACCTTCCATTCGTCGACTCAGCGGCGCTGAGGAGAGAGCACAGGAGCCTGTAAAGCAGCCTCTGGCCGCTGCCGAGCCCCAACATCTTCAGCGCCGCGCAGCCGCTGGTAACCACCAGGAGCAGGGCCTACACGACCGGCGACATGGCGGTCTTCCTCGGAGACATCGGGACGGGAGACACCGTCCTCCTCCTACATCGCGAGGGCACCAGGAGGGAGCGTCGGGTCTCCTGCGCATCCGCCAGAGGTCGGGTGCGGCGGTGCGCTGGGAGAGGGAGGGTCGCGACGTAGATGGAGCAGAGGAGCTCCGTCGCCACGAAAGCCGCACGCCGCCTCCGCCGGTGGAGAGGGGACCGGTGGGAGGTCTGGCGACGAATGTAGGAAGAAAGGCGAAGGGGGCAGGGGAGGGTGCCGCGGCCCGCAGCAGGCCACCGAAGAGGAGGGAGAAAGGGGGATTTCCCCCTTCTCAGCAACGACCGACGGTGGGGAATAATTTGTGTGACGCAGCACTAGAAAGCGTGGGCCCAGCGGGTACGCGAGGGCGGGTAGAAAAGGTCTCGTTGAGAAAAAAATTTCGTTTTTGGCAGATTCGCTCTCTAAATTACGATATTTTGGTAGTTCATAGTCCTTCCACCCTATCTACTTCCAAAAACAATGACGGCTGGGTTCGGCGTGAGGGGTAAGGCGGGTCTGATTTGGGTGAGAAAAGTTTTCAATTGTCTTTGCTCCTTATAGTATAGATTATATAGGTAGATGTTTAGCCTATAGCAACCATGTGGTAAAATTAAAATTACTGTCCTATCCTGGCGCGGGGATCGTTGCAGGCGAAGCAGGGGAGGCCTGGTTCGCCGGTGCGTCATCCTGAGCCACGACGGCCCCACCGTCTCCACCGGCGTGTGCAGCGGCGACTCGGACGCACTCTACCCAACAGCGGCGGGGTAGGCCTGTTTCGCTAGTCGTTGCCGTTCGCCGGGGCAGACGCGGCTATGTGGGTGTGGGCCCGTCGCGGGTATAGGTGGGTGGGTATGTGCGGGGTGGGTGAGAAACTTAATCATTTTTGGCAGAAACAATCTCCAAATTTCGATTTTTCGGTACTTCATAGTGAAAGTGTATCTAGGCCGCTAAGTGGATTTTGGTGAATTGAATGACAAAACGATTAAAGAACTAATTGAGTTATTTATTTATGAATGAATATTATATGGCTCACATTGGAGAAGACAAATGTATGGATGATCCGTATGCACATTGGTTAAATGTCTCCAAAGAATGTGGTAGCTTGACAAAAGAATTAAAGGGATCATTCAAAGAGAAGTTGGTAATTCTCTCAAGTTAAAGTGCAAGGCTTCATGATAATTGAAAAAGGACATAAGGATAAGTGTAAACTTAATGGTCTCTAAAAGGAAGCTTGCATATTCGGTCTCGATCAAGAACAAACATTTGAAACAAAATTTTCAAATGGAACTTAATTAAGGATGAATCAGAGTGGAACTCAAAGTGGATTGGGTAAGTGATGAAGAGATCAACCGAGGTGTCTAGGGTGAGGGACTAAGCAATCTTTGGGGTCTTGGCCCGGCCGCCATTAGTGTTTTGCTAAGGTGAAGTTCTAGCATCCGTGGGGTCTCGAAGTATCATATCCAAGTCTTAACCGAGGGAAGCAATGCAGTACATCAAAATGTTATGATTGGAAATGTGGAGTGACTTAATGATTAAAGTGTTCACTCTCATGCAAAAGGGGAAAATCCTAAGTCACTAGCTCAAGTGTGGATTTGCTCAAGACATCGGCTATGTTAAAAGCCCTCATATTGGAAATGCAAAAGTATGGCAAGATTGGAGATCTACAAGCCCAAGTGATCAACCGGCTTTATATTTATTCTTGAGTTTAGGTATGCCATACTATCAAGAGGGATGCAACATTAGCTCTAAGACAAAAGATCAAAAGTGCTCATTAGTTGACCTATGTGAGATCTAGCCTTGAGAGAGTTCCTGAGTAGTCTAACAAACTTCTAACCCATCCTTTGCCACTTCAACACGTGTTGGAGTGCTTGTGAGAAGAGAGAAGGTTTTTTGGGCTCTCTCTGCCCAGGGCGGTCTAACTGCCCCTGGCAGCCCAATAGCTAGTTTTTCAAACTAACCGTTGGGGGGCGGTCTAACCGTCCTGACCAGGCGGCCTAACCGCCCTGGCCAGAATACTAACGGCTAGTTTTCCTTGTGAGGGGTATAAGTAACCCACGAGCTCCAGTTGTTGGGGCTGCTGATTCTAGGGTTGCTGAGGTGCTTCCCCTGCTGTTTTTCATAAGCCAAAGCCAAAGAAATACTCCCCAACTCTCTCTTTGTGAGATTTGCTATTCAAGCCATATCCTAGTGTTGGGTTGAGAGTTTAAGCCTTTGTGAGCTTGTGTGAGCTGAGCAAGAGAATCCCATAGCTTGAGCACTTGTGATTCGCGTTGGAAAGCCTTTGAAGTATTTGTTACTCTTGGAGGTTCGCCTCCTAGACAACTTGGCGTCGTCGGCTAGCTCCCAAGGTTGTGGTGAGCAGCGACAGGTTTGTGAGGGCCATGATCTTGCCTCTTCGTGAAAAGATCGCCTTAGTGGAAAGGAGGAAAGTGGTTGAAAGAGACCCGACTTGTTGTGGGAGATTTACCTTACAAGCTCCTCAACGGAGACGAAGTCGTTCCTTTGTGGGCGGTGAACTTCGGGAAACAAATCCTTGTCTCTCCTTTGTGGTTTGCCTCACTTGCTTTGATCTCTAGCATATTTACTTTGCTTCCGCTCGATCTACTTGGGTGCGCTTGTCTTTGAGTGCAGGGATCACCACCCTGCTTGTGATCATCTACAAGTGCCACTCAAGAACTTAGGTTCTTGCTAGAAGTCAAGAGAAGACTTGAGTATGTTTTGTAGGTTCACTGGGCAGGGCGGTCTAATCACCTGAGGACCCGGTCTAACCGCCCTCTCTGGTTCAGTACGTCAGGGGTAGTCTAACCGCCTAGCAGGGGCGGTCTAACCGCCTGTGCCAGTGAAGCTCAAGTTTCCAGGGGGAAAGTTTTATTTGGTTGTCTCGCTTATTAACCCCCTCTAGCTGGTATCAAGGTCCTTTCACATAGTCCTTCCACCATATCCACTTCCAAAAACACATCACGGGTGGGTCCGGCGTGAGGGGTAAGGCGGGTCCGATTTGGGTGAGAAAAATTTTCAATTGTCTTCGCTCCTTATAGTATAGATTTTAGAGATGTTAGGTAGGATTTGTGGTAGGATCCAATTTTAGTTAGGATTTGTTTCATATTTAGGTACATTTTCTTTAGGTATATGATTAAGTAATTGTTTTGTTTGTGTTGGCATTTATGCAGGTAGACGATGTCAGGCAGACCTAAAGATCACGTATGGGAACATGGTGACAATCTAGCTCCCGGATGGCGATGCAACTATTGTGGTATGCATAAAAGTGGTTGTGGTTCTACTAGATTCAAACAACATTTGGCCGCGCACGGATCATCGGTGCTCCATTGCAGCAGGGTGCCACTACCTGTGCGGGAGTACTTTAAGCGGGATATTGAGAGGACTAAGAAGGCAACTAGTGACCGGGCTCGAGAGGTTGGCACAAGAGGCGGCAGCAGCAGTGGGAAACAATCCCGCTGGTGGATATGATGAGGAGGCTCAGATCCAGGATGCATTTAACCTGTCGAGAGCAGAAGCGGATTTCTGACAGGGGGTGGAAGGGAGAGGAGGTACTTATGAGCGTGGAGGGGGTAGTGGTTCGGCGTGCTTGAATCCCTTCCAGAGGATGCTTAGAAGAGCTGGTTCGCGAAGGGACACTCCTGTGGTGGTGGAAGACTATAACTTGGCTGCAGGTGGGAGAAGAGGAATGACGCAACCAAGGATTGATACAAGGTCCTGAACACAGAAGGGTAAGAATACAAGGGAATCTATTGGGAAAGATTGGTCCAAATTCATCATTTTTTTGATGTATTGCAATGGGGTCACGTGGTTTCACAAGTCTATTGATGCAACTAGAAAATCTCAGGATTCTGACTATCTCAAGACGGTAACCCCTAAACCTGTGCCATTCACAATCCAACATTGAGGATGTTTTGGGAGGTAACTAAATGTTGTGTATATTTTTTGCAGGAGATTCGTAAGGTGGTGAAGGAGATCGATGCGGAGCATATCATGCATATAGTCACGGACAACGGGTCCAACTACAAGAAAGCATGCCAGGCATTTGGACGAGAGTTTGAACACATTACTTGGACACCTTGTCTAGCACACACCGTCAATTTGATGTTGAAGGATATCGGTGAAAGGCCGGAACATGCAGGTACTGTCGGTGTTTTAGACCGGCAACCTACTAAGGGGAGTACCCGAAGTAGATGAATGTGGCCTCGCCGAGATCGGTAACTCGAAGGAAGAGACACGTGGCACACAATTTAGACAGGTTCGGGCCGCGAGGTGCGTAATACCCTACGTCCTGTATGCTGCGCAGCTCTGGATTGATTGGGTATGATTACAAGATGATGCAATCCTACATCGTGAGATGAGATGATCTAGAGAGGGGTCCCTGCCTCGCCTTATATAGTCCGGGAGGCAGGGTTACAAGTCGGTTCAGGGAGAGAGTACTAGTCGAGTACGTCTAGGAGTCTTCCATACAGTGCGAAACATGTACAGCTTCCTAACCGAGTACTTCTCCTCTGCAGTCCTTGTGCTTCACGTCATCAGGTGCCGTGCAGCGCAAGCCGGGTAGTCTCAGGGGCCCACCGAGTAGTCGGTCCTGGTACCCACCGAGGTAGTGGGCCCAGGGAGGTCCATACGACAAGCCCCCGAGTACTTTGTAGTCGAGAAGGATAGCTTCAAGTAGTCTTGACGACCTTAACGAGTAGTCCTCAACCGTCCCCGAGTACTACAAGTCAAAAGTCCTCAAGAGTAGTCGAAGCATCCCGAGGTTGGAATGTACTCCGGCTGATGTTTGAGCAATCCTGAAGCCTTCTCGAGTAGTCCCAAGCGTCCTCGAGTTCTGCCCTTGAAGGTCTTCAACAATGCCCGTGTTGTCTTGAAGCTGAAACTGATATGGAAGTGCGATTGCAAAATCGCACTCCATATGGAGTAGCCCCCGAGCCTTAGGTTGAGTTGTAGACTCTGGTTGAGGGTCCATCTGAAGTTTTGGCAAGAAAATCCCGAAAAATCCGAAGAAAAAACCGAAGGACACGTGGCACGGAGCCCCCGAGCCTTTAGTCGAGTACTTCCTTTCGAATGAAGGGTCATCTTGTAGAATGTGTCCTGAGATGCTCCTGAATCTTGTCGCTTCCCAGGAAGTCGAGTAGAAGGTAGCCGAGCCCCCGAGGTGAGGCGCGTCGACTAGTTGAAGTTGAAGGGTCACGCGCGGCCGCTGAGTCAGTCGAGCGCAAACTTATCCATCCGGCTGTTGAGGGGCCGCGTTGACTTATAAATAGAAGCCAAAACCCTTAGGGTTTTTCACTTCCACGCAGTTGCAGTCATTCCCAGCACATCTAGCCAAGAATCGCCACTAGTGCGCACCGCCGCCACTGAGCAGAGCACAGATCCGAGTACGCCGCCGTAGGAAGCCACCACAGTAGCCCCCGAGCGAATGCGCGTGAAGACAGCGTGCACCTGGAGGATGAAGCCATCTCCGTCGAAGACCACGAAGGCCGCCGGCGGGAAGAAGAGGGCCCGCGAGGAGGCCGCCGGATCTGCCGCAGGGACATCACCACCGGTGTCCCCGCCGCGGCGTGAATGGAAAAAGTCTGAGGCGAAGACTGAAGACTTGCTGGCACTTCTCAACAGTGGATTCCCGCGGGAGAAGGAGGTGGACATTTGGAGGGCCGCCGCCGGGGATCCGTACCCCATGGAGAAGAATCCAGACGAGATCCTGATGTTCGCGCGGTTCGCGGAGCGTGGATTGTCTCTCCCGGCAAGCGACTTCTTCAAGGGGCTACTGGGGTACTACGGCATCGAGTACCTCAACCTCAACCCCAACGGTATCTTCCACACCGCCGTATTCGTACATTTCTGCGAAGCCTTTCTGTGGATCAAGCCCCATTGGATCTTGTTCCGGAAGTTCTTCCGAGTGAAGCCGCAACCCAGCGCCAGCAACCCGTGAGTAGTCGGAGGAGCGGGGATCCAGATGAGGGAGGACGCCGCCGAGCAGTACCTCTCCTACAAGTTGATAGATTCCAACCAGGACTGGAAGGCCCAATGGTTCTACATCACGAACCACCACCCGACGCTGCCGAAGCCCAGCGGGAAGCAGCCCAAGCACCGCCCGTGGTGGAACTCGGAGCCGACGATGCAAGAAGGGCTCCAGCTGCCCGAGTTGTTGGTGCGGATCAAGGCGCTGAGGGAAGCCGGGCTGAGGGCCGAGCACGTGGCCTTCAGCTTCATGAAGCGCAGGGTGCAGCCGCTGATGGCTCGCGACACCCTGGGGTACGAGTACACCTGTGACGACGACACGTCGCGGATGCCTGGAGATGAAGTCAACGACGACGACATTGTTGATAGGCTGGCCCGGATCTTCAAAGATATGCCAGTGTACACGCCGTGCCCCGTACCAGAGTTCTCCGCCGCGCGCCCACCAAAAGAGGTTAGAAGCCGCATCCGAAGTCGAGTACCCATTGCATGAGAGTAGTCGCACTGATGAGTTGTTCTTCTTGCAGGATGACTTGAAGAAGTTCGTCTCCGAGCCGCCGTCGCCTCCCCAGCTAGTCGAGGTCCCAGAGGAGGGGAAGGCCAAGGCTAAGGAGTGGTGCGAAGTTGACGAGGGAGACGACACCGTTGTCGTTGAAGATACGTCCGATGAGGACGACGACGCGGAGACACTGCTGGACCGCTTCCAGCTGCAGTCGAGGTTCAGCCGCCCTGGCTTGCCTCATGTGCCTCTCGTTCAGGATCCACCGGCTATCCTGGAGGCTAGTCTGGCCGCGCCGCCGAGGAGGCCGCGCAATGCGTCCCGCAAGCGCGTGGCCAAGAAGTTGAAGGTCACTGAGACCACATCTCAGGAGGTAAGCCATCTTCACTAGTGTAGCCGAGTACTCGTATCTCGAGTTTGTGTGTTGACGACAGAGTTTCCTTGCTTGCAGGAGATGCCACCTTCCGAGCCTGTTGAGCAGGGCGACGAAGGCGATTGGGACACCGTGGGGGAGCTGGCTGGGGGTAGTCGCAGCCCAGCCCCCACTGTAGAAGAGCTCTTGGTGCAGATGGAGCGCCAGCCCCCTGCTGCTCAGGGGAGCACGAAACCCGCCGCTCGCCGCTACGAAGAGGCGGCGACTACGAGGCGCGAGGAAGAGGCGCCTGCCGAGGCGGGACTGGTCGACATCGCCAGTATCCTCGGCGCCCCAACCGTGACTGTAGTCCGGTCGAGCTTGTAAGTGCTGATTCTTCCCGAGTAGTACTTGATGAGGTAGTCGTACTTGATTGACAACCAGTTTGTGTACTCTGCAGGAAATTGACGGACTTGTCCTGGGAGGGGGATGAACCCGCTGCAACGGTGGCGGAAGAGGAAACTGCGCCGCCCGTTGAGGAGTCCGCTCCCGCCCCTCAAGCGGAGCCCGAGGCGTCGACCGCTGAGGCTACATTGCCCGAGGCCAGCGTCATTGAAGGTGAATACTCTCTCAGGCGCAATTAACCCCGAAGAGTAGTCGTAGTCGCCATATTGACTGATACACTTGTCTTCTTGTCGACAGGTGCCGAGGCCGAGGGAAGCGATATCCCGTCAGCGGTGCCCGTAGAAGACGTGGCACTGGGAACTCAGGAGGCTGCCGTAGAAGCCCCCGAGCCGATGGAGGTAGCCGCCGGAGAAGCTGCCGCGACAACTGGAGGAGAGGGGGATGCCGTGCTGCCAGAACCCGCTCTGGAGGTGGTCGTCCGCTCGCCGGAGATCCAGGACGCGGAGCCAATCCGCTCGGCGCCGATGACCGAAGCCGCTACGAGTAGTCGTGGCGGGATCGAGTTGTTGGTAGATGATCTGGTCGACCCAGCAACGGTGGCTCGACACCTGGAGGCGGTGCGGCAAGCCGAGCAATGGATGAAGGTGAGTAGTCATAACCCTTGAGTAGTCAATCCTTTAGTGTTGAGTACCCATCTGATGTGTGTTGTATGTGCAGGACGTCGCTGAGAGGTCCCGGGAGAAGTCCAGCATGCTTTAAGGCTTTGGCGACGTCGTGCTCCGGGCGGAGGCTTTGGAAGAGGAACTCGCGAAGTCCCGGAAGCAAACTGTCGCCATGCAGTCGAAGCTGGACACCGCCTTCGCCAAGTACCACAATGACATCCAGGAGATGCAGGCGAAGGGCGACAACTTGGTGCGGAAGAACAAGTCTCTTCACAACAAGAACAAAGGTACACCATTGCCTTGTTGAGTACTTATTAGATGTCGAGAGGTAGTCTGACCCACTGTGCCTTGTTGATTGCAGAGCTTGAGACTCGAGTTGACCAGCTGAAGGCTTCGGAGACTGATTTGAAGAACCTTTTCTACCGGGAGCAGGAGGCCCGCCAGTTACTGGAGTATGATTATAAGGAGCTTGCTTACGAGTGCGACAAGAACATGGAGCTCCGTATTGCATCAGATCGTGACCTCGTCAACTGCTACAAATCATTGCAGAAGCTGAACAAGGATTGCGAGAAGCTGCGGGCCCAGCTCAAGGAGCTTGAAGAAGCCGCGCTCCCCATCGTGAGGCTGCTGGTGCCTCATCCTGGCGGTCCCAAGATAGCGCCGCTGGTGGATCGGTTGAAAGAAGCCCCCAGCTGGCTAGCGACCTACGTGAAGCATCTGGCGAAGTCGATCCCAAACCAGGTGCTGGCCTTCATGAAGTCGTACTTCCCGAAGGCTCCTATAGATGTAGTCTCCAGCGGGCTAGCCGCCAACTGCACAGACGAGCAGTACGCAGAGCTGCTAGAGCAGATGGCGCCTATTGCAGAACAAGTCACCGACAAGCTTAATCTCTAGTAGTCCTGTAATAGTTAGCCCGCAGCAGTAGTTGTACAAAAACAATTGTAATGAAATTGTTTAAGTATGAATGAAGAGAAGCTTCCATCAATGAGTACTCGTTGCCGCGATCTTTAAGTGCGGAGTCCCATTGTGGAGTTGTCGTGAGTAGTCGTACTCGGTAGTAGTCTCGTTGAGGGAGGAAGACAGTAAAGTAGTTGATGAATAATCAAACTTTATTACTAAAGAAATACACCTGGATGGCCAGGGTCGTGGTTAAAGAGTAGTCGCCAGGACCCGTAGGCCGCTTACAGCTAAGTAGTGCTAGGGCGTAGAGCCGCTTACAGTAGTAGATCCGTAAGTAGCCGTATAGGATGGATCTAGGAGTACATCTCTCAGTAGACCGCTGCTAGAGTTCTTTGTCGCTCATCGCAGCCCAGGATCTTTAGGTAGCCGCATGGGCTGGATTCTAGAGAAGAGTAGTCCGGAGACTGTGCCTGGACCCAGAGGCCGCTTATGGTAGAGGAGTAGTCCGGGGACTAGTGCCTGGACCCGGAGCGGCTGAGGGGTCTTGATGTAGTCGTGTAGACTTGAGCCCCTATGGTAGTCGTGTAGACTAGGCGTAGAACCGACAGAGTTGGTCGACATTCCGCGATTTGTTGACGTCTTCGCCTTCAAGTGTCTGGAGGTGGTAGGAGCCCGGTCCGGTCTCCTTTGCAACTGTGAAGGGACCTTCCCAGGGCGAGCTGAGCATGTGTAGTCCTTCCGTGTTCTGGCTGCGACGGAGGACAAGATCAACAACGTTGAAGGAGCGTTCCTTGACGTTGCGATCATGGTAGTGTCGGATACCCTCCAGGTACCTTGCTGATTGGACGAGGGCGGCACAACGAGCTTCTTCGAGTTCGTTGATGTCGACTCGTCTGCTGTCTTCAGAGACGCCTTCGTCGTAGTGCTCCACTGCTGGTGAATCCCACATGACATCAGCAGGGAGGATTGCTTCGGAGCCGTAGACCAGGAAGTACGGGGATTGTCCCGTAGGCTTGGAGGGCTGAGTACGTAGCCCCCAGAGTGCATTGGGTAGTTCCTTGATCCACTTGCCTCCTTTAGAGTTAGCAGCGTCGTGTAGCCGCTTCTTGAGAGCGTCGAGCACCATCCCGTTGGCGTGCTCGACTTGTCCATTGGCCCGAGGATGGGCAACTAAGACATATCGGACGTCGATCCCACTGTTCTCGCAGTACTCCCAGAACTGGTGATTGTTGAAGTTGGAGCCGAGGTCTGTGATGATGCGGTTGGGTAGTCCGTAGCGATGCACGAGTTCATCCAGGAAGTCGAGTACTCTGTCAGCCTTGGGGCATGTAACCGGCTTGACCTCGATCCACTTGGTGAACTTGTCGATGGCCACCGAGACTCGTTGAATCCACCGACGCGGTTGGTAGTGGCCCAATCATGTCGAGCCCCCGAGCAGGCAAAGGGCCAGGTTGGCGGTATGGTGACTAGCTTGTAGGCTAGGAGATGTTGCTGCTTGGCGAAGTATTGGCACCCTTGGCACCTTCTGACGAGTTCTTCAGCGTCGCCCAGAGCTGTAGGCCAGTAGAAGGCTCGTCGGAAGGCCTTGCTGAACACCGTGCGAGAGGATGCGTGGTTGCCGCAGACGCCTTTGTGGATCTCCTCCAAGATGTCTTTGCCCTCTTGTCTGGGGATGCACTTCATGAGTACTCCTGAAGATGCGCCCCATCTGTAGAGCTTGTCTCCGACGTGGACATAGGACTTGGCGCGGCGGATGAGCTCCTCAGCCAAGTTCTTGTCCGAGGGAATCTTCTGCTCGCTGAGGTAGTCGATGAAGGGTTGCCTCCAGTCCACGTCGATCATCATGACCTCCTGGCTAGCTGGGGGATGCGCTGGGACAGTGGTCGGTGGGGCCGGCTCCGGGATGGATGGCGTGTGAAGCTCGTGGACGAAGACACCCGCTGGTACTTGAGCGCGAGTAGAACCAATCTTCGACAGGACGTCTGCTGCAACGTTGTTGTCGCAGATGACGTGGTGGAACTCGAGACCATAGAACTTGTTCTCGAGCTTGCGGACTTCTAGGCAGTAGGCGTCCATGTTCTCCTTGTTGCGGTCCCAGGACTTGTTGACTTGGTTGATGACCACTGCGGAGTCTCCGTAGACTAGTAGTCGCTTGATGCCTAGTGAAGCCGCGAGGCGGAGCCCGTGCAGTAGGGCTTCGTACTCAGCTTCGTTGTTTGAGACCTTCCAGAAGATCTGCAGGATGTACTTGAGTTGTTCGCCCGTTGGAGAGATCAGGAGTATCCCTGCACCTGCGCCCTCGAGGGTGAGTGAGTCGTCGAAGTACATCACCCAATTCTCTGGTCGCTCGGTCGGAGTAGGTAGCTGATTCTCCCGCCACTTCGCCATGAAGTCGACTAATGCTTGTGACTTGATGGCCGTGCGTGGCTTGAAGTCGATGGTGAGGGCGCCGAGTTCGACTGCCCATTTCGAGATTCTTCCAGTAACATCTTGGTTCCGTAGGATGTCGCCGAGCGAGTAGTCGGTGACGACGGAGATCGAGTACTCCTGGAAGTAGTGTCGTAGCTTCCGCGAGGTGATGAGTACTGCGTACAGAAGCTTCTGTACAGGCTGGTAGCGTGCCTTGGACTCTGACAGGACCTCACTGACGAAGTAGACTGGGCGCTGGACTGGATAGGCGTGGCCATCTCCCTACCGCTCGACGATGATGGCAGTACTGACCACATGAGTAGTCGCAGCGAGGTAGAGCAGTAGCTGCTCGCCTTTGCGAGGAGTCGTGAGAACTGGTGGCTTCGATAGGAAGTCCTTGAGTTGGGCAAGGGCTTGGTCCGCCTCTGGAGTCCACACGAACTTCTCTTGTTGCTTGAGTAGTTTGAAGAAGGGGAGCCCCCGTTCTCCGAGCTTCGAGATAAATCTGTTCAGGGCCGCCATGCACCCGGTCGGCTTCGAAAGTCTTTGATGCACGTGGGAGCTTTCATGCTGGTGATGGCGGAGATCTTCTCGGGGTTGGCTTCGATGCCGCGGTGGCTGATGATGAAGCCGAGTAGTTTGGCCGAAGGTACGCCGAAGACGCACTTGTTCTGGTTGAGCTTCCAGCGGTACTCGCGCAGGGATGCGAAAGTCTCTTCAAGATCGTCGATGAGAGTACTAGAGTTTCTGGTCTTGACGACCACGTCATCCACGTAGGCTTCAACGTTCTTGTTGAGTTGCCTCTTGAAGCAGGCCTGGATAGCTCATTGATATGTGGCACCGGCGTTCTTCAACCTGAAGGACATGGTCGTGTAGCAGTACGGGCCAAACGGGGTGATGAACGCGGTCATCTCCTGGTCTTCTTCCTTGATCACGATCCGGTGGTACCGGAGTAGCGATCGAGGAAGCGAGAGCGAGGTCACGGCCCTGCGCTGTGGAGTCGATGAATTGGTCAATCCGCGGCAACCCGAAGGGGTCCTTGGGGCAGTGCTTATTGAGGTCAGTGTAGTCGACGCACATCCTCCATTCATTCGAGTTCTTCTTGCGGACGAGGACGGGGTTGGCGAGCCACTCAGGATGAAAGACTTCTCTGATGAAGCCAGCCGCGAGTAGTTTGGTGAGTTCCTTCTTGATGGCATCCCGTCTGTCGTCAGCGAAACGACGGAGGTGTTGTCGCTTGGGGGTAGCTTTAGGATCGACGTTGAGGGAATGCTCGATCAACTCCCTGGGCACCCCTGGCATGTCCGCTGGCTTCCACGCGAAGATGTCGCGGTTAGCCCGGAGGAAGTTGATGAGCGCGTCTTCTTATTTGGGGTCGAGGCCGGCCCCGATGGTGGTGGTCTTGCTGCTGTTGCCTGCCCCGAGGTCGATTGTCTTGACCAGAACCTCCTCAGCTGGCTGAGGCTTGTTGGCTTTGTCTGACTTCTCAGGGATGTCGAGTTCACTTGGGGCAAGCTTCTTTGACGTAGCGTAGATCTCCATCATAGCATTGGGTACTTGATTTGTGGAGGCGATCTCCACGGCTTCAGTGTCGCAGTCGTGCGAGATCTTGAAGTCCCCTTGCAGTGAGGGTACACCC
Organism: Cenchrus americanus; assembly: GCA_947561735.1. Lineage (NCBI taxonomy): Eukaryota > Viridiplantae > Streptophyta > Magnoliopsida > Poales > Poaceae > Cenchrus > Cenchrus americanus. The sequence continues at coordinate 23,434,611 of OX387241.1, read as the reverse complement.
GCTGGACTTGGCATCTTGAGTACCAAGTAGGTGTAGTGGGGTACCGCCATGAACTTGGCGATAGCGGGTCAGCCGAGGATGGCGTGGTAGGAAGTCTCGAAGTCCGCGACTTCGAACTTGATGTACTCGGTACGGTAGTTGTCCCGAAATTCCCCGAAGGTAACTGGCAGGACCACTGAGCCCAGTGGGATAGCCGCGTTGCCGGGGACTATGCCGTAGAAGGGCGCGCTGCTCTTGGTGAGCATGTTGGTGATGTCGAGCCCCATTTTCTTCAAGGTCTTGGCGAAAAGGACGTTGAGCCCGCTTCGACCGTCGATGAGGACCTTGTTGAGCCTGGAGCCCGCGACCACCGGCTTCAGGACGAGGGGGAACCGCCCTGGTTCGGAGAAGCTGGTCCATTGATCCGCGCGGGAGAAGGTAATGGGTACCTCCGACCACCTGAGAGGGGTCGGAACCGCTAGTTCAATGCTCATGACTTCTCGACGGGTAGCCTTTTGTTCCCTTCTGCTGGATAGTCCACCGAAGAGGACGTTGACCGTCTTGTCGGGTTCCCGGGAAGTCGCATTGCCGTCGTCGTGCTTCTTCTTGCCTTTCTTGTCATGAGGGTGCGGTGGCTCTGGAGTACTCTTGAGTGCTCGCCTGAGTTGGTAGCACTGCTCGGTGGTGTGGTTGCCGTCCAGATGCCATGGGCACTTCTCTTTTAGCAAGTCTTTGAAGCCGCCAGCGTCTTCTTCGAGTTCTCCTTCGCAGGGCGCTGGATAGCCGTGACAGTGTTGTCTGGCTTGCGCTTGCGGTTGGGACCCGAGTAGTTGTTGTTGTTGCGACCGCCTTGGTTCCCGTTGTTGTTGTTGCCGCCGCCAGTGTTCTGTTTACTCTTGCCACAGATGGCATCGTACTTGGCGTTGGCTTTGTCTTCTTCGTCCGCCCAGGAGGTGATCATATCCTTCAGATGAGGGATAGACCTGGGGCGACGTCGACCGAAGTCTTCGAAGGTGCGACGGTGGTAGAGACCGTCTTGGAAGAGGTCGATGACCTCCTTGTCGGTGACGTCGACTACGGTGGCGCGCTTGTCGAAGAAGCGGCACATGTACTTGCGGAGGGTCTCGCCTTGTTTCTCGCTTCACCACGCCAGGTCCTTGCGAGTACCCGATCGGCCCATGGCACCCGCGAAGTTGCTGGTGAACTGCTCCTTCGGCTGGTCCCACTTGTCGATCGAGTGCTTGTCCAGCGACTCGAGCCATGTGAGCGGGGCTTGGTCCAGGCAGAAGGGGAAGTAGAGGCACTTGGTGTCGTTGTTGCCGCCAACGCTCTCGATGGAGAGGGCGTAGCACTTGAGGCATTGGATGGGATCCTGCTTCGCGTCGTACTTGGTGATTCCCAGAGGTTTGAGCTTGTCCGGGAGGAGCAAGTTGCGAAGCCGAGGAGAGAAAGCGGGGAAGCCGTCGTTGTCGCTGGCGGTGGCGGACTTCTTCCGCCGCAGTTCTTCAATCTTCTGGCGGGCGTCGTAGCCGCCCTGTGAGGCTCCGGAGGCGTGGCTGTTCACGTGGTCTCGACCGCCGGGACCACCCTCGCGGCCGGCCCTCCTGTTGACCCCATGATTGGAGCTTCCGCCGTCGCTGCCGCCGCCGGGGTCACGGCCGCCGCCGTCAGGGTTGCGGTGAGGGATGATCTCACGATTGCTGTTGCCGCCTTGTTAGGGTCCGCCGGCGTTTGCACGAGTACGGTTGGGCTGAGCCGGCAGCTCGGCTCGAGTACGATTACGGCCGAGGTCCGCGCTACGACTTGTAGCTTTGTTATCTCGGTTCCTGGCAGGAGGAGGCTGGGTGACCCTGTTGTCGACTCGCATGAAGTAAGCGTCTTCTACGAGCTTGGCGATGACTTCTCCAGCGCGTATCCCCTGAGCTTGGCATGCTATCGCTGTGATCGACATGAGGCATTGCTCTGGGGTGGTGTGTACCCTGCTCTCGATAGCTTCGAGAGCCTCTGCAAGGTTGCGGATGGGGAGGTTGTCTCGAAGACGCCGGCGTCGTTCGTTGCGCTTTCTGTTACGCTCATGTCGAGCATCCCTGTTGGCATCGGTCTCATCCGCGGGTGCTTCAGCAGACAGCTCGTCTGCGGAGATGTCTTCAAGGTACTTGTCTTGTGCCGTCCCTGAAGGTCCTGGCGTGTCGCCGGATGCCATGAAGACTTGGCGATCAGGGTTGCCAAGACTGGAGTCGGAGCTTGCCACCTCAGTTGGAGTGTACGAGTCAGCTCGAGCGAGTGGTGTTCCCTCCTGGAACGGAAGCGAGTCGAGGTAGGCGACGTAGCGTGAGTCTCCGCTTATCAGGTCGGCGGGCTTGCGATCTGGCCAGTAGACAAATCTCCCGGCAGGCGTGGACATTATAACCAGCCCAGAAGCTGGCCCTGATAAGGGTTGCTCAGTAGTGTTGTCCTCGGACTCGGGATCCTCAGAATCCGACCCGAAGTCGAACTCGTACGCGGAGTCCGAGTAGAAGCCGGAGAGGGGGTTGGAGTCCGAAGCGTGGCCGGGGGCGGTGTCGGAGTCTGAGTTGTACTCGGGAACGGGCTCCTTGCCGGCCCGGCGCGAAGAGGGAGGCTCCGTGCGGGCCCTGCTGAGGTTGCGGGGGCCACGCGTGGAGCGCTCACTGGGTGATGCAACCACATGCATTGGCTGAGTAGCCGGCTCGCATGCGATAGCCCACGGGGACGTCGAGTTCGAGTTGGAAGCGGACCCGAGCTCGAAGTCGGCGTGTTGGTCGAAAAGTGAAATTTCGCCGAACTTGCCGGCAAGTTCGCCCGTGACAACTTCAGGAAGCGTTACGAAGCCGGTCTCCGGGTTGGGCGGCATGGTGAGGCGGCGTTGGAAGGATCCCGCGCCGTCGGCAGTGCAGACCCAAGTGCCGAAGACGATGGTGTCGCCGCGGTTGAAGGCGACAGTTGGCTTGATGTAGACGAGGAGCCGTCGAGTTCGCCATGTGATCTCGGGCGAGAGCCCCTCACCGGCGCGCCGGTGTCGGTGTTTTAGACCGGCAACCTACTAAGGGGAGTACCCGAAGTAGATGAATGTGGCCTCGCCGAGATCGATAACTCGAAGGAAGAGACACGTGGCACACAATTTAGACAGGTTCGGGCCGCGAGGTGCATAATACCCTACGTCCTATATGCTGCGTAGCTCTAGATTGATTGAGTACGATTACAAGATGATGCAATTCTACACCGTGAGATGAGATGATCTAGAGAGGGGTCCCTGCCTCGCCTTATATAGTCCGGGAGGCAAGGTTACAAGTCGGTTTAGGGAGAGAGTACTAGTCGAGTACGTCTAGGAGTCTTCCATACAGTGCGGAACATGTACAGCTTCCTAACCAAGTACTTCTCCTCTGTAGTCCTTGTGCTTCACGTCATCAGGTGCCGTGCAGCGCAAGCCGGGTAGTCCCAGGGGCCCACCGAGTAGTCGGTCCTGGTACCCACCGAGGTAGTGGGCCCAGGGAGGTCCATACGACAGGTACGATCTCTCCATGCAAGTGAATTTCAGCTTGGTTACACAACCATGCTTAGTTGAATGCAATGATGAGAAAGGCTATCGGTGGGGAGTTGGTTAAGTGGAATGCCACTCGATTAGGGACCAACTACATGTTTTTGATTAGCATATTTCGGAAACGCCAGGGTTTCAAGCTGTAACGACCCGTCTCCCTGAGGCCGGGCCCGCCTACGCCTGACAGCTCTCTAGGACCCCAAGAATATCTTCACAGACCAACACATGTCTTTTCTGCGCACTTTGTCCTCACTCATGCACACCCGTGAAGGACTTCCCGGTTGGTCACCCATCGCTCCAAGCCAAGCATGCTTAACTTTGGAGTTTTTCGTGATGAGCTTCCGGAAAAGAAGTTACAACTTATTGGTATGAGTATCCTTATCAATCCTATTAAGCCTTGGGCCGGGATATCACATACACCCCTTTTAGAAGATCAACGTCCTCGTCGATCAACCCCAATCCAGGAACGTCCTCTCTTGGCCACGTCCGTCGGTTCGGTGCCAGCGCATGTGCCATGCTGTGTGACCACTCAGGGCCCACACCAGCCATGCACACCATGCTTGCACAACTACGATCACACGCGCCCGTGAAACCGCGAGAGTCGGCTCTGATACCATTTGTAACGACCCGCCTCCCCGAGGTCGGGCCCGCCTACGTCTGGCAGCTCTCTAGGACCCCAAGAATATCCTCACATACCAACACATGTCTTTTCTGCGCACTTTGTCCTCACTCATGCACACCCGGGAAGGACTTCCCGGTCGGTCACCCATCTCTTCAAGCCAAGCATGCTTAACTTTGGAGTTTTTTGTGATGAGCTTCCGGAAAAGAAGTTACAACTTATTGGTATGAGTATCCTTATCAATCCTATTAAGCCTTGGGCCGGGATATCACATGTTGTGGTAGAACCGCCCAATTTAAATTAACTTAAGTGTGTAATCACTGTCCACACAGTAATTGTGCAATAACACACTTAGGCTAACTCAAATCCGGTAGTCTGTCGAGTGTCCTCGGAACAACCCGAATCATCCACAAACAACTTGTTTCACGACTGTACATCACAATCGCTTCCATGATGGACAAGCACCAACATCCATTACATTTTTACATAAATACAGGAGGTATGATTTATTACAAAGCATAGATTGAAACAAACTTAAGTGCAAGTCAGGGTACTAAGAGTTTAAGAACAAACCAAGATAGTGAGTAGATAATTATACAACTCCAACTAGGTTTCAGCTAAACATCTAGAGACCTTATAGATGTTTAGTTCTTCGGGATCTCTTCTTCAGTAGAGAGGCTAAGCTGATGAGTCTCTGGAAAATCACAACAAGAGAACTCTGAGTACAAAGGTACTCAGCAAGACTGACCCGACTAACCAATATAAATAGATATCATCAAGGGGTATGCTAAGCTTTTAGTGGACTGGATGACTCAACATTTTGCAAAAGGGCTTACTAATGGTTCATCCTTATTTTGTGATTTTATATTCAATTTAGTTTTCCTCAGCATCTAGGTGACAAAATTATGTTCCATACCAGTTGTACTACTCAAACAACATATATATGTATATATAAAGGAAAACTTCATTTCTCAGGCATGACTAGCAACATTGCATAACAGTGATCAAGCGCATTCATAACCGAGAATTGCGGCGATCCGGACCGATTTACATCCTGCAGGAGATACCTAATTACCAGCTGCGCACAACTCATGACACTGCACGCGACAAACTGACCATCAATTGTATTCGAGGATCGGAACTGGAATTACCCGAACCCAGAGGCGCACCTCCACATGGGACCCCACATCTGGCCTGATCACCAATGTGAGTTTCAGGCTATGCCCCTACCCTTCTCCTGCTCGCCAAGCACAGGTACAGACCATTTCCAATCCACGACACAATTAACGCCAGTCTTTGCTAGTCCCATAACAAGTAAGCAACCAGGTAAAGATCACTTGATCAATAGTTAAAACCACGACAAGTCCTTAAACAAATTATAACTCAGTGGACAGAACTACTATCACTAGCTTCTGCCCACTTATCAAAAATCAAGCCATTTCCTTGCATAAGAGAGAACCAAATTAACCTTAGGTAAACAAGGTGGAGTTACTTCTAAGTAACAACTAAGCAAAGTTAAGCATAGGATACTTACTAAACATTTTAAACAGGAGCAAAGATGTCCTAAAACAAGGATGGATCATGCATAAGAAAATTGGTTTCAATCAACTCCTAGATTTAATGCACAATCACGAAATAACCAATAAATTTGTCATGAATAGCATTTACTGAAAATAATGGGTATAGATGCTCTGAGGCTTGCCTTGGTTCCCGACTGAGTTAGTGTCTTCAGAAAATCCTTCACCCACGGGAACCACTTCAATGATCTCCTTAGTCTCCTGGCACTCTTCAGATATCTCAAAGAAATCCACATCATGAGCTTCAGTATCTAACAAAGGATGCAAGTTAGAGCTAGATATGCAAAAGCTTTCTCAAACAATTTCTTAACTTTTTATCAATCTTCCTAGGGTTGAAAAGCTTTAATGCATAAATGAAAATAAAACAAACATAAACAAGGTTGGTGCTTTTCTGTATTTGGACATTGCTATAAGTTGGAAAGAAATAATTTGAAAACTGAAATTTAAATTTAATCTAAAACTTCCTAGATTTCTCAGACAAAACACCCATAAAAACTCTTCTTCTCAACCAAGGTCCCCTAGGGTTACAAACAGGTCCCTGAATCTCGCAACTAGACCCTCAGGTTTTACAAACATGCTCTTGGGACCAAGCTCGGTGGTGTTCTGGCTGCTGTCAGGGTTTTCCTGCGATGACAAGCTCATGGGTCGACTCAACTCAACAAGACAAACCTACAGGTGGTGTTGGTTGGCTGGTTTAGGTTACAGACGACCAGGAACGGCGACGGTGACGAGGAATAGCAGCGCTACTGTTAGCGGTGGTGCGCGGCTCAACGGCGGCGAACTGACGACAACCAACAACACTAGGAGCTTTGCCATGTCCAAGAACACAAGAGGCTTTCCAGAACCAAAGCTTTCCATGCCCGGAGCTAAGAGCTCCATGGCGACGGTCATGGCGAGAGCACACATGGCGACGACGCTCAAGCTCTGGCCAACTCTGACCACTATGACATCAACAAGGACGACCAACACGAGTAGTAGCACATGTGAGGACCATGTGTGGTTCGAGGACCGGTGGATGGTCGCTTCCTTGTGTGATGAGTGATTGACAACGTTGTGTGGACCGATTCTTGGCTAAGTATTGTAGGTGCGAGGTTGCGGCTTGACTCGTGTTGGTGCGAGGTGAAGAACAAGCGCGAAAGGTCGTTGCCGGTGAGGCCTCCCGGGTGTGGAGAAGACAAGTAGGCTTCGTTCGAGGGACCCGGTGGCCGGCGGGGGTCAAGTGCGGGCCGCATGGTGGCATGAACAAGCAAGATGAAGTCGTGGACGGTTTCTTGGTAGAGCCTCAAAACCAAGGTCGAGCCGGGACTACGTGGGAGCCGAGTCATGAGTGGAGATTGGCGGAGGCTACACCGAGTTCGCGGGGTTTGCGGTGGTTCACCGTAAAACCACCGGGTTACTCGGTTGAGCCACAAAACCGAGGCCGAAGACTCGACGAGGAGGTGCGGCCACCCGGGCCGGTTCAACCGCCCGGGAGGGGCGGTCGGACCGCCCGGGGCCGGTCGGATCCACCGGGCCGGTCTAACCGCCCGTGGGGGGCGGTCGACCGCCCCGCCGCCGGCGCCGAGAAGCTTCGAAGCGGAGGACACGCGTCGGGATCGCAAGGCGTGCGTCGAGGCTACGCGAGGTGCGGTCGCCGGGCATCCGTCCGATGGTGAAGACATCAAGAATTCCAAATCCGCCCTTGAGGGGCATGTATCCCTAGTTATTAGAGAGGGGCATTTTAGACATTCGGTTGCGGCTATATAACCCAAGAGGTGAGAGGTTGGCAGCCAACTCTTGGAACCCTAGCTCATTTGGTTTTTCCATTTTCGTTCTCTATTTTCCCTAGGTTTTTTAGAAGGCTAGTTTGAGAGCTTCATGTGAGATCTAGAGAGAGGGATGGATGTTTGGGTGGCAAACTAGACCTTGTACGAACCATTCATGGCATGTATAGAAGGTTCGGCGTGGTTCTTCATGGTGGTTTTCCCGTCTCTTTTGTGTTGATTTTCGGAGCTCTTTTTGGCGGTGTTTTGAGGACGATTTCTTGGGGTTTTTGGTGGGTGTCACGTATGAGGTTTTTGTGCCTCTTTGGTGGTGACTTTGCCCCCAAATCTCCTTTGAATCGGACTCGATTTGGTGGTTTTCGTTGGAACTCGAGTTCTTGACCTAGAGAAGCGATTTCTTCGATTCCTCTTGATTGTGAGCGTTTCGGGTTGATTCCTTTGAGGAAGAGGTTGCCCGGGAGGTAACCCGGCTATCCCCGAAGTTTGGCCGCAATCCGTGGAGTGATTCGGGAGATCGGGCGCGAGGAAGTTGAGGTTTGACCCGCGGGTTCGTTTTTTCGGGAAGGGGCGGTCTAACCGCCTACGGGGGGGCGGTCTAACCGCCCGGGATATTTCCGGTCAAAGTTCTGTTTCGCCGGATTTTCCTCTCGTGAGTTTGTTCGCCTTGATCGGAGGAGTGTCCGGGTGAAATTTGGGGTCGTTCTCGTGCGGTTTGCTAGGTGTTCTTGGTCGGGGTTCGTTGCGGGTACGGGAGGTTAGACCGCCCCGGGTAGCCGGTCTAACCGCCCCTAGGCCCTTGGGTGAAGTTTTGGTTTTCGCCAAGATTTTTTCGGTAGCTAGCATGGCCTTGACCAGAGATCTCTGTTGGTGAAACCGTGGTGTGTTTTGGTGCTCGGAAGAGGCGTTTCGGAGGATTTCTTGGTTGCCGGGTGGAGGCGGTCTAACCGCCCCCTATACCCGGTCTAACCGCCCCCTGCGGTTAGCCGGATTTCGAGTTGTTTCCGCCTTGTCGGTGCTGCGTGTGTGTTGTGGTTGCTGGTAGAGTTTGTTCCTAGGACCGGTAGCACTCCGGTGGCTACGTGGTTTTGGCAAACGGGAGGTAGAAGTGCGGAGCGTGTGATTTCGGGGGGTTCGACCGAGCTAGTTCGTCTTGTCGGAGTTTCAATCTCCCTCGAGAAGAATTTTTATCGGCTCCCATTCACTCCCCCCCCTCTCTCGGTCGCCTTATCGGTCCTTCAAGTGGTATCGAGCCGGTTCGGGTCTTTATTGACTCTAACCGTCTAAGATCCAAGGATGGCGTACCGGGAACGGGGTTCGGGTCCTCCACACTTCGATGGCAAGAACTACCGGATGTGGAGCAAGCGGATGGGTGCGTTCCTCCGCGGAAAGGGTCGGTTGCTTTGGGATGTCACGGTGGACACGGGCTATGTCCGACCGATGGATTTCCTTGCTCCGGGGTCGAGGGACGGATTCGACGCCAACAATAAGGCGGTCGACTACTTGTTTCGTGCTTTGTGTCGGCCCGAGTTCGATCGGGTGCACACCGAGCACTTGGCTTGTAGGATTTGGGCGGTGTTGAAGGAGGCTCATGTTGGGAACGCCCGGGGTTCGGGCACGGTTGTATGCGACCTACCGAGAGAGAGTACGAGAACTTCACTCATCTCCCCGGTGAGTCCATCGATGCCTTGTTCCGAGAGGTTCACGGTGGTTGTGAACAACATGAGGGCCAATGTGGACGTGCTCCCGTACGATGATCATGATAGAGCGGTCAAGCTCTTACACTCTTTGGATCGTACGATATGGGGCGGGAAGTTCGAGGCCATAGTCGAGTCGGAGAGGTACGATACTCTGACGGTGAACGAGCTGTTCTCAAAGCTCAAGTCGGCTGAGGTGGATAGGGGCATGACTGCCAAGCTCGAGGGACCGACTGACTCCCATAGTCTTGCCCTCGTTGGTGGTTCCAAAGGAAAGACTAACTCTAACCCATCCACCAGGATGTTCTCGTTTTCCTCTTTGATGTCTATGCCAGATGAGGAGTTTGATGACCTTGGAGAGGACGAGCTGGCGCTGTTGACGAGGCGGTTCGAGAGGCTGCACGAGAACCGCGTGAACATGAGGAGGAACACGAGGACTTGCTTCCGGTGCGGCAAGCCGGGACACTTCGTCGCCGACCGCCCGGAGAAGGCCGAGAACAAGGACGGCTACAAGCACAAGCCGAGGAAGAACGATGACAAGTACCGTTCGAGGCGCGACCACAAGAGCAAGCACAAGAACAAGTACAAGGACGAGCGACGATCGAGGAAGAAGGAGGGCCGAGGCAAGGCCCGAGCGATGGTTGGAGCGAGCGACGTCGACTCCGGTTCCGCGTACTCCACCTCGAGCTCGAGCGGCGAGCCGAAGACGAGGGAGATCGCCGCAAGAACAAGAGGTCGTCCAAGAACCCGAGCGGGCCGAGCCGCTTCGCGAGAGATGGCTTCGCACCATGGCGCCGAGCTCCGGCGAAGCAAGAAGAGCACACGGAGCGACTCGGACTGCGAGTCCGACGACGAGGTGCGTGATGAACTTCCTTTCTTGCGCCGGGAGAATGAGAGGCTTGGCTCTTTGCTTGATAACCGTGATGACATGCTTAGAGAGGCCAAGAAAATGAGGAAAGAGCTTAGGGCTTCACTCGAGGATGCTAGGACTAGAGTGGCCGAGCTAGAGACACGGGTGCTTGATAGCAAGCTTGAGATCGATTCGCTTAAGGCTAGCCCCGTTGTTGCCGATGAAAATGATTGTGCTGATTGCTCCATATTCCTTGCCGATCTTGCTTTGTTTAAGGAGAAGCATGCCTCCAAGTGTGAGGAACTAGATGTACTTAGGGTTGAAGTGGCCGAGCTTAAGTAGAGACCGCTTTGCTAGGTGCTTGCACTTCTTGCCCCGTTTTGCATGCTAAGATTGATGAGTTGCATGCTTACACTAGTTCGCTCGAGGCTAAATTGAAGGAACCCATGCCTACATCCTGCTCTACTTGTGAAATGCATGCATTGAAAAATTTGGAGCTTGCACATTATGTTGATCGCTTGCGGGATGAGAATGATGACTTGAGGAAGTTGATGGGTTGGTTGTCCGGTCATGAGCCTCGGTTGAGGATGATGATCGAGGCCTTTAAAAGGCAAGATGGTGAGGGGCTTGGGGCAAACAAGGTTGGTGAAGGAAGTGGAGAGAATATCCGGAGCCACCAAAAACCCACCACAAAAATGATTTCCCTCCAAAACCCAACCATCTTAGGAACCGACTAGACACAACCCCGCCTCCACCTATATTTCCTACGCCCACAAATGATCTCCAAAAGCCCATCAAGTTTGTGAGCACTTCGGGGAAAGTGTTCTTTGGGAAAGTGAGAGAGAAGGCAAGTGAGGAGAAATCGGTGGAGGAGTTGAGTGGAGAGAAACCAAGCGAGCGGCCCCAATCCAAGCCAAAACCTAAGCTTGTGAGGTTCCGTTGTGGCCATTGTGGGAAGGAGGGTCACAAGGATGAGTTTTGCTTCAAGAGGAAGCGGGAAGAGAGGATGGCAAAGGAGTGGGCGAACAAGGATAGGTACAACCCTTCCCATGGTGTACCTAAGCCTCGTATGCCACTACCCGGGGGTAAGGCCGTGGTGAGAAGTGTTCCGCATGGGGAGATGCGAGTTCCCGCGGCCCGAGGAGCCGTTCGGGAGAGGGCGGTCGGACCGGCCCGGCTAGGCGGTCGAGCCGGCCCAACCCGGAGGGGGGCGGTTAGGCCGGCCCGGCTAGGCGGTTTAGCCCGCCCCCGGCACTCGGGCGGAGTGGTTTTCGAGGTGGTGAGTCGAGAGGTTTTAGGTCCGGGAGGTGGAGTTGCCGGTGGTTGGTCCGGAGAGACGAGCGGGTGGTCGGTTGCTAGGCATTCTCCCCCTCGAGGTCACTACGGGGATGGGAGGAGTCGTAGCTTTGAGAAGGAGAGGAGGGACGCTCCGCGGATTGTGTTCCGTGGTTTTGGTCCTCCTCCAGGCAGTGAGGGGTGGTTCCCTCGGAGTGGTTACCGAGGTGGTGTTCGTGGAGGTAGCTTTGGTAGGAGAGATGCTTTGGTTGGTGCTAACCCCACTTTCGAGCAAATGGCTCGGCACCGGTTTTCCTCTTTTGGTACTAACCCCGATCTTGCCGAGTCGTTTGTTCGCTCACGTGCTTGTTTTTGAATTTCGGGTGGGAGACTTGAAGAACATTTGGTTGATTGACTCCGGTTGTTCGAGGCATATGACCGGAGACGAGGGGGTGGTTCTCAAGTCTCGTCCGGTGGTGACGAAGAGGTACATCACCTTTGGGGACAATGGGCGTGGGCGTGTGCTTTCGAAGGTGAGATAAAAGTGAGTGACAAGATCACTGCGAGGCGTGTTGCTCTTGTTCAATCAACGGGGTACAATTTGCTTTTCGTGTCTCGGTTGTTGGATGAGGGTTTTGAGGTGTTGTTTCGGCCAGGTGGTTCTCGGATTGTGGACTCTCGAGGGGACCTTGTTTGTATGGTCGTTCCCGAGGGGTCAGGTGTTTCGTGCTGATTTTTCTCAGTCTTCGGGTGTTGAGCGTTGTTTCTTGGCTGGTTCTTCGAGTGAGTTGTGGAGGTGGCATAGGAAGTTGGGTCACTTGAGCTTTGACCTTTTGTCTCGCTTGAGTAAACTCAATTTGGTCCGAGGATTGCCACGGTTGAAGCTTGAGAAAGAGTTGGTTTGTGCTCCGTGTAGGCATGCCAAGATGGTGGCCTCTTCTCACCCGCCCCTCACCGATGTGATGACTGAGCGGCCATGCGAGCTGCTCCATATGGACCTTGTTGGCCCGGCTCGTGTGCGATCGCGGGTGGGAAGTGGTATGTCCTTGTTGTGGTGGACGACTTTTCTCGGTATGCGTGGGTGTTCTTTCTTGAGGAGAAGGGGGAGACGTTTGGTTTTGTTCGAGATCTAGTCTTGAGGTTGAGGAACGAGAGGCACGGAGATGCCATACGAGCTATCCGCGGTGATAATGGCTCGGAATTCGGGAACTCTCGTTTTGAAACCTTTTGTCATGACTTGGGTCTTGAGCACCGCTTTTCGAGTCCGTATACGCCTCCCCGGAATGGTGTTGTGGAAAGGAAGAACAGGACCTTGTGCGAGATGGCTCGGACGATGCTTGATGAGCATAGGACTCCGAGGAGGTATTGGGGCTGAGGGCGGTGAATACCGCATGCTATGTGTCGAACGAATATACCTCGAGTGCACAAGAAGAAGACATGCTATGAGTTGATGCATGGTCGCACACCCAAAGTGAGTCACTTCCATGTCTTTGGTTGCAAGTGTTTTATTCGAAGAAGGGCGGGGAAGTTGGATAAGTTTGAGGCTAGGTCTGTCGATGGCATTTTCTTTGGTTATGCATCTCATTCTAGAGCATATCGTGTGCTCAATCTTGAAACTAACCAAATCGTGGAGACTTGCGAGGTAACCTTCGACGAGACAGAGCCACGTAGTCAGCTTGTCTTTGAGTGTGTAGGTGATGATGAGCTAGGCGAGGAGATCTTTCGGGGAGGAGGAGCATGAACATGGTGATGATGAAGATGGCGGTGCGGTGCCCCCGGCCTGGACATGTACCCACTACTTCGACTACGATGATGGATGGACCCTCTCGCTACACCTACGACGACAAACCAAGAACGAGGAGAAGGCGATGTTGAGGGGGAGGTAGCTTCGAGGCGAGAACCTCCCCGGCGAGTTCAAGTGGATCACCCATCTTCGAGGATCATCGGCGACATGAATGAACGCACTACACGGTTGAGGGTTCGAAACAATTCCCATTTTGCTCATGCTGCGTTTGTTGCTTCTTTTGAGCCCAAAGACATTGGACACGCACTATCTGATCACAATTGGGTTAACTCGATGCATGAGGAGTTGGAGAACTTTGAAAGGAATCAGGTGTGGGAGTTGGTTGACCCTCCCCCAGGGTGTAAGCCGATTGGTACAAAGTGGGTGTGGAAAAACAAAGAGGGAGAGAAGGGTGAGGTTGTGAGGAACAAGTCGAGACTTGTTGCCCGGGGGTTCGGTCGAAGGAGGGGATCGACTACGAGGAGACCTTTGCTCCCGTAGCCCGTTTGGAGGCGATTAGGATCCTTCTAGCCTTTTCTCGTGGCTAAAGGGTTCAAGTTGCACCAAATGGATGTGAAGAGTGCTTTTCGAATGGAGTGTTGGAGGAAGAAGTGTATGTGAGACGACCTCCGGGGTTTGAGAGTGAGAAGTACCCCCACCGGTGTACAAGTTGAGGAAGGCGCCGTATGGGTTGAAGCGGGCGCCTAGAGCTTGGTATGGCGAGGTTGAGGGGGTTCTTGTTTGAGAGAGGTTTTGAGATGGGGAAGGTCGATCGGACCTTGTTTTTGCCGAGGCGGGGGCGGAGATATCCCGATTGTGCGGGTGTACGTGGATGATATTGTCTTTGGTGGCTCGTCTAACTCTCTTGTTGCGAGGTTTGCGGATGATATGAGCGGGGAGTTCGAGATGAGTATGATGGGTGAGTTGCGGTTCTTCCTCGGGCTACGGATCAAGCAATCAAAGGAAGGAACATTTGTGCACCGAGGCTAAGTACACCAAGGACATTGTGAGGAAATTCAAGATGGAGGACTCCAAGGCTATGACGACGCCGATGAGTACGACTACGGCTCTTGATGCGGACGAGGAAGGTGAACACGTGGACCGGAAGGAGTGCGGAGCATGATCGGGTCACTCCTCTACTTGACGGCGACGAGGCCGGGACATACGGTTCTCGGTGTGTCCGTGCGCTCGTTTTCAAGCGTCTCCGAGGACTTCGCCTCGGCAAGCGGGAAGCGAATTTTCGGGTACTTGCGTCACACTCCCGACTTCGGCCTTTGGTACTCCGCGTCCTCTTCTTTGGCGCTTCATGGCTTTTCAGACACGGATTTTGCCGGGTGTCGGTTGGATAGGAAGTCCACTTCGGGACTTACCGAGTTTTTGGGTTCTTCGTTGGTGTCCTGGTCTTCTCGTAAGCAGTCGAGTGTTGCTCAATCCACGACCGAAGCCGAGTATGTTGCCGCTCGCTAGTTGTTGCTCTCGGCTCCTTTGGATCACCTACACCATGAGTGACTTTGGTGAGGAGTATACCCATGTCCCACTTCATTGTGATAGCACCGGTGCCATAAGCGTTGCAAAGAACCCGGTGCTCCATTCCAAAACCAAACACATAGAAGTGAGGTATCATTTCCGAGAGACAACGTAGAGAAAGGGAAGATAGCTTTGATCCATGTACCCACACATGACCAACTAGCCGATATTTTCACCAAACCCCTAGATCAAGCAACTTTCACTCGTTTGCGGGGGGAACTTGGTGTGTGTTTAATTTCTTGAGTTGGGTGTGTGGGGGGCTTTCTTTTGCCGGTGGTGTCGAGCCCGTTTTGCCTCCCCTCGAGGAGCCGGTTTGTAGCATATGTATAGCTTTCGTTGGTGCATTTCTTGCATTTCGCATTGCATATGTAACATGATGTATAGGCATCCTTGTATCTTAGATTGCATGCATTTTGTATCATATGCATTATTAGGGAAAGCTTCTCCTATATACAATGTTTACCATGGGTTGCTATATATGTTCTTGTGAGCTTGTTTGATATGCTACGGTTGGTTTGGCTTAGCTCTTGATGATCTTGATGAATGATCCATGGTTGATGGCTAATTTTTTGAAAAATGTCACATACATGCTCTCTCATGTGTAAATGCCTATATATGATCTTGACATGTTTTAGTGGCTTTGCTATGCTTACTTTGTGGTTGGATAGCTAGTTTATTGATCATATGGAGCCAAAGGCTCACTTGCCATCATGAATGTTTAGCCCTCTTGCTTAATCTTGTGGAGGGGCATAAGTTCCTTTTTGTCGCAAAGACATTTCATGTACCATTTACAAATCTGAAAATGAAATGAAAAATGCTTGGAAAATATGTTCCCATGTCATATGTGCTGAAATTAATTTGCTTTGGGTGCTAAACCGTTGCATGATGCCTACCAATGAGAAGTCTCATACATAGAAGTAGGCACATGGCTCGGTTGCTTTGACATGACATGAGGTGTTTTTGGGTGTTTATGATGGTCTTATGATTAGAATGGCTGTCCTAGCATGAAGTTTGAGTGGCTTTGCCATTTTGATATGTTTTGCTCATGTTTAGGTATTTGCTTGTGAGAGAGTAACTTTTCGCAAAATTACTAAAATCCTTTTTAGCCTTGTCCAATGGTTGTGAAACTTGGTGATCACGTAGTTAAGGTCCTTACGAACCTGTCGAGTATCTAACTTGCTCATTTGGACTTGTGTAGCTCCTTGTGATGAATTTTGTATATTCGAGAAGCTATATGTTGCAAGTTTTCGCATTTTGCCTTGATTCATGCATTGTCAACAAGGGGGAGAAGTTTGTGCATGTTTTGGGCACACGGGAGTGTTTGGAAGGTGTTCCAATTGTTTCGGGCAATTTTTGAGCAGTTTGGTGCGGGGCCGGTCTCTTTGGGCGGTCTAACCGCCCCCCCGGGCGGTCGGTTCGGGCGAGAGGCGGTCTAACCGCCACGGGCGGTGTGAGCGGGTTTTTGCTCTTTGTTGCATTCCCGAGTTGCATTGATGCATGTGTTCGGGGGGAGTGTCTTGTGGCTCGGGGGGGAGCTTGCATTTGTGCAGGGGGAGCTCTTTGTGGTGTTCGAGTTTTGCTTTGGTGGTTTGCGCTCTTTGCTTTGAGCTGTGTTTTGTCTCGGATGTGTCGAGCCGTTGCCCTTGCCTAAGGGGTCCGAGACTTGTCTTCTTCAAGTGATCTTGCTCTTTGCCTTTCTTTGGCTTTCGATCGCTTGTTGGGGTTTCTTTTTATTTGTTTCTTTTCTTTTCCTTTTCTCTTATGTTACTTCATGTGAGTGTGTTGTCAATGCACTCATCAAGGGGGAGATTGAGGACCATGTGTGGTTCGAGGACCGGTGGATGGCCGCTTCCTTGTGTGATGAGTGATTGACAACGTTGTGTGGACTGATTCTTGGCTAAGTATTGCAGGTGCAGGTTGCGGCTTGACTCGTGTTGGTGCAGGTGAAGAACAAGCGCGAAAGGTCGTTGCCGGTGAGGCCTCCGGGTGTGGAGAAGACAAGTAGGCTTCGTTCGAGGGACCGGTGGCCGGCGGGGGTCAAGTGCGGGCCGCATGGTGGCATGAACAAGCAAGATGAAGTCGTGGACGGTTTCTTGGTAGAGCCTCAAAACCAAGGTCGAGCCGGGACTACGTGGGAGCCGAGTCATGAGTGGAGATTGGCGGAGGCTACACCGAGTTCGCGGGGGTTTGCGGTGGTTCACCGAAAACCACCGGGTTACTCGGTTGAGCCACAAAACCGAGGCCGAAGACTCGACGAGGAGGTGCGGCCACCCGGGCCGGTTCAACCGCCCGGGGAGGGGCGGTCGGACCGCCCGGGGCCGGTCGGATCCACCGGGCCGGTCTAACCGCCCGGGGGGGCGGTCCGACCGCCCGGCCGCCGGCGCCGAGAAGCTTCGAAGCGGAGGACACGCGTCGGGATCGCAAGGCGTGCGTCGAGGCTACGCGAGGGTGCGGTCGCCGGGCATCCGTCCGATGGTGAAGACATCAAGAATTCCAAATCCGCCCTTGAGGGGCATGTATCCCTAGTTATTAGAGAGGGGCATTTTAGACATTCGGTTGCGGCTATATAACCCAAGAGGTGAGAGGTTGGCAGCCAACTCTTGGAACCCTAGCTCATTTGGTTTTTCCATTTTCGTTCTCTATTTTCCCTAGGTTTTCTAGAAGGCTAGTTTGAGAGCTTCATGTGAGATCTAGAGAGAGGGATGGATGTTTGGGTGGCAAACTAGACCTTGTACGAACCATTCATGGCATGTATAGAAGGTTCGGCGTGGTTCTTCATGGTGATTTTCCCGTCTCTTTTGTGTTGATTTTCGGAGCTCTTTTTGGCGGTGTTTTGAGGACGATTTCTTGGGGTTTTTGGTGGGTGTCACGTATGAGGTTTTTGTGCCTCTTTGGTGGTGACTTTGCCCCCAAATCTCCTTTGAATCGGACTCGATTTGGTGGTTTTCGTTGGAACTCGAGTTCTTGACCTAGAGAAGCGATTTCTTCGATTCCTCTTGATTGTGAGCGTTTCGGGTTGATTCCTTTGAGGAAGAGGTTGCCCGGGAGGTAACCCGGCTATCCCCGAAGTTTGGCTGCAATCCGTGGAGTGATTCGGGAGATCGGGCGCGAGGAAGTTGAGGTTTGACCCGCGGGTTCGTTTTTACGGAAGGGGCGGTCTAACCGCCTACGGGGGGGCGGTCTAACCGCCGGGATATTTCCGGGTCAAAGTTCGTTTCGCCGGATTTTCCTCCGTGAGTTTGTTCGCCTTGATCGGAGGAGTGTCCGGGTGAAATTTGGGGTCGTTCTCGTGCGGTTGCTAGGTGTTCTTGGTCGGGGTTCGTTCTTTGGGTACGGGAGGTTAGACCGCCCCCGGTAGCCGGTCTAACCGCCCCTAGGCCCTTGGGTGAAGTTTTGGTTTTCGCCAAGATTTTTTCCGGTAGCTAGCATGGCCTTGACCGAGAGATCTCGTTGGTGAAACCGTGGTGTGTTTTGGTGCTCGGAAGAGGCGTTTCGGAGGATTTCTTGGTTGCCGGTGGAGGCGGTCTAACCGCCCCCTATACCCGGTCTAACCGCCCCCTGCGGTTAGCCGACTTTCGAGTTGTTTCCGCTGTCGGTGCTTTGCGTGTGTGTTGTGGTTCTTTGGTAGAGTTTGTTCCTAGGACCGGTAGCACTCCGGTGGCTACGTGGTTTTGGCAAACGGGAGGTAGAAGTGCGGAGCGTGTGATTTCGGGGGGTTCGACCGAGCTAGTTCGTCTTGTCGGAGTTTCAATCTCCCTCGAGAAGAATTTTTATCGGCTCCCATTCACTCCCCCCTCTCTCGGTCGCCTTATCGGTCCTTCAACATGTATGACCTTCCCCAACACTCCAACAACAGCAAGGACTTCAGCAACACAGAGCTCCACAGACGACGGCGCTCACCAAGAACAGAGGTGACGAACTAGGGTTGAAGATGATGGTGGCTTGGTGCTCAAGGTTGAGGAGGCTGGACACTGACTTGAGGGATGGGTGGAGGGTTCTTGGGCGGAGGTCTAGGCGAAGTGGCTAGGTCGGGGGCGGACGGACAGCGGCGGTGCATGCCGGCGACCAGAACGACGGACTGAGCGGGGGCGACGGTGGAAACAGAGAGCGAGAGTCTTCCATGCGGTACCTATACAAAGTTTTACCGTCTCCACGCTGGAGCCAGCTCCTGCCTGTGTGCTTCGCGATGTCCATCCGTGCGGTCGGCACGTGGCGCGGTGTTACCGCCTCTGGCCAACGGCGGCGAACAGCTGCGTGGCAGCTCTGCCCCGAGCTCCCTTCCCCTTTTCTTCCACCTTTCCTTAGATTTCAATCCAATATTGTGCCTAGATTTGAATCTAAACATTGCAAAATCCTTTAACCAAAAATGTTGCCAAACCATAGGGCTTCAATCAATATATTTGAACTTTTGGTGATTAAGCAACGGATTTTGCAAATTGAGACCCACAACAATCGGCCTGCAGCCAACCTGGGCAAACTGAATGGCAACGACCCATTCAGTTTCGTCAGTTAACACCTCTAAGACAGTGACATAATTCCAACTTGGAGCTTCAATTAAAATTAGTAGCCCTTCCTTAATCTTTCAACCAATTCAACCATGCTAACCCTTGACCTTCAAACCTAATCATCAAAACTTGCTATATTTCATAGGAAATTACTCACAAAATACTTACCAACTTCCATGAACAATTCTGTTGTCGGGCAGCCCAGACTTAGAAAAATTTAAAGTCTGACGCCCAGGTTTAACAGACTTGAGTTCACGTTCTGGAACCTTCTCAAAAATTACTTATCTCTAATATCAAGCTCAACCAATGAGAGTATAAGTTCATCAAGGTACCAAGAACCCATTTTGCTACTGTGGAGCCATAGTTCTTAAGAAACATTTCTCTTAAATTGATTTCGAAGATAGCTACTCATTGGTGTTTTCAGACTTGTTAATTTCAGCTGAGAATTCCTGACAGCAATAGATTCAACTTTTGTGCCTTAACCAAAATAACTTGCTCAGTATTTCATTGATTCACAACTGAACCAAAATGTCCCACAAACATCCAAGTTTGATTGCACCTAAAAAATCCAAAGTTTCTATATGAAAGACTCCAGAATACAGTTCCAAGTTGGACATCTCATCACTAATTTCAGACTTAGAGTTTTTCAGATAATGGATAACACTCACATGGCTGAAACTTTGTGTTGACGTAAAATCAGCACCTCACGCCAAGCACACAACAAGCCGAAAAAGCTGGCTTAACACGCGTGGCCGAATCCGAAGCGTGCCAGTCAATTTTCCCTGAAACTGACAAAGGATGAAAACAGTTAGATAAAACCTGGAACTTGCCGGGAGGTACCAGACAGTTCCGTATTTACGGCTACAAAGCCAATCAAAACGACATATAGCTACAACAAGCTATCTGTCGGCAATCTGAACATCATTCGGAAACTGATAAAACATGTAAATAGGGTATAGCCGAATGCATGATGTAAGCATGATGAAAGATCGATCTTTATTTAAACAACATTGCAATACGTAACCATGACCAATTATCAAGGATAAATCACAATAAAATAAATAAAGGCGAAGCATGATTATAAATTTGCAATAAACATGCATGCATAGGCCAAAAGCACTAGTCTACAGCATGTCTAGGTACTTTCAAACCCGTCGAGCGCGACACCAAACAAGTTAATCCACCGCATGATACAACTTGTTTAAAATCACACCACCAACCAAGAATAGATCAATCCACTGCATGATACAATCTAAACATGGAAGGCTAAAAGCATACATTATTTAAAACAAACTCATGAACATGTTTCACTCGTGACAGAGTTGCCGAATACAGCTGTACAGCCGATTCGGGTTCCGTGGAGAAGGAACAAACTGTGCTAGATTAACACGCTTGAACCCGCAACACGTGGCAATCTAGATTGATTCGAATTCGGCTATTAAAGAGCACGTGACCCATGCACCACATCGAGTTAAGGATTTGAACATACATCATATGGATCGCAAACAAGATAGAGCCGAGTCTAGTCAATCTAAATTGGGCAATAAGAGTGTTACATGAATTAAACATAAGAGCAAAATTCAAAGCAACACATGGTAACTTAATGAATCTATTAGATCTTGCCAAATCTAATAGAGCCGATAACTAGCTCCAAGCTAGATCTTAGCCTACCGCATGGCTCATGATCTAACAAGAAAGCCCTCTTGAACCAAGCTTAAATCCACCGCATGATACTAAGCATGGTAACAAGACTACTTGCATCACGGTCTAAATCCACCGCATGATACTAGACATGATACAAGGTTGCCGGTACTTACGGAGGTCGACGGATCGATGGTTCCTCTCGAAGAACTCGACGACTCGACTAGAAGGACTCGAAAGTTGGCACGGGGCCGGTTTGTTGTGAAATTGTTCGATCCCTATTACAAACACTACGGGTTCATATTTATACCCTCGTTCTAACACGACTCCTAGTAGACCACGATTACAACATTTATTGCCTAAAATTAATGCCCCGGCGCCAATGTCCGTCTTGCATCCGTCATCAATTCGCTTCTTCTTTATATTCAAGCCACGTCATCACACATTCCCGAATGCTTCGTGAAACAGCTCCTCTGTCGAATAATGACGTACTCCCAACCGCAAACGTCTTTTACCGAATGCTTTGAGGAAAACCTCTCGCCGAATGGTACTTTCTCCAAACTCGTCCCACATGTCAATCTCTTTCCTGTACCAATTTTTGGTGTTAACATATGCCCCTTCAATTACGGGATAAAAGATGATTTTATTCCGAAATTGACCATAAATGCTCAACGTCCTCAGGCCGAATCCGTTCAACACCCGTTCTTTCCTCCTTCGAACCGTTGGAGTTTTCGCTCAGATCCAAACCCTAGTTCATCAAGCTTTCAAGCTCCAATCTTCAAATGGCGAACCAAAACCAAGCTCTTTAAGTAAATCTTATCCTCCTCAGGCTCATTCGGTATTTCTTTTCTTGGATCTCATCTTAAATTTTTCTTTTGCTCTCTCTTGTTCTTGATAGGCTCTAGCCACCGAAATCTTGATTCCTGTCGAGGATCAATCAACGTCTTATTTCCTCGGACCCGTAGGAATCTCCGATCTTTCTGAGTTCATCACAGCCGAATCCCAGATCCCCTTCAAGGCATCACTGTCGAAATCCCATGAATGGCAGGATGCTTTCAAGAACCGGCCCCTGCCCCCAATTGCAGGCTGGAGAAATTGGTACAAGAGGATGCTTGACGATGACAGCGCCAAGACAAGCAATTGGGACAGCCTTCGCATTCCTCATTGTTTAGAATTGTCTCTGGCTGAAACACCCAAAAACGAAAACCTTCTGATTGCAGCCTGCCATTTTTGGTCGAATGGCGCAAATGCCTTTCTCTTTGGACATGGGCCAATGTCCCCCACTTTGGCCGATGTATACATGATAACCGGCCTTGGAGTTGCAGGAACTGTGTATCCACACAAATACAGGGGCTCCTCCAGGCAAACAGGAGTGAGAACAGGGGTTGAATATAAGAGATATATCCAAAACTATATGTCTGATGTCCCTTTGTCTGATGTTGAATACAGAGCTTTTCTGAACATGTGGCTATGCAGATTCATCTTTTGTGGCAAAGCCAATGAGCCAACCCTGAACCACATTTTAATGACTGAGGACCTGGCTGCTGGTACCTCTATTCCCCTCGGGAAGTACCTCCTAGGAAGTGTCTACCATATGCTTCATCAGACCACCTATCTGATGCACACCAGCTGTTGACGGTGAAAATCCGTCAACCTAGCCATGAGTTTACCTTCGGTGTTGGCATAAGTTTTATACCTTATCCATTGGTACTAACCCCCGTGGTATAACAAGTTCACATGTACATGTCGGTTTGGGAGTTTAGTGTTTATGCAGGATTTTAGCGTTGAATGCAAGACTTTCAGGATAAGTTCATCAAGCACCTTATGACAAAACCTTGAAGCCCCGTACAAGTCATGCAATGAAGCAAACTTAACTCCAAGAAGCCAGGGACTTGATCCGAGAAGACGACAAACTCCGAGGACCTAAGCTGAAAAGTGCTGAATCTTGCAAGGCAAGGAGTTATGCCCAATTCGGAGAGAAACTGACGACATGGACCTACATGCAGAAGGGGGAAACATCCAGGAAGCAAGGGAACCGACGTAGAGCAAAGGAGGCCTCGGGCCGGGCTCGGATGGGCCCGAGCCGGCCGGTCTAGGCCGGTCGGCCCAACCCAGTCCAGGGCCCGTTCATCCCCTCCTTTGCCCTAGCCGCCATTCGGGCTATTTATAGCCCCCTGACCGAGAGCCACGCATCATCCAATTCGTCATCGGCCGCCGAGGAGCAGAGAAGAGAGGGACACCATCTCGGAGAGGAGAGGGTCGAGCTAGTTGACTAGGGTTTCCCTAGCCGACGTGGGAACCTTGCACGGAAGACCGCGTCGAGTTCCGGAGCTAGAAGCAAGATCAAGGAAGGATCCGGTGGTGATCTTGTGTATGTATCATTGTTATAGTTGAATTATCAAGTTGAATCTTTTCCTAGCGATCAAGTGTTTCCTCGAAGATTTCGTTTTTCGATCGGCTTTGCTTATTCCAATTCTATTCTCGAGATAGATTACATAGGGTGTTCTTGTAGCCGCGGTGGCTAGAGGTACACACCGGATCTTCCGAAAGAATCTCTACTTGTCTTTTGACTCGCCCTAGACTCCCCGCATGAGTAGGGATACGTTGTGACAGAACGGGGGTTCCGAAAGGCGGATGTTTTTGGATTTGGACGGGAAACCACGGTTTAAAGAAGCTTCTTATAAGATTCGATTTTCTAATTCTTCTCTTGCTTGGAACTTCAACAAAAGGCTTACCCCGATCTCTCTAGATTGATTTATCTACCCAATCTTACTTTGTTATCTCCGGTCTTTAGTAGATTAGATTAGTTTCGTGTCTTTCATCTAGATGCATTAGGGTTTCTTTTACCAAAGATTGGAGTTACTTGGCTTTACTAGATCAACTTTTGTGTCACACATTTGTTCCACGGATTCGATACCTTGGGTTCACCACTCGAGGGAAGAAGGGTCCCTTGACTACGACGGGAGACTTGTCCGCTTGCAAGTCTAAACGAAATTTGATACAACTATTAACCGTCAACACCAGCCAAAAGATTTCCTGTGTTAATGGCCCTTGGTGGTTTGTTCAGATGTGACTCCAATTATATATGCACCAGATTGTTGCTGTTGACCTCAATAATCGGCACTTCCCTTCAACCAATTACAAGGAAGGGGAAACCCAAAGCACTAAATGAAACGACCCGAATTTCCGCGAACGGAAACCCGACTCTTTGCACCTCCGTGATAGTCCCAGGAAGAGGCTATCACGTGCAATCCCTGTCTCAAGTGGTACAAATCCATACAACACGAAAATAAAAGAAGAATTACATAATATTATTATTACAACATCGAGTACAACTCTTCGGCACAAGCCGGTACAAGTCCAACGAGATCGAATCAAGAAAGGTAAAACACCTACGCGGTGGTTCTACATAAGCGAAGCGTCTCCGGCTCCACGAGCAAACTCGAGCATAGGACCGGCTCTAGTCTTCCCACCTTCGTCACAGAAGTTGTAGTCGTAGACGGTCACCGAGTCTGAAATGCCAGCATCTACCCGATAAGCGGGTAGGTCATGTCAGCTTCCCAACAAAGAGCAAAAGCGGTGGTTGAATCTAGTATGCATGGATAAAACCTATATTGGGCTGTAGAAAGTTATGCATGCAGCAACGCGGTAGCAACAATCAAGGTATGCAGAAAGCAGCGAGGTCCACACCTCCGGGGGGGTCCACACCTCTAAGGTCCACACCTCCGGGGTCCGCACCCCTCAACAAGGATGTCCACACCAAAGCACTGAATCACAACCACGATCCAGCTCCCAACTCTCATCTGCGATGTGGGGCCCACCTGCTCCTATCCCCACATCTCAACGGCCTCGGGCGGGCTCACACACTCGGGGGGAGAGAAGAAGCACAAGAAAAGAGTCTAGCCGGGTGAGAGATCGGAGGACCGTCCATAACCGGTGGACACGGACTATAGCTATAGGTTTAACACTGCGAGAGGTTGTACAACCGTACCCGCCCGAGTAGAGCCGGAAAAGGTGGCCGCCGTCCCAAACCCTACCATACGGCCGGAGTCCAAGTAAGTGGATAGTACCCTCCTCGCGTCTCCGAGTCCGGCGCGGCCCCCCCGCCGTAGAGCTCATGCGCCGGCCGAGGGGTCCCTCGAAGCCGTGGAACCCTTCCCCCGTCCTCGCGGGGCGAAGTCTTCTAAGGAGGAAAGCCGTCTCCCGACACGATCTCACCGATCCGCCTACGGGAGGGGTGCTATCCACTACGAGTCTCACCCCGCACCCCCCGCCCAATACAAGGCGGGCGGTTTGTACGGTAAAAGTCCACTGAAGCAAGGTCAACTGACGATCGGTCCTTAAGGGCCGAGAGCGAGCACTCACCATCTCCATCCCATCCGACACGCCGCCCGGGCGAGAGGCCAGATCGCATCTCCCCGAGGTAGGCGTTCACAAGTAACCAAATGGCTCGCTCTCACCAGTAACACGTCAAGGAAGAACACACCCAGAACTCACGCTAGAACACACCGAGATCCCCCACATCTCAGTCCAAACCCAGTGAACCATCTATAATCAAGCAACAAAAGTATGAATAGTTGGTATATGGGACTAGCTAGGGGTCTGTAGCTAGCCCCGAGGTAGGTAAAGCAAGGAATCAGGATATATCAAATAACAAGGCAAGGCTAATCAAAAGGCTATGCAATCCATCAAATCAAGTAACATAAATATAGCACTAGCAACTAATAGCATGCATGGGTTCTACATGGTTGGGAGTGACATGACACCTGCGCGGTAGTCGTCGTAGAGTAGTAGAGGTTGAGCGTCCTCTCGGGCAAAGTCGGGGTAGTCGCGTCTCCTCGGACGTCGCGGCTCGGGTCTTCAACAAGAACACAAGCCTACACGAGATGCGACGTGGAAATAAATAACGAGCATTCATCTAATGCAAAAACATCAATAAGAACCAATTTAGAAGATCCAAATAAACTCCGGGGTAAATGCAAGCAAGACCTTGGTTTAATTAATGAATATAAAGCAATTGGTTTTAAAACAAAAGTAGTTTAAGCAACTAGTTTTATATACTAGTAAACGGGGTAGGATCAAGAGTTAGTTCAAAGTTAGCTTACGGGTCTTACGGCTAAGATCTTAGGTAATCAAGCGCAAGCGGGGGAAAGCGGAGAGGCTGAGATCAAGCACTTGCTAGGTTTTAGCTCTTGGATGATCAAAGCGGTAGCGCGAAGGGTGACGAAAGCAGAGCGAAGTAAAGATAACTAGAAAAGGTATTATCTTGCCAAGATATGCGGCGACAGCTCAGACAGGATGAAAGGATCATCTTGTGACTGACATCGGGTGGCGATGAGGTAAAGTGTGTTTAAGAATGCTACGAGGCATGTACTGATGATGCGGCAACGTCCATGGCAAGGCAGCTAGGTTGCGGCTCGGGGTTGCCGTTCGTGAAGCGTGGCCACTCGCTCACGACACGGCCATCCATCACGGGCGACATCCGGCTTCAAGCACATGGCACGGTACACGCTTCACAACACATAGCTTCGTAGAGCGAGAAGCGGTTTAAGCGCGAAGCGGACAAAAAGGGGAGGCAAGGGTGTAGGAGAGGTAAGTGATGCAAACATGGGGTAGGATTCGTGTCCACGACATGTCAATGGCTAGTTGCGGGGCTCCGGCGTCCCGGACCCACATTAGCACGGTGGCGGGCGGCGACCATGAATTCTACACCATGAACGCGGGGTATAAAGGTCTCGGTTTAAGGGAAAGAGCGAGAGAAAGACAAGATGGCGACGAGGGCCTCAAAATTATGAAACCAACGCAAGTGGTTTCATAATTTTCGGAGCTCCGGATAATTAGTTATGAATCTTTGAAGGAAAGGGGATATATAAAACATTTATTAAAACCTTTTATAAATCGGAAAATAATTTTATTAAAATATTTCGACGTCGGCATGACGTCGGCCAGTCGGCAGAGTTTAGTGGGCCGATGTTGGGTCCAAAGTGTTAGTGGGCCAAAAGTGGCCCAATTGATTTGGCGCATCCGGCCCGAGAGATTGAAGTCTACCGAGCCACCCCGAACTCCTTTCCATGGTTCTACGGTTAAACATCTAAGTCGGTTGGGCTTGAACGGGCCTTAATGGGCGGCAAGCCACCATAGGCCCACCTAAGGGTTTTCGCCGGCGAAGTCCGGATTCGATCCTTGATTTCTTCGGGGTTCGCCCGCCTAGCGACCGTGGGATCTTCTCGTGGCTCAAGTGGCCGGGGAGCGCGTGTGGGTCCGTGTGTGTGGCTCCTACCAAGTGGGGTGAGGGGCGCACACAAGGTGTTCGATGAAACTCCTCAAAGGAACGGCGGGCCGCAAGGCCCGCCGGCGGCGAGGCTTGGCTACGGTGGTGGTGGCGACGCGTTCACCGCGCAGAGAGAGAAACTTGGCGCGAAGGCCGGACCACGGCACGAGAGCGGCGTCGAGGCGACACAAGCGGCTCGACGCGGGGTGTGCCGGCGCGTCGCGATGTAGACCCGGGGGTGCGCTCGCGGTGGGGGGCGGCGAGGAGCGGCGAGGCGAGGCGAGGGCGGCGCATCGGATTCGAGTGAGGTGGAGCATTGCGGCGAAGCAAGGCAGAGTAGAAGCGCAGTGCGAGGCACGAAGCGATGGCGGCGGTGCGATGGTCGGGCGAAGTGGCGCGGCTCCCTCGGCTTCAAAGGCCGGTGCACGGGACAGAGTAGATCACAGGCTCAAAGCCGAAGAGGACGGCTCGGCGGCGACTATGTTGCTGCGATGCCGAGACCAAGAGATCCGGGACGAGGCCGGGCGGGTAGAGGTGGACCGGGTGTGGTGCTCACCGGGGGCTTGCCGGAGTTTTACGAGCGAGGCGAGGAAGCAAGGCGGGGCCGTGGCGAGGTGACGCGGGCGGGCTCGACGTCGTGGTTCGGCTCACGGTCGTCGGCGGCGGCATCACACAAACAAGCAACGCATCGAGTCGTGTCCAAGGGAAGGTTGGGTAACCTCAATGGAAAGGGAGCGGGGAGCGACGGGTGCTTGCAGCTCACCTAGGGGCTTGACGGGCTGGCTCAACCATTCTCTCGAACAGGTTGCAGGCAAAGCCAAGGAAAACTAGAGCTCGTGTTCCCATGCCCAGCAGCGGTGGTTGCAGGGCGGCACCGGTGTGGATGGGGTAGCTGGCCGGTCTTCGCTTGGTGTAGCCGCACGAAGCTGCGGTTGGCACGGCCGCCGAACATGGCGACGTCGTGTCGAAGTTGTATATGGCTCCTTCGGTGGGGCTGCACCGGCGGCTCGTGGTGAGGTTGAAGTCGCGATGATGGCGTTATTGGCGAGAAGCGGCTCCGGTTGGCATGGCACCTTGCGGGCTTGGCATCGGCCGCGGGTCGGCGCGCGGCGGCGAGGGTGCGCGCTCCCGATGTGGCGAGGGTGGTGATGGCATGGCGCTCACAACCGGTGCGGGGTCGTCGTCCACGACGACGGCATCAAAGGTAGCGTGGACGACCTCATCTTCTTGGCGGCTCGCAGTGCTCTAGGCGCGGCACGGCGTCCTCGATTCCTCTCGTGGCGTCGGCGTCCTTCTTCCTTTGCATGTGCCGACGCAGAGGCTGCAAGATGGCGAAGGCTCGACGCGCTCCGCAGCTATTCGGCGCGAGGACGGTGGTGTCCCGCAGCTCCCGCGGTGACCTTCTCGAGCGCGTCGTGGCGCTCGGCTTCAACGGCGTTGGCGGCCTCCTCGACGTCGACTTCGGCGCGACGGCGCCGGCGTCCTCGCCGGCGCGGTGGCGCTCCACGCGACACGACACCGGCGGCTCGGCATGGTGGCGCTTGGCTCCAGCTCCTCTCCCCGGGCGCCCCTCTCTTCTACTCCTCTTGAGCGATGGTGCACAGGAAGGGGAAAAATTCCCAGGTGGCGGCGGACTCAGGAACAGATGGCTGCGGATGGATTTTTTAGGTGGAGGCTAGGGTTTGGGCGAGCGCGGGCGGCTAAGATGCAACACGGGGCGCGTGGCTCCCATCTGCGGACGCCGGCGCGACGCGGGGCGGCGCCATGGGCAAGGCCAGGGGCGCGGTGCGCCGCGGCCCTTGTCGCCATCCCGCGTGCGTCACGGGGAAGAAAGGGGAATAGTCTTCCCCGGGCCGACGCGTGGGCCCAGGTGGCGGTGAGAGTTAGGAGAGGGAGAAGGTTGGCGGGGTGGGGCGGCCGTGGAAGCAGCCGAACTGGGCCACGCGGTTCAGGGTGAAGCCTGATGGCTTGGAGTTGGGTTGAGGGGTCTCAGGCAGACTTCAATGGCAGAGATAGGGCCCAGTTAGTAGTTAGAGTTTAACGGGGTTTTTGAATTTAGTTTTGAAATAAGTTTAAACCTTAGGTTGAATTTGATTACTTTCAAATTCAAACACTCTCAAATAAAAACCAAATAAAACCTCAAAAAAATCCAAATCACAATTATACCGTAATTTGAAAATAATTTATATATGTCGTTTTATTTTATACGGGATTTAAGGTGTGAGGCTAGCAAATTGATTCGAAATTTGGTAGCACACATATTCAATCAAAAAGTTTTAAATTTTTGCGAAAACTCATACATGGAAAAACAATCAAATTTCGGTATGTTACATTCTACCCCCCTCACGAGAATCTCGTCCTCGAGATTAAGCTCATACCGGTGTGGTGAGGGTCTTCACTTCGGTATGCCCCCGTTTCGGCTTTAAGTTCAGCTTCCTAATGTTGATGTCTTTGACGATGGGGGTCTCCATTGACAGTGTCTTTATTCCAAGGTTTCGCTTGTGCTTAGTCCCAACATGTCTTGTTTCCAGGCGAGGGCCTCCGAAGCTAAGTGATTTTATGTCCTATGTCGGTAGCATCCATAAGCACTCTCCTAAATAATCCATATATCTCACGACTATACTTTGGTTCGAGCACGTGAGAAATTCCAACTATGTCCCTTATTTTAATCCATCTCTTAGTCCACAGTTAGATATCTTGGTTTTCCAAAGAATTAGTTCAATCACACTCCTATGGCGTGCACTCTTAGCAACTAGTTGAACCCGAGTGAACATAACTTCCTTCCAACTTCCTTCCTCTGAAGATCTAATAATCCTTACCAACTTCGTATGTCCCTCATGTTGTGATCCATCGTTCGCTTAGCACCTCCACTACTATTCTCGTTAGGGTGTTGGCGATATATGACATGTCCGAATAACTTCTGGTCATAAACACTATGAATGTTTACTTCCCATTCATGATAGTCCATGTTAAGAGGGTTATCTGCAACACCCTCGATGGTGTGAGTGACTCCGTCCATCCAATATCTCACACTAGTCCTTTGGTTTCCACTTCTTTAGATGGATCTTCTCACGGAAGTCACATCCATCTCACTCAAGCACGTTTAGCAACCTCAGGATACATGGTTGATGTCCTCCCTTAGGAAAACCATCGAAGCATAATTAATTCCTTAGAACGTCTGTAGTTATCATAACCTTGCGGAGGGATCGATTCACTTGTGCAGCCTTAGTGTAGACCTTGATCCTTTACCATTCCTTTTAGTTACTCCTCATGATGGTATTCTCACCTTTAGGTATCCCGGAAATATTCATGGCTATGGCTTTGCCATGCTTATTCAATTGTTCCAAATAATGTCACCCGTTTAGGTGAGCAATTTTCCTCACTTTTGCTCACAACCTCTTATTACCTATTTCCCAATAGGGTGGTAGGTTCCACCTGCGAGGTCGAGGTGATCACTTGAGTCCAGTAGTTATCAGAGAAATTCTCCTTCCCACTGATCCAAAGGTAGTGTCCCGTAGAGTTTCTTTGTTACTTGTTTATTCCGAAAGTGGGATCGACGGATCTTCACATCTTACTCCAATTATCGCCCTCATGATTGCCTTAGATACCCTTTAGGTATCCTATTCCAAAAGCACATCTTGTGGGGCGTAGTCTTCATTGCTTCCTCGGTAACTCCATTTCAACTACTTAGGGGTGTAAGAGGGATTAATCCAAGAAGAATGACTCTAGGATGACGACTCGTGTAGTGCAAATCGTATCTCCTTTGAGTTTAGTCATCCGAATCAAATCCAAAACCTCAACAATACCTTCCGGGGCGAGGTACCGTCTACTTAGGGATGATCCCTTATGCATGGATTCATTACTTTCGAACACATGGTCGAGGGTGCAGTTCCATAAAACATGTGCGATGATCCATCTGTGGAGAGTTCGATGCGCTTATATCCACTCCCTCGATATCTTGGGTTGTCTTCTGATATGTTAGTTGCTCTCATCAATGGATCCATTACCAAGATATGAGGTTACCATGTTCTTTCGAGTCTCCATACGGGTCAATTCGCGATTAGGAGAAGAACCTTATTGGCAACTCTGTATTGCATTAGCAAATTCCAAGGCGGGTCATTCATAAGATACTTCACGGAAGCTAAAGTACTCGAATAAAACTTCCTACATTGATTTTTGTTCCATATGGAGTACTTCATCTTTATCCGATAATTGAGTCCCGACTAAAATTATCCAAAATGCGTTGCTGACATCTTAGGGTACTCAATTGAGCTTAACCAATGTATGCCTCCGTAACGGTACTTGCGATTCCGAACTTCAAAGGTTGCAAATTCTTGAGGTACTCATTTTTCGATTTACGAACTCGAGTCCAATGTTCATAGGGTATCTCATCCAAAGTCCTGGTCTAATTTGATGAGGTTGCAAGAAATCCTTCACGTCTTCTCGTAGTTGGAGCTTGTTATGCTAGCTTGAGCACGTCGATCTTCATTTTGCTAGCTTGATCTTGTAGGATGGGTAGCTAAGGCCTCTAAAGGAGTCATCTAAAGATCTAGCAAGCATAAGCACTCAATACAATTTCACTCAATCATGAAGATGCATAACAACAATAAGACCAAAAAGATCCAATCACTCAAGCAATGCACCAAAACAAATGTGTTCCTCGAGGCCGACTCCTAAGACCTTCGGTGGTTACACCGGCGTAAGCATACTAGTATATCGTGGGCACTCGAGGGATTTTTCCTAATGTTAGGGATACCACACTTGAAAGAACACATGTCATCTGGCTTCGCACCGATCTTTCCGAAGTAAGTTGGTGAAACTCTTCTTCGTGCCGACTCTCATGGGATTATCCTTGCGAAGGGGGTGCTTTCGTCTAATTTAATCTATGCCGCCATGTTTCTCATTTGTTCCCATAGCAAGCATCCACGTTTCACACTTCTTACCGAGGGGAAATTCCATAAGGTCAATTATCCATTTGTTATTCCGAGCATGTGATGCTCGCTTGTAGGTTGGTACTAACTTGACCGTTCAATCAATTGGTCGCCTCCGTAGCTACGGCTCGTTTTAATATCTTAATCCTCTGCGATTCGGCTATCCATATCGCTTCGAGTCTTTGGGTCTTCATCCAACCGCCGAGCTACCAAGCATCTCGGGAGTCTTCGACTCCTACATCCAACTTTATGTGTGCCGGTTCCAAATAGTAGACCACGAGTTTCTTGCATTGGCATGCTTGAAGTTAAAGTCTTTACTCCTCGGTATCCTCGGAGTAGGCACACGGTGTCATCCAAGTCTGCATTTCAAGCAAGGGGTGGAAGGGTGCATCTTGTTGTTTTAGCTTCACTCGTATGCGGACTTCATGTGTTACGGGAGAAGTCCGATCAATCTTCGATAGATTGAGATCCAAGGTAGGGACAATCGTGTTGGCGTAAAATAGTCACATGGGATATTCCAAGTAAGTCCAGTAGACTCAACTTCATCTCATCTTCGTACTCTATCTTCATAGGTGTCACCGCGGTAGTTGTCCCTCTCTTGCATCGGACATTCGTCTGTAGAGCTGTAGGGTCTTGAAGCATGTGACATCTATTGTTCTCCTTAGGTCACCAACTGCGTGGAGAGGTTGTTAGTAAGTCGGTTAGTGAGAATTCAAGGAGATATAGTATATTTCAAGGGGTTTATATAGAAGTCAAGGGGTATATACTCAATCAAGGATATTCGGGCTATCCTAATCTATCGGCCGTTGCTAGGGCTCGTCCTACGGTCAAGTACGGCTCTGATACCACCTGAAACGACCCGAATTTCCGCGAACGGAAACCCGACTCTCTGCACCTCCGTGATAGTCCCAGGAAGAGGCTATCACGTGCAATCCCTGTCTCAAGTGGTACAAATCCATACAACACGAAAATAAAAGAAGAATTACATAATATTATTATTACAACATCGGAGTAAAACTTTTCGGCACAAGCCGGGTACAAGTCCAACAGGACTGAATCAAGAAAGGTAAAACACCTACGCAGCGGTTCTACATAAGCGAAGTGTCTCCGACTCCACGGGCAAACTCGAGCATAGGACCCGGCTCTAGTCTTCCCACCTTCGTCACGAAGTTGTAGTCGTAGACGGTCACCGAGTACGAAATGCCGGCATCTACCCGATAAGCGGGTAGGTCATGTCGACTTCCCAACAAAGAGCAAAAGCGGTGGTTGAATCTAGTATGCATGGATAAAACCTATATTGGGCCGTAGAAAGTTATGCATGCGAAAGCAACGCGGTAGCAACAATCAAGGTATGCGAGAAAGCGGCGAGGTCCACACCTCGGGGGGTCCACACCTCTAAGGTCCACACCTCCGGGTCCGCACCCCTCAACAAGGATGTCCACACCAAAGCACCGAATCACAACCACGATCCGGCTCCCAACTCTCATCCGCGATGTGGGGCCCACCGCTCCTATCCCCACATCTCAACGGCCTCGGGCGGGCTCACACACTCGGGGGGAGAGAAGAAGCACAAGAAAAGAGTCTAGCCGGGTGAGAGATCGGAGGACCGTCCATAACCGGTGGACACGGACTATAGCTATAGGTTTAACACTGCAGAGGTTGTACAACCGTACCCGCCCGAGTAGAGCGGGAAAAGGTGGCCGCCGTCCCAAACCCTACCATACGGCCGGAGTCCAAGTAAGTGGATAGTACCCTCTGCGTCACCGAGTCCGGCGCGCAGCCCCCCGCCGTAGAGCTCATGCGCCGGCCGAGGGGTCCCTCGAAGGCCGTGGAACCCTTCCCCGTCCTCGCCGGGGCGAAGTCTTCTAAGGAGGAAAGCCGTCTCCCGACACGATCTCACCGATCCGCCTACGGGAGGGGTGCTATCCACTACGAGTCTCACCCCGCACCCCCGCCCATAACAAGGCGGGCGGTTTGTACGGTAAAAGTCCACTGAAACAAGGTCAAGTGACGATCGGTCCTTAATGGCCGAGAGCGAGCACTCACCATCTCCATCCCATCCGACACGCCGCTCGGGCAAGAGGCCAGATCACATCTCCCCGAGGTAGGCGTTCACAAGTAACCAAATGGCTCGCTCCCGCCAGAAACACGTCAAGGAAGAACTCACCCAGAACTCACGCTAGAACACACCGAGATCTCCCACATCTCGGTCCAAACCCGAGAGAACCATCCATAATCAAGCAACAAAAGTATGGATAGTTGGTATATGGGACTAGCTAGGGGTCTGTAGCTAGCCCCGAGGTAGGTAAAGCAAGGAATCAGGATATATCAAATAACAAGGCAAGGCTAATCAAATGGCTATGCAATCCATCAAATCAAGTAACATAAATATAGCACTAGCAACTAATAGCATGCATGGGTTCTACATGGTTGGGAGTGACATGACACCGCGCGGTAGTCGTCGTAGAGTAGTAGAGGTTGAGCGTCCTCTCGGGCAAAGTCGGGGTAGTCGCGTCTCCTCGGACGTCGCGGCTCGGGTCTTCAACAAGAACACAAGCCTACACGAGATGCGACGTGGAAATAAATAACGAGCATTCATCTAATGCAAAAACATCAATAAGAACCAATTTAGAAGATCCAAATAAACTCCAGAGTAAATGCAAGCAACATTGGTTTAATTAATGAATATAAAGCAATTGGTTTTAAAACAAAAGTAGTTTAAGCAACTAGTTTTATATACTAGTAAACAGGGTAGGATCAAGAGTTAGTTCAAAGTTAGCTTACGGGTCTTACGGCTAAGATCTTAGGTAATCAAGCCTGCAAGCAGGAAAGCGGAGAGGCTGAGATCAAGTACTTGCTAGGTTTTAGCTCTTGGATGATCAAAGCGGTAGCGCGAAGGGTGATGAAAGCAAGAGCGAAGCAAAGATAACTAGAAAAGGCATTATCATGCCAAGATATGCGGCGGGCCTACGGACGGGATGAAAGGATCATCTTGTGACCGACATCGGGTGGCGATGAGGTAAAGTGTATTTAAGAGCGCTACGAGGCATGTACCGATGATGCGGCAACGTCCATGGCAAGGCGAGCTAGGTTGCGGCTGCGGGTTGTCGTTCGTGAAGCGGTGGCCCTCGCTCACGACACGGCCATCCATCACGGGCGACATCCGGCTTCAAGCACATGGCACGGTACACGCTTCACAACACATAGCTTCGTAGAGCGAGAAGCGGTTTAAGCGCGAGCAGCGGCAAAAAGGGGAGGCAAGGGTGTAGGAGAGGTAAGTGATGCAAACATGGGGTAGGATTCGTGTCCACGACATGTCAATGGCTAGTTGCGGGGCTCGGCGTCCCGGACCCACATTAGCACGGTGGCGGGCAGCGACCATGAATTCTACACCATGAACGCGAGGTATAAAGGTCTCGGTTTAAGGGAAAGAGCGAGAGAAAGACAAGATGGCGGCGAGGGCCTCAAAATTATGAAACCAACGCAAGTGGTTTCATAATTTTCGAGCTCCGGATAATTAGTTATGAATCTTTGAAGGAAAGGGGATATATAAAACATTTATTAAAACCTTTTATAAATCAGAAAATAATTTTATTAAAATATTTCGACGTCGGCATGACGTCGGCGGTCGACGAGGTTTAGTGGGCCGATGTTGGGTCCAAAGTGTTAGTGGGCCAAAAGTGGCCCAATTGATTTGGCGCATCCGGCCCGAGAGATTGAAGTCTCACCGAGCCACCCCCGAACTCCTTTCCATGGTTCGTTGCTACCGGTTAAACATCTAAGTCGGTTGGGCTTGAACGGGCCTTAATGGGCGGCAAGCCACCATAGGCCCACCTAAGGGTTTTCGGCCGGCGAAGTCCGATTCGATCCTTGATTTCTTCGGGGGTTCGCCCGCCTAGCGACCGTGGGATCTTCCACGTGGCTCAAGTGGCCAGGAGCGCGTGTGGGTCTGTGTGTGTGGCTCCTACCAAGTGGGGTGAGGGGCGCACACAAGGTGTTCGATGAAACTCCTCAAAGGAACGGCGGGCCGCAAGGGCCGCGCGCGGCGGCGAGGCTTGGCTACGGTGGTGGTGGCGACGCGTTCACTCCCGCGCAGAGAGAGAAACTTGGCGCGAAGGCCGGACCACGGCACGAGAGCGGCGTCGGGGCGACACAAGCGGCTCGACGCGGGGTGTGCCGGCGCGTCGCGATGTAGACCCGGGTGCGCTCGCGGTGGGGCGGCGAGGAGCGGCCGAGGCGAGGCGCGGCGCCGCATCGGATTCGTAGTGAGGTGGAGCATTGCGGCGAAGCAAGGGCGAGTAGAAGCGCGGTGCGAGGCACGAAGCGATGGCGGCGGTGCGATGGTCGGGCGGGAAGTGGCGCGGCTCCCTCGGCTTCAAAGGCCGGTGCACGGGACGAGTAGATCACGGTGCTCAAAGCCGAAGAGGACGGCTCGGCGGCGACTATGTTGCCGCGATGCCGAGACCAAGAGATCCGCGAGACGAGGCCCGGGCGGGGTAGAGGTGGACCGGGTGTGGTGCTCACCGGGGGCTTGCCGGGGGAGTTTTACGCGCGAGCGGCAGGGAGAGCAAGGCGGGGCCGTGGCGAGGTGACGCGGGCAGGCTCGACGTCGTGGTTCGGCTCACGGTCGTCGACGGCGGCATCACACAAACAAGCAACGCATCGATCGTGTCCAAGGGAAGGTTGGGTAACCTCAATGGAAAGGGAGCGGGAGCGACGGGTGCTTGCTGCGCTCACCTAGGGGTTTGAGGCGGGCGGCTCAACCATTCTCTCGAACAGGTTGCGGTGCAAAGCCAAGGAAAACTAGAGCTCGCGTTCCCATGCCCGGCGGCAGGCCGGTGGTTGCGGGGCGGCACCGGTGTGGATGGGGTAGCCGGCCGGTCTTCGCTTGGTGTAGCCGCACGGAAGCTAGCGGCCGGCACGGCCGCCGAACATGGCGACGTCGTGTCGAAGTTGTATATGGCTCCTTCGGTGGGCTGCACCGGCGGCTCGTGGTGAGGTTGAAGTCGCGATGATGGCGTTATTGGCGAGAGACCGGCTCCCTGGTTGGCATGGCACCTTGCGGGCTTGGCATCGGGCGTGGGGTCGGCGCGCGGCGGCGAGGGTGCGCGCTCCCGATGTGGCGAGGGTGGTGATGGCATGGCGCTCACAACCGGTGCGGTGTCGTCGTCCACGGCGACGGCATCAAAGGTAGCGTGGACGACCTCATCTTCTTGGCGGCTCGCGGTGCTCTAGGCGCGGCACGGCGTCCTCGATTCCTCTCGTGGCGTCGGCGTCCTTCTTACTTTGCATGTACCGACGCGAGAGGCCGCAAGATGGCGAAGGCTCGACGCGCTCCGCAGCTATTCGGCGCGAGGACGGTGGTGTCCCGCAGCTCCGCAAGTGACCTTCTCGAGCGCGTCATGGCGCTCGGCTTCAACGGCGTTGG
Organism: Cenchrus americanus; assembly: GCA_947561735.1. Taxonomy (NCBI): domain Eukaryota; kingdom Viridiplantae; phylum Streptophyta; class Magnoliopsida; order Poales; family Poaceae; genus Cenchrus; species Cenchrus americanus. The sequence continues at coordinate 23,397,212 of OX387241.1, read as the reverse complement.
CGGCCTCCTCGACGTCGACTTCGGCGCGACGGCGCCCGGCGTCCCTGCCGCCGGCGCGGTAGCGCTCCACGCGACACGACACCGGCGGCTCGGCATGGTGGCGCTTGGCTCCGCGCTCCTCTCCACGGGCGCCCCTCTCTTCTACTCCTCTTGAGCGATGGTGCACGGGGAAGGGGAAAAATTCCCCGAGCGGCGGCGGACTCGGGGAACGGGTGGTCGCGGATGGATTTTATAGGTGGAGGCTAGGGTTTGGGCGAGCACGGGCGGCTAAGATGCAACACGGGGCGCGTGGCTCCCATCCTGCGGACGCCGGCGCGCAGAAGGGGCGGCGCCATGGGCAAGGCCGCGGGCGCGGTGCGCCGCGGCCCTTGTCGCCATCCCGCGTGCGTCACGGGGAAGAAAGGGGAATAGTCTTCCCCGGGCCGACGCGTGGGCCCCGGGGTGGCGGTGAGAGTTAGGGAGAGTGAGGACCATGTGTGGTTCGAGGACCGGTGGATGGTCGCTTCCTTGTGTGATGAGTGATTGACAACGTTGTGTGGACCGATTCTTGGCTAAGTATTGCAGGTGCGAGGTTGCGGCTTGACTCGTTGGTGCGAGGTGAAGAACAAGCGCGAAAGGTCGTCGCCGGTGAGGCCTCCGGGTGTGGAGAAGACAAGTAGGCTTTGTTCGAGGGACCCGGTGGCCAGCGGGGTCAAGTGCGGGCCGCATGGTGGCATGAACAGCAAGATGAAGTCGTGGACGGTTTCTTGGTTGAGCCTCAAAACCAAGGTCGAGCCGGGACGCGTGGGAGCCAAGTCATGAGTGGAGATTGGCGGAGGCTACACCGAGTTCGCGGGGTTTCCGGTGGTTCACCGTAAAACCACCGGGTTCCTTGGTTGATCCACAAAGCCAAGACCGGAGAACCGAAGACGGAGGTGCAAGCAGCACCGGCACCGGTCCGACCGGTGGGTCCGACCGGTCCGACCGGTGGGGACCGGTCGACCGGTGAGGAGCACCCGGTCGACCGGTGTGCGACGACGCGGTCCCGAATCTTCGAAGCGGAGGACACGCGTCGGGATCGCATGGCTTGCGTCGAGGCTACGCAGGGTGCGGTCGCCGGCATCCGTCCGATGGTGAAGGCATCAAGAATTCCAAATCCGCCCTTGAGGGGCTTGTATCCCTAGTTAGTAGAGAGGGGCATTTTAGACATTCGGTTGCCGCCTATATAACCCAAGAGGTGAGAGGATGGCAGCCAACTCTTGGAACCCTAGCTCATTTGTTTTCCTATTTTCCACCTATTTTCCTTAGGTTTTCTCTAGGACTAGCAAGAGAGCTTCACGGTGAGATCTTGTAGAGAGGGATGGATGATCGGGCGGCTTGCTAGACCTTGTACGAACCTTTGTTTCATGTATAGATGATTCGGCGTGTTTCCTCAAGGTTTGGATGTGTTTTCCCCGGTTGTTCTTGGTGGTGATTTTCGGAGCCCTTTCTCGGTGATTTCTTTGGGTTGGTTTCGAGGCTTTTCTCTTGGGGATTTGATGGGGGAAATTTGTGGGAACCCTTCGTGGTTCTTTGGGCTGTGATTCCCCTCCCAAATCCGTGAGTAAAAGTGCTCGATTTTGGGGGTTTCTTGAGTTCTTGGGTTGAAGGTGTTTTCGGCGGGATTTCTTTGATTCCTCCTTTTTGGACGAGATTTGGTGGGATTAAACTTGGCTATGGACTCCTCATGAGGTGTTCCCGATATCCCCCAAAGTCTTGTTCAAGTCCGTGGAGCGATTCGGGAGATCGAGTTTTGGATTTGGGGGAGTTGACCCGCGGGTCTTTGTTTATCCCGAGTCGTCCCGTGCCACACCGGTCGACCGGTGCTCTTGACCGGTCCGACCGGTGCAAGCCTTTGTGGGATTTTGCTCGGGTGAACGTCTTGGTGTGTTCCTTGTTGTCCCTTGGTGCTTTCGCCGTTTCAAGTTTGGGTCCGTTTGGTGGTCGGTTGACCTGTTTGGTGCCTTGGGGGGCTTTCGGTCGCCACCGGTCCGACCGGTGTGTCTCACCGGTCCGACCGGTGTAGAGCCACTTAGTGAAAGTTGCTCGGTTTCACCGGCGGGGACCGGGCTCGACCGGTGGTGCTCACCGGTCCGACCGGTGTGGGTCGTAGACTCGAGGCTTGGTTTTTCCGCTGCGTTTCTCGGGTCGGAAGGTGGTGTGTTGGTTCCTAGGCCCAGTGGCACTCCAGTGGCTACGTGGGCTTGACCAACCTTGGTAGTGAGTCGGAGACGTGTGTTGGAAGCCGTGTTCATCTTGTTGGAGTTTTGATCTCCTTCGAGAAGAATTTTTATCGGCTCCCATTCACTCCCCCCCTCTCTGGTTCGCCGTATCGGTCCTTCAAGTGGTATCAGAGCCGGTTCGGGTCTTTGTTGACTCTAACCAGTCTAAGATCCAAGGATGGCGTACCAGGAACGGGGTTCGGGTCCTCCACACTTCGATGGCAAGAACTACCAGATGTGGAGCAAGCGGATGGGTGCTTTTCTCCGCGGAAAGGGTCGGATCCTTTGGGATGTCACGGTGGACACAAGCTATGTCCGCCGGTTGATTTCCTCGCTCCGAGATCGAGGGACGCCTTCGACGCCAACAATAAGGCGGTCGACTACTTGTTTCGTGCTTTGTGTCGGCCGAGTTCGATCGGGTGCACACCGAGCACTTGGCTTGTAGGATTTGGGCGGTGTTGAAGGAGGCTCATGTTGGGAACGCCCGGGTTCGAGGGCACGGATGTATGCGACTTACCGGAGAGAGTACGAGAACTTCACTCATCTCCCGGTGAGTCCATCGATGCCTTGTTTCGAGGTTCACGGTGGTGGTGAACAACATGAGGGCCAATGTGGACGTGCTCCCGTACGATGATCATGATAGAGCGGTCAAGCTCTTACACTCTTTGGATCGTACGATATGGGGCGGAAAGTTCGAGGCCATTGTGGAGTCGGAGAAGTATGACACTCGACGGTGAACGAGCCGTTCTCGAAGCTCAAGTCGGCCGAGGTGGATAGGGGCATGACCGCCAAGCTCGAGGGACCGACTGATTCCCATAGTCTTGCCCTCGTTGGTGGTTCCAAAGCAAAGACTAACTCTAACCCATCCACCAGGATGTTCTCGTTTTCCTCTCCGATGTCTATGCCAGATGAGGAGTTTGATGACCTTGGAGAGGACGAGCTGGCGCTGTTGACGAGGCGGTTCGAGAAGCTGCACGAGAACCGCGTGAACATGAGGAGGAACACGAGGACTTGCTTCCAGTGCGGCAAGCCGGGACACTTCGTCGCCGACTGCCCGGAGAAGGCCGAGAACAAGGACAGCCTACAAGCACAAGGCGAGGAAGAACGACGACAAGTACCGTTCGAGGCGCGACCACAAGAGCAAGCACAAGAACAAGTACAAGGACGAGCGACGATCGAGGAAGAAGGAGGGCCGAGGCAAGGCCCGAGCGATGGTTGGAGCGAGCGACGTCGACTCCCGGTTCCGCGTACTCCACCTCGAGCTCGAGCAGCGGCCGACGACGAGGGAGATCGCCGCAAGAACAAGAGGTCGTCCAAGAACCCGAGCGGGCCGAGCCGCCGCGAGAGACGGCTCCTCGCACCATGGCGTTGAGCTCCGGCAGCAAGAAGAGTACACGGAGCGACTCGGACTCTGAGTCCGACGACGAGGTGCGTGATGAGCTTCCCTTCTTGCGCCAGGAGAATGAGAGGCTTGGCTCTTTGCTTGATAACCGTGATGACATGCTTAGAGAGGCCAAGAAAATGAGGAAAGAGCTTAGGGCTTCACTCGAGGATGCTAGGACTAGAGTGGCTGAGCTAGAGACACAAGTGCTTGATAGCAAGCTTGAGATTGATTCGCTTAAGGCTAGCCCTGTTGTCTCTGATGAGAATGATTGTCTTGATTGCTCCATATTCCTTGCCGATCTTGCTTTGTTTAAGGAGAAGCATGCCTCCAAGTGTGAGGAACTAGAGGTGCTTAGGGTTGAAGTGGCCGAGCTTAAGTCTAGACCCGCTTTGCTAGGTGCTTGCACTTCTTGCCCCGTTTTGCATGCTAAAATTGATGAGATGCATGCTTACACTAGTTCGCTCGAGGCTAAGTTGAAGGAACCCATGCCTACATCTTGCTCTACCCGTGAAATGCATGCATTGAAAAATTTGGAGCTTGCACATTATGTTGATCGTTTGCGGGATGAGAATGATGATTTGAGGAAGTTGATGGGTTGGTTGTCCGGCCACGAGCCTCGGTTGAGGATGATGATCGAGGCCTTTAAGAGGCAAGATGGTGAGGGGCTTGGGGCAAACAAGGTTGGTGAGGGAAGTGGAGAGAATATCCGGAGCCACCAAAAACCCACCACAAAAATGATTTCCCACCAAAACCTAACCATCTAAGGAACCGACTAGATACAACCCCGGCTCCACCCGTGTTTCCTACACCCACAAATGACCTACAAAAGCCTATCAAGTTTGTGAGCACTTCGGGGAAAGTGTTCTTTGGGAAGGAGAGTGAGAAGGCTAGTGGTGAGAAACCGGTGGAGGGTTTGAGTGGAGAGAAACCGAGTGAACGACCACATCCCAAGCCAAAGCCTAAGCTTGTGAGGTTCCATTGTGGCTATTGTGGGAGAGATGGCCATAAGGAGGAGTTTTGCTTCAAGAGGAAGCGAGATGAGAGAATGGAGAAGGAGTGGGCTAACAAGGACAAGTACCACCCTTCCGATGGTGTACTTGAGCCTCGTGTGCGGATGCCCGGGGGCAAGGCGATTGTGAGGACGGTTCGGGCTTGGGGAGAGAAGAAGGTCAGAGGCGGTGCTGCTGCCCGGACCACACCGGTCGGACCGGTGTGGAGCACCGGTCGGACCGGTGCGGTGCCCGGCGGACGGATGTTCGGGTTTCGTGCTCGTACGGGTGCGAGGGTTGTTTCGGTGGTCGTGGTTCTGGTGGTTGGGCCGGAAAGGGTGCGGGTGGTCGGTTGCTAGGCGTTCTCCTCCTCGTGCTCAATACGGGGATTGGAGGAGTCGTGGCGGTGTGTTGGAGAGGAAGGACGTTCCACGGGCTTTCTTGCGTGGTTTTGGTCCTCCTCCAGGCAGAGAGGGGTGGTTCCCTCAGGGTGGTTACCGTGGTGGTGTTCGTGGAGGTAGCTTTGGTAGGAGAGATGCTTTGGTTGGTGCTAACCCCACTTTCGAGCAAATGGCTCGGCCTCGGTTCTCCTCCTTTGGTTCTAACCCCGATCTTCGAGTCGTTTGTTCGCTCACGTGCCTATTTTTGATGTACGGGTGGGAGACTTGAAGAACATTTGGTTGATTGACTCCGGTTGTTCGAGGCATATGACCGGAGACAGGGGGTGGTTCTCAAGTCTCGTCCCGGTGGTGACGAAGAGGTACATCACCTTTGGGGACAATGGGCGTGGGCGTGTGCTTTCGAAGGTGAGATAAAAGTGAGTGACAAGATCACTGCGAGGCGTGTTGCTCTTGTTCAATCGCCGGGGTACAATTTGCTTTCCGTGTCCCCAGTTGTTGGATGAGGGTTTTGAGGTGTTGTTTCGGCCCGGTGGTTCTCGGATTGTGGACTCTCGAGGGGACCTTGTCCGTATGGTCGTTCCCGAGGGTCAGGTGTTTCGTGCTGATTTTTCTCAGTCTTCGGGTGTGGAGCGTTGTTTCTTGGCTGGTTCTTCGAGTGAGTTGTGGAAGTGGCATAGGAAGTTGGGTCACTTGAGCTTTGACCTTTTGTCACGCTTGAGTAAACTCAATTTGGTCCGAGGATTGCCACGGTTGAGGCTTGAGAAAGAGTTGGTTTGTGCTCCGTGTAGGCATGCCAAGATGGTGGCCTCTTCTCACCCGCCTCTCACCGATGTGATGAGCGAGCGTCCATGCGAGCCGCTCCATATGGACCTTGTTGGCCCGGCTCGTGTGCGATCGCGGGTGGGAAGTGGTATGTCCTTGTTGTGGTGGACGACTATTCTCGGTATGCGTGGGTGTTCTTTACGGAGGATAAGGGGGAGACGTTTGGTTTTGTTCGAGATCTAGTCTTGAGGTTGAGGAACGAGAGGCACGGAGATGCCATACGAGCTATCCGTAGTGATAATGGCTCGGAATTCAGGAACTCTCGTTTTGAAGCCTTTTGTCATGACTTGGGTCTTGAGCACCAGTTTTCGAGTCCGTATACGCCTCCCCAGAATGGTGTTGTGGAAAGGAAGAACAGGACCTTGTGCGAGATGGCTCGGACGATGCTTGATGAGCATAGGACTCCGAGGAGGTATTGGGCTGAGGCGGTGAACACCGCGTGCTATGTGTCGAACAGGATATACCTCAGAGTGCACAAGAAGAAGACATGCTATGAGTTGATGCATGGCCGCACACCCAAGGTGAGTCACTTCCATGTCTTTGGTTGCAAGTGTTTCATTCTGAAGAAAGGCAGGAAGTTGGATAAGTTTGAGGCTAGGTCTGTTGATGGCATTTTCTTTGGTTATGCATCTCATTCTAGAGCATATCGTGTGCTCAATCTTGAAACTAACCAAATCGTGGAGACTTGCGAGGTAACCTTCGACGAGACAGAGCCACGTAGTCAGCTTGTCTTTGAGTGTGCAGGTGATGATGAGCTTGGCGAGGAGATCTTTCAGGAGGAGGAGCATGAACATGGAGATGATGAGGATGGCGGTGCGGTGCCCCCGGCTGAACATGTACCCACTACTTCGACGACGATGATGGATGGACCCTCGCTACACCTACGACGACAAACCAAGAACGAGGAGAAAGCGATATTGAGGGGGAGGTAGCTTCGAGGCGAGAACCTCCCCGGCGAGTTCAAGTGGATCACCCGGCTTCGAGGATCATCGGCGACATGAATGAACGCACTACACGGTCGAGGGTTCGAAACAATTCCCATTTCGCTCATGCTGCATTTGTTGCTTCTTTCGAGCCCAAAGACATTGGACACGCACTATCCGATCACAATTGGGTTAACTCGATGCATGAGGAGTTGGAGAACTTTGAGAGGAATCGGTGTGGGAGTTGGTTGACCCTCCCCCGGGGTGTAAGCCGATTGGTACCAAGTGGGTGTGGAAAAACAAAGAGGGAGAGAAGGGTGAGGTTGTGAGGAACAAGTCGAGACTTGTTGCCCAGGGGTTCAGTCAGAAGGAGGGGATCGACTACGAGGAGACTTTTGCTCCTGTAGCCCGTTTGGAGGCGATTAGGATTCTTCTAGCCTTTTCCGTGGCTAAAGGGTTCAAGTTGCACCAAATGGATGTGAAGAGTGCTTTCCGAATGGTGTGCTTGGAGGAAGAAGTGTATGTGAGACGACCTCCGGGGTTTGAGAGTGAGAAGTACCCCCACCGGGTGTACAAGTTGAGGAAGGCGCCGTATGGGTTGAAGCTAGCGCCTAGAGCTTGGTATGGCAGGTTGAGGGGGTTCTTGTTTGAGAGAGGTTTTGAGATGGGGAAGGTCGATCGGACCTTGTTTTTGCGAGGCGGGGCGGAGATATCCCGATTGTGCGGGTGTACGTGGATGATATTGTCTTTGGTGGCTCGTCTAACTCTCTTGTTGCGAGGTTTGCGGATGATATGAGCAGGGGAGTTCGAGATGAGCATGATGGGTGAGTTGCAGTTCTTCCTCGGGCTACAAATCAAGCAATCAAAGGAAGGAACATTTGTGCACCAGGCTAAGTACACCAAGGACATTGTGAGGAAGTTCAAGATGGAGGACTCCAAGGCTATGACGACGCCGATGAGTACGACTACAGCTCTTGATGCGGACGAGGAAGGTGAACACGTGGACCAAGGAGTACCGGAGCATGATCGGGTCACTCCTCTACTTGACGGCGACGAGGCCGGACATACAGTTCTCAGTGTGTCTGTGCGCTCGTTTTCAAGCGTCTCCGAGGACTTCGCATCGGCAAGCGGTGAAGAGAATTTTCAGGTACTTGCGTCACACTCCCGACTTCGGCCTTTGGTACTCCGCGTCCTCCTCTTTGGCGCTTCATGGTTTTTCAGACGCGGATTTTGCCGGGTGTCGGTTGGATAGGAAGTCCACTTCTGGGACTTGCCAGTTTTTGGGTTCTTCGTTGGTGTCTTGGTCTTCCCGTAAGCAGTCGAGTGTTGCTCAATCCACGACCGAGGCCGAGTATGTTGCCGCTGCTAGTTGTTGCTCTCAGCTCCTTTGGATCACCTACACCATGAGTGACTTTGGTGAGGAGTATACCCATGTCCCACTTCGGTGTGATAGCACCGGTGCCATAAGCGTTGCAAAGAACCCGGTGCTCCATTCCAAAACAAAACACATAGAAGTGAGGTATCATTTTTCGAGAGACAATGTTGAGAAAGGAAAGATAGCTTTGATCCATGTACCCACACATGACCAACTAGCCGATATTTTCACCAAACCCCTAGATCAAGCAACTTTCACTCGTTTGCGGGGGGAACTTGGTGTGTGTTTGATTTCTTGAGTTGGGTGTGTGGGAGCTCTCTTTTGCCGGTGGTGTCGAGCCCGTTTTGCCTCCCCTCGAGGAGCCGGTTTGTAGCATATGTATAGCTTTCCTTTGTGCACTTCTTGCATTTGGCTTGGCATATGTAACATGATGTATAGGCATCCTTGTATCTTAGATTGTATGCATTGGTTAGGAAAAGCTTCTCTCATATACATTGTTCACCATGGAATGAGATATATGTCTTTGTGAGCTTGTTTAGTATGATATGGTTAGTTTGGCTTAGCTCTTGATGATCTTGATGAATAATCCATGGTTGATAGCTATGCTTTTGAAAAATGTCACATGTATGCTCTCTCATGTGTAAATGCCTTTACATGCTCTTGACATGTTTTTGTGGCCTTGCTATGCTTAATTTGTGGTTGGATAGCTAGTTTATTGATCATATGGGGCCAAAGGCTCATTTGCCATCATGAATGTTTAGCCCTCTTGACTTATCTTGTGGAGGAGCATAAGTTCCTTTTTGTCGCAAAGACATTTCATGTACCATTTACAAATCTGAAAATGAAATGAAAAATGCTTGGAAAATATGCTCCCATGTCATATGTGCTGAATTTAATTTGCTTTGGGTGCTAAACCGTTGCATGATGCCTACCAATGAGAAGTCTCATAAATAGAAGTAGGCACATGGCTCGGTGGCTTTGACATGACATGAGGTGCTTGTGGGTGTTTGTGATGGTCTTATGGTTAGAATAGCTGTCCCAGCATGAAGTTTGTGTGGCTTTGCCATTTTGATATGCTTTGATCATGTTTAGGACTTTGCTCATGAGAGGCAAGTTTTCGCAAAATTGCCAAAATTCATCTTAGCTTCGTCCAATGGTTGTGAAACTTGGTGATCATGTAGTTGAGATCGATACGAAGCCGTAGAGTACCTAACTTGCTCATTTGGACATGTGTAGCATTCTTTGTTGAATTTTGCATATTTGAGAAGCTCTAGGTTGAAAGTTTTGCTTTTTTTTTTTTTTTTGGCTTGATTCATGCATTGCCAACAAGGGGGAGAAGTTTGAGCTTGAAATGGCTTGCCGGGCGTGTTTAGAAGGTTTTCGGGTGGTTTCGAGCCATTTCGGGCTCGTTGAGCACCGGTCCGACCGGTCGGGGTCACCGGTCCGACCGGTGTGAGTGCTGGCTCTGTTCACATGTTGCACACCGGTCTGACCGGTGGTGTTGACCGGTCCGACCGGTCGTGGCTGGTTTGTTGCGGTCGCCCGTTTTCAAGTGGTGTCTTGCATACATTAGTCCGGGGGAGTTGCATTGGTTCAGGGGGAGCTTGCATGTGTGCAGGGGGAGCCTTTTGGGAGTTTTCGAGCTGTGTTTCGGTGGTTTGTGCTCTTTGCTTGAGCTTTGCTTTGTCTCGGATGTGTCGAGCCGTTGCCCTTGCCTAAGGGGTCCGAGACTTGTCTTCTTCAAGTGATCTTGCTTTTTGCCTTTGTTTGGCTTTCGATCGCTTGTTGGAGTTTCTTTTTGTTCATTTCTTTTCTTTTTCTTTTCTCTCTTGTTACTTTCGTGTGGGTGTTGTCAATGCACTCATCAAGGGGGAGATTGAGGACCATGTGTGGTTCGAGGACCGGTGGATGGTCGCTTCCTTGTGTGATGAGTGATTGACAACGTTGTGTGGACTGATTCTTGGCTAAGTATTGCAGGTGCAGGTTGCGGCTTGACTCGTTGGTGGGGTGAAGAACAAGCGCGAAAGGTCGTCGCCGGTGAGGCCTCCGTGTGTGGAGAAGACAAGTAGGCTTTGTTCGAGGGACCCGGTGGCCGGCCGGGGTCAAGTGCGGGCCGCATGGTGGCATGAACAAGAAGATGAAGTCGTGGACGGTTTCTTGGTTGAGCCTCAAAACCAAGGTCGAGCCGGGATCGCGTGGGAGCCAAGTCATGAGTGGAGATTGGCGGAGGCTACACCGAGTTCGCGGGGTTTCCGGTGGTTCACCGAGAAAACCACCGGGTTCCTTGGTTGATCCACAAAGCCAAGACCGGAGAACCGAAGACGGAGGTGCGGAAGCACACGGACCGGTCCGACCGGTGGGTCCGACCGGTCCGACCGGGTGGGGACCGGTCCGACCGGTGAGGAGCACCGGTCCGACCGTGTGCGACGACGCAGTCCGAATCTTCGAAGCGGAGGACACGCGTCGGGATCGCATGGCTTGCGTCGAGGCTACGCGAGGGTGCGGTCGCCGGGCATCCGTCCGATGGTGAAGGCATCAAGAATTCCAAATCCGCCCTTGAGGGGCTTGTATCCCTAGTTAGTAGAGAGGGGCATTTTAGACATTCGGTTGCCGCCTATATAACCCAAGAGGTGAGAGGATGGCAGACCAACTCTTGGAACCCTAGCTCATTTGTTTTCCTATTTTCCACCTATTTTCCTTAGGTTTTCTCTAGGACTAGCAAGAGAGCTTCACGGTGAGATCTTGTAGAGAGGGATGGATGATCGGGCGGCTTGCTAGACCTTGTACGAACCTTTGTTTCATGTATAGATGATTCGGCGTGTTTCCTCAAGGTTTGGATGTGTTTTCCCCGTTGTTCTTGGTGGTGATTTTCGGAGCCCTTTCTCGGTGATTTCTTTGGGTTGGTTTCGAGGCTTTTCTCTTGGGGATTTGATGGGGGAAATTTGTGGGAACCCTTCGTGGTTCTTTGGGCTGTGATTCCCCTCCCAAATCCGTGAGTAAAAGTGCTCGATTTTGGGGGTTTCTTGAGTTCTTGGGTTGAAGGTGTTTTCGGCGGGATTTCTTTGATTCCTCCTTTTTGGATGAGATTTGGTGGGATTAAACTTGGCTATGGACTCCTCATGAGGTGTTCCGATATCTCCAAAGTCTTGTTCAAGTCCGTGGAGCGATTCGGGAGATCGAGTTTTGGATTTGGGGGAGTTGACCCGCGGGTGCTGTTTATCCCGAGTCGTCTGTGCCACACCGGTCTGACCGGTGCTCTTGACCGGTCTGACCGGTGCAAGCCTTTGTGGGATTTTGCTCGGGTGAACGTCTTGGTGTGTTCCTTGTTGTCCCTTGGTGCCGCTCGTTTCAAGTTTGGGTCCGTTTGGTGGTCGGTTGACCTGTTTGGTGCCTTGGGGGCTTTCGGTCGCCACCGGTCCGACCGTGTGTCTCACCGGTCTGACCGGTGTAGAGCCACTTAGTGAAAGTTGCTCAGTTTCACCAGCAGGGACCGGTCTGACCGGTGGTGCTCACCGGTCCGACCGGTGTGGGTCCGTAGACTCGAGGCTTGGTTTTTCCGCCGCGTTTCTCGGGTCGGAAGGTGGTGTGTTGGTTCCTAGGCCCGGTGGCACTCCGGTGGTCGCGTGGGCTTGACCAACCTTGGTAGTGAGTCGGAGACGTGTGTTGGAAGCCGTGTTCATCTTGTTGGAGTTTTGATCTCCTTCGAGAAGAATTTTTATCGGCTCCCATTCACTCCCCCCCCCTCTCCGGTTCGCCGTATCGGTCCTTCGAGAGGGAGAAGGTTGGCGGGGGTGGGCCGGCTCGTGAAGCGAGGCCGAACCGGGCCACGCGGTTCGGGGTGAAGCCTCGATGGCTTGGAGTTGGGTTGAGGGGTCTCGGGCGGACTTCAATGGCGGAGATAGGGCCCGTTAGTAGTTAGAGTTTAACGGGGTTTTTGAATTTAGTTTTGAAATAAGTTTAAACCTTAGGTTGAATTTGATTACTTTCAAATTCAAACACTCTCAAATAAAAACCAAATAAAACCTCAAAAAAATCCAAATCACAATTATACCGTAATTTGAAAATAATTTATATATGTCGTTTTATTTTATACGGGATTTAAGGTGTGAGGCTAGCAAATTGATTCGAAATTTGGTAGCACACATATTCAATCAAAAAGTTTTAAATTTTTGCGAAAACTCATACATGGAAAAACAATCAAATTTCGGTATGTTACACTAAAGGTTGCCAAACTTATGGAGAAGCTGCCTCCACTGTGTCCATCAACCAAAGCATTGGCCAACTCTTTGAGCTCTTCTTCAGAGGTTTTGCCAATCCTCTTTGGCTTCCGTATCTGGACAATGACAATTTGACTCTTCCTTGTGAGTTCAGTTTTGAAGTTGGATGCAATGATGTACACTCTATAGCAATTTTCAATGCCTTCATTCACCCATGTATCCTGCTAGCAGAATTTTGTGGAGGAAGGCAAATTCAGAGTACCTTTGAGTACTACTAGCCAAACATGATGGCCAGACAATTAGGATGCGGCCAAGTGCCCCCAAGCCTATTCCTTCATGAATTCCTCAAGCCCAGAGAGGATATTAAGGAATCCATACAAGCAAAAAGGGTCTTTGAGTACAAGTGCAGCACAATTGTTTATGCACCCAGACCTTTTGTGCCAATAACAGTGACTCATCCTTCTTTTATTCCTTGGTGGCAAAAACTTCATGATCATATCTTTAATGTGCCAGTACATCCTCTTTGTTTCGAACTAATGCCTGACTTTCATCCAACTTCAGAGGTAATATATTCATATCCCCTTCTTACATTTACTTTCAATCATGCCCCTCTTTACTGATCAGGATTTCGCCATTTTCTACAGGACATAGCACATGCCCCACTTGCTGTCACACACTGAAATTTCCAATTTCAGGATGTGAATAGAAAGGATAATTAAATAACAATTTTCTCATAATTTTAAAATTTTTCCAACATTTATTTTTCTTTACAGGAAATATAGTATAGGAAAAATCCTTTGTTTGATTTTCCGAATTAAAACAAAGTTGTAAGTGTTGCATTCATGCCGATGCATCTAGCGGTTCTTGAGGGCAAAAGGTTTCAAAAAATGCGTTTAGGAGCTGTCCAAACTCTCCCGAGAATTTTCCGGATTTTTCTGGAATTTATTCTCATTTTTCTTGAGCTATTTCTATTTATTAGAAGGCTCTAAAATCTTTTTCATGAGCACCAAATACCTTATTTGGATTGTTCATATCTCAATCTGTCTCTGGGAATTTTCCTAGAATTTTTGGAATTTTTAGAATATTTTTTCGTGGCTTTTATGAATTACCTAGCTATTTTCTAGATAATTCATTTCCCAAAAATAAATTCTGAAATCCCTTTTTCCTTTATCCTTTTTACTTCCTCCTTTTCGGCCCATAGCCACTTTCAGCCAATCTCCGAAGTCTGGCGAACCTCCCTCAACTTCCTCTCAGCCCATTCTCTAAGAGGTCCGTTCGCCCCACTCCAACTTCGCCGGCATGCTCTATCTTTCTCCCGCCTCAGCCCGGTCCACCTACCCGCCGAGGCCCTGCGCCGGCCCATGCGAAGCCCATCTGGGCCTAAGCGCCGCCATGCCGGCCGCCGCCGGGACTCCGCCGGAGTCCCGGCGACCGCACGCTCGGGCGTCCGTGCCGAGCACGCCAAGCCTACGCCCGTATTTAGCTCGCGCACCTCGCCCCCGAGCCCTAGCCATGCCTCGCTCCTCCTCGCCTTGCACCGCCTCTCGCGGAACACCGCCGCCGCCATGGGAGCTAGCTCGCAAAGACCGCCGTCGCCGATTTGCCGCGGTCGCCGCTCTTCGGGGCAAGCCGACGCCCACCGGCGGCTCCGCGACGTCGCGCCGCACCTCCTCGCCCCTCCCCGTCGCCGGCCCAACACCGGAGCGCCGCGCGTGCCTGGAGTCCGAGCCGCCGGCCGCCAACACCGTCGGCCGCCCCTTCTCAAAATCCGGCGCCTCCTGTCCTTCCCCGCTCGAGGTGAGCACACGCCTGCGACCATATCAATCTCCTCTTCGTTTTCCTTACTTGCCCGAGCATCTGGCAGCCTAGGACGCCGGCGCCGCCACCCCCCTAGCGCCGCCGCCCCCCTGTTCGCTCGTGGTCAGAGGTAGGGGATGAGTTGTGGAAGTTTTGCAAAAAGGCCCCTGCAAGAGCCAGCAATCGTTAGATCCAATTAGGTGTCTTGCAAATTCCCGCATAAACCCTAGATCTTTTTTAGATCTCCACAATCAGATCCATCCCGAACCTTTTTGCAGATCTAACCCCCAGATTAGATCTATTTGCGAGCACTGTTTATTGTGTCTTGCAAACCTTTTCTGCTACCCCTTTAAATCTATGGATAATTGCGTAAAGGTCCTACCAATCCTGTTTTACCTACATCTCCTTTGTTTTAGCTCCGTTTTAATCCGTTCAAATTGTGTTAGATCAATAATGATGTAAAGCACGCGTTAGTGGTGTGTTTTTCACCATGTTGGTTTTCTGAAAATAAATTTAATATTACTTTTGATTAATGCTTCTTAAACATGCCTTTTATAAATAAAAGCAAAATAGATCTATATATCGTTTTTCATAAGCAAATTTAATTTGATTAATGTTTCTATCACATGTTTTTGTACATAAAAGTTAATTAGATCTTTATCTCGGTTTTCGTAAACTAAATGTTAATTTGTTTAATAGTTAATTAATCTTTCCTAATTAAAATTTGATTAGGCTTTTACAACGGCTTTTATAATAAATGTTAATATGATTAATGTCAATACCATAATGTTTTTAATAATAATATGATCTACTCGAATTACAAAGTTTCATTTAGATTGTTCATATAGTCTATTTTTTCTAAATCAAATATTTAATTGATTAATTCATATATGAATCTTTATAAATAAAACTTGATTAGTTCTTTACACCGGTTTTGAAAATAAAGTTTAATTTACTTTAATTCCAACATGGGGTATTTTATTTATGAAATATCCTTACATATATTTTGTTAATTAAAATAAACCTAGCTCAAAGCTTGATCGCTCACATATATGTGCAAATCAGTCGTTAGACGTTCTTTACCTCAGTATCTCCTTTGATCAAGTTTATCAGAAGTTCTAAATCTTTCTAGTGTTAGCCCAAGCTAAACCGTGTGCATCTAATCAAGCCTTAGAGTTTCTGCTTAGCTTAGTAGCTTCATCTGTGTGAGTAGTTTGCACTGCTCATTTGCCTATCAAGTAATCTTATCACTCTTGTTTCATGTTTATCATAGAATCTTGTTTATCAGCATCTAGCTAGTTGATGTCTATTCCATCTCTGTTAGGTTGTCCTTTTATAAATCAGCTATGTTCTTATGCCCAATCCTTTGCAGCTATACCTTTCTTTAGAGCTAATCTTGTTATCGGTTCCTTTACCAACTAGTCTAGCTTACCTTTTGTTCAGTTCGTTGCTACCCGTCTAGTTCGTTTCACAGTAACCTGTACGTTAGCATGTGTATCACCTGTTACTTGTTTTAACATTAAAGATGCATGTTAATCTTGACTAATTCTTATTCCAACGCTTTTATAAATAAAAAGTGATTAGTCATGATGTAATTGGTTAATCCCTATTTATAACTAGTTTTCCTAAATAAAAGATGTTAGAGTTAAACATCGGTTTTCATAATAAAGTTAATGTGCCTAATAACATCATAAATGCCTTTTCAATATTAAATATGTTTAGTTGAACACGTGACATAAAGTTATTCGCCTAGATATCTATACTTGCTTTATCTTTCTAAAGTAATTGTTAACTTGACATAACTTCTACTCAAATGTTATAGATAAAATATGATTAGGTTTATCGCGATTTCTTTAATTAAATGTAACATGTTTAATGGTAACATAGAGTATTTCTTTGAAATATTCTTTCACGTGATTTCTTAATTAAAATATGCCAAGCGTAGTTTCTTGTGGGTTGATAATAATCTTTCGATAGATTTGAGCTTAGTTCCGTTCTCAGTGGTTCCCTCGTTTCTTGCGTAACCAATAGGACCAAGCTCTATCTCCGTGTGATCTTTCCAGTCCTTGCTCAATCTTCCGTGACCATCTCTTCAAAGCTAATCAAGCCTTCCCTTCCAAGCACACTTTGTGTTCGTTAGTGATCCATCTAATCAAGCCTATCCTTTAGTGCGTTCTTTTAAAGTTTCCTTTTGATTGGTGCTTTGTTCTAAGTTGTACTCGTGTGTTTGCTTTGCATGTTTGTGCCCGATGATTGATGCGCTTAGAATGAACGTGGTTCGAGAGCTTGGAAGAGTGTGAAAGTGAAGATTCTGAGCAACTACTCTTTGGTTAAAGGCAAGTGTGTCCTTGATCTTTTGTCCTAATAACTTTATTAATCACTATTGCATGTGCTTTGCATTAATTTTGATGGGTGCCTATTAAGGATGACTAGCCTCATTTGACTGTTATCTTGAACCTGGTTTTAATTAATATTGATGGTAGATATTGCTTAGTGTGCTCCACTAGGTTGGTAATAATCAACATGGTTATCCTTTTATGCTCTATGTTCCAATGTGTTATGTGATGTTTAATATAAGATCATTATGCATTAATCGGAACATGGAGAACCACCCAGGAAAACAGTACAACCACAAGAACTAATGAGCAATGGTCATGGCTGAATAATTAGGAACTTTAGCTTGGGATGATCTTACCTGATAAGGACAAGGGATCAGCGGTACTGCGGGGTATGGACTCGCTCTAGCAGGGGGTTGGGTGAGTTATTCTTTTTATGGTGGGGTATTGACCTGCTAGGGGACTTTATACCTTGCTAATCGATCCGACCTTGTGGGTCACAACTTGTTGGAGAACCTTTGTAAAGGCTTTGTAGCGTCCCTATGTAACCACACCTCGATAGTGTGGTATGGTGCTCGCGCAAAGCATCGCATGGTTGGGTCCAAAGTTCTTCGGAGCTTTTACGCAGCTTGTGGTGAAAGTGTACAACCTCTGCAGAGTGTAAAACTAATCGATTAGCCGTGCTCACGGTCAAGAGCGGCCTGGACCCTCACATGATAACTGAACTTGAAGATGGACTTAAATTGTGATATGTGTTATGGTTATGTTAGCCATATGCTTATGGCGTTTCTCTTATCTTTATGCTTAATGTGGGTTGGTATAAACTTATACTTTAATAGTAATCAGGTGCTAATAAAATGTGACCAACTAAAATGCTAAATGCTTATAGCCCAGTCCACTATAAAGCCTTTGCATTCATTCTTTCCCCACACTTGCTGAGTACGACAAGTGCTCACCCTTGCTATACACAATGTTGCTCAGAAGGAGGAAGCTACTCTGAAGTCTTGTGAAGATGTTGCTGGTTCTAGGCGTACGCAACCCCCCAGTCGACTGCTTGTGGAGTTTGGTGCCTTCGTTTCTAGGATATAGCGTAATACTCTGATAATCTCCCTTTTTCTTACGTGATATTGTTTCTGCTATTCACTTATGTCAACTATATGCATGAAACTTAATCCTGGCATGCATATAGGTTTGCACTTGGTTTTCTTTGGAAAAACAGGTGTGACACTTGCCAGGACAATCTCTTATAATATTGAAGGCCCAATCACTGCCTTGGGATATCAATCTCCTACTCTGGCTCAACTGATGTCCAGGTATGCCACGCTAGATCCAACCCTCACCAGTTCAGCCTCTGACAAAAGGAAAGCTCCATCTTTGATTGCTCCTTCAGCTGCCAAGAAGAAAAGAACAACCAAAAAACCTTCTCATTCAGGTTAGAACCCTTTCCTTCCTGAACATAAAGCCACTCTTCATCCTGATCATCATTATCTTGTGTGATTTCAGACCAGAACTCAGCAACCATTGTTCATCACAGATTCTACCAATGCTTCATCTACTGGTAAAATTTTCACCATCTTATTTTTCCTAATCATTTTCTCTTCATTGGCACTTATCCTCTACTTACCAGTTGCAGAGGAAACTTTGGTGAGCCAAACTGTGGGGAGTTCTTCTCCTCAGCATGATTCAAATCGAACCTCACCAAGGATCCAACCATCTTCTCCTCAAGCAGAAACTTTAGCTTCACCAAGGATTCATCTAGCTTCTCCTCAGCCAGAAGCTTCAGCTTTACCAAGGACTCCTCAAGCTTCTCCTCAACCAGACATCCAAGAGCCCTTCCTCGAGTCTGAAAAAACTTCGTTCCCCAACTCAAGAAGCCAGAAACAATGTAAGCATGAACACCCATCCTTCTATTTTCATTCAATAAATCATCAATAATTCGGCAAAAAAAACCTTCTTCAGGAGGAAACTGTATCATCACCAATTTACTCCTTTGTTGTGGATGACTTGATTGCCGAAAAAGGGGATGAAGCATCTTCTAGCCAGGCTTTATCAGAGGAAAATGAGGCAAAGTTGAAGGAAATCCTTTCCTTGCTGCAAAGGGATGTTCAAGACCAAGTCAAGGATGCTGATCTTCTAAGAGAAGCATTTGAACTCATTGATCAAGATCTCCCAGCCGACATCAAGGATTCCTTAGAACCTGTTTCCAAGCTGGATGATCACTTTGTAGTAGTAAAACAGGCTTTGAAGAACCTATCCTCCCAACCAGCTCTGGAACAAAAGCAAACTGCAAACAAGCAATCTGTGAAAGATTTGCATATCCAAATGCAGCATCATAAGGAATTGCTAACCAACTTGCAGCCTGCACTTGAGCTGAAGAAAGCCAGAAAAGCTGAATTAGAGGCTGAGCTGAGAACCCTAACAGTTGAGATTGAGGCTGATGAAAAGAAGATGGCTGAACTTCCTGAATCAATGGAGAAAATACGAAAAGAAGCCACAGTAGCCATGATTGCAGGAAAGCAGCTCAAGACAAAGCTCTCGATTTTGTCTAAAACCCAAGAAGCTGATCAAATATTGCTAGAGAATATCGATAAGATGATATCAGATGCCTCCAATGTAATCTCAAAATACTTGGGTGTATAATTGTAACAAACACTTTGTAACTGAATGCCTCATCAACTCTGTAGTTTTGCTCCCCATCAGTCTTTATTTTCCATATTTATCTTGCCTTATTTTGACGAGCAATTTCTGGAAGATTCATTCGGCACTTCTGACCAAACAGTGTCAGACCTGAAAAACAACCCGACCGCAACACAGCCGGATTTCAACCAGTCAAACCGAATGTGACTCAGTTTGAATCCCAAATGACCCGGCGACGGTTCGGTTGAGAGAGTCTCTCCACTTCCCAAATTTCTTGGATATGCACCACGATCTCCGGCCACGATCTCTTCACCAGTTCCATAAATAAGAACTTCGGGTGCCCCTAGCCTTTCACCAAGCCCTCTGCCTTCTAAGCCTTTGCCAATCCAAGCTTTTCCCTTCAGTACTAGTACTCCCAGAAAACTCCATGGCAAACAGCAGCAACAGGCGTCCGGCCGACGACGAGGCCGAAGGGAGCCGTGCCGGTGCTCGTCGGAGGTGGTGATCATTGGCTCCTTCGCAACCCTCTTTCAAATCTTTTTCCACCCCTGACTATTTTCTTGTGTTTTTTCAGGCTCATCCGGTGGAATCCTGCCCCCGCTCCAGCCACAACTCCGGTCATGGCGAGCGATTCCTCGGGGTCATCTAGACGTTCCCACTCCTCCAGCTCGCGCTACACCGATCGCGTCGCCCGCAGATTCAAAGAAGAACGCGACGCGACCCGGCACGAGTTGGAGATCATCTCCAAAGAGGCCGAGATCACCGAGCTTGAGTGGGAGCATCAGCGCAAGCAGCTGTTGGAGGCCATTGACAGTGAAATATGTAACCCGTTTAATCTCAACTTAATCTTGAACTAATCGCCATTGCTCCGTGATTCCCGCAGATCACGACGCCGAGCTCAATCAGTTGAAGGCGCTGGTTGAGAAGCTGGCGGACAAGGTGAATGCTCCAGGAGACACACCGGAAGCTCGCCTTAGCGCGGTGGAAGACCGCGTCAATGAGGTGGCCCTTCACGGCGTCCGCCTGGGTACCACCTTGGGCCTGGCCGCCATGGCGACGCACACCAGCGTCGACTACTCTACGCGGCCGCACGGCTTCTAAGGTGGCACGCCCTAGGACGTCGACGACATTGAGGCCACTCTAGAGCGCCTCGATGGCCACGGCGTCGCCATTGCCGATTCCATCCACCCCAGTCTGTCCTAAACAGGCTGTTTGATTAGTTTGTACTAGGGGTTATGGAATTTCGGCAATAAAGATGAAATTTTATCTTTCGTATTTATCTTGTGATGATTTATTTGATTTGTGCATACGAATCTTCACTGTTTTGAACGCATTCGGGAACTTTTCCTCTAGCCGAATAGGCACAAACTCCTGCTTCTTAGTGTAGAATCCGCAGAAAATCCTCATTCGGGAACCATGAACACTGTTCAATGAAAAAAACCCTTCGCATCCAAGGAAAAACCCCCACCGTTTAGTATTCCCATCAATGCACGCCAACCCGTCATCACTCTCGATGCACTCTCACTGCTAATGAAATAGCCCCTCTGTTGCTCTGCAAATCCATTCGCATATACTTCCATCATCTCACGTCCTCTCGTCCTCCTCTTCCAGAAAAACCCCCCATGGCCATGGCGGATAAGGGGAAACAGCCACTCGAGGGGAACATCTTCCCACCAAAGAAGCGAACCATTCGAGAGTAATCTTTTCTTCTCATCCCTTTCTCTTGATTTTGATTGCAATCTCGTGATTCACCCTTCTTTGATTTCAGCCTTGATCTGCTACCAGAGGAAATCTTCGACACTGAAGAAACCCCTGAGTACATCCTCTTCGACTCCTCGGCTGAAGAAGAAGACGCCACGCCGGAACAGAGGACCAATCACCAACTGCGCCGTCGCATCCGACATCTAGAACATGACCTGCGGGACATCACCGCCCGTTGCAGTGTCGAACGTGAACGTCGCATGAGCTTGGATGCATTGATAGGCGGTAAGATCTTCATCCTCATCTGAATCTCACACTCAAAATCAGATCCCATGTTTGACAACAATCTGTTCTCCTTCTTCAGATGTGTCCGATAGGTACAACAACCTGAAGGCCTCCTGGGACAGCTTGATGGAAGCTGCAGAACATGCCAACCCCTGAGGCTTCTACGTTGCCGTCACGGTGGTCTTGGAGCGACTGAAGAGGGAAGAGTTGAAGAGGAAAAACGCGGAACCAAAGAAATGAAGAATACTTTCGCTTCTTCCTCCAGGCACCCTGCTTCCTGTAGGCCTTCTCTTGTAATCTTAGGCAGCTGTGTTACCAATGAAGGAACCTGCAAGAATGCTTGTAATGCAAAACATTTTCGTGCTAAGGGCAATACACTTTAGTATTATCCATTTCCCTTTATCAGGATTTTTGTTCTGAAGGCGGCTTCTTCTCGAATGCCGGCTATCTCCGTCTTTCTGATGCTTGTAATAGCAATCAATGATCAATTTCAATACTAGGATAATATTTCTTCAAGTATCTCCCGTTTATAGCAGCAGTGAGTTCTTCTCCTAGTAAAGTTTTCAAGATGTATGCATTTCCAGGCATGCACCTAACCACCCGAAAGGGACCCTCCCAATTCGGGGACCACTTACCGAATGTACTGTACTTAGTTCCAATCGGCAATAACGCTTTCCAAACCAAATCTTCTTCTGCAAATTGCTCGACCTTTATCTTCTTGTTATAATATTTAGCAACTCACATTTTGTTTTTCTCAATATTCTCCAAGGCCCTAAGATGAATCATATGCAAATGTTCTAATTCGTCCATCATTAAGTAATTATAATCCATGGAACTTAAATCCTTTTGCAATACTACTCTCCTTGACTCTGATTGCATTTCCCATGGCAAGACAGCATGATGCCCGTAAACCAACTCATAAGGAGAGGTCTGTGTAGCCCCATGAGGAACCATTCGGTAAGCCCACAAAGCTTCATTGAGTACCGAATGCCACCTTCTTAGCTTCTGATCAATCTTCTTCTGTATAATCTTGATCATGATCTTGTTAGAAGCCTCTGCCTGACCATTAGCTTGGGCATAATAAGGAGAAGAATTTAACAATTTGATCCCCATACTTTCAGCAAATTCTCTGAACTCTGAAGATGTAAACTGAGTTCCTTGATCGGTTGTAATTGTTTGAGGAATCCCAAATCTGTAAATGATATGCTCTTTGACAAACTCAACCATATTTTCTGATGTCACTTTGTTTAATGGAATTGCCTCAACCCTTTTAGTGAAATAATTTGTTGCCAAAAGCACAAACTTATGCCCCTTTCTAGATGGAGGATTTATTTGGCCAATCAAATCTACTCCCCATCCTCTGAATGGCCATGGTTTGGTAATAGGATTTAAAGCTGATGCTGGAACTCTCTGAATATTTCCAAACTTTTGACAATCTTGGCATCCCTTGTAATATTCGAAACAATCTTCCAGCATTGTCGGCCAATAACATCCAGTTTGCCTAATGACACACTTCATTCGGTAAGCCGACTGATGTGCTCCACACAGCCCATCATGCACTTCACTCATCATTTTCTTTGCTTCTTCTTGACCCAGGCATTGTAGTAACACCCCATCTAATGATTTGTAATACAAACGTCCATCAAGAAGAACAAACTTTATAGCTTTATACCTGAGTTTCCTAGAGACCTTTCGGGATGGATTCTCCAAATAATCAACAATTTCTTTTCTCCAATCATCTTCTGCTAGATCACTCCCAAAAGAATATACATCATTGGCAAACACTTCTTGATTCTCTCTATAACCTGAAGCACTTTGAGCTAACCTGTTTGCCTCTTCATTGTTTTCTCTAGGAATATGTTGCAGAATCACTAACTGAAAACTCTTCAGGATTTCCTTGCACTCCTCGTAGTAATTCTTCAGGATATCATTTCTACATTCATATTGGCAATTCAATTACTTTACAGCTAACTCTGAATCTCAAAAAATCTCAACTGAAATAGCCTTTGCCTCTTTCAAGTATTGAAGCCCTCTGAGCAACGCTTCATACTCAGCTTGATTATTTGTGATAGTAGGTTGAATAGGAATAGAAAATTCAAACATCTCTCCCCTGGGTGAAATTAATAAAATTCCTACTCCGCCAACTTTGCCACATGAATACCCATCAAAGAACAAAGCCCAAGGAGTAATCTCAAGTAAATTAATTGATGGATCACGATGTTCAGTAATGAAATCAGCAATAATCTGCCCTTTAACAGCTTTTGTCGATTCAAACTTCAATTCAAACTCAGACAAAGCAAAAATCCATTTGCCAATCCTTCCATTCAAAATTGGCATAGGCAACATGTGTTTAATTACATCAAATTTTGAATATACAATGCATTCGGCATTCAACAAATAGTGCTGAAACTTTGTACATGAGTAATAAACACATAAGCAAAGCTTCTCCGCAGCCGAATATCTTGTTTCGGGATCAAGCAATTTTCGGCTAAGGTACGCAACTACTCTTTCTTTTCCTTCAAATTCTTGTATGAGGGCCGATCCAATGGTTTGGGCGTCAGCCGCCACGTACAACTTAAAAGGCTTGTTCAATTGTGGAGGTACCAATACTGGTGGTTCCTTCATGTATTCCTTGATCTCATTGAAAGTCTTTTGTCGTTCGTCACCCCATACAAACTTCTGATCCTTTTTGATCCTTAACAGTGGAGAAAAAGGCAACACTTTTTGTGACAAGTTTGAAATGAATCTCCTCACAAAATTGATTTCTCCTCAGAAAATTGATTTTGCCAAGCAATGACTGCAATTCCTTAAGATTGGTTGGAGGAACAACTTCATCAATAGCTTTCATGCTTTTTTTGCCAACTTCTATCCCTCCTTCATGTACCAAAAATCCCAGGAACTTTCTAGCCGAAACTCCAAAAGCACACTTGTTTGGGTTCATCTTAAGCCCATGTTTTCTAGTGCATTCTAGAGTTTTCTTTACATCATCCAAATGCGATTCATGATCCAACGACTTGATCACGACATCATCAATATATATCTCCACAATTTTGCTGATCAACTCGTGAAAATATAATTCATGGCTCTTTGATAAGTTGCACCAGCATTTTCAACCCAAATGTCATGACAATCCACTCAAACAAGCTTATATGTCTAGGACATCTAAAGGCTGTTTTTGATACATCTTCTATTGCCATAAAAATTTGATTGTACCCTGCATTGCCATCCATGAAGCTAATAACTTTATGTCCAGCAGCGGCATCAACCAACAAGTCAGCAACAGGCATTGGATATCCATCCATGGGTGTAGCTCTGTTTAGATCTCTAAAGTCTATGCAAACCCTCATTTTTCTGTTTTTCTTGTAAACAGGAACTCTGTTTTTCTTGTAAACAGGAACAATATTAGAGATCCACTGCATATCTACATGGCCGAATGAAATTTGCTTATATTAATCTCTCAATTTCCTTTTTCACGTCGGCCAATACTTCATCCTTGTAGATCTTTCGGGGAGGTTGCTTGTAAGGTCTAAAACCAGGCTTGATTGGCAACCGATGCTCAACAATGGAACGATCCAAACCAGGCATCTCCGAATAATCCCAAGCGAAGCAATCTTTGTATTCTTTTAGTAGCTTAATCAACTTTTCTCTGAAACTTGAATCCAAGTTAGCACTGATAAATGTCGGCCTTGGCTTGTCACCATCCCCAATGTCTATTTCTTCCAGTTTGTCAGCCGACATAAATCCATGTCCTATTTTCCCATCAGTTCCATCGATTGGATTCTCCATTAAAAATTACTATAAGAACCGACTGCTTGAATCGGCTGTTGATCACTGCTGACTGGTTCAATAGGACCTTCACCCCAGTCCTTGCCTGAGAAGCAATCTATACCTTGATACTACCAGAAGGTTGGTTCCACATTAGCCACACTTACTGAATCATCTACTTGGACAACTTCTACATCATCATCCACCCATTGAACAAGCTATTGATGCATAGTAGATGGAATGCAGCAGTTCGCATGAATCCAATCTCTTCCAAGCAGCAAGCTATATGCCCCTTTGCCTTCAATGACAAAGAAGGTCGTAAGTAGAGTTTTAGATCCAATCATTAAATCCACATGCACGCAGCCCTTGGTGTCTGAAGGATTTTCAGCAAAATCATTCAGAACTATGCTTGTTGGCGTCAAATCTCGAGGACCCATTCCAAGCTTCCTAAACGTAGTGTACGGCATCACATTGACAGCAGCTCCACCATCAACAAACATCTTGGTCAATGGCTTCCAATTGACGTATCCTCTTAAGTACAGCGGTCTCATGTGCCGATTCTTGGCTGGCTTGTCAAAAGTAGCTTGCTTGGCCAACACTAATTGTGCCATTAGCCCAAATTGCTCGGCCTCATTCATGTTTGGTGACACCTCCTCCTGCACAATCTGATTAGCTGGAGCCATGAATTCATTCGGCAAGAAGCATACCATGCACGTAAGAGCCGAACGATCAGATCCGTCAGGCTTGTCTTTTGGGCGCCACACCTGTTTCC
Organism: Cenchrus americanus; assembly: GCA_947561735.1. Taxonomy (NCBI): domain Eukaryota; kingdom Viridiplantae; phylum Streptophyta; class Magnoliopsida; order Poales; family Poaceae; genus Cenchrus; species Cenchrus americanus. The sequence continues at coordinate 23,371,568 of OX387241.1, read as the reverse complement.
TCTTGATTCCCGCTTGCTTCAACTCCTAGTTCCTTAAGCGCTGAACCCTTCTCTTTTGGCTTCTTCTCAAACCAGGTGGGCACCACTGTCCCTTCTGCCAGACATACTCATGATCTTCCTCTTCTTCATGATCAACCCATCTGTGATCAGCATGCCTTTTCTTCGGTTGATCATCAATTCCATTTATTTTTATGCGCCGACCATCACTAGGATGCACCCTTCCAATTCTTTCATGGACGGATCGGCGATTGGCAATGTCTTGCCTGTATTCAGTATACTTGTCGCTGCATTCAGGGCAGTTATTTTGCGTGGGAAGTTTCAAACCCTCATTCCAACAGTGTCTGAAGAAGGCACATCCCCAGTGTGCACACTCTTGCTCTCGCATATACTCTTCTTGTTTCTTCTTGCGCATTTCTTCCTCGTATCTCCGCTTCTCCTCTTCATACTTATGCTTCTGGTAGCACTCCTTTTCTTGCTGACGCTGCCACTTATTGAGGAGAATACGCGAAGTTACCCTGGGTTTAGAGGATTCACCCACTTCAATTTGACTTTTCAGAAAGCGAGGCTCTCCCTTGTGGACCTGTTCAAATGTTACTTGTCGAGCGGGGTCAACTGAGCCATCCTGCTTCGCCTTTGCTGAAGTCAAAACCTTCATTTTTCCATTCTCTTCAGCAATCACCATGTTGACTGAGAACCCAATCATGTTCTGAGGAAAAGGATTGCCATCCAATTTCATCTTATTATCAAATTTTAGATGACCTTCTTGGATAGCATTTTGAATTCTCATCCTAAAGGCCCTGCACTCATTGATTGAATGAGAATTCCTATCATGAAATCCATAGTATCTCTTTTCTTTCACTCCATCAGGCCGAAGCATAGAATGCCCATCTGGAAACTTGATTCGACCTTCTTTCACGAGCAACTCAAAGATCTTATCTGCCTTGGTCACATCAAAATCATAGGTGCCTTTAGCTTGCTTAATCCACCTTTGATTTACTGTTAATGGCTCTTTGCCCCACACTATTTCAGCTGAGCTATTTCCTCTTCATCATCATATTCCTCTCCCTGATCTGCCCTTTCGAGGAATTGATTATAGATGTCAGCTATGTCACTGTGTTTGACAAATCTGGAGTCTTTCTTGAAGCCAAAAGCTTGATTGCTCATCAATGATAGTCTGTGCGACAGCTGGCCAAGATCACCAAACTCCATGCCGAATAGCTTTTCCCGAATAGCTGGCAACATCCCTGCTACAGCCATACCAGCCAATTGATCATCTGGTATGTTTAAAGAGAAGCACATGCTTTTTGTCTCTCTGAACCTCCTGAGGAACTCCATTAGTGTTTCATTGTTCCTCTGCCTCAGGGTAGTTAGATCAATTAGCTTTTTCTCATTACTACCAATGAAATAATGAGCATGAAACTTCTGCTCCAAATCCTTCCAGGAGCAGATTGAGTGAGCAGGTAGGGAAGTAAACCATGTAAACGCTGGGCCTGTTAATGATAGAGGGAAATATCTAATTCTGAAGGCCTCATCAGCAGAAGCTTCCCCAAGCTGCATCAGGTACCGAGCTATATGCTCCACAGTGCTGGTATCATCTTGCCCTAAAAACTTGGTGAACTCTGAGGGGACTTTCACCCTGTTCGGTAAAGCCACCCTGTGGTACCATTCCGGGAAGGGAGGTGTATATACGTGTCCTTGGTTTTTAGGCTTTAGACCGAATTGATTTTGAAGCACATCGGTCATTCTCTGCATCAGGAGATCAACATTGACATCTTGATTCCCTGGTCCTCCAACAGGCATCCCTGTAGAACCACCATATCTAGGATTCGGGAGAGCATCAACAACACTGTAATCCATGAACTCCGAATACCCGTTGTCGTACATGTTCCTTTGCAACCTGTTATTTGTTGGGGCTATCCCGTAAGTAGAGGCAGGTTGAACTCCAGGAGTGCCAAACGCCATTTCTCCATATGTACGTGGATTAGGTATTGCTTGATGAGGGTTCTGTCGAATTGGTTGACTATCCACGTGTTGAGTTGGCTGAACACTCATACTCTGTGGAGGCGGTTGAACACTTGCATCTTGACGAATTGGTTGGCCAGCGGCAGCAGTACTTGATTCTCCTTCAAAATGTTTGTCCATGCTTGGGCCAAAGATACCAACCATCATCTGTCGGAAGCTATTTAAAAATGCAGTATTGTGCCTAGCCATTATGTCTTCCAAAGTTTGCTGTACCATGCCTATTGACGGTCGATTTTGGTACACCTAGCTATAAGTTTACCGTCAACATTTGCACATATTTGATATTCTAACCAATGGTACTAACCCCCCGGAGGTATCAAGTTCACTCTCGCATGTCGATTTTGGAGTTTGTTGTTTATGTAGGAAACTAGAGCTTAAAGGGAGACTTTCGGGATAAGTCCACCAAGCACTTTGGAAGAAAATCATGAAGCCCGACAAAAGTCAAGGCACGTGATGAACATGACTCCAAATGACCCGAGGACCGAAGCGTCAACATGCAAGTCTTCAGGGACTCAACCAAAAAACAGCGAAGCTTGCATAGCAAGGATTCAAGCCTTAACCGTGAAGGAAATGACGTCAAAGGCCCATATGCAAGGCACACAAATAAAGGATCATGCAGGAAGCAACCGGGGAGGAAACCGGGACCAACAGGGCCGAATTGGGCCTGGGCCGACCGGTCCAACCCACTCTGGGCCCGGTTCGCATCCTCCTTTTGCCCTAGGTGCTTGTCTATAAATTGTCTCTGCCTCCGCCGGCCGCCACATCCATCCATTCATCAGAGAGCCGACGAGACGAAGGAGAAGCACCAGGAGGAAGCCGACGACCGCCGCGAGTCCTCGAGTTGCCTAGGAGATGGCTTAGGCCATGCCATAGCCACCATGGTTGGCCCTGCGTGGTAAAGCCATGGTCAAGTTCCGGAGCCGCGACTTGAATTCGTCAAGTCGTTTGTACCTTCAACATTTGGTGATGTAACTATATCTTGTCATACTTTGATCTACTACGAGTTATACTTAGTCATATGTGTAGCTATTATATGCCTTTAGTAGGACTAGATCGAATCATGGTGATTAGTCTTGTCTTGCGGATACACCGTAGTAATGCACGGACCGAGGTTTATCGCTCGGTGATGATTATCCTCGCGTAGTGACAGTACGAGAGGGGAGAAAGCGGCGAGTGAACATGCATCGGACCACTCCATATCGGGTTACTCCATATCGAGTGTAATCCTTATCATAGTATAGGTTTATATTGGTTTATCACCTTGGCCAGAATGGCAACAAGAAGACAATAGGCTAGGTTTACCTTTGGTTTGCTTACCTTTATGGCTAGGTGGATGTGATCCATACATCCCTCGTGTTTGTATGTTACCTTTACGCAATCAACACTTCACATAGGGTTAGACCGGTAGGTTAGATAGAGAACCTTGGTGGTTTGCTTCCGATCCTTGGATTGACAAATCTAGGGAGAACCCTCCTTGGTGAAAAAGGCACCAAGTCACCCATAGGCTTGCGGTGAACTTGAGCACGGTTTTACACCGTCAACAAGCCCCTTTTTCTGGTGCCGTTGCCGAGGATCGGCAACTCGAACCCTAAGGCGATCTATCTTTCTTTTAACTAACCCTAATTTTTATCATTGCATATACGCTTGCTTTCTTGTTTGTGTCCTTGAAAGTAGGTGGAAAACTAGACACAAAGCGATCGAGAAAAGTTTGCAACATTCGAAGCAAACGAAGATGAACAAGGTATGCCTATGTGTCGATTAAGTTTTTAGACTAATGTCTTTTGGAGGATTGTTTGTCCAAGCTATAGGTTTCGGAAACGACCATGTCAAGCATGATGGAGAAGGATTCCATTACCATCATGCTCATGCAGCGATGGTTATGATTTTTGAAGCCAAAGTATGCATGACATGGTGCCCTAAAAGACTTCAAGATGAAGACCACACGTACATCTCCTGATCGATGGACGAAAGGACGACGATATCATCGCGATATTTGCATGAGCCTCAGCAGAAAACAATTAGATATATTTGGATTTTCGGAAGCTACATGAAGTCTACGCTCCAACGAATCAAGCGGCAAGGCAATCGGAGGTTCCTATAAGCGGATATGGCCGAATCACCGATGGTTGCACAGACAGCAAGCAATGCTGAAGTGAAATAGCCATAGCTCTCTCATTCGGACTCCGATTAAGGCGATGGTAAATCCACGAAGAAGAGGCAACAACAAGGCGATGACGACAAGATTGAGGAGATGGACACAATGATAATAAATAGAAGATGGGGCAACGGTTCCACAACACGTACATGATGAAATTCAGAAACTAAGGACTAAAACAAACCCTCCGGAGCAGGAATGAATGAAGACACAAGAGGCACCACTCAACACATGATGATGTTGGAAGCGAACCACGACGGATTTCCTAAAGGCAACATCAAGCTGCATGGCTACTTTGGATTCTCGCACAAGTAACCATGGCTTCACGACAATAAAAAGGTACGTGAGAAAGTCAAGCTCTATGACTTTAAATGAAGCGCTTTGCGGGAGGCAACCCGATCTTTTTATATATCTATATAAACTATGACAAGTCTACATTGTGTTTTTTATTTGAAAATTTCAAGTAACATCATACCATTGCTCTAATAAATGTCACAACCACGTGTTGTATGCTTTATATATATATATATATATATATATATATATATATATATATATATATATATATATATATATATATATATATATATATATATATATATATATATATAGGCCAGCGTTATTCCCTACCCAGGGTATGGAATAATATTCCATACCCGAGCACACCTGCGGCCAGCAGTTGACCCGACACTCCCGAGCGCACCGCGCCTCCTCCCCTCGCTCGCGTCCCACGCGGCCACACCTCAGCGGTTTTTTTATCCACCGGCTCCTGTGTGTCTCCGAAAATCCAGACAGGGTCAAACACCGCTTTGTTGCCGCCCACATCCACCTACGTCACCGTGCGTTGGACCCAGGATACAGTAGAAAATTTGTTTGTGAACGACTCAAGACCGTGTGGCGCTGCTAGCTTCTTTTGATACACACATTTAGGTGACTTTGTTGTTCCGTCTTTTATTCGTGAACGTGATATTGCAGATTCAACATGGAAACTCTTTGAAAAAAAAAAACCAAAAGAATTTTGTGACTGTGCTGACCAAGTACGAATGTAGCTGGCAATGATGAACCATGAGAATAAAAGCTGTCGTTTGCTCTTTCATTATTCTTCATGCTGATCAAGTACGAAAGAATTCGATCGTGATAATAAGAAATGTTCTTATGCTCATTGCAATTGGACTAGTCGAAGATGCATACGGGGGCTAAGAATATGTAAATAAACAACTAGATTGTATTGTACCAGTAGCGGCAAGATAGAACATCTAGTTCTAATCAATTAATTCAGACCAAGAAAAATAGAAGTTCAAACAAAATACTCTATAGCATAAATGACATTTGCAGGTTGTAGAAACAAAATCAAATCAGGCACTCATCTGGATATCAAATTCAGAATAGAAGCTTTGGAACAAACCCATGATGCGGAATTTCAAGGAGCAGAAACAAATCGACAATGTACAGGATGGCTCGACCAATTGAATTCTCCACCGAACCACACATATTACGCGGTCCCACAAAAGATCGATCCGTGACGGAAAGAAAAATGGACGAGAACTGAGTGGTTCGGCAACGATGTGGAGATGGTAGCAGGGAGCTTACAGACAAATCATCACCGGATCCGCACAAAATCAAACCTTGGACCTATGACGCCTCCTCAGATGCGACATGCAGAGATTCACAACAACAAAATAAAGCGAGATGCAGAGCCAGCGTCCAAATCAGGTGTCCAAAGGGAAGTGCATCGGATTGGACCGGCGGGGACCGAGCTCAAGCGGGCAACAGCGGCAGCTGGAGCAGGGCCACGGCCACGGTCGCGTGGCGGACGAGGTGCACGAGCAGTGACCTTCTGGCAGGTAGGTCCTTGAAATCGAGATGCGAATGGAGGTATTGGGTTCCATGGTCGTATAATGCCGTTGCCATCAGCATTGAACCTGAAAAAACTGTAGTTAACTATTGCAAGATGGCCAATATCAGTCAGCAAACAAGTGGACTTTGTGATTGTAAATTAAAGAAATCAGCCAAAAGAATTCTACTGAGCCCTAATCCTATGCATAGTATCACGAACCACAATATTTTAAAGTCTAAAGCTTCGGACTATTTGGAATCATCAGCAAAGTATATTGATCCAAAAATATTAACTCGTATCATGCACCCAAATCAAACCAAGTCTGCACTAGCACAAAATTTGGATTGACAAACCCATCTGCAGTGAATGAATATCAGGCAGTAATAAGCAACAATACTAGCTCTGAAAAGTTCGCTTAGGATACCTTGCTATTGTTAAGATAATTTTGTTTAGGTGTAGGAAAAGGAAAACAAGACAAAAAAGCCCCCTATTGCTGGCAATAATTATTATTCTAACAGGCAAGCATATTCCATCCATTAATCTATATATGATTGTACAAATTATCACCATCATGGTTCAAGATAGTCATAGCTGTGCATATAAAGAATCTGAATAAAGGTAGTTTCTCTATCATATTACTAAAACTAAAACTATGCACATCTGAACCTTTCTATCTCTGAACTAAAATATATTGCATATCTGAATTTCTGGTACTCATCTAAAAGGAAGCTTGATAGTTGTATATGAACAGGGGATAAATCCATACTTTTGAATCACATTAACCTGAGAAAAGAATTCAGCATAGTACTTCATGCACGTCTGTAATCAAAAGAAATAACACAAAACTGAGATAATTCATATGCGCATTGCAATTGGACTAGTCGAAGATGCATACAGGGCTAAAAATATGTAAATAAACAACTAGATTGTATTGTACCAGTAGCAGCAGCATAGAACATCTAGTTCTAATCAATTAATTCAGACCGAGAAAAATAGAAGTTCAAACAAAATACTCTATAACATAATTGACATTTGCAGGTTGTAGAAACAAAATCAAATCAGGCACTCATCTGGATATCAAATTCAGAATAGAAGCTTTGGAACGAACCCATGATGCGGAATTTCAAGGAGCAGAAACAAATCGACAATGTACAGTATGGCTCTGACCAATCGAATTCTCCACTGAACCACACATATTACGCAGTCCCACAAAAGATCGATCTGTGACTTCAAGGACGAGAATTGTGCAGTTCAACAACGATGTGGAGATGGTAGCAGGGAGCTTACAGACAAACCATCAACGGATCCGCACGAAATCAAACCATGGACCTATGAGGCCTCCTCACATGCGAGATGTAGAGATTCGCAACAACAAAAATAAAGCGAGATGCAGAGCCAGTGTCCAAATCAGGTGTGCGAAGGGAAGTGCATCGGATTGGACTGGCGGGGACCGAGCTCAAGCGGGCAACGGCGGGGGCGGGGAGGGGGCCACGGCCACGGTCGCCTGGCGGACGAGGTGCACGAGCAGGTGACCTTCGCGGGCGTGTGTCCTTGAAATCGAGATGCGAATGGACAAAGGACAGGCGGGCGGCGGCGGCGGCGGGAAGCCGGAGGGGGGGGGCTCAGATGGGCAGGAGAGCAACGAAGGTCGGCGCCAACAACGGAGAAGGAACTGAAACGGACGGATGGGGTGCACCCACGATCTATTGCACGAGTCAACAACTATCATATGAACATTTTGAATCTCATAGCTACTTGCACATCACATAAATTAGCTGAAACTTCAACATGTATAACGAAGCAACTGACCTGATGCTTGAGGATTAGTTGTCAGTTTATTGAATGCTAAAACCTTGGCCACTGGTATGTACCAGTCTACTACTTCATGGTATCCCGATGAGGAGATGGAGCTGCTACCTGCAGGACAAGCCAATGTAAAGTTAAAGTTCAGATAATATTTTGCCACCCACCAACCCAAACCGCAAGCTTTGTAGCTAGTTATTGTGATAAAAATTTTCCTAGAATCAGCAGCCAGATGTGAGAATGTACAATGTCATAGATAGGGTGGTACACATATTAGCGCAATTACCAGAGCATCATCTGTACAGGCTTTAACACCACGTCAGCATTATTGCCACGATAAGGTTAGGACTGTCTATTTCTTCTACACTAATATAGAATAGATATAATTTCAATATTACTAGGACATTTCATTAGAGAAAGTGCAATTGTTCTAGTGAGGATGTATATAGGTCTAAGAAAATATAAGTTAACATCTAGGTTGTATTGTATCACTAACAACACAATAGAGCATCTAGTTGTAATCAACAAATTCAGACTAAGAAAAATAGAAGTTTAAAGTTCAAACCAAATACTTTGTTCAGCTCATTTGAGATTTACAGGTTATAGAAACAAGGATCCAATCATCCAGATCGATAATTCACAACACAAGCTTTGGCACCAATCCATAGTACAGATTCTAGAGGGACCAAGATAAAAATCAAACAACAGAATTCTTCACTGTACAGAACACATGTATGTATGCAATCAAAAATCGAGTTGTAATACTGTGATGTGAGGAAACACGGGAACGCGAAGGGGATCGTGCAATCTATCGATCTTACCATTGTTTCGGACAACAAGCACCAAGATAAGGAGATCGAAGGGAGGCTGCTGGGATAATCCCTCACCGGATCCCGGATCCGGCCGTGGACCTGCGCAACCTCTAGCCTGACGATCTTGGGACGGAGGTCCTGTGGGTGGCAGAGACGGCGGAGATGGGCTTGAGCGGGGGAGAACCTCGTGTGGAGGATGATGAATCGGAAGGGACCGGCTCGAATCGGCTGAGGATAGCCTTGAATTCGCCGGCAGCACGTGGGATCGAGAGATGAACGCCAACGGCGCTCGAGATTTGTTCTCCAGCCACCGTCCACCGACCAAGCTGGAGGAGGCGGAGGCCGATGTCTTTGAGCTGCGTTCCGTCGAAGCTGGTAGATGCGGCGGCGACCGTGTGGCCGGGGGGCGGCGGTGACAGAATGGGGGGCCATGCATGTGGAGGACCGGGGAAGCGAAGATGGAGAGGAACGAGTGGGCGGGCGGGGGTAGGGGCGGGGGCGGCGGCGACGGGACGGGGTCGTCGACGGACGGGCGTGGGCGGCGGCGGAAAAACGGCGTAGTTCGGCAAGAGAACGAGTCGTGGGTGACCACGGTGGCGGATCTGAAGTGGCTCGACGGTTTTGACCCCACAATATGGGTCCGGGGGATGTGGAAAGCGGGTAGCGCATGGCGCGTGCGATCGTGGCTCGGGTATGGAATATTATTCCATACCCGGGGTATAGAATATATATATTCTATATATATATATATATATATATATCAAAAAACACCGGCTACAACCGGTGGTAGCTAACTACCAGGGGCGGGCGCTACCCGAGCAAAATCCAACCATCCGAACCCCGAGCAAGCCCATCCATGGGTCAACTCTGGCAGATGGAGACAAAGGTAAGCATGGACGGTGTTAAAACACGGTATCAAGCAGCTATGACCTATGAGGAGAGAGAGGAAGCAATCATAGACCACTACAATACTACGGAAGCGATTGTACGAGCTCACGAACTCACGGACCGGACACTACAAGATGTCTTTTCCTACGCTTCGGTAGGCCTCGTAGGGGTGAGATGGCCCTACCACTCGCAACATTGTTTGCGGAGGCACACTGCAGTCTGCAGCAACATAGGAAAAAGAGTACAGTAGCAGTGAAGGAGTAGTAAGCATAGGATGTCGAATGGGATATCTCAAAACAATATACAAAATTTTTTTAAGGAACAACATTTTAGTTTGCACCTGTATCTGCATATTGACCATATATTTTTCATCGCAACTTAGTGGGTGTTCGGTTGACTAGGACTTATAATGTGAAAAGTTAATTATATTGACTACATATAATTTAATTATAAAGTTAATTCATAAATACTAGACTTCATTTATTAGAATGACTACATGTCTACGTCAGCATCATTACTGGTTACTAGTAGTGGTTTTCTTTTTCTAGCTTGGTGGGACCACCAAATGCTTTTTTCTAGATATCAGCTGAGGGGCGGCGCGTCTAGGACTTTGGACAAGGATATTCAAAATTTCCAAATGATGATATTATTGACAGCCAAAATTCAGCAAAGAACTAAGTTTCACATATCAGGAGGAGGTACATATAACTTTTAAAGAAGAAATTTCGAACAATTTGCAGGCACTGTAACGTCTGCCACATAGTTTATAACATGACCCTACCGTCTGCCGCATAGCTATGCAGGGAGGTACATATATAATCTGAGATTAGAGGAGTTGATGAATTGCAGGCGGTAGGACCATGTTGTAGATTAGGGGAGGCTATTAAAAAAAGATTAGAAGGCAGCATGCAGGTGCGCGCTCAGACTATTGTGGTAGTAGGCTTTTTGCATCTGCATGCCTCACAAAAGTGACAACGTTTGTCTTTGGCTTACCGTTCGTCACTCACGGGCGTGCTACAATGGTTCGCAGGGGCCGACGGACGTGAGTTAATGTCCGTTACGCGAGCGGCCTACCACCGGTCGGGAGACGGCTACCACCGGTGATAGAAAATCCAAACTAATATATATGCTACAATACCGTATTGCACTAGAAATTAGTGGCATTCTTGTGGATACAAAATTATAAACTCATGTTGTTTGTACTAGGCAATAAAGCAAATGATGTGATACAATCAGCGGTGCATGTGCTTTTCGCGAGAAAAGGAGCAAAGATACCATATACGGGGTAAAAACAAGTTATTCATTTGCTACCCATTCGGAAATATATGAACTGTTGATTAATGAAATTGAACACTACTATTAGTATGATATTGAACTCACATATCATATATTAAGCATTTTAGGCTCAAGATTTGAGATCAAGCCACTCTTTCATGAATCATTATTGAGATTACTTATATACTTCGCAAGTAACCAAAAAATTGGAGTTTAAATGACATTGTTTGTGATCGGACTATGATTTCATGAAGTATCCAGGCGGTAACAACCTTATACCATTCTCAAGATACCGAGAGGTAGTTAAGGAATTATGAACACAAATTTTGAGCAAGCATTAGAAATCTAACCTCTTTTAACCACTCGATCCAGGGATGACCTTTGTGACAGCGCTCTGCTAGGCCCTGCTAGATCCTTCCACATCTGCACCCCAACACAACAAATCCATACTGTGTGCTTATTAGAGTCAGTTCTGCATAGTGGGTAGAACACCGGGAGAGGAATTGAACATCAGGCGCAAAACAATCGTAACAATATTTTATTCAGCAGAACAATAGATCAGGTGCATCCACATATTTCGATGACTATCATACATCAACTTCTTGCATCCATAATTGATTGATGAGATAAAGGGGAAAAATACGCACGGGTCCTCCGACGGACTAGCTTGCGACGGATAGGCTATGGGTGGCATAGACCCGGAGGCGGTCGAGGCGAGAGAGATGGACTGGAGCTGGGGAGGACATCACGTGGGAGACGACAAAACGGTGTGGGCTGGCTTGATCGCACTAAAACTAATGGCAAGGCTAATAGCATCAGAACAATTTCTTTATTAATATAGCTTTAGTACTAGCAAAAGCGGAGACCTTCCACCATGCTGTTGTAATCTTAACCAAAATATAAATTAACATAGATGAATGGAAGAGGGGATTAGCAATTATTGAATGGATTACTTGAACGATTTACTAATTTCAGGGGATGAATACAGTCCGATCTGAAGCAACTTCCACCTTGATGGAGCTCAGAATCAGATCTACTGCACATTAAGAAACTCAAATGAGGAAACAATGAATTTATAACATTTGAATATTAAAGAACAAATTCTGGGGTAAAATCAACATTGAAATGATATAGATACTACAAGAATTCTGCATTCCTCGAAAACGCAGAAGTGTTAAACAAAATTGATGTACAGCGGAGCAATAATAATATATAATCCAGGGGGAATCGGCTCCTAAAATATGGAATTGAATGAGTACCGGTTCTTTTGCGGTACGCTCACCTCTTAAGCATATGCCCGTTGGCATGAAAAGGGACATTCCGCTCACAGGAGGACCAAGAAATGTGGCAACCGCGATGCTCTTGCCAAACGGTCGATGGATAAGCACGAGCCGAACAAGGAGATGGATGGGCCTACGACGTCCCCGCCTCCCTCGCGAAGGATTTGTGCGTCTCCTGAAAAAAACAATGGATATGCAGAGGAAGTAAGGGCGGTGAGCTAAGTGTAAGTGGGGATTTTTCACGAATCGAATGGGGATCTTGTGCGAATGATAACCAGATAAAAGGCTTAGCCGAATCGATTGACAACCCATCACAACCTGATCTCCCGTGCGCAGAGCAGGTTAGGGTCCCTCGATTGCCTGTTGCCGGGATCTGAACTATCGCTGGCCCTGGCCCTGGCCCCAGCCCTGGAGGTCATTGTGCGCGAGCAGGAGGGTAAAACATCCCTGTAGGTGGAGGCCTTACCAAGGATCCATGGCGCTGCCGCCAGAAGAAGCTCCCGCAGTCCACTGGTCATGGAGCGCGCCACCTGAAGGTGCTTCGGGTCAGACGCGACGTGTGGTGGAGGTCCTCACCGCTGAGGATAGTTGCGTGGAATCGGGAGTCCGGTGGAAGGGGGAGCAGCTCGGGCCGGCGGCTAGCCGGCACCGCTAAGCACGGCAGACGAAGAGGGGGACAGAGAGAGAATCGGCGGCGGCAACGGAACCGAGGGGAGCCCAGAGGTCTGGAACTGAAGGGATGGAGGACGTGGATCCACTATCTCTTTTTTTCTTTGGAGGTGAGCCGACCCAAAAAAATGAAGAATCTACGGAAAAAACGATTGGACGACACGGCACGGGGGTTCGACTCGGGGGTCGGGTATGGAATAGTATTCCATACCCGGGGTATAGGATATAAATACCCTATATATATATATATATAGGGCGATACTAAAATGCACCCGGGGTGCATTCTCGTATAGCAAATGCACGGACCACGCGGTTGCAACTTCGCGGTGAACCAATTGCAACTTGACGGACCAATTGCGGCTCGACGCGAACCACTTGCAACTTGACGGACCAATTGCAACTCGACGTGAACCAATTGCAACTTGACGGACCAATTGCAACTCAACGTGAACCAATTGCAACTAAACCCGGCCGAGCTGCAACTAGGCGCGAACCAATTGCAACAAAGAGACTAACCGATTGCAACTGTGACACTATACTAATTGCAACTTGACGGAACTAATTACAACGAATCTGACTCTGTTGCAATTGGACACGAACCAATTGCAACTAGACTCCTAATTGCAACCCGATGTGAACAAATTGCAACCAAAATGTGCCCCAGTTGCAACTGGACAAGACCTAGTTGCAACAAGGGTGGGTGCATTCTCTATACAGAATGCACCCAGGTGCACTATAGCAAAACTTATATATATATATATATATATATATATATATATATATATATATATATATATATATATATATATTGAGTGAGTACTTTGGTACTTGAATTTTGGGAAACTTGTAGACCCCTTTTTTGTGTAGTGTTCAGAGTCTTTTTATTTGTGTCTTTAGAGAGAAATATGAAGCATGATCCCTTCTGATTCTAAACTTGTGGCTAGTTAACTTAGGCTAACTTTTGCTTTTGGTTTAGATCACCACAATATCATGTCATATCATTTTGTTCATTCATAATCATGTTTTACTTCATTCCACTTTGTTCTCCACCTTTGCATTATGTGCATGTTGCATCTCATCTTTTATAACCCTTAAAAAATCTCATCTTTACCTAAACCTTCCTATCAAACCACACCTAGAACCTAGGCCAACAAAGGGAGGGATCGACTTATGTCAAGTCGACAAAGTCTATCTCTATCCCTTTCTAATTAAAGTTTTGACTAGCCTCATCCTAAACCCTTAGAAAAAACCCCTCATACCTTTAGTAATCCTAAAACCATAGGTTTGTTTTTCATCCAAAAATCTAACCCTCACTTTTATTCTTTTTTCAAAACCACCTTAGATAGAATTTCTTCACCCGACTTATCTTTTCAAAATTCTTGTCTTAAGCCAAAAATATAGGATACCCATAAGCCTTACCTTAAAACCTTGTTAGCATGTTTTAAGGTCTTTTGATAAAATGCTTTGTTGACAAGACTTTACCTCTCATAAAGTGACTTGGTTGTCAATATAGGGAACAACTTTGAAAGCCTTTTTCAAACATTGCTGACCCTTTTCACTAATTCCTTTTCGCATTTGCATTTTGCATCAACCCCCTTTTGTTCTATCATGCATAGGTTAGCTTGGCTTCTTCGCAAAACTTTTTGATGAATGCTTCATTTCCATAATGGTGCTTCGCACGCACGAGGCATTTTCTTTTGTAATCTTGTGTAAACATGGTGTTTAGATTTGATTACGAACAATCATCATTTGAGGTTTTTTAGCCTTGTTAATTTATATTGCATTGGTTGGTTTATAAACTTCACAATTCGCCCTACCTCTCTTACACTATTAAGAATTGTTAATCTTGGGAGAAACATGGTGTTTTGACCTTGGTTGATAAATCTTTATGGCGGTGGAGAAGTTTGGCAACCACTTTGTAAGCATGGAGCTCAGAATTTGGTGTAAACATTGTTTTGTTTATATCCCTTCCTTTCATTTGCATTTTCACCTACACGCACATACACTCATTAGGTTCTTACTTTTCTCTTTACTAGGTGAGCTACGCCACAAGCTAAGATCTTAGGGATGCATTTAGTTTGTTGGCAATTGTTTCTACTCCCAACCATAACTCCGGGGGTAGAATGTGCATTAGATTTGTTTTGTAGGCATGGAGAAGTGTTCCCATGAGTTCTTGACCAATTGCAATCAAGATCGTTAGTCATCTACAAGGCTTGAGAGGGAAGTTGCTGTTTCCATCAAGATTTGAGCAGATGTTCAGAGATGTACAATGGAAGAAAAATTAATTTTCGAAGCTCCTTCCACTACTAGAAAAGTTGCTATATGTGACGATTTGCTCGTGACGCTGCTCACTTTCGTCACAGAATGGTATGTCTTATATGACGAATTCTCCAATTTCTTCATAGGTGGCAAGTGACGAAGATTTGGCCGGAAAATTATGACGAAAATGAAAATAACGTCACAGAATTGTAAAAGGAGATCGTCATAAAACTTGTTTTGGGTATACCGTATTGGAATGACGAAACCTGATCGTCACAAATTAGTTTTGATATCGTCACCATTTGTTGAAATTGTTTGACACACTTAATGATGAAACAAATTGGTCACAAATCAGTGGTGCACTTGACGGTGTGGGATGCGTGTTCCAAATGGGCCGCTCCGGTCCCTGTTTTTTTGGAATTGGGCCACAAAAATTGGGCCACTCTTTTGGCTTTTATCAGCATGAAAAAAAGAGCGACTAGGGGGATTTGAACCCTAGTCTTCGCATTGGTGTATGTCATTCATCTTATCAACATTTTAATGGAACACCACCCACATTTAAATTTGCAAAACAAAAAAGGTGCACCCATGGGATTTGAACCCTGGTCTGCACGATGGGAAGGGAGGGAGTTACCACTAAGCTATAACATGATTTCTGTCCCATTAGTGTATATCATTCCTCTTATCAACATTTTAATGGAACACCACCCACATTTAAATTTGCAAAACAAAAAAAGGTGCACCAATGGGATTCGAACCCTGGTCTCCTTAGTGGGAAGAGAGAGACTTACCACTAAGCTATAACATGAGTTGTGTCCTTTTGGTGTATGTTGTCCTTTTATAATAGTGTTTACCAAGCGATGGAGCTTTGCGGGACCATGTGGCAGCACGGGGTTGGTCAAGTTGCTTCGCCGGTACCACGTGGCGCACGGCCGAATTTGGTTTTCCCCTTGTTTTTTCTTTTTAATCTACAATTAAAATTTCAAACTAGTGTTTCTCGATCATATTAACTCCAAATTTATTGATTTTTTTTCTAATTTTTTGTAAAATCACGATCTTTCATGTAATTTTGTTCGTTTACATATTATTTACTATTTCATTTACCTTTTCTATACAACTTCTTTTCTTGTAGTGAAAGATAATAAATAAAACATATTTTGGCATAGCAAATGCTAACATAACTTCATATTTTATAATGTTATGATAAACATAAGGTTGTAACCAAGTTTTAGATGCATACGACTTTGAAAATGTAAATGACCACTCAAATCTCAAAGTTTGTGTTGAGTTATTAGAAACTATGCCAAAGATGTAACCGTTTGTGAGCAGTGTATGCTTCAGTGGGGAAGTGCATCATCACTTTCTCAGAATCACTTGAAACTTTTTTGACAACATAACGTACCAAAAGGAGGAGCTCCAGCAAAATTTCAGATTTTTTAAGCAAGGTTACAAGTTTTTTACATTTATTCGTTATTAAATCAACAAATATTTACAATAATAGGCAAACTTGGTCAGAAAATTCCGAAACTTCACCTAACATCTTAGATTGCATCCATTAGCATCCAAAAAAAGTTTCATACGATTTCAAGAACCTTGTACTACACGTCCCACATAGGGATGGACATCTCTCGGTGACTCACGGTGACATGTGTGAGACATGTATGCTTCGGTGGGGAAGTGCATCATCACTTTCTCAGAATCACTTGAAACTTTTTTGACAACATACCGTACCAAAAGGAGGAGCTCCAGCAAAATTTCAGATTTTTTAAGCAAGGTTACAAGTTTTTTACATTTATTTGTTATTAAATCAACAAATATTTACAATAATAGGCAAACTTGGGCAGAAAATTCCGAAACTTCACCCAACATCTTAGATTGCATCCATAAGCATCCAAACAAAGTTTCACACGATTTCAAGAACCTTGTACTACACGTCCCACATAGGGATGGACATCTCTTGGTGACTCACAGTGACATGTGTGAGACATGTATGCTTCAGTGGGGAAGTGCATCATCACTTTCTCAGAATCACTTGAAACTTTTTTGACAACATACTGTACCAAAAGGAGGAGCTCCAGCAAAATTTCAGATTTTTTAAGCATGGTTACAAGTTTTTTACATTTATTCCTTATTAAATCAACAAATATTTACAATAATAGGCAAACTTGGTCAGAAAATTCCGAAACTTCACCCAACATCTTAGATTGCATCCATTAGCATCCAAAAAAAGTTTCACACGATTTCAAGCAACTTGTACTACACGTCCCACATAGGGATGAACATCTCTTGCTGACTCACAGTGACATGTGTGAGACATGTATGCTTCAGTGGGGAAGTGCATCACCACTTTCTCAGAATCACTAGAAATTTTTTTGACGACATAATACACCAAAAGGTAGAGCATTTTATGATATTATTTGAATTATGATAGTGTAAATTCGAGATGTAAGTTTGACTTACCCCTAATAAAATGCTGTCAAAATCATTTTTCATTTGTTAAAGTTGTAGATCTTGGTAGAGAAGGATTTTAGAAAATTTTAGAAAAAAGAATCATCCAATTTGGAGTTAGTATGAGGTAGAAAAACTAGTTACAAGTTTTAGTCAAAGATTAAAAAGAGAAAACACACTTGTTCATCTCAATTCATAGCAAGTGCAGTTTCTGTTTTTAATCTTTGGATAAAACTTGTAAACTGTTTTTCTTCTTCATACGAACTCCAAATCGGTTGATTCTTTTTCCTAATATTTTCTAAAATCGAGGTGTTTTACTCAGTGCCATTTGTTTGTATCTTAATTACTATTTCTTGATTGCTTTTCATACTACATATCTTTTCCAACTAAAAAGAGAATATAAAAAACATGTTTTTTCATAATAATTGCTAATATAACTTAATATTCCCTAATGTTATGGTCAACACAAGGTTGCATCCAAATTTGAGGTGTCCATGGGTATGAGTGTGTACAAAATTTGAAGTTTAAGTTTAAGTTAAGTTGAGTTGATAAACATGCAGAAAATCATTTAAATGATAGAAAATAGCAAATCTACTTGAAATTTTTTGAAACTCCTAGGTGACAACTTATATGTTGTATTGTTCATGTGAAAAATGTTTTGAGAGTATGTAAGATAATAGTTTTTAAAGTTACTTCACAAGGGTGTATTCATTAGTGATTTTAAAAAATAGAAAAATAACTTTTTTGCACAACAAGTGCTAACGTAAATCCACAAATGTGAATTGAAACAAAAGTTTCTCAACTTTTCGTGCTCTACACCTTTGTTTTAAGAATCACTTTCAAATTCGGCCTCCGAATTGCACATCGCGTCTCTCTCCGCCCCCACGTCGCGCATCTCTCTGCGGCCCACCTCCGCCGGCGGACCTCCTATATTTGGAAATATTGAAAATAGCAAATATATTTGAAAATTCATGAAACTCCTAGATGACAATATATACCCCATTTGTTACATGTGAAAAATAAATTTGGGTATATAAGATAATTATTTTGCGAGGTACTTCACAATGGTGCAATAAAATGAAAAGAAAAAGAAAAAAGATTAACACGAGATGAATGAAACCAGACCCATTTCGGCCCAACTTGCCCAACTATTTATGACCGTCCATCACCCATCCGATGGTTCGATCGAGTTCCCATCTCATATAGCATCGCGTCCCCTCCTCGGCAAACCCTATCTCGCAACTCCACTCTCCGGTCGCCTCTCGCCGTTCCCCATCGCGACCCGACCTCCTCCCCTCCCCGCGCGTCCACCCTACGTTCGCACCGTCGCCCCCCATGCGTCCACGCCGTCGCCCCCGCACCACCAGGACCCAGCGCCACCGGTATCGCGCCCCCACCGGGCTTTGCCGTCTGGGTCGTGCGGCCTCAAGAGCGAAGGGAAGGGGTGGCGCGGGCGAGCGCTCCCGGTTGGTATTTACACGTGGGGAGCGCAGTTCTACAGCCCGGATCTGCGCCGCTTGAGCTGCCCCTACGTCTCCTTCCTCACGCGCCCTCGGATCCAGGTCAACACATTGGCCTTCCTCCCCATCTCCCCCTCTCTTTCACTAATACCTCTGATTTGGTTACCATCTTCACTGTCCTCTTTGAGATGAGTTGGCGACTGGCATGGCAGAGGCGCTATCCTGTGTGCAGGTTTCAGTTCATACTTGTGTATGTGCTCGAATAAGCGACAGATAGCCCTTTAGAAAATAGGATATGTTGCAGTTGATGTATGTGATTGAACCAAAATGCAGCTAGTGAAGTCTTAAGAATATTTAAGCAACGAACAAAATTTTTAAGCAATTTCAGTTACCAGTAGTGATGTGTTAGGCCTCCTATGTTGCTAACTATGTGACGGGAAATAAGTCGCTTCAATCAATTGTTCTATAGGTGAGGATGTGTGGAAGGAGTTCAGTGTTTGTTTACTTTAGTAAGATTGCAATGCGTACTACTATAATTTTCAAGTGTGCTTGAGGTTGACTCTACAACAACAAGATTAGTTGTTTTGGAGCATACATATTTTCTCTAGTGCTTATTTGATCTAAAGGTTGCTAAACAGATTGAGATGTGACACCAATAGTAGCTACTGATTGTGCCTCGGGGTTCCTTTTTTCGGGAAAATGCAAGAACTTGAAGTAGCAATCAATGGAAGATGTCTAGCTTGGCCTCGTGGTGCTTCCATACTTGTGTCCTTGTCACTCAAGGTAAACTACATGACCCGTTTTTTAATAGTGATGCGATTACGCACCCGTGAGCGACTACTGTAATGGTGTATGAAGCGACAGTTCTATACTTCGCTAGTGCTTTGAAAATTAGTTCCTTTAGAGATATAATTGCAGGTTTGTTTCCTACAATTGCAGATGTTTGTACATTTGGTATTACACTACATTACATTGTCTATGGGTAACACTTAACTGAATTTATGGACTGTAGAGTGCATGAACATTTTGAACCCTAGTATGCTTGATAGGAGTATTATATCACCACAGCAAATTATTCTATGTACTACTAGCACTGAACATATCCTCTTGTAAATGAAATAGTCATCTTTGTGTCATTTTCTACTCTTATATGTGTGTCTATAATACTTCAAGGCTTGGGTGAGCTACCAAAAGGCTAAGAGTAGCGAGTTAAGGCTTAAGGCTTGTAGTGAGCTACAAGAAGGCTAAATGGCAACTAGCATATGCTTTTCATCCACCTGGATATGTATTTTTCATTTTTCTTCTTTCTAGTTTACACATTTGGTAAAATGTTGTATTTACCTTGGCTGATCTACTTATTATCTCTAATAGACTCTTATCTTTCTTATGTTTTTTATATTTGTATGTGCACTTGATGGTAGATCTGAACCCTGAAGCTGCATCTACTGGATTTTGTAAGTGGGATTTCTTGACCACTGCTCATTGACTTACCAAGTTGGATTCTTTGCAGTTTACACTTGTGCTCATGTCTAAAAATAACATGTGAGATGATGGATATGCTAGTATTTAAGTGTTAGTTATTTATTAACCTGTTAGTGTTTATTTCTGTTTATTTGCAATGTGAATTGTCTTTTTCAATCTACAATGATGCATCAATGTTTCCTATTCTGTGATAATTAGCTAATGATTGAAATGTTAGGTCAATCGTAATTATTTATAACTCTTATTTTCTTGGCGAGTCAACTAGCTCATCTCTACACTTCTTTTCTGCATGTCAGCTCGACAGCTCATGCACAAGCTACAACAGATCGAGTTTGATTTCTCTCAAGTGAGAACAAGATCAAGGTGAGAATAACCCATTTTCTTCTTTCTTCTCCCCCGATGCAAAGCAACAACAATGTAAGAACTCTATTTTGAATGGCATGTGTGCGGGATGCTTTGAAAGGAAGTGTGGTTTCCATGAGAAGTACAAGATGTAAAATAAGATGTAAAATAAGATGTGAAATAAGATGTAACTTGTAGTTAGAATCTGTTGTAATTTGTAGTTCGAATTTGTTGTAATGTTAGTAATAATATGAATTGAGTTGAGTTATGGAGTTGTATGGTCATTGGAATACTGGATCTGTTAATTCATACAAGTTTTTTGTTATTTCAGTATTATTTGTAAATTGTATTGATAATTACCATTTGCACTTTTGTGACGAAATAAAACTGATCAGATCAAGCCACGTGGCTCAATAAAGGACAACCTGTGACCAAAACAATGGCAAATCTGTGACCATTTTATATCAAAAGGTGACAATGGCAAATATCATTCTGTGACGATATAAACTTGTCTTCTATGACGATTCCAAAAAATGACGTCAGCTGCCACGTCATTGATGACATCACCGCCACGTCATAGGCGATGTCGGCGCCACGTCAGATGCAAACGCCGTTAACGGGAGATTATGACCAAAACATAGGAACATCCGTGACCAAATTTGATCGTCACACATCACAAACGGCATTAACGGCGGCGTCGGTTAGCCGGCGGACGTGAAATTATGACAAAAACATGGTATAATCTATGACCAAAACAAATCGTCATAGAATGAATTCAAATCCATGACGACACAAAATTCGTCACAGATTGGTGACACATCTATGACGAAAAAACCAATTTCGTCACCGATGAACAAATGTGACGCCACCTTAGTGACCAAACCAAAATCGTCACAAAAATGTCACAAAAGACTAATTGTGACCATTCTGGCGTCTTCAATGACGATAATGCAACGTCATTGATGACAACATCCCTACTAGTGTTCAAACCTTGTTTCCAACGCATCAAGAATCATCAATTTTGAAGACCCGTACAATGAGATATGGCAAAACCATTGAGCGTTGCGCGAGTCCGAAATCAGCCTTGGACAGATTGCATCGCCGGAGTAAAATTGGCACAACTCTCTTGTTCGGAACCCGTTTCATGCATATGATGGCTCGTTGGAAAGATAATTTCATAAACTTCAATGTGGAGGGGTGTTTCAGTACATTTTCTGTTCTGGAGGAAAAATAAAAACTGTGGAAGATGAGGCAGCGACAAAGGACGACATTGAAGTCAGTGATGACGATATGACGAAGGATTGGAACCATGGCTTGATGATGATAAGAAAAAGTTGAGGGAAAAATGAGAAACAAAGGCAAGGAAGTGAAGACGATTCCCAAACACATGGCGAATTACAAGCGATTCAAGTTCTTCCACACTTAGCAACACGCTAAGCATGGGGGGATTTGAAGGATGAAAGGAAAAGGCCACGTGGAGTACAAGGATCACCTTCAACACAAGATGATCATCATTCTTTTTCCATGCTAAGCACAATGTTTAAGCATGGGGGAGGCATCGCTGCACTTCATTACGAGCATCGAAAAGGACGGTAACTCGCCCTTAACTTTATCTTTGTTCATCGCCTTTTAAATGCTTGCACATATATGCTTTCAACCATAGACAACCTTTGTATTTATCTCTCTATCAATAACATGGCTACTAGGAGGACAACCTAGGTTAGTTAGTTTTTACTTTTCAATAAATAAATCACCATCTCTTTTGAGCTTACCACGATGATATTATTTGTATATCTTGATTATGGAAAAATGATGAAAGTTGCCGCCTTGTTTTACTTGCATGATGTTTTATATAACATGACTATTTGCTCTCTATTAAATAGAACTTAAATTGATTAAATACCAGCTCTTTCATTTGTGGAGGTTAAAGGATTAATCTTTAGACTCACATACTTTATGTTGCTCTTTGATTTAAATTTACCGATGACCTATGCCTTGTACTTGTTTTATTTAAAATTATTATGCTATCTACATTTGTGAATCTCTTACAAGGCTCTACCTACCAAAAGCCTATACACATACAAGTACTTTAATGATATAACCTTTAGTTTGCAAACTTATATCTTGATGAGTTGGAATAGGATTAATTTCTGTGGTACGATACTAAGAAGCTGGTCATTCCTTTGCGTATCTTTTTCATTCTAGCCATTCTTGTCCACGCATTGTGAGTTTCTACATTGGAAATTTCACAAACTTCGCTGGGCATCCACCCTAAACCCAAAACATCTTTTTGTGATTACCTCCTTGACCACAACCCAAATTGAGTATGGATGATCTTTCAACGGATTTTTCGAAGATTTTACGGCAAGATTTCAAGACATATAACATATGGAGGGACTCATCAGTGATTATGCGAGTTTCGACATGGAGGATGCCCTTGAAGATTTCAAAAGATTTATAAAGGAATACAAGGATTTTGTACTTCTTTAGCAGCCATAGGCCCCCTCACTTCTATGCTCGAGGACGAGCAATCATTTAAGCATGGGGGAGGACTGCTATAGCAAGTACTATGTTGCTTAAAAGTTCAGAGGAGCATAAAAAATGATGAATAAAAAAATAAAAAAGAAGAAAAAGAAAACAATGAAGGAAAGAATAAAGAAATAAATGAAAGAAAAAAATAATAAGAAAAGAAAAAACAAAAAAGAGAAAAATAAAAATACTCCTCGGTTCTTTTTAGCTTCATTTAAATCTTAGAGAGCTTTGAAGACAAGTCCATACTCATACTTTTCCAACCATGTGCAATCTGATAACGAGAACTTCATCCGTGTCTCGGGATCACCCATTTGCCACTTGCACATGTCCGCCTTTCTAAATGTGTGTGTTCCATCTCTCTCCCTTTCCAACATTTATTTTCCATGGCCTTTTTGAATAGTCTCGGTAATTCCAATAGATCTCTCTCTTAGTTTGACAATATTTCAAGTATAATGTTTTGCTAGGATTGTTTTTACCTACCAAGCTCCACATAAGCTTTCCACTTCCATATATGAGTAGAATAGGTTGAGAATAATCTAGTGTAGGCTTGAGTGACTTGATGAGATGAGTGTTTCCTTGAGCTTTTGCAAGAGAACCTCACTTATGTTAGATGCGCAACTTTTTGAAAAACTCTTCACGATGCAACAAGGTAAAGGTTTGAAGTTTGCTTAAGTTCGAGAGCACTATATTTGTTTTATTTTATTGTGGCATGTTCTTTAATGATAGTCTATCTTCCATAATGAAGTAGCCGGTCAAAACTTGAACCTTAAATGCTAAATACTTGAGAGAGCAATATGTCTTGTTGTGTATAACTAAGTGCAGGGAAGACATTGAAGGGCAACGCTGATTTCCAAATTAAGCAAAGATCTTGGACTTGCTCGAGGACGAGCAAGGTTTAAGCATGGGGGTATGTTGACTGTCGATTTTGGTACACCTAGCTATAAGTTTACGATCAACATTTGCACATATTTGATATTCTAATCAATGGTACTACCCCCCGGAAGTATCAAGTTCACTCTCACATGTCGATTTTGGAGTTTGTTGTTTATGTAGGAAACTAGAGCTTAAAGGGAGACTTTCGGGATAAGTTCACCAAGCACTTTGGAAGAAGATCATGAAGCCCGACAAGAGTCAAGACACGTGATGAACATGACTCCAAATGACCCAAGGACTGAAGCGTCAACATGCAAGTCTTCAGGGACTCAACCAGAAAACAGCGAAGCTTGCATAGCAAGGATTCAAGCCTTAACCGTGAAGGAAACGACGTCAAAGGCCCACATGCAAGTGCACACAAATAAGGGATCACGCGGGAAGCAACCGGGGAGGAAACCGGGGCCAAACCGGGCCGAATTGGGCCTGGGCCGACCGGCCTGGACCAACCAGCCCAGCCCACTCCGGGCCCGGTTCGCGTCCTCCTTTTGCCCTAGGTGCTTGTCTATAAATTGTCTCTGCCTCCGCCGGCCGCCACATCCATCCATTCATCAGAGAGCCGCCGAGACGAAGGAGAAGCACCGGGAGGAAGCCGACGGCCGCCGCGAGTCCTCGAGTTGCCTAGGAGATGGCTTAGGCCATGCCCTAGCCACCATGGTTGGCCCTGCGTGGTAAAGCCATGGTGGAGTTCCGGAGCCGCGACTTGAATTCGTCAAGTCGTTTGTACCTTCAACATTCGGTGATGTAACTATATCTTGTCATACTTTGATCTACTACGAGTTATACTTATTCATATGTGTAGCTACCATATGCCTTTAGTAGGACTAGATCGTATCATGGTGATTAGTCTTGTCTTGCGGATACGCCGTAGTAGTGCACGGACCGAGGTTTATCGCTCGGTGATGATTATCCTCGCGTAATGACAGTACGAGAGGGGAGAAAGCGGCAAGTGAACGTGCATCGGACCACTCCATATCGGGTTACTCCATATCGAGTGTAATCCTTATCATAGTATAGGTTTATATTGGTTTATCACCTTGGCCAGAACGGCAACAAGAAGACGATAGGCTAGGTTTACCTTTGGTTTGCTTACCTTTATGGCTAGGTGGATGTGATCCATACATCCCTTCGTGTTTGTATGTTACCTTTATGCAATCAACACTTCACATAGGGTTAGACCGGTAGGTTAGATAGAGAACCTTGGTGGTTTGCTTCCGATCCTTGGATTGACAAATCTAGGGAGAACCCTCCTTGGTGAAAAAGGCACCAAGTCACCCATAGGCTTGCGGTGAACTTGAGCACGGTTTTACACCGTCAACAAGCCCCTTTTTCTGGTGCCGTTGCCGAGGATCGGCAACTCGAACCCTAAGGCGATCTATCTTTCTTTTAACTAACCCTAATTTTTATCATTGCATATACGCTTGCTTTCTTGTTTGTGTCCTTGAAAGTAGGTGGAAAACTAGACACAAAGCGATCGAGAAAAGTTTGCAACATTCGAAGCAAACGAAGATGAACAAGGTATGCCTATGTGTCGATTAAGTTTTTAGACTAATGTCTTTTGGAGGATTGTTTGTCCAAGCTATAGGTTTCGGAAACGACCATGTCAAGCATGATGGAGAAGGATTCCATTACCATCATGCTCATGCAGCGATGGTTATGATTTTTGAAGCCAAAGTATGATAAGGATTACATCCCTTCGTGTTTGTATGTTACCTTTATGCAATCAACACTTCACATAGGGTTAGACCGGTAGGTTAGATAGAGAACCTTGGTGGTTTGCTTCCGATCCTTGGATTGACAAATCTAGGGAGAACCCTCCTTGGTGAAAAAGGTACCAAGTCACCCGTAGGCTTGCGGTGAACTTGAGCACGGTTTTACACCGTCAACAATGCCAAAAACTTCTTGTTTCTCTGCAGCAGCTGTGGTATCAGGTTCTCTTGGCATTAGAACTCTTGGCATTTCTGACTTGAGGAATGGCACACCACTCCTATTTTTGGAAAACGACATTAGACACTTCTGCTGGAATTGTTCAATAGCTTCCTTCAATTGTAATTGCTGTTCTGAAGACAGTTCATTGAAGGTGACATCCATGATATCTTGAATTTCAGGCATCTTGATCAACTATAATGTCCCACTGGGCGTGCCAAAAAGTGTGTTGACGTAAAATCAGCACCTCACGCCAAGCACACAGCAAGCCGAAAAAGCTGGCTTAACACGCGTGGCCGAATCCGAAGCGTGCCAGTCAATTTTCCCTGAAACTGATAAAGGATGAAAACAGTTAGATAAAACCTGGAACTTGCCGGGTGGTACCAGACAGTTCCGTATTTATGGCTACAAAGCCAATCAAAACGACATATAGCTAAAACAAGCTATCTGTCGGCAATCTGAACATCATTCGGGAACTGATAAAACATGTAAATAGGGTATTGCCGAATGCATGACGTAAGCATGATGAAAGACCGATCTTTATTTAAACAACATTGCAATACGTAACCATGACCGATTATCAAGGATAAATCACAATAAAATAAATAAAGGTGAAGCATGATTATAAATTTGCAGTAAACATGCATGCATAGGCCAAAAGCACTAGTCTACCGCATGTCTAGGTACTTTCAAACCCGTCGAGCGTGACACCAAACAAGTTAATCCACCGCATTATACAACATGTTTAAAATCACACCACCAACCAAGAATAGATCAATCCTATCGTATGGACCTCCCTGGGCCCACTACCTCGGTGGGTACTAGGACCGACTACTCGGTGGGGCCCTGGGGCTACCCGACTTGTGCCGCACGGTACCTGTTGGCGTGAGGCGCAAGGACCACGGTGGAAAAGTACTCGGATAGAAAGCTATGCATACCATGTATAGTGTAGAGGACTCCTAGACGTACACGATTAGTACTCTCTCCCTAAACCGACTTGTAACCCTGCCTCCCGGACTATATAAGGCGAGGCAGGGACCCCTCCTCTCTCATACGCATCAGATTACACGCCATCTTGTAATCACACCCAATCAATCCAGAGCTACGCAGCATACAGGACGTAGGGTATTACGCACCCCGCGGCCCGAACCTGTCTAAATTGTGTGCCACGTGTCTCTTCCTTCGAGTTACCGATCTCGGCGAGGCCACATTCGTCTACTTCGGGTACTCCCTGTAGTAGGTTGCCGGTCTAAAACACCGACAACTGGTGCGCCAGGTAGGGGATCTCGCTGAAGATCACATGGCGAACTCGACGGCTTCCATCTTCATCAAGCCAACCGTCGCCTTCAAGCGTGGTGACACCTTCGTCTTCGGCTCCTGGGTCTGCACCGCTGACGGCGCTGGATCCTTCCAACGCCGCCTCACCATGTCGCCCAACCCGGAGACTGGGCTCGTGACGCTTCCCGAAGTAGTCACGGGCAATCTCGCCGGAAAATTCGGCGAAATTTCGCTCTACAACCAACACGCCGACTTCGAGCTTGGATCCGACTCCAACTCGAACTCGACGTCCCCGTGGGCTATCGCATGCGAGCCGGCTACCCAGCCATCGCGTGCGGCCTCCCCACTCCGTGAGCGCTTCGCACGTGGCCCCCGCAACGTCAGCAGGGCCCACTCGAAGGCTCCCACCACGCGCCGGGCCGGCAAGGAGATCGTACCCGAGTACGACTCGGACTCCGACACCGCCCCCGGCTACAACTCGGACTCCAACCCTCTCTCCGGCTTCTACTCGGATTCCTCCTACGAGTTCGACTTCGGGTCGGACCCTGATGAGCCCGAGTCCGAGAACAACACCACAGAGCAACCCCTGTCAGGACTAGCTTCCGGTCTGGTTATAACATCTACACCCGCTAGGAGATTTGTCTACTGGCCAGACCGCAAGCCCGCAGACTTGACAGGAGGGAACTCACGCTGCGTCGCCTACCTCGACTCACTTCCCTTCCAGGAGGGAACACCGCTTGCTCCAGCTGGGGAGCACACTCCGACAGAGGTGGCAACTAGCGACTCCAGCCTTGGCTCTCCCGACCGGCAAGTCTTCATGACTACCAACGAGACGCCAGGGCCCTCAGGGACGGTCCCTGACCAATACCTTGAGGACATCTCAGCGGACGAGTTGTCCGCCAACACGCCCGTCGACGAGACCGCCGCCAACAGAGACGCCCGACGTGAACGCAATAGAAAGTGGAATGAACGGTGCCGACGTCTCCGCAAGTCCCTCCCCATCCGCAACCTCGCAGAAGCACTCGACCAAGTCGAGAGCCGGGTACAGACTACCCCAGAGCAATGCTTCAAGTCGAGAGCCGGGTCGGGCTGCGGGGATGCGCGCGGGACAAGTCATCGCCAAGCTCGCGTGAGACGCCTACTTCATGCGAGTCAACACCAGGGTCGCTCAACCACCTCCCGTCAGGAACCGCGACAATGAAGCCACAAGTCGCAGTGCGTATATCGATCGCAACCGTACTCGAGCGAAGCTACCTGCTAACCCCAACCATACTCGAGCAACAGCTGGTGGACCCTCTCAGGGTGGCAACAGCGCTGGTGGTGACCGGGAGATCGTCCCTCACCGCGATCCTGGAGGTGGAGGCAGCGACGGCGGGAGCTCCAACCATGGGGCTAACAGGAGAGCTGGGGGCGGTGGCGACCGCGGCGGCCGAGGCCACGCGAACAGCCACGTTTCCGGCGCCTCACGTGGCGACTTCGATGCCCGCCAGAAAATCGAAGAACTACGGTGCAAGAAGGCTTCCACGGCAGGCGACAATGACGGCTTCCACGGCAGGCGACAATGACGGCTTCCCTACCTTCTCTGCGCGACTTCGCAACCTACTCCTCCCAGAGAAATTCAAGCATCTAGGAATCACCAAGTACGACGCGAAGCAAGATCCACTACAGTGGCTCAGATGCTACGCCCTCTCCATCGAGAACGCTGGAGGCAACAACGACACCAAGTGCATCTACTCCCCCTTCTGTTTGGACCAAGCCTCGCTCACATGGCTCGAGTCACTCGAGAAGTACTCAATCGACAAGTGGGACCAGCTGAAGGAGCAGTTCACCAGCAACTTCGCGGGCGCTATGGGCCGCTCGGGTACTCGCATGGACCTGGCTATGGTGAAGAAGGAACAAGGCGAGACCCTTCGCAAGTGCATGCGGCGCTTCTTCGACAAGCGCGCCACAGTAGTCGATGTCTCTGACAAAGAAGTCATCGACCTCCTCCAAGACGGTCTCTATCACCGTCGCACCTTCGAAGACTTCGGCCGTCGCCGCCCAAGCTCCAACACCCACCTCAAGGACATGATCACCTCCTGGGCTGATGAAGAAGACAAGGCCAACGCCAAGTACGACGCTATTCATGGCAAGAGAAAACAGAACACGGGCGGCGGCAGCAGCAACAACGGGAACCAATGCAGTCGCAGCAACAACTACTCGGGTCCCAACCGCAAGCGCAAGCCAGACAACACTGTCGCGGCTATCTAGCGCCCCGCGAAGGAGAACTCGAAGAAGACCTCCGATGGCTTCAAAGACTTGATGAAGGAGAAGTGCCCGTGACATCTGGACGGCAACCACACCACCGAGCAGTGCTAGTAACTCCGGCGAGCACTCAAGGATACTCCAGAGCCACGGCACCCTCACGACAAGAAAGGCAAGAAGAAGACCGACGAAGGCAACGACAACTTCCAGGAACACGACAAGACAGTCAACGTCCTCTTCGGCGGAATACCCAACCGACGAGCTCAGAAAGCTACCCGTCGAGAAGTCATGAGCATTGAACCAGCGGTCCCGACCCCTCTCAGGTGGTCGGAGGTACCCATTACCTTCTCCCGCGCGGATCAATGGACAAGCTTCTCTGAACCAGGACGGTTCCCACTCGTCCTGAAGCCGGTGGTCGCGGGCTCCAAGCTCAACAAGGTCCTCATCGACGGTGGAAGCGGGCTCAACATCCTTTTCACCAAGACCTTGAAGAAGATGAAGCTCGACATCACCCACATGCCCAGCAAGAGCACCTCGCCCTTCTACGGCATCGTCCCCAGGAACGCGGCTATCCCACTGGGCTCAATGGTTCTGCCAGTTACCTTCGGGGAAACAAGGGACAACTATCGTACCGAGTACGTCAAGTTCAAAGTCGCGGACTTCGAGACGTCCTACCATGCCATCCTTGGCAGACCAGCTATCGCCAAGTTCATGGCGGTACCCCACTACACCTACTTGGTACTCAAGATGCCAAGCCCAGCGGGTGTACTCTCACTGCAAGGGGACTTGAAGATATCCTTCGACTGCGACACAGAAGCTGTGGAACTCGCAGCTACGAATCAAGTACCCAATGCCATGATGGAGATCTACACTGCGTCGAAGAAGCTTGCCCCAAGTGAACTCGACATCCCAGAGAAGTCAGACAAAGCCAACAAGCCTCAGCCAACTGAGGAGGTTCTGGTCAAGACAATTGACCTTGGGACAGGCGACAGCAGCAAGACCACAACCATCGGGGTGGGTCTCGACCCCAAATAGGAAGACGCGCTCATCAACTTCCTCCGGGCTAACCGCGACATCTTCGCGTGGAAACCAGTGGACATGTCAGGGGTGCCCAGGGAGTTGATTGAGCATTCACTCAACGTCGACCCTAAAGCTACCCCGAAGCGACAACACCTCCGCCGCTTCCCGAAGACAGACGGGACGCCATCAAGAAGGAACTCGCCAAACTACTCGCGGCTGGCTTCATCAGAGAAGTCTTCCATCCTGAGTGGCTCACCAACCCCGTCCTCGTCCGCAAGAACCCGAACAACTGGAGGATGTGCGTCGACTACACCAACCTCAACAAGCACTGCCCCAAGGACCCCTTCGGGTTGCCGTGGATTGATCAAGTCATCGACTCCACGGCGGGCTGCGACCTACTCTGCTTCCTCGACTGCTACTCCGGGTACCACCAGATCGCGATCAAGGAAGAAGACCAGGAGAAGACCGCGTTCATCACCCCGTTTGGCGCGTACTGCTACACAACCATGTCCTTCGGGTTGAAGAACACTGGCGTTACCTACCAACGAGCTATCTAGACCTGCTTCAAGAGGCAACTCAACAAGAACGTCGAAGCTTATGTGGATGACGTGGTCGTCAAGACCAGAAACTCCAACACGCTCATCACCGATCTTGAAGAGACTTTCGCATCCCTGCGAGAGTACTGCTGGAAGCTCAACCCGAACAAGTGCGTCTTCGGCGTACCATCGGGCAAACTACTCGGCTTCACTATCAGCCACCGCGGCATCGAAGCCAATCCTGAGAAGATCTTCGCCATCACCAGCATGAAAGCTCCCACGTGCATCAAAGACGTGCAGAAGCTGACCGGGTGCATGGCGGCTCTGAATAGATTCATCTCGAAGCTTGGAGAACGGGAGCTCCCCTTCTTCAAACTACTTAAACACCAAGAGAAGTTCGTGTGGACTCCAGAGGAAGAACAAGCCCTTGCCCAACTCAAGGACTTCTTATCAAAGCCACCGGTACTCACGGCTCCTCGCAAAGGCGAGCAGCTACTGCTCTACCTCGCTGCGACAACTCACGTGGTCAGTACTGCCATCATCGTCGAGCGGCACGAAGACGGCCACACCTATCCAGTCCAGCGCCCAGTCTACTTTGTCAGCGAGGTCCTGCTAGAATCCAAGGCACGCTACCAGCTAGTACAAAAGCTTCTGTACGAAGTGCTCATCACCTCGCGGAAGCTAAGACACTACTTCCAAAAGTACTCGATCTCCGTCGTCACCGACTACCCGCTCGGCGACATCCTGCGGAACCAAGATGCTACTGTGTTGACGGTTAATAGTTGTATCAAAGTTCATATGGATTTGCAAGCGGACAAATCCCCCGTCGTAGTCAAGGGACCCTTCTTCCCTCGAGTGGTGAACCGAAGGTATTGAATCTGTGGAACAATGTGCAACGCAATGATTCAATCTAGTAAAGCAAGGAAAGCTATCTTATGAAGAACCAAATTGAATCTAATCTAAGATATCATCAAGAAAACTAATCTAATCTAATCTACTAAAGAGGTAGCAAGAGAAAGCAAAGAGATAACTGATCTAGAGAATCTAGATCATGCTTATGTTGTAGCTCCAAACAAGATAGATGAAGATAGAAAAGCGAATCTCATTAAAAGCATCTTTAAACTGTGGCCTCCGGTCCGATTCCGAAAATGCCCGCCTTTCGGAACCCCCGTTCTGTCACAACGTATTCCTATTCATGCAGGTAGTATAGGGCGAGTTCGATAATAACAAGTTAAAATCACTTGGTCAGTCCGTATGCACCTCTAGCCACCGCGGCTACAAGAGCACCCTAAGCAATCTAGTTATAGACTAGATTGGGGAAGAAGCATAACCAAGAAGAAAACAAAATCATCGAGAAGGCACTTGATCGCTAGAAATCGGATTCACTTAAAGACTTCACCATGAATGATTACATGAACAAGATCACCACAGGGATCCTACCTCGATCTAGATCCTTGCTCCGCAGCTCCGACGTGGTCTTCCATGCAAGGTTCCCACGTCGGCTAGGGAGAACCTAGACAACAAGCACGACCCTCATCTCCGAGATGGTGTCCCTCAAGCTTCTCTGCTCCTCGGCGGCGGATGACGAATTGATTCATGCGTGGCTCTCGGTCAGGGAGCTATAAATAGCACGAGATGTATCTAGGTCAAAGGGGGGGCCGACTGGGCCTCGAAATGGGCTCGGTCGGCCTCCTTCGCCCGACGTTGCTTCCCGAGTCTTCTAGATCCTTCCCCCTTCTGCATGTGAGCCCTTGTCGTCAGTTTCTCTCCGAATTGGACGAAGCTCCTTGTCTCGCAAGATTCGACACTTTTCTGGCTAGGTCCTCGGAGTTTTCCATCTTCTCGGGTTGGGTCCTTGGGCTTCTTGGAGTCGTGTTCACTTCATTGCTTGACTTCTACCGGGCTTCAAGGTCTTGTCATGAGGTGCTTAATGAACTTATCCCGGAAGTCTTGCTTTCAACGCTAAAACCCTGCATAAGCACTAAACTCCAAAACCGACATGCACAAGTGAACTTGTTATACCACGGGGGTTAGTACCAATGGATAAGGTATAAAACTCATGCCAACACCGAAGGTAAACTCATGGCTAGGTTGACGGAATTTCACCGTCAACATCTCCCCCATGCATAAACCTTGCTCGTCCTCGAGTAAGCCTTTGATGGATATCATCGTTGCCCTTCATTGTTTAAACCTTGCACTTGATCATACACGAGAAAACATAATGCTCTCAAAAGTTTAATTCGTTAAAGTTCCATAATGTACTAGCCTTCATCCCTACGGAGGGTAGATTAATAATTAAGCTTATCCCACAAGTATTAACATGCTCCCAAAATTCAAATGGATCTCAGAACTTTTGAAATAAAGAAGAAAAAGAGCTAAACCAAGTTCACAAATTTAAACCGCCTTGCATCTTGCTCATGAACTCTCATCTCATCTTGTCTCTCAAGCCTATTTATTCTACTCCTTTCCCTCTCATAACATTCATTTAAGTGGTAGGCTTTATATGGAGCTTTTTGGGAAAGTTTAGTCCTACCAAGATATTATAAATGAGATGTTGTCAAAACAAGACAAGCTTCTCATGGTCTTACCGAGACTCGTCAAAAAGGTCATTGGAAAATGATGTTATATCAAGGAGGGGAAAGAGAAAAATACACACACTTGAGATGGGTGGACATGTGCAAATGGCAAAGAGTGATCCCGAGGCACAAAGGAAGTCCTCGTTATCGGATTGCACATGGTTGGAAAATGAGTATGGATCTTTTAATCTTGAAGCCTTGAAATTCCTAATGCACTTTAGAGAACCGGGGAGTTCACTTTATTTTTATTTTTACACATACTCATATTTTTTCTTTTCTTTTTTTTTCTCATACATATACTTTTTCTTCTTTATTTCTTTTTCTTTCTTTCTCTTTCTCATTTTTTTCTTTCTCATCAAATTTTTTTTATTTGCTCCCCCTTTGAACTCTAAAATTGGCATTGTACCTACCTCCTCCCCCATGCTTAGACGTTTGCTCGTCCTCGGGCAAAGAGGTGATAAAGATAAGGTAGGTACTGGAAATACTTTTCCTTTGGAGAGATACTTGAAGTCTTCAATCTTGGCACCATCGATCTTCCTTGAACTGATGATCCATACTCAACGATAGGTTGTGGTCAAAGAGGTAATCACAAAAGATGATATTTGGTTTTAAGGATGGATATCCGGCGAGGTTTGTGAGATCTCCGATGTGGGGATACACAATGCACGGATAAGATGCTAGCAATAAGATAGATACGCAAAAACGGAATGACCAGCTTCTTAGTCTCGGGCCAGAGAAATCAAGGCCTGAAATAACTCACCCAAAAATAAACCTTGTATACTAAGTTTTTGCACTCAAATATTTATATGGCTCTGGATAGGTAGAGCAACACGCAAGTGGTATTTATGACAAGGTTAGCATTACTTTTAAGAACAAAAATAAATTATCTTTAATCCATCTGAAACTTGAGAGCACATAAAACACTATGGGTCTTTATTTTTATCATAACCTCCGCTAAAGATGAAGCTAGCATTTAGATAATTTCAGATTTGTATTTTAAGAGAGAACTAACTTAAACATGCATAAAACAATTACAATGGTAAACAAAGTGGCAATTATAATCGTATATCATCATGTCATAAACCTTATAACTTTACCAAAGGTAAAAACTTGGTGGTGACTTTATTCATGATGAAAATAAACACTAACACACATGCTGAAAATAAACTAACACACATGCTGAAATTTAAATAAGAACTGAAAACACTACGCATACATAGGCGCATACAAGCTGAAAATTAAAGAAAAAGTGGGAAGGAAAGATAACTAAAGCTCCTCCTCTCTCTAATCTTCCGCCGGTGGTTGATATTAATAGTCTTGGTTGTTGTACCCTTATTCATAATAGGATTGCGCCTCTCCTCCTATGAATTGTCCGATGGTGCTAAGTGAAGGTGTCAAAGCTCATAAGCGATGTTTGCATTTCCTTCACCCATTTGGTTTGCATTGGTTTGGACGGCTGTGATCTTTTGCATGTTTCTCACAGCACATCCTCCAATGATGGCCACACTGGTTGTGGTTGAGGAAGATGTCCATATGGCTCTGCAAAGGCTACGTTGGGCACCGCAAAATGGTGGGGGCATAGCTGCACCACTCCCCCATGCTTGCATTGGTACACCACCGTAGTAACTTGGCGGCGCCGGAATTCCTCCAAATGGTGGCACATAATTTTGTTGTGCACCTCCTTCTTGGGCCATAGAAGATCCTTCTCCTATAATCCTTCTCTTTTATTTTTTTTCACCGGCACAAGAAGTCCTTCTTCTAACCAATCTTCTTTCCCCTCAAGAAAAAGTCTTAATCTTCAATCCGGAAGGGGTAAGTTTACTTTGGCCACTTTGAAGACTCCTCTCTCATCTCCACTTATATATTTGTCTTTCTTCATATACTCAAATTCTAGGGAGGTCCCGGGTAGGAGATGCTTCGGGTTCCTTGTAATACCCGGTTTCAAAGAGATAGCCAACATAGAGAGGTAACACCCCGAACCAATATCTCCCGAACTTGATGTTGTCACAACACCACCGGTTGATCATAAGGTGAGTGGGGTCGATTGGCTTCTTGGCAAAGCCGAGCAAAGCCAATTCAGCTCCGTGTTGGTTATCTTTATCTTTCTCATTTTCCCCAAAATCCTTTTACAGTGAAACACTTGGATGATGGGGTTCCGGATAGTATTTCTTCGTTGATGGTCTTCTCCCGCGATCATACTCCAAAAACCTTCCATGTGCCTTCATGCATATCCACTTGTTCCGGGGCTCCCTTTTGAAAACCGAGCTATTCCCTAATACATAGGGAATCGCTTGTTCAATCAAGATAGAAGACACTCGCCCATGGGTCTACGATACTAGAACATGCAATCGTTTTGAACATGAAAACCAATCTAATCTATCGGGGGTTGTGACCACAGTTTCGCCCTTTCCCTCCTCTCGTACTCAGTACGCGAAGGTATTCATGACTAGACCTATGATGGACACAGCGTGTTGAATGGATCCAAGGAAGCATTGGAGCTCTTACTCCCTTTACGGCATGGTAGCTAACCTTAAGCATTAAAGTATATTCAACACAAGACGATAGATAGATAATCCAACAAAGTATGATTACATCTCAAGATCATTACAACCCATGGATGAAAGGAGATTAACCCATCAAGGTGCTAGACATAGCACTGTTGATCACGGTTGCCCTTCCGACGGTGTCTTCCTTCTTCTCCACTTGTGGGTTCTTCCTTTGAGGTAGTTGATCTCCCTCCGGAGATTTCCCTCCTCTCTCTCTCTAGTTTGTGGATGGCCTCCTGGTGCGAATGGCTCTCTCCAAACGGAATGAGAGACTCAGCACTCCTTCATCAAGGATATGTGCCATGGTCATGAGAATTTCCTAGGCGAATTCCTTGTGGGTGTTTGCCGACACTCCGTTAGAGAATTGCACCCAACCCCGGTGTCCCGTATGAAAACCCAATATATGGAGAGCTTGGTCGTCGAAGTCGACGTTCGCTGCAAGCCTCTACTCAAGGCGAGCGAGCTTCTTCTCCTCCTCCTCCGTCATGATGACAAACCCCTCGGAATACCGCGGAGCGTATGGAGGTGGAGCGGATGATCGTGTCGAGTGGTGAGGTCGGATGGGTGGCTCCTCCATATGTCCTTGAGGTCTGGTGAACCTCATAAACGAGTTTCGTGTGGCCCTCATGCCACCGAGGAGAAGAGTGTGGTTCCTCCTCGGCGGTGTCGTGTCCTCCTCAATACTCCGAGGAGACTCGGAAACCGAGCGCCTCCTCGAAGAGGTTGTCGATGATGGCTTAGATGACAATGATCCCTTCTTCTTTGGTGAAAAAGCTTGTAGGTTTCTTCCATGATTGCAGCACTCTCCCTCACAAATATATATCCGGGATTTTCAACCGGTAACAAGGTACACAAATATTATTTTGGAGTTTGGACTTTGAGTGGAATTAGGATGTGTTTTGTTGCACGAAACAAACGGGGTGGATGGCTAAGTCTAAGGTGGTTCCGGACTACAAACTAGAGCACACAAACAAAGAGCTGGATGAGAGACTTACCTCTCTCCTCCTCTTGGCTCGGTTCTTCTCTAGCGCACTCATTTTTCTTCGTGACCGCATGCACCTTCCAAACGTTCTCGTCCACTCCTTCGCTTGCATTGTTATTCCTTCCACTTGATGTTTTCGCTTTGACTCACTTCC
Source organism: Cenchrus americanus (assembly GCA_947561735.1). Taxonomy (NCBI): domain Eukaryota; kingdom Viridiplantae; phylum Streptophyta; class Magnoliopsida; order Poales; family Poaceae; genus Cenchrus; species Cenchrus americanus. The sequence goes on along the minus strand of OX387241.1, from coordinate 23,334,112 downwards.
ATACTCCCTTGCCTCACATGCCTTCATGATATTCCTCAAAAACAAAGCCTTGGCTGCCCCCCCATGCTTGTCCTTGCATGTGGTTAGATAAGATGTTAAAGGGCACCCCATGATGTATCATGGTGCACGCATGGTTAGGTTAACTAGATTGCCCCCTCTAAGCATGCTTTAATGCTAAGTACTCCTCTAATTTTGAAAATAAAAAATAAAATCAGAGATATTAATGAGTTAAAATATAAATCTAGAGGAGTTTTTAAAGCATTAAAAACAAATGTAAGTCGAAAATATTTCCGACTACTTTTATGTTGGTCTCACCGGTATCGTTTGCCTTCATTAGTTGAGAGCAAACTTTTCCCGGCTTGATCATGGGGGCATAGGTTTAGGTTCTAATTTTTATTAGACGAGAGTGATTTTGAATAAAATAAAATTAAATGAGGCTTAGAAAAATTCTAATCTTAGAGAAACCAAGGATATAGATTTTTAAAACAACCAAAAGTTGAGTTTCTAGGTTCACGCGAGTCCTACCACGTGCTGAAATTTAAATAACATCTAGATACAAGTCGTGGCTCTACTCATGTGTTTTTAGCATGTAAAACAAGTCAACCATAACATGGTGAAGAGGATGAGAGGTTGATCTAGGTTCTGAATTTTTTTGGTTGTGGTTTCTCGAAAAGAAGCAAACAATTATATAGGATGGTTCATGTAAAGGGTTTATGATCCAAACAAAATATTCAACCAAGAATTATGTCTCTAATATTATTCAACCATTCTAAGTCTAATGTTTTGCATAGTAAAATTCAAAACTAAATTACTTGAAAGACTCGAAAAACCTGGAATCGGGTTGTCCTCCCGGTAGCTTATTCTTGACTCGACGAAACGGGTTGCCTCCCGCCTAGCGCTTCGTTTATAGTCCATGGCTAGACTTCTTCACTTGATTACTTCGGATCAACGCTCTTTGTGGGTGTTGCAATCTTGGGTACCCACTTCCGCACCATCTTGGGCACAGGCATATTCTTCGGCTTAGTCATATTTTTGGTCTTCACAGGCTGGCTTTGTCTTTTGGTCTTGACGGATGCAACAGCTTCCTTCATGTAATGACTCGGCATCTCAAACTCCGGTCCTTTGGCCGTGATCTTCATGGTCTCCTTAGTGTGATCCTCCATCTCTCTCGAATGAGTTTGAGTAGCCTTCGTCGTCTTGGGACCTTGGGGTTGTCTCGGAAATTCTTCTTTGTCACCCATCAGTTGTCCGGCAAGTTGTCCCACTTGCATCTCTAGCATCTTCATCATGATGAACACTTCACGTATAGAGCTACTGACCTTTTCTCCAATTCTTTCTCCATAGCCTCGAACTTAGTGATGGTGTCCTTGTTGATCTTAGCTTGCTCGTCCATGAAGTCCTTCAATTGTGTACAAAGGGAAACCAAATCTTGAATGGACGAACTTGCATTAAATCGAGTTTTACCTTGGACATGGGCGTACTCCTCACACTCCTTGCATGTGGATCTTGCTTCGGCAGCCTTTAGGTGTTGAGCTTCTTTCTCTATCTCCATCTTCTCCATCCTCCTCTTAAGTAAACCGATATGCCACTCAAGGAATCCCGCTTGTATGTATTCATTGAAACGCTCCAAAGCTCCCGCAATCATCATGCGGATAGTTGAGACCTTGATCTTGAACGGCCTTCCGGCGTCTTGAAGGTTTATGATAGGTAGATCAACGATGTCGGTTTAGGTTGATCTTCCTTTGGACTTGGAGGTGGTGATTGCCTTGGAGATTTCGACGGTCCTTCAACTTCGACTTTTCGATCTAGGGTTTCCAACCCTTTAGCTTGTGTTGCACGTCTCCTTTGCCGGTAAAGTTTTCCTGGATCATCCACAAAAGAAACTTTGGGTTTCTAGGAGAGGTTGCCAACCATCTCCGGTTAGGGTTAGCAAAAATAAAAATCTAAAAATAAAAATTAGGGTTAATCAAAACTAGATTAGATTGATTTTTTTTCCTTTTTGAGGATGATCAAACTTAAGAGATGCAAAAGAAAAACTAAAAGAAAAACTGAAAAATAAGCGATACTAGATTGGATCTTGATTGCTTGTTCCCAAGAACGGCGCCGTAAAAAAGGGGCTTGTTGACGGTTAATAGTTGTATCAAAGTTCATATGGATTTGCAAGCGGACAAATCCCCCGTCATAGTCAAGGGACCCTTCTTCCCTCGAGTGGTGAACCCAAGGTATCGTATCCGTGAAACAATGTGCAACACAAGGATTCAATCTAGTAAAGCAAGGAAAGCTATCTTATGAAGAACCAAATTGTATCTAATCTAAGATATCATCAAGAAAACTAATCTAATCTAATCTACTAAAGAGGTAGCAAGAGAAAGCAAAGAGATAACCGATCTAGAGAATCTAGATCATGCTTATGTTGTAGCTCCAAACAAGATAGATGAAGATAGAAAAGCGAATCTCATTAAAAGCATCTTTAAACCGTGGCCTCCGGTCCGATTCAGAAAACGCCCGCCTTTCGGAACCCCCGTTCTGTCACAACGTATTCCTATTCATGCGGGTAGTCTAGGGCGAGTTCGATAAGAACAAGTTGAAATCACTTGGTCGGTCTGGTATGCACCTCTAGCCACCGCGGCTACAAGAGCACCCTAAGCAATCTAGCTATAGACTAGATTGGGGAAGAAGCATAACCAAGAAGAAAACAAAACCATCGAGAAGGCACTTGATCGCTAGAAATCGGATTCACTTAAAGACTTCACCATGAATGATTACATGAACAAGATCACCACTGGGATCCTACCTCAATCTAGATACTTGCTCCGTAGCTCCGACGTGGTCTTCCATGCAAGGTTCCCACGTCGGCTAGGGAGAACCTAGACAAAAAGCACGACCCTCATCTCCGAGATGGTGTCCCTCAAGCTTCTCTGCTCCTCGGTGGAGGATGACAAATTGATTCATGCGTGGCTCTCGGTCAGGGGGCTATAAATAGCCCGAGATGCATCTGGGTCAAAGGGGGGCCGACTGGGCCTCTAAATGGGCTGGGCCGGCCGGCCTGGGCCGACCGGCCTGGGCCCACTTCGGCCCTGTCCGCGGCCTCCTTCGCCCGACGTTGCTTCCCGAGTCTTCTAGATCCTCCCCCCTTCTGCATGTGGGCCCTTGTCGTTAGTTTCTCTCCGAATTGAACGAAGCTCCATGTCTTGCAAGATTCGGCACTTTTCTGGCTAGGTCCTCGGAGTTTTCCATCTTCTCGGGTTGGGTCCTTGGGCTTCTTGGAGTCGTGTTCACTTCATTGCTTGACTTCTACCGGGCTTCAAGGTCTTGTCATGAGGTGCTTAAGGAACTTATCCCGGAAGTCTTGCTTTCAACGCTAAAACCCTGCATAAACACTAAATTCCAAAACCGACATGCACAAGTGAACTTGTTATACCACGGGGGTTAGTACCAATGGATAAGGTATAAAACTCATGCCAACACCGAAGGTAAACTCATGGCTAGGTTGACGGAATTTCACCGTCAACATACTGGAAGAATCTCCAAGTGGGCAGTCGAACTCAGTGCCCTCAACATCGACTTCAAGCCACGCACAGCCATCAAGTCGCAGGCACTAGTCGACTTCATGGCGGAGTGGCGGGAGAATCAACTACCTACTCCAACCGAGCGCCCAGAGCACTGGGTGATGTACTTCGACGGCTCGCTCAAGCTCGAAGGCGCAGGTGTAGGGTACTCTTGATCTCCCCAACAGGCGAACAACTCAAGTACGTCCTGCAGATCTTCTGGAAGGTCTCAAACAACGAAGCCGAGTACAAAGCTCTTCTACACGGGCTCCGCCTCGCGGCTTCACTGGGCATCAAGTGGCTACTAGTCTACAGCGACTCCGCAGTGGTCATCAACCAAGTCAACAAGTCCTGGGACCACAACAAGGAGAACATGGACGCCTACTGCCTAGAAGTCCGTACGCTCGAGAACAAGTTCTACAGTCTCGAGTTCCACCACGTCGTCCGCGACAACAACGTTGCAGCGCACGTCCTGTCGAAGCTTGGTTCTACTCGCACTCAAGTACCAGCGGGTGTCTTCGTCCACGAGCTTCACGCGGCATCCATCCCGGAGCCGGCGCCACCGACCACTGATCCAGCACATCCCCCGGCTGGCCAGGAGGTCATGATGATCGACGTGGACTGGAGGCAACCCTTCATCGACTACTTCAGCGAGCAGAAGGTCCCCTCGGACAAGAACTTGGCCGAGAAACTCATCCGCCGCGCCAAGTCCTACGTCCTAGTCGGAGACAAGCTCTACAGGTGGGGCGCATCTTCTGGAGTACTCATGAAGTGCGTTCCCAGAGAAGAAGGCAAGGGCATCTTGGAGGAGATTCACAAAGGCGTCTGCGGCAACCACGCGTCCTCTCGCACGCTGGTCAGCAAGGCCTTCCGACGAGCTTTCTATTGGCCCACAGCTCTGGGCGACGCTGATGAACTCGTCAGAAGATGCCAAGGGTGCCAATACTTCGTCAAGCAACAACACGTCCCGGCCTACAAGCTAGTCACCATACCGCCAACCTGGCCTTTCGCCTGCTGGGCCACTCCCAACTGCACCAGGTGGATTCAACAGAGTATTGGTGGCCATCGACAAGTTCACCAAGTGGATCGAGGTCAAGCCGGTCACATGCCCCAAGGCTGACAGAGTACTCGACTTCCTGGATGAACTCGTACATCGCTACGGACTACCCCACCGCAACATCACAGACCTAGGCTCCAACTTCAACAATCACCAGTTCTGCGATTACTGCGAGAACAGCGAGATCGACGTCCGATATGTCTCAGTTGCCCATCCTCGGGCCAATGGACAAGTCGAGCGCTCCAATGGGATGGTGCTCGACGCTCTCAAAAAGCGGCTACACGACGCTGCCAACACCAAAGGAGGCAAGTGGATCAAGGAACTACCCAATGCGCTCTGGGGGCTACGCACTCAACCCTCCAAGACAACGGGACAATCGCCATACTTCCTGGTCTATGGCTCCGAAGCAATCCTCCCTGCTGATGTCATGTGGGACTCACCGGCAGTGGAGCAGTACGACGAAGGCATATCTGAAGACAGCAGACGAGTTGACATCGATGGACTCGAAGAAGCTCGTTGTGCCGCCCTCGTCCAATCAGCAAGGTACCTCGAGGGTATCCGACGCTACCACGATCACAACGTCAAGGAACGCTCCTTCAACGTTGGCGATCTTGTCCTTCGCCGCATCCAGAACACGGAAGGACTACACAAGCTCAGCTCGCCCTGGGAAGGTCCCTTCACAGTTGCAAAGGTGACCGGGCCGGGCTCCTACCACCTCCAGACGCTCGAAGGCGAAGACATCAACAACTCGTGGAACATCGACCAGCTCTGTCGATTCTACGCCTAGTCTATTGACTACCCTGGGGGCTCAAGTCTACATGACTACTCGAAGACCCCTTCGCCGTAAGCGGCCTCCGGGTCTAGGCACCAGTCTCCGGACTACTCTACTCCAAGATCCAGCGTTAACGGCTACTAACGAATCTTGGGCTGCTCTGAGCAACAAAGGACTCCAGCAGCGGTCTACTGAGAGACCATGTACTCCTAGATCTAGCCTACACGGCTACTAACGGATCTTCTGTTGTAAGCGGCTGTACGCCCTAGCACTACTTAGCCGTAGGCGGCCCCCGGGTCCTGGCAACTACTCTTGTAAAACGGCCCTGGCCATCCAGGTGTACTTCTTTCAGTAATAAAGTTTGATTATCCATCAACTGATTTACTGTCTTTTCCCATTAACAGGTCTACTGGCGAGTACGACTACTCGTGACAACTCCATGATGGGACTCTGCATATACACTTCGCGACAACGAGTACTCATTAATGGAAGTTTTTCTCATTCATACTTAAACAAGTTCATTACAACTTTGTTTATCTACAACTACTGCTACGAGCTAACCCTATAGGACTACTGGAGGTTGAGCTTCTCGGCGACTTGTTCAGCAGTCGGCGCCATCTGCTCCAGCAGCTCTGCGTACTGCTCGTCCGTGCAGTTGGCGGCTAGTCCGCCGGCAACCACGTCAACTGGAGCCTTTGGGAAGTATGACTTCATATATGCCAGGATCTGGTTGGGGATCGACTTCGCCAAGTGCTTCACGTACGTCGCCAGACGGATGGGTGCTTCCCTCAGCCGGTCCACCAATGGAGCTATCTTCGGTCCCCCCGGGTGAGGCACCAGTAGCCTCGCGATGGGAAGTGCGGCCTCCTCGAGTTCCTTCATCTGGGCCCGCAGCTTCTCGCGGTCCTCGTTCAGCTTCTGCAAAGATTTGTAGCAGCTGACAAGGTCACGATCTGAAGTAATGCGCAGCTCCATGTGCTTATCACACTCGTAAGCCAACTGCTTATAGTCATACTCAAGTACCTCACGGGCCTCCTTTTCCCGGTAGAAGAGGTTCTTCATGTCGACTTCTGAGGCCCTCAGCTCCTCGACACGAGTCTCAAGCTCTGCAGTCAACAAAGCAAGGCGGGTCAGACTACTAGAAGCTACTTCCAATGGGTACTCAACAAGACAACACGTACCCTTATTCTTGTTGCGGAGCGACTTGTTCTTCCACACAAGCTCGTCGCTCTTCGCCTGCATGTCTTGGACTTCGTTATGGTACTGGGCGAAGGCGCCGTCGAGCTTTGACTGAAGCATGGCAGAGTGCTTCCGGGCCTTCACGAGTTGTTCTTCCAAGGCTTCCGCCTGGAGCACCGCGTCGCCATACCCCTGGAGCATGCCGGACTTCTGGCGGGATCTTTCCGCGACATCCTGCAGCAGACAACAGATGTCAATTGGGTACTCAGCACTCTACGACAGATCGACTACTTCAGAGTATCGACAACTCACCTTCATCCATTGCTCGGCTTGGTGCATCGCCTCCAAATGACGAGCTACCGCCGCCGGGTCTACAAGCTCATCTGCCAGCAGCTCAATCTCACCACGACAACTCGTGGAGGCTCCAGACATTGGCGCCAAACGGATTGGCTCTGCATCCTGGATCTCCGGTGAACGGATGACTACTTCCAGAGTCAATTATGGCAGTACGTCGTTGCGTTCTCCTCCGACCGTCGCGGGGGCTTCTCCGCTGGCTACCTCCATCGGCTTGGGGGCTTTTGCGGCAGCTCCTTGGGTCTCTAGTGCCTGGCTTTCAACAGGCACCGCTTCGGGGATAACGCTTCCCTCGGCTTCAGCACCTGTCAACAAGAAGACAACAGGATTAGTCACCATCGGTGCTACGACTACTCCTAGAGGATACCTGCACTCGTGCAGTGTACTCACCTTCTACGACGGTTGCCTCCGGCAATGCAGCCTCCACGGCCGGCGCCTCGGATTCTGCCTGAGGGGCGGGAGCGGACTCTTCAGCAGCTGGCGTGGGCTCCTCTTCCGCCACCGCTGCGCTGGGTTCATCCCCATCCCAGGTCAAGTCCGTCGATTTCCTGCAGAGTACACAACTGGTTGTCAACTCAATACGACTACCAAACCAAATGTACGACTCGGGAAAGACCTTCACTTACAGGCTCGACCGGACCACTTTCACGATTGGGGCGCTGAGGATACTGGCGATGTCAACCAGCCCAGCCTCAGCGGGCGCCTCCTCTTGGGCCTCAGTAGCCGTTGGCTCTTCAGCGGCAGCAGCGGGCGGTTCACTGCTCCCCTCAACAACTGGGGGCTAGCGCGTCAGCTGCGCCACGAGCTCCTCCACGGTGGGGGATGGGCTGCAGCTACCTCCAGCCGGCTCTCCCACCGTATCCCAGTCGCCTTCGTCCCCCTGCTCTACGGGGTCGGAAGGCGGAATCTCCTGCAAGCAATGGAGTTTCATCGTCAGCATACACTACATCGAGACACAAGTACTCGATTGCCCTACTCAAGAAAGCTTACCTCTTGAGATGTGGTCTCCGTGACTTTAAGCTTGCCACGCGTTTGCGGGCCACGTTGCGCGGCTTCCTTGGCGGCGCAGGCAAACTAGCCTCCAGGCTAGTTGGCGGATCCTGAACGAGAGGGACATGCGGCAGTCCAGGGCGGCTGAATCTCGACCGCAGCTGGAAGCGCTCCTGCAGCGTCTCCTCATCATCTTCCTCCGAAGTGTCTTCAACGACTACGGTGTCGTCCCCTTCACCGACTTCGCGGCGCTCCTTGGCCTTCCCCTTCCCCTCATCTGGGATCTCGACAAGTCGAGAAGGCGACACCGGCTCGGAGACGAACTTCACTATGTCGTCCTGCAAGAAGCACATTGGATGAGTACGACTACTAATACATAATCAGTACTCGACTTCAGTACGGCTACTGACCTCATTGGGTGGATGCGCGGCAGAGTACTCGGGCACGGGGCACGGCGTGTACGCCAGCATGTCCTTGAAGATCCTGCCCAGTCTATCAATGATGTCGTCGTCGTCGACTTCACCCCCGGGCATTCGCGACGAGTCGCCGTCGCCAGTGTACTGGTAGCCCAAGGTGTCGCGGGCCATCAGCGGCTGCACCCTTTGCTTCATGAAGCTGAAGGCCACATGTTCGGCCCTCAGCCCGGCTTCTCTTAAAGCCTTGATCTTTGCCAGCAGCTCGGGTAGCTGGATACCCTCCTGCATCGTTGGCTCAGAGTTCCACCAGGGCCGGCGCTTCGGCTACTTCCCGCTCGGCTTCGGCAGCTCCGGGTGGTGATTGGTGATGTAGAACCACTTTGACTTCAAATCTTGATTGGAGTCGATCAGCTTGTACGCGAGGTATTGCTCCGCGGCATCCTCACTCATCTGGATGCCGGCTCCCCCAACTACTCGGGGGTTGTTGGCGCTCGGTTGGGGCTTCACTCGGAAAAATTTCCGGAAAAGTACCTAGTGGGGTTTGATCCCCAAGAAAGCTTCGCAGAAGTGAACGAAGACAGAAGTGTGGAAAATACCAATGGGTTGAGGTTGAGGTTGAGGTACTCGATGCCGTAGTACTCCAGAAGCCCCTTGAAGAAATCGCTGGCCGGGAGAGACAACCCTCGCTCCGCGAATCGCGTGAACATGGGGATCTCGTCTGGGTGCTTCTCCATGGGATACGGATCTCCCGCAGCGGCACGCCACATATCGACTTCCTTCTCTCGCAGAAATCCACTGTTGAGGAGCGCCAGCAGATCTTCAGTCTTCGCCTTGGACTTCTTCCACTCCTGGTTGGGATTTAACCGCGGCAGAGACACCGGCGACGATGTCCCCGCGGTGGATCCGGCGGCCTCCTCGCGGGAACTTTTCTTCCCACCAGCGGCGGATCCAACGGCCGGATGGATAAGTCCCCAGACGGCTGACTCAGCGGCGGCGCCTGACCCTTCAACTATTACTAGTCGACGCGCCTCGTCTCGTGGGCTCGGCTACTTCTACTCAATTCCCTGGGTAGCGACAAGATTCAAGAGCAACTCAGGACACTTTCTACACACAAGATGACCCTTCAATTCGAGAGGAAGTACTCGACTCAAGGCTCGGGGGCTCCGTGCCACGTGTCCTTCAGTTTTTTCTCCGGATTTTTCGGGATAATCTTGCCAGAACTTCAGATGGACCCTCAGCCAGAGTCTACAACTCAACCTAAGGCTCGGGGGCTACTCCATATGGAGTGCGATTTTGCAATCGCACTTCCATATCAACTTCGGCTTCAAGACAACACGGGTATTGTTGAAGACCTTCAAGAGCAGCACTCGAGGACGCTTGGGACTACTCGAGAAGACTTCAGGACTACTCAAATATCAACAGGAGTACATTCCAGCATCAGGATGCTTCAAATATTCTTGAGGACTTTTGGCTTGTAGTACTCGGGGACACTTGAGGACTACTCGTTAAGGCCGTCAAGACTACTCGAAGCTATCTATACATGTACAACGGGCCGGCCCGGTGCCGCCCGTGGCCCGCCGGGCCGACCGTGCCGGCAAGCCGCGGTCGCATCGGGCCACGGGCCGCACCGACCGTGCCTCCACCGTGCCCGGGCCGCGTCCTCGGCCCATGGCACGATCCGTGGGCCATTTTGTCGGGCCACGGGCCACTCGAGCCACATTGCATCGGGCCACGGCCCAGCCCGGTACTAATATTTTCACTGATTTTGATTTTTCCCAAAATGTAAAGTAATATAGTAAAAAATCTCATGTTTTCATAATAAAAAAAATTCAACACAAATATGACAACTTGACAAATGACAAGTAGGTTATCAAAATGAGCTGGTAGTGCAATGCTGCCTCATTAAAAACCTTTACAGGTAAACCCACCCTTGTGGGAGAAACCCTAGAAAGGAAAAGAGTACAGCAACCAGCTCAAAAATAAATTCAAGTATCAAGATTCATGTTTCAAACAGCTAGACCTATTACATTAGCCAGCTAAGTGGCAACCAACATCCAACATGGCAACATACAAGTCACAGAGCAAAAGCAAAGTTCCAAAATCACAAAGTCTAGCAGTATCAGTCTATTGTTCTTAGACTTGCAACCAAAAGTCCATCACCATAGCATCTGCATAGGTCATAACAAAACAAATTTGTTAGTTCAAATTGAAGTTCAATATGTTAGTTCAAATTGTCAACTTGAACTTACCTTCACAGTGGTCTTCTTCTAGCCACCTCTTCCTCTGCTGCTGCCGCTGCCACCGCCACCTCTCCCGCCGCTGTCGCCGCCACCTCTCCCGCCACTGCTGCCGCCACCTCTCCCACTCCCGCTGTCAGTGCCGTTGCTACCAATGTTGCCGACAGATACGCCAACAGATCCTCTCCCGGTTTCGGTGGCTTCATCTTCAGGAGTAGAATCACCAATCTCCAGGTTCTTGAAGAGCTCAACCAGTTCCTTGTCCACAACTGTATGCTGCTCCTTTCTTCTAGCTTGGTCCCAGTCTTTGATGCATGTCAGCATCTCCACATGTTCAGGCAAAAGGCGACGACGCCGCTCTTCAAGAATTCTACCTGTCAAGCTAAAGTAAGATTCGGAGGACACAGTAGAAACAGGGACAGTCATGATATCTCTAGACATAATAGACAGTATTGGATAGGATTGCTTATGATCACGCCACCAAAGAAGTATGTCAAAGTTAGGGTCACCCCATGGCACAGGGTCACTGTCCAGGTAAGCTGTAAGCTCATTTACATTACCAGATGAAGTTATAGTTGGAGTAGAGGAGGAATTATCAAAGATCCTCCCCCATCTGTTACCACCAGGTAGAGGAAGCACATGCATATGAGCCCTAGTTGTACCTGCATTTGAACAATACTTGTCCTGGTACTTGGAAAACAATCTGGTTAACTCATCTTTGACATCACCATAGCACAAACTGTAATCAGATCCAGTTGCCTTACCAAGTAGATCTAAGGTTATATAGAACCCTTTCATCTTACCTCTAGGATCAAGAATGGTTGCAAAAGAATAAAGCAGAGGAATGTTATCCCAATATTTTCATAGGCCTTGCAACATGTTTAAAATGTTCATTACTCTCAGCTGCTTGCAAATGTTCAGCAATGTCAATCATTTGATGCAAAGCAAGTGGTGCAGTAGGATAGTACACACCAGAAAGAATAACAGTTGATTCATAAAAGATTTTCAAGAATTTAAACATATGTTCAGCAACATACCAATGATTCAATGTCAATAACTCAGAGCCATAATTAGAGTTAATGAACACAGTAAACACTTCCTTGTATGGTAACAAATGCTCAAGCATCAAGTAAGTAGAATTCCATCTAATATCCATGTCCAGGCCAAATTTCCTAGGTGTCATACCTCTAGCAATGCAGAAACTTTTGAACAATGCAATCCTATTATTAGAAGAATTTAAAAAGTTAATTGCAGTTCTCAAATCATCAAGCCAATCTTTACAGACTGCCAAGCCATCTTTCACAATAAGATTAATTATATGAGTAGCACAACGCTGATGCACAAGGAAGTACTTTACTTTGTTAGGATCTTCTCTAGTAGGTGCAGCATAAGAACCCAGATAACCAAACAAAACAGGACCCAACAGATCATAAGCCCTAGAATTAGCAGAAGCATTATCCAGAGTCACAGCAAAAACTTTGTCAATCAAACTAAACTCTTCAACCACATTAGCTATAAAATCAGCAATGTTATCACCAGTATGTTTGCAATTAATCAGACTAAAACCAACTACCTTTTTTTCAATATCCCACTCTTTATTAACATAATGGCAAACAACAGAGATATAGTCCTCCTTAGCATTACCAGACCAGATGTCAGATGCCAAAGAAACAGATGATGCAGCAGGCAGTACATCTTTCATAAGCATTTCATGTTGTTCAGCATACAATTTAGCTAAATCTAGTCGTGGTTTGCCTACAAACTGATTTAAACAGAGGGTTGTGAGCATTCTTAATGTAATCAGACCAAGCCTGTGTCTCACCTATCCCTAATGGAAGGTCCAGTCTAGCAATCAAGCGGCACAATTCAGTGCGAGCAATCATAGGATCATACTTCCAATTAGCTAAACCATTAGCATTCAAAGCTAGCCTAGCTTGAACCATATCAGAATGGTTCCTTTTCTTCATACATGTTTTCATATGACGCCTCAAATGGCTAGTGCCATTAGCAGAAATAGCAGAGTAGTTAGCACCACAGTGTGTTTACAGATAGCACTAACGCGAATGGATCCTTCCTTTACCTCGGTGAAGTACTTCCAGATCTCAGATTTGTTCTTACCAGTTTTCGTTGGAGTGTCATCGGCGTCCGCGTCCTCAACATCAAGATCGATGGTTGCACCGAGCTCAATGTCGAAGGCGGCAGCATCCTCACGGAGGTCGTCATCATCCTCGACCTCCAGGTCGTCGTCCGAGCAACGGTCGGGGTCATCACCGTCGACTGCAGCCGGTCCTCGCGTTGTGAGACCACGACCACGCTCGGCCGACCGACCCTGGGGACGACCGGCCCCCGCATCTCCAGCACCGTACCTCGACGACCGCTTCGGCGGTGGCCAGGCCATGTCCACTCCGGCAGAGGAGGTGGACTCAGCGTCAGACACGAGCATGAACCTGTTTGGCAGAGGGAGAAACAGAGGGTCGAATTCAAAGAAAGAGAGAGGAAGGAGGAGAAGAAAGAAAGAGAGAGGGAGCCAGGGAGGATCTTACCTACGGCGGAGCCCGGTGCCAGATTTGCAGAGGTGGCCGGAGCCGGCAGGAGACGGACAACTGTGAGATTCAACGGGGAGGGGGCAAGGACAGGGATGGAGCTTCGAGCATGCACTCACATGGTGACGGAGAGAACAGGGGAGAGGAGAAACGAGAAAGGGTAGAGGAATAAGGAGTAAAAGGAAAAAGGTCACCGGATCGCCGACGAGGAAGATCCGACAGAGGCACCAAGGAGCGGGCACAGATGACCAGATCCGCCAGAGAGTGAGGACACAAGTCACCAGAACAGCAGATCCGCCAGAGATTAAGGTTGGCACCAGGGCAGCGGCGGGGGAGAGCGAGAGGCCGAGGGGGGATTAGGGTTCGGCGGCGCTTGGCCGGCCGCGGTCGCTATATATAGCCGACCGAGCCATTGGCGGGCCGGGCCGCCACCGGGCCGTCCCCTTCCACGGGCCGGACCGGCACCGTGCCACGGGCCGCATCCTCGGCCCATGCTCGGTCCGATAGGCCGGCCGTGCCGCCCGTGGCCCGTTAATGCCAGACCGGGCCGTGCCAGGCACCGGGCCGTTTTGCCGGGCCACGGACCGGGTCACGTGCCACGGGCCTTTTGTACAACTATAAAGCTATCCTACTCGACTACAAAGTACTCAGGGGCTTGTCGTATGGACCTCCCTGGACCCACTACCTCAGTGGGTACCAGGACCGACTACTCGGTGGGCCCCTAGGACTACCCGACTTGTGCCACACGGTACCTGTTGGCGTGAGGCGCAAGGACCACGGTGGAGAAGTACTCGGATAGGAAGCTACGCATACCATGTACTGTGTAGAGGACTCCTAGACGTACACGACTAGTACTCTCTCCCTAAACCGACTTGTAACCCTGCCTCCCGGACTATATAAGGCGAGGCAGGGACCCCTCCTCTCTCATACGCATCAGATTACGCCATCTTGTAATCACACCCAATCAATCCAGAGCTACGCAGCATACAGGACGTAGGGTATTACGCACCTCGCGGCCCGAACCTATCTAAATTGTGTGCCACGTGTCTCTTCCTTCGAGTTACCGATCTCGGCGAGGCCACATTCGTCTACTTCGGGTACTCCCCTTAGTAGGTTGCCGGTCTAAAACACCGACAAATCCACCGCATGATACAATCTAAACATGGAAGACTAAAATCATACATTATTTAAAACAAACTCATGAACATGTTTCACTCATGACAGAGTTGCCGAATACAACTGTACAGTCGATTCGGGTTCCGTGGAGAAGGAACAAACTATGCTAGATTAACACGCTTGAACCCGCAACACGTGGCAATCTAGATTGATTCGAATTTGGATATTAAAGAGCACGTGACCCATGCACCACATCGAGTTAAGGATTTGAATACACACAATATGGATCGCAAACAAGATAGAGCCTAATCTAGTCAATCTAAATTGGGCAATAAGAGTGTTACATGAATTAAACATAAGAGCAAAATTCAAAGCAACACATGGTAACTTAATGAATCTATTAGATCTTGCCAAATCTAATAGAGCCTATAACTAGCTCCAAGCTAGATTTTAGCCTACCGCATGGCTCATGATCTAACAAGAAAGCCCTCTTGAACCAAGATTAAATCCACCGCATGATACTAATCATGGTAACAAGACTACTTGCATCACGGTCTAAATCCACCGCATGATACTAGACATGATACAAGGTTGTCGGTACTTACGGAGGTCGACGGATCGATGGCTCCTCTCGAAGAACTCGACGACTCGACTAGAAGGACTCGAAAGTTGGCACGGGGCCGGTTTGTTGTGAAATTTTTTGATCCCTATTACAAACACTAAGGGTTCATATTTATACCCTCGTTCTAACACGACTCCTAGTCGACCATGATTATAACATTTATTGCCTAAAATTAACGCCCCGACGCCAATGTCCGTCTTGCATCCGTCATCAATTCGCTTTTTCTTTATATTCAAGCCACGTTATCATGCATTCCCGAATGCTTCTTATTCCAAGTGTGAAACAGCTCCTCTGCCGAATAATGACGTACTCCCGACCGCAGACGTCTTTTACCGAATACTTTGAGGAAAACCTCTCGCCGAATGGTACTTTCTCCAAACTCGGCCCACATGTCAGTCTCTTTCCTGTACCAATTTTTGGTGTTAACACTTTGCCTATTTAATTGAGTTATCTAAACCACCAATTTGTCTCCAAACTTGTTGTCACCAAGTTGTAAATGTTTCAAAGTGGTACTTCCACATTTTTGTCGAAATTTTCAGAATTTGAATTTCAATTGTTGACTTTGGTCAAACTTTCTCCAAATGTGATTTGTTGCTCATAATGATTCATTAGTCTCCAAATTTCTTTCTCGTCAACTTAATGACCTCATCGATATTAAACACCATGGGTGTTACACAAGCAGTGGATGGCATCTCCTGAATTCCAAAACAGTAAGTGGGCGCATACCGAGGAGGGTCGATTTGCTCATGCTAGGTTGTCTAATATGGAGTGGTGGGATGGATTGAAATGCATCATTGACACAGTTCAACCAGTATACAAGTTGCTTCGCTTTGCTGATCGGGAGAAGAAGCCAAAATTGTGTGAGGTTGTATACCAATACTAGTTGTGCAAACATGAAATGGAGTCTTTCTTTGGAAGCAATGTGTCGACGTGGAATGAGTATCGACAGATTCTTGACAGACAGATTCGTGATGTGTACGTTGAGATGTATGTTGGTGCAGGTAATACTTATGCTTATTTCAAGTGCAATACTTATGCTTTCTCAACTTATGCTTATTTCAAGTTATTCATATTTTGCAGCTAGTGTCCTCAATTCTGCTCTTTCATATACGATGGATCCAACTCCTGAGATGTATCGAATGCTCAAGTTAGCATTTGAGCGCATGACAGATGTCGAGTCCGCCGTGCAAGCATTGCAGGAGGCTGAAGTGTTCCACATGAAGCGTGGCGTGCATGGATCGGAAATGGCACACCGAATGACGACAGACCTGAAGGCATCACCATGTAAGAGTTCTTCCCAAAGACACCTTATTCTCTCCGCTACTCAAATATATTGCTTACACAATCGGTTGCACATGCAGCGACCTGGTGGATGATGTTCGGTGGATCCACTCCACAGCTGCAGCGCCTTGCATTGCGGCTTGTTTCACAGTGTGTTTCCCCAAGTGGATGTGAGCGTATGTGGAGTACTTTTGCATTGCTCCATGCAAAGGTTCACAATCGGTTGACACACAAGAAACTTAACAAGCTTGTATATGTCAACTACAACCTTCGGCTGTGACTTGAGGATGTCTCTAATTGGCGTGATGATGAAGGTGATATTATTGAGCATCTTGGCCAACTTAACTTCTTTGATGAGAAACATTTGGTGCGGGAATGGATGGAATATGGCAAATCAAATCGGGAGCCAGTTCTTGATGAGGAGGATGAAGACAGTGACATTCCTATCTCATCCCAGCTTGTGAGGGATCAGATAGACCCCAAAGATCTCCAAACCGCTACGGGTGATGATTGCATTAGTGATTGGGAACGAAGAAATGTGGGTAGCAGTCACATAGGAAAGAGGATGTTCCAGAGTGGGCCTAAGCAGGGTGACCAAAGCGTCAAAAAGGCAAGACAAAGGCACCAGAAAAACCAGTGAACAACGACGCCTCCACTGATGATGGTGATGGTCAGTGTAGTCCACCGTACCAGGAGTCTGGGAATAGCAGCTCAGCTGAAGATGACGGTGATGATGATGGTGCTAGTGATGGTGATGGTGATGGAGATGGTGGTGGTGGTGGAGGAGGAATTCGTTTCACAGGTATACACATGTACATTTACACAGATGTATGATGTTTCTGACTATATGTACTAATTATGATCCACGGTTGACTGTAGGGGAGACTCAATTCACACATGCTACTCAGGATCGCGACCATGGAGCACCGTAGTCGCAGAGGAGAACGGTTGAAGCATCGCAATACGACCCGGTGTACTCTTCTTCCTCTCACAGTGATACCTCCCAGTCGCGGTCTTTTTATCCCATTCGTGACATAAACGCATAGGCACAGACGACATGGGTGTATGAATGGGAAGACCTCCATTTTTACAACATGTTAGTCAGTGAATGGCAGACAACATCGGCATGGACGGGCCTAACTTGGCAACAGTACAAGGGTGAGTTGCTTAGGGTGAGGGGCTTGAATGTCATGTCCATCGCCAAGTACCAATCGGCGTCCCAAATGGGGGTCTTTCCTTTCTATCATTGAACTTTTAATGGCTTATATTGAATTATTTGTATTGAACTATCAACTCACTTATGCACGCTTAATATTATTGTGTTTGGTGTGGTATTTCTACGCATAACTATAAAATATTGATGGGGTGCTATTTAACACTACTTTGTGCCAACATCATGCCAAATTTTCATTTCTTTCAAGCCGGAGACCCTTTTTCATTGGAGCGGTTTTAATGCAATCTGTAGCGGTTTAAATCCTTACCGCAGCGATATAAATAATTTATACTGCGGTATACTGCTGCTTACCGTTTGTATAAGCCATTTTGGTTTGGATTTTGAATTCGAGCGGTAAATAGCGGTATACCATTTATACCGCTGCGGTATACCTTTACCGCTGCGTAGCGGTATAAATATACCGGTTGGTAAAAAACCCTGGACAAAACCAGGGAAGACGATACGGGCAGCTGAGGAGTGGTGAGTGTGGGGACAACATGCGGTGTCGCGGACCGTCTCCAGCAATGTTCTCCATGGGCAACTTCTCTTACCTGCACATGAGAGAGAAGCAAATAGAGTCGCGGAGGAGGGGGGTTTCTAGCGGTGGATGCGCAACCGGTCGCGCATCGACCTAGACGGCCTTCGGCATTCTTGCAGTGGGTGCGGCTCCTTCTGCTGCCTCCACGACGCTCCAATGTCGCCGCTGCATTCCCTGGCTAGGTGCCGCGAGGCGGCGGCCATTGGTGTGGGCGGCGAGCTTGAAGGCGATTACCAACATGGAGAGCAGGAGGAGCACGGAAACCAACGACTATGGGGAGAGCAAGGGCTCCGCGGGGCCCACTGGCCTGCTTGTGCGGTGGCGGGGAAGCATGGGCACCGTGGTAGCCGGTGATCGCGGGGAGTAGGGGTGCACTCACCGGCCCGCGCAGCGGAGCTGAAGGGCAGGGGCACCGCAGCCGGTTCTGATGCGGAGAACTGGAGGCAGAAGTCGGCGGCGGCCTGATCCCATGGCGGAGGGTGGTGGAGGTGGCTGGCGAGCTCCGCCCCCAGGACGCTGGAGAAGGTGGGGGCGGCCGGCGAATTCTGCTCCTAGAGGACCCGTGGAGGCGACCGTCGAGTGGGTAAGGAGGCGGCGACGGTCGCGAGGTGGAGAGAGCACGGCAGAGCTCCAGGAGGGGGCGTGCTCGTCGGATCTGCGACGGCGACCTGCTCTCTCAGTCCCGACGACGGCGACGAGCGAGCAGGTCAGCACACCGCCAGATCTGCGCCAGGGCGGAAGCTGAAGCGGCGGGTGAAGCGCGGAAGCTGGTTGGTGCATGCAACTCAATACATATACTTTCATTGTGAAGGTTCAAATCTTCAGACAGCTAAGGAGTACTATGCATCAACAATCCAGTTGACTGGAGGCAAGAATTCAAGAGCCCTCTTTGGTGTATGTATAGTAAGGCCATACTAGTGCAGGCAAAACTTGAACTCTTAGTTGATTCTTTATGTGATCCATTATTGATTCTCTCGTATATCTTAAATACCCAGTGTACATCGGCAATCAATCAGTTAACCAAGGGAAGGAATAGAGAGGAAGAGAGCTCGGAGCTGCAGAGCTTGGATGCAGAGGTACTGTTGAAGAATTACAAGCAACATGCTCCATCAAAGGTGTCGAAGAACATGAAACTCAGCTGATACCAACTAGCTTCGCACATTCACAGTGGCCCGGTTGATAGATAGTTAAATTAAATTGATGTGGCATAATCCTTGCTTTTTTTTATGATACCAACATTGCAAGGCTTAAAAGTAGATGCTCCCAAGGCCATGGGTTGTACTTGTACGACACTTGTTCGCTTACCAAGAAAATATGTATGACTTCTTTTTTCATTGGATGTTTTACAGTAGATCAATAAACCTCTGATTGTATTTCAGCACAAACAAAATTCTGAATCAGTCACTGATGAAGGTGTACCTGTTGATTTTGATTGGTGTCTGGCTATGTTTTGTATATAATATGAATCCTGACTCGTAGCGTTTTATCTTTTCGGCACGTGTACTCTCAGTCTCAGTTGTTCTTTGTTTGCACTCTGCAGTGTGTTTTCTGAATAAATGACGGAGATACAGATCCGTAATATGATCACATGTTTATTCCTTTCAACCAGTATACTTCAAGCTTAATAACTGACAAATAATGGTAAGTAAGTGGCAAGGAGTTCCTGAGTCTTAGCTTGTCTATTTCGTCACTGGTATTACCTCTCTCAAAACTCTTTACTCGCTGTATTCCCCTTGCATAAGAACTGGTTGTTGAAACCTTTTCTGGGATCAACAAGCACGCGGAGAAAGCTCGTTGCAGCTTCTCTGCGAGGGGCTGTCAGACCGCCTATGCAGGGTAGTTAGACCGGGGTGCCGGATGAACCGGTGGTAGACCTACGAACGTCGACTCGGGAGGGACCCCGTCGGAGCTGATGCACGTAGGGTTGCTCTAGGGTCGACAGGCCACCTAGAACGCCTTCGTACGTCGCGGAGACCAAGGAAGAACAACAAGTTAAAGATTGGAAAAGCTAAGGCAAAGAGATGAAAGTAAATACAAAACGATAAAGAGTAGATGTATTTTCTGTAGTGCCTTGCCCCCAGAGCGTTGAAGCCTTCGCTGCAATCTTGGGGTCTCCTCCAGTGACAGCTTCTCGTTAGGCCTTTGCTCTCCAATGAGTATATTCTTCCCCTTAGCTTTATCGGCTAGATCCGGCCGAATGAGTACCTTGGGATTTAACAACTCAAGAGTATTCATAAGAGCATTAACATGGAAAGGATTTTGGTCGACTTGCATCTTAAGAAGTACTAAATGGCCTTCATTAATGGACGATTGTATTTGCCGGCGAAAACTATTACAATCATTAGTAGCATGAGAATAATAAAGATGAAATTTACAATATGCATGCTTTTTTATTTCATCAGGTGGTGGCAAAGTGTGAGATATTTTAATCTTACCTAGTTTAATAATTCATCAAAGATCCTATCACACTTAGCGACATCAAAAGTAAATTTTACTTCCTCTTGCTGACTCTTATGGGCTGGCTTGAGAGAAGCACAAGTATTTGCTTTATCATCAGATGACCATGTAAATTAGCAGCATATACTTCTTTACTCTCATCGTCCGAAGATTCATAATCTAGCATATGCATGTTAGGACGATTAGATTTGAGCTGAGTGTCTTTTGCTTTGGCTTTCATGAGCTAAAGCTCTTGTCAAGACTTGGGCAACATCAATAAATTCATGACCTTCTAATTTTCTCTAATATGGGATCGTAAACCATTAAAAGCTAATTCAGCAAGATCCTTTCGGAGATAACAAAATTATAACAATGGTTTTCTGTTTGAGTAAACCTTCTCATATAATTAGTAACAGGTTCATCATGTTTTTGCCTAACCGATGTTAAATGACTCAACCTCAACTCATTATCTCCACTATAAAAGTGATCATGAAATTTCTGCTCTAATCACTATGTGAAAAACAGTCATTCGTAACGGGCACAGATGGTCATTGGTAACGGGCATAGCGCCCATTACCTTTCAAGCGTTACAAATAACCCAACATCGATAACGGGCATTTTGCCTGTTCCCGATAATATAACTATCACCAGTAATGGGCATTATGGTAACGCTCGTTACCAATAACTAGATATAGGTAACGGGCCTTAATCACACCCACTACCAATACAAGTCATTGGTAACGGGCATTGTGGTAATGCCCGTTACCAATGTGGGATTAAAAACAAAAAAAGAAATAGAAATGCCTTGATTCTTTTATTTTATACATACATGCATACACATAATTGGGAACATATCTAGTGGAGACCCACCTCTTCATGCAAACTATGGAAACTTCAATCTGGGTCACACGATCTTGATCCAAGGGAGAGCTTACGGGAGGTGGAAGGGGTGATTTGCAAAATTCATGAGAGGTGGGAGGTGTGATTTGCTAAGGTGATTTTGCAAATCACTCCTCCCACCTCCTCTCAGCGCCCCGTTGGATCAACATCGTGTGACTCAGATTGAAGTTTTCATAGTTTGCATGGAGAGGTTAGTTTCCACATGATATGTTGCCCACATAATTACACTCAGTTACATGCATACCCTCAGTTAAATCTATGCTCAAGTTACATACATGATACCACTGTCCAGTTCATGAAAGGGCCCAAGTTATATACAAGTGCAACTAGCAATTACATGAAACATACATGAGCTCAGTAAAGAAAATCAGTAAAGGGCACACGATGAGAAATAAGCATGATGGACTTGTCTACAAACTAGTTTGTCAGTTCAAATGAAAGCTGTCTCCATCAGAGCTTTGCAGACACATGCTTTTCCTAAATAAAGACAGGTCCATAACCAACACATATTAGAATGAAAATGAGTAAGGCGTGAAAGAACAGATGCATGAATAACTAAGGGTAAATGTGGTACAAATTGCCTCTTGATTCATTTTTTCCATATAATCAAATTGCAATTTTCATTTACATTTCACACTATAGGTTCATGCAGATCAAAGATCACAACAACTAGTAGAGATCCAGGATTTGCAACAATATAGAGATCACATTTCTTTGTTTTTTCGATGTTCAGTTCATAATTACATAGCATGCAATTTGAGAAGAGTAACTAGAGGCATACAACTAAATGTGTACACTTGACTATATACATAATTACAACATGCAATTTGATTATCACATAAGAGCAAACCAAAGCCATGAGATAAAATATCAGTGAATACACATGATAACACTTACAGTGCACATGTTACTTCAATTATGTGCGCCCCTGCATGAACTCCTCCAAGCGCTCCCGTACCTCAAGAGCAGTTGTACGGTCTTGATGTCTCTTATTTGTGCTTATCTACACCATAACCCAACCATGTAGAGGTAAGCATTTGCACCATAAACAGTTTTCAGGACACATCTCACTAGAAGAGACTAGACATTGTTGTCTATCATGCAGATTATTGATTTTCTCAGTTCAATGCAGGAGATATCTCATCTAGACTTTCTTGGGAATTATTCAAGTAACCTCAAGTCTATTTTGAAACAAAGAGAAATATGCAGAGGAAGCAACGCCCTTACCAGGAACATGATGAGCAGATCCCAAGTCACTGCTACAGTCCATAAAAATAGAGCCCTCAAGATGCTTAACCTTCACAAAAACATAAGTATCATTACTTTGTATTCAGTCAAAAAATTATGGCTATTCTGAATAATAGGAAAAATGGACTGTGTTGGTGGAGAAACTTCCATGGAGATTTCTTAGTGAGACTGCCTTGTACAATATGCTGGAGCCTAAGTGCTATTTTTTACTAGAAAACTATTAGTGACCATTGTTTCTCTCAAGCTAGAACCTGATTACTGACAATCGTATTTTTTAATCCCTATCTGAAATTGACCAAAAGATTCAAATTAACCGTGCGATCAGCCGATCAGTACTTCAGTAGTAGAGTTGTTGGTGGCTGAAAACCACAACCATAACTTACAAAAGTGTATTTAACATTCAATAAATCAAGCACAAGGGTCTAAGGATATATGTTACAGCACTGAACAAGTCAACATCAATGTTGTAAAAAAACAGTGTGCAACACAAAAGGGGTGACACATAGAAGCACCTCTCACGATTCAAATATTGTAGCATAATACAATAAACTTCAAATAATCAGCATGAACTACTCATAATTATTAATACAACAGTACAAATTATTAGCTTTACTACCACAGAACACTAAGAGGCCTTCAAACATGTATCATGTGAAAAACTAAGAACAGGCAAACATGTATGATGTATCACATGATAAACTGCAAACAGGAACTGTTAAACCTCAAGTTTAAGAATAAAGAAACCACACACTCAAAAGTAAGTATTTGCTAATTTCTTAAACTACCAAGTACCTAGCTAAAATAAGTTGCCACTTCATTTAACTAGTCAAAAGTAAGTACTATTGCTTTCAAGTATTCCTGTCAACTCTTTCTATATTCATCCATCCTTAGTATGGTTCTCATCGACCTTTGTTCTAAGTATCAATTTTTTGAAGTATTATAAGCATAAAACCAAAATCCATAATGTAGAATGGATTTATTTTACATACCAAGGGAATCGTATATTCACAATAGAATGTCCTTGCATCACATTTCAGAATGTTCCTGACAAGATAAGCTTTTCTGCTACATGTAATGCACACAGGGCGTGACTTCTATCATTCAATGGGACACCCCGAGGTTAGTGTCAGGGAATAGTGTGCACATCATAAGGTTTCGGCAGCAAGGACAATGAACCTTTTAATTTCAGCTCTAGACGATTACAAGAACATTATAGTAGTTCCCTGCTTTTCCAATTTGCCTTATAATAGTAACATGGTCTAAGTTTTTTCCCAACAAGACAGTATAACGTCCAAACCAATACATGTTGTAGATTTATTAATGGGTGGATTATACAAAAACCTACGCATGTATATATGATATGAAATTACTAAATATATTCACATACTGACATACTTATACATAAACTATTAAAAACATGAACCAAAAAGAATTAAAAGGAGCCATGCGCCAACAGAGAAGCCATACCGCATCAGCACGTGCCTATCTACCCTGCCACCAGCAGCGCCGTCCCTAGTAGGACAACCAAGGGATCCGCCATATCCGCGATTTGTAGAGGATATGGCGGCTCCCCTTCTACCCACACATCTCCAGCACCCTGCAACACACAACCATAGTCACATAATTTGGGGACACTGCCGCGTTCCTCGACCCGGGTTCACTGTAGCAAATCGTGGGCCGGGGTCAAGCGGGGTCATCGTCCCATTCATGCATGGGTCATCGATCCACAACCGTAGGGTACGGGTCACAACATGGATAAAGTAGGTTGTATTGAACAACAGGGGAGGGAAGATGAAAAAGAGTGTCATTGTTAAGATAATGGACTTATGATATGAGGAATAACGGGCTTGGTGATCCATCATACGCAGCCTAGATCGGATTTTTCTTTATATTTTTTCCTATTTACTAGGTTGAATAGAACTTTTGTATCATAGTCATAGTTCATCAACCCGGGTTTATCGACCCAAATTGATTGGGGTCAATCGTTCCAAACTACTCCCTTCGATTCATGTTCTCAAACACTTATGACCCTCGTCCCTCGACCCCGACCGTCGATCCAGTTGACCCGACATTCTGGTGACTATGCACACGACCACACGGTTAGCACCATGTCACGAAGGAAACGGAAGAGATATTGCAAAGACCAGCTAAACCGGGTGGAGCATCCTCGTTCCCGCAGAGATCCAGCGTCCACACATACAGATCCAGCCTTCCGCCATGCGGATCCGGTCATCTCCGACAAGGATCTAGCCGCCGACTTACACATGAAGAGAAGGGGATGGAGGATGGGGTTACGAGATAAGGTAAAGGAGTGGTGGGAGGGAGCAGCGGGGTGAGACGGCGGCGAGTGAGAGAGGGGGATGCCCCGGCGGAGGCGAGGGGAGGGGGATGCCCTGGCGGAGGTGAGGGGTGGAGGCAGAGGGCGGCGGCGCCCAGTGTGGAGTGAGTTTGGAGAGGAGAACGAGAGAGGAAAGAGCGAATGAGGGGGCGTGGGGTGTCGGGGGCGTGGGGTGGGGGTCACGCGGGTGTGGACGCGAGCGAGAGATATAAACCGGAGTCAATCAAAAATTCAGGTCAGAACACATAGTGTCGGGGACAGCCACAAGGGTCCCCTAAAGAACCAGGGAAAACCCACTTTCTTTCGTAAAAAACAAAACGCAAACGAACCTAAAACATACTTAGGACAAAACTTACTGCCCAACGGCTGGGCCCATGGCCCTGGTGGCCCCGGCGGCCCACCAGGCAGACGGCCCAGCCACCCTCGAGCAGAACTCCGCTCCGCTCAAGGGGCGCGGCACTACACGGGCAAACTTCCGCCTCGCTCGGGGGCTAGACGCCCCCTCGAGCGAGGTTCCGCCTCGCTCGAGGGGCGGTCGTCCCCCTCGGGTGAGGTTCCGCCTCGCTCGAGGGCCTCGTGGGCTCGCCGCCTCCGCACCTGCTCCCCCGACAGGGGCATTTAATGCACTGACATTTGCAGGCGCCCAGGTCAAAGACGAATCCACGCCACGCCCCTGACGCGCCTGGGAATCATGCCCCGGCGCTGTTCCGCCAACTCCCCCGGTGAGGCCATCACCGCCACTATGCGGCGCTGTGAGGTAAGGCTAGGGTCAACTCCGTGGCACTGTGCCACCCGCTCCCGTACGGCCGGAACACCACACCCTCGAAAGAGGACGGCGGAACCCTCGAAGGGGGACGGACGCTTGTTCCACGCTCGCACGGGGCCATGCCGTGATGTCGGGCGCGTCCCCGCCGTCACCATCAGCCTTGTTCGGCCATCCCAGCCACTGCATCGCCATCCCCAACACTGTAGAAGCGCGCGGCGACGGGACATCGCCACGCCCGCTGTTGTGCCTTGTACGGCCTCTCGTCACCGACACCCTCGAATCAGCACGCGGGCAGCCACCAAATGGGCAACTCCTACGCCGCCACCCTCGAAGTCGCTCTTGGACAGATACAGGGCACACCATGACGTCCCGCCGGAAGCGAGATTCGCCAGGACGGCCGTCTACTCCACGACGTTGTAAGTCATACCTCCACACGTAGATAAAACAGTGCGGCACGCTTGTAAACTGCCTCCTCCTTGGCCTATAAAAGGAGGGGCAGTACCCTACCACGTGGAACACGAAGGGGCACTCACCGGCCATCGAGAGATTGTCACACCCTGAAATTTCCAATTTTAGGATGTGAATAGAAAGAATAATTAAATAACAATTTTCTCATAATTTTAAAACTTTTCCAACATTTATTTTCTTTACAGGAAATATAGCATAGGAAAAAAATCCATGTTTGATTTTCTAAATTAAATAAAAAGTTGTGAGTGTTGCACTCATGTCGTTGCATCTCAGTGCTTCTTGAGTGCAAAAGGTTTCAAAAATGTGTTTAGGAGTTGTAGGCTGCAGCCCAGACCTTGCTTTCGGCCCAACAACAGCCCGCACAGCCACGGTCGTTGACCGGTGGGTCCCCCTTGTCATCCCCAACCTTGCTTCGTGCCGGTGTAGGACTCAGGGAGTCCTGGCCGCACCCGCCTGTGCCGCCTCGGCGTGGCCCGCACGCCGGCCAGGTGCGCCCGGCCCTATTTAGCCGCGTGTCCGGGCCCCGCGCGCCCTAGCCGCGCCCGCGTCCGCCTCCTCCCCGCCTTGCGCCACCGCCGGGGCACCCGCAGCCGAGCCGTCGCCGCCCTCGATTCACCGCCTCCGTCGTCCGCCGGGCCAAGCCGAGGCCGCCGTGAGATCCACGTGGACGCGCTGCACCTCCTCAGCCCCTCATCGTCGCCAATCGATCACCGGAACACCGCCACCGCCATGAGCCGCTGCCGGAGATTCTGCTCTCCGTTGCCGGCCGTCGTCCACCCGCCCCTTCGACCGGTGAGTGCCCCTTCGTGTTCCACGTGGTCTCCTCTTCGTTTTCCCCCACTCACCTGATCTCCTAGCCCTCCAGGTCGCTGGCGCCGCCACCCTCCCCAGCGCCGCCGCCACCCTGGTTGCTCTTGTTCGCTGCGAAACAGAAACAGAGGAAGAAGAAGAAGGACATCTTCTGTTTAGGCCCCCGTGTTTTCCCTTCATCCCTAGATCCAAATCATGTGTCTAGTTCCTTTTGCAAGAAACCCCCTGAAACTATCAGATTCCCTAGATTCCATCCACCCTGGACTTTTTGCAAGTAAACCCTTGGGTTTTAATACATAATTATGTATTTGCCCCTGTCTTTTCCCAGTAAAACCCCTGAAGTTTCCAATCTCCGCAACTAGGTCCTTTCAATCTTGTTTTGCTCGTAGTTTCTTTGTTTTAGCTCCGTTTTTATCCGTTCAAGTTGCGTTAGGTTCATAATAATGTAAAGCACGTATTAGTGGAGTGTTTTCATCATGATTGTTTTCTGAAAATAAATTTAATATTAATCTTGATTAATGCTTAGCAAACATGCATTTTCTAAATAAAAGCTATATAGATCTATGCATCGTTTTTCATAATCAAATTTAATTTGATTTATGTTTCTCTCACATGCTTTTGTAAATAAAATCTAATTAGATCTATTTACTCGGTTTTCCATAAGTCAAATATTAATTTGCTTAATGATTAATTAACTTTTCTAATTAAAAGTTGATTAGGCTTTTACTCCGGCTTTATAAATAAATGTTAATTTTGATTAATACCAATGTAATGCTGTTTTCAATAATAATATGATCTACTCGAATCACAAAGTTACATTTAGATTATTCATATAGTTTATCTTTTCTAAGTTAAAAGTTTAATTGGAATAATTTATACATAAATATTTATGAATAAAACATGACTAGGTTCTTTCTTCTACGGTTTTGAAAATAAAGTTTAATTTGCTTTAATGTTAACTTAGGGTACTTTTCTTTATGAAGATACCCTATACATATGTTTTGCTAATTAAAACAAACCTAAGCTTATAGTCTTTTATGTTCATAGATGCAAAGTGTTCGTTAGTCGTTCTTTTTTAAGCTCTGTCTCAGTGTGTCTCTGTTGTAGAGCTAGCCTTCTTTCAAGCTCCAGATCTTTGCAATCCTAGTACATGCCATCCTATCGTAATTTTCTTTTATGTAAGACAACTACACTCTTTTAGTTCTATGCAATGTGATCCAATCTTTAACATCTAGCTAGTTCATGAATCAGCTATGTTCTGGTGTCTAGTCTTCCGCAGCTATCTTCTTTTAGAGCCAATCTTGCATCAGTTCAGCTTAACTTTGTTTAGTGTTGTCCTTCCGGTCTAGTTCTCTTCGTAGTATAGTTTTCCTAAGCCTACCTTAAGGTTTTCTTGTGCGCTTGATAGCTCGTTGCTACCTTTCTCGTTTGTTTCACCTTAACTTGTACGTTAGTATGTGTATCACCTGTTACTTGTTTCAACACTAAAACTACATGTTAATCTTGACTAATTCTTATTCCATTGCTTTTATAAATAAAAAGTGATTAGGTTCTAATCCGGTTTTCTTTAATCCTGATGTAATTGGTTAATCCCTGTTCATAACTAGTTTTTCTAAATAAAAGATGTTAGAGTTAAACATCGGTTTTCATAATAAAGTTAATATGCCTAATGACATCATAAATGCCTTTTCAATGTTAAATATGTTTAGTTGAACACGTGACATAAAGTTACTCGCCTAAATATCTTACACTTGTTTTATCTTTCTAAAGTAATTGTTAATTTGACATAACTTCTACTCGAATGTTATAAATAAAATATGATTAGGTTTATTGTGATCTCTTTAATTGAATGTAACTTGTTTAATGGTAACATAGAGTATTTATCTGAAATATTCTTTCACATGATTTCTTAATTAAAATATGCCAAGCATAGTCTCTTGTTATTTGATAATGATCTCACGATAGTTTCGAGCTTAGTTCTGTGTTCAGCGTTTCTTGCGCTTGCTTAACCTTAGAATCGAGCCTATCCTTTAGTGCGCTCTTTTAAGGCCTTTCTTTTGATTGATGTATTGTTCTTAGTTGCTTGTTTGTCTGCTTTCTATGCTTGTGCCGATGATTGATGCGAGTAGAACGAACGTGGTTCAAGAGCTTGGAAGAATGTGAAGGTGAAGATATTCTGAGCAACTACTCTTTGGTTGAAGGCAAGTGTGTCCTTGTTCTTGTCCTAGTAACTTTATTAATCACTATTGCATTGCTTTGCATTAATTTTGATGGGTTCCTATTAAGGATGACTAGCCTCATTTGACCATTATCTTGAACCTGGTTCTTAATTAGTACCGATGGTAGATGTTGCTTAGTGTGCTCAACTGGGTTGGTAATAATCAACATGGTTATCTATTTACGCTCTATGTTCCTTTATGATAATTTTAATACAAGATCACTGTGCATTAATCGGAACATGGAGAACCACCCAGGAAAACAATACAACCACAAGAACTAAACGGGCACTGGTCTTGGCTGAATAATTAGGAACTTTAGCTTGGGGTGATCTTATCTGATAAGGACAAGGGATCGGCGGTACTGCGGGGTATGGACTCGCTCTAGTAGGGGGTTGGGTGAGTTATTCTTTTTATGGTGGGGTATCGACCTGCTAGGGCACTTTATACCTTGCTAACTAATCCGGACCTTGTGGGTCACAACTTGTTGGAGAACCTTTGTAAAGGCCTTGTAGCGTCCCTATGCAACCACACCTCGGTAGTGTGGTATGGTGCTTGGCCGGCATCGCATGGTTGGGTTCAAAGTTCTTCGGAGCTTCTACGCTGCTTGTGGTGAAAGTGTACAACCTCTGTTTTTAGTTAACTTTCAGCAAGTGTGTTTGTTTATTTTCAGCATGTACAGTTTGTTTTCACCATTAATAAAGACACCACCTTGTTTACATCATTGGAAAAGTTACAAAATTTGTGCCATGATGATATATGATTATAATTGCCGCTTTGTTTATCTTTGTAATTGATTTATGCATGTTAAAGCTAGTGCTCTCTTAAAATACGAATCTGAATTTATCTAAATACTAGCTTAATCTTTAGCGGAGGTTATGATTAAAATAAAGACCCATAGTGTTTTATGTGCTCTCAAGTTATAGATAGATTGAAGATGGTTTTTATGCCCAAAAATATCGCTAACCTTGTCATGAATATCACTTGTGTGTTGCTCAACCTATCCAGAGCCTAATATATATTTGAGTGCATAAACCTTAGTGTACATGATTTATTTTTGAGTGAGTTATTGCAGGCCATGATTTCTACGGCCCGAGACTAAGAAGCTGGTCATTCCATTTTTGCGTATCTATCTTTTTGCTAGCCTTTTATCCGTGCATTGTGTATCCCCACATTGGAGATCTCACAAACCTCGCCAGATATCCACCCTTAAAACCAAATATCATCTTTTGTGATTACCTCCTTGACCACAACCTATTGTTGAGAATGGATCATCAATTCAAGGAAGATCGCAAGAAGGTGCCAACATTGAAGAATTCAAGTATCTCTCCAAGGAAAAATATTCCCGGTACCTACCTTATTTATCGCCTCTTTGCTCGAGGACGAGCAACGTCTAAGCATGGGGGAGGAGGTAGGTACAATGCAATTTTAGAGTTCAAAGGGGAGCAAATAAAAAAATTTATGAGAAAGAAAAAAATGAGAAAAAAGAAAGAAAGAAAGAAAGAGAAATATGAGAAAAAGAAAAAATATATATGTGTATGTGTAAAAATAAAAATATTGTGGACTCCCCGGTTCTCTAAAAGTGCATTAGGAATTTCAAGGCTTCAAGATTAAAAGATCCATGCTCATTTTCCAACCATGTGCAATCCGATAACGACGACTTCCTTTGTACCTCGGGATCACTTTTTGCCATTTGCACATGTCCACCTATCTCAAGTGTGTGTATTTTTCTCTTCCCCCCCCCCCTTCATATAATATTATTTTCCAATGACCTTTTTGACGAGTCTCGGTAAGACCATGAGAAGCTTGTCTTGTTTTGACAACACCTCATTTATAAAATCTTGGTAGGACTAAACTTTCCCAAAAAGCTCCATATAAAGCCTACCACACATATATGTTATGAGAGGGAAAGAAGTAGAATATATAGGCTCGAGAGACAAGATGAGATGAGAGTTCATGAGCAATATGCAAGATGATTTAAATTTGTGAACTTGGTTTAGCTCTTCTTCATCTCGTTCTTTATTTCAAAAATTCTGAGATCTATTTAAAATTTTGGGAGCATGTTAATACTTGTGGGATAAGCTTAATTAAGAATCTACCCTCCGTAGAGATGAAGGCTAGTACATTATGGAACTTTAACGAATTAAAATTTCGAGAGCATTATGTTTTCTCATGTATGATCAAGTGCAAGGTTTAAACATTGATGGGCAACAATGATATCCATCGAAGGCTTACTCGAGGACGAGCAAGGTTTAAGCATGGGGGAGATGTTGACGGTGAAAATCCGTCAACCTAGCCATGAGTTTACCTTCGGTGTTGGCATAAGTTTTATACCTTATCCATTGGTACTAACCCCCGTGGTATAACAAGTTCACTTGTGCATGTCGGTTTTGGAGTTTAGTGTTTATGCAGGGTTTTAGCGTTGAAGGCAAGACTTTCGGGATAAGTTCATCAAGCACCTTGTGACAAGACCTTGAGGTCCCGTACAAGTCATGAAATGAAGCAAACTTAACTCCAAGAAGTCAGGGACTTGATCCGAGAAGATGACAAACTCCGAGGATCTAACCAGAAAAGTGCCGAATCTTGCGAGACAAGGAGCTATGTCCAATTCGGAGAGAAACTGACGACAAAGGCCTACATGCAGAAGGGGGAAGGATCCAGGAAGCTTGGGAACCGACATCACGCAAAGGAGGCTGCGGGCTGGGCCTGGATGGGCCCGGGGCCGGCGAGCCGATCCGGGGCTGTTTGTTCCCTCCTTTGACCTAGCCGCCATTCGGGCTATTTATAGCCCCGGGGTCGAGAGCCACGCATGATCAAATTCGTCATCGGCCATCGAGGAGCAGAGAAGAGAGGGACACCATCCCGGAGAGGAGAGGGTCGAGCTAGTTGACTAGGGTCTCCCTAGCCGACGTGGGAACCTTGCACGGAAGACCATGTCGAAGTTCCCAGGGCTAGAAGCAAGATCAAGGTAGGATCCCAGTGGTGATCTTGTTTATGTATCATTGTATTATTTGAATTATCAAGTTGAATCTATTCCTAGCGATCAAGTGTTTCTTCGAAGATTTCATTTTTCGATCGGCTTTGCTTATTCTAAATCTATTCTCGAGATAGATTACTTAGGGTGTTCTTGTAGCCGCGGTGGCTAGAGGTACACGCTAGATCTTCCGAAAGAACTCGACTTGTCCTTGGACTCGCCCTAGACTACCCGCATGAGTAGGGATACGTTGTGACAGAACGGGGGTTCCGACAGGCGGTTGTTTTCGGAGTCGGACGGGAAACCACGATTTAAAGAGGCTTCTAATAAGATTCGATTTGCTACTTCTTCTCTTGCTTGGAACTTCAACAAAAGGCTTAACCCGATCTCTCTAGATCGGTTTATCTACCCTATCTTTCTTTGTTATCTCCGGTCTTTAGTTGATTAGATTAGTTTCGTGTTCTTTATCTAGATGCATTAGGGTTTCTTTTACCGAAGATTGAAGTTACTTGGCTTTACCAGATCATCTTTTGTGTCACACATTTGTTCCACGGATTCGATACCTTGGGTTCACCACTCGAGGGAAGAAGGGTCCCTTGACCACGACGGGAGACTTGTCCGCTTGCAAGTCTAAACGAACTTTGATACAACTATTAACCGTCAACATCGGGTCGCGAGTGTCACCTCACAATGTGACGCACTCGCTAGCGAGACGGCGACCGCACCCGCGGGGGAGCGTGCGGTTCCTGAGCCGCGGTACCTCCACGGCATGCGCAACGCTGTGATGGCGTACGCATCATCCACCAGCACTGATGTGGCAGCGTACGAGGACCTTCCCGGCCACCACCTCCTGGCGGCCAGGACCCTCATTGCCACCACCAACGACGAGTCCAACCATGGCTCCGCTAGCGAGCTGCCACCCGCCACCTCGCACGGTTATGCGGAGTGGGACTTCTCTGGCATACCGGACCAAGTGATGTTCCGGCGGTTCCTCGACGCCGTGGACTACTGGTTCGGCTACTCCGACTCCTCGAGCGCCGGCAGTCATGACCCTGTGCGCGAGTGCTTCGTGGTCGCCATCGGTGACGAAGTCGACGACGCGACCTCGGCAGGAGCGGGTGATGGAGAACCCCCCGAGACCCGGGAGTGAGCGCGCCCCGGAACCCGGGGCCGAGCGGGCCCCCCACCTCGCCAACGGGTAGCGCCGACATCAACGCGCATCTGGCCCAAGCGCGCAAGCTCGAGGCAAAGATCGCGGAAGAGTACCGCGTGGTACTGCTCTTGCGTGCCTCCATCGCTGGGGAAGCCTCCGCTCGCGGCGAGCGCGTGCGCGAGATGGGCAAGCAGGCCCACGAGCGCATCAACGTCGACTTCAATGTTGACGACCCAAACACGCCACCGCGCGCGAGCCAGAAACTTGTCGGAGCCGCAATGCTGCTACGGCCATGCCCGCGCTATCATCGCCCGAGGCCCGGAACCTGCACCGCGAAGCGCAGGCGCTCATCGAGCAAGCGGCCGTTCAACAGGTCGAGAGCTCGGCGTCCCGCATGCGCCAGCCAGGCAGTGTGCGGGACGACGGCAACGCCCAGGGCAAGGAGGCGTCTGCCCATGCGGACGGCGAGGCAAGGCAGCCGGCCAACCAGGGCCGAACGCCGGTCAGGGAGCGAATCCTTGACACACGTGGACAAGCCCAAGACGGCGATGCCCGCAACGTCATCAACACCCGCCGGGCGGGCAACACGGAGACGCGGGCAGTGGTAGGCTACCACCCGCGGTAGGGCAGACACTATGACAGCCGCAAGGATCGCTCACCGACGCCGGAGCCTCCGGGGACCCGCGTGTACAGCCGGGAGATCCACATGGCGAGCTTGCCCTAACGTTTCCGCCAGCCCACCTCGATCGACAAGTACACGGGGGAGACGGACCCTCGCGTGTGGCTCAACAACTATCGCCTGGCGTGCCAGCTGGGCGGGGCCACCACCGACGAGGTCATCATCCGCAACCTACCGCTGCACCTCGCAGACTCGGCGCGGGCGTGGCTCGAGCACCTACCGGCCAGCCAGATCGACAACTGGGACGACTTGGTCCGCACCTTCGTGGGGAACTTCCAGGGCACATGCGTGCGCCCTGGGAACTCCTGGGATCTGCGCGCATGCACCCAGAAGCCCGGCGAGTCGCTCCGAGACTTCATACAACGCTTCTCCAAGCGTTGTACGGAGCTCCCGAGCGTTGCCCAGTCTGAGATCGTGCACGCCTTCCTCGAGGGCACTACCTGTCGGGACCTCGTGCACGAACTCGGGCGCAGCCCGCCGGTCGACTCCAACGAACTGTTCGACATCGCCACCAGCTTTGCTTCCGGCGAGGAGGCGGTGGGGGCCATCATCTACACCAATAAAGGCAAGCATGTGGACGACGCGCCCGCGGAGGGCAGCAAGTCCAAGGAGCCCCAGCAAAAACACAAGCGAAACAAGAAGGGCAAGAAGCCGCACCGTGAGGCACACTCGCAGGGACGCGACGACGACGGGGACGAGGCCCTCGCAGTCGACCCGGCTCGAAAGGGCCCTCGAGCGGCTCCTCGAGGCCCCGGCGTATTCAACGATATGCTCAAGAAGCCCTGCCCGTACCACAAGATGCCGGTTAACCACACCCTCGAGCAGTGCGGCATGCTCAAGAAGTACTACAGCTGCACCGTCGCGAAGGATGGTGAGGCCAAGAAAGACGGGGGTGACGGTGACGCCGGTGGCTTCCCGACGGTGGAAAACGTCTTCCTCATCTTTGGGGGACCGACCGTCGACATGTCCAACAACCAGCGCAAGCGGGAGCGGCACGAGGTACTCGCCGCAGAAAAGGCTCCTCCCTCCTTCCTCGACTGGTCGGTGGATGCCATCACCTTCAGCCGCGAGGATCACCCGAACCGCATCCCCAATCCAGGCCAGCACCCGTTGGTCGTCGACCCAGTCATCGGCAACGCGCAGTTCTCCAAGGTGCTGATGGACAGAGGCAGCAGCCTCAACATCCTCTACGCGCACACCCTGCACCTGCTGGGGATCGGGTTGGACCAGCTGCGGCCCAGCACGACGTCGTTCCATGGCGTCGCGCCGGGCAAGCGCGTCCAGCCCCTCGGGCAGATCGATCTGCCCGTCTGTTTTGGCACGCCGGACAACTTCTGCAAAGAGACACTCACCTTCGATGTGGTGGGGTTCAGGGGGCGTGTACCACGCCATCCTTCGGTGACCATGCTACGCCAAGTTCATAGAGGTCCCGAACTACACCTACTCAAGATGAAGATGCCGGGGCCAAGGGCGTCATCACCGTGGGATCATCTATCGAGCACGCATTTGTCTGCGACGTTGAGTGCGTAGAGCACACTGAGGCACTAGCGTTGGATGAAGCGCTCGTGGCAAGCATGGAGAAGCGGGTCAACGAGGACCTCGACTCCACCGCCAAGCATGCCGACAGTTTCGAGGCTGCCGAGCAGACCAAGGAGGTGCCCCTCGACCCTACTGCCTTCGAGGGCAAGGCGTTGAGGGTCACTTCCACCCTCGACTAGAAATATGAAGTGGTGCTTGTCGACTTTCTCCGCGCCAACACCGACATCTTCGCGTGGAGCCCCTCGGATATGCCAGGCATTACGAGAAAGGTCGTCGAGCACTCCCTTGATATCCTACCTCACTCCCGAGCCGTGCAACAACGGCTGTGGCGCTTTGACGAAGAGCGACGTCGGACGATCGGAGCGGAGCTGCGGAAGCTTCTCGAGGCCGGGTTCATCAAGGAAGTCTTTCACCCTACGTGGCTAGCTAATCCTGTACTAGTTAAGAAAAAGAATGGGAAGTGACAGATGTGTGTAGATTACACTAGCTTGAATAAAGCATGTCCCAAAGTTCCTTTTCCTTTGCCACGAATCAATCAAATCATTGACTCGACTGCAGGGTCTGAGCTTCTGTGTTTCCTTGATGCCTATTCCGGGTACCACCAAATAAAAATGAAGGAGTCCGTCCAGCTCGTGACTTCATTCATTACGCCATTCGGGATGTTCTGCTACGTAACGATGTCGTTCGGCCTCCGGAACGCGGGTGGTACATAACAACGATGTATGCAGAACGTTTTCGGAGACCACATCGGGCGAACCGTTGAGGCTTACGTAGATGACATAGTCATGAAAACTAGGAAGGCGGACGACCTGGTTAGTGAATTACACGTGGCATTTGACTGCCTGCAAGCCAACGGGGTGAAACTGAACCCCGAGAAGTGCGTCTTCGGAGTGCCGCGAGGCATGCTGCTGGGATACATAGTTTCCCAGCGGCGCATCGAGCCCAACCCCGAGAAGGTCACAGCCCTCGAATGGATGGGCCTGATTCGAGACCTTAAGGGGGTCCAGAAGGTGCTGGGGTGCCTTGCCGCTTTGAGCCGTTTCATTTCGCGGCTCGGCGAAAAGGGCTTACCCCTCTACTGACTCCAAAAGAAGCACGAGCGCTTCTCTTGGACCGTCGAGGCACAGGAGGCGCTTGACAAGCTCAAGGCGACGCTCGCCCACGTGCCCATCTTAATACTGCCCCAGGACGGCGAGCCTCTATACCTCTACGTCGTCGCAACCACTCAGGTGGTCAGCGCCGTCATTGTGGTGGAGCGTACAGAGGAAGGGCACACCCTATCAGTCCAACGGCTCGTGTACTACATCAGTGAGGTGCTATCCGAGACCAAGACGCGTTACCCGCAGATCCAGGAGCTGCTCTACGCGGTGGTGCTCGCACGGCGCAAGCTTCAGCACTACTTCGAGGCACACCCAGTTATGGTAGTCTCCTCATTCCCGCTGGGGGAGATTATCCGAAACCCGGAGGCGGCGGGCAGAATTGCCAAGTGTTCTGTGGAGCTTATGGGCGAAACGCTTGTCTATGCGCCACGCAAGGTGATTAAGTCCCAGATCCTGGCGGATTTCATCACTGAATGGACAGACACGCAACTGCCGCCGCCGCAGATCCAGGCCGAGTGTTGGACCCTCTACTTCGACGGGTTAGTGATAAAAACGGGGGCGGGTGCGGGCCTGCTCTTCATCTCACCCCCCGGGACACATATGAGGTACGCGGTACGCCTACACTTCCCCGCGTCCAACAACATGGCGGAATACGAGGCCCTCCTTTGCGGCCTCAAAATCGCCATCGAGACAGGCATCAAACGCCTCGACATCAGGGGAGACTCTCAGCTCATGATCGACCAGGTCATGAAGAATGCGAGTTGTCACGACGACAAGATGGAGGCCTACTGTAGCGCCGTATGAGCCCTCGAAGACAAGTTCTACGGCATCGAGCTCAATCACGTTCCCCGCCGGTACAACGAGGAGGCGGATGAACTCGCCAAGATCGTGTCGGGGCGAATCACCGTTCCCGTGAACATCTTTGCGCAGGACATCACGAAACCGTTCGTCAACCTCGAGCCGACACCCTCGAGCCAAGAGGAACCCTCGGGGGCTACCTCGAACCCAGCAGGCGCAGAGCTTATGGACGAGGACCCCTCGAACGAGGTGTTCGTGCTCTCTTTGCTCGAGGGGTACGATGCAAACAAGGCCGAGCCCATGGACATGGAGCCAGCCTTCCTCGCGGAGGACTGGCAAGACAAGTACATCGCCTGGATGGATCGAGGGGAACTTCACTTAGACCGATCCGAGGCCAGACGCATCGCAGGATGGCCAGATCATTCATCCTCATAGACGGTGAGCTGTACAAGCGCACCGCGTCAGGCGTCTTGCAGCGGTGTGTGCCTATCCCCCAGGGGCGCGAGCTCCTCCGCGACATCCACGCGGGCGTGTGCGGCCACCACGCGGCACCGTGCACCCTCGTAGGCAACACATTCCGCCAGGACTTCTACTGGACTACTGCGGTTGCTGATGTCAGCGAGATCGTGCGCACCTGCGAAGGGTGCCAATTCTACACCCGCAAGACCAATCTCCCAGCTCACGTCGTCCAAACAATTTCGGTCACGAGGCCCTTCGTCGTGTGGGGGATGGACATCGTCGGGCCCTTGCGAAAAGCGCCCGAGGGATACACCCACCTACTGGTTGCCATTGACAAGTTTTCCAAGTGGATCGAGGTGCGCCCAATCACAAATCTCAGGGCAGAGCAGGCCGTGACGTTCTTCACCGACATCATCTACCGGTTCGGGGTGCCTAACTCCATCATCACCGACAACGGGTCTCAATTCACCTGCAGGAAATTCCTGGAGTTCTGCGACAAGTTCCACATTCGCGTGGATTGGGCGGCCGTCGCACATCCACAAACCAATGGCCAAGTGGAGCGGGCCAACAGCATGATCTTGAAGGGTCTCAAGCCCAGGATTTCAACAGACTGAACAAGTCCGGCCGAAAATGGCTCCAGGAGCTACCGGCGGTCGTGTGGAGCCTCAGAACCACCCCGAGTAGGGCCACGAGATTCACCTTGTTCTTCCTGGTCTATGGCGCGGAGGCCGTCCTCCCCACGGACCTGGAATATGGGTCGCCCAGGGTCCATAGCTACAACGAGGGCATCAACCAGCGAGCCCACGAGGACTCGCTGGACCAACTAGACGAGGCCCGCACTGTGACCCTGATGCATTCAGCAAGGTACCAGCAGGCTCTGAGGCGCTACCAGGCCCGGAAGATACAGCGCCGAGACTTCAACAAAGGGGACCTGGTCCTAAGTCTGCACCAAGACAATCGTGGCCGCCACAAGCTATCGCCCCCATGGGAGGGACCCTGCGTCATTGTCAAAGTGCTCAAGCCCGGCACCTACAAGCTGGCCAACGAGGACGGCGAGGAACTCACCAACGCTTGGAACATCCAACAGCTACGTCGCTTCTACCCTTAGAAAGGATTTTGAAGTTCTTTTTGTTATCTACGCATCCAACGCCCCAGTTGGTTGTACGAATGTAAATTCCATCGAATTAATAAAATCAAAGGGCGACTCGGCTTTCCCAAGAAAACCAAGTCACCCTCGGGGGCTACTGCGGGGGCATCCTCCCGCCCCCCAAGAAAAAAATGGTCCCATTTTTTCGCAAAAAAAAACCCGTTGCAAATGTGCTAAGTACGCCTCGACCCAAACTCTGGGTGAACCTACGCGGGACGCGAGCGGCCAAAGGGCGAAGAAGCGCGAGTTGGGGATAGCCTACGCCTCCGGCAGGATATGGCCCTTCCCCCTCGCCGCTTCGCCTACAACCTACTCGTGCGAACGAACCTTTCCCAGCTAAGGTCCACCTAAGAAAGTGGGGAGGCAGAACAATACAATTGCTGAAGCAAACAACGACTATTTCAATTTACAAACATTCAAATATTTGAAACTGTAATCGTTTATTACAACAGCCGCATGGCTCGAATGCTAACACTTAAAACATCAAGGGCACAAATGCCCAATGATCTTCAGGCTTGGGGGCCGCCTGCCGCGGGAGCGTCCGGGAACAGGAAGTCCGTGAAGTCCTCGGCAAGGATATCGGCAGCAGGAGCGGTGAGCACGTCCGCGCGGTTCATCGCCACCTCGTCGTTGACGCCGATAGGGACGACGTAGCCCGTAGAGATGGCTTCGAGGTCGACCTGATAGTGGGAGGCCACTACACCAAGCGCCTTCTAGACACTCAGGTGAAGGGCGCGGCGCATGTGCCGGGTGACGTGCCCACCGAGGGTGCGGAGGCGGCTCGCCATCGAGCTCCCAACCTGCGCCTCACCTTCCTCGACCCCCTGGCATGCCTCGAGGGCAGCGGCCCGCAGCTCCTCCAACTCCTATTGAGAGAAGTTGTAGGCCGTCTGGACAGCCTAAGCCTGAGTCGTCGAGTTCCCCAGGGCGGTCCGCAAGCCTGAAACCATAAACGAAAAAACAAAGTTGGGAGCGGATCCCAAACAAGTCGAACCGACAAGCGAAAGACAGGCGAAAAGCGACTCACCTTCGATCTGCTTCTTCTCCGCCTCGAGGGCCTTGCGCATGTCCTCAGCCGCCTACCGCAGGCTGAGGACCGTGGCTTCCTGCTCCTCGAGGGACTGGCATAAATCCTCGTGCGAGACGCTAAGTTGGTTTAGCTCCCCGTCGAGCCGCGAGACTTCTTCGTCCCGCTGCTTGAGGGTTGCCTGCGCCCCCCTCGAGTGTGGTGCGCTCTTGCTAGAGTCGGCCCTGGGCCTCTTCCCGCGCCATACGCTCGCGCTCGATGGCAGCCCGAGCCTCAGAAAGGGCGGCCCGCTCCTGCTGAAGCTGAGCATCCGCCTGTTGGCGTGCGTCCCGCTCCCGCTGAAGCTGCTCCTCCGTCGAGACGAGAGAAGCGGCCTTGTCTGCCAAGCTGGTCCTCAGCTGCTCGGCCTCCTTGGCCCTTTCCTCGGCTTGTCTTTGCCAGGACCGTGCTCCCTCGAAGCTTGCACGGCCCTGTTCGAGCTGGGTGTGAAGCGAGGCCACCTCCGTCTCCCACTCCGCCGCCACGGTCCGCATCACGGCTGCATCCTCACGCGCCTTCTAAAGTGCCTCGTCCCGCTCCAGGAGTGTCGCCCGCACCTTCATGACTGCGGAGATGTCTTCCGCAACCTGGGCGTCCTCCTCTAGGAGCTCGTCCTGCACAGCTTGCAGCTGGTACTCCAGCCACTCGCTGTCGGTTCAGAGGGCTTCGACGAGACTATCCAGAGCGTCGTACTGGTCCCGGTACCAGTCGCGCTCGGAGCTCAGTTGATCGAGACGGTTATACCTCTCTCGAGCCCGACCCTCAAGCTCCTGTTGACGATGAGCGAGATGCCGGAGAAGGCAGGATCAGGGAACGCGCGGGTGCAGAAGCAACAAGAAAAAATCTTGAATTCAACGATGAGAGCACGTACCTTGAAGTTTTGCCACAAAGGACCAGCATGTATCCGCAGGGCCTCGACCAACGCATTGTTGAGCGAGGCCCCATGGTCTCGAAATTCCTGCCACAGCGCCTGCTCGACCTGGGCCTCGTTGAAGTAGGCCGGTGGCGCGCTGGCGAGCTCCCGCTCCTGCTACAGACGCGCCATGGTGGTATTTCGGGCGGGGAGGCCGGCGTGTGATGACGAGGCCTCGGCGCCATGCGTCGGCCGCTGCGGCATCACGTAGCTGTCTTCCCGCATCACCAGTACCCCCGCCGCAGGCTCGGGGGCTGGCGCGGGCCAGTTCTCCCACTAGCCTCATCCCGACGGCGGGGCGTCATCGTCAGGGATCTCCACCACGGCCGCCTGATCGACCGCGGTGGGGACGGGCACCGGGGGAACCACTGACGCGGCGGTTACCACCACTGTGGCAGCCACCACAGTCGCCACCTCCTGCCGCGACCCCGTGGCCTTGGCCGCGTCGCGCGGTGGCTCACTCGCCGCCGCTGCGCTCTCTGCTGCCCGCGACGCTCTCGACGAGCGTCGCCTCGTGGGCACGGACGTACCGACCTTAACACCTTAGCAGGCGCAAGTGCGGGGATGGTCGGTGCCACCCTGCGAACACGAAAGCAAAGGACTGAGCGCCAGCCCCTCGAAACCGGAGCGTCTAGAGGAGCGACCGCTTACCTCAAGGTGGATAAACCTCGCTTCCTCTTTCTCGAGGGTTCGGCGGACGCTGCTGTGGCGCCTGTTTCCGCCGCCGCAGCTCTCCCAGACACCTCCAAGGCACGCTGCTCCTTCCACGGACCGCCTGGTGGCGGGTGCTTCCGCGCCGGCCACAGGCGCCTGATCCTCCGCCGCCCCTGCGGCTCTTGGCGACGGGGGTGGGGGTATCCACCTCTCGGGGGGAGCCCGCCCCCCATCGCTCTCTTCTTCCTCCTCTAACGATGACGAGTACTCCGAGGCTGCCGAGGGAGAGAGTCCCTGCTACTCGCGCAGCCGGTACTCCTCGTCCCGTTGTTCCCGGCTCTCCCGCCGCCGGATCCTCCGCTCCTTCTTACGCGTCGCCCGCTCTTGCTCCCGCCGCTGCACCGCGCACGCGGCCGCTCGAGCTCGGGGCATGGGCGGGTCGGACCGCGCGGCGTCCACGGCCACCCTCTGCTAGAAAGAGCAAAGTGTCAGAATCACATCGGCGCATCGCGAGGGAATAAAGGAAGGGGGGAACCTACTCACCGCCGGGGCGTCGGGAAGCATAACAAACGATCAGAGGTCATTGTTGCCATGCCTGACGGCCTTGAGGCTAATGGCGTGCCTCGCCCTCGTGGCCGCATACTCCGGTGGGAAGCGGTCATGCAGCAACCGCGAACGCGCTAGCGACACAGGGTTGTCGTCTCACTCATCTTGTAGATGCGAAGCTCCCTCTCCATGAGGGGGATGATCCGCTTGTGGTGGAGGTTGGCGAGGACCGAAGCCGCGCCCAACCCGGTGTCTACCAGGACCTTCAACGCGAGCAGGATTGACTCCAGCCGATCCTGGCGCGAAGAGGGGGATAGGCCGTGATGCTAGGAGTCAGCCTTCTCCTTCAGCACCTTGCCGGTGTAGGGGGGAGGGCGGGCCCGTCGTTACGAAGGTAGAACCATCCCCTCTCCCACTCCGCGTTGTTGGAGGTCATCGTACAGGGGATGTAGAACTCCCTGCGCGAGTCCCGCAGCGAGATCGACAGGCCGCAGGCACGCACCGCGCGGTGCACCCCAGAGATCCCAATTCACTGGGATCCCTAGGAATCCCTCGCAAACGCCGACGAAGGTGGCCGCCTGCGAAATCGCATTGGGGGCGAAGTTGTGCAACTCCACCCCGTAGTGGTTGCATAATCCGCGCATGAAGCGACTCGCTGGCGTGGTGAAGCCGCGTTTGTGGTGCCGGATGAAGCTGACCACATAGCCGAACGGCGGGTTGGGCTCCCGATCCAGCGCAGGCGGAACAATCCACGCCGGAGGCTGCCCCTCCACATTTGGCGCCAGCTAGCCGCCGTTCACGAGCTCGTTCGACGCGAAGTCCGTCACCATCGAGCGATGCCACGGCAGCGGGTCCAGCACCTGGATTGGCTGGGTGGGCGCCATTGCAGTTAGCGGTGGCGAGCGAAGGCGAGGCGGGCGGCGAACGAAAGCAAAGAGGCGCGCAGCCGGAGGAGAGCGGAAGGCAAGGGGGCAGCAGTGCTAAGTGGCGAGGTAAGGGACTCCCCCTTCCCCCTCCTTAGATTTATAGATCTCAGGGAGCCACGCCCCCCGAACCGCGCGCGCCGTGCGCATTAACTGCAGGCAACGGCGTCCGTCACCGACAAGCGGGCCCCACCACGCCGAAACGGCCAGGCGTGTGTGCATGCGCGATCATTACGGCGCGATAACCGAAGGGCTGCGGCGGCCCGTCACGTCCACCCGAACGTCGCCCGCTCTGCGTGTGGCTGCGCCGCCTGTAAAGGCGCACCCACGACGCATGACTGCGAACACAACTAGGGGCATTAAAACGGCCTGGCTCCTTATCACATAAGCGAGACCCTCGAACGGCTCGAGCTTAAGGCTCGAAAAAACCAGACCCTCGAAGGGTGCGCATACAATCCGGTGGTTCCAAGCCCCGCTTGGCAAGAGTGGGCGCCACGGATACCCTCGAATCTAGAGGATTACTGATCAGCAGCTCGAGGGCCGGCTCGGCTGCAAGCTCGTGAGCCCTGTAGATGTAA
The DNA here is from genome assembly GCA_947561735.1 of Cenchrus americanus. NCBI lineage: Eukaryota > Viridiplantae > Streptophyta > Magnoliopsida > Poales > Poaceae > Cenchrus > Cenchrus americanus. The sequence continues at coordinate 23,290,535 of OX387241.1, read as the reverse complement.
ATGAGACTGGGGCGCCTAGTTGCCACCCCGCAATGGCCCTACTGATTAGTGGTTCGAAGCCTGGCCCTCGAAGGGTTTGAACAGGCACCCCAGATCAACAGAGTCAGGGACGACGAGGGCGTGCGCATTCGAGCCTATCCTCGAGCTCACCAGCTCGAGGGTGCCCCACAGGTCGTATTCAAGAGCCAACGAGGGCAGCTAGTCGAGGGATCCCACCGAGGGAGAGCTTCCGCGCCCTCGGTCCCCAGCGAGCGGGACCGAGCCCTACCTAGCTGTCGTATGGACCTCCCTGGGCCCACTACCTCGGTGGATACCAGGACCGACTACTCGGTGGGCCCCTGGGACTACTCGGCTTGCGCTACACGGTACCTGATGGCGTGGAGCACAAGGACTACGGAGGAGAAGTACTCGGTTAGGAAGGCTGTACATGTCCGCCTTTGTATGGAAGACTCCTAGACGTACTCGACTAGTACTCTCTCCCTACTCCGACTTGTAACCCTGCCTCCCGGGCTATATAAGGCGAGGCAGGGACCTTTCTCTAGCATCCAATCTCATCTTACGACGTATTATTACACCATCTTGTAATCATACCCAATCAATCCAGAGCTACGCAGCATACAGGACGTAGGGTATTACGCACCTCGCGGCCCGAACCTGTCTAAATTGTGTGCCACGTGTCTCTGCCTTCGAGTTACCGATCTCGGCGAGGCCACATTCATCTGCTTCGGGTACTCCCCTTAGTAGGTTGCCGGTCTAAAACACCGACGGTGGCGCACCGGGTAGGGGATCTTGCCCGAGATCACATGGCGAACTCGACGACTCTGTCTACTTCAAGCCAACCGTCGCCTTCAACCGCGGCGACACCTTCGTGATCGGCGCCGAGTCCGCACTGCGACAGCGCGGGATCTTTCCAACGCCGCCTCACCATGCCGCCCAACCCGAAGACCGGCTTCGTGACGCTTCCAGAAGTTGTCACAGGCGAACTCGCCGGCAAGCTCGGCGAAATTTCGCTCTTCGATCATCACGCTGACTTCGAGCTCGAGTCCGCTTCCAACTCAAACTCGACGTCTCCATGGGCTATCGCATGCGAGCCGACTACTCAGCCATCGCACGTGGTCCCACCACCCCGTGAGCGCTCCACGCGTGGTCCCCGCATCCTCAGCAGGACCCGCAAAGTGGCTCCTCCTTCGCGCCGGGCCGGCAAGGAGCCCGTACCCGAGTACAACTCGGACTCCGACACCGCCCCCGGCCACGCTTCGGACTCCAACCCCCTCTCCGGGTTCTACTCGGATTCTGCATACGAGTTCGACTTCGGGTCGGACCCAGAGGATCCTGAGTCCGAGGACAACTCCACTGAGCATCCCTTATCAGGGCCGGCCTCCGGGCTGGTTATAACATCCACACCGGCCGACAGATTCGTCTACTGGCCAGACCGCAAGCCCACCGACCTGATAAGCGGAGACTCACGCTACGTTGCCTACATCGACTCGCTCCTGTTCCAGGAAGGAACACCGCTGGCCCGGGCCGACTCGAACACACCAACTGAGGTGGCGGCTTCGAGTCCCGGCCTTGGCACCCCCGATTGCCAAGTCTTCATGGCTGCCGGCGACACCCCGAGACCTTCGGGGACGGCTCAAGACAAGTACCTTGAAGACATCTCCTCCCGACGAGGGCGTCCGCCGATGCACCGGCGAGACGAGACCCCCGCCAGCGAGAGATGCCCGACGTGAGCGTAACGGGGAAGCGCGGCGAACGGCGCCGGCGTCGTCTCGGGACAATCTCCCCATCCGCAACCTTGCGGAAGCTCTCGAGGCGGTCGAGAGCAGAGTACACACTACCCCTGATCAATGCCTCATGTCGATCACAGTGATCGCACACCAGGCCCAGGGAATCCGTGCCGGGGAGGCCATCGCCAAGCTCGCTGAAGACGCCTACTTCATGCGGGTTGACAACAGGGTCAACCAGCCTCCTCCCACCAGGCACCGCTACAACGAAGCTACAAGTCGCAGCGCCAACCACGGTCCCAACCGTGCCGAGCCGAGCTCCCGGCCCGGCCAACGGTACTCGCTCCAACGCCGGCGGACCTCCACGGGGGTGGCAACGACAACCGCGAGGTCGTCCCTCACCGGTGCTCTGCCGGTGGCGGCGGCCACGACCCCCGACGGCGGCGGCGGGGCGGCGGCGGAAGCTCCAACCATGGAGCCAACGGGGAGGGCCGGCGGCGGCGGCAGTCGCGGCGGCCGAGGCCACGTGAACAGCCACGCCTCTGGCGCCTCACAAGGTGGCTACGACGCCCGCCAGAAGATTGAGGAGCTACGGCGGAAGAAGTCAACCACTGCAGGCGACAACGACGGCTTCCCCGCCTTCTCACCTCGACTTCGCAACTTGCTCCTCCCCGACAAGTTCAAGCCTTTGGGGATCACCAAGTACGACGCGAAGCAGGACCCCATCCAGTGGCTCAGGTGCTACGCCCACTCCATCGAGAATGCTGGCGGCAACAACAACACCAAGTGCCTCTACTTCCCCTTCTGCCTGGACCAAGCTCCACTCACATGGCTCGAGTCGGCCCCGGACAAGCACTCGATCGACAAGTGGGACCGGCTGAAGGAGCGAGTTCACCGGCAACTTCGCGGGCGCCATGGGCCGATCGGGTACTCGCATGGACACGGCCATGGTCAAGCGAGAACAAGGCGAGACCCTCGCAAGTACATGCGCCGCTTCTTCGACAAGCGCGCTACCGTAGTCGACGTCACCGACAAGGCGGTCATCGACCTCTTCCAAGACGGCCTTTACCGCCGCACCTTTGAAGACTTCGGTCGTCGCCGCCCCAAGTCCATCCCCCACCTCAAGGACATGATCACGTCCTGGGCGGATGAAGAAGACAAGGCCAACGCCAAGTACGACACCATCCGTGGCAAGAGCAAGCAGAACGCGGGCGGCGGCGGCGGTAACAACGGGAACCAAGGCGGTCGCAACAACAACAACAACTTCTCGGGTCCCAACCGCAAGCGCAAGCCAGACAACACTCTCGCGGCTATCCAGCGCCCTGCGAAGGAGAACTCGAAGAAGAACTCCGGCAGCTTCAAAGACTTGCTAAAGGAGAAGTGCCCGTGGCATCTGAACGACAACCACACCACCGAGCAGTGCTACCAACTCAGGTATGCACTCAAGGGTACTCCAGAGCCACCGCACCCTCATGACAAAAAGGGCAAGAAGAAGAATGACGGAGACAACAATGACTTCCAGGAACCCGACAAGACCGTCAACGTCCTCTTCGGCGGACTACCCAGCAGGCGGGAGCAAAAGGCTACCCGTCGAGAAGTTATGAGCATTGAACCAGCGGTCCCGACCCCTCTCAGGTGGTCGGAGGTACCCATTACCTTCTCCCGCGCGGATCAATGGACCAGCTTCTCCGAACAAGGACGGTTTCCCCTTGTCCTGAAGCCGGTGGTCGCGGACTCCAAGCTCAACAAGGTCCTCATCGACGGTGGAAGCGGGCTCAACGTCCTTTTCACCAAGACCTTGAAGAAGATGAAGCTCGACATCACCCACATGCTCACCAAAAGCAACACGCCCTTCTACGGCATCGTCCCCGGTAACGCGGCTATCCCATTGGGCTCAGTGGTCCTGCCAATTACCTTCGGGGAATCTCGGGACAACTACCGTACCGAGTACATCAAGTTCGAGGTTGCGGACTTCGAGACTTCCTACCACGCCATCCTCGGCAGACCGGCCATCGCCAAATTCATGGCGGTGTCCCACTACACCTACTTGGTACTCAAGATGCCAAGCCCAGCGGGTGTACTCTCTCTCCAAGGGGACTTGAAGATCTCCCACGACTGCGACAAAGAAGCCGTGGAGATCGCCTCTACGAATCAAGTACCCAACGCTATGATGGAGGTCTACGCTGCGTCGAAGAAGCTTGCTACAAGTGAACTCGACATCCCGGAGAAGTCTGACAGCGCCAACAAGCCTCAGCCAGCTGAGGAGGTTCTAGTCAAGACGATCGACCTCGGAACAGGCGACTCCAGCAAGACCACCACCATCGGGGCCGGCCTCGACCCCAAATAGGAAGACGCGCTCATCAACTTCCTCCGGGCTAACCGCGACATCTTCGCGTGGAAGCCAACGGACATGCCGGGGAGTGCCCGGGGAGTTGATGGAGCACGCCTCAACGTCGATCCTAAGGCCACCCCCAAGCGACAACACCTCCGACGCTTTGCCGACGACGGACGGGACGCCATCAAGAAGGCACTCGCCAAACTACTCGCGGGCGGCTTCATCGGAGAAGTCTTCCATCTGAGTGGCTCGCCAACCCTATCCTCGTCCGCAAGAAGAACTCGAACGAGTGTAGGATGTGCGTCGACTACACCGAGCCTCAACAAGCAACGCGCCCCAAGGACCCCTTCGGGTTGCGCGGATTGATCAAGTCATCGACTCCACGGCGGGCTGCGACTGCTCTGCTTCCTCGACCGCTACTCCGGGTACCACCGGATCACAATCAAGGAAGAAGACCGAGGAGAAGACCGCGTTCATCACCCCGTTTGGCGCGTGCTTGCTACACGACCATGTCCTTCGGGTTGAAGAACGCCGGCGCTACCTACCAACGAGCTATCCAGGCCTGCTTCAAGAAGCAGCTCAACAAGAACGTCGAAGCCTACGTGGATGACGTGGTCGTCAAGACCAGAAACTCCAGTACCCTCATCGACGACCTTGAAGAGACTTTCGCATCCCTGCGCGAGTACCGCTGGAAGCTCAACAAGAACAAGTGCGTCTTCGGCGTACCTTCGGGAAAACTACTCGGCTTCATCATCAGCCAACGCGGCATCGAAGACAACCCCGAGAAGATCTCCACCATCACCAACATGAAAGCTCCCATGTGCATCAAAGACGTCCAGAAGCTGACCGGGTGCATCGCAGCACTGAACAGATTCATCTCGAAGCTTGGAGAACGGGGGCTCCCCTTCTTCAAACTACTCAAGCACCAAGAGAAGTTCGTGTGGACTCCAGAGGCGGATCAAGCCCTTGCCCAGCTCAAGGACTTCCTATCGAAGCCACCAGTCCTCACGGCTCCTCGCAAAGGCGAGCGGCCTCTTGCTCTACCTCGCTGCGACTACTCATGTGGTCGATCTTGCCATCATCGTCGAGCGGCAGGAAGGCGGCCACACCTACCCAGTCCAGCGTCCAGTCTACTTCGTCAGCGAGGTCCTATCAGAGTACAAGGCACGCTATCAGCCTGTGCAGAAGCTCCTGTACGCAGTACTCATCACCTCGCGGAAGCTACGACACTACTTCCAGGAGTACTCGATCTCCGTCGTCACGACTACCCTCTCGGCGACATCCTACGGAACTAAGATGCTACTGGAAGAATCTCCAAGTGGGCAGTCGAGCTCGGCGCCCTCACCATCGACTTCAAGCCACGGACAGCCATCAAGTCGCAGGCACTAGTCGACTTCATGGCGGAGTGGCAGGAGAATCCGCTACCTACTCCAACCGTGCGACCAGAGCATTGGGTGATGTACTTCGACGGCTCACTCAACCTCGAGGGCGCAGGTGCAGGGGTACTCCTGATCTCTCCAACGGGCGAACAACTCAAGTACGTCCTGCAGATCTTCTGGAAGGTCTCAAACAACAAAGCCGAGTACGAAGCTCTGCTACACGGGCTCCGCCTCGCGGCTTCACTGGGCATCAAGCGGCTACTAGTCTACGGCGACTCCGCAGTGGTCATAAACCAAGTCAACAAGTCCTGGGACCGCAACAAGGAGAACATGGACGCCTACTGCCTAGAAGTCCGCAAGCTCGAGAACAAGTTCTATGGTCTCGAGTTCCACCACATCGTCCGCGACAACAATGTTGCAGCGGACGTCCTGTCGAAGCTTGGATCTACCCGCGCTCAAGTACCAGTGGGTGTCTTCGTTCACGAGCTTCACGCGCCATCCATCCCGGAGCAGGCGCCACCGACCACTGTCCCAGCGCACCCACCGGCTGGACAGGAGGTCATGATGATCGACGTGGACTGGAGGCAACCCTTCATCGACTACCTCAGCGAGTAGAAGGTTCCCTCGGACAAGAACTTGGCCGAGTAGCTCATCCGCCGCGCCAAGTCCTACGTCCTCGTCGGAGACAAGCTTTACAAGCGGGGCGCATCTTCGGAGTACTCATGAAGTGCGTCCCCGGGGAAAGAAGGCAAGGACATCTTGGAGGAGATCCACAAGGGCGTACGCGGCAACCACGCGTCCTCCCGCACGGCGGTCGGCAAGGCCTTCCGGCGAGCTTTCTATTGGCCCACGGCTACGGGCGACACCAAAGAACTCGTTAGAAGGTGCCAAGGATGCCAATACTTCGCCAAGCGACAACATGTCCCGGCCTACAAGCCGGTCACCATACCGCCAACCCGGCCCTTCGCTTCCGGGGGCTCGACATGATTGGGCCACCGCCAACCGCACCGGTGGTTTCAACGAGTATTGGTGGCCATCGACAAGTTCACCAAGTGGATCGAGGTCAAGCCGGTCACATGCCCCAAGGCTGACAGAGTACTCGACTTCCTAGATGAACTCGTGCATCGCTACGGACTACCCCACCGCATCATCACAGATCTGGGCTCCAACTTCAACAACCACCAGTTCTGGGAGTACTGCGAGAACAGCGGGATCGACGTCCGATATGTCTCAGTCGCCCATCCTCGGGCCAACGGACAAGTCGAGCGCGCCAACGGGATGGTGCTCGGCGCTCTCAAGAAGCGGCGACACGACGCTGCTAACTCTAAAGGAGGCAAGTGGATCAAGGAACTACCCAATGCACTCTGGGGGCTACGTACTCAGCCTTCCAAGCCAACGGGGCAATCCCCTTACTTCCTGGTCTACGGCTCCGAAGCAATCCTCCCTGCTGATGTCATATGGAACTCACCAGCAGTGGAGCACTACGACGAAGACGTCTGCGAAGACGACGAGACGAGTTGACATCGACGGCCTCGAAGAAGCTCGGCCGCGCCGCCCTCGTCCAATCGGCAAGGTACACCGTGGGGTATCCGAGGCTCTACCATGATCGCAACGTCAAGGAACGCTCCTTCAACGTTGGTGATCTTGTCCTCCGTCGTATCCGAACATGGAAGGACTACACAAGCTCGGCTCCCTGCGGGAAGGTCCCTTCACCGTGGCAAAGGTGACCGGACCGGGCTCCTACCGCCTCCAGACACTTGAAGGCGAAGACATCAACAACTCGTGGAATGTCGACCAGCTCTGTCGGTTCTACGCCTAGTCTACACGACTACTCCGGGGTTTCAAGTCTACACGACTACATCAACACCCCTCCGCCGTAAGTGGCCTCCGAGTCCTGGCTCTAGTCTCCGGACTACTCCTCTACAGGATCCAGCCCGCGCGGCTACCTACGGATCCTGGGCTGCGACGAGCGACAAAGGACTCTAGCGGCGGTCTCTTCGAGAGACCATACTCCAAGATCCGGCCTACACGGCTACCTACGGATCTCTTTGCGTAAGCGGCTACTCGCCCTAGCACCACTTAGCTGTAAGCGGCCTCCGGGTCCAGGCGACTACTCTGTAACTACGGCCCTGGCCATCCAGGTGTACTTCTTCAGTAATAAAGTTTGATCGATCATCAACTTCTTTACTGTCTACTTCCCTCAACGGGACTACTGCCGAGTACGACTACTCGCATCAACTCCACGATGGGGCTCCGCACTCTAAGATCGCGACTACGAGTACTCATTGATGGAACTTTTCTTTCATTAATACTTGAACAATTACATTAAAAATGTTTTTGTACACATACTACTATGAGCTAACTATTACAGGACTACTGGAGGTTAAGCTTTTCGGCGACTTGCTCCGCAATGGGCGCCATCTGCTCCAGCAGCTCCGCATACTACTCATCTGTACAGTTGGCGGCTACCCCGCCAGCGACTACTTCCACGGGCGCCTTGTTGACGGTGTATTTTGGTGCACCTAGCATGTTCATTACACTTTGGTTTGGATTTGATTATGGAATTAACCTGCCACTAGGCACACTAATCATATAACAAGTTCATCTTTGTGCATGCATTTGGAAGTGTTGTGTTTATGTAGGAAAACGTGGACATAAAGGACGGATTCGCAACAAGTTCAAAGGAGCATTTACGGAGTCTTGTTCGTGTTCATGAGCTTGATGAAATCACTTCCAATGGTGGCGAGGACCGAAGTGCTACGAGGAACACCCCGGGGATTGAAGCGTAAAAGATCGAACTTCATGCGAAGAGAACCTCCATCTTGGACGCGAGGGTAACAGCATCAAAATCATGCAAGTGGAGGGGGCAAAGTACATAAGTGCACGAGGACCCACGGAGCAAAAGGGGCGATCGAACCGGGCCGAGGTGGGCCGGACCGGCCCGGCCCAGGCCGGCCGGCCCAACCCAGTTCCGGCACCGGTTCGGTCCCGTTTTCCTTGCCCTCGAAGGATCTTCAACCCTAAAAGCCCCGAGACGCCGCCAACACCGAGGAGGGGAGTCATTCGCACCAGAAGGCCATCCACAAGCTAGAGAGAGGAGGATCTCCGGCGGGAGATCAGCCACCTCGAAGGAAGCACCCTCTCGTGGAGAAGAAGGAAGACACTGGCGGAAGGGAAACCATGATCAACGGTGCCATGATCAGCACCTTGATGGGGTAATCTTCTCATTCGTCCATGGGTTGTAATCGATCTTGAGATGTAATCGCACTTCGTTGGTTTATCTATCTATCATCTTGTGTTGAATATACTTTAATGCTTAAGGTTAGCTACCATGCCGTAAAGGGAGTAGAGCTCCAATGCTTCCTTGGATCCATTCAATACGCCGTGTCCATCAAAGGTCTAGTCATGAATACCTTCGCGTAGTGACAGTACGAGAGGAGGGAAAGGGCGAAACCGTGGTCACAACTCCGATAGATTAGATTGGTTTTCATGTCTTTAAGCGATTGCATGCTCTAGTATCGTAGACCCGTGGGCGAGTGTCTTCTACCTTGATCGTTTATCATTCTCTCTAGTGTAGTTTAGTTGTTTTCTAGTTTAATAGTAAGTTACGGTTTTAGTAGCTAGTGTGTCGTTGTTGATCAAACGCTTGTAATCCCCTTGCTCGCGGATTGACAAGAACCTTGGGAATCCCGTGGTGAAAAAGGTGTGGGGTCCGTACTCTTGCGGATCGTAGAGGGATACGTCTTTTATCCGTCAACAAGCCCCTTTTTCGGCGCCGTTGCCGGGGAGCAAGTTAGTTTACATCGTTTGATTTGCATCTAACTTAGTTTTATATTTAGTTTATCTTTTATTTTCTATATCTAACATATATTATCTAGAAAAACACTTGTTTCGTTTTTGTTTTTGTTTTTATCTTATTGTCTAGATGGAGTTCGTTAATCAACCCGTGGAAGAACCGGAGAAATCATTAAGGGATTACGCTAGCCCTCGATGTGAAGACATAAAAGTACAAGAGTCGGATTCGAAGCTCGAAGCGACCAAGTATGAAATTAAATCCAAGATCATCAAGATGGTGGTGGAAAACCCATTTGAAGGGATGGTTACGGAGAACCCATATAGACACATAAGGGATTTCACGACAATATGCAACACGGTGCGTCAAGAAGGAGTTCTAGATGAATGGTTCAAATGGAATCTCTTTCCCTACTCACTTGCGGCAAAGCAAAGACATGGTATTCGGTTGCGTCCTTTGAAGTTGAAGGCAATTGGAACAAGTTGACAAAGAAGTTTTGCGAGAAGTTCTTTCCAATTAGCAAGGTTCAACATCTAAGGAGGCAAGTGATCACTTTCATGCAAGGAGAAGAGGAAGGGATAGACCAAGCCTGGGATAGGTTTAATGGATTGATCGAACAAGGACCAAAACTCGGCTTCACCGGTGACGTACTCTTGCATATATTTTTCTTTTCCCTAACCCCTAGTTGCATGCAACACGTCGAAATGTGTGCAGGTGGGGATCTCATGGAGAAAACACTCACGGAAGCCGCCCAACTTCTACAAAAAGTTAGTAAAGCGGCTGCCATGCGAAGAAATTGGGAAACAAGACTTGCGGAAGAGCGGAATACAATTCAAGGAAGAAGAAGCTTGCTGATTTTTCTAAAGAGGCAACCCCGGAAGTCACAAAAGAGGAGCCAATCATGGAAAAGCTTGAACAAGAACACATCAAGTCAAGAACTACACCAAACGTCGACTTCGCCACACCAAATGAGACGAACAAGAGAAGCATGTCAAGCGCGAAGCCACTAAGGGAGTTCGAACCAATGGATTGGGTCCCTATCGATTACGGAGAAGTATTCGACAAGAGAAGACCGTTCCCTAATCAAAAGGGAATGGCAAGAGCATTGGAAGTGGATTTCCCACCGGAGAAGAAAGCTGAAAATTCATACGACCTCGAAACCACTTTGGTGAGATTTTTGAAAAGCTCTTTGGAGATGACGTGGTGGATCCGGAACATATTCTTTGAGGTGAAGAGAATCATGGGGATCAAGCCCGAAGCATCACCATACGCTCGCCTCGCCGAAATCTACTCGATAGGATCCGAAGAAGAAGAGAAGATGACACCACACTTGAGTTGCGAGATCAACGGAGTTCAATGCAAAGCTTTATGCGACATCAGAGCCCAAGTAAGTGTTCTATCTTCTAAAATTTATGATAAAATTCGAGACCACAACCTAGACTTTGCTCCAACATCAACGAAATTAATTATGGGAGATGGTAGAACTATCAAACCTCTAGGTATTGCTTGCAACATGAAAGTAAAAATCTCTAGAAACTACATACCAACCGATTTCTTTGTTATTGATGCTTACCATAGTAATCATGATCACATAATCTTAGGTAGGCCTTTTCTTAAGTTGGTTGATGCCGTGTTAGATGCGGAGAAGGCAAAGTAACAATGAACCTTAATGGAACAAAGTACACATATAACTTTCTTCGTGCTTCTAAACACCTTACACCTTTTCCTCCCGAAGATGAAGAAATAGAAGAGATAGATAGTATTTGTTTTGTTGAAACCCTTAGAGACCCGCTGCAAAGAGCGATGGAAAATCAAATTAGTAATCAACAAGATGAAGAACTAGAGGAAGCAACAAAAGGCTTAGAGCCGCATGATGGTAGTGTGGAGGAAGAGAAATTCGAAGACATAGGAGAAATCAAACCCGAGGAGCCACAAGTGCCCGAGGTAGACCTTAAACCTTTGCCCAAAGGATTAAAGTATGAATTTTTGGGCCCAGACAAAACTTATCCAGTCATTGTGAGCGACGAGTTGAGTCCCGAAGAAAATGAAGCGTTGCTGATTTTATTAAGAAACATAGGAAGGTGATTGGATACTCGATTAATGATCTCAAAGGTATTAGCCCAGCCTTTTGCACTCATCGTATACCAATGGAAGACCAATGTAAGCCCGTAGTGGACCACCAAAGAAGTCTAACCCATGCCATGCGAGAGGTATTAAAGAAAGAGGTTATCAAGTTACTTGATGCCGGAATCATCTACCCGGTTCCGCATAGCGAGTGGGTGAGCCCGGTACATTGTGTGCCGAAGAAAGGAGGTTTGACCGTGGTGAAGAATGAGAAGAACGAATTGATACCGCAAAGAACCGTGACCGGGTGGCGCATGTGTATCGATTATCGTAAGCTTAACAAAGCGATGAAGAAAGATCACTTCCCCCTACCGTTCATAGACGAGATGCTCGAGAGGTTAGCAAACCATGCTTATTTTTGCTTTCTCGATGGATACTCGGGGTTCATGCAAATTCCTATTCACCCGGAAGATCAACATAAGACAACGTTTACGTGCCCTTACGGAACGTTTGCATATAGGAGGATGCCCTTCGGCCTATGCAATGCTCCGGCCTCTTTTCAACGTTGCATGATGGCCGTGTTTTCGGAATTCATCGAAGAAATTGTTGAAGTGTTTATGGATGATTTTTCCGTTTACGGGAAGACGTTCATGGATTGCTTAGCAAACTTAGAAAAGGTCCTTACAAGGTGTGCGGAGGTAGATTTGGTATTAAATTGGGAAAAGTGCCACTTCATGGTCAAGCAAGGCATAGTGCTCGGACATGTTATATCCGAGAGAGGAATTGAAGTGGACAAGGCTAAGGTAGAGACGGTTGAGCAACTCCCACCTCCTACGAATGTTAAGTCCTTAAGGAGCTTTCTAGGCCATGCCGGATTCTATAGAAGATGTATAAAGGACTTCTCGAAGATCACTAAGCCTTTAACACATCTCCTTCAAAAAGATGTGGCTTTCGACTTTGACGAGAAGTGTCTAGCGGCATTCCGGACCTTGAAAAATGCGTTGGTGAGTGCTCCCATCATCCAACCTCCGGATTGGAGCCAACCTTTCGAGATCATGTGTGACGCAAGTGACTACGCCGTAGGCGCGGTCTTGGGTCAAAGAAAGGAAGGCCGAGTTCACGCCGTTTACTATGCTAGCAAAACTCTTAGTGGGGCACAATTAAATTATGCCACTACGGAAAAGGAGTTGCTAGCGGTGGTATTCGCTTTCGAAAAATTCAGATCTTACATCGTGAACTCGAAGGTCATTGTTTATACCGATCACACGGCCATCAAGTATCTCTTGGCTAAGAAGGAAGCTAAACCACGTTTGATTCGTTGGATCCTTCTTCTCCAAGAGTTTGATGTTGAAATTCGTGATAAAAAGGGGGTGGAAAATGTTGTGGCCGATCATTTGTCTAGGATGAATCGTGGACAAGATGATAAAGAGCCCATAGAAGATAAAATGAGAGATGACCACCTCTATCGAGTGCTTGATAAAGATACTTGGATGATCGACATCATTCGAGCAATTCGGAAGATGCCCCTCGATCATCTAGATAAAAACACTCAAAGGAAGATAATCTCCAAAAGTAAGAAATATTTTTGGGATGCACCATACCTCTTCAAACTTGGCAATGATGGAGTAATGAGAAGATGTGTGCCAAGAGAAGAAAGGGTAGAGATTTTAAGGAAGTGCCACTCGGCAGAGTACGGTGGGCACTATAGTCATTTTCGAACCCAAGCAAAGGTATGGTCGAGCGGATTCTATTAGCCAGAGATGCATGAAGATACTAAAAGATATGTTGCATCATGCCCCGAATGCCAAAGAACCGGAAACATCTCTCAGAGAAATTCTATGCCTTTGAAATACAACTTACAAATCGACATATTCGATGTATGGGGCATAGACTTCATGGGGCCTTTTAAAAACTCATTTGGATTCGAGTACATCCTAGTCATGGTTGATTATGTATCCAGGTGGGTAGAGGCTATACCATGTCATAAAGCTTCCACGGAAGAGTCCATCACTATGATCAAGAACGTGATTTTTCCCCGTTTCGGTACACCGAGAATCTTGATAAGTGATGGAGGAACTCACTTCACCGGGAAGAATTTCAAAAAGTGCTTGTCCAAGTTGGGAATTGAGCATAGGGTCTCTACGGCCTATCACCCACAAACCAAGGGGCAAGCGGAGACGTCAAATAGGCAATTAAAAAGCATACTCAACAAGACCATAGAGAAGGGAGGCAAGGATTGGTCAAAGAAATTAGACGGAGCTTTATGGGCTTATCGAACGGCGTTTAAAACACCGATAGGTATGACCCCTTATCAATTCGTCTATGGAAAGGCTTGCCACCTTCCGGTTGAGTTGGAACATAAAGCCTATTGGGCGATTAAAGAGATGAACCTTGATCTCGATGCCGCGGTGGTGAAACGAAGAATCCAAATAAGCGAGCTAGAGGAGTTGAGGTTGAAAGCATATGAAAACGCAAGCATATACAAGGAGAGAATCAAAAGGTGGTATGATAAAAGATTAAAGAAAAAAGAATTTAAAGAAGGAGATAAGGTCCTCCTCTACAATTCGAGGTTTAAAACCTTCGGAAAGGGGAAATTGCAAAGCAAGTGGGACGGACCTTATGTTGTGCATTCGGTATTCTCCAACGGAGCGGTAACCATTATGGATATAAACGGCGATCAATTTGTGGTGAATGGACGGCGGCTTAAGGTTTACTACGAACCCGATGTCGTGCCCCTTCACCATGTTGACGTCTTCACCATGGAGGAAGAGCCCGAACGTCCCGCCTAGGACGAAAAACAAGGCATCAACTTCGTAAATAATTTTTCTTGTAGTTTTCCGGAGTTTTTCGCGAAGATTTACTAGGCCAACTTTTTCCCATGGGCTAAGGAAGAAAAAATAGGGCGGTGTGCAAAAACCGGACCGGCCGGCCGGGCGGACCGGCCCGAGAGGGGCCCGACGTCCGATGACGCCGAATTTCGCCCGAATTGCTCCTTTTTGACTTCCTTGTTTGGTCGAGAAAATTTTAAGGGAAGTGTAAAAAAGGAAAATAAGGTTCCCGGGGCTTTTCTCTCGGGACTATTTATTTGGCCGAATTGGGAGCTCGAGGATCAAACCTTTCAAGCAATATTTTGCACCCTTGTAGCGACCATTGTGCCCCCAAGAAGCTTAGAGTTGAAGCTAGAAGCCAAGAAGCCATCGATGGAGGAGGCGATGCGATGCGAGCTCAAGCTACCCGTCAAGAGGACTGCATGCATCCGTTGCGGAGGGCGTGTCCCGACCGGAGCTCTTGCATCTCGCAACCCCGTCGAAGGAGAGAAGGTCCCTACACCCGTCCGAAGGTCGGCACGCATCCAAGGCATCAAGCGCAAAGACTACAAGGAGGTGTAGCCAGAGCCTAAGGATTATGGGGATAGCGACTACTCCGACGATCGTAGCCCGAGCTCGTGGGCGGTCGCCGGTAGAGATGATGATGATTGGGATGAGTAGCCCAAGGAAAGGACTCCCGAAGGCCCCAACGGCGACGGCAATGACGGCAACGAAGGCGACGACAATGGAGGTGGCGACGACGGTGGTGACGATGGTGGAGATTATGGCGACGACGACCCCTTCGGATTGCATCCGATGTGTTGTCGAGCTTGCCGTCAATCCATCGCGGATCTCTACACGTCGGCCGACGAATGTCTCCAAGCCATGGAAGCAATGAAGCAGCATATGGAGGACTTGGAGCGCGTAGTTGAAGACGACTACAAGTTCCTTAACCGCAACGTGCGCAAACTTTTCGGCATGGTTGGAAACATGAGAGGCAAGTGGTGCAATACTTGCTTGAAGTACCACTAGATCTAGTTTTCCCCTTAGGATTTCTGTAAGATACGACGAGGACATCGTATGTTTTAAGCGTGGGGGAGAGCTAGCTCGCTAGCCTTAGCTTTTGAACTTCAAGTTTAGGTTCGGTTTAATCTTCGTGTGAGAGTCTTAGTGTTTTTAATGAGTCTTTAATTTTTGAGTGTGTTTTAAAATTTTTGCAAGTGTCTTAAATTAGTGTTGAGTCAAGAAAATCAAATAAAAAGAGTCTTTATATATATCTTTGTGTTTTATGTATTGCTTATCTTTATTTACTTGTTTGTTTAATCCTCAATTCTTGATATATGAACACAAGTATGTGGTTTGAAAAACGTTTACCGTGGTGCTTAGTGGAATTGCTACTACTTAAAGTACCCATACCACACTTCGATCTTGAGCTTCACATGTTAGTTGTGCTATGTTCGATGTTAAAAGTTGGAGGATTTCAGTTCTGAAAATTATCTTAAAACCCTTGTAATAAAGGTTAGCAAAACCTCTTTTTCCAAGTTGAGAGTAAGAAAAAATTCCTATCCAAAGCCAAGTTTATTTTTTCGCTCCACCATAAGTGTGATTAGCACGATGAGTTAGGCTAGGACCCTTCTCTTTTGGTGAGTTTTAATTTCGAGCAATGATCATGTCCTTGTGCTTATCTTTTGTTGCTAGCCTCGTCATATATTCGGTACATGACCTTCACAATGAAAGTCACGATCGTCGCCGGATTCCATACCCAACCCTATACATCTCTTTTGTACATCGTATTCCTTGAACACAACCTATTTTCAAAGTTTCCTCTCGTCTCTAGCATGATTTATTTAAAATTTCAGATTGTATGCATGCGAGGAAAGAGAGAATTGGAGGCTTTGAAAAGTTGTCAAGAGAGAGAAAGATAAAGAGAAAAAGTATGTGTATGGAAAAGAAAGAAAGAAAAATCATATGTGAATGAAAGAAGAAAAAGAAAAAGAGAAAAAGATGAGGTAGCAATGAAGATATGAGAGGGATGGATCAAGTGAAAGAAAAGAAAAATAAAGTGCAAGGAAGGGTGTCACGTTGATTGTGAGACGAAACTTTTACTCTATTTCCAACCATGTGCAATCCGACAACGAGGACATCATTGGTGTCTTGTAGTCACAATTTTCTCTTGCCCTTGCACATGTCCACCATTCTAAATCTTCTCATCCTTGATATCCCTACATATGGTTAATTCTCATGATCATTGGCTTTGAAAGGTAGACAACCATTAGAGGAAGTTCTTAGTTTGACAATACTTGTGTTGATTACGCTAGCCCTACCTATAGCTCCACTTTACATGATATATGAGAGATTAATGGGAGGTGAGAGTTTTATAAAATTTGGTTAGGATAGCCACTTCATATGAGTGACTTGAGAGAGCTTGGAGAAAGGTTTTTGTCTAATACTTGTTGCGGGAATTTTTGTTTTGAAAATCATAAAAAACCCTCCGATGGAAGCAAAGAAGTAAGCATTGCTGAAATTGAAGACTTCGAGTGAAGAGTTTGAGTTGTGGGGTAAAACTTGACGTGGTAAAAATTCTAAACACCCATGTTCATGTTTGATTATCATTACTTTGTGTTTATGTATTAAAGATGAAGGGTTTGACTAATTTGTGAAGAAGGATAAGTGGTATATGATTACAACGCCTTGGACGAAGTTCTTTTACGAGTACTTGCTCGAGGACGAGCAAGAGCTAAGAGTGGGGGAGATGTTGACGGTGTATTTTGGTGCACCTAGCATGTTCATTACACTTCGGTTTGGATTTGATTATGGAATTAACCCGCCACTAGGCACACTAATCATATAACAAGTTCATCTTTGTGCATGCATTTGGAAGTGTTGTGTTTATGTAGGAAAACGTGGACATAAAGGACGGATTCGCAACAAGTTCAAAGGAGCATTTACGGAGTCTTGTTCGTGTTCATGATCTTGATGAAATCACTTCCAATGGTGGCGAGGACCGAAGTGCTACAAGGAACACCCCCGGGGATTGAAGCGTAAAAGATCGAACTTCATGCGAAGAGAACCTCCATCTTGGACGCGAGGATAACAGCATCAAAATCATGCAAGTGGAGGGGGCAAAGTACATAAGTGCACGAGGACCCACGGAGCAAAAGGGGCGACCGAACCGGGCCGAAGTGAGCCTGGGCCGGCCGGCCCCAGGCCGGCCGGCCCGGCCCGGTTCCGGCCGGTTCGGTCTCGTTTTCCTTGCCTTCGAAGGATCTTCAACCCAAAAAGCCCCAAGGCGCCGCCAACACCGAGGAGGGGAGTCATTCGCATAAGAAGGCCATCCACAAGCTAGAGAGAGAGGAGGATCTCCGGCGGGAGATCAACCACCTCGAAGGAAGCACCCTCTCGTGGAGAAGAAAGAAGACACGGCGGAAGGGAAACCATGATCAACGATGCCATGATCAACACCTTGATGGGGTAATCTTCTCATTCGTCCATGGGTTGTAATCGATCTTGAGATGTAATCGCACTTTGTTGGTTTATCTATCTATCATCTTGTGTTGAACATACTTTAATGCTTAAGGTTAGCTACCATGCCGTAAAGGGAGTAGAGCTCCAATGCTTCCTTGGATCCATTCAATACGTCGTGGCCATCAAAGGTCTAGTCATGAATACCTTCGCGTAGTGACAGTACGAGAGGAGGGAAAGGGCGAAACCGTGGTCACAACTCCGATAGATTAGATTGGTTTTCATGTCTTTAAGCGATTGCATGCTCTAGTATCGTAGACCCGTGGGCGAGTGTCTTCTACCTTGATCGTTTATCATTCTCTCTAGTGTAGTTTAGTTGTTTTCTAGTTTAATAGTAAGTTAGGGTTTTAGTAGCTAGTGTGTCGTTGTTGATCAAACGCTTGTAATCCCCTTGCTCCGCGGATTGACAAGAACCTTGGGAATCCCGTGGTGAAAAAGGTGTGGGGTCCGTACGCTTGCGGATCGTAGAGGGATACGTCTTTTATCCGTCAACACGCCTTCGGGAAGTAGGACTTCATGAAGGCCAGCACCTGCTTCGGGATCGACCTCGCCAGATGCTTCACATACGTCGCTAGCCGGCTGGGGGCTTCCTTGAGGCGATCCACGAGCGGTGCTATCTTGGGGCCGCTAGGGTGAGGCACCAAGAGTCTTGCAATGGGAAGCGCGGCTTCTTCAAGCTCCTTCAGCTGGGCCCGTAGCGCCTCGCAGTCCTCGTTCAGCTTCTGCAACGATTTGTAGCAGTTGACGAGGTCACGATCGGAAGCAATGCGAAGCTCCATGTTCTTGTCGCACTCGAAGGCAAGTTCTTTATAGTCAAGCTCGAGTACCTGGCGGGCCTCCTGCTCCCGGTAGAAGAGGTTCTTCATGTCTGTCTCTGAGGTCCTCAACTGCTCCACCTGGGTCTCAAGCTCTGCAAAACAACAAGGCGCAGCGGGTTAGACTACCTCTCGATCTCCAGCAACTACTCAACAAGTCAAGCGGTGTACCTTTGTTCTTGTTGCGAAGTGATTTGTTCTTCCGCACCAAGTCGTCGCTCTTCGCCTGCATCTCTTGGACATCGTTGTGATACTTGGCGAACGCGGCGTCAAGCTTGGATTGCATGGCGGCCGCGTGCTTCCGCAACTTCAAGAGTTGGTCTTCCAGCGCTTCAGCTCGGAGCACCGCGTCACCGAAGCCTTGCAGCATGCTAGACTTCTCGCGGGACCTCTCCACGACGTCCTGCACAGACAACACATGTCAAATGAGTACTCAACAACAAAGGATTGACTACTCAGGAGTTAAGATTACTCACCTTCATCCATTGTTCAGCCTGGCGGACCGCCTCCAGGTGCCTGGCTACCGTCGCCGGGTCCACCAAGTCGTCAGCCAGCAACTCCACCCTGCCACGACTACTTGTGGCGGCTTCGGTCATCGGTGCAGAGCGGATGGGCTCTGCGTCCTAGATTTCCGGGGAACGGACCACCACCTCCAGAGCAGCTTCTGGCGGCACGGCGGCCTCCTCTCCTCCGGTGGCCACGGCGGCTTCCTCGGCGGTCTCCTCCATCGGCTCGGGGGCTCCTTCAGCAGCCTCCTGTCCTTGTGGTGTCAAGTTCTGCATGGGCACCGCCGCCGGGATGTCGCTCCCTTCGGCCTCGGCACCTGTCAACAAGAAGACAAGTGCATCAGCAACCACAACTACTATTAGGGAGTACTACAAACTCAGCAGAGTACTTACCTTCGACCACGCTGGCTTCGGGCAATGTAGCTCCAGCAGCCCGCGTCTCGGACTCCGCCTGGGGGGCAGGAGTAGACTCCTCGGCGGGCGGCGCGGCTTCTTCCTCCGCCACCGCCGTAGAGGGCTCATCCCCCTCCCAGGACAGATCTGTTGATTTCCTGCAGAAGTACACAAATTGGTTGTCAATCAAGCTCGACTACTACAACAAGTACTACTCGGGAAGGCTCGGCACTTACAAGCTTGACCGGACTATCGTCACGGTCGGGGCGCCAAGGATGCTGCAATGTCTACCAGTCCAGCCTCGGCGGGCGCCTCCTCCTGTGCCTCTGCGGCTGTCGCCTCTTCTGCAGCAACGGTAGCCGGTGCAGCGCCCTCCTGCACTCCTGCGGCCACCACTCCTTCAGCGGCAGCGGCTGCGGGCTCCGTGCTCCCTTGAGGAGCAGGGGGCTGGCGCTCCAGCTGTGCCAAGAGCTCTTCAACAGTGGGGGCTGGGCTACGACTCCCAGCGGGTTCCCCCACCGTATCCCACTCGCCTTCGTCGCCCTCATCAACGGGCTCCGTTGGCGGCACCTCCTGCATACAAGGAGGCTCAGTAATCAGCAAGTGAACTCGAGAGACTAGTACTCGACTACACTACTCAAGACGTCTTACCTCTTGAGGCGTGGTCTCAGAGACCTTCAACTTCTACGTCACCCGCTTGCGGGCGGGGTTGCGCGGCTTCCATGGCGGCGCAGCTAGACTAGCCTCCAGGCTAGTCGGTGGATCTTGTACGAGGGGCACGTGAGGTAGGCCGGGACGGCTGAACCTCGACCGCAGCTGGAAGCGGTCCTGCAGCGTCTTCTCGTCGTCGTCCTCATTGGACGTATCCTCCACGACCACGGTGTCGTCCCCTTCGCCGACTTCTCGCCGCTCCTTGGCTTTGGTTTTTCCCTCCTCCGGGATCTCGACTTCCTGAGGGGGCGGCTGTGGCTCGGAGACGAACTTCTTCAAGTCGTCCTGCAAGACACAAGACATCAGCGCGACTACTCACAAAAATGGGTACTCGACTAGGGGGTACGACTACTTACCTCCTTTGGCGGGTGCGCAGCGGAGTACTCTGGGACAGGGCACGCCCTGTACTGTGGCATGTCCTTGAAGATGCGCGTCAGCCTATCGACAATGTCGTCGTCGTCGACTTCGCCTCCAGGCATCCGCGACGTGTCGTCGTCGCCGGTGTACTCGAAGCCCAGAGTGTCGCGGGCCATCAGTGGCCGCACCTGCGCTTCATGAAGGCGAAGGCCACGTGCTCGGCCCTCAGTCCGGCTTCTCTCAGCACCTTGATGCGCGCCAACAGCTCGGGGAGCTGGATCCCCTCTTGCATCGTGGGCTCGTGTTCCACCGAGCACGATGCTTCGGCCGCTTCCCGCTCGGCTTCGGCAACCACGGGTGGTGGTTCGTGACGTAGAACCACTTCGCCTTCCAGTCCTGGTTGGAGTCGATGAGCTTGTACGCGAGGTACTGCTCGGCCGCGTCCTCCCGCATCTGGATTCCTGCTCCACCGACTACTCGCGGGTTGCTGGCGCTCGGCTGCGGCTTCACCCGGAAGAACTTCCGGAACAAGATCCAGTGGGGCTTGATCCCCAGGAACGCTTCACAGAAGTGGACGAAGACTGTCGTATGGAAAATACCGTTGGGGTTGAGGTTGAGGTACTCGACGTCGTAGTACCCCAGGAGGCCTTTGAAGAAGTCGCTCGCCGGAAGCGCGAGTCCGCGCTCCGCGAAGCGCGCGAACATCGGAATCTCGTCCTCGCTTTTCTCCATGGGGTACGGGTCCCCGGCGGCGGCCCTCCAACTGTCCATCTCCTTCTCACGGATGAATCCGCTGTTGAGGAGAGCCAGTAGATCTTCGGTCTTCATCTTCGACTTTTTCCACTCGCGGCTCGGATCTGGCAGCGGTGGAGACATCGGCGGTGCTGCCCCTACGGCAGCCCCGGCGGCCTCGTCACGACCCCTTTTCTTCCCGGCGGTCTTCGCGCTCTTGGACGGCGATGGCTTCATTCTCCAAGTGCACGGCGTCTTCACGCGCATTCGCTCGAGGGCTACTCTAGCAGCTCTGGGTGGCGGCGCGCTCAGATCTACAGCGGCAGCGGCGTGCGCAGATCTATTCGAAATGGCTACAGCAGCGATGGGTGGAAAACCCTAAGGGTTCTTGGCTTCTATTTATAAGTCAAAACGGCCCTCCAACGACCGGATGGATAAGTCCGCGCTCGGCTGACTCAGCGGCCGCGCGTGACTCTTCGTATTCTACTAGTCGATGCGCCACACCTCGGGGGCTCGGCTACTTCTACTCGACTACCTAGGAAGCGACAAGACTCAGGAGCATCTCAGGACACATTCTACAAGATGACCCTTCAATTCGAGAGGAAGTACTCGACTCAGGGCTCCGTGCCACGTGTCCTTCTGTTTTTTCTCTCCGGATTTTTCGGGATATTCTTGCCAAGACTTCAGATGGACCCTCAGCCAGAGTCTACAACTCAACCTAAGGCTCGGGGGCTACTCCATATGGAGTGCGATTTTGCAATCGCACTTCCATATCAGCTCCGGCTTCAAGACAACGCGGGAATTTTTGAAGACCTTCGAGGGCAGCACTCGAAGACGCTTGGGACTACTCGAGAAGACTTCAAGTTTGCTCAGATATCAGCTGCAGTACATTCCAGCCTCGGGATGTTTCGACTACTCTTGAGGACTTTTGACTTGTAGTACTCGGGGACGCTTGAGGACTACTCGTTAAGGCCGTCAAGACTACTTGAAGCTATCCTTCTCGACTACAAAGTACTCGGGGGCTTGTCGTATGGACCTCCCTGGGCCCACTACCTCGGTGGGTACCAGGACCGACTACTCGGTGGGCCCCTGGGACTACCCGGCTTGCGCTACACGGTGCCTGATGGCGTGGAGCACAAGGACTATGGAGGAGAAGTACTCGGTTAGGAAGCTGTACATGTCCCGCACTGTATGGAAGACTCCAAGACGTACTCGACTAGTACTCTCTCCCTACTCCGACTTGTAACCCTGCCTCCCGGGCTATATAAGGCGAGGCAGGGACCTTTCTCTAGCATCCAATCTCATCTTACGGCGTACTATTACACCATCTTGTAATCGTACCCAATCAATCCAGAGCTACGCAGCATACAGGACGTAGGGTATTACGCACCTCGCGGCCCGAACCTGTCTAAATTGTGTGCCACGTGTCTCTTCCTTTGAGTTACCGATCTCGGTGAGGCCACATTCATCTACTTCGGGTACTCCCCTTAGTAGGTTGCCGGTCTAAAACACCGACACTAGCATACCCACGTGAGCGCTTTCATGGACGAGTCTCCGGACTACGAGCCAACCCATATTGAACGGGGCATGGGCGTCCACTTGGATCACCTAGTAACAGCTCAACGAGGAATCCGCAATTCGCGACCCGCTCGATGGGGGTTGCGGAAACCTTACCCTCCGTCCCGCAGAGGGACGGCGAGGGAACGAACAAACTAGTCGGAGAGCCCGCCCCGATAGCCTCGAACGGGCCCAGGCTCGGGGGCTCGACGCACGGCTACACCTCCTGGAGATGCACCGAACGCAGGCGAATGCCCAAAAACGTGCACATGGCACCGCCGAGGCCGGCTGGGATATCGCCGATGCCGGCTGAAACTAACACCTCGCACACCGGCAGATTCTGCAAAAAAACTTTGCAGGGGCATCCACGCTCCTGCAAGGCTTCAGGGGCTAGACCCGCGGGTCCGCTAGCGCAACCCCATGGAATAGCATAGCAACCAGGAGGGAAGAAAATCCCATCAGCAGACGTCAACATCTGCGGGATCCTAACAGATACACCCGCAGATGCTCGGGGGCTACTGTCGGGGACAGCCACAAAGGTCCCCTAAACAACCAGGGAAAACCGACTTTCTTTCGTAAAAAACAAAATGCAAACGAACCTAAATCACACTTAAGACAAAACTCACTACCCAACGGCTGGGCCCATGGCGCTGGTGGCCCCGGCGGCCCACCAGGCAGACGGCCCGGCCACCCTCAAGCAGAACTTCGCTCCGCTCGAGGGGTGCGGCACTACACAGGCAAACTTCCGCCTCGCTCGGGGGCTGGACGCCCCCTCGAGCGAGGTTCTGCCTCGCTCGAGGGGCGGTCATCCCCCTCGGGTGAGGTTCCGCCTCGCTCGAGGGCCTCGTGGGCTCGCCGCCTCCGCACCTCCTCCCCTGACAGGGGCATTTAAAGCACTGACATTTGCAGGTGCCCAGGTCAAAGACGAATCCACGCCACGCCCCTGACGCGCCTGGGAATCATGCCCCAGCGCTGTTCTGCCAACTCCCCCGGTGAGGCCATCCCTGCCACTATGTGGCGTTGTACGGTAAGGCCAGGGTCAACTCCGCGGCACTGTGCCACCCACTCTCGTACGGCCGGAACGCCGCACCCTCAAAAGAGGACGGCGGAACCCTCGAAGGGGGACGGATGCATGTTCCGTGCTCGCACGGGGCCATGCCGTGACGTCGGGCGCGTCCCCGCCGTCACCATCAGCCCTGTGCAGCCATCCCAGCCACTGCATCGTCATCCTCGACGCTGTAGAAGCGCGCGGCGACGGGACATTGCCACGCCCACTGCTGTGCCTCGTACGGCCTCCCGTCAGCGACACCCTCGAATCAGCACGCGGGCGGCCACCAAACGGGCAACCCCTACGCCGCCACCCTCGAAGTCGCTCCTGGACGGATACAGGGTACACCATGACGTCCCGCCAGAAGCGAGATTCGCCAGGACGGCCATCTACTCCACGATGTTGTACGCCATACCTCCACACGTAGATAAAACAGTATGGCACGCTTGTAAACTGCCTCCTCCTTGGCCTATAAAAGGAGGAGCAATCCCCTAGCCGCAGGGGGGCGACGGAGAGCTCTCACTCGCACGCTTTCGCCTTCACCGCGATATTGGCACTTGCCTCAATCGAAAAACCTCTTGGACCTGGAGGCCCGGCCTCCTCTCTCGCCTCGCTTGTAGCCCCCCTCTACGAGCACCACGGTGCAATGCAATACAGTGCCTCGAGCACACCACTGCTGGACGTACGGCCCCGGCCGGAACCAGGATAAACCCAGTGTCACCTAGTTGCTTAGCACTGGCCATCGAGAGATAGATCTCAGTGCTCTTACTAGTTAGTGTCGAGACTATTTTCCGCACCGACACATAGATACGTAACGGACATTGCGCGGGCCATTACCAATAAATATGAAATGTGACGGGCTTTGGTAATGCGTGTCTCCAATGAGATTAAGTTCCAGTCTGAATCTCTCATTTGTGACGGGCGTAGAGTCAATGGTAACTGGCTTTAATAACGTCTGTTACCTCTAATATTTATAGTAATGGGCCACATAGGTCTGTTACTAATGCTGCGTGACCTATTTGAGGTTTTCACGTGGTGAATTGTTCCCAAGTACGAATAGAGTTAACAGGTAATGAAGCAAACCATGAAAAAGCAGTGACAGTTAAAGATAAAGAAAATAATCGCACTTTATTTCTTTTGTGGCACTAGCTTCTCCTAATTGAGCAAGATATTGACTAACATGCTCCCAAGTAGTTTTGCTATCATCCCCATTAAACTTCACAAATTCAGGACAACGCCAACCAATAGGGTAGGGAACCGAATCAAAACTAGAAGGATACAGTTTTCTATATGAAAGAATTTTATTTTTCACTTCTATCCCATAGTCATCTTTCGTTTGTTTAGCAAGATTAGCATTAAACCTATCGATGACTTCCTGGATGGTGGTTGGCATTGGGCATTGGCGTAGTGGAAGCATCCGATTGCATCATATCCGGTTGCGTGTACGAGCCAGAAGTGTTGTGTTGCAAACGGCTATTAATTTGGGGATTAGGTGCGTAACCATACCCGATGCTTGTTTCAAACGGAACCATAAATGGAATACCTTGAGCTACTGAAGTATTCCCACCGGATCGGCCAGAAGCGGCCTGAACGGGAGGAATAGTAACTATAGGTTCCGGAGACGAGGGAAAATGCACCATAGCACCAGGGCCGGTCGGACCATGTGGTCTGACCAGCCTGTTCTAACCATACGGCGGTGGTGGTGTTTGTCCCGCGAAATAATTCAACAGCGTGCCAAATTGAGGATTAACTGAATAGTAACTATAGGTTCCGGAGATGAGGGAAAAGGCACCATAGAGCCAGGGCCGGTCTAACCGGTCGGACCAAGCGGTCTGACTGGCCTGTTCTGATAAGAAGACGGTGGTGATGTTTGTCCCGCGAAATAATTCAACAACATGCCAAATTGAGGATTAATCGTGTGTGCAGCCGATGCATTAATAGATGGGGTCTGAGGTACTTGGGCTTGACAGGTTGGCATCAGAGCAACTCCTGCAGTCCCCCTACTTGAGCCCCTACTAAAAAAGTAGGGGCTCAGAGCAAAAAAACGCACTCCAGCAGAGCTCCAATCCCAGCCCCTATCACTGTTCACCCCTACTTTCCCCCCTCCAACCCCTTCTCCTGCGGGTGGAGAAGGGGCTCCCTACTCGGTCGTTGGATTGTTTCTGACTGCCCGCGAGGAGGAGGAAGCCACCATGCGCAGCTCACCCACACCGCCGCCGCCGCCCTGTGCTTCCCATCCAGCTTGCCGGCCATCGAATCGAGCACCGTGTTAACACCAAAATTTGGTAAGGTAAGGAGTCTGACCTGTGGGTCCAACTCGGTGAGGAATCCATCCGGCAGAAGGAAGGTTTCTTCAGATGAATTCGGCAGAAGAGTCCGCGGTCGGCAATTCGCTTCCGTTCGGCAAGGAAACTGTTGTGCTGATTTTGCGGGATTGCGTGGTGACGTGGCCCGAGCGGAAGGGACGAATGGATGGATAAGCGATCGCACTTAGTAAATTAGGTATCGAATCCATTCGAGGTCATGCTTAACAGGGTATAAATATGGACCCTGAATGTATGTAACAGACATTCGAAACATTCTCAATACAAATCGGCTTTACGCCAAACCCTAGAGTCCTTTGTCGTGTCGTCGAGTTCTTCGAGAGGGTTCATCGATCCGTCGACCTCCGTGAGTACCGGCAACCTTGTATCATGTCTAGTATCATGCGGTGGATTTATATTTGATGCAAGTAGTCTTGTTACCATGCTTAGTGTCATGCAGTAGATTCAAGCTTGGTTCAAGAAGGTTTCTTGTTAGATCATGAGCCATGCGGTAGGCTAAGATCTAGCTCGAAGCTAGTTATCGGCTCTATTGGATTTTGGCAAGATCTAATAGATTCATTAAGTTACCCGTGTTGCTTTGAGTTTTTACTTTGTGTTTAAATTCATGTAACACTTCTTTTGCCCAATCTAGATTGGTTTGGATCGGCTTTACCTCTTTTGATGATCCTTATGCAACTCAAGTTCGTACCCATGGTTTAAATAGCACATGGATCACATGTTTCCTAATAGCCGAAACCGAATCGATCTAGGTTGTTACGTGTTGCGGGTTCGAGCTTGCCAAATCTTGTATAAATCTTGAAAGAACCGAGTATCATGCGGTAGATGCAGGTTTTAGGGTTATTTTGGAGCTAGTCATCCGGTGGATTAGATTCCGATTCAATCTGATAGATTTATCTCTTTTGGTAATGTTTGTTCCTTCTTCATGGACCCCGATTCGTACATTGTTCGACCGTATTCGGTTATGCTTTCACGAGTAAAACGTGTTCATAAGTTATGCTTTAAATATCGTATGCTTTTAGCTTTCCATACTTAGATCGTATCATGCGGTGGATAGATCTATTTGTGGATGGTGGTGTGATTTCAAACAAGTCGTATCATGCGGTGGATAGATTTGTTTGGCATCATGCTTGACGGGTTTTAAAGTACCTAGACATGCGGTAGACTAGTGCTTTGAACCTATGCATGCTTGTTTATTACATATTTATGATCATGCTTTACTTCATTTATTGTTTAATGTTATTTATGCACGAGGATCGATCATGGCTTTGAGCACATGCAATTTTATCTAAATAAAGATCGATCTGTCGTCATGCTTATGTCATCTATTCGGCTATGTTACTTTTTGCACCTTAAAGCCCCCGAATGGTTTCCAGTTCGTTGGCAGATAGCTCTCTATAGCTATATGTCATCTCACTTGGCTTTATAGTCGTAAATATGGAACTGTCTGGTACCACCCGGCAAGTTCCAAGCTTTGAAATTTAACTATTTTGTCTTTTGTTAATTTTCAGGGAAAATTGACTGGCACGTCTTGTGATCTCTTCGCGTGTGAAGCTAGCTTGTTCGGCTTGCTGTGTGCTTGGCGTGAGGTGCAGATTTTACGTCAACACACTTTTTGGCACGCCTGGTGGGACGAATAGCCGAAAATCAAGATGCCTGACATCGGTGACATCATGGACGTCGCCATCGAGGATCTCTCTCCTGAGCAGTTTCAACAGCTAAAGGATGCTACGGATCAGTTCCAACAAAAATGCTTAATGTCATTTCAAAAGAACAGAAGTGGCATCCCATACCTCAAGAATGAGATGCCCAGAGTTCTACTGTCAGGAGAGAGTGACATTACAACTCAGCAGGAGAAGGAGGAATGCATACAAGCGTTTCGAGACGCCGCGGAAGACGCGCTGGGTAGGCATCACGGGGCTTTCCCGGGTGCGTTCAAGCGATGATGGTGGTCGTCTTCGGCCGGGCATGGAGCAAGTATTCAGTCGAGCACCCTTTCAGGGAGGCAACGTGGAGATTGGAGAGTCCAGTTCTCAGCCGCCATTGCGAAGCCAGCCAGTCCAACCTCCTCCGCAGAGCATTGGAAGCCAAGCCGTTCAGCCTCCTCCACAAGGTGCTGGGGGTCAACCAGTTCAACCTCCTCTGCAGGCCACAGGAGGACAACCGATCCAGCCCCCTCCGCAAGGCAGTACAGGTCAACCAAATCAACAGCCGAACCCATACCAACCCACGTATGGGGAGTTGGCGTTCGGTTCGGCTGGAGCTTCGCTCGATTCCACCTACAAGATTGCTCCAGCTACCAACAGATTGCAGAAGAACCTGTACGGTGGGGGCTACCATGAAGTTATGGACTATGGTACCATTGACGCTCACCCTAACCCAGGGTACGGTACAGCTATGGGAACATAGGAGGATGACATCCTGGTTCAGAAGATGGCCGATATGATGCAGAATCAATTCGGCCTTAAACCTAAGGTGCAGGGACCAACCTACACGCCTCCCTTCCCTGAATGGTACTACAGAGTCATCTTGCCGCCAAGGGTGAAGCCTCCCACGGAATTTACCAAGTTTTCTGGGTAGGATGACACGAGCACGGTAGAGCATATTGCTCGTTAGCTGATGCAGCTTGGGGAGGCCTCGTCTGATGAGGCATTCAGGGTCAGATATTTCCCCATGTCATTGACGGGCTCCGCGTTCCAATGGTTTTCTTCTTTACCACCCAAGTCAGTTGGCACGTGGAGGGAACTGGAGCGAAAATTCCATGCTCATTACTTCAGCGGCACCACGGAGAAGAAGCTCATTGATCTTACCAGTTTGAAGCAGAGGCACAGTGAGACGCCTTTAGAGTTCCTCAGGAGGTTCAGGGACATGAAAGGCATGTGTTTTTCATTGAATCTGCCAGACGACCAGTTGGCCGACATGGCCGTCGCAGGGATGCTGCCGGCCGTGCAAGAGAAATTGTTCGGCATGGAGTTTGAGAACCTAGGCCATTTGTCTCAAAAGTTGTCATTAATGAGCAACCAAGCCTACGGGTTCAAGAAAGATACCGGGTTCAACAAGCGAAGACGATATAGGCGATGTTTACAATCGGTTCCGCGGAAAAGGCCGACCGGATAGAGGACTCGATGATGATCGGGGAGATAGGCGCCGCCGAGATCATGTGGGGCAAGGAGCCGTTAACCATGAATCGGCGTTGGATCAAACGGACTAAAGGCACGTACGACTTTGACGTCACTAAAGCCGATAAACTCGTTTGAGTTCTTAGTGAAAGAAGGCCGAATTAAGTCGCCCGAAGGGCATTCAATGCTTCGGCCCGATTGGATTAAAGAAAGACGCTATTGTGGCTTCCACGATAGGAATTTGCACTCTATCAACGATGGCGCGGGTCTTCGGAATGAGGATCCAGAAGGCCATCCAACAGGGGCACCTCAAATTCGACAACAAGATGAAGCTGGATGGCCACCCTTTTCCCCAGAACATGATAAGCTTTTCTGTCAACATGGTGACTGCCGAGGAAAAGGGCAAAGTTAAGGTCTTGACTTCAGCTCGGGCAAGGCAAGATGAAGCGAAGAAACCCGAACGTCAAGTAACCTTGGAGTAGGTTCATGGAGAAGCCCCTCGCGTTATCAAGAGCCATGTCGAGATTAGGGAGTCTTCCAGGGCCAAACCTAGGGTCACTACGCGCATCCTCCTCAATAAGTGGCAGCGCCAGCTGGAGAAGGAGCGCTACCAGAAACGAAAGCACGAGGAGGAGAGACGCAGGGCCGAGGAAGAAGCGCACAGGAGAGATTTGGAGCAGTACACGCGCGAGCAGGAGCGCGCACATTGGGGGTGCGCATTTTTCAGGCACTGCTGGAACGAAGCATTGAAGCTTCCTACGCTGAGGAACTCCCCTGAGTGCAGCGACAGGTACCTTGAGTATAGGCAAGAAACTGCCAATCGCCGATCCGTCCATGAAAGAATTGAAAGGATACATCCCAGTGACGAACGGCGTCAAAAAATTGAAATCATTGATCACCCCAGGAAGAGGCAAGCTGACCTGAGGTGGGCTGATCAGGAAGAAGACGAGGACGAGTACATCTGGCAAAAGGGACAGTGGTGCCCGCCTGGTTTGAGAAAGAGTCAGAAAAGGAGGGTTCGACGCTTGAGGAACCGCGAATTG
Organism: Cenchrus americanus; assembly: GCA_947561735.1. Classification (NCBI taxonomy): domain Eukaryota; kingdom Viridiplantae; phylum Streptophyta; class Magnoliopsida; order Poales; family Poaceae; genus Cenchrus; species Cenchrus americanus. The sequence goes on along the minus strand of OX387241.1, from coordinate 23,260,309 downwards.
AGGCAGGCGGGGATCCGGAAGAAACAGGTGTGGCGTCCAAAGGACAAACCTGAAGGATCGAATCGTTCGGCTCCGGCATGTATGGTATATTTTCTGCCGAACGAGTTTATGGCTCCCGCTAATCAAGTTGTGCAGGAGGAGACGTCCTTGGAAGTCAATGATGATGAACAGCTTGGGGGACTGATGGCGCAACTGGTGCTAGCCAAGCAAGCCACCTTTGACAAACCGGCCAGAAATCGACACATGATGCCGTTGTACTTGAAAGGATACGTCAATGGCAAGCCATTGACCAAGATGTTCGTCGACGGTGGAGCGGCAGTCAACGTGATGTCATACACCACCTTCAGGAAACTTGGCACGGGCCCTGGCGACCTGACACCTACAAGCATAATTCGAACGATTTCGCCGGGAATCCTTCGGATACCAAGGGGTGCGTCCACGTGGATCCGATGATCGGGTCCAAAACATTGCTCACAACCTTCTTTGTCATCGAAGGTAAAGGAGCCTACGACCCCTCGCTTGGGCGGGACTAGATTCACGCCAACTGCTGCGTCCCATCTACCATGCATCAGCAGCTCATCCAATGGGTAGATGACGATATTGAGGTGGTCCAAGCAGATGACTCCGTGAGCGTCGCAAATGTGGAGCCAGCTTTCTGGGACTATCAGGGTATTGATTGTTTCTCAGGGAAAGACTGGGGAGAAGGTCCTGTTGAGCCTGTCAGCAGTGATCAACAGCCGATTCAAGCAGTCGGCTCTTATAGCAATTTTTAATGGATAATTCCATTGATGGCACTGACGGCAAGTTGGGGCGAGGATTCATGTCGGCCGATAAATTGGAAGAAGTTGATATTGGAAATGGTGATAAGCCAAGGCCGACGTTTATCAGCGCAAGCTTGGAGTCAGATTTCAGGGAGGAGTTGATTAAGTTGTTAAGGGAATATAAGGATTGCTTCGCCTGGGATTATTCCGAGATGCCCGGTCTAGATCGTTCCATCGTCGAGCATCGGTTGCCAATCAAATCTGGTTTTAAACCATATAAGCAACCTCCCCGGAAAATCTACAAGGACGAAGTATTGGCCGATGTGAAGAAAGAAGTTGAAAGATTACTCGACGCAAACTTCATTCGGCCGTGCAGATATGCGGAGTGGATCTCTAATATTGTCCCTGTCTACAAGAAGAATGGAAAGATGAGGGTCTGCATAGATTTCAGGGATTTAAACAGAGCTACTCCTATGGATGGTTACCCCATGCCTGTTGCCGATTTGTTGGTTGATGCCGCTGCTGGGCACAAGGTCATCAGCTTCATGGATGGATACAACCAGATCTTTATGGCAATAGAAGATATATCAAAGACAGCCTTCAGATGTCCTGGTCATATAGGCCTGTTTGAACGGATAGTCATGACATTTGGGTTGAAAAATGCCGGTGCAACTTATCAGCGGGCCATGAATTACATCTTTCATGAGTTGATCGGCAAAATTGTTGAAATTTACATTGATGATGTCATGATCAAGTCTTTGAATCATGACACACATTTGGAGGATGTAAAAAGAACCTTGGAATGCACCCGGAAGCATGGTTTGAAGATGAATCCAAACAAGTGTGCTTTTGGAGTATCAGCTGGAGAGTTCTTGGGATTCCTGGTACACGAAGGGGGATTGAAGTTGGCAAGAAAAGTATGAAGGCTATTGATGAAGTTGTCCCTCCAACCAATCTCAAAGAATTGTTATCACTGCTCGGCAAGATCAATTTTGTAAGGAGGTTCATTTCAAATCTGTCGCAAAAGGTTTTACCATTTTCTCCATTGCTGAAGCTTAAGAAGGATCAGAAGTTCATGTGGGGTGACGAACAACAAAAGGCTTTTGACGAGATCAAGCAATATATGAAGGAACCACCAGTGCTGGTCCCTCCGCAGTTAGACAAGCCTTTCAAGTTGTACGTGGCGGCCGATACCCAAACCATTGGATTGGCCCTTATTCAAGAATTCGAAGGAAAGGAGCGGGTAGTAGCATATCTTAGCCGAAAATTACTTGATCCTGAGACCGGGTATTCGGCCGTAGAGAACCGTGCTCGTGTGTGTACTACTCGTGTACAAAATTTCGGCACTACTTGTTGAATGCCGAATGCGTTGTATACTCCAAGTTCGATGTAATAAAACACATGTTATCTATGCCAATTTTGAATGGCAGGATTGGCAAGTGGATCTTGGCTTTATCGGAGTTTGAATTGAAGTTCGAATCGGCAAAAGCTATAAAAGGTTAGATCATTGCCGATTTTATAACTGAACACCGTGATCCATCGGTTGATTTGCTGGAAATTACTCCTTGGGCTTTGTTTTTCGATGGATCGTCATGCGGTAAAGGTGGGGGAGTAGGGATTTGTTTTTCGATGGCAAGAGGTGAGATGTTTGAGTTCGCTATCCCTATTCGGCCCCATTGCGTTACAAACAATCGACTGAGTACGAGGCATTGCTTCGGGGGCTTCAGTATTTGAGAGAAGCCGGGGCTGTTTCAGTTGAGGTTTATGGAGATTCAGAGTTGGTTATAAAGCAATTGAACGGCCAGTACGAATGCAAAAGTGATGCGCTGAGGAGTTACTATGAAAAATGCAGGGAAATCTTGAAGAGTTTTCAGTTGGTAATTCTACAGCATATTCCTAGAGAGCACAATGAAGAAGCAAACAGATTGGCTGAAAGCGCTTTCGGTTATAAAGAAAGTCAAGAAGCGTTTGCCACAGAGATATGTGCGCTCGGAATGGATCTTGCAGAGGATGATTGGAGAAAAGAGATTGTTGATTACTTGAAGGATCCATCCTGAAAAGTCTCTAGGAGGCTCAGGTACAAAGCCATAAAATTTGTTCTTCTGGATGATAGTTTATTTTACAAATCATTAGATGGGGTATTGCTGCGATGCCTGGGTCCAGAAGAAGCAAAGAGAATGATGAGTGAGGTGCATGATGGGATATGTGGAGCTCACCAATCGGCCTACCGTATGAAATGGGTTATCAGGCAAGTTGGATGTTTTTGGCCGACAATATTGGAGGACTGCTTTGAGTATTACAAGGGATGTCAAGATTGTCAGAGGTTTGGAAATATTCAGAGAGTTCCTGCATCAGCATTAAATCCCATTATCAAGCCATGGCCGTTCAGGGGCTGGGGTATAGACCTGATTGGCCAGATTAATCCACCATCGAGCAAGGGGCATAAGTTCGTGCTTTTGGCAACGGATTACTTTACCAAATGGGTTGAGGCAATTCCACTGAAGAAGGTAACATCAGAAAACATGGTTGAGTTTGTTAAAGAGCATATTATCTATCGGTTTGGAATCCCTCAAACGATCACAACTGATCAAGGAGCCCAGTTTGTGTCCTTAGAGTTCAGAGAGTTTGCCGAAAGCATGGGGATCAAACTGTTCAATTTTTCTCCTTATTATGCCCAAGCTAATGGTCAGGCAGAGGCTTCTAATAAGATCATGATCAAGCTTATACAAAAGAAGATCGACTAGAAGCCAAGAAGGTGGCATTCGGTACTCAGTGAGGCTTTATGGGCTTACCGAATGGCCCCTCATGGAGCTACAAAAACATCTCCTTATGAATTGGTTTATGGGCACCATGCGGTTTTACCTTGGGAAGTGCAATCAGATGCTAGGAGAGTAGTTTTGCAAAAGGATTTAAGCTCCAAAGATTACAGTGGCTCAATGATGGACGAACTAGAGGATTTGAACATGATCCGTCTTAGGGCCCTGGAAAATATCGAAAAGAACAAGCTGCGGGTTGCCAAATATTACAACAAGAAAGTAAAAGTTAGGCAATTTGCAGAAGGGGATTTGGTTTGGAAAGCTGTACTGCCGATCGGAACCAAATACAGTGAATTCGGCAAATGGTCCCCCAACTGGGAAGGACCCTTTCGAGTGGTCAGATGCGTGCCTGGTAATGCCTACATGTTGAAAACTTTACTAGGAGAAGAGTTTTCCGTTGCAATAAATGGAAGATATTTGAAGAAATATTATCCTAGTATTGAAATCGATCGTTGATCACCAGCATCGGGATTACATGCATCTGATACGGGAATAGCCGGCGCTCAAGAATGAGGCCGCCTTCAGAACAAAAATTCCCAAACAGAGGGAATGGCCAGTGCCTAGATGCATTGCCCTTAGCGCAAAACTACATTACAAATGCTTCTTGCAGGTTTACATCTAACAACCCTGGTGATCAGGACTACGAGAGGGTGGGAAGCAGAAAGCCTGGCGTAAGAAGCGAAAGTATGATTCAATCTTTTCTTTGCTTCTTCTGCTGCTCCCTCTTCAGTTGCTCCAGGACCACCGTGACGGCAACTTGGAATGTGTGGGGATGACCATGATTTGCTGCCTCCACCAAGTTGTCCCAAGCCGCTTTCAGGTTATTGTACCTATCAGAGACATCTGGGACAGAGGAGTGGTCATTAGGGGCAGAGATCCAGATGTGAGCATGGGGTCAGAAAGAAGTTGAAGATGTTTACCTCCTACTAGTACCTCCAGAGCCATGTGACGTTCGCGTTCGGCCTGGCAACGAGCGGTGATGTCCCGGAGGTCATGCTCCAAGTGTCGAACACAGCGGCGTAGTTGGTGGCTGGAGTCAATTCCGGAATAAAATCACTTTTATCCCGTAATTGAAGGGGCATATGTTAACACCAAAATTTGGTAAGGTAAGGAGTCTGACCTGTGGGTCCAACTCGGTGAGGAATCCGTCCGGCAGAAGGAAGGTTTCTTCAGATGAATTCGGCAGAAGAGTCTGCGGTCGGCAATTCGCTTCCGTTCGGCAAGAAAACTGTTGCGCTGATTTTGCGGGATTGCGTGGTGACGTGGCCCGAGCGGAAGGGACGAATGGATGGATAAGCGATCGCACTTAGAGATAAATTAGGTATCGAATCCATTCGAGGTCATGCTTAACAGGGTATAAATATGGACCCTGAATGTATGTAACAGACATTCGAAACATTCTCAATACAAACCGGCTTTACGCCAAACCCTAGAGTCCTTTGTCGTGTCGTCGAGTTCTTCGAGAGGGTTCATCGATCCGTCGACCTCCGTGAGTACCGGCAACCTTGTATCATGTCTAGTATCATGCGGTGGATTTAGATTTGATGCAAGTAGTCTTGTTACCATGCTTAGTGTCATGCGGTAGATTCAAGCTTGGTTCAAGAAGGTTTCTTGTTAGATCATGAGCCATGCGGTAAGCTAAGATCTAGCTCGAAGCTAGTTATCAGCTCTATTGGATTTTGGCAAGATCTAATAGATTCATTAAGTTACCCCGTGTTGCTTTGAGTTTTTACTTTGTGTTTAAATTCATGTAACACTTCTTTGCCCAATCTAGATTGGTTTGGATCGTCTTTACCTCTTTTGATGATCCTTATGCGACTCAAGTTCGTACCCATGGTTTAAATAGCACATGGATCACATGTTTCCTAATAGCCGAAACCGAATCGATCTAGGTTGTTACGTGTTGCGGGTTCGAGCTTGCCAAATCTTGTATAAATCTTGAAAGAACCGGGTATCATGCGGTAGATGCAGGTTTTAGGGTTATTTTGGAGCTAGTCATCCGGTGTATTAGATTCTGATTCAATCTGATAGATTTATCTCTTTTGGTAATGTTTGTTCCTTCTTCATGGACCCCGATTCTATTGTTCACCGTATTCGGTTATGCTTTCACGAGTAAAACATGTTCATAAGTTATGCTTTAAATATCGTATGCTTTTAGCTTTCCATACTTAGATCGCATCATGCGGTGGATAGATCTATTTGTGGATGGTGGTGTGATTTCAAACAAGTCGTATCATGCGGTGGATAGATTTGTTTGGCATCATGCTTGACGGGTTTTAAAGTACCTAGACATGCGGTAGACTAGTGCTTTGAACCTATGCATGCTTGTTTATTACATATTTATGATCATGCTTTACTTCATTTATTATTTAATGTTATTTATGCACGAGGATCGATCATGGCTTTGAGCACATGCAATTTTATCTAAATAAAGATCGATCCGTCGTCATGCTTATGTCATCTATTCGGCTATGTTACTTTTTGCACCTTAAAGCCCCCGAATGGTTTCCGGTTCGTTGCGGATAGCTCTCTATAGCTATATGTCATCTCACTTGGCTTTATAGCCGTAAATATGGAACTGTCTGGTACCACCCGGCAAGTTCCAAGCTTTGGAATTTAACTACTTTGTCTTTTGTTAATTTTCAGGGAAAATTGACTGGCACGTCTTGTGATCTCTTCGCGTGTGAATCTAGCTTGTTCGGCTTGCTGTGTGCTTGGCGTGAGGTGCAGGTTTTACGTCAACACACCGGAGCCGTCGAATCGAGTACCCGTCGCCAGTGAGCGGGGGAACTATGAAGGGCAGGAGGTTGGGACGGGCCTTGAAGGCGTCGATGGGGAGCAACGCGGTGTAGGTAAAGGCCCCTTCGGCGACGCCCGCGCAGGCTCGAGGACGCGACATCGATGGGCTTGTGCTTGGGGACGGGGACGGGGATGGAGAGGGAGGAGGAGAAGCGGCGAAGGCGCCCGAGGACGCGGTGGGGGAGTAGAGGAGTAGGGAGGTGAGCCGCCCGCCACCGTCAGAGCTCGCGCTCGTGCCCGCGCCCGGCCGGCCGGAGCTTGCACTCGCCCGCGCCACGCCCGGCCCGGACCTAGCCCGGCCCGACCGCGCACCGCTCCGCTCGGGCCTCTCCTCCGCGACTGAGAATAGTCGTGTGGCCAGAGCTCCCGTGCCGCCTCCGCACGCGACCGGGGCGCGCATCGTCGCTGCCGAAAACAGGGAGAGAGACCAGTGAGAGAGATGGCGGATTGGGAGGGAGGAAGGAGAGGCCACGACCAGGATAAAAGATAAGGGTTGAGCCACTGACGAGTAGGTCCCACATGTAAGTGGGAATAGAGGCTTTATAATTGGGGCTATTGCTGAAGTTGGACACAAGATTAGAACACCTAAAAGTTAGAGGCAGCCCCTACTCATCAAATTATGCTGGAGTTGCTTTCATGAATTCATGATTCATACAAACAGCAGGCCTCGTTTTGAAGCCTCCATGGGCGCTGCAGCCAGATCTATCACGTGAGCGAACAGTGGGATTTATGGACCGATCCGCACCATTCCCGTCTGATCCGGAACCGCTCGGTCCCATCAGAGGGAGGACGGCTGGCCGAGAAGCAAAGATCCTCCAACTGGACACGCAGTCTGTATGATGCTTGCAGTGCAGTGCATGCAGTGCAGCAGCGTGGCACCCAGACTACGCTTAGGGAATCTTGGGTGCATGAAGTACTAAATGAAGTCTATTTACAAAACCTTTTCACAGATGAGTGCAACTTTGCGCGACAAATCTAATGAGCATAATTAATTAATGGTTTGCTACAGTAATGCTACAGTAACCGTCCTCTAATCATGCGGTCAAATACCTCATTAGATTCGTCTCGCGATTTTACACAGGGCTGTGGAGGTAGTTTTAAAAACTGACTTTGTTTAATACCCTTAATTAGTGGTCAAAGGGAGGAGAAATGAATTTGGGTGGCATGGTTCTCTGATTCCTTGGGATCGGGAAGCTACTGTGTTCCGTTTGTGTTCAGTTTCAAGTAGGAGTACTTGCACACCGTTGTCATCTCACCGAGTTCTGGAGCTCACACCGTTGTCATCTCACTGAGTTCTGGAGCTCACAGGATCGAAAACACCGAATAAATCATTGTACCCAATTTCCCCCAGCTAGGATACATAATCAGCAGAGAATATAAAACTGAGCATTCTGCACTGTTAATCGGACCGACTTGTCCGTTGGAACAGAGCAGGCTACGTACCATGACGGGATTCGCGTCGCCGAGCTCGCAACGGCGACGCGCCACCAACCGAGCGGAGATCCATGTCAGCTTGCGTCGGGACCAATCCACCGGCCGTGCTCTCGAGCTGTTCGGTTGGCCGGTAGCCGATGGCCGGTGCCGGTTTGTTCCGAGAGAAGAGCACCGCCGGGCCGGTTACGGGCCGGTTGCTTCGGTGGCCGGTTTGTTCCGAGAGAAAAGTACCGTTGGTCGGTGGCCGATAAGCCAAGCGAACGGGGTGCTCGATGGCACGTTTTTATTTGAAAAATTGGCAGGAGCGCTGCCTATCATTACAAGATATAACTTGGAAAAACTCCACTCCACACATGAACTATCATGCTAAACTAACTGCAGCACGCCACCCCCGCAGGCATCCCTCCTAAGCCGGAACTCATCTTTGAGCAGATGAAACACTTCACAGTGATGCTGCAATGCCCTAAAAAATCCTCCTTCCGCTCCTTCCATAGATGCCAAGTGGTGTACATTAGGGGTGCTTTTGGCAGTGCTCCGGCTATGACTGTGGCAGCACCGGCTGTGGCTATGCTAGTGGAGCGGATTCTGTAGAGGATCTGAATCAGTTTTCACGAAACGTTTGGCAAAACAACTTCTCCTGACTGTGTAAGGTGGCTAGAGAGTAAAATGTCTGTAACGCCCTTTTCTATTTTTCTATTTCTTTTTCCTACAAATTATTGTCTCTTTTCTTATTTTTTTCTCTTCTTTTACTTCTTTTCTTCTTATCCCTCCTCCCCCCCCCCCCCCGCGGTCTCCTCCGGCCCTCCTCCTCCCCATGCCCAGATCCGGAGGGGCTCCACCTTCCCCGCGCCCGTGCCATCCACCTCTCCCCCACGCCCGAGTTGTCATCCGCTATGACCGATGTTCGCGAGCTGCAGGTCGCCTCGACCCGCTCCGTCATGGACCATGCTCGCAATGGATCTCCGCCGGGACCAACGCCTGCGACCTGCAGCCCCCGTGCACCAGCTCCACCGGGCGCGGCGGCACCACCTCCAGCCCCTCTAGCCGGCGCCGGCGGCAGAGAGATAGAAATGCTGGGTGAGCATGGTGGCAATTTCGTGGTTAATTCGGCGAAGTCCAGGGGCATTTTGGTAGGCCGGGGGGGCATTCAGGGGACGGAGCCGGGGAAGCTACAAATTTCGGCTCCGTGTCCGCATTTTGGCTCCAAAGACTGGGATTTACGGTGGCTTCTCCGTAGGAGCTATTTTTGGGACATGTTTGGCACGGCTTCTCTACTTTGGGAGCTGCTCAGGAGGCCCTACCAAACGGACCCTAGGATACCTTGCACAGCTCGCTTGATTTGCCTAGTGTGTTGACGAATTTCACCAAAGCTCCATCGACAGATTGAGAGATGGCACCTGAACAACACCTCCACCGATCCACCTAGAAACCAAGTCCCAGACTTCTCTGGCGTAGACACAATGCAAGCACAAATGAGAAGCCGTAAGATCTTCTTCAACCTGATACAAGATCTACTTCCTTCGCCATGGATTCTCCCTCCTTGGATTTCTCGCCTAGAATCTACTTCGCGGATGAGGTACGCTCCCGTTTTGGCCTATCCGTGTGTTCTCCTTCACCGGATGATGTGGCCAGTTTCTGGCTCGTTGTGGCTTTCAGTCGATCTAAGTTCCGCCTCAGCACGTCCTCGGTTGGGCGTATTCTACAATCTGTCCTGGGCGGGTCTGCTGATCTCTTCTCTGTGGTAGAATTAGAACAACAGCTTTTCAAGTTCTCGGTTCTTAATCGCTTAGTTGGTTTGCATGTTTATGCGCTCAAATCTTTTGCCTGTGAGGACCATGTGTGGTTCGAGGACCGGTGGATGGTTGCTTCCTTGTGTGATGAGTGATTGACAACGTTGTGTGGACTGATTCTTGGCTAAGTATTGCAGGTGCAGGTTGCGGCTTGACTGGTGTTGGTGCAGGTGAAGAACAAGCACGAAAGGTCGTCGCCCGTGAGGCCTCCAGGTGTGGAGAAGACAACTAGGCTTCGTTCGAGGGACCCGGTGGCCAGCGGGGTCAAGTGCGGGCTGCATGGTGGCATGAACAGCAAGATGAAGTCATGGACGGTTTCTTGGTTGAGCCTCAAAACCAAGGTCGAGCCGGAACTACATGGGAGCCGAGTCATGAGTAAAGATTGGCAGAGGCTACACCGAGTTCGCGGGGTTTCCGGTGGTTCACCAGAAAACCACTGGGTTCCTTGGTTGATCCACAAAGCCAAGACCGAAGAACCGAAGACGGAGGCTGCAAGAGCGGCCGGACCGGTCCGACCGGTGGGTCCGACCGGCCCGGCGGTGTGCGACGAAGCAGTCCAGAGACTTCGAAGCGGAGGACATGCGTCGGGATCGCATGGCTTGCGTCGAGGCTACGCAGGGTGCGGTCGTCGGGCATCCGTCCGATGGAGAAGACATGAAGACTTCCAAATCCTCCCTTGAGGGGCTTGTATCCCTAGTTGTTAGGAAAGGGCATTTTAGACTTTCGGTTGCCTCCATATAACCCAAGAGGTGAGAGGATGGCAGCCAAGCTTTGAAACCCTAGTTCATTTGCTTTCCTATTTTCCCTTCCTATTTTTCCTTAGAATTTCCATAGGACTAGCTTGAGAGCTTCATGGTGAGATCTTGTGAGAGGGTTGGATGATCGGGCGACAAGCTAGATCTTGTATGAACCTTTGTTGCATGTATAGATGATTCGGTGTGGTTACTCAAGGTTTGGATGTGTTGTTCCCGGTTGTTCTTGGTGGTGATTTTCGGAGCCCTCTCTAGGTGATTTCTTTGGGTTGTTTTCAGGACCTTTCTCTTGGGGATTTGATGGGGGAAATTTGTGGGAACCCTTCGTGGTTCTTTGGGCTGTGATTCCCCTCCCAAATCCGTGAGTAAAGGGGCTCGATTTTGGGGTTTTCTGAGTTCTAGGGTTTGCGGTGTTCTTGGCGGGATTTCTTCGATTCCTCCTTTTTGGACAAGTTTTGGTGGGATTAAACTTGGCTATGGACTCCTCATGAGGTGTTTCTAATATCCCCAAAGTCTTGTTCAAGTATGTGGAGCGATTTGGGAGATCGAGGTTTGGTTTTGGGGAGTTGACCCGCGGGTGCTGTTCATCCCGAGCTGCCCAGGCTACACCGGTCTGACCGGTGCTCTCGACCGGTCTGACCGGTGCAACCCTCGGTGGGATTTTGCTCGGGTGAACGTCTGGGTGTGTTCGTTGTTGTCCTGTGTTGGGGTTGTTTCGAGTTTGGGTCAGTTTGGAGGTCGGTTGGCCTGTTTGGTGCTTTGGGGGCTTTCAGGCTGTGACCGGTCTAATTGGTGTGTCTCACCGGTCTGAAGGGTGTGAAGTCACTTAGTGAAAGTTGCCTAGTATCACCAGCAGGGACCGGTCTGACCGGTGGTGCTCACCGGTCTGACCGGTGTTGGTCTGTAGACTCGAGGTTTGGTGTTCTGCTGCGTTCTCGGGTCGGAAGGTTGGGTGTTGGTTCCTAGGTCCAGTGGCACTCCAGTGGCTACGTGGGCTTGGCCAACTTGGGTAGTGAGTCGGAGACGTGTGTTGGAAGCCGCTTTCATCTTGTTGGAGTTTCCTTCTCCTTCGAGAAGAATTTTTATCGGCTCCCATTCACTCCCCCCCTCTCTGGTTCGCCGTATCGGTCCTTCAGCCTGTGAGTCTTTCAAATTGTTCTTCCATCTCTGGAATCCCAATGGTTTAGCCTTGGCAAGAATTTCCTCAAGATCGGACTCTGGTCCTCGCTGTGACTGGACCATCAAACATTCCAAAAAACAAAAAAACCTACGGTGAAACATTTTGGCTCAGATGTTTCGGGCACTAGTACAATGCCTAAGAATTGTGGTTCCGGTACAAGCTCGGTTTTCTTGAGGATTAATTTCAATTTAGTCCCTGATCGATTTCTGAAGCCTCATCAACCTGCGAGTTCTTCGTGTGGCGTCAATCATACCCCGTGTTTTCAGCCACATTCAAATTTTAAACGTCCAGCCTTGACCTTTCTCTCGGGCGCAAATCGTATCCCTATTGGCAGGCAAAGGCCCACCAGCCCATCGAAAGGGTCACCTCGGCCCAGCTGCTCGTATGTTTTTCCAATGGTCATTCTAGGCCTGATTGCCTCTCTAGCATCAGGTGCAGCTTGTGCTTTCGTTTGGGACATGTAGCAATTTCTTGTCGGTTCCCACCTCGATTCCCAAGTCTTTCGAAGGACAGGATCTTTTCTTCTCATCTCCGCACGAATATTTGGGATCCAGCCCTTCTTCCTACCTGGTTCAGGCAAAACTTGTCACAGACAGGTGGGGACGCTCCTCCAAAGGTGTTCACCCCTGCCTCTTCAGCTTCGATCCCGTGGCGTTTACCAGAGGAGCCCTCTTTCTCTGTTTCCTCAACTCAGTTTCCTTCCGAGAGCTTTGATAATCTCGTCATCCCAGATTTAGAGCTCAACCTTGGCATCCCAAATCCACATTCAGCTTCCCTTCCTCCTCCACCGCCGCTGCCACTGCCGCTCTCTCATTCCTATGAGTTTCCGCCTGGTGGTGAGTCGCCTCTGTAAGAAAACCCCGTCGACGAAGCTACAGTGTTTCTTTCCCCAGCTGACGGTGCCAACCGCATGGCTTACCAGTTTGTTGATCCTACTCCGTTCATCCAAAGGGGCTTCCAGCGGGTGATGGTTCCCAACAGAAGGTCAATGTCTCGTGTCATCCTTGGAAGGCCGGCTAGAAGAAACCCCAATGTGGCAATAGTGACGATTCATCCGACGCCCTAGCATCAGTTAGCCTTTAATGTTATCCGTGATGTAATCCATGAGTTCCTTCGAGGTCAGGCACGTGTGGGCTACACGTACATTCAACAGTGTCCTTTTGGTCGGGCTTTTGTAAAGTTTAATTATTTTCATGATTGTGACCAGTTGATTCACAATAGCCCTCACCAATTTGGGGATGTGCAAATTTCGTTTGTGGAGCATGATAGAGGGGCTAATCATAGAGCTGTTACTTTAAACTATGAAGTGTGGCTTATGCTTTTAGGAGTAAATATTGATTTCTGGTCAGACATACAAATCAACAAAATATTGGGGGGTCATGGTCAGGTCATTGCTTGGGAAGAAGACCCTAATCATGTTGCTAGGGTCCTTGTTAAAGCTAGGGTGGTTAGTCTAGAAGAAATTCCTTGGTTCATTGTGTCAACAGAAGGACCTGGCTTTAATGGGGACTCCTGGACTATACAAACAGAGATTATTCAAGCAAACATGCTGGGAGGATTGGCTGCAGATGAGGACTTCCCACCTTTAGAAGTTCAGCCTGAATTTTTTCAGTTGTTTGGGATTGGTCAACAGGCTCAAGATCCTTTTCTACCCCAGCAGAATCTAAATCAGCAACAGCATGAGGAAAATGTTCATGGATGCCAGCAAGGAGGTTCGAATCATCATATTCGACAAGCTAATGCAGGGCCTCAGGGAGATTGGGCCTTATGGCCACCAGCTCTAGATGCAGCCCAAGTGCAGCAACATCCCCAAGTGGTTCTAGCTCTTCAGGCCCAACAACAACCACAACAACCTCTGAATTTTGATCTCAATGAACCTCTTATTGATGATGATCCTGGAATGGTGGACAATATTTTTCTTGTCCTTGGAAATGCTCCTCAACAACAGGCCCAACCATTGAATGAAGATGTTATCATAGCCAGCAGTGACTCTGAGGGAGCAGTAGAAGAGGAGCCTCAGGTTGCACAAGAAGCTGCTTTGCCTGATGTGCAAGTTTTTATCCTAATGGCAGTTGGGGTACCCCTTCAGTTTATTCCAGATGAGATTTAGGAGAATGAACTAATGGACCTAGATGATTTGAATGAAGTCAACAATCAGCAAGGTGCTAATGCCTTGCATGTTGGTATGGCCAGGATTATCCAGTCAGAAACTGATTCAGTGTTTGTGAGCAGGCAGATAGATTTCCCACAGCCAAGATCAGATTTCTTCAGGCAAAATCCAGAAGCCATCAGGCTTTGGGCCAAATGCTTTGCTCCTGGGCCAGGAGTTTATGTTGTGCATGTCCCAGCAAAGTGGGCTGATTTCTTCACTTTATTGCTTTCCAGCCCAACAACCTTTCAGTGGGCTAAGGAATTTTTGAGCTCCTCAGCTCTTCCCTTCCTGACAACAGTTAAATCCTCTTCCTACATTCCTTTCAGTTTGCCTTCTGCTGCTCCAAGTCTAGGACATCAGCTTTGCACCAAAAATTTGTCTGGCCCAATCTGTTTCGAGGAGCCTAGCCTCACTCCTCCAGGACACTCCACTTCGAAGCCCACCACAGATTCTGATGATGTAGCTCAAGAAGTAGCTTAAGATGTAACCCTGTCACCAAACAAATCTCTTAACATTGTTTCCCCATCCACACCCCTAGAAGAACTTACATCAAAGATTGCCATATCACCTGGACTCTGGTCTTCTCCTCTGTTGTCCTTAGCTGCAAAAGGCAAAGCTCCAGAAAAACTAGTGGACACTCATGCAAGGAGAAGCATAAGGCAGAAAGGTTTGCACAAAGGATACAAGGTCTCTCTGTGTACCAACAACAACTACTGGGATGCTCAATGGATCCCCCCACTCTGTCTTACTCTGTTATCAGGAACCTTGGTGCCACTTTCTGCAAGATTGCACCGAGCAAGCTTACTGATGAAGAGCTCAACCTTTCTAAGAAGGCTTCAACTCCTGGTGGAAAGAAGCAGGTAAGGAAATCAATCAAGGACCTAAACAATGATGGACTGGAGAAGAAGTTAAAGAAGAAGGCAAAGAAGTAGTCTGTGGTGGCACCTTTGCTAGAAGTCAATGTCTTTTGTCAAGTTTCAGACTTGTTTCACTTTGGGCTCTGTAATAAATATTTTAGCTTTTGGGATCCTTGTTCTTCTCTTTTTGAACTTCATGTATGTTATTCAGTACATGTCGCTAATTGATTCTCAAAAGGTTTCCAATGAATGGTCCTAATCATTTCAGACAGTGGACGGTTCTTTGTTGGATTGTCAAGGGCTTAAATGCCAGAGAAAAATGGGATGCTATTCGAGATAGAATAGTTGAAAGTGGATGTGATGTCATCTGTTTGCAGGAAACCAAAAAGGATAATTTTGATTTGCAGTTCATTACAAAGTTCTGTCCACCAATATTTGATACTTTTGAACTTTTGCCCTCTGTTGGTGTCTCAGGAGGTGTAATCACCATCTGGAAGTCAACAACTTTTTCTGGAACTCTAGCTTTTAGAAATGAATTTGGAATTTCAATTGATTTCCAATCAAAGCATGATAACTCAGAATGGATCTTAACTAATGTCTATGGTCCATGCACATCAGAAGGGAAACATCTTTTTCTTGGTTGGCTGAAAAGTATTGAAATGCCAGAGGAGACAAATTGGTTAATTGTTGGAGATTTCAACCTAATAAGATATCTAGAGAATAGAAACAAGCCTGGTGGTGATCTAAATGACATGCTGTTATTCAATGAAGTTATAAGTTCACAGGGATGGGTTGATTTACCACTACATGGAAGAAAATTTACTTGGTCTAACAAGCAAAGTTCTCCTCTTTTGGAATGCCTGGACTGGTTCTTCACCTTAGCTTCTTGGACACTTAATTATCCCAACTCTACTGCTAAAGCTATGAATATGGAACCATCTGATCATGTGCCTTGTTTGATAAACATCAGTACTAACATCCCAAAATCACACACCTTCAGGTTTGAGAATTACTGGTTGGAGCATGATCAGTTTATGGAGGTGGTAGCAAATGGTTGGAATATTCCTGTTCAACACCAAGATGCAGCAAAAATTTTAACAGCCAAATTCAAAAATCTCAGAAGGGTTCTAAGAGCCTGGTAGGCACAACTCTCCAGCCTCAAGGCCAATATCACTAATGTCAAAGTAGTTCTTATCTTCTTGGAAATTTTGGAGGAATGCAAAGATCTTTCTTTGATGGAATGGAATTTCAGGTTTCTGTTACAGGAAAAATATAAGTCTTTGTTACAACAACAAATGGTTTACTAGAAACAAAGAGGGACAATTAAGTGGGTTAAACTTGGTGATGAAGGAACAAAATTTTTTCATGTCAATGCTTCAATCAGGCAAAGAAGGAACTTGATAACTTCCTTAAAAGATGCTAATGACCAACCACACTCAGATCATCCCACAAAAGCCAACATCCTGTGGGAGACATTCAAAGATAGACTTGGAACAACTGACAATCCTGATATGTCATTCAATTTACATGAACTCTTATAGAGGGTTGAGAATCTGGACTTCTTAACTCAACCTTTCACACATGAGGAAATAGATTTTGTGGTCTCTAACTTACCACATCTCCAGGTCCAGATGGCTTTAACACTGACTTTGTGAAAAAGTGTTGGTCAATCATCAAATTTGACTTTTACAGGCTTTGTGATGCATTCCACTCGGTATCCGTCTGTTTGGAAAGTATAAATGGATCACATATTACTCTTCTTCCAAAAGTGGATGCTCCTTCAAAAGTTTCTGATTTCAGACCTATCTCTACTCAACACTTCAATCAAGATCATCACAAAGCTCCTAGCAAACAGGTTGCAACAGTGTATCATGAAGCTTATTCACCAGAATCAATATGGTTTCATCAAATCCAAGACTATCCAAGATTGTCTAGCTTGAGCCTTTAAAAATATGCACTTATGTCACAAGTCAAAAAAAGAACTGATTATCTTAAAATTAGATTTTGAAAAATCTTTTGATAGGATTGAGCATCAAGCGATGTTGCAAATGATGGAGCATAAGGGATTCAATCAGAAATGGTTACAATTTGCAAATGATGGAGCATAAGGGATGCAATCAGAAATGCTTACAATGGATGAATTTGATCTTCAACTCTGGAAAATCAGATGTTCTTCTAAATTGTGTGTCCGGAAAATTTTTTCATTGCAAAAGAGGAGTAAGACAAGGTGACCCCCTGTCACCATTGCTCTTTGTTTTAGCAGCTGATTTCCTTCAAACTCTCCTCAACAAAGCCAAAGATCAGAACTTATTACATCTGCCAATCCATCTAAACTCCACTTCAGACTTTCCAATCTTACAATATGCTGATGATACACTTATCATTATGGAAGCTTGTGCCAGGCAGTTAATTTTCCTCGAAGCCTGCTACAAACTTTTGCAAGCTCATCAGGTCTTAAGGTCAACTACTCAAAATCAATGATGGTGCCTATCAATGTGGATGACCAAAAAATGCAAATCTTGGCTAACACCTTGGGTTGCTCCATAGGTTCTATGCCTTTTACCTATCTAGGTTTACCTCTTGGGACAAGCAAGCCCAAAGTTGTGGACTTTCTACCTTTAATCTCTAAGTGTGAAAGGAAGATGTCCAGCACGTCAACATTTTTTTCACAGGCAGGAAAACTTCAATTGACCAATGTTGTTTTCTCAGCGTTGCCTACCTTTCACCTTTGCACTTTCAAGATGCACAAAACAATCATCCATCATATTGATAAATATCGTGAACATTGTTTATGGAGGGGAGCAGATATAAATGATAAAAAGCCACTGAAAGCTGCATGGTTAATGGTGTGTCTTCCCAAAAAATATGGAGGCCTGGGAGTTCTACATTTGGAAACTTACAATGAAGCTCTTCTCCTCAAAAATTTGCACAAGTTCTTCAACAAAGTCAATATACCTTGGGTACAATTAATCTGGGAGAAATATTATGCTAATGGGAGACTGCCAAATCACACCTTAAAAGGATCTTTTTGGTGGCGAGACATTCTACGGTTACTAAGTAAATTCAAAAGTCTGGTCACCATTTCTGTTCATAAGGGTGACACCCGTTTCTTATGGCAAGACATGTGGGGAAGATCCATACGAAGTCAAGGTTTTCCACAACTTTTCTCGTTTGCAAAGATTACAAACATTTCAGTGTGCAGAGCTGCAGGAATTTCAGACCTGAATCAACTCTTTCATCTACCAATTTCGACAGCGGCATTTCAACAGCTTCTAGTTCTGGCATAGGACCTGGCTGACCTTTCTATGGAACAGGAACAAAATGATGTTTGGACATACTCTTGGGGTTCCACCATTTACTGTCCCATGAAAGCTTACAAGGTATTATTAGGTCCAAGGCAAGTTCATCCTTGTTTCAGTTGGCTCTGGAAAGCATTTGCGCAAAAGAAACATAAGGTCTTCTTCTAGTTGCTCCTAAAGGACAGACTTAGCACAAGGAACATTTTAAGAAGGAAAAACAGAGCTCTTCCATCCTATGACTGTGTGCTTTGTCAGCTGCAATTAGAAGAAACTCTTGAACACTTGTTCCTCTGTTGTCCCTTTGCTATTAGCTGCTAGAACCTACTGCACCTTACGATTCTAGGAGGTGATCCCTTCCAAGTCCTCCAATCTTTCAAGTCACAGCTTAATGTTGCCTTCTTCATGGATGCTATTATCATCATGTCCCGGATAATATGGATGGCCAGAAATGACTTAATTTTCAAAGGGATTAATCCTACTCTACAAGCAGCTCAGGAAAGATTCAAGAAGGATTTTGCCTTAGTTATCCTAAGAGCAGAAGATAGTGATAAGCAACATATGTCTTTATGGTTACAATCAGTTATGTAATCTTTTAAATTTCTTTCAATCTTTTTTTCCTGATGTACTTGTATAACCTTTTTTTTCTTTAATATATAACCAGTAGGGGTAAACCCCCTCCCGTTTCCTAAAAACAAATGAGAAGCCGACTCTGGGGCTTGATCACACAGGACACAGACCAAGTTGCGGAGCCAACTTTCCTAAAAAAAAGTTGCGGGACCAATTTCTGGCAATGAGGCGATCAGTAGTGAGAATTTTGCACTGAATGAGCAGCAAGTAAGACTAACTCCAGCAGCTTACTCATCTACACACACATACTCAAAATGAGGGAAAAATATACACTGGGCATGTTTGGATGGGGGTGTTAGTGTTAGTTTGAAGCAAACTAACACCAAAACTAACACTTTTCATCCAAACACATGTGTTAGTTTGGTGTTAGTTGGAACTAACACCCTCAAAAAACTAACACCTCCAAGAGGTGGTAATTGGTGTTAGTTTGGTGGACCCCACCCCTTTTCTCTCTCCCTCTCCTTTTTCAAATGATTGGAAAAGTTACTTTAAATGCAAACTAACACCTCCATCCAAACATCCAAGGTGTTAGTTTTTTATGTGTTAATTTGGAGGTGTTAAAAACTACCACTACCACTAACACTAACCTATACCATCCAAACATGGCCACTGTAGTCCCTCCAGCAGCTCGCCCACCTTCCTCTTCATAATGAAGACAGCGGCCTCCGGATGCTCGTCCTCGCGTACCTCTCTCCTCTCCCTCATCTTTTTTTCCAACGGTCGGTCACCTCTCTCTCTATGTGTCATGCCCGCGCCTCCCCGCCAACCTCCGCGCCTCCGCCCCCGCACGACCGTCGCCGCGCAGATCCCGTCCGCTGCTCGCCGCGTCGGGGCTGCCCCTACCCAGCGTCGGCCACCGCCCGCACCACCGCAATGCATATCCAGTGGGGGCGGAGGATCCGACAAAGGCGCTCCACGGCGCGGAGGGGCTCCCCGGCGCTGGCGGACGGCTTCAAGGCGGCGGCGTACGGGCTCATTCGATCCGCGGTGGGGCTCCCTCGATCCGCGGCGGGACCTCCTCGATTCGGCGTCCGCCGTCCGCTCGTCGCACAGGCCGTCACCTCCAACAGCAGCAGCTCCGCCCGTCCGGTCTTCATCGCGGCCCGCCTCATCTCCGCCTGTTCGCCGCCCGTCGCGGCGGATCCGGTAGCTGGCTCCTCCATCGACCGCCGTCCCGCGAGCCAACGGTAGGATGCAGAAGGGGATAGGTGTGAATTGCTCTGGGCGTTGCTTTGTGGGGGATGGGTTTCTTCTCTCTCCCCTCCCTCGTGAGGTGGATTTGAAGGTGGCTATGGGTATGCTTGCTGTGGATAGTCTAAACAGGCGATGCTTCCCCTCCGCTTGCGGATGGCACGGAATGTGGAGACGCCGTGTGGGGGTGGCTCGTGAGCGCCCGGGCCCTCCTCTGTGCCTAGCAGGTGTGGTGCGAGTGCGAGGGCGAGTGCCAGACCTAACAGGTAGCAGGTAGCCTAGGTTGGTTGGTCGGCTAGGGCCATCGAGCTCCGTCACCATCCGGCTCTGGCCCGGTGGAATGATCCGAGTGGAGATACCGGTGAGAAAGCAGCAGGGCCCGTGACCATCCCGTGGCAAGAGAATTTTTTTTGGAATGAACGAACTGTTAGCTGCAAGCTTCGAGCATGAATTGTAATAAGCGGGTACGGATTTGCTTAGAACGCATCGTCGCAGCTGGTATGGCAGTATGGCACGATCGCTAGCCAACACAGGCGTCGCGATCGCGCACGAAAAAGTCCACCCGAGGAGATAAGTGGCCCATCATCTCGATCCAAATCGTGATTAACAATGCATATGGCCGCGATCGCAAGCTAGCCAGCCGCCGGCTCTGGCAATTGATGCCATCTCATTTTCCCCGAACCAAACCAACGGCCAGGACGCCAACTTGCTTGCCAATCGCAGGCGTCGTCCGCCGGGGGTGGTGGCCGCGAAAACGAGCTGGGAGCGGTTAAAAGGGGGCAAAAAAGGGTGGGGCGCCGCGAGCGGAGGCAAACAGGCAGGCAAAGCCTAAGCAAGCCGGGGCGGAGCGCGAGAGGCGAAGGCGACGCGACGCGAGGAGAGGGAGGCGGGCGCGGGCGGGGGGAGGCGCTGGCGGTGGCCTGCCATGGTTATAAAAAGTAACGGGGCGCGGCGCGGGTAGAAACCGGAAGGCCCGCGGCTCCCCCCATCTTCCCTCCCCGTCCCGCACAAACCCCACGGCGCCGCCGCCGGCGCGGCGAGCTTCCTTCCTTCCTTTCCCCCCGGTCCGCGCGGGCAGGGAGGCAAGGCAGGCAGGGCACGCGGCAACCACGTGGGGGCACGCGGCGTGACTCGCCACCACCACCCTATGCTCTGTCTGTCCTCGCCCGCAGGGTAAGGTATGTGGAATCGATTCCTGCTCCTTCCTGTTCCGCCTCTAAGCACGCGCCCTCGCGCTTTTTTGGTCCGCGCCCGCCCTGCCTCTGCGTTTGCTTCGCCGCGCCGCGTTGCTTTGCTTGCTCGTCGGGATTTTTGGCCCCGGATCTGCGCACCAGGCGCTGGATCTGGGCGGCGGTCGGGCGCGCCGCCGGTGGCTCTTGCGTGATGCTGTGTTTTCTGTGGTACGGTGTTTTGGATCTGTTTCATTGGATTAGTTGATTTGTCTTAATGTCGGAAAAGGTCCCCTTTCTAGCTTCATCCAGGATGGTAAAAGTCTCCCTTTTTTTAATCTCTTCAAGGATGATTAAATGTTGCTTTTCGTTCGGAGAAGGTTTACATTGCGATGAAGGGTCAATGCAGGTTGTCTGCCCCATGTTCCAGCTTAATGCTAGCATTTCCTGTTTCCCATGTTCCAGCTTAATGCTAGCATTTCCTGTTTCGGGGTGGTTGTATGTCCTTGACTGTCTTTGCACGATGAATTGTTGTCGCCGCTAATTGTCTGATGGAACCACTTTCTATGTTTTTTTTTTGTATTATACCATCGTTGATTGCCATGCTGAATTGTTAATGCAACTGATAGAAAAGAAGCTAGGTTTGTTATGCTAATGTGCATATCCATAGTTCTCATGTTCTAGATTGGTAATAAATCATCTTCCATTTAGCTACAAATGCAGTTATACTGGTTCTCCCATGGGCGCGATCTTCACTTCTTTAGCATGTGCATATGAATGTGGCCTTGCTAGCAAACACGTGGTGGATAATAATTTCATTATTTTTCATAAGAGAAAATGTGCCTTTTTATTTTTATATTCTGATTATGTTTTATTCTCATAGTAGATGGATTCATTGTGCAACACTTTTATCTTGCATTGGTAGCTGTGAATGTTGCAAGTTTAATGAGTGTAGACTGTTTGAAACTGGTTGCATATGGTACCTACTGGAAAGCTGTGTGTGGATGATTTTAGTTCCTTTTGCATATTTCATGTCCATCATACGTGCAAGAATAGCACCTGTAGATACTGCAAAGCTTTCTGACTTAAATTGTGACTAGATTGCACCAGAGGTGAATTTGGGAGCTTGAAGTGTTCATCCGAGACATGGAAAAAGTGGTCTGCCGGGCATATCTCCTTCAATGCAAGCAATTCTTTTCGAAAGAAACACTTGATTGGTGTGCCTTTGCTCGTGGGAACACCCATCTCTCCTCTCTGGTGAACTACACATAGCAGCCATATGCCCGTCTATGCTCAGCAGCAAGCAGGCCGGTGTGATCTTTTCCTGAAGTTATATTTCAATGTATGCCAGACATCTACATGTAACTCCACCAATTTGCTCTTCATTTCTTTTGTGTTACTGTGCTGTGCATTTTGGGTTCTCATTTTCCTCTCTTCCTACCAGCACATCAAATCCTGAAAAGCTTCTTTTCAAGTAGATGGTGATCATATAAGTGGGTACGCACATCTTTCTGCACTTTGCCACATACATTGGCTTACTTGACATGTTCTGAATTTCATTTCTTGTTTGCCAGGGTATTAATCTTTGCTACATTCAGCAGACATCTCTTGCTGCCCTAGTTAGTTGTTTTGTTTGAGTACCATTTGAGGTCCGGGCTCAATCCTCGCTACATTTTGCAACTCCAAGGTTGCAACGGGTTTGTAGTGGAACAGAATCTTACACACTGAGGTATTTTGTTATCTTTCGAAGCTTATCAAACCTTACTGATTATTTCTCTGCTCTAAAACTGCCAATTGACTGAAACAAGTATCTTGTTTGCTATTGCAGACAAGAGATTGCTCAGCCTAACTTGGTTATTCTGAAGGGAAAAACTTGCACAAGGCAGCTGGGGTACCTAACAATGGATAGGTAACTTTTGTATCGACTGGCTATTTTACATTGCTTTTTTTCCTTTATAGTTCTACAGATATTCTATTTTAGGTTGCTTTGCCTTATAACATGTCTTCTTCAGATTCAAGTTGATAAAGGAAGTTGGTGATGGGACTTTCGGGAGTGTATGGCGTGCTATAAATAAACAGAATGGTGAAGTTGTATGTATCTGAAGATTTTTTTCTATAAATTTTTTTACAGTGAGCTCTGAATGAAATAACAATAATGTGAGAATTTTTTCTTGCTAAATTAGGTTGCTGTTAAGAAAATGAAGAAAAAGTATTATTCTTTTGAGGAATGTATGAGTCTGCGTGAAGTAAAGGTATTTTAGACCAGTGATGTGTTTTCTGACATCTTATTTTTTCTATGTTCTCTCTGACATTTCTTTTTCTATAAGTCTTTACGGCGCATGAATCATCCTAACATTGTGAAGCTCAAGGAGGTTATCAGGGAAAATGATATATTATACTTCATAATGGAATACATGGTAATTATGGTGTTTTTTGTAGCAAATATTCAACTGCCCCATTATTGTGCTCTTGTTGAATCAGAACCCTTGTTTTTTCAGGAGTGTAATCTCTACCAACTTATGAAAGATAGGGTCAAACCTTTCCCGGAGTCTGAAGTCCGCAACTGGTGCTTTCAGATTTTTCAGGCTCTTGCTTACATGCATCAGAGGGGCTACTTTCATCGTGACCTAAAACCTGGTTGGTTCTTGTGTTTTTGTCACTATTCAGTTGAGATGTTTCCATAGCCTGTTAGAAACTAGTCCAATTGGTGACAACTTTCTTTTCTTTTCTTTCTTTTTTTTGTATTTTGGACATATGTTACTAATACACAACTTTGGCTGCTTGTCTTTTACAATGTATGGGGGTGGTCTAGTAAATTCACAATACTCCATATATATTTCCTCTAAGCTAAGATACCCCCACATTGTGGGATACAGAAGTTGCAGTAACAACAAACAAGAGTAGAAGAAATGCTTTTATTGAAATATATTCATGAAACCTACTTTTGAAAACAAATCTGCTCATATCATTTTCAAATGTTTAATCTTACCTCATACAAAAATGTTATTTAATGCTGAAGTTCAGATCATAACAAAAAAATATACTTTCTTGTACTAAGGGAGTATTGCATCAAAATCTGGATTCTGGAGCACAATCATGCTTTACTCATAATTGCATGACCTTGATTGCGCAGAGAATTTGTTAGTTAGCAAAGATCTCATAAAGCTAGCAGACTTTGGTCTTGCAAGGGAAGTCTCATCAGTGCCACCCTACACAGAATACGTCTCAACTCGCTGGTTAGCACTTGACACTCTTCAAACTAGACACCCAAAGCACACATCAATAAAAAAGGAAACAGTCCTGTCTTTTCTTTTGTTGACCGGTGTTTGAATGTCCTAGGTATCGAGCACCGGAAGTTTTGCTCCAGTCATCTGCATATGATTCTGCAGTTGGTATGAAAATAGTTACTGTTTTCTTAGCTTTTTAGGCTATCCATGGAACCAGCTTAACTGATAAATTGGCATGTCTTCCCTTTGCGAACTTGTAGATATGTGGGCTATGGGTGCCATAATGGCTGAGCTGTTGACACTCCATCCTCTTTTCCCTGGCACCAGGTAAATTGACTATGTATGCTGGTTTTGTTGGGTGCTTTCTTGTTGGTGGCACCTCAATGATAGAGTGCACACTAAAAGTTGTCTGTTGATATATCTCGATTTTCAGTCCAGTCTTGAATATTTTTGAGGCAAGATTTAATATATTTTGGTTTATTATCTGTCTAGATGGTTCTGCAGATTCCTAACCCCTCATTTCAATTAAAATAATTATATATTTTGTTCTCTTTTCTCTTCATGGTTTTTTTCTTATCGCTTCTTAATTTCACAATTTAGTGAAGCGGATGAGATTCACAAGATATGCAATGTTATTGGTAGTCCAGATGAGCAATCTTGGCCCCAAGGATTGTCTCTTGCAGAAGCCATGAAATATCAGTTCCCACAGGTCAACATTTACTGGTTTCTTTCCTCTCTGATACTGTCTCAAGTCCAAATCATGTGCCCACATAGAATGATGCAGCCAGTGTGTGAATCTAATAATAAAAGTAGAGTTTCCAAAATAATACATTTTCTGAATAATAATTTTTAGGTTTAAAAATTATTTTTCACTAAGTTGGTGATCAAATTGTGTTTAAGAACTGGGACACTATCCAAAACAATGCTTATTTGTCAATGTAGGTGTTATCAGATTTCTCCTGGTGATACTTTATTTTGGATCTTGTTTATTGCGACAAATGAAAAATACATAACACGTTACTTGAGACAGCCTAAATTGTTAGAATCTGTTATCCTGTAATAAGTTTTTCTTGGATGTCCATTCATCTATATGTTTATATGCAGATCAAAGGCAATAAACTATCGGAAGTGATGATATCAGCTAGTAGCGAGGCAGTCGACCTCATCTCAGTGAGTTCCACATTTATATACCTTTGATGGTATATCATTCGATCATTGCATTAGTTGATTGCTTTTATTTTCTTTTGAGATCTTGCAGTCACTGTGCTCATGGGATCCTTGCAAGAGACCAAAGGCCACAGAAGTCCTCCAGCATACCTTCTTTCAGGCAATATTTTTTCTTCACCATTTCCATTGACAAGATGCTGCTCTTTCTCCTCAGCAGTGTAATCTGTGTTCTGGTTGCCAACTTTTAGGGTTGTACATACGTTCCACCACCTGTCCGGTCGAAAGCTTCAGCACCTCCTAAAACTCCTCCATGTGGTTAGTTAACAGACTAGTTTTTTGCTGGGTAGCTAATACATGTAGGATGCTCTTGTTTTATCTGTTCTTGGTTCATTTGTTTTAGTTGGATCAAAAGGAGTTTCAGAGAACAATGTTGCTCGAAGATTCTCAACTGGAACTCTATCCACGATGAAATCTCATAGCACCGCATCCACAAAATTAAATAGTTTATCTAAGACTGGTAATATTTCTTGTCTGTTTCTTTAATTTGGCGGAGTAAGCCAGCATAACAGCCTTGTAGAGTGTATTTTGATTGTCTATTTCATTACTGGCCTTACAGGTGTCCAAAGAAAACTTCACATGGATCGTCCTTCCCCGCAGAAGAGTACCAGACCAACAGAGAACAGCAATAAACTAACTACAAATCGGGTACCGGCTCGGAATAGCCCAGGCAAGTCTCCTATAAATAGTTGCCTTGTCCAATTCCCTGCATGGCATTTGGGTTTTGATTGTTAGAAATATCCTTTTTTTCTTGGGATTGCAGGGAATCCTGTACTTAGGCATTCACGCAGTTTGCCCGAAACTGGACGGGGAACAATACAAAAGGTCTCGTCAATTACAGAGAAACTATCACATATGTCGGTGACATCCAGAACACGAAGCACTCTGAAGCCTGCTGTGCCGATGTTGAAGGCCGGACATGGCAAGTCGGACTTCCTCGGGAAGTCTGATGATATCCCTCCAGCAAAGAGGCTGACACGAAAATTGGTCAGCTAAATGAGGACATGTCGAGCGAAATATTGGTGAGCTGCAGGAGAGGTATAGAGTATACTGCACAAAACCAGTGTGCGGAAGAGGATGGCAGCAGTGTGGTGGTTCCGTGAAAGTGTGCCATCTTCCTAGTTTTGATGCATTCAGGCGACATACATGGTAGATTTGGTTGCAAATTCAGCTGTAGAGGTCTCAAGCCTGCTGACCTCACCCACTTCTGGGCCTGTTGATCTGCTTTTTGCCTGCCTCAAGTTTGCCCCCATGTTTTAATAAGCATGATTGTGCTATTAATTTGATTTAGTTTGTCATGCGATGTTTCTTGCGCGTGTTCTGTCACAAACAGTTTGTTTATATGCACATTAACAGTCTGTAAGTCCTTGGAGCCCTACAAGGGGAGAACATATGGTTTGAATGTACAGTGCACAAGCTTTTTTGGTGAGCACGCAGTATAGTACTATCACTTTTGCAGTACTTTGTGTTGGTAAATATTAAACATGACCTGCCAAAAACCCAGGAACTGCTGTGCTGAGTTTGTAAATCGCTTCCTTTGTCATTGCTAGATGGTGGTTATGCTGTGATAAAATGTGGGGAAATGTAGGTATGCAAGGAGCGAATGATTGGACGCTGGAACAGCTTGCAGGACCTGTGTACGAATCGTGTCCGCACTCCGCAGTCCGCACTGGATGATTAAATGTTTGTTTTCGTTCGGAGAAGGTTTACATTGCGATTAAGAGTCAATACAGGTTTTTGCCGGTCCGTTTGGCACGACTGTATCATGGAAACTGACTTCATCTCTCGTTTTAGAGAAGCACCTTTTTTTACTCTGTTTTTTTAGCCAAGATACGTTTGTTAAGCTTTAAAGCCAGTCTCAATGGGAAGGAAAGGGTGATGAGCATTAAATATCATAACACATCAGCAAATTTATAAGAACGGAAGAAGAAGAGCGTTATGAAATTAGAGGAGGGTCACCATCATACTTTTTTGTGGCGACGAAATGGAGAATTAGAATTTTCGGATAGAATCTTCGTTTTGTTGTAATTAGATCCAACCACGGTGTAAGGTTTGTGAGAATAAGTCTGTCTCCCGGACTGTTGTCAATCAGTCTTGAATTGGATAGATTGGGATTGGTCACTCTTCTTCATCAGTGGCAGAAAGAGGAAGAAGCAAGACGCATGAAGGAAGAACAATTGTGCATTTTGCAGCCGATAGGGATGTTGGTCGTTGTTCTTTAGACGCTTGTTTTCGATCTGCTTGTTGTGAGTGTATGCATGTGCGGCCTTCTATTTGATTTTTTACACATGTTTTGGATTGAGTTTTGGAGTTGTTTAGTGCGTGTTTAATATGTGAACACTTTGAAAGTGTTGTTTGTAACTTGATTATACTGAATTTTGATATAATACAATTATTTCTTTGATCTTAATGCTAGCATTAAGAATGTCCCTCTTTTCTATTTTCTTTTTACTTTTCATTATTTTTCTTCGTTTTTCCTCTTCCTATTTATTGTTGTTCATTTTTCCCGTCCGATATCTTCCTCCTTATCGGTTGGGAGTGTCTATAGCTCACCCATGCAATTTAGAGGGCCTCCTCACACGAATTTTTGCACCGTCCGATCCGAGATGGACGCCCCAGATCGAACCCCTCCACCTTATCCATCCAGCCTCCTTCCTCCCCCACCTTCTTCCTCCTCCCGACGCCGCCCCCCCCCCGCCACGGCGCCGCCCGCCGCCGCCCGCCCCCTCCCCCACCCTCCCGCGCGGGCGGGGTAGGGTCCCGCCGGAGCCCCGCGCCGGCCACCGCCGCACCGGCCCGGCGGGACCCTACCCCCGCCCACGCCGCCACCCTCGCCCTCGCCCCCGCCTCCCGACCCGCCGCCGCCCACCTCGTCGCCGGCGAGACTCCCCCGCCCGACCCCGGCCCCAACCGCCGCCTCCACCGCCCGGCCGGCGGCGCCCGCCGCTCGCGCCTCGCCGCCCCGCGAGCCGCCACCTCCGCCGGCCGGCGCGCCGCCGGCGGCCTTCCTTCTATGGCCGGTGATGACAAAGCAGCCCCACCCCGGAGAAACCCCGAACCCTAACCCCGAACCCTAACCCGAACCCTAAACTCGCCGGAGTAGCCCGCCGGAGTTGGAGAAGAAGGAGGTGGGGTGAAGATGGAGCTGAAGAAAAATTCGTGTGAGGAGAAGCTCCAAATCACCCAGGTGAGCTATAGTTTTCCCTTATCTGTTTCCAATTGCTCTGTGCCCCACCAACGGCGACGAGGCTTGCTTCAACATCTGGGATGAGGAGGAAGCCGCGAGAAGCATTTTGATGCTATTATTTGTCCTGTTTCGGGGTGGTGGTATATCCTTGGCTGTCTTTGTGCGGGGTGGTTGTAAAAGCGCAATTCGGATCGAAGAAGGTCCACTACATCCATCCGATACATACTGCACGACAGCTGCCATCCATCCGTTCCGTCCATTCCACTCGCATCCCAACGAAAAAAAGAAGACGACAAACCAGAAGAAGAAAAACCATGGCGCTCTCCTTGTCCCTCGTGGCGCCGCCGATCGTAGCCGCCGCCGCCGGCGGCAGCAACAGCACCTGCAGCAGCAGCTCTAGGACTAGGAGTAGGGTGGCGCTGCGGCGCGGTGGTCGGAGCGGCAGTGTGGTGGCGATGGCTGACCTCCTTGGCGACTTCGGGGCGCGCGACCCCTTCCCGGAGGAGATCGAGAGCAAGTTCGGGGAGAAGGTGCTCGGGAACGTGGACACCCTCCACCAGATCCTCATCCCGACTCTGTCGGCGCTGTCGCTGGCCCGCCTCCCGCTGCAGCCCGGCGCGGAGCCCCTCTCCCTCGACGACGCGCGCGGGCTCCTCTTCAAGGTCGTCGGCTGGAGGCTGATCCTCTCCGACGACAACCAGCGCCCCGCGCGGCTGCAGTGCGTCTGGAAGGTGCGCGACGAGCCCTGCGGCAAGGAGCTCATCGCCAGGATCAACGCCGCGCTCGACGGCGCCCCGGCACCGGCAACGCTGCTCCTCGAGGCCCCAACCAACCAGCAGCTGCAGGTGAGGGCCGAGCTCTCCACGCCCTCCGCCGCCGGCGACAGCCTCACCGTCAACGACTACATCCTCGCCGCCAGGATAGACAAAGTCAAGACGCTCGATCTTATCCCCAAGAAGCGAGTCTGGGCATGATTATCTCCTAGTTTCTTTTTGTTGGATGAATTTCCATTTATGCTTATCTGTAGAGTTTGAATTGTACGACCAATTCACAGCGATTGGATGGAAAATTGTGCATTTAGTGTTTGAATATGCATATCCCTTGTTCTACATTTTCAACTTCCATTTACCTGCAGATGCAATTATCTTCCATTTAGTCCCAATTAGGATGTGAATATTTGATGTGACACGAACTAAACTTCATCCTTTGTATCCAAACATCCTCTTATAGCTGAAAGCAGAGACTAGGTTTGGTTGCTCATAATGCATCAATCGAGATTTTATTGCCTTTTGCATATTTCATGTCCATCATATGTGCAAGAATAGCACCTGTAGATACTTTTGCAATACTTTATGTTGGTAAATACTAAACATGACCTGCCGAAAACCCTGGAACTGCTGATAGTTTGTAAATCGCTTCCTTTGTTAATGCTAGCGGTGGTTCTTCTGTAATTACCAACATAAAGTATCGCAAAAGTATCAGCAGTTCAGGCTTCCTTTGTGAGCACATAATCTGAATAGACCAAAACAACACCATATCAGTAACATCAAACGAAAACAAATACATTGGTCGTCAGCACACAAACCCTGATCAGCAGCACTAACACATGTTTTACACAAGCTCCACCCCCCACAACCTCTTTCACCTCTCTCTCTGTTCACCCTGTAAAAACTAACGCTAATAGATAGTAGCCGCACTAGTATCACAGAACTCTACTCTAATGTTGATCATGGTGCATTGGTGGCTTCCATCCAACTCGGCGTCACAGATACTGCGCGTGTATTCTGTCCCTGTTCTGCTCCCACCACACCTTGGCCCTGTCCTCGCCAAACCTCTCTCGGCTGCAACAACAGCACAGTAGTGTTCACATTAGCAATAAGCACTAAGCAGTGAAGCATGGCTAGAAGTTTGAAGATGAATTCTTTGTGGCAGATTGAGCAGTGCGCGTTTGGCTTGCCTGAAGCGGACGCGGCGGAGCTCGCGGGTGCCGTCGCCGAACTCGCGGATGGTGATGCACACGCCGGGCTCGTCCTGCTCCACCCACTCCGCGGCCTCCAGGTCGCTGGCGTTGCTCACGGACACGGACGCCTCGTCCAGGGACGACGTCGTGGCGCGCGACGGGTCGAAGTGCGGGGCAGCCGGGGCGGGCGCGGGAGCGGAGTTGAGCAGGTTGAAGTGGTGCGCCCACACGTGGTCCGAAGGGTCCGGCACGGCCGCCGACGACGGGTTGCACGCGGCTCGCGCCGTGGAGGCCGCCGCGGCCATCGCCCTGCACGAAGTGGCGCGGGCGATCGGCTGCTCCCGGCCGGCCGCCGCCGGTGGCAGGATCACCGGGCTCTCCCTCGTCGAACCGGCGCGGGAGTAGAACGACGAGTCTCTCTGCAGAGATACGTACGTAGGATACAGTTTCAGTCTACTTTCAGACGGTGATAGGATCGGTGACGAAAAACAGACAGGGCTTGTTAACTACCTGCGCGGCGTCGTCGACGGAGGACGTCGGCGTGGAGACGCCCTGCTGCCGGCTGAACGTCTGCACGTTGTAGAGCTCCACCACGCGGTCGTAGTTCTCCCCCCACCACCGCTGCGCCTCCCACTTGTTGAACATCTCGCGGCTGCGACACGCACGCGTCACATGTTAGCTGATCATTCACCTGGGCACCTGGCCACACACACAATCCAAATGATCGCGGCGTATGCGCACCTGAAGCGGATGCGCTTGAGGTCGTTGCCGGCGCCGCCGGGGATGGAGATGAAGGTGATCTGCACTCCGGGCTCCACCTGCGCCGTCCACTCCCGCGGCACGCGGTCCTCCTCCAGCACAACCACCCCCTCCTCGTCATCATCCTCCTCCTCCTCGTCCTCCTCCCCGATGCTCGGTATCCAGCTCGCGCTCGGGCTCCTGGCGTGCTGCGGGAAGCCACGCACGGCCTTGGGCGCCTCCCACTGCGGCGGCGGCGGCACGGATCTCGCGGCCGTCGCAGCCGTCCTCACATAACCGTAGCCCTCGGCGGCACCGTCCGACGCGAAGCCCGAGTCGTCGATGACGCCCGGGTACGCGGCGAGGCGGCTGTTGCGGTGGAAGCGGTTGCCCCTGAACGACGGGCTCCCCGCGGCCTTGTACTGCTGCCTGCTGCCCGAGCCGGAGCCGGAGCCGGAGAACTTGAGCACCATGTCCTTGAGCTGAAAGCACATTTGCGGCAAGCTTAATCCCCTCGTCAGATGAGACCACCACCACTACGGCACCAGAATTATCACACAGCACATAATACATTTCTGCGTGAATTAATTAATCAACGTTTCGGTTCTAATACTTCGCTTATTGCTCCGTACGACGCTTTTCAGCAACCTCAATTTGCTTAGCGTTCAGTGACAAATCTATATATAAAAAACAAATCTTGTTGGAACAAAGACGATTCCTTTGGATAGTATGCGAACATTTAGCTCCCAACAGCATATACAAACTACAAAGCGCAAAAGCAGTGTGCTGACAGACAAGCAAGCGTAAGCGAGAATTAAGTCTTCAAGTAAAGTGTCCATGATAACAGCAGACGGTGGATGACAGACGCCACCCTGATTATTAGGACCTAAGCTAGCTTAATTAGGAGGGCACAAACAAGGCACATTTGAGGCTTTAGGTTATTAGCAGATACTAGGAGTAGAGAGAGCAGAACAAAAGTACACACTCCTAACCCCGGAACATCTTTTGTCTGAAGCAAGGAACAAAGCACCAACAAAGCAGTTGGGTGCTGGCCATAATAAGACCCGGAGGGGAAGGGGAGGGGATGATCATCCATCCACAAGTGCATGTGTTGATGTGCGCTGGGTGCGGACACGTTTGCACCTTGCCTTAAAGCGCAGCAAAGGCAAAAGCACGCAGGAAGCCAAACAACGAGTCCCCCAGTGAGTGAGAGACGGATGCATGAGGCCCAGCTTGGGCCTAGGCCCCCGAGCCAGCCCAACTCTGGACCACGAGGCCCACACACAACGTGCCATTTTATTCTTTGCGTGGCCAGAAACACCCTTTATTATTATTTTTCTTTTTGGTTGCCAGGGACCGGAGGAAACATTCTTACAGGAGTGGAGTAAAGCTCAGGTTAAATCAACCAAAGAATGTATTTCCAGCTTCGGAAGATCGCATCTTCGCAGATCAAGAAGAGAGAGAGAGTGTGTGTAAAATATCACCTA
This sequence comes from Cenchrus americanus, assembly GCA_947561735.1. NCBI lineage: Eukaryota > Viridiplantae > Streptophyta > Magnoliopsida > Poales > Poaceae > Cenchrus > Cenchrus americanus. The sequence continues at coordinate 23,227,659 of OX387241.1, read as the reverse complement.
GGAGTACAACGCTACTCCTAGCAACGATAGGGTTAAAGAGGACATGTGAATGGCAGCAAAGTCAGGCAGTAGCAGCTGAGAACCCAAATGAAAAAAAGGGTAGGGGAATGGGGGCGCAAAAGTGCCCGAAATCAAATCACAACATCACACTGCCGCACAGAGTCCAAACTCCAAAGCCTGGGGTGGGGATCCCTGCTCCATGGCTCCATGCGATGCCAACGCAAAGGAAAAGCAAGCAGCCTTCCTTCGCCACATCTACTCATGTCACATTCCCCCTTGACCAGCTTTACCAACGGGACGGACACGTCTCGAAACGTGATTTCACCACCGTCACGCACGCCACCCCCGTCCGTCCGACTCTCCCCGGTCGCGAAAGAAACCGGCACTACTACTACGCTACAAACACGCCGTACCCGTGCCAAGTACCAACACCGCGCGAGAGAGGGGGGGAATGGAGTTTTTTACGTCGAGAAAAAAATTAAAAAAAGATGGGTAGTACGGAGGTGTGCCAATTATATCGTGACAGCGAGGAAAAGCTGCGGCTGTGCTCCCTCCCCCTGCTGTCCGTTCGTCTCTGTAACTCTTGTTGGGGCGTCAACAGCGTGGAGACAACCCGGGCCGGACAAGCAGCAACAGCTGCGAATGCAACGCCGTGCGAAAAATTATGGGAGGAGGCGATGACGAGTTGACGTTGAAGCTGCTCTGCGCAGACAGGAGAGGCATGCAGCGCATTCAAAATCCACGACGGATCAATGCGTCGCGTGGTGGTACTACGACCTCCTCCTGGCGCTGGCGGCGGCGGCTGATGACTGGACGAGGACGACGACCTACTCCTACTACCTGTCCACTCCTCGTTTGCTCCCCTCCCTCCTCGGCCGGCAGCAGCCGTATCCGGCCGCGTCACATCCATGATCCACGTACTATCGGGGAGAGTGCGGTGGTGGGGTTACGTTACCTGGGAGGTGAGGGACTTGCCGGCGTCCCTGCTGCCGTGGTGAGGCGTGGCGGCGCGGGGGCCGTCCTGATCGCCGCCGTCCTTGGCCGAGCACGCGATGCACGCCAGCATTTTTGAAACCCTGTTGCCGCCCGCAGGCCGCCGCAGCCGGTGGTGGACAGATATCCTCGGGGCTCACACCAGCTGATGGAATGGACCAGTGCTGCACGTACAGCAGACTCGTCAGTAAAAAGCAAAGCAGATAAGCTCATAAGCATATGGAGTCCTACTACTACACCTCAAATACTGATCTCTCTTTTCAGAAGCGAGAACCAAAATCCAACAGAGATTTCAATGATGCCGGCGAGGCAGTAGAACATTTCCAGACCGGATACGACTCTGCTTGCAGCACGCAGAGGAAGCACACATAAACACGGGCACATGCACGCAATGTTGAAATGCACATGCATCCGATCCATGCTACCTAGGCAGTGTAGGACACCGGGGGAGGCGGGCAGGCCTTCAATTCCAAGCCAGTGACGCCGTCCGTTCCGTTCAAACGCACGCCACCATCAGGAAGAAGAACAACCGCACGGCCGACGACAGTGCCCGCTAGAGCCCACGCGTGCGCGAGGGGGGCCGACCCGACATGGCCCGGCCCCCGTCCGTGCGTGCACGCGCCGGGCCGTAGCTCAGAGAGAGGGAGAGAGCAAGCCTCGGACGAGCTCCGCCGTGCATGTCGCTGGCCAGGTCGGGCGTACTGTCTCTATCCCTCTCTACAAGCTCGCTACGACGTACTGTGCATGCTTGTCCCACTGATCGAGCAAGCTGCAAGCCCTAGCTACATGCTATGGAAGGGAGTAGGGGCACTACGCGATGCAGGATGCAGCAACGGAAGCTCTGGAAACGAAGTCAATGCCGAGTGGCGGAGGACGCTCCCGCTTTCTTTTATACTCCGTACACACTACAACGGCGCACAGAGAGCCAGAGAGGCTACGGCAAAGCAGAAGGATAGACGGATTGATTGAGGCGTGGCACATGCATGCGGTGACAGTTTTTTTTGGCTGCAGCAAAGCTGGCTGACTGGATGCTGCGCTGGGCGGAAGGCTCTTCTTGAGCTAGAAGAGCACGAGCAGAGTGATGGCTCCAGTCATGGCCGTGAAGGTTCTGATGGATCTCCGAGGTGTGTGTGGATCCCTCCATCTGAAACCAGAGGGAGCGGAGCGAGGAGCAGCCAGCAGGAAGGTCTGAAGAGATGCTGTGCCGGAGGAGAACAGGAAACGATGAACAGCAACAATGGCCAACAGTGGCTGGCAGCAGCACAGCACCACCGGTCTAGAAGGTTGGTTGACAAACACTTGGGAGCCAACAAGCCTAAGCCACGGCTTTGTGGGGTCCCCTTGTGCTTTGAATTGTTTCCACGGCTTAAGAATCAGCAGAAGCAACAAGGATGCACATACTGCGTACTACTGCCTGGATAAATAGGCCCTTTTAGGCAGCCCAGGGGGCCACAACATTTGTTTTTTCAGTCACTGGGGAGTGGTGCCCACTGCCCACTACGGGAAAGATTGGCGACCAAGAGCTGTCTTTATCAGCCCAATCTTTCCAAGAAACATGTTATTCAGAGATTAGCAACCACCTAGTAAGCAGTAAGCATCTTCGCCGGGAAGGAGAAGAAACTACGTACAGTAAGCAATCAATAATGGCAGAGGATGATGCCAAAGCAAGGCACAGTTAACTTACTGGTCAGCGAGCGACCATCAGCTCGGATTTGGCAGCCACGCGCACGCCAATGCTAGCTCCTTGCGCTGAGGCAACAGTAGTGGCGCCTGCTCACCTTCGCAGCCTCTGACGCTGATATGAGATGGAAGAACACCTGCAAGATCAAGGGAAAGGGGAATGGATGACCATTTGAGCAACCGGGCATCCACAACTCGCGTCACGAATCATTCCGCCAAGGGGCCTGGCGCGCTTATGAACAAGCAAATCGTGTCGCGGCAAAGGAGCAAGCGGGTACTCATTGCCGCTGCCGCCCAGGGCAAAGGGTGTCCACGCCAGAGCAAAAGGCAACAGCGGGAAACAACGGTGATTGCCACGGACCCGACCTCCCCCCACGGATGGACCCCGAGAAAGGGTCGGAGATCTTGATGATCGACATCATGTCACAGCCAAGGCGGAGATAAGCCGCCACTCTAGCAAATATGTATATATATACAAAAAGGAAATGCGTCGATGAGCAATGAAAAGCGAGAGGCAGAGTAATCGAATCGAGTAGTCCAAACGCGAGGTCTGATAGAACAAAGATTTCGTGATGGAAATGTGGAGAAGCGTAGTAGTCTTCCGTTACCTTTGTTGCCTCTCTGAGCCTCCTCCCTCCCTGGCTTCCGCTGCCTTCCCAGAGTTGAAGTGTCTGGAGCAGGTGGTGGTGGTGGCGGCGGCGGCCAGACGGAACTCTGTAGGCGGCGGCGGAGCAGCAAGATCCCCCGGGGGCGACGGCGACACGGAGAGGCAGTGCAAACGCGGTGCCGCCCTTTGGATGGTTGCGGCGGGCCGCGGGCGACGCCAAACGGGAAGAGCACGAGGAGGAGATTTCTTCCCCTTGTTTTCTTTCCTCCGAGGCCGAACTCAGCAGCTGAGCAGAGGAAGGTGGGGTGGTGACTGGTGAGCGAGGGCCGAGGGAGAGCGGGGAAGGCAGGCAAGGCGGCCAGGCAGGTGCCGGACGGATTCGTTCCCCGCCGTCTGATCCGCGACAGACACCCCCGAAATCGAGCGAGAGGCCGAGAGCACGCGCGGAGCGAGCCCCTCCCGCTGCCTGCCTCCGAGTATTTATACATGGGGTTGCAGGGCCGGCGGGGCCCCACGCGATCCGGGCCGTCCGTATCGCCGGCCGGGGGACCGCCCGGGACACTGGCTGGACTGCCTGCGTGGCGCCGCGGGCCCCACAGGGCGGGCGTGCGTGGGTCCGCCATCGCCGGGCCCCGGGACCAACGATCGCAGATTCGCAGCTGCGCCAGCGCCAGCGCTAGTGCCAGCGGCTCTGCATCGCACCGCACGCTGCGGCCTGCGGCGCGTGGGCGTGCTGATAGCCTTGTAGGGCGGCCATGATGCGCCGTGCCGTCGCGGGCTCGCGTCCAGGGGCCAGCCGTCCGGCCGCCGCTGTCGTCGTCCTCGACGTGCCGGGGATGGGGTCGATGTCTCGGTGGCTCGGTGGTGCCACACGCTAGGCGCTAGGGCGCGCATCATCCCCTAGCTCAGGCGGGCATCATGACGGCGGGCGCGGTGGCGTTCTCGGCGTTCCATCATGCCGGCGGACTGCGCGCCGTGTGGGTGCCGCCGGAAATGGCAAGCACGACGCTGCTGCCTACTGTACCCGTGCCCGTCCGATCTCGCGCCGTCTGCAGCGGCATGATGCGCTGTCAGAATTCAGAATACGAAGGGCACGGCGATCACTGATCAGCTTGATCTTGTACTTACGTAGAGTGGTCGAGTCAATTTGGTGGCCCGATCACGATCAGGCCTAAACAAAAAGGACCATTTGGTGGCGACACATCAAGCTGCACGCGCGCGCAACGGGGCACTGTCTGCTGCACTGCACAGCCGGAGAGCCGGGAGAGGGAACCGGCGGTTCGCGTGGAAGCATCGATCATCAGTCACCCATCGGTTGGTTCCAAGTACAGTGGCCCTGATGTCAAAGCGGAATAGTTAGCGATGTGACAAGCAGAACAGTTGCCATAAACGGAAACTGGCCTTTACAAACTCTTGATCCATCAGGAGTGAAATACGAGCAGCAATATTGTTCAGTTGTTTTCGATTACTTTGACGTCGGTATGTTCGAATGCTTGAAAATTTCAAAAGAAAAGTTTGAATGCTTGAGATTGATCTGCGTTACTGTAGGACCTCAAGGTCTAGAAATAGTATGGATGGGGCCTACTGTTCCCTTGTCACCGAAGCTTTCAACGCAGGGAATAACCCAGCTGCCTTTGGCAATACGGCAATACGGCATGGCGCACTCGATTAAGTCCGATCTGCCTGCATAGTCCCTCGATCGAGAGGCTTTGCGAAAAGAAGCGTTGGCGACGTTTGTTGTTAGGCCCGAGCGCGCGCAAAAAGCTAAAGGAGCAAAAACTAAAGCGGTTGAGTTTGGGTGGCTGCATGATAGTTTCTTGAGAACACCGAGAGAAAAGGAGGCAGCAGGCTGCCGTGCCCATGGCATCGAGGGACGGGCATCGTCACTTGCCCCTGCCGGCTGCTGGCGCTGCATGCGCGAATGGCCATGGGGACAGACAAAAGCATGGACACACGATAGCATGATCCCTCCCCTGAACAGTGCTAGGTTTTGTTGGTCCAGAAATTTAGATTATCCACTCCGTGCTGCGACACCACCATGAGATCAACACAGTAGTAGATCGAGTTTGCCAACACAGACGACAGACGTGTTGGATTCTTTCTGTTTTTTTCTTGATGAAGAATTGTTGTCTTTGGGGAGAGTGACATGGACATGCTAGCTAGATTGGCCAATGGCCTTCGCTAGGAAAACTGGCTGCTTCGACAAAGTGTTAGTACAAAGCCGGTCGGTGTGTGCCTGGTGCACACGACACGCCCTTGTTGCAGCACCATATCGATCGGCCATGATGCCTTTCCGTTCCATCTCCACATGTTTTGCCGGCAGGGGCGGTAATCGCCGGTGTAAAAGGCAATCATTAGGGCGACAACCCCCGCGCTGGCGTCGCTCGGTTGTTTATCTGATCAATCATAAGAAGCAAAAGGATATACGTGGCCGATGCAAATAAACGGCTACGGCAGGGAGGCGATCAGGCAAATAATCTATTCAAAACATTTAGAGGAGGTACTCTCTCCATGTTGGTATTAGAAGACATTTTTTACTGCGACACGGTCTTCAAAACACAACTTTGACTTGTTTTTTTATAAAAAGATATTTATTCAAAAATGATATATTTATACTTTTATGAAAATATTTTTCAAGACAATTTTGTTAATATGATTTTCACATCTTCAAAGTTAATAACTTAAAAATTATTAATGATTCATAATCCCAATATTTAACTTAAATATTGTCGTTAACGTGTTCTAATACCAATACACAGGGAGTAGCAGTAGCAGATTGGATTGGCACTGTTCTGGGAGGCTGGCTGCCCGGCTGTGAGTTAGTCTCCTGATCCCGAGGCGCATCGCATCTCCCGCAAAGGGGAGATTCCTCCCGCTGCGAATCGGCTGCCCGGTGGGAGAGCTCGGAGCAGCAAGATGCCGGGCGCCTTCTTTTGCCTTCCCCGGGCGCGAATTTTGCTGCAGGGGAGGGGAGGGGGGCAACGGCAGCCGGCAGGGCAGCAAGATCACCGTGTGTAGTGGTCCCTTCCGTGCACACGCATCCCCACTCGGGAGCGCGGTCAAAGGGGGGGCACATCGAGCTCGTCGCTTCTGTACGGATCGCGCAGCCTTTCGTGCGTTGGGTTTCTTCCATTCCACGGGCACTCACTACTGCTAGTACTTCTCGATCCTAGAACGAGGACGGGCCGGCATGGAGGAGAACGCAATTCAAATCCGCTCGACAAGCCTCGTTTTGAAATCTGATCAACCTTGGTTAACCACTGGATTATTCGCTATCCTGAAATCCTGGTGAAGAATGGAACCCGTGATCGTTGCCAGTTGAATTGGTGAAGAATGTTCAGTTTCTGCTGAACTGAACCAACCCGAACCGGCTGGTCTTACGTGTTTCGATGCAGGTAGAGATGGTGCGTGGCCACGTACTGTACGATCGCGAGCCGTCTGCCTCTGCCGGGCCCAAAGGCTTCCGCCGGACAGATTTGGATAGGGCAGGTCAGATCCTAACGCCATCGAACACTGTGCTACGCCCACTCGTAGTGCTACTGTGCCACCAGTTCCCGCTTTCGCTGCCCATCCCGCCACCGTGCACGAAAACCGCCAAGCACTCGATTCCTGCCCAGGCCACACCACCAGGGAACGAACGGAGGAGCGAGCCTCCTCGGCGCCGCGCCGCGCGTCTTTCTTTACGCCGCGGCCCCCGCCCGGTGGTTGCCTGGCCGTTCCAGGGCTTGCCGCCCCCGCCGCGCCACCGGGCCGCGCGGCAGGCTCGCAGCGGCGCTGGGCCGGGGGGACGAAAGCGACTCGACGACGACGAGCGAGCCCCCCGCCCTGTGCCGCGGCGCGGCAGCGGACAGATCGAGGTTTTCGCGATGAAAGCAGGGGCGCGGTGGAGTGAAATCTTTCGCGAAAGCGGCGCGGGCGAGGGCAAGGAAAGGGAGCGGGTGGCTGGCGCCGGCTGGCGGCCGTGGCCGCGGCGAGCAAACACGGACGGCGCGCGAACTAAAGGCGGCACAGTGCCGGATACGATTGCGATCGCGCGCGTCGGGCTGGGCGAGCACACAGCCTTTGGGAAAAGGCCACTCGATCGGGCCAGATTGATGAGTTCCCCGGCCACTGCTGTTGCGTGCGACGGGGGGTTGGGTGTTGCGTTGCGTTGGTGCCGTGTTGGGCGGCGAGCGCTATGGCAACGCGACGCTGCGTCCACTGTGCCGTTTGCTGTTGCTGTTCCTCCCATGCCTGGCCGTTTCGGGGCCGGAAATAGGGCAGTGCGCCCTGTGCAGCAGGAAAGTATAGCCCATCGGCCTTCTCGGCCCACCGGAGCAGACGCCACAGCTGCCGCACAGCAGCCTAATAAAAGACCCGCATCCTCAACGTTTAAATTCCCGCCTGTTTCCTACTACTCCAATGTCTCCAAAGAAAACGATCGCCGTTACGCCGTTGTGTTTGTTGCAGTAAAGCTCTGCAGGCGATTGATTGATTGCTGAGTGAACAGGAAAGTGTGGAGGATTGATCATTGATGGAGTGCGCAACACAGAGCACGAACAAATGGAGCAGAAAAGCAGGCGGGAGGGTCACGCGATTATGCGCATTACTACTACCTTTGGGCGATTAGACGGTTCGCCCCGATCGATTCTCCAGCATTTGAATCCGCCGTCACGTCGGCTGCGCCATTTTTTGACGCGCACTACTGCCAATCCGCCATGCTAAAATGCCATGCATGACCGATCGGAGCATCACGAGCTCGCCCCCTCTGGATGGCCACTATCAAAGCATCTGCATGCACCTGCGTGCGCTCGCGCTCTCTCGCTTTCGCTGAAATCCACTTCCACTTCGCGCGATGCATCGGCATTGCTGCGCGCCTGCACACAACTCCAGCAGCTCGCTTTCTCGCGGTCCGAGTCGGTGATCGGGGGGCCAATGCATGCACGCGTGCTTCAAAGGAGGGGCGGCGACGTCTACTCACTGCATGCAGTGCAGGGGCAGTGCGTGGGCCGCGCGGCCTGTCGCGTGTCGCGATTCGCATTCGATCAGCACAGCTCTCTGGGGTGCAACAGGCAGGCCGGCAGCTAGATTCCATGTGTCACATGACAGAAAAGGCAGCGATCCGTACTGTCCGCAACTAGACGCTCGTTCAACGACCAACGCAAAATGGAGTTTAGTGATAGTGATCAGACTTCGAGACGTAGCGAGTCAAATAAAATAAAATAGATCGGAAGTCAAACAGTTGTGAGGTTTTCTAAAACCTCGGTTTTAATTTACATGATCTGTCACAAGTGATATGTTGGAGTTACCTAGCGGAATCCGGCCGGCCCGCTATACCCACAAGCCGGCGCCCCATCAGGCTTTAGGTCTACCGGAGTCCACAACAACACGCCCTGGGCCTAACTCATCCCAAAAGACTAGCCTGATGGGTGAGGACTGCCCCCACCTGTATATTGTGCTTCCCAACCATCAATTTCTGATGTGAGACTAAACCCAACAATCTTCTCCGTCACACATTGAGCCCAACTCTTCCATCACAACCATCCGTGTGATCTTCCGAAGACGTTATCCAGGCCCCGAGTCCGACTCTCCAGTCACAACCATCCGTGTGACCCTCCGGAGACGTTCACGGGCTCCCCCGTCACCATGTGACCCGGAGATGTTTTCCCAGGTTTTTCCGACCTTCGGCTCTGATACCACTTGTTAGAGTGGCGCAGCGGAATCCGGCCCGGCCCGCTATACCCACGAGTTGGCGCCCCATCAGGCCTTAGGTCCACTAGAGCCCACAACAACAGGCCCTGGGCCTAACTCAACCCAAAAGACTAGTCTGATGGGTGAGGACTGCCCCCACCTATATGTTGTGCCCCCCACCATCAATTTCCGATTTGGGACTAAACCCAACATGATATACTAGCACTATTTTGGTGACGAGTAATATACCGTGTCATGGGTGTAAAGAAATAATTAGTGGTGATCATTAGCGTAATTATGTAATTAACTTAATCATTAATGTGAAGAGGCAGCCGCTGCCGTACGGGTGTCTCTCCCGTACGGGCGCGTCCCTCCTGCCAAAGGGTGCCTCCGTGCCCCTTCCTTGTACATAAATAGTGGGTCACCCCCCACTCAATCAATAAATCACAATCACTATTTCAACACGTTATCACACAAGCATGCTCTCCTGAGCAACTCACGCACATAGGACAGAAGGCCTCACCGCCGGCGTTCTCGCCGGAATCCTCCCCAGGGTGAGCAAAATGGATCCCAAATCCCCATTTCGCCTAGTAAAGACTGCCTTTGAAACCTACCTAGTCATCCCCATCAAGAAAACCCAGGGATGCTGCTTCTTCTGCACTCGAGGTGCACGCCGTGGCCGCCGCTGTGGTCAACGTGAAGGTCGAGGCCGTCGTGGACGCCGGTCCCCTCCACCGCGCCGTGCTTCGCCGGCCGCAAGAAGCAATCACTCCTCGACACCACCGTACACAGCAGGACTTGTCTCCCGTAGTCCATCCCAGGCGGCGCAGCGTCTTCTGACGCCGACACCTACAGAGGTGCCACCTCCCCGCCGCCTCGTCATCCGCATCCGCTGTGACGCCCCAGGTTTTCAGCCGGGTTATTAACCCTAATGATCCGGTCAATGTAGGATCTAGGATACCGACTAGAGGGGGGTGAATAGGCGGTTTAAAATCTAAAAGCACAACACTAGAGAAATTTAATTAGAATCACAAGGAGAATTAAATATCTACCTATTCTATTTCTATGTTGGGGGTTTTGCGGCCTAGGGTGACAAGATATACAACAATCTCTAGAAAAAGAATGCTCAAAGTAAAGTACTTGAAAGGAAATTGAGGAAAGAAATAACCGAGCACAAGAGACGAAGTTTATCCCATGGTATCGATGACTTGCCGGTCACCCCTAATCCACGTTGAGGTGGATTCAATGTTCAACCGCTCATCTATCAAGACACCACTTGATCTCGAGCCGGTTAGAACCAAAGAACCACTCCACACCTCGATTCCACTAGAGTTGCTCTTTACAGCTCCGGTGAGGTGAGCACAATACCTCTCACAACACGAAATCCGGAGCCACACACAATCTTCTTGTGGGCTTCAATGGATCCTTCCACCACCAAGCCGTCTAGGAAGCGGCAACTTCCAAGAGTAACAAATCAACCACTTGCTTGATGATTCCCTAGTGCCACAAAGATCAAAACCTTGATGCAATGCACTAGAAACTCTCAATCTTACAAAGAATACAACCACTAAGCCAAGTGAGTGTGAGAGAGGAGAGGGATAGCTCTACAAGGGAGTATGGACCTTTCAAAGTGCCAAGAGAGACTCTCCAACCCCGGGCTTGGAGTATATATACTCCCCCTTCCCGTGACTAGCCGTTAGGGACAAAACGCGTACCTCGCGGACTGTCCGCGATGTCCACGCGGATTGTCCGCGTTTGAATTTCAATGGTAAAAACGCGAAGTCAACGGCTGGTGGGACTGACCGTTGGGCCGGGCGGACCGTCCGCCGGGACCTCGCGGACCGTCCGCCCGGTCCACCGGGCTGCACCCTGTACTGTTAAGAATAACGAACCGTCCGCCTGGGGTCCGCGGACTGTCCGTATGGAAGCGCATTTTCTCGAAAACTTTTGCCCAAAAACTCAGGTATTAAATAAAAATCAACAACCCACGGACCGTCCGCCCCAAGGGCCCGGACTGTCCGCCAGATACCTGAAAACTTATTTTTCTTATGATTTTCAATGAAACCCTTTTACCAAGAGAAACCGCCACTCATCTAAATGCAATGCATGCAAATTTTTGATCCAAGTGGCACTATGGAAAGTCAAGCCAATAAAGTTGATCCCTCTTGATAGTACGGCTATCTATCCTATTAACCCAGTCATTTAACATCCTCTAATCACCTTATGACCGGTAAAAATAAAACTCTATCTTTTACCTTTGCCTTGAGCTCTTTCCAACACACGTCATACAAGACCTTCTCATTTATACCGCATGATCTCATCATTTCACCGGACTAACCTATTCTTATAACTCAAATAAAAATGTTAGTCCATAATGATTGTCATTAATTACCAAAACACGAATTAGGGGCCTAGATGCCTTCAATCTTCCCCTTTTTGGTAATTGATGACAACCATTTAAAGGAGTGATAGAAGAAATGTTTTGTGTTTTGGAATCACTTACTCTTCTCAAATAAATTCAATAAATAGATAGAGTGAATGTCTCCAAAACAAGAATATAGAGAGAACTCCCCCTACATATGTGCATATAATTTTTTTTGATTTTTACACATATGCATAAATATAGTAAATCTTGACGGAGTTTCCCTACAAAATAGAGATCAAGGCAACAACCACATATATATATATCCGAAAAGATTAAGAAAGGGTTAGCTTAAAAACTACTACGGGAACTAGAACAAGCCATAAGATAAGCAAAATGAGATCACAATCATAGATCATCACAAGATAAGCACAAGTTCTAGTTCTCACCCACAAAACGAAAGTCTCACAAAAATTATTACAAGGCAAACCAAAGTTCATGCATAACAGAAATTAGACATGCAAGGTGATGCAAGAGTTCCAAATGCATGCAAAGAAAGTGAGCTCCCCCTAAAGATCACACAGCACTCCTCCAAATCTCTCCCCCTTTGGCATCAAGTACCAAAAGGCCTAGTCATCCTGAGGCGGCGGCGGAGGAGGATAGAATGGAGGAGGTGGACAGAACTGTGGTGGTGGAGCTGGAGCCGGATAGTAATGATAAAAATGATCTCTGAAATCTCCAAAAGTAGTGTTCAGGGCATGGACATCGTGCTGAAGCTGAGTCTGCTGCATGTAACTGCTGGTACTGCTCTGAGGTGGACATCTGAGAGAATCTTTCATTTAAGGCACTGAGGTCATTTTGAAGATCCGTTTGCATATCACCCAACCTTTTCATCATGGGGTCATGCATAGTATTATAGACATGATGACCAAAATTATCCAGACTAGTGTCAATCTGCTGCTGAAATTCTGCTGCATAATCTGAAAAGTGTCACTCATCTGCTGCCCATATGCCTCAAAGTGAGAGTTGAACCCGGATTGCATCTGCTGAAACTAAGAGTTCATGGACTGCTGAAAGTTAGCAAAATAAGAATCAAAGTATCCAGCAGGAGGCTCCCACTGTGGCTGCATGGGATGAACCGGAGGAGGAGGAGGAGGAGGCATAGCATAAGCACCCTCATCAACACTAGCATAGCCCATGTTACCAACATTTGCAGTTTCATCATGACTACCATGAGCCTCAATATTTTCTGCAACATTGTGAGCCTCTGCATCCTGCCCATAAGGTGTCAATGGCTTGTTGAGAAAAGCTTTAGCATTGTAAAATGGACGATAAAGTTCATGCTTTACATCACATAAACCATTGAACCCCGTCTTGATCTTGATCAATGACATAATATAGGGAGCAAAATAAATACTATCTCGGACAAGACGCTTCTTGCAAATCATTTGATCAAGAATAAGCTTCACAACATCAAATTTAGTTCCATTCATGACATGATCAATCACATTCCAATAATATTCTCGGACCTTATCCTTATTACCACTTTTAGGCACAAAGGTATGTCTAATGATGTTGTTGATGGCAGCCGGATGATGTCTAAGCCCTGCTGCTAGCCAGTTCATTATAGTTGCATTAGGGGTGCCAGGCTCATAGAAGACAGCTGTGTTTTCAAGAATATCCTCATTATAAACATCAACACTTTCACGAAAATACTCATAGTTAAGAAGATTTGCAGCAGCAAATTCTGCAAATGTGGCCTCATACTCACTCTTACCAGTCATCCACCTCATTTTCTTCCCTATGAAATCCATTTCATAAGTTGCATAGAATTGTCTAACTGTTGTATCATTCCAATCACATCTATGCTGAAGAAACGGTTTCAACCCCAAATTTTCAAGTTTCGTTGCCACCACAGCTATGACAGGTTTAGACTCAAGATAATCAAAATCAACCCTTTGATGAGTGAAAACTGTGCACTCCATCAAACTACTAAAAAATGCTTGCTCTTGCACAAGAGTGTGGAAGTATAAATTGTGGGTGTCGCGGGGTTGATTATAAGCATTTTCATTTTGAGCAATAGCAAACTCTCTTTGTGTCCACTGCCTTTTAGGAGCTGTGTAATTAACCACATCAATGATGTCAACATTATTACCTCCCCCTTGATTTATCTCATCTTCATCCACCATGAATGAGGCACTAGCCGCTTCATCGGTCGGATCAAAGTCACTGTCATTGGGATTGTCGGGTTCCTCTTCTTCCTCAGAGGTATCATCTTTTCTCCTCCTCTTGGATGTCCCAACATCCTTGCTCTTCTTCTTTGATGTGCCCTTTTTGGTCACCTTTCTAGTGAGTGAAGCTATAGCCTTGCGAGCACTATCAAAAACCATATATTTCAATGAGTATTAACAATTGGAAACAATTAGAAACCCCATACTAGAAGCTACTGGGCATGGGTGCCGCTGGCGGGGCCGCGCGCACCGTCCGCACAGAGGCGGCGGACAGTCTGCCCGGTCCGGGACGGCAGGCGCCCACGAACAGTAGGTCCAAATCTTCCCATCCTCATAACTTGATCAAAATCCAATATTTCTTTACCAAAATTTTGCCACAATACCACATTGATATCCCAAACACATTCACCAAGCCAAAATCTTGAAATCATGGACGAATTTTAATCACACTCCCAAACCCTAATCACCTTCTTGCTCAAAATCCGAGAAATAGAATGAGGGATTCGAAAAAATACCCGGATGACATGGTGGAGAACCTCGCGGAGAGTCCGGGGATATGCTCGGACGGTCCGGGAAGTGCTCGAATCAAAATCCCCAAGTAGGGAGCCTTTTCTTTGAGGGAGGGCAAGAAAGAGAGAGAGGAGGCGCCTTCAATCGGTTTGGGAACGAGAAGGTAGGTAGCACGCTTAACTCCCTCGCGACCTGGGTCCCACCGACGCGCGGCAGGCGCAGACAGTCCGCGACGCCCATGCAGACAGTCCGCGAGGAGCGCGGACGGTCCGAACCCAAGGCGCGGATGGTATGTTAAAACTAACAGAACGTCCAGAGATGCACCTGCTCCCCACCAGCCGCGCGGACGGTCCGCGATGGCCTGGCGGACAGTCCGCCGGGACCAGCCGAACGGTCTGGCCTACCGCCGCGGACGGTCCGACCTCCCCTTTTAGTTATGACTTGATATAACTCGAGATAAAGATTTGTGAGGATATCTTTTGGGATCATTGCTCAAGAGTAATGGAGGAAATTTGTTGAATGATGCAATGTACCAAGTAATGCTAGAAAATTATGCAAAAGCAAGCTTCACGAAAAATAGAGAATAAAAGACAAGAGATAAGCTAGAAATGAATAAGAGAGATAGACAAAAGCATATGGATAAACACATGTGCTAGCTCTCAAGCCACATTCGAGATGTCAATAACATTTAGCTCATTTCTCAATTTGCAAAACCGAGACTCATCCAAAGGCTTGGTAAATATATCTGCCAATTGATCATCCGTGCTTACTCCATTAATCTTGATATCTCGTTTGCTCACATGATCTCTAAGAAAATGGTGTCGAATATCAATATGCTTGGTTCTAGAGTGTTGAACCGAATTGTTTGCAATCTTGATGGCACTTTCATTGTCACATAAGAGAGGAATTTCCTTGAATTTCACACCATAATCAAGAAGTGTTTGCTTCATCCATAGCAATTGAGCACAACAACTTCCCGCCGAGATATATTCCGCTTCGGCGGTAGAAAGAGCCACTGAATTTTGCTTCTTAGATGACCAAGAAACAAGTGACCGCCCAAGCAATTGACAACCTCCGGAAGTACTCTTCCTATCAACCTTGCAACCGGTGTAATCCGAGTCCGAAAAGCCTACTAACTCAAATTGAGCACCCTTTGGATACCAAAGACCAATGTTAGGAGAATACTTCAAATATCTCATAATCCGCTTTACGGCAGTCAAATGACATTCTTTAGGTGCGGCTTAAAATCTAGCACACATGCACACACTAAACATGATATCGGGCCTAGATGCGGTAAGATAAAGCAAACTACTAATCATGGACCTATAAAGCTTAAGATCAACCGGTTTACCTCCCTCATCAAGATCAAGATGTCCATTACTAGCCATAGGAGTTTTGATGGGTTTTGCATCTTCCATGCCAAATTTTTTTAAGATGTCCCTCACATATTTAGATTGGCAAACAAAAGTGCCTTCCTTCAATTGTTTGATTTGAAGACCAAGGAAGAAACTCAATTCACCAATCATAGTCATTTCAAATTCCCTAGACATCATTTCTCCAAATTCAAAAGTCTTCATTTGTTGAACCAAAGATGATATCATCAACATAAATTTGACAAATAAAGATGTCATTTCCAATTTTCTTGGTGAACAATGTAGTATCAACCTTTCCAATTTTAAAGCCCTTTGAAAGAAGAAAGTCCCGAAGCCTTTCATACCAAGCACGAGGGGCTTGTTTCAACCCATATAATGCCTTAGAGAGCTTGTACACATGATTAGGCTTTGTGGGATCTTCAAAACCGGGAGGTTGCTCAACATATACTAGCTCGCTAATTTTCCCATTCAAGAAAGCACTTTTGACATCCATTTGATATAACTTGATATTGCGAGAACAAGCATAAGCAAGCAAGATTCTTATGGCTTAAAGTCTAGCTACAGGAGCAAAGGTTTCATCAAAATCCAATCCCTCCACTTGAGTATAGCCTTGAGCAACTAATCTAGACTTGTTCTTCACAACAATGCCATCTTCATTTTCTTTGTTTCGGAAGACCCATTTAGTACCAATGACATTGTGATTCTTGGGTCTTTCAACCAACTCCCAAACTTCATTTTTAGTAAAATTATTTAATTCTTCTTGCATGGAAATAACCCAATCCGTATCATTAAGTGCTTCATCTACACGCTTAGGCTCGTGAAAAGAAACAAAAGAATAATGTTGGCAAAAAGAAGCAACACGAGATTGAGTTTGAACACCCTTACTAATGTCACCCATGATTTGATCAATGGGGTGATCTTTGGCGACTTGATGATGAATTCTTGGTTGATCAATTGGTCCTTGGGTTGATGGAGAATGTGTAGTCATATGGGCCATTTGATCATCTTCTTGGGTGAGTCATTGTTGCTTGAGTTACCATTTTGTTCATCATTATCATTTGTTGTGGAAGTAGAAGGGTTTACTTGAATAGATATTGATGGACCTTCATCATCATCTTCTCTAGGCATGATATCCCCAATGGCCATAGTCTTCATTGCTTTGCTTAATTCTTCACCTCTCACACCATCTAAATTTTCTTTTTCATCTTGAGAGCCCAATGTTTCATCAAATTGCACATCATATGCTTCCTCAACAAATCCTTTGGACTTGTTGTATACTCTATAGGCTTTGGAATTTGAAGAATATCCAAGAAGAAATCCCTCATCACACTTGCTTTGAAATTTAGACAACCGAGATCCTTTCCTCAAGATATAACACTTGCAACCAAAGACCCGGAAATATGAAATATTGGGCTTCCTTCCATTTACAAGTTCATATGGTGTTTTATTGAAGAATCTATGACAATATAGCCTATTAGAGGCATGGCAAGCCGTGTTGATAGCTTCGGCCCAAAAAGAATCCGAAACTTTGTACTCATCTAGCATTGATCTTGCCATCTCAATCAAGGTCTTATTCTTCCTTTCAACTACACCATTTTGTTCTGGTGTATATGTAGTTGAAAACTCATGATTGATTCCTTTCTCATCACAAAACTCTTCGACATTTGTGTTCTTGAACTCACTACCATTGTCACTTCTAACTTTCTTCAACTTTAGTTCAAATTCATTTTCAGCTCTTCTCACAAATGACTTGAAAATATCACAAGTAATAGCTTTGTCATGAAGAAAGAATACCCATGTGAATCTTGAATAATCATCCACAATTACAAGACAATAGGTATTGCCACCAATGCTTCTATAGGTAGTAGGACCAAATAAATCCATATGTAGTAATTCCAATGGTCTTGTGGTTGACATAGTACTCTTGTTAGGATGTGGATTAGCAACTTGTTTTCCGGCTTGACAAGCACTACACAATTTATCATTCTCAAATTTTACATCTTTCAAGCCGAGAACCAAGTCATGTTTCACCAATCGGTTGAGTTGTTTCATACCATGACCAAGTCTTCTATGCCACAACCAACACATAGAAGCCTTTGAGAATAAGCAAGTAGTCAAATTTGCCTTTTTAGATGAGAAATCCACTAGATATAAGCTCTCATGGCGAAAACCCTTAAAAATAGAATCTTTCCCATCAAGTGAGGTAACCTCAAAATCATTGCTAGTGAAATTACATTTATAGCCATTGTCACAAAGTTGAGCAATAGATAGCAAATTGAAATTAAGAGAATCAACTAGCAAGACATTAGAGAGATTATAATCTTTAGAGATAGGTATTTCACCAATGCCTTTTACACCTCCTTTGCTATCATCTCCAAAAGTGATGTTATCAAAATCGGAAATGTCATCATCAAGATGAGAGAATATTTTCCTTTCGCCGGTCATGTGGTTTGTACAACCACTATCAATTACCCAATGTCTTCCTCCGGCTTTATAGTTCACCTACAAAAGAAATTACTTTGTTTTAGGTACCCAAATTTTCTTGGGTCCTTCAATGTTAGTGACCAAAATTTTAGGCACCCAAATAGATTTTTTTTACTACTACCAAGAGAGTGACCAACATATTGGGCACAAACAACACCCTTAGAATCTTTCTTAAGAATATAGGAAGGATCCAAGGATACGGTCTTCTTGCTCTTGCATTGGTGATTCACATCAACCTTTGTCTTGCACTTATGACACATCTTCATCTTTTCTTCTTCCTCAAATGACTACAAAGATACTTTTCTTAGAAATGAAAGCCTCTTTCCCTTTCTTGGGCAAGTAACCAAGTGCATTTTTATCTAAGGTGAATTTTTGATTTGTCCAAATATGATTAAACCGAACATGACTTCCAAAATACCGTGCAAGATCCTTAGACAAGCACTCAATCTCCTTCTTCAAAGATTCATTTTCCAATAATAGAGAGTCATAAGACATATCCTCACTGATGCAAGAGCTAGTGCTTGTGCTACAATATGGGTTAGATGAACAAAGAGAAGTATTCAATATATTACATTCAACACCCATACTCATTTTTCCTTTGACTTCTTGTGCAAGAAGAGAGTTGTGAGCTTCCTTAAGCTTCTCATGCTTATCTTTAAGAGTTTCCCAAGAAATGTTAAGTGTTTCATGGGAAGTCTCTAGATTTTCATGAGTAGTCTTTAGCTCCTCAAAAGAATTTTGAAGTAAACATTTTTCAACTCCAAATCCTTCAACTTTGATCTCTCCAAGCACAATTTGTCATCGGACTTAATAATCATGGCAACAAGATCATCATAAGATAAAGCATTATCATCATTATCACTATCACAATCATCACCATCATCGTCGATTATTACCTTTGATTCACCTTTTGCCATGAGACAATATGGCTTGGAGAAGAGTGAAGGAGCTTCCTTGATAGCAACCCCGTCAAGACCTCTTGAAGGCTTGTCATCATCTTCTTCATCGGAGCTTGCATCGGAATCCCACTAAACAAAGTAGGCTTGACCATTCTTCTCCTTCTTGTAACATTTCTTCCTCTTAGGTACACTCTTCTTGTCTTTCTTCTTGCCATACCTGTCTTCTTTCTTGTTTGGACAATTAATTGAGATATGTCCAATTTCACCACAATTGAAGTAATCTTTGCCTTCAAAAGGATTCTTCTTTGAAGATTGCCCCATCTTGCCAAACTTCTTCTTCTTCATGATTCTTCGAAGTCCCTTTACAATAAGAGCCATTTCCTCATTGGAGTCAATATCTTGGTCCGCATCATCATTTTCTTCTTGAGTAGCCTTGGCCTTGAGAGCAATATTTTTCTTCTCTTCATTCATTGATTGGCCTTGAACTTCCTTTTGTGATTGCTTGAATAAGTCATGAGTTTGCACTTCACCA
Source organism: Cenchrus americanus (assembly GCA_947561735.1). Classification (NCBI taxonomy): domain Eukaryota; kingdom Viridiplantae; phylum Streptophyta; class Magnoliopsida; order Poales; family Poaceae; genus Cenchrus; species Cenchrus americanus. The sequence goes on along the minus strand of OX387241.1, from coordinate 23,208,318 downwards.
AGCACCTCCGTAGGAGTCATCTTACTCAAGTCACTCCTCACAAGCAAGGTCACAATTGTCTCATATTTTTCCAGAAGACATCTAAGAAACTTGTGAGAGAACTCTTTGTTTGAGACATCAAAATCAAGACACTTGAGTTCATTCACTATATCATTCAACCGGTTGAACATGGTTGAAACATCTTCATCCTTCTTCATGGTGAACTCATTGAACTTTCCCTTGTACACATAAAGGTTTGCTTCTTTAACGGTAGATGTTCCCTCGTAAATTTCCATAAGCTTCTCCCATATCTCATTTGCCTTCTCAAGTCCCTTCACTCTATTGAATTCACTAAGAGCAACAACATTGTAAAGTACACTCAAAGCTCTATCATTGAGTTTTTCATTTTTACCATCTTGATCCGAATTATTCTTAGGATCCAAAATAACATATCCTTCCATTACAATCCTCCATAATTCTCTTCCCAAGGCCTTAAAGTGAACCTCCGTTATTTTCTTCCAATAGTCATAATTGTTCCCACCAAAGACCGGTGGCTTCCCAACATGAAACTTATCTTCCTCAACCATTTATCCTACTCCGCGATGGTTAAATCTCTCAAATAAGGAGTCCTTAGCTCTGATACCACCTGTAGGATCTAAGATACCGACTAGAGGGGGGTGAATAGGCGGTTTAAAATCTAAAAGCACAACACTAGAGAAATTTAATTAGAATCACAAGGAGAATTAAATATCTACCTATTCTATTTCTATGTTGGGGGTTTGCGGCCTAGGGTGACAAGATATACAACAATCTCTAGAAAAAGAATGCTCAAAGTAAAGTACTAGAAAGGAAATTGCGGAAAGAAATAACCGAGCACAAGAGACGAAGTTTATCCCGTGGTATCGATGACTTGCCGGTCACCCCTAATCCACGTTGAGGTGGATTCAATGTTCAACCGCTCATCTATCAAGACACCACTTGATCTCGAGCCGGTTAGAACCAAAGAACCACTCCACACCTCGATTCCACTAGAGTTGCTCTTTACAGCTCCGGTGAGGTGAGCACAATACCCCTCACAACACGAAATCCGGAGCCATGCACAATCTTCTTGCGGGCTTCAACAGATCCTTCCACCACCAAGCCGTCTAGGAAGCGGCAACTTCCAAGAGTAACAAATCAACCACTTGCTTGATGATTCCCTCTTAGAAGCCGGGAACGTGGAACGTGGGCGTGTTCCGCGTACCCGGAACTTCGTCCCGGAACGAGGAACGGGGACGAACGGGAACGGCGTCCCAAAATGGCGTGGAACGTCGATCCGGCACCGCGCTAACATGAGTGTGGAACATCCATCCAGATATTGCCAGAACATGAAGTCAGGAGTCAGGACATACCTCGCGACACCAAGACCAGGCTCGCACTCGCTCCTCGGCCCTCCGCCATCGCCGGCTTGCCGCCGTAGTCACCCGTAGTGGCGCAGCCCAGGCAGCCAGGCTCCCAGCTCGTTCCTCGGTGGCCGTCTTCCATCACCGCTTGCCGCCTGCCACTGTCGTCGCCGCTGCCGCGGCCGGCGCAACACCGCTGTCGACAAATCCCCACGGCCCCACCCTCGGAATACTCGCCGGCGCAGTTCCGGGGCCAGGCTGCCTGCCGCCAAGTGCGCCGCGGCGCCGCGCATCTCCTGCGCTTCGCGGCCCAGGACGGGACGACGGGTGGAGGAGAAAGGTCGGGAAGGAGAGGACCGGATAGGGTTGTTGTTATTTTTTTAACCGGATTTTTTTGGAAAGTTTTTTAACCGAGGTTGCTTCCTAGCTAACGTGCATGAGCATTATGTACGACACACCTCTCACAAACCAACGTGTCGAAGCAAATAAATGGTTGTCACATAGAATTCAAAGTATAATAATTTGGAACACGTTCCTCTTTCCGAAACAACGTTCCAGGAACATCGTCCCCATCACACTTGGAACGTGTTCCATCTCTGATTGGAACATACGAAATAGGTATACCCCTTTCGTACCATGATTTCACAAAATGATGTTCCACGTTCCACGTTCCTGTACCAGGTTCCCGATGTTCCGGGAACATGGCTTCTAAGGATTCCCTAGTGCCACAAAGATCAAAACCTTGATGCAATGCACTAGAAACTCTCAATCTTACAAAGAATACAACCACTAAGCCAAGTGAGTGTGAGAGAGGAGAGGGATAGCTCTACAAGGGAGTATGGACCTTTCAAAGTGCCAAGAGAGACTCTCCAACCCCGGGCTTGGAGTATATATACTCCCCCTTCCCGTGACTAGTCGTTAGGGACAAAATGCGTACCTCGCGGACTGTTCGCGATGTCCATGCGGACCGTCCGCGTTTGAATTTCAACGGTAAAAAAGCGAAGTCAACGGCTGGTGGGACTGACCGTTGGGCCGGGCGGACCGTCCGCCGGGACCTCGCGGACCGTCCGCCCTCGGGCCCCGTGGCCCCGTCCGCGGGCAGCTCGCGGACCGTCCGCCCAGTCAACCGGGCTGCACCCTGTACTGTTAAGAATAACGGACCGTCCGCCTAGGGTCCGCGGACTGTCCGCCTCGAAGCGCATTTTCTCGAAAACTTTTGCCCAAAAACTTAGGTATTAAATAAAAATCAACAACCTGCGGACCGTCCGTCCCAAGGGCCCGGACTGTCCGCCAGATACCTGAAAACTTATTTTTCTTATGATTTTCAATGAAACCCTTTTACCAAGAGAAACCACCACTGATCTAAATGCAACGCATGCAGATTTTTGATCCAAGTGGCACTATGGATAGTCAAGCCAATGAATTGAACCCTCTTGATAGTATGGCTATCTATCCTATTAACCCGGTCATTTAACATCCTCTAATCACCTTATGACCGGTAAAAATAAAACCCTATCTTTTACCTTTGCCTTGAGCTCTTTCCAACACACGTCATACAAGACCTTCTCATTTATACCGCATAATCTCATCATTTCACCGGACTATCCTATTCTTACATCTCAAATAAAAATGTTAGTCCATAATGATTGTCATTAATTACCAAAACACGAATTAGGGGCCTAGATGCCTTCAGTCAAACGAGTTGACTTTTGCGAAATTACGGTCAACCTGGGCCATCACATCGAAAACATCACCGAAAACCCCTAATGACCCACCTTGGTCAACCTTAGTCAACATGTGGTCAAACCCTAGTCAAAGACCCCTTGAACACCTTTGACCATCCTATGTCGCCCGGAACTTTTGCCGCGTTCTCCAAATTTCACCTAAACACTTCAAAATCTCCCAATGTAAAAGTTGTGTATTTTGTCGAGGGACACAACTTTCATGTTGAGTGGCATTGCTGGTTTGAAGTGCAAAATGGTGAAAATTGCAGGTCAACGCTCCCAGGCACTATTCACTGGCGCCCAGAAAACGACCAAGTTGGCATGCATTTTGGGCACAAATGATTGAGAAAAATGCCATACGCCCTTTATAGAAGTTTTAGAGGGATGCTAGATCTACAACTTTCCTATTCAAACCTTGGTGCACTCCAGTTCAACTTTTTGGAGAAAACTCTGGTCAAACTAGGCTAAACGGAACTGTTTCTGTGCGGGAACGCGCACACGTGCTCGACGTCGCCCGGCGTTCCACGTCGGTCCCTGCCGTACGTCGCCGTACGCGCACGCCGAGGCACGCAGGTGACCCCCTGTCCTTGCGCCGTGCCTTTGGCTCCTGTGCGTGATGCTCGCGGACCCACGGACTTGCGCCACGCGCCATACGCCCACGGGTCGGCTGCGCGCCGGCCTCCACCGCCCGCCAAGCTGCGTCGCCGTCGTACAGCCGCACGTCGCCACCACCTTCATGTCCATACCGCGCCCATGCTGACGACGTGACTCGTGTGAACTGCCTCGCTGCGCCCGAGGCCTCTATTTAAGCCCTGTCGTCCTCCTTGCGCAAGCACGCACTGCCCGTCTCCGCCATTGCCGCCGCCACGACGAGGTCCACTCCCCGGTTGCCTCCCTTACCATCCGAGCTCTCCGTCGACTACACCAATCCCCACTGAAGCTTTGCCGGCCACTGGCTTATCTCCACGCTCGGCCAACTCGCAGGAGTAGATGCTCCCACGGCTGCCCATCCATGGCACCGCCGAGCTCACTCGCCGGAGCACCACCCGCCGCCTCCAACCACTCAAACCGACCCTAGGTGAGTCCCTCATCATCCCCGACCACTTTCCCGGCAATTCCCGGCCCTCCCTTGGCCGGATTCCGGCGATCCCCGCTGTTGGCCGCGCCCAGGGACCCAATTGCAGAAGATGAACTCCGCCTAAGGGCCTAACTGTGAAATCCTGGGACCTGTTCGTTAAACCAAAAGTCAGACTTTGACCCCTTGTGCTGAACCTTGGAAAAATCATATAAAACCATAGAAAAATCCAAAAATTGCAAAACCAATTTTTCTGTGCTTTGTGTGACTAGACCTACTACTTTTACAAAACATGTATATACTTTTGAGCCTTAGTTTTTACATGAAAATAGAAAACCTTTTTTCCTAGATCTGTTGTGTAGCCAAATACATACATGATCTTGAGCTGGATTTTGGATACGTTGTGGAAACTAGCATGTGTAGGTCCTATGCCAAAATATGCACAAAGTTACTGAAGGAATCTTTTTATATAATTTACCATGAGTTATTGTCAAATTTTTCCTAGATGAATTTTATAGCTTAAAATATATTTATGTTTGAGCCCTACTTCTAGTTGTTGTCTTGTTATGCTAAAATGCACAACTAGTGAATTTACCATGATTTTATCTCTAGTATAAGTCTTATTTCCTAATTTATGCTTGCTTTTAATCATAATTGTATAGATCAATATCCATAATAGCTCTAGGTGTGTATGTTGCTTTCTTAGGCTTGTTTTATGCCAGAGAATGTGTAGGAGAGAGTTTGGCTCCAGAACTGTTATATTTATTTTTATATGCATTTATCCTTTTATTGCTAGCTAGAAATGCTTTTATTTGTGTGCATTAATTTCAGTGGTTCAAACTTGATTGCTTGCTATCCAAATAAGTGTTCCCTGGTCAGTAGGATCGGTGGGTATTGTTTGGCAAATTTTGAGGCTTGTTGGTTGTTTTGGACAGTAAAGAGAAGGCTAATTAAGTTTTTTTGATTATCTTTTAAAGGGAAAATGTTAAATGCTTTTGTTAAGGTGAATGTGGCCAACCTTGTGATCCTTGTGGCTGTTTGATACTGTTTTTGGTTTAAATTAAATCCATTCCACTCTTAATCACTGCATTGCATCCTCTGTATAGAAGTCCCCGACGGTAGCTACACGCTCGTGCCGGCTGACGAGAACAAGGGAGCAGGAGGAGACGTGCACTACGTGACCGTAGAGCAAGACCCGGACCAAAGTCCATAAGTTTGTGTGTCTGCCTGTACTGACGGAGGCAAGCCCCGGTTTAATCATTAACCCATGTGTTTACTTTCAAGTTTCTGAACTTATCGTTGCTATCTTATGTGCATTTACGTTCAGGAGTTGATTGAAACCCTAGTTGCATGATCCTTAAGTAACTATGATCTTTTACTAGCATGTTAGGTCGCTAGTTGCTATGCTCTAAGGATCCGGTACAAGTCGAGCGATGTTCGTCACTCGTGAGAATAGGATCTCCTTTTTGGAATCACCTTATTGATTAAATGGATTGCTCATGTGGTAAGAGCATGGGATTTGGGCTCCGGTCCAATGGCTTCGTTGGTTAAGTGTTTGAAAGTACTAAACACTTGTTGGAAATGGGCACGGTAAGCCTAGTACCTAAATGAGGCGGTACGGGGTTTTACTATCACTACTCTTAGGGTTGCGGCCCTGGGCTCGCCACACGAGTGCATGCGTGAGGCTGGGTGATCTTAGTGCGTAGCCCAGATAAACCTTGTACTTAAGACTGTGAGCTATTATCCCCAAACCGAAGAATGACGGGAACCGCCTGGTTGGTGAACTCTTAGTGAGGGCACCTCTCGTGCGTTTACGTTCACCTTGCAAGGTTTGAATCAATCGATTGTCGGTCTCTCACCGTTATCTGCGACTACTTAATCTGCTGGCCATGATATCCCTTTATGATGGAACTTTGTGAAGATTATTATTGAATAATTGTTTGTACAACTTTGGTTGCAATAGTTGCTTATTTAGTAATGATTACTTCTACTAGAACATGAGCTAAAATGTGAAAGTAAGGATTTACTACTTAGTAGCTTTTTGGCAAACAAACCCACTAGCCAAAAGCCATGCATGATTAGAGGTAAAGTCTTTCTTTTAGACGGGTAAGCCTTGCTGAGTATTAGTATATTCTGCCTTACTTTTTAACTGTTGTTTCCAGGTAATACATGTGATGTGTGGCCCGGAGAACTTCCACCCGGCTGGGAGCTGGAATGGGTGGATGACGACGAGTGATCGCATCATGGGCAGGCCTCCTATGATGTTGATCGTACCATTTAGTTTCCGCTGTTTCAATAAACTCTGAACCATTTACTTTCATGTCAAAGAACTATGTTTGTAATAATGGACCCTACGGGGAATTTGATGTTAATTTGTAAGGCACTCTGGACTCTCCTTCATGGGAGTTTTAATGCATACGTTCGATCCTCTTTGTGTTTTCAAGTGATTTACAGGGTGTAAACCCGGCAACACTCAATGAGATGATTCTTTATTATCGCTTAATGACCAAATGGAGTGGTTTAGGCGATAGTACGAAATTATCTCGGATGAGGTTGTCACAGTTGGTACCAGAGCATCCGTATGCACCAGAGTGATTAGATTAATGCTAATGACACGATTTACAATAAAACTTGCCAAGATTGTTTGGACTTTGAAAATCCGTTGGATCGTTAAGGAATGATCTAGATCGAGAGGCCCTAGAGGGAATTTTGGGTTCTTTAAGGTGGCATAAAAATCTATGCTTTATTTTGCTAACTCCCAGCACTTTACTTTATGTTAGACTTACTTTCTTGCACAACCAAACTAGATGAGCCACGTGTTTTATACGAGTGTTGTTCCGCATCACGGGAATTGCGAGGGTTGATGGAGTGATCCATTCCACGGATCCCATCTTCGCATCTGGTTATGAGTTGTGATGTCGCCACATTTTGCCATACGTGTGCATTCCGCATGTTGAATATGCGAGGCAAGGATACACTCCATTCAAACGGAGGGTGTCTGAGGTTGGACGCTGTCCATGCAGCGGTTTGACGCATGGATACCATTTCTATAGTAAACGGTAATGAATGTGGACGCTTCCGTGACATGCTGGCATGGAAGGTTCATTTTCTGCAGGTACACTAACAATGTTTCGTAAGTCGTTAAGTGTGAATCGAGTAGCTCCCAACTAGTTATTATAAGAAGCACCGATTATAAGTTTGCCATCGGTACTAACTACGTCTTTTTGGATCCAGGTGTGTGAGGTCGTTTAAGACGTGTGAATTCAGGATTAAAATCTTGTTGAACCTAAAAATTGGTTATTGCTTGTTTGAGTAATTTTTCCCTAGTGTGATTGCTTGATCTTAGACAAGGTTTCCTCTCTTTTGATCTTAGGAAATTTCTGGCAGATTCTGTTGCTGTCATTTCTCAATTTCTAGAGCCAAATCTGTAAGGAATCTCACTAGACATCCTTTAGAAAAGTTGCTTCTTATAAAATTTAGCATCTACTTTGAATTTATCATGATTTTATGAATTTTCTGCCAGGATTTATGCTCAGTTTCGTGAGTATCTGTCCTGCTGTTTTTCTGGGTAACCTTCCTCTGAAAATGGAATTTTTCGGGCATGTTCCACTCCAATCTAGATCTACCTTTGAATACCAAAAGTGTGCATAATTATGCCACTGAGTTTCTGGTGAAATTTGGGAATTTTTGGGACTCGGGTGTTTGAGTTGGGAATTTTTATTCCCCAACGCCATAATAGGACCCCCATACCAAATTCTTCCCAACGTGATAACCTTAGCTTTTGATTCCAATTTGGATATCCAGTGGCTCGAAAGCTTTGCCTTGTAATGGACCTTGGAGTCATGAATCCTCGTAGTCTTGAGCTGAGTGCATGAAATTCTTAGTTCTAGAATATTGCGTTGCCCAAGTCGAACTTTTGTTCCAATTGAGTTTTTCGTCGTACATGTTCTGCTTGTGAGAACAAGCTCATGAATGTGTATTTAATGGAATCAATTCTTTAAGATGGTGGGACCGACATGCAGCTCCCCAGATGGTTTTGGTGTGTCGAGTACTGGTAGCGATCTACCACCACCACCACCACCACCCAGAACGATGGTAGAGGCATTCATGGCTGTTCAAAAGGGAATGTTGTGCCAAATCCTTCAGACGCAGCAGCAGCTTGTCCAGATGCTACAACAGCAACCTCCCCTTAGTCCCAATCCAGATGGACCAAAATTGGTCGTTCAGATTCAGACCATGGTCTCCACCAGAAAAGATCCAGAGAAACCTCGACTCTTTGATTCTTGCTCACCCCGAGTACCTACTCAGGGTGATATAGACACCATTGCTGGTGCAATCGAGATGTTGGAAGAACAAAATTCAGTGTTAAGTCATATCGTGGGCAATATCCTCCAGGATCGTTATCAAGGGCTATCTCAAACTAGTTTAACTAACGATCTCTCTCAGGCGTTATTTACGTCTATGGTTGAGCAGACCCGCTTATGCAATTTGTTGGTGGATCATATGAAGGAGAATCAACTCAACACCTCTGACTCTCTACTACCACCATCGAAACTACCAATGGACCTTACATAGGAAGAAGGGAAAAGTCGGAGCCGCAAGCGAGCATTCCCCAAAATGGACTTGAGTGAGTGGGGAATTACCTACAGGGAATTTTGTCCTCGCAAGGGCAAACAAAGTGATCACAGTGGCAAGAAGCTACATCAACAAGCTTCCAAGGCTAAAGAACTTCCGCCCTGCATTTGCTACAATTGTAGACAACCCGGGCATTACGCCAATAGATGCCCAAACCCTAGGCTGGACAAGCCCCGTCCACAGAGGCAAGGCTCCAAAGCAAGTAAGAGTCATCATAACAAGAAGCCAAATATTCAAGGGAAGCAAGATCAGCGTAAATTCATGGGTATTGTTTCTATTCGAGAACATCTCTCTCTATGACTTGTCGTCTTTTGTTGTTTGTGAACAACCCCCTCCCCCCTGGACTTTTGATGGTAATGTTTATGCCCCTTGATGCCCTAAGATACCCTTGCTAGCGACATCCTTATCTCAATCGTGTTTGACCTTGCAATCTTGAACGTCTTCATCTTGATCTTGCTCACAATTTTTGAATGCATAAAACATGAATAGAAAGAGTTAAATTCTATTGACATGCTTTGAGCATCATCAGGTCATGTAGGTTGCACCCTTAATTTAATAGTTCATGGGCATGGAAATGCATTACATAGCATGTGCATTTGGGAACCTTGGATGGACTAACATGCATACACATTGAAGGTTCCAACCTTCCTCCTCTATCCTCCTTATGACTGATGAGATTGATGTTCCATGACCAAAGGTGCCGCGACGGAACCTAGTGCATCATGTGTGCTGCAGCCATGTGATTACCACTAGGGGCATGCTAGCTATCTTGGTTGGAGCATGCAACTCACCGCAAATCCATTTTCTTCACTCTATGTTATCCCCTTGTTGCTAGCTAACTGCATGGGTCAACAAGTCATGCTAACAAGCATCACGGGCATCATATCCCATGAACATGTGCATTCCTCACTATGCATCATGGAAAGTGCATCATATGTTCATATGCACAAGCATCATGTGCTCATCTGCATGTGCATCACACTCTATGCACCACAACATGAGCATTAACACGCACACCACTCCATTGTGCACAAGGTAATCCCTATGCTTGGCATTCAATCATATGTCTCATTGGTGCATCGCTCTTCCAGTTTAAAATTGTCCATGTGAGCAAATATCATCTGAAATTGTTGTATCTACCCATCTCTTCAAGTCATTCTCATTGCTATCCATAAACAACTCCGTACAACCGCTCCTTATGACCTTGCCATCCTTTATTGCTGCTATGGGCAACTAAACTTGGACTCTGGTGGCGGAAACCTTGATCCATCATTATACCTTTGTTGCTTTTCAAAAATGAATTTAGAAATCTTAGTAAACAAATTTTGGCAAATATTTGTTTACTAGTCTTCCTTTTCTTCATAGAAATCTCTTTTGGCAATCACTTCTCAACTTGGTCTCCTTCTACCTAATCTCAAAGTTCTCTACCATCAAATCAAATCAACCAACTAAGTTAAGGAAGTTTGAGCAAAGTTTTTCGGGAGCAATCAAGGTTCTCGAAAAGCCAAGGCATGCGAGTCCTTCATGACTTATCAATCCATGATCCGTTGATCATACCTTCCAAATCCTAGGAATCAAGAAAACAAGCAAACGAAGGATCGGTTAAATCTTTTGCTAAATTCTCCTTATTACAATCTCACCGTCACAGTCAGTTCTTCCGACCGTTGGACCCCATCCTTTTCAGTGCCATAATGGTACGACGTCATAGCGTCTCCATGCCATCTCTTTTCCGTGGCCACGATCACGTCGCCGAGACCTCACGGGTCGACCATTATCGAGCCCCGTGTGGCCACCGCCGGATCGCTCCGCTAGTCCCTACCTCAGTCGGTTGGGATGACCGTTGCGTTTCTGTTGAGGTATAAAAAGGGAAACCCTCTGCGGTGTTGCCATTGCCAAGTCTTGCCTGCTTTCGAGTTCGACAGTGCCGCCGCTCTTGTTTTTCCTCCGGATAGTTTTGGCCAACCCGCCACTAGCTCACCTCTGTCGTTGCTCCGCCACTCGCCGAGCAAGCTGTTTCGCCGTCTTCGTCGACAACCTCCAGAAGAAGCTCGAAAGAAGATCGAGAGAAGAACCCCAGCCTTCATCGCTGACCATGGCTCCGTTCTTGGAGATGTTCGAGTCCCTCCGCTGGACGCTTGTAGCGATGTACCTCTGCATCGTCAGTGGAGTTTGTCTTCTTTTAGTTTTTCATGTACACATCCATCGCCCGCTTCCTCAAGAACTGCGTTGAGGCAGTGAGGTGAGCCCCATGTACCTGTTACCTTATTTGAATTCTCGCTATCGAGAAGTGTAAGCGAGTATATATTCCACCTTTGTAACCCTTGCATTGTTGGAAGAAGTTGTTCTAATCTTGTTGTCGAATCTCGGGGCGAGATTCTGTTTAAGGGGGGTAGGCTGTGATGCCCCAGGTTTCCAGCCGGGTTATTAAACCTAATGATCCAGTCAAACGAGTTGACTTTGGTCAAACGATGGTCAACCTGGGCCATCACCTCGAAAACATCACTGACAACCCCTAATGACCCACCTTGGTCAACCTTAGTCAATCTGTGGTCAAACCCTAGTCAAAGACCCCTTGAACACCTTTGACCCTCCTATGTCGCCCGGAACTTTTGCCGCGTTCTCCAAATTTCACCTAAACACTTCAAAATCTCCCAATGTAAAAGTTGTGTATTTTGTCGAGGGACACAACTTTCATGTTGAGTGGCATTGCTGGTTCGAAGTGCAAGATGGTGAAAATTGCAGGTCACGCTCCCATGCACTATTCACTGGCGCCCAGAAAACAGCCAAGTTGCCATGGATTTTGTGCACAAATGGTGGAGAAAAACACCATACACCCTTTGTAGAAGTTGTAGAGGGATGCTAGATCTACAACTTTCCTATTCAAACCTTGGTGCAATTGAGTTCAACTTTTTGGAGAAAACTCTGTTGACGCAAAATGTGCACCTAGCGCCAAACACACAGCAAGCCGAACAAGCTGGCTTCACACGCGCAAAGAGTCACGAGACGTGCCAGTCAATTTTTCCTGAAAATTAACAAAAGATAAAGTAGTTAGATACCAAAGCTTGGAACATGTCGGGTGGTACCAGACAGTTCCATATTTACGGCTAAGAAGCCAGACGGGATGACACATAGCTATAGGAAGCTATCTGCCAATAAACTGAAACCAATCGGGAACTTGTAAAAGGAAAAAGTAACATTGCCGAATGGATGACGTAAGCATGACAGCGATCAGTCTTTGTTTGAATAAAGATGCACATGCACGAGGCCATGATCGATCCCCATGATAATTAACATTAAATAAATGAATAAAGTAAAGCACGAACGCAAACATGTAATAAACAAGCATGCATAGATCCAAAGCACTAGTCTACCGCATGTCTAGGTACTTTAAAACCCGTCAGGTACGATGTCAAGCAAATCTATCCACCGCATGATACAACTTGCATGAAAACCGTACCACTTTCCACAAATAGATCTATCCACCGCATGATACAATCTAAATATGGAAAGCTAAAAGCATACATTATTTAAAGCATGAATTACGCACGTGTTCTACTCGTGAAGAAACATAACCGAATACGGCTGAACAGCCGATTCGGGGTCCATGAAGAAGGAACGAACATTACCAAGTGAATAAATCTATCAGATTGATTTGAAATCTAATCCACCGGATGACTAGCTCCAAAGCAACCCAAAAACCTGCATCTACCGCATGATACCCGGCTCTTTCAAGATTTATACCAACACTGGCAAGTTTGAACCCGCAACACGTAACAACCTAGATCGATTCGGTTTCGGCTGTCGGAAAGCACAAGATCCACGTGTTAAAACGCGAAATCGACTCGTACAAGGATCACAAAAGGATAAAGCCGATCCAAATCTATCTAGATTGAGCAAAAGTGTGTTACATGAATCTAAACAAAAAGTAAAAACTCAAAGCAACACGAGATAACTTAATGAATCTATTGGATCTTGCCAAAATCCAATAGAGCCGATAACTAGCTTCAAGCTAGATCTTAGCCTACCGCATGGCTCATGATCTAACAAGAAACCTTCTTGAACCAAGCTTGAATCTACCGCATGACACGAAGCATGGTAACAAGACTACTTGCATCAGATCTAAATCCACCGCATGATACTAGACATGATACAAGGTTGCCGGTAATCACGGAGGTCGACGGATCGATGAACCCTCTCGAAGAACTCGACGACACGACAAATGGACTCTAGGGTTTGAAGTAAGGCCGGTTTGTATTGAAGAATGACTGTGTGTATTACATACATTCAGGGCTCATATTTATACCCTGCCAAGCACAACCTCGAATGGATTCATTGCCTAACTTATCTCTAAGCTTGATCGCCTATCCATCCATTCGCCCTTCCTGCTTGAGCCACGTCACCGTCCAATCCCGCAAAATCAGCTCTACTGTTCCTTTGCCGAATGGGAGCAGATAGCCGATCGCAGATCTCTTTGCCGAATATCTCTGAAAAGATCCTTCCTTCCACCAGACGGACTCCTCATCGAGCCGGACCCACAAGTCAGACTCCTTACCAAATTTTGGTGTTAACACATGCCCCTTCAATTGCGGGATAAAAGTAATTTTGTTCCGCAATTGACTCCAGCCACGAATACTTTCAAATCGAATCTGTCAACACCTGTTCTTCTTTCTTCGCAATCCGCCGGAATCTTCGTCTAGACCCAAACCCTAGATCTCCTTGTTCCAAGCTTAAATCCCCAATGGCAGCTCAAAACCAAGATGCTCAGGTAAATTCCTCTCCCGTAAGCTTCGTTCGGCATTTAGGTTTTCAATTTTACCTGATATTTCTTTTCCGCTTTTTCTTCAGGAGCCTTCCACCGAGCTTCTGATTCGCACCGAGGCCAATTCAAGATCCTATTACCTTGGTCCCGTGGGGAACTCTGTCCTCGAGATTTTATCGCGGTCTAATCTCAAAGGAACCCTTTTAAAGTGGCTCTGTCCCCACCTCCTCGGTGGCAAGATGCTTTCAAGAACTGGCCCTTGCCTCCAATCGCAGGCTGGAAAACTTGGTACCGGAGAATTCTCGCAGACAAAAGTGTATTAACCAAAAACTGGGATACCCTCCGTATTGCTCAGTGCTTGGAGTTATCCTTAGCCGAGACCCCCAAGAATGAAGACCTCCTGATAGCAGCTTGCCACTTTTGGTCAAACGGCGTCAACGCCTTCCTGTTTGGTCACGGCCCAATGTCTCCAACCTTGGCCGATGTGTATATGATTACCGGCCTTGACATCACAGGATCCGTTCAACCCTGGGAATTCAGAAGCTCTTCACGGCAAACAGGGGTGAAACCAGGGAACGGATACAAGAATTACATCTTGAAGCACATGAAGGACAATCCCCTTGGTGAAATCGAATACAGGGCATTTCTGAACATGTGGCTGTGCAGATTTGTCTTCTGTGGTAAAGCCAATGAACCTACTCTGAATCACATTGCAATGGCTTCTCATTTGGTCAGTGGCAACCGCCTTCCCCTTGGGAAATTCCTCCTAGGCAGTGTGTACCATATGCTTCACCAAACCGTCACCCAGATGTATACTAGTCAGAGGATAACATGTGTCAACGGTCCTTGGTGGTTTGTTCAAATGTGGCTGCAGACTTCACATGCATCGGATCGTTGGTGTTGATTTGAACACCGAGGCTCTTCCCTTTATCCAATCACCCCGAAGGGGAGCCCCAAGCCACCGAGGATGCCGGAATTATGGAGAAGTCGCTTCAATCGTTCTTATTCGAGCGGGATATCGGCCGACTTTTTGAGTTGTTCTTCAAAGGTTTCCAGAATCCTCTCTGGCTTCCTTATCTGGACAATGACACTTTGATTTTCCCCTGCGAATTCTCTTTTGAATTCGACCGCCAAGATGGGCGATTCTTCGAAATCCTCAACATCATAATCCGCCCATGCATGCTGCCGGCTGAATTCAATGGAGGAAGGCAGATCTATAGTACTTATGAATATTATCAGCCCAATGTAATGGCTAGGCAACTTGGGTGTGGCCAGATGCCCCCGAGACTGTTTCTGCATGAATTCCTCAAGCCCAGAGAGGAAATCACAGAACTCATGCACAGCAGCAGAGTCTTCCGTTACGTGTGCAGCTCCACTGTCTACACCTGACCTTTTGTACCTACAACCATAGCTCACCCCACCTTTGTCTCCTGGTGGCAAGAACTCCATGATCATATCTTCAGTGAGCCTGTACATTTGTTCTGTGCAGAGTTGATGCCTGATTTTCAGCCAACCTCAGAGGTAATATGATGAACTATTGAATCAGACTTATCCTCTTTCAATCATGATTCTGATCTTTACTTCTCTTGCTCATAGAACACAGTGCCTGCCCCTAGAGCCAGGAATATCTCCTACAATGCCGTAGGCCCTATCTCAGCACTGGGATTCAGGTCCCCAACTCTGGCTCAGCTAATGGCCAGGTTTGCCACAACAGACCCAAGCCTTTCCAGCCTTGCTGCTGATAGGAGGCGAGGCTTATCTCTAATAGCCCCCCCAAATGCCAAGAGAAGAAGAACTGTTAAGAAAGTCCTTGTTGAGGTAAAAACCTTTTCTTCTCTCGATCACAAGATTACTCTGGTTCTGATAAATCATATCTTGTGCATTCTCAGACCGCAGCCCAAGAACCTTCGGTGCGAACCTCGCCAATGCCCCATCCACTGGTATGACCTTTACATGTCTTCTTTTAAGGATGAACACTGGCATTTACCCTTTTATTTTGACACTTGCAGAAGAAACAATGGAGGAACAACTTGTGGACATCCCAGTGTCTCAGCAAGCAAGTCCACCCAGGGTTGAATTACCTATCCCAGTGGAGATCTCATCTTCATCACCCTCTGCAGAAGCAATGAATTCTCCAGAGATGAGTCTCCCAATCCAGCCAGAGCCGTCAAGTCCCCCAAGGGCACAGTCACCTACCGATCATGCGGAGACACCAACCCCGGCAAAGAAAGGTGAACCCGGCTCCTCTTCGACCCGAAGCCCATGAGTTGCCAAGAATCGCATCAATGCCTTCTCACTTAGAAGCTTCGGCTCTAACCGGAACACCTTCTTCACCCGTGATTGCCCCCCGAACAAAGTCTCCGCCCTGACTCATGAGGTACTCATTCGCACTTAACTCTGCTACCTTTACTTTTAGCACCCCTAACTCGGCAATACTGCTTCTCAGGATCAGGCCCCATCATCATCAAGTTTGTCAATGGGGGACAATCCAGTTGCCGAGGTTATGGAAGGAGTGCATCGAACTCTGTCAGAGACGGTGCTAGCAAAGCTCAGAGAAATTGTTGCCTGGCTGGACAGAGATGCACAAGATCAATTCAAGGATCTCGATCACTTTGAAGAGATGTTTGAATCTGTTAGCCAAGAACTCCCTGAGGACATCAGTGCTTCTCTGGCATCTATCTGTGGCTTGGAAATCCACTATGTGCCCATAAGGCAGGCTTTGAGGAAAGTGCGCTCCCGCCCGGTTATTGAAAAGAGGAAAGCTAGTGCTGAACAAGCCATGAGCGGGGCGCAATCCCAAACAGAGAGCCACAAGGATACATTAGCCAATCTGCAAGCTTCTTGTGATCTGAAAATTTCCAGGAAAGCTGCTCTGGAGGACGAACTGAGAAGCCTGTCAGCTGAGATAGAAGCTGATAAAAAGAAAATAGCCGAGCTCCCTGGTTTGATAGAGTAGACCCAAGAGGAAGCAAAATCGGCTATAGCCAAGATGGAACAATGCGACGCAGAACTCACCACCTTGTCTAGTGCCCAAAAAGATTGCCAGGAGCGGTTGGACAGTTTCCGTCAAACAACATTGAATGCCCGTGGTGTGATTGCGAAATACCTGAACATTTAGACGCTTCAATTGATGTATAACCGAATTGGTCGCTCTTGTAATATTTGTCCTCGCAATTTTATTTCATTTTCTTCTGTGCACCTTCAAATGTAATGCTGAACGACCCATTCGGCAAAGGAACGCCAACTCCCGAATGGCACTTTGACTCTCCTCAGCCGAGCCAGTCAACTGAATGTGACCCAGCCTAGAACTCCAAGCGACCCGCCGGCGGGCTGGCCAAGGAAACCTTTCCACCTTCCGATTTTCTTGGGATATGCGCCACGATCCAAAGCCACGACTCGAGGCCACGATCTGTCTTGCCAGGCCTATAAATGAAACCGTAGGTGCCCCTAGCTCTCCACCAAGCCTTTTAGCTCTCGAATCTTTGCCAATCTCAGTTCTTCCTCTTTCCAAACAGTGCACATCCCAAACCAACATGGTGCGCCGCCTCAACCGCCGCCGTGCCTCCGACGAGGCAGAGGGGAGCAGCGCCAATGCGCGCCGGAGGCAATGATCGTCGATTCCTCTTCTTTGCTTCAACTTTGATCTTTTCTTGTTTTGACGATCATCTCCCTTTCAGGTTGATTCAGTGGAATCCGTCTCCTGCGCCGGCCAATCAACCCCTTCCAGACGACTCCTCGGAGTCCGACGGCCACTCCCCCGTGCCCTACGGGGAGCTCGACGCCCTCCGCTTCAAGGCGGAGCCGGAGACGGCTCGGCCGCGAGCTGGAGGATGTCTCCAAGAAGGTGGGCATAGCCGAGCTGGAGTGGGAGGACCAGCGCAAACAGCTGCTGGACACCATCGACGGTACAGCTCTTGAAATCAAATCTTTGATCCGGCCGCTTTTGATGCTAATCTCTTTTCTTCTTGCTCCTTGCGGCCCGCGATGCCGAGCTCAACCACCGAAGGCGCCGGTGGAGCGGTCGGCCGATAAGGTGAACACCCGCGACGACACGCGGCGGAGCGCCTTGCCGCGGTGGAGCACCGCGTTGACGAGGTGGCCACCCATGGCGTTCGCTTGGGCACTACCCCGGGCTCCGGCCGCCATGGCGACGCACACGACGTCGACTACTCCACCGAGCCGCGCCGCTTCCGGGGCGGCGCGCCAGAGGACATTGAGGAGATCGAGCTCATCCTGGAGCGCCTCGATGGCCACGGCGACGCCATTGCCGAAATCACTCATCCCCAATCTGTGTTGAACAGGCTTTTCGACTAGATTGTATTAGGGATGTTTGAATATCGGCAATAAATGAAGAACTTTTGAATTCTGTGCTTGCTCTGTGATGATTTTCTGTACATTTGCATCTGTGAATGCTGTTCTTTCCTTGAACGCATCCGGGAACTGTCTTGAGCCGAATACGTGCGAACAGATGCCCCTTGGCGCAAAATCCGCAGAAGATCCCTGAATCGGCAGTCCGTAAGCACTGTTCAAGCAAAAAACCCTTCGCATCCGGGAGAAAACCCTGCCGTTTGGTATTCCAACAGTGTGTACTGGCCGGTCATTACTCCCAATGCGCCCCTTCGGTCAATAAAATAGCCTGCTGAGATGCCCTGCAAATCCACTCGCACACTCATCCATCACTTCTCATCTCCCCCGTCTCCAGAGGAAAAACCCCCAAGGCCATGGACAAAGGCAAGTAGCCCCAGGAGAGCAGCCCTCCAAAGAAACGCACGATTCGAAGGTGAGTTTTCCCTTGATTTACTTCCTGTTTCCACGTGATCTTGCGCTTTACCTCCTCTTCTTTTCCTCTTTCAGCCTTGATTTGCTCCCTGAAGAAATCATCGGGACCGAAGATGTGCCTGAGTACATCTCTTCCGATTCCTCCCTCGAAGCAGAGGACGCCACGCCTGAACAGAGGACCAGCCATCAACTACGCCGCCGCGTTCGGCACTTGGAGCACGGCCTCAGGGACATCACCGCTCGTTGCCAAGTCGAACGCGAGCGCCGCATGGCTCTGGAGGCACTAGGGGGGGTAAATGCTTCTGACTTCTTCTTGACTTTGTGCCCGCATCTGGATTTCTTGACCCTAACATCCACTCCTCTGCTTCGGATGTCTCGACGGTACAACAACAACCCGAAGGCGGCCCGGGACGACTTGGTGGAGGCCGCGAACCATGGTCACCCTCGTGCCTTCCAAGTTGCCGTCACGGTGGTCCTGGAACAACTGAAGAGGGAGCAACCGGAGAAGAAGCAAAGAAAAGATTGAATCATACTTTCGCTTCTTCCTCCACGCCTTCTGCTTCCCACCTCCTTGAGGTCCTGATCACCAGGGTTGTTGGATGTAAACCTGCAAGAAGCAGTTGTAATGTAGTTTTTGTGCTAAGGGCAATGCTTCTAGGCACTGGCCATTTCTTCTGTTTATGATTTTTTTTGTTCTGAAGGCGGCCTCGTTCTTGAGCACCGGCTGTTTCTGTGTCAGATGTGTGTAATCCCGCTGTTGGTGATCATCGATCGATCTCAATGCTAGGATAATATTTCTTCAGATATCTTCCATTTATCGCGGCGGAAAATTCTACTCCCAGCAAAGTTTTCAGTATGTATGCATTACCAGGGACGCATCTGACCACACGAAAAGGTCCTTCCCAGTTAGGAGACCATTTGCCGAAATCGCTATATTTAGTTCCAATCGGCAATAGCGCTTTCCAAACCAGATCGCCTTCTACGAACTGCCTGACTTTTACTTTCTTGTTATAGTATTTGGCAACCCGCAACTTGTTTTTCTCGATGTTTTCCAGGGCTCTAAGACGGATCATATGTAAATCCTCTAGCTCATCCATCATTAGGCCACTGTAATCTTTGGAGCTCAAATCCTTCTATAACACAACTCTCCTCGAATCTGATTGCATCTCCCAAGGTAGAACCGCATGGTGTCCATAAACCAATTCATAAGGAGAGGTCTTTGTAGCTCCATGGGGGGCCATTCGGTAAGCCCGCAGTGCCTCACTGAGTACCGAATGCCACCTTCTTGGCTTCTGGTCGATCTTCTTTTGTATCAGCTTGATCATGATCTTATTAGAAGCCTCTGCTTGACCATTAGCTTGGGCATAATAGGGAGAAGAGTTAAACAATTTGATTCCCATGCTTTCGGCAAACTCTCCGAACTCCGGTGACACGAATTGTGCCCCTTGATCGGTGGTGATTGTCCGAGGGATTCCAAACCGATAGATGATGTGCTCCTTGACAAATTCAACCATGTTTTTCGATGTCACTTTCTTCGGTGGGATCGCCTCAACCCATTTAGTAAAATAATCCATAGCCAAAAGCACGAACTTATGCCCCTTGCTAGATGGTGGATTAATTTGGCCAATCAAGTCTATACCCCAGCCCCTGAATGGCCATGGCTTGATGATGGGATTCAATGCTGACGCGGGGACCCTTTGAATATTTCCGAACCTCTGGCAATCCTGACATCCCTTGTAATATTCAAAGCAATCCTCTAATATCGTCGGCCAAAAGCACCCAGCTTGCCTAATAACCCATTTCATACGGTAGGCCGATTGGTGTGCTCCACATATCCCATCGTGCACTTCGCTCATCATTTTCTTGGCTTCTTCTGGACCCAGGCATCGTAATAATACCCCATCTAATGATTTATAGAACAAATTATCATCCAGAAGAACGAATCTTATGGCCTTGTACCTGAGCTTCCTAGAGACCTTTCGGGATGGATCCTTCAAGTAATCGACGATCTCTTTCCTCCAATCATCTTCTGCAAGATCCGTCCCCAGTGCACACACCTGCAGCAAACACTTCTTGACTCTCTTTGTAACCGAGGCGCTTTTAGCTAGCTTCGTTTGCTTCTTCATTATGTTCCCTAGGAATATGCTGTAGAGTTACCAACGGGAAGCTCTTCAAGATTTCCCTGCATTCTTCGTAGTAACTCCTCAGTGCTTCACTTTTGCATTCGTATCGGCCATTCAATTGCTTGATCACCAGCTCTGAATCTCCATAAACTTCAACTGAAACGGCCCCAGCTTCTCTCAAATATTGAAGCCCTCGAAGTAATGCTTCGTATTCAGCCTGGTTATTTGTGACAGTGGGCTGTATAGGGATGGCAAATTCAAACATCTCACCTCTAGGCGAAATCAGTAGGATCCCTACTCCCCCACCTTTACCACATGATGATCCATCAAAAAATAAAGCCCAAGGGGTAATTTCAAGCAAATCAATTGACGGATCGCGATGTTCAGTTATAAAATCGGCAATGATCTGTCCCTTGATAGCCTTTGCCGATTCGAACTTTAACTTGAACTGATAAGGCCAAGATCCATTTGACAATCCTGCCGTTCAAAATTGGCATAGATAACATATGTTTTATTACATCAAACTTGGAATACACAGTGCATTCGGCATTTAACAAGTAGTGCCGAAACTTTGTACACGAGTAGTACACGCACAAGCACAACTTTTCCGTAGCCGAATACCTGGTCTCAGGATCAAGTAGTTTTCGGCTAAGATATGCTACTACACGCTCCTTTCCTTCAAATTCTTGAATAAGGGCCGATCCAATGGTTTGGGTATCGGCCGCACGTACAACTTGAAAGGCTTATCCAGCTGAGGAGGGACCAACACCGGTGGCTCCTTCATGTACCGCTTGACCTCATCGAAAGCCTTTTGTTGTTCGTCGCCCCATGTGAACTTCTGATCTTTCTTTAGCTTCAGCAATGGAGAGAATGGCAAAACCTTCTGTGACAAATGTGAAATGAATCTTCTCACGAAATTAATTTTGCCGAGTAGTGATTGCAACTCCTTGAGATTAGTTGGAGGAACAACTTCATCGATGGCCTTCATGCTCTTCTTACCAACTTCAATTCCCCCCTCGTGGACCAAAAACCCCAAGAATTCTCCAGCTGATACCCCAAAAGCGCACTTGTTTGGATTCATCTTTAAACCATGTTTCCGGGTGCACTCTAAGGTCCTCTTCACATCCTCCAAGTGTGTGTCATGACTTAGGGACTTGATTACCACGTCATCGATGTAGATTTCCACAATTTTGCCGATCAACTCATGAAAAATGTAGTTCATGGCTCGCTGATAAGTTGCACCGGCATTTTTTAACCCAAATGTCATGACTATCCATTCAAACAGGCCTATATGACAAGGACATCTGAAGGCCGTCTTTGATATGTCTTCTATTGTCATGAAGATTTGGTTGTATCCCGCATTGCCATCCATGAAACTGATCACTTTGTGTCCAGCTGCGGCGTCAATCAACAAATCGGCAATAGGCATGGGGTAACCATCCATCGGAGTAGCTCGTTCGGTGTCCCCGAAATCTATGCACCCTCATTTTTCCATTCTTCTTGTACACAGGGACAATGTTAGAAATCCACTCTGCATATCTGCATGGCCGAACGAAGTTTGCATCAAGTAATCTTTCAACTTTCTTCTTCACATCGGCCAATACCTCATCCTTGTAGATTTTCCGGGATGGTTGCTTGTATGGTTTGAAACCAGATTTGATTGGCAACCGATGCTCAACGATAGAACGATCCAATCCAGGCATCTCCGAATAATCCCAGGCGAAGCAATCTTTGTATTCCTTAAGCAACTTGATTAGCTCCTCCCTGAAGTCTGGCTGCAAGTTTGCGCTGATGAACGACGGCCTTGGATTATCACCGCTTCCAATGTCAACCTCTTCTAATTTATCAGCCGACATAAATCCTCGCCCCAACTTGCCATCAGTGCCATCTACGGGGTTCTCCATTAAAAATTGCTATAAGAGCCGATCGCTTGAATCGGCCGTTGATCGCCGCCGACAGTTCAACAGACCTTCTCCCCGATCTTTTCCCCGAGAAACAATCAATACCTTGGTATTCCCGGAAAGGCTGGTTCCACGTTCGCGACGCTCACAGAGTCATCTGCTTGGACGACCTCAATATCATCATCCACCCACTAGATAAGCTGCTGGTGCATGGTGGACGGAACGCAACAATTGGCATGAATCCAGTCCCGTCCAAGCAGTAGGCTGTAGGCTCCTTTACCTTCAATGACAAAGAAGGTCGTGAGCAGTGTCTTGGACCCGATCATCAGATCCGCGTGAGCGCATCCCTTTGTATCTGAAGGATTCCCAGCGAAATCATTCAGTATTATGCTTGTAGGCGTCAGATCGCTCGGGCCCATGCCAAGTTTCCTGAAGGTGGTGTACGGCATTACGTTGATCGTCTTTGCTCCACCGTCGACAAACATCTTGCCATTGACGTATCCTCTCAAGTACAGCGGCCTCATGTGTCGATTCTTGGCCGGTTTGTCGAAAATTGCCTGCTTGGCCAGCACTAGTTGTGCCATCATCCCCTCGACCTGCTCATCATCTAGGGACGCCTCTTCCTGCACAACCTGGTTAGCAGGAGCTATGAATTCGTTCGGCAAAAAGTATACCATGCAAGTTGGAGCCGAACGCCTTGATCCTTCCGGTTGGTCTTTTGGACGCCACACCTGCTTTGTTTGGATCCCGGCCTGCCTCAGTTCACGGTTCCTCAAGCGTTGAACCTGTCTCTTCTGACTTTTGCGTAGGCCAGACGGGCACCATTGCCCCTTCGCCGCATGTAGTCGTCCTCATCCTCTTCTTGATCGGCCCACCTTAGATCGGCTTGCCGCTTCTCGGGGTGATCAATGACTTCAATTTTTTGGCGCCGATCCTCGTTAGGGTGGATCCTTCCAATTCTCTCATGGACGGATCGGCGATTGGCGTCTCTCGCCCGTACTCAAAATATCCCGCACCGCATTCGGGACGTTCCTCGGCCGTGGGCGATTTCAAACCCTCGTTCCAACAATGCCCGAAGAACGCACATCCCCGGTGCGCGCGCTCCTCGCTCGCGTATGTATTGCTCCCGGTCCCTTCGTGTGCTTCTTCTTCGGCTCGCGCTTCTCCTCCTCGTATCTTCGCTTTCGGTAGCGCTCCTTTTCCATCTCCGGCGCCGCCACTTGTTGAGGAGGATGCGCGTGGTCACCCCGGGCTTGGCTCGGGACGATTCCCCCGATTTCGATGTGGCTCTTGAGAATGCGGGGGGCTTCACCATGCACCCGTTCCGCAGTCACTTGGCGCTCCGGTCTCTCGCTCCATCCTCGTCTAGCCCGGGCCGAGGTCAAGACCTTGACCTTGCCCTTCTCCTCGGCCCGTCACCATGTTGACGGAGAGAAGCCCACCATGTTCTGAGGGAAGGGGTGGCCATCCAGCTTCATCTTGTTGTCGAACTTGAGGTGCCCCTCCTGGATGGCTTTCTGGATCCTCATCTTGAAGACCCTGCAATCGTTGATGGAGTGCGAATCCCTGTCATGGAAGCCACAGTAACGTTTCCCCTTGACTCCATCGGGCCGAAGCATGTAATGCCCTTCGAGCGGCTCCGATTCGGCCTTCCTTCACTAGGAGTGTTGACGGTGAATTTCCGTCAACCTAGAGTACTTGTTATACATTGGTTTCAATTATGATTTGCAACTAACCCGCCACTAGGCATACTAATGATATAACAAGTTCACACTTGCATGTCGAGTTTGGAGTTTGTTGTTTACGCAGAAATCTACGCTAATGAGGAGACTTTCGGGATAAGTTCACCAAGCACTTTGGAAGAAGATCATGAAGCCCGACAAGAGTCAAGACACGCGATGAACATGACTCCAAATGACCCGAGGACCGAAGCGTCAACGTGCAAGTCTTCGGGGACTCAACCGTAAAACGTTGAAGCTTGCATAGCAAGGATTCAAGCCTAAACCGTGAAGGAAACGACGTCAAAGGCCCACATGCAAGTGCACACGAATAAGGGATCACGTGAGAAGCAACCGGGGAGAAAACCGGGGCCGAACCGGGCCGAGGTGGGCTCGGGCCGGCTGGCCGGTCCGACCGGCCCGGCCCACTCCGGGGTCGGTTCGGTCCCCCCTTTTGCCCTAGGTGTTCGTCTATTTATTCCCTCCGCCGCCGTCGACCGACACATCGAACAAATCATCCTACCGACGCCAATCACCCGAAAACCACCGCCACAAGATGAGGGAGAGAGTTAGATGAGCTCGTCGCAAGGATCAACGCCGGCGGAGAGAAGGAAGCAAGAGGAGGACTCCAAGCCGCCGGCCTAAGGGTGTTCCCAAGCTCCATCGCCGCCATCTTCATCGACGACGTTCTCCCGGAGTCTCCATCACCCCTATGTGCTTCAATCCGTGTAAGATGATGGGGTAATGTCTCCGTTCATCCCTAGGATTAGATGGATACATGCTATGTGATCGCTACATGATTCGTGGTTTCAATCTATTGTTTTCATGTTGATGATGCTTTGATGATTAAGGTAGGCCACCGTGTTTTTCGGGCGTATGATATCCGCTACTCCCATAGATTCCATCAACATATCGTGTCCATCATAGGTCTAGTCACGAATACCTTCGCGTAGTGACAAGTACGAGAGGAGGGAAAGGGCGAAACCGTGGTCACAACCCCGGTAGATTGGTTTACCGCTTTCGTGTAGTAGATGCATACCATGTTATCCTAGATCCTAGGGAGGGAACGCTTATCTTTCTTAATCACTCTCTTGTGTTCACCCTTTACCATATAGTTTAACCCTATATTTGTTTGATCAACTTAACTTAGATTAACTTAGGTTAGATTGTCTTTACTTTTAGTTTAATACTCTCTTTAAAGGTTTTCCATTCAACTAGATTAGTACTTGGTTAAGCGCTAGTAATCCCCTTGCTCCGCGGATTGACAAGAACCTTGGGAATCCCGTGGTGAAAAAGGTGTGGGGTCCGTACGCTTGCGGATCGTAGAGGGATACGTCTTTTATCCGTCGCCAAGCCCCTTTTTCCGGCGCCGTTGCCGGGGAGCAAGCCATTTGCTACGTTTAATCTAGTATTAATTTTGTTGATTACTAACACCTAACCCTTATTTTCTAAAAAAAAGAAAAAAAATCTTTTTTGTTTTTCTTTCTACTCTTCTTGTGCCTAGATGGATTTGCTCACCTCACCATTGGAAGACGAAGAGATGTCGCTAAGGGAGCTAGCAATGCCGTCAATGGAAGACATTGAGATGCAAAAATCAGATTTGGCGCTTGCTACAACCCACTATGAATTGAAGCCACGGAATCATCAATTTAGTGGCGACAAAACCATTTAGAGGATTGGAGGATGACAACCCATATAGACACATTAAGGAATTCACGATGTTATGCAACACGGTCCAACAAAAAAGGAGTTCCGCCGCTTGGTTCAAGTGGAATCTTTTTCCATTCTCTCTCCAAGATGAAGCGCGAAGATGGTACACACTTGCGTCCGTTGAAGCAAAAGGAAATTGGGATGAGCTAGTGAAGAAGTTTCTTTTGAAGTTCTTTCCCATAAGCAAGGTCCAAGACTTAAGGAGGCAAGTGCTCAATTTCAAGCAAGGAGAGGATGAAGGAATTGATGAAGCATGGGACCGATTTAATGAACTACTTGGGCAAGGCCCGAACTTGGGATTTTCCGGTGACTTGATGTTGCATACCTTTTATTTTTCACTAACCCCTAACTCGTCTCGTTTTGTAAGCATGTGTGCGGGCGGTGATATATTGGATAAAACAATTAGTGAAGCCGCACAAATCTTACAAAGGATAAGCAATGGACAAAGAACAATACGAGATTGGCAAAGATGTTGTCAAGAGGAGCAAAACGACAAAAGCAAGCCCAAGGTGCTTGCTGAAATTTCTGAAAAAGATGAACCGAAGGTCAAGGAAGATGAACCGACCATACAAGAAAGTGAAGATCCACTTCCCAAGGTAAGAGAAGTCATTTCGGATGTTAAAAATGTTGAAATTAACATGAATGTAGGCCGAAGTATGTGGAATGCTAGACCATTGGCGGAGTTCAAGCAATCCGGTTGGGTTCAAGTTGATTTCGCCCCACTAATTAACTACCGAAGGAAGGAGGAACGCCGACACGTTGCCAAACTAGTTGAAGATATATTTGATCAAGAGATGAGTGGAGAGTCGATCCAAAAGATGTTTGAAGAAGAAAGAGAAGAAGGAGATGAAGGATGGATCGACCGGTTTGACAACTCAAAGATTTATGATGAAGGAAGAGAAGAGTACAACCGTGATGAGCCTAGTGACTCAAAGGATAAATGGGAGGAGATAGGACTCAAGCTAGACGATAGCTTGTGTGCCATTGAAGCCTACACACTAGCAAATCAAGACATGGAAGTACTCAAGGATGAAGGAAAGAGTGAATCAACAATGAGCGATCTTGATGACATGTGGTACATGGAAGATAAAGAAAGCAACATACAAGTCTTTGAAGATGAAGATATAGTTGATAAATTTGAAGATGAAGATATAGTTGATAAAGAAGACTTCAAAGAAGAGATGAATGCATACATAGTTGAAGGATTACATGTTCCACATGATGAGATGGAGGGGATGCAAAAAGGTAACAAAGAGACACCTTCACTCGTTGAGATCGATTCGCCTTCAACACCGCTTGATGAACCAAATATCACTCTTGTTGAAAAATCTCTAAGGCCAAGGTACGCGCTGAAATCTCAAGATATTATTGGTATTGATGATGATAAATTCAAATACTCATGCTTAACCAATAGTATGAATGATAGTTTAATGTCTATGCTTTGTTCCAATAGTGATCATGTTGATAGGCTAGATTTTCTTGAGAATGAAAAAGAGGAAACATTTATTTTTGATCCAATTAATCTCACACCTAAACAACCTTTGCCTAATGATAAGCTAAGCGCTATGCATGAAACATATGCTTCTTTTATTTACACCTTGACTTGTTGCTACAATTCACATGTGGTGTTAATTATGGACGCGTATGTTTACAATAAGTTTTGTAAATCTCGATCATGCTTTGCGCTTGGTCAAGCTAGTGACCTTAAAGAATCATATGTCGGGAAAGGCCCGATTTTCACTAACCATGTAGACAAGGCTTGAATAATGAAAAAAAAGAAGTCATGCCGAAAGAGTTGCAAGATAAATCATCAACCTCTCCGAATCCCGCGATGGATGCTGCTGTCTTCATCAATTTGAGAGCTTGTTCAGAGGTGTACAAATGAAGAAAATGAGATATCCAGAAGCTCCATCAAGTTACCATTCCAACGCATCAAGAACCAACAAGTTTGAAGACCCGTGCAAGGAGTTATGGAGAAAACATTGAGCGTTGCGCGTTCTGAAATTTCAGGACAGATTTCATCGCCGAAGTAAAACCGACATAACTCTCTTGTCCGGAGTCCGATTTGAGCAAATGAAGACTCGTTGGAAAGGAAATTTTGTGCACTGTGCAATGGAGTAGAGCTTGAGTATACTTTCTGTTCTGGACATTAAAAAAAATAGAGTAAAGGCAGCACCGAAGGATGATAAAGAAGGAGATAACGATGAAACAAAAGGATGCTTTGGGAAAGTCTTCTATAAGTGATCAAGCACAACATGGGAAGTAAATTAAAGCTGCATTGGTACCTTTTCTTCTTGCATGAAGGGCCATGGCTATGCAACGAAAAGAAGGTATGTGAGAAAGTCGAGCTCTATGACTTTAAATGAAGCGCTTTTCGGGAGGCAACCCGTTTCTTTATATTTTTACTACTTTCTTAGAGAAAATAAAAGAATGGCACTATCTTATGATGATCAACTTGTGGTTATTAATCTAAGTTCAGTTTTCCTTTTTTTAGAACCACCATCATGTTCATGATCTTATTTATTTGCATGCATTGCATTTTGTTATCCTCGTGATGTTTCTTTGTGTATACATGTTTTGCACATAGTTGGCTTGGTTGTTTTATATACTTAATGATGTATGCTTCAGTTTCCATGTTAATGCTTCATAAGGCCTTATGAGTATTTTTCTTTTGTGATCTTGTGTAAACGTGGTGTTTAAACAAGATTGCGGACCATCATCGTTAAGTTCAATAAACCTAGCTAGCTTTTCATATGTTTTCATGTTGCTTTGGTCAGTTTATAAGCTTTGCAATGCGCTTAATTTTTCTTGTGCTATAAGAGTTATTGATTTAGGGATAGACATGGTGTTTTAACCCTTGATAAATAAACCTTTATGGCTATGGAGAAATTCGGCAACCTAGTTGTAAACATGGTGTTTAGAACTAGGTGAAAACATTGTCTTTGTTTATATGCTTTCCTATCATGTGCATACACACCTTGCACCACGTACACTCATTAGGTTTTTATTCCTCATTAAACTAATTATGCCACAAGTTAAGAATCTTAGAGACATTGTTGGATTGTTGGCAATTCTATCTACTCCCAACCGTCACCTTGGGGGTAGAATGTGCGTTTAAAACGTCTTACAGGCAAGATAAAGACTCTCACTACAAGGAAATTGAAGGATGGCTAAGAAGTGCTTTGTCTTCTTCTTCCATGACTAGCAAAACGCTAAGCATGGGGGAGACCCTGAATCTTCAACACGGAAGTGCAACATGACACTCTAGAAGATAGAATGATAAAGATCGTCATCTCCGGATCAATGCGCAAGAAGCCACCAATCTCATCAAAATTCTGCATGGTCTCGAATGGAAAACACTGGATATTTTTGGATATTTAGAAGCCCCATGAAGTTACGATTCCAACAAATCAAGAATCAAGACAATCGGAGGTTCCTACAAGCGGTTATGCCTGAATCACCGAGTGCAACACGTCCTGAAATCAGTTTTGGACAGCACACAGCGCTGAAGTAAAACGGACATAGCTCCCTTGTTTGAACTCCGTTTTTGATGAATGACCACACGTTGGAAAGGTAATTTCATAAACTTTTCAATAGAGCTATATTTAGATATATTTTCTGTTCTGGACAGAGGGGGAAATCCATGAAAAAGAGACAGCAAGGAGATGATGAGAACAAGAAAGAGGAGATGGTGATGACAACATTGAAGAGAAGGGTGACCAATGACTCTATTAAGCATACAAGATCAAATTCAGAAGTTTAGGAGCATTAATAAATCAAGACAAAAGCAAAAGCCACATCGATACATGGAGATGTCGGAAGAAGGCAACAAAGAATTACAAAGGATGGTAACATCTCCATGGACCTTCTCTTTTCCAACCACAAATGCTTGTAAGTATGCCTTCAACATCAACTAGGTGCAACCTTTTGTTTTTCTCTTCAAACAATAACATGGCTACTAGGAGGACAACCTAGGTTTCTTTTTTTTACTTTCAATAGATAAGCATGACCATGTGTTCACCTCGATGTTCTATATTGCCTTTGCTTACGGAAAGATGATGAAAGTTGCCGCTTTGTTTTACCTACATGAAGTTATACATGTCTTGGCTGATTGCTCTCTATAATATGATCTGAAATTAATTTAAATACCGGCTCTTTATTTGTGAAGGTGAAATGACCATGCTCTAGACCCACATACATATCTTTGCTCTTTGATTTAAGTTTATGGATAGCCGGATAACTTGTTGCTTTTATGAAAACTTAACTTTTATGCTATCTACATATTTGTGATGCTCTTGCAAAGTTCTACCTACCAAAGCCATATACATATATGTTTTATGATAACAAAACTCGTAGATTGCAAACATATGTTTTGATGAGTTGGATTAGGATTGATTTCTATGGTTCGAGACTAAGAAGTCTGGTCATTCCTTTGTGTAACTTTTTCATGCTAGCCTTTTTGTCCATGCATTGTGGGTTTTCACATCGAAAATTTCACAAGCTTCGCTGGGCATCCACCCTAAACCAAAAACATCTTTTTGTGATCACCTCCTTGTCCACAACCCAATTTGAGTATGGAGTAAAATTCTCGATGGAGATTTAAATATTCCGCAAGATTATGGAATTTATACTTACTTTAGCAGTCATTTCCCCTCTCTTTTATGCTCGAGGACGAGCATCGTTCAAGCATGGGGGAGGAGTCATTCTCTGACACAAATGCTATGTAAGTATTATGTTGCAAAAAGTTTTGAGGAGCAAAAGAAAAAAAAAGAAAAAAAAAGAAAAAAATGAAAAATGAAAAAAAAATATGATGAGAAGAAAAGAAAAGTAAGAAAAAAAGGAAGAATAAAGAAAAAAGAGAAAGAAAGAAAGAGAGAAAATGAGAAGGAAATAGAATAAAAGTAAAAAAAAATAATAAAGATGCTCCTCGGATCTTTTTGCTTCATAAGTTCTCAAGTGCCTTAATGACAAATCCATACTCAAATCTTCCAACGATGTGCAATCCGATAACGAGGACTTCACTCGTGCCTCGGGATCATCCATTTGCCACTTGCACATGTCCACTTATCTAAATGTGTGTGTTTCATCCCTCTCTCTTTTCAACATTTATTTTCCATGGCCTTTTTGACGAGTCTCGGTAATTCCAATAGATCTCTCTCTTAATTTGACAATATTTCGGATATATGTTTTGCTAGGATTGTTTTTAACCTTCCAAGCTCCACATAAGCCTTCCACTATCACATATGAGTAGAGTAGGTTGAAAATAATCTAGTATAGGCTTGAGTGACTTGATGAGATGAGTGTTCCATGGGCTCTTGCAAGAGATTTTCACTTATGTTGGATATGCATCTTTTTGAAAATCTTCCATGTGACAAGGTAATGGTTTGAAGTTCACTTAAGTTTGAGAGCATCGTGTTAAATGTGGCTTGTTCTTTATTGTTAGTCTATCTTCCATAATGAAAAAGAAGCCTGGTCACAACTTGAACTTTAAAAATAAATTCTTAAGAGAGAGCAATTTGCCTCGTCATGAATGACTAAGTGCGGGGACAACATTGGAAGGCAACACCGATTTCCCTTTTTAGCAAGGATTACTTACTCGAGGACGAGCAAGGTTTAAGCATGGGGGAGATGTTGACGGTGAATTTCCGTCAACCTAGAGTACTTGTTATACATTGGTTTCAATTATGATTTGCAACTAACCCGCCACTAGGCATACTAATGATATAACAAGTTCACACTTGCATGTCGAGTTTGGAGTTTGTTGTTTACGCGAGGAAATCTACGCTAATGAGGAGACTTTCGGGATAAGTTCACCAAGCACTTTGGAAGAAGATCATGAAGCCCGACAAGAGTCAAGACACGCGATGAACATGACTCCAAATGACCCGAGGACCGAAGCGTCAACGTGCAAGTCTTCGGGGACTCAACCGAAAACGGCGAAGCTTGCATAGCAAGGATTCAAGCCTAAACCGTGAAGGAAACGACGTCAAAGGCCCACATGCAAGTGCACACGAATAAGGGATCACGCGAGAAGCAACCGGGAGAAAACCGGGGCCGAACCGGGCCGAAGTGGGCCTGGGCCGGCCGGCCCGGTCCCGACCGGCCCCGGCCCACTCCGGGGTCGGTTCGGTCCCCCTTTTGCCCTAGGTGTTCGTCTATTTATTCCCTCCGCCGCCGTCGACCGACACATCGAACAAATCATCCTACCGACGCCAATCACCGAAAACCGCCGCCACAAGATGAGGGAGAGAGTTAGATGAGCTCGTCGCAAGGATCAACGCCGGCGGAGAGAAGGAAGCAAGAGGAGGACTCCAAGCCGCCGGCCTAAGGGTGTTCCCAAGCTCCATCGCCGCCATCTTCATCGACGACGTTCTCCGAGTCTCCATCACCCCTATGTGCTTCAATCCGTGTAAGATGATGGGGTAATGTCTCTGTTCATCCCTAGGATTAGATGGATACATGCTATGTGATCGCTACATGATTCGTGGTTTCAATCTATTGTTTTCATGTTGATGATGCTTTGATGATTAAGGTAGGCCACCGTGTTTTTCGGGCGTATGATATCCGCTACTCCCATAGATTCCATCAACATATCGTGTCCATCATAGGTCTAGTCACGAATACCTTCGCGTAGTGACAGTACGAGAGGAGGGAAAGGGCGAAACCGTGGTCACAACCCCCGGTAGATTGGTTTACCGCTTTCGTGTAGTAGATGCATACCATGTTATCCTAGATCCTAGGGAGGGAACGCTTATCTTTCTTAATCACTCTCTTGTGTTCACCCTTTACCATATAGTTTAACCCTATATTTGTTTGATCAACTTAACTTAGATTAACTTAGGTTAGATTGTCTTTACTTTTAGTTTAATACTCTCTTTAAAGGTTTTCCATTCAACTAGATTAGTACTTGGTTAAGCGCTAGTAATCCCCTTGCTCCGCGGATTGACAAGAACCTTGGGAATCCCGTGGTGAAAAAGGTGTGGGGTCCGTACGCTTGCGGATCGTAGAGGGATACGTCTTTTATCCGTCAACAAGGAGCTCAAACAGTTTGTCAGCCTTCGTGATATCGAAATCGTAGGTGCCCTTGGTCTGTTTGACCCAGCGCTGATTCATCATTAGAGGCTCCTTCCCCCACATGATTTCGGCTGCGGCCACATCCAGTTCATCATCAGAATCCTCAATCAGGTCAGCCTTGTCTAAGAACTGGTTGTAGATGTCCGCCACGTCATGCTGCTTGCCAAACCTGACATCCTTCTTGAAGCCATACGCCTGGTTGCTCATCAATGAAAGCTTATGAGACAGCTGGCCCAGGTTTTCAAACTCCACGCCAAACAGCTTTTCACGCACAGCCGGTAGCATCCCGGCGACGGCCATGTCAGCCAACTGGTCATCTGGCAAGTTGAGCGAGAAGCACATGCCCTTAACCTCCCTGAATCTCTTGAGAAATTCCAATGGCGTCTCGCTGTGCCTCTGCTTCACGGTGGCAAGGTCGATCAGCTTCTTCTCCGAGGTGCCACTGAAATAGTGGGCGTGGAATTTGCGCTCCAGGTCCTTCCATCTACTAGATGACTCAGGAGGTAGGGACGAGAACCACTGGAATGCTGGGCCTGTCAGCGACGCGGGGAAGTATCTCGATTCTAAAGGTTTCCTCGCCCGAGCATTCCCCGAGCTGCATCAGGTAACGAGCAATGTGCTCCACCGTGCTCGTGTCGTCTTGCCCGAAAATTTCGTGAACTCCGTCGGCGGCTTCACCCTTGGCGGAAGGAGCACGTTGAAGTACCATTCTGGGAACGGCGGCTTGTAGGCGGTGTCCCTGCATTTTTGGCTTGAGGCCGAACTGATTTTGCATCAACTCGGCCATCTTCCGTGCCAGGGCGTCGTCCTCTTGTGCGCCTGCAGCTGGCGCGTAACCTGGATGCGGGAAGGCGTCAAATGCCCCATAGTTTCCCACCTCATGGTAGCCCCCGCCGTACAAGTTCCTCTGCAGCCAGTTGTTCGCTGGAGCAATCCTGTGGCCGGAGGCAAGCGGGGCTCCAGGCGAGCCGAACGCTAGTTCTCCGTACGTGGGCTGGTACGGATTCGGCTGTTGCACAGGTTGACCCGTGCTGCCCTGTGGTGGTGGCTGGATTGGCTGTCCTCCCGAGGCCTGTAGTGGGGGCTGAATTGGCTGACCCCCAGCGCCCTGCGGAGGAGGCTGGAAGGCTTGACTTCCCGAGCTCTGAGGAGGAGGTTGAATAGGTTGGCTCCGTAATGGTGGTTGAGAGCTTGATTCGCCCAGCTCCACGGTGCCCCCTTGAACGGGTGCCTTGTTGAATGCCTGCTCCATGCCTGGGCCAAAGATCGCCACCATCATTTGCTGGAGCGCACCAAGGAAAGCTTTGTGGTGCTTGCTCAACATGTAGTCTGCAGACTCCCGGAATGCTTGCATGCACTCCTCTTTCTCCTGCTGAGTCGTGGCATCGCTCTCCCCTGGTAGCAATACCCTGGGCATCTCGTTCTTCAAGTACGGGACGCCACTTCTGTTTTTCTTGAAGGACAGCAGGCATTTCTGCTGGAACTGGTCCATGGCGTCCTGGAGCTGCTGCCGTTGCTCGGGAGAGAGGTCCTCAATGTTGACGTCCATGATGTCCGCGATCTCGGGCATCTTGATCTATTCGGCTGGGTCCCACTGGGCGTGCCAAAAAGTGTGTTGACGCAAAATGTGCACCTAGCGCCAAACACACAGCAAGCCGAACAAGCTGGCTTCACACGCGCAAAGAGTCACGAGACGTGCCAGTCAATTTTTCCTGGAAATTAACAAAAGATAAAGTAGTTAGATACCAAAGCTTGGAACATGCCGGGTGGTACCAGACAGTTCCATATTTACGGCTAAGAAGCCAGACGGGATGACACATAGCTATAGGAAGCTATCTGCCAATAAACTGAAACCAATCGGGAACTTGTAAAAGGAAAAAGTAACATTGCCGAATGGATGACGTAAGCATGACAGCGATCAGTCTTTGTTTGAATAAAGATGCACATGCACGAGGCCATGACCGATCCCCATGATAATTAACATTAAATAAATGAATAAAGTAAAGCACGAACACAAACATGTAATAAACAAGCATGCATAGATCCAAAGCACTAGTCTACCGCATGTCTAGGTACTTTAAAACCCGTCGGGTACGATGTCAGGCAAATCTATCCACCGCATGATACAACTTGCATGAAAACCGTACCACTTTCCACAAATAGATCTATCCACCGCATGATACAATCTAAATATGGAAAGCTAAAAGCATACATTATTTAAAGCATGAACTACGCACGTGTTCTACTCGTGAAGAAACATAACCGAATACGGCTGAACAGCCGATTCGAGGTCCATGAAGAAGGAACGAACATTACCAAGTGAATAAATCTATCAGATTGATTTGAAATCTAATCCACCGGATGACTGGCTCCAAAGCAACCCAAAAACCTGCATCTACCGCGTGATACCCGGCTCTTTCAAGATTTATACCAACACTTGCAAGTTTGAACCCGCAACACGTAACAACCTAGATCGATTCGGTTTCGACTGTCGGAAAGCACAAGATCCACGTGTTAAAATGCGAACTCGACTCGTACAAGGATCACAAAAGGATAAAGCCGATCCAAATCTATCTAGATTGAGCAAAAGTGTGTTACATGAATCTAAACAAAAAGTAAAAACTCAAAGCAACACGAGATAACTTAATGAATCTATTGGATCTTGCCAAAATCCAATAGAGCCGATAACTAGCTTCAAGCTAGATCTTAGCCTACCGCATGGCTCATGATCTAACAAGAAACCTTCTTGAACCAAGCTTGAATCTACCGCATGACACGAAGCATGGTAACAAGACTACTTGCATCAGATCTAAATCCACCGCATGATACTAGACATGATACAAGGTTGCCGGTACTCACGGAGGTCGACGGATCGATGAACCCTCTCGAAGAACTCGACGACACGACAAATGGACTCTAGGGTTTGGCGTAAGGCCGGTTTGTATTGAAGAATGATTGTGTGTATTACATACATTCAGGGCTCATATTTATACCCTGCCAAGCACAACCTCGAATGGATTCGTTGCCTAACTTATCTCTAAGCTTGATCGCCTATCCATCCATTCGTCCTTCCTGCTTGAGCCACGTCACCGTCCAATCCCGCAAAATCAGCTCTATTGTTCCTTTGCCGAACGGGAGCAGATAGCCGACCGCAGATCTCTTTGCCGAATATCTCTGAAAAGATCCTTCCTTCCACCAGACGGACTCCTCATCGAGCCGGACCCACAAGTCAGACTCCTTACCAAATTTTGGTGTTAACAAACTCTGGTCAAACTAGGCTAAACGGAACTGTTTCTGTGCGGGAACGCGCACACGCACTCGACGTCTGAAGGACCGATACGGCGAACCAGAGAGGGGGGAGTGAATGGGAGCCGATAAAAATTCTTCTCGAAGGAGATGGAAACTCCAACAAGATGAACACGGCTTCCAACACACGTCTCCGACTCACTACCCAAGTTGGCCAAGCCCACGTAGCCACTGGAGTGCCACTGGACCTAGGAACCAACACACAACCTTCCGACCCGAGAACGCAGCGGAACACCAAACCTCGAGTCCACTGACCAACACCGGTCAGACCGGTGAGCACCACCGGTCAGACCGGTCCCTGCTGTTGAAACTTGGCGACTTCCACTAAGTGGCTCCATACCGGACAGGCCGGTGCAACACACCGGTTAGACCGGTGACAGCCAGAAAGCCCCAAATCACCAAACAGGCCAACCGACCTCCAAACTGACCCAAACTCGAAACAGCCCCAACACAAGACAACAGCAAACTCACCCAGACGTTCACCCGAGCAAAAACTCACCAAGGGTTGCACCGGTCAGACCGGTCAAGAGCACCGGTCAGACCGGTGTAGTCTGGGCAGCTCGGGATGAACAACACCCGTGGGTCAACTCCCCCAAATCCAAACCTCGATCTCCCAAATCGCTCCACGGACTTGAACAAGACTTTGGGGATAATATGAACACCTCATGAGGAGTCCATAGCCAAGATTAATCCCACCAAAACTTGTCCAAAAAGGAGGAATCGAAGAAATCCCGCCAAGAACACCTCTAACCCTAGAACTCGGAAAACCCCAAAATCGAGCCCCTTTACTCACGAATTTGGGAGGGGAATCACAGCCCAAAGAACCACAAAGGGTTCCCACAAATTTCCCCCATCAAATCCCCAAGAGCAAGGTCCCGAAAACAACCCAAAGAAATCACCAAGAGAGGGCTCCGAAAATCACCACCAAGAACAACCGGGAACAACACATCCAAACCTTGAGGAACCACACCGAATCATCTATACATGCCACAAAGGTTCATACAAGGTCTAGCTTGCCGCCCGATCATCCAACCCTCTCAACAAGATCTCACCATGAAGCTCTCAAGCTAGTCCTATGGAAATCCTAAGAAAATAGGAAGGGAAAATAGGAAAGCAAATGAACTAGGGTTCCAAGAGCTTGGCTGCCATACTCTCACCTCATGGGTTATATGGAGGCAACCGAAAGTCTAAAATACCCTTTCCTAACAACTAGGGATACAAGCCCCTCAAGGGTGGTTTTGGAAGTCTTCAAGCTTTCTCCATCGGACGGATGCCCGGCGACCGCAACCTGCTTAGCCTTGACGCAAGCCTTGCGATCCCGACGCGTGTCCTCCGCTTCGAAGATTCTGGACTGCGTCGTCGCACATCGGTCAGACCGGCGCTCCTCACCGGTCGACCGGTACCCACCGGCCGACCCCCGGTCGGGACCTGGCCACCGCCGCAAGATCTTGTCTTCGGTTCTTCGGTCTTGGCTTTGTGGATCAACCAAGGAACCCAGTGGTTTTCTGGTGAACCACCGGAAACCCCGCAAACTCGGTGTAGCCTCCGCCAATCTCCACTTATGACTCAGCTCCCACGTAGTCCCGGCTCGACCTTGGTTTTCAGGCTCAACCAAGAAACCGTCCATGACTTCATCTTGCTGTTCATGCCACCATGCAGCCCGCACTTGACCCCACTGGCCACCGGGTCCCTCGAACGAAGCCTATTTGTCTTCTCCACACTTGGAGGCCTCACCAGCAACGACCTTTCGCGCTTGTTCTTCACCTGCACTAACACCAGTCAAGCCGCAACCTGCACCTGCAATACTTAGCCAAGAATCAGTTCACACAACGTTGTCAATCACTCATCACACAAGGAAGCGACCATCCATCGGTCCTCGAACCACACATGGTCCTCAACGTCGCCCGGCGTTCCACGTCGGTCGCTGCCGTACGTCACCGTACGCGCACGCCGAGGCACACAGGCGACCCCGATCCTTGCGTCGCGCCTTTGGCTCCTGTGCGTGACGCTCGCAGACCTACGGACTTGCGCCACGCGCCATGTGCTCACAGGTCGCGCCGCGCCGACCTCCACCGCCCGGCTAACCGCGTCGCCACCGTACAGCCGCACGTCGCCACCACCTTCGTGTCCATACTGCGCCCATGCCGACGACGTGACTCGCCTGAACCGCCTCGCTGCGCCCGAGGCCTCTATTTAAGCCCCGTCATCCTCTTCACGCAAGCACGCACTGCCTGTCTCCACCATTGCTGCCGCCACGGCAAGCTCCACTCCCCGGTTGCCTCCCTTACAATCTGAGCTCTCCACCGGCTACACCAATCCCCACTGAAGCTTTGCCGACCGCTGGCTTATCTCCACGCTCGGCCAACTCACAGGAGCAGACGCTCCCGCGGCTGCCCATCCATGGCACCGCCGAGCTCACTCGCCGGAGCACCTCCCGCCGCCTCCAACCACTCAAACCGACCCTAGGTGAGTCCCTCATCATCCCCGGCCACTTTCCCGGCAAATCCCGGCCCTCCCTTGGCCGGATTCCGGCGATCCCCGCTGCTGGCCGTGCCAGGGACCCAATTGCAGAAAATGAACTCCGCCTAAGGGCCTAATTGTGAAATCCAGGGACCTGTTCGTAAAACCAAAAGTCAGACTTTGACCCCTTGTGCCGAACCTTGGAAAAATCATATAAAACCGTAGAAAAATCAAAAAATTGCAAAACCAATTTTGCTGCACTCTGTGTGACTAGACCTACAACTTTTACAAAACATGTATATACTTTTGAGCCTTAGATTTTGCATGAAAAATAGAAAACCTTTTTTCCTAGATCTGTTGTGTAGCCAAATCCATACATGATCTTGAGCTGGTTTCTGGATATGTTGTGAAACTAGCATGTGTATGTCATGTGCCAAAATTTGCACAAAGTTACTGAAGGAATCTTTTTATATGATTTATCTTGAGTTATTGTCAAATCTGAATGGATGAATTTTATAGCTTAAAATATATTTATTTTTGAGCCCTACTTCTGGCTATTGTTTTGTTATGCTAAAATGCACCTCTGGTGAATTTACCA
The DNA here is from genome assembly GCA_947561735.1 of Cenchrus americanus. Classification (NCBI taxonomy): domain Eukaryota; kingdom Viridiplantae; phylum Streptophyta; class Magnoliopsida; order Poales; family Poaceae; genus Cenchrus; species Cenchrus americanus. The sequence continues at coordinate 23,169,095 of OX387241.1, read as the reverse complement.
TGATTTTATCTTTGTTAGAAATATTACTTCCTAATTTATTCTTGTTTTTAATCATAATTGAATAGATCAATATCCATAATAGCTCTAGGTGTGTTTGTTTCTTTCTTAGGCTTGTTTTAGGCCAGAGAATGTGTAGGAGAGGGTTTGGCTCCAGAACTGTTATATTTATTTTTATATGCATTTATCCTTTTATTGCTAGCTAGAAATGCTTTTATTTGTGTGCATTAATTTCAGTGGTTCAAACTTGATTGCTTGCTGTCCAAATAAGTGTTCCCTGGTCAATAGGACCGGTGGGTACTGTTTGGCAAATTTTGAGGCTTGTTGGTTGTTTTGGACAGTAAAGAGAAGGCTAATTAAAGAGAAGGCTAATTAAGTTTTTTTTGATTATCTTTTAAAGGGAAAATGTTAAATGCTTTTGTTAAGGTGAATGTGGCCAACCTTGTGATCCTTGTGGCTATTTGCTACTGTTTTTGGTTTAAATTAAATCTATTCCACTCTTAATCACTGCATTGCATCATTCGTATAGAAGTCCCCGACGGTAGCTACACGCTCATGCCGGCTGACGAGAACGAGGGAGCGGGAGAATGCGTGCACTACGTGACCGTAGAGCAAGACCCAGACCAAAGTCCGGAAGTTTGTGTGTCTGCCTGTGCTGACGAAGGCAAGCCCCGGTTTAATCATTAACCCATGTGTTTACTTTCAAGTTTTTGAACTTATCATTGCTATTTTATGTGCATTTACGTTTAGGAGTTGATTGAAACCCTAGTTGCATGATCCTTAAGTACCTATGATCTTTTACTAGCATGTTAGGTCGCTAGTTGCTATGCTCTAAGGATCCGGTACAAGTCGAGTGATGTTCGTCACTCGCGAGAATAGGATCTCCTTTTTGGAATCACCTTATTGATTAAATGGATTGCTCATGTGGTAAGAGCATGGGATTTGGGCTCCAGTCCAATGGTTTCGTTGGTTAAGTGTTTGAAAGTACTAAACACTTGTCGGAAATGGGCACGATAAGCCTAGTACCTAAATGAGGCGGTACGGGGTTTTACTATCACTACTCCTAGGGTTGCGGCCCCGGGCTCGCCACCCGAGTGCATGCGTGAGGCTGGGTGACCTTAGTGGCGTAGCCTAGATAAACCTTGTACTTAAGACTGTGAGCTATCATCCCCAAACCGAAGAATGATGGGAACCGCCTGGTTGGTGAACTCTTAGTGAGGGCACCTCTCGTGTGTTTAGGTCCACCTTGCAAGGTTTGAATCAATCGATTGTCGGTCTCTCACCGTTATCTGCGACTACTTAATATGCTGGTCATGATATCCCTTTATGATGGAACTTTGTGAAGATTATTACTGAATAATTGTTTGTACAACTTCGATTGCAATAGTTGCTTATCTAGTAATGATTACTTCTACTAGAACATGAGCTAAAATGTGAAAGTAAGGATTTACTACTTAGTAGCTTTTTGGCAAACAAACCCACTAGCCAAAAGCCATGCATGATTAGAGGTAAAGTCTTTCTTTTAGACGGGTAAGCCTTGCTGAGTATTTGTATACTCAGCCTTACTTTTTAAATGTTGTTTCCAGGTAATGCATGTGATGTGTGGCCCGGAGAACTTCCACCGGCTGGGAGCTGTAATGGGTGGATGACGACGAGTGATCGCATCATGGACAGGCCTCCTATGATGTTGATCGTACCATTTAGTTTCCGCTGTTTTCAATAAACTCTGAACCATTTACTTTCATGTCAAAGAACTATGTTTGTAATAATGGACCCTACGGGGAATTTGATGTTAATTTGTAAGGCACTCTGGACTCTCCTTCGTGGGAGTTTTAATGCATACGTTCGATCCTCTCTGTGTTTTCAAGTGATTTACCGGGTGTAAACCCGGCAACACTCAACGGCTTGATTCTTTATTATTGCTTAATGACCAAATGGAGTGGTTTAGGCGATAGTACAGAATTATCTCGGATGGGGTTGTCACATCTGCCGACCTGGAACAAAGGCAGAAGGTGTTGCGTCTTCCCTGACCTAACGTACCTGCACAAGCGACGGAGAGGGCGACCGGTAACGCTGGGTTTGGCCCTCTGGCCAGACCGGTGGCCATCTACTCCTTCACGGCTGCCACCACATCACCCGGCCTCACCGGACCTTCGACGGCCGCACACTCGAGCTTCACGGCTAGGACCATGGCGGCTCGTCGCGGTGCCCCGCCGTTCTTCTCAGACGCCGGCAGACCACCATCCACTTCCTCGACGCCGGCAACCCAGGAGGCAGCCGCAGCCGCACCGAGCCCCTTCAACCGCGTCGGGGCTGTCGACCGTCACCTAGGGATCCGGCGCGACACATGGAGCCCGGCCGCGCTGGGGCTCCCCACCGCCGACCTCTCAAAGTCGGCCCATGGCCGGCGGCTGGCGACACACGCCGGCAACATGGGGGTGGCGGACAAAGACAGAAGAGGTGGAGAGGAGAAGAAGCGGAACACCACCAGGGCCTACAGATCCGCCCCTGCGGACCACTGTCGGCCGGCCACCGCCGGTGCCGGAGACGCCACCAAGCGCGCCTGCATCAGCAACATGGGGCGGCTGCGGGTTAGGGGAAACCCTAACCGCACCCCCTCCTTTATTCGGTGGCGCATGGGCCGGCTGGGCCAACCAAGCCTCGGCGGGCCGTTCACAGGTCGGCCGGCCCACAGGCCGCACAACTCCCTCCATTCAAGAAGTCCGTCGACCCCCCCCCCCCTCAACTTTCCAAAAGTCCAGAAAAATCCCATGAACTTTAATTTAGCCCTCAAGCTTTTATCTTTTATATATTCAGACTTATTAGTGTTGTATATTTATAATTTAGACCTCGAATTGTTATGTAATTTTATGTTGTGCTGAACAATATTATTTGTACTATCCAGTATATGCACCTATGTAATTTAAATGTTATAATTACCGCAATAATTATTCATGTTTATGATCCGCATATCATTTTTAGGTGTTAGAACAATTCTTATGCAACTTATTTTATTTGCATGGTTTAAAAATCAATTCTCTACATCAAGTAGAACATCAAGCAAAATTAAAATTAAGGTCTATAAATATAATTTGGAACAACACAAGGTGATTGACCTAGGCGTTGGTTGCGATAAGTTCTTCCTAAGAGCTTATTTGCCCTGAGGTCCACGATTTTAGACAGCTTTTGCTCATCATTGTGAGGTCTACATCTTTATGATGATTACCTTCAAAGTGTATATCCAAAATTTCATATAAATGACTATCATGTCAAATTTATTTTTATAGGAATTAAAAATCATATACCTTAATTTTGTAAGAATCATCTTACATATATTATTTTGCCTACTTTTACAACACAAATTTACATCGGTAAATTAATCCTATACATGGTTCTCATGTAGGAAAATGGCTAAATTAATCAATAAAGACTTCACTGAACTTGTTGTCGATGGTAGTAATTACCTAACCTGGGCTATGGATGTCAAGATTGTGCTAAAAGCCAAAGCTTACATTAATACAGTTAATGAACCTAACCCAAAAAATCCTATCCCAGAGGCACAAAAGTTTGCAACCTTGCATTTTCTACGACACCATCTCCACCATGACCTCAAAGCAGAATACATGATGGAAGATGATCCTAAGAAACTTTGGGACTCTCTCAAAGAACGCTATAATCAACAACAAGGCGTAATTCTGCCCGAAGCAAGACAAGAGTGGTCTCTACACCATCTCATGGATTTCAAATCGGTTGTAGAATACAATTCTGTTGTCCACAAGATTTGTACCAAGCTTCACTTTTGCAATAAACCTTTGGATGATGCAGAAATGGTAGAAAAGACTCTATATACATTTCTCCCTGCAAATAGGATATTGCAATAGCAATACTGTCGCCACAAGTATACTAGATATTCCGACTTAATATATGATTTACTCCAAGCAGAAAAGCATGATGAACTCTTAACAAAGAATCACCAAATGCGCCCTGTGAGTGCAGCACCTCTGCCGAAAGTACATTTCAATGCTCAGAATAATAATAAAAAGTTTAGTGGCAAGAAATACAAAAGGAATTTCAAGGGGAATTGGAAGAAGCAGAATTTTAAGAAAGACAAGGGTTCTAGCAACAAAAACGACACTTTCAAGAAGAATAATACTCATGACAACTCTCAAGCTTGTCAGAGGTGTGGTTGTCACAATCACACAACTAGAAAGTGCCACACTGCTAAGCATTTGATTGATCTCTACCAAAAGCATGCTGGAAAGCAAGTTCATGGGGACAAGTTTGAAGCGCACTTCACTACTCACACTCCGGGTGTCGGTTGCTCCAAGGATGTTCCAGCGGAACACGACAAGGAAAAGAATCCAATGCAGTTGGACGAATTTTTCGACACAGACGACATGATGATCGATAACATCGACGATACCGACAACATGCATGTGGATGGACCATCCAATGACGTGTTCGGAGACGTGTTCGGAGACATGTCTTAGTTTTATGCTCCCCGACAAGAACTTTGTTCTATTGTTTCAAAGAACGTCGTTCTATAGCCATATTTATGTAATAATTGTGTTGTAAATAATTGTTATCACACAATATTGTAAGACATATGCTACTTATGATATTATTGAATAAAGTATGTATTGTATAATCTATGAGTTGAAAACTTATAATTTATTTTACTCATTCTAGATTACCTACGGGAACAATCCAAATGGAGGAAGAACTTTGTTTGGTGGATAGTTGCACAACTAACACCATACTCAGAGAACTTAAATATTTCCAAACTCTCAAAAAGAGTAAAGGAAATGTCACAACCATCGCGGGTCGCGATGCTATAATTGTTGGTTTAGGACGAGCCACAATAGTTCTCCCTATGGGTACTCAAATAGTAATTGAGGATGCACTCTTGTATCCCGATTCAACTCGTACCTTATTAAGTTACAATGGAAACAAATAGTGACAACAAAGATGAATATCTATTCATCACTAAACATGACAGATATAACAAGTGACTGCTTGAGAAAATTCCTTCACTATCATCAGGATTGTATTACACATACATCAAACCCGTACAACATGTTGCATACAAGGTAATTTTTCAAAATCTCGATGTCTTCAAGATTTGGCATGATCGCCTTGGTCATCCCAGTATAGGGATGATGAGAAAAACTATCGGCAATTCAATTGGTCACAAGTTAAATACTTCCAAATTTCCCAAGCCATCAGACTTTGTGTGCACCGCTTGTGCCACAGGAAAATTAAATCTAAGACCCTCTTATCTTAAAATAAAGGCTGAACCACTACAATTTCTTGAATGCATTCAAGGAAATATTTGTAGTCGTATACATCCATCAACTGGACCATTTATGTACTTCATGGTACTTATTGATGCATCTACTGGATGGTCCCATGTATGTTTATTATCTACAAGAAACCATGCTTTTGCAAGGTTCATTGCTCAAATTATCAAATTAAGAGCACATCATCCTGAATATGCTATCAAAACCATCAGGATGGATAATGCCGCTGAATTTACTTCACATGCTTTCAATGACTATTTTATGGCTCTAGGCATAAATGTAGAACATTCTGTTCCATATGTACATACACAAAATGGATTAGCCGAATCTCTTATCAAGAGAATAAAGTTAATTGCTAGACCATTACTACAGAATTGCAATCTACCAACATCATGTTGGGGTCATGTGGTATTACATGCTGCTGATTTGATTCAAATAAGACCTACTGCATACAACACAGTTTTCCCATTGCAGTTAGTACGTGGAAATCAACCAAGTGTTTCCCATCTGCAAAAGTTATGTCACTGTATACGTATAGATATCACCATCGCAGCGTACATCAATGGGCCCCCGTAGGAAATTGGGGATATATGTAGGGTACAAATCACCGTCAATCATTAAGTACCTCAAACTCCTTACAGGGGATCTATTTACTGCCTGGTATGCTGATTGCATCTTCGATGAGGACAATTTCCTGATATTAGGGGGAGACAAGTACCAAACAGAATGCTAGGAAATAAATTAGAATACTACTGGTATCCATTCCTATGATCCACGTACTATAGAATCTGAACGTGAAGTTCAGAAAATTATCAATTTGCAAAGCATTGCGAATAATCTGCCAGATGCATTTACTGATTATAAGGGTGTCACAAAATCTCATAATCCTGCTGCAAATGTACCAGAAAGAGTAGAAATTCCTACTCAAGAACTCCCAAATCAAAATAAGAGGGGGAGAGGTACTGCAACAAAGGATAAGGCTATACAAAAGCCTTCGCGGAAAACTAGGAAGGTCACTTCCACAACAGTAAATGCAGATCAACATGAAGTTGACAGACACCAATTGGATATTATAAATCCAAATAATATGGATGTTCAACAGATACATCACATACCTAGCACAAGTGCAAAATAATATAAGTGCTAGGACATCGAAACACCCGGACTCTATCGTTGTGGGAAATCATGATGAGTCACAAGTCGTACAAGAAATTTCCATTAATTATATTGATTCTGGAGAATCATACAATAGAAAGACTACAAATGTCGATATTTACTTTGCCACTAAGATTGCAAGTGAACTTCGCATTGATCCAGAACCTAAGTCCATGACAGAGTGCATTAAGCGCTCCGACTGGGTCAAATGGAAGGAAGCAATTAAGGCAGAATTAGACTCACTCAAGAAACGAGAGGTATTCTCCGCAGTAATGCCTACTCCTCATCATATTTTTCCTGTGGGATCTAAATGGATTTTCGTCCGTAAAAGCAATGAAAACAATGAGGTGGTGAGATACAAAGCGAGACTTGTAGCACAAGGGTTCACGCAGAAACCCGGCATCGATTTTGATGAAACATATTCTCCAGTTATGAGTGGTATACCATTCCGATATCTAATATCATTGGCAGCACAAAAAGGTCTATCCATGCATCTCATGGATGTAGTGACAACATATCTATATGGGTCACTAGATTCGGATATATATATATAGGCCAGGGCTATTCCATACCCTGGGTATGGAACCCTGGGTATGGAATATTATTCCATACCCGAGGCATCTCACGTTCCCCCGCAGGTCCGCTTCCCGCGCCCGGTTTCCCACCAAGACCCTGGTACCTCCGGTTTCCCGAATGCTGCTGCCTGGTGCGGTTCAGCGGTTCGGTTTTTATTTGCTGCAGTGCGGTTCTTTTTTCTGTCGTGTAGGCTGAAGAGGTTGGTGGGCTCGGTGATTCCAAAGAAGAAATGCTATTATTTATTCTCTAACTTCGGATTGTCAAAGTACACAATATAAAAATACTGGACGTGCTGGAAATCAAATTCCCGTGATTGATTCTTTTATACTTTTTTGCGTGTATGCACACAGGTATTCCTAATGTAGCCTTATTTTTAGTTTACACAGAATCCTTTTATTTATTAAGTAATGAAGTCATCTTTAAAACATGAAGTCCCATTGCTTTCGTAAATTCTAGGTATTTATGGGTGTGACAAGTGATAATTGAATACTTTCGTAGTTATACAAGTAATAACTTTAAACATTGAAGTTATGATTTGCGACAATGCCTTCATCCCAAACCACGATCGTAAAAATCTATTAGTTTGCAAGTGCACTCAATCATAACAAGATTAGTATTCACTTCCAGAACACCATATTCATTACAAGTGTAAAGTAAAAAGGTAGCAATTTTCATCTTCATTTGCAACCTGTGAAGCGAAGAGCCTAGCCTAAAATGTGAATGCAACAAGTGCAAATTAGTGAATAAATAACTTAGCAAGGTAACATGTTATATCTCTATAAAACATAAAGCTCCAGCTGTTTCGATGAACCCATCGTAGTATGACCTTCAATCGGTTAGATATATATTCGAGCTGCAAAATAAGACAAATGCACATTTAGAAATACAAAACTCCATGTAAATAGCATTCATGAACCCAAGGTTCATTTTCAAGGTAAGAATATGCAAACTAGGCAGGGCAAGAAGCGGTCTGTTACACGCAATACAAAACATATTTTCTACATTACTGAGATATCTAATCAGACCACTGCAATTGGACTATCTAGTATGTATATGGGTCTAAAAAATGTAAGTGCACATCTAGGTTACATGACTTACAACATCACAGAACATATAGTTGTGATCAATTAACTGAGGCACAGAAAAAAGAGAGTATCAAAGAAAATACTTGGAACAGCTGAATTGACACTTAAGAAACACATAATCTTGATCACATACAAGCTTCGGCGCAACCACATAGTGCAGATTCTCAAGAGAGCAACACAAATCGACAATGTTGAGTATGGTCCTGACCAAACAATGTACCCCTGAACATGTATACATATATATCAAGACAAGCTGTAACAGAGTGGAACGTGAGAATGGAAATGCGATCTCTCTGCTGTCTACGAGTAACACATGAATATTTGTTCAATGTGGCACCTAGGTTTCTAGTTCTAATAATGGCAAACACCCAGAAGAGGAGTTTATCCATGTAGCAAAAGATCTTTAGGTCCGGTTACATAAAACTATCTTTCTCTGCTAGTATGAAGTCAACCAAACAACCAAAAGTAGTTTAGAATTGCCTAGTTTAGAATCTGAAGGCAGCAGACAATTTTGTGAACTGAACAACAAGGTATCCTAAATTTCTATATACCTGAAAGCTGCAACCTTTGGATATTGTGCATTGGTTTAATCCATACAAACATGGTAATCATGCAGACTAGCAGCTTTTCTATTAAATGTTTGTTGACTGCAACATTTACCAGCAGGAGAATTAATATGTTTCCGTCTGAATATCAGTTCTTTTCAGAAACTCGTCATGGGTTGCTTAATTAGCATTCCTTTCATCCACACATTTCTGCCATACCCAAACAATATCCAATGAGTAGTGCATTAATTAGTTACCTGGATAAAAGTGTTCCTGAGAACTGCACCTCGGCCATTACCACTTGTACTTGCTCGCCATCCTGGTGCAGCAAAGTTCCTAATTCAATAGGGCATCTCTGAAAGAAATGGAAGAAATTCAGAAACAAGAACTCCTGTTTGAAATTCAGTGGAGCCATGTTAGCCTGTCAGGTCCGCCCAGATCGTTGTGCCCATCGAAACTGATTAGTAGTCAAACCAACGCATTTAGACACAAACACCCTATCCAGCTCATAAGATAGAAATATGATAAAAATAAGAGCAATTGTAAAGTGTAACAGGTTTAAAGATATTAAAACTGCACGTAACTTTGTCAGAAAAAGAATAATCTCCAATGTTTCAGCTAGTTCAGAAAAATATGTAAGAGATAATCCTAACAGGCATACATACATCGGCAACATGAAAGAAGCAGCATATATGTACCAATGCACCAAAAAATAAGAGCAAATGTAAAGTGTAACGGGTTTAAAGAGATTAAAACTGCGCATAACTTTGTCAGAAAAGAAGAATCTCCAATGTTTCAGCTAGTTCAGAAAATATGTAAGAGATAATCCTAACAGGCATACAGACATCGGCAACATGAAAGAAGCAGCATATATGTACCAGTGCACCACATAAAGATTTTAACAAACTTTGCTCTGACTCAGGAATCATAACTTCTAATTATTAGATGTAATAACAGAAAACAATTAACAATCCTGAATATATAAATCTTTTTAGCTAAATATAATAAAAAATGCATCTCACTTTATTTAATTAATATACTGAAAACACCAACTGGTACACCCACTACTTGATTTAGTCATTCAACCTCTAAACGAATTGTTGCCACGAACGTGGGAAATCAAGCAACAAGAGGGGAAACCAAATGCAAATTGACTAAAACGTGCATCCTAATCAATTCAATTCCTCAACCAAACCACCATCACAGACTGTCAACACCAACAACTGCTCAGATAGTCTAGGTTCATGGCAGGGCAAAAAGCTCATGGCAACAACTGCTGCATGTAAATAAACACTAAGGATCCAGCATATCACTGATCAATGATTTTCGTTTTGATGATTTAGTTTATCATTATATTCCGTAATACATGTTCTCTAACCGTCATCATTCCATTAATGTAATAATGCTGACACTATATAGAGAGACTCATATTAACAGTAGTACTATCTAAATTAGACAGAGATTGTTCGATGCCATTTCACATGAAAAGCACAAAATGGTCCAAATTTTACTTCTAACGAAATTGGATCACAAATAATGAAACTAGCGGAGGGCCAACTAGGATGAGTGTTGGCGGTATGGCAGCGTGTGATTTTACATACAAGAAAGGTTTATGAATGAGTATGACTGGTCACTAGCTATAATAAACTAAAATTAAAGAAATATATTATGCATAACAACCATAGTTTAGGTGATCAGAATGTAAATAGCCATTTATGTGCGGTAGTTAAATGCATAATTCAGGGAATGTTATGGTTGACTTCCCTTTAAAACTTTATAATACAGGGATTCTTTTCAGCTTGAGAAACTGTTAACAAAATAAGGAAATGTTTACAAAATAAGTGCTTCTAGTTTGCCATTATGGCAAACATGACTTCTATTTATTTTGCAAGGAACATGACTAGATTAAACACTAAACATGGGAACATGAGTGCTAAACTTGTAAATATAATGATTTAAAATCTGAGATATAACATATACTAACCTCACCTAGAATTATGTAGAGCTTTCAATACCGGTGAACATCATCCAAAGTCAGGTCACCGGAAAAGAAATGGCTAGTTCATATAGGAACCATGAAATGACACAACATTAATAATCAGTTGGTAGAAAATGTCACTACCAACCAGAAATAAGACATTTTGCCATGCATGACAGCAGGGGTGTGATGAACTAGCTCTTTTGCTTCTTTGGAAATGTCGCCAAGTCTGACCAACAAACAATTTACTATCATCTACAAGTTTTAATCAAACAAATTTATATCTTATTTGTTTTTAATTTTTTTATCAGCAGTACGTGGCTCACTTTTTAAAGAACATTCTTAAGTCTTTCCATCGCACCTGAATCAGCCTTAAACCTCACTTTAGTTAACCTTAACCCATCCTCAACATCTGCAACACAAATCCTAATCCATCCCCAACATCACAAATCCACACAAAAAGCCCCAACATCTGCAACACAAATCCTAATCCATCCCAAAAAGCTTGACCTTTTATAGTAGGCAAATCTAATATCGCAGAGATAGGAACAAGATGGCATCTTATTGGTACCTTTCGAGTGTTGCGGCAACCTCGACATGGGAGAAGTTGATGTTGTCGTCGCCTGTGGAGGGGGGAGGACAGTGGGCTGCCGTCACCACCTGCGGGGAGAACCAGAATTAAATTGCAGGACAATAACTCCATAGATCGGGATAAGAGCTCCATAGATCGGAACCGAATGTTGGAAAGTCGATCAGCACATGCAACGGGAATTCAGAATGAGTATCAATCAATTACTGGGAGAATAATCTAAGGAACTCAACTTCACGGCAAGGGATGGAGGTGGATGCAAACTGCCGACGGTGGGAGCAGCTCCAAAGTCCAAAGCATCGCGCCGCCGCCGCTGTTCCCTCCGCCCAGCTGCTGGGGTGTTGCGCCTCCAGGTGGATCTGCGCTTAGAGGGGGCGGCGGCGACGGGATGCAGTCGTTGCCGGGCGGGGTGTGGCGGTAGCGGCAGTTGGAGGGGGGAGTAGCCCCAGGGCATTGCGCCACCGCCGCCGCCGCTCTCTCCGCTCAGCTGGCGCCTTGAGGGGGGGGGGGAGGCGTGGCGGCGATGGGACGGGGTCACGGGAGGGCAGCGGCGGCGGGGTGGAGGAACGAGGTTGCGGGACAGCGGGAGGCAGGAGCACCAGGGCGTGGGCGGCATGTGGTTTCTGGACCAACGATATCTTGGGACGTGGGATGGCCGGGAGGGGGGAAACGGGTAAAAACTGGGCGGGGTGTGTTGCCGGTGTCGCACTGGCATTTAGGAAGGAGGTCCGTGGCTGGCTGGCCTCGGGTATGGAATAGTTATTCCATACCCAGGGTACAGAATATAACTACTATATATATATATCTGTGTGTGTGTGTGTGAAAGTTCCAGAAAGAATTGATATCCCGAACAAGAATCATTCACGCAACATGTATTGTGTAAAACTTCAAAAGTCATTATACGGTTTAAAACAGTCGGGAAGAATGTGGTACAGCCGACTAAACGAATTCCTTCTTCAGAAGGCTTTTTCCCACAATGATGATTGTCCATGTGTATTCATCAAGGAATCCTCAATTTTGTATTAGGAAAAAATCTATTTAACCCCCCAACCTATGAGGGTTGGAACACATCATCCCCCAAACTATGAAAATGAATTTTTTACCCCCTGAACTTTCTAAAACAGGACAGATCACCCCATGAAGCAGTTTTGAAAAATCATAATAAATCACAAAAAAATCATAAAATGAAAAATTAAATTGTGTTGGACTTCAAATTAGTAGTTCTATGCAATGAACATACAATATGGAATGCTTTAGTACATATTTTTTGTTGTAACTTTAGATCTATGATTTTCTCCATAACTGTAAAAAATGTACTAAACATACCATATTATATGTTCATTGTGTAGATGTACTCATTTAGAATCCAACACAATTGGATTTTCCATTTTATGATTTTTCTGTGATTTATTATGATTTTTCAAAACTGCTTTAGAGGGTGATTTGTCCTGTTTTAGGAAGTTCAGGGGGTAAAAAATCAATTTTCATAGTTTGAGGGGCGATGTGTGAACCCTCATAGGTTGGGGGGTTAAATAGACCTTTTCCTTTTGTATTATATCTGTATATGTTGATGACCTCAATATCATTGGAACTCAACAAGATATAGATGAAACACGCAACCATCTTAAGACGGAATTTGAAATGAAAGATTTGGGTAAAACTAAATTTTTCTTAGGTTTACAACTTGAGCATCTCCCAACAGGGACTTTAGTACACCAGTCTGCTTATATCCAAAAGATTCTATAGAAATTCAATATGGATAAATCATATCCATCCAAAACACCTATGGCGTATGCTCTCTTGAAATTGATAAAGATCAATTCAGACCTAAAGGTGAAAATGAAGAGGTATTGGGACCAGAAGTTCCATATCTCAGTGCCATTGGAGCGTTGATGTATATCGCAAATTGCACCAGGCCTGATATTGCATTTGCGGTAAACTTGCTAGCTAGATATAGCGCTGCTCCAACACAACGCCGTTGGGCGGGAGTTAAGAATATCTTCAGATATCTCATTAGCACAATAGATCTTGGCTTATTTTACAAAATTAACCAAGATAAAACATTAGTTGGATACTTTGATGTTGGCTATTTATCTGATCCCCATGAAGCCAGATCTCAGACAAGTTTTGTATTCTTACATGGTGGAATGACTATTTCATGGAAGTCATCAAAACAGACTCTAATAGCACATCCACAAACCATTCTGAAATAATTGCATTATTTGAAGCATCACGTGAATGTGTATGGCTTCGCAGAATGATTAAACACATACAACAATCATGTGGTATAAGTTCAATCATGAACTTAAAGGACCTTGTGATGCCTAGAGGGGGGGTGAACAGGATCACTTCAAATTTCTAAAACAAATGCAGGGTAAAAACACTTGTCGATACTACCGACGTGGTGCCTGAACTACCGAGGGGGCTCGGTACTTCCGGTACCAGGTCGGTACTACCGAGAAGGCAGAGTTGACTAAAATGAAATTTGAAATCTACAACAAATCTAGCAATTCTATTTGAATCAAAATCTTAGTTTAGAAGCTAAGAACCACCTGCAACCAAAGATATGAGTTGGAAGGTGACCAATTTATAGATCGGGCTAAACCAAGTTCTAGGGTTAGTGAGAGACAAAGAATTCAAGCAAGCAAAAGAGACACAAAGATTTAATCCGAAGTTCACACCCACAAAGGATGCTACATCTCCGTTGAGGATCCCACAAAGGGAGGGCTATCACCAAGAGCCTCTTTTCCTCTTCCAACCCCCACAAAGGAAGATTGGTGCTCACTAAGAATTCTCCACCTAGGAGAGGGTAATACAAACGATCCCGGGTGCACCACACCAAGAGGGCACTCAACGGGCGACGCCAAACCGTCTAGAAGCAAGCTTCAAGAGTAACAGACACGAATCAATGGACCGGAGATGCTTCAAGAGCTCTTGAGATGGGGAGATTTGAAGGGGCTCTCAAAGCTTCTCTAATTCTCACTAGGAATCACTTCTCTACTCAAGCCCTAGCTCAAAGGAATCAAATCTTGGCTCTAGAGGAGAGGGGAGAAGTGGAGTGAATGCTCGAGTGAGTGTTTGTCTTGTGGTTGGTCAGCAATGAGTGAGGAGGGAGAAGGGGGGCTTTTATACTAAGGCTGAAAAACTAGCCGTTACTGTGCAAAAACGACTTACCTCGGTACTTCCGACATGGTGTCGGTACTACCGAGGAGTTTCCCAGAAACCTAACAGTGAAGGCTTATTGGTAGTTCCGACCCTGGGTCGGTACTACCGAGCCCCTGGCAAAAACTCACCAGTGAAGGCTTATCGGAAGTACCACCCGGCGTCGGTACTACCGACAAAAGCTGTTTTTCAGGAAAGAAAAGCAAACGTATACGTGTTGACTCTAAACTCCTCTCACTCACTTGGATCATCTCCTAGAGCACTTTTAGCATCTCTTGGCTATCAATTCGCATCCCCTTTATAGTACGGTGTTTCCTATACTCAAATTCTAAATCAAAAATAGAATTAAGCCTTGATTCGAGATGAAAACATCGACTTGGAGTTGGGGGCCTTCCTTTGGTCAAAACCATGATTTTTGTTTACTTAAGTTTTGCACACATCTTGATCAAGTATTAAATTCTACAAATTGTATTTGTCACTATCACCAAAACAATTAGGGACAAGATGCACTTTCATGAACCCTACCATAATGTATGAAGATAATGATGCTTGTATTGCACAAATGAGAGCAGGTTATATAAAGAGCAATCTTACAAAACATATGTCTCCTAAATTATTCTATCCTCATCAACTACAGAAGGTAGGAGAGACAGAAATCTTGCAAACTAAATCTTGTGATAATCTTGCAGATTTGTTCACAAAATCATTACCAACATCATTATTCCAGAAATATGTTTTTGGGATTGGAATGAGACAACTCCAAGATTTGAAAGAATCAGGGGGAGACTCTCTTTGATATAACCTATATAAATAATCATCTGATTAGTGTACTCTTTTTCCTATATGAGCTTTTCCTCACAAGGCTTCTCATAAAAGGGTTTAATGAGGCAACAACAATACCAGACCATATCACCTAATTTTTCCATTAAGGTTTTAAGGGTGATATATAAGACATATTCTATGTCATATCTTATGTTTTCTCTATAAGAGTTTTTTAAGAAGATATAAATTCCTTCTCATATTTCCTATTAGGTTTTGGAGAAGGTTATTCAAACATGATCCTCAGATCATTATTCTTATTGGTGAGTTTTTCCTTACCAAATGTTTTCTCATACAAATATCTAATAAGACAATAATGTCATATCATTTCTTCTAATATTTTCCCACTGGTTTAAATGAGTTTTAGTAGCATATACATACAGATTGGTTTCTCCTCAAGATTTTCCCATAGGGTTTTTGGAAGAGTTTCACAAGATGATATCCAAGGATGATTGAAGTCAAATTACATCAAGATCTCATGAAGCTATTGATCAAGGGGGAGTGTTAAGAAATAATTAGCGGAGATCATTAGCCTAATTATGTAATTAACTTAATCATTAATGTGAAGAGGCGGCCGCATCCCTCCGACCAAAGGGTGCCTGCGTGCCCCTTCCCTGTACATAAATAGTGGGGTCCACCCCTACTCAATCAATCAATCACAATCACTGTTTCAACAATGGACACCGGAGTCCCAAACAGTAACCGTTTGCATAGATTGGTTGTGAACTTGTCATCGATGATCTGATGGAGGGAGCGCCGATCAGAGCATCAGATGGTCCGAGACATCTAGGAACGTCCTCAGCTCTCAGGTGTTAGCGGTACACACCTCAAAATGTGCTGATTGTCACGTAGATGTACTACCAAAGTCATGCGACAGTGCGTCGCAACGAATGATTAATTACAGGAAAAGTATGACAGTGACATGGAGGCACAAATGTACCCTTCTGTCACGTAGGAAAAGCAAAGTTTATGACGGACACGTAGGTTTCAAACATCTAGTACCGCACGTGAATGATGCCCTGACCGATTCTGCAACGGAATCTTTTTTCTTCTATTTTCTATTTATTTTCATTTTTTAGAAAAACAGGTTGTATTTATATACTCCCTCCATTTCAAATTATAAATCATTTTCACTTTTCTAGATGCATAGATATTATTGTACATCTATACAATAGAGTATATCTAAATGCATAATGAAATATACGAATCTAATAGAGCTAAAACAACTTATGATATGGAACAGAGGGAGTATGATTTCGATAGTTTACATAATTATTACATTCCAAATCTTCAAAAGACAGCCACAAAGGAAATTAAAATTACCCCCACATCAGATCTACTTTTGTTTAAAAAAGATCTGATCGGGCAATGCAAATTTGCGGGCGCCCGCACCGAAGCCACCTAGCGGTCGATTTCCGACCGCATGCTCCCACTTATGTGCGTGCTCTCCGGAGTCCCGATGCCCCTGCAGCAAAAAAAACACGTGTTTCCTGCACCCGTTTGTCACCACCCAGCGATCCGCAAAAATAGTAGTAGAATTTTTTTAAAAAAATTAGCGATAAAGTTTTAAAAAAAATGGCAAAAAGGTTTTTATAAAACAATTGGCAAAAGGTTTTTACAAAAGAACTAGAAAAGTTTAAAAAAATGGAAAAAAGTTTTTTACAAAAAAATTGGAAAAAAACTTTTTACAAAGATTTGGGGAAAAACTTTTTTTACAAAAATTTGGCAAAAGTTTTGAAGCAAAAACATAAGAACAATTTTTTAAAAACATTTTTCACACAACTTTTTTTGAAAACAAACATTTTTGTAACATCGAAAAAAGTTTTATACAAACATTTTTTGCATAAAAAAGAAAAAAATCTTGGCCTCACTGTCGCCGGGCCGAAGCTGCCGCCCTGGGGACGGCTCAGCCTCCACAACCGCAGCGGTCAACCGCGCGCCGGGGGGAGCCCGCGTCCTCGCTGCCGCTCCCCGCGGCTCGAAGAAGCTCGCATGGGGCCGCATACGCGCCGCCGCTTCCCGTGAGAGGGAGCTCGCTAGGGCCTGTCGTCGCTCCCCGCGGCCGCCGGATCCCCGGAGGAGCTCGCAAAGGAACTCCACCGTGCTCCGAGGTTGCCGGGATCACGGCATCCCGCGCCCACACGGAGCTCGACTGAGCCGCCGCCCCTCCACCGCGGGTGTGGGTTCGCCGCCGCCGAGGCTTAGCCTGGAGGAGGTTGTCAGGGCCTGCCGCTACTGGGGATCGGCCTGGTGGAGGTCGTCGGGGCCTGGCGTCGCTGGGATGGAGCATCTCTCGTGCGAGGAAGAAACAGGAAAGTAAGAAATGACTGCGAAGTGATAAGGTAGGCCCCACTATATGTTGGTCTGCTACTAGTAGAGGTAAAATCGACCGGGAGGAGGTGAAGTAACAGGCGCCATTAAACTCACCATTGGCGATCTACTGTAGCTAGAGAAAATAAGAGAAGAAGATCCGACTGATGGGTCGTTATACTGGTGGGGATCCAAAAAAGGCCCAAATATCAAGTTGACTATTGGGACCAGATGACAGATGAGACCATTTGGGCCAACATATCGACTTCCTCCTTTCCCGTCAGTTAAGAAAGGACAGGGAAAATACGAATTCGGGATCGAGCACGAACACTTGTGGGCTTGTGGCGGTAGCACACGACACAACAAGCCGAAACAGCTGCGGGGAAGTACGAGTACAACGTGTGTAGTATTGAACCCGTGATCGTTCTAGCACGAGCCGTATAATTTTTGCATTTTTGAATTTTTTAAGTAAGAAATCTACATTTAGACTCCCGTGGGAAAGAATACAAAAACTGGACTCATAGCACGACGTCACAAGCCACGACGCAGTTGTAGAACGACACGGCGTCAAGGAGCATGGCGCCATGCTGCTCTACAATGGCGTCGTGGCTTGTGGCGCCGTTCTATGACACGTCGACGTCACCGTCATCCGAAATCACTAAAAAATAGCATTGCGCCAAAAGTCACGCCATTGTACAACGGCGTCGTGCTATGAGTCCATTTTTGAAATTATTTCCCCCAGGCGTCCATGTGTAGAATTCTTACTAAAAAGAACCAAAATGCAAAAATTATACGCACGAGCCCCGGTGGCAGCTTTTTTGTTTCCTCCTCCCCGTATGCAGGAGTTTTGACGTGCTCCCTGAACGGAATTGTGAATTGTCGAGAGATTTTCATATTTGATCGTTCACGAGCCTTTATAAGTTTGATAGTCATGTCACAATGGTACGTGGAGTTAACCTGAGTTATTGACACATGAGTCAAATGTGTCAAATCTTGAGACGCCGAAGCGTCAATTTTTTGAAATTTCTCGGGATTGACAAAAGCGAACAAGCAAGTTGATGAGAATTCAAAGCTCGGAATCCATGCATCACCGCAGGTTTGCTGTGTCTGTGTGCTTTTGCAAGTGCCCAACTGGACCCAAAAGGTGCATCACCGCAACTACTGGCAAAGTGGCACGGCGTGGTCACGCCTTGTTGCTCTGGCTATTTGTCTTGCCGGCTTGGGCGCCTTGCCGGAAGATCGGAAACCACCGATCCGGCCGGCCATGCCACTCGTCACCAGCCACCACCCACCCCCACCATGAGTTCCATCGAAATTATCGAGCTCGCGCCTTTTCGCCCCGGTCACATGCACCACCGAGGCACCAACACGCGCCCACATGCCGCATTCCTCCGCTGCGAGAAGGTGGCCGCATGGCACGTCCAAAAAGCCACCAAATCTAACCCAACCAATCAACCGTAGCCTTTGCAGATCGCTCGCCACCACACACGCCTCTGCCACTCTTCCGCATCCCGTTCCCAGGATGCCTGCGTTCCCCGCCGCGCCGCCGAGCGAGCATAGCCGGGAAGGGAAGAACTTGCACGCTCCGCTCCGACCGCGCTCGGCGTCCGGCACGCAAGCTCTGTTTCACCTCGGCCGCCCACCTTTGGAAGCTCTGGTAATCATTCATAGAGGAGGGGCGGCGCGGTGGAACCCCGGTAACATGCGGGCGGGGGCCGGATCTCGGGATGGCGTGGGGAACTGGGGTGACGGCCATTGCTTGTCACGGGCTCCAGGGTGACAAAGCGGCGGATCCTGCTGCCCGATCATGTTCCGGGGAAAACGGAGCCACGGGTCGACTCCGTTTGTGCGCTGCTAGCTGGCCGATTCCGGCCTGCGCCCTGCCTGACGAATTGCTACTACCTGCAGCTGGCAAGCAATGCCCCCCCACGTCTACTGTCTCCACTCACAAAGGGAGCTTGTTGGTTACCAGTACCACCACTAGCAGTTGAGTAGGGTACTCGCATGATAAAAGGGCTCCATCCATGCAGATCGGGGAACAGCAGCGAGAGGGCATGAAGCGTCACGTTGGTGCACTGTCTGTCGCTGCCTGCTCCGGCAGTTGGGTTTATGCAAAGCAGGCTTTCAGATACAGGAGAGAGACAGAGACGGAGAGAAACGAAAATCCATCAGTGGGGGCACACAAAGCTTTGAGCCTAAGGAAAACGGTCTCATGTTCACCCACGTGAGGCGACGGCGGGCGGACGGAGTCCGGTCGCTTTGGTTTTGGTACAAATTCCGATCTGACACGGGAAAAAGATCGACGAATTATGCAGGAAAGAAGCATAGGTTGGTTCTTGCAGCTACTGCGTGGTGGGGGAGGAGACAAAGGGGTCCTTGAGAGTCTGGAGAAACTCAGAACGCAACGAATCCAATACTTGGGCCACGGACATCCATCAGTCCAGGGCACGGGCACCATTAGTCATCTGCAGAGACAAAAGACATGGTGTTTCAACAATCAGTCAGTGATCGAGCTGGACTGTACTACCACAGAACTGACAGTAGAACAGCCTTCAGTTTCTCGTAGCAACAGAGCTAGCTTACCGTTCGGCGACTGGGAGTTTGCCACGGAGAAGTCCGAGGTCGCCATGGGTATGGAGATCGACAGCTGCGTCGCCGGGAACGAGGCGAGGTTAGTGTTGTCGTCGGAGAGGCCCGGCCAGGAGTCCCTCGCCTTGGGCCACTCGTCGAAGAAGGGCCGCAGCGTCTGATGCTCCTGCTTCCCGGAGTCGACCGCCCCGAAGTCGTTGCCCAGGAAGGAGAGTGGCTGCCTGTCCATCTTCGAGAGCGAGCTCACCGTGTTCTGACCCAGGTCGCTCAGCGCCCCGAGCTGGGGGTAGCTCGAGAGAGGGAAGGAGGAGTTTTGGGACGGTGGGAGGCGCCACTGGTTCTCCATTGATGAGTCGATGGCTTCTGAAATGAGCTGATTGTGCTCGTCTGCCAAAGTTCTTATCCCGTAAGCATTGTACCTGGATTTCAAAAAGGTAGGGTGATCGCACCAAATTAGTAGGGATTGGTATATTAAGCAGCAAACAAAGTTTTTTTAGAAAGAACAGTAACAATCGTACTAAGCTATTCCATCATAAATGCAATGTTTTCAGAACTAATCAGTACATAGCATTGCAAAAAGCAATCAAAACAAATTAAATTTGCATTTCATTTTAGACTTACATAATCACTAAAGGACACTAAGAAGAAGCTACCATGACTGGTTTGTAAAATACATGACAAAAGTATTATTTACGGATGAAAATTTGTAGTTACTCAGACAAATCACACAGTATTTTCAGTATCAGGAAATAAAGCATACCCACAGCTCAATAGTACACTAGCAGTAGCAAAATGAAAGAACAGATGATCATACGCTTAACTAGAACATCTGTTCAATTAAATCAACAATTTGTATAGGTGGAAAGAAATGATTTGTATGGGCAAAAAGAGATACACTTCCACTATCATGTACATGCTGCCCTTCCACAGTTCTAGTAGTTCCAAAAGAGTTGCAAGTGAAAATACTTTGATTCTGCAACAATAAAGACTCGTAGTAATGGTCAGGGGAGGCCAGCAACAGCAGGCAGCAGGCACAAGCACTGCGACCACTGAACACGAACAAGCTCTATCTTTATGGGCAGTACGTGTTCTAACTTCTAAGCTGTTCTGTGAGCCAAGAAGAAGGCTGCACTGCACTCCCACCTGACCGGAGGACAAATACCTCGTAGAGATATGGACACTGCCCTGGGCTTCAGCCTTCAGGGTCTTGGAACTGAACCCAGAAAGCATGACCAGGCAATGAACCAGACTAGCAGAGCCTGAACACTACCGTAATTTCTTGCAGTAGCTCATGCTTATTGCGCGTGGTAGCAGTAAAAGTACTGAGCACGCACTACTGGTTTTGATTGCCACTGATGAAAAACGAAATGTAAGGCAGTGATTGAACGATCGCAGATAAACAGTTATGTGCGTGACCATCTCTGACGCCAATCAGTTAAAAGGAGAGCACTGTTGAGAAACAGGATTGGCATTGGAGAAGAAAGAAAAGCAAGGAAAGAACAGTCACCTGAGATCTTTGGCCGTTCCACTACCAAGAGATGCATAGCTGGCAGCATTGTCCGTGTGCAGCTGAGGCGACGACCCCAACGGCGAGGAGAACGTGCTGGAGATGTTGCTGGCCCCGCCACCTCCACCGGTGCTGCCGGCGATGGCCGGGTAAAGGGAATGGTTCTGGAAGCCGCTGCTGGTAGCGGTGGCAAGGGGCGCCGTGGCGGAGACGGCCACTGCCGTGGTGGCCGGCGGTAGGGACGGGGGCACGAGCTGCGTTTCCACAGGCTTTCTTGAACGGTTGCGGCCGCGGTGCATGTGGCGCTCGCAGTACTTGGAGTCCGGGGCGGCCTCCTTGGAGCACCGCCACTTCTTGCCGTCCGTACGCCGGCAACGGCCAGGCTCCGGATCCAGTTTCTTGCCGAAGTACGATCCGTACCCAACTGCACAAATGCACACCGAGCAAATCAGACGCTGTTATATATCCATTATTTGAGCAATAGTTATGCGCTAGCTTTTCATCCGGCTATGTGTGTGCATCTACCATCTAGCTGTGCAGCATCCAAGTGGATTGGCATTTGGTACATGACAGTACCGACGCAAACGCAAGGCAAAGCTTCCCATTATTGGCAATGGACAGAAATGGCGAACAGTGGAGCAGCTGCCGCTGCATTCAATGGATTTGCTTGCTCGCGAGCTCACCATTATTGATCATGCAGAGAGAGAACAAAGAAATGGCAAAAGAGCGAGCTGGTTTCTAAAGCATCAGTACTATTCAGCCACAATGGTGCTGAGTGCCGACGATATTAACCTCTACTTCAACCACCATCAGGTGCAATCAAAACAAAATAGCACAAAATGATGGGCACGTAGGAGTCCTCTCCCCAGATAGTATGCTGAACCTTGAAGAGGGCACAAAGATCGGATTAAAAAAAACCAGAAGCTTTCCGGGAACAAATCGGGCGCGCACGGTTCTTGAATCGCGCATCAGTAGTGATTAACAAATGACCGGAGCAGATTAACTAATGCAGGGAAAGTACACCTGATCGGAATAAACAAAGAGCTAGTCCGGATTAAGCAAGGATCCGGGAGGAAAAGGCCGTACGTGTGGGGTGGCCGTAGAAGCGGGTGGCGAGGGAGTCGAGGCCGCGGCGGATGGGGAGCACGAGATCCGGCGGGACGGGCACGCCGGCGACGAGGTACTTGTATATGAGCGCCTGCTGCTCGAGCTCCTCGTACTGCGCCGGCGTGAACGGCACCGGCCTCGCCGCCCACCTCGCGCTCATCTGCGCGTTCTCGGCCTGCCCGCCGCCGCCTCCGCTAGCCCTGCGCCAGCAAACACGCCACGAAGTCAGAACAAAAGGAGGATGAGCTAGCAAACACTACGGGCGAAATGGCGGCGAGAGAGGGAGAGAGCACGGAGAGAGAGGAGACGGGCACTCACGCCGAGAACGAGAGCGGGGTGGAGCGGCAGAAGGGGAGGAGGGAGGCGGTGGCGGCGGGCGAGCGGTGGTCGGCGCCTGCCGGGGAAAGAGAGGCATACGGCATCGCCATCCTCTCTCGCTGTCTCTCTCGCGCGCTGCTTGCTCCCCGTGGCCGGCCGCACCCGCACCACCCCCCTCTTTAATGAGCTCCCCCGGGGTCTGGCTGGCTGGCTGCCTCGTGATGTGCTTTGCTTGCTTGCTTCAGCTCCTCCCTCCCCCGCTCGCGCGCGCTCGCCTTTATTGCCGGCTTTGTCTCTCTCTGCGTTGCTGTCTGTCCCGCGCGCGCTGTGCGTGTCGTCTCCGCGCGAGGAGCCGGGGGCCGAGGCGAGGCGAGGCGAGCGGCGAGTCTACCTAACGGCCTGTTTGGCAGGGCTCCGGCTTCTCCAAAAACAGCTCCGCTCCTCCTGGTGGAGTGGGCCTACGGTGGAGTTGAGTCGTTTTAAAAAACGTTTGGCAAAATAGCTCCTCCGGTGGATTTAGTTGGAGTCGGGTGAAGCCACCAAAACGTGGCTCCACCTCCCCTTGAAAGCCGCGCGGGGCTCCGGCCCGCTCCACACCCGGAGCGGTGCAATTTACTTGTTTGGCGGGGGCTCGGACGGAGCCGCTCGTGGAGCCGGAGCCGGAGCCCTCCCAAACGGGCCCTAACCCGTGGTCTCGTGTGAGCGAGCGAGCGAGCCCGACACGGGGACGGCACGAGCGCGACGGGGTGGCCGCGATCCGGCGGCGATCACCGCAATGCAAGATGACAAGCGACGGCCGCTTTGTCCCTCTAGCGTTTGGCAAAATAGCTCCTCTGGTGGATTTCTAGTTGGAGTCGGTGAAGCCACCAAAACGTGGCTCCACCTCCCTTTGAAAGCCGCGAGGGGCTCGCGCCTCCGGCTCCACACCCGGAGGCGGTGCAATTTACACTGTTTGGCGGGGGCTCGGACGGAGCCCGCTCGTGGGGCCGGAGCCGGAGCCCTCCCAAACAGGCCCTAAGCTGTGGTCTCGTGTGAGCGAGCGAGCGAGCCCGACACGGGGACGGCACGAGCGCGACGGGGTGGCTGCGATCCGGCCGGCGAACAGCTGCAATGCAAGATGACAAGCGACGGCCGCCTGTCCCTCTAGCGTTTGGTAGTATACTCACGCACCACGGTGAGTGTGTGAGCGTGCTTCTCTGTCCTACCGCTCTCCCCCTCCTCACGTAACTATGCTGCTTTTTCTTCAGTTTCCTATGCTGCTTTGTTTGTCCCGGGGCCTATTTTCTGGGCGAGCGGAGTGGATATGGATGCAGGTACAGTAGTGAGGGTGGTGACAAGCATCGTATGGGAGGAGAGAGAGAGGGAGACGAGGCGAGGTGACTGTGGATTTGAGCCAGGTCTGCGTCGCGGATACCGATGCGAGGCCGGCACGCACAGGAGGAGGGTGGGGGGCGCCGTTGCCGTTGCCTCCCCTCCTGGCATTTCTTTACTACTTGCTTCCTGTCTTCCGTCAGGCGACGTCTTGATCGGCCCCTAGCGGCTAGTGCTAGTAGTACTACGCAGCTCGTCTCTCGACATACTGTTCGGAAAAAAAATTCTTTTTTTAAGTAAATTTGGGTACACCTGGATTTATTGAAAAACAATATTTTGTAAATAGACTAAGATCAAACGGCGGTGACTGGGGCCCGTTTATTGAAAAAATTTCGCATTCGAATAGTGCTACAATGGCCCTGTTTGAATACTCTAGCAGAGTTAGAGTTAGAGCTAGTTTCTAACTCTAGCTCTAGCCCTAAACTAACTCTAACTCTAGAGGTGTTTGGATGAAAGAGTTAGAATGACATTAAATATACTTTTTCAATCATTAGGTGTGGGTGGAGAGAGGGAAAAATCACTTTTTTGTGGACCCAACAGGAACTAGCCCCAATAAGCACCTCTTGGGTGGGATAGTTTTTTGGGGTGGGTTAGATGCAAACTAACTCAATCTAGCCCTTATGTTTGGATACTTTGTGGCTAGTTGAGCTGCAACTAGCCAAAACTAACTCTAGCCCATGGATCCGAACAGGGTCAATGATGTTTTCAATGTAAAATTGCTATATTGGTTCGCCTGCATAGAGATATAAGATGTGGCTTGATTGTGACTCAATGTGTCTATTTTTCAATCTAACATGTCAGCGTGTTTTTGAAAAGTCCAGTAAGAAACTGATATGGCATCGCCAAATGCTAAGTTGTTGGACATGAAACTTGACACAACGTTATCTTTACATTATAAATCAGAATGGCCATTGAGTCTAGCGCTCTAGAAAAGTCATAAATTGAATTGTAACAGCGTCAACGTTAGAATAAGCTAGGGACTTTCGGATTAAGTGGTGGCAGAGCTTGAAGAGGCTCAAATGTCACTCATTACATGGTAATTTCCAGGGCTCACCAATTATACTATTTAGCAACAGGGAGGCGAGAAAACTCTTGGCATTGCCCGCTTCCCGCTAAAGCTAGAGTGATGTATGCTGGCTTCGACCGGTCGTACATGTTCCTCCTTACTTTTAATGGATGAGTCTGCCACTGGTTATTGGTTGCGGCTGTGGTTTGAAAAGTTTTCTCCATCGACTTCTTGTTGGTGGTGATAGTAGATCAATTGCCGAGTGTTGTATCCACTTCTTCTGTCATTCCCCTTCAAGGATTCCTCCCCTTGGATGGCGTTGGATGATGGTATGTGGAGCTCGGATGTGCTAGAGGTATCGCAATTAACTTCAAGGGAGGTCGTCGTCTTCGGTGAATCTTGGCCTACGTACCTTTTGACATCTTTAGCCCCCTTTTCGCTTTGTTGGGTCTTAGATGGAGAGCAGCAGCGGGGCGGCGTAGCTACGAGAGACGGCGAAAGGTGCAATGGCCATGGTAGAATCGACAAGTACGTTGTTCGGTGGTGGCACTAATCAATGATTGCCGGTGATCCATCAACTGTGTATAGACTTCTCTTTGCTTTGTTTGGGAGGTATATGTTGTATCCTGGTGTCGTACTCTCTTTTTTGTCTCCATGTTTTCCTTGCTGAAACGATCACTGTAAGGCATTTTGGCTTTCCGCAAGCCCCTTAATCAAATTAAGGTGGAGACCCCCCTCGGTGATCATAAAAAAAAATCTTGGCAAAAATTAAGCATCGCGCCTGATCTGAAGGTACTATATGCAAGGTGATCCTATCATATGTCCCGTTGCTCATTTCAACAGACTCTATCTCCTTATCAAGATCATTTTGATTATAAAAATTTGAGAGGCGAACCAAACTAAAATTACATATCAAATGGCCATGCGTAATCCATCTTTCATTAAAATCTACACCAACTCTCACACATTGCTTTTTGAACAACTCATATAGTTCACATACTTGGTCTCGTTTGAGTCCATCAACTAAACATCAGGCTGCTATGGGTCCAAAAAGGACCCCACTAAAGTGTTTGAGTGGTCGGATAACAATTGTGACTAGTTGAGCCTAGCTTAAGTGGTAAATATCAAAAAAAATTGAACTTAATGGCGAGAGTACCGTCGAATCATTTAAGGAGGGGAAGAAGTTGCACGTTTAGAAAGTTCTTATTACAAAAATAACTTAAGATGCTCGAAAAGCTCATAAAGGCCTAACATTAATGAAACTATAGACATCCGGCCCTCCGTTGGCGCCGTAGGCCCGATGCCCGAAATCTATCTCCTCCTTCGTCGAAGAAAAACTTGCATCGACGTCTAGACTTGGCTCACAAAGACTCTTCGGTTCCTTTCCTTCCATATGTTCCAAGCAAAATAAATCAAAACCACGGCCTTGGCTCTTCTCCGGGCTTTCGGGGGGGCTCGAAATGAAATCGCCACCAATCCTTCAAGGTGAGTAGTTTGCCGGTGGAAGTTGAATGATGTTTCCTAACAAACCATGGCCGGATTCCAAACTTGCAACGCAAAAGGGCGATGAAGGTAAAGGTGTGTAGCCGTCTACATGTGAGCACCACACGGTGAGCATAATGGATTGCGGTTCCAATTTCTCGATAGCATCTCGTCGGTCATAAGGATCTTGTTATGCACCAAGAGCCGGGCAAAAAATTTATGTTTACCCTCCATAGGCGCCTTCCGGAACACCGACGGTACCACCTTTGCAAAGGTTCCCGCAAATTGAATGTTATAAGCGAGACTTCACAGTATACTCCCCGTTAGTTGTCCATCTCCACCGCAATTTTTCTTGTCTATCCGTGAACCGCATCCCCCGTACCCCCGTCCCAAAGATCAACAAACTCATCCATCTCATCAATCGTGGACATTCGCCATAGACCACGCGTCCGGTTGGCGTTTGTGACCTCCTCGAAAACTTTTCGATGCTTCCTCCAAGCTAGCTTGTACGAGTTCGGTGCCAAATCCCATGGTGCGACCCCTTGAAGCCACGATGAGTTCCAAAATTCATCTTTTAGCCCATTGCCCACGGTTGACAATCGTTCTTGCCCCGAAGAGCTGCTTGTCCGACTCGTTTACGGGGTGTTCGGTTCCCACCCACGGCCGCTCGGGTTCATGCCATGCATACCAAAGCCATCGTAGTCCGAGGGCTCTACTCGAATAGGTCCAAATCAAGAACACCAAGCCCACCAAGCTTTTTCGGTCTCATCACTTTTGCCTAGTTTACCGACGTTGCCCTCCATTGGCATAATCAGAACCAGTCCATAGGAATGATCTTCTCAGCTTGTCAATTTTCTTAATTGCCCACTTTTGGAGAGTAAAGACAGTCAGAAAAAGGTTGGGATAGCCGTGAGCATCGTGTTCACCAGAACCAATATGCCTGCCTTGTTCAACAATTTCCCCTTCCAAGCTGATAGCCTAGCAACAACCTTGTCGATAAGGGGTTGAATATCCACTCTTCTCAGGGCCCTTGAATGAAGCGGCAAACCCAAATATTGGCAAGGAAAATCCTTGATCTGACACTGAAAAAATTCCAGAATTTCACCCACATCAATCCCTGGTATACACCGCACTTTTCTCTGTGATGGTCACCAAACCTGACACTGAGCCAAACACCTCTAGAATCTCTTTTGCCTCCCTGATTTCTTCCTTGTCCGGGTTGAGGAAAATTGCCACATAATCCGCATACATACTCATCCTCACCCTTGCTGCACTATGTTGTATCGGTGAGAGAGAACCATCAGCTGTTACGAGGTCAAACAATTTTTGTAACGGTTCCATTGCAAGAATGAAAAGAAGGGGGCTCAAAGGATCACCCTGACATAAGCCTGTAAAATTCCTGAACCAAGGGCCTCTAGCTTCGTTCAGCAAAACTGAAGTCGACACCGTGGACAAGACAATGGACACCCAGCTGCACCATCTGGCTCCAAACCCCATATGCTGCATAACCTCCTAGAGGAAGTCCCATCTAACACTATCGAATGCTTTGGCTATGTCCAGCTTCATGAATAGTGCCAGTTTTTTTTTGCTCTGTGCAGAGCTTTGACCAGATTTTGTGTGAAAAGAAAAATTATCCTGTAAACTCCTTTTGATGAAAGCACTTTGTGATCTAGAAACAAGCTGGTTTAGGAAAGGTATCAGCCTGTTTGCCAAAAGCTTAGAAAAGAGTTTTGCGACATTGTACGTTAGGCTTATAGGCCTATAATCCCCTAGGCACAAAGCATCTTTCTTCTTTGGGATCAGGACCATGTGCATTGAGTTTAACTAAGTGTTGATCATGTTGCTGAAAGAAGTATAACACTGCCTGCATAAGGTCAGACTTGATGATGTCCTAAGCTGATTTGAAAAAAAAGCACCAATGAATCCATCCGGGCCTGAGGCCTTATCACTACCTAGTTCAGTAACTACAACATGTACTTCCTCCTCCGTGAACATGTCCTCAAGAAAATTGAGTTGTAGCCGTTGTAGTCCAACAGTTTCCCAGTTAAGAGTGTGCGTTCACAACAATGGTTGGCTGAAGTGACTACTGAAATGTTGGAGTATATGTTCCAGCTTGTCAATGTGTGTATGGACCACACCCTCTTCAGTTGTCAAGCTTTGAATGGAATTTTTTTGTTTCCTCCCATTGGCATGTAAGAAGAATATTTTAGAGTGCGCATTAGCCACTCTGATATGAGTTAAACTAGCTCTTTGCTTGGCTCTAAGTTTTTCTATAGCTGTCATGCCTAGATAACGAGCTTTGAGATCTTTCCTCAGTTTAATCTCCTGCGAGCTCAGTGGTCTTAGCTCTTGCACCACGTCAAGGATTGCAATTAGCTTATTAGAAGGACAAAGTAGGAGCTTGTTGTTGCCAATCTTGGAACACGCCCACTGCCTGAGTGCTTTTGTTGTCCTCTGCAGCTTAATATGTATCCTCAGAAACGGGTTATGTACCTGCAACTCTTTGTCCCAAGCACCATTTACCACATCTGCATACCCCATTCAGTCTAGGCCAAAACACTTCAAAACGGAATCCTCTGTAAGTTTTTCTTGCAGCATTGCCGATGAGCAACAAAGGCGAATGATCATACACATTTGATGAGATGGCTTGTAGTACACAGTTTGGCAACATTAGATCCCAATCAATAGAACAAAATGCCATATCAATTCTCGTTTGGGTGGTATTGTTGGACCATGTAAACCATCTCCCTTGCAGGCTGAGCTCCTTCAGTTCGAGGTCATCAATTAAGCTTCTGAATGAGTCCATCAGGCGCATGTTAAGGTTGTCATTGCTTTTATCTTGGGCTTGCAGAATCAGGTTGAAATCGCCAATGACTAGCCACTATTCCCCAAAGATATGCCTCATGCCTCTCAGTTCATCAAGGAACATCAATTTTTCCAAATCTTCTTGCGGCCCATACACCACCATCAATGTTGCCCTACATGCTACACCGTACACGGTTGGTCACCCTTCGTTTAGTGAATAGTCGGACTATACGATTGAGTAAACGAAAAAACAGATTACACGGAATTAAACGGATTAAACGGCCGACATGGCCAACACGGTTGACTACTGAGTAGCATTTAAACGCTGTGTAAATGGCTTACACGACCATTTACGGCAACATTGACCTCCGTTAGCCACCAATCCTGCGGAGTTGTGGTTGCCTCAAGTTTAGTTGAAGTGGTAAACTCTCCCAGTACTGCACCACTAAGCTTGTAATAATCTTCATCAACGGCGAGTAAAGCCCCTCCCCTAGTTTGCTGAGCCGACAGATACGTGTAGTTTTGTACAAACTTGGGCCCCAAAGTATCCCTGATGATGGCGGCATCAATACTTGCCAATTTGGTTTCTTGCAGGCACACGATCGTACTTCTGTTGTCAATAATCAAATCCTGAACCACCTACCTCCGTACAGGGTTGTTTAAACCCCTCAAATTCTAGTTAAACACCAAGCATCTCTGATTACTCATTGGAAAACCAAGTAAACCTCCTCCCGCCCTTCATAGTCATAGGGCTTACAACAGAGAACAAAGCACACATAACAAACAATAGAGGGCAACAAGAAAGAACAAACCTCTTGCCCCAGCAACCCCTCAGGCTGACGAACTCAAACCAGAAGCCCAAACCAACAACAGACTGAGACTTAATAAACCAACATTAAACAAACTAAGATACACGTGCACCTGAGCAAAGCACCTAGCGGCCAGAGCCACCAACGCAGCGATGGATGTTGCATGTCACTCCTCATTCCCAGCCACTAGGGTGAGGGCTCCAAAGGCGTCGGCTCCCTCCCCATCCTGCAGACCAAAGGTTGTGCGAAAGCCATCCACGATCGCATCCTCCAAGGCATTTACGAACTTCTCCCCAAACTGTTGTGTGCCTCTGTAGATGGTTTCCCCTTGACTTCAATGACCCCTCCCACTTTCATCAGTAACGCTACCGCTTGTTCCTCCACTGACAACAGAGGATGAATTTAGACCCTTCCTTGCAATGTCGCTTCCCAATCAAAGGTGTTGCGACCACACTACTAGATGCCCTCTTTTTAGCATTGGACTGTCTCTACCTAGTTGTCGGGTTGCATAACAGTGATTTCCTTAGCGGTACGACAAGATGAGCAAAAGCTTTGACCTGGGATCTACCTCCGCTCTAATCACGTCCTTCCTTGTTGATCTTGGCGTCAACATTAGAAAACGCTGTCCTGATGGCGGGAGTGGCCCCAACAGGAAGGGAGCCCTCCAGCACACCAACATTCACAACAGCCATATCCGAGCAGGCTACATTTAGGTCGAACGTCGCTGCCCGACCCGCATCCAGATCACTTGGCCCACTCACCACAGGCAAGCCCAACTCATTCTCCACCTCAGACAGCATATTTGGCCCAAAACCGTTTCCTGCGCCTTCCCAATCTCCAAAACATCCAGCACTCCTTGACCCCCGTCAGCACCAACATCTACTCCTCCAGCAGCTGGCTCAGCGGTCATCGAGACCTCAACTCCTAAGCCCAACAGATCACCCTGCCCTATCTTTTTTCATACTACAGGGTTGTTAACATTAGTGTCATGAGCCTGCTACCCCCCCCCCCCCCCCCCCCCGACGTGCTCAACTTGCACCTCCGTGTGATCCGCTGCAGCAAATGAGCCGGAAACCCCCAGAGGGAGCAGGCACGCGCCTTCTGCACTAGCTAGGACAATCTGCTCCGCTTGCTTAGCACATGCCAAAGCATCTGGTTCCGAGGCTTCATCTCCACATGCCCCCTCCATGAGATCAAACAACACCGGTTCCACAGTGGCTGCAGTTGGCTCCACCAAGCACTGCAGCCGTGTAGTACCGTGGTCTGTAGGGCACGTGGTTCTAGAGACCTCCTCCAACATAGGGTCCCATGGCCTAGGCGCCTGCGCCTACACCACACTTTCACCAACTAGGAAGCTGTCATCTGTGATCAGCGACAACGACGCACTGACCTTCTTCTTTAGGTACTCGGGCTTTGCCGATTTGGGTGCCACACCGCTCCAGCGCGAAGGGTCCCGTTGCTGCCTGCATGGGCTTGGAGCAGTACCCCAACATCCTTCACTTTCCATCTCTGCTGCATGCCTCTGGAGCCTATGGCGCTCCTATGGTGTTGTCTGCCGCTCCTATGGGTAAAGATCAAATTACCCCTCCACCTCTCTAGGAATGAAATTCTAAGTGTTATAGAAGTTGGATAGACAAATGACTCTTCAGCTATCACTTAGCTAGTGGATCCACACATCGTTAGTTAAACTTTAGTTAGGTGGATCCAAACATGGTCAATATCATTGGGTATTAGTAGCTCCTAACTTACTCGTCATGTTTTTCTTTTGATTAGCACCACATTTTCGATATCGTTATAATCACTTACATCACCATAATTTGAATTAACTCGGCGAAACAATATTTTTTAACAAAGCACATTACACATGTGACTAATGCTATATCACAAAGAACAACAGTGTGTGACTTCGCTGAATGTCATACCTGACTACCTATATATAAGTAAGTACTACGGAGTACTCCCTCCGTCCCGATTTAAGTGTCGTTCTAGCGACAGTTCCTTGTCCCAATTTATCTTTCGTCTAGACTCCTGTTGGTTTCCACATCTACGCAAACAGGTCTACATGCAGCTTTATTCTGACAACTGGTCAGTCCATCCCCATGCGGCCTCCTCACGTTCTCGTCTACCCGCTATCAAGTCCCGGGAGAAACTGAGCATTGGGCAGATGAGAGATAGAGCTGCCCCTACTTTTACAGGGTTGCCTTCGTATGGGTGCATAGCTTCCAACGACGGATAAAACGGGACCGAGGGAGTACTGCTTAACACAAAGTAACGATATTGCCGGAAAGTTGCAATGCTCCTAGTTGTGTACTTCTACTAATCTCCAGTTTTGCCGAGTCTTTTTTTTTTGCCAAGTCAGATTGCTAGCTGAAATTGGCATCATCTCTCGTGGATTGTTGAAGCATCCCTTTTTTAAAATAATTGTTGAAGCATTGCAGCAGATGAGCAAAGCAGAGGGTTGGCCGATGCACCGGGCGCAGTACGTCATGAAGAAGTGTCGAGTCTGGTGCTCTCTATGTCTGGTTGGGGCAGGAAAAAACTACGCTTAGGGAATCTTGCGTGCATGAAGTAATAAATGAAGTCTATTTGTAAAACCTTTTCACAGATGAGTGCAACTTTGCGCGACGAATCTAATAAGCATAATTAATCCATGATTTGCTAAAGTAATACTACATTAATCATCCTCTAATCATACGGTCAGAGACCTCATTATATTCGTCTCGCGATTTTACATAGGGCTGTGAAGGTAGTTTTTAAAATTGACTTTGTTTAATATCCTTAATAAGCGGGAGAAAATTTTTTCTCCTCCCAACCAAACAGAGTCAGGTGAAAAGACGAGAGCAGTAATACCTGCTCTCAAGTCTCTATATGGGCTGTAAGCTGTCAATTCGGTCAAAGGGGAGAGGTATCCTGTTCGGCGATTCGGCCGTTCCTCCGTTCTCTTCGGACAATTTTTTCCCCCGGAAGAACCTGACTACACAAAGACAACACTGAAAATAGTGTAGCCACGTTGTCACAGGCCAAGATGTAAAAAGAAATCCCACTATAAAATTGTTTAAAATGGCAGGAGCGATGTGCTCATTGCTCAAGCCAGTCACGTACGTACGAGAGCACCAGCAGCTAGCAGCAGTGATGACGTCACACTTGAAGTGAACCTGCCGTTCCGGCCGGCAGGCGCGACTGCGCCAGGCTCAGACGACGACGCGCGGCCTCTGCGCGACTGTGACCGTGCGAAGCTGAGCGCCGTGGCGAGAGAGCCTGCGCGCTGCGGCGTCCATCACGCACGCCTGGTCGAATCCATCTCGAAGCTGCCGTGACGACTTGCTGCGCCGTGTCGTGCCGGCCACCGGTCAGTCAACAACTCAACATCGATCCGCCACGCCGAGCCGTCGACGTTGCCGCGGCTCGGCGGCATTGATGGACACGTAGTACGGCAATCTCTCCGAAGCAGTAGTACTCTGTGGTCTGTGGCTCTGTGCTCATGGCATGGCATGGCGCCATGCCGCCATGGCAGAACGACGCAAATGGAACCCCAGCTCCGCCCGGCGTCACCCTGTCCTGCAGATGTCCTCCGTGCAAACAAAGGAACGGAACGGCAGCTCTCGGGTCGGCGCGCGCTTGGGCAGCAGGCAAGGGATCGGTACGAATCCACGCGCGAGAATCTCCCGGATGGACGGACGGCGGAGTCGGACGCCGGCCGGTATGGCAACAGTGCGACCGGTGGCGATTCGATTGGCGGAGCCACAGCGGCGGGAGTAAGGGCTCCGGCTCGGCTCCAAACACAGCTCCACTCGGAGCCCTCCCAAATGGTGAGATGTGCACCGGCTTCAGGGGCATTGGTGTAGCTACAGGGTATGCCGGGTTGGCCATGACATACCCTGTATTTTCGCTAGTGGAGCAGCAATACATACGCCTATAGGTTCACAAGCAAGAAGAAAGTACTGTCAAGTCATCACATATGCAATGTCGTCATCCAGTGCCTGCGCTCGACCATGCCCTCCGGGCTCCGGCCCTCATCCAGCGTCCGCCACTGCCCCTTGCTGACCACTGTTCATCAGTAGCTAGCCACGCTGGTTGCCCCATTCGACCATTCATCTAATCCTTTTGCTCAGTTCCTGTTGCAGATTCCAAGACCCCAGCGCAGGAGCCACAAATATTGATGCATATGCAGTGATAATCAATTCTTCTCTATTCATACTCCTGTAACTAAAACAAATATGGATGTTTAATTATGAAGAGGAACCGATACATATTTTGGACTATTTGTCTTATACTATATAAGCAACTATTGCAAAGCGTTAGTTTGAATTTAAGACTATATGCTAGTTTTGTTAGTTTCTGAAATTGGTCACCAAACTATATTGGATTGTAGATTTTATAAATATTTATTTAAACTGAATCATGTATGAAAAATTTACCGTGGCATACCCAACGATAAAGTTCTAGCTA
Organism: Cenchrus americanus; assembly: GCA_947561735.1. Classification (NCBI taxonomy): domain Eukaryota; kingdom Viridiplantae; phylum Streptophyta; class Magnoliopsida; order Poales; family Poaceae; genus Cenchrus; species Cenchrus americanus. The sequence continues at coordinate 23,134,136 of OX387241.1, read as the reverse complement.
CGCCACTGCTCAGGGGAGGAGTCCCGGAAAACCCGCTGACTGGAGCTGTTTTGGGGTGTTGCAGCCACAAAAGAGTGGCTTCGGCAGCTCCACCCTCGGGAGTCGGGACTGCAGCCAATGGTACAGAAATACCCTTATGGTTTGCAATAATTACAGAGAATGTCATCACCCAGGCCGGCGGCAGAAGGGAGGGCGAGCAGCATGCGGGCATGTGGCTGGCGAGCAGCGGCGACCGGCGGCCGCGGTGGTGCTCGCGGCCGAGTCGGGGCGGATGCGCCGGCGGGAGGAGCCGCGCGCGGCGGCGCAGGCGGGCACGGCTCACCGGCGGGTAGGCGAGCGCATCCGGGCGCGCGCGCGGGCGAGACACGACGCGCCGGCGGCGGGCGGGCGCGTCTTCACCGACGCCGGCGGGCGCGGCCCCGGCCGGGCGGGCACGGGTCGCCGGCGGCCGGGCGGGAGCATCCGGGCCGCGCATGGGGCGAGCACGGCGCGCGGCGGCGGGCGGCGCGTCCTCACCGACGCCGGGCGGGCGTAGCTGTCGGTGTTTTAGACCGACCGGCAACCTACCAAGGGGAGTACCCGAGGTAGATGAATGTGGCCTCACCGAGATCGGTAACTCGAAGGAAGAGACACGTGGCACACGATTTAGACAGGTTCGGGCCGCGAGGTGCGTAATACCCTACGCCCTGTATGTTGCGTAGCTCTGGATTGATTGGATGTGTTTGCAAGATGATGCGTATGAGAGATATAGGGGTCCCTGCCTCGCCTTACATAGCCCGGGAGGCAGGGTTACAAGTCGGTTTGAGGAGAGAGTACTAGTCGGGTACGGCTAGGAGTTCTCTAGATAGTACAGGACATGTATAGCTTCCTATCCGAGTACTTCTCCACCGTAGTCCTTGCGCCCCACGCCATCTCGTGCCGTGTGGCACAAGCCGAATAGTCCCAGGGGCCCACCGAGTAGTCGGTCCTGGTACCCACCGAGGTAGTGGGCCCAGGGAGGTCCATACGACAAGCCCCCGAGTACTTTGTAGTCGAGTAGGATAGTTTCAAGTAGTCTTGACGGCCTTGACGAGTAGTCCCCAAGCGTCCCCGAGTTCTACAAGCCAAAAGTCCTCAAGAGTACTTGAATCATCCCGAGGCTGGAAGGTACTCCAGCTGATCCTTGAGTAGTCTTGAAGTCTTCTCGAGTAGTTCTCAAGCGTCCTCGAGTTCTCCTCTTGAAGGTCTTCAATAATACTTGCTCTGTCTTGAAGAAGAAATCATATGGAAAATGCGATTCGGAGAATCGCATTCCATATGGAATGTAGCCCCCGAGCCTTCGGTCGAATCGTAGATTCAAGCTGAGGGTCAACATGAAATTATGCCAAGATTATCCCGCAAAATCCGGAGAAAAAACCGAAGACACGTGGCACGGAGCCCCCGAGCCTTGAGTCGAGTACTTCCTCTTGAATTGAAGGGTCATCTTGATTGTAGAATGTGTCCTGAGTTGCTCTGGAGTCTAGTCATCACCCCAGGAATTGAATAGTCGTAGTCGAGTCCCCGAGATGAAGCGCGTCGACTACTAGAAGTTGAAGAGTCAGGCGGCTGCCGATGAGTCAGCTGCCGATACTTATCCATCTGGCCGTTACAGCGCCGCCGATTGGCTTATAAACAGAAGCCGAAACCCTTAGGGTTTTCCATCCTCCACATTCGCAGCCATTTGAAATAGATCTAGCCAAGAGGTAGCCACCCGAGCACACTGCCACTGCGCCCTAGGCTGTAGATCCACGCGCACCGCCGCTGCTTGCTTCCGGAGAAGCCTCCGAGCGGATGCGAGTGAAAACCCGTTGCACTTGTGAAGGACCGATACGGCGAACCAGAGAGGGGGGGAGTGAATGGGAGCCGATAAAAATTCTTCTCGAAGGAGATGGGAACTCCAACAAGATGAACAAGGCTTCCAACACACGTCTCCGACTCACTACCCAAGTTGGTCAAGCCCACGTAGCCACTGGAGTGCCACTGGACCTAGGAACCAACACACAACCTTCCGACCTGAGAGCGCAGCAGAACACCAAACCTCGAGTATACAGACCCACACCGATCAGACTGGTGAGCACCACCGGTCAGACCGGTCCCTGCTGGTGAAACTGAGCAACTTTCACTAAGTGGCTCTACACCGGTCAGACCGGTGAGACACACCGGTCGACCGATCACGGCACGAAAGCCCCCAAGGCACCAAACGAGCCAACCGATCACCAAACCGACCCAAACTCGAAACAGGCAGCAACACGGAACAACAACGAACACACCAAGACGTTCACCCGAGCAAAAACCCACCGGGGCTCGCATCGGTCGGACCGGTCAAGAGCACCGGTCGACCGGTGTAGCACGGGCGGCTCGGGATGAACAAGACCCGAGGGTCAACTCCCCCAAAACCAAACCTCGATCTCCCGAATCGCTCCACGGACTTGAACAAGACTTTGGGGATATTAGGAACACCTCATGAGGAGTCCATAGCCAAGTTTAATCCCACCAAAACTCGTCCAAAAAGGAGGAATCAAGGAAATCCCGCCAAGAGCACTTCCAACCCAAGAACTCAAGAAACCCCAAAATCGAGCACCTTTACTCACGGATTTGGGAGGGGAATCACGGCCCAAAGAACCACGAAGGGTTCCCACAAATTCCCCCCATCAAATCCCCAAGAGAAAGGTCCCGAAAACAACCCAAAGAAATCACCAAGAGAGGGCTCCGAAAATCACCACCAAGAACAACCGGGGAAAACACATCCAAACCTTGAGGAACCACGCCGAATCATCTATACATGAAACAAAGGTTCATACAAGGTCTAGCAAGCCACCCGATCATCCATCTCTCTTAACAAGATCTCACCATGAAGCTCTCTTGCTAGTCCTATTGAAAACCTAAGGAAAATAGAAAAACAAATGAGCTAGGGTTCCAAGAGTTGGCTGCCATCCTCTCACCTCTTGGGTTATATGGAGGCAACCGAATGTCTAAAATGCCCTTTCCTAATAACTAGGGATACAAGCCCCTGAAGGGCGGATTTGGAAGTCTTCATGTCTTCACCATCGGACGGATGCCGGCCGCACCGCCTGCGTAGCCTCGACGCAAGCCATGCGATCCCGACGCGTGTCCTCCGCTTCGAAGTCTCGGACCGCGTCGTCGCACACGGTCGGACCGGTGCTCCCCCCACGGTCGGACCCACCGGTCGGACCGGTCCGCGCCGTCTTTGCGGCTCCGTCTTCGGTTCTTCGGTCTTGGCTTTGTGGATCAACCAAGGAACCCGGTGGTTTTTCGGTGAACCACCGGAAACCCCGCGAACTCGGTGTAGCCTCCGCCAATCTCCACTCATGACTTGGATCCCACGTAGTTCCGGCTCGACCTTGGTTTTGAGGCTCTACCAAGAAACCGTCCACGACTTCATCTTGCTTCGTTCATGCCACCATGCGGCCCGCACTTGACCCCCGCCGGCCACCGGGTCCCTCGAATGAAGCCTACTTGTCTTCTCCACACACGGAGGCCTCACCGCGACGACCTTTCGCGCTTGTTCTTCACCCGCACCAACACCGTCAAGCCTCAACCCGCACCCGCAATACTTAGCCAAGAATCAGTCCACACAACGTTGTCAATCACTCATCACACAAGGAAGCGACCATCCACCGGTCCTCGAACCACACATGGTCCTCAATCTCCCCCTTGATGAGTGCATTGACAACACCCACACGAAAGTAACAAGAGAGAAAATAAAAAGAAAAGAAACGAACAAAAAGAAACTCCAACAAGCGATCGAAAGCCAAACAAAGGCAAAGAGCAAGATCACTTGAAGAAGACAAGTCTCGGACCCCTTAGGCAAGGACAACAGCTCGACACATCTGAGACAAAACAAAGCTCAAGTAAAGAGCGCAAACCACCAAAACACATCTCGAAAAACCACAAAGAGCTCCCCCTGAACCAATGCACCTCCCCCTGGACGAAAGCATGCAAGACACCACTTGAAACGGGGCAGGTCGCAACAACTCGGCCACGACCAGGTCGGAGCCGGTCAACACCACCGGCCGACCGGTGTGCAACATGTGAACAGAACCGGAAGCACTCACACCGGTCGGACCGGTGACCTTGACCGGTCGACCGGTGCACAACGAGAGCCCAATTGGCTCGAAACCACCGAAAACCTTCTAAATGCGCTCAAAGAAGCCATTTCAAGCTCAAACTTCTCCCCCTTGTTGGCAATGCATGGATCAAGCCAAAAATGCAAAAAATTCAACCTAGAGCTTCTCAAATAGACAAAATTCAACAAAGAAAGCTACACATGTCCAAATGAGCAAGTTAGATACTCTACGGCTTCGTATCGATCTCAACTACATGATCACCAAGTTTCACAACCATTGGACGAAGCTAAGATGGATTTTGGCAATTTTGCGAAAAACTTGGCTCTCATGAGCAAAATCCTAAACTTGATCAAAGCATATCAAAATGGCAAAGCCACACAAACTTCATGCTAGGACAGCCATTCTAATCATAAGACCATCACAAACACCCACAAGCACCTCATGTCATGTCAAAGCCACCGAGCCATGTGCCTACTTCTATGTATGAGACTTCTCATTGGTAGGCATCATGCAACGGTTTAGCACCCAAAGCAAATTAATTTCAGCACATATGACATGGGAGCACATTTCCAAGCATTTTTCATTTCATTTTCAGATTGATAAATGGTACATGAAATGTCTTTGCGACAAAAAGGAACTTATGCCCCTCCACAAGATGAAGCAAGAGGGCTAAACATTCATGATGGCAAATGAGCCTTTGGCCCCATATGATCAATAAACTAGCTATCCAACCACAAATTAAGCATAGCAAAGCCACTAAAACATGTCAAGATCATATAAAGGCATTTACACATGAAAGCACATATATGTGACATTTTTCAAAAACATAGCTATCAACCATGGATTATTCATCAAGATCATCAAGAGCTAAGCCAAACTAACCATAGCATACCAAACAAGCTCACAAAGACATATATCTCATTCCATGGTGAACAATGTATATGAGAGAAGCTTTTCCTATCCAATGCATATGATACAAAATGCATGCAATCTAAGATACAAGGATGCCTATACATCATGTTACATATGCCATGCCAAATGCAAGAAATGCACAAAGGAAAGCTATACATATGCTACAAAAGGAGCTCCCACACACCCATCTCAAGAAATCAAACACACACCAAGTTCCCCCCGCAAACGAGTGAAAGTTGCTTGATCTAGGGGTTTGGTGAAAATATCGGCTAGTTGGTCATGTGTGGGTACATGGATCAAAGCTATCTTCCCTTTCTCTACGTTGTCTCTCAGAAAATGGTACCTCTCTTATATGTGCTTGGTTTTGGAATGGAGCACTGGGTTCTTTGCAACTCTTATGGCACCGGTGCTATCACATTGAAGTGGGACATGGGTATACTCCTCACCAAAGTCACTCATGGTGTATGAAATCCAAAGGAGCTGAGAGCAATAACTAGAAGCGGCAACATACTCGGCCTCGGTAGTGGATTGAGCAACACTCGATTGTTTGCGAGAAGACCAAGACACCAAAGAAGAACCCAAAAGCGGCAATTCTCGAAGTGGACTTCCTATCCAACCGACACCCGGCAAAATCCGCATCTGAAAAACCATGAAGCGCCAAAGAAGAGGACGCGGAGTACCAAAGGCCGAAGTCTGTGACGCAAGTACCTGAAAATTCGCTTCACCGCTTGCCGATGCGAAGTCCTCGGAGACGCTTGAAAACGAGCGCACAGACACACCGAGAATTGTATGTCCGGCCTCGTCGCCGTCAAGTAGAGGAGTGACCCCATCATGCTTCGGTACTCCTTCTGGTCCACGTGTTCACCTTCCTCGTCCGCATCAAGAGCTGTAGTCGTACTCATCGGCGTCGTCATAGCCTTGGAGTCCTCCATCTTGAACTTCCGCACAATGTCCTTGGTGTACTTGGCCTGGTGCACAAATGTTCCTTCCTTTGATTGTTTGATTTGTAGCCCGAGGAAGAAGCGCAACTCGCCCATCATGCTCATCTCAAATTCCCTGCTCATATCATCCGCAAACCTTGCAACAAGAGAGTTAGACGAGCCACCAAAGACAATATCATCCACGTACACCGCACAATCGGGATATCTCCGCCCTCGCCTCGGCAAAAACAAGGTCGATCGACCTTCCCCATTTCAAAACCTCTCTCAAACAAGAACCCCCTCAACCCGCCATACCAAGCTCTAGGCGCCCGCTTCAACCCATACGGCGCCTTCCTCAACTTGTACACCCGGTGGGGGTACTTCTCACTCTCAAACCCCGGAGGTTGCCTCACATACACTTCTTCCTCCAACACACCATTCAGAAAAGCACTCTTCACATCCATTTGGTGCAACTTGAACCCTTTAGCCACGGAAAAGGCTAGAAGGATCCTAATCGCCTCCAAACGGGCTACGGGAGCAAAGGTCTCCTCGTAGTCGATCCCATCCTTCTGACTGAACCCTTGAGCAACAAGTCTCGACTTGTTCCTCACAACCTCACCCTTCTCTCCCTCTTTGTTCTTCCACACCCACTTTGTACCAATCGGCTTACACCCTAGGGGAGGGTCAACCAACTCCCACACCTGATTCCTCTCAAAGTTCTCCAACTCCTCATGCATTGAATTAACCCAATTGTGATTAGATAATGCGTGTCCAATGTCTTTGGGCTCAAAAGTAGCAACAAACGCAGCATGAGCGAAATGGGAATTGTTTCGAACCCTCGACCGTGTAGTGCGTTCATTCATGTCGCCGATGATCCTCGAAGCTGGGTGATCCATCTGTACTCGCCGGGGAGGTTCTCGCCTCGATGCTACCTCCCCCTCAACATCAGCTTCTCCTCATTCTTGATTTGTCGTCGTAGGTGTAGTAGAGGGTCCATCCATCACCGTAGTCGAAGTAGTGGGTACATGTTCGGCGGGGGCACCGCACCGCCATCCTCATCATCTCCATGTTCATGCTCCTCCTCCCGAAATATCTCCTCGCCAAGCTCATCATCACCTACACACTCAAAGACAAGTTGACTACGTGGCTCTGTCTCATCGAAGGTTACCTCGCAAGTCTCCATGATTTGGTTAGTTTCAAGATTGAGCACACGATATGCTCTAGAATGAGATGCATAACCAAAGAAAATGCCATCGACAGACCTAGCCTCAAACTTATCCAACTTCCCCGCCTTTCTTCGAATGAAACACTTGCAACCAAAGACATGGAAGTGACTCACCTTGGGTGTGCGACCATGCATCAACTCATAGCATGTCTTCTTCTTGTGTACTGCGAGGTATATCCTGTTCGACACATAGCACGCGGTATTCACCGCCTCAGCCCAATACCTCCTCGGAGTCCTATGCTCATCAAGCATCGTCCGAGCCATCTCGCACAAGGTCCTGTTCTTCCTTTCCACAACACCATTCTGGGGAGGCGTATACGGACTCGAAAACTGGTGCTCAAGACCCAAGTCATGGCAAAAGGTTTCAAAGCGAGAGTTTCTGAATTCCGAGCCATTATCCTTGCGGATAGCTCGTATGGCATCTCCGTGCCTCTCGTTCCTCAACCTCAAGACTAGATCTCGAACAAAACCAAACGTCTATCCCTTATCTTCAAGAAAGAACACCCACGCATACCGAGAATAGTCGTCCACCACAACAAGGACATACCACTTCCCACCGCGAGATCGCACACGAGCCGGGCCAACAAGGTCCATATGGAGCAGCTCGCATGGACGCTCAGTCATCACATCGGTGAGAGGCGGGTGAGAAGAGGCTACCATCTTGGCATGCCTACACGGTGCACAAACCAACTCTTTCTCAAGCCTCAACCGTGGTAATCCTCGGACCAAATTGAGTTTACTCAAGCGAGACAAGAGGTCAAAGCTCAAGTGACCCAACTTCCTATGCCACTTCCACAACTCACTCGAAGAACCAGCCAAGAAACAACGCTCCACACCCGAAGACTGAGAAAAATCAGCACGAAACACCTGACCCTCGGGAACGACCATACAGACAAGGTCCCCTCGAGAGTCCAAAAATCCGAGAACCACCTGGCCGAAACAACACCTCAAAGCCCTCATCCAACAACTGGGACACAGAAAGCAAATTGTACCCCAGCGATTGAACAAGAGCATCAGGCCTCAGATTGATCTTGTCACTCACTTTGATCTCACCTTCTGAAAGCACACGCCCACGCCCATTGTCCCCAAAGGTGATGTACCTCTTTGTCACCACTGGGACGAGACTTGAGAACCACCCCCTGTCTCCGGTCATATGCCTCGAGCAACCGGAGTCAATCAACCAAATGTTCTTCAAGTCTCCCTCCTGAAATTCAAAAACGAGCACGTAAGCGAACAAACGACTCAGCACTGGGGTTAGTACCAAAAGAGTAAAACCAGTGCCGAGCCATTTGCTCGAAAGTAGGGTTAGCACCAACCAAAGCATCTCTCCTACCAAAGCTACCTCCACGAACACCACCACAGTAACCACCCTGAGGGAACCACCCCTCTCTGCCTGGAGGAGGACCAAAACCACGAAAGAGAACCCGTGGACCGTCCCTCCTCTCCTTCTCAAAGCTACGACTCCTCCCATCCCCGTAGTGAACTCGAGGGGGAGAACGCCTAGCAACCCGACCACCGCAAACTCTCCCGGCCCAACCACCGAACCACGACCTCCAGAAACAACCCTCGCACCTATACGAGCACGAAACCCAAAACGCCACTGTCCGGAGCTGCCGTCCGACCGGTGTGACGCGGGCGAGCGAGCCGCCTCCAACGGCCTTCCGCTCTCCCCAAGCCCGAACCGTCCTCACATTCGCCTTGGCCCTGGGCATCTGCACACGAGGCTCAAGTACACCATCGGAAGGGTGGTACTTGTCCTTGTTAGCCCACTCCTTTGCCATTCTCTCCTCACGCTTCCTCTTGAAGCAAAACTCCTCCTTATGGCCATCTCTTCCACAATAGCCACAATGAAACCTCACAAGCTTAGGCTTAGGCTTGGGATGTGGCTGCTCACTTGGTTTCTCTCCACTCAAATCCTCCACCGGTTTCCCCTCACAAGCCTTCTCACTTTTTTTCCCAAAGAACACTTTCCCCGAAGTGCTCACAAACTTGATAGGCTTTTGTAGATCATTTGTGGGTGTAGGAAACACGGGTGGAGCTGGGGTTGTGTCTAGTCGGTTCCTAAGATGGTTAGGTTTTGGAGGGAAATCATTTTTGTGGTGGGTTTTTGGTGGCTCCGGGATATTCTCTCCACTTCCCTCACCAACCTTGTTTGCCCCAAGTCCCTCACCATCCTGCCTCTTAAACGCCTCGATCATCATCCTCAACTGAGGCTCATGGCCGGACAACCAACCCATCAACTTACTCAAATCATCATTCTCATCCTGCAAACGATCAACATAATGTGCAAGTTCCAAATTTTTCAAAGCATGCATTTCACGGGTAGAGCATGATGTAGGCATGGGTTCCTTCAATTTGGCCTCAAGAGAACTAGTGTATGCATGCATCTCATCAATCTTAGCATGCAAAACGGGGCAAGAAGTGCAAGCACCTAGTAAAGCGAGGTCTAGACTTAAGCTCGGCCACTTCAACCCTAAGCACATCTAGTTCCTCACACTTGGAGGCATGCTTCTCCTTAAACAAAGCAAGATCGGCAAGGAATATGGAGCAATCAAGCACAATCATTCTCATCAGAAACAACAGGGCTAGCCTTAAGGGAATCAATCTCAAGCTTGCTATCAAGCACTTGTGTCTCTAGCTCAGCCACTCTAGGCCTAGCATCCTCGAGTGAAGCCCTAAGCTCTTTCCTCATTTTCTTGGCCTCTCTAAGCATGTCATCACGGTTATCAAGCAAAGTGCCAAGTCTCTCATTCTCCGGCGCAAGAAGGGAAGTTCATCACGCACCTCGTCGTCGGACTCAGAGTCCGAGTCGCTCCGTGTGCTCTTCTTCTGCCGGAGCTCGGCGCCATGGTGCGAAGCGCGTCTCTCGCGAAGCAGCTCAGTCCGCTTAGGTTCTTGGACGACTTCTTGTTCTTGCAACGATCACCTTCGTCTTCACTGCTGCTCGAGCTCGAGGTGGAGTACGCGGAACTGGAGTCGACGTCGCTCGCTCCAACCATCGCTCGGGCCTTGCCTCGGCTCTCCTTCTTCCTCAATCATCGCTCGTCCTTGTGCTTGCTCTTGTGGTCGCACCTCGACCGGTACTTGCCATCCGTCCTCGACTTGTGCTTGTAGCTGTCCTTGTTCTCGACCTTCTCCGGGCAGTCGGCGACGAAGTGTCCCGGCTTGCCGCACTGGAAGCACGTCCTCGTGTTCCTCCTCATGTTCACTCGGTTCTCGTGCAGCCTCTCGAACCTCCTTGTCAACAGCGCCAGCTCGTCCTCTCCAAGGTCATCAAACTCCTCATCTGGCATAGACATCAAAGAGTAAAAAGAGAACATCCTGGTGGATGGGTTAGAGTTAGCCTTTCCTTTGGAACCACCAACGAGGGCAAGACTATGGGAATCAGTCGGTCCCTCGAGCTTGGCAGTCATGCCCCTATCCACCTCAGCCGACTTGAGCTTCGAGAACAGCCCATTCACCGTCAGAGTGTCATACTTCTCCGACTCCACAATGGCCTCGAACTTTCCGCCCCAAATCGTACGATCCAGGGTGTAAGAGCTTGACCGCTCTATCATGATCATCGTACGGGAGCACGTCCACATTGGCCCTCATGTTGTTCACAACCACCGTGAACCTCTGAAACAAGGCATCGATGGACTCACCGGGGAGATGAGTGAAGTTCTCGTACTCTCTCCGGTAGGTCGCATACATCCGTGCACCGAACACGGGCGTTCCCAACATGAGCCTCCTTCAACACCGCCCAAATCCTACAAGCCAAGTGCTCGGTGTGCACCGATCGAACTCGGCCGACACAAAGCACGAAACAAGTAGTCGACCACCTTATTGTTGGCGTCGAATCTGTCCCTCAATCCTGGAGCGAGGAAGTCCATCGGTCTGGACATAGCTCGTGTCCATCGTGACATCCCAAAGGATCTGACCCTTTCCGCGGAGAAACGCACCCATCCGCTTACTCCACATCTGGTAGTTCTTGCCATCGAAGAGTGGAGGACCCGAACCCCGTTCTCGGTACACCATCCTTGGATCTTAGGCCGGTTAGAGTCAACAAAGACCCGAACCGGCTCTGATACCACTTGAAGGACCGATACGGCGAACCAGAGAGGGGGGGGGAGTGAATGGGAGCCGATAAAAATTCTTCTCGAAGGAGATGGGAACTCCAACAAGATGAACAAGGCTTCCAACATACGTCTCCGACTCACTACCCAAGTTGGTCAAGCCCACGTAGCCACTGGAGTGCCACTGGACCTAGGAACCAACACACAACCTTCCGACCCAAGAACGCAGCGGAACACCAAACCTCGAGTCTACGGACCCACACGGTCGGACGGGTGAGCACCACCGATCAGACCGGTCCCTGCTGGTGAAACTGAGCAACTTTCACTAAGTGGCTCTACACCGGTCGAGCCGGTGAGACACACCGGTCAGACCGATCACAGCCCGAAAGCCCCCAAGGCACCAAACAGGCCAACCGATCACCAAACTGACCCAAACTCGAAACAGCAGCAACACGGGACAACAACGAACACACCAAGACGTTCACCCGAGCAAAAACCCACCAGGGCTCGCACCGGTCAAACCGGTCAAGAGCACCGGTCAGACCGGTGTAGCCTGGGCAGATCGGGATGAACAGCACCCGCGGGTCAACTCCCCCAAAACCAAACCTCGATCTCCCGAATCGCTCCACGGACTTGAACAGGACTTTGGGGATATTAGGAACACCTCATGAGGAGTCCATAGCCAAGTTTAATCCCACCAAAACTCGTCCAAAAAGAAGGAATCAAGGAAATCCCGCCAAGAGCACTTCCAACCCAAGAACTCAAGAAACCCCAAAATCGAGCACATTTACTCACGGATTTGGGAGGGGAATCACAACCCAAAGAACCACGAAGGGTTCCCACAAATTTCCCCCATCAAATCCCCAAGAGAAAGGTCCCGAAAACAACCCAAAGAAATCACCAAGAGAGGGCTCCGAAAATCACCACCAAGAACAACCGAGGAAAACACATCCAAACCTTGAGGAACCACGCCGAATCATCTATACATGAAACAAAGGTTCATACAAGGTCTAGCAAGCCACCCGATCATCCATCTCTCTTAACAAGATCTCACCATGAAGCTCTCTTGCTAGTCCTATTGAAAACCTAAGGAAAATAGAAAAACAAATGAGCTAGGGTTCCAAGAGTTGGCTGCCATCCTCTCACCTCTTGGGTTATATGGAGGCAACCGAATGTCTAAAATGCCCTTTCCTAATAACTAGGGATACAAGCCCCCGAAGGGCGGATTTGGAAGTCTTCATGTCTTCACCATCGGACGGATGCCGGCGACCGCACCTCGCGTAGCCTCGACGCAAGCCATGCGATCCCGACGCGCGTCCTCCGCTTCGAAGTCTCGGACCGCGTCGTCGCACACCGGTCGGACCGGGTGCTCCCCACCGGTCGGACCCACCGGTCGACCGGGTGCGCGCGTGCTGCGCGGCTCCGTCTTCGGTTCTTCGGCTTGGCTTTGTGGATCAACCAAGGAACCCAATGGTTTTACGGTGAACCACCGGAAACCCCGCGAACTCGGTGTAGCCTCCGCCAATCTCCACTCATGACTTGGCTCCCACGTAGTCCCGGCTCGACCTTGGTTTTGAGGCTCTACCAAGAAACCGTCCACGACTTCATCTTGCTGTTGATGCCACCATGCGGCCCGCACTTGACCCTGCTGGCCACTGGGTCCCTCGAATGAAGCCTACTTGTCTTCTCCACACCTGGAGGCCTCACCGGTGACGACCTTTCGCGCTTGTTCTTCACCTGCACCAACACCAAAGCTGCAACCTGCACCTGCAATACTTAGCCAAGAATCAGTCCACACAACGTTGTCAATCACTCATCACACAAGGAAGCGACCATCCACCGGTCCTCGAACCACACATGATCCTCAACTTGGAGGATGAAATCTTCCCCGTCGAAGAGCATGGAGACCGGCGCCGGGAAGAAGAGATCCCGTGATGAGGCGACTAGATCCACCCAAGGGTCAACACCGCCGACCTCTCCTCCGCGCCTGAATCCGAACAAGGAATGGAAAAAATCGAAGGCGAAGACTGAAGACCTGCTGGTGCTGGTGAACAGCGGTTTCCTCCGCGAGAAGGAGATGGACATGTGGCGCGCCACCGCGGGAGATCCATATCCAATGGAGAATAACCCCGATGAGATCCCAATGTTCGCGCGGTTCGTGGAGCGCGGGCTGGCTCTCCCGACGAGCGACTTCTTCAAGGGTCTCCTCAAGTACTACGGTATCGAGTACTTGAACCTCAACCCTAACGGAATCTTTCACGTCTCCGTCTTCGTCCACTTCTGCGAGGCCTTCGTGAGGATCAAGCCCCACTGGGTGCTGTTTCGAAAGTTCTTCCGCGTGAAGCCGCAGCCGAGCGCCAACGACCCAAGAGTAGTCGGAGGAGTCGGCATCCAGATGCGCGAAGACGCCGCCGAGCAGTACCTCTCGTACAAGCTCATCGACTCCAACCAGGATTGGAAGTCGAAATGGTTCTACATCACCAACCACCACCCGGAGCTGCCGAAGCCGAGCGGGAGGCAGCCAAAGCATCAGCCCTGGTGGAACACGGAGCCGACCATGCAGGAGGGTATTCAACTACCTGAGTTGCTACAGAAGATCAAGGCTTTGAGAGAAGCTGAGCTGAGGGCCGAACACGTGGCCTTCAGCTTCATGAAGAGGAGGGTATAGCCGCTGATGGCACGTGACACCCTCGGGTACCAGTATACGGGCGACGACGACACGTCGAGGATGCCCGGCACTGAAGTCGATGATGATGACATCGTCGAGAGACTGGGACGGATCTTCAAGGATATGCCACAATACACACCTTGCCCAGTCCCGAAGTACTCGACGGCTCGTCCGCGAAGCAAGGTTGGGAGCCGAACTTATGTCTTTTGAGTACTCATTGCACTTGTAGAAGTCGAGCTCACCCAAACTCTTTGATGCAGGATGATCTGACGAAGTTTGTCTCCGACCCAACTTCACCTCCTCAACTTATGGATATTCCAGAGGAGGGCAAGGGCAAGGGGAAAGAGTGTCGTGAAGTCGGCGAGGGTGATGACACAGTCACCATAGAAGACACGTCCGACGAGGTGGACGGGGAGACACTGCAGGAGCGGTTCCAACTGCGGTCCAGGTTCAGCCGGCCTGGGTTGCCCCACATCCCCCTTGTCGAAGATCCACCGACTAGCCTGGAGGCTAGTCTCCCTGCACCGCCGAGGAAGCCTCGCAATGTGGCACACAAGCGCGTCGCCAAGAAATTGAAGGTGACCGAGACTACATCTCAAGAGGTGAGCTCCTCAAGTAGAGTAGTTTAGTACTTGCCTTGAATTATCTTGTATGCTGACAATTGACTTCTGAGTTGTCGAAGGATATTCCATCATTCGACCCTGTTGATCAAGGGGAAGGAGAGGACTGGGACACGGTGGGCGGGCCGGCTGAAAGAAACCGCAGTCCAGCCCCCACCGTCGAAGAACTTGTGTCGCGGATGACACAGCGGTCGACTGGAGTTGCCGAGCCGCAGGCACCGGCCATGGAGAACAGACCGGAGCCAAGCACGGCTGCTGGTGCTGAAGGACTGGTAGTGGTTCAAGCTGAAGAAGAGGTGCCCGCCGAAGCCTGGCTTGTGGATATCGCCAACATCCTTGGTGCTCCGACCGTGACTATCGTCCGGTCTAGCTTGTAAGTGAAGACCATTCTCCAGTAGTACTTGTAGCTTGGTAGTCTTACTTGGTTGACCACCAATATTGTACCATGTAGGAAATCAATTGACTTGTCCTGGGACGGAGATGAAACCAGCATGACGGTGGCTGAAGAAGTATACACGCCTGCCACCGAGGAGTTCGCTCCCCTCCCTCGGGCCGAGACCATGACACCGGTTGCGGAGACTACACTGCCAGAAGCCAGCGTGGTAGAAGGTGAGTACACTGCAGTAATGCGAGCTTCCTCGAGTAGTAGTCAAAGCCCCCAGGAAACTGATCCCATATGTCTTGTGTTGACAGGGGCAGAAGTCCAGGGTAGCACCATCCCTGAGGCTGTGCCAGTTGAAGGCATTGTGCCAGAAGCTGAGGTGGCCACCGAAGCAGCAACTGAGCCGATGGAGATAGCAGCCCCCGGGGTGGCCGAAGGAGTGTGTAGTGATGCCCTGCCGGAGGAGAACTTGGAAGTAGTCGTCCGTTCGCCAGAGATCCAAGACGCGGAGCCGATCCGTTCGGCACCGATGTCCGAGGCCACCACGACTAGTCGGGATGGACTCGAGCTTCTAGCAGATGATCTTATCAGCCCGGCAGCGGTAGCTCGCAATTTGGAATCGATGCGGCAAGCTGAGCAATGGATGAAGGTACGTGACTGTACCCTTAAGTTCCAGCAGAACGAGTACCCAAGTAATTGTTGCCTTCTGCAGGATTTCATGGAGAGATCCCGACAGAAGTCCGAGATGCTCCAGGGGTATGGCGATACAGTGCCCCGGGCAGAGACATTGGAGAAGGAACTCGCTAAAGCCAAGAAGCACTCCGCCATGCTCCAGTCCAAGCTTGATGGCGCCTTCGCCCAGTACCATAATGAAGTGCAAGATATGAAGGCGAAGAGCGACGAGCTGGTCCGGAAGAACAAGTTGCTGCGCTAGAAAAACAAAGGTATGTCGATGCCAACTTGTCGAGTACTTATTGTAGGTACCCTTTCGTAGTCTGACATCTCCCTTTGAGTTGTTTGTAGATCTTGAGGCCCGAGTGGAGCAGCTGAAGGCATCCGGAGTTGATATGAAGAATCTCTTCTACCGAGAGAAGGATGCCCGTGAGGTACTTGAGTACGATTATAAGCAGCTGAGCCATGAGTGCAATATGCACATGGAGCTTCGGATCGCCTCGGATCGTGACCTTGTCAACTGCTATAAATCTTTGCAGAAGCTTGGTGAAGATTGCGAGAAGCTGCAGGGTCAACTCAAGGAGCTTGAAGAAGCCACGCTGCCCATCGCTAGACTGCTAGTACCTACCCGAGCGGACCAAAGATTGCTCCCTTGGTCGACCAGCTGAAAGAAGCCCCCGGACGTCTAGCGACGTATGTCAAGCATCTGGCGAAGTACATCCCCAACCAGGTCTTAGCATTCATGAAGTCGTACTTCCCGAAGGCCCCGGTTGATGTAGTCGCGGGTGGACTAGCCGCCAACTGCATGGATGAGCAGTACGCAGAGCTTCTGGAGCAGATGGCGCCAATCGTCGAGCAAGTCGCGGAGAAGCTGAACCTCCAGTAGTTAGCCTGTAGGGTTAGCTTGTAGCAACAGTTGTATATAAACAAAGCTGTAATGAACTTGTTTAAGTATGTAATTAAGGAACTTCCATCGAATGAGTACTCGTCGTCGCGATGTTGTATGCGGAGTGCCCATCTAAGGAGTTGTCACGAGTAGTAGTACTCGATAGTAGACCCGTTGTGGGAGACACAGTAAATGAGTTGATAGATAATCAAACTTTATTACTGAAAGAGTACACCTGGATGGCCAGGGCCGTTTACAAGTGAAGTCGCCAGGACCCGGAGGCCGCCTATGGCTAGAGTAGTCTTAGGGCGTATAGCCGCTTACAGCAGTAGATCCGTTAGTAGCCGTATAGGCTGGATCCAGAAGTACATGGTCTCTTGATAGACTGCTGCTAGAGTCCTTGACGCTCTAAGCAGCCCGAGTTCCGTTAGTAGCCGTTAACACTGGATCTCGGAGTAGAGTAGTCCGGAGACTAGTGCCTGGACCCGTAGGCCGCTTACAGCGAAGGATTCGGGAGTAGTCGTGTAGACTTGAGCCCCCAGAGTAGTCGGAAGACTACGCGTAGAACCGACAGAGCTGGTCGACGTTCCACGAGTTGCTGATGTCTTCGCCTTCAAGTGTTTGGAGGCGATACGAGCCTGGTCCGGTCACCTTTGCAACTGTGAGGGGACCTTCCCATGGTGAGCTGAGCTTGTGTAGTCCTTTCGTGGTCTGGATACGGCGGAGGACGAGATCACCAACGTTAAAGGAGCGTTCCTTAACGTTGCGATCATGGTAGCGTCGGTTACCTTCTAGGTACCTTGCTGACTGAACGAGGGCGGCGCAGCGAGCTTCTTCGAGTCCATCTATGTCAACTCGCCTGCTATCTTCAGATATGCCTTCGTCATACTGTTCTACTGCCGGCGACTCCCACATGACGTCGGCGGGTATGATAGCTTCGGAGCCGTAGACCAGGAAATAAGGTGACTGTCCCGTTGGTTCGGTGGGTTGAGTACGCAACCCCTAGAGAGCGTTGGGCAGTTCCTTGATCCACTTTCCTCCTTTCGTGTTAGCAGCATCGTGCAGTCGCTTCTTGATAGCGTCGAGTACCATCCCGTTGGCGCGCTCGACTTGTCCATTGGCCCGTGGATGGGCGACTGAGACATACCGGACGTCGATCCCGCTGTTCTCGCAGTACTCCCAGAACGAGTGATTGTTGAAGTTGGAGCCCAGGTCCGTGATGATGCGATGGGGTAGTCCGTAGCGATGCACGAGTTCATCCAAGAAATCGAGTACCCTGTCGGCCTTTGGGCAGGTGACCGGCTTGACTTCGATCCACTTGGTGAACTTGTCGATGGCCACCAGAACTCTATTGAATCCTCCTGGCGCAGTAGGGAGAGACCCAATCATGTCGAGCCCCCAGCAGGCAAAAGGCCAGGTCGGTGGTATGGTGACTAGCTTGTAGGCCGGGACGTGTTGTTGCTTGGCGAAGTACTGGCACCCTTGGCACCTTCTAACAAGTTCCTCGGCATCGCCCAGAGCTGTGGGCCAGTAGAAAGCTCGCCGAATGGCCTTGCTGATCAGCGTACGTGAGGATGCGTGGTTGCCGCAGACGCCTTTGTGTATCTCCTCCAAGATGTCATTGCCTTTTTCTCGGGGAACGCACTTCATGAGTACTCCAGAAGTGGCGCCCCGTCTGTATAGCTTGTCTCCGACTAGGACGTAGGACTTGACCCGGTGGATGAGTTACTCGGCTGAGCTTTTGTCCGATGGAACCTTCTACTCGCGGATGTAGTCGATGAAGGATTGTCGCCAATCCACGTCGATTATCATGACCTCCTGGCAAGTTGGCGGATCCGCTGGATCAGTGGTCGTAGGCGCCGGCTCCGGAATGGATGGCAGGTGAAGCTCGTGGACGAAGACACCTGCCGGTACTTGAGCGCGAGTAGAACCAAGCTTCGATAGGACGTCCGCTGCAATGTTGTTGTCGCGGACGACATGATGGAACTCGAGACTGTTGTTCTCGAGCTTGGGGACTTCTAGGCAGTAGGCGTCCATGTTCTCCTTGTTGCGGTCCCAAGACTTGTTGACTTGGTTGATGACCACTGCAGAGTCACCGTAGACTAGTAGCCGCTTGATGCCTAGGGAAGCTGTGAGGCGGAGCCCGTGTAGTAGAGCTTCGTACTCGGCTTCGGTCTTTGAGACCTTCCAGAAGATCTATAGGACGTACTTGAGTTGTTCGCCCATTGGAGAGATCAGGAGTACCCCTGCTCCGGCACCTTCGAGCTTGAGCGAGCCATCGAACTACATCACCCAATGCTCTGGTCACTTGGTTAGAGTTGGTAGCTGATTCTCTCGCTACTCTGCCATGAAGTCGACTAGTGCTTGTGACTTGATGGCTGTACGTGGCTTGAAGTCGATGTTGAGGGCGCCGAGCTCGACTTCCCACTTGGGGATTCTTCTAGTAGCATCTTGGTTCCGCAGGATGTCACCGAGCGGGTAGTCGGTGATGACGGAGACCAAGTACTCCTGGAAGTAGTGTCGTAGCTTCCGCGAGGTAATGAGCACTGCATACAGTAGCTTCTGTATTGGTTGATAGCGTGCTTTAGATTCCGACAGGACCTCGCTGACGAAGTAGACTGGTCGCTGGACTGGGTAGGCATGGCCGTCTTCCTGCCGCTCGACAACGATGGCAGAGCTGACCACGTGAGTAGTCGCAGCGAG
This sequence comes from Cenchrus americanus, assembly GCA_947561735.1. Classification (NCBI taxonomy): domain Eukaryota; kingdom Viridiplantae; phylum Streptophyta; class Magnoliopsida; order Poales; family Poaceae; genus Cenchrus; species Cenchrus americanus. The sequence goes on along the minus strand of OX387241.1, from coordinate 23,114,987 downwards.
GTAGAGCAGTAGCTGCTCTTTTTTGCGAGGAGCCGTGAGGACTGGCGGCTTGGATAGGAAATCCTTGAGCAGAGCGAGGGCTTGGCCTCCTCTGGAGTCCACACGAACTTCTCTTGATTCTTGAGTAGTTTGAAGAAGAGTAGCCCTCATTCTCCAAGCTTCGAGATAAATCTGTTCAAGGCCGCTATGCACCCGGCAAGCTTCTGGACATCTTTGATGCAGGTGGGAGCTCTCATGTTGGTGATGGCGGAGATCTTCTCGGGGTTGGCTTCGATGCCGCGATGGCTGATGATGAAGCCGAGTAGTTTACCCGATTGTACGCCAAACACGCACTTGTTGGGGTTGAGCTTCCAGTGGTACTCTCGCAAGGATGCAAAAGTCTCTTCAAGATCGGCGATGAGCATTTCGGAATTTCTGGTCTTAACGACCACGTCATCCACGTAGGCTTCGACATTCTTGTTGAGCTGTCTCTTGAAACAGGCCTGGATAGCTCGCTGGTAAGTGGCGCTAGCGTTCTTCAACCCAAACGACATGGTCGTGTAGCAGTAGGCGCCAAACGGGGTGATGAACGCGGTCTTCTCCTGGTCTTCTTCCTTGATTGCAATCTGGTGGTACCCAGAGTAGCAGTCGAGGAAGCAGAGCGAGTCCCGGCCCCGCCGTGGAGTCGATGACTTGATCTATCTGCGGCAACCCGAAGGGGTCCTTGGGGTAGTGCTTGTTGAGGTCGGTGTAGTCGATGCACACCCTCCACTCGTTAGAGTTCTTCTTGCGGACGAGGACGGGGTAGGCGAGCCACTCAGGATGGAAGACTTCTCTGATGAAGCCAGCCGCGAGTAGTTTGGCGAGTTCCTTCTTGATGGCATCCCGTCGGTCGTCGGCGAAACGGTGGAGGTGTTTTCATTTCGGGGTAGCTTTAGAGTCGACATTGAGTGAGTGCTCGATCAGATTCCTGGGCACCCCTGGCATGTCCGCTGGTTTCCAAGCGAAGATGTCTCGGTTAGCCCGAAGGAAGCTGACAAGCGCGTCTTCCTATTTCAGGTCGAGGCCCGCCCCGATCATGGTGGTCTTGCTGTTGTCGCCTGTCCCAAGGTCGATTGCTTTGACTTGCACTTCCTCGAATGGCTGAGGTTTGTTGCCCTTGTCTGACTTCTTTGGGATGTCGAGTTCACTTGGGGTAAGCTTTTTTGACGCAGCGTAGATCTCCATCATGGCGTTAGGTACTTGGTTGGTGGCTGCGAGTTCCACAGCTTCTATGTCGCAGTCGAAGGATATCTTCAAGTCCCCTTGTAGTGAGAGTACACCGGCCGGACTTGGCGTCTTAAGTACCAAGTATGTGTAGTGGGGTACCGCCATGAACTTGGCGATGGCTGGTCTGCCGAGGATGGCATGGTAGGAAGTTTCGAAGTCCGCGGCTTCGAACTTGATGTACTCGGTGCGGTAGTTTTCTCTGGTTTCCCCGAAGGTAACTGGTAGGACCACTAAACCTAGTGGTATAGCCGCGTTCTCGGGACGATGACGTAGAAAGGCGATGTGCTCTTGGTGAGCATGTGAGTGATGTCGAGCTTCATCTTCTTCAAGGTCTTGGTGAAAAGGACGGTGAGCCCGCTTCCACCGTCGATGAGTACCTTGTTGAGTCTGGAGCCCACGACTACCGGTTTCAGGACGAGAGGGAAACGCCCTGGTTCAAAGAAGCATGTCCATTGATCCGCGTGGGAGAAGGTGATGGGTACCTCCGACCACCGGAGAGGGGTCGGAACCGCTGGTTTAATGTTTAAGACTTCTCGTCGAGTGGCCTTCTGAGACCGTTTGGTGGGTAGTCCGCCGAAGAGGACGTTCACCGTCTTGTCGGGTTCTTGGAAGTCGTTGTTGCCTTCGTCGGCTTTTTTCTTGCCTTTCTTGTCGTGAGGATGCCAATGGTCTGGAGTGTCCTTGAGTGCTCGCCGGAGTTGGTAGCACTGTTCGGTAGTGTGGTTGCCCTCCAGGTGCCACGGGCACTTCTCTTTCAGCAAGTCTTTGAAGCCGCCGGAGGTCTTCTTCGAGTTGTCTTTCGCAGGGCGCTGGATAGCCGCGACTGTGTTGTCTGGCTTGCGCTTGCGATTAGGACCCGAGTAGTTGTTGTTGCGACCGCCTTGATCCCGGTTGTTGTTGTTGCTGCCGCCCGCATTTTGCTTGCTCTTGCCGCGAATAGCGTCGTACTTAGCGTTCGCCTTGTCTTCTTCATCGGCCCATGAAGTAATCATGTCTTTGAGCTTGGTAATGGAGCTCGGGCAGCGGCGACCGAAGTCTTCGAAGGTGCGATGATGGTAGAGACCATCTTGGAAAAGGTCGATGACTTCCTTGTCGGTGACATCGACTACAGTGGCGCGCTTGTCGAAAAGCGCCGCATGTACTTGCGCAAGGTGTCGCCTTGTTCCTGCTTCACCATGGCTAGGTCCATGCGAGTACTCGAGCGTCCCATGGCACCCGCGAAATTGCTGGTGAACTGCTCCTTGAGCTGGTCCTACTTGTCGATTGAGTACTTCTCGAGTGACTCGAGCCATGTAAGTGGAGCCTGGTCCAGTCAGAAGGAGAAGTAGAGGCACTTCATGTCGTTGTTGCCACCAGCGTTCTCGATGGATAGGGCGTAGCACCTGAGCCACTGTACTGGGTCTTGCTTCGCATCGTACTTGGTGATCCCCAGAGGCTTGAATTTCTCTGGGAGCAGCAGATTCCGAAGTCGAGCAGAGAAGGCGGGGAAGCCATCTTTCTGCCTGCCGTGGAGGATTTCTTGCGTCGAATTTCCTCGATTCTGCGACAGGCATCGTAGCCGCCGCATGAGACACCGGTGACATGGCTGTCTGCGTGGCCTCGGCCTCCGCGATCGCCTTCGCCACCGGCTCTCCATCCAGCCCCGTGTGAGGAGCTCCCACCGTTGCTGCCTCCGCCGCCAGCGTCGCCGCGAGCCACCACAACACGACTTTCGCCAGCGCGACCAGCGTTGTGACCACCCTGAGAAGGTCCCCCAGTAGATGCCCTATTGCGGTTGGGGTTCTGCGGTAGCTCTCTGTCGGTGTTTAAACCTTTCGACCTCCATGGGAGGTACCCGCAGCAAGTTAGAAGGTGAGGATCGCCATGATCTGGAACCCGAAGGTATGCGCGAGGACACAAGACACAAGATTTATACTGGTTCGGGTAGCCGGAGTAGCTACCCTACGTCCTGTTTGGAGTAGTATTGCGCCCTGCGCTTGGTGTTGTGCCCCGGAGGGATTGTGGATGTCCTCCTAGGTACCCGGCCCTCCTTTATATAGTCCAGGGGGCGGGTTCCTAGTCGGTTACAAGGTAGGAGTCCTAGTAGGATTACACAGAGCGAGTCCTAGTAGGAGTACAAGGGAATTCTAGTAGGAGTCCTTCTTCTACTCTTCCTCCTTCCTTGCATGAGTACCCGGGGTGTATGCCCGACAAGCCCCCGAGCATGTTGGAGTCGAGAGTAGTAGTTCGAGTAGTCTTGAAGCCTCTTCGAGTAGTTCTTAAGCGTCCTCGAGTATCGCTTGGAGAATGTCGGTGTTTTGGACCAGCAACCTACTACGGGGAGTACCCGAAGTAGATGAATGTGACTCGCCGAGATCGGTAACTCGAAGGAAGAGGCACGCGACACACAATTTAGACAGGTTCGGGCCGCGAGGTGCGTAATACCCTACGTCCTGTATGCTGCGTAGCTCTGGATTGATAGGGCACGATTACACGATGGTGCAATGGTGCGCCGTGAGCTGGATGAGGTGAGGTTAGGTGATCCTGAGATCGGTCCTTGCCCCGCCTTATATAGTCCGGGAGGCAAGGTTACAAGTCGGAGTAGGGAAGGAGTACTAGTCGAGTACGTCTAGGAGACTTCTACACAGTGCGGAACATGTACAGAGTCCTATCCGAGTACTACTCCTGTGCTGTCCTTGTGCTCCACGCCTTCAGGTGCCGTGTAGCGCAAGTCGGGTAGTCCCAGGGGCCCACCGAGTAGTCGGTCCTGGTACCCACCGAGGTAGTGGGCCCAGGGAAGTCCATACGACAAGCCCCCGAGTACTTTGTAGTCGAGAAGGATAGCTTCCAGTAGTCTTGACGGCCTTAACGAGTAGTCCTCAAGCGTCCCTGAGTGCTACAAGTCAAAAGTCCTCAAGAGTAGTCGAAGCATCCCGAGGCTGGAATGTACTCCAGCTGATGTTTGAGCAATCTTGAAGTCTTCTCGAGTAGTCCCAAGCGTCCTTGAAATCCGCCTTCGAAGGTCTTCAAAAATGCGCCTTGTCTTGAAGCCGAGCCGTCAAGAAAGATGCGATTTGCCGAACCGCAATCCACGTGGAGTAGCCCCCGAGCCTCGAGCCGCGGCTCTGGCCGAGGATCTATCCGAAGTCTTGGCGAGAAAATCCCGAAAAATCCGGAGAGAAAAAACCGAAGGACACGTGGCACGGAGCCCCCGAGCCTTGAGTCGAGTACTTCCTCTCGAATTGAAGGGTCTTCTTTGGAGAATGTGTCCTGAGATGCTCTTGAGACTAGCCGCGTCCCAGGTAGTCGAGTAGAAGTAGCCGAGCCCCCGAGGTGAGGCGCGTCGACTAGTAGAATACGAAGAGTCACGCGCAAACCGCCGAGTCGGCCGCACGCGGACTTATCCCGCCGCCCGTTACGAAGGCGGTTTGGCTTATAAATTCAAGCCGAAACCCTTAGGGTTTTCACCCAAGTGAACCGCAACATTCGCGCACTTGAATCTTGAAGTAGATCCACTCCAACGAGCACCGCCGCCGCAAGAGATCCAAGCGCATCGCCACCCGAAAGCCGTAGGGTAGCCCCCGAGCGGATGCGAGTGAAGACTTCCTGTTCTTGGAGAATGAAGCCGTCCCCGTCGAAGACGTTGAAGGCCGGCGGGAAGAAGAGGAGCCATGCGAAAGCCGCCGCGGCCCGCACCGAGCGGCGCCGCCCACATCTCCACCGCGCGCCGACCCAAGCCGCGAGTGGAAAAGGTCGAAGGTGAAGACCGAGGACTCGTCGACCCCCGCTCGAACTCCGGTTCATCGGGGAGAAGGAGATCGACATGTGGAGATCCGCTCGCGGAGATCCCTATCCCATGGAGAAGGCGCAAGACGAGATCCCGATGTTCTCGCGCTTCGTGGAGCGCGGGCTTGCGCTCCCGGGCCGAGCGACTTCTTCAAAGGACTTCTCGGTACTACGGCATCGAGTACCTCAACTTGAACCCCAATGGAATCTTCCACGCTTCGTCTTCGTCCATTTTTGCGAAGCATTCTTGGGGATCAAGCCGCATTGGATTCTCTTCCGCAAGTTCTTCCGCGTGAAGCCACGGCCCCCGCCTCCAACCCTAGAGTAGTCGGCGGGGCCGGGATCCGCTGAGAGAAGACGCCGCCGAGCGCACTTGGCGTACAAGCTCGTGGACTCCAACACGGATTGGAAGACGAGATGGTTCTATACCACGAACCACCATCCGAGCCGCCGAAGCCGAGCGGACGGCGGAGCCCAAGCACCAAGAGTGGTGGAACACGGAGCCCACCATGCAAGAGGGGATCCGGCCTCCCGGAGTTGCCGGGAAGAATCAAGGCCCCGCGAGATGCGGGGACCGAGGGCCGAGCATGTGGCCTTCGGTCATGAAGCGTCGGATCCGGCCCGCCGTCGGCCGCGGGATACGATGGGCTTCGAGTACACCGGCGACGACGACACGTCGCGGATGCCGGGGGGCGAAATCGAAGATAGCGACATCGTCGAGAGGTTGTCGAGGATCTTCAAGGACATGCCGAGTACACGGCGTGCCCCGTCGAGGAGTTCTCCGCCGCGCGCCCCGCCCAACGAGGTAAGTAGCCGTACCCCACCTCGTCGAGTAGTAAGGCACTTGTAGCGAAGTTGCTAACGCCCTTGTGTCTTTTTGATGCGAGACGATGTGAAGCGGTTTGTCTCCGAGCCGCAGCCACCACCGAGCGGAATTGAGATTCCGCGGTGGAGAAGGTGAAGGAGCGCCGAGTAGTCCGAGGCGACGACGATCCCGTCATCGTGGAGGATACCTCCGATGACGAAGAGGACGAGGAGACGCCGCAGGATCGCTTCCACCGCGGTCAAGGTTTAGCCGTCCTGTGCTTGCCTCATGTGCCTCTCGTCCAAGACCCTCCGGCCAGCCCGGGAGGCTAGCCTTGCCGCGCCGCCGAAGAAGCCGCGCAACCCCCGCCAAGAAGCGGTAGCCAAGAAGATGAAGGTCTCGCAGACCACGCCTTGAGGTAAGTCATCTTGAGCAAGACGTCGAGTACCCAATGATCGAGTACGTGGCCGACGAGTAGTTATCCCCATGTGCAGGAGAGGCCGCCACCGAGCCCGTGGAGGAGGGCGATGAGGGCACGTGGCCCACGGGTGGGGGAACCGCCGGGAAGCCGAAGTCCAGCCTCCCACCGTCGAAGAGCTTCGGCGCACCGGAGCGCCGCCCCCCCGCCCCGCAAGGGAGCAGTACCCGCGGCCGCCGCCGTTGGAGAGATGGAAGCCGGAGGGACGCGGGGAAGACGCTCGCGCCGCCGCCGCCACCGTGGAGGAGGCGTAGCCGAAGAGGCGGGAGAAGAGACGCCCGCCGAGGGTGGACCGGTCGATATCGCCGCATCCTCGTGCTCCGACCGTGACTATCGTCCGTCGAACTTGTAAGTACCACACTTCGTGAGTAGTACTCATTGTAGTAGCCGATGTTGTCTCTCGATGAACCTTTGTGGATACTTGTGCGTGAAAATCCACCGACTTGAGCCGGGACGGAGAGGAGCCCGCGGCAGCGAGGCGGGAGAGGCCGCGCCGCCCGTCGAGGAACCCGCTCCAGAGGCCCAAGCCGCGACCGAGCCCCCACCGCCGAAGCGGCGTCGCCGCAGGCGGTCATGGTCGAAGGTGAGTACTCTCCCCGAAGCCGTAGAGCCCCAAAAGAGTAGTCGTAGATGCCGATGCGCGTGCTATTTGCCGACGGTGCGCCGAAGGTGGTGACATCCCCGCGGGGGTACCCGTGCGGTGAGTTGACACCGGAGGCCCCGAGGCCGCGGGGCAGAGCCCCCGAGCCCGTGAGGGAAACCGTCGAGAAGGCCGCCGAAGAGGAGGCGGCCGCCACGTCGCCGGGGGTTGCCCCGGAGGTGGCGATCCGGCCCCGGAGATCCAAGACGCGGAGCCTATCCGCTCGGCGCCGATGGCGGAGGCTACGTCAAGTAGCCGCGGCGGGATCGAGCGCGGCCGACGATCTTGTCGAGCCGCAAACGGTAGCCCGGAAGCACTCCGGAGGCGATCCGGCGGGCCGAGCAGAGGATGAAGGTAAGTACTCGTAGCCTTCCGAGTAGTCTATCCTTTGCGTAGAGTACTGCTTGACTTGAGCTTGTATTGTGCGGACGCCGCGGAGCGATCCCGCGAGAAGTCCAACATGCCGCAGGCTACGGCGACACCGTGCCGCGAGCCGAAGCCTTGGAGGAGCAGCTCATGAAGTCGAAGAAGCACGCGGCCGCCATGCAAGCCGAGGCTTGACGCCGCCTTCGCCAAGTACCACAACGACGTGATGGACTTGCGGGCGAAGAGCGACGATCCGGTGCGGAAGAATAAAGGCCTCCGCAACAAGAATAAAGGTATGTCTCTTGACTTGTCGGGTACTTGTGGGGAGTCCTCAAGCCCGACCCGTTGTTGTGTTCCCCGTGTTGTAGAACTCGAAGACCGGGTGGAGCGTCCGAAGGGCTCGGAGATCGGAAGCATGAAGAATCTCTTCTACCGGGAGCAAGAAGCCCGCTGTGTACTTGAACTCGACTACAAGGAGCCGGCCTTCGAGTGCGAGAAGCACATGGAGTTGAGAATTGCATCCGACCGGGATCTCGTCAACCGCTACAAATCCTTGCGTGTTGAACGAGGACCGCGAGGCGCTCCGAGCCCAACCGAAGGACTTGGAAGAAGCCGCCCTCCCGATCGCGAGGCTCCCGGTGCCGCACCCGGCGGCCCCAAGATTGCTCCGTTGGCGGATCGACTTCGTGAGGCGCCAAGCGGCCGGCCGCCTACGTGAAGCACATGGCCAAGTCAATCCCGAAGCGAGGTGTTGGCCTTCATGAAGTCGTACTTCCCGAAGGCCCCGTGGAGGTAGTCGCCGGCGGAGTAGCCGCCAACCGGCCGGACGAGCAGACGCGCAGTTGCCGGAGCAGATGGCTCCCATCGCGGAAAGGTAGCCGATAAGTTGAATCTCCGGTAGCTCGCGTAGATAGCTAGTAGCCATAGTTGTATAGGAAACGGCTTGTAATGAACTATCTCTTATATCAATGAATGTGAAGTTCCATCAATGAGTACTCGTAGCCGCGATCTCGCAGTGCGAGCGCCCATCGTGGAGTAGGTGCGAGTAGTAGTACTCGGCTTAGTAGTCCCGTCGCAGGAGTAGTCGGTCGCAAAGAAGTTGATGAACAATCGAACTTTATTACCGAAGAAGTACACCGGGTGGCTGTGGCCGTAGTTACAAGTAGTCGCTTGGACCCGAGGGCCGCTTACATACCGAGTAGTACCGGGAGCGGGGTAGCCGCTTGCGTGAGTGATCCGTAGGTAGCCGTGTGGGGCCGGATCGCGCATCCGTAAGTAGCCGCGCAGCCGGATCTTAGAGTGTGGTCTTCTTGGTAGACCGCCGCTAGAGTCCTTGACGCTCATTGCGCCCGTGGTCCGTAGGTAGCCGCACGGGGCCGGGACTCGGAGGAGAGTAGTCCGAGACTTGAAGCCGGACCGAGGGTCGCATGCGGCTAGGGGTGTTGATGCGGTCGCGTAGACTTGAACCCCGGAGTAGTCGAGTAGACTAGGCGTAGAATCGACGGAGCCGGTCGACGTTCCACGAGTTGTTGACTTCTTCGCCTTCGAGTGTTTGGAGGCGGTAGGAGCCCGGCCCGGCCACCTTAGCCACGGTGAAGGGGCCTTCCCGTGGGGAGCCGAGCTTGTGAAGTCCTTCCGTGTTCGGGATACGACGGAGGACAAGATCTCCAACGTTGAAGGAGCGTTCCTTGACGTTGCGATCGTGGTAGCGTCGGATACCCTCCGGGTACCTTGCCGATTGGACGAGGGCGGCACGGCGAGCTTCTTCGAGGCCGTCGATATCAACTCGTCTCGTCGTCTTCCGAGACGCCTTCGTCGTAGTGCTCCACCGCCGGCGAGTTCCATATGACATCGGCAGGGAGGATGGCTTCGCAGCCGTAGACCGTGAAGTAGGGGGGATTGCCCCGTTGGCTTGGATGGTTGAGTCCGCAGCCCCCGAGTGCGTTGGGTAGTTCCTTGATCCACTTGCCCCCTTTTGGAGTTAGCGGCGTCGTGTAGCCGCTTCTTGAGGGCGTCGAGCACCATCCCGTTGGCGCGCTCGACTTGTCCGTTGGCCCGTGGATGGGCGACGGAGACGTATCCGACGTCGATTCCGCCGTTCTCGCGCACTCCCGCAACCGGTGGTTGTTGAAGTTGGACCCCGTGTCCGTGATGATGCGGTGGGGTAGCCCGTAGCGGTGTACGAGTTCATCCAGAAGTCGAGTACTCGTCGCCCTTGGGGCATGTGACCGGCTTGACCTCGATCCACTTGGTGAACTTGTCGATAGCCACCGCACCGGCTGAATCCTCCCGGCGCAGCTTGGCGCGTGGCCCAATCATGTCGAGCCCCCGGCACAGGCAAAGGGCCGGGTTGGTGGTATGGTGACTAGCTTGTAGGCGGGGACATGTTGCCGCTTGGCGAAGAACCGACATCCTTGGCACCGTTCGACGAGTTCTTCGGCATCGCCCGGGCCGTGGGCCGCAGAAGGCTCGCCGGAAGGCCTTGGCCGACCGCCGTGCGGGAGGACGCGTGGTTGCCGCGGACACCCTTGTGGATCTCCTCCAAGATGTCCTTGCCTTCTTCGCGAGGGACGCATTTCATGAGTACTCCGGAAGATGCGCCTCGCTTGTAAAGCTTGTCGCCGACGAGGACGTAAGACTTGGCGCGGCGGACGAGTTGTTCGGCCGCGTTCTTGTCGGAGGGGACCTTCTCGCTCGCCGAGGTAGTCGATGAAGGGTTGCCTCCGGTCCACGTCGATCATCATGACCTCCCCGCCCACCGGTTGGTTAGCCGGGACGAGGGTCGGTGGCGCCGCTCCGGGATGGATGGCGCGTGGAAGCTCATGGACGAAGACGCCCGCGGGTACTTGGGCGCGGGTGGATCCGAAGCTTCGAGAGGACGTCCGCGGCAACGTTGTTGTCGCGAACGATGTGGTGGAACTCGAGACCATAGAATTTGTTCTCGAGCTTGCGGACTTCTAGGCGAAGGCGTCCATGTTCTCCTTGTTGCGGTCCCAGGACTTGTTGACTTGGTTGATGACCACTGCGGAGTCGCCGTAGACTAGTAGCCGCTTGATGCCAAGTGAAGCCGCGAGGCGGAGCCCGTGTAGGAGGGCTTCGTACTCGGCTTCGTTGTTTGAGACCTTCCGGAAGATCGCAGGACGTACTTGAGTTGTTCGCCCGTTGGGGAGATCGGGAGTACCCCTCGCGCCCGCGCCCTCGAGGTTGAGTGAGCCGTCGAAGTACATCACCCAATGCTGCGGTCGCACGGTGGGAGTAGGTAGCCGGTTCTCCCGCCACTCGCCATGAAGTCGACTAGAGCTTGCGACTTGATGGTCGTGCGTGGCTTGAAGTCGATGGTGAGGGCGCCGAGCTCGACGCCCCATTTGGAGATCCTTCCAGGGGGCGTCCGGGTTCCTCGAGATGTCGCCGAGCGGGTAGCTCGGTGACGACGGAGACCGAGTACTCCCCGGAAGTAGTGTCGTAGCTTCCGCGAGGTGATGAGTAGAGCGTACAGAGCTTCGCACGGGCCGGTAGCGAGCCTTGGACTCGATAGAACCTCGCCGACGAAGTAGACCGGGCGCCGGACCGGTAGGCGTGGCCGTCTTCCCCGCCGCTCGACGACGATGGCGAGCGACCACGTGAGTAGTCGCGGCGAGGTAGAGCAAGAGGCCGCTCGCCCTTGTAGGGAGCCGTGAGGACCGGGGGCTTCGACGAGAAGTCCTTGAGCCGGGCAAGGGCTTGGTCCGCCTCTGCAGCCCACACGAACTTCTCGTGGTGCTTGAGTAGTTTGAAGAAGGGGAGACCCCGTTCTCCTAGCTTCGAGATGAATCTGCTCAATGCCGCCATGCACCCCGGCCGGCTCGGACGTCCTTGATGCTCGTGGGAGCTTTCATGCCGGTGATGGCGGAGATCTTCTCGGGGTTGGCTTCGATGCCGCGTTGGCCGATGATGAAGCCGAGTAGTTTGCCCGAAGGTACGCCGAAAACGCACTTGTTCGGGTTGAGCTTCCCGGCGGTACTCGCGCGCCGATGCGAAGGTCTCTTCAAGGTCGTTGATGAGGGTACCGGAGTCCCCGGTTTTGACAACCACGTCATCCACGTAGGCCTCGACGTTCTTGTTGAGTTGCCGCTTGAAGCTGTGCCCGGATGGCCCGTTGGTAAGTAGCGCCGGCGTTCTTCAACCCGAAAGACATGGTCGTGTAGCAAGACGCGCCGAACGGGGTGATGAACGCGGTCTTCTCCCGGTCTTCCTCCTTGATTGCGATCCGGTGGTACCCGGAGTAGCGCCGAGGAAGCAGAGCAGTCGCAGCCCGCCGTGGAGTCGATGACTTGATCAATCCGTGGCAACCCGAAGGGGTCCTTGGGGCGTGCTTGTTGAGGCTCGGTGTAGTCGACGCACATCCTCCACTCGTTCGAGTTCTTCTTGCGGACGAGGACGGGGTTGGCGAGCCACTCGGGGTGGAAGACTTCTCTCGATGAAGCCGGCAGCCGAGTAGCTTGGCGAGTTCCTTCTTGATGGCGTCCCGTCCGTCGTCGGCGAAGCGTCGGAGGTGTTGTCGTTTGGGGGGTGGCCTTTGGGTCGACGTTGAGGCGAGTGCTCGATCGGCCCCCCGGGCACTCCCGGCATGTCCGTCGGCTTCCACGCGAAGATGTCGCGGTTAGGCCCGAAGGAAGCCGATGAGCGCGTCTTCCTATTTGGGGTCGAGGCCGGCCCCGATGGTGGTAGTCTTGGTGGGGTCGCCCGTTCCGAGGTCGACCGTCTTGGTGAGCACCTCCTCGGGTGGCCGAGGCTTGTTGGCGCCGTCGGACTTCTGCGGGATGTCGAGTTCGCTTGTAGCAAGCTTCTTCGACGCGGCGTAGACCTCCATCATTGGGGTGGGTACTTGATTTGTCGAAGCAATCACCACGGCCTCTCGTATCGCGGTCGTGAGAGATCTTCAAGTCCCCCCGGAGGGAGAGTACGCCGACCGGACTTGGCATTTTGAGTACCAAGTATGTGTAGTGGGGCACCGCCATGAACTTGGCGATGGCCGGTCCGTCGAGGATGGCATGGTAGGAAGTCTCGATATCCGCGACCTCGAACTTGATGTACTCGGTGCGGTAGTTGTCGCGAGACGCCCCGAAGGTAACCGGCGTACCACCGAGCCTAGTGGGATAGCCGCGTTGCTCGGGACAATGCCGTAGAAAGGCATGCTGCTCTTGTTGAGCATGGGGGGTGACGTCAAGGTTCATCTTCCCGAGAGTCTTGGTGAAGAGGACGTTGAGCCCGCTTCCGCCGTCGATGAGCACCTTGTTGAGCTTAGAGCCCGCCACCGTTGGTTGCGGGACGAGAGGGAAACGTCCCCGGGTTCGGAGAAGCCGGTCCATTGGTCCGCGCGGGAGAAGGTGATGGGCGTCTCCGACCACCCGAGAGGGGTCATAACCGCCGGTTCAATGGACATCACTTCGCGGCGAGTAGCCTTCGCTCCCGCCCTGCGGGGGTAGTCCGCCGAAGAGGACGTTGACGGTCTTCTCGGGTTCTTGGAAGTCGTCGCCGTCCTTCTTCTTGTTCTTCGATCGTGAGGGTGCGGTGGCTCGGCGTATCCTTGAGCGCATGCCCGAGCCGGTAGCACTGCTCGGTGGTGTGGTTGCCGTTTGGATGCCACGGGCACTTCTCCTTCAGCAGGTCTTTAAACCCGCCGGAGTTCTTCTTCGAGTTCCCTTTCGGGGGACGCTGGATAGCCGCGACGGTGTTGTCTGGCTTGCGCTTGCGGTTGGAACCCGAGAAGTTGTTGTTGTTATTGTTGTTGTTGCGGCTGCCTTGGTTTGGGTTGCCGCTGCCGCCGCCGCCGCCTTGGTTCTCGCTTGGACTTGGCGCGGATGGCGTCGTACTTGGCGTTGGCCTTGTCCTCTTCATCCGCCCGGGACGTGATCATGTCCTTGAGGTGGGGAATGGACCGGGGACGGCGCCGGCCGAAGTCCTCGAAGGTGCGGCGATGGTAGAGCCCGTCCCGGAAGAGGTCGATGACCTCCTTGTCGGTGACGTCCACGACGGTAGCGCGCTTGTCGAAGAAGCGGCGCATGTATTTGCGGAGGGTCTCGCCTTGTTCCTCGCTTGATCATGGCCGTGTCCATGCGAGTACCCGAACGGCCCATGGCGCCCCGCGAAGTTGCTTGTGAATTGCTCCTTCGCCCGGTCCCACTTGTCGATTGAGTGCTTGTCCGGCGACTCGAGCCACGTGAGTGGGGCTTGGTCCGAGCGAAGGGGAAGTAGAGGCACTTGGTGTCGGCTCGTTGCCGCCGCCGTTCTCGATGGAGAGAGCATAGCATCGGAGCCACCGGATGGGATCCCGCTTCGCGTCGTATTTGGTGATCCCCAAAGGCTTGAACTTGTCGGGGAGGAGCAGGTTGCGAAGCCGGGGTGAGAAGGCGGGGAAGCCGTCGCCTTCGCCGGCGGTCGTCGACTTCTTCTCGCCGCAACTCTTCGATTCTCCCGCGGGCATCGTACCCGCCGTGGGAGAGGCGCCGGAGGCGTGGCTATGCGCGTGGCCGCGGCCGCCGCGGCCGCCGCCGCCTCCGGCTTTCTTGTTGGCTCCGTGGTTGGAGCCGCCGCCGCCGCCGCCGCCGCCGTCGGGGTCGTCGCGCCGCCACCACCGGCCGGAGCACCGGTGGGGGACGACTTCTCGGTTGACGTTGTCTTGTCGTGAGGGTCCGCCGGCGGTGGAGCGTCGACGGTTTGGTTCGACCGGGATGTCGCCTCGAGTACGGTTAGGGACCGAGGTCAACACCGCGACTAGTAGCCTCGTTGTCGCGAGGCTTGGCTTGGAGAGGTTGGGCCGACTCTCTTGTCGACCCGCATGAAGTAAGCTTCCTCGGCCGAGCTTGGCGATGACTTCTCCGGCCCGTATGCCCCGAGCCTCGCCGTGCGATCGCCGTGATCGACATGAGGCATCGCTCGGGAGTGGTGTGAACTCGCTCTCGACCGCTTCGAGAGCTTCCGCAAGGTTGCGGATGGGGAGGTTGTCTCCCCGAGCCGCCGGCGTCGTTCGTTGCGCTTCCTGTTACGTTCGCGCGGGCGTCCCCGCCGGCGTCGGTCTCGTCCGCGGGGGCATCGCGGACGCCTCGTCCGTGGAGATGTCCTCCAAGTACTTGTCCGCGGCCGTGCTCGAGGTTCCCGGGGTGTCGCCGGCAGCCATGAAGACTTGACGATCGGGGGTACCCAAGCTTGGCTCGAAGGTGCCACCTCGGCTGGTGTGCTTGAGTCGGCTTGGGCTAGTGGTGTTCCCTCTCCGGAACGGTAGCGAGTCGATGTAGGCGACGTAGCGTGAGTCCTTTGTCGGCTCGGCAGTTTGCGATCCGGCCGCAGGCGTATCTCCCGCCGGCGTTGATCTTATAACCGGCCCCGCAGGCCGGCCCCGACAAGGGAAGCTCGTAGGAGTTGTCTTCGGACTCGGGCTCCTCGGGGTCCGACCCGAAGTCGAACTCGTAGTCCGGGTTCGAGAAGAACTCGGAAGAGGGTCGGGAGTCCAAGACGCGGTTGGAGACGGCGTCGGAGTCCGAGTTGTACTCGGTTGCGGGCTCCTTGCCGCCCGTCGTGGCGTAGAAGCCTCCGTGCGGGCCCGGCCGGGAACGCGAGGGCCACGCACGCAGCGCCGACGTGGAGAGGGGACCGCCGCGATGGCCGAGGAGCCGGCTCGCATGCGATGGCCCATGGCGACGTCGGGTTCGAGTTGGAGACGGACTCGAGCTCGAAGTCGGCCGTGGAGGTTGGAGAGCGAAATTTCGCCGAACTTGCCGGCGAGCTTGCCCGTGACAACTTCGGGAAGCGTCACAAGGCGTCCGTCCTCGAGTCGGGTTGCATGATCAAGCGGCGCCGGAAAGAGCCCGCGCCATCGCCAGCGATGCGGACCCAAGCCCCGAAGACGAAGGTGTCGCCACGGTTGAAGGCGACGGTTGGCTTGATGTGAACGGAAGCCGTCGAGTTCGCCATGTGATCTCGAGCGAGAGCCCCTACCTGGCGCGCCAGCTGTCGGTGTTTTGGACCGGCAACCTACTACGGGGAGTACCCGAAGTAGATGAATGTGACTCGCCGAGATCGGTAACTCGAAGGAAGAGGCACGCGACACACAATTTAGACGAGGTTCGGGCCGCGAGGTGCGTAATACCCTACGTCCCGTATGCCGCGTAGCTCGGATTGATAGGGCACGATTACACGGTGGTGCAATGGTGCGCCGTGAGTTGGATGAGGTGAGGTCGAGGTGATCCTGAGATCGGTCCCTGCCCCGCCTTATATAGTCCGGGAGGCAGGGTTACAAGTCGGAGTAGGGAAGGAGTACTAGTCGAGTACGTCTAGGAGACTTCTACACAGTGCGGAACATGTACGTAGTCCTATCCGAGTACTACTCCCGTGTCTTGTCCTTGTGCTCCACGCCTTCGGGTGCCGTGTAGCGCAAGTCGGGTAGTCCCAGGGGCCCACCGAGTAGTCGGTCCCGGTACCCACCGAGGTAGTGGGCCCGGGGAAGTCCATACGACAGAGAAGTCTTCAATAGTACTTGAAGCGCCGCGAGGCTGGAAGGTGGTCCAGCTCATCAGTCTTGAAGTCGAGATTATATGGAAGTGCGGTTGCAAAATCGCACTCCATATGGAGTAGCCCCCGAGCCTTAGGTTGAGTTGTAGACTCTAGCTGAGGGTCAGTCTTGATTCAGAATCTTCTGTCTTGAAAAAATTGAACGATGGGTGTAGCATAGTAGCCCCCGAGCCTTGAAATGATTAAGTAATCAATCCAAGGGTCTTCAGTGTTCGCGAAAGCCATCATCTGAGTACTCTTGCAGCGTGTAGCCCCCGAGATAAGAGAGCCATATGAGCCACGTCGAGTAGTTGTTGGTACCGAGCCCCCAAGCTTGAGAGCGAGCGAAGCATGCTGAAGTTATCCTTGAGTAGTATGTTGAGTGCAGCCCCCGAGCTGGGGAGATTCCGAGTAGTAATTTGGCGTCGAGGCGTGGAGCTGGAGAAGTAGTCGTGCCGTCAGAGCAGACTTTAGATGCGACAAAAGTCGACTTTAGATGCCGGCAGGGCGGACTTTAGAATGCGACTTAAAAACCGAAGTCGACTTTGTGCCGCGCGGAGCGGACTTTGAGATGCGACTTGAAAACCGAAGTCGACTTTGTGCCGCGCGGAGTGGACTTTGATATGCGACTTTAGAAGTCGACTTTAGGATGCCGCGCGGAGCGGACTTTGAGATGCGACTAGAATAGTCGACTTTGTGCCACACGGGGTGGACTTAAGGTGCAAAAAAACGAAAAGCACTTTCCGGAAAATCAAAGCGAATGAAAAATCAGAGAAAACGAATAGTTTTGCCACCGGAGCGGGCTTAAGATTGCGACCAAAGTCGGCTTGTGCCACCGGAGTGGGCTTGGGTGCGACCGTTAGCGTCGACTTGTGCCACCGGAGTGGGCTTGGATGCGACCGTTAGCGTCGACTTGTGCCACCGTAGTGGGCTTGAGTACCTGATCCATGGATTTCAGACCCAAGGTACAGTTGCCGCCAGAGCGGGCTTGAGGGTGCGACCGGAGTCGGCTTGTATACCTAGGCCATGGATTTCAGACCCAAGGTATGGTTGCCACCGTAGTGGACTTGAAGGTGAGACCGGAGTCGACTTGCGTACCTGGGCCGTGGATTTCAGACCCAAGGTACGGAGCGCGAGTACTTAGGGTACTTGGACCCATGGTACAGAGCGTGAAGACCACGCGCATCTAGGTTCCATCGTCACCAAGACCCGAGGGCCACTTACAGCTAGGTTCCATCGAAGCTTACACACGTAGTATGCCACAGAAGCAGGCGAAGATGCGACCGGAGTCGACTTTAAGTTGCTGCACTGAGCGGACTTTAGAATCCGACTTTAGAAGTCGACTTTAGATTGCCGCGCGTAGCGGACTTTAGAAGCTGCCTCCTAGGGATAGCCCCCGAGTTGATGCAGTAGACTCGTGGTGACTTGATTGATATACCCCAAGAGTAGTCAGCAGAGTGTAGCTCCCGTGAAAACCCACCGAGAAGCGTACACAAATGAGTAGTCGGCAAGTAGTCCTACATAATGAGGAGACCAAGCCAAGAAAAGAAAACAATAATCATTTAAATAAATGACTTAGTTGTTGCTGCATGGGCAGACTGTTGATGAATCCGTGGCGGTCGGCGACGGAGCCGCGACGGTTGTTGCTGAAGTTGACTAGTCAAAGTTGATTCCGACTAGATGTTGGGGGCGTGGCTGCCGTTCTTGACTAGTTTGGAAAACTAGTCGAGATGAATAGTCGATGCGATGCGACCGGAAGACGACGTCGTGGCGGCGTGCGGCGTACTCGAAGTAGAGCCAGTGTTGCCGCAAGACAAGTAGTCGCGCCCCACGGTGTGGCTGAAGTAGAGCCAGTGTGGCCGCAAGACGAAGTCGCGGCGCACGGAGTAGTCGACGACGAGACTGCGCGACGCGGAGTAGTCGACGACGAGCGGCGCGACTAGCCACGTGACGAGCCGCGCGATGTGCCGAGGCACCCGGACGCGCGGCGGGGGCGAAGTAGTCGACGACGAGCGGCGCGACGAGCCGCAAGACGAGCCGCGCGACGTGCCGAGACACCCGGACGCGCGGTGGAGTAGTCGACGACAAGCCCGGGCGAGGCGCGAGTAGTCGACGACGAGCGGCGCGACGAGCCGCATGATGAGCCGCGCGACGTGCCGAGGCACCCGGGACGCGCGGCGGAGGTGAAGTAGTCGACGACGAGCCCGGAGTAGTCGACGATGGGCGGCGCGACGAGCCGCTTGACGAGCCGCGCGACGTGCCGAGGCACCTCGAACGCGCGGCGAAGTCGAGGTAGATCGCTGCAGCCGGGAGAGTGGAGACGAGTACTCGCGGTGCACGACGAGGTCGACGTAGAGCGCGTGCGGCCGGAGACGAGCGGGGGCCGCGGCACACGGCGAGGTCGACGCAGAGCGCGCGCGCGCCGGAAAAAAAAAAAAAAGAGAGACGAGTAGTCGCGGCGCACGGCAAGGTCGACGTAGAGCGCGCGCGGCCGGAGACGAGTACTCGCGGCGCATGGTGAGGTCGACGTAGAGCGCGCGCGGCCGGAGACGAGTAGTCGCGGCGCACGGCGAGGTTGACGTAGAGCCCGTGCGGTCGGAGACGTAGCCGTACTCAAGTACATCTTCGGTGTACATCAAGCAGGGACCTTGTAGCTTGCCTGGTAGGTTCCCGTGTGCGTGTATAGCATAATTCTCAAGATTCTGCTTTTTTCATGGAAACTTATCCTGCCTCGTTGCTTGCGTTGCATCTCTGTTTTTATCAGGAAAGCAAGGAGCCGTGTCTGCTTCGGACTCGAAGCCGAATCCCATGCGCACACTGAAATTTTTCTCCACGGAAGCTATCTTCTGACGGTGGACGAACATTGTCCGTTTTGAATTGAACCTCGACGGGATCGATTACTTGGACGGTTGGACTGCTGTGAACTTCAACAGCTTGTCGGCGATTCCGTGTATGAATACATGATTCTTCGACGCACCGGCAATGTGACAACCCGCCCAGGAAAATACTGTACTATCGCCTAAGACCGATCCACTTTGGTCATTAAGCAATAGTAAAGTATCATCCTGTCGTAGGTTGCCGGGTTAACGCCCGGTAAATCACTTGGACATCGAACAGAGGATCGACACATGCATTAAAACTCGCGCGAAGACGAGTCTGGAGTACAATATGAATTAAACATTTTATTACAAACCATTGTTCAAGATATGGAGTATAGGTTCACAGTTCGAAAATACAACGGAAATAAAATAAACTAGCGCAACGGTAGACATCACAGGAGGCCATCCGTGAGGTCCTTACTTGTCGTCACCCTTCTGATCAAACACACCTGAAACAACAGTTTTAAAGCAAGGCTGAGTATACTAATACTCAGAAAGACTTAACCGTCGGGTGATGACTACATCACCAACCTCTAGACATGAAAGGCTTTTGACCGGTGGAGTTTCTTTTGCTGGAAAGCTACTAAGAGTAGGTCCTTACTTTCAATCTTTTAGCACAAGTTCTAATTGATTACCATTTCTAAGTGTGCCAACTAAATCAAGCAAGAATTGGACAAGCAATTAATTCATCCAACAAATTCCTCGAGTTCCATCATTATGGGATATCATGGCCGCTGATTAAGCGATCTCGGATAAAGGTGAGAGGCCGACAATCGATTGATTTAAACCTTGCAAGGTAGACTCAAACACACGGTCGGGTGCCCCCGCGAGGACAACTCCCCGAGCCGTCCCCATAAATCCTCGGGTTGGGATCGAATCTTACGGTCCCGGTGCAAGCTATCCGCATACCCCGTGAGATACCCGGAGTCACCATACACCACCCTTTCCGTAGCTAGCCGTAAGGGAGATTTCTCAAGAGTAGTAATAGTATGATCTCGTGCCGCCTCATTAAGGTACTAGGCTTACCGGTCCCATTCCCGCATATGTTTAGTACGTTCAAAAGCTTAGCCCACATGCCCACCGGACCGAGCCCAATCCCATGCTCTTACCACATGAGCGATCCATTTAAGGATATCTTATGATTGCTATCTAGGAACCTATTCTCGCGAGTGACGAACATCAATCGACTTCTATCGGTTCTATAGCATGGCAGCTATCGACCTAGCATACTAGTGATAGAGCATAGGTACCTAAGGATCATGCATCTAGGGTTTCAATTCAATTCCTGAAACGTAAATGCACAATCACAACAAACATAATTGCATAATTTTAAAAGACGGGGTTAATGATCCGGGGCTTGCCTTCGCTGGCAAGGTTGGCCTTGGGCCCTTCTGGACTTGGGTCCAGGTCTTGAGCTACGTTCACGCACGACAGCTCTTTGTCGGCACCTTCGTCTCCTCCTTCCGGCACGAGCGTACGTCTACCGGCGGAAAGATCTACACGAAGATGCAAATGCAAGATTTATTCGACGGTTTATACTTTAATCACTCACAAACCAATTTGACAATCAAGGGTTGTATTTGTTAGGCACATTCACCTAGATAAGAATACATTCAACATACTCTTCCATAAAGGAACCATATGCAACTCTTTATTAATTATTCTTTTTGATGGTGACTGTGTACATATATATGTAAATAATTTAATTTAAGTTCACCAACTGTAGTGGGTAGGTACATTTAACCCTTTTAACATGATTTGCAACCCTACTCAAGTTAGTAAGGGTGGTTTTGTGATTTCTCTTTTAGGAAGGTTATTGGTTGTACATGGGTCTTTCTTTTATTGCACAATTGAATAAGGTTTCTTTATACTTGTCATTTCATGTGAAAGCTTTTAATCATTTCCTTTCCACATGCAAGATATAAATAATACTTTTA
This sequence comes from Cenchrus americanus, assembly GCA_947561735.1. Lineage (NCBI taxonomy): Eukaryota > Viridiplantae > Streptophyta > Magnoliopsida > Poales > Poaceae > Cenchrus > Cenchrus americanus. The sequence goes on along the minus strand of OX387241.1, from coordinate 23,094,343 downwards.
TCCTTGAAGTATTTCCTTATCAATAATGAGAATTAATTACCTTTTTAATTAATTTAGATAATATTTTCAAAAAGGAAAAAGAATTAACTAAGGCTTTTCTTTATTTAATTTCCCTTTAATAGAAAAAGGGCTTTTAAGCCTTTTATTAAACAATTAAATTACCAAAAATTAAAGGAGTGTTTCTTAAGCCTAGTAGTACCTATACTGGTCCATTGGACTCACATGTGAGTGTTGGATGCTAGGAAAATAAATATTATGGAAAATAACAAAGGTTGTCTAGTGATTCAATTTAAATGCATATAAAAATAATTAAGCATCAAAATGACCCAAACTTTCTTGTTCATGCTCTCTGGTCCTAAACAAGCCTAGGAACCAGCATGTTTGCATGGAATCTTTACTGAACTTGGTTTGTTAATTTACAAAGAAAAACATGCATAAATCAAGAATAATTATTTCTGTTAATCCAAAATTCATGATTAATTCACAAGATATGTCTTTTGGCATTACAAGACAGTGTGCACAGGTTGGGCGCAAGAACATAAATATATTTAACATGAAAAATCATTTATGCAGCTCTGCCAGAGATAGAAAAACATTTTTATAAAAAGTTTTACATTATAACATTGTGCAATTTTTGGCATAGGAGCTAGTCATGACCTAACACACAAAATATCCAAAAATTAGCTACAGAGTTTCTATGGTTTGTGAGATATTGCAGATCTAGGGTTTTCACATTTGTATTTTTCATGCAAAAATTAAAAGGAATTAGCTCAGGCCAGAACAACAAAAGTTGCAGTATAAATCACCACGGACCCAAAAAATTTGGTTTCACATTTTTCTGAATTTTCTGTGATTTTCTACGCAATTTACAATTTTCAGCAAACTGCTTTCACTGTGGGAGTTACCTTTTTGCAATTAAAGCCCTGGAAAGACTTGAACGTTCGCAATGTGGCCCCTATGGCGGCCGGCCGGCACGGGCTGGCCAATTCCGGCGAGGCCGGCGGTGCTCTTGCTCGGGGAAGGGGTGGAGGAGGATCTAGGGACTACCTAGAACCGGTTTAGGTGCTTGGACGGGGTGGAGGTGGCCGGCGGTGGGGTGCTCGGCGGCGGCAGGGAGGAGCGGCCACCGCGGCTACCGTGTATCGACGAGGGGGCTCAATGCAGAGGGTCGGGGCGGTTGGTGAGCCTTGGTAGGAGTAGGAGAAGGCGGTGGCCAGTTTTGCTAGGCGCGCAGCCGGCCGGAGCCGCGGCTCGCCGTGGCCGCCCGACCGTGGCGCCGGCGGTGGCTTTGCGCGGCGGGGAGGGGCGCGGCGTCGTGGCCGGGGGCGGCGACCGCTTTATAGGGACGCGCGAGCAGGACACGGCGGAGGGGCGGCGCGGGCGGGCACGGCGTCGGCGGCGGGGGCCCGGCCGTACTACGGCGGGCGGGGGGGGGGCACGGCGGCGCGGCGCCCTAGAACGCGGGGCGTGCCTCCTCGCGCGCGCGTGCACCTCGAGAGCGAGCGGGCAGCGCCTTGGGAAGGCGCGGAGCGGCGCACGGACCGAGGCGCGACGGCGGACGGGCGGACGCGGGGCGCCGCGCGCGCGCGCGCGGCGCTCGCGCGAGAGCGCCTAAACTGTGCAGACCAGCCCTGTTAGAATTAAGATTTCTCCAAAAAATTGAATATAAGTGCACAAAGCAATGAATAGGAAAGTTGTAGATCTAGCTACCCTCTACAACTTTCAAAAAGGCCATATAGTGTTTTTCTCAACGGATTTTGCAGGAACGTCGTGCCAACATTGAATGTCGGCCTGTTCTGGAAAACAGGGGGTACTGTCAATCGATCAAGTTTTTCACCAATTTCCACCCAAAATTTGAAATGTCAATCTACATGAAAGTTGTGTCCCTCAACAAGATGGACAACTTTCATAAAGGTAGATTTTGAAGTCTTTAGGTGAATTTCGGGGAACGCGGCAAAAGTTCCGGACGACATCCGCTGACGTCAACGGTCAAGCGGGGTTTGACCGTGCCTTTGACCAAGGGTCCACTACGGGTGGGTGTAGGCTTGGTCAAGGGGTTCATTAGAGTTTGTTGGCGAGGTTTTCGAGTGATGACCCAGGTTGACCTAGGTTTGACCGGGGTTTGACTGGTTTGACCCGGCTGATCCGGTCATTAGCGTTAATGACGGTAATTAAAAACCTGGGGCGTCACAGGCAAGAGCAGTGACTACGGTGAGTTCGCTGGATCTCACGCCGTCTTACCAGGTTGATTTGTCGATGGAGTCCTTCGAATTCGCCGGATGATCATGACGATGGCCCCACGGTGGGCGCCAGCTGTCGGTGTTTAAACCTTTCGACCTCCATGGGAGGTACCCGCAGCATGTTACCGTGTGTTTGGTTGGAGAGCCGCGGGAGCGGAGTGGAGCGGCCCGCTCCCGCGGCCGTTTGGATGGGGAGCGGCGGGAGCGGAGCGGCTCCCGAGGGAATATACCCTCTATATGCGGGTTGGCTCCGTCCCTTGAAATTGGGTCGGCGGACGGAGCCGCTCCGCTCCCGTTTTTGTCTCCTTCTCTCTCCCGTTCTCTCTCCCCGTCCGCATCTCATCTCTCTCCTTGTGCTTCGAGTGGAGGCCATGGTGGCCTCTCGCCCCTCTTCTCCCGACGCCGAGGCGGGGCCGAGCTCGCGCCGCCGGGGGCCGGCCGCGCCGCCGGCGGGGGCGCGCCGAGCTCGCGCCGCCGGGGCCGCGACCCCGCGGCACCCGCGCCGAGGCGAGGGGGGCGGGCGCGCCGCCGGGCCGGGCGCGCCGAGCTCGCGCCGCCGGGGGCCGGCCGCGGCCGCCGGCGGGGGGGGCGCGCCGAGCTCGCGCCGCCGGGGGGCCGGCCGCGGCGCCGGGCGGGCGCGCCGAGCTCGCGCCGCCGGGGGCCGCGCCCCCGCGGCATCCCCGCCGAGGCATGGGCCGGCGCCCTGCCGCATCCAAAGCAGAGGAAGAGGAAGAGGATAAGATGTGACACTGACTTGTGGGTCCCACTAAACCCTAATCCTATGACATGTGGGACCCGGTAACGGGGTGAAAACTGCCATCCATCCTCAATCTCATTCCTCTAACCAAACAAAAAAGAGGGTCGGAGCCACTCCAACCCAACATTTCCAACCAAACTTGGGAAGGGTTGGAGCCGTCCCCAAAATGAGGGTCGGCTCCGCTCCGCTCTCACTGCTCTCCAACCAAACACACGGTTAGAAGGTGAGGATCGCCATGATCTGGAACCCGAAGGTATGCGTGAGGACACAAGACACAAGATTTATACAGGTTCGGGTAGACGGAGTAGCTACCCTACGTCCTGTTTGGAGTAGTATTGCGCCCTGCGCTTGGTGTTGTTCGCCGGAGGGATTGTGGATGTCCTCCTAGGTACCCGGCCCTCCTTTATATAGTCCAGGGGGCGGGTTCCTAGTCGGTTACAAGGTAGGAGTCCTAATAGGATTACACAGAGCGAGTCCTAGTAGGAGTACAGGGGAATTCTAGTAGGAGTCCGTCTTCTACTCTTCCTCCTTCCTTGCATGAGTACCCGGGGTGTATGCCCGACACTCTCCTCGAGTATGGTTGCGTCCATTGTCGGATGGACTGCGGCTTGTGGCTTCATGATCGGCTTCGCGAGTTCGAAGGGGAGGCACTTGAGTGACTCAGATGTCAACTCTCATGAAGTAGGCGTCCTCCGCGAGCTTGGCGATGACTTCTCCCGCGCGCATCTGTGACGCCCCAGGTTTTTAATTACCGTCGTTAACGCTAATGACACGATTAGAAGGTCAAATGGTCAACCCTAGGTCAACCTGGGCCCTCACACATGAAAACTCCCTAACACACCCCTAGTGACCCTAGTGAATAGTTAAAACACTTGTGGGACCAACCCTTGGTCAAAGGGTGGGTCAAACCCCCTTGCCACCCAGTGTCCACAGGTGTCTGCCGGAACTTTTGCCGCGTTCCCAAAATTTCACCTAAACACTTAAAATTCTACCTTTAGGAAAGTTGTAGATCTTGTTGAGGGACACAACTTTCATGTAGAGTGGCATTGCTGATTTGGAGAGGAAAATTGTGAAAAAGCCCTTGCCAGGCAGATTCTACTGTTGACAGAATCTTGTTGACATTCAAAGTTGACATTCCTCTAGATTCAAATCTAAACAGTAAAACCCCAAACAACCTTTGGGAAAGTTGTAGATGGTACTTAGATCTACAACTTTGGTATTCATTGTTTGGTCAAGTCGTATTCAAATTTTTGGAGAAATAATGGCTTGAACACAGCACCAGTGTCACTGCCCAGTGCCAGAGCGCGTCGCGCCGCGACGTCGCGCGCGCGCAGGCGCCGCCGTCGCCGCCCGCCGCCGGCCTTGCCCCCGCATCCGCACCCGCGCCGCCCGAGGTCTCGGCGTCCGTGCCGTGCCCCGTCCCGATGCCCCGCGCCCCCGGGTGCTCCGTCCCGAGGCGCCTTGGCGTCCGCGCCGCCGTACGCGCGCACGCGCCACGGACCGGCGGTCCGTCGGCGGCGCCGCCGCCGTACGCGCGCGCCTCGACGCGCCGTAGCACGGAGGGTATCTTGCGCCGTCACCTTGCGTCACCCGGTGCCGCGCGCGCCTACTTAAACCCCCCCCCCCCCCCTTCGCGCCCCTCCACGCACCACCCGAGCGCCCCGCCGCCATTGCCGCCGCCGCCGGCGACGCAGCTCACCGCTCGTGCTCGCCGCCGTCCAAGCCCCTAGATAGCCTCCTTAGCACCCGGGCAAGCTCACGTGCGCGCTTGTTTGCGCCAATTTGGCCTCCACGACGCAGCACACCGAGCCGCCCCCAAGCGCCGCCGCCGGCCGCCGCCGTGCGCCGTCGCCGGAGCAAGTTCCACCCTCGCCACACCCACCAATAGGACCGTGGTGAGCCCAATTGCCTCCCTGTGCCGCTTGTTGTCGTGGCCGGGCCCCACATCGCCGCCGGCGAGCCCTCCCGCCGCCGCCGGGGGCATGGATGTGAATCCGAGGGCCTGTTTGCAAGGAATCTTAACTTAGTTTATTTGCAGATCAGTCCACAGTCTTAGAAAATCCATAGAAATTCACAGAAAATTCCAAAAATTCTCAAACAAATTTTGTAGGTCTCAGGATGTTAAACCCCACCTACTTGATGTACACTTGTGGCTAGATTCAAAGTAGTTTTGGCAGAAAAATTACAAATGTGTTATGATTGAATCTGTCATAACTTGAAATGTATAGCTTCTATGTAGTTGAGCTTTGGATATGTTGTGAGTTAGGTTAAGACTAGATGCTGTGCCAAAAATTGCACAAAGTTATTATGTGAATCTTTTTATAAAAATGTTTTTCCATCTCTGGCAAAACTGCATAGGTGATTTTTCATGTTAAATATATTCATGTTCTTGAGCCCAACTTGTTCACACTGTCTTGTAATGTCAAAGGGCACATCTTGTTAATTAATCATGAATTTAGGAGTAACAGAAATTATTATTCTTGATTTATGCATGTTTTCCTTTGTAATTTAATAGACCAAGTTCAGTAGAGGTTCCATGTGAACATGCTAGCTTTTTAGGCTTGTTTAGGACCAGAGAACATACACAAGAAAGGTTGGATCATTTTGATGCTTATTTATTTTTATATGCATTTAAGTTGAATCACTAGCTAGCCTTTGTTATTTTCAATAATATTTATTTTCCTAGCATCCAACACTTACATGTGGGCCCAATGGAACAGGATAGGTACTGTTAGGCCTAAGAAACACTCATGAAATTTTTGGTAATTTAATTGGTTAAATAAATGGCTTAAATGCCCTTTTAATATTAAAAGGAAATTAATAAAGAAAATCCTTAATTAAATCTTTTTCCTTTTTGAAGGCATTATTTAATATAAATAAAAATAAAGTTAATTACCAAGCCCTAATAAGGAATTAATTCATAAATATAATTATTAATTACACCATATGGGTAAAGACAAAATAAAATAAAGCTTTCCCATGGAATGATAAGCTTAAATAAAAACCTTTATCCAAATGTGGAATAAAAGAGTAACCCATGTACAACTAATAACCTTCCTAAAACAGAAACATTAAATGAATGCTTGTTAAGGTGAATATGACCAACTAGAGTTGGATAGGACCACAAACTATCACATCACCTAAAGTGCATTGCATTCCGTGTAGATCTTCCGGACGGAGATTACTCCCTTGTCCCGGAAACCGAGGAAGGCGGAGCAGAAGGTTCTCTGCAGTACGTGGACGGACTCGACACCGAGGGTGCCCAAGTTAACCTAGTCGACGAAGGCAAACTCCGGTGCATCTAACCCAGTTTTAAAATTCTTTATTCAATTATCTATGAATGATTGTGCATTTACGTTCAGGAGTTGAATGAAACCCTAGATGCATGATCCATAGGTACCTTTGGTCTCTACTAGTATGATAGGTCGATAGCTGCTAAGCTATAGGACCGTTACAAGTCGGGTGATCACCTCACTCGCGAGAATAGGTTTCTAGATAGGAATCATACTATGTCCTTAAATGGATTGCTCACGTGGTAAGAGCATGGGATCTGGGCTCCGGTCCAGTGGTTATGTGGGTTAAGTTTTTGAACGTACTAAGCACATGCTGGTTATGGGGCCGGTAAACCTAATACCATAATGAGGCGGCTAGGGATCCTACCGTTACTACTCTTGGGATTCGCTCTCACGGCTCGCCACCGGTGGTGTATGGTGACTCCGGGTATCTCGCGGGGTATGCGGATAGCCCGCACCAAAGATCGTAAGATTCGATCCCGACCCGAGGATTTATGGGGACGGTCTGGGGAGTTGTCCTCGCGGGGGCAGCCGACCGTGTGTTTGGGTCTACCTTGCAAGGTTTAAAATCAATCGATTGTCGGCCTCTCACCGTTATCCGAGACTACTTACTCCACTAGTCATGTGATCCCTAATGATGGAAGTTGATGAAGATGATGTTTGAATAATTGTATTGTACAACTTTGTTTGTACTAGTTGGCTAATGTAGTAAAGATTAAACGACTAGAACTTGTGCTAAAATCTTGAAAGTAAGGACCTACTCTTTGTTACTTTTTAGCAAAAGCAACCCAGTAGCCAAAAAGCCTTTCATGGTCTAGATGTGGTGAAGTAGATATCACCGACGGGTAAGTCTTGCTGAGTATTAGTATACTCAGCCTTGCTATAATGTGTTGATTCAGGTCATGCCTTCAGTGATGTGTGGCCCGGTGAGATCCCGCCGGCTGGGAGCTGGAGTGGGTGGAGGACGACTACTGAAGCATCATGGATGGCCTCCCGTGGTGACTTCGCTGCCGCTAGTTAAATTCCGTTGTCTTTTCAAAACTCTGAACTATTCTGTCATGACAAAAACTATGGTTTGTAATAATTAAACCCTTCGGGGTAAGAATTCGGATTTGAATGCTGTTGTATCTCTGGACTCGCCTTCGAGTGAGTTTTAATGCATATATCGATCCTTGTGCTATTCAAGTGATTTACCGGGCGTTAACCCGGTGACTTACGACAGGATGGTACTTTATTATCGCTTAAAGGCCAAAGTGGATCGGTCTTAGGCGATAGTACGGTATTTTCCTGGGCGGGTTGTCACAGCATCCCCTAAGCTTGACGTGCTATCGTAGTGATATACATGAGGCAGTGTTCGGGGGTATTATGCACCCGACTTTCAACTTGGTTGAGCGCCTCTGTGAGGTTCTGTATGGGGAGGCTCTCACGGAGACACCGACGCCGTTTGTTGCGCCTCCTGTTACGCTCACGTCGGGCGTTCTTGTCGTCGTTCGTCTCGTCTGTGGGTGCGTTGGCAGACAACTCGTCTGCTGAGGTGTCTTCAAGGAAACGGTCGGGTTGTGTCCCTGAAGGTCCCGGCGTCACGTTGGTAGTCATGAAGACTTGACGATCGGGAGAGCCGAGGCTGGAGTCGGTGGTCGCCACCTCTGTTGGAGTGTGCTCCTCTGCTGGAGCTAGTGGTGTTCCCTTCTGGAAGGGAAGCAAGTCGAGGTAGGCGACGCAGCGTGAGTTCCCATCTGTCAGGTCTACAGGCTTGCGGTCTGGCCAGTAGACGAATCTCCCGGTGGTTGTAGATGTTATAACCAGGCCGGTAGCTGGTCCTGACAGCGGTTGCTCGTTCGTGAAGGTTTCGGACTCTGGCTCATCTGGGTCCGATCAGAAGTCGAACTCGTAGGAGGATTCCGAGTAGTAGCCGGAGACGGGGTTGGAGTCCGAAGTGTAGTTGGAGGCGATCTCCTTGCCGGCCCGGCGCGCAGTGAGAGCCTTCACATGGGCCATGCTAGCGATGCAGAGGTCATATGGGAAGTGCTCATGGAGTGGGGAGTCCGCACACGATGGCTCAATAGCGGGCTCTCATGCGATGGCCCACGGGGACGTCGAGTTCGAGTTGGAGTCGGATCCAAGCTCAAAGTCGGCGTGTTGGTTGTAAAGCGAAATTTCGCTGAATTTTCCGGTGAGTTCACCCGTGACTACTTCGGGAAGCGTCACGAGCCCAGTGCTCGGGTTGGGAGTCATGGTGAGGCGACGTTGGAAGGATCCGGCGCCGTCAGCAGTGCACACCCAAGACCCGAAGACGAAGGTGTCGCCGCGGTTGAAAGCAGCGACTGGCTTGATGAAGACTGAAACCGTCGAGTTCGCCATGAGATCTTCGGCGAGATCCCCTACCTGGCGCGCCAGCTGTTGGTGTTTTAGACCGGCAACCTACCAAGGGGAGTACCCGAGGTAGATGAATGTGGCCTCGCCGAGGTCGGTAACTTGAAGGAAGAGACACGTGGCACACAATTTAGATAGGTTCGGGCCGCGAGGTGCGTAATACCCTACGTCCTGTATGCTGCGTAGCTCTGGATTGATTGGATGTGTTTACAAGATGATGCGTATGAGAGAGATAGGGGTCCCTGCCTCGCCTTATATAGCGGTTACAAGTCGGTTTGAGGAGAGAGTACTAGTCGGGTACGGTTAGGAGTTCTCTAGATAGTACAGGACATGTATAGCTTTCTATCCGAGTACTTCTCCATCGTAGTCCTTGCGCCCCACGCCATCAGGTGCCGTGTGGCACAAGCCGAGTAGTCCCAGGGGCCCACCGAGTAGTCGGTCATGGTACCCACCGAGGTAGTGGGCCCAGGGAGGTCCATACGACAGTAGCCTCAGCGCAGGGCCGGCACGGGTCGCCGGCGGCAGGCGGGCGCATCCAGTCGCGGAGGCCTCCATGGCGATGGATCCATCCGGCGCAGGAGAGGGAGAGAAATGAGTGAAGGAAAGAAAGGAGAGAAAAAATGAAGAAAAGAAGGGAGAGGGAGAGAAATGAGTGGAGGAGAGAAAGGAGAGAAAAAATGAAGAAAAGAAGGGGAAAAGTGGGGATATGATAAAGGAAAAAAGAGAGAAAATGAGAAAAAATGAAAGGAAAAGGATAAAAAGAAAATATAGTGAAGGGTAATTTAAACATTTTACAACATTAATCTAACAGGTGAAGCCGTTTTGCCAAACGTTTTCCAAAACGGCTTCAGCTCCATTAGAAAAGTCACACCACCAGAGCCGTTATTGGGAGAGCCGTAGCCCTGCCAAACTGGCCCTAAATGGCTGCCAAACTGGCCCTAAATGGCCTCAGTAGGGGCACGGCCGCACCTCGGTCGCCATGACACCTGCAGCATCGCCCCACTGCATGCATGCCATCCTCATGCATGCATGGTAGCGGCAGCACCCACCAGGCGCACAGGGCTGCTACTGCTGCTCGGCAGCCTCGGCTGGCCTAGCTTTCCGTTGGCCCGGTTGGGCTTTGCAGGACAGCTGGTGCACGTGACGGCGCGGGAGGGCGCATGCCTCCCTATATTAGCCACAGCTAGTCGCCCTAGCCACAGCTATGGATGCCATTGTCACATCACGCACCTGCCGCTGCCGCGCACTTGCCCGCAGGCTCCCTTCCCGGCCGGTGCCTTTCGCGTCAGGCACCGTCACTTCTGGTTCATGGGGGAGCATGGCGGCATGGTGTGCCATGGCATCGTGCCTACTAGTAGTACAGCTGTGTTAATCGCGATCCGTCAGGTAATGGATAAGGATAAAGCGTCGCGGTGTTAACTGGCCTCGTGCTAGCTGCGCGATGCGTTGCTTAACCCCGAAGCTTCTTGAATTGAATTGATCCGGAGATAGAGCTCACCCATTGATCCGATGCTCCGTGCTCGTATCATTTGGTGGCGGTAGCGATTAGCGAAGAAAACCACTTGACGCTAGCGTATCGTTATGACCTTTTTTTGCAGCCGCAACTGCTGAGACTCCGCACGGTGAAGGCGTATCGTTGTCGCGTGGGGACAAGGTCAACAGAAGGGAGTGTCTATAGCTCACTCATGCAATTTTGAGGGTCTCCTCACACGAATTCTGGACAATTGGATAAAAATCAGAGGTGCAGATCTTCCCTCAATCCCCACCCTCTCTCTCCACCTTATCTCTTCAACCTCACCCCCACCTCCTTCCTCCTCCCAGCGCCTCTACCCCTTACCCGCCGCCCACCGCCCCGCCCGCCCCCTCCCCGCCGCGCGCGGCCGGGCTAGGGGTCCGGCGGACCTCCCCGCCGGCGGCCGCCGACGCGGAGGTCCGCCGGACCCTAGCCCCGCCGCGCCGGCCCGCCTCCGCCCACCGCCGCCCCCCTCCCACCACCCCGCCGCCTCGGACCATCCGCCGCGCGCCTCCACCTCCGGCCGTCGCCATGGAGCCCCCGCCCGACCTTGGCCCCAACCGCCGGCCTACACCACCGGCCGGCGGCGCCCTCGCCTCCGCGCCTCGCCGCCCCGCCACCCACCACCTCCGCCGGCCCGCCTGCCACCGCCGGCCCTCCCTCTATGGCCGGTGGTGAGCAGAGCCCCCTGGCAACCCCCAACCACTAACCCCGAACCCTAAACTCGCCGGAGTGTTGCCGGAGTTGGAGAAGAAGAAGCATGGGTGAAGATGGAGGTGAAGAAAAATTCGTGTGAGGAGGAGCTCTAAATCACATGGGTGAGATATAGCTTTCCCCTAATAGAAGTACCAACAGGGAAAGGGCCAGCGAGCTGCAGTAGCGCGCGCCCAGCGCCAGCAGGTAGCAGCAGTAGCTCGACCTGGGGGCTGGGCCGGTTGGGGGCGCAGGGATATGGCGCCTTTGAGCACTTGACACTAGTCGTCGTAGGCTAGTTAAATGTACGTAATGGCGCCTTTGCATGCGTTTGGCACGAATCTCATCATGCTCACAGCAACGTTCGGCAGGTCTTATTCACCCCTTGTTGTACAGTGTTTTCATCTCATAACGCATTATTCTTCTCGCATGGACGATGACAATATAAAAAAAAACTAAGCTGGTGGGGGTAAGACCGCCCTACGGTTTTCATTAAGAAGAAGAAACCATCTCCCGACTTAGAAAACCCCCGAACCCCGGTTTCACCGGTGAGGGGTTTTTTTAAAATCAACCCCATAATTCGCTCTAACGAGGAATCGAATCTGGGTGGTTGCGACCATACCTCAACTACACTAGCCAACTAACACTAGAAGACTAGAGGGCTCGGGTACGACGACACTATTGACGGGGAGCGCTTTTGCACGCGCGCGGTGAAAAAGCATATACGACACGCTGAAAAAAGTCACTATGGTAGCGGTAAGCTGTAACGAACTCACACTGAACTTTTACTGTCTTTGACTCCCGCAAAAGCGTGGTCAACGAAAGTGAGCCTGGCCGGCCTAGTAGCAAGACGCTTTACCGCAAAAGCGATAGATCGAAGTGACGCTAGATGCTGGGCTGTAACCTTTGAGCCGAGACGTGATTTCCCAGCAGCTGATCGACTGATACCTCCCAGCAGGCTGCCGCACTGCTCCGGCAGCAGCCTGACAAACAACAAGAGGACAGCATGGTTCCCAACGGGGCCGTCCCGTCCGCGTCGCAACGCCGGCCGGCGAGCGGCCGGCCGACGACGCCATGGCACAACCGCACAGCCGATGGCATAGGCGTGTGGTGGTCCAGCAGGCGGGCACACGAGCGCGCCTCTGGTACCACAAGGCCACGAGTCGTCTGGCAGTCACACACAGAAATTAACCGGCTGCCACGCGTGTCGTGTAGTACCGAGCAGATCGGAAACCTAGCTTTCCGCTTTGAGCTTACCCGGCGGTACGCCGCCGCATGCAGACGGAATTGCTGCAAAGCTGTACTGTAGTGCCGTCGTCCGAGCTCGCCGCTTTGCTGGGCTATGCTGATGATGATGATGACCCCGGCCGAGACCGACCGAGACACCGTTCACGTGCGGGGAGCAAATTGAAAGCTGTGGGAGGAAGAACGACGACGACGACGAACAACATGCTAGAGGAACCATGCGACTGCGCGTGCAGGTTTTGGCTTCTTCTGTGAGAGAGGCAGAGAGCCTGCGACTGCGCGTGCCTGGGTGCAAGTCAGCATGGATACGGCTACAATGGTCAACGAACAATATGTACATGTTGGCAGCAGAGTAAACTCTAGTTACCAATGGAGTATGCAGTAATCATACGATTCACCCAAAGCCATTTTTTTGCAGTCAGTGCTCGACCCAGCGGCCAGCGACCCCTCTCACGGCTGTGCAATAGAACTGTGCAGCCTCAGCAGTGGAAGTCATGAACCTGGCCCGGCATCGCAACCAGAAGCCGCTAGTTTTCGCGGGGATGGCCCCGCAGGGCACGCAGTGGGGCAAGGACAAATAGACCCCGGGCGGTGGTGCTCCACGGCGAGGCCCGCCCATCTCGCTCCGCCCGGCGGCACAGTTCGGCCGGCCCTTTACGGGACAGCACATGCACGTGACGGCACGGGGGAGGCATGCCCGCCATCCAGGACCAGTCCCTCCTCCGGTCCTCCCTCCGTGGCGCTCGTCCCCGGCGGCGGCAGAGCCTAAGCCGTCGATATCCTCCGACTGCTGTTCTTCTGACAGGTGGCCCCGCCCTCTCTTCCCCCTGCGCCATTATTGGCGGTAATGATCGGCTTCTGCACTGCAGTCTGCACGGTAGCCTTTTTTTTTCCTGCAGGAAACAAAGGTTTTGGAGCTACCGTTTTTACATCAGCTCCAAAACCTTTATGCTTTGCGAATTGTTCTCTCTCGTGGGAATTGTCTTTTTAATTCAATACTACTTCATGTTATGCAGTAAAGGCTGGATTAGATCGACAATCCCTTTGTTAGTTTTTTTGGAATTCTAATTCTAATTTCAGTATCTCTCTTTTTAATTTAAGTATTTAGCACTTCAGACTAAGTTTTTTTTCTGCGGATTTGTGCACCTTATGATAATGCTAGATTACCATGCTTTGATGGATTCATAATCCAGTGCACAATTGACCTAAGCTGTCATTTCCACGGAGATATAGCAATTACCTTGCCACGGCTATTCCAGTTCTGTTAACTAGTTTGTGTCCTTTAATTTGCCTTCCAATTCCAGACTATGATTCAAATTAATCCTGTGTCCATGGTCCAAGTCTCATGTTACCTGTGCATGTTTATTCATTTTTCAACTAGCACAAAAGCTTTATAAGGAGTTTAAAGAATAATTTTGCAGGCTAGTTTAGACTGCATAATTGTAATATCCCCTTGAACCTTCTCGCTAATATTTTTTTTTCAAATCATTCAGAAATGAATCTTGTAAATTCACATCAATGGCAAGCATCTAGTTGCAGCATGTGTGAGTGATTTGGTGGATGGATAGTTCACTAGTTCAGTTTTATAGTTTTAGTTGACATCTGGCAAAGTCTTCAGTGCAACCTGCTAGCCTGCTATTGTTTGTGTGGTTTTGGCTGCCACTGTCCCAAATATGTAATGTATCATGGTTTTTTCTGTTTTTTGACTTGCCATACAATTCTAGGAATATTTCTAAATATTTTTGTTTGAGCTGTAGGATTTCACAAAATATTTTAGTGTCAGGTGTCAAGGGCCTAATGGGCCGGGAGGCCCGTTAGGGTTAGGTTTAGGGATAAGATTGAGTCCTTGCTTAGGGGTCAAGTAATCCTCTCTATTTAAAGAGAGGAGATGTATCAATTAAATCAAGCAAGAGATTAGAAGGAAAACCCTTCTCTCTTGCCGGCCGTGGGCGAAGCCCCGCGGCGGCGTTCCCTCGCGACCCGGCAACCTTAGGGCGCCCCTCTCTCAACCTTCTCCGCGTGAACAGCACCCGCGGCCATCGTAGCACCGGCTGCGCAGCCCCCTAATTCTCCACAAATCGCCCCAAATCCTCCGATCACCTTCCCCTCGCATTGCGGTCCATAACAATGCGGTATCGATTGCTTTGGTTTCGATCCAATCCATGGCGTCCGCCGCGGGAGCGGCCGGCCACCGGAGCCGTTCTCCGAATGGATGGCTTCGATCCGGCGCCGCGGACACCTCCGTCACCCGCGCTCTCGGCATTGCTGACGGCGTACGCTGCCGTTTCGCTGCCGGCGTCCCTGGCCCCGGCTGCATGGCCGCCGTCACAGACTGTGTGGACGGAGGGCGCCAACTCCATGAGGGGGTCAGTCTCCACGAGGGTGAGCACCCGAGCAGCCATGACGGGGGTGGTTCCAGCACCCACCACCGGCGCTGTTGTCCTCCAACACCCATACGTCGAAGGGATATTCTACAAGGGCACCGGCGTCCAGCGGGTTCGGGTGTCAGCAGTCGTGCGACTGCAGGCTGCGAGGCACGCGGTTTCTTAGCGCGACGACGGCTACAAAAGGCGCACAAGCAGATGCGGGATCGGGAGGCAGCCTTGGCGGTGCTTCGCCTTCGACGCAGAGGGATGCGACCTTGACTCGCTCGATGGCCAACTGTGTCGATCCGCTGATGTGTCCAAGGGTGCGCATGGTGTCTTTCCCGTAGACGGTGTACTCCAACTCTGCGGGGATGGTGGTAGGGGAGGTGTGTTCCTCCTTGTCGCCAGCGGCGACGCACTGCCTAGCGCCTCAACTTTCCGTCTCCGACCACCACGAGGACGTCTCCGTTGGTTTTCGTCGCGACTACTTCCAGGTGGTTGTGCCCCTGCGCCCCTCTCGTTCAGATGGTCTCCATGGGATCCAGGTGGCGGATGGTGCCTACCGTTGGGGGTCACACAATAAAAAGTATGAGTCTATTTCAGATTAAGAATAATCAAATAGCCGAGATGTAAAAGGCTTATTTTTAGGTCATAGGTTTGTGTGGAGTCGAGTCATTGTTAAGGTGCCCATGCTGCAGCTCGAGGACGAGCTGCTCGGAAAAGAGCGGGGTAATGTCAGGTGTCAAGGGCCTAATGGGTCGGGAGGCCCGTTAGGGTTAGGTTTAGGGATAAGATTGAGTCCTTGCTTAGGGGTCAAGTAATCCTCTCTATTTAAAGAGAGGAGATGTATCAATTAAATCAAGCAAGAGATTAGAAGGAAAACCCTTCTCTCTTGCCGGCCGTGGGCGAAGCCCCGCGGCCGGCGTTCCTCGCGACCCAGCAACCTTAGCTGCCCCTCTCTCAACCTTCTCCGCGTGAACAGTACCCGCGGCTACTGTAGCACCAGCTCTGCAGCCCTAATTCTCCACAAATCAGCCCCAAATCCTCCGATCACCTTCCCCTCGCGTTGCAGTCCATAACATTTAGATTCCTACATTTTTAATTATTTCTGACTTGGCTTCATTGAGTCTTACCAGTAGTGACATGAAGAGTTCAGTAATATGATGAAGTAACTGATGATGTCTTTTCTCAGGTTATTGAGGTTCCAAAAGTTTGTAACAATCCCATGTTCACTAACACCTAGCATGGTTAAGCCTTTTTTCAGCCCTCTGGTTAGTAACATTATCATAACTCCTGTTAGCAAAAAAACATAATCAGGTTGTTATTGGTCTATATTGCTTCGTGACATAGTTGCCTCCCTTTTTGGCCCCGATTGTCTACTGAACCAGGCAATTTATTACCAATGATCATTTTTCTGTAGAGTGTTTGCCTTGGGGGTGTGGGTGTCGGCAGACCTGCTGGTGTTTTTAGTCAATTAGCATACAATCCCCCCTGCTAGGTGTTAGTAATTGCATTTTCAGTTGTATAGACTGTTAAAGAAATTTCTGATTGAAGTAACTATCTTTTGCATTTTCAGTCTTAGCAGTTATCATCATTGTACAATCCTTGACAGTAGTATTGCCATTTCCTTTTAAGATCAATGACACTCGGATGTATCACTGTCTGGTGTGCCATTGATCAGCTTACACTATATATTCCATTACCAGAATAAATGCCTCACTGATGCCCCCCAACGATAAGGTATGACATATCTTTTCCCCTGCTTCCAACCTCATGAATTTAATTAAATCAGTCACAATAAGGACTTAACAGTCAATGCCTAAGCTCAGTGATGCTATCCGATGACAATTCAACAATATCATCAATGCTCCTTTTAAGTAATACGACTGTGCAAAACTGAGTCAATAGTTTGCAAGTATTGACAGGATACATAGCCTCGGACTAGATTAAGTGAACTATCTTTGACGTCTTGCTGATTTTTTGGATGTAACTGTGGGGTTGCTGCTTCTGTAGCTAGAAACATGCTTAACCAGTTAATGGTGAGGACACCATATGCCTTTCTCTTTACTCATCTCACCTCAGTTCTGGCTAATTGACTCTAAATAAGTTTGTGTAATAGATGCTAAAAAAGAAACCCTTTCTCTTCTATCAGCTGTCCTGCTATTTACCAATTACATTGTTTTGGCTACTCTAATTTTGATATAGCTTGCTTGATGTGTTCTTTAAATGTGAGCAGACTTCATTCAACTTAATTGAATTTAGATGATCCTAGTAGAGAAGAAAATTGATTCTTGTACTTACACCTAGGATTGGTGTTATTGATTACCCTTCTCGATGTTTGTATCCTTTGAATATATTTCAGCTCTGTTTGTGAGAACATCTAACTACATCCAGTTATTCTTTATGCAGTACAATGGTGTGTTGACGTCACTATGACGATGGATAGAGGTCGATGAATTCAACCAAGTGGCAGAACTTGCTGGTGTTTTCCTCAAGCAGTTAGCACTTAGCAGTCCAAGTAGTGACAGCGGGGAGCAACCAGTTTGGTTTTATTCTTAAGGGCCGATAATCGTGCAGCAGCCTGTTCTCATTGTCGATACGGTGTTCAAGTACCTAGTATTCATTTACATGCATAGGTGGCGTGATGAGCGCATTCCTGCACTCAATTTTCTGATTTTATTATAATTATGAGTGAACACATTTCACCTTTTAGGTGTAGAGGTTATCAGATTTTCTAATTTGCAGGATATTGTGGTAGGTACTCATTTCAACTCATTCTGACAAGGTAGTTTGAGTTTACAATTTTTTCAGTGACATATGTCTGTTTTGAAGGGCTAAATTTGCAATTAATGCTGTTTTTAAGTGTTTTCAATCAAAATCATGGTTCAGAAAGAAATTCAATCATGTATGATTTGTGATTAGGCTACTTTAATTCTCGGGCTTAAATAGTGTACTACTGATGGAAATCTGTATCTTCGCTTTGACAAAAAATCAAACGCTTTGTTGTTACTAAAGGTTTGCAAATCATCTTGGAACAAAAATGTTAATTAAACAATACATTCCTCTTACTCATGACAAAAGCCTACTATGCAACGAATCAATTTTAATCAGAGTGAGCAGTTTGTTTTATTATCAAAAAAGCAACTAACAAATTTCGATTCTCCAACTGCAAAACCGTATCTACAGTAAAACCACATGGTGAATTAAAATAAGTAACCGAAGGTGGACCTAGAGAAAGAAAACCGGACATGGGAAAAAAACCAGGAACCGGAGAAAACCGAGAAGGGGCTCCGAGTAAATCAGAGGGGACGCGCGTGGGGGTTGGACTCGGACCGTGGGCACGCCGAGCGGAGTTCGAGCCGGCTTGGGTATGGAATAATATTGATTTACCCCTTGGTATGGAATAGACATATACACACACATCAGTAGGGGATTTACCTCTCCTGTTTCAAAAAAAGGGTCTGTCTATACAACACCCATGTGATTTGGGCCCTCCGGTCACATGTGTGATTAGAGGCTTCAAATCACATAAATCTGTTCATGAAAAAAAATTGTGTGATTTTTCTGGTGCCATCACACAAATTTTCAGAAAGGCCAAGTCAAACATATTTTACTAAAGCCATCACACAGATTTCAGAGAAGGAAAATCTGTGTGATTTTCTCCATACCATCACACAGATAATATACGAAGAAAATCAGAGAGAAATATCACAGAAGCCAAATCTGTTTGATTTTCCCATGGCATATTAGTTACATAAACATACATAATAATTTACATATGATGGATGGATAATTTACATCAACCAAATTGGAGTAATAATAGCAAGTGATAAATGTACCAAGTAACTATAATAATCAGAATGAACATACAATAAAAAAAATTAGGTTCGGAAGTGTGATAAACACAATCTACATACTAGCAAACCTACCAAAAACATCAAATTCAAATTCTGCATTGAGATGCATACCAATTCAAATTCAGATTCTTCATATGATCAAATATCAAATACAAATGACAAATTATTCTATATGTTCATACATGTTAACATATTTTTTGAGGGTGTGACGGAAACCCTCAAATGACAGAATAAGATGGCCAAATACCAGATACAAATGAGAAGTAATGAAACCCCTCAAATGCAAAAGAAAATACCCTGCAAATGACAAGCTACAAAAATTCAGGTTGATAATTGTACTGATAATTGTCATGTCATCCAAAATACTGTGGATTTTCAGGCTGAGTGTGTTCAAAAATTAATAAAAACTATGATACAAAACTAGTGAGATCCTAAATAGGTGGGAACCGATCATAGTTATAATCTATCACAAATTAACCTCTAAAAAAATCTTAGTGGGAGAGGGAACAGGTTACGGTGGTACACAAATACTTACAGCAGGTAGCTTTTTTTCCAAAGATCTGCAAAAGATTTAGTGCTACACAGAATTTTCAGCAAATACAACAACAACAACAACTTAGCCTTTTGTCCCAAGCAAGTCGGGGTAGGCTAGATATGAAACCCAAAGGTACCACCACATAAAGACACGTAGAAGAAGTCATGGCTCGGGAACGTTGATGGCTAGTCTCCAAGCGCCCCTATCCAAAGCTAAGTCCTTGGAGATATTCCACTCCCTAAGGTCTCTCTTGACCGACTCATCCCGGGTCGGTTTAGGTCGACCTCTAACTTTCTTCACATTGTCGTCCCGCTCTAGGACCCCACTACGCACCGGAGCCTCAGGAGGCCTTCGTTGGACATGTCCAAACCATCTCAACCGATGTTGGATCGGTTTCTCCTCAATTGGCGCCACCCCGACCCCCGTCCCGAATATCATCGTTCCGTACTCTATCCCTCCTCGTGTGCCCACAAACCCAACGCAACATACGCATCTCCGCCACACTCAATTGCTGGACATGTCGCCTTTTTGTAGGCCAACACTCCGCACCGTATAACATCGACGGGCGAATCACCGTCCTATAAAACTTACCTTTTAGCTTCGAGGCACCCTTTTGTCACGAGAGGACGCCGGAGGCTTGACGCCATTTCAACCAACCGGCTGAAATTCTATGCCTAACATCTTCGTCGATGTCGCCATCCTTCGTAGTATCGAACCTAAATACCGAAAAGTATCCTTCTTGGTCACCACTTGCCCATCAAGGGTGACGTCTCCCTCCTCACGCGTCGTACCGCTAAAGTCGCACCTCATGTACTCGGTCTTGGTCCTACTAAGTCTAAACCCTTTCGATTCTAACGTATGCCTCCACAGTTCTAACTTCCTATTTACCCCCGCCCTACTCTCATCAACTAGCACCACATCATCGGCAAAGAGCATACACCAGGGGATATCACCTTGAATGTCCCTTGTGACCTCATCCATCACCAAAGCAAATAGATAAGGGCTCAACGCCGACCCTTGATGTAGTCCTATTCTAATTGGGAAATCACTAGTATCGCCATCGCATGTCCGGACACACGTCACCACATCCCCGTACATATCCTTGATGAGGTTAACATACTTAGTTGGGACCTTGTGCTTCTCCGTGCCCACCACATGACGTGTCTCGGCACTTTGTCGTATGCCTTCTCGAGGTCAATAAATACCATGTGCAAGTCCTTCTTCTCGCTCCCTATATCTCTCCATCAATTGGCGTATTAAGAAAATCGCCTCCATGGTCGACCTACCGGGGCATGAACCCAAACCGATTTTGGGTCACACTCGTCCCTCTTCTTAGGCGATGCTCGATAACCCTCTCCCGCAGCTTCATCGTATGGCTCATCAACTTAATTCCACGGTAGTTCGTACAACTCGAACGTCTCCCTTGTTCTTGAAGATCGGTACTAATATGCTTCTCCTCCATTCTTTAGGCATCTTGTTTGACCGAAAAATAAGGTTAAAAAGCTTAGTTAACCAAACTACCGCTCCGGCACCCGGGCATCTCCACACCTCAATGGGGATACCATCGAGTCCCAATGCCTTGCCTCCCGTCATCCTCTTCAAGGCCTCTGCGGTCTCTCGCCTCTTGAATTCTCCTCACAAAGCGTCCGTTGGTATCATCAAATGAATCATCCAACTCAAGGGTAGGATCCTCATTCTCTCCATTAAACGGCTTGTCGAAGTACTCTCTCCATCCGTCCTTGATTTCCTCATCCTTCACCGAAGTCGATTTGTTCCGTCCTTGATGCATTTGATTTGGTTGATGTCCCTTGTCTTCCTCTCTCGGATCTTAGCCAACCTATAGATGTCCTTCTCCCCTTCCTTCGTGCCTAGCCGCCGGTAAAGGTCATCATACGCCCGACCTTTTGCTACACTCACCGCTCGCTTTGCAGCCCTCTTTGCTATTTTATATCCCTCAATGTTGGCCGCACTCTTGTCATGATGGAGGCGCTTGTAACACTCTTTCTTCTCCTTGATAGTCCTTTGCACCTCGTCATTCCACCACCGGGTGTCTTTCACTTCCCGTTTGCCTCCCTTGCTCACACCAAACACTTCCGAAGCCACCTTCCGAACACATGTTGCCATCTTTAGCCACGTGTCTTCTCGCATCTTCGCCTTCCTCCCAAGGCCCCTCGACTAGCATCCTCTCCTTAAACCTTTGCGCTTCTTCTCCTCTAAGTTTCCACCACTTCGTTCTTGCAATCTTGGCTCGTTTGTCCCGGGAGGACACGTACCCGAAAGCGAAAATCCGCCACCACAAGCTTGTGTTGAGGGACAACACACTCCCCCGGGAAACACCCTACAGTCTAAGCACGCACGTCTATCCTCCCTCCTTGCAAGAATAAAGTCGATCTGGCTAGAGTGTTGACCACTACGGAAAGTCACTAGATGGGATTCCCTCTTCCTAAAGAGGGTGTTCGATATCAATAGGTCGTAGGCTAATGCGAAGTTCAGGACATCCTCCCCCTCTTGATTCCTACTACCATACCCGAACCCCCCATGCACCCGCTCCCATCCCACATTAGTCGCACCCACATGGCCGTTGAGGTCTCCTCCTATGAAGAGTTTCTCACTGACAGGCACGGTACTAACCATGCTATCCAGATCTTCCCAAAAGCGCCTCTTGATGCTCTCGCTAAGACCTACCTGAGGTGCATAAGCACTGATCACGTTCAGAGCCGAATCACCAACTACCAACCGAACAAGGATAATCCGGTCACCTTGCCTCCTGACATCAACAACCCCATCCTTAAGGCTCCTATCGATCAAGATACCTACACCATTCCTACCCGATGTTGTCCCTGTGTACCAAAGTTTGAAGCCGTATTCTCCACTTCTTTCGCCTTCCGGCCCTTCCATTTGGTCTCCGAACGCATAGAATATTTACCCTCCTCCTAATCGCGCATCGACTAACTCTCTTAACTTACCCGTAAGAGACCCTACGTTCCGGCCTACCTATACGAATCCTAGTTGGGTCGACTAGCTTCCTTACCCTTCGCACCCGTCGGCCGGTGTGAAGACCCTTGCTCATTTTGCACCACACCCGGCGCCGATGTGGCGCGCCACTAAGGATGTGGCGACCCGATCTTTGCTCACTTGACACCGTGCCCGCATCACGACACGACGCGTCACGGGGGTGACGGCCCGCCCTTGCACATTTGACACCATACCGGGTTCCGCATGGCGCGTCGCTAAGAGGGTTACGCCCCAACGGGATTCTTTTGGGTTTCATCTCCATAAGAGTGGCTAAGTTTTTACGTTGGCTCGCCAAGCCTACCACAACCCTCCTCCTTTATCGGGGCTTGGGACCGCTATGTTGGGACACCTAGGCACCCCACCATAGGCGGAATTTTCAGCAAATGCAGAAACAAAAAAGACCCAGTGAGTAAATGGGGCAGCAGGCTACAGCGACAATCAATCACCTTGTAAAAATTCCATTTCCAATTCCCATAGTATAGATTACAACAGGAACCAATCAACCAATCGAATGACCATAATGAAAGGGAAATATACTCTAAGATGTCAGACATCATGCTAATGTTCAAAGGACGGGAGGGAAAAACTTTAGAAAACTCAAACCAGCCCACCTGCTGTTCAAAGTCAAAACCATATCCACACAAATACAGGAGGAGTGCTGGACATTAAAAGAGGAAAATTCATTTCCTACATGAACAGCAATGAAACTCACCTACTAAGTAGATGGGGGAATAAGAGTATATATATTACATTGGAAGCCTAGAAAATGTGGATGGCACACAAAAAATTACAAAACAAATGACACAACAGGTCCGAATTAATGGGGGAGGGTCCCAAATGCTGACCCCACAAATCAGATCACAAAACTACAGAAAAAACTAGAAATCGCCTCACCTGCTTGCCAAACGCCCCCAAAAATCTCCACAAATCATATCACAAAATGACACCTAGTAGATAATAGACAATAACTTCTATCGAACAAAGGAACCATCGAATCATAACAAAAAAATAGCACAAACCAGCAAGGATAAAAAGATAAACATAAATGGAAAACTCGAATCACTGGAACAAAATCGCGTCTCCTGATCCATCAAAATCAGAAGGGGCCGGGGCAACAAAGGAACCAGAACATTATGAATAATTGACGAATTATAATTCGAAGGGTCAATTGAATTTTTAAATACATCTTTGACCAAAGCATCCATGAATTTTAGATCATATCTTTGAAGAAAGCATCTAGTTCCAGTACTTTCCTATAAAGTTGTAAATCATTCCTAGGATTTCAGCACAAGAACATTTTAAAGTGTCGCAATTGTTGCATGTACTATGAAAAAATGATTAAATACGTCAGAAAAGAATATCTACTACATAGATCCATCATTACAGTAGAAAGAAAAGAAAGAAAAATAAGTATGTCAAATAGATTCATTAGAAAAAGAATATAGATGGGATGATACAAAAGCAATGAAGAACTGGACATGCCAAATAGACTCACTAGAAAAAGAATATAAATGGGCTGATAGCCTAACACAAAAGCAATGAAGGAGAAGACCTGAGCAGAGTCCTCTCCAATCAACTAGAAATGAAATCTTAATCTAAAAGGTTGAATAAAGAAAAATGAAGTACATATAACAAAGAAATGACCAGACTCCCACATTTATTATTATATAAAAGATCAGAACTATGAAAAATCACAGTGCTATTATCACACCAAGTAAAGTGTCATCTAATGACAATAATCTCAAACACAAATTACATTGAGTATCACCCTGTCCAATTAATAACTATCAACTGTAAACTAAGACTTAGAATTGAAGGTTTCAGGCAAAGATAGAAAGGATGCATTCCAAAAGGCCTGCTAGTGAGGAGAAAGGACAAGGATTGGAATTGAGGCAAATTGAATGAAGAGAAAGAAAGTTCACTACCGTGCTCACTCATTCCTCCGACCACACCCTCATATTTGGCCTCAAACTTGTTCACAAAGAATCTGCAATTCCTGATCATGGTTAAACTTGATTGAAAGAAAAAGAACCACAGAAGTTAAGATGTACTAAAACAACATTTGAAACTGTACATTAGCCAGATAGAACTGCAACTATGAAAAATAAACAACGATCAGGGACTCAAGGTACCATCCTTTTGAAAATTTAACGACGAAAAATGTCGTAAACTTGCGGGCTAAGGCAGTTGTGTCAAAAATATATTTTTTCACAAACTTTTAAGGATGGTGCTGGATCATTAGAAATCTCATGACCCAAACAATCAACAATTCAGACTGGAGAGACTTCCTATGTCCAAAATTTAAATAGAAAAAACTCAAGACTGAAAAGTATACTCAACCCAAAATTAAGATATGCAGTTGGCCCTGCATCTAATGTGTTGTCACTACCATCATAGAAATATAGGATACACTTACATCGCATAGATTATAAGAATATGGAAGCTTGAAAACTAGGAGGAAGCTCTGCAGAACTGAACTGCCAACTAGCTGTTGCTCTCACAACTGTGTTTTTAACATGTTGACAGACTATTCAAATGACCAAATACCAAATACAAATGACAGATTATTCTATATGTCCATGCATGTCAACATGTTTTTTTAGGGTGTGACGAGAACCCCCGAATGACATATTATTCAGATAATCAAATATCCAAAACAAATAAGATTTTACTAAAGCCATCACATGAATATCTGGACATTTGTTCAAATACAAAATCTCGGCAAACATTCATATTATCATAGGCATATACAAAATAAGCACATGACATATTTATTATGACCAAAATACAAAATCCAAATAAGCAGATTGTTCTATGTGCAATGCATCTTAACATAAAATCTGGATGTCACGGAAACAGAAATTAAACAATCGATCAACCCGACCCCACATGTCATAGAGAGATCAACTGACACAAAACGCAAACACACAGCAGTCACAGATCGCGCAATCAACGACACACAAATTCGTGTGATAGACGCGCCAGAATTGCGCGTGTGACATATAGCTTTTCCTTAATTGAAACAAAAATAACAAAAAAATCCAACAGATAAAGATCACACATATTTTCATCAATCTGTCACCCAAATTTTTAGAGAAGAAAATTATGTGTGATTTTTGTCATGTGACCATACAAACTTTGTAGAAGCAAAAAAATCACACAGATTATCATTGAAACATAAATAACAGAAAAATCCAATAAATTAAGATTTATAGAAGTTACACAGCTGAAATGGGCTATTTGCAGGTGTTGCTGAATAAATTACAACAAGAAAATTATAGTAAAAAAGACCAAGTAAGGAATGTATATAAACTGTTTGCACAGATGAAAGTGCTTTGATTGATCAGGTTACAAGCAAAAATAGGGCACTATAGAATGAAAGCATTCGAGATTCTACTAGAGACTAGGCAACACATGTAACTTGAAATCAAGCCGCAAAAAGAAATAAGTCGGGTTAAAGAAATAAGTTGTAACACACATATTTTCAACAGAGTCAAATATACATAATTATCACACATATTAACAGTAGCCAAATTTGCCAACTCGATGTGATCTTCATCAAACAAATCACAGATTATGAGAGTAAAAAACTGTGTGATTTTCATAATGCCATTGCACATATTTTT
Organism: Cenchrus americanus; assembly: GCA_947561735.1. Taxonomy (NCBI): domain Eukaryota; kingdom Viridiplantae; phylum Streptophyta; class Magnoliopsida; order Poales; family Poaceae; genus Cenchrus; species Cenchrus americanus. The sequence goes on along the minus strand of OX387241.1, from coordinate 23,068,830 downwards.
CGAAAAAAAAGGAAACACATAATTTCAGATATTAGTATGCATAATTAAAGTTTACATAGATGTAATGCAAAATTTACCTATGCTATATGCATAAATAACAACAACCACTTTAGAGTAATAATGCCAAGTTATAAGTGTACTTTGTACATAATAGCTACCAGCTAACCCAAAGTGAGGTATACTGATCAGAAATCCAAAAATACCAAATGACAAATTTAAAACCCTCAAATGGCACATTTAAATCCCTCAAATGACAGATTTAGCAAATGACCCTCAAGTACCAAATGACAGATTTAAATCCCTCATATGATAGATTTAGCAAATGACCCCATGTACCAAATTCAAATAAAACACAATAATGCAAATGACAAATGTCATAATGACCCAAAATACCAAGTGACATATCTAAATCCCCAAAATGGCAGATTTTTTTAAAAAATACTTAAAATGACAGATTTAAATCCTACAAAAACCAAATGATAGGTTTAGCAAATGACTACCTAGATATACTAATCCATGGTACAACACAATGAAGCCGCTACAGAAATTGAGAAAAGCAACTATAGGAAGGTAATTGAAGAAAAGAAAAACTTTAAGGCCCAATCATCTTGTATTTTTGTGCAACTGGGATATCAATACCTAGCAGTACAAAAATTCCAAATCATGTCGGATTTACACCTAGATTTCATAGGAACTACGGTAGAATGAGTACTGGAAATATAGAACTAATAAGCTGTAAGTAATCTAGGAATGATAAGATTTAAATGTATTGGAAAAAATTCTGTTTGTTAGACTTTGAATGATGATATGTACAAGTACTATTGGACCAGATCAAGATAATACTCCAAGCAATGAAGAAACGAAAGGTCAAGAAAACATTTTAAAACAAAAGACAACTTGCAGACCTATATATCCAAGGATACTTGTGGCTCTTGTGTTAACTATTAAACACAAGATAGAAAAACAAGGATATGAACCCCGTACCCCTGGCTGCACTAAAGTCTCACATTCTGCTTCCTATCCCTCTCAAATCGTACAACATAGTTTCTCTTTTTTTCAAAAGAAAAATCAAAATCCTAGCAAGAAATGTATGAACGTATGAAAAAATTGGCCTCGCGTACATAAAACTTGGGCTGAATCCTAGCAAGGACATTCAGCTAAGTTCATAAGCAAAAGCAATAGTACTAACAAATTAATTAACAGGAGGTGTGAAGGAGTACATTTGACTAGCCATCAGAAATCAGAAACAAATTAAAGGGATCCAAATCCAAATAGCCCCCTCCTAGAAAACATCACCCATCCAACCAGAAGTGACTTAAAATTCTAATATGAACAAAGAGGTGGAGGAGGAGGTCCCAATCGAATCACGAAAGGGGCACAAAAAAAATACCAGGCAATCAACTGAGAAATTCGACCTGGGCGTTGACACAATCACCTAGACCAACTCCAATCAGACAGGGAGGTGGAGGGGGAGGTCCCAATCGAATCAGAAAAACGGCACCAAAAAATATCTGACAATCGACTAACAAATTTGACGTGGGTGTCGGCACAATCACATAGACAAACTCCAATCAATAGTACACTGCCAGCCTATAGGAATCCTTGCCGACAAGTGGGACCCATATAACAAAGGGACAAAGAAAACCACACACATTGCAAAAAAGACTAGAAGGAAGAGAAGCCCTGCCAAATTGTCATATGCATATTACTCAAATAAACATACTGATTTTCTATGAAATGCGTATTACAAATTAATTCCGTAAATCACTGAAACCCCCGGACACCATATGCACAAAAACAATTGATGTTGGTTACCATGTTTAGGTGGGGCAGAAGCATATGGCAGCGTTTAATAATATATACATAATTAACATCTTGTCACATATAAATACTGCATCTATATTGAAATCATATGAAAAGAGCAGAGATGCTAAATTGCCATCAGAGCATCAGAGTTAGGCAGTTGCGGCATCACTCACTAGGGAAAGGAGCCAACGAGCAGCAGTTGCCGCAATTGGTTCTGGTGTTGGGCATGTCTATACATGGGCCTTCATTATTTTGAGCTCCAAGGCACAACCCATATGCACATACCTCTTCGTTGTCCCCTTCACCTGAGATCTGACGGGAAGAGGAAGACAAAGAACTGCTGCCTGCAGCCATGGCGCAGCTCCTGCTCGGACGTGCGACAAAGGGTTTGGGGTATTCGCGTTGTCCTGCCTTATGGGGAGCTCCGCCTATGTCCAACCTGTTGAACTCAAAATCGACCACATAAATAGACAGATCAGGGTATCGAGAGCAAAACCAAAATCAGTTGAACTAGAGATGCAGATGAATCGACAGCCTAAGGAGAACGCAAATCTACAACCAAATAATCAAAATCAACTGTAACAGGGATATCTAGGCATCCAGCGCAAAACCAAATCACAGAGCCCCAGCCACAGGTTCCGAGCACCATCTAGCGCCACGAGCCCCGGCTGCCGGTTCCGTGCGCGCTGCCGAGCTCCGCCCCGACCACATGCTTCACCAGGGAACCGGTGTCGAGCTCCTCCTCAACCGCCAACAGCTCGGTCGGCGCGGCCACCAGCCCGGCGTGGCACAACACCGCGGGAAGAGCAGCTTGGTGGTCCCGGCGCGGCCCAGGTCGGCGCGCCGAGCAGATTCCGTCGCAGCAAAAATTGCAAATCGCAAATCTGTGTGCGCAGCTGATTCGTCGCAGCAAAAGCTTCACGGGGCTACTAGAGATCAAATCAACAGATCTACCACGCGGAAATGGATTGCAGGGGGATCTTACCCGCTCGGTCGGAACCCTAGCACCGCCACGCCTCGCCATGGGTCAGGGGAGCAGCACGGCACGAGGAAGATGGCGAAATGAAGCGGAACGACAAGGCAAATCCAAAAATATCGACGCGAGGAAAAAAATCAAACTGAAGCACCGACACTCGGGTCCACGCGTCATACATACTATAACAAACTAAAACGTCGGGGTGTTCCTAGGTCGTCAGATCCCAAACCGACAGCAGAAAAAACCGTGTGACGAGGAAGCTCAAATCACACGCGTGACAGATAGCTTTCCTAAAAAAAAGAGCAAGCTAATTAATCGGTCATCTGAACGTAGGCGGCCGACTGGCAGAGTAGCGATCAAGCGCCACGGAAACGGGACACAACAAATCAAGCGCCAGGAGCAGCGCCTCTGTACCGCTGTAAAATGCAAATCTCTTTTGATAGATTATTTGCAAAACTAAAATTTTCTCTTTTGATAGTCTCATTTGAGTGGCCACCTTGTATTAGACACAGATGTCTGTTTGAGTCCCGTGCAAAATAACTAATCTAACTAATCTAGATAGATATATAGTTGGTGCATGTATGTCATTACATTAATACCAGGTGTATCTATATATTTTTTTCTCGAATACACTGGAGAACTGCGTATCATTGTATTAAGAAGATAAAATTGATTTTTACAACAACATGTGGCCGGCCAGGCGCACGCCAAACTCACCCACTAGATATTACATAAAAGTGAGACCTGAGTGAACGAAATAGCACATAGTGCTACTACTCGCTACCCTGACAACCTAGGTGAGGACGGTGTGGTTCAAACAGTGAGCAGCCCCTCTCGAGCCATGCTGGGGCTTGCCTTCCATATGGGGAGAGAGTCGAGAACCTTGTCAGCAAAGCCACCTGTCAAGCCAGCCTTGAAGACACCGTCGAGCTCGCTCGCCTCCATGTCGAAGCGGCGCATGAGTAGGACCTCGCCACGGCGGGAGATCGGAATTCTGGCGAGTTTGTTATTGGAGAGTCTTGAGTTGCTGCGCCTGGGGGCCTCAGATGGTGTCGGCTATGGCACTGGACGTAGGGATGGATTCAGATCGGATACGCAAGGATACGAATTCGGATGTCACTATTTATCACATTTTATTTCGAATTCGGATACGAATACAAAACAGATATTTCGATTTCGGATTCGCATTCGAATACTTACTCGATTTATGGCATAGAGTCATAATGAATATCAATTTTATTTGTCGATGGTTTTATAATTGATCAAATCATGTTACAAGTAGAGAGTAATTCACGATCATTATTGAAATATATCTTACTGCAAATAACATATTAAATAATAAATCAATAAATTAATATATCACAACAAATATAAATTATGTAATTTTGTAAATATATAAACATCTTTTATGAGTAAAAATAAATACACAAATACATTTAAATATAGTTTACTTATTTTTTAAATAATATAATGTATTTAAAATTACTATGATTAGAAACATCAAAATTAATTAAAAATATCAATATATAATTTAGTATTATTAGGTTAGCATAATTAGTTAGTTGTCATATATATATATTAATAGTTAAAATGGTGTAAATTAATTATTTTACTAGCAATATTAAAATTAACATCATTTGTAATTAGTATTTAGTAATATAAATAAATTTTAGATGGTTTCTATGGGTACTTTTTTTTGCGGATACGAATAATGTCAGATGTGTCGGATTTTTGTCGAATAATTCGGATAATATTGAAAATCGGATTCGCATACATCCATCTGACATCCATATTAAAAATGATACGAATACGGATATCCATATTAACGTTTTTAGCGGATACGAATACGGATAATTCGGATTTTCAGACATTCGAATCCATCCCTAGCTGGACGGGTTTGGGTTGCGAGAAGGGGAGAGGCTAGCTTCTTCCGGATTGTGTCGGTGCGGAATATGGTCCCGACACTAACCAGAGATAGCGCCTAGGTCTATCCCTCAATGGTCGATGCCAAGCAACAAATGACACAAGGTTTTATCCTGGTTCCGCCGAGGGGGCCGTACGTCCGACAGGGCGTGCTCGCGGCACTATATTGCTCGGCACGGGGTGCTTGTAGTGGGGCAAGTACAAGCAAGGCGGGAGAGGAAGCGTGGCTTCCAAGTCCCCGGGAGAGTGGTCGAAGATGTTGTGGGAGAATAAGGGAGTGAGTGCACGGTGTGTTGTGTTGAACCGAGCTTGCTCCCCCCCGCGGCCGGGGGGCTCGCCTCCCCTTTTATAGGCCAAGGGGGCGGCGAGTTACATGCACGCCGCGCTATCCGGCTACGTGGGGGTGCACGTCGTGCTACGCTATAGAGCGGGCGGCCGTCCGGACGATCTTCGCTACGATCCGGCCATGATGGCCTACCCCCGTACCCGAACAGGTGGTGGTTCGAGGGTAGGAGGGCGGCGGATGGTGGTGGCGTCCTCGATAGGCTTCGAGGGGAGGTGCGATGATGGGCGGTACGGGGCACGGAGGAGCGGGCGAACCCGGCGTTCCTTCCCAATGCGCTCCGCGGTAGTGGAGTGGTTTGCCGCAGCCGCCGGCGTGCGCCCGCACGCGTGGGTACGGCGGCCGCGCGCGTTACGGTGGACCGGGATGGCCATCCACCGGCCTAGCGCTCCTCACCCAACCCGTAGGGTCACGGGAAAGTGAAATCGAGGGTGCGCCCGGCCCCCCTTCGAGGGTCGGGCGCGTTAGCCGTCATCGTAGTGGGCGCGCGGTGTCACGGGGACCGACACCGGCCGTGCGCACGGTCCATCCCCACGGTGGCGGGGATGGGCTCCTCCCCCGGGGAGTTGGTGCGGCGGCACGGGGCGCGAGCCCCGGCGCATGATGGCGCCGTCCCCGCGGCGTCGGGCGTTAAATGCCCGTGTACGGGGCCGGCGCACGCGTGCGGGCGCCCGTGAGCGTGGCGGGCCCCGGCCCGAGGGCGGAACGGACCCTCGAGCGGGACGAGACCCGCTCGAGGGGGGGGGAGTGAGCCCTCGAGCGGGGCGGGACCACTCGTGGGGGGAGTCGCCCCTCGAACGGGGGCGGAACCTACCCGAGGGGGGGAGCGCGCCCTCGAGCGAGGGCGGGGCCCGCTCGAGGGGACTCCTAAGAGGGTCGTCTTGGTGGGCCGTCGGGGTCCCGGCGTGGGCCGTGCCCCGCATGGTTAGTCACCGCATGGTTAGGCTTAGCGTGTTTCGATGCGGGATTTAAGTGAGGGTTTCCCCATTGTTTAAGGGGACCCCTAGGGCGGTCCCCGACAAGAGCCCCCAAGCATCCGCGGGTTTGCCATTGAGGCTCCCGCGGATGCTAGAACCCACCGATAGGATGTTCTTCCCTCCTTGTTTGCGAACGCTTTTCGTGGGGCCGCGTCGGCGACCCGCGGGTCTAGCCCCTTCGAAGCCTGCGGGGAGTGTGGGTTCTCCCTGCGGGGGTTAGCCGCGAGCACTTTGGTCGAAAGGCGTGGCACATATGCCAACCGGCATCGGCGGTATTCCCGGCCCGGCTTCGGGGGTGCACGCTCCCCCTGTCCACCGTCTCTCCGGCGGGTGCAATTTCAAGGAGGTGTAGCCGTGCGTCAAGCCCCCGAGCCTTGGCCCGTTCGAGGCGATCGGGTCGAGCCCGACGACTTGTTTTTTAACGCGCCCTCGCCGTCCCTCCGCGGGACGGAGGGGTGAGGTTTCCGCGACTCCCATCGAGCGGGTCGCGAATCGCGGATTCCTCGCCGAGCCGCTAGCGGGTGGTTCAAGTGGACGTCCATGCCCCGTTCGATAAGGGTAGGCCGCGCGGTCGGAGACACGTCCATGGAAGCGCTTGCGTGGGTTTGCTAGGTGGGGCTCGGTCCCGTTCGCTAGGGACCGAGGGCGCGGAAGCTCTCCCTCGGTGGGATCCCCCCGGCTAGCTGCCCTCGCTGGCTCTCGAACACGACATGTGGGGCACCCTCGAGCCAACGGGCTCGAGGAACGGCTCGAATGCGCGTGCCCTCGTCGTCCCTAACTCTGCGATCTGAGGCGCCTGTTCGAACCCGTCGAGGGTCAGGCTTCGAACCTCTGATCAGTAGGGCCGTGCGGGGTGGCGCCTGGGCGGCCCCGTCTTTTCACGTTTTGCGGCCGTCGAGGGGTCCGGGCGTGCCGAGCCCTCGAGGTGCCTGGGTTGGTAGCACGGCGTATGCGCTTTCTTTTTAGAGGGTTGACATTGTCTCGGCCGGGGGGCTCGCTCCGCTCGAGGGTTTTGCGTGGCATGGGTGCCCGCGGTCGCCCTCGCTCTACATCGAGCAGGTCCGGGCGACCTTCTCGCGTCGATATCCCATCGAGGGTCGCTTTTGTTTGGAGCCGAGGGTCGTGCCGCTCGAGGGGTTTACGCGGTATGGGTGCCCGCGGTTGCTGCTCTACATCGAGCGAGGTCCCGGCGACCTTCTCACGCCGATATCCCATCGAGGGTCGCCTCGTTTGGAGCCGAGGGTCGTGCCGCTCGAGGGGTTTACGCGGTATGGGTGCCGCGGTTGCTGCTCTATATCGAGCGAGTCCCGGCGACCTTCTCACGCCGATATCCCATCGAGGGTCGCCTCGTTTGGAGCCGAGGGTCGTGCCGCTCGAGGGGTTTACGTGGTATGGGTGCCCGCGGTTGCCTGCTCTACATCGAGTAGGTCCCGGGCGACCTTCTCACGCTGATATCCCATCGAGGGTCGCCTCTCGTTTGGAGCGGGGGGTTCGTCCCGCTCGAGGGTGCTCCTTGCTTGGCAAGGGACCGGGCATTTAAGTGCCTTGCGGTCGTGGCCGCGGTTTTGCGACGCGGGCGCGCCTTTTTAGGCGGCGCGGCGCGCGCGTGCGCGTAGTGGGCGGCGCGGCGGGGGCGGACGTGACGGTTTTGCCTCGGTTCTGTCGCCGGTCTTTCTTTGTAATGATGACCCGCTGCGGTGTTATAGCCGCCGCGGTCGTGGTGGGGCCCGCCCGTCGACGCAATGGGAAGATTCCCTGCCGGTTAATGCTAGTCGGGCGTCCGCTCCGGAGAGAGCTCGCCCGTCGGCCTATAAAGCGGCGGGGGAGGAAGGGACGGCGGTTTTTTACCTTAGCTTCTCACCGTTTTCAGTCCCCCGCCCCTTCGCCTTCGTCTTGCTCTTGCCACCGCGCGGGCTCGCTGTTAGAGCTTTTTCCTCCGCTCCTTGTCCTCCGCCTCTGCTCGCCTTCGTCCTCTTCATGGCGCCGCCTCAGCCTCCCCTTAGGATCTTGGAGCCGTACGCCTGGGAGAGGTCGACAAGGTGACCCGCCCTCGCCCGGGCGAGCTGGTCGCCGCCGGCCAGCTGGCGGCCAACGAAGAAGGGCGCCGGCGGAGTGGATCGTGCCGCCGGCGGCGCACCACGAGCCCAACCCGCCGGAGGGCTACGTGGTGAGCTTCGTCCGCTACCACGAGCGTGGCTTCAATGCGCCGGCGAGCACCTTCATGCGGGCGATGTGCTACCACTACGGGGGTGGAGCCGCACAATTTCGCCCCCAACGCGATCTCGCGAGCGGCCACATTCGTGGGCGTCGCGAAGGGTACCTGGGGATCCCAGTCAATTGGGAGCTCTGGGTACACCTTTTCCGCGCGGAGCTCATCACGCAGCCCACGACGGAGCCGAGGACCCGCCGCGCGGCCGCGCGCCGGCGGGATGTCGCTTGCCTTGAGGGGGCAATTCAAGGATGTCTACATCCCCTGCACCATGACGACGAACAACGCCGGCCGGGGACCGGGGATGGTTTTATCCGCGCAACGCCGAGCCCGGCCTTCCCCCCTACACCGGCCGGGTGTTCAAGGAGAGGCCCGACTCACGGGGCTACGGGGTGTCCCCACCCCGAAGCATCGGAGGCGGCGGGGAGTCGGTCCTGGCCGCGCTGCAGCGCCTGGCGAAGATGGGGCTGAACGCGATGGGCGTCCTCGCCTTCCTTCATCACCGGCGGATCGTGCCGTTGATGGAGAGGCCGCTACGCATTTTCGAGATGACGGAGACGGCCAACCCCGTCGACTTGGCGAGGTCGCGCATGCTCCCGACGCCGCTCGAGCGGCCGTACGCGCTCACCCGGCGCGGAGCGCCGTCGACACCCGGGTGCCGTCGCTGCGCGGGGCGGACCCCGTGGGACATCGAGATGCTCCCCACCGCCCGTTGGTGAGTGTGGTTCTTGATTTCGTTTTGGTTTTTAGCGTTGCCTTTTGCCTCCCGACACACCTTTGTTGTCTCCGTGTACACTGGTGACCTTCACCACCGCCAAGTCCGTTCCACCCACCCCCGACTCCCGTGCGCTCGGCCGAGTGGCGCGGCGGGAGCGGCGAGAGCGGGCGGCGCGCAAGAGGGAGCACGCGAGGCGACGTCAAGCACGCCGCGACCGGCGGGCCGCGGAGGCACGGCGGCGCGAGGAGCTGGGGCTCTCCTCCCCGGATATCGAGGAGCCCTCGTCTTCGGAGGAGGACGAGGAGGAAGAGGCTGAGGGGGAGGGCCCCTCCGACAGGTGGCGGCCTGCGCCCCCGTCGCGGAACCGATCTTCGGCGTCGAGGGCGGCTTCGCCGGGGCGGGCGCACGCGCGCGCCGCCGCCAGCGATCGACATCGGGGGCGGCGCGCGCGCGCGGAGGTGCCGCGCGCGCCACGGAGGCACACGCGGCGGACGCGCCCGTGCGCGCGTCAAGCGTGCCCGCGCGCGCGGGGAGCGTGCCCGCACGCGCGGCGTCATCGTCGAGGGGCGCGACGGGGGCGTGCCGCGCGCGCGGGCTAGCGTGCCCCCGCGCGCGGTGGCGCCTTCGGGAGGTGCGGCGTCGGGCGCGCCCACGCATGGGGGCGGGGCGTGCCCGTGCGCGCGGCGGCGCCATCGGGAGGCGCTTCGGCGGGCGCGGCCGGCCGCGCCGGCTTCGTCCGCGAGGCCTCGAGGAAAAGGAAGCGGGCCTTTTCCTCTCGCGAGGTAAGGAGTCCGTCCTCCTTCGTTTGGTTTGGTTCGTTGGTGATCGGGTGATTTAACCCTTCGTTCGTGCTCGCGCGGTGGCGCCAACCGTTCCTCCGCTTGCCCCGCCCAAGGTGCGCGAGGACGGACGCATCGATCCCCCACCGGCGGCGCTCGTCGAGGGGGTCGCGCCGGGGGGCAAGCACGACGGCGGGCGCGAGCTCGCAAGGCCCGGCCGGGGCCTCGAGGGCCCCGGCCGGCGGACCGGCCCGCCGCGGCGCGGCCGAGAGGTTGCCGGGGGGCGACCGGCGCCGGTCGCCGCGGAGACACGGGCGCGGCGGCGGCCATGTTGGAGGTGCGGCCCGCGGTGGCGGCCGGCCGGCGGAGGAGGTGGAGCGGGCGCAACTGCGGGGTGCGCCCGTGGATGCGGCGGTGCGGCGGAGGTGGTGGCCACGGCGCCACGTCGGGCGCCCGTGGCCGCGGAGGCGCAGGTGGAGGTGCCGGCGGAGGCGGCGCAAGCGGCTGCGCCCGCCGGCGATCTTCAGGCGGAGGTGGTGGAGCTCTCGGATGACTCCCCGCCGCCTGGGTGGAATCAGTGGGCCAGCTGGCCCACGAACTCCCCCGAGCCCCAGGAGGGGGCCCTCGTGAGGCGGCACGAGGGTCACCGGTGGTGGGGGGCCGAGGACACGGTGCCGAGGCCTCGTCCTCCCACGCCGGCCGCCCCGCCCGGGTGGAGGGGGCCGTCGAGGATCCCCCGCGTTCGCCGACGCCGGGGGGGGAGCAGGAGCTGCGGGGCGAGCTCCGAGCCACGGCGCCACGCTCAACCGCGCGCTAAACGAGGCGCTGCGGGTCCATGGCGGCCCGGCCTGGCTCGCCTTCCAGGTGAGCCATGGTTGCTCGCCCCTCTTCCCTTTTTGTTTTCGTATGCTGCATTCAAGTCTTGGCGCTTACGGGATTTGGTGCGTGGATGTCAGGAGCTCGAGCGCCGTGCCCATGACAAGTACGATGCCTTCGACCGGGTGAACACCGAGGCCCACCAGCTCCGGGAGCAGTGCAGCGCTTTCGACGCGCTTGCAGACGCTCTTAGGACGCCGGACGGTGGGCCGGCGCACGGCCCCGGCTCGGCTCGACGAGCTCCCCGAGAGCTCGAGGCGAGGGCACGGCGCGTCGCTCGAGCCTCGAGCGGGTTCGCGCGGCCCTCTTCGATCGTGACGAGGCGCGTGGAACGCGCGCGCGGATACGGAGAAGGCGCGGACGCCGGCCGCCAACCGGGAGGCGGAGGTGGCCACCGCTCGCGCCGAAGCCCGGGAGCTCCGTACGTCGCTCGAGGGGGCGCGAGCGCAAGCCGCGCCGGCCGAGGAGCGGGCGCGCGGGTTGGAGCGGCGCGCCAAGGAGGCGGACGACACGAAGGCCGCCCTCGACGCCAAGGCCGCGGCCCTCGTCGTCGCCGAGGAGCGGCTCCCGCAAGAGGGCGCCGCCCGCCAAGGGGCCGAGGAGCGGCGCGGCGCAGGGCGGGCCGCCCTCGTCGATGCCGTGCGGCCGCCGGAGCGGGGAGCGCGCCGCCCACGAGGGGACGCGGAAGTCGTTGGAGGAGCGGAGCACCGCGTTCTCCAAAGTTGAGGACGAGGGCGCTCGTGCTCGGCATCGGCAACGCCAACCGGGGAGCCGGCCCTCCGCGAGCGGGCGAAACCGTCCGGCGCCTCGAGGCGTCGCTCGAGGCCGTGCGCCGGGACTTCGAGATGGAGAGGAAGCAAGTCGAAGGTGAGCCATTGTTTGACTCTTGCTTGTTGGTTTTTCGTTTGGAAACTCGCATTCCCTTTTTCGATTTTTTCTTGTCTTGTCGATTCCGGGCTTGCGCACCGCCTTGGGGCACGCGGGCCGAGCGGGCCGAGGCGGCGGCCGAGCTTCCTACGACTCCTCCGAGCAGAGTTGCGGGAATTGCGCGATGCGGCCCTCGAGACCGCCACGTCGTCGAGGAGGGCGAGGCCCGGGCCGGCGGCTCCTCGGCCGGTCGTCCGCGTGCCCTCGGTGGCCATGTCACCGAGCGGATGCACGGGCGTTGCGGCCGGGTGTCCCGAGAAGGCCCTCGGAGTGGTGCGATCCCACTACGAGGTTAACTTCGAGGCGGCGCGAAGGCTACGTCGTGCCCGAGGGCGTCGAGGACGAGGTGGCCATGGAGCGCGCGGATGCGCTCGGCCGCCGACGCCGCCGGGTCGCTCGCCGAGGCCTTCGAAGAATTCCTCTTCCGGACGCCGCCGATCTTGCTCGCTCCTCCCGCTCGAAAGCGGTTGGGCGCTAAGCCCATTTTTTGTTTACGTGTATCGAAATTACGGCCTCGTGGCCTTTTGTAAATAAACAAGTTGTTTCATGAACATGGGTATTTGTTGTAAATGAAATCGTTTGTTTATGACGCTTTTTGTTTCTCCTTCTTCCTGAGTAGATTCTAGTTAGGGGAGTTCGATTTTCGCAGGGGGCCCGCTGGGTTGGAGGCGAGAGAGAAGGGCCATAGCCACGCGGCGTAGGCTATCTCTGGCTCGCACGCTCCTTCCGCTGTGCCGCCTGCGCCCTGTTCGAATCGTGGCTCGAGGTTGAAGTAGGAAACAAACTTAGCGCGTGTCGTTTTGTTTTTTGCGCGAAAAATGGGACCATTTGCCCCCCCCCCCCCCGCAGTAGCCCCCGAGGGTAACTTGGGTTTCGGGGGAAAGCCGAGTTATCCTTTTCATTAGACTTGGAGCGTTTACATAGTTGACACCAACTGGGGTGTTGGCCATGTGTTTTTACAACAAAAATACTTGGAAAATCCTAGCTAAGGGTAGAAGCGACGTAGGCGTTGGATGTTCCAAGCGTTGGTGAGTTCTTCGCCGTCCTCGTTGGCCGGCTTGTATGTGCCGGCTTGAGTACCTTCACCACGACGTAGGGTCCCTCCCATGGGGGCGATAGCTTGTGGCGCCCTCGGTTGTCTTGGCGTAGCCTTAGGACTAGGTCCCCTTCGCCGAAATTCCTCCGACGTATCTTGCGTGCTTGGTAACGTCGTAGGGACCGTTGATACCTTGCGGAGTGCATCAACGCCACGAGGCGTACTTCGTCCTAGGCCGGTCCCGGCGAGTCCTCGCGGGCTCGGCGGTTAGCATCCTCGTCGTAGCCTCGAACCTTGGGCGACCCGTATTCTAAATCCGTGGGGAGAACGGCCTCCGCGCCATGGACTAGAAAAAATGGGGTGAACCCGGTGGCTGCGCTTGGGGTTGTCCTTAGGCTCCACACGACCGCCGGGTAGTTCTTGGAGCCATTTTCGCCCGCATTTGTTGAGCTGGTCAAAAATTTGGGGCTTGAGGCCCCGTAGGACATCATGCCGTTGGCACGCTCTACTTGGATTTGCGGGCGTAGAGCGGCACCCTTCGCGCGGTGCGCACGATTTCGGCGGCGTCCGCGACCGCGGTAGGCCGCAGAAGCCTTGGCGGAACGCGTTGCCGACGAGGGTGCGGGGTGCGGCGTGGTGGCCACAGATCCCCGCATGGATGTCCCTTAGGAGCTCGCGCCCCTCGGGAATGGGCACGCACCGCCGTAGGATGCGGGAGGCGCGCGCGCTTGTACGGCTCGCCGTCGACGAGGGTGAATGACTTGGCCATCCTGGCGATGCGCCTAGCCGCGGCCCGGTCTTCGGGGAGTTCCCCTCGAGCGATCCAGGCAATGTACTTCTCCCGCCAGTCCGCCTGAACGGGAGCCGGCTCGATGTCCATCGCGACGGCCTCGTGGGAGCCGTACCCCTCGAGGAGGGAGAGTACGTACGCCTCGTTCGAGGGGTCCTCGTCCATGGGCTCCGCACCCGCTGGATTCGAGGGAGCCCCCGAGGGTTCGTTGTGATTCGAGGGGTAGGGCTCGAAGACGACCGAGGGTTGAGCGATGTCACGCGCGAAAACGTTCGGGGGGACGGTGATCCGCCCGGACGCGATCTTGGCAAGTTCGTCTGCTTCCTCGTTGTACCGGCGGGGTACATGATTAAGCTCGATGCCGTAGAACTTGTCTTCGAGGGCCCGCACGGCTTTACAGTAGGCCTCCATCTTGTCGTCGTGGCAGCTCGCGTTCTTCATGACTTGATCGATCACGAGCTGCGAGTCCCCTCGCACGTCGAGGCGTTTGACGCCCAACTCAATGGCGATTTTGAGGCCGCAGAGAAGGGCCTCGTACTCAGCCATATTGTTGGACGCGGGGAAGTGGAGGCGCACTGCGTAGCGCATGTGCTCCCCGAGGGGTGACACGAAGAGCGAGGCCCGCGCCCGCTCCCTGTCTTCATCACCGAGCCGTCGAAGAACGAGTCCGGCACTCGCTTGAATCGGGGGGGGGGGCGGCGGCTGCGTGTCCGTCCACTCGGCGACGAAATCGCCTAGGATTTGCGATTTGATGGCCTTGCGCGGGCGTAGGCAAGCGTCTCGCCCATCGGCTCCACGGACCATTTGGCAATCCCGCCCGCCGCGTCGGGGGTTGCGAATGATCTCTCCTAGCGGGGAAGGAGGAGACCACCGTGATCGGGGTGGGCCTCGAAGTAGTGGCGGAGTTTGCGCCGCGCAAGGACCACCGCGTACGGCGGCTTCCGGACACGGGGGGTAGCGCGCCTTCATGTCCGACAAGACTTCGCCGATGTAGTAGGCGGCCTCTCGCACGGGCAAGGCGTGCCCTTCCTCCGTGCGCTCCACGACGATCACGGCGGCGACCACCCGGGTGGTTGCGGCCACGTAGAGCTGCAGGGGTTCGCGCGTCTCGCGGCGGCGTGAGGATTGGAGCGTGCGTCGAGACGCCTTCGGCTTGTCGAGCGCGTCCGGGCCTCGGCGGTCCAACGAAGCGCTCGTGCTTCTTGAGCAACCCAGAGAGGGGCGAGGCCCTTCTCACCGAGCCTCGAGATGAAGCGGCAAGGCGGCGAGGCACCCTAACACCTTCGCACCCCTTTGAGGTCTCGGATCGGGCCCATTCGCTCGAGGGCCGCAACCTTTTCGAGGATTGGCCTCGATTCCCCGCCGGGAGACGATGTATCCTAGGAGCATGCCCCGCGCACTCCAAAGACACATTTTTTGGGGTTTAGCTTGACCCCGTTGGCCCGTAGGCGGCCCGAACGCGACGCCAAGGTCGCTAACCGGGTCGTCCGCCTTCTCGGTCTTGACGACGATGTCGTCTACGTAGGCTTCGACCGTCCGCCCGATGTGATCCCCAAAAACGTGCCGCATGCGCCGATATGTTGCGCCCGCGTTTACGAGGCCAAAAGGCATCGTGACGTAGCGAGAACGTCCCGAACGGTGTGATGAACGAAGTCGCGAGCGGTCGGACTCCTTCATTTTTATTTGGTGATATCCCGAATAGGCATCAAGGAAACAGAGTAGTTCGCACCCGGCCCGTTGAATCAACGATTTGATCTATGCGTGGCAAAGGAAAAGGAACTTTGGGACATGCTTTATAGAGACTCGTATAGTCTACACACATCCGCCACTTCCCATTTTTCTTCTTTACAAGCACGGGATTGGCTAGCCACGTAGGGTGGAACACTTCCTTGATGAATCCGGCCTCGAGGAGCTTCCGCGGCTCCGCTCCGATCGCCCGTCGCCGCTCTTCGTCGAAGCGGCGCGGCCCGCTGCTGCACGGCGCGGGCGTTTGGCAGGATATCAAGGGAGTGCTCGGCGACCTCCCTCGGGATGCCTGGCATGTCCGAGGGGCTCGACGCGAAGACGTCGGCGTTGGCGCGGAGGAAGTCGACGAGCACTGCTTCCTATTTCGGGTCGAGGGTCGAGCTGACCCTCAATGTTTTGCCCTCGGGGGCCGAAGGGTCGAGGGGGACCCCTTTGGCCTGCTCGGCGGCCTCGAAGGTGCCGACGTGTTTGGCGGCGGAGTCGAGGTCCTCGTTGACCATCTTCTCCAGCGTGTTGACCAGCGCTTCATCCAGCGCCAGTGCTTCTGCGTGTTCCACGCACTCGACATCGCAGTCGAATGCGTGCTCGATCGACGACCCGACGGTGATGACGCTGTTAGGACCCGGCATCTTCATTTTCAGGTACGTGTAGTTGGGGACCGCCATGAATTTGGCATAGCATGGTCGCCCAAGTATGGCATGGTAGGCCCCTTTGAACCCCACCACCTCGAAGGTGAGGGTTTCCTTACGGAAGTTCTTGGGGGTACCGGGAACCGGACGGGCAGATCGATCTGCCCGAGGGGTTGAACCCGCTTGCCGGCGCGATGCCGTGAAACGGCTTCGTGCTGGGCCGCAGCTGGTCCAGCCCAATCCCCATCAGGCGCAATGTGTGCGCGAAGAGGATATTGAGGCTACTGCCTCCGTCCATAAGGACCTTCGAAAACCGGGCGTTCCCAATGATGGGATCGACCACCACGGCATCGGCCCGGTTCGGGATGCGGTTTGGGTGGTCGTCCCGGCTAAAGGTGATGGCATCCTTCGACCGGTTGAGAAAGGCCGGGAGGCGCCCTCTCTCGCGGCGAGGACTTCGTGCCGCTCCTTCTTGCGCCGCCGGTCGACATGTCGATAGTAGGTCCCCCAAAGATGAGGAACACATTTTCGACGGCGGGGAAGCCGCCGGCGTCGCCATCGCCCCCGTCTTTCTTGGCTTCTGCCTCCTTCGCGGCGGCACGGCCGTAGAATTTCGAGCATGTCGCACTGCTCAAGAGTATGGTTCACGGGAGTCTTGTGGTAGGGGCATGGCTTCTTCATCATGTCGTCAAACACCCCCGGGCCTCGAGGAGCCGGTCGAGGGCCCCGTCGAGCGGGTCGACGGCCGAGGGCCTCGGCGTTGCCGCCGTTGCGCCCCTGCTCGCGCGCCTCGCGGCGCGGCTTCTTCCCCCTTCTTGCCCCGCTTGTCGTTGCGGTGCGGCTCCTTGGACCCGCCGCCCTCCGCGGGCGTGTCCTCGGAGCGCTTGCCCTTTTTGCCGTCGAAGATCGCCCCCACGGCCTCCTCTCCGAGGCGAAGCCGGTGGCGATGTCGAACGGCTCGTTTGAGTCCGCGGGCGGCCGCGTCCCGGCTCCCGCACGAGGTCCCGCACGTGGTGCCCTCGAGGAACGCGTGCACGATCTCGGACCGTGCCACGCCGGGGAGCTCCGTGCGGCGCTTGGAGAAGCGCCGTATGAAGTCCCGCAGCCGACTCGCCGGCTTCGCGTGCAGGAGCGCAGGTCCCAGGAGTTCCCAGGGCGCACGTACGTGCCCTGGAAGTTGCCCACGAACGTGTGGACTAGATCGTCCCAGGTATGGATCTGGCTGGCGGGCAAGTGCTCGAGCCATGTCCGGGCCGCGTCGCCCAGATGCAGGGGCAAGTTGCGGATGATCACTTCGTCGCTAGTGGCCCCGCCCAGCTGGCAGGCTAGGCGGTAATCGTTGAGCCAGACGCGGGGGTCCGTCTCCCCGTTGTATTTGACGATCGTCGAGGGCTGACGGAAGCGCTGGGGGAACGCTGCCGTGCGGATCTCCCGGCTGAACACACGGGTGCCGGGGGCCCGGCGTGGGGGAGCGGTCCTCGCCTCGTCGTAGCGTCCACCCCTTCGAGGGTGGTAGCCCCCCGGCCGCTCGTGCGTCCGCCTTGCTGGTGCGCCTGGCGTTGATGATGTTGCGGGCGTCGCCATCCAGCGCCCTGCGCGCGTCAAGGATCCGCTCCTTGGCCGGCGTGCGTCCTTGGTCAGCAGGTTGACCCACGTGCACCGAGGGTTCGCCTCCTGGTGCGGGATCGTCACCCCGCGCATCCCCCTGTTGGCGGATGCGTGAGGCCGAGCTCTCGGCCTGCTGGACGGCCGCTTGCTCGATGAGGGTTTGCACCTCGCGGTGCATATCTCGAGCCCTCGGGGGTCGAGGGTGCCGGCATGGCGCGCAGCAACGTCGCGGCAGCGACGAGCTTCGCTCGCCCCGCGGCGAGTGTCCGCGTTGTTGACGTTGGGGGCGGGGTTGTTGTCGGCTTAGCCCCCGCGCGCGTTCGCCGCGTGCGGAGGCCTCCCCCGCCATTGAGGCGCGGAGTAGCCGCACCGTCCGCATTCCTCCGCCGGCTTGGCCTCTAGCTCACGGGCACGGGGCCGCCGTGGGTCGACGTCGGCCCCGGCGGCGCAGAGCGCTGGGCCCCGCGGCCGGGGCGCGTAGCGATCCCCCGGGGCGGCGTGACTTCCCCGTCTCCGGCGCCGCCGCACCGGCGGCATTAGCCGGGTCGTTGGTGATGACGGCGCAACCCTCCCGCGTGGGGTCGTAGCTCCCGTGCCGGGAGTCGTCGGAGCAAGGACCAAACCGTAGTCCGTGGCGTCGAGGAAGCGCCCCGAACGCGGCCCCGGGTCCGCGCACGCCGGAGAAGTCCCACTCCGCATACCCGTGGCGGTTGGCGGGTGGCATCGTGTCGACGGAGCCCGGGGACGACTCGTCCGCCGCCGAGGTGCCGGGTCCCCGGCGACGAAGACGTGGCGGCCGGGTGGAACCCGACGCATCGTCGTGTTCACGTTGGCGTTATGGGCCGTCGTGGCGCCACGCGGCCCGATGGGAATGCGCGGTCCGGGAGACCGCGCGCGGTCCCGCCGGGGGTGGTGGCGGCGGTCGTGACGGTGGGCGCACCGCGTTGGGAGGCGGCACGCTCGGCCCCGCCGCCGCTCGGACCGCGCCCGGCGCGAACGTAGCCCGCAGCGACGGCGGCGTCGCGGCGTCGACGGACCCGCGCATCCGTGCCGGCCGGCGTCCGCGCGGTGTCGTGCGCGTGGCGGGGGTCTGAGCAGACCTGGCCTGACGCCGCGCGCGGAGTTCCTCACGGTTAGTGAGGCGCATCAGATAGCCGTTCCCTGTGGCCTGAAAGTTCAGATCTCCGAAGCGGATCTCGAACCCGGCCGGGAGGGGGTCCGAGCTACCCATGCAGTAGCGTGTAGCACGATACTCGGTGCGAATCACCATGGAGGGAGTTGGTGAAATGACCTTAGGCGCTCGTTTGCCCCACGGTGGGCGCCAACTGTCGGTGCGGAATATGGTCCCGACACTAACCAGTAGATAGCGCCTAGGTCTATCCCTCAATGGTCGATGCCAAGCAACAAATGACACAAGGTTTTATCCCGGTTCCCGCCGAGGGGGCCGTACGTCCCGGCCAGGGGCGTGCTCGCGGCACTATATTGCTCGGCACCGGGGTGCTTGTAGTGGGGCAAGTACAAGCAAGGCGGGGAGAGGAAGCGTGGCTTCCAAGTCCCCGGGAGAGTGGCCGAAGATGTTGTGGGAGAATAAGGGGAGTGAGTGCACGGTGTGTTGTGTTGAACCGAGCTTGCTCCCCCCCGCGGCGGGGGCTCGCCTCCCCCTTTTATAGGCCAAGGGGGCGGCGAGTTACATGCACGCCGCGCTATCCGGCTACGTGGGGGTGCACGTCGTGCTACGCTATAGAGCGGGCGGCCGTCCGGACGATCTTCGCTACGATCCGGCCATGATGGCCTACCCCGTACCCGAACGGTGGCGGTTCGAGGGTAGGAGGGCGGCGGATGGTGGTGGCGTCCTCTCGATAGGCTTCGAGAGAGGTGTCGATGATGGCCGGCACGGGGCACGGGAGCGGGCGACCCGGCGTTCCTTCCCAATGCGCTCCGCGGTAGTGGAGTGGTTGCCGCAGCCGCCGGCGTGCGCCCGCACGCGTGGGTACGGCGGCCGCGGCCGTTACGGATGGACCGGGATGGCCATCCACCGCCTAGCGCTCCTCACCTAACCTCGTAGGGTCACGGGAAAGTGAAATCGAGGGTGCGCCCGGCCCCCCTTCGAGGGTCGGGCGCGTTAGCCGTACCGTAGTGGGCGCGCGGTGTCACGGACCGACACCGGCCGCAGCCGCACGTCCATCCCCACGGGGGCGGGGATGGGCTCCTCCCCGGGGAGTTGGTGCGGCGGCACCGGGCGCAAGCCCCCGCGCATGATGGCGCCGTCCCCGCGGCGTCGTGGCGTTAAATGCCCGTGTACGGGGCCGGCGCACGCGTGCGGGGCGCCCGTGAGCGTGGCGGGCCCCGCCCGAGGGCGGAACGGACCCTCGAGCGGGACGAGACCCGCTCGAGGGGGGAGTGAGCCCTCGAGCGGGGCGGGACCACTCGTGGGGGGAGTCGCCCCTCGAACGGGGCGGAACCTACCCGAGGGGGGAGCGCGCCCTCGAGCGAGGCGGGCCTCGCTCGAGGGGACTCCTAAGAGGGCCGTCTTGGTGGGCCGTCGGGGTCCGGCGTGGGGCCGTGCCCCGCATGGTTAGTCACCCGCATGGTTAGGCTTAGCGTGTTTCGATGCGGGATTTAAGTGAGGGTTTCCCCATTGTTTAAGGGGACCCCTAGGGCGGTCCCCGACAGCATTGCATCCAAGAAGTAGGCGAGGCGATCTTCAGAGGAAGCAGGCGAGGCGGGCATGGCAATGTCACCGTTAGTTGGCTCAACAAGGTTCGTTGAGACGCTCTCCTGAACCGCAGCTGTGGTTGATGGTGGGGAAGTGTCCGACGTTGGCTCGATTGCCCTCGGTGGTGGAACTGAGAAGCAGCGCCTCGGAGCGAGGTCCTGACGAGACGCCGTGGTCCGCAGCCGTGCGGGTCGCGAAGACTGGTGAGGCAGGACCTTGGTCCAACCGTCACTGTCAGGCGGGGAGAAGCGTCGGTGACGAGGCAGGTGAGCGACGACGTCAGGCACCCACGGCCCAAGACGTTGGTGCACCGGGATGCGGTCGCCCACCGCGCCCTGAGCACACAGACGCCCAGATCGGGAAGGAGGGGGCATACGCCTGCCATCCCGTCCGCGGAGCGGGAGGCCGATGACGAGGTCCGGCGGCTGGCGACCCCTCCTCTTGGACTGCCGTGGGCGACCCACGACCAACTCCGTCGTCCCGCGCTAGCGGTTTCTACGCCGGCCACGACTATCCGTCCAGGGTGGTGGAGAGGGTAGCCGTCGGCCCCACTGATGAGGGCACGTGCGGTGCCCACCCTCACCACGTGGAGGCACCACCATAATAGAGCAGAGGGTGGGCATCGGAGCTGTCGCCGACGCATCGACCTGCGCCACGGCCGAAGTTGAGGCAGGGGCGGTCACCTTCAGTGGCCGCAGTAGGATGTCGCGGTAAGTCGGGGAGCAGTCGAAGAGGGGTGGGGAGTCGTCACTGCAGCGGAGGGCCTTCCCCCGACCGCCGGAATGGCTGCGAGGGAGGAAAGAAGCGACATCCGGGGAGAGAGGTGTAGGCGATGGTGGGTCGTTGGCGGAGGAGAGGATGGACGCGGGCGCAAGCGCCCGAGCGGCCAACGACGGGGTGGTGGTGGTGGATGGAGGCCCTGGCGGTAGATCTCGAGAGGGTGATGGGTAGGGCGCCACTTGAGACAACGAGGGGGAGGCAGACGAGGTCGACGCGGAGGTGTGGATCGACGCGACGACAGCGACGGGGGAGGTGACTGGCACAGGCGAACCGGCCACGGCAACCAGCGGCGTGGAGGGGCTAGCCGCGGCAGTCGGGGTGGTGGCCGCGCCCATCGTGAAGGGGCCGACCTCGGCGGCGAGCGAATCATCGGACGGTGGCACCTCCTCATCGAGGCAGTCCTCATCTTCAAGCTCCTCATCGCCCAGGAGTTCCACATTGAGCACGACGCAGACCAGAGGACGTCGGAGGAGGGCGGACAGGGGCTGCGACGGTGCAACTCGCCGACGGGCCGCTGGACGGGTCGTGGTAGGCGGAGCTCGATTGTCACACCCGGATTTAAGGGCGAATCCGAATGCATAAAATACATGTGCACCAGGATCAAGTTACACACATGCATCGACTCAGTGAATACCAAAAACAGTGCCAAAAGCGTATAGAGAGTATTAAACATTTATTACATGACCAAATGTCTTAAAATCGTAACAAAAGCGAGTACTAGCAGTGGAAAAGGGCGTCTCCACAGGCAGCTGACTGGTGGCACGCTCGCCTAGAAACCATCAAACTCTCCAGGAAAGTCTTCAAAGCGTCCGTCTGAGCAGCAACCGGGTTGTGTAGATGCAATATAAAAGAACAACAAGCATGAGCACATGTCGTACTCAACTAGGGAAAACTCTATAACAATATGCAAAGGCTTTATGGTGGAAGCTTGTGGTCGCATAGCAGGTCAGCATTTTAGTTGGTCGAATTTTATTAAGCAAGTTGAATTACTAGCAAATGTAAGTTTATACCAACCCAGAGATTAACATAAGCATCATCATCATAAACAAAAGTAAATGCAACACGTTTAGTCCATCTTCCATAGTTTACTCATGTGAGGGTCCAGGCCGCCCTTGACCGTGGGCACGGCTAACTAGTTAGTTTTACACTCTGCAGAGGTTGTACATATTTACCCACAAGTCGCGTAAAAGTCCCGAAGGACTTTAGACCCAACCATGCGATGTCGGCCAGGCATCATACCACACTACCGAGGTGTGAATGCATAGGGACGCTACGAGGTCTTTACGAAGATCCCCTAGTGCAGGTTGCCCGCTAGCTGCCTGGCGAGTACCGTGTCTTAGCCAAGCCCAACTCCCCGCCAGAGCAGGTCGCCATCTACCGTCAGCCCCCAGCCCCTTTTAGGTAAAAGCATACCTAACACCAAGTTTTCTAGTTATTCAACCAAGACAGAGCCATATGTCTTGTGGTTGTGCTGTTTTCCTGGGTGGTCGCTCCATGTTCCGATTAACACAGGTGACCTTGTTTAATGAAGGTATAACATAAGTAAAGCAAGACTAACATTGTTATTCATTTAAACCGCCATGTTCCCAAGTTGAGCAACTAAGCAAGGTCTACCCACACATAGACATAAACCCAGGTTGATCAAGGCATAGGAATAAACAAAGCTAGTCAATCCTTAAATAATAGGACCCTTCAATTTAATGCAAAGCAATAATAAATAACAGTGTAATTAAAATGCATGTTGTAATAGGATAACTGGGAATGCAGCAAGGACTTGCCTTCTACCAATGCTTGCTGCTGCTCAAGGTCTTGAAAATCTTCAACTTCATCGTATTCCACGTACGTATCGTCTTCTACGCACCACATCGTTCACATGCAAGCATTCAATGGAATAAAATAAGAAACAATCACCAAACAGTACTAACAAAACAAAACAGCAGCATAAAACTGTTCTACTCGTCGAGACAATCGCGTGGATATAAAGAATGCTAAAAACGGAGCTAAAACGTGTATTATATGGCTAAAACAAGGTACAGGGGCTTTTCTGCAGGAAAACTAAACTTCCAGGGGCTAAACTGCGAGAATCTAAGGGCTAAAACATAATTTTATATAAAAAATCAGGGGCTGCAGTGCAAAACATAAGGCTAGGGCCTCGGGTGCAAAAACCAGGAAAGGCTAGGGTTTAATCCGTAAAGGACATGACCTATCGGTAAGGATTTGTCTATGGTGGAAGGACCGGCATGCAAAACTTAAAAGAGCAGGGGTTCTTTTGCAAAACTCGCGGTGCAAGGCTGTGTTGACCGGTATTGACCGGGAGCGGGTTGGATCCGGCCCGTCGGATCTAGATCCGACGGCCAGGCCGGAACGCACGCGTGCGAGCGGCGGCGGCCGAACAGACGCGCGCGCGAGCTCGCCGGCGCAACCCCCAATCGGGCTAGGGTGCACGATTCGGAGCGCGGGTTGCACTAAAACGAAGAGCACGACGATAAAAACTCAAAGAAAATGGCGGAGCGACCTTAGGTCCGGTGACGGCAACGCACGGCTCGGCGAGGCGGAGCTTCACGGCGGCGGACCCCGGTGAGAGCGAACGGGGCGGTTGGAGAGAACGACGACGCGTTCAAGCGGCACCGGCGACTTCCCCACGACCGTGCGGTGCTCTGAGGCTGCTCCTCAACGGCGGAATGGCGGCGACGGTGCGGGTTGAGCTCGGCGGCACGGCTAGGGTTGGCGGCGACACTTGGAGCTCTATGGTTAGGGTTCCAGGGGAAAACGGTGTGGCGCGAGGTGGCGGCCTTTATAGGCAAGGGGGCGCGCCTAGGAATGCAGGCCCAGGTAGAGGAGCGGTGCGTGCGCGGGGTGCGGCTTAGACCCGTGCGGCCTCCGGCTCGGTGCAGCGGTGCAAGGAAGGTGATGACGGGCGGGGCCCGCTTGTCAGCGACCGAAGAGAGGTGAGGCGAGGTTGGGCCGGTGCTGGGCTGCTGCTGGGCTGGAAGAGAAACCAGGCTGTGAGGCGCGGGGTGCAACGGCGACCGGGCGGTGGAGTTGAGGGACCTCTGCCAGACTTTGCGAGCTGGGTTGCGTAGAGAACAGGAAAAGGGAGGGAGGGAAAAAGAAAGGTTTTGCTGATTTCAAAAGGAGATCAAGCATTTGAATTCAAATCCAAATTTGAATTCAAACAACCAAAATAAATGCACCAGCATGAATGCAACAAACATAAAGCCACAAATTTAATTTGGAAAAACAAATATTGCTTTGTTTTTTTCCTTTACTATATTCCCTGTAAAGAATTAAATGTTGGGAAAAAATTTAAAATTAAGACAAAATCGTTGTTTAAATTTTCATCCTATTCACATCCTGAAATTTGGAAATTTCAGGGTGTGACATCGATCTCCGCGTACGGGGCACGAGAAGGGGCAAGGAGTGGATGAGTGGAGAGAGCACGTGGATTTTATTAAAATTTTGCTAGAAACCTTGCTCATATGTAAGGATTATAAGGTTTTATTTAACTTTCATCATTTAATTATTTTATTAATTAAATTAATGAACTATAGGAGTTTATTATTGCATTCACGCTGGAGCACTATTTTTGTTTGGTGGAATTCAAATCAGTGTTTGAATTCAGTTGTTTGATCTCTTTTGAAAAATGGCAAAACCTTTCCTTTTTCCATCAAACTTTTCTTTTTTGTTTTTGGTCCGCCTCTGGTTTCAGCAAGTTAGCTAGAAGTCCGGCGCCACCCCATGTTTTCCTCAGCGGTCCAGCTCTGGCCCAGCACAGCCCGCGCCGTGTCCCTCCTCCCGTAGTTGCTGCCAGGTGGGACCACATCGTCATCACCTTCCTCCGGCCGTACCGCACCGAATCGGACCCGATGCCAACTGGGCTTGGTGTCCGTGCCGCACGCTGTCCCTAGCCGTGGACCCGCGCAACAAGGCCACCTCCATCTTCTATAAAGGGCGCCGCCGCACCTGAAGCTCTCTTTTCCCTGAAACCCTAGTAGCCCCTGCTCAGCCGCCGCCGGTGTCCTAACCCTAGCTAAAGGCTACCGACGTCGATCTCTGGCTCCATCGCCTCTCCGCCGGCGTGAAGCAGATCTGGAGTATCGCCAGGAGGTGAGAAGGCCGGCAGTGCCTCTTGTGGGCATCCTTCTGACCCGCATCGCTGGCAATGGCTCGCCGGAGCTGTTGCTCAATCGCCGCCCGCGTTCCTGAGTTGTGCGTCGTCGTCGTCGCACGAACTGCTGCGCAAACCCCGTAGATGTGTTCGCATGGTCCTCAGCTAGCTCCTGTAACACCTCAGGTGTTTAAATACCATTAGTTAGTGCTAATGACTCTCTTAATTAAGTCAAAACACCTTTGTGGTCAAAGCTTGGTCAAACACTAGCTTGAACCCTAGTCAAACCCCATGTCACTCCTTGTCATTCTGGAACTTTTGCCACGTTCTCCAAATTTCACCTAAACACTTCAAATTTTACCAATATAAAAGTTGTCAAGTTTTTTGAGGGACACAACTTTCATGTTGGATGTCATTTCAAATTTTGAGCAGAAAAGGGTGAAAAACTTAGTCAACTGCAGTTTTTACTATTCATCTGCGCTCTGCAAAACCCAAACTTTGCTTGGCGTTCCTGCTCAAACCGTCGAGAAAAACATAGGACGACCTTTGCAAATATTGTAGAGGGAAGTCTCATCTACAACTTTCGTATCTAGCGTTTTTGTCGCACAATTCAACTTTTTGAAGAACCGTGCAGTCAAAGTCGCGTTGACCGGCTGAAATGCTGCTCGGCCGCGCTCTAAAGCGCTGCCCGCGCGCCGGCGCCCCCGCCGGCTTGGTCGTGCCGCGCGCCGCGCACGGGGAGCCGCGCTTGCCTCGGCGTCTGTGCAGGCTCGTTCCCCACCGCCTCGAGGTCAGGGCCGTCGGTTCCCCTCCGCGCCGACCTTCTAGGGACGCGTGCCACATCTTCGTACCACATTGTACCGCCGCCGTGCTTTGCCCAGGGGTCCTTCGCCTGCGCCCCTGCGCACGCAGGCCGATGTCAGTTGCCGTACCATGGCATTGAAGCCTTGCGTCCTGTCGCTGCACCCTGCCTATAAAGGCCGCGCATCGTCCATCACCGCGCAAGCCGCGCGCGCCCGCCGCCCCGCGCGCGCGCCGTCGGGGAGCCACCCCTTCCGTGGCCAATACCGCCGCAGCCGACACTTCTCGCACCCGCCCTAGACCCCCTACAACCTCCCCGTGCCACCCTCGTCTCGTCCCAGGCTGGGAGCTCGCCGGAGCAGAGCATCGCCGCGGCTGTGCTCCCTGTGCGCCGTCGGCCGGCCAGCTGCCGGTGCTCCTCCACCCATCTGCGGCCATAAATAAATAGTAGGTGAGCCCCTCGTCCTTCCCACCCCTTCCCCGACCAAAACCGCCACCGGAGCCGCCCAATTTTGGCCGGAGCCGCCGCCTCCATGGCCAAGGACCCAATTGCGTCTCCCTCATTCTTTCCAGGGTCTTTTTCGTGAATCAGGGACCTATCTATAATAGAGACAAAAGTTCCAGGGGCCTGCCGGTAAAACCAAATCATAAATAGTAAAGTGCTTTTGTCGAAAATTTGAAAATTCATATAAAATCGTAGAAAAATCAGAAAAATGCAAACCCAATTTTGTTGGATTCTTTGTGAAAAATCCTACAAAGTTTGCAAAGCACTACCATACTTTTTCCTGATAGTTTTTGCAAATGTGAAAAACCTAGATCTGTGATATCTCAAAATCCATGAATTCTCTGTACCTAATTTTTGGATATGTTGTGTGTTAGGTTATGTCTAGCTCCTGAACCAAAATTGCGCAAAGTTATGTTGTAAATCTTTCTATATAAATTGTTTTCTATTTATGCAGAATCTGTGCAAATGATTTTTGTAGCTAAAAATAATTAAGTTTTTGTGCCCAACTTCTGAATGCTGTCTTTTTATGCCAAAATGCACCTCTGGTGAATTAATCACAATTTTATAATTATCAGGAATATTTATTCTTGAAATAAACTTGTTTTTCTTTGTAATTTCATAAGTCAAGTTTCATAATAGTTCTAAGTGTATATGCTGCATCCCTAGGTTAGTTTTGGACCATATCACATGTGTGAGAAAGTTAGGATCATTTTGATGTGTATTTATTTTTGTATGCATTTCTCATGTTTGGGTGACGAGCTTTTGTTATTTTGGTATAATTAAATTCATATCTCTCCTAAGTGTGCATGTGGGTGCAGTGGATTGTATAGGTTTCGAAATGCTTCGTAACACATCCCACTGAATTTTATTAAATAATTTTATGAATAAAAGCTATGGAAGCCTTTTAAAAGATTAATATTAAAATGAATTGGAAAAAACATCAACTACTCATATAAAGACCCTATGTGTGTGATGTAAATCATTTTAAAATGATAAAGATCAACCCCTTGTTGTTTGCGAAAGCTAAATTATTTTATTTACATAAAATATGTACACAATCATTATCAAAAAGAATAAATAATAAAACACAGTAAGAAATTACTTTAGTAGAAAGATTATACCAAGGTGTGTTTGTTAAGGTGAATATGGCCAACCATACTCTTCATGGTTGTCATATGTTGTTTGTAATTAATTAAATTAAAGATCGTCAATTAAATCTTGCATTTGCACCCTCGTGTAGATCTTTCCGACGGTAGCTGTACGCGTGTGCCGGAAGGAGGAGACGGAGGAGCTGATGGAGACGTGCACCACGTCGTTGTAGAGCAAGACCTAGACCAAAGTCCAGAAGGGCCCAAGGCCAACCTTGCCACCGAAGGCAAGCCCCAGATCATTAACCCTGTTTCTAAAATTTATGCAATTATCATTGCTATGATTGTGCATTTACGTTTCAGGAGTTGAATGAAACCCTAGATGCAAGATCCTTAGGTACCTCTGTTCTTTTACTTGTATGCTAAGTCGATAGCTGCTATGCTATAGGACCTGGTAGAAGTCGGGTGATGTTCGTCACTCGCGAGAATAGGTTCTTATGTTGGAATCATAAGATCATTATAAATGGATTGCTCGTGGTAAGAGCATGGGATTTGGGCTCCGGTCCAGTGGCTTTGGTGGGCTAAGCTTTTGAACGTACTGAACACTTGTCGGGAATGGGACCGGTAAGCGGTACCCGATTGACGCAAAGCAAGGAAACCTTTCCCTACTACACCCGGGGCATAGAGATGTGTCCCCCTACTTGCAATAGTGTGGTACCTGCGTGAGTGTTGACGTTCGTGTGTGGGAGAGCCAGTAAGCCTTGTACCAGGGAATGTGGGTTCCGATCCCGAGCCGAAGATCGACGGGAACCACCTGGTCGGTGTATACCCCGTTTCGTTTTTGTCAGACCTTCTCGGGGTATGCATTCTTCCGTGTGTTTAGGTCCACCTTGCAAGGTTATAAACCAATCGATTGTCGGCCTCTCACCGTTATCCGAGACTGCTTAATCAACTGGCCATGATATCCCTTAATGATGGATTTTGGTGAATATTGTTGTATGAATTAATTGCTTGTACAATTCTTGATTGAATTATTTGGCACACTTAGAAATGGTAATCAACTAGAACTTGTGCTAAAATATTGAAAGTAAGGACCTACTCTTTGTTGCTTTTCAGCAAAAGAACACTACCAGCCAAAAAGCCTCTCATGTTTAGAGTTTGGTGATGTAGTTATCACCCGACGGTTAAGTCTTGCTGAGTATTAGTATACTCAGCCTTGCTTTAAAACTGTTGTTGCAGGTGTTGATGACCGGGTGGATGATGACCATTGATGACATCACGGATGGCCTGCTGTGATGTTTACCATTGCGCTAGATTATTTTATTTCCGCTGTTTAAAACTCTGAACCTTTACCTTCAAGTCATGAACAAAGATTTGTAATAATTAAACCCTTCGGGGCAGATTTGTGTTAATTAGTGTAGTGTACTCTGGCCTCGCCTTCGCGTGAGTTTTAATGCATATTGTCGATCCTTTGTTGATATCCAAGTGATTTACCGGGCGTTAACCCGACAACTAACGACAAGATGATACTTTATTATTGCTTAATGACCAAAGTGGATTGGTTTCGGCAATAGTACGATATTTTCCTGGGCGGGTTGTCACAGCTGGCATCAGAGCGGTTATATGCACTAGAGTTTAATTAACAACCTTAATCTCTGGTTTTTGAATAAAACATGCCAAAATTGGTTGTGTTTGCAAAATGCGATGGATCGTTAAGGATGGAAATAGACCGAGAGGCCCTAGAGGGAATTTTTGGGTTCTTTCAGGTGGCTTATTAATCTATGGTTTATCTTGCTAACTTCTAGCACATTTTACTTTATGTCAGACTTACATTCTTGCACAACCAAACTAGATGAGCCACGTGTTTTATACGTGTGTTGTACCGCATCACGGGAATTGCGAGGGTTGATGGAGTGATCCATTCCACGGATCCCAGCTTCGCGTCTGGTCTTGAGTTGTGTTGTCGCCACGTGTTTTATACGTGTGCATTTCGCATATCAAATATGCGAGGCAAGGATACACTCCATTCAAACAGAGGGTGTCTGAGGTTGGATGCTGTCCATGCAGCGGCTTAACGCATGGATGTTGTTTCTATAGTGAACGATAATGTATGTGGACGCTTTCATGAGTGCTGGCATGAAAGGATCGTTGTGTTCTGTGATCTTCTGCAGGTACACTAACCACGTTCGTAAGTCGCTAAGTGAGTACCGATAGTCTCGACTAGTTATTATAGGGAGAAACGTAATCGTTGCCTTGCCACCGGCACTAACTTCGATTTTGGCTTGATTGTTTGGTGAGGAAGAATAGGTCGTTCCTGCATCATGTTGAAAACCTGCTAAAAAAATCACATGTGTTGTTCTCCTTAAATAAGGATAATAATACCAACAATTACAAATTTTAAACCGAATCTAAAGTTTCGTCGTTGGACCCGCAAGTTGACCCTGTGGTCGTGATCTTTTCTCAGACCTTTCTGCAGAGTTTCCGTATAGGTGATCCACACCCAAGTGCTCCCTATCTATCCAAAGCCTTGCCGAGAAATCTTTTCATGATCATAGGTTTTCAAATCGCAAGCTATGCTCAAATAGTAAAGCTAGGTCTTGCCTTTTTTCCGGAACACGTCACTCCGAATCTTGCACCTTTACACCTTGTTCCTGACTCATCTAGCTTAACCCTTGAATGCCAAGTTTTGTCTCCGAACTTGCAAAGTTGCCAAAAAATTTTGAAATTTTTTATTGGGAACTTTGGTTTTGGAAGTTGAAACTGCCAGTTCGACGCAGTGCGGCTGTCTCGAGTCTGACTATTTGGTCAATTTGAGTTTTCGTCGTACATGTTCTACTTGTTGAACAAGCTTACGAATGTGTAACTTATGAAAACTCAAATTTTTCAGATGGTGGGCTCGACACGCAGCACTCCGAATGGTTTCAGTGATTCCAGTGGCCGCAACCAGCCGCCACCACCACCGGACCCGACAGCAGTGGCTACCCAAACCGAGATGATGCGCCAAATTCTTCTATACCTGCAGCAGCAATCGCAGCAGCAACAGCCCCATGGGAATCGAATTGATGCTCAAGTTCAAGTAACCGAGTACAAGCACTTTCTGGATATGAATCCCCCGCAGTTCAATGGGACGGAAGAACCCCTAGATGTTGATGCCTGGATTCGGGCCATTGAAGCCATGTTCGCGGTGTTTACCTTACCATGTTCAGAAGGACGCAAGGCTAAATTCGTGGCATTGCAGCTTCGTGGTTCTGCTTTAATGTGGTGGGAACACTACAAATCCATGCAACAGCCTGAGTATGAAATCACTTGGGGAGAATTCAAAAAGGCTTTCAGAGACCATCACCTTCCTAAGGCACTTACCGATAGGAAAATGAGAGAGTTATTGGCTCTCAAGCAAGGGACAAACACGGTGTACCAATACGCGCAGAAGTTTAATAACCTCTGCCAGTATGGAGGATATCATGTGGATACAGACAAGAAGAAGATGGAGCTTTTTCGCGAAAGTCTGAATAGTAAACTGGCTGAACGGCTGAACTTGGTAAAATTTGACAGCTACCCCATGCTAGTGAATAAAGCTATCTCCCAGGAAGATGCCATGAAAAGGGCCCAAGTCGAGAGGAAAAGAAAGGCTAACTCCATGCTCAATAATGTGTAGTGTTGCAAGATACGCATTATGCGGAAGACTTTCTCAGACTTCCAGCAGGTTTCACAGTCGGAAAGGTTAGTGGCTAAGTTGTCCCAGGATCGGACTCCAGAAAATCTTCACCTTCCCAACACTCAACAGTCGACTCCCAAGCCTATTGTACCTAGTCCTAATGGTAGCAGTGGGTGTTGTTGTTTCAAGTGTGGTGAACCAGTACACTTCGCCAGGGCATGCCTGCAACCGTGCCAGACCAACAGGCAGCACCAGTTAACTCAGCCTAATCAGAGACAAGTTTCCAAAACCATCAACAAGGGCAAGAAGAAGATTGCTCAAGCCAGGAAGGGCAGACTCAGTTTCACTTCTGTGGGTGGCATTCCAGAAGGAGCACCAGTAATGATGGGCACATTCTCTATTCGAGGCAAACCTATCCGTGTGTTGTTTTGATTCTGGTGCTACCCATAGTTTCGTGAATGGAAAGACGCTGAGCAAAGTAGGACTGAACTCATGCAACACCAATGAAGCATTTACGATTAAAACAGCGGGAGGGAACATGTCTTCTAAGTTGGTGGCTAGGGGAGTACCCATGGAATTAGGCAGCAAAACCATTGACACGGACCTTATCATTTTGGGATTAGAAGGCATTGATGTCATTCTAGGAATGGACTGGATGAACCGGCATAAGGTAGTACGGGATATTTCAGAGAGAATGGTAGAGATCAACTCACCGATCATTGGAGCCACGACTCTATACCTACCTTTCAAAGATGGTGTGAATCCTTGTTCTTATGTGGTAATCACATCTCAGCTGGAAGAAATTCCAGTGGTTCGAGAGTTTGCGAATGTTTTTCCCGATGAATTGCCGGGTATGCCACCCGACAGGGATGTCGAGTTTGTCATCGAACTCCAGCCTAGCACAGCTCCTATCTCCAAAAGACCTTACCGCATGCCACCCAAGGAATTGGCAGAATTGAAGACCCAACTTCAAGAGTTGCTAGATAAGGGTTATATTCGCCCAAGTTCTTCACCTTGGGGTTGCCCAGCTTTATTTGTGAAGAAGAAAGATGGTAGCTTGAGGTTATGTGTGGATTACCGACCTCTCAATGCGGTAACAATCAAGAATAAATATCCATTACCCCGCATCGATGTTCTTTTCGATCAGTTGGCTGGAGCCAAAGTTTTCTCCAAGATTGATCTTCGATTAGGGTACCATCAAATAAAGATCAGGCCATGTGATATTCCCAAGACAACTTTATCCACCCAATACGGTCTTTATGAGTATTTGGTGATGTCCTTTGGTCTTACCAATGCACCTGCTTATTTCATGTTTCTCATGAATTCTGTATTCATGACGGAGCTGGACAAGTTTGTAGTGGTATTCATTGATGACATCTTAATCTATTCCAAGAATGAAGAAGAACATGCAGAACATCTCCGAATTGTTTTGCAACGTTTGCGAGATCACAAGCTTTATGCAAAGTTCTCCAAATGTGAATTTTGGTTAGATAGTGTGAAATTTTTGGGGCACACTATTTCCAAGGAAGGCATATCTGTAGATCCTAGCAAAGTACAAGAGGTTATGGATTGGAAACCACCCAAGACCGTACATCAAATCCGAAGTTTTCTGGGTTTAGCAGGCTATTATCGTCGTTTCATTCCGGATTTTTCCAGGATCGCTAAACCTATGACTGAACTATTAAAGAAGGGAGTCAAGTTTGTGTGGAGCGAAGATTGTGAAAAAGCTTTCCACACATTGAGGCAACATCTGACTACAGCCCCAGTGCTAGTGCAGCCGGATAATTCTAAACCGTTTGAAGTCTTTTGTGATGCTTCGGGTACTGGTCTCGGTTGTGTTCTCATGCAAGAAAATCGAGTCATTGCCTATGCCTCATGATCGCTTCGACCCCATGAAGTGAATTACCTGACCCACGATCTTGAGTTAGCAGCGGTTGTTCATGCTCTCAAGATTTAGAGGCATTATCTTATGGGAAACCGTTGTAATATCTTCACCGATCACAAGAGTCTTAAGTACATCTTCACCCAATCAGAATTGAATATGAGGCAGAGAAGATGGTTGGAATTGATAAAAGACTATGATCTAGAAGTACACTATCATCCCGGAAAAGCCAATGTTGTTGCATATGCGCTTAGCCAAAAGGTTCACTACAACTGCTTAACCGTGGAGTCATATAGTGAGACTTTGTGTGAAGACTTGAGGAAGCTCCGACTGGAAATTGTGGAGCAAGGAAATCTGAATGCTATCTCTTCTAAGTCCAATCTATATGACAATTGTTTTGGCTCAACTCAATGATGAAGGCGTCCAGCTAATAAAACAGAAATTAGCAGAAGAAGACCCCAAATATAGTTGTTTCCACAAGGATGCAAAAGATGTGGTGTGGTTTGAGCAACGTCTCATAGTTCCTGTTGATCCGGAACTCCGAAAGGAAATTTTCGACGAAGCTCATCTTTCCAAATTCTCTATTCATCTCGGGAGCACCAAAATGTATCAAGATTTGAGGAAAAACTTTTGGTGGTCAAACATGAAGGTTGACATAGCCAAATATGTGGCAGAGTGTGATACTTGTCATTGAGTCAAAGCCAGCCATTTGAAATCAACCGGTGTACTTCAACCGTTGACTATACCTTTGTGGAAGTGGGATGACATAAGTATGGATTTTATAGTGGGTTTACCCCTGACTGCCAGAAAGAAGGATTCTATCTGGGTTATAGTGGACCGACTGACCAAGACTGCTCATTTCATCGCAGTGCACACCACTTACTCTGTCCAAGATTATGTAGAACTCTATATCGATCAAATTGTGCGCCTGCACGGGATTCCCAAGACCATTGTTTCTGATCGAGGTACTCAATTTGTGGCTCGTTTCTAGGAACAATTGCATGAATCTTTGGGAACCAAATTGATTCGTAGTTCAAGTTATCATCCTCAGACCGATGGTCAGACTGACGAGTCAATCAAATTGTGGAAGACATGCTGAGAGCAAGCATCATGCATTTTGATAAGAGTAGGGACAAGTGTCTATCTTTGGCAGAATTCTCTTATAACAATAGTTATCAAGCTAGTTTGAAGATGGCACCATTTGAAGCTCTTTATGGACGAAGATGCCGAACTCCTTTGAATTGGTCAGAAGCCAGGGAGCGAATGCTCTTTGGTCCAGATTTAGTTAAAGACGCAGAAGAGAAGGTGGAAGTGATCAGAGAAAACTTGAAGTTGGCTCAAATGAGACAAAAGAGTTACCATGACAAAGGGACAACACCCCGACACTATGACGTGGGTGATTACGTATACCTCAAGGTTTCACCGACCAAAGGTGTGCAGAGATTTGGCGTCAAAGGGAAATTAGCCCCACGTTACATTGGCCCATATAAGATCATCGAGGTATGTGGACCAGTCACTTATCGTATCCGACTTCTAGATCGATTCTCGGCTGTGCACAATGTGTTTCATGTGACACAATTGAAGAAAGGTGTGAAGGTACCCGAGACAGAGATAACTGCGGAAGCTAATGCTTGGATCGAGCCCAATTTTTCACTGGTCGAGCATCCGTTGAGAGTGCTAGAACAAAAAGAAAGAAAAACTAGGAGACATACTACGAAGATGTACAAAATACAATGGAGCCACCATACTGAAGAAGAAGCTACTTGGGAGACCGAGCACTTCCTCAACACCAAGTATCCGGGTTTCCTTCAATCTCGAAACAGTAAGAACCTTACCCCTACCTTTGTTGTTAATTTCCGAATCTCGGGACGAGATTCCTTTTAAGGGGGGTAGGCTGTAACACCTCAGGTGTTTAAATACCATTAGTTAGTGCTATGACTATCTTAATTAAGTCAAAACACCTTTGTGGTCAAAGCTTGGTCAAACACTAGCTTGAACCCTAGTCAAACCCCTTGTCACTCCTTGTCATTCTGGAACTTTTGCCACGTTCTCCAAATTTCACCTAAACACTTCAAATTCTACTAATATAAAAGTTGTCAAGTTTTTTGAGGGACACAACTTTCATGTTGGATGGCATTTCAAATTTTGAGCAGAAAAGGGTGAAAAACTTGGTCAACTGCAGTTTTTACTATTCATCCGCGCTCTGCAAAACCCAAACTTTGCTTGGCGTTCCTGCTCAAACCGTCGAGAAAAACATAGGACGACCTTTGCAAATATTGTAGAGGGATGTCTCATCTACAACTTTCGTATCTAGCATTTTTGTCGCACAGTTCAACTTTTTGAAGAACCGTGCAGTCAAAGTCGCGTTGACCGCCTGAAATGCTGCTCGGCCGCGCTCTAGAGTGCCGTCGGCACGCGCGGCGCCCGCCGGCTTGGCCGCGCCGCGCGCCACGCACAGGAGCCGCGCTTGCCTCGGCGTCCATGCGGGCTCGTTCCCCACCGCCTCGAGGTCGTGGGCCGCCGGTTCCCCTCCGCGCCGACTTTCTAGGGACGCGTGCCGCATCTTCGTACCACATCGTACCGCCGCCGCGCATTGCCCAGGGGTCCTTCGCCCGCGCCCCTGCGCACACATGCCGACATCGGTCGCCGTACCGCGGCATTGAAGCCGGCGTCCCGTCGCCGCGCCCCCGCCTATAAAGGTCGCGCATCGGCCATCACCACGCAAGCCGCAGCGCCTGCCGGCCCTGCCAGTGAGCGCCGTCTGGGAGCCGCCCCTTCCGACCAATACCGCCGCAGGCCGACGCTTCTCGTAGCCGCCCTAGACCCCCTACAACCTCCCTGTGCCGCCCAAGTCTCATCCTAGGCCGGGAGCTCGCCGGAGCAGAGCATCGCTGCGGCCGTGCTCCCTGTGCGCCGCCGGTTGGCCAACTGCCGGTGCTCCTCCGCCCATCTGCGGCCACAAATCGACAGTAGGTGAGCCCCTCGCCCTTCCCCACCCCTTCCCCGGCCAAAACCGCCACCAGAGCCGCCCAATTTTGGCCGGAGCCGCCGCCTCCATGGCCAAGGACCCAATTGCGTCTCCCTCATTCTTTCCAGGGTCTTTTCGTGAATTAGGGACCTATATGTAATAGAGACAAAAGTTCCAGGGGCCTGCCGGTAAAACCAAATCTCAAATAGTAAAGTGCTTTTGCTGAAACTTTGAAAATTCGTAGAAAATCGTAGAAACATCAGAAAAATGCAAACCTAATTTTGCTAGATTCTTTGTGAAAAATCCTACAACTTTTGCAAAGCACTGCCATACTTTTTCCTGATAGTTTTTGCATGAAAAATAGAAATGTGAAAAAACCTAGCTCTGTGATATCTCAAAATCCATGAATTCTCTGTACCTAATTTCTGGATACGTTGTGTGTTAGGTTATGTCTAGCTCCTGAACCAAAAAATTGCACAAAGTTATGTTGTAAATCTTTTTATATAAATTGTTTTCTATTTATGCAGAATCTATCTAAATGATTTTTGTAGCTAAAAATAATTAAGTTTTTGTGCCCAACTTCTGCATGCTGTTTTTATGCCAAAATGCACCTCTGGTGAATTAATCACAATTTTATAATTACCAGGAATATTTATTTTTGAAATATGCTTGTTTTTCTTTGTAATTGCATAAGTCAAGTTTCATAATAGTTCTAAGTGTATATGCTGCATCCCTAGGTTAGTTTTGGACCATATCACATGTGTGAGAAAGTTAGGATCATTTTGATGTGTATTTATTTTTGTATGCATTTCTCATGTTTGGGTGACGAGCTTTTGTTATTTTGGTATAATTAAATTCATAGCTCTCCTAAGTGTGCATGTGGGTGCAGTGGCTTGTATAGGTTTGGAAATTCTTCATAACACATCCCACTGAATTTTATTAAATTATTTTATGAATAAAAGTATGGAAGCCTTTTAAAAGCTTAATATTAAAATGAATTGGAAAAATCATCAACTACACATATAAAGACCCCATGTGTGTGATGTAAATCATTTTAAAATGATAAAGATCAACCCCTTGTTGTTTGCGAAAGCTAAATTATTTTATTTACATAAAATATGTACACAATCATTATCAAAAAGAATAAATAATAAAACACTGTAAGAAATTACTTTAGTAGAAAGATTATACCAAGGTGTGTTTGTTAAGGTGAATATGGCCAACCATACTCTTCATGGTTGTCATATGTTGTTTGTAATTAATTAAATTAAAGATCGTCAATTGAATCTTGCATTTGCACCCTCGTGTATATCTTTCCGACGGTAGCTATACACGTGTGCCGGAAGGAGGAGACGGAGGAGCTGACGGAGACGTGCACCACGTCGTTGTAGAGCAAGACCTGGACCAAAGTCCAGAAGGGCCCAAGGCCAACCTTGCCACCGAAGGCAAGCCCCGGATCATTAACCCTGTTTCTAAAATTTATGCAATTATCGTTACTATGATTGTGCATTTACGTTTCAGGAGTTGAATGAAACCCTAGATGCATGATCCTTAGGTACCTCTGTTCTTTTACTAGTATGCTAGGTCGATAGCTGCTATGCTATAGGACCCGATAGAAGTCGGGTGATGTTCATCACTCGCGAGAATAGGTTCTTATGTTGGAATCATAAGATCTTTATAAATGGATTGCTCATGAGGTAAGAGCATGGGATTTGGGCTCCGGTCCAGTGGCTTTCATGGGCTAAGCTTTTGAACTTACTAAACACTTGTCGGGAATGGGACCGGTAAGCCTAGTACCCGATTGACGCGGCAAGGGAACCTTTCCCTACTACACCTGGGGCACAGAGATGTGTCCCCCTGCTTGCAATAGTGTGGTACCTGCGTGAGTCTGGACGTTCGTGTGTGGGCGAGCCAGTAAGCCTTGTACCAAGGAATGTAGGTTCCGATCCCGAGCCGAAGATCGACGGGAACCGCCTGGTCGGTGTATACCCCGTTTCGTTTTTGTCGGACCTTCTTGGGGTATGCATTCTTCCGTGTGTTTAGGTCCACCTTGCAAGGTTATAAACCAATCGATTGTCGACCACTCACCGTTATCCGAGACTGCTTAATCAACTGGCCATGATATTCCTTTGATAGAATTTGGTGAATATTGTTGTATGAATTAATTGCTTGTACAATTCTTGATTGAATTAGTTGGCAGCCTTAGAAATGGTAATCAACTAGAACTTGTGCTAAAATATTGAAAGTAAGGACCTACTCTTTGTTGCTTTTCAGCAAAAGAACACTACCAGCCAAAAAGCCTCTCATGTCTAGAGTTTGGTGATGTAGTTATCACCTGACGGTTAAGTCTTGCTGAGTATTAGTATACTCAGCCTTGCTTTAAAATTGTTTTTGCAGGTGTTGTCGACCGGGTAGATGACGACTAGTGATGACATCACGGATGACCTCCTGTGATGTTTACCATTGCGCTAGATTATTTTATTTCCGTTGTTTAAAACTCCGAACCTTTACCTTCAAGTCATGAACAAAGATTTGCAATAATTAAACCCTTCAGGGCAGATTTGTGTTAATTAGTGTAGTGTACTCTGGCCTCGCCTTCGCGTGAGTTCTAATGCATATTGTCGATCCTTTGTTGATATCCAAGTGACTTACCGGGCGTTAACCCGGCAACTAACGACATGATGATACTTTATTATTGCTTAGTGACCAAAGTGGATTGGTTTATGCAATAGTACGGTATTTTCCTGGGCGAGTTGTCACAGCTCCAGGGCTAGATCCCGTCCCCTACCTTATCCAAATGCTCAAAAACAAGCAACTCCGACGAGAGCGCCGCCTGTCGCCACCGCTTCATCGGAACCCCGCGCAGCCATCCGATCCAGGATCAACGACTCAGATTACGTCCACCCCGGGGTCAAACCTTCTGATACCGGTCAACACCGGTCAGCCACATGCATTTTGCTAAAGTGACCCCTAGCTTTCCTCGTTTTATGTTTTGGTCCTTCCTCTGTATAAAATCTTTACGGTTTGCTCCTTTTCTTTATGTTTAAACCCTTGTACATTGTACAACTCATATCTTTTGCATTCTAGCTCCATTTTTAGCGTTCTTTATATCCATGTGTCGGGGACAGCCCTAGGGGTCCCCTTAAACAATGGGGGAATCCTCACTTAAAACCCACAAAAGGCCAAAACACAAATCGTCTAACCATGCAGGGAACAGCCCACGCCGCAGGGACTCCGACGGCCCATCGAGGCGGCCCACTTAGAGATCCCCTCGAACAGGCTCCGCCTCGTTCGAGGATGCGTGCTCCTTTCGGGCGGGCTCCGCCCCGTCCGAGGGGTAACACTTCCCTCGAGCGGGCTCCGCCCCGCTCGAGGGCTCACTCCCCCTCGAGCGGGTTTCGCCTCGCTCGAGGGTACGCCCCGCCCTCGGCCGGGGTCCGCCACGCTCGAGGGCGCTCCTCGCGCGTGTGCCGGCCCCCCGTACCCGGGCATTTAACGCCCCGACACGGGGGGGGACGCGCGCCATCATGCGCCGGGGCTCACGCCCGGTGCCGCCGCACCAACTCCCCAGGGAGGAGCCCATCCCCGCCACCGTGGGAAGGGATCGTGCGGCCGCGGCCGGTGTCGGTCCCGTGACACCGTGCGCACGCTCCAAGATGCGGCTAACGCGCCGAGCCCTCGAAAGGGGGCCGGCGCACCCTCGATTCACTTTCTTGTGACCCTACAGGGTTAGGTGGAGGCGCTAGGCCGGTGGACTGCCATCTCTGCCACTGTAATGGCGTGGCCGCCGTACCCGCGCGTGCAGGAGCACGCCTGACGCTGTAGCAACAACCTCCGTGCCCGTGAAGCGCGTCGGGAAGGAACGCCGTTCTGCCAACTCCTGTACTCCGTACAGGCCTGCGTCAGCACCTCTCTCGAGCCCATCGAGGACATCACCGCCATCCGCCGCTCTCCTACCCTCGAACCGCCACCGTTCGGGCACAAGTCGGGGCCATGATGACCGGATCGCCGCAAGGATCGCCCGGACGGCCGCCCACTCTACGCGCATAGCACGTCGCACTTCCCCACGTAGCTAGGTAGCGCGGCGCGCATGTAAACCGCCCTCCCCTTGATCTATAAAAGGGGGAGCGAACCCCCCAACCGCGGGGGGGACACGAGAGAGCGTACAACCGAGCCTTTCACACGCACCACGTACTCACTCCCCAACTCTCCCACAACATCTCCAGCCAGGGACTTGGAAGCCTTGCTTCCTCTCCCGCCTTGCTTGTAGCCGCCCCACTATAGGCACCCCCGGTGCTCAGTAATATAGTGCCTCGAGCACGCCACTGCTGGACGTACGGCCCCCTCGGCCGGAACCAGGATAAAACCTTGTGTCATTTGTTACTTAGCATCGACCATTGAGGGATAGACCTCGGCGTTATCTACTGGTTAGTGTCGGGACCATATTCCGCACCGACAGTTGGCGCCCACCGTGGGGCAAGCGAGCGCCTAAGGTCATTTCGCCAACTCCCTCCATGGTGATCCGCACTGAGTACCGTGGTACACGCTATCGCATGGGTAGCTCGGACCCCTCCCGCCGGGTTCGAAATCCGCTTCGGGGGACCCGAACTTTCGGAGCCACGGGGAACGGCTATCTTATGCGCCTCACCAACCGTGAGGAACTCCGCGCGCGGCGCCGGGAGCCGGGGTCCGCTCGGGCCCCCGCCGCACGCACGACTCGGCGCGCAGCGCCCGCAGCACGGATGCCGCGGGTCCATCGACGCCACGACGCCGTCGTCGCTCGGGACGGCGCTCGCGCCGGGCGCGGTCCGAGCGGCGGCAGCCGAGCGCGCCGCCACTCAAAGTGGCGCGCCCACCGTCACGACAACCGCCACCGCCCCAGCGGGACTGCGCGCGGTCTCCGGACCGCGCATCCCCATTGGGCTGCGTGGCGCTACGTCGGCCTACAACGCCAATGTCAACACCACGATGCGCAGGGTTCCACCTGGCCGCCACGTCTTCGTCGCCAGGGGTCCCGGCGCCTCAGCAGGAGACGAATCGTCCCTGGGCTCCGTCGACACGTTACCACCCGCCAACCGCCACGGGTACGCGGAGTGGGACTTCTCCGGCGTCCGACCCGGTTGCGTTCGGCGTTTCCTAGACGCCGCGGACCTGCGGTTCGGCTACTCCGACGACTCCAAAGACACGGGAGCTACGACCCCGCGCGGGAGTGCTACGCCGTCATCACCAACGACCCGCCAATGCCGCCGGTGCGGCGGGCGCCGGGAGACGGGGGAAGTCACGCCGCCCCGGGGATCGCCGCGCGTATGGCCGCGGGGCCAAGCGCTCCTCGCCGGGGCCGACGCCGACGCACCGGCCCAAGCCCGCGAGCTCGAAGCCAGGCGGGCGAAGAGTACCGAACGGTGCGATCGCTCCGCGCCTCAATGGCGGGGGAGGCCTCCGCGCGCGGCGAACGCGCACGGGAGCCGGGGCCGACAGGTGTTCGCGACCGCATCAACACCGTCCCCAACGTCGACAACGCGGATGCGCCCCGCGAGCGAGCCAAAAGCTCATCGCCGCCGCGACGCCGCCGCCGCGGCCATGCCGCACCCTCGACCCCCGAGGCTCGAGACCCGCACCGCGAGGTGCAAACTCTCATCGAGCAGGGCGGCCGTCCGGCAAGCCGAGAGCTCGGCCTCACGCATCCGCCAGCAGGGGGATGCGCGGGGCGACGAAGCTGCACCGGGAGGAGAACCCTCGGTGCACGCGGGGGGACCGGCGGGACAACCCGCTGACCAAGGACGCACGCCGGCTAAGGAGCGGCTCCTTGACGCACGCAGGGCGCTGGACGGTGACGCCCGAAACGTCATCAACGCCAGGCGCACCAGCAAGGCTGACGCACGAGCAGCAAGGGGCTACCACCCTCGACGGGGTGGACGCTACGACAGCGGCGAGGACCGCTCCTCGACGCCGGAGCCCCCAGGCACCCGTGTGTTCAGCCGGGAGATCCGCGCGGCAGCGTTCCCCCAACGCTTTCGCCAACCCTCGACCATCGTCAAGTACAACGGGGAGACGGACCCCCGTGTCTGGCTCAACGACTACCGCCTAGCTTGTCAGCTGGGCGGGGCCACCAGTGACGAGGTCATCATTCGCAACTTGCCCCTGCATCTTGGCGACGCGGCCCGGACATGGCTCGAGCACTTGCCCGCCAGCCAGATCCATAACTGGGACGACCTGGTCCACACGTTCGTGGGCAACTTCCAGGGCACATACGTGCGCCCTGGAAACTCATGGGACCTGCGCTCCTGCACGCAGAAGCCCGGTGAATCGCTGCGGGACTTCATACGTCGCTTTTCCAAGCGCTGCACCGAGCTCCCCAGCGTGGCGCAGTCCGAAATCGTGCACGCCTTCCTCGAAGGCACCACGTGCCGGGACCTCGTATGCGAGTTGGGACGCAGACCGCCCGCGGATTCCAACGAGCTGTTTGATATCGCCACCAGCTTCGCTTCCGGAGAGGAGGCCGTGGGGGCGATCTTCGACGGCAAGAAGGGCAAGCGCTCGGAGGACGCGCCCGCGGAGGGCAGCAAGTCCAAGGAACCCCACCGCAACGACAAGCGGGGCAAGAAGGGGAAGAAGCCGCGCCGCGAGGCGCGCGAGCGAGGGCGCGACGGCGGCAACGCCGAGGCCCTCGCCGTTGACCCGCCTCGACGGGGCCCTCGACCGGCCCCTCGAGGCCCGGGAGTGTTCGACGACATGCTGAAGAAGCCATGTCCCTACCACAAGACCCCAGTGCACCATACCCTTGAGCAGTGCGATATGCTCAAGAAGTTCTATGGCCGCGCCGCCGCGAAGGAGGCAGAGGCCAAGAAAGACGGGGGCGATGGCGACGCCGGCGGCTTCCCCGCCGTTGAGAATGTGTTCCTCATCTTTGGGGGACCAACCATCGACATGTCGACCCGGCAGCGCAAGAAGGAGTGGCACGAGGTCCTAGCCGCGGAGAGGGCACCTCCGTCCTTCCTCAATTGGTCGGAGGACGCCATCACCTTCAGCCGGGAGGACCACCCGAACCGCATCCCTAACCCGGGCCAGTACCCGCTGGTGGTTGACCCCATCATCGGGAACGCTCGGTTCTCGAAGGTCCTCATGGACGGAGGCAGTAGCCTCAACATCCTCTTCGCGCATACATTGCGCCTGATGGGGATCGGGTTGGACCGGGGCCGCGGCCGAGCATGAAGCCGTTCCTTGGCATCGCGGCGGCAAGCGGTGTCCGGCCCCTCGGGCGCATTGACCGCCCGGTCCGGTTTGGCACCCCAAAGAACTTCCGCAAGGAGACCCTCACCTTCGAAGTGGTGGGGTTCAAGGGGGCCTACCACGCAATACTTGGGCGACCCTGTTACGCCAAATTCATGGCGGTCCCCAATTACACTTACCTGAAGATGAAGATGCCGGGACCGAACGGCGTCATCACCGTCGGGTCATCCATCGAGCACGCGTTCGACTGCGACG
This sequence comes from Cenchrus americanus, assembly GCA_947561735.1. Taxonomy (NCBI): domain Eukaryota; kingdom Viridiplantae; phylum Streptophyta; class Magnoliopsida; order Poales; family Poaceae; genus Cenchrus; species Cenchrus americanus. The sequence continues at coordinate 23,025,499 of OX387241.1, read as the reverse complement.
TCGAGTGCGTGGAGCACGCAGAGGCACTGGCGCTGGACGAAGCGCTGGTGAACACGCTGGAGAAGATGGTCAATGAAGACCTCGACCCCGCCAGCAAACACGCCGGCACCTTCGAGGCCGCGGAGCAGACCAAGGGGGTCCCCCTCGACCCGTCAGCCCCCGAGGGCAAGGCATTGAGGGTCAGCTCCACCCTCGACCCCAAATAGGAAGCAGTGCTCGTCGACTTCCTCCGCGCCAACGCCGACATCTTCGCGTGGAGCCCCTCGGACATGCCGGGCATCCCGAGGGGAAGTCGCCGAGCACTCCCTTGACATCCCCGCCAAACGCTCGCACCGTGCAGCAGCGGCTGCGCCGCTTCGACGAGGAGCGGCGACGGGCAATCGGAGCGGAGCTGCGGAAGCTTCTCGAGGCCGGATTCATCAAGGAAGTGTTCCACCCTACATGGCTAGCTAATCCCGTGCTTGTAAAGAAAAAGAATGGGAAGTGGCGGATGTGTGTAGACTACACTAGTCTTAATAAAGCATGCCCTAAAGTTCCTTTTCCTTTGCCACGTATTGATCAAATTGTTGATTCAACGGCTGGGTGCGAATTGCTCTGTTTCCTTGATGCCTATTCCGGATACCACCAAATAAAGATGAAAGAGTCCGACCAGCTCGCGACCTCGTTCATCACACCGTTCGGGACGTTCTGCTACATCAGGATGCCATTTGGCCTCAGAAACGCGGGTGCAACATACCAGCGCTGCATGCAACACATTTTTGGGGATCACATCGGGCGAACGGTCGAAGCGTACGTGGACGACATCGTCGTGAAGACCAGGAAGGCGGACGACCTGGTTAGCGACCTCGCCGTCGCGTTCGGCTGCCTACGGGCCAACGGGGTCAAGTTAAACCCCGAAAAATGTGTCTTTGGAGTGCCGCGAGGCATGCTCCTAGGGTACATCGTCTCCCAGCGGGGAATCGAGGCCAACCCCGAAAAGGTTGCGGCCCTCGAACGGATGGGTCCGATCCGGGACCTCAAAGGGGTGCAGAAGGTGCTGGAGTGCCTCGCCGCCTTGAGCCGCTTCATCTCGCGGCTCGGTGAGAAGGGCCTGCCCCTCTATCGCCTCCTCAAGAAGCACGAGCGCTTCTCCCGGACCACCGAGGCCCGGGATGCGCTCGACAAATTGAAGGCGTCCCTAACGCACGCCCCGATCCTCACGCCGCCGCAAGACGGCGAACCCCTGCAGCTCTACGTAGCCGCAACCACCCAGGTGGTCAGCGCCGTGATCGTCGTGGAGCGCATGGAAGAAGGGCACGCCTTGCCCGTGCAGCGGCCAGTCTACTACATCAGCGAGGTCCTATCAGACACGAAGACGCGCTACCCCCCGAGTCCGAAGTTGCTGTACGCGGTAGTCCTTGCGCGGCGCAAGCTCCGCCACTACTTCGAGGCCCACCCCGTCACGGTGGTTTCTTCCTTTCTGCTAGGAGAGATCATCCGCAACCCCGACGCCGCGGGAAGGATCGCCAAGTGGTCCGTAGAGCTGATGGGCGAAACGCTCGCCTACACCCCGCGCAAGGCCATCAAATCGCAAATCCTGTCGGATTTCGTTGCTGAGTGGACGGACACGCAGCTGCCGCCCCCACAAATCCGGGCGGAGCACGTCGGACTCGTTCTTCGACGGCTCGCAGTGAAAACGGGGAGCGGGCGCGGGCCTCGCTCTTCGTGTCACCCCTCGGGGAGCACATGCGCTACCCGGTGCGCCTCCACTTCCCCGCGTCCAACAATATGGCTGAATACGAGGCCCTTCTCTGCGGCCTCAAGATCGCCATTGAGTTGGGCGTCAAGCGCCTCGACGTGCGGAGGGACTCGCAGCTCGTGATCGATCAAGTCATGAAGAACGCGAGCTGTCACGACGACAAGATGGAGGCTTACTGCAAGGCCGTGCGGGCCCTCGAGGACAAGTTCTACGGCATTGAGCTCAACCATGTACCCCGCCGGTACAACGAGGAGGCAGACGAACTGGCCAAGATTGCGTCCGGGCGGATCACCGTTCCCCCGAACGTCTTTGCGCGCGACGTCGCGCAACCCTCGGTCGTCTTCGAGCCCTACCCCTCGAGTCACAACGAACCCTCGGGGGCTCCCTCGAATCCAGCGGGCGCGGAACCCATGGATGAGGACCCCTCGAACGAGGCGTACGTGCTCTCCCTCCTCGAGGGGTACGGCTCCCACGAGGTCGACGTGATGGACATCGAGCCGGCTCCTGTCCAAGCGGATTGGCGGGAGAAATACATCGCCTGGATCGCTCGAGGGGAACTCCCCGCGGACCGGGCCGCGGCCAGGCGCATTGCCAGGATGGCCAAATTGTTCACCCTCGTCGATGGCGAGCTGTACAAGCGCGCCGCCTCCAGCATCCTACAGCGGTGCGTGCCCATCCCCGAGGGGCGCGAGCTCCTACGGGACATCCACGCGGGGATCTGTGGCCACCACGCTGCACCCCGCACCCTCGTCGGCAACACGTTCCGCCAGGGCTTTTACTGGCCTACTGCGGTCTCGGACGCCAGCGAGATCGTGCGCACCTGCGAAGGGTGCCAGTTCTACGCCCGCAAGTCCAACCTGCCCGCCCATGCCCTACAGACCATCCCCGTAACATGGCCGTTCGCCGTGTGGGGGCTGGACATCGTCGGGCCCCTGCGGAAGGCGCCCGGGGGCTTCACCCACTTGCTAGTCGCGATCGACAAGTTCTCCAAGTGGGTGGAGGTGCGCCCCATCACGAACCTAAGGGCTGAGCAGGCAGTAACATTCTTCACCGACATCGTCTACCGCTTTGGAGTGCCAAACTCCATCATCACAGACAATGGGTCCCAGTTCACGGGCCGAAAGTTATTGGAGTTCTGCGACAAGTTCCACATCCGCGTGGATTGGGCGGCCGTGGCACACCCACAGACCAACGGCCAAGTGGAGCGTGCCAACGGCATGATCCTAGAGGGCCTTAAGCCCAGAATTTTCGATCAGCTCAACAAATCTGGGCGAAAATGGCTCCAAGAACTACCAGTAGTCGTGTGGAGCCTAAGGACCACCCCAAGCGAGCCACGGGGGTTCACCCCGTTTTTCCTAGTCCACGGCGCGGAGGCCGTCCTCCCCACGGACTTAGAATACGGGTCGCCCAAGGTTCGAGGCTACAACGAGGATGCTAACCAGCAAGCCCGCGAGGACTCGCTGGACCAGCTGGACGAGGCACGCCTCGTAGCCTTAATGCATTCCGCGAGGTATCAACAGTCCCTAAGATGCTACCAAGCACGCAAGATACGTCGACGAGATTTCGGCCGAGGGGGATGCGGTCCCTAAGGCTACGCCAAGATAACCGAGGGCGCCACAAACTATCGCCCCCATGGGAGGGACCCTACGTCGTGGTGAAGGTACTCAAGCCGGGCACGTACAAGCTGGCCAACGAGGACAGTGAAGAGCTCACCAACGCTTGGAACATCCAACAGCTACGTCGCTTCTACCCTTAGCTAGGATTTTCTAAGTATTTTTGTTGTAAAAATCACATGGCCAACGCCCCAGTTGGCAACAACTATGTAAATACTTCAAGTCTAATGGAAAGGATAACTCGGCTTTCCCCTGAAACCCAAGTTACCCTCGGGGGCTACTGCGGGGGGGGGGGGGGGGGCACCCCCCCAGATGGTCCCAATTTTTTCGCGCAAAATAAAAATAACTCACACGCGCTAAGTTTGTTTTCTACTTCAACTACGAGCAACGATTTGAACAGGGCGCGGGCGGCCCAACGGGAGGAGCGTGCGAGCCAGAGATAGCCTACGCCGCGTGGATATGCCCCTTCTCTCTCGCCTCCAACCCAGCGGACCCCAGTGAAAATCGAACTCCCCTAAGTAAAATCTACTCAGGAAGAAAGAGAAACAAAAAAGCGCAATCGGCAAAAGACTTCATTTCATATCGTCAAATGTTTATGATGAAGATAACGTATTTATTTACAAAGGCCACGAGGCCAGAATATTGATACACAAAAAGCGGGCCCAGCGCCCAGATGTTTCAGGCGGGAGGAGCAGCAGCATCAGCGACGTCGGGGAAGAGGAACTCCTCGAAGGCCTCGGCGAGCGACCCGACGGCGTCGGCGGCGAGCGCATCCACACGCTCCATCGCCACCTCGTCCTCGACGCCCTCGGGAACGACGTAGCCTTCCGCCGCCGCCTCGAAGTTGACCTCGTAGTGGGATCGCACCACTCCGAGGGCCTTCTGGACGCCCAGATGCAGCGCCCGGCGCATCCGCTCCGTGACGTGGCCGCCAAGGGCTTGCGGGCGGCCGGCCGGCCGAGCCGCCGGCCCGAGCCTCGCCCTCCTCCACGGCGCGGCGAGTCTCGAGGGCCGCATCGCGCAGCTCCCGCAGCTCCTGCTCGTAGGAGTTGTAGGAAGCCTGCAGCGCCTCGGCCCGCTCAGCCGCGTGCCCCAGGGCGGTGCGCAAGCCTGGAATCGCCAAGATGAGAAAGAAATCAGAAAGGGGGACGCGAGCCCTCAAACGGAAAAAACCAACAAGGCAAGAGTCAAACAATGGCTCACCTTTGACCTGCTTCCTCTCCATCTCGAGGGCGCGGCGCTCGGCCTCGACCGCCAGCTCGAGGCGCTTGACGGCCTCGCTCTGCTCCCGGAGGGCCATCTCCTGATTGGCGTTGGTGATGCTGAGCATAATCACCTCGCCCTCGGCTTCGGAGAGCTTGGCGTCTCGAGCCGCCAAGGTCTTCTGCGACACCTCGTGGGCAGCGCGCTCCTGCTCCAGCACCGCACGGGCGTCGGCGAGGGCGGTCCGCTCTCGCCGGAGCCGCCCCTCGCCCCTTGGCGGGCGGTGCGCTCCTCGCCGGAGCCGCTCCTCGGCGGCCACGAGGGCCGCGGCCTTGGCGTCAAGGGCGGCCTTCGTGTCGTCGGCCTCCTTGGCGCGCCGCTCCGGCCGCGCGCGCCGCTCCTCGGCCGGCGCCGTTGCGCTGGCGCCCCCTCGAGCGACGTGCGGAGCTCCCGGCCCTCGCCACGAACGTTGGCCACCTCCGCCTCCCGGTTGGCGGCCCGCCGTCCGCGTCTTCTCCAAATCCGAGCGCGCATGCCACGGCGCCTCATCACGATCGATGAGGGCCGAGCGGATCCGCTCGAGGCTCGAGCGACGCGCCGTGTCCGCCTCGAGCTTTCGGGGAGCTCGTCGAGGGCCGGTGCCGGGGCCCGTACGCCGGCCCACCGTCCGGCGTCCTAAGGGCGTCAGCAAGCGCGTCGAAAGCGCTGCACCGCTCCCGGAGCTGGTGGACCTCGGCGTTCACCCGGTCGAAGGCGTCGTACTTGTCGTGGGCGCGACGCTCGAGCTCCTGCCAACCACAGAATCAAAATCCATAAGTGCCAAGACACGAAGGCAGCACACACAAACGAAAGAAAGAAGAGACTGAGCAGCCATGGCTTACTTGGAAGACGAGCCATGCCGGGCCGCCATGGACCTGCAGCGCCTCGTTCAGCGCGCGGTTGAGCGTGGCGCCGTGGCGTCGGAGCTCGCCCTAGAGCTCCTCGCTCCCCCCGGCGTCGGCAAACGCCGGGGGATCATCGATGGCCCCCTCCCACAGGCGGGAGGCGGCCGGCGTGGGAGGGACGAGGCCTCGGCGCGCGTGTCCTCGACCCCCCACCACCATGTGACCCTCGTGCCACCTCACGAGGGCGCCCCCCGGGGCTCGGGGGAATATGTGGGCCCGCGGCCCACCGATCCCACCCGGGCGGCGGGGAGTCATTCGAGACCTCCACCACCTCTCGCCTCGCCGATCTCCCGGCGGGCGCGGCCGCTTGTGCCGCCGCCACCGCACCTCCACTTGCGCCTCCGCGGCCGCCGGCACCCGGCGCGGCCGCCGCGGCCACCACCTCCGGGCCGTGCCGCCGCATCCACGGGCGCCCGCCGCGGGTTGCGCCCGCTCCGCCTCCTCCACGCCAACGACCTGCGCGGCCGCGCCTCCACCACCGCCTCCGCCGTGGCTCGCGTCCCCACGACGGTCGGCGCCGGCCGCTCCTCGGCCGGCGCGGCTCCGCCGTGGCGGCTGATCCGCCGGGCCGAGGCCTCGAGGCCTCCGCCGGACCCTGCGAGCTCTCGCCCGCCGCCGTGCTTGCCCCCGCCCGTGACGGCCTCGACGAGCGCCGCCGGGTGGGAATGGATGTGTCCATCCTCAGCACCTTGGCCGGTGCGAGAGGAGGCACGGTTGGCACCACCCTGCGCAGGCACGGACAAAGGATTAGAACGCCTGGACATCAACAAATCGAACCAAGCAAAAAGACGAGCTCCTCACCTCGAAGAAGAAAAGGCCCGTTTCCTTTTCCTCGAGGCCTCAGCGGATGAGGCCGGTGCGGCCCGGCGCGCCCGCCACCGCGCTCCTCCCGACGGCGCCGCCGCGCGCACGGGGGCACCCGCCCCCGCGCGCGGTCGCGCCCCGACACCGCGCCTCCCGAAGGCGCCGCCGTGCGCGCGGGCACGCTCGCCCCGCTCGCGAGGCACGCTCGCCGTGGCGCCCCCCCGACGACGCCGCCACGCGCCGGGCACGCTCGCCCCGCGCGCAGCGCGCGCGCGCCCGCGCGCGAGCACGCTCGATGCGCGCACGGGCGCGCGCGCGCCGCGCGCGCCTGCGTGGCGCGCGCCGCCCCCCCCCGCGGCGCGCGCCGCCCCGATGTCGATGGCCGGCGGCGGGCGCCGTTGCGCCCGCCCCCAGCGATGCCGCCCTCGCCGCCGGCGCCGGCTCCGGCGACGGAGGCGCGGCCGCCACTTGTCGGAGGGGGCCCTCCCCCTCAGCCTCTTCCTCTTCGTCCTCCTCCGAGGACGAGTAGTCTTCGGTCCCCGGGGAGGAGAGCCCCGGCTCTTCACGCCGCCGTACTCCGCGGCCCGCCGGTCGCGGCGCGCTTGATGTCGCCTCGCGCGCTCCCTCCCCGCGCGCGCGCCCGCTCCCGCCGCCGCCGCTGCGCGCCGCCCGGCCAAGCGCGCGGGAGTCGGGGTGGGCGGAACGGACTTGGCGATGGTGAAGTTCACCAGCTGCACACAGAAGCAACAATGGCGCGTCAGGAGACAGAAGCAAGACCAAGAATCGAAACAAAATCAAGAGTCACACTCACCAGCGGGCCGATGGGGAGCATCTCGAGGTCCCAGGGGGTCCAGCCTGCAGGCATCGGCACCCGGGTGTCGACGGCGCTCCGCGCCCGGGTGAGCGCATATGGCCGCTCGAGGGGCGTCGGGAGCATCCGCGACCTCGCCAAGTCGACGGGGTTGGCCGCCTCTGTCATCTCAAAGATGCAGAGCGGCCTCTCCATCAAGGGCACGACCCGCCTATGATGGAGAAAGGCGAGGACGCCCACCGCCTTCGGTCCCATTGTCACCGGGGCCGCAGCCGCGGCCGAGACCGACTCCTGCCGCCTCCGATGCCGGGCCGTGGACACCCCGTAGCCCCAGGAGTCCGGCCTCTCCTTGAACACCCGGCCGGTGTAGGGGGGGAAGGCCGGGCTCGGCGTTGCGCGGATAAAACCATCCCCGCTCCCGGCCCGGCGTTGTTCGTCGTCATGGTGCGGGGGGATGTAGACGTTCTTAAATTGCCCCCACAGGGCAAGCGACATCCCGCCGGCGCGCACCGCGCGGCGGGTCCTTGGCTCCGTCGTGGGCTGCGTGAAGAGCTCCGCGCGGAAAAGGTGTACCCAGAGCTCCCAATTGACTGGGATCCCCAGGTACCCTTCGCAGACGCCGACGAACGTGGCCGCCTGCGAAATCGTGTTGGGGGCGAAGTTGTGCAGCTCCACTCCGTAGTGGTGGCACAGCGCCCGCATGAAGGTGCTCGCCGGCGCGTTGAAGCCCCGCTCGTGGTAGCGGATGAAGCTCACCACGTAGCCCTCCGGCGGGTTGGGCGCGCGATCCGCAGCCGGCGGCACGATCCACTCCGCCGGACGTCCGTCTTCATTGGCCGCCCCGGGCGGGCGGCGGCGACCGGCTCGCCAAGGGCCGGCCACCGGGTCACCGTCGACCTCTCCCAAGCGTACGGCTCCAAGATCGTGAGGGGAGGCTGAGGCGGTGCCATGAAGAAGGCAAAGAAAAGCAGGAGCGGAGGACAAGGAACAGAAGAAAAGCTCTAACGGCGACACCGCACGGTGACAAGGGCGAGATGAAGACGAAGGGGCGGGGGACTGAAAATGGTGAGGCGTTAAGGTAAGAAACCGCCGTCTCCCCACTCCCCTCAGATTTATAAGACGACGGGCGAGCTCTCCGGAGCGGACGCCCCGCTCGCATTAACTGCAGGGAATCTTCCCTTCACGTCGACGGACGGGCCCCACCACGACTGCAGCGGCCACGTCACTGCAGGCGGGCCATCATCACGGCGAAGACCCGCAGGGACCGAGGCGAAGCCGTCACGTCCGCCTGCCACGCCGCCCACTACGCGCGCGCGCGCGGCCGCAGCGCCTAAAAAGACGCGCCCGCGCTGCAAAAACCGCAGCCTCGACTGCGAGGCATTTAATGACCGGGTCCCTTGCCAAGCAAGGAGAACCCTCGAGCGGGGCGAACCCCTGGCTCGAGACAAGGGCAACCCTCGATGGGATATCGACGTGAGAAGGCCGCCCGGGACCTGCTTGATGTAAAGCAGGCACCGCGGGTACCCATGCCACGTAAAACCCTCGAGCGGCATGAGCCCTCGGCTCAAAACGAAAACAGCCCTCGATGGGACATCGACGTGAGAAGGCCGCCGGGACCTCGCTTGATGTAAAGGGGCACCGCGGGTACCCATGCCACGTAAAACCCTCGAGCGGCACGAGCCCTCGGCTCAAAACGAAAACAGCCCTCGAAGGGACATCGACGTGAGAAGGCCGCCCGGGACCTGCTTGATGTAAAGCAGGCACCGCGGGTACCCATGCCACGTAAAACTCTCGAGCGGCACGAGCCCCCAGCTCAATACAATATCAACCCTCTAAAAAGGGGCACATACGCTGTGCTACCAACCAGCGCCTCGAGGGCTGGCTCGCCAAGACCCCTCGACGGCCGCAGACGCGAAAAGACGGGGCCGCCCAGGCGCCACCCCGCACGGCCCTACTGATCAGAGGTCCGAAGCCTCACCCTCGACGGGTTCGAATAGGCGCCTCGGATCGCGAGTTAGGGACGACGAGGGCACTCGCATTCGAGCCGTTCCTCGAGCCCGTCGGCTCGAGGGTGCCCCACATGTCGTGTTCGAGAGCCGCCGAGGGCGGCTAGTCGGGGGATCCCACCGAGGGAGAGCTTCCGCGCCCTCGGTCCCTAGCGAACGGGACCGAGCCCCACCTAGCAAACCCACGCAAGCGCTTCCATGGACGTGTCTCCGGACCGTGCGGCCTACCCTTATCGAACGGGGCATGGGCGTCCACTTGAACCACCCGCTACCAGCTCGAAGAGGAATCCGCAATTCGCGACCCGCTCGATGGGAGTTGCAGAAACCTCACCCTACGTCCCGCGGAGGGACGGCGAGGGCGCGTTAAAAAACAAGTCTCCAAGCTCTACCCGATCGCCTCGAACGGGCCAAGGCTCGGGGGCTTGACGCACGGCTACACCTCCTTGAAATTGCACCCGCCGGGAGACGGTGCCGGCGGCGCGTGCACCCCCGAAGCCGGCTGAAACACCGCCGATGCCGGTTGGAATATGTGCCACGCCCTCCGACCAAAATTCTCGCGGTTAACCCCTGCAGAGCACCCACACCCCCGCGGGGCTTCGGGGGGCTAGACCCGCGGGTCCGCTGACGCAGCCCCACGGAAAGCGTTCGCAGAACAAGGAGGGAAGAACGTCCTATCAGTAGGTTCCAGCATCTGCGGGAGCCTCAATGGCAAACCCACAGATGCTCGGGGGCTACTGTCAGGGACAGCCCTAGGGGTCCCCTTAAACAATGGGGGAATCCTCACTTAAAACCCACAAAAGGCCAAAACACAAATCGTCTAACCATGCAGGGAACAGCCCACGCCACAGGGACTCCGACGGCCCATCGAGGTGGCCCACCTAGAGATCCCCTCGAACACGTTCGAGGATGCGTGCTCCCTTCGGGCGGGCTCCACCCCGTCCGAGGGGTAACACTTCCCTCGAGCGGGCTCCGCCTCGCTCGAGTGCCCACTCCCCCTCGAGCAGGTTTCGCCTCGCTCGAGGGTACGCCCCGCCCTCGGCCGGGGTCCGCCACGCTCGAGGGCGCTCCTCGCGCGTGCGCCGGCCCCCGTACCCGGGCATTTAACGCCCGACACGGGGGGACGGCGCCATCATGCGCCCGGTGCCGCCGCACCAACTCCCCGAGGGGAGGAGCCCATCCCCGCCACCGTGGGAAGGGACGTGCGCCGCGGCCGGTGTCGGGCCCCGTGACACCGTGCGCACGCTCCAAGACGGCTAACGCGCCGAGCCCCTCGAAAGGGGGCCGGCGCACCCTCGATTCACTTTCTTGTGACCCTACAGGGTTAGGTGGAGGCGCTAGGCCGGTGGACTGCCATCCCTGCCACTGTAACGGCGTGGCCGCCGTACCCGTGCGTGCAGGAGCACGCCTGACGCTGTAGCAACAACTCCAGGCCTGTGAAGCACGTCGGGAAGGAACGCCGTTCTGCCAACTCCTGTACTCCATACAGGCCTGCGTCAGCACCTCTCTCGAGCCCATCAGAGGACATCACCGCCATCCGCTGCTCTCCTACCCTCGAACCGCCACTGTTCGAGCACAAGTCAGGCCATGATGACCAGATCGCTGCAAGGATCGCCCGGACGGCCGCCCACTCTACAGCATAGCACGTCGCACTTCCCCACGTAGCTAGGTAGCGCGGCGCGCATGTAAACCGCCTCCCCCTTGATCTATAAAAGGGGGAGCGAACCCCCCAGCCGCGGGGGGACACGAGAGAGCAGACAACAGGAGCCTTTCACACGCACCACGTACTCACTCCCCAACTCTCCCACAACATCTCCAGCCAGGGACTTGGAAGCCTTGCTTCCTCTCCCGCCTTGCTTGTAGCCGCCCCACTACAGGCACCCTCGGTGCTAAGTAATATAGTGCCTCGAGCACGCCACTGCTGGACGTACGGCCCCCTCGGCCGGAACCAGGATAAAACCTTGTGTCATTTGTTACTTAGCATCGACCATTGAGGGATAGACCTCGGCGTTATCTATTGGTTAGTGTCGGGACCATATTCCGCACCGACACCATGTGTCCGTCTCGATGCGTATAATAGTTTAGTGAAGCTTTTGTTCCTGTTCGAAATGATTGGTGTATTGTTTTCTTATTTTTATTGTATTGACTCTTGCATGTGAATGTGTGATGCTTAGAGAACGAGCAGTTCGAGGGATTTTCTGAATGAGAAGACTTTGAAGACTCTGAGCAGTTTCCGGATCTTGTGGAAGGCAGGTGTCCTTGGTCATACCCGCTTAATCCTATATAAATATGCATTCAATCATTGTATTTACTTTATTGCTTGCATTAATTTTGATGGGTTCCTATTAAGGACTATGCCTAGTTTCTTTTGACAATTGCCTTGTAACTGGGTTGCTCAATTAATCTTGATGGTAGATGCTGCTTAGTTGCTCAACTGGGTTGGTAATAAACAACATGCTACCCTTTATGCTCTATGTTCATTAATGGTAAGTTAATTACAAGACCACATACTTAATCGGAACATGGAGCGACCACCCAGGACAACAGTACAACCACAAGGCTATATGGCTCTGGCTTGGCTGAATAATTAGAGACCTTGATGTTGTAGTGATCTTACCTGAAAGGGGCCAATGGGGAGGCGTTGACAGAGTATAGACCTGCTTTAGCGGGAACTTGGGCTTTTCTTAGACACTGTACCCGCTAGGGAGCTTTATGTCCTGCTTCGTCCTTAAACCTAGTGGGTTGTTGCACATTAGGGAATCTTTGAAAAGGCCTTGTAGCATCCCTATGCAATCACACCTCGGCAGTGTGGTATGATGCCTGATCAGCATCGAGTGGTTGGGTCTAAAGTTCTTTGGGACTTTTACGCGACTTGTGGGTAAAGATGTACAACCTCTACAGAGTGTTTAAAACTAATCGATTAGCCATGCTCACAGTCAAGAGCGGCCTGGACCCTCACATGATTAATCTATCGGAAAACGAGTTTAAATTGTTGTTTGCTTTATGTTTATGATGATGATGCTTTACACTAATGTGGGATGGTATACACTTACATTTGCTAGTAAGTAAGTTGCTTAATAAAATTTGATCAACTAAAATGCTAAAGTGCTTAAACCCTTTGGCCATCCACTTATACAACCTTGCAAGTTTATTATGATATTTTCCCCTTGCTGAGTACGAGATGTGCTCACACTTGTTTATTTATTGCATCAACACAACCCGGATTGCTGCTCAGACCTGAAGAGTTCCAATGAGTTCTAGGCGAACATGCCATCAAGCAGAAGCCTGTGGAGTTTCATTCTGAAGATCCGCTGCTAGTAGTTTGTTCTGATGATACGATTATAAGACTTCCGGTCATGTAATGGTTATAATACTCTGTTTTAAGCTTTGGCACTGTATTTGGTATTCACTGAGTCATTACGTGTGTGCAACTTGATCCTGGCACACATGTAATTTTTGCATTCGTTGCCTTCAAATTCAGATGTGACACGAATCTAGACACAGGGGAGGAGGCGGCCGCCGGACCGTTGAGATCGGCCGTCGGTGGCGGCGGGTCCGGGACTGGGAGGGGTCATCTGTCAGACATAGGCGTATGTATATGATAACAAGGTAAAAATAATGGCATGATTTATGAGATGATAAGTGGAGTTCATTTTCCTTGTCATTGTGCCAAGGTGAAATATTCCTATCATAAGAGAATGGCGGTGGTAAGTTTTGATTTCCTATGTGCCATTGTCATTAGCTTAGCTACAACTGTTAGGTTGTCGTTTGCAGGTCCCACATGTTAGTTGTTGGGAGGCACATCTCTCTCTCACGTTCCTCGCCTGACGCGATCCGACTGGCCACCACTCTCCCTCTCTCCCCCCATCCCCTTTTCTCACCAGCAGCGGCGGCGGCCCTGGCCTCCCCAGCCAGCAGCGCGCGAAGCGTCTAGTCCCCTACCCCCTGCTCTCCCCGGGTGGCGCGCGGGATGACGACCACAGGGCTCCCCCTCGAGTCGTGTCTTGGTGAGATGGATGATGACGGCTGTCGGGGACAACCATGAGGGTCCCCTAAACAACCAGGGAAAACCTGCTTACGTTCGTAAAAAACAAATGCAAACGAATCTAAACACACGTGCAAGATAAACCCACGGACCCACGGCCCACCAGGCAACCGGCTTAGCCACCCTCGGGCGGAACTCCGCTTCGCTCGAGGGGTACGGCGCCGCACCGGTACAACTTCGCCTCGCTCGAGGGCAGGTCGCCCCCACGGGTGAGGCTCCGCCTCGCTCGAGGATCGGATGCCCCCTCGAGCGGGACACCCCCTCGAGCGAGGCCCGTCTCGATCGAGAGCCGAGCACCCCCTCGAGCTAGTTTCCATCTCGCTCGAGGGCATCACGAGCCCGCCGCCTCCATACCTGCTCCCTCGGCAGGGGCATTCAATGCACTGACATTTGCAGGCACCCAAGTCAAAGGCGAATCCACGCCACTACGCGCCTGGGAATCACACCCCGGCACTGCTCCACCAACTCCCCTGGTGAGGCCATCCCCGCCACTGTGCGACACTGTGCGGCGGGGTCAGCAACAACCGTGGCGCTATGCCACCTACTCCCGACGGCCGACGCGCCACACCCTCGAAAAAGGACAGCGAAGCCCTCGAAGGGGAGATGAACAACTACGCCACGCCCATGTAAGGAGAACGCCGTGACGTCGGACCGGCGGGACCGGTCACCTCCGTCACCATCGGCCCTGTGCGACCATCCCTGCCATGCCCAACGCCATCCCGGCCACTGTATCACCACCCCCGACGCTGTGGAAGCGTGCGGCGATGGGACGCCGCCACGCCAGCTACTGCACCCCCGTACGGCCTCGCTTCAATGGCACCCTCGAGTCCTCACACGGGCAGTCGACGAACAGGAGACCTCTACACCGCCACCCTCGAAGCCGCTCTTGGGCACGCACAAGACGCGCCATGACACCCCGCCAGAAGCGAGATTCGCCAGGATGGCCGTCTACTCCGCAACGCTGTACACCATACCTCTACACGTAGACGAAATAGTGCGGCATGCTTGTAAACTGTCGCCTCCTTGGACTATAAAAGGAGGGGCAGTCCCCTAGCCGCAGGGGGACGACAGATAGAGCGATCACTTGTACTCTTTCCGCCCTAACCACGATATTGGCACTTGCCTCAATCAGTACCTCTGGGACCATGAGGCCCGACCTCCTCTCCCGCTTCGCTTGTAGCCCCCCTCTACAAGCACCACAGTGCAATGCAATATAGTGCCCCGAGCACACCCCTGCTGGACGTACGACCCCCGACCGGAACCAGGATAAAACCCAGTGTCACTAGTTGCTTAGCACCGGCCACCGAGAGATAGATCTCAGCTCTTCTTACTAGTTAGTGTCGGGACTACTTTCCACACCGATAGTTGGCACGCCAGGTAGGGGGCGCGCGCTGAAGATCAGCTCCCACCAGCCATCTCGATGGTGATCCGCACCGAGTAAAGGGGCCAGAGATACTCCATGGGTAGCTCGGACCCCCTCCCAGCCGGATTCGAAATCCGGTTTGGGAGCCTGAACTTTCAGGCCACGGGGAACGACTACCTCATGCGCATCATCAACTGTGACGAGCTTCACCCGTGGCCGTCGACCGGGCCAGGACCGGTTCCCGCCGCGCCCACTGCTGATGCCCCGACGCCTACCCCTCAGCACCACAACGTCGACGACGCTCCAACCAGTGCTCTCGACAGGCGCGGATGGAACGACGTCGGGCCGCGCGCGTCGCCTCTCAACGCAACGCGACCACTGGCGAGATGGCGACCGCTCCCGCGGGGAAGCGTGTGGTTTCCGAGCCACAGTTCCCCCACGGCATGCGCAACACCGCAATGGTGTGTGCCTCTTCCGCTAGCCCCAACGTGGCGGCGCGCGAAGGCCAACCCGGCCGCCATGTCCCTGCAGCTAGGAACCTCACCGCCACCACCGACGACGAGTCCTGCCACGGCTCCACAAGCGAGCTGCCACCCGCCACTTCGCACGGGTACGCGGAGTGGGACTTCTCTAGCGTGCCAGACCCGGTGATGTTCCAGTGCTTCCTCGACGCCACAGACTACTGGTTTGGCTACTCCGACAACTCCAGTGCCGGGAGCCACGATCCCGCGCGAGAGTGCTTCGTCGTGATCGCCAACGACCAAGCAAACGCCGCGAACGCGGCAGAAGCTGGCGACGGAGAGGTTCCCCTCAACCTGGGAACTGGACCACACCAGGGCGCGGGGCCAAGTGCACCCCCACCTCACCGCCGAGGGGCGCCGACATCAACATGCAGCTAGCTCAAGCACGTGAGCTCGAGGCCAAATTCGCAGAAGAGTACCACGCGGTGCGACTACTTCGCGCCTCCATCGCTGGGGAAGCCTCCGCGCGCGGCGAACACGCGCGTGAGCTGGGCAAGCAAGCCTGCGAGCGCATCAACGCCGACCCAAGCACACCCCCACGAGCGAGCCAAAAAGCTCATCGCTGCCGTGACACTGCTGCGGGCCATGCCCGCTCCCTCAACGCCCGAGGCGCGGAACCTGCACCGCGAGGCGCGGGCGCTCATCGAGCAAGCGGCCGTGCAACAGGTTGAGAGCTCGGAGTCCCGCATTCGCCAGCAGGGGAGCGCGTGGGATGACGGGGACGCGCAAGGCCCTGAGGCGTCAGTTCACGTGGGCAGCGCGGCGGGGCAACCCACTAACCAAGGCCGGACGCCGGTCAGGGTGCGGATCCTTGACACGAGCGGGAAGGCCCAAGACGGTGACACTCGCAACGTCATCAATGCTCGACGGACAGGCAACGCAGAGGCACAGGCGGCGGTAGGCTACCACCCACGGCGGGGTGGGCGCTACGACAGCCGTGAAGACCGCTCGCCGACGCCGGAGCTCCCAAGGACCCGCGTGTTCAGCCGGGAGATCCGCACGACGAGCTTCCCGTAGCGCTTCCGCCAGCCCATGTCCATTGTCAAGTACACGGGGGAGACAGACCCCCGTGTATGGCTCAACGACTATCGCCTGGCATGTCAGCTGGGCTGTTGACGGATAAAACTCGTATCCACCTACGATCCCCAAGCGTACGGACCTACACCTTTTTCACCACGGGATTCCCAAGGTTCTTGTCAATCCGCAGAGCAAGGGGATTACTAGCGCTTAACCAAGTACTAATCTAGTTGAATGGAAAACCTTTGAAAGAGAGTATTAATCTAAAGGTAAAGACAATCTAACCTAAGTTAATCTAAGTTAAGTTGATCAAACAAATCTAGGGTTAAACTAGATGGTAAAGGGTGAACACAAGAGAGTGATTAAGAAAGATAAGCGTTCCATCCCTAGGATCTAGGATAACATGGATATGCATCTACTGCACGAGAGTGGTAAACCAATCTACCGGGGCTTGTGACTACGGTTTCGCCCTTTCCCTCCCCTCGTACTGTCACTACGCGAAGTCGTGACTAGACCTATGATGGACACGATATGTTGATGGAATCTATGGGAGTAGCGGATATCATACGCCCGAAAAATAGGGTAGCTAACCTTAATCATCAAAGCATCATCAACATGAAAGTAATAGATTGAAACCAGGAATTGAGTAGCGATCACATAGCATGTATCCATCTAATCCTAGGGATGAACGGAGACATTACCCCATCATCTTACACGGATTGAAGCACATAGGGGTGATGGAGACTCTAGAGAACGTCCTCAATGAAGATGGCGGCGATGGAGTTTGGGAACACCCCTAGGCCAGCGGCTTGGAGTCCTCCTCTTGATTCCTTCTCTCCGCCGGCGTTGATCCTTGCGACGAGCTCATCTAACTCTCTCCCTCATCTTGCGGCGGCGGTGTTCTGGTCAATGGCGTCGGTAGGATGATTTGTTCGATGGGTCGACCGACGGCGGTGGAGGCAATAAATAGACGAACACCTAGGGCAAAGGGGGCACCGAACCGACCCCGGAGTGGGCTGGGTCGGTCGGCCTGTGCCGGCCGGCCCGTGCCGGCCGGCCCAGGCCCATTTCGGCCCGGTTCGGCCTCGGTTTCCTCCCCGGTTGCTTCTCGCGTGATCCCTTATTTGTATGCACTTGCATGTGGGCCTTTGACATCGTTTCCTTCACGGTTAAGGCTTGAATCCTTGCTATGCAAGCTTCGCTGTTTTCTGGTTGAGTCCTTGAAGACTTGCACATTGACGCTTCGGTTCTCGGGTCATTTGGAGTCATGTTCATCGCGTGTCTTGACTCTTGTCGGGCTTCATGATACTTCTTTCAAAGTGCTTGGTGAACTTATCCCGAAAGTCTCCTCTTTAGCGTAGATTTCCTGCGTAAACAACAAACTCCAAAATCGACATGCAAGTGTGAACTTGTTACATCATTAGTATGCCTAGTGGCGGGTTAGTTGCAAATCATAATCGAAACCAATGTATAACAAGTACTCTAGGTTGACGGAAATTCACCGTCAACATCTCCCCCATGCTTAAACCTTGCTCGTCCTCGAGTAAGTAATCCTTGCTTAAAAGGGAAATCAGTGTTGCCTTTCAATGTTGTCCCTGCACTTAGTCATTCATGACGATGCAAATTGCTCTCTCTTAAGAATTTATTTTTAAAGTTCAAGTTGTGACCGGCTTCTTTTTCATTATGGAAGATAGACTAACAATAAAGAACAAACCACATTTAACACGATGCTCTCAAACTTAAGTGAACTTCAAACCATTACCTTGTCACGTGGAAGATTTAAAAAAAGATGCATATCCAACATAAGTGAAAATCTCTTGCAAAAGCTCATGGAAACACTCTTCTCATCAAGTCACTCAAGCCTATACTAGATTATTTTCAACCTACTCTACTCATATGTGATAGTGGAAGGCTTATGTGGAGCTTGGAAGGTTAAAAATAATACTAGCAAAACATACATCCGAAATATTGTCAAATTAAGAGAGAGATCTATTGGAATTACCGAGACTCGTCAAAAAGGCCATGGAAAATAAATGTTGGAAAGAGAGAGAGGGATGAAACACACACATTTAGATAAGTGGACATGTGCAAGTGGCAAATGGATGATCTCGAGGCACGAGTGAAGTCCTCGTTATCGGATTGCACATGGTTGGAAGATTTGAGTATGTCATCAAGGCACTTGAGAACTTATGAAGCAAAAAGATCCAAGGAGCATTATCATTTTTTTACTTTTATTTTATTTCCTTCTAATTTTTCTCTCTTTCTTTTTTTCACTTTATTCTTCCCATTTTTCTTACTTTTCTTTTCTTCTCATCATAATTTTTTTTTCATTTTTTTCTTCTCTTTTTTTCTTTTTTTCTTTTGCTCCTCAAAACTTTTTGCAACATAATACTTACATAGCATTTGTGTCAGAGAATGACTCCTTCCCCGTGCTTGAATGATGCTCGTCCTCGAGCATAAAAGAGAGGGGAAATGACTGGTAAAGTAAGTATAAATTCCATAATCTTGCGGAATATTTGAATCTCCATCGAGAATTTTACTCCATACTCAAATTGGGTTGTGGACAAGGAGGTGATCACAGAAAGATGTTTTTGGTTTAGGGTGGATGCCCAGCGAAGTTTGTGAAATTTTCGATTTGAAAACCCACAATGCATGGACAAAAAGGCTAGCATGAAAAAGTTACACAAAGGAATGACCAACTTCTTAGTCTCGAACCATAGAAATCAATCCTAATCCAACTCATCAAAACATATGTTTGCAATCTACGGGTTTTGTTATCATAAAACATATATGTATATGGCTTTGGTAGGTAGAACTTTGCAAGAGCATCACAAATATGTAGATAGCATAAAAGTTAAGTTTTCATAAAAACAACAAGTTATCCGGCTATCCATAAACTTAAATCAAAGAGCAAAGATATGTATGTGGGTCTAGAGCATAGTCATTTCACCTCCACAAATAAAAGAGCTGGTATTTAAATTAATTTCAGATCATATTATAGAGAACAATTAGCCAAGACATGTATAACTTCATGTAGGTAAAACAAAGCGGCAACTTTCATCATCTTTCCGTAAGCATAGGCAATATAGAACATTGAGGTGAACACATGGTCATGCTTATCTATTGAAAGTAAAAAGAAACCTAGGTTGTCCTCCTAGTAGCCATGTTATTGTTTGAAGAGAAAAACAAAAGGTTGCACCTAGTTGAGGTTGAAGGCATACTTACAAGGATTTGTGTTTGGAAAAGAGAAGGTCCATGGAGATGTTACCATCCTTTGTAATTCTTCGTTGCCTTCTTCCGACATCTCCATGTATCGATGTGGCTTTTGCTTTTGTCTTGATTTATCAACACTCCTAGACTTCTGAATTTAATCTTGTATGCCTAATGGAGTCATTAGTCGCCCTTCTCTTCAATGTTGTCATCACCATCTCCTCTTTCTTGTTCTCATCATCTCCTTGCTATCTCTTTTTCATGGATTTCCCCCTCTGTACAGAACAGAACATATATCGAAATATAGCTCTATTGAAAAGTTTATGAAATTACCTTTCCAACGTGTGGTCATTCATCTAAAATGGAGTTCAAACAAGGGAGTTGCGTTAGTTTTACTTCAACGCCGCGTGCTGTCCAAAACTGATTTCAGGACGTGTTGCACTTGGTGGTTCGGGCATAACCGCTTGTAGGAACCTCCTATTGTCTTGATTCTTGATTTGTTGGAATTGTAACTTCATGCGGCTTCTAAATATCCAAAAATACCCAGTGTTTTCCCTTCGAGACCACGCAGAATTTTGATGAGATCGATAGCTTCTCGCGCATTGATCCGGTGATGTTAACGATCTTGATCATTTTATCTTCTAGAACGTCATGTTGCACTTCCGTGTTGAAGATTCAGGGTCTCCACCATGCTTAGCATTTTGCTAGTCATGGAAGAAGAAGACAAAGCACTTCTTAGCCATCCTTCAATTTCCTTGTAGTGAGAGTCTTTATCTTGCCTGTAAGACGTTTTAAACGCACATTCTACCCCCAAGGTGACGGTTGGGAGTAGATAGAATTGCCAACAATCCAACAATATCTCCTAAGATTCTTAACTTGTGGCATAATTAGTCTAATGAGGAATAAAAACCTAATGAGTGTACGTGGTGCAAGGTGTGTATGCACATGATAGGAAAGCATATAAACAAAGACAATGTTTTCGCCTAGTTCTAAACACCATGTTTACAACTAGGTTGTCGAATTTCTCCATAGCCATAAAGGTTTATTTATCAAGGGTTAAAACACCATGTCTATCCCTAAATCAATAACTCTTATAGCACAAGACAAATTAAGTGCATTGCAAAGCTTATAAACTAACCAAAGCAACATGAAAACATATGAAAAGCTAGCTAGGTTTATCGAACTTAACGATGATGGTCCACAATCTTGTTTAAACACCACGTTTACACAAGATCACAAAAGGAAAATACTCATAATGCCTTATAAAGTATTAACATGGAAAAAGAAGCATACATCATTAAGTATATAAAACAACCAAACCAACTATGTGCAAAACATGTATACACAAAGAAACATCACATTGATAACAAAATGCAATGCATGCAAATAAATATGATCATGAACATGATGGTGGTTCTAAAAAGGAAAACTGAACTTAGATTAATAACCACAAGTTGATCATCATAAGATAGTTCCATTCTTTTATTTTCTCTAAGAAAGTAGTAAAAATATAAGCCTCCCGAGAAGCGCTTCATTTAAAGTCATAAAGCTCGACTTTCTCACATACCTTCTTTTCGTCGCATCACCATGGCCCTTCATGCAAGAAGAAAAGGTACCAATACTGCTTTAATTTACTTCCCATGTTGTGCTTGATCACTTATAGAAGACTTGCCCAAAGCATCCTTTTGTTTCATCGTTATCTCCTTCTTTATCATCCTTCGGTGCTGCCTTTACTCCATGAAATTTTTTTAATGTCCAGAACAGAAAGTATACTCAAGCTCTACTCGATTGCACAGTGCACAAAATTTCCTTTCCAATGAGTCTTCATTTGCCCAAATCGGACTCCGGACAAGAGAGTTACGTCCGTTTTACTTCGGCGATGAAATCTGTCCTGAAATTTCAGAACGCAAAACGCTCAATGTTTTCTCCATAACTCCTTGCACGGGTCTTCAAACTTGTTGGTTCTTGATGCGTTGGAATGATAGCTTGATGGAGCTTCTGGATACCTCATTTTCTCCATTTGTACACCTCTTAACAAGCTCTCAAATTGATGAAGACAGCAACATCCATCGCGGGATTCGGAGAGGTTGATGATTTATCTTGCAACTCTTTTAGGCATGACTTCTCTTTTCATTTTTCAAGCCTTGTCTACATGGTTAGTGAAAATCGGGCCTTCTCCCGATATGTTCTTGTTTAAGGTCATTAGCTCGACCAAGCACAAAGTGTGACAACCCGCCCAGGAAAATACCGTACTATCGCCTAAGACCGATCCACTTTGGTCATTAAGCAATAATAAAGTATCATCCTGTCGTTAGTTGCCAGGTTAACGCCCGATAAATCACTTGGAAAGCAACAAGGATCGAATATATGCATTAAAACTCGCTCGAAGGCGAGTCCAGAGATACAACAACATTAACATTCAAATTCGTACCCCGAGGGGTTTATTTATTACAAACCATAGTTTTTGTCACACTGAGATAGTTCAGAGTTTTCGAAAAGCAGCGGAAATTAACTAACGGAAGCGAAGACACCACGGGAGGCCATCCATGATGCTTTCAGTAGTCGTCCTCCACCCACTCCGGCCTCCCGGCCGGCGGGATCTCTTCGGGCCACACATCACCGAAGGCATTACCCGGATCGACATATTATAGCAAGGCTGAGTATACTAATACTCAGCAAGTCTTACCCGTCGGTGATATCTACTTCACCAAATCTAGACCATGAAAGGCTTTTCGCTACTGGGTTGCTTTTGCTAAAAAGTAACAAAGAGTAGGTCCTTACTTTCAAGATTTTAGCACAAGTTCTAGTAGTTTTAATCTTTACTACATTAGCCAACTAGTACAAACAAAGTTGTACAATACAATTAATCAAGCATCATGTTCATCAACTTCCATCATTAGGGATCACATGACTAGTGGAGTAAGTAGTCTCGGATAACGGTAGAAGGCCGACAATCGATTGATTCAAACCTTGCAAAATAGACCCAAACACACGGTAGGCTGTCCCTGCGAGAACAACTTTCCCAGGCCGTCCCCAAAAATCCTCGGGTCGGGATCGAATCTTACAGTCTTTGGTGCAGGCTATCCGGCATACCCCGCGAGATACCCGGAGTCACCATACACCACCGGTAGCTAGCCGTGAGAGCGAATCCCAAGAGTAGTAATAGTAGGATCCCTCGCCGCCTCATTAAGGTACTAGGCTTACCGGCCCCATAACCGCATGTGCTTAGTACGTTCAAAAACATAACCCACATAACCACCGGACCGGAGCCCGCATCCCATGCTCTTATCACGTGAGCAATCCATTTAAGGATACATTGTGATTCCTATCTAGGAACCTATTCTCGCGAGTGAGGTCATCACTCGACTTGTAACGGTCCTATAGCTTAGCAGCTATCGACCTATCATACTAGTAGGGACAAAATATACTTAGGGATCATGCATCTAGGGTTTCATTCAACTCCTGAACGTAAATGCACAATCATTCATAGATAATTGAATAAAGAACTTTAAAACTAGGTTAGATGCACCGGAGCTTGCCTTTGTCAGCTAGGTTAGCCTGGGCACCCTCGGTGTCGAGTACTTCCATGTACTGCAGCGACGCTTCCGCTCCTCCTTCCTCGGTTTTCGGGACAAGGGAGTAATTTCCGTTCGGAAGATCTACACGGAATGCAATGCAAGATTTAGGTGATGTGATAGTTGGTTGTCTTATACAACTCTTGGTTGGTCATATTCACCTTAACAGGCATCTAGCAAGGGTTTCTCTTTTAGGAAGGTTATTAGTTGTACATGGGTTATTCTTTTATTGAATATTTGGATAAAGGTTTTTATTATACTTGTCATTTCATGTGAAAGCTTTAATTCCTTTTACCTTCACAAGCAGAGGTATAATTAATATTTTTATCCATGAACTAAATTCTGATCAGCAATGGTAATTAATTACCTCTTAATTAAATTAGGAAATACTTTCAAAAAGGAAAAAGAATTAAATAAGGGTTTTTCTTTATTTAATTTCTCTTTAATATTAAAAGGGCTTTTAAGCTTTTTATTGAGCAATTAAATTACCAAAAATTAAAGAAATGTTTCTTAGGCATACTAGCACCTATCCTGGTCCATTGGACCCACATGTAAGTGTTGGATGCTAGGAAATTAAATATTATGGAAAATAACAAAGCTAGCTAGTGATTCAAAGTAAATGCATATAAAAATAAATAAGACTCAAAATGATCCAAACTTTCTTGTGCATGCTCTCTGGTCCTAAACAAGTCTAAAGAACCAGCATGTTCACATCGAACCTCTACTGAACTTGGTTTATTAATTTACAAAGGAACACATGCATAAATCAAGAATAATTATTTCTGTTAATCCAAAATTTATGATTAATTCACAAGATGTGCATTTTGGCATTAAAAGACTGTGTGCACAAGTTGGGCTCAAGAACATAAATATTTTTAACAAGAAAAATCATCTAAGCAGTTACTGCAGGAATGGAAAAGAATTTATCTAGCAAGATCTACTGCATAACTTTGTGCAATTTTTGGCACAGCATCTAGTCATATCCTAACACACAACATATCCAAAATTGGGCTACATAGGAGTTATAGATTTCAAGTTATGACAGATCTAGGTTTAACACATTTGTATTTTTCCCGCTAAAACTATTTAAAATCTAGCCATGAGTATATAACTAAAGAGGTGGGATTTATCATCCCGAACCCTAAAAAATTGGTTTGGGATTTTTCAAGATGCTGGACCAATCTGCAAGAAAAGCTAGTTAGGTTTCTTCACAACTAAGCCCCTGGAATTTACAACCGTGCCCTCGCGGCGGCTGGAGGGCTCGCCGGCGGCGATGTGGGGCCGGGCCAGGGCAACATGTGGCACGGGGGTGCAATTAGCCTCACCCCTAGTCGATTGGCGGTGGTGGCGGGGTCGGGGCGAGCTCCGGCGAGGGCGCGCGGCGGCGGCCGGCGGCGGCACCCACTGCGGGCAGTGATTCCGGCGGTGTGAGGTCAATGCGGTGCAACGGTTAGCGGCGCAAGCGTCTGTGGCTACTAGGGAGCAAGCTAGCGGGGTTGGTCGCACCGGAGGAAGGGCGGGGAGAGGTGTTCACCGTCGGCCGGCAATGGCGGACGGGGGAGAGGACGACAGCGCGTGGAGGGGCGCGAGGGGGGTTTAAATAGGCGCTTGAGCTCGGGGTGACGAAGGATGACGGCGCGAGATGCTCCCGGCCATGCTACTTGCGCTCGGGGCTCGCGCGCGTACGGCGGCGGCTTCGCCGACGGACCGCCGGTCCGTGGCACGCGCGCGTGTACGGCGGCGTGGCCGGCCGGACTCGGTGTGCCTCGGGGCGGGGGCGCGTCGGGGCGCGGGCGGCTCGGGCGGCGCGTGCCTTGGGCCATGCGCGGCCTCGGGAGGCGCGGGCGCGGACGTCGGGGCCGGCGGCGCGCGGCCGGGCGACGGGCGGCGCACGGGCGCGCGCGACGTCGCGGCGCGACGCGCTCTGGCCCCAACTGTTTCACTGGTGCTGTCTTTGAAATGCAATTGCTCCAAAAATTTGTATAAAAGTCGACCAAGTGATGAATACCAAAGTTGTAGATCTAACTACCAACAATATTTTCTACAAAGGCTATATAGGGTTTTTCTGCCTAGATTTGAAAATATTTGAATGCCAACTTTGAATGTCAGTCTGTTTTGGCAAACAGTGTTTTCTGCCTTGCAATGGATTTTTCAAGTTTTTCCCCTCAAAATTTGAAATGCCAATCTACATGAAAGTTGTGTCCCTCATCAAGATCTACAACTTTCATAAAGGTAGAATTTTAAGTGTTTAGGTGAATTTTGGAGAACGCGGCAAAAGTTCCGGCAGACACCTGTGGACACTGGGGTGGCAAGGGGTTTGACCCAACCTTTGACCATGGGTTGGCCCCACAAGTGTGTTTACTATTCATTTAGGGTCACTAGGGTGGGTTAGTGAGTTTTTCAAGGTGAGGGCTCGAGTTGACCTAGGTTTGACCACGGTTGACCAAATGACCGGCTATTAAGGTTAATTAAAAACCTGGGGCGTCACAGCCTACCCCCCTTAAACGGAATCTCGTCCCGAGATTCGATTTGATAACGAAGAGATGGGGAGAAAACAAAAACTCACGGTTTCGAGACTGTAGGAAGCCCGGATACTTAGTATTAAGATAGTCCTCCGTGTCCCACGTTGCTTCTTCCTCCGTGTGATGGCTCCATTGGATCTTGTACATTCGCACGGTCCGCCTTTGGGTCTTTCGCTCTTTTTGGTCTAGTACTTTCAATGGATGCTCGACGAGCGAGAAATCCGGCTCGATCCAAGCATTAGCTTCCGTGATGATTTCGTTCTCCGGAACAGGCATTCCCTTCTTCAACTGAGTTACATGAAACACATTGTGAACCGCGGAAAACCGTTCTGGCAATTGGATATGGTAAGCCACGGGTCCACACACTTCTATAACTTCATATGGTCCAATGTAGCGCGGGGCTAACTTTCCCTTGACTCCGAACCTTTGCACACCTTTGGTGGGGGATACTTTCAAATACACATAATCTCCCACTTCAAAGTGTCGAGGTGCGGTTCCCTTGTCATGGTAACTCTTTTCCCTCATCTGTGCCACCTTCAAATTTTCTCTTATCACTTGCACCCTTTCTTCGGCCTCTTTAACTGACTCTGGTCCAAAGAGTGTTCTTTCTCCGGCCTCTGACCAATTCAGCAGAGTGCGGCATCTACGTCCGTACAGAGCGTCGAATGGTGCCATTTTCAAGCTGGCTTGATAGCTATTATTGTAAAAGAACTCTGCCAAGGACAAACACTTGTCCCAACTCTTGTCAAACTGCAAGATGCTTGCTCTCAACATGTCCTCTAGAATCTGATTTATCCTCTCCGTCTGACCATCGGTCTGCGGATGATAACTGGAACTGCGGAGTAGCTGAGTTCCCAAACACTCATGCATCCGTTCCCAAAAAACGAGCTACAACCGAGTCCCTCTATCGAGATTATAGTCTTTGGGATTCCATGCAGACGAACTATGTGGTCCACGTACAACTCTGCATATTGTTGTACGGAGTAAGTGGTGTGCACGGCAATGAAGTGAGCGGTCTTGGTGAGTCTATCCACAATTACCCAAATAGAGTCCTTCTTTCTAGCTGTTAGGGGTAAACCCACAATGATTCTAATATCGTCCCACTTCCACATAGGTATCGACAGGGGTTGGAGTACTCCTGCCGATTTCAAATGACTTGCTTTCATCCGGTGGCAAGTATCACACTCGGCTACATACTTGGCTACATCCACCTTCATATTGGACCACCAAAAGTTCTGCTTCAGATCTTGGTACATCTTGGTACTACCGGGATGAATAGAGAATTTGGACTTGTGAGTTTCATCTAGAATGATTTTCTTAATTTCTGGGTCAACGGGGACCACTAGACGTTTCCCAAACCAGACCACATCTTGGTGATCCTTCTGGAAACAAGTGTACTTGGGGTCTCCTTCTGCTAGTTTCTGCCGGATGGTTTGAATATCTACATCATTGCACTGCGTAGTGACAATTCTGTCATAAAGGTTTGACTCTGCCGTCAAGGCATAAAGAATTCCTTGCGGTACCACTTCTAAGTTGAGCCTTCTCATTTCTTCACACAAGGGTTCACTGACTGGCTCCAACTCTAGGTGGTTGCAATGATCTTTGCGGCTAAGAGCATCCGCAACAACATTTGCTTTGCCGGGATGATAGTGCACTTCTAGATCATAATCTTTAATCAACTCAAGCCATCTTCTCTGTCTCATATTCAATTCTGACTAGGTGAAGATGTATTTGAGGCTCTTGTGATCGGTGAAGATGTTGCAATGATTGCCCATTAGGTAATGTCTCCATATCTTGAGGGCATGAACAACAGCAGCTAACTCAAGATCATGTGTAGGATAGTTGAGCTCATGGGGTCGAAGTGCCCGTGAAGCGTAGGCAATGACTCGGCCTTCTTGCATAAGGACACAACCGAGACCCGTGCGTGATGCGTCACAGAAGACTTCAAACGGTTTGGAATTATCGGGTTGAGCCAGCACTGGGGCTGAAGTTAGATGTTGTCTGAGGGTGTGGAAAGCTTTCTCACATGCTTCACTCCACACGAATTTCACTGCTTTCTTGAGTAATTCGGTCATGGGTTTTGCGATTCTAGAAAAGTCAGGAATGAATCGACGGTAGTATCCCGCCAATCCTAAGAAATTGCGGATTTGATGTACGGATTTGGGTGGTTTCCAATCCATCACCTCTTGAATTTTGCTAGGATCTACGGAGATACCATCGTGGGAAATGGTGTGTCCTAAGAATTTCACACTTTTCAACTAGAATTCGCATTTGGAGAACTTAGCATAAAGCTTATGATCTCGCAAACGCTGAAGGACAACTCGGAGGTGGTTGGCGTTCTCTTTCTCTTTCTCGCTCTTAGAATAGATGAGAATATCATCGATAAAGACCACGACAAATTAATCGAGCTCCATCATGAACACGGAGTTCATGAGGTACATGAAGTAGGCGGGCGCATTAGTGAGTCCGAAAGACATGACCAAGAACTCGTAAAGACCATAACGAGTGGAAAAAGCGGTTTTAGGAATGTCGCAAGGTCGAATCTTGATTTGGTGGTAGCCGTAACGAAGGTCGATCTTAGAGAAGACTTTGGCACCGGCCGAGTTGATCGAAAAGAACATCGATTCGAGGAAGCGGGTATTTGTTTCCGATGGTGACCGCATTGAGTGGTCGATAATCTACGCACATTCTCAAGCTACCATCTTTCTTTTTGACGAAGAGAGCAGGGCAACCCCAAGGAGAAGAGCTCGGGCGAATGTAACCTTATCTAACAATTCTTGGAGTTGGGTTTTCAGTTCGGCTAACTCTTTGGGTGGCATGCGATAAGGTCTTTTGGATATGGGTGCGGTACCAGGCTGGAGTTCGATCACAAACTCGACATCTCTGTCTGGCGGCATTCCAGGCAACTCGTCAGGGAAGACGTCCGGGTACTCGCACACTACTCGGATTTCATCAAGAGAGGAGATAATGGTCACAAACGCACAAGAGTCGCATCGTCCCGAAAGGTAGGTACAAGGTAGTGTGCCCGACCGTAGGAGAGTTGATCTCTACGACCCTATCCGATATATCTAGAATCACCTTATGTTGATTCATCCATTCCATACCCAAGATAACATCCATGCTCCCCCAATTTGATAACTACCAGATTAGATTGAATAAACCGACTTCCTAGTCTTAGAGGAACTCCGAAAGTCACTAACTGAGACGTGATGTTTCCACCGGGTGTGGTAATTCTATAAGCGGATTTGGTTTGTGCTCCTCTTAGACCCAATTTGTCTAGTAGACTCTCATTTATGAAACTATGGGTGGCTCCCGAATCAAATAAGACCTTAACAGGAGTGTTATTGATAGAGAATGTACCCGTGAGTACTGAAGCTCCTGCCGGAATGTCACTCATCGAAGTGAAGTTCGGCCTTGCCTTGGCGCACTTGCACCATGGGCTTCTTGGCCGGAGTGGTAGGCTTGCTTCCCGTACCCCGATTCTCGCGGGTTGGGCTTGATCTCGCCCGGGCTTGGGACACTCATTAATGTAGTGCCCCGGCTGGCCACGCTTGTAGCAACGACGATCTCCAACATCGCGAGGGGGTGCATTAGGCTTTGGAGCCCGCTCGCTGGGCACGACGGAACCGGAAGTTCCCCGGCAGTTTGCCCCCGAGGTGGCTTCATCGTCCCGCGTCCGCCTGATGATTGCCGGGATGGGCCCGGAGCTTCCTTCTTCACAAAGAGAAACTTCTTGTTCGTTTCGCTGCTCGGGGTGAAGCCGACACCCTCTTGTTGTCCCCGTGGGCTTTCTTCATAGCATCCTCTTGCGAGATAGCCTTGTTCACTAGCTCATGGAAGTTTGTGGGCTCGAGCAGGTTTAGACGCTCATACAGCTTGCCATCAAGCCCATCACGAAACCTCTCCATCTTCTTGGCATCGGTATCAACATGATGCCCATCGTACTGACACAAGCTATTGAACTTTGAGCATAGCGGTACACCGAGTCGATCCCCGACGGAGGGCCAACAGCCTCCCTCATCTTCCTACCCATCAGTCCCTTGGGAATGTGGTGGCTCTTGAAAGCCTGCTTGAACTCATCCCAAGTCACAGCGTGCCCTCGCTGCATTGACTTGAAGTGGTCCCACCACATCAAAGCTTCCCCTCGCAGTTGCAGTGCTGCGAAGTTCGCTTTGTTCTCCTCGGAGCAAGGCAGCACAAAGGCAGAGAATTTTGCCTCTATGGCCTTGACCCAAGCCTCAGCTTCCAGGGGGTCTTCTGCTTTAGCGAAGGTTGGCGGCTTCATAGCGATGAACTGGGCGTACGTGGTGACCTGGTTAGGCCCCTCGTGGTTGGCCCCGTGTGGCGGCCCTCGGTTCATCTGCTGGGTGATCTGCTGCCGCGTCCGCAGGATCCGGCGCAAAGACACCTCGGTTTGGGTGGCCATGAAGGCCTCCGTCGGTGTCAAGGGCGGGGGTGGTGGCTAGTCACCACTACCACTTGCTCCGAAACCGTTGGGAGAGCCGCGTGTGGTTCCCACCATCCGAAAAGTGAGCTTTATTAGTGAGATAACCAAAAGCTTACTCCAAATGATGGCAAGCACGATCATGCATAATCATATCTCCTTAGCACTTAAACAATGTGGATAGCAACAATCAACAATTTTCTTTTGCCACCAAGATTCATAGAACCGTTCTTCTCAACACGGTTAGGGTGGCGATTACTCAATTGCATGGCTCATAAACTCCCTCGAACGATCATCATTATTTCGGATACCAACGAAGGTGGTATACAGACGAGTACTTATTCGCTGGCAACGAGTGATGTCCCTAAAAATGCTTTGGTTTACCAATGTTTTTAGGTGAGAATGCAAAATTGACAGGCGTGGTCATTTGCAATGATTTATCCAAGGATCTGGTATTCAGACGCAAGAACATTTCAAATTTGAATGACAACGAAATTTACTTAAAGCATACAAGCTTAAGCATTCTTTATTACATCACGATAGAACAAGGTTCAAAGACATTACAACTCGAATTTGAAACATCATGACATGACACGATACAAGTAGTTACTTGGCACGAAGACGTGCTGTCAAGCCAACTACTCTAACATCTCAAAGACAACTCGATAGGGTCGACATCCTCCTAACCCTCGTTGTCGGCAACCTAGTTGCCCACCGAAGCACCACCGTACGAAGGTGAAGCTAGGTGAGTCGGTAGCGGTGGTCCCGCCCGGCTCGTTCGATCCGGACCGGACAAAGCCTCGCTCGCTCCTCCGGTGTGCCCGCACTCGGGGGTAGTGGCCGTAAGGCTACTATAGCCCGCAAGGCCGCCACCCGTACCTCGGCCTCCGCACGTGCTCCCCGCATCTCAGCAATGTTCGCAAGAGTGTCGACCTCTTTATCTCGTGAGCATCGGCATCCTCCTCTAGTGCATGGTTCTCCTCCTCCAAATCTACGATCCTCTCGTAGGCGGTCGCCTCTCTCAAGCTCCAACCGGAACCTCCTAGCACACCACCCTATCATTCTCCCCGCCGCACCCGAGTAAGCGTGAAGTTCGCCGCCGCCGGTGTGCCGCCGAAAGCTGCTCCCAATCGCGCCTAGATGCCTCCAAGCGCCGTGCAATCGCCGCGGTGTTATAACGCAGCCCCTGAAGTGTGAAGACCACGTTCAGACAACGGGCAAGCATCTGAGTAACATCCAACGGCTCTGCTAGGGTCAGAAGCTCCCGTAGGTGGTCCATACGGTCCAACCATGCTGGGTCGTGAGGACTCACAGCAGAAAACAGTCCAAACGGAGAAAGAGCTACCACAGTGGGGTTGTGGTCGCAGAAGTCTGTCAGTACTCTGAGGGCGGCTGACTCAACGGACTCGTGAGTGATAAATCCCCAGTAGATAAAGCTCAAGTCAAACCGTCGCCGTGGTCCGGGTGTGGCGAACAAAGCAACGATCACTCGCAGCGGGGAACGCCAAAGCGCTCAAACTCCTTCACCTCGTAAGTCGGTGGGGTGAGGTAGCTCGCGAGATCGAGTGCTTCCCACGCCGGGCGCGGAAAACCCTCCCGGTGCAACCCATTGGTACGGATCGTACCGTCGCCGTCGAACCGGTGGAACACGGGGAAATCCATCTGTACACAAATGTAACTCATGTCAGATCTCAAAGAGAACGGCATGTCAAATGGTGAAGTTCTGGCAGCTGTGAATAAAAATTCATAACCAAAAATCCAGAAACCTCAAAAATTTCCCAAGTTTTGAATTAAACCTTTAATACCCTTAATTAAGCTTTTTAAGGTTGAGCACCGACCAAGGAAACAAGATAAATGGTCCTTAACCTGGATGTGCCTAGGGAAGTGTGAACCAACCCAACGAACTAGGATTAAGACTTGCTACTACGAGATAACTAGTTGAGGAGCAATTATTTTTAACAATTTGGTTTAATTAACCTAGCACATGGTAAACAAATTTTTCACAAAATTTCGGGAAGATGACGGCTAGGTATGGAAGGTACGCTAGTTTATAAAAAGCACACACTAGCATAAACTTCCTTAGAGAACATATGGAAATTCGATTTTTGGGTCCATTTTAGTTGTTTCGATTTTTAACATGCATTCAAGACGTCCTATTCGACCTCACATGGCAATCAAGCCAAAAATCGAAGTTAGTGCGGTGGCAAGGCTTTTAATCGTCTCTCCCTATAATATCTAGTCGAGAGCTATACGGTACTCGCTAACGACTAACGAAGCGCCGTTATGTACACGCGTAAAACGAACCTTTCGTGCCCAAGACGTCACGAAAGCGTCCACATTCATTACCGTTCACTATAGAAACGGTATCCATGCGTTAAGCCGCCGCATGGACGGCGTCCTATTTAAGACTCGACGCGACGTGAGTGCCCATTGGAATAGGCCTCACTCATCCCTCACGGACTTTCCCGTGGTACCATCACGTATGGCAAAACGTGACGAGACTCGACGCGACGTGGCACCCATTAGAATAGGTCCCACTAGTCCCTCACGAGACTTTCCGTGGTACCACCACGTATGGCAAAACGTGATGAACTAGTATGGTTGTGCAAGAAGGTAAGTCTGACATAAAGTAATGTGCTGGAAGTTAGCAAAATAAACCATAGGTTAATAAGCCACCTGAAAGAACCCAAAAATTCTCTCTAGGGCCTCTCGGTCTAGTTTATCCTTAGCAGACCAACATATTTTGGAAATCAGACGATCTTGGCATATTTTATTCAAAAACCAATGATTAAGGTTTAGTTAATTAATCTCTGGTGCATATAAGCTCGATGCCAATCGTGACAACCTCGCCCAGGAAAATACCGTACTATCGCCTAAGACCGATCCACTTTGGTCATTAAGCAATAATAAAGTATCATCCCGTCGTTAGTTGCCGGGTTAACACCCGTAAATCACTTGGAAAGCAACAAGGATCGAATATATGCATTAAAACTCGCTCGAAGGCGAGTCCAGAGATACAACAACATTAACATTCAAATTCGTACCCCGAGGGGTTTATTTATTACAAACCATAGTTTTTGTCACACTGAGATAGTTCAGAGTTTTCGAAAAGCAGCGGAAATTAACTAACGGAAGCGAAGACACCACGGGAGGCCATCCATGATGCTTTCGGTAGTCGTCCTCCACCCACTCCGGCCTCCCGGCCGGCGGGATCTCTCCGGGCCACACATCACTGAAGGCATTACCTGGATCAACATATTATAGCAAGG
The DNA here is from genome assembly GCA_947561735.1 of Cenchrus americanus. Classification (NCBI taxonomy): domain Eukaryota; kingdom Viridiplantae; phylum Streptophyta; class Magnoliopsida; order Poales; family Poaceae; genus Cenchrus; species Cenchrus americanus. The sequence continues at coordinate 22,992,417 of OX387241.1, read as the reverse complement.
CTGAGTATACTAATACTCAGCAAGTCTTACCCGTCGGTGATATCTACTTCACCAATTCTAGACCATGAAAGGCTTTCTGGCTACTGGGTTGCTTTTGCTAAAAAGTAACAAAGAGTAGGTCCTTACTTTCAAGATTTTAGCACAAGTTCTAGTAGTTTTAATCTTTACTACATTAGCCAACTAGTACAAACAAAGTTGTACAATACAGTTAATCAAGCATCATGTTCATCAACTTCCATCATTAGGGATCACATGACTAGTGGAGTAAGTAGTCTCGGATAACGGTGAGAGGCCGACAATCAATTGATTCAAACCTTGCAAGGTAGACCCAAACACACGGTAGGGTCGTCCCCGCGAGAACAACTTTCCCCGTGCCGTCCCCAAAAATCCTCGGGTCGGGATCGAATCTTACGGTCTTTGGTGCGAGCTATCACGCATACCCCGCGAGATACCCGAGTCACCATACACCACCGTAGCTAGCCGTGAGAGCGAATCCCAAGAGTAGTAATAGTAGGATCCCTCGCCGCCTCATTAAGGTACTAGGCTTACCAGCCCCATAACCGGCATGTGCTTAGTACGTTCAAAAACTTACCCCACATAACCACTGGACCGGAGCCCAGATCCCATGCTCTTACCACGTGAGCAATCCATTTAAGGATACATTGTGATTCCTATCCAGGAACCTATTCTCGCGAGTGAGGTCATCACTCGACTTGTAACGGTCCTATAGCTTAGCAGCTACCGACCTATCATACTAGTAGGGACAAAAGGTACCTAGGGATCATGCATCTAGGGTTTCATTCAACTCCTGAACGTAAATGCACAATCATTCATAGATAATTGAATAAAGAACTTTAAAACTAGGTTAGATGCACCGGAGCTTGCCTTCGTCGGCTAGGTTAGCTTGGGCACTCTCGGTGTCGAGTACTTCCACGTACCGCAGCGACGCTTCCGCTCCTCCTTCCTCGGTTTCCGGGACAAGGGAGTAATCTCCGTCCGGAAGATCTACACGGAATGCAATGCACGTTCAGGTGATGTGATAGTTGGTTGTCTTATACAATCGTTGGTTGGTCATATTCACCTTAACAGCATCTAGCAAGGGTTTCTCTTTTAGGAAGGTTATTAGTTGTACATGGGTTATTCTTTTATTGAATATTTGGATAAAGGTTTTTATTATACTTGTCATTTCATGTGAAAGCTTTAATTCCTTTTACCTTCACAAGCGGAGGTATAATTAATATTTTTATCCATGAACTAAATTCCGATCAGCAATGGTAATTAATTACCTCTTAATTAAATTAGGAAATACTTTCAAAAAGGAAAAAGAATTAAATAAGGGTTTTCTTTATTTAATTTCTCTTTAATATTAAAAGGGCTTTTAAGCTTTTTATTGAGCAATTAAATTACCAAAAATTAAAGAAATGTTTCTTAGGCATACTAGCACCTATCCTGGTCCATTGGACCCACATGTAAGTGTTGGATGCTAGGAAATTAAATATTATGGAAAATAACAAAGCTAGCTAGTGATTCAAAGTAAATGCATATAAAAATAAATAAGACTCAAAATGATCCAAACTTTCTTGTGCATGCTCTCTGGTCCTAAACAAGTCTAAAGAACCAGCATGTTCACATCGAACCTCTACCGAACTTGGTTTATTAATTTACAAAGGAACACATGCATAAATCAAGAATAATTATTTCGTTAATCCAAAATTTATGATTAATTCACAAGATGTGCATTTTGGCATTAAAAGACAAGTGTGCACAAGTTGGGCTCAAGAACATAAATATTTTTAACAGAAAAATCATCTAATCGATTCATCGCAGGAATGGAAAAGAATTTATCTAGCAAGATCTACTCGCATAACTTTGTGCAATTTTTGGCACAAAGCATCTAGTCATATCCTAACACACAACATATCCAAAATTGGGCTACAGAGGAGTTATGGATTTCAAGTTATGACAGATCTAGGTTTAACACATTTGTATTTTTCCTGCTAAAACTATTTAAAATCTAGCCATGAGTATATAACTAAAGAGGTGGGATTTATCATCCCGAACCCTAAAAAATTGGTTTGGGATTTTTCAAGATGCTGGACCAATCTGCAAGAAAAGCTAGTTAGGTTTCTTCACAACTAAGCCCCTGGAATTTACAACCGTGCCCTCGCGGCGGCTGGAGGGCTCGCCGGCGGCGATGTGGGGCCGGGCCAGGGCAACATGTGGCACGGGGGTGCAATTAGCCTCACCCCCGGTCGATTGGCGGTGGTGGCGGGGTCGGGGCGAGCTCCGGCGAGGGCGCGCGGCGGCGGCACCCACGGCGGGCCGTGATTCCGGCGGTGTGAGGTCAATGCGGTGCAACGGTTAGCGGCGCAAGCGTCCGTGGCTACTAGGGGAGCAAGCTAGCGGGGTTGGTCGCACCGCAGGAAGGGCGGGGAGAGGTGTTCACCGTCGGCCGGCAATGGCGGACGGGGGAGAGGGACGAGCGCGCGGAGGGGCGCGAGGGGGGGGGGGGTTTAAATAGGCGCTTGAGCTCGGGGTGACGAAGAATGACCCGCACGAGATGCTCCCGGCCGTGCTACGGCGCTCGCGGCTCGCGTGTACGGCGGCGGCTTCGCCGACGGACCGCCGGTCCGTGGCGCGCGCGCGTGTACGGCGGCGTGGCCGGCGCGGACTCGGTGTGCCTCGGGGCGGGGCGCTCGGGGGCGCGGCGGCTCGGGCGGCGTGTGCCTTGGGCCGTGCGCGGCCTCGGGAGGCGCGGGCGCGGACGTCGGGGCCGGCGCGCGCGCGGCGGGCGACGGGCGGCGCACGGGCGCGGGCGACGCCGCGCGCGCGACGCGCTCCGGCCCCAACCGTTTCACCGGTCGTCTTTGAAATGCAATTGCTCCAAAAATTTGTATAAAAGTCGACCAAGTGATGAATACCAAAGTTGTAGATCTAACTACCAACAATATTTTCTACAAAGGCTATATAGGGTTTTTCTCGCCTAGATTTGAAAATATTTGAATGCCGCCTATGAATGTCAGCCTGTTTTGACAAACAGTGTTTTCTGCCTTGCAATGGATTTTTCAAGTTTTTCTCCTCAAAATTTGAAATGCCAATCTACATGAAAGTTGTGTCCCTCATCAAGACCTACAACTTTCCTAAAGGTAGAATTTTAAGTGTTTAGGTGAATTTTGGAGAACGCGGCAAAAGTTCCGGCAGACACCTGTGGACACTGGGGGTGGCAAGGGGTTTGACCCAACTTTTGACCATGGGTTGGCCCCACAAGTGTGTTTACTATTCATTTAGGGTCACTAGGGTGGGTTAGTGAGTTTTTCGAGGTGAGGGCCCAGGTTGACCTAGGTTTGACCACGGTTGACCAAATGACCGGCTATTAAGGTTAATTAAAAACCTGGGGCGTCACAGCCTACCCCCCTTAAACGGAATCTCGTCCCGAGATTCGATTTGATAACGAAGAGATGGGGAGAAAACAAAAACTCACGGTTTCGAGACTGTAGGAAGCCCGGATACTTAGTATTAAGATAGTCCTCCGTGTCCCACGTTGCTTCTTCCTCCGTGTGATGGCTCCATTGGATCTTGTACATTCGCACGGTCTGCCTTCGGGTCTTTCGCTCTTTTTGGTCTAGTACTTTCAATGGATGCTCGACGAGCGAGAAATCCGGCTCGATCCAAGCATTAGCTTCCGTGATGATTTCGTTCTCCGGAACAGGCATTCCCTTCTTCAACTGAGTTACATGAAACACATTGTGAACTGCGGAAAACCGTTCTGGCAATTGGATACGGTAAGCCACGGGTCCACACACTTCTATAACTTCATATGCTCCAATGTAGCGCGGGGCTAACTTTCCCTTGACTCCGAACCTTTGCACACCTTTGGTGGGGGATACTTTCAAATACACATAATCTCCCACTTCAAAGTGTCGAGGTGCGGTTCCCTTGTCATGGTAACTCTTTTCCCTCATCTGTGCCACCTTCAAATTTTCTCTTATCACTTGCACCCTTTCTTCGGCCTCTTTAACTGACTCTGGTCCAAAGAGTGTTCTTTCTCCAAAATCCTCCGACCAATTCAGCAGAGTGCGGCATCTACGTCCGTACAGAGCGTCGAATGGTGCCATTTTCAAGCTGGCTTGATAGCTATTATTGTAAAAGAACTCGCCAAGGAGAAACACTTGTCCCAACTCTTGTCAAAGTGCAAGATGCTTGCTCTCAACATGTCCTCTAGAATCTCGATTTATCCTCTCCGTCCGACCATCGGTCCGCGGATGATAACCGGAACCGGCGGAGTAGCCGAGTTCCCAAACACTCATGCAACTCGTTCCCAAAAACGAGCTACAACCGAGTCCCTCTATCGAGATTATAGTCTTTGGGATTCCATGCGGACGAACTATGTGGTCCACGTACAACTCGCATATTGTTGTACGGAGTAAGTGGTGTGCACGGCAATGAAGTGAGCGGTCTTGGTGAGTCTATCCACAATTACCCAAATAGAGTCCTTCTTTCTAGCCGTTAGGGGTAAACCCACAATGATGCTAATATTGTCCCACTTCCACATAGGTATCGACGGGGGTTGGAGTACTCCCGCCGATTTCAAATGACTTGCTTTCATCCGGTGGCAAGTATCACACTCGGCTACATACTTGGCTACATCCACCTTCATATTGGACCACCAAAAGTTCGCTTCGCATCTTGGTACATCTTGGTACTACCGGGATGAATAGAGAATTTGGACTTGTGAGTTTCATCTAGAATGATTTTCTTAATTTCGGGTCAATCGGGGACCACTAGACGTTTCCCAAACCGGACCACATCTTGGTGATCCTTCCGGAAACAAGTGTACTTGGGGTCTCCTTCGCTAGTTTCTCACGGGATGGTTTGAATATCTACATCATTGCACCGGGTAGTGACAATTCCGTCATAAAGGTTTGACTCTCGCCGTCAAGGCATAAAGAATTCCTTGCGGTTGAAGGACCGATATCGCGAACCGAGAGGGGGGGGGGGAGTGAATGGGAGCCGATAAAAATTCTTCTCGAAGGAGATCGAAACTCCAACAAGATGAACACGGCTTCCAACACACGTCTCCGACTCACTACCAAGGTTGGTCAAGCCCACGTAGCCACCGGAGTGCCACCGGACCTAGGAACCAACACACCACCTTCCGACCCGAGAAACGCGACGGAAAAACCAAGCCTCGAGTCTACGGACCCACACCGGTCGACCGGTCCTTGCCGGTGAAATTGAGCAACTTTCACCAAGTGGCTCTACACCGGTCGGACCGGTGAGACACACCGGTCGGACCGATGGCGACCGAAAGCCCCCAAGGCACCAAACAGGGCCAACCGACCACCAAACGGACCCAAACTCGAAACAAGAAGAACACGGGACAACAATGAACACACCAAGACGTTCACCCGAGCAAAATCCCACAAGGGCTTGCACCGGTCGGACCGGTCAAGAGCACCGTCGACCGGTGTAGCTCCGGGCGCTCGGGATGAACAAGACCCGCGGGTCAACTCCCCCAAATCCAAATCTCGATCTCCCGAATCGCTCCACGGACTTGAACAAGACTTTGGGGATATCATGAACACCTCATGAGGAGTTCATAGCCAAGTTTAATCCCACCAAAACTCGTCCAAAAAGGAGGAATCGAAGAAATCCCGCCGAGAGCACTACCAACCCAAGAACTCAAGAAACCCCCAAAATCAAGCACTTTTACTCACGGATTTGGGAGGGGAATCACGCCCCAAAGAACCACGAAGGGTTCCCACAAATTTCCCCCATCAAATCCCCAAGAGAAAAGCCCCGAAAACAACCCAAGGAAATCACCGAGAGAGGGCTCCGAAAATCACCACCAAGAACAACCGGGGAAAACACATCCAAACCTTGAGGAACCACGCCGAATCATCTATACATGAAACAAAGGTTCGTACAAGGTCTAGCAAGCCGCCCGATCATCCATCCCTCTCTACAAGATCTCTCCGTGAAGCTCTCTTGCTAGTCCTAAGGAAAAACCTAAGGAAAATAGGTGGAAAATAGGAAAACTAATGAGCTAGGGTTCCAAGAGTTGGCTGCCATCCTCTCACCTCTTGGGTTATATGGAGGCAACCGAATGTCTAAAATGCCCTTCTCTACTAATTAGGGATACAAGCCCCTCAAGGGCGGATTTGGAATTCTTGATGTCTTCACCATCGGACGGATGCCCGCGACCGCACCCTCGCGTAGCCTCGACGCAAGCCATGCGATCCCGACGCGTGTCCTCCGCTTCGAAGATTCCGGACCGCGTCGTCGCACACCGGTCGACCGGTGCTCCTCACCGGCCGACCGGTCCCCACCGGCCGGGGACCGGCCGGACCCACCGGTCGGGACCGGCCGGTGCCGCCGCACCTCCGTCTTCGGTTCTCCGGTCTTGGCTTTGTGGATCAACCAAGGAACTCGGTGGTTTTTCGGTGAACCACCGGAAACCCCGCGAACTCGGTGTAGCCTCCGCCAATCTCCACTCATGACTTGGCTCCCACGTAGTCCCGGCTCGACCTTGGTTTTGAGGCTCAACCAAGAAACCGTCCACGACTTCATCTTGCTTGTTCATGCCACCATGCGGCCCGCACTTGACCCCGCCGGCCACCGGGTCCCTCGAACGAAGCCTACTTGTCTTCTCCACACCCGGAGGCCTCACCGGCGACGACCTTTCGCGCTTGTTCTTCACCCGCACCAACACGAGTCAAGCCGCAACCCGCACCTCGCAATACTTAGACAAGAATCGGTCCACACAACGTTGTCAATCACTCATCACACAAGGAAGCGACCATCCACCGGTCCTCGAACCACACATGGTCCTCAATCTCCCCCTTGATGAGTGCATTGACAACACCCACACGAAAGTAACAAGAGAGAAAAGAAAAGAAAAAGAAACGAACAAAAAGAAACTCCAACAAGCGATCGAAAGCCAAACAAAGGCAAAGAGCAAGATCACTTGAAGAAGACAAGTCTCGGACCCCTTAGGCAAGGGCAACGGCTCGACACATCCGAGACAAAGCAAAGCTCAAGCAAAGAGCACAAACCACCGAAACAAAACTCGAAAACCACAAAGAGCTCCCCCTGCACACATGCAAGCTCCCCCGAACCAATGCAACTCCCCCGGACGAATGCATGCAAGACAAAGCACTTGAAACAAGGGCAGCCGCAACAAAAACAGCCCCGACCGGTCGGACCGGTCAAAACCACCGGTCGGACCGGTGAGCAACATGTGTCCGTAACCGGCCCTCACACCGGTCGGACCGGTGACCTCGACCGGTCAGACCGGTGCACAACAGAGCCCAGAAATGGCTCGAAACCACCTGAAAACCTTCCAAACACGTCCAACAAGCCATTTCAAGCTCAAACTTCTCCCCCTTGTTGGCAATGCATTAATCAAGCCAAAAATGCAAAACTTTCAACCTAAAGCTTCTCAAATAGACAAAATTCAACAAAGAATGCTACACATGTCCAAATGAGCAAGTTAGATACTCTACGGCTTTGTATCGATCTCAACTACATGATCACCAAGTTTCACAACCATTGGACGAAGCTAAGATGGATTTTGGCAATTTGGCGAAAACTTGCCTCTCACGAGCAAAGTCCTAAACATGATCAAAGCATATCAAAATGGCAAAGCCACACAAACTTCATGCTAGGACAGCCATTCTAATCATAAGACCATCACAAACACCCACAAGCACCTCATGTCATGTCAAAGCCACCGAGCCATGTGCCTACTTCTATGTATGAGACTTCTCATTGGTAGGCATCATGCAACGGTTTAGCACCCAAAGAAAATTAAATTCAGCACGTATGACATGGGAGCACATTTCCAAGCATTTTTCATTTCATTTTCAGATTTGTAAATGGTACATGAAATGTCTTTGCGACAAAAAGGAACTTATGCTCCTCCACAAGATAAATCTAGAGGGCTAAACATTCATGATGGCAAATGAGCCTTTGGCCCCATATGATCAATAAACTAGCCATCCAACCACAAATTAAGCATAGCAAGGCCACAAAGACATGTCAAGAGCATGTAAAGGCATTTACACATGAGAGAGCATACATGAGACATTTTTCAAAAGCATAGCTATCAACCATGGATTATTCATCAAGATCATCAAGAGCTAAGCCAAACTAACCGTAGCATACCAAACAAGCTCACAAAGACAAATATCTCATTCCATGGTGAACAATGTATATGAGAGAAGCTTTTCCTAACCAATGCATATGATACAAAATGCATGCAATCTAAGATACAAGGATGCCTATACATCATGTTACATATGCCATGCCAAATGCAAGAAATGCACAAAGGAAAGCTATACATATGCTACAAAGGAGCTCCCACACACAAGGCTCACAAACCACCGGCTCCCCGAGGGGAGGCAAAACGGGCTCGACACCACCGCAAAAAGCAAGGGAGCACAAACTTCACAAGCTCCCCCTAACCTCATGCATTAAGGCCAAAGAGCATACAAAGCTCACCTTACACACATGAGATAGGGCAAAGAGCAAAAAGAACCAAGTGGCTTGACCAAGGCCACACACTTGAAGGTCACAAATTCACTTACCTTTATCATTTCTTCACAAGTCACTCATCCTTGTCCACCATCCCCGAAAGTGATGTACCTCTATGTCACCACCGGGATATGAGGCCGAAGAACCACCCCCCGATATCAACCAAATGTTCTCCGGGCTATCCACCTGCAACTCAAAACCAAGAGCGAGAGCGAGCAAACGACTCAACACTGGGGTTAGTTCCAAATGTGTAAAACCAGTGCCTAGCCATTTGCTCGAAAGTGGGGTTAGCACGGAGCCAAACCATCTTTCCTACCAAAGCTACCTCCACGAACACCACTACGGTAACCACCATGAGGGAACCACCCCTCTCTCGCCCGGAGGAGGACCAAATCCACGCAAGAAAGCCCGTGGAACGTCCTTCCTCTCCAACTCAATGCCATGACTCCTCCAATCCCCGTATTGAGCACGAGGAGGAGAATGCCTAGCAAACCGACCTCCCCGCAAACTTTCCGGACCAATCACCGAACCACGACCTCCGGAAACAACCCTCGCACCTCGTACGAGCACGAAACCCAAACCGCTCGCCCGTCCAGCTCCGGACCGGTCCGACCGGGTGCCCCTCACCGTCCGACGGCGTGTAGCTCGGGCGGCGAAGCACCTCCAAGCGACCTTCCGCTCTCCCCAAGCCCGAACTGACCTCACACTCGCCTTGGCCCTGGGCAACTGCACACGAGGCTCAAGTACACCATCGGAAGGGTGGTACTTGTCCTTGTTAGCCCACTCCTTCGCCATTCTCTCCTCACGCTTCCTCTTGAAGCAAAACGCTCTCTTGTGACCATCCTTTCCACAAAACTCACAATGGAAAGGGATCAATCTGGGCTTCGGCTTGGGATGAGATTCTTCACAAGACTTCTCACTTGGTTTCTCACTAGGCTTTTCACTTGCCTTCTCACTTGGTTTTTTTCTTGGTTGGTTTGGCTTGGATGCAAACTTGTCTTTGGGTGTGGGTTGTGGTGGAACTGAAACATTCCCAAATTTCCTTTCTCTCTCACCACTGCCCTCACCTACCTTATCCAATCGCAAAGCCCAACCGTCAAAGCGTTTACAGCTAGCAATCATCATACCAAGCTGAGGTTCTTGACTCGACAACCAACTCAGTGCTTCACGCAACTTTTCATTCTCATCTTGCAAGCGACCAACACATTTTGCAAGATCCAAATTCTTCATAGCATGCAACTCACATGTAGAGCAAGAAGTAGGAATAGGCACTTTCAAATCAGCCTCAAGCGAAACAATGCGAGAACGGAGCTCAGCAATTTTCTCATGCAAACTAGGGCAAGAAGTGCAAGCACCAAGCAAAGTGGGTCTAGATTGTAGCTCACCCAACTCAACCCTAAGCACATCTAGTTCCTCACACTTGGAGGCATACTTCTCCCTAAGATCGATCAAGTCGCCCAGAAAACGAGAGCAATCAAGACAATCGTTCTCATCCGAAACAACGAGGCTAGCCTTAAGGGAATCAATCTCAAGCTTGCTATCAAGCACCCGTGTCTCTAGCTCACCCACTCTAGTCCTAGCATCCTCGAGTGAAGATCTAAGCTCCTTCCTAAGCTTCTTAGCCTCTCTAAGCATGTGATCGCGATTATCAAGCAAGTCAACCAACTCCTCATTCTCCTTGCGCAAAGAGGAGAGCTCATCACATACCTCATCCTCGGAATCCAAGTCCGAGGCGTCCTTCTCCGGCTTCTCTTGTCGCTCGAACCGCGAGCCATGCCGCGAAGTCGTCCTTGAGGCTTAGGCCCGTCACACAAAGGCCGTTGAGATACTTGCCGATGTTCTTCTTCTTCTTCCTCTTCTTGTCAAACTCTTCGTCTTCATCACTCGAGCTTGAAGACGTGTCCTCGAATCGGACTCGATGTCGCTCGATTTCTTCATCTTCTCTCGAGACCGCGTCTTCTTCTCATGTCCATGATCCTTCTTCCTGGACTTCTTCTTCTTGTCCTTGGACTTGTGCTTGTCGTGGCTGTTCACCTTTGGACACTCAGCGAAATAGTGTCCAGTCTTGCCGCACTTGAAGCATGTCCTCGTGTTCCTCCTCCTGTTCACGCGGTTCTCGTGCAGCCTCTCGAACCGCCCTCGTCAGGAGCGCCAGCTCGTCCTCTCCAAGCTCGTCGAACTCCTCATCTGGCATAGACATCAAAGAGGAGAAAGAGAACATCCTGGTGGATGGGTTAGTGTTAGCCTTTCCTTTCGAACCACCAACGAGGGCAAGACTATGAGAGTCAGTCGGGCCCTCGATCTTGGCTGTCATGCCCCTATCCACCTCAGCCGACTTGAGCTTCGAGAACAGCTCGTTCACCGTCAGAGTGTCATACTTCTCTGACTCCACAATGGCCTCGAACTTTCCACCCCAAATTGTACGATCCAAAGAGTGTAAGAGCTTGACCGCTCTATCATGATCATCGTACGGGAGCACGTCCACATTGGCCCTCATGTTGTTCACAACCACCGTGAACCTCTGAAACAAGGCATCGATGGACTCACCGGGGAGATGAGTGAAGTTCTCGTACTCTCTCCGTAGGTCGCATACATCCGTGCCTCGAACCTCGGGCGTTCCCAACATGAGCCTCCTTCAACACCGCCCAAATCCTACAAGCCAAGTGCTCGGTGTGCACCCGATCGAACTCGGGGCCGACACAAAGCACGGAACAAGTAGTCGACCGCCTTATTGTTGGCGTCGAAGCCGTCCCTCGATCCCTGGAGCGAGGAAATCAACCGACCGGACATAGCCTCGTGTCCACCGTGACATCCCAAAGGATCTCGACCCTTTCCGCGGAGAAACGCACCCATCCGCTTGCTCCACATCCGGTAGTTCTTGCCATCGAAGTGTGGAGGACCCGAACCCCGTTCCCGGTACGCCATCCTTGGATCTTAGAGCGGTTAGAGTCAACAAAGACTCGAACCGGCTCGATACCACTTGAAGGACCGATACGGCGAACCGTAGAGGGGGGGGGGAGTGAATGGGAGCCGATAAAAATTCTTCTCGAAGGAGATCGAAACTCCAACAAGATGAACACGGCTTCCAACACACGTCTCCGACTCACTACCAAGGTTGGTCAAGCCCACGTAGCCACTGGAGTGCCACTGGACCTAGGAACCAACACACCACCTTCCGACCCGAGAAACGCAGCGGAAAAACCAAACCTCGAGTCTACAGACCCACACCGGTCAGACCGGTGAGCACCACCGGTCAGACCGGTCCTTGCTGGTGAAACTGAGCAACTTTCACTAAGTGGCTCTACACCGGTCAGACCGGTGAGACACACCGGTCGGACCGATGGGGCACTGAAAGCCCCCAAGGCACCAAACAGGCCAACCGACCACCAAACGGACCCAAACTCGAAACAGCAGCAACACGGGACAACAATGAACACACCAAGACGTTCACCCGAGCAAAATCCCACAAGGGCTTGCACCGGTCAGACCGGTCAAGAGCACCGGTCAGACCGGTGTAGCCTGGGCAGCTCGGGATGAACAGCACCCGCGGGTCAACTCCCCCAAATCCAAATCTCGATCTCCCGAATCGCTCCACGAACTTGAACAAGACTTTGGGGATATCATGAACACCTCATGAGGAGTTCATAGCCAAGTTTAATCCCACCAAAACTCGTCCAAAAAGGAGGAATCGAAGAAATCCCGCCGAGAGCACTACCAACCCAAGAACTCAAGAAACCCCCAAAATCAAGCACTTTTACTCACGGATTTGGGAGGGGAATCACAGCCCAAAGAACCACGAAGGGTTCCCACAAATTTCCCCCATCAAATCCCCAAGAGAAAAGCCCCGAAAACAACCCAAGGAAATCACCGAGAGAGGGCTCCGAAAATCACCACCAAGAACAACCGGGGAAAACACATCCAAACCTTGAGGAACCACGCCGAATCATCTATACATGAAACAAAGGTTCGTACAAGTTCTAGCAAGCCACCCGATCATCCATCCCTCTCTACAAGATCTCTCCGTGAAGCTCTCTTGCTAGTCCTAAGGAAAAACCTAAGGAAAATAGGTGGAAAATAGGAAAACTAATGAGCTAGGGTTCCAAGAGTTGGCTGCCATCCTCTCACCTCTTGGGTTATATGGAGGCAACCGAATGTCTAAAATGCCCTTCTCTACTAATTAGGGATACAAGCCCCTCAAGGGCGGATTTGGAATTCTTGATGTCTTCACCATCGGACGGATGCCCGGCGACCGCACCCTGCGTAGCCTCGACGCAAGCCATGCGATCCCGACGCGTGTTCTCCGCTTCGAAGATTCCGGACTGTGTCTTCGCACACCGGCCAGACCGGTGCTCCTCACCGCCGGGGACCCGGTCAGACCCACCGGTCAGACCGGTCTGGTGCTGCTGCACCTCCGTCTTCGGTTCTCCGGTCTTGGCTTTGTGGATCAACCAAGGAACCTAGTGGTTTTCTGGTGAACCACCGAAACCCCGCGAACTCGGTGTAGCCTCCGCCAATCTCCACTCATGACTTGGCTCCCACGTAGTCTCGGCTCGACCTTGGTTTTGAGGCTCAACCAAGAAACCGTCCACGACTTCATCTTGCTTGTTCATGCCACCATGCGGCCCGCACTTGACCCCCGCCGGCCACCGGTCCCTCGAACGAAGCCTACTTGTCTTCTCCACACCGGAGGCCTCACCGGCGACGACCTTTCGCGCTTGTTCTTCACCCGCACCAACACGAGTCAAGCCGCAACATGCACCCGCAATACTTAGACAAGAATCGGTCCACACAACGTTGTCAATCACTCATCACACAAGGAAGCGACCATCCACCGGTCCTCGAACCACACATGGTCCTCAATCTCCCCCTTGATGAGTGCATTGACAACACCCACACGAAAGTAACAAGAGAGAAAAGAAAAGAAAAAGAAACGAACAAAAAGAAACTCCAACAAGCGATCGAAAGCCAAACAAAGGCAAAGAGCAAGATCACTTGAAGAAGACAAGTCTCGGACCCCTTAGGCAAGGGCAACGGCTCGACACATCCGAGACAAAGAAAAGCTCAAGCAAAGAGCACAAACCACCGAAACAAAACTCGAAAACCACAAAGAGCTCCCCCCGCACACATGCAAGCTCCCCCGAACCAATGCAACTCCCCCCGGACGAATGCATGCAAGACACCACTTGAAACAAGGGCAGCCGCAACAAAAACAGCCCCGACCGGTCGGACCGGTCAAAACCACCGGTCCGACCGGTGAGCAACATGTGTCCGAACCGGAAGCACTCACACCGGTCGGACCGGTGACCCGACCGGTCGGACCGGTGCACAACGAGAGCCCGGGAAATGGCTCGAAACCACCTCGAAAACCTTCCAAACACGTCCGACAAGCCATTTCAAGCTCAAACTTCTCCCCCTTGTTGGCAATGCATGAATCAAGCCAAAAATGCAAAACTTTCAACCTAAAGCTTCTCAAATAGACAAAATTCAACAAAGAATGCTACACATGTCCAAATGAGCAAGTTAGATACTCTACGGCTTCGTATCGATCTCAACTACATGATCACCAAGTTTCACAACCATTGGACGAAGCTAAGATGGATTTGGGCAATTTTGCGAAAACTTGCCTCTCACGAGCAAAGTCCTAAACATGATCAAAGCATATCAAAATGGCAAAGCCACACAAACTTCATGCTAGGACAGCCATTCTAATCATAAGACCATCACAAACACCCACAAGCACCTCATGTCATGTCAAAGCCACCGAGCCATGTGCCTACTTCTATGTATGAGACTTCTCATTGGTAGGCATCATGCAACGGTTTAGCACCCAAAGAAAATTAAATTCAGCACGTATGACATGGGAGCACATTTCCAAGCTTTTTTCATTTCATTTTCGGATTTGTAAATGGTACATGAAATGTCTTTGCGACAAAAAGGAACTTATGCTCCTCCACAAGATAAATCTAGAGGGCTAAACATTCATGATGGCAAATGAGCCTTTGGCCCCATATGATCAATAAACTAGCCATCCAACCACAAATTAAGCATAGCAAGGCCACAAAGACATGTCAAGAGCATGTAAAGGCATTTACACATGAGAGAGCATACATGAGACATTTTTCAAAAGCATAGCTATCAACCATAGATTATTCATCAAGATCATCAAGAGCTAAGCCAAACTAACCGTAGCATACCAAACAAGCTCACAAAGACAAATATCTCATTCCATGGTGAACAATGTATATGAGAGAAGCTTTTCCTAACCAATGCATATGATACAAAATGCATGCAATCTAAGATACAAGGATGCCTATACATCATGTTACATATGCCATGCCAAATGCAAGAAATGCACAAAGGAAAGCTATACATATGCTACAAAGGAGCTCCCACACACAAGGCTCACAAACCACCGGCTCCTCGAGGGGAGGCAAAACGGGCTCGACACCACCGGCAAAAAGCAAGGGAGCACAAACTTCACAAGCTCCCCCTAACCTCATGCATTAAGGCCAAAGAGCATACAAAGCTCACCTTACACACATGAGATAGGGCAAAGAGCAAAAAGAACCAAGTGGCTTGACCAAGGCCACACACTTGAAGGTCACAAATTCACTTACCTTTATCATTTCTTCACAAGTCACTCATCCTTGTCCACCATCCCCAAAAGTGATGTACCTCTATGTCACCACCGGGATATAAGGCCGAAGAACCACCCCCCGATATCAACCAAATGTTCTCCGGCTATCAACCCGCAACTCAAAACAAAGAGCGAGAGCGAGCAAACGACTCAACACCGGGGTTAGTTCCAAATGTGTAAAACCGGTGCCTAGCCATTTGCTCGAAAGTGGGGTTAGCACGAGCCAAACCATCTTTCCTACCAAAGCTACCTCCACGAACACCACTACGGTAACCACCATGAGGGAACCACCCCTCTCTGCCTGGAGGAGGACCAAATCCACGCAAGAAAGCCCGTGGAACGTCCTTCCTCTCCAACTCAATGCCATGACTCCTCCAATCCCCGTATTGAGCACGAGGAGGAGAATGCCTAGCAAACTGACCTCTTGCAAACTTTCCAGACCAATCACCAGAACCATGACCTCCAGAAACAACCCTCGCACCTGTACGAGCACGAAACCCAAACCGCCGCTCGTTCGGGGCTCGCACCGGTCCGACCGGTGCCCCTCACCCGGTCCGACCGGTGGCTCGGGCGCAAAGCACCTCCAACAGCCCTTCCGCTCTCCCCAAGCCCGAACTGACCTCACACTCGCCTTGGCCCTAGGCAACTGCACACGAGGCTCAAGTACACCATCGGAAGGGTGGTACTTGTCCTTGTTAGCCCACTCCTTCGCCATTCTCTCCTCACGCTTCCTCTTGAAGCAAAACGCTCTCTTGTGACCATCCTTTCCACAAAACTCACAATGGAAACGGATCGATCTGGGCTTAGGCTTGGGATGAGATTCTTCACAAGACTTCTCACTTGGTTTCTCACTAGGCTTTTCACTTGCCTTCTCACTCGGTTTTTCTCTTGGTTGGTTTGGCTTGGATGTGTGGACCAGGAGCGTCCCAGTGGTCGGTGGATGACCGCTCCTTAGTGATGAGTGATTGACAACGGGTGTTGGACTGACTCTTGGCTTAGTGCGCGAGGTGTAGGCCGCGGCCTAGTTCGTGTTGTTGTAGGTGAAGAACGGGCGCGAAAGGTCTTCGCCTTGAGGGGCCTCCGGGAGATGGAGAGACAAGTAGGCTCGGTTCGAGGGACCCGGTGGACGGCGGGACCGGGTGCGGGTCGCATGGTGGCGACACAAGCAAGACGAAGTCATGGACAAACGAGCCGGTGCACGGTGGCGGTCAAGTCAAGGTTTGGCGGGAGGCCGGACCGGCACGCGGGGTTTGGTGGTTTGCCCACAAAACCATCGGCGGACGGTTTCTTGGTTTGGGCCTCAAAACCAAGTCCGAGGGCCCAACACGACGGGAGACGGGATCCGGGCGTGTCGGGAAGCTTCGAAGCGGAGGACACGCGGCGGGATCGCATGGCTTGCGTCGGGAGGACGCGGGGTGCGACAAAGGCGTGGCCGTCCGATGGCAAGACCCACAAACATTACCAAAATGCCCCTACGTGGGTTGTATCGCCGTAGTGTAGTTAGGGGTAGTCGAGTCATTTACCACTCCGGCGGGACCGATATATAAGCCTCGGAGTGTGTGTTGATGGCTCCCGCTCTCCGCGACTTAGGGTTTCATTTGCTCCCTCCTCTTTCTCATTTTCGTAGCCATTTTTCTTCCATTTTTTCTCTAGGCTAGCATGAGAGCTTCATGAGAGATTTGTTGAGAGGGATGGATGCTAGGGCGGCATGCTAGACCTTGTGAATCTTTCCTGGTTCGTATAGAAGATTCGGGGTTGTTTTTCGTGGCTTTTTGTGCTTATTTTCGTGCCTTTGTCCCGGTGTGATTCCGCGGATTTGAGTGAGTTTCTTCTCGGATTTCTTTGAGGGAAACATGGATAGATGTCTTGTGCATCTTTGTGCTTGATCTTGTGCCCTCAAACGCCGGGAAACTACTTCGATTCGTGAGTTTTCGTTCGGTGCTCTAGGTTTTGGTGGTGCTCAAAGGATTCGCGATTCCCGGTGATTTAGGGAGTTAGGAGGCAAGATTTTTGGGCTATAGCATCCTTGTGTGACGCTTTTCAAGTACCCAAACCCTTGTCTCCACGGCTTCAACCGTTTGGGAAATCCGATGATGATTTGGGGGAGTTGACTTTCGAGGTCGGGCATTTTTCTCGTTCGTCCGAGCCTCGCGGACGTCCGCGGCCTCTTGGCGGACGGTCCGCGCCGCTCGAGTTCGTCCCGAGTTCTTCGTGTTCTTGCTCGTCCTTTGTTTCGATCCGTTGTGATTTTGGTTTTTGGTTGGAAGAAGTTTCGGACGGTCCGCGGTGTCGGGCGGACGGTCCGCGGGTGCTTGGCGGATGGTCCGTGTGCTCCCCGCGGACGGTCCGTGGCACGGGGGGTGTCTTTGGGTCGTTCGTGTAAATTAACGGACGGTCCGCGGCTAAGGCCGGACGGTCCGCGGCCGGTGCGGACGGTCCGCGATGCCGGCCGGACGGTCCGCGCGGCTCTTGCGGACGGTCCGCCCCCTCTGCGCGGACGGTCCGCCGAGCCCGTGTGCTTTGCTTCTTGGTTCGATTCCTTCCTCCCCTTTCTAGTGCTTCCGCGTGTGCTTCGAGGAATCGTTCCTAAGGCTAGAGGTTGATCCATAACCTCGTAGTCTTGGCGATTGGTGCGTGATTCGATCCATCGCTTGTGTGTGACCGGGTTTTGAGTAGGACATAGGCCGGGTTCTTTGGGAAGAATTTTTACCGGCTCCTATTCACTCCCCCCCCTCTCTAGTCGCCATCTGATCCTTCAATTGGTATCAGAGCTTGGTGCCGGATTCTTTGCGACTTTGACAAGTCTCGAATCCTAAGATGGCGTACGTTGAGCGGGGCGGTCCGCCGCACTTCGATGGCAAGGGTTACCACAAGTGGGCGGCTCGTATGATGATTTTTCTTCGAGGAAAGCTGTTGGAGTTTATTGTGCTTGACAAGACATATGCTATTCCGGTCAACATCCATACTCTTATGGTGACCGATGCCGATGCCAAGGCCAAGTATGAGGCTAATGCAAAAGCCGTTGATCACTTGTGCGGGAGCTTGTGTGATCCGAGTTTGAGCGTGTTCGCCATTTGAATCTTGCTTGGCAAATTTGGGATAAGTTGTTGGTTGCTCACGGTGGTGATAACCATGTGAAGGCTCGCCTCTTTGTCTCTTACCGGATGCAATATGAGAATTTCACTCCACTTCCCGGTGAGGACATTGATGCGATGTTTCAGAGGTTCACCGCCATCGTGAACAACATGAAGGCAAATGTTGAGGATTTTCCGTATTCCGAGCATGATCAGGCTTTGAAGCTCTTGCATGTCTTGGATCCAAATGTTTGGGGTGCTAAGGTTGAGGCCATCAAGGAGTCTGGGAACTATTTGACTATTGAGTTGGATGACCTCTTTTCTAAGCTCAAGTCGGCTGAGGTTGACGGGAAGTTGCTATCCAAGCATGAGGGCTCGACCGACCATAGTCTTGCTCTTGTGGGAGGATCAAAGGGCAAATCTAACCCTTCCTGTCGACGAGTTTTCTTTGTCCTCTCTTATGTCCATTCCGGATGAGGAGTTTGATGTGCTTGGGCGAGGAGGAGCCGGCCTTGCTCTCAAGAAGATTTGAACGACTACACGAGAGTCGGAGGAACGCAAGGCGGAGCTCGGGGACGTGCTACAAGTGTGGCAAGCGTGGCCACTTCATCGCCGAGTGCCGGAAGCGGAGGAGAACAAGTACAAGGTGAACGAGTACAAGGCTCACCCGAGGCGTGAAGACAAGTACTCCTCCAAGGGCAAGCACTTCAACAAGTCCAAGAGCAAGGACAAGGACAAGCGGCGACCGAGCAAGAGCACCTACAAGAAGAACAAGGCAAGAGCGATGGTGGCCGGTGCGAGCGACGTCGACTCAAGCTCAAGCGAGGAGCGATCAAGCTCGAGCGGCGAAGATGAAGACGCCGGGAGGCACGGTGGCAAGAAGAGTGTAAGCCGGAACCTCGGCGGGGGAGCCGTGTGGCGCTCGAGGGCTTTTGTGGCATGGCCCATAGCTCGAGCAAGCAAGAAGAGTGTGAAGGAGGACGGCGACTCCGACTCGGAGGATGAGGTAAACCGTGATCCCGACTCTTTGCTTGCTGAGATTGCTAGGTTGAATGGTTTGCTTGATAACCGTGATAGTGTCTTTGAGAGATGCCAAAAAGATGAGGAAATATCTTAGGGCTTAGCTTGAGAATGCTAGTGAGAAAGTAGGAGAGTTAGAGTCAAAATTGCTTGAATTGAAACTTGAGAATGACTCTTTGAAACTTGCTCCTACTTCTCCTGATGATGTTGAATGTGTTGAATGTGATGCTTGGTTGAATGAGATCAAACTGCTTAATGAGAAGAATGCTTCTATTTTGGCTCAACTAGATGCTCTTAGGACTGAACATGATGAGCTTAAGGCTAGACCTACTTTGCTTGGTGCTTGCAAATCATGTCCTACTATGCATGCTAAGCTTGTCGATGCTCGTTCTACCATTAGTTCTTTGGAAGCATCTTTGAAATCTCCTGTTGCAAATGCATGTTCTAGCTGTGATGAAGTCACTTTGCGTAATCTTGAACTTACTTCCCGTTTGGATGTCATTTATGAGGAAAATGATTATTTGAGGAAGGTGTTGGGTTGGTTGTACGGGGCGGGAACCTCAATTGAAAATCATGATTGAGGAGTTCAAGAGAGCCGATGGTCGTGGTTTGGGGTTTGAGAAGTTGGGTGAGAAAGTGGGAGAGAACAAGTGGGGAGAGTGTGTACGAGAAGTGTGTTGAATCTAACCCGGGTTTGAGGTGATCGGAGAGATCCAAGTCCCACTCTCAAAAGCACCCAAGAACTCTTTCACACCAAAGCCCAACCACCTTTGCAACAAGCTTGACACAACCCAAGATCCACCCAAATTCCCACCTAAGACAAATGATTTCCGAAACCGGTGAAGTTTGTGGGTGAGAAGGGTGAAAAGCCTAGAGAGAAGCCGAGCCAAAACCAAAACCCATCCCCTTCGGGTGTGAGTATTGTGGCAAGGAGAGGCATCTTGCGAGTTTTGCTACAAGAGGAAGAGGGATGAGAGGCTTGCTAGGGAGCAAGCTAACCAGGACAGGTATCGCCAGCCTCATGGTATTCCTGAGCCTAGAGTGCCACTTCCACGGGGTGTGGGAAGTGTGAGGAGTGTTGGCAGGTTCCCACAGAGAGGTGGTGGTGAGAGGTTTGTCAGGAGAGAGGATGGTGTGCGTGCTGGTGAGAGAATTGGTCGGGCTCGTGGTGGTTTTGCTGGACGTCCTCCTACTCGTCCTCAGTACGGGTTTAGGAGAGATGATCGCAGCTTTGGGTTCCAGAGGAACTACGGACCACGTTTTCCCCCTCGTGGTGCTCGTACTCCTCCCATGGGACATGGGAAGTTTGGTGGCAAGGGAGTGATGTTTGCTAACCCCTCTTTTGAGCAGATGGCTCGACACTTGGTTTAACTTTCTATGTGCTAACCCCGGTGTCGAGTCGCTAGCTCATTCTCGTTCTTGTTTCGATTTGCGGGCGGGAGGCTTGGAGAACATTTGGTTGATCGACTCCGGGTGTTCTCGACACATGACCGAGAGATAAGAAGTGGTTCTCCGGCCCTCACCCCGGTGAAGGAAAAGATGTACATCACATTTGGGGACAATGGACGAGGTAGGGTGTCTTGTCTCGAGGGTGTTGTGCATGTGAGTGACAAGGTAACGCTCGAAGAGAGTGGCTCTTGTGAAGTCTTTGGGTTTCAATTTGCTTTCGGTTTCTCGGTTGCTTGATGAAGGTTTTGAGGTGCGTTTCAAGTCCGGCGAGTCTCGTTTGCTTGATTCTCGAGGTGATCTTGTCCGTATGATCATCCCCGAGGGTCGATTTTCGTGGCTGATTTCTCTCGTTCTTTGGGTCCGCTCGCCGTTTGATGGCGGTCCTTCTTCGATTTGTGGAAATGGCATAGGCGGTTGGGACACTTGAGCTTTGATTTGGTTTCCCGCTTGAGTGGTCTTGACCTTGTCCGAGGATTGCCTAAGTTGAAGTTTGAGAAGGATTTGGTTTGTGCTCCTTGTAGGCATGGTAAGATGGTAGCCACTCCCCATCCACCCTTGACCGATGTCATGACCGAGCGTCCGACAGAGCTATTGCATATGGACCTTGTTGGGCCAGCTCGAGTTCGCTCGGTGGGTGGGAAGTGGTATGTCCTTGTTGTGGTGGACGATTACTCTCGCTATGCCTGGGTGTTTTTCTTGGAGGATAAGAGTGAGACTTTTGGTTTTGTTCGAGATCCGATCATGAGGTTGAAAAACGAGAGGCATGGAAATGCTATTCGAGCTATCCGCAAGTGATAATGGCTGCGAGATCAAGAACTCTCGTTTTGATGCTTTTTGTCGTGATCTAGGTCTTGAACATCGGTATTCGACCCCTTATGTGCCCCCTCAAAATGGAGTCGTGGAAAGGAAAAATCGGACTCTTTGTGAGATGGCTAGGACGATGCTCGATGAGCACGGGACTCCTAGGAGGTTTTGGGCCGAGGCGGTCAATACGGCTTGTCATGTTTCCAATCGGATTTTATTGAGAACTTTCAAGAAGAAGACCCGTTATGAGCTTATGCATGGTCGGGCACCCAAAGTGAGTCATTTCCGAGTTTTTGGCCGCAAGTGCTTTATTCGAAAAAGGGAAAACTCGACAAGTTTGAGGCTAGGTCTAGTGATGGTATTTTCTTTGGATATGCTAACCACTCTAGAGCCTATAGGGTGCTTAACCTTGAGACTAACAAAATCATGGAGACTTGCGAGGTGACCTTCGACGAGACAATGCCATGTACCTCTCTTGGCTTTGAATGTGCAGGTGATGAAGAGATGGCCGAGGACCTCTTTGAAGAGGAGAAAGATGAAGCTGGAGATGATGATGGGGAGAACCATGCGCCTGAAGCTGAGCATGTACCCACTACTTCCCCTACGACTACTTTGGAGCATGGACCGTCTACTTCATGGACGACGACGGTGCAACAAGAGGACCAGGCGAGAGAAGCTGAAGTTGAGGGGGAGGTAATCTCGAGGCGTGAGGCTCCCCGGCGGATTCAAGAAGTGCATCCCCTGTCGAAGATCATTGGAGACATCAATGAACGCACTACACGGTCGAGGTCCAGGAATTCCTCTCATTTTGCTCATGCTGCTTTTGTTGCTACTTTTGAGCCCAAGGACATTGGACATGCTTTATCCGATGCAAACCGGGTCAATTCTATGCATGAGGAGTTGGAAAACTTTGAGAGGAACCGGGTGTGGGAGTTAGTTGAACCACCTCCAAATTGCCATCCCATAGGAACCAAGTGGGTTTGGAAGAACAAAGAGGGAGAGAATGGGATGGTTGTGAGGAACAAGTCCGGACTTGTTGCTCGGGGGTTTAGTCGAAGGAGGGGATCGACTATGAGGAGACCTTTGCTCCCGTGGCCCGTCTTGAGGCAATTCGGATCCTTCTAGCCTTTGCCGTGGCTAAAGGGTTCAAGTTGTTTCGGATGGACGTGAAGAGTGCTTTTCGAATGGGGTCATAGAGGAGGAGGTGTATGTGAAGCGACCACACGGGTTTGAGAGCGAGTTGTACCCACACGGGGTATACGGGTTGAAAAGGGCTCGTATGGGTTGAAACGGGCGCCCGTGCTTGGTATGGGAGATTGAGAGGTTTTCTTTTGAGCGAGAGGGTTTGTGATGGGTACCGTGGATAGAACCTTGTTTCTCCTCAAGCATGGAAATGACTTGCCGATTGTTCGGATTTACGTGGATGATATTGTCTTTGGTGGCTCGTCACATAATCTTGTTGCCAAGTTTGCGGATGAGATGAGCGGGGAGTTCGAGATGAGCATGATGGGCGAGTTGCGGTATTTTCTCGGTGCCGAGATCAAGCAAGTGAAGGATGGTACATTTGTGCACCAAACCAAGTACACGAAAGACATGTCGAGGAAGTTCCGGATGCAAGATGTGAAGCCGATGTCGACTCCCATGGGGAGTACGGCCACTTTGGATGCCGATGAGGACGGAGAACCGGTGGACCGGCGGGAGTACGGGAGCATGATCGGCTCCCTCCTCTACTTGACGGCGACGAGGCCGGACATACGGTTCGGCGTGTGTCCGTGCGCTCGTTTTCGAGCTTCGCCGAGGACATCACATCGACGGGCCGTCAAGAGGATTTTCGGTACCTACGTCCGCCCCTCGGTCTTGGCCTTTGGTATTCTTCCTCCTCGACTCGTCTCTTCATGGTTTTTCCGATGCGGATTTTCTTTGGTTGTCGAGTCGAGAGGAAGTCTACTTCGGCACTTGTCGGTTTCTTGGTTCTTCGTTGGTCTCATGGTCTTCCCGCAAGCGATCTAGTGTAGCTCGGTCTACCACGGAGGCGGAGTATGTTCTTGTCGCGAGTTGTTGTTCCCGAGCTGTTGTGGATTTCATACACTTTGAGAGACTTTGGTGAGGAGTGCACCCAGATCCCACTTCTTTGTGATAGCACCAGTGCCATAAGCGTAGCCAAAAATCCAGTGCTTCACTCCAGAACCAAACATATAGAGGTGAGGTATCATTTCCTGAGGGACAATGTGGAGAAAGGAACCATTGTTTTGAGCCATGTCCCTACCCAAGATCAGCTAGCCGATATCTTTACAAAGCCTCTCGACCAAGCTACATTTGTGCGCTTGCGGGGGGAACTTGGGGTTTGTTGCCCTTTCTAGTTGATTCTTGGGAGATTTCCTTTTTGTACCATATGTATCATACCATGTTTATTTTGATGTATATACATGCTTTGCTTGATGTATAAACCATGGTAGGATAGCCATCTTGTCATATATCATGTTGCATTTGTGTCATATTGCATTTTAGGATGATGAGCTTCTTTCATATGCCATATTTGAGTCTCTTTGGCTATTTGTGAGATGTTGGTTATATGTGTGGAGAAATGGTGATGTGAGGCTATGCTCTTGGAATATTTGAGATATATGTGTGGTGAGATAGCCCCTTTTGAGATAAATGCTTAACTTGACTAATTTTTGATGAAATATGCTCCACTCGTGTGTAGTTGTGTATCCATGTCACAGTTTGGTCTAAATGTGCTTTTCATGCTTAGATTGTGCTTGGATGTCTTGTTCTTGCATTTGGGCCAAAGGCCGGATATCATTGTGAATGTTTAGCCTATGTTGCATTCATGGGGGAGCATAAGCTTCTTTTTGCCGCAAAGGCACTTCATGTACCATGAAATAAATTAATCTTGAAAAGAAGTGCATAATGCTTGAAAAATGCTCCATCCATCATGTCTATGCTTAAAATGTCTTGTCTTTCACATATGGGTGCAAAACATGTTGCATGATGTTCACCGGTGGAGAAGTCTCCCCGAAGTGGACACATGGCTCATGAGCTTTGACATGACATGCTTTGCTTTATGGGTGTTTGCCATGATCTTTTGCTTTGAGAATTTGATATCCTTGTATGATCTTTAAATGGTATGCATGTTTGTGGCTCAAGTGTGACATGGATAGGCTTTTACATGTGAAGCGAGCCTTCTTTTGGTAAAATTACTTAAATCTGAAAATTTTGCCTTGTCACATGCTTGTATTTTCATATATTACTTGTGGCAATGCTTTGACTATGCTATGACTCATGTGTGTGATCTTTGTCTCATTTTTAGCCTTTGACACTAACTTTGGCCTATTTGAGAAGCTCATGTAGATGTTTATATGCTTTGCTTTTGCATTTCGCATTTTGACCTTGATTCATACATTGCCAACAAGGGGGAGAAAAGGTGAGCTTAATGAAAATTCGGAAGAGGTGAGCTGAAATTTGGAAGTTTGCATTCACATGTTCGGGGGGAGCTTGCATTTGTTCGGGGGGGAGCTTTCTTGCTTGTTTTCGGTGTGGATTTTGTGCTTTGCTTGGCTTATGACCTTTCTTCGCCTTTCTTCGGTTTTGGTCATGAGTTGAGCTTCTTTGTTTTTCTTTCTTCTTTCTTTCTCTTTTACTGCGAATTTCATTTCGCGTTGTGTGTTGTCAATGCACTCATCAAGGGGGAGATTGTGGACCGGGAGCGTCCCGGTGGTCGGTGGATGACCGCTCCTTAGTGATGAGTGATTGACAACGGGTGTTGGACCGACTCTTGGCTTAGTGCGCGAGGGTGTGTAGGCCGCGGCCTAGTTCGTGTTGTTGCGGGTGAAGAACGGGCGCGAAAGGTCTTCGACCTTGAGGGGCCTCCGGGAGATGGAGAGACAAGTAGGCTCGGTTCGAGGGACCGGTGGACGGCGGGGCCCGGGTGCGGGTCACATGGTGGCGACACAAGCAAGACGAAGTCATGGACAAACGAGCCGGTGCACGGTGGCGGTCAAGTCAAGGTTTGGCGGGAGGCCGGACCGGGCACGCGGGGTTTGGTGGTTTGCCCACAAAACCATCGGCGGACGGTTTCTTGGTTTGGGCCTCAAAACCAAGTCCGAGGGCCCAACACGACGGAGACGGGATCCGGGCGTGTCGGGAAGCTTCGAAGCGGAGGACACGCGGCGGGATCGCATGGCTTGCGTCGGGAGGACGCGGGGGTGCGGCAAAGGCGTGGCCGTCCGATGGCAAGACCCACAAACATTACCAAAATGCCCCTACGTGGGTTGTATCGCCGGTAGTGTAGTTAGGGGTAGTCGAGTCATTTACCACTCCGGCGGGACTCGATATATAAGCCGGAGTGTGTGTTGATGGCTCCCGCTCTCCGCGACTTAGGGTTTCATTTGCTCCCTCCTCTTTCTCATTTTCGTAGCCATTTTTCTTCCATTTTTTCTCTAGGCTAGCATGAGAGCTTCATGAGAGATTTGTTGAGAGGGATGGATGCTAGGGCGGCATGCTAGACCTTGTGAATCTTTCCTGGTTTGTATAGAAGATTCGGGGTTGTTTTTCGTGGCTTTTTGTGCTTATTTTCGTGCCTTTGTTCCCGGTGTGATTCCGCGGATTTGAATGAGTTTCTTCCCGGATTTCTTTGAGGGAAACATGGATAGATGTCTTGTGCATCTTTGTGCTTGATCTTGTGCCCTCAAACGCCGGGAAACTACTTCGATTCGTGAGTTTTCGTTCGGTGCTCTAGGTTTTGGTGGTGCTCAAAGGATTCGCGATTCCCGGTGATTTAGGGAGTTAGGAGGCAAGATTTTTGGGCTATAGCATCCTTGTGTGACGCTTTTCAAGTACCCAAACCCTTGTCTCCACGGCTTCAACCGTTTGGGAAATCCGATGATGATTTGGGGGAGTTGACTTTCGAGGTCGGGCATTTTTCGTTCGTCCGAGCCTCGCGGACGGTCCGCGGCCTCTGGCGGACGGTCCGCGCCGCTCGAGTTCGTCCCGAGTTCTTCGTGTTCTTGCTCGTCCTTTGTTTCGATCCGTTGTGATTTTGGTTTTTGGTTGGACGAAGTTTCGGACGGTCCGCGGTGTCGGGCGGACGGTCCCGCGGGTGCTTGGCGGACGGTCCGTGTGCTCCCCGCGGACGGTCCGTGGCACGGGGGGTGTCTTTGGGTCGTTCGTGTAAATTAACGGACGGTCGCGGCTAAGGCCGGACGATCCGCGGCCGGGTGCGGACGGTCCGCGATACCCGGCCGGACGGTCCGCGCGGCTCTTGCGGACGGTCCGCCCCTCTCGCGCGGACGGTCCGCCGAGCTCGTGTGCTTTGCTTCTTGGTTCGATTCCTTCCTCCCCTTTCTAGTGCTTCCGCGTGTGCTTCGAGGAATCGTTCCTAAGGCTAGAGGTTGATCCATAACCTCGTAGTCTTGGCGATTGGTGCGTGATTCGATCCATCGCTTGTGTGTGACCGGGTTTTGAGTAGGACATAGGCCGGGTTCTTTGGGAAGAATTTTTACCGGCTCCTATTCACTCCCCCCCCTCTCTAGTCGCCATCTCCTCCTCCTCCTGTTCACGCGGTTCTCGTGCAGCCTCTCGAACCGCCTCGTCAGGAGCGCCAGCTCGTCCTCTCCAAGCTCGTCGAACTCCTCATCTGGCATAGACATCAAAGAGGAGAAAGAGAACATCCTGGTGGATGGGTTAGTGTTAGCCTTTCCTTTCGAACCACCAACGAGGGCAAGACTATGAGAGTCAGTCGGGCCCTCGATCTTGGCTGTCATGCCCCTATCCACCTCAGCCGACTTGAGCTTCGAGAACAGCTCGTTCACCGTCAGAGTGTCATACTTCTCGACTCCACAATGGCCTCGAACTTTCCACCCCAAATTGTACGATACAAAGAGTGTAAGAGCTTGACCGCTCTATCATGATCATCGTACGGGAGCACGTCCACATTGGCCCTCATGTTGTTCACAACCACCGTGAACCTCTCGAAACAAGGCATCGATGGACTCACCGGGGGAGATGAGTGAAGTTCTCGTACTCTCTCCCGTAGGTCGCATACATCCGTGCCTCGAACACGGGCGTTCCCAACATGAGCCTCCTTCAACACCGCCCAAATCCTACAAGCCAAGTGCTCGGTGTGCACCCGATCGAACTCGGGGCCGACACAAAGCACGAAACAAGTAGTCGACCGCCTTATTGTTGGCGTCGAAGCCGTCCCTCGATCCTGGAGCGAGGAAATCAACCGGCCGGACATAGCCTGTGTCCACCGTGACATCCCAAAGGATGCGACCCTTTCCGCGGAGAAACGCACCCATCCGCTTGCTCCACATGCGGTAGTTCTTGCCATCGAAGTGTGGAGGACCCGAACCCCGTTCCGGTATGCCATCCTTGGATCTTAGACCGGTTAGAGTCAACAAAGACCCGAACCGGCTCGATACCACTTGAAGGACCGATACGGCGAACCGAGAGGGGGGGGGAGTGAATGGGAGCCGATAAAAATTCTTCTCGAAGGAGATCGAAACTCCAACAAGATGAACACGGCTTCCAACACACGTCTCCGACTCACTACCAAGGTTGGTCAAGCCCACGTAGCCACTGGAGTGCCACTGGACCTAGGAACCAACACACCACCTTCCGACCCGAGAAACGCAGCGGAAAAACCAAGCCTCGAGTCTACAGACCCACACCGGTCAGACCGGTGAGCACCACCGGTCAGACCGGTCCCTGCTGGTGAAACTGAGCAACTTTCACTAAGTGGCTCTACACCGGTCAGACCGGTGAGACACACCGGTCAGACCGATGGCAGCCTGAAAGCCCCCAAGGCACCAAACAGGCCAACCGACCACCAAACGGACCCAAACTCGAAACAGCAGCAACACGGGACAACAACGAACACACCAAGACGTTCACCCGAGCAAAATCCCACAAGGGCTTGCACCGGTCAGACCGGTCAAGAGCACCGGTCAGACCGGTGTAGCCTGGGCAGCTCGGGATGAACAGCACCCGCGGGTCAACTCCCCCAAATCCAAATCTCGATCTCCCGAATCGCTCCACGGACTTGAACAAGACTTTGGGGATATCATGAACACCTCATGAGGAGTTCATAGCCAAGTTTAATCCCACCAAAACTCGTCCAAAAAGGAGGAATCGAAGAAATCCCGCCGAGAGCACTTCCAACCCAAGAACTCAAGAAACCCCCAAAATCAAGCACTTTTACTCACGGATTTGGGAGGGGAATCACAGCCCAAAGAACCACGAAGGGTTCCCACAAATTTCCCCCATCAAATCCCCAAGAGAAAAGCCCCGAAAACAACCCAAGGAAATCACCGAGAGAGGGCTCCGAAAATCACCACCAAGAACAACCTAGGGAAAACACATCCAAACCTTGAGGAACCACGCCGAATCATCTATACATGAAACAAAGGTTCGTACAAGGTCTAGCAAGCCGCCCGATCATCCATCCCTCTCTACAAGATCTCTCCGTGAAGCTCTCTTGCTAGTCCTAAGGAAAAACCTAAGGAAAATAGGTGGAAAATAGGAAAACTAATGAGCTAGGGTTCCAAGAGTTGGCTGCCATCCTCTCACCTCTTGGGTTATATGGAGGCAACCGAATGTCTAAAATGCCCTTCTCTACTAATTAGGGATACAAGCCCCTCAAGGGCGGATTTGGAATTCTTGATGTCTTCACCATCGGACGGATGCCCGGCGACCGCACCCTGCGTAGCCTCGACGCAAGCCATGCGATCCCGACGCGTGTCCTCCGCTTCAAAGATTCCGGACTGCGTCGTCGCACACCGGTCAGACCGGTGCTCCTCACCGGTCAGACCGGTCCCCACCGGTCAGACCGGTCAGACCCACCGGTCGGGCCGGTGCCGTGCTTCTTGCACCTCCGTCTTCGGTTCTCCGGTCTTGGCTTTGTGGATCAACCAAGGAACCCAGTGGTTTTCTGGTGAACCACCGGAAACCCCGCGAACTCGGTGTAGCCTCCGCCAATCTCCACTCATGACTTGGCTCCCACGTAGTCCCGGCTCGACCTTGGTTTTGAGGCTCAACCAAGAAACCGTCCACGACTTCATCTTCTTGTTCATGCCACCATGCGGCCCGCACTTGACCCCGCCGGCCACCGGGTCCCTCGAACGAAGCCTACTTGTCTTCTCCACACCCGGAGGCCTCACCGCGACGACCTTTCGCGCTTGTTCTTCACCCGCACCAACACGAGTCAAGCCGCAACCCGCACCTGCAATACTTAGACAAGAATCGGTCCACACAACGTTGTCAATCACTCATCACACAAGGAAGCGACCATCCACCGGTCCTCGAACCACACATGGTCCTCGGCGGTACCACTTCTAAGTTGAGCCTTCTCATTTCTTCACACAAGGGTTCACTGACTGGCTCCAACTCTAGGTGGTTGCAATGATCTTTGCGGCTAAGAGCATCCGCAACAACATTTGCTTTGCCGGGATGATAGTGCACTTCTAGATCATAATCTTTAATCAACTCAAGCCATCTTCTCTGTCTCATATTCAATTCTGTCTGGGTGAAGATGTATTTGAGGCTCTTGTGATCGGTGAAGATGTTGCAATGATTGCCCATTAGGTAATGTCTCCATATCTTGAGGGCATGAACAACGGCGAGCTAACTCAAGATCATTGGTAGGATAGTTGAGCTCATGGGGTCGAAGTGCCCGTGAAGCGTAGGCAATGACTCGGCCTTCTTGCATAAGGACACAACCGAGACCCGTGCGTGATGCGTCACAGAAGACTTCAAACGGTTTGGAATTATCGGGTTGAGCCAGCACTGGGGCTGAAGTTAGATGTTGTCTGAGGGTGTGGAAAGCTTTCTCACATGCTTCACTCCACACGAATTTCACTGCTTTCTTGAGTAATTCGGTCATGGGTTTTGCGATTCTAGAAAAGTCAGGAATGAATCGACGGTAGTATCCCGCCAATCCTAAGAAATTGCGGATTTGATGTACGGATTTGGGTGGTTTCCAATCCATCACCTCTTGAATTTTGCTAGGATCTACGGAGATACCATCGTGGGAAATGGTGTGTCCTAAGAATTTCACACTTTTCAACCGAATTCGCATTTGGAGAACTTAGCATAAAGCTTATGATCTCGCAAACGCCGAAGGACAACTCGGAGGTGGTTGGCGTGCTCTTTCTCGCTCTTAGAATAGATGAGAATATCATCGATAAAGACCACGACAAATTTATCGAGCTCCGTCATGAACACGGAGTTCATGAGGTACATGAAGTAGGCAGGCGCATTAGTGAGTCCGAAAGACATGACCAAGAACTCGTAAAGACCATAACGAGTGGAAAAAGCGGTTTTAGGAATGTTGCAAGGTCGAATCTTGATTTGGTGGTAGCCAGAACGAAGGTCGATCTTAGAGAAGACTTTGGCACCAGCCAGTTGATCGAAAAGAACATCGATTCGAGGAAGCGGGTATTTGTTTTTGATGGTGACTGCATTGAGTGGTCGATAATCTACGCACATTCTCAAGCTACCATCTTTCTTTTTGACGAAGAGAGCAGGGCAACCCCAAGGAGAAGAGCTCGGGCGAATGTAACCTTATCTAACAATTCTTGGAGTTGGGTTTTCAGTTCGGCTAACTCTTTGGGTGGCATGCGATAAGGTCTTTTGGATATGGGTGCGGTACCAGGCTGGAGTTCGATCACAAACTCGACATCTCTGTCTGGCGGCATTCCAGGCAACTCGTCAGGGAAGACGTCCGGGTACTCGCACACTACTCGGATTTCATCAAGAGAGGAGATAATGGTCACAAAGGCACAAGAGTCTGTACCGTCCCGGAAAGGTAGGTACAAGGTAGTGTGCCCGACCGTAGGAGAGTTGATCTCTACGACCCTATCCGATATATCTAGAATCACCTTATGTTGATTCATCCATTCCATACCCAAGATAACATCCATGCTCCCCCAATTTGATAACTACCAGATTAGATTGAATAAACCGACTTCCTAGTCTTAGAGGAACTCCGAAAGTCACTAACTGAGACGTGATGTTTCCACCGGGTGTGGTAATTCTATAAGCGGATTTGGTTTGTGCTCCTCTTAGACCCAATTTGTCTAGTAGACTCTCATTTATGAAACTATGGGTGGCTCCCGAATCAAATAAGACCTTAACAGGAGTGTTATTGATAGAGAATGTACCCGTGAGTACTGAAGCTCCTGCTGGAATGTCACTCATCGAAGTGAAGTTCAGCTTGCCTTGGCGCACTTGCACCATGGGCTTCTTGGCCGGAGTGGTAGGCTTGCTTCCCGTACCCTGATTCTGCGGGTTGGGCTTGATCTGCCTGGGCTTGGGACACTCATTAATGTAGTGCCCCGGGCGGCCACGGTTGTAGCAACGACGATCTCCAACATCGCGAGGGGGTGCATTAGGCTTTGGAGCCCGCTGTCGGGGCACGGCGGAACTGGAAGTTCCCGGCAGGTTTGCCCTGAGGTGGCTTCATCGTCCAGCGTCCAGTTGATGATTGCTGGGATGGGCCTGGAGCTTCCTTCTTCACAAAGCGAAACTTCTTGTTCGTTCCGCTTCCTGGGGTGAAGCCGGACACCCTCTTGTTGTCCCCGTGGGCTTTCTTCATAGCATCCTCTTGCGAGATAGCCTTGTTCACTAGCTCATGGAAGTTGGCGGGCTCGAGCAGGTTTAGACGCTCATACAGCTTGCCATCAAGCCCGTCACTAAACCTCTCCATCTTCTTGGCATCGGTATCAACGTGATGCCCACCATACTGACACAAGCTATTGAACTTCTGAGCATAGCGGTACACTGAGTCAGATCCATGACGGAGGGCCAACAGCTCCCTCATCTTCCTACCCATCAGTCCCTTGGGAATGTGGTGGCTCTTGAAAGCCTGCTTGAACTCATCCCAAGTCACAGTGTGTCCTCGCTGCATTGACTTGAAGTGGTCCCACCACATCAAAGCTTCCCCTCGCAGTTGCAGCGTTGCGAAGTTCGCTTTGTTCTCCTCGGAGCAAGGCAACACAAAGGCAGAGAATTTTGCCTCTATGGCCTTGACCCAAGCCTCAGCTTCCAGGGGGTCTTCTGCTTTAGCGAAGGTTGGCGGCTTCATAGCGATGAACTGGGCGTACGTGGTGACCTGGTTAGGCCCCTCGTGGTTGGCCCCGTGTGGCGGCCCTCGGTTCATCTGCTGGGCGATCTGCTGCTGCGTCTGTAGGATCTGGCGCAGCACCTCGGTTTGGGTGGCCATGAACGCCTCCGTCGGTGTCATGGGCGGGGGTGGTGGCTAGTCACCACTACCACTTGCTCCGAAACCGTTGGGAGAGCTGCGCGTGGTTCCCACCATCTGAAAAGTGAGCTCTATTAGTGAGATAACCAAAAGCTTACTCCAAATGATGGCAAGCACGATCATGCATAATCACATCTCATTAGCACTTAAACAATGAGGACAACAACAATCAACAATTTTCTTTTGCCACCAAGATTCATAGAATCGTTCTTCTCAACACGCTTAGGGTGGCGATTACTCAATTGCACGGCTCATAAACTCCCTCGAACGATCATCGTTATTTCGGATACCAACGAAGGTGGTATACAGACGAGTACTTATTCGCTGGCAACGAGTGATGTCCCTAAAAATGCTTTGGTTTACCAATGTTTTTAGGTGAGAATGCAAAATTGACAGGCGTGGTCATTTGCAATGATTTATCCAAGGATCTGGTATTCAGACGCAAGAACATTTCAAATTTGAATGACAACGAAATTTACTTAAAGCATACAAGCTTAAGCATTCTTTATTACATCACGATAGAACAAGGTTCAAAGACATTACAACTCGAATTTGAAACATCATGACATGACACGATACAAGTAGTTACTTGGCACGAAGACGTGCTGTCAAGCCAACTACTCTAACATCTCAAAGACAACTCGATAGGGTCGACATCCTCCTAACCCCTGCTGTCGGCAACCTAGTTGCCCACTGAAGCACCACTGTACGAATGCGAAGCTGGGGGAGTCGGTAGCGGTGGTCCTGCCTGGGTCATCTGATCCAGACCGGACAAAGCCTGCTGCTCCTCCGGGTGTGCCTGTACTGGGGGTAGTGGCTGTAAGGCTACTATAGCCTGCAAGGCTGACACCTGTACCTCGGCCTCCTGCACGTGCTCCTGCATCTCAGCAATGTTCTGCAGTAGTGTCAGCCTCTATCTCGTGAGCGTCGGCATCCTCCTCTAGTGCATGGTTCTCCTCCTCCAAATCTACGATCCTCTGTAGGCGGTCGCCTCTCTCAAGCTCCAACTGGAACCTCCTAGCACGCAGCCTATCATTCTCCTGCTGCACCTGAGTAAGCGTGAAGTTCGGTCGATGGTGTCTTCGCCGAAAGTCTGCTCCCAATCGCGCCTAGATGCCTCCAAGCGCCGTGCAATAATCGCCGCGGTGTTATAACGCAGCCCCTGAAGTGTGAAGACCACGTTCGGACAACGGGCAAGCGTCCGAGTAACATCCAACGGCTCTACTAGGGTCGAAGCTCCCATAGGTGGTCCATACGGTCCAACCATGCCGGGTCGTGAGGACTCACGGCGGAAAACGATCCAAACGGAGAAAGAGCTACCACAGTGGGGTTGTGGTCGCAGAAGTCTGTCAGTACTCTGAGGGCGGCTGACTCAACGGACTCGTGAGTGATAAATCCCCAGTAGATAAAGCTCAAGTCAAACCGGTCGGTGTGGTGCGGGTGTGGCGGAACGAGTAACGAGCACTGCGGCGGGGAACGCCAAAGCGCTCAAACTCCTTCACCTCGTAAGTCGGTGGGGTGAGGTAGCCTGCGGCACTGAGTGCTTGCCACGCCAGGTGCGGAAAACCCTCCCAGTGCAACCCGTTGGTACGGATCGTACCGTCAACGTCGAACTGGTGGAACACGGGGAAATCCATTTGTACACAAATGTAACTCATGTCAGA
The DNA here is from genome assembly GCA_947561735.1 of Cenchrus americanus. Taxonomy (NCBI): domain Eukaryota; kingdom Viridiplantae; phylum Streptophyta; class Magnoliopsida; order Poales; family Poaceae; genus Cenchrus; species Cenchrus americanus. Next base: position 22,957,974 of record OX387241.1, on the reverse strand, counting down.
TCTCAAAGAGAACGGCATGTCAAATGGTGAAGTTCTGGCAGCTGTGAATAAAAATTCATAACCAAAAATCCAGAAACCTCAAAAATTTCCCAAGTTTTGAATTAAACCTTTAATACCCTTAATTAAGCTTTTTAAGGTTGAGCACCGACCAAGGAAACAAGATAAATGGTCCTTAACCCGGATGTGCCTAGGGAAGTGTGAACCAACCCAACGAACTAGGATTGAGACTTGCTACTACGAGATAACTAGTTGAGGAGCAATTATTTTTAACAATTTGGTTTAATTAACCTAGCACATGGTAAACAAATTTTTCACAAAATTTCGGCAGCATGACGGCTAGGTATGGAAGGTACGCTAGTTTATAAAAAGCACACACTAGCATAAACTTCCTTAGAGAACATATGGAAATTCGATTTTTGGGTCCATTTTAGTTGTTTCGATTTTTAACATGCATGCAAGACGTCCTATTCGACCTCACATGGCAATCAAGCCAAAAATCGAAGTTAGTGCCGGTGGCAAGGCTTTTAATCGTCTCTCCCTATAATATCTAGTCGAGAGCTATACGGTACTCGCTTAACGACTAACGAAGCGGCGTTATGTACCGCGGAAAACGAACCTTTTGTGCCAGCACGTCACGAAAGCGTCCACATTCATTACCGTTCACTATAGAAACGGTATCCATGCGTTAAGCCGCTGCATGGACAGCGTCCTATTTAAGACTCTGACGCGACGTGAGTGCCCATTGGAATAGGCCTCACTCATCCCTCACGGACTTTCCCGTGGTACCATCACGTATGACAAAACGTGATGAGACTCTGACGCGACGTGGCACCCATTGGAATAGGTCCCACTAGTCCCTCACAGGACTTTCCTGTGGTACCACCACGTATGGCAAAACATGATGAACTAGTATGGTTGTGCAAGAAGGTAAGTCTGACATAAAGTAATGTGCTGGAAGTTAGCAAAATAAACCATAGATTAATAAGCCACCTGAAAGAACCCAAAAAATTCCCTCTAGGGCCTCTCGGTCTAGTTTATCCTTAGCGGACCAACGTATTTTGGAAAATCAGACAATCTTGGCATATTTTATTCAAAAATCAGTGATTAAGGTTTATTAATTAATCTCTCGGTGCATATAAGCTACGATGCCAAGTGTGACAACCCGCCCAGGAAAATACCGTACTATCACCTAAGACCGATCCACTTTGGTCATTAAGCAATAATAAAGTATCATCCTGTCGTTAGTTGCCGGGTTAACGCCCGGTAAATCACTTGGAAAGCAACAAGGATCGAATATATGCATTAAAACTCGCTCGAAGACGAGTCCAGAGATACAACAACATTAACATTCAAATTCGTACCCCGAGGGGTTTATTTATTACAAACCATAGTTTTCGTCATACTGAGATAGTTCAGAGTTTTCGAAAAGCAGCGGAAATTAATTAACGGAAGCGAAGACACCACGGGAGGCCATCCATGATGCTTTCAGTAGTCGTCCTCCACCCACTCCAGCTCCCAGCCGGGCGGGATCTCTCCGGGCCACACATCACTGAAGGCATTACCTCGGATCAACATATTATAGCAAGGGCGAGTATACTAATACTCGGCAAGTCTTACCCGTCGGTGATATCTACTTCACCAATTCTAGACCATGAAAGGCTTTCGCTCTTTGGGTTGCTTTTGCTAAAAAGTAACAAAGAGTAGGTCCTTACTTTCAAGATTTTAGCACAAGTTCTAGTAGTTTTAATCTTTACTACATTAGCCAACTAGTACAAACAAAGTTGTACAATACAGTTAATCAAGCATCATGTTCATCAACTTCCATCATTAGGGATCACATGACTAGTGGAGTAAGTAGTCTCGGATAACGGTGAGAGGCCGACAATCAATTGATTCAAACCTTGCAAGGTAGACCCAAACACACGGTAGGCTGTCCCCACGAGAACAACTCTCCCAGGCCGTCCCCAAAAATCCTCGGGTCGGGATCGAATTTTACAGTCTTTGGTGCGGGCTATCCGCATATCCCGCGAGATACCGGAGTCACCATACACCACCGGTAGCTAGCCGTGAGAGCGAATCCCAAGAGTAGTAATAGTAGGATCCCTCGCCGCCTCATTAAGGTACTAGGCTTACCGGCCCCATAACCGGCATGTGCTTAGTACGTTCAAAAACTTACCCCACATAACCACCGGACCAGGAGTCCGGATCCCATGCTCTTACCACGTGAGCAATCCATTTAAGGATACATTGTGATTCCTATCCGGGAACCTATTCTCGCGAGTGAGGTCATCACTCGACTTGTAACGGTCCTATAGCTTAGCGCCTACCGAGCCTATCATACTAGTAGGGACAAAAGGTACCTAGGGATCATGCATCTAGGGTTTCATTCAACTCCGAACGTAAATGCACAATCATTCATAGATAATTGAATAAAGAACTTTAAAACTAGGTTAGATGCACGGAGCTTGCCTTCATCGGCTAGGTTAGCTTGGGAACCCTCCGTGTCGAGTACTTCCACGTACTGCAGCGACGCTTCCGCTCCTCCTTCCTCGGTTTCCGGGACAAGGGAGTAATCTCCGTCCGGAAGATCTACACGGAATGCAATGCACGTTCAGGTGATGTGATAGTTGGTTGTCTTATACAACTCTTGGTTGGTCATATTCACCTTAACAGGCATCTAGCAAGGGTTTCTCTTTTAGGAAGGTTATTAGTTGTACATGGGTTATTCTTTTATTGAATATTTGGATAAAGGTTTTTATTATACTTGTCATTTCATGTGAAAGCTTTAATTCCTTTTACCTTCACAAGCGAGAGGTATAATTAATATTTTTATCCATGAACTAAATTCTGATCAGCAATGGTAATTAATTACCTCTTAATTAAATTAGGAAATACTTTCAAAAAGGAAAAAGAATTAAATAAGGGCTTTTCTTTATTTAATTTCTCTTTAATATTAAAAGGGTTTTTAAGCTTTTTATTGAGCAATTAAATTACCAAAAATTAAAGAAATATTTCTTAGGCATACTAGCACCTATCCTGGTCCATTGGACCCACATGTAAGTGTTGGATGCTAGGTGTCGGGGACCGCCCTAGGGGTCCCCTCAAACAATGGGGGAACCCTCACTTAAATTCCGCATCAAAATAAGCTAAGCCTAACCATGCGAGAGAACTAACCATGCGGGACGTGGCCCATGCGGCGGAGACTTCGGAGGCCCACCAAGACGGCTCGCCTATGAGACCCCTCGAGCGGGCTCCGCCTCGCCCGAGGGTACGGCTCCCTCCTCGAACGGGCTCCGCCCCGTTCGAGGGGCAACCCCCTCCTCGAACGGGTTCCGCCCCCGTTCGAGGGGCGACCCCTCCCTCGAGCGGTCCCGCCCCCGCTCGAGGGCTCGCTCCCCCCTCGAGCGGGCCTCGCCTCGCTCGAGGGTCCGCTCCACCCTCGGCCGGGGCCCGCCACGCTCACGGGCGCCCCGCACGCGTGCGCCGGCCCCGTACTTGGGCATTTAACGCCCCGACGCCGCGGAGACGGCGCCATCATGCGCCGGGGGCTCACGCCCGGTGCCGCCGCACCAACTCCCCGGGGAGGAGCCCCATCCCCGCCACCGTGGGGTGGGCGCGCGGTACGGCCGGCGTCGGTCCCGTGACACCGCGCGCACGCCCTTGTGCGGCTAACGCGCTCGACCCTCGAAAGGGGGCGGGCGCACCCTCGACTCCACTTTCCCGTGACCCGGGTTAGGTGAGGGGCGCTAGGCGGTGGGTGGCCATCCCGGCCACGCGTAACGGCGCGGCCGCCGTACCCACGCGCGCGGGCACACGCCCGACTCCGCGGGCGCACGCCCGAGCACCGCAAAGCCAACCACTCCACCACCGCGAGCTCATTGGGAAGGAACGCCGTTCGCCCGCTCCCGTGCCCCGTACCGGCCATCATCGGCACCTCCCTCGAAGCCTATCGGGGGACGCCATCGCCATCCGCCGCCTCCTACCCTCGAACCGCCCCCGTTCGGGTACAAGGTAGGCCATCATGGCCGGATCGCGGCGAAGATCGACCAGGACGGCCGCCCGCTCTACACCGTAGCACGACGTGCTCCCACACGCGGCTAGGTAGCGCGGCGTGCATGTAACTCGCCGCTCCCTTGGCCTATAAAAGGGAAGGCGAGCCCCCCGGCCGCGGGGGACGAATCCGGAGGAACACGGCGCACCGTGCACTCACTCTCTCATTCTCCCACGACATCTCCGGCCACTCACCCGGGGACTTGGAAGCCACGATTCCTCTCCCGCCTTGCTTGTATTTGCCCCACTACAAGCACCCCCGGTGCTGAGCAATATAGTGCCACGAGCACGCCCCTGCTGAACGTACGGCCCCCTCGGCCGGAACCAGGATAAAATCTTGTGTCATTAGTTGCTTAGCATCGACCATTGAGGGATAGACCTAGGCATTATCTACTGGTTAGTGTCGGGACCATATTCCGCACCGACAGTTGGCGCCCACCGTGGGGCTAGCGAGCGCCTAAGGTCATTTCGCTAATTCCCTCCATGGTGATTCGCACTGAGTACCGTAGCACCCGCTACAACATGGGTAGCTCGGACCCTCTTCCGGCCGGGTTCGAGATCCGCTTCGGGGACTTGAACTTCCAGGCCACGGGGAACGGCTATCTCATGCGCCTCACCAACCGTGAGGAGCTACGCGCGCGCCGGGAGGCCGGGTCCGCTGCGGTCTCCGCCGCACGCACGACACCGCGCGGCGCCGGCGGCACGGATGCGCGCAGCCCGTCGACGCCGCGACGCCGCCGTCGCCGCTCGGGCTACGCTCGCGTCGGGCGCGGTCCGAGCGGCGGCGAGGCCGAGCGCGCCGCCGCCCAACGCGGTGCGCCCACCGTCACGACGACCGCCACCGCCCCGGCGGGACCGCGTGCGGTCTCGGGACCGCGCATCCCCATCGGGCTGCGTGGCGCCACCACGGCCTACAACGCCAACGTCAACACGACAATGCGCGAGGGTTCGCCCGGTCGGCACGTCTTCGTCGCCGGGGATCCCGGCACGCCGGCGACGGACGAGTCGTCCCCGGGCTCCGTCGACACGATGCCACCCGCCGCCCGCCATGGGTACGCGGAGTGGGACTTCTCGGTGTGCGGACCCGGGTCGCGTTCGGGCGCTTCCTCGACGCCACGGACTACCGGTTTGGCTGCTCCGACGACTCCGACACGGGAGCTACGACCCCACGCGGGAGTGCCGCGCCGTCATCACCAACGACCCGGCCAACGCCGCCGGTGCGGCGGGCGCCGGAGACGGGGAAGTCACGCCCGCCCCGAGGGGATCGCCACGCGCCGGCCGCGGGACCGAGCGCTCCCGCCGGGGCCGACGTCGACGCGCGGGCGGCCCAAGCTCGCGAGCTCGAGGCCAAGGGCGGCAGAGGAGTACGGACGGTGCGGCTACTCCGCGCCTCGATGGCGGGGGAGGCCTCCGCGCGCGGCGAACGCGCGCGGGAGGCCGGGCCGACAGGTCCGTGACCGCCTCAACCCCGTCCCCAACGTCGACAACGCGGATACTCCGCCGCGGGCGAGCCAAAAGCTCATCGCCGCCGCGACGTTGCTACGCGCCATGCCGGCACCCTCGACCCCCGAGGCCCGAGACATGCACCGCGAGGTGCAGACCCTCCTTGAGCAAGCGGCCATCCAGCGGGCCGAGAGCTCGGCTTCACGCATCCGCCAACAGGGGGACGCGCGGGGTGACGATCCTGCACCGGGAGGCGAACCCTCGGTGCACGTAGGTCAACCTGCTGACCAGGGACGCACGCCGGCCAAGGAACGGCTCCTCGACACACGCAGGGCGCTGGATGGCGACGCCCGCAACGTCATCAACGCCGGGCGCACCGGCGAAGAAGGCGGACGCGCGAGCGGCCGGGGGGCTACCACCCTCGAAGGGGTGGACGCTACGACAGCGGTGAGGATCGCTCCCCGACACCGGAGCCCCCGGGCACCCGTGTGTTCAGCCGGGAGATCCGCACGGCAGCTTTCCCCCAGCGCTTCCGTCAGCCCTCGACGATCGTCAAATACAACGGGGAGACGGACCCTCGTGTTTGGCTCAACGATTACCGCCCCCGGCCGTCGGGCGGGCGGGGCCACCAACGACGAAGTAATCATCCGCAACTTGCCCCCGCATCCGGGCGACGCGGCCGGGACATGGCTCGAGCACTTGCCCGCCGGCCGCATCCATAACCGGGACGATCTAGTCCACACCTTCGTGGGCAACTTCCGGGGCACGTACGTGCGCCCGGGAACTCACGGGATCCGCGCTCCGCACGCGAAGCCGGGCGAATCGGGGCTCGCGGGACTTCATACGGCGCTTCTCCAAGTGCGCACAGAGCTCCCCCGGCGTGGCACGGTCGAGAGATCGTGCACGCGTTCCTCGAGGGCACCACGTGCCGGGACCTTGTGCGCGAGCTGGGACGCAGCCCGCCCACGGACTCGAACGAGCTGTTCGACATTGCCACCGCCTTCGCCTCCGGGAGAGGAGGCCGTGGGGGCAATCTTCGATGGCAAGAAGGGCAAGCGCTCGAGGACACGCCCACGGAGGGCGGCGGGTCCAAGGAGCCGCGCCGCAACGACAAGCGGGGCAAGAAGGGGGGGGAAGAAGCCGCGCCGCGAGGCGCGCGAGGCGGGGCGCAACGGCGGCAACGCCGAGGCCCTCGCTGTTGACCCGGCCCGACGGGGCCCTCGACCGGCTCCTCGAGGCCCGGGGGTGTTCGACGACATGATGAAGAAGCCATGCCCCTACCACAAGACCCCCGTGAATCACACTCTTGAGCAGTGCGACATGCTCAAGAAGTTCTATGGCCGTGCCGCCGCGAAGGAGGCAGAGGCCAAGAAGGATGGGGGCGACGGCGACGCAGGTGGTTTCCCTGCTGTCGAAAATGTGTTCCTCATTTTTGGGGGACCTACTGTCGACATGTCAACCCGGCAGCGCAAGAAGGAGCGGCACGAAGTCCTCGCCGCAGAGAGGGCACCTCCGGCCTTTCTCAACTGGTCGAAGGATGCCATCACCTTTAGCCGGGATGATCACCCAAACCGCATCCCGAACCGGGCCAGTACCCCCTGGTGGTCGATCCCATCATTGGGAACGCCCGGTTTTCGAAGGTCCTTATGGACGGAGGCGTAGCCTCAATATCCTCTTCGCGCATACATTGCGCCTAATGGGGATTGGGCTGGACCAGGCTGCGGCCCCGGCACGAAGCCGTTTCACGGCATCGCGCCGGAAAGCGGGTTCAACCCCCTCGGGCGGATCGACCGCCCGTGCGGTTCGGGACCCCCAAGAATTTCCGCAAGGAGACCCTCACCTTTGAAGTGGTGGGATTCAAAGGGGCCTACCATGCCATCCTTGGGCGACCATGCTATGCCAAGTTCATGGCGGTTCCCAACTACACGTACACGAAGATGAAGATGCGGGTCCAAACGGCGTCATCACCGTCGGGTCGTCGATCGAGCATGCATTCGGCGCGATGTCGAGTGCGTGGAACATGCGGAGGCGCTAGCGGCGGATGAAGCGGCGGTAAACACACCGGAGAAGATGGTCAATGACGACCTCGGCTCCGCCGCCAAGCACGTCGGCACGTTCGAGGCCGCCGAGCAAACCAAAGGGGTCCCTCTCGACCCATCGGCCCCCGAGGGCAAAGCATTGAGGGTCGGCTCGACCCTCGATCCTAAATAGGAAGCGGGTGCTCGTCGACTTCCTCCGCGCCAACGCCGACGTCTTCGCGTGGAGCCCCTCGGACATGCCAGGCATCCCGAGGGAGGTCGCCGAGCACTCCCCTTGATATCTGCCTAACGCTCGCGCTGTTCAGCAGCGGCTGCGCCGCTTCGACGAGGAACGGCGACGGGCGATCGGAGCGGAGGCGCGGAAGCTCCTCGAGGCCGGATTCATCAAGGAAGTGTTCCACCCTACATGGTTAGCTAATCCTGTGCTTGTAAAAAAGAAAAATGGGAAGTGGAGGATGTGTATTGACTACACCAGTCTCAATAAAGCATGTCCAAAAGTTCCTTTTCCTTTGCCACGCATAGATCAGATCGTTGATTCCCGGCGGGTGTGAACTACTCTGTTTCCTTGATGCCTATTCGGGATATCATCAAATAAAAATGAAGGAGTCCGACCAGCTCGCGACTTCGTTCATCACACCGTTCGGGACGTTCGTTACGTCACGATGCCTTTTGGCCTCGAAACGCGGGCGCAACATATCGGCGCGCATGCGGCACGTTTTTGGGGACCATATCGGGCGGACGGTCGAGGCTTACGTAGACGACATCGTCGTCAAAACCGAGAAGGCGGACGACATGGTCGGCGATCTTGGCATCGCATTCGGTGCTGCGGGCCAACGGGGTCAAGCTCAACCCCGAAAAATGTGTCTTTGGAGTGCGCGGGGCATGCTCCTAGGATACATCGTCTCCCGGCGGGGAATCGAGGCCAACCCCGAAAAGGTCGCGGCCCTCGAGCGAATGGGTCCAATTCGGGACCTCAAAGGGGTGCGAGAAGGTGTTGGGGTGCCTTGCCGCCTTGAGCGCTTCGTCTCGAGGCTCGGTGAGAAGGGCCTGCCCCTCTACGGGGCGCTCAAGAAGCACGAGCGCTTCTCTTGGACCGCCGAGGCCCGGGGAAGCGCTCGACAAGCGAAGGCATCTCGACGCACGCCCCAATCCTTACGCCGCCGCGAGACGGCGAACCCCTCCAACTCTACGTGGCCGCAACCACCCGGGTGGTCGGCGCGTGATCGTTGTGGAGCGCACGGAGGAAGGGCATGCCTTGCCGTGCGAGAGGCCGGTCTACTATATCGGCGAAGTCCTATCGGACACGAAGACGTGCTACCCCCGGAGTCCGGAAAGGCTGTTGTATGCGGTAGTCCTCGCGCGGCGCAAGCTCCGCCACTACTTCGAGGCCCACCCGATTACGGTGGTCTCTTCCTTCCCGTTAGGAGAGATCATTCGCAACCCCGACGCGGCGAGCGGAATTGCCAAGTGGTCCGTGGAGTTGATGGGCGAGACGCTCGCCTACGCCTCGCGCAAGGCCATCAAATCGCAAATCCTAGCCGATTTCGTCGGCGGGTGGACGGACACGCGACTGCCGCCCCCTCGATTCCAGCGAGTCTTTGGACTGCTGTTCTTCGACGGCTCGGTGATGAAGACGGGGAGCGGGCGCGGGCCTGCTCTTCGTGTCACCCCTCGGGGAGCACATGCGCTACGCGGTGCGTCTCCACTTCCCCGCGTCTAACAATATGGCGGAATACGAGGCCCTTCTGCGCGGCCTCAAAATCGCCATTGAGTTGGGCATCAAGCGCCTCGACGTGCGAGGGGATTCGCGGCTCGTGATCGACCAAGTCATGAAGAACGCGAGCCGCCACGACGACAAGATGGAGGCCTACCGTAAAGCCGTGCGAGCCCTCGAGGACAAATTTTACGGCATCGAGCTTAATCATGTACCCCCGCCGGTACAACGAGGAAGCGGACGAGGCGGCAAAGATAGCGTCGGGCGGATCACGCGTTCCCCCCCCGAACGTTTTCGCGCGCGACATCGCGCGACCCTCGGTAACCTTCGAGCCCTACCCCTCGAGCGACGGCGGACCCTCGGGGGCTCCCTCGAATCCGGCGGGTGCGGACCCCATGGAAGAGGACCCCTCGAACGAGGCGTACGTACTCTCCCTTCTCGAGGGGTACGGCTCCCACGAGGGCGTCGCAATGGACATCGAGCCGGCTCCCGTCCGGGCGGACGGCGGGGAGAAGTACATCGCCGGATTGCTCGAGGGGAGCTCCCCGCGAGGCCGGGCCACGGCCCGGGCGCATCGCCGGGATGGCCAAGTCATTCACCCTCGTCGACGGCGAGCCGTACAAGCGCGCCGCGTCGGGCATCCTCCGGCGGTGTATACCCATTCCCGAGGGGCGCGAGCTCCTACGGGACATCCACGCGGGGATCTGTGGCCACCACGCCGCGCCGCGCACCCTCGTCGGCAACGCGTTCCGCCAAGGCTTCTATTGGCCTACCGCGGTCGCGGACGCCAACGAAATCGTGCGCACTTGCGAAGGGTGCCAGTTCTACGCCCGCAAGACCAACTTGCCAGCTCAAGCTGCGCAAACGATCCCCGTAACATGGCCGTTCGGCGTGTGGGGATTAGACATCGTCGGGCCCCTGCGGAAGGCGCCCGGGGGCTTCACCCACCTGCTCGTCGCGATCGACAAGTTCTCCAAGTGGGTGGAGGTGCGCCCCATTACGAATTTGAGGGCCGAGCAGGCGGTCACGTTCTTCACCGACATCGTCTACCGCTTTGGAGTGCCAAACTCCATCATCACAGACAACGGGTCCCAGTTCACGGGCCGGAAGTTCTTGGAGTTCTGCGACAAGTTCCACATCCGAGTGGATTGGGCAGCTGTGGCGCACCCACAGACCAACGGCCAAGTGGAACGTGCCAACGGCATGATCCTACAGGGCCTCAAACCCAGAATTTTCGACCAACTCAACAAATCTGGCCGAAAATGGCTCCAAGAACTGCCAGCAGTCGTGTGGAGCCTAAGGACTACCCCAAGCAGAGCCACCGGGTTCACCCCGTTTTTCCTAGTCCATGGCGCGGAGGCCATCCTCCCCACGGATCTGGAATACGGGTCACCCAAGGTTCGGGGCTACAACGAGGATGCTAACCAGCGAGCCCGCGAGGACTCGCTGGACCAGCTAGACGAAGTACGCCTTGTGGCGTTGATGCACTCCGCAAGGTATCAACAGTCTCTACGACGCTACCAAGCACGCAAGATACGTCGCAGGGATTTCAGCGAGGGGGATTTGGTCCTAAGGCTACGCCAAGACAACCGAGGGCGCCACAAGCTATCGCCCCCATGGGAGGGACCCTACGTCGTGGTGAAGGTGCTCAAGCCGGGCACGTACAAGCTTGCCAACGAGGACGGCGAAGAACTCACCAACGCTTGGAACATCCAACAGCTACGTCGCTTCTACCCTTAGCTAGGATTTCCAAGTATTTTCCGTTGTAAAAACGCACGGCCAACGCCCCAGTTGGTGTCACCTATGTAAATACTCCGAATCTAATAAAAGGGCAACTCGGCTTTCCCCTGAAACCCAAGTTACCCTCGGGGGCTCGCGGGGGGGCACCCCCCCCAAATGGTCCCATTTTTTCGCGCAAAAAACGTAATAACACGCGCTAAGTTTGTTTCCTACTTCAACCACGAGCCACGATTCGAATAGGGCGTAGGTGGCACAGCGGAAGGAGCGCGCGAGCCGAGAGACGACCTACGCCGCGTGGCTATGGCCCGTCTCTCTCGCCTCCAACCCAGCGGGCCCCTGCGAAAGGCGAACTCCCCTAACTAGAATCTACTCGGGGAAGAAGAAGAAGCAAAAAGCGCAATAAGCAAGCGATTTCATTTACAAGCCGACCATGTTCACGTAACGACTTGTTTATTTACAAGAGGCCACGAGGCCGGAGTTCGATACACATAAACAAAAAACGGGCCTAGCGCCCGGGTGCTTTCGAGGGCGGGTGGAGCGGCGGCATCGGCGGCGTCGGGGAAGAGGAATTCTTCGAAGGCCTCGGCGAGCGACTCGGCGGCGTCGGCGGCAAGCGCGTCCGCACGCTCCATGGCCACCTCGTCCTCGACGCCCTCGGGCACGATGTAGCCTTCCGCTACCGCCTCGAGGTTGACCTCGTAGTGGGATCGCACCACTCCGAGGGCCTTCTCGCACGCCGGGTGCAACGCCCGACGCACCGCCCCGTGACGTGGCCGCCGAGGGCGCGTAGGCGGCGGCCGGCGAGCGGCCGGCACGGGCATCGCCTTCCTCGACGACGTGACGGGTCTCGAGGGCCGCGTCCGCCGGCTCCTGCGGCTCTGCTCGGAGGAGTTGTAGGAGGCTGCGGGGGCCTCGGCCCGCCCAACGAGCGTGCCCCAAAGGCGTGCGCGGGCACGGAAGCGACAAGATGACAAGAAATCGAAAGGGGAAACGAACCCTCTAAAGCAAGAACTAACAAGCGAGGGTCGGACGGTAGCTTACCCTCGACTTGCCTCTTCTCCGGATCGAGGTCGCGGCGCGCGGACTCGGCGCCAACTCGAGATCTTTGGACGGTCTCGCCTTGCTCGACGAGGGCCATCTCTTGGGCGGCATTGCGATGCGGCGCCAACGCCTCATCCTCAACCTCGGAGAATGCGGCGTTCCGCTCCTTCGAGCGACCTCTCCCGCTGTCTCGCGCGCGACGCGCTCCCGCTCCGGCGCCGTCGGGCGTCGCCAAGGGCGGCCTGCTCTCGCCGGAGCCGCCCCTCGGCCCACGGCGGGCGATGCGCTCTGGCCGGAGCCGCCCCCTCGGCGGCGACGAGAGGCGCGGCCTTGGCGTCGAGGGGCGGCCTTCGGGTCATCGGCCTCCTTGGCACGTTGCTCCCGGCCCGCGCGCCGGCTCCTCGGCCGGCGGCGCTCGCGGCTGCGCTCCCTCGGCGACGTGCGGAGCTCTCGGGCCTCGGCGCGAGCGGTGGCCACCTCCGCCTCCCGGGTGGCGGCCAACGTCCGCGTCTTGTCCGGGTCCTCGCGCGCGTTCCACGCGGCGCCTCGTCGCGATCGACGAGGGCCGCGCGGATCCGCTCGAGGCTCGCGTGACGTGCGGGTGCCCCGCGCCCGAGCTCTCGGGAAGCACGTCGCACCACGCCATCGCCGGTAGACCCGGCCCGGTGTCCGGCGTCACGAGAGCTTCCGCAAGCGCGTCGAAAGCGGCGCATCGCTCCCGGAGCTGGCGGGCCTCGGCGTTCACCTGGTCGAACGCGCTGTACTTCTCGTGGGCGCGGCGCTCGAGCTCCTGGCATCCACACATCGAGCCTCGTAAGCGCCAAGTCTTGAATGCAGCACGCGAAAGCGAAAACGGAAAGAAGAAGAGCAACCGTGGCTCACACGGAAGACGATCCGGGCGGGCGCGCCGTGGACCCGCAGCGCCTCGTTCAACGCGCGGTTGAGCGTGGCGCCGTGGCTCCGAAGCTCGCCCCAGAGCTCCTGCTCCCTCTGGGCGTCGGCAAACGCCGAGGGGTCCTCCACGGCCCCCCCCCCCCCCCGGGCGGGGGCGGCGGCGTGGGAGGACGAGGCCTCGGCATCGTGCCCTCGGCCCCCCACTATCACGTGACCCTCGTGCGCGCCTCACGAGGGCCCCCTCTGGGGCTCGGGGGGAGTTCACGGGCCGGGCCCAGCGGTTCCACCCGGGCGGCGGGGAGTCATCGAGAGCTCCACCACCTCCGCCCGGAGGCCGCGCGGCGGGCGGAGCCGCTGCTCGCCTCCGGCCCCGGCGCCCCCACCGCGCCTCGGCGGCCGCGGCGCCCGGGTTGTGGCGCCATTGCCGCCACCTCCGTCCGTGCCGCCACATCCGCGGGCGCTCCCGCGAGGTTGCGCCCGCTCCGCCTCCTCCGCGGTGGCGCCACCGCGGGCGGCACCTCCACCATAGCCGCCGGCCGCGGCCCTCGCGCCTCCGTGGCGGCCGAGCGCCGGCCGCCCCCGGCGACCTGCGGGCCTGGCGCGCGGCGGGCCGATCCGCCGGCCGGGGCCTCGAAGCCCCGGCGGGCCGCGCGCGCTCGTGCCCGCCGCCGCGCGCGTCCCCCGGGCGCGACCCCCCTCGACGAACGCCGCCGGGTGGGGATCGACGCGTCCGTCCTCGGCACCTTGGCCGGTGCAAGAGGAGGGACGGTTGGCACCGCCCGCGCAAACACGAACGGAGGATTAGAGCGTCTAATAACCGGCAAACTAAGGCCAAGCAAAGGAAGAACGGGTTCCTTACCTCGCGGAGGAAAAGGCCCGCTTCCTTTTCCTCGAGGCCTCCGAGCGAGGCCGGCGCGGGGGCGCGCCTCGCCGCGGCACCTCCGACGGCGCCGCCGCACCGCGCGGGCACGCCCGCCTCACGCGTGGGCGCGCCCGATGCCGCCACCACGCGCGGGGGCACGCTAGCCCCGCGCGCGGGCGCGCCCATCGACGCGCCCCTCGACGAGGACGCCGCGCGCGCGGACGCGCTCCGCCGCGCGCGGGCACGCTTGGACGTGCGCGCGCGGGCACGTGCGCGCGCGCGCCTCGGTGGCGCGCGCGCGGCACCTCCGCGGCGCATGCCGCCCCGACAATGATTGCACGGCAACGGGCGGCGGTGCGCCCACCCCGAGCAAAGGCGCCCGACGCCGGCGCGGGTTCGGCGACGGGGGCGCGGGCTGCCACCACTCGTGCGAGGGGCCCTCCCCCTCGGACTCTTCCTCCTCGTCTGTTCGAGGACGAGGGGCTCCTCGATGTCGGGGAGGAGAGCCCCGGCTCCTCCCCGCCGCCGGTACTCCGCGGACCGTGCGTCGCGGCGCGCTTGGCGCCGCCTTGCGTGCTCCCTCTGCGCGCCGCTCGCTCTGCTCGCTCCCGGCCGCGCCGCCGGCCGGCGCACGAGAGTCGGGGGGTGGGTGGAACGGACTTGGCGGCGTTGAAGCGCACTAGGCGCGCGCGAGAACAACGATGGCACATCGGGGAAACGGAATCAAGAACAAGGACTAAAACGAGAATCAAAAAACCACACTCATCAACGGGCGATGGGAGCATCTCGATGTCCCACGGGGTCCGACCCGCGAGTGGCGGCGTCCTGGTGTCGACGGCGCTCCGCGCCGGGTGAGCGCGTACGGCCGCTCCCGGCGGCGTCGGGAGCATCCGCGACCTCGCCAAGTCGACGGGGTTGGCCGCCTCCGTCATCTCGAAGATGCGAGAGGGGCCTCTCCATCAACGGCACGACCCCGCCGGTGGTGGAGGAAGGCGAGGACGCCCATCGCGTTGAGCCCCTCCTTCGCCGGCCGGCTGCGGGCGGCGAGGACGGACCCACGGCGCGCCGGTGATTGGCCGTAGGCAAGCCGTAGCCCCGGGGAGTCCGGCCTCTTCTTGAACACCGGCCGGTGTAGGGAGGGAGGCGGGGCTCGGCGTTGCGCGGATAAAACCATCCCCGCTCCCGGCCGGCGTTGTTCGTCGTCATGGTGCGGGGGATGTAGAACTCCTTGAGGCGCCCCCGCGGGCGAGGGCGACATCCCGCCGGCGCGCACCGCGCGGCGGGTCCCTCGGCTCCGACGTGGGGCTGCGTGATGAGCTCCCCGCGGAAGAGGTGTACCCGAGCTCCCGGTTGGCGGGATCCCCGGTACCCTTCGCGGACGCCCACGAATGTGGCCGCCGCGAGATCGCGTGGGGGCAAAGTTGTGCGGCTCCACCCCATAGTGGTAGCACAATGCCCGCATGAATGTGCTCGCGGCGCGTTGAAGCCGCGCTCGTGGTAGCGGAGGAAGCTCACCACGTAACCCTCCGGCGGATTGGGCTCAAGGTGCGACGATGGCGGCACGATCCACTCCCGCCGGGCGCCCTTCTTCGTTGGCCGACGGGGGCGCGGCGGCGACCCGGCTCGCCCGGGGCGGCGGGTCACGGTCGACCTCTCCCATGCGTACGGCTCCGGGACCCTAATCGGAAGGCGGGGCGGCGCCATGAGGGGGGGCGAACGAGTGCGAGGGCGGAGGACAAGGAAACAAGGAAGAAGCTCTAAACGGCGAGCCCGCGCGGGCGGCAAGAGTGAGGTGAAGGCGAAGGGACGGAGGGAGGCGAAAACGGTGAGGAGCCAAGGTAGAAAACCGCCGTCCCTTCCTCACCGCGGTTTATAGGCGACGGGCGAGTTCTCGGAGCGCACGCCCCGCCAACATTAGCTTGCGGGGAATCTTTCCATCGCGTCGACGGGCGGGCCCCACCACGGCTGCCGGCGGCTCTAACACTTGCGGGCGGGTCATCATTACGGCAAGACCGGCGACGACCAGAGGCGAAACCGTCACGTCCGCCGGCCACGTCGCCCACTACGCGCGCGCGCGCGCGCGGCGCCCTAAAAAGGCGCGCCCGGCGCCGCAAAACCCGCGGCCACGCCCCGCAAGGCAATTAAATGCCGGGCCCCTTGCCAAGCAAGGAGAGCCCTCGAGCGAGGCGAATCCTCGGCTCGAGACAAGGGTGACCCTCGATGGGATGACGGCGTGAGAAGGTCGCCGGGACTGCTCGGTGTAGAGCGAGCGGCCGCGGGCACCCATGCCACGTAGAACCCTCGAGCGGCATGACCCTCAACTCGAAACAAGGCGACCCTCGATGGGATATCGGCGTGAGAAGGTCGCCGGGACTGCTCGATGTAGAGCAGACCACCGCGGGCACCCATGCCACGTAGGACCCTCGAGCGGCATGACCCCCAACTCGAGACGATGTCAACCCCCTAAAGAAGGCACGCGCGTAAGAGGATCGCCCAGGTCACGCTTGAAATAGAGCGACACCGAAAGCACTCATACCGCGCCATGCCACCAACCAGCACCTCGAGGGTCGGCACGCCCAGACCCCTCGACGGCCGCAAACGCGAAAAGACGGGGCTGGCCAAGGCACGGCCCCGCACGGCCTTGCGATCGAGAGGTTCGAAGCGACCCTCGACGGGTTCGAACGGGCGCCCCGGATCACGAGTTAGGGACGACGAGGGCACGCGCATTCGAGCCGTTCCTCGAGCCCGTCGGCTCGAGGGTGCCCCACATGTCGTGTTCAAGAGCCGGCGGGGGCGCCCAGCGGGGGGATCCCACCAGGGAGAGCTTCCGCGCCCTCGGTCCCTAGCGAACGGGACCGAGCCCCACCTAGCAAACCCACGCAAGCGCTTCCATGGACGTGTCTCGGACCGCGCGGCCTACCCTTATCGAACGGGGCATGGACGTCCACTTGAACCACCCGCTAGCGGCTCGAAGAGGAATCCGCGATTCGCGACCCGCTCGATGGGAGTCGTGGAAACCTCACCCTCCGACCCGCGGAGGGACGGCGGGGCGCGATAAAAAACAAGTCGTAAGGCTCGACCCGATCGCCTCGAACGAGGCCAAGGCTCGGGGGCTTGACGCACGGCTACACCTCCTTGGAGTTGCACCCGCCGGAGAGAACGGTGACGGGGGGAGCGTGCACCCCCGATGCGGCCGAAATACCGCCGATGCTCGGTTGGCATATGTGCCACGCCTTTCGACCGAATTGCTCGCGGTTAACCCCTGCGGGGAGAGCCCACACTCCTGCGGGGCTTCGAGGCTAGACCCGCGGGTCCGCTAGCGCGGCCCCACGGAAAGCGTTCGCAAACAAGGAGGGAAGAACGTCCTATCGGTAGGTTCCGGCATCCGCGGGAGCCTCAATGGCAAACCCGCGGATGCTCGGGGGCTGCGTCGGGGACCGCCCTAGGGGTCCCCTCAAACAATGGGGGAACCCTCACTTAAATTCTCGCATCAAAATAAGCTAAGCCTAACCATGCGAGAGAACTAACCATGCGGGACGTGGCCCATGCGGCGGGACTTCGGAGGCCCACCAAGACGGCTCGCCTATGAGACCCCTCGAGCGGGCTCCGCCTCGCCCGAGGGTACGCTCCTCCTCGAACGGGCTCGCCCCGTTCGAGGGGCAACCCCCTCCTCGAACGGGTTCCGCCCCGTTCGAGGGGCGACCCTTCCCTCGAGCGGTCCCGCCCCGCTCGAGGGCTCGCTCCCCCTCGAGCGGGCCTCGCCTCGCCCGAGGGTCCGCTCCACCCTCGGGCGGGGCCCGCCACGCTCACGGGCGCCCCGCACGCGTGCGCCGGCCCCGTGCACCCGGGCATTTGCGCCACGACGCCGCGGGGACGGCGCCATCATGCGCCGGGGCTCACGCCCCGTGCCGCCGCACCAACTCCCTAGGGAGGAGCCCCATCCCCGCCCGCGTGGGGTGGGGCGTGCGGTACGGCGGCGTCGGTCCGTGACACCGCGCGCACGCCAGCGTACGGCTAACGCGCTCGACCCTCGAAAGGGGGCGGGCGCACCCTCGACTCCACTTTCCCGTGACCTGCGGAGTTAGGTGAGGGGCGCTAGGCGGTGGGTGGCCATCCCGCCCCGCGCGCGCGCGCGGCCGCCGTACCCACGCGCGCGGGCACACGCCCCGACTCCGCGGGGCGCACGCCCGAGCACTTGCGGCAACCACTCCACCACCGCGAGCTCATTGGGAAGGAACGCCGTTCGCCCGCTCCGTGCCCCGTACCAGCCATCATCAGCACCTCCCTCGAAGCCTATCAGGGGACGCCATCGCCATCTGCCGCCTCCTACCCTCGAACCGCCCTCGTTCGGGTACAAGGTAGGCCATCATGGCCGGATCGCAGCGAAGATCGACCGGACGGCCGCCCGCTCTACACCGTAGCACGACGTGCTCCCACACGCGGCTAGGTAGCGCGGCGTGCATGTAACTCGCCGCTCCCTTGGCCTATAAAAGGGAAGGCGAGCCCCCGGCCCGGCGGGGGACGAATCCGGAGGAACACGGCGCACCGTGCACTCACTCTCTCATTCTCCCACGACATCTCCGGCCACTCACCCGGGGACTTGGAAGCCACGATTCCTCTCCCGCCTTGCTTGTATTTGCCCCACTACAAGCACCCCGGTCTTGAGCAATATAGTGCCACGAGCACGCCCCTGCTGGACGTACGGCCCCCTCGGCGGAACCGGGGATAAAATCTTGTGTCATTAGTTGCTTAGCATCGACCATTGAGGGATAGACCTAGGCGTTATCTACTTGGTTAGTGTCGGGACCATATTCCGCACCGACACTAGGAAATTAAATATTATGGAAAATAACAAAGCTAGCTAGTGATTCAAAGTAAATGCATATAAAAATAAATAAGCCTCAAAATGATCCAAACTTTCTTGTGCATGCTCTCTGGTCCTAAACAAGTCTAAAGAACTAGCATGTTCACATGGAACCTCTACTGAACTTGGTTTATTAATTTACAAAGGAACACATGCATAAATCAAGAATAATTATTTCTGTTAATCCAAAATTCATGATTAATTCACAAGATGTGCATTTTGGCATTACAAGACAGTGTGCACAAGTTGGGCTCAAGAACATAAATATTTTTAACAAGAAAAATCATCTAAGTAGTTACTGCAGGAATGGAAAAGAATTTATCTAGCAAGATCTACCGCATAAATTTGTGCATTTTTTGGCACAGCATCTAGTCATATCCTAACACACAACATATCCAAAATTGGGCTACAGAGGAGTTATGGATTTCAAGTTATGACAGATCTAGGTTTAACACATTTGTATTTTTGCTGCTAAAACTATTTAAAATCTAGCCATGAGTATATAACAAAAGAGGTGGTATTTATCATCCTTAACCATACAAAATTGGTTTGGGATTTTTCTGATTTTTCTACGTATTTCTAGGCATTTTTCAAGACGCTGGACCAATCTGCAAGAAAAGCTAGTTAGGTTTCTTCACAACTAAGCCCCTGGAATTTACAACCGTGCCCTCGCGGCGGCGGGAGGGCTCGCCGGCGGCGATGTGGGGCCGGGCCAGGGCAAGATGTGGCACGGGGGTGCAATTAGCCTCACCCCTGGTCGATTGGCGGTGGTGGCGGGGTCGGGGCGAGCTCGGTGAGGGCGCGCGGCGGCGGCGGCGGCGGCACCCACGGCGGGCGGTGATTCGGCGGTGTGAGGTCAATGCGGTGCAACGGTTAGCGGCGCAAGCGTCTGTGGCTACTAGGGAGCAAGCTAGCGGGGTTGGTCGCACCGGAGGAAGGGCGGGGAGAGGTGTTCACCGTCGGCCGGCAATGGCGGACGGGGGAGAGGACGGCCGGCGCGCGCGGGAGGGGCGCGAGGGGGGGGTTTAAATAGGCGCTTGAGCTCGGGGTGATGAAGGATGACGGCGCAAGATGCTCCCCGGCCGTGCTACGGCGCTCGGGGCTCGCGCGTACGGCGTCGGCGTCGCCGGCCGCCCGCCGGTCCGTGGCGCGCGCGCGCGCGCCGGCGTGGCGGCGCGGACTCGGTGTGCCTCGGGGCGAGGGGCGCGTCGGGGCGCGGGCGGCTCGGGCGTGCGTGCCTTGGGCGCGTGCGCGGCCTCGGGAGGCACGGGCGCGGACGCGGGGCGGCGGCGCGCGGCCGGCGGCGGGCGGCGCACGGGCGCGCGCGGCGTCGCGGCGTGACGCGCTGCGGCCCCAAGCCTGTTTCCTTCGGTGCTTGTCTTTGAAATGCAATTGCTCCAAAAATTTGTATAAAAGTCGACCAAGTGATGAATACCAAAGTTGTAGATCTAACTACCAACAATATTTTCTACAAAGGCTATATTGGGTTTTTACTCGCCTAGATTTGAAAATATTTGAATGCCAACTTTGAATGTCGGCTGTTTTGGCAACCGTGTTTTACGCCTTGCAATGGATTTTTCAAGTTTTTCCCCTCAAAATTTGAAATGCCAATCTACATGAAAGTTGTGTCCCTCATCAAGATCTACAACTTTCATAAAGGTAGAATTTTACGTGTTTAGGTGAATTTTGGAGAACGCGGCAAAAGTTCGGCGGATTTTGTGGACACGGGGTGGCAAGGGGTTTGACCCAACCTTTGACCATGGGTTGGCCCCACAAGTGTGTTTACTATTCATTTAGGGTCACTAGGGTGGGTTAGTGAGTTTTTCGAGGTGAGGGCCCAGGTTGACCTAGGTTTGACCACGGTTGACCAAATGACCGGCTATTAAGGTTAATTAAAAACCTGGGGCATCACACAAAGCATGATCAAGATTTACAAAACTTATTGTAAACATACGCGTCCATAATTAACACCACATGTGAATTGTAGCAACAAGTCAAGGTGTAAATAAAAGAAGCATATGTTTCATGCATAGCACTTAGCTCATCATTAGGCAAAGGTTCTTTAGGTGTGAGATTAATTGGATCAAACATAAATGTTTCCTCTTTTTCATTCTCAAGAAAATCTAGCCTATCAACATGATCACTATTGGAACAAGGCATAGACATTAAACTATCATTCATACTATTGGTTGAGCATGAGTATTTGAATTTATCAACATCAATACCAATAGTATCTTGAGATTTCAGCGTGTAGCTTGGCCTTAGAGCCTTTTCAACAAGAGTGATATTTGGTTCATCTAGCGGTGTTGAAGGCGAATCAATCTCAACGAGTGAAGGTGTCTCTTTGTTACCTTTTTGCACCCCCTCCATCTCATCATGTGGAACATGTAATACATCAACTACATTTGCATTTGTCTCTTCTTTGAAGTCTTCATTGTCATCTCAATCTTCGTCTTCAAAGTCTTGTATGTTGCTTTCTGTATCTTCCATGTACAACATGTCGTCAAGATCGCTCATTGTTGATTTACTCTTTCCGTCATCCTTGAGTACTTCCATGTCTTGATTTGCTAGTGTGTAGGCTTCAATATCACACAAGCTATCACCTTGTGGGGAGGGGCCTTCTTGGAGTACTTGATCTATGTCAACCCCTTCCCATTCATCTTCTAGCTTGAGTCCTATCTCCTCCCATTTATCCTTTAAGTCACTAGGCTCATCACGGTTGTACTCTTCTCTTCCTTTATTGCAAATCTTTGAGTTGTCAAACCGGTCGATCCATCCTTCATCTCCTTCTTCTCTTTCTTCTTCAATCATCTTTTGGATTGACTCTCCACTCATCTCTTGATCAAATATATCTTCAACTAGTTTGGCAACGTGTCCGTGTTCCTCCTTCCTTCGGTAGTTGATTAGTGTGGCGAAATCAACTTGAACCCAACCGGATTGCTTGAACTCTGCCAATGGTCTAGCATTCCACATACTTCGGCCTACATTCATGTTAGTTTCAACATTTTTAATATCCGAAATGACTTCTCTTACCTTGGGAAGTGGATCTTCAATTTCTTGTATGGTCAATTCATCTTCCTTGACCTCCGGTTCATCTTTTTCAGAAATTTCAGCAAGCACCTTGGGCTTGCTTTTGTCATTTTGCTCCTCTCGACAACGTCTTTGCCAATCCCGTTGCATTATTTGTCCATTGCTTATCCTTTGTAAGATTTGTGCGGCTTCACTAATTGTTTTATCCATTATATCACCTCCTGCACACATGCTTACAAAACGAAACGAGTTATGGGTTAGTGAAAAATAAAAGGTATGCAACATCAAGTCACCGGAAAATCCCAAGTTCGGGCCTCGCTCAAGTAGTTCATTAAAACGGTCCCATGCTTCATCAATTCCTTCATCCTCTCCTTGCTTGAAATTGAGCACTTGCCTCCTTAAGCCTTGGACCTTGCTTATGGGAAAGAACTTCAAAAGAAACTTCTTCACTAGCTCATCCCAATTTCCTTTTGCTTCAACGGACGCAAGTGTGTACCATCTTCACGCTTCATCTTCGAGGGAGAATGGAAAAAGATTCCACTTGAACCAAGCAGCCAAAACTCTTTTTTGTTGCACCGTGTTGCATATCATCATGAATTCCTTAATGTGTCTATATGGGTTGTCATCCTCCAATCCTCTAAATGGTTTTGTCGCCACTAACTTGATGATTCCAAGCTTCACTTTGTAGTGGGTTGTACCAAGCATCAAATCTGATTTTTGTATCTCAATGTCCTCCATTGACGGCATTGCTAGCTCCCTTAGCGACATCTCTTCGTCTTCCAATGGTGAGGTGAACAAATCCATCTAGGCACAAGAAAAGTAGAAAGAAAAACAAAAAAAGAATTTTTTTTAGAAAGTAAGGGTTAGATGTTAGTAATCAACAAAATTAATACTAGATTAAACGTAGAAAACTGGTTTGCTCCCCGGCAACGGCGCCAGAAAAAGGGGCTTGTTGACGGATAAAACTCGTATCCACCTACGATCCGCAAGTGTACGGACCTACACCTTTTTCACCACGGGATTCCCATAGTTCTTTTCAATCCGCGGAGCAAGGGGATTACTAGCGCTTAACCAAGTACTAATCTAGTTGAATGGAAAACCTTTGAAAGAGAGTATTAATCTAAAGGTAAAGACAATCTAACCTAAGTTAATCTAAGTTAAGTTGATCAAACAAATCTAGGGTTAAACTAGATGGTAAAGGGTGAACACAAGAGAGTGATTAAGAAAGATAAGCGTTCCCTCCCTAGGATCTAGGATAACATGGATATGCATCTACTACACGAGAGTGGTAAACCAATCTACCGGGGGTTGTGACCACGGTTTCGCCCTTTCCCTCCCCCCCCGTCTTGTCACTACGCGAAGGTAATCGTGACTAGACCTATGATGGACACGGTATGTTGATGGAATCTATGGGAGTAGCGGATATCATACGCCCGAAAAACACGGTAGCTAACCTTAATCATCAAAGCATCATCAACATGAAAGTAATAGATTGAAACCACGAATCGAGTAGCGATCACATAGCATGTATCCATCTAATCCTAGGGATGAACAGAGACATTACCCCATCATCTTACACGGATTGAAGCACAAAGGGGTGATGGAGACTCTGGAGAACGTCGTCGATGAAGATGGCAGCGATGGACTTTGGGAACACCCCTAGGCCAGCGGCTTGGAGTCCTCCTCTTGCTTCCTTCTCTCCGGCGGCGTTGATCCTTGCGACGAGCTCATCTAACTCTCTCCCTCATCTTGCGGCGGCGGTGTTCTGGTCAATGGCGTCGGTAGGATGATTTGTTTGATGGGTCGACCGACGGCGGCGGAGGCAATAAATAGACGAACACCTAGGGCAAAGGGGCACCGAACCGACCCCAGAGTGGGCTGGGTCGATCGGCCCAAGCCGGCCGGCCCAGGCCCATTTCGGCCCGGTTCGGCCCCGGTTTCCTCCCTGGTTGCTTCTCGCGTGATCCCTTATTTGTGTGCACTTGCATGTGGGCCTTTGACGTCGTTTCCTTCACAGTTAAGGCTTGAATCCTTGCTATGCAAGCTTCGCTGTTTTCTGGTTGAGTCCCTGAAGACTTGCACGTTGACGCTTCGGTCCTCGGGTCATTTGGAGTCATGTTCATCGTGTGTCTTGACTCTTGTCGGGCTTCATGATCTTCCAAAGTGCTTGGTGAACTTATCCCGAAAGTCTCTTCTTTAGCGTAGATTTCCTGCGTAAACAACAAACTCCAAAATTGACATGCAAGTGTGAACTTGTTACATCATTAGTATGCCTAGTGGCGGGTTAGTTGCAAATCATAATCGAAACCAATGTATAACAAGTACTCTAGGTTGACGAAAATTCACCGTCAACATGGGCGGAGCCACCACCGACGAGGTCATCATCCGCAACCTGCCGCTGGACCTCGCCGATTCGGCACGAACGTGGCTCGAGCATCTGCCGGCCAGCCAGATCCACAATTGGGACGACCTAGTCCGCACCTTCGTGGGGAACTTCCAGGGCACATACGTGTGCCCTGGGAACTCCTGGGACCCACACGCGTCCACCAAGAAGCCCGGTGAGTCGCTCCGGGACTTCATACGGTGCTTCTCCAAGCGCTGCACGGAGCTCCCGAGCGTGGCTCAGTCTGAGATCGTACATGCCTTCCTTGAGGGCACGACCTGCCGGGACCTCGTGCGCGAGCTCGGGCGCAGCCCGCCGGTCGACTCCAATGAGTTGTTCGACATCACCACCAGCTTCGCTCCAGCGAGGGGGCGGTGGGAGCCATCTTCGACGGGAAGAAGGGCAAGCGCGTGGACGACGCGCCCACGGAGGGCAGCAAGTCCAAGGAGCCCCAGCAGAAGCACAAGCGGGCAAAAAAGGCAAGAAGCCACGCCACGAGGCACGTGTGCAAGGACGCGACAACGACGGGGACGAGGCCCTCGCTGTTGACCTAGCTCGAAGGGGTCCTCGAGCGGCCCCTCAAGGCCCCGGTGTATTCGAAGACATGTTGAAGAAGCCCTGTCCGTACCACAAGACGTCGGTCAACCACACCCTCGAGCAGTGCGACCTGCTCAAAAGATACTACAGCCGCGCCACCGCGAAGGATGGCGAGGCCAAGAAGGATGCGGGTGACGGCAACGCCCGCGGCTTCCCCGCGGTGGAAAACGTCTTCCTCATCTTCAGGGGGGGGGCGACCATGGACATATCCAACAGCCAGCGCAAGCGGGAGCGGCACGAGGTCCTCGCCACGGAGAAGGCTCCTCCCTCCTTCCTCGACTGGTCGGAGGACGCCATCACTTCAGCCGCGAGGATCATCCGAACCGCATCCCCAACCCGGGCTAGTATCCGCCGTTCGTCGACCCGGTCATCGGCAACGCTCGGTTCTCCAAGGTGCTGATGGACAGAGGCAGCATCCTCAACATCCTCTATGCACACACTCTGTGCCTGCTGGGGATCGGGTTGGACCAGCTACGGCCCAACACGACGCCATTCCATGGAGTCGCG
The DNA here is from genome assembly GCA_947561735.1 of Cenchrus americanus. Taxonomy (NCBI): domain Eukaryota; kingdom Viridiplantae; phylum Streptophyta; class Magnoliopsida; order Poales; family Poaceae; genus Cenchrus; species Cenchrus americanus. The sequence continues at coordinate 22,932,810 of OX387241.1, read as the reverse complement.
TCGGGCAAGCGCGTCCAGCCCCTCGGGCAGATCGACCTGCCTGTCTGGTTCGGCACGCCGGACAACTTCCGCAAGGAGACTCTCACCTTCGAGGTGGTGGAGTTCAGGGGCGCATACCACGCCATTCTCGGGCGGTCGTGCTACGCCAAGTTCATGGCGGTCCCAAACTACACCTACCTCAAGATGAAGATGGCGGGACCCAAAGGCGTCATCACCGTGAGCTCATCGATCGAGCACGCGTTCGACTGCAACGTCGAGTGTGTGGAGCACGCTGAGGCGCTAGCGCTGGATGAAGCGCTCGTGGTGAACTTGGAGAAGCTGGTCAATGAAGACCTCGACTCCACCGGCAAATAAAAATGAAGGAGTCCTACCAGCTCGCGACTTCATTCATCACGCCATTCGGGATGTACTGCTACGTGACGATGCCGTTTGGTCTTCAAAACGCGGGCGCTACATACCAGCGATGTATGCAGCACATTTTCGGGGATCACATCGGGCTAACCGTTGAGGCTTACCTAGACGATATAGTCGTAAAAACCAGGAAGGCGGACGACCTGGTTAACGACCTGCGTGTGGCATTCGATTGCCTGCGAGCCAATGGGGTGAAGCTGAACCCCGAGAAGTGCGTCTTCGGAGTGCTGCGAGGCATTCTGTTGGGGTACATCATCTCCCAGTGGGGGATCGAGCCCAACCCCGAGAAGGTCACAGCCCTCGAGCGGATGGGACCGATTCGAGACCTTAAGGGGGTCCAGAAGATGCTGGGGTGCCTCGCCGCTTTGAGCCGCTTCATCTCGTGGCTCGGCGAGAAGGGGCTGCCCCTCTACCGACTCTTGAAGAAGCACAAGCGCTTCTCCTGAATCGTCGAGGCCCAGGAGGCGTTTGACAAGCTCCAGGCAACGCTCGCCCACGCGCCGATCTTAACGCCACCCCGGGATGGCGAGCCTCTATACCTTTACGTCACCGCAACCACCCAGGTGGTCAACGCCGTCATCGTGGTGGAACGTACGGAGGAAGGGACGCCCTACCCGTCCAACGACCTGTTTACTACATCAGCGAGGTGTTGTCCGAGACCAAGGCGCGTTACCCGCAGATCCAAAAGCTGCTCTACACGGTGGTGCTCGCACGGCGCAAGCTTCACCACTACTTCGAGGCCCATCCGGTCACGGTGGTCTCCTCCTTTCTGTTAGGAGAGATTATCTGAAACCCGGATGCGGCGGGTAGGATTGCCAAGTGGTCGGTAGAGTTAATGGGCGAAACACTCGCCTATGCGCCGCGCAAAGCGATCAAGTCCCAGATCTTGGCAGATTTTGTCGCCGAATGGACGGACACGCAGCTGCCGCCGCCATAGATCCAGGCCAAATGTTGGACTCTCTACTTCGACGGATCGGTGATGAAGATGGGGGCATGCGCGGGCCTGCTCTTCATCTCACCCCTCGGGGAGCATATGACGTACGCGGTGCGCCTGCACTTCCCCGCGTCCAACAACATGGCGGAGTACGAGGCCCTTCTCTGCGGCCTCAAGATCGCCATCGAGACGGTCATCAAGCGCCTCAACGTCAGGGGAGACTCGCAGCTCGTGATCGACCAGGTCATGAAGAACGCGAGCTGTCACGATGACAAAATGGAGGCGTACTGCAATGCCGTACGGGCCCTCGAGGACAAGTTCTACAGCATAAGCTTAACCACGTGCCCCGCTGGTACAACGAGGAGGCGGATGAGCTTGCCAAAATCGCGTCGGGGCGAATCACTGTTCCCCCAAATGTTTTTGTGTGGGATGTCGCCAGACCGTCCGTCAACCTCGAGCCGACCCCTCGAGCCTGGAGGAACCCTCGGGGGCTCCCTCAGACCCAAGAGGCGCGAAGCCTATGGACGAGGACCCCTCGAACGAGGCGTTTGTACTCTCCCTGCTCGAGGGGTATGGCACAGACGAGGCCGAGGCCATGGATACATAGCCGGTCCCCCGCGCGGAGGACTGGCGAGACAAATACATTGCCTGAAAGGACCGACGCGAGCTTCCCCCGGACCGATCCGAGGCCAGACGCATCACCAGGATGGCCAAGTCATTCGCCCTCATCGATGGCGAGCTGTACAAGCGCGCCGCGTCAGGCGTCCTGCAATGATGTATGCCCATCCCTCAGGGGCGCAAGCTCCTTCAAGAAATTCACGCGAGCGTGTGCGGCCACCATGCAGCACCACACACCCTCGTGGGCAACGAGTTCCGTCAAGGCTTCTACTGGTCCACGGCGGTCGCTGACACCAGCGAGATCATGCGCGCCTGCGAAGGGTGCCAGTTCTACGCCCGCAGGACCAACCTCCCTACGTACGCCCTCCAGACAATCCCCGTCACATTGCCCTTCGCCGTATGGGGGCTGGACATCGTCGGGCCCTTGCGGAAAGAGCCCGGGGCCTACACCCACCTACTAGTTGCCATCGACAAATTCTTCAAGTGGGTCGAGGTGCGCCCGATCACGAATCTAAGGGCAGAGCAGGCCATGACGTTATTCACCGACATCATCTAGCGGTTCGGGGTCCCTAACTCCATCATCACCGACAACTGGTCCCAATTCACGGGCAGAAAGTTCCTGGAGTTCTGTGACAAGTTCCACATCTGCGTCGATTGGGCGGCCGTGGCGCATCCACAGACCAACGGTTAGGTGGAGCGCGCCAACAACATGATCCTACAAGGTCTCAAGCCTAGGATTTTTGACAGACTGAACAAGTCTGGTCGAAAGTGGCTCCAGGAGCTACCAGCGGTCGTGTGGAGCCTCAGAACCACCCTGAGCAGAGCCACGGGATTCACCTCGTTCTTTCTTGTCTATGGCGCGGAGGCCGTTCTCCCTACGGACTTGGAGTATGGGTCACTTAGAGTTCGGGGCCACGACGAGGGCACCAACCAGCGAGCCCGCAAGGACTCGCTGGACCAACTGGACGAGGTTCGCACCGTGGCCCTGATGCACTCGGCAAGGTACCAGCAGGCACTGAGGCGTTACCAAGCCGTGAAGATACGACGCCGAGACTTCAACGAAGGGGACCTAGTCCTAAGGCTGCGCTAAGACAATCGAGGCCGCCACAAGCTGTCACCCCCATGGGAGGGACCCTATGTCATGGTCAAAGTGCTCAAGCCCAGCACCTACAAGCTGGCCAACGAGGATGGTGAAGAACTCACCAACGCTTGGAACATCCAACAACTACGTCACTTCTACCCTTAGGAAGGATTTCAAGTTCCTTTTTGTTATGCACCCAACACCCCAGTTGGTTGTACGAATGTAAATTTTTACTAAGATGAATAAAGTCAAAGGGCGACTTGGCTTTCCCCAGAAAACCAAGCCACCCTCGGGGGCTACTTCGCGTGGCATCCCCCCCCCCAAAAAAAATGGTCCCAATTTTTCGCAAAAAAACCCGTCGCAAATGTACCAAGTACGCCTTGACCCAAGTTCTGGGTGAACCTACGCGGGACGCGAGCGGCTAAAGGGTGAAAAAGTGCGAGTCGGGGATAGCCTACACCTCCGGCAGGATACGGCCCTTCTCCCTCGCCGCTTTGCCTATAGGCTACTCGTGCGAACGAACCTTTCCCAGCCAGGGTTCACCTAAGGAAACTGGAAGGCAGAACGGTGCAACTGCCGGAGCAAAAAAGCATTACTTTAATTTACAAACATTCGAATGTTTCAAACAAGTAATCGTATCGTTTATTACATGGCCACACGACCCAAATGCTAATACTTAAACAACAAGGGCACGAATGCCAAACGATTTTCAGGCTTGAGGGTCGCCGGTCGCGGAAGCGTGTGGGAACAGGAAGTCTGTGAAGTCCTCGGCGAGCATATCGACGACGGTGGCGGCGAGCGCGTCCGCACGGTTCATCGCCACTTCGTCCTCGACGCCGACTGGGACGACGTAGCCCGAGGAGATAGCCTCGAAGTCGACCTGGTAGTGAGACGCCACCATGCCAAGGGCCTTCTGGACGCCCAGATGAAGAGCGCGACGCATACGCCGGGCGACATGCCCGCCAAGAGCACGAAGGCTACTCGCCATTGAGCTCCCACCTTGCGCCTCGCCTTCCTCGACCTCCTGGCAGGTCTCGAGGGCGGCGGTCGCAGCTCCTCCAACTTCTATTGCGAGGAGTTATAGGCCGTCTGCACGACCTGAGCCTGTGTTGTCGAGTTCCCCAAGGCGACCCGCGGGCCTGGAAGCCACAAACAAGAAACGAAAAATTGGGAGCGGATTCCCAAAAGACAAATCGACGAGCGAGAAGACGGACGAAAGATAACTCACCTTCCACCTGCTTCTTCTCCTCCTCGAGGGCCTGGCGCGCGTCCTCAGCTGCCTACCGCAGGCTGAGAACCGTGGCCTCCTGCTCCTCGAGGGACTGGCACAGGTCCTCGCATGAGACGATGAGCTGGGTCAGCTCCCTGTTGAGCCTCGAGACCTCATCATCCCGCTGCTTGAGGGTCGCCTGTACCCCCTCAAGTGCGGCGCGCTCTTCTTGGAGCCGGACCTGCACCTCTTCCCGCCCCAGACGCTCATGCTCAAGGGCGGCCCGGGCCTCGGTGAGGGTGGTCCGCTCCTGCTGGAGGTGGGCCTCCGTCTGCTGGCGCGTGACCTGTTCCTGCCGAAGCCAATCCTCCGTCGTGGCGAGCGCGGCGGCCTTGTCCGCCAGGCTGGTCCTCAGCTCCTCCGCCTCCTTAGCCCTCTCTTCGGCCTGGCTCTGCCAAGCACGCGCTCCCTCGAGGGTCGCACGGTCTTGTTGGAGCTGGGCCCGAACAGAGGCCGCCTGGGCCTCCCACTCCACCGCCAGGGTTCGCGCCCCCGCCAGGTCCTCCCGCGCCTTGTGCAGCGCCCCGTCCCGGTCCACGAGCGCCGTCTTCACCCTCTCGACCGCGGAGACATCCTCCGCAGCCTGGGCGTCTAGCTCTGGGGGCTGATGTCGCAGGGCTTCCGCCCGGTACACCAGCCACCGGTTAGGGGTCCTCGGGTCCTCGACGAGGGCGTCGAGGGCATTGTACTGCCCCCGGTACCAGCTGAGCTCGGCGTACAACCGGTCGAGAGCACTGTATCTCTCCCGGGCCCGACCCTCCAGTTCCTGCCGTTGGCGGACAAAGCGACAAAGGACAAGGGTCAGGGGAAGCGCAAATGCAGAAGAAGCGAGAACGGAAAGACCGCAAAACCCGGCGAGAAGTCACAAACCCGGAAGACGCGCCATGCGGGACCTCCATGGATCCATAGCACCTCGTTCAGCACTCGGTTGAGCGAGGCGCCATGGTCGCGGAATTCCTGCCACATCGCCTGTTTTCGGCCTGGGCATCGGCGAAGTGGGCCGGTGGCGCGTCGACGCGTTCCCGCTTCTGCTCCAGACGCACCGAGGTGTCGTCTGAAGCTGGAGGGGCGACACGCGACGACGAGGCCTCAGCGCCGTGCGCCGAGCACCCCGACATCACGCAGCCGTCTTCCCTCATCACGAGCACCCCCCATCGGGGGCTCGGGGGCTGGTGCGGGCAGGCTCCCTCACTGGCCCCATCCGGGCGGCGGGATGTCGTCGTCCGGGACCTCCACCACCGCCACCGGGCCCCGTCGCCCGGCCCGGGGCGGGGCGCGCCGAAAATCGATGGCGCGGTGAGCGCCATGGTCATGGCCGCCGGCCGCAACCGCCCGCGACCGTTGCGGCTCCGTAGCCGCGGCCACGCGGCGGGGGGGGGGTCGCTCGTTGCCGCCTCCGTACTCCCCGTCACCCGCGGGTGCCCTCAATGAGCGCCGCCTCGTGGGGACGGACGCGTCCGACCTAAGCGCCTTGGCGGGCGCGAGGGGGGGGGGGGGCGGTCGGCGTCACCCCGCGAATGCAGAAACAGAGATTAAACTCCTGCCTCTCGAGAATGGAGCGTCTAGGGGAGCAATGGCCTACCTCAAGGTGGAGAAGCCCCGCTTCCTTTTTCTCAAGGGCTCGACAGGCGCTGTGGCCGCGGCTGACGTCGCCACCGTCACACTCCCCGCACGCCTCCGCGATGCGCGCGGGCACCTCCGCGGTGCGCGCCGCCTCTTTCGTAGGCCGCCTAGCGGCGGGCACTCCGCCGCCCGCCCTAGGCACTCGCTCCTTTGCCGCCTCCGCGGCTCTCGGTGATGGGGGTGCAGGCTCCCACCTATCGGGGGGGCCGCCCTCCGTCTCTTTCTTCCTCCTCTTCCTCTCCCGACGACGAGTACTCCGACATCGCCGGGGGAGAAAGTCCCTGCTGCTCACGCAACCGGAATTCCTCGTCCCTTTGTTCCCGGTGCTCCCGCCGCCGGATCCTCCGCTCCTTTTTACACGCTGCTCGCTCTTGCTCCCGCCGCTGCGCCGCGCATGCTCGCGCTCGTGCTTGGGGTGTGTGTCGTATGGACCTCCCTGGGCCCACTACCTCGGTGGGTACCAGGACCGACTACTCGGTGGGCCCCTGGGACTACCCGGCTTGCGCTACACGGCATACGAAGGCGTGGAGCACAAGGACTACACGGGGAGTAGTACTCGGTTAGGAAGCTGTGCATGTTCCGCACTGTACAGAGGACTCCTAGACGTACTCGACTAGTACTCTCTTCCTACTCCGACTTGTAACCCTGCCTCCCGGACTATATAAGGCGAGGCAGGGACCGATCCCTTCATCCAATCTCATCTCATACAACTCACGGCGCACCATTGCACCATCTTGTAATCGTGCCCTATCAATCCAGAGCTACGCAGCATACAGGACGTAGGGTATTACGCACCTCGCGGCCCGAACCTGTCTAAATTGTGTGCCACGTGTCTCTTCCTTCGAGTTACCGATCTCGGCGAGTCACATTCATCTACTTCGGGTACTCCCCGTAGTAGGTTGCCGGTTTAAAACACCGACAGCTGGCGCGCCAGGTAGGGGCTCTTGCTCGAGATCACATGGCGAACTCGACGGCTTTCGTCCACATCAAGCCAACCGCCGCCTTCAACCGCGGCGACACCTTCGTCTTCGGCGCACGGGTCCGCACGCGCCGATGGCGCGGGCTCCTTCCGGCGCCGCCTCGGTCATGCGGCCCGACTCGAGGACGGCCTTGAGACGCTTCCCGAAGTTGTCACGGGCGAACTCGCCGCAAGTTCGGCGAAATTTCGCTCTCCAACATCCACGGCGACTTCGAGCTCGAGTCCGTCTCCAACTCGAACCCGACGTCACCATGGGCCATCGCATGCGAGCCGGCTGCTCAGCCATCGCAGACGGCCCCTTCACCACGCCAGCGCTCCGCGCGTGGCCCCCGCGTCCTCGGTGGGCCCGCACGGAGGCTCCTACTCCACGCCGGGCGGCAAGGAGCCCGTATCCGAGTGCAACTCGGACTCCGACGCCGTCCCCGACCACATCTCAGACTCCAGCCCTCTCTCCGAGTTCTACTCGAACCCGGACTACGAGTTCGATTTCGGGTCGGACCCTGAGGAGCCCGAGTCCGAAGATGACTCCGCTGAGCTTCCCTTGTCAGGGCCAGCCTCTGGGCTGGTTATAAGATCGACGCCGGCCGGAAGATATGTCTACTGGCCAGACCGCAAGCCTGCGGCACGGCAAAGGAGGACTCGCGCTACGTCGCCACATCGACTCACTACCGTTCCAGGAGGGAACACCACTGGGCCAGGCTGACTCAAACACACCAACTGAGGTGGCACCCTCCGAGTCCAGCTTGGGTACCCCCGATCGCCAAGTCTTCATGGCCGCCGGCGAAACCCGGGACCCTCGGGCACGGCCGAAGACGGTACGGAGGACATCTCCGCGAATGAGGCGCTGCGCCAACGCACCCGCGGACGAGACCGTCGCCACCGGGGACGCCCGACGCGAACGCAACGAGAAGCGTAGCGAACGGCGCCGGCGGCTCGCAGACAACCTTCCCATTCGCAACCTTGCGGAAGCTCTCGAGGCGGTCGAGAGCGAGAGTACACACCACCCACGAGCGGTTGCCTCATGTCGATCATAGAGATCGCACGCCGGTGCTCGGGGCATACGTGCTAGAGAGGTCATCGCCAAGCTCGCTGAAGACGCCTACTTCATGCGGGTCGACAACAGAGTCAACCAACCTCTCCCAGCTAAACCCCGCGACAACGAAGCTACTAGTCGCGGCCCGACCCCCGGCCCCAACCGTACTCGAGCTGACCTTCCGGCTGATCCAAACCGCCGCCGCTCCAACGCCGGCGGACCTTCACGACAAGACCAAGGCAACCGAGAAGTCGTTCCCCACCGTGCTCCGGCCGGTGGCGGCGGCAACGACCACGCCGGCGGCGGCGGCGACGGCGGCGCCTCCAACCATGGGGCCAACGAGAGAGCGGAGGCGGCGGCGGCCCGCGGCGGCCGTGGCCACGCGCATAGCCACGCCTCGTGCCTCTCCACGGCGGGTACGATGCTCGCCGGAGGATCGAGGAGTTGCGGCGAGAAGAAGTCGGCCGCCGCCGAAGGCGACGGCTTCCCCGCCTTCTCACCCCGGCTTCGCAACTTTGCTCCTCCCCGACAAGTTCAAGCCTTTGGGGATCACCAAGTACGACGCGAAGCAGATCCCATCCGGTGGCTCCGATGCTACGCCCTCTCCATCGAGAACGCCGGCGGCAACGGCCGACACCAAGTGCCTCTACTTCCCCTTCTGTCTGGACCAAGCTCCACTCACATGGCTCGAGTCGCTGGACAAGCACTCGATCGACAAGTGGGACCAGCTGAAGGAGCAGTTCACTAGCAACTTCGCGGGCGCCATGGGCCGTTCGGGTACTCGCATGGACCTTGCCATGATCAAGCGAGAACAAGGCGAGACCCTCCGCAAGTACATGCGCCGCTTCTTCGACAAGCGTGCCACCGTCGTCGACGTCACCGACAAGGAGGTCATCGACCTCTTCCGAGACGGCCTCTACCATCGCCCTCACCTTCGAGGACTTCGGTCGTCGCCGCCCCGAGTCCATTCCCCACCTCAAGGACATGATCACGTCCGGGCGGATGAAGAGGACAAGGCCAACGCCAAGTACGACGCCATCCGCGGCAAGTCCAAGGGAACCGGTGGGGCGGCGGCGGCGGCAGCAATACAAACCAAGGCGGCCGCAACAACAACAACAACAACTACTACTCGGGTTCCAACCGCAAGCGCAAGCCAGACAACACCGTCGCGACTATCCAGCGCCCTGCGAAAGGGAACTCGAAGAAGAATTCCGGTGGGTTCAAGGACCTGCCGAAGGAGAAGTGCCCGTGGCATCCCAACGGCAACCACACTACGGAGCAGGTGCTACCGGCTCGGGCATGCACTCAAGGATACGCCGGAGCCACCGCACCCTCACGACCAAAAGGGCAAGAAGAAGGACGGCGACGACAACGACTTCCAAGAACCCGAGAAGACCGTCAATGTCCTCTTCGGCGGACGCCCGGCGAGGCGGGAGCGAAGGCTACCCGTCGTGAAGTGATGTCCATTGAACCGACGGTCCCGACCCCTCTCGGGTGGTCGGAGGTACCCATCACCTTCTCCCGCGCGGACCAATGGACCAACTTCTCCGAACCGGGACGGGTCCCCCTCGTCCCGAAGCCAACGGTGGCGGGTTCCAAGCTCAACAAGGTGCTCATCGACGGTGGAAGCGGGCTCAACGTCCTCTTCACCAAGACCTTGAAGAAGATGAACCACGACGTCACCCCCATGCTCACCAAGAGCAACACGCCCTTCTACGCATCGTCCTAGGCAACGCGGCTATCCCACCGGCTCGGTGGTACCGCCGCTACCTTTCGGGGCGTCTCGGGATAACTACCGCACCGAGTACATCAAGTTCGAGGTCGCGGATTTCGAGACTTCTTACCACGCCATCCTCGGCGGACCGGCCATCGCCAAGTTCATGGCGGTGCCCCACTACACCTACTTGGTACTCAAAATGCCAAGCCCACTCGGCGTACTCTCCCTCCAAGGGGACTTGAAGATCTCCCACGACCGCGATACGAGGCCGTGGTGATCGCCTCCACGAACCAAGTACCCAATGCAATGATGGGGGGGGGGAGGTCTACGCCGCGTCGAAGAAGCTCGCCACGAGCGAACTCGACATCCCGCAGAAGTCCGACAAAGACCGACAAGCCTCGCCCACCCGAGGAGGTACTCGTCGGACTCCGTCGACCTTGGAACAGGCGACCCCAGCAAGACCACCACCATCAGGGCCGGCCTCGACCCCAAATAGGAAGACGCGCTCATCAGCTTCCTTCGGGCTAACCGCGACATCTTCGCATTGAAGCCAGCGGACATGCCAGGAGTGCCCAGAAAGCTGATTGAGCACTGCCTCAACGTCGATCCAAAGGCCACCCCCAAGCGACAACACCTCCGACGTTTTGCCGACGACAGACGGGACGCCATCAAGAAGGAGCTCGCCAAGCTACTCGCGGCCCCGCCTTCATCAGAGAAGTCTTCCATCCCCGAGTGGCTCGCCAACCCCCGTCCTCGTCCGCAAGAAGAACTCGAACGAGTGGAGGATGTGCGTCGACTACACCGACCTCAACAAGCACTCTGCCCCCAAGGACCCCTTCGGGTTGCCGCGGATTGATCAAGTCATCGACTCCACCGTTGCGTCGCGACCCGCTCTGCTTCCTCGATCGCTACTCCGGTACCACCGGATCGCAATCAAGGAAGAAGACCAGGAGAAGACCGCGTTCATCACCCCGTTTGGCGCGCATCGCTACACGACCATGTCATTCGGGTTGAAGAACGCGGCGCTACCTACCAACGGGCCATCCGGGCTCGCTTCAAGCGGCAACTCAACAAGAACGTCGAGGCCTACGTGGATGACGTGGTTGTCAAAACCGAGGACTCCGCACCCTCGTCGACGACCTTGAAGAGACCTTCGCATCGCTACGCGAGTACCGCCGGAAGCTCAACCCGAACAAGTGCGTCTTCGGCGTCCCTTCGGGCAAACTACTCGGCTTCATCATCGCCCCGCCGCGGCATTGAAGCCAACCCCCGAGAAGATCTCCGCCATCACCGGCATGAAAGCTCCCACGAGCATCAAGGACGTCCGTGGCCGACGGGGTGCATGGCGGCGCTCGAACAGATTCATCTCGAGGCTAGGAGAACGGGGCCTCCCCTTCTTCAAACTACTCAAGCATCACGAGAAGTTCGTGTGGGCTCCGCGAGAGGCGGATCAAGCCCTTGCCCGGGCTCAAGGACTTCCCTGTCGAAGCCGCCAATCCTCACGGCTCCTCACAAGGGCGAGCAGCTCTTGCTCTACCTAGCCGCGACTACCCACGTGGTCGGCATCGCCATCGTTGTCGAGCGGCGGGAAGACGGCCACGCCTACCCGGCCCGGGCGCCCGGTCTACTTCGTCGGCCGAGGTTCTATCGAGTCCAAGTCTCGCTACCGGCCCCCGTGCGAGGCTCCCGTACGCTCTACTCATCACCTCGCGGAAGCTACGACATTACTTCCCGTGAGTACTCGGTCTCCGTCATCACCGACTACCCGCTCGGTGACATCCTCGAGTAACCAAGACGCCACCGAAGAATCTCCAAGTGGGCTGTCGAGCTCGGCGCCCTCACCATCGACTTCAAGCCACGCACGGCCATCAAGTCGCAAGCACTAGTCGACTTCATGGCGAGTGGCGGGAGAACCACCTACCTACTCCCACCGTGCGACCAGAGCATTGGGTGATGTACTTTGATGGCTCACTCAACCTCGAGGGCGCAGGCGCAGGGGTACTCCTGATCTCTCCAACGGGCGAACAACTCAAGTACGTCCCGGATCTTTCCGGAAGGTCTCAAACAACGAAGTCGAGTACGAAGCTCTTCTACACGGGCTCCGCCCGCGGCTTCACTTGGCATCAAGCGGCTACTAGTCTACGGCGACTCCGCGCGTGGTCATCAACCAAGTCAACAAGTCCGGGACCGCAACAAGGAGAACATGGACGCCATCGCCTAGAAGTCCGCAAGCTCGAGAACAAATTCTATGGTCTCGAGTTCCATCACATCGTCCGCGACAACAATGTTGCGGCGGACGTCCTCTCGAAGCTCGGATCTACCCCGCGCCCAGGTACCCGCGGCGTCTTCGTCCACGAGCTTCACGCGCCATCCATCCCGGAGCGCGCGCGCCACCGACCACCGTACCGGCCCCATCCACCAGCGGGGCGAGGAGGTCATGATGATCGACGTGGACTGGAGGCAACCCTTCATCGACTACCTCAACGAGCAGAAGGTCCCCTCCGACAAGAACGCGGTCGAACAACTCGTCCGCCGCGCCAAGTCTTACGTCCTCGTCGGGAGACAAGCTCTACAAGCGGGGCGCATCTTCCGGAGTACTCATGAAGTGCGTTCCTCGCGAAGAAGGCAAGGACATCTTGGAGGAGATCCACAAGGGCATCTCGCGGCAACCACGCGTCTTCACGCACGCCGGTCGGCAAGGCCTTCCGCGAGCTTTCGACCGGCCCACGCCCCGGGCGATGCCGAAGAACTCGTCGGAAGGTGCCAAGGATGTCGGGCTTCGCCAAGCGCAACACGTCCCAGCCCTACAAGCTAGTCACCATACCGCCAACCTCGGCCTTTGCCCGCACGGGGGCTCGACATGATTGGGCCACCGCCAACCGCGCCGAGAGGATTCAACAGAGGTGCGGTGGCTATCGACAAGTTCCACCAAGTGGATCGAGGTCAAGCCGGTCACATGACCCAAGGCCGACGGAGTACTCGACTTCCCGGATGAACTCGTACACCGCTACGGGCCGCCCCACCGCATCATCACAGACCTGGGGTCCAACTTCAACAACCACCGCCTGGGAATACCGCGAGAACAACGGGATCGACGTCGATACGTCTCGCCGCCCATCCACGGCCAACGGACAAGTCGAGCGCGCCAATGGGATGGTGCTCGACGCCCTCAAGAAGCGGCTACACGACGCTGCTAACTCCAAAGGGGGCAAGTGGATCAAGGAACTACCCAACGCACTCTGGGGGCTGCGGACTCAACCATCCAAGCCAACGGGGCAATCCCCCTACTTCCTGGTCTACGGCTCTGAAGCCATCCTCCCTGCCGACGTCATATGGAACTCGCCAGCAGTGGAGCACTACGACGAAGGCGTCTCAGAAGACAGCAGACGAGTTGACATCGACAGCCTCGAAGAAGCTCGCTGCGCCGCCCTCGTCCAATCAGCAAGGTACCTGGAGGGTATCCGACGCTACCACGATCGCAACGTCAAGGAACGCTCCTTCAACGTTGGAGATCTTGTCCTCCGCCGTATCCGGTAACACGGAAGGACTCCACAAGCTCGCCCTCCTCCCCTCGGGAAGGCCCCTTCACCGTGGCTAAGGTGATCGGGCCGTGCTCCTACCGCCTCCAAACACTTGAAGGCGAAGAAGTCAACAACTCGTGGAACGTCGACCAACTTTGTCGATTCTACGCCTAGTCTACACGACTACTCCGGGTTCAAGTCTACACGACTACGTCAACACCCCCGCCGCAAGCGACCCTCCGGTCCTCGGCTTCAAGTCTCCGGACTACTCTCCACCGTGTCCGGCCCCGCGCGGCTACCTACGGACCAGGGGCCGTGACGAGCGTCAAGGACTCTAGCAAGCCGGTCTACCAAGAGACCACACTCCAAGATCCGGCCGCGCGGCTACCTACGGATTCGCGATCCACCCTACACGGCTACCTACGGATCACTCGCCGCAAGGCGGCTACCCACCCGCCGCTACTTAGCTATAAGCGGCCTCCGGTCCGGCGACTACTTGTAACTACGGCCCCGGCCACCTGAGTGTACTTCTTCGCAATAAAGCTTGATTGTTCATCAACTTGTTTACCGCTCGCTCCCTACGACGGGACTACTAAGCCGAGTACTACTACTCGCACCTACTCCACGATGGGCGCTCCGCACTCGAGATCGCGGTTACGAGGACTCATTGTCGGAAAATTCCATTTCATTGATATATGAATAATTCATTACAAGTGCTTTTTGTACAACTATGGCTACTAGCTACCTATGCGTAGGCTACCGGAGGTTCGACTTTTCGGCTACCTCGCTCCGCGATGGGAGCCATCTCGCTCCGGCCAGCTCGCGCATCGCTCATCCGAGCGCTGGCGGCTACCCCGCCCGCGACCACCTCCACCGGAGCCTTCGGGAAGCACGACTTCATGAAGGCCGGGACTTGCTTCGGGATCGACTTGGCCATGTGCTTGACGTAGGCGGCCGGCCCGGCTTGGCGCTTCACGAAGTCGATTCGCCGTAGGAGCGATCTTGGGGCCGCCCCGGTGCGGCACCGTGAGCCTCGCGATCGGGAGAGCAAGCCTTCTTCAAGGTTCTTCACCGGGGGCCCGAGCGCCTCGCAATCTTCATTCAACTCTCGCAAAGATTTGTAGCGCTTGACGAGATCTCTGTCAGAGGCAATCCGCAGCTCCATGTGCTTCTCGCACTCGAAGGCGAGCTCCTTGTAGTCGAGCTCAAGTACCTGGCGGGCTTCTTGCTCCCGGTAGAAGAGGTTCTTCATGCTGACCTCCGAGGCCTTCAGCTGCTCCACCTGGTTTTCAAGTTCTACAACATGGATACACAGCAACGGGTCAGAGGCTTGACGATTTCCAACAAGTACCCGACAAGTCAAGAGACATACCTTTATTCTTATTGCGGAGACCTTTGTTCTTCCGCACCAACTCGTCGCCCTTCGTCTGCAACTCCATCACGTCGTTGTGGTACTTGGCGAAGGCGGCGTCGAGTTTCGACTGCATGGCAGCCGCGTGCTTCCGCGACTTCACGAGCTGCTCCTCCAGGGCCTCGGCTCGGAGCACGGTGTCGCCGTAACCTTGCGGCAGAGCCCGACTTCTCGCGGGGCCGCTCCGCGACGTCCTCGCACAAGACAAGCTCACGGCCGCGCAGTACTCAACGCAAAGGATTGACTACTCGGGAGGCTACGGCTACGTACCTTCATCCACCGTTCGCTCGCCGCATTGCCTCCAGTGGCGCGCCAACATCGCCGGCTCGACGAGGTCGTCGGCCGAAGTTCGATCCCGCCGCGGCTACTCGACGTAGCCTCCGTCATCGGCGCACCGGATGGGCTCCGCGTCTTGGATCTCGGGGAGCGGATAGCCACCTCCGGGGCAACCCCCGGCGACGTGTTGACCGCCTCTCCCCCGGTGGACCCCTCGACGGCTTCCCCCACGGGCTCGGGGCCCCTTCCGCAGCCTCTCGTGGCCTCTCGGTGTCAACTCCCGCACCGGCACCCCCGCAGGGATGTCATCTCCTTCGGCGCCGCCAACATACGACACGCGCATCGCGTGCCTACGACTACTCATCCGGAGTCCCACGGCTTCAAGACGGGGACTCACCTTCGACTACGACCGCCCTCGCGGCCGGCGCTTCGGTAGCCGGGGGCTCGGTCGTGGCTTGGGCTTCGGGAGCGGCCTCCTCGACGGCGGCGCAGCCTTCCTCCGCCCTCCTCCTCGTCGAGGGATCTTCCCCATCCCGGCTAGATCCGTGGATTTTCCTGCAGTAGTGTTCCGCGAAGATCGTCGTGCAATTATCGACTACCCTGGAGCCTAGTACTACTCGTAAGGACATGGTACTTACAAGCTCGACCGACGATGGTCACGGCCGTGCACCGAGGATGCCGGCAATATCAACCAGCCCACCCTCGCGGGCGCCTCCTCCTCCGCCTCTCGCGGCTACTTCCTCTTCCACCGCGGCGGCGCGGCGGCGTGCACCTTCACCTTCCGCTCCGGGGCCACCTCCTTCCCAACGGTGGCGGCCACGGGTCCTCTCGCTCTCGCCGGAGCAGGGGCCGCGCTCCACCGCACCAGAGTTCCTCGACGGGGGGGGCCGGACTTCGCTTCCGGCCCGGCTCCCCCGCCGTGTCCCACACGCCTTCGTCGCCTTCTTCAACCGGCCCGTTGGCGGCACCCTCCCGCACACAAAGGAATACTACTCGTCGCAATGTACTCGAACAAGGCCGGTACTCGACTACTCGCTCAAGATGACTTACCTCCGTGAGGCGTGGTCTCGTAGACCTTCATCTTCTTCGCCACCCGCTTCTTGGCGGGGTTGCGCGGCTTCCTTGGCGGCGCAAAGAAGGCTAGCTTCCGTGCTAGCCGAGGGTCTTGAACAAGTGGTACATGAGGCAAGCCCGGACGGCTAAACCTCGACCGCAGCTGGAAGCGGTCCTGAAGAGTCTCTTCGTCTTCATCGTCGCCATCGGAGGTATCCTCCACGATGACGGTGTCGTCGCCTTCTCCGACTTCGCGGCACTCCTTCACCTTCCCCACCGCCGGGATCTCGATCCCGCTCGGTGGCGGCCGCGGCCCGGAGACGAACCGCTTCACATCATCCCGCGCAAAAGACACAAGGCGTCGCAACTACACTACGAGTACTCACTACTCGACGAGGGGGTACGACTACTCACCTCGCGCGGGCGCGCGGCGGAGTCCCTCCTCGACCGGGACACGCCGTGTACGGCGGCATGTCCTTGAAGATCCTCGACAACCTCTCGACGATGTCGTTGTCGGCCCCGCCCGCCCCCGCATCCGCGACGTGTCGTTGTCGCCGTGTACTCGAAGCCCATCGTATCCCGTGCCATCGCCGGCCGGATCCTCGCGCTTCATGAAACCGAAGGCCACGTGCTCGCCCCTCGCTCCCGCATCCTTGAGAGTCTTGATGCGCGCTAGCAGCTCGGGAGCCGGATCCCCCTCTTGCATGGTAGGCTCCGTGTTCCACCAATCTTGGTGCCCGGGCCGCCGTCCGCCGGCTTCGTAGCTCGAGATGGTGGTTCGTGATGTAGAACCATCTCGTCTTCCGCCCTGTTGGAGTCCACGAGCTTGTACGCCGTGCACGCTCCGCGGCGTCCTCCCTCGACCGGATTCCGCCCTCCGACTACTCTAGGGTTGGAGGCGCTGGGCTGCGGCTTGACGCGGAAGAACTTCCGGAAGAGCACCCAGTGCGGCTTGATTCCCAGGAAGGCTTCGCAGAAGTGGACGAAGACAGATGTATGGAAGATGCCGTTGGGGTTCAGATTGAGGTACTCGATGCCGTAGTACCTGAGCAGCCCCTTGAAGAAGTCGCTCGCTGGGAGCGCAAGCCCGCGCTCCACGAAGCGCGAGAAAATCGGGATCTCGTCTTCGGCTTTCTCCATCGGATAAGGATCTCCCCGCGCGGATCTCCACATGTCGATCTCCTTCTCCCCGATGAACCCGCCGTTCAACCGGGTCGCCAGGTGTCCTCCGTCTTGACCTTCGATTTTTTCCACTCGCGGCCGGGATCGCCGCGCGGTGGAGACAGAGGCGGCGCCGCACCGGTGGCCGCCGCGACGGCCTCTCGCACCGGCCCCTCTTCTTCCCCGCCGGCCTTCGACGTCTCGACGGCGACGGCTTCATTCTCCAAGTACAAGGAGTTTCACTCGCATCCGCTCGGGGGCTACCCTAAAGGCTTCGGGTGGCGATGCGCTCGGATCTACTACGGCGGCGGCAGCACGCGCCGGGAGTGGATCTACTTCAAGATTCAAATGGCAATGACCGGCGCTCACTTGGGTGAAAAACCCTAAGGGTTTTGGCTCTTATTTATAAGCCAAATCGCCTCCGCAACGGCGGCCGGATAGGTCCACGCGCGGGCCGACTCGGCCGGCCGCGCGTGACTCTTCGTATTCTACTAGTCGACGCGCCTCACCTCGGGGGCTCCGCTACTTCTACTCGACTACCCGGGAGGCGGCTAGTCTCAAGAGCTTCTCGGGACACATTCTCCAAGAAGACCCTTCAATTCAAGAGGAAGTACTCGACTCAAGGCTCTGGGGCTCCGTGCCACGTGTCCTTCGGTTTTTTCTCTCCGGATTTTTCGGGATTATCTTGCCAAGATTCCGTGTAGACCCCGAGCGCAGCCCGCGCTCGAGGCTCCTGGGGCTACTTCATGTGGAGTGCGGTTCGCAAGTCGCACCTCCATGACGGCTCCAACCTCAAGACAAGACTCGGCATTTCATGGAGACCTTCGAAGGCAGCATTTCAAGGACGCTTGGGACTACTCGAGAAGACTTCAGGATTGCTCAAACATCGCCTAGAGTACATTCCGGCCTCGGGATGCTTCGACTACTCTTGAGGACTTTTGACTTGTAGCGCTCGTGGACGCTTGAGGACTACTCGTTAAGGCCGTCAAGACTACTTGAAGCTATCCTTCTCGACTACAAAGTACTTGGGGGCTTGTCGTATGGACCTCCCCCGGGCCCACTACCCTGGGTACCAGACCGACTACTCGGTGGGCCCTCGGGACTACGCGGCTTGCGCTACACCGCATCCGAAGGCGTGGAGCACAAGGACTACACACAGAGTAGTACTCGGTTAGGAAGCCGTGCATGTTCCGCACCGTACGTAGGACTCCTAGACGTACTCGACTAGTACTCTCTTCCTACTCCGACTTGTAACCCCGCCTCCCGACTATATAAGGCGAGGCAGTGGACCGATCCCTTCATCCAATCTCATCTCATACAACTCACGGTGCACCATTGCACCATCTTGTAATCGTGCCCTATCAATCCGTAGCTACGCAAAGACAGACGTAGGGTATTACGCACCTCGCGGCCCGAACCTGTCTAAATTGTGTGCCACGTGTCTCTTCCTTCGAGTTACCGATCTCGGCGAGTCACATTCATCTACTTCGGGTACTCCCCGTAGTAGGTTGCCAGTTTAAAACACCGACAGTGTGGGCGGGCCGAACCGCGCGACGTTCACGGTCACCCTCTGCCGGGAAGAACGAAATGTCAGAGTCGCGGTGGCACGTGGCGGAAGAATAAGGCAGAAGGGGAAGAGCCCACTCACCGACGGGGTGTCGGGAAGCATAACGAACGACCAGAGGTCGTCGTCGTTATGCCTGACGGCCTTGAGGCTGATGGCGCGCCTCGCCCACGTGGCCGCGTACTCCCGGGGGAAGCGGTCGTGTACCAACCGCGAGCGCTCCAGCGCCACGGGGTTGGCCACCTCGTCCATCTCGAAGATGCGGAGCTCCCTATCCATGAGGGGGATGATCCGCCGATGGTGGAGGTTCGCGAGGACCGAAGCCGCGTCGAGCTCGGCGTCTGCCAAACTCTTCAACACGCGCAAGGCTGACTCCAGCCGATCCTGGCGTGAGGAGGGGGACAAGCCATGCCACTTGGAGTCGGCCTTCTCCTTCAAAACCTTGCTGGTGTAGGGGGCGGGCTCGTTGTTGTGGAGGTAGAACCACCCCGCTCCCATTCCGCATTGTTGGAGGTCATCATGCAGGGAATGTAAAATTCCCTGCGCGACTCCCGCAACGAGATCGTCATCCCGACGACGCGCACCGCGCGGCGCCAGCGTGGAGAGCGTGTGTAGCTCCACGCGGAAGAGGTGGACCCAGAGATCCCAGTTCGCTGGGATCCCCAGGAACCCCTCGCAAATGCCGACGAAGGTAGCTACCTGCGAGATCGCGTTCGGGGCGAAGTTGTGCAGCTCCACGCCGTAGTGGTGGCACACCCCGCGCATGAAGCGGCTCGTCGGCACCGCGAAGCCACGCTCATGGTGGCGGATGAAGCTGACGACGTAGCCGTACGGCGGATTGGGCTCCCGATCCGCAGCCGGCGGGACGATCCATGCCGGGGGTTGCCCGTCCACGTTCGGCGCCAGCTGGCCGCCATTCTCGAGCTCGTGCAGCGCGAACTCCGTCACCGTTGAGCAAGGGCCACGCAGCGGGTCCGCGCACCGGATTGGCGGTGGTGGGCGCCATTGCAGTCGGCGGTGGCAAGAGAAGGCGAGGCGGACGGCGAACACCAAGAGAAAACGAAAGGACGCGCGGTGCTCTGGAGCGCAAGCAAGGAGCAGGGGGCGATGGGCGCAAAGTGTTGAGGTAAAGGACTCACCCTTCCTCTCCTTCGGATTAATAGATCCATGGGAGCCATGCTCCCCGAACCGCGCGCTCCTCGCGCATTAACTGCAGGTAACGGCACCCGTCACTGACACGCGGGCCCACCACGACCGGGACGGACAGGCGCACGCACGCGCGCGATCATTACGGCGTGGCAACCGAAGAGCCGCAGCGGACCGTCACGTCCGCCTGCCCACGTCGCCCACTATGCGCACGAGTGCGACGCCTGAAAAGGCGCGCCCGCAGCGCACGACTATGGGCATTAAATGGCCCAGTCCCTTACCAAGTAGGCATGACCCTCGCGCGGCCCGAGCCCAGGGCTCGAAAAATCCGAACCTCGAAGGGTGCGATTACCGACCAGTGGTCTCGAAGCCCGCTCTGCAAGAGCGGACGTCACAAGTGCCCTCGATTCAAAAGGATTACTGATCAGCAACTCATGGGCCGGTTCGACCGCAAGCCCACGAGTCCTGCAGATGTAGAAAGACGAGGGCACCCAGCTGCCACCCCGCAGCGGCCCTACTGATCAGGGGGTTGAAGCCTGACCCTCGAGGGGTTCGAACAGGCGCCCCAGATCAATAGAGTCAGGGACGACGAGGGCGCGCGCGTTCGAGCCTATCCTCGATCTCACCAGCTCGAGGGCGCCTCACATGTCGTATTCAAGAGCCGACGAGGGCAACTAGTCGAGGGATCCCGTCGAGGGACAGCTTCTGCGCCCTCGATTCCTAGCGAATGGGACTGAGCCCTACCTAGCAAACTCACGTAAGCGCTTTCATGGACGAGTCTCCGGACCACGAGCCAACCCTTATCGAACGGGGCATGGGCGTCCACTTGAATCACCCGATAACAGCTGAACGAGGAATCCGCAATTCGCGACCCGCTCGATGGGGGTTGCGGAAACCTCACCCTCCGTCCCGCGGAGGGACGGCGAGGGAGCGTATAAAACAAGTCGAAGAGCTCGCCCCGATCGCCTCGAATGGGCCTAGGCTCGGGGGCTCGATGCACGGCTACACCTCCTGGGGCGCACCGAACGCAGACAATGCCGGATACATGCATGTGGCATCGCCGAGGCCGGCTAAAATATTGTCGACGCCGGCTAAAACTAACACCCCGCACGCCGGCAGATCCTGTGTAAAAACCCTTGCAGGAGCACCCACGCTCCTACAAGGCTTCGGGGGCTAGACCCGCGGGTCCGCTAGCGCGGCCCCACGGAATATCACCAGCGACCGGGGGGAAGAACGTCCCATCAAGCCAGCGCCGCACCGCGGGATCCCCGACGGATACACCCGCGTACGCCGGGCCACCGTCGGGGACAGCCATGAGGGTCCCCTAAACAACCAGGGAAAACCCGCTTACATTCGTAAAAAACAAATGCAAACGAATCTAAACACACGCGCAAGATAAACCCACAGACCCACGGCCCACCAGGCAACCAGCTTAGCAACCCTCGGGCGGAACTCCGCTTCGCTCGAGAGGTACGGCACCGCACCGGTACAACTTCGCCTCGCTTGAGGGCAGGTCGCCCCCACGGGTGAGGCTCCGCCTCGCTCGAGGATCGGATGCCCCCTCGAGCGGGAGTCCGCATCACTCTGGGGCTAGACGCCCCTCGAGCGAGGCCTCATCTCAATCGAGAGCCGAGCGCCTCCTCGAGCAAGTTTCCGTCTCGCTCGAGGGCATCACGGGCCCGCCGCCTCAACACCTGCTCCCCCGGCAGGGGCATTCAATGCACTGACATTTGCAGGTGCCCAAGTCAAAGGCGAATCCACACCACTACGCGCCTAGGAATCACGCCCCGGCACTGCTCCGCCAACTCCCCTGGTGAGGCCATCCCCGCCACTGTGCGACGCTGTGCGGCGGGGTCAGGAACAACCCTATGGCGCTATGCCACCTACTCCCGTACGGCAGACGCGCTGCACCCTCGAAAAAGGACGGCGAAGCCCTCGAAGGGGAGACGAACAACTACACCACGCCTATGTAAGGACAACGCCGTGATGTCAGGCCGGCGAGACCGGTCACCTCCGTCGCCATCGGCCCTGTGCGACCATCGCCGCCGTCCCCAACGCCATCCCGGCCACTGTATCACCATCCTCGACGTTGTGGAAGCGTGCGGCGATGGGACGCCGCCACGCCAGCTACTGCACCCCGTACGGCCTCGCGTCAATGGCACCCTCGAGTCCTCACACGGGCAGTCGACGAACAGGAGACCTCTACACCGCCACCCTCGAAGCCGCTCCTGGGCACGCACAAGATGCGCCATGACGCCCCGCCAGAAGCGAGATTTGCCAGGACGGCCGTCTACTCCACGACTCTATACACCATACCTCTACACGTAGACGAAATAGTGTGGCACGCTTGTAACCTGCTGCCTCCTTGGCCTATAAAAGGAGGGGCAGTCCCCTAGCCACAGGGGGACGATGGATAGAGCAATCACTTGCACGCTTTCCGCCCTGACCACGATATTGGAACTTGCCTCAGTCAGTACCTCTGGGACCTGGAGGCCAGATCTCCTCTCCCGCCTCGCTTGTAGCCCCCCTCTACGAGCACCACGATGCAACGCAATATAGTGCCCCGAGCACACCCCTGTTGGACGTACGGCCCCCGATCGGAACCAGGATAAACCCAGTGTCACTAGTTGCTTAGCACCGGCCATCGAGAGATAGATCTCAACGCTTCTTACTAGTTAGTGTTGGGACTACTTTCCCCACCGACAACGGCAGCGGAAATCTTATGGCAATAGACAACTTCCACTCTCGTTCGCCTGCATCCTGCATGCCTCCTCGACCGTCGAAGCTGCTGGGCGCACTGCTCGACCCCCATCCCGACCTCCTCTGGCGGGTCCTACATCTGCAGGTGGTGTATCAGCTCGGCACGCCCCCCTCTGGTGCCGCCGAGGGACTCCGGCACTTGAGCCCGACGGGAGGGGTCGCACATAACCAAAAATTATGGGGTTGTTTGGCAGCACTCCACTCCACTTTTACAGTTTCACTCCACCAACTCTAGAGAAACATGGAGTTGTTGTACATGTTTGGCAGAATGAGGTACTCCAGCTCCAGAAACTTTGATATTTGGTTGTAAAGTACTCTTTTGCCCATTGTTGGATGGCTAGGTTCGGCAGGATTTTTTCCAGCTGCAACTGCAACAGTACCTTCGTACTGTTCATGTCAACAGGAATGTTTTTACCTTCTGCTACAGTACGATGTACTGTTCACGTAAAATAAAATAAAAATAGCATGAGATATTCAATTCACCAATGTCCCGATAATTTAAATGTTCAACAATTGGATGTTTTACTGAATCAAAGGTCGCTACAAATACTATACAAAAATCAACCTAGACATTACGAACTAGTTCCAAGCAAGAGAGAGTGAGGTGGTGAGCTCATCACGAAATTTATCCATAGTTGGTGTGTTTTCTTCGAAAGTTGACCCATTCGATGTCTATGGTGGAACCACATATTTGTTTTACCTTTCCAGTATTGTAGGAATAAAATTAGGATCACGATGAAACCGAGCAAAGTCTTTGTCTTCACCTCCATGTTCACAAATGAAATTGTGAAGGACCATGGTAGCCACAACAATCATCTTTTGCTTGTACATGGGATATGGTGCCATCTTCCAAAGAATTTGCCACTTCATTTTTAATAAACTAAAAGATTGCCCAATCACATTGCAGATAGATGAGTGAGCCCGATTGAACCTTTCTATAGGAGTATTAGGTTCCTCACCTCTATGCCATTCAGGTATATGATACCTTTCACCCTTGTAAGGAGCGAGGTAGCCAGGACGATTGGGATATCCCGCATCCTCAACATAGTATTTACCTAGATTTATAGAAAAGAATAATATGAGCTATGGATTAATGGTAATGTTCATCACCTACGTACGTTAAAATTAAACACAAACCTTGTGGAGGATGTGGAAAAAATTCTTCATCCACTTTGAGTGCAGCGTACAAAACACTTGTGTCATGCATAGCCCCAGGCTGGCCTGCGGAAACATAAGTGAAATGCATGTCAAAGTCACATACTGCTAAAACATTCTGAGTGGGTATCCCAGTGTTTCCAATATATCTCACTTGCTCATCAGGTGAGAGCGCAACACGGATATGAGTTCCATCAAGCGCGTCAATGCAATTTTTGAATTGTGGATATGCACGTTTATCATATCTTATCGTTTATGGACGTGGGGAAGTTGGGATTTTTGGTCTAGTGAAGTCTTTTGCCATATCCATCAAAGCAAGGAGAACATCATCAAATTTCCTACTAACAATTTCTCCCGAATGCTTGAATCTATTTTGAGCTCTCCTATTAGACTCTTTTCCACCACATGTGTACATGAACATAGCAAGCATCTCATATGTGTCCATGTGTATAGAAGGTTGCAGCCCATACCTTTGCACCAACACATCATGCAAATCCAAAAAAACTTCATTACTCATACGAAGTTACCTGTGGCATTCTCCAGGAGTTGTCATTGTCTCTAAAAGCCAACCTGTACCACTAACACTAGATGTCCTTGGTGGGTTTTGTCAGATTGTGAGATCTGCACAGCCCACAGGGGTGTTAATCCCTGTGATTTAGTTGTTCGGCGGGGAGATCAGGATCTAAGAACGCGATGGTTATGCTAGTGTAGCACACGGAAATTACGACGAGACACAAGGACAAGGCGATTTTATACTGGTTCGGGCCTCCGGAGAGTAATATCCTATGTCCAGTTGTCGGTGTAGATTGCTTGGGGATTGCGTATGTTACAAGGGGTCGCCTCGTCCGCCTTATATTGGCCAGCGGATGAGGTCGGTTCCCAGACTCCTGGTCGGTTGCGACCAGGTGACCTAAGTCTACATTACACATCTTGTCATATCTCGTCGATCTGCTTTGGGCGAAGTCCACCGAGGTCTTTGTCATGTACGCCAAGTCTTGAGGTCGTGATGGATTAGGTCGTCTGGGGAATCTTCTGGAAGGTCTTCAGGACGTCGTGTGGGCCGCCAACTAGGTCGGTTGGGCCCACTAACAGGTCGGCAGGTCTTCTAGTAGGCCGGACCTACTTGTCAGGGACAACCGTGAGCCTGGTCGGTGGAGACCCAGGGGTACCCATGTCTCACAAGCCCCCGAGCGAGGTGTAGGCGCAACGACCTCAGAAAGGTCATGACGAAGTCGTAGAGCTATCGACAGGTCGAATAGCATGCACGTCGGTCCAAAAAAGAAAGAGAAACAAATCAGCTTAGCAACCGACTTGTTTATAGTCTTTGTCGAACGAGGCGAGGTCGAGTGACGACCTATAGGAAGCGGGCTTCCAATAGATCGAAATGACGATGAAAAAATTCAAAGGGAATCGAAGATGCACTCATGAGTAGTATCCGAGCATCGTGGCGGGAAGGATGGCCGGTATGATGGTCTAAAAAAGAAAGAAGAAGAAAAAGTAGGTTGAGTAACGACGTGATGAGAAACGGGTTTCCCAACAGGTCGGTACGACGAGAAAAACAAGAGGGCGTAGAAGACGCACTCGTAGAGTAGTCCTCGAGCATTGAAGCAGGCAGCATGGCAGGTTTGATGCTCCAAAAAGAGAAGAAAACCGAGCCATGGTCTTGATCGAACGAAGTGTAGAGACACCCAGATCTCCTAGCATGGCTGCAAGGAGTCTGGCAGGGCCGACCTCAGGGAGGCCTTGTAGGCTTTCCGACCTCAAAAAGGCCTCAAGTCAACAATGCCCAGTATCCGAGGATACCCAGCCAGGTCTTGAAAGGTCCGTCTCATGAAGAGGTCTTCTTGTAGTGATCCAAACGAACAACATTGAAGCTGGCAAATTGATATTAATCTTGAGCGTATGGAGTGTAGAGACACCCAAATATCTTGCATAGCTGAAACGAGTCTAGCAGAGCCACTCGAGGCGTGCCGACCTTAAGAAGGTCTCAAATCAAGAAGCGTCCAAGCACCCGGAAGTACTTGGCAGGACCATTAGGCACGCACCCCACAGGGAGACCTTCATTCCCGACGTAAAATCCTGGGGAGGTCTTTCGAGCTGGTGAAGGCGTCGACGAAGCCGGAGGAAGGTCTAGCGACCTAATGAAGGCGACGACGAAGCCGGAGGAAGGTCTAGTGAACCGACGAAGACGACGACGAAGCCGGAGGGAGGTCTAGCGACCCGACGAAGACGACGACGGAGGTAGAGGGAGGTCGAGCGACCTGACGAGGATGACGACGAAGCCGGAGGAAGGTTTAACGACCTGACAAAGATTTCGATGGAAGCCAGAGGAAGGTCTGGCGACTTAACGCCAGCGACGATAAAGACGCAGGGAGGTCTAGCGACCTGACGAAGGTGACGACGGAGCCGGACGAAGGTCTAGCGACCTGACGATGGTGACGACGGAGCCGCAGGGTGGTTCGCCGACCTGAATCCGACGACGACGTAGCCACCAAGAAGGTTCGCCAGAGGTGACGCTAGAGCTAGATAGAGGTCCGCTAGCGACCTGGTGAAGTCGCCATATCGAAGATCTTATCTGTAAAATAAAATAAACACCAGCGTCATATGGACCTCCCTGGGCCCACTACCTCGGTGGGTACCAGGACCGACTACTCGGTGGGCCCATGGGACTACCAGACTTGCGCTGCACGGCACCTGATGGCATGAAGCACAAGGACTACAGAGGAGAAGTACTCGGTTAGGAAGTTGTACATGTCCCGCACTGTATAGAGGACTCCTAGACGTACTCGACTAATGCTCTCTCCCTGAACCGACTTGTAAACCTGCCTCCCGGACTATATAAGGCGAGGCAGGGACCCCTCTCCAGATCATCTCATCTCACGGCGTAAGATTGCATCATCTTGTAATCATACCCAATTAATCCGGAGCTACGCAAAGATACAAGACGTAGGGTATTACGCACCTCGCGCCCGAACCTCGTCTAAATTGTGTGCCACGTGTCTCTTCCTTCGAGTTACCGATCTCGGCGAGGCCACATTCATCTACTTCGGGTACTCCCCTTAGTAGGTTGCCGGTCTAAAACACCGACAGCTAGCACGCCAGGTAGGGGATCTCGCCCGAGATCACATGACGAACTCGACGGCTCCCGTCTACATCAAGCCAACCGTCGCTTTCAACCGCGGCTACACCTTCGTCTTCGGCGCCTGGGTCTGCACTGCTAACGGCGCTGGGACTTTCCAACGCCGCCTCACCATGCCGCCCAACCCAGAGACCGGCCTCGTGACGCTTCCCGAAGTAGTCACAGGTGAACTCGCCGGCAAATTCGGCGAAATTTTGCTTTTCGACCAACACGCCGACTTCGAGCTTGGATCCGCCTCCAACTCGAACTCGACGTCCCCGTGGGCCACTATGCGAGCCGGCTACTCAGCCATCGCATGTGGAGCGCCCACCCCGCAAGCGCCTCACGCGTGGCCCCCGCAAAGCTAGCAGGGCCCGCACAGAGGCTCCCCCTCCACGTCGGGCCGGCAAGGAGCCCGTACACGAGTACAACTCGGACTCCGACACCGCTCCCGGCCACTCCTCGGACTCCAACCCCCTCTTCGGCTTCTACTCGGACTCCGCGTACGAGTTCGACTTCGGGTCGGACCCTGAGGATCCCGAGTCCGAGAACAACTCTACTGAGCAACCCTTATCAGGGCCGGCTTCTGGGCTGGTTATAACATCCACACCCGCCCGGAGATTCGTCTACTGGTCAGACCGCAAGCCCACCGACCTGATAGACGGGAACTCACGCTACGTCGCCTACCTCGACTCGCTTCCCTTCCACGAGGGAACACCGCTCGCTCGAGCTGAAGAGTATTCTCCAACTGAGGTGGCGAGCTCTGACTCCAGTCTTGGCAACCCCGATCGCCAAGTCTTCATGGCTGCCGGCGACACGCCAGGAACTTCAGGGGCACAGGACCGGTACCTTGAAGACATCTCCGCAAACGAGCTGTCTGCTGAAGCACCTGCGGATGAGACCGACGCCAACAGAGACGCTCGACATAAGCGTAACAGAAAGCGGAACGAACGGCGCCGGCGCCTCCGAGACAACCTCCCCATCCGCAACCTCGCTGAAGCCCTCGAAAAAGTCGAGAGCAGGGTACACACCACCCCGGAGCAATGCCTCATGTCGATCACAGCGATCGCACGCCAAGCTCTGGGGATACGTGCTGGAGAAGTCATCGCCAAGCTTGCAGAAGACGCTTACTTCATGTGAGTCGACAACAGGGTCACCCAACCGCCCCCCGCCAGGAACTGCAACAACGAAGCTACAAGTCGCAGCGCGGACCTCGGCCGTAACCGTACTCGAGCCGAGCTGCCGGCCTAGCCCAACCGTACTCGTGCAAACACCGGCGGACCCTCTCAAGCCGGCAGCCGCGGCACCGCCGACGGTGATCGTCGGGGACATCCCCCACCGCGACCCTGGCGGCGGAGGCAGCGACGGCGGAAGCTCCAACCATGGTGCTAACAGGAGGGCCGGTGGCGGAGGCAACCGCGGCGGCCGAGGCCACGCGAACAACCACGCCTCCGGAGCCTCACAAGGAGGCTACGACGCCCGCCAGAAGATCGAAGAACTGCGGCGGAAGAAGTCCTCCACCGTAGGCGACAATGACGGCTTCCCCACCTTCTCTCCTCGGCTTCAAAACTTACTCCTCCCGGACAAGTTCAAATCCCTGGGAATCACCAAGTACGACACGAAGCAAGACCCCATCCAGTGGCTCAGATGCTACGCCCTCTCCATCGAGAACGCTGGTGGCAACAACGACACCAAGTGCCTCTACTTCCCCTTCTGCCTGGACCAAGCACCGCTCACATGGCTCGAGTCGCTGGACAAGCACTCGATCGACAAGTGGGACCACCGAAGGAGCAGCTCACCAAAGCAACTTCGCGGGCGCAATGGGCCGCTCGGGTACTCGCATGGACCTGGCCATGGTGAAGCAGGAACAAGGCGAGACCCTTCGCAAGTACACACGGCGCTTCTTCGACAAGCGCGCCACCGTAGTCGACGTCACTGACAAGGAGGTCATCAACCTCTTCCAAGACGGCCTCTACCACCGTCGCACCTTTGAAGACTTCGGTCGGCGCCGCCCCAAGTCCATCCCCCATCTCAAGGACATGATCACGTCCTGGACGGATGAAGAAGACAAAGCCAACGCCAAGTACGATGCCATCTGTGGCAAGAGCAAACAGAAAACGGGCGATGGCAGCAGCAACAACGGGAACCAAGGCGGTCGCAACAACAACAACTACTCGGGTGCCAACCGCAAGCGCAAGCCAGACAACACTGTCGCGGCTATCCAGCGCCCTGCGAAGGAGAACTCGAAGAAGACCCTCCGCGGCTTCAAAGACTTGTCGAAGGAGAAGTACCCGTGGCATCCGGTCGGCAACCACACCACCAAGCAAAGGCCGCCAACTCGTGCGAGCACTCAAGAGTACTCCAGAGCCACCGCACCCTCATGACAAGAAAGGCAAGAAGAAGAACGACGAAGGCAACAGCGCTTCCAAGAACCCGACAAGATGGTCAACGTCCTCTTCGGTGGACTACCCAGCAGACGGGAACAAAAGGCTACCCGTCGAGAAGTCATGAGCATTGAACCAGCGGTCCCGACCCCTCTCAGGTGGTCGGAGGTACCCATTATCTTCTCCTGCGCGGATCAATGGACAAGCTTCTCCAACCAGGACGGTTCCTACTAGTCCTGAAGCCGGTGGTCGCGGGCTCCAAGCTTAACAAGGTCCTCATCGACGGTGGATGCGGGCTCAACGTCCTTTTCGCCAAGACCTTGAAGAAGATGGGGCTCGACATCACCCACATGCTCACCACGAGCACCTCGCCCTTCTACGGCATCGTCCCCGGCAACGCGGCTATCCCACCGGGCTCGCGTGGTTCTCGCCGCTACCTTTGGGGAATCTCGGGACAACTACCGTACCGAGTACATCAAGTTCGAAGTCGCGAACTTCGAGACCTCCTACCATGCCATCCTCGGCAGACCGGCTATCGCCAAGTTCATGGCAATACCCCACTACACCTACTTGGTACTCAAGATGCCATGTCCAGCAGGTGTACTCTCACTGCAAGGGGACTTCAAGATCTCGCACGACTGCGACACGGAAGTTGTGGAGATCGCCTCCACGAATCAAGTACCCAACGCCATGATGGAGATCTACGCTGCGTCGAAGAAGCTTTCCCCAAGTGAACTCGACATCCCAGAGAAGTCGGACAAAGACAACAAACCTCAGCCAGCTGAGGAGGTTCTGGTCAAGACAATCGACCTCGGGACAAGCAACAGCAGCAAGACCACCACCATCGGGGCGGGCCTCGACCCCAAATAGGAAGACGCGCTCATCAACTTCCTCCGGGCTAACCGCGACATCTTCGCGTGGAAGCCAGCGGACATGCCAGGGGTGCCCAGAGAGTTGATCGAGCATTCCCTCAACGTCGATCCTAAAGCTACCCCCAAGCGACAACACCTCCGCCGTTTCGCCGACGACAGACGAGACGCCATCAAGAAGGAACTCGCCAAACTACTCGTGGCTGGCTTCATCAGAGAAGTCTTCCATCCCGAGTGGCTCGCTAACCCCGTCCTCGTCCGCAAGAAGAACTCGAACGAGTGGTGGATGTGCGTCGACTACACCGACCTCGGCAAGCACCGCCCAAGGACCCCTTCGGGTTGCCGCGGATTGACCAAGTCATCGACTCCACCTGGCGGCCGCGACCCGCTCTCGCTTCCTCGATCGCTACTCCGGTACTACCGGATCGCGATCAAGGAAGAAGACCAGAGAAGACCGTGTTCATCACCCCGTTTGGCGCGCATCGCTACACGACCATGTCCTTCGGGTTGAAGAACGCCGCGCTACATACCAACGAGCTATCCGGGCCTCGCTTCAAGAGGCAACCGAACAAGAACGTCGAAGCCTACGTTGACGACGTGGTCGTCAAGACCGAAACTCAAAGCACGCTCATCGACGATCTTGAAGGGACTTTCGCATCCCCGCGCGAGTACCGCCGGGAAGCTCAACCCGAACAAGTGCGTCTTCGACGTACCTTCGGCAAACTACTCGCTTCATCATCGCCCATCGCGGCATTGAAGCCAATCCTGAGAAGATCTCCGCCATCACCAACATGAAAGCTCCCACGTGCATCAAAGACGTCCAGAAGCTGACTGGGTCCATGGCGGCCCCCGACCGTATTTATCTCGAAGCTTGGAGAACGGGGGCTCCCCTTCTTCAAACTACTCAAGCATCAAGAGAAGTTCGTGTGGACCACAGAGGCGACCAAGCCCTTGCCCGGCCTCAAGGACTTCCTATCGAAGTCGCCATCCTCACGCTCCTCGCAAAGGCGAGCACCATCGCTCTACCTCGCCGCGACTACTCATGTGGTCGCATCGCCATCATCGTCGAGCGGCAGAAGACGGCCACACCTATCCGGGGCCCGGCCGCCCGCCTACTTCGTCGGCCGAGGTCTTGTCGTAGTCCAAAGCACGCTACCACCGTACAAAAGCTTCGTACGCAAGCACTCATCACCTCACGGAAGCTACGACACTACTTCCAGGAGTACTTGATCTCCGTCGTCACCGACTACCCGCTCGGCGACATCCTGCGGAATCAAGATGCTACTGGAAGAATCTCCAAGTGGGCAGTCGAACTCGACGCCCTAAGCATCGACTTCAAACCATGCACGGCCATCAAGTCGCAGGCGCTAGTCGACTTCTTGGCAGAGTGGCGGGAGAATCAGCTACCTACTCCAACCGAGCGCCCAAAGCACTGGGTGATGTCCTTCGACGGCTCACTCAACCTCGAGGGCGCAGGTGTAGGGGTACTATTGATCTCTCCAACGGGCGAACAACTCAAGTACGTCCTGCGGATCTTCTGGAAGGTCTCAAACAACGAAGCCGAGTACGAAGCTCGCTACACGGCCCCGCCCTCGCGGCTTCACCGGGCATCAAGCGGCTACTAGTCTACGGCGACTCCGCAAAGGGTCATCAACCAAATCAACAAGTCCCGGGACCGCAACAAGGAGAACATGGACCCCTACCGCTAGAAGTCCGCAAACTCGAGAACAAGTTCTATGGTCTCGAGTTCCACCACGTCGTCCGCGACAACAACGTTGCAGCGGACGTCCTGTCGAAGCTTGGTTCTACTCGCGCTCAAGTACCAGCGGGTGTCTTCGTCCATGAGCTTCACACGCCATCCATCCCGGAGCCGGCGCCACCGACCACTGTCCCAGCGCATCCCCCGGCTGGCCAGGAGGTCATGATGATCGACGAGGACTGGAGGCAGCCCTTCATCAACTACCTCAGTGAGCAGAAGGTTCCCTCAAACAAGAACTTGGCCGAGCAGCTCATTCGCCGTGACAAGTCCTATGTCCTCGTCGGAGACAAGCTCTACAGGAGGGGCGCATCTTCTGGAGTACTCATGAAGTGTATTCCCAGACAAGAACGCAAAAACATCTTGGAGGAGATTCACAAAGGCGTCTGCGGTAACCACGCGTCCTCTCGCACGCTTGAAGGACCGGATGGCGACTAGAGAGGGGGGGAGTGAATAGGAGCCGGTAAAAATTCTTCTCAAAGAACCCGACCTATACCCTAGACAAATCCCGGTCACACACGAGCGATGGATCGAATCACACACCAACCGCCAAGACAACAAGGTTATGGATCAACCTCAAGTCTTAGGAACGATTCCTTGAAGCACACGCGGAAGCACGAAAGAAGGAGAGAGGAATCGAACCAAGGAACAAAGCCGCTGTGCACCGGCGACGGCCCGCGCCTGTGGGGCGGACTGTCCACAAAGGCCGCGCGGACGCTCGGCCGGTGTGCACCGCGGACAGTCCGCAAGGGACACGCGGACCGTCCGGCCAGGAGCCACGGACCGTCTGTTAAAGGCAACAGAACCACAGAACCGACTCGAGAAAACGGATCGTCCGCGAAGACCAGGCAGACCGTCCGCGCGGGTTCGGGACCGTCCGCTACTGTGACGCCCCGGGTTTTTAATTATCTTCATTAACGCTAATGACCAGATCAACCGGTCAAACCCCGGTCAAACACCGGTCAAACCTAGGTCAACCTGAGCCATCACCCGAAAACCTCGCCAATGAACCCTAATGAACCCCTTGACCAAGTCTACACACACCCGTAGTGGACCCTTGGTCAAAGAAACGGTCAAACCCCGCTTAACCGTTGACGTCGGCGAATGTCGTCCGGAACTTTTGCCGCGTTCTCCAAATTTCACCTAAACACTTCAAAATCTACCTTTATGAAAGTTGTCCATCTCATTGAAGGACACAACTTTCATGTAGATTGGCATTTCAAATTTTGAGTGGAAATTGGTGAAAAACTTGGTCAACCGCCTGTACCTCCTGTTTTTCAGAACAGGCCGACATTCATTGTTGGCACGACGTTCCTGCAAAATCCGTTGAGAAAAACACTAGACGGCCTTTACAAAAGTTGTAGAGGGTAGTTAGATCTAAAATTTTCCTGTTGACCACTTTGTGCACTTCTATTCGATTTTTTGGAGAAAAACCCAACCGAAGATGCGTTGACCGGCCGGAACGCTGCACGGCTGCGCTCTGGAGCACCGCCGCGCGCCGGCGTTCCTCGGCCTCGGGTTGCGCGCGCGCGCCGCGCGCCGGCCACCGCGCCGCCTCGCGTCCGTGCAGGACCGTGCCCCTACCTCGAGCCGCGGGCCGCCTACCCCCTTTGCGCCGACGTCCTTGGAACGCGGGCCGTTGCCTCGAGCGGCGCCGCACCGCACCGCGACCGCACGCGACACACCCGTCCGTCGTCCGTTCTCTCGCCAAGCGCGGCTGCCTAGGCCGGCGTCGTACGAGGTAGTTATGGCGGCACGTTCCTTCGCGCCGTGGGGCGGGGGGCCGCCGGCCATTTAGGCCGCCGCCGCCCCTACGGTGCCGCGCCGCCCGCCGCCCGAGCGTGAGCCGACGCCGCGTACGTCCCGGTAGTTCCCGACGAGCTTCGCACCCCCGACCTTCCCATCACCGGGACGAGCATCCTAGCCGTGCCACGCAACCTCCCCAACCACCCGCGCCTCTCCTCTCCCCGTGCCGAGCACCGCCGGGACGAGGCGCTCCGCGGCCGGGCCGGGCTGCTCACCTGCGATTTCCCACCCAGCTCCGGCCACAAACCGGACCCTTAGCACCCCTAGGCCCTTCCCCAGCCCTCCCCCGGCCAAACCCCGGCGAGGTTCGCCGAAATTTGGCCACCCCGCGCCGGCCACCGCTCCCAGGGGCGGCATTGCAAAGAAGTTTTTCTTTTCGAGGGCCTCCCTGCAAAAGTGCAACTCCAATAGTAAAAGTGAGTGGCTGATTCTTGTAAATTGCGTAAAAAATCACAGAAAAATCAGAAAAATGTGAAACCAATTTTGTTGGATCCGTTGTGAATTATCCTACAACTTTTGTTATTCGTCCGAGCTAATTCTCGTTAGTTTTCATGAAAAATACAAATGTGAAAAACCTAGATCTGCAATAACTCAAAAACTATAAATCCTCTGTGTCCAATTTTTTGATATGATGTGTGTTAGGTCATGATTAGTTCTTATGCCAAAAATTGCACAAAGTTATGGTCTAAATCGTTTTATTAAAATGTTTTTCCATTTCTGCCAGATCTGCATAAATGATTTTTCTTGCTAAATATATTTATGTTTTTGAGCCTAACTTGTGCACACTGTCGTGTAATGCCAAAATACACATCTTGTGAATTAATCATGATTTTTGGATTAACAGAAATAATTATTCTTGATTTATGCATGTTTTCCTTTGTAAATTAATATACCAAGTTCAGTAGAGATTCCATGTGAACATGCTAGTTCTTTAGACTTGTTTAGGACCAGAGAGCATTCACAAGAAAGTTTGGATCATTTTGAGGCTTATTTATTTTTATATGCATTTACTTTGAATCACTAGCTAGCCTTTGTTAATTTCAATAATATTTAATTTCCTAGCATCCAACACTTACATGTGGGTCCAATGGACCAGGATAGGTGCTAGTAGGCTTAAGAAACACTCATTTAATTTTTGGTAATTTAATTGCTTAATAAAAAGGCTTAAAAGCCCTTTTAATAATAAAGAGAAATTAAATAAAGAAAAACCCTTATTTAATTCTTTTTCCTTTTGAAAGTATTTCCTAATTTAATTAAAGGGTAAGTAATTACCATTGCTGATAAGACATTAATTCATAACTAAAAGTGCTATTTATGCCCTTGCTTGTGAAGATGAAAAGGATTAAAGCTTTCACATGAAATGATAAGCTTAATAAAAACCTTTACTCAATTATGTAATAAAAGAATAACCCATGTACAACCAATCACCTTCCTAAAAGAGAAATCACCAAACCACCCTTGCTAACTCGTGTGTGGTTGTAAATCGATTTAAAAAGCTAAATGCACTCACCCACGACTGTTTGTGATTTTAAATTAAATTACTTACATATATATGTACAGAGTCACTATTTAATAAAGAATATTCAATAAAGAATTGCATATTGTTCCTTTTGGAGGAGTATGCTAAATGTATTCTTATCTAGGTGAATGTGTCCAACTAATGCACCCTATGGTTGTCATTTATTGTTTGTGATTAATTAAATTAAAATCATCAAATAAATCTTGCATTTGCATCCTCGTGTAGATCTCCCGAACCCGTAGCCGTACGCGTGTGCGGAACGAGGAGACGGAGGAGCCGACGAAGACGTGCACCACGTCGTTGTAGAGCAAGACCTGGACCAAAGTCCAGAAGGGCCCAAGGCCAACCTTGCCATCGAAGGCAAGCCCCGGATCATTAACCCTGACTTTTAAAATTGTGCAATTATGTTTGCTACGATTGTGCACTTACGTTTCAGGAGTTGATTTGAAACCCTAGATGCATGATCCTTAGGTACCTATGCTCTATCACTAGTATGCTAGGTCGATAGCTGCTATGCTATAGGACCCGGTAGAAGTCGAGTGATGTTCGTCACTCGCGAGAATAGGTTCCTAGATAGGAATCATAAGATATCCTTAAATGGATTGCTCATGTGGTAAGAGCATGGGATTTGGGCTCCGGTCCAGTGGCTTTCGTAGGCTAAGCTTTTGAACGTACTAAACATATGCCGGTATGGGACCGTAAAGCCTAGTACCCGATTGACGCGGTAAGGGAATCTTTCCCTACTAAACCTGGGGCACTTGTGTCCCCCTGCTCACAACAGGTGGTACCTGCGTGAGTCTGGACGTTCGTGTGGGAGCGATCCAGTAAAACCTTGTACCAAGGAATGTAGGTTCCGCTCCCGAGCTGAAGATCGACGGGAACGGCCTGGGAAAGTTGTCCTTTCGGGGCAGCCTACCGTTTGTTTGGGTTTACCTTGCAAGGTTTAAATCAATCGATTGTCGGCCTCTCACCGTTATCCGAGACTGCTTAATCAACTGGCCATGATATCCCATAATGATGGAACCCGAGAAATATTGTTGTATGAATTAATTGCTTGCCCAATTCTTGATTGAATTAGATGGCACATTTAGAAATGGTAATCAACTAGAACTTGTGCTAAAAGATTGAAATTAAGGATCTACTCTTAGTAGCTGTTCAGCAAAAGAAACTCCACCGGCCAAAAGCCTTTCATGTCTAGAGGTTGGTGATGTAGTCATCACCCGACGGTTAAGTCTTGCTGAGTATTAGTATACTCAGCCTTGCTTTAAAATTGTTGTTGCAGGTGTGATTGACCGGATGGGTGACGAAAAGTGATGACATCACGGATGGCCTCCTGTGATGTTCACCGTTGCGCTAGTTTATTTTATTTCCGCTGTTTTTCGAACTCTGAACCTTTACTCCATGTCGTGAACAATGGTTTGTAATAAAATGTTTAATTCATGTTGTACTCTGGACTCGCCTTCGCGTGAGTTTAATGCATGTATCGATCCTCTGTTCGATGTCCAAGTGATTTACCGGGCGTTAACCCGGCAACTAACGACGGAATGATACTTTACTATTGCTTAATGACCAAAGTGGATCGGTCTTAGGCGATAGTACGGTATTTTCCTGGGCGGGTTGTCACAGCTACTGAAGCTCGGACCGTCCGCAAACCGGCTGCAACGAAAACCTAAAACAAAACCGGATCAAACCGAAACAAAACAAGAACACGAAGAACACCACGACGAACTCGCAGGTCACGGACCGTCCGCCACGGGCACGCGGACTGTCTGCCCCTTACGGTCAGAGCTGAAAACAGCTCGACCCCGAAGATCAACTCCTCCAATCCATCACCGGATCTCCCAAACGGTAGAAGCTGTTGAGACAAGAGTTTGGGGACAAGAAAAGCGTCAACTAAGGATGCTATACCCCAAAAATTTCACCTCCTAACTTCCTAAATCATCGGGAATCGCGGATCTTTTGAACACCACCAAAAGCTAGAGCTCCGAACGAAAATCCTTGAATCGAAGTGGTTTCCCGGTGTTTGAGGGCACAAGATCAATCCCAAAGATGCACAAGACATCCATCCATGTTTCCCTCAAAAAATCCGGGGAGAAACCCACTCAAATCCGCAGAACCACACCAAGAACAAAGGCACCAAAAACAAGCACAACAAAGAGACCACAAAAATCACAACGCCGAATCTTCTATACAAACCAGGAAAGATTCACAAGATCTAGCATGCCGCCCTAGCATCCATCCCTCTCAACAAATCTCTCATGAAGCTCTCATGCTAGCCTAGAGAAAATGGAGAAGAAAACGTCTCGGGAAAATGAGAAAGAGGTGGGGGAAAATGAAACCCTAAGTCACAGAGAGAGAGAGAGCCATCCACACACACTCATGGCTTATATATCGGGTCCCGCCGGTGTGGGAAATGACTCGACTACCCCTAACTCAACTACTGGTGATACAACCCACATAGGGGCATTTATGTAATGTTTGTGGGTTTTGCCATCGGACGGCCACGCCTTTGCCGCACCCCGCGTCCTCCCGACGCAAGCCATGCGATATCGTCACGTGTCCTCCGCTTCAAAGCTTCCCGACACGCCCGGATCCCGTCTCCGTCGTGTTGGGCCTTCGGACTTGCTTTTGAGGCCCAAACCAAGAAACCGTCCTCCGATGGTTTTGTGGGCAAACCACCAAACCCCGCGTGCTCGGCCCGGCCTCCCGCCAAACCTCTTGACTCGCCGCCACCGTGCACCGCTCGATCGTCCATGACTTCGTCTTGCTCGTCTCGCCACCATGTGGCCCGCACCTAGTCCCGCCGTCCACCGGTCCCTCGAACCGAGCCTACTTGTCTCTCCATCTCCGGAGGCCCCTCAAGGCTGAAGACCTTTCGCGCCCGTTCTTCACCTGCAACAACACAAACTAGGCCGCAGCCTACACCTGCGCACTAAGCCAAGAGTCAGTCCAACACCCGTTGTCAATCACTCATCACTGAGGAGCGGTCATCCATCGACCACCGGGATGCTCCTGGTCCTCAATCTCCCCCTTGATGAGTGCATTGACAACACACAACGCGAAATGAAATTCAGAGAAAGAAAGAAAGAAGAAAGAAATAAAAAACAAAGAAGCTCAACTCATGACCAAAACCAAAGAAAGGCAAAGAAAGGTCACAAGCCAAGAAAAGCACAAACTCCACACAGAAAAAAGCAAGAAAGCTCCCCCTGAACAAATGCAAGCTCCCCTGAACATGTGGATGCAAACTTCCGAATTTTAGCTCACCTCTTCTGAATTTGCATTAAGCTCACCTCTTCTCCCCCTTGTTGACAATGTATGAATCAAGGTGAAAATGCAGGAATGTAAAACAAAGCATATAAACATCTACATGAGCTTCTCAAATAGGCCAAATCTAGTGTCAAAGGCTAGAAATGAGACAAAGATCACACATATGAAACATAGCATAGTCAAAGCATTGACACAAGTAACATATGGAAATATAGGCATGTGACAAAGCAAATTTTCAGATTTGAGTAAGTTTATCAAAAGATGGCTCATTTCACATGTAAAAGGCTATCCATGTCATATTCTAGCTAAAAACATGCATATCATCCAGAGATCATACAAGGATATCCAATTCTCAACAAAGGATCATTGCAAACACCCATAAAGCAAAGCATGTCATGTTAAAGCTCATGAGCCATGTGTCCACTTCGGGGAGACTTCTCCACTGGTGAACATCATGCAACATGTTTTGCACCCATGTGTAAAAGATAAGACTTTTTAAGCATAGATATGATGGATGGAGCATTTTTCAAGCATACACACTTCTTTTCAAGATTTATTCATTTCATGGTACATGAAGTGCCTTTGCGACAAAAAGAAGCTTATGCTCCTCCATGAATGCAACATAGGCTAAACATTCACAATGATATCGGCCTTTGGCCCAAATGCAAGAAAGAAATATCCAGGCACAATCTAAGCATGAAAGCACATTTAGACCAAAACGTGACATGGATACACTACTACACATGAGTGGAGCACACTTCACCAAATTTAGTCAGGATTGGCATTTGTTTCAAAAAGGGCTATCTCACCACACATATATCTCAAATATTCCAAGAGCATAGCCTCACATAACCATTTCGCACACATATGACCAATATCTCACAAATAGCCAAAGAGACTCAAATAAGGCATATGAAAGAAGCTCATCATCCTAAAATGCAATATGATACAAATGCAACATGATATATAACAAGATGGCTATCCTACCATGGTTTATACATCAAGCAAAGCATGTATATACATCAAAGTAAACATGGTATGATACATATGGTACAAAAGTAAATCCCCCAAGAATCAACTAGAAAGGGCAACAAACCCCAAGTTCCCCCCGCAAGCGCACAAAAGTAGCTTGGTCGAGAGGCTTTGTAAAAATGTCTGCAAGCTGATCTTGGGTAGGAACATGGCTCAACACAATGGTCCCTTTCTCCACATTGTCTCTCAAGAAATGGTACCTCACTTCTATGTGTTTGGTTCTGGAATGAAGCACTGGGTTTTTCGCTACGCTTATGGCACTGGTGCTATCACAAAGAAGTGGGATCTGGGTGCACTCCTCTCCAAAGTCTCTCAAAGTGTATGAAATCCACAACAAACCGGGAACAACAACTCGCGGCCGCAACATACTCGCCTCGGTGGTAGATCGAGCTACACTAGACCGCTTGCGGGAAGACCACGAAACCAACGAGGACCCAAGAAACCGACAAGAACCAAGTAGACTTCCTCTCGACTAGGCAACCAGCAAAATCCGCATCAGAAAAACCATGAAGTGAAAGAGTTGAGGAGGAAGAATACCAAAGGCCAAGACCAGGGGCAGACTGTAGGTACCTGAAGATCCTCATGACGGCCTGTCGATGTGATGTCCTCGGCGAAGCCTGAAAACGAGCGCACAGACACACACTGAACTGTATGTCTGGCCTTGTCGCCGTCAGGTAGAGGAGGGAGCCGATCATGCTTTGGTACTCCCGCTGGTCCACTGGTTCTCCGTCCTCATCCGCATCCAAAGTAGCCGTACTCCCCATGGGTGTCGACATAGGCTTCACATCTTGCATCTGGAACTTCCTCAGCATGTCTTTCGTGTACTTGGTCTGATGTACAAATGTTTCATCCTTCACTTGCTTGATCTGCAACCCGAGAAAGTACTGCAACTCGCCCATCATGCTCATCTCGAATTCCCTGCTCATCTCATCTGCAAACTTGGCAACAGGGTTATGTGACGAGCCACCAAAGACAATATCATCCACGTATATCTGCACAATCAACAAGTCATTCCCATGCTTGAGGAGAAACAAGGTCCTATCCACGGTACCCATCACGAACCCTCTCGCTCAACCGTAAAACCTCTCAATCTCCCATACCAAGCCCGGGTGCCTATTTCAACCCATACAGAGCCCTTTTCAACCTGTACACCCTGTGTGGATACTTCTCACTCCCGAACCCCGGTGGCTGCTTCACATACACCTCCTCCTCTATGACCCCATTCAGAAAAGCACTCTTCACATCCATTTGAAACAACTTGAACCCTTTAGCCACGGCAAAGGCTAGAAGGATCCAAATTGCCTCAAGACGGGCCACATGAGCAAAGTTCTCCTCATAGTCGATCCCCTCCTTCTGACTAAAACCCTGAGCAACAAGTCTGGACTTGTTTCTCACAACCATCCCATTCTCACCCTCTTTGTTCTTCCAAACCCATTTGGTTCCTATAGGATGGCAATTTGGAGGTGGTTCAACTAACTCCCACACCTGGTTCCTCTCAAAGTTTTCCAACTCCTCATGCATAGAATTTGTCGGTGCGGAATGTGGTCCCGACACTAACCAGTAATAAGCGCCGTGGTCTATCCCTCAATGGTCGATGCTAAGCAACAAGAGACACGGAGTTTTATCCTGGTTCCGGCCGATGGGCCGTACGTCCAGCAGTGGCGTGCTCAAGGCACTATATTACTTAGCACCGGGGGTGCCTGTAGTGGGGCTGCTACAAGCAAGGCGGGAGAGGAAGCCTGGCTTCCAAGTCCCTGATGTAGTGGCTGAAGATGTTGTGGGAGAATTGGGGAGCAAGTGCGTGGCGCGCACCGTCTCCCCGCCGTGTTGTCTATCCCTGTCCCCCCCCCCCCCCCCCCCGCGGCAGGAGGGTTCGTCCCCCTTTTATAGATCAAGGAGGGAGCGAATCACATGCGCGCCGCGCTATTTAGCTACGTGAAGGGGCGTGGCGTGCATGCTGTAGAGTGGGCGGCCGTCCGGACGATCCTTGCAGCGATCCGGCCATCATGGCCTATCTTGTACCCGAACAAAGGGCGGCTTCGAGGGTAGAAGGGCGGCGGATGGCCGTGGCGTCTTCTCGATAGGCTCGAGGGAGCCGCCGACGTTGGCCCGCACGGAGTACGGGAGTAGGTAAAACCGGCGTCCCGTTCCAATACGTTCCACGCGTCGGAGTCGTTGCTGCGCCGCCCGGCGTGCGCCCGCACGCGTCGGGGGGCGGCGCCCATGCCGCAATGGGCAAGGGTAGGGATGGCGTCCCACCGGCCTAGCGCCTCCACCTAACCCCCGTAAGGTCACAAGAAAGCAAATCGAGGGTGCGCCCGGCCCCCTTCGAGGGCTCCGCGCGTTAGCCGCACCGGAGCAGTGCACGGCGTCACGGACCGGCACCGGCCCCCGCCGCACGCTCCCTCCCCACAGAGGATGGGGATGGGCTCCCTCCCCGGGGAGTTGGTGCGCAAAGACCGGGTGCGAGCCCCCGGCGCATGATGGCGCCGTCCCCGCCGGTGTCGTGGCGTTAAATGCCCGCGTACGGGGGCAGGCGCACGCGTGCGGGGCGCCCTCGAGCGAGGCGGACCCCGGCCGAGGGCGAGGCGGACCCTCGAGCGAGGCGGAACCCGCTCGAGG
Organism: Cenchrus americanus; assembly: GCA_947561735.1. Classification (NCBI taxonomy): domain Eukaryota; kingdom Viridiplantae; phylum Streptophyta; class Magnoliopsida; order Poales; family Poaceae; genus Cenchrus; species Cenchrus americanus. The sequence continues at coordinate 22,890,724 of OX387241.1, read as the reverse complement.
GGGAGCGGGCCCTCGAGCGAGGCGGAGCCCGCTCGAGGGAAGCGTACCCACTCGAACGGACGGAGCCCGCCCGAGGGAGGCGCGCATCCTCGAGCGAGGTGAAGCCTGCTCGAGGGGGTCTTCGAGAGGGCCGCCTTGGTGGGCCGTTGAGGTCCCTGCGGCCTGGGCCGTATCCTGCATGGTTAGGCAAAGTGTGGTTGGCTTTGTTGCGGGTTTTAAGTGGGGATTTCCCAATTGTTAAAGGGGTCCCCTGGGGTTGTCCCCGACAGAATTGACCCAGTTTGCATCAAATAAAGTGTGTCCAATGTCCTTGGGCTCAAAGGTGGTAACAAAAGCAGCATGAGCGAAATGAGAGGAATTCCTAGACCTTGACCGTGTAGTACGTTCGTCGATGTCCCCAATGATCTTCGATAGGGGATGCACTTCTTGAATCCGCCGGTGAGCCTCACCCCTCGAGACTACCTCCCCCTCAACTTTAGCTTCTCTCGCCTGGTCCTCTTGTCGCACCGTCATTGTCCATGAAGTGGACAGTCCACGCTCCGTAGTGGTCGTAGGGGAAGTAGTGGGTACACACTCAGCTTCAGGCGCATGGTTCTCTCCATCATCATCTCCAGCTTCAGCCTTCTCCTCTTCAAAGAGGTCCTCGGCCATCTCCTCATCACCTGCACATTCAAAGCCAAGAGAGGTACATGGCATTGTCTCGTCGAAGGTTACCTCGCAAGTCTCCATGATTTTGTTAGTCTCAAGGTTAAGCACCCTATAGGCTCTAGAATGATTAGCATATCCAAAGAAAATCCCATCACTAGACCTAGCCTCAAACTTGTCGAGTTTTCCCTTCTTAAGAATAAAGCATTTGCAACCAAAAACTCGGAAATGACTCACCTTGGGTGCCCAACCATGCATAAGCTCATAACAGGTCTTCTTCTTGAAAGCTCGCAATAAAATCCTGTTAGAGACATGACAAGTCGTATTGACCGCCTCAGCCCAATACCTCCTAGGAGTCCTGTGCTCATCGAGCATCGTCCTAGCCATCTCACAAAGAGTCCGATTTTTCTTTTCCACAACTCTATTTTGAGGGGGCACATTAGGGGTCGAATACTGATGTTCAAGACCTAGATCACGACAGAAGGCATCAAAACGAGAGTTCTTGAACTTTGAGCCATTATCACTGCGGATAGCTCGAATGGCATTCCCATGCCTCTCGTTCTTCAACCTCACGATCAGATCTCGAACAAAACCAAAAGTCTCACTCTTGTCTTCCAAGAAAAACACCCAGGCATAGCGAGAGTAATCGTCCACCACAACAAGGACATACCACTTCCCACCCACCGAGCGAACTCGAGCCGGCCCGACAAGGTCCATATGCAACGGCTCCGTCGGACGCTCGGTCATGACATCGGTCGGGGATGGATGGGGAGTGGCTACCATCTTGCCATGCCTACATGGAGCACAAACCAAATCCTTCTCAAGCTTCAACCTCAAAGAATCCTCGGACAAGGTTAAGACCACTCAAGCGGGAAACCAAATCAAAGCTCAAGTGACCCAACCGCCTATGCCATTTCCACAAATCAGAAGAAGGACCGGTCATCAAACAACGAGCAGGACCCAAAGAACGAGAGAAATCAGCCCTGAAAATCTGACCCTCGGGGATGATCATACGTACAAGATCACCTCGAGAATCCAAAGAAACGAGACTCACCGGACTTGAAACGCACCTCAAAACCCTCATCAAGCAACTGAGAAACCGAAAGCAAATTGAAACCCAAAGACTTCACAAGAGCAACTCTCTTCAGCGTTACCTTGTCACTCACATGCACAACACCCTCAGAAATCACCCTTCCTCGTCCATTGTCCCCAAATGTGATGTACATCTTTTCCTTCACTGGGGTGAGGCTGGAGAACCACTTCTTGTCTCCGGTCATGTGTCGGGAACATCCGTAGTCGATCAACCAAATGTTCTCCAAGCCTCCTGTATGTAGTCAGAAACAAGAACGAGAATGAGCCAACGACTCGACACTAGGGTTAGCACAAAGAAAGTTAAACCAGTGTCGAGCCATTTGCTCAAAAGAGGGGTTAGCAAACATCATTTCCTTACCACCAAACTTCCCATGTCCCATGGAAGGAGTACGAGCACCACGAGGGGGAAAACGTGGTCCGTAGTTCCTCTAGAATCCAAAGCTGCGATCATCTCCCCTAAACCCGTATTGAGGACGAGTAGGGGGACGTCCAGAAAACCACCACGAGCCCGACCAAACCTCTCACCAGCACGCACACCATCATCTCTCCTATCAAACCTCTCACCACCACCTCTCTGTGGGAACCTACCACCCTGAGCTCCAACTCTACCAACACTCCTCACACTTCCCACACCCCGTGGAAGTGGCACTCTAGGCTCAGGAATACCATGAGACTGGCGATACCTGTCCTGGTTTGCTTGCTCCCTAGCAAGCCTCTCATCCCTCTTCCTCTTGTAGCAAAACTCTGCTAGATGTCTCTCCTTGCCACAATACTCACACCTGAAGGGGATGGGTTTGGTTTTGGCTCTGGCTTCTCTTTAGGTTTCACACCCTTCTCACTCACAAACTTCACTGGTTTCTGGAAGTCATTTGTCTTAGGTGGGAATTTGGGTGGATCTTGGGTTGTGTCAAGCTTGTTGCAAAGGTGTTTGGGCTTTGGTGTGAAAGAGTTCTTGGGTGCTTTTGGAACTGGGACTTGGATGTCTCCGATCACCTCAAACTCGGGGTTAGACTCAACACACTTCTCATACACACTCTCCCCACTGTTTTCTCCCACTTTCTCACCCAACTTCTCAAAACCCAAACCACGACCATCCGCTCTCTTGAACTCCTCAATCATGATTTTCAATTGAGGTTCCTGCCCAGACAACCAACCCAACACCTTCCTCAAATAATCATTCTCCTCATAGATGACATCCAAACGGGAAGTAAGTTCAACATTGCACAAAGTAACTTCATCACAGCTAGTGCATGCATTGACAACAAGAGATTTCAAAGAAGCTTCCAAAGTGCTAATGGTAGAACGAGCATCAACAAGCTTAGCATGCATGGTAGGACATGATTTACAAGCACCAAGCAATGTGGGTCTAGCCTTAAGCTCATCATATTCAGTCCTAAGAGCATCTAGTTTAGCCAAAGTAGAAGCATTATTCTCATTAAGCAACTTGATCTCATTCAACCATGCATCACATTCAGGACAATCAACATCATCAGAAATAGTAGGAGTAAGTTTCAAAGAGTCATTCTCAAGTTTCAATTCAAGCAATTTAGACTCTAACTCTCCTACTTTCTCACTAGCATTCTCAAGTTGAGCCCTAAGATCTTTCCTCATCTTCTTAGCATCTCTCAACACACTATCACGGTTGTCAATCAAGCCATTCAACCTAGTGATCTCAGCAAGCAAAGAGTCGGGGTCACGATTTACCTCATCCTCCGAGTCGGAGTCACTGTCTTCCTTCTCGCTCTTCTTGCTGCTTGAACTATGGGCCATCCCACAAAAGCCTTCAAGCGCCACACAGCTCAATCCACTGAGGTTCCGGCTTGCACACTTCTTGCCCTTGCGCCTCCCGGCGTCTTCATCTTCACTGCTTGAGCTTGACTGCGTGTCGCTTGAGCTTGAGTCGATGCCGCTTGCACCGGCCATGATGGCTCTTGCCTTGTCCTTCTTGTAGCCGCCCTTGCTCGGTCGCCGTTTGTCCTTGTCCTTGCTCTTGGACTTGCTGAAGTGCTTGCCCTTGGAGGAGTACTTGTCTTCACGCCTCGGGTGCGCCTTGTACTCGCTCATCTTGTACTTGTTCTCCTCCGCTTCCGGGCACTCGGCGATGAAGTGTCCATGCTTGCCACACTTGTAGCATGTCCCCGAGCTCCGCCTTGCATTCCTCCGTTCTCATGTAGTCAATCAAACCTCCTTGAGAGCAAGGCCGCCTCCTCCTCGCCCAAAGACATCAAACTCCTCATCCGGAATAGACATAAGAGAAGACAAGGAAAACCGTCGACGGGAAGGGTTAGCTTTGCCCTTTGATCCGCCCACAAGAGCAAGACTATGATCGGCCGAGCCCTCATGCTTGGATTGCAACTTCCGTCAACCTCACCGACTTGAGCTTAGAAAAGAGGTCATCCAACTCAATAGTCAAGTATTGCCCGGACTCCTTGATGGCCTCAACCTTAGCACCCCAAACATTTGGGTCCAAGATATGCAAGAGCTTCAAAGCTTGATCATTCTCAGTGTAAGGAAAATTCTCAACATTGGCCTTCATGTTGTTCACGATGGCAGTGAACCTCTAAAACATCGCATCAATGTCCTCACCGGGAAGTTGAGTGAAGTTCTCATATTGCATCCGGTAAGAGACAAAGAGGCGAGCCTTCACATGGTTATTACCACCATGAGCAACCAACAACTTCTCCCAAATTTGCCAAGCAAGATTCAAATGGCGAACACGCTCAAACTCAGGATCACACAAGCTTCGGACCAAGTGATCAACGGCCTTTGCATTTGCCTCATACTTGGCCTTAGCACCGGCATCGGTCACCATAAGAGTATGGATGTTGGCCAGAATAGCATAGGTCTTGTCAAGCACAATGAAATCCAACAACTTTCCACGAAGAAAGATCATCATTCGGGCCGCCCACTTGTGGTAACCCTTCCCATCGAAGTGCGGCGGACCGCCCCGCTCAACGTACGCCATCTTAGGATTCAAGACTTGTCAAAGTCACAAAGAATCCGGCACCAAGCTCGGATACCAATTGAAGGACTGGATGGCGACTAGAGAGGGGGGGAGTGAATAGGAGCCGGTAAAAATTCTTCTCAAAGAACCCGGCCTATACCCTGGACAAATCCCGGTCACACACGAGCGATGGATCGAATCACACACCAACCGCCAAGAAAACAAGGTTATGGATCAAACTCAAGTCTTAGGAACGATTCCTTGAAGCACACGCGGAAGCACGAAAGGAGAGAGGAATCGAACCAAGGAACAAAGCTTCCAGGCACTGGCGGACTGTCCGGCCAGGTGGGGCGGACTGTCCGCAAAGGCCGCGCGGACAGTTCGGCCAGGTGCCGCGGACAGTCCGCAAGGTACCGCGGACCGTCCGGCCAGGAGCCACTGACCGTCCGTTAAAGGTAACAGAACCACCAAAACCGACCCGAGAAAAACGGACCGTCCGCGAAGACCAGGCGGACCGTCCGCGCGGGTTCCGGACCGTCCGCTACTGAAGCCCGGACCGTTCGCAAACCGGCTGCAACGAAAACCTAAAACAAAACTGGATCAAACCGAAACAAAACAAGAACACGAAGAACACCACGACGAACTCGCAGGTCACGGACCGTCCGCCACGTGCACGCGGACTGTCCGCCCCTTACGGTCAGAGCTGAAAACAGCTCGACCCCGAAGGTCAACTCCTCCAATCCATCACCGGATCTCCCAAACGGTAGAAGCTGTTGAGACAAGAGTTTGGGGACAACAAAAGCGTCAACTAAGGATGCTATACCCCAAAAATTTCGCCTCCACACTTCCTAAATCATCGGGAATCGCAGATCCTTTGAACACCACCAAAAGCTAGAGCTCCGAACAAAAATCCTTGAATCGAAGTGGTTTCCCGGCGTTTGAGGGCACAAGATCAATCCCAAATATACACAAGACATCCATCCATGTTTCCCTCAAAGAAATCCAGGGAGAAACCCACTCAAATCCGCGGAACCACACCAAGAACAAAAGCACGACAAAGAGACCACGAAAATCACAACGCCGAATCTTCTATACAAACCAGGAAAGATTCACAAGGTCTAGCATGCCGCCTTAGCATCCATCCCTCTCAACAAATCCCTCATGAAGCTCTCATGCTAGCCTAGAGAAAATGGAGAAGAAAAAGTCTCGGGAAAATGAGAAAGAGGTGGGGGAAATAAACCCTAAGTCGCAGAGAGAGAGAGAGAGAGCCATCCACACACACTCATGGCTTATATATCGGGTCCCGCCGGTGTGGGAAATGACTCGACTACCCCTAACTCAACTATTGGCGATACAACCCACACAGGGGCATTTATGTAATGTTTGTGGGTTTTGCCATCGGACGGCCACGCCTTCGCCGCACCCCGCGTCCTCCCGACGCAAGCCATGCGATCCCGCCGCGTGTCATCCGCTTCGAAGCTTCCCGACACGCCCGGATCCCGTCTCCGTCGTGTTGGTCCTTCGGACTTGGTTTTGAGGCCCAAACCAAGAAACCGTCCTCCGATGGTTTTGTGGGCAAACCACCAAACCCCGCGTGCTCGGCCCGGCCTCCCGCCAAACCTCTTGACTCGGCCGCCACCGTGCACCGGCTCGATCGTCCATGACTTCATCTTGCTCGTCTCGCCACCATGTGGCCCGCACCTAGTCCCGCCGTCCACCGGGTCCCTCGAACCGAGCCTACTTGTCTCTCCATCTCCCGAGGCCCCTCAAGGCTGAAGACCTTTCGCGCCTGTTCTTCACCTGCAACAACACGAACTAGGCCGCAGCCTACACCTGCGCACTGAGCCAAGAGTCAGTCCAACACCCATTGCCAATCACTCATCACTGAGGAGCGGTCATCCATCGACCACCGGGACGCTCCTGGTCCTCAACACTGGTCAGCAAGGCCTTCCGACGAGCCATCTATTGGCCCACAGCTCTGGGCGACGCCGAAGAACTCGTCAGAAGGTGCCAAGGGTGCTAATACTTTGCCAAGCAGCAACATGTCCCAACCTACAAGCTAGTCACCATACTGCCAACCTGGCCTTTCGCCTGCTGGGGGCTTGACATGATTGGGCCACTCCCAACTGCTTCACGTAGGTCGCTAGGCGGCTGGGGGCTTCCTTCAGCCGGTCCACCAGTGGAGCTATCTTTGGACCGCTAGGGTGGGGCACCAGCAGCCTCGCGATAGGGAGCGTGGCTTCCTCGAGTTCCTTGAGCTGAGTCCGCAGCCTCTCGCAGTCCTCATTCAGCTTCTGCAAGGATTTGTAGCAGTTGATGAGGTCACGATCTGATGCAATACGGAGCTCCATGTGCTTGTCGCACTCGTAAGCAAGCTCCTTATAATCGTACTCCGCACGGCGGCGGCCTCCCCGCTCTCGCAGAAGAGATTCTTCGTATCGGCCTCTCGAAGCCTTCAGCTGATCGACCTTAGTCTCAAGCTCTGCAAATAGGCACAATGGGTCAGACTACTTCAAGCTACCATCAACAAGTACCCGACAAGGCGGTCGCGTACCTTTGTTTTTGTTGCGGAGAGACTTGTTCTTCTGCACCAGATCGTCGATCTTCGCCTGCATCTCTTGGACGTCATTGTGATACTTGGCGAAGGCGGTGTCCAGCTTCGACTGCATGGCGGCAGCGTGCTTCCGAGACTTCACGAGTTGCTCTTCCAAGGCTTCTGCCCGGAGTACTGCGTCGCCGAAGCCTTGCAGCATGTTGGACTTCTCCCGGGACCTCTCCTCGACGTCCTGCAACACACAACACATGTCAAATGGGTACTCAACGTTAAAGGACTGACTACTCAAGGGTGTCGACTACTCACCTTCATCCATTGCTCGGCCTGGCGCACCGCCTCCAGGTGCCGGGCCACCGTCGCCGGGTCGACAAGTTCATCCGCCAACTACTCGATCCCGCCACGACTACTCGTCGCGGCTTCGGTCATCGGCGCCGAGCGGATTGGCTCCGCGTCCTGGATCTCTGGCGAGCGGACGACCACCTCCAGAGCAGGTTCTGGCAGCGTGTCATCGCCCTCCCCTCCAGCCGTCGCGGCGGCTTCTCCGACGGTGACCTCCATTGGCTTGGGGGCTCTTCCGGCAGCCTCCTGAGTCTCTGGTGCCACATCTTCAATGGGTACCGCTTCCGGGATATCACTTCCCTCGGCTTCAGCACCTGTCATCAAAAGTACAAGTATATCAGTCATACCTGGCGGCTATGACTACTCTTCGGGCCACTTATACCTGAGAGAGTACTCACCTTCAACGACGCTGGCCTCAGGCAATGTAGCCTCCGCGGCCGGCGCCTCGGACTCCGCCTGAGGGGCGGGAGCAGACTCTTCAGCGGGCGGTGCGGCTTCCTCTTCTGCCACCGCTGCAGTGGGTTCATCCCCCTCCTAGGACAGGTCCGTCGATTTCCTGCAAAGTATACAAGCTGGTTGTCAACCTAGTACGACTACCACACCCAATGTACTACTCGGGAAGGATCCACACTTACAAGCTCGACCGGACCACCGTCACGGTTGGGGCGCAGAGGATAATGGCGATGTTGACCAGTCCCGCCTCGGCAGGCGCCTCTTCTTGTGCCTCAGTAGCCGCTGCCTCTTCAATGGCGCAGCGACAGGCCGGCTCGCGCCCCCTCGGCCAGCCAGGGGGCTGGCGCTCTAGCTGCGCCAAAAGCTCTTCTACGGTGGGGGCTGGGCTACGACTACCCCTAGCCGACTCCCCCACGGTGTTCCAATCGCCTCTGTCACCCTGCTCAACGGGGTCGGAAGGCGGCATCTCCTGCAATCAAGGGTACTTCGTCGTCAACACATAAGCTCGAGACATGAGTACTTGACTACACTAGTGAAGACGGCTTACCTCCTGGGATGTGGTCTCAGTGACCTTCATCTTCTTGGCCACGCACTTGCGGGCCACATTGCGTGGCTTCCTTGGCGGCGCGGGCAGACTAGCCTCTAAGCTAGCCGGCGGATCCTGAGCGAGAGGAACGTGCGGCAATCTAGGGCGGCTAAACCTTGATCGCAGCTGGAAGCGCTCCTGCAGCGTTTCTTCATCATCGTCCTCCTCGGACGTATCTTCAACGACAACTGTGTCGTCTCCTTCGCCAACCTCGCGCCGCTCCTTGGTCTTGTCTCTCCCTTCCTCTGGGACCTCGACAAGCTGAGGAGGCGAGGCCGGCTCGGAAACGAACTTTGCCAAGTCATCTTGCAAGAAGCACTACACATCAGCACGACTACTCTTCAACAATAAGTACTCGACAACGGGGACGGCTACTGACCTTGTTTGGTGGGCGCACGGCGGAGTACTCGGGTACCGGGCACGGCGTGTACGCCGGCATATCCTTGAAGATTCTGCTCAGCCTGTCGACGATGTCGTCATCGTCCACCTCATCCCCAGGCATCCACGACGTGTCGTCGTCGCCGGTGTACTCGTACCCTAGGGTGTCGCGAGCCATTACCGGCTGCACCCTACGCTTCATGAATCTGAAGGCCACATGTTCGACCCTCAGCCCGGCTTCTCTCAGCGCCTTCACCTTTGCTAGCAACTCAGGCAACTGAAGACCCTCTTGCATCGTCGGCTCTAAGTTCCACCACGGGTAATGCTTTGGCTGCTTCCCGCTCGGCTTCGGCAGCTCCGGGTGGTGGTTCGTGACGTAGAACCACTTCGCTCCAATCCTGATTGGAATCGATGAGCTTGTACGAGAGGTACTTCTCGGCGGCATCCTCCCTCATCTGGATCCCCGCTCCTCCGACTACTCGGGGGTTGCTGGCGCTGGGCTGAGGCTTCACCCGAAAGAACTTCCGGAACAAGATCCAATGGGGCTTGATCCCCAAGAAGGCTTCGCAGAAATGTACGAAGACGGAGGTGTGGAAGATACCGTTGGGGTTGAGGTTGAGGTACTCGATGCCGTAGTACCCCAGCAGCCCCTTGAAGAAGTCGCTCGCCGGGAGGGACAGTCCGCGCTCCGCGAACCGGGTGAACATTGGGATCTCGTCCGGGTTCTTCTCCATGGGGTACGGATCCCCTGCGGCGGCTCTCCACATGTCCACCTCCTTCTCTCAGATGAACCCACTGTTGAGAAGGGCCAGTAGGTCTTCGGTCTTGGCCTTGGATTTCTTCCACTCGCGATTTGGATCTAGCCGCGGCGGAGACACCGGCGGCGTCCCTGCAGCAGATCCGGCGGCCTCTTCAAGGGCCCTCTTCTTCCCACCGGCGGCCTTCGCGGTCTTCGACGGTGAAGGCTTCATTCTCCAGGTGCACGACATCTTCACGCGCATTCACTCGGGGGCTACAGCGATGGCTCTCTACGGTAGCGCGCTTGGATCTACAACTTCTCAACAGTGGCAGTGCGCACTGGCGGTGATTCCTAGCTAGATCTGTTGAGAATGGCTGCGAATGCGTTGGGTGAAAAACCCTAAGGGTTTTGGCTTCTATTTATAAGTCAACGGTGGCTCCTCCAACGGTTGGATGGATAAGTCTGCACTCGGCTGACTCAGCGGCGGCGCGTGACTCTTCAACTTCTACTAGTCGAGGCGCTCCACCTCGGGGGCTCGGCTACTTCTACTCGACTTCCTGGGTAGCGACAAGATTCAAGAGCAACTCAGGACACATTCTACAAGATGACCCTTCAATTCGAGAGGAAGTACTCGACTCAAGGCTCGGGGGCTCTGTGCCACGTGTCCTTCGGTTTTTTCTCCGGATTTTTCAGGATATTCTTACCAAAACTTCAAATGGACCCTCAGACAGAGTCTACAACTCAACCTAAGGCTCGGGGGCTACTCCATATGGAGTGCGATTTTGCAATCGCACTTCTATATCAGTTTCGGCTTCAAGACAACACGGGCATTGTTGAAGACCTTCAAGAGCAGCACTCGAGGACACTTGGGACTACACGAGAAGACTTCAGTATTGTTCAAATGTCAGCTGGAGTACATTCCAACCTCGGGATGCTTCAACTACTCTTGAAGACTTTTGACTTGTAGCACTCGGGGACGCTTGAGGACTACTCGTTAAGGCCGTCAAGACTACTCGAAGCTATCCTTCTCGACTACAAAGTACTCGGGGGCTTGTCGTATGGACCTCCCTGGGCCCACTACCTCGGTGGGTACCAGGACCGACTACTCGGTGGGCCCCTGGGACTACCCGACTTGCGTTGCACGGCACCTGATGGCGTGAAGCACAAGGACTACAGAGGAGAAGTACTCAGTTAGGAAGTTGTACATGTCCCGCACTGTATAGAGGACTCCTAGACGTACTTGACTAATGCTCTCTCCCTGAACCGACTTGTAACCCTGCCTCCCAGACTATATAAGGCGAGGCAGGGACCCCTCTCCAGATCATCTCATCTCACGGCGTAAGATTGCATCATCTTGTAATCATACCCAATCAATCCGAGCTACGCAAAGATACGAGACGTAGGGTATTACGCACCTCGCGGCCCGAACCTGTCTAAATTGTGTGCCACGTGTCTCTTCCTTCGAGTTACCGATCTCGGCGAGGCCACATTCATCTACTTCGGGTACTCCCCTTAGTAGGTTGCCGGTCTAAAACACCGACAACCAGGTCAGTGTATCAATCTGTCAAATATAAACATAATGAAAACTTAGCCTAAGCTTATAAAGCAGATGTTGAGTAATGCTAGCCGGAGCTGAACATTCTTGTGCTATGTCTTGTTTTTTTTAAAAGGGCATTCCACTTATCATGCCAAACACGCATTATGCGGACTCGAAAGCTCTGAAGCTACAAAGTGTTTCACCCCTCTACAATGCTCAGCAGGGAGGCTTAGATGTAGCCGACGCATGGGGAGGGGCCTAGGACCCAGGTTTTGCAACCACACAACATCGAATACTCACAACGAGAGTCAAGCAGTTAAAGGAAAAACACATAGGAGAAGTAGGATCCCACAGGTCTGGCGACCCTTAGATTGGCAAGGCCAAGCCCCCGAGCATGTCGAGGGGGAGGGGAACATAGCACAAGATAAAAAATTTGAACCCTCAGGTCTGGTGACCTACGTGTTGGCATGGCCAAGCCCCCGAGCATGTCGAGGGGGAGGGATCGGAAGAGCAGACAAAACATGTAGAGAAGGTCTACAAATAAATTGAATCTGTAAAATATTTAATTGCAAATAATACTTAGTTTGGGTGTAGCCGAGATCGGAACATGTAGTCGGCGGCGTAAGCTAGAGCCGTGTCGAGCCGTCGAGACGTCGTCGTAGAGCTGTGCCGAGCTGTCGAAGTGTCGTCGTATAGCTGTGCCGACTCTTTCGCCCATGCACATTGGCCGTCAGCCGCACGCGGTGGCTGCATGCGTGGCTGCCGTGGAGTCACGGTCGTCGTGTACTATTGCTCAGGAAAAAGATGACATCGAGTCCTTGTAGTTGTACGTTGGAAACAAATACAGCATGTGCCGTGTTAGTTAGCATGGTTGGCTGGTTGCCATGCATTGTTAGCAGATCGACGTGCACGTGAAGAACATAGAGTGAACACGCGCACGCAAGGCCTGCCGCCGACCTTCGTTCTTGTAAACGGATTTGCCATGCTGATGTACGTAACGGGTACATAATTGATGTGAGGCCACCGTCGTAGATCGTTGGGCGAGTGTGCGGACGCGAAAAAAAAATTTGGCGCGCCATCCACAGAACGAAGACGCCGACCTCACGATTAGATCGGAGAGGGGCAGCGAGCAGGGGCGGAGATGGGCCTAAGGCCACCCGGGCCATGGCCCTAGGCGTGGCCCAAATAATCCCCTTTACACCTATTGTATTTTCGTATGGCCCAATAGCTAATTTCAGTGACCCTATATAGCGAGCGTCTGTAATCTTGAATTAGCGGCCCAAGCTCAAACGCCAGGACCCCGGCCCGCCCGAGTCTTTCCAAGGTCAAAGTCCGTGAGTAGGCCGTAGGGGATGATGCATATGGCCATGAATAAAAGAAGCATAAAATGATTAGTTTACTTTCAGCCGTGGCCAGCAAACCTTTTTATTCTATTCTTTTTTCCATTTCTTGTTTCCTTCTCTGTATTTCTTTTATTTAAGGAGATGAGGATTAGCGATCGGCTATAGATTTGTAATATGTGAAATCTATTCTTTATTCAATTGAAGTATGCTGATATGCCATTGCTTTAATTTTTGTCCCTCCAATTTTACCTTATGGCTTCGCAGGGATGGGGACCAAAACAGGATTAGTTGCATGCGTGGGGACGGGGACGAGGAATAAATTCTTTCATGGGGACACGATGGGGCAAGCATTCCTCCGGGGAATTCCCATGTGTAAACACGCAATAGTCCGAACCTGGGTTCATCTTTCTCGCTCGCCCCTGCCTCTTTGCCTCTCCATCCATTCAACAACCCTAAGTCTTGACGTCTCGTAATGGAGGTCGACCGACCCATGGCATCCAAAGGTCGGCGGTCGCGATTGCCTCTTGGACTCCCCGAACCTGCTCAGTCGCTCCCACTTTCCGGAGGGCACAACATTAGTTAAGGTATAATTCTTTTGCGGTTTAAGTTTTTTATCAAGTTTGTTGTACAATTAAACCTAAAATGGAGATATATAGTCTAAATCATGCATTTTGTGTGCTTATATGGGTATCACTATTGTGAATTTGTGGTTGTTGCTGATCTGGGTAGTTCTGATGACTAGACGAGTGGCCCTACGCGTCAAAATGCTCCAGCTCCGCCACTGGCAGCGAGCAAGTTGCTGCGGAGATATCCTTCGTGTCGTCACCGAAGAGGTCACCGGAGGGAACTGCCATCGCGCTGCACGAAGAGCTCGCGATCACCCCTACCTGGCGCGCCAACTGTCAGATGGTGGATCTGGACAACCCACAGGGGTCTTAATCCATGTGGTTTTAGTTGTTCGGCGGGGAGATCAGGAGCTAAGAACGCGATGGTTATGCTAGTGTAGCACACGGAAATTGCGACGAGACACAAGGACAAGGCGATTTTATGCTGGTTCGGGCCTCCGGAGAGTAATACCCTACGTCCAGTTGTCGGTGTAGATTGCTTGGGGATTGCGTATGTTACAAGGGGTCGCCTCATCCGCCTTATATTGGCCAGCGGATGAGGTCGGTTCCTAGACTCCTGGTCGGTTGCGACCAAGAGACCTAAGTCTACATTACACATCTTGCATATCCTGTCGATCTGCTTTCGGCGAAGTCCACCGAGGTCTTTGTCATGTACGCCAAGTCTTGAGGTCGTGATGGATTAGGTCGTCTGGGGAATCTTATTGGAAGGTCTTCAGGAGGTCGTGTGGGCCGCCAACTAGGTCGGTTGGGCCCGCTGACAGGTCAGCGGGTCTTTTATTAGGCCGGACCTACTTGTCAGGGACGGCCGTGAGCCTGGTCAGTGGGGGGCCCAAGGGTACCCATGTCTCACAGGTTTTTAGCAAGATATAGATCAATATATATTTGTGCAATCTCTGTAGCACCCGAAACAAGTTTCCAAAAAACTTCATCGTCGTCATCAGATGAGTCATCACTATCGATCTCACTTCCCTACAGATGATAGGCCATACGACAAATAAAATGAGAGGACAAAACAAATAATTTTAAATGAGAGAAGAATATGTAATATGACAGTCCAGAATGATTCAAATGACAATGGTTCAAACGACTATAGTTCACATGCAGAAAAATGAACAATCAAAGAACACAGCTCATCAATTGCCATGCTTGTCATTGTACTTCCTGCGAATCCAATTAAATCTAATCTCATTTGTAGGAAAGGTAATGAACATTTCCCTTTGGTGTTTCTTCACAAACAACTCAGTAGCAATGTAGTGCTCATTTGTATCATACCCTGCCCCACATTCCAAAACAAGGTCCATCATTTGTTGCACAGTAACTTCACCCATTTTTTCGATGTAAAAAAAGAGGCCGATTCAGCAAGAAGAGGCCGATTCAGCAAGAAGAGGCCGATTCAGCAATCTTGGTTATTTGCTCTCGAATAACTAGTGCAGTGCCAATTCTTTGTTTCTTTTGTGGTGGTATTCTTTTATTTGCCAACAGAATGGTAGAAGGAGAATCTTGGGTATCTATTTCATCCCTAAAACCATCCCCACCATCATCAGGTACTTCAAAAATCTCTTTTTCAGGTGGTGGTATGATGGGGTTAGAGCTCATAGGATTCTAATGATCCAATTGGTAATTAATGATATCACCAAAAATCACTCTCATTTCCTCCTCATTTTGCAATGGTCTTTTCCTAAACTTGCCACAACCAGGAATATCCTGAAATACACAAGAATGCAACCATTGTTACTAATAGAATAAATAAAGTGACAAACGAAATAAATTGCAGAAATGAATCATTTTCTAGACTCACCGCTTTTGCCTTCTTCCACCACTCATCATCCATATCAATAACACATGTTCCTCTATCCCATCCGGTTCTGTTTGCTTCCTCATTAATTGCTTCCAAGCTAAAAAATCGGGCTTCAACTTATCCCACTTGTTCTTCATTTGCCGTTTGGACAAACGAATTGATGTAAGGTTGTAAAATTAATCGCTGACCTCATCATAGCCTAATGTGTTCAAGTGGTTGTTCGGCCTATTTCCTTTGTTAACTTGATTAGCAAACAGGGAACATATGAGCTTCGTGTTCGTATCATTCCATTCAATTGAATCACCCTGACCAAGATATGACAGCAATATCTTTCAAGAATTTCATATGAACTATCACATCCACAAAGGTTGTTGGAAACATTTCTCTTTACTCTCTAGACGGCATGGTACTACTTATATAAATCATATTGTTTTTTATAGATGCATAGATATATATTATTATACATCTAGACATAAGTATATTTAAGGGCATAATAAAATCTATGAAATAAGAAAATAACATATAATTTGGGACCGATGTAGTAATGTTTCGTTACGAATCTCAACATCGATTCAAGAGTCGGTAGCGGCGCTGCCATTTGCAATCGCGCCAATGCTGAATATTAGCACTAGCTAGCTAGCAAAATTTGAGCTGGTAACATAATAATTAAGGTTGAAGCTGCAAGTAGCCAAGACGGCCGCGGAGCTGCCGTTTCCGATTCTGATCAAACAAACTGTTGTGCTTTTAAGCTCAAAACATGGAAATAATTCAAGCAAATGGCTCAAAACTTCAATTAATCGCTATCAGTACAGGGATGCAAGAAATATATCTCAAGATTAATGACAGCAATATCTATTTGAATTTCCGACCAATACAGGTATGCAAGAAATATAACGCCATCAGTGGCCTAGCTTAGAACAATGCAATGGCTCAGAACTTCAATTAATCTATCTCAAGATTTTCAATCAACACATATATCATTAATGATTCAAATAATTACATGAAAATAGAGACAAAATTATTACCGTTTCTTGGTTCTTGCCTTTGCCTGTGTTGTTATTGCCATCCTGGGCGGCCTGCCTGTTGAGGCCGCCGTCGTCCTGGCCACCGCGGCCACGGCCGCCGCCCTTCAAGCCGCGCCCATCGGTGCAGGTCCACGCCCGTTGCCCAGGGCGGGCATCTCTTCCTCTTCCTCGCAGGGGGCTAAGCCACCACGCCCAGTCATGGGTGCCGACGGATTGAAGGGAGCACGACCGGCTGCAGAGGTGAGCGACCTTTGCGCAGCATGGGCGGAATCCAAAATCGAACTGGATGGAGGAGTTGAGGAAGAAAACGAGGGATTTAGAGGAGGGTCGCCGGTGGCCTCCATTCTCTCCGGCGGCGGCGCTAGGGTTCGAGAAAGAGGGCGGCGGCGCGGGTGGAATGAGGACGAGATGATGCGAGGGATGTCGGGGTGTTTTAAGCTCCGTTCGTTTGGCTTATCAGCCACCACAAAAGCAAGATCTTTCTCTCGTGAACAAACCAACCATCAAGAATAACCAAGAAGATTTTCTCTCAAGACAAACCAAAGACTACCATCACCAGCTGCCCAAACGAACAGATCGTTAATTTGTTCTGAACCGGTGTGTAACTATTGACATTGGTAATTGTCCACCAACTCCATAGAAAGTCTGAAACATGGGTTTTTGGAGCACCCCTCGAGGTACTAGAAAAAGTTGGATCTGCTCCCCCTGCTGCAATTTTTTCCCGGATCTGGAGTAACCGAAGCTCAACGTGTTTGGCAGAAAAAATTCAGAGTTTGTGGAGTGGACCTGTTTTGGCTGCTCCGAAGTGCTGCCAAACAGGCCTATCTGATGCCAAAGAAGGAATGGAGTAATTTTGAATGACGTGTAAAGAATGAGTTGTATTTCTGAATTGCACAAAGGGAATGTTTTCCACATAACGTGGGAGTAGACGAGAGTAGCGCGGCCACGGCACACAGGTCTACGTAGACTACGTGCGTGCGGTCTGCGGAGCGCGGACGGACATGCGCATCGGCTTCGGCTACAGGTAAAACATGACGAACAGTGAAGCAATTCTGTCCTCCTTTACCCTGTTTTTTACTGGCTGAGCCAAAACCACCAGCTTTTACTGCATCAAAGATTCCCTACACATTTTTTATAATGCAAGATGCCCTAATAGTGACTTGATGCAGTGCAACAACAAACAAAGTACAAGCTGCACAATCATGGCGATTTGCGACGTCAAGTTTGATGTCATCGCAACATGCTCTGCATTACTGCGATGTGACTAGCGAGCTGCGACCGACCCAGCCACCCAGGATTAGTGATAACTGTGTGTCCACCCATGGAGGGTGTCACAGGGCACTAATGGCGGCCAACGACTTTACCTTTATTGCATCGGTAATGATAATAGTTAGTAAAGAAAAACGTTTAGAACAGTGACACGGTCTCCAAAGTGCAACTTTGACTTCCTATTTTTAAAAAATAATTATTAAAAACTAACATATGTATACTTTTATGAACGTATTTTACAAGACAAATCTACTCATGTAGTTTTCACATTTCCAAACTCAACAACTTAAAAGTTATTCATGATTTATATTTCAAATGTTTGACTCAAATCTTGTCCAAAACGTTTTCTTTTACCAAACCGGAGGGAGTAGTACTAGTTATATACTCCGTAGTTAGCTGACGTAGAGGTGAAAGATAAGGAAAAAAAGTATTTTACATTGCTGGATTCACATGCTCATCTCACATATTCTTGAACTACGTGAAATAGATAGACTATTTGATCGTCGATAGTACTATTCTCTATCGACTATTCTCTCTTTTACTTGTACTTGCCCATGTGATAATACCTAGCCAAATAGTGGGTCATTGCGACCAGTGCATTTGACATTCAGCTGGCCGGTAGGGCCATCTGCCGGCCACTCAGTGACAAGACAACGACCTGTCAGCCCTATTGTTGGTACCCTCGCCTACCCGGCCCAGCCGGCCGCATTCCAGCTGTACTCTCATATTCAACTTTCGCTAATCAACTCTTGCAAGACCTTTTTATGAATGGATCGTACTACTCCGAGCCAGACGGCACATGATGAACATATTATACGATGATACGAGTATATATGCCAAAAGAAACGTACGAATTGGCCACAGTAAACAATATACACTCCTTTGGTTGTTCCTCGTACTACGCATTATCGATGCACATGAAATCAAAAGTTTGTCACAATGTAATGCATCATCAAAATGTTTTACTCCCTCTGTATCGAAATATTTGTCGTCATTGATTTTTTTCACAACTTTGACAATTCGTCTTATTCAAAAAATTATGCTGGTATCATTTACTTTGCTTGCTACATACTTTATTATTGTAGGTATTTTAAATTTGACTTATCCTTTTACACATTTGGGATAATTAATTTTTTGAATAAGACGAATGTTAGAGAGCGCAGCGGGATCCGGCCCGGGAATTTATACCATGTGTCGGTGTCTCAACAGGCCTAGGTCTAACGGAGTCCACAACAACAAGAACATGGGCCTAACTCAACCCAAAAGACTAGCCTGATGGGTGAGGACAATTTCCGATGAGGGACTAATCCAACAATCTCCCCCGTCACACATCGAACCTAACTCTTCCATCACATGACAACCCATGTGCACAACTTGGAAGTTACGGAGATATTAACGGGCCTCCCCTGTCAACGTGTGACCCAGAGATATTTTCACATATTTTCCCAACCTTCGGCTCTGATACCACTTGTTAGAGAGCGCAGCGGAATCCGGCCTGGGAATTTATACCTATGTGCCGGTGTCTCAACAGGCCTAGGTCTAACGGAGTCCACAACAACAAGAACATGGGCCTAACTCAACCCAAAAGACTAGCTTGATGGGTGAGGACTGCCCCCACCTTTATGTTGTGTTCCCCACAATCAATTTCCGATGTGGAACTAATCCAACAATAAATGGTCAAAATTGGAAGAAAAAGTCAACGACGACCAGTATTTCGATACAGAGGGAGTACCTGGCTAACTGTAGTTAGGTCAAAATGTTATAATTATACACCCAATCTCCTTTCAGTTCAGTGCTAGGCTTAGCCAAAATTGGTTGTGGCTCATACACGAATACACGATTTGAAATTAAAAGCTCAAACGACCAATGCAGTTTAGATTCCGAACCTTTTTTCTATGCTCATATGTTTGTCCAATCTTATATTCTCGGAGGTCAAGATTGTAATAATAATTGATAAGTTTTTTAAAAACATATAAAGCATATAATAACATCAATTTTTAGGAAGTGAGCGTAGCTCACCTTATTAGTTAGTAGGGTGGGAGGGGGGGGGGGGACTCGTGCTTGTGGGCTTGTTTGCTTCTTGCATGTGGTTCGCTGCCTGCTTCAGGCAGCATCCTCAAGAGTCAAGACGTAGATTTCGTCAGCATAGGGCTATGAAATGTGATCGCTTTCGTTTTTTATAGAAGAGATATACAAGTGTCGGGGACAGCCCTAGAGGTCCCCTTAAACAACGGGGAAACCCTCACTTAAAACCCGCAACAAATCCAAAACACAATTTGCCTAACCATGCAGGAAACGGTCCACGCCGCAGGGACGCCGACGGCCCATCGAGGCGGCCCTCTTAGAGATCCCCTCGAGCAGGCTCCGCCTCGCTCGAGGATGCGCGCCCCCTCGGGCGGGCTCCGCCCCGCTCGAGGGGTAGCACTTCCCTCGA
This sequence comes from Cenchrus americanus, assembly GCA_947561735.1. Classification (NCBI taxonomy): domain Eukaryota; kingdom Viridiplantae; phylum Streptophyta; class Magnoliopsida; order Poales; family Poaceae; genus Cenchrus; species Cenchrus americanus. The sequence continues at coordinate 22,870,962 of OX387241.1, read as the reverse complement.
GCGGGCTCCGCCTCGCTCGAGGGCTCGCTCCCCCTCGAGCGAGGGTTCCGCTTCGCTCGAGGGTGCGTCCCGCCCTCGACCGGGGTCCACCACGCTCGAGGGCGCCCCTCACGCGTGCGCCGGCCCCCGTACACGGGTATTTAACGCCCGACACCGGCGGGACGGCGCCATCATGCGCCGGGGCTCACGCCCCGGTGCCGCCGCACCAACTCCCCGGGGAGGAGCCCATCCCATCACCGTGGGGAGGGACCGTGCGCCGCGCGGCCGGTGTCGACCCGTGACGCCGCGCGCCGCTCCAAAGACGGCTAACGCGCCGAGCCCTCGAAGGGGGGCCGACGCACCCTCGATTCACTTTCTTGTGACCCCGCAGGTTAGGGTGGAGGCGCTAGGCCGGTGGAACACCATCCCCGCCACCGTAACGGCGTGGCCGCCGTCCCCGCGCGTGCGTGCGCACGCCGTGCGCCGTAGCAACAACCCCAACACCGTGGAGCGCGTCGGGGAAGGGACGCCGCTTTACCTACTCATGTGCCTCGTACGTGCCAACGTCGCACCTCCCTCGAGCCTATCAGAGGACATCGCCATCATCTGCCGCCCTTCTACCCTCGAACCGCCACTGTTCGGGTACAAGGTAGGCCATCATGGCCAGACCGCTGCGAGGATCGTCCGGACGGCCGCCCACTCTACAGCATAGCACGTCGTGCTTCTCCACGTAGCTAGATAGCGCGGCACGCATGTAATCCGCCTCCCCCTTGATCGATAAAAGGGGGGGCGAACCCCCCAGCCACAGGGGAGACAGACAGGAACTCTCCGCACACCACGTACTCATTCTCCAATTCTCCCACAATATCTTCAGCCACTTCTCCAGGGACTTGGAAGCCACGCTTCCTCTCCCGCCTTGCTTGTAGCGGCGCCCCCACTACGAGCACCCCGGTCTGCCGAGCAATACAAGTGCCTTGAGCACGCCTCTGCCGGACGTACGGCCCCCTCGGCCGGAACCAGGATAAATCCCGTGTCTCTTATTTCTTAGCATCGACCATTGAGGGATAGACCTCGGCGCTTTCTACTGGTTAGTGTCGGGACCATATTCCGCACCGACGCTGGCGCCCACCGTGGGGCCATCGAGCGCCTAAGGTCATTTCGTCAACTCCCTCCATGGTGATCCGCACTGAGTACCGTGGTACACGCTACCGCATGGGTAGCTCGGACCCCCTCCCCGGCCGGGTTCGAAATTCGCTTCGGGGACCCGAACTTTCAGGCCACGGGGAACGAGCTATCTCATGCGCCTCACCAACCGTGAGGAGCCCCGCGCGCGGCGCCAAGCCGGGGGTCGGGCTCCGCCCCCGCCGCACGCACCATCACGGCGCGAGCGCCCGCAGCACGGATGCCACGAGCCCGTCGACGCCACGACGCCGTCGTCGCTGCGGGGCGGCGTTCGCGCCGGGCGCGGTCCCGAGCGGCGGCAGCCGATCGCGCCGCCACTCAACGCGGCGCGCCCGCCGTCACGACCGCCACCACCCCCGGCGGGACGGCGCACGGTCTCCGACCGCGCATCCCCATCGGGCTGCGTGGCGCTACGTCGGCCTACAACGCCAACGTCAATACCACGATGCGCAGGGTTCCACCGGCCGCCACGTCTTCGTCGCCAGGGACCCCGGCGCCTCAGCAGGGGACGAATCGTCCCTGGGCTCCGTCGACGCGTTGCCACCCGCCAACCGCCACGGGTACGCGGAGTGGGACTTCTCCGGCGTGCCAGACCCAGTTGTGTTCCGGCGTTTCCTAGACGCTACGGACTACTGGTTCGGCTGCTCCGACGACTCCAGCACCGGGAGTTACGATCCCGCGCGGGAGTGCTACGCCGTCATCACCAACGACCCGGCCAATGCCGCCGGCGCGGCAGGCGCCGGAGATGGGGAAGTCACGCCTGCCCCGGGGATCACCACGCGCCTGGCCACGGGGCCAAGCGCTCCCGCCGGGGGCCGACGCCGACGCGCGGTGGCCCAAGCCCGCGAGCTCGAGGCCAAGCCGGCGGAGGAATACGGATGGTGCGGGCGCCGCGCCTCAATGGCGGGGGAAGCCTCCGCGCGCGGCGAACGCGCACGGGAGCCGGGCCGACGAGTCCGCGACCGCATCAACACCGTCCCCAACGTTGACAACGCGGACGCGCCCCCGCGGCGAGCCAAAAGCTCATCGCCGCCGCGACGCCGCCGCGGGCCATGCGCGCACCCTCGACCCCCGAGGCTCGAGACCCGCACCGCGAGGTGCAAACTCTCATCGAGCAAGCGGCCGTCCGGCGGGCCGAGAGCTCGGCCTCACGCATCCGCCAACGGGGGGGATGCGCGGACGACGAAGCCGCACCGGGAGGCGAACCCTCGGTGCACGCGGGGGGACCGGCGGGGCGACCCGCCGACCAAGGACGCACGCCGGCCAAGGAGCGGCTCCTCGACGCACGCAGGCGCCGGATGGCGACGCCCGCAACGTCATCAACGCCGGACGCACCGGCGAGGCGGACGCACGAGCGGCGGTGGGCTACCACCCCCGACGGGGCGGACGCTACGACGGCGGCGAGGACCGCTCCCCGACGCCGAGCCCCCCGGGCACCCGTGTGTTCGGCGGGAGATCCGCGCGGCGGCGTTCCCCCCAACACTTCCGCCAACCCTCGACCATCGTCAAGTACAACGGGGAGACGGACCCCCGCGTGTGGCTCAACGACTACCGCTTGGCTTGTCGACCGGGCGGGGCCACCGCCGACGAGGTCATCATCCGCAACTTGCCCCCGCATCTCGGCGACGCGGCCGGACATGGCTCGAGCACTTGCCCGCTAGCCAAATCCACAACCGGGACGATCCGGTCCGCACGTTTGTGGGCAACTTCCGGGGGCACGTACGTGCGCCCGGAAATTCGTGGGACCCGCGCTCCCGCACACGAGGCCCGACGAGTCGCTGCGGGACTTCATACGGCGCTTCTCCAAGCGCTGCACTGAGCTCCCCAGCGTGGCGCAGTCCGAGATCGTGCACGCCTTCCTCGAGGGCACCACGTGTCGGGACCTCGTGCGGGAGCTGGGGCGCAGCCCGCCTGCGGACTCCAACGAGCTGTTCGACATCGCCACCAGCTTCGCATCCGGAGAAGAGGCCGTGGGGGCGATCTTCGACGGCAAGAAGGGCAAGCGCTCGGAGGACGCGCCCGCGGAGAGCAGCAAGTCCAAGGAACCCCACCGCAACGACAAGCGGGGCAAGAAGGGGAAGAAGCCGCGCCGCGAGGCGCGCGAGCGAGGGGCGCGACGGCGGCAATGCCGAGGCCCTTGTCGTTGACCCGGCTCGACGGGGCCCTCGACCGGCCCCTCGAGGCCCGGGGGTGTTCGACGACATGCCGAAAAAGCCATGTCCTTACCACAAGACCCCGAGTGAACCACACCCTTGAGCAAGGGCGATATGCTCAAGAAGTTCTATGGCCGTGCCGCCGCGAAGGAGGCAGAGGCCAAGAAAGACGGAGGCGATGGCGACGCGAGCGGCTTCCCCGCCGTCGAAAACGTGTTCCTCATCTTTGGGGGCCAACCGTCGACATGTCGACCCGCCGCCGCAAGAAGGAGCGGCACAAGGTCCTCGCCGCGGAGAGGGCGCCTCCGTCCTTCCTCAATTGGTCGGAGGACGCCATCACCTTCACCGGGAGGACCACCCGAACCGCGTCCCCAACCGGGCCGCACCCGCCGGTGGTCGACCCCATCATCGGGAACGCTCGGTTCTCGAAGGTCCTCATGGACGGAGGCAGCAGCCTCAACATCCTCTACGCGCATACGTTGCGCTTGATGGGGATCGGGCCGGGACCGGTGCGGCCCCGTTGACGGTGAAAATCCGTCAACCTAGCCATGAGTTTACCTTCGGTGTTGGCATTAGTTTTATACCTTATCCATTGGTACTAACCCCCGTGGTATAACAAGTTCACGTGTGCATGTCGGTTTTGGAGTTTAATGTTTATGCAGGGTTTTAGTGTTGAATGCAAGACTTTCGGGACAAGTTCATCAAGCACCTCATGACAAGATCTTGAAGCCCCGAACAAGTCATGCAATGAAGCAAAATTAACTCCAAGAAGCCGGGGACTTGATCCGAGAAGACGACGGACTCCGGGGACCCGACCGTAAAAGTGCCGAATCTTGCAAGACAAGGAGTTGAGTCCAATTCGGAGAGAAACCGACGACATGGACCCACATGCGAAGGGGGGAACATCCAGAAGCAAGGGAACCGACGTGGGGCAAAGGAGCCCACGGGGCCGGGCCTAAATGGGCCCGGGCCGGCCGGCCCGGTCCGGTCGGCCTGTGCCCATTTTGGGCCCAAACGTGCTCTCCTTTGCCCTAGCCGCCAATCGGGCTATTTATAGTCCCCCGACCGAGAGCCACGGGGAGAAGATTTCGTCTTCGGCCGCCGAGGAGCAAGAGAAGAGAGGGACACCATGTCGGAGAGGAGAGGGTCGAGCTAGTTGACTAGGGTTTCCCTAGCCGACGTGGGAACCTTGCATGGAAGACCACGTCGGAGTTCCCGGAGCTAGAAGCAAGATCAAGGAAGGATCCCGGTGGTGATCTTGTGTATGTATCATTGTCATAGTTGAATTATCAAGTTGAATCTTTTCTTAGCGATTAAGTGTTTCCTCGAAGATTTCGTTTTTCGATCGGCTTTGCTTATTCCAATTCTATTCGTACGATAGATTACATAGGGTGTTCTTGTAGCCGCGGTGGCTAGAGGTACACGCCGGATCTTCCGAAAGAATCTCGACTTGTCTTTTGACTCGCCCTAAGCTCCCCGCATGAATAGGGATACGTTGTGACAGAACGGGGGTCTCGAAAGGCGGATGTTTTCGGATTTGGACGGGAAACCACGATTTAAAGAGGCTTCTATTAAGATTCGATTTGCTACTTCTTCTCTTGCTTGGAACTTCAACAAAAGGCTTACCCCGATCCCTCTAGATCGGTTTATCTACCTAATCTTACTTTGTTTCTCCGGTCTTTAGTAGATTAGATTTATCTTTGTTTTGTGTTCTTATCTAGATGCATTAGGGTTTCTCCTTTACCAAAGATTGAAGTTATTTGGCTTTACTAGATCAACTCTTGCGTCACACATTTGTTCCACGGATTCGATACCTTGGGTTCACCACTCGAGGGAAGAAGGGTCCCTTGACTACGACGGGAGACTTGTACGCTTGCGAGTCACGAACGAACTTTGATACAATTATTAACCGTCAACAAGCCCCTTTTTCTGGCGCCGTTGCCGGGGAACAAGTGATCAAGATTTGATTTTTTATTGCTTTTTTTTGTAATTTTCAGTACTGATTTTGTTTTATTTTTGCATCTATTAAATTTTGATCATCCTCAAAATACATCTAATCTAGTTTGTCTAACTCTAGTCTTTATAGATTTGTTTTGTTTTCTAGTTTTTTTTTTGCATACTTTGTTTATTGCTAACCCTAACCGGAGATGGTTGGCTACCTCTCCAAGAAACCCAAGCTTTTTTGTGGATGATCCGAGAAAACTTTACGGGCAAAGGTGACATGCAACACAAGCTAAAGGGGTGGAAACCCTAGATTCAAAAGTTGAAGTCGAAGGACCGTCGAAATCTCCAAGGGAATCACCGCCTCCAAGTCCAAAGGAAGATCAACCTCAACCACCGGAGCGCTGCGCACCCCGGACATCGTTGATCTACCTATCATAAACCTTCAAGACGCCGGGAGGCCTTTCAAGATCAAAGTCTCAACTATCCGCATGACGATTGCGAGAGCCGAATGCATACGAGTCGGATTCCTTGAGTGGCATATCGGTTTACTTAAGAGGAGGATGGAGAAGATGGAGATGGAGAAAGAAGCTCAACACCTAAAGGCCGCCGAAGCAAGATCCTCATGCAAGGAGTGTGTGGAGTATGACCATGTCCGAGGTAACCCCGATTTAATGCAAGTTCGTAGATTCAAGTTTTGGGTTCTCTTTGTGCACAATTCAAGGACTTGATGGACGAGCAAGCTAAGATCAACAAGGACGCCGTCACTAAGTTCGAGGCTATGGAGAAAATATTGAAGAATTTAGATGGCAAGGTGACGGAGGTCGGAAGCTCTATACGTGAAGTGTTCGTCGTGATGAAGATGCTAGACGCAAGTGGGACAACTTGCCGGCGTCCGATGGGGTAACAAAGAAGAATTTCAGAGACAACTCCAAGGTCCCAAGACGGCGATGGCTACTCAAGCTCATTCGGAGTAAAAGATCACAACCAAAGACCGGAGTTCGAGATGCCGAGCCACAAGGAAGTTGTTGCATCCGTCAAGACCAAAGGACAAAGCCACCGTGAAGACCAAAAAAAAATGACTAAGCCAAAATGGGTACCCAAGATTGCAACGCCCGCAAAGGGCGTTGATCCGGAGTAATCAAGTGAAGAAGTCTAGCTATAGACTATAAACGAAGCGCTAGGCGGGGAGGCAACCCGTTTCGTCGAGTCAAGAATAAGCTACGGGAGGACAACCCGATTCCAGGTTTTTCGAGTATTTTTAATAATTTAGTTTTTGAGTTTTATTACACAAAGACATTAGACTTAGAAGTGGTTGAACAATATTAGAGACATAATTCTTGATTGAATGTTTGCTTTATCATAAACCCTTTGCATGAACCCTCCTATGTGCTTGTTTGATTCTTTTCTTTTCGAGAAACCCTCAACCAAATAATTTCAGAACCTTAACTCAACCTTTCACCCTCATTATGGTGCTGAGGTTGACTTATTTTTCATGCTAAAACCACACGAGTAGAGCCACGATTTATGTTTAAGTGTTAATAAAATTCAGCACGTGGTAGGACTCGCGTGAACCTAGAAATCAAAGCTTTTGGTTGGTTCTAAAAATCTTTATCCTTGGTTTCTCTAGGATTAGAATTTTTCTAAGCCTATTCTAATTTTGTTTTATTCAAAATCTTTCTTATTTAGCCAAAATTAGAACCTAAACCTATGCCCCCATGATCAAGCCGGGAAAATGTCCGCTCTCAACCAATGAAGGCAAACTATACCGGTGAGACCGACATCGACGTAAAAAGAAAATATTTTCGACTTGCATTTGTTTTTAATGGTTTAAAAACTTCTCTAAAATTATGTTCGAGCTCTTGCATGGCTCTGAAAAATATTTTAAATTTCGAATTAGAGGAGTGCTTAACCTTAAACACACCTTAATGGAGGCAATCTAGTAATCATGCATGCACCATAGGATTCCCTTTCATCAACTTTCACCAATTCCACATGCAAAGGACAAGCATGGAGGGCAGCAAGCATCAACTTTGTAGGAATTTCATGGTGGCATGTGAAGCAAGTGGAGCTAGGGAGCATGGACATGACCCAAAACATGAAGCATCAAGTGGAAGGACCAAGGAGTGGACGAGAGCGTTTGGGCGGTGCAACTCGTGGAGCACGCGGGCGGGGAAAGTTGCGAGAGGTGAAATGATCGTGCTAGAAGAAAGACGAGACGGGGAGGAGCACCGAGGCCGGCCTCACCTACATAAGGAGCCCCCCCCGCTCCCGTTTTCTGCGAGCAAGCTTCCCTCTCCTTCCTTTGTTTGTGTGTTCAAGTTTGTGTGCTCAAAACCTCCGTAGACATAGCCAACCTTCCCAAGCTTGATGACTCAAGAAAAAAAAATCCACATCCTTAATCCACTCAAAGTCCACATCCGAATCAAAGAGTTTAAGTGCCTAGTTACCGGTTGCAACCCGGAGTTTTAGTTGAAGAAAAGAGTGCAAGCATGTAAGAAAACCACAAGTCTCTTCTCCAAGATGAAGAGTTCGTCATCATCCAAGCCGTCATCAACCACGTCTTCGAGAAGGCACTCGGTTTCCGAGTCTCCCGGAGCATGGAGACGGATACGGCACCACCGAGAAGGAACGATGCTCTCCTCCTTGGTGGTATGAGGGCTGCAAGAAGCACTTCCATGAGGTTCACCGAACCTCGTGGGCACACGGAGGAGCAGCCCGCGCCACCACGACGATCGACTCGCTCAACCGCACCACCTCCTTACACCCCGACACACTCTTCGTACGGCTTCATCATCTTGTCGGCGGAGGAGGAGGAGAGGCTCGCCAATCTTGAGAAGAGGCTTGTGCCGAACGTCGAGTTCGACGACCAAGCACTCTACACCTTGGGTTTTTGCACCGACATATACTATATGTTGGGGCACCTCGGATGGGTGCGGTTCTCCAACGGAGTATCGGTGGACACCCACTTGGGGTTCGCCTTGGAAATTTTAATGACTATTGCACCTATCCTTGATGATGGGGTGCAAAGCTTGTCATTCCGTTTGGAGGGAGTCCAACAAGTGGTTCCCTACGAGCACGTTAGGGAGCTGCTTGGATTCCACAAGGGAGCTCCGGAGAAAGTTGACGTGCCACCCGCATGTTAGCGGGATCTCCGGAGAAGCCCATCAACAACGCAATTGCATCCGCAACCCCATTATCCGGATATTTCACTCTTGGATGTGCAAGAGGATATTGGGGAGGATGAAGGAGACAAAGGTGACCGACACAGAGTTGAATTGGCTATACTCGGCTTTAATTGCCAGGCAGCCAATAGACCCCTTTTACCTAATGATCAACCGTTGGTGTTGTGAAGCAACATCGGGGGCGGGTAATATTGGTTCGGGGTGTTACCTCTCCATGTTGGCCTTTTCCTTGCGGCCGGGGATCGCAAGAAACCCCGACCACCTTTTGCGTGGTACCTCTCTCGGCATTGAGTATTTGCGGCAAGGCAAATACATTAGCGGAGATGAGAGAGGAGGTTATCGGTTGGCCATTGTGAACCTACCTCTTCCCAACGAGAGGCTTAGGCTTTTCGATGAAGGGAGAGAAGATTGGTTGGAAGAGGGACTACTTGTCCCCGCAAGGAAGAACAAGAGAGGAAGAATCGTAGAGTAGGGAACATCCTCCGCACAAGCGAGTGGAGCACAACCCAATGTGCAACCATTCGGCGGGGTCCCTCCTCCGCCAAGTTATTACGGAGGGCCACAAGAGCAAGCATGGGGGGGTGGTGCACCGGTACCCCCACAAAATTATGTTGTGCCCAACGCTAACTTCGCGGAGTCCTACGCTCATCATCCCCAACCACAACAAAGCATGGCAATTATTGGAGGGTTTGCTGCAAGTAACGCTCAAAACATCGCAGCCATCCAAGCTAACGCAGCTCAACTTGGTGAAGGCAATGCAAATATTGCCTTTGAACTTGGACGCCTTCACCTTGTGGAGCCAAATCAATTCGTCGTAGGGAATGTCCAATCATATTACGAGCAAGGGTATTATTATCAAGATCATCAACATCAACCACCGGCGGAGGGCTAGAAGATTTAGGAATTTTAGTTTTCTTTTCTTTTCTTTTTCTCTCGTAATTTTCAGCTTTTGCTTATGTGTGTTTGCGTAGTATTTTCTGTTTTTATTTAAATTTCAGCAAGCATGTTTGTTTATTTTCAGTTTGTATTTCAACTTGATGTCACCATTAATAAAGACACCACCTTGATTATATCATTGGAAAAGTTACAAAATTCGTGCCATGATGATATATGATTAAAATTGCAGCTTTGTTCATCTTTGTAATTGATTTATGCATGTTTAAGCTAGTGCTCTCTTAAAAATACAGATCTGAATTTATTTAAATGCTAGCTTAATTTTCAGCGGAGGTTATGATTAAAATAAAGACCCATAGTGTTTTATGTGCTCTCAAGTTATTAACAGATTAAAGATGTCTTTTATGCTCAAAAATATCGCTAACCTTGTCACAAATATCACTTGTGTGTTGCTCAACCTATCCAAAGCCTTATATATATTTGAGTGCATAAACCTTAGTGTACAAGATTTATTTTTGAGTGAGTTATTGCAGGCCATGATTTCTCTGGCCCGAGACTAAGAAGCTGGTCATTCCATTTTTGCATATCTATCTTTTTGCTAGCCTTTTATCCGTGCATTGTGTATCCCCGCATAGGTGATCTCACAAACTTCGCCGGATATCCACCCTTAAACCAAATATCTTTTTTTTTGTGATTACCTCCTTGACCACAACCTATCGTTGAGAATGGATCATCAATTCAAGGAAGATCGCAAGACGGTGCCAACGTTGAAGATTTCAAGTATCTCTCCAAGGAAAAATATTTCCGGTACCTACCTTATTTTTCGCCTCTTTGCTCGAGGACGAGCAACGTCTAAGCATGGGGGAGGAGGTAGGTACGGTGCAGTTTTAGAGTTAAAAGGGGAATATTTTTTTTAAAAAAATGATGATGAAAGAAAAAAATCCAGCGATACTCATGACTTTCAAGGTATAAAAAAATCAAAACTTCGTTGTGGAAGTCATGGGCTGAATATATGACGAGGAAAAAAATGAATGAATGAAAGAAAGAAAAGAATGAGAAATATGAGAAAGAAAAAAAATGTGCGTAAAGTAAATTCCCTAGCTCTCTAAAAGTGCATTCAAGGCTTCAAGTTAAAAAGATCCATTCTCATCTTCCAACCATGTGCAATCCGATAACGAGGACTTCCTTTGTGCCTCGGGATCACTCTTTGCCATTTGCACATGTCCACTTATCTAAAAGTGTGTGTATTTTTCTCTTTCCCCTCCTTGATTCAACATTATTTTCCAATGACCTTTTTGACGAGTCTCGGTAAGACCATGAGAAGCTTGTCTTGTTTTGACAACATCTCATTTATAAAATCTTGTTAGGACTAAACTTTCCCAAAGCTCCATATAAAGCCTACCACATATATATGAGAGGGAAAGGAGTAGAATATATAGGCTTGAGAGACAAGTGAGATGAGAGTTTATGAGCAATACACGAGATGATTTAAATTTGTGAATTTGGTTTAGCTTTTCTTTATCTCGTTCTTTATTTCAAAAATTCGAGATTTATTTAAAACTTTGTGAGCATGTTAATACTTATGGGATAAGCTTAACAAGAATCTACCCTCCGTAGAGATGAAGGCTAGTACATTATGGAACTTTAATGAATTAAAATTTTGAGAGCATTATGTTTTCTCATGTGTAATCAAGTGCAAAGTTTAAACACCGTTTAGCAATGATGATATCCATCGAAGGCTTACTCGAGGACGAGCAAGGTTTAAGCATGGGGGAGATGTTGACGGTGAAAATCCGTCAACCTAGCCATGAGTTTACCTTCGGTGTTGGCATTAGTTTTATACCTTATCCATTGGTACTAACCCCCGTGGTATAACAAGTTCACGTGTGCATGTCGGTTTTGGAGTTTAATGTTTATGCAGGGTTTTAGTGTTGAATGCAAGACTTTCGGGACAAGTTCATCAAGCACCTCATGACAAGATCTTGAAGCCCTGAACAAGTCATGCAATGAAGCAAAATTAACTCCAAGAAGCCGGGGACTTGATCCGAGAAGACGACAGACTCCAGGGACCTGACCAGAAAAGTGCTGAATCTTGCAAGACAAGGAGTTGAGTCCAATTCGGAGAGAAACCGACGACATGGACCCACATGCAGAAGGGGGGAACATCCAGGAAGCAAGGGAACCGACGTGAGGCAAAGGAGCCCACGGGGCCGGGCCTAAATGGGCCCGGAGCCAGCCGGCCGGCCCGGGTCCGGTCGGCCCAGCCCATTTTGGGCCCAAACGTGCTCTCCTTTGCCCTAGCCGCCAATCGGGCTATTTATAGTCCCCCGACCGAGAGCCACGGGGAGAAGATTTCGTCTTCGGCCGCCGAGGAGCGAGAGAAGAGAGGGACACCATGTCGGAGAGGAGAGGGTCGAGCTAGTTGACTAGGGTTTCCCTAGCCGACGTGGGAACCTTGCATGGAAGACCACGTCGGAGTTCCCGAGCTAGAAGCAAGATCAAGGAAGGATCCCGTGGTGATCTTGTGTATGTATCATTGTCATAGTTGAATTATCAAGTTGAATCTTTTCTTAGCGATCAAGTGTTTCCTCGAAGATTTCGTTTTTCGATCGGCTTTGCTCATTCCAATTCTATTCGTACGATAGATTACATAGGGTGTTCTTGTAGCCGCGGTGGCTAGAGGTACACGCCGGATCTTCCGAAAGAATCTCGACTTGTCTTTTGACTCGCCCTAAGCTCCCCACATGAATAGGGATACGTTGTGACAGAACGGGGGTCTCGAAAGGCGGATGTTTTCGGATTTGGACGGGAAACCACGATTTAAAGAGGCTTCTATTAAGATTCGATTTGCTACTTCTTCTCTTGCTTGGAACTTCAACAAAAGGCTTACCCCGATCCCTCTAGATCGGTTTATCTACCTAATCTTACTTTGTTTCTCCGGTCTTTAGTAGATTAGATTTATCTTTGTTTTGTGTTCTTATCTAGATGCATTAGGGTTTCTCCTTTACCAAAGATTGAAGTTATTTGGCTTTACTAGATCAACTCTTGCGTCACACATTTGTTCCACGGATTCGATACCTTGGGTTCACCACTCGAGGGAAGAAGGGTCCCTTGACTACGACGGGAGACTTGTACGCTTGCGAGTCACGCACGAACTTTGATACAATTATTAACCGTCAACAAGGCCCAGCACGAAGCCATTCCATGGCATTGCGCGGCAAGCAGCGGTGTCCGGCCCCTCGGGCAGATCGACCTGCCAGTTTGGTTTGGCACCCCAAAGAACTTCCGCAAGGAGATCCTCACCTTCGAGGTGGTGGGGTTCGAGGGGGCCTACCACGCAATACTTGGGCGACCCTGTTACGCCAAATTCATAGAGGTCCCCAATTATACCTACCTGAAGATGAAGATGCCGGGACCAAACGGCGTCATCACCGTCGGCTCATCCATTGAGCACGCGTTCGACTGCGACGTCGAGTGCATGGAACACGCAGAGGCACTGGCGCTGGATGAAGCGCTGGTGAACACGTTGGAGAAGATGGTCAACGACGACCTCGACTCCGCCGCCAAGCACGCCGGCACCTTCGAGGCCGCGGAGCAGACCAAGGGGGTCCCCCTCGACCCTTCAGCCCCCGAGGGCAAGGCGTTGAGGGTCAGCTCCACCCTCGACCCCAAATAGGAAGTGGTGCTCGTCGACTTCCTCCGCGCCAACGTCGACATCTTCGCGTGGAGCCCCTCGGATATGCCAGGCATCCCGAGGGAAGTCGCCGAGCACTCCCTTGACATCCTGCCAAACGCCCGCGCCGTGCAGCAACGGCTCCGCCGCTTCGACGAGGAGCGGCGACGGGCAATCGGAGTGGAGCTACGGAAGCTTCTCGAGGCCGGATTCATCAAGGAGGTGTTCCACCCAACGTGGCTGGCAAACCCCGTGCTTGTAAAGAAAAAGAATGGGAAGTGGCGGATGTGTATAGACTACACTAGTCTTAATAAAGCATGTCCTAAAGTTCCTTTTCCTTTGCCACGCATTGATCAAATCGTTAATTCAACGGCTGGGTGCGAATTGCTTTGCTTCCTTGATGCCTATTCCGGTACCACCAAATAAAGATGAAAGAGTCCGACCAGCTCGCGACTTCATTCATCACACCGTTCGGGACGTTCGCTACGTCACGGTGCCGTTTGGCCTCGAAACGCGGGTGCAACGTACCAGCGTTGCATGCAGCACGTTTTTGGGGATCACATCGGGTGGACGGTCGAAGCATACGTGGACGACATCGTCGTAAAGACCGAGAAGGCGGACGACCCGGGCCGGCGACCTTGCCGTCGCGTTCGGCCGCCTACGGGCCAATGGGGTCAAGTTAAACCCCGAAAAGTGTGTCTTTGGAGTGCCGCGAGGCATGCTCCCGGGATACATCGTCTCCCGGCCGGGGAATCGAGGCCAACCCCTGAAAAGGTTGCGGCCCTCGAACGGATGGGTCCGATCCGGGACCTCAAAGGGGTGCAGAAGGTGTTGGGGTGCCTCGCCGCCTTGAGCCGCTTCGTCTCGCGGCTCGGCGAGAAGGGCCTGCCCCTCTACCGCCTACTCAAGAAGCACGAGCGCTTCTCCTGGACTACCGAGGCCCAGGATGCGCTCGACAAGCTGAAGGCGTCTCTAACGCACGCCCCGATCCTCACGCCGCCGCAAGACGGCGAACCCCTGCAGCTCTACGTGGCCGCAACCACCCAGGTGGTCAGCGCCGTAATCGTCGTGGAGCGCACGGAGGAAGGGCACGCCTTGCCTGTACAGCGGCCGGTCTACTACATCGGCCGAGGTCCGTCGGACACGAAGACGCGCTACCCCCGGTGTCCGAAGTTGCCGTACGTGGTAGTCCTTGCGCGGCGTAAGCTCCGCCACTACTTCGAGGCCCACCCCGTCACGGTGGTTTCCTCCTTCCCACTAGGGGAGATCATCCGCAACCCCGACGCCGCGGGCAGGATCGCCAAGTGGTCCGTAGAGCTGATGGGCGAGACGCTCGCCTACGCCCCGCGCAAGGCCGTCAAATCCCAAATTTTGGCTGATTTCGTCGCTGAGTGGACGGATACGCAGCTACCGCCGCCGCGGATCCAAGCGGAGGCCGGACTCGTTCTTCGACGGCTTGGTGATGAAAACGAGGAGCGGGCGCGGGCTCGCTCTTCGTGTCACCCCTCGGGGAACACATGCGGTACGCGGTGCGCCTCCACTTCCCCACGTCTATGTTGACGGTTAATAATTGTATCAAAGTTCGTTTGTGACTCGCAAGCGTACAAGTCTCCCGTCGTAGTCAAGGGACCCTTCTTCCCTCGAGTGGTGAACCCAAGGTATCGAATCCGTGGAACAAATGTGTGACGCAAGACTTAATCTATTAAAGCCAAGTAACTTCAATATTCGATAAAAGACCTAATGCATCTAAGTAAAAGACACAAAACGAATCTAATCTACTAAAAACCGGAGAAAACAAAGTAAGATTGGGTAGATAAACCGATCTAGAGGGATCGGGGTAAGCCTTTTGTTGAAGTTCCAAGCAAGAGAAGAAGTAGCAAATCGAATCTTAATAGAAGCCTCTTTAAATCGTGGTTTCCCGTCCAAATCCGAAAACATCCACCTTTCGAGACCCCCGTTCGTCACAACGTATCCCTATTCATGCGGGGAGCTTAGGGCGAGTCAAAAGACAAGTCGAGATTCTTTCGGAAGATCCGGCGTGTACCTCTAGCCACAGCGGCTACAAGAACACCCTATGTAATCTATCTCGAGAATAGAATTGAAATAAGCAAAGCCGATCGAAAAACGAAATCTTCGAGGAAACACTTGATCGCTAGGAAAATATTCAACTTGATAATTCAACTATAACAATGATACATACACAAGATCACCACCGGGATCCTTCCTTGATCTTGCTTCTAGCTCCGGGAACTCCGACGTGGTCTTCCGTGCAAGGTTCCCACGTCGGCTAGGGGAACCCTAGTCAACTAGCTCGACCATCTCCTCTCCGAGATGGTGTCCCTCTCTTCTCTACTTCTCGGCGGCCGAAAACGAAATCTTCTCTCGCGTGGCTCTCGGTCGGGGGACTATAAATAGCCCGATTGGCGGCTAGGGCAAAGGAGGACGGATTTGGGCCCAAAATGGGCTCGGGCCGACCGGACGGGCCGGCCGGGCCCGGGCCCATTTAGGCCCGCCCCGTGGGCTCCTTTGCCCGAGGTCGGTTCCCTTGCTTCCTGGATGTTTCCCCCTTCGCATGTAGGTCCATGTCGTCGGTTTCTCTCCGAATTGGACTCAACTCCTTGTCTTGCAAGATTCAAGCACTTTTCCGGTCGGGTCCCCGGAGTCCGTCGTCTTCTCGGATCAAGTCCCCCGCTTCTTGGAGTTAATTTTGCTTCATTGCATGACTTGTTCAGGGCTTCAAGGTCTTGTCATGAGGTGCTTGATGAACTTATCCCGAAAGTCTTGCATTCAACACTAAATCCCTACATAAACATTAAACTCCAAAACCGACATGCACACGTGAACTTGTTATACCACGGGGGTTAGTACCAATGGATAAGGTATAAAACTCATGCCAACACCGAAGGTAAACTCATGGCTAGGTTGACGGATTTTCACCGTCAACATCTCCCCCATGCTTAAACCTTGCTCGTCCTCGAGTAAGCCTTTGATGGATATCATCATTGCCAAACAATGTTAAAACTTTGCACTTGATCACACATGAGAAAACATAATGCTCTCAAAATTTTAATTCATTAAAGTTCCATAATGTACTAGCCTTCATCTCTACGGAGGGTAGATTCTTTTTAAGCTTATCCCACAAGTATTAACATGCTCACAAAGTTTTAAATAGATCTCAGAATTTTTGAAATGAAGATCGAGATAAAGAAAAACTAAACCAAATTCACAAATTTAAATCATCTCGTGTATTGCTCATAAACTCTCATCTCACTTGTCTCTCAAGCCTATATATTCTACTCCTTTCCCTCTCATATATATGTGGTAGGCTTTATATGGAGCTTTGGGAAAGTTTAGTCCTAACAAGATTTTATAAATGAGGTGTTGTCAAAACAAGACAAGCTTCTCATGGTCTTACCGAGACTCGTCAAAAAGGTCATTGGAAAATAATGTTAATCAAGGAGGGGAAAGAGAAAAATACACACACTTTTAGATGAGTGGACATGTGCAAATGGCAAAGAGTGATCCCGAGGCACAAAGGAAGTCCTCGTTATCGGATTGCACATGGTTGGAAAAATGAGAATGGATCTTTTTAACTTGAAGCCTTGAATGCACTTTTAGAGAGCCGGGGAGTTTACTTTACGCACATATATTTTTTTCTCTTTCTCATATTTCTCATTCTTTTCTTTCTTTCATTCATTCATTTTTTTCTTGTCATATATTCAGTCCATGACTTTCACAACGAAGTTTTGATTTTTTATACCTTGAAAGTCATGAGTATCACTGGATTTTTTTTTCTTTCATCATTTTTTTTAAAAATATTCCCCTTTGGACTCTAAAACTGCACCGTACCTACCTCCTCCCCCATGCTTAGACGTTGCTCGTCCTCGAGCAAAGAGGCGAAAAATAAGGTAGGTACCGGAATATTTTTCCTTGGAGAGATACTTCAAATCTTCAACGTTGGCACCGTCTTGCGATCTTCCTTGAATTGATGATCCATTCTCAACGATAGGTTGTGGTCAAGGAGGTAATCACAAAAAGATGATATTTGGTTTAAGGGTGGATATCCGGCGAAGTTTGTGAGATCACCGATGCGGGGATACACAATGCACGGATAAAAGGCTAGCAAAAAAGATAGATACGCAAAAATGGAATGACCACTTCTTAGTCTCGGGCCAGAGAAATCATGGCCTGCAATAACGCACTCAAAAATAAATCTTGTACACTAAGGTTTATGCACTCAAATATATATAAGGCTTTGGATAGGTTGAGCAACACACAAGTGATATTTGTGACAAGGTTAGCAATATTTTTGAGCATAAAAGACATCTTTAATCTATTCATAACTTGAGAGCACATTAAACACTATGGGTCTTTATTTTAATCATAACCTCCGCTGAAAATTAAGCTAGCATTTAAATAAATTCAGATCTGTATTTTTAAGAGAGCACTAGCTTAAACATGCATAAATCAATTACAAAGATGAACAAAGCTGCAATTTTAATCATATATCATCATGGCACGAATTTTGTAACTTTTCCAATGATATAATCAAGGTGGTGACTTTATTAATGGTGACATCAAGTTGAAATACACACTGAAAATAAACAAACATGCTTGCTGAAATTTAAATAAAAACAGAAAATACTACGCAAACACACATAAGCAAAAGCTGAAAATTACAGAGAAAAAGAAAAGAAAAGAAAACTAAAGTTCCTAAATCTTCTAGTCTTCCGCCGGTGGTTGATGTTGATAGTCTTGATAATAATACCCTTGCTCATAATATGGTTGGACATTTCCTCCGACGAATTGATTTGGCTCCACAAGGTGAAGGCGTCCAAGTTCAAAGGCAATATTTGCGTTGCCTTCACCGAGTTGAGCTGCGTTAGCTTGGATGGCTGCGATGTTTTGAGCATTTCTTGCAGCATACCCTCCAATAATGGCCATGCTTTGTTGTGGCCGGGGATGATGAGCGTAGGACTCCGCGAAGTTAGCGTTGGGCACAACATAATTTTGTGGGGGTACCGGTGCACCACTCCCCCATGCTTGTCGTTGTGACCCTCCGTAATAACTTGGCGGAGGAGGAACCCCGCCGAATGGTTGCACATTGGGTTGTGCTCCACTCGCTTGTGCGGAGGATGTTCCCTCCTCTACGATTCTTCCTCTTTTGTTCTTCCTTGCGGGGACAAGTAATCCCTCTTCCAACCAATCTTCCCTTCCTTCGGTGAAAAGCCTAAGCCTCTCATTCGGAAGGGGTAGGTTCACTATGGCCAACCGATAACCTCCTCTCTCATCTCCACTAATGTATTTGCCTTGCCGCAAATACTCAAAACCGAGAGAGGTACCACGCAAAAGGTGAGCGGGGTTTCTTGCGATCCCCGGCCGCAAGGAAAAGGCCAACATGGAGAGGTAACACCCCGAACCAATATTACCCGCCCCCGATGTTGCTTCACAACACCAACGGTTGATCATGAGGTAAGAGGGGTCAATTGGCTGCTTGGCAATTAAAGCCGAGTATAGCCAATTCAACTCCGTGTCGGTCACCTTTGTTTCCTTCATCCTCCCCAATACCCTCTTGCACATCCAAGAGTGAAATATCCGGATAATGGGGTTGCGGATGCAATTGCGTTGTTGATGGGCTTCTCCGGAGATCATGTTCCAAAATCCCGCCAACATGCCGGGTGGCACGTCAACTTTCTCCGGAGCTCCCTTGTGGAATCCAAGCAGCTCCCTCACGTGCTCGTAGGGAACCACTTGCTCGATTCCCTCCAAACGGAATGACAAGCTTTGCACCCCATCATCATCAATGATGGGTGCAATAGTCATCAAAATTTCCAAGGCGTAACCCAAATGGGTGTCCACCGATATTCCGTTGGAGAACTGCACCCATCCGAGGTGCCCCAACATATAGTATATGTCGGTGCAAAAACCCAAGGTGTAGAGTGCTTGGTCGTCGAACTCGACGTTCGACACAAGCCTCTTCTCAAGATTGGCGAGCCTCTCCTCCTCCTCCGCCGACAAGATGATGAAGCCGTACGAAGATTGTGTCGGGGTGTAAGGAGGTGGTGCGGTTGAGCGAGTCGATCGTCGTGGTGGCGCGGGCTGCTCCTCCGTGTGCCCACGAGGTTCGGTGAACCTCATGGAAGTGCTTCTCGCAGCCCTCATACCACCAAGGAGGAGAGCATCGTTCCTCCTCGGTGGTGCCGTGTCCGTCTCCATGCTCCGGGAGACTCGGAAACCGAGTGCCTCCTCGAAGATGTTGTTGATGACGGCTTGGACGACGACGAACTCTTCTTCTTGGAGAAGAGACTTGTGGTCTTCTTCCACATGGTTGCTGCACTCTTTCTTCAACTAAAATTCCGGGTTGCAACCGGTAAACTAGGCACTTAAACTCTTTGCTTCGGATGTGGACTTTGAATGGATTAAGGATGTGGATTTCTCTTGAGCTATCAAGCTTGGGATGGTTGGCTAAGTCTACGGAGGTTCCGAGCACACAAACTTGAACACACAAACAAGGGAAGGAGAGGGAAACTTGCTCTGCGGAAAACGGGAGCCGGGGGGCTCCTTAAATAGGGCAGGCCGGCCGGCCTGGGCCGGCCGGCCCGGGGCTCCTCTGGCTCCTCCCCGCCGCGTCTTTCTCCCAGCACGATCATTTCGCCTCGCAACTTTCCCCGTCCGCGTGCTCCACGAGTTGCACCGCCCAAACGCTCTCGTCCACTCCTTTTCTTGAATTATTGGTCCTCCCACTTGATGCTCCATGCTTTGGGTCATGTCCATGCTCCCTAGCTCCACTTGCTTCACATGCCACCATGAAAATCCTGCAAAGTTGATGCTTGCTGCCCACCATGCTTGTCCTTTGCATGTGGAATTGGTGAAAGTTGATAAAAGGGAATCCAATGGTGCATGCATGATTAATTCAAACTAGATTGCCTCCATTTAGGTGTGTTTAAGGTTAAGCACTCCTCTAATTCGAAATTTAAAATATTTTTCAGAGCCATGCAAGAGCTCAAAAATAATTTTAGAGAAGTTTTTAAACCATTAAAAACAAATGTGAGTCGAAAATATTTTTCGACTACGTCGATTTCGGTCTCACCGGTGTAGTTTGCCTTCATCGGTTGAGAGCGACATTTCCCCGGCTTGATCATGGGGGCATAGGTTTAGGTTCTAATTTTGGCTAAATAAGAAAGATTTTGAATAAAACAAAATTAGAAGAGGCTTAGAAAAATTCTAATCTTAGAGAAACCAAGGATAAAGATTTTTAAAACCAACCAAAAGCTTTGATTTCTAGGTTCACGCGAGTCCTACCACGTGCTGAATTTTATTAACACTTAAACATAAATCGTGGCTCTACTCGTGTGGTTTTAGCATGAAAAATAAGTCAACCTCAGCACCATAATGAGGGTGAAAGGTTGAGTTAAGGTTCTGAAATTATTTGGTTGAGGGGTTTCTCGAAAAGAAAAGAATCAAACAAGCACATAGGAGGGTTCATGCAAAGGGTTTATGATAAAGCAAACATTTAATCAAGAATTATGTCTCTAAACCAACTAAGTCTAATGTCTTTGCGTAGAAAAACTCAAAAACTAAATTATTAAAAATACTCGAAAAACCCGGAATCGGGTTGTCCTCCCGTAGCTTATTCTTGACTCGACTTGACGAAACGGGTTGCCTCCCGCCTAGCGCTTCGTTTATAGTCTATAGCTAGACTTCTTCACTTGATTACTCCGGATCAACGCTCTTTGCGGGCGTTGCAATCTTGGGTACCCACTTCCGCACCATCTTGGGCGCGGGCTTGACTTCCGACTTAGTTGGCTTAGTCATTTTTTTGGTCTTCACGAGCGGCTTCTCTTCCTTTGTCTTGACGGATGCAACACCTTCTTTGATTTTCGTTACGTTCATTTTTTTCGGCTCCTTCTTCTTTTTCAGCCCCTTCGTTTGTTTTGGTTCTCCCTTCACTCCAATCATGTTGCATGCCTCAATCCTTGGACGGAACTTGAAGGAACTCCTTTCTCCGTTGATATCGAACATGATCTCCCCCTTGCCAACATCAATTGTAGCTCCCACGGTCTTGAGGAACGGCCTCCCTAGGATGAGCGGCGGCTTCTCCCTCTCTCCCATCTCGAGCACAACGAAGTCGACGGGGATGAAGTGGTGTCCAATCTTCACGGGTACATCTTTCGGCAATGCCCAAGGGATAGCGAATGGAGTTGTCACCCAACTCCAAACATATTCCCGTAGGCTCCATCGGTAGGCGTAGCTTCTCGAACACATCCCTCGGCATGACACTCACACTAGCTCCAAGGTCGCATAACACCTTCTCAAAGTTGAAAGAACCAACTGAACATGGAATTGTAGGGCATCCGGGGTCTTTTTGCTTCTCTAGCCCATAAGCAATAGCTGCACTACACTCCTCGGACATCTTGACATGATCTACCTCGAGTGTTGCTATCTCATATTTATTTGCAAGTATGTCTTTAAAGTAACGAGAATATGTAGGTACTTGTAGGGCATCTAGTAATGGCATGTTGATGCTAAGTCTACGCACAACTTCCACAAACTTCTCAAAGTGGTTGTCAAGTTTACCTCGGAAGTAGCGTGGCTTGAGTTGCGGTATCCTCGTGTCATCCTCCGGCATCTCGAATTCGGGTTCCTCGGTGACGATCCCCGTAACCTTCTCTTTAGCAATTCCTTCCACCTCGGTGGACGGTTTAAGCTTCCTTGCTCCCGCGGAACGTTCCGGATCTTCGGTCTCCTTCCCCGAACATGTTTGAATGGCCTTCACCGACTCGGGACATTTGGGTTGTCCCGGAAGCTTCCCTTCATCATTGGTGAGGCGCCCGCAAGTTGTCCAACTTGCGTCTCGAGCATCTTCATCATGTTGAGCACTTGATGATTGGAACTTCCGACCTCCGTCACTTTGCTATCGATGTTCTCCAACACCTTGTCTATGGTCTTGAACTTGGTGACGGTGTCCTTGTTGATCTTAGCTTGCTCATCCATGAACTCCTTCAATTGTATCCGAAGCGGAACCGCGTTAGGAATAGATGAGCTTGCATTAAATTGAGGCCTACCTTGCCCGTAGCGGAAGTTCGGCAATTCTCCCTTCCTCATGTAGTCGAGCACTTTGGCTTCCTCTCGGACAATCTTTGCGGACATGGCCATACTCTCCACATTCTTCGCATGTGGACCTTGCTTCGGCGGCCTTCAAGTCTTGAGCCTCTTTCTTTTCTATCTCCATCTTCTCCAACCTCCTCATGAGCGAGTCGATCTTGCCTTCAAGTATGTCTTCCTTCTCCACTTGCAAGACTCCTTTGACGTTCCCCATGGGTTGAGCCGGGTGTAGGCGCCGGATGACGCCCACGTGTCATTATCCGCGACCTTCTTGAATAGCGTGAAAGCTTCCGTCGGTGTAAGCTCGATGATAGATCCTCCCGCCGATGCATCGATGATCGTCCTTGACGCCATGGTGAGTCCTTGATAGAACTTTTGCACGAGGTCTTCTTTCGGGAACTTGTGATGTGGAACCGCCCGGTGTACTCGTTGAAGCGCTCGAATGCCTCCGAGATAGTTTCGTAGGATATTGAACAAAGGTGGCAATCTTATTACGCAAACTTTGAGTTTTACCCGGTGAGTAGTATTCCTTCATGAAAGCCTTAATCAACGTGTTCCAATTTTGCACCGTCTCCGCCGGTTGAGAGTGGAACCATTGCAAAGCCTTCCCGAGTAGTGAAAACGAAAAAAGCCTTGCCCTCATTTGATCTTGAGTCACCCCATCCATGTTGAAAGTCTGACATAGTTGAATGAATGCTTGCAGGTGAAGGTTCGGATCCTCTTTGCCGGTGAAGGGTGAATGTTGCACCATGCGGATTGTTGAGGTCTTGATCTCGAACGGTCTTCCGATCTCCTCGAGGTTCAAGATTGGTAGGTCGATGATGTCTGGGGTGCATAACTCCCCAATCTTGCGTTCTTCCGGTGGTTGGTCACCCATTGGTGGAGGTCGATTCTCCCGCGGACTTTGAGGTGGTGAATTCTTCGGAGATTCCTGCGATCCTTTGTCTTCCGACTCCGAATCTACAAAATCCAGCTTTTTAGCTTGATGTGCTTCGCGTCTCCTTAGCCTGTAAAGTTTTTCTGGATCATCCACAAAATTATTGGGTTTGTTGGAGAGGTAGCCGTCCATCTCCCGTTAGGGTTAGCAATAAACAAAGTATGCAAAAAAAACTAGAAAACAAAACAAATCTATAAAGACTAGAGTTAGACAAACTAGATTAGATGTATTTTGAGGATGATCAAAATTTAGCAGATGCAAAAATAAAACAAAATCAGTACTGAAAATTACAAAAAAAAAAGCAATAAAAAATCAAATCTTGATCACTTGTTCCCCGGCAACGGCGCCAGAAAAAGGGGCTTGTTGACGGTTAATAATTGTATCAAAGTTCGTTTGTGACTCGCAAGCGTACAAGTCTCCCGTCGTAGTCAAGGGACCCTTCTTCCCTCGAGTGGTGAACCCAAGGTATCGAATCCGTGGAACAAATGTGTGACGCAAGACTTAATCTATTAAAGCCAAGTAACTTCAATATTCGATAAAAGACCTAATGCATCTAAGTAAAAGACACAAAACGAATCTAATCTACTAAAAACCGGAGAAAACAAAGTAAGATTGGGTAGATAAACCGATCTAGAGGGATCGGGGTAAGCCTTTTGTTGAAGTTCCAAGCAAGAGAAGAAGTAGCAAATCGAATCTTAATAGAAGCCTCTTTAAATCGTGGTTTCCCGTCCAAATCCGAAAACATCCGCCTTTCGAGACCCCCGTTCGTCACAACGTATCCCTATTCATGCGGGGAGCTTAGGGCGAGTCGGAAGACAAGTCAAGATTCTTTCGGAAGATCCGGCGTGTACCTCTAGCCACCGCGGCTACAAGAACACCCTATGTAATCTATCTCGAGAATAGAATTGAAATAAGCAAAGCCGATCGAAAAACGAAATCTTCGAGGAAACACTTGATCGCTAGGAAAAGATTCAACTTGATAATTCAACTATAACAATGATACATACACAAGATCACCACCGGGATCCTTCCTTGATCTTGCTTCCGGCTCCGGAACTCCGACGTGGTCTTCCGTGCAAGGTTCCCACGTCGGCTAGGGGAACCCTAGTCAACTAGCTCGACCCTCTCCTCGCCGAGATGGTGTCCCTCTCTTCTCTGCTTCTCGGCGGCCGAAAAAGAAATCTTCTCGCGTGGCTCTCGGTCAGGGGACTATAAATAGCCCGATTGGCGGCTAGGGCAAAGGAGGACGGATTTGGGCCCAAAATGGGCCTGGGCCGACCGGACTGGGCCGGCCGGCCTGGGCCCATTTAGGCCCAGCCCGTGGGCTCCTTTGCCCGAGGTCGGTTCCCTTGCTTCCTGGATGTTTCCCCCTTCTGCATGTAGGTCCATGTCGTCGGTTTCTCTCCGAATTGGACTCAACTCCTTGTCTTGCAAGATTCGACACTTTTCCGGTCGGGTCCCCGGAGTCTCGTCGTCTTCTCGGATCAAGTCCCCGCTTCTTGGAGTTAATTTTGCTTCATTGCATGACTTGTTCGGGGCTTCAAGGTCTTGTCATGAGGTGCTTGATGAACTTATCCCGAAAGTCTTGCATTCAACACTAAATCCCTGCATAAACATTAAACTCCAAAACCGACATGCACACGTGAACTTGTTATACCACGGGGGTTAGTACCAATGGATAAGGTATAAAACTCATGCCAACACCAAAGGTAAACTCATGGCTAGGTTGACGGATTTTCACCGTCAACGGTCTAACAATATGGCCGAATACGAGGCCCTCCTCGGCCGGCCTCAAAATCGCCATTGAGTTAGGCGTCAAGCGCCTCGACGTGCGGGGGGGACTCGCGGCTCGTGATCGATCAGGTCATGAAGAACGCGAGCTGCCACGACGACAAGATGGAGGCCTACTGCAGAGCCGTACGAGCCCTCGAGGACAAGTTCTACGGCATCGAGCTCAACCATGTGCCCCGCCGGTACAACGAGGAGGCGGACGAGCTCGCCAAGATTGCGTCCGGGCGGATCACCGTCCCCCCGAACGTTTTCGCGCGCGACATCGCTCAACCCTCGGTCGTCTTCGAGCCCTACCCCTCGAGTCACAACGAACCCTCGGGGGCTCCCTCGAATCCAGCGGGTGCGGAACCCATGGACGAGGACCCCTCGAACGAGGCGTACGTGCTCTCCCTCCTCGAGGGGTACGGCTCCCACGAGGCCGACGTGATGGACATCGAGCCGGCTCCTGTCCAAGAGGACTGGCGCGAAAAATACATCGCCTGGATCACTCGAGGGGGAACTCCCCGCGACCGGGGCCGCGGCCAGGCGCATCGCCAGGATGGCCAAATCTTTTGCCCTCGTCGACGGCGAGCTGTACAAGCGCGCCGCCTCCGGCATCCTACAACGCTGCGTGCCCATCCCCGAGGGGCGCGAGCTCCTGCGGGACATCCATGCGGGGATCTGTGGTCACCACGCCGCGCCCCGCACCCTCGTCGGCAACGCGTTCCGCCAGGGCTTTTACTGGCCTACTGCGGTCGTGGACGCCAGCGAGATCGTACGCACCTGCGAAGGGTGCCAGTTCTACGCCCGCAAGTCCAACTTGCCCGCCCATGCCCTGCAGACCATCCTCGTAACATGGCCATTTGCTGTGTGGGGGCTGGACATCGTCGGGCCCCTGCGGAAGGCGCCCGGGGGCTTCACCCACTTGTTGGTCGCGATTGACAAGTTCTCCAACTGGGTGGAAGTGCGCCCCATCACGAATCTCATGGCAGAGCAGGCGGTAACATTCTTCACCGATATCGTCTACCGCTTTGGAGTGCCAAACTCCATCATCACCGACAATGGGTCTCAGTTCACGGGCAGGAAGTTCTTGGAGTTCTGCGACAAGTGCCACATCCGAGTGGATTGGGCAGCTGTGGCGCACCCACAGACCAACGGCCAAGTAGAACGTGCCAATGGCATGATCTTACAAGGCCTAAAGCCCAGAATTTTCGACCACTGAACAAATGCGGGGCGGAAATGGCTCCAAGAGTTACCGGCGGTTGTGTGGAGCCTAAGGACCACCCCGAGCGAGCCACCGGGTTCACCCCGTTTTTTCTAGTCCACGACGCGGAGGCCGTCCTCCCCACGGACTTAGAATACGGATCGCCCAGGGTTCGAGGCTACGACGAAGAGGCCAACCAGCGAGCCCGCGAGGACTCGCCGGATCGGACCGGACGAGGCACGCCTCGTGGCCCTGATGCATTCCGCGAGGTACCAGCAGTCCCTCAGGCGCTACCAAGCACGCAAGATACGCCGGCGGGATTTCAGCGAAGGGGATCTGGTCCTAAGGCTACGTCAAGACAACCGAGGGCGCCACAAGCTATCGCCCCCATGGGAGGGACCCTACGTCGTGGTGAAGGTACTCAAGCCCGCACGTACAAGCCGGCCAACGAGGACATTGAAGAGCTCACCAACGCTTGGAACATCCAACGGCCTACGTCGTTTCTACCCCCGGCTAGGATTCCCAAGCATTTTTTCCGTTGTAAAAATCACATGGCCAACGCCCCAGTTGGTTGCAACTATGTAAAAGCTTTAAGTCTAATAAAAAGGGCAACTCGGCTTTCCCCTAAAACCCAAGTTACCCTCGGGGGCTACTGCGGGGGGGCACCCCCCCCCCCAAAATGGTCCCATTTTTTCACGCAAAAACGAAACAACTCACGCGCGCTAAGTTTGTTTTCTACTTCGACTACGAGCAACGATTCGAACAGGGCGCAGGCGGCCTAGCGGAAGGAGCGTGCGAGCCAGAGATAGCCTACGCCGCGTGGATATGGCCCTTCTCTCTCGCCTCCAACCCAGCAGGCCCCCCGCGAAAATCGAACTCCCCTAACTAGAATCTACTCAGGAAGAAGGAGAAACAAAAATCGTGATAAACAAATGACTTCATTACAGCAAATGTTTTGTTCATTTACAAAAAGGCCACGAGGCCAGAGTACTGATATACATCAAAATGGGCCAAGTGCCCAACTGCTTTCAGGCGGGAGGAGCGGCAGCGTCAGCGGCGTCCGGGAAGAGGAACTCCTCGAAGGCTTCGGCGAGCGACCCGGCGGCGTCGGCGGCGAGCGCATCCACACGCTCCATCGCTACCTCGTCCTCGACGCCCTCAGGAACGATGTAGCCCTCCGCCAGCGCCTCGAAGTTGACCTCGTAGTGGGACCGCACCACTCCGAGGGCCTTCTGGACGCCCAGATGCAGCGCCCGGCGCATCCGCTCGGTGACGTGACCGCCAAGGGCGCGCAGGCGGCTGGCCAACGAGCTGGCCGCCTGTGCTTCGCCCTCCTCCACGGTGCGGAGGTCTCGAGGGCCGCACCACGCAGCTCCCGCAGCTCCTGCTCGGAGGAGTTGTAGGAAGCCTGCAGCGCCTCGGCCCGCTCAGCTGCGTGCCCCAGGGCGGTGCGCAAGCCTGGAATCGCCAAGACAAGAAAGAAATCAGAAAGGGGAATGCGAGCCCTCTAACAGAAAAACCAACAAGGCAAGAGTCAAACAGTGGCTCACCTTCAACTTGTTTCCTCTCCATCTCGAGAGCACGGTGCTCGGCCTCGACCGCCAGCTCGAGGCGCTTGACGGCCTCGCTCTGCTCCTGGAGGGCCATCTCCTGGTTTGCGCTTGCAATGCTGAGCACAATGAGCTTGCCCTCGGCCTTGGAGAGCTTGTCGTCCCGCTCCGCCAATGACTTTTGCGCCGCCTCGCGAGCGACGCGCTCCTGCTCCAACGCCGTTCGGGCGTCGACGAGGGCGGCTCGCTCCCCGCCGGAGCCGCCCCTCGGCCCCCCCTTGGCGGGCGGTGCGCTCTGCAGAGCCGCTCCTCGCCGACGACGAGCGCCACGGCCTTGGCGTCGTGGGCGGCCTTCAAGTCGTCGGCCTCCTTGGCCCGTCGCTCCCGGCCCGCGCGCCCGCTCCTCGGCCGGCGGCGCCGCGCCCGCGCCCCCTCGAGCGACGAACGGAGCTCCCGGTTCTCGCCGCGGACGTTGGCCACCTCCGCCTCCCAATTGGTGGCCGCATCCGCATCTTCTCCAAGTCCGAGCGCGCACCGCCACGCAGCCTCATCACGATCGATGAGGGCGTGCGGACCCGCTCGAGGCTCGAGCGCGCGCGGCGGGTCTCCCTCGAGCTCTCGGGGAGCTCGTCGCGCCACGCCATGGCTCGGTACGCCAGCCAACCGTCCGGCGTCCTGAGGGCGTCGGCAAGCGCGTCGAAAGCGCTGCACCGCTCCCGGAGCTGGTGGACCTCGGCGTTCACCCGGTCGAAGGCGTCGTACTTGTCGTGGGCGCGGCGCTCGAGCTCCTGGCACCCACAAATCAAAACCCGTAAGCACTACGACACGGAGGCAGCACACAAAAACGAGAGATGGAAGAAAGCGAGCAACCACGCCCTACCTGGAAGACGCGCCATGCAGGGCCGCCATGGACCCGCAGCGCCTCGTTTAGCGCGCGGTCGAGCGTGGCGCCGTGGCTCCGGAGCTCTCCCCAGAGCTCCTGCTCCCCCGGGCGTCGCGCAAACGCCGGGGGGTCGTCAACGGCCCCCTCCACCGGGCGGGGGTGGCCGGCGCGGGAGGACGAGGCCTCGGCACCGTGTCCGCGGTCCCCCGCCACCATGTGCCCCTCGTGCCGCCTCACGAGGGCCCCCCCCTCCGGGGCGCGGGGGAGCGTGTGGGGAAGCTAGCCCACCGATCCCACCCGGCGGCGGGGAGTCGTCATCCGGGACCTCCACCACTTCCGCCGGGAACCGCCGGCGGGCACCGCCCTTGCGCCGCCTCCACCGGCGCCTCCGCTTGCGCCTCCGTGGCCGCGGGCGCCCGACGCGGCGCCACGGCCACCACCTCCGGTTGCGCCTCCGCGACCACGGGCGCCGCCGCGGGTTGCACCCGCTCCGCCTCCTCCGCAGCTGGCGCCACGGACCGCTCCTCCATGGCAACGGCCCTCCGCGGACCGCGCCTCCACCACGACCGCCGCCGTGGGGCTGCGCCTCGCCACGGCCGGCACCGGCCGCTCCTCGGCAACCACGGAAGCGCCGTGGCGTGCCGATCCGCCGGTCGAGGGCCTCGGGGCCCCGGCCCGCGCCCTCGCGAGCTCTCGCCCGCCGCCACCGTGCTTGCCCCCGCCCACGACACCCTCGACAAGCGCCGCCGGGGTGGGGATGGACGCGTCCGTCCTCGGCACCTTGGCCGGTGCGAGAGGAGGCACGGTTGGCACCACCCCCGCGCGAGCACAAACGGAGGGTTAGAACGCCCGATCATCAAAAAATCAAGGGGCGAAGTAGAAGATCGAACCCCTTGCCTCGAGGAGGAAAAGGCGCGCTTCCTTTTCCTCGAAGCCTCGACGGATGAGGCCGGCGCGGCCGGCGCGCCCGCCACCGCGCCTCCTAACGTCGCCGCCGTGCGCGCGGCCCCGCCCCCGCGCGCGCGCGCGCTCGCCGCACGCGCCCCCAAGGTGCGCGCGCGGCGCCCGCGCGCGCGCGCGCCCCGATGACGATTGCACGGCGGCGGGCGCCGTTGCGCCCGCCCCCGGGCGATGCCGCCCTTGCCGCCGGAGCCGGCTCCCGGCCGACGGGGCGAGGGCTCCCACCTATCGAGAGGGGCCTCCCCCTCGGCCTCTTCCTCTTCGTCCTCCCCCGAGGACGAGTACTCCTCGGTCCCCCGGGGAGGAGAGCCCCGGCTCTTCGCGCGCGCGGTACTCCGCGTTCCGCCGCTCACCGGCGCTCGTTGCGCCGCCTCGCGCGCTCCCTCTCGCGCGCCGCCCGCTCCTCGCTCCCCCGGCCGCGCCGCCCGACCGAGGCGCGCGGGAGTCGGGGGGTGGGCGGAACGGACTTCGAGGGCGGTGGAAGCTCACCGGCTACATACGGAAACATCAAGGACGCGTCGGGGAGGCGAAGCAACACCAAGAACTTAAACAAAATCGAGAACCACACTTACCAGCGGGCCCGTGGGGAGCATCTCGAGGTCCCATGGGGTCCGGTCCGGATGCATCGGCATCCGGGTGTCGACGGCGTTTCGCGCCCGGGTGAGCGCATACGCCCGCCCAAGGGGGGTCGGGAGCATCCGCGACCTCGCCAGATCGATGGGGTTGGCCGCCTCCGTCATCTCGTAGATGCAGAGCGGCCTCTCCATCAGAGGCACGATCCGCCGGTGATGGAGGAAGGCGAGGACGCCCAACGCGGTCAGCCCCTGCGTCGCCAGGCTCTTCAGGGCGGCCAGGACCGAGTCTTGCTGCCTCCGGTGCTGGGCCGTAGACACCCCGTAGCCCCAGGAGCTGGGCTTCTCCTTGAACACCCGACCAGTGTAGGGGGGAAGGCCGGGCTCGGCGTTGCGCAGGTAGAACCATCCCCGCTCCCAGCCGGCGTTGTTCGTCGTCATGGTGCAGGGGATGTAGTCGTCCTTGAACTGCCCCCGCAGGGCAAGCGACATCCCGCCGGCGCGCACCGCGCGGCGGGTCCTCGGCTCCGTCGTGGGCTGCGTGAAGAGCTCCGCGCGGAAGAGGTGTACCCGAGCTCCCCGGTTGGCGGGATCCCCGGTACCCTTCACGGACGCCCACGAACGTGGCCGCTGCGAAATCGCGTTGGGCGCGAAGTTGTGCAGCTCCACGCCGTAGTAGTGGCACAGCGCCCGCATGAAGCGGCTCGCGGGCGCGTTGAAGCCTCGCTCGTGGAAGCGGACGAAGCCGACCATGTAGCCTTCCGGCGGGTAGGGCGCACGGTCCGCCGGCCGGCGGCCACTATCCACTCCGCCGGGCGGCCATCCTCGTTCGCCGCCCGCCGGCCGGCGGCGGCCCGGCTTGCCAAGGGCCGGCGGAGTCACCGTCGACCGCTCCCAGGCGTACGGGTCAAGGATCGTGAGGGGCGGAGGCGGTGCCATGAGGAGAAGAAATGCGAGAGCGGAGGACGAGAAACGGAAGAGGAGCTCTAATGGCGACACCGCACGGTGACAAAGGCGAGGCGAAGACGACGGCGCAGGGGGCTGAAATGGTGAGGCGTTAAGGTAAAAAACCGCCATCTCCCCCTCCCCTCAGATTTATAAGCCGCGGGCGAGCTCTCCGGGGCGGATGTCCCGCGCGCATTAACCGCGGGGGAATCTTCCCTTCACGCCGACGAACGGGCCCCACCACGACCGTAGCGGCCACATCACCGCGGACGGGCCATCATCACGGCGAAGACTTGCAGGGACCGAGGCAAGCCGTCACGTCCGCCTGCCACGCCGCCCACTACGCGCGCGCGCGGCCGCAACGCCTAAAAAGGCGCGCCCACGTTGCAAAACCGCAGCCTCGGCTGTGAAGCATTTAATGACCCGGTCCCTTGCCAAGCAAGGAGAACCCTCGAGCGGGGCGAACCCCTGGCTCGAGACGAAGATAGCCCTCGAAGGGACATCGACGTGAGAAGGTCGCCGGGGCACGCGGAAGTCGCCGAGGCACCGCGGGCACCCATGCCACGCAAAACCCTCGAGCGGCACGAGCCCTTGGCTCAAGACGATTTCGGCCCTCGAAGGGACATCAACGTGAGAAGGTCGCCGGGGCACCGCTTGAAGTAAGCGGGCACCGCGGGCACCCATGCCACGCAAAACCCTCGAGCGGCACGAGCCCCTGGCTCGAGACGATATCAACTCTCTAAAAAAGGGCACATGCGTGAGAAGGCCGCCCGGGGCCTCGCGTGGAGTAAGCGAGGCACCGCGGGCACCCATGCCGCACTGTGCTACCAACCAGCGCCTCGAGGGCTGGCTCGCCCAGACCCCTCGACGGCCGCAAACGCAAAGACGGGGCCGCCCGGGCGCCTCCCCCGCACGGCCCTGCGATCGGAGGTTCGAAGCCCGACCCTCGACGGGTTCGAACGGGCGCCCCGGATCGCAGAGTCGGGGACGACGAGGGCACGCGCATTCGAGCCGTTCCTCGAGCCCGTCGGCTCGAGGGTGCCCCACATGTCGTGTTCGAGAGCCGGCGAGGGCAACTAGTCGGGGGATCCCACTGAGGGAGAGCTTCCGCGCCCTCGGTCCCTATCGAACGGGACCGAGCCCCACCTAGCAAACCCACGCAAGCGCTTCCATGGACGTGTCTCTGGACCACGCAGCCTACCCTTATCGAACGGGGCATGGGCGTCTACTCGAACCACCCACTAACAGCTCGAAGAGGAATCCGCAATTCGCGACCCGCTCGATGGGGGTTGCGGAAACCTCACCCTCCGTCCCGCGGAGGGACGGCGAGGGTGCGTTAAGAAACAAGTCGTAAAGCTCTACCCGATCGCCTCGAACGGGCCCAGGCTCGGGGGCTTAACGCACGGCTACACCTCCTTGGGACCGCACCCGCCGGGAGACGGCGCCGGCCCGGCGCGTGCGTCACCGAAGCCGGGGCCGAGACACCGCCGGTGCCGGTTGAAACATGTACCACGCCCTCGACTAGTTCTCGCGGTTAACCCCTGCGGGAGCACCCACACTCTGTAGGGCTTCGGGGGGGCTAGACCGCGGGTCCGGCCGACGCGGCCCCACGGAAAGCATTCGCAAAACAAGGAGGGAAGAACGTCCTATCAGTAGGTTCCAGCATCTGCGGGAGCCTCAATGGCAAACCCGCAGATGCTCGGGGCTGCGTCGGGGACAGCCCTAGAGGTCCCCTTAAACAACGGGGAAACCCTCACTTAAAACCCGCAACAAAGCCAAAACACAATTTGCCTAACCATGCAGGAAACGGCCCACGCCGCAGGGACTCCGACGGCCCATCGAGGCGGCCCTCTTAGAGATCCCCTCGAGCAGGCTCCGCCTCGCTCGAGGATGCGCGCCCCCCTCGGGCGGGCTCCGCCCCGTTCGAGGGGTAGCACTTCCCTCGAGCGGGCTCCGCCTCGCTCGAGGGCTCGCTCCCCCTCGAGCGGGTTCCGCTCGCTCGAGGGTGCGTCCCGCCCTCGACCGGGGTCCGCCACGCTCGAGGGCGCCCCTCACGCGTGCGCCGGCCCCCGTACACGGGCATTTAACGCCCGACACCGGCGGGACGGCGCCATCATGCGCCGGGGCTCACGCCCGGTGCCGCCGCACCAACTCCCCGGGGAGGAGCCCATCCCCATCACCGTGGGGAGGGAGCGTGCGCGCGCGACCGGTGTCGGACCCGTGACGCCGCGCGCGCTGCTCCGAAGACGGCTAACGCGCCGAGCCCCTCGAAGGGGGGCCGGACGCACCCTCGATTCACTTTCTTGTGACCTGCCGGGGTTAGGTGGAGGCGCTAGGCCGGTGGAACACCATCCCTGCCACTGTAACGGCGTGGCCGCCGTCCCCGCGCGTGCAGGCGCACGCCAGGCGCTGTAGCAATAACCCCAACACTGTGGAGCGCGTCGGGAAGGGACGACGCTTTACCTACTCCTGTGCCTCGTACAGGCCAACGTCAGCACCTCCCTCGAGCCTATCAGAGGACATCGCCATCATTTTCCGCCCTTCTACCCTCGAACCGCCACTGTTCGGGTACAAGGTAGGCCATCATGGCCAGACCGCTGCGAGGATCGTCCGGACGGCCGCCCACTCTACAGCATAGCACGTCGTGCTTCTCCACGTAGCTAGATAGCGCGGCACGCATGTAATCCGCCTCCCCCTTGATCTATAAAAGGGGGGGGCGAACCCCCCAGCCGCAGGGGAGACAGACAGGAACTCTCCGCACACCACGTACTCATTCTCCAATTCTCCCACAATATCTTGACCACTTCTCCGGGGACTTGGAAGCCACGCTTCCTCTCCCGCCTTGCTTGTAGCGGCCCCACTACGAGCACCCCGGTCTTGAGCAATACAGTGCCTTAAGCACGCCTCTGCTGGACGTACGGCCCCCTCGGTCGGAACCAGGATAAATCCCGTGTCTCTTATTGCTTAGCATCGACCATTGAGGGATAGACCTCGGCGCTTTCTACTGGTTAGTGTCGGGACCATATTCCGCACCGACAACAAGACAATGCATATTTTATTGATAAAGAAGAGAAGAATAGCCAACTACCTGGACAAGTCTAGAACAAAGAGTAATTACTCTCAAGTGCTAGGATTAGAGTAGTTAAAAAAAGAGGCAGAGACTATAGTAACTCCATGCATCACCAGAGAGCAGTTGCCAAGTTCATATCAATCTGAACAAAAAAAAAGCCCAAGCACCAAAGTTTGAATCCCTTCTAGCTTGAATTTTTACTATACCTATTTTTGTTCTTAATGAAAAATCGCATAGCTCCTCCTCGATCCAGGTCGATGGATCCACATCTCTTTAGTTTTGCTTCACAGCCTAATCAAATTTCTTTTAGAGAAAAATGTAGCTTTGTTTAGATTGCAAAGTTTAAAAAAAGCTTTTGCAAACCTTTTTAATTACTTTTCGAAGATATGTTTAGATGCACCAAAACAATTCATAAAGATGAGAGTATTGGCATGCGATCCGATGCATTTTTTTTGCTAGTTTTAGTTGTGTTGACTCCCAATTGCAAAAACTTTACAAGGTCAAGTTTTGTCAAAGTGTTTAGTTACATTTTGTAAAAAAACTAGCCTAAACATCAAAAGTTTTTGCAAACTTTGCAAACTAAACAAGAACTTTGCAGACTTCTTAGACATAGTTGTTCACATAGTGACTACCATTTCTTATAATCTCTACTTATGATGCGAAGAAGTTTGGTTAGCCCGTGAAGTGATTGGGTAATCTGATCTAATAAATGAAATTTAGGCTCATTGCAAAATGGCCTATATCTTGGAGAAAGACAAATTGTTAGCAATGTACTTAGAACAAAGATCCCTTAGCAATTTAGCGTCTAGTAGAGTTAGGAGTTGAGGTTGGTGTAAGCATATCCTTGTAGAGCTCAAGTAGCTCACGAACCTCGCAGAAGCATGCCTACTTGGCATGTTTAGTTGTCTGGTGGCTGATGTTGAACTACTATGAGAAAAACATATCGTTAGCAT
Organism: Cenchrus americanus; assembly: GCA_947561735.1. Taxonomy (NCBI): domain Eukaryota; kingdom Viridiplantae; phylum Streptophyta; class Magnoliopsida; order Poales; family Poaceae; genus Cenchrus; species Cenchrus americanus. Next base: position 22,836,006 of record OX387241.1, on the reverse strand, counting down.
GCAAGTGATTGGTGGCAGGTGTTGATTTGTTGGAGGAGAAAAGTAGTGGTTATTGATGCAAAATCTGCACCTTACGCCAAGAACACAGCAAGCCGAACAAGCTAGCTTCACACGCGAAAAGATTCCAAGACGTGCCAGTCAATTTTTCCTGAAAATTAACAAAAGATAAAGTAGTTAAATTCCAAAGCTTGGAACTTGCGGGTGGTACCGGACGACGGTTCCATATTTACGGCTAGAAAGCCAAGTGAGATGACATATAGCTATAAAGAGCTATCTGCCAGCAAACTAGAAACCATTCGGGGGCTTTAAAGTGCAAAACGCAACATAGCCGAACAAATGATGTAAGCATGACGAAAATCGGTCTTTATTTGAATGAGATTGCACGTGCACGAAACCGTGACCGATCCTCCATGATGAATAACAATAAACAATAAATGAAGTAAAGCGTGGTCATAAACATGTAATAAACAAACATGCATAGGCCCAAAGCACTAGTCTACCGCATGTCTAGGTACTTTAAAACCCGTCAAGCATGATGTCAAACAAATCTATCCACCGCATGATACAACTTATTTGAAGATCACACTACCAACCACAAATAGATCTATCCACCGCATGATACGATCTATATATGGAAAGCTAAAAGCATGCAACATTTAAAGCATAACTTACAAGCATGTTTCACTCGTGAAAGCATAACCGAATACGGCTGTACAGCCGAATCGGGGTCCATGAAGAAGGAACAAACGTTGCCAAAGATGATAAATCTATTGGATCGAAATAAAGATCTAATCCACCGGATGATTAGCTTTAAAACAACCCTAAAACCTGCATCTACCGCATGATACCTGGCTCTTTCAAGATTTACGCAAAATCAACAAGATTGAACCCGCAACACGTAACAACCTAGATCGATTCGGTTTCGGCTATTTAATAAACACGTGATCCACGTGCCTCTTGAAGCAAGATATGAACGTATAATGTAAAGACCACGAAACGGGATAAAGCCGATCCAAATCAATCTAAATTGGGCAAAAGAGTGTTATATGAATTTAAACATAAAGTAAAAACTCGAAACAACACAGGGTAACTTAATGAATCTATTGGATCTTGCCAAAATCTAATAGAGCCGATAACTAGCTCCAAGCTAGATCTTAGTCCATCGCATGGCTCATGATCTAACAAGAAACCTTCTTTAACCAAGCTTCAATCCACCGCATGACACAAAGCATGGTAACAAGACTACTTGCATCACAATCTAAATCCACCGCATGATACTAGACATGATACAAGGTTGCCGATACTTATGGAGGTCGACGGATCGATGAACCCTCTCGCAAAACTCGACGACACGACAAGGACTCAGGGTTTTGGCGTAAAGCCGGTTTGTTATGGGAATGTTTTCGAATACAATTACATACATCCAGGGTCTGTATTTATACCCTGTCGTGGCATGACTCCGAATGGACTACGAGCACAATATTTGATACCTAATTTATCTTTAAGTGTGATCGCTTATCCATCCATTCGTCACTTCCGCTCGGGCCACGTCATCACGCAATCCCACAAAATCAGCGCAAACAGATTCCTTGCCGAACGGAAGCCAACTGCCGATCGCGAGCTCCTTTGCCGAATCTTTCTATAGAAACCTTCGTTCTTCCGGACGGATTCTTTCACCAAGTTGGGCCCACAACTCAGACTCCTTCCTGTGCCAAATTTTGGTGTTAACATATGCCCCTTCAATTACGGGATAAAAGTGATTTTATTCCGAAATTGACTCCAATTGCTAACGTCTTCAAATTGAATCTGTTCAACACCTATTCTCTCTCCCCGCAATCCATCGGAGCCTCCGTCCAGATCCAAACCCTAGGTCATCTGTTCCCCAAGTTCAAGTCTCCAATGGCAGGTCAAAATCAAGCCGCTCAGGTAAATTCCATCCTGTAAGCTTCATTCGGCACTAATTTTTCGATTGCTACCTGAGATTTCTTTTCCGCCTTCTCTCAACAGGAGCTCTCCACCGAGCTTTTAATCCGTACTGAGGCCAATTCGACGTCTTACTTCCTTGGTCCTGTGGGAATCTCCGATCCCCGCGAGTTCATAGCAGCCGAATCCCAGAGAATCCCCTTCAAAGCAGCTTTATCGAAGCCTTCCTTGTGGCAGGACGCTTTCAAGAACTTGCCTTTGCCCCCAATTACGGGCTGGAGGAACTGGTACAAAAGGGTGCTTGCGGATAACAGCGCCAAGACCCAATCTTGGGACAGCCTCCGCATTGCTCAATGTTTGGAGCTTTCTTTAGCCGAGACCCCGAAGAACGAAGACATTTTGATAGCGGCTTGTCACTTCTGGTCAAATGGTGTCAATGCCTTCCTCTTTGGTCACGGCCCAATGTCCCCAACTCTGGCCGATGTCTACATGATTACCGGCCTTGATGTTTCAGGATCCGTGTACCCCTGGGACTACAAAGGCTCCACAAGACAAACAGGGGTGAAACCAGGAAGTGGAATAAATTATATATCCAGAAACACATGAAGGACGGTCCCTTGGGTGACGTTGAGTACAGAGCATTCCTGAACATGTGGCTGTGCAGATTCATTTTCTGTGGTAAAGACAATGATCCCACTCTGAATCACATTGTAATGGCTACTCAGTTGGCTGGTGGTAAACGCATTCCTCTTGGAAAATACCTCCTGGGCAGTGTATACCACATGCTTCATCAGACTGTCACCCAAATGTACACCGGCCAGAAGATAGCATGTGTCAACGGCCCTTGGTGGTTTGTACAGATGTGGCTGCAATTGCACATGCACCAGATTGTTGGCATTGACCTCAACAACCGGTTTTTTCCTTCATCCAGCTATCATGAAGGGGAACCTCAGATCACCAGAGGATGCCAAACCTATGGAGAGGCTGCTTCAACTGTTTTCATCAATCAGAATGTCAGCCAGCTTTTCGAGCTCTTTTTCAAGGGCTTCCCCAACCCTCTTTGGCTTCCTTATCTTGATAATGACAATTTAACCCTTCCCTGCGAATTCTCCTTTGAGACTGGGCATCAAGATGGAAGGTTTCTAGAGATCTTCAACATCTTGATCCATCCATGTTCTTTGCCAGCTGAATTTAGTGGAGGGAGGTTAAATCACAGCACCTATGAATACTACCAGCCAAACATGGTAGCTCGACAACTCGGATGTGGCCAGATGCCTCCCAGGCTATTTCTTCACGAATTCCTCAAAACCAGAGAGGGAATCAAAGAGATTGCTCAATCCAGAAGGGTTTTTCAGTATGAATGCAGCCCAACTATTTATGCCTGGCCTTTCACACCCACAACAGTAGCTCATCCCACCTTTAACTCTTGGTGGCAAGAATTCCATGACCATATTTTCAGTGAGCCAGTGCACTCATTTTGTTTAGAGTTGATGCCTGATTTTCAGCCAACTTCAGAGGTAACATCATGATTTTTCTCTCCAGATCAAATATTTCCTTTACTAACCATGATCTTGACCATTCCCTGCAGAATACAGTGCCTGCCCCTCGAGCCAGGACAATCATTTACAATGCAGTATATCCAGTTTCTGCTCTGGGATTCAAATCCCCAACTTTGGCTCAACTGATGGCCAGGTATGCCATAATGGACCCGACTCTGTCCAGTGTCACTGCTGACAAGAGGAAAGGTCTGTCTCTAATTGCACCCCCAGCTGCCAAGAGAAAAAGAACCACCAAGAAAGTCCTTGTTGAGGTAAAATTTCTCTTTCTTGATCACAAGATTACTCTTTACTAATAAATTTCATCTTATGTAATTTCAGACTAGAATCCAGCAGCCTTCAGCTTCAGAACCTGCCAATGCTTCATCTACTGGTATGATCTTTTATCACCTTTTCTCATAAATTAACACTGGCATTTACCCTTAATCTGGCATTCGCAGAAGAAACACTGGTGAATCATCCTGTGGACATCCCTGATCCTCAGTGTGCAAGCCCACCAATAGCTGAACCATCTGCCCAGGTAGAGATCTCATCCTCATCAGGGACCCAATCACCTCTTGCTCGAACAGAGGCACCAGCTTCACCAGAGATGAACCCCTCAATCCAGTCAGAGGCTTCCAGTCCTCTAAGGGTTCAATCCTGTTGGCCAAGCGAAAGCCCAACCATAACGAGAGGTAAATCCACCTCCTCTTCGACCGAAGCTTCGGATATGCCGGAGATTGTACCGGCACCTTCTCAAACAGAAGCCTCAGCTTTGCCAAAAGTTCCTCAGGCTCCTCCTTCACCAGTGGCTCAAGAGATACCCCCTGAAACTGAACAAAACCTTGCCCCAGTTCAGGAAGTCAGGCATGAGATAAGCAGATGCACTTAACTCTGTTATCTTCTTTACTTTCAATGAACCACTCTCGACTCGGCAATATTATCCTTTCAGGATCAAATTCCTTCATCATCAAGCTTACTAGTGGAGAACAATCCAGCTGCCGAAACAAGAGAAAGGGGAACTCAAGCCCTACCAGAGGAAATTCAAACCAGGCTCAAAGAAATCTTTGCCTGGCTGCAGAAAGATGCTCGAGACCAAATCAGAGACCTCGACTATTTAGAAGGAATGCTTGGGCCCATCAGCCAAGAACTTCCTGGGGACATCAAGACTTCATTGAATCCCGTCTCTGATTTGGATATTCATTATGCGGCCATAAGGCGAGCCTTGACGAATGTGTCTACCCGACCAGCTGTTGAGCAAAAGAAAACCAAAGCTGAACAGGCTGTGAAAGGAGCACAATTCCAAACTGAGACTCACAAGGGAACACTGGCCAATTTGCAATCTGCTCGCGAACTGAAGGTTGCCAGAAATGCGGCATTGGAGGCAGAGTTGAAAGATTTGTGTGCTGAAATAGAGGCTGATGACAAGAAAATAGCCGAACTTCCGGTCGATAGAGAAAACTCGGGGAGGAAGCATCATCGGCTATAGCCGAAGTGAATCAATGCGAGCGGGAACTCACCGTCCTGTCCAATGCCCAGAAAGATTACCAGGAACGGATGGAGGATATCCGCCAAATGATATCAAATGCCTCCAATGTAATCGCTAAATATTTAAACATTTAGCTGTTCTGAGCGACGTGTAACCAAACTGATCGTTCTCGCAACATTTGCCTTTTGTAAGTTTCACTTTCCTTTTCCTTGCGTGACTTTGACTGTTGCTCTGAACGATCCATTCGGTAATCAGTAGCCAGATGGCGCCATAACCGAACGGCACCTCAGCCGCAACTTAGCCGAGCCAGTCAACCGAATATGACTCAGCTTTGAATCCCAAACGACCCGATGGCGAGTTGGCTAAGGAAACCTCTCCACCTTCCAAGTTTTTCGGGATATGCGCCACGACCTGAGGCCACGATCTTTTCACCAGGCCTATAAATAAAACTGTGGGTGCCCCCAACTCTTTACCAAGCCTTTAGCCTTCAAATCTTCACCAACCTCAAGCCTTTCTTTCCAATCGCCAGCGCAGCCCAAAAACCAATGGCAGGGAGCAACAACAGGCGCCGCGCCGCCGACGAGGCAGAAGGGAGCCACGCCAGTTCGCGTTGGAGGCAATGATCGCCATCTTCTTTTCATTACTTGTCTAAGATTTCCCTCTGTTTCTGACGACCCTGTTCGTTTCAGGCTTGTTCAATGGAACCCGTCTCTTGCGCCGGCCAATCAACCTCTACCTGACGACTCCTCGGAGTCAGACCACTACTCCCCCGTGCCCTACGGGGAACTTGACGCTCTCCGCTTCAAGGCGGAACTTGAGGTGGCCCAGCGCGAGCTGGAAGACGTCTCCAAGAAGGCTGGCATAGCCGAACTGGAGTGGGAAGACCAGCGCAAGCAGCTGCTGGCAACCATCGACGGTACGGCTCTGGAACCGTTCCCGAATCCAATCTGGCTTTTGATACTAATCACCATCACCTTGTACTTTGCAGCCCGCGACGCTGAGCTCAACCAGTTGAAAATGCTGGTGGAGCAATTGGCCGACAAGGTGAACGCCCGCGGAGACACGCCAGCGGAGCGCCTTGCCGCGGTTGAAAACTGTGTGGACGAGGTGGCCACCCACGGCATCCGCCTGGGCACCACTTTGGGCTTGGCCGCCATGGCGACGCACACCGGCGTCGACTACTCCACCCGGCCGCGCGGCTTCCAGGGCGGCGCGCCGGAAGACATCGACGAGATCGAGGTCATCCTGGAGCGCCTCGACGGCCACGGCGACGCCATTGCCGAACTCACTCATCCCCAGTCTGTGCTAAACAGGCTCTTTGATTAGATTGTACTAGGGATGTTTGATTATCGGCAATAAATAAAGAACTTTCAATTTCAGTGCTTGTATTGTGATGATCCCCCTGTATTTGCGACTGCGAGTCTCATTTTCCTTGAACGTATTCGGGAACTTGCTTGAGCCGAATACGCGAAAACAGATGCCCCTTGGTGCACAATCCACAGAAAATCCTTGATTCGGTAATCCGTAAGCACTATTTAATGAAAACCCTTCGCATTCGGGAGGGAAGCCCTGTCGCTTGGTATTCCAATAACGCACGCCAGCTAGTCATCACTCCCGATGCACTCTCTCAGTCAATAAAATAGCATGCTGAGATGCCCTGCAAATCCACTCGCACACTCATCCATCACTTCTTATCTTCTCCCCTGCTCTAGAAGAGAACCCCAAGGCCATGGACAAAGGCAAGCAACCCAGGGAGGACAACGCCCCAAAGAAACACACCATTCGAGAGTGAGTTTTCCTTTAACTTGCTCCTCGCTACCTTGTGTGATTTCGTGTTTTACCTCCTCTTTGTCTTTTCTTTTAGCCTCGATCTGCTTCCTGAAGAAATCATTGGGACCGAAGCAGCGCCTGAATACATCTCCTCTGACTCCTCCCTCGAAGCAGAGGATGCCTCGTCCGAGCAGAGGATCAACCATCAACTACGCCGCTGCGTTCGGCATCTGGAGCATGACCTCCGGGATATCACCCCTCGTTGCCAGGCCGAACGCGAGCGTCGCATGACTTTGGAGGCACTAGTAGGAGGTAAACGTTTCCAACTTCACCTTGGTTCCGCGCTTGCACTTGGATCTCTGTTTCTAACCACTGTTCCTCTGTCCTAGATGTCTCTGACAGGTACAATAACCTGAAAGCGGCCTGGGATAGCTTGGTGGAGGCAGCAAACAATGGTCATCCCCACAGCTTCCAGGTTGCCGTCACGGTGGTCCTGGAACAACTGAAGAGGGAGCAGCTGAAGAAGCAAAGAAAAGAGGATTGAAGCATACTTTCGCTTCTTACGCCAGGCCTTCTGCTTTCCACCCCCTCGTAGTTAGATGTAGACCTGTAAGAAGCATTTGCTATGTAGCTTTGTGCTAAGGGCAATACATCTAAGTATTGGCCATTCCCCCTGTTCAGGAATTTTTTTGTTCTAAAGGCAGCTTCATCCTTGAACGCCGGCTATCTCTGTATCAGATGCATGTAAACCCAATGTGATCAACGATCGATTTCAATACTAGGATAATATTTCTTCAAATATCTTCCATTTATTGCAGCAGAAAATTCCTCTCCTAGTAAAGTTTTCAGCATGTAGGCATTACCGGGCACGCATCGGACCACCCGAAAGGGTCCTTCCCAGTTAGGGGACCATTTGCCGAATTCACCGTATTTGGTTCCAATCGGCGATAAAGCTTTCCAAACCAGATCCCCTTCTGCAAATTGCCTGACTTTTACTTTCTTGTTGTAATATTTGGCAACTCGCAGCTTGTTCTTCTCAATATTTTCCAGTGCCCTAAGACGGATCATGTGCAAATCCTCTAACTCATCCATCATTAAGCCACTGTAATCTTTGGAGCTTAAATCCTTTTGCAAAACCACTCTCCTAGAATCTGATTGTATTTCCCAAGGTAAAACTGTATGGTGCCCATAAACCAATTCATAAGGAGATGTCTTTGTGGCTCCATGAGGGGCCATTCGGTAAGACCACAAAGCTTCATTGAGTACCAAATGCCACCTTCTTGGCTTCTGGTCGATCTTCTTTTGTATAAGCTTGATCATGATATTATTAGAAGCCTCTGCCTGACCATTATCTTGGGCATAATATGGAGAAGAATTGAACAATTTGATCCCCATGCTTTCGGCAAACTCCCTAAACTCCAAGGACACAAACTGAGCTCCTTGATCAGTTGTGATTGTTTGAGGTATTCCAAATCGATAAATGATATGTTCCTTGACAAATTCAACCATGTTCCCTGATGTCACCTTCTTCAGTGGAATTGCCTCAACCCATTGGTAAAGTAATCTGTCGCCAAAAGCACAAACTTATGCCCCTTGCTAGATGGTGGATTAATCTGGCCAATCAAGTCTATACCCCAGCCCCTGAATGGCCATGGCTTGATAATGGGATTTAATGCTGATGCAGGAACCCTTTGAATATTTCCAAACCTCTGGCAGTCTTGACATCCCTTGTAATACTCAAAGCAATCCTCCAACATCGTCAGCCAAAAACACCCAGCTTGCCTGATGACCCATTTCATACGGTAAGCCGATTGATGTGCTCCACATATCCCATCATGCACCTCACTCATCATCTTTTTTGCTTCTTCTGGACCCAGGCAACGCAGCAATACCCCATCCAAAGATTTGTAGAATAGACTTCCATCCAGAAGAACGAATTTGATGGCCTTGTACCTGAGTTTCCTAGAGACCTTTCGAGATGGATCCTCCAAATAATCAATGATCTCTTTCCTCCAATCATCCTCTGCAAGATCCACTCCCAGCACACATACCTCCATGGCCAACGCTTCTTGACTTTCCCTTAACCTGAAGCGCTTTGAGACAGCCTGTTTGCCTCTTCATTGTGTTCTCTAGGAATATGCTGCAGAATTACTAGCTGAAAGCTCTTCAAAATTTCTCTGCATTCCTCGTAGTAGCTCCTCAGAGCATCACTTTTGCACTCGTATTGGCCGTTCAATTGCTTGATAACCAACTCCGAATCTCCATAAACCTCAACTGAAACAGCCCCAGCCTCTCTCAAATATTGAAGCCCTCGAAGAAATGCCTCGTATTCAGCCTGATTGTTTGTAACAGTGGGCTGGATAGGGATGGCAAATTCAAACATCTCACCCCTGGGTGAAATTAATAGGATTCCTACTCCCCCACCTTTACCACATGATGATCCATCAAAGAACAAAGCCCAAGGAGTAATTTCAAGCAAATCAATCGATGGATCACGATGTTCAGTTATAAAATCGGCAATGATCTGACCTTTTATAGCTTTTGCCGATTCGAACTTCAACTCAAACTCAGATAAAGCCAAGATCCACTTGCCAATCCTGCCATTCAAAATTGGCATAGATAACATATGTTTTATTACATCAAACTTGGAGTATACAACGCATTCGGCATTCAACAAGTAGTGTCGAAATTTTGTACACGAGTAGTACACACATAGGCACAGCTTCTCTGCAGCCGAATACCTGGTCTCAAGATCAAGTAATTTTCGGCTAAGGTACGCTACTACCCGCTCCTTTCCTTCAAACTCTTGAATAAGGGCTGATCCAATGGTTTGGGTATCGGCCGCCACGTACAACTTGAAAGGCTTATTCAACTGTGGAGGGACCAGTACCGATGGTTCCTTCATATATTGCTTGATCTCATCAAAAGCCTTTTGCTGTTCGTCACCCCATGTGAACTTCTAATCCTTCTTAAGCTTCAACAATGGAGAAAATGGCAAAACCTTTTGCGACAGATTTGAAATGAATCTTCTGACAAAATTGATCTTGCCAAGCAGTGATTGCAACTCCTTGAGATTGGTTGGAGGGACAACTTCATCAATATCTTTAATGTTTTTCTTGCCAACTTCGATCCCCCCTTCGTGTACCAGGAATCCCAAGAATTCTCCAGCTGATACCCCAAAAACACATTTTTTTGGATTCATCTTCAAGCCATGCTTCCGGGTGCATTTCAAAGTTCTCTTCACGTTCTCCAGGTGTGTGTCATGGTTCAAAGACTTGATCACAACATCATCAATGTAAATCTCAACAATTTTGCCGATCAACTCGTGAAATATATAGTTCATGGCCCGCTGATAAGTTGCACCGGCATTTTTCAACCCAAATGTCATGACTATCCATTCAAACAGGCCTATATGACCGGGACATCTAAAGGTTGTATTTGATATATCCTCTATTGCCATGAAAATCTGGTTGTACCCTGCATTACCATCCATGAAACTGATAACTTTGTGTCCAGCGGCAGCATCAACCAATAAATCGGCAACAGGCATTGGGTACCCATCCATAAGAGTAGCTCGTTCAAGTCCCCGAAATCTATGCAAACCCTCATCTTTCCATTCTTCTTGTAAACGGGGACAATGTTAGAAATCCACTCGCGTATCCGCATGGCCGAATGAAGTTTGCATCGAGTAGTCTTTCAACTTCTTTCTTCACATCGGCCAATACTTCGTCCTTGTAGATTTTCCGGGGAGGTTGCTTGTATGGTTTAAAACCGGATTTGATTGGCAACCGATGCTCGGCGGTGGAACGGTCCAAACCAGCATCTCCGAATAATCCCAAGCGAAGCAATCTTTATATTCCTTGAGCGACTTGATCAATTCCTCCACGAAGTCCGATTGCAAGTTTGCGGCGATAAATGTCGGCCTTGGTTTGTCACCGTTTCCAATGTCAACTTCCTCCAATTTGTCGGCCGACATGAATCCTCGCCCCAACTTGCCATCGGTACTATCAACGGGATTATCCATTAAAAATTGCTATAAGAGCCGATCGCTTGAATCATGTTGTTGATCACCGCCGACGAGCTCAACAGGACCTTCTCCTCAGTCTTTTCCTGAAAAACAATCAATACCATGATATTCCTAGAAAGCGGGTTCCACATTTGCGACGCTCACTGAGTCATCTGCTTGGACCACCTCAATTCGTCATCCACCCATTGAATGAGCTGCTGATGCATGGTAGATGGGATACAGCAATTGGCGTGAATCCAGTCCCGCCCAAGCAGTAGGCTGTAGGCTCCTTTGCCCTCGATGACAAAGAAGGTTGTGAGCAATGTCTTGGACCCAATCATCAGATCCACGTGGACGCACCCCTTGGTATCTGAAGGATTCCCAGTGAAATCGTTCAGAATTATGCTCGTAGGTGTCAAATCTCCAGGGCCCATGCCAAGTTTCCTGAAAGTGGTGTATGGAATCACGTTGACTGCCGCCCCACCGTCGACAAACATATTGGTCAATGGCTTGCCATTGACGTATCCTTTCAAGTATAGCGGCCTCATGTGTCGATTTCTGGCCGGTTTGTCGAAGGTAGCTTGCTTGGCTAGCACCAGTTGCGCCATCAGTCCCCCAAGCTGTTCATCGTCATTGACATCCAGGCACGTTTCTTCCTGCACAACTTGATTAGCATGAGCCATAAACTCATTCGGCAGAAAATATACCATACATGCTGGAGCCGAACGATTGGATCCTTCAGGTTTGTCCTTCGGACGCCACACCTGTCTCTTCTGGATCCCCGCCTGCCTTAATTCACGGTTCCTCAAGCGCTGAACCCTTCTTTTCTAGCTCTTCCTCAAGCCAGGCGGGCACCACTGTCCTTCTTGCTAGATATATTCTTCTTCTTCTTGATCAGCCCATCTTTGATCTGCCTGTCTCTTTCTGGGGTGATCAATGATCTCAACTATTTTTTGACGCCGATCGTCACTGGGATGTATCCTTCCAATTCTTTCATGGACGGATCGGCGATTAGCAGTCTCCTGCCTATACTCAGAGTATCTGTCGCTACACTCAGGGCAGTTCCTCAACGTAGGAAGCTTCAAGCCTTCATTCCAGCAGTGCCTGAAGAATGCGCACCCCCAATGTGTGCGCTCCTGCTCGCGCGTGTACTGCTCCAAATATCTTCTGCGTGCTTCTTCTTTGGTCCTGCATCTCTCCTCCTCGTGCCTTCGTTTCTGGTAGCGCTCTTTCTCTAGCTGACGCTGCCACTTGTTGAGGAGGATGCGCGTAGTGACCCTGGGTTTGGCCCTGGACGACTCCCCAATCTCGACATGGCTCTTGAGAACGCGAGGGGCTTCTCCATGAACATGCTCCAACATCACTTGACGCTCTGGGTCTACAACTCCATCTTGCCTTGCCCTAGTCGAAGTCAAGACCTTAACCTTGCCCTTTTCCTCGGCAGTCACCATGTTGACAGAAAAGCTTATCATGTTCTGGGGAAAAGGGTGGCCGTCCAGTTTCATCTTGTTGTCAAACTTGAGATGACCCTCCTGGATAGCCTTTTGGATCCTCATCCTGAAGACCCTGCAATCGTTGATAGAGTGAGAATTCCTGTCGTGAAAGCCGCAGTAACATTTCTCTTTTACTCCATCGGGCCGAAGCATGGAATGCCCCTCAGGCAACTTGATTCGGCCTTCCTTCACCAGGAAGTCAAACAGCTTATCAGCTTTAGTAACGTCAAAGTCGTATGTGCCTTTGGTCTGCTTGATCCAGCGCTGATTCATGGTCAACGGCTCCTTGCCCCACATGATCTCAGCAGCGGCCACCTCCTGATCATCGTCAGAGTCTTCCATTTCATCGGCCTTCTCCAGGAACTGATTGTAGATATCGGCTATGTCGTGCTGCTTGTTGAACCTGGTGTCTTTCTTAAACCCATAAGCCTGGTTGCTCATCAATGATAACTTTTGAGACAATTGACCCAGGTTATCAAACTCCATGCCAAACAGCTTCTCCCGTACGGCCGGCAGCATCCCTGCAACGGCCATGTCGGCCAACTGATCATCTGGCAGATTTAACGAGAAACACATGCCTTTGACTTCCCTGAACCTCCTGAGCAACTCCAAGGGCGTCTCATTGTGCCTCTGCTTCAGAGTGGTGAGATAGATGAGCTTCTTTTCCGTGCTACCACTGAAGTAATGAGCGTGGAATTTTCGCTCCAGCTCCCTCCATGTGCCAACTGATTGGGGAGGCAGAGATGTGAACCACTGGAACGCTGGGCCCGTCAACGACATAGGAAAATACCTGACCCTGAACGCCTCTTCAGATGAGGCCTCCCCAAGCTGCATCAGGTAGCGAGCAATGTGCTCATCCGTGCTCGTGTCATCCTACCCCGAAAACTTTGTAAATTCCGTCGGAGGTTTTACCCTTGGCGGCAGGATCACTTTGTAGTACCACTCCGGGAAAGGAGGCGTGTAGGCAGGTCCCTGCATTTTAGGTTTGAGCCCGAATTGATTCTGCATCATATCGGCCATTTTCTGGACCAGGATATCGTCCTCTTGCATGCCTGTAGCTGCACCGTAGCCCGGATTAGGGAGAGCATCAATGGCCACATAGTCCATCACTTCGTGGTAGCCTCCACCGTCCAAGTTCATCTGTAATCTGTTGCTAACTGGGGCAATCTTGTAGGTGGATGCGAGTGGAACCCCAGACGAGCCAAACGCCAGCTCCCCATACGTAGGCTGATATGGGTTCAGCTGTTGAATCGGTTGACCTGTACTGCCTTGCGGAGATGGGCCGGATCGGCCGCCCTCTCGCGGCCCGCAGAGGAGGTTGAACTGGTTGACCTCCAGCGCCTTGTGGAGGAGGCTGGACGGCCTGGCTTCCAGCGCTCTGCGGAGGAGGCCGAACTGGATGGCTTCGCAATGGTGGCTGGGAACTGGACTCTCCAATCTCCACACTGCATCCCTGAGGGGGTGCTCGACTGAATACTTGCTCTATGCCCGGGCCAAAGATAGCCACCATCATCTTCTTGAACACACCCAGGAAAGCCCTATGATGCTTGCCCATTATGTCTTCCGCAGTATCCCGAAACGCTTGCATGCATTATTCTTTCTCTTGCAGAGTTGTGGCGTCAGTTTCTCCTGAGAGAAGAACCCTGGGCATCTCATTTTTGAGATACGGAACGCCGCTCCTGTTCTTTTTGAATGACATCAAGCATTTTTGTTGAAACTGATCCGTGGCATCTTTCAGCTGTTGTAGCTGCTCTGGAGAGAGATCCTCGATGGCGACATCCAGAAGGTCACTGATGTCAGGCATCTTGATTTTCGGCTATTGGTCCCACTGGGCGTGCCAAAAAGTGTGTTGACGCAAAATCTGCACCTTACGCCAAGCACACAGCAAGCCAACAAGCTAGCTTCACACGCGAAAAGATTCCAAGACGTGCCAGTCAATTTTTCCTGAAAATTAACAAAAGATAAAGTAGTTAAATTCCAAAGCTTGGAACTTGCCGGGTGGTACCAGACAGTTCCATATTTACGGCTAGAAAGCCAAGTGAGATGACATATAGCTATAAAGAGCTATCTGCTAGCAAACTAGAAACCATTCGGGGGCTTTAAAATGCAAAACGCAACATAGCCGAACAAATGATGTAAGCATGACGAAAATCGGTCTTTATTTGAATGAGATTGCACGTGCACGAAACCATGACCGATCCTCCATGATGAATAACAATAAACAATAAATGAAGTAAAGCATGGTCATAAACATGTAATAAACAAACATGCATAGGCCCAAAGCACTAGTCTACCGCATGTCTAGGTACTTTAAAACCCGTCAAGCATGATGTCAAACAAATCTATCCACCGCATGATACAACTTGTTTGAAGATCACACTACCAACCACAAATAGATCTATCCACCGCATGATACGATCTATATATGGAAAGCTAAAAGCATGCAACATTTAAAGCATAACTTACAAGCATGTTTCACTCGTGAAAGCATAACCGAATACGACTGTACAGCCGAATCGGGGTCCATGAAGAAGGAACAAACGTTGCCAAAGATGATAAATCTATCGGATCGAAATAAAGATCTAATCCACCGGATGATTAGCTTTAAAACAACCCTAAAACCTACATCTACCGCATGATACCTGGCTCTTTCAAGATTTACGCAAAATCAACAAGATTGAACCCGCAACACGTAACAACCTAGATCGATTCGGTTTCGGCTATTTAATAAACACGTGATCCACGTGCCTCTTGAAGCAAGATATGAACGTATAATGTAAAGACCACGAAACGAGATAAAGCCGATCCAAATCAATCTAAATTGGGCAAAAGAGTGTTATATGAATAACATAAAGTAAAAACTCGAAACAACACAGGGTAACTTAATGAATCTATTGGATCTTGCCAAAATCCAATAGAGCCGATAACTAGCTCCAAGCTAGATCTTAGTCCATTGCATGGCTCATGATCTAACAAGAAACCTTCTTGAACCAAGCTTGAATCCACCGCATGACACAAAGCATGGTAACAAGACTACTTGCATCACAATCTAAATCCACCGCATGATACTAGACATGATACAAGGTTGCCGATACTTACGGAGGTCGACGGATCGATGAACCCTCTCGCAAAACTCGACAACACGACAAGGACTCAGGGTTTTGGCGTAAAGCCGGTTTGTTATGGGAATGTTTTCGAATACAATTACATACATCCAGGGTCTGTATTTATACCCTGTCGTGGCATGACTCCGAATGGACTACGAGCACAATATTGGATACCTAATTTATCTCTAAGTGTGATCGCTTATCCATCCATTCGTCCCTTCCACTCGGGCCACGACATCACGCAATCCCACAAAATCAGCGCAAACAGATTCCTTGCCGAACGGAAGCCAACTGCCGACCGCGAGCTCCTTTGCCGAATCTTTCTATGGAAACCTTCCTTCTTCCGGACGGATTCTTTCACCAAGTTGGGCCCACAACTCAGACTCCTTCCTGTGCCAAATTTTGGTGTTAACAGTGGCGCCTGGTGGCTGAAAAGCCAGGGAAATAAGCTAACCCCCATGATTAAATGGAAAAAAGTCTACATCACCCCCAACCTTTGAGGGGTGGACTACATGTCTACATAGCTCCCAACCTATGAAATGATATATATCACCCTCTAAACTTTCTAAAACCGGTCAAATTACCCCTAAGGCAATTTTTAAAAATCATAGTAAATCACATAAAAATCATAAAATGAAGAATCCAATTGTGTTGGACTCCAAATGAGTATATCTATAAATGAACATATAATATAATACGCTTTAGTACAATATTTTTACAGCTATGAAGAGAACATAGATCTAAAGCTACAACAAATTAAAAATATATATACTAAAGCATATCATATTATATATTTACTATGTAGATTTAAGCAGCGTTCGGCAACCTTTATTTGGGCTTGTTGCGCAGTGATTTTCTCTCAAACTAATCTGCCGTACAACTTATTGCATAGTATTTTTCTCTCACAACTAACCTGCCGACTTATGCATTTAAGACTTGTCGTGTCCAACACAACTGGATTTTCCATTTTATGATTTTTCTGTGATTTACTATGATTTTTCAAAAATGCTTTAGGGGTAGTTTCACCTGTTTTAGAAAGCTTAAGGGGTGATATATGTCGTTCCATAGGTTGAGAGATTATATAATCCAAATCCCATAGGTTGGGGGCTGATGTAGACTTTTTTTCACGATTAAATCATCTTTTAGCACACCATTAAATCATCTTCTAGCAGTATGCTAAACTACCAGTAAACTTTCCACGTTGGTACTACTGAATACTGGTGTTTCGAGGGTGGGGACAAGAGCAACAATATTGTTCAGTTCGATGATAAAATAAAGAGTTTACCACATGCTAGGACGAAACAAATGGACATATATAACCAGCTGAAAGTACAGTCCTTTGAGAAGAGGTTTTCAAAGGTAGGCTTTGTCTCGACTTTGTTTTTCCCCCACATTAACTGAGGTGTGTAACCGTATTGATGTCTCAATCTTACCAGGTTGGCGTTGTGCAATTATCTGCATTGTTGTCCTAATTTAACCATACGAGTTTTATTTTTCTTGTTTTCTTTATTTTGTCGTAGTAGTCTTAGAGCAACTCCAACTGCTCCTTTAAATCATTTTCCTTCTCTAAACGATAGAAAAAAACACCACGACGCCCTTCCAACAGCCTCGTCAAAATCCATCTTCGCAATCCTGCTCGCCATTTGAGCCTGGCGACTCCCGACCTTTGGCTAGCTCTCCCCCCTCGCAAAATCGGCGGATCTCCCGGCATGGATCCCTCCCGCGCCCCTCCCTCGCGCCAAATCGTGTTCCTCTTCGCGCCAGGTCGGAGCAATGGCGTAGGGAGGTGGCGGGAACGGGTCAGGGCAGCGGCGCACAGGAGCCATGGGCGAAGGAGGATGCGAGAGGGGGCCGGACTCGGTGCACGCCACCGCCCGTGGCCGCGAGGCCGAGCTCCTCCGCGGGGCCGCGCCTCCGGCCGAAGCCGCGAGTCCGAGCTCCTCCGTGGGGCCGCGTAGCCGGGCCGGAGTTGCAAGGCCAAGCTCCTTCGACGAGTTCCGCCGGACGCAGCGCATGGAGTGCGCCAACCTCTCGCGCCGGCCGGCAGCTCGTCCTCCCGCTCCTCGAGGAGCTCCATGACGCCGCGCCCCGACTCACCGACGACGCGTGCACCGTCGGCTCGCCCTCGCTCCGCGCGCGCGCGCCGCCGCGCGGAGACTCCTCCGCACATGCCGACGTCAGCCGCCCCCACCCACTCCAGGTCCAGGGTGTCCTCGTCGGCGAAGAATGCATACGGCGCCGGGGACGGCCTCGGCCGCGGACTCCCGTACTCCTCGAAGTCGGACAGGATGCCGTCGAGGCCGCAGTCGTCCTCGCAGTCCTGGTGCACATGGATGCCGCAACTCAGCTCTTGGCCGTCGATCCAGCAGTCGTCGTCGACGTCTGTCGACTGCGAAGCCGAGCGCCTGGCCCGCGTCGTCCTCGGCGGCGAGGGACGCGTCCAAGAGCTTGACGAGCAGGTCGTCGCCGTCAATCTCGGCACGTCGTCCTGGTTCCGCTGCTGCTCCATGCCATTGCTCTCCAGTCCAGTGGGGATGGATAAGGTTGCTCCATGCCATTGCTCTCCGGTGGGGATGGATAAGTAGGGAGGGGTAAGAATGACATGTGGGTCCCACTAGTATAAAGGTTTCAATTTACAGAGACTGTTGGATCATCATGTAGAATTATGAGGTCTTCTATTTTTACAAAAGGCTAAAACTCCAAATTTAACTTAAAAAAATAAAGAGGCTGTTGGAGTTGCTCTTATATTTTCTTCTATATCAATACAACACACTATTTTGCACAGTTCCTAAAAAAACTGAAAGTTTGTCCACAGTCAACCTCAGCAAGCTGGATGACGGCGATGTGAAAATCAACCAAACCAATCATGGAGAGGCAGGCAGGCAGACATATCTAACAACACTTATCACACACATGCATCATCCACGAGGCCACAAAACAGCCCATCTCGTGATCTCGAGACAGGAGCGGGGACGGGGCGACGACGGGCTGGAGCTGCAGTGGGAGTGGGACAGGTTGGACACGGCGCGCCCGATGATGGTCCGGCCAGTCCCGTCACTCGATCAACAAGTCTCGAGTCACCTACTGACTCCAGCGCCTTCTTCAACCCTCGCTGCATCTTCATTTTGCGCGTGCAAGGGCTACTGTAGCCGCTCCAGCGGTAGGCGCAAAGCCTGCTGCATTTTTCAGCGACACGCTCCACAAGCGCATCCCTGGGGAGTCTGCAACCCAACGGTCTCGCGTCTCTCTCCTCCGGTCCTCCTCTCGCACGCCTCCTCTCTCGCAGGCGCGCTGGCCCACGGCGGCTTCCTCCACTCTCGCAGGCGCACGGGCTCGGGCGGCCTCGTCGGCTCTTCTTTGACGGTGGCGGGCGCGGATCTTGGGCAGCACGGCCTCCTCCCTTCCCTATCTCGCTCTTCATGGTGCCATCCCTCCCCCATCGCGGCGAGCAGGGTCCCCGTCGGCCTCGAGCTCTGCCCCTGCGCAGCCGGAGCAGAGGGCCTTCCTCCCCGGGCGATGGCAGAGTGCGGTGAGGTCTCCTTCCCTTCTCCCCCTTTGCGCGCCTGCGACCCGCCTCTGCGCGTCCCGGCTCCTCTCCTTCCCTCTTCTCCCGAGCTCAGCCAGGGGGCAAGCGCGGTCGCTGAGATCCGCCACGGGCAAGCTCAGCCCGGGGGGCCGGCGCGGCCGCCGGGCGGGCCGGCTCGCCGGAGGCCGGCGCGTCGCCGTCTTGGCGACGACCTCCTTCTCCTCTACTCATCCACGCGCGTTGACCGCGGAAGCGGGGATGGCGGGGGCTACTAGCGGCGCGTGCGGGGCGTCTCGACGGGGGAAGGTTGCGGCGGCTTGGCTCGGCTGCCTCCTTCCTGCTCGGCGCCGTCCATCCTCCACCGGAACGCCATCCAGCACGCGGCGGCGTGGCGGTCCTCCTCCACCTCCGGGAACCAACTGCCGCGAGGCGATGAGCGAGGGGAAGCGCTCCACCGCTGGAGGCCTTCCTCCTTTGCGCGACGGGAACATCTGCATCTGTCTTACCTCCGATCCACCGCTCGACTATCTCCCCCTTCCTTCCGGATGGCTCAAACTCAAAGCCAGCCGGCGGCGGCCGGCCGGCCATCCGCCATCCTCGAGTACTCGAGTGTGTGCGTGCACGGGGGTCCACTCACGTGGCTCCGAAAGCCATGGATGATGCTTTGCGCCCCCAGCGCGCTGCTCCTCCTTGCAAAGAAAGGGAAGGGAGGATCGGAGGAGAGAGGGCCGGGGGAACTGCACAGAACAGCTGAACATGGGCGCCGCCCGCCGGCGAACATGCATGTGCCGTGTTGGTTGGCGCCGCTGTTGCTCCTCGGTAGGTGGCAGGTCGGTAGGCCACCTGGGTTTTGGACTAGCGATTGCTTGCTGGTGCAGGAACGAAAAGGGCATCCTGCCGCGTCCATGCATGCCATCTCGGCCGTGTGGGTGTGGCTGTCCCCGGCCGGGCCGGGTGCCGTCGATCGGGTGACCCTGTTGCCGATGCGCCGACAGGTCCGCCCTCGCCGCGTCAACAGGACGTACAGTTGTGCGAGCTCCGGTGGCACGCGTATAGGAACGTGTACTTACGTACTCCGTATATTGAGGACCCCGGCACCGGGGCCCTGGCACTGCCTGTCTGTCTGTCGCGGCGCACAGCTGACACGACACTGCTCGTGGACCACCACTCTCCTCCAGTCTCACCAGGCTACTAGCTAGCTCCGGCATTCAAATTCCCGCGTCAAGCGCGGTCACAGAAATGGAATTCCGTGGCCTATGGGTTTGTAGCCTGCTACTGGCCCATAGTCTATTAGTCTGGGCCACCAAGGTGAGTCGCCCGCCCAGCTACATTTAAACAAACCAAAGAAAAGCCCATAAGATCACGGTTTTTTAATGAAAACCACACCTATTTTATATAAATTTTATTCCAACCCTGTTTTAATTCACTCTCGCAGGGAGTTGTTCCGAGCGTGTTGGGTGCTACTCAGGTGCTCTAACCACTAGGTTAGCGGCCCTTTCACATATCACGAGTTTTTACAGCAAGTAACGATGGGTTGGTTAGGATTTATTAATTCTTTTTTCTTAACTTAATGAGATGGAAAACTTTGTGGTAGAGTACAAACATGATGGAAGTCACTCCCTCCGTCACGTAAACAATGCAATCCTAGCATTTGAAAAAATTTCACAGAGTGCAATCCTAGAAAATAGATCTAATTACCTTCCTAATGAAGTAATCAGATCTGATATGTGTGTCAAAACTTACTCAATGTGACTAAAAAATAGGGGTACTAGAGTTTTTCCGTGTCTCTACTAATCAGTCTTAAAAAATAGAATTGCACTTATTATGGGACAGAGGGACTATCAAGTTATCTTGCTGATTCCCTAAACCTACTGTGTTTCACATACTCCCCCACCACGATTGATGTAATGGGGTTGGAGTTGGATCGACTTACTCCCACCACCACTATTGATGTAATGGGTTGGATTGGAAGTATTCTTGGTGGAGAACTCCGGGATAATAATTCGAAGTGCATGATTCTAAGTCTGCTTTTTTCAGTGATCAGTGAATGAGCAAGGTGATCCAACTATGAATCTTGTGGAGAATTCGATCCAAAACCAAGATGAATGATTGTTGCATGCTTAACACATGCATGTCAAATGGGTTGAAATAGTATTCCCAACTGTGAACAATTGAGTAAAACATAAAAACTATATAAAGGGGACAACAACTTCATAGGAATTGATAATATCTTGTAAGGCGTGACCTAAGCTCTGCAGTGTAAATAATATATACTCCATCTGTCCCGTAAAGAATGCAATCCTAGCATTGGAAAAAAATCCCACAAAGAATGCAATCCTAGAAAATCGATCTAATTACCTGCCTAATTAAGTAATCAGATCTAATATGTATCTCAAAAGTCAAAACTTACTGCGTGTGGCTAAAAAATAGGGGTACTAGAGTCTTTTCGCGCTACCACTAATGTGTCCTAGGAAAACTACAATTGCACTTTTTATGGGACGGAGGGAGTAAACAAACAATATTTTTAGTTAACAGAATGGACAAACACTATTTTATATAGAATAAATAGTCGCCTCCGGTGCTGACTGTAACAATATATATCTTGCAAGATAATAAAATAATATATTCATTTATAGCAGTCTCTACTAGCCTTACAATATCACTTTGATTTACTTTAATGGATAACTAGAACACACCAGTATCCGATATCCCATCGGATATACCATAGGCATTTATTGTGACGAAATGTTGACTTCTCTAATAATAGTTTTCTTTTTTTAGAAAAAGGATTTACCCTGCTTTTATAGAAAGCTTAAAATAGTTTTGGTACATCCAAAGTTACACGGTGGGGACACCAGCTTACCAATGACAGGAGCCAGACGGCCAAAGACAAGAGAAAGAAGAAAAGACAGACACCAAAGGCCTACACTTCCAACAGCCAGGGAGATACGATATGAAACAGTACTAGCTAGCAAAAAACGTCCTTTGTTGGTCGTCGTCTTCTCTCCTCCGCAAAATCCATCGTCCATCCATGTACTTGGGCAATCAAGACCTCCAGCTTCTCCAACTCAGAACACTTCAGCCTTGGCTTCCATTTCTGTAGAAAGATGTAGATTTTAAACAACACATCAGCTGGGTCTGATGGGAACACCCCCTCCATAACCATTTTGTTTATGGCAATCCAAAGCACCCAAAGAACCATCGTGAACAAAAACAATTTGAATTTATAATCATTATCATTCAAATGTAGCAAGCCATCCAGGAAGTCCTGGAGACTGGTCGGGCTCTTATTCCATCCCAAGGCCCGCCCTAGACAGCCCCAAGTGAATCTAGCTAGTACACACGACAAGAATATATGATCTGAGCTCTCAGGCCTACTGCACACCATGCATCTTGGATCTCCTTTCCAATGCATCCTTTTCAAGTTCACCCCCGACTGGATCCTGTCCTGACTTACGAGCCACATAAACACTTTAAGTTTCATCACAAGTTTACTAATAAGAGTTTTCTTGATAGAGGTATCTACTCCGTCCTTTCTGAAGTATAGTTTATTCTACTTTTTTAACTTCAAATTTGACTGCTCGCCTTGTTAAAAAATTGTGTAAAATATCACATATTTTGCTGTGGGTCGTGGCTTGTTTTTATTATTAAACACTCCTTCAGAACGATTTAAATTTGACTATATTTGTACTTAATAAGATGAGCAGTCAAACTTGAGATAAAAAGTAAATAAATTATAATTTGCAGTTGAAGGAGTATATACTTTGGTTAATTCTCAGTATATTTATGTGTTCTCAAGCACTTGGAATATCCTTGAATTGTTAATGATGGTTTGGACATTGATGCGCTCACCAAGGTCAACTAATGTTTCAGAAAGTTTAACTTTGAAATTAGATGAAAAGCATTTGAAATACAAAATTTCATTCTTTGTGACGATGTTATTTAATGTCACTGAAAAATGATGATGATATTTTTAAGATATGTTGGACGAAGTCTAGACAATCTTTCACATTGTATTTTTAATATTCCACTATCTTAAACTATGTTTACAAAGTATATAGTTTATCATTTAAAATTATGGAGTGTCCATGATACCATGAAATGCATGTTGTAGCAAAAACAAAAAAGGAAACAAGAGAGAAATCGCAAGTGCGACCTTTTAGATAGACCAAAACGAGTGGAAACTTTTATAGAGGCATGTTTTTACCTTGGGCCGAACGTGCGAGGTGATTTTGGTCTGCCTAGGCCGTTGACTGTTGCGGGCCGTGTTTGTTGATTTTTTTAATGCACGTCGACGCTCTTATCTGGCACCGACCAAGGTTAAATCCCGGTGCTCGCACCTTTTTCTGGATTTTCCAGGATTTACCGGCGTTATGCATTAAGTGGTAAGCGACGTTACCGTCGACGACGAGACACTATTGGTGACTTCGGGAATCTCCAGATCTGCCGGTGCTCAGTCCTTCGGAGGTGCTCATAGGGGTAGGGTTTGCGTACGCGTATTCATAGGGGTGAGTGTGCGTGCATGTTGTGAGCTTCTGGTGTTATTCTAAAAAAACCCTGCCCCCTCTCGCTTTTTCCTTGATCTTGCCATTCCCCACGGGGACGCATGGTATCACAATCTGAACTGTAGCAGCCGGCAGCCCCGGGATTGACCTCCGTGACTCCGTCCTGCCAACCCGAGGGGACGTGGCAGCTGCACTAGCATTTTCGCTTCACCTTTTTTTTTCGAAAAAAGAGCGACCTGATTTCTTTTCTTTGCGCAACGGGATCACCATTTCCCTGTGGCGGCTCCACACTTGCACAGTTGCACATTACTACTCCAGAGTATACAGTAGTATTTTCAGAGCCGCCAGACACACCTGCCTCGCCTCCGCTTCCTTTAAATACGGCCGCGAATGGCTCACGCGGCGCTGCTCCACTCTGCCCTCCCTTCCACGAGAGCCGCCGCACCCCGCCGCAACCACCACCGCGCCGCCCCTTCGCGCTCCCCGCGCAGCCGTCGCCTGCCGCGCCCGATGGCCTCGTCGACGGCCCAGCAGGCCCCCACGCCGGCGCCGCAGGGCCTGAAGGAGGGGATCGCGGGGCTGTACGACGAGTCGTCAGGGCTGTGGGAGAGCATCTGGGGCGACCACATGCACCACGGCTTCTACGACTCGGGCGAGGCGGCGTCCATGGACGACCACCGCCGCGCCCAGATCCGCATGATCGAGGAGGCGCTCGCCTTCGCTGCCGTCCCAGGTGCGTCGTCCGTCCAGCGCTCCAGTCCACGCCCCCGCATCCTGGCCCTACGCTTGTGCCCAGGGTTTTTTTTACCAACCGCCAGATGTTTACCGCTAGAGAGCAGTAAGGGTAGCTACCGCGGTTACCGCAGTATACCGCTAAATACCCCTCGAATTCAAATTTCAAACCAAAACCGCTAAAAACCGCTAGTTCAAACGGTATCCAGGGGTATACCGCGGTATAAACTATTTATACCGCGGTATAAACTATTTATACCGCGGTATAAAGCTGTTTATACCGCGCGGTAACGAGTTTATACCGGTGCAAAGAAAAAGACCATCCGGCTTCGAATAAATGAAAATTTTGGCATGATGTTGGCACAAATTAGTGTTAAATAGCACCCCCAATCAATGATTTATAGTTATACATAGAAATACTACACCGAACACAATAATACTAGCCGTGTATAAGTGAGTTGGTAGTTCAAATATAAATAGTTCATACAAATAATTCATACAAATAGTTCATACAACACAAGTTCAATGGTAGAAAGGAAAGATCCCAATTTGGGTCGCGGAGTGGTACTCGGCGATGGACATGACATTCAAGCCTCTCGCATCCTAAATTCCATTTCTATCTAAAGCAACAATTCTATTTCTACCTCTACCTCACATCTTAAATCCTACCAAAAATCCTAAAGCAAAGTAAACATGAGTCCTAACACAAATCCTAGATCCTAACACAATTCCTAAAGCCTAAATCTACTCAAAAGCAAAAAAATATTACCTAACCGCGGTATACCGCGCGTCGCCCGCGGTATACCGCTACTCCCGCGTGGCTAACCGCGGTCGGGGCGCGGCCGCCCGCCGGCGGCGCGCGGTAGGGGCGAAGCGGCGGCGGACGGCGCTCGGAAGCTTGCGGACGGCGCTTGGAAGCTTGCGGACGGGGAAGAAGCAAGGCTCTGGATGCTCGGGGGAACGCGGTTTGGCACGAGCTAGGTCATCTAGTTCATTTGGGCTTCATGGGCCTTAACGGGCCGGCCCATGTTTTTTTCTTTTTCTTTTTTCTTTCAACTTCTAAAGCTCCAAGTAAATACCAAATGCACTCAAATTTGAAAATTTTCAACACCATAAGACTCTACAAATCATGAACTATTTTTTGGTGATTTTTATTGATTTTTTCATTTTTTTAATTCAAATTCAAATTTGAATTTTGGGACCGGTTCTTCCGGCGGGTACCGTTACCGTACCCCAGCGGTAGCAGCGGTAACCGCGATATACCGCGCGGTTACCAACGGTAAAAAAAAACCCTGCTTGTGCCCACCTGGTTATCTCAAATCGATTGGTTGACAGCGGCCGGCCAATCCCTGCCTTTTCTCTGCGATTTTGAATTTAAAAAAGGAAAGATCCGGCAGGCGCCACGGGTCTGCACAGTGTTGTTTGCTTGCATTTTCTTTTTCCTTGGTGGTTTTGCTGACACTGCTCACTTGCTCAGCCTCCGCACCACACACAGTCACTCACCTCTGGCACGGGGGAGCCACTCACGAACAGGGCAAATTTTAGTTAAGGGCATCCGCAAGGCATCCACCTCAGCACTAAATAGCTAGCAGTTTGCACAACTATCTATACAGTGCTACCTATTTGTTATTTTTAGTACTTTCACGCACAGAGAGACCTGCGATTTGATGTATCGCGCAGCGTAGGAACAACTAGTCGGCTCGATTTTTTTTCACCCTTTTCCACATAGGATACATGCTGACATATACATTCAAATAGCTAGATAACTCAGCACCATTGCGGGTGGCCTAAAATTCCGTGTTTGGAATTAACAAATTTGTTCAGTCGTTCACTATTCTCAGGCTTTTCCAGGAACAGTGACATGATGATATGACCTGGTACTACCTGCTTAAGCGAGTGCACTGCAGACTTCATGATTTCCATGTTTTTTCCACTTCTTGTCGTGCAGATGATCCGGAGAAGAAACCCAAAACGTTAGTCGACGTAGGGTGTGGAATCGGTGGTAGCTCGAGGTATTTGGCCAAGAAATACGGGGCGCAGTGCAAGGGCATCACGTTGAGCCCTGTTCAAGCTGAGAGAGGGAACGCTCTCGCTGCTGCGCAGGGGTTGTCGGACCAGGTGCTCGCTGCTACTTCTGCTTGTCTTGCAAATTGATTTTGAGCGGTGAAGTAGCTATATATTCACAGTGATTCTAATATTATGCTTTCAACCCGGTTTGGTGGGGCAGGTTTCTCTCCAAGTTGCTGATGCTCTCGAGCAACCGTTTCATGATGGGCAGTTTGATCTTGTATGGTCCATGGAGAGTGGCGAGCACATGCCAGACAAAAGAAAGGTAACCGATTTTTTTTATTCAGCATGAGATACAGAACATTTCGAGATTTGTTATCAACAAGTTGTGTGACGGCCGGGATGGGTTGCCATGCATCCATTTGAGAGAAACGTCATATGAGTTTATTGCAGTGGTGGAGAACAAATCCCCAAAGAACATGGGATTGCCCCTCTACAGGACATCTATAATCTGCTGACATCAATAAATGATTTCCGCTGAAATGCTGGAGCTGTGTTCACAAAAAAAAATGCTGGAGCTGTGTTCAGCTATTACTCAAGCATTTTTTCACTTTTCAAATGCTGTACTGTCAAACTCAAACAACCGGAACAATGTTTAGACCGGTGAGGATATAAGTTGTAGTATATAGTATAGTAAATGTCGAATAATTTCAATCTAATCCCAAAGGAGGAACGACTGAATCTCAACCTAATCTTGGACAGTTTGAATTGTTTTCTCCATAGAGTATACTTCTACTAGTGAATTTTAGTGTTTTTCTTGAATTCTTACCGGTGTCTTGTATCAGTTCGTTAGTGAGCTGGCACGCGTGGTGGCTCCTGGAGGGACCATAATCATCGTGACATGGTGCCATAGGAACCTCGAGCCTTCCGAAACCTCGCTGAAACCTGATGAAGTGAGCCTCCTCAAGAAGATTTGCGATGCATACTACCTACCGGACTGGTGTTCACCTTCAGACTATGTGAGCATTGCCAAGTCGCTGTCTCTGGAGGTAAGAGTCTGTCCGCATTTTAGTAACTTCATGAAATTAAAAGATGCTTTTGGATCTTATATGTAGCATATCACGTGACAAATCTTGACCTACCTAGTCCCCTGGACCACTCAGAATTTGGCAATTTTGTTGTTTGGTGTGGTGTCAGGATATCAAGACAGCTGATTGGTCAGAGAACGTGGCCCCATTCTGGCCGGCCGTGATAAAATCTGCACTGACATGGAAAGGCATCACCTCTCTCCTAACAAGCGGTATGCATGCTCTTCTTCTTACGGTTCTGTTACTGAGCATGGACTGCACCAAATATCTTGAACCCGATTGGGATCTGAAACTGTTACTGAGCATGGACTGCACAACTGATTGGGATCTGAAACTGTTACTGAGCATGGACAGCACAAAATATCTTGAACCGATTGGGATCTGAAACTGTTAATGAGCAGGAACCGCACGTAATAACTTGAACCGATTGGGATCTGACTATTATTATTTGGTACTGAATTTTGTCACTCCTTGAAGGATGGAAGACGATAAGAGGGGCGATGGTGATGCCGCTGATGATCCAGGGCTACAAGAAGGGGCTGATCAAGTTCACCATCATCACCTGTCGCAAGCCTGGAGCAGCGTAGGAGGTTCACGTTACTGTCTCGGCGTCAATGTTCAGTACAATAATGGAGATCTCTGGCCAGCTAGAAGAAGAAGCCCCGTCGCCGTCTACTACCTATCATGTACGAGAATCGACAGACCTACGACTTTTGCCTATCAGCCCACGTCAAATAAATTTTCCACCACTGGTCGAGATATTTCAAGTTCACGCCTTCCATTCCATGTGTCGTTGCCAAGATTGCCGTCTCCATTGGTTCCTCCGCAAGTGCCACTGTGCCAGTGTTACCCTCTGATTTGTGCTCTCGACGTGCCAATGGCCGTTCCTCGCAGGAGGAAGAGTCCCCCAGTCTATGGCCCGCGCGCGGGGACCTGCCCTGCGCGGCAAAGCTCCGTACGTGCAAGGATTGGCCGATTGGGGACTGGGGAGCCACTACCGCCGCGCCGTGCCCAATCTCCACCCCGTCACCGACTTTGTGAGGCCTTGCGTTTTCGGCTATTGGTGCAGCATGTGTGAGATTGTGAGCCAAGTTGACACGGCACGAAGGTCCCTTTTTACGAAATGCACGTGTCTTTACTCCCAGTCTCCCAACCCTCTCAGCTTGAGGTCTTTTACAATACACAATACCACCTAACAGTAGTACGGTGGTATTATTGGTTTTTTTCAGTTTTTTACAATGGGTAAAATGGTAATTTACTCGATGTATATTGTTTCGAAAAAATTCCCTATTGCCAAGGTTACATAAAAAGACTTAATTTCATATATTACAATAATATTATTTTGTATATTTCCGATAATACTCATGTCCTACTCATACCACCCATATCACACTAAAAAAACTGGTGGTACAGAATTAATCTCAACCGTCGGATCCTTACATATATGTCCTTTTATATTACATACGAGTCCTTTTCAACCGGTGGTACAAGGTGATATTGTGTAACGTAAAAAAACCTCTCCGCTTCCATGAAAGCTACAAGATGGACATGATCGATACCCCTGCGGTCCCACAAAAGACTTTTCTTGAGGTTTCTCTAGTTCTTTGCAAAAATTGTGAAAAACTTACTGTAGCAATGGTAGATTAGAACAACTAAACATGATCTAATTATAAAAATTAATTACAATGAGAAATCCCAAAATTGATCTACTAAACTTAATTACTCCGTCATTAAATTTACAAGATAGACATGATCGGTCCTCTCGTCCTGCCAAAGACTTTTCTTAAAGCTTGTCTAGCTCGTTATGAAATTTACGAAAATTTATTGTAGCAATCCTAATTCAAAGATTAAGAAGACTAAACATGATCTAATTATAAAACTAAGTAAACGGATGGACGGGAAATTGCGAGATGAATCTATTAAGCTTAATTAATTTGCCATTAGAGATTGTTACCGTAGTACGACATTGTCTAATCATGGTCTAGATTTCGGCCGAGGGTTATAGAATGCGCTTTGTCATTAATATTCTCATACACATTTAATATTCCTAATTAATATCCTTAGATTCAATGTGACAGGTGAATAATGAAAATTTGCGAAAAACTTGTCGCGACTAAACAAGGTCTCCTCTTACATCTAGCTTCGCTAGCAAGGATATTCTTCTCACAATACGCGAATGGGCGTGTAGTCCAATGGTAGGACAGTCCATTGGGACGCTACCCACTAGGGTTCAAATCCTGGTGCTCGCACCTTTTCCTGGATTTATTCCGGGATTTTCCGACGTTATGCGTTAAGTGTTAAGCGACGTTCCCGTCAACGACGAGGCGCCAGTGGTGACTTCGAGAATCTCCAGATCTGCCGGTGCTCAGTCCTTCGGAGGTTCTCACAGGGGTAGAGTTTGCGTACGTGTATTCATAGGGGTGAGTGTGCGTGCGTGTTGTGAACGTCCGCGCTGTACTGTGTAATTTTTAAAAAAGTATACCCTCTTAGTCACCATGCAGGTTTCGGTAGTTTGATAGTTAACTATCTGATTTTCAAAAGAGGAAGGAAACTTAGGGCATGTTTGGTTTCGAAGATTATTTTGGTGGTGTTTGGTTGGGAGATACGGAGACGACTCCATCCCTATAAAATAAATATTCGGTGTAGATATGGGGGTTGTTTGCTTACCTGCCATCGATTGTCACGCCAAGGTGTGGCGCGCCACAACCTGTGGTGGGCAAATCGACCGCCACACACAAAACACTGTTCTGCGGTGCGGCGTGGCGAGTTGTGGTGGAGCCAAACACCCCCGGGATTTTACCGCGTACGGGAATCGACAGACCTATGGCTTACGCCCACCAACTGCCTTCGCTCATGAACTACTCGTCCTCCTGCAGTCCTGCGTTACGCACCGCATTGCCACCAAGGCACCATCCACTCGCCACATGAACTACTCGTCCCAAGGCCATCTTCGCTTCCTGCTTGCGTTGCGATTCATCTTCAATTGCTGTTGTGCCAACACACCACCGACACATCGATGTAGGTGGACTCGGTGGCATGTGCTTGGCACGGTGACGGTGTCCATGTTCAAGGGAAACAACTTTTCTTCATCGAAAGAGGTGAATAAAAAGACATTTAATGACAAACGATAAGGCAGATCATTATTGTCAATTTGCTAGGGCTAGAAAGAGAAAAAGAAAATGCAAAGGTCGTAGTTGAAGAAAAGGGAACATGTATCCATGCATTGAAACCATTCGCGCGGGTGTCAAATATTGAAATGTATGCGAAACGTATGCCAATTTTAGTGAGGCATCATATATGTGTTGAGTCTCGTACAGAGACTCTATAAAGCCCCATTATTTATCATGCTGAATATTTATTTGCTGCCATACTGGCCCTGAGAAATCAAGAAAATGTTGTGATGATTAACAAATTCTCACTCCCGCTTCTTATTCTCGGCATAGTAGCTCTCTATGTTAGAGAACCATTTCCACTGGAAACAAAGTGCTACGAACCGCATTAGCCCAATGCAAGTCACCTCTAGGAATGCCACTATGGGAGAACTCTGTAAGGATAAGCCAGCTGTGGCTATAGCTAACAATGCACCCTCGAAATTGCACGGGACAACAAATCTCCCAGATTTGATGCCGTCCAAAGCCTTCTTAGCAACACCATCGGCATTCATTCCACCAGACGATCCCGCTATGATGCTGGTCAGTTCTGATCTCCTTTGAAGCTCTAAGGGTAGTCCCAATGGTGGAAACTAACACGGCTTCATCTATAGAAACTACTCTCCACAGTGGTAGTGTCTTCGAGCAATAATTATTTTCTCTTTCTCTCCCCTAATTTGACCAATGAGGAGTATTGCATTAACCCCATGGAAACCAGTGGTGTCTTCTCAATGGCGAATTCATGGTTTCTTGTGCATTGATTCAAAGAGTAGACATGATTTCTCCATGAGGAAACCATTTCTATGATTTGTGCTCTCTTTCCTCATTACTTAAGGTGCCACATCATCATTTTGCTTAGTTGGCAAGCTATTTAATAGAGATAGAAACTACTATTAATACTCTATTGGGAGTGCCCTAAATTAATCAAGCAATCAACATGATCAACGATCAGAATCATTCAATAAATTGAGTGATGTCACGTTAGAGTCCTGGGAACTTGAGAGATGCCAAGCATAGTGAAATCTTTTCTCCATTTTTAAACATTTTTCCTAATACAATTTTAAAAAATAGTACTACTAAATAACCAAAGTGCGTGGAGGCGGTGTCCAGGTAGCTGTTGGCTTTTAGTGGAAAGGTGTGACGGTGCTGATGTTGGCAGTAGAGACACCATAGCACCATGTCTCTTACCGTGTGTTTGGTTGGGGAGCCACCGGAGCGGAGCGGAGCCGACCCTCGTTTTGGGGACGGCTCCGACCTTTCTCATGTTTGGTTGAAAAGATTGGGTTGCAATGCCTCCGACCCTCTTTTTTTTTGGTTGGAGGAATGAGTTGGAGGAATGGATGACAGTTTTCACTCCGTTAGTGGGTCCCACATGTCATAGGGCTTATGTTTAGTAGGTCTCACATGTCATACGTATCTCTTCTTCTTCCTCATCCCCACAGGTCACGACTTCCTCTTCCTCCCGAGCGCCATGGATGCAGCCGCCTCCTCCCGTCTCCCTTGCCGCCGCCTCCTCCCGCCTCCCTTGCCGCCGCCTCCTCCCGCCTCCATCCGCGCCCAAGCTGAGGAGGAGAGGGTCCGCTCGGGGTCGGAGCCATCGCACGGGAGCTCCGCCACCGTCGGGACCCGCCCCCGCCCACCCGCTGCTCGTCCTCGCCCTCCTCGCGGTGTCCGCGGCCGCCACGCTCGCCGCCGCCCGGCCCGACCTCGGACACGCGGGGGAGCTCCGCCGCGGGGGGGCGTCCGAGAGCGGCGCCACCGGCCGCGCACAAGCGGGGGGAGGAGGCGGGGGCGGCGCTCGCGGCACCGCGTCGGGGAAGCGCGGGCGAGCTCCGGCGCCGGCTCTCGCGGCCGCGCGTGGATCCACCGACCGCGGGCGAGCTCCGCCGCGAGCTCCACCGGCCCTGGGCGCCATGGCCTCTGACGCGCCAGAGAGAGAAGAGAGGTGGGGGTGACGGGAGTGAGACGGGAGAGACACGGTGAGAAAAACGGGAGCGGAGCCGCTCCGTCCGCCAAATTTCAGGGGACGGAGCCGACCCGCATCTAGAGGGTATATTCCCTCTGGAGCCGCTCCGCTCCCATCGCTCCTGGTCCAAACAGCCGCGGGAGCGGATCCGCTCCGCTTCGCTCCCGCGGCTCTCCAACCAAACACACGGTTAGTGCCTTAGTGGAGGCATCGTCGAGCATTTTTTGTCGAAGAACCTAATGTCGTATTGATGGCATGTTAGAGGCATCAATATGGAGAAACACATGTCTACTACCTCCGTTCTTAAATATGTGACACTATTAACCTTTTTCATTTATTTAACTATTTTTCTTTTCTATAAATATGTTTGCAAATCGATAAATATACATGTTAAATATAAAGTACGATATTCAACAATAGACATAAAGATCCACATTTTACTTTAATTAACTAACTTATTCAATGGAGTAGTTATTAATGGTCAAAGTTGGAATAAAAAACAAAGGTATCATATATTTAAGCAGATGGAGTAGGATGGGATGGCAGGATGGCGTGGGGGCAGGAGCGCGCGAGAGGGGCGGAGCACGTGCGCAAGGCGAGATAGTGAGGCGAACTCCCTCGTGAAAGATGACGAGCGGAGGTTCCCAGATGGAAAGTGTCGGGGACGACCCTAGGGGTCCCCTTAAACAATGGAGAAACCCTCACTTAAACCCGGCATCGAAACACGCTAAGCCTAACCATGCGGGTAACTAACCGTGCGGGACATGGCCTACGCGGCGGGACTCCGGCGGCCCACCAAGACGGCCCGCTTAGAAGACCCCTCGAGCGAGGCTCCGCCTCGCTCGAGGGCGCGCTCCTCCTCGAGCGGGCTCCACCCCGTTCGAGGGGCAACTCTTCCCTCGAGCGGTCCGCCCCCGCTCGAGGGCTCGCTCCCCCTCGGCGGGTCTCGTCTCGCTCGAGGGTGCGCTCCGCCCTCGGCGGGGCCCGCCACGCTCACGGGCGCCCCGCACGCGTGCGCCGGTCCCGTACACGGGCATTTAACGCCCCGACGCCGCGGGGACGGAGCCATCATGCGCCGGGGGCTCGCACCCCGGTGCCGCCGCACCAACTCCCCGGGGGAGGAGCCCATCCCCGCCCGCGTGGAGATGGACGTGCGGTACGGCCGGTGTCGTCCCGTAACACCGAGCGCCCACTACGGTACGGCTAACGCGCCCGACCCTCGAAGGGGGCCGGGCGCACCCTCGACTTCACTTTCCCGTGACCCTACGGAGTTGGGTGGGGGGCGCTAGGCCGGTGGATAGCCATCCCGGTCCCGCGTAGCGGCGCGGACGCCGTACCCACGCGTGCGGGCGCACGCCCGACACCGCGGGCGCACGCCGGGCGGCGTAGCAACCACTCGCCGCCACGGAGCGCGTTGGGAAGGAACGCCGTTCGCCCGCTCCCGTGCCCCGTACCGGCCATCATCGGCACCTCCCTCGAAGCCTATCGAGAGGACGCCACCGCCATCTGCCGCCCTCCTACCCTCGAACCGCCACTGTTCGGGTACGGGATAGGCCATCATGGCCGGACCGCAGCGAAGATCGTCCGGACGGCCGCCCACTCTACGGCGTAGCACGACGTGCACCCCCACGTAGCTAGATAGCGCGGCGTGCATGTAACTCGCCGCCCCCTTGGCCTATAAAAGGGGAGGCGAGCCCCCAGCCGCGGGGAGGGACGAACAGAGCACAACACAGCACACCGAGCACTCACTCTCTTATTCTCCCACAACATCTTCAGCCACTCTTCCAGGGACTTGGAGGCCACGCTTCCTCTCCCGCCTTGCTTGTACTTGCCCCACTACAAGCACACCCGGTGCCGAGCAATATAGTGCCACGAGCACGCCCCTGTGGACGTACGGCCCCCTCGGCGGGAACCGGGATAAAACCTTGTGTCATTTGTTGCTTGGCATCGACCATTGAGGGATAGACCTAGGCGCTATCTACTGGTTAGTGTCGGGACCATATTCCGCACCGACGGGTTGGCGCCCACCGTGGGGCAAACGAGCGCCTGAGGTCACTTCACCAACTCCCTCCATGGTGATCCGCACTGAGTACCGTGCTACGCGCTACAACATGGGTAGCTCGGACCCTCTCCCGCCGGGTTCGAGATCCGCTTCGGGGACTCGAACTTTCGGGCCACGGGGGAACGGCTATCTCATTCGCCTCACCAATCGTGAGGAGCTCCGCGCGCGGCGCCGGGGCCGAGTCCGCCCGGTCTCCGCCGCACGCACGACACGCGCGCGGACGCCCGCGAGGCACGGATGCGCGGGCCCGTCGACGCCGCGACGCCGTCGTCGCTCTAGGCTACGCTCACGCCGGGGCGCGGTCCGAGCGGCGGCGGGCGAGCGCGCCGCCGCCCAACGCGGTGCGCCCACCGTCACGACGGCCGCCACCGCCCGGCGGGGCCGCGTGCGATCTCGGACCACGCGTCCCCATCGGGGCCGCGTGGCGCCACGACGGCCCATAACGCCAACGTGAACACGACGATGCGCCGGGTTCCACCGGCCGCCACGTCTTCGTCGCCGGGGACCCCGGCACTTCGGCGGCGGATGAGTCATCCCCCGGGCTCCGTCGACACGATGCCACCCGCCGGCCCGCCACGGGTACGCGGAGTGGGACTTCTCGGCGTGCGGGACCCGGTCGCGTTCGGGCGCTTCCTCGACGCCACGGACTGCGGGTTTGGCTGCTCCGACGACTCCAAGACCGGGAGCTACGACCCCACGCGGGAGTGTTGCGCCGTCATCACCAACGACCGGCTAACGCCGCCGGTGCGGCGAGCGCGGAGACGGGGGAAGTCGCGCTGCCCCGGGCCGATCGGCGCGCGCGCCCGGCCGCGGGGCCGGCGCTCCCGCCGGGGCCGACGTCGACGCACGGGCGGCCCAAGCCCGCGAGCTCGAGGCCAAGGCGGCGAGAGGAATACGCGGACGATGCGGCTACTCGGGTGCCTCGATGGCGGGGAGAGGCCTCCGCGCGCGGCGAACGCGCGCGGGGAGGCGGGTCGACAGAGTCCGCGACCGCCTCAACACCGCCCCCCAACGCGGACAACGCGGACGTCCCGCCGCGAGCAAGCTAGAAGCTCGTCGCCGCCGCGGCGCCTGCTACGGGCTATGCCGGCACGCGTGGACCCCCGAGGCTCGAGATATGCACCGCGAGGTGCAAACTCTCATCGAGCAAGCGGCCGTCCAACGGGCCGAGAGCTCGGCCTCACGCATTCGTCAACGGGGGGGATGCGCGGGGCGATGAAGCCGCACCGGGAGGCGAACCCTCGGTGCACGCGAGCCAACCTGGCGACCGGGGACGCACGCCGGCCAAGGAACGACTCCTTGACACGCGCGGGGGGCCGGATGGCGATGCCCGCAACGTCATCAACGCCGGGCGCACCGGCAAGGCGGACGCACGAGCGGCCGGGGGCTACCACCCTCGAAGGGGTGGACGCTACGACGGCGGTGAGGATCGCTCCCCAACGCCGGAGCCCCGGGCACCCGTGTGTTCGGCGGGGAAATCCGCACGGCGGCGTTCCCCCGGCGCTTCGTCGGCCCTCGACAATCGTCAAATACAACGGGGAGACGGACCCCCGCGTGCGGCTCAACAATTACCGCCTAGCCTCGCCCGGTGGGTGGGGCCACTAACGACGAAGTGATCATCCGCAACTTGCCCCCGCATCCGGGCGACGCGGCCGGGACATGGCTCGAGCACTTGCCCGCCGGCCCGGATCCATAACGCGGGACGATCTAGTCCACACGTTCGTGGGCAACTTCCGGGGCACGTACGTGCGCCACGGGAACTCCCGGGACTGCGCTCCGCACGCGTGAAGCCGGCGAGTCGGCGCGGGACTTCATACGGCGCTTCTCCAAGCGCCGCACGGAGCTCCCCGGCGTGGCACGGTCCCGAGATCGTGCACGCGTTCCTCGAGGGCACCACGTGCCGGGACCTTGTGCGCGGGCCGGGAGCGCGGCCCGCCTACGGATTCAAACGAGCCGTTCGACATCGCCACCGGCTTCGCCTCGGAGAGGAGGCCGTGGGGGCAATCTTCGACGGCAAGAAGGGCAAGCGCTCCGAGGACACGCCCGCGGAGGGCGGCGGGTCCAAAGAGCCGCGCCGCAACGACAAGCGGGGCAAGAAGGGGGAAGAAGCCGCGCCGCGAGGCGTGCGAGCGAGGGCGCAACGGCGGCAACGCCGAGGCCCTCGGCCGTCGACCCGGCTCGACGGGGCCCTCGACCGGCCCCTCGAGGCCGCGGGGGTGTTTGACGACATGATGAAAAAGCCATGCCCCTACCACAAGACTCCCGTGAACCACACTCTTGAGTAATGCGACATGCTCAAGAAGTTCTATGGCCGTGCCGCCGCGAAGGAGGCGAGAGGCCAAGAAAGATGGAGGCGATGGCGACGCGGGTGGCTTCCCCGCTGTCGAAAATGTGTTCCTCATCTTTGGGGGGACCTACGTCGACATGTCGACCGGCGGCGCAAGAAGGAGCGGCATGAAGTCCTCGCCGCGAGAGAGGGCGCCTCCGGCCTTCCTCAAGCGGTCGAAGGATGCCATCACCTTTAGCGGGACGACCACCCAAACCGCATCCCGAACCGGGCCGGTGCCGGCGGTGGTCGATCCCATCATTGGGAACGCCGGTTTTCGAAGGTCCTTATGGACGGAGGCGGTAGCCTCAATATCCTCTTCGCGCATACTGCGCCCCCGATGGGGATCGGATCTGGACCGGTTGCGGCCCGGCCACGAAGCCGTTTCACGGCATCGCGCCGGCAAGCGAGTTCAACCACTCGGGCATCGATCGATCGCCGGTCCGGTTTGGTACCCCCAAGAATTTCCGCAAGGAAACCCTCACCTTCGAGGTGGTGGGATTCAAAGGGGCCTACCATGCCATACTTGGGCGACCTTGCTATGCCAAATTCATGGCGGTCCCCAACTACACGTACACCGAAGATGAAGATGCCGGGTCCAAACGGCGTCATCACCGTCGGGTCGTCGATCGAGCACGCATTCGACTGCGACGTCGAATGCGTGGAACATGCGAGAGGCACTAGCGGCGGATGAAGCGCCGGTGAACACGGCCGGAGAAGATGGTCAACGACGACCTCAGCTCCGCCGCCAAGCACGTCGGCACCTTCGAGGCCGCCGAGCAAACCAAAGGGGTCCCCCTCGACCCGTCGGCCCCCGAGGGCAAGGCGTTGAGGGTCAGCTCGACCCTCGACCCTAAATAGGAAGCAGTGCTCGTCGACTTCCTCCGCGCCAACGCCGACGTCTTCGCGTGGAGCCCCTCGGACATGCCGGGCATCCCGAGGGAGGTCGCCGAGCACTCCCTTGATATCTCGCTAAACGCCCGCGCCGTGCGGCCGGCCGGCCGCGCCGCTTCGACGAGGAGCGGCGACGGGCGATCGGAGCGGAGCCGCGGAAGCTCCTCGAGGCCGGGTTCATCAAGGAAGTGTTCCACCCTACGTGGCTAGCTAATCCGTGCTTGTGAAAAAGAAAAATGGGAAGTGGAGGATGTGTATAGACTACACTAGTCTCAATAAAGCATGTCCAAAAGTTCCTTTTCCTTTGCCACGTATAGATCAAATCGTTGATTCGACGATAGGGTGTGAACTACTCTCTGTTTCCTTGATGCCTACTCGGGATATCACCAAATAAAAATGAAGGAGTCCGACCAGCTCGCGACTTCGTTCATCACACCGTTCGGGACGTTTTGTTACGTCACGATGCCTTTTGGCCTCAGAAACGCGGGCGCAACATATCAGCGCTGCATGCAGCACGTTTTTGGGGATCACGTCGGGCGGACGGTCGAAGCCTACGTGGACGACATCGTCGTCAAGACCGAGGAAGGCGGACGACTTGGTTAACGACCTTGGCTTCGCGTTCGGTGCCTACGGGCCAACGGGGTCAAGCTAAACCCCGAAAAATGTGTCTTTGGAGTGCCGCGAGGCATGCTCCTAGGATACATCGTCTCCCGACGGGGAATCGAGGCCAACCACGAAAAGGTCGCGGCCCTCGAGCGAATGGGTCCAATTCGGGACCTCAAAGGGGGTGCGAAGGTGTTGGGGTGCCTCGCCGCCTTAAGCCGCTTCATCTCGAGGCTCGGTGAGAAGGGCCCCGCCCCTCTACAGGCGCTCAAGAAGCACGAGCGCTTCTCCGGACCACCGAGGCCCGGGACGCGCTTGACAAGGCGAAGGCGTCTCGACGCACGCTCCAATCCTCACGCCGCCGCGAGACGGCGAACCCCTGCGGCTCTACGTGGCCGCAACCACCCGGGTGGTCGGCGCGCGTGATCGTTGTAGAGCGCACGGAGGAAGGACACGCCTTGCCCGTGCGAGAGGCCGGCCTACTACATCGGCGAAGTCCTGTCGGACACGAAGACGCGCTACCCCCGAGTCCGGAAGGCGTTGTACGCGGTAGTCCTCGCGCGGCGCAAGCTCCGCCACTACTTCGAGGCCCACCGGTCACGGTGGTCTTTTCCTTCCCGCTAGGAGAGATCATTCGCAACCCCGACGCGGACGGCGGGATTGCCAAGTGGTCCGTGGAGTTGATGGGCGAGACGCTCGCCTACGCCCCGCGCAAGGCCATCAAATCGCAAATCCTAGCCGATTTCGTCGCCGAGTGGACGGACACGCGGCCGCCGCCCCCCCCCCGGATTCAAGCGAGTGCCGGACTGCGTTCTTCGACGGCTCGGTGATGAAGACGGGGAGCGGGCGCGGGCTCGCTCTTCGTGTCACCCCTCGGAGAGCACATGCGCTACGCAGTGCGCCTCCACTTCCCCGCATCCAACAATATGGCAGAATACGAGGCCCTCCTCTGCGGCCTCAAAATCGCCATTGAGTTGGGCGTCAAGCGCCTCGACGTGCGAGGGGACTCGCAGCTCGTGATCGATCAAGTCATGAAGAACGCGAGCTGCCACGACGACAAGATGGAGGCCTACTGCAAAGCCGTGCGGGCCCTCGAAGACAAGTTCTACGGCATCGAGCTTAATCACGTACCCCGCCGGTACAACGAGGAAGCAGACGAGCTGGCGAAGATCGCGTCGGGCGAATCACCGTTCCCCCGAACGTTTTCGCGCGTGACATCGCGCGGCCCTCGGTCGCCCTCGAGCCCTACCCCTCGAGCGACGGTGGACCCTCGGGGGCTCCCTTGAATCCGGCGGGTGCGGAACCCATGGATGAGGACCCCTCGAACGAGGCGTACGTGCTCTCCCTTCTCGAGGGGTACGGCTCCGTCGAGGTCAATGCGATGGACATAGAGCCGGCTCTGCCCAAGCGGATTGGCGGGGGAAAAATACATCGCCTGGATCGATCGAGGGGAACTCCTCGTGGACCGGGCCGCAGCCAGGCGCATCGCCAAGATGGCCAAATCCTTCACCCTCGTCGACGGCGAGCTGTACAAGCGCGCCGCCTCTGGCATCCTCCAGCGGTGTATACCCATTCCCGAGGGGCGCGAGCTCCTGCGGGACATCCACGCGGGGATCTGTGGCCACCACGCCGCGCCCCGCACCCTCGTCGGCAACGCGTTCCGCCAGGGCTTTTACTGGCCCACTGCGGTCGCGGACGCCAGCGAGATCGTGCGCACCTGCGAAGGGTGCCAGTTCTACGCCCGCAAATCCAACCTGCCCGCTCACGCCCTGCAAACCATCCCCGTCACATGGCCGTTCGCCGTGTGGGGGTTGGACATCGTCGGGCCCCTGCGGAAGGCGCCCGGGGGCTTCACCCACCTACTAGTCGCGATCGACAAATTCTCCAAGTGGGTGGAGGTGCGCCCCATCACGAATTTAAGGGCTGAGCAGGCGGTCACGTTCTTCACCGACATCGTCTACCGCTTTGGAGTGCCAAACTCCATCATCACAGACAACGGGTCCCAGTTCACGGGCCGGAAGTTTTTGGAGTTCTGCGACAAGTTCCACATCCGCGTGGATTGGGCAGCTGTGGCACACCCACGGACCAACGGCCAAGTAGAGCGTGCCAACGGCATGATCCTACGGGGCCTCAAGCCCCGAATTTTTGACCGGCTCAACAAATGCGGGGCGGAAATGGCTCCAAGAACTACCGGCGGTCGTGTGG
Source organism: Cenchrus americanus (assembly GCA_947561735.1). Lineage (NCBI taxonomy): Eukaryota > Viridiplantae > Streptophyta > Magnoliopsida > Poales > Poaceae > Cenchrus > Cenchrus americanus. The sequence continues at coordinate 22,795,620 of OX387241.1, read as the reverse complement.
AGCCTAAGGACCACCCCAAGCAGAGCCACCGGGTTCACCCCGTTTTTCCTAGTCCATGGCGCGGAGGCCGTCCTCCCCACGGACTCCGGAATATGGGTCGCCCGGGGGTTCGAGGCTACGACGAGGATGCTAACCAGCGAGCCCGCGAGGACTCGCTGGACCGGCTAGACGAAGTACGCCTCGTGGCGTTGATGCACTACGCAAGGTATCAACAGTCCCTACGACGTTACCAAGCACGCAAGATACGTCGGAGGGATTTCGACGAAGGGGATCTAGTCCTAAGGCTACGCCAAGACAACCGAGGGCGCTACAAGCTATCGCCCCCATGGGAGGGACCCTACGTCGTGGTGAAGGTACTCAAGCCGGCACGTACAAGGCGGCCAACGAGGACGGCGAAGAACTCACCAACGCTTGGAACATCCAACAGCTACGTCGCTTCTACCCTTAGCTAGGATTTTCCAAGTACTTTCTGTTGTAAAATCACATGGCCAACGCCCCAGTTGGTGTCAACTATGTAAATACTACAAATCTAATAAAAGGGCAACTCGGCTTTCCCCTGAAACCCAAGTTACCCTCGGGGGCTACTGCGGGGGGGCACCCCCCCCAAAATGGTCCCATTTTTTTCGCGCAAAAAACAAAACAACACGCGCTAAGTTTGTTTCCTACTTCAACCTCGAGCCACGATTCGAACAGGGCGCAGGCGGCACAGTGGAAGGAGCGTGCGAGCCAGAGATAGCCTACGCCGCGTGGCTATGGCCCTCCAACCCAGCGGGCCCCTTGCGAAAATCGAACTCCCCTAACTAGAATCTACTCAGGAAGAAGGAGAAACAAAAAGCGTAATAAACAAACGATTTCATTTACAACAAATACCCATGTTCATGAAACAGCTTGTTTATTTACAAAAGGCCATGAGGCCGAGTGGTACCGATACACATAAACAAAAAATGGGCCTAGCGCCCAAGCGCTTTCGGGCGGGAGGAGCGGCGGCATCGGCGGCGTCCGGAAGAGGAATTCTTCGAAGGCCTCGGCGAGCGACCGGCGGCGTCGGCGGCGAGCGCATCCGCGCGCTCCATAGCCACCTCATCCTCGACGCCCTCGGGCACGACGTAGCCTTCCGCCGGCGCCTCGAAGTTCACCTCGTAGTGGGATCGCACCACTCCGAGGCGCCTTCGGACACCCGGCCGCAACGCCGGCGCATCCGCTCGGTGACATTGCCACCGAGGGCACGCGGACGGCCGGCCGGGGGAGCTGCCGGCACGGGCCTTGCCCTCCTCGACGACGTGGCGGGTCTCGAGGGCCACATCGCGCAATTCCCCGCAACTCCTGCTCGGAGGAGTCGTAGGAAGCTCCTGCAGCCGCCTCGGCCGCTCGGCCGCGTGCCCCAAGGCGGTGCGCAAGCTCGGAATCGACAAGACAAGAAGAAATCAGAAAAAGGGAATGCGAGTTCCCAAACAAAAAACCGGCAAGCAAGAGTCAAACGGTGGCTCACCTTCGACTTGCTTCCTCTCCATCTCGAATTCCGGCGCACGGCCTCGAGCGGCGGCTCGAGGCGCTGGACGGTTTCGCCCTGCTCGCGGAGGGCCAGCTCCTGGTTGGCGTTGCTAATGCTGAGCACGAGCGCCTCGTCCTCGACTTTGGAGAGCGCGGTGCTCCGCTCCTCCAACGACTTCCGCGTCCCCTCGTGGGCGACGCGCTCCCGCTCCCGGCGCCGCACGGGCATCGACGAGGGCGGCCGCCCTCGCTGCGGCCGTTCCTCGGCCCCTTGGCGGGCGGCGCTCTCTTGCGAGAGCCGCTCTTCGGCGACGACAAGGGCCGCGGCCTTGGCGTCGAGGGCGGCCTTCGGGTCGTCCGCCTCCTTGGCGCGTTGCTCCAACCCGCGCGCCCGCTCCTCGGCCCGGCGCCGTTGCGCTGCGCCCCCTCGAGCGACGTGCGGAGCTCCCGAGTTTCGGCACGAGCGGTGGCCACCTCCGCCTCCCAGTTGGCGGCCAGCGTCCGCGTCTTCTCTAGGTCCGCGCGCGCATTCCACAGCGCCTCGTCACGATCGACGAGGGCTGCGCGGATCCACTCGAGGCTCGAGCGGCGTGCCGCGTCCTGCCCTGAGCTCTCCGGGAGCTCGTCGCACCACGCCATCGCCCGGTACGCTAGCCAGCCGTCCGGTGTCCTGAGAGCATCCGCAAGCGCGTCGAAGGCGCTGCACCGCTCCTGGAGCTGGTGAACCTCAGCGTTCACCCAGTCGAAGGCGCCGTACTTGTCATGGGCACGACGCTCGAGCTCCTGGCATCCACACACCAAATCCCGTAAGCGCCAAGACTTGAATGCAGCATACGAAAACAAAAAAGGAAGAGGGGCGAGCAACCATGGCTCACCTGGAAGACGAGCCAGGCCGGGCCGCCATGGACCCGCAGCGCCTCGTTCAGCGCGCGGTTGAGCGTGGCGCGCGTGGCTCGGAGCTCGCCCCGAGCTCTGCTCCCCCCGGCGTCGGCGAACGCGGGGGGATCCTCGACGGCCCCCTCCACCGGGCGGGGGCGGCCGGCGTGGGAGGACGAGGCCTCGGCACCGTGTCCTCGGCCCCCCACCACCATGTGACCCTCGTGCCGCCTCACGAGGGCCCCCTCCCCGAGGCTCGGGGGAGTTCGTGGGCCGGGGCCCGCGATTCCATCCGGGCGGCGGGGAGTCATCCGAGAGCTCCACCACCTCCGCCCGCAAATTGCCGGCGGGGCGCGGTGCTCGCGCCGCCTCCGCCGCACCTCCCCGCGCCTCCGCGGCCACGGACGCCGCGTTGTGCCGCCGTGGCCGCCACCTCCGGCCGTACCGCCACATCCGCGGGAGCTCCCGCGGGTTGCGCCCCGCTCCACCTCCTCCGCGGTAGCGGCCACCGCGGGCGCACCTCCCACCGTCGCCGCCGCCGCGGCCCGCGTCTCCGTGGACGACCGGCGCCGGCCGTCCCCCGGCGGCCTGCGGGCGCGCGCCGCGGCGGGCGATCCGCCGACCGGGGCCTCGAGGCCCCCGGCCGGGTCTTGCGAGCTCGTGCCCGCCGCCGTGCTTGTCCCCGGGCGCGACCCCCTCGACGAGCGCCGCCGGGTGGGGATCGATGCGTCCGTCCTCAGCACCTTGGCTGGTGCAAGAGGAGGAACGGTTGGCACCGCCCGCGCAAGCACGAACGGAGGGTCGAGCACTTAGTCATCGACGAGCCAAACCAAACGAAGAAGGACAGGCTCCTTACCTCGCGGAGGAAAAGGCCCGCTTCCTTTTCCTCGAAGCCTCGCGGACGAGGGCCGGCGCGGCGGCCGCGCCGCGCCGTAGCGCCTCCCGACGGCGCCACGCGCGCGCGGGCACGCCTAGCCCCAGCGCGGGCGCGCCCGATGCCGCACCTCCCAAAGGCGCCACCGCGCGCGGGGGCACGCTCGCCCCCGCGCGCGAGCGCGCCCGCGCCGCCGCGCCCCCGACGACGACGCGCGCGCGCGCGGGCACGCTCCCCCCCGCGCGCGCGCAGCACGCGACGCACGCCCGGGCGCGTCCGCCGCGCGTGCCTCCGCGGTGCGCGCGCACCTCCGCGGCGCGTGCCGCCCACGATAACGATTGCCGGCGGCGGGCGCCGGTGCGCCCACCCCAGACGAAGCCGCCCCTAACGCCGGCGCGGGTTCCGGTGACGGGGGCGCGGGGGCGCCACTGTCGGAGGGGCCCTCCCCCTCAGCCTCTTCCTCCTCGTCCTCGTCCGAGGACGAGGGCTCCTCGATATCCGGGGAGGAGAGCCCCGGCTCCTCGCGCCGCCGTACTCCGCGGCCCGCCGGTCGCGGCGCGCTTGGACGACGCCTAGCATGCTCCCTCTTGCGCGCCGCCCGCTCCTGCTGCTCCCGGCGCGCCGCCCGCCGAGCGCACGGGGAGTCGGGGGGTGGGTGGAACGGACTTGGCGATGTTGAACTCCACCGGCTGCGCACGGGGAGCGACAATGGCGCGTCGGGAAACGAAAGCAAGACCAAGAACTAAAACAAAATCGGGAACCCAACTCACCCGCGGGCCCGTGGGGAGCATCTCAAGGTCCCACGGGGTCCGGCCCGCGGTGGCGGCGTCGGGTGTCGACGGCGTTCCGCGCCGGGTGAGCGCATACGGCCGCTCCGGCGGCGTCGGGAGCATCCGCGACCTCGCCGGGTCGACGGGGTTGGCCGCCTCCGTCATCTCGAAGATGCGAGTGGCCTGCGCATCGGAGGCACGACCCGCCGGTGGTGGAGGAAGGCGAGGACGCCCATCGCGTTGAGCCCGTGCTTCGCCCGGCCCGCCGCGGGGCGGCGAGGACGGACTCTTGCCGCGCCGTCTTTGGGCCGTAGACACCCCGTAGCCCCGGGAGTCCGGCCTCTTCTTGAAGACCCGGCCGGTGTAGGGAGGAAGGCCGGGCTCGGCGTTGCGCGGGTACAACCATCCCCGCTCCCGGCCGGCGTTGTTCGTCGTCATGGTGCGGGGGATGTAGAAATCCTTGAGCGCCCCCCGTAGGGCAGCGACATCCCGCCGGGCGCGCACCGCGCGGCGGGTCCTCGGCTCCGCCGTGGGCTGCGTGATGAGCTCCCCGCGGAAAAGGTGAACCCGAGAGATCCCCGGTTCGGCGGGATCCCCGAGTACCCTTCGCGGACGCCCACGAACGTGGCCGCTCGCGAGATCGTGTTGGGGGCGAAGTTGTGCGGCTCCACCCCGTAGTAGTGGCACATCGCCCGCATGAAGGTGCTAGCCGGCGCGTTGAAGCCACGCTCGTGGTAGCGGAGGAAGCTCACCACGTAGCCCTCCCGGCGGGTTGGGCTCGTGGTGCGCCGCCGGCGGGGACGATCCACTCCGCCGGGCGCCCTTCTTCGTTAGCCGCCGGGCGCGGCCGGCGGCGACCGGCTCGCCAAGGGCGAGCGGGGTCACCGTCGACCTCTCCCGGGCGTACGGCTCCGGGATCCTAACGGGAAGGGCGAGGTGGCGCCATGAAGAGGACGAAAGCGAGCGAGGCGGAGGACAAGGAGCGGAGGAAAAAAGCTTTAACGGCGAGCCCGCGCGGTGGAAAGAGCAAGACGAAGGCGAAGGGGCGGAGGAGCGAAAACGGTGAGAAGCTAAGGTAAAAAACCGCCGTCCCTTCCTCCCCGCGGTTTATAGGCCGACGGGCGAGCTCTCGGAGCGGACGCCCCGACTAGCGTTAAGCTTGCGGTGAATCTTCCCATCGCGTCGACGAGCGGGCCCCACCACGACCGCGGCGGCTATAACACTTGCGGGCGGATCATCATTACGGCAAAGACCGGCGGCAACCGAGGCAAAACCGTCACGTCCGCCCCGCCGCGCCGCCCACTACGCGCGCGCGCGCGCGCGCGACGCCTAAAAAGGCGCGCCCGCGGCGCGAAGCCGCGGCCACGACCGCAAGGCACTTAAATGCCGGATCCCTTGCCAAGCAAGGAGAACCCTCGAGCGGGGCGAACCCCCGGCTCGAAACAAAGGCGACCCTCGATGGGATACCAGCGTGAGAAGGGCGCCGGGACTGCTCGATGTAGAGCGGGGCAACGCGCGGGCACTCATGCCGCGTAAACCCCTCGAGCGGCATGACCCTCGGCTCGAAGCAAAGGAGACCCTCGAAGGGATATCAACGTGAGAAGGCCGTCCGGGACCTGCTCGATGTAGAGCAGGCAACCGCGGGCACCCATGCCACGTAAAACCCTCGAGCGGCATGACCCTTGGCTCAAAATGACGTCAACCCTCGATGGGATATCGACGTGAGAAGGTCGTCCGGGACCTGCTCGATGTAGAGCAGGCAACCGCGGGCACCCATGCCACGGTAGACCCTCGAGCGGCATGAGCCCTTGGCTCGAGACAATGTCAACCCCCTAAAAGGAAGCACATACGCTGTGCCACCAACCAGCACCTCGAGGGTCGGCACGCCCAGACCCCTCGACGGCCGCAAACGTGAAAAGACGGGGCTGTCTAGGCACAGCCCCGCACGGCCTTACTGATCAGAGGTTCGAAGCCTGACCCTCGACGGGTTCGAACAGGCGCCTCAGATCACAGAGTTAGGGACGACGAGGGCACGCGCATTCGAGCCGTTCCTCGAGCCCGTTGGCTCGAGGGTGCCCCACATGTCGTGTTCGAGAGCCAGCGAGGGCAGCTAGCCGGGGGGATCCCACCGAGGGAGAGCTTCCGCGCCCTCGGTCCCTAGCGAACGGGACCGAGCCCCACCTAGCAAACCCACGCAAGCGCTTCCATGGACGTGTCTCCGGACCGCGCAGCCTACCCTTATCGAACGGGGCATGGACGTCCACTTGAACCACCCGCTAGCAGCTCGACGAGGAATCCGCGATTCGCGACCCGCTCGATGGGAGTCGCGGAAACCTCACCCTCCGTCCCGCGGAGGGACGGCGAGGGCGCGTTAAAAAACAAGTCGTCAGGCTCGACCCGATCGCCTCGAACGGGCCAAGGCTCGGGGGCTTGACGCACGGCTACACCTCCTTGAAATTGCACCCGCCGGGAGACGGTGACGAGAGGAGCGTGCACCCCCCGAGCCGGCTGAAACACCGCCGATGCCGGTTGGCATATGTGCCACGCCTTTCTGACCAAAGTTCTCGCGGTTAACCCCTGCGGGGGGAGAACCCACACCCCTGCGGGGCTTCGGGGCTAGACCCGCGGGTCCGCTGACGCGGCCCCACGGAAAGCGTTCGCAAACAAGGAGGGAAGAACGTCCTATCAGTAGGTTCCAGCATGCGGGAGCCTCAACGGCAAACCCGCAGATGCTCGGGGGCTACTGTCGGGGACAGCCCTAGGGGTCCCCTTAAACAATGGGGAAACCCTCACTTAAACCCCGGCATCGAAACACGCTAAGCCTAACCATGCAGGTAACTAACCGTGCAGGACATGGCCTACGCGGCGGGACTCCGGCGGCCCACCAAGACGGCCCGCTTAGAAGACCCCTCGAGCAGGCTCCGCCTCGCTCGAGGGCGCGGCCCCTCCTCGAGCGGGCTCCGCCCCGTTCGAGGGGCAACTCTTCCCTCGAGCGGTCCCGCCCCGCTCGAGGGCTCGCTCCCCCTCGGCGGGTCTCGTCTCGCTCGAGGGGCCGCTCCGCCCTCGGCGGGGGCCCGCCACGCTCACGGGCGCCCCGCACGCGTGCGCCGGTCCCGTACACGGGCATTTAACGCCACGACGCCGCGGGGACGGAGCCATCATGCGCCGGGGCTCACACCCGGTGCCGCCGCACCAACTCCCCGGGGAGGAGCCCATCCCCGCCCTTGTGGAGATGGACTGTGCGGTACGGCCGGTGTCAGTCCCGTAACACCGAGCGCCCACTACGGTACGGCTAACGCGCCCGACCCTCGAAGGGGGCCGGGCGCACCCTCGACTTCACTTTCCCGTGACCCTACGGGTTGGGTGGGGGGCGCTAGGCCGGTGGATAGCCATCCGGTCACGCGTAACGGCGCGGCCGCCGTACCCACGCGTGCAGGCGCACGCCCGACACCGCGGGCGCACGCCGGGCGCGTAGCAACCACTCCGCTGCCACGGAGCGCGTTGGGAAGGAACGCCGTTCGCACGCTCCCGTGCCCCGTACCGGCCATCATTAGCACCTCCCTCGAAGCCTATCGAGAGGACGCCACCGCCATCCGCCACCCTCCTACCCTCGAACCGCCCTTTGTTTGGGTACGGGATAGGCCATCATGGCCGGACCGCGGCGAAGATCGTCGGACGGCCGCCCACTCTACGGCGTAGCACGACGTGCACCCCCACGTAGCTAGATAGCGCGGCGTGCATGTAACTCGCCGCCCCCTTGGCCTATAAAAGGGGAGGCGAGCCCCCAGCCGCGGGGGGGGGACGAACGAGAGCACCACACAACACACGGTGCACTCACTCATTCTCCCACAACATCTTCGGCCACTCCACCGGGGACTTGGAAGCCACGCTTCCTCTCCCCCTTGCTTGTACTTGCCCCACTACAAGCACACCGGTGCCGAGCAATATAGTGCCACGAGCACGCCCCTGTGGACGTACGGCCCCCTCGGCGGGAACGGGGATAAAACCTTGTGTCATTTGTTGCTTGGCATCGACCATTGAGGGATAGACCTAGGCGCTATCTTTTGGTTAGTGTCGGGACCATATTCCGCACCGACGAAAGAGTGTTTACGTCTTTTTTCTTTTTTTTATCGAAGAAAGCGATTTAATGAGTTTGTTGGAGTTGTTCTTCGAGAACATATATATCATGTGCAAATTAGACACCATGTGCAAATTTGGAAACTTTCAATCAAGACCACGAGATGTTCATCCATGGGTTGGTGTTGGTGTTTGCGATTGTTTTTTAAAGTTTTTATGCTCTAGTACTATATGGCATGGAAAAAAATTCATGTTTTCAAATAGCTTTTAAGTATTCTAATTTCCAAGCGACTAGACTGCCAAGTTGAAAGTATTAATTTCAATAGCAAGTTGAAAACGGTAACTTGGGCATTCGGTGATTTCATTTGTAAGTAGTTATTATCATATCGGTGTTGGCCAGTTCATAACCAAACGTAACACATACCTTTCTGCAAACCCGGAGTCTCGGTGTCAGGAGGGAAGATCAAAGAGACATGAACATTGTCCATGGTGACCTCGTGCTGCAGCGCCTCCCCCAATCCCCGAAGCGCGAACTTGCTAGCTGAGTACGCAGCGTACCCGTAAATACCAACCTGCAGCAATGATGTTACCAGCAAGGAATCAATCATCAAATACGTACTTGGCTGCATGTCGGACACAGCAGCGGATCGGAAGATCTCTCTCCTAGCTGGTAACTCAACCTGACCGGCCTGTGAGGACATGATCGCGATGGACGCCGGGAGTCCTGTCTCGCGGGTGCGCGCTTTCATGGCGGGCAACGCGGCCTTGACAAGGTGCAAGGTGCCCGTGAGGTTGGTGTCCACCATCCCCTTCATCTCCTCCACGTCCTGGTTCACGAGCTCCCGCGACGCGAACACGCCGTGGTTGCAGACCAGCACGTCGACAGGCCCGGCCTCGCGGAGCGCGCGCGCCACGGCGCCCGCGTCCCGCACGTCGGCTGCGTGGACGCGGACGACAACGTCGCCACGACCCGAGCCGCGCTGGATGGCGACGCGTGCCTCCTCGAGGCGGGCGGCGTCGCGGGCCAGGATGGAAACCCGCGCGCCCTCCCGGGCTGCGGCTGTGGCTATTGCGAGCCCGATGCCGCTGGAGCCGCCCGAGATGAAGACGTGGCGGCCTTCTAGCGGGATGCGCGCGGCGCGGGGCCGCGCAAGGAAGGCGAGCGCGGCGAGAAGGCAGGCGGGCGGGAACATCATGAGGAGGAGAGCCGCGGCCATGGCGAACCTTGGAAGTGCTCGACGCATCTGCAAGAGCACTAGCTAGTTTTATAGCTAGCCACTAGACTTGGGGACTAGAGTCACTGGGCCCTTCCTCCCGCGAGGGACACACGACCGGTGGCTGAGGGTTCAAATCAGAGAGTACACTCACAAGTCACATTGACACTTGCGGAGGAACCAATTGAGACGGCAATCTTGGCAACGACAACCAAGTACATCGCAAAGTCAAAACTACAATTGAGTAGTCGAGTGCTAGAAAACTTCCGGAAAAAAATCCAGTACGCGCCGAGCGCACGGGGCGCTGTGTGCGTGCCCCCACGCGATGCGCTCCGTCCGTGATTCCACACCCGTGATTCGCCCCGTGCTGCTCGGCTCTACTCCCTCGCTCGCGTCGGTTCATGGCGCTCGGCTCTCCTCCCTCACTCAGGGCCCAAACCGCAAGCACATGCTCCCTCCGGTCAAGTCATATTTGACAACGACACGGTCACCAAAATACAACTTTAATTTTTCTTTTCTATAAAAAATCTTTATTGGAAATTATATATGTATGTTCTTATGAAAGTAATTTTCAACTATTTATATGATTTTTATATTTTCAAATTCAACAACTTAAAAGTTATTCCTGATTTATATTCCCTATGTCTGACTCAAACCTTATCCAAAACGACTTCTAAGGCCAGTCTCAGTGGAGTTTCATGGAGAGTTTCATTGTATTAAATATGCTGACCTGACGAAGAAGAAGAATGTGAGAGTTTAATGGGATTTGAGGAGACTGTCACGGTTACCTATTTTTCAGTCTAGGTAACTGCAGGGTTTACAGAACCGGTGGGAACCGGCCCCGCAACCGGCCCGGTTCCCACCTCAAACCGTACCTACAAATTTAGGTTCTCAGTGAATCGATCGGTTTCACCGGTAAACCGGGCCGGTTTTTTCTTCATGGAAACCGGGCAAACTACGGTGTGCCCATGAAAATCACCGCAGTGCACTCCACGTGCGTGGGTCTCACAAGACAAGCACCATGCATTTCCCTTTTCCCCATCATCTTTCTCCTTTGCATTATCATTTATCCTGGCAGGGGTGGGAGGTCCGCGCGATGTGGCAAGCGACGGACGGCGCCAAAGGTCTAGGAGCCCATGGTGGGCCGCGGTGGTGACGAGCGATGATGGGAGGAGGCTGTCGTGTGGGTAAGACAATCTCCAGCAAGGTTCTTCATCTGCATCGCAGATGAAGAAAGGGAAGAGAAGAATCCCGTCTCGCAAAATAAGAGTGTCTCCAGCAGACGTCGTGCATCCCCTGCTGCATCGGTGAGGTCGTTGGCTCCCGCCCCGCCTCTGATTCTTCTCCCTGCCTCCTGCCCCTCCGTCGTGACTCCTCGCCGAGGCTGCCGCAGGTCAACGCGCCGGGTGGTCGACCCCCGCCATTCCTCAAGCCGCGAGACATTGTCGTAGGAGGTGGCGACGGTCTCGATGATTCATCCCTACAGAATCCCATGCTCCAGTCACACATTGGGAGGAAATTAAGCCCTGAATATTTGGTGAACCAATCAATGAAACGAATTCACTCAAGCGAGCACCGTGAGGAAGCAGGTGATGCAGCCGACGAGCAAGACGCTGATGGAGAGGAAGGTCACAAAGCGGAAGGTGTATTCGACCTTCTCCATCCGCTCCTCCAGCTCCGCTCCGAACTTCGTCCCAGTGGCCAGCCCCACCTGGCGTCAGTGGCGGTGGTGCTCCTCCTTCGAATGCACCACGCCCGCCGCCACTGACGCCGATGCCGTCACGTGCCCGCAAAGAGGCCTGGAGAGAGGGGAGCACCGACAACCACAGAGGGACCGGAGGCCGTGCCCGCTGGAGCCTCCGCTGCTGTGAATCGAGGGAGACGTGCCCTTGCTCCTCACTCCCTCCTGATCAAGGCCGGGTGCCCCTGCGTGAGGTCGCCAACGCCGGATCTGCGTCATCGCGCTGAGGCTCCGCCCGCATTGCCTCCAGTCGCTGGCGCCGTGCTTGCCAACCGTCGGGGTCCGAGGCTGCTGTAGCTGCATGTCGCCTCCACCGTTGGGTCTGTAGTAGCATGACGATGTGCAGGCGGAGCAGCGTGGCGGCGGGTAGGTGCAGCAGGCCAACAGCGTGGCGGTGGGTGGGTGCAGCAGGCCAACAGCGCGGCGGTCGCGAGGTGAGCACTACAGGTCGCCTCCGCCGCAGGGGCCTGAGGTCGTCGCGAGCCCTGGATCATGTGGCGACGAGGGGATCCGCCCCCGGTAGACCAACCCGTCGCGGATCTTGGTGGTGCGAGAGGGACGAGGCGGAGACAGAGCGGGAGAGGGAAAGAGAGGCGACGATTGGTGGAGGGAGCGATGCAGAATGCGAGAAGCATCTCGAGACTGCGCGACGAGAAGAGAGGAACTGCATTTTGCAGCAACGGTTCCAGCATCCGCTGGAGGTCAAACTGTCAGGGATAGCCATAAGGGTCCCTAATAACCGGGGAAAAACCCCTTTTTCGAAAAATAATAAAAGGCGAACAAACCCACAAACCGCAAATCACACCCCGCGTAGTCACGACCCGGGGTGGAGAAGGGCCCACGGCCCAAATAACCTCAGCAGCCCATCAAGCAGCCAGCCTCGGCACCCCTCACGCGAACTTCCGTCTCGCTCGAGTGCCAGGCGACGCACCACGAAATCTCTGCCTCGCTCGAGGGGTAGTCACCCCCTCGGGCAAATCTCCGCCTCGCTCGAGGGGCAGTCGCCCCCTCGGGCAAATCTCCGCCTCGCTCGAGGGGCAGACACCCCCTCGGGTGAGTCTCCACTTCGCTCGAAGGCCCCACGGCCCCTCGGGCGATTCTCCGCCTCGCTCGAGGGGGTGGCGCCCCCTCAAACGATTTTCTGCTTCACTCGAGGCCGCCCCGGGCTCGTGACACCTGCGCCCACTCCCCCGACCAAAGCATTAAATGCCCTGATATGCCGCGGGTGCCCGGGTCAAAAGCGAATCCTCGCCACACCGGCCCTCTGACACCGCCTGGGAATCATATCCCGGCGCTGTTCCGCCAACCCTCCACGTGAGGTCATCCCTGACACGTAGGGGAGCTGTGCGGGAAGGCCGGTGTTAACTCTGTGACACTGCGCCACCCACTCCCATATGGCCTGCACGCCGCACCCCTCGAGGGAGGACGGCAGAACCCTCAAAAGGGGTACGGACGCCTACCCCACACCCGCACGGGACGACGCCGTGACGCCGAACCAGTGGAGCGCGTCTTCTCCGTCCCCTCTGGTCCTGTGCATCCATCCCCACCGCTGTGTCACCATCCCGAGCACTGCAACACCATCCCTGACGCTGTGGGAGCCCGGGACGACAAGACATCACCACACCCGTAGTTGTGCATCCTCCGGCCTTCCGTCAGCTGCACCCTCGAGTCAGCGTACGGACGACGACCAAAACGGGAAGCGCCCACGTAGCCACCCTCGAAGCCGCTCTTAGAGGTACAGGACTCGCCACGACGCCCGCTGGGAGCAAGATTCGCCAGGGCAACCATCAGCTCCACGTCACTGTACACCATACCACCACACGTAGCCTTAGAACTGTGCGACACAGTTGTAAACCGCCTCCCCTTGGCCTATAAAAGGAGGAGGCGGTCCCCTGGCCGTGGGCGAAGACAGATAGTTGCACACTTGCACGTTTTTCACCTTCACCACAATATTGGCATTTCGCCTCAATCAAACCTCAGGGACCTGGAGGCTTCTCCTCCTCTCCCGCAAGCTTGTAGCCTCTCCTCTGCAAGCACTACGGTGCAACGCGATACAGCGCCTGGAGTGCGCCCCTGCTGGACGTATGGCCCACGGTCGGAACCAGGATAAAACCCGTGTCATTGTGTTGCTTAGCACCGGCCATAGAGAGATAGATCTCAGCGCTCGTACTAGTTAGTGTCGGGACTACTTTCCGCACCGACAGTTGGCACGCTAGGTAGGGGACTGCGCCGAAGATCAGCTTCCCACCAGCCATCTCGATGGTGATCCGCACCGAGTACAGGTCCCAGACGTACTCCATGGGTAGCTCGGACCCCCTCCCAACCGGATTCAAAATCCAGTTTGGGAGCCTGAACTTTCAGGCCACGGGGGATGACTACCTCATGCGCATCACCAACCGCGACGAGCTCCACCCGTGACGGTCGACTGGGCCATGCCCAATTCCCGCCACGCCCACTACCGACGCTCCGACACCCGCACCGGCGGATGTTGCAGGCACTTCAGCACCCCGATGCTGACAGCGTTCTAGCCAACACTCGCGCCAGGCGCGAATGGAGCTATGTCGTGCCGCGCGCGCTGCGGCGCAAGGCGACACGCCCACCAGTGAGACGACGCCACCCACGGGGGAGCGCGCGGCTGCCGAGCCACAGTTCCCCCATGGGATGCGCAACTCCGCGGCGGCATATGCTTCATCCGTCAGCACCGACATGGAAGCGTACGAGGACCTTCCCGGCCACCACCTGCTGGCGGTCCGGAACCTCATCGCCACCACCAACGACGAGTCATATCATGGATCGGCCAGCAAGCTGCCCCCCGCAACCTCACACGGGTACGCTGAGTGGGACTTCTCTGGCATGCCTGACCCCGTGATGTTCCAGCGGTTCCTTGACGCCGCAGACTACTGGTTCGGTTCCTCCGATGACTCTAGCGCCGGAAGCTACGACCCAGCACGTGAGTGCTTCGTGGTTGACGTCAATGACCAGGCCGATGGCACGAACGTGGCGGGGGCACGTGATGGAGACGCCCCCTAAACCCGGGAACGAGCGCGCCCCGGAACCCGGGGCCAAGCGCACCTCCCACCTTGCCGACGGGAGGCATGAGCATCAATGCGCAACAGGCACAAGCGCGCGAGCTCGAGGCTAAGCTCACGGAGGAATACTGCACGGTGCGACTACCGCGTGCCTCCATTGCCGGAGAAGCCTCCGCGAGCAGTGAACGCATGTGCGAGCTGGGCAAGCTGGCCCGCGAGCGCATCAACGCCGACTTCAACGTCAACGATCCAAACACGCCACCGCGCGCGAGTCAGAAGCTCATCGCAGCTGCAACGCTACTCCTGGCCATGCCCGCGCCCTCGACGCCCGAGGCGCGAAACCTGCACCGCGAGGCGCAGGCTCTCATCAAGCAGGCGGCCATGCAACAGGCCGAAAGCTCGGCGTCCTGCATACGCCAGCAAGGCAATGCGCGGGATGACAATGGCGCCCAAGGCCAAGAGGCGTCCGTTCACACAGGCGGCGTGGCAGGGCAACCAGCCAACCAAGGCAGAACACCGGTCAGGGAGAGGATCCTTGATACGCGCGGGCAGGCCGAGGACGGTGACGCCCACAACGTCATCAACGCTCGCCGAAAGGGCGACACGGAGGCGCGGGCAGCGGTGGGCTACCACCCTCGGCATGGCGGCCGCTACGACAGCGGTGAGGATCGCTCACCGACGTCGGAACTCCCAGGGTCCCTTGTGTTCAGCCGGGAGATCCTCACGGCGAGCTTCCCCCACCGCATCCGCCAGCCCACCTCGATCGACAAGTACACAGGGGAGACGGACCCTCGTGTATGGCTCAACGACTACCGCCTAGCTTGCCAGCTAGTTGTTGCCACCACCGACGTATTGATCATCCGCAACCTACCACTGCACCTCACAGACTCGGCTCGGACGTGGCTCGAGCACCTACCGCCCAGTCAGATCCACAACTGGGATGACCTGGTTCGCACGTTCGTGGGGAACTTCCAGGGCACGTACGTGCGTCTTGGGAACTCCTGGGACCTACGGGCGTGCACCCAGAAGCCCGGCGAATCACTCCGGGACTTCATACAATGCTTTTCCAAGTGCTGTACTGAACTCTCGAGCGTGGCTCAGTCCGAGATCGTGCACGCCTTCCTCAAGGGCACGACCTGCCGGGACCTCGTGCGCGAGCTCGGGCAAAGCCCGCCGGTCGACTCCAACGAGCTTTTCGACATCGCCACCAGTTTTGCTTCCGGCGAGGAGGCGGTGGGGGCCATCTTCGACGACAAGAAGGGCAAGCGCGTGGATGACGCGCCCGTGGAGGGCACTAGGTCCAAGGAGCCCCAACAAAAGCACAAGCGGGGCAAGAAGGGCAAGAAGCCCCGTCGCGAGGCGCGCACGCAGGGGCACGACAACGACGAGGATGAGGCCCTCGCAGTCGACCCGGCCCGCAAGGGCCCTCGAGCGGCCCCTCGAGGCCCCAGCGTGTTCGACGATATGCTGAAGAAGCCGTGCCCGTACCACAAGACCCCAGTCAACTACACCCTCGAGCAGTGCGACATGCTAAAGAAGTACTACAACCGCGCCGCCGCGAAGGAAGGCGAGGCCAAGAAGGATGTAGGAGACGGGGACGCCAGCGGCTTCCCAGCGGTGGAGAACGTCTTCCTCATCTTCAAGGGGCCAACCGTGGTCATGTCCAACAGCTAGCACAAGCGGGAGCGACACGAGGTCCTCACTGCGGAGAAGGCTCTTCCCTCCTTCATCGAATGCTCGGGGGACGCCATCACCTTCAACCGCGAGGATCACCCAAACCGCATCCCCAACTCAGGCTAGTACACGCTGGTTGTCGATCCAGTCATCAGCAACTCGCGGTTCTCCAAGGTGCTGATGGACGGAGGCAGCAGCCTCAACATCTTGTACGCGCACACCCTGCAACTGATGAGAATCGGGTTGGACCAGCTGCGGCCCAACACGACACCGTTCCATGGTGTCGCGCCGGGCAAGCGCGTCCAGCCCCTCGGGCAGATCAATTTGCCGGTCTAGTTTGGCACACCGGACAACTTCCGCAAGGAAACCCTCACCTTCGAGGTGGTGGGGTTTAGGGGCGCGTACCACGCCATCCTCGGGCGTCTGTGTTACGCCAAGTTCATGGCGGTCCCGAACTACACCTACCTCAAGATGAAGATGACGGGGCCAAAGGGTGTCATCACCGTGGGCTCATCGATTGAGCACGCATTCGACTGCGACGTCGAGTGCGTGGAACACGCTGAGGCACTGGTGCTTGACGAGGCGCTCGTCACGAACCTGGAGAACCTGGTCAACAAGGACCTGGACTCCTCAACCAAGCATGCGGGCAGCTTCGAGGCTGCCGAGCAGACAAAGGAGGTGCCCCTCGACCTTGCTGTCCCCGAGGGCAAGGTGTTGAGGGTCAGTTCCACCCTCGACCCGAAATAGGAAGTGGTGCTCGTCGACTTTCTCCGTGCCCCTCAGACATGCCAGGCATCTCGAGGGAGGTTGCCGTGCACTCCCTTGACATCCTACCTCACTCTCGAGCTGTGCAACAGCGGCTGCGGTGCTTCGACGAAGAATGGCATCGGGCGATCAGAGTGGAGCTACGGAAGCTCCTCGAGGCCGGATTCATCATGGAAGTCTTTCACCCTATGTGGCTAGCCAATCCTGTATTAGTTAAGAAACAGAATGGGAAGTGGAGGATGTGTGTAGATTACACCAGTTTGAATAAAGCATGTCCCAAAGTTCCTTTTCCTTGCCATGAATCGATCATATTATAGATTCTACTGCGGGGTGTGAACTCTTATGTTTCCTTGATGCCTATTCCAGGTACCACCAAATAAAGATGAAGGAGTCTGATCAACTCGCGACCTCCTTCATCACACTATTCGGGATGTTTTGCTACGTAACGATGCCATTTGGCCTCCGAAATGCGGGCGCTACGTAACAACGGTGCATGCAACATGTTTTCGGGGACCACATCGGGCAAACCATTGAGGCATACGTAGACGACATAGTCGTGAAAACCAGGAAGGCAGATGACCTGGTTAACGACCTGCGCATCGCGTTCGATTGCCTGCGGGCCAACGGGGTGAAGCTGAACACCGAAAAATGCGTCTTCGGGGTGCCGCGCAGCATGTTGCTGGGATACATCGTTTCCCAGCGGGCATCGAGCCCAACCTCAAAAAGGTCGCAGCCCTTGATCGGATGGGCCTGATTCGAGACCTTAAAGGGGTTCAGAAGGTGTTGGGGTGCCTTGCCGCCTTGAGCCGCTTCATCTCGGGGCTTAGAGAGAAGGGCTTGCCCCTGTACCGACTCCTGAAGAAGCACGAGCGCTTCTCCTGGACCGTCGAGGCCCAGGAGGCACTCGACAAACTCAAGGCGACACTAACCCACGTGCTGACCCTCACGCCGCCTCAAACGGCGAACCTTTGTTCCTCTACATCGCTGCGACCACCCAGGTGGTCAGTGCGGTCATCGTGGTGGAGTGAACAGAGGAAGGACTCACCCTACCAATCCAAAGGCCGGTGTACTACATCAGCGAGGTGTTGTCCGAGACTAAGGCATGGTATCCGCAGATCCAGAAGATGCTCTACACAGTGGTGCTCGCGGGGCGCAAGCTGCGGCACTACTTCGAGGCCCACCCGGTTACAGTAGTCTCCTCATTCCTGTTTGGGGAGATCACCCGTAACCCGGACGCCGCGGGCAAGATCACCAAGTGGTCTGTTGAGCTCATGGGCGAGACGCTCGCCTACACACCGCGTAAAGTGATCAAGTCCCAGATCCTTGCGGATTTTGTCGCTGAGTGATATGGACACGCAGCTGCCCCCGCTGCAGATTCAGGCCGAGTGCTGGACCCTCTACTTCGATGGGTCGGTGATGAAAATGGGGGCAAGAGTGGGCGTGCTCTTCATCTCACCCCTCGGGGAGCACATGAGGTACGCAGTGCGCTTACATTTCCTCGCGTCCAACAATATGGCGGAGTACGAGGCTCTCCTCTGCGGCCTTCGAATCGCCATCGAAACAGGCATCAAGCGCCTCGACGTCAGGGGAGACTCACAACTCGTGATTGACCAGGTCATGAAGAATGTGAGTTGCCACGATGAGAAGATGGAAGCATACTGCAACGCTGTGCGCGCCCTCGAAGACAAGTTTTACGGCATCGAGCTCAATCACGTCCCCCAAAAGTACAATGAGGAGGCGGACGAACTAGGAAAGATTGCGTCGGGGCGAATCACTGTTCCCCTGAACATTTTTGCGCGAGACGTCTTGAAGCCGTCTGTTGACCTCGAATCGTCACCCTCGAGTCAGGAGGAACCATCAGGGGCTCCCTCGAATCCAGCGGGCGCGGAGCCCATGGACGAGGACCTCTCGAACGAAGCGTTTGTGCTCTCCTTGCTCGAGGGTTACGACGTAGACGAAGCTGAGGCCATGGAGACAGAGCCGCCCCCCGCGCGGAGGATTGGTGGGCCAAATACCTCGCTTGGATGGATCGAGGGGAGCTTCCCCCAGATCGGTCCGAAGCCAGGCGCATCGCCAGGATGGCTAAGTCATTCACTGCGATCAACGACGAGCTGTATAAGCGCACCGCGTCTGGCATCCTGCAACGGTGTATCCCCACCCCCCACGGTCGCGAGCTTATTCGAGACATCCACGCGGGCGTGTGTGGCCTCCACACGGCGCCGCGCACCCTGATGGGCAATGCGTTACGCCAAGGCTTTTATTGGCCCACCGCGGTCGCTAATGCCAACGAGGTCGTACGCACCTGCAAAGGGTGCCAGTTTTATGCCCGCAAGACCAATCTCCTGGCTCATGCCCTGCAAACTATTCTCGTGACATGGCCATTCGCTATGTGGGCGCTGGACATCATCAGGCCCTTGCGAAAGGCGCCCGGGGGCTACACCCACCTGCTGGTCGCCGTGGATAAATTCTCCAAGTGGATCAAGGCACGCCCAATCAGAAACCTCAGGGCAGAGCAAGCCGTGTCCTTCTTCACCGACATCATCCACGGTTCAGAGTGCCGAATTCCATCATCACTGACAACGACTGCCAATTTACTAGCAGGAAATTCCTAGAGTTTTGCGACAAATACCACATCTGTTGGGGACAGCCATAAGGGTCCCATAATAACCGGGGAAAACCCATTTTGCGCAAATGATAAAAACACAAATGAACTCACAAATCGTAAAATGCATCCCACACAATCACGACCTGGTGACGGGAGCCCACGGCCCTGACACCCCTGGTCGGCCCATCAAGTGGTCGGCCCCAGCACCCCTCGGGCGAAACTCCGCTTCGCTCGAGGGGCACAACGCCGTACCACCGAAACTCCGCCTCGCTCGATGGCTGGACGCCCCCTCGGGCAAAACGCCGCCTCGCTCGATGCATGGACGCCCCCTCGGGCGAGACTCCGCCTCGCTCGAGGGCTGGACGCCCCCTCTGGTGAGACTCCGCCTCACTCGAGGGCTGGACGCCCCCTCAGACGAGACTCCGCCTCACTCGAGGGCTGGACGCCCCCTCGGGCGAGATTCCGCCTCGCTCGAGGCTCTCGCGGGTCCGCCGCTCCCACACCTACTCCCCCAACCGGAGCATTAAATGCTCTGACAACGCGGGCGCCCGGTCAAAGGCGAATCCCCGCCACACCGGCCCACTGACACTGCCTGTGAATCGTATCCCGACGCTGTTTCGCCAACCCTCCCGGTGAGGCCATCCCTGCCACTGTACGACACTGTGCGGTAACACCGTGACACTATGCCGCCCACTCTCGTACGGCCCGTGCACCGCACCCTCGAAAGAGGATGGCAGAACCCTCGAAAATGGTATGGATGCCTATCACGCGCCCGCACGGGATGACACCGTGACGTCAGACTAGTGAGGCGCGTCTCCTCTGTCGCCATCAGCCCTGTGCGGCCATCCCCGCTGCTACGCCACCATCCCGAGCACTGCAACACCATCCCCAGCGCTGTGAGAGCCCAGGACGACAAGACGTCACCACACCCACCGCTGTGCGACCTCCAGCCCTCCGTCAGCCCGACCCTCGAGTCGACGCACACACGACGACCAAAGGAGAAATTCCCACGCTGCTACCCTCGAAGCCGCTCCTGGACGGACACAGGACTCGCAGTGATGCCTTGTCAGGAGCAAGATTCGCCAGAACAACCATCCACTCCGTGGCACTGTACACCATACCGCCACACGTAGCTAGAACTGTGCGGTAAACTTGTAAACTGCCTCTCCTTAGCCTATAAAAGGAGGAGGTAGGTCCCCCCCAACGGGGGCGGGGGGGGGGGGGGGGGGGGGGACAGATAGCGCACACTTACACACTTACCGCTTTCACCATGATATTGGCATCTCATCTCAATCAAACCTCAGGGACCTGGGGGCACCGCCTCCTCTCCCGCCTCGGTTGTAGATCCCCTCTGCAAGCACCACAGTGCAAGCGCAATACAGTGCCTCGAACACACCCCTGCTGGACGTACGGCCCCGACCAGAACCAGGATAAACCTCGTGTCACTTAGTTGCTTAGCACCGATCATTGAGAGATAGATCTCAGCGCTCGTACTGGTTAGTGTCGGGACTACTTTCCGCACCGATAGTTGGTGCGCCAGGTAGGGGGTCTGCGCTGAAGATCAGCTTTCCACCAGCCATCTCGATTGTGATCCGCACCGAGTACAGTTCCCAGAGGTATTCCATGGGCAGCTCGGACCCCCTCCCAGCCGGATTCAAAATTTGGTTTGGGAGCCTGAGCTTCCAGGCCACGGGGAATGGCTAGCTCATGCGCATCACCAACCGTGTTGAGCTTCACCCGTGGCGGTCAACCAGCCCAGGACCGGTTCCCGTCACGCCTGCTGCTGACGCTCCAGCACCCGCTCAGGCAGACGCTGCGGGCCCTTCAACACCCTGATGCTGACAGCGCTCCGGCCAGTGCTCGCGCCAGACGCGAATGGAATGACACCGGGCTGCGCGCACCACCGCACAACGTGACGCTCCTTCCAGCGAGATGACGGCGGCGCCCACGGGGGAGCGTGCAACTCCTGAGTCGTGGTTCCCCCACGGGATGCGCAACGCCGCGACAGCCTACGCCTCGTCCGCTAACACCGACATGGCGGCGTACGAGGACCTTCCCGACTACTACCTCCTGGCCATCAGGAACCTCATCACCACCACCAACGACGAGTCATACCACGGCCCCGCCAGCGAGCTGCCGCCCGCCACCTCGCATGGGTACGCAGAGTGGGACTTCTCCGGTGTGCCGGACCTAGTGATGTTCCAGCGGTTCCTCGACGTCACGGACTACTAGTTTGGCTGTTCCGACGACTCCAGCGCTGAGAGGCATGACCCCGCATGTGAGTGCTTCGTGGTGGTCGTCGACGACCAGGCCGACGACACGAACGTGGCGGGGGCTGGTGACAGAGAAGCCCCCAGAACCCGGGGGGCCGGCGTATGTCACAGCCAGTTTTAAAGGCAAAACCGAATGCATTGATCACGTGTGCGCCAGGATCAAGTTACACACACGCTTAGACATTATGAATACCAAAATCAGTGCCACACGAATAAAGAGTTATTACAAACCATAGTCTTAAACGAATCTTAAATAAATGATTTCTCGCAGCGGACAAAATGCCTCCACAGGCAGCTGACTGAAGACTACGCACACCTAGAACTCCTGGAAATCTCCTGGAAAATCTTCAAAGTTCTCCCGGTCTGAGCATCAATTCCGGGTATTGTAGATGCAAGAGAATAAACAAGCGTGAGAACATATCGTACTCAGCAAAAGAGAACAACATAACATGCAAGGCCATATGGTGGATGGCTAAGGTTCAAGCACTTTAGCATTTTAGTTGGTCAAGTTTTATTAGCAACCTGATTACTAAAGGTGTAAGTTCATACCAACCCAATTAATAAGATATAAGCATCATAAATAAAGAATAAAACAGCAATTAAACATTAAAGTTCCATAATTTAATCATGTGAGTGTCCAGGCCGCTCTTGACCGTGAGCACGGCTAATCGATTAGTTTAACACTCTGCAGAGGTTGTACATCTTTACCCACAAGCAGCGTAAAAGCTCCGAAGAACTTTGGACCCAACCATGCGGTGTTTGCAAGGCACCATATCACACTTCCGAGGTGTGATTGCATAGGGACGCTACATGGCCTTTACAAAGGTTCCCTAGCAAGTTATGACCCACAAGGTCGGATCGATTAGCAAGGTATAAAGTCCCCTAGCAGGTCGATACCCCACCAATAAAGAATATCTCACCCAACCCCCGCTAGAGCGAGTCCATACCCCCACGGTACCGCCGATCCCTTGTCCTTATCGGGTAAGACCATCCCAAGCTAAAGTTCCTAATTATTCGACCAAGACCATTGCCCATTAGTTCTTGTGGTTGTCTTGTTTTCTGGGTGGTTCTCCATGTTCCGATTATCATATTAAAGTGGTCTTGTAAAGTAAAAGATCATAAACGAAACATAGAATAACAAAAGTAACCAAGTTGATTAATACCAATTCCCAGTTGAGCATGCTAAGCAATAGCTACCACGAGATTAATTTAATTCCCAGTATCAAGGTAAGGGTAGTAAAAATCTAGGCATGATCCTTAATAGGTTCCCATCAAATTAATGCAAGCGGAAAAGTAAAGACAGTGAGTTTAAATGCATGTTATGTAGGACAAACGGGTATGCATCAAGGAATACTTGCCTTCAACCAAGCCTTCTTTGCTCAAACTCTTGCACGACTTGATCTTCAAATCCCTCGAACAAATCGCTCTCTACGGTCCACAATCATCACATACCAGCATACAATAGGAATAAATAAGAAACAGTCACCAAACAGATCAAACAGATCTAAACAGTAGCATAAAACTAATCTACGCTTCGAGACGAACGCGTGGACATAAAGAACGCTAAAATCGGAGCTAAAACGACTAAGTTATGGCTTAGGGAAGGTGTAGGGACCAATCTGTAAGGACTTGAAAAGATTTTGGGCTAAAATAAAGAAAAAGGGCTAAACTGTAAAGAAACTTCTAAGGTGGAAGGGTATTTTTGTGAATATCGGAAAACCCAGGGGTTTTTCTGCAAAACTGCCAGGGCTGGCGGGGTTTGACCTGGCTTGACTCGAGTTGACTAGATCTAGGACCGTTGGATCCAGATCTGGCGGCTGCGGTGGCTCGCGGGCGGCGGGGACGGCGGGACGCGTCGGATCTAGATCCGACGGCTCGGATCGCGAGCAAGCGGCGGGCGGCGGGGAGCGCGAGCCGACGGCGACGAGCGGCGGCGGGCGGCGGCGAGCTCGCCGGCGAAGACCCTAATCTAGGGTTTTTGGCCACGGCGAGGCGCGGATGGCATCTAGGCGCGGCGCGTGAGCACGCGAAGCGAGACGGGGGCGGCGGTCGCGGCGGAGGCTGCGACCGAGAGGCGGTCGACGCGGCGGCGGGACCCACGAACTCCGGCGAGGTCACTGGGGGCGACAGAAGGCGCGGGGTCGACACGAACGGCACCGGCACGACGCTCACCTCCTGGCGCAGCTCTGGACGTGCTCCTCGACGATGTAGCGGCGACGACGGCGAGGATCCAAGGCGGCGCGGGTTAGGGTTTCGAGCGAGGTGCGGCGCAAGAGGCGGCGGCTCGGGTTTCTCGGGTAGGGCGTCCAGGGGGTGGCGGCACGCTATAAAAAGCCCGGGTGGACGTCTTGGCGTGCGGGCCACGCACGGGGATGCGTGCCCCGGTCGGACTCGGGCGGCGGCGGCGGAGTCGGGCGAGGGGACGGCTTGGCGGAGGGGATGACACGCGGGCCCCCGGCCGCGTCGGCCTACGCGGGCGAGGGGAGCGGCGCGGCGGCGGCGGGCCGGGCGGGCCGAAAGGCCGCGCGAAGGCGGGGCGCGAGCGGAGAGAAGCGGGCTACGGCCCTTGCGGCGGCCGCCGCCGGGCCGCCGCCGGGGCTGGGCTGCTCGGCCGTCGAGTGGCCGGCCGGCCGCGTGGGCCGGGAGCGGGCGTTGGGTTGAAAAGGGATAAGGAGTTAAGGGTTTGAGGTTTGGGAATTAAGGTTTAGGCAAAGGCTTCAAACAAATAGAATTCAAATTTGAATTTGAATTCCAGCAACCAAAAATAATGCACCAGCATGAATGCCACAATTAATTCCTATATTCCATTGACTTTATTTTAGAAAGAGTTTCAAATGCCTAAAAAGAAATAAAGCAACCTTATATTCCTTAAGCAATTAAATGGTTTCTAGCAAATTTTAATAAAGCCAAATTTTTAGTAAAATTTGGGTGTTACAAATCCTACCCCCTTAAGAAGAATCTCGTCCTCGAGATTCGGACAGATTGGGAAAAAGATCTGGAAACTCTACTTTCAGCTCATCCTCTCTTTCCCATGTTGCCTCATCCTCTGCATGATTACTCCACTCTACTTTGCACATCTTAATCACGCTATTCCTGGTGACCCTTGTCATTGTTTCCAATATCCGAATGGGGTGTTCAACAATAGTGAGATCCTCTTTAACGTTTAGTTCGTCCAAGGGTAATGGCTCCTCGTCATGAGGACCAAAACCCTTCTTCAACTGAGAGATATGGAATACATCATGCACATCAGCTAGCTGGACTGGCAACTCCAACCTGTAAGCCACTTCTCCCACTCTCTCAAGGATCTTGAAAGGTCCAATAAACCGAGGTGACAACTTTCCTTTAACTCTGAATCGACGCAAACCTCTGATAGGTGACACCTTTAAGTACACATAGTCACCTTCCTGAAAGACCACATCCCTTCGTTTGCCATCTGCATAACTTTTCTGTCTAGACTGAGCAAATTTTCTCTGATGATCTGAACTTGTTTCTCCGCTTCTCTGATGATATCTGCCCCAAATAACTGCCTTTCGCCTGTCTCACTCCAGTATAACGGGGTTCTACACTTCCTTCCATACAGGGCCTCAAAGGGTGACATTTTGAGACTAGCTTGGTAGCTGTTGTTATAAGAGAACTCAGCATATGGCAAGCTCTTATCCCAACTACCACCATGCTTAAGCGCACGGGCTCTCGGCATATCTTCTAGGATCCGATTGGTTCTCTCTGTCCGTCCATCCGTCCGTGGATGATAAGCTGAGCTGAAATTTAGCTTAGTATCCTGAGACTCATGCAACTTCCCCCAGAAATGAGAAGTAAACTGAGTACCTCTGTCTGACACGATCTTCTTTGGTACACCATGCAAACACACAATCCTGGACATGTATAGCTCTGCCAACTTAGCTCCCGTATAAGTAGTCTTTACCGGAATGAAGTGAGCTACCTTGGTCAAAGGATCCACAATAACCCAAATCGAATCATAACCATCTCGGGTTCGAGGTAAATCCACTATGAAGTCCATTCTGATCTCTTCCCACTTCCACTCAGGCACCTTCAATGGTTGAAGCAAACCAGCGGGTCTCTGATGTTCAGCCTTAACCCGGTGGCAAGTGTCACACAAAGCCACATGTGCGGCCACATCTCTCTTCATACCGTACCACCAATACCTCTGCTTGAGATCCTGGTACATCTTAGTACTACCTGTATGGATAGAGTAAGCTGAGTCGTGAGCTTCTCTCAAGATAGTCTCTCGGAGATCTCCTGTCTCTGGTACACACAACCGGTTCTTAAACCACATGGTTCCTTTCTCATCTTCTGTGAAATCTGGGGCTTCTCCCTGTTGCATACTCTCCTTATTTTTACGTATTTCAACATCCTCTAGTTGCCACTTACGTATCTCTTGCTCCGAGTGGACTGTACTTCCAAAGTCACTCCTTCGCATGTGCAACCACTTTCAAGTTGAGCCTTTCGGACTCTTTTACCAACTCATCGAAACCGAATAATCATAGCCATGTTAGTGTGGCCCTTCCGACTCAAAGCATCGGCAACCGCATTCGCTTTACCGGATGATAGTGAATCTCTAGATCATAGTCCTTGATCAACTCTAACCAACGACGATGTATTAGATTGAGATCCTTCGAGTGAAGATATACTTCGGACTCTTGTGATCGGTATAGATCCGACACTTAGTTCCCATAATGTAGTGTCTCCAAATCTTCAATGCATGAACCCACGTCGCTAACTCAAGATCATGCGTAGGATAGTTCAACTCATGCTTCCTCAAGCGACGAGATGCATAGGCTATAACATGACCTTCTTGCATCAACACACATCCTAGACCTTGTCGAGATGCATCACAATATATGTCAAAGCTCTTCCGTAGATCGGGCATTACTAGAACAGAGCTTGTGGTTAACCGCTTCTTTAATTCTTCAAAGCGGATCGACATGCACCTTGGTCCATTTGAACTCCCTGTCCTTCTCTAGCAGTGTAGTGAGAGGCTTCACAATCTTGGAGAATCCTTCAATAAACCGACGATAGTAACCAGCAAGTCCAAGAAAACTTCGGATCTCAGACACTGTACGAGGGGCTTCCCACTTCAATACATCACTAACCTTGCTGGGATCTACCGCAATACCTCCGTTGGTGATGATATGACCTAGAAAAGACACTTCCTTGAGCCAGAACTCACACTTGCTGAACTCGTACATATAACTCATGCTCTCTCAGCTTCTGCAACACAAGCCTCAAATGCTCCTCATGGTCTTCCTCATTCTTGGAGTAGATCAAAATGTCATCAATGAATACCACAACAAACTTGTCCAGATACTCCATAAAGATCTTGTTCATCAAATACATGAAGTATGCGGGTGCATTGGTTAATCCAAAGGACATAACTGTGTACTCATAAAGTCCGTACCTGGTAGTAAAAGCTGTCTTAGGAATATCCGAAGGCCTAATCTTCAACTGATGATAACCAGATCGCATATCGATCTTAGAAAATACTTTAGCTCCTCTCATCTGATCGAACAAATCTTCAATACGCGGCAGAGGATACTTGTTCTTGATGGTAACATCATTAAGGGACCTGTAATCAACACACATCCTCTGTGTGCCATCTTTCTTACCCACAAAGATGACGGGTGCTCCCCAAGGTGATGAACTAGCACGAATGAACCCTTTACCCAATAATTCTTTAATCTGAGCTTTAAGTTCTTGTAACTGATCACTAGACATTCTATATGGGTGCTTAGAGATAGGAGCGATTACCGGGTAAAAGATCAATAACGAACTCAACATCTCGGTCGGGGGGCATACCGGCAACTCCTCGGGAAACACATCGGGATAATCGCACACTACTCGTATGTCTTCCAAGGTTGCTCCATCAAGCTTATTCACGGACCGGTGTTTGATGGTGCGAGATCTCGCCGCAAACTCAAACCTTTCACCATTTGGACTTGTAAGAAGGATTGATCTCTTAGCACACTGTATCACCGCATCACACGCGGTCAAACATCCCATTCCCAATATCACATCGATCCCCTTTGAATCCAAGATTATAAGATTGGCACGGAAATCTCTCGCCCACAATCTTGAGATGGACGTTATCACATTTATAGATGGCTTTCAATTCCCCCCAGGTGAGGTAACTAACATGTGGCGAGACATGGGACCGATAGGTAGATTATGTTGAGCTACGAAGCGGGATGTAATGAAAGAATGGGATGCTCAGAATCAAAGAAAAGCGAGGCGGGGAGTAGAGTTGACTAGAAACATACCGAGCACTACTCTGGGGTTCTCCTGAGCAACTTCAGCATCAACGTGCATCGCCTTGCCTCGTGCATAGCTCTGTTGTCCTTTGTTAGACTGCGGGGTTTGGCTTCCGCTCCTTGTCTACTGCTGGTTCGGCACAGGGGTGTGTGGAGGGTTCCTCTTTGGGCAAGCATTGGTATAGTGACCAAGCTCTCCACACTTGAAGCAAGTAGTGGTGGCAGGATTGGGCGGTGCCACGGACCTTACAGGTGTGCCAACTGGGGCTCTCTGCTGACTCTGCTGGGAAACTGGGCGGGGAATCTGAGGAACAGGACGCCGAAACCGCCGAGCGCATTGCTGGAACTGCCGAGCGGGGACGCCGGGACCGCCGTCGCCCAAAGTTTCCACCCGGTCCCCCAAAGCGGAACGGGGGTGTTCGGCGGTGGGTTGAAGCGCGGGCGAGACGCACTCCCAAGCGCCCGGAGCCGGCGGCCTTCCTCTTCGCTCTCTCCGAGCTCCTTGCGCTTGTGCTCCAAGCGGATGGCGGCATCAACTAGCCGCCGAAAGTTAGGGAAAGGATAGGACATCGAGTGGTATTGTAGCGAACCGGCTAAACCATCCGGGAACGGCTCCTGCTTCTTCCTATCTTCGGCAACCTCCTCGGTACCGCATAGCGAGACAACTCGGTGAACTTGTCTCCGTACTCGGCCAGCGACATTCCTCCTCGCTTCAGGGAAAGGAACTCCTTCTTCTTAATCTTCATGACTCCAGAGGGTATGTGATGGCTCCGAAGTTGGTGGTAAACTCCTCCCAAGTAATAGTGTCCGGGGCGGCATGAGCGGCGGAATACACATCCCACCAAGCGGCTGCGCAGATCCTTGAAGTCGTCTGCCGGCATACGGGACCTTCTCTCTGTCGTCACACCGACGGGTAGTGAGCATCTTCAGTACTGTCTTTAGCCAATCTTCAGCTTCAAGTGGGTCAGCGGCATGAGTAAACACGGGAGGGTGATGACTCATGAACTCCGTGCTTGTTGCGAGGCGCGGGGGTGGCGGCACCGGTGGATTGTTGACTCGGGCTTGCAAGTTTGTCACGGTGTTGGTCAAGTTACGGGAGGAGCCGGGTCCGTGCCTCCGGGAACTGCTGCATAGCGGGATCCATTTGCACTGGCTGGGGTGCTCTTCCTGCTGGTTGATCAACACCTGATCCTGACCTGATGTTCACCATCTGAGTGTTAGGGACATTATTTTAGATGAGTGCACCAAGGGTTAAACTCAGAAAGATAAGATCGCAATGATATTAAGATAAGACAGATTCTGTTGACTCCAAACAATCAGGCATAGCTCTCAGTGCGGGTAACCAAAAATTATGGATTTTGGACTGATAAAAGGTAATGAAATTACGAAACTACTCCAACTGGAATCACCTCAATCGGAGTTGTGTAACTCTGGTTATAAAATAAACAAGTCAGGTAGGTCAGCAGTGTTTAACAGATTCGTGAGGCTGTAATGTTTCAGTCATAACTCTCTGATTATCCATCCAAATATTCTGAATTTTTCACAGAAAATCAGTCACGAAATTCTTGAACTTTCCCAATTGGTTTTACTGCGATCGTAGTTCTGTAGCTCGAGATAAAATTAAAACAGTGCAGCTGACTCAGAAAGCTGCGCGAACAGATTTAGGGATCTCGAATTTGCATTAAGGGAAAACTTAAAGGGACAAAAATATTAAGATAGATAATTGATTGAGACTGAAAGTTAACCCCCACAAACTTACTACTAAACCAATGTTGTTGTGGTCATCACTCCACAACACATTGCACTCAACCAAAAATCCAACTCATACATTAAGCACAAAATCAAGCATTCAACCACACCTCTAAACTAAACACACTTTACCGATCGTCTACTAGCGATTACAAAGAGATCCTATCCTTAATCTTAAACCTAAGGACTATCTTCGCCATGGCATCCGTGCAGGCGTCGGGGGAGTCGTAGTGTGGCCTCTTGGGTGACGGGGAGGTACATCCTTCCGTGGCTTCATGGGCTTCGGCTGCTCCCCGTTCGAAGTGCGGCTTCCAAGGCACGCCTCCGCGTCTCCCGAGTGAAAATCGCTTCGCTTCGTGCTGCATATAGAGTGTTGTTGGCATCATCCAATGCGGTGTTCACGGCTGCAAGTAGACTCGGACATTGTTCGGCGTTCCTTCATAGGCTGGTGCTAGGGCGATGCAAGTCTTGGCTTCCCCACTTGCTCGAAAGGTGTGTAACGGCGGTGGGTATCCTCCAACCTATCACGCTCCTTGTGAGAGAGCACATAGAGCACCCTCCGAGCCGACTCTCGCTATCCCGGCATCTATAGTAGTTCCGTGAGCCACATCATGATGCTTGGACACCTCCTTCACTCCACGGCATGGAATGTACTCCTCCAAGACGGCGGCAACCTCCCAATGGGGCTCGAACCACGGATGAGTCCACGGCTCACAATGGTAGACGGGGGGCCTTATCATAGCCCGGGCGGAGTACCATCGCTCTCGGGTGGTCCGCCATGGGAATGCCTACTCCATCGGCTACGTAGTGGTACACTTCCCCGGATCGCTTACTCGGCTTCCTCCTCTTGCTCTTGTTCTTCTTCCTCCATCTCTTGATCAAGGTGATCCTCATCTTGTCCTCGGCGCTTGCTCCTCTAGGTTTGGTCGTTCGGCTAGCTCATCCTCCTCTAGAATCATCTCCTCCGGATCTTCCTCATCGTCAGGCACCATGATAAGGTTAGGGAAAACCATAAGTGCGGGCTCCATCTCAATCTCCTCGTTTGTGTCTCCATCATGCAAGTCATTGTCTTGTTCTTGTGGAGCATAGCGATGGGTTGCTCCCGGCCGAGAGGTCTTCAAACTACGAACCATCTGTAGTGCAGTGCAGAATGAGAAAGATGGTAAGGCAAAAGGATGAGAGCTAAAGCAAGCACAAGGTAAAGAATGTAGATAGCTCAAGAGTAAGGCAAAAAGGCAAGAGTAAGGTTAATAAGAATAAAGCAAGCATGTAAGAGAAATCTTCTATGAGTATAAAATCCTTAGTTCGACCATTTCTATCTAGGCTAGCGTTCCTACAGTCAACACAGCTCTGGTACCACTCTGTCACACCCAGTTTTAAAGGCAAAACCGAATGCATTGATCACGTGTGCGCAAGGATCAAGTTACACACACGCTTAGACATTATGAATACCAAAATCAGTGCCACACGAATAAAGAGTTATTACAAACCATAGTCTTAAACGAATCTTAAATAAACGAGTTCTCGCAACGGACAAAATGCCTCCATAGGCAGCTGACTGAAGACTACGCACACCTAGAACTCCTGGAAATCTCCTGGAAAATCTTCAAAGTTCTCCCAGTCTGAGCAGCAATTCCGGGTATTGTAGATGCAAGAGAATAAACAAGCGTGAGCACATATCGTACTCAGCAAGAGAGAACAACATAACATGTAAGGCCATATGGTGGATGGCTAAGGTTCAAGCACTTTAGCATTTTAGTTGGTCAAGTTTTATTAGCAACCTGATTACTAAAGGTGTACGTTCATACCAACCCAACTAATAAGATATAAGCATCATAAATAAAGAATAAAACAACAATTAAACATTAAAGTTCCATAATTTAATCATGTGAGTGTCCAGGCCGCTCTTGACCGTGAGCACGGCTAATCGATTAGTTTAACACTCGAGAGGTTGTACATCTTTACCCACAAGCGGCGTAAAAGCTCGAAGAACTTTGGACCCAACCATGCGGTGTTTGCAAGGCACCATATCACACTTCCGAGGTGTGATTGCATAGGGACGCTACATGGCCTTTACAAAGGTTCCCTAGCAAGTTATGACCCACAAGGTCGGATCGATTAGCAAGGTATAAAGTCCCCTAGCGGTCGATACCCCACCAATAAAGAATAACTCACCCAACCCCCCGCTAGAGCGAGTCCATACCCCACGGTACCGCCGATCCCTTGTCCTTATCAGGTAAGACCATCCCAAGCTAAAGTTCCTAATTATTCAGCCAAGACCATTGCCCATTAGTTCTTGTGGTTGTACTGTTTTCCTGGGTGGTTCTCCATGTTCCGATTATCATATTAAAGTGATCTTGTAAAGTAAAAGATCATAAACGGAACATAGAATAACAAAAGTAACCAAGTTGATTAATACCAATTCCCAGTTGAGCATGCTAAGCAGTAGCTACCACAAGATTAATTTAATTCCCGGTATCAAGGTAAGGGTAGTAAAAATCTAGGCATGATCCTTAATAGGTTCCCATCAAATTAATGCAAGCGGAAAAGTAAAGACAGTGAGTTTAAATGCATGTTATGTAGGACAAACGGGTATGCATCAAGGAATACTTGCCTTCAACCAAGCCTTGCTGCTCAAACTCTTGCACGACTTGATCTTCAAATCCCTCGAACGAATCGCTCTCTACGGTCCACAATCATCACATACAAGCATACAATAGGAATAAATAATAAACAGTCACCAAACATATTAAACAGATCTAAACAGTAGCATAAAACTAATCTACGCTTCGAGACGAACGCGTGGACATAAAGAACGCTAAAATCGGAGCTAAAACGACTAAGTTATGGCTTAGGGAAGGTGTAGGGACCAATCTGTAAGGATTTGAAAAGATTTTGGGCTAAAATAAAGAAAAAGGGCTAAACTGTAAAGAAACTTCTAAGGTGGAAGGGTATTTTTGTGAATATTGGAAAACTCAGGGGTTTTTCTGCAAAACTGCCAGGGCTGGCGGGGTTTGACCTGGCTTGACTCGAGTTGACTAGATCTGGGACCGTTGGATCCAGATCTGGCGGCTGCGGTGGCTCGCGGGCGGCCGGGACGGCGGGACGCGTCGGATCTAGATCCGACGGCTCGGATCGCGAGCAAGCGGCGGGCGGCGGGAAGCGCGGGCCGACGGCGGCGAGCGACGGCGGGTGGCGGCGAGCTCGACGGCAAAGACCCTAATCTAGGGTTTTTGGCCACGGCTTGAGGCGCGGATGGCATCTAGGCGCGGCGGCGGAGGCCGCGACGGAGCGGCCGGTCGACGCGGCGGCGCGGCCCACGAACTCCGGCGAGGTCACTGGGGGCGACGGAAGGCGCGGGGTCGACACGAACGGCACCGGCACGACGCTCACCTCCTGGCGTAGCTCTGGACGTGCTCCTCGACGATGTAGCGGCGACGACGGCGAGGATCCAAGGCGGCGGCGCGGGTTAGGGTTTCGGGCGAGTTGAGGCGCAAGAGGCGGCGGCTCGGGTTTCTCGGGTAGGGCGTCCAGGGGGCGGCGGCGCGCTATAAAAAGCCCGGGTGGACGTCTTGGCGTGCGGGCCACGCACGGGGATGCGTGCCGGTCGGACTCGGGCGGCGGCGGCGGAGTCCGGGCGGGGACGGCTTGGCGGAGGGGATGACACGCGGGCCCCCGCCGTCGGCCTCGCGGCGGCGAGGGGAGAGCGCGCGCGGCGGCGGCGGGCCGGGCCGGGCGAAAGGCGCGCGCGGGCCGGGGCCGCGAGCGGAGAGAAGCGGGCTACGGCCGCACTGCGCGCGGCCGGCGGCTACACGGGGGGGCTGGCCTGGGCTGCTCGGCTGCTGCGCGGCTGGGCCGCTGCGCGGGCTGGAGCGGGTGTTGGGTTGAAAGGGGATAAGGAGTTAAGGGTTTGAGGTTTGGGAATTAAGGTTTAGGCAAAGGCTTCAAACAAATAGAATTCAAATTTGAATTTGAATTCCAGCAACCAAAAATAATGCACCAGCATGAATGCCACAATTAATTCCTATATTCCATTGGCTTTATTTTAGAAAGAGTTTCAAATGCCTAAAAAGAAATAAAGCAACCTTATGTTCCTTAAGAAATTAAATGGTTTCTAGCAAATTTTAATAAAGCCAAATTTTTAGTAAAATTAGGTTGTTACAGCGTACCCCGAAACTCGGGGCCAAGCGCACCCCCACCTCACCGGCAAGAGGTGCCAACATCAATGCACAGATGGCTCAAGCGCGCGAGCTTGAGGCTAAGCTTGCAGAGGAGTACCGTGCGGTACGACTGTTGCACGCCACCATTGATGGAGAGGCTTCCGCGCACGGCGAACGCGTGCGCGAGCTGAGTAAGCAGGCCCGTGAGCGCATCAATGCCGACTTCAACGTCGATGATCCAATCACACCTCCGCGCGCGAGTCAGAAGCTCATCGCAGCCGCAACACTGCTACGGGCTATGCCCGCTCCCTCGACGCCCGAGGCGCGGTACCTGCACCGCGAGGCACAAACGCTCATCGAGCAAGTGGCCGTACAACAGGCCGAAAGCTCGGCGTCCCGCATACGCCAACAGGGCAGCGCCTGGGATGACGGCGATGCGCAAGGCCTGGAAGTGTCCGTTCATGCAGACGGCGCGACGGCGCAGGCGACCAACAAGGGCTGAACGCCGGTCAGGGAGCGGATCCTTTGAGGACTGTCGGTGTTTTAGACCGGTATCCTACCAAGGGGAGTACCTGAGGTAGATGAATGTGGCTTCGCCGAGATCGGTAACTCGAAGGAAGAGACACGTGGCACACAATTTAGACAGGTTCGGGCCGCGAGGTGCATAATACCCTACGTCCTATATGCTGTGTAGCTCTGAATTGATTGGATGTCATTACAAGATGATGCATAATCTGAGAGAGAAGGGTCCCTGCCTCACCTTATATAGTCCGGGAGGCAGGGTTACAGGTCGGTTTAGGGAGAGAGTACTAGCCGTGTACGTCTAGGAGTCCTCTACACAGTACAATGTATGTATAGCTTCCTATCCGAGTACTTCTCCACCGTAGTTCTTGCGCCTCACGCCATCAGGCACCGTGCGGCACAAGTCGGGTAGTCCCAGGGGCCTACCGAGTAGTCGGTCCTGGTACCCACCGAGGTAGTGGGCCCAGGGAGGTCCATACGACAAGCCCCCGAGTACTTTGTAGTCGAGCAGGATAGCTTCGAGTAGTCTTGACGACCATGACGAGTAGTCCTCAAGTGTCCTCGAGTACTACAAGTCGAAAGTCCTCAAGAGTATTTGAAGCATCCTGAGGCTGGAAGGTACTCCAGCTGATCTTTGAGTAATCCTGAAGTCTTCTCGAGTAGTTCCCAAGCGTCCCCGAGTTCCACTCTCGAAGGTCTTCAACAATACCCGTGTTGACTTGAAGTCGAAGTTGATATCGAAGTGCGATTGCAAAATCGCACTCCATATGGAGTAGCCCCCGAGCCTTAGGTTGAGTTGTAGACTCTGGCTGAGGGTCAATCTGAAGTACTGGCAAGATTATCCCGCAAAATCCAGAGAAAAAACCGAAGGACACGTGGCACGGAGCCCCCGAGCCTTGAGTCGAGTACTTCCTCTCGAATTGAAGGGTCATCTTGTATGGAGAATGTGTCCTGAGTTGCTCTTGAACCTTGTTGCTACCCAGAGAATTGATTATATGTAGCCGAGCCCCCGAGATAAGGCGCATTGACTACTAGAAGTTGAAGGGTCAGGCACTGCCGCTGAGTCAGCCGTCTTGAAACTTATCCATTCGTCCGTTGAGGAGCCGCCTGTTGAATTATAAATAGAAGCCGAAACCCTTAGGGTTTTTCACCTCACACACTTGCAGCCATTCAGAGCAAATCTTGCCTAGAATCCGCCGCTAGTGCACACTGCCACCTCAGTGGAAATTGTAGATCCAAGCGCGCCGCTGCCGGAAGCCACCGCCGTAGCCCCCGAGCGAAGGTGAGTGAAAACCCGGTGCACTTGGAGAATGAAGCCCTCACCATCCAAGAGCTTGAAGACCGCCGGCGGGAAGAAGAGATCCCGAGAGGAAGCCGCCGGATCCGCCGCAGGGTCAACACCACCGGTGTCTCCCCCACGTCCAAATCCCAACAAGGAATGGAAAAAGTCGAAGGCCAAGACTGAGGACCTGCTGGCGCTTCTCAATAGCGGATTTCTCCGGGAGAAAGAGGTCGACATGTGGCGTGCCACCGCGGGAGATCCGTACCCAATGGAGAAGAATCCGGATGAGATCCCAATGTTCACGCGTTTCGTGGAGCGCGAGTTGGCTCTCCCAGCGAGCAACTTCTTCATGGGGCTCTTGGAGTACTACGACATCGAGTACCTCAATCTCAACCCGAATGGTATCTTCCACACCTCCGTTTTCGTCCACTTTTGCGAAGCCTTCTTGGGAATCAAACCGCACTGGGTACTCTTCCGGAAGTTCTTCCGCGTGAAGCCCCAGCCGAGCGCCAACGACCCCGAGTAGTTGGAGGAGCCGACATCCGGATGCGCGAGGACGCCGCGGAGCGCACACGGCGTACAAGTTGATCGACTCCAACCAAGATTGGAAGTCGAAGTGGTTCTACATCACCAACCACCACCCGGAGCTGCCGAAGCCCGGCGGGAAGCGACCAAGCACGCGGCCCTGGTGGAACACCGAGCCGACGATGCAGGAGGGTATCCAGCTACCCGAACTGCTGGCGAAAATCAAGGCTTTGAGAGAAGCCAGACTGAGGGCCACTCCAGAAGATGCGCCCCGCATGTAGAGCTTGGCGCGGCGGATGAGTTGCTCGGCCAAGTTCTTGTCCGAGGGAACCTTCTGCTTGTGGAGGTAGTCGATGAAGGGTTGCCTCTAGCCCACGTCTATCATCATGACCTCCTGGCCAGCCGGGGGATGAGCTGGATCAGTGGTCGGTGGCACCGGCTCCGGGATGGATGGCGCGTGAAGCTCGTGGACGAAGACACCCACTGGTGCTTGAGCGTGAGTAGAACCAAGCTTCGACAGGACGTCCACTGCAACATTGTTGTCGCAGACGACGTGATGAAACTCGAGGCCGTAGAACATGTTCTCGAGCTTGCGGACTTCTAGGCAGTAGGCGTCCATGTTCTCCTTTTTGTGGTCCTAGGACTTGTTGACTTGGTTGATGACCACTGAGGAGTCGCCGTAGACTAGTAGCCACTTGATGCCCAGTGAAGCCGTGAGGCGGAGCCCGTGTAGTAGAGCTTCGTACTTAGCTTCGTTGTTTGAGACCTTCCAAAAGATCTGCAGGACGTACTTGAGTTGTTCGCCCATTGGAGAGATCAAGATTACCCCCACACCTGCGCCTTCGAGCTTGAGCGAGCCGTCGAAGTACATCAACCAGTGCTCTGGGCGCTCAGTTGGAGTAGGTAGCTGATTCTCCCGCCACTCCGCCATGAAGTTGACTAGCACCTGCGACTTGATGGTTGTGCGTGGCTTGAAGTCGATATTGAGGGCGCCGAGTTCGACTGCCCACTTGGAGATTCTTCCAGTAGCATCTTGGTTTCGCAGGATGTTGCCGAGCGGGTAGTCGGTGACGACGAAGATCGAGTACTCCTGGAAGTAATGTCGTAGCTTCCGCGAGGTGATGAGCACTGCATACAGTAGCTTCTGTATGGGTTGATAGCGTGCCTTGGATTCTGATAGGACCTTGCTGACGAAGTAGATTGGTCGCTGGACTGGGTAGGCATGGCTGTCTTCCTGCCGCTCGATGACGATGGCAGTACTGACCACGTGAGTAGTCGCAGCGAGGTAGAGCAGTAGCTGCTCCTTTTTGCGAGGAGCCGCGAGGACTGGTGGCTTGGATAAGAAGTCCTTGAGCTGAGCAAGGGCTTGGTCTGCCTCTAGGGTCCACGTGAACTTCTCTTGATGCTTGAGTAGTTTGAAGAAGGGGAGGCCCCGTTCTCCAAGCTTCGAGATGAATCTGTTCAGGGCCGCCATGCACCCAGTTAGCTTTTGCACGTCTTTGATGCACGTGGGAGCTTTCATGCTGGTGATGGCGGAGATCTTCTCGGGATTGGCTTCGATGCCGCGGTGGCTGATGATGAAGCCGAGTAGTTTGCCCGACGGTACGCCAAAGACGCACTTGTTCGGGTTGAGCTTCCAGCGGTACTCTCGCAAAGATGCGAAAGTCTCTTCAAGATTGGCGATGAGAGTGTCGGAGTTTCTGGTCTTGACGACCATGTCATCCACATAAGCTTCGACGCTCTTGTTGAGTTGCCTCTTGAAGCAGGCCTGTATAGCTCACTGATAGGTGGCGCCGGCGTTCTTCAACCCGAAGGACATGGTCGTGTAGCAGTATGCGCCAAACGGGGTGATGAACGCGGTCTTCTCCTGGTCTTCTTCCTTGATTGCGATCTTGTGGTACCCGGAGTAGCGATCGAGGAAGCGAGAGGGGAGTCGCGGCCCGCCGTGGAGTCAATGACTTGGTCTATCCGCGGCAACCCGAAGGGGTCCTTGGGGCAGTGCTTGTTGAGGTCGGTGTAGTCGACGCACATCCTCCACTCGTTCGAGTTCTTCTTGCGGACGAGAACGGGGTTGGCGAGCCACTCAGGATGGAAGACTTCTCTGATGAAGCCAGCCGCGAGTAGTTTGGCGAGTTCCTTCTTGATGGCATCCCGTCTGTTGTCGGCGAAACGGCGGAGGTGTTGTCGCTTTGGGGTAGCTTTAGGGTCGACGTTGACTGAATGCTCGATCAGATTCCTGGGCACCCCTGGCATGTCCGCTGGTTTTCATGCGAAGATGTCTCGGTTAGCCCGGAGGAAGCTGATGAGCGCGTCTTCCTTTTCGGGTCGAGGCCCGCCCCTGTTAACACCAAAAAATGGTACGGGAAAGGAACTGACTTGTGGGCCGAGTTGGTAACAAAGTATTGTTCGGCAGGAAAAATATCCCCAAAAGATTCGGTAAAGATGCCTGCGGTCGGCAATGCGTCTTCATTCGGCAAGAGGACTGTTTGCGCTGAGTTTTCGGAGATGCGTGATGACGTGGCCCAGAAAGGAAGGAAAGGACGAATGGATGGATAGACATTCGTGACCGGGGCATTAATTTAGGTATTAAATATTGTGCTCGTAGTTAATCTGGAGTCATGCTAGGACAGGGTTTAAATATGGACCCCTGATGTATGTAATGGTATCGAACATTTTTCATAACAAACCGGCTTTACGCCAAACTCTCGAGTCCTTTAGTCGTGTCGTCGAGTTCTTCGAGGGGAATCATCGATCCGTCGACCTCCGTAAGTACCGGCAACCTTGTATCACATCTAGTATCATGCGGTGGATTTAGATCGTGATGCAAGTAGTCTTGTTACCATGCTTAGTATCATGCGGTAGATTTAAGCTTGGTTTAAGAGGGTTTCTTGTTAGATCATGAGTCATGCGGTAGGCTAAGATCTAGCTTGGAGCTAGTTATCGGCTCTATTAGATTTCGCAAGATCTAATAGATTCATTAAGTTACCTCGTGTTGCTTTAAATTTTGCTTTATGTTTAATTCATGTAACACTCTTTTGCCCAATTTAGATTGATTAGGATCGGCTTTATCTCGTTTTATGATCCCTATGTTGCATGTACAAGTTTCAAACCCAACGTGGCACATGGATCACGTGCTCTTCAATAGCCGAACCCGAATCAATCTAGATTGTCACGTGTTGTGGGTTCAAGTGTATCAATCTTGTTTAGATCTTGACAGAACCGGGTATCATGCGGTAGATGCAGATTTTTGGGTTGTCTTAGAGCTAATCATCCGGTGGATTAGATTTCGATTCAATCTGATAGATGTATCATCATTGATAACATTCTTTCCTTCTTCACGGAACCCAATTCGGCCGTATAGCCGTATTCGGCAATTCTCCCACAAGTGAAGCGTGCTCGTGGTTTTTGCTTTAAACAACATATGCTTTTAGCTTTCCATGTTTATATTGTATCATGCGGTGGATTAATCTTTTCATGGATAGTGGTGTGATCCCAAATAAGTTGTATCATGCGGTGGATTAACTTTGTTTGTTATCACGCTTGACGGGTTTTAAAGTGTCTAGACATGCGGTAGACTAGCGCTTTGGGCCTATGCATGCCTGTATATTGGGAATCCATGATCATGCTTTTCACGATTATTTATTTTAACATGTTTTTGATAATCGGTTATGGATATTTGTTACAATGTTATTTATTCAAAGACCGATCTCTCATCATGCTTACGTCACGCATTCGGCTATACCTTATTTTCATGTTTTGAAGTTCCCGAATGACATTGAATCCGTAGACAGATAGCTTTTCGTAGCTATATGTCTTCTTACATGGCTTTCTAGCCACAAATATGGAACAGTGTGGTACCACCCGGCAAGTTCCAAGTTTGGTATCTAACTACTTTTCATCCTTTGTCAATTTCAGGAAAATTGACTGGCACGCTTTGGAACCAGCTCGTGTGTTAAGGTAGCTTTGTTCGGCTTGCTGTGTGCTTGGCGCGGGGTGCAGATTTTGCATCAACACACTTTTTGGCACGCCTGGTGGGACCCTCTAGTTGATTCAAGATGCCTGACATTCACGATGTCATGGATGTCGCCTTTGATGAATTGTCTCTAGAGCAGCAAGTGCAGCTGAAGGATGCCATTGACCAGTTCCAAAAGAAATGTCTGATGTCATTTGGCAAGAACAGGAGCGGTATCACGTATCTCAAATCTGACATGCCAAGGGTTCTCTTGCCAGGGGAGCCTGATTCCACGTCTGCTCAAGAGAAACAGGAGGTCTTGCAAGCTTTTCGGGAAACTATAGACACCGTGATGGTTAAACATCATTCTGCTTTCTTGAATATGTTCAAGCAGATGATGACAGGAGTCTTTGGCCCAGGCATGGAGAGGATGCTTAGTCGAGTATCCCCTCAAGCATCTTCTGCGGAGGTTGGAGAAACTAGTACTGCTCAATCAGTTCGAGATGCGAGTGCTCAGCCGCCTCTACAGAGTATGGGAGGCCAACCAGTTCAACCACCTCCGCAAAGCGTGGGAAGTCAACCGATACAGCTGTTAACACCAAAATTTGGTAAGGAGTCTGACTTGTGGGTCCAACTCGGTGAGAAATCCGTCCGGCGGAAGGAAGGTTTCTTCAGATGCATTTGGCAGAAAAATCCGCGGTCGGCTATCTGCTTCCGTTCGGCAAAGAAACTT
This sequence comes from Cenchrus americanus, assembly GCA_947561735.1. Taxonomy (NCBI): domain Eukaryota; kingdom Viridiplantae; phylum Streptophyta; class Magnoliopsida; order Poales; family Poaceae; genus Cenchrus; species Cenchrus americanus. The sequence goes on along the minus strand of OX387241.1, from coordinate 22,755,042 downwards.
TTGAGCTGATTTTGCAGGATTGCGTGGTGACGTGGCCCGAGCGGAAAGGACGAATGGATGGATAGGCGATCAAACTTAGAGATAAATTAGGTATCAAATCCATTCGAGGTCGTGCTTGGCAGAGTATAAATATGGACCCTGAATGTATGTAACATATACGAAATCATTCTCAATACAAACCGGCTTTACGCCAAACCCTAGAGTCCATTTGTCGTGTCGTCGAGTTCTTCGAGAGGGTTCAACGATCCGTCGACCTCCGTGAGTACCGGCAACCTTGTATCACATCTAGTATCATGCGGTGGATTTAGATCTGATGCAAGTAGTCTTGTTACCATGCTTAGTGTCATGCGGTAGATTCAAGCCTGGTTCAAGAAGGTTTCTTGTTAGGTCATGAGCCATGCAGTAGGCTAAGATATAGCTTGAAGCTAGTTATCGGCTCTATTGAATTTTGGCAAGGTTCAATAGATTCATTAAGTTACCCTGTGTTGTTTTGAGTTTTTGCTTTATGTTCAAATTCATGTAACACCTCTTTGCCCAATCTAGATGGGTTTGGATCGGCTTTATCCTCTTCAATGATCCTTATGCGAGTCAAGTTCGTGCTTTTAGCTACATTAACACGTGGATCACGTGCTCTTTGATAGCCGAAATCGAATCGATCTAGGTTGCTACGTGTTGCGGGTTCAAGCTTGCCGAAGCTTGTATAAATCTTGAAAAAACTGGGTATCACGCGGTAGATGCAGGTTTTTGGGTTGTTTTGGAGCTAATTGTCGGGGACAGCCCTAGAGGTCCCCTTAAACAACGGGGAAACCCTCACTTAAAACCCGCAACAAAGCCAAAATACAATTTGCCTAACCATGCAGGAAACGGCCCACGCCGCAGGGACCCCGACGGCCCATCGAGGCGCCCCTCTTAGAGATCCCCTCGAGCAGGCTCCGCCTCGCTCGAGGATGCGCGCCCCCCTCGGGCGGGCTCCGCCCAGCTCGAGGGGTAGAACTTCCCTCGAGCGGGCTCCGCCTCGCTCGAGGGCTCGCTCCCCCTCGAGCGGGTTCCGCCTCGCTCGAGGGTGCGTCCCGCCCTCGACCGGGGTCCGCCACGCTCGAGTGCGCCCCTCACGCGTGCGCCGGCCCCCGTACACGGGCATTTAACGCCCTGACACCGGCGGGATGGCGCCATCATGCGCCGGGGCTCGCGCCCCGGTGCCGCCGCACCAACTCCCCAGGGAGGAGCCCATCCTCATCACTGTGGGGAGGGACTGTGCAGCGCGGCCGATGTTAGACCCGTGACGCCGCGCGCCTGCTCCAGTACGGCTAACGCGCCGAGCCCTCGAAGGGGGGCCAGACGCACCCTCGATTCACTTTCTTGTGACCCTGCAGGATTAGGTGGAGGCGCTAGGCCGGTGGAACACCATCCCTGCCACTGTAACAGCGTGGCCGCCGTCCCCGCGCGTGCAGGCGCACGCCAGGCGCTGTAGCAACAACCCCGGCACTGTGGAGCGCGTCGGGAAGGGACGCCGTTTTACCTACTCCTGTGCCCCGTACAGGCCAACGTCAGCACCTCCCTCGAGCCTATCAGAGGACATCGCCACCATCCGCCGCCCTTCTACCCTCGAACCGCCACTGTTCGGGTACAAGGTAGGCCATGATGGCCAGATCGCTGCGAGGATCGTCCGGACGACCGCCCACTCTACAGCATAGCACGTCGTGCTTCCCCATGTAGCTAGCTAGCGCGGCACGCATGTAACCCGCCCCCCCTTGATCTATAAAAGGGGGAGCGAACCCCCCAGCCGCAAGGGGACAAAACAGGACACAAGGCAGTCAGATAGCACACGAACAGGAACTCTCCGCACACCACGTACTCATTCTCCAATTCTCCCACAATATCTTCAGCCACTTCTCCAGGGACTTGGAAGCCACGCTTCCTCTCCCGCCTTGCTTGTAGCAGCCCCACTACGAGCACCCCCGGTGCCGAGCAATACAGCGGTGCCTTGAGCACGCCTCTCGTCGGGACGTACGGCCCCCTCGGCCGGAACCGGGGATAAATCCCGTGTCTCTTATTGCTTAGCATCGACCATTGAGGGATAGACCACAGCGCTTTCTACTGGTTAGTGTCGGGACCATATTCCGCACCGACAGTTGGCGCCCACCGTGGGGCAATCGAGCGCCTAAGGTCATTCCACCAACTCCCTCCATGGTGATCCGCACTGAGTACCGTGGTACACGCTACTGCATGGGTAGCTCGGACCCCCTCCCAGCCGGGTTCGAAATTCGCTTCGGGGACCTGAACTTTCAGGCCACGGGGAACGGCTATCTCATGCGCCTCACCAACCGTGAGGAGCTCCGCGCGCGGCGCCGGAGCCGGGGTCGGCTCCGGCCCCCGCCGCACGCACCGCCACGGCGCGGGCGCCCGCAGCACGGATGCCGCGGGCCGTCGACGCCACGACGCCGTCGTCGCTCCGGCGCCGTTCGTGCCGGGCGCGGTCCACTCGGCGCGGCGCGCCCGCCATCACGACCGCCACCACCCCGGCGGGACGAGCGCACGGTCTCGGACCACGCATCCCCATCGGGCTGCGTGGCGCTACGTCGGCCTACAACGCCAACGTCAACACCACGATGCGCAGGGTTCCGCCTGGCCGCCACGTCTTCGTCGCCGGGGACCCCGGGCGCCTCGGCGAGGGGACGAATCGTCCCTGGGCTCCATCGACGTGTTGCCACCCGCCAACCGCCATGGGTACGCGGAGTGGGACTTCTCCGGCGTGCCGACCCCCAGTCATGTTCCGGCGTTTCCTCGACGCTACGGACTGCGGTTCGGCCGCTCCGACGACTCCGACACGGGAGTTACGATCCCGCGCGGGAGTGCTACGCCGTCATCACCAACGACCCGACCAATGCCGCCGGCGCGGTGGGCGCCGGGAGACGGGGAAGTCACGCCGCCCCGGGGGATCGCCACGCGCCCGGCCGTGGGGCCAAGCGCTCCTCGCCGGGGCCGACGCCGACGCGCACCGGCTCAAGCCCGCGAGCTCGAGGCCAAGATGGCGAAAGAATACCGAACGCGCGGCCGCTCCGCGCCTCAATGGCGGGGAGGCCTCCGCGCGCGGCGAACGCGCACGGGAGCCGGGCCGACACGGTCCGCAACCGCATAAACACCATCCCCAACGTCGACAACGCGGACGCACCCCCGCGGGCGAGCCAAAAGCTCATCGCCGTCGTGACGCCGCCGCGGCCATGCCGCACCCTCGACCCCCGAGGCTCGAGACCCGCACCGCGAGGTGCAAACTCTCATCGAGCAAGCGGCCGTCCGGCGCGCCGCCGAGAGCTCGGCCTCACGCATCCGCCAACAGGGGGGGATGCGCGGGACGACGAAGCCGCACCGGGAGGCGAACCCTCGGTGCACGTAGGGGGACCAGCCGGGGCGGCCCGCCGACCAAGGACTCACGCCGGCCAAGGAGCGGCTCCTTGACGCACGCAGGGCGCTGGATGGCGACGCCCTCAACGTTATCAACGCCAGGCGCACCAGCAGGGAGGACGCACGAGCAGCGAGGGGCTACCACCCTCAACGGGGTGGACGCTACGACAGCGGCGAGGACCGCTCCCCGACGCCGGAGCCCCCAGGCACCCGTGTGTTCAGCCGGGAGATCCGCGCGGCAGCAAGAATTACCAGCGGTTGTGTGGAGCCTAAGGACCACCCCGAGCAGAGCCACTGGGTTCACCCCGTTTTTCCTAGTCCACGGCGCGGAGGCCGTCCTCCCCACGGACTTAGAATACGGGTCGCCCAGGGTTCGAGGCTACGACGAAGAGGCCAACCAACGAGCCCGCGAGGACTCGCTGGATCAGCTGGACGAGGCACGCCTCGTGGCCCTGATGCATTCCGCGAGGTACCAGCAGTTCCTCAGGCGCTACCAAGCACGCAAGATACGCCGGCGGGATTTCAGCGAAGGGGATCTGGTCCTAAGGCTACGTCAAGACAACCGAGGGCGCCACAAGCTATCGCCCCCATGGGAGGGACCCTACGTCGTGGTGAAGGTACTCAAGCCCGGCACGTACAAGCTGGCCAACGAGGACGGTGAAGAGCTCACCAACGCTTGGAACATCCAACAGCTACGTCGTTTCTACCCCTAGCTAGGATTCCCAAGCATTTTATCTGTTCTAAAAATCACAGGGCCAACGCCCCAGTTGGTTGCAACTATGTAAAAGCTTTAAGTCTAATAAAAAGGGCAACTCGGCTTTCCCCTGAAACCCAAGTTACCCTCGGGGGCTACTGCGGGGGGCATCCCCCCCCAAAATGGTCCCATTTTTTGCGCAAAAATAAAACAACTCACGCGCGCTAAGTTTGTTTTCTACTTCGACTACGAGCAACGATTCGAACAGGGCGCAGGCGGCCTAGCGGAAGGAGCGTGCGAGCCAGAGATAGCCTACGCCGCGTGGATATGGCCCTTCTCTCTCGCCTCCAACCCAAGCCGGGCCCCCGCGAAAATCGAACTCACCTAACTAGAATCTACCCAGGAAGAAGGAGAAACAAAAAGCGTGATAAACAAATGACTTCATTACAGCAAATGTTTATGTCGAAGAACAACTTGTTCATTTACAAAAGGCCACGAGGCCAGAATACTGATACACATCAAATTGGGCCAAGTGCCCAGCTGTCTTCAGGAAGGAGGAGCGGCAGCGTCAACAGCGTCCAGGAAGAGGAATTCTTCGAAGGCTTCAGCGAGCGACTCGGCGGCGTCAGCAGCGAGCGCGTCCACACGCTCCATCGCCACCTCGTCCTCGACACCCTCGGGGACGACGTAGCCCTCCGCCAGCGCCTCGAAGTTGACCTCGTAGTGGGATCGTACCACTCCGAGGGCCTTCGGACGCCCGGATGCGGCCGCCGGCGCATCCGCTCGGTGACGTGACCGCCAAGGGCGCGCGGGCGGCCGGCCAACGAGCCGCCGCCCGTGCTTCGCCCTCCTCCACGCGCGCGGCGAGTCTCGAGGGCCGCACCACGCAGCTCCCACAGCCCCGGCTCGGAGGAGTCGTAGGAAGCTTGGCAGCGCGCCTCGGCCGCTCGGCTGCACCGCATGCCCCAGGGCGGTGCGCAAGCCTGGAGTCGCCAAGACAAGAAAGAAATCAGAAAGGGGAACGCGAGCCCTCTAACAGAAAAAACCAACAAGGCAAGAGTCAAACAGCGGCTCACCTTCGACTTGTTTCCTCTCCATCTCGAGAGCGCGGCGCTCGGCCTCGACCGCCAGCTCGAGGCGCTTGATGGCCTCGCTCTGCTCCTGGAGCGCCATCTCCTGGTTTGCGCTCGCAATGCTGAGCACAATGAGCTCGCCCTCGGTCTTGGAGAGCTTGTCGTCCCGCTCCGCCAATGACTTCTGCGCCGCCTCGCGAGAGATGCGCTCCTCGCTCCGGGCGCCGTCCGGCGTCGACGAGGGCGGCTCGCTCCCCGCCGGAGCCGCCCCTCGGCCCCTTGGCGGGCGGTGCGCTCCTCGCGGAGCCGCTCCTCGGCCGACGACGAGCGCCACGGCCTTGGCGTCGAGAGCGGCCTTCAAGTCGTCGGCCTCCTTGGCCCGCCGCCCCGCCCCCGCGCGCCGCTCCTCGCCCGGCGCCGCCGCGCCGCGCCCCCTCGAGCGACGAGCGGAGCTCCCGGTTCTCGCCGCGGACGCCGACCACCTCCGCCTCCCGTTGGTTGCCGCCGTCCGCATCTTCTCCAAGTCCGAGCGCGCGCCGCACGGCGCCTCATCACGATCGATGAGGGCCGCGCGGACCCGCTCGAGGCTCGAGCGGCGCGCCGGTCCCCCTCGAGCTCTCGGGGGAGTTCGTCGCGCCGGGCCATGGCCCGCACGCCGGCCCGGTGTCCGGGGACCTGAGGGCGTCAGCAAGCGCGTCGAAAGCGCTGCACCGCTCCCGGAACTGGTGGACCTCGGCGTTCACCCGGTCGAAGGCGCCGTCCTTGTCGTGGGCGCGGCGCTCGAGCTCCTGGCACCCACACATCAAAACCTGTAAGCGCTACGGCACCGAGGCAGCGCACAAAAATAAGAAGAAGAATAAAACGAGCGACGACGCCCTACCTGGAAGACGCGCCATGCAGGGCCGCCATGGACCCGCAACGCCTCGTTCAGCGCGCGGTTGAGCGTGGCGCCATGGCTCCGGAGCTCGTCCCAGAGCTCCTGCTCCGCCTGGGCGTCAGCAAACGCCGGGGGATCGTCAATGGCCCCCTCCACCCGGGCGGGGGGTGGCCGGCGCGGGAGGATGAGGCCTCGGCACCGTGTCCTCGGTCCCCCGCCACCATGTGCCCCTCGTGCCGCCTCACGAGGGCCCCCTCCTGGGGCTCGGGGGAGCGTGTGGGGAAGCTAGCCTACTGATCCCACCCGGGCGGCGGGGAGTCGTCATCCAGGACCTCCACCACCTCCGCCCGGAACCGCCGGGCGGCACCGGCCCTTGCGCCGCCCTCCACCGGCGCCTCCCTCGCGCCTCCGTGGCCGCGGGCGCCGACGCGGCGCCACGGCCACCACCTCCGCCGCACCTCTGCGCGACCACGGGCGCCGCCGCGAGTTGCACCCGCTTCGCCTCCTCCGCAACCGGCGCCATGGGCCGCACCTCCACGAAGAACGCCCTCGCGGGCCGCGCCTCCACCACGGCCGGCCGCCACCGCCCGCGCCCCCACAATGGCCGCGCCGGTCGCTCCTCGGTGACCGCCGGGCCGCGCCGCGGCGGGCTGATCCGCCGGCCGAGGCCTTGGGGCCCCGCCCGCGCCCTCGCGAGCTCTCGCCCGCCGCCGCCGTGCTTGCCCCCGCTCGTGGACGCCCTCGACGAGCGCCGCCGAGTGGGGATGGACGCGTCCGTCCTCAGCACCTTGGCCGGCGCGAGGGGAGGCACAGTTGGCACCACCCTGCGCAGGCACAAACGGAGGTTTAGAACGCCTGATCATCAGAAAATCAAACCAAAGTAGAAGATCGAACCCTTTACCTCGAGGAGGAAAAGGCGTGCTTCCTTTTCCTCGAAGCCTCAGCGGATGAGGCCGGCGCGGCCGGCGCGCCCGCCGCCGCGCCTCCTCGACGGCGTCGCCGCGCGTGCCGGCCCCGCCCCACGCGCAGCGCGCTCGCCGCGCGCGCGCCCCGAGGTGCGCGCCGGCGCCCCGGCGGCGTGCGCCGCCCCCGATGTCGATTGCCTAGCGACGGGCGCCGTTGCGCCCGCCCCGTGCGATGCCGCCCTTGCCGCCGGAGCCGGCTCCGGCGACGGGGGCGAGGGCTCCCACCTATCGAGAGGGGCCTCCCCCCTCGGCCTCTTTCTCTTCGTCATCCCCCCGAGGACGAGTACTCCTCGGTCCCCGGGGAGGAGAGCCCCGCGCTCTTCGCGCCGCGCTACTCCGCGTTCGCCGCTCACCGGCGCTCGTTGCGCCGCCGCGCGCGCGCTCCCTCCCGCGCGCGCCGCCCGCTCCCCGTTCCCCGGCTGCTGCGCCGCCCGACCAAGCGCGCGGGAGTCGGGGGTGGGCGGAACGGACTTCGAGGCGGTAAAGCTCACCAGCTGCATGCGGGAGCATCAAGGACGCGCCAGGAGGCAGAATCAACACCAAGAACTAAAAAAAAATCAAGAATCACACTCACCAATGGGCCGGTGGGGAGCATCTCGAGGTCCCACGGGGTCCAGTCCGGACGCATCGGCATCCGGGTGTCGACGGCGTTCCGCGCCCGGGTGAGCGCATACGCCCGCCCGAGGGGGGTCGGGAGCATCCGCGACCTCGCCAGGTCGACGGGGTTGGCCGCCTCCGTCATCTCGAAGATGCAGAGCGGCCTCTCCATCAGAGGCACGATCCGCCGGTGATGGAGGAAGGCGAGGACGCCCAATGCGGTCAGCCCCTGCGCCGCCAGGCTCTTCAGGGCGGCCAGGACCGAGTCCTGCCGCCTCCGATGCTGGGCCGTGGACACCCCGTAGCCCCAAGAGCTGGGCTTCTCCTTGAACACCCGACCGGTGTACGGGGGGAGGCCGGGCTCGGCGTTGCGCAAGTAGAACCATCCCCGCTCCCAGCCGGCGTTGTTCGTCGTCATGGTGCAGGGGATGTAGACGTCCTTGAACTGCGCCCGCAGGGCGAGCGACATCCCCGCCTGCGCGCACCGCGCGCGGGTCCCTCCGCTCCGTCGTGGGCTGCGTGAAGAGCTCCACGCGGAAGAGGTGCACCCGAGTTCCCGGTTGTCCGGGATTCCCGGGTACCCCTCGCGGACGCCCACGAACATGGCCGCTCGCGAGATCGCGTTGGTGAAGGATCGGATGGCGACTAGAGAGGGGGGGGGGAGTGAATAGGAGCCGGTAAAAATTCTTCCCAAAGAACCCGGCCTATGTCCTACTCAAATCCCGGTCACACACAAGCGATGGATCGAATCACGCACCAATCGCCAAGACCACGAGATTATGGATCAACCTCTAGCCTTAGTAACGATTCCTCGAAGCACACACGGAAGCACTAGAAAGGGGAGGAAGGAATCGAACCGAGAAGCAAAGCACACGGGCTCGGCGGACCGTCCGCACGAGAGGGGCGGACCGTCCGCAAGAGCCGCGCGGACCGTCCGGCCGGGTATCGCGGACCGTCCGCACCCGGGCCGCGGACCGTCCGGCCTTAGCCGCGGACCGTCCGTTAATTTACACGAACGACCCAAAGACACCCCCGTGCCACGGACCGTCCGCGGGGAGCACGCGGACCGTCCGCCAGCACCCGCGGACCGTCCGCCCGACACCGCGGACCGTCCGAAACTTCGTCCAACCAAAAACCAAAATCACAACGGATCGAAACAAAGGACGAGCAAGAACACGAAGAACTCGGGACGAACTCGAGCGGCGCGGACCGTCCGCCGGGAGGCCGCGGACCGTCCGCGAGGCTCGGACGAACGAGAAAAATGCCCGACCTCGAAAGTCAACTCCCCCAAATCATCATCGGATTTCCCAAACGGTTGAAGTTTGTGGAGACAAGGGTTTGGGTACTTGAAAAGCGTCACACAAGGATGCTATAGCCCAAAAATCTTGCCTCCTAACTCCCTAAATCACCGGGAATCGCGAATCCTTTGAGCACCACCAAAACCTAGAGCACCGAACGAAAACTCACGAATCGAAGTAGTTTCCGGCGTTTGAGGGCACAAGATCAAGCACAAAGATGCACAAGACATCTATCCATGTTTCCCTCAAAGAAATCCGGGAAGAAACTCACTCAAATCCGCGGAATCACACCGGGAACAAAGGCACAAAAATAAGCACAAAAAGCCACGAAAAACAACCCCGAATCTTCTATACAAACCGAGAAAGATTCACAAGGTCTAGCATGCCGCCCTAGCATCCATCCCTCTCAACAAATCTCTCATGAAGCTCTCATGCTAGCCTAGAGAAAAATGGAAGAAAAAATGGCTACCAAAATGAGAAAGAGGAGGGGGGAAATGAAACCCTAAGTCGCGGAGAGAGGGAGCCATCAACACACACTCCAGGCTTATATATCGAGTCCCGCCGGAGTGGTAAATGACTCGACTACCCCTAACTACACTACTGGCGATACAACCCACGTAGGGGCATTTTGGTAATGTTTGTGGGTATTCCCATCGGACGGCCACGCCTTTGTCGCACCCCGCGTCCTCCCGACGCAAGCCATGCGATCCCGCCGCGTGTCCTCCGCTTCGAAGCTTCCCGACACGCCCGGATCCCGTCTCCGTCGTGTTGGGCCCTCGGACTTGGTTTTGAGGCCCAAACCAAGAAACCGTCCGCCGATGGTTTTGTGGGCAAACCACCAAACCCCGCGTGCCCGGTCCGGCCTCCCGCCAAACCACTTGACTTGACCGCCACCGTGCACCGCTCACTTGTCCATGACTTCGTCTTGCTTGTGTCGCCACCATGTGGCCCGCACCCGCCCCGTCGTCCACCGGTCCCTCGAACCGAGCCTACTTGTCTCTCCATCTCCGGGAGGCCCCTCAAGGCCGAAGACCTTTCGCGCCCGTTCTTCACCTCGCAACAACACGAACTAGGCCGCGGCCTACACACCGCGCACTAAGCCAAGAGTCGGTCCAACACCCGTTGTCAATCACTCATCACTAAGGAGCGGTCATCCACCGACCACCGGGACGCTCCCGGTCCTCAATCTCCCCCTTGATGAGTGCATTGACAACACACAACGCGAAATGAAATTCGAGTAAAAGAGAAAGAAAGAAGAAAGAAAAACAAAGAAGCTCAACTCATGACCAAAACCGAAGAAAGGCGAAGAAAGGTCATAAGCCAAGCAAAGCACAAAATCCACACCGAAAACAAGAAGAAAGCTCCCCCGAACAAATGCCTCCCCCCCGAACATGTGGATGCAAACTCATGCAAACTCCCAAATTTCAGCTCACCTCTTCTGAATTTTCATTAAGCTCACCTTTTCTCCCCCTTGTTGACAATGTATGAATCAAGGTGAAAATGCGTAAATGCAAAGCAAAGCATATAAACAACTACATGAGCTTCTCAAATAGGCCAAATCTAGTGTCAAAGGCTAAAAATGAGACAAAGATCACACGCATGAATCATAGCATAGTCAAAGCATTGCCACAAGTCATATATGAAAATACAAGCATGTGACAAAGCAAAATTTTCGGATCTAAGTAGTTTTACCAAAAGAAGACTCGCTTCACATGTAAAAGCCTATCCATGTCACACTTGAGCCACAAACATGCATACCATTTAAAGATCATACAAGGATATCAAATTCTCAGCAAAAGATCATGGCAAACACCCATAAAGCAAAGCATGTCATGTCAAAGCTCATGAGCCATGTGTCCACTTCGGGGAGACTTCTCCACTGGTGAACATCATGCAACATGTTTTGCACCCATATATGAAAGATACGACATTTTAAACATAGACATGATGGATGGAGCATTTGTCAAGCATTATGCACTTCTTTTCAAGATTAATTCATTTCATGGTACATGAAGTGCCTTTGCGGCAAAAAGAAGCTTATGCTCCCCCATGAATGCAACACAAAGCTAAACATTCACAATGATATCCGGCCTTTGGCCCAAATGCAAGAACAGGGCATCCAAGCACAATCTAAGCATGAAAAGCATATTTAGACCAAACTCGTGACATGGATACACAACTACACACGAGTGGAGCATATTTCATCAAAAATTAGTCAAGTTAAGCATTTATCTCAAAAGGGGCTATCTCACCACACATATATCTCAAATATTCCAAGAGCATAGCCTCACATCACCATTTCTCCACACATATAACCAATATCTCACAAATTGCCAAAGAGACTCAAATATGGCATATGAAAGAAGCTCATCATCCTAAAATGCAATATGACACAAATGCAACATGATATATGACAAGATGGCTATCCTACCATGGTTTATACATCAAGCAAAGCATGTATATACATCAAAATAAACATGGTATGATACATATGGTACAAAAAGGAAATCTCCTAAGAATCAACTAGAAAGGGCAACAAACCCCAAGTTCCCCCCGCAAGCGCACAAATGTAGCTTGGTCGAGAGGCTTTGTAAAGATATCGGCTAGCCGATCTTGGGTAGGGACATGGCTCAAAACAATGGTTCCTTTCTCCACATTGTCCCTCGAGAAATGATACCTCACCTCTATATGTTTGGTTCCGGAGTGAAGCACTCGGATTTTTGGCTACGCTTATGGCACCGGTGCTATCACAAAGAAGTGGGATCCGGGTGCACTCCTCACCAAAGTCTCTCAAAGTGTATGAAATCCACAAGCACTCGGGAACAACAACTCGCGGCAGCAACATACTCCGCCTCCGTGGTAGACCGAGCTACACTAGACCGCTTGCGGGAAGACCATGAGACCAACGAAGAACCAAGAAACCGACAAGTGCCGAAGTAGACTTCCTCTCGACTCGACAACCAAAGCAAAATCCGCATCGGAAAAACCATGAAGAGACAGAGTCGAGGAGGAAGAATACCAAAGGCCAAGACCAGGGCGGATCGTAGGTACCGAAAATCCTCTTGACGGCCCGTCGATGTGATGTCCTCGGCGAAGCTCGAAAACGAGCGCACGGACACACGCCGAACCGTATGTCCGGCCTCGTCGCCGTCAAGTAGAGGAGGGAGCCGATCATGCTCCCGTACTCCCGCCGGTCCACCGGTTCTCCGTCCTCATCGGCATCCAAAGTGGCCGTACTCCCCATGGGAGTTGACATCGGCTTCACATCTTGCATCCGGAACTTCCTCGCATGTCTTTCGTGTACTTGGTTTGGTGCACAAATGTACCATCCTTCACTTGCTTGATCTGCGCCCCCGAGAAAATACCGCAACTCGCCCATCATGCTCATCTTGAACTCCCCGCTCATCTCATCCGCAAACTTGGCAACAAGATTATGGGACGAGCCACCAAAGACAATATCATCCACGTAAATCCGAACAATCGGCAAGTCATTTCCATGCTTGAGGAGAAACAAGGTTCTATCCACGGTACCCATCACAAACCCTCTCGCTCAAAAGAAAACCTCTCAATCTCCCATACCAAGCACGGGGCGCCCGTTTCAACCCATACGAGCCCTTTTCAACCCGTATACCCCGTGTGGGTACAACTCGCTCTCAAACCCGGTGTGGTCGCTTCACAAACACCTCCTCCTCTATGACCCCATTCGAAAAGCACTCTTCACGTCCATCCGAAACAACTTGAACCCTTTAGCCACGGCAAAGGCTAGAAGGATCCGAATTGCCTCAAGACGGGCCACGGGAGCAAAGGTCTCCTCATAGTCGATCCCCTCCTTCGACTAAACCCCCGAGCAACAAGTCCGGACTTGTTCCTCACAACCATCCCATTCTCTCCCTCTTTGTTCTTCCAAACCCACTTGGTTCCTATGGGATGGCAATTTGGAGGTGGTTCAACTAACTCCCACACCCGGTTCCTCTCAAAGTTTTCCAACTCCTCATGCATAGAATTGACCCAGTTTGCATCGGATAAAGCATGTCCAATGTCCTTGGGCTCAAAAGTAGCAACAAAAGCAAAGCATGAGCAAAATGAGAGGAATTCCTGGACCTCGATGGTGTAGTGCGTTCATTGATGTCTCCAATGATCTTCGACGGGGGATGCACTTCTTGAATCCGCCGGGGAGCCTCACGCCTCGAGATTACCTCCCCCTCAACTTCAGCCTTCTCTCGCCGGTCCTCTTGTTGCACCGTCGTCGTCCATGAAGTAGACGGTCCATGCTCCAAAGTAGTCGTAGGGGAAGTAGTGGGTACATGCTCGCCTTCAGGCGCATGGTTCTCCCCATCATCATCTCCGGCTTCATCTTTCTCCTCTTCAAAGAGGTCCTCGGCCATCTCTTCATCACCCGCACATTCAAAGCCAAGAGAAGTACATGGCATTGTCTCGTCGAAGGTCACCTCGCAAGTCTCCATGATTTTGTTAGTCTCAAGGTTAAGCACCCTATAGGCTCTAGAGTGGTTAGCATATCCAAAGAAAATACCATCACTAGACCTAGCCTCAAACTTGTCGAGTTTTCCCTTTTTCAAAATAAAGCACTTGCAGCCAAAAACTCGGAAATGACTCACTTTGGGTGCCCGACCATGCATAAGCTCATAACAGTCTTCTTCTTGAAAGCTCTCAATAAAATCCGATTGGAAACATGACAAGTGTATTGACCGCCTCGGCCCAAAACCTCCTAGGAGTCCCGTGCTCATCGAGCATCGTCCTAGCCATCTCACAAAGAGTCCGATTTTTCCTTTCCACGACTCCATTTTGAGGGGGCACATAAGGGGTCGAATACTGATGTTCAAGACCTAGATCACGACAAAAAGCATCAAAACGAGTGTTCTTGAACTCAGAGCCATTATCACTGCGGATAGCTCGAATAGCATTTCCATGCCTCTCGTTTTTCAACCTCACGATCAAATCTCGAACAAAACCAAAAGTCTCACTCTTATCCTCCAAGAAGAACACCCGTGCATAGCGAGAGTAATCGTCCACCACAACAAGGACATACCACTTCCCACCCACCGAGCGAACTCGAGCCGGCCCAACAAGGTCCATATGCAACGGCTCCGTCGGACGCTCGGTCATGACATCGGTCAGGGGTGGATGGGGAGTGGCTACCATCTTACCATGCCTACAAGGAGCACAAACCAAATCCTTCTCAAACTTCAACTTCGGCAATCCTCGGACAAGGTCAAGACCACTCAAGCGGGAAACCAAATCAAAGCTCAAGTGTCCCAACCGCCTATGCCATTTCCACAAATCGAAGAAGGACCGGCCATCAAACAAGCGAGCAGACCCAAAGAACGAGAGAAATCAGCCCGAAAATCGACCCTCGGGGATGATCATACGGACAAGATCACCTCGAGAATCAAGCAAGCGAGACTCACCGGACTTAAAACGCACCTCAAAACCCTCATCAAGCAACCGAGAAATCGAAAGCAAGTTAAAACCCAAAGACTTCACAAGAGCCACTCTCTTCAATGTTACCTTGTCACTCACATGCACAACACCCTCGACAAAGCACCCTACCTCATCCATTGTCCCCAAATGTGATGTACATCTTTTCCTTCACTGGGGTGAGGCTGGAGAACCACTTCTTATCTCCGGTCATGTGTCGAGAACACCCGGAGTCGATCAACCAAATGTTCTCCAAGCCTCCCCGCCCGCAATCGAGAAACAAGAACGAGAATGAGCTAGCGACTCGACACTGGGGTTAGCACAGAGAAAGTTAAACCGGTTGTCGAGCCATCCGCTCAAAAGAGGGGTTAGCAAACATCACTCCCTTGCCACCAAACTTCCCATGTCCCATGGGAGGAGTACCGAAGGACCGATACGGCGAACCAGAGAGGGGGGGAGTGAATGGGAGCCGATAAAAATTCTTCTCGAAGGAGATGAAAACTCCAACAAGACGAACGCGGCTTCCAACACACGTCTTCGACTCACTACCAAGTTTGGTCAAGCCCACGTAGCCACTGGAGTGCCACTGGACCTAGGAACCAACACACCACCTTCCGACCCGAGAAACGCAGCGGAAAAACCAAACCTCGAGTCTACAGACCCACACCGGTCGACCGGGTGAGCACCACCGGTCGACCGGTCCCTGCTGGTGAAACTGAGCAACTTCCACTAAGTGTCTCTACACCGGTCAGACCGGTGAGACGCACCGGTCAGACCGATGGCAGCCAGAAAGCCCCCAAGGCACCAAACAAAGTCAACCGACCACCAAACGGACCCAAACTTGAAACAAGACAGCAACACGGGACAACAACGAACTCACCAAGACGTTCACCCGAGCAAAATCCCACAAGGGCTTGCACCGGTCGGACCGGCCAAGAGCACCGGCCGACCGGTGTAGCTCGGGCGACTCGGGATGAACAAAGACCCGCGGGTCAACTCCCCCAAATCCAAATCTTAATCTCCCGAATCGCTCCACGGACTTGAACAAGACTTTGGGGATATCAAGAACACCTCATGAGGAGTTCATAGCCAAGTTTAATCCCACCAAAACTCGTCCAAAAAGGAGGAATCGAAGAAATCCCGCCGAAAGCACTTCCAACCCAAGAACTCAAGAAAACCCCAAAATCGAGCACTTTTACTCACGGATTTGGGAGGGGAATCACAGCCCAAAGAACCACGAAGGGTTCCCACAAATTTCCCCCATCAAATCCCCAAGAGAAAAGCCCCGAAAACACCCCAAAGAAATCACGAAGAGAGGGCTCCGAAAATCACCACCAAGAACAACCGGGGAAAACACATCCAAACCTTGAGGAACCACGCCGAATCATCTATACATGAAACAAAGGTTCGTACAAGGTCTAGCAAGCCGCCCGATCATCCATCCCTCTCTACAAGATCTCTCCGTGAAGCTCTCTTGCTAGTCCTAAGAAAAACCTAGAGAAAATAGGTGGAAAATAGGAAAACTAATGAGCTAGGGTTCCAAGAGTTAGCTGCCATCCTCTCACCTCTTGGGTTATATAGGCGGCAACCGAATGTCTAAAATGCCCCTCTCTACTAACTAGGGATACAAGCCCCTCAAGGGCGGATTTGGAATTCTTGATGTCTTCACCATCGGACGGATGCCCGCAACCGCACCCGCGTAGTCTCGACGCAAGCCATGCGATCCCGACGCGTGTCCTCCGCTTCGAAGATTCCGGATCGCGTCGTCGCACACCGGTCGACCGGTGCTCCTCACCGGCCGACCGGTCCCCACCGGTCGACCGGTCAGTGCCGCCTGCAGCCTCCGTCTTCGGTTCTCCGGTCTTGGCTTTGTGGATCAACCAAGTAACCCGGTGGTTTTCTCGGTGAACCACCGGAAACCCCGCGAACTCGGTGTAGCCTCCGCCAATCTCCACTCATGACTTGGCTCCCACGTAGTCCCGGCTCGACCTTGGTTTTGAGGCTCAACCAAGAAACCGTCCATGACTTCATCTTGCTTCGTTCATGCCACCATGCGGCCCGCACTTGACCCCCGCCGGCCACCGGGTCCCTCGAACAAAGCCTACTTGTCTTCTCCACACCCGGAGGCCTCACCGGCGACGACCTTTCGCGCTTGTTCTTCACCCGCACCAACACGAGTCAAGCCGCAACCCGCACCCGCAATACTTAGCCAAGAATCGGTCCACACAACGTTGTCAATCACTCATCACACAAGGAAGCGACCATCCACCGGTCCTTGAACCACACATGGTCCTCAATCTCCCCCTTGATGAGTGCATTGACAACACCCACACGAAAGTAACAAGAGAGAAAAGAAAAAGAAAAGAAACGAACAAAAAGAAACTCCAACAAGCGATCGAAAGCCAAACAAAGGCAAAGAGCAAGATCACTTGAAGAAGACAAGTCTCGGACCCCTTAGGCAAGGGCAACGGCTCGACACATCCGAGACAAAGCAAAGCTCAAGCAAAGAGCACAAACCACCGAAACAAAGCTCGAAAACTCTCAAAGAGCTCCCCCCGCACACATGCAAGCTCCCCCGAACCAATGCAACTCCCCCGGACGAATGCATGCAAACCACTTGAAAACGAGACAGCCGCATCACTTTCACCACACCGGTCGACCGGTCATCACCACCGGTCGACCGGTGCCCAACATATGTACGAGACCAAGCACTCACACCGGTCGGACCGGTGCTTCTCACCGGTCGACCGGTGTACAACAGAGCCCAGAAATGGCTCGAAACCACCTGAAAACCTTCCAAACGCGTCCAACAAGCCATTTCAAGCTCAAACTTCTCCCCCTTGTTGGCAATGCATGAATCAAGCCAAAAATGCAAAACTTTCAACCTAGAGCTTCTCAAATAGACAAAATTCAACAAAGAATGCTACACATGTCCAAATGAGCAAGTTAGATACTCTACGGCTTCGTATCGATCTCAACTACATGATCACCAAGTTTCACAACCATTGGACGAAGCTAAAAAGGATTTTGGCAATTTTGCGAAAAACTTGCCTCTCATGAGCAAAATCCTAAACATGATCAAAGCATATCAAAATGGCAAAGCCACACAAACTTCATGCTAGGACAGCCATTCTAATCATAAGACCATCACAAACACCCACAAGCACCTCATGTCATGTCAAAGCCACCGAGCCATGTGCCTACTTCTATGTATGAGACTTCTCATTGGTAGGCATCATGCAACGGTTTAGCACCCAAAGCAAATTAAATTCAGCACATATGACATGGGAGCATATTTTCCAAGCATTTTTCATTTCATTTTCAGATTTGTAAATGATACATGAAATGTCTTTGCGACAAAAAGGAACTTATGCTCCTCCACAAGATAAATCTAGAGGGCTAAACATTCATGATGGCAAAAGAGCCTTTGGCCCCATATGATCAATAAGCTAGCTATCCCACCACAAATTAAGCATAGCAAAGCCACAAAAACATGTCAAGAGCATGTAAAGGCATTTACACATGAGAGAGCATACATGTGACATTTTTCAAAAGCATAGCTATCAACCATGGATTATTCATCAAGATTATCAAGAGCTAAGCCAAACTAACCATATCATACCAAACAAGCTCACAAAAACATATATCTCATTCCATGGTGAACAATGTATATGAGAGAAGCTTTCCTAACCAATGCATATGATACAAAATGCATGCAATCTAAGATACAAGGATGCCTATACATCATGTTACATATGCCATGCCAAATGCAAGAAATGCACAAAGGAAATCTATACATATGCTACAAACCGGCTCCTCGAGGGGAGGCAAAACGGGCTCGACACCACCGGCAAAAGAAAGCTCCCACACACCCAACTCAAGAAATCAAACACACACCAAGTTCCCCCCGCAAACGAGTGAAAGTTGCTTGATCTAGGGGTTTGGTGAAAATATCGGCTAGTTGGTCATGTGTGGGTACATGGATCAACGCTATCTTTCCTTTCTCAACGTTGTCTCTCGTAAAATGATACCTCACTTCTATGTGCTTGGTTTTAGAATGGAGCACCGGGTTCTTTGCAACACTTATGGCACCGGTGCTATCACATTGAAGTGGGACAAGGGTATACTCCTCACCAAAGTCACTCATGGTGTAGGTGATCCAAAGGAGCCGAGAGCAACAACTAGCGGCGGCAACATACTCGGCTTCGGTCGTGGATTGAGCAACACTCGACCGCTTACGGGAAGACCAAGACACCAACGAAGAACCCAAAAAGCGGCAAGTCCCGAAGTGGACTTCCTATCCAACCGACACCCGGCAAAATCCGCGTCCGAAAAACCATGAAGCGCCAAAGAAGAGGACGCGGAGTACCAAAGGCCGAAGTCGGGAGTGTGACGCAAGTACCTGAAAATTCTTTTCACCGCTTGCCGATGCGAAGTCCTCGGAGACGCTTGAAAACGAGCGCACGGACGCACCGAGAACTGTATGTCCGGCCTCGTCGCCGTCAAGTAGAGGAGTGACCCGATCATGCTCCGGTACTCCTTCTGATCCACGTGTTCACCGTCCTCGTCCGCATCAAGAGCTGTAGTCGTACTCATCGGCGTCGTCATAGCCTTGGAGTCCTCCATCTTGAACTTCCTCACAATGTCCTTGGTGTACTTAGCCTCGTTGCACAAATGTTCCTTCCTTTGATTGCTTGATTTGTAGCCCGAGGAAGAACCGCAACTCACCCATCATGCTCATCTCAAACTCCCCGCTCATATCATCCGCAAACCTTGCAACAAGAGAGTTAGACGAGCCACCAAAGACAATATCATCCACGTACACCGCACAATCGGGATATCTCTCCCCTCGCCTCTCGCAAAAACAAGGTCCGATCGACCTTCCCCATCTCAAAACCTCTCTCAAACAAGAACCCCCTCAACCTCGCCATACCAAGCTCTGGGCGCCCGCTTCAACCCATACAGCGCCTTCCTCAACTTGTACACCCGGTGGGGGTACCTCTCACTCTCAAACCCTGGAGGCTGTCTCACATACACTTCTTCCTCCAACACCCCATTCAGAAAAGCACTCTTCACATCCATTTGGTGCAACTTGAACCCTTTAGCCACGGAAAAGGCTAGAAGGATCCTAATCGCCTCCAAACGGGCTACGGGAGCAAAGGTCTCCTCGTAGTCAATCCCCTCCTTCTGACTGAACCCCTGAGCAACAAGTCTTGACTTGTTCCTCACAACCTCACCCTTCTCTCCCTCTTTGTTTTTCCACACCCACTTTGTACCAATCGGCTTACACCCTGGGGGAGGGTCAACCAACTCCCACACCTGATTCCTCTCAAAATTCTCCAACTCCTCATGCATTGAGTTAACCCAATTGTGATCAGATAGTGCGTGTCCAATGTCTTTGGGCTCAAAAGAAGCAACAAACGCAGCATGAGCAAAATGGGAATTGTTCCGAACCCTCGACCGTGTAGTGCGTTCATCCATGTCGCCGATGATCCTCGAAGCCGGGTGATCCACTTGAACTCGCCGGGGAGGTTCTCGCCTCGAAGCTACCTCCCCCTCAACATCGCCTTCTCCTCGTTCTTGATTTGTCGTCGTAGGTGTAGCAGAGGGTCCATCCATCATCGTCGTCGAAGTAGTGGGTACATGTTCAGCTGGGGGCACCGCACCGCCATCCTCATCATCTCCATGTTCATGCTCCTCCTCCTGAAAGATCTCCTCGCCAAGCTCATCATCACCTGCACACTCAAAGACAAGCTGACTACGTGGCTCTGTCTCGTCGAAGGTTACCTCGCAAGTCTCCACGATTTGGTTAGTTTCAAGGTTGAGCACTCGATATGCTCTAGAATGAGATGCATAACCAAAGAAAATGCCATCGACAGACCTAGCCTCAAACTTATCCAACTTCCTGCCTTTCTTCAGAATGAAACACTTGCAACCAAAGACATGGAAGTGACTCACCTTGGGTGTGCGACCATGCATCAACTCATAGCATGTCTTCTTCTTGTGCACTCTGAGGTATATCCTATTCGACACATAGCATGCGGTATTCACCGCCTCAGCCCAATACCTCCTCGGAGTCCTATGCTCATCAAGCATCGTCCGAGCCATCTCGCACAAGGTCCTGTTCTTCCTTTCCACAACACCATTACGGGGGAGGCGTATACGGACTCGAAAACCGGTGCTCAAGACCCAAGTCATGACAAAAGGTTTCAAAACGAGAGTTCCCGAATTCCGAGCCATTATCACTTTGCGGATAGCTCGTATGGCATCTCCGTGCCTCTCGTTCCTCAACCTCAAGACTAGATCTCGAACAAAACCAAACGTCTCCCCCTTATCCTCCGAAAGAACACCCACGCATACCGAGAATAGTCATCCACCACAACAAGGACATACCACTTCCCACCCCGGATCGCACACGAGCCGGGCCAACAAGGTCCATATGGAGCGGCTCGCATGGACGCTCGGTCATCACATCGGTGAGAGGCGGGTGAGAAGAGGCCACCATCTTGGCATGCCTACACGGAGCACAAACCAACTCTTTCTCAAGCTTCAACCGTGGCAATCCTCGGACCAAATTGAGTTTACTCAAGCGAGACAAAAGGTCAAAGCTCAAGTGACCCAACTTCCTATGCCACGTCCACAACTCACTCGAAGAACCAGCCAAGAAACAACGCTCAACACCCGAAGACCGAGCAAAATCAAGCACGAAAACACCGACCCTCGGGAACGACCATACAAACAAGGTCCCCTCGAGAGTCCACAATCCGAGAACTACCGGCCGAAACAACACCTCAAAGCCCTCATCCAACAACCGGGACACAGAAAGCAAATTGTACCCCGGTGATTGAACAAGAGCAACACGCCTCGAGTGATCTTGTCACTCACTTTTATCTCACCTTCGAAAGCACACGCCCACGCCCATTGTCCCCAAAAGTGATGTACCTCTTCGTCACCACCGGGACGAGACTTGAGAACCACCCCCTGTCTCCGGTCATATGCCTCGAACAACCGGAGTCAATCAACCAAATGTTCTTCAAGTCTCCCACCTGAAAATCAAAAATAGGCACGTGAGCGAACAAACGACTCAGCACTGGGGTTAGTACCAAAGGAGGAAAACCAGTGCCGAGCCATTTGCTCAAAAGTGGGGTTAGCACCAACCAAAGCATCTCTCCTACCAAAGCTACCTCCACGAACACCACCACGGTAACCACCCTGAGGGAACCACCCCTCTCTGCCTGGAGGAGGACCAAATCCACGCAAGAAAGCCCGTGGAACGTCCTTCCTCTCCAACTCAACGCCACGACTCCTCCAATCCCCGTATTGAGCACGAGAAGGAGAACGCCTAGCAAACTGACCACCTGCACTCTTTCCAGCCCAACCACCAGAACCACGACCACCAGAAACACCCCTCACACCGTACGAGCTCGAAACCCGAACACTTGTCCGTCTGGGCCCGCACCGGTCCGACCGGGTGCCCCACACCGTCCGACCGGGGTGTGACCGGACAGCAGCACCACCCTGCACCTTCTTCTCTCCCCAAGCCCGAACTCGTCCTCACAATAGCCTTGCCCCCGGGCATCCGCATACGAGGCTCAAGTACACCATCGGAAGGGTGGTACTTGTCCTTGTTTGCCCACTCCTTCCTCATTCTCTCCTCTCGCTTGCTCTTGAAGCAAAACTCCTCTTTATGGCCATCTCTCCCACAATAGCCACAATGGAACCTCACAAGCTTAGGCTTTGGCTTGGGATGTGGTCGCTCACTCGGTTTCTCTCCACTCAAACCCTCCACCGGTTTCTCACCACTTGCCTTCTCAGTCTCCTTCCCAAAGAACACTTTCCCGAAGTGCTCACAAACTTGATAGGCTTTTGTAGGTCATTTGTGGGTGTAGGAAACACGGATGGAGCCGGGGTTGTGTCTAGCCGATTCCTTAGATGGTTAGGTTTTGGTGGGAACTCATTCTTGTGGTGGGTTTTTGGTGGCTCCGGAATATTCTCTCCACTTCCCTCACCAACCTTGTTTGCTCCAAGCCCCTCACCATCTTGCCTCTTAAAGGCCTCGATCATCATCCTCAACCGAGGCTCGTGACCGGACAACCAACCCATCATCTTCCTCAAATCATCATTCTCATCCCGCAAACGGTCAACATAATGTGCAAGCTCCAAATTTTTCAATGCATGCATTTCACGGGTAGAGCAAGATGTAGGCATGGGTTCCTTCAATTTAGCCTCGAGCGAACTAGTGTAAGCATGCATCTCATCAATCTTAGCATGCAAAACGGGGCAAGAAGTGCAAGCACCTAGCAAAGCAGGTCTAGACTTAAGCTCGACCACTTCAACCCTAAGCACATCTAGTTCCTCACACTTGGAGGCATGCTTCTCCTTGAACAGAGCAAGATCAGCAAGGAATATAGAGCAATCAAGACAATCATTCTCATCGAAACAACGAGGCTAGCCTTAAGCGAATCAATCTCAAGCTTGCTATCAAGCACCGTGTCTCTAGCTCGGCCACTCTAGTCCTAGCATCCTCGAGTGAAGCCCTAAGCTCTTTCCTCATTTTCTTGGCCTCTCTAAGCATGTCATCACGGTTATCAAGCAAAGAGCCAAGTCTCTCATTCTCCGGCGCAAGAAGGGAAGTTCATCACGCACCTCGTCGTCGGACTCGAGTCCGAGTCGCTCCGTGTGCTCTTCTTGCCGCCGGAGCTCAACGCCATGGTGCGGAAGCCATCTCTCGCGAAGCGGCTCGGCCCGCTCAGGTTCTTGGACGACTTCTTGTTCTTGCGGCGATCTCCCTCGTCTTCGCCGCTCGCTCGAGCTCGAGGTGGAGTACGCGGAACTGGAGTCGACGTCGCTCGCTCCAACCATCGCTCGGGCCTTGCCTCGGCCGTCCTTCTTCCTCGATCGTCGCTCGTCCTTGTACTTGTTCTTGTGCTTGCTCTTGTGGTCGCGCCTCGAACGGTACTTGCCATCGTTCATCCTCGGCTTGTGCTTGTAGTCGTCCTTGCTCTCGGCCTTCTCGGGCGGTCGGCGACGAAGTGTCCCGGCTTGCCGCACCGGAAGCAGTGTCCTCGTGTTCCTCCTCATGTTCACGCGGTTCTCGTGCGGCCTCTCGAACCGCCTCGTCAACGGCCGCCGGCCGTCCTCTCCAAGGTCATCAAACTCCTCATTTGGCATAGACATCAAAGAGGAAAACGAGAACATCCTGGTGGATGGGTTAGAGTTAGTCTTTCCTTTGGAACCACCAACGAGGGCAAGACTATGGGAGTCGTCGGTCCCTCGAGCTTGGCAATCATGCCCCTATCCACCTCGGCCGACTTGAGCTTCGAGAACGGCTCGTTCACCGTCGTAGTATCGTACCTCTCCGACTCGACTATGGCCTCGAACTTTCCGCCCCATATCGTACGATCCAAAGAGTGTAAGAGCTTGACCGCTCTATCATGATCATCGTACGGGAGCATGTCCACATTGGCCCTCATGTTGTTCACCACCACCGTGAACCTCTCGAAACAAGGCATCGATGGACTCACCGGGGAGATGAGTGAAGTTCTCGTACTCTCTCCGTAGGTCGCATACAACCGTGCCCGAACACGGGCGTTCCCAACATGAGCCTCCTTCAACACCGCCCAAATCCTACAAGCCAAGTGCTCGGTGTGCACCCGATCGAACTCGGGGCCGACACAAAGCACGAAACAAGTAGTCGACCGCCTTATTGTTGGCGTCGAATCCGTCCCTCGACCCCGGAGCAAGGAAATCCATCGGCCGGACATAGCCCGTGTCCACCGTGACATCCCAAAGCGACGACCCTTTCCGCGGAGGAACGCACCCATCCGCTTGCTCCACATCCGGTAGTTCTTGCCATCGAAGTGTGGAGGACCCGAACCCCGTTCCCGGTACGCCATCCTTGGATCTTAGATCGGTTAGAGTCAACAAAGACCCGAACCGGCTCGATACCACTTGAAGGACCGATACGGCGAACCGGAGGAGGGGGAGTGAATGGGAGCCGATAAAAATTCTTCTCGAAGGAGATGAAAACTCCAACAAGACGAACGCGGCTTCCAACACACGTCTTCGACTCACTACCAAGTTTGGTCAAGCCCACGTAGCCACCGGAGTGCCACCGGACCTAGGAACCAACACACCACCTTCCGACCCGAGAAACGGGCAAGGGAAAAACCAAACCTCGAGTCTACAGACCCACACCGGCCGACCGGTGAGCACCACCGGGCCGACCGGTCCCCGCCGGTGAAACCGAGCAACTTCCACTAAGTGGCTCTACACCGGTCGACCGGTGAGACGCACGGTCGGGGACCGATGGCGACCGAAAGCCCCCAAGGCACCAAACAAAGTCAACCGACCACCAAACGGACCCAAACATGAAACAAGAAAGCAACACGGGACAACAACGAACTCACCAAGACGTTCACCCGAGCAAAATCCCACAAGGGCTTGCACCGGTCGACCGGCCAAGAGCCACGGCCGACCGGTGTAGCTCGGGCGGCTCGGGATGAACAAAGCACCCGCGGGTCAACTCCCCCAAATCCAAATCTCGATCTCCCGAATCGCTCCACGGACTTGAACAAGACTTTGGGGATATCAAGAACACCTCATGAGGAGTTCATAGCCAAGTTTAATCCCACCGAAACTCGTCCAAAAAGGAGGAATCGAAGAAATCCCGCCGAAAGCACTTCCAACCCAAGAACTCAAGAAAACCCCAAAATCGAGCACTTTTACTCACGGATTTGGGAGGGGAATCACGGCCCAAAGAACCACGAAGGGTTCCCACAAATTTCCCCCATCAAATCCCCAAGAGAAAAGCCCCGAAAACACCCCAAAGAAATCACGAAGAGAGGGCTCCGAAAATCACCACCAAGAACAACCGGGGAAAACACATCCAAACCTTGAGGAACCACGCCGAATCATCTATACATGAAACAAAGGTTCGTACAAGGTCTAGCAAGCCGCCCGATCATCCATCCCTCTCTACAAGATCTCTCCGTGAAGCTCTCTTGCTAGTCCTAAGAAAAACCTAGAGAAAATAGGTGGAAAATAGGAAAACTAATGAGCTAGGGTTCCAAGAGTTAGCTGCCATCCTCTCACCTCTTGGGTTATATAGGCGGCAACCGAATGTCTAAAATGCCCCTCTCTACTAACTAGGGATACAAGCCCCTCAAGGGCGGATTTGGAATTCTTGATGTCTTCACCATCGGACGGATGCCGGCAACCGCACCTCGCGTAGTCTCGACGCAAGCCATGCGATCCCGACGCGTGTCCTCCGCTTCGAAGATTCCGGTCGCGTCGTCGCACACCGGTCGACCGGTGCTCCTCACCGGTCGAGGCCGGTCCCCACCGGCCGAGGCCGGTCGTGCTTCGCTGCAGCTCCGTCTTCGGTTCTCCGGTCTTGGCTTTGTGGATCAACCAAGTAACCCAGTGGTTTTCTGGTGAACCACCGGAAACCCCGCGAACTCGGTGTAGCCTCCGCCAATCTCCACTCATGACTTGGCTCCCACGTAGTCCCGGCTCGACCTTGGTTTTGAGGCTCAACCAAGAAACCGTCCATGACTTCATCTTGCTGTTCATGCCACCATGCGGCCCGCACTTGACCCCCGCCGGCCACCGGTCCCTCGAACAAAGCCTACTTGTCTTCTCCACACCCGGAGGCCTCACCGGCGACAACCTTTCGCGCTTGTTCTTCACCCGCACCAACACGAGTCAAGCCGCAACCTCGCACCCGCAATACTTAGCCAAGAATCGGTCCACACAACGTTGTCAATCACTCATCACACAAGGAAGCGACCATCCACCGGTCCTTGAACCACACATGGTCCTCAAGTACGAGCACCACGAGGGGGAAAACGTGGTCCGTAGTTCCTCCGGAACCCAAAGCTACGATCATCTCCCCTAAACCCGTACCGAGGACGAGTAGGAGGACGTCCAGACAAAACCACCACGAGCCCGACCAAACCTCTCACCGGCACGCACACCATCATCTCTCCCGACAAACCTCTCACCACCACCTCTCCGTGGAAACACCGCCAACACTCCTCACACTTCCCACACCCCGTGGAAGTGGCACTCTAGGCTCGGGAACACCATGAGACCGGCGATACCGTCCCGGTTCGCTTGCTCCCTAGCAAGTCTCTCATCCCTCTTCCTCTTGTAGCAAAACTCGAAGATGCCTCTCCTTGCCACAATACTCACACCGAAGGGGATGGGTTTTGGTTTTGGCTCGGCTTCTCTCTAGGCTTCTCACCCTTCTCACCCACAAACTTCACCGGTTTCGGAAATCATTTGTTTTAGGTGGGAATTTGGGTGGATCTTGGGTTGTGTCAAGCTTGTTGCAAAGGTGGTTGGGCTTTGGTGTGAAAGAGTTCTTGGGTGCTTTTGGGAGTGGGACTTGGATCTCTCCGATCACCTCAAACTCGGGGTTCGACTCAACACACTTCTCGTACACACTCTCCCCACTTTGTTCTCTCCCACTTTCTCACCCAACTTCTCAAAACCCAAACCACGACCATCGGCTCTCTTGAACTCCTCAATCATGATTTTCAATTGAGGTTCCCGCCGTACAACCAACCCAACACCTTCCTCAAATAATCATTTTCCTCATAAATGACATCCAAACGGGAAGTAAGTTCAAGATTACGCAAAGTGACTTCATCACGGCTAGAACATGCATTTGCAACGAGGAGATTTCAAAGATGCTTCCAAAGAACTAATAGTAGAGCGAGCATCAACAAGCTTAGCATGCATAGTAGGACATGATTTGCAAGCACCAAGCAAAGTGGGTCTAGCCTTAAGCTCATCATGTTCGGTCCTAAGAGCATCTAGTTGAGCCAAAATAGAAGCATTCTTCTCATTAAGCGAGTTTGATCTCATTCAACCAAGCATCACATTCAACACTTTCAACATCATCGGGGAGAAGTAGGAGCAAGTTTCAAAGAGTCATTCTCAAGTTTCAATTCAAGCAATTTTGACTCTAACTCTCCTACTTTCTCACTAGCATTCTCAAGCCGAGCCCTAAGATCTTTCCTCATCTTTTTGGCATCTCTCAAGACACTATCACGGTTATCAAGCAAACCATTCAACCTAGCAATCTCGGCAAGCAAAGAGTCGGGATCACGGTTTACCTCATCCTCCGAGTCGGAGTCGCCGTCCTCCTTCACACTCTTCTTCTTGCTCGAGCTATGGGCCATGCCACAAAAGCCCTCGAGCGCCACACGGCTCGCCCCCGCCGAGGTTCCGCTTGCACTCTTCTTGCCACCGTGCCTCCCGGCGTCTTCATCTTCGGCTGCTCGAGCTTGGATTGCTCCTCACTTGAGCTTGAGTCGACGTCGCTCGCACCGGCCACCATCGCTCTTGCCTTGTTCTTCTTGTAGGTGCTCTTGCTCGGTCGCCGCTTGTCCTTGTCCTTGCTCTTGGACTTGTTGAAGTGCTTGCCCTTGGAGGAGTACTTGTCTTCACGCCTCGGGTGCGCCTTGTACTCGTTCACCTTGTACTTGTTCTCCTCCGCTTCGGGCACTCGGCGATGAAGTGGCCACGCTTGCCACACTTGTAGCACGTCCCCGAGCTCCGCCTTGCGTTCCTCCGACTCTCGTGTAGTCGTTCAAATCTTCTTGAGAGCAAGGCCGGCTCCTCCTCGCCCAAAGACATCAAACTCCTCATCCGGAATGGACATAAGAGAGGACAAAGAAAACTCGTCGACAGGAAGGGTTAGATTTGCCCTTTGATCCTCCCACAAGAGCAAGACTATGGTCGGTCGAGCCCTCATGCTTGGATAGCAACTTCCTGTCAACCTCGGCCGACTTGAGCTTAGAAAAGAGGTCATCCAACTCAATAGTCAAATAATTCCCGGACTCCTTGATGGCCTCAACCTTAGCACCCCAAACATTTGGATCCAAGACATGCAAGAGCTTCAAAGCCCGATCATGCTCGGAATACGGAAAATCCTCAACATTTGCCTTCATGTTGTTCACGATGGCGGTGAACCTGCGAAACATCGCATCAATGTCCTCACCGGGAAGTGGAGTGAAATTCTCATATTGCATCCGGTAAGAGACAAAGAGGCGAGCCTTCACATGGTTATCACCACCGTGAGCAACCAACAACTTATCCCAAATTTGCCAAGCAAGATTCAAATGGCGAACACGCTCAAACTCGGATCACACAAGCTCCGCACAAGTGATCAACGATTTTTGCATTAGCCTCATACTTGGCCTTGGCATCGGCATCGGTCACCATAAGAGTATGGATGTTGACCGGAATAGCATAGGTCTTGTCAAGCACAATAAAATCCAACGCCTTTCCTCGAAGAAAAATCCTCATACGAGCCGCCCACTTGTGGTAACCCTTGCCATCGAAGTGCGGCGGACCGCCCCGCTCAACGTACGCCATCTTAGGATTCGAGACTTGTCAAAGTCGCAAAGAATCCGGCACCAAGCTTAGATACCAATTGAAGGATCAGATGGCGACTAGAGAGGGTGGGGGAGTGAATAGGAGCCGGTAAAAATTCTTCCCAAAGAACCCGGCCTATGTCCTACTCAAAACCCGGTCAAACACAAGCGATGGATCAAATCACGCACCAATCGCCAAGACCACGAGGTTATGGATCAACCTCTAGCCTTAGGAACGATTCCTCGAAGCACACGCGGAAGCATTAAAAAGGGGAGGAAGGAATCGAACCAAGAAGCAAAGCACACGGGCTCGGCGGACCGTCCGCACGGGAGGGGCGGACCGTCCGCAAGAGCCGCGCGGACCGTCCGGCCGGGGTATCGCGGACCGTCCGCACCCGGCCGCGGACCGTCCGGCCTTAGCCGCGGACCGTCCGTTAATTTACACGGAACGACCCAAAGACACCCCCCGTGCCACGGACCGTCCGCGGGGAGCACGCGGACCGTCCGCCAAGCACCCGCGGACCGTCCGCCCGACACCGCGGACCGTCCGAAACTTCGTCCAACCAAAAACCAAAATCACAACGGATCGAAACAAAGGACGAGCAAGAACACGAAGAACTCGGGACGAACTCGAGCGGCGCGGACCGTCCGCCGGGAGGCCGCGGACCGTCCACGAGGCTCGGACGAACGAAAAATGCCCGACCTCGAAAGTCAACTCCCCCAAATCATCATCGGATTTCCCAAACGGTTGAAGCTGTGGAGACAAGGGTTTGGGTACTTGAAAAGCGTCACACAAGGATGCTATAGCCCAAAAATCTTGCCTCCTAACTCCCTAAATCACCGGGAATCGCGAATCCTTTGAGCACCACCAAAACCTAGAGCACCGAACGAAAACTCACGAATCGAAGTAGTTTCCGGCGTTTGAGGGCACAAGATCAAGCACAAAGATGCACAAGACATCTATCCATGTTTCCCTCAAAGAAATCCGGGAAGAAACTCACTCAAATCCGCGGAATCACACCGGGAACAAAGGCACGAAAATAAGCACAAAAAGCCACGAAAAACAACCCCGAATCTTCTATACAAACCAGGAAAGATTCACAAGGTCTAGCATGCCGCCCTAGCATCCATCCCTCTCAACAAATCTCTCATGAAGCTCTCATGCTAGCCTAGAGAAAAATGGAAGAAAAAATGGCTACCAAAATGAGAAAGAGAAGGGGGGAAATGAAACCCTAAGTCGCGGAGAGAGCCAGCCATCAACACACACTCCAGGCTTATATATCAGGTCCCGCCGGAGTGGTAAATGACTCGACTACCCCTAACTACACTACTGGCGATACAACCCACGTAGGGGCATTTTGGTAATGTTTGTGGGTTTTGCCATCGGACGGCCACGCCTTTGTCGCACCCCCGCGTCCTCCCGACGCAAGCCATGCGATCCCGCCGCGTGTCCTCCGCTTCGAAGCTTCCCGACACGCCCGGATCCCGTCTCCGTCGTGTTGGGCCCTCGGACTTGGTTTTGAGGCCCAAACCAAGAAACCGTCCGCCGATGGTTTTGTGGGCAAACCACCAAACCCCCGCGTGCCCGGTCCGCCTCCCGCCAAACCACTTGACTTGACCGCCACCGTGCACCGGCTCACTTGTCCATGACTTCGTCTTGCTTGTGTCGCCACCATGTGGCCCGCACCCGCCCCGCTGTCCACCGGTCCCTCGAACCGAGCCTACTTGTCTCTCCATCTCCCGAGGCCCCTCAAGGCCGAAGACCTTTCGCGCCCGTTCTTCCCGCAACAACACGAACTAGGCCGCGGCCTACACCCGCGCACTAAGCCAAGAGTCGGTCCAACACCCGTTGTCAATCACTCATCACTAAGGAGCGGTCATCCACCGACCACCGGGACGCTCCCGGTCCTCGGTTGGGCGCGAAGTTGTGCAACTCCACGCCGTAGTAGTGGCACAACGCCCGCATGAAGCAGCTCACCGGCGCGTTGAAGCCCCGCTCGTGGAAGCGCACGAAGCTCACTACATAATCCTCCGGCGGGTTGGGCGCGCGGTCCCCCGCCGGCGGCACTATCCACTCCGCCGGGCGTCCATCCTCATTAGCCGTCAGCTGGCCGGCGAAACGACCAGCTCGCCAATGGCCAGCGGAGTCACCGTCTACCGCTCCCAGGCGTACGGGTCAAGGATCGTGAGAGGCGGAAGCGGTGCCATGAGGAGAAGAAATGCGAGAGCGGAGGACGAGAAATGGAAGAAGAGCTCTAATGGCGACACCGCACGGTGGCAGAGGCGAGGCGAAGACGAAGGAACAAGGGGCTGGAATGGTGAGGCGCTAAGGTAAAAAACCGTCGTCTCCCCCTCCCTTCGCATTTATAAGCCGTGGGCGAGCTCTCCGGGGCGGATGTCCCGCGCGCATTAACTGCAGGGAATCTTCTCTTCACGCCGACGAACGGGCCCCACCACGACCGCAGCGGCCACATCACCGCGGACGGGCCATCATCGCGGCGAAGACTAGCGGGGACCGAGGCAAGCGGTCACATCCGCCGCCACGCCGCCCACTACGCGCGCGCGCGCGCCGCAACGCCCGAAAAGGCGCGCCCGCGTTGCAAAGCGCAGCCTCGGCTGTGAGGCATTTAATGACCCGGTCCCTTGCCAAGCAAGGAGAACCCTCGAGCGGGGCGAACCCCTGGCTCGAGACAAAGACAGCCCTCGAAGGGACATCGGTGTGAGAAGGTCGCCGGGGCCCGCTGGAAGTAGCGGGGCACCACGAGCACCCATGCCACGCAAACCCTCGAGCGGCACGAGCCCCTGGCTCGAGACGAAGTCAGCCCTCGTAGGGACATCGGCGCGAGAAGGCCGCCCGGGGCCTGCTTGAAGTAAAGCAGGCACCGCGGGTGCCCATGCCGTGCAAAACCCTCGAGCGGCACGAGCCCCTGGCTCGAGACGATATCAACTCTCTAAAAAGGGCTCATGCGTGAGAAGGCCGCCCGGGGCCCGCTTGCAGTAAAGCAGGCACCGCAAGCGCCCATGCCGCGCTGTGCTACCAACCAGCGCCTCGTGGGCTGGCTCGCCCAGACCCCTCGACGGCCGCAAACGCAAAAGACGGGGCCGCCCGGGGCGCCGCCCCCGCACGGCCCTGCGATCGGAGGTTCGAAGCCCGACCCTCGACGGGTTCGAACGGGCACCCCGCATCGCGAGTCGGGGACGACGAGGGCACGCGCATTCGAGCCGTTCCTCGAGCCCGTCGGCTCGAGGGTGCCCCACATGTCGTGTTCGAGAGCCAGCGAGGGCAGCTAGTCGGGGGATCCCACCGAGGGAGAGCTTCCGCGCCCTCGGTCCCTATCGAACGGGACCGAGCCCCACCTAGCAAACCCACGCAAGCGCTTCCATGGACGTGTCTCTGGACCACGCAGCCTACCCTTATCGAACGGGGCATGGGCGTCCACTCGAACCACCCACTAGCAGCTCGAAGAGGAATCCGCAATTCGCGACCCGCTCGATGGGGGTTGCGGAAACCTCACCCTCCGTCCCGCGGAGGGACGGCGAGGGTGCGTTAAGAAACAAGTCGTAAAGCTCTACCCGATCGCCTCGAACGGGCCCAGGCTTGGGGGCTTAACGCACGGCTACACCTCCTTGGCCTGCACCCGCCGGAGACGAGCGCCGGCGCCGCGTGCGTCACCGAAGCCGGCTGAGACACTGCCGATGCCGGTTGAAACATGTGCCACGCCCTCGACCCGTTCTCGCGGTTAACCCCTGCGGCAGAGCACCCACACCCCCGCAGGGGCTTCGGGGGCTAGACCCCGCGGGTCCCGCCGACGCGGCCCCACGGAAAGCATTCGCAAAACAAGGAGGGAAGAACGTCCTATCGCAGGTTCCAAAGCATCCGTGTGAGCCTCAATGGCAAACCCGCAGATGCTCGGGGGCTACTGTCGGGGACAGCCCTAGAGGTCCCCTTAAACAACGGGGAAACCCTCACTTAAAACTCGCAACAAAGCCAAAATACAATTTGCCTAACCATGCAGGAAACGGCCCACGCCGCAGGGACCCCGACGGCCCATCGAGGCGCCCCTCTTAGAGATCCCCTCGAGCAGGCTCCGCCTCGCTCGAGGATGCGCGCCCCCCTCGAGCGGGCTCCGCCCCGCTCGAGGGGTAGCACTCCCTCGAGCGGGCTCCGCCTCGCTCGAGGGCTCGCTCCCCCTCGAGCGGGTTCCGCCTCGCTCAAGGGTGCGTCCCGCCCTCGACCGGGGTCCGCCACACTCGAGGGCGTCCCTCACGCGTGCGCCGGCCCCCGTACACGGGCATTTAACGCCCTGACACCGGCGGGATGGCGCCATCATGCGCCGGGGCTCACGCCCGGTGCCGCCGCACCAACTCCCCAGGGAGGAGCCCATCCCCATCACTATGGGGAGGGACTGTGCAGCGCGGCCGATGTCAGACCCGTGACGCCGCGCGCCTGCTCCAGTACGGCTAACGCGCCGAGCCCTCGAAGGGGGGCCGGACGCACCCTCGATTCACTTTCTTGTGACCCTGCAGGATTAGGTGGAGGCGCTAGGCCGGTGGAACACCATCCCTGCCACTGTAACGGCGTGGCCACCGTCCCCGCGCGTGCAGGTGCACGCCAGGCGCTGTAGCAACAACCCCGGCACTGTGGAGCGCGTCGGGAAGGGACGCCGTTTTACCTACTCCTGTGCCCCGTACAGACCAACGTCAGCACCTCCCTCGAACCTATCAGAGGACATCGCCACCATCCGCCGCCCTTCTACCCTCGAACCGCCACTGTTCGGGTACAAGGTAGGCCATGATGGCCAGATCGCTGCGAGGATCGTCCGGACGGCCGCCCACTCTACAGCATAGCACGTCGTGCTTCCCCACGTAGCTAGCTAGCGCGGCACGCATGTAACCCGCCTCCCCCTTGATCTATAAAAGGGGGAGCGAACCCCCCAGCCGCAAGGGGACACAGACAGGACACAAGGCAGTCAGATAGCACACGAACAGGAACTCTCCGCACACCACGTACTCATTCTCCAATTCTCCCACAATATCTTCAGCCACTTCTCCAGGGACTTGGAAGCCACGCTTCCTCTCCAGCCTTGCTTGTAGCAGCCCCACTACAGGCACCCCCGGTGCTGAGCAATACAGTGCCTTGAGCACGCCTCTGCTGGACGTACGGCCCCCTCGGCCGGAACCAGGATAAATCCCGTGTCTCTTATTGCTTAGCATCGACCATTGAGGGATAGACCTCGGCGCTTTCTACTGGTTAGTGTCGGGACCATATTCCGCACCGACACTAATCATCCGGTGGATTAGATTTCAAATCAATCTGATAGATTTATCTTACTTGGTAATGTTCGTTCCTTCTTCATGGACCCCGAATCGGCTGTTCAGCCGTGTTCGGTTATGTTTTTCATGAGTAAAACACGTGCGCAATTCATGCTTTAAATATCGTATGCTTTTAGCTTTCCGTATTTAGATCGTATCATGCGGTGGATAGATCTATTTGTGGAAGGTGGTACGATCCCACGCAAGTTGTATCATGCGGTGGATAGATTTGCTTGGTGTCGTACCCGACGGGTTTTAAAGTACCTAGACACGCGGTAGACTAGTGCTTTGGAATCTATACATGCTTGTTTATTACATATTTATGCTCGCGCTTTACTTCATTTATTATTTAACGTTGATCACCACGGGGATCGGTCACGGTTTTGCGCACGTGCATCTTTGCCCAGATAAAGACCGATTCGTCGTCATGCTTACATCATCTATTCGGCTATGTTACTTTTTCCTCTTTAAAGCTCCCGAATGGTTTCAGCTTGCTGGCAGATAGCTTTCTATAGCGTTATGTCATCTCATTTGGCTCTATAGCCGTAAATATGGAACTGTCTGGTACCACCCGGCAAGTTCCAAGCTTTGGTATTTAACTACTTTGTCTTTTGTTAATTTTCAGGGAAAATTGACTGGCACGTCTTGTGATCTCTTCACGTGTGAAGCCAGCTTGTTCGGCTTGCTGTGTGCTTGGCGCTAGATGCAGATTTTGCGTCAACACACTTTTTGGCACGCCCAGTGGGACCACAGCCGAAAATCAAGATGCCTGACATCGGGGATATCATGGATGTCAACATCGAAGACCTCTCGCCGGAGCAGCGGCAACAGCTCTAGGATGCCGTGGACCAATTCCAACAGAAGTGTTTGCTGTCCTTCAAGAAGAACAGGAGTGGCATCCCATACTTGAAAAATGAGATGCCCAGGGTATTGTTGCCAGGGGAGAGCGACGCCACAACCCAGCAGGAGAGGGAGGAATGCATGCAAGCGTTCCAAGATACCGCGGACCACGTCTTGAGCAGGCACCATAGAGCTTTCTTGGGTGCGTTCAAACAAATGATGGTGGCTGTCTTCGGTCCAGGCATGGAGCAGGTGTTCAACAAGGCACCCCTTCAAGGAGGCACCGTGGAGATGGGTGAGTCCAGTTCTCATCCACCGTTGCAGAGCCAGCCAGCCCAGCCTCCTCCGCAGAGCGTTGGGAGCCAAGCCTTCCAGCCTCCTCCACAAGGTGCCGGAGGTCGGCCCGATTCGGCCCCCCGCAGCGGGCGCGGGAGGGCGACCGGTGCCCGGCCACCACCGCGGGCGGCACGGGACAACCTGTGCAACAGCCGAACCCGTACCAGCCCACGTACGGGGAGCGGCATTCGGCTCACCTGGAGCCCCACTCGCTTCCGGCTACAGGATCGCCCCGCTAGCAACAAAGTGCAGAGAGGAATTTATGCGGCGGAGGCTACCACGAGGTGGGGAACTACGGAGCCATCGATGCTCTCCCGAATCCGGGTTACGGACCGGCTACGGGCACGCAGGAGGATGATATCCTAGCGCAGAAGATGGCCGACTTGATGCAGAATCAATTCGGCCTCAAACCAAAAATGTAGGGACCTGCCTACACGCCTCCGTTCCCAGAGTGGTATTATAACGTGATCCTGCCACCAAGAGTAAAGCCTCCAACGGAATTCACAAAGTTCTCCGGGCAGGATGACACGAGCATGACGGAGCATATTGCCTGCTACCTGATGCAGCTTGGGGAGTGCTCATCTGAAGAGGCGTTCAGGGTCAGATACTTCCCCATGACACTGACGGGCGCATCATTCCAATGGTTTTCATCTTTGCCACCTCAATCAGTTAGCAGATGGAAAGAGCTGGAACGGAGATTCCACGCCCACTATTTCAGCGGCAGCACGGAGAAAAAGCTGATCGACCTCGCTACCCCGAAGCGAGGAGGCACGTGGAGATGCCCCCCGGAGTTCATCAGGAGGTTCAGGGAAGTCAAGGGCATGTGTTTTTCGCTTAATCTGCCAGATGACCAGTTGGCCGACATGGCTGTTGCCGGGATGCTCCCTGCCGTGCGTGAGAAGCTATTTGGCATGGAGTTCGATAACCTGGGCCAACTGTCCCAAAAACTTTCGCTGATGAGCAACCAAGCCTACGGTTTCAAGAAAGATGCCAGGTTCGGCAAACAACATGACATGGCGGATATCTACAACCAATTTCTGGACAAAGCCGACCAAACGGAGGACTCTGATGATGACCAGGATGTGGCTGCGGCCGAAATCATGTGGGGGAAAGAACCGTTGACCATGAATCAGCGCTGGGTCAAACAGACCAAAGGCACCTACGATTTCGACATCACTAAAGCTGATAAGCTGTTTGAGCTCCTGGTGAAGGAAGGCCGAATCAAATTGCCTGAAGGGCATTCCATGCTTCGGCCCGATGGAGTAAAGGAGAAACGTTACTGTGGCTTCCATGACAGGAACTCGCACTCCATCAACGACTCGCGGGGTCTTCGGGATGAGGATCCAGAAAGCTATCCAGGAGGGACACCTCAAGTTTGGTAACAAGATGAAACTGGACGGCCACCCTTTTCCTCAGAACATGATAAGCTTTTCCATCAACACGGTGACAGCCGAAGAGAAGGGCAAGGTTAAGGTCCTAACTTCAGCCAGGGCAAGGCAGGATGGGGCAGTAGACCCGGAACGTTAAGTGACCTTGGAGCAGGTGCATGGTGAAGCCCCCCGCGTCCTCAAGAGCCATGTCGAGATCGGGGAATCATCCAGAGCCAAACCCAGGGTGACCACGCGCATCCTCCTCAATAAGTGGCAGCGCCAGCTGGAAAAAGAGCGCTACCAGAAACGAAAGTACGAGGAGGAGAGGCACAGGGCCGAAGAGGAAGCACGCAGGAGAGATCTAGAGCAATATACGCGCGAGCAGGAGCGCGTGCACTGGGGGTGTGCATTCTTCAGGCACTGCTGGAACGAAGGATTGAAGCTTCCCACACTGAGAAATTGCCCTGAATGCAGTGATAGGTATTTTGAGTATAGGCAGGAGACTGCCAATCGCCGATCCGTCCATGAAAGAATTGGAAGGATACATCCTAGCGAGGATCGGCGTCAAAAAATTGAAGTCATTGATCATCCCTGGAAGAGACAAGCTGATTTGAGGTGGGCTGATCAAGAGGAAGACGAGGACGCGTACATCTGGCAGAAGGGGCAATGGTGCCCGCCTGGCCTAAGAAAGAGTCAGAAAAGGAGGGTTCAACGCTTGAGGAACCGTGAACTGAGGCAGACAGGGATCCAGACAAGACAGGTGTGGCGTCCAAAGGATAAACCTGAAGGGTCAAACCATTCGGCTCCAGCATGCATGGTATATTTTCCGCCGAATGAATTTATGGCTCCTGCTAATCATATTGTGCAGGAAGAGGCGTCCCTAGACGATGAGCAGATTGAGGGACTGATGGCGCAGCTGGTGCTAGCCAAGCAAGCCGTCTTCGACAAACTGGCCAAAAATCGACACATGAGGCCGCTATACTTGAAGGGATATGTCAATGGCAAGCCATTGACCAAGATGTTTGTTGACGGTGGAGCGGCGGTCAATGTAATGTCGTACACCACTTTCAGAAAACTTGGCATGGGCCCTGGTGATCTGACACCTACAAGAATAATACTGAATGGTTTCGCCGGGAATCCTTCAGACACCAAGGGATGCGCCCACGTGGATCTGATGATCGGGTCCAAGACACTGCTCACAACCTTCTTTGTTATCGAAGGTAAAGGAGCCTACAGCCTACTGCTTGGACGGGACCGGATTCACGCCAAGCTGCTGCGTCCCATCTACCATGCATCACGGCTCATCCATTGGGTAGATGATGATATTGAGGTGGTCCAAGCGGGATGACTCCGTGAGCGTTGCAAATATGGAACCAACTTTTCGGGAGTATCAAGGCATTGATCGTTTCTCGGGGAAAGGCGGGGAGAAGGTCCTGTTGAGCCGTCGGCAGCCGATCAACGACCGATTCAAGCAGTCGGCTCTTATAGCAATTTTTAATGGATAACCCCGTCAATGGTACTGATGGCAAATTGGGGCGAGGATTCATGTCGGCCGATAAATTAGAGGAAGTTGACATTGGAAGCGGTGACAAACCAAGGCCGACATTCATCAGCGCAAACTTGCAATCAGACTTCAGGGAGGAATTGATCAAGCTACTCAAGGAATATAAAGATTGCTTCGCCTGGGATTATTCGGAGATGCCAGGACTGGACCGTTCCATTGTTGAGCATCGGTTGCCAATCAAATCTGGTTTTAAACCATACAAGCAACCACCCCAGAAAATCTACAAGGATGAAGTATTGGCCGATGTGAAGAAAGAAGTTGAAAGATTACTTGATGCAAACTTCGTTCGGCCATGCAGGTACGCGGAGTGGATCTCTAATATTGTCCCTGTCTACAAAAAGAATGGAAATATGAGGGTTTGCATAGATTTCAGGGATTTAAACAGAGCTACTCCTATGGATGGTTACCCTATGCCTGTTGCCGATTTATTGGTTGACGCCGCTGCTGGGCACAAGGTCATCAGTTTCATGGATGGAAATGCGGGGTATAACCAAATTTTTATGGCAATAGGGGATATATCAAAGACAACCTTCAGATGTCCTGGCCATATAGGCCTGTTTGAATGGATAGTCATGACATTTGGGTTGAAAAATGCCGGTGCAACTTATCAGCGAGCCATGAATTACATCTTTCACGAGTTGATCGGCAAAGTTGTTGAAATTTACATTGATGATGTCGTGATCAAGTCCCTAAGTCATGACACACATTTGGAAGACATGAAGAGAACCTTGGAGTGCACCCGAAAGCATGGTTTGAAGATGAATCCAAACAAATGCGCTTTTGGGGTATCAGCTGGAGAATTCTTGGGATTTTTAGTCCACGAAGGGGGGATTGAAGTTGGCAAGAAAAGCATGAAGGCCACTGATGAAGTTGTCCCTCCAACTAATCTCAAGGAGTTGCAATCACTGCTCGGCAAAATTAATTTTGTAAGGAGATTCATTTCAAATCTGTCACGGAAGGTTTTGCCGTTTTCTCCATTGCTGAAGCTTAAGAAAGATCAGAACTTCACATGGGGTGACGAACAACAAAAGGCTTTTGACGAGATCAAGCAATAAATGAAGGAGCCACCAATATTGGTCCCTCCTCAGTTGGATAAGCCTTTCAAGTTGTACGTAGCGGCCGATACCCAAACCATTGGATCGGCCCTTATTCAAGAATTCGAAGGAAAGGAGCGGGTAGTAGCATATCTTAGCCGAAAATTACTTGATCCCGAGACCGGGGTATTCGAGTGCAGAGAAGCCGTGCCTCGTGCGTGTACTACTCGTGCACAAAGTTTCGGCACTACTTGTTGAATGCCGAATGCGTTGTATACTCCAAGTTTGATGTAATAAAACACATGTTATCTATGCCAATTTTGAATGGCAGGATTGGCAAATGGATCTTGGCTTTATCAGAGTTTGAGTTAAAGTTCGAATCGGCAAAAGCTATTAAAGGTCAGATCATTGCCGATTTTATAACTGAGCATCGTGATCCATCAATTGATTTGCTTGAAATTACTCCGTGGGCTTTATTTTTTGATGGGTCATCATGTGGTAAAGGTGGGGGAGTAGGGATTCTGCTGATTTCTCCTAGAGGTGAGATGTTTGAGTTTGCCATCCCTATACAGCCCACTGTTATGAACAATCAGGCTGAGTACGAGGCATTGCTTCGGGGGCTTCAATATTTGAGAGAAGCCGGGGCCGTTTCGGTTGAGGTTTATGGAGATTCAGAGCTGGTGATCAAGCAATTGAACGGCCAATACGAATGTAAAAGTGAAGCGCTGAGGAGTTACTACGAAGAATGCAGGGAGATTTTGAAGGGCTTTCCGTTGGTTACTCTACAGCATATTCCTAGGGAACATAACGAAGAAGCGAACAGGTTGGCTCAGAGCGCCTCTGGTTATAAAGAGAGTCAAGAAGAGTTTGCTACAAACATATGTGCACTGGGAACGGATCTTGCGGAGGATGATTGGAGAAAGGAGATCGTTGACTATTTGAAAGATCCATCCCGAAAGGTCTCTAGGAAGCTCAGGTACAAGGCCATAAAATTTGTTCTTCTGGATGATAATTTGTTTTACAAATCATTAGATGGGGTGTTGTTACGATGCCTGGGTCCAGAAGAAGCCAAAAGGATGATGAGTGAAGTGCATGATGGGATATGTGGAGCACACCAATCAGCCTACCGCATGAAATGGGTTATCATGCAGGCTGGGTGCTTTTGGCCGACGATGTTGGAGGATTGCTTTGAGTATTACAAGGGATGTCAAGACTGCCAGAGGTTTGGAAATATTCAAAGGGTCCCCGCATCAGCGTTAAATCCCATTATCAAGCCATGGCCATTCAGGGGCTGGGGTATAGACTTGATTGGCCGATTAATCCATCATCTAGCAATGGGCAAAAGTTTGTGCTTTTGGCTACGATTATTTTACTAAATGGGTTGAGGCAATTCCACTAAAGAAGGTGACGTCGGAAAACATGGTTGAATTTGTCAAGGAACACATCATCTATCGGTTTGGAATTCCTCGGACAATCACAACCGATCAAGGAGCCCAATTCGTGTCCTTAGAGTTCGAGAATTTGCCGAAAGCATGGGAATCAAATTGTTTAACTCTTCTCCTTATTATGCCCAAGCTAATGGTCAGGCAGAGGCTTCTAATAAGATCATGATCAAGCTAATACAAAAGAAGATCGACTAGAAGCCAAGGAGGTGGCATTCGGTACTTGGTGAAGCGTTATGGGCTTACCGAATGGCCCCTCATGGAGCTACAAAAACATCTCCTTATGAATTGGTGTATGGACACCATGCGGTTTTACCTTGGGAAATACAATCAGATTCTAGGAGAGTTGTTTTACAGAAAGATTTAAGCTCCAAAGATTACAGTGGCTTAATGATGGATGAATTAGAAGATTTGCACATGATCCGTCTCAGGGCCCTGGAAAATATCGAGAAGAACAAGCTGCGGGTTGCCAAGTATTATAACAAGAAAGTAAAAGTCAGGCAATTTGCACAAGGGGATTTGGTTCGGAAAGCGTTACTGCCGATTGGAACCAAATACAGTGAATTCGGAAAATGGTCCCCTAACTGGGAAGGACCCTTTCGCGTGGTCAGATGCGTCCCTGGTAATGCATATATATTGAAAACTTTGCTAGGAGAAGAATTTTCCGCAGCAATAAATGGAAGATATCTGAAGAAATATTATCCTAGTATTGAAATCGATCGGTGATCACCAGCATTGGGATTACATGCATCTGATACAGGAACAGCCGGCGCTCAAGAACGAGGCCGCCTTTAGAACATAAGATTCCCAAACAGAAGGAACGGCCAATGCCTAGATGCATTGCCCTTAGCACAAAACTACATTACAACTGCCTCTTGCAGGTTTACATCCAACAACCCTGGTGATCAGGACTTGGAGGAGGTGGGAAGCAGAAGGCCTGGAGGAAGAAGCGAAAGTATGATTCAATCTTTTCTTTGCTTCTTCGGCTGCTCCCTCTTCAGTTGCTCCAGGACCACCATGACGGCAACTTGGAATGCACGGGGGTGACCATGATTTGCTGCCTCCACCAAGCTGTCCCAAGCCGCTTTCAGGTTGTTGTACCTATCAGAGACATCTGAAACAAAGGAGTGGTTATTAGGGGCAAAAATCCAGATGTGAACGCGAAGTCAAGAGAGAGTTACCTCCCACTAATGCCTCCAAAACCACGCGACGCTCGCGCTCGGCCTGGCAACGAGCGGTGATGTCCCTGAGGTCATGCTCCAGGTGCCGAACGCGGCGGCGCAATTGATGGCTGGTTCTCTGTTCAGGCGTGGCATCCTCTGCTTCGAGGGAGGAATCAGAGGAGATGTACTCAGGCATGTCTTCGGTCCCGATGATTTCTTCAGGAAGCAAATCAAGGCTGAAAGAGGAAAGGTAGAGAGGAGGTAAAACACGAGATCATATAAGAGAACAAGGAGTAAATCGAAGGGCAACTCACTCTCGAATCGTGCGTTTCTTCGGAGTGCTGCTCTCCTGGGGTTGCTTGCCTTTGTCCATGGCCTTGGGGTTTTTTCCTCAGGGGACAGAGGAGGAGATGAGAAGTGATGGATGAGTGTGCGAGTGGATTTGCAGGGCATCTCAGCAGACTGTTTTATTGACCGAGGGAGTGCATTGGGAGTGATGACTGGCCAGCGTGCACTATTGGAATACCAAGCGACAGGGTTTTCTTCCCGAATGCGAAGGGTTTTCGTCCGGACAGTGCTTACGGATTGCCGATTCAGGGATCTTCTGCGGATTTTGCGCCAAGGGGCATCTGTTTTCGCGTGTTCGGCTCGAGCAAGTTCCTGAATACGTTTAAGAAAAAACAAGATTCACGGATGCAAACATGAAGAAAATCATCGCAGTACAAGCACAGAAATCAAAAGTTCTTTATTTATTGCCGATATAAAACATCCCTAATACAATCTAGTCAAAGAGCCTGTTCAACACAGATTGGGGATGAGTGAGTTCGGCAATGGCGTCGCTGTGGCCATCGAGGCGCTCCAAGATGATCTCGATCTCCTCGATGTCTTCGGCGCGCCGCCCGGAAGCCGCACGGCCTGATGGAGTAGTCGACGTCAGTGTGCGTCGCCATGGCGGCCAGGCCCAAAGTGGTGCCCAAGCGGATGCCATGGGTGGCCACTTCGTCCACGCGGTGCTCCACCACAGCAAGGCGCTCCGCCGGCGTATCTCCGCGGGCGTTCACCTTATCGGCCAATTGCTCCACCAGCATCTTTAGCTGGTTGAGCTCGGCGTCACGGGCTGCAATGTGCAAGAAAAGGCGATTAGCATCAAAGGCCGGATTGGATCAAAGAGCGGTTTCGGAGCCGTACCGTCGATGGTCTCCAGCAGCTGTTTGCGCTGGTCTTCCCACTCCAATTCGGCTATGCCAGCCTTTTTGGAGACATCTTCCTGCTCGCGCTGGGCCACCTCCAGCTCCGCTTTGAAGCGGAGAGCGTCAAGTTCCCCGTAGGGCACGGGGGAGTGATGGTCGGACTCCGAGGAGTCGTCCGGTAGGGGCTGACCGGCCGGCGCAAAAGATGGATTCCATTGAATCAACCTGAAATAAGGATGATCGTCAAAAACAAAAGGGGATCAAAGATGAATCATAAAAGAAGAATTGACGATCATTGCCTCCGGCGCGCACTGGCACGGCTCCCCTCCGCCTCATCAGCGACGCGGCGCCGATTGTTGCTGCGCACCATGCCTCTGGGATTTGCGCTGTTTGGAAAAAAAGAAGACTTGAGATTGGCAAAGGTTTGAGAGCTAAAGGCTTGGTGGAGAGCTAGGGGCACCCTCTTGTTTTCATTTATAGGCCCGGCAAGACGGATCGTGGCCTCGGGTCGTGGCTGCGGATCGTGGCGCATATCCCGAGAAAATTGGAAGGTGGAGAGGTTTCCTTGACCAGTCCGCCGTCGGGTCGTTTGGAGTTCTAGGCTGAGTCATATTCGGTTGACTGGCTCGGCTGAAAGGAGTCAGAGTGCCGTTCGGGTATTGACATTTCTTTACCGAATGGGTCGTTCAGCGTTGCAGTT
Organism: Cenchrus americanus; assembly: GCA_947561735.1. Taxonomy (NCBI): domain Eukaryota; kingdom Viridiplantae; phylum Streptophyta; class Magnoliopsida; order Poales; family Poaceae; genus Cenchrus; species Cenchrus americanus. Next base: position 22,711,361 of record OX387241.1, on the reverse strand, counting down.
AAGGATGTGCAGAGGAAAAGAGAAATAAAATTGCAAGAGCAAATGTTACAAGAGCGACCAGTTCGGTTACACATCGATTGAAACATCTAGATGTTCAAATATTTCGCAATTACATTGCAGACATTCGATGTTGCTTGGTGAAAGTTCTCCATCCGTTCTTGATAATCTTTACGGGCGTCGGACGGGATGGTGAGTTCGCATTACATTGATTCACCTCGGCTATGGCCGATGTTGCTTCCTCTTGGATCTTCTCTATCAATCCAGGGAGCTCGGCTATTTTCTTGTCATCAGCTTCTATTTCAGCTGACAGACTTCTCAGTTCTGCCTCCAATGCGGCCTTTCTGGCGATCTTCAATTCACGAGCAGCTTGCAGTTTGGCCAATTTATCTTTGTGACTCTCAGTCTGAGATTGTGCTCCCTTCACGGCTTGTTCGGCTTTGGCCTTCTTCTGTTCAACAGCTGGACGGGAAGACACCTTTCTCAGAGCTCGTCTTATAGGCACGTAATGAATTTCCAGACCGGAGATGGATTCAAGTGAGGCATTGATGTCCTCGGGGAGTTCTTGGCTGATGGGTTCGAGCATTTCTTCGAAGTGATCAAGATCTTTGAATTGATCTCGTGCATCTCTTTGCGCCGGGCGAGGATTTCCTTGAGTTTTTCTTGCACCATCTCGACAAAGTTTGAGGCACTCCTTCCCTTGTCTCGGCAATCTGGATTGTTCCCCATTGATGGATCGATGATGATGGAGCCCGATCCTAAGAGAGCAATATTGCCGAGTCGGGAGTATTGGAAGTAAAGGATAACAAGATTAGGTGCAAATGTTTACCTCATGCCCGACTTCCCGAGTTTGGAGCGGGGATTTTGTTCAGGGGCGACCTCTGGAATTATTGGTGAAGAAGATATTCCAGGCAAAGCTGATGCTTCTGTGTGAGAGGGTGCTGGTGCAGTCTCTGGTAACACTGAAGCTTCTGGCTGGAGAGAGGTTGGATTCACCTCTGCTGGGGTTGATGTTTCTGCCTGGCCAGTAGGTGATTGAGCCCTTGGAGGGCTTGGAGGATTCGGTTGAAAGGGGGAGTTCATCTCTGGCGAGTTGGGTGTTTCTGTCTGAGCAGGAGGTGATTGGGTCCCTGATGAAGATGAGATCTCCACGTGGACAGATGGTTCAACTCTAGGTGGACTTGCTTGTTGAGACACTGGGACATCCACAAGTTGATCCTCCATTGTTTCCTCTGCAAATGCCAGAATAAGAATGAATGCCAGTGTTCATCCTTAAGAAAAGGACAGTAAAGGTCATACCAGTGGATGGAGCATTGGCAGGTTCTGAAGCTGAGGATTGCTGAGTTCTAGTCTGAAAATGCACGAGATGTAATTTATCAGAAAAAGATTAATCCTATGATCAAGAAAGGAAGAAAATTTTACCTCAACAAGGAATTTCTTGATGGTTCTTCTCCTCTTAGGATTTGGAGGTGCAATCAGAGACAAGCCTTGCCTCCTGTCAGCAGTAATGCTGGACAGAGTTGGATCTGTTGTAGCGTATCTGGCCATCAGTTGAGCCAGGGTTGGTGATCTGAATCCCAATGCTGAGATAGGGCCTACTGCATTGTAAGCAATATCCCTGGTCAGAGGGGCAGGTATTGTGTTCTGTGGGCAAAAGAAATAGAATCAGGATCATGGTTAGAGGAGGAAATGTCTGATTAAAGGGTTAATCATATTACCTCTGAAGTTGGTTGAAAATCAGGCATCAGTTCTACACAGAACAAATGCACAGGCTCACTAAAGATATGATCATGGAATTCTTGCCACCAGGAGTTGAAGGTGGGGTGAGCTACTGTTGTAGGTATGAAAGGCCAGGTGTAAACAGAAGGACTGCACACATACTGAAATACTCTGCTAGTTTGAGTAAGTTCTTTGATTTCCTCTCTGGGCTTGAGGAATTCATGCAGAAACAGTCTCGGGGGCATCTGGCCACATCCAAGTTGCCGAGCCATCATGTTGGGCTGATAGTATTCATAAGTACTGTGGTTCAGCCTTCCTCCACTGAATTCAGCCGGCAGAATGCATGGGCGGATGATGATATTGAGGATCTCCAGAAATCTTCCATCTTGGCGTTCAGTTTCAAAGGAGAACTCACAAGGGAGAGTCAAATTGTCATTATCCAAATAAGGGAGCCAGAGAGGATTTTGGAAACCTTTGAAGAAGAGCTCGAAGAGGCTGGCCGACATTCCGCTTGATGAGAACATTTGAAGCGGCTTCTCCATAAGTGTGGCATCCTGCGGTGACTTGGGGTTCCCCTTCATGATAATTGGATGAAGGGGAAGAGCGGGTGTTCAAATCAACACCAACAATCGATGCATGTGCGGTTGCGGCCACATTTGGACAAACCACCGGGGACCGTTGACACATGTTGTCCTCGGGTCGGTGTACATTTGAGTGACGATTTGATGAAGCATGTGGTACACACTGCCCAGGAGGTATTTCCCAAGAGGAAAGCGATTGCCATTGGCTAGGTGTGAAGCCATTGCAATGTGATTCAGGGTAGGCTCATTGGCTTTGCCACAGAAGATGAACCTGCACAGCCACATGTTCAGGAATGCCCTGTATTGGACTTCACCGAGGGGGCCATCCTTCATATGGTTCAGGATATAATTTTTGTATCCGCTCCCTGGTTTCACCCCTGTTTGTCTTATGGAACTTTTGAAATCCCAGGGACGAACAGATCCTGTAATGTCAAGGCCGGTAATCATATACACATCGGCCAGGGTTGGGGACATTGGGCCGTGGCCAAAAAGGAAGGCGTTGACGCCATTTGACCAGAAGTGGCAAGCCGCTATCAAGAGGTCTTCGTTTTTTGGGGTCTCGGCAAAAGACAACTCCAAGCATTGAGCAATGCGGAGGGTATCCTAGTTCTGGGTCCTAGCAATCTGCAAGGATCCTCTGGTACCAATTTTTCCAGCCTGCGATTGGGGGCAAGGGCCAGTTCTTGAAAGCATCCTGCCACTGAGGAGGTGTGGTCAGAGCCGCTTTGAAGGGGATCCTTTGGGATTCAGCTGCGATAAATTCTCGAGGATCAGAAACTCCCACAGGACCAAGGAAGTAGGATCTTGAATTGGCCTCGGTACGGATTAAAAGCTCGGTGGAAAGCTCCTGAGGGAAAGCGGAGAAGAAATTTTAGGTAAAAATTGAAAATTTGAATGCCGAATGAAGCTTATGGTGGAGGAATTTACCTGAGCAGCTTGATTTTGAGCCGCCATTGGGGATTTGAGCTCAGAAAAAGGGGATCTAGGGTTTGGATCTAGATGAAGATTCCGGCGGATTGCGAAGAGAGAGAACGGGTGTTGAACAGATTCGATTTGAAGACGTTGGTGGCTGGAGTCAATTCCGGAATAAAATCACTTTTATCCCGTAATTGAAGGGGCATGTGTTAACACCAAAATTTGGTAAGGAGTCTGACTTGTGGGTCCAACTCGGTGAGAAATCCGTCCGGCGGAAGGAAGGTTTCTTCAGATGCATTCGGCAGAAAAATCCGCGGTCGGCTATCTGCTTCCATTCGACAAAGAAACTGTTGAGCTGATTTTGCGGGATTGCGTGGTGACGTGGCCCGAGCGGAAAGGACGAATGGATGGATAGGCGATCAAGCTTAGAGATAAATTAGGTATCAAATCCATTGAGGTCGTGCTTGGCAGGGTATAAATATTGACCCTGAATGTATGTAACATATACGAAATCATTCTCAATACAAACCGGCTTTACACCAAACCCTAGAGTCCATTTCTCGTGTCGTCGAGTTCTTCGAGAGGGTTCATCGATCCGTCGACCTCCGTGAGTACCGGCAACCTTGTATCATATCTAGTATCATGCGGTGGATTTAGATCTGATGCAAGTAGTCTTGTTACCATGCTTAGTTTCATGCGGTAGATTCAAGCCTGGCTCAAGAAGGTTTCTTGTTAGGTCATGAGCCATGCGGTAGGCTAAGATCTAGCTTGAAGCTAGTTATCGGCTCTATTGAATTTTGGCAAGGTTCAATAGATTCATTAAGTTACCCTGTGTTGTTTTGAGTTTTTGCTTTATGTTCAAATTCATGTAACACCTCTTTGCCCAATCTAGATGGGTTTCGATCGGCTTTATCCTCTTCAATGATCCTTATGCGAGTCAAGTTCGTGCTTTTAGCTACATTAACACGTGGATCACGTGCTCTTTGATAGCTGAAACCGAATCGATCTAGGTTGTTACGTGTTGCGGGTTCAAGCTTGCCGAAGCTTGTATAAATCTTGAAAGAACTGGGTATCACGCGGTAGATGCAGGTTTTTGGGTTGTTTTGGAGCTAATCATCCGGTGGATTAGATTTCAAATCAATCTGATAGATTTATCTTACTTGGTAATGTTCGTTCCTTCTTCATGGACCCCGAATCGGTTCGTTCAGCCGTGTTCGGTTATGTTTTTCATGAGTAAAACACGTGCGTAATTCATGCTTTAAATATCGTATGCTTTTAGCTTTCCGTATTTAGATCGTATCATGCGGTGGATAGATCTATTTGTGGAAGGTGGTACGATCCCACGCAAGTTGTATCATGCGGTGGATAGATTTGCTTGGTGTCGTACCCGACGGGTTTTAAAGTACCTAGACACGCGGTAGACTAGTGCTTTGGAATCTATGCATGCTTGTTTATTACATATTTATGCTCGCGCTTTACTTCATTTATTATTTAACGTTGATCACCACGGGGATCGGTCACGGTTTTGCGCACGTGCATCTTTGCCCAGATAAAGACCGATTCGTCGTCATGCTTACATCATCTATTCGGCTATATTACTTTTTCCTCTTTAAAGCTCCCGAATGGTTTCAGCTTGCTGGCAGATAGCTTTCTATAGCTATATGTCATCTCATTTGGCTCTATAGCCGTAAATATGGAACTGTCTGGTATCACCCGACAAGTTCCAAGCTTTGGTATTTAATTACTTTGTCTTTTGTTAATTTTCAGGGAAAATTGACTGGCACGTCTTGTGATCTCTTCACGTGTGAAGCCAGCTTGTTCGGCTTGCTGTGTGCTTGGCGCTAGATGCAGATTTTGCGTCAACACCAGCCACCTCTACAAAGCAATGGAGGCCATCCAGTCCAACAACCGAACCCGTATCATGCAATGCCCAATAGGCCTACATATGGAGATCTGCCGTTCGGTTCATCTGGAGTGCCACCTAACTCTACTTACAAGATAGCCCCGACCAACAACAAGCTGTAGAAGAATATGTATGGTGGGGGATATTCAGAAGTCATGGACTATGGAGCCATTGATGCTTTCCCAAACCCTGGATACGGTACAGCTGCAGGAATGCAAGATGCTAATGATGATATCTTGGTGCAGAAAATGGCCGATGTTTTGCAAAATCAATTCGGCCTTAAACCTAAGATGCAGGGACAAGCTTATACGCCTCCTTTCCCAGAGTGGTACCAAAGGGTGATCTTGTCACAAAGGGTGAAACCTCCTACAGATTTCACAAAGTTCTCTGGGCAAGACGATACAAGTACTGTGGAGCACATTGCCTGATACTTGATGCAGTTTGGGGAAGCTTCAGCTGATGAGGCATTCAGGGTTAGATACTTCCCTTTGTCATTGACAGGCTCGGCCTTTACATGGTTTTCTTCTTTGCCTCCTCAATCGATCGGTACCTGGAAAGATTTGGAACAGAAGTTCCATGCTCATTACTTCAGTGGCAGTACTGAGAAGAAGCTAATTGATCTGGCTACCTTGAGACAGAGACACAATGAAACACGCATGGAATTTCTCAGAAGGTTCAGAGAGGTCAAGGGCATGTGCTTCTCTTTGAATTTGCCAAATGATCAATTGGGCGACATGGTCATTGCGGGTATCTTTGCCGCGACTATTCGGGAGAAGCTGTTTGGCATGGAGTTTGATAATCTTGGTCAGCTATCTCAGAGGTTGTCATTAATGAGCAATCAAGCCTATGGATTCAAAAAGGACTCTAGGTTTGCCAAACATAATGATATAGCCGATATATATAACCAATTCCTCGAAAGAGCTGATCAAGTGGAAGAATTCGATGATGACGAGGAAGTGGCAGCAGCTGAGATCATGTGGGGCAAAGAGCCGCTCACTGTGAACCAAATATGGATAAAGCAGGCCAAGGGCACATACGATTTTGATGTGACCAAAGCTGACAAGCTCTTTGAGTTCCTTATGAAGGAAGGCCGAATCAAGTTGCCAGAGGGGCATTCTATGCTTCGGCCTGATGGAGTTAAAGAGAAACGTTACTATGGATTTCATGACAGGAACTCTCACTCCATTAATGACTGCAGGGTTTTCAGGATGAGGATCCAGAAGGCTATCCAGGAGGGTCAATTAAAATTTGACAACAAAATGAAACTGGATGGCAACCCTTTTCCTCAGAACATGGTTGGGTTTGCTGTTAACATGGTGACCACTGAGGAAAAAGGGAAAGTAAGGGTCTTGACTTCAGCACGAGCAAAGCAAGATGGGTCAGTTGATCCTGCTCGACAGATAACAATGGAATAGGTCCGCAGAGAAGCACCTCGCATCTTGAGAAGCCAAGTAGAGATTGGGGAATCTTCTGGAACCAAGCCCAGGGTGACCACGCGTATCCTTCTTAATAAGTGGCAGCGTCAGCAGGAGAAAGAACGCTACCAGAAACAGAGATACGAGGAGGAAAAGTGGAGGTTTGAAGAGGAAGTGCAAAGGAGAGAGCAAGAACAACATGCACGAGAGCAGGAGCATGCACATTGGGGATGTGCGTTTTTCAGGCACTGCTAGAATGAGGGTCTAAAACTCCCCACGTCGAACAATTGCCCCGAGTACAGCGATAGGTACATTGAGTATAGGAAGGATACTGCTAATCGCCGATCCGTCCATGAAAGAATTGGAAGGATATATCCTAGTGACGGTCGGCGCGTAAAAATAAAGGAAGTCAATGATCACCCAAGAAGAGATATGCTGATCAGAAATGGGTTGATCATGAAGAGCAAGAGCGCGAGTACGTCTGGCAGAAAGGACAGTGGTGTCCACCTGGCTTGAGGAAAAGCCAAAAGAGAAGAGTTCAGCGCTTGAGGAATCAAGAGTTGAAACAAGCAGGAATCAAGAGGAAGCAGGTGTGGCGTCCCAGGGATAGGCCAGATGCACCTGGTCGTTCGGCTCCAACATGCATGGTATACCTTTTGCCGAATGAGTTCATGGCTCCAGCTAACCAAGTTGTGCAGGATGAGGCTTCACCAGATGTCAACGAAGATGAGCAACTTGGGTTGATGGCGCAGCTAGTGTTGACCAAGCAAGCGATTTTCGACAAACAGGCCAAAAATCGACACATGAGGCCGCTGTATTTGAGAGGATACGTCAATGGCAAGCCATTGACCGAGATGTTTGTTGATGGTGGAGCTGCAGTCAACGTGATGCCATACACCACGTTTAGAAAGCTTGGCATGGGCCCCGGAGATTTAACGCCAACAAGCATTGTGCTGAATGATTTTGCTGGGAATCCTTCAGATACCAAGGGCTGTGTGCACGTGGACTTGATGATGGGGTCCAAGACTCTTCTCACGACCTTCTTTGTCATTGAGGGCAAAGGGGCTTATAGCTTGCTGCTTGGACGGGACTGGATCCATGCAAACTGCTGCATCCCATCTACCATGCACCAACAACTTGTTCAATGGGTGGATGATGATATAGAAGTAGCCCAAGCAGATGATTCGATAAGCATGGCAAATGTGGAACCAGCCTTCTGGGAATATCAAGGCATAGATTGTTTCTCAGGCAAGGACTGCGGTGAAGGTCCTGTTGAACCAGTCAACAGTGATCAACAGCCGATTCAAGCAGTCGGCTCTCATAGCAATTTTTAATGGAGAATCCAATTGATGGAACAGATGGAAAGTTGGGACGAGGATTCATGTCGGCTGACAAGTTAGAAGAAATCAACATTGGAGATGGTGATAAGACAAGACTGACATTTATCAGTGCTAACTTGAATCCAAGTTTCAGAAAAGAGTTGATCAAGCTGTTAAAGGAATATAAAGATTGCTTCGCTTGGGATTATTCGGAGATACCTGGTTTGGATCGTTCCATCGTTGAGCATCGGTTGCCAATCAAGCCTAGTTTTAGACCGTACAAGCAACCTCCCCGAAAGATCTACAAGGATGAAGTATTGGCCGATGTGAAGAAAGAAGTTGAGAGATTGATTGAGGCAAATTTTATTCGGCCATGCAGATATGCGGATTGGATCTCTAACATTGTCCCTGTTTACAAGAAGAATGGAAAAATGAGGGTTTGCATTGATTTTAGAGATCTAAACAGAGCTACTCCCATGGATGGATACCCAATGCCTGTTGCTGATTTGTTGGTTGATGCCGCTGCTGGACATAAGGTGATCAGTTTCATGGATGAATGCAGGGTTGTTGACGGTGAAAATCCGTCAACCTAGCCATGAGTTTACCTTTGGTGTTGGCATAAGTTTTATACCTTATCCATTGGTACTAACCCCCGTGGTATCACAAGTTCACGTGTGCATGTCGGTTTTGGAGTTTAGTGTTTATGCAGGGTTTTAGCGTTGAAAGCAAGACTTTCGGGATAAGTTCATCAAGCACCTTATGACAAGACCTTGAAGCCCCGTACTAGTCATGCAATGAAGCAAACTTAACTCCAAGAAGCCAGGGACTTGATCCGAGAAGACGACAAACTCCGAGGACCTAACCAGAAAAGTGCTGAATCTTGCAAGACAAGGAGTTATGCCCAATTCGGAGAGAAAGCGACGACATGGACCTACATGCAGAAGGGGGAAACATCCAGGAAGCAAGGTAACCAACGTAGAGCAAAGGAGGCCTCAGGCTGGGCCTAGATGGGCCCAGGCCGGCCGGCCCAGGCCGGTCGGCCCAGCCCATTCCAGGGCCCGTTTGCCCCCTCCTTTGCCCTAGCCGCCAATCGGGCTATTTATAGCCCCCTCACCAAGAGCCACGCATCATCTAATTCATCATCGGCCGCCGAGGAGCAGAGAAGAGAGGGACACCATCTCGGAGAGGAGAGGGTCGAGCTAGTTGACTAGGGTTTCCCTAGCCGACGTGGGAACCTTGCATGGAAGACCACGTCGGAGTTCCCGGAGCTAGAAGCAAGATCAAGGAAGGATCCCAGTGGTGATCTTGTGTATGTATCATTGTCATAGTTGAATTATCAAGTTGAATCTATTCTTAGCGATCAAGTGTTTCCTCGAAGATTTCGTTTTTCGATCGGTTTGCTTATTCCAATTCTATTCGCGCGATAGATTACATAGGGTGTTCTTGTAGCCGCAGTGGCTAGAGGTACACGCCGGATCTTCCGAAAGAATCTCGACTTGTCTTTTGACTCGCCCTAGACTCCCCGCATAGGGATACGTTGTGACAGAACGGGGGTTCCGAAAGGCGGATGTTTTCGGATTTGAATGGGAAACCACGGTTTTAAAGAGGCTTCTAATAAGATTCGATTTGCTACTTCTTCTCTTGCTTGGAACTTCAACAAAAGGCTTACCCCGATCTCTTTAGATCGGTTTATCTACCCAATCTTACTTTGTTATCTCCGGTCTTTAGTAGATTAGATTAGTTTCATGTCTTTTACCTAGATGCATTAGGGTTTTACTGAAGATTGAAGTTACTTGGCTTTACCAGATCAACTTTTGCGTAGCACATTTGTTCCACGGATTCGATACCTTGGGTTCACCACTCGAGGGAAGAAGGGTCCCTTGACTACGACGGAGACTTGTCCGCTTGCAAGTCATAAACGAAATTTGATACAACTATTAACCGTCAACAAGGGTACAATCAAATTTTTATGGCAATGGAAGATATATCGAAGACAGCCTTAAGATGTCCTGGACATATAGGCCTTTTTGAGTGGATTGTCATGACATTTGGGTTGAAAAATGTCGGTGCGACTTATCAACGAGCTATGAACTATATCTTTCATGAGTTGATCGGCAAAATTGTTGAGATTTACATTGATGATGTCGTGATCAAATCTTTGAATCATGACTCACACTTGGAGGATGTGAAGAAAACTCTGGAGTGCACCCGAAAGCATGGGTTGAAGATGAATCCAAACAAGTGTGCCTTTGGGGTTTCAGCTGGAGAATTCTTGGGATTTCTGGTACATGAAGGGGGAATAGTAGTTGGCAAGAAAAGCATGAAAGCTATCGATGAAGTTGTTCCTCCAACCAATCTCAAGGAGTTGCAATCACTGCTTGGCAAGATCAATTTTGTGAGGAGGTTCATCTCAAATTTGTCACAGAAGGTTTTGCCTTTCTCTCCGCTGCTAAGGATCAAGAAAGATCAGAAGTTTGTATGGGGGTACGAACAACAAAAGTCTTTCGATGAGATCAAGCGGTACATGAAGGAACCACCAGTATTGGTGCCTCCAAAGTTGAACAAGCCTTTCAAGTTGTACGTGGCAGCTGATACCCAGACTATTGGATCGGCCCTTATACAAGAGTTTGAAGGAAAGGAATGGATAGTAGCGTACCTTAGCCGAAAAATGCTTGATCCTGAGACCAGGTATTCGGCTGTAGAGAAGCTTTGCCTGTGTGTTTATTATTCATGTACAAAGTTTCGGCACTACTTGTTGAATGTCGAATGCATTGTGTACTCAAAGTTTGATGTAATTAAACACATGTTATCTATGCCAATTTTGAATGGAAGGATTGGCAAATGGATTCTGGCTTTATCTGAGTTTGAGTTGAAGTTTGAATCGGCAAAAGCTATTAAAGGTCAGGTTATTGCTGATTTCATCACTGAACATCGTGATCCATCAATTAATTTGCTTGAAGTTACTCCTTGGGCTTTATTCTTTGATGGATCTTCATGTGGCAAAGGTGGTGGGGTAGGAATTTTATTAATTTCACCCAGAGGTGAGATGTCTGAGTTTGCTATCCCTATTCAGCCTACTGTCACAAACAATCAAGTTGAATATGAAGCACTGCTTAGAGGGCTTCAATATTTGACAGAAGCACATGCCGTTTCAGTTGAAATTTATGGAGATTCAGAGTTGGTTATAAAGCAATTGAATGGCCAATATGAGTGTAAAAGTGACATCCTGAGGAATTACTATGAAGAGTGTAAGGAAATCTTGAAGAGTTTTCAATTAGTAATTCTACAACATATTCCTAGAGAACACAATGAAGAAGCAAACATGTTGGCTCAAAGTGCTTCGGGTTATAGAGAAAATCAAGAGGTGTTTGCCATGGAGGTGTGTGCTTTCGGGAGTGACCTAGCAGAGGATGACTGGAGAAAAGAGATTGTTGATTATCTGGAGAATCCATCCCGAAAGGTTTCTAGGAAGCTCAGGTATAAAGCTATAAAATTTGTTCTTCTTGATGGACGTCTGTTTTACAAATCATTAGATGGAGTGTTGCTGCAACGTTTGGGTCCAGAAGAAGCAAAGAAAATGATGAGTGACGTGCACGATGGGCTATGTTGAGCACATCAATCGGCTTATCGTAAGAAATGGGTAGGCACACTGGATGTTTTTTGGCCGACGATACTGGAAGATTGCTTTGAATATTACAAGGGATGTCAAATTGTCAAAAGTTTGGAAATATTCAAAGGGTCCCAACATCAGCACTAAATCCAATTATCAAGTCATGGCCATTCAGAGGATGGGGTATAGACTTGATTGGCCAAACAAATCCTCCATCTAGCAAGGGGCATAAATTTGTGCTTTTGGCAATAGATTACTTCACCAAATGGGTTGAGGCAATTCCATTGAAGAAAGTAACATCAGAAAATATGGTTGAATTTGTTAAAGAACACATCATTTACCGATTTGGGATTCCTCAAACCATTACAACTGATCAAGGAGCTCAATTTGTATCTTTAGAGTTCAGAGAGTTTGCTGAAAGCATGGGAAATCAAATTATTGAATTCTTCTCCTTACTATGCCCAAGCTAATGGTCAAGCAGAGGCTTCTAACAAGATCATGATCAAGCTTATACAAAAGAAAATTGATCAGAAGCCAAAGAGGTGGCATTCGGTACTCAATGAGGCTTTGTGGGCTTACCGAATGGCTCCTCATGGGGCTACAAGAACTTCTCCTTATGAATTGGTTTATGGGCATCATGCTGTTTTGCCCTGGGAAATACAATCAGATTCTAGGAGCGTGATTTTGCAAAAGGATTTAAGTTCCAAAGATTACAGTGGCTTAATGATGGACGAATTAGAGGATTTGCATATGATTCATCTTAAGGCCCTGGAAAATATTGAAAAGAATAAAATGCGAGTTGCTAAATATTACAACAAGAAAGTAAAGGTCAAGCAATTTGCAGAAGGAGATTTTGTTTGGAAAGCGTTACTGCCGATTGGGACTAAGTACAGTGAGTTCCGCAAATGGTCCCCGAATTGGGAGGGTCCTTTTCGGGTAGTTAGATGTGTGCCTGGTAATGCTTACATATTGAAAACTTTGCTAGGAGAGGAATTTACTGCTGCTATAAATGGAAGATATTTGAAGAAATATTATCCCATCATTGAAGTTGATCGTTGATTACAAGCACCAGGATTACATGCATCTGATACACAGAAACAGCCAGCATTCGGGAAAGAAGCCGCCTTTAGAACAAAAAATCCTAACAGGAAATGGCCAATACTGATTTGTATTGCCCTTAGCACAAATATTCCACACTACAGATGTTTCTTGCAGGCTTTGTTTAACAACCCAGCTACCTAAAATTACAAGAGGGTGGGAAGTAGAAGGCCTGGAGAAAGAAGCGAAAGTATGCTTCATTCTTTTGATTCCTTGTTTTTCCTCTTCATCTCCTCCCTCTTCAACTGTTCCAGGACCACTGTAACAGCAACCTGGAAGCTTCGGGGGTTGCCATGACTTGCAGCTTCCATTAGGCTGTCCCAAGAAGCCTTTCGGTTACTGTACCTGTCAGAGACATCTGGTAGAGGGGAATAGTTGTCAAACGTGAAGATCTGAAACTAAGCATGGGAGTCAAATAAAGATGAAGATTTTACCCCCTATCAATGCTTCCAGACTCATGTGACGTTCGCGTTCGGCGTTGCAGCAGGCGGTGATGTCCCGCAAGTCGTGCTCTAGATGCCGAATATGACGGCACAGTTGGTGGTTTATCCTCTGTTCCAGCGTGGCGTTTTTTCTTCATAGGAGGAGTCGGAGAGGATGTACTCGGGGACCTCTTCAGTCCCAAAGATTTCTTCAGGAAGCAGGTCAAGACTGGTGAAAGCAGAGAGGGGTGAACCATGAGATTGCAAACAAGAGCAAGGAACAGATTGACAGAAAACTCACTCTCGAATGGTACGCTTCTTTGGTGGAGTGCTGCCTTCTCCGCCATGGCCTCGAGGTTTTCTCCTTTGGAGCAAGGGGAGAAGATGTGAAGTGATGGAAGTGTACATGAGTGGATTTGCAGGGCACCCAGGGGGCTATTTTATTGACTGTGAGAGCGCATTGGGAGTGATGACTGGTTGGCGTGCGTTATTGGAATACCAAGCGGCAAGGTTTTCTTCCCGAATGCGAAGGGTTTTCATTGAACAGTGTTTGTGGTTCCCGAATTGAAGATTTTCTGCGGATTTTGTGCCAAGGAGCAGGAGTTTTTGCGTGTTCGGCTAAGAGAAAGTTCCCGAATTTGTTCAAAAACACTAAAGTTCGCATTCACAAGCAGAAGGGAATCATCGCAATATAAACACAGAAGTTAAAATTTCATTATTTTTTACCGAAAATTCAAACATCCCTAGTACAAACCAATCAAAAAGCCTGTTTAGCACAGACTGGGGATGGACGATTTCGGCAATGGCGTCGCCGTGGCCGTCGAGACGCTCCAGGATGACTTCGATCTCGTCGACGTCCTCTGGTGCGCCACCCTGGAAGCCGCGCGACTGGATGTAGTAGTTGACACCGGTGTGTGTCGCCATGGCGGCCAGGCCCAAAGTGGTGCCCAAGCGGATGCCGTGGAGGGCTACTTCGTCGACATGGCCTTCCACCGCGGCGATGCGGTCCACCGGCGTGTCCCCGGGGGCGTTCACCTTGTCAGCCAGTTGCTTCACCAGGATCTTCAGCTGGTCAAGCTCGGCGTCGCGGGCTGCAACATTACAAAGTAATGGTGGTTAATTCAAAGTTGAACTGGATCAAAGTCAATCAAGGGATTTACTGTCAATGGTCTCCAGCAGCTGCTTGCGTTGATGCTCCCATTCAAGCTCGGCGATTCCGGCCTTCTTGGAAACATCTTCCAGCTCGCGCTGGGTTTCCTCGAGCTCCGCCTTGAAGCGGAGGGCGTCATACTCGCCGTATGGCACAGGAGAATAGTTGTGCGACTCCGAGGAGTCGTCTGGCAAGGCTGGGTTCGTGGCCGGCGCAGGGGCCGGATTCCACTGGATGAGCCTGAAGAGACAAAGGGGATCGTTAGAAATGGAAAGAATCTGGAAGGAATCATAAGGGAAGTTGATGATCCCCGCCTCCGACGAGCGCCGACGCGGCTTCCTTCCGCCTCCTCGCTGGCGCGACACCTGTTGCTGCTGCCCGCCATCAGGTTTATAGGGGTACTAGTGCTGGAAGAGGAAGTTTAGATTGGCAAAGGCTTGAAGGCAAAAGACTTGGTGAAAGGCTAGGGGCACCCACGGTTTTATTTATGGGGATGGCAAAGAGATCGTGGCCTTAGATCGTGGTGCATATCCCGAGAAATTTGGAAGGTGGAGAGATTTCTGTTGACGCAAAAATCTGCACCTTATGCCAAGCACACAGCAAGCCGAACAAGCTAGCTTCACACGCGAAGAGATTCCAAGATGTGCCAGTCAATTTTTCCTGAAAATTAACAAAAGACAAAGTAGTTAAATTCCAAAGCTTGGAACTTGCCGGGTGGTACCAGACAGTTCCATATTTACGGCCACAAAGCCAAGTGAGATGACATATAGCTACAAGAAGCTATCTGCCAGCAAACTAGAAACCATTCGGGAGCTTCAAAGTGCAAAATAGAAAATAGCCGAACGGATGACGTGAGCATGACGAAGATCGGTCTTTATTTAAATAGAAATTGCACATGCAGAAAGCCATGATCGATCCTCCATGATAAATAACATTAAACAATAAATGAAGTAAAGCATGATCATAAATATGTAATAAACGAGCATGCATAGGCCTAAATCACTAGTATACCGCATGTCTAGGTACTTTAAAACCCGTCAAGCATGATGCCAAACAAATCTATCCACCGCATGATACAATTTGTTTGAAAATAACACCACTGACCACAAATAGATCTATCCACCGCATGTTACAATCTATATATGGAAAGCTAAAAGCATGCAATATTTAAAGCATAACTTATAAACACGTTTCACTCGTGAAAGCATAACCGAATATGGCTGTACAGCCGAATCGGGGTCCATGAAGAAGGAACAAACGTCGCCAAAGATGATAAATCTATCGGATTGAATTAAAGATCTAATCCACCGGATGACTAGCTTTAAAACAACCCTAAAACCTGCATCTACCGCATGATACCTGGTTCTTTCAAGATTTACACAAAATTAACAAGATTGAACCCGCAACATGTAACAACCTAGATTGGCTCGGTTTCGGCTATTTGATAAACACGTGATCCACGTGCCTTTTGGAGCAAGATATGAGCGTGCAATGTAAAGACCACGAAACAAGATAAAGCCGATCCAAATCAATCTAAATTGGGCAAAAGAGTGTTACATGAATTTAAACATAAAGTAAAAACTCAAAGCAACACAGGGTAACTTAATGAATCTATTGGATCTTGCCAAAATCCAATAGAGCCGATAACTAGCTCCAAGCTAGACCTTAGCCCACCACATGGCTCATGATCTAACAAGAAACCCTCTTGAACCAAGCTTAAATCTACCGCATGATACTAAGCATGGTAACAAGACAACTTGCATCACGATCTAAATCCACCGCATGATACTAGACATGATACAAGGTTGCCGATACTTACGGAGGTCGACGGATCGATGAACCCTCTCGCAAAACTCGACGACACGACAAGGACTCAAGGGTTTGGCGTAAAGCCGGTTTGTTATGAGAATGTTTCGAATACAATTACATACATCAAGGGTCTGCATTTATACCCTGCCATGGCATGACTCCAAATGGACTACGAGCACATTATTTGATACCTAATTTATCTCTAAATGCGATCGCTTATCCATCCATTCGTCCCTTCCGCCCGGGCCACGTCATCACGCAATCCCGCAAAATCAGCGCAAACAGTTTCCTTGCCGAACGGAAGCCAACTGCCGACTGCGAGCTCCTTTGCTGAATCTTTCTGGAGAAACCTTCCTTCTCCTGGACGGATTTTTTCACCAAGTTGGGCCCACAATTCAGACTCCTTCCTGTGCCAAATTTTGGTGTTAACATATGCCCCTTCAATTACAGGATAAAAGTGATTTATTCTGAAATTGACTCCAATCGCCAACGTCTTGAAATTGAATCTGTTCAACACCTATTCTGTCTCCCAGCAATCCATCGGAGCATCCGTCCAGATCCAAACCCTAGGTCATCTTTTCCCCAAGCTCAAATCCTCAATGGCAGGTCAAAATCAAGCCGCTCAGGTAAATTCCATCCCCGTAAGCTTCATTCGGCACTAACTTTTCGATTTCTACCTGAGATTTCTTCTCCGCCTTCTCTCAACAGGAGCTTTCCACCGAGCTTTTAATCCACACTGAGGCCAATTCGACGTCTTACTTCCTTGGTCCTGTGGGAATTTCTGATCCTCGCGAGTTTATCGCAGCCGAATCCCAAAGAATCCCCTTCAAAGCAGCTTTATCTAAGCCTAACTTGTGGCCGGACGCCTTCAAGAACTGGCCTTTGCCCCCAATTGCGGGCTGGAGAAACTGGTACAAAAGGGTGCTTGCAGATAATAGTGTCAAGACCCAAACTTGGGACAGCCTCCGCATTGCTCAATGCTTGGAGCTTTCTTTGGCCGAGACCCCGAAGAACGAAGACCTTTTGATAGCAGCTTGTCATTTTTGGTCAAATGGCGTCAATGCCTTCCTCTTTGGTCACGGCCCAATGTCCCCAACTCTGGCCGACGTCTACATGATTACCGGCCTTGATGTGTCTGGATCTGTGTACCCCTGGGACTATAAAGGCTCCACAAGACAAACAGGGGTGAAACTAGGAAGTGGATATAAATTATATATCCAAAATCACATGAAGGACGGTCCCCTGGGTGAAGTTGAGTACAGAGCATTCCTGAACATGTGGTTGTGCAGATTTATTTTCTGTGGTAAAGCCAATGAACCCACTCTGAATCACATTGTAATAGCTACTCATTTGGCTGGTGGTAAACACATTCCTCTTGGAAAATACCTCCTGGGTAGTGTGTACCATATGCTTCATCAGACTATTACCCAAATGCATACCAGCCAGAAGATACTATGTGTCAACGGCCCTTGGTGGTTTGTACAGATGTGGCTGCAACTGCACATGCACCAGATTGTCGGCATTGACCTCAACAACCGGCTTTTCCCTTCATCCAGCTATCATGAAGGGGAACCTCAGATCACCAGAGGATGCCAAACCTATGGAGAGGCTGCTTCAACTGTTTCCATCAATCAGAATGTCAGCCAGCTTTTCGAGCTCTTTTTCGAAGGCTTCCCTAACCCTCTTTGGCTTCCTTATCTTGATAATGACAATTTAACTCTCCCCTATGAATTCTCCTTTGAGACTGGACGCCAAGATAGAAGGTTTGTAGAGATCTTTAACATCTTGATCCATCCATGTCCTTTGCCAGCTGAATTTTGTGGAGGGAGGTTAAATCACAGCACTTATGAATACTATCAGCCAAATATGGTGGCTCGATAGCTTGGATGTGGCCAGATGCCCCCAAGACTATTTCTTCATGAATTCCTCAAACCCAGAGAAGAAATCAAAGAAAATGCGCAATCTAGAAGGGTTTTTCAGTATGAATGCAGCCCAACTATTTACACCTAGCCTTTCACACCCACAACAATAGCTCATCCCACCTTCAACTCTTGGTGGCAAGAATTTCATGACCATATTTTCAGTGAGCCAGTGCACTCATTTTGTTTAGAGTTGATGCCTGATTTTCAGCCAACTTCAGAGGTAACACCATGGTCTTTCTCTTTAGATCAAATATTTCCTTTACTAACCATGATCTTGACCATTCCCTGCAGAATACAGTGCCTGCCCCTCAAGCCAGGACAATCATTTATAATGCAGGATACCCAATTTTTGCTCTGGGATTTAAATCCCCAACTTTGGCTCAACTGATGGCCAGGTATGCCACAATGGACCCAATTCTCTTCAGTGCCACCGCTGACAAAAGAAAAGGCCTGTCTCTGATTGCACCTCCAGCTGCTAAGAGGAAAAGAACCACCAAGAAAGTCCCTGTTGAGGTAAGATTTCCTCTTTCTCAATCACAAGATTACTCTTATTCTGACAAATTTCACCTTGTGCAATTTCAGACTAGAATCCAGCAGCCTTCAGCTTCAGAACCTGCCAATGCTTCATCTACTAGTATGATCTTTTATCACCTTTTCTCAAAGATTAACACTAGCATTTACCCTTGATCTGATATTCGCAGAAGAAACACTGGTGAATCATCCTGTTGATATCCCTGTTCCTCCACATGTAAGTCCACCAAGGGCTGAGCCATCTACTCAAGTAGAGATGTCATCCTCATCAGGGACCCAGTCACCCCCTGCTCAAACAGAGATACCAGCCTCACCAGAGATGAACCCCTCAATCCAACTATAAGCTTCAAGTCCTTTAAGGGTTCAATCTCCTATTGACCAGGCAGAAACTCCAACAACAACAGAGGTACATCCACCTCTTCTTCAGCCAGAAGCTTCAGATATGCCAGAGACTGCACCAATATCCTCCCAAACAGAAGCCTCAGCTTTGCCAAGAGCTCCTCAGACTCCTCTTTTACCAGTGGCTCAAGAAATTCCTCCTGAAACTGAACAAAACCTTGCCTCAGTTCAGGAAGTCAGGCATGAGGTAGGCACATGCACTTAACTCTGTCATCTCCTTTCCTTTCAATGAACCACTCCTGATTCGGCAATGTTAACCTTTCAAGGATCAAACTCCTTCATCATCAAGCCCATTAGTGGAGAATAACCCAGCTGCCGAAACAAGAGAAGGAGGAACTCAAGCCCTATCAGAGGAAATCCAAGCAAGGCTCAAAGAAATTTTTGCCTGGCTGCAAAAGGATGCTCGAGACCAAATCAGAGATGTCGATTATTTCAAAGGAATGCTGGGGCCCATCAGCCAAAAACTCCCTGAGGACATCAAGACTTCATTGGAACCCATCTCTAATTTAGATATTCATTATGTGGCCATAAGGCGAGCCTTGAGGAATGTGTCTACCCAACCGGCTGTTGAGCAAAAGAAAGCCAAAGCTGAACAAGCTGTGAAAGGAGCACAATCCCAAACTAAGACTCACAAGGGAATGCTGGCCAATTTGGAAGCTGCTCGCGAACTGAAGATCGCCAGAAAGGCTGCATTGGAGGCAGAGCTGAAAGATTTGTGTGCCGAAATAGAAGCTGATGACAAGAAAATAGCCGAACTTCCCGGTTTGATAGAGAAAACCCAAGAGGAAGCATCATCGGCCATAACTGAAGTGAATCAATGCGAGGCAGAACTCACCGTCCCGTCCCATGCCCAGAAAGATTACCAGGAACGGATGGAGAATATCCCCCAAACAATATCAAATGCCTCCAATGTAATCGCAAAATATTTAAACATTTAGCTGTACTGAGCGATGTGTAACGGAGTGGACCATTCTTGTAACATTTGCCTTTTATAAATTCACTTTCCTTTCCTTTGCATAACTTCGACTGCAACCCTGAACGATCCATTCGGTAATTAGTAGCCAAATAGTGCCATACCCGAACGGCACCTCAATTGCAACTTAGCCAAGCCAGTCAAACGAATACGATTCAGCTTTGAATCCCAAACGACTCGACGACGAGTTGGTCAAGGAAACCTCTCCACCTTCCAAATTTTTTGGGATACGCGCCACGACCTGAGGCCTATAAATAAAACCGTAGGTGCCCCCAGCTCTTTACCAAGCCTTTAGCCTTCAAATCTTCGCCAACCTCAAGCCTTCTTTTCAATCACCAGCGCAGCCCCAAGAACCAATGGCGGGGAGCAACAACAGGCGCCGCGCCGCCGACGAGGCGGAAGGGAGCCACGCCAGTTCGCGTCGGAGGCAATGATCACCATCTTCTCTTCATTACTTGTCTGAAACTTCCCTTTGTTTCTGACGATCCTGTTTGTTTCAGGCTTGTTCAATGGAATCCGTCTCACGCGCCGGCCAATCAACCTCTGCCGGACGACTCCTCGGAGTCGGACCACTACTCCCCCGTGCCCTACGGGGAACTTGACGCTCTCCGCTTCAAGGCGGAACTTGAGGTGGCCCAGCGCGAGCTGGAAGACGTCTCCAAGAAGGCTGGCATAGCCGAACTGGAGTGGGAGGACCAGCGCAAGCAGCTGCTGGCAACCATCGACGGTACGGCTCCGGAACTGCTCCCGAATCCAATCTGGCTTTTGATACTAATCACCATCACCTTGTACTTTGCAGCCCGCGACGCCGAGCTCAACCAGCTGAAAATGCTGGTGAAGCAATTGGCCGACAAGGTGAACGCCCGCGGAGACACGCCGGCGGAGCGCCTTGCCGTGGTGGAAAGCCGCGTGGACGAGGTGGCCACCCACGGCATCCGGCTGGGCACCACTTTGGGCTTGGCCGCCATGGCGACGCACACCGGCGTCGACTACTCCACCCGGCCGCGCGGCTTCCAAGGCGGCGCGCCGGAAGACATCGACGAGATTGAGGTCATCTTGGAGCGCCTCGACGGCCACGGCGACTCCATTGCCGAACTCACTCATCCCCAGTCAGTGCTAAACAGGCTCTTTGATTAGATTGTACTAGGGATGTTTGATTATCGGCAATAAATAAAGAACTTTCAATTCCCGTGCTTGTATTGTGATGATTCCTCTGTGTTTGCAACTGCAAGCCTTATCTTCCTTGAACGTATTCGGGAACTTGCTTGAGCCGAACACGCAAAAACAGATGCCCCTTGGCGCAAAACCCGCAGAAAATCCTCGATTCGGTAATCCGTAAGCACTGTTCAATGAAAACCCTTCACATTCGGGAGGAAAACCCTGCCGCTTGGTATTCCAATAACGCACGCTAGCCAGTCATCACTCCCAATGCACTCTCTCAGTCAATAAAATAGCATGCTGAGATGCCCTGCAAATCCACTCGCACACTCATCCATCACTTCTCATCTTCTTCCCTGCTCCAGAAGAAAAAACCCCAAGGCCATGGACAAAGGCAAGCAACCCAAGGAGGACAGCGTCCCAAAGAAACGCACCATTCGAGAGTGAGTTTTCCTTTAACTTGCTTCTTGCTTTCTTGCGTGATCTCGTGCTTTACCTCCTCTTTGTTTTTCTTTTAGCCTTGATCTGCTTCCTGAAGAAATCATTCGGACCGAAGAGACGGCCGAATACATCTCCTCTGACTCCTCCCTCGAAGCAGAGGATGCCATGCCAGAGCAAAAGATCAACCACCAGTTACGCCGCCGCGTCCAACATCTGGAGCATGACCTCCGGGATGTCACCGCTCGCTGCCAAGCCGAACGCGAGCGTCGCATGGCTTTGGAGGCACAGGTAGGAGGTAAACATCTCCACCTTCATCTTGGTTCCATGCTTGCACCGGATCTCTGTCTCTAACAACTGTTCCCCTGTCCCAGATGTCTCTGACAGGTACAGTAACCTGAAAGCGGCTTGGGACAGCTTGGTGTAGGCAGCAAACCATGGTCATCCCCACAGCTTCCAAGTTGCCGTCATGGTGGTCCTGGAACAACTGAAGAGGGAGCAGCTGAAGAAGAAAAGAAAAAAGGATTGAAGCATACTTTCGCTTCTTACGCCAGGCCTTCTGCTTTCCACCCCCTCGTAGTCCTGATCAACTAGGTTGTTAGATATAAACCTGCAAGAAGCATTTTCAATGTAGTTTTGTGCTAAGGGCAATACATCTAAGTATTGGCCATTCCCCCTATTTAGGAATTTTTGTTCTGAAGGCGGCTTCGTTCTTGAACGCCGGCTATTTCTGTATCAAATGCATGTAATCCCAATGCTTGTGATCAACGATCGATTTCAATACTAGGATAATATCTCTTCAAATATCTTCCATTTATTGCAGCAGAAAATTCCTCTCCTAGTAAAGTTTTCAGCATGTAGGCATTACCGGGCACGCATCTGACCACCCGAAAGGGTCCTTCACAGTTAGGGGACCACTTGCCGAATTCACTGTATTTGGTTCCAATCGGCAGTAGAGCTTTCCAAACCAAATCCCCTTCTCCAAATTGCCTGACTTTTACTTTCTTGTTGTAATATTTGGCAACTCGCAGCTTGTTCTTTTCGATATTTTCCAGGGCCCTAAGACGGATCATGTTCAAGTCCTCTAATTCATCCATCATTAAGCCACTGTAATCTTTGGAGCTTAAATCCTTTTGCAAAACCACTCTCCTAGAATCTGATTGTATTTCCCAAGGTAAAACTGCATGGTGCCCGTAAACCAATTCATAAGGAGATGTCTTCGTAGCTCCATGAGGGGCCATTCGGTAAGCCCATAAAGCTTCATTGAGTACCGAATGCCACCTTCTTGGCTTCTGGTCGATCTTCTTTTGTATAAGCTTGATCATGATCTTATTAGAAGCCTCTGCCTGACCATTAGCTTGGGCAGAGTAGGGAGAAGAATTGAACAATTTGATCCCCATGCTTTCGGCAAACTCCCTAAACTCCAAGGACACAAACTGAGCTCCGTGATCAGTTGTGATTGTTTGAGGAATTCCAAATCGATAGATGATGTGTTCCTTGACAAATTCAACGATGTTCTCTAATGTTACCTTCTTCAGCGGAATTGCCTCAACCCATTTGGTAAAGTAATCTGTCGCCAAAAGCACAAACTTATGCCCCTTGCTTGATGGTGGGTTAATCTGGCCAATCAAGTCTATACCCCAGCCGCTGAACGGCCATGGCTTGATAATGGGATTTAGCACTGATGCAGGAACCCTTTGAATATTTCCAAACCTCTGGCAGTCTTGACATGCCTTGTAATACTCAAAGCAATCCTCCAACATCGTCGGCCAAAAGCACCCAGCTTGCCTGATGACCCATTTCATACGGTAGGCCGATTGATGTGCTCCACATATCCCATCATGCTCCTCACTCATCATCTTTCTTGCTTCTTCTGGACCCAGGCATCGCAGCAACACCCCATCCAGTGATTTGTAGAATAGACTTCCATCTAGAAGAACAAACTTTATGGCTTTGTACCTGAGTTTCCTAGAGACCTTTCGGGATGGATCTTCTAAATAATCAACGATCTCCTTTCTCCAATCATCCTCTGCAAGATCCATTCCCAGCACACACACCTCCATGGCAAACGCTTCTTGATTTTCTTTATAGCCTGAAGTGCTTTGAGCCAACCTGTTTGCCTCTTCATTGTGTTCCCTAGGAATATGCTGTAGAATTACTAACTGAAAGCTATTTACAATCTCTCTGCATTCCTCGTAGTAACTCCTCAGGGCATCACTTTTACACTCGTATTGGCCGTTCAATTGCTTGATAACCAACTTTGAATCTCCATAAACCTCAACTGAAACAACCCCGACTTCTCTTAAATATTGAAGCCCCCGAAGCAATGCCTCGTACTCAGCCTGATTGTTTGTAATAGTGGACTGGATAGGGATGGCAAACTCAAACATCTCACCCATGGGTGAAATCAATAGAATCCCTACTCCCCCACCTTTACCACATGATGATCCATCAAAGAACAAAGCCCAAGGAGTAATTTCAAGCAAATCAATCGATGGATCACGATGTTCAGTTATAAAATCGGCAATGATCTGACCTTTTGTAGCTTTTGCCGATTCGAACTTCAACTCAAACTCAGATAAAGCCAAGATCCACTTGCCAATCCTGCCATTCAAAATTGGCATAGATAACATATGTTTTATTACATCGAACTTGGAGTATACAACGCATTCGGCATTCAACAAGTAGTGCCGAAATTTTGTACACGAGTAGTACACACATAGGCACAGCTTCTCTGCAGCCGAATACCTGGTCTCAAGATCAAGTAATTTTCGGCTAAGGTACGCTACTACCCGCTCCTTTCCTTCAAATTCTTGAATAAGGGCCGATCCAATGGTTTGGGTATCGGCCGCCACGTACAACTTGAAAGGCTTATCCAGCTGAGGAGGGACCCAAGACCGGTGGCTCCTTCATGTATTGCTTGATCTCATCGAAAGCCTTTTGTTGTTCGTCGCCCCATGTGAACTTCTGATCTTTCTTTAGCTTCAGCAGTGGAGAGAATGGCAAAACTTTCTGTGACAAATTTGAAATGAATCTTCTCACGAAATTGATTTTGCCGAGCAGTGATTGTAACTCCTTGAGATTAGTTGGAGGAACAACTTAATCGATGGCCTTCATGCTCTTCTTGCCAACTTCAATCCCCCTTTGTGGACTAAAAATCCCAAGAACTCTCCAGCTGACACTCCAAAAGCGCATTTGTTTGGATTCATCTTCAAACCATGCTTTCGGGTGCATTCCAACGTTCTCTTCACATCCTCCAGGTGTGTGTCATGATTCAAAGATTAGATCATGACGCCATCAATGTAAATTTCAACAATTTTGCCGATCAACTCGTGAAAGATGTAATTCATGGCTCGCTGATAAGTTGCACCGGCATTTTTCAACCCAAATGTCATGACTATCCATTCAAACAGGCCTATATGACCAGGACATCTGAAGGTTGTCTTTGATATATCCTCTATCGCCATTAAAATCTGGTTGTACCCTGCATTACCATCCATGAAACTGATAACTGTATGTCCAGCAGCGGCATCAACCAGCAAATCGGCAACAGGCATTGGGTAACCGTCCATAGGAGTAGCTATGTTCAAATCCCTGAAATCTATGCAAACCCTCATCTTTCCATTCTTCTTGTAGACAGGGACAATGTTAGAAATCCACTCCGCGTATCTGCATGGCCGAATGAAGTTTGCATCAAGTAGTCCTTCAACTTCTTTCTTCACATCGGCCAATACTTCGTCTTTGTAGATTTTCCGGGGAGGTTGCTTATATGGTTTGAAACCAGATTTGATTGGCAACCGATGGTCGACAATGGAACGATCCAAACCGGGCATCTCCAAATAATCCCAAGCGAAGCAATCCTTATATTCCTTTAGCAGCTTAATCAATTCCTCCCTGAAATCTGATTCCAAGTTTGCGCTGATAAATGTCGGCCTCGGCTTGTCACCGTTTCCAATGTCCACTTCCTCCAATTTGTCAGCCGACATGAATCCTCGCCCCAACTTGCCATCAGTACCATCGACGGGATTATCCATTAAAAATTGCTATAAGAGCCGACTACTTGAATCGGCTGTTGATCACCGCCGACGGAGCTCAACAGACCTTCTCCCCGCCTTTCCCCGAGAAACGATCAATGCCCCGATATTCCCGGAAAGCTGGTTCCACATTTGCGACGCTCACCGAGTCATCTCGCTTGGACTACCTCAATATCGTCATCTACCCATTGAATGAGCGCCGATGCATGGTAGATGGGATGCAGCAATTGGCGTGAATCCAGTCCCGCCCAAGCAGTAGGCTGTAGGCTCCTTTGCCTTCGATGACAAAGAAGGTTGTGAGCAATGTCTTGGACCCAATCATTAGATCCACGTGGACGCACCCCTTGGTATCTGAAAGATTCCCAGCGAAATCGTTCAGAATTATGCTCGTAGGCGTCAAGTCTCCAGGGCCCATGCCAAGCTTCCTAAAGGTGGTGTATGGCATGACGTTGACTGCCGTCCCACCATCGACAAACATCTTGGTCAATATCTTGCCATTGACGTATCCCTTCAAGTACAGCGGCCTCATGTGTCGATTCTTGGCCGGTTTGTCGAAGGTGGCTTGCTTGGCTAACACCAGTTGCGCCATCAGTCCCCAAGCTGTTCATCATTATTGACATCCAGGGATGTCTCTTCCTGCACAACTTGATTAGCGGGAGCCATAAACTCGTTCGGCAGAAAATATACCATACATGTCGGAGCTGAACGACCCGATCCTTCAGGTTTGTCCTTTGGACGCCACACCTGTTTCTTTTGGATCCCCGCCTGCCTTAATTCACGGTTGCTCAAGCACTGAACCCTTCTTTTCTGGCTCTTCCTCAAACCAGGCGGGCACCACTGTCCTTCTTGCCAGATGTATTCGTGTTCGTCCTCCTCTTGATCAACCCATCTCTGATCAGCCTGCCTCTTTCTGGGGTGATCAATGACCTCAATTATTTTTTGACGCTGATTGTCATTAGGGTGTATCCTTCTAATTCTCTCATGGAAGGATCGGCGATTGGCAGTCTCCTGCCTATACTCAAAGTATCTGTCACTGCATTCAGGGCAGTTCCTCAATGTAGGGAGTTTGAATCTTTCATTCCAGCAGTGCCTGAAGAATGCGCACCCCCAATGCGCACGCTCTTGTTTGCGCGTGTACTGTTCCAATTCTCTTCTGCGCGCTTCTTCCTCAGCCCTGCGTCTCTCCTCCTCGTGTTTCCGCTTCTGGTAGCGTTCTTTCTCTAACTGACGCTGCCACTTGTTGAGGAGGATGCGCGTAGTGACCCTGGGTTTGGTCCTGGACGACTCCCCAACCTCGATATGGCTTTTGAGAACACGAGGGGCTTCTCCATGAACCTGCTCTAACGTCACTTGACGCTCTGGATCTACTGCTCCATCTTGCCTTGCCCTAGCTGAAGTCAAGACCTTAACCTTTCCCTTTTCCTCGGCAGTCACCATGTTGACAGAAAAGCTTATCATATTCTGGGGAAAAGGGTGACCATCCAGTTTCATCTTGTTGTCAAACTTGAGATGACCCTCCTGGATAGCCTTCTGGATCCTCATCCTGAAGACCCTGCAGTCGTTGATGGAGTGAGAATTCCTGGCATGAAAGCCGCAGTAACGTTTCTCTTTTACTCCATCGGGCCGAAGCATAGAATGCCCCTCAGGCAATTTGATTCGGCCTTCCTTCACCAGGAAATAAAAAGCTTATCAGCCTTGGTGACGTCGAAGTCGTATGTGCCTTTGGTCTGCTTGATCCAACGCTAGTTCATGGTCAACGGCTCCTTGCCCCACATGATCTCAGCAGCAGCCACTTCCTGATCGTCGTCAGAATCTTCCATTTGGTCGGCCTTTTCCAGGAACTGATTGTAGATGTCCGCTATGTCATGTTGCTTGTTGAACCTGGTGTCCTTCTTAAACCCATAGGCCTGGTTGCTCATCAATGACAGCTTTTGAGACAGTTGGCCCAGGTTATCAAACTCCATACCAAACAGCTTTTCTCGCACGGCCGGTAGCATCCCTGCAACGGCCATGTCAGCCAACTGATCATCTGGAAGATTTAACGAGAGACACATGCCTTTGATGTCCCTGAACCTCCTAAGGAACTCTAAAGGCGTCTCACTGTGTCTCTACTTCAAAGTGGTAAGGGATGAGCTTCTTTTCTGTGCTACCACTGAAGTAATGAGCGTGGAATCTTCACTCCAGCTCCCTCTACGTGTTAACTGACTGGGGAGGCAAAGAGGTAAACCACTGAAATGCGGAGCCCATCAACGACATGGGAAAGTACCTAACCCCGAATGCCTCATCAGCTGAGGCCTCTCCAAGCTGCATCAGATAACGAGCAATGTGCTCCACTGTGCTCGTGTCATCTTGCCCAGAAAACTTCGTAAACTCCGTGGGAGGCTTCACCCTGGGCGGCAGGATTACTCTGTAATACCACTCTGGGAAGGGAGGCGTGTAGGCTGGTCCCTGCATTTTAGGTTTGAGGCCGAATTGATTTTGCATCAGATCGGCCATCTTCTGAACCAGAACGTCGTCCTCCTGCACTCCTGCAGCTGCACCGTACCCCGGATTCGGGAGGGCGTCAATAGCACTGTAGTCCATAACTTCGTGGTAGCCTCCACCGTACAAGTTCTTCTGCAATCTGTTGTTGGTTGGGGCAATCTTGTAGGTGGACGTGAGCGGAACTCCAGACGAACCGAACGCCATCTCCCCATACGTGGGCTGATATGGGTTCGGCTGTTGAATCGGTTGACCTGTACTGCCTTGCGGAGGTGGCTGGACTGGCTGCCCTCCTGCGGCCCGCAGAGGAGGTTGAACTGGTTGACCTCCAGCGCCTTGTGGAGGAGGCTGGATGGGCTGGCTCCCAACGCTCTGCGGAGGAGGCTGGATTGGCTGGCTTCGCAATGGTGGCTGTGTTCCTGGTTGGGCAGAACTGGATTCTCCAATCTCCATGATGTATCCCTAAGGGGGTGCTCGACTGAATACTTGCTCTATGCCCGGGCCAAAGACACCCACCGTCATCTGCTTGAACACACCCAGGAAAGCCCTATGATGTTTACCCATCACGTCTTCCGCAGCATCCTGAAACGCTTGCATGCATTCTTCTTTCTCTTGCAGAGTTGTGGTGTCAGTCTCTCCTGACAGTAGAACCCTGGGCATCTCATTCTTGAGATACGGAACGCCACTTCTGTTCTTTTTGAATGACATCAAGCATTTTTGCTGAAACTGATCCGTGGCATCTTTCAACTGTTGTAGCTGCTCTGGAGAGAGATCCTCGATGGCGACATCCAGAATGTCACTGATGTCAGGCATCTTGATTTCGGCTGTTGGTCCCACCAGGTGTGCCAAAAAGTTTGTTGACGCAAAATCTGCACCTTACGCCAAGCACACAGCAAGCCGAACAAGCTAGCTTCACACGTGAAGAGATTCCAAGACGTGCCAGTCAATTTTTCCTGAAAATTAACAAAAGACAAAGTAGTTCAATTCCAAAGCTTGGAACTTGCCGGGTGGTACCAGACAGTTCCATATTTACGGCCACAAAGCCAAGTGAGATGACCTATAGCTACAAGAAGCTATCTGCCAGCAAACTAGAAACCATTCGAGAGCTTCAAAGTGCAAAATAGAAAATAGCCGAACGGATGACATGAGCATGACGAAGATCGGTCTTTATTTAAATAGAAATTGCACGTGCACAAAGCCATGACCGATCCTCCATGATAAATAACATTAAACAATAAATGAAGTAAAGCATGATCATAAATATTTAATAAGCAAGCATGCATAGGCCTAAATCACTAGTATACCGCATGTCTAGGTACTTTAAAACCCGTCAAGCATGATGCCAAACAAATCTATCCACCGCATGATACAATTTGTTTGAAAATAACACCACTGACCACAAATAGATCTATCCACCGCATGATACAATCTATATATGGAAAGCTAAAAGCATGCAATATTTAAAGCATAACTTATAAACACGTTTCACTCGTGAAAGCATAACCGAATACGGCTGTACAGCTGAATCGGGGTTCATGAAGGAGGAACAAACGTCGCCAAAGATGATAAATCAATCGGATTGAATTAAAGATCTAATCCACCGGATGACTAGCTTTAAAACAGCCCTAAAACCTGCATCTACTGCATGATACCTGGTTCTTTCAAGATTTACACAAAATTAACAAGATTGAACCCGCAACATGTAACAACCTAGATTGCCTCGGTTTCGGCTATTTGATAAACACGTGATCCACGTGCCTTTTGGAGCAAGATATGAGCGTGCAATGTAAAGACAACGAAACAAGATAAAGCCGATTCAAATCAATCTAAATTGGGCAAAGAGTGTTACATGAATTTAAACATAAAGTAAAAACTCAAAGCAACACAGGGTAAGTTAATGAATCTATTGGATCTTGCCAAAATCCAATAGAGCCGATAACTAGCTCCAAGCAAGACCTTAGCCCACCGCATGGCTCATGATCTAACAAGAAACCCTCTTGAACCAAGCTTAAATCTACCGCATGATACTAAGCATGGTAACAAGACTACTTGCATCACGATCTAAATCCACCGCATGATACTAGACATGATACAAGGTTGCCGATACTTACGGAGGTCGACGGATCGATGAACCCTCTCGCAAAACTCGACAACACGACAAGGACTCAAGGGTTTGGCGTAAAGCCGGTTTGTTATGAGAATGTTTCGAATACAATTACATACATCTAGGGTCTACATTTATACCCTGCCATGGCATGACTCCGAATGGACTACGAGCACAATATTTGATACCTAATTTATCTCTAAATGCGATCGCTTATCCATCCATTCGTCCCTTACGCTCGGGCCACGTCATCACGCAATCCCGCAAAATCAGCGCAAACAGTTTCCTTGCCGAACGGAAGCCAACTGACGACCACGAGCTCCTTTGCCGAATCTTTCTGGAGAAACCTTCCTTCTCCTGGACGGATTTTTTCACCAAGCTGGGCCCACAATTCAGACTCCTTCCTGTGCCAAATTTTGGTGTTAACAATTTCCTTAACCGTGTCGCCGTTGGGTCGTTTGGAGGTCAAGCTGAGTCGTATTCGGTTGACTGGCTTGGCTGAGTTGCGGTCGGAGTGCTATTCGGGTATGGTACTGTTTGACTAAAGTTGCCGAATCGGTCGTCTAAAATTGTGAACAAGGTGAGGCAGAAAAAGGAAAATGAAGTTTATAAAAGACAAAGTTACAAAGACGATCAATTATTCGGCTACAAATTGCTTGGCACAATCAAATGTTCAAATACTTTGCGATTACACTAGAAGCGTCTGATGTCATTTGGTTGATGTTCTCCAGCAGTTTCTGATAAGCTTCTTGAGCATTGAACAGAGTGGAAAGTTTTGCCTTGAGCTGGTTTGATTCAATCATGGCTGCCGATGTTTCCTTTTAGAATTTCTTTGTTAATCCAGGAAGCTCGGCTATCTTTTTCCTATCAGCTTCAATTTCAGCTGTCAAAGTCTTCAATTCAGCTTCTAGTGCAGCTTTTCTGGCGATCTTCGACTCAAGAGCAGGCTGTAGTTTGGTCAACAGTTCCTTGTTGCTCTGGATTTGAGCCTGTGATTCTTTCACAAATTGCTTAACTTTGGCTCTCTTTTGCTCAAGGACTGGTCTGGAGGATGGATTCCTCAAAGCTCGCCTCACTGCTGCATAATGATTGTCCAGATGAGAGATGGGCTCTAAGGAAGCTTTGATGTCATCAGGGAATTTTTGATCGATAGATTCAAGTATTTCATCCAAGCGATCGACATCTCTGACTTGATCCTGGGCATCTCTGTGCAACCAGGAAAAGACTTCTTTAAGCTTTGCCTGATTTCCCTCTGACAGAACTTGATTTGAAGATGCTTCATCTCCTCTTTCGGTAGTTGGATCACTCACAATAAATATTGAGCTTGGTGATGATGTAGCCTGGTCCTGAGAAGGAAGGTTTACCGAATTAAGGATGATTTATTGAAATGGAAATAAATGTGCAGGTGTTTACACTTACCTCAATTCTGGTTTCCTGAACTGGAGGGGAGGTTTGTTCAGGCTCGAGAGGGATTTCTTGAGTAATCAGCTGAGGAGGAGTTTGAGGAGTTCCTGGTAAAGCTGAAGCTTCTAGTTGGGGGGAAGTTGGTGCAGTCCCTGGTAGATCTGAAGCTTCTGGCTGAAGTGAAG
This sequence comes from Cenchrus americanus, assembly GCA_947561735.1. Classification (NCBI taxonomy): domain Eukaryota; kingdom Viridiplantae; phylum Streptophyta; class Magnoliopsida; order Poales; family Poaceae; genus Cenchrus; species Cenchrus americanus. The sequence goes on along the minus strand of OX387241.1, from coordinate 22,679,794 downwards.
ATGGATTCATCTCCGGTGAAGTTGAAGTTTCTGCTTGAGAGGAAGATGGTTGAGTCCTTGGTGAACTTGGATTTGAAGCATGTTGAGGAGAAGAAATCTCCACAGGTTGATTCACCAATGTTTCTTCTGCCAATAACAGATTAGGGGGAAATGCCAATGTAAGGTATGGTTTTTCAAAAGGAAAGTAAAGTAACAAGGACCATACCAGCAGATGAGGCATTGGCAAGTTCTGAAGTTGTTGATGGTTGCTGATTTCTGGTCTGAAATTACACAAGATAAATTTGTCAAGAATGAAGAGTGGTTTTATGTTCAGAAAAGGAGAAATATTACCTCAATAAGAACCTTTTTGGTAGTTTTTTTCTTCTTGGCAGCTGGAGGGGCAACCAGAGGCAGAGCTTCCCTCTTATCAGAAGTTGAACTGATAAGATTTGGGTTTGATGTAGCATATCTGGACATCAGCTGAGCCAGGGTTGTAGAATTGAATCCCAAAGCAGAGATTGGGCAAACAACATGGTAAGAGAATGTCCTGGCTCGAGGGGCAGGCACTGTGTTCTGCAAAAAGTAGCAAAGAATTATGATCAAAGGACATGCTTGGGAGGAAGCAAATAAGTGTTGGCTCACTGAAGATATGGGCATGAAATTCTTGCCACCATGAAATGAAAAGAGGATGAGCTATTGATGTGGGTGTGAAGGGCCAGGTATAAATAGTTGGACTGCATTGATATTCAAAAACTCTCCTGGCTTGTATGTTCTCTTTGATTTCCTCTCTGGGTTTGAGGAATTCATGAAGAAATAGCCTTGGGGGCACTTGGCCACATCCTAGCTGTCGAGCCATCATGTTTGGCTGATAATATTCATAGGTGCTATGATTTTGCCTTCCACCACAAAATTCTGCTGGCAGGGTGCATGGATGGATAAAGATATTGAAAATTTCTATGGATCTTGCATCATTGCATCCATTTTCAAAAGTGAATTCGTAGGGGAAGGTCAAGTTATCGTTGTTCAAATAAGGAAGCCAAAGGGGATTGGTGAAACCTCTGAAGAAGAGCTCAAAGAGTTGACTTACATTTTGATCGATGGATATGGTTGAGGCAGCTTCTCCATAGGTTTGGCATCCTTTGGTGATCTGAGCTTCTCCTTCTTTATAGCCAGATGAAGGGAAATGCCGATTGTTGAGGTCAATGCCAACAATCTGGTGCATATATAGCTGCAGCCACATTTGTAGAAACCACCAGGGGCCATTGACGCATGATATTTTCTGGCCAGTATGCATCAGAGAGGTGGTCTGGTGAAGCATATGATACACACTCCCCAGAAGATACTTTCCAAGGGGAACACGATGACCGACAGCCAAATCTTCGGCCATTGCAATATGGTTCAGGGTTGGCTCATTGGCTTTGCCACAGAAGATAAATCTGCATAGCCACATGTTCAGGAAAGCCCTGTATTCAACTTCATTCAGAGGGCCATCCTTCATGTGATTTTGGATATACGCCATATATCCAACTCCTATCTTCACTCCTCTCTGCCTTGTGGAGCCTTTGTACTGGAAGGGATACATGGGTCCTGTGATATCAAGGCCGGTCATCATATATATGTCGGCCAGGGTAGGAGACATTGGGCCGTGTCCAAAGAGGAAGGCGTTAATGCCATTTGACCAGAAATGACAGGCTGCTATCAGAAGATTTTCGTTCTTGGGGGTTTCAGCCAAAATAACTCCAAACACTGGGTGATGCGAAGGCTGTCCCAATTGCTAGTTTTTGCACAGTTATCTTCAAGTATCCTCTTATACCAGTTTCTCCAACCTGCAATTGGCGGCAGGGGCCAGTTTTTGAACGCATCTTGCCACATATGAGGTCCTGATAAAGCCGCTTTATAGGGGATTCTTTGGGATTTGGCTTCAATGAACTCGCGGGGTCAGAGATTCCCACAGGTCCGAGGAAATAGGATGATGATTTGTCCTCGGTGGGAATCAAAAGCTCGGTGGATAGCGCCTATCAAGAAAAGACGGAAGAAGAAATCTAAGGTGGGAGTCGAAAAATAATGCCGAATGGACCTTGAGGGGACGGGATTTGCCTGAACAGCTTGATTTTGGTTCGCCATTGAAGGTTTGAGCTTGAAGATTGATGAACTAGGGTTTGGATCTGAGCGGAGATTCCAACAGATTGCAGGAGGAAGGAATAGGTGTTGAACGGATTTAGCTCAAAGACGTTGGGCATTTATGGTCAATTTCGGAATAAAATTACTTTTATCCCGTAATTGAAGGGGCATATGTTAACACCAAAAAATGGTACGGGAAAGGAACTGACTTGTGGGCCGAGTTGGTAACAAAGTATCGTTCGGCAGGAAAATATCCCCAGAAGATTCGGTAAAGATGCCTGCGGTCGGCAATGCGTCTTCGTTCGGCAAGAGGACTGTTTGCGCTGAGTTTTTGGAGATGCGTGATGACGTGGCCCGGAACGGAAGGAAAGGACAAATGGATGGATAGACATTCGTGACCGGGGCATTAATTTAGGTATTAAGTATTGTGCTCGTAGTTAATCTGGAGTCATGCTAGGACAGGGTATAAATATGGACCCCTGATGTATGTAATGGTATCGAACATTTTTCATAACAAACCGGCTTTATGCCAAACTCTCGAGTCCTTTAGTCATGTCGTCGAGTTCTTCGAGGGGAATCATCGATCCGTCGACCTCCGTAAGTACCGGCATCCTTGTATCACATCTAGTATCATGCGGTGGATTTAGATCGTGATGCAAGTAGTCCTGTTACCATGCTTAGTATCATGCGGTAGATTTAAGCTTGGTTCAAGAGGGTTTCTTGTTAGATCATGAGTCATGCGGTAGGCTAAGATCTAGCTTGGAGCTAGTTATAGGCTCTATTAGATTTGGCAAGATCTAATAGATTCATTAAGTTACCTCGTGTTGCTTTGAATATTGCTTTATGTTTAATTCATGTAACACTCTTTTGCCCAATTTAGATTGATTAGGATCGGCTTTATCTCATTTTATGATCCCTATGTTGCATGTTCAAGTTTCAAACCCAACGTGGCACATGGATCACGTGCTCTTCAATAGCCGAACCCGAATCAATCTAGATCGTCACGTGTTGTGGGTTCAAGTGTATCAATCTTGTTTAGATCTTGACAGAACTGGTATCATGCGGTAGATGCATGTTTTTGGGTTGTCTTAGAGCTAATCATCCGGTGGATTAGATTTCGATTCAATCTGATAGATCTATCATCATTGATAACATTCGTTCCTTCTTCACGTAACCCGATTCGGCCGTATAGCCGTATTCGGCAATTCTCCCACAGGTGAAGCGTGCTCGTGGTTTTTGCTTTATACAATGTATGCTTTTAGCTTTCCATGTTTAGATTGTATCATGCGGTGGATTAATCTTTTCATGGATAGTGGTGTGATCCCAAATAAGTTGTATCATGCGGTGGATTAACTTTGTTTGTTATCACGCTTGACGGGTTTTAGAGTGTCTAGACATGCGGTAGATTAGCGCTTTGGGCCTATGCATGCCTGTATATTAGGAATCCATGATCATGCTTTTCATGATTATTTATTTTAACATGTTTTTGATAATCGGTTATGGATATTTGTTATAATGTTATTTATTCAAAGACCGATCTCTCATCATGCTTACGTCACGCATTCGGCTATACCTTATTTTCATGTTTTGAAGTTCCCGAATGACATTTAATCTGTAGACAAATAGCTTTTCGTAGCTATATGTCTTCTTACATGGCTTTCTAGCCACAAATATGGAACTGTCTGGTACCACCCGGCAAGTTCCAAGTTTTGGTATCTGACTACTTTTCATCCTGAAGCGTCCCCTCATCAGAGGTGACTAAATGCGACACAAATACCAGTCCCAGGAGGCTGGTAACACATTTATTACAACAGGTGGAATCAGTCTTTTACATCACGGCGACACAGAGGGCACGGTAGTGCCAACGCTACAAGGAACAACACCAATGCTAAAGACCACACTACAATAGCAAAGGCTTCCATAGCCTCCTCAGAGTACCACACCATGGAAGCTTTCGGTAGGGCCCTGGGTACACAGGCACGGTTGGGTGTAGGGCACGACCTACTCAACGTCTTCGGGAATGTAATCGGGATCCTCCTCTGTAAAATAGTTAGTAAAACAAGGGTGAGCACATACGTACTCAGCAAATCCAACCCCACCCACGGAGGGGCTTATAAGCAGAATCATGCATAAAGTATAACAAGGATCAGATTATGGTTCATTTTGCAAACTTACTCATGCAGGGGTTCATTTCAAAAAGGTTTTCGCAAATCATTTTCATAACCCAAGTAACTCAAATGTTTTAGGAAAAACCATTGTGGAACTACCGGACTTCCCGTCCGTCGTAGCCCAGGCACACAGCCACACACTTCACCCAGAAAACAACTCACGCCAGAAAACATTCCATCCCAAACACTAGTTTTTGTGACCACACCGAGACTCGTCCAATACCGTGGACACGGCTATTCGAATACGTTTGTCACTCTGCAGAGGTTGTACATCTTTACCCACAAGTAGGGTACCGTCACACGGACACCTCAGTGCCAGTACGGATCCTATCAAAGCCATTACCCACCTTAGCTAACACTACGAGCCACCACGGAAGCACCCAAGGGGTTATACCACATAACCAGGGCGTACCTCACACAGAGCGTACCCCTGCTCCTTGGTCTCCCGCTGCTCACCCGCACACCAGATGGCAAGTAGATTAACTAGTGGGATTTATGCTAAGCCGTTGCCACATACAACGGTCGAGTGGTTGTACGAGGATTTGGGTCAGGTGAGATGTCACGCAACCCGGTCCTTAACCGACAAGATGGACAACTCCCAACACGCTCAACCACACAGGTACGAGCTCACCCATACTCCTGACACACACGTCCATCCCGTCTACCCAGTTCTTTACTCATTTTCCAAACATATCCCCTTTTTGTTTTTAAAGCACTCACACATTTTGAAAGCACGCACACATTTGTAAAGCAAACATTTAGGCCAAAACAAGTTTCAATCATAGCAATCAAGGGTGGCTATCCTACCATGTTTTGCAGTAAAACAATATGCAATTTATAAATCGGGTATAGGGTATATTTATAAAACTAGGACAGAAGCATGCATCAAAGGATGAGGGTGAACTTGCCGTCTTCGAAGTCTTCGGGGAGTGCCGGCTCGGCGTTCGGGGCTTCGGGCTCCTGCTCGCAGTAGTCGGCTTCGATCTCCGGCTCGGGGTACCTTCCTCCGTCTACTCCGTCGGCTATAGCGCACACACAGGCAAGCAAGCAATATTAGCACACATATTTCCGGCCGAGCTCCCGGAGGGGCAATAAGCGGAGAGGGGGGGTATATATAAGTCCTAGGAGGGGGTTGGTTCGGCGGGGGCACTGCTGGGAGAGGTGTGGTAATATTTGGATTTAATTAAAATTGTGCATAGGGTGTTGGGTTAAAGAGGGGTTACAAGGGCTAAGGGCCTATTGGTAATTTCTATTAATGGGGGAGGTTGGGCGCGATTGGGATTAAACCCGCGCATGAAATGTCGGGTTAGAGAGGTGTTCATAATTTACTAGGGTTGGTTAGTAATTCAGTTTGAATTAACAGGACCTAAACATACTATTTAAGTAGGGTGGGGGTTAATTAAACTAGCCTAGGGGTCTATCTAGAAATAACAGGGGTGTTTTGGTAAAGAAACTTAAGGTTTAGGAGGTTAGAAAGGAAAGGAATAGAAGGAGGGGCTCGGTGGGAAAAAAATAGGGGGAGGCCAGGGGGTTTTTGGCAAAAATGCCATCTCCTTCCTCCCCCTCGAATCAGAACAGAGAGAGGGAGGGAGGCAGCTCGGGCATGGCCGGCCGGCAGGGGCGCCCGCCGGCGGTCCCGTCCACGGCCGCGGGGCCGGGGAATGGGGCAAAATGGAGAGGGGGACGAGGGGATCCTTTCCCCGCGCTCACCTTGGACCGAGGCGGCTCGAGGAGGCGGATCGGCGGCGGCGGACGAGAGGGAGGCGGCGACGCGGGGGAGCTCGGGAAGGCTTGTGGTCGCTCGATTGCGGTGTGGTGAGGCGAGGGGGGTGGTGGTGCCGGCCTTAAATAGGCGCCGTAGGTCGGTTTTGGGGGGGGGGAGATATTTCGGCGAGGCCGCCGGTGAGCTCGAGCTTCTTCTCGAAGTCCCGCCGGACTCCGCGCGTCCGGCGATGCGACGGCTCGAGCCGCCGCGGGTCGACTCGTGCGGAGAGAGTTAGGCCGGCCGTGGTGTCGGCGGCGTCAACCCGCCCGACGTGACGGCTCGGAGTCAATTGCGGCCGGCCGCGCTCCGGCCGGGCACCGGCGACCCGGCCCGGCCGCGGTCCCGCGGTGGCGTGAGGGGTGGGGTTCCCCGCCGGCTTGGTGGCGTGCGGAGGAGGGGGCGGCGTGCGTGCGCGCGGGACCCTCGGTCAACGGCGCCGTGGGGCGGGGCCGGGGGCGCGGGGTCCTGGCCGCGCGGGAGGAAGGAGAAGGAAAGGAGGGAGAGAGAAGAAGGAAGGGAAGGAAAAGAAAGAAAGGAGAAAAGGAAAGGAGAAAAGGAAAAAGGGAAGAGAAGAAAGAAAAGAAAAGGAAGAAAAGAAAAAGGAAAGGGAAGGAAAAATAGAGAAAGAAAGGAAAAGAAATAGGGGAAGAGTTTTTAGAAAATCTGGAAAATTGTTAGGGAAAATTAGGGGAAGGGTTTTGCGGGATTTTTCCGATTTCCGGGTGTCGGCACGTTTTCCGGGACGGCGGTGATGGCGAGGCGGACCGGCCGTCGGGACCGCGGCGTGCGCGGGATTCCCGGCACGGTGGCCGACCGCGGCGTTGGGAAGGCGCGCATGGGTGCTGGCCTGGGTGCGGGCGGTGCCGGCGGGATTCGCGGCACGCGCGCCGGGGTGAGAGGGAGGTACAACGACTAGGGTTTGGAGGGGTAATTGAGCTCGGCTGGACAGTTTCGAAAATACGCATGATTTATTAGGTGGTTTATTTGGAGCTAAAAACGTGGGCGTTACACATCCTTTGTCAATTTCAGGAAAATTGACTGGCATGCTTTGGAACCAGCTCGTGTGTTAAGCTAGCTTTGTTGGGCTTGCTGTGTGCTTGGCGCGGGGTGCGGATTTTGCGTCAACAGCCCCGATGGTGGTGGTCTTGCTGTTGTCGCCTGTCCCGAGGTCAATTGTCTTGACTTGAACCTCTTCAGCTGGCTGAGTCTTGCTGGCTTTGTCCGACTTCTCTGGAATGTCGAGTTCAGTTGGGGCAAGCTTCTTGGATGCAACGTAGATCTCCATCATTGCGTTGGGTACTTGATTCGTGGCTGCGAGCTCCACGGCTTTTGTGTCGCAGTAGAATGATATCTTCAAGTCCCCTTGCATTGAGAGTACACCGGTCGGACTTGGCATCTTGAGTACTAAGTAGGTGTAGTGGGGTACTGCCATGAACTTGGCTATAGCCGGTCTGCCGAGGATGGCATGGTAGGACGTCTCGAAGTCCGCGACTTCGAACTTGACATACTCGGTACGGTAGTTGTCCCTTGTTTCCCCGTAGGTAACTGGCAGGACCACTGAGCCCAGTGGGATAGCCGCGTTCCCAGGGACGATGCCGTAGAAAGGCAAGGTGCTCTTGGTGAGCATGTGGGTGATGTCGAGCTTCATTTTCTTCAAGGTCTCTTCAAGGTCTTGGTGAAAAGGACATCGAGCCCGCTTCCGCCGTCGATGAGGACCTTGTTGAGTTTGGAGCCCGCGACCACCGGCTTCAGGACGAGTGGGAACCGTCCTGGTTCAGAGAAGCTTGTCCATTGATCCGCGCGGGAGAAGGTAATGGGTACCTCCCAACACCGAAGGGGGGTCGGAACCGTTGGTTCAATGTTCATGACTTCTCGTCGAGTGGCTTTCTGAGCCCGTCGGTTGGGTAGTCCGCCGAAGAGGACGTTCACCGTCTTATCAGGTTCCTGGAAGTCGCCGTTGCCCTCGTCCGCCTACTTCTTGCCTTTCTTGTCGTGAGGGTGTCGTGGCTCTGGAGTATCCTTGAGTGCTCGCTGGAGTTGGTAGCACTTCTCGGTGGTGTGGTTGCCATCCAGATGCCACAGACACTTCTCTTTCAGCAAGTCTTTGAAGCCGCCGGAGGTCTTCTTCGAGTTGTCTTTCACAGGGCGCTGGATAGTCGCGACAGTGTTGTCTGGCTTGTGCTTGCGATTGGGACCCGAGTAGTTGTTCCTGCGACCGCCTTGGTTCCCGTTGTTGTTGCTGCTGCCGCCCGTGTTCTGCTTGCTCTTGCCACGGATGACATCGTACTTGGCGTTAGCCTTGTCTTCTTCATCAGCTCAGGAGGTGATCATGTCCTTGAGGTGGGTGATGGAGCTCGGGCGGTGACGACCGAAGTCCTCGAAGGTGCGATGGTGATAGAGACCATCTTGGAAGAGGTCGATGACCTCCTTGTCAGAGACATCGACTACGGTGGCGCGCTTGTCGAAGAAGCGCTGCATGTACTTGCGAAGGGTCTCGCCTTGTTCCTGCTTCACCATTGCCAGGTCCATGCGAGTACCCGAGCGACCCATAGCGCCCGCGAAGTTGCTGGTGAACTATTCCTTAAGCTGGTCCCACTTGTCGATCGAGTACTTCTCGTGTGACTAGAGCCATGTAAGCGGGGCTTGATCCAAACAGAAGGGGAAGTAGAGGCACTTTGTGTCGTTGTTGCCACTAGCGTTCTCGATGGAGAGGGCGTAGCATCTGAGCCACTGTACTGGATCCTGCTTTGCGTCGTATTTGGTGATCCCCAGAGGCTTGAATTTCTCCGGGAGAAGTAGGTTGCGAAGCCGTGCAGAGAAGGAGGGGAAGCCATCGTTGTCGCCTGCCGTGGAGGACTTCTTGCGCCGAAGTTCTTCGATCTTCTGGCGGGCGCCGAAGCCACCACGTGAAGCGCCGGGGGCGTGGCTGTTCGCGTGGCCTCGGCCGCCGCGGTCGCCTCCGCCCCCGGCTCTCCTGCCAGCCCCATGGTTAAAGCTCCCGCCGTCACTGCCTCCGCCGGCAGGATCACGGTCAGGGATGATCTCACGATTGCCGCCGACGCCGCTGGCGCTGTTGCCACCATGAGAGGGTCCACCGGCCGATGCCCGGGTACGGTTGGGGTTGGCCGGTAGCTCCCCTCGAGTACGGTTGTGACCGATGTCCGCACTGCGACTTGTGGCTTCGTTGTCTTGCTGACGGTTCCTGACGGGGGGCACTTGAGTGACCCTGTTGTTGACTCGCATGAAGTAGGCGTCCTCCGTGAGCTTGGCGATGACTTCTCCCGCGCGCATTCCCTGAGCCTGACGTGCTATCGTAGTGATAGACATGAGGCTTTGCTTTAGGGTAGTGTGCACCCGGCTCTCGACTTGGTCGAGTGCTTCCGCGAGGTTTCGGATGGGAAGGGACTCGCGGAGATGTTGGCGCCGTTCGTTTCGCTTTCTTTTGCGTTCACGTCGAGCGTCCCTGTAAGCGTCGGCCTCGTCGGCGAGTGCATTGGCAGACAACTCGTCCGCTGAGATATCCTTGAGATATCGGTCAGGGACTGTCCCTGAGGGCCCCGACGTCTCGTTGGTAGTCATGAAGGCTTGCCGATCAGGAGAGCCAAGGCTGGAGTCACTGGTTGCCACCTCTGTTGGAGTGTGCTCCTCAGTTGGAGCTAGCGGTGTTCCCTCTTGGAACGGTAGTGAGTCGAGGTAGGCAACGCAGTGTGAGTTCTCGTCTGTCAGGTCTGCGGGCTTGCGGCCTGGCCAGTAGACGAATCTGCCGGCGGGTGTATGTTGTGGGGACGGCCGAAGCTGGCGCACACAAACAATGAGGGAAAACTAAAGCTCAAGGACCAAAACCAAAACATAGAACAAAGGACAGCCCAAAACCTCTTTACTCAACAGTTGATTTCTCAAAAGTCGATCCCCTTTACAAGTGCCGTCCGTCTCCTTTTATAGGGAGGCGAACAGACTTTTTACATTCTGATAACACCCTTGTGTAAAACGGATCAAAACAAAATGTGCTAGGCTATTTCCGGGAAGTCTCCAATCAGGTCTCCACGTAATCGGCGCTTCATGATGTCACACCGCAAATCGAGGCGCCTTTCTTGCTCTCATCACGTGCGCCTGTCGGGAGGAAACCTTCATTCTTTTGGAGATTTCCCTTTCGCCTGGCACCTTTCGTCACCTGAAACAAGGAATTCACATTCAAACTTAAAGCCGTCAGGGGTTAGAGATGACGAAACCCCCTGAGCGAATCCCAGGTCGAGATTGCCTGGGTGAATAAGATTTGCTCTTGGGGTTTCGTCGTGGAATAAATCACTCAGCCTGGCTAAGACCCCAACGCCTTGGATTGTTCTGAGCTTATTTTGCAACTCTACTGGCGACGAAGGGTACTAGTCGAAAGACGAGTTCTGAAAATTGGAAAAGGAATCAATGGCTCCTGGGGTTTCGCTGCTGGGCCTTTCGCATAGAGATTTGGGCGGCTAAAGACACTCTTTTATTTTTGGTATACGAAAGGCTTGATTTCGAAACCCCCCAATAGAAGCCCATCGATGGCGAAGCGTTTGCCTTGGTGCAAACCTGAGTCAGCAAAACCCGGGGATCGAGAATCGAGGCGGAAGAAAACGTCTTCCCAAGCGGCGGTTCCCGGGGACCTCACTGGAAATACCTCCAATGCCCTCGAGGCGCTGCTTTTTACTGTTGGGTTCGAAATTTTCGACCGTTACGGTTTAAAGCCTATAAATAGACCGGGGCCGACGCCACTGCACGCCCACTGCCATTTCCAACCTCGCTTCTCTCTTGTGATTTTTTCCGCCCGTTGCTTCTGCTTTTGCCTCTTGCGAATCGCTTCAGCGGAAGCCCCAGTCGATTCGAGAGGTTAGTTTTCCTTCTGGCTCGAATACATATTTCGTTTTTCAGTTTCCGGTGTTACACGCTTGAGTTCACCTTTCTAAGAGAATTAAGCAGTTTGCGTCAGGCACACTAATATAGTCCTGAAGGACGAAGGGTCATCGTCGAATCGCGGGAAGCAAGCGGCGCCGGAAGCTACGGAGGCCGTCGCAACATCTTCCACCTCATCGTCTAGCTCGGAGTCTGGTAAGATTTCTGGTTTGGATTGGTCTGCCAGCTCACGCGAGAGTGGTAGTACTTCGTCTACCTCTAGTAGCGATGAAAATAGCAGTTCAGGTGGTGGAAGTTATGTCGAAATAATGTTGAGCGACACAGATGCTGGAAAGCGTGCGGTTATCGACGTGGAGGAGGGAGAGATAGGAGAAGAAGCTGATGCAGCTATGGAAGGGTCAGAGGAGAATCTGACTAGGGCAAAAGCCCGGACCTGTTACATTGGTCGATCTTTGATGACTCAGGTGGATCTGGATGCGCTGCGATTGGAGGGCTGCTTCGAGCCTGGAATCTATCGATTACCTGGGAGGGAAACCACGCCGAGACCCCGGAAAAATGAGAGCGTGGTCTTTCGGGATTTCTTTACCGCGGGGCTTCGGTTGCCGGTGTCCAAGAAGTTTGCGGACATCTTGGCGGCTTACAGCGTTCAGATCCATCAGCTGACGCCCAATTCTATTCCGCAAGTATTGAAATTTCTGTGGGCATGCCGGACCTTTGTTGGAGACAATGATGTTGAGACCTTCGTTCGCCACTTTGAGATTCACTGGGCGAGGAAGCTTATAAGTGTCGATGACGAAGAGAAAGAGGCTCAGTATGGCTGTTGTACCTTTCAGACCCGTCGTCCAGGCAAGAATCACGCTCCAGTGGAATTAGCTCCAGCGTACAAAAACAAGTGGGCTAACCGGTGGACCTCCTACTGGTTTTACGCCCCTATCACAGTGGTGGGATGAAACTCGAAACAAGAAGAAGTGACAACATATGACTTAGCGAGTCATATGGTCGATTTGGAGGTCGAGCTGTTACCGGAGCTGACGAAAGCTAGCCGCTCATCAGCCAGAACAAGTGCATTTTATCAGGCAACTCATGTGATCACTACACGAGACGCCCTCGAGGAATTTGTGGCCGCCGATATCTGGCCGTGCCAGCCCCGGTGGGGGTCATGGGCATTTAAGGTGCAATGGCTACCCGGGCTGGACCAAGATGTGCGAAGCCCCATTTTCAATGTCAAGCGACCTGCTGATAGAACCGACGAAGAGGTCGTCGCTGAAGTTGAGAGGAAAGTTGTTCAGATGATCGGTAATTTCACCCACAAGGAGTGGGAATGTGCTCAAAGGATTTTGAAGCACCATGTCCGGGTTAACCGAGTTTTTGAGGAGATGGGTGTCACCTATTCGCCTCGCCCGGTGCCCCCGACGGCTAGCAAGAAAATGCAACCACCGGGTAACACCGGATCTGAGGCTGTGGAAACTTCTCGGAAGAGTAAGCTAAGCAAGATTGCTGCTACAACAGAACCTGCTGTGAAAAGTGCCAAAGCCCAAGATATCTTGGCCAAGCGAAAGGCGGATGCTGTTAAAGCTACCCTGCCTCCGCTTGCAGAAAAGTCTACGAAGCTATTGAAAGTTAATGAGACCTTGGCTCGCCGCAAGGCTGAGGCGGCGAATGTGGCCGCGGCCGAGAGGGAGAAGAAGAAAACCCATGACCCCGCCCTCGCCAGTGATGTGGACAAGAGGCTAGCTTTGAAGAAGAGGCCCTTGGAAACAACAGAGAGGGCGAAACGGATTACGCTCAAGGAGAAGGGGTCCGGTGAGGACGAGACCTCCAGAAAGAGAGCGCGGATTGACCCAGTCGCGGAGACTGATGAGAGTGTTGATATTATGCCGATGCCTCAGATCTAGCCCTGGACTAACTATCCTCTGAAAGGGTCGGCACAGAAATTGATGGAAGAGCCGTCGCCGGCGGGCCTAGCTGATGCAGAGGAATTGGATGCGCGTGAGGCCAGGGGCAAGCGCGTGGCGGAGTTGATTCAGAAATAGATTGCCATGGCCGATGCAGCCCAGAAGGAACGTGTGGCCGGCCTTGTAGATGTCGTAGATGAATCAGAAGATCTTTGCTATATTGACGACGATGCTACGCAGGCGGTGAAGAGTTCAGATGCTCACCTTCCGCAGCCCCAATGCAATTCAGTGGTTGCTGCGGTGAATCTAGGCGAAGGTTTGGGTGCGAAGGCCCAGGATCCGATCGACCTGGATGCTCCGGAAGCTGGGGAGTCTGCGGCGCACGCGTCTCGTTCGCCGCCGCCGGTGTCGGATGATCTTGACCCGGTGGCTGCAAAACCTGCTGATATCGTCGCGCCGGAGCCGACGACAACGCCCGAAGCCCTTCAGCTTGAAGACGCCGGTATGATGCTTTTACACAGAGGTGGTTTTTCGTGTCCTTCCTATGAACCGTGCATCCCGTTTGCTTATGCCTCTTGTTTTCGTGCTAATTTTAGCGGCGAAAACTCTAGTCACCCTGCGCGTCAAGGATCGGGAGAAGGATACTCCTCAAATCGAAATGGACCCCTCCGCTTCAAGGACAAGTCTCGCATCTGTGCTGGGAGAGCCTGGTATGAAACTTTGCTTACCGCTTTGTTTTTGGTGTTTCGACTTGGTGCCTTCGTCATGTTGGCTGTGCGAAGGGATACAAGCAAATAACATGATTGCTAACCTCTTTGCAGATTTTGAACGCACCTTGGAAGACTTAGGTGCTGATGATTTGATGAAAATTGTACGCACTTATCGTTTGAGGGGCATTGTCGCTTGCCAGAAAGGCTTCGAGAAGGCATCTGCGGAGGCCAAGACCTCTCTTGACAAGCAAAAATTTCTAGAAGACGAGAACCGATGCCTAAGAGAAGAAAATGAGAAACTGAAGCGAGAGTCTCGTCTGCAAGCGGACCAGCGCGCTAAGCAACAGGAGGCCCTGGATGCTTTGAAAAAAAAACTTGAATTGATCTTGAAATGCTATGAAGAGTGTCGTAAGGAATTGAAGGACATGGTTACGCAGTACGACGCACAGAACATTCTTTTGGAGGCTAATGCCAATCTCATCGCGGAGTTGAAAAAGGTGAAGGGCGAGCTTGAGGATACTCTAGAAAAGAACGAGGCATATTGCCACCAATGGGGGGCATATTTGGCGACAGAGTATCGTCGGGCTTTGGAGAGTTTTGGAGCCGAAGCCCAGGACTTCAAAATTACGGACAATATTTCAAGCTTCATGGAGTGGTTGCACAGTGAACTGAAACTCCTGCCCGACACTATGAGTAAAATTGGAGATTATGGAGCGGCAACTTGTTCGGAAATGTTGCTTCACCTTCTTGAACGCCAAGGTTGCGACCATTTCAAAGCCTTCGGGAGTCGAGGCTTCGCGTTCCCTTCGCCCGATGAGGTTCCAGCCCCGAGCAAGACAGTGGAGCTAATCAATAAGATTATCCTTCACAACTTTTGGGCTAAAAGTGGACGAGCGTACTCTCGGAAAAAGGCCGTGGACCGGTTGGCGAAGGTGAGCCCTTTCGGTTTACTTTGAGATCGATTATTTTGTTGTGCGATCATTTGTGTTGATGCTTAATGCTTTCTTCCTTCTCATAGTTCTATTTTGGGCAGGCGAAACTGGCTTTGGAGCTTCGTGAGCATCGCGCGACGCATGGTCCCGACGCGACTCTAGGGCCTTACGGACCCCCTAGAGATTGGCCGCCGCAGGCAAGCGACGACGCCGTTGAACAAGGAGTCCCTGGAGCCCCTGCTCGTGAAGGACCTCAGGACGAAGGTGGCTTGGTGGATCCCGTCACTGGTGAAGCTCTGGCTCCCCTTCGTCACGAATGATTGCCCCGGGACTCTGCTTCTAATCCGGCCAAGTAGTGCTAGGATGAATCTGAAATGGCATGTTGGCCACTTGAACTTTTGACAGTTGTAATGTAAATTTGTGCGTGTCGCGCTTGACAAACTAGATGCGAGGGCATGGCGCCGAATGTGTCTCCCAAAACATTTTTTTACCGCACTAAGACTTTTGAATGTTTCGAACTGAATTTTTCGCCGCTTTCGACTTGTTGTTTTCGGAAGAAAACGTCTTCCCCCCCTTCGGAAGCGGGGATAACCAGTTTATTCGTTTTGCATAAAACTATCGAATTAGTATGGTTTCAATTTTGTTGATCTATTAGACCTTGAGCGACGCTGCGTGCTGAATTCGTTCGTTTTTCCCTTGCGGTCTTTCGTTAGGAACGAAACTAGCCTGCGATGCGACGCCTAGGCGTGAAACTCATCGTAGGACTAGAGGCTGTCTACACTTGTCAAATTTTATAGCTTTTGAGCTGTTTTTTGACGATATGCACTCGTTTCTGGTTTTGAATAGGTTCACCTTTGAGGCGTTAGGTGTCGCTTGCGACGACGCTTCTGCAAAAATTAACGATTGCGGTGTCCCCATTTGGGGGTTTTTCAATTCAAGGTAGAATCGCTTTTGTTCGTCCTTCATGGACGGGCTGCCAGGAAAACAGCTCTTTAAAGGATTGATTCTTGTGAATCGTTTCGATTGCACCACTTGTGGGTGGGCTACCCATGGGTAGCACTTTAATGCTCTCGCTTTCGGAGAGGGCTATTCTAGAATAGCACTTCAATTCATCCTCTTTTGGGATGGGCTATCTTAAGATAGCACTTTAAATTATGCGAAAGAAACACGACAAAACTTTAGGGAGGAAGTATTCCATTCACTTGGAAATAAATTTTACATCAAGTCTGCCTCGTTAAAAACCTCACGCTCCAGAGTGGAGTTCTCCCTATGTGAGGAAAAGAGTACTCGCATTGTTATTGAATTTAAAATGCGCGAAAGTAAAGACTGGAAAATGTAAAGCTAAGGTGAGTCCTCCGCACTTATAGTTCCGTGCGAAGGGCTCCTACTGAAACGAACTACGGGAAAAACTTACATAAGTTGTCCACATTCCACGAATGTGGCAGCTCCTCGCCTGCCTCATCTTTGAGACGAAAGGCCCCATCTCGAACAGAGCTTGAGATCACGTATGGCCCTTCCCATGCGAACTGGAACTTGCCTACGGTATCGGCATTCTTCTTTCTTTTTAGGACAAAATCTCCCACCTTGATGTCTTTGAGGGATACCTTCTTGTTCCTCCACCTTCTGGTTTCTTCTTGATACTTAAACAGGTTTTGGACTGCGTCGAGCCTGTCAATTTCCACGAGATCTTTGTCGACTTCTTCTCTCTCGCGAGAGCTTCCGGCCAAAACTCTAGCGCTTTCGTTGGTGAGTTCTTTAGGGCACATTGCTTCGGCCCCATACAACAGCCTGAATGGGGTGAATTTAGTGGTTCTCGATTCCGTGGTATTATGCGACCAAATGACTCTCGAAAGCTCATCCACCCATTTCCCTTTCTTCTGCTCAAAGAGGCACTTCTTTATGGTTGAGAAGATTTGTCCATTGGCCCTTTCTACTGCGCCTTTGGACTGGGGGTGGTACACGGATGCGAAACAGAGCTTCGTTCCAATTGATCGACAGTACTCCCTGAAATCTTGGCAGTCGAATTGTTTTCTATTGTCAACAGTGAGCTCTTTGGGCACTCCAAATCTACATATGATTTGCTGCCAAAAGAATTTTCTGATGGTTGCTGAGGTGATGGTAGCGAGAGGTCTTGCCTCAATCCACTTGGTGAAATACTCGACTGCTACAACTGCAAACTTGAAGTTGCCTTGGGCTGTGGGAAGCGGTCCAATGATGTCCATTCCCCAGCGCTGCAGCGGCCAGGTAGGCGTGATAAGTTGCGATGGCGCGCCAGGCCTTCGCTGATGCTTTGCTGCAAACTGGTAAGCTTTACAAGTTTTGACGATGTGCTCTGCATCCTTTATGGCCATTGGCCAATAGAAACCCTGCCTGAAAGCTTTTCCGACCAGAGCTCTCGCTGCTATGTGCGAACCGCACATTCCCCCGTGAATTTCCCTCATGAGCTCAATGCCTTGGTCCTGAGAGATGCATTTGAGTAATGGTGCACACACTCCCAGCTTGAACAGGACATCGTCCTTGAGGATGTAGCCCTTGGACCATGCCTGCATCCTTTTGAGGTCATGGGTTTCGACCGGCTCATAATTCCGCGGAGGAAAGCGATTATGGGAGCTCTCCAGTCCAAACTAGCAATTGCGTTGACTGTGCTGAGCGGCTGCTTGTCTGGTTTTGTGGACGGGGCGGTCAGGACTTCAAAGAATACGTCTGGAGGCATCGCCTCCCCCCTTGCAGCTTTCTTTGCGAGCTCGTCGGCTTCGCTGTTGTTCTTTCTAGGCAAATGCTCGACAAAGAATCCCCAGAAATGCCTTTCCATTTTGCGCACCTCCGCGAGGTACTTGACTAGCTCCGGCTCCCTGACCTCACTTTCCTTCTCCACATGGTCTTTGATGACCTTGGCGTCGCACTTGACTAGGAAGTTGCTGGCCCCCAGGGCTCTCACTTTGCGAAGGCCCAGCAGTAAGGCTTCGTACTCTGTGGCATTGTTGGTGCACCTGTCCGATGGGTTCTTGTAATCTAGCCTCGCGGCGTATCTTAGCTTGATACCCGTTGGAGAAGTGACAATGGCTTCAATGCCAGCACCTTTGCGCCCCCAGGCTCCTTCACATCTGATCTCCCAGACTGGCACCAGCTCTTCGTCAGCGGTAACATTTCTAGGTGAAGTCCAGTCTATGATGAAGTCCTCTAGGACTTGGGATTTGATTGCCGACCTCTTTGCAAAATCTATTGTGTACTCTGATAACTCAGTTGCCCACTTGGCAATTCTAGGCGAAGCCTCCTTGTTGATGAACAAATCATTTAGAGGTTGATCTGTGAGCACAGTGACTTTGTGAGCCTCGAAATAATGCCTGAGCTTTCGCATGGCCATGATCACTGCGTAGGCAATTTTCTCTAGCTCTGAGTAGAGCAGCTTTGAGCCTGCCAGGGCTTCGGAGACGAAGTAGACTGGGGATTGGAGTTTGCCTTTTTCACTCTCGACCTCTCGGACTAGAGTAGCGCTGACCGCGGCCTTTGAGGCGGCCACGTAAAGGAGAAGTGGTTCCGACGGTGAAGGTGGGGATAATATTGCCATCTTCTCGATGTAATCTTTGAGCTCGGCGAAAGCCTTGCTTTGCTCAGGGCCCCACTCGATCGCGCCTTTGCCCTTCAGTGCCTTGAAGAATGGAAGGCTTCGCTCTGCAGATCTTGAAATGAATCTGTTCAAGGCTGCCACTCGACCATTCAATTTCTGAATGTCTTTCTTTGTCTTGGGCTCCTCCATTTCTCTAATTGCTTTTATCTTGTCGGGGTTGGCTTCGATTCTTTTGGCGGAAATGAGGCACCCCGAATTTTTTCCTTTCGTGACTCCGAACACGCACTTCTCTGGGTTTAGCTTCAAGACGGCCCGCCTCATGTTGGCGAAGGTCTCAGCCAAATCACTTACACGACTGGCCCGGTTGGAACTTTTGACGATGAGGTCATCGACGTAGGCCTAGATGTTCTTGCCAATCTGCGGCTTAAACACTGTCCCGATCATTCTGGTGAATGTTGAGCCGGCGTTCTTCAATCCTTCGGGCATACGAACGAAGCAGAAGGTTCCGAAGGGTGTAATGAAGCTGGTTTTCTCCTCATCCTCCTTCGCCATCCAACACTGGTGATATCCAGAGAAACAATCCAGTAGGGACATGATCACGGCGTTGGCCGCAGAATCCACAACCTGATCCATTCGTGGCAGTGGATAATTGTCTTTTGGCGTGGCTTTGTTGAGATCAGTGAAATCAATACACATGCGCCACTTGCCATTCTTTTTCTTGACTGGCACCGTGTTGGCCAGCCATTTAGGGTATATGACTTCGCGGATGACGGTGGCGTCAAGCAGCCTTTGGACCTCTGACTTGACGGCTATCACCTTGTCATCGGACATCTTTCTTAACTTCTGCTTTCGCGGCTTGACCGAGGGGTCAATGTTCAATTTATGCTCGATGAAGCTTCGATCGACGCCTGTGAGATCCTTGGCATACCAGGCGAACACATCTTTGTTCTTCTGAGGGAATTGGACTAAACTTGCTTCCTCGTCAGCCGAGAGGTCGGAGCCGATGACGACGGTCTGATCAAGGACCATCGCATCCAATAGGACTCGTTTGGTTTCGCAGTCTGGCTGGAGGTTGATTTTTTCTCTGTCTGCCTTCGGCTGCTTTTCTACCTCATTGCACTCGATTGCTTCGTCGAGGGCATGCACGTTTCGCTGACCTGGGGTGCGGCCTCTTTCTAGGTTGCGGCCATCGTTTTGATGACCCCAGATTGTGATGACCCCCAGCGTCGCTGGGATTTTGATGCACAGATACGCTTGGTGAATAATTGCCTCAAACTTGTTGAGGAACCCTCTGCCCAAGATGCCATTGTAGGGATAGTACATCTCCACAACGTCGAAGGATAAATACTCGGTTCTGGCGTTTTGGAATGTAACGAAAGACACAGGGAGGACCACCTTGCCCAATGCATGAATGACACGCCCTCCGAAGCCATACAGAGGTGTGTCTGGTGGTTGTAGCAGATCTCTGTTGAGCCCCATCTTGTCGAAGGCATCAGCAAAAATAATGTCAGCTGAAGAGCCATTGTCCACCAAAAGTTTCCCCAAAGTCCAACTTGCTATGTTTGCTTCTATCACTAGAGCATCGTTGTGAGGGAAACCTTGCAATCTCATGTCCTCTTCTGAGAAGGTGATTGGGATGTGAGACCATTTTGTTTTCTCAACCCTCCCCTTGACACAGATGTTTCGCACCTCGCGAAAGTAGTGCTTCCATTCTTTCTTGGTTTCGAACTCCAACGCGGAGCCCCTGATATTGGCATTATGGTTCCGACGGATGGCAAGGGATCGCTCTGGCCCTCGAGCTTAGCTGGCAGTGGTGGAGCTGAGGGTCCTTTGTAGGGAGGAGGTGGACAGGGAATGGGATGTTGCTCGACGGGCCTGCGATCAATGTTTTGAGCTTGGAAAGTTTGCGATTGCCAGGGCGGAGGCTGGGGATAATTGGAAGGTGGTGGCTGGAATTGGGATGGCTAGAATTGAGGTGGCTGGAATTGAGGTGGCTGGAATGGGTTTGCGAAAGAGTTTCTCCCAAAACTAGGATTTTGCCAGGCCGGAGCAGAGTGGTTTACGGCACTCGCTCTCTCCTTTTCCTTCCTCTCCTCCTCGAGGATAGCCTCGAATATTTTCTTGTCTGGGCAATAATTTGAGCTGTGGTCATCGTTTTCCTTGTGGAAAATACAATACCATTTTCTTTTCTCGTTGTGGCCTCGGCCCCTGCCTCGACCCCTGCCCCTGCCTCCGGGCCCCTGCAGCCCCCCCCTGATTGGGATGAGGGGGACTAGGCGGGCTAGGGACCAGGCTCTGCGAATCAGCCTGCGGATTGGGGTTTTCCTGGGTTTTTTCGCCGTCCAGACCGAAAACGCCCTGAGGATTGGTGTGTGAAGCATTTCTGGGATTGGGCCATTCCCTGTCGTTGGGTTGATTAGCCTTCGCAGACTTTTTCTGCTGGGACTGCTCTTCCATGCACATCCTGAAGTCATTGTCTGAGCGACAATACTTCTTGAATTCTTCATATAGGCGCTGGATGGTTTTAGGCCTTTCGCGCATGAGGTGCGAGCGAAATTGGCCGGCTCTCAAACCTACAATTGCAGCGTTGATGGCGACGGCGTCCAAGACATTTGGCGCCTGGGCTCTGAGATGCACGAATCTCCTGAAGTAATTTTGGAGAGGCTCCTTGTCCTTCTGCTTACATGAGAATAGGTCGCTTTCTATGAGTTCTGGACGTTGGAAGCCTTGGAAGTTTGAGAGGATCCACTGTTTTAGATCGTCCCATCCGTGAATTACCCTTGGGCTCAACAGGGAGTACCACTGTGCTACCGCGTCGTCAGCAGCGATGATGAAAGATTTCACCAATACAGAGTCGTCACCACCGGCCGAAAGGATGGCGGCTTCGTAGCTCATCAGGAATTGTCTTGGGTCGGATTGGCCCGAGAATCTAGGTAGTGGGACTGGCCTGTACGTTTGTGGCCATGGAGTGATCTGGATCTCCTGAGACAAAGGGGATTTGGGGTCCCAAGGTCTCATGCGAATGGTGTGAACATCCTGGTGTGAAGGGCCTGACTCAAAAGGGCTCACGAAAGGGTTGCGACTGAAGGTGGCGTGCGGAGGAGGCTGGGTGGAAAACTCGGTGCGCTCGTTGAAGTTAGGCTGGCTGGGAACAGTGTATTCAGGTGTGGGTTGGTTGAAGCTTAAGGATTGCATTGCTTTTAGAGCGCGCAGTTCTTCCTTTAAGCTAGCGATTTCGGCTTTTTGTTTTTGGATCTCAGCTTCGTGCTGTATTGCTAGGAGCCTCTTCTTGGTTCTGGCCAATTCTTCAGCCTCTTTGCGCAGTTTGGCCAGCTCCGCCTCGTGCGCTGGGTTAGATTCAGGGAGTGCTTCTCCCTGAGTGAGCAGGGTAGAGAGGTTCAGCTCTTCGTCCATGGATGACGACGCCTCTTTCGTAGAATTGGCAGTAGTTCTCTTCTTCTCTGTAGACATTCTCGGTTTGATACTCGAGCCAAACACAAACGGTGGGCGCCAATTGTTGTGAGGACGGCCGAAGCTGTCGCACACAAACAATGAGGGAAAACTAAAGCTCAAGGACCAAAACCAAAACACAGAACAAAGGACATCCCAAAAGCTCTTTACTCAACAGTTGATTTCTCAAAAGTCGATCCCCTTTACAAGTGTCGTCCGTCTCCTTTTATAGGGAGGCGAACAGAGTTTTTACATTCTGATAACACCTTTGTGTAAAACGAATCAAAACAAATGTGCTAGGCTATTTCCGGGAAGTCTCCAATTAGGTCTCCACGTAATCGGCGCTTTATGATGTCACGCCGCAAATCGCGGCACCTTTCTTGCTCTCATCACGTGCGCCTGTCGGGAGGAAACCTTCATTCTTTTGGATATTTCCCTTTCACCTGGCACCTTTCGTCACCTGAAACAAGGAATTCACATTCAAACTTAAAGCCGTTAGGGGTTAGAGACGACGAAACACCCTGAGCGAATCCCAGGTCGAGATTGCCTGGGTGAATAAGATTTGCTCTTGGGGTTTCATCGTGGAATAAATCACTCAGCCTGGCTAAGACCCCAACGCCTTGGATTGTTCTGAGCTTATTTTGCAACTCCGCTGGCGACCAAGGGTACTAGTCGAAAGACGAGTTCTGAAAATTGGAAAAGGAATCAATGGCTCCTGGGGTTTCGCTGCTGGGCCTTTCGCATAGAGATTTGGGCGGCTAAAGACACTCTTTTATTTTTGGTATACGAAAGGCTTGATTCCGAATCCCCCCAACAGTGTAGATGTTATAACCAGGCCGGAGGCAGGTCCTGACAGTGGTTGTTCCATCGTGTAGGTCTCTGACTCGGGCTCATCCGGGTCTGCTCCAAAGTCGAACTCGTTAGAGGAGTCCGAGTAGTAGCCGGTGTTGGAGTCCGAGTTGTACTCGGAGGCGATCTTCTTCCCAGCCCGGCGTGAGGAGAGAGCCTTCGCGTGGACCTTGCTGGCGATGCAGAGGCCGTACGGGAAGTGCTCATGGAGTGGGGAGTTCGCACACGATGGCTCGATAGCCGGCTCGCATGCGATGGCCCACGGTGACGTCGAGTTCGAGTTGGAGTCGGATCCAAGCTCGAAGTCCGCGTGCTGGTTGTAGAGCGAAATTTCGCCAAATTTTCCGGCAAGATCGCCCGTGACTACTTCAGGAAGCGTCACGAGGCCAGTCTTCGGGTTGGGTGGCACGGTGAGGCGGCGCTGGAAGGATCCGGCGCCGTCAGCAGTGCAGACCCAGGAGCCGAAGACGAAGGTGTCGCCGCGGTTGAAGGCGACAGTTGGCTTGATGAAGATGGAAGCCGTCGAGTTCGCCATATGATCTTCGGCGAGATCCCCTACCGGCGTGCCATTGTCGGTGTTTTAGACCAGCAACCAACCAAGGGGAGTACCCGAGGTAGATGAATGTGGCCTCGCCGAGATCGGTAACTCGAAGGAAGAGACACGTGGCACACAATTTAGATAGGTTTGGGCCGCGAGGTGCGTAATACCCTACGTCCTGTATGCTGCGTAGCTCTGGATTGCTTGGATGTGATTACAAGATGATGTGTAATCTGAGAGAGAAGGGTCCCTGCCTCGCCTTATATAGTCCGGGAGGCAGGGTTACAGGTCTGTTTAGGGAGAGAGTACTAGCCGTGTACATCTAGGAGTCCTCTACACAGTACAAGGTATGTATAGCTTCCTATCCGAGTACTTCTCTACCATAGTCCTTGCGCCTCACGCCATCAGGCACGGTGCGGCACAAGTCGCGTAGTCCTAGGGGCCCACCGAGTAGTCGGTCCTGGTACCCACCTAGGTAGTGGGCCCAGGGAGGTCCATACGACAAGGACCATTTGTGGTTCGAGGACCGGTGGATGGTCGCTTCCTAGTGTGATGAGTGATTGACAACTTTGTGTGGACTGATTCTTGGCTAAGAATTGCAGGTGCTGGTTGCGACTTGACTCGTATTGGTGCAGGTGAAGAACAAGCGTGAAAGGTCATAGACTGTGACGTCTCCAGTTGTGGGGAAGACAAGTAGGCTTCGTTCGAGGGACCTGGTGACCAGCGAGGTCAAGTGCGGGCCGCATGGTGGCAAGAACAGCAAGATGAAGTCGGTGGATGGTTTCTTGGTTGAGCCACAAAACCAAGGTCGAGCCGCGCTTTGTGGGAGCCAAGTCATGAGTTGTGATTGGCGGAGGCTACATCAAGTTCGCGGGGTTTACGGTGGATCACCAAAAAATCACTGGGTTACTCGGCTGATCCACAAAGCCGAGGCCGAAGACCGAGCGTGGCTGTCAGGCCAAAACCGGCTTGACCGGTTTGGAGAACCGGTCTGACCGGTTTGGGGTCGCAGGGCACTGGAAGCTTCGGGGCGAAGCACACGTGTCGGGATCGCAAGACTTGCGTCGAGGCTACGCGAAGTGCGGTCACCGGGCATCCGTCCGATGGTGTTACAAAGACAAATTCCCAAAGTGCCCTTGGTGGGTGTGTATCCTAGTTTAGGCCTTAGAGGCATTTTAAACTTTAGGCTTGCCCCCATATAACCCAAGAGGTTAGAGGATGGCAGCCAACACTTGGAACCCGAGCTCATTTCGTTTTGCTATTTTCCTTCTCCTTTTCCTTAGGATTTCTAGGACTAGCTTGAGAGCTTCATGGTGAGATCTTGTGAGAGGGAAGGATGATCGGGTGGTGTCGGGGTTCTCAACCGCCGGCAGTAAATTTCTATCGATCGCGTGTCGGGCTCGGATGGTTAGCGCAGGAGACAATGGGGTTTATACTGGTTCGGGCCTCCGAGGGGTAATACCCTACGTCTAGTGTGTTGCAGCTATATTCCTGAGCCAGGTGTGCTCGTAGTATGGGTTACAAGCTAGTCGGGAGAGGGAGATTGCTCCCAAGTCCCGGGTGGTGATGTTTGATCGTATGAAAGTCTAACCCTTGTGACCGTTGCTCTCCTCTCCCTTTTATAGTCTCAAGGGGAGGGGCACAAGGGGAAATACAAAGGAGTTACAGTGATTGGCAGCTGGCACATCCCTTCGTACGTCGCTGTCCGTCGGGGTGCATTGGAGCCGAGTTGCGATGCCTTGTCGGGGATGCAGCCGCATGGACGGGTGGGACTGTTCCCTCTGGGACGCTTGGCCTTCTCCCCGAATAGATTGGGCTTGTCTTAGTTCGTTCGAGTGCTTGCCTAGCTTGCCATGCCCGAGCCTAAGTCTAGGCTCGTGCGTGTCGTAGAGGGTGCTTGAGTGCCTCGGGTTGAGTCTTGCGTGTGGCAGAGCGGGAGAAGATGGCGATGTGATGGCTGCGCAGCTTGTCAGACCTACATTAAGGCTCTTGCCGGGGCAGGTCCCTGCATGGCCGCCAGCTGTTGTTTCCATGTGACGTGGAGATTTGCTCCTCCTCACGGATCGGTAGCGTCGCTTGAGTCATGCGCCCGGGCCCACGCACTAGTCGGAGCCGGAGACTTGTCGTGCGAGGTGGAGACTTGTCGTGCGAGGTGGAGACTTGTCGTGCGAGGGTTCCTCTAGTGGGAAACTAGTGGGAGATGTAGCCGTCTGGCCAAGGATAGGACTCCCTACTAGTGAGGGTCTTGACGAAGATCTGCTTGCCTTCCCTGAGATGCAGCACTAGGTGAAGGGTGGACTCCTTCGAGATGTTGTAGTCAGCAAGGGTACGACCATCCTTGAGCTGCTTGCCAGTAAACAGTTGACTCCGCCTCGAGGGTTGCGGTTTCGCCGTTGTTAAGGAGGATAATCTTGCTGTCAAAAGGGGGCCCTAATCCAGGCCGTCGTCAGTTGCCCTCGAGCCTGAGTGGGAGTTAGGGAGTCGCGCTCAGGCTCAGTTGGCAGATCTTGGAGTTGGGGGTGTTCTTCAGGTTCTCGGTGGGCGTGCGCGAGTGTGTTGATGGTTAATAGTTATATCAAAGTTCGTTTGTGACTTGCAAGGTACAAGTCTCCCGTCGTAGTCAAGGGACCCTTCTTCCCTCGAGTGGTGAACCCAAGGTATCAAATCCGTGGAACAAATGTGTGACGCAAAACTTAATCTAATAAAGCCAAGTAACTTCAATCTTCGATAAAAGAAACCCTAATGCATCTAAGTAAAAGACACGAAACTAATCTAATCTACTAAAGACCGGAGAAAACAAAGTAAGATTGGGTAGATAAACCGATCCAGAAGGATCGGGGCAAGCCTTTTGTTGAAGTTCCAAGCAAGAGAAGAAGTAGCAAATCGAATCTTAATAGAAGCCTCTTTAAATCGTGGTTTCCCGTCCAAATCCGAAAACATCCGCCTTTCGGAACCCCCGTTCTGTCATAACGTATCCCTACTCATGCGGGGAGCTTAGGGCGAGTCAAAAGACAAGTCGAGATTCTTTCGGAAGATCCGGCGTGTACCTCTAGCCACCGCGGCTACAAGAACACCCTATATAATCTATCTCGAGAATAGAATTGGAATAAGCAAAGCCGATCGAAAAACGAAATCTTCGAGGAAACACTTGATCGCTAGGAAAAGATTCAACTTGATAATTCAACTATAACAATGATACATACACAAGATCACCACCGGGATCCTTCCTTGATCTTGCTTCTAGCTCCGGAACTCCGACGTGGTCTTCCGTGCAAGGTTCCCACGTCGGCTAGGGGAACCCTAGTCAACAAGCTCGACCCTCTCCTCTCCAAGATGGTGTCCCTCTCTTCTCTCGCTCCTCGGCGGCCGATGATGAATTGTATGATGCGTGGCTCTCGGTCACGGGGCTATAAATAGCCCGATTGGCGGCTAGGGCAAAGGAGGGGGGCAAACGGGCCCTGGAATGGGGCCGGGCCGACCGGACCGGGCCGGCCGTCCCGGGCCCATCCGGGCCCGCCCCGAGGCCTCCTTTGCTCTACGTCGGTTCCCTTGCTTCCGGATGTTTCCCCCTTCGCATGTAGGTCCATGTCGTCGGTTTCTCTCGAATTGGACTCAACTCCTTGTCTTGCAAGATTCAGCACTTTTCTGGTCAGGTCCTCGGAGTCTGTCGTCTTCTCGGATCAAGTCCCTAGCTTCTTGGAGTTAAGTTTGCTTCGTTGCATGACTTGTACGGGGCTTCAAGGTCTTGTCATGAGGTGCTTGATGAACTTATCCCGAAAGTCTTGCATTCAACACTAAAACCCTGCATAAACATTAAACTCCAAAACCGACATGCACACGTGAACTTGTTATACCACGGGGGTTAGTACCGATGGATAAGGTATAAAACTTATGCCAACACCGAAGGTAAACTCATGGCTAGGTTGACGGATTTTCACCATCAACATCTCCCCCATGCTTAAACCTTGCTCGTCCTCGAGTAAGCCTTCTATGGATATCACCATTGCCAAACAATGTTTAAACCTTGCTCTTGATCATACATGAGAAAACATAATGCTCTCAAAATTTTAATTCGTTAAAGTTCCATAATGTACTAGCCTTCATCTCTACGGAGGGTAGATTCTTATTAAGCTTATCCCACGAGTATTAACATGCTCACAAAGTTTAAATAGATCTCAGAATTTTTGAAATAAAGAACGAGATAAAGAAAAGCTAAACCAAGTTCACAAATTTAAATCATCTTGTATATTGCTCATGAACTCTCATCTCACTTGTCCCTCAAGCCTATATTCTACTCCTTTCCCTCTCATAACATATATATGTGGTAGGCTTTATATGGAGCTTTGGGAAAGTTTAGTCCTAACAAGATTTTATAAATGAGGTGTTGTCAAAACAAGACAAGCTTCTGATGGTCTTACCGAGACTCGTCAAAAAGGTCATTGGAAAATAATGTTAAATCAAGGAGGGGAAAGAGAAAAATACACACACTTTAGATAAGTGGACATGTGCAAATGGCAAAGAGTGATCCCGAGGCACAAAGGAAGTCTTCGTTATCGGATTGCACATGGTTGGAAAATGGGAATGGATCTTTTAAACTTGAAGCCTTGAATGCACTCTTAGAGAACCGAGGAGTTCACTTTACGCATATATTTTTTTTCTCTTTCTCATATTTCTCATTCTTTTCTTTCTTTCTTTCATTCATTCATTATATATATATATATTTTTTTTCTTTCTTCTTGTGAGACCTTCACCTTGGAAGTCACGTTCATCGCCGAATTTTTTTTCATTCATCATTTTTTTTAAAAAATACTCCCCTTTGAACTCTAAAACTGCACCATACCTACCTCCTCCCCCATGCTTAGACGTTGCTCGTCCTCGAGCAAAGAGGTGAAAAATAAGGTAGGTACCGTAAATATTTTTCCTTGGAGAGATACTTGAAATCTTCAATGTCGGCACCGTCTTGCGATCTTCCTTGAATTGATGATCCATTCTCAACGATAGGTTGTGGTCAAGGAGGTAATCACAAAAGATGATATTTGGTTTAAGGGTGGATATCCGGCGAAGTTTGTGAGATCTCCAATGCGGGGATACACAATGCACGGATAAAAGGCTAGCAAAAAGATAGATACACAAAAATGGAATGACCAACTTCTTAGTCTCGGGCCAGAGAAATCATGGCCTGCAATAACTCACTCAAAAATAAATCTTGTACACTAAGGATTATGCACTAAAATATATATTAGGCTTTGGATAGGTTGAGCAACGCACAAGTGATATTTGTGACAAGGTTAGCGATATTTTTGAGCATAAAAGACATCTTTAATCTATTCATAACTTGAGAGCACATAAAACACTATGGGTCTTTATTTTAATCATAACCTCCGCTGAAAATTAAGCTAGCATTTAAATAAATTCAGATTTGTATTTTTAAGAGAGCACTAGCTTAAACATGCATAGATCAATTACAAAGATGAACAAAGCTGCAATTATAATCATATATCATCATGACACAAATTTTTGTAACTTTTCCAATAATATAATCAAGGTGGTGTCTTTATTAATGATGATATCAAGTTGAAATACAAACTGAAAATAAACAAACATGCTTGCTGAAATTTAAATAAAAACAGGAAATACTACGCAAACACACATAAGCAAAAGCTGAAAATTACAGAGAAAAAGAAAAGAAAAGAAAACTAAAGTTCCTAAATCTTCTAGTCCTCTGCCGGTGGTTGATGTTTATGATCTTGATAATAATACCCTTGCTCATAATATGATTGGACATTTCCTCCGACGAATTGATTTGGCTCCACAAGGTGAAGGCGTCCGAGCTCAAAGGCAGTATTTGCATTGCCTTCACCAAGTTGAGCTGCGTTAGCTTGGATGGCTGCGATGTTTTGAGTGTTCCTTGCAGCATACCCTCCCATTATGGCCATGCTTTGTTGTGGTTGGGGATGATGAGCGTAGGACTCCGCGAAGTTAGCGTTGGGCACAACATAATTTGGTGGGGGTACTGGTGCACCACCCCCCATGCTTGCTCTTGTGGCCCTCCGTAATATCTTGGCGGAGGAGGGATTCCGCCGAATGGTTGCACATTGGGTTGTGCTCCACTCGCTTGTGCGGAGGATGTTCCCTCCTCTATGATTCTTCCTCTTTTGTTCTTCCTTGCAGGGACAAGTAGTCCCTCTTCCAACCAATCTTCTCTCCCTTCGATGAAAAGCCTAAGCCTCTCATTGGGAAGGGGTAGGTTCACTATGGCCAACCGATAACCTCCTCTCTCATCTCCACTAATTTATTTGCCTTGCCGCAAATACTCAATGCCGAGAGAGGTACCACGCAAAAGATGGTCGGGGTTTCTTGCGATCCCCGGCCGTAAGGAGAAGGCCAACATGGAGAGGTAGCACCCCGAACCAATATTACCCGCCCCCGATGTTGCTTCACAACACCAACGGTTGATCATGAGGTAAGAGGGGTCTATTGGCTGCCTAGCAATTAAAGCCGAGTATAGCCAATTCAACTCCGTGTCGGTCACCTTTGTCTCCTTCATCCTCCCCAATACCCTCTTGCACATCCAAGAGTGAAATATCCGGACAATGGGGTTGCGGATGCAATTGCGTTGTTTATGGGCTTCTCACGGAGATCATATTCCAAAATCCCGCTAACATGCCGGGTGGCACGTCAACTTTCTCCGGAGCTCCCTTGTGGAATCCAAGCAGCTCCCTAACGTGCTCGTAGGGAACCACTTGTTGGACTCCCTCCAAACGGAATGACAAGCTTTGCACCCCATCATCATCAAGGATGGGTGCAATAGTCATTAAAATTTCCAAGGCGAACCCCAAGTGGGTGTCCACCGATACTCCGTTGGAGAATTGCACCCATCCAAGGTGCCCCAACATATAATATATGTCGGTGCCAAAACCCAAGGTGTAGAGTGCTTGGTCGTCGAACTCGACGTTGGGCACAAGCCTCTTCTCAAGATTAGAGAGCCTCTCCTCCTCCTCCTCCGACGACAAGATGATGAAGCCGTACGAAGAGTATGTCGGAGTGTAAGGAGGTGGCGCGGTTGAATGGGTCGATCGTCGTGGTGGCGCGGGCTGCTCCTCCGTGTGCCCACGAGGTTCGGTAAACCTCATGGACGTGCTTCTTGCAGCCCTCATACCACCAAGGAGTAGAGCATCGTTCCTCCTCGGTGGTGCCGTATCCGTCTCCATGCTCCGGGGAGACTCGGAAACCGAGTGCCTCCTCGAAGACGTGGTTGATGACGGCTTGGACGACGACGAACTCTTCTTCTTGGAGAAGAGACTTGTGGTTTCCTTCCACATGGTTGCTGCACTTTTTTCTTCAACTATAACTCCGGGTTGCAACCGGTAACTAGGCACTTAAACTCTTTGCTTCGGATGTGGACTTTGAGTGGATTAAGGATGTGGATTTTTTCTTGAGCTATCAAGCTTGGGAAGGTTGGCTATGTATACGGAGGTTTTGAGCACACAAACTTGAACACACAAACAAAGGAAGGAGAGGGAAGCTTACTGCCAGAAAACGGGAGCCGGGGGCTCCTTAAGTAGGTGAGGCCGGCCGGCTGGGCCGGCCGGCCCGGGGTCCTCGGTGCACCACCCCGCCTCGTCTTTCTTCCAGCACGATCATTTCGCCTCTGCAACTTTCCTGCCCGCGTGCTCCACGAGTTGCACCGCCCAAACGCTCTCGTCCACTCCTTTTCTTGCATTATTGGTCCTTCCACTTGATGCTCCATGCTTTGGGTCATGTCCATGCTCCCTAGGTCCACTTGCTTCACATGCCACCATGAAATTCCTGCAAAGTTGATGCTTTCTGCCCACCATGCTTGTCGTTTGCATGTGGAATTGGTGAAAGTTGATAAAAGGGAATCCAATGGTGCATGCATGATTAATTCAAACTAGATTGCCTCCATTTAGGTGTGTTTAAGTTAAGCACTCCTCTAATTCGAAATTTAAAATATTTTTCAGAGCCATGCAAGAGCTCAAACATAATTTTAGAGAAATTTTTAAACCATTAAAAACAAATGTAAGTCGAAAATATTTTTCGACTACGTCGATTTCGGTCTCACCGGTATAGTTTGCCTTCATCGGTTGAGAGCAAACTTTTCCCGGCTTGATCATGGGGGCATAGGTTTAGGTTCTAATTTTGGCTAAATAAGAAAGATTTTGAATAAAACAAAATTAGAATAGGCTTAGAAAAATTCTAATCCTAGAGAAACCAAGGATAAAGATTTTGAAACCAACCAAAAGTTTTGATTTCTAGGTTCACGCGAGTTCTACCACGTGCTGAATTTTATTAACACCTAAATATAAATCGTGGCTCTACTCGTGTGGTTTTAGCATGAAAAATAAGTCAACCTCAGCACCATAATGAGGGTGAAAGGTTGAGCTAGGTTCTGAAATTATTTGGTTGAGGTTTCTCGAAAAGAAAAGAACAAACCAAGACATAGGAGGGTTCATGCAAAGGGTTTATGATAAAGCAAACATTCAATCAAGAATTATGTCTCTAATATTGTTCAACCACTTCTAAGTCTAATGTCTTTGCATAATAAAACTCAAAAACTAAATTATTAAAAATACTCGAAAAACCTGGAATCGGGTTGTCCTCCCGGTAGCTTATTCTTGACTCGACGAAACGGGTTGCCTCCCGCCTAGTGCTTCGTTTATAGTCTATAGCTAGACTTCTTCACTTGTTTACTTCGGATCAACGCTCTTTGCGGGCGTTGCAATCTTGGGTACCCACTTCCGCACCATCTTGGGCACGGGCTTGTCTTCCGGCTTAGTCGGCTTAGTCATTTTTTTGGTCTTCACAGGCGGCTTCTCTTCCTTTGTCTTGACGGATGCAACACCTTCTTTTATTTTCTTTACGTTCATTTTTTCGGCTCCTTCTTCTTTTTCAGCCCTTCCATTTATTTTGGTTCTCCCTTCACTCCAATCATGTTGCATGCCTCGATTCTTGGACGGAACTTGAAGGAACTCCTTTCTCCGTTGATGTCGAACATGATCTCCCCCTTGCCAACATCAATAGTAGCTCCCACGGTCTTGAGGAAAGGCCTCCCTAGGATGAGTGGCGGCTTCTCCCTCTCTCCCATCTCGAGCACAGCGAAGTCGACTGGGATGAAGTGGTGTCCGACCTTCACGGGTACATCTTCAGCAATGCCCAAGGGATAGCGAATGGAGTTGTCACCCAACTCCAAACATATTCCCGTAGGCTCCATTGGTAGGCGTAGCTTCTCGAACACATCCCTCGGCATGACGCTCACACTAGCTCCAAGGTCGCATAACGCCTTCTCGAAGTTGAAAGAACCAACCGAACATGGAATTGTGGGGCACCCGGGGTCCTTTTGTTTCTCTAGCCCATTAGCAATAGCGGCACTACACTCCTCGGACATCTTGACATGATCTACCCTGAGTGTTGCTATCTCATATTTATTTGCAAGTATGTCTTTAAAGTAACGAGAATATGTAGGTACTTGTAGGGCATCTAGTAATGGCATGTTGATGCTAAGACTACGCACAACTTCCACAAACTTCTCAAAGTGGTTGTCAAGTTTACCTCGGAAGAAGCGTGGCTTGAGTTGCGGTATCCTCGTGTCTTCCTCCGGCATCTCAAATTTGGGTTCCTCGGTGACGATCCCCGTAACCTTCTCTCTAGCAACTCCTTCCACCTCGGTGGATGGTTTAAGCTTTCTTGCTCCCGCGGAACGTTCTGGATCTTCGGTCTCCTTCCCCGAACGTGTTTGAATGGCCTTCACCGATTCGGGACTTTTGGGTTGTCCTGGAAGCTTCCCTTCATCATTAGTGAGGCGCCCCGCAAGTTGTCCAACTTGCGTCTCGAGCATCTTCATCATGTTGAGCACTTGATGATTGGAACTTCCGACCTCCGTCACTTTGTTATCGATGTTCTCCAACACCTTGTCTATGGTCTTGAACTTGGTGACGGTGTCCTTGTTGATATTAGCTTGCTCATCCATGAACTCCATCAATTGTATATGAAGCGGAACCGCGTTAGGAATAGATGAGCTTGCATTAAATTGAGGCCTACCTTGCCCGTAGCGGAAGTTCGGCAATTCTCCCTTCCTCATGTAGTCGAGCACTTTGGCTTCCTCCGGACGATCTTTGCGGACATGGCCATACTCTCCACATTCTTCGCATGTGGACCTTGCTTCGGCGGCCTTCAAGTCTTGAGCCTCTTTCTTTTCCATCTCCATCTTCTCCAACCTCCTCATGAGCGAGTCGATCTTGCCTTCAAGTATGTTATCCTTCTCCACTTGCAAGACTCCTTTGACGTTCCCCGTGGGTTGAACCGGATGTAGGCGCCCGGATGACGCCCACGTGTCATTATCCGCGACCTTCTTGAATAGAGTGAAAGCTTCCGTCGGTGTAAGTTCGATGATGGATCCTCCCGCCGATGCATTGATGATCGTCCTTGACGCCATGGTGAGTCCTTGATAGAACTTTTGCACGAGGTCTTCCTTCGGGAACTTGTGATGTGGAACCACCCGGGTGTACTCGTTGAAGCGCTCGAATGCCTCCGAGATAGTTTCCGTAGGATATTGAACAAAGGTGGCAATCTTATTACGCAAGCTTTGAGTTTTACCCGGTGAGTAGTATTCCTTCATGAAAGCCTTCATCAACGTGTTCCAATTTTGCACCGTCTCCGCCGGTTGAGAGTGGAACCATTGCAAAGCCTTCCCGAGTAGTGAAAATGGAAAAAGCCTTGCCCTCATTTGGTCTTGAGTCACCCCATCCATGTTGAAAGTCTGACATAGTTGAATGAATTCTTGGAGGTGAAGGTTCGGATCCTCTTTACCGGTGAAGGGTGAGTGTTGCACCATGCGGATTGTTGAGGTCTTGATCTCGAACGTTCTTCCGATATCCTCGAGGTTCAAGATTGGTAGGTCGATGATATCTGGGGTGCATAGCTCCCCAATCTTGCGTTCTTCCGGTGGTTGGTCACCCATTGGTGGAAGTCGATTCTCCCGAGGACTTTGAGGTGGTGAATTCTTCGGAGATTCCTGCGATCCTTTGTCTTCCGACTCCGAATCTACAAAATCCAGCTTTTTAGCTTGATGTGCTTCGCGTCTCCTTAGCCTGTAAAGTTTTTCTGGATCATCCACAAAATTACTGGGTTTGTTGGAGAGGTAGCCGTCCATCTCCTGTTAGGGTTAGCGATAAACAAAGTATGCAAAAAAAACTAGAAAGTAAAAACAAATCTATAAAAACTAGGGTTAGACAAACTAGATTAGATGTAATTTGAGGATGATCAAAATTTAGTAGATGCAAAAAAGAAAAACAAAAAGAAAACTGAAAATTACAAAAAGGCAATAAAAAATCAAATCTTGATCACTTGTTCCCCGGCAACGGCGCCAGAAAAAGGGGCTTGTTGACGGTTAATAATTGTATCAAAGTTCGTTTGTGACTTGCAAGCGTACAAGTCTCCCGTCGTAGTCAAGGGACCCTTCTTCCCTCGAGTGGTGAACCCAAGGTATCGAATCCGTGGAACAAATGTGTGACGCAAAACTCAATCTAATAAAGCCAAGTAACTTCAATCTTCGATAAAAGAAACCCTAATGCATCTAAGTAAAAGACACGAAACGAATCTAATCTACTAAAGACCAGAGAAAACAAAGTAAGATTGGGTAGATAAACCGATCTAGAAGGATCGGGGTAAGCCTTTTGTTGAAGTTCCAAGTAAGAGAAGAAATAGCAAATCGAAACTTAATAGAAGCCTCTTAAATCGTGGTTTCCCGTCCAAATCCGAAGACATCCGCCTTTCGGAACCCCCGTTCTGTCACAACGTATCCCTATTCATGCGGGGAGCTTAGGGCGAGTCAAAAGACAAGTCGAGATTCTTTCGGAAGATCCGGCGTGTACCTCTAGCCACCGCGGCTACAAGAACACCCTATGTAATCTATCTCGAGAATAGAATTGGAATAAGCAAAGCCGATCGAAAAACGAAATCTTCGAGGAAACACTTGATCGCTAGGAAAAGATTCAACTTGATAATTCAACTATAACAATGATACATACACAAGATCACCACCGCATCCTTCCTTGATCTTGCTTCTAGCTCCGGAACTCCGACGTGGTCTTCCGTGCAAGGTTCCCACGTCGGCTAGGGAAACCCTAGTCAACTAGCTCGACCCTCTCCTCTCCGAGATGGTGTCCCTCTCTTCTCTCGCTCCTCGGCGGCCGATGACGAATTCTTCTCTCGCGTGGCTCTCGGTCGGGGGGCTATAAATAGCCCGATTGGCGGCTAGGGCAAAGGAGGGGGCAAATGGGCCCCTGGATGGGCCCGGGCCCCGGATGGGCCCGGGGCCGACCGGACCGGGCCGGCCGGCCGGGCCCATCCAGGCCCCGGCCCCGAGGCCTCCTTTGCTCTACGTCGGTTCCCTTGCTTCCGGATGTTTCCCCCTTCGCATGTAGGTCCATGTCGTCAGTTTCTCTCCGAATTGGACTCAACTCCTTGTCTTGCAAGATTCAGCACTTTTCTGGTCAGGTCCTCGGAGTCTGTCGTCTTCTCGGATCAAGTCCCTGGCTTCTTGGAGTTAAGTTTGCTTCGTTGCATGACTTGTATGGGGCTTCAAGGTCTTGTCATGAGGTGCTTGATGAACTTATCCCGAAAGTCTTGCATTCAACACTAAAACCCTGCATAAACATTAAACTCCAAAACCGACATGCACACGTGAACTTGTTATACCACGGGGGTTAGTACCAATGGATAAGGTATAATACTTATGCCAACACCGAAGGTAAACTCATGGCTAGGTTGACGGATTTTCACCGTCAACAGCTTTTAACATAGCCGATGTCTTGAGCAACTCCATACTTGAGCTAGTGACTTAGGATTTTCCCTTTTTGCATGGGAGTGAACACTTTAATCTTAAGTCACTCCATATTGCCAATCATAAAATTTTGATGTGTTGCATTGCTTCCCTCGGTTAAGGCTTGGAAATGATACTTGAAGACCCCACGGATGCTATAACTTCACCTTAGCAAAACACTAATGGCGGCCAGGCCAAGACCCCAAAGATTGCTTAGTCCCTCACCCTAGACATCTCGGTTGATCTCTTCATCACTTACCCAATCCACTTTGAGTTCCACTTTGCTTCATATGTTTGTTCTTGATTGACAACGAATATGAAAGCTTCCTTTTAGGAACCATTAAGTTTACACTCATCCTTGTGTCCTCTTTCAATTTCCACATGAAGCCTTGCACTTTAGCTTGATAGTATTACCAACTTCTTTTTGAATGATCCCCTTATTATTTTGGTCAAGCCATCACTCTATTTGGAGACATGTATTTCATCTTCACAAAATATCCCCAAAATATAAGTTCATTTATTGCTTGACATTAACCAATGTGCACAAAGAATCATCCATGTATTTGTCTTTTCCAAAGTGAGACATATAATATTCATTCACAAATAAATAATTTAATAATTGCTTATGAATTTCAAGATAAACCTGCTCACAAACTTAGACAAATACATTAGACCTTTAATCGTTTTGTCATTCAATTCACCACAGCACACCTAGGGGCCCAGATGCACTTTCAATCTCCCCATTTTTGGTGATTGATGACAACTCGATTAAAACTTTACAAAATAAATCGATTAAGCACAATATTAATTCTTAGATATAGTTAGAGCTCCCCCTCAATGTGTACTTTGAATGAAATATCAAAAAATTGGCCTCAAATGCCAAAAGCACATATTAGAACGACAACAATAGAGCTCCCCCTATATCTTAGAGTTAGTATAGTGCAAAAAGATATGTATGAAAAAAATTAAAACTGTGATGCATATGGCATGACAAGCACCCAACAATGAGAGGTGTGGGTTGTTTGGGCAGGGGCGGTCAGACCAGGGTTGCAGGCCGGTTAGACCGCCTCCCCCATTCAGCCTACAAAAACAATCATCAAAGAAACATGCATCACAAACTATCACAAATGTCACTTAAGATACATAAATAAGTTTTACACACCCAGTAGCACTCATACAAATACTCAAGTCCACAAGATAAAGTAGAGATTGATTTATTACAGACCAAGTCTCACTCTCAACTTACAGGGGTAGAGCGGTTAGACCGCCCCGTACAGAATAGCTACAAACACAAAGCTTTAATCCATCTCTTCTCCCCCTTTGTCATCAAACATCCATAAAGGGCCTAGAGAAGGAATTGTTGCTTCCCAATCACTATTGCTGCCACTGATCCCAAGTGTTGTCTCTGGTGTTTGGTTTTGCAACTAGGCACACACAAGAGAAACAAGGATATAAAAGAGCTATATATGGATGAATTTCAGAAATAAAGACGCGAGTGAATTTTCCATACCATAGGATGTGGCAGGCTGATCAAAGAATTCATGTGAAACACGTGTCGCCCACTCATCAGTTGATGGAGGAGGAACCCATGGAGGTGGGGCAGTAGTGTCACCTTCAAACATAGAATCAAAACTAGTAGGGGGTGGTGAAGGAGGAGCCGAGGAGGAAGATGCACCAATGTCTGATCCAAAGTTTCTCCCATACTGATTGTAAAGATCGGAGTTGAGGAAGGCATTCACCCTATCATCCACAGAGGCTATCTCAACCTCTGGAGGGGATGGTGAGATGGGAGACCTAGGTGGCTGACAACCAGCTTGATTGTGAAGAGCCTTCATTGTATCCCTCATCTTCTTATTCTTCTTCCTTTCATATTGCTGAGCAATTTCAATGTCTCTCTGTGTTTTACACATACCAAGGAAGATACTGATCAGCTTGCGAAGAGGAGACGTGTGTTTTTTCACTTCCTGCCAGGGGCGTTTATACCACCTCTCGGGGGCGGTTGAATCGCCCCAGGCTGATAAGCCTCCCAGCTGTGCGGCGCCTCCATTTCTTCAACGATTTCTTGCTCCTCTTGCTGATCATCCTGTGGAGAGGGCACCCTCACTGTCCTACTGGGTCTGGGTTGCAAAGGGCGATGCTTCGTGTCATTTGGATAAGCCCTTTATCTCACTTTCTTGATAATGTAGCTAATGTAGGGACCATAGCTACACAACCTTTGTGGATTTTCAGAGGAGTTCTTTATTTCTTGCCACGAATAGTCTCCAACATGAAATGGCGGCTCACCAGGCTTCATAGCCACCATCAAGTTTCTCTGAAAAGCAGTGATATCTGAGGTGTTGTGAAGGAACGAAGCGGCGAACCAGAGAGGGGGGGAGTGAATGGGAGCCGATAAAAATTCTTCTCGAAGGAGATGGATACTCCAACAAGACGAAGACGGCTTCCAACACATGTCTCCGACTCACTACCCCAGTCGGCCAAGTCCACGCAGCCACTGGAGTCTACTAAACCTAGGAACCAACTCCCAACCTCCAAAACCTGAGAACGCAGCGGAACACCGGTCAGACCGGTCCCTGCTGGTGAAACCTGGCGACTTCCACAGAATGGCTCCACACCGGTCAGGCCGGTGCAACACATCGGTCAGACCGGTCTCAGCCAGAAAGCCCCAAAACACCAAACAGGCCTACCGAGCTGCAAACAGACCCAAACTCGAAACAGCAGTGACACAGGACAACAGCGAACACACCAAAACGTTCACCCGAGCAAAAACCCAACAAGGGTTGCACCGGTCAGACCGGTTAGAGGCACTAGTCAGACCGGTGTGACCTGGGCTTCTCGGGATGAAAAGCACCCGCGGGTCAACACCCCCAAATCCAAGCCTAGATCTCCCGAATCGCTCCATGGACTTGAACAAGACTTTGGGGATATTAGGAACACCTCATGAGGAGTCCATAGCCAAATTTAATCCCACCAAAACTTGTCAAATCAAGAGGAATCGAAGAAATCCCGCCAAGAACTCCTCTAACCCTAGAACACCGAAAACCCCAAAATCGAGCCCCTTCACTCACGGATTTGGGAGGGGAATCAAAGGCAAAAGAACCACGAAGGGTTCACAAGAATTTCCCCCATCAAATCCCCAAGAGCATGGTCCCGAAAACACACCGAGAAAAGCACCAAGAGATGGCTCCGAAAATCACCACCAAGAACAACCGGGAACAACACAACAAAGACTTGAGGAACCACGCCGAATCATCTATAGATACCAAGGAGGTTCATACAAGGTCTAGCTTGCCGCTCGATCATCCAACCCTCTCACAAAATCTCACCATGAAGCTCTCAAGATGGTCCTATGGAAATCCTAAGAAAATAGGAAGGGAAAATAGGAAAGAAAATGAACTAGGGTTCCAAGAGATGGCTGCCATCCTCTCACCTCATGGGTTATATGCAGGCAACCAAAAGTCTAAAATGCCCTTAGTTAATAACTAGGGATACAAGCCCCTCAAGGGCGGTTTTGGAAGTCTTCAGATTTTCTCCATCGGACGGATGCCCGGCGACCGCACCCTGCTTAGCCTCGACGCAAGCCATGCGATCCCGACGTATGTTCTCCGCTTCGAAGATTCCGGACTGCGTCGTCGCACACCAGTCAGACCGATGCTCCTCACCGGTCAGACTGGTCTGGAGCTGCTGCAGCACCGTCTTCGGTTCTTCAGTCCTTGCTTTGTGGATCAACCAAGGAACCCAGTGGTTTTCTGGTGAACCACTGGATACCCAGCGAACTTGGTGTAGCCTCCGCCAATCGCCACTCATGACTCGGCTCCCACGTAGTCCAGGCTCGACCTTGGTTTTGAGGCTCAACCAAGAAACCGTCCATGACTTCATCTTGTTGTTCATGCCACCATGCGGCCCGCACTTAACCCCGCTGGCCACCGGGTCCCTCGAACGAAGCCTATTTGTCTTCTCCAAACCTGGAGGCCTCAAAGGCGACGACCTTTCGCGCTTGTTCTTCACCTGCACCAACACCAGTCAAGTCGCAACCTGCACCTGCAATACTTAGCCAAGAATCAGTCCACACAACGTTGTCAATCACTCATCACACAAGGAAGCGACCATCTACCGGTCCTCGAACCACACATGGTCCTCAATCTCCCCCTTGATGAGTGCATTGACAACACACACATTTGGTAATCCAAGAGAAAAGAAAAAGAAAAGAAACAAATAAAAATAAACTCCAACAAGCGATCGAAAGCCAAACAAAGGCAAAGAGCAAGATCACTTGAAGAAGACAAGTCTCGGACCCCTTAGGCAAGGGCAACACCTCGACACATCCGAGACAAAACTATGCTCAAGCAAAGAGCGCAAACCACTAAACCAAAGCTCGAAAAACCACAAAGATCTCCCCCTGCACACATGCAAGCTCCCCCTGAACCAATGCAACTCCTCCTGGATGAGTGCATGCAAAACACCACTTGAAAACAGGGCAGCTGCAACAACTCAGCCCTGACCGGTCAACACCACTGGTCATACCGGTGTGCAACATGTGAACAGGACCAGCACTCTGACCTGTCAGACCGGTGACCTCGACCGGTCAGACCGGTGCACACCAGAGCCCAAAAATGGCTCGAAACCACTTGAAAACCTTCTAAATGCGTCCAGCAAGCCATTTCAAGCTCATATTTCTCGCCCCCTGTTGGCAATGCATGAATCAAGCCAAAAAATGCTAAACTTTCAACCTAGAGCTTCTCAAATAGACAAAATTCAACATAGGATGCTACACATGTCCAAATGAGCAAGTTAGATACTCTATAGCTTCGTATTGACATCAACTACAAGATCACCAAGTTTCACAACCATTGGACGAAGCTAAGATGGATTTGGGCAATTTTGCGAAAAATGTACCTCTCATGAGCAAAGTCTTAAACATGATCAAAACATATCAAAATGGAAAAGCCACACAAACTTCATGCTAGGACAGCCATTCTAATCATAAGACCATCACAAACACCCACAAGCACCTCATGTCATGTCAAAGCCACCGAGCCATGTGCCTACTTCTATGTATGAGACTTCTCATTGGTAGACATCATGCAACGGTTTAGCACCCAAATTAAATTACATTAAGCATATATGACATGGGAGCACATTTTTCAAGCAATTTACACTTCATTTTCAGATTCATACTTGGTACATGAAATGTATTTGCGACAAAAAGGAACTTATACCCCTCCACAAGATAAAGCAAGAGGGCTAAACATTCATGATGGCAAATGAGCCTTTGGCTCCATATGATCAATAAGCTAGCTATCCAAGCACAAATTAAGCATAACCAGACCACTAAAGCATGTCAAGATCATATAAAGGCATTTACTCACAAGAGAGCATATACATGATATTTTTCAAAAACATAGCCTTTAACCATGGATATAAATCAAGATCATCAAGAGCTAAGACAAACTAACCATATCATACCAAACAAGGTCACAAAGACATAAATAGCATTCCATGGTGAACAATGTATATAGGAGAAGCTTTTCCAATCCAATGCATATGATACAAAATGCATGCAATCTAAGATACAAGGATGCCTATACATCATGTTACATATGCCATGCCAAATGCAAGAAATGCACAAAGGAAAGCTATACATATGCTACAAAGGAGCTCCCACACACCCAACTCAAGAAATCAAACACACACCAAGCTCCCCCCGCAAACGAGTGAAAGTTGCTTGATCTAGGGGTTTGGTGAAAATATCGGCTAGTTGGTCATGTGTGGGTACATGAATCAAAGCTATCTTTCCTTTCTCTATGTTGTCTCTCAGGAAATGATACCTCACTTCTATGTGCTTGGTTTTGGAATGGAGCACTAGGTTCTTTGCAACACTTATGGCACTGGTGCTATCACATTGAAGTGGGACATGGGTATACTCCTCACCAAAGTCACTCATGGTGTATGTGATCCAAAGGAGCTGAGAGCAACAACTAGCAGCGGAAACGTACTCTGCCTCGGTAGTGGATTGAGCAACACTCGACTGTTTGCGGGAAGACCAAGACACCAAAGAAGATCCCAAAAACTGGCAAGTCCCAGAAGTGGAGTTCCTATCCAACCGACACCCGGTAAAACCGCATCCGAAAAACCATGAAGCGCCAAAGAAGAGGACAATATCATCCGCATCCGAAAAGGCCGAAGTCGGGAGTGTGATGCAAGTACCTGAAAATTCGCTTCACCGCTTGCCGATGCGAAGTCCTCGGAGACGCTTGAAAACGAGCGCACAGACATACCGAGAACTGGATGTCCGACCTTGTTGCCGTCAAGTAGAGGAGTGACCCGATCATGCTCCGATACTCCTTCTGGTCCACGTGTTCACCTTCCTCGTCTGCATCAAGAGCTGTAGTCGTACTCATCGGCGTCGTCATAGCCTTGGAATCCCCCATCTTGAACTTCCGCACAATGTCCTTGGTGTACTTAGCTTGGTGCACAAATGTTCCTTCCTTTGATTGCTTGATTTGTAGCCCGAGGAAGAACTGCAACTCGCCCATCATGCTCATCTCAAATTCCCTGCTCATATCCTCTCGCAAACCTTGCAACAAGAGAGTTAGACGAGCCACCAAAGACAATATCATCCACGTACACACCGCACAATCGGATGTCTTTGCCCCGCCTATGTAGAAACAAGGTCTCGATTAACCTTTCCCATCTCAAAACCTCTCTCAAACAAGAACCCCCTCAACCTACCATACCAAGATCTAGGCGCCTGCTTCAACCCATAAAGCGCCTTCCTCAACTTGTACACCCGGTGGGGGTACTTCTCACTCTCAAACCCCGGTGGTTGCCTCACATACACTTCTTCCTCCAACACACCATTCAGGAAAGCACTCTTCACATCCATTTGGTGCAACTTGAACCCTTTAGCCACGGAGAAGGCTAGAAGGATCCTTATCGCCTCCAAATGGGCTACGGGAACAAAGGTCTCCTCGTAGTCGATCCCCTCCTTCTGACTGAACCTCTGAGCAACAAGCCTTGACTTGTTCCTCACCACTTCACCTTTCTCTCCCTCTTTGTTCTTCCACACCCACTTTGTACCAATCGGCTTACACCCTGGGGGAGGGTCAACCAATTCTCAAACCTATTCCTCTCAAAGTTCTCCAACTCCTCATGCATCGAATTAACCCAATTATGATCAGATAGTGCGTGTCCAATGTCTTTGGGCTCAAAAGTAGCAACAAATGCAGCATGAGCGAAATGAGAATTGTTTCGAACCCTCGACCGTGTAGTACGTTCATTCATGTCGCCGATGATCCTTGAAGCTGGGTGATCCACTTGTACTCACCGGGGAGGTTCTCGCCTTGATGCTACCTCCCCCTCAACTGTAGCTTCTCCTCGATCTTGATTCGTCGTCGTAGGTGTAGGAGAGGGTCCGTCTACCACCGTAGTCGAAGTAGTAGGTACATGTTCAGCCGGGGGCACCACACCACCATCTTCATCGTCCCCATGTTCATGCTCCTCCTCCTGAAAGATCTCCTCGCCAAGTTCATCATCACCTACACACTCAAAGACAAGCTGACTACGTGGTTGTGTCTCATCGAATGTTACCTCGCAAGTCTCCACGATTTGGTTAGTTTCAAGATTGAGCACACGATATGCTCTAGAATGAGATGCATAACAAAAGAAAATACCATCGATCGACCTAGCCTCAAACTTATCCAACTTCTTCCCTTTCTTCAGAATAAAGCACTTGCAACCAAAGACATGGAAGTGACTCACCTTGGGTGTGCGACTGTGCATCAACTCGTAGCATGTGTTTCTTCTTATGCACTATGAGGTAGATCCTGTTTGACACATAGCATGCGTTGTTCACCGCCTCAGCCCAGAACCTTCTCGGAGTCCTATGCTCATCAAGCATCGTCCGAGCCATCTCACACAAGGTCCTGTTCTTCCTTTCCACAACACCATTCTGGGGAGGCGTACACGGACAAGAAAACTGGTGTTCAAGACCAAAGTCATGGCAAAAGGTTTCAAAATGAGAGTTTCTAAATTCTGAGCCATTGTCACTGCGGATTGCTCGTATGGCATCTCCGTGCCTCTCATTCCTCAACCTCAAGACAAGATCTCGAACAAAACCAAATGTCTCCCCCTTATCCTCGAGAAAGAACACCCACGCATACCGAGAATAGTCGTCCACCACAACAAGGACATACCACTTCCCACCCGCTGATCGCACACAAGTTGGGACAACAAGGTCCATATGGAGCAGCTTGCATGGACGCTCAGTCATCACATCGGTGAGAGGCGGGTGAGAAGAGGCTACCAATGCCTACACGGAGCACAAACCAACTCTTTCTCAAGCCTCAACCGTGGCAATCCTCGGACCAAATTGAGTTTACTCAAGCGAGACAAAAGGTCAAAGCTCAAGTGACCCAACTTCCTATGCCACTTCCACAACTCACTCGAAGAACCAGCCAAGAAACAATGCTAACACCACAAGACTGAGAAAAATTAGCTCGAAACACCTGACCCTCGGGAACGACCAAACAGACAAGGTCCCCTCGAGAATCCAAAATCCGAGAACCACCAGGCCGAAACAACACCTCAAAACCCTCATCCAACAGTTGGGACACAGAAAGCAAATTGTATCCACGCTTGAGAGTGATCTTGTCACTCACCTTAATCTCACCTTCTAAAAGCACAAGCCCACGCCCATTGTCCCCAAAAGTGATGTACCTCTTCGTCACCACTAGGACGAGACTTGAGAACCACCCCTTGTCTCCGGTCATATGCCTCGAGCAACCGGAGTCAATCAACCAAATGTTCTTCAAGTCTCCCACCTGAAATTCAAAAACGAGCATGTGAGCGAACAAATGACTTAGCACTGGGGTTAGTACCAAAAGAGTAAAACCAGTGCCGAGCCATTTGCTTGAAAGTGGGGTTAGCACAAAGCAAACCATCTTTCCTACCAAAGCTACCTCCACGAACTCCACCACGGTAACCACCATGAGGGAACCAACCCTCTCTACCTGGAGGAGGACCAAAACCACGAAAGGAAGCCCGTGGACCGTCCCTCCTCTCCATATCAAAGCTATGGATCCTCCCATCCCCGTATTGAGCACGAGGGGGAGAACGCCTAGAAAACTGACCTCCGGCAAACTCTCCAGCCCAACCACCAGAACCACGACCTCCAGAACCAAACCTCGCACCTGTACGAGCACAAAACCCGAATTGCTTCCTGTCCAGGCCTGCACCGGTCTGACCGGTGCCCTTCACCGGTCTGACCGGTGTAGCCTGACCAGTAGCACCT
The DNA here is from genome assembly GCA_947561735.1 of Cenchrus americanus. Taxonomy (NCBI): domain Eukaryota; kingdom Viridiplantae; phylum Streptophyta; class Magnoliopsida; order Poales; family Poaceae; genus Cenchrus; species Cenchrus americanus. Next base: position 22,634,802 of record OX387241.1, on the reverse strand, counting down.
CCAACAGCCTTTCGCTCTCCCCAAGACGGAACTGTCCTCACACTCGCCTTAGCCCTAGGCATCTGCACACTAGGCTCAAGTACACCATCGGAAGGGTGGTACTTGTCCTTGTTAGCCCACTCCTTCGCCATTCTCTCCTCTCGCTTCCTCTTGAAGCAAAACTCATCCTTATGGCCATCTCTCCCACAATAGCCAGAATGGAACCTCACATGCTTAGGTTTCGGCTTGGGTTTGGGCTGCTCACTTGGTTTCTCTCCACTCGACTTCTCTACCGGTTTCTCCTCACTGGCCTTCTCACTTTCCTTCCCAAAGAACACTTTCCCGGAAGTGCTCACAAACTTAATAGACTTTTGGCAATCATTTGTTTGTGGGGGAAACACGGGTGGAGCTGGGGTTGTGTCTAGTCGGTTCCTAAGATGGTTAGGTTTAGAAGGGAAATCATTTTTGTGGTGGGTTTTTGGTGGCTCTAGAATGTTTTCTCCACTTCCCTCACCAACCTTGTTTGCCCCAAGTCCCTCACCATCCTGCCTCTTGAATGTCTCGATCATTATCCTCAACTGAGGCTCATGACCAGACAACCAACCGATCAACTTTCTCAACTCGTCATTCTCATCCTGTAAACGATCAACATAATGTGCAAGTTCCAAATTCTCCAAAGCATGCAATTCACATGTAGAGCAAGATGTAGGAATTGGTTCTTTCAACTTTGCCTCAAGAGAAACAGTGTAAGCATGCATCTCATCAATTTTAGCATGCAAAACAGGGCAAGAAGTGCAAGCACCTAGCAAAGCAGATCTAGACTTATGCTCAGCCACTTCAACCGTAAGCACATCTAGTTCCTCACACTTGGAGGCATGCTTTTCCTTAAATAAGGCAAGATCAGCAAGAAAAATAGAGCAATCATCACATTCAACATCATCAGAAACAATAGGTGAAGCTTTTAGAGAATCAATTTCCAGCTTAGCATCCAAATTCTATGTTTCTAGCTCAGCCACTCTAGTCCTAGCATCCTCGAGTGAAGCTCTAAGCTCTTTCCTCATTTTCTTAGCCTCTCTAAGCATGTCATCACGATTATCAAGCAACAAGCCAACCCGTTCATTCTCTTGATGCAAGAAGGGGAGTTCATCACGCACCTCGTCCTCGGAATCAGAGTCTGAGTCGCTTTGTGTGCTCTTCTTGCTGCCGGAGCTCAGCGCCATGGTGCAGAAACCGTCTCTAGCGAAGCAGCTCAGCCCGCTCAGGTTCTTGGACGACTTCCTGCTCTTGCGACGATCACCTTCATCTTCTCTGCTGCTTGAGCTCGAGGTGGAGTACGCGGAACTGGAGTCGACGTCACTCGCTCCAACCATCGCTCGAGCCTTGCCTCGGCTCTCCTTCTTCCTCGATTGTCACTTGTCCTTGTGCTTGTTCTTGTGCTTGCTCTTGTGGTCACGCCTCGACCGGTACTTGCCATCCGTTCTTGACTTGTGCTTGTAGCCATCCTTGTTCTCGACCTTCTCCGGGCAGTCGACGACGAAGTGTCCCGTCTTGCCGCACTGGAAGCACGTCCTCGTGTTCCTCCTCATGTTCACCCGGTTCTCGTGCAGCCTCTCGGACCTCCTCGTCAGCAACGCCAGCTCGTCCTCTCCAAGCACGTTGAACTCCTCATCTAGCATAGACATCAAAGAGGACAAAGAGAACATCCTAGAGGACGGGTTAGTGTTAGCCTTTCCTTTTGAACCACCAATGAGGGCAAGACTATGAGAGTCAGTCGGGCCCTCGAGCTTGGCTTTCATGCCCCTATCCACCTCAGCTGACTTGAGCTTCGAGAACAGCTCGTTCACCGTCAGAGTGTCATACTTCTCCGACTCCACAATGGCCTCGAACTTTCCACCCCAAATCGTACGATCCAAAGCGTACTTGACAGCTATATCGTAATCGTCGTACGGGAGCACGTCCACATTGGCCCTCATGTTGTTCACAACCACCGTGAACCTCTCAAACAAGGCATCGATGGACTCACCTGGGAGATGAGTGAAGTTCTCGTACTCTCTCTGGTAGGTCGCATACATCCGAGCCTGAACCTGTGCATTCCCAACATGAGCATCCTTCAACACAGACCAGATTCTACAAGCCAAGTGCTCGTTGTGCACCCGATCGAACTCAGGCTGACACAAAGCACGAAACAAGTAGTCGATCACCTTATTGTTGGCATTGAACATGTCCCTCGATCCTGGAGCAAGGAAGTTCATCGGCTAGACATAACCTGTGTCCACCGTGACATCCCAAAGGATCTGACCCTTTCCGCGGAGGAACGCTGCCATCCGCTTACTCCACATCTGGTAGTTCTTGCCAACGAAGTGTGGAGGACCCGAACCCCGTTCCTGGTACGCCATCCTTGGATCTTAGACTGGTTAGAGCCAATCAAGACCCGAACCGGCTCTGATACCACTTGAAGGACCGAAGCAGCGAACCAGAGAGGGAGGAGTGAATGGGAGCCGATAAAAATTCTTCTCGAAGGAGATGGATACTCCAACAAGACGAACACGGCTTCCAACACACGTCTCTGACTCACTACCCTAGTCGGCCAAGTCCACGCAGCCACTGGAGTGCTACTGAACCTAGGAACCAACTCCCAACCTCACAGACCCGAGAACGCAGCGGAACACCAAAACTCGAGTCCACTGACCAACACCGGTCAGACCGGTCCCTGCTGGTGAAACCTGGCGACTTCCACAGAATGGCTCCACACCGGTCAGGCTGGTGCAACACACCGGTCAGACCGGTCTCAGCCAGAAAGCCCCAAAACACCAAACAGGCCTACCGAGCTCCAAACTGACCCAAACTCGAAACAGCAGCAAAACAGGACAGCAGCGAACACACCCAAACATTCACCCGAGCAAAATCCCAACAAAGATTGCACTGGTCAGACCGGTGAGAGGCACTGGTCAAACCGGTGTGACCTGGGCTTCTCGGGATGAACAGCACCCGCGGGCCAACACCCCTAAATCCAAGCCAAGATCTCCCGAATCACTCCACGGACGTGAACAAGACTTTGGAGATATTAGGAACAACTCATGAGGAGTCCATAGCCAAGTTTAATCCCACCAAAACTTGTCAAATCAAGAGGAATCGAAGAAATCCCGCCAAGAACTCCTCTAACCCTAGAACACCGAAAACCCCAAAATCGAGCCCCTTAACTCACGGATTTGGGAGGGGAATCAAAGGCAAAAGAACCACGAAGGGTTCACACGAATTTCCCCCATCAAATCCCCAAGAGCAAGGTCCCGAAAACACACCGAGAAAACCACCAAGAGAGGGCTCCGAAAATCACCACCATGAACAACCGGGAACAACACAACAAAGCCTTGAGGAACCACGCCGAATCATCTATACATACCAAGGTGGTTCATACAAGGTCTAGCTTACTGCCCGATCATCCAACCCTCTCACAAAATCTCACCATGAAGCTCTCAAGCTGGTCCTATGGAAATCCTAAGAAAATAAGAAGGGAAAATAGGAAAGCAAATGAACTATGGTTCCAAGAGATGGCTACCATCCTCTCACCTCATGGGTTATATGGAGGCAACCGAAAGTCTAAAACGCCCTTACTTAATAACTAGGGATACAAGCCCCTCAAGGGCGGTTTTGGAAGTCTTCAGATTTTCTCCATCGGACGGATGCCCGGTGACCGCACCCTGCTTAGCCTCGACGCAAGCCATGCAATCCCGACGCGTGTCCTCTGCTTCGAAGATTTCGGACTGTGTCGTCGCACACCGGTGAGACTGGTGCTCCTCACCGGTCAGACCGGTACCCACCGGTCAGACCGGTCTAGAGCTGTTGTAGAACCGTCTTCGGTTCTTCAGTCTTGGCTTTGTGGATCAACCAAGGAACCCAGTGGTTTTCTGGTGAACCACTGGAAACCCTGCGAACTCGGTGTAGCCTCCGCCAATCGCCACTCATGACTCGCTCCCACGTAGTCCCGGCTCGACCTTGGTTTTGAGGCTCAACCAAGAAACCGCCCATGACATCATCTTGCTATTCATGCCACCATGCGGCCCTGACTTAACCCCACTAGCCACCGGGTCCCTCGAACGAAGCCTACTTGTCTTCTCCACACCTGGAGGCCTCATCGGCGACGACCTTTCACGCTTGTTCTTCTCCTGCACCAACACCAGTCAAGCCGCAACCTGCACCTGCAATACTTAGCCAAGAATCAGTCCACACAACGTTGTCAATCACTCATCACACAAGGAAGCGACCATCCACCGGTCCTCGAACCACACATGGTCCTCGTGTTACCATCCCTAGGAGTGAGGGTCTTTCTGAATAAACAGTTGAGGATAGAATAATATGTATATAGGCCCTTCACATGTCCCTGTTGACGGTGTATTTTGGTACACCAAGCATGTTCATTACACTTTGGTTTGGATTTGATTATGGAACTAACCTACCACTAGGCACACTAATCATATAACAACTTCATCTATGTGCATGCATTTAAAAGTGTTATGTTTATGTAGGAAAAACATGGACATAAAGGACGGATTCGCAACAAGTTCAAAGGAGCATTTACGGAGTCTTGTTCGTGTTCATGAGCTTGATGAAATCACTTCCAATGGTGGCAAGGACCGAAGTGCTAGGAAGGAACACCCCCGGAGATTGAAGCGTAAAAGACTGAACTTCATGCGCGGAGAACATCCATCTTGGACGCGAGGATGACATCGTCAAAATCATGCAAGTGGAGGGGGCAAAGTGCATAATCACCTGAGGACCCACGAGAGAGAAGGGGCGACCGAACCGGGCCGAAGTGGGCTCGGGCCCGTCGGCCCCGTGCCGGCCGGCCCGGCCCCCCGGCCGGCCCCAGCCCAATTCTAGCGTCGGTTCGGCCCCTCTTTCCTTCCACCCGAAGGATCTTCAACCCTAAAACCCTGGAGGTGCCGCCATTCGACAAGGGGAGAGCCATTCGCACCAGGAGGCCATCCACAAGCTAGAGAGAGAGGAGGGAGATCTCCGGAGGGAGGTCAACCACCTCGAAGGAAGCACCCACAAGTGGAGAAGAAGGAAGACACCGTCGGAAGGGAAACCATGATCAACGGTGCTATGCCTAGCACCTTGATGGGGTAATCTCCTTATTCGTCCATGGGTTGTAATCGATCTTGAGATGTAATCGTACTTTGTCGGATTATCTATCTATCATCTTGTGTTGAATATACTTTAATGCTTAAGGTTAGCTACCATGCCGTAAAGGGAGTAGAGCTCCAATGCTTCCTTGGATCCATTCAATACGCTGTGTCCATCATAGGTCTAGTCATGAATACCTTCGCGTAGTGACAGTACGAGAGGAGGGAAAGGGCGAAACTGTGGTCACAACCCCGATAGATTAGATTGGTTTTCATGTCTTTAAGCGATTGCACGCTCTAGTATCGTAGACCCTTGGGCGAGTGTCTCCTATCTTGATTGCTTAATTGTTCTCTCTAGTGTAGTTTAGTTGTTTTCTAGTTTAATCATAGTTAGGGTTTGAGCAGCTAGAGTGTAAAGGTGGATCGAACGCTTGTAATCCCCTTGCTCCGCGGATTGACAAGAAACTTGGGAATCCCGTGGTGAAAAAGGTGTGGGGTCCGTACGCTTGCGGATCGTAGAGGGATATGTCTTTTATCCGTCAACAAGCCCCTTTTTCTAGCGCCATTGCCGGGGAGCAAGCTAGTTTACATCATTTGGTTTGCATTTAACTTAGTTTCATATTTAGTTTATCTTTTATTTGCTATATCTAACATATATTATCTAGAAAACCGCTTTGTTTGTTTTTGTTTTTTTTGTTTTTATCTTGTTGTCTAGATGGCGTTCGTCAATCAACCCATGGAAGAACCAGAGAAATCACTAAGGGGTTACGCTAGCCCTCGATGTGAAGACATAAAGTACAAGAGTCGGATTCAAAGCTCGAAGCAACCAAGTATGAGATTAAATCCAAGATCATCGAGATGGTGGCGGCAAACCCGTTTGAAGAGATGGTTACGGAGAACCCATATAGACACATAAGGAATTTCACGACGCTATGCAACACGGTGCGTCAAGAAGGAGTTCCCGATGAATGGTTCAAATGGAATCTCTTTCCCTACTCACTTGCCGTTAATGCAAAGACATGGTACTCGTTTGCGTCCTTTGAAGTTGAAGGCAATTGGAACAAGTTGACAATGAAGTTTTGCGAGAAGTTCTTTCCAATTAGAAAGGTTCAACATCTAATGAGGCAAGTGATCACTTTCATGCAAGGAGAAGAGGAAGGGATAGACCAAGCTTGGGATAGGTTTAATGAGTTAATCGAACAAGGACCAAGACTCGGCTTCTCTAGTGATGTACTCTTGCATACATTTTTCTTTTCCCTAACCCCTAGTTGCATGCAACACGTCCAAATGTGTACAGGTGGGGATCTCATGGAGAAAACACTCACGGAAGCCGCCCAACTTCTACAAAAAATTAGTAAACCGGCTGCCATGCGAAGAGATTGGGAAACAAGACATGCGGAAGAGCCGGAATATAATTCAAAGAAGAAATGTGCTGAATTTTCTAGAGAGGCAACCCCGGAAGTCACAAAAGAGGAGCCAATCCCGGAAAAGCTTGAAGAAGAACACATCAAGTCAAGAACTACCGCGAGCGTTGACTTCGCCGCATCGAATGAAACAAATAAGAGAAGCATGTCAAGCGCGAAGCCACTAAGGGAGTTCGAACCAATGGATTGGGTTCCTATCGATTACGGAGAAGTATTCGACAAGAGAAGACCGTTCCCTAATCAAAAGGGGATGGCGAGAGCATTGGAAGTGGATTTCCCACCGGAAAAGAAAGTGGAAGATTCATACGACCTTGAAACCACCGGTGAGATCTTTCAAAAACTCTTTGGAGATGATGAAGTGGATCCGGAACACATAGCCGAGGTGAAGAGAATCATGGGGATCAAGCCCGAAGCGTCACCATACGCTCGCCTCGCCGAAATTTACGTGATAGGATCTGAAGAAGAAGAGAAGATGGCACCACGCTTGAGTTGCGAGATCAACGGAGTTCAATACAAAGCTTTATGCGAAATCGGAGCCCAAGTAAGTGTCCTATCTTCTAAAATTTACGATAAAGTTCAAGACCACAACCTAGACTTCGCTCCAACATCAACGAAATTAATTATGGGAGATGGTAGAACTATTAAAGCTCTAGGTATTGCTTGCAACATGAAAGTAAAAATCTCTGGAAAATGTATACCAACCGATTTCTTTGTTATCGATGCTTACCATAGTAATCATGATCACATAATCCTAGGTAGGCCCTTTCTTAAGTTGGTTGATGCTGTGTTGGATGCCGGAGAAGGCAAAGTAACAATGAACCTTAATGGAACAAAGTACACATATAATTTTCTTCGCGTATCTAAACACCCTACACCCTTTCCTCCCGAAGAAGAAGTAAGGAGATAGATAGTCTTTGTTTTGTTGAAACCCTTAGGGGGCGCTGCAAAGAGCGATGGAAAATCAAATTAGTAATCAACAAGATGAAGAACTAGAAGAAGCAACGAAAGGCTTAGAACCACATGATGGAAGCGTGGAGGAAGGAAAATTTGAGGACATAGGAGAAATAAAACCCGAGGAGCCACAAGTGCCCGAGGTAGACCTTAAACCTTTGCTCAAAGGATTAAAATATGAATTTTTGGGCCCAGACAAGACTTATCCAGTCGTCGTGAGCGACGAGTTGAGTCCCGAAGAAAAAGAGAAGTTGCTGATTTTATTGAAAAACATAGGAAAGTGATTGGATATTCGATTAATGATCTCAAAGGTATTAGCCTAGCCTTTTGCACTCATCGCATACCAATGGAAGACCAATGTAAGCCTGTAGTGGACCACCAAAGGAGGCTAACTCATGCCATGCGAGAGGTAGTAAAGAAGGAATTCATCAAGTTACTTGATGCAGGAATCATCTACCCGGTTCCGCATAGCGAGTGGGTGAGCCCGGTACATTGTGTACCAAAGAAAGGAGGTTTAACCGTGGTGAAGAATGAGAAGAACAAGTTGATACCGCAAAGAACCATGACCGGGTGGCGAATGTGTATCAATTATCATAAACTTAACAAAGCGACGAAGAAAGATCACTTCCCCCTACCGTTCATTGACGAAATGCTCGAGAGATTAGCAAACCACGCTTATTTTTGCTTTCTCGATGGGTACTTGGGGTTCATGCAAATCCCCATTCACCCGGACGATCAACACAAAACAACGTTTACATGCCCTTACGGAATGTTTGCATATAGAAGGATGCCCTTCGGTCTATGCAATGCTCTGGCCTCTTTTCAACATTGCATGATGGCCGTATTCTCAGAATTCATCGAAGAAATTGTCGAGGTGTTCATGAATGATTTTTCCGTTTATGGGAAGACGTTCATGGATTGCTTGGCAAACTTGGATAAGGTCCTCATGAGGTGTGCGGAGGTAGACTTGGTGTTAAATTGGGAAAAGTGCCACTTCATGGTTAAGCAAGGCATAGTGCTCGGACATGTTATATCCGAGAGAGGCATTGAAGTGGACAAGGCTAAAGTAGAGACGGTTGAGCAACTCCCACCTCCGATGGATGTTAAGTCCTTAAGGAGCTTTCTAGGCCATGCTGGATTTTATAGAAGATTTATTAAGGACTTCTCAAAGATCACTAAGCCTTTAACGCATCTCCTTCAAAAGGATGTGGATTTTAACTTTGATGAGAAGTGCCTAGCGGCATTCCGGACCTTGAAAAGTGTGTTGGTGAGTGCTCCGATTATTCAACCTCCGGATTGGAGCCAACCTTTCGAGATCATGTGTGACGCAAGTGACTACGCCGTAGGTGCGGTTTTGGGTCAAAGAAAGGAAGGCCGAGTTCACGCCGTTAACTACGCTAGCAAAACTCTTAATGCGGCACAATTGAACTATGCCACTACGGAAAAGAAGTTGCTAGCGGTGGTATTCGCTTTCGAAAAATTCAGATCTTACATCATGAACTCGAAGGTCATTGTTTACACCGATCACGCAGCCATCAAGTATCTCTTAGCTAAGAAGGAAGCTAAACCACGTTTGATTCGTTGGATCCTTCTTCTCCAAGAATTTGATGTTGAAAATCGTGATAAAAAGGGGGTGGAGAATGTTGTGCCCGATCATTTGTCTAGGATGAATCATGGACAAGATGATAAATAGCCCATAGAAGATAAGATGATAGATGACCACCTCTATCGAGTGCTCGATAAAGACACTTGGATGATCGATATCATTCGAGCGATTCGGAAGATGCCTCTCAATCATCTAGATAAAAACTCCCAAAAGAAGATAATCTCCGAAAGTAGGAAATACTTTTGGGATGCACCATACCTCTTCAAACTTGGCAATGATGGAGTTATGAGAAGATGTGTGCCAAGAGAAGAGAGGGTAGAAATTCTGAGGAAGTGCCACTCGGCGGAGTACGGTGGACACTATAGCCATTTTCGAACCCAAGCAAAAGTATGGTTGAGTGGATTCCATTGGCCGAAGATGCATGAAGATACTAAAAGATATGTTGCATCATGCCCCGAATGCCAAAGAACCGGAAACATCTCTCAAAGAAATTCTATGCCCTTGAATTACAATCTACAAATCGATTTATTCGATGTATGGGGTATAGACTTCATGGGGCCTTTCAAAAACTCATGTGGATATGAGTATATTCTAGTCATGGTTGATTATGTATCCAAATGGGTAGAGGCTATGCCATGTCGTAAAGCTTCCACGGAGGAGTCAATTACTATGATCAAGAACGTGATTTTTCCTCGTTTCGGTACACCGAGAATCTTGATAAGCGATGGAGGAACTCACTTCACCAGGAAGAATTTCAAAACGTGCTTGTCCAATTTGGGGATTGAACATAGGGTCTCTACGGCCTATCACCTACAAACCAACGGACAAGCGGAAACGTCAAATAGGCAATTAAAAAGCATCCTCAACAAAACCATAGAGAAGGGAGGCAAAGATTGGTCGAAGAAAGACGGAGCTTTGTGGGCTTATCGAACGGCGTTTAATACACCGATAGGTATGACCCCTTATCAATTCGTCTATGGTAAGTCTTGCCACCTTCCGGTTGAGTTGGAACACAAAGCCTATTGGGCGATTAAAGAGATGAACCTCGATCTCGATGCCGCGGTAGTGAAACGAAGAATCCAAATAAGCGAGCTAGAAGAGATGAGGTTGAAAGCATATGAAAATGCAAGCATATACAAGGAGAGAATCAAAAGGTGGTATGATAAAAGATTGAAAAAGAAAGAGTTTAAAGAAGGAGATAAGATCCTCCTCTACAATTCGAGGTTTATAACCTTCGGAAAGGGGAAATTGCAAAGCAAGTGGGATGAACCTTATGTTGTGCATTCGGTGCTCTCCAACAGAGCGGTAACCATTATGGATATAAAAGGTGATCAATTTATGGTCAATGGTCAACGACTTAAGGTTTACTACGAACCCGACGTTGTGCCCCTTCACCATGTTGATGTCTTCACCATGGAAGAAGAGCCTGAACGTCCCACCTAGGACGAAAAACAAGGCATGAATTTCTGTAAATAGTTTTTCTTTTAATTTTCTGGAGTTTCTCGCGAAGATTTACTGGGCCAACTTTTTCCCATGGGCTAAGGAGGCAAAAAAAGGGCGGTGCACGAAAAACCGGACCGACCCGGCCCCCGAGACAGGGTGGGCCAGCCGGCCCGGTCCGACCGGCCCAGGTGGGTCCTGGTGGCGGTTGATCCCAGTTTTTGCCCGAATTGCTCCTTTCCGACTTCCTTCTTCGGTCAGAAATTTTTAAGGGAAGTTTAAAAAAGGAAAATGAGGTTCCTAGGGTTTTCCTCTTCGGACTATTTATTTGGCCGAATTGGGAGCTCGGGAATCAATCCCATCGAGCAATATTTTGCACCCACGCAGCAGCCATTGTGTCCCCGAGGAGCTTAGAGTTGAAGAAAGGAGCCAAGGAGCCATCGATGGAGGAGGCGAAGTGATGCGAGCTCAAGCTACCCGTCGAGATCAAGAGGACCGCCCGCATCCATTGCGGAGGGCGTGTCCCGACCGGAGCTATCGCATCTCGCAACACCGTCGAAGGAGAGAAGGTCCCTACGCCCGTTCGAAGGTCGGCATGCATCCAAGGAATGAAGCGGAAGGACTACAAGGAGGTGTCGCCCGAGCCTAAGGACTATGGGGGTAGCGACTACTCTGACGATCGTAGCCTGAGCTCGTGGGCGGCCGCCAGAAGAGATGATAACGATCTTTACATTTGGGATGAGGTGCCCAAGGAGAAGACTCCCGAAGGCCCCAACGGCGGCGACAACGGCGGCGACGACGGTGGCAACGACGACGGCGATGACAGCGGAGACCCTGGTAATGATGACCCGTTCGGATTGCATCCGATGTGTTGTGCGGCTTGCCGTCACTCCATCTCGGATCTCTACGCAACGGTCGACGAATGTTTCCAAGCCATGGAGGCGATGAGGCAGCATATGGAGGATTTGGAGTGCGTAGTCAAAGACGACTACAAGTTCCTAAACCGAAATGTGCGCAAACTTTTTGGCATGGTAGGGAACATGAGAGGCAAGTGGTGCAATAGTTGTGGGAAGTACCACTAGGTTTAGTTTTTCCCTTAGGAATTTTGTAAGATACGATGAGGACGTCGTATGTTTTTAGTGTGGGGGAGAGCTAGCTAGCTAGCCTTAGCTTCTGAGCTTCAAGTTTAGTTTAGTTCGGTTTAGTCTTCGAGAGAGTCTTAAAGTTTAAAGAGTCTTTAGTTTTCGAGTGTGTTTTTTAATTTTTGCAAGTTTGAAATGTCTTAAATTAGTGTTGAGTCAAAGAAAATCAAATAAAAAGAGTCTTTATATATTTTGTGCCTTGTGTGATGCTTATCTTTATTCACTTGTTTGTTTATCTTTGAATTCTTGATATATGAACATAAGTGTGTGGTTCGGAAACCGTTTACCGTGGTGCTTAGTGGAATTGCTACTACTTAAAGTACCCATACCACACTTCGATCTTGAGCGTCACATGATAGTTGTGCTATGTTCAATGCTAAAAGTTAGACGATTTCAGTTCTGAAAATTATCTAAAAAACCTTGTAATAAAGGTTAGCAAAACCTCTTTTTCCAAGTTGAGAGTAAGAAAAAATCCTATACAAAGCCAATTTATTTTTTTTGCTCCACCATAAGTGTGATTAGCATGATGAGTTGGGCTAGGATCCTTCTCTCTTGAGTGTTTTAATTTCGAGCAATGATCATGTTCTTATGCTTATCTTTTGTTGCTAGCCTCGTCATGCATTCGGTAACGTGAGTTTCACATTGGAACTCCCGTACATCGCCGAATTCCATACCCAACCCTATACATCTCTTTTGCACATCGCATTCCTTGAACACAACCTACTTTCAAAGTTTCGTCTCGTCTCTAGCATGGTTTATTTAAAATTTCAGATTGTGTGCATGCAAGAAAGAGAGGAGTTGAGAGCTTTGAAAAGTTGTCAAGAGAGGGAAAAATAAAGAGAAAAGTATGAGTATGGAAAAGAAAGAAAGAAAGAAAAAATATAGAAAAGTAAAGAAAGAGAAAAATATGAGAATGAAAAAGAAGAGAAAGAGAAAAGAGGAGTGGCAAGAAGGATATGAGAGGGATGAATAAAGTTAAAGAAAAATAAAGTGCAAGGAAGGATGTCACGTTGTTGAGAGACGTAACTTTCACTCTTTTTCCAACCATGTGCAATCCGACAACGAGGACGTCATCGGTGCCTCGTAGTCATAGTTTTCTTTTGCCCTTGCACATGTCCACCATTCTAAATCTTCTCATCCTTGATATCCCTACATATGGTTAATTCTCATGATCATTGGATTTGAAAGGTAAACAACCATTAGAGGAAGTTCTCAGTTTTACAATACTTGTGTTGATTGCACTAGCCTTACCTATAGCTCCACTTTACATGTTATATGAGAGACTTATGGGAGGTGAGAGTTTTATAAATTTGGTTTAGGATAGCCACCTCATATGAGTGACTTGAGAAAGCTTGGAGAAAGATTTTTGTCTAATACTTGTTGTGGGAAGTTTGTTTGAAAATCATAAAAACCCTCTGATGGAAGCAAAGAAGTAAGCATGGCTGAGATTGAAGGCTTCAGGTAAAGAGTTTGAGTTGTGGGGTAAATCTTGACATGGTAAAGATTCTAAACTCCCATGTTTATGTTTGATGATCATTACTTTATGTTTATGTATTAAATACAAAAGGATTGACTAACTTGTGAAGAAGGATTAGCGATACACGATTACAACACTTTGAACGAAGTTCTTTTACGAGTACTTGCTCGAGGACGAGCAAGAGCTAAGCGTGGGGGAGATGTGGACGGTGTATTTTGGTACACCAAGCATGTTCATTACACTTTGGTTTGGATTTGATTATGGAACTAACCCACCACTAGGCACACTAATCATGTAACAAGTTCATCTATGTGCATGCATTTGGAAGTGTTATGTTTATGTAGGAAAAACATGGACATAAAGGACGGATTCGCAACAAGTTTAAAGGAGCATTTACGGAGTCTTGTTCGTGTTCATGAGCTTGATGAAATCACTTCCAATGGTGGCAAGGACAGAAGTGCTAGGAAGGAACACCCTCGGGGATTGAAGCGTAAAAGACCGAAATTCATGCGCGGAGAACCTCCATCTTGGACGCGAGGATGACATCGTCAAAATCATGCAAGTGGAGGGGGCCAAGTGCATAATCACTTGAGGACCCACGGGAGCAAAGGGGCGACCGAACCGGGCCAAATTGGGCCTGGGCCGGCCGGCCCGGCCCGGTGGCGGACGGCCGGGCCCCGGCCGCCCGCCATTCCGGGTGTCGGTTCGGCCCCCCTTTCCTTGCACTCGAAGAATCTTCAACACTAAAACCGTGGAGGCGCCACCATTCAACAAGGGGAGAGCCATTCGCACCAGGAGGCCATCCACAAGCTAGAGAGAGTGGAGGGAGATCTCCGGAGGGAGGTGTCGAGGACCATGGGGAGCGTCCCCTTGATGGTTTATCGTTCTGGGTTTAGGTCGGTGGATGACCGCTCCTTAGTGATGAGTGATTGACAACGGGTGTTGGGACCGACTCTTGGCTTAGTGCGCAGGTGTAGGCCGCGGCCTAGTTCGTGTTGTTGCGGGTGAAGAACGGGCGCGAAAGGTCTTCGGCCTTGAGGGGCCTCCGGGAGATGGAGAGACAACTAGGCTCGGTTCGAGGGACCCGGTGGACGGCGGGATCGGGTGCGGGCCACATGGTGGCGACACAAGCAAGACGAAGTCATGAACAAGTGAGCCGGTGCACGGTGGCGGTCAAGTCAAGTGGTTTGGCGGGAGGCCGGACCGGGCACGCGGGGTTTGGTGGTTGGCCCACAAAACCACCGGCGGACGGTTTCTTGGTTCGGGCCTCAAAACCAAGTCCGAGGGCCCAACACGACGGAGACGGGATCCGGGCGTGTCGGGAAGCTTCGAAGCGGAGGACACGCGGCGGGATCGCATGGCTTGCGTCGGGAGGACGCGGGGGTGCGGCGAAGGCGTGGCCGTCCGATGGCAAGACCCACAAACATTACCAAAATGCCCCTACGTGGGTTGTATCGCCAGTAGTGTAGTTAGGGGTAGTCGAGTCATTTACCACTCCGGCGGGACCTGATATATAAGCCTGGAGTGTGTGTGTTGATGGCTCTTGCTCTCTCTCCGCGACTTAGGGTTTCATTTCCCCCCTTCTCTTTCTCATTTTCGTAGCCATTTTTCTTCCTATTTTCTCTAGGCTAGCATGAGAGCTTCATGAGAGATTTGTTGAGAGGGATGGATGCTAGGGCGGCATGCTAGACCTTGTGAATCTTTCCTGGTTTGTATAGAAGATTCGGGGTTGTTTTTCGTGCCTTTTTGTGCCTATTTTCGTGCCTTTGTTCTCGGTGTGATTCCGCGGATTTGAGTGAGTTTCTTCCGGATTTCTTTGAGGGAAACATGGATAGATGTCTTGTGCATCTTTGTGCTTGATCTTGTGCCCTCAAACGCCGGAAACTACTTCGATTCGTGAGTTTTCGTTCGGTGCTCTAGGTTTTGGTGGTGCTCAAAGGATTCGCGATTCCCGGTGATTTAGGGAGTTAGGAGGCAAGATTTTTGGGCTATAGCATCCTTGTGTGACGCTTTTCAAGTACCCAAACCCTTGTCTCCACAGGCTTCAACCGTTTGGGAAATCCGATGATGATTTGGGGGAGTTGACTTTCGAGGTTGGGCATTTTTCTCGTTCGTCCGAGCCTCGCGGACGGTCCCGCGCCTCTGGCGGACGGTCCGCGCGGGTCCGAGTTCATCCCATGTTCTTCGTGTTCTTGCTCGTCCTTTGTTTCGATCCGTTGTGATTTTGGTTTTTGGTTGGACGAAGTTTCGGACGGTCCGCGGTGTCGGGCGGACGGTCCGCGGTGCTAGGCGGACGGTCCGCGTGCTCCCCGCGGACGGTCCGTGACACGCGGGTGTCTTTGGGTCGTTCGTGTAAATTAACGGACGGTCCGCGGCTAAGGCCGGACGGTCCGCGGCCGGGTGCGGACGGTCCGCGATACCCGGCCGGACGGTCCGCGCGGCTCTTGTGGACGGTCCGCCTCCCTTTCGCGGACGGTCCGCCGCAGCTCGTGTGCTTTGCTTCTTGGTTCGATTCCTTCCTCCCTTTCTAGTGCTTCCGCGTGTGCTTTGAGGAATCGTTCCTAAGGCTAGAGGTTGATCCATAACCTCGTGGTCTTGGCGATTGGTGCGTGATTCGATCCATCGCTCGTGTGTGACCGGGATTTGAGTAGGACATAGGCCGGGTTCTTTGGGAAGAATTTTTACCGGCTCCTATTCACTCCCCCCTCTCTAGTCGCCATCTGATCCTTCAATTGGTATCAAAGCTTGGTGCCGGATTCTTTGCGACTTTGACAAGTCTCGAATCCTAAGATGGCGTACGTTGAGCGGGGCGGTCCGCCGCACTTCGATGGCAAGGGTTACCACAAGTGGGCGGCTCGTATGATGATCTTTCTTCGAGGAAAGCTGTTGGATTTTATTGTGCTTGACAAGACCTATGCTATTCCGGTCAACATCCATACTCTTATGGTGACCGATGCCGATGCCAAGGCCAAGTATGAGGCTAATGCAAAAGCCGTTGATCACTTGTGCCGGAGCTTGTGTGATCCAGAGTTTGAGCGTGTTCGCCATTTGAGTCTTGCTTGGCAAATTTGGGATAAGTTGTTGGTTGCTCACGGTGGTGATAACCATGTGAAGGCTCGCCTCTTTGTCTCTTACCGGATGCAATATGAGAATTTCACTCCACTTCCCGGCGAGGACATTGATGCGATGTTTCAGAGGTTCACCGCCATCGTGAACAACATGAAGGCAAATGTTGAGGATTTTCCGTATTCCGAGCATGATCAGGCTTTGAAGCTCTTGCATGTCTTGGATCCAAATGTTTGGGGTGCTAAGGTTGAGGCCATCAAGGAGTCTGGGAATTATTTGACTATTGAGTTGGATGACCTCTTTTCTAAGCTCAAGTCGGCTGAGGTTGACAGGAAGTTGCTATCCAAGCATGAGGGCTCGACTGACCATAGTCTTGCTCTTGTGGGAGGATCAAAGGGCAAATCTAACCCTTCCTGTCGACAGTTTTCTTTGTCCTCTCTTATGTCCATTCCAGATGAGGAGTTTGATGTGCTGGGCGAGGAGGAGCTGGCCTTGCTCTCAAGAAGATTTGAACGACTACACGAGAGTCGGAGGAACGCAAGGCGGAGCTCAGGGACGTGCTACAAGTGTGGCAAGCGTGGCCACTTCATCGCCGAGTGCCCGGAAGCGGAGGAGAACAAGTACAAGGTGAACGAGTACAAGGCGCACCCGAGGCGTGAAGACAAGTACTCCTCCAAGGGCAAGCACTTCAACAAGTCCAAGAGCAAGGACAAGGACAAGCGGCGACCGAGCAAGAGCACCTACAAGAAGAACAAGGCAAGAGCGATGGTGGCCGGTGCGAGCGACGTCGACTCAAGCTCAAGCGAGGAGCAGTCAAGCTCAAGCAGCGAAGATGAAGACGCCGGGAGGCGCAGTGGCAAGAAGAGTGCAAGCCGGAACCTCAGCGGGCTGAGCTGTGTGGCGCTCGAGGGCTTTTGTGGCATGGCCCATAGCTCGAGCAGCAAGAAGAGTGTGAAGGAGGACAGCGACTCCGACTCGGAGGATGAGGTAAACCGTGATCCCGACTCTTTGCTTGCTGAGATTGCTAGGTTGAATGGTTTGCTTGATAATCGTGATAGTGTGCTGAGAGATGCCAAAAAGATGAGGAAAGATCTTAGGGCTCAGCTTGAGAATGCTAGTGAGAAAGTAGGAGAGTTAGAGTCAAAATTGCTTGAATTGAAACTTGAGAATGACTCTTTGAAACTTGCTCCTACTACTCCCGATGATGTTGAATGTGTTGAATGTGATGCTTGGTTGAATGAGATCAAAATGCTTAATGAGAAGAATGCTTCTATTTTGGCTCAACTAGATGCTCTTAGGACTGAACATGATGAGCTTAAGGCTAGACCTACTTTGCTTGGTGCTTGCAAATCATGTCCTACTATGCATGCTAAGCTTGTTGATGCTCGCTCTACTATTAGCTCTTTGGAAGCATCTTTGAAATCTCCTGTTGCAAATGCATGCTCTAGCTGTGATGAAGTCACTTTGCGTAATCTTGAGCTTACTTCCCGGTTGGATGTCATCTATGAGGAGAATGACTATTTGAGGAAAGTGTTGGGTTGGTTGTCTGGGCAGGAACCTCAATTGAAAATCATGATTGAGGAGTTCAAGAGGGCTGATGGTCGTGGTTTGGGTTTTGAGAAGTTGGGTGAGAAAGTGGGAGAGAACAGTGGGGAGAGTGTGTACGAGAAGTGTGTTGAGTCAAACCCCGGGTTTGAGGTGATCGGAGAGATCCAAGTCCCACTCCCAAAAGCACCCAAGAACTCTTTCACACCAAAACCCAACCACCTTTGCAACAAGCTTGACACAACCCAAGATCCACCCAAATTCCCACCTAAGACAAATGATTTCCGAAACCAGTGAAGTTTGTGGGTGAGAAGGGTGAGAAGCCTAGAGAGAAGCCGAGCCAAAACCAAAACCCATCCCCTTCGGGTGTGAGTATTGTGGCAAGGAGAGGCATCTTGCGAATTTTGCTACAAGAGGAAGAGGGATGAGAGGCTTGCTAGGGAGCAAGCAAACCGGGACGAGTATCGCCGGCCCTCGCGGTATTCCCCGAGCCTAGAGTGCCACTTCCACGGGGTGTGGGAAGTGTGAGGAGTGTTGGCGGTGTTCCCACGGAGAGGTGGTGGTGGTGAGAGGTTTGTCGGGGAGAGATGATGGTGTGCGTGCTTTGGTGAGAGGTTTGGTCGGGCTCGTGGTGGTTTTGTTGGACGTCCTCCTACTCGTCCTCGGTACGGGTTTAGGGGAGATGATCGCAGCTTTGGGTTCCGGAGGAACTACGGACCACGTTTTCCCCCTCGTGGTGCTCGTACTCCTCCCATGGGACATGGGAAGTTTGGTGGCAAGGGAGTGATGTTTGCTAACCCCTCTTTTGAGCAGATGGCTCGACACCGGTTTAACTTTCTCTCGTGCTAACCCCGGTGTCGAGTCGCTAGCTCATTCTCGTTCTTGTTTCGACGCGGGCAGGGGAGGCTTGGAGAACATTTGGTTGATCGACTCCGGTGTTCTCGACACATGACCGGAGATAAGAAGTGGTTCTCCGGCCTCACCCCGGTGAAGGAAAAGATGTACATCACATTTGGGGACAATGGACGAGGTAGGGTGCTTTTCGAGGGTGTTGTGCATGTGAGTGACAAGGTAACGTTGAAGAGAGTGGCTCTTGTGAAGTCTTTGGGTTTTAATTTGCTTTCGGTTTCTCGGTTGCTTGATGAGGGTTTTGAGGTGCGTTTCAAGTCCGGCGAGTCTCGTTTGCTTGATTCTCGAGGTGATCTTGTCCGTATGATCATCCCCGAGGGTCGATTTTCGTGGCTGATTTCTCTCGTTCTTTGGGTCCCGCTCGCCGTTTGATGGCCGGTCGTTCTTCGATTTGTGGAAATGGCATAGGCGGTTGGGACACTTGAGCTTTGATTTGGTTTCCCGCTTGAGTGGTCTTGACCTTGTCCGAGGATTGCCGAAGTTGAAGTTTGAGAAGGATTTGGTTTGTGCTCCTTGTAGGCATGGTAAGATGGTAGCCACTCCCCATCCACCCCTGACCGATGTCATGACCGAGCGTCCGACGTAGCTGTTGCATATGGACCTTGTTGGGCCGAGCTCGAGTTCGCTCGGTGGGTGGGAAGTGGTATGTCCTTGTTGTGGTGGACGATTACTCTCGCTATGCACGGGTGTTCTTCTTGGAGGATAAGAGTGAGACTTTTGGTTTTGTTCGAGATCCGATCGTGAGGTTGAAAAACGAGAGGCATGGGAATGCTATTCGAGCTATCCGCAAGTGATAATGGCTGCGAGTTTAAGAACTCTCGTTTTGATGCCTTTTGTCATGATCTAGGTCTTGAACATCGGTATTCGACCCCTTATGTGCCCCCTCAAAATGGAGTCGTGGAAAGGAAAAATCGGACTCTTTGTGAGATGGCTAGGACGATGCTCGATGAGCACGGGACTCCTAGGAGGTTTTGGGCCGAGGCGGTCAATACGGCTTGTCATGTTTCCAATCGGATTTTATTGAGAGCTTTCAAGAAGAAGACCCGTTATGAGCTTATGCATGGTCGGGCACCCAAAGTGAGTCATTTCCGAGTTTTTGGCTGCAAGTGCTTTATTTTGAAAAAGGGAAAACTCGACAAGTTTGAAGCTAGGTCTAGTGATGGTATTTTCTTTGGATATGCTAACCACTCTAGAGCCTATAGGGTGCTTAACCTTGAGACTAACAAAATCATGGAGACTTGCGAGGTGACCTTCGACGAGACAATGCCATGTACCTCTCTTGGCTTTGAATGTGCAGGTGATGAAGAGATGGCTGAGGACCTCTTTGAAGAGAAGAAAGATGAAGCTGGAGATGATGATGGGGAGAACCATGCGCCCGAAGCTGAGCATGTACCCACTACTTCCCCTACGACCACTTTGGAGCATGGACCGTCTACTTCATGGACAGCGACGGTGCAACAAGAGGACCAGGCGAGAGAAGGCGAAGTTGAGGGGGAGGTGGTCTCGAGGCGTGAGGCTCCCGGCGGATTCAAGAAGTGCACCCCCTTTCGAAGATCATTGGAGACATCAATGAACGCACTACACGGTCGAGGTCCGGGAATTCCTCTCATTTTGCTCATCTCGCTTTTGTTGCTACTTTTGAGCCCAAGGACATTGGACATGCTTTATCCGATGCAAACCGGGTCAATTCTATGCATGAGGAGTTGGAAAACTTTGAGAGGAACCGGGTGTGGGAGTTAGTTGAACCACCTCCAAATTGCCATCCCATAGGAACCAAGTGGGTTTGGAAGAACAAAGAGGGAGAGAATGGGATGGTTGTGAGGAACAAGTCCGGACTTGTTGCTCGGGGGTTTAGTCGAAGGAGGGGATCGACTATGAGGAGACCTTTGCTCCCGTGGCCCGTCTTGAGGCAATTCGGATCCTTCTAGCCTTTGCCGTGGCTAAAGGGTTCAAGTTGTTTCGGATGGACGTGAAGAGTGCCTTTCGAATGGGGTCATAGAGGAGGAGGTGTATGTGAAGCGACCACACGGGTTTGAGAGCGAGTTGTACTCACACGGGGTATACGGGTTGAAAAGGGCTCGTATGGGTTGAAACGGGCGCCCGTGCTTGGTATGGAAGATTGAGAGGTTTTCTTTTGAGCGAGAGGGTTTGTGATGGGTACGGTGGATAGAACCTTGTTTCTCCTCAAGCATAGGAATGACTTGCCGATTGTTCGGATATACGTGGATGATATTGTCTTTGGTGGCTCGTCACATAACCTTGTTGCCAAGTTTGCGAGATGAGATGAGCGGGGAGTTCGAGATGAGCATGATGGGCGAGTTGCGGTATTTTCTCGGCCGCAGATCAAGCAAGTGAAGGACGGTACATTTGTGCACCAAACCAAGTACACGAAAGACATGCCGAGAAAGTTCCGGATGCAAGATGTGAAGCCGATGTCGACTCCCATGGGGAGTACGGCCACTTTGGATGCGGATGAGGACGGAGAACCAGTGGACCAGCGGGAGTACAGGAGCATGATCGGCTCCCTCCTCTACTTGACGGCGACGAGGCCAGACATACAGTTCAGCGTGTGTCTGTGCGCTCGTTTTCAGGCTTCGCCGAGGACATCACATCGACAGGCCGTCAAGAGGATTTTCAGGTACCTACAGTCTGCCCCTGGTCTTGGCCTTTGGTATTCTTCCTCCTCGACTCTGTCTCTTCATGGTTTTTCCGATGCGGATTTTGCTGGTTGTCGAGTCGAGAGGAAGTCTACTTCTGGCACTTGTCAGTTTCTTGGTTCTTCGTTGGTCTCATGGTCTTCCCGCAAGCAATCTAGTGTAGCTCGGTCTACCACGGAGGCGGAGTATGTTGCCGCCGCGAGTTGTTGTTCCCAGTCTGTTGTGGATTTCATACACTTTGAGAGACTTTGGTGAGGAGTGCACCCGGATCCCACTTCTTTGTGATAGCACCGAGTGCCATAAGCGTAGCCAAAAACCCAGTGCTTCACTCCGGGACCAAACATATAGAAGTGAGGTATCATTTTCGAGGGCCAATGTGGAGAAAGGAACCATTGTTTTGAGCCATGTCCCTACCCAAGATCAGCTAGCCGATATCTTTACAAAGCCTCTCGACCAAGCTACATTTGTGCGCTTGCGGGGGGAACTTGGGGTTTGTTGCCCTTTCTAGTTGATTCTTGGGGGTTTACTTTTTGTACCATATGTATCATACCATGTTTACTTTGATGTATATACATGCTTTGCTTGATGTATAAACCATGGTAGGATAGCCATCTTGTCATATATCATGTTGCATTTGTATCATATTGCATTTTAGGATGATGAGCTTCTTTTATATGCCATATTTGAGTCTCTTTGGCTATTTGTGAGATATTGGTTATATGTGTGGAGAAATGGTGATGTGAGGCTATGCTCTTGGAATATTTGAGATATATGTGTGGTGAGATAGCCCCTTTTGAGATAAATGCTTAACTTGACTAATTTTTGATGAAATATGCTCCACTCGTGTGTAGTTGTGTATCCATGTCACAATTTGGTCTAAATATGCTTTTCATGCTTAGATTGTGCTTGGATGCCTTGTTCTTGCATTTGGGCCAAAGGCCGGATATCATTGTGAATGTTTAGCCTATGTTGCATTCATGGGGGAGCATAAGCTTCTTTTTGCCGCAAAGGCACTTCATGTACCATGAAATGAATTAATCTTGAAAAGAAGTGCATAATGCTTGAAAATGCTCCATCCATCATGTCTATGTTTACAATGTCTTATCTTTCACATATGGGTGCAAAACATGTTGCATGATGTTCACCAGTGGAGAAGTCTCCCCGAAGTGGACACATGGCTCATGAGCTTTGACATGACATGCTTTGCTTTATGGGTGTTTGCCATGATCTTTTGCTGAGAATTTGATATCCTTGTATGATCTTTGAGTAATATGCATGTTTGTGGCTCAAGTGTGACATGGATAGGCTTTTACATGTGAAGCGAGTCTTCTTTTGGTAAAAGCGCTTAAATCTGAAAATTTTGCTTTGTCACATGCTTGTATTTTCATATATTACTTGTGGCAATGCTTTGACTATGCTATGATTCATGGGTGTGATCTTTGTCTCATTTTTAGCCTTTGACACTAGATTTGGCCTATTTGAGAAGCTCATGTAGTTGTCTATATGCTTTGCTTTGCATTTCTGCATTTTCACCTTGTTTCGTACATTGTCAACAAGGGGGAGAAAAGGTGAGCTTAATGAAAATTCAGAAAAAGGTGAGCTGAAATTTGGAAGTGTGCATCCACATGTTCGGGGGAAGGCATTTGTTCGGGGGGGAGCTTTCTTCTTGTTTTCGGTGTGGATTTTGTGCTTTGCTTGGCTTGTGACCTTTCTTCGCCTTTCTTCGGTTTTGGTCATGAGTTGAGCTTCCTTGTTTTTCTTTCTTCTTTCTTTCTCTTTCACTGCGAATTTCATTTCGCGTTGTGTGTTGTCAATGCACTCATCAAGGGGGAGATTGAGGACCGGGAGCGTCCCGGTGGTCGGTGGATGACCGCTCCTTAGTGATGAGTGATTGACAACGGGTGTTGGACCGACTCTTGGCTTAGTGCGCAGGTGTAGGCCGCGGCCTAGTTCGTGTTGTTGCGGGTGAAGAACGGGCGCGAAAGGTCTTCGGCCTTGAGGGGCCTCCGGGAGATGGAGAGACAAGTAGGCTCGGTTCGAGGGACCGGTGGACGACGGGGCCCGGGTGCGGGCCACATGGTGGCGACACAAGCAAGACGAAGTCATGAACAAGTGAGCCGGTGCACGGTGGCGGTCAAGTCAAGTGGTTTGGCGGGAGGCCGGACCGGGGCACGCGGGGTTTGGTGGTTGGCCCACAAAACCACCGGCGGACGGTTTCTTGGTTCGGGCCTCAAAACCAAGTCCGAGGGCCCAACACGACGGAGACGGGATCCGGGCGTGTCGGGAAGCTTCGAAGCGGAGGACACGCGGCGGGATCGCATGGCTTGCGTCGGGAGGACGCGGGGTGCGGCGAAGGCGTGGCCGTCCGATGGCAAGACCCACAAACATTACCAAAATGCCCCTACGTGGGTTGTATCGCCAGTAGTGTAGTTAGGGGTAGTCGAGTCATTTACCACTCCGGCGGGACCTGATATATAAGCCTGGAGTGTGTGTTGATGGCTCTCTCTCTCTGCGACTTAGGGTTTCATTTCCCCTCTTCTCTTTCTCATTTTCGTAGCCATTTTTCTTCCTATTTTCTCTAGGCTAGCATGAGAGCTTCATGAGAGATTTGTTGAGAGGGATGGATGCTAGGGCGGCATGCTAGACCTTGTGAATCTTTCCTGGTTTGTATAGAAGATTCGGGGTTGTTTTTCGTGCCTTTTTGTGCCTATTTTCGTGCCTTTGTTCTCGGTGTGATTCCGCGGATTTGAGTGAGTTTCTTCCGGATTTCTTTGAGGGAAACATGGATAGATGTCTTGTGCATCTTTGTGCTTGATCTTGTGCCCTCAAACGCCGGGAAACTACTTCGATTCGTGAGTTTTCGTTCGGTGCTCTAGGTTTTGGTGGTGCTCAAAGGATTCGCGATTCCGGTGATTTAGGGAGTTAGGAGGCAAGATTTTTGGGCTATAGCATCCTTGTGTGACGCTTTTCAAGTACCCAAACCCTTGTCTCCACGGCTTCAACCGTTTGGGAAATCCGATGATGATTTGGGGGAGTTGACTTTCGAGGTCGGGCATTTTTCGTTCGTCCGAGCCTCGCGGACGGTCCGCGGCCTCCGGCGGACGGTCCGCGCGGGTCCGATTCATCCCATGTTCTTCGTGTTCTTGCTCGTCCTTTGTTTCGATCCGTTGTGATTTTGGTTTTTGGTTGGACGAAGTTTCGGACGGTCCGCGGTGTCGGGCGGACGGTCCGCGGGTGCTAGGCGGACGGTCCGCGTGCTCCCCGCGGACGGTCCGTGACACGCCGGTGTCTTTGGGTCGTTCGTGTAAATTAACGGACGGTCCGCGGCTAAGGCCGGACGGTCCGCGGCCGGGTGCGGACGGTCCGCGATACCCGGCCGGACGGTCCGCGCGGCTCTTGCGGACGGTCCGCCTCCCTTTCGCGGACGGTCCGCCGAGCCGTGTGCTTTGCTTCTTGGTTCGATTCCTTCCTCCCTTTCTAGTGCTTCCGCGTGTGCTTTGAGGAATCGTTCCTAAGGCTAGAGGTTGATCCATAACCTCGTGGTCTTGGCGATTGGTGCGTGATTCGATCCATCGCTCGTGTGTGACCGGGATTTGAGTAGGACATAGGCCGGGTTCTTTGGGAAGAATTTTTACCGGCTCCTATTCACTCCCCCCCCTCTCTAGTCGCCATCCGATCCTTCAAGGTCAACCACCTCGAAGGAAGCACCCACAAGTGGAGAAGAAGGAAGACACCGTCGGAAGGGAAACCATGATCAACGGTGCTATGCCTATCACCTTAATGGGGTAATCTCCTTATTCGTCCATGGGTTGTAATCGATCTTGAGATGTAATCGTACTTTGTCAGATAATCTAGCTATCATCTTGTGTTGAATATACTTTAATGCTTAAGGTTAGCTACTGTGACAGAACCGCCCAAAATAATTCCGTATTATTGCCTAAGCCTGTCCACGTGGCCATTAAGCAATAATAAAGAATTATTAAGTCGCTTCCGCCGGGTAAAGCCCGGGGAATCACATACAACAGGATCGAGATATGCGCTAAGCCCACCCGAAGGCGGGACCAGAGTACAACATTACATTACATTACATTACATTACATTACATTACATTACATTACATTACATTACATTACATTACATTACATAAAAGTCCACAAGTTCATAAGTACTTAATATTACAAACCAGGTTTTTCATACATAAAAGTAAAGGTGATCAGAGTTTAAACAGCGGAAATAAAACTAGCAGAAGATACACATGGGAGGCCATCCATAGAGTATCACTCATGAACATCGTTCTCCCACTCAAGCTCCCAACCATCTTGAATAGAGCCAGGCCAGATGGGGTTACCTGAAAACCACAAATTAAGCAAGGCTGAGTACTAATACTCAGCAAGACTTAACCGACAAAAGAAAATACAACTAGACATGCAAGGCTTTTTGGCTGTTGGGTTTGTTTTGCCAGAAGAAACTAAGAGTTGATCCTTACTTTCATGTTTTAGCTCAAGTTCTAGTATGTTAACCATTCTATGTGAGCACCTGCACTAAACAATCACGTTGTGCAAACAATATTAAACAGGTAACAGTATTAATCCAAAATGTTCCATAAATAAACATGGGGTTGCCAGTGGTCAAGCCGACTCAGATAACGGCGAGTGGCCGACGATCGATCGATTTATATTCTTGCAAGGTAAACCCAAGATACACGGAAGAAGGTAGACCAAGTGCAGTGTCTACCCCAACCAGGCGGTTCCCAACATCCCACAGTTTGGGATCAGATGCTACAAACTCTAGCACACAGTTATCCAGAGGGTCTAACCCGACCAGTCCGGACTCACACACTATACCATGGGTATCTAGCCCGGAGACGCATCCCAAGAGGGTATCTAGAAAGATCCCGCCCCGGTTCAGAAGGTACTAGGCTTACCGGTCCCATTCCCGACAAGCACTTGGTACGTTCAATAGCTTAAACCAGCACAATGCTACTCGGTCGAGACCGAACCCATTGCTCTTACCACAAGCGAGTCATTTTAACCAATTTATGGTTCCAACAAAAATATCTTATATCTCGCGAGCAATGAGTCATTACTCGACTTGTACCGTGTCCTTAAAGCATGGCACTAGCATCCTAACATACTAGTAAAAGAACATAGGAGTCCTAAGGATCATGCATCTAGGTTTCAAAGCAACTCCTGAAACTTAAATGCACAAGTAAACAATAAATACTGAAAAGTAAAAGGTGTGAAATTTTAAAGAAAAAGGGTTAGATGAACCGGCGCTTGCCTTCCTCTGACTCAACACAAATACTAGCCTTGGGCTCTTCTGGACTTTGGTCCAAGTCTTGCTGCACACTCAACTGGTTCACCTCTCCGCTAGTTGCTCCCTCCTTTTCCTGGGTGAGTGTGTGCGTCCCGTCTGGTAGATCTACACGTATCCATGCATATGAATTAGATTATGGTGAAGGTGGGAGAATTACCACAAAACCAACTCTTGTTGGCCATATTCATCCAAACATTATTATTTTCTCACAGAAATTATTAGGGTGGTGTGATGATCAAAGTTTTAAATAGCGGGCTATGGCAAATAGTGGCATCTTTTTTTTCTGAGGCTAAGAAGCTATAGCGGAGGCTATAACGGGCTATTGCAAATAGCGATTTACTATCAAACCATGATAAATACAAGTTACAGATGAAAAAATACAGTAATTAGCAAATATCATAAGCATAAATATGTGTCTAGGGGTGTTGTAACATTACTTAAGTTGACAGTACAACAAGATTCATACAATTCAAATATTTAGTTGTCCAAAAGATCACAATTGCAGCACTGAGCTAAGGCTAAGGCTATAGCGGCGCTAAAGCTACGCCGTTTAGCGCAGCTATAGCCCGATTAAGCGTCCATAGCTGCCATAGCGGCAAAAATACAAATAGCGTAGCAGGGACCCTCTAAAAATGCTATAGCGCTGCTATAGTGACGCTATAGCCCGCTATTTAAAACTATGAACAAAACACTACTTTGATGGTGATTGTGTGCACATCTAAGCAAATTAAGTTACCTAACTTCACCAAACACCAAGGGGGTGTGTTTAAATTAATAAAAACAGGAATAAACATGATTTCACAATTTAACACTTTAATTGCTATTTCTTTATTTAATTAATTAGAAGAAGCTTTACAACCATAAATCCGTATTAAATCAAGAAACAACTGAAATGAGCCTAAGCTTTTGCACACAGCAACATATGCCTATTTTAAGCTCTCAAACCAAAATATAGCTTAAGATCATTTATAAATTAATTTATATGGAAAAAACAAATTTCAGCCTAGTAAATCACCATTAATTCATATAAAAAGATTTAATAAACTTTTTGATCTCAACTTTCTCCTACAAGTCATTTATGCCAATATAAGCTTCTGACCAAAGCATAAGCGCAGAATCAAACTATTTTTCAAAGTTTGAATTTAAACTCCTACACAAGATTAAATTCAAATCACCTATTAAACAATTTTCTAAAATCAAATCCACCCTACCAGAGGTACTACTCAACAAGGAAAAGCCCTAGGGTGCACATGTGCTCAAAGAAAAGTTCATTAAAGGGGCTATAAAAAGCATCAAACTTAATCTAGCATAAAGCTTACATAAATCATAATTGAAAATCTACACATCAAAATCATGCCAATTTTGGTCACAGATCCAGACATGCCATAAAGAGCAACATATTCAAAATTCAACTACATAGCATGTGTATATTTTAAACTACACCAAAAACACACCAAACTAAGTTTGAATTTTTAATTCAAAAACTGCACAGAAAAACCCTATACATGCTTTCTAGAAAAGGTAGGTTTCTTCACCAGGAACCCAACAAAATTGGATTTGAATTTTTATGTTTTTTTCTATGATTTTCTACGGAATTTGGAAGTTGCTGCTGAAACACTAAAGAACTTTTATTACAAGTAGACCCCTGGTTGTTGCATCTGGAACCCTGGAAAGAACTTGACCTCTGCAATGTAGTCCATGGCGCGACCAGCAGTGGAGATGGTCGGATTCCGGTGAGGGGAAGGCCGGGCTTGGTCGGGAAAGGGCGGGGGAGTAGTCCTTGCGCACCTAGGGTTCGATTTTGATGGTTGGAAAGGTCGGAGGAGGTGCCGGCGGAGATCCTTAGTGGTGGATCGCCGCGGATCTGCAACCACGGTTGCTCCGTCTCTGGCGAGGTGGTCGGTAGTGGAGACTGTCTGGCGGCTTGCGGAGGTTTGGTGGAGGTTAGAGGTGGCGGAAGGGAGCTTAGACGGCGATGGAAAGGGGCTGGGGTGGACCTCGCCTTGCAGGCTCCAATGGCGATCGACAGAAGCGGACAGGGAAAGACCGGCTCTGCTCGTTTTCATCTGCCATCGAGGGGAACGGATGGGTGGGGCTACCGGAGGACGTCCACCTTACCCTCGAGACTAGCTGGCGCGGCCACCGCGACGCGTGGCGTCGCGAGGGTGCACAGGCAGGGCGCGTGTCCGCCGGGCGACGCGGGCGGCGGTGCGGCGGCCGGCTGGGCAACTCGGAGGGGCGCGGGTCCACATGGCCGTAGCGTGTGGGTGTACTAGTACGAGCATGGGGACCCACTTCTGCGACGCGTACGAACGAGTCCGTGGACTGGGCGCATAAGCCGGGCAGGGCGGCAGCGCGAGCGCGCTCTGGCGTTCCGGCGCGCCAAGCCATTCGGTGAAGGGGTCTTTGATCAACTCAAACAATAAAAAGTTGAATTAAACTGCGAAATCTCCCAATATAAAAGTTGTAGACCACATATCCAGCTCCAAATTTTACAAAGGGCGACATATGTTTGGAGCAATGGTTTGTCGGGGAACGTTGGCCGAGGTTGGCAGAATTCTCGGCCCCAACTTACTATTCACAGCACGTTCAACTCGATTTTTGGCCAATTTGCACTCAAAATTTGAATGTCCGCCAATTATGAAAATTGTGTTCCCGGAAATAACGAACAACTTTCATATTGGCCGATTTTGAACTTCTATTGTGAAATTTGGAGAACGCGCAAGAAAACTGAATCCGCCTTTTTGAGATCTAGGATTTTGACCACGATTTGGGATTTTGACCAAGGTCTTTTGTGCAAATGTGTGCCCAATCATGTCAAACATGTTTAGGAGCTAATTAACCCTGATTAACACAACTAAATGAGGTATTTATCTTTAATAAACACCTGGGGTGTTACAATCTACCCCCCATAAAAGAAATCTCGTCCCGAGATTAGGAATTTAAAAGGCTAGCTTAGGGGAGGTTGTTCTCAACTATAAATGCATACCCATGAAGGTATGTTTGCCTTGTTTCACTTGGGGTATTGGTCGTTTGCCTTGACTTCCCTTCTTGGCTCTTGAGCCTTGACCGTGCTGATTTGGCTTGTTCTGCTCAGTTTTCCGGCACTTCCTGACAAAATGCCTAGGTTCTCTACAATTGTAGCAGAGACGAGGTGTGGGTGTATTGGACCTTGGGACCCACTGGGTTTTGATGGGATGATCCACCACACTAGCTGGGTTGCTTGGCTTTTTCTCACAGGAGGGGAGTTCGGTGCAAGTAATTTCCCATCCATTTAAATCAATCTTTGGCAAATCTCACTTGTGATTCTTACTCCTTCTTTCTTCCTCCCTAAGGTCCATAGGAAGTTGAGACGGTGGCATGAGTGAATCTAGGAATTGCTGATTTGAATTTTGGTTATGTTGATTTTGAGCTTCATGATTCATCAATAGATTGAATAGATGGACTTGCTCCATAATAGATTCTGATATTGCTTGGGAGAGACTGTCGGATAGACTAGTTTGCGATAGCCCTTGATAACAATTATGGATGGCATTTTGCACTAGTTGGCTTAACACCAAATTTTGGCCCACCAAAATTTTCATGGCGTTGGAAAAGATATCTACCATCTCCCGTGTTGGTGTAAGAGATGGGAACAGCTCATCGGTTCGAAGATTGACCGGATTTCCTTTGGTGGATTCCATTTCCCTGAAAGTTCATGACGATCCGATTAGCTTCCCTAAGAGTACAAAACTCTGAGTACGGTAATTATTGATAAAAAAACATATCAATAGGTTAGAAAGTTAGAGAACTCGATCCGAAGTTTTTATAGGGTTTGTTTTAAGAAAGGAGCCAATAGCCATGTTCTACAAAGGGTGGTCGGGTGATCAACGATCGATACTCTTCTCTTTCCCGATGGTCGACATGGTGCAGTAATGATGGCACGCTAGGTGTTAGAGATAGGACCAGTAGATTAATGCAGCACTGGTCGCTATAGCGAAACATGGCAGTAATGGAGTGGCACAGATTCGATGGAGCACGAATATGTAGGCAGTCCAAAGATCATTAGTATTCAGTTGTGGGTTTATGGGATTTTCTCTAGTGGAGATCGTCATCCAGGTCATCCATAAGTATGTTGATTCTTTCCATATCCTTAGAGAACATTCCTCATCCTCCAAAGGAATTTTAGAAAGAGAAAATCGTTTCCCGAGTTTAACCAACTCAGAGAAGAAGGCAGATGGAGGGTTCTATCTTTTATCTTATTCATGTCATACATAGGCCACCCATTTGGGGCAGTGATCTAACAGTTGTCATAGATGATAACCATTGGTATGTCAACAAGAGGGTGCACTACCATCGAGATGCCCTTGGCAACTTGGCAACGACACTACAGTGAGGCGTAGGCGGTGATCAGTAGCTTCGAGAAGAGATGGTAGAGAGATGATGTTGTGTAATGTCATCATGGCTCTAAAGAGGATGAGATAAATGACTCGAGCGAATTAACTGTGGTATTGGAGAAATCGAAAAGGTCTCGAGGTAACCTCATTTTAGAATCAGAATTGCTTTGAGAAGGCTGATCGAAGGATTTGCCAAACTTTTGTTTTCTTATATCCTGATTCCATTAATTTGAAAGAAAGTTCTAAATGATCACTGTTGACGGTGAATTTCCGTCAACCTAGAGTACTTGTTATACATTGGTTTCGATTATGATTTGCAACTAACCCGCCACTAGGCATACTAATGATATAACAAGTTCACACTTGCATGTCGATTTTGGAGTTTGTTGTTTACGCAGAAATCTACGCTAAAGAGGAGACTTTCGGGATAAGTTCACCAAGCACTTTGGAAGAAGATCATGAAGCCCGATAAGAGTCAAGACACGCGATGAACATGACTCCAAATGACCCGAGGACCGAAGCGTCAACATGCAAGTCTTCAGGGACTCAACCAGAAAACAGCGAAGCTTGCATAGCAAGGATTCAAGCCTAAACCGTGAAGGAAACGACGTCAAAGGCCCACATGCAAGTGCACACGAATAAGGGATCACGCGAGAAGCAACCGGGGAGAAAACCGGGCCCGAACCGGGCCGAAGTGGGCCTGGGCCGGCCGGCCCAGTCCGACCGGCCCAGCCCACTCCGGGGTCGGTTCGGTCCCTCCTTTGCCCTAGGTGTTTGTCTATTTATTGCCTCCGCCGCCGTCGACCGACACATCGAACAAATCATCCTACCGACGCCAATCACCAGAATACCGCCGCCGCAAGATGAGGGAGAGAGTTAGATGAGCTCGTCGCAAGGATCAACGCCGGCGGAGGAAAGGAAGCAAGAGGAGGACTCCAAGCCACTGGCCTAGGGGTGTTCCCAAGCTCCATCGCCGCCATCTTCATCGACGACGTTCTCCGGAGTCTCCATCACCCCTATGTGCTTCAATCCGTGTAAGATGATGGGGTAATGTCTCCGTTCATCCCTAGGATTAGATGGATACATGCTATGTAATTGCTACTTGATTCGTGGTTCCAATCTATTGTTTTCATGTTGATGATGCTTTGATGATTAAGGTAGGCCACCGTGTTTTTCGGGCGTATGATATCCGCTACTCCCATAGATTCCATCAACATACCGTGTCCATCATAGGTCTAGTCACGAATACCTTCGCGTAGTGACAAGACGAGAGGAGGGAAAGGGCGAAACCGTGGTCACAACCCCCGTAGATTGGTTTACCGCTTTCGTGTAGTAGATGCATACCATGTTATCCTAGATCCTAGGGAGGGAACGCTTATCTTTCTTGCTCACTCTCTTGTGTTCACCCTTTACTATCTAGTTTAACCGTAGATTTGTTTGATCAACTTAACTTAGATTAACTTAGGTAGATTGTCTTTACTTTTAGTTTAATACTCTCTTTCAAAGGTTTTCCAATCAACTAGATTAGTTCTTGGTTAAGCGCTAGTAATCCCCTTGCTCCGCGGATTGACAAGAACCTTGGGAATCCCGTGGTGAAAAAGGTGTGGGGTCCGTACGCTTGCGGATCGTAGAGGGATACGTCTTTTATCCGTCAACAAGCCCCTTTTTCTGGCGCCGTTGCCGGGGAGCAAGCCAGTTTGCTACGTTTAATCTAGTATTAATTTTGTTGATTACTAACACCTAACCCTTATTTTCTAAAAAAAAGAAAAAAAATCTTTTTTGTTTTTCTTTCTACTCTTCTTGTGCCTAGATGGATTTGTTCACCTCACCATTGGAAGACGAAGAGATGTCGCTAAGGGAGCTAGCAATGCCGTCAATGGAAGACATTGAGATGCAAAAATCAGATTTGGCGCTTGCTACAACCCACTATGAATTGAAGCCTGGAATCATCAATTTAGTGGCGACAAAACCATTTAGAGGATTGGAGGATGACAACCCATATAGACACATTAAGGAATTCACGATGTTATGCAACACGGTCCAACAAAAAGGAGTTCCGGCCGCTTGGTTCAAGTGGAATCTTTTTCCATTCTCTCTCGAAGATGAAGCGCGAAGATGGTACACACTTGCGTCCGTTGAAGCAAAAGGAAATTGGGATGAGCTAGTGAAGAAGTTTCTTTTGAAGTTCTTTCCCATAAGCAAGGTCCAAGACTTAAGGAGGCAAGTGCTCAATTTCAAGCAAGGAGAGGATGAAGGAATCGATGAAGCATGGGACCGTTTTAATGAACTACTTGAGCGAGGCCCGAACTTGGGATTTTCCGGTGACTCGATGTTGCATACCTTTTATTTTTCACTAACCCCTAACTTGTCTCGTTTTGTAAGCATGTGTGCAAGCGGTGATATATTGGATAAAACAATTAGTGAAGCCGCACAAATCCTACAAAGGATAAGCAATGGACAAAGAACAATACGAGATTGGCAAAGATGTTGTCGAGAGGAGCAAAACGACAAAAGCAAGCCCAAGGTGCTTGCTGAAATTTACGAAAAAGATGAACCGAAGGTCAAAGAAGATGAACCGACCATACAAGAAAGTGAAGATCCACTTCCCAAGGTAAGAGAAGTCATTTCGGATGTTAAAAATGTTGAAATTAACATGAATGTAGGCCGAAGTATGTGGAATGCTAGACCATTGGCGGAGTTCAAGCAATCCGGTTGGGTTCAAGTTGATTTCGCCCCACTAATTAGCTACCGAAGGAAGGAGGAACGCCGACACGTTGCCAAACTAGTTGAAGATATATTTGATCAAGAGATGAGTGGAGAGTCGATCCAAAAGATGTTTGAAGAAGAAAGAAAAGAAGGAGATGAAGGATGGATCGACCGGTTTGACAAATCAAAGATTTATGATGAAGGAAGAGAAGAGTACAACCGTGATGAGCCTAGTGACTCAAAGGATAAATGGGAGGAGATAGGACTCAAGCTAGATGATAGCTTGTGTGCTATTGAAGCCTACACACTAGCAAATCAAGACATGGAAGTACTCAAGGATGAAGGAAAGAGTGAATCAACAATGAGCGATCTTGATGACATGTGGTACATGGAAGATAAAGAAAGCATCATACAAGTCTTTGAAGATGAAGATCTGGTTGATAAAGAAGACTTCAAAGAAGATATGAATGCATACATAGTTGAAGGATTACATGTTCCACATGATGAGTTGAAGAAATTGCAAGATGGTGATGAAGAGGCAACTACACTTGAGATCGATTCGCCTTCAACACCGCTTGATGAACCAAATATCACTCTTGTTGAAAAATCTCTAAGGCCAAGGTACGCGCTGAAATCTCAAGATATTATTGGTATTGATGTTGATAAATTCAAATACTCATGCTCAACCAATAGTATGAATGATAGTTTAATGCCTATGCCTTGTTCCAATAGTGATCATGTTGATAGGCTAGATTTTCTTGAGAATGAAAAAGAGGAAACATTTAAGTTTGATCCAATTAATCTCACACCTATACAACCTTTGCCTAATGATGAGCTAAGTGCTATGCATGAAACATATGCTTCTTTTATTTACACCTTGACTTGTTGCTACAATTCACATGTGGTGTTAATTATGGACGCGTATGTTTACAATAAGTTTTGTAAATCTCGATCATGCTTTGCGCTTGGTCAAGCTAATGACCTTAAAGAATCATATGTCGGGAAAGGCCCGATTTTCACTAACCATGTAGACAAGGCTTGAATAAAGAAAAAAAAAAGAGAAGTCATGCCTAAAAGAGTTGCAAGATAAATCATCAACCTCTCCGAATTCCGCGATGGACGCTGCTGTCTTCATCAATTTGAGAGCTTGTTCAGAGGTGTACAAATGAAGAAAATGAGATATTCAGAAGCTCCATCAAGTTACCATTCCAACGCATCAAGAACCAACAAGTTTGAAGACCCGTGCAAGGAGTTATGGAGAAAACATTGAGCGTTGCGCGTTCTGAAATTTCAGGACAGATTTCATCGCCGAAGTAAAACGGACGTAACTCTCTTGTCCGGAGTCCGATTTGGGCAAATGAAGACTCGTTGGAAAGGAAATTTTGTGCACTGTGCAATGGAGTAGAGCTTGAGTATACTCTCTGTTCTGGACATTAAAAAAAATTCATGGAGTGAAGGCAGCACCGAAGGATGATAAAGAAGGAGATAATGATGAAACAAAAGGATGCTTTGGGCAAGTCTTCTATAAGTGATCAAGCACAACATGGGAAGTAAATTAAAGCTGCATTGGTACCTTTTATTCTTGCATGAAGGGCCATGGCTATGCAACGAAAAGAAGGTATGTGAGAAAGTCGAGCTCTATGACTTTAAATGAAGCGCTTTTCGGGAGGCAACCCGTTTCTTTATATTTTTACTACTTTCTTAGAGAAAATAAAAGAATGGCACTATCTTATGATGATCAACTTGTGGTTATTAATCTAAGTTCAGTTTTCCTTTTTTTTTTAGAACCACCATCATGTTCATGATCTTATTTATTTGCATGCATTGCATTTTGGTGTCCTCGTGATGTTTCTTTGTGTATACATGTTTTGCACATAGTTGGCTTGGTTGTTTTATATACTTAATGATGTATGCTTCAGTTTCCATGTTAATGCTTCATATGGCCATATGGGTATTTTCCCTTTGTGATCTTGTGTAAACATGGTGTTTAAACATGATTGCGGACCATCATCATTAAGTTCGATAAACCTTGCTAGCTTTTCATATGTTTTCATATTGCATTGGTTAGTTTATAAGCTCTGCAATGCGCTTAATTTTTCTTGTGCTATAAGAGTTATTGATTTAGGTATAGACATGGTGTTTTAACCCTTGATAAATAAACCTTTATGGCTATGGAGAAATTCGGCAACCTAGTTGTAAACATGGTGTTTAGAACTAGGTGAAAACATTGTCTTTGTTTATATGCTTTCCTATCATGTGCATACACACCTTGCACCACGTACACTCATTAGGTTTTTATTCCTCATTAAACTAATTATGCCACAAGTTAAGAATCTTAGAGACATTGTTGGATTGTTGGCAATTCTATCTACTCCCAACCGTCACCTTGGGGGTGGAATGTGCGTTTAAAACGTCTTACAGGCAAGATAAAGACTCTCACTACAAGGAAATTGAAGGATGGCTAAGAAGTGCTTTGTCTTCTTCTTCCATGACTAGCAAAATGCTAAGCATGGGGGAGACCCTGAATCTTCAACACGGAAGTGCAACATGACGTTCTAGAAGATAGAATGATCGAGATCGTTAACATCACCGGATCAATGCGCAAGAAGTCACCAATCTCATCAAAATTCTGCATGGTCTCAAAGGGAAAACACTAGGTATTTTTGGATATTTAGAAGCCCCATGAAGTTACGATTCCAACAAATCAAGAATCAAGACAATCAGAGGTTCCTACAAGCGGTTATGCCCGAATCACCGAGTGCAACACGTCCTGAAATCAGTTTTGGACAGCACGCAGCGCTGAAGTAAAACGGACATAGCTCCCTTGTTTGAACTCCGCTTTCGATGAATGACCACACGTTGGAAAGGTAATTTCATAAACTTTTAAATAGAGCTATATTTCGATATATTTTCTGTTCTGGACAGAGGGGGAAATCCATGAAAAAGAGACAGCAAGGAGATGATGAGAACAAGAAAGAGGAGATGGTGATGACAACATTGAAGAGAAGGGTGACCAATGACTCCATTAAGCATACAAGGTCAAATTCATAAGTTTAGGAGCATTAATAAATCAAGACAAAAGCAAAAGCCACATCGATACATGGAGATGTCGGAAGAAGGCAACGAAGAATTACAAAGGATGGTAACATCTCCATGGACCTTCTCTTTTCCAAACACAAATGCTTGTAAGTATGCCTTCAACATCAACTAGGTGCAACCTTTTGTTTTTCTCTTCAAACAATAACATGGCTACTAGGAGGACAACCTAGGTTTCTTTTTACTTTCAATAGATAAGCATGACCATGTGTTCACCTCGATGTTCTATATTGCCTTTGCTTACGGAAAGATGATGAAAGTTGCCGCTTTGTTTTACCTACATGAAGTTATACATGTCTTGGCTAATTGCTCCCTATAATATGATCTGAAATTAATTTAAATACCGGCTCTTTTATTTGTGGAGGTGAAATGACCATGCTCTAGACCCACATACATATCTTTGCTCTTTGATTTAAGTTTATGGATAGCCGGATAACTTGTTGTTTTTATGAAAACTTAACTTTTATGCTATCTACATATTTGTGATGCTCTTGCAAAGTTCTACCTACCAAAGCCATATACATATATGTTTTATGATAACAAAACTCATAGATTGCAAACATATGTTTTGATGAGTTGGATTAGGATTGATTTCTATGGTTCGAGACTAAGAAGCTGGTCATTCCTTTGTGTAACTTTTTCATGCTAGCCTTTTTGTCTATGCATTGTGGGTTTTCACATCGAAAATTTCACAAGCTTCGCCTGGGCATCCACCCTAAACCAAAAACATCTTTTTGTGATCACCTCCTTGTCCACAACCCAATTTGAGTATGGAGTAAAATTCTCGATGGAGATTTAAATATTCCGCAAGATTATGGAATTTATACTTACTTTAGCAGTCATTTCCCCTCTCTTTTATGCTCGAGGACGAGCATCGTTCAAGCATGGGGGAGGAGTCATTCTCTGACACAAATGCTATGTAAGTATTATGTTGCAAAAAGTTTTGAGGAGCAAAAGAAAAAAAAGAAAAAAAAAGGAAAAAAATGAAAAATGAAAAAAAATATGATGAGAAGAAAAGAAAAGTAAGAAAAAAAAAAGGGAAGAATAAAGAAAAAAGAGAAAGAAAGAAAGAGAGAAAATGAGAAGGAAATAGAATAAAAGTAAAAAAAATAATAAAGATGCTCCTCGGATCTTTTTGCTTCATAAGTTCTCAAGTGCCTTAATGACAAATCCATACTCAAATCTTCCAACCATGTGCAATCCGATAACGAGGACTTCACTCGTGCCTCGGGATCATCCATTTGCCACTTGCACATGTCCACTTATCTAAATGTGTGTGTTTCGTCGCTCTCTCTTTCCAACAATTATTTTCCATGGCCTTTTTGACGAGTCTCGGTAATTCCAATAGACCTCTCTCTTAATTTGACAATATTTCGGATGTATGTTTTGCTAGGATTGTTTTTAACCTTCCAAGCTCCACATAAGCCTTCCACTATCACATATGAGTAGAGTAGGTTGAAAATAATCTAGTATAGGCTTGAGTGACTTGATGAGATGAGTGTTCCATGAGCTCTTGCAAGAGATTTTCACTTATGTTGGATATGCATCTTTTTGAAAATCTTCCATGTGACAAGGTAATGGTTTGAAGTTCACTTAAGTTTGAGAGCATCGTGTTAAATGTGGCTTGTTCTTTATTGTTAGTCTATCTTCCATAATGAAAAAGAAGCCGGTCACAACTTGAACCTTAAAAATAAATTTTTAAGAGAGAGCAATTTGCCTCGTCATGAATGACTAAGTGCAGGGACAACATTGGAAGGCAACACTGATTTCCCTTTTTAGCGAGGACCACTTACTCGAGGACGAGCAAGGTTTAAGCATGGGGGAGATGTTGACGGTGAATTTCCGTCAACCTAGAGTACTTGTTATACATTGGTTTCGATTATGATTTGCAACTAACCCGCCACTAGGCATACTAATGATATAACAAGTTCACACTTGCATGTCGATTTTGGAGTTTGTTGTTTACGCGGAAATCTACGCTAAAGAGGAGACTTTCGGGATAAGTTCACCAAGCACTTTGGAAGAAGATCATGAAGCCCGATAAGAGTCAAGACACGCGATGAACATGACTCCAAATGACCCGAGGACCGAAGCGTCAACATGCAAGTCTTCGGGGACTCAACCGGAAAACGGCGAAGCTTGCATAGCAAGGATTCAAGCCTAAACCGTGAAGGAAACGACGTCAAAGGCCCACATGCAAGTGCACACGAATAAGGGATCACGCGAGAAGCAACCGGGGGAGAAACCGGGCCCGAACCGGCCGGGCGGGCTGGGCTGGGCCGGCCGGCCCGACCGGCCCAGCCCGGCCCACTCCGGGGTCGGTTCGGTCCCTCCTTTGCCCTAGGTGTTTGTCTATTTATTGCCTCCGCCGCCGTCGACCGACACATCGAACAAATCATCCTACCGACGCCAATCACCGAATACCGCCGCCGCAAGATGAGGGAGAGAGTTAGATGAGCTCGTCGCAAGGATCAACGCCGGCGGAGGAAAGGAAGCAAGAGGAGGACTCCAAGCCACCGGCCTAGGGGTGTTCCCAAGCTCCATCGCCGCCATCTTCATCGACGACGTTCTCGGAGTCTCCATCACCCCTATGTGCTTCAATCCGTGTAAGATGATGGGGTAATGTCTCCGTTCATCCCTAGGATTAGATGGATACATGCTATGTAATTGCTACTTGATTCGTGGTTCCAATCTATTGTTTTCATGTTGATGATGCTTTGATGATTAAGGTAGGCCACCGTGTTTTTCGGGCGTATGATATCCGCTACTCCCATAGATTCCATCAACATACCGTGTCCATCATAGGTCTAGTCACGAATACCTTCGCGTAGTGACGAAGACGAGAGGAGGGAAAGGGCGAAACCGTGGTCACAACCCCCAGGAGATTGGTTTACCGCTTTCGTGTAGTAGATGCATACCATGTTATCCTAGATCCTAGGGAGGGAACGCTTATCTTTCTTGCTCACTCTCTTGTGTTCACCCTTTACTATCTAGTTTAACCGTAGATTTGTTTGATCAACTTAACTTAGATTAACTTAGGTAGATTGTCTTTACTTTTAGTTTAATACTCTCTTTCAAAGGTTTTCCAATCAACTAGATTAGTTCTTGGTTAAGCGCTAGTAATCCCCTTGCTCCGCGGATTGACAAGAACCTTGGGAATCCCGTGGTGAAAAAGGTGTGGGGTCCGTACGCTTGCGGATCGTAGAGGGATACGTCTTTTATCCGTCAACAATCACAAATCACTGAGTACTCAAAAACTCCCCATATCATGACTCTTGGAGTACCTTGATTGCTCACGAAAAATCTCTATTTATACATCTTCACCTTAACTCGGCTGAGTTGATATCGGGCGAACTTTTGTGATTAAGCAATAGAAGACCGAGTTGAAACATTTTCATAAGGGTCTCTATAAGGAATGAAAATCTTAGCAATTGACCATACTACGATTGCTAAAAGAAATATTTTTGGAGCGTAACAAGGGTTCGATGATGGGTTAAAGGTTCTACCATCGTAGATCTGATGTTAGTTCATAAGAACAGTCGAGGATGGTAAAGTCATATAGAACAGTTGCTAGGAGTTTCTTACAGATATTTAGTGTGAAAGATATGAAAAGACAAGCTAGTACAGGAATTTC
The DNA here is from genome assembly GCA_947561735.1 of Cenchrus americanus. Taxonomy (NCBI): domain Eukaryota; kingdom Viridiplantae; phylum Streptophyta; class Magnoliopsida; order Poales; family Poaceae; genus Cenchrus; species Cenchrus americanus. Next base: position 22,594,355 of record OX387241.1, on the reverse strand, counting down.
GGACTAGCTTGCTCACATGTTACTTATTTTATTAGTATTAGCGGCATCCTTCATCCCATTAGTGGTGCAATGACTTTTAACTGGATATGTGGTGCACCAATGAGACATGCTTGCAATATTAATGCATATAGATGAGTTGTGCATCAGTGGAATGGTGCACATAATGATGCTTATGATGAGGTGCATGTAGTATGATGTATATGCATATGAGCATATGATGCTTATGCAATGATGCATAATGAGTGATGCACATGATGCGTGCATTATGTAGTGCACACATGATGATGCACATGTTGATGAAATGCGTGATGCATATGCTCATGCAGCATGGTGCTCATGATGCAGTGTCAGCATGACTTGCTTCACCCATGAGGTTAGTCAAGGTAGAGAGGATAAACATAGAGTTGAGAAGTAATAGGTACGGTGAGTCGCATTCTCAAAAACCAAGATACCTAGCACGCTCCTAGTGGTAATCACATGGCCGCAGCACACATGATACCCTAGGTTACGTTGCAGCACCTTCGTTTACAGAACAACAACATCACCAACAAAAAGGGTGATAGAGTAGAAAGATGGGAAACCGTCAGGACATATGCATGTTAGTTCATCTAATGTCCCAAATGCACATGTTGTGTAATGCATTTTCCATGCTCATGATTTATGTTATTAAGGTTACAAGATATGCATGTAGTGATGATGCTCACGTACTTACCAACAGATTTTTAATGCCTTGTAACCATGTTCTCATTTATTTTTTCTGTTTGTGAGCAAGTATCAAGTTAGATCATGGGCTAATTTATAGTGATCAATGTAGGGATATCGATGCAAGGAAAGTGGAGTGATCACCTTTACATAGCCTGAGGAAGTTGGTGGGTCGCCTTTAAATTGAATAAAAGGTATATAAGCATTCAGGAGAGTACAACGGGGTTCCACTTGACTCAGCAAGGATATGGGTATGCTTCTATTGGAAACCATCCTAAAAGACGATGGAGATAAATGTATCTTGCATTGACTGTGTTAATCTGTGGATAGAAACTTCAAAAACATACGTAGCATTCTTCCACCACATAAATATCATCCCCTTTACGCAGGGGATGTAAAATCTCGTGCCTTCCAATATTGGTTTTCAACTTAGAGATAATGTGGAGGCCATCATGCCTGAAAATTCAGATATCGCTTTGCTGTCAGGGTTGTTGGACAGCAGGCCGAGCGTCACTAAAAATTCCATATCTCTCATCTCAAGCGTCGAAAAATTCTGAATTCTGGTCAGCATGTGTAGAAATTCATAAGCTTCAACTTTGGTATTCAACCTCAGGACAGATTCAACTTTTACAGAGGTTGAAAATTTTATTTACCAAAGCTCTGTCTAGCAGTTTTTACAGCAAACAGGAGCTTACTAAAAATTCAATATTTCTCAATATACACATTCATACATGCTTAAATTTTGTGAGCATTTCCATCACAAAATTATGAACTAATTTGGTATTCAAGGTTTTCTCTATATCCCAAAGGAAGATGACCTAAAAGTTTGAATGTCAGAGATTACTAGTGCAGAAATTCTGCAGGACAAAGACCTAAAGTTTTGGGCATAACTCCCAAACTAAAAATCTAGTGACCTTGAGATTTCTACAGGAGGTAGATAGATACCTAGGGAGTAGTTTTGGTATTCAAAGGTTGAATAATATCATATTGGAAAAAGGTGCAAAAGATCCATTTTCAGTGTTGTTGCCTAGAAATTTCAGCAAGACAGCGCTTCACTAAAAAGATCATATCTCAAAGATTAAGAACCCGATGACCATGAGATTTTGACAGCACAAAGTATGCTATAAAAAATTTTTGGTATAGATTTTCTAGTCAAATTATTTTTGGAACTATAGGTAAAAATTTGAGTTTTCTGCCTAACTCAGGATTTTGATAGCATTTCAGCATGACCTTGTCTAGCAATTTTAATCCTAACTTCAGTTTTAAGTATCCTAAAATCATGAGAAATTCAGGAAGCAAACTTAACTAGGTGATGAACAATTTCCCTAAAGAGCACCTAGCCAGAAATTTTCTAGATAATCCTTAGAAAAATTTGGACGGCAACTAGTTAAAATTTTTGCTTAATCACCACATCAAAACATCAAACTAGCATGATTTGTCCTTAAAAAACAATTTAAATAAAGACGAAATAACACATGATTTAAGTTCATTTTTGGTTGAATAGCTTTTACATGATGCACAAAGCGTCCTAAGCTTCCTCACAAAGCTTTTAAGCTTAAAAGCGAAGTTAGTGCCGGTGGCAGGGCATATATAAACGTCTCTCCCTATAATAACTAGTCGGAAGCTATTCGTTTCTTAAATTACCGTGCCTAACAACCGTGGTTAGTGTATCTGCAGAAAATCACAGAACATTCAGAACCTTTCGTGCCAACACTCACAAAAGCGTCCACATTCATTACCGTTCACTATAGAAACGGTATCCATGCATAAAGCCGTTGCATGGACAGCGTCCTAATTAAGACTCTGACGCGACGTGAGTGCCCATTGGAATAGGCCTCACTCATCCCTCACGGACTTTCCCGTGGTATCATCACGTATGAAACACGTGACGAGACTCAGACGCGACGTGGCACCCATTGGAATAGGTCCCACTAGTCCCTCACAGGACTTTCCTGTGGTACCACCACGTATGAAACACGTGATGAACTAGTATGGTTGTGCAAGAAAGTAAGTTTTGACAGGAATAAATGTGCTGGAAGTCAGACTGAATACACCATAGAATACTATCCACCTGAAAGAACCCAAAAATTCCCTCTAGGGCCTCTCAGACTAGATTAGACCTTAACGTCCTACTCTTTTAGTAAAATTATTAATCTTGGCAATTTTTATTCCAAAGACAAGTTTGTTAAGGTATTTTAATTACTCAGGCGCATATCATCGCTCTAGTACCAGCTGTGATAGAACCACCCAAAATAATTCCGTATTATCACCTAAGCCTGTCCACGTGGCCATTAAGCAATAATAAAGAATTATTAAGTCGCTTCCGCCGGGTAAACCCCGGTGAATCACTTACAACAGGATCAAGATATGCGCTAAGCCCAGACGAAGGCGGGACTAGAGTACAACATTACATTACATAAAAGTCCACAAGTTCATAAGTACTTAATATTACAAACCAGGTTTTTCATACATAAAAGTAAAGGTGATCAGAGTTTAAACAGTGGAAATAAAACTAGCGGAAGATACACATGGGAGGCCATCCATAGAGTATCACTCATCAACATCGTTCTCCCACTCAAGCTCCCAACCATCTGGAATAGAGCCAGGCCAGATGGGGTTACCTGAAAACCACAAATTAAGTAAGGTTGAGTACTAATACTCAGCAAGACTTACCCGACAAAAGAAAATACAACTAGACATGCAAGGCCTTTTGGCTGTTGGGTTTGTTTTGCCAGAAGAAACTAAGAGTTGATCCTTACTTTCATGTTTTAGCTCAAGTTCAAGTATGTTAACCATTCTATGTGAGCACCTGCACTAAACAATCATGTTGTGCAAACAATATTAAACAGGTAACAGTATTAATCCAAAATGTTCCATAAATAAAAATGGGGTAGCCAGTGGTCAAGCCGACTCAGATAAAGGCGAGTGACCGACGATCGATCGATTTATATCCTTGCAAGGTAAACCCAAGATACACGGAAGAAGGTAGACCAAGTGCAGTGTCTACCCCAACCAGGCGGTTCCCAACATCCCACAGTTTGGGATCGACGCTACAAACTGCGGTACACGGTTATCCGGAGGGTCTAACCCGACCAGTCCGGACTCACACACTATACCACGGGTACCTAGCCCGGAGACGCATCCCAAGAGGGTAGCTAGAAAGATCCCGCCCCGGTTCAGAAGGTACTAGGCTTACCGGTCCCATTCCCGACAAACACTTAGTACGTTCAATAGCTTAAACCAGCACAATGCTACTCGGTCGAGACCGAACCCATTGCTCTTACCACATGAGCGAGTCATTTTAACCAACTTATGATTCCAACAATAATATCTTATATCTCGCGAGCAATGAGTCATTACTCGACTTGTACCGTGTCCTTAAAGCATGGCACTAGCGTCCTAACACACTAGTAAAAGAGCATAGGAGTCCTAAGGATCATGCATATAGGTTTCAAAGCAACTCCTGAAACTTAAATGCACAAGTAAACAATAAATACTGAAAAGTAAAAGGTATGAAATTTTAAAGAAAAAGGGTTAGATGAACCAGCGCTTGCCTTCCTCTGACTCAACACAAATACTAGCCTTGGGCTCTTCTGGACTTTGGTCCAGGTCTTGCTGCACACTCAACTGGTTCACCTCTCCGCTAGTTGCTCCCTCCTCCTCCTGGGTGAGCGTGTGCGTCCCATCTGGTAGATCTACACGTATCCATGCATATGCATTTGATTATGGTGAAGGTGGGAGAATTACCATAAAACCAACTCTTGTTGGCCATATTAATCCAAACATTATTATTTTTCTCACAGAAATTATTAGGTTGGTGTGATGATAAACAAAAGTACAAAACACTACTTTGATGGTGATTGTGTGCACATCTAAGAAAATTAAGTTACTTAACTTCACCAAACAGCAAGGGGTGTGTTTAAATTAATAAAAACAGGAATAAACATGATTTCACAATTTAACACTTTAATTGCTATTTCTTTATTTAATTAATTAGAACAAGCTTTAGAACCATAAATCTGTATTAAATCAAAAAACAACTCAAATGAGCCTAAGATTTTGCACACAGCAACATATGCCTATTTTAAGCTCTCAAACCAAAATATAGCTTAAGATCATTTATAAATTAATTTATATGAAAAAGATAAATTTCAGCCTAGGAAATCACCATTAATTCATATAAAAAGATTTAATAAACTTTTTGATCTCAACTTTCTCCTACAAGTCATTTATGCCAAATATAAGCTTCTGACCAAAACATATAGAATCAAACTATTTTTCAAAATTTGAATTTAAACTCATACACAAGATTAAATTCAAATCACCTATTAAACAATTTCCTAAAATCAAATCCACCCTACCAGAGGTACTACTCAACAAGGAAAAGCCATAGGGTGCACATGTCCTATAAGAAAAGATCATTAAAGGGGCTATAAAAAGCATCAAATTTAATCTAGCATAAAGCTTACATAAATCATAATTGAAAATCTACACATCAAAATCATGCCAATTTTGGTCACAGATCCAGACATGCCATAAAGAGCAACATATTCAAAATTAAAGTCCATAGCATGTGTATATTTGAAACTACACCAAAAACACACCAAACTGAGTTTGAAAGTTTAATTCAAAAACTGCACAGAAAAACCCTATACATGCTTTCTAGAAAAGGTAGCTTTCTTCATCAGGAACCCAACAAAATTGGATTTTAATTTTTATATTTTTTCTACGATTTTCTACAGATTTTTGAAATTTCTGCTGAAACACTAAAGAACTTTTATTACAACTAGACCCCTGGTTGTTGCATCTGGAACCCTGGAAAGAACTTGACCTCTGCAATGTACTCCATGGCGCGACCAGCAGTGGAGATGACCGTATTCCGGCGAGGGGAAGGCCGGGCTTGGCCCGGAAAGGGCGGGGGAGTAGTCCTTGCTCACCTAGGGTTCGATTTTGATGGTTGGAAAGGTCGGAGGAGGTGCCGGCGGCGATCCTTAGCGGCGCCATGGATCTGCAACCACGGTTGCTCTGTCTCTAGCGAGGTGGTCGGTAGTGGATACTGTCTGGCGGCTTGAGGAGGTTTGGTGGAGGTTAGAGGTGGCGGAAGGGAGCTTAGACGGCAATGGAAAGGGGCTAGGGTGGACCTCACCTTGCGGGCTCCAATGGTGACCGACAGAAGCGGAGAGGGCAAGACCGGCTTTGCTCGTTTTCGTCTGCCATCGAGGGGAACGGATGGGTGGGGCTACCGGAGGACGTCCACCTCACCCTCGAGACTAGCTGGCGCGGCTAGCTGCCAAACAGTGGCGTCGCGAGGGTGCGCAGGCAGGGTGCGTGTCCGCCGGGGCGACGCGGGCGGCGGCGCGGCGGCCACCTGGGCAACTCGGAGGGGCGCGGGTCCACATGGCCGTAGCGTGTGGGTGTACTAGTACGAGCGTGGGGACCCACTGCTGCGACGCGTACGAACGAGTGCGTGGATTGGGCGCATAAGCCGGGGCAGGGCACCAGCGCGAGCACGCTCCGGCGTTCCAGCGCGCCAAGCCATTCGGTGAAGGGGTCTTTGATCAGCTAAAACAATAAAAAGTTGAATTAAACTGCGAAATCTCCCAATATAAAAGTTGTAGACCACATATCCAGCTCCAACTTTTACAAAGGGCGATATATGTTTTGAGCAATGGTTTGTCGGGGAACGTTGGCCAAGGTTGGCAGAATTCTCGGCCCCAAGTAACTGTTCATAGCACGTTCAACTCGATTTTTGGCCAATTTGCACTCAAAATTTGAATGCCCGCTAATTATGAAAATCGTGTTCCCGGAAATAACGAACTTTCATATTGGCCGATTTTGAACTTCTATAGTGAAATTTGGAGAATGCGCAAAAAAACCGATTCAGCCTTTTTGAGATCTAGGGTTTTGACCACGATTTGGGATTTTGACCAAGGTCTTTTGTGCAAATGTGTGCCCAATCATGTCAAACATGTTTAGGAGCTAATTAACCCTGATTAACACAACTAAATGTGGTATTTATCTTTAATAAACATCTGGAGTGTTACAGCTACCACGTCGTAAAGGGAGTAGAGCTCCAATGCTTCCTTGGATCCATTCAACACATCGTGTCCATCATAGGTCTAGTCATGAATACCTTCGCGTAGTGACAGTACGAGAGGAGGGAAAGGGCAAAACCGTGGTCACAACCCCAATAGATTAGATTGGTTTTCATGTCTTTAAGCGATTGCACGCTCTAGTATCGTAGATCCTTGGGCGAGTGTCTCCTATATTGATTGCTTAATCGTTCTCTCTAGTGTAGTTTAGTTGTTTTCTAGTTTAATCATAGTTAGGGTTTGAGTAGCTAGAGTGTAAAGGTAGATCGAACGCTTGTAACCCCCTTGCTCCGCGGATTGACAAGAACCTTGGGAATCCTGTGGTGAAAATGGTGTGGGGTCCGTACGCTTGCGGATCGTAGAGGGATACGTCTTTTATCCGTCAACAGTCCCCAACTGTCCCTCGCATTTCTGGGATACATAGAAGCCATTCTTTTTGCCTCAAGTGGACCCTCAGCATGGAGAAACCTAGCAAACCCATCATCAGGTAACCTGAATAGAGTGAGGAAGTTGGAGAAAGAGAGGTGGTGACTCTCACGCTCAGTCATCCAAAACATGGCTCTATCACTCCTCCCATCCTCTTTTGGCACATAGCCAAAATACACTGTCGCATAAAACTGGGCAATGAGTTCTTTGTTCCAATGCTGCTTGAACCCCATGAGGGCCTTAATCCCCTTAGCCTCACAAGCCTGAATTACCTCATCAAAGATAGGATTATTCTTCCTCTCCATAAACTCCCAATCCACATACTGAGCATCATTAGTGATTTTTAACTTTCTACCAGTGATGATAGTTGTGGTGTAGTAGTCCTGCTGAAAGATGGTACGAAACCTGTAATCTGTAGCAGTCCTCTCCTCACTAGCTGGATTAGTTCTTCTCAAGGTCACTACAGTGTCTACCATCCCTACCTGATAATAATTAATAGGCCCTCTGTAGGAAGGGTAGTTAGGCTCCCTCATGTATGGCCTACCAAGCTACTGCTGCTGAACACCTTGCTGCTCTTCTTCCTCATCCTCTTCCTCAGCACTGTCATCATCACTATCATTGCCTCCACCTGCAACTCCCCGGTTACGCCAGCTGAGCTCAAAGTTGAGAGAGGGATCCTCAACATCATGATCTCTACTCTCCACCCTATCACTCATCTCAATGTCATCCCATTAGTAGACAGGAGGTGGTGGCGGTCCTCTTGGCCTCAAATTGACGCTAGGACCGGAGGATGTTCCGGCATCGCCACTGCCTCTTCTCTTCCTTTTCTGAGCACCTGCACCCTTTGGCATTGCTGCTGTCCCTGGATCACAAGATGTGAAATAGAAGTGTGTGAGACACTACGAACAATATTGTCTAGACAATCCAAAGCAATTGGCACAAAACTGGCCAGGGCAGTTAGACCGCACCTTGGGGCCGGTTAGACCGCCCCTGCTAGTTCTGAGCCAATGCCTTCTTTCGGCCATACACAGCAACACAGATACTTGAATATGAAATTACTGTTCATGGGATGACCCTAGAGTGATTGAGATTCAAGTACATGCAGAAATCACAACTTGGACCAATATTGCACAGGGCGGTTAGACTGCCCTGCAGGGGCGGTTAGACCACCCCCTGCAGTCAACCCAAATGTTGAGTTCATGACAATGTACTAAAGGAAATGGAACCAAACTCTAGGGATGTCAACTAGGGGTTGCCAGAAGATGTTCTACCAAAGGATATTCAAGACTACTAATGGAGTTGATAGATCGGGCAAAAACAAGATTTGAATACCTTTTGAGAGATGAAATCCAAAGAAACCGGGTGGGGAACCGGTTCAGCTTCCTTAGGAGAGTGCTTTCCACGGATTGGATTTGATTTCTAGGGGTGGAAACTTGAAATCACCATGGGAGGGTGTGAGAGCTTGAGGAGGAAGAAGGGGTTGGAGTTCTAGTTGAAAATGGCCTATTCCCGGTCGTTGAAGAGAGATGGGAGTGAGTGGATAGGGTTGAGGGGGTGTAGAGTCACAGGTTGAGGTAAAAACAGAAGACTCGTGGAACCCGGTCTCACCGGGTAAGGGACCCGGTTAGACGCCCCCCCCCCCCCGCTGACTCAGTAGATCGAGTTAAAGATTTAGGGTTTGGTCCCACTTTTCCACATAGGCCCTTGGGATACCTGAAATTGCACTTATAGAGGACTAGGAGGGTAGGATAGAAAACTTGGAGGGGCGGTAGCGGTTAGACCACCCCCTCCCCCGGTTAAACCGCCCTCACGAAAATTCCTCCAGAGACCCTATATCGGTAGTACCGAGGTGGGGTCGGAAGTATCGAGAATTTCCATACTTTTGGGCAGAGAGCTCTTATCGGTAGTTCCGCCCTAGGGTCGGTAGTTCCGAAAAACACTTTTTCAGCATTAATGGATTTAGGGATATTATGGACTTGAGTAAAATATCACCACTTGTGACTAGCCATCAAACAAACATGGAGAACAATAGTCACAAATGGATCAATAGGGTCACAAAGACCAAGAACCAAGTATATTTTTTAAAATAAGCACACTTCCTACACATGCTAGTTGGATTTTTTAAAAAATCTATCCTATGTCACGAAGTGCATGCATCCACTTCAAATGAATAACTTTTCAAGAATATTTGACTCATACCTCCATCCTCGAGACACAAAGACGAGTGATAGTAAGGTATCAACCAAATATCTAGAGTAGCCCACAAAGATTGATTTGAGGCAATTACAAGCTTAAGAAGGCACACTAGCATGGTATTATGGCCGAGATGCATTTCGGTAAACAAAGAAGTTCTTGATGACATACCTTTGCCTTTAAACCATTTGAATTTGTGCATAAGTAGATATTTAGGAACAAGTAGCTCTTACTTGATTATTTGAGATTTATTGATGGAGTCAAGAGCTCGCTTAAGATGCACAAACATATGAGACTACAAGTTCACTAGAAATTGTTAGTCCCACAAATGACACAACCTTTGAAGTAAACTCCTCCTTAATTAGTGCTTAGAGAACTTTGAATTTCTCAAACTTAGCACGTATTTTAGTTAATAATAAGGGAGATTGCTACAAAGGTATGTCTATGGCATAAAAATGTTTACAAAAATGAATCATGCCGATAGTCTCATTACCACCACCTTGGATTCACCAAAACGTTGACAAACTGCTCCAAGTCGCGTTACCCAGGCACAGGTGCCGGGTCACCCGCCACTCTCCAGAAGCGCACCGGGTCACCCTGCCACTGGTGCCGGGTCACCTGCCAAATACACTTCTGGGGGCAGGTGGTTAGACCGCCCCCAAGGGGCGGTTAGACCGCCCTGCCTTCCTTGGTAATTTTGGTGATCTTTTAGCTCTAGTTCCTTGATAAGCCTCTATTTTATCTATAAAACACCCTGCAAAGCTTATCACAACAAATGCTCTTCTAGAGAGCCATTAGGAGCATCGAATGGCATGTGATAGTGAAATTATTGAATGTGTCAAGGCCACTTATTCATGCTTCACAAACCTAGGTCTAGTGATTCATGAACGTTCACAAAGAACTAAGAGTGACCAAGGCACAACTTAAGTACTAGTTACCGAGATTGCATTGGTTGAGTGATGTTCACTTTCTAGTCCGTCTCACGGCATGTTTCGAGTAACCAATTCTTTCTTCATTGCCATGACTTCAATGCAACTTGATTAACCTACAAGCTTAGCAAGCACTTTTTGGTACCCAACGCTTGTTGGGTCCTACAAGATTAGTCACAATGTGCTTTGGAACCCATATGGCCCTTGTACTAACTTGAGGTGAACAAATCAACGTCATAGTACAAGTGTCCACCTTGTCATTCCTAAGCTTATGAAAATCATAATGGACAAGGTTGGATTGAGAAGTGTTACCATTCGGGCAATCCTTGCCCAAGTGACCCTTCTCTCGACATGTGTAGCAAATGCGGCCTTTGGCACTTCTAGGCTTGGGATCCATTTGCTTGTCTTGTCTTGTCTTGCATGGAGGCTTCTTGCTTGAAGGGTGAGCTTTATTCTCCTCGCTACGGTGATTCTTCATAGTGCTGGCCAGACCCGGTCTAACCGCCCTGGGGGGCGGTCAGACCGCCCCTGGTCTGTGCAGCTAGCTTGTTTGCAATCCGCAGCCAAGTGACCCTTCTCTTTGCATAAATAGCACAATCTCCCTCTGGTTGATCTTCTTTTCTTCTTGGAGATTGTTTCTTGAGCCTTGAGCTTGGTGGGGCAATGTGGAGTGCCATGCCCCGTTTTCGTTTCTTGAATGTTGCCCTTGATGATCTTGATATGTTGTTGAGGTGTTGATCTTGTGACAGTTGAACCCTTCTCAAGATTCTTCACGACGTCATCATGGTTATCTTGAGAAGGTTGCACTTGGATCTCTTCCTTCAACACATACAAGTCTCTTTTAAGCTTTTCAACCTCTTGCTTGAGTTCATTATTTTCTTGGGCAATGAGGTCATCACAAGTTTCTACAAATGCATGCTCAATACTGATTGGCTTGCTTGGGTACAACAAGGTTTAGTACAAGCAAATTCATTATTGACAAGTGAGCATGTGCAAATGGGTGTAAGAGGTTGTAGGAATTTTACCGATGAAAGAACAACCTCATGAGCAATTTCTAGTGAGGCATATGAATCCACAAGCTTCTCATGTGAACACTCAAGTTCCTTGTGAGTTGCTTGCAAAGTCATATGCTCACTAGTGAGCTTTGCTAGTTGAGCTTCTAGCACATCATTGGCTTCTTCTTCTATCTTCATTCTATATGAGAAAGATTTGATATCATGATCATATTTGCTAGCCAATGATTCATACTTACAAGCCAAGGAGGCAAGTTCGGATCTGAGAAGTTCAAGTCCTCTCGTCGAAGATCTTGAATCTTCGATCTTTTGACTCTTTGCACCCTTGGCCTGCCTCTTCTTCTTGCTTTTCTTCTTGGCCACAAGACAAGCACCTTCATCGTAGAAGGTTGAGGCTTCTCTAGAGAGACACTTCCTTCACTTCTCTTGTCTCCTTCTTGCTTGAGAGTTGAGGTTTGATGTTTAGTTGTTGTTGTTGAGGTTGTGGGGCACATATCCACTTGTTCATCATCATCCTCACTCTCAACTTCATCCCATTTGATGTGAGTTATCCCAAATAGCAATTTCCAAATGAGATGAGCATCCTTGCTAATTCCTTTACTCGTTAGAATAAGATGCTTTAGTTCACTACATACACAGCTACACAAAAGGTTAGTAACAATGGCATTGAGTCGCTTCTTCTCCAATTCCTTTGGTAAGACACAAGTCTCATCCTCTGGAAGGATACTCGCAACCATAATGCCCTCAGCGGTGGGACCCAAAATCTTAAGTGCAATGAGAACATTGGAATGCCAAGAAGAGTAGTTTGAGCCATCAAAAGCTAGAGGCTCAAACGGTACCACACAAGTAGTCGACATCGAAAAACTCCGAGCAGTTAAGCTCGAACTGGAGCACCAAGCTCTGATACCAATTAAAAGGACCTTGATGCCGCCTAGAGGGGGTGAATAGGCGAGACAACCAAATAGAACTTTTCCCCAGAAACTTGAGCTTCACTGGCACAGGCGGTTAGACCGCCCCTACCATGCGGTTAGACCGCCCCTGATGTGCTGAACCACAGGGGGCGGTTAAACCGGGTCCTAGGGCGGTTAGACCGCCCTGCCCAGTAAACCTGCAAGACAACTCAAGTCTTCTCTTGACTTCTATAACGAACTTCAGTTTTTGAGTAGCTCCTGTAGATGATCACGAGCAGGGTAATGATCCCTGCACTGAAAGACAAGCACACCCAAGTAGATCGAGTGGAAGCAAAGTAAATGTGCTAGAGATCAAAACAAGTGAGGCAAACCACAAAGGAGAGGCGAGGATTTGTTTCCCAAAGTTCACCGCCCACAAAGGAACGGCTACATCTCCGTTGAGGAGCTTGTAAGGGGATTCTCCCACAACAAGCTGGGTCTCTTTCAACCTGTTGACGGTGTATTTTGGTACACCTAGCATGTTCATTACACTTTGGTTTGGATTTGATTATGGAACTAACTCGCCACTAGGCACACTAATCATATAACAAGTTCATCTTTGTGCATGCATTTGGAAGTGTTGTGTTTATGTAGGAAAACATGGACATAAAGGACGTATTCGCAACAAGTTCAAAGGAGCATTTATGGAGTCTTGTTCGTGTTCATGAGCTTGATGAAATCACTTCCAATGGTGGCAAGGACCGAAGTGCTACGAGGAACACCCCCGGGGATTGAAGCGTAAAAGATCGAACTTCATGCGAAGAGAACCTCCGTCTTGTACGCGAGGATAACATCATCAAAATCATGCATGTGGAGGGGGCAAAGTACATAAATGCATAAGGACCCACAGAGCAAAAGGGGCAACCGAACCGGGCCGAGGTGGGCCCAAGCCGGTCGGCCCAGGCCGGCCGGCCCAGCCCACTCCGGTGGCCGGTTCGATCCCGTTTTCCTTGCACCCGAAGGATCTTGAACCCTAAAAGCATGGGCGCCGCCATTTGACAGATGGAGGAGTCATTCGCACCAGAAGGCCATCCACAAGCTAGAGAGAGAGGAGGAGGATCTCCGGCGGGAGATCAACCACCTCGAAGGAAGCACCCTCTCGTGGAGAAGAAGAAAGACACCGGCGGAAGGGAAACCATGACCAACGGTGCCATGATCAACACCTTGATGGGGTAATCTTCTCATTCGTCCATGGGTTGTAATCGATCTTGAGATGTAATCGCACTTTGTCGGATTATCTATCTATCATCTTGTGTTGAATATACTTTAATGCTTAAGGTTAGCTACCATGCCGTAAAGGGAGTAGAGCTCCAATGCTTCCTTAGATCCATTCAATACGCCGTGTCCATCAAAGGTCTAGTTATGAATACCTTCGCGTAGTGACAGTACGAGAGGAGGGAAAGGGCGAAACCGTGGTCACAACCCCGATAGATTAGATTGGTTTTCATGTCTTTAAGCGATTGCATGCTCTAGTATCGTAGACCCGTGGGCGAGTGTTTTTTATCTTGATATCTTAATCATTCTCTCTAGTGTAGTTTAGTTGTTTTCTAGCATAATAATAGTTAGGGTTTTAGTAGCTAGTGTGTCATCGTAGATCGAACGCTTGTAATCCCCTTGCTCCGCGGATTGACAAGAACCTTGGGAATCCCGTGGTGAAAAAATGTGTGGGGTCCGTACACTTGCGGATCGTAGAGGGATACGTCTTTTATCCGTCAACAAGCCCCTTTTTCTGGCGCCATTGCCGGGGATCAAGCTAGTTTACATCGTTTGATTTGCATCTAACTTAGCTTTATCTAACATATACTATCTAGAAAAACACTTGTTTCGTTTTTGTTTTTGTTTTTATCTTATTGTCTAGATGGCGTTCGTTAATCAACCCGTGGAAGAACCGGAGAAATCACTAAGGGATTACGCTAGCCCTCGATGTGAAGACATAAAAGTACAAGAGTCGGATTCGAAGCTCAAAGCGACCAGGTATGAGATTAAATCCAAGATCATCAAGATGGTGCGGCGAACCCATTTGAAGGGATGGTTACGGAGAACCCATATAGACACATAAGGGATTTCATGACAATATGCAACACGGTGCGTCAAGAAGGAGTCCCCGATGAATGGTTCAAATGGAACCTCTTTCCCTACTCACATGCCGGCAATGCAAAGACATGGTATTCGGTTGCGTCCTTTGAAGTTGAAGGCAATTGGAACAAGTTGACAAAGAAGTTTTGCGAGAAGTTCTTTCCCATTAGCAAGGTTCAACATCTAAGGAGGCAAGTGATCACTTTCATGCAAGGAGAAGAGGAAGGGATAGACCAAGCCTGGGATAGGTTCAATGGGTTAATCGAACAAGGACCGAAACTCGGCTTCACCGGTGACGTACTCTTGCATACATTTTTCTTTTCCCTAACCCCTAGTTGCATGCAACACGTCGAAATGTGTGCAGGTGGGGATCTCATGGAGAAAACACTCACGGAAGCCGCCCAACTTCTACAAAAAGTTAGGAAAGCGGCTGCCATGCGAAGAGATTGGGAACAAGACTTGTGGAAGAGCCGGAATATAATTTGAGGAAGAAGAAGTGTGCTGATTTTTCTAAAGAGGCAACCCCGGAAGTCACAAAAGAGAAACCAATCATGGAAAAGCTTGAACAAGAACACATCAAGTCAAAAACTACACCAAGCGTCGACTTCGTCGTACCAAAGGATATGAACAAGATAAGCATGTCAAGCGCGAAGCCACTAAGGGAGTTCGAACCAATGGATTGAGTTCCTATTGATTACGGAGAAGTATTCGACAAGAGAAGACCGTTCCCTAATCAAAAGAGAATGGCAAGAGCATTGGAAGTGGATTTTCCACCGGAGAAGAAAGCGGAAAATTCATACGACCTTGAAACCACCGGTGAGATTTTTCAAAAGCTCTTTGGAGATGACGTAGTGGATCCGGAACATATTGCCGAGGTGAAGAGAATCATGGGGATCAAGCCTGAAGCATCACCATACGCTCGTCTCGCTGAAATCTACTCGATAGGATCCGAAGAAGAAGAGAAGATGACACCACACTTGAGTTGCGAGATCAACGGAGTTCAATGCAAAGCTTTATGCGACATCGGAGCCCAAGTAAGTGTTCTATCTTCTAAAATTTACGATAAAGTTCAAGACCACAACCTAGACTTAGCTCCAACATCAACAAAATTAATTATGGGAGATGGTAGAACTATCAAACCTCTAGGTATTGCTTGCAACATGAAAGTAAAAATCTCTAGAAACTACATACCAACCGATTTCTTTGTTATTGATGCTTACCATAGTAATCATGATCACATAATCTTAGGTAGGCCTTTTCTTAAGTTGGTTGATGCCGTGTTAGATGCCGGAGAAGGAAAAGTAACAATGAACCTTAATGGAACAAAGTACACATATAACTTTCTTCGTGCTTCTGAACACCTTACACCCTTTCCTCCCGAAGATGAAGAAGTAGAAGAGATAGATAGTCTTTGTTTTGTTGAAACCCTTAGAGACCCGCTGCAAAGAGCGATGGAAAATCAAATCAGTGATCAACAAGATGAAGAACTAGAAGAAGCAACAAAAGGCTTAGAGCCGCATGGTGGTAGTGTGGAGGAAGAGAAATTCAATGACATAGGAGAAATCAAACCCGAGGAGCCACAAGTGCCCGAGGTAGACCTTAAACCTTTGCCCAAGAGATTAAAATATGAATTTTTGGGCCCAGACAAAACTTATCCAGTCATTGTGAGCGACGAGTTGAGTCCCGAAGAAAATGAAGCGTTGCTGATTTTATTAAAAAACATAGGAAGGTGATTGGATATTCGATTAATGATCTCGAAAGGTATTAGCCCAGCCTTTTGCACTCATCGTATACCAATGGAAGACCAATGTAAGCCCGTAGTGGACCACCAAAGGAGGCTAACCCATGCCATGCGAGAGGTAGTAAAGAAAGAGGTCATCAAGTTACTTGATGCCGGAATCATCTACCCGGTCTTGCATAGTGAATGGGTGAGCCCGGTACATTGTGTACCGAAGAAAGGAGGTTTTACCGTGGTGAAGAATGAGAAGAACGAATTGATACCGCAAAGAACCGTGACCGGGTGGCGGATGTGTATCGATTATCGTAAGCTTAACAAAGCGACGAAGAAAGATCACTTTCCCCTACCGTTCATCGACGAGATGCTCGAGAGGTTAGCAAACCACGCTTATTTTTGCTTTCTCGATGGATACTCGGGGTTCATGCAAATTCCCATTCACCCGGAAGATCAACATAAGACAATGTTTACATGCCCTTACGGAACGTTTGCATATAGGAGGATGCCCTTCGACCTATTCAACGCTCCAGCCTCTTTTCAACGTTGCATGATGGCCGTGTTTTCGGAATTCATCGAAGAAATTGTTGAAGTGTTTATGGATGATTTTTCCGTTTACGGGAAAACGTTCATGGATTGCTTAGAAAACTTAGAAAAGGTCCTTACGAGGTGTGCGGAGGTAGATTTGGTGTTAAATTGGGAAAAGTGCCGCTTCATGGTAGACAAGGCTAAGGTAGAGACGGTTGAGCAACTCCCACCTCCTACGGATGTTAAGTCCTTAAGGAGCTTTCTAGGCCATGCCGGATTCTATAGAAGATTTATTAAGGACTTCTCAAAGATCACTAAGCCTTTAACACATCTTCTTCAAAAGGATGTGGCTTTCGACTTTGATGATAAGTGCCCAGCGGCATTCCGGACCTTGAAAAGTGCGTTGGTGAGTGCTCCCATCATCCAACCTCCGGATTGGAGCCAACCTTTCGAGATCATGTGTGACGCAAGTGACTACGCCGTAGGCGCGGTCTTGGGTCAAAGAAAGGAAGGCCGAGTTCACGCCATTTACTATGCTAGCAAAACTCTTAGTGGGGCACAATTAAATTATGCTGCTACGGAAAAGGAGTTGCTAGCGGTGGTATTTGCTTTCGAAAAATTCAGATTTACATCATGAACTCGAAGGTCATTGTTTACACCGATCACGCATCCATCAAGTATCTCTTGGATAAGAAGGAAGCTAAACCACGTTTGATTCGTTGGATCCTTCTTCTCCAAGAGTTTGATGTTGAAATTCGTGATAAAAAGGGGGTGGAAAATGTTGTGGCCGATTATTTGTCTAGGATGAATCGTGGAAAAGATGATAAAGAGCCCATAGAAGATAAGATGAGAGATGACCACCTCTATAGAGTGCTTGATAAAGACACATGGATGATCGATATCATTCGAGCAATTCGGAAGATGCCTCTCGGCCATCTAGATAAAAACACTCAAAAGAAGATAATCTCTGAAAGTAGGAAATATTTTTGGGATGCACCATACCTCTTCAAGCTTGGCAATGATGGAGTGATGAGAAGATGTGTGTCAAGAGAAGAGAGGGTAGAAATTCTAAGAAAGTGTCACTCGGCGGAGTACGGTGGACACTATAGCCATTTTCGAACCCAAGCAAAGGTATGGTCGAGCGGATTCTATTGGCCGGAGATGCATGAAGATACTAAAAGATATGTTGCATCATGCCCCGAATGCTAAAGAACCGGAAACATCTCTCAGAGAAATTCTATGCCTTTAAAATACAACTTACAAATCGACATATTCGATGTATGGGGTATAGACTTCATGGGGCCTTTTAAAAACTCATTTGGATTTGAGTATATCCTAGTCATGGTTGATTATGTATCCAAGTGGGTAGAGGCAATACCATGTCGTAAAGCTTCCACAGAGGAGTCCATTACTATGATCAAGAATGTGATTTTTCCCCGTTTTGGTACACCGAGAATCTTGATAAGTGATGGAGGAACTCACTTCACCGGGAAGAATTTCAAAAAGTCCTTGTCCAGGTTGGGAATTGAGCATAGGGTCTCTACGGCCTATCACCCACAAACCAACGGACAAGCGGAGACGTCAAATAGGCAATTAAAAAGCATACTCAACAAAACCATTGAGAAAGGAGGCAAAGATTGGTCAAAGAAATTAGACGAAGCTTTATGGGCTTATCGAACGGCGTTTAAAACACCGATAGGTATGACCCCTTATCAATTTGTCTATGGAAAAGCTTGCCACCTTCCGGTTGAGTTGGAACATAAAGCCTATTGGGCAATTAAAGAGATGAACCTCGATCTCGATGCCGCGGTGGTGAAACAAAGGATCCAAATAAGCGAGCTAGAGGAGTTGAGGTTGAAAGCATATGAAAACGCAAGCATATACAAGGAGAGAATCAAAAGGTGGTACGATAAAAGATTGAAGAAAAAAGAATTTAAAGGAGATAAGGTCCTCCTCTACAATTCGAGGTTTAAAACCTTCGGAAAGGGGAAATTGCAAAGCAAATGGGACGAACCTTATGTTGTGCATTCGGTGTTCTCCAATGGAGCGGTAACCATTATGGATATAAACGGCGATCAATTTGTGGTGAATGGCCAGTGACTTAAGGTTTACTACGAACCCGACGTTGTGCCCCTTCACCATGTTGATGTCTTCACCATGGAGGAAGAGCCCGAACGTCCCGCCTAGGACGAAAAACAAGGCATCAACTTTTGTAAATAGTTTTTCTTTTTAATTTTCTGGAGTTTTTCGCGAATATTTACTGGGCCAACTTTTTCCCATGGGCTAAGGAAGAAAAAATAAGGTGGTGTGCAAAAAAATTGGACCGGCCCGGCCCCCGAGGGGGTGGGCCGGCCGGCCCACCCTGCCGGGGGCCGGGCCGGTCCAATTTTTTGCACCGGCCGGAGAGGGTTCCGGCGGCCGATGACGCCGAATTTCACCCGAATTGCTCCTTTTTGACTTCCTTGTTTGGTCAGAAAATTTTAAGGGAAGTGTAAAAAAGGAAAATAAGGTTCCCAAGGCTTTTCTCTCAGGACTATTTATTTGGTCGAATTGGGAGCTCGAGGATCAAACCTTTCAAGCAATATTTTGCACCCTTGTAGCAGCCATTTTGCCCCCAAGGAGCTTAGAGTTGAAGCTAGAAGCCAAGAAGTCATCGATGGAGGAGGCGATGCGATGCGAGCTCAAGCTACCCGTCAAGAGGACAGCCCGCATCCGTTGCGGAGGGCGTGTCCCGATTGGAGCGCTTGCATCTTGCAACCCCGTCGAAGGAGAGGAGGTCCCTCGCCGGGGGGGGGGGCGCGGGGGGGTTAGGGGGGGGGGGCGGGGGGGGGGGGGGGGACGATCGTAGCCCGAGCTCATGGGCGGCCGTCGAAGATAACGACCTCTACATTTGGGATGAGCAGCCCAAAGAGAGGACTCCTGAAGGCCCCAACGGCGACGGTAACGATGGAAACAAGAGCAGCAACGACAATGGAGGTGGCGACGACGGTGGTGACGACGGTGGAGACTATGGCGATGAAGACCCCTTCGGATTGCATCCGATGTGTTGTCGAACTTGCCGTCAATCCATCGGGGATCTCTACACGTCGGCCGATGAATGTCTCCAAGCCATGGAAGCGATGAAGCAGCGTATGGAGGATTTGGAGCACGTAGTTGGAGACAATTTCAAGTTCCTTAACCGTAACGTGCGCAAACTTTTCGGCATGGTTGGAAACACGAGAGGCAAGTGGTGCAATACTTGCTCGAAGTACCACTATATCTAGTTTTCCCCTTAGGAATTTGTAAGATACGACGAGGACGTCGTATGTTTTAAGCGTGGGGGAGAGCTTGCTAGCCTTAGCTTTTGAACTTCAAGTTTAGGTTCGGTTTAATCTTCGTGTGATAGTCTTAGCGTTTTAATGAGTCTTTAGTTTTTGAGTGTGTTTTAAAATTTTTGCAAGTGTTTTAAATTAGTGTTGAGTCAAAGAAAATCAAATAAAAAGAGTCTATATATATCTTTATGTTTTATGTATTGCTTATCTTTATTCACTTGTTTGTTTAATCTTCGATTCTTGATATATGAACATAAGTATGTGGTTTGAAAAACGTTTACCGTGGTGCTTAGTGGAATTGCTACTACTTAAAGTACCCATACTGCACTTCGATCTTGAGCTTCCCATGTTAGTTGTGCTATGTTCAATGCTAAAAGTTGGAGGTTTTCAGTTCTGAAAATTATCTTAAAACCCTTGTAATAAAGGTTAGCAAAACCTCTTTTCCAAGTTGAGAGTAAGAAAAAAATTCCTATCCAAAGCCAAGTTTATTTTTCGCTCCACCATAAATGTGATTAGCACGATGAGTTAGGCTAGGACCCTTCTCTCTTGGTAAGTTTTAATTTCTAGCAATGATCATGTTCTTGTGCTTATCTTTTGTTGCTAGACTCGTCATATATTCGGTAACGAGACTTTCACAACGGAAGTCACGTACATCGCCGAATTCCATACCCAACTCTATACATCTCTTTTGTACATCGTATTCCTTGAACACAACCTATTTTCAAAGTTTCGTCTCGTCTTTAGCATGATTTATTTAAAATTTCAGATTGTATGCATGCAAGGAAAGAGAGAATTGAAAGCTTTGAAAAGTTGTCAAGAGAGAGAAAAATAAAGAGAAAAAGTATGTGTATGGAAAAGAAAGAAAGAAAGAAAGAAAGAAAAAAATTTACATGTGAATGAAAGAAGAAAAAGAAAAAGATGAGGTAGAAATAAAGATATGAGAGGGATGGATCAAGCGAAAGAAAAGAAAAATAAAGTGTAAGGAAGGATGTCACGTTGTTGAGAGACGAAACTTTCATTCTTTTTCCAACCATGTGCAATCCGACAACGAGGACATCATCGGTGCCTTGTAGTCATAATTTTCTTTTGCCCTTGCACATGTCCACCATTCTAAATCTTCTCATCCTTGATATCCCTACATATGGTTAATTCTCATGATCATTGGCTTTGAAAGGTAAACAATCATTAGAGGAAGTTCTTAGTTTGACAACATTTGTGTTGATTGCTCTAGCCCTACCTATAGCTCCACTTTACATGATATATGAGAGGTTAATGGGAGGTGAGAGTTTTATAAAATTTGGTTAGGATAGCCACTTCATATGAGTGACTTGAGAGAGCTTGGAGAAAGGTTTTTGTCTAATACTTGTTGCAGGAATTTTTGTTTTGAAAATCATAAAAACCCTCCGATGGAAGCAAAGAAGTAAGCATGGTTGAGATTGAAAGCTTCGAGTGAAGAGTATGAGTTGTGGGGTAAAACTTGACGTGGTAAAAGTTCTAAACGCCCATGTTTATGTTTGATGATCATTACTTTGTGTTTATGTATTAAAGATGAAAGGGTTGACTAACTTGTGAAGAAGGATAAGTGGTACATGATTACAACACATTGGATGAAGTTCTTTTACAAGTACTTGCTCGAGGATGAGCAAGAGCTAAGCGTGGGGGAGATGTTGACGGTGTATTTTGGTACACCTATCATGTTCATTACACTTTGGTTTGGATTTGACTATGGAACTAACCGCCACTAGGCACACTAATCATATAACAAGTTCATCTTTGTGCATGCATTTGGAAGTGTTGTGTTTATGTAGGAAAACATGGACATAAAGGACGGATTCGCAACAAGTTCAAAGGAGTATTTACGGAGTCTTGTTCGTGTTCATGAGCTTGATGAAATCACTTCCAATGGTGGCAAGGACCGAAGTGCTACGAGGAACACCCCCGGGGATTGAAGCGTAAAAGATCGAACTTCATGCGAAGAGAACCTCCATCTTGGACGTGAGGATAACATCATCAAAATCATGCAAGTAGAGGGGGAAAAGTACATAAATGCATAAGGACCCACGGAGCAAAAGGGGCGACCGAACCGGGCCGAGGTGGGCCCGGGCCGGTCGGCCCGGGCCGGCCGGCCCCCCACTCGGTGGCCGGTTCGGTCCCGTTTTCCTTGCACCCGAAGGATCTTGAACCCTAAAAGCCCGAGGCGCCGCCATTTGACGGATGGAGGAGTCATTCGTACCGAAGGCCATCCACAAGCTAGAGAGAGAGAGGAGGAGGATCTCCGGCGGGAGATCAACCACCTCGAAGGAAGCACCCTCTCGTGGAGAAGAAGGAAGACACGGCGGAAGGGAAACCATGATCAACGGTGCCATGATCAGCACCTTGATGGGGTAATCTTCTCATTCGTCCATGGGTTGTAATCGATCTTGAGATGTAATCGCACTTTGTCGGATTATCTATCTATCATCTTGTGTTGAATATACTTTAATGCTTAAGGTTAGCTACCATGCCGTGAAGGGAGTAGAGCTCCAATGCTTCCTTGGATCCATTCAATACACCGTGTCCATTATAGGTCTATTCATGAATACCTTCGCGTAGTGACAGTACGAGAGGAGGGAAAGGGCGAAACCGTGGTCACAACCCCGATAGATTAGATTGGTTTTCGTGTCTTTAAGCGATTGCATGCTCTAGTATCGTAGACCCGTGGGCGAGTGTCTTTTATCTTGATATCTTAATCATTCTCTCTAGTGTAGTTTAGTTGTTTTCTAGTTTAATAATAGTTAGGGTTTTAGTAGCTAGTGTGTCATTGTAGATCAAACGCTTGTAATCCCCTTGCTCCGGGGATTGACAAGAACGTTGGGAATCCCGTGGTGAAAAAGGTGTGGGGTCCGTACGCTTGCGGATCGTAGAGGGATACGTCTTTTATCCGTCAACACAACCGCTTTCCTCGTTTCCACTAAGGCGATCTTTTCCACGAAGAGGTAAGATCACATCCCTTACAAACTTGCCGCTGCTCACCACAACCTTGGGAGCTAACCGGCGACGCCTAGCCGTCTAGGAGGCGAACCTCCAAGAGCAACAAATTCTTCAAAGGCTTTCCGACGCGAATCACAAGTGCTCAAGCTATGGGATGCTACGACACCTCAGGTTTTTAATTAGCATCATTGGCGCTAATGGCCGAATCAGCCGAGTCAAACCGGCCGACATTGGTCAAACCTAGGTCAACCTAGGTCATCACCTCGAAAACCGAGCCGACAACCCCTATTGACCCCCTTGACCAAGTCAACACACCCCTGTGGTCGACCCTTGGTCAAATACACGGTCAAACCCACGCTTAAACCCTGACGTCGGTGAGGGTCTATTAACGCCAAAATTTGGTAAGGAGTCTGACTTGTGGGTCCAACTCGGTGAGAAATCCGTCTGGCGGAAGGAAGGTTTCTTCAGATGCATTCGGCAGAAGAATCCGCGGTCGGCTATTTGAAGACGTTCGGAAAAGAAACTATTGAGTGATTTTGCGGGATTACGTGGTGATGTGGCCCGAGCGGGAAGGACGAATGGATGGATAATCGATCGCACTTAGAGATAATTTAGGTATAGGATCCATTCGAGGTCATTCTTAGCAGGGTATAAATATGAACCCTGAATGTATGTAACGGACATTCGAAACATTCTCAATACAAACCGGCTTTACGCCAAACCCTAGAGTCCTTTGTCGTGTCGTCGAGTTCTTCGAGAGGGTTCATCGATCCGTCGACCTCCGTGAGTACCGGCAACCTTGTATCATGTCTAGTATCATGCGGTGGATTTAGATCTGATGCAAGTAGTCTTGTTACCATGCTTAGTGTCACGCGGTAGATTCAAGCTTGGTTCAAGAGGGTTTCTTGTTAGGTCATGAGCCATGCGATAGGCTAAGATCTAGCTTGAAGCTAGTTATCGGCTCTATTGAATTTTGGCAAGATTCAATAGATTCATTAAGTTACCTTGTGTTGCTTTGAGTTTTACTTTATGATTAAATTCATGTAACACTTCTTTGCCCAATCTAGATGGGTTTGGATCGTCTTTATCCTTTTGATGATCCTTATGCGAATCGAGTTCGTACCCTTGGATTAAATAGCACGTGGATCACATGCTCCCTGACAGCCGAAACCGAGTCGATCTATGTTGTTACGTGTTGCGGGTTCAAGCTTCCCAAATCTTGTATAAATCTTGAAAGAGCTGGGTATCATGCGTTAGATGCAGGTTTTTTGGGTTGTTTTGGAGCTAATCATCCGGTGGATTAGATTTCAATCCAATCGATAGATTTATCTTGTTTGGTAATTGTTTGTTCCTTCTTCATGGACCCGGTTGGTTCGATTTGGTTGTTTTCGCGCATTCGGTTATGCTTTCATGAGTAAAACGTGTTCATAAGTTATGCTTTAAGTATTGTGTGCTTTAGCTTTCCATATTTAGATTGTATCATGCGGTGGATAGATCTATTTGTGGAAAGTGGTGTGATCTCAAGCAAGTTGTATCATGCGGTGGATAGATTTGCTTGGTGATCGACACGGACGGGTTTTAAAGTATCTAGACATGCGGTAGACTAGTGCTTTAGACCTATGCATGCTTGTTTATTACATATTTATGATCATGCTTTTACTTCAATTATTATTCAATGTTGTTTACCACGGGGATCGGTCATGACATTGCGCATGTGCATCTTTTATCCAAATAAAGACCAATCTATCGTCATGCTTACATCATCTATTCGGCTATGTTACTTTTCGTACTTTAAAGCTCCCGAATGGTTTTCGGAGGCAGTGAGATAGCTCTTTATAGCTATATGTCATCTCATTTGGCTTTCTAGCCGTAAATATGGGGTTCAAGTTACCACTCGGCAAGTTCCAAGCTTTGGAATTTAACTACTTTGTCTTTTCTTAATTTTCAGGGAAAATTGGTTGGGCACGTCTTGTGATCTCTTCGCGTGTGAAGCTAGCTTGTTCGGCTTGCTGTGTGCTTGGCGCGAGGTGCAGATTTTGCGTCAACACACTTTTTGGCACGCCCGGTGGGACCATAGCCGAAAGTCAAGATGTCTGACATCGGGGACATCATGGATGTCAACATCGAAGACCTCTCTCCGGAACAGTTCCAACAGAAGTGTTTGCTGTCATTCAAAAAGAACAGGAGTGGCTGTTTACGCAAAATGTGCACCTATCGCCAAACACACAGCAAGCCGAACAAGCTAGCTTCACACGTGCAAAGAGTCACAAGACGTGCCAGTCAATTTTTCCTGAAAATTAACAAAAGACAAATGAGTTAAATACCAAAGCTTGGAACTTGCCAGGTGGTATCAGACAGTTCCATATTTACGGCCATAAAGCCAAATAAGATGACATATAGCTATAGAAAGATATGCGCGACAAAAACCGAAACCATTCGGGAAACTTTAAAAAGGAAAAAGCAACATAGCTGAATGGATGACGTAAGCATAACGGCGATCGGTCTTTGTTTGAACAGAGATGCACGTGCGTAAGACCATGACCGACCCCCATGGTGATCATCATTAAATAAAGTAAATAAAGTAAAGCGCGAGCATAAACATGTAATAAACAAGCATGCATAGATCCAAAGCACTAGTCTACCGCATGTCTAGGTATTTTAAAACCCGTCGGGTACGACACCAAACAAATCTATCCACCGCATGATACAACTTGCATGGAGATCGTACCACTTTCCACAAATAGATCTATCCACCGCATGATACGATCTAAATATGGAAAGCTAAAAGCATACATTATTTAAAGCATAGATTACACACGTGTTCTACTCATGAGAAACATAACCGAATACGGCTGAATAGCCGATTCGGGGTCCATGAAGAAGGAACGAACATTACCAAGTGAAATAAATCTATCAGATCGATTTGAAATCTAATCCACTGGATGACTAGCTCCAAAGCAACCCAAAAACCTGCATCTACCGCGTGATACTCAGTTCTTTCAAGATTTATACCAACATTGGCAAGTTTGAACCCGCAACACGTAACAACCTAGATCGATTCGGTTTCGGCTATCAAAGAGCACGCGATCCACATGTTAAAATAGCCAAAGAGTCGAACTTGACTCGCACAAGGATCATCACAAGGTACAAAGCCGATCCAAGCCCATCTAGATTGGGCAAAAGGTGTTACATGAATTTAAACGTAAAGCAAAAACTCAAAGCAACACGGGGTAACTTAATGAATCTATTGGATCTTGCCAAAACCCAATAGAGCCGATAACTAGCTTCAAGCTAGATCTTAGCCTACCGCATGGCTCATGACCTAACAAGAAACCCTCTTGAACCAAGCTTGAATCTACCGCATGACACTAAGCATGGTAACAAGACTACTTGCATCAGATCTAAATCCACCACATGATACTAGATATGATACAAGGTTGCCGGTACTCACGGAGGTCGACGGATCGATGAACCCTCTCGAAGAACTCGACGACACGACAAATGGACTCTAGGGTTTGGCGTAAGGCCGGTTTGTATTGAGAATGATTACGTATATGTTACATACATTCAGGGCTCATATTTATACCCTGCCAAGCACAACCTCGAATGGATTTGATGCCTAATTTATCTCTAAGCTTGATCGCATATCCACCCATTCGTCCTTCCTACTTGAGCCACGTCACCGTACAATCCCGCAAAATCAGCTCAACTGTTCCCTTGCCGAACGGAAGCAGATAGCCGACCGCGGATTCTTCTGCCGATTGCATCTGGAGAAACCTTCCTTCCGCCGGACGGACTCCTCATCGAGCTGGACCCACAAGTCAGACTCCTTACCAAATTTTGGTGTTAACACATGCCCCTTCAATTACGGGATAAAAGTGATTTTATTCTGGAATTGACTCCAACCTCCATCGTCTTCATATCGAATCTGTTCAACACCTGTTCTCTCTCTTCGCAATCCGCCGGAATCCTCGTCTAGATCCAAACCCTAGATCCCCTTGTTCTGAGCACGAATCCCTAATGGCGGCTCAAAATCAAGCTGCTCAGGTAAATTCTCCTTCCATAAGCTTCATTCGGCATTTAGGTTTTCAATTTTTACCTGAGATTTCTTTTCCGCTTTCCTTCAGGAGCCTTCCACCGAGCTTTTGATTCGTACCGAGGCCAATTCAAGATCCTACTGCCTTGGTCCCTGTGGGGAAACTCGATCCTCGAGATTTAATCGCAGCTGAATCTCAAAGGATCCCCTTCAAAGCAGCTCTATCCACACCTCCTCAGTGGCAGGATGCTTTCAAGAACTGGCCCTTGCCCCCAATCGTAGGCTGGAAAAATTGGTACCGGAGGATTCTTGCAGACAAGAGTGCCAGGACCCAGAATTGGGAGACCCTCCGCATTGCTCAATGCCTGGAATTATCTTTGGCCGAGACCCCCAAGAACGAAGACCTCTTGATAGCGGCTTGCCACTTCTGGTCAAATGGTGTCAACGCCTTCCTCTTTGGTCACGGTCCAATGTCCCCAACTCTGGACGATGTGTATATGATCACCGGCCTTGACATTACGGGAACTGTTCACCCCTGGGATTTCAAAGGTTCCTCAAGGCAAACAGGGGTAAAATCAGGGAGCGGATACAAAAACTATATCCTGAACCATATGAAGGACGGCCCTCTTGGTGAAATTTAATACAAGGCGTTTCTGAACATGTGGCTATGCAGGTTCGTCTTCTGTGGTAAAGCCAATGAACCTACCCTGAATCACATTGCAATGGCTTCTCACCTGGTCAATGGCAATCGTTTCCCCCTTGGGAAATACCTCCTAGGCACTGTGTACCATATGCTTCATCAAACTGTCACCCAGATGTACACTAGCCAGAGGATAGCATGTGTCAATGGTCCCTGGTGGTTTGTTCAAATGTGGCTGCAGCTGCACATGCATCAGATTGTTGGCGTTGATTTGAACACCCGGCTCTTCCCTTCATCCAATCATCATGAAGGGGAACCCCAAGCCACCAGAGGATGCCAGACTTATGGAGAAGGCGTCTTCAACTGTCCTCATCCGGCGAGAATATCGGCCCGGCTCTTCGAGCTCTTCTTCAAAGGTTTCCAAAATCCCCTCTCGGCTCCCTTATTTGGATAATGACAATTTGACTCTCCCTTGTGAGTTCTCCTTTGAAACCGCACGCCAAGATGGAAGATTCCCGGAGATCCTCAATATCATTATCCGCCCATGCATTCTACCTATTTGAATTCGGTGGAGGAAGGCTGAACTATAGCACTTATGAATATTATCGGCCCAACATAATGGCTCGGCAACTTGGATGTGGACGAGATGCCCCCAAGATCGTTTCGCATGAATTCCTCAAGCCCGGAGAGGAAATCAAAGAACTTATGCAAAGTAGCGAGTCTTTCGGTATGTGTGCATCCCCGCCGTTTACGCACGGCCTTTCGCACCCACAATAATAGCTCACCCCACCTTCAACTCTTGGTGGCAAGAGTTCCATGATCATATCTTCGGTGAGCCCGTGCACTTGTTTTGTACGGAGTTGATGCTCGATTTCCGACCAACTTCGAGGTAATATGATTAATCCTTGAATAGACATTTCCTCTTCCAATCATGATTCCGATCTTATTTCTTTTACCCACGAACACAATGCTCGCCCCTCGGGCCGGGGATATTGCTTATAATGCGGTGGGCCCAATCTCGAAGATCGGGATTCAAATCACCAACCCTGGCTCAGTTAATGGCTAGGTATGCCACAACAGACCCAACTCTGTACAGCCTTGCTGCTGACAGAAGGCAAGGCTTGTCTCTGATTGCTCCTCCAAATGCCAAGGGAGAAGAACTATCAAGAAAGTCCTTGTTGAGGTAGAAAATTTTTCCTTTCTTGATCACAGGATTACTCTGTTTCTGATAAATCATATCTTGTGCATTTTCAGACTAGAACTCAGCAATCCTCAGCCCCAGAACCTGCCAATGCTCCATCCACTGGTATGACCTTTACTGTCCTTTTTCTTGAGGATGAACACTGGCATTTATTTTTAATTTGGCATTTGCAGAAGAAGCAATGGAGGATCAACTTGTGGATGTCCCAGTGTCTCAACAAGCAAGTCCACCCAGGGTTGAACTACCTATCCAAGTGGAAATCTCATCTTCATCAGGGTCCCAATCACCCCCTGTCCAGACAGAAACACCAAATTCACCAGAGATGAGTTTCCCAATCCAACCAGAGCCATGCAGTCCTCCAAGGGCTCAATCACCCACTGGTCAAGCAGAAACATCAGCCCCAGCAGAGGTGAACCCATCTCCTCCTAAGCCAGAAGCTCTTGAGTTGCCAGAAACTGCATCAGCACCCTCTCCCACAGAAGCTTCATCTTTGCCTGGAACACCTCCTTTACCAGTGGCTGCCCCTGAACAAAATCCTGCTCCAGTTCAGGAAATCAGACATGAGGTACTTATTTGCACTCAACCCCGCTATTTTTTTACTTCCAACACTCCTGATTCGGCAATATTGCTTTCTTAGGATCAGGTCCCACCATCATCAAGTCCATCCATGGGGAACAATCCAGTTGCCGAGGCAAGGGAAGGAGTGCCTCAAACTCTGTCAGAAGAAGTGCAGAAAAAGCTCAAGGAGATTTTTGCCTGGCTGCAAAAAGATGCGCGAGATCAGTTCAAAGATCTCGATCACTTTGAAGAAATGCTTGAAGCCATCAGCCGGGAACTTCCTGAGGACATCAATGCCTCACTTGCATCCATCTCTGGTCTGGAAATCCATTATGTGCCCATAAGACAAGCTCAGAGAAAGATGTCCTCCCGCCCAGCCGTTGAAAAGAAGAGGGCCAGAGCTGAACAAGCCACGAAGGGGGCACAATCTCAGACCGAGAAACATAAAGAAACATTGGCCAAACTGCAAGCTTCTCATGAATTGAAGATCGCCAGAAAGGCCGCCTTGGAGGCAGAACTAAGAAACCTGTCAGCTGAAATAGAGGCCGATGACAAGAAAATGGCCGAGCTCCCTGGATTGATAGAAAAGACCCAAGAGGCAGCAATATCGGCCATAGCTGAGGTAAACCAGTGCGATGCAGAACTTACCACCCTGTCCAGCGCCCAGAAAGATTATCAGGGACGTTTGGACAATTTTCGTCAAATAACATCGAATGTCCGTGGTGTAATTGCGAAATATTTGAACATCTAGACGTCTCCATTGATGTGTAACCGAATTGGTCGCTCTTGTAACACTTGTTCTTGCAATTTATTCTCTTTTTCTTCTGCTCATTCTTAAATGAAATGCTGAACGACCCATTCGGCAAAGAAATGCCAATACCCGAACGACACCTTGACTCCTCCTAGCTGAGCCAGTCAACCGAATAAGACTCAGCCCAGTACTCCAAACGACCCATTGGCGGACTGGTCAAGGAAACCTTTCCACCTTCCGATTTTCTTGGGATATGCGCCACGATCCAGAGCCACGACTTGAGGCCACGATCTGTCTTCCCAGACCTATAAATGAAACCGTAGGTGCCCCTAGCTCTCCACCAAGCCTTTAGCTCTCGAATCTTTGCCAATCTCAACTCTTCTCCTTTCCAAACAGTGCACATCCCAGAGAAGCATGGTGCGCCGCCTCAACCGACGCCGCGCCTCTGATGAGGCGGAGGGGAGCAGCGCCAACGCGCGCCGGAGGCAATGATCGTCAATTCCTCTTCTCTGACTCACCTTTGATCTTCTTTTGTTTTGACGATCATCCTTTTTTCAGGTTGATTCAATGGAATCCATCTCCTGCGCCGGCCGGTCGGCCCCCTACCCGGATGACTCCTCGGAGTCCGACGGCCACTCCCCCGTGCCTTACGGGGAACTCGACGCTCTCCGCTTCAAGGAGGAGCGGGAGACGGCCCGGCCGCGAGGGCCGGGAGGATGTCTCCAAAAAGGCCGGCATAGCCGAGTTGGAGTGGGAGGACCGGCGCAAGCGGTACCGCCGGAGACTATCGACGGTACGGCCCTGACACCGCTTCTTTGATCCAATCCGGCCTTTGATGCTAATCTCCCTTCTTCTTGCATTTTGCAGCCCGTGATGCTGAGCTCAACCAACTAAAGATGCTGGTGGAGCAACTGGCCGATAAGGTGAACGCCCGTGGAGACACGCCGGCGGAGCGCCTTGCTGCGGTGGAGCACCGCGTTGATGAAGTGGCCACCCATGGCGTCCGCTTGGGCACCACCCTGGACTTGGCTGCCATGACGATGCACACCGACGTCGACTACTCCACCAGGCCGCGCGGCTTCCGGGGTGGCGCGCCAGAAGACATCGAGGAGATTGAGCTCATCTTGGAGCGCCTTGATGGCCACGGCGACGCCATTGCCGAAATCACTCATCCCCAATCTGTGCTGAACAGGCTTTTTGACTAGATTATATTAGGGATGTTTGAATATCGGCAATAAATAAAGAACTTTTGAATTTTGTGCTTGCATTGCGATGATTTTTCTTCATGTTTGCATCTGTGAATCTTGTTTTTCTTTAAACGTATCCGGGAACTGTCTTGAGCCGTAACACGCGAGAACAGATGCCCCTTGGCGTAAAATCCACAGAAGATCCCTGAATCGGCAATCCGTAAGCACTGTTCAAGCGAAAACCCTTCGTATTCGGGAAGAAAACCCTGCCGTTTGGTATTCCAATAATGCACACTGGCCAGTCATCACTCCCAATGCACCCCTTCGGTCAATAAAATAGCCTGCTGAGATGCCCTGCAAATCCACTCGCACACTCATCCATCACTTCTCATCTCCTCCCCTGTCTCCAGAGGAAAAAACCCCAAGGCCATGGACAAAAGCAAGCAGCCCCAAGAGAGCAGCACTCCAAAGAGACGCACGATTCAAGAGTGAGTTTTCCCTTGATTTACTCCTTGTTTTCCCTTATGATCCTGCGCTTTACCTTCTTTCTTCCTTTCCTCTTTCAGCCTTGATTTGCTTCCTGAAGAAATCATCGGAACCGAAGACATGCCTGAGTACATCTCCTCTGATTCTTCCCTCGAAGCAGAGGATGCCACGCCTGAACAGAGGACCAGCCATCAACTGCGCCGCCGCGTTCGGCGTCTGGAGCATGACCTCAGGGACATCACCGCTCGCTGCCAGGCCGAACGCGAGCGTCGCATGGCTCTGGAGGCATTAGTGGGGGGTAAATGTTTCTGACTCCCTCTTGATTTCGCGCTCATATCTGGATTTCTTGCCCCTAACATCCACTCCTCTGTTTTGGATGTCTCTCGACGGGTACAACAACCCGAAAGCGGCTTGGGACAGCTTGGTGGAGGCCGCGAATCATGGTCACCCCCGTGCATTCCAAGTTGCCGTCACGGTGGTCCTGGAGCAACTGAAGAGGGAGCAGCCGAAGAAGCAAAGAAAAGATTGAATCATACTTCCGCTTCTTCCTCCAGGCCTTCTGCTTCCCACCTCCTCGAAGTCCTGATCACCAGGGTTGTAAACCTGCAAGAGGCAGTTGTAGTGTAGTTTTTTGCTAAGGGCAATGCATCTAGGCACTGGCCATTCCTTCTGTTTGTGAATTTTTTGTTCTAAAGGCGGCCTCGTTGTTCAGTGCCGGCTGTTCCTGTGTCAGATGCATGTAATCCCACTGCTGGTGATCACCGATCGATTTCGATACTAGGGTAATATTTCTTCAAATATCTCCCGTTTATTGCAGCGGAAAATTCTTCTCCCAGTAAAGTTTTCAATATGTATGCATTACCAGGGACGCATCTGACCACACGAAAGGGTCCTTCCCAGTTGGGGGACCATTTGCCGAATTCGCTGTATTTAGTGCCAATCGGCAATAGCGCTTTCCAAACCAAATCCCCTTCTGCAAATTGCCTGACTTTTACTTTCTTGTTATAATACTTGGCAACCCGCAGCTTGTTCTTCTCGATGTTTTCCAGGGCCCTGAGACGGATCATGTGTAAATCCTCTAGCTCATCCATCATTAGGCCACTATAATCTTTGGAGCTTAAATCTTTCTGTAGCACGATTCTCCTGGAATCTGATTGCATCTCCCAAGGTAGAACTGCATGATGCCCATAAACCAGTTCATAAGGAGAGGTCTTTGTAGCTCCATGAGGGGCCATTCGGTAAGCCCACAGTGCCTCACTGAGTACCGAATGCCACCTCCTTGGCTTCTGATCGATCTTCTTTTGTATAAGCTTGACCATGATCTTATTAGAAGCCTCTGCCTGACCATTAGCTTGGGCATAATAAGGAGAAGAATTAAACAACTTGATTCCCATGCTTTCGGCAAATTCTCTGAACTCCAGGGACACGAATTGGGCCCCTTGATCAGTTGTGATTGTCTGAGTGATTCCAAACCGATAGATGATGTGCTCTCTGACAAATTCAACCATGTTTTCCGATGTCACCTTCTTCGGTGGGATCGCCTCAACCCATTTAGTAAAATAATCGTAGCCAAAAGCACAAACTTATGCCCCTTGCTAGATGGTGGATTAATCTGGCCAATCAAGTCTATACCCCAGCCCCTGAATGGCCATGGCTTGATAATGGGATTTAATGCTGATGCGGGGACCCTTTGAATATTTCCAAATCTCTGGCAATCTTGACATCCCTTGTAATACTCAAAGCAATCCTCTAATATCGTCGGCCAAAAGCACCCGGCTTGCCTGATAACCCATTTCATGCGGTAGGCCAATTGGTGTGCTCCACATATCCCATCATGCACTTCGCTCATCATCTTCTTGGCTTCTTCTGAACCCAGGCATCTCAACAACACCCCATCTAATGATTTGTAAGACAAATTGTCATCCAGAAGAACGAATTTTATGGCCTTGTACTTGAGCTTCCTAGAAACCTTTCGGGATGGATCTTTCAAATAGTCAACGATCTCTTTTCTCCAATCATCCTCTGCAAGATCCGTTCCCAGTGCACATATGTCCGCAGCAAACGCTTCTTGACTCTCTTTGTAACCAGAGGCGCTCTGAGCCAGCCTGTTTGCTTTTTCGTTATGTTCCCTAGGAATATGCTGTAGAGTTACCAATGGAAAGCTCTTCAAGATTTCTATCCATTCTTCGTAGTAACTCCTCAGCGCTTCACTTTTGCATTCGTATTGGCCGTTCAATTGCTTGATCACCAACTCCGAATCTCCATAAACTTCAACCGAAATGGCCCCGGCTTCTCTCAAATATTGAAGCCCCCGAAGTAATGCCTCGTATTCAGCCTGATTATTAGTAACGATTGGGTACGTATAGGGATAGCAAATTCAAACATCTCACCTCTAGGCGAAATTAGTAGAATCCCTACTCCCCCACCTTTACCACATGATGATCCATCAAAAAATAACGCCCAAGGAGTAATTTCAAGCAAATCAATTGACGGATCGCAATGTTTAGTTATAAAATCGGCAATGATCTGTCCCTTAATAGCTTTTGCCGATTCGAACTTCAACTCAAACTCTGATAAAGCCAAGATCCATTTGCCAATCCTGCCATTCAAAATTGGCATAGATAACATATGTTTTATTACATCAAACTTGGAATATACAGTGCATTCGGCATTCAACAAGTAGTGCCGAAATTTTGTACACGAGTAGTATACGCACGAGCACGGCTTCTCTCCGTGCTCGAATACTCGGTCTCAGGATCAAGTAATTTTCGGCTAAGATATGCTACTACCCGCTCCTTTCCTTCGAATTCTTGAATAAGGGCTGATCCAATGGTTTGGGTATCGGCCGCCACGTACAACTTGAAAGGCTTATACAACTGAGGAGGGACCAGGACTGGTGGCTCCTTCATGTATTGCTTGATCTCAACAAAAGCCCTTTGTTGTTCGTCGCCCCATGTGAACTTCTGATCTTTCTTTAGCTTCAGCAATGGAGAGAACGGCAAAACCTTCTGTGACAGATTTGAAATGAATCTCCTTACGAAATTAATTTTGCCGAGCAGTGATTGTAACTCCTTGAGATTAGTTGGAGGGACCACTTCATCAATGGCCTTCATGCTCTTCTTGCCAACTTCAATCCCCCCTTCGTGGACCAAAAATCCCAAGAACTCTCCAGCTGACACCCCAAAAGCGCATTTGTTTGGATTCATCTTTAAACCGTGCTTTCGGGTGCACTCCAATGTCCTTTTTACATCTTCCAAATGTGTGTCATGACTTAGGGAATTGATCACGACATCATCAATGTAAATTTCAACAACTTTGCCGATCAACTCGTGAAAGATGTAATTCATGGCTCGCTGATAAGTTGCACCGGCATTTTTCAACCCAAATGTCATGACTATCCATTCGAACAGGCCTATATGACTAGGACATCTGAAGGCCGTCTTCGATATATCTTCTATTGCCATGAAAATTTGGTTGTA
Organism: Cenchrus americanus; assembly: GCA_947561735.1. Lineage (NCBI taxonomy): Eukaryota > Viridiplantae > Streptophyta > Magnoliopsida > Poales > Poaceae > Cenchrus > Cenchrus americanus. The sequence continues at coordinate 22,559,095 of OX387241.1, read as the reverse complement.
TCCCACATTGCCATCCACGAAACTGATAACTTTGTGTCTAGCAGCGGCGTCAACCAACAAATCGGCAACAGGCATGGGGTAACCATCCATTGGAGTAGCTCTGTTCAAATCCCTGAAATCTATGCAGACCCTCATCTGTCCATTCTTCTTGTAAACAGGGACAATGTTAGAAATCCACTCCGCATATCTGCATGGCCGAACGAAGTTTGCATCAAGTAATCTTTCAACTTCTTTTTTCACATCGGCCAATACCTCATCCTTGTAGATTTTCCGGGGTGGTTGCTTGTATGGCTTAAAACCAGATTTGATTGGCAACCGATGCTCAACGATGGAACGATCCAGTCCAGGCATCTCCGAATAATCCCAGGCGAAGCAATTTTTGTATTCTTTGAGTAGCTTGATCAATTCCTCCCTGAAGTCTGACTGCAAGTTTGCGCAGATGTACGTCGGCCTTGGCTTGTCACCGCTTCCAATGTCAACTTCTTCTAATTTATCAGCCGACATGAATCCTCGTCCCAACTTGCCATCAGTGCCATCGACGGGGTTCTCCATTAAAAATTGCTATAAGAGCCGACTGCTTGAATCGGCCGTTGATCGCCGCCGACGGGTTCAACGAGACCTTCTCCCCGCCTTTCCCCGACAAACGAGTCAATGCCTTGATACTCCCAGAAAGCTGGTTCCATGTTTGCAACGCTCACGGAGTCATCTGCTTGGACCACCTCAATATCATCATCCACCCACTGGATGAGCTGCTGATGCATGGTGGATGGGACGCAGCAATTGGCATGAATCCAGTCCCGTCCAAGCAGTAGGCTGTAGGCTCCCTTTCCTTCGATCACAAAGAAGGTAGTGAGCAGTGTTTTGGACCCGATCATCAGATCCACGTGAGCGCATCCCTTGGTGTCTGAGGGATTCCCAGCGAAATCATTCAATATTATGCTTGTAGGCCTTCAGATCGCTAGGGCCCATGCCAAGTTTCCTGAAGGTGGTGTACGGCATTACGTTGACTGTCGCTCCACCGTCGACAAACATCTTGGTCAATGGCTTGCCATTGACATATCCCCTCAAGTACAGCGGCCTCATGTGTCGATTTTTGGCCGGTTTGTCGAAGACGGCTTGCTTGGCTAGCACCCACCGTGCCATCATCCCCTCGATCCGCTCATCATCTAGGGACGCCTCTTCCTACACAACCCGATTAGCGGGGAGCCATAAACTCATTCGGCAGAAAATATACCATGCACGTTGGAGCCGAACACTTTGACCCTTCAGGTTGATCCTTTGGACGCCACACCTGCCTTGTTTGGATCCCAGCCTACCTCAGTTCACAGTTCCTCAAGCGTTGAACCCTTCGCTTCTGACTTTTCCTTAGGCCAGGTGGGCAACATTGCCCCTTCTGCCAGATGTACTCGTCCTCGTCCTCCTCTTGATCAGCCCACCTTAAATCAGCTTGCTTTTTCCTGGGATGATCAATGATTTCAATTTTTTGGCGCCGATCCTCTCTAGGATTTATCCTTCCAATTCTCTCATGGACGGATCGGCGATTGGAAGTCTCCTGCCTGTACTCAAAATACCTGTCACTGCACTCAGGGCAGTTCCTCAGCGTGGGCAGCTTCAAACCCTCATTACAACAGTGCCTGAAGAACGCACATCCCCAGTGCGCGCGCTCCTGCTCGCGCGTGTATTGCTCCAGGCCTATTCTGCGTGCCTCCTCTTCGGCCCTGCGCCTCCCCTCCTCGTACTTCCGCTTCTGGTAGCGCTCCTTTTCCAACTGGCGCTGCCACTTATTGAGGAGGATGCGCTTGGTCACCCTGGGTTTGGCCTTGGATGATTCCCCGATTTCGATGTGGCTCTTGAGCACGCGGGGGGCTTCACCATGCACCTGCTCCAAAGTTACTTGACGCTCCGGGTCCACTGTTCCATCCTGCCTAGCCCTGGCTGAGGTCAAGACTTTGACCTTGCCCTTCTCCTCAGCCGTCACCATGTTGACGGAAAAACCCATCATGTTCTGAGGGAAGGGGTGGCCATCCATCTTCATCTTGTTATCAAATTTGAGGTGCCCCTCCTGGATGGCTTTCTGGATCCTCATCCTGAAGACCCTGCAGTCGTTGATGGAGTGCGAGTTCCTGTCGTGGAAGCCACAGTAACATTTCTCCTTTACTCCATCGGGCCGAAGCATGGAATGCCCTTCAGGCAATCTGATTCGGCCTTCCTTCACTAGGAGCTCAAACAGCTTGTCAGCTTTTGTGATGTCGAAATCGTAGGTGCCTTTGGTCCGTTTGACCCGGCCGATTCATCGTCAATGGCTCTTTTCCCCACATGATTTCGGCCGCAGCCACGTCCTGTTCATCATCAGAATCTTCCATCAGGTCGGCCTTGTCCAGGAACTGGTTGTAGATGTCCGCCACGTCATGCTGTTTGCCGAACCTCGCATCCTTCTTGAAACCATATGCTTGGTTGCTCATTAATGACAGCTTTTGGAACAGCTGGCCCAGGTTTTCGAACTCCATACCAAATAGTTTCTCACGCACGGCCGGCAGCATCCCGGCAACGGCCATGTCGGCCAACTGGTCATCTGGCAGGTTGAGCGAAAAGCACATGCCCTTAACTTCCCTGAATCTCCTGAGAAATTCCAATGGCGTCTCACTGTGCCTCTGCTTCAGGGTAGCAAGGTCGATTAGCTTCTTTTCTGAGCTGCCGCTGAAATAGTGGGTGTGGAATTTTCGTTCTAGCTCCTTCCATGTGCTAACTGACTTAGGGGGCAAAGATGAAAACCACTGGAACGCCGGGCCCGTCAGTGACGCGGGGAAGTATCTGACTCTGAACGCTTCTTCAGCTAAGCATTCTCCGAGCTGCATCAGGTAGCGAGCAATGTGCTCCACCGTGCTCGTGTCGTCCTACCCGGAAAATTTCGTGAATTCCGTAGGAGGTTTCACCCTTGGCGGAAGGAGCACGTTGAAGTACCACTCCGGGAACGGCGGCATGTAGTCAAGTCCCTACATTTTCGGTTTGAGGCCGAACTGATTCTGCATCAACTCGGCCATCTTCTGCGCTAGGGCGTCGTCCTCCTGTGCGCCTGCAGCTGGTGCGTAACCCGGATGCGGGAAAGCGTCGATGGCTCCGTAGTTCCCCACCTCGTGGTAGCCTCCGCCGTATAGATTCCTCTGTAGCCAGTTGCTTGCTGGAGCAATCCTGTGGCCGGAAGCAAGCGGGGCCCCAGGTGAGCCGAACGCCAACTCCCCGTACGTGGGCTGGTACGGGTTCGGCTGTTGCATAGGTTGACCCGTGCAGCCCTGCGGTGGTGGCTGGACTGGTCGCCCTCCCCGCGGCCTCGCGGAGGGGGGGGCCGAACCGGCCGACCCCCGGCTCCTTGCGGAGGAGGCTGGAAAGCTTGACTCCCAGCGCTCTGAGGAGGAGGCTGAGCTGGCTGGCTCTGCAATGGTGGTTGAGAACTGGACTCTCCCAACTCCACGGTGCCCGCTTGAATAGGTGTCTTGCTGAATGCCTGCTCCATGCCAGGATCGAAGACAGCCACCATCATTTGTTTGAACGCACCCAGGAAAGCCCTGTGGTACCTGCTCAAGACGTGGTCCGCGACATCTCGGAACGCCTGTATGCATTCCTCCCTCTCCTGCTGGGTGGTGGCGTCACTCTCCCCTGGCAACAACACCCTGGGCATCTCATTCTTCAAGTACGGGACGCCACTCCTATTCTTCTTGAAGGACAGCATACACTTCTGCTGGAATTGGTCCACGGCGTCCTGGAGTTGTTGCCGTTGTTCAAGAGAGAGGTCTTCAATGTTGAAATCCATGATATCCCCAATGTCAGGCATCTTGATTTTTCGGCTGTGGTCCCACTGGGCGTGCCAAAAAGTGTGTTGACGCAAAATGTGCACCTAGCGCCAAACACACAGCAAGCCGAACAAGCTAGCTTCACACGTGCAAAGAGTCACAAGACGTGCCAGTCAATTTTTCCTGAAAATTAACAAAAGACAAATGAGTTAAATACCAAAGCTTGGAACTTGCCAGGTGGTATCAGACAGTTCCATATTTACGGCCATAAAGCCAAATAAGATGACATATAGCTATACGAAGCTATCTGCCAGCAAACTGAAACCATTCGGAAACTTTAAAAAGGAAAAAGCAACATAGCTGAATGGATGACGTAAGCATAACGGCGATCGGTCTTTGTTTGAACAGAGATGCACGTGCGTAAGACCATGACCGACCCCCATGGTGATCATCATTAAATAAAGTAAATAAAGTAAAGCGCGAGCATAAACATGTAATAAACAAGCATGCATAGATCCAAAGCACTAGTCTACCGCATGTCTAGGTACTTTAACCTGTCGGGTACGACACCAAACAAATCTATCCACCGCATGATACAACTTGCGTGGAGATCGTACCACTTTCCACAAATAGATCTATCCACCGCATGATAAGATCTCAATATGGAAAGCTAAAAGCATACATTATTTAAAGCATAAATTACACATGTGTTCTACTCATGAGAAACATAACCGAATACGGCTGAACAGCCGATTCGGGGTCCATGAAGAAGGAACGAACATTACCAAGTGAAATAAATCTATCAGATCAATTTGAAATCGAATCCACCGGATGACTAGCTCCAAAGCAACCCAAAAAGCTGCATCTACCGCGTGATACTCAGTTCTTTCAAGATTTATACCAACGTTGGCAAGTTTGAACCCGCAACACGTAACAACCTAGATCGATTCGGTTTCGGCTGTCAAAGAGCACGCGATCCACATGTTAAAATAGCCAAAGAGTCGAACTTGACTCGCACAAGGATCATCACAAGGTACAAAGCCGATCCAAACCCATCTAGATTGGGCAAAAGGTGTTACATGAATTTAAACGTAAAGCAAAAACTCAAAGCAACACGGGGTAACTTAATGAATCTATTGGATCTTGCCAAAACCCAATAGAGCTGATAACTAGCTTCAAGCTACATCTTAGCCTACCGTATGGCTCATGACCTAACAAGAAACCCTCTTGAACCAAGCTTGAATCTACCGCATGACACTAAGCATGGTAACAAGACTACTTGCATCAGATCTAAATCCACCACATGATACTAGATATGATACAAGGTTGCCGTACTCACGGAGGTCGACGGATCGATGAACCCTCTCGAAGAACTCGACGACACGACAAATGGACTCTAGGGTTTGGCGTAAGGCCGGTTTGTATTGAGAATGATTACGTATATGTTACATACATTCAGGGCTCATATTTATACCCTGCCAAGCACAACCTCGAATGGATTTGATGCCTAATTTATCTCTAAGCTTGATCGCATATCCACCCATTCGTCCTTCCTACTTGAGCCACGTCACCGTACAATCCCGCAAAATCAGCTCAACTGTTCCCTTGCCGAACGGAAGCAGATAGCCGACCGCGGATTCTTCTGCCGATTGCATCTGGAGAAACCTTCCTTCCGCCGGACGGACTCCTCATCGAGCTGGACCCACAAGTCAGACTCCTTACCAAATTTTGGTGTTAACAGTGGCGTCCCATACCTCAAAAATGAGATGCCTAAGGTTTTATTGCCAGGGGAGAGTGACGCTACGACTCAACAGGAGAAGGAGGAATGCATGCAAGCATTTCGAGACGCCGCGAATGACATACTAAGCAGGCATCATAGAGCTTTCCTGGGTGCATTCAAATAGATGATGGTGGCTATTTTCGGCCCGGGCATGAAGAAAGTATTCAATCGAGCACCCCTTCAGGGAGGCACCGTGGAGATGGGAGAGTCCAGTTCTCAGCCACCATTGCGAAGCCAGCCAGCCCAGCCTCCTTCGCAGAGCGTTGGAAGCCAAGCCTTCCAACCTCCTCCACAAGGCGCTGGAGGTCAGCCAGTCCAACCCCCTCTGCAGGCGGCAGGAGGGCAACCAGTCCAACCACCTCCACAGGGCAGCACAGGGCAACCTATGCAACAGCCGAACCCTTATCAGCCCACGTACGGGGAGTTGGCATTCGGCTCGTCTGGAGCCCCACTTGCTTCCGGCTACAGGATTGCCCCAGCTAGCAACAGACTGTAGAAGAATTTGTACGGTGGAGGCTACCACAAAGTGATGAACTATGGCGCCATCGATGCTCTCCCGAATCCGGGCTACGGCCCAGCCACGGGCGTACAGGAGGATGATATCCTGACTCAGAAGATGGCCGACTTGATGCAGAATCAATTCGGCCTCAAACCTAAAATGCAGGGACCTACCTACATGCCTCCGTTCCTGGAGTGGTATTACAATGTGATCCTGCCGCCAAGAGTAAAACCTCCGACGGAATTTACAAAGTTTTCCGGACAGGATGACACGAGCACGGTGGAGCACATTGCTCGCTACCTGATGCAGCTCGGAGAGTGCTCATCTGAAGAGGCGTTCAGGGTCAGGTACTTCCCCATGTCACTGATGGGCGCAGCGTTTCAGTGGTTCTCATCTTTGCCTCCCCAATAAGTTGGCACATGGAGGGAGCTGGAGCGGAAATTCCACGCCCATTACTTCAGCGGTAGCACGGAAAAGAAGCTCATCGACCTCGCTACCCTGAAGCAGAGACACAGTGAAACGCCCTTGGAGTTCCTCAGGAGGTTCAGGGAAATCAAAGGCATGTGTTTTTCGTTGAATCTGCCAGACGATCAGTTGGCCGACATGGCCGTTGCAGGGATGCTGCTGGCCGTACGAGAAAAGATGTTTGGTATGGAATTCGATAACCTGGGTCAACTGTCCCAAAAGCTGTCGTTGATGAGCAACCAGGCCTACGGTTTTAAGAAAGACGCCAGGTTCGGCAAACAGCACGACGTAGCCGATATCTACAATCAGTTCCTGGAAAAGGCCGATCAAATGGAGGACTCCGACGACGACCAGGAAGTGGCTGCTACTGAGATGATGTGCGGGGAAAGAACCGTTGACCATGAATCAGCGCTGGGTCAAACAGACCAAGGGCACCTATGACTTTGAATTCACTAAAGCCGATAAGCTGTTTGAATTCCTGGTGAAGGAAGGCCGAATCAAGTTGCCTGAAGGGCATTCCATGCTTCGGCCCGATGGAGTAAAGGAGAAACGTTATTGCGGCTTCCATGACAGGAATTCTCACTCCATCAATGACTGCAGGGTCTTCAGGATGAGGATCCAGAGGGCTATCCAGGAGGGTCATCTCAAGTTCGACAACAAGATGAAACTGGACGGCCACCCTTTTCCCCAGAACATGATAAGCTTTTCCGTCAATATGGTGACAGCCGAGGAGAAGGCCAAGGTCAAGGTCTTGACTTCAGCCAGGGCAAGGCAGGATGGAGCAGTAGACCCAGAACGTCAAGTGACCTTGGAGCAAGTTCATGGTGAAGCCCCTCAAGAGCCATATCGAGATTGGGGAATTGTCCAGGGCCAAACCCAGGGTGACTACACGCATCCTCCTCAACAAGTGGCAGCGCCAGCTAGAGAAAGAGCGCTACCAGAAACGAAAGCATGAGGAGGAGAGGCACAGGGCCGAAGAAGAAGCGCGCAAGAGAGATTTGGAGCAGTATATGCGCGAGCAGGAGCGCACACACTGGGGGTGCGCATTCTTCAGGTACTGCTGGAACGAGGGGTTGAAGCTTCCTAGGCTGAGAAACTGCCCTGAGTGCAGCGATAGGTACTTTGAGTATAGGCAGGAAACTGCCAATCGCCGATCCGTCCATGAAAGAATTGGAAGGATGCATCCCAGTGAGGATCGGCGTCAAAAAATTGAAATCATCGATCATCCCAGGAAGAGGCAAGCTGATTTGAGATGGGCTGATCAGGAGGAAGACAAGGACGAGTACGTCTGGCAAAAGGGGCAATGGTGCCCGCCTGGCCTAAGAAAGAGTCAGAAAAGGAGGGTTCAGCGCTTGAGGAACCGCGAACTGAGGCAGGCGGGGATCCAGACAAGGCAGGTGTGGCGTCCAAAGGATAAACCTAAAGGGTCAAACCATTCGGCGCCGACATGTATGGTATATTTTCTGCCGAATGAATTTATGGCTCCTGCTAATCAGGTTGTGCAGGAAGAAGCGTCCCTAGACGATGAGCAGCTTGAGGGACTGATGGCGCAGCTGGTGCTAGCCAAGCAAGCCGTCTTCGACAAACAGGCCAAAAATCGACACATGAGGCCGCTATACCTGAAAGGATATGTCAATGGCAAGCCATTGACCAAGATGTTTGTCGACGGTGGAGCGGCGGTCAATGTAATGCCGTACACCACTTTCAGAAAACTTGGCATGGGCCCTGGCGACTTGACACCTACAAGCATAATTCTGAACGATTTCGCCGGGAATCCTTCAGATACAAAGGGATGCGCCCACGTGGATCTAATGATCGGGTCCAAAACACTGCTCACAACCTTCTTTGTCATCGAAGGTAAAGGAGTCTACAACCTACTGCTTGGACGGGACTGGATTCATGCCAATTGCTGCGTCCCATCTACCATGCATCAGCAGCTCATCCAATGGGTAGATGACGATATTGAGGTGGTCCAAGTAGATGACTCCGTGAGCGTCGCAAATGTGGAACCAGCTTTCTGTGAATACCAAGGTATTGACTGTTTCTCAGGAAAGGACTGGGGGGAAGGTCCTGTTGAGCCTGTCAGCAGCGATCAACAACCGATTCAAGCAGTCAGCTCTTATAGCAATTTTTAATGGATAACCCCGTCGATGGCACTGACGGCAAGTTGGGACGAGGATTCATGTCGGCCGATAAATTGGAGGAAGTTGACATTGGAAGCGGTGACAAACCAAGGCCGACATTTATCAGCGCAAACTTGCAATCAGACTTCAGGGAGGAATTGATCAAGTTGCTTAAGGAATATAAAGATTGCTTCGCTTGGGATTATTCGGAGATGCCTGGACTGGACCGTTCCATTGTTGAGCATCGGTTGCCAATCAAATCTGGTTTTAAACCATACAAGCAACCTCCCCGGAAAATCTACAAAGATGAAGTATTGGCCGATGTGAAGAAAGAAGTGGAAAGATTACTTGATGCAAACTTCGTTCAACCATGCAGATATGCGGAGTGGATCTCTAATATTGTCCCTGTCTACAAGAAAAATGGAAAGATGAGGGTCTGCATAGATTTCGGGGATTTAAACAGAGCTACTCCTATGGATGGTTACCCCATGCCTGTTGCCGATTTATTGGTTGACGCCGCTGTTGGGCACAAAGTCATCAGCTTCATGGATGGTAATGCGGGATATAACCAAATTTTTATGGCAATAGAGGATATATCAAAAACAGCCTTCAGATGTCCTGGTCATATAGGCCTGTTTGAATGGATAGTCATGACATTTGGGTTGAAAAATGCCAGTGCAACTTATCAGCAAGCCATGAACTACATCTTTCACGAGTTGATCGGCAAAATTGTCGAAATTTACATTGATGACATCATGATCAAGTCTTTAAATCATGACACGCATTTGGAAGACGTAAAAAGAACCTTGGAGTGCACCCGGAAGCATGGTTTGAAGATGAACCCAAACAAATGCGCTTTTGGGGTATCAGCTGGAGAATTCTTGGGATTTTTGGTCCATGAAGGAGGGATTGAAGTTGGCAAGAAAAGCATGAAGGCCATTGATGAAGTTGTCCCTCCAACTAATCTCAAAGAGTTGCAATCACTGCTCGGCAAAATTAATTTTGTAAGGAGATTCATCTCAAATCTGTCACAAAAGGTTTTGTCGTTTTCTCCATTGCTGAAGCTTAAGAAAGATCAGAAGTTCACGTGGAGCGACGAACAACAAAAGGCTTTTGACGAGATCAAGCAATATATGAAGGAGCCACCAGTACTGGTCCCTCCGCAGTTGGATAAGCCTTTCAAGTTGTACGTGGCAGCCGATACCCAAACCATTGGATCGGCCCTTATTCAAGAATTTGAAGGAAAGGAGCAGGTATTAGCATATCTTAGCCGAAAATTACTTGATCCTGAAACCAGGTATTGGGCTGCAGAGAAACTGTGCCTGTGCGTGTACTACTCGTGTACAAAGTTTTGGCACTACTTGTTGAATGCCGAATGCATTGTATATTCTAAGTTCGATGTAATAAAACACATGTTATCTATGCCAATTTTGAATGGCAGGATTGGCAAGTGGATCTTGGCTTTATCAGAGTTTGAGTTAAAGTTCGAATCGGCAAAAGCTATTAAAGGTCAGATCATTGCCGATTTTATAACTGAACATCGCGATCCATCAATTGATTTGCTTGAAATTACTCCTTGGGCTTTATTTTTTGATGGATCATCATGTGGTAAAGGTGGGGGAGTAGGGATTCTGTTGATTTCGCCCAGGGGTGAGATGTTCGAGTTTGCTATCCCTATACAGCCCACTGTTACAAACAATCAGGCTAAGTACGAGGCATTGCTTCGGGGGCTTCAGTATTTGAGAGAAGCCGGGGCCATTTCGGTTGAGGTTTATGGAGATTCAGAATTGGTAATAAAGCAATTGAACGGCCAATATGAATGTAAAAGTGAAGCGCTGAGGAGTTACTACGAAGAATGCAGGGAAATCTTGAAGAGCTTTCCGTTGGTGACTCTACAGCATATTCCTAGGGAACATAATGAAGAGGCGAACAGGTTGGCTCAGAGCGCTTTCGGTTATAAAAAGAATCAAGAAGCGTTTGCCACGGACATATGTGCGCTGGGAATGGATCTTGCGGAAGATGATTGGAGAAAAGAGATCGTTGACTATTTGAAAGATCCATCCCGAAAAGTCTCTAGGAAGGTCACGTACAAGGCCATAAAGTTTGTTCTTCTGGATGATAATTTGTTTTACAAATCATTAGATGGGGTGTTGTTACGATGCCTGGGTCCAGAGGAAGCTAAAAGGATGATGAGTGAAGTACATGATGGGATATGTGGAGCACACCAATCGGCCTACCGCATGAAATGGGTTATCAGGCAAGCTGGGTGCTTTTGGCCGACGATATTGGAGGACTACTTTGAGTATTACAAGGGGTGTCAAGACTGCCAGAGGTTTGGAAATATTCAAAGAGTTCCTGCATCAGCGTTAAATCCCATTATCAAGCCGTGGCCATTTAGGGGCTGGGGTATAGACTTGATTGGCCAGATTAATCCACCATCTAGCAAGGGGCATAAGTTTGTGCTTTTGGCTACAGATTACTTTACCAAATGGGTTGAGGCAATTCCACTGAAGAAGGTGACGTCAGAAAACATGGTTGAGTTTGTCAAGGAACACATCATCTATCGGTTTGGAATTCCCCAAACAATCACAACTGATCAGGGAGCCCAATTTGTGTCCTTGGAGTTCAGAGAATTTGCCGAAAGTATGGGAATCAAATTGTTTAATTCTTCTCCCTATTATGCCCAAGCTAATGGTCAGGCAGAGGCTTCTAATAAGGTCATGATCAAGCTTATACAAAAGAAGATCGACCAGAAGCCAAGGAGGTGGCATTCGGTTCTCAGTGAAGCGTTATGGGCTTACCGAATGGCCCCCCATGGAGCTACAAAAACATCTCCTTATGAGTTGGTTTATGGACACCATGCGGTTTTACCTTGGGAAGTACAATCAGATTCTAGGAGAGTGGTTTTGCAGAAAGATTTAAGCTCCAAAGATTACAGTGGCTTAATGATGGATGAGCTAGAAGATTTGCACATGATCCGTCTTAGGGCCCTGGAAAATATCGAAAAGAACAAGCTGCGGGTTGCCAAATATTATAACAAGAAAGTAAAAGTTAGGCAATTTGCAGAAGGAGATTTGGTTTGGAAAGCGTTACTGCCGATTGGAACCAAATACAGTGAATTCGGCAAATGGTCCCCTAACTGGGAAGGACCCTTTCGAGTGGTCAGATGCGTGCCTGGCAATGCCTACATGTTGAAAACTTTACTAGGAGAAGAATTTTCCGCTGCAATAAATGGAAGATATTTGAAGAAGTATTATCCTAGTATTGAAATCGATCGATGATCACCAGCATTGGGATTACATGCATCTGATACAGGAATAGCCGGCGCTCAAGAACGAGGCCGCCTTCAGAACAAAATTCCCAAACAGAGGGAATGGCCAGTGCCTAGATGCATTGCCCTTAGCACAAAACTACATTACAAATTCTTCTTGCAGGTTTACATCCAACAACCGTGGTGATCAGAGCTTCGAGGAGGCAGGAAGCAGAAGGCCTGGCGTAAGAAGCGAAAGTATGATTCAATCTTTTCTTTGCTTCTTCGGCTGCTCCCTCTTCAGTTGCTCCAGGACCACCGTGACGGCAACTTGGAATGCGTGGGGGTGACCACGATTTGCTGCCTCCACTAAGCTGTCCCAAGCCGCTTTCAGGTTATTGTACCTATCAGAGACATCTGAGACAGAGGAGTGGTCATTAGGGGCAAAAATCCAAATGTGGGCATGGAGTCAAGAAGGAGTTGGAGATATTTACCTCCTACTAATGCCTCCAAAGCCATGCGACGCTCGCACTCGGCCTGGCAACGAGTGGTGATGTCCCGGAGGTCATGCTCCACGTGCCGAACGTGGCGGCGCAGTTGATGGCTGGTCCTCTGCTCGGGCGTGGCGTCCTCTGCTTCAAGGGAAGAATCAGAGGAGATGTACTCAGGCATGTCTTCGGTCCCGATGATTTCCTCAGGAAGCAGATCAAGGCTGAAAGAGGAAAAAAGCAGGGAGGAGGTAAAACACAAGACCACATTAGGGAACAAGGAGCAAATCAAACGAAAACTCACTCTCGAATCGTACGTTTCTTCGGGATGCTGCCTTCCTGGGGCTGCTTGCCTTTGTCCATGGCCTTGAGGTTTTTTCCTCTGAGGACAGGGAAGGAGATGAGAAATGATGGATGAGTGTGCGAGTGGATTTGCAGGGCATCTCAGCAGACTATTTTATTGACTGAGAGAGTGCGTAGGGAGTGATGAGCGGCCGGCGTGCATTATTGGAATACCAAACGGCAGGGTTTTCTTCCCGGATGCGAAGGGTTTTCGTTTAAACAGTGCCGACGGATTGCCGAATCAAGGATTTTCTGCGGATTTTGCGCCAAGGAGCATCTGTTCTCGCGTGTTCGGCTCAAACGAGTTCCCGAATACATTCAGGGGGAAACAAGATTCACAGATGCAAACACAGAAAAATCATCGCAGTACAAACACGGAAATAAAAAGTTATTTATTTATTGCTGATATCAAACATCCCTGATACAATCTAGTCAAAGAGCCTGTTTAACACAGACTGGGGATGAGTGAGTTCGGCAATGGCATCGCCGTGGCCGTCGAGGCGCTCCAAGATGATCTCGATCTCCTCGATGTCTTCTGGCACGCCGCCCCGGAAGCCGCGCGGCCTGGTGGAGTAGTCGACGTCGGTGTGCGTCGCCATGGCAGCCAGGCCCAAAGTGGCGCCCAAGCGGATGCTGTGGGTGGCCACTTCATCCACGCGGTGCTCCACCGCGGCAAGGCGCTCCGCCGACGTGTCTCCGCGGGCGTTCACCTTGTCGGCCAATCGCTCCACCAGCATTTTGACGGGCTGCAAAATACAAGATAAAGGTGATCAGTATCAAAAGCCGGGTTGGATTAAGGAGCGGTTTCAGAGCCGTACCGTCGATGGTCACCAGCAGCTGCTTGCGCTGGTCTTCCCACTCCAGTTCGGCTATGCCAGCCTTTTTGGAGACATCTTCCAGCTCGCGCTGGGCTACCTCCAGCTCCGCCTTGAAGCGGAGAGCATCAAGTTCCCCGTAGGGCACGGGGGAGTAATGGTCTGACTCCGAGGAGTCGTCCGGCAGGGGCTGACCGGCCGGTGCAGAGGATGGATTCCATTGAATAAGCCTGAAACAAAGATGATCGTCAAAAACAAAAGGGAATCAAAGACGAATCGTAAAGAGAAAAGTTGACGATTATTGCCTCCGACGGGCACTGGCGCGACTCCCCTCCGCCTCGTCAGCGGCGCGGCGCCTGTTGTTGCTGCTCGACATGCTTCTGGGATTTGCGCTGATTGGGAAAAGAAGATTTGAGGTTGGCGAAGATTTGAGGGCTAAAGGCTTGGTGAAGAGCTGGGGGCACCTACGGTTGTCATTTATAGACCTGGCGAAATAGATCGTGGCCTCAGGTCGTGGCTCTATATTGTGGTGCATATCCCAAGAAACTTGGAAGGTGGAGAGGTTTCCTTGACCGATCCGCCGTCAGGTCGTTTGGAGTTCAAGGCTGAGTCGTATTCGGTTGACTGGCTCGGCTAAAAGGAAGTTAAGGTGCCGTTCGGGTATGGCACTGTTTGACTATTGACTACCGAATGGGTCGTTCAGCGTTGCAATTAAGGACGTAGAGAGAAAAAAGGAAAACAAATTTACCGAAGCAAATGTTGCAAGGACGGCCAGTTTGGTTACACATCGATCAGTACATCTAAATGTTTAAATACTTTGCAATTACACTGGAGGCGTTCGATGTTGTTTGGTGAATGTTCTCCATCCGTTCTTGATAATCTTTCTGGGCGTCGGACAGGATGCTTTTCAGCTCTGCCTCCAGTGCGGCCTTTCTGGTGATTTTCAGCTCACGAGCAGCTTGTAGATTGTCCAATGTCCCTTTGTGACTTTCAGTTCAAGATTGTGCTCCCTTCACGGCTTGTTCAGCTTTGGCTTTCTTCTGTTCAACAGCCGGGCGGGAAGACACATTTCTCAGAGCTCGTCTTATGGCTACGTAGTGGACATCCAGACCAGAGATGGGTTCAAGTGAGGTCTTGATATCCTCAGGGAGTTCTTGGCTGATGGGTCTAAGCATATCCTCGAAATAATCAAGATCTCTGATATGATCTCGAGCCTCTCTTTGCAGCCAGGCAAAAATTTCCTTGAGCTTTTCTTGCACTTCCTCTGACAAGGCTTGAGGCCCTCCTTCCCTCGTCTCGGCAATTGGATTGTTCCCCATTGATGGGTTTGATGATGACGGAGCCTGATCCTGAAAGAATAACATTGCCGAGTCAGGGGTATTGGGAAATAAAAGATAACAGGATTAAGTGCAAATGTTTACCTCATGTCTAACTTTCTGAACTGGAACAGGGTTTTGTTCAGCCACTGGTGAAGGGGGTGCTCGTGGCAAAGCTGAAGCTTCTATGTGAGAGGATGTTGGTACAGTCTCTGGCAACTCTGAAGCTTCTGGCTGGAGAGGAGATGGATTCACCTCTGCTAGGGTCGATGTTTTTGTCTGGCCAATGGGTGATTGAGCCCTTGAAGGACTTGGAGGCTCTAGCTGGATGGGGAAGTTCATCTCTGGCAAGGTTGGTGTTTCTGTCTGAGAAGGGGGTGATTGAGTCCCTGATGAAGATGAGATCTCTACTTGGACAGACGGCTCAGCCTTGGGTGGACTTGCATGTTGAGATACAGGGACATCCACAAGTTGAT
This sequence comes from Cenchrus americanus, assembly GCA_947561735.1. Classification (NCBI taxonomy): domain Eukaryota; kingdom Viridiplantae; phylum Streptophyta; class Magnoliopsida; order Poales; family Poaceae; genus Cenchrus; species Cenchrus americanus. The sequence goes on along the minus strand of OX387241.1, from coordinate 22,543,753 downwards.
CCACCATTGTTTCCTCTGAAAATACCAGATTAAGGATGAATGCCAGTGTTGATCTTTGAGGAAGGAGTAATGAAGGTCATACCAGTGGATGGAGCATTGGCATGTTCTGAAGCTGAGGATTGCTGAGTTCTAGTCTGAAATCGCACAAGACGAGATTTATCAGAAAAGAGTAATCCTGTGATCAAGAGAGAAGAAATTTTACCTTGATAAGGACTTTCTTAATAGTTCTTCTCCTCTTAGCATTTGGAGGTGCGATCAGAGACAGGCCTTGCCTCTTGTCAGCAGTAATACTGGACAAAATTGGGTCTGTTGTAGCATACCTAGCCATCAGTTGAGCCAGGGTTGGTGATCTAAATCCCAATGCTGAGATTGGGCCTACTGCATTGAAAGCAATCTCCCGGCTAGAGGGGCGAATCGTGTTCGTGGGTAAAAATCAAGATCATGGTTAGAGGAAGAAATGTCGATTTGAAGAAAGGGATAATCATGTTACCTGCGAAGTTGGTTGAAAATCGGGCATCGTTCTATGCAAAATAAATGCACGGGCTCACCGAAAATATGGTCATGGAATTCTTGCCACCAGGAGTTGAAGGTGGGGTGAGCTACTGTTGTAGGTGTGAAGGGCCAGGTGTAAACAGTTGGACTGCATACATACTGAAAAACCCTGCTGGTTTGAGTAAGTTCTTTGATTTCCTCTCTAGGCTTGAGGAATTCATGCAGAAATAGTCTCGGGGGCATCTGGCCACATCCAAGTTGTTGAGCCATCATGTTGGGGTGGTAATATTCATAAGTGCTGTGGTTTAGTCTCCCTCCACTAAATTCACTGCGGAATGCATGGATGGATGAGGATGTTGAGGATTTCCGTAAATCTTCCATCTTGGCGTTCGGCTTCAAAGGAGAACTCACAAGGGAGAGTTAAATTATCATTATCCAAATAAGGAAGCCAGAGAGGGTTTGGGAAGCCTTTGAAGAAGAGCTCAAAGAGCTGGCTGACATTCTGCTTGATGGGAATAGTTGAAGCGGCTTCTCCATAGGTGTGGCATCCTCGGTGACTTGGGTTTCCCCTTCATGATAGTTGGATGAAGGAAAAAACCGGGTGTTGAGGTCAACACCAACGATCCGGTGCATTTGCGGTTGCAGCCACATTTGTACAAACCACCAAGGGCCATTGACACATGCTATCCTCTGGCTGGTGTACATTTGGGTGACAGTTTGATGAAGCATGTGGTATACACTACCCAGGAGGTATTTTCCAAGGGGAAGGCGATTACCACTAGCTAAGTGTGTAGCCATTGCAATATGATTTAGAGTAGGCTCATTGGCTTTACCACAGAAGATGAACCTGCACAGCCACATGTTCAGAAACGCCCTGTATTCAATTTCACCAAGGGGGCCATCTTTCATATGATTCTGGATATAATTTTTATATCTGCTCCCTGGTTTCACTCCTATTTGTCTTGTGGAACCTTTGAAATCCCAGGGGCAAACAGATCCTGAAATGTCAAGGCCGGTAATCATGTATACATCGGCCAGAGTTGGGGACATTGGGCCGTGACCAAAAAGGAAGGCGTTGACGCCATTTGACCAGAAGTGGCAAGCCTCTATTAAGAGGTCTTCGTTTTTGGGGGTCTCGGCCAAAGACAGCTCCAAGCATTGAACAATACGGAGGGTATCCCAGTTTTGGGTCCTGGCACTCTTATCCGCAAGAATTCTTTTGTACCAATTCCTCCAGCCTGCAATTGGGGGCAAGGGCCAGTTCTTGAAAGCGTCCTGCCACAAGGGAGGCTTAGTTAAAGCCGCTTTGAAGGGGATCCTTTGGGATTCGGCTGCGATGAATTCGCGAGGATCAGAAACTCCCACAGGACCAAGGAAGTAGGACCTTGAATTGGCCTCAGTGCGGATCAAAAGCTCGGTGGAAAGCTGCTGAGGGAAAGCGGAGAAGAAATCTCAGGTAAAAATTGAAAATCTGAGTGCCGAATGAAGCTTATGGTGGAGGAATTTACCTGAGCAGCTTGATTTTGAGCCGCCATTGAGGATTTGAGCTCAGAAAAGGTGATCTAGGGTTTGGATGCGGGCGAAGACTCGGTGGATTGCGAAGAGAGAGAACAGAGGTGTTGAACGGATTCAATTTGAAGACGTTGGTGGTGGAGTCAATTCCGAATAAAATCACTTTTATCCCGTAATTGAAGGGGCATATGTTAACACCAAAATTTGGTAAGGAGTCTGACTTGTGGGTCCAACTCGGTGAGAAATCCGTCTGGCGGAAGGAAGGTTTCTTCAGATGCATTCGGCAGAAGAATCCGCGGTCGGCTATTTGCTTCCGTTCGGCAAGGAAACTATTGAGCTGATTTTGCGGGATTACGTGGTGATGTGGCCCGAGCGGGAAGGACGAATGGATGGATAATCGATCGCACTTAGAGATAATTTAGGTATAGGATCCATTCGAGGTCATTCTTAGCAGGGTATAAATATGAACCCTGAATGTATGTAACGGACATTCGAAACATTCTCAATACAAACCGGCTTTACGCCAAACCCTAGAGTCCTTTGTCGTGTCGTCGAGTTCTTCGAGAGTGTTCATCGATCCGTCGACCTCCGTGAGTACCGGCAACCTTGTATCATGTCTAGTATCATGTGGTGGATTTAGATCTGATGCAAGTAGTCTTGTTACCATGCTTAGTGTCACGCGGTAGATTCAAGCTTGGTTCAAGAGGGTTTCTTGTTAGTTCATGAGCCATGCGGTAGGCTAAGATCTAGCTTGAAGCTAGTTATCGGCTCTATTGAATTTTGGCAAGATTCAATAGATTCATTAAGTTACCTTGTGTTGCTTTGAGTTTTACTTTATGTATAAATTCATGTAACACTTCTTTGCCCAATCTAGATGGGTTTGGATCGGCTTTATCCTTTTGATGATCCTTATGCGAATCGAGTTCGTACCCTTGGCTTAAATAGCACGTGGATCACATGCTCCCTGACAGCCGAAACCGAGTCGATCTAGGTTGTTACGTGTTGCGGGTTCAAGCTTCCCAAATCTTGTATAAATCTTGAAAGAGCTGGGTATCATGCGGTAGATGCGGGTTTTTTGGGTTGTTTTGGAGCTAATCATCCGGTGGATTAGATTTCAATCCAATCTGATAGATTTATCTTGTTTGGTAATGTTTGTTCCTTCTTCATGGACCCCGATTCGGCTGTTCAGCCGCATTCGGTTATGCTTTCATCAGTAAAACGTGTTCATAAGTTATGCTTTAAGTATTGTGTGCTTTTAGCTTTCCATATTTAGATTGTATCATGCGGTGGATAGATCTATTTGTGGAAAGTGGTGTGATCTCAAGCAAGTTGTATCATGCGGTGGATAGATTTGCTTGGTATCGTACCTGACGGGTTTTAAAGTATCTAGACATGCGGTAGACTAGTGCTTTAGACCTATGCATGCTTGTTTATTACATATTTATGATCATGCTTTTACTTCAATTATTATTCAATGTTGTTTACCACGGGGATCGGTCATGACATTGCGCACGTGCATCTTTTATCCAAATAAAGACCAATCTATCGTCATGCTTACGTCATCTATTCGGCTATGTTACTTTTCGTACTTTAAAGCTCCCGAATGGTTTCAGTCTGCTGGCAGATAGCTCTTTATAGCTATATGTCATCTCATTTGGCTTTCTAGCCGTAAATATGGAACTGTCTGGTACCACCCGGCAAGTTCCAAGCTTTGGAATTTAACTACTTTGTCTTTTGTTAATTTTCAGGGAAAATTGACTCGCACGTCTTGTGATCTCTTCGCATGTGAAGCTAGCTTGTTCGGCTTGCTGTGTGCTTGGCACGAGGTGCAGATTTTGCGTCAACAGGGTCTTCCGGAACTTTTGCCACGTTCTCAAAAATTCATCTAAACACTTCAAAATCTACCTTTATGAAAGTTGTCCAGCTTGTTGAGGGACACAACTTTCATTTAGATTGGCATTTCCAATTTTGAGTGGCAATTAGTGAAAAACGTGGTCACCGACAGCAGCTATTGTTCACTGAGACATGGCGGCATTCAAAGTTGGTAAGCCGTTCCTGCAAAAACCATTGAGAAAAACACCTACGAGCCTTTGTAATAGTTGTAGAGCATAGTGAGATCTACAACTTTGGTATTCACTGCTCGGTGCACTAAAGTTCAAATTTTTGGAGTAAATCTTGGTCAAACTGGGCTACATCGCAGCATGTCGCACTGGAACGCGACGTCACGCCGCTCCTATCCGCCCGCGCGCACCGCACCGACCCAGGCCGCGTGCCTTCCCAAGGCGTCACGCGCACCGAGGCTACCCTTGAAGTCTGCACCGCCACGTGGAGCTTCCGCGTTCGTCGACCGCGCACTCGCCGCGACCACCGGTCCGTCCGCCGGTCTCTCCACTGTGCGAGCGCGCCAACCAAGGAGGTCACCATACTGCGAGTTAACTCCGGCTTTGCCTCGACGCGAGTACAGGAGGGGAGCCGCCCCTGCTATAAAGCGGTGCCGGCCCTGCTCCTCCCGCCGCATGCCCTTGTCCTCCATGGACAGCATCCCGGCGAGTCCTCCCTCCAAGCCGACCGCCACCAAATGATGCACGCAAGCCTAGCCACGACCCCCTAGGATAGCTAATCGAAGCCCGCCTTGCCCAGTCCGAGCCTCTGCTGCACCGTAGCACGGCTCGCGGCGGCCACCGCCGCCGGCCGCCGGCAAGCCCCCTCGCCGGCACGCCCTCCGGGCCGTCCAACCCCCGGAATCGGTCGTAGGTGAGCCCCTGAGCACTACTCTGCCCTTCCCCGGCCGATTCCGTCCCTCCCTTGGCCGGATTCCGGTGATCCTCGCCGCTGTCGGCGCCCAGGGACCCAATTGCAGGGTCTGAGTTCTTTTCAGGGGCCTGTTCGCAAACCTGAGTCTTAAATAGTGTTGCAGTTTTTACTGAATCTTGTAAATTCTCTAGAAACTCGTAGAAAAATTCAACACCAATTTTGTTGGATTCGTTGTGAAGAGTATTACAACTTTTGTTATACTCACCTAGTCAGTTTCTTGATATTTTTGGCATGAAAAATAGAAATATGAAAAGACTAGATCTGTGATATCTCAAAATCCATAGGTCCTCTGTATCTATTTTTTGGATATGTTGTGTGTTATGTTATGACTAGCTCCTGTGACAAAAATTGCACAAAGTTATATTGCAAATCGTTTTATAAAAATTGTTTTCCATTTCTGCAGAATCTGTCCAAATAATTTTGTAGGTAAAAATAATTACATTTTTATTCCCAACTTCTGCATGTTGTCTTATTATACCAAAATACACCTCTGATGAATTAATCACAATTTTATAATTGTCATAAATATTTATTCTTGAAATATGCTTGTTTTTCTTGATAATTGCATAAGTCTAGAATCATAATAGTTCTAGGTGTATATGCTGCATACCTAGATTAGTTTTGAACCATATAACAGGTGTAAGAAAGTTAGGATCATTTTGATGAGTTTTTAATTTTGGTGTGCATTTACCTTGTTTTACTAGCTAGCTTTTGTTATTTCCAAATAATTAATTTCCTAGCTACCCTAAGCATGCATGTGTGTCCAATGTCTTGTTATAGGTGATTAGTGCTTAATAAAACTTTCCACTGAATTTAATTAATTAATTTTATTGAATAAAAGCTATGGAAGCAATTTAAGGCTTAATAGTCATTTAAATGGGAATAATCACCAACCCACCTTTGATGACCTTGTGTGTGATGAAAATCATTTTAAAAAGATAACTACCAACCCCTTGATGATTGTGTAACTTAAACTAAATTATTTACAAATATATGTACACAGTCACTATCAAAAAGAATAATTAATAAAGAGCTGCATATTGTTCCTTTTTGGAAGAGTATGGTGAATGTATTCTTATCTAGGTGAATGTGGTCAACCATGCACCCCATGGTTTTCATTTGTTGATCGTAATTTATTAAATCGAAAATCGTTGAATAAAGCTTGCATTTTGCATCTTCTTGTAGATCTTCCTGACAGTAGATATACGCTCCCGTCGGAAGGAGGGGACGAAGGTGCTGACGAAGAGCTGCAGTACGTGGACGTAGCTCAAGGCCTGGAGCAAAGTCCAGAAGGGCCCAAGGCCAACCTTGCCAGTGAAGGCAAGCCCCGGTGCATTTAACCCAGTGTTTCAATGTTTAATATACAATTATCTATGGATGCTTGTGCATTTAAGTTCAGGAGTTGTATGAAACCTTAGATGCATGATCCCTAGGTACCTGTGTCCTTACTAGAATGATAGGTCGATAGCTTCTAAGCTATAGGACCGTTACAAGTTGGGTGATGACGTCACTCGCGAGAATAGGTTCCTAGATAGGAATCATAAGGTCTCCTTAAATGGATTGCTCATGTGGTAAGAGCATGGGATGTGGGCTCCGGTCCAATGGCTATTGTGGGCTAAGTGTTTGAACGTACTAAGCACTTGTCGGGAATGGGACCTGTAAGCCTAGTACCTTAATGAGGCGGCAAGGGATCTTACTATTACTCATCTTGGGATGTGTCTCACGGCTAGCTACCGGTGGTGTATGGTGAGTCCGGGTGCCTCGCGGGGTATACCGGATAGCCTGCACCAAAGACTGTAAGATCCGATCCCGACCCGAAGAGTTTTGGGAACCGCTTGGTGGTTGTCCTCGCGGGGGCATTCCACCATGTGTTTAGGTGTACTTTGCAAGGTTTTGAATGAATCGATTGTTGGCCTCTCACCATTATCTGAGACTACTTACTCCACTAGCCATGAGATCCCTAATGATGGAAGTTGATGAATTTTATGCTTGATTAATTGTATGGTACAACCTTGTCTATGCTAGATGGCTAATTTAGAAAAGAATAAACCCACTAGAACTTGTGCTAAAATCTTGAAAATAAGGACATACTCTTTGTTACTTTTCAGCAAAAGAAACCCAGTAGCCAAAAGCCTTTCATGTCTAGAGTTGGGAAAGTAGTTATCCCGACGGGTAAGTCTTGCTGAGTATTAGTATACTCAGCCTTGCTATAATCTGTTGCTCTAGGTAATGCCTTTGATGATGTGTGTCCTGGAGAGATTCCGCCCGGCTGGGAGCTGGTGTGGGTGGAGGATGACGACTGAAGGCATCATTGCTGGCCTCCCGTGGTGTTCTCGCTTTCCGCTTAGTTAATTCTGCTGTTTCGAAAACTCTGAACTACGTTGTGATGACAAAAACTTCGGTTTCTAATAGTTAAACCCTTCGGGGTAAATTTCGGATGTTAGTTAAGTTATATCTCTGGACTCGTCGTCGCGTGAGTTTTAATGCATATATGTCGATCCTTGTTGCTATATAAGTGATTTACCGGGCGTTAACCCGGCAACTAACGACAGGATGCTACTTTATTACTTCTTAATGACCAAAGTGGATTGGTTTAGGTGGTAGTACGGTATTTTCCTGGGCGGGTTGTCACGGTTGGCATCAGAGAAATTATATGCACCAGATTAATTAATAACCTTAATCACTAGTTTTTGAATAAAATTTGTCAAGATTGTTTGATTTTTTCGAAACACGTTGGTCCGTTAAGGGTAAACTAGACCGAGAGGCCTTAGACCGAATTTTTGGGTTTCTATTAGGTGGCTTAATAATCTATGGTTTATTTTGCTAACTTCCAGCACATTTACTTTATGTCAGACTTACTTTCTTGCACAACCAAACTAGATGAGCCACGTGTTTTATACATGTGCTGTGCCGCATCACGGGAATTGTGAGGGTTGATAGAGTGATCCATTCCACGGATCCCATCTTCACGTCTGGTTGTAAATTGTGTGTCTCCACGTGTTTCATACGTGAGCATTCCGCATGTCGAATATGTGAGGCAAGGATACATTCCATTCAAACGGAGGGTGCCCGAGGTTGGACGCTGTCCATGCAGCGGCTTAACGCATGGATGTCGTTTCTATAGTTAACGGCAATGTATGTGGACGCTTCCGTGATGTGCTGGCACGGAAGGTTCATTTTCTGCAGATACATAACAGCACTTCGTTAGTCGCTAAGTGAGTACCGTATAGCTCTCGACTAGGTATTATAGGGAGAGACGAGTAAAAGCCTTGCCACCGGCACTAACTTCGATTTTTGGCTTGATTGTCATGTGAGGTCGAATAGGACGTCTTGCATGCATATTAAAAATCGAAACAACTAAAATGACCCAAGACAATACTTGTATGCTCTCTGAGGAAGCTTTGCTAGTGTGTGATTCTAAACCAGAGCATCTCTCATGCATAGGTGTTATGCGGCCAAATTTTGTAAAAGCTTGTTCGTTATGTTCTTACACCATGTTTTAGGAGCAACTAAAATAGGTGTGTTAAACAAAAGTTGCTCCCCATCTAATCTAGTTTTTGCTCGCAAGAATTCATGTTCATAGTCTTATTTCATATCAAGTTATGCTCAGATTTGGGAACCCCTGTTTTGCTGTTTTTCCGGAACTCCATGCAAACCTTGCTTAATTGAGCAACCTTCCTAACCTTCTAGATCAACCTTCGAGTACCAAAAAAGTGTCTCTTAACCTTGATGAGTTACTACCCAAAAGTTGGGAATTGTTGGAGCTCTGGGTTTATGTTATGAATTTTTGTTCATAACTGCGAGAACTTTATGTCATTATGTATGTGTGCTCGCTTCGAGTTCTAACATATAGTTGTGCTTTTGTACACACGACTACCCAACATTGCTCGGCAAGAGAAAAGAACTTATGCTATTTTACCATGTCAGTGGGAATGTCTTGATTTTAGAATTCAATCTTCAATGGTGTTTTCTCCTGTCAACCTGTTACCTCCATCGACTTGTTTTTCCCTCCAACCCCTTTTGTCCTTAAACATGTTGAAGCACTAAAATATCCTTGGTATTACTATCCTTGTCATGGTTACTTCGAACTTCCAATCATGAGCTTATTCCTCATGGTCTTGCTCACAACATTTCGAAAATAAATAAATAAATATGTCCCTTCTTGAGCATGCATTTGCATAGCATGTGCATTTGGGAACCTTGAGGGAACTAACGTGCATAAGCATGACAGATTTCAATTTGTCCTACTCTATCCTTTATGTTGGCAATGTTGTTGTCCCATAACCAAATGTGCCGCGACGGAACCTAGGGCATCATATGTGCTGCAGCCATATAATAGACACTAGGAGCACACTAGGTATCCTGGTTGTGAGAATGCGACTCGCCACACATACTCCTTCTCAACATGTGATTGAACTCTCAACCACTAACTCATTTTGTGGGTGACCGAGTCGTGCTAACATGCATCATGAGCACCATACTACATGAGCATATGCATCGTGTCTCCATAAACATGTGCATCACACCAATGTTGAGAAGCATTGCACCGTAGTGGCACGACAATGCCACCTAAGGTTGCAAACTAAATAACATGTGAGCAAGATCGTTCGGAATATCCTGTACCAATTTATCTCTTCATACTTTCCGCTTGCATCCACAAGTAAACTCCGTGCGAAAGCTTTCCATTACTTGTCTCCTTGACTACTCTTATGAGCTAATCTTGAACCGATGGTGGTTATACTCTTTGCCCAATGATCCCATTGTGTTTGCTCCCTCAGGGTAATTTTCGAAAATCTTAGAGGACCACTTCCCTGTTTCACTATCTTGTCCTTGGAATTTCGAATCTCGGGACAAGATTCTTCTTAAGGGGGGTAGGCTGTGATGCCCCAGGTTTTTAATTAGCGTCATTAGCGCTAATGGCCGAATCAGCCGAGTCAACCCGGCCGACATTGGTCAAACCTAGGTCAACCTGGGTCATCACCTCGAAAACCAAGCCGACAACCCCTATTGACCCCCTTGACCAAGTCAACACACCCTTGTGGTCGACCCTTGGTCAAAGACACGGTCAAACCCCACTTAAACCCTGACGTCGGTGCGTGTCTTCCGGAACTTTTGCCGCGTTCTCCAAAATTCACCTAAACACTTCAAAATCTACCTTTATGAAAGTTGTCCAGCTTGTTGAGGGACACAACTTTCATGTAGATTGGCATTTCCAATTTTGAGTGGTAGTTGGTGAAAAACGTGATCAACTGACAGCAGCTCTTGTTCACTAAGACATGGCGGCATTCAAAGTTGGCAAGCCGTTCCTGCAAAAACCATTGAGAAAAACACCTACGAGCCTTTGTAAAAGTTGTAGATAGGGATGAAAGCGGTCGGGAACGGTCAGGAAAACCTCCTAACCGTTACTGCTCCTACATTTTTTTAGGCGGTAACGGGAGAGGGAACGGGGAAGGCAGACCAGAAAACGAAATTGATATTACGGGATATCAGAAACGGAACATATCGATCGGGAACGTGACGATTACGATCAGGAATCAGTAACTCAAATCGGGAACACCAACACATGCAACCACTCGAAACATTTAGCTCGACCTAATAATTACAATTATGCATCATTCATATGCAACAATTGAACAATACACACGTCATCCAGCAGTATTAGTACAAGTAGAGTCTAGCCAAAAATGTGCAGAGTCCAAAGTTCTAGTTCCTGGCAATAATCAATAGTTCGGACAGCAACATACATTGGCCAACAGATCACAACCAAGTCAATAGTAAACAAAAAAACATGTCACATCGAGCAACATTAGCCAATACTCATCAAACCATCCAGGCCTGGGATCGGAGATGCCAGCGACTGGCCGTGGGCGGAGAGGCCTGGCCGCGCTTGGAGTGACCGGCTCGGCGGAGGGGTGCGTCGTGTGCACGCGGCTTGCGGCCACCCGCCGGTGCCCGCCCGGTGGGTGCGGCTGCCAGCCTCGGCCAGCAACCCAACACGCAGCAGTGGGGAGGACGGGGACGGGCCGGACGGGGGTCTTCAGGGGCCGGCAGCGGGAGGGCGCAGGAGACAAGAGAGACGAGATAGGACCGAGAGGGAGGTGTGTGTGATGCGGCGGTGGCTAGGGTTGGGACTGACTCGGGACTGGGGAGGAGGCGCGGGGGGTATATGTGGCGCTTGACGCGGCGCACGGGGGTGGTAGCTGGGCTGGGCTGTGAACGCGATCGAGTTGGAGTACCTCGGCCCACTAATACAGGATGTTCCTGGGAGAATTTTCCCGGTTCAAAACAGGAACCGACAATTCGGGTGGGAAAAGAGTCCAACCGATTTCGCACCGGTTCCCGCCGATTTTTCCTAGTTTTTTCCCGGTTTCCTGATTTTCTTGACAAAACGGTCTGCGGTCGGTTTCCACGGTTCACGGTGCCGGACGGGACGGGATTTTCCTGTCCTGTTTTCATCCCTAGTTGTAGAGGGTAGTGAGATCTACAACTTTGGTATTCACTGCTCGGTGCACTTCAGTTCAAATTTTTGGAGTAAATCTTGGTCAAACTAGGCTACACCGCAGCGTGTCACACTGGAATGGGACGTCGCGCCGCTCCTATCCGCCCGCGCGTGCCACGCACCGTACCGTCGCCTTGGCGTCCGGTCCACACGCCGGCCGAGGCCGCACGCCTTCCCAAGGCATCACGCGCACTGAGGCTACCCTTGAAGTCTGCGCCGCCACGTGGAGCTTCCGCGTTCGCCGACCGCGCACTTGCCGCGACCACCGGTCCGTCTGTTGGTCTCTCCACTGTGTGAGCACGCCTACCAAGTAGGTCACCGTATTGCGAGTTAACTCCAGCTTTGCCTCGACGCGGGGACAGGAGGGGAGCCACCCCTGCTATAAAACGGTGTTGGCCCTGCTCCTCCCGCCGCGCGCCCTTGTCCTCCATGGACAGCATCCCGGCGAGCTCATCCCTCCAAGCCGACTGCCACCAAACACTGCACGCAAGCCTAGCCACGACCCCTAGGATAGCTACTCGAAGCCCACCTTGCCCGGTCCCGAGCCCTCGCGCACCGCGCGGCACGGCTCGCGGCGGCCACCGCTGCCGGCCGCCGGCAAGACACCTCGCCGGCACGCCCTCCGGGCCGTCCAACCCCCAGAATCGATCGTAGGTGAGCCCCTGAGCACTACCCCTCCCTTCCCCGGCCAATTCCGTCCCTCCCTTAGCCGGATTCCGTCGATCCTCGCCGCTACCGGCGCTCAGGGACCCAATTGCAGGGTCTGAGTTCTTTTCAGGGGCCTGTTCGCAAAACTGAGTCTTAAATAGTGTTGCAGTTTTTACTGAATCTTGTAAATTCTCCAGAAAATCGTAGAAAATTCAGAAAAATGCAAAAAAAATTTTGTTGATTTGTAGCGAAGAGTACTACAACTTTTCTTATACTCACCTAATATGTTTCTTGACATTTTTGGCATGAAAAATAGAAATGTGAAAAGCCTAGATCTGTGATATCTCAAAATCCATAGGTCCTCTGTATCTAATTTTGGGATATGATGTGTTATGACTAGCTCCTGTGACAAAAATTGCACAAAGTTATGTTTCATATCTTTTTTAAAAAATTGTTTTCCATTTCTGCAGAATCTATCCAAATGGTTTTTGTAGGTAAAAATATTTATATTTTTGTGCCCAACTTCTCCATGTTGTCTTTTTATGCCAAAATACACCTCTGGTGAATTAATCACAATTTTATAATTGCCAGAAATATTTATTCTTGAAATATGTTTGTTTTTCTTGATAATTGCATAAGTCTAGATTCAAAGTAGTTCTAGGTATATATGCTGCATACCTAGGTTAGTTTTGGACCATATAACAGGTGTAAGAAAGTTAGGATCATTTTGATGAGTTTTTAATTTTGGTGTGCATTTACCTTGTTTTACTAGGTAGCTTTTGTTATTTCCAAATAATTAATTTCCTAGCTACCCTAAGCATGCATGTATGTCCAGTGGCTTGTTATAGGTGATTAGTGCTTAATAAACCCTTCCACTGAATTTTATTAATTAATTTTATTGAATAAAAGCTATGGAAGCAATTTAAGGTTTAATAGTCATTTAAATGGGAATAATCACCAACCCACCTTTGATGACCTTGTGTGTGATGATGTTGACCGTGAATTTCCGTCAACCTAGAGTACTTGTTATACATTGGTTTCAATTATGATTTGCAACTAACCCGCCACTAGGCATACTAATGATATAACAAGTTCACACTTGCATGTCGATTTTGGAGTTTGTTGTTTACGCAGGAAATCTACGCTAAAGAGGAGACTTTCGGGATAAGTTCACCAAGCACTTTGGAAGAAGATCATGAAGCCCGACAAGAGTCAAGACACGCGATGAACATGACTCCAAATGACCCGAGGACCGAAGCGTCAACGTGCAAATCTTCAGGGACTCAACTAGAAAACAGCAAAGCTTGCATAGCAAGGATTCAAGCCTTAACTGTGAAGGAAACGACGTCAAATGCCCACATGCAAGTGCACACGAATAAGGGATCACGTGAGAAGCAACCGGGGAGGAAACCGGGGCCGAACCGGCCGGGGTGGGCCTGGGCTGGCCGGCCTGGGCCGACCGGCCCAGCCCACTCCGGGGTCGGTTCGGTCCCTCCTTTGCCCTAGGTGTTCGTCTATTTATTCCCTCCGCCGCCGTCGGCCGCCACATCGAACAAATCATCCTACCGACACCAATCACCAGAACACCGCCGCCGCAAGATGAGATAGAGAGTTAGATGAGCTTGTCGCAAGGATCAACGCCGGCGGAGAGAAGGAAGCAAGAGGAGGACTCCAAGCCGCTGGCCTAGGGGTGTTCCCAAGCTCCATCGCCGCCATCTTCATCGACGACGTTCTCCGGAGTCTCCATCACCCCTATGTGCTTCAATCCGTGTAAGATGATGGGGTAATGTCTCCGTTCATCCCTAGGATTAGATGGATACATGCTATGTGATCGCTACTCGATTTGTGGTTTCAATCTATTGTTTTCATGTTGATGATGCTTTGATGATTAAGGTTAGCTACCGTGTTTTTCGGGCGTATGATATCCGCTACTCCCATAGATTCCATCAACATACTGTGTCCATCATAGGTCTAGTCACGAATACCTTCGCGTAGTGACAGTACGAGAGGAGGGAAAGGGCGAAACCGTGGTCACAACCCCCGGTAGATTGGTTTACCGCTTTCGTGTAGTAGATGCATACCATGTTATCCTATATCCTAGGGAGGGAACGCTTATCTTTCTTGCTCACTCTCTTGTGTTCACCCTACCATCTAGTTTAACCCTAGATTTGTTTGATCAACTTAACTTAGATTAACTTAGGTTAGATTGTTTTACCTTTAGATAAATACTCTTTCAAAGGTTTTCCATTCAACTAGATTAGTACTTGGTTAAGCGCTAGTAATCCCCTTGCTCCGCGGATTGACAAGAACCTTGGGAATCCCGTGGTGAAAAAGGTGTGGGGTCCGTACGCTTGCGGATCGTAGAGGGATACGTCTTTTATCCGTCAACAAGCCCCTTTTTCTGGCGCCGTTGCCGGGGAGCAAGCCAGTTTGCTACGTTTAATCTAGTATTAATTTTGTTGATTACTAACACCTAACCCTTATTTTCGAAAAAAAGAAAAAAAATCTTTTTTGTTTTTCTTTCTACTTTTCTTGTGCCTAGATGGATTTGTTCACCTCACCATTGGAAGACGAAGAGATGTCGCTAAGGGAGCTAGCAATGCCGTCAATGGAATTGAGATGCAAAAATCAGATTTGACGTTTGCTACAACCCACTATGAAGTGAAGCCTGGAATCATCAAGTTAGTGGCGACAAAACCATTTAGAGGTTTGGAGGATGACAACCCATATAGACACATTAAGGAATTCACGATGTTATGCAACACGGTCTAACAAAAAGGAGTTCCGGCCGCTTGGTTCAAGTGGAATCTTTTTCCGTTCTCTCTCGAAGATGAAGCGCGAAGATGGTACACACTTGCGTCTGTTGAAGCAAAAGGAAATTGGGATGAGCTAGTGAAGAAATTTCTTTTGAAGTTCTTTCCCATAAGTAAGGTCCAAGACTTAAGGAGGCAAGTGCTCACTTTCAAGCAAGTAGAGGATGAAGGAATTGATGAAGCATGGGACCGTTTTAATGAACTACTTGAGCGAGGCCCGAACTTGGGATTTTCCGGTGACTTGATGTTGCATACCTTTTATTTTTCACTAACCCCTAACTCGTCTCATTTTGTAAGCATGTGTGCAGGCGGTGATATAATGGATAAAACAATTAGTGAAGCCGCACAAATCTTAAAAAGGATAAGCAATGGACAAAGAACACTACGAGGTTGGCAAAGATGTTGTCGAGAGGAGCAAATGACAAAAGCAAGCCCAAGGTGCTCGCTGAAATTTCTGAAAAAGATGAACCGAATGTCAAGGAAGATGAACCGACCATACAAGAAAGTGAAGATCCACTTCCCAAGGTAAGAGAAGTCATTTCAGATGTTAAAAATGTTGAAACTAACATGAATGTAGGCCGAAGTATGTGGAATGCTAGACCATTGGCGGAGTTTATTCAATCCGATTGGGTTCAAGTTGATTTCGCCACACTAATGAACTACCGAAGGAAGGAGGAACGCCGACACGTTGCCAAACTAGTTGAAGATATATTTGATCAAGAGATGAGTGGAGAGTCGATCCAAAAGATGTTTGAAGAAGAAAGAGAAGAAGGAGATGAAGGATGGATCGACCGGTTTGACAACTCAAAGACTTATGACGAAGGAAGAGAAGAGTACAACCGTGATGAGCCTAGTGACTCAAAGGATAAATGGGAGGAGATAGGACTCAAGCTAGATGATAGCTTGTGTGCTATTGAAGCCTACACACTAGCAAATCAAGACATGGAAGTACTCAAGGATGAAGGAAAGAGTGAATCAACAATGAGCGATCTTGACGACATGTGGTACATGGAAGATAAAGAAAGCAACATACAAGTCTTTGAAGATGAAGATCTGGTTGATAAACAAGACTTCAAAGAAGAGATGAATGCGTACATAGTTGAAGGATTACATGTTCCACATGATGAATTGAAGAAATTGCAAGATGGTGATGAAGAGGCAACTACACTTGTTGAGATAGATTCGTCTTACCGCTTGATGAACCAAATATCGCTCTTGTTGAAAATTCTCTAAGGCCAAGGTACGTGCTGAAATCTCAAGATATTATTGGTATTGATGTTGATAAATTCAAATACTCATGCTCAACCAATAGTAGGAATGATAGTTTAATGTCTATGCCTTGTTCCAATAGTGATCATGTTGATAGGCTAGATTTTCTTGAGAATGAAAAAGTGGAAACATTTATTTTTGATCCAATTAATCTCACACCTAAACAACCTTTGCCTAATGATGAGCTAAGTGCTATGCATGAAACATATGCTTCTTTTATTTACACCTTGACTTGTTGCTACAATTCACATGTGGTGTTAATTATGGACGCGTATGTTTACAATAAGTTTTGTAAATCTCGATCATGCTTTGCACTTGGTCAAGCTAATGACCTTAAAGAATCATATGTCGGGAAAGGCCCGATTTTCACTAACCATGTAGACAAGGCTTGAATAAAGAAAAAAAAGTCATGCCTAAAAGAGTTGCAAGATAAATCATCAACCTCTCCGAATCCCGCGATGGATGCTGCTGTCTTCATCAATTTGAGAGCTTGTTCAGAGGTGTACAAAAGAAGAAAATGAGATATTCAGAAACTCCATCAAATTAACATTCGAATGCATCAAGAACCAACAAGTTTGAAGACCCGTGCAAGGAGTTATGGAGAAAACATTGAGCGTTGCGCGTTCTGAAATTTCTGGACAGATTTCATCGCCGAAGTAAAACGGACGTAACTCTCTTGTCCGGAGTCCGATTTGAGCAAATGAAGACTCATTGGAAAGGAAATTTTGTGCACTGTGCAATGGAGTAGAGCTTGAGTATACTTTCTGTTCTGGACATTAAAAAAATAATAGAGTGAAGGCAGCACCGAAGGATGATAGAGAAGGAGATAACGATGAAACAAAAGGATGCTTTGGGCAAGTCTTCTATAAGTGATCAAGCACAACATGGGAAGTAAATTAAAGCTGCATTGGTACCTTTTCTTCTTGCATGAAGGGCCATGGCTATGCAACGAAAAGAAGGTATGTGAGAAAGTCGAGCTCTATGACTTTAAATGAAGCGCTTTTCGGGAGGCAACCCGTTTCTTTATATTTTTACTACTTTCTTAGAGAGAATAAAGAATGGCACCATCTTATGATGATCAACTTGTGGTTATTAATCTAAGTTTAGATTTCCTTTTTAGAACCACCATCATGTTCATGCTCATATTTATTTATTTGTATGCATTGCATTTTGTTATCAATGTGATGTTTCTTTGTGTATACATGTTTTGCACATAGTTGGCTTGGTTGTTTTATATACTTAATGATGTATGCTTCAGTTTCCATGTTAATGCTCCAGCTGGGCATTTTCCTTTTGTGATCTTGTGTAAACGTGGTGTTTAAACATGATTTCGGACCATCATCATTAAGTTCGATAAACCTTGCTAGCTTTTCATATGTTTTCATGTTGCATTGGTTAGTTTATAAGATTTTCAATGCGCTTAATTTTTCTTGTGCTATAAGAGTTATTGATTTAGGGATAGACATGGTGTTTTAACCCTTGATAAATAAACCTTTATGGCTATGGAAAAATTCGGCAACCTAGTTGTAAACATGGTGTTTAGAACTAGGTGAAAACATTGTCTTTGTTTATATGCTTTCCTATCATGTGCATACACACCTTGCACCACGTACACTCATTAGGTTTTTATTCCTCATTAAACTAATTATGCCACAAGTTAAGAATCTTAGGAGACATTGTTGGATTGTTGGCAATTTTATCTACTCCCAACCGTCACCTTGGGGGTAGAATGTGCGTTTAAAACGTCTTACAGGCAAGATAAAGACTCTCACTACAAGGAAATTGAAGGATGGATAAAGTGCTTTGTCTTCTTCTTCCATGACTAGCAAAATGCTATGCATGGGGGAGACCCTGAATCTTCAACACGGAAGTGCAGCATGACACTCTAGAAGATAGAATGATAAAGATCGTTAACATCTCCGGATCAATGCGCAAGAAGCCACCAATCTCATCAAAATTCTGCATGGTCTCGAAGGGAAAACACTAGATATTTTTGGATATTTAGAAGCCCCATGAAGTTACAATTCCAACAAATCAAGAATCAAAACAATCGGAGGTTTCTACAAGAAGTTATGCCCGAATCACCGAGTGCAACACGTCCTGAAATCAGTTTTGGACAGCACGCAGCGCTGAAGTAAAACGGACATAGCCCCCTTGTTTGAACTCCGTTTTTGATGAATGACCACACGTTGGAAAGGTAATTTCATAAACTTTTCAATAGAGCTATATTTCGATATATTTTATGTTCTGGACAGAGGGGGAAATCCATGAAAAAGAGACAGCAAGGAGATGATGAGAACAAGAAAGAGGAGATGGTGATGACAACATTGAAGAGAAGGGTGACCAATGACTCCATTAAGCATACAAGATCAAATTCATAAGTTTAGGAGCATTAATAAATCAAGACAAAAGCAAAAGCCACATCGATACTTGCAGATGTTGGAAGAAGGCAACGAAGAATTACAAAGGATGGTAACATCTCCATGGACCTTCCCTTTTCCAAACACAAATGCTTGTAAGTATGCCTTCAACATCAACTAGGTGCAACCTTTGTTTTTCTCTTCAAAAAATAACATGGCTACTAGGAGGACAACTTAGGTTTCTTTTTACTTTCAATAGATAAGCATGACCATGTGTTCACCTCGATGTTCTATATTGCCTATGCTTACGGAAAGATGATGAAAGTTGCCGCTTTGTTTTACCTACATGAAGTTATACATGTCTTGGCTAATTGCTCTCTATAATATGATCTGAAATTAATTTAAATACCGGCTCTTTTATTTGTGGAGGTGAAATGACTATTCTCTAGACCCACATACATATCTTTGCTCTTTGATTTAAGTTTATGGATAGCCAGATAACTTGTTGTTTTTATGAAAATTTAACTTTTATGCTATCTACATATTTGTGATGCTCTTGCAAAGTTCTACCTACCAACGCCATATACATATATGTTTTATGATAACAAAACCCGTAGATTGCAAACATATGTTTTGATGAGTTGGATTAGGATTGATTTCTATGGTTCGAGACTAAGAAGCTGGTCATTCCTTTGTGTAACTTTTTCATGCTAGCCCTTTTGTCCATGCATTGTGGGTTTTCACATCGAAAATTCCACAAGCTTCGCTGGGCATCCACCCTAAACCAAAAACGTCTTTTTGTGATCACCTCCTTGTCCACAACCCAATTTGAGTATGGAGTAAAATTCTCGATGGAGATTCAAATATTCCGCAATATTATGGAATTTATACTTACTTTAGCAGTCATTTCCCCTCTCTTTTATGCTCGAGGACGAGCATCGTTCAAGCATGGGGGAGGAGTCATTCTCTGACACAAATGCTATGTAAGTATTATGTTGCAAAAAGTTTTGAGGAGCAAAAGAAAAAAAATAATAAAAAAAGAAGAAAAAATGAAAGAAGAAAAAATTTATTATGATGAGAAGAAAAGAAAAGTAAGGAAAAAAAGGAAGAATAAAGAAAAAAGAGAAAGAAAGAAAGAGAGAAAAATGAGAAGGAAATAGAATAAAAGTAAAAAAATAATAAAGATGCTCCTCGGATCTTTTTGCTTCATAAGTTCTCAAGTGCCTTGATGACAAATCCACACTCAAATCTTCCAACCATGTGCAATCCGATAACGAGGACTTCACTCGTGCCTCGGGATCATCCATTTGCCACTTGCACATGTCCACTTATCTAAATGTGTGTGTTTCATCCCTCTCTCTTTCCAACATTTATTTTCCATGGCCTTTTTGACAAGTCTCGGTAATTCCAATAGATCTCTCTCTTAATTTGACAATATTTCGGATGTATGTTTTGCTAGGATTGTTTTTAACCTTCCAAGCTCCACATAAGCCTTCCACTATCACATATGAGTAGAGTAGGTTGAAAATAATCTAGTATAGGCTTGAGTGACTTGATGAGATGAGTGTTTCCATGAGCTTTTGCAAGAGATTTTCACTTATGTTGGATATGCATCTTTTTGAAAATCTTCCATGTGACAAGGTAATGGTTTGAAGTTCACTTAAGTTTGAGAGCATCGTGTTTATTAAATGTGGCTTGTTCTTTATTGTTAGTCTATCTTCCATAATAAAAAAGAAGCCGGTCATAACTTGAACTTTAAAATAAATTGAAGAGAGAGCAATTTGTCTCGTCATGAATGACTAAGTGCGGGGATAACATTGGAAGGCAACAACGATTTCCCTTTTAAGCAAGGATTACTTACTCGAGGACGAGCAAGGTTTAAGCATGGGGGAGATGTTGACGGTGAATTTCCGTCAACCTAGAGTACTTGTTATACATTGGCTTCAATTATGATTTGCAACTAACCCGCCACTAGGCATACTAATGATATAACAATTTCACACTTGCATGTCGATTTTGGAGTTTGTTGTTTACGCGGGGAAATCTATGCTAAAGAGGAGACTTTCGGGATAAGTTCACCAAGCACTTTGGAAGAAGATCTTGAAGCCCGACAAGAGTCAAGACACGCGATGAACATGACTCCAAATGACCCGAGGACCGAAGCGTCAACGTGCAAATCTTCAGGGACTCAACCAGAAAACAGCGAAGCTTGCATAGCAAGGATTCAAGCCTTAACCGTGAAGGAAACGACGTCAAAGGCCCACATGCAAGTGCACACGAATAAGGGATCACGTGAGAAGAAACCGGGGAGGAAACCGGGGCCGAACCGGGCCGAAGTGGACCTGGGCCGGCCGGCCTGGGCCGACCGGCCCAGCCCACTCCGGGGTCGGTTCGGTCCCTCCTTTGCCCTAGGTGTTCGTCTATTTATTCCCTCCGCCGCCGTCGGCCGCCACATCGAACAAATCATCCTACCGACGCCAATCACCAGAACACCGCCGCCGCAAGATGAGGGAGAGAGTTAGATGAGCTCGTCGCAAGGATCAACGCCGGCGGAGAGAAGGAAGCAAGAGGAGGACTCCAAGCCGCTGGCCTAGGGGTGTTCCCAAGCTCCATCGCCGCCATCTTCATCGCCGACGTTCTCCGGAGTCTCCATCACCCCTATGTGCTTCAATCCGTGTAAGATGATGGGGTAATGTCTCCGTTCATCCCTAGGATTAGATGGATACATGCTATGTGATCGCTACTCGATTTGTGGTTTCAATCTATTGTTTTCATGTTGATGATGCTTTGATGATTAAGGTTAGCTACGGTGTTTTTCGGGCGTATGATATCCTCTACTCCCATAGATTCCATCAACATACCGTGTCCATCATAGGTCTAGTCACGAATACCTTCGCGTAGTGACGATGCGAGAGGAGGGAAAGGGCGAAACCGTGGTCACAACCCCCGGTAGATTGGTTTACCGCTTTCGTGTAGTAGATGCATACCATGTTATCCTAGATCCTAGGGAGGGAACGCTTATCTTTCTTGCTCACTCTCTTGTGTTCACCCCTTTACCATCTAGTTTAACCCTAGATTTGTTTGATCAACTTAACTTAGATTAACTTAGGTTAGATTGTTTTACCTTTAGATAAATACTCTTTCAAAGGTTTTCCATTCAACTAGATTAGTACTTGGTTAAGCGCTAGTAATCCCCTTGCTCCGCGGATTGACAAGAACCTTGGGAATCCCGTGGTGAAAAAGGTGTGGGGTCCGTACGCTTGCGGATCGTAGAGGGATACGTCTTTTATCCGTCAACAGATGAAAATCATTTTAAAAAGATAACTACCAACCCCTTGCTGATTGTGTAACTTAAACTAAATTATTTACATATATATGTACACAGTCACTATCAAAAAGAATAATTAATAAAGAGTTGCATATTGTTCCTTTTTGGAAGAGTATGCTGAATGTATTCTTATCTAGGTGAATGTGGTCAACCATGCACCCCATGGTTTTCATTTGTTGATCGTAATTTATTAAATCGAAAATCGTTGAATAAATCTTGCATTTGCATCTTCGTGTAGATCTTCCTGACAGTAGATATACGCTCGTGTCGGAAGGAGGAGACGAAGGTGCTGACGAAGAGCTACAGTACGTGGATGTAGCTCAAGGCCTGGACCAAAGTCCAGAAGGGCCCAAGGCCAACCTTGCCAGCGAAGGCAAGCCCCGGTGCATTTAACCCAGTGTTTCAAAGTTTAATATACAATTATCTATTGATGCTTGTGCATTTAAGTTCAGGAGTTGTATGAAACCTTAGATGCATGATCCCTAGGTACCTGTGTCCTTACTAGAATGATAGGTCGATAGCTTCTAAGCTATAGGACCGTTACAAGTCGGGTGATGACGTCACTCGCGAGAATAGGTTCCTAGATAGGAATCATAAGGTCTCCTTAAATGGATCGCTCATGTGGTAAAAGCATGGGATGTGGGCTCCGGTCCAATGGCTATTGTGGGCTAAGTGTTTGAACGTACTAAGCACTTGTCGGGAATGGGACCAGTAAGCCTAGTACCTTAATGAGGCGGCAAGGGATCTTACTATTACTCATCTTGGGATGCGACTCACAGCTAGCTACCGGTGGTGTATGGTGAGTCCGGGTGCCTCACGGGGTATGCCAGATAGCCTGCACCAAAGACTGTAAGACTCGATCCCGACCCGAAGAGTTTTGGGAACCGCTTGGTGGTTGTCCTCGCGGGGGCATTCCACCGTGTGTTTAGGTCTACTTTGCAAGGTTTTGAATCAATCGATTGTCGGCCTCTCACGGTTATCTGAGACTACTTACTCCACTAGCCATGAGATCCCTAATGATGGAAGTTGATGAATTTTATGCTTGATTAATTGTATGGTACAACCTTGTCTGTGCTAGATGGCTAATTTAGAAAAAGAATAAACCCACTAGAACTTGTGCTAAAATCTTGAAACTAAGGACATACTCTTTGTTACTTTTCAGCAAAAGAAACCCAGTAGCCAAAAGCCTTTCATGTCTAGAGTTGGGAAAGTAGTTACCCCGACGGGTAAGTCTTGCTGAGTATTAGTATACTCAGCCTTGCTATAATCTGTTGCTCCAGGTAATGCCTTTGGTGATGTGTGGCCCGGAGAGATCCTGCCCGGCTGGGAGCTGGTGTGAGTGGAGGATGAAAACTGAAGGCATTGTTAACACCAAAATTTGGTAAAGAGTCTGACTTGTGGGTCCAACTCGGTGAGAAATCTGTCTGGCGGAAGGAAGGTTTCTTCAGACGCATTCGGCAGAAAAATCTGCGGTCGGCTATCTGCTTCCGTTCGGCAAGGAAACTGTTGAGCTGATTTTGCAGGATTATGTGGTGACGTGGCCCGAGCGGAAGGACGAATGGATGGATAAGCGATCAAGCTTAGAGATAAATTAGGAATCAAATCCATTCGAGGTCGTGCTTGGCAGGGTATAAATATGAACCCTGAATGTATGTAACATATATACAAAATCATTCTCAATACAAACCGGCTTTACGCCAAACCCTAGAGTCCATTTGTCGTGTCGTCGAGTTCTTCGAGAGGGTTCATCGATCCGTCGACCTTCGTGAGTACCGGCAACCTTGTATCATATCTAGTATCATGCGGTGGATTTAGATCTGATGCAAGTAGTCTTGTTACCATGCTTAGTGTCATGCGATAGATTCAAGCTTGGTTCAAGAAGGTTTCTTGTTAGGTCATGAGCCATGCGGTAGGCTAAGATCTAGCTTGAAGCTAGTTATCGGCTCTATTGGATTTTGGCAAGATTCAATAGATTCATTAAGTTACCCTGTGTTGCTTTGAGTTTTTGCTTTATGTTTAAATTCATGTAACACCTCTTTGCCCAATCTAGATGGGTTTGGATCGGTTTTATCCTTTTCGATGATCCTTATGCGAATCAAGTTCGTGCTTTTGGCTAAATTAACACGTGGATCACATGCTCTTTGATAGCTGAAACCAAATCGATCTAGGTTGTCATGTGTTGCGGGTTCAAGCTTGCCAAAGCTTGTATAAATCTTGAAAGAACTGGGTATCACGCGGTAGATGCAGGTTTTTGGGTTGTTTTGGAGCTAATCATCCGGTGGATTGGATTTCAAATCAATCTGATAGATTTATCTTACTTGGTAATGTTCGTTCCTTCTTCATGGACCCCGAATCGGTACATTCGGCCGTGTTCGGTTATGTTCTTCATGAGTAAAATACGTGCATAATTCATGCTTTAAATATTGTATGCTTTTAGCGTTCCATATTTAGATCGTATCATGCGGTGGATAGATCTGTTTGTGGAAGGTGGCACGATCCCAAGCAAGTTGTATCATGCGGTGGATAGATTCGCTTGGTGTCGTACCCGACGGGTTTTAAAGTACCTAGACATGTGGTCGACTAGTGCTTTAGATCTATGCATGCTTGTTTATTACATATTTATGCTCGCGCTTTTACTTCATTTATTATTTAATGTTGATCACCACGGGGATCGGTCACGGTTTTGCGCACGTGCATCTTTGTCTAGATAAAGACCGATTCGTCGTCATGCCTACGTCATCTATTCGGCCATGTTACTTTTTCCTTTTTAAAGCTCCCGAATAGTTTCAGTTTGCTGGCAGATAGCTTTCTATAGCTATATGTCATCCCATTTGGCTCTATAGCCGTAAATATGGAACTGTCTGGTACCACCCGGCAAGTTCCAAGCTTTGGAATTTAACTACTCTGTCTTTTGTCAATTTTCAGGGAAAATTGACTGGCACGTCTTGTGATCTCTTCACGTGTGAAGCCAGCTTGTTCGGCTTGCTGTGTGCTTGGCGCTAGGTGCAGATTTTGCGTCAACACACTTTTTGGCACACCTAGTGGGACAACAGCCGAAAATCGAGATACCTGACATCGAGGATATCATGGATGTCAACGTCGAAGACCTCTCTCCGGAACAGCGGCAACAACTGCAGGATGCCGTGGATCAATTCCAACAGAAGTGTTTGCTGTCATTCAAGAAGAACAGGAGCGGCGTCCCATACTTAAAAATGAGATGCCCAGGGTGTTGTTGCCTGGAGAGAGTGACGCTACAACCCAGCAGGAGAGGGAGGAATGCATGCAAGCGTTCTGAGATACCGCGGACCACGTCTTAAGCAGGCACCATAGAGCTTTCCTGGGTGCGTTTAAACAAATGATGGTGGCTGTCTTCGGTCCAGGCATGGAGCAGGTGTTCAATAAAACACCCTTTCAAGGAGGCACCGTGGAGATGGGTGAGTCCAGTTCTCAACCGCCATTGCGAGCCGGCCCGGCCCGGCCTCCTCCGCAGAGCGTTGGGAGCCAAGCCTTCCAGCCTCCTCCACAAGGTGCCGGAGGTCGGCCCGTTCGGCCCCCCTTTGCGGCAGCGCGCGGAGGGCGACCGAGTCCCGGCCACCACCACAGGGCGGCGCGGATCAACCTCGTGCAACGGCCGAACCCGTACCGGCCCACGTACGGGGAGCTGGCATTCGGCTCGCCTGGAGCCCCGCTTGCTTCCGGCTACAGGATTGCCCCAGCCAGCAACAGGCTGCAGAGGAATTTGTACGGCGGAGGCTACCACGAGGTGGGGAACTACGGAGCCATCGATGCTCTCCCGAATCCGGGTTACGGACCAGCTACGGGCGCGCAGGAGGATGATATCCTGGCGCAGAAGATGGCCGACTTGATGCAGAATCAATTCGGCCTCAAACCAAAAATGCAAGGACCTACCTACACGCCTCCGTTCCCGGAGTGGTATTATAACGTGATCCTGCCGCCAAGAGTAAAGCCTCCGACGGAATTTACAAAGTTTTCCGGGCAGGATGACACGAGCACGGTGGAGCATATTGCTCGCTACCTGATGCAGCTTGGAGAGTGCTCATCTGCAGAGGCGTTCAGGGTCAGGTACTTCCCCATGTCACTGACGGGCGCGGCGTTCCAATGGTTTTCATCTTTGCCCCCTCAATCAGTTAGCACATGGAAGGAGCTGGAACGGAAATTCCATGCCCACTATTTCAGCGGCAGCGCGGAAAAGAAGTTGATCGACCTCGCTACCCTGAAGCAGAGACACAGTGAGACGCCCTTGGAGTTCCTCAGGAGGTTCAGGGAAGTCAAGGGCATGTGTTTTTCGCTAAATCTGCCAGATGACCAGTTGGCCGACATGGCCGTTGCCGGGATGCTGCCGGCCGTGCGTGAAAAGCTGTTCGGCATGGAATTCGACAACCTGGGTCAACTGTCCCAAAAGCTGTCGTTGATGAGCAACCAAGCCTACGGTTTCAAGAAAGATGCCAGGTTCGGCAAACAGCACGACGTGGCGGATATCTACAATCAGTTCCTGGAAAAAGCCGACCAAACGGAGGACTCTGATGATGACCAGGACGTGGCTGCAGCCGAAATCATGTAGGGGAAAGAACCGCTGACCATGAATCAGCGCTGGGTCTGTTAACACCAAAATTTGGTAAGGAGTCTGACTTGTGGGTCCGGCTCGATGAGGAGTCCGTCTGGTGGAAGGAAGGTTTTTCTCAAATGTATTCGGCAGAAAGATCCGCGGTCGGCTATCTGATTCCGTTCGGCAAGGGAATAGTTGAGCTGATTTCGCGGGATTGGACGGTGACGTGGCTCAAGCAGGAAAGGCGAATGGATGGATAGGCGATCAAGCTTAGAGATAAGTTAGGCAACAAATCCATTCGAGGTTGTACTTGACAAGGTATAAATATGAGCCCTGAATGTATGTAACAAACACAATCATTCTTCAATACAAACCGGCCTTACGCCAAACCCTAGAGTCCATTTGTCGTGTCGTCGAGTTCTTCGAGAGGGTTCATCGATCCGTCGACCTCCGTGAGTACCGGCAACCTTGTATCATATCTAGTATCATGCGGTGGATTTAGATCTGATGCAAGTAGTCTTGTTACCATACTTCATGTCATGCGGTAGATTCAAGCTTGGTTCAAGAGGGTTTCTTGTTAGGTCATGAGCCATGCGGTAGGCTAAGATCTAGCTTGAAGCTAGTTATCGGCTCTATTGGATTTTGGCAAGATCCAATAGATTCATTAATTTACCCTGTGTTGCTTTGAGTTGTTACTTTATGTTTAGATTCATGTAACACTTTTTGCCCAGTCTAGATGGGTTTGGATCGGCTTTATTCCTCTTGTGATCCTTATGCGAATAGAATTCGTGTTTTAACACGTGGATCTTGTGTTTTCCGATAGCCGAAACCGAATCGATCTAGGTTGTTACGTGTTGCGGGTTCAAACTTGCCAATGTTGATATAAATCTTGAAAGAACTGAGTATCATGCGGTAGATGCGAGGTTTTTGGGTTTCTTTGAAGCTAGTCATCCGGTGGATTAGATCTCAAATCAATCGATAGATTTATTCGCTTGGTAATGTTCGTTCCTTCTTCATGGACCCCGAATCGGTACATTCGGCCGTATTCGGTTATGTTTCTTCACGAGTAGAACACGTGCGTAATTCATGCTTTAAATGATGTATGCTTTTAGCTTTCCATATTTAGATTGTATCATGCGGTGGATAGATCTATTTGTGGAAAGTGGTACAATTTTCATGCAAGTTGTATCATGCGGTGGATAGATTTGTTTGACATCGTACCCGACGGGTTTTAAAGTACCTAGACATGCGGTAGACTAGTACTTTGGATCTATGCATACTTGTTTATTACATGTTTATGTTTGTGCTCTACTTTATTTATTTATTCAATGTTAATCATCATGGGGATCGGTCATGGCTTCGTGCATGTGCATCTTTGATCAAACAAAGACTGATCGCCGTCATGCTTACGACATCCATTCGGCAATGTTACTTTTCCTTTTACAAGCTCCCGAATGGTTTCAGTTTATTGGCAGATAGCTCTTTATAGCTATGTGTCACCCTATCTGGCTTTATAGCCGTAAATATGGAACTGTCTGGTACCACCCGGCAAGTTCCAAACTTTGGTATCTAACTATTTTCTCTTTTGTTAATTTTCAGGAAAAATTGACTGGCACGTCTCGTGAATCTTTGTGCGTGTGAAGCCAGCTTGTTCGGCTTGCTGTGTGTTTGGCGCTAGGTGCACGTTTTGCATCAACACACTTTTTGGCACGCCTGGTGGGACCACAGCCGAAAAGATCAAGATGCCTGAAATCGCGGACATCATGGATGTAAACATTGAGGACCTCTCTTCGAACAACGGCGGCGGCTCCGGGACGCCATGGACCAGTTCCAGCAGAAATGTCTGCTGTCCTTCAAGAAAAACAGAAGTGGCGTCCCGTACCTGAAGAATAAGATGCCCAGGGTATTGCTGCCAGGGGAGAGCGACGCCACGACCTAGCAAGAGAGAGAGGAGTGCATGCAACCACATTTTGAGCAGGCACCACAAAGCTTTCCTTGGTGCGTTCCAGCAAATGATGGTGGCTGTCTTCGGCCCAGGCATGGAGCAGGCATTCAGCAAGGCACCCATCCAAGCGGGCACCGTGGAACTGGGCGAGTCGAGCTCTCAACCGCCATTACGGAGCCAGCCAATTCAGCCGCCTCCTCGGAGGCGCCGGAAGTCAAGCTTTCTAGCCTTCTCCGCAAGGCGGCCGGGGGTCGGCCGTTCGGTCCCCCTTTGCGAGGCCTCGGGAGGGCAACCAATCCGGCCACCACCGCGGGCGGCACGGTTCAACTCCGTGCAACGGCGGCGAACCCGTACGTGCCGGCCCACGTACGGGGACCTAGTGTTCGGCTCGCACGGGGGCCCCGCTTGCCTCCGGCCACGGGATTGCTCCGGCAAACAAGCGGCTGCAGAGGAACCTATACGGCGGAGGCTACCACGAGGTGGGAAAGCGTAACAACCCGGGAATCTAGGTGTGTGAATTTTGCGAAAATTTAAAACTTTTTGTTTGCTTTGGAGTGCTATCAATTTTTGAGCCAAAATTGCTAGCCTCTCACCAAATTCTCCACAAATTTATCCTACTTGTAAAACTTATACTTAAAATATGGTTTAATTTGTGAGTTGGTTTTTCATTGGTTTTCTTGGAGTTCAATTGAGTGAAGTTTGAATTTGAAAGGGGATCGAAATCAAACTATTATTTTCAAATCTTAAGTCAAACTATTTTGTGTTAATGGCAAGGGCGACCAAGTGCTTGGGCCGAATTCAACCCACCTCGCGATGCGGCGGCCCAACCCCGGGGTACCTTTCGGCCCATTAGCCCACGCCGCACCTCTTTCCCCCTTCTCTTTCACCGCCGCGTGGGTCCCTATCGTCGGCTCCCTCTCTACCCCTCTTTTTTTCCTTTTCCCCTTTGACCGCGAGCGCGGTGAGTCGAACCGAGCGGAGGGGGGGGCGCCGCCGGTCCAACCGCGCCGGCCGCGCGGGATGGCGCGCGCGGCCGAGCCGCCGGGCCGGCACGCACGCCAAGGGCCGGCGCGCGCGCGCGCGCGCGTGACGGGGGGGGGCGGCCGGGGGAAAAAGGCTAAGGACGCCAATGCCCCTATCCCGGCGCATCCGGGGCGGGCCGGGATTCCACCGCGGGCGCCACCGCCCCCGGGCGGCGGCGAGCCAAGGGTATCGGGGGGATTTCCTCCTCGAGGCCCCGCGGCGCGGATTCAAAAGGCGAGGAGGCGGTGCGGGATGGAGGCAAGGCCAACCAACCCTCTTGGGGTTTTCCTCCACCTCTGTTCGGCGGCGTGCTCGGA
Source organism: Cenchrus americanus (assembly GCA_947561735.1). Classification (NCBI taxonomy): domain Eukaryota; kingdom Viridiplantae; phylum Streptophyta; class Magnoliopsida; order Poales; family Poaceae; genus Cenchrus; species Cenchrus americanus. Next base: position 22,514,166 of record OX387241.1, on the reverse strand, counting down.
GTGGGAGGAGAAAGCGGGCGCGCGCGCCGCGCCGCGCCGTTGGGGGAAAGGGGCGGGCGGCCGCGGTCGCTGCGTTGCGGCGGGGCGAGGGAGAAGCCGGAGACCGGACCGGGAGCCAGGAACCAGGGGCGACGGGAGCACGGACCACGACGACGAGCCAGGGGAGGAGCGCGACGCCGACGTGAACACCTGCACCACCCGGGGAGCGCCTTCACGCCGGAGCACCTACGACACGCCTTCGTCAGGCCGGCCACGACTACATCGTCGCCCCACCGTGAGCACCGCGGCCTTTCTCTTCTCTTCTCCCCTTGGTCTTTCCTGTGATGCCGCGACGTCGGAACGCGTCGTCGAAGAACCGTGCTTGGTTGTCGGCCGGCCGTCGCGCCGCAAGATGGGCCGCACCGCGGCGGCGGGGGCTCCGAGCCGCTTGTGCTCATGGGCGCCGCGTCCGCCGTGCGAGAAGGGGGGATGTGTGCGGCCTTCGCGCCGTGTTCGTGTGTGCGGGGAGAGAGTGCATGCGGCCTTCGCGCCATGCCTGCGTGCGGGGAGCGGGGACGCCGCCGTGCCGCCATGCGGTGCGCCCTAGTTACCGCGAGGCGACCGCGCCGGCCGGGACGAGCGAGGGAGCACAAGGGCGGATGCGTGAACCGGGCTTCGTCCCGTGTTTGATGCGGGTGTGGATTGTGAGCGCCGCGCCATGACGTGCGACGGCGGTGGCGCCGGACCCGGCTGCGGGACGGCGGCCGCTCGCCGCGCGCGGGAGCATGGTCGCGAGCGCGGACCGGCCGAACACCCCGAGTTCCGAGCCGTGGCGGGGACGTCTTTTGGGGAAAGCGCGTGGTGCACGGACGGATGCCACCCACGAGCGGGCGCCGGCGACGCGCGCGCGCGGCCGCGGGGCACCTGGACATTTTGCCGAACACCTAGCGTGCATGGTTCACCTGAGCGTGCGGGCCTAGGAGATGGGCCGCCGGCTGATCTGGGCTCTTAGCCCAGTTAATTGCCCTAGCAGGCCGTCGACCCAGCGCAGGAGAAATCCGGGGTGGAAGAACAGACTTCTTTCGTGACTAGCGGGCTGCGCTGTCTAGCCCTTTGGTTGGGCCGAAAACCAGCCCGATCTGAACCACGCTCGCTGGGCCACCCACGGCCCGGCCCGCGCTCCCCGGCCTAGTCGCGGCCCGCCAAACCGGACCGGCGACGTCATGCCGCGTCGGCAATGTTTTACGAAAAACCTGTTTCTCTTTCGTTTAAAAATTCCAGAAAATGTTTTTGACCTTTAAAAATTAGTAATAAATTCTAGGAAGCTCAGAAAAATACAAAACTAATTTCTATAAATCCGTATTTGCGAAACCTTGCTGATTGTAGGTAGTTTGGGTTCATTTGGATCTTCTAAATTGGATCTTATTTGGAGTTATTGCTTAGATGTGCACCGTTATCTTATTTTCGCGTCGAATCTCGTGCCGCAGACCCGAGCTTCGACCGGAGGACGTGGAGGACCCCGAGTACCTTTGCTCCGGACGGCGGCGCTTCAACGGCAACGAAGGTGTCATGTCACTCCCAACCATATAGATCCTATGTTGCTTTGTAGTCGCTAGTGCTTTACTTTAATGCATTGATCCGATGAATTGCATAACCCGTTTGATAGCCATGCCTTGATGTTTTGATATACCCGTCCTTGTTCTCGTTACTGCGGGACTAGCTACGGACCCCTAGCTAGTCCCTTACTTCAACTATCCATACTTTTGTTGTTTGACTATGGATGGTGCTGCGGGTTTGAGCCGAGATGTGGGGATCTCGGTGTGATTCTAGCGTGCGTTACGGGTTGTGTATCCCCTTGCTGTGTTTTGGCGGGAGCGAGCCGCCGGATACTTGTGAACGGCCGCCGAGGGAAGATGCGATCGGCCTCTTACCCGAGGGTCGTGTCGTGTGGGATGGAGATGTTGAGTGCTCGCTCTCGGCCCCTTAAGGTCCGATCGTCGGTTGACCTTGTTTCGGATGACTACTTTCGTACGGACCGCCCGCCTTGTATTGGGCGGGGGTGCGGGGTGAGACTTGTAGTGGATAGCACCCCTCTGTTGGAGGATCGGTGTGATCGTGTCGGGAGTGGTCTTTCCCTCCTTAGTAGACTTTGCCCGGCGAGGCCGGGAAGGGTTCCACGGCTTCGAGGGACCTCTCGCGGGTAGTATGAGCTGCGCGGAGGGCTGGGCCGAGGCTCGGAGATGCGAAGGGTACTATCCACTTACTTGGGCTTCGGCCGTATGGTAGGGTCGGACACGGTGACGGCCGGTTCCGGACCTATTCGGGCGGGTACAGTTGTACAACCTCTGCAGAGTGTTAAACCTATAGCTATAGTCCGTGTCCACTGGTTATGGACAGTCTTTCGATCTCTCACCTGACTAGTTACACTCCTCTTGTGCTTCTTCCCTCCCCCGAGTGTGTGAGCCCGGCTTCGGCCGTTGAGATGTGGGGATAGGAGCCGGTGGGCCCCACATCGCAGATGAGAGTTGGATTACGGATCGTGGTTGAGATCCGGTGCTTTGGTGTGGTGATCCTTGAGCGGGGTGTGGACCCCGAGGTGTGGACCTCGGAAGCGGAAGCTTCCCGAGGTGTGGACCTCCCTGCCGTCTCGCTTACCTTGTATGTTGCGTGTTGCTTTTTTGCTTAAGCTTTCTACGCCAGATTAGGGATATCTCATGCATAGTAGAATATACACCGCTTTTGCCTCTTTGTTGGGAAGGCGACGTGACCTACCCTCTTATCGGGTAGACCCCGGTGACTCGACGCGAGCCGGACTACGACTTCGACAACGACGGTTGGGTAGACTAGAGCTCTTCCTACACTTGAGCCTGCCGCGGATATGGAGTCGCCCGCGCTTTCATGGAGCCGCCGCTAGACGTTTTATTTACGTTTGATTCGGTCCCGATGGACTTGTACCGGCATGTGCCGAAGAGATGTACTACGATTAATGTAATAAAATAAATGATGTACTCTACTTTATTGTTTTTACCTTTACGTATGGATTTTGGAATCGCCGAGACGGGGGATTGCACGTGGTAGCCTTCACCGGGACTACCACCGAGGTGCTAAGATTCGGGGGATCCGTTCGCGGAAAACCGGGTCGTTTCAGTTGGTACCAGAGCCATGCTTGACTGTAGGACGAGCCCCAGGAATGGTCGATAGCATAGGAAGCCGTTTCTGAACCTTGAAACTTTATATAAACTCCTTGGCTTCCGTATGTATATAACTATACTTATATATATGCATTACCTTGATTAACTTTCACTAACAACCTTACTAACTACGCTCTAACAACGTTGTGCAGATGGCGGAGACGACGTGGGTTCCCTTGGAGTCGGACGGCAAGAGCTACGGAGGCTTCTGCCGCTTGCCGAGAGAGTGCCGGAGGCGGGGGGAGTGGGGACCGACGGAGTCGGCTACAAGGGGAGGGCCATGGGGTACTTGGAGCGAGACCCCCACCTTCCCGGCCGTCACGGTGCGGCGGACCCACGGGTGCCGAGTTCAAGGAGGTTGTGATGCACTTGTTTCGAGAGTTCGGTCACGGAGGCACACCCGGACCGGCGCACGCGGGGCTCTCAAGAAGGTGTGTGCTCGGCTCGGGGAGAGACTTAAGGGCACTCCGTTCGGTGTGCTTCCGACAGAGATCTACGACCCGGCCGCCGGGACTCGGGCGACCGGGGCGCGGTACACGGGAGGTGACTTCGGTGGAGGAGGACCGAGAGGATGCTCGCGCCGGGCGGTGCATCCGGCTCGGGACCGGGCGCGCGCGCCGGGCGGACGGAGAGACCGCGTACCTTCGGTGGAGGTGTGACGATGCCATGCGGCGAGTTCGGGACTTGGAGCGGGAGAGAGAGGACATCCGGACGAGTTGGAGGCGTCGCACGTGAGGAACGGGGGAGCTAGTGCAGCTTGGACCGGCGGCGGCCGCGGCCGACCGAGAGGGATGCCCGGAGGATCGCTACTTTGGAGGCACGGTTGAGGGCGGAGCGGGAGTCACACCGGCTTCGGTGGGGGCCGCGCGAGAGGACGAGTGCGGGCGCGGAGAGGCTCGGGACCGGGTGGAGTCGATCGGAGCCGCGGCCGGTGACTATCGAGGTTAAGGTGTGGGATGCGGGGAGGCGAGTCGACACAACTACCACCACTTGTGTTACCTTGGTGGACTGGTCTACGAGGAGAGAGACCGAGCGAGACGAGACCCGCGCGGCTGGGAGCGCTCCGACCCGGCAGAGGGGCGGCGAGCCGGAGGCGCTCTCCGCACGCCTACCACCCAAGAAGAGGCCCGGAGCGAGGACGGGAGACTTTCGAGCTTCCCCCGACGCTCCTACCACGAGTGCGGCCGTACCCGAGTGGTTCGCGAGGACACGGCGGAGATGGATCGTGCTCTCCGGGATACTCGTGACTACTACGGGGGACCGGCGATCGGGATGCGGGTTACCCGAGAGTCCACTCACCGCCGTTCTACTCGGTTCCCACCGTACACCGGCTCCGAGGCACCTCGAGTACTCGGTGATGGGAGTAGAGATCTTGTAGCAGTAGATTCGAGTAGATGTAATGAGTTAGATGTAATGCTACCGCTCATGTGACATACCTGTAGTAGCTACCCCATGATGTACCATGCGTTAGCAGGATGTGTTGCCGTGTACCCTCGAAGGTCGTTGGAGTAAACCTCGAGGTGCACCCCTTTTGTATGGTGGCATTGATTGAGTGACATGGATCTTCATGGTTTCTTTCGGATTTCATGCTTCTTTATGTCTGTCTGAAATTTTGTGACTGTTAGCAGGATTACTCCATTATAGTTAATAACCTGATTAAATACATTCTCCCTACCACTACTAACTCTTGCAACTGGAACAGATGTCGGGAGCAAGGAGGTCCGGGCGACTCCTGGCCCGTTTCGAGGAGGTCGCTGGGGACGACGGAGGGGAGGATGCCCCTAACCCAGCGGGAGCGAGAGGCCGCGGACGTCGTGGAGGTCACACGCCACGAGGCGGGCTCCGCGGAGGCCGAGGAGGCCGAGTCGGCGGTCGAGGAGCCGCGCGCGCGACGAGGGAGCTCGGGGAGCGAGGAGCTCGAGCACGAGCAGGTACCCCAGCCGAGGGAGGAGCAGGCCAGGCTCAGGGACACGAGGTGCCACCACCGCCACCTCCCCCGAACTTGGCCGACGTGATGGCAGTGCAGACTCAGCTGATGCAGACGATCACCCAGATGCTAGCTCAGAACAACAACAACAACAACCCTAGGGGTCAGAACCGCTACGCGCCGGAGGGTTTCCAGAAGAAGGTTGAGAACTTCAACAAGCTGCGACCGCCTACCTTCGACCACTCGGCGGACCCGATGGATGCGGACAGCGGCTACGTGAGATCGAGAAGAAGCTGGAGCTGACCGAGCTTACCGAGGAGGAGTGTGTGACCGTGGCGGCGCACCGGCCGATCGGCACGGCCGGTGCGTGGTGGGACGGCTATCGTGACTCGCACCGGGACCCGTTGCACATCGGGTGGGACGAGTTCGTGGAGGCCTTCGAGGAGTCACCACATTCCGGATGCGGTGATGGACGGGAAGGCCGACGAGTTCGAGCACCTCAAGATGGGAAACATGTCGGTGCGGGGAGTACGCCAACCGCTACCGGGAGCCGATGAGGTACGTGCCGAAGACAACGACACGAGAGAAGAAGAAGGTCTACTGGTTCGGGAAAGGGACCGCACAAGGGATGGCACACCACTTGTCCGCGCACGACTGCCCGACACTTCGCTCCATTATCGACAAGGCACTGATCGTGGAGAGGTCAAGGCTTGAGTACATGGAGGTTCGTGGGAGCAAGTCCAAGCGCTCGGACCGAGCGAGACGCTCGGGACCACCTCGGAGGCAGAGAGGACAAAGTTACACTCAGGGCCACCAGTCACAGCAGAGGCACCACGCCTCTCAGTCTCAGCCGCAGAGCAGAGCCAACCCAGGCGGGAGTGGAGGTCAGAACAGGTCGGAAACCGAGGCCGCCACCGCGGGGCGACGGCAGACAGATCCAAGGTGACTTGCTTCAACCGCCGTCGGGGTTGGGCACAAGTCGTTTGAGTGTCCGCAGCAGGCGCCACCAGGGAGTCAGAACCGCAGCTCTCAGTTCCAGACCCCAGCCAAGCCACCAGCACCAGGAGGACAGCCACCCCGTACACGGACAGAGGACCGCTCGGCCCGCCGCCTACTCGAGGCCGTCTGAACCACCTCACCGCCGAGGATGCCTGCGGCCCGCACCCGACGTCACACTTGGTGAGTTCCTTGTTGACTCAGTTTTGGCTACTTGTTTTGTTCGATAGCGGAGCACGGTTTTCGTATATTTCTACCAAGTTTGCTAAAGAAAGGTCTTTACCAACTAAGCCTCGACCAAGGCCTATCTTGACTAGCTCTCCGCTAGGAGAGAAGAGGAGTACGTTAGAGTGCAGGGGAGTGAGGATGGTGTTTGAGGGGCTACAGTTCACGGCAGACTTGACAGTTTTGGAGTCTACCGGGATAGACGTGATCCTAGGGATGGATTGGTTGGCAAAGCACAACGGGATAGTCTCTTGCAACCCCAGAGTGATACAGCTAGAACACCCCAGCGGAACTACAGTGCGGATCGAGCCACAGAGTCCGAAGGTTGCTACGATGATGTGCAACATGAGTGGGAAAGAGATTGAAGAGATCCCAGTGGTCCGCGAGTTTCCGGACGTGTTCCCAGAGGAGCTTACGGAGTTACCCCCAGACCGGGACGTGGAGTTTGTGATTGAGCTGATGCCAGGGGCGGGGCCCGTTGCAAAGAGTCCGTACAGGATGTCGTCCGACGAGCTGGACGAGTTGAAGAAACAGCTCAAGAAGCTGCTCGAGCAAGGGTTTGTTCGGCCGAGTGCCTCGCCGTGGGGTTCACCAAGTGCTCTTCGTGGAGAAGAAAGATGGCACCAAGAGAATGTGCATTGACTACCGCACGCTCAATTCGATGACAATCAAGAACAAGTACCCGCTACCCGAGAATCGAGGATTTGCTGGATAGGCTCAAAAAGGCAAGGTTCTTCTCCAAGATCGACTTGAGGTCGGGCTACCACCGGATGAAGATCCGAGAGCGGGGACATACCCAAGACGACCTTTACCACACGTTACGGCTTGTACGAGTTCGTGGTGGTTTCTTTCGGGCTGACCAACGCCCCGGCTTACTTCATGAACTTGATGAACAAGGTCTTCATGGAAGAGCCGGACGAGTTTGTAGTGGTGTTTATCGATGATATCTTGATCTACTCCGAGACTACCGAGGAACACGAGGAGCACCCGAGAGTTGTGCTAGAGAGGGCCGAGGCAGCAGAAAGCGTACGCCAAGTTCGGCAAGTGCGAATTCGGATGGAGAAGGTCGCGTTCTTGGGACACGTGTTGTCGGCGAAGGGATAGGCCGTGGATCCGTCCAAGGTTGAGTCAGTGACCAAGTGGGAGCAGCCGTTAAACGTGACAGATGTCAGAAGCTTCCTTGGGTTGGCAGGTTACTACCGGAGGTTCATTGAGAACTTTTCCAAGATCGCAAAGCCAATGACAGAGTTGCTCAAGAACAACACAAAGTTCGAGTGGTCAGAGGCGTGTGAGAAGAGCTTCCAGGAACTGAAGAAGAGACTCACAACAGCTCCAGTGCTTACCTTGCCGGATATCAAGAAAGATTTTGTGGTCTACTGCGACGCTTCAAGGCAGGGACTCGGTTGTGTGCTGATGCAGGAAGGGAAAGTAGTGGCTTATGCTTCCAGACAGCTGAAGAAACACGAGGAAAACTACCCGACACACGACTTGGAGCTGGCAGCTGTTGTGCATGCGCTCAAGATCTGGAGACACTACCTGATCGGGAACAAGTGTGAATTGTTTTCCGACCACAAGAGCCTGAAGTACTTCTTTACACAGACAGAGTTGAACATGAGGCAGAGACGGTGGTTAGAGCTGATCAAGGACTACGACGTCGAGATCAACTACCACCCAGGCAAAGCTAACGTCGTAGCTGATGCACTGAGCCGGAAAACATATTGCAACAACCTCATGGTAAAGGAAGAACAACCTGCTTTGCATGAAGAGCTAGAGAAGCTGAGAATCGAAATTGTAGACCAAGGCCAAGTCAACGTGATGCAAGTGACTTATGACCTGGAGGAGCGAATCCGTACAGCCCGCAGGGAGTGTGCGAGAAATCAAAGTGCCTGCGAGAGCTAATGAAGCAGGGCAAAGCAGAGGACTACCGGGTTGATGAACAGGGCACTGTGTGGTTGAAAGAACGGATCCGTGTACCACAAGACAAGGCACTCCGGGATCAAATCATGAGAGAGGCTCACGACTCGAGGTACTCGATTCACCCGGGCGGCACCAAGATGTACGAGAGATCCGAAAATCGAGTACCGGTGGAAGGACATGAAAAAGGATATAGCACACTACGTGGCCTGTTGCGACACCTGTAGCAGAGTAAAGATCGAACATCGAAACCCGTTTGGTTTGTTGAAGCCGTTGGATATTCCGGTGTGGAAGTGGGAGGACATTTCCATAGACTTTGTGGTGGGACTCCCTAGAACACCAAAAGGAAACGACTCGGTTGGGGTCATAGTGGACAGGCTGACCAAAGTGGCTCACTTTGTGCCGGTGAAGACCAGGTATGCAACCGAGAAGTTGGCAGATCTGTACGTAGAGCATATACTCAGGCTGCACGGAGCACCCAGAAGTATTGTGTCTGATCGAGGGCCACAGTTTGTCTCCAAGTTTTGGCGAGCTTCCACAAGCTTATGGGCACCACGCTCGGCCTACGGCACGGCTTTGCACCCACGGACGGATGGTCGGACGGAGAGGGTTAACCGGATCCTGGAGGACATGCTACGAGCTTGTGCACTCACCTATGGTAGCGATTGGGAGAGCGTTTGCCGTTCGCGAGTTCTCGTACAACAACGGCTTTCAAGCAAGTCTCCGGGATGGCACCCTTTGAGGCACTTTACGATCGAAAGTGCGGGACCCCGCTAGCTTGGTCGGAGATTGGAGAGCGAGCTCTGTTTGGGCCAGCAATCATTGAGGAAGCGAGAGGAGAAAGTTGAGAAAGTTCGTGAGAACACGAAAATCGCTCAAAGTCGTCGAAGAGCTATGCCGACAAGAGAAGGAGAGAGTTGACCTTTGCGGTTGGCGACGGGGGTGTACTTGAAAGTCTCACCGCTCCGAGGAACCAAGAGGTTCTTGGTGAAGGGAAAGCTTGCACCGAGGTACGTGGGACCGTACCCTATCACCCGTAGGATTGGGAGTTTGGCCTACCGGCTTGCACTACCCGAGACAATGGCGGGGAGTTCACCCGGTGTTTCACGTGTCACGGCCGAAGAAGAGTGAGAAGGCGCGTGGAGGCAAAACAAGTGCCCATGGAGTTGCTTGACTTGCAAGACAACCTTGAGTATACGAGAATACCCCGAGAAAATCTTGGACAGAGTGTCAAGGAAACAAGGAGAACTACCATTCCTTTACGTAGAGTGTTGTGGAGCAACCATACGGAGCGAGAGGCAACATGGGAGAAGGAAGGCGATCTCGGGGAAAGAGTACCCTCACTTGTTCTCGGAGGAGGACGAGGACTAAATCTCGAGGACGAGATTCTCGGTGGTGGGGGAGAATGTAACAACCCGGGAATCTAGGTGTGTGAATTTTGCGAAAATTTAAAACTTTTTGTTTGCTTTGGAGTGCTATCAATTTTTGAGCCAAAATTGCTAGCCTCTCACCAAATTCTCCACAAATTTATCCTACTTATAAAACTTATACTTAAAATATGGTTTAATTTGTGAGTTGGTTTTTCATTGGTTTTCTTGGAGTTCAATTGAGTGAAGTTTGAATTTGAAAGGGGATCAAATTCAAACTATTATTTTCAAATCCTAAGACAAACTATTTTGTGTTAATGGACAAGGGCAGCCAAGTGCTTGGGTCGAATTCAACCCACCTCGCGATGCAGCGGCCCAACCCCAGGGTGCCTTTCGGCCCATTAGCCCACGCTGCACCTCTTTCCCCTTCTCTTTCACCGCCGTGTGGGTCCCTATCGTCAGCTCCCTCTCTACCCCTCTTTCTTTTCCTTTTCCCCTTTGACCGCAGCGCCGGTGAGTCGAACCAGGCAGGGGGGGCGCCGCCGGTCCAACCGCGCCGGCCCGCGCGGGATGGCGCGCGCGGCCGAGCCGCCGGGCGGCACGCACGCCAAGGGCCGGCGCGCGCGTGCGCGCGCGTGAGGGGGGGGGGGGGCGACCGAGGAAAAAGGCTAAGGACGCCAATGCCCCTATCCCGGCGCATCCGAGGCGGGCGGGATTCCACCGCGGCGCCACCGCCCGGGGCGGCGGCGAGCCAAGGGTATCGGGGGGATTTCCTCCTCGAGGCCCCGCGGAGCGGATTCAAAAGGCGAGGAGGCGGTGCGGGATGGAGGCAAGGCCAACCACCCCTCTTGGGGTTTTCCTCCACCTCGTTCGGCGGCGTGCTCGGAGAGGAAGGAGAAGGCGGGCGCGCGGCGCCGCGCCGCGCCGTTGGGGGAAAGAGGCAGGCGGCCCGTGCTGCTGCGTTGCGCTGGGCGAGGGAGAAGCCGGAGACCGGACCGGGAGCCAGGAACCAGGGGCGACGGGAGCACGGACCACGACGACGAGCCAGGGGAGGAGCGCGACGCCGACGTGAACACCTGCACCACCCGGGGAGCGCCTTCACGCCGGAGCACCTACGACACGCCTTCGTCAGGCCGGCCACGACTACATCGTCGCCCCACCGTGAGCACCGCGGCCTTCCTCTTATCTTCTCCACTTGGTCTTTCCTGTGATGCCGCGACGTCGGGACGCGTCGTCGAAGAACCGTGCTTGGTTGCTGGCCGTCGCGCTGCAAGTTGGCTGCACCGCGGCAGCGGGGGCTCCTGAGCCGCCTGTGCTCTTGGGCGCCGCTGTCGCCGTGCGAGAAGGGGGATGTGTGCCGGCCTTCGCGCCGTGTTCGTGTGTGCAGGAGAGAGTGCGTGCTGGCCTTCGCGCCATGCCTCTGTGCAGGAGCGGGAACGCCGCCGTGTCGCCATGCGGTGCGCCCTGGTTACCAGGCAACCGCGCCGGCCGGACAGGCGAGGGAGCGCAAGGCTGGATCTGTGAACCGGGCTTCGTCCCGTGTCTGATGCAGGTGCGGATTGCGAGCGCCGCGCCATGACGCGGCCGGACGGCGGTGGCGCCGGACCCGGCACCGGGACGGCGGCCGCTCGCCGCGCGCGGGAGCATGGTCGCGAGCGCCGGACCGGCCGGAACACCCCGGTTCCGAGCCGTGGCGGGGGACGTCTTTGGGGAAAGGCGCGTGGTGCACGGACGGATGCCACCCACGAGCGGGCGCCGGCGACGCGCCGCGCGGCCGCGGGGCACCTGGACATTTTGCCGAACACCTAGCGTGCATGGTTCACCTGAGCGTGCGGGCCTAGGAGATGGGCCGCCGGCTGATCTGGGCTCTTAGCCCAGTTAATTGCCCTAGCAGGCCGTCGACCCAGCGCAGGAGAAATCCGGGGTGGAAGAACAGACTTCTTTCGTGACTAGCGGGCTGCGCTGTCTAGCCCTTTGGTTGGGCCGAAAACCAGCCCGATCTGAACCACGCTCGCTGGGCCACCCACGGCCCAGCCGCGCTTCTGGCCTAGTCGCGGCCCCGCCAAGCACGGGACCGCTGACGTCATGCTGACGTCAGCAATGTTTTTACGAAAAACTTGTTTCTCTTCTCGTTTAAAAATTCCGAGAAAATGTTTTTGACCTTTAAAAATTAGTAATAAATTCTAGGAAGCTCAGAAAAATACAAAACTAATTTCTATAAATCCGTATTTGCGAAACCTTGCTGATTGTAGGTAGTTTGGGTTCATTTGGATCTTCTAAATTGGATCTTATTTGGAGTTATTGCTTAGATGTGCACCGTTATCTTATTTTCGCGTCGAATCTCGTGCCGCGGACCCGAGCTTCGACCGGGGAGGACGTGGAGGACCCCGAGTACACTTGCTCCGGACGACGGCGCTTCAACGGCAACGAAGGTGTCATGTCACTCCCAACCATATAGATCCTATGTTGCTTTGTAGCCGCTAGTGCTTTACTTTAATGCATTGATCCGATGAATTGCATAACCCGTTTGATAGCCATGCCTTGATGTTTTGATATATCCCGTCCTTGTTCGCACTGCGGGACTAGCTACGGACCCCTAGCTAGTCCCTTACTTCAACTATCCATACTTTTGTTGTTTGACTATGGATGGTGCTGCGGGTTTGAGCCGAGATGTGGGGATCTCGGTGTGATTCTAGCGTGCGTTACGGGTTGTGTATCCCCTTGCTTGTGTTTTGGCGGGAGCGAGCCGCCGGATACTTGTGAACGGCCGCCGAGGGAAGATGCGATTCGGCCTCTTACCCGAGGGTCGTGTCGTGTGGGATGGAGATGTTGAGTGCTCGCTCTCGGCCCCTTAAGGTCCGATCGTCGGCTGACCTTGTTTCGGATGACTACTTTCGTACGGACCGCCCGCCTTGTATTGGGCGGGGGTGCGGGGTGAGACTTGTAGTGGATAGCACCCCTCCGTTGGAGGATCGTTGTGATCGTGTCGGGAGTGGTCTTTCCCTCCTTAGTAGACTTTGCCCGGCGAGGCCGGGGGAAGGGTTCCACGGCTTCGAGAGACCTCTCGCGGGTAGTATGAGCTCGCCGCGGAGGCCGGGCCGAGTGCTCGGGAGATGCGAAGGGTACTATCCACTTACTTGGGCTTCGGCCCGTATGGTAGGGTCGGACACGGTGACGGCCGGTTCCCGACCTATTCGGGCGGGTACGGTTGTACAACCTCTCGCGAGTGTTAAACCTATAGCTATAGTCCGTGTCCACCGGTTATGGACGGTCTTTCGATCTCTCACCCGACTAGTTACACTTCTCTTGTGCTTCTTCCCCTCCCCCGAGTGTGTGAGCCGGCTCGGCCGTTGAGATGTGGGGATAGGAGCCGGTGGGCCCCACATCGCGGATGAGAGTTGGATTCGGATCGTGGTTGAGATCCGGTGCTTTGGTGTGGTGATCCTTGAGCGGGGTGTGGACCCCCGAGGTGTGGACCTCGGAAGCGGAAGCTTCCCCGAGGTGTGGACCTCCCCGCCGTCCTCGCTTACCTTGTATGTTGCGCCGTCGCTTTGCTTAAGCTTTCTACGGCCAGCATTAGGGATATCTCATGCATAGTAGAATATACACCGCTTTTGCCTCTTTGTTGGGAAGGCGACGTGACCTACCCGCTTATCGGGTAGACCACGGTGACTCGACGCGAGCCGGACTACGACTTCGACAACGACGGTTGGGTGGACTAGAGCTCTTCCTACACTTGAGTCGCCCGCGGATATGGAGTCGCCGCGCTTTCATGGAGCCGCCGCTAGACGTTTTATTTCGTTTGATTCGGGCCCCGATGGACTTGTACCCGGCATGTGCCGAAGAGATGTACTCGATTAATGTAATAAAATAAATGATGTACTCTACTTTATTGTTTTTACCTTTTCGTATGGATTTTGGAATCGGCGAGAACGGGGATTGCACGTGGTAGCCTTCCCGGGACTACCACCGAGGTGCTAAGATTCGGGGATCCGTTCGCGGAAATCCGGTCGTTTCGAAACTACGGAGCCATTGACGCTTTCCCGCATCCAGGGTACGCACCAGCTGCAGGCACGCAGGAAGACGACGCCCTAGCGCGGAAGATGGCCGAGTTGATGCAAAATCAGTTCGGCCTCAAACCAAAGATGCAGGGGCCTGCCTACAAGCCGCCGTTCCCAGAGTGGTACTTCAACGTGCTCCTTCCGCCAAGGGTGAAACCTCCGACGGAATTCACGAAATTTTCCAGGCAAGACGACACAAGCACGGTGGAGCACATCGCTCGTTACCTGATGCAGCTCGGAGAATGCTCAGCTGAGGAAACGTTCAGGGTCAGGTACTTCCCCGCGTCGCTGACGGGCCCGGCGTTCCAGTGGTTCTCGTCCTTGCCCCCTGAGTCAGTTAGCAGATGGAAAGACCTGGAACGGAAGTTCCACGCCCACTATTTCAGCGGCAGCTCAGAGAAGAAGCTGATCAACCTGGCCACCTTGAAGCAGAGGCACAGCGAGACGCCGTTGGAATTTCTCAGGAGATTCAGGGAAGTTAAGGGCATGTGCTTTTCGCTCAACTTACCAGATGACCAGTTGGACGATATGGCCGTCACCGGGATGCTGCCGGCCGTGCGTGAGAAGTCGTTCGGCATGGAGTTTGAAAACACGGGGACAGCCTGTCTCAAAAGCCGTCGTTAATGAGCAACAAGGCGTATGGCTTCAAGAAGGATGCCGGGTTTGGCAAGCAAGCATGACGTGGCGGACATCTACAACCGAGTTCTTGGACAATGCCGACCCGATTGAGGATTCGATGATGAATCGGACGTGGCCGCGGCCCGAAATCATGTGGGGGAAAGAGCCATTAACGATGAATCAACGCTGGGTCAAACAGACCAAGGGCACCTACGATTTCGACATCACAAAGGCTGACAAGCTGTTTGAGCTCCTAGTGAAGGAAGGCCGAATCAGATTGCCTGAAGGGCATTCCATGCTTCGGCCCGATGGGGTAAAGGAGAAGCGTTACTGCGGCTTTCACGACAGCAACTCACACTCCATCAACGACTGCCGGGTCTTCGAATGAGGATCCGGTAAAGCCATCCGAGAAGGGCACCTCAAATTTGATAACAAGATGAAGCCGGATGGCCACCCCTTCCCTCGAACATGGTGGGCTTCTCTCGTCAACATGGTGACGGCCGAGGAGAAGGGAAAGGTCAAAGTCTTGACCTCGCCGTGGCTAGGCGGAGGATGGAACAGTGGACCCGGGGCGTCAAGTAACTTTGGAGCAGATGCATGGTGAAGCCCCCCGCATTGTCAAGAGCCACATCGAAATCAGGGAATCGTCCAAAGCCAAGCCCAAGGTGACCACGCGTATCCTCCTCAACAAGTGGCAGCGCCAGATGGAAAAGGAGCGTTACCAGAAGCACAGATACGAGGAGGAAAAGCGCAGAGCTGAAGAAGAGGCGCACAGGAGGGACCTGGAGCAATACACGCGCGAGCAGGAGCGCGCGCACTGGGGATGTGCATTCTTCAGGCACTATTGGAACGAGGGTTTGAAGCTGCCCACGCTGAGGAACTGCCCTGAGTGCAGTGACAGATATTTTGAGTACAGGCAGGAGACTTCCAATCGCTGATCCGTCCATGAGAGAATTGGAAGGATCCACCCTAACGAGGATCGGCGCCAAAAAATTGAAATCATTGATCATCCCAGGAAGCGGCAAGCTGATTTAAGGTGGGCTGATCAAGAAGAGGACGAAGGCGAGTACATCTGGCAGAAGGGGCAATGGTGCCCGCCTGGCCTACGGAAAAGTCAGAAGAGACGGGTTCAACACTTGAGGAACCGTGAAATGAGGCAGGCTGGGATCCAGACGAAGCAGGTGTGGCGTCCAAAGGATCAACCTGAAGGGTCAAGGCGTTCGGCTCCAACATGCATGGTATATTTTCTGCCGAACGAATTCATGGCTCTCGCTAATCAGGTCGTGCAGGAGGAAGCGTCCCCAGATGATGAGTAGATCGAGGGGATGATGGCGCAGCTGGTGCTAGCCAAGCAGGCCATCTTCGACAAACCAGCCAAAAATCGACACATGAGGCCGCTGTACTTGAGGGGATACGTCAATGGCAAGCCATTGACCAAGATGTTTGTCGACGGTGGAGCGGCAGTCAACGTAATGCCGTACACCACCTTCGAGAAACTTGGCATGGGCCCTAGCGATCGACGCCTACCAAAGATAATACTTAACGATTTCGCTGGGAATCCTTCAGACACCAAGGGATGCGCTCACGTGGATCTGATGATCGGGTCCAAGACACTGCTCACGACCTTCTTTGTTATCGAAGGTAAAGGGGCCTACAGCCTACTGCTTGGACGGGACTGGATTCATGCCAATTGCTGCGTCCCGTCCACCATGCATCAGCAGCTCATCCAGTGGGTGGACGATGATATTGAGGTTGACTAGGCAGATGACTCCGTGAGTGTTGCAAACATGGAACCAGCGTTCGGGGAGTATCAAGGCATTGATCGTTTCTAAGGGAAAGAGCGGGGAGACGAAGGATCGGATGGCGACTAGAGAGGGGGGGGGGGAGTGAATAGGAGCCGGTAAAATTTCTTCCCAAAGAACCCGGCCTATGTCCTACTCAAAACCCGGTCACACACAAGCGATGGATCGAATCACGCACCAATCGCCAAGACCACGAGGTTATGGATCGACCTCTAGCCTTAGGAACGATTCCTCGAAGCACACGCGGAAGCACTAGAAAGGGGAGGAAGGAATCGAACCAAGAAGCAAAGCACACGAGCTCGGCGGACCGTCCGCACAGAGGGGCGGACCGTCCGCAAGAGCCGCGCGGACCGTCCGGCCGGGTATCGCGGACCGTCCGCACCCGGCCGCGGACCGTCCGGCCTTAGCCGCGGACCGTCCGTTAATTTACACGTAACGACCCAAAGACACCCCCGTGCCACGGACCGTCCACGGGGAGCACGCGGACCGTCCGCCAAGCACCCGCGGACCGTCCGCCCGACACGCGCGGACCGTCCGAAACTTCGTCCAACCAAAAACCAAAATCACAACGGATCGAAACAAAGGACGAGCAAGAACACGAAGAACTCGGGACGAACTCGAGCGGCGCGGACCGTCCGCCGAGAGGCCGCGGACCGTCCGCGAGGCTCGGACGAACGAGAAAAATGCCCGACCTCGAAAGTCAACTCCCCCAAATCATCATCGGATTTCCCAAACGGTTGAAGCCGTGGAGACAAGGGTTTGGGTACTTGAAAAGCGTCACACAAGGATGCTATAGCCCAAAAATCTTGCCTCCTAACTCCCTAAATCACCGGGAATCGCGAATCCTTTGAGCACCACCAAAACCTAGAGCACCGAACGAAAAATCACGAATCGAAGTAGTTTCCCGGCGTTTGAGGGCACAAGATCAAGCACAAAGATGCACAAGACATCTATCCATGTTTCCCTCAAAGAAATCCGGGAAGAAACTCACTCAAATCCGCGGAATCACACCGGGAACAAAGGCACGAAAATAAGCACAAAAAGCCACGAAAAACAACCCCGAATCTTCTATACAAACCAGGAAAGATTCACAAGGTCTAGCATGCCGCCCTAGCATCCATCCCTCTCAACAAATCTCTCATGAAGCTCTCATGCTAGCCTAGAGAAAAATGGAAGAAAAATGGCTACGAAAATGAGAAAGAGGAGGGGGGAAATGAAACCCTAAGTCGCGGAGAGAGAGAGCCATCAACACACACTCCGGGCTTATATATCGAGTCCCGCCGGAGTGGTAAATGACTCGACTACCCCTAACTACACTACTGGCGATACAACCCACATAGGGGCATTTTGGTAATGTATGTGGGTCTTGCCATCGGACGGCCACGCCTTTGCCGCACCCCGCGTCCTCCCGACGCAAGCCATGCGATCCCGCCGCGTGTCCTCCGCTTCGAAGCTTCCCGACACGCCGGATCCCGTCTCCGTCGTGTTGGGCCCTCGGACTTGGTTTTGAGGCCCAAACCAAGAAACCGTCCGCCGATGGTTTTGTGGGCAAACCACCAAACCCCGCGTGCCCGGTCCGGCCTCCCGCCAAACCACTTGACTTGACCGCCACCGTGCACCGGCTCACTTGTCCATGACTTCGTCTTGCTTGTGTCGCCACCATGTGGCCCGCACCCGGTCCCGTCGTCCACCGGGTCCCTCGAACCGAGCCTACTTGTCTCTCCATCTCTCGGAGGCCCCTCAAGGCCGAAGACCTTTCGCGCCCGTTCTTCACCCGCAACAACACGAACTAGGCGCGCAGCCTACACCCCGCGCACTAAGCCAAGAGTCGGTCCAACACCCGTTGTCAATCACTCATCACTAAGGAGCGGTCATCCACCGACCACTGGGACGCTCCTGGTCCTCAATCTCCCCCTTGATGAGTGCATTGACAACACACAACGCGAAATGAAATTCAGAGTAAAAGATAAAGAAAGAAGAAAGAAAAACAAGGAAGCTCAACTCATGACCAAAACCGAAGAAAGGCGAAGAAAGGTCACAAGCCAAGCAAAGCACAAAATCCACACCGAAAACAGCAAGAAAGCTCCCCCTGAACAAATGCAAGCTCCCCCTGAACATGTGGATGCACACTTCCAAATTTCAGCTCACCTTTTTCTGAATTTTCATTAAGCTCACCTTTTCTCCCCCTTGTTGACAATGTATGAATCAAGGTGAAAATGCAGAAATGCAAAGCAAAGCATATAAACAACTACAGGAGCTTCTCAAATAGGCCAAATCTAGTGTCAAAGGCTAAAAATGAGACAAAGATCACACACATGAATCATAGCATAGTCAAAGCATTGCCACAAGTAATATATGAAAATACAAGCATGTGACAAAGCAAAATTTTCAGATTTAAGCAGTTTTACCAAAAGAAGGCTCGCTTCACATGTAAAAGCCTATCCATGTCACACTTGAGCCACAAACATGCATGCCATTTAAAGATAATACAAGGATACCAAATTCTCAGCAAAAGATCATGGCAAACACCCATAAAGCAAAGCATGTCATGTCAAAGCTCATGAGCCATGTGTCCACTTCGGGGAGACTTCTCCACTGGTGAACATCATGCAACATGTTTTGCACCCATATGTGAAAGACAAGACATTTTAAGCATAGACATGATGGATGGAGCATTTTTCAGGCATTATGCACTTCTTTTCAAGATTAATTCATTTCATGGTACATGAAGTGCCTTTGCGGCAAAAAGAAGCTTATGCTCCCCCATGAATGCAACATAGGCTAAACATTCACAATGATATCCGGCCTTTGGCCCAAATGCAAGAACAGGGCATCCAAGCACAATCTAAGCATGAAAAGCATATTTAGACCAAACCGTGACATGGATACACAACTACACACGAGTGGAGCATATTTCATCAAAAATTAGTCAAGTTAAGCATTTATCTCAAAAGGGGCTATCTCACCACACATATATCTCAAATATTCCAAGAGCATAGCCTCACATCACCATTTCTCCACACATATAACCAATATCTCACAAATAGCCAAAGAGACTCAAATATGGCATATGAAAGAAGCTCATCATCCTAAAATGCAATATGACACAAATGCAACATGATATATGACAAGATGGCTATCCTACCATGGTTTATACATCAAGCAAAGCATGTATATACATCAAAATAAACATGGTATGATACATATGGTACAAAAAGGAAATCTCCCAAGAATCAACTAGAAAGGGCAACAAACCCCAAGTTCCCCCGCAAGCGCACAAATGTAGCTTGGTCGAGAGGCTTTGTAAAGATGTCGGCTAGCCGATCTTGGGTAGGGACATGGCCCAAAACAATGGTTCCTTTCTCCACATTGTCCCTCGGAAAATGATACCTCACTTCTATATGTTTGGTTCGGAGTGAAGCACTCGGATTTTTGGCTACGCTTATGGCACTGGTGCTATCACAAAGAAGTGGGATCCGGGTGCACTCCTCACCAAAGTCTCTCAAAGTGTATGAAATCCACAAGCACTGGGAACAACAACTCGCGGCAGCAACATACTCGCCTCCGTGGTAGACCGAGCTACACTAGACCGCTTGCGGGAAGACCATGAGACCAACGAAGAACCAAGAAACCGACAAGTGCCGAAGTAGACTTCCTCTCGACTCGACAACCAAAGCAAAATCCGCATCCGAAAAACCATGAAGAGACAGAGTCGAGGAGGAAGAATACCAAAGGCCAAGACCGGGGGGCGGACCGTAGGTACCGAAAATCCTCTTGACGGCCCGTCGATGTGATGTCCTCGGCGAAGCTCGAAACGAGCGCACGGACACACGCCGAACCGTATGTCCGGCCTCGTCGCCGTCAAGTAGAGGAGGGAGCCGATCATGCTCCCGTACTCCCGCCGGTCCACCGGTTCTCCGTCCTCATCCGCATCCGAAGTGGCCGTACTCCCCATGGGAGTCGACATCGGCTTCACATCTTGCATCCGGAACTTCCTCGCATGTCTTTCGTGTACTTGGTCCGGTGCACAAATGTACCGTCCTTCACTTGCTTGATCTGCGCCCCGAGAAAATACCGCAACTCGCCCATCATGCTCATCTCGAACTCCCCGCTCATCTCATCTCGACCGTGTAGTGCGTTCATTGATGTCTCCAATGATCTTCGACGGGGGATGCACTTCTTGAATCCGCCGGGAGCCTCACGCCTCGAGATTACCTCCCCCTCAACTTCGCCTTCTCTCGCCCGGTCCTCTTGTTGCACCGTCGTCGTCCATGAAGTAGACGGTCCATGCTCCAAAGTAG
This sequence comes from Cenchrus americanus, assembly GCA_947561735.1. Taxonomy (NCBI): domain Eukaryota; kingdom Viridiplantae; phylum Streptophyta; class Magnoliopsida; order Poales; family Poaceae; genus Cenchrus; species Cenchrus americanus. The sequence goes on along the minus strand of OX387241.1, from coordinate 22,493,785 downwards.
TCGTAGGGGAAGTAGAGGGTACATGCTCGCCTTCGGGTGCATGGTTTTCCCCATCATCATCTCCGCCTTCATCTTTCTCCTCTTCAAAGAGGTCCTCGGCCATCTCTTCATCACCCGCACATTCAAAGCCAAGAGAGGTACATGGCATTGTCTCGTTGAAGGTCACCTCGCAAGTCTCCATGATTTTGTTAGTCTCAAGGTTAAGCACCCTATAGGCTCTAGAGTGGTTAGTATATCCAAAGAAAATACCATCACTAGACCTAGCCTCAAACTTGTTGAGTTTTCCCTTTTTCAAAATAAAGCACTTGCAGCCAAAAACTCGGAAATGACTCACTTTGGGTGCCCGACCATGCATAAGCTCATAACGAGTCTTCTTCTTGAAAGCTCTCAATACAATCCGATTGGAAACATGACAAGTCGTATTGACCGCCTCGGCCCAAAACCTCCTAGGAGTCCCGTGCTCATCGAGCATCGTCCTAGCCATCTCACAAAGAGTCCGATTTTTCCTTTCCACGACTCCATTTTGAGGGGGCACATAAGGGGTCGAATACCGATGTTCAAGACCTAGATCACGACAAAAAGCATCAAAACGAGAGTTCTTGAACTCGCAGCCATTATCACCGCGGATAGCTCGAATAGCATTTCCATGCCTCTCGTTTTTCAACCTCACAATCGGATCTCGAACAAAACCAAAAGTCTCACTCTTATCCTCCAAGAAGAACACCCGGTGCATAGCGAGAGTAATCGTCCACCACAACAAGGACATACCACTTCCCACCCACCGAGCGAACTCGAGCCGGCCCAACAAGGTCCATATGCAACGGCTCCGTCGGACGCTCGGTCATGACATCGTCGGGGGTGGATGGGGAGTGGCTACCATCTTACCATGCCTACAAGGAGCACAAACCAAATCCTTCTCAAACTTCAACTTCGGCAATCCTCGACAAGGTCAAGACTACTCAAGGGGGAAACCAAATCAAAGCTCAAGTGTCCCAACCGCCTATGCCATTTCCACAAATCGAAGAAGGACCGGCCATCAAACAAATGAAAGCAGACCCAAAGAACGAGAGAAATCAGCCCCGAAAATTTGACCCTCGGGGATGATCATACGGACAAGATCACCTCGAGAATCAAGCAAACGAGACTCGCCGACTTGAAACGCACCTCAAAACCCTCATCAAGCAACCGAGAAACCGAAAGCAAATTAAAATCCAAAGACTTCACAAGAGCCACTCTCTTCAACGTTACCTTGTCACTCACATGCACAACACCCTCTCGAAAGCACCCTACCTCGTCCATTGTCCCCAAATGTAATGTACATCTTTTCCTTCACCGGAGTGAGGCCGGAGAACCACTTCTTATCTCCGGTCATGTGTCGAGAACACCCGGAGTCGATCAACCAAATGTTCTCCAAGCCTCCCCGCCCGCGATCGAAACAAGAACGAGAATGAGCTAGCGACTCGACACCGGGGTTAGCACGAGAGAAAGTTAAACCAGTGTCGAGCCATCTGCTCAAAAGAGGGGTTAGCAAACATCACTCCCTTGCCACCAAACTTCCCATGTCCCATGGGAGGAGTACGAGCACCACGAGGGGGAAAACGTGGTCCGTAGTTCCTCTGGAACCCAAAGCTGCGATCATCTCCCCTAAACCCATACTGAGGACGAGTAGGAGGACGTCCAGCAAAACCACCATGAGCCCGACTAAACCTCTCACCAGCACGCACACCATCATCTCTCCTGACAAACCTCTCACCACCACCTCTCCGTGGGAACCTCGCCACCACTCCTCACACTTTCCACACCCCGTGGAAGTGGCACTCTAGGCTCGGGAATACCGCGAGACCGGCGATACTGTCCCGGTTTGCTTGCTCCCTAGCAAGCCTCTCATCCCTCTTCCTCTTGTAGCAAAACTCGCAAGATGCCTCTCCTTGCCACAATACTCACACCTAAAGGGGATGGGTTTTGGTTTTGGCTCGGCTTCTCTTTAGGCTTCTCACCCTTCTCACCCACAAACTTCACCGGTTTCGGAAATCATTTGTCTTAGGTGGGAATTTGGGTGGATCTTGGGTTGTGTCAAGCTTGTTGCAAAGGTGGTTGGGCTTTGGTGTGAAAGAGTTCTTGGGTGCTTTTGGGAGTGGGACTTGGATCTCTCCGATCACCTCAAACCCGGGTTAGACTCAACACACTTCTCGTACACACTCTCCCCACCGTTCTCTCCCACTTTCTCACCCAACTTCTCAAAACCCAAACCACGACCATCGCCTCTCTTGAACTCCTCAATCATGATTTTCAATTGAGGTTCCTGCCCAGACAACCAACCTAACACCTTCCTCAAGTAATCATTTTCCTCATAAATGACATCCAAACGGGAAGTAAGCTCAAGATTACGCAAAGTGACTTCATCACAGCTAGAACATGCATTTGCAACAGGAGACTTCAAAGATGCTTCCAACGAACTAATGGTAGAACGAGCATCAACAAGCTTAGCATGCATAGTAGGACATGATTTGCAAGCACCAAGCAAAGTAGGTCTAGCTTTAAGCTCATCGTGTTCAGTCCTAAGAGCATCTAGTTGAGCCAAAATAGAAGTATTCTTCTCATTAAGCATTTTGATCTCATTCAACCAAGCATCACATTCAACACATTCAACATCATCAGGAGTAGTAGGAGCAAGTTTCAAAGAGTCATTCTCAAGTTTTAATTCAAGCAATTTTGACTCTAACTCTCCTACTTTCTCGCTAGCATTCTCAAGCTGAGCCCTAAGATCTTTCCTCATCTTTTTGGCATCTCTCAAAGACACTATCACGGTTATCAAGCAAACCATTCAACCTAGCAATCTCAAAGCAAGCAAAGAGTCGGGATCACGGTTTACCTCATCCTCCGAGTCGGAGTCGCTGTCCTCCTTCACACTCTTCTTGCTGCTCGAGCTATGGGCCATGCCACAAAAGCCCTCGAGCGCCACACAGCTCAGCCCGCTGAGGTTCCGGCTTGCACTCTTCTTGCCACTGTGCCTCCCGGCGTCTTCATCTTCGCTGCTTGAGCTTGACTCCTCACTTGAGCTTGAGTCGACATCGCTTGCACCGGCCACCATCGCTCTTGCCTTGTTCTTCTTGTAGGTGCTCTTGCTCGGTCGCCGCTTGTCCTTGTCCTTGCTCTTGGACTTGTTGAAGTGCTTGCCCTTGGAGGAGTACTTGTCTTCACGCCTCGGGTGCGCCTTGTACTCGTTCACCTTGTACTTGTTCTCCTCCGCTTCCGGGCACTCGGCGATGAAGTGGCCACGCTTGCCACACTTGTAGCACGTCCCCGAGCTCCGCCTTGCACTCCTCCGACTCTCGTGTAGTCGTTCAAACCTTCTTGAGAGCAAGGCCGGCTCCTCCTCGCCCCCAAAGACATCGAACTCCTCATCCGGAATGGACATAAGAGAGGACAAAGAAAACTCGTCGACGGGAAGGGTTAGTTTTGCCCTTTGATCCTCCCACAAGAGCAAGACTATGGTCGGGCCGAGCCCTCATGCTTGGATAGCAACTTCCTGTCAACCTCGGCCGACTTGAGCTTAGAAAAGAGGTCATCCAACTCAATAGTCAAATAATTCCCAGACTCCTTGATGGCCTCAACCTTAGCACCCCAAACATTTGGATCCAAGACATGCAAGAGCTTCAAAGCCTGATCATGCTCGGAGTACGGAAAATCCTCAACATTAGCCTTCATGTTGTTCACGATAGCGATGAACCTCCGAAACATCGCATCAATGTCCTCACCGGAAGTGGAGTGAAATTCTCATATTGCATCCGGTAAGAGACAAAGAGGCGAGCCTTCACATGGTTATCACCACCGTGAGCAACCAACAACTTATCCCAAATTTGCCAAGCAAGATCCAAATGGCGAACACGATCAAACTGCGGATCACACAAGCTCCGCACAAGTGATCAACGGCTTTTGCATTAGCCTCATACTTGGCCTTGGCATCGGCATCGGTCACCATAAGAGTATGGATGTTGACCGGAATAGCATATGTCTTGTCAAGCACAATAAACTCCAACAACTTTCCTCGAAGAAAAATCCTCATACGAGCCGCCCACTTGTGGTAACCCTTGCCATCGAAGTGCGGCGGACCGCCCCACTCAACGTACGCCATCTTAGGATTCGAGACTTGTCAAAGTCACAAAGAATCCGGCACCAAGCTCTGATACCAATTGAAGGATCAGATGGCGACTAGAGAGGGGGGGAGTGAATAGGAGCCGGTAAAATTTCTTCCCAAAGAACCCGGCCTATGTCCTACTCAAAACCCGGTCACACACAAGCGATGGATCGAATCACGCACCAATCGCCAAGACCACGAGGTTATGGATCAACCTCTAGCCTTAGGAACGATTCCTCGAAGCACACGCGGAAGCACTAGAAAGGGGAGGAAGGAATCGAACCAAGAAGCAAAGCACACAGGGGCTCGGCGGACCGTCCGCACGAGATGGGCGGACCGTCCGCAAGAGCCGCGCGGACCGTCCGGCCGGGTATCGCGGACTGTCCGCACCCGGGCCGCGGACCGTCCGGCCTTAGCCGCGGACCGTCCGTTAATTTACACAGAACGACCCAAAGACACCCCCGTGCCACGGACCGTCCGCCAAGCACCCGCGGACCGTCCGCCCGACACCGCGGACTGTCCGAAACTTCGTCCAACCAAAAACCAAAATCACAATGGATCGAAACAAAGGACGAGCAAGAACACGAAGAACTCGGGACGAACTCGAGCGGCGCGGACCGTCCGCCAGGAGGCCGCGGACCGTCCGCGAGGCTCGGACGAACGAGAAAAATGCCCGACCTCGAAAGTCAACTCCCCCAAATCATCATCGGATTTCCCAAACGGTTGAAGCTGTGGAGACAATGGTTTGGGTACTTGAAAAGCGTCACACAAGGATGCTATAGCCCAAAAATCTTGCCTCCTAACTCCCTAAATCACCGGGAATCGCGAATCCTTTGAGCACCACCAAAACCTAGAGCACCGAACGAAAAATCACGAATCGAAGTAGTTTCCGGCGTTTGAGGGCACAAGATCAAGCACAAAGATGCACAAGACATCTATCCATGTTTCCCTCAAAGAAATCCGGGAAGAAACTCACTCAAATCCGCGGAATCACACCGGGAACAAAGGCACGAAAATAAGCACAAAAAGCCACGAAAAACAACCCCGAATCTTCTATACAAACCGGGAAAGATTCACAAGGTCTAGCATGCCGCCCTAGCATCCATCCCTCTCAACAAATCTCTCATGAAGCTCTCATGCTAGCCTAGAGAAAAATGGAAGAAAAATGGCTACGAAAATGAGAAAGAGGAGGGGGGAAATGAAACCCTAAATCGCGGAGAGAGAGAGCCATCAACACACACTCCGGGCTTATATATCGTGTACCGCCGGAGTGGTAAATGACTCGACTACCCCTAACTACACTACCGGCGATACAACCCACGTAGGGGCATTTTGGTAATGTATGTGGGTCTTGCCATCGGACGGCCACGCCTTTGTCGCACCCCCGCGTCCTCCCGACGCAAGCCATGCGATCCCGCCGCGTGTCCTCCGCTTCGAAGCTTCCCGACACGCCCGGATCCCGTCTCCGTCGTGTTGGGCCCTCGGACTTGGTTTTGAGGCCCAAACCAAGAAACCGTCCGCCGATGGTTTTGTGGGCAAACCACCAAACCCCGCGTGCCCGGTCCGGCCTCCCGCCAAACCACTTGACTTGACCGCCACCGTGCACCGGCTCACTTGTCCATGACTTCGTCTTGCTTGTGTCGCCACCATGTGGCCCGCACCCGGGCCCCGCCGTCCACCGGGTCCCTCGAACCGAGCCTACTTGTCTCTCCATCTCCCGGAGGCCCCTCAAGGCCGAAGACCTTTCGCGCCCGTTCTTCACCCGCAACAACACGAACTAGGCCGCGGCCTACACCTCGCGCACTAAGCCAAGAGTCGGTCCAACACCCGTTGTCAATCACTCATCACTAAGGAGCGGTCATCCACCGACCATCGGGACGCTCCCGGTCCTCGGGAGAAGGTCCTGTTGAGCCCGTCGGCGGCGATCAACGGCCGATTCAAGCGATCGGCTCTTATAGCAATTTTTAATGGAGAACCCCGTCGATGGCACGGATGGCAAGTTGGGGCGAGGATTTATGTCGGCTGATAAATTAGAAGAAGTTGACATTGGAAGCGGTGATAAGCCAAGGCCGACGTTCATCAGCGCTAACTTGCAGCCAGACTTCAGGGAGGAATTAAACAAGCTGCTCAAGGAATACAAAGATTGCTTCGCCTGGGATTATTCGGAGATGCCTGGATTGGATCGTTCTATCGTTGAGCATCGGTTGCCAATCAAATCTGGTTTCAAGCCATACAAGCAACCACCCCGGAAAATCTACAAGGACGAGGTATTGGCCGATGTGAAGAAAGAAGTTGAAAGATTACTTGATGCAAACTTCGTTCGGCCATGCAGATATGCGGAGTGGATTTCTAACATTGTCCCTGTTTACAAGAAGAATGGAAAGATGAGGGTCTGCATAGATTTCAGGGACCTAAACAGAGCTACTCCGATGGATGGTTACCCCATGCCTATTGCCGATTTGTTGATTGACGCCGCAGCCGTATACAAAGTGATCAGTTTCATGGATGGCAATGCGGGATACAACCAAATATTCATGGCAATAGAAGACATATCGAAGACGGCCTTCAGATGTCCTGGTCATATAGGCCTGTTTGAATGGATAGTCATGACATTTGGGCTAAAAAATGCAGGTGCAACTTATCAACGAGCCATGAATTACATTTTTCACGAGTTGATCGGCAAAATTGTGGAAATCTACATTGATGATGTGGTGATCAAGTCCCTAGGTCATGACACACATTTGGAAGATGTGAAAAAGACCTTGGAGTGCACCCGGAAGCATGGTTTAAAGATGAATCCAAACAAGTGCGCTTTTGGGGTATCAGCTGGAGAGTTCTTGGGATTTTTAGTCCACAAAGGGGGAATTGAAGTTGGCAAGAAGAGCATGAAGGCCATCGATTAAGTTGTTCCTCCAACTAATCTCAAGGAGTTACAATCACTGCTCGGCAAAATTAATTTCGTGAGAAGATTCATTTCAAATTTGTCACGAAAGTTTTGCCATTCTCTCCATCGCTTGAAGCTAAAGAAAGATCGAAGTTCACATGGGGCGACGAACAACAAAAGGCTTTCGATGAGATCAAGCAATACATGAAGGAGCCACAGTCTTCGGTCCCTCCTCAGCTGGATAAGCCTTTCAAGTTGTACGTGGCGGCCGATACCCAAACCATTGGATCGGCCCTTATTCAAGAATTCGAAGGGAAGGAGCGGGTAGTAGCATATCTTAGCCGAAAACTACTTGATCCTGAGACCAGGTATTCGGCTACAGAGAAGCTGTGCCTGTGCGTGTACTACTCGTGTACAAAGTTTCGGCACTACTTGTTGAATGCCGAATGCACTGTGTATTCCAAGTTTGATGTAATAAAACATATGTTATCTATGCCAATTTTGAATGGCAGGATTGGCAAATGGATCTTGGCTTTATCAGAGTTCGAGTTAAAATTCGAATCGGCAAAAGCTATCAAGGGACAGATCATTGCCGATTTTATAACTGAACATCGCGATCCGTCGATTGATTTGCTTGAAATTACCCCTTGGGCTTTATTTTTCGATGGATCATCGTGTGGTAAAGGTGGGGGAGTAGGGATCCTACTAATTTCACCTAGGGGTGAGATGTTTGAATTTGCCATCCCTATACAGCCCACTGTTACAAACAATCAGGCCGAGTACGAAGCACTGCTTCGAGGGCTTCAATATTTGAGAGAAGTCGGGGCCGTTTCGGTTGAAGTTTATGGAGACTCAGAGTTGGTAATCAAGCAATTGAACGGCCAATACGAATGCAAAAGTGAAGCGCTGAGGAGTTACTACGAAGAATGAAGGGAAATCTTGAAGAGCTTCCCGTTGGTAACTCTACAAAGATATTCCTAGGGAACATAATGAAGAAGCAAACAGACCGGCTCAAAGCGCCTGCGGTTACAAAGAGAGTCAAGAAGCGTTTGCTGCAGAGGTATATGCACCGGGGACGGATCTTGCGAAGATGATTGGAGGAAAGAGATCGTTGATTACTTGAAGGATCCATCCCGAAAGGTCTCTAGGAAGCTCAGGTACAAGGCCATAAAATTCGTTCTTCTGGATGACAATTTGTTCTATAAATCATTAGATGGGGTATTGTTAAGATGCCTGGGTCCAGAAGAAGCCAAGAACATGATGAGCGAAGTGCACGATGGGATATGTGGAGCACACCAGTTGGCCTACCGTATGAAATGGGTTATTAGACAAGCTAGGTGCTTTTGATCGATGATATTAGAGGATTGCTTTGAGTATTACAAGGGATGTCAGGATTGCCAGAGGTTTGGAAATATTCAAAGAGTCCCCGCGTCAACATTGAATCCCATCATCAAGCCATGGCCATTCAGGGGCTGGGGTATAGACTTGATTGGCCAGATTAATCCACCATCTAGTAAGGGGCATAAGTTCGTGCTTTTGGCTACGGATTATTTTACTAAATGGGTTGAGGCGATCCCACTGAAGAAGGTGACATCAGAAAACATGGTTGAATTTGTCAAGGAGCACATCATCTATCGGTTTGGAATCCCTCAGACGATCACAACTGATCAAGGGGCACAATTCGTGTCACTAGAGTTCAGAGAGTTTGCCGAAAGCATGGGAATCAAATTGTTTAACTCTTCTCCCTATTATGCCCAAGCTAATGGTCAAGCGGAGGCTTCTAATAAGATCATGATCAAGCTGATACAAAAGAAGATCGACCAGAAGCCAAGGAGGTGGCATTCGGTACTCAGTGAGGCACTGTGGGCTTACCGAATGGCCCCCCATGGAGCTACAAAGACCTCTCCTTATGAATTGGTTTATGGACACCATGCGGTTCTACCTTGGGAGATGCAATCAGATTCAAGGAGAGTTGTGTTACAGAAAGATTTGAGCTCCAAAGATTACAGTGGCCTAATGATGGATGAGCTAGAGGATTTACACATGATCCGTCTTAGGGCCCTGGAAAACATCGAGAAGAACAAGCTGCGGGTTGCCAAGTACTATAACAAGAAAGTAAAAGTCAGGCAATTCGCAGAAGGAGATTTGGTTTGGAAAGCGCTATTGCCGATTGGAACTAAATATAGTGAATTCGGCAAATGGTCCCCTAACTGGGAGGGCCCCTTTCGTGTGGTCAGATGCGTCCCTAGTAATGCATACATATTGAAAACTTTACTAGGAGAAGAATTTTCCGCCGCAATAAATGGAAGATATCTGAAGAAATATTATCCTAGTATTGAGATCGATCGATGATCACTAGCAGTGGGATTACACGCGTCTGACACAGAAACAGCCGGCGCTCAAGAACAAGGCCGCCTTTAGAACAAAATTCACAAACAGAAGAAATGGCCAGTGCCTAGATGCATTGCCCTTAGCACAAAACTACATTACAACTGCTTCTTGTAGGTTTACATCCAACAACCCTGGTGGTCAGGACCCCAAGGAGGTGGGAAGCAGAAGGCGTGGAGGAAGAAGCGAAAGTACGATTCAATCTTTTCTTTGCTTCTTCTCCGGCTGCTCCCTCTTCAGTTGTTCCAGGACCACCGTGACGGCAACTTGGAATGCACGGGAGTGACCATGATTTGCGGCCTCCACCAAGCTGTCCCAAGCTGCTTTCAGGTTGTTGTACCTGTCAGAGACATCTGAAACAGAGGAGTGGGTGTTAGGGGCAAGAAATCCAGATGGGGGCACAAAGTCAAGAAGAAGTCAGAAACATTTACCCCCTACTAGTGCCTCCAGAGCCATGCGATGCTCGCGTTCGGCTTGGCAACGGGCGGAGATGTCCCTGAGGCCATGCTCCAGGTGCCGAACGCGGCGGCGCAGTTGATGGCTGGTCCTCTGTTCAGGCGTGGCGTCCTCTGCTTCGAGGGAGGAATCGGAGGAGATGTACTCGGGCACGTCTTCGGTCCTGATGATTTCTTCAGGAAGCAAATCAAGGCTGAAAGGGGAAAAGAAGAGAAGGTAAAGCGCAAGATCATGTGAGAAACAGGAGGTAAATCAAGGGAAAACTCACCTTCGATCGTGCGTTTCTTTGGAGGGCTGCTCTCCTGGGGTTGCTTGCCCTTGTCCATGGCCTTGGGGTTTTTTCCTCTAGAGACAGGGGAGGAGATGAGAAGTGATGGATGAGTGTGCGAGTGGATTTGCAGGGCATCTCAGCAGGCCATTTTATTGACCGAAGGGGTGCATTGGGAGTGATGACTGGCCAGTACACACTGTTGGAATACCAAACGGCAGGGTTTTCTTCCCGAATGCGAAGGGTTTTTGCTTGAACAGTGCTTACGGATTGCCGATTCAGGGATCTTCTGTGGATTTTGCGCCAAGGGGCATCTGTTCTCGCGTATTCGGCTCAAGACAGTTCCCGGATACGTTTAAGGAAAAACAAGATTCACGGATGCAAATGTAAAGGAATCATCGCAGTGCAAGCACAGAATTCAAAAGTTCTTTATTTATTGCCGATGTTCAAACATCCCTAATACAATCTAGTCGAAAAGCCTGTTCAGCACAGATTGGGGATGAGTGATTTCGGCAATGGCGTCGCCGTGGCCATCGAGGTGCTCCAAGATGAGCTCAATCTCCTCGATGTCTTCTGGCGCACCGCCCCGGAAGCTGCGCGGCCTGGTGGAGTAGTCGACATCCGTGTGCGTCGCCATGGCAGCCAGGCCCAGTGTGGTGCCCAAGCAAACGCCATGGGTGGCTACCTCATCAACGCGGTGCTCCACCGCAGCAAGGCGCTCCGCCGGCGTGTCACCGCGGGCGTTCACCTTGTCGGCCAGCTGCTCCACCAGCATCTTCAGCTGGTTGAGCTCGGCATCGCGGGCTGCAAGGTGCAAGAAGAAAGGAGATTAGCATCAAAAGCCGGGTTGGATCAAAAATTGATTTCAGAGCTGTACCGTCGATGGTTTCCAGCAGCTGTTTGCGCTGGTCCTCCCACTCCAGCTCGGCTATGCCCGCCTTTTTGGAGACATCCTCCAGCTCGCGCTGGGCCGTCTCCAGTTCCGCCTTGAAGCGGAGAGCGTCGAGTTCCCCGTAGGGCACGGGGGAGTGGCCGTCGGACTCCGAGGAGTCACCCGAAAGGGGCTGATTGGCCGGCGCAGGAGACAGATTCCACTGAATCAACCTGAAAAAGAGATGATCGTCAAAACAAGAGAAGATCAAAGATGAATCAAAGAAGAGGAATCGACGATCATTGCCTCCGCACGCATTGGCCTTTGCTCCCCTCCGCCTCATCAGAGGCGCGGCGTCGGTTGAGGCGGCGCACCATGCTGCTCTGGGATGTGCACTGTTTGGAAAGAGGAAGAGTTGAGATTGGCAAAGATTCGAGAGCTAAAAGGCTTGGTGGAGAGCTAGGGGCACCTACGGTTTCATTTATAGGCCTGGGCAAGACAGATCGTGGCCTCAAGTCGTGGCTCTAGATCGTGGCGCATATCCCAAGAAAATCGGAAGGTGGAAAGGTTTCCTTGGCCAGCCCGCCAGCGGGTCGCTTGGAGTTCTAGGCTGAGTCACATTCAGTTGACTGGCTCGGCTGAGAGGAGTCAAAGTGCCATCCGGGTGTTGGCATTTCTTTGCCGAATGGGTCGTTCAGCATTACACTTGAAGGTGTGCAGAAGAAAAAGGAAATAAAATTGCGAGAACGAATATTACAAGAGCGACCAATTCGGTTATACATCAATTGAAGCGTCTAAATGTTCAAGTATTTCGCAATCACACTACGGACATTTGATGTTGTTTGGCGAAAATTATCCAACCGCTCCTGGCAATCTTTCTGGGCACTAGACAAGGTGGTGAGTTCTGCATCGCATTGTTCCACCTTGGCTATAGCCGATTTTGCTTCCTCTTGGGTCTTCTTTATCAATCCAGGGAGCTCGGCTATTTTCTTGTTATCAGCCTCTATCTCAGCTGACAGGCTTCTCAGTTCTACCTCCAGAGCAGCTTTCCTGGCAATTTTTAGATCACAAGAAGCTTGTAGATTGGCCAATGTATCTTTGTGGCTCTCAGTCTGAGATTGTGCCCCGTTCATGGCTTGTTCAGCACTGGCTCTCTTCTTTTCAATAGCCGGGCGGGAGAGCACCTTCCTCAAAGCCTGCCTTATGGTCACATAGTGGATTTCCAGGCCACAGATAGATGCAAGAGAAGCACTGATGTCCTCAGGAAGTTCTTGGCTAATAGACTCGAGCATCTCTTCAAAGTGATCGAGATCTTTGAACTGATCTAGTGCATCTTTTTCCAGCCAGGCAAAGATCTCCCTGAGCTTTTCTAGCACTTCCTCTGACAGAGTTTGATGCATTTCTTCCATCGCCTCGGCAACTGGATTGTTCCCCGTTGACAGACTTGATGATGATGGGGCCTGATCCTAAGAAAGCAGTATTGCCGAGTTAGGAGTGCTAAAAGTAAAGGTAGCAGGGTTAAGTGCAAATGAGTACCTCATGTCTGATTTCTTGAGCTGGGCAGGTATTTGTTCAGGGGCAATCACAGGTGAAGGAGGTGTTCCAGGTAGAGCTGAAGCTTCTAAGTGAGAAGGTGCTGATGCAGTTGCTGGCAACTCATGGGCTTCTGGCTGAAGAGGAGATGGGTTCACCTCCGCTGGGGTTGGTGTCTCTGCATGACCAGCAGGTGATTGTGCCCTTGGAGGACTTGATGGTTCTGGCTGGATTGGGAGACTCGTCTCTGGAGAATTCATTGCGGGCAGAGGGTGATTGAGTCCCCGATGAAGATGAGACCTCCATCGGGATAGGTAATTCAACCCCGGGTGGACTTGTTTGTTGAGACACCGGGACGTCCACAAGTTGTTCTTCCATTTTTTCTTCGCAAGTGTCAAATTAAAAGATAAATGCCAGTGTTCATCCTCAAGAAGAGGACAGTGAAGGTCATACCAGTGGATGGGGCATTGGCAGGTTCTGGCACTGAAGATTGTTGGGCTCTGGTCTGAAAATGCACAAGATATGATTTATCAGAACCAGAGTAATCTTGTGATCAAGAAAGGAAAAGGTTTTTACCTCAACAAGGACTTTCTTGATAGTTCTTCTCCTCTTGGCGTTTGGGAGAGCTATTAGAGACAAGCCTTGCCTCCTATCAGCAGCAAGGCTGGAAAGGCTTGGGTCTGTTGTGGCAAACCTAGCCATTAGCTGAGCCAGGGTTGGGGACCCGAATCCCGATCTTTGAGACCGGGCCTACGGCATTGTAGGCAATATTCCGGCTCGAGGGGCGAGCACTCGTGTTCGTGGGTAAGAGAAGTAAGGTCAGAATCATGATTGAAAGAGGATATGTCTGATTCAATGGTTCATCATGTTACCTCTGAAGTTGGATGAAAATCAGGCATCAACTCGCACAAAACGAGTGTACAGGCTCACTGAAGATATGAGCATGGAATTCTTGCCACCAGGAATTGAAGGTGGAGTGAGCCATGGTTGTGGGTGCAAAAGGCCAGGTGTCGACAGTGGGACTACACACATAACGAAAGACTCTGCTACTGTGCATGAGCTCTTTGATTTCCTCTCTGGGCTTGAGGAATTCATGCAGAAACAGTCTTGGGGGCATCTGGCCACACCCAAGTTGCCGAGCCATTACATTGGGCTGATAATATTCATAAGTGCTATAGGTCAGCCTTCTTCCATTGAATTCAGCCGGCAGCATGCATGGGCGGAGAATGATATTGGAATCTCTAGGAATCTCCCATCTTGGTGTTCGGTTTCAAAAGAGAATTCACAAGGGAAAATCAAAGTATCATTGTCCAGATAAGGGAGCCAGAGAGGGTTGTGGAAACCTTTAAAGAATAACTCGAAAAGCTGGCTGATATCCTGCTAGATAAGAACGGTTGAAGCAGCTTCTCCATAATTCTGGCATCCTCTGGTGGCTTGAGGTTCTCCTTCAGGGTGATTGGATGAAGGGAAGAGCCGGGTGTTCAGATCAACACCAACGATCTGATGCATGTGTAGTTGCAGCCACATTTGAACAAACCACCAAGGACCGTTGACACATGCTATCCTCTGGCTGGTGTACATCTGGGTGACGGTTTGATGAAGCATATGATACACACTCCCTAGGAGGAATTTCCCAAGGGGGAGGCGGTTGCCACTGACCAAGTGAGAAGCCATTGCAATGTGGTTCAGGGTAGGCTCATTGGCTTTACCACAGAAGACGAACCTTCATAGCCACATGTTCAGAAATGCCCTGTATTCAATCTCACCAAGGGGATTGTCCTTCATGTGGTTCAAGATGTAGTTCTTGTATCCGCTCCCTGGTTTCACCCCCGTTTGCCGTGAGGAACTTCTGAAATCCCAGGGTTGAACGGATCCTGTAATGTCAAGGCCGGTGATCATGTACGCATCGGCCAGAGTTGGAGACATCGGGCCGTGGCCAAAGAGGAAGGCGTTGACACCGTTTGACCAAAAATGGCAAGCTGCTATCAGGAGGACTTCATTCTTGGGGGTCTCGGCCAAGGATAACTCCAAGCACTGAGCAATGCGGAGGGTATCCCAGTTTTGGGTCCTGGCACTCTTGTCTGCAAGAATCCTCCGGTACCAAGTTTTCCAGCCCGCGATTGGAGGCAAGGGCCAGTTCTTGAAAACATCTTGCCACCGAGGAGGTGGGGACAGAGCTGCTTTGAAAGGGATCCTTTGAGATTCAGCCGCAATGAAATCTCGAGGATCAGAGTTTCCCACGAGACCAAGGTAATAGGATCTTGAATTGGCCTCGGTGCGAATCAAAAGCTCAGTGGAAGGCTCCTGAAGGAAAGCAGAAAAGAAATCTCAGGTAAAATTGAAAACCTAAATGCCGAATGAAGCTTACGGGAGGGGAATTTACCTGAGCAGCTTGGTTTTGAGCCGCCATCGGGGATTTGAGCTTAGAACAAGGGGATCTAGGGTTTGGATCTAGACGAGGATACCGGCGGATTGGAAAGGGAGAGAACAGGTGTTGACAGATTTGATTTGAAAGTGTTCGTGGCTGGAGTCAATTGCGGAACAAAAATCACTTTTATCCCGCAATTGAAGGGGCATGTGTTAACACCAAAATTTGGTAAGGAGTTTGACTTGTGGGTCCGGCTCGATGAGGAGTCCGTCTAGTGGAAGAAAGGTTTTTCTAAGATGTATTCGGCAGAAAGATCCGCGGTCGGCTATCTGCTTCCGTTCGGCAAGGGAATAGTTGAGCTGATTTCGCGGGATTGGACAGTGACGTGGCTCAAGCAGGAAAGGCGAATGGATGGATAGGCGATCAAGCTTAGAGATAAGTTAGGCAACGAATCCATTCGAGGTTGTACTTGACAGGGTATAAATATGAGCCCTGAATGTATGTAACAAACACAGTCATTCTTCAATACAAACCGGCCTTACGCCAAACCCTAGAGTCCATTTGTCGTGTCGTCGAGTTCTTCGAGTGGGTTCATCGATCCGTCGACCTCCGTGAGTACCGGCAACCTTGTATCATATCTAGTATCATGCGGTGGATTTAGATCTGATGCAAGTAGTCTTGTTACCATGCTTCGTGTCATGCGGTAGATTCAAGCTTGGTTCAAGAGGGTTTCTTGTTAGGTCATGAGCCATGCGGTAGGCTAAGATCTAGCTTGAAGCTAGTTATCAGCTGTATTGGATTTTGGCAAGATCCAATAGATTCATTAAGTTACCCTGTGTTGCTTTGAGTTTTTACTTTATGTTTAGATTCATGTAACACTTTTTGCCCAATCTAGATGGGTTTGGATCGGATTTATTCCTCTTGTGATCCTTATGCGAATAGAATTCGTATTTTAACACGTGGATCTTGTGTTTTCCGATAGCCGAAACCGAATCGATCTAGGTTGTTACGTGTTGCGGGTTCAAACTTGCCAATGTTGATATAAATCTTGAAAGAACTGAGTATGATGCGGTAGATGCAGGTTTTTGGGTTGCTTTGAAGCTAGTCATCCGGTGGATTAGATCTCAAATCAATCTGATAGATTTATTCGCTTGGTAATGTTCGTTCCTTGTTCATGGACCCCGAATCGGCTGTTCAGTCGTATTCGGTTATGTTTCTTCACGAGTAGAACACGTGCGTAATTCATGCTTTAAATGATGTATGCTTTTAGCTTTCCATATTTAGATGGTATCATGCGGTGGATAGATCTATTTGTGGAAAGTGGTACGATTTTCATGCAAGTTGTATCATGCGGTGGATAGATTTGTTTGACATCGTACCCGACGGGTATTAAAGTACCTAGACATGCGGTAGACTAGTACTTTGGATCTATGCATACTTGTTTATTACATGTTTATGTTTGTGCTCTACTTTATTTATTAATTCAATGTTAATCATCATGGGGATCGGTCATGGCTTCGTGCATGTGCATCTTTGATCAAACAAAGACCGATCGCCGTCATGCTTACGACATCCATTCGGCAATGTTACTTTTCCTTTTACAAGCTCCCGAATGGTTTCAGTTTATTGGCAGATAGCTCTTTATAGCTATGTGTCACCCTATCTGGCTTTATAGCCGTAAATATGGAACTGTCTGGTACCACCCGGCAAGTTCCAAACTTTGGTATCTAACTATTTTCTCTTTTGTTAATTTTCAGGAAAAATTGACTGGCACGTCTCGTGACTCTTTGCGCGTGTGAAGCCAGCTTGTTCGGCTTGCTGTGTGTTTGGCGCTATGTGCACGTTTTGCGTCAACAGGGTCAAACAGACCAAAGGCACCTACAATTTCGACATCACTAAAGCTGATAAGCTGTTTGAGCTCCTGGTGAAGGAAGGCCGAATCAAATTGCCTGAAGGGCATTCCATGCTTCGGCCCGATGGAGTAAAGGAGAAACGTTACTGTGGCTTCCATGACAGGGACTCGCACTCCATCAACGACTACAGGGTCTTCAGGATGGGGATCCAGAAAGCTATCCATGAGGGACACCTCAAGTTTGATAACAAGATGAAACTGGACGGCCACCCTTTTCCTCAGAACAGGATAAGCTTTTCCGTCAACATGGTGACAGCCGAAGAGAAGGGCAAGGTCAAGGTCCGACTTCGGCCCGGGGCAAGGAAGGATGGGGCGAAGTGGACCCGGAACGTCAAGTAACCTTGGAGCGGTGCATGGTGAATCCCCCCGCGTTCTCAAGAGCCATGTCGAGATCGGGGAATCATCCAGGGCCAAACCCAGAGTGACCACGCGCATCCTTCTCAATAAGTGGCGGCGCCGACCGGAGAAAGAGCGCTACCAGAAACGAAAGCACGAGGAGGAGAGGCGCAGGGCCGAAGAGGAAGCGCGCAGGAAAGATCTAGAGCAATATACGCGTGAGCGAGGAGCGCGCGCAGCGGGGGTGTGCGTTCTTCGAGCCGCCTTTGGAACGAAGGGTTGAAGCCGCCCACGCCGAGAAAGCGCCCGAGTGCGGCGATAGGTATTTTGAGTATAGGCGGGGAGAGCGCAAATCGCCGATCCGTCCATGAAAGAATTGGAAGGATGCATCCTAGCGAGGATCGGCGTCAAAAAATTGAAATCATTGATCATCCCGAGAAAGAGACAAGGCGACTTGAGGTGGGGCGATCGGGGAGGAAGACGAGGACGAGTACATGCGGCAAAAGGGGCAATGGTGCCCGCCTAGCCTAAGAAAGAGTCGAAATGGAGGGTTCAACACTTGAGGAACCGCGAACCGAGGCGAGCGGGGATCCGGACAAGACGGGTGTGGCGTCCAAAGGATAAACCCGAAGGGTCAAACCGTTCGGCTCCGGCGTGCATGGTATATTTTTACGTTGAATGAATTTATGGCTCCCGCTAATCGGGTTGTGCGAGAAGAGGCGTCCCCGGACGATGAACGACTTGAGGGAGCGATGGCGCGGCTAGTGCTAGCCAAGCAAGCCGTCTTCGACAAACCGGCCAAAAATCGACACATGAGGCCGCTATACTTGAAGGGATATGTCAATGGCAAGCCATTGACCAAGATGTTTGTCGACGGTGGAGCGGCGGTCAATGTAATGCCGTACACCACTTTCGAGAAAACTTGGCATGGGCCACGGCGATCTGACACATACAAGCATAATACTGAACGATTTCTCCGGGAATCCTTCAGACACCAAGGGATGCGCCCACGTGGATCTGATGATCGGGTCCAAAACACTGCTCACCACCTTCTTTGTCATCGAGGGTAAAGGAGCCTACAGCCTATTGCTTGGACGGGACTGGATTCACGCCAACTGCTGCGTCCCATCTACCATGCATCAGCAGCTCATCCAATGGGTAGATGATGATATTGAGGTGGTCCAAGAAGATGACTCCGTGAGCGTTGCAAATGTGGAACCAGCTTTCTGGGAGTATCAAGGCATTGACTGTTTCTCAGGGAAAGACTGGGGAGAAGGTCCTGTTGAGCCTGTCAACAGCGATCAACAGCCGATTCAAGTAGTCGGCTCTTATAGCAATTTTTAATGGATAACCCCGTCGATGGTACTGATGGCAAATTGGGGTGAGGATTCATATCGGCCGATAAATTAGAGGAAGTTGACATTGGAAGTGGTGACAAACCAAGGCTGACATTCATCAGCGCAAACTTGCAATCAGACTTCAGGGAGGAGTTAATCAAGTTGCTTAAGGAATACAAAGATTGCTTCGCCTGGGATTATTCGGAGATGCCTGGACTAGACCGTTCCATTGTTGAGCATCGGTTGCCAATCAGATCTGGTTTCAAACCATACAAGCAACCCCCCCCCCCCCCCGGAAAATCTACAAGGATGAAGTATTGGCCGATGTGAAGAAAGAAGTTGAAAGATTACTGGATGCAAACTTCGTTCGGCCATGCAGATACGCGGAGTGGATCTCTAATATTGTCCCTGTCTACAAGAAGAATGGAAAGATGAGGGTCTGCATAGATTTCAGGGATTTAAACAGAGCTACTCCTATGGATGGTTACCCCATGCCTGTTGCCGATTTGTTGGTTGACGCCGCTGCTGGACACAAGGTCATCAGTTTCATGGATGGTAACGTGGGGTATAATCAAATTTTCATGGCAATAGAGGATATATCAAAGACAGCCTTCAGATGTCCTGGTCACATAGGCCTGTTTGAATGGATAGTCATGACATTTGGGTTGAAGAATGCCGGTGCAACTTATCAGCGAGCCATGAACTACATCTTTCACGAGCTGATCAGCAAAATTGTCGAAATTTACATTGATGACGTCGTAATCAAGTCTCTGAGTCATGACACACATTTGGAAGACGTGAAAAGGACCTTGGAATGCACCCGAAAGCATGGTTTGAAGATGAATCCAAACAAGTGCGCTTTTGGGGTATCAGCTGGAGAGTTCTTGGGATTTTTGGTCCACGAAGGGGGGATTGAAGTTGGCAAGAAAAGCACGAAGGCCATTGATGAAGTTGTCCCTCCAACTAATCTCAAGGAGTTGCAATCACTGCTCGGCAAAATTAATTTCGTAAAGAGATTCATCTCAAATCTGTCACAGAAGGTTTTGCCGTTTTCTCCATTGCTGAAGCTCAAGAAAGATCAGAAGTTCACATGGGGTGACGAACAACAAAAGGCTTTTGACGAGATCAAGAAATACATGAAGGAGCCACCAGTACTGGTCCCTCCTCAGTTGGATAAGCCTTTCAAGTTGTACGTGGAGGCCGATACCCAAACCATTGGATCGGCCCTTATTCAAGAATTCGAAGGAAAGGAGCGGGTAGTAGCGTATCTTAGCGGAAAATTACTTGATTCTGAAACCAGGTATTCGGCTGCAGAGAAGCTGTGCCTATGCGTGTACTACTCGTGTACAAAGTTTCGGCACTACTTGTTGAATGCCGAATGCGTTGTATACTCCAAGTTTGATGTAATAAAACATATGTTATCTATGCCAATTTTGAATGGCAGGATTGGCAAGTGGATATTGGCTTTATTAGAGTTTAAGTTAAAGTTCGAATCGGCAAAAGCTATCAAAGGTCAGATCATTGCCGATTTTATAACTGAACATCGTGATCCGTCAATAGATTTGCTTGAAATTACTCCTTGGGCTTTATTTTTTGATGGGTCATCATGTGGTAAAGGTGGGGGAGTAAGAATTTTATTAATTTCACCCAAAGGTGAAATGTTTGAATTTGCCATCCCTATACAACCCACTGTTACAAACAATCAGGCTGAGTACGAGGCATTGCTTCGAGGGCTTCAATATTTGAGAGAAGTCAGGGCCGTTTCGGTTGAGATTTATGGAGATTCAGAGTTGGTGATCAAGCAACTGAACGGCCAATACGAATGTAAAAGTGAAGCGCTAAGGAGTTACTACGAAGAATGCAGGGAAATCTTGAAGAGCTTTCCATTGGTTACTCTACAGCATATTCCTAGGGAACATAACGAAGAAGCGAACAGGTTGGCTCAGAGCGCCTCTGGTTATAAAGAGAGTCAGGAAGCGTTTGCTACAAACATATGTGCACTGGGAACGGATCTTGCGGAGGATGATTGGAGAAAAGAGATCGTCGACTATTTGAAAGATCCATCCTGAAAGGTCTCTAGGAAGCTCAGGTACAAGGCCATAAAATTCGTTCTTCTGGATGATAATTTGTTTTACAAATCATTAGATGGGGTGTTGTTATGATGCCTGGGTCCAGAAGAAGCCAAAAGGATGATGAGTGAAGTGCATGATGGGATATGTGGAGCACACCAATCGGCCTACCGCATGAAATGGGTTATCAGGCAAGTTGGGTGCTTTTGGCCGACGATATTGGAGGACTGCTTTGAGTATTACAAGGGATGTCAAGACTGCCAGAGGTTTGGAAATATTCAAAGGGTTCCTGCATCAGCATTAAATCCCATCATCAAGCCATGGCCATTCAGGGGTTGGGGTATAGACCTGATTGGCCAGATTAATCCACCATCCAGCAAGGGGCATAAGTTTGTGCTTTTGGCTACAGATTCTTTTACTAAATGGGTTTAGGCAATTCCACTAAAGAAGGTGACGTCGGAAAACATGGTTGAATTTGTCAAGGAGCACATCATCTATTGGTTTGGAATCCCTCAGACAATCACAACTGATCAAGGAGCCCAATTCGTGTCCTTGGAGTTCAGAGAATTTGCCGAAAGCATGGGAATCAAGTTGTTTAATTCTTCTCCTTATTATGCCCAAGCTAATGGTCAGGCAGAGGCTTCTAATAAGATCATGATCAAGCTGATACAAAAGAAGATCGACCAGAAGCCAAGGAGGTGGCATTCGGTACTCAGTGAAGCGTTATGGGCTTACCGAATGGCCCCTCATGGAGCTACAAACACATCTCCTTATGAATTGGTTTATGGACACCATGCGGTTTTACCTTGGGAAATACAATCAGATTCTAGGAGAGTTGTTTTACAGAAAGATTTGAGCTCCAAAGATTACAGTGGCTTAATGATGGATGAGCTAGAAGATTTGCACATGATCCATCTTAGGGCCCTGGAAAATATCGAAAAGAACAAGCTGCGGGTTGCCAAGTATTATAACAAGAGAGTAAAAGTTAGGCAATTTGCAGAAGGGGATTTGGTTTGGAAAGCGTTATTGCCGATTGGAACCAAATACAGTGAATTCGGCAAATGGTCCCCTAACTGGGAAGGGCCCTTTCGCGTGGTCAGATGCGTCCCTGGTAATGCATATATGTTGAAAACTTTACTAGGAGAAGAATTTTCCGTTGCAATAAATGGGAGATATTTGAAGAAATATTACTTAGTATTAAAATCGATCGGTGATCACCAGTAGTGGGATTACATGCATCTGACACAGGAATAGCCGGCGCTCAAGAACGAGGCCGCCTTTAGAACAAAGTTTCCCAAACAGAAGGAATGGCCAGTGCCTAGATGCATTGCCCTTAGCACAAAACTACATTACAACTGCTTCTTGCAGGTTTACATCCAACAACCCTGGTGATCGGGACTTCGAGGAGGCGGGAAGCGAGAAGGCCCGGAGTAAGAAGCGAAAGTATGATTCAATCTTTTCTTTGCTTCTTCGGTCGCTCCCTCTTCGGTTGCTCCGGGACCACCGTAACGGCAACTTGGAATGCATGGGGGTGACCATGATTTGCTGCCTCCACCAAGCTGTCCCAAGCCGCTTTCAGGTTGTTGTACCTATCAGAGACATCTGATACAGAGGAGTGGTTATTAGGGGCAAAAATCCAGATGTGAACGCGAAGTCAAGAAGGAGTTAGAAACATTTACCTCCCACTAATGCCTCCAAAGCCATGCGACGCTCGCGCTCGGCTTGGCAACGAGCGGTGATGTCCCTTAGGTCATGCTCCAGGTGCCGAACGCGGCGGCGCAATTGATGGCTGGTTCTCTGTTCAGACGTGGCATCCTCTGCTTCGAGGGAAGAATCAGAGGAGATGTACTCAGGCATGTTTTCGGTCCCGATGATTTCCTCAGGAAGCAGATCAAGGCTGAAAGAGGAAAGGTAGAAAGGAGGTAAAGCGCGAGATTATATGAGGAACAAGGAGCAAATCAAGGGAAAACTCACCCTCGAATCGTGCGTTTCTTCGAGGTGCTGCCCTCCTGGGGCTGCTTGCCTTTGTCCATGGCCTTGGGGTTTTTTCCTCTGAGGACGGAGGAGTAGATGAGAAGTGATGGATGAGTGTGCGAGTGGATTTGCAGGGCATCTCAGCAGACTATTTTATTGACTGAGGGAGTGCATTGGGAGTGATGACTGGCCAGTGTGCACTATTGGAATACCAAGCGGCAGGGTTTTATTCCCGAATGCGAAGGGTTTTCGTCTGAACAGTGCTTGTGGATTGCCGATTCAGGGATCTTCTGCGGATTTTGCGTCAAGAGGCATCTGTTTTCGCATGTTCGGCTCAAGTGAGTTCCCGAATACGTTTAAGAAAAACAAGATTCACGGATGCAAACATAGAAAAATCATCGCAGTGCAAGCACAGAAATCATAAGTTCTTTATTTATTGCCGATATCAAACATCCCTAATACAATCTAATCAAAGAGCCTATTCAACACAGATTGGGGATGAGTGAGTTCGGCAATGGCGTCGCCGTGGCCATCGAGGCGCTCCAAGATGATCTCGATCTCCTTGATGTCTTCTGGCGCGCCGCCCCGGAAGCCGCGCGGCCTGATGGAGTAGTCGACATCAGTGTGCGTCGCCATGGCGGCTAGGCCCAAAGTGGTACCCAAGCGGATGCCATGGGTGGCCACTTCGTCCACGCTGTGCTCCACCGTAGCAAGGCGCTCCGCCGGCGTATCTCCGCAGGCGTTCACCTTGTCGGCCAATTGCTCCACCAGCATCTTTAGCTGGTTGAGCTCGGCGTCACGGGCTGCAAAGTGCAAGAAAAAGGTGAGTAGCATCAAAAGTCGGATTGGATCAAAGAGCGGTTTCGGAGCCGTACCGTCGATGGTCTCCGACCGCTTGCGCGGCGGTCTTCCCACTCCAATTCGGCTATGCCAGCCTTTTTGGAGACATCTTCCAGCTCGCGCTGGGCCACCTCTAGCTCTGCCTTGAAGCGGAGAGCGTCGATCTCCCCGTAGGGCACGGGGGAGTAATGGTCGGACTCCGAGGAGTCGTCCGGTAGGGGCTGACCGGCCGGTGTAGAGGATGGATTCCATTGAATCAACCTGAAACGAGGGTGATCGTCAAAAACAAAAGGGATCAAAGTCGAATCGTAAAAGGAAAAGTTGACGATTATTGCCTCCGGCAGGTACTGGCGTGACTCCCCTCCGCCTCGTCAGTGGCGCAGCGTCGGTTGTTGCTGCTCGCCATGCTTCTGGGATTTGCGTTGGTTGGAAAAAGAAGACTTGAAATTGGCGAAGATTTGAGAGCTAAAGGCTTGGTGGAGAGCTGGGGGCACCTACGGTTTTCATTTATAGGCCTAGCAAGACAGATCGTGGCCTCAGGTCGTGGCTCTGGATCGTGGCGCATATCCCGAGAAAATTGGAAGGTGGAGAGGTTTCCTTGACCAATCCGTCGTCGGGTCGTTTGGAGTTCAAGGCTGAGTCGTATTCGGTTGATTGGCTCGGCTGAAGGGAGTCAAAGTGCCGTTCGGGTATTGGCATTTCTTTACTGAATGGGTCGTTCAGCATTGCAGTTAAGGACGTGCAGAGGAAAAGAGAAATAAAATTGCAAGAGCAAATGTTACAAGAGCGACCAGTTCGGTTATACATCGATCGAAACATTTAAATGTTCAAATACTTCGCAATTACATTGGAGGCACTCGATGTTGCCTTGCGAAAATTCTCCATCCATTCTTGATAATCTTTCTGGGCGTCGGACAGGATGGTGAGTTCTGCATCACATTGATTCACCTCAGCTATGGCCGATGTTGCTTCCTCTTGGATCTTCTCTATCAGTCCAGGGAGTTCGACTATTTTCTTGTCATCGGCTTCTATTTCAGCTAACAGACTTCTCAGTTCTGCCTCCAATGCGGCTTTTCTGGCGATCTTCAATTCACGAGCAGCTTGCAGATTGGCCAATGTCTCTTTGTGACTCTCAGTCTGAGATTGTGCTCCCTTCACGGCTTGTTCAGCTTTGGTCCTCTTCTGTTCAACAGCTGGGCGGGAAGACACCTTTCTCAGAGCTCGTCTTATGGGCACATAATGAATATCCAGACCGGAGATGGATTCAAGTGAGGCATTGATGTCCTCAGGGAGTTCTCGGCTGATGGGTCCAAGCATTTCTTCAAAGTGATCAAGCTCTTTGAATTGATCTCGTGCATCTCTTTGCAGTAAGGCGAAAACTTCCTTGAGTTTTTCTTGCACTATCTCTAACAAAGTTTGAGGCACTCCTTCCCTTGTCTCGGCAACTGGATTGCTCCCCATTGATGGGTTTGATGACGATGGAGCCTGATCCTAAGAGAGCAATATTGCCGAGTCAGGAGTATTGGAAGTAAAGGATAACAGGATTAGGTGCAAATGTTTACCTCATGCCTGACTTCCTGAACCGGAGCAGGATTTTGTTCAGGGGCGACCCCTGGAATCACTGGTGAAGGGGATGTTCCAGGCAAAGCTGAAGCTTCTGTGTGAGAGGGTGCTGATGCAGTTTCTGGCAACTCGGGAGCTTCTGGCTGGAGAGGAAATGGGTTCACCTCTGCTAAGGTTGATGTTTCTGCCTGGCCAATGGGTGATTGAGCCCTTGGAGGACTTGATGGCTCCGGTTGGATGGGGAAATTTACCTCTGGAGAGGTTGGTGTTTCTGTCTGAGCAGGGGGTGATTGAGTCTCTGATGAAGATGAGATCTCTACTTGGACAGATGGCTCAGCCCTGGGTGGACTTGCTTGTTGAGATACTGGGACATCCACAAGATTTTCCACCATTGTTTCCTCTGAAAATACCAGATCAAGAATGAGTGCCAGTGTTGATCTTTAAAGGAAAGAGTGATAAAGGTCATACTAGTGGATGGAGCATTGGCAGGTTCTGAAGTTGAGGATTGCTGAGTTCTAGTCTGAAATTGCATAAGATGTAATTTATCAGAAAAGAGTAATACTATGATCAAAAAAGGAAGAAATTTTACCTCAACAAGGACTTTCTTGATGGTTCTTCTCCTCTTAGCATTTGGAGGTGCAATCAGAGACAGGCCTTGCCTTCTATCAGCAGTAATGCTAGACAGAGTTGGATCTGTTGTAGCATACCTATCCATTAATTGAGCCAGGGTTGGTGATCTAAATCCCAATGCCGAGATTGGCCCCTCTCGCATTGTAAGTGATCTCCCTGGCTAGAGGGGCGGGCATTGTGTTCGTGGGTAAAGAAAATAAAAATCGGGATCATGGTTAGAGGAGGAAATGTCGATTTGAGGATTAATCATATTACCTCCGAGGTTGGTTGAAAATCGGGCATCGGTTCTATACGGAACAAATGCACGGGCTCACTAAAGATATGGTCATGGAATTCTTGCCACCGGGGAGTTGAAGGTGGGGTGAGCTACCGTTGTAGGTGTGAAAGGCCAGGTGTAAACGGAGGGACCGCACACATACCGAAAACTCTGTTTGGTTTGAGTAAGTTCTTTGATTTCCTCTGCGGGCTTGAGGAATTCATGCGAGAAACGATCTCGGGGGCATCTGGCCACATCCAAGTTGCCGAGCCATCATGTTGGGCTGATAGTATTCATAAGTACTGTGGTTTAGCCTCCCTCCACTGAATTCAGCCGGCAGAATGCATGGGTGGATGATAATGTTGAGGATTTCCAGAAATCTTCCATCTTGGTGTTCAGTTTCGAAGGAGAACTCACAGGGGAGAGTTAAATTATCATTGTCCAAATAAGGGAGCCAAAGAGGATCTGGGAAACCTTTGAAGAAGAGCTCGAAGAGCTGGCTGACATTCTGCTTGATGAGAACAGTTGAAGTAGCTTCTCCATAGGTGTGGCATCCTCTGGTGACTTGGGGTTTCCCCTCGTGATAATTGGATGAGGGGAAGAGCCGGGTGTTCAGGTCAACACCAACAATCTGGTGCATGTGCAGTTGCAGCCACATTTGTACAAACCACCAAGGACCATTGACACATGCTATCCTCTGGCTGGTGTACATTTGGGTGACAGTTTGATGAAGCATGTGGTACACACTGCCCAGGAGGTATTTCCCAAGGGGAAGGCGATTACCATTGGCTAAGTGTGAAGCCATTGCAATGTGATTCAGAGTAGGTTCATTGGCTTTACCATAGAAGATGAACCTGCATAGCCACATGTTCAGAAACGCCCTGTATTCAACTTCACCAAGGGGGGCCATCTTTCATATGATTAAGGATATAATTTTTATATCCGCTCCCTGGTTTCACCCCTGTTTGTCTTGTGGAGCCTTTGAAATCCCAGGGACGAACAGATCCTGTAATGTCCAAGCCGGTAATCATGTACACATCGGCCAGAGTTGGGGACATTGGGCCGTGACCAAAAAGGAAGGCATTGACGCCATTTGACCAGAAGTGGCAAGCCTCTATCAAGAGGTCTTTGTTTTTGGGGGTCTCGGCCAAAGACAGCTCCAAACACTGAGCAATGCGGAGGGTGTCCCAGTTTTGGGTCCTGGCACTCTTATCTGCGAGGATTCTCTAGTACCAATTCTTCCAGCCTGCGATTGGGGGCAAAGGCCAGTTCTTGAAAGCATCCTGCCACTGAGGAGGTTTGGTTAGAGCCGCTTTGAAGGGGATCCTTTGGGATTCAACTGCGATAAATTCGCGAGGATCAGAAACTCCGACAGGACCAAGGAAGTAGGATCTTGAATTGGCCTCAGTACGGATTAGAAGCTCGGTGGAAAGCTCCTGAGGGAAAGCAGAGAAGAAATTTCAGGTAAAAATTGAAAATCTGAATGCCGAATGAAGCTTATGGTGGAGGAATTTACCTGAGCAGCTTGATTTTGAGCCGCCATTGGGGATTTGAGCTCAGAAAAAGGGGATCTAGGATTTGGATCTAGACGAAGATTCCGACGGATTGCGAAGAGAGAGAACGGGTGTTGAACAGATTCGATTTGAAGACGTTGGTGGCTGGAGTCAATTCCGGAATAAAATAACTTTTATCCCGTAATTGAAGGGGCATGTGTTAACACCAAAATTTGGTAAGGAGTCTGACTTGTGGGTCCAACTCGGTGAGAAATCCGTCCGGCGGAAGGAAGGTTTCTTCAGACGCATTCGGCAGAAAAATCTGCGGTCGGCTATCTGCTTCCGTTCGGCAAGGAAACTGTTGAGTTGATTTTGCGGGATTATGTGGTGACGTGGCCCGAGCGGAAGGACGAATGGATGGATAAGCAATCAAGCTTAGAGAGAAATTAGGTATCAAATCCATTCGAGGTCGTGCTTGGCAGGGTATAAATATGAACCCTGAATGTATGTAACATATATACGAAATCATTCTTAATCCAAACCGGCTTTACGCCAAACCCTAGAGTCCATTTGTCATGTCGTCGAGTTCTTCGAGAGGGTTCATCGATCCGTCGACCTCCGTGAGTAACGGCAACCTTGTATCATATCTAGTATCATGCGGTGGATTTAGATCTGATGCAAGTAGTCTTGTTACCATGCTTAGTGTCATGCGGTAGATTCAAGCTTGGTTCAAGAAGGTTTCTTGTTAGGTCATGAGCCATGCGGTAGGCTAAGATCTAGCTTGAAGCTAGTTATCGGCTCTATTGGATTTTGGCAAGATTCAATAGATTCATTAAGTTACCCTGTGTTGCTTTGAGTTTTTGCTTTATGTTTAAATTCATGTAACACCTCTTTGCCCAATCTAGATGGGTTTGGATCGGCTTTATCCTTTTCGATGATCCTTATGCGAATCAAGTTCGTGCTTTTGGCTAAATTAACACGTGGATCACATGCTCTTTGATAGCCGAAACCGAATCGATCTAGGTTGTTACGTGTTGCGGGTTCAAGCTTGCCAAAGCTTGTATAAATCTTGAAAGAACTGGGTATCACGCGGTAGATGCAGGTTTTTGGGTTGTTTTGGAGCTAATCATCCGGTGGATTGGATTTCAAATCAATTTGATAGATTTATCTTACTTGGTAATGTTCGTTCCTTCTTCATGGACCCCGAATCGGCTGTTCAGCCGTGTTCGGTTATGTTCTTCATGAGTAAAATACGTGCATAATTCATGCTTTAAATATTGTATGCTTTTAGCTTTCCATATTTAGATCGTATCATGCGGTGGATAGATCTGTTTGTGGAAGGTGGCACGATCCCAAGCAAGTTGTATCATGCGGTGGATAGATTCGCTTGGTGTCGTACCCGACGGGTTTTAAAGTACCTAGACATGCGGTAGACTAGTGCTTTAGATCTATGCATGCTTGTTTATTACATATTTATGCTCGTGCTTTTACTTCATTTATTATTTAATGTTGATCACCACGGAGATCGGTCACGGTTTTGCGCACGTGTATCTTTGTCCAGATAAAGACCGATTCGTCGTCATGCTTACGTCATCTATTCGGCTATGTTACTTTTTCCTTTTTAAAGCTCCCGAATAGTTTCAGTTTGCTGGCAGATAGCTTTCTATAGCTATATGTCATCCCATTTGGCTCTATAGCCGTAAATATGGAACTGTCTGGTACCACCCGGCAAGTTCCAAGCTTCTACTCTGTCTTTTGTCAATTTTCAGGGAAAATTGACTGGCACGTCTTGTGATCTCTTCACGTGTGAAGCCAGCTTGTTCGGCTTGCTGTGCGCTTGGCGCTAGGTGTAGATTTTGCGTCAACAGGCATCATGGCTGGCCTCCCGTGGTGTTCTCGCTTTCCGCTTAGTTAATTCCATTGTTTCGAAAACTCTGAACTACGTTGTGATGACAAAAACTTCGGTTTGTAATAATTAAACCCTTCGGGGTAAATTTCAGATGTTATTTAAGTTATATCTCTGGACTCGCCTTCGCATGATTTTTAATGCATATATGTCGATCCTTGTTGCTATATAAGTGATTTACCGGGCGTTAACCCGGCAACTAACGACAGGATGATGCTTTATTACTGCTTAATGACCAAAGTGGATTGGTTTATGTGGTAGTACAGTATTTTCCTGGGCAGGTTGTCACAGATGGTCTTGCTCAGCTCACACAAGCTCACAAAGGCTTAAACTCTCAACCCAACACAAGGATATGGCTTGAAAAGCAAATATCACAAAGAGAGAGAGTTGGGGAGTGTTTCTTTGTCCTTGGCTTATGAAAAACAGCAGGGGAAGCACCTCAGCAACCCTAGAAACAACAGCTCCAACAAGTGGAGCTCGTGGGGTACTTATACCCCTCACAAGGAAAACTAGTTGTTAGTTCTCTAACAATGGCGGTTAGACTGCCTGGTCAGGGCGGTTAGACCGCCCCCCAATGGTCAGTTTCAAAAACTAGCCATTGGGCTATCATGGGCGGTTAGACTGCCCCCTGGGGTGGTTAGACCACCCTCGGCAGAGAGAGCCCAAAAACCCTTCTCTCTTCTCACAAACACTCCAACATGAGTTGAAGTGGCAAAGGTTGGGTTAAAGGTGTGTTAGACTACTCAGGGACTCTCTTAAGGCTAGTTCTCACTTAGGTCAACTAATGTGCACTTTTGATATTTTGTCTTAGAGCTAATGTTGCATCCCTCTTGATAGTACGACATACCTAAAACTCAAGAATAAATATAAAATCAGTTGATCACTTAAGCTTGTAAATCTTCAATCTTGTCGTACTTTTGTAATTCCAATATGAGGGCTTTTAACATAGCCGATGTCTTGAGCAACTCCATACTTGAGCTAGTGCCTTAGCATTTTCCCTTTTTGTATGGGAGTGAACACTTTAATACTTAAGTCACTCCATATTGCCAATCATAACATTTTGATGTGTTGCATTGCTTCCCTCGGTTAAGGCTTGGATATGATACTTGAAGACCCCACGGATGCTAGAACTTCACCTTAGCAAAACACTAATGGCGGTCAGGCCAAGACCCCAAAGATTGCTTAGTCTATGCAAGCTTCCTTTTAGGAACCATCAAGTTTACACTCATCCTTATGTCCTCTTTCAATTTCCACATGAGGCCTTGCACTTTAGCTTGATAGTATTACCAACTTCTTTTTGAATGATCCCCTTTTTATTTTGGTCAAGCCATCACTCTCTTTGGAGACATGTATTTCATCTTCACAAAATATCCCCAAAATATAAGTCCATTTATTGCTTGACATTAACCAATGTGCATAAAGAATCATCCATGTATTTGTCTTTTCCAAAGTGAGACATATCATATTCATTCACAAAGAAATACTTCAATAATTGCTTATGAATTTCAAGATAAATCTGCTCACAAACTTAGACAAATACATTAGTCATTTAATCATTTTGTCATTCAATTCACCAAAACACACCTAGGGGCCTAGATGCACTTTCAAGTGCCTCGGGTTGAGTCTTGAGTGTGGCAGAGCGGGAGATGATGGCGATGTGATGGCTGCGCGGCTTGTCAGACCTGCATTAGGGCTCTTGCTGGGGCAGGTCGCCTACATGGCCGCCAGCTGTTGTTTCCGTGTGACGTGGAGATTCGCTCCTCCTCACGCATCGGTAGCATCGCTTGAGTCGTGCACCCGGGCCCACGCGCTAGTCAGAGCCGGAGACTTGTCGTGCGAGGTGGAGACTTGTCGTGCGAGGCAGAGACTTGCCGTTCGAGGGTTCCTCTAGTGGGAAACTAGTCGGAGATGCAGCCGTCTGGCCAAGGATTGGACGTCCTGCTAGTGAGGGTCTTGACGAAGATCTGCATGCCTTCCCTGAGATGCAACACCAGGTGAAGGGTGGACTCCTTGTAGATGTTGTAGTCAGCAAGGGTACGACCATCCTCGAGCTGCTTGCCAGTAAATAGTTGACTCCACCTCGAGGGTTGCAGTTTCACCATTGTTAAGGAGGATAATCTTGCCGTCAAAGGGGGGCCCTAATCCGGGCCCTCGTCAGTAGCCCCCGAGCCTGAGTGAGAGTTAGGGAGTCACACTCAGGCTCAGTTGGTGGATCTCAGAGTTGGGGTGTTCTTCAGGTTCTCGGTGGGTGCGCGTGAGTGCATCCGCCGGATGCAGCCCCCGAGCTCGTGAGTGAGTTGAAGAATCACTCATGAGCTTTTATTTGTAATTTGTAGCCATTGTAGCCTTGGAGATTTCGTCGGGGCAGTTGTGGCTGTAGTGGGGACGTGGGCGCAGTCGTGGGCACGGGTATCTTGGCTGATGTGACCGACATGACCGCTCCATCAAGACCGCGCGTAGGCTCTACAAGTCTGCATGCCGCGAGAATCGAGGCATCGCGGTTGCGTGTGGATGTCTCGTCGGGACGCGCGCGTGTGCGGGCGAAAGCCTTGCTGACACGGCGGGCCCGACACCGAAGATGGAGAGTCAGGCCTGTCCCCTTTAAAACCGCGCGTCGAGCGCTGGTTCGGGACTTTGCTTTCCGTCTGCTTCCTTTCTCCCTCGTGCTTGCCCCTTGAGCTCCGAGTTCTTTCGCATCCACATCACTGCCACCGCTTGTGTTTCTGGCTCGCCCGAGACTTCGTCGTCGTGATGTCGAACTGGGCGCGCTCCAACATTTCCCGCGAGCAGCTCCTTCGTCTCGTTGACGCGGGCGAGCTGCCTCCTCTCACCGAGGCCGTCGAGTGGATCGTCCTCGCTGATGAGTCCATGCCACGCCCTCCCAGCGGGTACGTGGTGTCGTTCGTGGACTTCCACGAGCGCGGCTTCTCCGTTCCCGCCGGTAGGTTTATCCGCGGGGTGTTGTTCACGTACGGGCTGCAGTTTCAGCACCTCAACCCGAACAACATCCAGTAGATGGCTGCTTTTGAAGCCATGTGCGAGGGGTTCCTTGGCATCAGCGCGCACTGGCATTTGTTCCAGTACCTCTTCAAGTTCACCCGCCTGAGGGACGGTTCCCGGGCGGCGAAGATCGGCTGTGCCAACCTTCGGATGAAGCAAGGCCGCCGCCGCAATGACTACATCCCGGTGGCGCTGACAAGCTCGAACAGCGGCTGGCACAGAGGGTGGTTCTACTTGCGGAACGACCCCGAGCACGCGCTCCCATTGTACACCGGGTGCTCCATCGCGAAGTCGCAGAGGAACTGGGCTGATGGCCCCGCCAAGAAGGAGTAGGAGAAAATGCTCAAGCCTCACTGGGCCGTGCTAGGGCATCTGCGGAATGCCAGCATTACCTTGGCAGAGGTGGTCGGGTAGCACCATGCCCGAGGCGTTGTGCCACTCCGGAGGCGGACGCTCCACCTCTGCGACATGACTACCGACAAGGCCCCGTG
Organism: Cenchrus americanus; assembly: GCA_947561735.1. Taxonomy (NCBI): domain Eukaryota; kingdom Viridiplantae; phylum Streptophyta; class Magnoliopsida; order Poales; family Poaceae; genus Cenchrus; species Cenchrus americanus. The sequence continues at coordinate 22,461,072 of OX387241.1, read as the reverse complement.
GGTGGGGATGGTGACCGCCCGCGCCAGAGCTTTCATCGGGAAAGCGACCTACTCGTGGCCGCTGTCACGGATGCTTCCGATGCTCCCCAGCACGGGAACAAAGAAATTTCTAAGTTGTTCGTCTCCTTGGCAAGTTTTATTCACCCTTTGTCGTGAAAAGATCTTCTCGGGTTTGAGCTAGGTGTGTCCTTGTTGCAGCAGTTGAAGTGCGCCCACCTCGTCCCGGCCAAGGCGCCTCACCCAGAGGAAGCAATCTTCAACCAGAACCAAGACGCGACGGAGAAGAGGCACACTGCACGCAAGGCGCAGCATAAAAAACGCCAGATCGCCAAGCGCGATCGCAATGACAACCGCAACAAGAGGCGGAAAGCAGGGGAGCAGGGCGTCTCCTCCGATGAGGATCCGTCGCCCGAGCTGTCGTGGAGCGGCGATGTCGCCAGCGCGGCGGTCGACTGGAGAAACATGTCGGGGTCGTCGTCGTCGTCGCCGCCCCGTGGCGCTGAAGTCTCGTCGTCATGCCGGCCACGGGAGGTGAGGTGCGACAAGACTGTGGGCTCGAGCTCACGTCCGGTGGCTCTCCCTGCCCGAGTGGGCCAGTGGTCAGTCCGCTCCCATGCGGCGCCTAGCGGGACGGACACTCCTGAGCCGCAGAGACCTACGCCCGTCAAGCCGACCCTCCTAGAAGGTCGGAGGAGTGATCGGTGTCCGTCCGCTAGCTTTATGACGGCTCGGACCGGCCTAACTCCGACTCCCTGCAAACATGCCGGTCGCGGGGGAGGTCATCGGATTTCGGCGTCAACGCCGAGCGGGCCACCGGCAGCTGAACCGAGTGTCGTCCCGCGGCGCTTGCAGTCGTTGCTTATCCGGGGTGGCGGAACTCCGGATGTCCATGTGTCCCTCGTTGCCGAAGGGGCCATGGTCCAACTCCGGCCGTTACAGAAGTTAGTGGGACGGCCCCTGAGCCAATGGAGGGGAGTGTTACCGCCGTAGAAGTAGCCGGCCGAAGTGGAGAAGCTCCCAAGACGGCGGGCTCAATACGTGTCATTCCCGAGCAGGGCTCGAAGCGCGCCGCCCCCGGGCAGGGCATGTCGGACCGCCCGGTGAAGAAAGCCCCGGTGTGCTCCAAGATGTAAGTCTCTGACTTCAGCTTTTGCCTTCCATGACTCCTCCAACTCATTTGTTGATGTTGGCATTTGTCTTCTCGTAGTCATGCTGACACTGTAGTGCTTAGCCTGGGGCCCCTGAAGCGGCTAACGCTGAGGGCACAAGTGATCTCTCCCAAGCCTCAGCCCAGGCCCCGAGCACCGGGCCGGTGCCGCCGCAGGCCGAAGAGGAGCTGTCGGCGGTCACCGAGACGAGGGCGCCAGCCACGCCACCTCCACCAACCCCCGCCACTGCCATCGAGGAGGGTGAGGAGGTCACGGAGGCGACCGTAACTCAGGCGGCCCTAGAAGCGCCGTCTGAGGCTGTGAGCGTCGAGGGCATGGTGATGGTCTTGGATGAAGAATCAGTGCCTCCCCCACCATCGGAGAGTCACGATGTCGTGATGGCCCTGGCGTTGGAGCTGGCCCAGGTACCGGCAATGGGGAGCCTTGTCCCTGCTGTGGAGGTGTCGGTGCCCTCTCCGGCAGTGGAAGTTCAAGGTCCTCTCCCGACCGTGAAGGTGGCGGAGTCCTCTTCGGCCTGAGTTTCCCTCATGGTCGAGGAGATGATGGATCTGGAGATGGGCCGGTACATCGATTTCCCTGGTGTCGGGGTAATTGACCTCGAAGCGCCCCAACTTCTGGATAAGGAGTACGAGGTGGCGGCAGAGCGGACGTCCAACGAGCCGACGATCATGGAGACGATCGTGTCAGTCTTGAAGGCACTGCAGGAGTACGAGCGCTCCTGCGACTTTACCTCGGTCGCTGCAACAGACGCGGAGGATGCGGCCCTCGCGGCACTCGCGGCTCACGTGGAGCCGACAGAAGATGCGTCTGTACCGCCACAAGTCAATGAAGGTCGGGAGGTGTTGCCTCCCCAGTCGGTGGAGGCTGCAGGAGCTCCAGCCCCCGTCGCGGAGCCTGGTGCGGTGGAGGCCGTTGTTGGAGGAGAGGAAATATCGTCGCCCCATCCAGTTGCCACTGAAGCCGAGGGTGTCGAGACTCTCGTGCTTGACGAGCCGACCACCGTTGCGCGAGAGTCGGTCGTCCCCGAGACGATGACCAAGGCCACCACTCCGGAGATCCAGGAGGCCGAGGAGACAAGGGCGTCCCTGTCACATGGCGTAGTGGGTGGCGAGGCCCGGACACTTGATCTTGCATGTACTTTGTACGCGGCTACCCTCTGGGCTTGACACCAACTCTGAGGGCGACGAGGAGGTCACGGCGCGCCACACCTTGGAGCGTGGGATGACCTAGGCGTGCCACGCCTTTGATAAGCTCATCTTCCCCACGACCTCGGTAAGTTCCCTTGTCGAGGATTCTTTTCGATTCTGCAATCTTCTCAAGCTACGCCAGTTATTCCGGTTTTTTGGCTACATACCCTCAAGTCTTCAGGTCGGAGATGCACCCACGAGGTGCGCCAACTCCGCGCAGAGCGGACCCAACTGGAGATGCAGCTCGTCGTGGCCCGGGTAGCAGCGGTCGGTGCCATGGCGAGCGAGACATCCGCACGGGTGTCCCTCGAGGCCGCCCACCAATCCGCGGAAGATCGAGCCATCTCCGTCGAGACCGCCGCCGCAGCGGCTGCCACTGAGCGGGACTTGCTAGCGTTGAGGCTTGCGCTCACCGAGGCTGAGATAGAGAAGCTCCGAGCGGCTGTAGCGTCTGCGGAGGAGGCGGCTGAGAGAGCCAAGACTGTCGCAGCCACGGTGAAGACCACTGCTAGAGATGCCTCCCAGGCCGCCGCTCGTGAGAAGGCGGCCCTCGAGGCAAAGATGTTGGAGCTGGAGAGTGACTTGCGGACGGCCACAACAGACTTGGCGACGACGAGCCGTTAGTTTTCCCAGGTCACTAACCAGCTTCAGGTGGCAACCGAGGAAGCGTCGCGGCTTCGGGACTCCAACGCCAAGTTATTGCAGGATCTCAAGGGTAAGTCGGACGATTCCCTGGTTCTTGTCTGGTTCAGCGTATGCTTCTTGTTGAGGCTTGACTTGATGACCTTGGTTGCAGGGTCGCACGTGATCCACGCGGGGATGGTGGTGCAGCTGGCGACGGTCAAGCAAGAGCAAAACGCCGCCGTCCTCTAGGTCATCGAGAAGGACGGTGTCCTCAAGCGCTTGTCGGAGCAGCTCCAGAGTACACATTGAACTTCGGTGTCGTCTTCCTGTTCTTCTTCTTCCCCTCGAGCCCTCCGTGACTCCTTATTTTTGCTTGTTCCTCAGAGGTCCAGACCGAGCTGGAGCAGTCCCAAACATCTCGAGAGAAGGATGCGGCCGCCCTGAACTAGGCCCGCGAAGCCCGGCGCAAGTCGGATGCCATTACCGAGAAGGCCATCAGGGACATCGCCAAGCTTGGCAGGGTGATGAATTCAGCTATGGCCGCGCTCAGTGTGTCACTCGGTCCGTGAATGTCCGAGACGTTGATCGAGGAGGTTGGACGTCTTCCCTGTGTGGTGCGCGATCTCGAGTTGTCGACGGCTCGTCGCGCAGTGCACCGAGTCATCGCCATCTTTGAGTCGCACTACCAAGGGCTCGACCGCACGGCGTTGAGCGGTGACTCGGCCCCAGGTGCTTCCGATGATCAGTGCGACGAGTTGAAGGAGGAATGTGTCGCCTTCGCCCGCGAGATGGCCGACGCTGCCCTGAAGGATCTGGAACTGCTGCCACAAGACGAGTTAGAGGCTCCAGGAGTTCCCGGGCCCCCAAATTATCCATGCCACAAACTATTTGTAATAATTTGAACATGTTTCCTGGTTATCACGTAGCTAGGCTTTTCATCTGGCATTATCTCTCGATCGCTTCCGAGCGCCCGAGGACGGCTGCAGCAACATGCAACCGAACTTAGAGAAGTGAAACAGTCAAGCCGCGCTCCGGAGCCGCGGGGGCTTAAGAGTCGTAAGGCTTGGCCCCTTCGAACCGCAAAGTTCGACCATTCGTACGCAGCCCTCGAGACCTCGAGAGGTTCAGGAGATAACTTTAGCTGAGGTTTTGGTCGTGTAAACTCCTCTTTTGGACTGGAGTCCCGATGGTCACTCGAATGTTCTCAGAAAGGGTTCGGATGAAGTTGGAGACTAGAGAAGTACTTGCAAGTCTTCGTGTTGTAGCCGTGGGGGCGTTAGCACTAGGAGCTTTGAGAGAATAGGTGACTCGCCATCTCATGCAAACTGTCATCTTCGCCTTTTTCGAGTTCGAGTTCCCATCAAAAAACTTCTCGCTCGTGCAATCGGTCTCGACAAAGTTGTCAGAATTTTTTGAAAAATTTCAAAAAAAAATGTTGAGGACACGAGGGCAGTGTGCCCTTGGTAGCCCCCGAGCAGGGAGCGTCTTTGCCTTGGTGCAAAGACACTGCCTGCTCAAGCACAAGCATTGCCATAGAGAAAAAAGGTACACAACCAAATATAAGATTGAACTCGGAGACATGTGAACAAGGGCAAGGTGCAAATATTTATTGACGTACGAGTTCTGAATATTTACTTAAGGGTAAAACGGGCGCAGGTGTTCGATGTTCCATGTGTTGGTGACGACCCTCCCGTCCTCGTACTTGACCTCGTACGTCCCTGGTCGGAGATGCAGCTCATCCCCGAGTCTGGGAGTGTTCTCCATCGCCAGCCCCCATCGCGTTCGTCCCGTCGACAAAGTCGCCAATGACGACCATGAAGCACTCGCGTGCGGGATCGTAGCCTTCGGTGCTGGAGGTGTCGGAGTAGCCAAACCAGTAGTCCGCGACGTCGAGGAACCGCTGGAACATCACCGGATCTGGCACGTCGGAGAAATCTTATTCCGCGTACCAGTGTGAGGTCTCGGGGAGCAGCTCACTATCGGAGCCATGGTACGACTCGTCGTCAGTGGCGATGAGGTTTCTGGCCGCTAGGAGGTGGTAGCCGGGGAGGTCGTCGTACGCCACAATGTCGATGCCAGCGGACGAGGCGTAGGCGGTTGTGGCGTTACACATCCCGTGGGGGAACTGCAGCTCAGGAGCCATGCGCTCCTCCGCGGGCGCTGGTGTTGTTCCGTACTGGGGTGCGTCGCGTCATGTCGCGGCGCGCGCGGCCCGACGTCATTCCGCTTGCGCCTGGCGTGAGCGCCGGGCGAACGGCGTCGACGCCGAGGTGCTAAAGGGCTCGCGGCGCCGGCCGGCGCGGGCGTCGGGATGCCAACAGCAGGCATGGCGGGAACCGGCCCCGGTCCAGTCGATCGCCACGGATGGAGCTCGACGCGGTTGGTGATGCGCATGAGGTAGCCATTCCCCGTGGCTTGGAAGTTCAGACTCCCAAACCGGATTTCGAATCCGGCCGGGAGGGAGTTCGAACTGCGCATGGAGTACCTCTGGCCCCTGTAGTCGGTGCGGATCACCATCGTGGCAGTTGTCGGGAAGCAGATCTTCAGTGTGAGGCCCCCTACCTGGCGCGCCAACTGTCGGGGTTCTCTACCACAGGCGGTAAATTTCTATCGACCGCGTGTCGGGCTCAAATGTTAGTGCAGGAGACAACGGGGTTTATACTGGTTCGGGCCTCCGAGGAGTAATACCCTACATCTAGTGTGTTGTAGCCATGTTCCTGAGCCAAGTGTGCTCGTAGTAGGGGTTACAAGCTAGTCGGGAGAGGGAGATCGCTCCCAAGTCTCGGGTGGTGATGTTTGATTGTATGAAAGTTTAACCCTTGTGACTGTTGTTCTCCTCTCCCTTTTATAGTTTCAAGGGGAGGGGCACAAGGGGAAATACAAAGGAGTTACCGTGCTTGGCAGCTGGCACATCTCGTCGTATGTCGCTGTCCGTCAGGGTGCATTGGAGCCGTGTTGCGATGCCTTGTCGGGGAAGCCGTCGCGTGGCCGGGTGGGACTGTTCCCTCTTGGACGCTTGGCCTTCTCCCCGAGTAAATTGGTCTTGTCTTAGTTTGTCTGAGTGCTTGCCTAGCTTGCCACGCCCGAGCCTAAGTCTAGGCTCGTGCACGTCGTAGAGGGTGCTTGAGTGCCTCGGGTTGAGTCTTGCGTGTGGCAGAGCGGGAGATGATGGTGATGTGATGGTTGCGCGGCTTGTCAGACCTGCATTAAGGCTCTTGCCGGGGGCAGGTCGCCTGCATGGCCGCCAGCTGTTGTTTCCGTGTGACATGGAGATTCGCTCCTCCTCACGCATCGGTAGCGTCGCTTGAGTCGTGCGCCCGGGCCCATGCGCTAGTCGGAGGCAGAGACTTGTCGTGCGAGGCGGAAACTTGTCGTGCGAGGGTTCCTCTAGTGGGAAACTAGTCGGAGATGCAGCCGTCTGGCCAAGGACTGGACGTCCTGCTAGTGAGGGTCTTGAGAAAGATCTGCATGCCTTCCCTGAGATGCAGCACCAGGTGAAGGGTGGACTCCTTCTAGATGTTGTAGTCAGCAAGGGTACGACCATCCTTGAGCTGCTTGCCAGTAAACAGTTGACTCCACCTTGAGGGTTGCAGTTTCGCCATTGTTAAGGAGGATAATATTGCCATCAAAGGGGGCCCTAATCCGGGCCCTCGTCAACCGGGCGAAAGGGCTACCTCCAAAGTTGAAGGTTTTCAACCGACAGGCGCACGTGCTTTTGCTGGATAAAGCGCCGGAAGTGCGGTGCGGAATCAGGAAAGCGCCGATTACGTGAAGACCCAGTGGAGAATTCCCAAAATTAGACTAGTACATTCTTGTTTGATTCGTTCCACACAAGGTTAACTTAGAAATGTAAAAAGTTTGTCTCCCTATAAAAGGTTATAGGGGCCGACCAACACTTGTAAAGGGGATCGACTTTTGAGAATTACACTGTTGAGGGTTTACCATTTCAGTCTTTCATGTTCATTACTTGAGCTCTTCATTTCATTGTTCGTGTTAGGCTTTGCCAAAGCACAACAACAGGCATAGTCCTTCACCCGCTGTGCGTCACGGAACATGTTACAGTATAGGTGAGAAACAATGACATATTCATCCCTCAATTCTATCGAACTATGTGGGGGTGTGGCGCTTGACTATAGAAATGATGGTCGTCGAGGAACGCAGAATTGGGTGTCTGTCGATACTATTCGGGAAGCACTAACGAATAAAGGTCCAATGATAGGACGGTCTAGTGGGACACTACCCACTAGGATTCAAATTCTGACGATCGCACCTTTTCATAGGATTTTCTCAGGATCTACTGACGTTATACATTAAGTGGTAAGTGGAGTTTTCGTCAACAACGAGGCGCTAATGGTGACTCCAGGATTCTCCAGATCTCTCAGGTAATCAGTCCTTCAGAGGTGCACATAAGGTAGGGTTTGCATATGTGTGTTCATAGGGGTGAGTGTGCTTGCGTGTTGCCGAGCGTCTGTGTTGTACTGTGTATTTTTTAAAAGTCAAGGTTAAGGTAAGGTGTCACAGATGCGTCGGGGACAACAGTGAAGTTAGAAAGGTGTCTGGGTGACATGGTGGACATGGTCGGAGTGGTGCGAGCACAATTATTAGGCCGAGAAGGCATGGATGACAATGAGGTCAGAGTGGATAACAATGAGATTGGAAAGACACAAGTGATGACAAGTGAGGTCGGGGTGGTGTCTGCACGATAGAAATGACGACGCGGCCTTGGCAGGAGAGTTTAGCCTAATGACGATGTGGTTCGGGAGACACAGACAATGATGGATGAGGTTATGGTGGTGCGAGCGTGACGATGAGGTCAAGAAGCTATGAGAAGAGGTGACAACGCGACTGAGCGGTGAGGCGAGCATTACTTCCCCCGTTTTAACGCACGAACGTAGATGCTAGTTTATATAATATAATGTGCGAAGACAATTAAACAATTTTCTCACCCAATTTAGACCCATCTTACCCCTCACGCCGGACTCATCCCTCATATGTTTTTTATTGTATATGGTGGAAGGACTATGAAGTGTTTTAACGTACGAACATAGATGCTAGTTTATATAATATAATGAGCCAAGACAATTAAACACTTTTCTCACCCAATTCAGACCCATATTACCCCTCACGCCGGACTCATCCGTCATATGTTTTTTATTGTATATGGTGGAAGAACTATGAAGTAAAAAAATCGCAATTTGGAGAGTGTTTCTGACAAAATCGAATTTTTTTTTGTACTCTACGTTTGTCTTACCCACCCACCGTACCCGCATCGGGCCCACACTCAAGTACCCAGCGCCGCGCTCCCCCACACGCCGCCGCCGAGGGTTTGCGCCGGATTCTACCTCCGCGGCCGGTCACCTCCGCCCGCTCGCTGCGCTCGACGCCACCTCCTCCCCGGCGCTCAAGGGCAGGAACCGCAACCCCAGGACCCTGCTCTCCATCTGCAGCACTGCTGTCAGCGGTGGGGTCGCGGATGATTCCCAGAACTGATCCGGCGTTCGCCGCTGTGGCCGTCGACCTGGCGTCCCGCGCGGCGCTTGGGGCCGTGGCGGTCGCGCTCACACACGAAAGCGGCTTCGACGGGCTTCGCGTGGCGGTTCCTGGTGTCAGCGGTCGAGATGGCAACCTCAGCTTCCTCGTCTCCGAGTGGCGCACCGCCGCGCCCCCTGTTCCTCCTCACTGCCACGACCTACTTCTCCAGCGACGTCTTCACCACGCTACACCTCGACGTGGACTACCCATCCGAGGACCTGGCGCGGTGCCTTAACTGGGTCAACGTCGCCGCCTTCGTGCTCCGGCGCCTGAGCCAACACCACGACGGACTTCGACGCGCCGCTCTACGACAGGCGTCTCACTTCTCCGCGAGCTACGACATTGTGTGTTGATTGACACCAGCGTGCCGACGGGCAAGGTGGTGATGGGCATCCTGCTCTACGGCCGCTCGTGGCTCCTACGCAACAAGGCTAATGCCGGCTTCGGCGCTCCTGTCGTCACCGCGGAGCCCAAACAGCGCGGGAGCAACACCACCGGCGTCATGTCCTACGACGTTGAGGTCCAAAGGATCGCCGCTGCCGGCGGCAACGGCAGGCGCACGGCCACCACAGTGTACTACAACGCGTCCGTGGGGTCGTACCTGTCCGTGGGCGACGCCTGGGTCGCCTTCGATGGTGCCATGGCCGAGAAGCTCTCCTTCTCCGTGCGTCGAGGGCTCCTCGGCTACTTCCTCTAGCCGGTGAACTATGACGACGCCAACGTCACACACGGTATCAAGAATAGATTGGTGTCAACGAGGGTCACTCTGATTTCGTAATTCATTCTTCAATTGTCGGGTCACATTCCTTGAAATTGCAGCAAAGGAGGTCTAGATGCAGAACAAGATGTCGTCGAATTGGAGAAATGACACCGGCGTCTGGCAAACGCAGGGGCTGGTGCCACTGGCACTTCCGCTGGCGGGAACGCCTGGATGTAGCGAACATGGTCCCATTTGCCATTTGTTCGAGTTGATTTTAGTGATTCATGCTAACACAAGTAATGGGACTAACCTCATTGTCTAGCATGTCTCTGTAGGCATTCCTAGATCCCATGGATGTTACCACATGTTAACATACCATGCATAAGTTAACATACCATGCCCAAGCTAACATGTCAAGCCACAATTTAACACACCATGGACATGTTAGGTTACTTACAGCAAATTTGAGGACTTAGTATATATTTGGAGGCTATAAGTAATGGCATGTTAAGTATGTTAAGTTGAAGCAAAGATCCAAGTTGAAGACGCAAAGAAAAAGAAAAAGGACACCGTCGGATGAACCGACGGTATCAATATAACAAGCGTCGGTGCAATCGTCGGACGAGTTGGTACACAGGGTCAAACCCTAGGTACCGTCGGATGAACCGACGGTCCATTATTTAGTAGCATCGGACAAGTTGCAGAGGAAGAGCAAGGAAGATAGTAGCATCGGATGATCCAACGGTCTGAGTGGGCACCCCATCGGTCTATCCGACACTCAGTTTGAATTCATACAAAGACGCGCCAAGACAAAGCCTTCAGCACCGGATGATCCGACGCCTTGGACAAGGTGAAGCGTTGGTCTATCCGACGGTCGAGTGGAAGCTAACAGAGGCGACTTGAGCGCGGAGTCTTCAACACCGGATGATTCGACGCAACGTCAGTGCATAGCTGAAGGATCGGATGGCGACTAGAGAGGGGGGAGTGAATAGGAGCCGGTAAAAATTCTTCTCAAAGAACCCGGCCTATACCCTAGACAAATCCTGGTCACACACGAGCGATGGATTGAATCACACACCAACCGCCAAGACAACAAGGTTATGGATCAACCTCAAGTCTTAGGAACGATTCCTTGAAGCACACGCGGAAGCACGAAAGAAGGAGGGAGGAATCGAACCACAGAACAAAGCAGCCAGGCTCTAGCGGACCGTCCGGCCAGGAGGGGCGGATTGTCCGCACGGGCCACGTGGACCGTCCGGGCCGCGCATCGCGGACTGTCCGCACAGGTACGGCGGACCGTCCGGCCCGGGCCGCGGACTGTCCGTTAAAGCCAACAGAACCTCCAGAAGCGAACCCCGAAAAACGGACCGTCCGCGGGGAGCACGCGGACTGTCCGTGAGGCACCCGCGGACTGTCCGCCCGGCACACACGGACCGTCCGAAACCTCGCCCAACCAAAACTCGAAATCACCACGGATCGAAAATGAAGGCGAGCAAGAACACGAAGAACACGCGACCAACACTGTGTCCGCGGACCGTCCGCCAGGCCCTCACGGATCGTCCGCAAGGCACGGACAGAACCAAAAACTGCTCGACCCCGAAAGTCAACACCTCCAATCCATCACCGGATCTCCCAAACGGGAGAAGTTGATGAGGCAAGGGTTTGGGGACATGATAAGCGTCAACCAAGGATGCTATACCCCAAAAATTTTGCCTCCTAACTCCTTAAATCATCGGGAATCGCAGATCCTTTGAACACCACAAAAAACTAGAGCTCCGACCGAGAATCCTTGAATCGAAGTGGTTTCCCGGCATTTGAGGGCACAAGATCAATCCCAAAGATGCACAAGACATCCATCCATATTTCTCTCAAAGAAATCTGGGGAGAACCCCACTCAAATCCGCCGAACCACACCAAGAACAAAGGCACCAAAAACAAGCACGAAAAAGACCACAGAAAACACAACGCCGAATCTTCTATACAAACCGGGAAAGATTCACAAGGTCTAGCATGCCGCCCTAGCATCCATCCCTCTCAACAAATCTCTCATGAAGCTCTCATGCTAGCCTAGAGAAAATGGAGAAGAAAATAGTCTAGGAAAAAGAGAAATGGAAGGAGGGAAATGAAACCCTAAGTCGCGGAGACAGAGAACCATCCACACACACTCATGGCTTATATATCGGGTCCCGCCGGTGTGGTAAATAACTCGACTACCCCTAACTCAACTACTGGCGATACAACCCACGTAGGGGCATTTATGTAATGTTTGTGGGTCTTTCCATCGGACGGCCACGCCTTCGCCGCACCCCGCGTCCTCCCGATGCAAGCCATGCGATCCCGCCGCGTGTCCTCCGCTTCGAAGCTTCCCGACACGCCCGGATCCCGTCTCCGTCGCGTTGGGCCTTCGGACTTGGTTTTGAGGCCCAAACCAAGAAACCGTCCTCCGATGGTTTTGTGGGCAAACCACCAAACCCCGCGTGCTCGGCCTGGCCTCCCGCCAAGCCTCTTGACTCGACCGCTACCGTACACCAGCTCGATCGTCCATGACTTCGTCTTGCTCGTCTCGCCACCATGTGGCCCGCGCCTAGTCCCGCAGTCCACCGGGTCCCTCGAACCGAGCCTACTTGTCTCTCCATCTCCCGGAGGCCCCTCAAGGCTGAAGACCTTTCGCGCCTGTTCTTCACCTGCAACAACATGAACTAGGCCGCGGCCTACACCTCGCGCACCGAGCCAAGAGTTAGTCCAACACCCGTTGTCAATCACTCATCACCGAGGAGCGGTCATCCATCGACCACCGGACGCTCCCCGGTCCTCAATCTCCCCCTTGATGAGTGCATTGACAACACACAACGAGAAATGAAATTCAGAGAAAGAAAGTAAGAAGAAAGAAAAACAAAGAAGCTCAACTCATGACCAAAACCAAGGAAAGGCAAAGAAAGGTCACAAGCCGAGCAAAGCACAGACTCCACACTGAAAACAGCAAGAAAGCTCCCCCTAAACAAATGCAAGCTCCCCCTGAACATGTGGATGCAAAGTTCCAAATTTTAGATGCATTTTTCTGAATTTTTCATTAAGCTCACCTCTTCACCTCTTCTCCCCCTTGTTGACAATGTATGAATTAAGGTGAAAATGCAGGAATGTAAGACAAAGCATATAAACATCTACATGAGCATCTCAAATAGGCCAAATCTAGTGTCAAAGGCTAGAAATGAGACAAAGAGCACAAATATGGATCATAGCATAGTCCAAGCGTTGCCACAAGTAATATATGGAAATATAGGCATGTGACAAAGCAAATTTTCAGATTTGAATAATTATATCAAAAGATGGCTCACTTCAAATGTAGAGGCCTATCCATGTCATATTCTAGCCAAAACACGCATATCATCCAGAGATCATACAAGGATATCAAATTCTCAACAAAAGATCATTGCAAATACCCATAAAGCAAAGCATGTCATGTTAAAGCTCATGAGCAATGTGTCCACTTCGGGGAGACTTCTCCACTGGTGAACATCATGCAACATGTTTTGCACCCATGTGTGGAAGATAAAACATTTTAAGCATAAACATGATGGATGGAGCATTTTTCAAGCATACACACTTCTTTTCAAGATTAATTCATTTCAGGTACATGAAGTGCCTTTGCGGCAAAAAGAAGCTTATGCTCCTCCATGAATGCAACATAGGCTAAACATTCACAATGATATCCGCCGTTGGCCCAAATGCAAGAAAGAGACATCCAAGCACAATCTAAGCATGAAAGGCACATTTAGACCTGACATGGATACACTACTACACATGAGTGGAGCACATTTCATCAAATTTAGTCAAGATTAGCATTTGATTCAAAAAGGCTATATCACAACACATATATTTCAAATATTCCAAGAGCATAGCCTCACATAGCCATTTCTCCACACACATGACCAATATCTCACAAGTAGCCAAAGAAACTCAAATAAGGCATATGAAAGAAGCTCATCATCCTAAAATGCAATATGATACAAATGCAACATGATATATAACAAGATGGCTATCCTACCATGGTTTATACATCAAGCAAAGCATGTATATACATCAAAGTAAACATGATATGATACATATGGTACAAAAGAGATTCCCCCAAGAATCAACTAGAAAGGGCAACAAACCCCAAGTTCCCCCCGCAAGCGCACAAATGTAGCTTGGTCGAGAGGCTTTGTAAAGATGTCTGCAAGCTGATCTTGGGTAGGGACATGACTCAACACAATGGTCCCTTTCTCCACATTGTCTCTCAAGAAATGATACCTCACTTCTATGTGTTTGGTTCTGGAATGAAGCACTGGGTTTTTCGCTACGCTTATGGCACTAGTGCTTTCACAAAGAAGTGGGATCTGGGTGCACTCCTCACCAAAGTCTCTCAAACTGTATGAGATCCACAACAGCTAGGAATAACAACTCGCGGCTGCAACATACTCTGCCTCGGTGGTAGACTAAGCTACACTAGACTGCTTGCGGGAAGACAACGAAACCAACAAGGACCCAAGAAACTGGCAAGAACCAGAAGTAGACTTCCTCTCGACTCGACAACCAGTGAAATTCGCATCAGAAAAACCATGAAGAGAAAGAGTCGAGGAGGAAGAATACCAAAGGCCAAGACCAGGGGCAGACTGTAGGTACCTGAAGATCCTCTTGACGGCCTGTCAATGTGATGTCCTCGGCGAAGCCTGAAAACGAGCGCACAGACACACACTGAACTGTATGTCTGGCCTTGTCACCGTCAAGTAGAGGAGGGAGCCGATCTTGCTCCGGTACTCTCGCTGGTCCACTGGTTCTCCATCCTCGTCCGCATCCAAAGTAGCCGTACTCCCCATGGGTGTCGACATAGGCTTCACATCTTGCATCTGGAACTTCCCCAGCATGTCTTTCGTGTACTTGGTCTGATGTACAAATGTTCCGTCCTTCACTTGCTTGATCTGCAACCCGAGAAAGTACTGCAACTCACCCATCATGCTCATCTCGAATTCCCTGCTCATCTCATCTGCAAACTTGGCAACAAGGTTATGTGACGAGCCACCAAAGACAATATCATCCACGTATATCTCCACAATCAACAAGTCATTCCCATGCTTGAGGAGAAACAAGGTCCTATCCACGGTACCCATCACAAACCTTCTGCTCACCAGGAAACCTCTCAATCTCCCATACCAAGCCCGGGCGCCCGTTTCCAACCCATACGCAGCCCTTTTCAACCTATACACCCCGTGTGGATACTTCTCACTCTCGAACCTCGGTGGTCGCTTCACATACACCTCCTCCTCTATGACCCCATTCAGAAAAGCACTCTTCACATCCATTTGAAACAACTTGAACCCTTTAGCCACGGCAAAGGCTAGAAGGATTCGAATTGCCTCAAGACGGGCCATAGGAGCAAAGGTCTCCTTATAGTCGATCCCCTCCTTCTGACTATATCCCTGAGCAACAAGTCTGGACTTGTTCCTCACAACCATCCCATTCTCACCCTCTTTGTTCTTCCAAACCCATTTGGTTCCTATAGGATGGCAATTTGGAGGTGGTTCAACTAACTCCCACACTTGGTTCCTCTCAAACTTTTCCAACTCCTCATGCATAGAATTGACCCAGTTTGCATCAGATAAAGCGTGTCCAATGTCCTTGGGCTCAAAGGAGGCAACAAATGCAGCATGAGTGAAATGAGAGGAATTTCTAGACCTTGACCGCGTGGTACGTTCGTCGATGTCCCCAATGATCCTCGATAGGGGATGCACTTCTTGAATCCGCCGGGGAGCCTCACGCCTCGAGACTACCTCCCCCTCAACTTCAGCTTCTCTCGCCTGGTCCTCTTGTATCACCGTCGTTGTCCATGAAGTAGACGGTCCACCCTCCGTAGTGGTCGTAGGGGAAGTAGTGGGTACACACTCAGCTTTAGGCGCATGGTTCTCTCCATCATCATCTCCAGCTTCATCCTTCTCCTCTTCAAAGAGGTCCTCACCATCTCTTCATCACCTACACATTCAAAGAGGTACATGGTATTGTCTCGTCGAAGGTTACCTCGCAAGTCTCCATGATTTTGTTAGTCTCAAGGTTAAGCACCCTATAGGCTCTAGAATGGTTAGCATATCCAAAGAAAATCCCATCACTAGACCTAGCCTCAAACTTGTCGAGTTTTCCCTTCTTAAGAATGAAGCACTTGCAGCCAAAAACTCGGAAATGACTCACCTTGGGTGCCCGACCATGCATCAGCTCATAACAGGTCTTCCTCTTGAAAGCTCGCAATAAAATCCTGTTGGAGACATGACAGGTCGTATTGACCGCCTCAGCCCAATACCTCCTAGGAGTCCTGTGCTCATCGAGCATCGTCCTAGCCATCTCACAAAGAGTCCGATTTTTCCTTTCCACAACTCCATTTTGAGGGGGCATAAAAGGGGTCGAATACTGATGTTCAAGACCTAGATCACGACAGAAGGCATCAAAACGAGAGTTCTTGAACTCTGAGCCATTATCACTGCGGATAGCTCGAATAGCATTCCCATGCCTCTCGTTCTTCAACCTCACGATCAGATCTCGAACAAAACCAAATGTCTCACTTTTGTCCTCCAAGAAAAACACCCAGGCATAGCGAGAGTAATCGTCCACCACAACAAGGACATACCACTTCCCACCCACCGAGCGAACTCGAGCTGGCCCAACAAGGTCCATATGCAACAGCTCTGTCGGACGCTCGGTCATGACATCGGTCAGGGGTGGATGGGGAGTGGCTACCATCTTGCCATGCCTACACGGAGCACAAACCAAATCCTTCTCAAGCTTCAACCTCGGCAATCCTCGGACAAGGTCAAGACCACTCAAGTGGGAAACCAAATCAAAGCTCAAGTGACCCAACCGCCTATGCCATTTCCACAAATCAGAAGAAGGACCGGCCATCAAACAGCGAGCAGGACCCAAAGAACGAGAGAAATCAGCCCTGAAAATCTGACCCTCGGGATGATCATACAAACAAGATTACCTTGAGTGTCAAGCAAACGAGACTCGCCAGACTTGAAACGCACCTCAAAGCCTTCATCAAGAAACTGAGAAACCGAAAGAAAATTGAAACCCAAAGACTTCACGAGAGCAACCCTCTTCAACGTTACCTTGTCACTCACATGCACTACACCCTCAGAAATCACCCTTCCTCGTCCATTGTCCCCAAAAGTGATGTACATCTTTTCCTTCACTGGGGTGAGGCTGGAGAACCACTTCTTATCTCCGGTCATGTGTCGGGAACATCCGGAGTCGATCAACCAAATGTTCTCCAAGCCTCCCCGCCCGTAGTCGAAACAAGAACGAGAATGAGCCAACGACTCGACAACGGGGTTAGCACAAAGAAAGTTGAACCGGTGTCGAGCCATCGCTCAAAAGAGGGGTTAGCAAACATCATTCCCTTGCCACCAAACTTCCCATGTCCCATGGAAGGAGTACGAGCACCACGAGGGGGAAAACGTGGTCCGTAGTTCCTCTGGAACCCAAAGTTGCGATCATCTCCCCTAAACCCGTATTGAGGACGAGTAGGGGGACGTCCAAAGAAACCACCGCGAGCCCGACCAAACCTCTCACCGGCAAGACGCACACCATCATCTCTCCTATCAAACCTCTCACCACCACCTCTCCGTGGGAACCTACCCGTCGGGGACCGCCCTAGGGGTCCCCTTAAACAATGGGGGAACCCTCACTTAAATCCTCGCATCGAAATAAGCTAAGCCTAACAATGCAGAAACTAACCATGCGGGGCATGGCCCATGCGGCAGACTCGGAGGCCCACCAAGACGGCCCGTCCGGGAAGACCCCTCGAGCGAGCTCCGCCTCGCCCGAGGGCACGCTCCTCCTCGAGCGGCTCCGCCCCGTTCGAGGGGCAACCCCCTCCTCGAACGGACTCCGCCCCGTTCGAGGGGCGACCCTTCCCTCGAGCGGTCCCGCCCCGCTCGAGGGCTCGCACCCCCTCGAGCGAGTCCCGTCTCGCTCGAGGGTCCGCTCCGCCCTGGGCCGGGGCCCGCCACGCTCACGGGCGCCCCGCGCGCGTGCGCCGGCCCCGTACTTGGGCATTTAACGCCCCGACGCCGCGGGCGGCGCCATCATGCGCCCGGGCTCACGCCCCGGTGCCGCCGCACCAACTCCCCGGGGAGGAGCCCATCCCCGCCACCGTGGGATGGACCGCGCGCGGTACGGCCGGTGTCGGTCCCATGACACCGCGCGCCCACTACCGTACGGCTAACGCGCCCCGACCCTCGAAAGGGGGCCGGGGCACACCCTCGATCCACTTTCACGTGACTGCGCAGATAGGTGGGGAGCGCTAGGCCGGTGGATGGCCATCCCGGCCACCGTAGGCGCGCGGCCGCCGTACCCACGCGTGCGGGCGCACGCCCGACTCCGCGGCGCACGCCGGCACCTGCAAGAACCACTCCACTACCGCGAGCCCATTGGGAAGGAACGCCGTTCGCCCGCTCCCGTACCCCGTACCGCTCATCATCGCACCTCCCTCGAAGCCTATCAGAGGACGCCATCGCCATCTGCCGCCTCCTACCCTCGAACCGCCACTGTTCGGGTACAAGGTAGGCCATCATGGCCGGATCGCGGCGAAGAATCGTCCGGACGGCCGCCCACTCTACGCCGTAGCGCGACGTGCTCCCTCACGTAGCTAGGTAGCGCGGCGTGCATGTAACCCGTCGCCCCCTTGGCCTATAAAAGGGGAGGCGAGCCCCCGCCCGCGGGGAGACAAGGTTCGGGGGGAACGAATTCAAAGAAACACAACACGCCGTGCACTCACTCTCTCATTCTCCCACAACATCTCCAGCCACTCTCCCGGGGACTTGGAAGCTACGCTTCCTCTCCCGCCACGCTTGTACTTGCCCCACTACAAGCACCCCGTGCCGAGCAATATAGTGCCACGAGCACGCCCCCTCGCGGGACATACGGCCCCTTCGGCGGGAACCGGGATAAAACCTTGTGTCATTTGTTGCTTGGCATCGACCATTGAGGGATAGACCTAGGCGTTATCTCGGTTAGTGTCGGGACCATATTCCGCACCGACGCTGGCGCCCACCGTGGGGCAAACGAGCGCCTAAGGTCATTTCGCTAAATCCCTCCATGGTGATTCGCACCGAGTACCGTACTACCCGCTACAACATGGGTAGCTCGGACCCTCTCCCGCCGGTTCGAGATCCGCTTCGGAGACTTGAACTTCCGGGCCACGGGGAACGGCTATCTCATGCGCCTCACTAATCGTGAGGAGCTTCGCGCGCAGCCGTGAGGCCGGGATTGCTCGGTCTCCGCCGCACGCACAACACCGCGCGGGCGCCCGCGGCACGGATGCCGCGGGTCCGTTGATGCCGCGACGCCGTCGTCGCTCCGGGCCGCGCTCACGCCGCGCGCGGTCCGAGCGGCGCAGCGCGCGCGCCGCCGCCCAACGCGGTGCGCCCACCATCACAACGCCCGCCACCGCCCCGGTGGGACCGCGTGCGGCCTCGGGACCGCGCATCCCCATCGGGCTGCGTGGCGCCACGATGGCCCATAACGCCAACGTGAACACGACGATGCGCCGGGTTCCGCCTGGCCGCCACGTCTTCGTCGCGGGGATCCCGCACCTCGCCAGCGAGAAGAGTCGTCCCCGGGCTCCGTCGACACGATGCCACCCGCCAACCGCCACGGGTACGCGGAGTGGGGACTTCTCCGGCGTGCCGGACCCGGGCCGCGTTCGGGCGCTTCCTCGACGCCACGGACTGCAGGTTTGGCCGCTCCGACGACTCCAAAGCACCGGGAGCTACGACCCCACGCGGGAGTGTTGCGCCGTCATCACCAACGACCCGGCCAACGCCGCCGGTGCGGCGGGCGCCGGAGACGGGGGAAGTCACGCCCGCCCTGGGGATCGCCACGCGCCTCGCCGCGGGGCCGAGCGCTCCCGCCGGGGCCGACGTCGACGCACGGCCGGCCCAAGCCCGCGAGCTCGAGGCCAAGCTGGCGGAGGAGTACGGACAGTGCGGCTACTCCGCGCCTCGATGGCAGGGGAGGCCTCTCGCGCGCGCGAACGCGCGCGGAGCCGGGCCGACGGAGTCCGTGACCGCCTCAACCCCGTCCCCAACGTCGACAATGCGGATACTCCGCCACGGGCGAGCCAAAAGCTCATCGCCGCCGCGACGTTGCTACGCGCCATGCCGGCACCATCGACCCCCGAGGCTCGAGACATGCACCGCGAGGTGCAGACTCTCCTTGAGCAAGCGGCCGTCCAGCAGGCGGAGAGCTCAGCCTCGCGCATCCGCCAACAGGGGGACGCACGGGGTGATGATCCTGCACCAGGGGGCGAACCCTCGGTGCACGTAGGTCAACCTGCTGACCAGGGACGCACGCCGGCCAAGGAACGGCTCCTCGACACGCGCCGGCGCCGGATGGCGATGCCCGCAACGTCATCAACGCCGGGCGCACCGGAAGAAGCGCGACGCGCGAGCGGCTAGAGGCTACCACCCTCGAAGGGGTGGGCGCTACGACGGCGGTGAGGATCGCTCCCCGACACCGGAGCCCCCGGCACCCGTGTGTTCAGCCGGGAGATCCGCACGCGCGGCGTTCCCCCGCCGCTTCCGTCGCCCTCGACGATCGTCAAATACAACGGGGAGACGGACCCTCGTGTCTGGCTCAACGACTACCGCCTAGCTTGTCGGTGGGCGGGGCCACCAACGACGAAGTAATCATCCGCAACTTGCCCCTGCATCTGGGCGACGCGGCCCGACATGGCTCGAGCACTTGCCCGCCACCCGGATCCATAGCCGGGACGATCTAGTCCACACCTTCGTGGGCAACTTCCGGGGGCACGTACGTGCGCCACGGGAACTCCTCGGGATCCGCGCTCCCGCACGCGCGGCCGGCGAATCGCTACGGGACTTCATACGGCGCTTCTCCAAGCGCCGCACGAGCTCCCCGCCGTGGCACAATCCGAGATCGTACACGCGTTCCTCGAGGGCACCACGTGCCGAGACCTTGTGCGCGAGCTAGGGACGCAGCCCGCCCACGGACTCGAACGAGCCGTTCGACATTGCCACCCGCTTCGCCTCCGGGAGAGGAGGCCGTGGGGGCAATCTTCGACGGCAAGAAGGGCAAGCGCTCCGAGGACACGCCCGCGGAGGGCGGCGGGTCCAAGGAGCCGCGCCGCAACGACAAGCGGGGCAAGAAGGGGAAGAAGGCCGCGCCGCGAGGCACGCGAGCAGGGGCGCAATGGCGGCAACGCCGAGGCCCTCGCCGTTGACCCGCCCGACGGGCCCTCGACCGGCTCCTCGAGGCCCGGGGGTGTTCGACGACATGATGAAGAAGCCATGCCCCTACCACAAGACCCCCGTGAACCACACTCTTGAGCAAGGCGACATGCTCAAGAAGTTCTATGGCCGTGCCGCCGCGAAGGAGGCAAGAGGCCAAGAAGGATGGGGGCGATGGCGACGCGGGTGGTTTCCCCCGCCGTCGAAAATGTGTTCCTCATCTTTGGGGGACCCACCGTCGACATGTCGACCCGCAACGCAAGAAGGAGCGGCACGAAGTCCTCGCCGCAAGAGGGCACCTCGGGCCTTTCTCAACCGGTCGAAGGATGCCATCACCTTTAGCCGGGACGATCACCCAAACCGCATCCCGAACCCGGCCAAGTACCCACTGGTGGTCGATCCCATCATTGGGAACGCCCGGTTTTCAAAGGTCCTTATGGACGGAGGCGGCAGCCTCAATATCCTCTTCGCGCATACATTGCGCCTCGATGGGGATCGGGCCGGACTGGGGTGCGGCCCGGAAGACGAAGCCGTTTCACGGCATCGCGCCCGGCAAGGGGTTCAACCCCTTGGGCGCATCGATCCGCCCGTCCGGTTTGGGACCCCCAAGAATTTCCGCAAGGAAACCCTCACCTTCGAGGTGGTGGGATTCAAAGGGGCCTACCATGCCATCCTTGGGCGACCATGCTATGCCAAGTTCATGGTGGTCCCCAACTACACGTATCTGAAGATGAAGATGCCAGGTCCAAATGGCGTCATCACCGTCGGGTCATCGATCGAGCATGCATTCGACTGCGACGTCGAGTGCGTGGAACATGCAGAGGCACTAGCGCTGGATGAAGCGCTGGTGAACACACTGGAGAAGATGGTCAACGACGACCTCAGCTCCACCACCAAGCACGTCGGCACCTTCGAGGCCGCCGAGCAAACCAAAGGGGTCCCCCTCGACCCGTCGGCCCCCGAGGGCAAGGCATTGAAGGTCGGCTCGACCCTCGATCCTAAATAGGAAGCAAGTGCTCGTCGACTTCCTCCGCACCAACGCCGACGTCTTCGCGTGGAGCCCCTCGGACATGCCGTGCATCCCGAGGGAGGTCGCCGAGCACTCCCTTGATATCCTCGCCCAACGCTCGCGCCGTGCAGCGGCGGCGGGCCGCGCCGCTTCGACGAGGAGCGGCGACGGGCGATCGGAGCGGAGCCGCGGAAGCTCGCTCGAGGCCGGGTTCATCAAGGAAGTGTTTCACCCTACGTGGCTAGCTAATCCCGTGCTTGTAAAAAAGAAAAATGGGAAGTGGAGGATGTGCATAGACTACACTAGTCTCAATAAAGCGTGTCCAAAAGTTCCCTTTCCTTTGCCACGTATAGATCAAATCATTGATTCTACGGCCGGGTGTGAACTACTCGTTTCCTCGATGCCTACTCGGGATATCACCAAATAAAAATGAAGGAGTCCGACCAGCTCGCGACTTCGTTCATCACACCGTTCGGGACGTTCTGTTACGTCACGATGCCTTTTGGTCTCAGAAACGCGGGCACAACATATCAGCGCTGCATGCAGCACGTTTTTGGGGACCATATCGGGCGGACGGTCGAGGCTTACGTAGACGACATCGTCGTCAAGACCAGGAAGGCGGACGACCTGGTTAGCGATCTTGGCATCGCGTTCAGCTGCCTACGGGCAAGCGGGGTCAAGCTAAACCCTGAAAAATGTGTCTTTGGAGTGCCGCGGGGCATGCTCATAGGGTACATCGTCTCCCAGCGAGGAATCGAGGCCAACCCTGAAAAGGTCGCGGCCCTCGAGCGAATGGGTCCAATTCGGGACCTCAAAGGGGTGCAGAAGGTGTTGGGATGCCTCGCCGCCTTAAGCCACTTCGTCTCGAGGCTCGGTGAGAAGGGCCCGCCCCTCTACCGGCCGCTCAAGAAGCACGAGCGCTTCTCTTGGACCGCCGAGGCCCGGGAAGCGCTCGACAAGCCGAAAGGCGTCTCGACGCACGCCCCAATCCTTACGCCGCCGCGAGACGGCGAACCCCTCCGGCTCTACGTGGCCGCAACCACCCGGGTGGTCGGCGCCGTAATCGTCGTGGAGCGCACGGAGGAAGGGCATGCATTGCCGTGCGCAGGCCGGTCTACTACATCGGCGAAGTCCCGTCGGACACGAAGACGCGATACCCACAGTGTCCGAAGCCGTTGTACGCGGTAGTCCTCGCCGCGGCGCAAGCTTCGCCACTACTTCGAGGCCCACCCCCGTTACGGTGGTCTCCTCCTTCCCGCTAGGAGAGATCATTCGCAACCCCCGACGCGGCGAGCAGAATTGCCAAGTGGTCCGTGGAGTTGATGGGCGAGACGCTAGCCTACGCTCCGCGCAAGGCCATCAAATCGCAAATCTTAGCCGATTTCGTCGGCCGAGTGGACGGACACGCACTGCCGCCCCTCGCATTCAAGTAGAGGCCGGACTCTGTTCTTCGACGGCTCGGTGATGAAGACAGGAGCGGGCGCGGGCCTGCTCTTCGTGTCACCCCTCGGGGAACACATGCGCTACGCAGTGCGCCTCCACTTCCCCGCTTCCAACAATATGGCGGAATACGAGGCCCTTCTCTGCGGCCTCAAAATCGCCATTGAGTTGGGCATCAAGCGCCTCGACGTGCGAGGGGATTCGCAGCTCGTGATCGATCAAGTCATGAAGAACGCGAACTGCCACGACGACAAGATGGAGGCTTACTGTAAAGCCGTGCGGGCCCTCGAAGACAAATTCTACGGCATCGAGCTTAATCATGTACCCCGCCGGTACAACGAGGAAGCAGATGAGTTGGCAAAAATCGCGTCCGGGCGGATCACCGTTCCCCCGAACGTTTTCGCGCGCGACGTAGCACGGCCCTCGGTCACCTTCGAGCCCTACCCCTCGAGCGACGGCGGACCCTCGGGGGCTCCCTCGAACCCAGCGGGTGCGGAGCCCATGGAAGAGGACCCCTCGAACGAGGCGTACGTGCTCTCCCTTCTCGAGGGGTACGGCTCCCACGAGGCTCGTCGCGATGGACATCGAACCGGCTCCCGTCCAGGCGGGTGGCGGGAGAAGTACATCGCCCGGATTGCTCGAGGGGAACTCCCCGAAGACCGGCCGCGGCCGGGCGCATCGCCGGGGATGGCCAAGTCATTCACCCTCGTCGACGGCGAGCTGTACAAGCGCGCCGCGTCAGGCATCCTCCAGCGATGTATACCCATCCCCGAGGGGCGCGAGCTCCTACGGGACATCCACGCGGGAATCTGTGGCCACCACGCCGCGCCACGCACCCTCGTTGGCAACGCGTTCCGCCAGGGCTTCTACTGGCCTACCGCGGTCACGGATGCCAGTGAAATTGTGCGCACCTGCGAAGGTTGCCAGTTCTACGCCCGCAAATCCAACTTGCCTGCTCACGCCCTGCAAACAATCCCCGTCACATGGCCGTTCGCTGTGTGGGGGTTGGACATCGTCGGGCCCCTACGAAAGGCGCCGGGGGCTTCACCCACCGCTTGTCGCGATTGACAAATTCTCCAAGTGGGTGGAGGTGCGCCCCATTACGAATTTGAAGGCTGAGCAGGCGGTCACGTTCTTCACCGACATCGTCTACCGCTTTGGAGTGCCAAACTCCATCATCACGGACAACGGGTCCCGGCTCACGGGTCGGAAGTTCTTGGAGTTCTCGCGACAAGTTCCACATCCGCGTGGATTGGGCAGCTGTGGCGCACCCACAGACCAACGGCCAAGTGGAGCGTGCCAACGGCATGATTCTGCAAGGCCTCAAGCCCCGAATTTTCGACCAACTCAACAAATACGGCCGGAAATGGCTCCAAGAACTACCAGCGGTCGTGTGGAGCCTAAGGACAACCCCAAGCGAGCCACCGGGTTCACCCCGTTTTCCCGGTCCATGGCGCGGAGGCCGTCCTCCCCACGGACCCGGAATATGGGTCGCCCGAGATTCGAGGCTACGACGAAGAGGCTAACCGGCCGAGCCCGCGAGGACTCACCGGACCAGCTAGACGAAGTATGCCTCGTGGCGTTGATGCACTCCGCAAGGTATCAACGAGCCCCTACGACGCTACCAAGCACGCAAGATACGTCGCGGGGATTTCGGCGAAGGGGATCTAGTCCTAAGGCTACGCCAAGACAACCGAGGGCGCCACAAGCTATCGCCCCCATGGGAGGGACCCTACGTCGTGGTGAAGGTGCTCAAGCCGGCACGTACAAGCCGGCCAACGAGGACGGCGAAGAACTTACCAACGCTTGGAACATCCAACGGCTACGTCGCTTCTACCCTTAGCTAGGATTTCCAAGTATTTTCTCGTTGTAAAAACGCATGGCCAACACCCCAGTTGGCGTCACCCGTGTAAATACTCCAAGTCTAATAAAAGGGCAACTCGGCTTTCCCCTGAAACCCAAGTTACCCTCGGGGGCTGCGGGGGGGGCACCCCCCCCCCCCAAATGGTCCCATTTTTTCGCGCAAAAGACGTAACAACACGCGCTAAGTTTGTTTCCTACTTCAACCTCGAGCCATGATTCGAACGGGCGTAGGTGGCACGGCGGAAGGAGCGTGCGAGCCGAGAGACGGCCTACGCCGCGTGGCTATGGCCCGTCTCTCTCGCCTCCAACCCGGCGGGCCCCCCGCGAAAAACGAACTCCCCTAACTAGAATCTACTCGAGAAGAAGGAGAAACAAAAGGCGTAATAAGCAAACAACTTCATTTACAAAGAATCGCTTATGTTCACAAGACGACTTGTTTATTTACAAAAAGGCCACGAGGCCGGAATTCGATACTCATGAACAAAAAACGGGCCTAGCGCCCGGATGCTTTCGGGCGGGTGGAGCGACAGACATTGGCGGCGTCCGGGAAGAGGAATTCTTCGAAGGCCTCGGCGAGCGACCCAGCGGCGTCAGCAGCAAGCGCGTCCGCACGCTCCATGGCCACCTCGTCCTCGACGCCCTCGGGCACGATATAGCCCTCCGCCAACGCCTCAAGGTTGACCTCGTAGTGGGATCGCACCACTCCGAGGGCCTTCCGGACGCCTAGGTGCAACGCCCGGCGCATCCGCTCCGTGACGTGGCCGCCTAGGGCGCGCGGGCGGCCGGCCGGCCGAGCCGCCGGCCCGGGCCTCGCCTTCCTCGACGACGCGGCAAGTCTCGAGGGCCGCGTCACGCAGCCCTCCCTGCAGCCTCCCGCTCGAGGAGTTGTAGGAAGCCCTGCGCAGGCCTCGGCCCGCCCCGGCAGCCGTGCCCCAAGGCAAAGTGCGCAAGCCCGGAATCATCAAGACGACAAGAAATCAGAAAGGGAGAAGCGAACCCTCTAAAGCAAAAAAACCAACAAACAAGAGTCGAAAAGTCTCACCCTCGACTTGCTTCCTCTCCAGACTGAGGTCGCGGCGTGCGGACTCGAGCTCCGACTCGAGACGCCGGACCGGCCTCGCCTTGCTCACGGAGGGCCGGCCCCGGGCCGGCATTGTCGATGCCGAGCGAGAGCGCTTCATCCTCAACCTTGGAGAATGCGACGTTCCGCTCCTCCGGCCGACTTCTCCGCCGCTCGCGAGCAACGCGCTCCCCGCTCCGGCGCCGTTCGGGCGTCGCCGAGGGCGGCCCGCTCTTGCCGGAGCCGCCTCTCCCCCCCCCGGCGGGCGACGCGCTCCTCGCCGGAGCCGCTCCTCGCCGACGGCGAGGGCCGGCGCCTTGGCGTCGAGGGCGGCCTTCGTGTCGTCGGCCTCCTTGGCGCGCCCGCTCCCGCCCGCGCGCCCGCTCCTCGCCGGCGCGCCGCCGCTCGCGCCCCCTCGAGCGACGCACGGAGCTCTCGGGTCTCGGCGCGAGCGGTGGCCACCTCCGCCTCCCGGCTGGCGGCCGCCGTCCGCGTCTTGTCCGTGTCCTCGCGCGCGTTCCACGCCGCCTCGTCGCGATCGACGAGGGCCGCGCGGATCCGCTCGAGACTCGAGTGACGCGCCGCGTCCCCGCCTCGAGCTCTCGGAAGCACGCCGCACCACGCCATCGCCCGGCACACCCGGCCCGACCGTCCGGCGTCCCGAGAGCATCCGCAAGCGCGTCGAAAGCGCTGCATCGCTCCCGGAGCCGGCGGGCCTCGGCGTTCACCCTCGGTCGAACGCGTCGTATTTCTCAGGGGGCGCGGCGCTCGAGCCCCCGGCGTACACACATCGAATCTCGTAAGTGCCAAGGCTTGAATGCGGCACACGAAAACGAAAAAGGAAGAGAGACGAGCAACCGCGGCTCACCTGGAAGACAAGCCGGGCCGGGCCGCCGTGGACCCGCGCCGCCTCGTTCAACGCACGGTTGAGCGTGGCGCCGTGGTTCCGAGCTCGCCCTGCAGCTCCTCGCTCCCCCCCCGGCGTCGGCAAACGCAGGGGGATCCCTCCACGGCCCCCCCCCCACCACCGGGCGGGGCGACCGGCGTGGGAGGACGAGGCCTCGGCATCCCGGGGGTCGGGGGAGTTCGTGGGCCGCCCAGCCCACCGGTTCCACCCGGGCGGCGGGGAGTCATCCGAGAGCTCCACCACCTCCGCCCGGAGACCGCCGGCGAGCGAGCCGCTTGCCCCGCCTCTCGCCGCACCTCCACCGCGCCTCGCCGGCCACGGCACCCGTTGTGGCGCCGTGGCCGCCGCCTCCCGCCGTGCCGCCGCATCCGCGGCGCTCCCGCAAGGTGCGCCCGCTCCGCCTCCTCCGCAAGGGGCCGCCACCGCGGCGACACCTCCACCGTGGCCACCGCCGCGGCCCGCGCCTCCATGGCGACCGGCGCCGGCCGCCCCCGCGACCTCTAGCCGCGCCGCGGCGAGCCGATCCGCCGCCGGGGCCTCGAGACCCCGGGCCCGGCCTTGCGAGCTCGTGCCCGCCGCCGCGCTTGTCCCCGGCGCGACCCCCTCGACGAACGCCGCCGGTGGGGATCGACGCGTCCGTCCCCGGGAAGCACCTTGGCTCTGCAAGAGGAGGAACGGTGGGCACCGCCCGCGCGTACACGAACGGGGGGTTAGAGCATCTAATCACCGGAAAACTAAAACCAAACGAGGGAAGACAAAGCTCCTTACCTCGCGGAGGAAAAGGCCCGCTTCCTTTTCCTCGAAGCCTCCGCGGACGAGGCCGCGCGCGGCCGGCCGTGCTCGCCGCAGCGCCTCCCCGACGGCGCGCAGCCGCACGCACGGGCACGCCCGCCCCGCACGTGGGCGCGCCCAATGCCGCACCCCCCGAAGAAGCCACCGCGCGCGGGGGCACGCTCGCCCGCGCGCGTGCACGCCCGCCGACGTGCCCCGCGACGACGACGCCGCGCGCGCGCGACGCGCCCCTCCCGCCGCGCGCGGGCACGCTTGACGCGCGCGCAGCACGTCCGCGCCGCGCGCCTCCGTGGCGCGCGCGCGGCACCTCCGCGGCGCGTGCCGCTCCCGACGACGATTGCCCGGCGACAGGGCGCCGTGCGCCCGCCCCAGCAAAGCCGCCCCCGACGCCGCGCGGTTCCGCGACGGGGGCGCAGTCGCCACCGTCCGAGGGGCCCTCCCCCTCGTACTCTTCCTCCTCGTCCTCGCTCCGAGGACGAGGGCTCCTCGATGTCCGGGGAGGAGAGCCCCGCCTCCTCCCGCCGCCGCACTCCGCGGACCGTGCGTCGCGCGCGCGCTTGGCGCCGCCCGCGTGCTCCCTCTTGCGCGCCGCTCGCTCCTCGCTCGCTCCCGCCGCGCCGCCCGCCGAGCGCACGGGAGTCGGGGGTGGGTGGAACGGACTTGGCGGCGTTGAACCGCACCACCGCGCGCAAGAGCAACAATGGCGCATCGTGAAACGGAAGCAAGAACAAGGACTAAAACAAAATCAAAAACCACACTCACCAACGGGCCGGTGGGGAGCATCTCGATGTCCCACGGGGTCCGACCCGCGGGTGGCGCGTCCCGTGTCGACGGCGCTCCGCGCCCGGGTGAGCGCGTACGGCCGCTCCAGCGGCGTCGGGAGCATCCGCGATCTCGCCACGTCAACGGGGTTGGCCGCCTCTGTCATCTCAAAGATGCAGAGCGGCCTCTCCATCAACGGCACGATTCGCCGGTGATGAAGGAAGGCGAGGACGCCCATCGCGTTGAGCCCTTCCTTCGCCAGCCGCCGCAGGGCGGCAAGGACGGACTCTTGCCGCGCCCGATGATTGGCCGTAGGCAACCCGTAGCCCCAGGAGTCCGGCCTCTTCTTGAACACCCGGCCGGTGTAGGGAGGGAGGCCGGGCTCGGCGTTGCGCAGGTAAAACCATCCCCGCTCCCAGCCGGCGTTGTTCGTCGTCATGGTGCAGGGGATGTAGAAATCCTTGAGTTGCCCCCGCAGGGCAAGCGACATCCCGCCGGCGCGCACCGCGCGGCGGGTCCTCGGCTCCGACGTGGGCCGCGTGACTAGCTCCCCGCGGAAGAGGTGTACCCAGAGCTCCCAATTGACTGGGATCCCCAGGTACCTTTTCGCGACGCCCACGAACGTGGCCGCCTGCGAGATAGCGTTGGGGGCGAAGTTGTGCAGCCTCCACCCCGTAGTAGTGGCACATTGCCCGCATGAAGGTGCTCGCCGGCGCGTTGAAGCCGCGCTCGTGGTAGCGGAGGAAGCTCACCACATAGCCCTCCGGCGGGTTGGGCTCGAGGTGCGTCGCAGCGGCACGATCCACTCCGCCGGCGCCCTTCTTCGTTGGCCGACAGCTGGCCGGCGGCGACCAACTCGCCAAGGGCGAGCTGGGTCACGGTCGACCTCTCCCAGGCGTACGGCTCCAGGATCCTGATCGGAAGCTGAGGCGGCGCCATGAGGGGGGACGAGCGAATGCGAAGGCGAAGAACAAGGAAACGAGGAAAAGGCTCTTAGCAAGCAAGCCCGCGCGATGGCAAGAGCAGGACGAAGGCGAAGGGACGAGAGATTGAAAACGGTGAGAAGCCAAGGTAAAAAACCGCCGTCCCTTCCTCCCCGCAGTTTTATAGGCAACGGGCGAGTTCTCCGGAGCGGACGCCCCGCCAGCATTAACTGCAGGAATCTTTCCATCGCGTCGACGGGCGGGCCCCCACCACGACCGCGGCCGGCTCCGACACCGCAGGCGGGTCATCATTACGGCGAGGAACGGCCGCGACCGAGGCAAAACCGTCACATCCGCCCGCCGCGCCGCCCACTACGCGCGCGCGCGCGCCGCGCGCCGCCTAAAAAGGCGCGCCCGCGCGCGCAAAACAGCCGGCCACGACCGCAAGGCAATTAAATGCCCGGCCCCTTGCCAAGCAAGGAGAGCCCTCGAGCGAGGCGAATCCTCGGCTCGAGACAAAGGCGACCCTCGATGGGATGACAAGCGTGAGAAGGTCGCCCGGACCTCGCTCGATGTAGAGCGGACCACCACGGCACCCATGCCACGTAGGACCCTCGAGCGGCATGACCCTCAACTCGAAACAAGGCGACCCTCGTTGGGATATCGCCGTGAGAAGGTCTTCCGGACCCGCTCGACGTAGAGCGGACCACCGCGGCACCCATGCCACGTAGGACCCTCGAGCGGCATGAACCCCAACTCGAAACAATGTCAACCCTCTAAAAGAAGGCACGCGCGTAAGAGGATCGCCTGTGTCACGCTTGAAATAGAGCGACACCGAAAGCACTCATGCCGCGCCGTGCCGCCAACAAGCACCTCGAGGGCCGGCACGTCCGTACCCCTCGACGGCCGCAAACGTGAAAAGACGGGGCTGTCCATGCACGGCCCCGCACGGCCCACCGATCGAGGTTCGAAGCCCGACCCTCGACGGGTTCGAACAGCGCCCCGGATCACGCAGTTAGGGACGACGAGGGCACGCGCATCCGAGCCGTTCCTCGAGCCCGTCGGCTCGAGGGTGCCCCACATGTCGTGTTCGAGAGCCGCCGAGGGCGGCCTAGCGGGGGGATCCCACCGAGGGAGAGCTTCCGCGCCCTCGGTCCCTAGCGAACGGGACCGAGCCCCACCTAGCAAACCCACGCAAGCGCTTCCATGGACGTGTCTCCGACCGCGCGGCCTCACCCTTATCGAACGGGGCATGGACGTCCACTTGAACCACCCGCTAGCGCCTCGATGAGGAATCCGCGATTCGCGACCCGCTCGATGGGAGTCGTGGAAACCTCACCCTCCGTCCCGCGGAGGACGGCGAGGGCGCGATAAAAAACAAGTCGTCGGGCTCGACCCGATCGCCTCGAACGGTGCCAAGGCTCGGGGGCTTGACGCACGGCTCACACCTCCTTGAAATTGCACCCGCCGGAGACAAAGGATGGGGGAGCGTGCACCCCCGATGCCGCTGAAATACCGCCGATGCCGGTTGGCATATGTGCCACGCCTTTCGACCGAATTGCTCGCGGTTAACCCCCCGCAGAGAGCCCACACCCCCGCGGGGCTTCGGGGCTAGACTCCGCGGGCCCGCCGACGCGGCCCCACGGAAAGCGTTCGCAAACAAGGAGGGAAGAACGTCCCATCGCAGGTTCCGCATCCGCGGGAGCCTCAATGGCAAACCCGCGGATGCTCGGGGGCCACCGTCGGGGACCGCCCTAGGGGTCCCCTTAAACAATGGGGGAACCCTCACTTAAATCCCCGCATCGAAATAAGCTAAGCCTAACAATGCAGAAACTAACCATGCAGGCATGGCCCATGCGCAGACTCGGAGGCCCACCAAGACGGCCCGTCCGGAAGACCCCTCGAGCGGGAGCTCCGCCCTCGCCCGAGGGCACGCTCCTCCTCGAGCGGGCTCCGCCCCGTTCGAGGGGCAACCCCCTCCTCGAACGGACTCCGCCCCGTTCGAGGGGCGACCCTTCCCTCGAGCGGCCCCGCCCCGCCGAGGGCTCGCACCCCCTCGAGCGAGTCCCGTCTCGCTCGAGGGTCCGCTCCGCCCCCGGCCGGGGCCCGCCACGCTCACGGGCGCCCCGCGCGCGTGCGCCGGCCCCGTACTTGGGCATTTAACGCCCGACGCCGCAGGCGGCGCCATCATGCGCCCGGGCTCACGCCCGGTGCCGCCGCACCAACTCCCCAGGGAGGAGCCCATCCCCGCCACTGTGGGATGGACTGTGCGGTACGGCCGGTGTCAGTCCCATGACACCGCGCGCCCACCACCGCACGGCTAACGCGCCCGACCCTCGAAAGGGGGCCGGGCACACCCTCGATCCACTTTCACGTGACTCGCAGATAGGTGGGGAGCGCTAGGCCGGTGGATGGCCATCCCGCCACCGTAACGCGCGGCCGCCGTACCCACGCGTGCAGGCGCACGCCCGACTCCGCAGGCGCACGCCCGGGCACTGCAGCAACCACTCCACTACCGCAGAGCTCATTGGGAAGGAACGCCGTTCTGCCCGCTCCTGTACCCCGTACCAGCCATCATCAGCACCTCCCTCGAAGCCTATCAGAGGACGCCATCGCCATCTGCCGCCTCCTACCCTCGAACCGCCACTGTTCGGGTACGGGGTAGGCCATCACGGCCGGATTGCAGCGAAGATCGTCCGGACGGCCACCCACTCTACGCCGTAGCGCGACGTGCTCCCTCGCGTAGCTAGGTAGCGCGGCGTGCATGTAACCCGTCGCCCCCTTGGCCTATAAAAGGGGAGGCGAGCCCCCACCGCGAGGAGACAGAGTTCGGGGGGAACGAATTCAGAGAAACACAACACGCCGTGCACTCACTCTCTCATTCTCCCACAACATCTCCGGCCCACTCTCCCGGGGACTTGGAAGCTACGCTTCCTCTCCCGCCTCGCTTGTACTTGCCCCACTACAAGCACCCCCGTGCCGAGCAATATAGTGCCACGAGCACGCCCCTCGTCGGACGTACGGCCCCCTCGGCCGGAACCAGGATAAAACCTTGTGTCATTTGTTGCTTGGCATCGACCATTGAGGGATAGACCTAGGCGTTATCTCATCGGTTAGTGTCGGGACCATATTCCGCACCGACACTACCACCCCGAGCTCCAACTCTACCAACACTCCTCACACTTCCCACACCCCGTGGAAGTGGCACTCTAGGCTTAGGAATACCATGATACCGGCGATACCTGTCCCGGTTTGCTTGCTCCCTAGCAAACCTCTCATCCCTCTTCCTCTTGTAGCAAAACTCTGCTAGATGCCTCTCCTTGCCACAATACTCACACCTGAAGGGGATGGGTTTTGGTTTTGGCTCTGGCTTCTCTCTAGGTTTCATACCCTTCTCACTCACAAACTTCACCGGTTTCTGGAAGTCATTTGTTTTAGGTGGGAATTTGGGTGGATCTTGGGTTGTGTCAAGCTTGTTGCAAAGGTGGTTGGGCTTTGGTGTGAAAGAGTTCTTGGGTGCTTTTGGAAGTGGGACTTGGATGTCTCCGATCACCTCAAACTCGGGGTTAGACTCAACACACTTCTCATACACACTCTCCCCATTGTTTCCTCCCACTTTCTCACCCAACTTCTCAAAACACAAACCACGACCATTCGCTCTCTTGAACTCCTCAATCATGATTTTCAATTGAGGTTCTTGCCCAGACAACCAACCCAACACCTTCCTCAAATAATCATTCTCCTCATAGATGACATCCAAACAGAAAGTAAGTTCAAGATTGCGCAAAGTAACTTCGTCACAGCTAGTGCATGCATTGACAACAGGAGATTTCAACGAAGCTTCCAAAGTGCTAATGGTAGAACGAGCATCAACAAGCTTAGCATGCATGGTAGGACATGATTTACAAGCACCAAGCAAAGTGGGTCTAGCCTTAAGCTCATCATACTCAGTCCTAAGAGCATCTAGTTTAGCCAAAGTAGAAGCATTCTTCTCATTAAGCAACTTGATCTCATTCAGCCATGCATCACACTCAGAGCATTCAACATCATCAGAAATAGTAGGAGCAAGTTTCAAAGAGTCATTCTCAAGTTTCAATTCAAGCAACTTTGACTCTAACTCTCCTACTTTCTCACTAGCATTCTCAAGTTGAGCCCTAAGATCTTTCCTCATCTTCTTAGCATCTCTCAACACACTGTCACGGTTGTCAATCAAGCCATTCAACCTAGTGATCTCAGCAAGCAAAGAGTCGGGGTCACGATTTACCTCATCCTCCGAGTCGGAGTCGTTGTCTTCCTTCTCGCTCTTCTTGCTGCTTGAGCTATGGGCCATGCCACAAAAGCCTTCAAGCGCCACACAGCTCAATCCACTGAGGTTCCGGCTTGCACTCTTCTTGCCCTTGTGCCTCCTGGCGTCTTCATCTTCACTGCTTGAGCTTGACTGCGTGTCGCTTGAGCTTGAGTCGACGTCGCTTGCACCGGCCACCATGGCTCTTGCCTTGTCCTTCTTGTAGCCGCCTTTGCTCGGTCGCCGCTTGTCCTTGTCCTTGCTCTTGGACTTGCTGAAGTGCTTGCACTTGGAGGAGTACTTGTCTTCACGCCTCGGGTGCGCCTTGTACTCACTCATCTTGTACTTGTTCTCCTCCGCTTCCGGGCACTCGGCGATGAAGTGTCCAAACTTGCCACACTTGTAGCATGTCCCCGAGCTCCGCCTTGCATTCCTCCGGCTCTCATGTAGTCGATCAAACCTCCTTGAGAGCAAGGCTAGCTCCTCCTCGCCCAGCACATCAAACTCCTCATCTGGAATAGACATAAGAGAAGACAAGGAAAACTGTCGACGGGAAGAGTTAGCTTTGCCCTTTGATCCGCCCACAAGAGCAAGACTATGATCAGACGAGCCCTCATGCTTGGATTGCAACTTCCTGTCAACCTCAGCCGACTTGAGCTTAGAAAAGAGGTCATCCAACTCAATGGTCAAATATTGCCCGGACTCCTTGATGGCCTCAACCCTAGCACCCCAAACATTTGGGTCCAAGATATGCAAGAGCTTCAAAGCTTGATCATGCTCAGTGTAAGGGAAATCCTCAACATTGGCCTTCATGTTGTTCATGATGGCGGTGAACCTCTGAAACATCGCATCAATGTCCTCACCGGGAAGTTGAGTGAAGTTCTCATATTGCATCCGGTAAGAGACAAAGAGGCGAGCCTTCACATGGTTACCACCACCGTGAGCAACCAACAACTTCTCTCAAATTTGCCAAGCAAGATTCAAATGGCGAACACGCTCAAACTCAGGATCACACAAGCTTCGGACCAAGTGATCAACGGCTTTTGCATTTGCCTCACACTTGGCCTTAGCACCGGCATCGGTCACCATAAGAGTATGGATGTTGGCCGGAATAGCATAGGTCTTGTCAAGCACAATGAAATCCAACAACTTGCCACGAAGAAAGATCATCATTCGGGCCGCCCACTTGTGGTAACCCTTCCCATCGAAGTGCGGCGGACCGCCCCGCTCAACGTACGCCATCTTAGGATTCAAGACTTGTCAAAGTCACAAAGAATCTGGCACCAAGCTCTGATACCAATTGAAGGATCGGATGGCGACTAGAGAGGGGGGGAGTGAATAGGAGCCGGTAAAAATTCTTCTCAAAGAACCCGGCCTATACCCTAGACAAATCCCGGTCACACACGAGCGATGGATCGAATCACACACAACCACCAAGACAACAAGGTTATGGATCAACCTCAAGTCTTAGGAATGATTCCTTGAAGCACACGCGGAAGCACGAAAGAAGGAGGGAGGAATCGAACTAGAGAACAAAGCAGCCAGGCTCTGGCGGACCGTCCGGCCAGGAGGGGCGGACTGTCCGCACGGGCCACGTGGACCGTACGGCTGCGTAGTGTGGACTGTCTGCACAGGTACGGCAGACCATCCGGCCTGGGCCGCGGACTGTCCATTAAAGCCAACAGAACCTCCAGAAGCGAACCCCGAAAAACGGACCGTCCGCGGGGAGCACGCGGACTATCTGCCAGGCACCCGCGGACTGTCCGCCAGGCACATGCGGACCGTCCGAAACCTCACCCAACCAAAACTCGAAATCACCACGGATCGAAAACGAAGGCGAGCAAGAACACGAAGAACACGCGACGAACACTGTGTCCGCGGACCGTCCTCCAAGCCCTCGCGGACCGTCCGCAAGGCACGGACAGAACCAAAAACTGCTCGACCCCAAAAGTCAACACCTCCAATCCATCACCGGATCTCCCAAACGGTAGAAGCTGATGAGGTAAGGGTTTGGGGACATGATAAGCGTCAACCAAGGATGCTATACCCCAAAAATTTTGCCTCCTAACTCCCTAAATCACCGGGAATCGCGGATCCTTTGAACACCACCAAAAACTAGAGCTCCGACCGAGAATCCTTGAATCGAAGTGGTTTCCCGGTGTTTGAAGGCACAAGATCAATCCCAAAGATGCACAAGACATCCATCCATGTTTCCCTCAAAGAAATCTGGGGAGAAACCCACTCAAATCCACGGAACCACACCAAGAACAAAGGCACCAAAAACAAGCACGAAAAAGACCACGAAAAACACAACGCCGAATCTTCTATACAAACAAGGAAAGATTCACAAGGTCTAGCATGCCGCCCTAGCATCCATCCCTCTCAATAAATCTCTCATGAAGCTCTCATGCTAGCCTAGAGAAAATGGAGAAGAAAATAGTCTAGAAAAAAGAGAAATGGAAGGGGGGAAATGAAACCCTAAGTCGCAGAGACAGAGAACCATCCACACACACTCATGGCTTATATATCGGGTCCCGCCGGTGTGGTAAATGACTCGACTACCCCTAACTCCACTATTGGCGATACAACCCACGCATGGGCATTTATGTAATGTTTGTGGGTCTTGCCATCGGACGGCCACGCCTTCGCCGCACCCCGCGTCCTCCCGACACAAGCCATGCGATCCCGCCGCGTGTCCTCCGCTTCGAAGCTTCCCGACACGCTCGGATCCTGTCACCGTCGCGTTGGGCCTTCGGACTTGGTTTTGAGGCCCAAACCAAGAAACCGTCCTCCGATGGTTTTGTGGGCAAACCACCAAAGCCCACGTGCTCGGCCCGGCCTCCTGCCAAGCCTCTTGACTCGACCGCCATCGTACACCGGCTCGATCGTCCATGACTTCATCTTGCTCGTCTCGCCACCATGTGGCCCGCGCCTAGTCCCGCCGTCCACCGGGTCCCTCGAACCGAGCCTACTTGTCTCTCCATCTCCCGGAGGCCCCTCAAGGCTGAAGACCTTTCGCGCCCGTTCTTCACCTGCAACAACATGAACTAGGCCGCAGCCTACACCTACGCATTGAGCCAAAAGTCAGTCCAACACCCGTTGTCAATCACTCATCACTGAGGAGCGGTCATCCATCGACCACCGGGACGCTCCTGGTCCTCAATAGCGTCGGAGCAGTTGTGTTAGAGAACCTCAATGGCTATGTGACGTGGGAGGGGCACCGGATGAACCGACGCCCTGGAAAAGCTTAGCGTCGGATCATCCGACGGTACCTTTTTCAGCAGCTTTTAGCCAACGGCTAGTTTGATGCCTTGGGCTATTTATACCCCCTCCACTCACCCATTTGAGGTTGCTGGATTGTGTGGAAGTGCAGAGGAGTTCAAGACACATTCAAGATCATATCCAATCCATCCAAGTGCTCAATTTCTCATCCTTAGACTTGCATATGCTTTGTGTATGTGCTTAGTGCTAGGCTTAGCTTAGAGATGAGTGAGTGCAAGGTTGTGCCAACCTTGTGAGGTGATTCTTGAGTGAATCCTGTTGTACAAGGTTCGCCGGAAGCCTTGGGGCCTAAGTGGCTCACCGGCAATCGTCATCGACCCTCCGGCTTGGTGTGGAGCGGCGAGGACACTTTGTGCGGGGGACGTGGAGACCCCCTTCCTTGGTGGAGAAGCTCCTTAGTGGAGGCGGCATCAAGGTGACCAAGGGAGCTTGACAAGTGCCTAAGTGGCTAGCCTTTGTGGCGAGTCAAGTGGTGCTCTTGGGAGAGACTTGGTGACCGGGAAGCAATACTCTTGTGTGAGTGCTTCAACAACGTGGACTAGGGGTGGCTTAGTGCCTACCGATACCACGGGATAAATCGCGTGTCAAGAGTTTGCTTCCTCTCATCCCCTTTACGTTTCCGCATTTACTCTATTGCAACCTTTGCTTGCCTTTATTTACTAGAGTAGTATCATGCTAGGATTGGCTATAGGTTGCAAACCTTCTTTTGGGATGGGAGTTTCACACTAGAACAACCCTAGTTGCACATCTAGATAGTATGTTCTAGTTTACTTTTGTGTAAAATTTAGTGAGCCATAGGTTAAGGCTTTAAGTTGCCTAATTCAGCCCCTCCCCCTCTTAGGCTAACGGGCATCCGATTCCTTACACTAGACCAGTGCCGGTGCTAGCGCCAACGTCTTGGTTGTAGTCATGGTTGACGAGAATGAAGCTGGATGCAGTCCTGCATTTGGCGTTTGGTAATTCTTCTGTGGTGTTAGTCATAGTCTTGTAGAAGATTACAAGAGACTGGTACATTCATTCCTGCATTTGGGATTGCTAATTACGAGAGAACTCGTGCATTGTATTCTTCTAACTTCGTCCGAGTGTAGCATAGAAGCAATTTTTTCTGTACCTTTTCTTTTGATGAAAAAGGCTAAAAGTATGCATCGGAGTGGTGTAAATCGGTGTAATTTACCGAATAATGGATGTGTTCTACACTTTACTGACTAGCCATCCATGAATTTTTTAGGAACATAGCCATCCATGATTTACTCCAAACATTTCCACTGAAAAAAAGTGAACTTGCTAAGGTAATGTTCTTAATTCTTTTATGCATTCGCCCTTGCATGAAACGAGTTGCTCATCAATGCACTTGTCAAACAATGTCCACTGCACTTCTGAATTCTGAATATTTTGCAAAAGAGAAAAGGCTACCACAAAGAGTAAATATGTTTCTCCACTCAAGAAAACAAAATTAATGTTCTGGAAATGAATTTGAAATATATACCATCTCATTATACTTGTGTTAGAAAACATGTGTTAGGTCAACATGGCCCATGAGTGCGTAGCAAGACATGCATATTTTATTTTATTTTAACCCTTTTAATTTTTGAAATCCATATCAAATTAATTTAGCTTTTTTAATCATGTCAAAGCCGCGAGGCAAGTTTGTTGATTGTTATCTGGACTCAATGCTCAAGCTAATTAAAAATGCATGGCTGAACTCAAAAGGTTAGACTTACTTTCTGGTTATTTGATCTATAATGTATGAGTAAGTCGTAATCATTGACTATTTATTTATTAAAGCAAGTGGATATAAAAATGAGACATGACTACCTTGTTTAAAATTGTTTTTTATTTATAGTTTTACGTTCCGTTGCTATAAATTAAAACATACATTTTTCATAAACTTTTAAAGCATGTAAATTTATCTTTTTTATTTTTAGAAAACATGTGTGTGCCGCACTTGCATTTTAATAGTATTTTTAACAGGAGACGGAAAGTCAGATGATGGTGTAGCAAAATAACCACCGACCCGAGTGACACCAAAACTGCCAAAATTCTGAGCTTGCCCTGATTTTGATTTCACACATTCTGGTGCCTAATCCTTGAATTCTTGTCAACCGCCATTCATCGTCGTCGTCAGTCTAGATCTGCCGTTCGGTTTCCCACCGGCACCGGCCCGGGCAGGGAACTTCGTTGCCGTTCATGCAATTTCTCGAGATGTGTACATGGGCCTACATATCATTTTTAAATATTGATGAGATGCCCCGCTCGCTTTGGCTTGCTTGTGTGCCTCGCTCGAATGGATTTCAATCTTGCCTCACGCACCACGTCACCAGTATTATATCCTCTCACCCACCCTGACCCACACATCTCACGCAATAACTTATCCTTTTCCATGCATTCACACTTCATACGTTCACAAATGATGGTTACTTTGTTCATATTTTTTAACAATCCAATATCTGGACCATGCTTTGTTTTTTTAGAATATCGTAATATTCAAATATTTTCATATATTCACACATTCTGTCGGGAATCAAAAGTTTTTTAATACGGCCTCAAACAAATAAATGAGCTAGTTTTGAACCATTTCAACATGTAATGTGCACACATACACAATGATCTGTACATATTCACAACTCAAACTTTAGAGTAGATATTCATATCTTCAACTTTACAGCTTGTTCGGTTGGCTGGTGGCTGATGGCTGGTGCTGGTTTGTTCTGAGAGAAGAGTACCGCCGGGTTGGTTGCGGCCGGTTGCTTGTGGCCGATTCGTTCCGAGAGAAAAGTACCGCCGCCGGTCGGTGGCCGATAAGCCGAGCGAACAGGCTGTTAGAGGGGCTGAGAGAACGGAAACAATGTGAGGGCACGTTCAACGCGATGATATCTCTCGTCGGTATACGGTCTAATTTGCATCCCACACCCCCCCCCCCACACCAGGACGCAGACGACCCCCGCG
Source organism: Cenchrus americanus (assembly GCA_947561735.1). Classification (NCBI taxonomy): domain Eukaryota; kingdom Viridiplantae; phylum Streptophyta; class Magnoliopsida; order Poales; family Poaceae; genus Cenchrus; species Cenchrus americanus. The sequence goes on along the minus strand of OX387241.1, from coordinate 22,421,315 downwards.
TCGACTCGCAAAAGGACGACTGTGTCCCGTTCCCCAAGATTCCACAGACGACGGAGCACCACGCTGTACGTCGCGTCTCCTCCAGCCGACGGCCAGCGGCGGATCCCGTGCGCCCGCGCTCTCCCCTCTCCCCAATTCCTCTGCTCGCGCCAAAACCAGGAGCTTCCCCGCCAAAACCAGGAGCTTGCCCCCAATCCGTCATCTGGTAGTCCCCAGCCTCGCACTTTGCTCGCCGGTGCCGAGATTTCCCTCGCGCTCTTCTCGCTGGAGTTCAGTGCGACAAGATGTCCACGGCTTCCGCAGCTCGGAGGAAGAACGGATTGACACCGGCGACCTTGGGTGAGGCGGCGACGGCGGCCCCAAGCCAAACCCTAGGTCGCGGTGTCGGGGCGGCGACGGCGGCGGCGGGTGTCTCCTTCGGTCGTGGTGGCCACCCCACGCCGGCGGCTCGTGGTGTTGGGTTAGCACCACCGCCCCGTTCTAGAGGACATGGTGGCGGATCGCAGCGGCCACCCTCCCGGCGACAAAGCACCTTTCTCCATCGACGGCACCATCCCGGCAGCTCGTCGGCGTCCATGGTTTTCCCATTCCCTCCTTCACCATCTCAGCTCGTTTTGATGCCGCCGGCGATTACTCTTCTCCTGAATCTTGGTAATCCCTGATTGTTGTGCTTTGCATTTTGAAACTAGACGTACCTTGCTAAATTTGTTTGTGGGAGGCTGATGGATCTAGCTGCTAGTACTATATGTACCTTGCTATTTTTTTTCAAAGAACATTGCTAAGATCTTCTCAAAGAATATCTTTTCTTTTTCTCAAAGATCATAATTGACCTAGGCTGCTTGAGCTATTCTAATTTGTTGCTGAACAAAACTTTGTTCTCATGAATGGCAGCATTTGTTTGTGATGTTAAAAATTCTTATCTGTCAATCATTTGTTTGAGAGAAAAAATACATGTTGAATAGAAAAGTACCTAAAAGCTTGCTGATTTTCATCCTAGTTAGTGGATGCATTGTGCTGATGCTGTTTGGAACCATGATTGGGACATGAAAACTTAAAGGTTGATGCTATCAAGTAGCCAGTAAGATTACCAGTAAACTTACCAGTAAAATAGTGATACGCCTCTGTATATTTCTCAAACATCGGCTGCCTTTTGCCTCTGTACATTTCTCAAACACCCGAAGACATCAGAGAGATAGTAGCTGCCTTTTGCCTCTGTATAAAATAGTGATACGCCTCTTTGAATGGAGCCGATCGAAGAAATAGTAGCTGATTTGATTGAAGATCTGAATGAAGATCAAGTTGAAGATGTCGACGACTTCGAAGTGCTCACTGTTGAAGATATGCTAGAAGCGGATGAGATATTTGAAGAATTGCTGGAAGAAGAAGTCAAGGCCGCAGGTGATGGAGAAGCTTCATCAGTATCTCACCGTCGTCGACAGAGTGGATCAAGGAGGTACATACCAAGAAATCGTGAACAAGCTCATGATGATCTTGTTGCCAATTATTTTTCCGCAAAACCTATCTACACGGATGAGATGTTTCGTAGAAGATTTAGAATGAATAGGCCTTTGTTCCTTCGTATCGTTGATGGACTTAGCAATTGGTCTCCTTATTTTACTCAAAGAGTCGATGCAATTGGTAGACAAGGTCTTTCACCGCTTCAGAAGTGTACAGCGGCTATCAGGATGCTTGCTTATGGAACCTCGGCTGATCAGCTCGATGAGGTTTTGAAAATAGCTGCAAGCACTTGTTTGGATATTTTAGGAAAATTTGCTGAAGGTATTATTGAAGTATTTGGTGATGAATATTTACGGCCTCCAAGAAGTGATGAACTTGAGCAGATCTTAAAAGAAAATGAGGAACGTGGTTTTCCTGGTTGCACAGAAAGCATCGATTGCTGTCATTATCCATGGAAGAATTGTCCGAAAGGATGAGCGGGTCAATTCACAAGTGGTAAACAAGGCGTTCCTACTATGATTCTTGAAGCGGTAGCATCAAAGAATCTTCGGATATGGCATGCTTTCCTTGGTAGTGCCGGGTCTCAAAATGACATCAACGTGCTAAACAAGTCGCCATTGTTCATTGAAACAATAAGAGGGGAATCTCCTTCTGTGCACTATACTGTGAATGGAAATCAGTACGACATGGGTTATTACCTCGCCGATAAAATATATCCGGAATGGGCAGCATTCGTGAAGACAGTTAATGCCCCTCAATCAGCAGAAGACAAATTATTTTCACAGAGGCAAGAAAGTGTGAGAAAAGATGTCGAGAAGGAATTTGGCGTTCTGCAAGCACGCTTTGATATTGTTCGTCGACCAGCACGACTATGGAGGCAAGCGGATGTTATCAACATAATGCAAGCTTGTGTTATCCTACACAATATGATAGTGGAAGATGAGAAGGAAGTCGTTACAGATGTTTTGGATTTTAATGAGAATCCAAGTGCGACGATAGTGATCCCACCGGAAGTGCGTACAAATGACAACTCTGATCCAAGTTATGCAGAGGCACTTCGTAGAAATTTAGCTATCAAAGCTCGGCCAACACATAGGCAACTCAAGAAGGATTTAATCGAACACATATGGCAACGCTATGGAAACAAAGAAAAGTAGATAAAAATGTTGTAACTATATATAATATAATGATTATTATTATGATTCTTAAAAAACATTGTAATCATGTTTCTATTATTTATTGATATTATTCAATCAAATAGCCACACAATTGTATACACAAGTGCATTTGTAGTTGATCTTAACCTCCATGCAATGCATTAAACAGCTTACAGACAGTCTCTTTGTCTGTGGGTTGTATGACCTGTCTGTATATCTGTCTGTATGCTAAAATCGAGGTTCTACAGACAGGCTCCCGTCTGTGGGTTGTACATGCCCTGAAAGAGTTTCGGAACCATTGGTCCTTACAATCTGTGCCACCAAAATGAAAGAGTTCTTTAATGCTCCCTTCACTTACCACGAACAAATCATTTACCATCACGTCATTAAAACCCATTAATGCAATCCATCCAATCTGGAGACCATCTCCACCCTGAAAATGCAATTGTAACACATTCAGTGATAGGTCCTGTTGGTTCAACATATATTTGTACAGGGAACCAAAAAGAAAAGAAAAGAATATAGAAATTGATGAAGAACAATGATGCCGTTCAGTGGCTGTTCTTGTTTGACAAAGCAACAAGAACGGGCAGATATCATAAGAGAAGAGTGCAATTAATGTGCCACCAATTGCATGATTGACTATTTATCTCATAAAATGTTTTTTAAGTAAAAAATGTACCATGTAGGTATAGCTGTTGACTTGTTTACTTATTATTTAGCTTGAGCAAATAGCCTGTTAAAAAAAATCTTACCATGACACTTCTGAACCGATTTAGGGCATTTTCATACAAAATGGTGTATAGTACCATATAAGAACTAGAACCATAAGCAACAACATTCTGAACTGAATTGTGTATGATCTTTTCAACTTTCTGAAGTAGGGAAAGAGTCTGACGATGATGGATTCCTTTGAGTTAAAGGTACAAAGTTAAATAAAAATCTTACAGACTATACGCCAGTACGCCACATGCACAATTACAACAGGCAAGTAACTGTCCACCATGTGCAAACCTAGCATATCGTGGTTATTAAGTTCATTGAGGTATGACTTTATAAACCAAAACTGCATGGATAATGAACGGCATTAACAGTCCACATGGCTTCTATTTGAAGATAATGAACGACATCAACAGTGTTTCATGATAAAAAGGCAAAAAAAGAAAAAAATTATGATCTTATATTAATAGGGCAAACCGGTAAAAACTTGCTGTTAGGGGATTCTGAATCGAGTCCGTTATAGTCAAAACCATAAAATTGACGTAGCTCGGCAGGAGCAATTCGAAAGGTTAACAGCGAAACCCCCGAAGCCATTTAACACCCTTTTAGCTTTCGTATCACAGCTTTCTCCAGGTACCCTTCGTCGCCCGAAAGTTCCCATACAGGGCGGACCGTTCGGTTTGCCAAGTTTCGGATTTGATAATTCCGTTTCTTCCAGGACGAAACCCCAGGGCCGAATCCTCCCTATGCAATGAGCGTTAGCCAAAATATCGCCTGGGGTTTCGTCGCTATTAACAACTTATTCAGTCATGTTCTGGCTTGGTATGTGTTTTAGGTACAAGAATTCACTAGGCGAAAGGGGTATCTCCAAAAGTTGAAGGTCTTCACCCGACAGTCGCACATGCCGATGACGGAAAAAGCGCCGTGATTTGCGGCATAACGTCAGGAAACACCGATTACGTGAAGACCCAACGGAGAAATCCCAAATTTAGCCTAGTACATTCTTGTTTGATTCGTTTTACACAAGGTTAATCTCGGTATGTAAAAAGTCCGTTCGTCACCCTATAAAAGGAGGCCGACCGGCACTTGTAAAAGGGATCGGCTTCTGAGAATGCTACTCTTGAGAGATAGCTTTTTGTCTTCCTTTGGCATTCGATTGAGTTTGTGATCTTAAGCCCTTTTGTTTACCTTCATTGTTCGTGTTTAGCTTCGCTATAGCACAACACTTGCTAACTCAAAACAATCTAAATGGTAATAAATGGTACGGGAAGGTTCATCCAAATGGCCACAAATGTTATAAATGGTCAGAAATGTTGCATCAAGGTAATTGACTAAAATATAGATAAATTGACCTTGACTATTCTCAAATAAATATATAGTTACAAAAATTTCACTATAAAAGCCAGACTATTTTACCAACTCATATGAGTGGCAGTGTAGGATTTTCCCATTTTGGTAAAATCAAATGAATTATGGTACAACTTCTCTTTAGGTGTTTTGTTTTGTACCACTGATTGCTAACTGTGTAACAATTGCAGGACTATGTCATGAACCAACATGTAGCATTTGGTTCGAGAGTTGTGCACCGAAAGCCTGTTGATATTCATACCAAGATATTCTTTTTTAAAAAAATCCATCTCTATCCGAACCTGCAAGAAACATGGAAGATGCAGAGGTAAACCAATAGAGGAAAAAACAATGCATGGCCTAATGGACAAGAAGAATGATAACGATAAACCAACTGGAAACGGTATGCCACTCCAAGAGTTAAAATGAGACAGTGGAAACGGTAAAGTGTAAACCAACTGGTTTGTGCTGTTTTCAATACATGCCATCAGCACGAAGTGTGCAGTCCCAACTCCCAAGCCAGCACTTCACATTGTTTGATACTCATAGCTTGGTTATCTGAGATATTTAATTAAAGATAAGAGTAAATGATAAGTTAAACATATCATCGCTACTACTACACAGGTTCTTTTGATGTGTACACCGTACGTCCGTACCTATGAGAATGGTCTATGGTTGGTTTTCACCCACGAGCATCACAAATTCTTTTTGAAATGCATGGGTGTCACGGACGTGCAACAAGGAGAGGATAGGGTAGTCGTGGGAGGTGGCCGGCCACTGTGCTGCCGGCTTCTTGCCCGTGGCCGCAAGGTCGCCTCATGGCGACGGTAGCAACAAGGGGATGAGAGGCAGAGAACACGGGAAGAGAGATTAGATTGATTCTCAAAGCTTGCCTTTATTCTTTGACCTGCTGGGTATAAGTAATCCCAGGATTATAACTTGTAATCGACTCAACTCCTAACAAATCAAAAAGATATCTTAACTAACTCTATCTCTAAACATGACTGCTACTCTAGAGGCTCTTGCCGATGCCAACCATGACATCCCCCCCTCCGGAAAGAGCTCGTCCTTGAGCTCGAACTGCGGATACAACTTTTTGAACTCCTCCACATCCTCCCACGTCGACTCACTAGGTGGCAAGGCTTCCCAGCGTACTAGAATCTGCTAGCGGCCGCGTGCCAGACGACTTTTCACCACCTGAATTGGCGTGGGTAGGACTCAACCATGAAGCATCTGGGGCAACGGTGGCGCTTCAACATGCGGCGCACCGTGAAATGCCTTGAGAACGCCAACATGAAATACATTGTGAAACGAGCGCCTGCTGGTAGCTGCAACCTATAGGTGACATCAACAATGTGTTCCGGTACTTTGTATAGCCCATAAAAATGAGGAGCTAACTTCCCTTTGGTCTAGAGTGGTAAGGAGGCCACTGGTCGCTGCTGCAATTTCACCCAGACTCAATCCCCTACTGAAAAAGCAACGTCCGTGTGCTTGGCTTCGTAGAATAACTTCATCTGCTCCTGGGCTTGCATCAAGCGTTCTCGCGCATCATGCAGGAACTCGTCATGCTCACGCAGCATTTGATCAACCGCGGGAGCTCGTGCATCACCCTTCTCATAGCCAACCATGGACGGTGGGTCACGCCCGTATACCAGCGTGAATGGCGTCGTCCCCAGTGATGAATGGGATGTTGTATTGAAACAATATTCTGCCCAAGCAAGTCACCGGAGCCACTATTTAGGACGATCTCTAGTTAGGCAACGAAGATACATTACAATCACCTTATTTGCTGCCTCGGACTGCCCATCACTCTGAGGGTGAAATGCTGAACTCATCTACAGCTTACGTTCCAGATAAGCGAAACAGCTCCCGCCACAAGTTGCTTGTAAAGACCGGATCGCGATCACTGACAATAGAAGACGGCAGACCGTGGAGACGCACCACCTCATCAAAGAATGCTTGGGCAACCGACGTAGCTGTGTAGGGATGTCCCAAGGGAATGAAGTGAGCCACCTTAGAGAGACGGTCGACGACTGTAAGGATGATGGTCTTGTTATTTACACGTGGCAGGGCCTCGATAAAGTCCATGGCCAGATCACTCCATATGAGTGTTGGCACCGACAATGGTTGTAGAAGGCCGGACGGCTGGAGATGTGTCGTCTTATCCTGCTGGCAGACCATGCAATTGCAGACAAAGTCTTGCACTAATGTCTTGTCACCAGGAACATGAACATCTGCGCGTAGCCTATGTAGTGTACACTGCACACCCTCATGGCCGGCTGTAGGCGTGCGTTCCAGCAAGGATTGCAGGATGGGAAGGGACGCCAGCACAAAGACACGCTACGACTTTGTCACCAAGCCGTCGATGACCTCCCAATCTGGCCCTTTCTTTCCTTCCTGTACATCAGTGAGGATGCGCATGTACTCTGCGTGTTCCCCGGCCTGGAGGCGTAGCTCATCCCAAAGCGTGAACGTAGGGGAGGAGAGCGCCGAGGCCTCCAGCGTATCAGCATCTCGCCGGGACAGAGCATCTGCCACTGTGTTCGTCCGCCCTGGCTTGTATTCGACGATGAAATCGAAGCCCATTAGCTTGCTAATCCACCGATGTTGAGGAATAGTTGATAGCCGCTGATCAAGGAGGAATTTAAGGCTGTAATGATCTATCTTCACAATGAATGAGCGGTCCCAAAGGTAAGGTCGCCAGTGCTTGCGGTCTGTGCCAGTGCAATCAACTCGCACTCGTAAGCTGCTAGGCCGGCATGCCTAGGCGCCATGGGTCGGTTGAAGAATGCAATCGGCCCATCTCCTTGGTGTAAAACTGCGCCCATGCCAGACCCGGACGCATCAAACTCCACAATGAAGGACCGCTCGAAATTAGGCAATTAAAGCACCAGAGCGGTGGACAACGCCCGCTTGAGCTCCTGGAATGCCTCCTCCGTTGCCTCTGTCCACAAGAACCCTTCTTTTGACAGTAGGCAAGTCAGTGGCGCAGTGATCGCCACGTAGCCTTGGATGAAGCGGCGGTAGTATCCGGCGAGGCTGAGGAATCCATGAAGGGCTCGAGCGGAACGGGGGTGCACCCAATCAGCCATCGCATGTACCTTCTGGCAGTCCATCACCACACCATCAGCGGACACAACATGGCCCAGGTACGAGACGGACGAGACACCGAACTCGCACTTGGTCTACTTGAGGCGAAGCTGATGACGGCGAAGGGTGTCGAAAACTAGCTGAACATGGCGCAAGTGTTCCACCCAAGTAGTACTGCAGATCAAAATGTCATCAAAGAAAACAAGAACAAATTGACGTAAGTACCGCCGAGGATATCGTTTAGGCTTGGAAGGTGTCCGGTGCGTTCATCAATCTGAAGGGCATCACTAGGAACTCGTAATGGCCCTGGTGTGTCCGGAACGCGGTCTTCTCCACATCGACGACGTACATGCGCACTTGGTGATAGCCGAAACGGAGGTCGAGCTTCGAGAAGAAGCGTGCCCCCATGCAGTTCATCTAGAAGTTCTTTGTTGACGGTTAATGTTTGTATCAAAGTTCGTTCGTGACTCGCAAGCGTACAAGTCTCCCGTCGTAGTCAAGGGACCCTTCTTCCCTCGAGTGGTGAACCCAAGGTATCGAATCCGTGGAACAAATGTGTGACGCAAGAATTAATCTATTAAAGCCAAGTAATCTTCAATAATCGATAAAAGACCTAATGCATCTAAGTAAAAGACACAAAACGAATCTAATCTACTAAAAACCGGAGAAAACAAAGTAAGATTGGGTAGATAAACCGATCTAGAGGGATCGGGATAAGCCTTTCGTTGAAGTTCCAAGCAAAAGAAGAAGTAGCAAATCGAATCTTAATAAAAGCCTCTTTAAATCGTGGTTTCCCGTCCAAATCCGAAAACATCCGCCTTTCGAGACCCCCGTTCGTCACAACGTATCCCTATTCATGCGGGGAGCTTAGGGCGAGTCAAAAGACAAGTCGAGATTCTTTCGGAAGATCCGGCGTGTACCTCTAGCCACCGCGGCTACAAGAACACCCTATGTAATCTATCTCGAGAATAGAATTGGAATAAGCAAAGCCGATCGAAAAACGAAATCTTCGAGGAAACACTTGATCGCCGGGAAAAGATTCAACTTGATAATTCAACTATAACAATGATACATACACAAGATCACCACCGGGATCCTTCCTTGATCTTGCTTCTAGCTCGGGAACTCCGACGTGGTCTTCCTTGCAAGGTTCCCACGTCGGCTAGGGAAACCCTAGTCAACTAGCTCGACCCTCTCCTCTCCTAGATAGTGTCCCTCTCTTCTCTGCTTCTCGGCGGCCGAAGACGAAATCTTCTCTCGCGTGGCTCTCGGTCGGGGGACTATAAATAGCCCGATCGGCGGCTAGGTCAAAGGGCGGCGTGTTTGGGCCCTAAATGGGCTCGGGCCGACCGGATCGGGCCGGCCGGCCCGGGCCCATTTAGGCCCGGCCCCGCGGGCTCCTTTGCCCGAGGTCGGTTCCCTTGCTTCCCGGATGCTTCCCCCTTCGCATGTAGGTCCATGTCGTCGGTTTCTCTCCGAATTGGACTCAACTCCTTGTCTTGCAAGCTTCGGCAAGACTTTTCCGGTCGTGTCCCCGGAGTTTGTTGTCTTCTCGGATCGAGTCCCCGGCTTCTTGGAGTTAGTTTTGCTTCATTGCATGACTTGTTCGGGGCTTCAAAGTCTTGTCATGAGGTGCTTGATGAACTTATCCCGAAAGTCTTGCATTCAACACTAAATCCCCGCATAAACATTAAACTCCAAAAACGACATGCACACGTGAACTTGTTATACCACGGGGGTTAGTACCAATGGATAAGGTATAAAATTCATGCCAACACCGAAGGTAAACTCATGGCTAGGTTGACGGATTTTCACCGTCAACATCTCCCCCATGCTTAAACCTTGCTCGTCCTCGAGTAAGCCTTCGATGGATATCATCATTGCTAAACGATGTTTAAACTTTGCATTTGATCATACATGAGAAAACATAATGCTCTCAAAATTTAATTCATTAAAGTTCCATAATGTACTAGCCTTCATCTCCACGGAGGGTAGATTCTTATTAAGCTTATCCCACAAGTATTAACATGCTCACAAAGTTTTAAATAGATCTCAGAATTTTTGAAATAAAGAACGAGATAGAGAAAAAAAAAACTAAACCAAATTCACAAATTTAAATCATCTCATGTATTGCTCATAAACTCTCATCTCACTTGTCTCTCAAGCCTATATATTCTACTCCTTTCCCTCTCATATATATGTGGTAGGCTTTATATGGAGCTTTTGGGAAAGTTTAGTCCTAACAAGAATTTATAAGTGAGGTGTTGTCATAACAAGACAAGCTTCTCATGGTCTTACCGAGACTCGTCAAAAAGGTCATTGGAAAATAATGTTAAATCAAGGAGGGGAAAGAGAAAAATACACACACTTTTAGATAGGTGGACATGTGCAAATGGCAGAGAGTGATCCCGAGGCACAAAAGAAGTCCTCGTTATCGGATTGCACATGGTTGGAAAATGAGAATGGATCTTTTTATCTTGAAGCCTTGAATGCACTCTTAGAGAACCGGGGAGTTCATTTTACGCACAAATATATTTTTTTCTTCTTCTCTTTCTTATATTTCTCATTCTTTTCTTTCTTTCTTTCTTATATATATATATTTTTTTTTCTTTCTTCACCTTGGAAGTCATGTACATCGCCGAATTTTTTTTTCTTTCATCATTATATATTTTTTTTAAAATACTCCCTTTTGAACTCTAAGGCAGCACCGTACCTACCTCCTCCCCCATGCTTAGACGTTGCTCGTCCTCGAGCAAAGAGGCGAAAAATAAGGTAGGTACCGGAGATATTTTCCTTGGAGAGATACTTGAAATCTTCAACGTTGGCACCGTCTTGCGATCTTCCTTGAATTGATGATCCACTCTCAATGATAGGTTGTGGTCAAGGAAGTAATCACAAAAAATGATATTTGGTTTAAGGGTGGATATCCGGCGAAGTTTGTGAGACCACCGATGTGGGGGTACACAATGCACGGATAAAAGGCTAGCAAGAAGATAGATACGCAAAAACGGAATGACCAGCTTCTTAGTCTCGGGCCGGAGAAATCATGGCCTGCAATAACTCACTCAAAAATAAATCTTGTACACTAAGGTTCATGCACTCGGATATATATAAGGCTTTGGATAGGTTGAGCAACACACAAGTGATATTTGTGACAAGGTTAGCAATATTTTTGAGCATAAAAGACATCTTCAATCCATTCATAACTTGAGAGCACATAAAACACTATGGGTCTTTATTTTAATCATAACCTCCGCTGAAAATTAAGCTAGCATTTAAATAAATTCAGATCTGTATTTTTAAGAGAGCACTAGCTTAAACATGCATAAATCAACTACAAAGATGAACAAAGCTGCAATTTTAATCATATATCAACATGGCACAAATTTTGTAACTTTTCCAATGATAAAAATCAAGGTGGTGACTTTATTAAAGGTGATATCAAGCTGAAATACATACTGAAAATAAACATAACAAGCTTGCTGAAAATTAAATAAAAACAGAAAAATACTACGCAAACACATAAGAGCAAAAGCTGAAAATTACAGAGAAATAGAAAAGAAAAGAAAACTAAAGTTCCTTAAGTCCTCTAATCCTCCGCCGGTGGTTGATGTTGATAGTCTTGATAATAATAGCCTTGCTCATAATATGAATGAACGCTTCCTCCGTCGAATTGATTTGGCTCAACAAGGTGAAGGCGACCAAGTTCAAAGGCAATATTTGCGTTGCCTTCACCGAGTTGAGCTGCGTTGGATTGGATGGCTGCGATATTTTGAGCATTTCTTGCAGCGTATCCTCCAATAATAGCCATGCTTTGTTGTGGTTGGGGATGATGAGCGTAGGCCTCCGCGAAGTTAACGTTGGGCACAACATAATTTTGAGGGGGTACCGGTGCACCACCCCCCCATGCTTGTTGTTGAGACCCTCCGTAATAACTTGGCGGAGGAGGAACCCCGCCGGATGGTTGCACATTGGGTTGTGCTCCACCCTCTTGTGCGGAGGATGTTCCCTCTTCTACGATCCTTCCTCTTTTATTTTTCCTTGCGGGGACAAGTATTCCCTCTTCCAACCAATCTTCCCTTCCTTCGGTGAAAAGCCTAAGCCTCTCATCCGGAAGAGGGAGGTTCACAATGGCCAATCGGTAACCTCTTCTCTCATCTCCACTAATGTACTTGCCTTGCCGCAAGTACTCAAAACCGAGAGAGGTACCGCGCAAAAGGTGAGCGGGGTTTCTTGCGATCCCCGGCCGCAAGGAATAGGCCAACATGGAGAGGTAACACCCCGAACCAATATCACTAGCCCCCGATGTTGCTTCACAACACCAACGGTTGATCATGAGGTAGGAGGGGTCGATTGGCCGCCCGGCAATCAAAGCCGAGTATAGCCAATTTAACTCCGTGTCGGTCACCTTTGTTTCCCTCATCCTCCCCAATACCCTCTTGCACATCCAAGAGTGAAATATCCGGATAATGGGGTTGCGGATGCTTTTGCGTTGTTGATGGGCATCTCCGGAGATCATGCCCCAAAATTCCGCCAACATGCCGGGAGGCACGTCGACTTTCTCCGAGCGCCCTTGTGGAATCCAAGCAGCTCCCTCACGTGCTCGTAGGGAACCATTTGTTGGATTCCCTCCAAACGGAATGACAAGCATTGCACCCCATCATCATCAACGATGGGTGCCATAGTCATTAAAATTTCCAAGGTGTAACCCAAGTGGGTGTCCACCGAGATTCCGTTGGAGAATTGAATCCACCCGAGGTGCCCCAACATGTAGTTTATGTCGGTGCGAAAACCCAAGGTGTGGAGTGCTTGGTCGTCGATCTCGACATTCGGCACAAGCCTCTTCTCAAGATTGGCGAGCCTATCCTCCTCCTCCGCCGACATGATGATGAAGCCGTACGAAGATTGTGTCGGGGTGTAAGGAGGTGGTGCGGTTGAGCGAGTCGATCGTCGTGGTGGCGCGGGCTGCTCCTCCGTGTGCCCACGAGGTTCGGTGAACCTCATGGAAGTGCTTCTCGCAGCCCTCATCCCACCAAGGAGGAGAGCGTCGTTCCTCCTCGGTGGTGCCGTGTCCGTCTCCATGCTCCGGGAGACTCGGAAACCGAGTGCCTCCTCGAAGACGTGGTTGATGACGGCTTGGACGACGACGAACTCTTCTTCTTAGAGAAGAGACTTGTGGTCTTCTTCCACATGCTTGCTGCACTCTCTCTTCAACTAAAAATCCGGGTTGCAACCGGTAAACTAGGCACTTAAACTCTTTGCTTCGGATGTGGACTTTGAGTGGATTAGGGAGGTGGATTTTTTCTTGAGCTCTCAAGCTTGGGTGGTTGGCTAAGTCTACGGAGGTTCTGAGCACACAAACTTGAACACACAAACAAGGGAAGGAGAGGGAAGCTTGCCTCGCAGAAGACGGGCGCCGGGGGGCACCATTTATAGGGGCAGGCCGGCCGGCCTAGGCCGGCCGGCCCAGGGGTCCTCCGGCTCCTCCTCGGCGCGTCTTTCTCCCCAAAGACGATCATTTCGCCTCCGCAACTTTCCCTGCCCGCGTGCTCCACAAGTTGCACCGCCCAAACGCTCTCGTCCACTCCTTTTCTTGAATTATTGGTCCTCCCACTTGATGCTCCATGCTTTGGGTCATGTCCATGCTCCCTAGCTCCACTTGCTTCACATGCCACCATTGAAATCCTGCAAAGTTGATGCTTGCTGCCCACCATGCTTGTCCTTTGCATATGGAGTGGGTGAAAGTTGATAAAAGGGGATCCAATGGTGCATGCATGATTAATTCAAACTTGATTGCCTCCATTTAGGTGTGTTTAAGGTTAAGCACTCCTCTAATTCGAATTTTAAAATATTTTTCAGAGCCATGCAAGAGCTTGAACATAATTTTAGAGAAGTTTTTAAACCATTAAAAACAAATGTAAGTCGAAAATATTTTTCGACTACGTCGATTTTCGTCTTACCGGTATAGTTTGCTTTCATCGGTTGAGAGCGAACGTTTTCCCGGTTTGATCATGGGGGCATAGGTTTAGGTTCTAATTTTGGCTAAATAAGAAAGATTTTGAATAAAACAAAATTAGAATGGGCTTAGAAAAATTCTAATCCTAGAGAAACCAAGGATAAAGATTTTTAAGATCAACCAAAAGCTTTGATTTCTAGGTTCACGCGAGTCCTACCACGTGCTGAATTTTTATAACACTTGAATATAAATCGTGGCTCTACTCGTGTGGTTTTAGCATGAAAAATAAGCCAACCTCAGCACCATAATGAGGGTGAAAGGTTGAGCTAAGGTTCTGAAATTATTTGGTTGAGGGGTTTCTCGAAAAGAAAAGAATCAAACAAGCACATAGGAGGGTTCATGCAAAGGGTTTATGATAAAGCAAACATTCAATCAAGAATTATGTCTCTAATATTGTTCAACCACTTCTAAGTCTAATGTCTTTGCGTAGTAAAACTCAAAAACTAAATTATTAAAAATACTCGAAAAACCCGGAATCGGGTTGTCCTCCCGTAGCTTATTCTTGACTCGACTTGACGAAACGGGTTGCCTCCCGCCTAGCGCTTCGTTTATAGTCTATAGCTAGACTTCTTCACTTGATTACTCCGGATCAACGCTCTTTGCGGGCATTGCAATCTTGGGTACCCACTTCCGCACCATCTTGGGCGCGGGCTTGTCTTTTGGCTTGGCTGGCTTAGTCATTTTTTTGGTCTTCACAGGCGGCTTCTCTCCCTTTGTCTTGACGGATGCAACACCTTCTTTAATTTTCGTTACGTTCACTTTTTTCGGCTCCTTCTTCTTTTTCAGCCCCTCCGTTTGTTTTGGTTCTATCTTCACTCCAATCATGTTGCATGCCTCAATCCTTGGACGGAACTTGAAGGAACTCCTTTCTCCGTTGATATCGAACATGATCTCCCCCTTGCCAACATCAATAGTAGCTCCCACGGTCTTGAGGAACGGCCTCCCTAGGATGAGCGGCGGCTTCTCCCTCTCTCCCATCTCGAGCACAACGAAGTCGACGGGGATGAAGTGGTGTCCAATCTTCACGGGTACATCTTCAAGCAATGCCCAAGGGATAGCGAATGGAGTTGTCACCCACCTCCAAACATATTCCCGTAGGCTCCATCGGTAGGCGTAACTTCTCGAACACATCCCTCGGCATGACACTCACACTAGCTCCAAGGTCGCATAACGCCTTCTCGAAGTTGAAAGAACCAACCGAACATGGAATTGTAGGGCACCCGGGGTCTTTTTGCTTCTCCGGCCCATAAGCAATAGCCGCACTACACTCCTCGGACATCTTGACATGATCTACCCCGAGTGTTGCTATCTCATATTTATTTGCAAGAATGTCTTTAAAGTAACGAGAATATGTAGGTACTTGTAGGGCATCTAGTAACGGCATGTTGATGCTAAGTCTACGCACAACTTCCACAAACTTCTCAAAGTGGTTGTCAAGTTTACCTCGGAAGTAGCGTGGCTTGAGTTGCGGTATCCTCGTGTCATCTTCCGGCATCTCGAATTCGGGTTCCTCGGTGACGATCCCCGTAACCTTCTCTTTAGCAGCCTCCTTCCACCTCGGTGGACGGTTTCGGCTTTCTTGCTCCCGCGGTACGTTCCGGATCTTCGGTCTCCTTCCCCGAACGTGTTTGAATGGCCTTCGCCGATTCGGGACATTTGGGTTGTCCCGAAGCTTCCCTTCATCATTAGTGAGGCGCCCCGCAAGTTGTCCAACTTGCGTCTCGAGCATCTTCATCATGTTGAGCACTTGATGATTGGAACTTCCGACCTCCGTCACTTTGCTATCGATGTTCTCCAACACCTTGTCTATGGTCTTGAACTTGGTGACGGTGTCCTTGTTGATCTTAGCTTGCTCATCCATGAACTCCTTCAATTGTATCCGAAGTGGAACCGCGTTAGGAATAGATGAGCTTGCATTAAATTGAGGCCTACCTTGCCCGTAGCGGAAGTTCGGCAATTCTCCCTTCCTCATGTAGTCGAGCACTTTGGCTTCCTCCGGACAATCTTTGCGGACATGGCCATACTCTCCACATTCTTCGCATGTGGACCTTGCTTCGGCGGCCTTCAAGTCTTGAGCCTCTTTCTTCTCTATCTCCATCTTCTCCAACCTCCTCATGAGCGAGTCGATCTTGCCTTCAAGTATGTCTTCCTTCTCCACTTGCAAGACTCCTTTGACGTTCCCCATAGGTTGAGCCGGGTGTAGGCGCCCGGATGACGCCCACGTGTCATTATCCGCGACCTTCTTGAATAGCGTGAAAGCTTCCGTCGGTGTAAGCTCGATGATAGATCCTCCCGCCGATGCATCGATGATCGTCCTTGACGCCATGGTGAGTCCTTGATAGAACTTTTGCACGAGGTCTTCTTTCGGGAACTTGTGATGTGGAACCGCCCGGTGTACTCGTTGAAGCGCTCGAATGCCTCCGAGATAGTTTCGTAGGATATTGAACAAAGGTGGCAATCTTATTACGCAAGCTTTGAGTTTTACCCGTGAGTAGTATTCCTTCATGAAAGCCTTCATCAACGTGTTCCAATTTTGCACCGTCTCCGCCGGTTGAGAGTGGAACCATTGCAACGCCTTCCCGAGTAGTGAAAACGGAAAAAGCCTTGCCCTCATTTGATCTTGAGTCACCCCATCCATATTGAAAGTCCGACACAGCTTGAATGAATGCTTGGAGGTGAAGGTTCGGATCCTCTTTGCCGGTGAAGGGTGAATGTTGCACCATGCGGATTGTTGAGGTCTTGATCTCGAACGGTCTTCCGATCTCGTCGAGGTTCAAGATTGGTAGGTCGATGATGTCTGGGGTGCATAGCTCCCCAATCTTGCGTTCTTCCGGTGGTTGGTCACCCATCGGTGGACGTCGGTTCTCCCTCGGACTTTGAGGTGGTGAATTTTCCGAGATTCCCGCGATCCTTCGTCTTCCGACTCCGAATCTACAAAATCCAGCTTTTTAGCTTGATGTGCTTCGCGTCTCCTTAGCCTCGTAAAGTTTTTTTCCGGATCATCCACAAAATTATTGGGTTTGTTGGAGAGGTAGCCGTCCATCTCCGTTAGGGTTAGCGATAAACAAAATATGCAAAAGAAACTAGAAAACAAAACAAATCTATAAAGACTAGAGTTAGACAAACTAGATTAGATGTATTTTGAGGATGATTGAAGCTTATTAGATGCAAAAATAAAACAAAATCAGTACTGAAAATTACAAAAAAAAAGCAATAAAAAATCAAATCTTGATCACTTGTTCCCCGGCAACGGCGCCAGAAAAAGGGGCTTGTTGACGGTTAATGTTTGTATCAAAGTTCGTTCGTGACTCGCAAGCGTACAAGTCTCCCGTCGTAGTCAAGGGACCCTTCTTCCCTCGAGTGGTGAACCCAAGGTATCGAATCCGTGGAACAAATGTGTGACGCAAGAATTAATCTATTAAAGCCAAGTAATCTTCAATAATCGATAAAAGACCTAATGCATCTAAGTAAAGACACAAAACGAATCTAATCTACTAAAAACCGGAGAAAACAAAGTAAGATTGGGTAGATAAACCGATCTAGAGGGATCGGGATAAGCCTTTCGTTGAAGTTCCAAGCAAAAGAAGAAGTAGCAAATCGAATCTTAATAAAAGCCTCTTTAAATCGTGGTTTCCCGTCCAAATCCGAAAACATCCGCCTTTCGAGACCCCCGTTCGTCACAACGTATCCCTATTCATGCGGGGAGCTTAGGGCGAGTCAAAAGACAAGTCGAGATTCTTTCGGAAGATCCGGCGTGTACCTCTAGCCACCGCGGCTACAAGAACACCCTATGTAATCTATCTCGAGAATAGAATTGGAATAAGCAAAGCCGATCGAAAAACGAAATCTTCGAGGAAACACTTGATCGCCGGGAAAAGATTCAACTTGATAATTCAACTATAACAATGATACATACACAAGATCACCACCGGGATCCTTCCTTGATCTTGCTTCTAGCTCGGGAACTCCGACGTGGTCTTCCTTGCAAGGTTCCCACGTCGGCTAGGGAAACCCTAGTCAACTAGCTCGACCCTCTCCTCTCCTAGATAGTGTCCCTCTCTTCTCTCGCTTCTCGGCGGCCGAAGACGAAATCTTCTCTCGCGTGGCTCTCGGTCGGGGGACTATAAATAGCCCGATCGGCAGCCTAGGTCAAAGGGCGGCGTGTTTGGGCCCTAAATGGGCTCGGGGCCGACCGGACCGGGCCGGCCGGCCCGGGGCCCATTTAGGCCCGGCCCCCGCGGGCTCCTTTGCCCGAGGTCGGTTCCCTTGCTTCCCGGATGCTTCCCCCTTCGCATGTAGGTCCATGTCGTTCGGTTTCTCTCCGAATTGGACTCAACTCCTTGTCTTGCAAGCTTCAAAGCACTTTTCTCGGTCGTGTCCCCGGAGTTTGTTGTCTTCTCGGATCGAGTCCCCGCTTCTTGGAGTTAGTTTTGCTTCATTGCATGACTTGTTCGGGGCTTCAAAGTCTTGTCATGAGGTGCTTGATGAACTTATCCCGAAAGTCTTGCATTCAACACTAAATCCCCGCATAAACATTAAACTCCAAAAACGACATGCACACGTGAACTTGTTATACCACGGGGGTTAGTACCAATGGATAAGGTATAAAATTTATGCCAACACCGAAGGTAAACTCATGGCTAGGTTGACGGATTTTCACCGTCAACATTCTTCGACCACCGGAATTAGGAATTTATCCTTGATGGTGATGGCGTACAGGGCTCTGTAGTCAATGCAAAATTGCCATGTGCCGTCGTCCTTCTTGATGAGGAGCACCGGAGAGGAGAATGCGGATGAGATCAAATGAATAATGCCTTGGCTGAGTATCTTGACGCACTGGCGCTCCAATTCATCCTTCTGGAGCTTTGGATAGTGTTATGGGCGCACCTACAGGTTGGGCGCGGGTCTCCAGGTGAATGTTATGGTCATGGTGACGTTGAGGGGGTAGACTGATAGGTGCGGAGTAGAGGTCCGCGAACTCGCCCAAGAGGTGCTCCAAGAGCTCCTCTCCTTGTATTTGGCGGCATGACGCGGGTGCGCGCCCCGGCTCACCCTGCCAGTAGACCCTCCTACCGTCGATGAAGCAAGTCATGGAGAGGCGTGCAAAGTCCCACAATATTGGCTCAAAGGAGAGGAGCCAATGCGTCCCCAAGATGAGGTTGCAGCCGCCCAACTCCAGGGAGAAGCGGGGGAGCCGGAATGGCTCGGCGCCCACCATGACGTCAAGGCCGCGGCAGAAGCCTCGGCAAGGAAGCTTGTCACCATTGGCGATGATGACATTGAGGCCTTGGCGCACCTGCTGGAGGGGAACGGCCAAACGCACCGCGACGTCCACTCGGATGAAGTTGTGGGAAGAGCCGGAATCGACAAGCGTCAGGAACTCTTTCCGTTGATGATGACATGGAGGCGCACCGTGTCGGCTGCCTCAACTCCCTCCACTGCATACAAGGTAATACGCAGCTCATCATCAGCATGTGCAGCGCTGACAGTCGTGTTGTCGTCCGGCGTCGTGTCGTCGTACTCGATGAAGAACAGGTGGGCACACTTGTGGTCGCGGACAAATTTCTCATCACAATTGAAGCACAGGCCTTGGCACCTACGTTTCGCCATCTCCACCGGCGTGAGTCTAAAAGACATCTAGGCCCTTAGTGGGTTTTGGTGTATTGATTGACAACTAGATTAAAGATCTAATGTCTTTGTTAAGCATGTGAGCAGGTTGTAACATTTAAATGACAAAGCATGATATATGACATTGTACATCTATATGAGAAGACAAGCCATTGTTGTACAAGATGAGTTGAGGAATGGGTTATTTCCTCACATTGTGAAATGGCTCTATTTAAGGTTGAATGTCATGGTTATTGATATGATTGATCACACCGAGTTTTACTTGATATATAAACAAGCCAGTGAAGGTGGAGAAAGAGACATAGTGATATTGGAATATTGGATGGTCTCTAAATAAATTGAAATGCTTGTTGTGATCTAATAGGACTACAAAATCAAATATTGGCATGATCTCAATTGAATTTCACTCTTGAAGCTTAACTCAAATTAGCAACGAATGGATGAAGAAATCAAGAAAGGGATTAGCAACGAGGTACTAAGCTAAGGTTGGCCGAGTAGCAACTTGGACCATGTGCTTGGCTAGGGTGGAGTGGCTATAGCTTGGAGAGTTTCGAGGTATCAAGTCGAGCCTAACCGAGTGTAGCAATGAAGAAGCATTATATATTCGTTGAGTCATGTGAGGGGTGACTTGATCAAGAATTGGGTTTCTTCCTTGGATGAAGATCAAAGTCACTAGCTCAAGGTACAAGTGCTCAAACCAATGAGACATTGATGGATGGATCTCTCAAGTGGATATATTGATCAAGTATGGCTATTCTTGAAGATAAAGATCAAGAGTTCTAATATTGCATTTATATTTGATCTTGATCAAAGTCACTAGCTCAAGGTACAAGTGCTCAAACCAATGATACATTGATGGATGGATCTCTCAAGTGGATATATTGATCAAGTATGGCTATTCTTGAAGATAAAGATCAAGAGTTCTAATATTGCATTTATATTTGATCTTGTGTATAGGTATGTCGTACTATCAAGAGGGATGCATCACAAGGAGTTTTGATAATGTCTCAGTGCTCAAGTAACCCATGTGAGTTGAGAGAGACACAAAACCACACGTACACGTCTTCGGGTTTGACCCTGTGTCAAACCCGATGGCACCGGTTTTGGGAAACTGGTGGCACCAGTTTTGTGTCAGTGGGCCCAACGGCCAGTTGTTTGAAATCTCGGTGGCACCGAGTTTGGGAACTCGATGGCACCGGTTTCCACGTTAGTTTGTAACGGCTAGTTTTTGGGGAGTCGAGTATTTATACCCTGGTGTGCTTCCTTGCTATTCCTTGCTAAGCCAAATCCATTCTAGCTCTCCCCAACCCCTCTTGGTGAGGTTGTTCGATCTTTGATAGATCTAGTGAGTTGAATGGTGAGCAATTCAAGAGCACTTGAATCCCTCGAGCACTGTTGGACGTCGTCAAGTTCATGTGAAGCGTTTGTTACTCTTGGAGGCTTGCCTCCTAGACGGCAGGTGTTTCCCAAAAGCTCCCAAGGTGTGGTGAGCTGTGGGACAATTTGTAAAGGTCGTGTTTCGCCTCCGAAAGGGAAGGAGCTATCTAGTGGATCGGGAAAAGGGTTGAATGCAACCCAGTTTCAATAGGAGAAGCACCCATCGGAGACTAGTATTCACACGGTGGTGAATCCGAACTTCGGTAAAACAAATCTCTGTGTCTCTTGTTGGTTTACCTTGCATTTGCCTCTCTTTGCTAGCTTTGCTAGTACTTGATATATTTGTGGATCTACTCGAGTTTTAGTGTTTGTGGAGTGCAGGCACTCAATATCCATCAAGGAACTGATCCTTAAGCCACACACCAAGTTTGAGTTGAAACCAAGCAAGCAAACAAGAAGAAGGAGAAGAGGGGAGTCACTACCAGGCAAACCTGGTGGCACCGGATTTGCAAAACCGGTGGCGTGGGCAGTGTGCATATTTTGTTGCGTAGGCACTAGTCCAGAGGTTCCGAAGATTTTTCCAGAGATTCCGGACTTTCCAGAAACTCCAGAGAAAAGTCTGGAGTATCCGGGTCTTAGTGATAAAATTGTTTTAAGTGGTGATTTTCAGGACTCGCCTATTCACCCCCCTCTAGGACACATCAAGATCATTTCAGAGTCAGGGAACCGCGCGAGGTGGCATTGTGTTCGTAGCCGGCGTCGTTGCTGGTGGTGGCCGCGGCTGTGGAAATGGCCGACCACGAGGGGCGCTCGACGTGCGCGTCGTCTTCTTCTTGTATGCCCTGGTGAGGGCGAAGGCATGCTCCAGGTCCCGGGTCCCTGCAGCTCCACGTTGATGCGGATGTCATCGCTGAGGCCAGAAATGAACAACTGCTGCTCTTGGCGCTCTGTCAGGGGGTCGGCGCGGCTCAAGAGAGCAAGGAATTTGCTCTGGTATTCCGCCACCATACCTGTCTGTCGGAGGAGGCAGAGCTCGCCGAGAGGATTGCTTCGGATAGGAGCCCCGAAGCGGGTGTCGCAAAGTTCGTAGAACTCCTCCCATAATGGTTCGCCGCGACAACGCTCCAGGTGGGCGTACCAATGGAAAACATCGTCGTCGAGGTGGTATGTAGCCAGCCAAATCTTCTGCGATGACTCTGTTCGCTGGGCTCAGAAGAATTGCTTGCAACGATTTATCCATGGCAGGGGGTCTGTTGTCCCATCATAGCATGGGAACTCCAGCTTGACATAGCGCGACACCACGCTATCCAGCTAATGGCCGGAGCCGGACAAAGACAGTGCACCGTCTTCACGTTGAGCACCTCGTCAAAGGGCTTCTTGGGAAGGAGGTCCGGGCCGTGCTACAGCACCCCATCCTTGTTGTGGATGCCCTTGCCAGTCAATCATGGCTGCCCAAAAGGATTGGGCGGCGGCGCGGTTGGATTTGGCGGAGCCGTGGAATTCGGCTGAGCTGTCAGGTCCGGCGGGCCTATTTGATTCGACGGGGTCATCAGATTTGGTGGCACCGAGGACATGACGTAAGGGTCTGGCTGGGACGCGACGCCCTCCATCTTGGCGAGGCGGTCGCCGAGGCCCTTAATGGATGAAGGACCGATTAGGCGACCAGAGAGGGGGGAGTGAATAGGAGCCGATAAAAATTCTTCTCGAGGGAGATTGAAACTCCGACAAGATGAACTTGCTCGGTCGGACCCCCAAAATCACATGCTCCGCACTTCTACCTTCCGTTTGCCAAAACCACGTAGCCACTGGAGTGCTACTGGTCCTAGGAACAAACACTACCAGCTACCTCAACACACACGCACCCACGACAGCGGAAACAACTCGAAAGCCGGCCGTCCCGGAGGGGGCGGTTAGATCGGGTATGGGGGCGGTTAGACCGCCTCCACCGGACAACCAAGAAATCCTCCGAAACACCTCTTCCGAGCACCAAAACACACCACGGTTTCACCAACGAGAGATCTCTCGGTCGAGCCATGCTAGCTACCGTAGAAAATCTTGGCGAAAACCAAAACTCCACCCGGGGGCCTAGGGGCGGTTAGAGCGGCTACCAGGGGCGGTCTAACCTCCCGTACCCAAGAACGAACTCCAACCAAGAACACCTAGCAAACGGCACGAGAACAACCCGAAATTTCACCCGTACGCTCCTCTCGATCAAGGAGAACAAACTCACAGAGGAAAATCCGGCGAAACAAAACTTCGACCTAGAAACACCCGGGCGGTTAGACCGCCCCTCCAAGCGGTTAGACCGCCTCTCCCGTAAAAACGAGCCCCCGCAGTCAAACCCTAACTTCCTCGCGCCCGATCTCCCAAATCACTCCACGGATTGCAGCGAAACTTCGGGATTAGCTGGGTTACCTCCTGGGCAACCTCTACCTCAAAGGAATCGACCCGAAACGCTCACAATCAAGAGGAATCGAAGAAATCGCTTCTCTAGGTCAAGAACTCGCCCAACTCAAAAAACCACCAAATCGAGTCCGATTCAAGAGAGATTTGGGGGCAAAGTCACCAGCCAAAGAGGCACAAGAACCTCATACGTGACACCCACCAAAAACCCCAAGAAATCGTTCTAAAAACACCGCCAACAAAGAGCTTCAAAAATCAACACAAAAGAGGACGGGAAAACCACCTTGAGGAACAATGCCGAACCATCTATACATACCATGAAAGGTTCGTACAAGGTCTAACTTGCCACCCAAACATCCATCCCTCTCTCTAGATCTCACATGAAGCTCTCAAGCTAGTCCTAGGAAAAACTAGGGAAAAAGGAGAACGAAAATGGAAAAACAAATGAGCTAGGGTTCCAAGAGTTGGCTGCCATCCACCCATTCAATGAGTATATATGGAGGCACCCAAAAGACTAAACTACCCTCACCTAATAACTAGGGATACAAGCCCCTCAAGGGTGTATTTGGAAGTCTTCGGAATTTCTTCATCGGACGGATACCCGGCGACCGCAACCTGCTTAGCCTCGAGCAAGCCTTGCGATCCTGACGCGTGTCCTCCGCTTAGAAGCATCTTGACGCCGGCGGCCAGGGCGGTCAGACCGCCCTCCTGGACGGTTAGACCGGCCCGGGAGATCTGACCGGCCCCAGGTGGTCTGACCGCCCCTCCTGGGCGGTTGAACCGGCCTGGGTGGCCGCACCTCCTCGTCGAGTCTTCGGCCTCGGTTTTGTGGCTGACCCACTGCAAACCCCGCGAACTCGGTGTAGCCTCCGCCAATCTCCACTCATGACTCGGCTCCCACGTAGTCCCGGCTCGACCTTGGTTTTGATGCTCTACCAAGAAACTGTCCACGACTTCATCTAGCTGTTCATGCCACCATGCGGCCCGCACTTGACCCCACTGGCCACCAGGTCCCTCGAACAAAGCCTATTTGTCTTCTCCACACCTGGAGGCCTCACCGGCAACGACCTTTCGCGCTTGTTCTTCACCTACACCAACACGAGTCAAGCCGCAACCTGCACCTGCAATACTTAGCCAAGAATCAGTCCACACAACGTTTTCAATCACTCATCACACAAGGAAGCGACCATCCACCGGTCCTCGAACCATACATGGTCCTCAATCTCGCCCTTGATGAGTGCATTGACAACACCCACATGAAGTAACACAAGAGAGAAAAGAAAACAAAAGAAACAAATAAAAAGAAACCTCAACAAGCGATCGAAAGCCAAACAAAGGCAACGAGTAAGATTACTTGAAGAAGACAAGTCTCGGACCCCTTAGGCAAGGGCAACGGCTCGACACATCCGAGACAAAAACACGCTCAAACAAAGAGCGCAAATCACCGAACCAAAGCTCGAACACCACAAAGAGCTCCCCCTGCACATATGCAAGCTCCCCCTGAGCCAAAGCACACTCCCCCTGAACTAATGCAGCAATGCAACACGGGAATGCAACAACGAGCAAAAACCTGCTCACTCTGCCCAGGGCGGTTAGACCGCCTACCCCGGCGGTTAGACCGCCTACCACTCATCTGACCGCCAGGGGGCGGTTAGACCGCCCCATGTGACCGGCCCTGCACCAAACTGCTCAAAATTTGCCCGAACCAAATGGAACACCTTCCAAACACACCCAGGTGCCCAAAGCATGCACAAACTTCTCCCCCTTATTGTCAATGTATGAATCAAGGCAAAATGCGAAAACTTTCAACATATAGCTTCTCAAATATACAAAATTCATCACAAGGAGCTACACAAGTCCAAATGAGCAAGTTAGATACTCTACAGGTTCGTAATGACCTTAACTACGTGATCACCAAGTTTCACAACCATTGGACAGGGCTAAAGAGGATTTGAGTAATTTTGCGAAAAGTTACTCTCTCACAAGCAAATACCTAAACATGAGCAAAACATGCCAAAATGGCAAAACCACACAAACTTCATGCTAGGACAGCCATTCTAACCATAAGACCATCACAAACACCCACAAGCACCTCATGTCATGTCAAAGCCACCGAGCCATGTGCCTACTTCTATGTATGAGACTTCTCATTGGTAGGCATCATGCAATGGTTTAGCACCCAAAGCAAATTAATTTCAGCACATATGACATGTGAGCATATTTCCAAGCATTTTTCATTTCATTTTCAGATTTCTAAATGGTACATGAAATGTCTTTGCGACAAAAAGGAACTTATGCCCCTCCATAAGATAAAGCAAGAGGGCTAAACATTCATGATGGCAATTGAGCCTTTGGCCCCATATGATCAATAAACTAGCTATCCAACCACAAATTAAGCATAGCAAAGCCACTAAGACATGTCAAGATCATATAAAGGTGTTTACACATGAGAGAGCATATATGTGACATTTTTCAAAAATATAGCCATCAATCATGGATCATTCATCAAGATCATCAAGAGCTAAGCCAAACTAACCATAGCATACCAAACAAGCTCACAAAAACATATATAGCATCCCATGGTGAACAATGTATATAGGAGAAGCTTTACCTATCCAATGCATATGATACAAAAAGCATGCAATCTAAGATACAAGTATGCCTATACATCATGTTACATATGCCATGCCAAATGCAAGAAATGCACAAAGGAAACTATACATATGCTACAAAGGAGCTCCCACACACCCAACTCAAGAAATCAAACACACACCAAGTTCCCCCCGCAAACGAATGAAAGTTGCTTGATCTAGGGGTTTGGTGAAAATATCGGCTAGATGGTCATGTGTGGGTACATGAATCAAATCTATCTTTCCTTTCTCTATGTTGTCTCTCAGAAAATGATACCTCACTTCTATGTGCTTGGTTTTGGAATGGAGCACTGAGTTCTTTGCAACGCTAATGGCACTGGTGCTATCACATTGAAGTGGGACATGGGTATACTCCTCACCAAAGTCACTCATGGTGTATGAAATCCAAAGGAGCTGAGAGCAACAACTAGCAGCGCTAACATACTCTGCCTCGGTAGTGGACTGAGCAATACTCGACTGTTTGCGGGAAGACCAAGACACCAAAGAAGAACCCAAAAACAGGCAAGTCCCAGAAGTTGACTTCCTATTCAACCAACACCCGGCAAAATCCGCGTCTGAAAAACCATGAAGCGCCAAAGAAGAGGACGTGGTGTACCAAAGGCCGAAGTCGGGAGTGTGACGCTAGTACCTGAAAATTAGCTTCACCGCTTGCCGATGCGAAGTCCTCAGAGACGCTTGAAAACGAGCGCACAGACACACCGAGAACTGTATGTCCGGCCTCGTCGCCGTCAAGTAGAGGAGCAACCCGATCATGCTTCGGTACTCCTTCTGGTCCACATGTTCACCTTCCTCGTCCGCATCAAGAGCTGTTGTCGTACTCATCGGCGTCGTCATAGCCTTGGAATCCTCCATCTTGAACTTCTGCACAATGTCCTTGGTGTACTTGGCTTGGTGCACAAATGTTCCTTCCTTTGATTGTTTGATTTGTAGCCCGAGGAAGAACTGCAACTCGCCCATCATGCTCATCTCAAATTCACTGCTCATATCCTCTGCAAACCTTGCAACAAGAGAGTTAGACGAGCCACCAAAGACAATATCATCCACGTACACCCCGCACAATCGGGATATCTCTCGCTCCGCCTCAAGCAAAAACAAGGTCCGATCGACCTTTCCCATCTCAAAACCTCTCTCAAACAAGAACCCCCTCAACCTACCATACCAAGCTCTAGGCGCCTGCTTCAACCCATACAGCGCCTTCCTCAACTTGTACACCCGCTGGGGGTACTTCTCACTCTCAAACCCCAGAGGTTGCCTCACATACACTTCTTCCTCCAACACACCATTCAGAAAAGCACTCTTCACATCCATTTGGTGCAACTTGAACCCTTTAGCCACGGAAAAGGCTAGAAGGATCCCGATCGCCTCCAAACGGGCTACGGGAGCAAAGGTCTCCTCGTAGTAAATCCCCTCCTTCTGATTGAACCCTTGAGCAACAAGTCTCGACTTGTTTCTCACAACCTCACCTTTCTCTCCCTCTTTGTTCTTCCACACCCACTTTGTACCAATCAGCTTACACCCTGGGGGAGGGTCAACCAACTCCCAAACCTGATTTCTCTCAAAGTTCTCCAACTCCTCATGCATCGAATTAACCCAATTGTGATCAGATAGTGCGTGTCCAATGTCTTTGGGCTCAAAAGTAGCAACAAATACAGCATGAGCGAAATGAGAATTGTTTCGAACCCTCGATCGTGTAGTGCGTTCATTCAGGTCGCCGATGATCCTCGAAGCTGGATGATCCACTTGTACTCGCCGGGGAGGTTCTCGCCTCGATGCTACCTCCCCCTCAACATCAGCTTCTCCTCGTTCTTGATTTGTCGTCGTAGGTGTAGTAGAGGGTCCATCCATCACCGTAGTCGAAGTAGTGTGTACATGTTCAGCCGGGGGCACCGCACCGCCATCTTCATCGTCTCCATGTTCATGCTCCTCCTCCTGAAAGATCTCCTCTCCAAGCTCATCATCACCTGCACACTCAAAGACAAGCTGACTACGTGGCTCTATCTCGTCGAAGATTACCTCGCAAGTCTCCACGATTTGGTTAGTTTCAAGATTGAGCACACGATATGCTCTAGAATGAGATGCATAACCAAAGAAAATACCATCGACAGACCGAGCCTCAAACTTATCCAACTTCCTGCCTTTGTTCAGAATGAAACACTTGCAACCAAAGACATGGAAGTGACTCACCTTGGGTGTGCGACCATGCATCAACTCATAGCATGTTTTCTTCTTGTGCACTCTGAGGTAGATCCTGTTCGACACATAGCACGCGGTATTCACCGCCTCAGCCCAATACCTCCTCGGAGTCCAATGCTCATCAAGCATCGTCCAAGCCATCACGCACAAGGTCCTGTTCTTCCTTTCCACAACACCATTTTGAGGAGGCGTATACGGACTCAAAAACTGGTGCTCAAGACCCAAGTCATGGCAAAAGGTTTCAAAACGAGAGTTTCTGAATTCCGAGCCATTATCACTGCGGATAGCTCGTATGGCATCTCCGTGCCTCTCGTTTCTCAACCTCAAGACTAGATCTCGAACAAAACCAAATGTCTCCCCCTTATCCTCAAGAAGGAACACCCACGCATACCAAGAATAGTCGTCCACCACAACAAGGACATACCACTTCCCACCCGCAGACCGCACACGAGCTGGGCCAACAAGGTCCATATGGAGCAGCTCGCATGGACGCTCAGTCATCACATCGGTGAGAGGCGGGTGAGAAGAGGCTACCATCTTGGCATGCCTACAAGGCGCACAAACCTACTCTTTCTCAAGCCTCAACCGTGGCAATCCTCGGACCAAATCGAGTTTACTCAAGCAAGACAAAAGGTCAAAGCTCAAGTGACCCAACTTCCTATGCCATTTCCACAACTCACTCGAAGAACCAGCCAAGAAACAACGCTCCACACCCGAAGACTGAGAAAAATCAGCACGAAACACCTGACCCTCGGGAACGACCATACAAACAAGGTCCCCTCGAGAGTCCAAAATCCGAGAACCACCGGGCCGAAACAACACCTCAAAACCCTCATCCAACAACTGGGACACAGAAAGCAGATTGTAACCCAGCGATTGAACAAGAGCAACACGCCTCAGAGTGATCTTGTCACTCACTTTTATCTCACCTTCTGAAAGCACACGCCCACGCCCATTGTCCCCAAAGGTGATGTACCTCTTTGTCACCACCGGGACGAGACCTGAGAACCACCCCCTATCTCTGGTCATATGCCTTGAGCAACCGGAGTCAATCAACCAAATGTTCTTCAAGTCTCCCACTTGAAATTCAAAAACAAGCACGTGAGCGACCAAACGACTCAGCACTGGGGTTAGTACCAAAAGAGTAAAACCAGTGCCGAGCCATTTGCTCGAAAGTGGGGTTAGCACACATCAAGCCATCTTTCCTACCATAACTACCACCACGAACACCACCTCAGTAACCACTCCGAGGAAACCACCCCTCGCTGCCTGGAGGAGGACCAAAGCCACGAAACACGACTCGTGGACCGTCCCTCCTCTCCTTCTCAAAGCTACGACTCCTCCCATCTCTGTAGTGAACTCGAGGGGGAGAATGCCTAGCAACCGACCACCCGCCGACTCTCCCGGACCAACCACCAGCAACACCACCTCCGGAACTGAAACCTCTCGACTCACCACCTCGAAAACCACTCCGCCCAGAATTCTGGGGGGCGGTTGAACCGCCTAGCCAGGCTGGTCTAACCGCCCCCTCTGGGCAGGGCCGGTCTGACCGCCTAGCCAGGCCGGTCTGACCGCCCCCTCAAGGACTGCTCCTCGGCAGCGGGAACTCGCATCTCCCCACGTCGGAACACTTCTCACCACAGCTTTACCCCTGGGCAGTGGCATACAAGGCTTAGGTACACCATGGGAAGGGTTGTACCTATCCTTGTTCGCCCACTCCTTTGCCATCCTCTCTTCTCGCTTTCTCTTGAAGCAAAACTCATCCTTGTGACCCTCTTTCCCACAATAGCCACAATGGAACCTCACAAGCTTAGGCTTAGGCTTAGATTGGGGCTGCTCACTTGGTTTCTTTCCACTCAACACCTCCACCGGTTTCTCCTCACTAGCCTTCTCACTCACTTTCCCAAAGAACACTTTCCCAGAAGTGCTCACAAACTTGATAGGCTTTTGGAGATCATTTGTGGGTGTAGGAAACACGGGTGGAGCTGGGGTTGTGTCTAGTCGGTTCCTAAGATGGTTAGGTTTTGGGGGGAAATCATTCTTGTGGTGGGTTTTTGGTGGCTCTGGGATATTCTCTCCACTTCCCTCACCAACCTTGTTTGCCCAAAGTCCGTCACCATCCTGCCTCTTAAATGCCTCGATCATCATCCTCAACTGAGGCTCATGACCAGACAACCAACCCATCAACTTTCTCAGCTCATCATTCTCATCCTGCAAACGATCAACATAATGTGCAAGTTCCAAATTTTCCAAAGCATGCATTTCACAGGTAGAGCATGATGTAGGCATGGGTTCCTTCAATTTAGCTTCAAGAGAACTAGTGTAAGCATGCATCTCATCAATCTTAGCATGCAAAATAGGGCAAGAAGTGCAAGCACCTAGCAAAGCAGATCTAGATTTAAGCTCTGCCACTTCAACCCTAAGCACATCTAGTTCCTCACACTTGGAGGCAAGCTTTTCCTTGAACAAAGCAAGATCAGCAAGAAAGATAGAGCAATCAGCACAATCAACGTCATCTGAAACAACAGGGCTAGCCTTAAGGGAATCAATCTCAAGCTTGCTATCAAGCACCTGTGTTTCTAGCTCAGCCACTCTAGTCCTAGCATCCTCGAGTGAAGCCCTAAGCTCTTTTCTCATTTTCTTTGCCTCTCTAAGCATATCATCACAATTATCAAGCAAAGTACCGAGCCGTTCATTCTTCCGGCGCAAGAAGGGAAGCTCATCACGCACCTCATCGTCGGACTCGCAGTCCGAGTCGCTCTGTGTGCTCTTCTTGCTGCCGGAGCTCAGCGCCATGGTGCAGAAATCGTCTCTAGCGAAGCGGCCTCGGCCCCGCTCAGGTTCTTGGACGCCTTCTTGCCCTTGCGACGATCACCTTCGTCTTCACTGTTACTCGAGCTCGAGGTGGAGTACACGGAACTAGAGTCGATGTCACTCACACCAACCATCGCTCGGGCCTTGCCTCGGCTTACCTTCTTCCTCGATCGTCGCTCGTCCTTGTGCTTGTTCTTGTACTTGCTCTTGTGGTCGCGCCTCGACCGGTACTTGCCATCGTTCCTCGGCTTGTTCTTGTAGCCGTCCTTGTTCTCGACCTTATCCGGCATCGGCGACGAAGTGTCCCGGCTTGCCGCACTGGAAGCATGTCCTCGTGTTCCTCCTCATGTTCACTCGGTTCTCGTGCGGCCTCTCGAACCGTCTCGTCGAGAGCGCCAGCTCATCCTCTCCAAGCACATCGAACTCCTCATCTGGCATAGACATCAAAGAGGACAAAGAGAACATCCTGATGGATGGGTTAGTGTCAGCCTTTCCTTTCGAACCACCAATGAGGGCGAGACTATGGGAATCAGTCGGACCCTCGAGCTTGGCAGTCATGCCCCTATCCACCTCAGCCGACTAGAGCTTCGAGAACAGCTCATTCACCGTCGCAGTGTCATACTTCTCCGACTCCACAATGACCTCGAACTTTCCGCCCCATATTGTACGATCCAAAGAGTGTAAGAGCTTGACAGCTCTATCATGATCATCGTACGGGAGCACGTCCACATTGGCCCTCATGTTGTTCACAACCACCGTGAACCTCTGAAACAAGGCATCGATGGACTCACCGGGGATATGAGTGAAGTTCTCGTACTCTCTCCGGTAGGTCGCATACATCCGTGCCTGAACCTGGGCATTCCCAACATGAGCCTCCTTCAACACCGTCCAAATTCTACAAGCCAAGTGCTCGGTGTGCACCCGATCGAACTCAGGCTGACACAGAGCACGAAACAAGTAGTCGACCGCCTTGTTGTTGGCGTCGAACCTATCCCTCGATCCTGGAGCAAGGAAATCCATCGGCTGGACATAGCATGTGTCCACCGTGACATCCCAAAGGATCTGACCCTTTCCGCGGAGGAACACACCCATCCGCTTACTCCACATCTGGTAGTTCTTGCCATCGAAGTGTGGAGGACCCGAACCCCGTTTCTGGTATGCCATCCTTGGATCTTAGACTGGTTAGAGTCAACAAAGACTCGAACCTGCTCTGATACCACTTGAAGGACCGATTAGGCGACCAGAGAGGGGGGAGTGAATGGGAGCCGATAAAAATTCTTCTCGAGGGAGATTGAAACTCCGACAAGATGAACTCACTCGGTCGGACCCCCAAAATCACACGCTCCGCCTTCTACCTTCCATTTGCCAAAACCACGTAGCCACTGGAGTGCTACTAGTCCTAGGAACAAACACTACCAGCTACCTCAACACACACGCACCCACGACAGCGGAAACAACTCGAAAGCCGGCTGTCCAGAGGGGGGCGGTTAGACAGCGTATGGGGGCGGTTAGACCGCCTCCACCAGGCAACCAAGAAATCCTCCGAAACACCTCTTCCGAGCACCAAAACACACCACGGTTTAACCAACAGAGATCTCTCATCAGAGCCATGCTAGCTACCAGAAAATCTTGGCGAAAACCAAAACTCCACCCAGGGGCCTAGGGGCGGTTAGACCGGCTACCAGGGGCGGTCTAACCTCCCGTACCCAACAACGAACTCCAACCAAGAACACCTAGCAAACGGCACGAGAACAACCCGAAATTTCACCCGGACGCTCCTCGATCAAGGAGAACAAACTCACGAGAGGAAAATCCGGTGAAACAAAACTTCGACACGGAAACACCCGGGCGGTTAGACGGCCCCCCTCCGGGCGGTTAGACGCCTCTCCCGTAAAAACGGCCCACGGGTCAAACCCTAACTTCCTCGCGCCCGATCTCCCGAATCACTCCACGGATTGCAGCGAAACTTCGGGATTAGCTGGGTTACCTCCTGGGCAACCTCTACCTCAAAGGAATCGACCCGAAACGCTCACAATCAAGAGGAATCGAAGAAATCGCTTCTCTAGGTCAAGAACTCGCCCAACTCAAAAAACCACCAAATCGAGTCCGATTCAAGAGAGATTTGGGGGCAAAGTCACCAGCCAAAGAGGCACAAGAACCTCATACGTGACACCCACCAAAAACCCCAAGAAATCGTTCTCAAAACACCGCCAACAAAGAGCTCCAAAAATCAACACAAAAGAGGACGGGAAAACCACCTTGAGGAACAACGCCGAACCATCTATACATACCATGAAAGGTTCGTACAAGGTCTAGCTTGCCACCCAAACATCCATCCCTCTCTCTAGATCTCACATGAAGCTCTCAAGCTAGTCCTAGGAAAAACTAGGGAAAAAGGAGAACGAAAATGGAAAAACAAATGAGCTAGGGTTCCAAGAGTTGGCTGCCATCCACCCATTCAATGAGTATATATGGAGGCACCCAAAAGACTAAACTACCCTCACCTAATAACTAGGGATACAAGCCCCTCAAGGGTGGATTTGGAAGTCTTTGGAATTTCTTCATCGGACGGATGCCCGGCGACCGCAACCTGCTTAGCCTCGACGCAAGCCTTGCGATCCCGACGCGTGTCCTCCGCTTAGAAGCATCTTGACGCCGGCGGCCAGGGCGGTCAGACCGCCCCCCTGGGCGGTTAGACCGGCCCGGGAGATCTGACCGGCCCCAGGCGGTCTGACCGCCCCTCCCTGGGCGGTTGAACCGGCCTGGGTGGCCGCACCTCCTCGTCGAGTCTTCGGCCTCGGTTTTGTGGCTCAACCGAGTAACCCAGTGGTTTTCTGGTGAACCACTGCAAACCCCGCGAACTCGGTGTAGCCTCCGCCAATCTCCACTCATGACTCGGCTCCCACGTAGTCCCGGCTCGACCTTGGTTTTGAGGCTCTACCAAGAAACCGTCCACGACTTCATCTAGCTATTCATGCCACCATGCGGCCCGCACTTGACCCCACTGGCCACCGGGTCCCTCGAACAAAGCCTACTTGTCTTCTCCACACCTAGAGGCCTCAGCGGCAACGACCTTTCGCACTTGTTCTTCACCTGCACCAACACGAGTCAAGCCGCAACCTGCACCTGCAATACTTAGCCAAGAATCAGTCCACACAACGTTGTCAATCACTCATCACACAAGGAAGCGACCATCCACCGGTCCTCGAACCACACATGGTCCTCAAAGGACTCCGCAATTTTGTCGAGGGCGGTCTGGAACTTATTGTCGCGCTCGGTGTTCTCCTGGCGGAGGACGCTGATCTCGTCGGTGACCAGCTTCTTCATCTCGTCGGAGCTAGAGCCCATTGGAGACCCAAAAGGTGATACCAAGTTGTCATGGCCGTGCGGCAAGGAGCGAATAGGGTAGCCGTGGGAGGTGGTTGGCCGCTGTGCTGTCATCTTCTTGCCCGTGGCGGCGAGGTCACCTCACGACGATGGTAGCAGCAAGGGGATGAGAGGCAAAGAATAGGGGAAGAGAGATTAGATTGATTCTCAAAGCTTGCCTTTATTCCTTGACCTGCTAGGTATAAGTAATCCCAGGATTACAACTCGTAATCGACTCGACTCCTAACAAATTAAAAAGATATCTTAACTAACTCTATCTCTACATATGACTTCTACTCTAGAGACTCTTGCCGGCGCCTCCTTCTACTGAACCCAATGCCGACCATGACAATGGGTGCATGGGATGGACTCCATCCACTAGGACCCACAGTTCTTTCTAATTAAGCGACAAGAGAAACTTTTCAGTAGTATTCTGCAAATTGGAAATATTATTTGAAAAATACAAGAAAAAATTACTAGTTCAAATTTAGGAAAAGGAAAACAAATTGTTTCATGAGCCCAAGGGCTTACATGGAAAAAACTAAAGAAGATGAAAACGTTGTCCAAACTAACACTACAAGAAACTATTTAATCCGTGACGTAACCATTCTGTCACGGATTAAATAAAATTCGTCGCAAATCAGCATCCGCGACGATTTACATTTTCGTGGTGGAATGAGCGTCATTGATTAAATCTCTCGACGTTCCCTTAATAAACGTCGCGATCCGTGACGTATCCGAATCGTCACGGAGCGGCCGAGGCCCATGCGGCCCAACCCATGGCTCACTATCCGTGACAAAATAAAATCGTCACGGATTGCTACCGACATGGCAGTCGACATGGACGATGATGTGGCATCCTACGTGGACAATGACGTGGCATCCTACGTGGACCATGACGTGGCATCCTGCGTGGACGATGACGTGGCATCCCGCGTGGACGATGACGTGGCGTCCCGCGTAGACGATGATGTGGCATCCCGCGTGGACGATGACGTGGCATCCTACGTGGACGATGACGTGGCATCCTACGTGGACGATGACGTGGCACCGTACGTGGACGATGACATGGCAAAAATTTTAAGCCCAACGAGATACAAATTCGGCCCACCACGAACCCCATTTCGGAATTATATTCTAGCATAAAATTAGCAAAATTAGCCCATCTTCACCCATTTTTCGAGGGTACATTTTTCCAACACATTTACCAAAATTCAATGAACAAGTAAAATCGGATACAATCGGATACAATCTCTCGGGCAAAAAAAAACCCGGCAAACACAATCGAATTGAGGCGAGATAACACATGCTTCCGGATGTCTACCATTCCTAAAACACTACACCTTCCTCTTTGTTATTCTCGCCACTCTTTTCTCCGACTCCTTGCGAGTTCATATAAATCCCGAAATAAAGGAAACCGGAATCCAATGAGAAAAGACAATCAAATATAGGACTAACTCAACTTTGAATTTTCCGGCAAGGTATATATATATAAGGGGAAACCAAACTAAACTCGGAGTTCTAGATAAAACGTGCATTGTACAATGAAAGTATCACTATAAGCATACAATTGGCATCATAAATCAACGAGAATAGGAATGACGCAAAAAGAAGCTTGTTGTGTTAATTTAGCCTATAGTAGAGCATATGAGAGCAATATCTAAGACAACACATGAAATCGCACTTGGAAACATGCTCTACCGACAAACCACATCCATTGATCAATGATCATATGCATGAGCATCGAAGTTCGGAACATAACTTTGTTGACGGCGTTAACCGACAAGCAAAAATAACTTTGGGTTCAACCAAATAACTTAAATTCAATGTTGACACCGAAAATTAACCGAATGGTTAATAGAGGATCACCATGATCAAATAGCTTAGTTTCCTTTTCGGAAAAAAGTTAGTTTCCATTCACAAGGTACTATTGCGGATGTAGATACTCAAATCAACCGAGAGGCGAGAGATCAAACGAAGTTTTCTTTCCCCAAAACGGGGCATCCTCTCGATTTCATTTAGAAAATTGTTTTCTTGGCGGTATTAAAATGCCATGTCAAATTATGTCATTAATTTACGTAGGCAACCGGGTTGATTACAAGTAAATATAATTAAGGTAGAGATAGAATAGAACATGAACTATTCTAGGATATAAGCACTGCGGGTTAAAGGCAATGAATAATTCCCATCATGCGGCTCCGAGGATTCGGTGCATGAAGCCATCCAAGATCGGATCATCCATTGGAGAACTAAGGGGATGAGGTAAGACCCGAAAGTGTCTTTGTTCAACCATGGAGATGGCCTTGCAAAGTTGTGGGTGTGAAACCACCATGCCTGACACATCTCCTTGTGCACCATCTTGTCTTCTCAAGAACCTGCAGTAATCACATAAAGAACCAAGAATAAGAAAAATGGTAAAAATTCAAATGCCCCTGAATCCATCCGTACAATATATAGAAGAAATCAATATTCCTCATTAAATGATCAGAACATACATATCAAATGCAGCCCTCTATATTTCAATTCACAAATTAACTACGACTCATCAGTGTAGGCATCTATACTTGTTACACCAAATTTTTTAGAAATCAAATGGGCATATTGAAACAAAAAACATGAGCGTATCTAAGAGTCCATGTAGTATCCCTTTATAACTGTGAAATCATGACGATATATAAGCAATTATTATACTCGCATTTTTATGTGTCACCATAGCAAATCTGCTAGAACATAACAGTCAACCATTACAACTCAGATCAACAGCTAGGAATGCAAGCACTAGCATTATTCCAACAACATCCCAGAATATAAATTAGTTAAAGTACTCTACCTCACTATTAGTCAATCACTGAACTATCACTTGCTTACTGCAATTTAAGAACATGTGGAAGGAGACAGTCAATACCTTGCATTCAATTGGTGACCGTCCAGGTTACTAGTTCGTCAAGGAGGAGTTAGCTTCACCTCGAGCTGCACCTCTTTCCTTGTTGCCCACAAATTCACTGGACCCAAGAACATCTTTAGAAAAGCACCTGCAAACCCAACAGTAGTACAGAACGATATTATAGCTGAAAAAGACAAAACCCAAGAACAAGATCAAGCTCAAAATAGCTCAAATTATCATGTGTCTTGCTCGGGAGCAGCAATGCAACATCACCATTGGTGATGAGGCACGTCGCTCGATCCAAGTCCTCAACCTGACACAAGACAGCACACACATCAGGGCGAGCAAAGCATGCACATTGCATCGATCACTCAGTGCCAGAGGACACACAACTAGTGCTGGAAATTCAAGTTAATCGATGGACAGAGCTCCGGCCATGTGCTTAAAAAACACAGCGGAAATAATGATATCAAAACTAATAAAACAAACAGCTCTTCACCCTTGAATATGGTCAATTATATCCAAGGGCAATGAAGTAAGTTGTGGCACTCTAGATTCTGATCAAGTAACTAGTGGGTGAGCACTCTACTACAGTATGAATTCGTTTCGTCAATAGGTGGACTGTCACTCTACATAGATGATTAACATACTAGTCGCTGCAAAACACCTAGTACACCATGTAAGAACAGGAGATCGAAACTAACACAATCCGACCTCCACTCCACAACACTCTTTGTTTGTAGAAATGCCTGATACCATATGAAAATTATTATGCAGCCCAAATACATTGTAATTCGAATCTTAATTCCAAATGCAGGGCGCAGCACATCTTGTAGTCTGAACTATTAACTCATTGTAGGAAGTACACATGGATCACAAGCTAGGACGCAAAATTGCTCAGACAAAGGATATGCCATATTCAGTAATTCACAACGGCCAGATGCATACGGTGGGATCTAGTTGACTACTGGCGAGTAATTTCACCGAGGAAGAAGGGGATATCACAAACCCTAGGGACGTAGACCTGTGTAGGCCGTGGTGGAGGGGAGCAGCGCAGGTCGCGTGGGCGTGGGTGGCGTCGATGCCGCCTCGGCGGATCTGAGGAGGCGGTAGAGGTGCTCATCCCGGACATAGAGGCGTCCGCGGCGTCGACGTAGAGGCGGTAGTTCATCCCGGACACCACCTGCTGCTCCCCACGCACCACGCGGCGGAACGGCGGCCGGTGTCGGCCGGTTGCTTCTCCTTCGCCGCCCGAGCGCCCACCCGCCCGGCTCCCGGATGTGCGGGTCGCTCACGTTCGGATCGCACTCCACCCGCCCAACGCGGTGGGTCGCGCTCGCCCCGCCGCCACCGCCCGGCGCCGCGCGGGCGGGGACGAAGGCGGCGGCTGCGGCGAGGGCGACGAGGAGGGGGTGAGGAGGAGGATGCGTCTCGCCATGACTGGATCGGGGGATGCTTGGGATTGGGTCGAGAGGAGGAAGAGAGGAGATCTGGGCAGGCGTGACTGCTTTGGTTGGCCTTGGCGTCGAGGGAGGGAGGGAGGGAAAGAGCTGCGGTTGTGCGAAGGAAAGAGTTGCGGTGGTGGAGGGAGGGAGGAGCCGCCCGATGCGAAGCCGCCGACCCTGGGGGCACCGGGATCCGGGGGCGTGGGATCCGGGGGCGCGGGCGGGCGGGGGGTCCGTGGATCTGAGGAGGGAGAGGGAGAGGCGAGGTGGAGAGGGAGCGGGCGGCAGGAGGAAACTGAGGGGAGGGGGGGCAGCGGAGTAGGGTTTGGGATCTTTTATACGAAGCAAATGCAATTTTTAGCCGTCCGTTCGCAGATGAACGGTCTAAAATGATTGGGCTGTTTTGGGCTCAAACGGGCCTGTTACATTTCTCCCCTGCTTATTTTTTTCTTTTTCTTTTTTCATTTATTTGAAATAAGAAAATAATTACAATTTGAACTATGTGTACCTCCAATAGGATTGGAAAAATTTCACAAAAATCATAATTAGGCTTCTATGGTCCATTCTAGGCCACATTTACGAGATTGACGAAAACTTCAATTGACTTGTAGGAAAAACTCGAACTTCTATTAGTCACCTTATTGTAAAATAATGATAATGATACTTAAATTTGTTCAAAACATTCTACAAATTGACATGAAACCATGTTTTAAGCGTATAATGATCCTATAAAAAATTCATATGGTTTTGATAAAGTGATATTATAGATGTTCACAAATAGGACACAAGACTCACATAGTTTCCTACAATTGAAAACAAACTTTGAGATTTGAACAACTAATAACGTGACCAAACTTGTATGCACCTCAATTTTTGACATCATCTCATGTTGACCATAACATTAGAGAATATTAAGTTATATTAGCAATTATTATGAAAAAACATGTTTTTTATATTCTCTTTTTAGTTGGAAAAGTTATGTTGTATGAAAAGCAACCAAGAGATAGTAATTATGATACAAACAAATGGCACCGATTAAAACATCTCGATTTTACAAAAAATTAGGAAAAAGAATCAACCAATTTGGAGTTCGTATGAGTAAGAAAAACAGTTTACAAGTTTTATTCGAAGATTAAAAACAAAGCGCAATTGCTATGAACTGAGATGAACAAGTGTGTTTTCTTTTTTTAATCTTTGACTAAAACTTGTAACTAGTTTTTCTGCCTCATACTAACTCCAAGTTCGATGATTCTTTTTTCTAAAATTTTCTAAAATCATTCTCTACCACGCGGTGGTGACGTGGCGTCTGTGTGAGGTGGCGCCTGCGTGGCAGTGAGGTGGGCCCCTGGCGCTCGCGTGGTGGTGACGTGGCGCCTGGGTGAGGTGGCGCCTGCGTGGCAGTGAGGTGGGCCCCTGGCGCTCGCGTGGTGGTGACGTGGCGCCTGGGTGAGGTGGCGCCGCGTGGCGGTGAGGTGGGCCCCCGGCGCTCGCGTGGTGGTGACGTGGCGCCCGGGTGAGGTAGCGCCGCGTGGCGGTGAGGTGGGCCCCGGACGCTCGCGTGGTGGTGACGTGGCGCCACGGGTGAGGTGGCACTGCGTGGCGGTGTGGTGGGCCCGGGCGCTCGCGTGGTGGTGACGTGGCGCCCGGGTGAGGTGGCGCTCGCGTGGCGTGAGGTGGGCCCCCGGCGCTCGCGTGGTGGTGAGGTGGCACCGCGTGGCGAGTGAGGTGGGCCCCCGGGCGCTCGCGTGGTGGTGAGGTGGCGCCACGGGTGAGGTGGCGCTCGCGTGGCGGTGAGGTGGGCCCCGGGCGCTCGCGTGGTGGTGACGTGGCGCCCGGGTGAAGTGCCGCCGCGTGGCGGTGAGGTGGGCCCCCGGCGCTCGCGTGGTGGTGAGGTGGCGCTCGCGTGGCGGTGAGGTGGGCCCCCGGCGCTCGCGTGGTGGTGAGGTGGCGCTCGCGTGGCGGTGAGGTGGGCCCCGGGAGCTCGCGTGGTGGTGACGTGGCGCCCGGGTGAGGTGGCGCTCGCGTGGCGGTGAGGTGGGCCCCGGCGCTCCGTGGTGGTGACGTGGCGCACGGGTGAGGTGGCGCTCGCGTGGCGGTGAGGTGGGCCCGGACGCTCCCGTGGTGGTGACGTGGCGCACGGGCGAGGTGGCCCCGCGTGGCGGTGTGGTGGGCCGGGGCACTCGCGTGGTGGTGACGTGGCGCACGGGTGAGTTGGCGCCGCGTGGCGGTGAGGTGGGCCCCGGCGCTCGCGTGGTGGTGAGGTGGCGCCACGGGTGAGGTGGCGCCCGCGTGGTAGTGAGGTGGGCCCCCGGCGCTCGCGTGGTGGTGAGGTGGCGCCCGGGTGAGGTTGCGCTCGCGTGGCGGTGAGGTGGGCCCCGGGCGCTCGCGTGGTGGTGACGTGGCGCTTGGGTGAGGTGGCGCTCGCGTGGCGGTGAGGTGGGCCCCGGCGCTCCCGTGGTGGTGACGTGGCGCACGGGTGAGGTGGCGCCGCGTGGCGTGAGGTGGGCCCCCGGCGCTCGCGTGGTGGTGAGGTGGCGCCCGAGTGAGGTGGCGCTCGCGTGGCGTGAGGTGGGCCCCGGCGCTCACGTGGTGGTGACGTGGCGTCCGGGTGAGGTGGCGCCGCGTGGCGGTGAGGTGGGCCCCGGCGCTCCCGTGGTGGTGACGCGGCGCACGGGTGAGGTGGCGCCCGTGTGGCGGTGAGGTGGGCCCCCGGCGCTCGCGTGGCGGTGACGTGGCGCTCGCGTGGCGGTGAGGTGGGCCCCGGCGCTCGCGTGGTGGTGACGTGGCGCTCGCGTGGCGTGTGGTGGGCCGGGGGCGCTCGCGTGGTGGTGACGTGGCGCCGGGTGAGGTGGCGCCGCGTGGCGGTGTGGTGGGCCACGGGCGCTCACGTGGTGGTGACGTGGCACCGGGTGAGGTGAAGCTCGCGTGGCGGTGAGGTGGCCCCCCGGCGCTCGCGTGGTGGTGACGTGGCGCCCGGGTGAGGTGGCGCTCGCGTGGCGGTTTGGTGGGCCCTTGGCGCTCACGTGGTGGTGAGGTGGTGCCCGGGTGAGGTGGCGCTCGCGTGGCGGTGAGGTGGGCCCCGGGCGCTCACGTGGTGGTGACGTGGCGCCCGGGTGAGGTGGCGCCGCGTGGCGGTGTGGGTGGGTCCTGTGTGCCGGTGAGGTGGTTGTTTTTTTACGGATCGCGACGAATCTGCTAAAACGTCACGGTGTTGTGGGCCGTATTGCGACGAATTTAACAAATCGTCGTGATGGTTTGGGCTTCAGTATCCATCCATGCACGTCCGTGAAGAAAAAATATGAACATGTCGTAGAATCGCGACAAACTAAACAAATCGTCGCAGTGTTTGTGACGAAAAAAGGAATACGTCGTAGAATCGCGACGAATTTAACAAATCGTCGCAGTGTTTTGGGCTTCGATGCAAATCCATGACGAAAAAAAGGGATACGTCGTAGAATCGCGACGAATTAAAGAATTCGTCGCAGTGTTTTGGGCTGCAATGCACATTCGTGACGTTTTCTGAAAACGTCGCGGAGAAAGCGTCACAGATTAAATAGTTTCTTGTAGTGTAAAAACAGTCACAATTAAAATTCATTTCTTCTATACATGAACAAAAGAAATTATCTTGTAAGAAAATAGATGCACCTCATTTCCACCAACTTGTCCTTGGCCACCCAAATTGCATATCAAATTTGTAAGAAAAATTATAATATCCAGGTGATTCAAATTAGAGAGATGTACTACATGTGATCAAATACAAAGGATATTAATTCAGTGGGTCCGATAAGGGTTAGTATACTACTTCATTAAAGCACAAATTTGTTGCTATGCTCCATTGTTTAGTTAATGAGAATATTTAGGAACATGGCCTGGTTTGATATATGTATTGTTTACAGTCATAATATTCTTGGTGCTAGAATTTAAAAACAACTAGCATAACAATGGAGCTAGCATCATAATACTATATTGATCAGTTGATCATTGAACATTACAAGAAAAATATACCAGCATGATTTGGTGACAGCATAAGAGATGCCCACTTTGGTGAACAAAACGAATTGGTGTTGGTAAAAAAATAGTTATACACGTCTCATCACAAAGCAGCCCAATGGAATAAAAAAATGTAAAATAAAAACTTCTCTTTATGTTGTTGTGTACCAATGAGGTTAATTTTGTAGCATTTCAAGGATCCAGACATGAACCAATCTTTTAGAATAAAAATGTTCTAAACCTAAAAGGACTAACATTTGGTTTTGAGAGATTGCACAAGTCTTTTAAATGGAATAAACTAGAATATTTTTTTAAAAAAATACACATTACGATTTGTACACATAATATTCATAACAGGATCTTCTTTTCAAAAATAATATCAATTCTCTCTTAAATCCTAACTTGAGAGACATGGATGTAAACACACAAATAAGATGGGGGAGAGAATAAGACTAATGCCTGCAAAAGACATGCATATGAATGTCGAGAAGAAGGTAATTGTTTTCCTCCCAATTCCTTTCCTCTCCATGCTCACTTGGAATTAAACATGTTGCCACAAATGTAAATCCGCAGAACATGATTGGCTAGAGCAATAGCCTAAGAAAAAAGTATAACCATATCCAATACATACTGGTACTGCAGCCTGCCCCCGTTAAACATCTACATCCCGTCCAAAGTTGTTGCCGAAGTTGAGAAGAAGGGCTTAAAAAATCTGAAATCCTTCTCGTTGGTATCACGAGAGGAGGGAAGAATGGGGATCTAGATCTCACATCATAGTGCTTCCATGAGATGGCCAAACTTCACAGAACCAAAAGAGAAAAACACGGAATTACAATTAAATCAAGAATCAAAGACTCGGTGATAAACAAATACTCACTTGAGAGCCCAACCATGACGCAGTAAGGTAAGGCAAGAATTAGCCACAGCGTCATCGTGCTCCGCAGTCAGCACCACCACAAACCAAATCGAACAATACCCAAGGCCTCTAGTACCATCTTGCTCTCAATAAAATCACAGTAAAAAAAATCACAGTACCATCTTGATTCTCGATCAATGGAGACGAGCTAGCCGCCATGGCCGTTCTAGGGTGAGGGAGGGATTCTGGGAGAGCGCCCGTGGAAATCTCGTCCGAAGAGGGGCGTGCGGCTGCGGCATCAGAGGGACGGAAGGTGCGTCATTTGTGCCTCGCGAGAGATAAAGGGCGCGTTTGATGTGGAGCGCAAGGGTGGCCGAGCCCATGAGCCAGGATGTGGCCAGCCACGGCCCGTCCCAGTTGGGACACCCTTGTTTGTTTGATAGCATTTTGACAATAGAGCCCAACTGAGCCAATTTTTTGTTTGATTGCACAAGTAGAGGCAGGCTCAAAAGCCAACTACCATCAACTACCACAATGGGATTGTGTTTGATATGGGCCTGGCTCACCGTGAGCATCAGGTTCCATTAAGAGGATACAACACAACAGAGTGATGATAATAATGCAATGCATCATATGTAATTATGATTAGCCTCAGACATATTTGGTCATAATTTAAGGAGTCATTGCTGCTACAAGTTCAGAAAGAGCATAAGCAACATAACATCAAAAACAACAGAAAGGAGTCCACGAGTTTAACAGTTAGAACAACAGCTCATCCCTCTTCCTCCACTATTATGTCATCATAGGCCTAAGAGAAGGTTTTCTTGAACCACATGTTAGAGTAGAAGAAACACATGATAGGCACAAAACTCTCATGGAACAACACATATAACCATCAGCACCAGCTATCTCAACTTGAGGTGCAGGAGCACAATCACCAACAGGCATCTCAATTTCACCACAAGGAACAATCTCAGAGGCTGATGCAGTTGGATGGGTAGCCATGTAAGCTGCAACAGCTTCATCATAAGTGTCATACCTCTTATGTACAACACCTTTGAAGTGA
Source organism: Cenchrus americanus (assembly GCA_947561735.1). Lineage (NCBI taxonomy): Eukaryota > Viridiplantae > Streptophyta > Magnoliopsida > Poales > Poaceae > Cenchrus > Cenchrus americanus. Next base: position 22,376,854 of record OX387241.1, on the reverse strand, counting down.
AGAACATACTTACTGCATTCTTGCCAAGTGAAATAAATCCCAAGAACCCTTCCTTTGAACACAACATAGTAACCTGCCATGGTTGTTGAAATAATCAAGTAGGTTACAATATTGTAAGTGTGCCTCAGATATAGGAGGTGGTCTTCATGTCATTCATGGAAACATGAAACTCAACCAGCCCAGGATTGAAAACATGGGCCATGGATGAGTTTCACGTTTTGATGGCAGACATGAGAAGTTATGTTGAAGATCATACCATCATTGGCTAAAAGGCAAACAAGAATTGGCCTCAGTTATGTTTGCATTATCATCTGAACTTCCACTTGGAGCATAAGGATACAGTTTTAGGGAAACAATAATGTCATGAAAGTCATGGAACCATGTGAGACATCCATCCTAGGCATGGAAAACATGGGAATGGATGGCTCAGACGATTTGATGACAGTCATGGGAAAACAGAACAAGAACAAACAACAACAGAGAACCACTGCTCCAGTTCCTCACAAGTGAAGTTCATCAATTACTATTGGCAAACATTTGTATCATCATAGGCTAAAAGAACAAATTAGAAGAACAAATTAACAAGAACCATCAACAGAAATTAGAGGAACAAATGATGTGCCAACAAGCCAACCAAGTTCCATCCATGATGCTGCCAACAGAGGCAGCAATAATGTGCATTACAAGCCAACATGTAACATAAATGGAGTGCAAACAACCCTAGCACTTTTCCAAATGTACCCACCCCTATCCAAAATGAAACCCAAAAGAACGACCCACCGGCCCTAGTAAGCTTCACAAAATGTACACCTAAGTGTGGTCAAAAGAGGTGAGTAGGGAGGGAGGTGGAGGAACTATACATCTCCATTCAACCCCCTCTAAGGCTTCATTGACACCATGCTGACAACTACTCATAGTAGTTCTTAGCAAGGTAAGTCCTCAACCAGATGTCCCTATGGGAGGCAGACATGCTGATGAAGCCAGTGGCCAGGGACTTGTTCTCCAGCAGGTAGGTGTATGCAACTATGAGGGCCTCAGTGGTGTAGGCAGGCATCTCCATAACAACAAGGTATAGGGCAGGGTCCACATGACCAGGGCCAGTCTCCATAAGAGCATTGGCCACATTGTTGACAGCATCAGTCATGTTGGTCATCAACATCTCATCCTCAGTGAATAAGGGCCTCTTCCTCTTGCCACTAACAGATGGAGGCAGCACTTCTGTTGCCTTGCTGCCATCCTCTACCTCTGTGGTGGCTTGTTTCAGATCAGGTGTAGTGGTAAAGGTAGTGCCCTCTATCTTAGCAGCAACACTCTCAGCTTTGTTAGTACCCAGTGCCTCACTAGAACCTACAGCAAACCTACCAGTGGCCATTGAACTACCAAAGATGGTCTCCATCTCTGTGTAGAATCTGATAGGAGTGTTCAGGAACTCAGCATCCTTAGGGTGATCCTGCAGCCATGATAGTGCACACAATTACATAAGACTGGGACATACAAGGTTTAGGGTTTAAGTTTCAATTGAACTCTAAGTTTGCTACCTTGCAGTGGCCAGTGTAGTGCTCAATGTCAAGCATAATAGCATTGACAGTGGAATCCCATAGTGCCCCACTTAATTCCTTCAGCTTTGCCACCTTACCCCACTTCTGCCTCCACTTCCTCAAGTGGTTGTACACTTGAGTGGGGGTGACAGCCTCCCCAGTGTACTCATTAAGGCACTTGGCCACCTGGTTGACATCTTTATCCTTAAAGCACTTCTCAGCTCTACCATCAGTGACAATAGAAGCCATCCTCCTAAGGACAAAGCCAGAGGAGTTGTTGTTCCACCTCATTGGTGGCCTAGCACCAGCAGCAGCCTCTTGGGGAGGCACAGCCTCACCATCATCAGCCACCAGATCAACAACATCAGGTGCAAAAGCACCAGCAGCCCCAACCCCATTAATGCCAGCCATCCTATTTTGTTTACCATAAAATTAGACAAAAAGATGCAAGAGCAACAGCAAACAACCATAACATTACACAAAGGCAGAAACAAAGGCATAGTGGTCTCAGTTATGTCCATAAAACTTATGTTCATCAATTATTACATCACATGAGTTCCATATCCAGGGTCTACCAACTGAATACCATACAAAAAAGTAGCATGATCAGGTCCTATTCGTCCCCCTACCAGACCACATTGCATCACAAATACCATCCCTTCTACTGAGCATGGCCCCAGAATCCTGTGTTTCAGAAGGTGATGGTTCATCCTCCTCAACAGTATCTACAAACCCTTACTCATGTGGTACAATTTCATCAGTACCAAACCCCAATATCCAATTGTGCAGAATACAACATGCCAGGACAAGCTTTACTTGTGTCTTGTAAGTGTGGAAAGGCTTGTTGTCTAAAATACGAAACCTCCCCTTCAAAGCACCAAAAACCCTCTCAACTATCACCTAAGGGATGAATGCCTTAGGTTGAACAACTCCCTTGCATTATTTGGGTAGTTCCTGCCCCCATATTCAGACAAATGGTACCTAACCCCCCTATAGGGAGGAAGGAAACCACTGCGGCAGGCATAGCCAGCATCTACCAGGTAAAACTTGCCTACAAATGGTCCAAAACATAATCTATAGTGAAGGTATGTCTCAATAGAATGAACAACTATGTAGAAACTATTGCAACAAGTTATACCTTCAGGGACAATGAACCCATCATCCCTCTCAATTGCATCAGCCAAGACATGTGCATCATGGGCAGATCCCTCCCAGCCAGCTAGCACATAAGTGAATTTAAGATCAAAGTTCACTGCAGCCATCACATTTTGTGTTGGTTGCTTGTGTCTACCCCTGAAAGGCTGCTGCATGCTTCTAGGCACCCTAGCCAACATATGTGTGCCATCAATGGCACCCACACAATCCTAAACAAGTAAGTGAGGTGATAAGTGCATTTTATGGAGTTAACTAAAACCTTCAAGAAACACACAAGTTTGACATGTACCTCAAGGTATGGGAACCACCTGGGGCTGCCCATGATTTTAGGATGTGTGGTAGTGCTAGGCGGCCTGATCATTTCTGCCCTCATCTCACCAACTACATATAGGACCTGGTGGAAAACTCTACTTACAGTCTCAATTGATCTCCTCCAAGCTTGATGGACAACCCTAAACCTCTGGTTATGCCCAACAATATGGAGAAACATTGCTACCTGCTCCTCTACAGAACATCCAGATGTCTCTCTAACTAACCCTCTAACCCTGAACACATTGCATAGAGCAAAAAAAAGGAGCTCTTTTCATACGCAACATAGCCAAGCACTCAGCATCAGTGCTGTTCATAATCATTTGGAGGGTAGAAAGCCTATGCTGCATGCCAAGGGACCTAGGACCATAAGGGGAGGGCTCAAGGTCGGGCCTTACCCTCCTAAGCCTACTAAACAAGAAAGAGACCATGAGCGCAACCATGGCGACCGCTTGCACTGGCCATCACCACACGGCGAGCGAGCGTTGGATCCATCTACATGCATACAAGATTAAAGTATAGAACTCGGTTTTTGTAGATCTGGTCGGCCTCAACATGCAAAGGTAATAATTTATGAACAATGTGTAATAGCACGGCTGCAAATAATGCCTCCTGTGCAATGGACAAATACATCATAGACCCAAATCCATTCACAGTTTATCACAAGATTTCACAGTTAATCACAAGCATTCACAGTTCATCTATAGGACATTTTCATCATCGACCAAACCTCGAGAGGCAGTGCCAAATCGCAATAAAAAAACATCACAGGAACTACTACCAAATCGAAAGCCAAACATCACCGCAAAAAAAAGGGATTTGGGGAGGAGCCGGCGGGGATTTCACCTCGGGGGAATCGATGGAGAAACGAACAACAACGACGGAGAAGAAGCAGATCTGCTACGACTAGACGCAGAAGAAGGAGATCCAACCGAAGAGGAAGCGGATCCAAACGAAGAGGAAGCAGATCTGACAGAAGAGGAAGCAGATCGACCCGAATCAACACCTCATGTGTCCACGGGCCGGCGGAGAGGAGCGGTACCGAGTACCGGCCCGGGCGGATCCGGACCGCCTACCGGAGAGGAGGAAGACCGACGACCCGCAGCACCACCGCACCTACTCCGCCGGTCACTCAACTCGAACGCCAGCTCCCCATGGCGGGCGCGCCCTCCCATAGCCGCCGCCCCGGCTCCCCATGGCCGGCGCGCCCTCCCATGGTCGCCGCTTGCATCTCCCCATGGCCGGTGTGCCATCCCGTGGCCGCCGCCCGCATCTCCCCATGGCGTGCCCTCCCACGGCCGTCGCCCCATCTCCCCATGGCCGGCGCGCCCTCCATGGCCGGTGACCCCCAATATGTGGCTGGTGCTCACCAAAGGTAAGTCGTCGCGGGCGTCACGACCCCCGCGGCCGGCGCCCCGAGGTCGTTGAGTGACCGCCGCGCCTCCCGGTCGGTGTCGCCTCCTCGTGGCCGGGCCGCCGCCGCCGCCTCTCCATGGCCGACACGCCCTCCCGGTGGCGGCACGCCGCCTCCCCGTGGCCGGCGTCACTCCCCGTGGCCGGGCCATCACCGCCCCGTGGCCGCCTCATCTCTTGTGGGTTGGGCCGTCGCCGCCCCGTGGCCGGCCGCCGCCGCCTCCTCCCGGTCGACGCCCTCCCTGGAGAGAGGCATGCCGCCATGGCAGGGGCAGTGAGAAGACAAATTGAGGGGGGGGGGGGAGATGATAGGGGTATTTGGGTCATTTCGCGCTCCAATCCATGTTGGCACAAGTGAGCTGGGTGCCACATCAACAAAAATGGACACGTTGGGCTGCCACATAAGCAAAAAGGGCAAACTTGAATGTGTTCGCGAATAAGAGTGGCAAATATGTAGGCGCAATCCTAAGAATGGCTTTCGAGTGCTTACCATTCGTTATAAGGGTTAATTGGATCTGTGCCATTACTATTTGCACGATTTTGAAGGACACCATTACTATTCAAGTAACTGTGCTGGTGCCATTACAATTTTGCACTTGTTTGAAATATGCCATTTTGTATGCCAGACGCCGTCCGTGGCCCACCTGCAGGCGTATAGGAGGTCATCGTACTTCCGTGTGGACGGGTTTGCCCTCCCCTCTCACTTCACTGACGTGCGGGACCCACATGTCAGTCTTCTTCAACCTCCCGCCCCCTCCCCTTCCATCGATTCCCCCCATCTCTCTCTCATATGGGGCCCGGCTCGCAGCCCTCCCTCCGTCCCTCCCCATCACCGGCTCCCTCCCCGCACTGGCCGGCGAGCGGACGCGGACCTCCCTAACGTGTCAGTCATCTTCAACCTCCAACCCCCTCCCCTTCCATCGATTCCCCACCCACGCCATGGAGCGCGAGTAGTCACACACAAATTTGGTTCGGCAAAGCTCATCACGATCTGGAATTCGAAGCAAGCACGCGCAGGCACGCACCAATGCGGCGTGCGGCGATGAGGTAATTATTGAGCCTGCAAGAGGAAGGTGGAGGATGGGTGAGGGGGTAGGGTAGGGAAGGCGAGGCGAGGCGAGGCAAGGAGGACCTACCTTGTCGACCGCGGAGGGGTCGAGGGCTGGGGGAGGGAGCCCTGGATGCGGCGGACGTCGGCGTCGAGCGCGGCGGCGCAACGCGTCCTTCTCGGCGGCGCGCGTGGCGGCGAGGGCGGCGACCGCCTCAGCGGCTCCCCCGCCGCCTCGGTCACGGCCGAGGCCTCGAGGTCGCGGGCGTCGCCGTCGCGTGACATTGGGGGCGCGACCGGGCCGGTGCGGGCGGGCGGCGGTGGGGGGGGTCGGTCGGACGGAAATCGGATGGGTTGGATTGCTGGCTGTTGGATCGATGGAAGGGGAGGGGCGGGAGGTTGAAGAAGACACACGTGTGGGTCCCGCACGTCAGTGAAGTGAGAGGGGAGGGCAAACCCGTCCATACGGAAGTACGATGGCCTCCTATACTCCTGCAGGTGGGCCACGGACGGCGTCTGGCGTACAAAATGGCGTATTTCAAACAAGTGCAGAATTGTAATGGCACCAGCGCAGTTACTTGAATAGTAACGGTGTCCTTCAAAATCGTGCAAATAGTAATAGCACAGATCCAATTAACCCTCGTTATAATGGCAAAAATGTAAATACCCCCCTTCAACGCCGTCCTTCCCAGATCTCACCACCTCCTCCTCGCGCATCCCGCCCGGTCCACTCCGACGGGCGACGGCCGCCCCGTCCCCTTCTTAACCCCGCCACCCGGATCCGGCTCCGCTACTCCACACCACCACCGCCTCCACAGGTTCTCACCGCTAGCACCGACTCAGCAGACCTCCCGTCGCCATGGCTGCGGCGCTCCTCCTCCTGCTGGTCGCGCCCGCCGGCCTCCTCGCGGCGCTCGCCTTCCTGGCGCGGCCCCGCGGCGCGCGCGTCCCTCTCAAGGGCCGCCACGTCTTCATCACGGGCGGGTCCAGTGGCATCGGGCTCGCCATGGCCACCGCCGCGGCGCGGGAGGGCGCGCGGGTCTCCATCCTGGCCCGCAACCTCGCCCGCCTCGAGGAGGCGCGCGCCGCCATCCAGCGCGACTCCGGCCGCGACGACGTCGGCGTCCACGCGGCCGACGTGCGGGACGCGGGAGCCGTGGAGCGCGCGCTCCGGGATGCCGGGCCCGTCGACGTGCTCGTCTGCAACCACGGCGTGTTCGTGCCGCAGGAGCTCGAGAGGCAGGACATGGAGGAGATCAAGTGGATGGTGGACATCAACCTTATGGGCACCTTCCACCTCATCAAGGCGGCGCTCCCCGCCATGAAGGCGCGCACCCGCGAGACCCGCCTCCCTGGGTCCATCGCGATCATGTCCTCGCAGGCTGGCCAGGTAGATGTTTCACCTGATTTTCTGATGCTTCGTTCACTATGCGGCTAAGGTGTTCGGTGTAATGCTGCGTGGTTGGGAGATTTATCGCTTTGTCTGTAAATGTCTTTGCTGCAGGTTGGTATCTATGGGTACACTGCTTACTCAGCGAGCAAATTTGCACTTCGTGGATTGGGAGAGGCACTGCAGCATGAAGTCATCACTGACAATATTCATGTCTCGTTGATATTCCCTCCTGACACTGAGACTCCGGGTTTGGAAGAGGGTATGTGTTGCTTATGAATTGGCCAATGGGTAATGAATTTGTTTCAACTCTGAGCAGCAACCAACAAGTGAAGGTGCCGAATGCATGAGTTTAATTTGATACTGAAAACTTTTCAACCTGGCAACCCTAAAAGTTTTGGAGCTTGTACTGATGAAAATATTCTCACTTCAGCACCTGCTGAAAGCAATCTATTAACTAACATTTAGGGGATGTTTGGTTCCTTGCCACACATCGCCACACCACAACAACACACGCCACAACACATATCGCCACAGCACAGTACGTTGTTTTTTCAGCAAAAGCTGTGGGGGTGATTTTGCTCGCCACAAGCTGTGGCACGCCACAGTTTGGCGTGGCAACCGGTGGCCGGCAACCAAGCAGGCTCTTACACTTGCCTGTAAATTCTTATACTAAATTCATTGGCCTAAATGTGTTGCTATTACTCTCTAATTTACTTCATTGGATATATGTTTAATAGCATAATTTTTGCAAGTGCACATGCAAAAATGGGAAGAAAGGAGAGCATTTTTCCCTACACTTGACACCCCTCAAATTCTGAACACACATTCTGCACTTTTTTCTTTTTTACCGAATGCTGACTATGTTAATTGTCTGGTTTCAGAGCATAAGAGGAGGCCAGAATTGACGAACATCATAGCGGGTTCATCAGGTGGAATGAAGGCCAATGATGTTGCAAAGAAGGCTTTGAACGGCATCAAATCTGCAAAGTTTATTGTCCCTTGCAACTTTGAGGGCGCAATGTTGGCTGTAGCAACTGCTGGTTTATCCCCACAGAGTTCACCGGTAATGGCATTCCTCGAGGTGATTGGTGCTGGACTCATGCGGTTTGCAGCGCTTTGTTTCCAGTGGAATTGGTTTTCTACCATAGAGGGCTACTATGCCAAGAACAAGAAGCACGACTAAGAACGAAAATACAAAAAAGACAAACCTGGACTCAGTTTTCTTGAGTCCATGTGAGCCAAAAGACAAAAAAAAAAATCATCTTGTTGGTAACACCTGATCTGAATGTTCTGAGTATGCAGAGATTATGTAGTTATGTCTCTCATTTTTATCTTAATCTCGTTAATCTTTGAGATATTGTGTACTCTATGGTGTAGATTTCAACAAAAGAATACAATAAAGGCATAAATTTCATGGATTAGTGATCTGACCCTACAAGCTATTCTTGTGCAAATCTCTGTTTTGGAAGAATGTTGCCACTTACCAGTCTGCACTTTAGGCACATAAATATTTGGCATGTTTTGGGGCAAATTACATGGCTGCCAAGGCAGTACTTTTTTTTATAGATTTGCTCGGGATCTCGACAAGGGCAGTGCCAAGGGGCCCACGGTTGAGCACGACTTGCTTCCAGGGACGGCAACATGCTTCCCCGACAGGTGACTCAATTTTTGTTGATGTCGTCTCCTTATATTGGGTTCAGTATGGGGTGAGGTTGAGCCGTTGAGGTAGGCGGAAAGGGCAGCGATTCAACGTGACAGGCTTCACGAGTCTTTCCGCTGTCGTCTTTAATTTGTTCTGCAGGTGTGTTACTCAATGTTGGAATCCATGCTTTGAAATCAATGCTTGTCGATTTTGTTGGTTTAGGTCTTATTGCTTAGATCAGTTAGCAGTAATGGCTGATGATTTATGGGCTTGGCTATTTCAGGGGCATCACTAGGGGTAGTGCCCTGCCCGGTTCGATTCATGGTCAGATAGTGTTCTATTTTAGTAGGGAAGTTGATAGGTATATCTGTTTGCTTCTGTTGCTCCAGTGATGTACAGTTTTTGATGTAGTAAAAAACTGTATCTTTTTTAGTATTTTTCATAGTCAATTATTTTTCCGATGCATTTTTACAATTTATGCCATGGATACTGTTTTCTAGGTGCTTAGATAACTGTTATAGTTCTGTTATTGAGTTATTCTATTTCAGTTGTAGTTGTGATGTTCAGAGCATTGTTCAGCGCTTCCTGAATTAACAATTTAACATACCTCATGCAGGTCCCTACCAAGACATGTATATGCAAGTTTTTGTAATGAGCTGCTAGGATGTTTTTTAAAACTCTGTTTGGGTTGTTCCATTATTCCTGATTAGTGCAAGTAAGGATTGCAATGTCTATTTGACAAGGGTCAGCCTGTTCTTTGGTTGCTTGTTAGGGGGAGGGACAGGGAGTTACTAATGGTGTTTTTTTTTGTGTCGTGTGTATGCATTGATGCCAAGTCATAAGTCATTATATGTTTATAGTGTAATCTTTATATGTTTATAGTGTAATCTTTTCACCATGCTTCCTGGGTTTAAACTAAAGATATTGGTGCTTTGTGTAAATTCAGGCTGAAAGGATGAAATGTTGTTTGTTTTACTGAGAAGATCAATGACCGGATCAATGTGTTTATTTCCTGCGAGCCAGTCTGGGCTGTTAAAACTGGTAGAGTTGCCACCCCTGATCAGGCTCATTAAGTCTCTCTTAACACTCACAACACCCTACCGGTTCATACATTTTTCAACATTTGGCTACACTCTTGCAATTAGTTTTATTTTGAATGGCTGTGTTGTGAAAAGCTTAACACACTCGACATAGTTGTGTGGGGGTCTGGGGTGTAGTGGCATTGCACTTGTCTTTGAAACTTTTTAAACTGCATGTTTTGCTTAGATGAACCTATCAGCTGCCACATTCTAAATCAAGAGTTTATTTTACTCTGATGAAAGGTCTTACATTAAGTTCTAAGTTTTTCCTGTAAATTTGGTTTATCAAGAAAACATATGGCAGGTTTCCCAATGTGTTTTGTTGTTGATCAAATAGTTGTATCTTTCACCAATGGTGACACTTTGGTTGTTTGATAATATGTTGTGATTTTCTACTGTGGCTGCTACTAGTCGTTGTCTGTCGCTGCTGGTTACTTGATGAAATGTTTTGTAAACCATCTTAGCTTATTAAATGTTCTTTTATCTCTGAACAGATGGCTACTTAAATTTGATGTCAAGTATGGTTCCTGGACAGTTAAAGACATAAGTGAACTGAAGGACATTTTACTATATTGTGAGATGTTTTCACCTTCAATTTTATTAGCAAGAATTTGAGTCCATATATGATTTGTGTTGCTTATTAAAAACTGGAATATGAGTTTTTTTGTTCATGACACAATTTGGGAGATGGAAGGATTGTTCTTGTCACTATGCAGTTTTCTGTTTATGGATAACTAAATAGATGTTGCCAATCAATCACAAAATTTTCTTTACCTCAGAAAAGCTTGAAAATTATTAGCATAATTGGTTTACCTTTTTCAGGATTCAAAGTGTTGCATAAATAACCTTGGGCCTAGTCGCAGACTTTTGTCATGGAATTTTTTATATTCTCTCAGCTATCTCATTGAAAACAACAGTAACAGAGTCATACGAATTAGTGGCGCATTTAGCTTAGGGGCAGCTTGTGTCGTTCTTTTCCATCACTTTTACTGGAAATGTATAGTTTATATAAGATATACTTAGTCCTTTGCCCCCCTTATATAGTTAGCAAATTTTTTTTGGTTGCACATTATTGAAAATTGTAGTACAAGTATACGAAAAAATACTCCATGCAACTGTTGAACTTTAGAAATTGTATGCTGTAACTTCATTGTTTTCATCTCCTTTTAGTTTGCATGGTACAATTGTTGTAGACATTGTCCTTTTAATCGTCCATGTCTATAACTAGCCATGTCATTTTTCAGTGTACACACTGTCCATTTAACATGAACTAAACTGTCATATGACCTGGATTGGATTCCGCACTATATTTTTTTTGTGTGTTACCATGAAAATGCATGATTTTTTTTGTTGATGCGTACCACAATTAGAGCTGCTTGGTACTTTGCTTTTCTTGTCGTGATAATAGAACTACATGTGTGATCCTTTCTGCATTAACAGTTGATATTCTGTTCCTTTAGCTATCTGTCATGAACTTCTTCCACTCTAGCTAAAACTTCAACATCTAAGGTGTTTATTTTTGCTAAAACTTTCATTGTCGTGATATTCACCAAATAGCATTGATTTTGAAATCTGCACCAAATGATGTAGCATGCAAATGTAATATGCACTAGCACCTTTTTTCTACTCAATTCAGTAGTTATTTAATTTAGCATAAAGGGATTTTATTCACACAAGGAACATCCTGAAAAATACATGTAATCATATTTTTTCGTTGAGGAAATATCTGTTGTTGTCATATCACCAAGTTATCACATTACTAGATGTTTCTCTTCATGTTGTTTCCATTCAGAGATTAATTCTCTCCAAGTTATATCACAAGACATGTTTTTAATGTTGTTTTCTATTTTTTCAACAGGAAACCTAGCAGAAATTTGGATCAAACATGTCAGAATTTGTTATTGCTCCTCTCGGTTTTCATTTAGCCCTCCACACAGATTGCTGCTTTTCTTGTTCTTTCCTTTTTGGCCTATAGATTTGGCTTTGAAGTTGTATATGAGACTTTTAAAATAGACGGTGGACCACAGGCATGAATTTTAGTTTTGGTGGATCACACGTTCCGCTATTTTTCGTTCATCAAAGGCCCATTAAGGAGCCTTTTTTACAATACAAATAGAAAATTAGGTCCAGGTGTGACAAAATGAAGCCTAGAAGTAACCATCGAGCCCACTCATGAACTTTTTTTATTTTTTCCCCTAGACCCACCGTTGGGGGAAGTGATGGAGATCAATGTCAAATCTCAATCGATTTCCTTTTACTAAGCTTAACGGGTACATGGATCCTGTTTGGGAAAGTGCTTGAGAAGAAATGAAATATCAATCAATTCTGATGAGTAGGAAAAAAGAACAGCTAGCCGCTAGAGCCATTAGATGCAGTATCTAGGGCTGAAAAAAAGTGATTGATAGATTGCTAAAAATCAGGCATTTGATGTATGGACACATCATTTTTTTTAAGTTGTCAAAGAAAAGAAAAACCTGGCTCGTTTCCGATTTTCATATGAAGCGTCCAGATGTTGAGTAACGGACGAGATTGCACGGACCACTGGAGAGGCCAATCCAAGGTTTACTCGTCTCGCGGAAAGATTAGGCTGCTGCGTGCCGCGGTGACTGGGTGAGCACCGTCGATTCGCCCATGGCCTCGGCCTCTCCTCCGTGCGCCTGCGGCTCTCCATCCCCGTCGCTGCTGCGCTCCCTCGCCCTGTCACTCCCCTTCGTTTCCTTTCCTCCCGCCGTCCGGCTCGCAGCCCCGCCGCTTCTCCCGCGCCGCCTCGCCGTCTCGCGTTCAAGGGCAGCCTCAGCGCTGGAGGCCCTCGTGCTGGAGTCTGACGACGAGGATGAGGACGACGGGGACGAGGATGCGGAGGTGGAGGAGGAGGAGGAGGAGGCCGGGGAGGGCCTGTTCCAGGGCGAGGCGTGGGCGGCGGGGGCCGACGAGAGGGACGCGGTGAGGTCCCCCGAGCTGCAGGTGTTCGAGCTCGAGGAGCTGCCGGAGCAGTGGCGGCGGTCGAGGATCGCCTGGCTCTGCAAGGAGCTCCCCGCCTACAAGCACTCCACCTTCACACGCATCCTCAACGCCCAGCGCAAGTGGATCAACCAGGACGACGCCACCTACATCGCCGTCCACTGCCTCCGTATCCGCAACAACGACGCTGCATTCCGGGTCAGTATTCAGACTCAGTGCCTCAAGCTGCTATCTCCCTCCCGTTACCTATTCAGTCAACTACCTGTTACTCTAAATGCGTGCTTACAAGTTACAGTTACTGCTCACGAACTGTTCGATGAATTGCCTATTTGTAAATTCATAGTAGGTTGACATATGGATGATTCGATAATTGCTTTCAGGTGTACAGTTGGATGGTGCGGCAGCACTGGTACCGCTTCAACTTTGCGCTAACCACAAGGGTGGCCGATTGTCTTGCCAGGGAAGGCAAGGTTGAGAAGTGCCGAGAGGTGTTCGATGCAATGGTGAAACAAGGCCGAGTGCCTGCCGAGTCCACCTTCCACATATTGGTCGTCGCATATCTCAGTGTGCCAGGGGGGCGATGTCTTGAGGAGGCATGTACAGTCTACAACCAGATGATACAGATGGGTGGCTACAAGCCTCGCCTTAGCCTACACAATTCATTGTTCCGTGCACTTGTGAGCAAGACAGGAGGCACGGCAAAGCACAATCTCAGGCAGGCTGAGTTTATCTATCACAATATAGTCACAAGCAATCTTGCGGTGCACAAGGATATTTATGTGGGGCTCATCTGGATTCATAGTTACCAAGATGTCATTGATAGAGACAGAATCAAAGCTCTTAGGGATGAGATGAAGCAAGCTGGGTTTGAGGAGACTACTGATGTGCTGGTTTCACTGATGAGGGCCTTCTCCAAGGAAGGTGATATTAAAGAAACAGAGGCAACATGGCATAGGCTTATTCAGAGTGATTGTGAGCTCCCTGCTCAGGCTTATATCTGTCGAATGGAGCTTTATGCACGGACTGGCGAGCCTATGAAATCTCTTGAAATGTTCAAGGAAATGAAGGGTCGGAATGTACCTCCCAATGTTGCATCATATCATAAGATAATTGAGATAATGGCAAAAGCTAGAGAGATAGAGACCACAGAAAAATTAATGGATGAGTTTGTTGAAAGCCACATGAAACATCTGATGCCAGCCTTTCTTAGCTTGATGTATTTATATCTGGATCTGGATATGCATGAGAAATTGGAGCAGACATTCACAAAATGCCTTGGTCGATGTCGTCCGAATAGAATATTGTATACCATTTATCTGGAATCACTGGTGAGGATTGGAAATGTCACTAAGGCCGAGGAGATCTTTGGTGAAATGCATAAAAATGGGACAATAGGTACTAGCGCCAAGTCTTGCAACATCATGCTTAGAGGATATCTTTCTGCAGAGGACTATAAGAAAGCTGAGGGCATTTATGATTTAATGTGTAAAAAGAAGTATGATGTACCAGTGGATTCTTTGGAAAAACTTCAAAGTGGCCTCATTAGCAAGAAAGTTGTCAAGTCACCGAAACCTGTGAGCATGAAGTTGGATGAAGAGCAGCGCGAGATTTTGATTGGTTTGCTACTTGGAGGCACTCAAATAGAATCTCATGCACGGAAAGGGGTTCACATCGTCAACTTTAAGTTCCAAGAAGATTCTAATGCTCATTCAGTTCTAAGGGCGCACATTCATGAACGTTTCATTGAATGGCTGCCTTCAGCATGCAGATCATTAAATGATGACAGCGAGATCCCTTATCAGTTTTCAACCATACCCCATTCACATTTTGGTTTCTTTGCAGATCAGTTCTTTCTGAAAGGCCAGCCAGTTCTCCCAAAGCTTGTCCATCGATGGTTATCTCCACGTGTTCTGGCATATTGGTTCATGTTTGGGGGCTTCAGGCTCCAATCGGGTGATATTGTTCTTCAGGTCAGTGGCGGGAACATTGATGGTGTTGAAAGAATTGTGAATTCCTTGCAAACACAGTCTTTAACATGCAAAGTGAAGAGGAAAGGGAGATTCTTTTGGATCGGTTTCCAGGGAAGTAATGCTGACTCGTTCTGGAAAATAATTGAACCTCATGTATTGGACAGTTTTACCAGTTCTACGACGCAGGAAAGTCAGAATCGATTCAGATGACTCGCGAGATAGTGATACCGATTATGAAGATGATACAGAGGTATGATACATGAACTTAAGGATGATGACTGTGTATGTTGACAAGTATGGTAGTAGGCTCTATAAGTTATCAAAAGTATCTGCAGTCATTTTGTTAGAGGTTGTAATGTGTATTTTTCATGCATGGTTTTCTACTAACACCAATTGCCCAGATTATCCATCCCCTATGTATGTGGTCATCTGGGGTGTTGGAGAGTTGTACACTAGACAGTTCTTGGCAGAATGATTTATATGTCGATGTGCACATATGTTCAGCTTTCGCTGTCCATTCGCTGTTGGTTTCCATTTGCAGCAGGGAACACATCATTTTCAGAAAGTCTCTTACGACAGCATTTTCTAACATTCCACTACCTGATTCCCTAGAGCATAACAATTCTACTGATCCACATTCACCTGCACTCACCTAGAATCATTTTTCCCATGTAAGGATGAATGAAACAAAGCAAATCCTAGCCGGCTATAACCTACCCTAATTTCTTGATTGTCTACCAATGGAATCCTACCCCCTACAGGCTACAGATCTCCATGTAGGAGCCTGGTGAGCAAGCTCGTGAATAGCACCTCCCTCCTCTCGGCCCTGGCTTCCTCCCTCGCCCTCCTCTGCTCCTCCCGCTCCACCCACGCCTGCTCCAGCATCAGCCGCTCCCGCTCCATCCGCTGCATCGACTGCCGCCACTGCTCCTCGAAGAAGAGCCGCTCCCGCGCCTGCCTCGCCATCATCTCGTTGCGCTGCAGGTCCAGGAGGAGCTGCTGCTCCAAGAAGCCCTGCAGCATGCCGCGGAGCGCAGCCGACGACGCCTGCATCTTCCTTCTCCGCTCGCTGTCGTCGTCGCCGGTGCCGCCGTCGTCGCCGGCCGGCCGTTTCTGCTTCCTCCTGGCCGGAGCTCGGCCCGGTTCGTCGGACCCGGGGGCCTGCTGGCTCTGCATGCTTTGCTGCTCCCCCTCGCGGCGGCGTCAGCCCCAGGTGTGGCGCGAGGACATAAAAAGGAAACGCGTACGTGCTGGTGAATGTGGAAGGGCGGGCGCGCGCGCACGCTGACAACGAGCGGAGTGGTCAGACAGAGGCTTGCATGCAGCAGCAGCAGCAGGTAGCAGCGGCCGTCGGTTTTTCATGGATCGTCTCTCTGACGCTTCTCGATCCACCTCGTGGTCGTGGATGCATCAAATTCACCGTTTCACACAGCGCGCCACGGCGCCAGCCGGGTGTGAAGTGTGAACGGCTTTGCTCCCGTCCACACGGGCAGGGCAGCGCGCCACGTCATCCTGGACCTCTGGTCTTCCGACATGGTTGATTCGAAGGGATGGGCGATGGGAGATCTCGCGACTTGCAATTCTTTTTCTGGCCTTTCCACCGGGGTCCCGTCCGTGGCAGCTTGCGGCAATTGACCCGTAACCTCTTCTCGCCGAGCACGGCTCAGGAGGAGTCAGCCAGAAAGTCAGTTCAGTTTTTTTAAAGAAAGTCAGTTCAGCCGTTCAGGGCTGAGGTGGCGGCGGTCCATGCGAATGCGATGCACCCGTCGGGCGTTTTCGACAGAGCGATGACGTGCACGCACGAACGCGCCTGACCTGACCGCGCGCCGATCTCCATAGCAGGGTTTTTTTTTACCGGTGGTAACCGCGCGGTATACCGCGGTTACCGCTGCTACCGCTGGGGTACGGTATTGCCTGCCGGAATAACCGGCCCCAAAATGCAAATTTGAATTTGAATTAAAAAAAATGAAAAAATCAATAAAAATCACCAAAAAATAGTTCATGATTTGTAGAGTCTTATGGTGTTGAAAGTTTTCAAATTTGAGTGCATTTGGTATTTATTTGGAGCTTTAGAAGTTGAAAAAAAAGAAAAAGAAAAAAACATGGGCCGGCCCGTTAAGGCCCATGAAGCCCGGATGAACTAGATGACCTAGCTCGTGCCAAACCGCGTTCCCCCGAGCATCCGAGCCTTGCTTCTTCCCCGTCCGCAAGCTTCCAAGCGTCGTCCGCCGCCGCTTCGCCCCTACCGCGGCGGCCGGCGGGCGGCTTTCGCGCGGTAGCGGCGGTAGGCGCGCGCGCGGGCGGATCTACCCCCTACCGCGCGGCCGGCGCGGTTGGCGCGCGCGGGAGCGACGGTATACCGCGGGCGACGCGCGGTATACCACGGTTAGGTATTTTTTTTGCTTTTGAGTAGGCTTTAGGAATTGTGTTAGGATCTAGGATTTGTGTTAGAATTTATGTTTACTTTGCTTTAGGATTTTTGGTAGGATTTAGGATGTGAGGTAGAGGTAGAAATAGAATTGTTGCTTTTGGTAGAAATGGAATTTAGGATGCGAGAGGCTTGAATGTCATGTCCATCGCCGAGTACCACTCCGCGACCCAGTGGAGATCTTTCCTTTCTACCATTGAACTTGTGTTGTATGAACTATTTGTATGAATTATTTGTATGAACTATTTGTATTTGAACTACCAACTCACTTATACACGGCTAGTATTATTGTGTTTGGTGTAGTATTTCTATGTATAACTATAAATCATTGATTGGGGGTGCTATTTAACACTAATTTGTGCCAACACCATGCCAAAATTTTCATTTATTCGAAGCCGGATGGTCTTTTTCTTTGCACCGGTATAAACTCGTTACCGCGCGGTATAAATAGTTTATACCGCGGTATAAATAGTTTATACCGCGGTATACCCCTGGATACCGTTTGAACTAGCGGTTTTTAGCGGTTTTGGTCCGAAATTTGAATTCGAGCGGTATTTAGCGGTATACCGCGGTAACCGCGTAGCTACCCTTACCGCTCCCGAGCGGTAAAAATCCGACGGTCGGTAAAAAAACCCCGCTCCATAGCCGTCAGTTGGGGTTGGGGAAGTTGGAATGCGCCGCCCCGCCCGGCCGTTTTTGAGCGTTTTCACCGTCTTCCCAAGGGGGGACGGACGTCACGATGAGGCGCGCTTGGGTTCTGCCTGTGACGGCATGATTTTTCCACCTCGCGTCCGCCTCCCCAACTGCGCCGCCGAACCCCCACGCGGGTGGCGCCTCTGCCCCAAGCAAGCCCGGAAATCGAGCCCAGGGACCCCGCAGGTCGCCCTCCGCCTGCGCCCGGCCGGTCCCGGCCGCCGGTTCGCCGGAATTTGGCCGGACCACCGCCGGCCGGTGCCCAGGGGCCGAATTGCAAGGCTCCGTTTCTTTCTAAGGCCCTTTATGCAAACCAAGGGTGTATGTGTGAATCACAAATCTGTCTGAGGACCTCTATGAAGTTTCTTAAATAGTAAAAGGTGTTTTGCTGATTCTTATAAAATCTGTAGAAAATCATAGATAAATCGTAAAAATGCAAACTCAATTTTGTTGGATTCCAGGTGAAAAACCCTACAACTTTTGTCAAGCATGACCATAGTTTTTACTGATAGTTTTTGCGTGAAAAATAGAAAATGGAAAAACCTAGATCTGTTGTATCTCAAATTCTACAAGTACTCTGTATCTGAATTTTGGATATGTTATGTGTTATGTCATACCTAAATTCTGTACCAAAATTTGCGCAAAGTTATGTTGTAGATATTTTTTATATAAATTGTTTTGTATTTATGCAGAATCTGCCTAAATGATTTTTGTAGCTAAAACTAATTAGGTTTTGGTGCTCAACTTCTGCATGTGACCTGTATGCCAAAATGCACCTCTGTTGAATTAATCACAATTTGATGCTTACCAGAAATATTTATTCTTGTAATATGCCTAATTTTTTTAAATGCATAACCCAAGATATATAGCAGCTCTAGGTATATTTGTTGCATGCCTAGCTTAGTTTTGGACCGGTGGCCATGTGTGAGAAAGTTGGGATCAATTTGATGCTTATTTATTTTTATATGCATTTATCATGTTTTGGTAGCTAGCTTTTGTTATTTCCAGTATCTTTAGTTTCATAGCTATCCTAAGAGTGCATGTGTGTGCCGTGGCTTTGTTTAGGCTCATAGTGCTTTATGAACAATTCCACTGACTTTTATTAATTTATTTTATGAATAAAAGCAATAGAGGCCATTAAGCTTAATATTAAAGTAAATGTTAAAATCATCACCTACACACCTAGTGACTTTATGAATGTGTTATAAACC
Source organism: Cenchrus americanus (assembly GCA_947561735.1). Classification (NCBI taxonomy): domain Eukaryota; kingdom Viridiplantae; phylum Streptophyta; class Magnoliopsida; order Poales; family Poaceae; genus Cenchrus; species Cenchrus americanus. Next base: position 22,358,014 of record OX387241.1, on the reverse strand, counting down.
ATTTTAAAAAGCTTAAGACCAACCCCTTGCTGTTTTGAGAAATTTAAATTAATTTATTTGCATAGATGTGTACACAATCACTATTAAAAATGTTAAAATAATAAACCTTAACAAATAATAACCCTAGTGAAAAAGAATTAGTAATTAAATGTTTATCTAGGTGAATATGGCCAACAAGAGTTGGATAAAATAATGACCTCTCACACCACCTGAACCCTGCATTGCATTCCGTGCAGAACTCCCTGACGGTAATTACGCTCTCGTGCCGGAATCTGAGGAAGGAGGAGCTGACACGGAGCCGCAGTATGTGGAAGTGAGCGAGGACACCGAGGACCCCCAGGCTAACTGTGCTGACGAAGGCAAGCCCCGGTGCATTAACCTAAGTGTTTTAAAAATTTATGCAACTATCTATGGATGATTGTGCATTTACGTTCAGGAGTTCAAATGAAACCCTAGATGCACGATCCCTAGGTACCTATGTCTTTACTAGTATGTTAGGTCGGTAGCTGTTATGCTATAGGACCGTTACAAGTCGAGTGATGCTTGTCACTCGCGAGAATAGGTTCTTATGTTGGAATCATAAGATCTCTTTAAATGAATTACTCACGTGGTAAGAGCATGAGATGTGGGCTCCGGTCCAATGACTTTCGTGGGTTAAGTGTTTGAACGTACTAAGCACTTGTCCAGAATGAGACCAGTAAGCATAGACCTTAATGAGGCGGTAAGGGATTTTACCGTACTAATCTTGGGATGCGTCTAACGGCTAGCTACCATTGGTACACGTTTGACTCTGGGTGCCTCGCGGGGTATGCCAGATAGTCGGTACCAAAGACTGTGGTCTTTTATCCCGAACCGAGGATTTTTGGGAACCGCCTGGTGGTTGTCCTCGCGGGGGCACCCTATCGTGTGTTTAGGTCTACCTTGCAAGGTTTAAATCAACTGGTTGTCAGCCTCTCACCATTATCTGAGACTACTTATTCTACTGGCCATGATATCCCTAATGATGGAAGTTGATGAATATTTATGCTTGATTAATTGTATTGCACAACTTATGCTTGCAATAGCTTGCTAACTTAGAAAAGGGTAATCAACTAGAAGTTGTGCTAAAACTTGAAAGTAAGGACATACTCTTTGTTGCTTTTCAGCTAAAGAAAACCCCAGTGGCCAAAAAGCCTTTCATGTCTAGAGTTGGTGATGTAGTTGTCACCGACGGGTAAGTCTTGCTGAGTATTAATATACTCAGCCTTGCTATAATCTGTTGTTCTAGGTAATGCCTTTGCTGATGTGTGGCATGGAGAGATCCCGCCTGGCTGGGAACTGAAGTGGGTGGAGACGATGAATGAAGGCATCATGGCTGGCCTCCCGTGATGTTCCTTGTGCCGTTTAGTTTAATTCTGTTGTTTTCAAAACTCTAAACTTCATTGTCATGTCAAAGACTCCGGTTTGTAATAATTAAACCCTTCGGGTAAATCTGGATGTTAATTATGTGTTGTTCTCTGGACTCGCCTTCGCGTGAGTTTTAATGCGTATATGTCGATCCTTGTTGCTATGTAAAGTGATTCACCGGGCGTTAACCCAGCAACTAACGATAGGATGATACTTTATTATTGCTTAATGACCAAAGTGGATTGGTTTAGGCGATAGTACAGTTTTTTCTGGGCGGATTGTCACAGCCTCTCCCTGGAGCTGGATCGGGACAGGAAGGCCCCTTGTACGACAGCTTGAGCAAGAAGACAAAGAGAGCTGAATGTACTCAAGTTGTGCCTCCTTCGGCCTTTCCTTGGGTTCTCCTTCCTCTTCGATCTTGGAACCTCCCCTGGATTTGGATAAGAATAGGAATCCATTGTCGCCAATAGCCCAAGCAACAACAAGTTGAACATTGAGGAAGTATAAGGCACGAAAATTGCTTCAGGTGTGTCTCCTCTAGCTTCTTCTCTGGCTAGCCCGACGACCGCAAAAGGTGGAGAAGATGAAGATTCGTTCTCCGCATCATTTGATGTATCAGATTTGAAGATCCCCCTCCATCAACCGTCCCTTCCTAGGAGGTAACGGCGGCGTAGTATGTGCTGTACGCAATGCTTGACGAGAAAAAGATGGTGCAACACGCAAAGCGTTCTGCGAGAAAGGTGGTTGCGCGAGCGGAAAATTAGCGAGCACAACCTGTGGACGTGGTGTCATACCCCTTGGTCGTCGGTGGTGAGAACCAAGGCGTGAGGAACTTGACAAGCTTCACCGGTACAGTTTCCGGTGGCCGTTAGTGGTGAATCACTGGGACGACGTGAGATGTCACCGCCATGGATGAGTAGGAAGGGGAACTCCCGATCTAGTTTCTAATTCTATTTTCTTTGATGCCTTCCACCGTTTGCTGAACGGGCTTGCATACCTTCAGTATTAGGATGAGTTGGGCTTCCGTCATTGGGCTTCTTTCGGCCCATCTCTGGGTCGTGACATTACCGGTGCCTCGAAGCACAACTTGTCCCCAAGCTATGGCCATACTGATGCCTGGATCCCACCGCATTCGGACTCCGCCCAACCTGAAATTAACTGGATAACATCTATCAGATTCCATTTTTGCTCTTCCACCCCATGATTGGATCTCATAATCATCTTATCCATTGAGAAGAGACTCAAGACCGAGCCATCTATGCTTGTTCCCTGTGTGCCAAGTTCCTATGTGTACTTCCATAATAATAACTGATATCGTCAATATTAAACTCCCGGGATCCCATCGCCAAATACACATAGCTCCCTTGAGCTTTAGATCCATCAGATATGCATCATCATATATTTCGGAGGTGCAATCTTCTAATATCCATGATTGGATTTCGTTACCCTTCTCATGAACCAAACATGTTGACTGCTGCAATAATCCATGATGCATGCCGAGGTCACAAGATAAATGATTGTTTGAGTATATGGACTCCATGTTCTTGCCTGACAGCAGTGCATTTCTCCAAATGATTGTTGCACAGGTTAAAGTTTTGTGGCACATCATTTTCCAGCTCATCATCCTAGACGACATTGCAATCCTCGACCCCTTTTTCCGTAGCAAACACATCTAACTCTAGAAATAATGGCAAGTTCTCTACACCATGATACATCTCTAGTGCCTCCAATGGAACCTGTTAGCACATCATCTCTTCAGTCCTCTGAGCTAATTGCAAATCTGCATCCCATACCACATCAAGAGAAGGGACTACATCAGTGCTCGCATTCTTGATGACCTGCATAGCCATCAAATTGTGCTCCTCACCCCAAATTAAATCTGCATGAGGCCTGTCCAACAATAACCCCTGCAAGTCAAAATTTTCTCCTAGTTCCTCATCCTAGATAACATCAAGACAAGTTAGTGCATCTGGACCCTCTTGCCTTGCCTGGTTAGCTGGCATCTCCTTGTGTGTGAGCTCCTCATCTTAGTGAGGCAAATTATCGAATAGTTCATCTGCAACTTCGCTGTCCCAGCGAGGTATATCGTCGAATACCTTGTGGACACCCATCTATGACTGCTCCATTCCCTTGAGTCAAAGTAGAACTCACTCAATTGCAGTAGACATAGAGCATGCACATGCGGGTAGTGCCAAGCTCGACACAGTTGGACCCTGAGATATAAAAAACCTATCTGATACTGCTACCACATCTCCATACCAGCTTCACCAAGTTTTGCATTTTCATCACCATAAACAACATCAGTGTTTAGCGGTCCCTGAGTTAATTTTTGTAACAACTCATATGAATTGAAGACAAGTTGTAAATTTGCATACACCCAATCCTCACCAACAACAGTTGTTGTCTCGAGAGGATCCCATTCCAGATAACATTAACACAGGTATATGCATTTCCCATGTACTCACTGCCAAAGTCTAATTGCTCTACCAAGCTCTCGCGAACATCCAAAATAGCAGGCATCTCATGTGACTTAATCTCTCATAGCAACTCATCTCACACCACCTGACTAGATAGTTCACTAAGCACACTCTCGACATCACCATTGGACATAATTGGTGCCATGAGCATTGCTTGCTTGCACTCCACCAAATCACCCATCTCCCCATCAAATTGTTGCAGCTCCTCATCCCAAATCACCTCCAAAACAGACTATTTTCATCAAACAATTCATCTGAAATTTCTCTATCCCAAATCACCTTCCCAACAGCCATCAAGCACAACACCATCATGCTTGTGCTGCATCTGATCACCTACGCCATGAGCTACATGATGCAATAAGCCATAAGAATCAAAGACAGGTTGCAATTCCACATCCCAAACCACCTTCCCAACAACCCTTTCATTGAACATATTGTGGGCAACATTCTTAGCACTATGCGGCCACAAATCAATGCCACCCCATCCAAAATGAGATCACCCGGTGACTGTAGAGGAAAGAGAGACCCACACTCATCTCCTCATCATCCCATGTTGCATTGTCATCCCAATGAGGCAAATCGTCAAACACCTTAGAGGCACTCACATCTGGTAGCACCGAAAACAAGAGACTCGCCACAACCCTCAACACACCAGCAGATTACCTCAAGTCCACGAAGAAGAAAACTCCAACTCGAGGCTAATTGAAGTGCCGACCGGAGCTATAGGAGATGGGTCCTGCACGGATCGATGGAGTTGCGAAGCCTGATCACTAAATTTGCTGTCACATGCCACTAGAAACCTAAATCCCCGTCGCGTGCCTCCAAGGAATGCCACCCAAGATCGTGTTGCTAGAGGTTGAGCACAGAGAGCAGTCTGTGTGTGAGTCGCAGGTGACCCCCAGCAGGAGCAGGTTCAGGCGCAGTCGGTGTCCTCACGTGCTAGCTCGCCTGGGTGGAGGATGTTGAGAAGGGTGCCTGCCGTGGAGCCAGACTGGAAGGTGCTTTGTTGGGGTCGAGGCCACCGACCTTCGAGAATGCGGGCTGCGTGAGGTGATGGTTGTTGGCCTCCGCGGTCTCACGAGCATTACACTCATCGTCTTTGCCACGCGACGAAGAAGGTCGAATCCGCCGCTGCGGGAGGGGCTCAGAGGAGTCACCGCTACAGGAGAAGCTCGAGCCTACTGCTAGCTTGTGGCCGCCACTACGGAAGGAGCTCATGGCCACCACCATGGCGGAAAGCTCGAGGGTCGCCACCTCAGCAAGCTCGTGGTTATCAGCGTGGGTAGAGCTTGAGTCTACATGCGCTGCCACATCGGTTCCGCATGCGAAGAAGCAAGACAAGGTGCTCCACTAGCCGGATCGCACCCGAAAGGGTACGTCGCTAGTGAGTGGAGCCGCAGCGTAGGGTTGGTCTCACCTCCACACTCATGTTGAGGAAAGGTAAAGCTCTGATACCCTTGAACGACCCAAGGCCACCGGTGAGCCACCACCGGGATGTGAGCACTAGTACAGGCTGTCGCTGTCGAGCAGACGGGCGAATGGCTCGCCAGAATCGCTCTTTCGAGGATAATCACGAAGGAAGGGGATGAACCCTAATCTGTTTCTAAATCAATTTCTGTATGAAGCTTTCCCTTGTTGCAGGTGAGTCTTCTATATGAGCTTCTAGCTTCGTTGGGTCCTAGGCTGGCCTATGTATAGTAGTTGGGCTCTTGGGCCACTCCTGGGTCATGACATGTGGACGAGCCGTCGAATCTGGAGTTACCACCAGAAGCAACGTTTCCACCATCAGAATTGCCTCTCGGTAATCCATCGAATGAGTTGTGCCACTACCTCAAATAAAATGTAGGTGATTCTCTTCCTTTGCATTGCTTGTTCTACTACTTGCCATGTCCATTCACTAATTGGAGAATGGAGACAGGGTTGTGGAGAAGAAGCCACATGCGAAGATTCTGGCCATAGAATTTTTTGACCTCTTATCTTCGAATGCGGAGTTCACGTGTAGCATCAACAATGCCAAAGACAAAGACGACATTAAACAATTAGGACTTGTATAGTTCACATTACATGTGTCATGAGATTTTCAATTTTTTACATTGATGATTTATTCTTTGTGTTGCAGGATTAATGTGTCGATGGACAAAGCTCTTAAAGATCCGCGTAAGACGAATGGAGAAGGACCTACAAGTGTCTAAGTATCTTAACAAGTCTAATTGGTGAGATGATAGTTCAACTTGTTTATTTTTTTACTACTATGAGTAGAACATATCACCTTATGAGGGTGTTAAGATCTGGATGTGACATGTGTATGTGGCATAATGTTTTTTGACTAGTTGAATCTTATGGGATGCTAGTTGCACAATGTTTTGGATAAGTTGTAGAATTGTTTATTCGCTGTGGGTCATTTTTGAGTCATGTATCATATGTTGTGTTGTCCTCATTTTCTTTTACCAATAGTGGTTTCTGAATGTTTTTTCTTTCTATAATGCTCTATTATCCATTTAAGAAGCTTCTAGAATCCCCTAAAAAACTCTTCAAAACAATTAGGCTACTTAAACAAAAAAAGATTTCAGACTGAGGTCAATGTATTATCAACTTATGGGAATAGAATTTTTCGGGCCCTTCTTGAGCGGAGGTTGGATGTGATTAGTAAGTGATTCAGTTGGGATGGACATCTCTGTCTGGATGATATTTATTGGATGGAATTTCAAGGGTCAGTTTGGATTCATATTCTTAGAGAGCCAACATGTGAGAATGTCACATCAACGCAACACACAATAGACATCAACTGCATTTTTACTCACCTGATAGGCACTTCTTTTTTATTTTGAAGATGAAGCATATCCTTTGTACTGTCTTAGACTGAAGAGAGATCTCATGGATGTCGACAAAAAAGATGTTGAATCAGGTTGGTTCTTTAAATATCTCATCTATCATCCTATTTTCGCTTCATCAACAACAATGTGCTATGTTACCCTTGAGATATCTTTAATTTTCAAGTTCTTTAAGTTCTTGGATGCATCAATGTTTCATAAAATTCATGAAGATTGTCTCGTTACTCCCGGTGACCAATAGCGTGTTGATGCTTATGAGGTTCATGTTCTCAATACAACCTTAAACTATAGAGAAAATATTAAGAAAAAACCGGTGTCGTACACAAAACCTCATAAGGTAATTATACAAACCATTTTGAATGGTCAGAAAGACCCCGTTATCTACAACAATCCTGTAACAGTTATTGTATTTGTATATGAAGAGGATGATGAAGATGATATCAGTTTACTTATTGGACAAGAGAATGTTGCTGGAGATGAGGATGCTGATAATAAGAAAAATAAGCTGACGAGAATTATGAACCAAAAAGGAAAGAGTTGCTGCGGTTTGTGAGGAATTCTATGACACATCCAACTGATAACCTCGTCAAATTGTTAACTCGAAATGACCCTAAGATGTTGAATGCTCATGTATTTGATCATCTCATGGTAGATCTAATCAAAGGGGTGTTAGAAGCAATATATAGCGAGGGTGAGGAGGAGTATGTGAACAAGTACGTTTTTTTGTTGCCTACAATTCTGTGTTTTTTAGCCTGATTCTTCTGTTTGATTTTTCTTTGGATCCTTTACTTTTTTTCTTTGGTTTTTGATACGGTCTTCCATTTTTGCTTGTGTTTTTAGGTTTATTGAAATGTGGACTATCTACAAAGTCTGCGTTGACCGCCGAGAAGACTATTTTGGCTAATCAACTGAAGTGGGCTCAACCCCTCATTGCCTTCCGTTATTTTTTGTTGTCGAACATATTTAACACTAGTGACAGACCAGTGAACCATCTTTTGACCTATCCGTGGTTCTCTGCCTTGCAATTGCTTGTTTTTGGCATAGCAGATCTTTAGCACCCATCGTAGTTGTGGGATTTGTTAACCAGGGCCTAACCTACTGCACTCCTTGCTGCCTTTAGTTATTTATTTTATCGTAGAAGATATGTGACAAAGACTATTAGACTAGTGAAGCAGCCTTTGGCCTACTTGCGATGCAATTGATTATTTTTGGCATGACATGATTTTTAACACCTAGCACAGCTGTGGGATCTGTTAACCTACTGCATGAATTATGAGTGTTAACCTATTGTATGTATAATTTTATTTGTTGTTAGCATGCTATAATGCTATATGCATTATGTTTCTTGAGGTTTCTTGTGTTGACGCAAAATCTGCACCCTACGTCAAGCACACAGCAAGCCGAACAAGCTAGTTTCACACACGAAAAGATTCCAAGGCGTGCCAGTCAATTTTCCCTGAAAATTAACAAAAGACAAAGTAGTTAAATTCCAAAGCTTGAAACTTGCCGGGTGGTACCAGACAGTTCCATATTTACGGCCAGAAAAGCCATGTGGGATGACATATAGCTATAAGGAGCTATCTGCCAACAAACTAGAAACCATTCGGGAGCTTCAAAGTGCAAAACAAAACATAGCCGAATGGATGACGTAAGCATAACGAAAAATCGGTCTTTATTTAGATAGAATTGCACTTGCACAAAGCCATGACCGATCCTCAATAGTAAATAACAATAAACAATCAATGAAGTAAAGCATGATTATAAATATGTAATAAACAAGCATGCATAGGTTCAAAGCACTAGTCTACCGCATGTCTAGGTACTCTAAAACCCGTCAAGCATGATGCCAAACAAATCTATCCACCGCATGATACAACTTGTTTGAAAACCACACCACTAACCACAAATAGATCTATCCACCGCATGATAAAATCTAAATATGGAAAGCTAAAAGCATACGGTGTTTAAAGCATAACTTATAAGCATGCTTCACTCGTGAAAGCATAACCGAATACGGCTGAACAACCGAATCGGGGTCCATGAAGAAGGAACAAACGTTACCAAAGAAGATAAATCTATCAGATTGAATCGAAATCTAATCCACCGGATGATTAGCTCCAAAACAACCCAAAAACCTGCATCTACCGTATGATACTCAGTTCTTTCAGGATTTATACAAGACTTGATAAGCTTGAACCCGCAACACGTAGCAACCTAGATCGATTCGGTTTCGGCTATTGAGGAACATATGATCCGTGTGCTATATTAAGCCAAGGATCCGAACTTGAAACGCATAAGGATCAACAAAAGAGATAAAGCTGATTCAAACCAATCTAGATTGGGCAAAGAGGTGTTACATGAATTTAAACAAAAAAAAGCAAAACTCAAAGCAACACAGGGTAACTTAATGAATCTATTGAATTTTGCCAAAATCCAATAGAGCCGATAACTAGCTCCAAGCTAGATCTTAGCCCACCGCATGGCTCGTGATCTAACAAGAAACTCTCTTGAACCAAGCTTAAATCTACCGCATGATACTAAGCATGGTAACAAGACTACTTGCATCACGATCTAAATCCACCGCATGATACTAGACATGATACAAGGTTGCCGGTACTTACGGAGGTCGACGGATCGATGAACCCTCTCGAAGAACTCGACGACACGACAAAGGACTCAGAGGTTTGGCGTAAAGCCGGTTTGTATTGAGAATGTTTCGAATACCATTACATACATCCAGGGTCTATATTTATACCCTGTCACGGCATGACTCCGAATGGACTACGAGCACAATATTTGATACCTAATTTATCTCTAAATACGATTGCTTATCCATCCATTCGTCCCTTCCGCTCGGGCCACGTCATCACGCAATCCCGCAAAATCAGCGCAAACAGTTTCCCTGCCGAACGGAAGCCAACTGCCGACCGCGAGCCCCTTTGCCGAATCTTTCTGGAGAGACCTTCCTTCTTCCGGACGGATTTTTTTCACCAAGCTAGGCCCACAAATCAGACTCCTTCCTGTACCAAATTTTGGTGTTAACATATGCCCCTTCAATTACGGGATAAAAGTAATTTTATTCCGAAATTGACTCCAGTTGCCAACGTCTTCAAATTGAGTCTGTTCAACACCTATTCTCTCTCCTTGCAATCCATCGGAGCCTCCATCCAGATCCAAACCCTAGGTCTTCTTTTCCCCAAGCTCAAATCCCAATGGCAGGTCAAAATCAAGCTGCTCAGGTAAATTCCATCTCCGTAAGCTTTATTCGGCACTAACTTTTCGATTTTTACCTGAGATTTCTTCCCCGCCTTCTCCTGACAGGAGCTTTCCACCGAGCTCTTAATCCACGCTGAGGCTAATTCGACATCTTATTTCCTTGGTCCTGTGGGAATTTCCGATCCTCGCGAGTTTATTGCAGCAGAATCCCAAAGAATTCCTTTCAAAGCGGCTCTATCTAAGCCTTCCCTGTGGCAGGACGCCTTCAAGAACTGGCCTTTGCCCCCAATTGCGGGTTGGAGAAACTAGTACAAAAGGGTGCTTGCGGATAACAGTGCCAAGACCCAAACTTGGGACAGCCTCTGTATTGCTCAATGGTTGGAACTTTCTTTAGCCGAGACCTCGAAGAATGAAGACCTTTTGATAGCAGCTTGTCATTTTTGGTCAAACGGCGTCAATGCCTTCCTCTTTGGTCACGTCCCAATGTCCCCAACTCTGGCCGACATCTACATGATCACCGGCCTTGATGTTTCAGGATCCGTGTACCTCTGAGACTACAAAGGCTCCACAAGACAAACAGGGGTGAAACCAGGAAGTGGATATAAATCATATATCCAAAATCACATGAAGGACGGTCCCCTTGGTGAAGTCGAGTACAGAGCATTCCTGAACATGTGGTTGTGCAGATTTATTTTCTGTCGTAAAGCCAATGAACCCACTCTGAATCACATTGTAATGGCTACTCATTTGGCTGGTGGCAAACGCATTCCTCTTGGAAAATACCTCCTGGGTAGTGTGTATCATATGCTTCACCAGACTATCACCCAAATGCATACTGGCCAGAAGATACTATGTGTCAACGGCCCTTGGTGGTTCGTTCAAATGTGGCTGCAACTGCATATGCACCAAATTGTCGGCATTGACCTCAACAATCGGCTTTTCCCTTCATCCAGCTATAATGAAGGGGAAACTCAGATCACTAGAGGATGCCAAACCTATGGAGAGGCTGCTTCAACTGTTTCCATTAATCAGAATATCAGCCAACTTTTCGAGCTCTTCTTCAAAGGCTTCCCTAACCCTCTTTGGCTTCCTTATCTTGATAACGACAATTTAACTCTCCCCTGTGAATTCTCCTTTGAGACTGGACGCCAAGATAGAAGGTTTGTAGAGATCTTTAACATCTTGATCCATCCATGTCCTTTGCCAGCTGAATTTTGTGGAGGGAGGTTAAATCACAGCACTTATGAATACTATCAGCCAAATGTGATGGCCCGACAACTTGGATGTGGCCAGATGCCCCCAAGATTATTCCTTCATGAATTCCTCAAACCCAGAGAGGAAATCAAGGAAAACATGCAAGCCAGAAGGGTTTTTGAGTATGAATGCAGCCCAACTCTTTACACCTGGCGTTTCACACCCACAACAATAGCACATCCCACCTTCAACTCTTGGTGGCAAGAATTTCATGACCATATTTTCAGTGAGCCAGTACACTCATTTTGTCTAGAGCTGATGCCTGATTTCCAGCCAACTTTAGAGGTAACATAATTGTTTTTCTCTTCAGATCAGACACTCCTTTTACTAATCATGATCTTGACCATTCCCTGCAGAATACAGTGCCTGCCCCTCAAGCCAGGACAATCATTTATAATGCAGTTTATCCAATTTCTGCTCTGGGATTTAAATCCCCAACCTTGGCTCAGCTGATGGCCAGGTATGCCACAATGGACCCAATTCTCTTCAGTGCTACTGCTGACAAGAGAAAAGGCATGTCCCTGATTGCACCTCTAGCTGCCAAGAGGAAAAGAACCACCAAGAAAGTCCCTGTTGAGGTAAGATTTCCTCTTTCTTGATCACAAGATTACTCTTATTTCTGACAAATTTCACCTTGTGCAATTTCAGACTAGAATCCAGCAGCCTTCAGTTTCATAACCTGCCAGTGCTCCATCTACTGGTATGACCTTGATTACCTTTTCCTCAAAGATCAACACTGGCATTTACCCTTAATCTGGTATTCGCAGAAGAAACACTGGTGAATCATCCTGTGGATATCCCTGTTCCTCAACATGTAAGTCCACCAAGAGCTGAGCCATTTGCTCAAGTAGAGATCTCATCCTCATCAGGGACCCAGTCACCCCCTGCTCAAACATAGATACCAGCTTCACCAGAGATGAACCTTTCAATCCAACCAGAGGCTTCAAGTCCTTTAAGGGTTCAATCCCCAATTAGCCAGGCAGAAACCCCAACCATAACAGAGGCAAATCCACCTCCTCTTCAGCCAAAAGCTTCAGATGTGCCAGAGACTGCACCAACACCCTCTCAAACAAAAGTTTCAGCTTTGCCAAGAGCTCCTCAGACTCCTCTTTCACCAGTGGCTCAAGAAATCCCCACTGAAACTGAACAAAACCTTGCCCTAGCTCAGGAAGTCAGGCACGAGGTAAGCACATGCACTTAACTCTGTTATCTTCTTCTTTCAATGAACCACTCCTAATTCGGCAATGTTACCCTTTCAGGATCAAACTCCATCATCATTAAGCCCATTAGTGGAGAATGATCTAGTTGTCGAAACAAGAGAAGGAGGAACTCAAGCTCTATCAGAGGAAATCCAAGCAAGGCTTAAAGAAATTTTTGCCTGGCTGCAAAAGGATGCTCAAGACCAAATCAGAGATGTCGATTATTTCGAAGGAATGCTTGAGCCCATCAGCCAAAAGCTCCCTGAGGACATCAAGACTTCATTAGAACCCATCTCCGGTCTAGACATTCACTATGTCGCCATAAGGCGAGCCCTGATGAATGTGTCTACCCGACCAGCTGTTGAGCAAAAGAAAGCCAAAGCTGAACAAGCTGCGAAGGGAGCACAATCCCAAACTGAGAATCACAAGGGAATGCTAGCCAATCTGCAAGCTGCTCGTGAATTGAAAATCTCCAGAAAAGCTGCATTGGAGGCGGAGCTGAAGAATTTGTCTGCCGAAATAGAAGCTGATGACAAGAAAATAGCCGAACTTCCTGGTCTGGTAGAGAAAACCCAAGAGGAAGCATCATCGGCCATAACTGAAGTGAATCAATGCGAGGCAGAACTCACTGTCCTGTTTGATGCCCAAAAAGATTACCAGGAACGGATGGAGAATATCCATCAAACAATATCAAATGCCTCCAATGTAATCGCAAAGTATTTAAACATTTAGCTGTTCTGAGCAATGTGTAACCAAATTGATCGTTCTTGTAACATTTGCCTTTTATAAATTTGCTTTCCTTTTCTTTGCATGACTCCGACTGCAACTCTGAGCGATCCATTTAGTAATTAGTAGTCAAATAGTGCCATACCCGAATGGCACCTCAACTACAATTTAGCCGAGCCAGTCAACCGAATACGACTCAGCTTTGAATCCCAAACGACCCGACGGCGAATCGGTCAAGGAAACCTCTCCACCTTCCAAGTTTTTCGGGATACGTGCCATGATCTAAGGCCACGATCTTTTTCACCAGGCCTATAAATAAAACCGTAGGTGCCCCCAGCTCTTACCAATCCTTTAGCCTTCAAATCTTCGCCAATCCTCAAGTTTTCTTTTCCCAATCACCAGTGCAAGCCCAAGAACCATGGCGGGGAGCAACAACAGGCGCCGTGCCGCCGACGAGGCGGAAGGGAGCCTCGCCAGTGCGCGTCGGAGGCAATGATCACCATCTTCTCTCCATTACTTGTCTGAGATTTCCCTTTGTTTCTGACGATCCTCTCTGTTTCAGGCTTATCCAATGGAACCCATCCTCTGCGCCGGCCAATCAACCTCTGCCGGACGACTCCTCGGAGTCGGACCACTACTCCCCCGTGCCCTACGGGGAACTTGACGCTCTCCGCTTCAAGGCGGAGCTTGAGGTGGCCCAGCGCGAGCTGGAAGACGTCTCCAAGAAGGCTGGCATAGCCGAACTGGAGTGGGAGGACCAGCGCAAGCAGCTGCTGGCAACCATCGACGGTACAACCCTTGAATTGCTCCCAAATCCAATCTGGCTTTTGATACTAATCACCACCACCTTGTATTTTGCAGCCCGCGACGCCGAGCTCAACCAGCTGAAAATGCTGGTGGAGCAATTGGCTGACAAGGTGAACGCTCGTGGAGACACGCCGGCGGAGCGCCTTGCTGCGGTGCAAAACCGCGTGGACGAGGTGGCTACCCACGGCATCCGCCTGGGCACCACTTTGGGCTTGGCCGCCATGGCGACGCACACCGGCGTCGACTACTCCACCCGGCCGCGCGGCTTTCAGGGCGGCACACCAGAAGACATCGACGAGATCGAGGTCATCTTGGAGCACCTCGACGGCCACGGCGACGCCATTGCCGAACTCACTCATCCCCAGTCTGTGCTAAACAGGCTCTTTGATTAGATTGTACTAGGGATGTTTGATTATCGGCAATAAATAAAGAACTTTCAATTCCAATGCTTGTATTGTGATGATTCCTCCGTGTTTGCAACTGCGAGCCTCATTTTCCTTAAACGCATTCGGGAACTTGCTTGAGCCGAACACGTGAAAACGGATGCCCCTTGGCGCAAAACCCGCAGAAAATCCTCAATTTGGGAATCCATAAGCACTGTTCAATGAAAACCCTTCGCATTCGGGAGGAAAACCCTGCCACTTGGTATTCCAATAACGTACGCCAACCAGTCATCACTCCCGATGCACTCTCTCAGTCAATAAAATAGCCTGCTGAGATGCCCTGCAATTCCACTTGCACACTCATCCATCACTTCTCATCTTCTCCCCTGCTCTAGAAGAGAAAACCCCAAGGCCATGGACAAAGGCAAGCAGCCCAAGGAGGACAGCACCCCAAAGAAACGCACCATTAGAGAGTGAGTTTTCCTTCAACTTGCTTCTTGCTTTCATGCGTGATCCCGTGCTTGACCTTCCCTTTATTTTCTTTTAGCCTTGATCTGCTTCCTGAGGAAATCATTGGGACCGAAGAAACGCCTGAATACATCTCCTCTGACTCCTCCCTCGAAGCAGAGGATGCCACGCCGGAGCAGAAGATCAACCACCAGTTACGCCGCCGCGTCCGGCATCTGGAGCATGACCTCCGGGACATCACCGTTCGCTGCCAAGCCGAACGCGAGCGTCGCATGGCTTTGGAAGCACGGGTAGGAGGTAAACATTTTCCATCTTCATCTTAGTTCCATGCTTGCACCCAGATCTCTGTCTCTAACAACCGTTCCTCTGTCCCAGATGTCTCTGACAGGTACAGTAACCTGAAAGCGGCTTGGGACAGCTTGGTGGAGGCAGCAAACCATGGTCATCCCCACAGCTTCCAAGTTGCCATCACGGTGGTCCTGGAACAACTGAAGAGGGAGGAGCTGAAGAAGCAAAGAAAAAAGGATTGAAGCATACTTTCGCTTCTTACGCCGGGCCTTCTGCTTTCCACCCCCTCGTAGTCCTGATCAACTGGGTCGTTAGATATAAACCTGCAAGAAGCACTTGTAATGTAGTTTGTGCTAAGGGCAATGCATCTAAGTATTGGCCATTCCCTCTGTTTAGGAATTTTTGTTCTAAAGGCGGCTTCGTTCTTGAACGCCGGCTATTTCTGTATCAAATGCATGTAATCCCAATGCTCGTGATCACCGATCGATTTCAATACTAGGATAATATTTCTTCAAATATCTTCCATTTATTGCAGCATAAAATTCCTCTCCTAGCAAAGTTTTCAACATGTAGGCATTACCGGGCACGCATCTGACCACCCGAAAGGGTCCTTCCCAGTTAGGGGACCATTTGCCGAATTCACTGTATTTGGTTCCAATCAGCAGTAAAGCTTTCCAAACCAAATCCCCTTCTGCAAATTGCCTGACCTTTAATTTCTTGTTGTAATATTTAGCAACTCGCAGCTTGTTCTTTTTGATATTTTCCAGGGCTCTAAGACGGATCATGTGCAAGTCCTCTAGTTCGTCCATCATTAAGCCACTGTAATCTTTGGAGCTTAAGTCCTTTTGCAAAACCACTCTCCTAGAATCTGATTGTATTTCCCAAGGTAAAACTGCATGGTGCCCATAAACCAATTCATAAGGAGACGTTTTTGTAGCTCCATGAGGGGCCATTCGGTAAGCCCATAAAGCTTCATTGAGTACCGAATGCCACCTTCTTGGCTTCGGTCGATCTTCTTTTGTATAAGCTTGATCATGATCTTATTAGAAGCCTCTCGCCCGACCATTAGCTTGGGCATAATAGGGAGAAGAATTGAACAATTTGATCCCCATGCTTTCGGCAAACTCCCTGAACTCCAAGGACACAAACTGAGCTCCTTGATCAGTTGTGATTGTTTGAGGAATCCCAAATCGATAGATGATGTGTTCCTTGACAAACTCAACCATGTTCTCTGATGTTACCTTCTTCAGTGGAATTGCCTCAACCCATTTGGTAAAGTAATCTGTCGCCAAAAGCACAAACTTATGCCCCTTGCTAGATGGTGGATTAATCTGGCCAATCAAGTCTATACCCCAGCCCCTGAATGGCCATGGCTTGATAATGGGATTTAGTGCTGATGCAGGAACCCTTTGAATATTTCCAAACTTCTGGCAGTCTTGACATCCCTTATAATACTCAAAGCAATTCTCCAACATCGTCGGCCAAAAGCACCCAGCTTGCCTAATAACCCATTTCATATGGTAGGCCGATTGATGTGCTCCACATATCCCATCATGCACCTCACTCATCATCTTTTTTGCTTCTTCTGGACCCAGGCATCGCAGCAATACCCCATCCAATGATTTGTAGAATAGACTTCCATCCAGAAGAACAAATTTTATGGCTTTGTACCTGAGTTTCCTAGAGACCTTTCGGGATGGATCCTCCAAATAATCAACGATCTCCTTTCTCCAATCATCCTCTGCAAGATCCATTCCCAGCACACATACCTCCATGGCAAACGCTTCTTGACTTTCCCTATAGCCTGAAGCACTTTGAGCCAACCCGTTTGCCTCTTCATTGTGTTCTCTAGGAATATGCTGTAGAATTACCAACTGAAAACCTTTTAAAATTTCTCTGCATTCCTCGTAGTAATTCCTCAGGGCATCACTTTTACACTCGTATTGGCCGTTCAATTGCTTTATAACCAACTCTGAATCTCCATAAACCTCAACTGAAACAGCCCCGGCTTCTCTTAAATATTGAAGCCCCCGAAGCAATGCCTCGTACTCAGCCTGATTGTTTGTAACAGTGGGCTGGATAGGGATAGCAAACTCAAACATCTCACCCCTGGGTGAAATTAATAGAATCCCTACTCCCCCACCTTTACCACATGATGATCCATCAAAGAACAAAGCCCAAGGAGTAATTTCAAGCAAATCAATCGATGGATCACGATGTTCAGTTATAAAATCGGCAATTATCTGACCTTTTATAGCTTTTGCCGATTCAAACTTCAATTCAAACTCAGATAAGGCTAAGATCCATTTGCCAATCCTGCCATTCAAAATTGGCATCGATAACATATGTTTTATTACATCAAACTTGGAGTATATAACGCACTCGGCATTTAACAAGTAGTGCCGAAATTTTGTACACGAGTAGTACACACATAGGCAAAGCTTCTCCGCAGCCGAATACCTGGTTTCAGGATCAAGTAATTTTCGGCTAAGGTATGCTACTACCCGCTCCTTTCCTTCAAATTCTTGAATAAGGGCCGATCTAATTGTTTGGGTATCGGCCGCCACGTACAACTTGAAAGGCTTATTCAACTGTGGAGGGACCAAGATCGGTGGTTCCTTCATATATTGCTTGATCTCATCAAAAGCCTTTTGTTGTTCGTCACCCCATATGAACTTCTGATCTTTCTTAAGCTTCAACAATGGAGAAAAGGGCAAAACCTTTTGCGACAGATTTGAAATGAATCTTCTCACAAAATTAATCTTGCCAAGCAGTGACTGCAACTCCTTGAGATTGGTTGGAGGGACAACTTCATCAATAGCTTTCATACTTTTCTTGCCAACTTCAATCCCCCCTTCGTGTACCAAGAATCCCAAGAATTTTCCAGCTGATACCCCAAAAGCACATTTGTTTGGATTCATCTTCAGACCATTCTTTCGGGTGCATTCCAATGTTCTCTTCACATCCTCCAAGTGTGTGTCATGATTCAAGGACTTGATCACGACATCATCAATGTAAATTTCAACAATTTTGCCGATCAACTCGTGAAAGATGTAATTCATGGCTCGCTGATAAGTTGCACCGGCATTTTTCAACCCAAATGTCATGACTATCCATTCAAACAGGCCTATATGACCAGGACATCTGAAGGCTGTCTTTGATATATCCTCTATTGCCATGAAAATCTGGTTGTACCCTGCATTACCATCCATGAAACTGATAACTTTATGTCCAGCAGCGGCATCAACCAACAAATCAGCAATAGGCATTGGGTAACCGTCCATAGGAGTAGCCCTGTTCAAGTCCCTGAAATCTATGCAAACCCTCATCTTTCCATTCTTCTTGTAGACAGGGACAATATTAGAGATCCACTCCGCATATCTGCATGGCCGAATGAAGTTTGCATCAAGTAGCCTTTCAACCTCTTTCTTCACAACGGCCAACACTTTGTCTCTGTAGATTTTCCGGGGAGGTTGCTTGTATGGTTTAAAATCAGATTTGATTGGCAACCGATGCTCGACAATGGAACGATCCAAACCAGGCATCTTCGAATAATCCCAAGCGAAGCAATCCTTATATTCCCTTAGCAGCTTGATCAATTCCCCTCTGAAATCTGATTCCAAGTTTGCACTGATTAATGTCGGCGTCGGCTTGTCACCGTTTCCAATATCAACTTCCTCCAATTTGTCAGCCGACATGAATCCTCGCCCCAACTTGCCATCAGTTCCATCAACAGGATTGTCCATTAAAAATTACTATAAGAGCCGATCGCTTGAATCGGCCGTTGATCACCGCCGACGTGCTCAACAGACCTCGCTCCCCGCCTCTTTCCCTGAGAAACAATCAATGCCTTGATATTCCCAGAAAGCTGGTTCCACGTTCGCGACGCTCACTAAGTCATCTGCTTGGACCACCTCAATGTCGTCATCTACCCATTGAATGAGCTGCTGATGCATAGTAGATGGGATGCAACAATTGGCGTGAATCCAGTCCCGCCCAAGCAGTAGGCTATAGGCTCCTTTGCCTTCGATGACAAAGAAGGTCGTGAGCAATGTCTTGGACCCAATCATCAGATCCACATGGACGCACTCCTTGGTATTTGAAGGATTCCCAGCGAAATCGTTCAGAATTATGCTTGTCGGTGTTAAGTCTCCAGGGCCCATGCCAAGCTTTCTGAAGGTAGTGTACGACATCACGTTGACCGCAGCCCCACCATCGACAAACATCTTAGTCAATGGCTTGCCGTTGACGTATCCCTTCAAGTACAACGACCTCATGTGTCGATTCTTGGCCGGTTTGTCGAAGGTAGCTTGCTTGGCCAGTACCAGTTGTGCCATTAATCCTCCCAGATGTCCATCGTCATTGACATCCAGGGACGTCTCTTCCTGCACAACTTGATTAGCGGGAGCCATAAACTCATTCGGCAAAAAATATACCATACACGCTGGAGCCGAACGACCCGATCCTTCAGGTTTGTCCTTTGGATGCCACACCTGTTTCTTCTGGATCCCCGCCTGCCTTAATTCATAGTTCCTCAAGCGCTGAACCCTTCTTTTCTGGCTCTTCCTCAAGCCAGGCGGGCACCACTGTCCTTCTTGACAGATGTATTTGTGTTCATCTTCCTCTTGATCAGCCCATCTCTGATCAGCTTGCCTCTTTCTGGGGTGATCAATGACCTCAATTATTTTTTGACGCCGATCGTCATTAGGGTGTATCCTTCCAATTCTCTCATGGACGGATCGGCGATTGGCAGTCTCCTGCCTATACTCAAAGTATCTGTCACTGCACTCAGGGTAGTTCCTCAATGTAGGGAGTTTCAATCCTTCGTTCCAGCAGTGCCTGAAGAATGCGCACCCCCAATGCGCACGCTCTTGTTCGCGCGTGTACTGCTCCAATTCTCTCCTGCGTGCTTCTTCCTCGGCCCTGCGTCTCTCCTCCTCGTGTCTCCGCTTCTGGTAGCATTCTTTCTCTAACTGACGCTGCCACTTGTTGAGGAGGATGCGCGTAGTGACCCTGGGTTTGGCCCTGGACGACTCCCCAACCTCGATATGGCTTTTGAGAACACGAGGGGCTTCTCCATGAACCTGCAACAACGTCACTTGCCGCGCTGGATCTACCGCTCCATCTTGCCTTGCCCTAGCTGAAGTCAAGACCTTAATCTTTCCCTTTTCCTCGGCAGTCACCATGTTGACAGAAAAGCTTATCATATTCTGGGGAAAAGGGTGGCCATCCAGTTTCATCTTGTTATCAAACTTGAGGTGACCCTCCTGGATAGCCTTTTGGATCCTCATCCTGAAGACCCTGCAGTCGTTGATGGAGTGAGAATTCACAATAACGTTTCTCTTTTACTCCATCGGACCGAAGCATAGAATGCCCCTCAGGCAACTTGATTCGGCCTTCCTTCACCAGGAAATCAAACAACTTATCAGCCTTGGTGACGTCGAAGTCGTATGTGCCTTTGGTCTGCTTGATCCAACGCTGGTTCATGGTCAACGGCTCCTTGCCCCATATGATCTCAGCAGCAGCCACTTCTTGATCGTCGTCAGAATCTTCCATTTGGTCGGCCTTCTCCAGGAACTGATTATAGATGTCCGCTATGTCATGTTGCTTGTTGAACCTGGTGTCCTTCTTAAACCCATAGGCCTGGTTGCTCATCAAGGACAGCTTTTGAGACAATTGGCCCAGATTATCAAACTTGATACCAAACAACTTTTCTCGTACGGCCGGCAACATCCCTGCAACGGCCATGTCAGCCAACTGATCATCTGGCAAATTTAACGAGAAACACATGCCTTTGACCTCCCTGAACCTCCTGAGGAACTCCAAAGGCGTCTCATTGTGCCTCTGCTTCAAAGTGGTCAGATCGATGAGCTTCTTTTCCGTGCTACCACTGAAGTAATGAGCGTGGAACTTTCGCTCCAGCTCCCTCCATGTGCCAACTGATTGGGGAGGCAAAGAAGTGAACCACTGGAACGCTGGGCCCATCAGCGACATGGGAAAGTACCTGACCCTGAACGCCTCCTCAGATGAGGCCTCTCCCAGCTGCATCATATAACGAGCAATATGCTCAACCGTGCTCGTATCATCCTGCCCAGAAAACTTTGTAAATTCCGTTGGAGGTTTCACCCTTGGCGGTAGGATCACTTTGTAGTACCATTCTGGGAAAGGAGGCGTGTAGGCTGGTCCTTGCATTTTAGGCTTGAGGCCGAATTGATTCTGCATCATATCGGCCATCTTCTGAACCAGGATGTCGTCCTCTTGCACGCCTGCAGCTGCACCGTACCCCGGATTCGGGAGAGCGTCAATAGCACCATAGTCCATAACTTCGTGGTAGCCTCCATCGTACAAGTTCTTCTGCAATCTATTGCTAGCTAGGGCAATCTTGTAGGTGGAAGTGAGTGGAACTCCAGACGAGCCGAACACCAACTCCCCATACGTAGGCTGATATGGGTTTGGCTGTTGAATCGGTTGACCTGTACTGCCTTGCGGAGGTGGCTGGATCGGCTGTCCCCCAGCAGCCCGCAAAGGAGGTTGAACTGGCTGACCTCCAGCGCCTTGTGGAGGGGGCTGAATGGGCTGGCTCCCAATGCTCTGCGGGGGAGGCTGGACTGGCTGGCTTCGCAATGGTGGCTGAGTTCCTAGTTGGGCAGAGCTGGACTCTCCAACCTCCATACTGTACCCCTGAGGGGACACTCGACTGAATACCTGCTTCATGCCCGGGCCAAAGACACCCACCATCATCTGCTTGAACACGCCCAGGAAAGCCCTATGATGTTTACCCAGCACGTCTTCCGCAGCATCCCGAAACGCTTGCATGCACTCTTCTTTCTCTTGCAGAGTTGTGGCGTCATTCTCTCCTGACAGTAGAACCCTGGGCATCTAATTTTTGAGATATGGAACGCCACTTCTGTTCTTTTTGAATGACATCAAACATTTTTGCTGAAACTGATCTGTAGCATCCTTCAGCTGTTGCAGCTGTTCTGGAGAGAGATCCTCGATGGCGACGTCCAGAATGTCACTGATGTCAGGCATCTCGACTTCGGCTGTTGGTCCCACCAGGCGTGCCAAAAAGTGTGTTGACGCAAAATCTGCACCCTACGTCAAGCACACAGCAAGCCACAAGCTAGCTTCACACACAAAAAGATTCCAAGGCGTGCCAGTCAATTTTCCCTGAAAATTAACAAAAGACAAAGTAGTTAAATTCCAAAGCTTGGAACTTGCCGGGTGGTACCAGACAGTTCCATATTTACGGTCAGAAAAGCCATGTGGGATGACATATAGCTATAAGGAGCTATCTGCCAACAAACTAGAAACCATTCGGGAGCTTCAAAGTGCAAAACAAAACATAGCCGAATGGATGACATAAGCATAACGAAAAATTGGTCTTTATTTAGATAGAATTGCACTTGCACAAAGCCATGACCGATCCTCAATAATAAATAACAATAAACAATCAATGAAGTAAAGCATGATTATAAATATGTAATAAACAAGAATGCATAGGTTCAAAGCACTAGTCTACCGCATGTCTAGGTACTCTAAAACCCGTCAAGCATGATTCCAAACAAATCTATCCACCGCATGATACAACTTGTTTGAAAACCACACCACTAACCACAAATAGATCTATCCACCGCATGATACAATCTAAATATGGAAAGCTAAAAGCATACGTTGTTTAAAGCATAACTTATAAGCACGTTTCACTCGTGAAAGCATAACCGAATATGGCTGAACAGCCGAATCGGGGTCCATGAAGAAGGAACAAACGTTACCAAAGAAGATAAATCTATCATATTGAATCGAAATCTAATCCACCAGATGATTAGCTCCAAAACAACCCAAAAACCTGCATCTACCGTATGATACTCAGTTCTTTCAGGATTTATACAAGACTTGACAAGCTTGAACCCGCAACACGTAGCAACCTAGATCGATTCGGTTTCGGCTATTGAGGAACATATGATCCGTGTGCTATATTAAGCCAAGGATACGAACTTGAATCGCATAAGGATCAACAAAAGAGATAAAGCCGATTCCAACCAATCTAGATTGGGCAAAGAGGTGTTACATGAATTTAAACAAAAAAACAAAACTCAAAGCAACACAGGGTAGCTTAATGAATCTATTGAATTTTGCCAAAATCCAATAGAGCCGATAACTAGCTCCAAGCTAGATCTTAGCCCACCGCATGGCTCGTGATCTAACAAGAAACTCTCTTGAACCAAGCTTAAATCTACCGCATGATACTAAGCATGGTAACAAGAGTACTTGCATCACGATCTAAATCCACCGCATGATACTAGACATGATACAAGGTTGCCGGTACTTACGGAGGTCGACGGATCGATGAACCCTCTTGAAGAACTCGACGACACGACAAAGGACTCAGAGGTTTGGCGTAAAGCCGGTTTGTATTGAGAATGTTTCGAATACCATTACATACATCCAGGGTCTATATTATACCCTGTCACGGCATGACTCCGAATGGACTACGAGCACAATATTTGATACCTAATTTATCTCTAAATACGATTGCTTATCCATCCATTCGTCCCTTCCGCTCGGGCCACGTCATCACGCAATCCCGCAAAATCAGCGCAAACAGTTTCCCTGCCGAACGGAAGCCAACTGCCGACCGCGAGCCCCTTTGCCGAATCTTTCTGGAGAGACCTTCCTTCTTCCGGACGGATTTTTTCACCAAGCTAGCCCCACAAATCAGACTCCTTCCTGTACCAAATTTTGGTGTTAACATCTTGTACTTGTGCCTGCCCACTACGTAAACCTTGGTGCTTGGTTGACCAGATCTTTTAAATTTCATATTTCTTACTATGTTTAGCCCTCTAAGTTACAATTTGATAGCTTTAAGATCTCAGAAGAGATTGTTGAATGTTTCAATTTGAACCGGGTTAGTAAAGTTATTATTCGAAAGGCCTATTTTCAACATGTTTGTCATGTTTCCAATTATGCTCCTTATTCGAAAGATTTCCTATGATCATTGGGACTGAAACACAGAATTTGTCTCTATATACACAGGAAGATTGCAAATTCATAAGCCTACCGAGAAGAGGGAAGAGTTTTTGTTAAATAATTGTTACTAATATTCAGATAACGTAAGATGATGAGGTCACCTATATCTTTTGGTATGTTGGCCGGAAGTCTAGAACTTAGTTGACCTTGCGCCCAAGTTCAAAATTTGTAACCATGAGCAATTTGTCAGTGAGGATACAAATTTAGTATTCAGATTCTTTAGCTTGAAGCAAATTGACCAAGATATGTAGCTAGTGGAGTTTTCTGAACCTTTCAACATCTGGATGAGCTATGTCACTTGAAATTTGAGTTGAACAGTAGACATATTAGAAGCATTAGCATGTGAGGGTGGGAATATTGCCATAGAACTTATTGTAGTCCATTTTAATGATCTGGCAATGGAAGGGAGTATTAAATGCATTGGGTTGTATTGTTCCACTTAAACTATTTTATTAGACATAAAAAAGAAATTAAGAGTGTAACTATTCGAAAGAGAAGCCGGGATCAACCTAATTGGGTTGTTACTAACATGGGAGACCAATTCTTTTTGGGAACTCAACTTCTCTGTTCACAACACAACTTGGTATACTACTCACTCTTACACTCTTTGTGTGACTATCCTATCACACCACTACACTATATGGCAACATTTCCATCTCCTACTTGACCTCTTATGCCATGGCATGGCTAGGTGGGAGGGGAACACCTCTACTTATAGGTGCTTATGATCATTGTGGTGTTACCATGTGGCAACTTCCACACTCTTCGTACAAAATATCCTAGCTCTAGAAATATCCTCATCCTTATCTACTATCTTGATATTTTTACAATGCAAAAGTACTTAGCTTCTAAAATCTTCTATACTTGCCATGAAGCATGGCAACTGTAGCTCATGTAGTCCCTCCAATATTTTAGAAACTTCCTTCTTTGCCATGATCTTTATCCTCTCATGAATGGCAAAGTTTGTATCTTCCACAACGTTATATAATATTCCAAGTATGCATTTGTCAAGATAATCTGGGAGAGCCGGGCAACATGTTATCCACAAGGTTAACATGCATCAAGCTGGTTAGATTTCCGAGAGCTTTGTGGCATCTCACCACACAGTCTGATCTTTCTAAAGGATAGGTAATCTGAGAGACACTGTTGACGGTGAAATTCCGTCAACCTAGCTATGAGTTTACCTTCAGTGTTGGCATAACTTATATACTTTATCCATTGGTACTAACCTCCTTGGTATAACAAGTTCATTCGTGCATGTCGGTTTCGGAGTTTAGTGTTTGTGCAGGGTTTTAGCATTGAAAGCAAGACTTCCGGGATAAGTTCATCAAGCACCTTGTGACAAGACCTTGAAGCTCGGTACAAGTCATGCAATGAAGCAAACTTGACTCCAAGAAGCCCAGGGACCAAACCCGAGAAGATGACAAACTCTGAGAACCTAGCTAGAAAAGTGCCGAATCTTGCGGGACTGAAGGACCGATACGGCGAACCAGAGAGAGGGGGGGAGTGAATGGGAGCCGATAAAAATTCTTCTCGAAGGAGATGGAAACTCCAACAAGATGAACACGACTTCCAACACACGTCTCCGACTCACTACCCAAGTTGGTCAAGCCCACGTAGCCACTAGAGTGCCACTGGACCTAGGAACCAACACACAACCTTCCGACCCAAGAACGCAGCGGAACACCAAACCTCGAGTCCACTGACCAACACCGGTCAGACCGGTGAGCACCACCGGTCAGACCGGTCCCTGCTGGTGAAACTGGGCAACTTCCACTAAGTGGCTTCACACCGGTCAGACCGGTGAGACGCACCGTCGGATCGGTCACGGCCGAAAGCCCCCAAAGCACCAAACAAAGCCAACCGACCTCCAAACCGACCCAAACTCGAAACAACCGCAACACGAGACAACAACGAACACACCCAGACGTTCACCCGAGCAAAAACCCACCGAGGGTTGCACCGGTCAGACCGGTCAAGAGCACCGGTCAGACCGGTGTAGCCTGGGCAGCTCGGGATGAACAGCACCCGCGGGTCAACTCCCCCAAATCCAAACCTCGATCTCCCGAATCGGTCCACGGACTTGAACAAGACTTTGGGGATAATAGGAACACCTCATGAAGAGTCCATAGCCAAGTTTAATACCACCAAAACTTGTCCAAAAAGGAGGAATCGAAGAAATCCCGCCAAGAACACCTCTAACACTAGAACTCGGAAAACCCCAAAATCGAGCCCCTTTGCTCACGGATTTGGGAGGGGAATCACAACCCAAAGAACCACGAAGGGTTCCCACAAATTTACCCCATCAAATCCCCAAGAGAAAGGTCCCGAAAACAACCCAAGAAAAACGCCAAGAAAGGGCTCCGAAAATCACCATCAAGAACAACCGGGAACAACACAACAAGGCCTTGAGGAACCACGCCGAATCATCTATACATGCCACAAAGGTTTATACAAGGTCTAGCTTGCCGCCCGATCATCCAACCCTCTCAACAAGATCTCACCATGAAGCTCTCAAGCTAGTTCTATGGAAATCCTAAGAAAATAGGAAGGGAAAATAGGAAAGCAAATGAACTAGGGTTCCAAGGCTTGGCTGCCATCCTCTCACCTCTTGGGTTATATGGAGGCTCCCTCAAGGGCTGTTTTGGAAGTCTTCAAGCTTTCTCCATCGGACGGATGCCCGACGACCGCACCCTGCGTAGCCTTGACGCAAGCCATGCGATCCCGACGCGTGTCCTCCGCTTCGAAGATTCCGGACTGCGTCGTCGCACACCGGTCAGACCAGTGCTCCTCACCGGTCGGGGCCGGTCGGACCAACCGGTCGGCTGGTGGCCGGGTCCGGCACCGCCGCAAAGACCGTCTTCGGTTCTTCGGTCTTGGCTTTGTGGATCAACCAAGGAACCCAGTGGTTTTCTGGTGAAGAACCGGAAACCCTGCGAACTCGGTGTAGCCTTCGCCAATCTCCACTCATGACTCGGCTCCCACGTAGTCCCGGCTCGACCTTGGTTTTGAGGCTCAACCAAGAAACCGTCCCTGACTTCATCTTGCTGTTCATGCCACCATACGGCCCGCACTTGACCCCCGCCGGCCACCGGGTCCCTCGAACGAAGCCTACTTGTCTTCTCCACACCTGGAGGCCTCACTGGCGACGACCTTTCGCGCTTGTTCTTCACCCGCACCAACACCGCCAAGCCGCAACCTCCACCTCGCAATACTTAGCCAAGAATCAGTCCACACAACGTTGTCAATCACTCATCACACAAGGAAGCGACCATCCACCGGTCCTCGAACCACACATGGTCCTCAATCTCCCCCTTGATGAGTGCATTGACAACACCCACACGAAAGTAACAAGAGAGAAAAGAAAAAGAAAAGAAATGAACAAAAAGAAACTCCAACAAGCGATCGAAAGCCAAACAAAGGCAAAGAGCAAGATCACTTGAAGAAGACAAGTCTCGGACCCCTTAGGCAAGGGCAACGGCTCGACACATCCGAGACAAAACAAAGTTCAAGCAAAGAGCGCAAGCCACCGAAACAAAGCTCGAACGCCCACAAAGAGCTCCCCGCACACATGCAAGCTCCCCCCGAACCAATGTGTCGGGGACCGCCCCTAGGGGTCCCCTCAAACAATGGGGGAACCCTTACTTAAATTCCCGCATCAAAATAAGCTAAGCCTAACCATGCGAGAAACTAACCACGCAGACATGGCCCATGCGGCGGGACTTCGGAGGCCCACCAAGACGGCTCGTCGTAAGACCCCCTCGAGCGGAGCTCCGCCCGCCCGAGGGTACGCTCCTCCTCGGACGGGCTCCGCCCCGTTCGAGGGGCAACCCCTCCTCGAACGAACTCCGCCCCGTTCGAGGGGGCGACCCTTCCCTCGAGCGGTCCCGCCCCGCTCGAGGGCTCGATCCCCCTCGAGCGGGCCTCGCTTCGCTCGAGGGTCCGCTCCACCCTCGGGCTGGGGCCCGCCACGCTCACGGGCGCCCCGCGCGCGTGCGCCGCCCCTGTACTTGGGCATTTAACGCCCTGACGCCGCAGGACGGCGTCATCATGCGCCCGGGGCTCACGCCCGGTGCCGCCGCACCAACTCCCCAGGGAGGAGCCCATCCCCGCTACTGTGGGATGGACTGTGCGGTACGGCCGGTGTCAGTCCCGTGACACCGTGCGCCCGCTATTGTACGGCTAACGCGCCCGACCCTCGAAAGGGGCCGGGCGCACCCTCGACTCCACTTTCCCGTGACCCCGCAGTTAGGTGAGGGGCGCTAGGCCGGTGGGCGGCCATCCCGCCACCGTAACGCGCGCGGCCGCCGTACCCACGCGTGCGGGCGCACGCCCGACTCCGCGAGCGCACGCCCGAGCACCGCAAAGCAACCACTCCATCACCGCGAGAACTCATTGGGAAGGAACGCCGTTCGCCCCGCTCCCCGTACTCCGTACCAGCCATCATCAGCACCTCCCTCGAAGCCTATCAGGGGACGCCATCGCCATCTGCCGCCTCCTACCCTCGAACCGCCACTGTTCGGGTACGAGGTAGGCCATCATGGCCGGATCGCAGCGAAGATCGTCCGGACGGCCGCCCACTCTACGCCGTAGCACGACGTGCTTCCACACGTAGCTAGGTAGCGCGGCGTGCATGTAACTCGCCACCCCCTTGGCCTATAAAAGGGGAGGCGAGCCCCCGGCCGCGGAGGGGGACGAATCCGAGAGGAACACGGCGCACCGTGCACTCACTCTCTTATTCTCCCACAACATCTCCGGCCACTCACCCGGGGACTTGGAAGCCACGATTCCTCTCCCGCCTTGCTTGTATTTGCCCCACTACAAGCACCCCCGGTGCCGAGCAATATAGTGCCACGAGCACGCCCCTGTCGGGACGTACGGCCCCCTCGGCCGGAACCGGGATAAAACCTTGTGTCATTTGTTGCTTAGCATCGACCATTGAGGGATAGACCTAGGCGTTATCTACGGTTAGTGTCGGGACCATATTCCGCACCGACGGTTGGCGCCGTCCGTGGGGAAAACGAGCGCCTAAGGTCATTTCGCTAACTCCCTCCATGGTGATTCGCACTGAGTACCGTAGCACCCGCTACAACATGGGTAGCTCGGACCCTCTTCCGGTCGGGTTCGAGATCCGCTTCGGGGACTTGAACTTCCAGGCCACGGGGAACGGCTATCTCATGCGCCTCACCAACCGTGAGGAGCTCCGCGCGCGCCGCGAGGCCAGGTCCGCTCTGGTCTCCGCCGCACGCACGACACCGGCGCGAGGCACCGCAGCACGGATGCCGCGGGCCCGTCGACGCCGCGACGCCGTCGTCGCTCCGGGCTACGCTCGCGTCGGGCGCGGTCCGAGCGGCCGGCGGCCGAGCGCGCGCGCCGCTCGGCCGCGGTGCACCCACCGTCACGACGGCCGCCACCGCCCCGGCCGGGACCGCGTGCGGTCTCGGACCACGCATCCCCATCGGGCTGCGTGGCGCCACTACGGCCTACAACGCCAACGTCAACACGACAATGCGCAGGGTTCCGCCTGGTCGGCACGTCTTCGTCGCCAGGGATCCCGGCACTTCAGCAGCGGACGAGTCGTCCCTGGGCTCCGTCGACACGATGCCACCCGCCAACCGACACGGGTACGCGGAGTGGGACTTCTCCGGCGTGCCGGACCCAGTCGCGTTCAGGCGCTTCCTCGACGCCACGGACTACTGGTTTGGCTGCTCCGACGACTCCAGCACCGGGAGCTACGACCCCACGCGGGAGTGCTGCGCCGTCATCACCAACGATCCGGCCAACGCCGCCGGTGCGGCGGGCGCCGGGAGACGGGAAGTCACGCCGCCCGGGGATCGCCACGCGCGCCGGCCGCGGGGCCGAGCGCTCCCGCCGGGGCCGACGTCGACGCACGCCGGCCCAAGCTCGCGAGCTCGAGGCCAAGCCGGCGCAGGAGTACGGGACGGTGCGGCTACTCCGCGCCTCGATGGCGGGGAGAGGCCCTCGCGCGCGGCGAGCGCGCGCGGAGCCGGGCCGACAGGTCCGTGACCGCCTCAACCCCGTCCCCAACGTCGACAACGCGGATACGCCACCACGGGCGAGCCAAAAGCTCATCGCCGCCGCGACGTTGCTACGCGCCATGCCGGCACCCTCGACCCCCGAGGCTCGAGACATGCACCGCGAGGTGCAGACTCTCCTTGAGCAAGCGGCCGTCCAGCAGGCCGAGAGCTCAGCCTCACGCATCCGCCAACAGGGGGACGCACGGGGCGATGATCCTGCACCGGGAGGCGAACCCTCGGTGCACGTAGGTCAACCTGCTGACCAGGGACGCACGCCGGCCAAGGAACGGCTCCTCGACACGCGCAGGGCGCTGGATGGCGATGCCCGCAACGTCATCAACGCCAGGCGCACCAGCAAGGCGGACGCGCGAGCGGCTAGGGGCTACCACCCTCGAAGGGGTGGACGCTACGACAGCGGTGAGGATCGCTCCCCGACATCGGAGCCCCGGGCACCCGTGTGTTCGGCGGGAGATCCGCACGGCGGCGTTCCCCCGCCGCTTCCGTCGGCCCTCGACGATCGTCAAATACAACGGGGAGACGGACCCTCGTGTCCGGCTCAACGATTACCGCCGGCTTTCGTCGGTGGGCGGGGCCACCAACGACGAAGTAATCATCCGCAACTTGCCCCCGCATCCGGGCGACGCGGCCGGGACATGGCTCGAGCACTTGCCCGCCGGCCCGCATCCATAGCCGGGACGATCTAGTCCACACCTTCGTGGGCAACTTCCGGGGCACGTACGTGCGCCACGGGAACTCTTGGGATCGCGCTCCCCGCACGCGAAGCCGGGCGAGTCGCTAAGGGACTTCATACGGCGCTTCTCCAAGCGGCGCACGAGCTCCCCGGCGTGGCACAATCCGAGATCATGCACGCGTTCCTCGAGGGCACCTCGTGCCGGGACCTTGTGCGCGAGGCGGGAGCGCGGCCCGCCCACGGACTCGAACGAGGCTGTTCGACATTGCCACCCGGCTTCGCCTCGGAGAGGAGGCCGTGGGGGCAATCTTCGACGGCAAGAAGGGCAAGCGCTCCGAGGACACGCCCGCGGAGGGCGGCGGGTCCAAGGAGCCGCGCCGCAACGACAAGCGGGGCAAGAAGGGGGAAGAAGCCGCGCCGCGAGGGCGCGCGAGCGGGGCGCAACGGCGGCAACGCCGAGGCCCTCGCGCTGACCCGGCCCCGACGGGGCCCTCGACCGGCTCCTCGAGGCCCGGGGGTGTTCGACGACATGATGAAGAAGCCATGCCCCTACCACAAGACCCCCGTAAACCACACTCTTGAGCGATGCGACATGCTCAAGAAGTTCTATGGCCGTGCCGCCGCGAAGGAGGCGAGAGGCCAAGAAGGATGGGGGCGATGGCGACGCGGGTGGTTTCCCCGCCGTCGAAAATGTGTTCCTCATCTTTGGGGGACCCATCGTCGACATGTCGACCGGCGGCGCAAGAAGGAGCGGCACGAAGTCCTCGCCGCGAGAGAGGGCACCTCCGGCCTTTCTCAAGGCGGTCGAAGGATGCCATCACCTTTAGCCGGGATGATCACCCAAATCGCATCCCGAACCCGGCCGCACTCCACCGGTGGTCGATCCCATCATTGGCAACGCCGGTTTTCGAAGGTCCTTATGGACGGAGGCGATAGCCTCAATATCCTCTTCGCGCATACATTGCGCCCGATGGGGATTGGGGCTGGACCCAGTGCGGCCCGGCACGAAGCCGTTTCACGGCATCGCGCCGGCAAGCGGGTTCAACCCCTCGGGCGGATCGATGCCCGTCTGGTTCGGGACCCCCAAGAATTTCCGCAAGGAAACCCTCACCTTCGAGGTGGTGGGATTCAAAGGGGCCTACCATGCCATCCTTGGGCGACCATGCTATGCCAAGTTCATGGCGGTCCCCAACTACACGTACCTAAAGATGAAGATGCCAGGTCCAAACGGCGTCATCACCGTCGGGTCATCGATCGAGCATGCATTCGAGCGCGATGTCGAGTGCGTGGAACATGCGAGAGGCACTAGCGCCGGATGAAGCGGCCGGTGAACACACCGGAGAAGATGGTCAACGACGACCTCGGCCTCCGCCGCCAAACACATCGGCACCTTCGAGGCCGCCGAGCAAACCAAAGGGGTCCCCCTCGACCCGACAGCCCCCGAGGGCAAGGTGTTGAGGGTCAGCTCGACCCTCGATCCTAAATAGGAAGCAGTGCTCGTCGACTTCCTCCGCGCCAACGCCGACGTCTTCGCGTGGAGCCCCTCGGACATGCCAGGCATCCCGAGGGAGGTCGCCGAGCACTCCCTTGATATCCTGCCTAACGCTCGCGCTGTTCAGCAGCGGCTGCGCCGCTTCGACGAGGAACGGCGACGGGCGATCGGAGCGGAGCTGCGGAAGCTCCTCGAGGCCGGATTCATCAAGGAAGTGTTCCACCCTATGTGGCTAGCTAATCCGTGCTTGTAAAAAAGAAAAATGGGAAGTGGAGGATGTGTATTGACTACACCAGTCTCAATAAAGCATGTCCAAAGGTTCCTTTTCCTTTGCCACGCATAGATCGGATCGTTGATTCCACTGCCGGTGTGAACTACTCGTTTCCTTGATGCCTACTCGGGATATCACCAAATAAAAATGAAGGAGTCCGACCGGCTCGCGACTTCGTTCATCACACCGTTCGGGACGTTCTGTTACGTCACGATGCCTTTGGCCTCGAAACGCGGGCGCAACATATCGGCGCCGCATGCGGCACGTTTTTTGGGGACCATATCGGGCGAACGGTCGAGGCTTACGTGGACGACATCGTCGTCAAGACCGAGAAGGCGGACGACCCGGTTAGCGATCTTGGCATCGCGTTCGAGGCCGCTGCGCGGCCAACGGGGTCAAGCTCAACCCCGAAAAATGTGTCTTCGGAGTGCCGCGGGGCATGCTCCTAGGATACATCGTCTCCCGACGAGGAATCGAGGCCAACCCACGAAAAGGTCGCGGCCCTCGAGCGAATGGGTCCAATTCGGGACCTCAAAGGGGTGCGAAGGTGTTGGGGTGTCTTGCCGCCTTGAGCCGCTTCGTCTCGAGGCTCGGTGAGAAGGGTCTCGCCCCTCTACGGCTGCTCAAGAAGCACGAACGCTTCTCTTGGACCGCCGAGGCCCGAGGAAGCGCTCGACAAGGCCGAAGGCGTCTCTAACACACGCCCCAATCCTTACGCCGCCGCGAGACGGCGAACCCCTCCAACTCTACGTGGCCGCAACCACCCGGGTGGTCGGCGCGTGATCGTTGTGGAGCGCACGGAGGAAGGGCATGCCTTGCCCGTGCGAGAGGCCGGTCTACTACATCGGCGAAGTCTGTCGGACACGAAGACGCGCTACCCCCGTGTCCGAAGGTTGTTGTATGCGGTAGTCCTCGCGCGGCGCAAGCTCCGCCACTACTTCGAGGCCCACCCAGTTACGGTGGTCTCTTCCTTCCCGTTAGGAGAGATCATTCGCAACCCCGACGCGGCAGGCAGAATTGCCAAGTGGTCCGTGGAGTTGATGGGCGAGACGCTCGCCTACGCTCCACGCAAGGCCATCAAATCGCAAATCCTAGCCGATTTCGTCGCTGAGTGGACGGACACGCACGCCGCCCCCTCGGATTCAAGCGAGTGGCTTGGACTCTCGTTCTTCGACGGCTCGGTGATGAAGACGGGGGAGCGGGCGCGGGCCTCGCTCTTCGTGTCACCCCTCGGGGAGCACATGCGCTACGCGGTGCGCCTCCACTTCCCCGCGTCCAACAATATGGCGGAATACGAGGCCCTTCTCTCGCGGCCTCAAAATCGCCATTGAGTTGGGCATCAAGCACCTCGACGTGCGAGGGGACTCGCAGCTCGTGATCGACCAAGTCATGAAGAACGCGAGCTGCCACGACGACAAGATGGAGGCCTACTGTAAAGCCGTGCGGGCCCTCGAAGACAAGTTCTACGGCATCGAGCTTAATCACGTACCCCGCCGATACAACGAGGAAGCGGATGAACTTGCCAAGATCGCGTCCGGGCGGATCACCGTTCCCCCGAACGTTTTCGCGCACGACATCGCGCAGCCCTCGGTCACCTTCGAGCCTTACCCCTCGAGCGACGGCGGACCCTCGGGGGCTCCCTTGAACCCATCGGGTGCGGAACCCATGGAGGAGGACCCCTCGAACGAGGCGTACGTGCTCTCCCTTTTCGAGGGGTACGGCTCCCACGAGGCCGTCGCGATGGACATCGAGCCGGCTCCCGTCCGTGCGGACGGCGGGAGAAGTACATCGCCGGATTGCTCGAGGGGAACTCCCCGCGAGGCCGGGCCACGCCCGGGCGCATCGCCGGGATGGCCAAGTCATTCACCCTCGTCGACGGCGAGCCGTACAAGCGCGCCGCGTCGGGCATCCTCCCGGCGGTGTATACCCATTCCCGAGGGGCGCGAGCTCCTACGGGACATCCACGCGGGGATCCGTGGCCACCACGCCGCGCCGCGCACCCTCGTCGGCAACGCGTTCCGCCAAGGCTTCTGCGGCCTACCGCGGTCGCGGATGCCGGCGAAATAGTGCGCACCGCGAAGGGTGCCGATTCTACGCCCGCAAGACCAATTTGCCCGCTCACGCCCCGCAAACGATCCCCGTGACATGGCCGTTCGCCGTGTGGGGGTTGGATATCGTCGGCCCCCCGCGGAAGGCGC
Source organism: Cenchrus americanus (assembly GCA_947561735.1). Lineage (NCBI taxonomy): Eukaryota > Viridiplantae > Streptophyta > Magnoliopsida > Poales > Poaceae > Cenchrus > Cenchrus americanus. Next base: position 22,323,259 of record OX387241.1, on the reverse strand, counting down.
CGGGGGCTTCACCCACCGCTTGTCGCGATTGACAAATTCTCCAAGTGGGTGGAGGTGCGCCCCATCACGAATTTGAAGGCCGAGCGGGCGGTCACGTTCTTCACCGACATCGTCTACCGCTTTGGAGTGCCAAACTCCATCATCACGGACAACGGGTCCCGAGTTCACGGGCGGAAGTTCTTGGAGTTCTGCGACAAGTTCCACATCCGCGTGGATTGGGCGCCGTGGCACACCCACGGACCAACGGCCAAGTGGAGCGCGCCAACGGCATGATTCTACGGGGCCTCAAGCCCCGACCCTTGACCGGCTCAACAAATCGGCGGAAATGGCTCCAAGAACTACCGGCGGTCGTGTGGAGCCCAAGGACCACCCCAAGCGAGCCACGGGTTCACACTTGTTCTTCCTAGTTCATGGCGCGGAGGCCATCCTCCCCACGAGATCCGGAATACGGGTCGCCCAAGGTTCGAGGCTACAACGAAGATGCTAACCGGCCGAGCCCGCGAGGACTCCTTGGACCGCCTAGACGAAGTACGCCTCGTGGCGTTGATGCACTCCGCGAGGTATCAACGGTCCCTACGACGCTACCAAGCACGCAAGATACGTCGGAGAGATTTCGGCGAGGGGGATTTGATCCTAAGGCTACGCCAAGACAATCGAGGGCGCCACAAGCTATCGCCCCCATGGGAGGGACCCTACGTCGTGGTGAAGGTGCTCAAACCGGCACATACAAGGCGGCCAACGAGGACGGCGAAGAACTCACCAACGCTTGGAATATCCAACGGCTACGTCGCTTCTACCCTTAACTAGGATTTCCAAGTATTTTACGTTGTAAAAACGCATGGCCAACGCCCCGGTTGGTGTCACCTATGTAAATACTCCAAGTCTAATAAAAGGGCAACTCGGCTTTCCCCGAAACCCAAGTTACCCTCGGGGGCTACGCGCGGGGGGCACCCCCCCCAAATAGTCCCATTTTTTTTCGCGCAAAAAATGTAACAACACACGCTAAGTTTGTTTCCTACTTCAACCACGAGCCACGATTCGAACGGGGCGTAGGCGGCACGGCGGAAGGAGCGCGCGAGCCGAGGGACGGCCTACGCCGCGTGGCTATGGCCCGTCTCTCTCGCCTCCAACCCGGCGGGCCCCTTACGAAAAACGAACTCCCCTAACTAGAATCTACTCGGGAAGAAGGAGAAACAAAAAGCGTAATAAGCAAACGATTTCATTTACAACAACCGCCCATGTTCATGAAATAACTTGTTTATTTACAAAAAGGCCACGAGGCCGAATTCGATACACATAAAACAAAAAACGGGCCCGGCGCCCGCATGCTTTCGAGGGCGGGTGGAGCGACGGCATCGGCGGCGTCGGGGAAGAGGAATTCTTCGAAGGCCTCGGCGAGCGACCGGCGGCGTCGGCAACAAGCGCGTCCGCACGCTCCATGGCCACCTCGTCCTCGACGCCCTCGGGCACGATGTAGCCTTCCGCCACCGCCTCGAGGTTGACCTCGTAGTGGGATCGCACCACTCGAGGGCCTTCGCACGCCTAGGTGCAACGCCCCGGCGCATCCGCTCCGTGACATGGCCGCCAAGGGCGCGCGAGCGGCCGGCCGGCCGAGCGCCGGCCGGGCCTCGCCTTCCTCGACGACGCGACGAGTCTCGAGGGCCGCGTCCCGCGCCTCCCGCAGCCTCCCCGCTCGGAGGAGTTGTAGGAAGCTCCGGGGGCCTCGGCCCGCCCGCGAGCCGTGCCCCAAGGCAGTGCGCAAGCCTGGAATCATCAAGACGACAAGAGATCAGAAAGGGAGAAGCGAACCCTCTAAAGCAAAAAACCAACAAACAGAGTCGAAAAGTCTCACCCTCGACTTGCTTCTTCTCCAGACCGAGGTCGCGGCGTACGGACTCGAGCTCTGACTCGAGACGCTGGACGGCCTCGCCTTGCTCACGGAGGGCCAGCTCCTGGCTGGCATTGTTGATGCTGAGCGAGAGCGCTTCATCCTCAACCTTGGAGAATGCGGCGTTCCGCTCCTCCAGCGACTTCTCCGCCGCCTCGCGAGCAACGCGCTCCCGCTCCGGCCGCCGTTCGGGCGTCGCCGAGGGCGGCCTCGCTCTTGCCGGAGCCGCCCCTCGCCCCCCGGCGGGCGACGCGCTCCGTTGAAGCCGCTCCTCGGCCGACGACGAGGGCCGCGGCCTTGGCGTCGAGGGCGGCCTTCGGGTCATCGGCCTCCTTGGCACGCTGCTCCGGCCGCGCGCCGGCCTCCTCGGCCGGGCGCCGCCGCGCCTGTGCCCCCCTCGAGCGACGTGCGGAGCTCCCGGGTCTCGGCGCGAGCAGTGGCCACCTCCGCCTCCCAGTTGGCGGCCAGCGTCCGCGTCTTGTCCAGGTCTTCGCGCGCGTTCCACAGCGCCTCGTCACGATCGACGAGGGCTGCGCGGATCCGCTCGAGACTCGAGTGACGCGCTGCATCCCGCCCTGAGCTCTCCGGAAGCACGTCGCACCACGCCATCGCCCGGTACACCAGCCAGCTGTCCGGCGTCCTGAGAGCTTCCGCAAGCGCGTCGAAAGCGCTGCATCGCTCCGGAGCGGCGGGCCTCGGCGTTCACCTGGTCGAACGCGCTGTACTTCTCATGGGCGCGGCGCTCGAGCTCCTGGCATCCACACATCGAACCTCGTAAGCGCCAAGTCTTGAATGCAGCACGCGAAAACGAAAAAAAGGAAGGGAGAAGAGCAACCGTGGCTCACCCGGGAAGACGATCCGAGCCGGCCGCCGTGGACCCGCGGCGCCTCGTTCAACGCGCGGTTGAGCGTGGCGCCGTGGCTCGGAGCTCGCCCCCGAGCCTCTGCTCCCCCCCGGCGTCGGCAAACGCGGAGGGGATCCTCCACGGCCCCCCCCCCGCCCGGCGCGGGCGGCCGGCGTGGGAGGACGAGGCCCCAAGGCACCGTGCCCTTGACCGCCCACCGTCGGGTGACCCTCGCGCCGCCTCACGAGGGCCCCCTCCCGGGGCTCGGGGGAGGTCGGGGCCGCCGGCCCACCGGTTCCACCCGGGGGCGGCGGGGAGTCATCCGAGAGCTCCACCACCTCCGCCCGGAGACCGCCGGCGGGCGGAGCCTCCCCGCACCGCCCTCCGCCGGCGCCCCCACCGCGCCTCCGCGGCCACGGGCGCCCGTCGTGGCGCCGCCGCCGCCACCTCCGTCCGTGCCGCCGCACGCCGGCGGCGCTCCCGCGAGGTTGCGCCCGCTCCGCCTTCTCCGCGGCGGCCGTCACCGCGGGCGGCACCTCCACCGTAGCCGCCGCCGCGGCCGCGCCTCCGTGGCGACCGGCGCCGCCGCCCCCGGCGACCTGCGGCGCGCGCCGCGGCGGGCCGATCCGCCGGCCGGGGGCCTCGAGGCCCCGGCCGGGCCTTGCGAGCTCGTGCCCCGCCGCCGCGCCCGTCCCCGGCGCGACCCCCTCGACGAACGCCGCCGGGGTGGGGATCGACGCGTCCGTCCTCGCATCTTGGCCGGTGCAAGAGGAGGGACGGTTGGCACCGCCCTCGCGCAAACACGAACGGAGGGTTAGAGCATCTAATAACCAGCAAACTAAAGCCAAGCAAAGGAAGAACGGGTTCCTTACCTCGCGGAGGAAAAGGCCCACTTCCTTTTCCTCGAGGGCCTCCGACGAGGCCGGCGCGGGGCCGCGCCGCCGCGGCGCCTCCCCGACGGCGCCGCCGCACGCGCGGGCACGCCCGCCTCACGCGTGGGCGCGCCCGATGCCGTACCCCCCGATGACGCCACCGCGCGCGGGGGCACGCTCGCCCCGTGCGCGGCACGCCGGCGCCGACGCGCCCCTCGACGATGACGCCGCACGCGCGGACGCGCTCCCGCCTCGCGCGGGCACGCTTGACGCGCGCGCGCGAGCACGTCCGCCGCGCGCGCCTCCGTGGCGCGCGCGCGGCACCCCCGCGGCGCGTGCCGCCCTCGACGATGATTGCCGGCGACGGGCGCCGGGTGCGCCCACCCCCGAGCAAAGCTGCCCCCGACGCCGCGCGCGGGTTCGGCGACGGGGGCGCGGGCTGCCACCTGTCTGAGGGGCCCTCCCCCTCAGACTCTTCCTCCTCGTCCTGCTCCGAGGACGAGGGCTCCTCGATGTCCGGGAGGAGAGCCCCGCGCCTCCTCCCGCCGCCGGTACTCCGCGGACCGTGCGTCGCGGCGCGCTTGGCGCCGCCTTGCGTGCTCCCTCCGCGCGCCGCTCGCTCCTTTGCTCCCGGCGCGCGCCGCCCGCCGAGCGCACGGGAGTCGGGGGGGTGGGTGGAACGGACTTGGCGGCGTTGAACCGCACCGGCCGCGCGCGAGAGCGACAATGGCGCATCGGGAGACGGAAGCGAGAACAAGAACTAAAATAGAATAAAAAACCACACTCACCAACGGGCCGACGGGGAGCATCTCGATATCCCACGGGGTCCGACCCGCGAGCGCCGGCGTCCGGGTGTCGACGGCGCTCCGCGCCCGGTGAGCGCGTACGGCCGCTCCGGCGGCGTCGGGGAGCATCCGCGACCTCGCCGGTCGACGGGGTTGGCCGCCCTCCGTCATCTCGAAGATGCGGAGGGGCCTCTCCATCAACCCGGCACGACCCGCGGTGGTGGAGGAAGGCGAGGACGCCCATCGCATTGAGCCCCTCCTTCGCCGGCCGCCGCGGGCGGCAAGGACGGACCCCCGGCGCGCCCGATGATTGGCCGTAGGCAACCCGTAGCCCCGGGGAGTCCGGCCTCTTCTTGAACACCGGCCGGTGTAGGGAGGGGAGGCCGGGCTCGGCGTTGCGCGGATAAAACCATCCCCGCTCCCGGCCGGCGTTGTTCGTCGTCATGGTGTAGGGGATGTAGAAATCCTTGAGCCGCCCCCGCGGGCGAGCGACATCCCGCCGGCGCGCACCGCGCGCGCGGGTCCTCGGCTCCGACGTGGGCCGCGTGATGAGCTCCCCGCGGAAGAGGTGTACCCGCAGCTCCCAATTGATCGGGATCCCCGGGTACCCTTCGCGGACGCCCACGAATGTGGCCGCCGCGAGATCGCATTGGGGGCAAAATTGTGCGGCTCCACCCCATAGTGGTAGCACAATGCCCGCATGAATGTGCTCGCCGGCGCGTTGAAGCCGCGCTCGTGATAGCGGAGGAAGCTCACCACGTAACCCTCCCCGCGGATTGGGCTCGAGGTGCGTCGACGGCGGCACGATCCACTCCGCCGGCGCCCTTCTTCGTTGGCCGACGGTCGGCCGGCGGTGACCGGCTCGCCCGGGCGAGCCGGGTCACGGCCGACCTCTCCCGAGCGTACGGCTCCGGGACCCCGATCGGAAGGCGAGGCGGCGCCATGGGGGGGGACGAACGAGTGCAAAGGCGGAGGACAAGGAAACGAGGAAAAAGCTCTGAGCAGCGAGCCCGCGCGACGGCAAGAGTGAGGCGAAGGCGAAGGGACGGAGGACTGAAAACGGTGAGGAGCCAAGGTAAAAAACCGCCGTCCCTTCCTCACCGCAGTTTTATAGGCAACGGGCGAGTTCTCCGGAGCGGACGCCCCGCCAACATTAACTGCAGAATCTTTCCATCGCGTCGACGGGCGGGCCCCACCACGACTGCAGCGGCTCTAACACTGCAGGCGGGTCATCATTACGGCAAGACCGGCAGCGACCGAGGCAAAACCGTCACGTCCGCCGGTCACGCCGCCCACTACGCGCGCGCGCGGGCCGCGGCCGCCAAAAAGGCGCGCCCGCGCTGAAAACCGCGGCCACGACCGCAAGGCGTTAAATGCCCGGGCCCCTTGCCAAGCAAGGAGAGCCCTCGAGCGAGGCGAATCCTCGGCTCGAGACAAAGGCGACCCTCGATGGGATGACAAGGCGTGAGAAGGTCGCCGGGACCCGCTCGGTGTAGAGCGGGCGGCCGCGGCACCCATGCCACGTGAAGCCCTCGAGTGGCGTGACCCTCGGCACGAAACAAGGCGACCCTCGATGGGATATCAGCGTGAGAAGGACGCCCGGGACCTGCTCGACGTAGAGAGCAGACCACCGCGGGCACCCATACCACGTAGGACCCTCGAGCGGCATGACCCCCAACTCGAGACAATGTCAACCCTCTAAAAGAAGGCACGCGCGTAAGAGGATCGCCCGAGTCACGCTTGAAATAGAGCGACACCGAAAGCACTCATGCCGCGCCGTGCCGCCAACAAGCACCTCGAGGGCCGGCACGTCCGGACCCCTCGACGGCCGCAAACGCGAAAAGACGGGGGCTGTCCATGCACGGCCCCGCACGGCCCATCGATCGAGGTTCGAAGCCCGACCCTCGACGGGTTCGAACGGGCGCCCCGCATCACGAGTTAGGGACGACGAGGGCACGCGCATTCGAGCCGTTCCTCGAGCCCGTCGGCTCGAGGGTGCCCCACATGTCGTGTTCGAGAGCCGGCCGAGGGCAGCTAGCCGGGGGGATCCCACCGAGGGAGAGCTTCCGCGCCCTCGGTCCCTAGCGAACGGGACCGAGCCCCACCTAGCAAACCCACGCAAGCGCTTCCATGGACGTGTCCCGGACCGCGCAGCCTACCCTTATCGAACGGGGCATGGACGTCCACTTGAACCACCCGCTAGCAGCTCGATGAGGAATCCGCGATTCGCGACCCGCTCGATGGGAGTCGTGGAAACCTCACCCTCCGTCCCGCGGAGGGACGGCGAGGGCGCGATAAAGAACAAGTCGTCAGGCTCGACCCGATCGCCTCGAACAGGCCAAGGCTCGGGGCTTGACGCACGGCTACACCTCCTTGGAATTGTACCCGCCGGGAGACAAGGACAGGGGAGCGTGCACCCCCGATGCCGGCGGAAATACCGCCGATGCCGGTTGGCATATGTGCCACGCCTTTCGACCGAATTGCTCGCGGTTAACCCCCGCAGGAGAGCCCACACCTCCGCGGGGCTTCGGGGCTAGACCCGCGGGTCCGGCCGACGCGGCCCCACGGAAAGCGTTCGCAAACAAGGAGGGAAGAACGTCCTATCAGTAGGTTCCAGCATCTGCGGGAGCCTCAATGGCAAACCCGCGGATGCTCGGGGGCCACCGTCGGGGGACCGCCCCTAGGGGTCCCCTCAAACAATGGGGGAACCCTTACTTAAATTCCTGCATCAAAATAAGCTAAGCCTAACCATGCAGGAAACTAACCACGCAGACATGGCCCATGCAAGCGAGACTTCGGAGGCCCACCAAGACGGCTCGTCTGTAAGACCCCTCGAGCAGGCTCCGCCTCGCCCGAGGGTACGCTCCTCCTCGGACGGGCTCCGCCCCGTTCGAGGGGCAACCCCCTCCTCGAACGAACTCCGCCCCGTTCGAGGGGCGACCCTTCCCTCGAGCGGTCCCGCCCCGCTCGAGGGCTCGATCCCCCTCGAGCGGGCCTCGCTTCGCTCGAGGGTCCGCTCCACCCTCGGCTGGGGCCCGCCACGCTCACGGGCGCCCCGCGCGCGTGCGCCGCCCCCGTACTTGGGCATTTAACGCCCGACGCCGCGGAGACGGCGTCATCATGCGCCGGGGCTCACGCCCGTGCCGCCGCACCAACTCCCCGAGGAGGAGCCCATCCCCGCCACCGTGGGATGGACCGTGCGGTACGGCCGGTGTCGGTCCCGTGACACCGTGCGCCCGCCACCGTACGGCTAACGTGCCCGACCCTCGAAAGGGGGCCGGGCGCACCCTCGACTCCACTTTCCCGTGACCCCGCGGTTAGGTGAGGGGCGCTAGGCCGGTGGGCGGCCATCCCGGCCACCGTAACGCGCGGCCGCCGTACCCAGCGCGTGCGGGCGCACGCCCGACTCCGCGGGCGCACGCCCGAGCACGCGAGCAACCACTCCATCACCGCGAGCTCATTGGGAAGGAACGCCGTTCTGCCCGCTCCTGTACTCCGTACCAGCCATCATCAGCACCTCCCTCGAAGCCTATCAGGGGACGCCATCGCCATCTGCCGCCTCCTACCCTCGAACCGCCACTGTTCGGGTACGAGGTAGGCCATCATGGCCGGATCGCAGCGAAGATCGTCCGGACGGCCGCCCACTCTACGCCGTAGCACGACGTGCTTCCACACGTAGCTAGGTAGCGCGGCGTGCATGTAACTCGCCGCCCCCTTGGCCTATAAAAGGGGAGGCGAGCCCCGCCCGCGGAGGGGGACGAATCCGGAGGAACACGGCGCACCGTGCACTCACTCTCTTATTCTCCCACAACATCTCCGGCCACTCACCCGGGGACTTGGAAGCCACGATTCCTCTCCCGCCTTGCTTGTATTTGCCCCACTACAAGCACCCCTGGCCGAGCAATATAGTGCCACGAGCACGCCCCTCGTCGGGACGTACGGCCCCCTCGGCGGAACCGGGATAAAACCTTGTGTCATTTGTTGCTTAGCATCGACCATTGAGGGATAGACCTAGGCGTTATCTACCGGTTAGTGTCGGGACCATATTCCGCACCGACACAATGAAACTCCCCCTGGACGGATGCATGCAAACCACTTGAAAACAGGGCAGCTGCAACAACTTCAGCTCACACCGGTCATACTGGTGCCCAACATGTGCACAGGATCGGCACTCTGACCGGTCAGACCGGTGACCTCGACCGGTCAGACCGATGCACAACAGAGCCCAGAAATGGCTCGAAACCACCTGAAAACCTTCTAAATGCATTCAGCAAGCCATTTCAAGCTCAAACTTCTCCCCCTTGTTGGCAATGCATGAATCAAGCCAAAAATGCAAAACTTTCAACCTAGAGCTTCTCAAATAGACAGAATTCAACATAGGATGCTACACATGTCCAAATCAGCAAGTTAGATACTCTATAGCTTCGTATCGACATCAACTACAAGATCACCAAGTTTCACAACCATTGGACGAAGCTAAGATGGATTTGGGCAATTTTGCGAAAAACTTGCCTCTCATGAGCAAAGTCCTAAACATGATCAAAACATACCAAAGTGGCAAAGCCACACAAACTTCATGCTAGGACAGCCATTCTAATCATAAGACCATCACAAACACCCACAAGCACCTCATGTCATGTCAAAGCCACCGAGCCATGTGCCTACTTCTATGTATGAGACTTCTCATTGGTAGGCATCATGCAACGGTTTAGCACCCAAAGCAAATTAAATTAAGCACATATGACATGGGAGCATATTTACCAAGCATTTTTCATTTCATTTTCAGATTTATAAATGGTACATGAAATGTCTTTGCGACAAAAAGGAACTTATGCCCCTCCATAAGATAAAGCAACAGGGCTAAACATTCATGATGGCAAATGAGCCTTAGGCCTCATATGATCAATAAACTAGCTATCCAACCACGAATTAAGCATAGCAAAGCCACTAAAACATGTCAAGATCATATAAAGGCATTTACACATGAGAGAGCATACATGTGACAATTTTTCAAAAACATAGCCATCAACCATGGATTATTCATCAAGATCATCAAGGGCTAAGCCAAACTAACCATAGCATACCAAACAAGCTCACAAAGACAAATATAGCATTCCATGGTGAACAATGTATATAGGAGAAGCTTTTCCTATCCAATGTTAATGATACAAAATGCATGCAATCTAAGATACAAGGATGCCTATAAATCATGTTACATATGCCATGCCAAATGCAAGAAATGCACAAAGGAAAGCTATACATATGCTACAAAGGAGCTCCCACACACCCAACTCAAGAAATCAAACAGTCACCAAGTTCCCCCGCAAATGAGTGAAAGTTGCTTGATCTAGGGGTTTGGTGAAAATATCGGCTAGTTGGTCATGTGTGGGTACATGGATCAAGGCTATCTTTCCTTTCTCTACGTTGTCTCTCAGAAAATGATATCTCACTTCTATGTGCTTGGTTTTGGAATGGAGCACTGGGTTCTTTGCAACGCTTATGGCACTGGTGCTATCACATTGAAGTGGGACATGGGTATACTCCTCACCAAAGTCACTCATGGTGTATGAAATCCAAAGGAGCTGAGAGCAACAACTAGCAGCGGCAACGTACTTGGCCTCGGTAGTGGATTGAGCAACACTCGACTGTTTGCGGGAAGACCAAGAAACCAAAGAGGAACCCCAAAACTGGCAAGTCCCAGAAGTGGACTTCCTATCCAACCGACACCCGGCAAAATCCGTGTCTGAAAAACCATGAAGTGCCAAAGAAGAGGACTCGGAGTACCAAAGGCCGAAGTCGGGAGTGTGACGCAAGTACCTGAAAATTCGCTTCACCGCTTGCCGATGCGAATTCCTCGGAGACGCAAGAAAACGAGCGCACAGACACATCGAAAACTGGATGTCTGGCCTCGTCGCGGTCAAGTAGAGGAGTGACCCGATCATGCTTCGGTACTCCTTCTGGTCCATGTGTTCACCTTCCTCATCCGCATCAAGAGCTGTAGTCGTACTCATCAGCGTCGTCATAGCCTTGGAATCCTCCATCTTGAACTTCCGCACAATGTCCTTGGTGTACTTAGCTTGGTGCACAAATGTTCCTTCCTTTGATTGCTTGATTTGTAGACCGAGGAAGAACTGCAACTCGCCCATCATGCTCATGTCAAATTCCCTGCTCATATCCTCTGCAAACCTTGCAACAAGAGAGTTAGACGAGCCACCAAAGACAATATCATCCACGTACACACCGCACAATCGGGATATCTCCGCCCTCGCCTCAATAGAAACAAGGTCTCGATCGACCTTCCCCATCTCAAAACCTCTCTCAAACAAGAACCCCCTCAACCTGCCATACCAAGCTCTAGGCGCCTGCTTCAGCCCATACAACGCCTTCCTCAACTTGTACACCCGGTGGGGGTACTTCTCACTCTCAAACCCCGGTGGTTGCCTCACATACACTTCTTCCTCCAACACACCATTCAGGAAAGCACTCTTCACTTCCATTTGGTGCAACTTGAACCTTTTGGCCACGGAAAAGGCTAGAAGGATCCTTATCGCCTCCAAACGGGCTACGGGAGCAAAGGTCTCCTCGTAGTCGATCCCCTCCTTCTGACTGAACCCCTGAGTAACAAGTCTTGACTTGTTTCTCACAACTTCAAATTTCTCTCCCTCTTTGTTTTTCCACACCCACTTTGTACCAATCGGCTTACACCCTGGGGGAGGGTCAACCAACTCCCAAACCTAATTCCTTTCAAAGTTCTCCAACTCCTCATGCATCGAATTAACCCAATTGTGATCAGATAGTGCATGTCCAATGTCTTTGGGCTCAAAAGTAGCAACAAATGCAGCATGAGCGAAATGAGAGTTGTTCCGAACCCTCGACCGTGTAGTGCGTTCATTCATGTCGCTGATGATCCTCGAAGCTGGGTGATCCACTTGTACTCGCCGGGGAGGTTCTCGCCTCGATGCTACCTCCCCCTCAACAACAGCTTCTCCTTGTTCTTGATTTGTCGTCGTAGGTGTAGGAGAGGGTTCATCCATCACCGTAGTCGAAGTAGTGGGTACATGTTCAGCCGGGGGCTCCACACCACCATCTTCATCGTCTCAATGTTCATGCTCCTCCTCCTAAAAGATCTCCTCGCCAAACTGATCATCACCTGCACACTAAAAGACAAGCTGACTACGTGGCTGTGTCTCGTCGAAGGTTACCTCACAAGTCTTCACGATTTGGTTAGTTTCAAGATTGAGCACACGATATGCTCTAGAATGAGATGCATAACCAAAGAAAATACCATCGACAGACCTAGCATCAAACTTATCCAACTTCTTGCCTTTCTTCAGAATAAAGCATTTGCAGCCAAGGACATGGAAGTGACTCACCTTGGGTGTGCGACCATGCATCAACTCATAGCATGTTTTCTTCTTGTGTACTCTAAGGTAGACCCTGTTCGACACATAGCATGCGGTATTCACCGCTTCGGCCCAATACCTCCTGGGAGTCCTATGCTCATCAAGCATCGTCCGAGCCATCTCGCACAAGGTACTGTTCTTCCTTTCCACAACGCCATTCTGGGGAGGCATATACAGACTCGAAAACTAGTGCTCAAGACCCAAGTCATGGCAAAAGGTTTCAAAATGAGAGTTTCTGAATTCCGAGCCATTATCACTGCGGATTGCTCGTATGGCATCTCCGTGCCTCTCGTTCCTCAACCTCAAGACTAGATCTCGAAAAAACAAAATGTCTCCCCCTTATCCTAGAGAAAGAACACCCACGCATACCGAGAGTAGTCGTCCACCACAACAAGGACATACCACTTCCCACCCGCAGATCGCACACGAGCTGGGCCAACAAGGTCCATATGGAGCAGCTCGCATGGACGCTCAGTCATCACATCGGTGAGAGGCGGGTGAGAAGAGGCTACCATCTTGGCATGCCTACACGGCGCACAAACCAACTCTTTCTCAAGCCTCAACCGTGGCAATCCTCGGACAAAATTGAGTTTACTCAAGCGAGACAAAAGGTCAAAGCTCAAGTGACCCAACTTCCTATGCCACTTCCACAACTCACTCGAAGAATCGGCCAAGAAACAACACTCCACACCCGAAGACTGAGAAAAATCAGCACGAAACACCTGACCCTCGGGAACGACCATACAGACAAGGTCCCCTCGAGAGTCCAAAATCCGAGAACCACCTGGCCGAAACAACACCTCAAAGCCCTCATCCAACAAAGTGGGACACGAAAGCGCATTGTACCCCAGCGATTGAACAAGAGCAACACGCTTGAGAGTGATCTTGTCACTCACCTTAATCTCACCTTCTGAAAGCACACGCCCACGCCCATTGTCCCCAAAAGTGATGTACCTCCTTGTCACCACCGGGACGAGACTTGAGAACCACCCCTTGTCTCCGGTCATATGCCTCGAGCAACCAGAGTCAATCAACCAAATGTTCTTCAAGTCTCCCACCTGAAATTCAAAAACGAGCACGTGAGCGAACAAACGACTCAAAGACCGGGGTTAGTACCAAAAGAGTAAAACCAGGCCGAGCCATTTGCTCGAAAGTGGGGTTAGCACCAACCAAAGCATCTCTCCTACCAAAGCTACCTCCACGAACACCACCACGGTAACCACTCTGAGGGAACCACCCCTCTCTTCCTGGAGGAGGACCAAAACCACGAAAGAAAGCCCGTGGACCGTCCCTCCTCTCCTTCTCAAAGCTACGAATCCTCCCATCCCCGTAGTGAACTCGAGGGGGGAATGCCTAGCAACCTGACCACCTCCAAACTCTCCAGCCCAACCACCAGAACCACGACCTCCAGAAACAACCCTCGCACCTGTACGAGCACGAAACCCGAACTGCTGCCTGTCCAGGCCTGCACCGGTCTGAACGGTTCCCCACACCAGTCTAACCGGTGTAGCCTGGGTAGCAGCACCTCCAACAGCTTTCCGCTCTCCCCAAGCCGAACTGTCCTCACACTCGCCTTGGCCCTGGGCATCTACACACAAGGCTCAAGTACACCATTGGAAGGGTGGTACTTGTCCTTGTTAGCCCACTCCTTTGCCATTCTCTCCTCTCGCTTCCTCTTGAAGCAAAACTCATCTTTATGGCCATCTCTCCCACAATAGCCACAATGGAACCTCACAAGCTTAGGCTTAGGCTTGGTCTGTGGCTGCTCACTTGGTTTCTCTCCACTCAACTCCTCCACCGGTTTCCCCTCACTAGCCTTCTCACTTTCCTTCCCAAAGAACACCTTCCCCGAAGTGCTCACAAACTTGATAGGCTTTTGGAGATCATTTGTGGGTGTAGGAAACACGGGTGGAGCTGGGGTTGTGTCTAGTCGGTTCCTAAGATGGTTTGGTTTTGGGGGAAATCATTTCTGTGGTGGGTTTTTGGTGGCTCTGGGATATTCTCTCCACTTCCCTCACCAACATTGTTTGCCCCAAGTCCCTCACCATCCTGCCTCATAAATGGCTCGATCATCATCCTCAACTGAGGCTCATGACCAGACAACCAACCCATCAACTTTCTCAGCTCATCATTCTCATGCTGCAAACGATCAACATAATGTGCAAGTTCCAAATTTTTCAAAGCATGCATTTCACAGGTTGAGCATGATGTAGGCATGGGTTCTTTCAGCTTAGCCTCAAGAGAACTAGTGTAAGCATGCATCTCATCAATCTTAGCATGCAAAACAGGGCAAAAAGTGCAAGCACCTAGCAAAGCAGGTCTAGACTTAAGCTCAGCCACTTCAACCTTAAGCACATCTAGTTCCTCAAACTTGGAGGCATGCTTTTCCTTGAACAAAGCAAGATTAGCAAGGAAAATGGCGCAATCAGCACAATCAACCTCATCCGAAACAACAGGGCTAGCCTTAAGGGAATCAATCTCAAGCTTGCTATCAAGCACCTGTGTTTCTAGCTCAGCCACTCTAGTCCTAGCATCCACGAGTGAAGCCCTAAGCTCTTTTCTCATTTTCTTGGCCTCTCTAAGAATGTCATCACGATTATCAAGCAAAGAGCCAAGCCTCTCATTCTCCTGGCGCAAGAAGGGAAGTTCATCACGCACCTCGTCATCGGAATCAGAGTCCGAGTCGCTCTGTGCCCTCTTCTTGCTGCCGGAGCTCAGCGCCATGGTGCAGAAGCCTTCTCTCGCGAAGCAGCTTAGCCCGCTCAGGTTCTTGGATGACTTCCTGCTCTTGCGACGATCACCTTCATCTTCAGTGCTGCTCGAGCTCGAGGTGGAGCACACGGAACTGGAGTCGACGTCGCTCGCTCCAACCATCGCTCGGGCCTTGCCTCGGCTCTGCTTCTTCTTCGATCGTCGCTCGTCCTTGTACTTGTTCTTGTGCTTGCTCTTGTGGTCGCGCCTCGACCGGTACTTGCCATCCATCCTCGACTTGTGCTTGTAGCCGTCCTTGTTCTCAACCTTCTCCGGGCAGTCGGCCATGAAGTGTCCCGGCTTGCGGCACTGGAAGCATGTCCTCGTGTTCCTCCTCATGTTCACCCGATTTTCGTGCAGTCTCTCGAACCGCCTCGTCAGGAGTGCCAGCTCGTCCTCTCCAAGCACATTGAACTCCTCATCTGTCATAGACATCAAAGAGGACAAAGAGAACATCCTGGTGGATGGGTTAGTGGTAGCCTTTCCTTTCGAACCACCAACGAGGGCAAGACTATGGGAGTCAGTCGGACCCTCGAGCTTGACAGTTATGCCCCTATCCACCTCAGCCGACTTGATCTTCGAGAACAACTCATTCGCCTTCAGAGTGTCATACTTCTCTGACTCCACAATGGACTTGAACTTTCCGCCCCATATTTTACGATCCAAAGAGTGTAAGAGCTTGACGGCTCTATCATGATCATCGTACGGGAGCACGTCCACATTGGCCCTCATGTTGTTCACAACCACCGTGAACCTCTGAAACAAGGCATCGATGGACTCACCGGGGAGATGAGTGAAGTTCTCATACTGTCTCTGGTAGGTCGCATACATCCGTGCCTGAACCTGGGCATTCCCAACATGAGCCTCCTTCAGCACCGTCCAAATTCTACAAGCCAAGTGCTCGGTGTGCACCCGATCAAACTCAGGCTGACACAAAGCACGAAACAAGTAGTCGACCGCCTTATTGTTGGCGTTGAACATGTCCCTCGATCCTGGAGCGAGGAAGTTCATCAGCTGGACATAAGCTGTGTCCACCGTGACATCCCAAAGGATCTGACCTTTTCCTCTAAGAAATGCAGCCATCCGCTTACTCCACATCTGGTAGTTCTTGCCATCGAAGTGTGGAGGACCCGAACCCCGTTCCTGGTACGCCATCCTTGGATCTTAGACTGGTTAGAGTCAATAAAGACTCGAACCGACTTTGATACCACTTGAAGGACCGATACGACGAATCAGAGAGGGGGGAGTGAATGGGAGCCGATAAAAATTTTTCTCGAAGGAGATGGAAACTCCAACAAGATGAACATGACTTCCAACACACGTCTCCGACTCACTACCCAAGTTGGTCAAGCCCACGTAGCCACTGGAGTGCCACTGGACCTAGGAACCAACACACAACATTCCGACCCGAGAACGCAGCGGGACACCAAACCTCGAGTCCACGGACCAACACCGGTCAGACCGGTGAGCACCACCGGTCAGACCGGTCCCTGCTGGTGAAACTGGGCAACTTCCACTAAGTGGCTCCACACCGGTCAGACCGGTGAGACGCACCGGTCAGACCGGTCACAGCCTGGAAGCCCCCAAAGCACCAAACTGGCCAACCGACCTCCAAACTGACCCAAACTCGAAACAACCGCAACACGAGACAACAACGAACACACCCGGACGTTCACCCGAGCAAAAACCCACCGAGGGTTGCACCGGTCCGACCGGTCAAGAGCACGGTCGACCGGCCAAGAGCACCGCCGACCGGGTGTAGCCGGGCGACTCGGGATGAACAAAGACCCGCGGGTCAACTCCCCCAAATCCAAACCTCGATCTCCCGAATCGGTCCACGGACTTGAACAAGACTTTGGGGATAATAGGAACACCTCATGAAGAGTCCATAGCCAAGTTTAATACCACCAAAACTTGTCCAAAAAGGAGGAATCGAAGAAATCCCGCCAAGAACACCTCGAACACTAGAACTCGGAAAACCCCAAAATCGAGCCCCTTTGCTCAAGGATTTGGGAGGGGAATCACAGCCCAAAGAACCACGAAGGGTTCCCACAAATTTCCCCCATCAAATCCCCAAGAGAAAGGTCCCGAAAACAACCCAAGAAAAACGCCAGGAAAGGGTGAAGGACCGATTAGGCGATCAGAGAGGGGGGAGTGAATGGGAGTCGATAAAAATTCTTCTCGAGGGAGATTGAAACTCCGACAAGATGAACTCGCTCGGTCGGACCCCCAAAATCACACACTCTGCACTTCTACCTTCTGTTTGCCAAAACCACGTAGCCACTGGAGTGCTACTGGTCCTAGGAACAAACACTGCCAGCAACCTCAACACACACGTACCCACGACAGCGGAAACAACTCGAAAGCCGGCTGCACAGAGGGGGCGGTTAGACCGGGTATAGGGGGCGGTTAGACCGCATCCACCAGGCAACCAAGAAATCCTCCGAAACACCTCTTCCAAGCACCAAAACGCAACACAATTTCACCAACAAAGATCTCTGGTCAAGGCCATGCTAGCTAGCAGAAAATCTTGGCGAAAACCAAAACTCCATCCAGGGGCCTAGGGGCGGTTAGACCGGCTACCAGGGGTGGTCTAACCTCCTGTACCCAGCAATGAACTCCAAACAAGAACACCTAGCAAACTGCACGAGAACGACCCGAAATTTCACTCAGACGCTCCTCTGATCAAGGCGAACAAACTCACAGGGGAAAATCCGGCGAAACAAAACTCTGACCTGGAAGACCCAGGGAGGTTAGACCGCCCACTCCAGTCGGTTAGACCGCCTCTCCCAGAAAACGAACCCGCGGGTCAAACCTCAACTTCCTCGCGCCCGATCTCCCGTATCACTCCACGGATTGCAGCAAAACTTTGGGAATAGCTAGGTTACCTCCTGGGCAACCTCTACCTCAAAGGAATCGACCCGAATCGCTCACAATAAAAAGGAATCGAAGAAATCGCCTCTCTAGGTCAAGAACTCACCCAACTCGAAAAACCACCAAATTGAGTCCGATTCAAGAGAGATTTGGGGGCAAAGTCACCAGCCAAAGAGGCACAAGATCCTCATACGTGATACCCACCAAAAACCCCAAGAAATCGTTCTCAAAACACCGCCAACAAAGAGCTCCGAAAATCACCACAAAGAAGGACGGGAAAAACACTTCACCACCCTGAGGAAAAACGCCGAACCATCTATACATACCATGAAGGTTCGTACAAGGTCTAGCTTGCTACCCGAACATCCATCCCTCTCTCTAGATCTCACATGAAGCTCTCAAGCTAGTCCTAGGAAAAACTAGGGAAAAGGAGAACGAAAATGGAAAAACAAATGAGCTAGGGTTCCAAGAGTTGGCTGCCATCCATCCACTCAAAGAGTATATATGGAGGCACCCAAAAGACTAAACTACCCTTACCTAATAACTAGGGATACAAGCCCCTGAAGGGAGAATTTGGAAGTCTTCATATTTTCTTCATCAGACGGATGCACGGCGACCGCAACCTGCTTAGCCTCGACGCAAGCCTTGCGATCCCGATGCGTGTCCTTCGCTTCGAAGCATCTCGGCGCCAGCAACCAGGGCGGTCAGACCGCCCCCCTGGGCGGTTAGACCGGCCCGGGCAATCTGACCGGCCCAGCCGGTCTGACCGCCCCTCCAGGGCGGTTGAACCGGCCTGGGTTGGCCACACCTCCTCGTCGAGTCTTCGGCCTCGGTTTTGTTGCTCAACCGAGTAACCCAGTGGTTTTCTGGTGAACCACTGTAAACCCCGCGAACTCGGTGTAGCCTCCGCCAATCTCGACTCATGACTTGGCTCCCACATAGTCACGGCTCGACCTTGGTTTTGAGGCTCTATCAAGAAACCGTCCACGACTTCATCTTGCTGTTCATGCCACCATGCGGCCCGCACTTGACCCCACTGGCCTCCGTGTCCCTCGAAGGAAGCCTACTTGTCTTCTCCACACCTGGGGGCCTCACCGGCAATGACCTTTGGCGCTTGTTCTTCACCTGCACCAACACGAGTCAAGCCGCAACCTGCACCTGCAATACATAGCCAAGAATCAGTCCACACAACGTTGTCAATCACTCATCACACAAGGAAGCGACCATCCACCGTCCTCGAACCACACATGGTCCTCAATCTCCCCCTTGATGAGTGCATTGACAACACCCACATGAAGTAACACAAGAGAAAAGAAAAAAGAAAAGAAACAAATAAAAAGAAAACTCAACAAGCGATCGAAAGCCAAACAAAGGCGAAGAGCAAGATCACTTGAAGAAGACAAGTCTCGGACCCCTTAGGCAAGGGCAACGGCTCGACACATCCGAGACAAAACCATGCTCAAACAAAGAGCGCAAACCACCGAACCAAAGCTCGAACACCACAAAGAGCTCCCCCTGCACATATGCAAGCTCCCCCTGAGCCAAAGCACACTCCCCCTGAACCAATGCAACAATGCAACACGGAAATGCAGCAAACAGCAAAAACTGCTCACCAGACCCAGGGGCGGTTAGACTGCACAGGGTGGTTAGACCGCCTTCACAGCAACAGACCGCCTGGGGGCGGTTAGACCGCCCGAAGAGACTTGCTCTGCACCAAACTGCTCAAAATTTGCCCGAACCAATTGGAACACCTTCCAAACACTCCTAGGTGCCCAAAACATGCACAAACTTCTCCCCTTTGTTGACAATGCATGAATCAAGGCAAAATGGGAAAAGTTTCAACATATAGCTTCTCAAATATACAAAATTCATCACAAGAGGCTACACAAGTCCAAATGAGCAAGTTAGATACTCTACAGGTTCGTAATGACCTTAACTACGTGATCACCAAGTTTCACAACCATTGGACAAGGCGAAAAAGGATTTGAGTAATTTTGTGAAAAGTTACTCTCATAAGCAAAAAACTAAACATGAGCAAAACATGTTGAAATGGCAAAGCCATACAAACTTCATGCTAGGACAGCCATTCTAATAATAAGACCATCACAAACACCCACAAGCACCTCATGTCATGTCAAAGCCACTGAGCCATGTGCCTACTTCTATATATGAGACTTCTCATTGGTAGGAATCATGCAACGGTTTAGCACCCAAAGCAAATTAAATTCAGCACATATGACATGGGAGCATATTTTCCAAGCATTTTTCATTTCATTTTCAGATTCATAATTGGTACATGAAATGTCTTTGCGACAAAAAGGAACTTATGCCCCTCCATAAGATAAAGCAACAGGGCTAAACATTCATGATGGCAAATGAGCCTTAGGCCTCATATGATCAATAAACTAGCTATCCAACCACGAATTAAGCATAGCAAAGCCACTAAAACATGTCAAGATCATATAAAGGCATTTACACATGAGAGAGCATACATGTGACAATTTTTCAAAAACATAGCCATCAACCATGGATTATTCATCAAGATCATCAAGAGCTAAGCCAAACTAACCATAGCATACGAAACAAGCTCACACAGACATATATAGCATCCCATGGTGAACAATGTATATAGGAGAAGCTTTTCCTATCCAGTGCATATGATACAAAATGCATGCAATCTAAGATACAAGGATGGCTATACATCATGTTACATATGCCATGCCGAATGCAAGAAATGCACAAAGGAAACTATACATATGCTACAAAGGAGCTCCCACACACCCAACTCAAGAAATCAAACACACACCAAGTTCCCCCCGCAAACGAGTGAAAGTTGCTTGATCTAGGGGTTTGGTGAAAATATCAGCTAATTGGTCATGTGTGGGTACATGGATCAAAGCTATCTTTCCTTTCTCTATGTTGTCCCTCAGAAAATGGTACCTCACTTCTATGTGCTTGGTTTTGGAATGGAGCACTGGGTTCTTTGCAATGCTTATGGCACTAGTGCTATCACATTGAAGTGGGATATGGGTAAACTCCTCACCAAAGTCACTCATGGTGTATGAAATCCAAAGGAGCTAAGAGCAACAACTAGCTGCGGCAACGTACTCGGCCTCGGTAGTGGATTGAGCAACACTTGACTGTTTGCGGGAAGACCAAGAAACCAAAGAGGAACCCCAAAACCGGCTAGTCCCCGAAGTGGACTTCCTATCCAACCGACACCCGGCAAAATCCGTGTCTGGAAAACCATGAAAGGCCAAAGAAGAGGACGCGGAGTACCAAAGGCCGAAGTCGGGAGTGTGACGCAAGTACCTGAAAATTCGCTTCACCGCTTGCCGATGCGAAGTCCTCGGAGACGCTTGAAAACGAGCGCATAGACATACCGAGAACTGGATGTCCAGCCTCGTCGCTGTCAAGTAGAGTAGTGACCCGATCATGCTCCGGTACTCCTTCTGTTCCACATGTTCAGCTTCCTCGTCCGCATCAAGAGCCGTAGTCGTACTCATCGGCGTCGTCATAGCCTTGGAGTCCTCCATCTTGAACTTCCGCACAATGTCCTTGGTGTACTTAGCCTGGTGCACAAATGTTCCTTCCTTTGATTGTTTGATTTGTAGCCCGAGGAAGAACTGCAACTCGCCCATCATGCTCATCTTAAATTCCCTGCTCATATCCTTTGCAAACCTTGCAACAAGAGAGTTAAACGAGCCACCAAAGACAATATCATGCACGTACACCTGCACAATCAGGATATCTCTCGCCCGCCCTCAAAAAAACAAGGTCTGATCGACCTTCCCCATCTCAAAAGCTCTCTCAAACAAGAACCCCCTCAACCTGCCATACCAAGCTCTAGGCGCCTGCTTCAACCCATACAACACCTTTCTCAACTTGTACACCCGGTGGGGGTATTTCTCACTCTCAAACCCCGGAGGTTGCCTCACATACACTTCTTCCTCCAACACACCATTCAGGAAAGCACTCTTTACATCCATTTGGTGCAACTTGAACCCTTTAGCCACGGAAAATGCTAGAAGGATCCCGATCGCCTCCAAAGGGCTACGGGAGCAATGGTCTCCTCATAGTCAATCCCCTCCTTCTGATTGAACCTTTGAGCAACAAGTCTCGACTTGTTTCTCACAACCTCACCTTTCTCTCCCTCTTTCTTCTTCCACACCCACTTTGTACCAATCGGCTTACACCCTGGGGGAGGGTCAACCAACTCCCAAACCTGATTCCTTTCAAAGTTCTCCAACTCCTCATGCATCGAATTAACCCAATTGTGATCAGATAGTGCATGTCCAATGTCTTTGGGCTCAAAAGTAGCAACAAATGCAGCATGAGCGAAATGGGAGTTGTTTCGAACCCTTGACCGTGTAGTGCGTTCGTTCACGTCGCCGATGATCCTCGAAGCTGGGTGATCCACTTGTACTCGCCGGGGAGGTTCTCGCCTCGATGCTACCTCCCCCTCAACATCAGCTTCTCCTCGTTCTTTATTTGTCGTCGTAGGTGTAGTAGAGGGTCCGTCCATCACCGTAGTCGAAGTAGTGGGTACATGTTCAGCCGGGGGCACCGCACCGCCATCTCCATCGTCTCCATGTTCATGCTCCTCCTCCTGAAAGATCTCCTCGCCAAGCTCATCATCACCTGCACACTCAAAGACAAGCTGACTACGTGGCTCTGTCTCGTCAAAGGTTACCTCACAAGTCTCCAAGATTTGGTTAGTTTCAAGATTGAGCACACGATATGCTCTAGAATTAGATGCATAACCAAAGAAAATACCACCGACAGACCTAGCCTCAAACTTATCCAACTTCCTGCCTTTCTTCAGAATAAAACACTTGCAACCAAAGACATGGAAGTGACTCACCTTGGGTGTGCGACCATGCATCAACTCATAGCATGTTTTCTTCTTGTGCACTCTGAGGTAGATCCTGTTCGACACATAGCATGCGGTATTCACTGCCTCAGCCCAATACCTCTGTTGGGGAATTCAGGAAAACCCGTCACCCTCGAAACGTTAAGCTTAACAAAGTTCTCGAAGTGTGTTTTTCAGGAGCAGGAATTCGCGAATCTCGGGAGCGTGGAACCTACGAAGTCTCGAATTCGCGAATGTGCTGAGTTCGGGAATCTTGATTCGGTTAAGAGGTGGAGTCACAAGCGTGCGGAAGCCCGGAATCTCAACTGACGATAGCCCGAACTTCGGAGAACTGCCGATTCGGGAATCTGATGAAGACCCTGTTCGGGGATCAGGTGTGTGAACATCCATGAACCGGCGGGGAAGAAAGGAACAATTCGGGAATCTGCTGAAGATCTAGTTCGGGAGTTTGATGAGAGAGCATTCACGAACCAGGAGAGAAGCAAAGTCAAAGTTGTCGTCCCAAAAAGTCCGGGTTTAGAGTGTGAACTAGTGGCAGATTTGTAAATATGTTAGGTGGGAAAAGACATTCTTGTGTATGTTCACACTAGGAATATTCCCCGAGCCCGAGGGTGTTATCAGCATGTAAAAGTCCCTTCGTCTCCCTATAAAAGGGGGCGCGAGGGCACGTGTAAACGGATTCAGACTTTTTTGGAACTTGTGCTACTTGCAGAGAGAATCACAGTCTCTTTGCGCTCTAACTTTGTGCTTGAACGTGTTGAGAACTCTTACTCGTGTTAGGGTAGTTATCCGAATTTTTCGGGTACCCCCCAACATTGGCGCCCACCGTGTTCCAGCCGAAAAGAAACTCACGATGCCACCTCAGAAGAAGTCAAAGAAGACTGCTCCAGCGCAGGCAAATCAGGAAGATCGCCATCTCACCCAGGGGAATGAAAACTCGTTTGTTCCTGAGTCCTCGAACGTAACAGACCAACAACGAAGAGAGAAGCTCGGGACCCTCATGAAGGCAAGAGCAGAAAAGACAGCTCACATCCAAGAACAACCTGCTGAACAGCAAGAGCACGAGAATGTTGATGCTGACGATGATTCCATAGACAGAGAGCTAGCCATGGTCCACCAAAAGATACAACAACTACAGAAAGACAAAAAAAGTTCGCGGCTCGGTTGCGGGCGAAGAGAAAAATCTTCGAAAAGCTAGAGCAAAGTCGAACAAAGCAAAAGAGCGAGATACAAGCAATACGAGAGAGAAATTGACGAAATGAAAGAACAAGAGAACGGCTCCCCGTGGCAAGAAACACCGCAGAGAACCTCGCGCTCGCAAGAGAATCCCCCGAAAGAAAACTTTTCGCGGGAAACGGAGTCTCACACTTCGTGGATTCGAATCGCCGCTCGTCAATAGGGCTGCAAACAGCACCTTGGCCGCCGAAGTTCAAGCCTCGTCTCTCTTCCCAAATACAACGGCTTCGGAAACTCCGGGCGAGTTTCTCATGAGATACGAGTCGGTCGTGAACTCGGCGGGGAGGATATGATGTTGCACTCGCCAAATCCTTCATCATAGCTTGCGAAGGACCAGTACTGAATTGGTACTCACTGCTGCCTCCACACTCGATCTACAGCTGGGTAGATCTCAAAACAAAGTTCATGCAAGCGTTTCAAATGTTCCATGACACAAGAGCCGAAGCCTTAGATCTGTACAACTGCAAGCAGAAGGACAGGGAACCACTGCGGAACTTCGTGAGAAGGTTCATGCAACAGAGGTCTCAGATCCCCGACGCTGATGACAAGACAACGATCAAGGAACTGATCAAAGGTCTCACCCCAGGGCCAACGGCTTCCCACCTCACAAGAAAGAAGCCTGAGACAATTGAAGAACTATTTCGGGAATTGGAGGATTACATTCTGTCTGATGATGACCACCGCAAGAGAGTAGCCGAACGAAACGAGGCAAGACAGGCGGCAGAGATATGACCCGGCGGGCACCACCCCACCGCATCCACGAAACGTAAACGGTGTTGGAAATCCTCGCCCGCAACAAGACACCAGGGCCAAGTGCCGGGGGAGGATTCGGTCCCGGAGGAAGGGGGAGAGGAAGAGGAACCCCAAGCCTCTCGAACCACAACCCAAGAGATCCCCACTTCTACCGCCGCATCATGGAAGAGGCCACAAAGACCGAAGGGTGCCCGGAGACAAAGAAGAACATGGCACGAATCCAACAAGAGAAAGCACCGATGAGCATTGCATCCTCGATGCCAACCCGGTTAAGGCCGAACTTCGGCAACCGCGCGTCCGCGAGTCCGCGGACAAGCTCGTACCGTTCAGGCAATTTCCACAATCGCAATCAGCATGGCGGCCATCACAAAGCAATTCTTCCCTCGGTCGCAAGCGATACGGTCGATCCAAGCAACCACGGCCCTATTCGGGAAATCTTGCCACCGCCTCCTGAAAGCTCATCAAGGCCTCAGTCAAGTTCGGGACCTCAGAACTCCAAAGCATTGCCATCGTTCGGGACTATCATGCCAATCACAGGCGGATCTGCTATGGAATTCGAAACAAAGAAGCAGCGAAACAATTACTTCAGATCTGTGAATACCATCATCAATGATGGCCCAGCTGCCCGCCCGGAGTGGGCGAAGGTGCCAATTACCTTTACAGAAGAAGATTTCAGGTTGAAATCCGCGATCCACAATGACGCCATGGTGATCGAAGTCAATATTGCTGGGTGGGTCATAGGAAAAATCTTGGTGGACAACGGGAGTTCGGCGGACATCCTGTTCCTGAAAACATTCGAGAAAATGAATCTGAGCCAGCACATGTTGGATCCACCAGAGTACCCATTGCAGGGGTTCGGAGGAAAGCCCATCAAGCCGGTGGGAAAAATATCACTCCCAGTTTCTTTCGGAGATCTTGAGAATGCCAGAACGGAGAACCTCATCTTTGATGTAGTTGACATATATCACCCGTACCTTGCGATCTTCGGCAGAGGTTTCATGAACAAGTTTGATGCTGTCATAAGGCAACAGTTCCTATGCATGAAGATGCCCGTGCCCAAAGGGGTTATCACGGTATTCGGCAATCAGCAGGAGGCCAGGAACATAGAAAAGGGCCACACGCCTGGCAAAACGAATGTGTACCAGTTGAAAGCAGCTGAAGAGAGGAAGGAAACCCATGAAGAGCCCAAGCGGGACAAAGAGAAAAATAACATAGCCGCAGAAGATGAAACAAAGAGAGTGTATTTGGATGACATGCCCGACAAAGCAGTCATAATAGGGGCGAACCTCAGCGCCGAAGAGGATGATGAATTCATACGCTTCCTGAATAGAAACAAGGATGTTTTCGCATGGTCAGCTAAAGATTTGCAAGGTGTTGACAAGAGACATAATCGAACATGCCCTCGAAACAAGATGACAAGATACCACCCAAGAAGCAAAAACTTCGGAAAATGTCCGACGAAAAGGTCAAGGCAAAGTGGAAGCGAGAAGTTCGGAGGTTGCGGGATGCCCAAGTGATCGTAGAGGTCAAGTACCCGGTGCCGGTTAGCCAACACCGTGCCGCTCAAGAAGAAAAATGGCAAATGGAGAATGTGTGTGGATTTCACCGATTTGAACAAGGCATGCAAGAAGGACGATTTCCCCTTGGAAAGGGTAGACAAAATCGTGGATGATGCAGCCAACAGTGAGATGCTTTCGCTCCTGGACATGTTCTCTGGGTATCATCAGATCAGAGTTCGCAAAGAAGACGAAGAGAAGACAAGTTTCATCACTCCTTTCGGAACATTTTGTTTCGTAAGAATGCCAGAAGGACTGAAGAATGCAGGATGCACATTTTCAAGAATGATAGCAATAGTGCTGCATCAGTAGATTCGGAGAAACATTTTGGCATATGTGGATGACATAGTTGTCAAAAGCGTTCAGAGAAGAGACCATATCAGTGATTTGGCAGAAACATTCGCGAACATGAGGGCAGCAAACTTGAAGCTAAATCCAGAAAAATGTGTGTTCGGCATTCACAAGGGAAAAGTTCTTGGATGCCTAGTTTCAACGAAAGGCATTGAAGCAAACCCTGACAAGATAAAGGCTCGATGAAAATGCAAGAGCCAATCTCGGTGAAAGATGTTCGAAGTTGACGGGGAGAGTGGTGCCCTCAACGGATTCATCCCCGAGCCGCAGAAGAAGTTTGCCATTCTTCCAAGTTCTCGAAGTGCCAAGAAATTCCAGAGTGGTCCGAACCTCGAAGCGGGGCCTTTCGCGAACTGAAGGACTACTTGTCCAACATGACCAAGCTCTGTCCTCCCGAGCCAAAATCGCCACTTCTGCTGTATGTGTCTGCGTCAAATTTGGTAGTAAGTGCAGTGCTGGTACAGGAAAAGAAAGAAGAAGGAAAGCTCAGGCAAATTCCTGTATACTTCGCCTCTGAAGCATTGTCTGGTTCCAAGGTTTTCTATTCCGAACTGGAGAAGATCGCGTATGCGGTCATCATGGCAGCAAGAAAGCTAAGACACTACTTCGAGGGCCACAGAATAAGAGTTATCACCAACCAACCGTTAAGTGACTTGTTCGCAAACAGGGAGGCATCCACCCGAATCATCAAGTGGGGTGCTGAACTCTCTGAGTATGTGGTGGATTTCGAGAGAAGAAAAGTGCAATAAAATCGCGAGGTTCCGCGCATTTTGTCGTGGACTGGACCTCACCTACTCAGAATCTTGAGGAAAATATGCCCGAACCTTGGATAGTGCAGTGTGATGGAGCATGGTGTTACAAGGGGTCGGAATTTCGGCTGTTGTAACGTCCCCGACGGGCGTGGTCATAAGATATGCAGCGCGGCTCGTATTCGCGAACAATGAACACTCCACGAACAACACAACGGAGTATGAAGCTCTACCGCCGGCATTGAGAAAAATGAAAGCCTTGGGGCAGCGGACCTTCATAATCGAACGGATTCGAAAGTGATCCGGGAACATATCGAGAAGGAAAGCGAGGCCAAGAATCCGTTCTCATGAAATATCTTGAAAAAGTCGAGGAGAAATGGAAAGACACTTCAAAGGGTATTCGATCCAAAGACATCCCAAGGGATGATAACAATGAGGCGGATAAACTGGCAAAGGCAGCAGCCAGAAATCAAGAGCTACCACCGGACGTGTTCTTTGAAATCATCAGAGAACCCTCCATCAAAGATTCAAGAACTCAAATCGTGAATGTGGTGGAAATTCCGCACGGAGAGCGAGAAATAATGGCCTATCTGAGGGGGCATTACGAACCACAAGATGAATTGGAGGAGAAAAGATTGAAGCAAAGGGCTCGGGGCTATACGGTGGGTAAACGGAGAATTATACAAATCGGGAGTCACCGAGCCTTGGCCGCGCCGCATCACCTCCGAAAAAGGTCGCGAACTTCGAAAGAAATTCACAAAGTGGATTTTGTGGGGCACACATAGGCACCGGGGCTTTGGCCGGCAAGGCGATAAAGCGAGGGATTCTATTGGCCCACCATAAACATCGACGCCAAGATGTTGGTTCGGCAATGTGAAGCATGCCGGAAGACGGGAAATCGAGCGAACCGCCTTCAATGCCGAGTTCATTTAATTCCTCCAACTCGGCCTCTCGCAAAGATGGGGAATGGACCTAGTAGGCCCGTTGCCGGCGGCTCGGGGTAATTGCCGATTTGCCGCCGTAGGGGTCGACTATTTCACGAAGTGGGTAGAGGCAAAACCACTCGCGAACATCACGGCGGCAACGGTTCGAAATTCTTTTGGCGTAACATAGTCCGCGGGTTCGGAGTTCCTAGAGAAGCGACGGTTGACAATGGCAAACGGTTTGATGCTACACCTTCAAAGAATACTGCAGAACCTTAGGCACACAAGCGAAATTTTCATCAGTATATCATCCACAGTCCAATGGTGCAGTTGAAAGAGCCAATGGCCTGATTTTTTCGGGAATCAAGAGATGTTTGTTCGATCAGAAAAAGGGAAAGTGGGTTGATGAACTTCCGAAGGTAATCTGGTCTCACAACACCACAGTTTCAAGGGCAACAGGTTTCACACCTTTTCGCCTACTCTTCGGGACCGAGGCTATGACACCGGAGGAGATCAAGAACGAAAGCATGAGAGTCTTGAAAGGAAAAGAGATAGAGGAAATTGATAAGAAGGTGGAGAAAGACATGATAGAGCCGACAATCCTTGAAGCAACGAGAAAACATTGAGAAGTACCGAGAGAGAAACAAGGGCATGGAGAGACAAAAAGGTGGTCCGAAAGGACATCCAAACCGGTGATCTTGTCTTGAAAAGAAAGAAAAATTGGGAGAACCCAGGAAAACTTCATGAGTCATGGGAAGGGCCTTACATAGCCAGGGAAACAGATATGCCAGGGGCTTTTCGCCCGATGGAGCGGTCGGCGAAGAGTTGCCGTATTCGTGGAATGCCGATAGCCTAAAGAGGTATTATCCATGAAAACCCTAGTTGTAGATAAATGTAGTGGGTAGCAGTTTTTCAATTTTCGTAAGTTTACACTTTAGGAAGATAAAAGCCCGAATCACGTGTCTATAAGTGACTTCGGAGAAAAAACTAGTTTTATTTCTTAATCGTCGTACTAGAATAAGAAGGACCGTACTCTTTTCCTTGGAAAGGGGGCTCTAAATCAAGAGGCAAGGTTTTTAACGAGGCGGATCCCATGTAAATACTCTTTCTGATATATATATGAAAAGAGTCTTCCCCCAAATTGCGTGTTTCGTATTTCGCGTCTCGAAATTCCATCGTGAAAAAAGAAAAAGTTCGTGAGAAAGGCTCCGTGATAGCCGAAATTCCATCGTGAAAAAAGAAAAAGTTCGTGAGAAAGGCTCCGTGATAGCCGAAATTCCATCGTGAAAAAAAGAAAAAGTTCGTGAGAAAGGCTCCGTGATAGCCGAAATTCTATCGTGAAAAAAGAAAAAGTTTGTGAGAAAGGCTTTGCGATAGCTAGAATTCCGTCAATGAAAAAGAGGCCCGAGACAACAACAAGTTGTGGCCTAGAAAAATCCCATCCATCGAGGGATTCCCACCGAAAAGGCCCGAGACAACAACAAGTTGTGGCCTAGAAAAATCCCATCCACGAAGGGATTCCCACCAGAAAGTTCGCATGATGATTTCGAGAAAACAAATGTCTAAGGGTTCGCCTGTGTATTCTCACTTAGTTCAGATTGTTGAAAACTTTTTCAGGTATCATCATTGTAAGAAAAGGGCAAGGGGCTCCATCGGACGTTCGCAGAAAAATCTTGGTTGAAGCAACTGAGGGTTGCAATTTCAACCGAGGGGAGTCGCGTCGATCGGGGCAAGTCCACAAAATTCGAAAAACAAATTTTGTCGACTTGCGCAACGACGGTCGAAATTTTCAAAAATTGACGAAGACCTCTCCTAAAGATGTGCTAAGAAGTTCGTGAATAGTAAGACTCGTGAACCTGCAATTTAGTTTTCATGCGAAACGGCAAGGTGGGGGAGGGTGACGTTTTTTCAAAGAAAAAACATATTCATTGCCTTATTCGCATAAAAACTTCTGAACAGTTCTTCGATAATTACAAAACTTGGCGCAAAATTCAAAACGAAAGCTCAACAACATGTCCCGGTTGACAAACATTTTCTTCAGTCGTGTCGCTGGCATAGGCGAAGTCAGATGCATCGGTAAGGGGCTAAGGGGCTCCATTTTAGGAACCTTCGCGGACGGAGGAGTAGACAGCGCGGAACGAACGTTCTTACGAAGTAAGAAAAACGAGGAGAGATCAAAACAACCTATAGAAAACTTAAGCGAGGCCTCAAGCCAAAAATCGGAAAAATCTTGTTCGGGATGCGCTCGCTTGAACAGGCGCCACGCTTCACCACTAACAAACATATTATCCCGATGAATTCGCAGTGGTAGCACGTCCTGCGCAGGCCCAGCTTGCAGGACCTGCGCAGGTTAAAATTTACAAAACAACTGTTCAGAAAAGTTTGATGAATCTACATGAATTTACAGCCAGTCTCGAATTCACCCAAAAAAAAGTCCAGACATATCGCTCAGTTCGTAATATCCACCTTCGACGAATCCTCCTTTCGTTCGGGGACTTGTTCACCGTCGTTGCCACCATCACCGCCGCCGTCGCTACCGCTGCTTTGCGGCTCGAGCCGTCTTCGCCGGACCCACTCGAACTCTCGCCGGAAGTCGATCCTTCGGGAGACGCGGCGGCACCTTCTTGGTTCTCCTTTTCCCTCAGCTGCGAAAGGAAGTAAAGAGTGAGGAAGGTTTAAGAAACTAGAACACCTGCGATGAACACAAGTCACGAAATCGAGCAAAAGAAACTACCTCAGCAAGCTTTGCCTGCGCAATAGTCTTAACGATATCCGCCCCGCCAGCCAGCCAGAACTCCTTCGCGAATTTCGCCTTGATAGCCACAACGTCGGGGTTTGCTCGAAGTATCACGTCGCTGGTAACGCTGGGGAATTGAGAAAGATTCACATGAAACTTCGCCAAGTCCACACAGTCGTAATCGTGAAGGATCTTCAGGATACTCTCCACAGAGAAAGCAACGGCGAAGTCGCTGGCACCAGAGATCACTTCGGTAAGAGCCTTGAATTCATCCTCCAGCCAATCCATGAAATCGGGAATATTAATGTCATCCGGGAGAGGGGCTGGACGAACACCGTACTCATTCAAGGATTTCGGTACTCGCATAGAGCAATTTCGGCTTTCCCGAGAATTTCCGAAGTGTTTTTCTTCGAAGCTTCACCTTGTTCGGCGGGCGCCTTCTCAAGATCCACGATCTTCCGATCCTTTCGCTCAGTGACTTGGCGAGGCTGGCATTATTGATGCGAAGATCCTCGGCGATTTTTGTAGCTCGCTCTTGTTTTTGCCGAAGCTTTTCGATCACGCTCAGATCATCTTCGTGAGATTTCTGAACTTTCTCAAGTTCTTTCTTGGATTCCTCGAGCGCGGACTCTGCGACTTTCTTCTCATCGTGACTCCTTTTCAAAGCCTCCTCCAGCTCAGCCACCTTCCTCTCGAGTTCCAGGTTCGTGGATTGCGCCAGAGAAAAGTTACGCTCCAGCTCCTTGGACTTTTGAGCAAGTTGTTCGTTAATCTTCTCCTATTTAGAGAGCCGCTCTATGGCAACTTTTCCAAGCATAGAATGCTTGAGGGTATAATCTTCGTGGAAGCGTGCAAGCTTGGAGGGAGAGTAAGAATGCAACAGATCCTTGAATTCTGAAAAATCCAGGAATAAATCTCAGACAAAGATTCAACAATCGTGAATGACATGAAGAGGCAGCGAGGATGAACGAACCTTGCTTGCTAAAATGCTGCATGATGACTTGTTTAGTCGAACCCGAAGAGGTCTTCCCCTGAGGCGAAGGAGTAGTTTCGGAGATAGAGAGAGGCCTTTTCTCGGAGCCTTGAGCGGCTTCTTCGGGCCGTTCCGACGCCTCCTCTCCTGTTTCATCAACAATGGCGGACGATTTCCACAGAGTTAAAAACTTGGACGTCTTGCCCCCGACGCCACTTGTCTCGAAACCAACACGCAATAGCTTGCCGCGATGAGACGTACCAAAGCTTTTGTTAAAAGCGGCTAAGGAAGGAGAGGGCGCCTGGTCTTCGGGGACGACCTCCCGAACTTCGACCAAAGGAACATTCTCGATAGGATGGCCCCCTCTTTGAATAGTGCACTCAAGGTCCTGGGCGAATTCGGAGGAGACTTGGTCAGCGGCAGGGACCTCAGCAACAGGGGTTTCGGCAGCAGCAGGGGACTCAGTACGAGCAACAACTTCGGCAGCAATAATGGACTTCACAAAGAACGGCGGCGGAGATGTCTCCCTTCGGACTTCGGGAGCAGCATCTGAAAAGGAATCAATATCCACGAATTCATTTTCGGAACCAGCAGGACAACTATCTCGAAAGTTAAATAGTGGCCAGAGGAAAACACCTTTGAGGCTATCTGTCTCCGTGAGGGTGTCATCGTCGAAGGCGGATGGGACCCGCCGAACTCCGGTGGAAGAAACTTTCTTCACAGCTTTCTTCAATTTCTTGCGGCTCATCTGGGCAAGCCCCCGGCGGCCCGGGAGCTCGCCTTCCGAAGTCCGAGGTTCGGAGGTCTTGCGCTTCCGCTTTGACGATTCAAGCGATCTGGTCCTTGAAGGCCTCACTCCCGAAGAGGTCCCCTCAGTGGCAGGCGACGAGCTTCGCTTCGACGATCTGATTCGGGGAGCGTTGATGGGGGCGGCTGAGCAGCTGGCCACGGCGACGGCGGGAACTTTCAATTTGGGACGAGGACCTCGAGAGTCGAAAAATTTGTCACCGCTGATTTCCGAAAAGACGCGGTTGATCTTCTTCTTATGCTTCACCAGGGCCTTGTATGCCTTGTACTCGTTCATGGTATATTCGCCTACCATGACGTTCACCCTTTTCTCTACTTCATCCATGAAGTCTGCGGCGCTCTGGCCTTCGCGAAGTTTAATCCCGAACTTCGGGAAAGGCACCTTCTGGTCCGCCCAATTGACATTGTAGTACACAAGTTCAGCAGGGGACCAACCGTTCGAGATAGGCCAGATTCGCGCGGCGACGAATTCTTCGATAATATCACGGCCTCCAAGTATCGTGCTGGCCAGGTGAAATGCACTCTCGCAGCTTCTGATTCCTAAGGCCCGCTGGTTGTATCTCCCTACATTCACCGCGGCGAGAGGTGCGATCGGGCTCGACATCTTCGGCTCATCAACCTTCAAATAAAACCAATAAGATCTCCAATCGTCCGTAAGGTTGGTCTTGCGGCAAGGAGCGATCCGGATTCGAGTGATTCCCCGTCGGGTGTTCGGCGTCGCGTGTTGAAGGTGCAAGCACGCGTGCCGACTATGGTAGAACCGCCCATCGTCGCCCTTGATAACTTCGGGGGATGATCACCGGCTCGTAGAACCGAGTGAAACCGTCGACGATAGGATTGCGGCCGAAGGTCTTCAAGATCCGGATAAACTTCGACACTTCGAGGAAGGATGTCGGAGTGAGCTGGTGGATCTTCACCGAAAAAGCATCAAGAATCGCCGGCAGGACGGGATCACAAGGGAACCTCAGTCCACAGATGAAGAAGTCCCGAAACACCACAATCTCTCCCTCCTTGGGAGTGGGAATCAGTTCATCGAGAGGGGCGCGCTCAGCGCCAGGAGAGAAGAACCCGGCCTCCTCGTACTCGCGAACCATGTTGCTTGTGACCTTCGATTCCTCGAAGGCGAGCGAAGGCGGCAGCGGTCCGGAGGTCCTTAACATGATGATATCGTCGACACCGGCGTCTACATCCCCGACTTCTTCGCCGCCGTCAGACCCAACCTCCCCATCTTCGCGACTTCGGGAGCCGCTGGGCGAGCCAGAATCTTCGGCTGGTATAGCGCGATCCGCGCTTTCGGCGACTGGCCGGGTCAAGTGGGAGACCGGCGCCGATGAACTCTTCGGTAGTCATGGGCCTAGCCGTACTTTTAACGCGAGCCACCTAACCAAAAATTACGAACATTCGGACAGTAAGAGTAATGTTCGAGAATAAAACTCGGGAAATCGCGACATCCCTACACCAAAGTTTAACGAACTAACGAATCGACAAAGCAAAGATAGAGGAATACCTTAGAGGAACGTGAACAAGACCTGGAGTTCGTAAGTTTTCTAGCAGAAAACAAGATCCCGCGAAGAAAGAGAGATGCGCGAATCGTGAAAAGCTCGAGAGCACTAAAATTTTTTAACAGCAGCAGCCCGCTATTTATAGGGCCGGGGAGGGGTAGTTCCGCGAAGTATGCCTCGATTTAACCGCCTTTGGCTCTCCGGGTGACGCGTGTCCCCTCCGACGTTCCGAGGGTGACGTTTTTTACTAAATTTCCGAAAGGTTCGTGGAATCGGATCGTCGGAGTCAACCCGCTTCCCCGAGGGGCTAGTGTTGGGGAATTCAGGAAAACCCGTCACCCTCGAAACGTTAAGCTTAAAAAGTTCTCGAAGTGTGTTTTTCAGGAGCGGGAATTCGCGAATCTCGGGAGCGTGGAACCTACGAAGTCTCGAATTCGCGAATGTGCTGAGTTCGGGAATCTTGATTCGGCTAAGAGGTGGAGTCACAAGCGTGCGGAAGCCCGGAATCTCAACTGACGATAGCCCGAACTTCGGAGAACTGCCGATTCGGGAATCTGATGAAGACCCTGTTCGGGGATCAGGTGTGTGAACATCCATGAACCGGTGGGGAAGAAAGGAACAATTCGGGAATCTGCTGAAGATCTAGTTCGGGAGTTTGATGAGAGAGCATTCACGAACCAGGGGAGAAGCGAAGTCAAAGTTGTCGTCCCAAAAAGTCCGGGTTTAGAGTGTGAACTAGTGCCAGATTTGTAAATATGTTAGGTGGGAAATGACATTCTTGTGTATGTTCACACTAGGAATATTCCCCGAGCCCGAGGGTGTTATCGGCATGTAAAAGTCCCTTCGTCTCCCTATAAAAGGGGGCGCGAGGGCACGTGTAAACGGATTCAGACTTTTTTGGAACTTGTGCTACTTGCAGAGAGAATCACAGTCTCTTTGCGCTCTAACTTTGTGCTTGAACGTGTTGAGAACTCTTACTCGTGTTAGGGTAGTTATCCGAATTTTTCGGGTACCCCCCAACAACCTCCTCGGAGTCCTATGCTCATCAAGCATCGTCCGAGCCATCTTGCACAAGGTCCTGTTCCTCCTTTCCACAACACCATTCTAGGGAGGTGTATACGGACTCGAAAACTAGTGCTCAAGACCCAAGTCATGGCAAAAGGTTTCAAAACGAGAGTTTCTGAATTTCGAGCCATTATCACTACGGATAGCTCGTATGGCATCTCCGTGCCTCTCGTTCCTCAACCTCAAGACTAGATCTCGAACAAAACCAAACGTCTCCCCCTTATCCTCGAGAAAGAACACCCACGAGTACCGAGAATAGTCGTCCACCACAACAAGGACATAACACTTCCCACCCGCAGATCGCACACGAGCTGGGCCAACAAGGTCCATATGGAGCAGCTTGCATGGACGCTCAGTCATCACATCGGTGAGAGGCGGGTGAGAAGTGGCTACCATCTTGGCATGCCTACACGGTGCACAAACCAACTCTTTCTCAAGCCTTAACCGTGGCAATCCTCGGACCAAATTGAGTTTACTCAAGCGAGACAAAAGGTCAAAGCTCAAGTGACCCAACTTCCTATGCCACTTCCACAACTCACTCGAAGAACTAGCCAAGAAACAACGCTCCACACCCGAAGACAGAGAAAAATCAGCACGAAACACCTGACCCTCGGGAACGACCATACAAACAAGGTCCCCTCGAGAGTCCAAAATCCGAGAACCACTGGGCCGAAACAACACCTCAAAACCCTCATCCAACAGTTGAGACACAGAAAGCAAATTGTACCCCAGCGATTGAACAAGAGCAACACGCCTCAGAGTGATCTTGTCACTCACCTTAATCTCACCTTCTGAAAGCACACGCCCACGCCCATTGTCCCCAAAAGTGATGTACCTCTTCGTCACTACCGGGACAAGACTTGAGAATCACCCTGTAACACCCTAATTTTACTAAAAATTTGGCTTTATTAAAATTTGCGAGAAACCTTTAATTGCTTAAGGAACATAAGGTTGCTTTATTTCTTTTTTAGGCATTTAAAACCTTTTCTAAAATAAGGTCAATGAAATATAGGAATTTATTGTTGCATACATGCTGGAGCATTTCTTTTGGTTGCTGGAATTCAAATTTAGATTTGAATTCTATTTTTGTTTGAATCTTTAACAACCCAAACCTTAATTCCTAAACCCCTAAATTCCAAACCCCTTACCCTATCCCTTTCCCGCGGCCCCCCGTCGCCCTTCCGGCCTAGCCAGTCGCGCAGCCCGCTAGCATGCGCGCGCCGCAAAGACAAGAGCCCAAAGCAAGCCGCCCCCGCCCGCGCGGCAGCCCGACCCGCGGGGCCCGAGGCCCGTCATTCCCTACCCCGCAACCGTCCCCCGCCCGGGACTCCGCCGCCGCCGCCGCCCGAGTCCGACCGGTGTACGCGCCCCCGTGTGTGGCCCGCACGCCAAGGCGTCCGCCCGGACTACTTAAGGCACGCCGCCGCCCTTGGACGCCCTACCCGAGCCGTCCAAGCCAACCTGCCATCTTGCGCGCCGCCGGAAACCCTAACCCTAGCTTCCCGCCGCTGCCGCCGCCGTCGAAACCTCGACTCCGCCGCTGACGCGCCGACGAGGAGCACATCCGCAGCCGCGCAAGGAGGTGAGGCACCCGCCGGCGTCGTTTGTTGTCGATTCCGTGCACCCCGTCGTCTTGGAGCCGTCGCCGGAGTTCGCCGCGCCGCACCGAGCCGCGCCGCCGCGTGGAGCGTCGTCGCCGTTGCGACCTAGCCGTCCGCGCGGCCCTAGTTGGGTTCCCCGTCGTCCGCGCTACGTTTTGATGCCGCTTATGCACGAGGCCGAGCCCCCCCGCCGCAAGCCCGTGTGCGGCGCCGCCGCCCGCCACCCCTCGCCGCGGGTCGCCGTCGTCGGCCTCGCGCACCCCGCCGCCCGCCGCTTGCAAGCGACCCGAGCCGTCGGATCTAGATCCGACGCATCCCGCCGTTCCCGCCGCCCGCAAGCGACCACAGCCATCAGATCTAGATCCAATGGATCTGGATCGAGTTAACCCGGGTCAACAGGTCAACCCCACCGCTGGCGCTGGCAGTTTTGCAGAAAAACCCCTGAGCTTTTTGGTTTTTACAAAAATACCCTTCCACCTTAGAAGTTTCTTTACAGTTTAGCCCTTTTCTTTATTTTAGCCCAAAATCTTTTTAAATCTTTACAGTTTGGTCCCTACACCTTCCCTAAGCCATAACTTAGTCGTTTTAGCTCCGATTTTAGCGTTCTTTATGTCCACGCGTTCGTCTCGAAGCGTAGATTAGTTTTATTCTACTGTTTAGATCTGTTTGATCTGTTTGGTGACTGTTTCTTATTTATTCTTATTGTATGCTTGTATGTGATGATTGTGGACCGTAGAGAGCGATTCGTTCGAGGGATTTGAAGATCAAGTCGTGCAAGAGTTTGAGCAGCAAGGCTTGGTTGAAGGCAAGTATTCCTTGATGCATACCCACTTGTCCTACATGACATGCATTTAAATTCACTGTCTTTACTTTTCCGCTTGCATTAATTTGATGGGAACCTATTAAGGATCATGCCTAGATTTTTACTACCTTTACCTTGATACCGGGTTTACCAAATTAATCTTGTGGTACCTATTGCTTAGCATGCTCAACTAGGATTGGCATTAATCAACTTGGTTACTTTTATTCTATGTTCCGTTTGTGATCTTTTACTTTACAAGACCACCTTTAATATGTAATCGGAACATGGAGAACCACCCAGGAAAACAGTGCAACCACAAGAACTAATGGGCAATGGTCTTGGCTGAGTAATTAGGAACTTTAGCTTGGGATGGTCTTACCTGATAATGACAAGGGATCGGCGGTACTGTGGGGTATAGACTCGCTCTAGCAGGGGGTTGGGTGAGTTATTCTTTTATGGTGGGGTATCGACCTGCTAGGGGACTTTATACCTTGCTAACTGATCCGGACATTGTGGGTCATAACTTGCTAGGGAACCTTTGTAAAGGCCATGTAGCGTCCCTATGCAATCACACCTCAAAAGTGTGATATGGTGCCTTGCAAACACCGCATGGTTGGGTCCAAAGTTCTTCGGAGCTTTTACGCTGCTTGTGGGTAAAGATGTACAACCTCTGCAGAGTGTTAAACTAATCGATTAGCCGTGCTCACGGTCAAGAGCGGCCTGGACACTCACATGATTAAATATATGGAACTTTAATGTTTAATTGCTGTTCTATTCTTTATTTATGATGCTTATATCTTATTAATTGGGTTGGTATGAACTTACACTCTTTAGTAATCAGGTTGCTAATAAAACTTGACCGACTAAAATGCTAAAGTGCTTGAACCTTAGCCATCCACCATATGGCCTTGCATATTATGTTGTTCTCTCTTGCTGAGTACGATATGTGCTCACGCTTGTTTATTCTCTTGCATCTTCAATACCCGGAATTGCTGCTCAGACTGGGAGAACTTTGAAGATATTCCAGGAGATTTCCAGGAGTTCTAGGTGTGCGTAGTCTTCGGTCGGTACCGCCCGTGGAGGCATTTTGTCCGTCGCGAGAACTCGTTTATTTAAGATTCGATTAAGACTATGGTTTGTAATAACTATTTATTCGTGTGGCACTGATTTTGGTATTCATAATGTCTAAGCGTGTGTGTAACTTGATCCTGGCGCACACGTGATCAATGCATTCGGTTTTGCCTTTAAAACTGGGTGTGACAGAGTGGTATCAGAGCTGTGTTGACTGTAGGAACGCTAGCCTAGATAGAAATGGTTGAACTAAGGATTTTATACTTATAGAAGCTTTCTCTTACATGCTTTCTTTATTCTTATTAACCTTATTCTTGCCTTTTTGCCTTACTCTTGAGCTATCTGCATTCTTTACCTTGTGCTTGCTTTAGCTCTCATCCTTTTGTCTTACCATCTTTCTCATTCTGCACTACACTACAGATGGTTCGCAGTTTGAAGACCTCTCAGGCTGGAGCAGTCCATCAGTATGCTCCACAGGAACAGTACAATGACTTGCATGATGGAGACACCGATGAGGAGATTGAGATGGAGCCTGCACCTATGGTCTTCCCTAACCTTATCATGGTGCCTGATGATGAGGAGGATCCAGAGGAGATGATTCCAGAGGAGGATGAGCTAGCTGAACAACCAAAC
Organism: Cenchrus americanus; assembly: GCA_947561735.1. Taxonomy (NCBI): domain Eukaryota; kingdom Viridiplantae; phylum Streptophyta; class Magnoliopsida; order Poales; family Poaceae; genus Cenchrus; species Cenchrus americanus. Next base: position 22,284,210 of record OX387241.1, on the reverse strand, counting down.
CTAGAGGAGCAAGCGCCAGGAGAAGATGAGGATCACCTTGATCAAGAGATGGAGGAAGAAGAACAAGAGCAAGAGGAGGAAGCTGAGGAAGCAATCTGGGAAGTGTACCACTACAGAGCTGATGGAGTAGGCATTCCCATGGCAGACCACCTGAGAGCGATGGTACTCCGGTTGGGCTATGATAAGGCCCCTGTCTACCATTGTGAGCTATGGACTCATCCGTGGTTCGAGCCCCATTGGGAAGTTGCTGCCATCTTGGAGGAGTACATTCCATGCCGTGGAGTGAAGGAGATGTCCAAGCATCATGATGTGGCTCACAGGACTACTATGGATGCTGGGATAGCAGAGTCAGCTCGGAGGGCGCTCTATGTGCTCTCTCACAAGGAGCGTGACAGGTTGGAGGATACCCACTGCCGCTACACACCTTTCGGAGCAAGTGGGGAAGCCAAGACTTACATCACCCCAACACCAGCCTATGAAGGAACGTCGAACAATATCCGAGTCTACTTGAAGCCGTGAACACCGCATTGGATGATGCCAACAACACTCTATATGCAGCACGGCAGCAGATTTTCACCCCGGAGACGCGAGAGGCGTGCCTTAGAAGCCGCACTTCGGAACGAGGGGAGCGAGCCGAAGCCCATGAAGCCACGGAAGGATGTACCTCCCCGTCGCCCAAGAGGCCACACTACGACTCCCCCCGACGCATGCACCGATGCCATGGCAGAAGATAGTCCTTAGGTTTAAGTTAAGAATAGGATCTCTTTGTAATCATTAGTAGACGATCGGTAAAGTGTGTTTAGTTTAGAGGTGTGGTTGAATGCTTGGTTTTGTGCTTAATGTATGAGTTGGATTTTTGTTTGAGTGCAATGTGTTGTGGAGTGATGACCACAACGACATTGGTTTAGTAGTAAGTTTGTGGGGGTTAACTTTCAGTCTCAATCAATTATCTATCTTAATTCTTTTGTCCCTTTAAGTTTTTCCCTTAATGCAAATCCGAGATCCCTAAATCTGTTCGCGCAGCTTTCTGAGTCAGCTACACTATTTTAATTTTATCTCGAGCTACAGAACTCCGATTGCAGTAAAACCAATTGGGAAAGTTCAAGAATTTCGTGACTGATTTTCTGTGAAAAATTCAGAATATTTGGATGGATAATCAGAGAGTTATGACTGAAACATTACAGCCTCACGAATCTGTTAAACACTGCTGACCTACCTGACTTGTTTATTTTATAACCAGAGTTACACAACTCCGATTGAGGTGATTCCAGTTGTAGTAGTTTAGTAATTGCATTACCTTTTAACAGTCCAAAATCCATAATTTTTGGTTACCCGCACTGAGAGCTATGCCTGATTGTTTGGAGTCAACAGAATCTGTCTTATCTTAATATCATTGCTATCTTATCTTTCCGAGTTTAACCCTTGGTGCAATCATCTAAAATAATGTCCCTAGCACTCAGATGGTGAATACCAGGTCAGGATCAGGTGTTGATCAACCAGCAGGAAGAGCACCCCAGCCAGTACAAATGGATCCCGCTATGCAGCAGTTCCTGGAGGCACAGACTCAGCTCCTCCAGAATTCGACCAACACCGTGACAAACTTGCAAGCCCAGGTCAACAACCCAACGGTGCCGCCACCAGCGCCTCGCAACAAGCACTGGGAGTTCATGAGTCATCACCCTCCTGTGTTCACTCATGCCGCTGATCCACTTGAAGCTGAAGATTGGCTGAAGACAGTGCTAAAGATGCTCACTACCTGTCAGTGTGACGACAGAGAGAAGGTCCTGTATGCTGCAGGACGACTTCAAGGATCTGCAACCGCTTGGTGGGATGCGTATTCTGCCGCTCATGCCACCCCAGACACCATCACCTGGGAGGAGTTTACCACCAACTTCAGGAGCCATCACATACCCTCTGGAGTCATGAAGATCAAGAAGAAGGAGTTCCTCTCTCTAAAGCAGGGAGAAATGTCAGTGGCTGAGTACAGAGACAAGTTCACTGAGTTGTCTCGCTATGCCGCTGAGGAGGTTGCTGAAGACAGGAAGAAGCAGGAGCTGTTCCTGGATGGGTTAGCTGGTTCATTGCAGTACCAGCTGATGTCCTACCCTTTCCCTAACTTTCAGCAGCTAGTTGATGCCGCCATCCGCTTGGAGCACAAGCGCAAGGAGCTCGGAGAGTAGAAGAGGAAGGCCGCCAGCTCTGGGCAGTTTGGGAGTGCGTCTCGCCCGCGCTTCAACCCATCGCCGAACACCCCGTTCCGCTTTGGGGGACCGGGTGGAAACTTTGGGCGGCGGCAGGTCCCGGCGTCCTCGCTCGGCAGTTCCGGCCAGCCTCGGTCGCTCGGCCGGTTTCGCCGTCCCGTTCCTCGGACTCCCCGCCCGGTTCCCAAAGATAGTCGGCAGAGAGCTCCAGTTGGCACACCTGTAAGGTCCGTGGCACCGCCTAATCCGGCCACCACTACTTGCTTCAAGTGCGGAGAGCTTGGTCACTATGCCAATGCTTGCCCAAAGAGGAACCCTCCACACACCCCTGTGCAGAACCAGCAGCAGACAAGGAGCGGAAGCCAAACCCCGCAGTCTAACAAAGGACAACAGAGCTATGCACGAGGCAAGGCGATGCATGTTGATGCTGAAGTCGCTCAGGAGAACCCCTGAGTAGTGCTCGGTATGTTTCTAGTCTGCTCTACTCCTGCCTTAGTTTTGTTTGATTCTGGAGCATCCCATTCTTTCATTACGTCACAGTTCGTAGCTCAACATAATATACCCATCAGTCCCATGTCTCGCCACATGTTAGTTACCTCACCTGGGGGAGAATTGAAAGCCATATATAAATGTGATAATGTCCATCTCAAGATTGTGGGCAGAGATTTCCGTGCCAATCTTATAATCTTGGATTCGAAGGGGATTGATGTGATACTGGGAATGGGATGGTTGACCGCGTGTGATGCGGTGATACAGTGTGCTAAGAGATCAATCCATCTTACAAGTCCAACTGGTGAAAGGTTTGAGTTTGCAGCAGATCCCGCACCATCAAACACCAGTGCCGTGAATAAGCTTGATGGAGCAGCCTTGGAAGATATACGAGTAGTGTGTGATTATCCTGATGTGTTTCCCGAGGAGTTGCCAGGTATGCCCCCTGACCGAGATGTTGAGTTCGTTATTGATCTTTTACCTGGTACTGCTCCTATCTCTAAGCGCCCATATAGAATGTCTAGTGACCAGTTACAAGAACTTAAAGCTCAGATTAAAGAATTAATGGGTAAAGGGTTCATACGTGCTAGTTCATCACCTTGGGGAGCACCCGTTATCTTTGTGGGTAAGAAAGATGGCACACAGAGGATGTGTGTTGATTACAGGTCTCTTAATGATGTTACCATCAAGAACAATTATCCCCTGCCACGTATTGAAGATTTGTTTGATCAGATGAGAGGAGCTAAAGTGTTTTCTAAGATCGATCTGCGATCTGGTTATCATCAGTTGAAGATTAGGCCTTCGGATATTCCTAAGACAAGCTTTTACTACCGGGTACGGACTTTATGAGTACACGGTTATGTCTTTTGGGTTAACCAATGCACCCGCATACTTCATGTACTTGATGAACAAGATCTTTATGGAGTATCTGGACAAGTTCGTTGTGGTATTCATTGATGACATTTTGATCTACTCCAAGAATGAGGAAGAGCATGAGGAGCATTTGAGGCTTGTGTTGCAGAAGCTGAGAGAGCATGAGTTATATGCAAAGTTCAGCAAGTGTGAGTTTTGGCTCAAGGAAGTGTCTTTTCTAGGTCATTCACCAACGGAGGTATTGCGGTAGATCCCAGCAAGGTCAGTGATGTATTGAAGTGGGAAGCCCCTTGTACAGTGTCTGAGATCAGGAGTTTTCTTGGACTTGCTGGTTACTATCGCCGGTTTATTGAAGGATTCTCCAAGATTGTGAAGCCTCTCACTACATTGCTAGAAAAGGACAGGGAGTTCAAATGGACTAGTGCATGTCAGTCCAGTTTTGAAGAATTAAAGAAGCGGTTAACCACAGCACCTGTTCTAGTAATGCCTGATCTACGGAAGAGCTTTGACATTTATTGTGATGCATCTCGACAAGGTCTAGGATGTGTGTTGATGCAAGAAGGTCACGTTATAGCCTATGCATCTCGTCAATTGAGGAAGCATGAACTACCCTACGCATGATCTTGAGTTAGCAGCAGTGGTTCATGCATTGAAGATTTGGAGACACTACATTATAGGAACTAAGTGTCAGATCTATACGGATCACAAGAGTCTGAAGTATATCTTCACTCAAAAGGATCTCAATCTAAGACAGCGTCGTTGGTTAGAGTTGATCAAAGACTACGATCTGGAGATTCACTATCATCCTGGTAAAGCGAATCTGGTTGCTGATGCTTTGAGTCGGAAGGGCCACACTAACATGGTTATGATTATTCAGTTTCCTGATGAGTTGGTAAAAGAGTTTGAAAGGCTCAACTTGAAAGTGGTTGCACATGCAGAAGGAGTGACTTTGGAAGTGCAGTCCACTCTGGAGCAAGAGATACGTAAGTGGCAGCTAGAGGATGCTGGGATACAGAAAATCAAGGAGAGTATGCAACAAGGAGAAGCCCCGGATTTCACGAGAAGATGAGCGAGGGAACCGTGTGGTTTAAGAACCGGTTGTGTGTACCGAGATAGGAGATCTCGGAGAGACTATCTTGAGAGAAGCTCACGACTCGGCTTACTCTATCCATCCGAGCGGTACTAAGATGTACCGGGATCTCAAGCGAGAGGTATTGGTGGTACGGTATGAAGAGAGATGTGGCCGCACATGTGGCTTTGTGTGACACTTGCCACCGAGTTAAGGCCGAACATCGAGACCCGCCGGTTTGCTTCAACCATTGAAGGTGCTCGAGTGGAAGTGGGAAGAGATCGGAATGGACTTCATAGTGGGTTTATCCCGAACCCGAGATGGTTATGATTCGATTTGGGTTATTGTGGATCGTTTGACCAAGGTAGCTCACTTCATTCCGGTGAAAACTACGTATACAGGAGCTAAGTTGGCAGAGCTATACATGTCTAGGATTGTGTGTTTGCATGGTGTACCGAAGAAGATCGTGTCAGACAGAGGTACTCAGTTTACTTCTCGTTTCTGGGGAAGTTGCATGAGTCTCTGGATACTAAGCTAAATTTTAGCTCAGCTTATCATCCACAGACAGATGGACAGACAGAGAGAACCAATCAGATCCTAGAAGACATGCTGAGAGCATGTGCGCTTAAGCATGGTGGTAGTTGGGATAAGAGCTTGCCATATGCTGAGTTCTCTTATAACAACGGCTACCAAGCCGGTCTCAAAATGTCACCCTTTGAGGCCCCGTATGGAAGGAAGTGTAGAACCCCGTTATCTTGGGAGTGAGACAGGCGAAAGGCAGTTATTTGGGGCAGATATCATCAGAGAAGCGGAGAAACAAGTTCAGATCATCAGAGAAAATTTAAGGATTGCTCAGTCTAGACAGAAAAGTTATGCAGATGGCAAACGTAGGGAGGTGGTCTTTCAAGAAGGAGACTATGTGTACTTAAAGGTGTCACCTATCAGAGGTTTGCGTCGATTCAGAGTTAAAGGAAAATTGTCACCTCGGTTTATTGGACCTTTCAAGATCCTTGAGAGAGTGGGAGAAGTGGCTTATAGGTTGGAGTTGCCGGTCCAACCGGGCTGATGTGCATGATGTATTCCATATCTCTCAGTTGAAGAAGGGTTTTGGTCCTCATGACAAGGAGCCGTTACCCTTGGATGATCTAAATGTTAAAGAGGATCTCACTATTGTTGAACACCCCATTCGGATATTGGAAACTATGACAAGGGTCACCAGGAATAGCGTGATTAAGATGTGCAAAGTACAGTGGAGTAACCATGCAGAGGATGAGGCAACATGGGAAAGAGAGGATGAGCTGAAAGCAGAGTTTCCAGATCTTTTTCCCAATCTGCCCGAATCTCGAGGATGAGATTCTTCTTAAGGGGGGTAGGATTTGTAACACCCTACTTTTACTAAAACTTTGGCTTTATTAAAATTTGCTAGAAACCTTTAATTGCTTAAGGAACATAAGATTGCTTTATTTCTTTTTTAGGCATTTAAAACCTTTTCTAAAATAAGGTCAATGAAATATAGGAATTTATTGTTGCATACATGCTGGAGCATTTCTTTTGGTTGCTGGAATTCAAATTTAGATTTGAATTCTATTTTTGTTTGAATCTTTTTCAAACCCAAACCTTAATTCCTAAACCCCTAAATTCCAAACCCCTTACCCTATCCCTTTCCGGCGCCCGTCGGCCTTCGGCCCGGCCCGGCCCGCGCGGCCCGCTAGCATGCGCGCGCGCGCGCCCGACAGCCCGCAAGCCGCCCCCGCCCGCGCGCGCCCACCGACCCGCGTGGCCCGGGTGTCATCCCCTACCCCGCAACCGTCCCCCGCCCGACTCCGTCGCCGCCGCCGCTCGAGTCCGACCGGTGCACGCGCCCCCGTGCGTGGCCCGCACGCCAAGGCGTCCGCCGGACTACTTAAGGCACGCCGCCGCCCTTGGACGCCCTACCCGAGCCGTCCAAGCCAACCCGCCGTCTTGCGCGCGCGCCGAAACCCTAACCCTAGCTTCCCGCCTCCGCCGCCGTCGAAACCCGTTGACGGTGTATTTTGGTGCACCTAGCATGTTCATTACACTTTGGTTTGGATTTGATTATTGAACTAACCCGCCACTAGGCATGCTAATCATATAACAAGTTCATCTTTGTGCATGCATTTGGAAGTGTTGTGTTTATGTAGGAAATCATGGACATAAAGGACGGATTCGCAATAAGTTCAAGGAGCATTCATGGAGTCTTGTTCGTGTTCATGAGTTCGCTGAAATTACTTCCAATGGTGGTGAGGACCGAAGTGTTACGAGGAACACCCCCGGGGATTGAAGCGTAAAAGATCAAACTTCATGCAAAGAGAGCCTTCATCTTGATCGCGAGGATAACGGCGTCAAAATCATCCAAGTGGAGGGGGGCGAAGTAGATAAGTGCACGAGGACCCACGGAGCAAAAAGGGCGACCGAACCGGGCCGAAACCGGGCACGGGCCGGCCGGCCCGGTCGGATCGGCCCGGCCCACTTCGGGCACCGGTTCGGTCCCGTCTTCCTTGCCCTCGAAGGATCTTCGACCCTAAAACCCCCGACGCGCCGCCAACGGACGGAGAGGAGTTTATTCGCACCCGAAGGCCATCTACAAACTAGAGAGAGAGAGGAGGAGGATCTCCGGTGGAGATCAACCACCTCGAAGGAAGCACCCTCTCGTGGAGAAGGAGGAAGACACCGGCGGAAGGGAAACCATGATCAACGGTGCCATGATCAAGCACCTTGATGGGGTAATCTTCTCATTCGTCCATGGGTTGTAATCGATCGTGAGATGTAATCGCACTTTGTCGGATTTTCTATCTATCATCTTGTGTTGAATATACTTTAATGCTTAAAGGTTAGCTACCATGCCGTAGAGGGAGTACGAGCTCCAATGCTTCCTTGGATCCATTCAATACGCCGTGGCCATCAAAGGTCTAGTCATGAATACCTTCGCGTAGTGACGATACGAGAGGAGGGAAAGGGCGAAACCGTGGTCACAACCCCGATAGATTAGATTGGTTTTTCATGTCTTTAAGCGATTGCATGCTCTAGTATCGTAGACCCGTGGGCGAGTGTCTTCTCTCTTGATCGTTTATCATTCTCTCTAGTGAGTTTAGTTGTTTTTCTAGTATAATAGTAGTTAGGGTTTTAGTAGCTAGTGTGTCGTTGTTGATCGAACGCTTGTAATCCCCTTGCTCCGCGGATTGACAAGAACCTTGGGAATCCCGTGGTGAAAAAGGTGTGGGGTCCGTACGCTTGCGGATCGTAGAGGGATACGTCTTTTATCCGTCAACAAGCCCCCTTTTTCTGGCGCCGTTGCCGGGGAGCAAGTTAGTTTACATCGTTTGATTTGCATCTAACTTAGTTTTATATTTTAGTTTATCTTTTATTCGCTATATCTAACATTTATTATCGAAAAACACTTGTTTCTTTTTGTTTTTGTTTTTATCTTATTGTCTAGATGGAGTTCGTTAATCAACCCGTGGAAGAACCGGAGAAATCATTAAGGGATTACGCTAGCCCTCGATGTGAAGACATAAAGGTACAAGAGTCGGATTCGAAGCTCGAAGCGACCAAGTATGAAATTAAATCCAAGATCATGAAGATGGTGGCGGAAAACCCATTTGAAGGGATGGTTACGGAGAACCCATATAGACACATAAGGGATTTCACGACAATATGCAACACGGTGCGTCAAGAAGGAGTTCCCGATGAATGGTTCAAATGGAATCTCTTTCCCTACTCACTTGCCGGCAAGGCAAAGACATGGTATTCGGTTGCGTCCTTTGAAGTTGAAGGCAATTGGAACAAGTTGACAAAGAAGTTTTGCGAGAAGTTCTTTCCAATGAGCAAGGTTCAACATCTAAGGAGGCAAGTGATCAATTTTATGCAAGGAGAAGAGGAAGGGATAGACCAAGCCTGGGATAGGTTTAATGAATTAATAGAACAAGGACCAAAACTCGGCTTCACCGGTGACGTACTCTTGCATACATTTTTCTTTTCCCTAACCCCTAGTTGCATGCGACACGTCGAAATGTGTGCAGGTGGGGATCTCATGGAGAAAACACTCACGGAAGCCGCCCAACTTCTACAAAAAGTTAGCAAAGCGGCTGCCATGCGAAGAGATTGGGAAACAAGACTTGCGGAAGAGCCGGAATTTAATTCAAGGAAGAAAAAGCTTGCTGATTTTTCTAAAGAGGCAACCCGGAAGTCACAAAAGAGGAGCCAATCATGGAGAAGCTTGAACAAGGACACATCAAGTCAAGAACTATACCAAACGTCGACTTCGCCGCACCAAATGAGACGAACAAGAGAAGCATGTCAAGCGCGAAGCCACTAAGGGAGTTCGAGCCAATGGATTGGGTTCCTATTGATTACGGAGAAGTATTCGACAAGAGAAGACCGTTCCCTAATCAAAAGGGAATGGCAAGAGCATTGGAAGTCGATTTCCCACCGGAGAGGAAAGCTGAAAATTCATACGACCTCGAAACCACCGGTGAGATTTTTGAAAAGCTCTTTGGAGATGATGTGGTGGATCCGGAACATATTGCCGAGGTGAAGAGGATCATGGGGATCAAGCCCGAAGCATCACCATACGCTCGCCTTGCTGAAATTTATTCGATCGGATCCGAAGAAGAAGAGAAGATGACGCCGCACTTGAGTTGCGAGATCAACGGAGTTCAATGCAAAGCCTTATGCGACATCGGAGCCCAAGTAAGTGTTCTATCTTCTAAAATTTACGATAAAGTTCAATACCACAACCTAGACTTAGCTCCAACATCAACGAAATTAATTATGGGAGATGGTAGAACTATCAAACCTCTAGGTATTGCTTGCAACATGAAAGTAAAAATCTCTAGAAACTACATACCAACCGATTTCTTTGTTATCGATGCTTACCATGGTAATTCTGATCACATAATCTTAGGTAGGCCTTTTCTTAAGTTGGTTGATGCCGTGTTAGATGCGGAGAAGGCAAAGTAACAATGAACCTTAATGGAACAAAGTACACATATAACTTTCTTCGTGCTTCTAAACACCTTACTCCTTTTCCTCCCGAAGATGAAGAAATAGAAGAGATAGATAGTCTTTGTTTTGTTGAAACCCTTAGAGACCCGCTGCAAAGAGCGATGGAGAATCAAATTAGTAATCAACAAGATGAAGAACTAGAGGAAGCAACAAAAGGCTTGGAGCCGCATGATGGTAGCGTGGAGGAAGAAAAGTTCGAAGACATAGGAGAAATCAAACCCGAGGAGCCACAAGTGCCCGAAGTAGACCTTAAACCTTTGCCCAAGGGATTAAAATATGAATTTTTGGGCCCAGACAAAACTTATCCAGTCATTGTGAGCGACGAGTTGAGCCCCGAAGAAAATGAAGCGTTGCTGATTTTATTAAAAAAACATAGGAAGGTGATTGGATATTCAATTAACGATCTCAAAGGTATTAGCCCAGCCTTTTGCACTCATCGTATACCAATGGAAGACCAATGTAAGCCCGTAGTGGACCACCAAAGGAGGCTAACCCATGCCATGCGAGAGGTAGTAAAGAAAGAGGTTATCAAGTTACTTGATGCCGGAATCATCTACCCGGTTCCACATAGCGAATGGGTGAGCCCGGACATTGTGTACCGAAGAAAGGAGGTTTGACCGTGGTGAAGAATGAGAAGAATGAATTAATACCGCAAAGAACCGTGACCGGGTGGCGGATGTGTATTGATTACCGTAAGCTTAACAAAGCGACGAAGAAAGATCACTTCCCCCTACCGTTCATAGACGAGATGCTCGAGAGGTTAGCAAACCACGCTTATTTTTGCTTTCTCGATGGATACTCGGGGTTCATGCAAATTCCCATTCACCCGAAGATCAACATAAGACAACATTTACGTGTCCTTACGGAACGTTTGCATATAGGAGGATGCCCTTCGGCCTATGCAACGCTCCGGCCTCTTTTCAACGTTGCATGATGGCCGTGTTCTCGGAATTCATCGAAGAAATTGTTGAAGTGTTTATGGATGATTTTTCCGTTTACGGGAAGACGTTCGTGGATTGCTTAGCAAACTTAGAAAAGGTCCTTACAAGGTGTGCGGAGGTAGATTTGGTTTTAAATTGGGAAAAGTGCCACTTCATGGTTAAGCAAGGCATAGTGCTCGGACATGTTATATCCGAGAGAGGAATTGAAGTGGACAAGGCTAAGGTAGAGACGGTTGAGCAACTCCCACCTCCTACGGATGTTAAGTCCTTAAGGAGCTTTCTAGGCCATGCCGGATTCTATAGAAGATTTATAAAGGACTTCTCGAAGATCACTAAGCCTTTAACACACCTTCTTCAAAAGGATGTGGCTTTCGACTTTGATGAGAAGTGCCTAGCGGCATTCCGGACCTTGAAAAATGCGTTGGTGAGTGCTCCCATCATCCAACCTCCGGATTGGAGCCAACCTTTCGAGATCATGTGTGACGCAAGTGACTACGCCGTAGGCGCGGTCTTGGGACAAAGAAAGGAAGGCCGAGTTCACGCCGTTTACTACGCTAGCAAAACTCTTAGTGGGGCACAATTAAATTACGCTACTACGGAAAAAGAATTGCTAGCGGTGGTATTCGCTTTCGAAAAATTCAGATCCTACATCGTGAACTCGAAAGTCATTGTTTACACCGATCACGCGGCTATAAAGTATCTCTTGGCTAAGAAGGAAGCTAAACCTCGTTTGATTCGTTGGATCCTTCTTCTCCAAGAGTTCGATGTTGAAATTCGTGATAAAAAGGGGGGTGGAAAATGTTGTGGCCGATCATTTGTCTAGGATGAATCGTGGGCAAGATGATAAAGAGCCCATAGAAGATAAGATGAGAGATGACCACCTCTATAGAGTGCTTGATAAAGATACTTGGATGATTGACATCATTCGAGCAATTCGAAAGATGCCCCTCGATCATCTAGACAAAAACACTCAAAGGAAGATAATTTCTGAAAGTAAGAAATATTTTTGGGATGCACCATACCTCTTCAAGCTTGGCAATGATGGAGTGATGAGAAGATGCGTGCCAAAAGAAGAGAGGCTTGAGATTCTAAGGAAGTGCCACTCGGCGGAGTACGGTGGGCACTATAGCCATTTTCGAACCGAAGCCAAAGTATGGTCGAGCGGATTCTATTGGCCGGAGATGCATGAAGATACTAAAAGATATGTTGCGTCATGCCCCGAATGCCAAAGAACCGGAAACATCTCTCAAAGAAATTCTATGCCTTTGAAATACAACTTGCAAGTCGACATATTCGATGTATGGGGCATAGACTTCATGGGGCCTTTTAAAAACTCATTTGGATTCGAGTATATACTTGTTATGGTCGATTACGTATCCAAGTGGGTAGAGGCTATACCATGTCGTAAAGCTTCCACGGAGGAGTCCATCACTATGATCAAGAACGTGATTTTTCCCCGTTTCGGTACACCGAGAATCTTGATAAGTGATGGAGGAACTCATTTCACCGGGAAGAACTTCAAAAAGTGCTTGTCCAAGTTGGGAATTGAGCATAGGGTCTCCACGGCCTATCACCCACAAACCAACGGACAAGCGGAGACGTCAAATAGGCAATTAAAAAGCATACTCAACAAGACCATAGAGAAGGGAGGCAAGGATTGGTCAAAGAAATTAGACGGAGCTTTATGGGCTTATCGAACGGCGTTTAAAACACCGATAGGTATGACCCCCTATCAATTCGTCTATGGAAAAGCTTGCCACCTTCCGGTTGAGTTAGAACATAAAGCCTATTGGGCGATTAAAGAAATGAACCTTGATCTCGATGCCGCGGTGGTGAAACGGAGAATTCAAATAAGCGAGCTAGAGGAGTTGAGGTTGAAAGCTTATGAAAACGCAAGCATATACAAGGAGAGAATCAAAAGGTGGTACGATAAAAGATTGAAGAAAAAAGAATTTAAAGAAGGAGATAAGGTCCTCCTCTACAATTCGAGGTTTAAAACCTTCGGAAAGGGGAAATTGCAAAGCAAGTGGGACGGACCTTATGTTGTGCATTCGGTGTTCTCCAACGGAGCGGTAACCATTATGGATATAAACGGCGATCAATTTGTGGTGAATGGACAGCGGCTTAAGGTTTACTACGAACCCGACATCGTGCCCGTTCATCATGTTGACGTCTTTACCATGGAGGAAGAGCCCGAACGTCCCGCCTAGGACGAAAAACAAGGCACCAACTTCGTAAATAATTTTTCTTTTAGCTTTTCGGGAGTTTTTCGCGAAGATTAACCGGGCCAACTTTTTCCCACGGGCCGAGGACGAAAAAAAAAATAGGGCGGTGTGCAAAAAAGCGGACCGCCCGGCCCCCGAGGGGGGTGGGCCGGCCGGCCCAAGTAGGATCGGCCTGTGTGGGGCCCGACGCCCGATGTCCCCGAATTTCGCCCGAATTGCTCCTTTTTGACTTCCTTGTTTGGTCGGAAAATTTTAAGGGAAGTGTAAAAAAGGAAAATAAGGTTCCCGGTGGCTTTTCTCTCGGGACTATATATTTGGCCGAATTGGGAGCTCGAGAATCAATCCTTTCGAGCAATGTGTTGCACCCTTGTAGCAGCCATTGAGCCTCCAAAAAGCTTAGAGTTGAAGGTAGAAGCCAAGAAGCCATCGATGGAGGAGGCGATGCGATGCGAGGTCAAGCTACCCGTCAAGAGGACCGCACGTATCCGTTGCGGAGGACGTGTCCCGACCGGAGCTCTTGCATCTCGCAACCCCGTCAAAGGAGAGAAGGTCCCTACACCCGTTCGAAGGTCGGCACGTCTCCAAGGCATCAAGCGTAAGGATTACAAGGAGGTGTCGCCGGAGCCTAAGGAATATGGGGATAGCGACTACTCCGACGATCGTAGCCCGAGCTCGTGGGCGGCCGCCGGTAGAGATGATGATGATTGGGATGAGCATCCTTATGAAAGGACTCCCGAAGGCCCCAACGGCGACGGCAACGGCGGTGGCGAAGGCGACAACAATGGAGGTGGCGACGACGGTGGTGACAACGGTGGAGATTATGGCGACGACGACCCCTTCGGATTGCATCCGGTGTGTTGTCGATTTTGCCGTCAATCCATCGCAGCTCTCTATGCGTCGGCCGACGAATGTCTTCAAACCATGGAAGCGATGAAGCGGCGTATGGAGGACTTGGAGCGCGTAGTTGAAGATGACTACAAGTTCCTTAACCGTAACGTGCGCAAGCTTTTTGGCATGGTTGGAAACATGAGAGGCAAGTGGTGCAAAGCTTGCTCGAAGTACCATTAGATCTAGTTTTCCCCTTTGGTTTTTGTAAGATACGACGAGGACGTCGTATGTTTTAAGTGTGGGGGAGAGCTAGATCGCTAGCCTTAGCTTTTGAACTTCAAATTTAGGCTCGGTTTAATCTTCGTGTGAGAGTCTTAGCGTTTTAATGAGTTTTTAGTTTTTGAGTCTCGTTTTAAAATTTTTGCAAGTGTCTTAAATTAGTGTTGAGTCAAGAAAACCAAATAAAAAGAGTCTTATATATATCTTTGTGTTTTATATATTGTTTATCTTTATTTACTTGTTTGTCTAATCTTCGATTCTTGATATATGAATACAAGTATATGGTTTGAAAATCGTTTTCGTGGTGCTTAGTGGAATCGCTACTACTTAAAGTACCCATACCGCACTTCGATCTTGAGCTTCACATGCTAGTTGTGCTATGTTCGATGCTAAAAATTGGAGGATTTCAGTTCTGAAAATTATATTAAAACCCGTGTAATAAAGGTTAGCAAAATCTCTTTTTCCAAGTTGAGAGTATAAAAAAATTCCTATCCAAAGCCAAGTTTGTTTTTTTTCGCTCCACTATAAGTGTGATTAGCACGATGAGTTAGGCTAGGACCCTTCTCTCTTGGTGAGTTTTAATTTCAAGCAATGATCATGTCCTTGTGCTTATCTTTTGTTGCTAGCCTCGTCATTCATTCGGTAACATGTCTTTCACAACGGAAGTCATGTACATCGCCGAATTCCATACCCAAACCTATACACCTCTTTTGAACATCGTATTCCTTGAACACAACCTATTTTCAAAGTTTCGTCTCGTCTCTAGCATGATTTATTTAAAAAATTCAGATTGTATGCATGCGAGAAAAGGGAGAATTGAAAGCTTTGAAAAGTCGTCAAGAGAGAGAAAAATAAAGAGAAAAAGTATGTGTATGGAAAAGAAAGAAAGAAAGAAAGAAAGAAAAATCATATGTGAATGAAGAAAAAAAAAAGAGATGAGTTAGCAATGAAGATATGAGAGGGATGGATCAAGTGAAAGAAAAGAAAAATAATAAAGTGTAAGGAAGGATGTCACGTTGATTGTGAGACGAAACTTTTACTCTATTTCCAACCATGTGCAATCCGACAACGAGGACATCATTGGTGCCTTGAAGTCACAATTTTCTTTTGCCCTTGCACATGTCCACCATTCTAAATCTTCTCGTCCTTGATATCCCTACATATGGTTAATTCTCATGATCATTGGCTCGAAAGGTAGACAACCATTAGAGGAAGTTCTTAGTTTGACAATACTTGTGTTGATTGCGCTAGCCCTACCTATAGCTCCACTTTTACATGATATATGAGAGATTAATGGGAGGTGAGAGTTTTATAAAATTTGGTTAGGATAGACACTTCATAAGTGACTTGAGAGAGCTTGGAGAAAGGTTTTTGTCTAATACTTGTTGCAGGAATTTTTGTTTTGAAAACCATAAAAACCCTCCGATGGAAGCAAAGAAGTAAGTATGGCTGAAATTGAAAGCTTCGAGTGAAGAGTTTGAGTTGTGGGGTAAATCTTGACGTGGTAAAAATTCTAAACGCCCATGTTTATGTTTGATTAACATTACTTTGTGTTTATGTATTAATGATGAAGGGATTGACTAACTTGTGAAGAAGGATAAGTGGTACACGATTACACGCCTTGGACGAAGTTCTTTTACGAGTACTTGCTCGAGGACGAGCAAGAGCTAAGTGTGGGGGAGATGTTGACGGTGTATTTTGGTGCACCTAGCATGTTCATTACACTTTGGTTTGGATTTGATTATTGAACTAACCCGCCACTAGGCATGCTAATCATATAACAAGTTCATCTTTGTGCATGCATTTGGAAGTGTTGTGTTTATGTAGGAAATCATGGACATAAAGGACGGATTCGCAATAAGTTCAAGGAGCATTCATGGAGTCTTGTTCGTGTTCATGAGTTCGCTGAAATTACTTCCAATGGTGGTGAGGACCGAAGTGTTACGAGGAACACCCCCGGGGATTGAAGCGTAAAAGATCAAACTTCATGCAAAGAGAGCCTTCATCTTGATCGCGAGGATAACGGCGTCAAAATCATCCAAGTGGAGGGGGCGAAGTAGATAAGTGCACGAGGACCCACGGAGCAAAAAGGGCGACCGAACCGGGCCGAAACCGGGCCGGGCACGGGCCGGCCCGGCCCCGTCGGATCGGCCCAGCCCACTCCGGCACCGGTTCGGTCCCGTCTTCCTTGCCCTCGAAGGATCTTCGACCCTAAAACCCCCGACGCGCCGCCAACGGACGGAGAGGAGTTTATTCGCACCAGAAGGCCATCTACAAACTAGAGAGAGAGGAGGAGGATCTCCGGCCGGAGATCAACCACCTCGAAGGAAGCACCCTCTCGTGGAGAAGGAGGAAGACACGGCGGAAGGGAAACCATGATCAACGGTGCCATGATCAGCACCTTGATGGGGTAATCTTCTCATTCGTCCATGGGTTGTAATCGATCGTGAGATGTAATCGCACTTTGTCGGATTTTCTATCTATCATCTTGTGTTGAATATACTTTAATGCTTAAAGGTTAGCTACCATGCCGTAGAGGGAGTACGAGCTCCAATGCTTCCTTGGATCCATTCAATACGCCGTGGCCATCAAAGGTCTAGTCATGAATACCTTCGCGTAGTGACAAGTACGAGAGGAGGGAAAGGGCGAAACCGTGGTCACAACCCCGATAGATTAGATTGGTTTTTCATGTCTTTAAGCGATTGCATGCTCTAGTATCGTAGACCCGTGGGCGAGTGTCTTCTCTCTTGATCGTTTATCATTCTCTCTAGTGAGTTTAGTTGTTTTTCTAGTATAATAGTAGTTAGGGTTTTAGTAGCTAGTGTGTCGTTGTTGATCGAACGCTTGTAATCCCCTTGCTCCGCGGATTGACAAGAACCTTGGGAATCCCGTGGTGAAAAAGGTGTGGGGTCCGTACGCTTGCGGATCGTAGAGGGATACGTCTTTTATCCGTCAACAAAACCTCGACTCCGCCGCCGACGCGCCGTCGAGGAGCACATCCGAGCCGCGCAAGGAGGTGAGGCACCCGCCGGCGTCGTTTGTTGTCGATTCCGTGCACCCCGTCTTCTTGGAGCCGTCGCCGGAGTTCGCCGCCGCACCGAGCCGCGCCGCCGCGTGGAGCGTCGTCGCCGTTGCGACCTAGCCGTCCGCGCCGCCCTAGTTGGGTTCCCTTTCGTCCGCGCTACGTTTTGATGCCGCTTGTGCACGAGGCCGAGCCCCCCCGGCCGCAAGCCCGTGTGCGCCGCCGCCGCCCGCCGCCCCTCGCCGCCGGTCGCCATCGTCGGCCGCGCACCCCGCCGCCCGCCGCTTGCTCGCGACCCGAGCCGTCGGATCTAGATCCGACGCATCCCGTCGTCCCCGCCGCCCGCAAGCGACCGCAGCCATCAGATCTAGATCCAATGGATCTGGATCGAGTTAACCCGGGTCAACAGGTCAACCCCACCGCTGGCGCTGGCAGTTTTGCAGAAAAACCCCTGAGCTTTTTGGTTTTTACAAAAATACCCTTCCACCTTAGAAGTTTCTTTACAGTTTAGTCCTTTTTCTTTATTTTAGCCCAAAACCTTTTTAAATCTTTACAGTTTGGTCCCTACACCTTCCCTAAGCCATAACTTAGTCGTTTTAGCTCCGATTTTAGCGTTCTTTATGTCCACGCGTTCGTCTCGAAGCGTAGATTAGTTTTATGCTACTGTTTAGATCTGTTTGATCTGTTTGGTGACTGTTTCTTATTTATTCTTATTGTATGCTTGTATGTGATGATTGTGGACCGTAGAGAGCGATTCGTTCGAGGGATTTGAAGATCAAGTCGTGCAAGAGTTTGAGCAGCAAGGCTTGGTTGAAGGCAAGTATTCCTTGATGCATACCCACTTGTCCTACATAACATGCATTTAAATTCACTGTCTTTACTTTTCCGCTTGCATTAATTTGATGGGAACCTATTAAGGATCATGCCTAGATTTTTACTACCTTTACCTTGATACCGGGTTTACCAAATTAATCTTGTGGTAGCTATTGCTTAGCATGCTCAACTGGGATTGGCATTAATCAACTTGGTTACTTTTATTCTATGTTCCGTTTATGATCTTTTACTTTACAAGACCACCTTTAATATGTAATCAGAACATGGAGAACCACCCAAGAAAACAGTACAACCACAAGAACTAATGGGCAATGGTCTTGGCTGAGTAATTAGGAACTTTAGCTTGGGATGGTCTTACCTGATAAGGACAAGGGATCGGTGGTACTGTGGGGTATAGACTCGCTCTAGCAGGGGGTTGGGTGAGTTATTCTTTTATGGTGGGGTATCGACCTGCTAGGGGACTTTATACCTTGCTAACTGATCCGGACCTTGTGGGTCATAACTTGCTAGGGAACCTTTGTAAAGGCCATGTAGCGTCCCTATGCAATCACACCTCGGAAGTGTGATATGGTGCCTTGCAAACACCGCATGGTTGGGTCCAAAGTTCTTCGGAGCTTTTACGCTGCTTGTGGGTAAAGATGTACAACCTCTGCAGTGTTAAACTAATCGATTAGCCGTGCTCACGGTCAAGAGCGGCCTGGACACTCACATGATTAAATATATGGAACTTTAATGTTTAATTGCTGTTCTATTCTTTATTTATGATGCTTATATCTTATTAATTGGGTTGGTATGAACTTACACTCTTTAGTAATCAGGTTGCTAATAAAACTTGACCAACTAAAGTGCTAAAGTGCTTGAACCTTAGCCATCCACCATATGGCCTTGCATGTTATGTTGTTCTCTCTTGCTGAGTACGATATGTGCTCACGCTTGTTTATTCTCTTGCATCTTCAATACCCGGAATTGCTGCTCAGACTGGGAGAACTTTGAAGATATTCCAAGAGATTTCCAGGAGTTCTAGGTGTGCGTAGTCTTCAGTCAGCTGCTTGTGGAGGCATTTTGTCCGCTGCGAGAACTCGTTTATTTAAGATTCGTTTAAGACTATGGTTTGTAATAACTCTTTATTCGTGTGGCACTAATTTTGGTATTCATAATGTCTAAGCGTGTGTGTTACTTGATCCTGGCGCACACGTGATCAATGCATTCGGTTTTGCCTTTAAAACTGGGTTTGACACACCCCCTGTCTCCGGTCATATGCCTCGAGCAACCGGAGTCAATCAACCAAATGTTCTTCAAGTCTCCCACCTGAAATTCAAAAATGAGGACGTGAGCGAACAAACGACTCAACACTGGGGTTAGTACAAAAAGAGTAAAACCAGTGTCGAGCCATTTGATCGAAAGTGGGGTTAGCACACACAAAACCATCTTTCCTACCAGAACTACCACCACGAACACCACCTCGGTAACCACTCCGAGGAAACCAACCCTCGCTGCCTGGAGGAGGACTAAAACCACGAAAGAAGGCTCGTGGACCGTCCCTCCTTTCCTTCTCAAAGCTACGACTCCTCCCATCCCCGTAGTGAACTCGAGGGGGAGAATGCCTAGCAAACTTACCACCTGCTGACTCTCCAGACCAACCACCAGCAACACCACCTCCAAAACTGAAACCTCTCGACTCACCACCTAGAAAACCACTCCGCCCAAAATTCTGGGGGGGGAGGGGGGGTTGAACCTCCTAGCCAGGCCGGTCTAACCGCCCCCCTCTCGGGTAGGGCCGGTCTGACCGCCTAGCCAGGCCGGTCTGACCGCCCTCTCCAGAACAGCTCCTCGGCTGCGGGAACTCGCATCTCCCCGTGCCGGAACTCTTCTCACCACAGCTTTACCCCTGGGCAGTGGCATACGAGGCTTAAGTACACCATGGGAAGGGTTGTACCTATCCTTGTTCGCCCACTCCTTTGCCATCCTTTCACCTCGCTTCCTCTTGAAGCAAAACTCATCCTTGTGACCATCTCTCCCACAATAGCCACAAGGGAACCTCACAAGTTTGGGTTTAGGCTTGGATTGGGGCTGCTGACTTGGTTTCTCTCCACTCAACTTCTCCACCGGTTTCTCCTCACTAGCCTTCTCACTCTCCTTCCCAAAGAACACTTTCCCGGAAGTGCTCACAAACTTGATAGGCTTTTGGAGATCATTTGTGGGTGTAGGAAACACGGGTGGAGCTGGGGTTGTGTCTAGTCGGTTCCTAAGATGGTTAGGTTATGGAGGGAAATCATTCTTGTGGTGGGTTTTTGGTGGCTCTGGGATATTCTCTCCACTTCCCTCGCCATCCTTGTTTGCCCCAAGTCCCTCACCATCCTGCCTCTTAAATGCCTCGATCATCATCCTCAACTGAGGCTCATGACCAGACAACCAACCCATCAACTTTCTCAGCTCATCATTCTCATCCTGCAAACGATCAACATAATGTGCAAGTTCCAATTTTTTCAAAGCATGCATTTCACAGGTAGAGCATGATGTAGGCATGGGTTCCTTCTATTTAGCCTCAAGAGAACTAGTGTAAGCATGCATCTCATCAATTTTAGCATGTAAAACAGGGCAAGAAGTGCAAGCACCTAGCAAAACAGATCTAGATTTAAGCTCAGCCACTTCCACCCTAAGCACATCTAGTTCCTCACACTTGGAGGCATGCTTTTCTTTGAACGAAGCAAGATCAACAAGAAAGATGGAGCAATCAGCACAATCAAACTCATCCGAAACAACAGGGCTAGCCTTAAGGGAATCAATGTCAAGCTTGCTATCAAGCACCTGTGTTTCTAGCTCAGCCACTCTAGTCCTAGCATCCTCGAGTGAAGCTCTAAGCTCTTTTCTCATTTTCTTTGCCTCTCTAAGCATGTCATCACGATTATCAAGCAAAGTACCAAGCCGTTCATTCTCCTGGCGCAAGAAGGGAAGCTCATCACGCACCTCGTCGTCGGACTCAGAGTCCGAGTTGCTCTGTGTGCTCTTCTTGCTGCCGGAGCTCAGCGCCATGGTGCAGAAGCCGTCTCTAGCAAAGCAGCTCAGCCCACTCAGGTTCTTGGATGCCTTCTTGCCCCTGCGACGATCACCTTCGTCTTCACTGCTACTCGAGCTCGAGGTGGAGTACACGGAACTGGAGTCGACGTCGCTCGCACCAACCATCGCTCGGGCCTTGCCTCGGCTCTCCTTCTTCCTCGATCGTCGCTCGTCCTTGTGCTTGTTCTTGTACTTGCTCTTGTGGTCGCGCATCGACCGGTACTTGCCATCGTTCCTCGATTTGTACTTGCCATCTCCGGGCAGTCGGCGACGAAGTGTCCTGGCTTGCCGCACTGGAAGCATGTCCTCGTGTTCCTCCTCATGTTCACTTGGTTCTCGTGCAGCCTCTCGAACCGTCTCGTTAGGAGCGCCAGCTCGTCCTCTCCAAGCACATCGAACTCCTCATCTGGCATAGACATCAAAGAGGACAAAGAGAACATCCTAGTGGATGGGTTAGTGTTAGCTTTTCCCTTCGAACCACCAATGAGGGCGAGACTATGGGAATCAGTCAGACCCTCGAGCTTGGCAGTCATGCCCCTATCCACCTCAGCCGACTTGAGCTTCGAGAACAGCTCGTTCACCGTCAGAGTGTCATACTTCTCCGACTCCACAATGGCCTCAAACTTTCTGCCCCATATTGTATGATCCAAAGAGTGTAAGAGCTTGACAGCTCTATCATGATCATCGTACGGGAGCACGTCCACATTGGCCCTCATGTTGTTCACAACCACCGTGAACCTCTGAAACAAGGCATCGATGGACTCACCAGGGAGATGAGTGAAGTTCTCGTACTCTCTCCGGTAGGTCGCATACATCCGTACCTGAAGGTGGGCATTCCCAACATGAGCCTCCTTCAACACCGTCCAAATTCTACAAGCCAAGTGCTCGGTGTGTACCCGATCGAACTCAGGCTGACACAAAGCACGAAACAAGTAGTCGTCCGCCTTATTGTTGGCGTCGAATCTGTCCCTCGATCCTGGAGCGAGGAAGTCCATCGGCAGGACATAGCCTGTGTCCACCGTGACATCCCAAAGGATCTAACCCTTTCCGCGGAGGAACGCTCCCATCCGCTTACTCCACATCTGGTAGTTCTTGCCATCGAAGTGTGGAGGACCCGAACCCCGTTCCTGGTACGCCATGCTTGGATCTTAGACTGGTTAGAGTCAACAAAGACTCGAACCTGCTCTGATACCACTTGAAGGACCGATTAGGCGACCAGAGAGGGGGGGGGGGAGTGAATGGGAGCCGATAAAAATTCTTCTCGAGGGAGATTGAAACTCCGACAAGATGAACTCGCTCGGTCGGACCCCCAAAATCACACGCTCCGCACTTCTACCTTCCGTTTGCCAAAACCACATAGCCACTGGAGTGCTACTGGTCCTAGGAACAAACACTACTAGCAACCTCAACACACACGTACCCACGACAGCGGAAACAACTCGAAAGCCGGCTGTCCAGAGGGGGCGGTTAGACCAGGTATAGGGGGCGGTTAGACCGCCTCCACCAAGCAACCAAGAAATCCTCCGAAACACCTCTTCCGAGCACCAAAACGCACCACGGTTTCACCAACAAAGATCTCTGGTCAAAGCCATGCTAGCTACTAGAAAGTCTTGGCGAAAACAAAAACTCCACCCAGGGGCCTAGGGGTAGTTAGACCGGCTACGAGGGGCGGTCTAACCTCCTGTACCCAGCAACGAACTGCAAACAAGAACACCTAGCAAACTGCACGAGAACGACCCGAAATTTCACCCAGACGCTCCTCTGATCAAGGAGAACAAACTCACAGAGGAAAATCCAGCAAAACAAAACTCTGACCTGGAAGACCAAGGGCGGTTAGACCGCCCCCTCCAGGCGGTTAGACCGCCTCTCCCAGAAAACGAACCTACGGGTCAATCCTCAACTTCCTCGCTCCCGATCTCCCGAATCACTCCACGGATTGCAGTAAAACTTCGGGAATAGCTGGGTTACCTCCTGGGCAACTTCTACCTCAAAGGAATCGACCCAAATCTCTCACAATCAAAAGGAATCGAAGAAATCGCCTCTCTAGGTCAAGAACTCGCCCAACTCGAAAAACCATCAAATCGAGTCTGATTCAAGAGAGATTTGGGGGCAAAGTCACCAGCCAAAGAGGCACAAGATCCTCATAGGTGACACCCACCAAAAACCCCAAGAAATCGTTCTCAAAACACCGCCAACAAAGAGCTCCGAAAATCACCACAAAGAAGGACGGGAAAAACACTTCACCACCTTGAGGAACAACGCCGAACCATCTATACATACCATGAAGGTTCGTACAAGGTCTAGCTTGCCACCCAAACATCCATCCCTATCTCTAGATCTCACATGAAGCTCTCAAGCTAGTCCTAGGAATAACTAGGGAAAAAGGAGAACGGAAATGGAAAAACAAATGAGCTAGGGTTCCAAGAGTTGGCTGCCATCCATCCACTCAAGGAGTATATATGGAGGAACCCAAAAGACTAATCTACCCTTACCTAACAACTAGGGATACAAGCCCCTCAAGGGCGAATTTGGAAGTCTTCGTATTTTCTTCATCGGATGGATGCCCGGCGACCGCAACCTACTTAGCCTTGACGCAAGACTTGTGATCCCGACGCGTGTCCTCCGCTTCGAAGCATCTCGGCACCAGCGACCAGGGCGGTCAGACCGCCCCCCTGGGCGGTTAGACCGGCCCGGGCAATCTGACCAGCCCAGGCGGTCTGACCGCCCCTCCAGGGCGGTTGAACCGGCCTAGGTTGGCCACACTTCCTCGTCGAGTCTTCGGCCTCGGTTTTGTGGCTCAACCGAGTAACCCAGTGGTTTTCTGGTGAACCACTGCAAACCCCGCGAACTCGGTGTAGCCTCCGCCAATCTCCACTCATGACTTGGCTCCCACATAGTCCCTGCTCGACCTTGGTTTTGAGGCTCTACCAAGAAACCATCCACGACTTTATCTTGCTTGTTCATGCCACCATGCGGCCCGCACTTGACCCCCACCGGCCACCGGTCCCTCGAACAAAGCCTACTTGTCTTCTCCACACCTGGAGGCCTCACCGGCAACGACCTTTCGCGCTTGTTCTTCACCTGCACCAACACGAGTCAAGCCGCAACCTGCACCTGCAATACTTAGCCAAGAATCAGTCCACACAACGTTGTCAATCACTCATCACACAAGGAAGGGACCATCCACCGGTCCTCGAACCAGATGTGGTCCTCAAAGGGCTCCGAAAATCACCACAAAAAACAACCGGGAACAACACAACAAGGCCTTGAGGAACCACACCGAATCATCTATACATGCCACAAAGGTTCATACAAGGTCTAGCTTGCCGCCCGATCATCCAACCCTCTCAACAAGATCTCACCATGAAGCTCTCAAGCTAGTCCTATGGAAATCCTAAGAAAATAGGAAGGGAAAATAGGAAAGCAAATGAACTAGGGTTTCAAGGCTTGGCTGCCATCCTCTCACCTCTTGGGTTATATGGAGGCAACCGAAAGTCTAAAATACCCTTTCCTAATAACTAAGGATACAAGCCCCTCAAGGGCGGTTTTGGAAGTCTTCAAGCTTTCTCCATCGGACGGATGCCCGGCGACCGCACCCTGCGTAGCCTTGACGCAAGCCATGTGATCCCGACGCGTGTCCTCTGCTTCAAAGATTCCAGACTGTGTTGTTGCACACCGGTCAGAACGGTCAGACCCACCGGTCAGACCGGTCTGGCACTGCTGCAGCACCGTCTTCGGGTCTTCGGTCTTGGCTTTGTGGATCAACCAAGGAACCCAGTGGTTTTCTGGTGAACCACCGGAAACCCCGCGAACTCGGTGTAGCCTCCGCCAATCTCCACTCATGACTCGGCTCACACGTAGTCCCGCCTCGACCTTGGTTTTGAGGCTCAACCAAGAAACCGTCCCTGACTTCATCTTGCTGTTCATGCCACCATGCGGCCCGCACTTGACCCCGCTGGCCACCGGGTCCCTCGAACGAAGCCTACTTGTCTTCTCCACACCTGGAGGCCTCACTGGCGACGACCTTCCTCGCTTATTATTCACCTGCACCAACACCAGTCAAGTCGCAACCTGCACCTGCAATACTTAGCCAAGAATCAGTCCACACAACGTTGTTAATCACTCATCACACAAGGAAGCGACCATCCACCGGTCCTCGAACCACACATGGTCCTCAGGGACAAGGAGCTTCGTCCAACTCGGAGAGAAACTGACGACAAGGACCCACATGCAGAAGGGGCAAGGATCTAGAAGACTCGGGAACCAACACCGGGCGAAGGAGGCGACTGACTGGGCTGAAATGGGCCCAGGCCGGTCGGCCCAGCCCATTCCGGGGCCCAGTCAGCCTCCCTTTGACTCGTTGACGGTTAATAGTTGTATCAAAGTTCGTTTATGACTTGCAAGCGGACAAGTCTCCCCGTCGTAGTCAAGGGACCCTTCTTCCCTCGAGTGGTGAACCCAAGGTATCGAATCCGTGGAATAATGTGCAACGCAAGGATTCAATCTAGTAAAGCAAGGTAAATCTATCTAATGAAGACAAGATGCATCTAATCTACTAACTCATAAAGAAAACGAATCTAATCTAATCTACTAAAGAGGTAGCAAGAGAAAGCAAAGGATAACCAATCTAGAGAATCTAGATCATGCTTATGTTGTAGCTCCAAACAAGATAGATGAAGATAGCAAAGCGAATCTCATTAAAAGCATCTTTAAATCGTGGCCTTCCCATCCGACTCCGAAAACATCCGCCTTTCGAGACCCCCGTTCGTCACAACGTATCCCTATTCATGCGGGGAGCTTAGGGCGAGTTCGATAGAACAAGTTGAAATCACTTGGCCGGGCCCGTATGCACCTCTAGCCACCGCGGCTACAAGAGCACCCTATGTAATCTAGCCGCAAACTAGATCGTAGAAGAAGCAAAACCAAGAAGAAAACAAAATCATCGAGAAGGCACTTGATCGCTAGAAATCGAATTCACTTACAAACTTCACCATGAATGATTACATGAACAAGATCACCACCGGGGCCCTCCCTCGATCTTGATCCTCGCTCCGAGCTCCGACGTGGTCTTCCATGCAAGGTTCCCACGTCGGCTAGGGAAACCCTAGACAACTAGCACGACCCTCATCTCCGAGTTGGTGTCCCTCAAGCTTCTCTCGCTCCTCGGTGGCGGATTACGACTTCCGTTCGCGTGGCTCTCGGTCGGGGGGCTATTTATAGCCCGAGAAGCAATTAGGTCAAAGGAGAGGCCGATTGGGCCCCGAATTGGGCTGGGCCGGCCGGCCCGGGCCCACCCGGCCCATCCCGCGCCCGCTTCGCCGGTGTTGCTTCCCACGTCTTCTAGATGTTCTCCCCTTTTGCATGTGGGCCCTTGACGTCGGTTTCTCTCCGAATTGGACTCAACTCCTTGTCTTGCAAGATTCAAGACTTTTCTCGGTTCGGTCCTCGGAGTTTATCATCTTCTCGGGCTTGGTCCTTGGGCTCTTGGAGTCATGTTCACTTCATTGCTTGACTTGTATCGGGCTTCAAGGTCTTGTCATGAGGTGCTTAATGAACTTATCCCGAAGTCTTGCTTTCAACGTTAAAACCCTGCGTAAACACATAACTCCAAAACCGACATGCACAAGTGAACTTGTTATACCACGAGGGTTAGTACCAATGAATAAGATACAAAAGTTATGCCAACACCGAAGGTAAACTCATGGCTAGGTTGACGGATTTTCACCGTCAACATCTCCCCCATGCTTAAACCTTGCTCGTCCTCGAGTAAGCCTTCGATGGATATCATTGTTGCCCATCAATGTTTAAACCTTGCACTTGATCATACATGAAAAAAAACATAATGCTCTCAAAAGTTTAATTCGTTAAAGTTCCATAATGTACTAGCCTTCATCTCTACGGAGGGTAGATTCTTATTAAGCTTATCCCACAAGTATTAACATGCTCACAAAGTTTAAATAGATCTCGAATTTTTGAAATTAAGAGCGAGATAAAGAAAAGAGCTAAACCAAATTCACAAATTTAAATCACCTTGCATGTTGCTCATGAACTCTCATCTCACTTGTCTCTCAAGCCTATATATTCTACTCCTTTCCCTCCCATAACATATATGTGTGGTAGGCTTTATATGGAGCTTTGGGAAAGTTTAGTCCTAACAAGATTTTATAAATGAGGTGTTGTCAAAACAAGACAAGCTTCTCATGGTCTTACCGAGACTCGTCAAAAAGGTCATTGGAAAATAATGTTAAATCAAGGAGGGGAAAGAGAAAAATACACACACTTTTAGATGAGTGGACATGTGCAAATGGCAAAGAGTGATCCCGAGGCACAAAGGAAGTCCTCGTTATCGGATTGCACATGGTTGGAAAATGAGAATGGATCTTTTTAACTTGAAGCCTTGAATGCACTCTTAGAGAACCGGGGAATTCACTTTACGCACATTTTTTTTTCTTTCTCATATTTCTCATTCTTTTCTTTCTTTCTTTCTTTCATATATATTTTTTTTCTTTACCTTGAAAGTCATGAATATCGCTGGATTTTTTTCTTCTTTCATCATCATTTTTTTAAATATTCCCCTTTTAACTCTAAAACTGCACCGTACCTACCTCCTCCCCCATGCTTAGACGTTGCTCGTCCTCGAGCAAAGAGGCGAAAAAAAAGGTAGGTACCGGGGTATTTTTCCTTGGAGAGATACTTGAAATCTTCAACGTTGGCACCGTCTTGCGATCTTCCTTGAATTGATGATCCATTCTCAACGATAGGTTGTGGTCAAGGAGGTAATCACAAAAGATGATATTTGGTTTAAGGGTGGATATCCGGCGAAGTTTGTGAGATCACCGATGCGGGCATACACAATGCACGGATAAAAGGCTAGCAAAAAGATAGATACGCAAAAATGGAATGACCAAATCTTCTTAGTCTCGGGCCAGAGAAATCATGGCCTGCAATAACTCATTGAAAAATAAATCTTGTACACTAAGGTTTATGCACTCAAATATATATAAGGCTCTGGATAGGTTGAGCAACACACAAGTGATATTTATGACAAGGTTAGCAATATTTTTGAGCATAAAAGACATCTTTAATCTATTCATAACTTGAGAGCACATAAAACACTATGGGTCTTTATTTTAATCATAACCTCCGCTAAAGATTAAGGTAGCATTTAGATAATTTCAGATTTGTATTTTTAAGAGAGCACTAGTTCAAACATGCATACGTCAATTACAAAGATAAACAAAGCAGCAATTATAATCATATATCATCATGGCACAAACTTTGTAACTTTACCAAAGGTAAAAACTTGGTGGTGACATTATTCATGATGAAAATAAAAACTAAGATACATGCTGAAAAAAAAATTAAGCTAACACACTTTCTGAAATTTAAATAAAAAACTGAAAACACTACGCATACATAGGCGCAAACAAGCTGAAAATTAAAGAAAAGGGGGTAAAGGAAAGATAACTAAAGCTCCTCCTCTCTCTAATCTTCCGCCGGTGGTTGATATTGTAGTCTTGGTTGTTGTACCCTTACTTGTAATAGGAATGCGCCTCTCCTCCTATGAATTGTCCGACGGTGCTAGGTGAAGGTGTCCAAGCACATAAGCGACGTTTGCATTTCCTTCACCCATTTGGTTTGCATTGGTTTGGATGGCTGCAATATTTTGCATGTTTCTTGCAGCGTATCCTCCAATGGTGGCTCCATTTTGTTGTGGTTGAGGAAGGTGTGCAAATGGCTCCGTAAAGGCTACGTTGGGCACCGCAAAAATGGTGGGGGTATGGCTGCACCACTCCCCCATGCTTGCATTGGTACACCACCGCAGTAATCCGGCGGCGCCGGGTTCCTCCCAATGGTGGGACATAATTTTGTTGTGCACCTCCTTCTTGGGTCGTGGAAAAACCTTCTCCTAATCCTTCTCTATTATTCTCTCTTTTTTTTCGCCGGCACAAGAAGTCCTTCCTCTAACCGATCTTCTTCCCCTCAAGAAAAGTCTTAATCTTCAATCCGGAAGGGGCAAATTCACCTAGGCCACTTGTAAGCCTCCTCTCTCATCTTCACTCTTATATTTTCCTTTCTTCATATATTCCTAGGGAAGTCCCGGGTAGGAGATGATTTGGGTTCCTTGTAATACCCGGTTTTAAAGAGATAGTCAACATGGAGAGGCAACACCCCGAACCAATATCTTCCGAACTCGATGTTGCTTAACAACACCACCGTTGATCATAGGTGAGTGGGGTCTATTGGCCACTTGGCAATCAAAGCTGAGTAAAGCCAATTCAACTCCGTGTTGGTTATCTTTGTCTCTCTTGTTCTCCCAAAAATCCACTTGCACAAAAATGACACACTTGGATGATGGGGTTCCGGATAGTATTTTTTTTTCGTTGATGGTCTCTTCCCGTGATCATACTCCAAAAACCTTCCCATGTGCCTTCATGCACATACTTGTTCCGAGCTCCCTTTTGAAAATAGGAGACACTCGCCCATGGGTCTACGATACTAGAACATGCAATCATTTCGAACATGAAAACCAATCTAATCTATCGGGGATTGTGTTGAATGGATCCAAGGAAGCATTGAGGCCTATACTCCCTTTATGGCATGGTTGCTAGCCTTAAGCATTAAAGTATTTTCAGCACAAGATGATAGATAGATAATCCAACAAAGTGTGATTACATCTCAAGATCGATTACAACCCATGGATGAAAGGAGATTACCCCATCAAGGTGCTAGAAATAGCATCGTTGATCAAGGTTACCCTTCCGACGGTGTCTTCCTTCTTCTCCTCTTGTGGGCTCCCTCCAACGGAATGAGAGACTCAAGCACTCCTTATGTGCCATGGTCATGAAAATTTCCTAGGCGAATTTCTTGTGGGTGTTTGCCGACACTCCGCTAGAGAATTGCACCGGTGTCCCGTGTGAAACCCAATATGTGGAGAGCTTGGTCGTCGATGTCGGCGTTCGCTACAAGCCTCTACTTAAGGCGAGCGAGCTTGTTCTCCTCCTCCGTCATGATGACATACCCCTCGGAATACCGCGGAGCATATGGAGGTGGAGCGGATGATCGTGTCAAGTGGCGAGGTTGGACGAGCGGCTCCTCCATATGTTATTGAAGTTTGGTAAACCTCATAAACGAGTTTCGTGTGGCCCTCATGCCACCAAGGAGAAGAGTGGTTCCTCCTCGGCGGTGCCGTGTCCTTCTCCATACTCCGAGGAAACTCGGAAACCGAGTGCCTCCTCGAAGAGGTTGATGGCTTAAACGACGATGATCCCTTCTTCTTCGGTGAAAAGGCTTGTAGTTTCTTCCTTGATTGCAGCGCTCTCCCTCACAAATAAATATCCGGGGTTTTCACCCGGTAACAAGGTACACAAATATTATATTGGAGTCTGGACTTTGAGTGGATTAAGGATGTGATTTGTTGCACGAAACAAACGCGGTGGATGGCTAAGTCTAAGGTGATTCCGGCCTACAAACTAGAGCACACGAACAAAGAGTTGGATGAAAGACTTACCTCTCTCCTCCTCTTGGCTTGGTTCTTCTCTAGTGCATTCATGTTGCTTCGTGATCGCGTACACCTTCCCAACGTTCCTTCCACTCCTTCGCTTGCACTATTGCTCCTTCCACTTGATGTTTTCGCTTTGACTCACTTCCATACTCCCTTGCCTCACATGCATCCATGATATTCCTACAAAACAAAGCCTTGGCTGCCCCCCATGCTTGTACTTTGCATGTGGTTTAAATATGTTGGAGGGGCATCCCGTGATGTATCATGGTGCATGCATGGTTAGGTTAACTAGATTGCCTCCCTTTAAGTGTGTTTAAGGCTAAGCACTCCTCTAATTTCGAAATTTAAAAATATTTTTCAGAGCCATGCAAGAGCTCGAACATAATTTTAGAGAAGTTTTTAAACCATTAAAAACAAATGCAAGTCGAAAATATTTTTTTATTACGTCGATTTCGGTCTCACCGGTATAGTTTGCCTTCATTGGTTGAGAGCAAGCTCTTCCCGGCTTGATCATGGGGGCATAGGTTTAGGTCCTAATTTCGATTAGATGAGAGAGATTTTGAATGAAATAAAATTAAGTGAGGCTTAGAAAAATTCTAATCTTAGAGAAACCAAGGATATGGATTTT
This sequence comes from Cenchrus americanus, assembly GCA_947561735.1. Classification (NCBI taxonomy): domain Eukaryota; kingdom Viridiplantae; phylum Streptophyta; class Magnoliopsida; order Poales; family Poaceae; genus Cenchrus; species Cenchrus americanus. The sequence goes on along the minus strand of OX387241.1, from coordinate 22,253,234 downwards.
TTTAACCAACCAAAAATCAAATTTCTAGGTTCACGCGAGTCCTACCACACGCTGAAATTTAAATAACATCTAGATACAAGTCGTGGCTCTACTCGAGTGTTTTTAGCATGAAAAACAAGTCAACCACAACATCATAAAGAGGATGATAGGTTGAGTTTGGTTCTGAATTTTTTTGGTTTTGGTTATGGTTTCTCGAAAAGAAGCAAACAAACACATAGGATGGTTCATGTAAGGGGTTATGATCAAGCAAAATATTCAACCAAGAATTATGTCTCTAATATTATTCAACCATTCTAAGTCTAAGGTTTTGCATAGTAAAATTCAAAACTGAATTATTAAAAAGACTCGAAAAACCCGGAATCGGGTTGTCCTCCCGTAGCTTATTCTTGACTCGACGAAACGGGTTGCGTCCCGCCTAGCGCTTCGTTTATAGTCCATGGCTAGACTTCTTCACTTGATTACTCCGGATCAACGCTCTTTGCGGGCGTTGCAATCTTGGGTACCCACTTTGGCTTAGTCATTTTTTTGGTCTTCACAGTCGGCTTTGTCCTTTGGTCTTGACGGATGCAACATCTTCCTTGTGGCTCGGCATCTCGAACTCCGGTCTTCGGTTGTGATCTTCATGGTGATCCTTCATCTCTCCCGAGTGAGCTTGAGTAGCCTTCGCCGTCTTGGGACCTTGGAGTTCTCTCGGATATTCTTCTTTGTTACCCATCGGGCGCCCGGCAAGTTGTCCCACTTGCGTCTAGTATCTTCATCACGATGAACACTTCACACTCCTTGCATGTGGATCTTGCCTTGGCAGCCTTTAGGTGTTGAGCTTCTTTCTCCGTCTCCATCTTCTCCATCCTCGTTGATCTTGAACGGCCTTCCGGCGTCTTGACTTGGAGGGGGTGATTCCCTTGGAGATTTTGATGGTCCTTCGAGCTTGTGTTGCACGTCACCTTTGCCTGTAAAGTTTTCCTGGATCATCCACAAAAAGTTTGGGTTTCTTGGAGAGGTAGCCAACCATCTCCGGTTAGGGTTAGTAATAAAACAAAAATCTAAACATAAAAACTAGGGTTAATCAAAACTAGATTAGATTGATATTTTTTTTCTTTTGAGGATGATCAAACATAAGAGATGCAAAAGAAAATCAAAAGAAAAACTGAAAGATAAGCGATACTAGATCGGATCTTGATTGCTTGTTCCCCGGCAACGGCGCCGAAAAAGGGGCTTGTTGACGGTTAATAGTTGTATCAAAGTTCGTTTATGACTTGCAAGCGGACAAGTCTCCCGTCGTAGTCAAGGGACCCTTCTTCCCTCGAGTGGTGAACCCAAGGTATCGAATCCGTGGAACAATGTGCAATGCAAGGATTCAATCTAGTAAAGCAAGGTAAAGCTATCTAATGAAGACAAGATGCATCTAATCTACTAACTCATAAAGAAAACGAATCTAATCTAATCTACTAAAGAGGTAGCAAGAGAAAGCAAAGGATAACCAATCTAGAGAATCTAGATCATGCTTATGTTGTAGCTCCAAACAAGATAGATGAAGATAGCAAAGCGAATCTCATTAAAAGCATCTTTAAATCGTGGCCTTCCCATCCGACTCCGAAAACATCCGCCTTTCGAGACCCCCGTTCGTCACAACGTATCCCTATTCATGCGGGGAGCTTAGGGCGAGTTCGATAGAACAAGTTGAAATCACTTGGCCGGTCCGGTATGCACCTCTAGCCACCGCGGCTACAAGAGCACCCTATGTAATCTAGCCGCAAACTAGATCGTAGAAGAAGCAAAACCAAGAAGAAAACAAAATCATCGAGAAGGCACTTGATCGCTAGAAATCGAATTCACTTACAAACTTCACCATGAATGATTACATGAACAAGATCACCACCGGGCCCTCCCTCGATCTTGATCCTCGCTCCGAGCTCCGACGTGGTCTTCCATGCAAGGTTCCCACGTCGGCTAGGGAAACCCTAGACAACTAGCACGACCCTCATCTCCGAGTTGGTGTCCCTCGTTTCTCTCGCTCCTCGGCGGCGAATTACGACTTCCGTTCGCGTGGCTCTCGGTCGGGGGGGCTATTTATAGCCCGAGAAGCAATTAGGTCAAAGGAGAGGCCGATTGGGCCCCGAATTGGGCCGGGCCGGCCGGCCCGGGCCCACCCGGCCCATCCCGCGGCCTCGCTTCGCCGGTGTTGCTTCGCACGTCTTCTAGATGTTCTCCCCTTTTGCATGTGGGCCCTTGACGTCGGTTTCTCTCCGAATTGGACTCAACTCCTTGTCTTGCAAGATTCAAGACTTTTCCGGTTCGATCCTCGGAGTTTATCATCTTCTCGGGCTTGGTCCTTGGGCTCTTGGAGTCATGTTCACTTCATTGCTTGACTTGTATCGGGCTTCAAGGTCTTGTCATGAGGTGCTTAATGAACTTATCCCGAAGTCTTGCTTTCAACGTTAAAACCCCGCGTAAACACATAACTCCAAAACCGACATGCACAAGTGAACTTGTTATACCACGGGGGTTAGTACCAATGAATAAGATACAACAACACCGAAGGTAAACTCATGGCTAGGTTGACGGATTTTCACCATCAACATTGACCTAGCCGTCATTCGGACTATTTATAGCCCCGAGGCCAAGAGCCATGTATCAATCCATTCGTCATCGGCCGCCGAGGAGCAGAGAAGAGAGGGACACGATCTCGGAGAGGAGAGGGCCGAGCTAGTTGACTAGGGTCTCCCTAGACGACGTGGGAACCTTGCAAGGAAGACCACGTCAGAGTTCCTAGAGCTAAAAGCAAGATCGAGGTAGGATACCGGTGGCGATCTTGATTCATGTATCATGTACCAAGTTGATTTATCAAGTTGAATTCGATTTTTAGCGATCAAGTGTTTCTCCGACGTCTTTGATTTCGATCGGTTTTTCTTATCTTAGATCTGAAGGATCAGATGGCGACTAGAGAGAGGGGGAGTGAATTGGAGCCGGTAAAAATTCTTCTCTAAGAACCCGGCCTATACCCTAGTCAAATCCCGGTCACACACGAGCGATGGATTGAATCACACACCAATCGCCAAGACAACGAGGTTATGGATCAACCTCTAGTCCTAGGAACGATTCCTTGAAGCACACGCGGAAGCACAAGAAGGGAAGAGAGGAATCGAACCAAGAAGCAAAGCACACAAGCTGTGGCGGACCGTCCGGCCAGGAGAGGCGGACCCTTCGCACTGGCCACGCGGACCGTCCGGCCTGCTGCCGCGGACCGTCCGCACCAACACTGCGGACTGTCCGGCCCTGCGCCGCGGACCGTTCAATAAAACACACAGAACCACCAGAGACGCACCGCAAATAATGGACCATCCGCGGGGAGCACGCGGACTGTCCGCTAGGCACTCGCGGACCGTCCGCCCAATACACACGGACCGTCCGAAACTTCGTCCAACCAAAACTCAAAACCACGACGGATCGAAACGAAAGGCGAGCAAGAACACGAAGAACACCCGACAAACACGCGCGGCGCGGACCGTCTGCCAGGACGACGCAGACCGTCCGCGAGGCACGGACTGAGCAGAAAAACAGCTCGACCTTGAAGGTCAACTCTCCCAAATCATCATCGGATTTCCCAAACGGTTGAAGCTGTGAAGACAAGAGTTTGGGGACTTGAAAAGCGTCACACAAGGATGCTATAGCCCAAAAATCTTGCCTCCTAACTCCCTAAATCACCGGGAATCGCGAATCCTTTGAGCACCACCAAAAGCTAGAGCACCGAATGAAAATCCTCGAATCAAAGTGGTTTCCCGGCGTTTGAGGGCACAAGATCAATCACAAAGATGCACGAGACATCCATCCATGTTTCCCTCAAAGAAATCCGGGGAGAAACCCACTCAAATCCGCGGAATCACGCCAAGAACAAAGGCACGAAAACAAGCACAAAAAGACCACGAAAAACACAACTCCGAATCTTCTATACAAACCAGGAAAGATTCACAAGGTCTAGCATGCCGCCCTAGCATCCATCCCTCTCAACAAATCTCTCATGAAGCTCTCATGCTAGCCTAGAGAAAATGGAGAAGAAAATAGCGACGAAAATGAGAAATGGGAGGGGGAAAATGAAACCCTAAGTCGCGGAGAGAGAGAGAGAGCCATCCACACACACTCATGGCTTATATATCGAGTCCCGCGTGAGTGGTAAATGACTCGACTACCCCTAACTTAACTACTGGTGATACAACCCACTTAGGGGCATTTAGGTAATGTTTGTGGGTCTTGCCATCGGACGGCCACGCCTTTGCCGCACCCCGCGTCCTCCCGACGCAAGCCATGCGATCCAGCCGCGTGTCCTCCGCCTCGAAGCTTCCCGACACGCCCGGATCCCGTCTCCGTCGTGTTGGGCCCTCGGACTTGGTTTAGAGGCCCAAACCAAGAAACCGTCCTCCGATGGTTTTGTGGGCAAACCACCAAACCCCGCTTGCTCGTTCCGGCCTCCCGCCAAACCACTTGACTCGACCGCCACCGTGCACCGGCTCGATTGTCCATGACTTCGTCTTGCTCGTATTGCCACCATGTGGCCCGCACATAGTCCCGCCGTCCACCGGGTCCCTCGAACCGAGCCTACTTGTCTCTCCATCTCCCGGAGGCCCCTCAAGGCTGAAGACCTTTCGCGCCCGTTCTTCACCTGCAACAACACGAACTAGGCCGCAGCCTACACCTGCGCACTGAGCCAAGAGTCAGTCCAACACCCGTTGTCAATCACTCATCACTGAGGAGCAGTCATCCAACGACCACTGGGACGCTCCTGGTCCTCAAGATCTATTCTCGAGATAGATCACATAGGATGTTCTTGTAGCCGTGGTGGCTAGAGGTGCATGCCTGACATTCCGAAAGATTTCAACTTGTCCTTGGACTCACCCTAGACTAACCCGCACGAATAGGGGTGCATTGTGATAGAACGATGGCTCCAAAAGGCAGGCGTTTTTGGAGTCGGATGGGAAACCGTGGTTTAAAGAGGCTTCTAATGAGATTAAACTTGCTACTTCTTCTTTTGCTCGGAACTTCAACAAAAGGCTTGATCCGATCTCTCTAGATCGGTTTATCTACCCCCCTCTATCTCTTGCTACCTCCGATCTTTAGTAGATTAGATTCGTTTTGATGTTCTTTAACATTAGATGCATAGGTTTCACCTCTTTAAGATCTAAGTTTCTCGCTTTAATAGATCAACTCTTGCATCACGCATTGTTCCACGGATTCGATACCTTGGGTTCACTACTCGAGGGAAGAAGGGTCCCATGACTACAACGGGAGACTTGTCCGCTTGCAAGTCTACTTGAAGTTTAATACGATTATACACCGTTCCTTTTTCTGGCGCTGTTGCTGGGGAACAAGTGATCAAGATTTGATCTTTTATTGCTTTTTGTGTAATTTTCAGTTTTCTTTTGGTTTTTCTTTTTTGCATCTACTAACTTTTGATCATCCTCAAAATTAATCTAATTTAGTTTGTCTAACCCTAGTTTTTCTTAGATTTGTTTTTACTTTTTGTTTTCGTATATTTTGTTTATCGCTAACCCTAACAGGAGATGGACGGCTACCTCTCCAACAAACCCGATAATTTTGTGGATCATCCAGAAAAACTTTACAGTCTAAGGAGATGTGAAGCACAACAAGCTAAGAAGCTGGATTTAGTAGATTCAAAGTCGGAAGACGAAGGATCGTTGGAATCTCCGAAGAATTCACCACCTCAAAGTCCTCGGGAGAATCGACTTCCACCGATGGGAGAACAACCGCAAGAACGCAAGATCGGGGAGCTATGCACCCCGGACATTGTCGACCTACCAATCTTTAACCTCGCGAAGATTGGAAGGCCGTTCGAGATTAAGACCTCTACAATCCGCATGGTGCAACATTCACCGTTCATCGGTAAAGAGGATCCGAACCTTCACCTCCAAGCGTTTATTGAACTATGTCAGACATTCAACATGGACGGGGTGACTCAAGATCAAATGAGGGCAAGCCTTTTTCCGTTCTCTCTACTCGGGAAGGCTTTGCAATGGTTCCACTCTCAACCGGCGGAGACGGTGCAAAATTGGAATGCGTTGTTGAGGGCCTTCATGAAGGAGTACTACTCGCCGGGTAAAACTCAAAGCTTGCGTAATAAGATTGCTACTTTTGCTCAATATCCTATGGAAACTATCTCGGAGGCATTCGAGCGCTTCAATGAGTACACTCGAGCGGTTCCACATCACAAGTTCCCGAAGGAGGACCTCATGCAAAAGTTCTACCAAGGACTCACCATGGCGTCAAGGACGATCATCGATGCATCGGCGGCGGGAGGATCTATCATCGATCTTACGCCTACTGAAGCTTTCACTCTATTCAAGAAGGTCGCGGACAATGGCACGTGGGCGTCATCCGGACGCTTACGTCCGGTTCAACCCACGGGGAACGTCAAAGGAGTCTTGCAAGTGGATAAGGAAAACATACTTGATGACAAGATCGATTCACTCATGAAGAGGTTGGAGAAGATGGAGATAGAAAAGAAAGAAGCTCAAGACTTAAAGGCTGCCGAAGCAAGATCCACATGTGAAGAGTGCGGAGAATATGGCCATGTCCGAAAGGATTGTCCGGAGGAAGCCAAGGTGCTCGATTACATGAGAAAGGGAGATTTGCCGAACTTCCGCTACGGGCAAGGTAGACCTCAATTTAATGCAAGCTCATCCATTCCAAATTCGGTTCCAATTCGTATACAATTGAAGGACTTCATGGATGAGCAAGCTAAGATCAACAAGGACACCGTCACCAAGTTCAAAGCCATAGACAAGGTGTTGGAAAACATCGATAGCAAAGTGACGGTGGTCGGAAGCTCCAACCATCAAGTGCTCAACATGATGAAGATGCTCGAGACGCAAATTGGATAACTTGCCGGGCGCCTAACCGCTAATGAAGGGAAGCTTCCGGGACAACCTAAAGGTCACGAATCGGCGAAGGCTATTCAAACATGTTCGAGAAAGGAGACCGAAGATCCGGAACGTTCCGCAGGAGCAAGGAAGTCTAAACCATCCGCCGAGGTGGAGGAATTTGCTATGGAGGAAGTTACGGAGATCGTCACCGAAGAACCCGAGTTTGAGATGCCGGGAGAAGACACGAAGATACCACAACTCAAGCCACACTACTTCCGAGGTAAACTTGATAATCACTTTGAGAAGTTTGTGGAGATTGTGCGTAGACTTAGCATCAACATGCCGTTATTGGATGCCCTTTAAGTTCTTACATATTCTCGTTACTTCAAAGATATCCTTGCAAATAAGTATGAGATAGCAACACTCGGGGTAGTTCATGTCAAGATGTCCGAGCAATGTAGTGCCGCTATTGCAAATGGACTAGAGAAGCAAAAGGACCCCGGATGCCCGACAATCCCATGTTCCGTTGGTTCATTCAAGTTCGAGAAGGCATTATGCGACCTTGGAGCTAGTGTGAGCGTCATGCCAAGGGATGTGTTCGAGAAGCTACGCCTACCATTGGAGCCTACGGGTATGTGCTTGGAGTTGGGTGATAACTCCATTCGCTATCCCTTGGGCATCGCCGAAGATGTGCCCGTGAAGGTCGGACACCACTTCATCCCCGTCGACTTCGTGGTACTCGAGATGGGAGAGAGGGAGAAGCCACCACTCATCCTTGGGAGGCCTTTCCTCAAGACCGTGGGAGCTACTATTGATGTTGGCAAGGGGGAGATCAACTTCGACATGAATGGCGAGAAGAGTTCTTTTAAGTTATGACCACGCCTCGAGGTATGCAATATGATTGAAGTTAAATATGTTCCACCTCATCGTCGCATTGTTAAGGAAGATCCAAGGAAGAAGGAAGGGCTGAAGAAGAAGGAAGAGCCGAAGAAGAAGGACGTGAAGAAGATCAAGGAAGTTGTTGCATCCGTCAAGACAAAGGAACAAAAGCCGCCTGTGAAGACCAAAAAGATGACTAAGCCGGAGAATAAGCCCGTGTCCAAGACGGTGCGGAAGTGGGTACCCAAGATTGCAACACCCGTAAAGAGCGTTGATCCGAAGTAATCAAGTGAAGAAGTCTAGCCATGGACTATAAACGAAGCGCTAGGCGGGAGGCAACCCGTTTCGTCGAGTCAAGAATAAGCTACCGGTAGGGACAACCCGATTCCAGGTTTTCCGAGTCTTTTCAAGTAATTTAGTTTTGAATTTTACTATGCAAAGACATTAGACTTAGAGTGGTTGAACAATATTAGAGACATAATTCTTGGTTGAATATTTTGCTTGAACATAAACCCTTTACATGAACCATCCTATGTGATTGTTTGCTTCTTTTCGAGAAACCACAAACAAATAAATTCAGAACCTAACTCAACCATTCATTCTCTTTATGATGTTGTGGTTGACTTGATTTTCATGCTAAAAACACACGAGTAGAGCCACGACTTGTATCTAGATGTTATTTAAATTTCAGCACGTGGTAGGACTCGCGTGAACCTAGAAATTAAACTTTTGGTTGGTTTAAAAATCTATATCCTTGGTTTCTCTAAGATTAGAATTTTTCTAAGCTCATTTAATTTTATTTTATTCAAAATCTCTCTCACTTAGCCAAAATTAGAACCTAGACCTATGGACCCATGATCGAGCTGGGAAAAGTTTGCTCTCAGCTAATGAAGGCAAACAATACCGGTGAGACCGATATAAATGTAGTCGGAAAATATTTTCGACTTACATTTGTTTTTAATCGTTTAAAAACTTCTCTAAATTTATGTTGAGCTCTCCCATAGCTCTAATTGTTTTTAATTTTCGAAATTAGAGGAGTGCTTAGAGGGAGGCAATCTAGTTAAACAAATCATGTATGCACCATGATGCATCATTGGATGCCCTGCCAACAACTTTCATCAAGACCACATGCAAAGGACAAGCATGGGTGGGAAACAAGCATTGCTTTGCAGGAAATTCATGGTGGCATGTGAAGCAAGTGGAGCAAGGGAGCATGGACATGACTCAATGCAAAGGCATCAAGTGGAAGGACCAATAATGCAAGCAAAGGAGTGGACGAGAGAGTTTGGATGGTGCAACTAGTGGAGCACGCGGGCATGAAAGTCACAAAGGGGAGATCATCACGCTGGAGAAACCGAGCCAGGGAGAGGCACGCAGCCACCAAGGCCGGTCGGCCTAGGCCGGCCGGCCTCCCCTACAAATAGCACCCCGATGCTCGTCTTCGGCAGGCAAGCAGCTCTCTCCTCCCCCTATTTGTGTGCTCAAGTTTTCAGTCCAGAACTACCTTAGACTTAGCCATCCTTCCCAAGCTTGTGTGCTCAAACAATTCACACCCTTAATCCACCCAAAGTCCACATTCGGAAGTAATTTTTGAAGTGCCTAGTTACCGGTTGAAACCCGGAGTTTTATTAGAGAGAAGAGTGCTGCAATCATGTGGAAGAAAACCACAAGTCTCTTCACCAAGAAGAAGGGGTCATCGTCGTCCAAGCCATCTTCGACGACGTCTTCAAGGAGGCACTCGGTTTCCGAGTCTCCTCGGAGCATGGAGGAGGATACGGCACTACCAAGGAGGAATGACACTCTCTTCCTGGGTGGCATGAGAGCTACAAGGAGCTCGTCCATGAGGTTTACCGAAGCTCAAGGGCGTACGGAGGAGCCGCCTGTCCCACCTCGTCGATCGACCCGTTCATCCGCTCCACCTCCATACACTCCGTGGTACTCCGCATATGGCTTCATCATCTTGTCGGAGGAGGAGAAGAAACTCTCTCGCCTTGAGAAGAAGCTTGTGGCAAACGTCGATTTCAACAATCAAGCTCTCAACTCATTGGGTTTTGGCATGGACATATATTATATGTTGGGGCACCATGGATGGGTGCAATTCTCCAACGGGGTGTCAGCAAACAGCCACAAGGACTTTGCCTTGGAAATTTTGATGACTATGGCGCCTATCCTTGATGAGGGGTTGCCAAGTTTATCATTCCGATTGGAGGGAATTCAGCAAGTGGTTCTCTATGATCACATTAGGGAGCTACTTGGATTCCAAAAGGGAGCTCCGGAGAAAGTTGACGTGCCGGAAGGCATGTTTGATGGATTTTGGAATTTAATCTCCGGGGAAGCCACCAACAACGAAATTCCATCAGGAACCCCATTATCCAAGTATTCCACTCATGGATGTGTAAAAGGATTATGGGGAGGATGAGGGAGATGAAGATGACCGAAACCAAGTTAAATTGGCTTTACTCGGCCTTAATTGCCAGGCATCCAATAGACCCCTCATACCTTATGATCAACCAATGGTGTTGCGAGACAACATCGGGATGGGGAGATATTGGTGTAACATCCCTGATGTTTATTTGTTCTAATGACATTAGTCAGATGTGTTAATCAAGGTTAATTAGCTTCTAAGCATGTTTGACATGTTTTGTCACAAATTTGCACAAAAGACCTTGGTCAAAATCCCAAATCACTGTCAAACCCCAGATCTCCTAAAGGCTGATTTAGTTTTCTTGCGCGTTCTCCAAATTTCACTATAGAAGTTCAAAATCGGCCAATACGAAAGTTGTTCGTTATTTCCGGGAACACATTTTTCGTAATTGGCGGACATTCCAATTTTGAGTGCAAATTGGCCAAAAATCGAGTTGAATGTGCTGTGAACAGTAACTTGGGGCCAAGAATTCTGTCAACTTCGGCCGACGTTCCCAAACAAACTGTTGATCAAAACATATGTCACCCTTTGTGAAAGTTGTAGGTCTATAGCTCCTCTACAACTTTTATGTTTGGAGATTTTCGAGTGTGTTGACGATTTTTGGAGTTTTGCAATTTCGAAGAGGCTTAACAGGATGGGGTTTGAGCCGGGCGACGTCGTCACCGTGCTCTGGTGCTCGCGCGTGCATTCCAGATGCGCTGGCCATGTGTCGAGATGGCGATCCTCCAGCGTACGGACGTCTGGGCGACTCCAGTATGAACCCGCGCGCCTGGTTCCCTCTGCATCACCCCTCGGGCCCGTGCGCCGCACCCGGGGCGGCCGTGAGGGCCGGCCGCGGCCCAACCGCACCACACGCCGGCCGCGCGCGCGCGCGGCACAAGGCCTCGCGCGCATGCACGCCCGCACGCCTAGGCCGCGCCGCTTCCTTAGGACCCCACGCACCGCGACAAGTCGGACCCGCGCACGGTCGTTGCTCCCATCGTGCGCGCAAGCCTCGCCGCTCCTCTCGTTCCGGCGCCGCCGGCGCCGGGCCCGCGCACGCGCCTCCCGCGCCCGTCCAACGCCACACCGGCCGCCCCTACTCCTTCCTCATGCCCTCCCCGCACCTCCCCGCCCGCGCCGCGCCGCACATCGAGTCCGCCATCGCCGGATCGCCGTGTTCGGCAGGCGGCCGCCCCCGCTCACCACCGAGGGACGCGCCGGCGAGGTCTCCGGCCCGCCAACACCACCGGGCGGTGTAGGTGAGCTCACGGGACCCTCCGGCCACCCACCCAGCCGGGGTCGGCCCCACATCGCCGGCCGGCGGCCTCCCCTGCACCGGCAGGGGCACATTGAGAGGATGGGAAAAGATCTAGGGAGTTTTCAGCAAACTAGGGACCTTTGGGTGAATCTGAAGTTTAGGATAAGGGCCTCGGTGTAAAAGTGTTTTAGGATTTTCTACAACAACTTTGAAAAATCGTGAAAAATCGTAGCAAAATCAGAAAAATGCAAATCCAATTTTGTTCGGTTTCTGGTGAAGAATCCTACCTTTTCTAGAAAGCATGTATAGGGTTTTTCTGTGCAGTTTTTGAATTAAAAGTTCAAACTCAATTTGAAGTGTTTTTAGTGTAGTTTGAAAAATACACATGCTATGGACTTGAATTTTTAATATGTTTCTCTTTATGGCATATCTAGATCCGTGACCAAAATTTGCATGATTTTGATGTGTATAGTTTCATTTATGATTTATGTAAGCTTTAGGCTAGTTTAAGTTTGATGCTTTTTATATCCCCCTTTAATGATTTTTTCTGTAACCACATGTGTACCCTAGGGTTTTGCCTTGTTGAGTAGTACCTCTGGTAGAGTGGGTTTGATTTTAGGAAATTGTTTAATAGGTGATTTGGATTTAATCTTGTGTAGGAGTTTAAATTCAAAATCTGAAAAATAATTTGAATCTGCACTTATGCTTTGGTCAGAAGCTCATTTTTGGCATAACATGACCTGTAGGAGAAAGTTGAGATCAAAAAGTTTATTAAATCTTTTTATATGAATTAATGGTGATTTACTAGGTTGGAATTTGTCCTTTTCATATAAATTAAAGTATAAATGATCTTAAGCTATATTTTGGTTTGAGAGCTTAAATTAGACATATGGTGCTGTGTGCAAAAGCTTAGGCTCATTTGAGGTGTTTTTAATTTAATATGGATTTATTGTAGAAAGGCTTGTTTTAAGTAATTGAAGGACCGATACGGCGAAACAGAGAGGGGGGGAGTGAATGGGAGCCGATAAAAATGCTTCTCCAAGGAGATGAGAACTCCAACAAGACGAACGCGGCTTCCAACACACGTCTCCGACTCACTACCAAGGTTGGTCAAGCCCACGTAGCCACTGGAGTGCCACTGGACCTAGGAACCAACACGCAACCTTCCGACCCGAGAAACGCAGCGGAAAAACAAAACCTCGAGTCTACGGACCCACACCGGTCGACCGGTGAGCACCACAGTCGACCGGTCCCTACCGGTGAAACCGAGCAACTTCCACTAAGTGGCTCTACACGGCCGACCGGTGAGACACACCGGTCGGACCGATGGCGACTCGAAAGCCCCCAAGGCACCAAACAGGCCAACCGACCACCAAACGGACCCAAACTCGAAACAAAGCAGCAACACGGGACAACGGCGAACTCACCAAGACGTTCACCCGAGAAAAAACCCACAAGGGCTCGCACCGGTCAGACCGGTCAAGAGCACCGGTCGACCGGTGTAGCTCCGGGCACTCGGGATGAACAAGCACCCGCGGGTCAACTCCCCCAAATCCAAATCTCGATCTCCCGAATCGCTCCACGGACTTGAACAAGACTTTGGGGATATCGGGAACACCTTGTGAGGAGTCCATAGCCAAGTTTAATCCCACCAAATCTCGTCCAAAAAGGAGGAATCGAAGAAATCCCGCCGAAAGCACTTCCAACCCAAGAACTCGAGAAACCCCAAAATCGAGCACTTTTACTCACGGATTTGGGAGGGGAATCACAGCCCAAAGAACCACGAAGGGTTCCCACAAATTTCCCCCATCAAATCCCCAAGAGAAAAGTCCCGAAAACAACCCAAAGAAATCACCGAAAGAGGGCTCCGAAAATCACCACAAAAAACAACCAGGGAAAACACATCCAAACCTTGAGGAACCACGCCGAATCATCTATACATGAAGCAAAGGTTCGTACAAGGTCTAGCAAGCCGCCCGATCATCCATCCCTCTCTACAAGATCTCTCCGTGAAGCTCTCTTGCTAGTCCTAGAGAAAACCTAAGGAAAAAGGTGGAAAATAGGAAAACTAATGAGCTAGGGTTCCAAGAGTTGGCTGCCATCCTCTCACCTCTTGGGTTATACGGAGGCAACCGAAAGTCTAAAATGCCCTTCTCTACTAGCTAGGGATACAAGCCCCTCAAGGGCGGATTTGGAATTCTTGATGTCTTCACCATCGGACGGATGCCCGCAACCGCACCCCCGCGTAGTCTCGACGCAAGCCATGCGATCCCGACGCGTGTCCTCCGCTTCGAAGATTCGGACCGCGTCGTCGCACACCGGTCGACCGGTGCTCCTCACCGGTCGACCGGTCCCCACCCGGCCGGGACCGGTCGGGTGCCGCCGCACCTCCGTCTTCGGTTCTCCGGTCTTGGCTTTGTGGATCAACCAAGGAACCCGGTGGTTTTTCGGTGAACCACCGGAAATCCCGCGAACTCGGTGTAGCCTCCGCCAATCTCCACTCATGACTTGGCTCCCACGTAGTCCCGGCTCGACCTTGGTTTTGAGGCTCAACCAAGAAACCGTCCCCGACTTCATCTTGCCGTTCATGCCACCATGCGGCCCGCACTTGACCCCCGCCGGCCACCGGTCCTTCGAACGAAGCCTACTTGTCTTCTCCACACCGGAGGCCTCACCGCGACGACCTTTCGCGCTTGTTCTTCACCCGCACCAACACGAGTCAAGCCGCAACCTCGCACCTCGCAATACTTAGCCAAGAATCGGTCCACACAACGTTGTCAATCACTCATCACACAAGGAAGCGACCATCCACCGGTCCTCGAACCACACATGGTCCTCAATCTCCCCCTTGATGAGTGCATTGACAACACCCACACGAAAGTAACAAGAGAGAAAAGAAAAAGAAAAGAAACGAACAAAAAGAAACTCCAACAAGCGATCGAAAGCCAAACAAAGGCAAAGAGCAAGATCAGTTGAAGAAAACAAGTCTCGAACCCCTTAGGCAAGGGCAACAGCTCGACACATCCGAGACAAAGCAAAGCTCAAGCAAAGAGCGCAAACCACCAAAACAAAGCTCGAACACCACAAAGAGCTCCCCCTGCACACATGCAAGCTCCCTCTGAACCAATGCACCTCCCCCTGGACGAATGCATGCAAGACACCACTTGAAACAAGGAGGGCCGCAACAAAACAGCCCCGACCGGTCGGACCGGTCCACACCACCGGCCGACCGGCGTGCAACATGTGTACGAACCAAGACTCACACCGGTCGGACCGGTGACCCCGACCGGTCGACCGGTGCACAACGAGAGACCGTAAATGGCTCGAAACCACCCGAAAACCTTCTAAACACGTCCAACAAGCCATTTCAAGCTCAAACTTCTCCCCCTTGTTGGCAATGCATGAATCAAGCCAAAAATGCAAAACTTTCAACCTAGAGCTTCTCAAATAGACAAAATTCAACAAAGAGTGCTACACATGTCCAAATGAGCAAGTTAGATACTCTACGGCTTCGTATCGATCTCAACTACATGATCACCAAGTTGCACAACCATTGGACGAAGCTAAGATGGATTTTGGCAATTTTGCGAAAAACTTGCCTCTCATGAGCAAAGTCCTAAACATGATCAAAGCATATCAAAAGGGCAAAGCCACACAAACTTCATGCTAGGACAGCCATTCTAATCATAAGACCATCACAAACACCCACAAGCACCTCATGTCATGTCAAAGCCACCGAGCCATGTGCCTACTTCTATGTATGAGACTTCTCATTGATAGGCATCATGCAACGGTTTAGCACCCAAAGCAAATTAAATTCAGCACATAAGACATGGGAGTATATTTTCTAAGCATTTTTCATTTCATTTTCAGATTTGTAAATGGTACATGAAATGTCTTTGCGACAAAAAAGAACTTATGCTCCTCCACAAGATAAATCAAGAGGGCTAAACATTCATGATGGCAAATGAGCCTTTGGCCCCATATGATCAATAAACTAGCTATCCAACCACAAATTAAGCATAGCAAGGCCACACAAACATGTCAAGAGCATGTAAAGGCATTTACACATGAGAGAGCATATATGTGACATTTTTCAAAAGCATAGCTATCAACCATGGATTATTCATCAAAATCATCAAGAGCTAAGCCAAACTAACCGTAGCATACCAAACAAGCTCACAAAAACATATATCTCATTCCATGGTGAACAATGTATATGAGAGAAGCTTTTCCTAACCAACGCATATGATACAAAATGCATGCAATCTAAGATACAAGGATGCCTATACATCATGTTACATATGCCATGCCAAATGCAAGAAATGCACAAAGGAAAGCTATACATATGCTACAAACCGACTCCTCGAGGGGAGGCAAAACGGGCTCGACACCACCGGCAAAAGAGAGCTCCCACACACCCAACTCAAGAAATCAAACACACACCAAGTTCCCCCCGCAAACGAGTGAAAGTTGCTTGATCTAGGGGTTTGGTGAAAATATCGGCTAGTTGGTCATGTGTGGGTACATAGATCAAAGCTATCTTTCCTTTCTCAACGTTGTCTCTCAGAAAATGATACCTCACTTCTATGTGTTTGGTTCTGGAATGGAGCACTGGGTTCTTTGCAACGCTTATGGCACTGGTGCTATCACATTGAAGTGGGACATGGGTATACTCCTCACCAAAGTCACTCATGGTGTAGGTGATCCAAAGGAGCTGAGAGCAACAACTAGCAGCGGCAACATACTCGGCCTCGGTCGTGGATTGAGCAACACTCGACTACTTGCGGGAAGACCAAGATACCAACGAAGAACCCAAAATCTGGCAAGTCCCAGAAGTGGACTTCCTATCCAACCGACACCCGGCAAAATCCGCGTCTGAAAAGCCATGAAGCCCCAAAGAAGAGGACGCGGAGTACCAAAGGCCGAACTCGGGAGTGTGACGCAAGTACCTGAAAATTCACTTCACTGCTTGCCGATGCGAAGTCCTCGGAGACGCTTGAAAACGAGCGCACAGACACACCGAGAATTGTATGTCCGGCCTCGTCGCCTTCAAGTAGAGGAGTGACCCGATCATGCTCCGGTACTCCTTCTGGTCCAAGTGTTCACCTTCCTCGTCCGCATCAAGAGCCGTAGTCGTACTCATTGGCGTCGTCATAGCCTTGGAGTCCTCCATCTTGAACTTCCTCACAATGTCCTTGGTGTACTTAGCCTGGTGCACAAATGTTCCTTCCTTTGATTGCTTGATTTGTAGCCCGAGGAAGAACCGCAACTCGCCCATCATGCTCATCTCAAACTCCCCGCTCATATCATCCGCAAACCTTGCAACAAGAGAGTTAGACGAGCCACCAAAGACAATATCATCCACGTACACACCGCACAATCGGGATATCTCTCGCCCGCCTCAGCAAAAACAAGGTCCGATCGACCTTCCCCATCTTAAAGCCTCTTTCAAACAAGAACCCCCTCAACCCGCCATACCAAGCTCTAGGCGCCCGCTTCAACCCATACAACGCCTTCCTCAACTTGTACACCCGATGGGGGTACTTCTCACTCTCAAACCCCCGAGGTCGCCTCACATACACTTCTTCCTCCAACACTCCATTCAGAAAAGCACTCTTCACATCCATTTGGTGCAACTTGAACCCTTTAGCCACGGAAAAGGCTAGAAGGATCCTAATCGCCTCCAAACGGGCTACGGGAGCAAAGGTCTCCTCGTAGTCGATCCCCTCCTTCTGACTGAACCCTTGAGAAACAAGTCTCGACTTGTTCCTCACAACCTCACCCTTCTCTCCCTCTTTGTTTTTCCACACCCACTTTGTACCAATCGGCTTACACCCTGGGGGAGGGTCAACCAACTCCCACACCTGATTCCTCTCAAAGTTCTCCAACTCCTCATGCATCGAATTTACCCAATTGTGATCAGATAGTGCGTGTCCAATGTCTTTGGGCTCAAAAGAACCAACAAACGCAGCATGAGCAAAGTGGGAATTGTTTCGAACCCTCGACCGTGTAGTGCGTTCATTCATGTCGCTGATGATCCTTGAAGCTGGGTGATCCACCTGAACTCGCCGGGGAGGTTCTCGCATCGAAGCTACCTCCCCCTTAACATCAGCTTCTCCTCGTTCTTGATTTGTCGTCGTAGGTGTAGCAGAGGGTCCATCCATCATCGTAGTCGAAGTAGTGGGTACATGTTCAGCCGGGGGCACCGCACCGCCATCCTCATCATCTCCATGTTCATGCTCCTTCTCCTGAAAGATCTCCTCGCCAAGCTCATCATCACCTGCACACTCAAAGACAAGCTGACTACGTGGCTCTGTCTCATCGAAGGTTACCTCGCAAGTCTCCACGATTTGATTAGTTTAAAGATTGAGCACACGATATGCTCTAGAATGAGATGCATAACCAAAGAAAATGCCATCGACAGACCTAGCCTCAAACTTATCCAACTTCCCCGCCTTTCTTCGAATGAAACACTTGCAACCAAAGACATGGAAGTGACTCACCTTGGGTGTGCGACCATGCATCAACTCATAGCATGTCTTCTTCTTGTGCACTCTGAGGTATATCCTGTTCGACACATAGCACGCGGTATTCACCGCCTCAGCCCAATACCTCCTCGGAGTCCTATGCTCATCAAGCATCGTCCGAGCCATCTCGCACAAGGTCCTGTTCTTCCTTTCCACAACACCATATCACTGCAGATAGCTCGTATGGCATCTCCGTGCCTCTCGTTCCTCAACCTCAAGACTAGATCTCGAACAAAACCAAACGTCTCCCCCTTATCCTCGAGAAAGAACACCCACGCATACCGAGAATAGTCGTCCACCACAACAAGGACATACCACTTCCCACCCGCAGATCGCACACGAGCTGGGCCAACAAGGTCCATATGGAGCAGCTCGCATGGACGCTCAGTCATCACATCGGTGAGAGGCGGGTGAGAAAAGGCCACCATCTTGGCATGCCTACACGGCGCACAAACCAACTCTTTCTCAAGCCTCAACCGTGGCAATCCTCAGACCAAATTGAGTTTACTCAAGCGAGACAAAAGGTCAAAGCTCAAGTGACCCAACTTCCTATGCCACTTCCACAACTCACTCGAAGAACCGGCCAAGAAACAACGCTCCACACCCCAGACCGAGAAAAATCAGCACGAAACACCGGACCCTCGGGAACGACCATACAAACAAGGTCCCCTCGAGAGTCCACAATCCGAGAACCACCCGGCCGAAACAACACCTCAAAGCCCTCATCCAACAACCGGGACACGGAAAGCAAATTGTACCCCGGCGATTGAACAAGAGCAACACGCCTCGCAGTGATCTTGTCACTCACTCGATCTCACCTTCGAAAGCACACGCCCACGCCCATTGTCCCCAAAAGTGATGTACCTCTTCGTCACCACCGGGACGAGACTTGAGAACCACCCCCTGTCTCCGGTCATATGCCTCGAACAACCGGAGTCAATCAACCAAATGTTCTTCAAGTCTCCCACCTGAAATTCAAAAATAGGCACGTGAGCGAACAAACGACTCAAAGACTCGGGGTTAGTACCAAAGGAGGAAAACCGATGCCGAGCCATTTGCTCGAAAGTGGGGTTAGCACCAACCAAAGCATCTCTCCTACCAAAGCTACCTCCACGAACACCACCACGGTAACCACCCCGAGGAAACCACCCCTCTCTCGCCCGGGAGGAGGACCAAATCCACGCAAGAAAGCCCGTGGAACGTCCTTCCTCTCCAACTCAAAGCCACGACTCCTCCAATCCCCGTATTGAGCACGAGGAGGAGAACGTCTAGCAAGGCGGCCACCCGCACCCTTTCCGGCCCAACCACCGGAACCACGACCACCGAAACAACCCTCGCACCGTACGAGCTCAAAACCCAAATAGCCGTGCTCCGTCTGTGCCCGCACCGGTCCGACCGTGCCCCACACCCGGTCCGACCGGTGTGACCGGGGCAGCAGCACCACCCGCGGCCTTCTTCTCTCCCCAAGCCCGAACTGTCCTCACACTCGCCTTGCCCCTGGGCATCTGCATACGAGGCTCAAGTACACCATCGGAAGGGTGGTACTTGTCCTTGTTAGCCCACTCCTTTGCCATTCTCTCCTCTCGCTTCTTCTTGAAGCAAAACTCCTCCTTATGGCCATCTCTCCCACAATAGCCACAATGGAACCTCACAAGCTTAGGCTTAGGCTTGGGATGTGGCTGCTCACTTGGTTTCTCTCCACTCAAGCCCTCCACCGGTTTCTCACCACTAGCCTTCTCACTCTCCTTCCCAAAGAACACTTTCCCGGAAGTGCTCACAAACTTGATAGGCTTTTGTAGGTCATTTGTGGGTGTAGGAAACACGGGTGGAGCTGGGGTTGTGTCTAGTCGGTTCCTTAGATGGTTACGTTTTGGTGGGAAATCATTTTTGTGGTGGGTTTTTGGTGGCTCCGGGATATTCTCTCCACTTCCTTCACCAACCTTGTTTGCCCCAAGCCCCTCACCATCTTGCCTCTTAAAGGCCTCGATCATCATCCTCAACTGAGGCTCATGACCGGACAACCAACCCATCAACTTCCTCAAATCATCATTCTCATCCTGTAAACGATCAACATAATGTGCAAGCTCCAAATTTTTCAATGCATGCATTTCACAGGTAGAGTAAGATGTAGGCATGGGTTCCTTCAATTTAGCCTCGAGCGAACTAGTGTAAGCATGCATCTCATCAATCTTAGCATGCAAAACATGGCAAGAAGTGCAAGCACCTAGCAAAGAAGGTCTAGACTTAAGCTCAGCCACTTCAACCCTAAGCACATCTAGTTCCTCACACTTGGAGGCATGCTTCTCCTTAAACAAAGCAAGATCAACAAGGAATATGGAGCAATCAAGACAATCATTCTCATCGAAACAACGGGGCTAGCCTTAAGCGAATCAATCTCAAGCTTGCTATCAAGCACCCGTGTCTCTAGCTCGGCCCACTCTAGTCCTAGCATCCTCGAGTGAAGCCCTAAGCTCTTTCCTCATTTTCTTGGCCTCTCTAAGCATGTCATCACGGTTATCAAGCAAAGAGCCAAGCCTCTCATTCTCCTGGCGCAAGAAGGGAAGTTCATCACGCACCTCGTCGTCGGACTCAGAGTCCGAGTCGCTCTGTGTGCTCTTCTTGCTGCCGGAACTCAGCGCCATGGTGCAGAAGACATCTCTCGCGAAGCAGCTCAGCCCACTCAGGTTCTTGGACGACTTCTTGTTCTTGTGGCGATCTCCCTCGTCTTCACTGCTACTCGAGCTCGAGGTGGAGTACGCGGAACTGGAGTCGACGTTGCTCGCTCCAACCATCGCTCGGGCCTTGCCTCGGCCCTCCTTCTTCCTCGATCGTCGCTCGTCCTTGTACTTGTTCTTGTGCTTGCTCTTGTGGTCGCGCCTCGAACGGTACTTGCCATCGTTCATCCTCGGCTTGTGCTTGTAGCCGTCCTTGTTCTCGGCCTTCTCCGGGCGGTCGGCGACGAAGTGTCCCGCTTGCCGCACCGGAAGCAAGTCCTCGTGTTCCTCCTCATGTTCACGCGGTTCTTGTGCGGCCTCTCGAACCGCCTCGTCAACGGCGCCGACTCGTCCTCTCCAAGGTCATCAAACTCCTCATCCGGCATAGACATCAAAGAGGAAAACGAGAACATCCCGGTGGATGGGTTAGAGTTAGTCTTTCCTTTGGGACCACCAACGAGGGCAAGACTATGGGAATCGTCGGTCCCTCGAGCTTGGCGATCATGCCCCTATCCACCTCGGCCGACTTGAGCTTCGAGAACGGCTCGTTCACCGTCGAGTATCATACCTCTCCGACTTGAATATGGCCTCGAACTTTCCGCCCCATATCGTACGATCCAAAGAGTGTAAGAGCTTGACCGCTCTATCATGATCATCGTACGGGAGCACGTCCACATTGGCCCTCATGTTGTTCACCACCACCGTGAACCTGCGAAACAAGGCATCGATGGACTCACCGGGGAGATGAGTGAAGTTCTCGTACTCTCTCCGTAGGTCGCATACAACCGTTCCCGAACTCGGGCGTTCCCAACATGAGCCTCCTTCAACACCGCCCAAATCCTACAAGCCAAGTGCTCGGTGTGCACCCGATCGAACTCGGCCGACACAAAGCACGAAACAAGTAGTCGACCGCCTTATTGTTGGCGTCGAATCCGTCCCTCGACCCCGGAGCAAGGAAATCCATCGGCCGGACATAGCCTCGTGTCCACCGTGAACATCCCAAAGCGGTCGACCCTTTCCGCGGAGGAACGCACCCATCCGCTTGCTCCACGTCCGGTAGTTCTTGCCATCGAAGTGTGGAGGACCCGAACCCCGTTCTCGGTACGCCATCCTTGGATCTTAGACCGGTTAGAGTCAACAAAGACCCGAACCGGCTCGATACCACTTGAAGGACCGATACGGCGAACCAGAGAGGGGGGAGTGAATGGGAGCCGATAAAAATTCTTCTCGAAGGAGATGAGAACTCCAACAAGACAAACGCGGCTTCCAACACACGTCTCCGACTCACTACCAAGGTTGGTCAAGCCCACGTAGCCACCGGAGTGCCACTGGACCAAGGAACCAACACGCAACCTTCCGACCCGAGAAACGCAGCGGAAAAACAAAACCCCGAGTCTACGAGACCCACACCGGTCGGACCGGTGAGCACCACCGGCCGACCGGTCCCCGCCGGTGAAACCGAGCAACTTCCACTAAGTGGCTCTACACGGTCGGACGGTGAGACACACCGGTCGGACCGATGGCGACCGAAAGCCCCCAAGGCACCAAACGAGGCCAACCGACCACCAAAAGGACCCAAACTCGAAACAACAAGAAGCAACACGGGACAACAGCGAACTCACCAAGACGTTCACCCGAGCAAAAACCCACAAGGGCTCGCACCGGTCGGACCGGTCAAGAGCACCCGGTCGGACCGGTGTAGCTCGGGCGGCTCGGGATGAACAAAGACCCGCGGTCAACTCCCCCAAATCCAAATCTCGATCTCCCGAATCGCTCCACGGACTTGAACAAGACTTTGGGGATATCAGGAACACCTCGTGAGGAGTCCATAGCCAAGTTTAATCCCACCAAATCTCGTCCAAAAAGGAGTAATCGAAAAAATCCCGCCGAAAGCACTTCCAACCCAAGAACTCAAGAAACCCCAAAATCGAGCACTTTTACTCACGGATTTGGGAGGGGAATCATAGCCCAAAGAACCACGAAGGGTTCCCACAAATTTCCCCCATCAAATCCCCAAGAGAAAAGTCCCGAAAACAACCCAAAGAAATCACCGAAAGAGGGCTCCGAAAATCACCACCAAAAACAACCGGGGAAAACACATCCAAACCTTGAGGAACCACGCCGAATCATCTATACATGAAGCAAAGGTTCATACAAGGTCTAGCAAGCCGCCCAATCATCCATCCCTCTCTACAAGATCTCTTCGTGAAGCTCTCTTGCTAGTCCTATAGAAAACCTAAGGAAAAAGGTGGAAAATAGGAAAACTAATGAGCTAGGGTTCCAAGAGTTGGCTGCCATCCTCTCACCTCTTGGGTTATATAGAGGCAACCGAAAGTCTAAAATGCCCTTCTCTACTAGCTAGGGATACAAGCCCCTCAAGGGCGGATTTGGAATTCTTGATGTCTTCACCATCGGACGGATGCCCGGCGACCGCACCCTGCGTAGCCTCGACGCAAGCCATGCGATCCCGACGCGTGTCCTCCGCTTCGAAGATTCGGGACCGCGTCGTCGCACACCGGTCGGACCGGTGCTCCTCACCGGTCGGACCGGTCCCCACCGCCGTCCGAGCCGGTCGGACCGTCCGTGCCGCCGCACCTCCTCGTCGAGTCTTCGGCCTCGGTTTTGTGGCTCAACCGAGTAACCCGGTGGTTTTTCCGGTGAACCACCGCAAACCCCCGCGAACTCGGTGTAGCCTCCGCCAATCTCCACTCGGGACTCGGCTCCCACGTAGTCCCGGCTCGACCTTGGTTTTGAGGCTCTACCAAGAAACCGTCCACGACTTCATCTTGTCGTTCATGCCACCATGCGGCCCGCACTTGACCCCCGCCGGCCACCGGGTCCCTCGAACGAAGCCTACTTGTCTTCTCCACACCTGGAGGCCTCACCGGCGACGACCTTTCGCGCTTGTTCTTCACCTGCACCAACACGAGTCAAGCCGCAACCTGCACCTGCAATACTTAGCCAAGAATCAGTCCACACAACGTTGTCAATCACTCATCACACAAGGAAGCGACCATCCACCGGTCCTCGAACCACACATGGTCCTCAGTAATTAATTAAAGAAATGGGAACCAAGGTGTTAATTTATGAAATCATGTTTCAGTTCTGTTTTTGGATTTTAATCACACCCCCCTTGCTGTTTGGTGAAGTTAAGTAACCTAATTTGCTTAGATGTGCACACAATCACCGTCAAAGTAGTGTTTTTTTATCATCACACACCCTAATAATTTCTGTGAGAAAATAATAATGTCTGGATGAATGTGTCCAACAAGAGTTGGTTTTGTGGTAATTCTCCCACCTTCACCATAAACTAATGCATATGCATGTATATGTGTAGATTTACCGGACGAGACGTACACGCTCACCCAGGAGGAGGAGGGAGCAGCTAGTGGAGAGTTGAATCAAGCTAGGGTGCAGCAAGACTTGGACCAAAGTCCAGAAGAGCCCAAGGCTTTTGTTGGTGTTGAGTCCAAGGAGGGCAAGCACCGGTTTCATCTAACCCATTTTATAAATTAAAATCATGTCCTTTATCTTTCAGTACTTATGCTTTACTTTGTGCATTTAAGTTTCAAGAGTTGCTTTGAAACCTAGACGCATGATCCTTAGGACTCCTATGCTCTTTTACCAGTATGTTAGGACGCTAGTGCCATGCTTTAAGGACACGGTACACGTCGAGTAATGACTCATTGCTCGCGAGATATAAGATATTCTTGTTGGAATCATAAGTTGGTTAAAATGACTCGCTCATGTGGTAAGAGCAATGGGTTCGGTCTCGACCAAGTAGCATTGTGCTGGTTTAAGCTATTGATCGTACCAAGTGCTTGTCGGGAATGGGACCGGTAAGCCTAGTACCTTCTGAACCGAGGCGGGATCTTTCTAGCTACGCGCTTGGGATGTGTCTCCGGGCTAGCTACCCGTGGTATAGTGTGTGAGCCCGGACTGGTCGGGTTAGATCCTCCGGATAACCGTGTACCAGAGTTTGTAGCGTATAATCCCAAACTGTGGGATGTTGGGAACCGCCTGGTTGGGGTAGACCCCGCATTTGCTTTTATTTGAATTCTTGGGGTCTACTTCTTCCGTGTATCTTGGGTTTACCTTGCAAGGATATAAATCAATCGATCGTCGGTCACTCGCCATTATCTAAGTCGGCTTGACCACTGGCTACCCCATGTTTATTTATGGAACATTTTGGATTAATATTATTACCTGTTTAATATTGTTTGCACAACATGCTTGTTTAGTGCAGGTGCTCACCTAGAATGGCTAACATACTAGAATTGGAGCTAAAATCTGAAAATAAGGATCAATTCTTAGTTGCTTTTGGGCAAAACAAACCCAGCAGCCAAAAAGCCTTGCATGTCTAGTTGTACTTTATTTTTGTCGGGTAAGTCTTGTTTTCAGGTAATCCCATCTGGCCTGGTTCTATCCCAGATGGTTGGGAGCTTGAATGGGAGAATGATGATGAGGAGTGATATGCATGGATGGCCTCCTGCGTGTATCATGTGTATAGCTTACTTTCCGCTGTTTAAACTCTGAACCATGTTTACTTTTATGTATGAAAAACCTGGTTTGTAATAATGTTGAACTTGTGGACTTTTATGTAATGTAATGTTGTACTCTGGTCCCGCCTTCGTGTGGGCTTAGCGCATATCTCGATCCTGTTGTAAGTGATTCACCGGGCTTTACCCGGCGGAAGCGACTTAATAATTCTATATTATTGCTTAATGGCCACGTGGACAGGCTTAGGTGATAATACGGAATTATTTTGGGCGATTCTATCACAATTGGTTCGGGGTGCTACCTCTCCATGCTGGTCATCTCCTTAAAGCCGGAAATTTCAAGAAATCCCAAACATCTTTTGCCCGGGACCTCTCTTGGATATGAATATTTGAAGCAAGGAAAATATATTAGTGGAGATGAGACAGGAGGCTTTCATGTGCCAAAGTGAACTTACCTCTTCCGGATCCAAGACTAAGACTCTTCATTCAAGGGAAGGAAGATTGGTTGGAGGAAGGACTCCTTGTGCCGGCAAGGAAGAATAAAAGAGGAAGAATTGTAGAGGAGGGATCCTCTTCGGCGCAAGAGGGTGGTGCACAACAAAACTATGTGCCACCGTTCGGAGGAATCCCTACACCGCCAATTTATTACGGAGGGCCACCAATGCAAGCATTGGGGAGGGCCACCAAGTTTGCGGAGCCCTATGCACAATACCCCCAACCACATCAAAGTGTGGCCATAATTGGAGGGAGGGTATGCTGCGAGAAACATGCAAATGGTCGCAACCATCCAATTCAACGCGGCTCAATTAGGTGAGGGCAATGCAAATATTGCCTATGAGCTTGGACGCCTTCACCTAGTACCACCGGATCAATTCGTTGGAGGGGATGTCCAAACCTATTATGAGCAAGGGTACAACTACCAAGATTATCAACACCAACCACCGGCGGAAGATTAAAAAGAAGGAGGAGCTTTAGTTTTATTTTCTTTTCCCCTTTTCTCTAATTTTCAGCTTGTGTTTGCTTGTGTTTGCGTATTGTTTTCAGTGTGCTAGTTTATTTTCAGCAAGTGTGTTAGTTTATTTTCAGCATGTATGTTAGTTTGTTTTCATCATGAATAAAGTCACCACCTTATTTTTACCTTTGGTAAAGTTACAAAATTTGTGCCATGATGATATATGATTATAATTGCCACTTTGTTTATCTTTGTATTTCATTTAGTAAAAGCTAGTGCTCTCTTAAAATACAACCTGAATTTATCTAAATGCTAGCTTAATCTTTAGCGGAGGTTATGATAAAAATACAGACCAATAGTGTTTTATATGCTCTCAAGTTTTAGATGGATTAAAGTTGATTTTTATTCCTAAAAGTAATGCTAACCTTGTCATGAATATCACTTGTGTGTTGCTCTACCTATCCAGAGCCTTATATATATATATATATATATATATATATATATATATATATATATATATATATATATATTTGAGTGCATAAACCTTATTGTACAAGATTTATTTTTGAGTGTGTTATTGCAGGCCATGATTTCTCTGGCCCGAGACTAAGAAGCTGGCATTCCGTTTTTGTGTATCTATCTTATTGCTAGCCTCTTATCCGTGCATTGTGTATCCCCACATCGGAGATCTCACAAACCTCGTCGGATATCCACCCTTAAAACCAAATATCATCGTTTGTGATTACCTCTTTGACCACAACCCATCGTTGAGTATGGATCATCAATTCAAGGAAGATCGCAAGACGGTGCCATGATTGAAGATTTCAAGTATCTATCAAAGGAAAAGCATTTCCGGTACCTACCTTATCTTTGTCACCTCTTTGCCCGAGGACGGGCAAACATCTAAGCGTGGGGGAGGAGGTAGGTACAATGCAATTTTAGAGTTCAAAAGGGGGAGCAAAAAAATGATGAGAAAGAAAGAAAAAGAAAAATGAGTATAAAGAAAAAATATGTATGAGAAAAAGAGAAAAAGAAGAAAAATATGAGTATGTGTAAAAATAAAATAAAGTGAACTCCCCGGTTCTCTAAAGCGCATTAGGAATTTCTAGGTCTCAATATTAAAAGTTCCATACTCATTTTCCAACCATGTGCAATCCGATAACAAGGACTTCCTTTGTGCCTCGGGATCATTCTTTGCCATTTGCACATGTCCACCTATCTCAAGTGTGTGTATTTCTCTCTTCCCCTCCTTGCTTTAACATTATTTTCCAATGACCTTGACGAGTCTCAGTAAGACCATGAGAAGCTTGTCTTGCTTTGACAACATCTCATTTATAATATCTTGGTAGGACTAAACTTTCCCAAAAAGCTCCATATAAAGCCTACGACATATATATGTTTTGAGAGGGAAAGGAGTAGAATAAATAGGCTTGAGAGACAAGGTGAGATGAGAGTTCATGAGCAATATGCAAGATGATTCAAATTTGTGAACTTGGTTTAGCTCTCTTTTTCATCTCATTCTTTATTTCAAAATTTTTGAGATCTATTTAAATTTTTGGGAGCATGTTAATACTTGTGGGATAAGTTTAATTAATAATCTACCCTCCGTAGGGATGAAGGCTAGTACATTATGAAACTTTAACGAATTAAATTTTGAGAGCATTATGTTTTCTCATGTATGATGAAGTGCAAGGTTTAAACAATGAAGGGCAACGATGATATCCATCGAAGGCTTACTCGAGGACGAGCAAGGTTTAAGCATGGGGGAGATGTTGACAGTGAAATTCCGTCAACCTAGCCATGAGTTTACCTCAGTGTTGGCATAACTTTTATACTTTATCCATTGGTACTAACCCCCTTGGTATAACAAGTTCATTCATGCATGTCGGTTTTGGAGTTTAGTGTTTATGCAGGGTTTTAGCGTTTAAAGCAAGACTTCTGGGATAAGTTCATCAAGAACCTTGTGACAAGACCTTGAAGTTCGGTACAAGTCATGCAATGAAGCAAACTTGACTCCAAGAAGCCCAGGGACCAAACCCGAGAAGATGACAAACTCCGAGGACCTAGCCAGAAAAGTGTTGAATCTTGCAGGACAAGGAGCTTCGTCCAACTCGGAGAGAAACTGACGACAAGGGCCCACATGCAGAAGGGGGAAGGATCTAGAAGACTCGGGAACCAACACCAGGCGAAGGAGGCGACTTATTGGGCCGAAATGGGCCTAGGCCGGTCGGCCCAACCCATTCCTGGGCCTAGTCAGCCCCCCTTTGACCTAGCCGCCATTCGGACTATTTATAGCTGCAAGGCCAAGAGCCACGCATCAATCCATTTGTCATCGGCCGCCGAGGAGCAGAGAAGAGAGGGACACCATCTCGAAGAGGAGAGGGTCGAGCTAGTTGACTAGGGTCTCCCTAGCCGACGTGGGAACCTTGCAAGGAAGACCACGTCGGAGTTCCCGGAGCTAGAAGCAAGATCGAGGTAGGATCCCGGTGGCGATCTTGATTCATGTATCATGTACCAAGTTGATTTATCAAGTTGAATCTAATTTTTAGTGATCAAGTGTTTCTCCGACGTCTTTGATTTCGATCAACTTTTCTTATCTTAGATCTATTCTCGAGATAGATCACATAGGATGTTCTTGTATCCGTGGTGGCTAGAGCTGCATGCCTAACCTTCCGAAACATTTCAACTTGTCCTTGGACTCGCCCTAGACTAACCCGCACGAATACGGGTGCGTTGTGACAGAACGGTGGCTCCAAGGAGTCGGACGGGAAACCGTGGTTTAAAGAGGCTTCTAATGAGATTAAACTTGCTATGTTTTCTTTTGCTAGGAACTTCAACAAAAGGCTTGATCTGATCTTTCTAGATCGGTTTATCTACCCCCTCTATCTCTTGCTACCTCCGGTCTTTAGTAGATTAGATTCGTTTTGATGTTCTTTAACATTAGATTCATAGGTTTCACCTCTTGAAGTTCTAAGTTTCCCACGTTAATAGATCAACTCTTGCATCACGCATTGTTCCACAGATTCGATGCCTTGGGTTCACCACTCGAGGGAGGAAGGGTCCCTTGACTACGACGGGAGACTTGTCCGCTTGCAAGTCTACTTGAAGTTTAATACGATTATACACCGTCAACAGACACACAAGAATCTCTCTTGACGAACCATTTTTGTGTTGAAGCCTTGACCAACAAATTTTATTAAGAGGCCTAACCTCAATGGGTGGCGCTAGCACCCGGACGTTAAACGGGTAACTCTCGTCGGACGCATGCATCACCGTCTATTAAAATCTGATGGGTACAATACATCATAATAAAAATACACTGTTCAGATCATACGTTTCATTGCAACATCCAAATGTAATATCTGCAACAATGAAATTAAATATTTGCAACATCAAGAAAATATGTGGAAAACATTTGTCAGGCATTACTTTGATGACGAGAAAAAACCTGCCGCAACATCTGATTAATGTTGCATGGAACATTCAAAATCCACTTCACAAATCTCAATGAAAAATGCAACTTCCAAATTAAACACTTGAAACATGTGTTTAAAATGTTTGCAACATCACAACATCTGGACACCATCAAAATAAAACATCTCAAATCACTTCATGCAACATCAAACATCGCTAGATGAAACATCTCAAACACTTCATGCAACATCGAATAACACTAGATAAAATATCTCAAATCGCTTTATGCAACATCGAAAAACACAAACCGGAGCATTGCAAAACAACCAGCGGCACCAGGGAGAGTGGCGGCCCGCACCGCCGTCAAGCTCATCTGCCTGCACCCCTGGCCATGGAGGCCCGCAGAGACCACGACTGGTGAGGTCCTACGCCTGACCGCACCCATCACCATGGAGAGAAGTGGTGTCATGGCTCACGGACGGGGATGCCGCGCCATTGGGGGAGCTTGCGGCGCAAAGCAAGGTCGATGACCAGGAACTCGTGTCACGGTCGGGAGTGCTTGCCAGTAGGGAGCTCACCCTAGCCGCGACACTGAAGGGGCCAGCGCGGCTCGCCCCTGTATACCCCGTGCATTGTGTCCATCACCATCCACTTCTTGCTAGCCAGCAACATCATTGGGAGAGAGGAAGAGGAGGGCACAGGCCGAGCGGATCAGCAGGAAGCGAAAGCAGATTAGTGAGGAGTCGTGCGACAGGGAGGCAACACATCTCCTTGGTCTCCCCAGTGGAAGAAGAGAGAAGATAAGATGGGATGTGGTCAAACAGTGAGGAAATATCTACTGAGTAAATGTGGAGGGGATATGGCCACGTCGTTGTCTGATTTTCTAATTGCGTTGTACGCACGATGGTAAGCATTACTGTTAGAAACATCAGACGACGATGTGGTCGTATCCTCTCCACGTTTACTCAGTAGATATTTCTTCACCGTATTGACCAGATCCCATCTTATCTTCTCTCTTCTTCCACTGGGGAGACTGAGGAGATATGTTGCCTCCCTACCACACGACTCCTCGCTAATCTGCTTTCACTTCTTGTCGATCCGCTCTGCCTGTGCCCTCCTCCTCTTCCTCTCTCCCATTGATGCTGCTGGCCAGCGAGAAGTGGATGGCGACGGACGCAGTGCGCGGAGCAGACAGGAGCTAGCCACACCGTCCCCTCCCATGCCGTGGCTGGGGGTGAGCTCCCTACTGGCGAGCACTCCCGACCGTGTCGTGAGTTCCTGGTCACTGACCTCGCTCTGCGCTGCAAGCTCCCGCCACGACACGACATCCACGTCCACGTGCCAGGACACCGCTTCTCTCCATGGCGAGGGGTGCGGTCAGGCGTAGGACCTCACCGGTCGCGGCCACCTCGGGGCTCGATGTCCAGGGGTGCAGGCAGATGAGCTTGACTGCGGTGCGGGCCGCCACTCTCCCCGGTGCCGCCAGTTGTTTTGCAGTTCTCCAGTTTGTGTTTTTCGATGTTGCATGAAGTGAATTGAGATGTTTTATCTAGTGTTATTTGATGTTGCATGAAGTGATTGAGATGTTTCATCTGGTGGTGTTTGATGTTGCATTAAGTGATTTGAGATGTTTCATCTGATGGTGTCCAAATGTTGCGATGTTGCAAACATTTCGAACACATGTTGCAAGTGTTTAATTCGGAAGTTACATTTTTCATTGAGATGTGTCAAGTGGATTTTGAATGTTCCACGCAACATTAATCGGATATTGCAGCGGGTTTTTTCTTGTCATCAAAGTAATGCCTAACAAATTTTTTTCCACATATTTTTCGATGTTGCAAATATTAAATTTCATTGTTGCAGATATTATATTTGGATGTTGCAATGAAACATAAGATATGAATAGTGTATTTTTATTATGAAGTATTATAGTCGTCAGATTTTAATAGACGATGATACATGTGTTTACCCATCAGATGTCTGAGCGTTAGCAGCAGCCTTTTTCTAATCACATGGGACGCACGATGGTAAGCATTACCAAACCAGCATTAGCAGCACCCTTTTTTAATCACATCGGACACATGATGGTAAGCATTACTGAACCTCAATTTGTATCTCCACAAGACCCCAAGCCCGCGTTTCATTTACTTCTAAGAAAAAGGTTTCGTCTCGGCCCCACTGTTGGCCAAATAGATCACATCTCCACGCCTCTCCCACTCACACAAACTCCTCCCTCCCTCGTGACGTCTCACCTTGCTTCTGCGAATGCCCCTGTTGGTGGAAATTGGGTCCGAAGGTGGACGACGACACAACAACCCCCTGATAGTTCCGCCCTCCTCCGAAGGGGACACGGCCGAAGGCCCCCTCGGAGACGAACGAAACGCTCTACTGTTATCTCTACCCTCGCTAAGAAAGCTACTCTATTTTACAACTAAGTTACTTCTACTTCTACTACTACAACTACCACGTTACGCTATGAAAGAAACAAAGTACTGTTGATGGTGCAAAACCGTGCTCAAGTTCACCGCAAGCCTACTGGTGACTTGGTGCCTTTTTCACCAAGGAGGGTCCTCCCTAGATTTGTCAATCCAAGGATCGGAAGCAAACTCCTAAGGCTATCCATCTAATCTAATGATCTAACCTATCATTAAGCTTTGATTGCATAAAGATTAAACATACATGAAAGGATGTATGGATCACATCCACCTAGCCATAAAGGTGAGCATCCTAAAGGTAAGCCTAGCCTATCGTCTTCTCGTTGCCATTCCGTCCAAGGTGACAAACTAACCTAAAGCTCATACCATGATAAGGAGATATCCAATACATGTTTGTTCAGTGGTTTCCCTAAATCGTACTGTCACTACGCAAGGTAATCGACACCGAACGACTACTCGTAAGTCCGTGCACCACTTCGATGTGTCCGCAAGACATAGATTAGATCTATTCCTACTAAGGTCATATGCTAGCTACACACATGAATGAGAGAAGGCATCCATCAATGTAGATCAAAAGTAAAGACAAGATCAGATTGATATCACCGTCAAAAGTACATGTGCCTTGATGAATCCAAGGCATGGCTTCGGAACTCCACCATGGCTTCACCACGCCGGGCCAACCATGGCAGCTAGGGTCTAGCCTAAGCCATCTCCTAGGCAACTCGAGGACTCGCGGTGGCCATCGGCTTCCTCCCGTGCTTCTCCTTCGTGTTGGCGGCTCTCTGATGAATGGATGGATGTGGTGGCCGACGAAGGCAGAGGCAATAAATAGATGAGCACCTAGGTCAAATGGGGAGCGCGAACCAGGCTGGGAACAGGCCAGGCCGGCCGGCCGTCCTGGGCCGACCAGCCTAGGCCCATTTCGGCCCCATCTCGCTCGCCGATGCTTCTCGATCAATTGTTGACTTGCTCCCTTATGCATGTGGGCCCTTGATATCATCTTCTCCACGGTTTAGACAGAGCTCCTTGTCGCGCAAGCTTTAGCATCTTTTGTCCAGGTCCCTAGAGTTTTCCGACTTCATGCTTTGGTCCCTGGTCCATTTGGAGTCATGTTCATGAGGTGTCTTGACTTGCGCCGGGCTTCATGATCTTCTCTTAAAGTGCTTGATGAACTTATCCCGAAAGTTTCCTCTTTAACGTTAATTTCTTGTGTAAGCAATAAACTCCAAAATCGACATGCGAGAGTGAACTTGATACCTCCGGGGGGGGGGGGGTAGCACGTTTGGTTAGAATATCAAATACGTGCAAATGTTGATGGTAAACTCATAGCTAGGTACCAAAATCGACCGTCAACATACCCCTATGCTTAAACCTTGCTCGTCCTCGAGCAAATCCATGATCTTTACTTAACTTGGAAATCAGCGTTGCCCTTCAATGCCTTCTCTACACTTAGTTATACACAACAAGACATATTGCTCTCTCAAGTATTTAACATTTAAGGTTCAAATTTTGATCGGCTACTTCATTATGGAAGATGGACTATCATTAAAGAACATGCCACAATAAAACAAATTTAGTGCTCTCAAACTTAAGCAAACTTTAAACCTTTACCTTGTTGCATCGTGAAGAGTTTTCAAAAAGTTGCACATCTAACATAAGTGAGGTTCTCTTGCAAAAGCTCATGGAAACACTCATCTCGTCAAGACACTCAAGCCTACACTAGATTATTGTCAACCTATTCTAATCATATATGAAAGTGGAAAGCTTATGTGGAGCTTGGTAGGTAAAAACAATCCTAGCAAA
Organism: Cenchrus americanus; assembly: GCA_947561735.1. Lineage (NCBI taxonomy): Eukaryota > Viridiplantae > Streptophyta > Magnoliopsida > Poales > Poaceae > Cenchrus > Cenchrus americanus. Next base: position 22,219,468 of record OX387241.1, on the reverse strand, counting down.
ACATTACATTTGCAATATTGTCAAACTAAGAGAGAGATCTATTGGAATTACCGAGACTAGTCAAAAATGCTATGGAAAATAAATGTTGGAAAGAGAGAGAGATGGAACACACACACATTTAGAAAGGTGGACATGTGCAAGTGGAAAATGGGTGATCCAGAGACACAAATGAAGTTCTCATTATCGTATTGCACATGGTTGGAAACGATTGAGTACGAACTTGTCTTCAAAGCTCTCTAAGATTTAAACAAAGCTAAAAAGAACTGAGGAGCATTTTTAATTTTCTCTTTTTTTGTTTTTTCTTTCTTCTTATTTCTTCTTCTTCTTTTTTCTTCATTTTCTCTTCTCTTTTTTTATTCATCATTTTTTATGCTGCTCCGAACTTTTAAGCAACATAGTACTTGCTATAGCAGTCCTCCCCCATGCTTAAATGATAGCTCGTCCTCGAGCATAGAAGTAAGGGGACCTATGGCTGATAAAGAAGTACAAAATCATTGTATTCCTTTATAAATCTTTTAAAATCATCACGAGCATCCTCCATGTCGAAACTCACATAATCATTGATGAGTCCCTCCATATGTTATATGTCTTGAAACCTTGCCAGAAAAGCTTCAGAAAATTCATCGAAAGATCATCCATACTCAATTTAGGTTGTGGTCAAGGAGGTAATCACAAAAAAGATGTTTTGGGTTTAGGGTGGATGCCTAGCAAAGTTTGTGAAATTTCCAATGTAGAAACTCACAATGCATGGACAAAAATGGCTAGCATGAAAAAGATAAGCAAAGGAATGACCAGCTTCTTAGTCTCGTACCACAGAAATCAATCCTAATCCAACTCATCAAGATATAAGTTTGCAAACTAAAGGTTATATCATTAAAGTACTTGTATGTGTATAGCCTTTGGTAGGTAGAGACTTGCAAGAGATTCACTAACGTAGATAGCATAATGATTTTAAATAAAACAAGTGCAAGGCATAGGTCTTCGGTAAACTTAAATCAAAGAGCAACATAAAGTACGTGGGTCTAAAGATTAATCATTTAACCTCCATGTTGACGGTGTATTTTGGTGCACCTAGCATGTTCATTACACTTTGGTTTGGATTTGATTATGGAACTAACCCGCCACTAGGCACACTAATCATATAACAAGTTCATCTTTGTGCATGCATTTGGAAGTGTTGTGTTTATGTAGGAAAATATGGACATAAAGGACGGATTCGCAACAAGTTCAAAGGAGCATTCATGGAGTCTTGTTCGTGTTCATGAGCTTGCTGAAATCACTTCCAATGGTGGCAAGGACCGAAGTGCTACGAGGAACACCCCCGAGGATTGAAGCGTAAAAGATCAAACTTCATGCAAAGAGAGCCTCCATCTTGGACGCGAGGATAACGAGCATCAAAATCGTGCAAGTGGAGGGGGCAAAGTACATAAGTGCACGAGGACCCACGGAGCAAAAGGGGCGACCGCGGGCCGGCCGGGTGGGCCGGGCCGGCCAGCCCAGGCCGGCCGGCCCGGCCCACTTCCGTACCGGTCCGGTCCCGTTTTCCTTGCCCTCGAAGGATCTTCAACCCTAAAACCCCCGAGGCGCCGCCAACACCCGAGGGGAGGAGTCATTCGCACCAGAAGGCCATCCACAAGCTAGAGAGAGAGGAGGAGGATCTCCGGCGGGAGGTCAACCACCTCGAAGGAAGCACCCTCTCGTGGAGAAGAAGGAAGACACCGGCGGAAGGGAAACCATGATCAACGGTGCCATGATCAGCACCTTGATGGGGTAATCTTCTCATTTGTCCATGGGTTGTAATCGATCTTGAGATGTAATCGCACTTTGTCGGATTATCTATCTATCATCTTGTGTTGAATATACTTTAATGCTTAAGGTTTGCAACCATGCCGTAAAGGGAGTAAGGCCTCAATGCTTCCTTGGATCCATTCAATACGCCGTGTCCATCAAAGGTCTAGTCATGAATACCTTCGCGTAGTGACAGTACGAGAGGAGGGAAAGGGCGAAACCGTGGTCACAACCCCGATAGATTAGATTGGTTTTCATGTCTTTAAGCGATTGCATGCTCTAGTATCGTAGACCCGTGGGCGAGTGTCTTCTACCTTGATCGTTTATCATTCTCTCTAGTGTAGTTTAGTTGTTTTCTAGTATAATAGTAGTTAGGGTTTTAGTAGCTAGTGTGTCGTTGTTGATCGAACGCTTGTAATCCCCTTGCTCCGCGATTGACAAGAACCTTGGGAATCCCGTGGTGAAAAAGGTGTGGGGTCCGTACGCTTGCGGATCGTAGAGGGATACGTCTTTTATCCGTCAACAAGCCCCTTTTTCTGGCGCCGTTGCCGGGGAGCAAGTTAGTTTACATCGTTTGATTTGCATCTAACTTAGTTTTATATTTTAGTTTATCTTTTATTTGCTATATCTAACATTTATCATCTAGAAAAACACTTGTTTCGTTTTTGTTTTTGTTTTTATCTTATTGTCTAGATGGAGTTCGTTAATCAACCCATGGAAAAACCGGAGAAATCATTAAGGGATTACGCTAGCCCTCGATGTGAAGACATAAAAGTACAAGAGTCGGATTCGAAGCTCGAAGCGACCAAGTATGAAATTAAATCCAAGATCATCAAGATGGTGGCGGAAAACCCATTTGAAGGGATGGTTACGGAGAACCCATATAGACACATAAGGGATTTCACGACAATATGCAATACGGTGCGTCAAGAAGGAGTTCCCGATGAATGGTTCAAATGGAATCTCTTTCCCTACTCACTTGCCGGCAAAGCAAAGACATGGTATTCGGTTGCGTCCTTTGAAGTTGAGGGCAATTGGAACAAGTTGACAAAGAAGTTTTGCGAGAAGTTCTTTCCAATTAGCAAGGTTCAACATCTAAGGAGGCAAGTGATCACTTTCATGCAAGGAGAAGAGGAAGGGATAGACCAAGCCTGGGATAGGTTTAATGAATTAATCGAACAAGGACCAAAACTCGGCTTCACCGGTGACGTACTCTTGCATACATTTTTCTTTTCCCTAACCCCTAGTTGCATGCGACACGTCGAAATGTGTGCAGGTGGGGATCTCATGGAGAAAACACTCACGGAAGCCGCCCAACTTCTACAAAAAGTTAGTAAAGCGGCTGCCATGCGAAAAGATTGGGAAACAAGACTTGCGGAAGAGCCGGAATTCAATTCAAAGAAGAAGAAGCTTGCTGATTTTTCTAAAAAGGCAACCCCGGAAGTCACAAAAGAGGAGCCAATCATGGAAAAGCTTGAACAAGAACACATCAAGTCAAGAACTACACCAAACGTCGACTTCGCCGCGCCAAATGAGACGAACAAGAGAAGCATGTCAAGCGCGAAGCCACTAAGGGAGTTCGAACCAATGGATTGGGTTCCTATTGATTACGGAGAAGTATTCGACAAGAGAAGACCGTTCCCTAATCAAAAGGGAATGGCAAGAGCATTGGAAGTGGATTTCCCACCGGAGAAGAAAGCTGAAAATTCATACGACCTTGAAACCACCGGTGAGATTTTTGAAAAGCTCTTTGGAGATGACGTGGTGGATCCGGAACATATTGCCGAGGTGAAGAGAATCATGGGGATCAAGCCCGAAGCATCACCATACGCTCGCCTCGCTGAAATTTACTCGATAGGATCCGAAGAAGAAGAGAAGATGACGCCGCACTTGAGTTGCGAGATCAACGGAGTTCAATGCAAAGCTTTATGCGACATCGGAGCCCAAGTAAGTGTTCTATCTTCTAAAATTTACGATAAAGTTCAATACCACAACCTAGACTTAGCTCCAACATCAACGAAATTAATTATGGGAGATGGTAGAACTATCAAACCTCTAGGTATTGCTTGCAACATGAAAGTAAAAATCTCTAGAAACTATATACCAACCGATTTCTTTGTTATTGATGCTTACCATAGTAATTCTGATCATATAATCTTAGGTAGGCCTTTTCTTAAGTCGGTTGATGCCGTGTTAGATGCGGAGAAGGCAAAGTAACAATGAACCTTAACGGAACAAAGTACACATATAACTTTCTTCGTGCTTCTAAACACCTTACTCCTTTTCCTCCCGAAGATGAAGAAGTAGAAGAGATAGATAGTCTTTGTTTTGTTGAAACCCTTAGAGACCCGCTGCAAAGAGCGATGGAAAATCAAATTAGTAATCAACAAGATGAAGAACTAGAGGAAGCAACAAAAGGCTTAGAGCCGCATGATGGTAGTATGGAGGAAGAGAAATTCGAAGACATAGGAGAAATCAAACCCGAGGAGCCACAAGTGCCCGAGGTAGACCTTAAACCTTTGCCCAAGGGATTAAAATATGAATTTTTGGGCCCAGACAAAACTTATCCAGTCATTGTGAGCGACGAGTTGAGCCCCGAAGAAAATGAAGCGTTGCTGATTTTATTAAAAAACATAGGAAGGTGATTGGATATTCAATTAATGATCTCAAAGGTATTAGCCCGACCTTTTGCACTCATCGTATACCAATGGAAGACCAATGTAAGCCCGTAGTGGAACATCAAAGGAGGCTAACCCATGCCATGCGAGAGGTAGTAAAGAAAGAGGTTATCAAGTTACTTGATGCCGGAATCATCTACCCGGTTCCGCATAGCGAATGGGTGAGCCGTACATTGTGTACCGAAGAAAGGAGGTTTTACCGTGGTGAAGAATGAGAAGAACGAGTTGATACCGCAAAGAACCGTGACCGGGTGGCGGATGTGTATCGATTACCGTAAACGTAACAAAGCGACGAAGAAAGATCACTTCCCCCTACCGTTCATAGACGAGATGCTCGAGAGGTTAGCAAACCATGCTTATTTTTGCTTTCTCGATGGATACTCGGGGTTCATGCAAATTCCTATTCACCGGAAGATCAACATAAGACAACGTTTACATGCCCTTACGGAACGTTTGCATATAGGAGGATGCCCTTCGTCCTATGCAACGCTCCGGCCTCTTTTCAACGTTGCATGATGGCCGTGTTTTCGGAATTCATCGAAGAAATTGTTGAAGTGTTTATAGATGATTTTTCCGTTTACGGGAAGATGTTCATGGATTGCTTAGCAATCTTAGAAAAGGTCCTTACAAGGTGTGCGGAGGTAGATTTGGTTTTAAATTGGGAAAAGTGCCACTTCATGGTTAAGCAAGGCATAGTGCTCGGACATGTTATATCCGAGAGAGGAATTGAAGTGGACAAGGCTAAGGTAGAGACGGTTGAGCAACTCCCACCTCCTACGGATGTCAAGTCCTTAAGGAGCTTTCTAGGCCATGCCGGATTCTATAGAAGATTTATAAAGGACTTCTCGAAGATCACTAAGCCTTTAACGCACCTTCTTCAAAAGGATGTGGCTTTCGATTTTGATGAGAAGTGTCTAGCGGCATTCCGGACCTTGAAAAATGCGTTGGTGAGTGCTCCCATCATCCAACCTCCGGATTGGAGCCAACCTTTCGAGATCATGTGTGACGCAAGTGACTACGCCGTAGGCGCGGTCTTGGGTCAAAGAAAGGAAGGCCGAGTTCACGCCGTTTACTACGCTATCAAAACTCTTAGTGGGGCACAGTTAAATTAGGCCACTACGGAAAAAGAGTTGCTAGCGGTAGTATTCGCTTTCGAAAAATTCAGATCTTACATCGTGAACTCGAAGGTCATTGTTTACACCGATCACGCAGCTATCAAGTATCTCTTGGCTAAGAAGGAAGCTAAACCACGTTTGATTCGTTGGATCCTTATTCTCCAAGAGTTTGATGTTGAAATTCGTGATACAAAGGGGGTGGAGAATGTTGTGGCCGATCATTTGTCTAGGATGAATCGTGGACAAGATGATAAAGAGCCCATAAAAGATAAGATGAGAGATGACCACCTCTATAGAGTGCTTGATAAAGATACTTGGATGATCGACATCATTCGAGCAATTCGAAAGATGCCCCTCGATCGTCTAGATAAAAACACTCAAAGAAAGATAATCTCCAAAAGTAAGAAATATTTTTGGGATGCACCATACCTCTTCAAACTTGGCAATGATGGACTAATGAGAAGATGCGTGCCAAGAGAAGAGAGGGTTGAGATTCTAAGGAAGTGCCACTCGGCGGAGTGCGGTGGACACTATAGCAATTTTCGAACCGAAGCAAAAGTATGGTCGAGCGGATTCTATTGGCCGGAGATGCATGAAGATACTAAAAGATATGTTGCTTCATGCCCCGAATGCCAAAGAACCGGAAACATCTCTCAAAGAAATTCTATGCCTCCGAAATACAACTTACAAATCGACATATTCGATGTATGGGGCATAGACTTCATGGGGCCTTTTAAAAACTCATTTGGATTCGAGTATATCCTTGTTATGGTTGATTATGTATCCAAGTGGGTAGAGGCTATACCATGTCGTAAAGCTTCCACGGAGGAGTCCATCACTATGATCAAGAACGTGATTTTTCCCCGTTTCGGTACACCGAGAATCTTGATAAGTGATGGAGGAACTCATTTCACCGGGAAGAACTTCAAAAGGTGCTTGTCCAAGTTGGGAATTGAGCATAGGGTCTCCACGGCCTATCACCCACAAACCAACGGACAAGCGGAGACGTCAAATAGGCAATTAAAAAGCATACTCAACAAAACCATAGAGAAGGGAGGCAAGGATTGGTCAAAGAAATTAGACGGAGCTTTATGGGCTTATCGAACGGCGTTTAAAACACCGATAGGTATGACCCCTTATCAATTCGTCTATGGAAAAGCTTGACACCTTCCGGTTGAGTTGGATCATAAAGCCTATTGGGCGATAAAAGAGATGAACCTTGATCTCGATGCCGCGGTGGTGAAACGAAGAATTCAAATAAGCGAGCTAGAGGAGTTGAGGTTGAAAGCATATGAAAACGCAAGCATATACAAGGAGAGAATCAAAAGTTGGTATGATAAAAGATTGAAGAAAAAAGAATTTAAAGAAGGAGATAAGGTCCTCCTCTACAATTCGAGGTTTAAAACCTTCGGAAAGGGGAAATTGCAAAGCAAGTGGGACGGACCTTATGTTGTGCATTCGGTGTTCTCCAACGGAGCGGTAACCATTATGGATATAAATGGCGATCAATTTGTGGTGAATGGACAGCGGCTTAAGGTTTACTATGAACCCGATGTCGTGCCCCTTCACCATGTTGACGTCTTCACCATGGAGGAAGAGCCCGAACGTCCCGCCTAGGACGAAAAATAAGACATCAACTTCTCGTAAATAATTTTTCTTTTAGTTTTACGGAGTTTTTCACGAAGATTTCCTGGGCCAACTTTTTCCCATGGGCTAAGGAAGAAAAAAATAGGGCGGTGTGCAAAAACCGGACCGGCCCGCCCCCGAGGCGGGGGTGGGCCGGCCGGCCGGGCGAACCGGCCCGGGGGGGCCCGACGCCCGTTGACGCCGAATTTCGCCCGAATTGCTCCTTTTTGACTTCCTTGTTTGGTCGGAAAATTTTAAGGGAAGTGTAAAAAAGGAAAATAAGGTTCCCGGGGCTTTTCTCTCGGGACTATTTATTTGGCCGAATTGGGAGCTCGAGAATCAAACCTTTCAAGCAATGTGTTGCACCCTTGTAGCGACCATTGTGCCTCCAAGAAGCTTAGAGTTGAAGCTAGAAGCCAAGAAGCCATCGATGGAGGAGGCGATGCGATGCGAGCTCAAGCTACCCGTCAAGAGGACCGCACGCATCCGTCGCGGAGGACGTGTCCCGACCGGAGCTCTTGCATCTCGCAACCCCGTCGAAGGAGAGAAGGTCCCTACACCCGTTCGAAGGTCGGCACACCTCCAAGGCATCAAGCGCAAAGATTACAAGGAGGTGTCACCGAGCCTAAGGATTATGGGGATAGCGACTACTCCGACGATCGTAGCCCGAGCTCGTGGGCGGCGCGGTAGAGAGAGATGATGATGATTGGGATGAGCGGCCCAATGAAAGGACTCCCGAAGGCCCCAACGGCGACGGCAACGACGGTGGCGAAGGCAACGACAATGGAGGTGGCAACGACGGTGGTGACAACGGTGGAGATTATGGCGACGACGACCCCTTCGGATTGCATCCGGTGTGTTGTCGAGTTTGCCGTCAATCCATCGCGGATCTCTACACGTCGGCCGATGAATGTCTCCAAGCCATGGAAGCGATGAAGCAGCGTATGGAGGACTTGGAGCGCGTAGTTGAAGATGACTACAAGTTCCTTAACCGCAACGTGCGCAAACTCTTCGGCATGGTTGGAAACATGAGAGGCAAGTGGTGCAAAACTTGCTTGAAGTACCACTAGATCTAGTTTTCCCCTTAGGATTTTTGTAAGAAACGACGAGGACGTCGTATGTTTTAAGTGTGGGGGAGAGCTAGCTCGCTAGCCTTAGCTTTTGAACTTCAAGTTTAGGTTCGGTTTAATCTTCGTGTGAGAGTCTTAGTGTTTTAATGAGTCTTTAGTTTTTGAGTCTGTTTTAAAATTTTTGCAAGTGTCTTAAATTAGTGTTGAGTCAAGAAAACCAAATAAAAAGAGTCTTTATATATATCTTTGTGTTTTATGTATTGTTTATCTTTATTTACTTGTTTGTTTAATCTTCGATTCTTGATATATGAACACAAGTATGTGGTTTGAAAATCGTTTACCGTGGTGCTTAGTGGAATCGCTACTACTTAAAGTACCCATACCGCACTTCGATCTTGAGCTTCACATGTTAGTTGTGCTATGTTCGATGCTAAAAATTGGAGGATTTCAGTTCTGAAAATTATTTTAAAACCCTTGTAATAAAGGTTAGCAAAACCTCTTTTTCCAAGTTGAGAGTAAGAAAAAATTCCTATCCAAAGCCAAGTTTATTTTTTTTCGCTCCACCATAAGTGTGTTTAGCACGATGAGTTAGGCTAGGATCCTTCTCTCTTGGTGAGTTTTAATTTCAAGCAATGATCATGTCCTTGTGCTTATCTTTTGTTGCTAGCCTCGTCATATATTCAGTACATGACTTTCACAACGAAAGTCATGATTATCGCTGGATTCCATACCCAACCCTATACATCTCTTTTGTACATCGTATTCCTTGAACACAACCTATTTTCAAAGTTTCGTCTCGTCTCTAGCATGATTTATTTAAAAATTTCAGATTGTATGCATGCGAGGAAAGAGAGAATTGAAAGCTTTGAAAAGTTGTCAAGAGAGAGAAAAATAAAGAGAAAAAGTATGTGTATGGAAAAGAAAGAAAGAAAGAAAGAAAAATCATATGTGAATGAAGGAAGAAAAAGAAAAAGAGGAAAAGATGAGGTAGCAATGAAGATATGAGAGGGATGGATCAAGTGAAAGAAAACAAAAAAAATAAAGTGTAAGGAAGGATGTCACGTTGATTGTGAGACAAAACTTTTACTCTATTTCCAACCATGTGCAATCCGACAACGAGGACATCATTGGTGCCTTGTAGTCACAATTTTCTTTTGCCCTTGCACATGTCCACCATTCTAAATCTTCTCATCCTTGATATCCTTACATATGGTTAATTCTCATGATCATTGGCTTTGAAAGGTAGACAACCATTAGAGGAAGTTCTTAGTTTGACAATACTTGTGTTGATTGCGCTAGCCCTACCTATAGCTTGTTGACGGATAAAAGACGTATCCCTCTACGATCCGCAAGCGTACAGACCCCACACCTTTTTCACCACGGGATTCCCAAGGTTCTTGTCAATCCGCGGAGCAAGGGGATTACAAGCGTTCGATCAACAACGACACACTAGCTACTAAAACCCTAACTACTATTATACTAGAAAACAACTAAACTACACTAGAGAGAATGATAAACGATCAAGATAGAAGACACTCGCCCACGGGTCTACGATACTAGAGCATGCAATCGCTTAAAGACATGAAAAACCAATCTAATCTATCGGGGATGTGACCACAGCTTTCGCCCTTTCCCTCCTCTCGTCCGTCACTACGCGAAGGTATTCATGACTAGACCTTTGATGGCCACGGCGTATTGAATAGATCCAAGGAAGCATTGAGGCCTATACTCCCTTTACGGCATGGTTGCAAACCTTAAGCATGAAAGTATATTCAACACAAGATGATAGATAGATAATCCGACAAAGTGCGATTACATCTCAAGATCGATTACAACCCATGGACGAATGAGAAGATTACCCCATCAAGGTGCTGATCATGGCACCGTTGATCATGGTTTCCCTTCCGCCGTGTCTTCCTCCTTCTCCACGAGAGGGTGCTTCCTTCGAGGTGGTTGGTCTCCCGCCGGAGATCCTCCTCCTCTCTCTCTAGCTTGTGGATGGCCTTCGGTGCGAATAACTCCTCCTCCCGGTGTTGGCGGCGCGTCGGGGGTTTTAGGGTCGAAGATCCTTCGAGGGCAAGGAAGACGGGACCGAACCGGTGCCCGAAGTGGGGCCGGGCCGGCCCGCTCGGGCCGGCCGGCCCGGGCCCGGTTCGGCCGGTTCGGTCGCCCCCTTTTTGCTCCGTGGGTCCTCGTGCACTTATCTACTTTGCCCCCTCCACTTGCATGATTTTGACGCCGTTATCCTCGCGATCAAGATGGAGGCTCTCTTTGCATGAAGTTTGATCTTTTACGCTTCAATCCCCGGGGGTGTTCCTCGTAGCACTTCGGTCCTCGCCACCATTGGAAGTGATTTCAGCAAGCTCATGAACACGAACAAGACTCCATGAATGCTCCTTTGAACTTGTTGCAAATCCGTCCTTTATGTCCATGTTTTCCTACATAAACACAACACTTCCAAATGCATGCACAAAAATGAACTTGTCATATGATTAGTGTGCCTAGTGGCGGGTTAGTTCCATAATCAAATCCAAACCAAAGTGTAATGAACATGCTAGGTGCACCAAAATACACCGTCAACATCTCCCCCACACTTAGCTCTTGCTCGTCCTCGAGCAAGTACTCGTAAAAGAACTTCGTCCAAGGGGTGCAATCGTGTACCACTTATCCTTCTTCACAAGTTAGTCAATCCCTTCATCTTTAATACATAAACACAAAGTAATGATAATCAAACATAAACATGGGCCTTTAGAATTTTTACCACGCCAAGATTCACCCCACAACTCAAACCCTTCACTTGAAGTCTTCAATTTCAGCCATGCTTACTCCTTTGCTTCCATCGGAGGGTTTTTTATGATTTTCAAAACAAAAATTCCTGCAACAAGTATTAGACAAAAACCTTTCTCCAAGCTCTCTCAAGTCACTCATATGAAGTAGCTATCCTAACCAAATTTTATAAAACTCTCACCTCCCATTAATCTCTCATATATCATGTAAAAGTGGAGCTATAGGTAGGGCTAGCGCAATCAACACAAATATTGTCAAACTAAGAACTTCCTCTAATGGTTGTCTACCTTTCAAAGCCAATGATCATGAGAATTAACCATATGTAGGGATATCAAGGATGAGAAGATTTAGAATGGTGGACATGTGCAAGGGCAAAAGAAAATTGTGACTACAAGGCACCAATGATGTCCTCGTTGTCGAATTGCACATGGTTGGAAATAGAGTAAAAGTTTCGTCTCACAATCAACGTGACATCCTTCCTTACACTTTATTTTTTTTCTTTTCTTTCACTTGATCCATCCCTCTCATATCTTCATTGCTAACTCATCTTTCTCTCTTTTTCTTTTCCTTCTTTCATTCACATATGATTTTTCTTTCTTTCTTTCTTTCTTTTCCATACACATACTTTTTCTCTTTATTTTTCTCTCTCTTGACAACTTTTTCAAAGCTTTCAATTCTCTCTTTCCTTGCATGCATACAATCTGAAATTTTTAAATAAATCATGCTAGAGACGAGACGAAACTTTGAAAATAGGTTGTGTTCAAGGAATACGATGTACAAAAGAGATGTATAGGGTTGGGTATGGAATTCGGCGATGTACGTGACTTCCGTTGTGAAAGTCACGTTACCGAATATATGACGAGGCTAGCAACAAAAGATAAGCACAAGGACATGATCATTGCTCGAAATTAAAACTCACCAAGAGAGAAGGGTCCTAGCCTAACTCATCGTGCTAATCACACTTATGGTGGAGCGAAAAAAATAAACTTGGCTTTGGATAGAAATTTTTTCTTACTCTCAACTTGGAAAAAGAGGTTTTGCTAACCTTTATTACAAGGGTTTTAAAATAATTTTCAGAACTGAAATCCTCCAATTTTTAGCATCGAACATAACACAACTGACATGTGAAGCTCAAGATCGAAGTGCGGTATGGGTACTTTAAGTAGTAGCGATTCCACTAAGCACCACGGTAAACGTTTTTCAAACCACATACTTGTGTTCATATATCAAGAATCGAAGATTAAGAAAACAAGTAAATAAAGATAAACAATACATAAAACACAAAGATATATAAAGACTCTTTTTATTTGGTTTTCTTGACTCAACGCTAATTTAAGACACTTGCAAAAATTTTAAAACAGACTCAAAAACTAAAGACTCATTAAAACACTAAGACTTCTCACACGAAGATTAAACCGAACCTAAACTTGAAGTTCAAAAGCTAAGGCTACTAGCGAGCTTGCTCTCCCCCACACTTAAAACATACGACGTCCTCGTCGTATCTTACAAAAATCCTAAGGGGAAAACTAGATCTAGTGGTACTTCAAGCAAGTTTTGCACCACTTGCCTCTCATGTTTCCAACCATGCCAAAAAGTTTGCGCACGTTGCGGTTAAGGAACTTGTAGTCATCTTCAACTACGCGCTCCAAGTCCTCCATACGCTGCTTCATCGCTTCCATGGCTTGGAGACATTCGTCGGCCGACGTGTAGAGATCCGCGATGGATTGACGACAAACTCGACAGCACACCGGATGCAATCCGAAGGGGTCGTCGTCGCCATAATCTCCACCGTTGTCACCACCGTCGTCGCCACCTCCATTGTCGTTGCCTTCACCACCGTCGTTGCCGTCGCCGTTGGGGCCTTCGGGAGTCCTTTCATAGGGTTGCTCACCCCAATCATCATCATCATCTCTCCGGCGGCCGCACACGAGCTCGGGCTACGATCGTCGGAGTAGTCGCTATCCCCATAATCCTTAGGCTCCGGCGACACCTCCTTGTAATCTTTACGCTTGATGCCTTGGAGACGTGCCGACCTTCGAACGGGTGTAGGGACCTTCTCTCCTTTGATGGGGCTGCGAGATGCAAGAGCTCCGGTCGGGACACGTCCTCCGCAACGGATACGTGCGGTCCTCTTGACGGGTAGCTTGAGCTCGCATCACATCGCCTCCTCCATCGATGGCTTCTTGGCTTCTAGCTTCAACTCTAAACTTTTTGGAGGCTCAATGGCTGCTACAAGGGTGCAACACATTGCTTGAAAGGTTTGATTCTCGAGCTCCCAATTCGGCCAAATAAATAGTCCTGAGAGGAAAGCTGCGGAAACCTTATTTTCCTTTTTTACACTTCCCTTAAAATTTTCCGGCCAAACAAGGAAGTCAAAAAGGAGCAATTCGGGCGAAATTCGGGGTCATCGGGCATCGGGCCACCCCCGGGCCGGTCCGCACCGGGCCGGCCGGGCCACCCCCCTCGGGAGCCGGGTCGGTCCGGTTTTTTGCACACCGCCCTATTTTTTTCTTCCTCGGCCCATGGGAAAAAGTTGGCCCGGTAAATCTTCGCGAAAAACTCCGGAAAGCTAAAAGAAAAATTATTTACGAAGTTGATGCCTTGTTTTTCGTCCTAGGCGGGACGTTCGGGCTCTTCCTCCATAGTGAAGACGTCAACATGGTGAAGGGGCATGACATCGGGTTCGTAGTAAACCTTAAGCCGCTGACCATTCACCACAAATTGATCGCCGTTTATATCCATAATGGTTACCGCTCCGTTGGAGAACACCGAATGCACAACATAAGGTCCGTCCCACTTGCTTTGCAATTTCCCCTTTCCGAAGGTTTTAAACCTCGAATTGTAGAGGAGGACCTTATCTCCTTCTTTAAATTCTTTTTTCTTCAATCTTTTATCATACCACCTTTTGATTCTCTCCTTGTATATGCTTGCGTTTTCATATGCTTTCAACCTCAACTCCTCTAGCTCGCTTATTTGAATCCTTCGTTTCACCACCGCGGCATCAAGATCAAGGTTCATTACTTTAATCGCCCAATAGGCTTTATGTTCTAACTCAACCGGAAGGTGGCAAGATTTTCCATAGACGAATTGATAAGGGGTCATACCTATTGGTGTTTTAAACGCCGTTCGATAAGCCCATAAAGCTCCGTCTAATTTCTTTGACCAATCCTTGCCTCCCTTCTCTATGGTCTTGTTAAGTATGCTTTTTAATTGCCTATTTGACGTCTCCGCTTGTCCGTTGGTTTGTGGGTGATAGGCTGTGGAGACTCTATGCTCAATTCCCAACTTGGACAAGCACCTTTTGAAGTTCTTCCCGGTGAAATGAGTTCCTCCATCACTTATCAAGATTCTCGGTGTACCGAAACGGGGAAAAATCACGTTCTTGATCATAGTAATGGACTCCTCCGTGGAAGCTTTACGACATGGTATAGCCTCTACCCACTTGGATACATAATCAACCATAACAAGTATATACTCGAATCCAAATGAGTTTTTAAAAGGCCCCATGAAGTCTATGCCCCATACATCGAATATGTCGATTTGCAAGTTGTATTTCAAAGGCATAGAATTTCTTTGAGAGATGTTTCCGGTTCTTTGGCATTCGGGGCATGACGCAAAATATCTTTTAGTATCTTCATGCATCTCCGGCCAATTGAATCCGCTCGACCATACTTTTGCTTCGGTTCGAAAATGGCTATAGTGTCCACCGTACTCCGCCGAGTGGCACTTCCTCAGAATCTCAAGCCTCTCTTCTCTTGGCACACATCTTCTCATCACTCCATCATTGCCAAGTTTGAAGAGGTATGGTGCATCCCAAAAATATTTCTTACTTTCAGAGATTATCTTCCTTTGAGTGTTTTTGTCTAGATGATCGAGGGGCATCTTTCGAATTGCTCGAATGATGTCGATCATCCAAGTGTCTTTATCAAGCACTCTATAGAGGTGGTCATCTCTCATCTTATCTTCTATGGGCTCTTTATCATCTTGTCCACGATTCATCCTAGACAAATGATCGGCCACAACATTTTCCACCCCCTTTTTATCACGAATTTCAACATCAAACTCTTGGAGAAGAAGGATCCAACGAATCAAACGTGGTTTAGCTTCCTTCTTAGCCAAGAGATACTTGATAGCTGCGTGATCGGTGTAAACAATGACTTTCGAGTTCACAATGTAAGATCTGAATTTTTCGAAAGCGAATACCACCGCTAGCAACTCTTTTTCCGTAGTGGCGTAATTTAATTGTGCCCCACTAAGAGTTTTGCTAGCGTAGTAAACGGCGTGAACTCGGCCTTCCTTTCTTTGTCCCAAGACCGCGCCTACGGCGTAATCACTTGCGTCACACATGATCTCGAAAGGTTGGCTCCAATCCGGAGGTTGGATGATGGGAGCACTCACCAAAGCATTTTTCAAGGTCCGGAATGCCGCTAGACACTTCTCATCAAAGTCGAAAGCCACATCCTTTTGAAGAAGGTGCGTTAAAGGCTTAGTGATCTTCGAGAAGTCCTTTATAAATCTTCTATAGAATCCGGCATGGCCTAGAAAGCTCCTTAAGGACTTAATATCCGTAGGAGGTGGGAGTTGCTCAACCGTCTCTACCTTAGCCTTGTCCACTTCAATTCCTCTCTCGGATATAACATGTCCGAGCACTATGCCTTGCTTAACCATGAAGTGGCACTTTTCCCAATTTAAAACCAAATCTACCTCCGCACACCTTGTAAGGACCTTTTCTAAGTTTGCTAAGCAATCCATGAACGTCTTCCCGTAAACGGAAAAATCATCCATAAACACTTCAACAATTTCTTCGATGAATTCGAGAACACGGCCATCATGCAACGTTGAAAAGAGGTCGGAGCGTTGCATAGGCCGAAGGGCATCCTCCTATATGCAAACGTTCCGTAAGGACACGTAAACGTTGTCTTATGTTGATCTTCGGGTGAATAGGAATTTGCATGAACCCCGAGTATCCATCGAGAAAGCAAAAATAAGCGTGGTTTGCTAACCTCTCGAGCATCTCGTCTATGAACGGTAGGGGGAAGTGATCTTTCTTCGTCGCTTTGTTAAGCTTACGATAATCGATACACATCCGCCACCCGGTCACGGTTCTTTGCGGTATCAATTCGTTCTTCTCGTTTTTCACCACGGTCAAACCTCCTTTCTTCGGTACATAATGTACGGGCTCACCCATTCACTATGCGGAACCGGGTAGATGATTCCGGCATCAAGTAACTTGATAACCTCTTTCTTCACTACCTCTCGCATGGCATGGGTTAGCCTCCTTTGATGGTCCACTACGGGCTTACATTGGTCTTCCATTGGTATACGATGAGTGCAAAAGGTGGGCTAATACCTTTCGGATCGTTAATTGAATATCCAATCACCTTCCTATGTTTTTTAATAAAATCAGCAACGCTTCATTTTCTTCGGGGCTCAACTCGTCGCTCACAATGACTGGATAAGTTTTGTCTGGGCCCAAAAATTCATATTTTAATCCCTTGGGCAAAGGTTTAAGGTCTACTTCGGGCACTTGCGGCTCCTCGTGTTTGATTTCTCCTATGTCTTCGAACTTCTCTTCCTCCACGCTACCGTCATGCGGCTCTAAGCCTTTTGTCGCTTCCTCTAGTTCTTCATCTTGTTGATTACTAATTTGATTTTCCATCGCTCTTTGCAGCGGGTCTCTAAGGGTTTCAACAAAACAAAGACTATCTATCTCTTCTACTTCTTCATCTTCGGGAGGAAAAGGTGTAAGGTGTTTAGAAGCACGAAGAAAGTTATATGTGTACTTTGTTCCATTAAGGTTCATTGTTACTTTGCCTTCTCCGGCATCTAACACCGCATCAACCAACTTAAGAAAAGGCCTACCTAAGATTATATGATCAGAATTACCATGGTAAGCATCAATAACAAAGAAATCGGTTGGTATATAGTTTCTAGAAATTTTTACTTTTATGTTGCAAGCAATACCTAGAGGTTTGATAGTTCTACCATCTCCCATAATTAATTTCGTTGATGTTGGAGCTAAGTCTAGGTTGTGGTATTGAACTTTATCGTAAATTTTAGAAGATAGAACACTTACTTGGGCTCCGATGTCGCATAAAGCTTTGCATTGAACTCCGTTGATCTCGCAACTCAAGTGCGGCGTCATCTTCTCTTCTTCTTCGGATCCTATCGAGTAAATTTCAGCGAGGCGAGCGTATGGTGGTGCTTCGGGCTTGATCCCCATGATTCTCTTCACCTCGGCAATATGTCTCGGATCCACCACGTCATCTCCAAAGAGCTTTTCAAAAATCTCACCGGTGGTTTCGAGGTCGTATGAATTTTCAGCTTTCTTCTCCGGTGGGAAATCCACTTCCAATGCTCTTGCCATTCCCTTTTGATTAGGGAACGGTCTTCTCTTGTCGAATACTTCTCCGTAATCAATAGGAACCCAATCCATTGGCTCGAACTCCCTTAGTGGCTTTGCGCTTGACATGCTTCTCTTGTTCGTCTCATTTGGCGCGGCAAAGTCGACGTTTGGTGTAGTTCTTGACTTGATGTGTTCTTGTTCAAGCTTTTCCATGATTGGTTCCTCTTTTGTGACTTCCGGGGTTGCTTCTTTAGAAAAATCAGCAAGCTTCTTCTTCCTTGAATTGAATTCCGGCTCTTCCGCAAGTCTTGTTTCCCAATCTCTTCGCATGGCAGCCGCTTTACTAACTTTTTGTAGAAGTTGGGCGGCTTCCGTGAGTGTTTTCTCCATGAGATCCCCACCTGCACACATTTCGACGTGTCGCATGCAACTAGGGGTTAGGGAAAAGAAAAATGTATGCAAGAGTACGTCACTGGGTGAAGCCGAGTTTTGGTCCTTGTTCGACTAATTCATTAAACCTATCCCAGGCTTGGTCTATCCCTACCTCCTCTCCTTGCATGAAAGTGATCACTTGCCTCCTTAGATGTTGAACCTTGCTAATTGGAAAGAACTTCTCGCAAAACTTCTTTGTCAACTTGTTCCAATTGCCTTCAACTTCAAAGGACGCAACCGAATACCATGTCTTTGCTTTGCCGACAAGTGAGTAGGGGAAGAGATTCCACTTGAACCATTCATCGGGAACTCCTTCTTGACGCACCGTGTTGCATATTGTCGTGAAATCCCTTATGTGTCTTTATGGGTTCTCCGTAACCATCCCTTCAAATGGGTTTTCCGCCACCATCTTGATGATCTTGGATTTAATTTCATACTTGGTCGCTTCGAGCTTCGAATCCGACTCTTGTACTTTTATGTCTTCACATCGAGGGCTAGCGTAATCCCTTAATGATTTCTCCGGTTCTTCCACGGGTTGATTAACGAACTCCATCTAGACAATAAGATAAAAACAAAAACAAAAAAAGAAACAAGTGTTTTTTCTGGATAATATGTGTTAGATATAGCAAATAAAAGATAAAATAAATTTAAAACTAAGTTAGATGCAAATCAAACGATGTAAACTAACTTGCTCCCCGGCAACGGCGCTAGAAAAAAGGGGCTTGTTGACGGATAAAAGACGTATCCCTCTACGATCCGCAAGCGTACGAACCCCACACCTTTTTCACCACGGGATTCCCAAGGTTCTTGTCAATCCGCGGAGCAAGGGGATTACAAGCGTTCGATCAACAACGACACACTAGCTACTAAAACCCTAACTACTATTATACTAGAAAACAACTAAACTACACTAGAGAGAATGATAAACGATCAAGATAGAAGACACTCGCCCACGGGTCTACGATACTAGAGCATGCAATCACTTAAAGACATGAAAAACCAATCTAATCTATCGGGGATGTGACCACGGTTTCGCCCTTTCCCTCCTCTCGTACTGTCACTACGCGAAGGTATTCATGACTAGACCTTTGATGGCCACGGCGTATTGAATAGATCCAAGGAAGCATTGAGGCCTATACTCCCTTTACGGCATGGTTGCAAACCTTAAGCATGAAAGTATATTCAACACAAGATGATAGATAGATAATCCGACAAAGTGCGATTACATCTCAAGATCGATTACAACCCATGGACGAATGAGAAGATTACCCCATCAAGGTGCTGATCATGGCACCGTTGATCATGGTTTCCCTTCCGCCGGTGTCTTCCTCCTTCTCCACGAGAGGGTGCTTCCTTCGAGGTGGTTGGTCTCCCGCCGGAGATCCTCCTCCTCTCTCTATCTTGTGGATGGCCTTCTGGTGCGAATAACTCCTCCTCCCAGTGTTGGCGGCGCGTCGGGGGTTTTAGGGTCGAAGATCCTTCGAGGGCAAGGAAGACGGGACCGAACCGGTGCCGAAGTGGGGCCGGGCCGGCCCGCCTGGGCCGGCCGGCCCAGGCCCAATTCGGCCCGGTTCGGTCGCCCCTTTTTGCTCCGTGGGTCCTCGTGCACTTATCTACTTTGCCCCCTCCACTTGCATGATTTTGACGCTGTTATCCTCGCGATCAAGATGGAGGCTCTCTTTGCATGAAGTTTGATCTTTTACGCCTCAATCCCTGGGGGTGTTCCTCGTAGCACTTCGGTCCTCGCCACCATTGGAAGTGATTTCAGCAAGCTCATGAACACGAACAAGACTCCATGAATGCTCCTTTGAACTTGTTGCAAATCCGTCCTTTATGTCCATGTTTTCCTACATAAACACAACACTTCCAAATGCATGCACAAAGATGAACTTGTCATATGATTAGTGTGCCTAGTGGCGGGTTAGTTCCATAATCAAATCCAAACCAAAGTGTAATGAACATGCTAGGTGCACCAAAGTGTCATATGAAGTGCGGGATCTTGATGACATCATTATCCTTTTTGTCCATCGATCCGGAGATGTACGTGTGGTCTTCATCTTGAAGTCTTTTAGGGCACCATGTCACGCATCACTTGGCTTCAAAAATCATTACCATCGCTGAATGATCATGACAGTAACGGATCCCTTCTCCATCATGCTTGACATGGTAGTTTCCGAAACCTACAACTTGAACAAACAATCCTCCAAAAGACATTAGTCTAAAAACTTAATCGACACATAGGCATAACTTGTTCATCTTCGTTTGCTTTGGGTGGGGGCTCAATAGCGGATGTTGGGCCACTTAACAAGGTTAGCACATATCACTAAAGAGAAAATCTTGTTTATCCATCAACTTGGATGAGAGAGGTTGGACTTGTTGAAGTCCAAATGTTGAAAACTTTTCTCGATCGCTTGTGTCTAGCTTTGCACCTATTTTCAAGGACACAAACAAGAAAGCAAGCGTATATGCAATGATACAATTAGGATTAGTTAAAAGAAAGATAGATCACCCTAGGGTTCGAGTTGCCGATCCCCAGAAACGGTGCCAGAAAAATGGTCTTGTTGACGGTGCAAAACCGTGCTCAAGTTCACCGCAAGCCTACAGGTGACTCGGTGCCTTTTTCACCAAGGAGGGTCCTCCCTAGATTTGTCAATACAAGGATCATAAGCAAACTCCTAAGGCTATCCATCTAATCTAATGATCTAACCTATCATTAAGCTTTTATTGCATAAATATTAAACATACATGAAAGGATGTATGGATCACATCCACCTAGCCATAAAGGTGAGCGTCCCAAAGGTAAGCCTAGCCTATCGTATTCCCATTGCCATTCCGTCCAAGGTGACAAACTAACCTAAAGCTCATACCATGATAAGGAGATATCCAATACACATTCGTTCGATGCTTTCCCTAAATCTTATTGTCACTACGCAAGGTAATCGACACCAAACGACTACTCGTAAGTCTGTGCACCACTTCGATGTGTCCGCAGGACAACGATTACATCTATTCCTACTAAGGTCATATTCTAGCTACACACATGAATGAGAGAATGCATGATCAAGGTAGATCAAAAGTAAAGACAAGATCAGATTGATATCACCGTCAAAAGTACATGTTCCTTGATGAATCCAAGGCACGGCCCGGAACTCCACCATGGCTTCACCACGCAGGTCCAACCATGGCAGCTAGGGTCTAGCCTAAGCCATCTCCTAGGAAACTCGAGGACTCACGGTGGCCATCGGCTTCCTCTCAGTGCTTCTCCTTTGTGTTGGCGGCTCTCTGATGAATGGATGGATGTGGCGGCCGGCGGAGGCAGAGGCAATAAATAGACAAGCACCTAGGTCAAATGGGGGCGCGAAACGGGCCCGGAACATGCCTGGCCGGCCGGCCTAGGCCGACCAGCCCAAGCCCATTTCGGCCTGGCTCGGCCCCATCTCGCTCCCCGATGCTTCTCGATCAATTGCTGACTTGCTCCCTTATGCATGTGGGCCCTTGACGTCGTCTTCTCCATGGTTTAGACAAAGCTCCTTGTCGCACAAGCTTAACATCTTTTGTCCAGGTCCCTGGAGTTTTCCGACTTCATGCTTTGGTCCCTGGGCCATTTGGAGTCATGTTCATAAGGTGTCTTGACTTGTGCCGGGCTTCATGATCTTCTCTTGGAGTACTTGATGAACTTATCCCGAAAGTTTCACTTTAACGTTAATTTCCTGTGTAAACAACAAACTCCAAAATCGACATGCGAGAGTGAACTTGATACCTCCAGGGGGTTGGTACCTTTGGTTAGAATATCAAATACGTGCAAATGTTGACGGTAAACTCATAGCTAGGTGTACCAAAATCGACCGTCAACAAGTACTTGGAACCAAAAGATTTGGGATCAAACTGGAGCCTTCGGGGGTCTCTTCTCATTAATGTGTGTCTGTTCAGTTACAAGGGAACCTCTATTTATAGGAGGCCCTGGGATGCTCAAACACCCCAATTACACCTTTTTCGTTCGTGACAAACAGCTTTACACACTTTTAAAGGGTATAACAGTAACTCCTCGCTTCGTACGGGCCTCCAGCGTGTCTTCGCACGGTCGAGCCTCCTTTACACGTGGCGCCTTTTGTCTCTCCTTCGTACGGTGACCCTTACACGTCTGGCGCACCTACGTGTGGTGGTGCTTCTCTGACGAGGCTCGGGCCACCACACGCGTCGTACCTTCGGTGCCGAAGCGATCCACGACGCCATTGCAACCATGGGAGGCCTCCGAGGCGTCCCATATGACCCGTCCCAGTCCAGCGCCGGAGCATTCTCGACGAGTGGGGTTCCTGATCGGTCCGCACCTTCGGCGTCGAAGCCCCGTAGAGCCGATGTTGACGGTTAATAGTTGTATCAATGTTCGTTTAGACTTGCAAGCAGACAAGTCTCCCGTCGTAGTCAAGGGACCCTTCTTCCCTCTAGTGGTGAACCCAAGGTATCGAATTTGTGGAACAAATGTGCGACACAAAAGATGATCTAGTAAAGCCAAGTAACTTCAATCTTTGGTAAAGTGAAACCCTAATGCATCTAGATAAAGAGCACAAAACGAATCTAATCTACTAAAGACCGGAGGTAACAAAGATAGATAGGGTAGATAAACTGATCTAGAGAGATCGGGTTAAGCCTTTTGTTGAAGTTCCAAGCAAAGAAGACGTAGCAAATCAAATCTTATTAAAAGCCTCTTTAAATCGTGGTTTCCCATATCACTCCGAAAACGCCCGCCTTTCGGAACCCCCGTTCTGTCACAATGTATTCCTATTCATGCGGGTAGTCTAGGGCGAGTCCAAGGACAAGTCGAGTTCTTTCGGAAGATCTGGCGTGTACCTCTAGCCACCGCGGCTACAAGAACACCCTATGTGATCTATCTCAAGAATAGATCTAGAATAAGCAAAGCCGATCGAAAAATGAAGACATCGAAGAAACACTTGATCGCTAGAAATTGGATTCAACTTGATAATTCAACTAGTACAATGATACATAAACAAGATCACCACCGGGATCCTACCTTGATCTTGCTTCTAGCTCCGGGAACTCCGACGTGGTTGTTGACGGTGAAAATCCGTCAACCTATCCATGAGTTTACCTTCGGTGTTGGCATAACTTTTGTATCTTATTCATTGGTACTAACCCCCGTGGTATAACAAGTTCACTTGTGCATGTCGGTTTTGGAGTTGTGTGTTTACGCGGGGTTTTAACGTTGAAAGCAAGACTTCGGGATAAGTTCATTAAGCACCTCATGACAAGACCTTGAAGCCCGATACAAGTCAAGCAATGAAGTGAACATGACTCCAAGAGCCCAAGGACCAAGCCCGAGAAGATGATAAACTCCGAGGACTGAACCGAGAAAAGTCTTGAATCTTGCAAGACAAGGAGTTGAGTCCAATTCGGAGAGAAACGGACGTCAAGGGCCCACATGCAAAAGGGGAGAACATCTAGAAGACGTGGGAAGCAACACCGGGCGAAGCGAGGGCCGCGGGATGGGCCGAATTGGGCCCGGGCCGGCCGGCCCGAGCCGACCGGCCTAGCCCAATTCGGGGCCCAATCGGCCTCTCCTTTGACCTAATTGCTTCTCGGGCTATAAATAGCCCCCCGACCGAGAGCCACGCGAACGGAAGTCGTAATCCGCCGCCGAGGAGCGAGAGAAGCTTGAGGGACACCATCTCGGAGATGAGGGTCGTGCTAGTTGTCTAGGGTTTCCCTAGCCGACGTGGGAACCTTGCATGGAAGACCACGTCGGAGCTCGGAGCGAGGATCAAGATCGAGGGAGGGCCCGGTGGTGATCTTGTTCATGTAATCATTCATGGTGAAGTTTGTAAGTGAATTCGATTTCTAGCTCAAGTGCCTTCTCGATGATTTTGATTTCTTCTTGGTTTTGCTTCTTCTACGATCTAGTCTATAGCTAGATTACATAGGGTGCTCTTGTAGCCGCGGTGGCTAGAGGTGCATACGGACCGGCCAAGTGATTTCAACTTGTTCTATCGAACTCGCCCTAAGCTCCCCGCATGAATAGGGATACGTTGTGACGAACGGGGGTCTCGAAAGGCGGATGTTTTCGGAGTCGGATGGGAAGGCCACGATTTAAAGATGCTTTTAATGAGATTCGCTTTTCTATCTTCATCTATCTTGTTTGGAGCTACAACATAAGCATGATCTAGATTCTCTAGATTGGTTATCTCTTGCTTTCTCTTGTTACCTCTTTAGTAGATTAGATTAGATTCGTTTTCTTTATGAGTTAGTAGATTAGATGCAACTTGTCTTCAATAGATAGCTTTACCTTGCTTTACTAGATTGAATCCTTGCGTTGCACATTGTTCCACGGATTCGATACCTTGGGTTCACCACTCGAGGGAAGAAGGGTCCCTTGACTACGACGGGAGACTTGTCCGCTTGCAAGTCTAAACGAACTTTGATACAACTATTAACCATCAACAAGCCCCTTTTTCTGGCGCCGTTGCCGGGGAACAAGCAATCAAGATCCGATCTAGTATCGCTTATCTTTCAGTTTTTCTTTTGATTTTCTTTTGCATCTCTCATGTTTGATCATCCCGAAAAGAAAAAAAAAGGAGTCAATCTAATCTAGTTTTGATTAACCCTAATTTTTCTTTTCTTTTTAGATTTTTGTTTTATTACTAACCCTAACCGGAGATGGTTGGCTACCTCTCCAAGAAACCCAAACTTTTTTGTGGATGATCCGGGAAAACTTTACAGGCAAAGGTGACGTGCAACACAAGCTCGAAGGACCATCAAAATCTCCAAGGGAATCACCACCTCCAAGTCAAGACGTTGGAAGGCCGTTCAAGATCAACGAGGATGGAGAAGATGGAGATGGAGAAAGAAGCTCAACACCTAAAGGTCGCCAAGGCAAGATCCACATGCGGGGTGTTCATCGTGATGAAGATGTTAGAGACGCAAGTGGGACAACTTGCCGGACAACCGATTGGTGACAAAGAAGAATATCCGAGACAACTCCAAGGTCCCAAGACGGCGAAGGCTACTCAAACTCATTCGGGAGAGATGAAGGATCACACTAGAGACCATGAAGATCACGACCGAAGGACCGGAGTTCGAGATGCCGAGCCACAAGGAAGATGTTGCATCCGTCAAGACCAAAGGACAAAGCCGCACTGTGAAGACCAAAAAAATTGACTAAGCCAAAGTGGGTACCCAAGATTGCAACGCCCGCAAAGAGCGTTGATCGGGAGTAATCAAGTGAAGAAGTCTAGCCATGGACTATAAACGAAGCGCTAGGCGGGAGGCAACCCGTTTCGTCAAGTCAAGAATAAGCTACCGGGAGGACAACCCGATTCCAGGTTTTTTCAAATCTTTTTAAATATAATTCAGTTTTGAATTTTACTACGCAAAGCATTAGACTTAGAATGGTTGAACAATATTAGAGACATAATCCTTGGTTGAATATTTTGCTTGATCATAAACCCTTTACATGAACCATCCTATGTGATTGTTTGCTTCTTTTTCGAGAAACCACAACCAAAAAAAAAAATTTCAGAACCTAACTCAACCCTTCACCCTCATTATGGTGCTGTGGTTGACTTGTTTTTCATGCTAAAAAACACTCGAGTAGAGCCACGACTTGTATCTAGATGTTATTTAAATTTCAGCACGTGGTAGGACTCGCGTGAACGTAGAATCTTGATTTTTGGTTGGTTTAAAAATCCATATCCTTGGTTTCTCTAAAGATTAGAATTTTCTAAGCCTCACTTAATTTTATTTCATTCAAAATCTCTCTCATCTAATCAAAATTAGGACCTAAACCTATGCCCCCATGATCAAGCCGGGAAAAGCTTGCTCTCAACTAATGAAGGCAAACTATACCGGTGAGACCGAAATCGACGTAGTCGAAAAATATTTTCGACTTACATTTGTTTTTAATGGTTTAAAAACTTCTCTAAATTTATTCTTGACCCTTGCATGGCTCTGAAAAATATTTTTAAATTTTGAAATTAGAGGAGTGCTTAGCCTTAAACACACTTAACGGGAGGCAATCTAGTTAACCTAACCATGCATGCACCATGATACATCACGGGATGCCCCTCCAACATATTTAAACCACATGCAAAGTACAAGCATGGGGGGGCAGCCAAGGCTTTGTTTTGTAGGAATATCATGGATGCATGTGAGGCAAGGGAGTATGGAAGTGAGTCAAAGCGAAAACATCAAGTGGAAGGAGCAATAATGCAAGCGAAGGAGTGGACGGGAACGTTTGGAAGGTGTACGCGATCATGAAGCAACATGAATGCACTAGAGAAGAACCGAGCCAAGAGGAGGAGAGAGGTAAGTCTTTCATCCAACTCTTTGTTCGTGTGCTCTAGCTTGTAGGCCGGAATCACCTTAGACTTAGCCATCCACCGCGTTTGTTTCGTGCAACAAATCACATCCTTAATCCACTCAAAGTCCAGACTCCAAAATAATATTTGTGTACCTTGTTACCGGGTGAAAACCCCGGATATATATTTGTGAGGGAGAGTGCTGCAATCATGGAAGAAAACTACAAGCCTTTTCACCGAAGAAGAAGGGATCATCGTCGTCTAAGCCATCATCGACAACCTCTTCGAGGAGGCACTCGGTTTCCGAGTTTCCTTGGAGTATGGAGGAGGACATGGCACTGCCGAGGAGGAATCGCACTCTTCTCCTTGGTGGCATGAGGGCCACACAAAACTCGTTTATTAGGTTTACCAAACTTCAATAACATATGGAGGAGCCGCCTGTCCAACCTCGCCACTTGACACGATCATCCGCTCCACCTCCATACGCTCCGCGGTATTCCGAGGGGTATGTCATCATGACGGAGGAGGAGAAGAAGCTCGCTCTCCTTAAGTAGAGGCTTGTAGCGAACGTCGACATCGACGACCAAGCTCTCCACATATTGGGTTTCACACGAGACACCGGTGCAATTCTCTAGCGGAGTGTCGGCAAACACCCACAAGAAATTCGCCTAGGAAATTTTCATGACCATGGCGTATACCCTTGATGAAGGAGTGCGAGTCTCTCATTCCGTTGGAGGGAGCCCACAAGTGGAGAAGAAGGAAGACACCGTCGGAAGGGTAACCTTGATCGGTGATGCTATTTCTAGCACCTTGATGGGGTAATCTCCTTTCATCCATGGGTTGCAATCGGTCTTGAGATGTAATCGAACTTTGTCGGATTATCTATCTATCATCTTGTGTTGAAAATACTTTAATGCTTAAGGCTAGCAACCATGCCGTACGGGGAGTAAGGGCTCCAATGCTTCCTTGGATCCATTCAACACAATCCCCGATAGATCAGATTGGTTTTCATGTTCGAAACGATTGCATGTCTAGTATCGTAGACCCATGGGCGAGTGTCTCCTATTTTCAAAAGGGAGCTCCGGAACAAGTATGTGCATGAAGGCACATGGGAAGGTTTTTGGAGTATGATCACGGGAAGAGACCATCAACGAAAAAAAAATACTATCCGGAACCCCATCATCCAAGTGTGTCACTTTTGTGCAAGTGGATTTTTGGGAGAACAAGAGAGACAAAGATAACCAACATGGAGTTGAATTGGCTTTACTCGGCTTTGATTGCCAAGTGGCCAATAGACCCCACTCACCTATGATCAACCGATGGTGTTGTTAAGCAACATCGAGTTCGGAAGATATTGGTTCGGGGTGTTACCTCTCCATATTGGCTATCTCTTTAAAACCGGGTATTACAAGGAACCCAAATCATCTCCTACCCGGGACTTCCCTAGGAATATATGAAGAAAAGAAAATATAAGAATGAAGATGAGAGGGGAGGCTTCGAGTGGCCTAGGTGAATTTGCCCCTTCGGATTGAAGATTAAGACTTTTCTTGAGGGGAAGAAGATCGGTTAGAGGAAGGACTTCTTGTGCCGGCGAAGAAAAAAAACAATAAAAGAAAAGAATTATAGGAGAAGGATCTTCTATGGCCCAAGAAGGAGGTGCACAACAAAATTATGTTCCACCATTCGGAGAAATTCCGGCATCGCCAAATTACTACGGTGGTGTACCAATGCAAGCATGGGGGAGTGGTGCAGCCATACCCCCACAATTTTTTGCGGTGCCCAACGTAGCCTTTGCGGAGCCATATGCACACCTTCCTCAACCACAATAAAATGTGGCCACCATTGGAGGATACGCTGCAAGAAACATGCAAAATATTGCAGCCATCCAAACCAATGCAAACCAAATGGGTGAAGGTAATGCAACATTCGCTTATGAGCTTTGACACCTTCACCTAGCACCGTCGGACAATTCATAGGGGTAGTGGTGCATTCCTATTACAAGTAAGGGTACAACAACCAAGATTATCAACATCAACCACCGGCGGAAGATTAGAGAGAGGAGGAGCTTTAGTTATCTTTCCTTTACCCCCTTTTCTTTAATTTTCAGCTTGTTTGCGCCTATGTATGCGTAGTGTTTTCAGTTTTATTTAAATTTCAGCAAGTGTGTTAGTTTAATTTTCAGCATGTGTGTTAGTTTTTATTTTCATCATGAATAATGTCACCACCAAGTTTTTACCTTTGGTAAAGTTACAAAGTTTGTGCCATGATGATATATGATTATAATTGCCGCTTTGTTTATCTTTGTAATTGATTTATGCATGTTTGAACTAGGGCTCTCTTAAAAATACAAATCTGAAATTATCTAAATGCTAGCTCAATCTTCAGCGGAGGTTATGATTAAAATAAAGACCCATAGTGTTTTATGTGCTCTCAAGTTATGAATAGATTAAAGATGTCTTTTATGCTCAAAATATTGCTAACCTTGTCATAAATATCACTTGTGTGTTGCTCAACCTATCCGAGCCTCATATATATTTGAGTGCATAAACTTTAGTGTACAAGATTTATTTTTGAGTGAGTTATTGCAGGCCATGATTTCTCCGGCCCAAGACTAAGAAATTTGGTCATTCCGTTTTTGCGTATCTATCTTTTTGCTAGCCTTTTATCCGTGCATTGTGTATCCCCGCATCGGAGATCTCACAAACCTCGCCGGATATCCACCCTTAAACCAAATATCATCTTTTGTGATTACCTCCTTGACCACAACCTATCGTTGAGAATGGATCATCAATTCAAGGAAGATCGCAAGACGGTGCCAACATTGAAGATTTCAAGTATCTCTCCAAGGAAAAATATTTTCGGTACCTACCTTATTTTTCGCCTCTTTGCTCGAGGACGAGCAACGTCTAAGCATGGGGGAGGAGGTAGGTACGGTGCAGTTTTAGAGTTCAAAGGGGAGTATTTTAAAAAAAAAATGATGAATGAAAAAAAAAATTCGGCGATATACGTGACTTCCAAGAAAAAAAATATATATAATAAATGAAAGAAAGAAAGAAAGAAAGAAAAGAATGAGAAATATGAGAAAGAAAAAAAAATATGTGCGTAAAGTGAACTCCCCGGTTCTCTAAAAGTGCATTCAAGGCTTCAAGTTAAAAAGATCCATTCTCATTTTCCAACCATGTGCAATCCGATAACGAGGACTTCCTTTGTGCCTCGGGATCACTCTTTGCCATTTGCACATGTCCACTCATCTAAAAGTGTGTGTATTTTTCTCTTTCCCCTCCTTGATTTAACATTATTTTCCAATGACCTTTTTGACGAGTCTCGGTAAGACCATGAGAAGCTTGTCTTGTTTTGACAACACCTCATTTATAAAATCTTGTTAGGACTAAACTTTCCCAAAGCTCCATATAAAGCCTACCACACATATATGTTATGAGAGGGAAAGGAGTATAATATATAGGCTTGAGAGACAAGTGAGATGAGAGTTCATGAGCAATATACATGATGATTTAAATTTGTGAACTTGGTTTAGCTTTTCTTTTTCTCGTTCTTTATTTCAAAAAATTCTGAGATCTATTTAAACTTTGTGAGCATGTTAATACTTGTGGGATAAGCTTAATAAGAATCTACCCTCCGTAGAGGAGAAGGCTAGT
Organism: Cenchrus americanus; assembly: GCA_947561735.1. NCBI lineage: Eukaryota > Viridiplantae > Streptophyta > Magnoliopsida > Poales > Poaceae > Cenchrus > Cenchrus americanus. The sequence goes on along the minus strand of OX387241.1, from coordinate 22,189,661 downwards.
ACATTATGGAACTTTAACGAATTAAACTTTTGAGAGCATTATGTTTTTTTCATGTATGATCAAGTGCAAGGTTTAAACATTGTTTGGCAACGATGATATCCATCAAAGGCTTACTCGAGGACGAGCAAGGTTTAAGCATGGGGGAGATGTTGACGGTGAAAATCCGTCAACCTAGCCATGAGTTTACCTTCGGTGTTGGCATGACTTTTGTATCTTATTCATTGGTACTAACCCCCGTGGTATAACAAGTTCACTTGTGCATGTCGGTTTTGGAGTTGTGTGTTTACGCGGGGTTTTAACGTTGAAAGCAAGACTTCGGGATAAGTTCATTAAGCACCTCATGACAAGACCTTGAAGCCCGATACAAGTCAAGCAATGAAGTGAACATGACTCCAAGAGCCCAAGGACCAAGCCCGAGAAGATGGTAAACTCCGAGGACCGAACCGAGAAAAGTGTTGAATCTTGCAAGACAAGGAGTTGAGTCCAATTCGGAGAGAAACGGACGTCAAGGGCCCACATGCAAAAGGGGAGAACATCTAGAAGACGTGGGAAGCAACACCGGGCGAAGCGAGGCCGCGGGATGGGCCGGGTGGGCCCGGGCCGGCCGGCCCGGCCGGCCGGCCCGGCCCAATTCGGGGCCCAATCGGCCTCTCCTTTGACCTAATTGCTTCTCGGGCTATAAATAGCCCCCCGACCGAGAGCCACGCGGAGAACGGAAGTCGTAATCCGCCGCCGAGGAGCGAGAGAAGCTTGAGGGACACCATCTCGGAGATGAGGGTCGTGCTAGTTGTCTAGGGTTTCCCTAGCCGACGTGGGAACCTTGCATGGAAGACCACGTCGGAGCTCGGAGCGAGGATCAAGATCGAGGGAGGGCCCGGTGGTGATCTTGTTCATGTAATCATTCATGGTGAAGTTTGTAAGTGAATTCGATTTCTAGCGATCAAGTGCCTTCTCGATGATTTTGATTTCTTCTTGGTTTTGCTTCTTCTACGATCTAGTCTATAGCTAGATTACATAGGGTGCTCTTGTAGCCGCGGTGGCTAGAGGTGCATACCGGACCGGCCAAGTGATTTCAACTTGTTCTATCGAACTCGCCCTAAGCTCCCCGCATGAATAGGGATACGTTGTGACGAACGGGGGTCTCGAAAGGCGGATGTTTTCGGAGTCGGATGGGAAGGCCACGATTTAAAGATGCTTTTAATGAGATTCGCTTTTCTATCTTCATCTATCTTGTTTGGAGCTACAACATAAGCATGATCTAGATTCTCTAGATTGGTTATCTCTTGCTTTCTCTTGTTACCTCTTTAGTAGATTAGATTAGATTCGTTTTCTTTATGAGTTAGTAGATTAGATGCAACTTGTCTTCAATAGATAGCTTTACCTTGCTTTACTAGATTGAATCCTTGCGTTGCACATTGTTCCACGGATTCAATACCTTGGGTTCACCACTCGAGGGAAGAAGGGTCCCTTGACTACGACGGGAGACTTGTCCGCTTGCAAGTCATTAAACGAACTTCGATACAACTCTTAACCGTCAACAAGCCCCTTTTTCTGGCGCCGTTGCCGGGGAACAAGCAATCAAGATCCGATCTAGTATCGCTTATCTTTCAGTTTTTCTTTTGATTTTCTTTTGCATCTCTTATGTTTGATCATCCACGAAAAGAAAAAAAAAGGAGTCAATCTAATCTAGTTTTGATTAACCCTAATTTTTCTTTTCTTTTTAGATTTTTGTTTTATTACTAACCCTAACCGGAGATGGTTGGCTACCTCTCCAAGAAACCCAAACTTTTTTGTGGATGATCCGGGAAAACTTTACGAGGCAAAGGTGACGTGCAACACAAGCTCGAAGGACCATCAAAATCTCCAAGGGAATCACCACCTCCAAGTCAAGACGTTGGAAGGCCGTTCAAGATCAACGAGGATGGAGAAGATGGAGATGGAGAAAGAAGCTCAACACCTAAAGGCTGCCAAGGCAAGATCCACATGCGGGGTGTTCATCGTGATGAAGATGTTAGAGACGCAAGTGGGACAACTTGCCGGACAACCGATTGGTGACAAAGAAGAATATCCGAGACAACTCCAAGGTCCCAAGACGGCGAAGGCTACTCAAACTCATTCGGGAGAGATGAAGGATCACACTAGAGACCATGAAGATCACGACCGAAGGACCGGAGTTCGAGATGCCGAGCCACAAGGAAGATGTTGCATCCGTCAAGACCAAAGGACAAAGCCGGACTCGTGAAGACCAAAAAAATTGACTAAGCCAAAGTGGGTACCCAAGATTGCAACGCCCGCAAAGAGCGTTGATCGGGAGTAATCAAGTGAAGAAGTCTAGCCATGGACTATAAACGAAGCGCTAGGCGGGGAGGCAACCCGTTTCGTCGAGTCAAGAATAAGCTACGGGAGGACAACCCGATTCCGGGTTTTTCAAATCTTTTTAAATATAATTCAGTTTTGAATTTTACTACGCAAAACATTAGACTTAGAATGGTTGAACAATATTAGAGACATAATTCTTGGTTGAATATTTTGCTTGATCATAAACCCTTTACATGAACCATCCTATGTGATTGTTTGCTTCTTTTTCGAGAAACCACAACCAAAAAAAAAATTTCAGAACCTAACTCAACCCTTCACCCTCATTATGGTGCTGTGGTTGACTTGTTTTTCATGCTAAAAAACACTCGAGTAGAGCCACGACTTGTATCTAGATGATTATTTAAATTTCAGCACGTGGTAGGACTCGCGTGAACCTAGAAGCTTGATTTTTGGTTGGTTTAAAAATCCATATCCTTGGTTTCTCTAAGATTAGAATTTTCTAAGCCTCACTTAATTTTATTTCATTCAAAATCTCTCTCATCTAATCAAAATTAGGACCTAAACCTATGCCCCCATGATCAAGCCGGGAAAAGCTTGCTCTCAACTAATGAAGGCAAACTATACCGGTGAGACCGAAATCGACGTAGTCGAAAAATATTTTCGACTTACATTTGTTTTTAATGGTTTAAAAACTTCTCTAAATTTATGCTTGAGCCCTTGCATGGCTCTGAAAAATATTTTTAAATTTTGAAATTAGAGGAGTGCTTAGCCTTAAACACACTTAACGGGAGGCAATCTAGTTAACCTAACCATGCATGCACCATGATACATCACGGGATGCCCCTCCAACATATTTAAACCACATGCAAAGTACAAGCATGGGGGGGCAGCCAAGGCTTTGTTTTGTAGGAATATCATGGATGCATGTGAGGCAAGGGAGTATGGAAGTGAGTCAAAGCGAAAACATCAAGTGGAAGGAGCAATAATGCAAGCGAAGGAGTGGACGGGAACGTTTGGAAGGTGTACGCGATCACGAAGCAACATGAATGCACTAGAGAAGAACCGAGCCAAGAGGAGGAGAGAGGTAAGTCTTTCATCCAACTCTTTGTTCGTGTGCTCTAGCTTGTAGGCCGGAATCACCTTAGACTTAGCCATCCACCGCGTTTGTTTCGTGCAACAAATCACATCCTTAATCCACTCAAAGTCCAGACTCCAAAATAATATTTGTGTACCTTGTTACCGGGTAAAAACCCCGGATATTTATTTGTGAGGGAGAGTGCTGCAATCATGGAAGAAAACTACAAGCCTTTTCACCGAAGAAGAAGGGATCATCGTCGTCTAAGCCATCATCGACGACCTCTTCGAGGAGGCATTCGGTTTCCGAGTTTCCTTGGAGTATGGAGGAGGACATGGCACCGCCGAGGAGGAATCGCACTCTTTTCCTTGGTGGCATGAGGGCCACACAAAACTCATTTATTAGGTTTACCAAACTTCAATAACATATGGAGGAGCCGCCTGTCCAACTTTGCCACTTGACACGATCATCCGCTCCACCTCCATACGCTCCGCGGTATTCCGAGGGGTATGTCATCATGACGGAGGAGGAGAAGAAGCTCGCTCGCCTTAAGTAGAGGCTTGTAGCGAACGTAGACATCGACGACCAAGCTCTCCACATATTGGGTTTCACACGGGACACCGGTGCAATTCTATAGCGGAGTGTCGGCAAACACCCACAAGAAATTCGCCTAGGAAATTTTCATGACCATGGCGTATACCCTTGATGAAGGAGTGCTTGAGTCTCTCATTCCGTTGGAGGGAGCCCACAAGTGGAGAAGAAGGAAGACACCGTCGGAAGGGTAACCTTGATCGGTGATGCTATTTCTAGCACCTTGATGGGGTAATCTCCTTTCATCCATGGGTTGCAACCGGTCTTGAGATGTAATCGAACTTTGTTGGATTATCTATCTATCATCTTGTGTTGAAAATACTTTAATGCTTAAGGCTAGCAACCATGCCGTAAAGGGAGTAAGGGCTCCAATGCTTCCTTGGATCCATTCAACACAATCCCCGATAGATCAGATTGGTTTTCATGTTCGAAACGATTGCATGTCTAGTATCGTAGACCCATGGGCGAGTGTCTCCTACTTTCAAAAGGGAGCTCCGGAACAAGTATGTGCATGAAGGCACATGGGAAGGTTTTTGGAGTATGATCACGGGAAGAGACCATCAACGAAAAAAAATACTATCCGGAACCCATCATCCAAGTGTGTCACTTTTGCGCAAGTGGATTTTTGGGAGAACAAGAGAGACAAAGATAACCAACATGGAGTTGAATTGGCTTTACTCGGCTTTGATTGCCAAGTGGCCAATAGACCCCACTCACCTATGATCAACCGATGGTGTTGTTAAGCAACATCGAGTTCGGAAGATATTGGTTCGGGGTGTTACCTCTCCATATTGGCTATCTCTTTAAAACCGGGTATTACAAGGAACCCAAATCATCTCCTACCGGGACTTCCCTAGGAATATATGAAGAAAAGAAAATATAAGAATGAAGATGAGAGGGGAGGCTTCGAGTGGCCTAGGTGAATTTGCCCCTTCCGGATTGAAGATTAAGACTTTTCTTGAGGGGAAGAAGATCGGTTAGAGGAAGGACTTCTTGTGCGGCGAAGAAAAAAAACAATAAAAGAAAAGAATTATAGGAGAAGGATCTTCTATGGCCCAAGAAGGAGGTGCACAACAAAATTATGTTCCACCATTCGGAGAAATTCCGGCATCGCCAAATTACTACGGTGGTGTACCAATGCAAGCATGGGGGAGTGGTGCAGCCATACCCCCACCATTTTTTGCGGTGCCCAACGTAGCCTTTGCGGAGCCATATGCACACCTTCCTCAACCACAATAAAATGTGGCCACCATTGGAGGATACGCTGCAAGAAACATGCAAAATATTGCAGCCATCCAAACCAATGCAAACCAAATGGGTGAAGGTAATGCAACATTCGCTTATGAGCTTTGACACCTTCACCTAGCACCGTCGGACAATTCATAGGGGTAGTGGTGCATTCCTATTACAAGTAAGGGTACAACAACCAAGATTATCAACATCAACCACCGGCGAAATATTAGAGAGAGGAGGAGCTTTAGTTATCTTTCCTTTACCCCCTTTTCTTTAATTTTCAGCTTGTTTGCGCCTATGTATGCGTAGTGTTTTCAGTTTTATTTAAATTTCAGCAAGTGTGTTAGTTTAATTTTCAGCATGTGTCTTAGTTTTTATTTTCATCATGAATAATGACGCCACCAAGTTTTTACCTTTGGTAAAGTTACAAAGTTTGTGCCATGATGATATATGACTATAATTGCCGCTTTGTTTATCTTTGTAATTGATTTATGCATGTTTGAACTAGGGCTCTCTTAAAAATACAAATCAAAAATTATCTAAATGCTAGCTTAATCTTCAGCGGAGGTTATGATTAAAATAAATACCCATAGTGTTTTATGTGCTCTCAAGTTATGAATAGATTAAAGATGTCTTTTATGCTCAAAATATTGCTAACCTTGTCATAAATATCACTTGTGTGTTGCTCAACCTATCCGAGCCTTATATATATTTGAGTGCATAAACTTTAGTGTACAAGATTTATTTTTGAGTGAGTTATTGCAGGCCATGATTTCTCTAGCCCGAGACTAAGAAGCTGGTCATTCCGTTTTTGCGTATCTATCTTTTTTCTAGCCTTTTATCCGTGCATTGTGTATCCCCACATCGGAGATCTCACAAACCTCGCCGGATATCCACCCTTAAACCAAATATCATCTTTTGTGATTACCTCCTTGACCACAACCTATCGTTGAGAATGGATCATCAATTCAAGGAAGATCGCAAGACGGTGCCAACATTGAAGATTTCAAGTATCTCTCCAAGGAAAAATATTTTCGGTACCTACCTTATTTTTCGCCTCTTTGCTCGAGGACGAGCAACGTCTAAGCATGGGGGAGGAGGTAGGTACGGTGCAGTTTTAGAGTTCAAAGGGGAGTATTTTAAAAAAAATTATGAATGAAAAAAAAAAATCGGCGATATACATGACTTCCAAGAAAAAAATATATATATAATAAATGAAAGAAAGAAAGAAAGAAAGAAAAGAATGAGAAATATGAGAAAGAGAAAAAAAATATGTGCCTAAAGTGAACTCCCGGTTCTCTAAAAGTGCATTCAAGGCTTCAAGTTAAAAAGATCCATTCTCATTTTCCAACCATGTGCAATCCGATAACGAGGACTTCCTTTGTGCCTCGGGATCACTCTTTGCCATTTGCACATGTCCACTCATCTAAAAGTGTGTGTATTTTTCTCTTTCCCCTCCTTGATTTAACATTATTTTCCAATGACCTTTTTGACGAGTCTCGGTAAGACCATGAGAAGCTTGTCTTGTTTTGACAACACCTCATTTATAAAATCTTGTTAGGACTAAACTTTCCCAAAGCTCCATATAAAGCCTACCACACATATATGTTATGAGAGGGAAAGGAGTATAATATATAGGCTTGAGAGACAAGTGAGATGAGAGTTCATGAGCAATATACAAGATGATTTAGATTTGTGAATTTGGTTTAGCTTTTCTTTATCTCGTTCTTTATTTCAAAAATTCTGAGGTCTATTTAAACTTTGTGAGTATGTTAATACTTGTGGGATAAGGTTAAAAAGAATCTACCCTCCGTAGAGGTGAAGGCTAGTACATTATGGAACTTTAACGAATTAAACTTTTGAGAGCATTATTTTTTTTTCATGTATGATCAAGTGCAAGGTTTAAACATTGTTTGGAAACGATGATATCCATTAAAGGCTTACTCGAGGACGAGCAAGGTTTAAGCATGGGGGAGATGTTGACGGTGAAAATCCGTCAACATAGCCATGAGTTTACCTTCGGTGTTGGCATGACTTTTGTATCTTATTCATTGGTACTAACCCCCGTGGTATAACAAGTTCACTTGTGCATGTCGGTTTTGGAGTTGTGTGTTTACGCGGGGTTTTAACGTTGAAAGCAAGACTTCGGGATAAGTTCATTAAGCACCTCATGACAAGACCTTGAAGCCCGATACAAGTCAAGCAATGAAGTGAACATGACTCCAAGAGCCCAAGGACCAAGCCCGAGAAGATGATAAACTCCGAGGACCGAACCGGAAAAGTGCTTTGAATCTTGCAAGACAAGGAGTTGAGTCCAATTCGGAGAGAAACGGACGTCAAGGGCCCACATGCAAAAGGGGAGAACATCTAGAAGACGTGGGAAGCAACACCGGGCGAAGCGAGCCGCGGGATGGGCCGAGTTGGGCCCGGGCCGGCCGGCCCGGGCCGGCCGGCCCGCCCCAATTCGGGGCCCAATCGGCCTCTCCTTTGACCTAATTGCTTCTCGGGCTATAAATAGCCCCCCGACCGAGAGCCACGCGAACGGAAGTCGTAATCCGCCGCCGAGGAGCGAGAGAAGCTTGAGGGACACCATCTCGGAGATGAGGGTCGTGCTAGTTGTCTAGGGTTTCCCTAGCCGACGTGGGAACCTTGCATGGAAGACCACGTCGGAGCTCGGAGCGAGGATCAAGATCGAGGGAGGGCCCGGTGGTGATCTTGTTCATGTAATCATTCATGGTGAAGTTTGTAAGTGAATTCGATTTCTAGCGATCAAGTGCCTTCTCGATGATTTTGATTTCTTCTTGGTTTTGCTTCTTCTACGATCTAGTCTATAGCTAGATTACATAGGGTGCTCTTGTAGCCGCGGTGGCTAGAGGTGCATACCGGACCGGCCAAGTGATTTCAACTTGTTCTATCGAACTCGCCCTAAGCTCCCCGCATGAATAGGGATACGTTGTGACAGAACGGGGGTCTCGAAAGGCGGATGTTTTCGGAGTCGGATGGGAAGGCCACGATTTAAAGATGCTTTTAATGAGATTCGCTTTTCTATCTTCATCTATCTTGTTTGGAGCTACAACATAAGCATGATCTAGATTCTCTAGATTGGTTATCTCTTGCTTTCTCTTGTTACCTCTTTAGTAGATTAGATTAGATTCGTTTTCTTTATGAGTTAGTAGATTAGATGCAACTTGTCTTCAATAGATAGCTTTACCTTGCTTTACTAGATTGAATCCTTGCATTGCACATTGTTCCACGGATTCGATACCTTGGGGTCACCACTCGAGGGAAGAAGGGTCCCTTGACTACGACGGGAGACTTGTCCGCTTGCAAGTCACTAAACGAACTTTGATACAACTATTAACCGTCAACGGTGGTCTTCCTTGCAAGGTTCCCACGTCAGCTAGGGAGACCCTAGTCAACTAGCTCGACCCTCTCCTCTCCGGGATGGTGTCCCTCTCTTCTCTACTCTTCGGCGGCCGATGACGAATTGATTGATGCGTGGCTCTTGACCCCGGGGCTCTAAATAGCCCGAATGGCGGCTAGGTCAAAGGAGGGGGCAAATGGGCCCTGGACTGATCTGGGCCGGCCGGCCTGGGCCAACTAACCTGGGCCCATCCAGGCCTAGTTCCCGGCCTCCTTCGCGTGGCGTCCGTTCCCGAGTCTTCTAGATCCTTCCCCCTTCTGCATGTAGGCCCTTGTCATCAGTTTCTCTCCGAGTTGGACGTAGCGCCTTGTCCCGCGAGATTCGGCACTTTTCTGGTTAGGTCCTCAGAGTTTGTCATCTTCTCGGGTTAGGTCCCTGGGCTTCTTGGAGTCAAGTTTGCTTCATTGCATGACTTGTACGGGGCTTCAAGGTCTTGTCACAAGGTGCTTGATGAACTTATCCCGGAAGTCTTGCTTTCAACGCTAAAACCCTGCATAAACACTAAACTCCAAAACCGACATGCACAAGTGAACTTGTTATACCACGGGGGTTAGTACTAATGGATAAGGTATAAAACTTATGCCAACACCGAAGGTAAACTCATGGCTAGGTTGACGGATTTTCACCGTCAACAGCCGAACCGATCGCGGGAAAGTCAGCACCTGCGAAACAACACTCACACGCTTCAAGTAAAGTTAGCATTCCCGTTAGATCATCATTGAGCACACCGAAGCCTTTACGTACAGATGGTTCGAAGTTGGCGACCCAGGCCGGCCGTGAAAGAATGCTTCCGAAGGCCATATTCCCCAACAGTAGCCCCTCGTCAGTGAGGGCCGTCCCACTCCTTAGATGGGCCGAACTCCCAAGGACGGGCCACGCTGATTTTTACCCGGGAGAAAGACGTGCGCTACCCCTAATGAAGTGACCGTTAAGAGATTCACGTATCGGGGTAAAAAGGTAAAATCGCGTGTTAGCCGCGAGATTATCGGAGGGCACCGCACTATAAAAGGGGGCCTAATCTTGGGCTGCCCCACTTTGCTGCTGCGGTCCGCAATCGAGAGGCTTACACCTTCGTGGTATCACTGTAAGGCTCCCTTCGTTCACCTACTTTTCTTTGCTTCGCAATAGTTCATAGTCATAGCCCCGTAGCGGAGGTGCGATGTTGTTCACGAAGGAAATTCCGAAGACGTACACCTTCGGACAGAGCCTAATAGACGGGGGTAATGTGTCCTCCCTTCAGAAGAACCGTATGATCAGGACAGCGAGGGCTCTCAAGAGGGAGACCGTGTCGAAGCCTTAGGAGAATGAAGTTGTTATCTTTCGGGATTTGCTATTTGGCGGGCTTCGGTTTCCTCTCCATCAGGCTGTTGTCGACATCCTTCGGTATTTCGACATCTATTTGCATCAGCTCACCCCCAACGCCATCCTACACCTTTCGGTGTATATGTGGATATCCCGAACCACGAAGATCAAGCCTTCAGCCGAAGGTTTTGCTTCGGCGCACCAGGTCCACCATCAGCGCCGCACCATCTTCGAAGAGGAGGGGAATGCCACCTGTTGATGATGTATTTTGGTACACCAAACATGTTCATTACACTTTGGTTTGGATTTGATTATGGAACTAACCCTCCACTAGGCACACTAATCAAATAAAAAGTTCATCTTTGTGCATGCATTTGGAAGTGTTGTGTTTATGTAGGAAAACACTGGCATAAAGGATGGATTCGCAACAAGTTAAAAGGAGCAATTACGGAGTCTTGTTCGTGTTCATGAGCTTGATTAAATCACTTCCAATGGTGGCAAGGACCAAAGTGTTACGAAGGAACATCCCCGAGGATTGAAGTGTAAAAGACCGGACTTCATGCACGGAGAACCTCCATCTTGGACATGAGGATGACATCGTCAAAATGATGCAAATGGAGGGGGCAAAGTACATAATCACACAAGGACCCACGGGAGCGAAGGGGCGACCGAGCCGGGCCGGGATGGGCCTGGGCCGGTCGCCCAAGCCGGCCGGCCTGGCCCATTTCAAGGGTTGGTTCGGCCCCCTTTCCTTGCATCCGAAGGATCTTCAACCCTGAAGCCCTGGAGGCGCCGCCATTCGCAAAGGAGAGAGACAGTAGCACTGAGAGGCTATCAACAAGCTAGAGAGAGAAGGGATATCTCCGGAGGAGGATCAATCATCTCGAAGGAAGCACCCTCAAGTGGAGAAGAAGGAAGACACCGTCGGAAGTGTCACCATGATCAACGGTGCCATGTCTAGCACCTTGATGGGGTAATCTCCTTATTCGTCCAGGGTTGTAATCGGTCTTGAGATGTAATCGTACTTTATTGGAATATCTATCTATCATCTTGTGCTGAATGTGCTTAGATGCTTAAGGTTAGCTACCGTGCCGTAAAGGAAGTATGGATCCCAATGCTCCCTTGGATCAATTCAATACTCCGTGTCCATCTAGGTCTAGTCACGAATACCTCCTCGTAGTGACAGTACGGGGGGAGGGAAGGGGCGAAACCGTGGTCACAACCCCGATAGATTAGATTTGTTTTTATGCTTTGAGCGGTTGCATTTCAAGCATCGTAGACCCATGGGCGAGTGTCTCCTATCTTGATAGCTTAATCGTTCTCCCTAGTAGTGTAGTTGTTCTCTAGTCTAACCATAGATAGGGTTGGAGTACTTAGTGAGTAGAGGTAGATCAAATGCTTGTAATCCCCTTGCTCCACGGATCGACAAGAACATAGGGAATCCCGTGGTGAAAAAGGTGTAGGTTCGTACACTTGCGGATCGTAGGTGGATATGTCTTTTATCCGTCAACAAGCCCCTTTTTCTGGTGCCGTTGCTAGGGAGCAAGCTAGTTTACATCGTTTGGTTTGCATCTAACTTTGTTTTATCTTTTAGTTTATCTTTTGTTTACTAATATCTAACCCATATTGCCTAGAAAACCACTTGTTTTGTTTTTTATTTTTGTTGTCTAGATGGCGTTCGTCAACCACCCCGTGGAAGAATAGGAGAAATCACTAAGGGATTACACTAGTCCTCGATGTGAAGACATAAGAGTACAAGAGTCGGATTCGAAGCTCGAAGCGACGAAGTATGAAATCAAATCCAAGATCATCGAGATGGCGACGGCAACCCCGTTTGAAGGGATGGCAACGGAGAACCCATATAGACACATAAGGCATTTCACGACGCTATACAATACGGTGCGTCAAGGAGTTCCCGATGAATGGTTCAAATGGAATCGCTTTCCCTACTCACTTGCCGGTGAAGCAAAGACGTGGTACTCGTTCGCGTCCTTTGAAGTTGAAGGTAATTGGAACAAGTTGACAAAGAAGTTTTGCGAGATGTTCTTTCCAATTAGCAAGGTTCAACATCTAAGGAGGCAATTGATCACTTTCACACAAGGAGAAGAGGAAGGGATAGACCAAGCTTGTAATATGTTTAATGAGTTGATCGAACAAGGACCAAGACTCGACTTCTCTGGTGATGTACTCTTGCATACATTTTTCTTTTCCCTAACCCATACTTGCATGCAACACGTCCAAATGTGTGTAGGTGGGGATCTCATGGAGAAAACACTCACGGAAGTCGCTCAACTTTTACAAAAAATTAGTAAAGCGGCGGCCATGCGAAGAGATTGGGAAACAAGACTTGCGGGAGAGCCGGAATACAATTCGAGGATGAAGAAGTGTGCTGAAATTTCTAAAGAGGCAACCCCGGAAGTGACAAAAGAGGAGCCAATCCCGAAAAAGCTTAAAGAAGAGCACATCAAGTCAAGAACTACCCTGAGCGTTGACTTCGCTGAATCAAATGAAACAACCAAGAGGAGTATGTCAAGCGTGAAGCCATTATGGGAGTTCGAACACATGGATTGGATTCCAATCGATTATGGAGAAGTATTCGACAAGAGAAGACCGTTCCCTGACCAAAAGGGGATGGCAAGAGCGTTGGAAACGTATTTCCCACCGGAAAAGAAAGCGGAAGAGTCATACGACCTTGAAACCACCGGTGAGATCTTTCAAAAGCTCTTTGGAGATGATGAAGTGGACCCGGAACACATAGCCAAGGTGAAAAGAATCATGGGGATCAAGCCCGAAGCATCGCCATATGCTCGCCTCGCCGAAGTTTACGTGATAGGATCCGAAGAAGAAGAGAAGATGTCACCACACTTGAGTTGCGAGATCAATGGAGTTCAATGCAAAGCTTTGTGCGACATCGGAGCCCAAGTAAGTGTCTTATCTTCTAAAATTTACGATAAACTTCAAGACCACAACCTAGACTTAGCTCCAACATCAACGAAATTAATCATGGGAGATGGTAGAACTATTAGACCTCTAGGTATTGCTTGCAACATGAATGTAAAAATCTCTGGAAAATGTATACCAACTGATTTATTTGTTATTGATGCTTACCATAGTAATCATGATCACATAATTCTAGGTAGGCCCTTTCTTAAGTTGGTTGATACCGTGTTGGATGCCAGAAAAGGCAAAGTAACAATGAACCTTAATGGAAATAAGTACACATATAACTTTCTTCACGTTTCTAAACACCCTTCACCTTTTCCTCCCGAAGACGAAGAAGTAGATGAGGTAGATAGTTTTTGTTTTGTTGAAACCCTTAGAGACCCACTACAAAGAGCGATGGAGAATCAAGCCAATGATCAACAAGATGAAGAACTAGAAGAAGCAACGAAAGGATTAGAACCACAAGATGGAAGCGTGGAGGAAGAAAAATTTGAGGACTTAGGAGAAATCAAACCCGAGGAGCCACAAGTGTCCGAGGTGGATCTCAAACCTTTGCCCAAAAGATTAAAGTATGAATTTTTGGGCCCAGACAAGACTTATCCAGTCATCGTGAGTGACGAGTTGAGTCCCGAAGAAAATGAGAAGTTGCTGAATTTATTGAAAAAACATAGAAAAGTGATTGAATATTCGATCAATGATCCCAAAGGTCTTAGCCCAGCCTTTTGAACTCATCGTATACCTATGGAAGGCCAATGTAAGCCTGTAGTGGACCACCAAAGGAGGCTAACTCATGCCATGCGAGAGGTAGTAAAGAAAGAGGTCATCAAGTTACTTGATGCCGGAATCATCTACCCGGTTCCGCATAGAGAGTGGGTAAGCCCGGTACAATGTGTACCGAAGAAAGGAGGTTAACCGTGGTGAAGAATGAGAAGAATGAGTTGATACCGCAAAGAACCGTGACCGGGTGGAGGATGTGTATTGATTACCGAAAGTTAAACAAAGCAATGAAGAAAGATCACTTCCCCATACCGTTCATTGACGAGATGCTCGAGAGGTTAGCAAACCGCGCTTATTTTTGCTTTCTCAATGGATACTCGGGGTTCATGCAAATTCCCATTCACCCAGATGATCAACACAAAACAACGTTCACATGCCCTTATGGAACGTTTGCATATAGAAGGATGCCCTTCGGTCTATGCAACGCCCCAGTCTCTTTTCAATGTTGCATGATGGCCGTATTCTCGGAATTCATCGAAGAAATTGTCAAGGTATTCATGGATGATTTTTCCATCTATGGGAAGACATTCATGGATTGCTTGGCAAACTTGGATAAGGTCCTCACGAGGTGTGCGGAGGTAGACTTGGTGCTAATTGGGAAAAGTGCCACTTCATGGTTAAGCAAGGCATAGTGCTCGGACATGTTATATCCGAGAGAGGCATCGAAGTCGACAAAGCTAAAGTGGAGACGGTTAAGCAACTCCCACCTCCGAAGGATGTTAAATCCTTGAGGAGATTTCTAGGCCATGCCGGATTCTATAGAAGATTTATTAAGGACTTCTCAAAGATCACTAAGCCTTTAACGCATCTCCTTCAAAAGGATGTGGCTTTTGACTTTGATGAGAAGTGCTTAGCGGCATTTCGGACCTTGAAAAGTGCTTTGGTGAGTGCCCCCATTATTCGACCTCCGGATTGGAGCCAACCTTTCGAGATCATGTGTGATGCGAGTGACTACGCCGTAGGAGCGGTTTTGGGTCAAAGGAAGGAAGGTCGAGTTCACACCATTCACTACACTAGTTAAACTCTTAATGAGGCACAATTAAATTATGCTACTACGAAGAAAGAGTTGCTAGCAATGGTATTCACCTTTGAAAAATTCAGATCTTACATCATGAACTCGAAGGTCATTGTTTACACCGATCACGCGGCCATTAAGTATCTCTTGGCTAAGAAGGATGCTAAACCACGATTGATCTGTTGGATCCTTCTTCTCCAAGTGTTCGATGTTGAAATTCGTGATAAGAAGGGGGTGGAGAATGTTGTGGCTGATCATTTGTCTAGGATGAACCATGGACGAGATGATAAAGAGCCCATAGAAGACAAGATGAGAGATGACCACCTCTATCGAGTGCTCGATAAAGACACTTGGATGATTGACATCATTCGAGCAATTCGGAAGATGCCTCTTGATCATTTAGATAAAAACTCTCAAAGGAGGATAATCTCTGAAAGTCGAAAATACTTTTAGGATGCACCATACCTCTTCAAACTTGGCAATGATGGAGTCATGAGAAGATGTGTGCCAAGAGAAGAGAGGCTAGAAATCTTGAGAAAGTGTCACTCAGCAGAGTACGGTGGACACTATAGCCATTTTCGGACACAAGCAAAAGTATGGTCCAGCGGATTCTATTGGCCGGAGATGCATGAAGATACTAAAAGATATGTTGCATCATGCCCCGAATGCCAAAGAACCGGAAACATCTCTCAAAGAAATTCTATACCCTTGAGATATAATCTACAAATCGATTTATTCGATGTGTGGGGAATAAACTTCATGGGGGCTTTCAAAAACTCACATGGATATGAGCATATCCTAGTCATGGTTGATTATGTATCCAAGTGGGTAGAGGCCATGCCATGTCGTAAAGCTTCCACGGAGGAGTCCATTGCCATGATCAAGAGCAAGATTTTTCCTCATTTCGGTACACCGAGAATCTTGATAAGCGATGGAGGAACTCACTTCACCAGGAAGAATTTCAAAACGTGCTTGTCCAAGTTGGGAATTGAACATAGGGTCTCTATGATCTATCACCCACAAACCAACGGACAAGCGGAAACGTCAAATAGGCAATTAAAGAGCATCCTCAACAAAACTATAGAGAAGGGAGGCAAAGATTGGTCAAAGAAATTAGATGGAGCTTTGTGGGCGTATCGAACGGCGTTGAAGATACCGATAGGTATGCCCCCTTTGTTGACGGTAGATTATCGTATCAAAGTTCATATGGATTTGCAAGCGGACAAATCCCCCATCGTAGTCAAGGGACCCTTCTTCCCTCGAGTGGTGAACCCAAGGTATCGAATCCGTGGAACAATGTGCAACGCAAGGATTCAATCTAGTAAAGCAAAGAAAGCTATCTTATGAAGAACCAAATTGCATCTAATCTAAGATATCTTCAAGAAAACGAATCTAATCTAATCTACTAAAGAGGTAGCAAGAGAAAGCAAGAGATAACCGATCTAGAGAGTCTAGATCATGCTTATGTTGTAGCTCCAAACAAGATAGATGAAGATAGAAAAGCGAATCTCATTAAAAGCATCTTTAAAATGTGGCCTCCGGTCCGATTTCGAAAATGCCCGCCTTTTAGAGCCGCCGTTCTGTCACAACGTACTCCTATTCATGCGGGTAGTCTAGGGCGAGTTCGATAAGAACAAGGTGAAATCTCTTGGTCGGTCCGGTATGCACCTCTAGCCACCGCGGCTACAAGAGCACCCTATGCAATCTAGCTATAGACTAGATTGGGGAAATCGCAAAACCAAGGGGAAAACAAAATCATCGAGAAGGCACTTGATCGCTAGAAATCCGATTCACTATAAAAACTTCACCATGAATGATTACATGAACAATATCACCACCGGGATCCTACCTCGATCTTGATCCTTGCTCTGGTGCTCCGACGTGGTCTTCCATGCAAGGTTCCCACGTCGGCTAGGGAGACCCTAGACAACTAGCACGACCCTCATCTCTGAGATGGTGTCCCTCAAGCTTATCTGCTCCTCAGCGGCGGATGACGAATTGATTGATGCGTGGCTCTCGGTCAGGGGGCTATAAATAGCCCGAGAGGCATCTAGGTCAAAGGGGGGCTGACTAGGCCTCGAAACGGGCTGGGCGGGCCGGCTCGGGGCCGACCGGCCTGGGCCCATTTCGGCCCAGTCCACGGCCTCCTTCGCCCGATGTTGCTTTCCAAGTCTTCTAGATCCTTCCCCCTTTTGCATGTGGGCCTTTGTCGTCAGTTTCTCTCCGAATTGGACGAAGCTCCTTGACTCGCAAGATTCAGCACTTTTCTGGCTAGGTCCTCGGAGTTTTCCATCTTCTCGAGTTGGGTCCTTGGGCTTCTTGGAGTCGTGTTCACTTCATTGCTTGACTTGTACCGGGCTTCAAGGTCTTGTCATGAGGTGCTTAATGAACTTATCCCGGAAGTCTTGCTTTCAACGCTAAAACCCTACATGAACAGTAAACTCCAAAACCAACATGCACAAGTGAACTTGTTATACCACGGGGGTTAGTACCAATGGATAAGGTATGAAACTCATGCCAACACCGAAGGTAAACTCATGGCTAGGTTGACAGAATTTCACCGTCAACAGCTCCCCCATGCTTAAACCTTGCTCGTCCTCGAGTAAGCCTTCGATGGATATCATCGTTGCTCTTCATTGTTTAAATCTTGCACTTGATCATACATGAGATAACATAATGCTCTCAAAAGTTTAGTTCGTTAAGGTTCCATAATGTACTAGCCTTCATCCCTACGGAGGGTAGATTATTAGTTAAGATTATCCCACAACTATTAACATGCTCCCAAAAATTCAAATGGATGTTAGAAATTTTGAAATAAAGAGCGAGATGAAAAAGAGCTAAACCAAGTTCAAAAATTTAAACCACCTTGCATCTTGCTCATGAACTCTCATCTCATCTTGTCTCTCAAGCCTATTTATTCTCCTCCTTTCCCTCTCATAACATTCATATATGTGGTAGGCTTTATATGGAGCTTTTTGGGAAAGTTTAGTCCTACCAAGATTTTATAAATGAGATGTTGTCAAAACAAGACAAGCTTCTCATGGTCTTACCGAGACTCGTCAAAAAGGTCATTGGAAAATAATGTTAAATCAAGGAGGGGGAGAGAAATACACACGCTTTGAGATAGGTGAACATGTGCAAATGGCAAAGAGTGATCCCGAGGCACAAAGGAAGTCCTCGTTATCGGATTGCACATGGTTGGAAAGATGAGTTTGGATCTTTTAATCTTGAAGCCTTGACATTCCTAATGCACTTTAGAGAACCGGGGAGTTCACTTTTATTTTATTTTTATATCATACATACTCATATTTTTTTTCTTTTCTTCTCCTTTTCTCATACTCATATTTTTGTTCTTTCTTTATTTTTCTCATTTTTTTCTTTTCTTTCTCAATTTTTTTATTTTGCTCCCCTTTTGAACTCTAAAATTGCACTGTACCTACCTCCTCCCCCATGCTTAGACGTTTGCTCGTCCTCGGGCAAAGAGGTGATAGTGATAAGGTAGGTACCAGAAATACTTTTCCTTCGGAGAGATACTTGAAATCTTCAATATTGGCACTATCTTGCGATCTTCCTTGAATTAACGATCCATTATCAACGATAGGTTGTGGTCAAGGAGGTAAACACAAAAGATGATATTTGGTTTTAAGGGTGGATACCCAGCGAGGTTTGTGAGATCTCCGATGCAGGGATACACAATGCACGGATAAAAGGCTAGCAATAAGATAGATACGCAAAAATGGAATGTCCAGCTTCTTAGTCTCGGGCCAGAGAAATCAAGGCCTGAAATAACTCACCCAAAAATAAACCTTGTATACTAAATTTTTGCACTCAAATATATATGGCTCTGGATAGGTAGAGCAACACGCAAGTGGTATTTATGACAAGGTTAGCATTACTTTTAAGAACAAAAATATATCATCTTTAATCCATCTAAAACTTGAGAGCACATAGAACACTATGGGTCTTTATTTTTATCATAACCTCCGCTAAAGATTAAGCCAGCATTTAGATAATTTCAGATTTGTATTTTAAGAGAGCATTAGCTTAATCATGCATAAAACAATTACAAAAACAAACAAAGCGACAATTATAATCATATATCATCATGGCACAAACTTTGTAACTTTACCAAAGGTAAAAAACTAGGTGGTGACTTTATTCATGATGAAAATAAAAACTAACACGCATGCTAAAAAAAACTGAAAACGCTACGCATACATAGGTGCATACAAGTTGAAAA
This sequence comes from Cenchrus americanus, assembly GCA_947561735.1. Lineage (NCBI taxonomy): Eukaryota > Viridiplantae > Streptophyta > Magnoliopsida > Poales > Poaceae > Cenchrus > Cenchrus americanus. Next base: position 22,170,742 of record OX387241.1, on the reverse strand, counting down.
TTAAAGAAAAGGGAAAAAAAGGAAAGATATCTAAAGCTCCCCCTTTCTCTAATCTTCAGCTGGTGGTTGATATTAATAGTCTTGGTTGTTGTATCCTTGCTCATAATAGGATTGCTCCTCTCCTCCTATGAATTGTCCGACGGTGCTAAGTGAAGGTGTCAAAGCTCATAAGCGATGTTTGCATTTCCTTCACCCATTTGGTTTGCATTGGTTTGGATGGCTGCAATAATTTGCATGTTTCTTGCAGCGTATCCTCCAATGGTGGCCACATTTTGTTGTGGTTGAGGAAGATGTGCATATGGCTCCGCAAAGGCTACGTTGGGCACCACAAAATTGGTGGAGGCATGGCTGCACCACTCCCCCATGCTGGCATTGGCACACCACCGTAGTAACTTGGCTCTGCCGGGGTTCCTCCAAATGGTGGCACATAATTTTGTTGCGCACCTCCTTCTTGGGCCATGGAAGAACCTTCTCCTATAATCCTTCCTCTTTTATTTTTCTTTGCCGGCACAAGAAGTCCTTCCTCTAACCAATATTCTTTCCCTTCAAGAAAATGTCTTGATCTTCCATCCGATAGGGGCAAATTTTGCTTTGGCCAGTTTGACGCCTCCTCTCTCATCTCCACTAATGTACTTGTGTAGCTTCATATATTCAAATCTTAGGGAAGTCCCGGCTAGGAGATGCTCCGGGTTTACTGGAATACCCGGTCTCAAAGAGATAGCCAACATGGAGACATAACACCCCGAGCCAATATCTCCCGAATCCGATGTTGCTTCACAACACCACCGGTTGATCAATGTGAGTGGGGTCGATTGGCTGCCTGGCAATCAAAGCCGAGTAAAGCCAATTCAACTCCGTGTCGGTTACCTTTGTTTCTCTCATTCTCCCCAAAATCCTTTTGCACAACAAAGTGACATACTCAGATGATGGGGTCCGGATACTATTTCTTTGTTGATGGGCTTCTCCCGCGATCACACTCCAAAAACCTTCCATGTGCCTTCATGCACATACACTTGTTCTGGGGCTCCCTTTTGAAAACCAAGCAATTCCCTATACTCATAGGGAACCACTTGTTGAACTCCCTCCAAACGGAATGAGAGACTCGGTACTCCTTCATCAAGGATAGGCGCCATGGTCATGAGAATTTCCAAGGAAAATTCCTTGTGGGTGTTTACCGACACTCCATTAGAAAATTGTACTCAAGTAAATATCCGTATGAAAACCCAACACTTGGAGAGCTTGATCATCGAGTCGACGTGTTGCCACAAGCCTCTTCTCAAGTCAAGTGAGCTTCTTCTCCTCCTCCTCCGTCATGATAAACCCATGGAGGTGGAGCGGACGATCGTGTCGAGCGGTGAGGTTGGACGGGCGGCTCCTCCATATGTCCTTGAGATTCGGTAAACCTCATAGACGAGCTTCGTGTGGCCCTCATCCCACCGAGGAGAAGAGTATCATTCCTCCTCGGCGGTGCCGTGTCCTCCTCCATGCTCCGAGGAGACTCGGAAACCGAGTGCCTCCTCAAAGAGGTTGTCGATAAAGGCTTGGACGACGATGATCCCTTCTTCTTGGTGAAAAGGCTTGTAGATTTCTTCCATGGTTGCAGCACTCTCACTCACAAATAAATATCCGAGGTTTTCAACCGGTAACAAGGTACACAAATATTATTTTGGAGTCTGGACTTTGAGTGGATTAAGGATGTGATTTGTTGCACGAAACAAGCGGGGTGGATGGCTAAGTCTAAGGTGGTTCCGGACTACAAACTAGAGCACACGAACAAAGAGCTGGATGGGAGACTTACCTCTCTCCTCCTCTTGGCTCGGTTCTTCTCTAGCGCACTCATGTTGCTTCGTGACCGCGTGCACCTTCCAAACGTTCTCGTCCACTCCTTTGCTTGCATTATTGCTCCTTCCACTTGATGTTTTCGCTTTGAGTCACCTCCATGCTCCCTTCCTTCACATGCCTCCATGATATTCCTGCAAAACAAAGCCTTGGCTGCCCCCCCATGCTTGCCCTTTGCATGTGGTTTGATAAAATATGTTGGAAGGGCATCCCATGATGTATCATGGTGCATGTATGGTTAGGTTAACTCGATTGCCTCCCTCTAAGCATGTTTTAATGCTAAGCACTCCTCTAATTTCGAAAATAAAAAAATAAAATCAGAGGTATTAATGAGTTCAAATATAAATTTAGAGAAGTTTTTAAAGCATTAAAACAAATGTAAGTCGAAAATATTTTTTGACTACTTTTATGTTGGTCTCACCGGTATCGTTTGACTTCATTAGTTGAGAGCAAACTTTTCCCGGCTTGATCATGGGGGCATAGGTTTAGGTTCTAATTTTGGTTATATGAGTGATTTTTTGAATGGAATAAAATTAAATGAGGCTTAGAAAAATTCTAATCTTAGAGAAACCAAGGATATGGATTTTTAAATAAACCAAAAATCAAGTTTCTAGGTTGATGCGAGTCCTACCACATGCTGAAATTTAAATAACATCTAGATACATGTCGTGGCTCTACTCGTGTGTTTTTAGCATGTAAAACAATTCAACCTTAACATCATAAAGAGGATGAAAGGTTGAGTTAGGTTCTAAATTTATTTGGTTGTGGTTTCTCGAAAAGGAGCAAACAATTACATAGGACGGTTCATGCAAAAGGGTTTATTATCAAAACAAAATATTCAACCAAGAATTATGTCTCTAATATTGTTCAACCACTTCTAAGTCTAATGTCTTGCATAGTAAAATTCAAAACTAAATTACCTGAAAAGACTCAAAAAATCTAGAATCGGGTTGTCCTCCCGGTAGCTTATTCTTGACTCGACGAAACGGGTTGCCTCCCGCCTAGTGCTTCGTTTCTAGTCCATGGCTAGACTTCTTCACTTGATTACTTTGGATCAATGCTCTTTGCGGGCATTGCAATCTTGGGTACCCACTTCCGCACCATCTTGGGCACGGACTTATTCTTCGGCTTAGTCATTTTTTGGTCTTCACAGACTAGCTTTGTCCTTTGGTCTTGACGGATACAACACCTTCCTTCATGTAGTGGCTCGGCGTCTCAAACTCCGGTCCTTCGGTCTTGATCTTCATGGTCTCCTTAGTGTGATCCCCCATCTCTCCCAAATGAGTTTGAGCAGCCTTTGCCTTCTCGGGACCTTGGGATTGTACCGACAATCTTCCTTTGCTACCCATCGGCCGCCCGGCAAGTTGTTCCACTTGCGTCTCTAGCATCTTCATCATGATGAACACTTCACGTATAGAGCTTCCGACCTCCGTCACCTTGCCATCTAAATTCTCCAATGTTTTCTCCATAGCTTCGAACTTAGTGACGACGTCCTTGTTGATCTTAGCTTGCTCGTCCATGAAGTTCTTGAATTGTGCACAAAGAGGAACCAAATCTTGAATGGACGAACTTGCATTAAATCGGGGTTTACCTTGGACATGGTCATACTCCTCACACTCCTTGCATGTGGATCTTGCTTCGGCAGCCTTTAGTAAACCGATATGCCACTCAAGGAATCCGGCTCGTATGTATTCATTGAAACGCTCCAAAGCTCCCGCAATCGTCATGCGAATAGTTGAGACCTCGATCTTGAACGGCCTTCCATCGTCTTGAAAGTTTATGATAGGTAGATCAACGATGTCTGGGGTGCATAGCTCGATCTTGCGCTTCAGTTGTGGTTGTTCTCCCATGGGTGGCAGTTGAGGTTGATCTTCCTTTGGACTTGGAGGTGGTGATTCCCTTAGAGATTTCGACGGTCCTTCGACTTTGGCTTTTGGATCTAGGGTTTCCCTTAGAGGTGGTGATGCCCATTAGCTTGTGTTGCACGTCTCCTTTGCCTGTAAAGTTTTCCTGGATCATCCACAAAAGAAAGTTTGGGTTTCTTGGAGAGGTAGCCAACCATCTCTGGTTAGGGTTAGCAAAAACAAAAATCTAACAAAAGAAAAATTAGGGTTAATCAAAAACTAGATTAGATTGATTTTTTTCTTTTGATGATGATCAAACTTAAGAGATGCAAAAGAAAATCAAAAGAAAAACTAAAAAATAAGTGATACTAGATTGGATCTTGATTGCTTGTTCCCCGGCAATGGGGCCAGAAAAAGGGGCTTGTTGACGGTAGATTATCGTATCAAAGTTCATATGGATTTGCAAGCGGACAAATCCCCCGTCGTAGTCAAGGGACCCTTCTTCCCTCGAGTGGTGAACTCAAGGTATCGAATCTGTGGAACAATGTGCAACGCAAGGATTCAATCTAGTAAAGCAAGGAAAGCTATCTTATGAAGAACCAAATTGCATCTAATCTAAGATATCGTCAAGAAAACGAATCTAATCTAATCTACTAAAGATGTAGCAAGAGAAAGCAAGAGATAATAGATCTAGAGAGTCTAGATCATGCTTATGTTGTAGCTCCAAACGAGATAGATGAAGATAGAAAAGCAAATCTCATTAAAAGCATCTTTAAACCGTGGCCTCCGGTCCGATTCCGAAAATGCCCGCCTTTCAGAGCCCCCGTTCTGTCACAACGTACTCCTATTCATGCGTGTAGTCTAGGGTGAGTTCGATAAGAACAAGTTGAAATCACTTGGTCGGTCCGGTATGCACCTCTATCCACCGCAGCTACAAGAGCACCCTATGCAATCTAGCTATAGACTAGATTGGGGAAAAAGCAAAACCAAGGCGAAAACAAAATCATCGAGAAGGCACTTGATCACTACAAATCCAATGCACTATAAAAACTTCACCATGAATGATTACATGAACAAGATCACCACAGGGATCCTACCTCGATCTTGATCCTTGCTCCGGAGCTCCGACGTGGTCATCCATGAAAGGTTCCCACGTCGGCTAGGGAGACCCTAGACAGCTAGCATGACCCTCATCTCTGAGATGGTGTCCCTCAAGCTTCTCCGCTCCTCGGCGGCGGATGACGAATTGATTGATGTGTGGCTCTCGATGAGGGGGCTATAAATAGCCTGAGAGCCATCTAGGTCAAGGGGGGCGAGCGGGCCTCGAAACGGGCTGGGTCGGCCGGCCCAGGCCGACCTGCCTGGGCCCATTTCGGCCCAGTCCACGGCCTCCTTCGCCCGATGTTGCTTTCCAAGTCTTCTAGATCCTTCCCCCTTTTGCATGTGGGCCCTTGTCGTCAGTTTCTCTCCGAATTGGACGAAGCTCTTTGTCTCGCAAAATTCAGCACTTTTCTAGCTAGGTCCTCGAAGTTCTCCATCTTCTCGAGTTGGGTCCTTGGGCTTCTTGGAGTCGTGTTCACTTCATTTCTTGACTTGTACCGGGCTTCAAGGTCTTGTCATGAGGTGCTTAATGAACTTATTCCGGAAGTCTTGCTTTCAACGCTAAAACCCTGCATAAACACTAAACTCCAAAACCGACATGCGCAAGTGAACTTGTTATACCACGGGGGTTAGTACCAATGGATAAGGTGTAAAACTCATTCTCCCTTGGTCCCCTTTGACCTTACTCGGTGGATGGTTTAAGCTTTCTTGCTCCCGCGGAACGCTCCGGATCTTCGGTCTCCTTCCCCGAACGTGTTTGAATGGCCTTTGCCGATTCGGGACTTTTGGGTTGTCCCGGAAGTTCCCTTCATCATTAGTGAGGCGCCCCGCAAGTTGTCCAACTTGCGTCTCGAGCATCTACATCATGTTGAGCACTTGATGATTGGAACTCCCGACCTCCGTCACCTTGCTATCGATGTTCTCCAACACCTTGTCTATGGTCTTGAACTTGGTGACGGTGTCCTTGTTGATCTTAGCTTGCTCGTCCATGAACTCCTTAAATTGTATACGAAGCGGAACCGCATTAGGAATAGATGAGCTTGCATTAAATTGAGGTCTACCTTGCCCGTAGCGGAAGTTCGGCAGTTCTCCCTTCCTCCTGTAGTCGAGCACTTTGGCTTCCTTCGGACAATCTTTGCGGACATGGCCATACTCTCCACATTATTCGCATGTGGACCTTGCTTCGGCGGCCTTCAAGTCTTGAGCCTCTTTCTTTTCCATCTCCATCTTTTCCAACCTCCTCATGAGCGAGTCGATCTTGCCTTCAAGTATGTTCTCCTTCTCCACTTGCAAGACTCCTTTGACGTTCCCCGTGGGTTGAACCGGATGTAGGCACCCGGACGACGCCCATGTGTCATTATCCGCAACCTTCTTGAATAGAGTGAAAGCTTCCGTCGGTGTAAGCTCGATGATAGATCCTCCCGCCGATGCATCGATGATCGTCCTTGACGCCATGGTGAGTCGTTGATAGAACTTTTGCACGAGGTCTTCCTTCGGGAACTTGTGATGTGGAATCGCCTGGGTGTACTCGTTGAAGCGCTCGAATGCCTCCGAGATAGTTTCCGTAGGATATTAAACAAAGGTGGCAATCTTATTACGCAAGCTTTGAGTTTTACCCAGCGAGTAGTATTCCTTCATGAAAGCCTTCATCAACGTGTTCCAATTTTGCACCGTCTCCGCCGGTTGAGAGTGGAACCATTGCAAAGCCTTCCCGAGTAGTGAGAACGGAAAAAGCCTTGCCCTCATTTGATCTTGAGTCACCCCATCCATATTGAAAGTTTGACATAGTTGAATGAATGCTTGGAGGTGAAGGTTCGGATCCTCTTTACCGGTGAAGGGTGAATGTTGAACCATGCGGATTGTTGAGGTCTTGATCTCGAACGGTCTTCCGATATCCTCAAGGTTCAAGATTGGTAGGTCGATGATGTCCGGGGTGCATAGCTTCCCAATCTTGCGCTCTTGCGGTGGTTGGTCACCCATCGGTGGAAGTCGATTCTCCCGAGGACATTGAGGTGGTGAATTCTTCAGAGATTCCTGCGATCCTTTGTATTCCGACTCCGAATCTACAAAATCCAGCTTTTTAGCTTGATGTGCTTCGCGTCTCCTTAGCCTGTAAAGTTTTTCTGGATCATCCACAAAATTGTCGGGTTTGTTGGAGAGGTAGTCGTCCATCTTCTGTTAGGGTTAGCAATAAACAAAGTATGCAAAAACTAGAAAGTAAAAACAAATCTATAAAAACTAGGGTTAGACAAACTAGATTAGATGTATTTTGAGGATAATCAAAATTTAGTAGATGCAAAAAGAAAAACAAAAAGAAAACTGAAAATTACAAAAAGGCAATAAAAAATCAAATCTTGATCACTTGTTCCCCGGAAACGGCGCCAGAAAAAGGGGCTTGTTGACGGTTAATAATTATATCAAAGTTCGTTTATGACTTGCAAGCGGACAAGTCTCCCGTCGTAGTCAAGGGACCCTTCTTCCCTCGAGTGGTGAGCCCAAGGTATCGAATCCGTGGAACAAATGTGTGACGCAAAACTTAATTTAGTAAAGCCAAGTAACTCCAATCTTCGATAAAAGAAACCCTAATGCATCTAAGTAAAAGACACGAAACTAATCTAATCTACTAAAGACCGGATAAAACAAAGTAAGATTGGGTAGATAAACCGATCTAGAGGGATCGGGGTAAGCCTTTTGTTGAAGTTCCAAACAAGAGAAGAAGTACCAAATCGAATCTTATTAGAAGCCTCTTTAAATCGTGGTTTCCCGTCCAAAACCGAAAACATCCGCCTTTCAGAACCCTTGTTCTGTCACAACGTATCCCTACTCATGCGGGGAGCTTAGGGCGAGTCAAAAGACAAGTCGAGATTCTTTCGGAAGATCCGGCGTGTACCTCTAGCCACCGCGGCTACAAGAACACCCTATGTAATCTATCTCGAGAATAGAATTGGAATAAGCAAAGCCGATCGAAAAACGAAATCTTCGAGGAAACACTTGATCGCTAGGAAAAGATTCAACTTGATAATTCAACTATAACAATGATACATACACAAGATCACCACCGGGATCCTTCCTTAATCTTGCTTCTAGCTCCGGGAACTCCGACGTGGTCTTCCGTGCAAGGTTCCCACGTCGGCTAGTGAAACCCTAGTCAACTAGCTCGACCCTCTCCTCTCGAGATGGTGTCCCTCTCTTCTCTCGCTCCTCGGCGGGCGATGACGAATTGTATGATGCGTGGCTCTCGATCGGGGGGCTATAAATAGCCCGATTGGCGGCTAGGGCAAAGGGGAGCCTCATTGGGCCCCGGTCGGGAATGGGCCAACCGGCACGGGCCGGCAGGGCACGGGCCCATCCGAGGCCCGGCCCCGAGGCCTCCTTTGCTCGCGTCGGTTCCCTTGCTTCCGGATGTTTCCCCCTTCGCATGTAGGTCCATGTCGTCAGTTTCTCTCCGAATTGGGCATAACTCCTTGTCTTGCAAGATTCAACACTTTTCTGGTCAGGTCTTCGGAGTTTGTCATCTTCTCGGATCAAGTCCCTGGCTTCTTGGAGTTAAGTTTGCTTCATTGCATGACTTGTACGGGGCTTCAAGGTCTTGTCATAAGGTGCTTGATGAACTTATCCCGAAGGTCTTGCTTTCAACGCTAAAACCCTGCATAAACACTAAACTCCAAAACCGACATGCACACGTGAACTTGTTATACCACGGGGGTTAGTACCAATGGATAAGGTATAAAACTTATGCCAACACCGAAGGTAAACTCATGGCTAGGTTGACGGATTTTCACCGTCAACATCTCCCCCATGCTTAAACCTTGCTCGTCCTCGAGTAAGCCTTCGATGGATATCATCGTTGCCAAACAATGTTTAAACCTTGTACTTGATCATACATAAGAAAACATAATGCTGTCAAAATTTTAATTCGCTAAAGTTCCATAATGTACTAGCCTTCATCTCTACGGAGGGTAGATTCTTATTAAGCTTATCCCACAAGTATTAACATGCTCACAAAGTTTAAATAGATCTCAGAATTTTTGAAATAAAGAACGAGATAAAGAAAAGCTAAACCAAGTTCACAAATTTAAATCATCTTGTATATTGCTCATGAACTCTCAACTCGCTTGTCTCTCAAGCCTATATATTTTACTCCTTTCCCTCTCATAACATATATGTGTGGTAGGCTTTATATGGAGCTTTGGGAAAGTTTAGTTCTAACAAGATTTTATAAATGAGGTGTTGTCAAAACAAGACAAGCTTCTCATGGTCTTACCGAGACTCGTCAAAAAGGTCATTGGAAAATAATATTAAATCAAGGAGGGGAAAGAGAAAAATACACACACTTGAGATTAATGGACATGTGCAAATGGCAAAGGGTGATCCCGAGGCACAAAGGAAGTCCTTGTTATCGGATTGCACATGGTTGGAAAATGAGAATGGATCTTTTAAACTTGAAGCCTTGAATTTCCTAATGCACTTTAGAGAACCGGGGAGTTCACTTTACACATACTCATATTTTTTTCTCTTTCTCATATTTCTCCTTCTTTTCTTTCTTTCTTTCTTTCTTTCTTTCTTTCATTCATTCATTTTTTTTCTTGTGAGACTTTCACCTTGGAAGTCCCGTACACCGCCTTTGAACTTTTTTTCATTCATTTTTTTAAATACTCCCCTTTGAACTCTAAAACTGCACCGTACCTACCTCCTCCCCCATGCTTAGACGTTGCTCGTCCTCGAGCAAAGAGGCGATAAATAAGGTAGGTACCGGAAATATTTTTCCTTGGAGAGATACTTGAATTCTTCAATGTTGGCACCGTCTTGCGATCTTCCTTGAATTGATGATCTATTCTCAACAATAGGTTGTGGTCATGTAGGCAATCACAAAAGATGATATTTGGTTTTAAGGGTGGATATCCGGTGAGGTTTGTGAGATCTCCGATGCGGGGATACACAATGCACGGATAAAAGGCTAGCAAAAAGATAGATACGCAAAAACGGAATGACCAGCTTCTTAGTCTCGGGCCAGAGAAATCATGGCCTGCAATAACTCACTCAAAAATAAATCTTGTACACTAAGGTTTATGCACTCAAATATATATTTGGATAGGTTTAGCAACACACAAGTGATATTCATGACAAGGTTAGCGATATTTTTGAGCATAAAAGACATCTTCAATCTATTCATAACTTGAGAGCACATAAAAACACTATGGGTCTTTATTTTAATCATAACCTCCGCTAAAGATTAAGCTAGTATTTAAATAAATTCAGATTCGTATTTTAAGAGAGCACTAGCTTAAACATGCATAAATCAATTACAAAGATAAACAAAGCGGCAATTATAATCATATATCATCATGGCACAAATTTTTGTAACTTTTCCAATGATATAATCAAGGTGGTGTCTTTATTAATGATGATATCAAGTTGAAATACAAACTGAAAATAAACAAACACGCTTGCTGAAATTTAAATAAAAACAGAAAATATTACGCAAACACACATAAACAAAAGCTGAAAATTACAGAGAAAAAGAAAAGAAAAGAAAACTAAAGTTCCTAAATCTTCTAGTCCTCCGCCGGTGGTTGGTGTTGATGATCTTGATAGTAATACCCTTGCTCATAATACGATTGGATATTCCCTCCGACGAATTGATTCGGCTCCACTAGGTGAAGGCGTCCAAGCTCATAGGCAATATTTGCGTTGCCCTCACCATGTTGAGCCGCGTTGGCTTGGATGGCTGCGACGTTTTGGGCGTTTCTTGCAACATACCCTCCAGTTATGGCCATGCTTTGTTCTGGTTGGGGATATTGTGCGTAGGGCACAAAGTTAGAATTGGGCACCACATAATTTGGTGGGGGTACCGGTGCACCACCCCCCCCCATGCTTGCTCTTGTGGCCCTCCGTAATAACTTGGCGGAGGAGGGATCCCGCCGAATGGTGGCACATTGGGTTGTGCTCCACTCACTTGTGCGGAGGATGTTCCCTCCTCTACGATTCTTCCTCTTTTGTTCTTTCTTGCCGGGACAAGGAGTCCCTCTTCCAACCAATCTTCCCTCCCTTCAGTGAAAAGCCTAAGCCTCTCATCGGGAAGGGGTAGGTTCACTATGGCCAAACGATAACCTCCTCTCTCATCTCCACTAATGTATTTGCCTTGCCGCAAATACTCAATGCCAAGAGAGGTACCACGCAAAAGATGGTCGGGGTTCCTTGCGATCCCCGGCCGTAAGGAGAAGGCCAACATGGAGAGGTAACACCCCGAACCTATATGTCCCGCCCCCGATGTTGCTTCACAACACCAACGGTTGATCATAAGGTAAGAGGGGTCTATTGGCTGCCTGGCAATTAAGGCTGAGTAGAGCCTATTCAACTTCGTGTTGGTCACCTTCGTCTCCTTTATCCTCCCCAATACCCTCTTGCACATCCAAGAGTGATGTAACATCCTTGAATTTGTGTGTATGTAAAAATAAGAGATTTCAAAAACTTGCCGTGAATTTTTGTGCTCATGAAATCGAATAAGGATGTCTTCTGTTTTCCCTTCCCTGATTCCTAGATTTAATTTAATTCGACCAATAATTTTAGGACTTATAAAATGCTAGTGTGAGAAGTTGGATTTTCATTTGGGCTTTATTCGGATTTCTTTGAGTGGGTTCAAATTTGAATTGGAATTCAAATTTGAATAAAAGAGAACTTAATTAGGGAAACCTAAACTTCCCTGCGTGGGCCACAGCCAACCAAACCGGCCAGCCGCCCCTTTCGGCCCAAGTGCGTCCTGCTAACCCGCTGGCCGCCCGCCACCAACCGCACGCTGCACCAAGTCACTAACGGGTGGGACCCGTGATGTGTCATGCTGACGTCATTGTGACGTCGCCGTCGTCACCTTCCTCTTTACCGCTTTGGCTGACGCCGGCGCCAAAGCGCGGCCGCGCCGGTCATGGCCGCCGTTGCGACGCGCCCCGCAGCCATCCGGTGCATCCCTGCCGTCCACATATCCCCCGCGCTACCCGCCGCTATAAGAAGCCGCCACCGCGACCCAAAGGGCTCTCACAACCCTAGCCACCTCGAGGGATTCAATCCCCTGCCCACATACCCGCAAGCCGGAGGTGAAGGAAAAGGGGGAGAGAAGGAGGAGAATGGAGGCGCCCGGAGCAGCACCACCCGCCGCGAAGCCGGAGCCGCCCGCGAGGAGGAGCCGGACCCGCGGGAGCCAAGCACGCCTGCGACCCCCTGCTTCCTCGGCTTCCCCTTCATCGCGTCGTCTATCTTCTTCCCCTACCAGCACCGCCGCCTTCCTCGTCACCGCGTCGCACACCTCTTCACCGACGCCTTCACCACTGGGTCCCCTTGGACCATTGGTGAGCACCGCGTTCCCCTTTTCTCTGTGGTGCCTAGCCATCGAGCCATGGACGTGCGCCGGCCTTGTGTGCCATCATCAACCCGAACACTCTCGCGCCGCCTCGCTCGCTGCCATGTGAAGCCGGTCTTTGTGCCGTGTTGGGAAGTCTCTTGCAGGAGCCGCCACCTTCACCAACGCGCGCGCGCCACGCTTGTTTTTCCTCTTGTTCGCTTCATCTTTGAGCGCGTCGGCCGCGGCGTCGCCGCACACCCCAGTGCGCCGGCTTACGCGCACTCGCCGTGCGAGGCCAAGGTCGGGCCCTTTCGACTGCTGACCAAGGTGTCGTGGTTCGCCCCGGCCCTCGCCGCGCCATCTTTTCTCGTGTTCGTTGCCAGTCTCGCCGCCGCGGTCAAGCCGCCGGTCATCGCCTGCGCACCTGACCGCGTCGCACCAACGCGTCGTCGTGCGGCCAAACCCGAACCCAAAGACGCGTCGGGCAAGTTCCAGCGCCCGTGCACAACCGCGCGCACCCGCGACCGCGCTGGCACGGGCATCCCAGCCATGCCGCTGCGTTCCTCTGTTTCTGCTCGGCACGCTGAGCCGCGCCATCGCCGTCGTGCCGGTCTTCTGGCCCAAGGCCGCTTCTTTCTTTGCCACAATCGAAACCTTTGAACCACCCAAATTTCGTCATGGAACGTGTTGCTTGGCCGCCGCGAGACCTCGTCGCTGGTGAGCTCTGCTCCCAACCGCCGCTCCTTTGGGGATTTTCACCGAGCACTTGACGACCAACCCTTGAAACCCAAGGGGGGTTTTCCTGGACACACCGGCCCACATGCCGTGGTGGTCGCAAAGGATCTGAGCGATCCCATGTGCTCGGCCACTCTCGACCAAGCCACATGCGCGCACGCAGGGCGCCATGCCGTAGCGACCCGCCCAGGGATCACCTGCACCGCGCCACGCTAGCCTCCCCGCTGGCCGCCACACGGGAAGCTGCTGGGCTTGTAGCCGCCCACGTGGAGGCCACGTGTGCGGCTGGAGCCAGCCACCAGCCACCTAACAACTAACTTTAAGCCCTTTAGAGCCAGCTAGTAGTCAGCCTAGAGTCTATGCTATTGTTTAGGCGTATTTTATTTCCAGAAAACTATTTTTACCTTTGGAAGATCATAATACATCCGTTTTTGCTCCGAAAAATACAAAACCTTTTCCAAAAATTTTCTAAAATCTTAAACTCCGGGCTAGACTAGCGTTTGCTCTCTTTTGGTTCTTAAATGCTCTTGTTTGGATTTAAATTGCAATAGGACCGCTATTTATTTTTCTTTTCGCTCTATTAGGAGCAGCAGGAGCCGGAGAGCTGATCCAGGAGTACGACTACGCCGACGACTTCGCTGCGGAGGACTACCCGACCCCAGGTTCACACCCGACTGATTCTGAAATACCCATTAGGCATTGCTAAGTAGTATTGCTAGTGCTTTACTTTATATATGCATGTTGATGAACCTTGCACTGCCTCTTTGTTTACCCTGTCCTTGATTGTCCTACTACTACTCTATATATATGTTTATGTGAGCGTGTATATACGTCGAGCTTCGCGATGCATGTGTTGGGATGGGAATAGTGGTTCTTGGCGTGTGTGGGGTAAAAACCGGCGAGGAGAAGGCATTTTGGGTACTTTGGCGGGGGTGAGCTCGAAACAACCGATCCGGGGATCGTAGATAGGGGTGCACTCCTCGGTGCATCCCTCCGTTACGGTTTTCGGAGCCTAGGTGTTGGGGTTTTACGTGCGCTTGGAGGACATGAGCTCGCCCGTGTCCGAAACCGAGTGGATCAACTTGTTTATAGGACATCGTACACACCACCCCGCCGAGAGTGGGGATAGGGCCGTGTTGAGCTCGGCAAGTGTGGAACCATACCTCGCTTAGGATGGATAGCGGGGTATCGGTGGGGGAGCGGTGGAGGTGAGACCAACCTCTCGGGAGCGACTCCCGTGTGGCCACACGGGGAGCATTTCACGGTTCCGTGCCGTCCCTTCCGAGGGGGGGCAGCTTTGAGGGCCGGATGCAGGATGGGACCGTAACTACCGAGAGTTCACCGGTAGGATGGGCTCGGTCGGCCGTACATCGGCCGGGTACCATTCCGGGATGGGTACAGGTGTACACACTCTGCAGAGTTGGTCGCGGAGATCACCCCCGAGACGTGCGGGGCGATCTGCCACTGGATGGAGAGGGCCCTTCTCAGGCTTGGAGTCCCCCCGACCTACGTCACGTACCGCGCCGAGTACGTACCCGCCGTGACTGGGCGGATGGTGCTCTGCACGGTCGCTGTGCTCCCTCACCCGAGTCTCCCCGGGTTCAAGGGAGAGGTCTGCTACAGCGTGGCACTCGCCGTCGCGACCGCGCTGGACGTCGCCTGCCGCCAGGCACTGGGCTGCCTTCTCGCACAGTACCGTGCCTCCTTCGAGTCCGGGACTTTTCGGCTGCTACCCCGGGACTACTGGCACCTCGCACCGCTCGTGGACGGAGTTCCTTCGTACGAGGGGATCCAGGACGACGTCGACGCTGCTCCCTTCCGCGAGTCCGACGAGACCCTGGTGGAGACCGCCAGCTACTTGGTCGACCTCGACAAGTACGCACGCCGACTGGAGGACGAGTCACGTACCCTCTACGGCCAGGTCAGGGACGCCACCATCGACGCCCTCCGGTACCCGGCCCCGCTGTGCCGAGCTGGAGAGAGAGAACACCGCTCTACGCCACCGTGTTCGCCAGCTCGAGCTGAGCCTCGACCGCGTGACCACCGTTCGCGCGCGGTCCGAGAGGGTGGATACCCGGGAGGAGATGCCGCACGCCAAGGAGGACTCGCGCAGTCGACGGCCGAGTCGAACAGAGCCGAAGGACAAGCTCGAGCGCAAGGACGACCTTCTCACGGTGCGCGCTCACCGCTCGGGTGTGAGCGGCTCAAGGTGGAGAAGGCCGGAGAAGAGCCGAGCAGACAACATCGCCAACATCGCGTGGCTCACGTGCACGGCCGTCTACCTGAGGGACAAGGTCGAGAGACTGAGGAGGACTTGGGAGGACGCCGACTCGCTTCGCGTGGACGAGCTCTTCGAGCTCAACGGAGAGCTACCCCCCGAGTCTCAGCGTGAGATCCGCACCGAGACCTTCGAGCTGCACCAGTCACGCCTCAAGCTTCACCTGTGCCCGATGGCCCGTCTGCCGACCCCCGTCGAGACCGAGGAGGTTCGAGAGGCTCTCGCCTTGGTGTCCCGGATCTTTCCGCCGGACTACCCCATTGAGGACCGCTACCCCGTCACGTACCAGAGGGCACGCACTGAGTAGAGAGCTGAGCAAGGGGCATGACCTAGTATTGTGCTAGTAGTTTCCATGAGTTGTTCCATGCAGCCGCGAGCATGTTCCGGTGCATGAAGAGAGTCATGCCACACCATGTAGACACTACCATTTTGAGATTGTACCGCTGTATTAGATTGTTGACTTGATGCTGCTACCCCAAGGTCTGAGTCAGCCTCAGGGGAGCAAATGTATTATTCATGTTTGATGTGTGCTTGGATCTTAATGGTGTTATTTGTGTCTTAATGCTTCTTCCCCTTGAGTGTAGGTTATACTTAGAACTATTTTCTTGATTGCTAAAGACTCATGTGTGAGTTGGTGAGTGACGTGTGTAAACTTTTCCCTTTTCCTTATGTTTTCAGAAGGATGTCGATCCGCCTCTCCAACCGGCTGATAGCCCGCCTCGAGTAGGCAGCTGCTGAGGAAGAAGCCCGGCGAGAGGCGTGGACGCGGGCGTGGCCGTGGACGCCCACCCTCGCGTGGAGGAGCTTTGGGAGCTAGGGCCCGAGGTGACGGAGCACCGCCACCACCGCCCGAGAACCCCGAGGGCCGAGGTTGAGCAAGGAGCGGCCGAGCAAGGCCAGCCTGAGCCGGACCAGCCACCACCAACCCCACCTAACTTGGTGGAAGTGATGGCGCTCCAGACTCAGCTGATGCAGAGGATGGCGGAAGCCATGGAGCACCGCGGCAACGGTGGGAACCGCGTCGCTCCGCAGGATGAGGACCTCACGAGGAAGATCGAGAGGTTCATCCGCCTGAAGGCCCCACCTTCAGCTACTCAGATGACCCGCTCGAGGCTGACGACTGGCTGAGGGTGATCGAGACCAAGCTCGACCTCACCGTCTGCTTCGACGAGGAGTGTGTCGCTATCGCCGCGCATCAGCTTGAGGGTCCAGCCAAGGCATGGTGGGACAACTACACTGCCACCCACCCGAACCCAGCTTTCATCACCGGGCCGGGAGTCTCCGCGAGGCGTTCCGTAAGCGTACCTCCCCGATGAGCGGCAGTCCAGAAGGCGCAGGAGTTCCGCACCATGACTCAGGGTGCGATGAGGGTCGAGGAGTACGAGCGTCACTTCATGAAGATGATGCGGTATGCCCCCGACGACACCAACACCAACCAGAAGAAGCAGTTCTGGTTCCTGCGAGGCCTCCACCACGACCTTCGCCAGGCGCTGAAGGCAAGTGAGCGCAAGTCCCTTCGCCATCTCGTCAACCGCGCCATCGTGGTCGAGGATGAGAGAAGGGGCCACGAGGAACGCATGAGGGGCAAGAAGAGGATGGGAGATCGGGACCAGCCTGACCGATCCTTCCAGAAGCCGAGGAGCGGACCAAGCAACATGCTGAGGGGGAGCTACCGCCCGGGGCACAACCAGCCTGGGCGTGGCTTCGGAGGAAGTGGACGTAGCCCGTTCCCGGAGGGGAGGAACCCCGGCTACCCCCGGCCAGACCGGGAGGCTATGCTCGTGCTCCACCGAGCACCGCGAGACCCGCCGCGCAGAGGCTTCACCGTCACCCGCTTCACGTGTGGCAAGCCGGCCACAAGTCCTACGACCGCCCCGACAAGAAGGCCGCCGCCACCCCCGCGAGGGCACCCGCTCCAGAGGCCAACCTCCTCGGGCCGCGCCACCCCGGCCACCGCCGTGGGGAGGCTGAACCACCTCACTGAGGAGGAGGCTGCCGACGCCCCTGACATCGTGATCGGTAAGTTTTTGGTTTGTGGTACTTCTGCTCTAGTTCTCTTCGACACGGGTGCAACCGGGTCGTATATCACCTCTCCGTTCGTAAATAAACTTTCCCTCCCTACAACCACCCGATCGATGCCCATTATCACGAGTTCTCCGCTCGGGGATATCCGATGCACCCCCGCCGTGCGAGGAGTGGAAGTTGTTGACGCAAAATGTGCACTCGGCGCCAATCACACACGGCAAGCCGAAAAGCTTAGCTTCGCACGCGCGAGAGAGAAAGTGACGTGCCGCTCAATTTTTCCCGAAAATTAACAAAAGATAAAACAAAGTTAGATACCAAAACTTGGAACCCACGGGTGGTACCAGCAGTTCCATATTTACGGCTAAGGAGCCAAGCAAGACGACATGTAGCTATGCGAAGCTACCGTCGAAGAACCACAACCATTCGGGTAAACGCGAAGGAAAAAAGAACATTGCCGAATGGATGACGTAAGCATGACAACGATCGATCTTTGAATAAACATGGATGCACGTACCGGGCCATAACCGATCCTCACGAAGATTAACATTGAATGAAGTAAAGCACGAACATGATCATGTATTAAAATAAGCATGCATAGATCCAAAGCATTAGTCTACCGCATGTCTAATTACTTTAAGATCTGTCGGGTACGATATCAGCAAATCTATCCACCGCATGATACAACTTGCATGAAAGAACGCACCACTTTCCACAAATAGATCTATCCACCGCATGATACAACCTAAATATGGAAAGCTAAAAGCACACGTCTTTTAAAACATAAATAACGCACGTGATCTACTCGTGAAGATATAACCGAATGCGGCTGAACAACCGATTCGGGGTCCATGAAGAAGGAACAGACATTACCACGTGAATAAATCTATCAGGCTGAATTGGAAATCTAATCCACCGGATGACTAGCTCCAAAGCAACCCAAAAACCTCGCATCTACCGCATGATACCGGCTCTTTCAAGATTTATACTAACAAAGCAAGCTTGAACCCGCAACATGTAACAACCTAGATCGATTCGGTTTCGGCTATCGGAGAGCACGAGATCCACGCGTCAAAAACACGAAACCTATTCTTGCACGGATCTTAAAAGGAAAAAGAGCCGATCCAAACCCATCTAGATTGGGCAAAAGTGTATTACATGAATTAAAACATAAAGCAAAACTCATGATAATACGGGGTAACTTAATGAATCTATTGGATCTTGCCAAAATCCAATAGAGCCGATAACTAGCTTCGAGCTAGACCTTAGCCTACCGCATGGCTCATGATCTAACAAGAAACCCTCTTGAACCAAGCTTGAATCTACCGCATGACACGAAGCATGGTAACAAGACTACTTGCATCGGATCTAAATCCACCGCATGATACTAGACATGATACAAGGTTGCCGGTACTCACGGAGGTCGACGGATCGATTGGCCCTCTCGAAGAACTCGACGACACGACAAGGGACTCTAGGGTTTGGCGTAAGGCGGGTGTGTGTATTGAGGAATGAACGTGTTTTTTACATACATCCAGGGATCATATTTATACCCTGCTGATTACAATTGCGAATGGATTTATTGCCTAACTAACTTGATCGCCTGTCCATCCATTCGCTTCCTCTGATCGAGCCACGTCACCGTCCAATCCCGCAAAATCAGCTCTACTGTTCCTTTGCCGAACTGGAGCAGATAGCCGACCGCGGATCCTTCTGCCGAAAATCTCTGAAGATATCTTTCCTTCCACCAGACGGACTCTTCTCCGAATCGGACCCACATGTCATACTCCTTACCAAATTTTGGTGTTAACACATGCCCCTTCAATTGTGGGATAAAAGTAATTTTGTTCCACAATTGACTCCAGCCACGAATCTTTGAGCCAAACCTCGTCAACACCGTTCTTCGCAATCCGCCGGATTCTTCGTCCGCATCCAACCCTAGATCCCCTTCGTTCCGAACTCGAATCTCCAATGGCAACTCGTAACCAAGTCGTTCGGGTAAATTCACCCCTCCAAACCTTTGTTCGGCATTAGGTTTTCATTTCCCGAAATTTTCTTCTTCCGCTCTCTTCCGAGAACCGTCTCATCGCCCTTCCGATCCCTATTGAGGCCAATTCGCAGCCTTATTATCTTGGTCCCGAAGGGAATCCCGACCCTCGAGATTTCATTGCCGTCGAATCTCGCAGAATCCCTTTCAAGGTAGCTTTATCTCCACCTCCTCGGTGGCAAGATGCGTTCAAGAACCGGCCTTTGCCCCCAATCGCAGTCGGAAGACTTGGTACCGTAGGATTCTCGCGGATAAGAGTGGATTGACCAATCCGGATACTCTCCGCATTGCTCAATGTTTGGAGTTATCCGTTAGCCGAGACGCCCAAGAATGAAGATCTTCCGATAGCCGCGTGCCACTTCGGTCCAATGGCGTCAATGCCTTCCTTTTTGGGCATGGCCCAATGTCTCCAACTTTGGCCGATGTGTACATGATCACCGGCCTTGATATCACCGGTCCGTTCGGCCTTGGAATTTCAAGAACTCCTCACGCCAAACGGGGGTAAAGCCAGGGAATGGCTACAAGAATTATATTTTGAAACACATGAGAGATAATCCCCTTGGCGAAGTTGAATACGAGCCTTCTTGAACATGTGGTTATGCAGGTTTGTCTTCGTGGCAAGGCCAATGAACCCACTCGAATCATATCGCAATGGCGATCCATCCGCCGCCGGCAATCGCCTTCCTCCGGGAAAATTCCTCTTGGGCAAGTTGTATACCATATGCTTCATCGACGAGTTACCCAAATGTATACCAGCCAGAGGATAACGTGCGTCAATGGCCCTTGGTGGTTTGTTCAGATTTGGCTGCAGCTTCACATGCACCAGATTGTAGGCGTCGACTTGAGCTCCAGGTTCTTCCCCTGGTCCAATCCCCCTGAAGGAGAACTTCAAGTCACCAGAGGATGCCAAAGCTATGGAGAAGCAAACTTCAATCGTTATCATTCAAACAGACATCACCCAACTCTTCGAGTTGTTCTTCAAAGGCTTCCCCCAATCCTCTTTGGCTCCCTTATCTAGGCTATGACACTCGACCTTCCCTGTCGAGTTCTCCTTTGGGCCCGGCCATCAAGATGGGAGATTCCTAGAAATTTTTAATATCATAATCCGCCCATGTATATTACCGGCCGAGTTCAATGGAGGAAGGCGAATGCCGCACTTATGAGTACTACCACCCTAACGTAATGGCCGGGCAACTTGGATGCGGCCAGCTGCCCCCAAGATTGTTTCTGCATGAATTCCTCAAGCCCAGGGAGGAAATCAAGGAACCGATGCAGGCAGAAGTTTTCAACTATGTGTGCGGCCCCACCGTCTACACATGTCCTTTTGTTCCCGCAACCATAGCTCACCCCACCTTCAACTCATGGTGGCAAGAATTCCATGACCACATCTTCAAGGTGAACCCGTTCATGTGTTCTCGTGCGAATTGGTGCCCGATTTCCCGCCGACTTCGGAGGTAACACAATGAGCCCCTTGATCGACTTTTATTCATGGTCCCGACCTTCATCTTCTCGTCCACGGAGAACACGCTCCCGCCCCTCGAGCCAGGATAATAACTTATAATGCCGAAGGCCCAATTTCAGCATTGGGGTTTAAATCCACAACCCCGCGCCAACCGATGGACAGTATGCTACCACCGATCCCGGCCTCTCTAGCCTTGCCGTTGACAGGAGGCAAGGATTGCATCCGATTCCCCCTCCGAGCGCTAAAAGGAGGAGAACCGTCAAGAAAGTACCGGTTGAGGTAAACTCCTTTACCTTCTCGATTACCGGGTTACTTCCGTTCTTGATGGATCATATCATTGTGTATTTCGGACTAGAGCCCAACATTCTTCGAACCAATACCGCCGATGCCCCATCCACTCGGTATGGCTTTTTGCCGTTCTTTCTCAAGGATGAGCACCGGCACTTATCCCTTCAATTGGACATTTGCGTAAGAAACCGTTGGAGAACCACTCGTAGATGTTCCGGTGGTTCAACAAAGCGAGCCCTTCCAGGGTTGAATTGCCCATCCCAAGAGAGGTTTCATCTTCATCACCTTCTCGCGGAAGCGTACGCTCTCCAGAGATGAATCCCCCAACTCAACTGGAGCCGCCAAACACCCCTAGGATGCCATCGCCTATCAGTCAAGCAACAATGACCAACCCAACAGAGGAGGATCCAATTTTTCACCAGCCAGAAACTCACGAGTCACCGATGGCTGCATCAGCATCTCCCCGACTTGGAAGTTTCGGCTCGCTCGGGACGCTTCTTTCGTCTGCGATTGCTCCCGCTCAAGAAAACACTCATGAGGTATCCAATTTTGCTCTTAATCTTGATACCTTGGTCCTAGCATTCTCACCTCGGCAGTTGTTGTTTTCGGGATCACACCCCGTCGTCATCGAGCTTACCATCGAGGGCCCATCGACCGCCGATGTGACGAAAGAAATAAACCGGCCCGTTGCCGACGAGGTATTGCTCAAGCTCAAAGAAATTGCAGCCCGGCTAGAAAAAGACGTCCAGGATCGGCTCAATGATCTTCGCCATTTTGAAGAGATGTTTGAGCCCATTAGCCGTAAACTCCCCCGATGACATCGAGCTTTTTTCGTCGTCCGTCTACGACTTAGAGCCCTTCTATGTTCCCTTGAGGCGCACTTGGAGGAAATTGCGCTCCCGTTCGGCCATTGAAAAGGAGAAAACCGAGGCCGAACAAAGCCATGAACGGGATACAATCCCAAGCAAAAAGCCATAAGGATGCCTTGGCCGACTCCGCAAGCTTCTTACGACCCGAAGGTCGCCGTAAAGGCCGCTCTAGAGGCGGAATTGAAAAGTCCGTCGCCGGAGATGGAAATTGACCGTAAGAAAATAGCCGATCTCCCCGGATTAATAGCAAAGACCGAAGCGGAGGCGAGATCGGTCGTTACCGCAGTAAAGCAAAGGCGATGCGAGCTTACTGACTTATCTGATGCCCAAAAGGATTATCAGGAGATCTTGGATAACTCCCACTTGATAGTATCCAATGTTCGTCACGCACTTGCAAAACTCCTTAACGCTTGAATGTTCTTATTGATGTATACCTGGACTGGTCGTTTTTGTAATATTTCCTTTGCAATTTGTTTCCTTTCCTTGGCGTACTTTGAGATGTGATGCCGAACGACCCATTCGGTAGTGAAACGCTAACTCGCCGAACGACACCTTGAATTCCTTTAGCCGAAACCATCGACCCACACGCGTTTCAGCTTAGAACTCCAAATGACCCACCGGCGGGTTGGTCAAGGAAATTTCTCCGCCTTCCGATTTTATTGGGACGTGCGCCACGATCCACGCCCACGATTCGAAGCCACAATTACCCTGCCAGGCCTATAAATGTAGCCATAGGTGCCCCTAGCTCTCCACCAGGCCTTCTAGCTCTCGAATCTTTGCCAATCTCTGGCCCTCTTGCAAACAAGGCACATCCCCAAACCGCAATGGTGCGCCGCCTCAACCGCCGCCGCGCCTCCGACGAGGCCGAGGGAAGCGCCGCCCGTGCGCGCGGCGGTGATGATCATCAATTTCTCCTTGTCGATCTTCCTTTTGATCTTCCTTTGCCTTGACAATCATCTCCCTTTTTTCGCCTTGATTCGGGGAATCCGCCCCCGCGCGCCGGCCAATCACCCCTTCCCCGATGACTCTTCGAGTCCGATGGCCACTCCCCGGTGCCGTACGGGGAAGCAGACGCTATTCGCTTCAAGGAGGAGCTAGAGGCGTCTCGTCTTGAGCTGGAGGCCGTCTCCAAAAAAGCGGGCGTGGCCGAACTAGAGTGGGAGGACCAGCGGAAACAGCTGCTGGAAGCCATTGATGGTATGGTTCTGATTCTTGATTTAGTCCAGCTTTTGATGCTAATCCCTTCTTGTTTGTCTTTTGCAGCCCGTGATGCTGAGCTCAACCAGCTAAAAGCGCTGGTAGAGCAGCTGGCGGAGAAGGTGAACGCTCACGGCGACACGCCGGCGGAGCGCCTGGCCGCGGTGGAGCGCCGCATTGACGAGGTGGCCGTCCATGGTGTTCGTCCGGGCACCACCTTGGGCCCGGGCCGCGATGGCGACGCATACGGACGTCGACTATTCCACCAGGCCGCGTGGCTTCCTGTGGCGGCGCGCCGGAGGATATCGACGAGATCGAGCTCATCCCGGGAGCGCCTCGACGGCCACGGCGAGCGCCATTGCCGAAATTACCCATCCCCGTCCGTGTTGAACGGACTCTTTGACTAGATTGTACTAGGGATGTGTAAATGTCGGCAATATATGATGAACTTTTGGAATCCGTATTTGTTCCGTGATATTTCCTTTCGCATTTGCATCCGTGAACTTGTCCTCTTCGAATGCATCCGGGAACCGTCATTAGCCGAACGCTCGCAAACAACCGCCCCTTGGCGCAAGATCCACAAAGGATCCCAATTCGGCAATCCGCAAATACCGTTCAAAAGAAAACCCTTCGCACTCGGTGGAAACCCCCCGCCGCTTGGTATCCCAACAAAGGTGTACCGGCCGCATCATCACTCCCAATGCGCCTCCTTGGTCAATAAAATAGCCCGTGGGGTGCTCGCAAATCCACTCGCACACTCCTCCATCGCTTCTCGTCCCTTCCTTTGTCGCCGAAGAAAAAACCCCAACGCCATGGACAAGGGTGAACAGCCCTCGGGGGAGCGGCTCGTCAAGGAAGCGTACGATTCGGAAGTGAGTTCTTTCTTGATCCACTCTTTGTCCTCCTCGCTTGATCTTGCGCTTCATGTTTTCCTCTCGCCTCTTTCAGCCTTGATTTGCTTCCCGAAGAGGTCATCGGAACCGAAGATGTTCCCGAGTACATCTCCTCCGATTCTTCTCCCGAGGCGAGGATGCCACGCCCGAGCAAAGGGTCATTCATCACCGCGCCGCCGTGCCCGCACCCGGAGCGTGACCTCGTGGACATGTCCGTTCGTCGCCAAGCCGAACGCGAGCGTCGTATGGCGCCGGAAGCGCTAGTAGGGGGTAAACGCTTTCGTCCCCCCTTCATGTTTGCATCCGGATTTCTTGCCCCTAACCTTGATTCTTTTGCCCCGTATGTCTCTCGATGTGTACAAAGAACCCGAAGGCGGCCCGGGATAGCTTGGTAGAGGCCGCCAATCGTGGTCATCCTCGTGCGTTCCAAGTCGCCGTCACGGTGGTTCTCGGGAACAACCGAAGAGGGAGCAAGCAGCTCGAAGAAGTAAAGAAAAGATTGAATCATACTTTCGCTTCTTTCTCCACGCCTTCTCGCTTCCCTCCCTTAGGGGACTTGACCTTCGTGGCTGCTATGTGTAATCCCGCAAGAAACCAGTTGTAGTGTAGTATTGAGCTAAGGGCAATGCATCGTGCACCGGCCATTTTCTTTTGTTCATGGATTTTTGTTCTAAAGGCGGCCTCATTCCCCGAGCGCCGCCGTTTCGTGTCGATGTGTATAATCATCGATCGATTTCAATGCTAGGATAATACTTCTTCGTATATCTTCCGTTTATTGCGGCGGAAAACTCCTCTCCTAGCAAAGTTTTCAATATGTATGCATTACCAGGAACGCATCCGACCACACGAAAAGGCCCCTCCCGCTAGGGGACCATTTGCCGAATTCACCGTATTTAGTTCCAATCGGCGTAGCGCTTTCCAAACTAGATCGCCTTCGTGAATTGCTTTACTTTTACTTTCTTGTTATAGTATTTAGCGACCCGCAGCCTTGTTTTTCTCGATGTTTTCCGTGGCCCCGAGACGGATCATATGCAAATCTTCTAACTCATCCATCATTAGGCCACCGTAATCCTTGGAGCTCAAATCATTTTGTAAAGACTACTCTCCTTGACTCGATTGCATTTCCCAGGGCAAGATCGCGTGATGCCCGTAAACCAACTCGTAAGGAGAAGTCTTTGTAGCTCCATGGGGGGCCATTCGGTAAGCCGACGCCGCTTCACCGAGTACCGAATGCCATCTCCTCGGCTTCGGTTGATCTTCTCTCGTATAAGCTTGATCATGATCTTGTTAGAAGCCTCTCGCTTGACCATTAGCTTGGGCATAATATGGAGAAGAATTAAACAAGCTTTGATTCCCATGCTTTCGGCAAAATCTCTCGAATTCCAATGACACGAATTGTGCCCCTTGGTCGCTGGTAATCGTCCGAGGAATCCCAAATCGATAGATGATGTGTTCCTTGACGAATTCGATCATGTTTTCTCGACGTCACCTTTTTGAGTGGGATTGCCTCAACCCATTTGGTGAAGTAATCGTAGCCAAAAGCACGAACTTATGCCCCTTGCTAGATGGTGGATTAATTTGGCCAATCAAGTCTATACCCCTGCCCCCGAATGGCCATGGCTTGATGATGGGATTTAATGCCGATGCAGTGGACTCTTTGAATATTCCCGAACCTCCGGCAATCTTGACACCCCTTGTAATACTCAAAGCAAGTCCTCTAATATCGTCGGCCAAAAGCATCCACCGCCTAATAACCCATTTCATGCGATAGGCCGATTGGTGCGCTCCACATATCCCATCGTGCACCTCGCTCATCATGTTCTTGGCTTCTTCCGGACCCGTGCATCGTAGCAGCACTCCATCTAGTGACTTATAGAATAAATTGTCATCCGTAAGAACGAACTTGATTGCCTTATACCCGAGCTTCCTAGAGACTTTTCGGGATGGATCTCTCAAATAATCAACGATCTCTTTCCTCCAATCATCTTCTCGTAAGATCCGTCCCCGTTGCGCTCACCTCGCAAAGAAATGCTTCTTGACTCTCTTTATAACCAGAGGCGCTCCGAGCCACCGTTTGCTTCCTCGTTATGCTCTCTAGGAATGTGCCGTAGGGTTACCAGGTGGAAAGCCCTTCAAGATTTCTCTCGCATTCCTCGTAGTAACTCCTCGCCGCCTCGCTTCGCACTCGTACCGGCCGTTCAATTGCTTGATGACCAACTCGAATCTCCATAAATTTCAACCGAAACGGCCCCGCTTCTCTCAAATATTGAAGCCCTCGAAGCAAAGGCTCGTACTCACTCGGTTATTTGTGACGGTGGGTTGTATAGGAATGGCGAATTCGAACATCTCGCCTCCGGGAGAAATTAGTAGGATCCCTACTCCCCCGCCTTTGCCACATGATGACCCGTCAAAGAATAGAGCCCATGGGGTAATTTCAGCGTATCAATCGAAGGGTCACGGTGTTCGGCTATAAAATCGGCAATGACCCGACCTTTGATGGCTTTTGCCGATTCGAACTTCAACTCGAATTCGATAGAGCTAAAATCCATTTGCCAACCCGACCATTCAAAATTGGCATAGATAACATATGTTTTATCACATCAAACTTCGAGTACACAAGGCATTCGGCATTCAACAAGTAGTGCCGAAACTTTGTACACGAGTAGTATACGCAAAGACATAATCTTTCTATAGCCGAATACCCGGTTTCGGGATCAAGTAGTTTTCGGCTAAGATAGGCTACTACCCGCTCCTTCCCTTCGAATTCTTGAATAAGGGCCGATCCAATAGTTTGGGTATCGGCCGCCACGTACAACTTGAAAGGCTTGTTCACCGAGGAGGAACTAGCACCGGCGGCTCCTTCATGTATTGCTTGATTTCCTCGAAAGCCTTTTGTTGTTCGTCGCCCCATGTGAATTTCTCGATCCTTCTTCGCCTTCAAAGAACGGGAGAGAATGGCAACACCTTCGTGATAAATTTGAGATGAACCTTCTCACAAAGTTGATCTTGCCGAGCAGTTGATTGCAACTCCTTGAGGTTGGTTGGAGGAACGACTTCATCAATGGCCTTCATGCTCTTTTTGCCAACTTCGATCCCTCCTTCGTGGACCAAAAACCCCAAGAACTCTCCACTCGACACCCCAAATGCACACTTGTTTGGATTCATCTTCGTGCCATGCTTCGGGTGCATTCCAGGGTCTTCTTCACATCTTCCAGATGGGTGTCATGACTTAAAGACTTGATCACCACGTCGTCAATGTAGATTTCCACGGTCTTGCCGATCAACTCATGAAAAATGTAATTCATGGCCCGCTGATAGGTTGCACCGGCATTTTTCAACCCAAATGTCATGACGATCCATTCAAACAAAGCCTATATGACCAGGACATCTAAAGGCCGTCTTCGAGATGTCTTCTATTGCCATAAAGATCCGATTGTACCGCGTTGCCATCCATGAAGCTAATCATCTTGTGCCCAAGAAAGCCGGCGTCAATCAGCAAATCGGCAATAGGCATCGGTATCCATCCATGGGAGTAGCTCGTTTAGGTCCCCGAAGTCTATGCAAACTCTCATTTTTCCGTTTTTCTTATACACAGGGACGATGTTAGAAATCCACTCCGCATATCGCAGTAGGCCGAACGAAGTTTGCGTCAAGTAATCTTTCGATTTCCTTCTTCACATCGGCCAATACTTCATCCTTGTAGATTTTCCGGGCGGCTCGCTTATATGGCTTGAAACCAGGCTTGATTGGCAACCGGTGCTCGACGATGGATCGATCCAATCCGGGCATCTCCGAGTAATCCCTGTGCGAAGCAATCTTTATATTCTCTCGAGAAGCTCAATTAAGTTCCCCCCGAAGTCCGGGCCGCAAATCCGCACCGATGAACGTCGGCCTTGGCTTATCACCGCTTCCAATGTCAACTTCCTCCAGCCTTATCGGCCGACATGAATCCTCGTCCCGCCTTGCCATCGTTGCCATCCACGGGGTTCTCCATTAAAAATTACCGTAAGAGCCGACCGCTTGAATCGGCCGTTGGTCACCGCCGACAGTTCAACAGACCTTCTCCCCGTCCTTCCCCGAGAAGCAATCGATGCCTTGGTACTCCTGCGTAAGGCCGGTTCCATGTTAGCCACGCTCACGGAGTCATCCGCCCGGACGACCTCGATTTCATCGTCCACCCACCGGATCGACCGTTGATGCATAGTGGATGGGACGCAGCAGCTTGGCGTGGATCCGGGCCCCGCCCAAGCAAAGCAGCCGTAGGCTCCCTTTCCTTCGATGACGAAGAAGGTGGTGAGCGGCGTCTTGGACCCGATCATCAAGTCCACGTGAGCGCATCCTTTGGTGTCCGAAGGGTTCCCGCGAAGTCGTTTAGGATGATGCTTGTTGGTGTCGATCGCTCGGGGTCATGCCAAGCTTCCCGAAGGTGGTGTACGGCATTACGTTGACCGCCGCGCCACCGTCGACGAACATCTTGGTCAATGGCTTGCCATTGACGTACCCCCTCAGTACGCCGGCCTCATGTGGCGATTTTTGGCCGGCTTGTCGAAGACGGCCTCGCTTGGCAAGCACCGACCGCGCCATCATCTCCTCGGGTTGCTCGTCGTCAAAGGAAGCTTCTTCCCCGCATCACCCGGTTAGCGGGAGCCATGAACTCGTTTGGCGGAGAAGTATACCATGCATGCGGTGGGCCGGACGCTTCGATCCTTCCGGCCGGTCCTTGGGGCGCCACTTCTATCTCGTCCGGACCCCGCTTGCTTCATCTCGCGGTTCCTCAAGCGTTGGACCCGCCTCTTCCGGCTCTTGCGTAGACCGGGTGGGCACCACCGCCCCTTCTCGCCGTACGTGGACATCTTCGTCCTCCTCCCGGTCGCCCCACCCGAGATCGCCGTGGCGCTTCCCCGGGGTGATCTATAACCTCAATTTTTTGCCGCCGATCC
The DNA here is from genome assembly GCA_947561735.1 of Cenchrus americanus. Lineage (NCBI taxonomy): Eukaryota > Viridiplantae > Streptophyta > Magnoliopsida > Poales > Poaceae > Cenchrus > Cenchrus americanus. The sequence continues at coordinate 22,141,891 of OX387241.1, read as the reverse complement.
CCATTTGGGTGAATCCTTCCAAGTCTTTCATGGACGGATCGGCGATTGCGCTTCCTCGCCCGTACTCGCATATCCGTCGCCGCATTCGGGACAGCTCCTTAATGTGGGCAGCCTTTAAGCCCTCATTCCAGGCAGTGCTCGAAGAAGGCGCATCCCCAGCGGGGCGCGCTCCCCGCGCGCGCGCGTGCCGTTCCCGATTCCACCCGCGCGCATCTTCTTCGCCCCCCGCGCCGCTCCTCCTCGTGACGACGCTTTTGGTAGCGCTCCTTTTCCATCCGACGCCGCCATTTGTTGAGGAGAATGCGTGACGTCACCTTGGGCTTAGGCTTGGACGACTCCCCAATCTCGATGTGGCTCTTGAGAACGCGGGGGCGTCGCCCGCACTTGCTCTAGGGTCACCCGACGCTCCGGGTCAACCGATCCATCTTGCTTGGACCTCGGGCCGAGGTCGGGACCTTGACTTTCCCTTTCTCTTCGGCCGTTATCGCGTTGATAGAAAAGCCGAGCATGTTCTCGCGGGAAGGGATGGCCATCCGGGCCTTCATCTTGTTATCGAATTTGAGGTGCCCTTCCCGGATAGCCTTCTCGGATCCTCATCCCGAAGACCCCGCAATCGTTGATGGAGTGCGAGTCCCCGTCATGAAAGCCGCAAGAACGTTTCGCTTTGACTCCATCAAAGCCGAAGCATAGAGTGCCCTTCGGCAGCCTTGATTCGGCCTTCCTTTACCAAGAGCTCAAACAACTTGTCGACCTTTGTGATGTCGAAGTCGTAGGTTCCTTTGGTCCGCCCGACCCACCGCCGATTCATTGTCGTGGGCTCTTTACCCCACAAGATTTTCGCCGCAGCCTACCTCCACCCGTCATCGAATCCCCGCACAAATCAGCTTTGTCCAAGAATTGGTTGTAGATGTCGCCGATGTCGTGTCGCTTGCCAAACTTGGGGTCCTTCTTGAGGCCATATGCCCGATTGCTCATCAAGGATAATTTCTCGCGACGCTTGGCCCAAGTTTTCAAACTCCATCCCAAAGAGCTTTTCGCGCACGGCCGGTAACATCCCGGCGACGGCCATATCGGCTAGCCGATCGTCCGGCAAGTTCAACGAGAAGCACATGCCCTTGACTTCTCCGAATCTCCCCGATAAACTCCGGCGGTGTTTCACCGTGCCTTTGTTTCGTGGTGGCGAGGTCAATCAACTTCTTCTCGTAATCGCCGCCGAAGTAATGAGCGTGGAATTTACGCTCCAAATCTTTCCACCCGGCCACCGACTCGTGCGGCAAGGACGAGAACCACCGAAAAGCCGGACCCGTCGTGAGGCGGGGAAGTAGCGAACCCCGAACGTCTCTTCGGCCGAACATTCCCCCACCGCATGAGATAACGAGCGATATGCTCGACCGTGCTTGTCTCGTCCCCGCCCGCAGAACTTTGTGAATTCCGTCGGCGGTTTTACCCTTGGCGGCAGGAGCACGTTATAGTACCACTCTGGGAACGGCGGCCTGTAGGTGGGGCCCTGCATCCTTGGCTTGAGGCCGAACTGATTCTGCATCAATTCGGCCATCTTGCGTGCTAGGGCATCTTCCTCCTGAGCGCCCGCAGCCGGCGCGTACCCTGGGTGCGGGAAGGCGTCGAACGCCCCGTAATTTCCCACTTCATGATAGCCACCGCCGTATAGATTCTTCTCGGGAGCCGCTGGTTGACCCGAGCTATTCTTCGACCGGGGTCAAGTGGGGCCCCGTGTGAGCCGAACGCTAGGTCTCCGTACGTAGGCCGGCACGGATTCGGCCGTTGCACGGGCCGACCCGTGCGCGTTCCGTGGTGGCGGCAGGATTGGTTGACCCCCCCCGAAGCTTGCGGCGGAGGCCGAACCGGCCGCCCCCGCCGCCCCGCGGAGGAGGTTGGAATGTCTCGCCCCCGAGCTCGAGGAGGAGGTCGCCGCACCGGCTTCGCAGCCGGCGGCCGGGGAGCTTGATTCACCCGGCTCCACGGTGCTCTTTCCGTGTACGTCTTTCCAAACGCCCGCGCCCGCGCCCGGCCAAAGAGGGCTACCATCATCCGTTGGAGCGACCCGAGGAAAGCTTGGTTGTGCTTAGTGAGCATGCTCGTCTACCGATTCCCCGGAAGATCCGCGCGCATTCTTCTTTTTCTTGTTGGGTCGTGGCGTCGGCCTCCCCCGGCAACAAGTCCGGGGCGGTGCCACTCTTCGTATATGGTACACCACTTCGATTCTTCTTGAATGACATGAGACACTTTTGTTGAAACCGATTTACGGCGTCTACGAGCCGCCGATGTCGCTCCGGGAGAAAGCTCCTCAATGCCGACATCCAGGAGGTCCGTGATCTCGTGCATCCCGAACCAATTCGGCCGTTTGTCCCACCGGGCGTGCCAAAAAGTGTATTGACGCAAAATGTGCACTCGGCGCCAATCACACAAAGAAGCCGAAAAGCTTAGCTTCGCACGCGCAGAGAAAGTGACGTGCCGCCAATTTTTCCCCGAAAATTAACAAAAGATAAAACAAGTTAGATACCAAAACTTGGAACCCACGGTGGTACCAGCAGTTCCATATTTACGGCTAAGGAGCCAAGCAAGACGACATGTAGCTATGCGAAGCTACCCGTCGAAGAACCACAACCATTCGGGTAAACGCGAAGGAAAAAAGAACATTGCCGAATGGATGACGTAAGCATGACAACGATCGATCTTTGAATAAACATGGATGCACGTACCAGGCCATAACCGATCCTCACGAAGATTAACATTGAATGAAGTAAAGCACGAACATGATCATGTATTAAAATAAGCATGCATAGATCCAAAGCATTAGTCTACCGCATGTCTAATTACTTTAAGATCCGTCGGGCACGACATCAAGCAAATCTATCCACCGCATGATACAACTTGCATGAAAGAACGCACCACTTTCCACAAATAGATCTATCCACCGCATGATACAACCTAAATATGGAAAGCTAAAAGCACACGTCTTTTAAAACATAAATAACGCACGTGATCTACTCGTGAAGATATAACCGAATGCGGCTGAACAACCGATTCGGGGTCCATGAAGAAGGAACAAACATTACCACGTGAATAAATCTATCAAGCTGAATTGGAAATCTAATCCACCGGATGACTAGCTCCAAAGCAACCCAAAAACCTCGCATCTACCGCATGATACCCGGCTCTTTCAAGATTTATACTAACAAAGCAAGCTTGAACCCGCAACATGTAACAACCTAGATCGATTCGGTTTCGGCTATCGGAGAGCACGAGATCCACGCGTCAAAACACGAAACCTATTCTTGCACGGATCTTAAAAGGAAAAAGAGCCGATCCAAACCCATCTAGATTGGGCAAAAGTGTATTACATGAATTAAAACATAAAGCAAAACTCATGATAATACGGGGTAACTTAATGAATCTATTGGATCTTGCCAAAATCCAATAGAGCCGATAACTAGCTTCGAGCTAGACCTTAGCCTACCGCATGGCTCATGATCTAACAAGAAACCCTCTTGAACCAAGCTTGAATCTACCGCATGACACGAAGCATGGTAACAAGACTACTTGCATCGGATCTAAATCCACCGCATGATACTAGACATGATACAAGGTTGCCGGTACTCACGGAGGTCGACGGATCGATTGGCCCTCTCGAAGAACTCGACGACACGACAAGGGACTCTAGGGTTTGGCGTAAGGCCGGTGTGTATTGAGGAATGAACGTGTTTTTTACATACATCCAGGGATCATATTTATACCCTGCTGATTACAATTGCGAATGGATTCATTGCCTAACTAACTTGATCGCCTGTCCATCCATTCGCTTCCCCTGATCGAGCCACGTCACCGTCCAATCCCGCAAAATCAGCTCTACTGTTCCTTTGCCGAACCGGGAGCGGATAGCCGACCGCGGATCCTTCCGCCGAAAATCTCTCGAAGATATCCTTCCTTCCACCGTACGGACTCTTCTCCGAATCGGACCCACATGTCATACTCCTTACCAAATTTTGGTGTTAACGAAGTGGTCATCCAAGACCACACGTTATATGGGGATCTGACTACGCTGCCTTCCCATGGTATCGACGTGATACTGGGAATGGATTGGATCACTGCCCACAAAGGTGTCATCTCCACTTCGCCGAGACTTGTGACTCTAGTGCACCCTGACGGGACGAGAGTTACCTTCGAGCCGATGAAGTCTCGAGACATACCGGCAGTGTACAACCTTCACACGAAGGCCATATCGGATGTGCCGGTAGTCTGTGAGTATGAGGATGTGTTCCCAGAGGAACTGCCCGGGTTGCCTCCTGATCGTGATGTGGAGTTTGTGATTAACTTGGTGTCGGGAATGGCGCCGATAGCCCAGAGTCCGTACCATATGGCAGAGGTCGAGCTGAAACTGTTGAAGGAAGAGCTAGACTCACTACTCGAGAAAGGATTCATCCGACCAAGTGCTTCACCATGGGGTTCTCCGGCACTATTCATTCCGAAGAAGCATGGAACTCAACGTTTGTGCGTCGACTACCGCGCCCTGAACGCGGTAACCATCAAGAACAAGTACCCACTGCCCAGGATTGATGATCTGATGGATCAGCTAAGGCAAGCCAAGTACTTCAGCAAGATTGATCTCCGGTCAGGTTATCACCAGATGAAGATTCGCCCGGAAGACATCCATAAGACGGCGTTCGTAACCCGGTATGGGCAGTACGAGTACACAGTCGTGTCGTTTGGCCTGACCAATGCCCCGGCATACTTCATGAACATGATGAATAAGGTCTTCATGGATGAGTTGGACAAGTGTGTCATCGTCTTCATCGACGATATACTGGTCTACTCCCAAACAGCAGAAGAGCACGAGGGGCACCTGAGGATCTTGTTGGGGAAGCTCAGGCGGCATCAGTTGTACGCCAAGTTCAGCAAGTGTGAGTTCTGGATGGAGGAAGTCGCGTTTCTGGGTCATGTGTTGTCAGCCAATGGAGTTGTCGTAGACCCAAGAAAGATTGGGGCAGTGTCCAAGTGCAGTCACCAAAGTCCGTGACAGAGATCCGCAGTTTTCTCGGTTTGGCCGGATACTACCGCCGGTTCATCGAGAACTTCTCGAAGATCGCCAAGCCCATGACAGAACTCTTGAAGAGCAACACGCCGTATGTGTGGTCGGACAAGTGTGAAGCCAGCTTCCAGGAGCTCAAGACTCGTCTCACCACTACGCCGGTCCTGACCCTGCCCGATGCGAGCAAGGACTTCGTGGTGTACTGTGACGCGTCCAGGCAAGGACTCGGCTGCGTGTTGATGCAAGGAGGCAAAGTAGTAGCCTATGCCTCACAACAGCTAAGGAAGCATGAGGAGAACTACCCTACCCACGACCTCGAGCTAGCCGCTGTCGTTCACGCCTTGAAGATATGGAGGCACTATCTGATGGGAAACAAGTGCGACATCTATACTGATCACAAGAGTCTAAAGTATATCTTCACCCAATCTGAATTGAACCTGAGGCAAAGGAGATGGCTAGAGCTGATCAAGGACTACGACCTGAACATTCACTACCACCCTGGTAAGGCAAACGTCGTAGCCGACGCTTTGAGCCGCAAGCACTACTGCAACAACTTGATGGTGCGAGAGGAACAAACAGCCTTGCATGAAGAGCTGGAAAGGCTGAGTTTGGAGATAGTAGAAGAGGGGCAGTTGAACGAATTGAGGGTGAAATACACACTCGAATACCAAATCCGTCGAGCTCAGAAGGAGTGCCCGGAGATTCAGGAAATAAAATGCCCGATGGAGAGTGGCAAAGCGGTACCGACTATCGCCTCGATGATCGTGGTACACTGTGGCCGAAGGATCGTATCCGCGTACCTCGAACAAGGAAATTCGGGACTCGATCCTTAAGGAGGCTCACGACTCTCGATACTCGATCCACCCCGGTCGTAACAAGATGTACAAAGACTTGAAGATACGATTCGGTGGGAAAAGATGAGGGAAGATATTGCAGAGTACGTCGCTCGGTGCGACACGTGTCAGCGAGTGAAGGCCGAACACCAGAGGCCTGCCGGTCTGCTACAACCGCTCGAGATACCTACATGGAAGTGGGATGACATCAGTATGGACTTCATTGTGGGTTTGCCACGCACGCAGAAAGGGAATGACTCCATTTGGGTGATTGTTGATCGATTAACCAAGGTAGCACACTTCTTACCCGTTAAGACGAGCTACCGCGTGAGCCGACTTGCAGAACTTTATGTGGACAATATCTTAAAGCTTCATGGAGCTCCGAGGAGCATTGTGTCAGACAGAGGGCCTCAGTTCACTTCCCAGTTCTGGAAGAGTTTGCATGCTTCCATGGGCACCAAGCTGAACTACAGCACAGCATTCCACCCCAAGACTGATGGTCAGACAGAGAGGGTGAATCAAGTCCTAGAAGACTTGCTGAGAGCGTGTGTGTTGACCTATGGGCCCGATTGGGAAAAGAGTCTATCCTATGCCGAGTTCTCGTACAACAACGGCTACCAGGCCAGCTTGAAGATGGCTCCTTTCGAAGCCCTGTACAGCAGAAAGTGTCGGATACCGTTGATGTGGTCCGAGGTGGGGGAACGAACCTTTTTCGGCCCCGCCACCATTGTTGAGGCCGAAGAAAATGTCACCAAGGTCAGGGAGAACCTGAAGATAGCTCAGAGCAGGCAGAAGAGCTACGCCGACCCAAAATAGAGAGATGTCTCGTTTGAAGTGGGGGATCACGTCTACTTGAAGGTGTCACCCCTCCGAGGTACGAAGAGGTTCCACATCAGGGGGAAGCTGTCCCCTAGGTACGTTGGCCCCTACCCTATTGTGAGAAGGGTCGGGAAGGTGGCTTATCAACTCGAGCTACCCCCGGAACTTACCGGAGTGCATCCGGTGTTCCATGTATCCCAACTTCGGAAGTGTGTGGTCGTCGAGAAGAGAGTGCCCGCTCAGGCACTCGACGTCCAGGAAACCCTGGAGTACTTGGAGTACCTAGTTCGGATCCTGGACTGGGCGGAGAAGTCGACCAGGAACACCACCACGCGCTTCTGCAAGGTGCTATGGAGTAATCACTCCGAGCGCGAAGCTACGTGGGAGAAGGAGTCCGCGTTGAGGGAGAAATACTCTCATCTCTTTGAAACGGAGGTAACTTCTTAATCTCGGGGACGAGATTCTTGTGAGGGGGGAGTTCTGTAACATCCTTGAATTTGCGTGTATGTAAAAATAAGAGATTTCAAAAACTCGCCGTGAATTTGTGTGCTCATGAAATCGAATAAGGATGTCTTCCGTTTTCCCTTCCTTGATTCCTAGATTTAATTTAATTCGACCAATAATTTTAGGACTTATAAAATGCTAGTGTGAGAAGTTGGATTTTCATTTGGGCTTTATTTGGATTTCTTTGAGTGGGTTCAAATTTGAATTGGAATTCAAATTTGAATATAAGAGAACTTAATTAGGGAAACCTAAACTTCCCCTGCGTGGGCCACGACCAACCAAACCGGCCAGCCGCCCCTTTCGGCCCAAGTGCGGCCTCGCTAACCCGCCGCCGCCCGCCACCAACCGCGCGCTGCACCAAGTCACTGACGGGTGGGACCCGTGATGTGTCATGCTGACGTCATTGTGACGTCGCCATCGTCACCTTCCTCTTTACCGCTTTGGCTGATGCCGGCGCCAATGCGCGGCTGCGCCGGTCATGGCCGCCGTCGCGACGCGCCCCGAAGCCATCCGGCGCATCCCTGCCGTTCACATATCCCCCGCGCTACCTGCCGCTATAAGAAGCCGCCACCGCGACCCCTAGGCTCTCCCAACCCTAGCCGCCTCGAGGGATTCAATCCCCTGCCCACATACCCGCAAGCCGGAGGAGAAGGAGAAGGGAGAGAGAAGGAGGAGAACGGAGGCGCCCGGAGCAGCACCACCCGCCGCGAAGCCGGAGCCGCCCGCGAGGAGGAGCCGGACCCGCGGGAGCCAAGCACGCCTGCGACCCCCTGCTTCCTCGGCTTCCCCTTCATCGCGTCGTCTATCTGCTTCCCCAACCAGCGCCGCCGCCTTCCTCGTCACCGCGTCGCACACCTCTTCACCGACGCCTTCACCACTGGGTCCCCTTCGACCATTGGTGAGCACCGCGTTCCCCTTTTCTCTGTGGTGCCTGGCTGTCGAGCCATGGACGTGCGCCGGCCTTGTGTGCCATGATCAACCCGAACACTCTCGCGCCGCCTCGCTCGCTGCCATGTGAAGCCAGTCTTTGTGCCGTGTTGGGAAGTCTCTTGCAGGAGCCGCCACCTTCACCAACGCGCGCGCGCCACGCTTGTTTTTCCCCTTGTTCGCTTCGTCTTTGAGCGCGCCGGCCGCGGCGTCGCCGCACACCCCAGTGCGCCGGCTTACGCGCACTTGCCGTGCGAGGCCAAGGTCGGGCCCTTTCGACCGCTGACCAAGATGTCGTGGTTCGCCCCAGCCTCGCCGCGCCATCTTTTCTCGTGTTCGTTGCCAGGCTTGCCGCCGCGGTCAAGCCGCCGGTGATCGCCTGCGCACCTGACCGCGTCGCGCCAACGCGCCGCCGTGCGGCCAAACCCGAACCCAGGGACGCGTCGGGCAAGTTCCGGCGCCCGTGCACAACCGCGTGCACCCGCGACCGCGCCGGCACGGGCATCCCGGCCATGCCGCCGTGTTCCTCTGTTCTCGCTCGGCACGCCGAGCCGCGCCATCGCCGTCGTGCCGGTCTTCTGGCCCAAGGCCACTTCTTTCTTTGCCACAATCGAAACCTTTGAACCACCCAAACTTCGTCATGGAACGTGTTGCGCGGCCGCCGCGAGACCTCGCCGCCGGTGAGCTCTGCTCCAACCGCCGCTCCTTTGGGGCTTTTCACCGAGCACTTGACGACCAACCCTTGAAACCCAAGGGGGGTTTTCCTGCACACACCGGCCCACATGTCGTGGTGGTCACAAAGGATCTGAGCGATCCCATGCGCTCGGCCACTCCCGACCAAGCCACATGCGCGCACGCACGGCATCGTGCCGTAGCGACCCGCCCAGGGATCAGCTGCATCGCGCCACGCTAGCCTCCCCACTGGCCGCCACACGGGAAGCCGCTGGGCTTGTAGCCGCCCACGTGGAGGCCACGTGTGCCGCTGGAGCCAGCCACCAGCCACCTAACAACTAACTTTAAGCCCTTTAGAGCCAGCTAGTAGTCAGCCTAGAGTCTATGCTATTGTTTAGGCGTATTTTATTTCCAGAAAACTATTTTTGCCTTTGAAAGATCATAATAAATCCGTTTTTCCTCCGAAAAATACAAAACCTTTTCCAAAAATTTTCTAAAATCTTAAACTTTGGGCTAGACTAGCGTCTGCTCTCTTTTGGTTCTTAAATGCTCTTGTTTGGATTTAAATTGCAATAGGACTGCTATTTATTTTTCTTTTCGCGCTATTAGGAGCAGCAGGAGCCGGGAGAGCCGGGCCCGGGAGTACGACTACGCCGACGACTTCGCTCGCGGAGGACTACCCGACCCCAGGTTCACGCCCGACTGATTCTGAAATACCCATTAGGCATTGCTAAGTAGTATTGCTAGTGCTTTACTTTATATATGCATGTTGATGAACCTTGCACTGCCTCTTTGTTTACCCTGTCCTTGATTGTCCTACCACTACTATATATATATGTTTATGTGAGCGTGTATATACGCCGAGTTCGCGATGCACGTGTTGGGATGGGAATAGTGGTTCTTGGCGTGTGTGGGGTAAAAACCGGCAGGAGAAGGCGTTTTGGGTACTTTGGCGGGGGTGAGCTCGAAACAACCGATCTGGGATCGGGGATAGGGGTGCACTCCTCAGTGCATCCCTCCCGTTATGGTTTTCGGAGCCTAGGTGTTGGGGTTTTACGTGCGCTTGCGGGACATGAGCTTGCCCCGTCCGAAACCGAGTGGATCAACTTGTTTATAGGACATCGTACACACCACCCCCGCCGGGAGTGGGGATAGGGCCGTGTTGAGCTCGGCAAGTGCGGAACCATACCTGCTTAGGATGGATAGCGGGGTATCAGTGGGGGAGCGGTGGAGGTGAGACCACCCTCTCAGAGCGACTCCCGTGTGGCCACACGGGAGCATTTCACAGTTCCGGTGCCGTCCCTTCCGAGGGGGGCCAGCTTTGAGGGCCGGATGCAGGATGGGACCGTAACTACCGAGAGTTCGCCGGTAGGATGGGCTCGGTCGGCCGTACACCGGCCGGGTACCATTCTGGGATGGGTACAGGTGTACACACTGCGCAGTTGTTCGATCTATAGCTATAGCCGCGTCCTCGGTTATGGACACTGCCTAGAAGACTTACTTGATCCTCATGTTTTGGGATTTCTACCTTCCCCCTATAGGTGAGTGTGTGGTGAGCCGTGGTTGCAGCCGGCTAGAGGAGAGAGGCTCCATCTACCTCGTCGATCCGGTTGTAATCATTGAGGTGCGAGGAGAGGAAGTTCTCGCATCGACCCTAGACAGGAGTAGGAGGTGGAGACGGGTCTCCTGGGTAACCAGGTGATTCCGAGCTGTGTTGAGAGACTTGGGATTTGGGGATATTGATGGAGATACCTTGTTTATACTCTGCTGCTGCTGCTCAGGAAACCAAAGCCGCTTCCTTGTCTACTTTCTTTTCCCTTTAGATGTTAGGCCACTTAAAGCTGCATACAGTTGGTGACGTGGACCTATCCCACTCCTTGGGGATAGACTTTGGGTGTGCAGGGTACGAGTCCGAGTTCGACTGCAACGCCGACGGATGGTACGACTGAGGGATACGTCGCTTCGCTCGAGTTTGCCTGTGGCGGGAAGAATAAAGATGGAGACCCTTCTGAGAAGATAGCTACCGTTGCGTAGAATTTTCACTCTGATTCAGCCAAGAGGCTTGTAATGATGTACTCCATATTGGACTTGTAATAAATTCATGTACTATTAACTTTATGTGACGCGATGTATGACTTTGTGTATCTATCCGTGAGACGTTCTGTATGCGATAGCCACTGATCCAGGGACTATCGCGATGGTACAGGGATTCGGGTTTTCTATGAAAATCCGGGGTTTTACAAGTGAAATATCCGGATAATGGGGTTGCGGATGCAATTGCATTGTTGATGGGCTTCTCCGGAGATTAAATTCCAAAATCCCGCTAACATGTCGGGTGGCACGTCAACTTTCTCCGGAGCTCCCTTATGGAATCCAAGTAGCTCCCTAACATGCTCGTAGGGAACCACTTGTTGGACTCCCTCCAAACGGAATGATAAGCTTTGCACCCCATCATCAAGGATAGGTGCAATAGTCATCAAAATTTCCAAGGCGACCCCTTGTGGGTGTCCGCCGATACTCCGTTGGAGAATTGCACCCATCCAAGGTGCCCCAACATGTAGTATATGTCGGTGCCAAAACCCAAGGTGTAGAGTGCTTGGTCGTCGAACTCGACGTTGGGCACAAGCCTCTTCTCAAGACGAGAGAGCCCCTCCTCCTCCTCCGATGACAAGATGATGAAGCCGTACGAAGAATATATCGGAGTGTAAGGAGGTGGCGCGGTCGAACGGGTCGATCGTTGTGGTGGCGCGGGCTGCTCCTCCGTGTGCCCTTGACGTTCGGTAAACCTCATGGACGCGCTCCTTGCAGCCCTCATACCACCAAGGAGGAGAGAATCGTTCCTCCTCGGTGGTGCCGTATCCGTCTCCATGCTCCGGGGAGACTCGGAAACTGAGTGCCTCCTCGAAGACATCGTTGATGACGGCTTGGATGACGACGAACCCTTCTTCTTGGAGAAGAGACTTGTGGTTTTCTTCCATATGGTTGCTGCACTCTTCTCTTCTACTAAAACTCCGGGTTGCAACCGGTAACTAGACACTTAAACTCTTTACTTCGGATGTGGACTTTGAGTGGATTAAGGATGTGGATTTTTTTGAGCTATCAAGCTTGGGAAGGTTGGCTATGTCTACGGAGGTTTTGGGCACACAAACTTGAACACACAAACAAAGGAAGGAGAGGGAAGCTTGCCTGTAGAAAACGGGAGCCGGGGGGCTCCTTAGATAGGGTAGGCTGGCCAACCTGGGATCCTTGGTGCTCCTCCCCGCCTCGTCTTTCTTCCAGCACGATCATTTCGCCTCTGCAACTTTCCTGCCCGCGTGCTCCACGAGTTGCACTGCCCAAACGCTCTCGTCCACTCCTTTTCTTCAATTATTGGTCCTTCCACTTGATGCTTCATGCTTTGGATCATGTCCATGCTCCCTAGCTCCACTTGCTTCACATGCCACCATGAAATTCCTGCAAAGTTGATGCTTGCTGCCCACCATGCTTGTCCTTTGCATGTGAATTTGGTGAAAGTTGATGAAAGGGAATCCAATGGTGCATGCATGATTAATTCAAACTAGATTACCTCCATTTAGGTATGTTTAAGGTTAAGCACTCCTGTAATTCGAAATTTAAAATATTTTTCAGAGCCATGCAAGAGCTCAAACATAATTTTAGAGAAGTTTTTAAACCATTAAAAACACATGTAAGTCGAAAATATTTTCCGACTACGTTGATTTCGGTCTCACCGGTATAGTTTGCCTTCATCGGTTGAGAGCAAACTTTTCCCGGCTTGATCATGGGGGCATAGGTTTAGGTTCTAATTTTGGCTAAATAAGAGAGATTTTGAATAAAACAAAATTAGATAAGGCTTAGAAAAATTCTAATCCTAGAGAAACATAGGATATAGATTTTTAAATCAACCAAAAGTTTTGATTTCTAGGTTCACACGAGTTCTACCACGTGCTGAATTTTATTAACACCTAGATATAAGTCGTGTCTCTACTCGTGTGGTTTTAGCATGAAAAATAAGTCAACCTAAGCACCATAATGAGGGTGAAAGGTTGAGTTAGGTTCTGAAATTATTTGGCTGAGGTTTCTCGAAAAGAAAAGAACAAACAAGCACATAGGAGGGTTCATGCAAAGGGTTTATGATAAAGCAAAACATTCAATCAAGAATTATGTCTCTAATATTGTTCAACCACTTCTAAGTCTAATGTCTTTGTGCAATAAAACTCAAAACTAAATTATTAAAAAGACTCGAAAAACCTGGAATCGGGTTGTCCTCCCGGTAGCTTATTCTTGACTCGACGAAACGGGTTGCTTCCCCGCCTAGCGCTTCGTTTATAGTCTATAGCTAGACTTCTTCACTTGATTACTTCGGATCAACGCTCTTTGCGGGCGTTGCAATCTTGGGTACCACTTCTGCACCATCTTGGGCACGGGCTTGTCTTCCGGCTTAGTCATTTTTTTGGTCTTCACGAGTCGCTTCTCTTCCTTTGTCTTGACGGATGCAACACCTTCTTTGATTTTCTTTACGTTCATTTTTTTCGGCTCCTTCTTCTTTTTCAGCCCCTCCTTTTGCTTCGGTTCTCCCTTCACTCCAATCTTGTTGCATGCCTCGATTCTTGGACGGAACTTGAAGGAACTCCTTTCTCCGTTGATATCGAACATGATCTCCCCCTTGCCAACATCAATAGTAGCTCCCACGGTCTTCAGGAAAGGCCTCCCAAGGATGAGCGACGGCTTCTCCCTCTCTCCCATCTCAAGCACAACAAAGTCGACAGGGATGAAGTGGTGTCCGACCTTCACGGGTACATCTTCAGCAATGCCCAAGGGATAGCGAATAGAGTTATCTCCCAACTCCAAGCATATACCCGTAGGCTCAATTGGTAGGCGTAGCTTCTCGAACACATCCCTCGGCATGACGCTCACACTTGCTCCAAGGTCGCATAACACCTTCTTGAAGTTGAAAGAACCAACCGAACATGGAATGGTAGGGCACCCGGGGTCCTTTTGCTTCTCTAGCCCATTAGCAATAGCGGCACTACACTCCTCGGACATCTTGACATGATCTACCCCGAGTGTTGCTATCTCATATTTATTTGCAAGTATGTCTTTAAAGTAACGAGAATATGTAGGTACTTGTAGGGCATCTAGTAATGGCATGTTGATGCTAAGTCTACGCACAACTTCCACAAACTTCTCAAAGTGGTTGTCAAGTTTACCTCGGAAGTAGCGTGGCTTGAGTTGCGGTATCCTCATGTCTTCCTCCGGCATCTCAAATTCGGGTTCCTCGGTGACGATCCCCGTAACCTTCTCTTTAGCAACTCCTTCCACCTTGGTGGATGGTTTAAGCTTCCTTGCTCCCGCGGAACGTTCCGGATCTTCGGTCTCCTTCCCCGAACGTGTTTGAATGGCCTTCGCCGATTCGGGACTTTTGGGTTGTCCCGGAAGTTCCCTTCATCATTAGTGAGGCGCCCCGCAAGTTGTCCAACTTGCGTCTCGAGCATCTTCATCATGTTGAGCACTTGATGATTGGAACTCCCGACCTCCGTCACCTTGCTATCGATGTTCTCCAACACCTTGTCTATGGTCTTGAACTTGGTGACGGTGTCCTTGTTGATCTTAGCTTGCTCGTCCATGAACTACTTCAATTGTATACAAAGCGGAACCGCATTAGGAATAGATGAGCTTGCATTAAATTGAGGTCTACCTTGCTCGTAGCGGAAGTTCGGCAGTTCTCCCTTCCTCATGTAGTCGAGCACTTTGGCTTCCTCCGGACAATCTTTGCAGACATGGCCATACTCTCCACATTCTTCACATGTGGACCTTGCTTCGGCGGCCTTCAAGTCTTGAGCCTCTTTCTTTTCCATCTCCATCTTCTCCAACCTCCTCATGAGCAAGTCGATCTTGCCTTCAAGTATGTTCTCCTTCTCCACTTGCAAGACTCCTTTGACGTTCCCCGTCGGTTGAACCGGATGTAGGCGCCCGGACGACGCCCATGTGTCATTATCCGTGACCTTCTTGAATAGAGTGAAAGCTTCCGTCGGTGTAAGCTCGATGATAGATCCTCTCGCCGATGCATCGATGATCGTCCTTGACGCCATGGTGAGTCATTGATAGAACTTTTGCACGAGGTCTTCCTTCGGGAACTTGTGATGTGGAACCGCCCAGGTGTACTAGTTAAAGCGCTCGAATGTCTCCGAGATAGTTTCCGTAGGATATTGAACAAAGGTGGCAATCTTATTACGCAAGCTTTGAGTTTTACCCGGCGAGTAGTATTCCTTCATGAAAGCCTTCATCAACGTGTTCCAATTTTGCACCATCTCCGCCGGTTGAGAGTGGAACCATTGCAAAGCCTTCCCGAGTAGTGAGAACGGAAAAAAGCCTTGCCCTCATTTGATCTTGAGTCACCCCATCCATGTTGAAAGTTTGACATAGTTGAATGAATGCTTGGAGGTGAAGGTTCGGATCTTCTTTACCGGTGAAGGGTGAATGTTGCACCATGCGGATTGTTGAGGTCTTGATCTCGAACGGTCTTCCGATCTCCTCAAGGTTCAAGATTGGTAGGTCGATGATGTCCGGGGTGCATAGCTCCCCAATCTTGCGCTCTTGCGGTGGTTGGTCACCCATCGGTGGAAGTCGATTCTCCCGAGGACTTTGAGGTGGCGAATTCTTCAGAGCTTCCTGCGATCCTTTGTCTTCCGACTCCGAATCTACAAAATCCAGCTTTTTAGCTTGATGTGCTTCGCATCTCCTTAGCCTGTAAAGTTTTTCTGGATCATCCACAAAATTATCGGGTTTGTTGGAGAGGTAGCCGTCCATCTCCTGTTAGGGTTAGCAATAAACAAAGTATGCAAAAACTAGAAAGTAAAAACAAATCTATAAAAACTAGGGTTAGACAAACTAGATTAGATGTATTTTGAGGATGATCAAAATTTAGTAGATGCAAAAAGAAAAACAAAAAGAAAACTGAAAATTACAAAAAGGCAATAAAAAATCAAATCCTGATCACCTGTTCCCCGGCAACGGTGCCAGAAAAAGGGGCTTGTTGACGGTTAATAATTATATCAAAGTTCGTTTATGACTTGCAAGCGGACAAGTCTCCCTTCGTAGTCAAGGGACCCTTCTTCCCTCGAGTGGTGAACCCAAGGTATCGAATCCGTGGAACAAATGTGTGACGCAAAACTTAATCTAGTAAAGCCAAGTAACTCCAATCTTCGATAAAAGAAACCCTAATGCATCTAAGTAAAAGACACGAAACTAATCTAATCTACTAAAGACCGGAGAAAACAAAGTAAGATTGGGTAGATAAACCGATCTAGAGGGATCGGGGTAAGCCTTTTGTTGAAGTTCCAAGCAAGAGAAGAAGTACCAAATCGAATCTTATTAGAAGCCTCTTTAAATCGTGGTTTCCCGTCCAAATCCGAAAACATCCGCCTTTCGGAACCCCCGTTCTGTCACAACGTATCCCTACTCATGCGGGGAGCTTAGGGCGAGTCAAAAGACAAGTCGAGATTCTTTCGGAAGATCCAACATGTACCTCTAGCCACCGCGGCTACAAGAACACCCTATGTAATCTATCTCGAGAATAGAATTGGAATAAGCAAAGCCGATCGAAAAACGAAATCTTCGAGGAAACACTTGATCGCTAGGAAAAGATTCAACTTGATAATTCAACTATAACAATGATACATACACAAGATCACCACCGGGATCCTTCCTTGATCTTGCTTCTAGCTCCGGGAACTCCGACGTGGTCTTCCGTGCAAGGTTCCCACGTCGGCTAGGGAAACCCTAGCCAACTTGCTCGACCCTCTCCTCTCCGAGATGGTGTCCCTCTCTTCTCTGCTCCTTGGCGGCCGATGACGAATTGTATGATGTGTGGCTCTCGGTCAGGGGGCTATAAATAGCCTGATTGGCGGCTAGTGCAAAGGGGAGCCTCACTGGGCCCTGGACAGGGCTGGGCCAACCAGCTTGGGCCGGCCGGCCTGGGACCATCTTGGCCCAGCCCGAGGCCTCCTTTGCTCTACGTCGGTTCCCTTGCTTCTTGGATGTTTCCCCCTTCTGCATGTAGGTCCATGTCATCAGTTTCTCTCTGAATTGGGCATAACTCCTTGTCTTGCAAGATTCAGCACTTTTCTGGTCAGGTCCTTGGAGTTTGTCATCTTCTCGGATCAAGTCCCTGGCTTCTTGGAGTTAAGTTTGCTTCATTGCATGACTTGTATGGGGCTTCAAGGTCTTGTCATAAGGTGCTTGATGAACTTATCCCGAAAGTCTTGCTTTCAACGCTAAAGCCCTGCATAATCACTAAATTCCAAAACCAACATGCACACGTGAACTTGTTATACCACGGGGGTTAGTACCAATGGATAAGGTATAAAACTTATGCCAACACCGAAGGTAAACTCATGGCTAGGTTGACGGATTTTCACCGTCAACAGGGAGCGACTATTTCGATGATCGTAGCCCGAGCTCATGGGTGGCCGCCAGAAGGGAAGACAATGATTTGTACTATTGGGAAGAGGTGCCCAAGGAGAAGACTCCCGAAGGCCCCAATGACGGCGGCAACAACGGTGGCGATGACAATGATGATGGTGACGACGGCGGAGACCTAGCGATGAAGACCCTTTCGGGATGCATCTGATGTGTTGTGCGGCTTTCCGTCACTCCATCTCGGAGCTCTACGCATCGGTCGATGAATGTTTCCAGGCCATGGAGGCGATGAGGCAGCGCATGGAGGATTTGGAATGCGTGGTCGAAGACGACTACAAGTTCCTGAATTGCAACGTGTGCAAGTTATTTGGCATGGTGGGGAACATGAAGGGCAAGTGGTGCAATAGTTGTGGGAAGTATCACTAGGTTTAGTTTTCCCCGTAGGTTTTTTGTAAGATACGACGAGGACGTCGTATGATTTTAGCGTGGGGGAGAGCTAGCTAGCTAGCCTTTAGCTTCAAGTTTAGTTTGGTCCGGTTTAGTTTTCGAGAGAGTTTTAGAGTTTAAGAGTCTTAAGTTTGGGTTTGAGTGTGCTTTAAATTTTTGCAAGTTTGAAGTGTCTTAAATTAGTGTTTGCGTCAAAGAAAATCAAATAAAAAGTGTCATTTAAATTTGTGTCTCTTCCGACACATTTTCTTGCTTACTCGTTGTTCATCTTTAATTTTTGATATATGAACATAAGTGTGTGATTTGAAAACGTTTACTGTGGTGCTTAATGGAATTGCTACTTCTAAAAGTACCCATACCGTGCTTCGATCTTGAGCTTTTTATTTTAGTTGTGCTATGTTCAATGCTAAATATTGGAGGAATTCAATTCTGAAAATTATTAGAAAACCCCTGTGATAAAGGTTAGCAAATCCTCTTTTTCTAAGTTGAGAGTAAGAAAAAAAATCCTATATAAAGCCTAATTAAATTTTACTCCACCATAAGTGCGATTAGCACAATGATTTGGGCTAGGATCCTTCTCTCTTGGAGGTTTTAATTTAAAGCAATGATCATGTCCTTGTGCTTATCTTTTATTGCTAGCCTCGTCATGCATTCGGTAACGTGACTTTTACATTGGAAGTCCCGTACATCGCAGAATTCCAGACCCAAACCATTATATCTCTTTTGTACATCGTATTCCTTGAACACAACCTATTTTCGAAGTTTCGTCTCATCTCTAGCATGGTTTTACTTTAAAATTCAGATTGTACCTAAGCAAGAAAGAGAGGGGTTGAGATCTTTGATAAGAGAGATGAAGATGTCGAGAGAGGTAAAAGTAAAGAAAAATATGTGTATGGAAAAGAAAGAAAAGAAAAAATAGAAAAGTAAAGAAAAAAATATGTGTATGAAAAAGAAAAAGAAGAAAAAGAGAGAAGAGTAGTGGTAAGAAAGATATGAGAGGGATGAATCAAGTGAAAGAAAGGAAAAATAAAGTGCAAGGAAGGATGTCTCGTTGTTGAGAGACGAAACTTTCATTCTTTTTCAAACCATGTGCAATCCGACAACTAGGACATCATCGGTGCCTCGTAGTCAAATTTTCTTTTGCTCTTGCACATGTCCACCATTCTATATCTTCTCATCCTTGATATCCCTACATATGGTTTAATTCTCATGATCATTGGCTTTGAAAGGTAAACAACTGTTGACGGATAAAAGACGTATCCCTCTACGATCCGCAAGCGTATGGACCCCACACCTTTTTCACCACGGGATTCCCAAGGTTCTTGTCAATCCGCGGAGCAAGGGGATTACAAGCGTTTAATCTACTTCTACGCACTAGGTACTAAAACCCTAACTATTATTAAACTAGAAAACAACTAAACTACACTAGAGAGAACGATAAACGATCAAGGTAGAAGACACTCGCCATGGGTCTAAGAAACTAAAGCATGCAATCGCTTAAAGACATGAAAACCTATCTAATCTATCGGGGTTGTGACCACGGTTTCACCCTTTCCCTCCTCTCGTACTGTCACTACGTGAAGGTATTCATGACTAGTCCTATGATGGACACGACGTATTGAGTGGATCCAAGGAAGCATCGAGGCCTATACCTTTACGGCATGGTAGATAACCTTAAGCATTAAAGTATATTCAACACAAGATGATAGATAGATAATCCGACAAAGTGCGATTACATCTTAAGATTGATTACAACCCATGGACGAATGAGAAGATTACCCCATCAAGGTGCTGATCATGGCACCGTTGATCATGGTTTCCCTTCTGACGGTGTCTTCCTTCTTCTCCACGTGCGGGTGCTTCCTTCGAGGTGGTTGATCTCCCTCCAGAGATCCTCCTCCTCCTCTCTAGCTTGTGGATGGCCTCCTAGTGCGAATGGCTCTTCCCTTCTGTCGAATGGCGGCGCCCAGGCTTTTAGGGTTCAAGATCCTTCGGGTGCAAGGAAAACGGGACCGAACCGGCCACTGAAGTGGGCTGGGTCGGCCGGCCTGGGCCCACCTCGGCCCGGTTCGGTCGCCCCTTTCGCTCCCGTGGGTCCTTATGCATTTATGTACTTTGCCCCCTCCACTTGCATGATTTTGACGATGTCATCCTCACGTCCAAGATGGAGGTTCTCTTCGCATGAAGTTCGGTCTTTTACGCTTCAATCCCCGGGGGTGTTCCTCGTAGCACTTTGGTCCTTGCCACCATTGGAAGTGATTTCATCAAGCTCATGAACACGAACAAGACTCCGTAAATGCTCATTTGAACTTGTTGTGAATCCGTCCTTTATGTCCATGTTTTCCTACATAAACACAACACTTCCAAATGCATGCACATAGATGAACTTGTTACATGATTAGTGTGCCTAGTGGTGGGTTAGTTCCATAATCAAATCCAAACCAAAGTGTAATGAACATGCTAGGTGTACCAAAATACACTGTCAACAACAACCATTAGAGGAAGTTCTTAGTTTGATAATACTTGTGTTGATTGTGCTAGCTATACCTATAGCTCCACTTTACATGTATATGAGAGACTTATGGGAGGTGAGAGTTTTATGAAAAAAAATTGTGTAGGATAGCCACCTTATATGAGCGACATGTGAGAGCTTGGAGAAAGGTTTTTGTCTAGCACTTGTTGCAGGAATTTTATTTTTGAAAATCATAAAAACCCTCCACTAGAAGCAAAGAAGTAAGCATGGCTGAGATTGAAGGCCTCGAGTGAAGAGTTTTAGTTGTGGGGTAAATCTTGACGTGGTAAAGATTCTAAACGCTCATGTTTATGTATGATGATTATTACTTTATGTTTATGTATTAAAGATAAAAGATTGACTAACTTGTGAAGAAAGAACTAGCGGAGCACGATTACAATGCCTTGGACGAAGTTCTTCTACGAGTACTTGCTCGAGGACGAGCAAGAGCTAAGTGTGGGGGAGATGTTGACGGTGTATTTTGGTACACCAAACATGTTCATTACACTTTGGTTTGGATTTGATTATGGAACTAACCCGCCACTAGGCACACTAATCATATAACAAGTTCATCTTTGTGCATGCATTTGGAAGTGTTGTGTTTATGTAGGAAAACATGGACATAAAGGATAGATTCACAAAAAGTTCAAAGGAGAAATTATACAGTCTTGTTCGTGTTCATGAGCTTGATGAAATCACTTCCAATGGTGGTAAGGACCAAAGTGTTACGAAGGAACATCCCCGAGGATTGAAGCGTAAAAGACCGGACTTCATGCACAGAGAACCTCCATCTTGGACGCGAGGATGACATCGTCAAAATGATGCAAATGGAGGGGGCAAAGTACATAATCACACGAGGACCCACGGGAGCGAAGGGGCGACCGAGCCGGGCCGGGATGGGCTTGGGCCAGTCGGCCCAAGTTGGCCGGCCTGGCCCACTCCGAGGGTCGGTTCGGCCCCCCTTTCCTTGCACCCAAAGGATCTTCAACCCTAAAGCCCTGGAGGCGCCGCCATTCGCAAAGGAGGGAGCCATTCACACCGAGAGGCCATCCACATGCTAGAGAGAGAGAGAAAAGGGAGATCTCTGGAAGAGGATTGACCATCTCGAAGGAAGCACCCTCAAGTGGATAAGAAGGAAGACACTGTCGGAAGCGTCACCATGATCAACCGTGCCATGTCTAGCACCTTGATGGGGTAATCTCCTTATTCGTCCATCGGTTGTAATCGGTCTTGAGATGTAATTGTACTTTATTGGAATATCTATCTATCATCTTGTGTTGAATGTGCTTAGATGCTTTAGGTTAGCTACCGTGCCGTAAAGGAAGTATGGATCCCAATGCTCCCTTGTATCAATTCAATACGCCGTGTCCATCATAGGTCTAGTCACAACTACCTCCGCATAGTGACAGGGGGGAAGGAAAGGGCGAAACCGTGGTCACAACCCCCGATAGATTAGATTGGTTATTATGCTTTAAGAGGTTGCATGTTCATACCTATGGGCGAGTGTCTCCTATCTTGATAGCTTAATCGTTCTCTCTAGTAGTGTAGTCGTTCTCTAGTCTAACCATAGATAGGGTTGGAGTAGTTAGTGAGTAGATGTAGATCAAACGCTTGTAATCCCTTTGCTCCGCGGATTGACAAGAACCTAGGGAATCCTGTGTTGAAAAAGGTGTAGGTCCATATACTTGCATATTGTAGGTGGATACGTCTTTTATCCGTCAACACCATCGTGGAGAAAGACTGCCAGTTCGGCTGCCTGAACTTCTTGTACAAATCTGGTCTTGTCAGCCCCATGACCGCGTATCGCAACAAGTGGCCTTCGGATTGGCAACAACACTGTCTATACCACTCCGTGACTCCACTTGCCTCGGGGGAGCCGCATCCACTAGTTATGAGGAGCTGCCTCCTCTTCATGATTCATACACAAAGAATCTAGCTTGTCCCGAAGGGGACGAGTTTATCATGATGCTTCGTCGGTTCGCTCAAAAGTATAGCACCCGCGACATCGTGGAGGAGTACCGCTGCATCCCGGTGTGCCCGCTACTGGACGGGTGGGCACTAATTGGACGAAGGTTTTTGGCTTCACCTTGGCCCGTGAGTTTTTGTGCCCTTCGTTAACCCCCTAAATCTGTGTACACTTCGCATGTTGCCTGGGTTCACCTAACGGTCGCTTGTAATTGTTGGTTCGCAGTGCTGAAGAAAAGAAAGGTGGAGCATCACGACGACTTTATCCTTGGCCCCGTGTCGCCGAAGGAGTACAAGCACATGCTGACGGAGCTAAATGGTTCTCGAACAAATCGCGTGTTTGAGTTTTTGAAGGTCTCCACGCCGGAACGCTTTGGCGTCGCTAAGCATCGCGAGGCAACCGAGAGGAAAGCTGCCGCGCTTACCGCCGCCGAAGATGACACTGGCGAGACCACGACGTCGCCTCGCATCGGAGGCACGCCGATGAAGAAGACCACTAAGAAGACTGCTCCCACCACTGCAGTAACAGTGGCGTTCGAAGGAAAAGCCCGGAAGAAGCGTGGCGCTTGGCCGGCGGACTCACCCCTGACCGCCAAGAAAACACGCATCGTTGACCTTGACACCGGCGTCGTGGGATCCGTCATCGCCGCCGTGCCTTTGTGCGCTGCCGCACCTCCGGGAAGTGCTGGTGGAGATGCTGGTGGCCCACTACTTGTGCCGCTGAGCCCGAAGGAGAAAGACAACAATGAAAACAGTGATGTTCGTATTGTGTCCTCAGTTGGCGATGCTTCTCGTGGTCGAAGCCCCCTACCCCTCGGTCACGAAGCCCCTTGCGATGAAGGCAAGTCCAGCTCGGCATCCAGCAGTTCTTCAGGTTCATCATAGGACAATACTGGCTAGTCCGCCTCTCCATCGGCCACGGGCGCCGAAAAATATGACTTTGTTGCCGAAGCCAATGAAGAGGAGGAACCAGAAAGCAGCAACTATCGTGTCACGCCGGAGGAGCCCCAAGCTGCTGCTGATCGTCTCCAGATCTCCTGCAAGGCGAAGTTGATTGGTGGGAAGCAAATATGCTTCTTGGGATTGATGAGTGGTGGTCACGAGCGCAAATTATTGGAAGAGGCTGGGTCAAGCTTTGCAATCCCTCATGAAGAGGAATATTTCAGCGGCTTGAGCTCCAAAGACCTGGTAACTGCTTGTGGGGACCTAGCGTTGAAGAACTTCGTCGCATCGCGGTGCCTTGCCCGAAAGCTGGAGCGGGAGGAGAAAGAAACGAAAGACTCGTCGGCTGCGGCGGTCGTGTCCCTACAAACCCGGGTGACCGAGCTTGAAAAGCTGCTGGCCACAAAGCTAGACCGAAGCAAGCGACTCCAACAAGAGAAGGATGATGGTGCTAAAGCGTCCCAGGCCGCCCTCGAATCGCTTCGCACCGACATGGAGAGGCTGACCAGTGTGAAGGAGGACTTGAGTGGCCAACTTTGTGACAAAAACACCGAACTGGCCAGCGTGCCCTTCGTTAACCCCCTGAATCTGTGTACACTTCGCATGTTGCCTGGGTTCGCCTAACGGTCGCTTGTACTTGTTGGTTCGCGATCTTTGAAGAAAAGAAAGGTGGAGCATCACGACGACTTTATCCTTGGCCCTGTGTCGCCGAAGGAGTACAAGCACACGCTGACGGAGCTAAATGGTTCTCGAACAAATCGCGTGTTCGAGTTTTTGAAGGTCACCGCGCCGGAACGCTTTGGCGTCGCTAAGCATCGCGAGGCAACCGAGAGGAAAGTTGCCGCGCTTACCGCCGCCGAAGGCGACATTGGCGAGACCACGACGTCGCCTCGCACCGGAGGCACGCCGATGAAGAAGACCACTAAGAAGACTGCTCCCACCACTGCAGTAACAGTGGCGTTCGAAGGAAAAGCCGGAAGAAGCGTGGCGCTTGGCCGGCGGACTCACCCCTGACCGCCAAGAAAACACGCATCGTTGACCTTGACACCGGCGTCGTGGGATCCGTCATCGCCGCCGTGCCTTTGTGCGCTGCCGCACCTCCGGGAAGTGCTGGTGGAGATGCTGGTGGCCCACTACTTGTGCCGCTGAGCCCGAAGGAGAAAGACAACAATGAAAACAGTGATGTTCGTATTGTGTCCTCAGTTGGCGATGCTTCTCGTGGTCGAAGCCCCCTACCCCTCGGTCACGAAGCCCCTTGCGATGAAGGCAAGTATAGCTCGGCATCCAGCAGTTCTTCAGGTTCATCATCGGACAATACTGGCTAGTCCGCCTCTCCATCGGCCACGGGCGCCGAAAAAGATGACTTTGTTGCCGAAGCCAATGAAGAGGAGGAACCCGAAAGCAGCAACTATCGTGTCACGCCGGAGGAGCCCCAAGCTGCTGCTGATCGTCTCCAGATCTCCTCCAAGGCGAAGTTGATTGGTGGGAAGCAAATACGCTTCTTGGGATTGATGAGTGGTGGTCACGAGCACAAATTATTGGAAGAGGCTGGGTCAAGCTTTGCAATCCCTCATGAAGAGGAATATTTCAGCGGCTTGAGCTCCAAAGACCTGGTAACTACTTGTGGGGACCTAGCGTTGAAGAACTTCGTCGCATCACGGTGCCTTGCCCGAAAGCTGGAGCGGGAGGAGAAAGAAACGAAAGACTCGTCGGCTGCGGCGGTCGTGTCCCTACAAACCCGGGTGACCGAGCTTGAAAAGCTGCTGGCCACAAAGCAAGACCGAAGCAAGCGACTCCAACAAGAGAAGGATGATGGTGCTAAAGTGTCCCAGGCCGCCCTCGAATCGCTTCGCACCGACATGGAGAGGCTGACCAGTGTGAAGGAGGACTTGAGTGGCCAACTTTGTGACAAAAACACCGAACTGGCCAGCGTGCCCTTCGTTAACCCCCTGAATCTGTGTACACTTCGCATGTTGCCTGGGTTCGCCTAACGGTCGATTGTAATTGTTGGTTCGCAGTGCTGAAGAAAAGAAAGGTGGAGGATCACGATGACTTTATCCTTGGCCCTGTGTCGCCGAAGGAGTACAAGCACACGCTGACGGAGCTAAATGGTTCTCGAACAAATCGCGTGTTCGAGTTTTTGAAGGTCACCGCGCCGGAACGCTTTGGCGTCGCTAAGCATCGCGAGGCAACCGAGAGGAAAGCTGCCGCGCTTACCGCCGCCGAAGCTGACATTGGCGAGACCACGACGTCGCCTCGCTCCGGAGGCACGCGGTCGAAGAAGACCACTAAGAAGACTGTTCCCACCACTGCAGTAACAGTGGCGTTCGAAGGAAAAGCCCGGAAGAAGCGTGGCGCTTGGCCGGCGGACTCACCCCTGACCGCAAAGAAAACACGCATCGTTGACCTTGACACCGGCGTCGTGGGATCCGTCATCGCCGCCGTGCCTTTGTGCGCTGCCGCACCTCCGGGAAGTGCTGGTGGAGATGCTGGTGGCCCACTACTTGTGCCGCTGAGCCCGAAGGAGAAAGACAACAACGAAAACAGTGATGTTCGTACTGTGTCCTCAGTTGGCGATGCTTCTCGTGGTCGAAGCCCCCTACCCCTCGGTCACGAAGCCCCTTGCTATGAAGGCAAGTCCAGCTCGGCATCCAGCAGTTCTTCAAGTTCATCATCGGACAATACTGGCTAGTCCGCCTCTCCATTGGCCACGGGCGCCGAAAAAGATGACTTTGTTGCCTAAGCCGATGAAGAGGAGGAACCCGAAAGCAGCAACTATCGTGTCACGCCGGAGGAGCCCCAAGCTGCTGCTGATCGTCTCCAGATCTCCTCCAAGGCGAAGTTGATTGGTGGGAAGCAAATTGAGAACCATGTGTGGTTCGAGGACCGGTGGATGGTCGCTTCCTTGTGTGATGAGTGATTGACAACGTTGTGTGGAGCGATTCTTGGCTAAGTATTGCGAGGTGCGAGTTGCGGCTTGACTCGTGTTGGTGCGGGTGAAGAACAAGCGCGAAAGGTCGTCGCCGGTGAGGCCTCCGGGTGTGGAGAAGACAAGTAGGCTTCGTTCGAGGGACCCGGTGGCCGGCGGGGTCAAGTGCGGGCCGCATGGTGGCATGAACAAGCAAGATGAAGTCGTGGACGGTTTCTTGGTAGAGCCTCAAAACCAAGGTCGAGCCGGGACTACGTGGGAGCCGAGTCATGAGTGGAGATTGGCGGAGGCTACACCGAGTTCGCGGGGTTTGCGGTGGTTCACCGAGAAAACCACCGGGTTACTCGGTTGAGCCACAAAACCGAGGCCGAAGACTCGACGAGGAGGTGCGGCCACCCGGGCCGGTTCAACCGCCCGGGGAGGGGCGGTCGGACCGCCCGGGGCCGGTCGGATCCACCGGGCCGGTCCTAACCGCCCGGGGGGGCGGTCCGACCGCCCGGCCGCCGCGCCGAGAAGCTTCGAAGCGGAGGACACGCGTTGGGATCGCAAGGCGTGCGTCGAGGCTACGCGAGTGCGGTCGCCGGGCATCCGTCCGATGGTGAAGACATCAAGAATTCCAAATTCGCCCTTGAGGGGCTTGTATCCCTAGTTAGTAGAGAGGGGCATTTTAGACATTCGGTTGCCGCCTATATAACCCAAGAGGTGAGAGGTTGGCGCCAACTCTTGGAACCCTAGGTCATTTGGTTTTTCCATTTTCGTTCTCTATTTTCCCTAGTTTTTTAGAAGGCTAGTTTGAGAGCTTCATGTGAGATCTAGAGAGAGGGATGGATGTTTGGGTGGCAAACTAGACCTTGTACGAACCATTCATGGCATGTATAGAAGGTTCGGCGTGGTTCTTCATGGTGGTTTTCCCGTCTCTTTTGTGTTGATTTTCGGAGCTCTTTTTGGCGGTGTTTTGAGAATGATTTCTTGGGGTTTTTGGTGGGTGTCACGTATGAGGTTCTTGTGCCTCTTTGGTGGTGACTTTGCCCCCAAATCCCCTTTGAATCGGACTCGATTTGGCGGTTTTTCGAGTTGGGCGAGTTCTTGACCTAGAGAAGCGATTTCTTCGATTCCTCTTGATTGTGAGCGTTTCGGGTCGATTCCTTTGAGGTAGAGGTTGCCCGGGAGGTAACCCGGCTATCCCCGAAGTTTGGGCGCAATCCGTGGAGTGATTCGGGAGATCGGGCGCGAGGAAGTTGAGGTTTGACCCGCGGGTTCGTGTTCGGGAAGGGGCGGTCTAACCGCCTACGGGGGGCGGTCTAACCGCCGGGGTGTTTCCGGGTCAAGGTTTTGTTTCGCCGGATTTTCCTCTGTGAGTTTGTTCGCCTTGATCGAGAGGAGTGTCCGGGTGAAATTTGGAGCCGTTCTCGCGCGGTTGCTAGGTGTTCTTGGTTGGAGTTCATTGCTGGGTACGGGGGGGTTAGACCGCCCCGGGTAGCCGGTCTAACCGCCCCTAGGCCCTTGGGTGAAGCTTTGGTTTTCGCCAAGATTTTCCGGTAGCTAGCATGGCCTTGACCGGAGATCTTTGTTGGTGAAACCGTGGTGTGTTTTGGTGCTCGGAAGAGGCGTTTCGGAGGATTTCTTGGTTGCCGGTGGAGGCGGTCTAACCGCCCCCTATACCCGGTCTAACCGCCCCCTCGGTTAGCCGGCTTTCGAGTTGTTTCCGCTGTCGGTGCTGCGTGTGTGTTGTGGTTGCTGGTAGAGTTTGTTCCTAGGACCAATAGCACTCCAGTGGCTACGTGGTTTTGGCAAACGGGAGGTAGAAGTGCGGAGCGTGTGATTTCGGGGGTTCGACCGAGCTAGTTCGTCTTGTTGGAGTTTCAATCTCCCTCGAGAAGAATTTTTATCGGCTCCCATTCACTCCCCCCTCTCTCGGTCGCCTTATCGGTCCTTCAAGTGGTATCGAGCCGGTTCGGGTCTTTATTGACTCTAACCGATCTAAGATCCAAGGATGGCGTACCGGGAACGGGGTTCGGGTCCTCCACACTTCGATGGCAAGAACTACCGGATGTGGAGCAAGCGGATGGGTGCGTTCCTCCGCGGAAAGGGTCGGTTGCTTTGGGATGTCACGGTGGACACGGGCTATGTCCGGCCGATGGATTTCCTTGCTCCGGGGTCGAGGGACGGATTCGACGCCAACAATAAGGCGGTCGACTACTTGTTTCGTGCTTTGTGTCGGCCCGAGTTCGATCGGGTGCACACCGAGCACTTGGCTTGTAGGATTTGGGCGGTGTTGAAGGAGGCTCATGTTGGGAACGCCCGGGTTCGAGCACGGTTGTATGCGACCTACGGAGAGAGTATGAGAATTTCACTCATCTCCCCGGTGAGTCCATCGATGCCTTGTTTCAGAGGTTCACGGTGGTGGTGAACAACATGAGGGCCAATATGGACGTGCTCCCGTACGATGATCATGATAGAGCGGTCAAGCTCTTACACTCTTTGGATCGTACGATATGGGGCGGAAAGTTCGAGGCCATAGTCGAGTCGGAGCGGTATGATACTCTGACGGTGAACGAGCTGTTCTCGAAGCTCAAGTCGGGCCGAGGTGGATAGGGGCATGACCGCCAAGCTCGAGGGACCGGCCGATTCCCATAGTCTTGCCCTCGTTGGTGGTTCCAAAGGAAAGACTAACTCTAACCCATCCACCAGGATGTTCTCGTTTTCCACTTTGATGTCTATGCCGGATGAGGAGTTTGATGACCTTGGAGAGGACGAGCGGCAGCGTTGACGAGGGCGGTTCGAGAGGCCGCACGAGAACCGCGTGAACATGAGGAGGAACACGAGGACACGGCTTCCCGATGCGGCAAGCGGGACACTTCGTCGCCGACCGCGCCGGAGAAGACCGAGAGCAAGGACGGCTACAAGCACAAGCCGAGGAAGAACGACGACAAGTACCGTTCGAGGCGCGACCACAAGAGCAAGCACAAGAACAAGTACAAGGACGAGCGACGATCGAGGAAGAAGGAGGGCCGAGGCAAGGCCCGAGCGATGGTTGGAGCGAGCGACGTCGACTCCGGTTCCGCGTACTCCACCTCGAGCTCGAGCGGCGGCGACGACGAGGGAGATCGCCGCAAGAACAAGAGGTCGTCCAAGAACACGAGCGGGCCGAGGCAGCGCTTCGCGAGAGACGGCTCTCGTACCATGGCGCCGAGCTCCGGCGGCAAGAAGAGCACACGGAGCGACTCGGACTGCGAGTCCGACGACGAGGTGCGTGATGAACTTCCCTTCTTGCGCCGAGGAGAATGAGAGGCTTGGCTCTTTGCTTGATAACCGTGATGACATGCTTAGAGAGGCCAAGAAAATGAGGAAAGAGCTTAGGGCTTCACTCGAGGATGCTAGGACTAGAGTGGCTGAGCTAGAGACACAGGTGCTTGATAGCAAGCTTGAGATTGATTCGCTTAAGGCTAGCCCTGTTGTTGCTGATGAAAATGATTGTGCTGATTGCTCCATATTCCTTGCTGATCTTGCCTTGTTTAAGGAGAAGCATGCCTCCAAGTGTGAGGAACTAGATGCGCTTAGGGTTGAAGTGGCTGAGCTTAAGTCTAGACCTGTTTTGCTAGGTGCTTGCACTTCTTGCCCTGTTTTGCATGCTAAGATTGATGAGTTGCATGCTTACACTAGTTCGCTCGAGGCTAAATTGAAGGAACCCATGCCTACATCCTGCTCTACTTGTGAAATGCATGCATTGAAAAATTTGGAGCTTGCACATTATGTTGATCGCTTGCAGGATGAGAATGATGACTTGAGGAAGTTGATGGGTTGGTTGTCCGGTCATGAGCCTCAGTTGAGGATGATGATCGAGGCCTTTAAGAGGCAAGATGGTGAGGGGCTTGGGGCAAACAAGGTTGGTGAAGGAAGTGGAGAGAATATCCGGAGCCACCAAAAACCCACCACAAAAATGATTTCCCTCCAAAACCCAACCATCTTAGGAACCGACTAGACACAACCCCGGCTCCACCTATATTTCCTACACCCACAAATGATCTCCAAAAGCCCATCAAGTTTGTGAGCACTTCGGGGAAAGTGTTCTTTGGGAAAGTGAGAGAGAAGGCAAGTGAGGAGAAATCGGTGGAGGAGTTGAGTGGAGAGAAATCAAGCGAGC
Source organism: Cenchrus americanus (assembly GCA_947561735.1). NCBI lineage: Eukaryota > Viridiplantae > Streptophyta > Magnoliopsida > Poales > Poaceae > Cenchrus > Cenchrus americanus. The sequence goes on along the minus strand of OX387241.1, from coordinate 22,111,732 downwards.
GACCCCAATCCAAGCCAAAACCTAAGCTTGTGAGGTTCCGTTGTGGCCATTGTGGGAAGGAGGGTCACAAGGATGAGTTTTGCTTCAAGAGGAAGCGGGAAGAGAGGATGGCAAAGGAGTGGGCGAACAAGGATAGGTACAACCCTTCCCATGGTGTACCTAAGCCTCGTATGCCACTACCCGGGGGGTAAGGCTGTGGTGAGAAGTGTTCGGCATGGGGAGATGCGAGTTCCCGCGGCCGAGGAGCCGTTCGGGGAGGGGGCGGTCGAGGCCGGCCCGGCTAGGCGGTCGGACCGGCCCGGCCCGAGAGGGGGCGGTTAGACCGGCCTGGCTAGGCGGTTTAACCGGTCCCCCCCCGCACTCGGGCGGAGTGGTTTTCGAGGTGGTGAGTCGAGAGGTTTCGGTGTCCGGAGGTGGAGTTGCTTGGTGGTTGGTCCGGGAGAGACAAGCAGGTGGTCGGTTTGCTAGGCATTCTCCCCCTCGAGGTCACTACGGGGATGGGAGGAGTCGTAGCTTTGAGAAGGAGAGGAGGGACGCTCCACGGGTTGTCTTCCGTGGTTTTGGTCCTCCTCCAGGCAGTGAGGGGTGTTTTCCTCGGAGTGGTTACCGAGGTGGTGTTCGTGGGGGTAGCTATGGTAGGAAAGATGGCTTGATGTGTGCTAACCCCACTTTCGAGCAAATGGCTTGGCACCTGGTTTTCCTCCTTTGGTACTAACCCCCGATCTTTGAGTCGTTTGTTCGCTCACGTGCTTGTTTTTGAATTTCGGGTGGGAGACTTGAAGAACATTTGGTTGATTGACTCCGGTTGCTCGAGACATATGACCGGAGACGGGGGGGTGGTTCTCAAGTCTCGTCCCGTGGTGACGAAGAGGTACATCACTTTTGGGGACAATGGGCGTGGGCGTGTGCTTTCGAAGGTGAGATAAAAGTGAGTGACAAGATCACTGCGAGGCGTGTTGCTCTTGTTCAATCGGCGGGGTACAATTTGCTTTTCGTGTCTCGGTTGTTGGATGAGGGTTTTGAGGTGTTGTTTCGGCCTGGTGGTTCTCGGATTTTGGACTCTCGAGGGGACCTTGTTTGTATGGTCGTTCCCGAGGGTCAGGTGTTTCGTGCTGATTTTTCTCAGTCTTCGGGTGTTGAGCGTTGTTTCTTGGCTGGTTCTTCGAGTGAGTTGTGGAAGTGGCATAGGAAGTTGGGTCACTTGAGCTTTGACCTTCGTCTCGCTTGAGTAAACTCAATTTGGTCCGAGGATTGCCACGTTTGAGGCTTGAGAAAGAGTTGGTTTGTGCTCCGTGTAGGCATGCTAAGATGGTGGCCTCTTCTCACCCGCCTCTCACCGATGTGATGAGCGAGCGTCCATGCGAGCTGCTCCATATGGACCTTGTTGGCCCGGCTCGTGTGCGATGCGGGTGGGAAGTGGTATGTCCTTGTTGTGGTGGATGACTATTCTCGGTATGCGTGGGTGTTCTTTCTTGAGGAGAAGGGGGAGACGTTTGGTTTTGTTCGAGATCTAGTCTTGAGGTTGAGGAACGAGAGGCACGGAGATGCCATACGAGCTATCCGCAGTGATAATGGCTCGGAATTCAAGAACTCTCGTTTTGAAACCTTTTGTCATGACTTGGGTCTTGAGCACCAGTTTTCGAGTCCGTATACACCTCCCCAGAATGGCGTTGTAGAAAGGAAGAACAGGACCTTGTGCGAGATGGCTCGGACGATGCTTGATGAGCATAGGACTCCGAGGAGGTATTGGGGCCGAGGCGGTGAATACCGCGTGCTATGTGTCGAACGGAATATACCTCGAGTGCACAAGAAGAAGACATGCTATGAGTTGATGCATGGTTGCACACCCAAAGTGAGTCACTTCCATGTCTTTGGTTGCAAGTGTTTTATTCTCGAAGAAGGGCGAGAAGTTGGATAAGTTTGAGGCTAGGTCGGTCGATGGCATTCTCTTTGGTTATGCATCTCATTCTAGAGCATATCGTGTGCTCAATCTTGAAACTAACCAAATCGTGGAGACTTGCGAGGTAACCTTCGACGAGACAGAGCCACGTAGTCAGCTTGTCTTTGAGTGTGCAGGTGATGATGAGCTTGGCGAGGAGATCTTTCAGGAGGAGGAGCATGAACATGGTGATGATGAAGATGGAGGTGCGGTGCCCCCGGCTGAACATGTACCCACTACTTCGACTACGATGATGGATGGACCCTCTGCTACACCTACGACGACAAATCAAGAACGAGGAGAAGCTGATGTTGAGGGGGAGGTAGCTTCGAGGCGAGAACCTCCCCGGCGAGTTCAGGTGGATCACCCAGCTTCGAGGATCATCGGCGACATGGATGAACGTACTACACGGTCGAGGGTTCGAAACAATTCCCATTTTGCTCATGCTGCATTTGTTGCTTCTTTCGAGCCCAAAGACATTGGACACGCACTATCTGATCACAATTGGGTTAACTCGATGCATGAGGAGTTGGAGAACTTTGAGAGAAATCAGGTGTGGGAGTTGGTTGACCCTCCCCCAGGGTGTAAGCCGATTGGTACAAAGTGGGTGTGGAAAAACAAAGAGGGAGAGAAGGGTGAGGTTGTGAGGAACAAGTCGAGACTTGTTGCTCAGGGGTTCAGTCAGAAGGAGGGGATTGACTACGAGGAGACCTTTGCTCCCGTAGCCCGTTTGGAGGCGATTAGGATCCTTCTAGCCTTTTCCGTGGCTAAAGGGTTCAAGTTGCACCAAATGGATGTGAAGAGTGCTTTTTCGAATGGTGTCTTTGGAGGAAGAAGTGTATGTGAGGCGACCTCCGGGGTTTGAGAGTGAGAAGTACCCCCACGGGGTGTACAAGTTGAGGAAGGCGGCCGTATGGGTTGAAGCGGGCGCCTAGAGCTTGGTATGGCGAGGTTGAGGGGGTTCTTGTTTGAGAGAGGTTTTGAGATGGGGAAGGTCGATCGGACCTTGTTTTTGCAGAGGCGAGGGCGAGAGATATCCCGATTGTGCGGGTGTACGTGGATGATATTGTCTTTGGTGGCTCGTCTAACTCTCTTGTTGCGAGGTTTGCGAGATGATATGAGCGGGGAGTTCGAGATGAGCATGATGGGTGAGTTGCAGTTCTTCCTCGGGCTACAAATCAAGCAATCAAAGGAAGGAACATTTGTGCACCAGGCTAAGTACACCAAGGACATTGTGAGAAAGTTCAAGATGGAGGACTCCAAGGCTATGACGACGCCGATGAGTACGACTACGGCTCTTGATGCGGACGAGGAAGGTGAACACGTGGACCAGAAGGAGTACCGAAGCATGATCGGGTCACTCCTCTACTTGACGGCGACGAGGCCGGACATACAATTCTCAGTGTGTCTGTGCGCTCGTTTTCAAGCGTCTCCGAGGACTTCGCATCGGCAAGCAGTGAAGCGAATTTTCAGGTACTTGCGTCACACTCCCGACTTCGGCCTTTGGTACTCCGCGTCCTCTTCTTTGGCGCTTCATGGCTTTTCAGACGCGGATTTTGCCGGGTGTCGGTTGGATAGGAAGTCCACTTCTGGGACTTGCCAGTTTTTGGGTTCTTCGTTGGTGTCTTGGTCTTCTCGTAAGCAGTCGAGTGTTGCTCAATCCACGGCCGAAGCCGAGTATGTTGCCGCTGCTAGTTGTTGCTCTCAGCTCCTTTGGATCACCTACACCATGAGTGACTTTGGTGAGGAGTATACCCATGTCCCACTTCAATGTGATAGCACCAGTGCCATAAGCGTTGCAAAGAACCCGTGCTCCATTCCAAAACCAAACACATAGAAGTGAGGTATCATTTCCTGAGAGACAACGTAGAGAAAGGGAAGATAGCTTTGATCCATGTACCCACACATGACCAACTAGCCAATATTTTCACCAAACCCCTAGATCAAGCAACTTTCACTCGTTTGCGGGGGGAACTTGGTGTGTGTTTGATTTCTTGAGTTGGGTGTGTGGGGGCTTTCTTTTGCGGTGGTGTCGAGCCCATTTTGCCTCCCCTCGAGGAGCCGGTTTTTGTAGCATATGTATAGCTTTTCTTTGTGCATTTCTTGCATTTGGCATGGCATATGTAACATGATGTATAGGCATCCTTGTATCTTAGATTGCATGCATTTTGTATCATATGCATCGGATAGGAAAGCTTCTCCTATATACAATGTTTATCATGGGTTGCTATATATGTTCTTGTGAGCTTGTTTGATATGCTACGGTTAGTTTGGCTTAGCTCTTGATGATCTTGATGAATGATCCATGGTTGATGGCTAATTTTTTTTTTTTGAAAAATGTCATATACATGCTCTCTCATGTGTAAATGCCTATATATGATCTTGACATGTTTTAGTGGCTTTGCTATGCTTACTTTGTCGTTGGATAGCTAGTTTATTGATCATATGGAGCCAAAGGCTCACTTGCCATCATGAATGTTTAGCCCTCTTGCTTAATCTTGTGGAGGGGCATAAGTTCCTTTTTGTCGCAAAGACATTTCATGTACCATTTACAAAATCTGAAAATGAAATGAAAAATGCTTGGAAAATATGTTCCCATGTCATATGTGCTGAAATTAATTTGCTTTGGGTGCTAAACCGTTGCATGATGCCTACCAATGAGAAGTCTCATACATAGAAGTAGGCACATGGCTCGGTGGCTTTGACATGACATGAGGTGCTTTTGGGTGTTTATGATGGTCTTATGATTAGAATGGTTGTCCTAGCATGAAGTTTGAGTGGCTTTGCCATTTTGATATGTTTTGCTCATGTTTAGGTATTTGCTTGTGAGGGAGTAACTTTTCGCAAAATTACTAAAATCCTTTTTAGCCTTGTCCAATGGTTATGAAACTTGGTGATCACGTAGTTAAGGTCCTTACGAACTGTCGAGTATCTAACTTGCTCATTTGGACTTGTGTAGCTCCTTGTGATGAATTTTGTATATTCGAGAAGCTATATGTTGCAAGTTTTCGCATTTTGCCTTGATTCCGCATTGTCAACAAGGGGGAGAAGTTTGTGCATGTTTTGGGCACCTGGGAGTGTTTGGAAGGTGTTCCATTTGTTTCGGGCATTTTTTGAGCAAGTGTGGTGCGGGGCCGGTCTCTTTGGGCGGTCTAACCGCCCCTCGGGCGGTCGGTTCGGGCGAGGCGGTCTAACCGCCCCGGGCGAGCGGTCTAACCGCCCTGGGCGGTGTGAGCGGGTTTTTGCTCTTTGTTGCATTCCCGAGTTGCTTTGATGCATGTGTTCGGAGGGAGTGTCTTGTGGCTCGGGGGAGCTTGCATTTGTGCGGGGGGAGCTCTTTGTGGTGTTCGAGTTTTGCTTTGGTGGTTTGCGCTCTTTGCTTGAGCTGTGTTTTGTCTCGGATGTGTCGAGCCGTTGCCCTTGCCTAAGGGGTCCGAGACTTGTCTTCTTCAAGTGATCTTGCTCTTTGCCTTTCTTTGGCTTTCGATCGCTTGTTGGGATTTTTTTTATTTTGTTTCTTTTCTTTTCCTTTTCTCTTGTGTTACTTCATTTGAGTGTGTTGTCAATGCACTCATCAAGGGGGAGATTGAGGACCATGTGTGGTTCGAGGACCGGTGGATGGTCGCTTCCTTGTGTGATGAGTGATTGACAACGTTGTGTGGACCGATTCTTGGCTAAGTATTGCGAGGTGCGAGGTTGCGGCTTGACTCGTGTTGGTGCAGGTGAAGAACAAGCGCGAAAGGTCGTCGCCGGTGAGGCCTCCAGGTGTGGAGAAGACAAGTAGGCTTCGTTCGAGGGACCCGGTGGCCAGCGGGGTCAAGTGCGGGCCGCATGGTGGCATGAACAACAAGATGAAGTCGTGGACGGTTTCTTGGTAGAGCCTCAAAACCAAGGTCGAGCCGGGACTACGTGGGAGCCGAGTCATGAGTGGAGATTGGCGGAGGCTACACCGAGTTCGCGGGGTTTGCAGTGGTTCACCAGAAAACCACTGGGTTACTCGGTTGAGCCACAAAACCGAGGCCGAAGACTCGACGAGGAGGTGCGGCCACCCGGGACGGTTCAACCGCCCGGGAGGGGCGGTCGGACCGCCCGGGGCCGGTCCGATCCACCGGGCCGGTCTAACCGCCCGTGGGGGGGCGGTCGACCGCCCCGCCGCCGGCGCCGAGAAGCTTCGAAGCGGAGGACACGCGTCGGGATCGCAAGGCGTGCGTCGAGGCTACGCAGAGTGCGGTCGCCGGGCATCCGTCCGATGGTGAAGACATCAAGAATTCCAAATTCGCCCTTGAGGGGCTTGTATCCCTAGTTAGTAGAGAGGGGCATTTTAGACATTCGGTTGCCGCCTATATAACCCAAGAGGTGAGAGGTTGGCGACCAACTCTTGGAACCCTAGGTCATTTGGTTTTTCCATTTTCGTTCTCTATTTTCCCTAGTTTTTTAGAAGGCTAGTTTGAGAGCTTCATGTGAGATCTAGAGAGAGGGATGGATGTTTGGGTGGCAAACTAGACCTTGTACGAACCATTCATGGCATGTATAGAAGGTTCGGCGTGGTTCTTCATGGTGGTTTTCCCGTCTCTTTTGTGTTGATTTTCGGAGCTCTTTTTGGCGGTGTTTTGAGAATGATTTCTTGGGGTTTTTGGTGGGTGTCACGTATGAGGTTCTTGTGCCTCTTTGGCTGGTGACTTTGCCCCCAAATCCCCTTTGAATCGGACTCGATTTGGTGGTTTTTCGAGTTGGGCGAGTTCTTGACCTAGAGAAGCGATTTCTTCGATTCCTCTTGATTGTGAGCGTTTCGGGTCGATTCCTTTGAGGTAGAGGTTGCCCGGGAGGTAACCCGGACTATCCCCGAAGTTTGGCTGCAATCCGTGGAGTGATTCGGGAGATCGGGCGCGAGGAAGTTGAGGTTTGACCCGCGGGTTCGTGTTCGGAAGGGGCGGTCTAACCGCCTACGGGGGCGGTCTAACCGCCCGGGGTGTTTCCGGGTCAAAGTTTTGTTTCGCCGGATTTTCCTTTGTGAGTTTGTTCGCCTTGATCGAGAGGAGTGTACGGGTGAAATTTGGAGCCGTTCTCGCGCGGTTTGCTAGGTGTTCTTGGTTGGAGTTCATTGCCGGGTACGGGAGGTTAGACCGCCCCCGGTAGCCGGTCTAACCGCCCCTAGGCCCTTGGGTGAAGCTTTGGTTTTCGCCAAGATTTTTCGGTAGCTAGCATGGCCTTGACCGAGAGATCTTTGTTGGTGAAACCGTGGTGTGTTTTGGTGCTCGGAAGAGGCGTTTCGGAGGATTTCTTGGTTGCCGTGTGTGGAGGCGGTCTAACCGCCCCTATACCCGGTCTAACCGCCCCCTCGGTTAGCCGGCTTTCGAGTTGTTTCCGCCGTCGGTGCTGCGTGTGTGTTGTGGTTGCTTTGGTAGAGTTTGTTCCTAGGACCCGTAGCACTCCGGTGGCTACGTGGTTTTGGCAAACGGGAGGTAGAAGTGCGGAGCGTGTGATTTCGGGGGTTCGACCGAGCTAGTTCGTCTTGTCGGAGTTTCAATCTCCCTCGAGAAGAATTTTTATCGGCTCCCATTCACTCCCCCCCCCTCTCTCGGTCGCCTTATCGGTCCTTCACAAATACGCTTCTTGGGATTGATGAGTGGTGGTCACGAGCGCAAATTATTGGAAGAGGCCGGGTCAAGCTTTGCAATCCCTCATGAAGAGGAATATTTCGCCGGCTTGAGCTCCAAAGACACGGTAACCGTTGTGGGGACCTAGCGTTGAAGAACTTCGTCGCATCGCGGTGCCTTGCACGAAAGCCGGAGCGGGAGGAGAAAGAAACGAAAGACTCGTCGGGCTGCGGCGGTCGTGTCCCTACAAACCCGGTGACCGAGCTTGAAAAGCTGCCGGCCACAAAGCAAGACCGAAGCAAGCGACTCCAACAAGAGAAGGATGATGGTGCTAAAGCATCCCGGGCCGCCCCGAATCGCTTCGCACCGACATGGAGAGGCCGACCGGTGTGAAGGAGGACTTGAGTGGCCAACTTTGTGACAAAAACACCGAACCGCCGGCGTGCCCTTCGTTAACCCCCCCGAATCCGTGTACACTTCACATGTTGCACGGGTTCGCCTAACGGTCGCTTGTAATTGTTGGTTCGCGATCTTCGAAGAAAAGAAGGGTGGAGGATCACGACGACTTTATCCTTGGCCCCGTGTCGCCGAAGGAGTACAAGCACACGCCGACGGAGCTAAATGGTTCTCGAACAAATCGCGTGTTCGAGTTTTTGAAGGTCACCGCGCCGAACGCGTTGGCGTCACTAAGCATCGCGAGGCAACCGAGAGGAAAGCCGCCGCGCTTACCGCCGCCGAAGCTGACATTGGCGAGACCACGACGTCGCCTCGCACGGAGGCACGCGGTCGAAGAAGACCACTAAGAAGATCGTTCCCACCACTGCAGTAACAGTGGCGTTCGAAGGAAAAGCCCGGAAGAAGCGTGGCGCTTGGCCGGCGGACTCACCCCTGACCGCAAAGAAAACACGCATCGTTGACCTTGACACCGGCGTCGTGGGATCCGTCATCGCCGCCGTGCCTTTGTGCGCTGCCGCACCTCCGGGAAGTGCTGGTGGAGATGCTGGTGGCCCACTACTTGTGCCGCTGAGCCCGAAGGAGAAAGACAACAATGAAAACAGTGATGTTCGTATTGTGTCCTCAGTTGGCGATGCTTCTCGTGGTCGAAGCCCCCTACCCCTCGGTCACGAAGCCCCTTGCGATGAAGGCAAGTCCAGCTCGGCATCCAGGCAGCTTCTTCAAGTTCATCATCGGAAAATGCGGCTAGTCCGCCTCTCCATCGGCCACGGGCGCCGAAAAAGATGACTTTGTTGCCGAAGCCGATGAAGAGGAGGAACCCGAAAGCAGCAACTATCGTGTCACGCCGGAGGAGCCCCAAGCTGCTGCTGATCGTCTCCAGATCTCCTCCAAGGTGAAGTTGATTGGTGGGAAGCAAATACGCTTCTTGGGATTGATGAGTGGTGGTCACGAGCGCAAATTATTGGAAGAGGCTGGGTCAAGCTTTGCAATCCCTCATGAAGAGGAATATTTCAGCGGCTTGAGCTCCAAAGACCTGGTAACTGCTTGTGGGGACCTAGCGTTGAAGAACTTCGTCGCATCGCGGTGCCTTGCCCGAAAGCTGGAGCGGGAGGAGAAAGAAACGAAAGACTCGTCGGCTGCGGCGGTCGTGTCCCTACAAACCCGGTGACCGAGCTTGAAAAGCTGCTGGCCACAAAGCAAGACCGAAGCAAGCGACTCCAACAAGAGAAGGATGATGGTGCTAAAGCGTCCCGGTGCCGCCCTCGAATCGCTTCGCACCGACATGGAGAGGCTGACCAGTGTGAAGGAGGACTTGAGTGGCCAACTTTGTGACAAAAACACCGAAGCGGCCAGCGTGCCCTTCGTTAACCCCCTGAATCTGTGTACACTTCGCATGTTGCCTGGGTTCGCCTAACGGTCGCTTGTAATTGTTGGTTCGCGATCTTTGAAGAAAAGAAAGGTGGAGGATCACGACGACTTTATCCTTGGCCCTGTGTCGCCGAAGGAGTACAAGCACACGCTGACGGAGCTAAATGGTTCTCGAACAAATCGCGTGTTCGAGTTTTTGAAGGTCACCGCGCCGGAACGCTTTGGCGTCGCTAAGCATCGCGAGGCAACCGAGAGGAAAGCTGCCGCGCTTACCGCCGCCGAAGCTGACATTGGCGAGACCACGATGTCGCCTCGCACCGGAGGCACGTCGTCGAAGAAGACCACTAAGAAGACTGTTCCCACCACTGCAGTAACAGTGGCGTTCGAAGGAAAAGCCCGGAAGAAGCGTGGCGCTTGGCAGGCGGACTCACCCCTGACCGCCAAGAAAACACGCATCGTTGACCTTGACACCGGCGTCGTGGGATCCGTCATCGCCGCCGTGCCTTTGTGCGCTGCCGCACCTCCGGGAAGTGCTGGTGGAGATGCTGGTGGCCCACTACTTGTGCCGCTGAGCCCGAAGGAGAAAGACAACAATGAAAACAGTGATGTTCGTATTGTGTCCTCGCTGGCGATGCTTCTCGTGGTCGAAGCCCCCTACCCCTCGGTACGAAGCCCCTTGCTATGAAGGCAAGTCCGGCTCGGCATCCAGCAGTTCTTCAAGTTCATCATCGGACAATACTGGCTAGTCCGCCTCTCCATCGGCCACGGGCGCCGAAAAAGATGACTTTGTTGCCTAAGCCAATGAAGAGGAGGAACCCGAAAGCAAAGAACTATCGTGTCACGCCGGAGGAGCCCCAAGCTGCTGCTGATCGTCTCCGGATCTCCTCCTAGGCGAAGTTGATTGGTGGGAAGCAAATACGCTTCTTGGGATTGATGAGTGGTGGTCACGAGCGCAAATTATTGGAAGAGGCCGGGTCAAGCTTTGCAATCCCTCATGAAGAGGAATATTTCGGCGGCTTGAGCTCCAAAGACCCGGTAAGCGCTTGTGGGGACCTAGCGTTGAAGAACTTCGTCGCATCGCGTGCCTTACCCGAAAGCTGGAGCGGGAGGAGAAAGAAATGAAAGACTCGTCGGGCCGCGGCGGTCGTGTCCCTACAAACCCGGGTGACCGAGCTTGAAAAGCTGCTGGCCACAAAGCTAGACCGAAGCAAGCGACTCCAACAAGAGAAGGATGATGGTGCTAAAGCGTCCCAGGCCGCCCTCGAATCGCTTCGCACCGACATGGAGAGGCTGACCAGTGTGAAGGAGGACTTGAGTGGCCAACTTTGTGACAAAAACACCGAACTGGCCAGCGTGCCCTTCGTTAACCCCCTGAATCTGTGTACACTTCGCATGTTGCCTGGGTTCGCCTAACGGTCGCTTGTACTTGTTGGTTCGCAGTGCTGAAGAAAAGAAAGGTGGAGGATCACGACGACTTTATCCTTGGCCCTGTGTCGCCGAAGGAGTACAAGCACACGCTGACGGAGCTAAATGGTTCTCGAACAAATCGCGTGTTCGAGTTTTTGAAGGTCACCGCGCCGGAACGCTTTGGCGTCGCTAAGCATCGCGAGGCAACCGAGAGGAAAGCTGCCGCGCTTACCGCCGCCGAAGCTGACATTGGCGAGACCACGACGTCGCCTCGCACCGAGGCACGCGGTCGAAGAAGACCACTAAGAAGATCGTTCCCACCACCGCAAGAATAAAGGGCGTTCGAAGGAAAAGCCCGGAAGAAGCGTGGCGCTTGGCCGGCGGACTCACCCCCGACCGCCAAGAAAACACGCATCGTTGACCTTGACACCGGCGTCGTGGGATCCGTCATCGCCGCCGTGCCTTTGTGCGCCGCCGCACCTCCGGAAGTGTCGGTGGAGATGCTGGTGGCCCACTACTTGTGCCGCTGAGCCCGAAGGAGAAAGACAACAATGAAACAGTGATGTTCGTATTGTGTCCTCAGTTGGCGATGCTTCTCGTGGTCGAAGCCCCCTACCCCTCGGTCACGAAGCCCCTTGCTATGAAGGCAAGTCCAGCTCGGCATCCAGCAGTTCTTCAAGTTCATCATCGGACAATACTGGCTAGTCCGCCTCTCCATCGGCCACGGCGCCGAAAAAAGATGACTTTGTTGCCTAAGCCGATGAAGAGGAGGAACCCGAAAGCAGCAACTATCGTGTCACGCCGGAGGAGCCCCAAGCTGCTGCTGATCGTCTCCAGATCTCCTCCAAGGCGAAGTTGATTGGTGGGAAGCAAATACGCTTCTTGGGATTGATGAGTGGTGGTCACGAGCGCAAATTATTGGAAGAGGCTGGGTCAAGCTTTGCAATCCCTCATGAAGAGGAATATTTCAGCGGCTTGAGCTCCAAAGACCTGGTAACTGCTTGTGGGGACCTAGCGTTGAAGAACTTTGTCGCTTCGCGGTGCCTTGCTCGAAAGCTGGAGCGGGAGGAGAAAGAAATGAAAGACTCGTCGGCTGGGGCGGTCGTGTCCCTACAAACCCGGGTGACCGAGCTTGAAAAGCTGCTGGCCACAAAGCAAGACCGAAGCAAGCGACTCCAACAAGAGAAGGATGATGGTGCTAAAGCGTCCCAGGCCGCCCTCGAATCGCTTCGCACTGACATGGAGAGGCTGACCAGTGTGAAGGAGGACTTGAGTGGCCAACTTTGTGACAAAAACACCGAACTGGCCAGCGTGAAGAACGAGTCAAGCCGTCTGAACGACGTCCTGGAGAGGTATCGAACTCAACATATACGAAGTGCGGAGGTGCTGCGCTCCGAGGTGTTGGAACTGCTGGCGCAATGCAACCTTGAAGTCCCGCCAACTTCATTCCCCAGTGCATTGTCGGATCCTTTTACGAATGGGTAGGCTCTTGCTTTGATCTTGTCGCCATGAACACCAAAATCTTCGATGAGCTTGGGGCCGCTGTCGGGGTCCGCACACTGGTGTATTCCGTGTGCTCCTTGGTCCCCGCGGACCGCCCTTCGTCAGAAAAGACCGTCAGCAAGAGTGATATCCGGCGTCTGATAAAGGAAGACTACGGGTGTCCCAACGGCGTTGAGCTGGAGGTGTCGAAGCTCACAGTGCTTGCCAAGAACCTTGCCAAGAATTTCATGAACACCTTCTTCACCAAGCGCGGGTCCCGTCTTACCTTCGATGAATCTGTTCGTCTAAGCACTCAGGTGCGATGAAGCAATTTGCATTTTTGTGTTGCCGCACTTAACTACCTTAGACTGGCGATGATATAACCATATTCTTTTGCTATCATGCAGATAGGGCCTCACCTTCAAGCACGGGTCATGGCGCGGCTTCGGTCCCATCACTCCACTGGTGGGCTACCTCAACCTTTGTTCATGGAGAAGTGCAACTAGATTGAAATGACCGGGATCCCACTGATCGTCGCCAAGGGTGCCACTGCCGAAGGCAGGGCCGGAAGGCGCGGAGGGCAGAGGTGTTGCAGCGGGGCGCGGTGTTGAACAAGGCGCCGAGGGTGACGCTGAATAAGACGCCGAAACTGCACACGGCGAAGGGGCGGAGCGCACCAGCCCTGTGGAAGAGAATCCTGCAAGTGGCGCGGAACGCGTCGTGGTTGCTAAGAATGTTGCTCTCGCGGCCGGTACCTCCCCTGAAGCTGATGCTTTGAACGGCGAAGGTGCCGCTCACACGCCAGTTGAGGAAGTGAACGAAAACACACGCGGACCAATAGGGGGCGATGTCGATGATGAAGTGTACATAGTCGAGCTTGAAGCCGCGCTCCTTGCCGTCATCTCTCCGGGATGCGAAACTCACGCCAATGATGTGGGTGTTGTCGAGACTGGCATCCCTTCGGCCGCTGCTGCCGAGGCTGAGGTCTGAGGGGTTTCGATTTCAAGTGAACTGATATACTTTTGCCCCTGTTATTGTACTCAAAAACTAATGCGGGGTGCCTCTACGCAGGTCCCCTCAGTGGTGCCTGCGCTGGGAATCGAAGGTGCGAGTGACCCGCCCTTACCACTGAACTCGTTTTTTGTTACACCAAACGTGTGGACGAAATTTAGCATTCGCCATCCTGGCGTGTCATATTCTTAGTTCTTGTCGTACCGTGCGCAGTGCTACCAGGTCCGAAATGAGTCTACTAAACGTTTCTTTGTGGAATTCTCTAAAGATCTGGAGCACCGTGATGCAATTCTTAGGGAGTGCCCGCCCGTCGGGCGGCGAAACGTAGTTTGATAGAACCCTTCGTAGAAGAAGGGGTGGTTCCCAAGTTCGAGCCAGTTTAGGAGGGTATTGTCAGGCCTCCTGAGTATGTGTATCTAATTCCCGACGCTTCACTAGAGGGCACCGCAGTTGTAAAAACTGAGTAGACGTGAGTGCTCGCGCACCTGACTGTGACCCTGTCTTCGGCGCAGGACGCATGCCCTCCGATGAAGAACTGCGCCAGATGGTGCTGGACATAATAGATGTGGCGGCGCTTCGGCTGATCGACGAAATCTGTGAAGCTGTACTAAATGAGGACTAGCCCCTTGGTGTATACCTTATAGTCCTTCATAGACGATAGTTTTATGCAAATGAAGATAGCTTCGTGTCACATCTATGCACGCCGTGAAGACTTCGAGAGGCCTACTTTGGAACTCCCCCCGGAAGTGCTCACAGCTTATTAGAGTGACACGACCCGATATGGCTTGTAAAGTGTAAAATGAAACTTGTATTGATTTGTTGTACCCTATTGTATGGTAATAATTAAAGATAGTGATTGCAACTATTTGTGAGTTTCGTTGTTGCGTCGTTTGTTCATCATGCTGCTCGTGGCGTTATCTTGTGATTCACACATTAGTCTGCGTCGTGACCACCGCGCCACCGATCTAATTGGAGCGTGCCCTTGAACCTCGGCCATGATGAGCCTAACGCGCCGCTTAAAACAGTTTTTACTTCCGGCCGAACGAACTCGACACAAAACCACCCATGGGCTCCTAGTTTCGGTTATTATGAGACCGACGCACCGCTACCAGCGGGCTTCCCACTTAGCCTGTGGCGAGGCAATCACGCCACTTCAGGCGGGCTTGTCACCTTCGGTCATGACGGGACCGATGCACCGCTTCAAGCGGGCTTCCAACTTAGGCCATAACGGGGCCATCTTGCCGCTTCAAGCGGACTTTTCTCCTTCGGTCATGACGGGACCGATGCACCACTTCAAGCGGGCTTCCAACTTAGGCCATAACGGGGCCATCGTGCCGCTTCAAGCGGACTTTTCTCCTCGGTCATGACGAGACCGACGCACCGCTTCTAGCGGGCTTCCAACTTAGGCCATAACGGGGCCATCTTGCCGCTTCAAGCGGACTTTTCTCCTTCGTTCATGATGGTACCGACACACCCTCAAGCGGGCTTCACACTTAGGCCATAACGGGGCGATCTTGCCGCTTCAAGCGGACTTTTTCAACTTCGGGCTAGATAATAATTGACAGGCGTAGTTCGGGTGTGCTCAACGCTATCCGCGACTATGCCGTTACTCACCTCACCAACTCCCTCCGAAGACTATGCCCCCTGAAGCATATAGGGGGAGCATAGCTTTGGCAAAACTGCGAAAACTCATTCAAAATAGGACTAGACAGCGAGCTTGGGGGGAAAGATTGACTTATATTACACGTCAAAAGGTACACTGGTCCGCCTCGTTAAAAGCCTCACACTTCGTGGATCCAGCAAGGAACCACGAAGCCTCCCCCGTGAGGAAAAGAGTACGCCCCCCTACTTATTGTTCATATATTACAAACCTCAAACTGAAATAGAATAAAGATGAAAAGAAGCTACAAAAGGCCACCGCCTCGGCGCGGTTTAAATGAAGTACTTCTGGAGCATGTCCATGTTCCACATGTAGGGCTCTTCTTCGCCGCTCATCCTGTGCAGCTTGAAGGCTGCTTCGTTTGTCGTCGCGGTTGCTATGAACTAGCCTTCCCACTTGTAGTGCATTTTGCCCTTCGACTTGACCTTCAGAATCTTGCATAGAACTAGGTCTCCTGACCGTATGAGCTTCGGTCGAATCTTCTTGTTCTTCCATCTTCGGGTTTCCTCCTGGTAAGATAGCAAGTTGACTCCGGCCTGTAGGTGTGCTTCCTCAATATTCTGGACCGAAGCCTTGAGTGCTTCGTCACTAGGAGGTGTGTCCCTCCAGGTTCTTAGACATAACTCTTCGGGGAGCATGGCTTCCTATCCGTAAAGCAGCTTGAACGGTGAGAATTGCGTGGTTTTGGAAGTTGTGCTGTTGTGAGACCAGATCACCCTCGGTAGCTCTTTGGCCCACTTGCTTTTTGGCAGCTTAGTGATGTTCCTTTTGATGCCGGTGAAAATGACGCCGTTAGCCCGCTCTACTGCTCTATTGGATTGCGGATGATAGACCGAAGCAAAACATAGCCTGGTGCCCAAGTAAGTGCAGAATTCCTTGAAATCCGTGCTGTCAAATTGCTTACCATTGTCCACTGTGACTTCGTACGACACTCCAAAGCGACATACGATGTTCTGCCAAAAGAACTTCTGTATCGTCGTCGAAGTGATGCTTAACAACAGTTTCGCTTCTACCCACTTGGAGAAGTATTCCACTACCACTACTGCATGGGTGTAGTTGCCTGGCGCTGTTGGTAGCGGGCTAACGATATCCATTCCCCATCGAGCGAAGGGACACACTGGGGGTATCAACTGTATTTCATTAAAGGCGAACTTGCTGTATGGACCATGGCGCTGACATTCTGGGCACTGGCGCACAATGTCATGTGTGTCTGCCACCGCTGAAGGCCAGTAGAAACCCTGACGAAAAGCCTTCTGTACCAAGGCTCTCGTACCGATGTGATGTGAGCACATGCCGCAGTGTATTTCATGGAGCAGTTGCTTGCCTTCGGTCACTGATATGCATTTGAGCAATGGAGCACACACTCCCTTTCAGTTCAAATTGTCGTCAATGATATGATAATTTCTCGCCCGGATGGCAACTCTTTTGTCAACCACCCCATCTTCGGATTCATAGTAGCCCTTGATTGCCGCCACTATTGGTGCATGCCAATCTTCACTGTGTATGGTGTTCACAAACTTGGGAGGTGCCACTTCGTCAGCGGCAGATTTGGAGGCAAAGGCTCGTGCAAGGCTATAGCTTTTTCTATGGTGTCGGCTTCTTTGTTGTAGAGCCGAGGGAAACTTTTGACCGTTATGTCGAGGAAGAATTTTCCCATGCTTCGCACAACTTGCAGGTACTTCATCATATCTGGCTTCTTGGCCTTGTAAGTTTTTCCAATGTGCCCGGCTACCAGCTCCGAGTCTATTAGGATGACAAGTCTCCTTGCCCCAACCGCCTTGGCCTTCCGAAGGGCAAGCAGCAGACCTTCGTATTCTACCATGTTATTGGTGCAATTGTCTCAGTTCAGCCGCACTGCATACCGAAGCTTGATAACAAAGGGCGACTTGACAACCACCGCTGCTGCTGAGCCCAAATGACAATATGCTCCGTCGCATTGAAGTTCCCACACTGGCTCCGAGACTACCGGGTCCCCCTTCGTGGCCGAAGGTGTCCAGTCAGCAAGAAAATCAGCTAAGACCTGAGACTTGATTGCACTGCGGGAGACGAAGTTTATGACATGCTCAGCTAACTCTGTGGCACATTTGCCTATTCTTCCTATTGATTCTTTGTTTTCAAACATGTCTCGAAGGGGGAAAGCGGTGGGTCCTGATATGTTGTGGCTCTGAAAATAGTGCCGAAGCTTCCTCTTGACCATCACAACTGCATATGCCATCTTCTCCATCTCTGAGTAAAAAATCTTTGAACCGCTTAAGGCTTCAGAGACATAGTAGATGGGGAACTGTTTCAGAGTGTCTGCCTCCATTCGTTCCTCTACCAAGACGACGCTGACTGCTGTGTCAGCTGCGGCGATGTACAACAATAGGTCGGCCTTTGGGGATGGCTTGGACATGACAGCTGCCTCTTCCAAGCAGTTTCTTAGATCATCGAAGGCTTGCTGTTGTTCCGCACCCCACTAAAAAACTGTGTTCGTGCGAAGCACCTTGAAGAAAGGTAGGCTTTTTTGGCTGCCTTGGAGATGAATCTGTTCAGCGATGTGATTCTGCCCATCGGCCTTTGCACCTCCTTTCTACTGCTTGGTGGCTGCATTCTACGTAGTGCTTCGATTTTTTGAGGATTGGCTTGTATGCCCCATTTTGACACCATGCAGCTTAACAGCTGCCCCTTGCGGATACCGAAGATGCACTTCTCTGGGTTGACCTTGAGCCCATTACGCCTCATGTTGTCAAAGTTTTCGGTCAGGTCTGCGATGTGATATGTTTTCTTCTCGCTCATGATGACTATGTCATCTACATAGGCCAAAGCATTACGACCCAGCTGACTGCCGAGGATCAGCTTCATCATACGGTTGAAAGTGGGCCCAGCATTACGAAGCCCCTCTTGCATTCTAACGAAACAGAAAATTCCAAAGGGGGTTGTGAACCCCGTTTTTGCCTCATCCTCCCTTTGCATCCACACCTGGTGATACCCGGAGAAACTATCTAGCAAGCTTAACATCTCGCAGCCAGCTGCCTGGTTGATGATGATGTCGATTCTTGGAAGTGGGTAGGGGTCTTTAGGGCATGCTTTGTTGAGCTCTATGAAGTTGATGCACATGCGCATGTTTCCATTCTTCTTCGGTTCCATCACAACATTGGCCACCCATAACAGGTACTGCACCTCCCTTATGATTCTTGCGTCAAGCAGTTTCTGCACTTCGGCTTCCGCAGACTTAACCCTATCACCTGACATTGGCCTTTGCCGCTGCACTTTTGGCTTCACCTTCAGGTTGGTGTTTAGAGCATGCTCTATAACGGTGTTGACGCAAAATGTGCACCTAGCGCCAAGCACACAGCAAGCCGAACAAGCTGGCTTCACACGTGCAGAGAATCACGAGACGTGCCAGTCAATTTTCCCTGAAAATTAACAAAAGACAAAGTAGTTAAATACCAAAGCTTGGAACTTGCTGGGTGGTACCAGACAGTTCTATATTTACGGCTACAAAGCCAGATGGGATGACACATAGCTATGGAAAGCTATCTGCCAATAAACTGAAACCATTCGAGAGCTTTAGAAAGGAAAAAATAACATAGCCGAATGGACGACGTAAGCATGACGACGATCAGTCTTTGTTTGGACAAAGATGCACGTGCGCAAGACCATGACCGATCCCCGTGGTGATCAACGTTGAATAAATAAATAAAGTAAAGCGCGAGCATAAACATGTAATAAACAAGCATGCATAGATCCAAAGCACTAGTCTACCGCATGTCTAGGTACTTTAAAACCCGTCGGGTATGACACCAAACAAATCTATCCACCGCATGATACAACTTGCATGGGGATCGTACCACTTTCCACAAATAGATCTATCCACCGCATGATACGATCTGAATATGGAAAGCTAAAAGCATACATCATTTAAAGCATAAATTACGCACGTGTTCTACTCGTGAGAAACATAACCGAATGCGGCTGAACAACTGATTCGGGGTCCATGAAGAAGGAACGAACATTACCAAGCGAAATAAATCTATCAGATTGATTTGAAATCTAATCCACCGGATGACTAGGTCCAAAGCAACCCAAAAACCTGCATCTACCGCGTGATACTCAGTTCTTTCAAGATTTATACAAACATTGGCAAGCTTGAACCCGCAACACGTAACAACCTAGATCGATTCGGTTTCGGCTATCAAAGAGCACGTGATCCATGCGTTAAATTAGCCAAAGGCACGAACTCGACTCGCATAAGGATCACCCGAAAGGATAAAGCCAATCCAAACCCATCTAGATTGGGCAAAAAGGTGTAACATGAATCTAAACACAAAGCAAAACTCAAAGCAACACGGGGTAACTTAATGAATCTATTGGATCTTGCCAAAATCCAATAGAGCCGATAACTAGCTTCAAGCTAGATCTTAGCCTACCGCATGGTTCATTACCTAACAAGAAACCTTCTTGAACCAAGCTTGAATCTACCGCATGACACTAAGCATGGTAACAAGACTACTTGCATCAGCTCTAAATCCACCGCATGATACTAGATATGACACAAGGTTGCCGGTACTCACGGAGGTCGACGGATTGATGAACCCTCTCGAAGAACTGAAGGATCGATACGGCAAACCAGAGAGGGGGGGAGTGAATGGGAGCCGATAAAAATTCTTCTCGAAGGAGATGAAAACTCCAACAAGACGAACGCGGCTTCCAACACACGTCTCCGACTCACTACCAAGGTTGGTCAAGCCCACATAGCCACTGGAGTGCCACTGGACCTAGGAACCAACACACAACCTTCCGACCCGAGAAATGCAGCGGAAAAACCAAACCTCGAGTCTACAGACCCACACCGGTCGACCGGTGAGCACCGAGGGGTCGACCGGTCCCCGCCGGTGAAACCGAGCAACTTCCACTAAGTGGCTCTACACCGGTCGGACCGGTGAGACACACCGGTCGGACCGATGGCACCGAAAGCCCCCAAGGCACCAAACAAAGCCAACCGACCACCAAACGGACCCAAACTCGAAACGGCAGCAACACGGGACAACAACGAACTCACCAAGACGTTCACCCGAGCAAAAACCCACAAGGGCTCACACCGGCCGATCGGCCAAGAGCACCGGTCGACCGGTGTAGCTCCGGGCGACTCGGGATGAACAAGCACCCGCGGGTCAACTCCCCCAAATCCAAATCTCGATCTCCCGAATCACTCCACGGACTTGAACAAGACTTTGGGGATATCAGGAACACCTCATGAGGAGTCCATAGCCAAGTTTAATCCCACCAAAACTCGTCCAAAAAGTAGGAATCGAAGAAATCCCGCCGAAAGCACTTCCAACCCAAGAACTCAAGAAACCCCAAAATCGAGCATCTTTACTCACGGATTTGGGAGGGGAATCAGAGCCCAAAGAACCATGAAGGGTTCCCACAAATTTCCCCCATCAAATCCCCAAGAGAAAGGCCCCGAAAACAACCCAAAGAAATCACGAAGAGAGGGCTCCGAAAATCACCACCAAGAACAACCGGGGAAAACACATCCACACCTTGAGGAACCACGCCGAATCATCTATACATGAAACAAAGGTTCGTACAAGGTCTAGCAAGCCGCCCGATCATCCATCCCTCTCTACAAGATCTCTCCGTGAAGCTCTCTTGCTAGTCCTAGAGAAAACCTAAGGAAAATAGGTGGAAAATAGGTGGAAAATAGGAAAACTAATGAGCTAGGGTTCCAAGAGTTGGCTTCCATCCTCTCACCTCTTGGGTTATATGGAGGCAACCGAATGTCTAAAATGCCCTTCTCTACTAACTAGGGATACAAGCCCCTCAAGGGCGGATTTGGAATTCTTGATGTCTTCACCATCGGACGGATGCCCGCGACCGCACCTCGCGTAGCCTCGACGCAAGCCATGCGATCCCGACGCGTGTCCTCCGCTTCGAAGATTCCGGACCGCGTCGCCGCACACCGGCCGACCGGTCCCCACCGGCCGACCGGTCGTACCCACCGGCCGACCGGTCCGGTGCCGCCGCACCTCCGTCTTCGGTTCTCCGGCCTTGGCTTTGTGGATCAACCAAGGAACCCAGGAATTTTCTCGGTGAACCACCGGAAACCCCGCGAACTCGGTGTAGCCTCCGCCAATCTCCACTCATAACTTGGCTCCCACGTAGTCCCGCTCGACCTTGGTTTTGAGGCTCAACCAAGAAACTCGTCCATGACTTCATCTTGTCGTTCATGCCACCATGCGGCCCGCACTTGACCCCCGCCGGCCACCGGTCCCTCGAACAAAGCCTACTTGTCTTCTCCACACCCGGAGGCCTCACCGCAACGACCTTTCGCGCTTGTTCTTCACCCGCACCAACACGAGTCAAGCCGCAACCCGCACCCGCAATACTTAGCCAAGAATCGGTCCACACAACGTTGTCAATCACTCATCACACAAGGAAGCGACCATCCACCGGTCCTCGAACCACACATGGTCCTCAATCTCCCCCTTGATGAGTGCATTGACAACACCCACACGAAAGTAACAAGAGAGAAAAGAAAAAGAAAAGAAACGAACAAAAAGAAACTCCAACAAGCGATCGAAAGCCGAACAAAGGCAAAGAGCAAGATCACTTGAAGAAGACAAGTCTCGAACCCCTTAGGCAAGGGCAACGGCTCGACACATCCGAGACAAAGCAAAGCTCAAGCAAAGAGCACAAACCACCGAATCAAAGCTCGAAAAACCACAAAGGGCTCCCCCTGCACACATGCAAGCTCCCCCTGAACCAATGCACCTCCCCCTGGACGAATGCATGCAAGACACCACTTGAAACAGAGCAGCTGCAACAAAACAGCCCGGACCGGTCAGACCGGTCAACACCACCGGTTAGACCGGTGTGCAACATGTGTACAAAACCAGCACTCACACATGTCGACCGAAGGGACTTCGACCGGTCGGACCGGTGCACAACAGAGCCCGTAAAATGGCTCGAAACCACTCGAAAACCTTCTAAACATGTCCAGCAAGCCATCTCAAGCTCAAACTTCTCCCCCTTGTTGGCAATGCATGAATCAAGCCAAAAATGCAAAACTTTCAACCTAGAGCTTCTCAAATAGACAAAATTCAACAAAGAATGCTACACATGTCCAAATGAGCAAGTTAGATACTCTACGGCTTCGTATCGATCTCAACTACATGATCACCAAGTTTCACAACCATTGGACGAAGCTAAGATGGATTTTGGCAATTTTGCGAAAAACTTTCCTCTCATGAGCAAAGTCCTAAACATGATCAAAGCATATCAAAATGGCAAAGCCACACAAACTTCATGCTAGGACAGCCATTCTAATCATAAGACCATCACAAACACCCACAAGCACCTCATGTCATGTCAAAGCCACCGAGCCATGTGCCTACTTCTATGTATGAGACTTCTCATTGTAGGCATCATGCAACGGGTTAGCACCCAAAGCAAATTAAATTCAGCACATATGACATGGGAGCACATTTCCAAGCATTTTTCATTTCATTTTCAGATTTGTAAATGGTACATGAAATGTCTTTGCGACAAAAAGGAACTTATGCTCCTCCACAAGATAAGTCAAGAGGGCTAAACATTCATGATGGCAAATGAGCCTTTGGCCCCATATGATCAATAAGCTAGCTGTCCAAACACGAATTAAGCATAGCAAGGCCACAAAAACATGTCAAGAGCATGTAAAGGCATTTACACATGAGAGAGCATACATGTGACATTTTTCAAAAGCATAGCTATCAACCATGGATTATTCATCAAGATCATCAAGAGCTAAGCCAAACTAACCGTAGCATACCAAACAAGCTCACAAAGACATATATCTCATTCCATGGTGAACAATGTATATGAGAGAAGCTTTTCCTAACCAATGCATATGATACAAAATGCATGCAATCTAAGATACAAGGATGCCTATACATCATGTTACATATGCCATGCCAAATGCAAGAATTGCACAAAGAAAAGCTATACATAAGCTACCACCGGCTCCTCGAGGGGAGGCAAAACGGGCTCGACACCACCGGCAAAAGAGAGCTCCCACACACCCAACTCAAGAAATCAAACACACACCAAGTTCCCCCCGCAAACGAGTGAAAGTTGCTTGATCTAGGGGTTTGGTGAAAATATCGGCTAGTTGGTCATGTGTGGGTACATGGATCAAAGCTATCTTCCTTTTCTCTATGTTGTCTCTCGAGAAATGATACCTCACTTCTATGTGTTTTGTTTTGAATGGAGCACCGGGTTCTTTGCGACGCTTATGGCACTCGGTGCTATCACATTGAAGTGGGACATGGGTATACTCCTCACCAAAGTCACTCATGGTGTAGATGATCCAAAGGAGCTGAGAGCAACAACTAGCAGCGGCAACATACTCGGCCTCGGTCGTGGATTGAGCAACACTCGACTGCTTGCAGGAAGACCAAGACATCAAAGAAGAACCCAAAAACTGGCAAGTCCCAGAAGTGGACTTCCTATCCAACCGACACCCGGCAAAATCCGCGTCAGAAAAGCCATGAAGCGCCAAAGAGAAAGACGCGGAGTACCAAAGGCCGAAGTCAGGAGTGTGACGCAAGTACCTGAAAATTCTCTTCACCGCTTGCCGATGCGAAGTCCTCGGAGACGCTTGAAAACGAGCGCACAGACACACCGAGAACTGTATGTCCGGCCTCGTCGCCGTCAAGTAGAGGAGTGACCGGATCATGATCCGTACTCCTTCCGGTCCACGTGTTCACCTTCCTCGTCCGCATCAAGAGCCGTAGTCGTACTCATCGGCGTCGTCATAGCCTTGGAGTCCTCCATCTTGAACTTCCTCACAATGTCCTTGGTGTACTTAGCCTCGGTGCACAAATGTTCTTTCCTTTGATTGCTTGATTTGTAGCCCGAGGAAGAACTCGCAACTCACCCATCATGCTCATCTCAAACTCCTCGCTCATGTCATCCGCAAACCTTGCAACAAGAGAGTTAGACGAGCCACCAAAGACAATATCATCCACGTACACCCGCACAATCGGGATATCTCTCGCCCCCCTCGGCAAAAACAAGGTCCGATCGACCTTCCCCATCTCAAAACCTCTCTCAAACAAGAACCCCCTCAACCTCGCCATACCAAGCTCTAGGCGCCCGCTTCAACCCATACGCCGCCTTCCTCAACTTGTACACCCGGTGGGGGTACTTCTCACTCTCAAACCCCGGAGGTCGCCTCACATATACTTCTTCCTCCAAAGACACCATTCAGAAAAGCACTCTTCACATCCATTTGGTGCAACTTGAACCCTTTAGCCACAGAAAAGGCCAGAAGGATCCTAATCGCCTCCAAACGGGCTACGCGAGCAAAGTTCTCCTCGTAGTCTATACCCTCCTTCTGACTGAACCCTTGAGCAACAAGTCTCGACTTGTTCCTCACAACCTCACCCTTCTCTCCCTCTTTGTTTTTCCACACCCACTTTGTACCAATCAGCTTACACCCTGGGGGAGGGTCAACCAACTCCCACACCTGATTCCTCTCAAAGTTCTCCAACTCCTCATGCATCGAATTGACCCAATTGTGATCAGATAGTGCGTGTCCAATGTCTTTGGGCTCAAAAGAAGCAACAAACGCAGCATGAGCGAAATGGGAATTGTTTCGAACCCTCGACCGTGTAGTGCGTTCATTCATGTCGCCGATGATGATCCTCGAGGCTAGATGATCCACTTGAACTCGCCGGGGAGGTTCTCGCCTCGAAGCTACCTCCCCCTCAACATCAGCTTCTCCTCGTTCTTGGTTTGTCGTCGTAGGTGTAGCAGAGGGTCCATCCATCATCGTAGTCGAAGTAATGGGTACATGTTCAGCCGGGGGCACCGCACCGCCATCTTCATCATCACCATGTTCATGCTCCTCCTCCTGAAAGATCTCCTCGCCAAGCTCATCATCACCTGCACACTCAAAGACAAGCTGACTACGTGGCTCTGTCTCGTCGAAGGTAACCTCGCAAGTCTCCACGATTTGGTTAGTTTCAAGATTGAGCACACGATATGCTCTAGAATGAGATGCATAACCAAAGAAAATGCCATCGACAGACTTAGACTCAAACTTATCCAACTTCCTGCCTTTCTTCAGAATGAAACACTTGCAACCAAAGACATGGAAGTGACTCACCTTGGGTGTGCGACCATGCATCAACTCATAGCATGTCTTCTTCTTGTGCACTCGAGGTATATCCCGTTCGACACATAGCACGCGGTATTCACCGCCCTCGGCCCAATACCTCCTCGGAGTCCTATGCTCATCAAGCATCGTCCGAGCCATCTCGCACAAGGTCCCGTTCTTCCTTTCCACAACACCATTCGGGGAGGCGTATACGGACTCGAAAACTGGTGCTCAAGACCCAAGTCATGGCAAAAGGTTTCAAAACAAGAGTTCCTGAATTCCGAGCCATTATCACCGCGGATAGCTCGTATGGCATCTCCGTGCCTCTCGTTCCTCAACCTCAAGACTAGATCTCGAACAAAACCAAACGTCTCCCCCTTATCCTCCGTAAAGAACACCCAAGTATACCGAGAATAGTCGTCCACCACAACAAGGACATACCACTTCCCACCCGCGGATCGCACAAGAGCCGGGCCAACAAGGTCCATATGGAGCAGCTCGCATGGACGCTCAGTCATCACATCGGTGAGAGGCGGGTGAGAAGAGGCCACCATCTTGGCATGCCTACACGGAGCACAAACCAACTCTTTCTCAAGCCTCAATCGTGGCAATCCTCGGACCAAATTGAGTTTACTCAAGCGAGACAAAAGGTCAAAGCTCAAGTGACCCAACTTCCTATGCCACTTCCACAACTCACCCGAAGAACCAGCCAAGAAACAATGCTCCACACCCGAAGACTGAGAAAAATCAGCACGAAACACCTGACCCTCGGGAACGACCATACAAACAAGGTCCCCTCGAGAGTCCACAATCCGAGAACCACCGGCCGAAACAACACCTCAAAGCCCTCATCCAACAACTCGGGACATAGAAAGCAAATTGTACCCCAACGATTGAACAAGAGCAACACGCCTCGCAGTGATCTTGTCACTCACTTTGATCTCACCTTCCGAAAGCACACGCCCACGCCCATTGTCCCCAAAGGTGACGTACCTCTTTGTCACCACCGGACGAGACTTGAGAACCACCCCCCGTCTCCGGTCATATGCCTCGAACAACCGGAGTCAATCAACCAAATGTTCTTCAAGTCTCCCACCGAAATTTAAAAATAGGCACGTGAGCGAACAAACGATTCAAAGATCGGGGTTAGTACCAAAGGAGGAAAACCAAGTGCCGAGCCATTTGCTCGAAAGTGGGGTTAGCACCAACCAAAGCATCTCTCCTACCAAAGCTACCTCCACGAACACCACCACGGTAACCACCCTGAGGGAACCACCCCTCTCTGCCTGGAGGAGGACCAAAACCACGCAAGAAAGCCCGTGGAACGTCCTTCCTCTCCAACTCAAAGCCATGACTCTTCCGATCCCCATATTGAGCACGAGGAGGAGAGCGCCTAGCAAACTGACCACCTGCACCCTTTCCAGCCCAACCACCAGAACCACGACCACCAGAAACAACCCTCGCACCTGTACGAGCTCGAAACCCGAACAGTCCGTTCGTCTGTGCCCGCACCGGTCCGGACCGGTGCCCCACACCGGTCCGACCGGTGTGACCCGGGCAACACCACCGCAGCCTTCTTCTCTCCCCTAGCCCGAACTGTCCTCACACTCGCCTTGCCCCTGGGCATCTGCATACGAGGCTCAAGTACACCATCGGAAGGGTGGTACTTGTCCTTGTTAGCCCACTCCTTTGCCATTCTCTCCTCTCGCTTCCTCTTGAAGCAAAACTCCTCCTTATGACCATCTCTCCCACAATAGCCACAATGGAACCTCACAAGCTTAGGCTTAGGCTTGGGATGTGGCTGCTCACTTGGTTTCTCTCCACTCAAACCCTCCACCGGTTTCTCACCACTAGCCTTCTCACTCTCCTTCCCAAAGAACACTTTCCCCGAAGTGCTCACAAACTTGATAGGCTTTTGTAGGTCATTTGTGGGTGTAGGAAACACGGGTGGAGCCGGGGTTGTGTCTAGTCGATTCCTTAGATGGTTAGGTTTTGGTGGGAAATCATTTTTGTGGTGGGTTTTTGGTGGCTCCGGATATTCTCTCCACTTCCTTCACCAACCTTGTTTGCCCCAAGCCCCTCACCATCTTGCCTCTTAAAGGCCTCGATCATCATCCTCAACCGAGGCTCATGACCGGACAACCAACCCATCAACTTCCTCAAATCATCATTCTCATCCCGCAAACGATCAACATAATGTGCAAGCTCCAAATTTTTCAATGCATGCATTTCACGGGTAGAGCAAGATGTAGGCATGGGTTCCTTCAATTTAGCCTCGAGCGAACTAGTGTAAGCATGCATCTCATCAATCTTAGCATGCAAAACAGGCAAGAAGTGCAAGCACCTAGCAAAGCAGGTCTAGACTTAAGCTCGCCCACTTCAACCCTAAGCACATCTAGTTCCTCACACTTGGAGGCATGCTTCTCCTTAAACAAAGCAAGATCAAGCAAGGAATATGGAGCAATCAAGACAATCATTCTCATCCGAGACAACAGGGCTAGCCTTAAGCGAATCAATCTCAAGCTTGCTATCAAGCACCTGTGTCTCTAGCTCGGCCACTCTAGTCCTAGCATCCTCGAGTGAAGCCCTAAGCTCTTTCCTCATTTTCTTGGCCTCTCTAAGCATGTCATCACGATTATCAAGCAAAGAGCCAAGCCTCTCATTCTCCCGGCGCAAGAAGGGAAGTTCATCACGCACCTCGTCGTCGGACTCGCAGTCCGAGTCGCTTTGTGTGCTCTTCTTGCCGCCGAGCTCGCGCCATGGTGCGAGGCCATCTCTCGTGAAGCGGCCTCACCCCGCTCGGTGTTCTTGGACGACTTCTTGTTCTTGCGGCGATCTCCCTCGTCTTCACTGCTACTCGAGCTCGAGGTGGAGTACGCGGAACTAGAGTCGACGTCGCTCGCTCCAACCATCACTCGGGCCTTGCCTCAGCTCTCCTTCTTCCTCGATTGTCGCTCGTCCTTGTACTTGTTCTTGTGGTTGCTCTTGTGGTCGCGCCTCGAACGGTACTTGCCATCGTTCATCCTCGGCTTGTGCTTGTAGCTGTCCTTGTTCTCGGCCTTCTCCGTGCGGCCGGCGACGAAGTGTCCCGCTTGCCGCACCGGAAGCAAGTCCTCGTGTACCTCCTCATGTTCACGCGGTTCTCGTGCGGCCTCTCGAACCGCCTCGTCAACAAGCGCCGGCTCGTCCTCTCCAAGGTCATCAAACCCCTCATCCGGCATAGACATCAAAGAGGAAAAGGAGAACATCCCGGTGGATGGGTTAGAGTTAGCCTTTCCTTTGGAACCACCAACGAGGGCAAGACTATGGGAATCGGTCGGTCCCTCGAGCTTGGCGATCATGCCCCTATCCACCTCGCCCGACTTGAGCTTCGAGAACAGCTCGTTCACCGTCAGAGTATCATACTTCTCTGACTCGACAATGGCCTCGAACTTTCCGCCCCATATCGTACGATCCAAAGAGTGTAAGAGCTTGACCGCTCTATCATGATCATCGTACCGAAGCACGTCCACATTGGCCCTCATGTTGTTCACAACCACCGTGAACCTCTGAAACAGGGCATCGATGGACTCACCGGGGAGATGAGTGAAGTTCTCGTACTCTCTCCGATAGGTCGCATACATCCGTGCCCTCGAACCTCGGGTGTTCCCAACATGAGCCTCCTTCAACACCGCCCAAATCCTACAAGCCAAGTGCTCGGTGTGCACCCGATCGAACTCGGCCGACACAAAGCACGAAACAAGTAGTCGACCGCCTTATTGTTGGCGTCGAAGCCGTCCCTCGACCCCCGGAGTGAGGAAATCAACCGGGCCGGACATAGCCTCGTGTCCACCGTGACATCCCAAAGGATCTGACCCTTTCCGCGGAGAAAAGCACCCATCCGCTTGCTCCACATCTGGTAGTTCTTGCCATCGAAGTGTGGAGGACCCGAACCCCGTTCCTGGTACGCCATCCTTGGATCTTAGACTGGTTAGAATCAACAAAGAACCGAACCGGCTCTCATACCACTTGAAGGACCGATACGGCGAACCAGAAAGGGGGGGGAGTGAATGGGAGCCGATAAAAATTCTTCTCGAAGGAGATGAAAACTCCAATAAGACGAACGCGGCTTCCAACACACGTCTCCGACTCACTACCAAGGTTGGTCAAGCCCACGTAGCCACTGGAGTGCCACTGGACCTAGGAACCAACACACAACCTTCCGACCCGAGAAACGCAGTGGAAAAACCAAACCTCGAGTCTACAGACCCACACCGGCCGACCGGGTGAGCACCACCGGCCGACCGGTCCCCGTTGGTGAAACCGAGCAACTTCCACTAAGTGGCTCCACACGGCCGACCGGTGAGACACACCGGTCGACCGATGGCAGCCGAAAGCCCCCAAGGCACTAAACAGAGCCAACCGACCACCAAACGAACCCAAACTCGAAACAAAGAAGAACACGGGACAACAACGAACTCACGAAGACGTTCACCCGAGGAAAAACCCACAAGGGCTCGCACCGGTCGACCGGTCAAGAGCACCGGCCGACCGGTGTAGCTCCGGGCGCTCGGGATGAACAGGCACCCGCGGGTCAACTCCCCCAAATCCAAATCTCGATCTCCCGAATCACTCCACGGACTTGAACAAGACTTTGGGAATATCAGGAACACCTCATGAGGAGTCCATAGCCAAGTTTAATCCCACCAAAACTCGTCCAAAAAGGAGGAATCGAAGAAATCCTGCCGAAAGCATTTCCAACCCAAGAACTCAAGAAACCCCAAAATCGAGCACCTTTACTCACGAATTTGGGAGGGGAATCACAGCCCAAAGAACCACGAAGGGTTCCCACAAATTTCCCCCATCAAATCCCCAAGAGAAAGGCCCCGAAAACAACCCAAAGAAATCACGAAGAGAGGGCTCCGAAAATCACCACCAAGAACAACCGGGGAAAACACATCCACACCTTGAGGAACCACGCCGAATCATCTATACATGAAACAAAGGTTCGTACAAGGTCTAGCAAGCCGCCCGATCATCCATCCCTCTCTACAAGATCTCTCCGTGAAGCTCTCTTGCTAGTCCTAGAGAAAACCTAAGGAAAATAGGTGGAAAATAGGAAAACTAATGAGCTAGGGTTCCAAGAGTTGGCTGCCATCCTCTCACCTCTTGGGTTATATGGAGGCAACCAAATGTCTAAAATGCCCTTCTCTACTAACTAGGGATACAAGCCCCTCAAGGGTGGATTTGGAATTCTTGATGTCTTCACCATCGGACGGATGCCCGCGACCACACCTTGCGTAGCCTCGACGCAAGCCATGCGATCCCGACGCGTGTCCTCCGCTTCGAAGATTCCGGATCGCATCGCCGCACACCGGCCGACCGGTCCCCACCGGTCGACCGGCCGGACCCACCGGCCGGACCGGTCCGTCGGTGCCGCCGCACCTCCGTCTTCGGCTCTCCGGCCTTGGCTTTGTGGATCAACCAAGGAACCCCAAGTGATTTTCTCGGTGAACCACCGGAAACCCCGCGAACTCGGTGTAGCCTCCGCCAATCTCCACTCATGACTTGGCTCCCACGTAGTCCCGGCTCGATCTTGGTTTTGAGGCTCAACCAAGAAACCGTCCACGACTTCATCTTGTCGTTCATGCCACCATGCGGCCCGCACTTGACCCCGCTGGCCACCGGGTCCCTCGAACAAAGCCTACTTGTCTTCTCCACACCTGGAGGCCTCACCGGCAATGACCTTTCGCGCTTGTTCTTCACCTGCACCAACACGAGTCAAGCCGCAACCTGCACCTGCAATACTTAGCCAAGAATCAGTCCACACAACGTTGCCAATCACTCATCACACAAGGAAGCGACCATCCACCGGTCGTCGAACCACACATGGTCCTCAAGAACTCAACGACACGACAAATGGACTCTAGGGTTTGGCGTAAAGCCGGTTTGTATTGAGAATGATTACGTATATCTGTTACATACATTCAGGGCTCATATTTATACCCTGCCAAGCACAACCTCGAATGGATTTGTGTTGACGGTGAAAATCCGTCAACCTAGCCATGAGTTTACCTTCGGTGTTGGCATGAGTTTTATACCTTATCCATTGGTACTAACCCCCGTGGTATAACAAGTTCACGTGTGCATGTCGATTTTGGAGTTTAATGTTTATGTGGTGGTTTTAGTGTTGAATGCAAGACTTTCGGGATAAGTTCATTAAGCACCTCATGACAAGACCTTGAAGCCCGATACAAGTCAAGCAATGAAGTGAACATGACTCCAAGAGCCCAAGGACCAAGCCCGAGAAGATGATAAACTCCGAGGACCGAACCGTAAAAGCGTCGAATCTTGCAAGACAAGGAGTTGAGTCCAATCCGGAGAGAAACCGACGTCAAGGGCCCACATGCAAAAGGGGAGAACATCTAAAAGACGTGGGAAGCAACACAGGCGAAGCAAAGCCGCGGGGTGGGCCGACGGGCCGGCCGGCCCACCCCATCGGGGCCCAATCGGCCTCTCCTTTGACCTAATTGCTTCGCACTATAAATAGCCCCCCGACCGAGAGTCACGGGGAACCGAAGTCGCAATCCGCCGCCGAGGAGCAGAGAAGCTTGAGGGACACCAACTTGAAGATGAGGGTCGTGCTAGTTGTCTAGGGTCTCCCTAGCCGACGTGGGAACCTTGCATGGAAGACCACGTCGGAGCTCCAGAGCGAGGATCAAGATCGAGGTAGGATCCCGGTGGTGATCTTGTTCATGTAATCATTCATGGTGAAGTTTGTAAGTGAATCCGATTTCTAGCGATTAAGTGCCTTCTCGATGATTTTGTTTTCTTCTTGGTTTTGCTTCTTCTATCGATCTAGTCTAGTTCGGCTAGATTACTTAGGGTGCTCTTGTAGCCACGGTGGCTAGAGGTGCATACCGGACCGGCCAAGTGATTTCAACTTGTTCTATCGAACTCGCCCTAAGCTCCCCGCATGAATAGGGATACGTTGTGACAACGGGAGTCTCGAAAGGCGGATGTTTTCGGAGTCGGATGGGAAGGCCACGATTTAAAGATGCTTTTAATGAGATTCGCTTTTCTATCTTCATCTATCTTGTTTGGAGCTACAACATAAGCATGATCTAGATTCTCTAGATTGGTTATCTCTTGCTTTCTCTTGTTACCTCTTTAGTAGATTAGATTAGATTCGTTTTCTTTATGAGTTAGTAGATAGATGCAACTTGTCTTCATTAGATAGCTTTACCTTGCTTTACTAGATTGAATCCTTGCGTTGCACATTGTTCCACGGATTCGATACCTTGGGTTCACCACTCGAGGGAAGAAGGGTCCCTTGACTACGACGGAGACTTGTCCGCTTGCAAGTCACAAACGAACTTTGATACAACTATTAACCGTAAACAAGCCCCTTTTTCGGCGCTGTGTTGACGGATAAAAGACGTATCCCTCTACGATCCGCAAGCGTACGGACCCCACACCTTTTTCACCACGGGATTCCCAAGGTTCTTGTCAATCCGCGGAGCAAGGGGATTACAAGCGTTTGATCAACAACGACACACTAGCTACTAAAACTCTAACAACTATTATACTAGAAAAAACAACTAAACTCACTAGAGAGAATGATAAACGATCAAGAGAGAAGACACTCGCCCACGGGTCTACGATACTAGAACATGCAATCGCTTAAAGACATGAAAAACCAATCTAATCTATCGGGGTTGTGACCACGGTTTCGCCCTTTCCCTCCTCTCGTACTGTCACTACGCGAAGGTATTCATGACTAGACCTTTGATGGCCACGGCGTATTGAATGGATCCAAGGAAGCATTGGAGCTCGTACTCCCTCTACGGCATGGTAGCTAACCTTTAAGCATTAAAGTATATTCAACACAAGATGATAGATAGAAAATCCGACAAAGTGCGATTACATCTCACGATCGATTACAACCCATGGACGAATGAGAAGATTACCCCATCAAGGTGCCGATCATGGCACCGTTGATCATGGTTTCCCTTCCGCCGTGTCTTCCTCCTTCTCCACGAGAGGGTGCTTCCTTCGAGGTGGTTGATCTCCGGCCGGAGATCCTCCTCCCTCTCTCTAGCTTGTAGATGGCCTTCTCGGTGCGAATAACTCCTCTCCGTCCGTTGGCGGCGCGTCGGGGGTTTTAGGGTCGAAGATCCTTCGAGGGCAAGGAAAACGGGACCGAACCGGTGCCCGAAGTGGGCCGGGCCGATCCGACCGGGGGCCGGCCGGCCCAGGCCCATTTCGGCCCGGTTCGGTCGCCCTTTTTGCTCCGTGGGTCCTCGTGCACTTATCTACTTCGCCCCCTCCACTTGGATGATTTTGACGCCGTTATCCTCGCGATCAAGATGGAGGCTCTCTTTGCATGAAGTTTGATCTTTTACGCTTCAATCCCCGGGGTGTTCCTCGTAGCACTTCGGTCCTCACCACCATTGGAAGTAATTTCAGCAAGCTCATGAACACGAACAAGACTCCATGAATGCTCCTTCGAACTTATTGCGAATCCGTCCTTTATGTCCATGATTTCCTACATAAACACAACACTTCCAAATGCATGCACAAAGATGAACTTGTTATATGATTAGCGTGCCTAGTGGCGGGTTAGTTCAATAATCAAATCCAAACCAAAGTGTAATGAACATGCTAGGTGCACCAAAATACACCGTCAACATCTCCCCCACACTTAGCTCTTGCTCGTCCTCGAGCAAGCACTCGTAAAAGAACTTCGTCCAAGGAGTGTAATCGTGTATCACTTATCCTTCTTCACAAGTTAGTCAATCCCTTCATCATTAATACATAAACACAAAGTAATGATAATCAAACATAAACATGGGCGTTTAGAACTTTTACCACGTCAAGATTTACCCCACAACTCAAACTCTTCACTCGAAGCTTTCATTTTCAGCCACACTTACTTCTTTGCTTCCATCGGAGGGTTTTTGTGGTTTTCAAAACAAAAATCCCGCAACAAGTATTAGACAAAAACCTTTCTCCAAGCTCTTTCAAGTCACTCATATAAAGTGGCTATCCTAACCAAATTTTATAAAACTCTCACCTCCCATTAATCTCTCATATATCATGTAAAAGTGGAGCTATAGGTAGGGCTAGCGCAATCAACACAAGTATTGTCAAACTAAGAACTTCCTCTAATGGTTGTCTACCTTTCAAAGCCAATGATCATGAGAATTAACCATATGTAGGGATATCAAGGATGAGAAGATTTAGAATGGTGGACATGTGCAAGGGCAAAAGAAAATTGTGACTTCAAGGCACCAATGATGTCCTCGTTGTCGGATTGCACATGGTTGGAAATAGAGTAAAAGTTTCGTCTCACAATCAACGTGACATCCTTCCTTACACTTTATTATTTTTCTTTTCTTTCACTTGATCTATCCCTCTCATATCTTCATTGCTAACTCATCTTTTTTTTTCTTTTCCTTCATTCACATATGATTTTTCTTTTCTTTTTTTTTTTTTTTCTTTTCCATACACATACTTTTTCTCTTTATTTTTCTCTCTCTTGACATCTTTTCAAAGCTTTCAATTCTCCCTTTTCTCACATGCATACAATCTGAATTTTTTTAAATAAACCATGCTAGAGACGAGACGAAACTTTGAAAATAGGTTGTGTTCAAGGAATACGATGTACAAAAGAGATGTATAGGTTTGGGTATGGAATTCGGCGATGTACATGACTTCCGTTGTGAAAGACATGTTACCGAATGAATGACGAGGCTAGCAACAAAAGATAAGCACAAGGACATGATCATTGCTCGAAATTAAAACTCACCAAGAGAGAAGGGTCCTAGCCTAACTCATCGTGCTAATCACACTTATAGTGGAGCGAAAAAAACAACCTTGGCTTTGGATAGGAATTTTTTATACTCTCAACTTGGAAAAAGAGATTTTGCTAACCTTTATTACAAGGGTTTTAATATAATTTTCAGAACTGAAATCCTCCAATTTTTAGCATCGAACATAGCACAACTAGCATGTGAAGCTCAAGATCAAAGTGCGGTATGGGTACTTTAAGTAGTAGCGATTCCACTAAGCACCACGGTAAACGATTTTCAAACCATATACTTGTATTCATATATCAAGAATCGAAGATTAAACAAACAAGTAAATAAAGATAAACAATATATAAAACACAAAGATATATATAAAGACTCTTTTTATTTGGTTTTCTTGACTCAACACTAATTTAAGACACTTGCAAAAATTTAAAACCGACTCGAAAACTAAAAACTCATTAAAACGCTAAGACTCTCACACGAAGATTAAACCGAACCTAAATTTGAAGTTCAAAAGCTAAGGCTAGCGAGCTAGCTCTCCCCCACACTTAAAACATACGACGTCCTCGTCGTATCTTACAAAAACCAAAGGGGAAAACTAGATCTAATGGTATTTCGAGCAAGCCTTGCACCACTTGCCTCTCATGTTTCCAACCATGCCGAAAAGTTTGCGCACGTTACGGTTAAGGAACTTGTAGTCATCTTCAACTACGCGCTCCAAGTCCTCCATACGCTGCTTCATCGCTTCCATGGTTTGAAGACACTCGTCGGCCGACGCGTAGAGAGCCGCGATGGATTGACGGCAAACTCGACAAGACACCGGATGCAATCCGAAGGGGTCGTCGTCGCCATAATCTCCACCGTTGTCACCACCGTCGTCGCCACCTCCATTGTTGTCGCCTTCGCCACCGCCGTTGCCGTCGCCGTTGGGGCCCTCGGGAGTCCTTTCGTAGGGCTGCTCGCCCCAATCATCATCATCTCTACCGGCAGCCGCCCACGAGCTCGGGCTACGATCGTCGGAATAGTCGCTATCCCCATATTCCTTAGGCTCCGGCGACACCTCCTTGTAATCCTTACGCTTGATGCCTTGGAGACGTGCCGACCTTCGAACGGGTGTAGGGACCTTCTCTCCTTTGACGGGGTTGCGAGATGCAAGAGCTCCGGTCGGGACACGTCCTCCGCAACGGATACGTGCGGTCCTCTTGACGGGTAGCTTGACCTCGCATCGCATCGCCTCCTCCATCGATGGCTTCTTGGCTTCTACCTTCAACTCTAAGCTTCTTGGAGGCTCAATGGTCGCTACAAGGGTGCAACACATTGCTTGAAAGGATTGATTCTCGAGCTCCCAATTCGGCCAAATATATAGTCCCGAGAGAAAAGCCCCGGGAACCTTATTTTCCTTTTTTACACTTCCCTTAAAATTTTCCGACCAAACAAGGAAGTCAAAAAGGAGCAATTCGGGCGAAATTCGGGGACATCGGGCGTCGGGCCCCGCCTGGGCCGATCCTATCGGGCCGGCCGGCCCACCCCGCCTCGGGGGCCGGGCCGGTCCGGTTTTTTGCACACCGCCCTATTTTTTTCGTCCTCAGCCCGTGGGAAAAAGTTGGCCCAGTTAATCTTCGCGAAAAACTCCGGAAAGCTAAAAGAAAAATTATTTACGAAGTTGGTGCCTTGTTTTTCGTCCTAGGCGGGACGTTCGGGTTCTTCCTCCATGGTAAAGACGTCAACATGATGAACGGGCACGACATCGGGTTCGTAGTAAACCTTAAGCCGCTGTCCATTCACCACAAATTGATCGCCGTTTATATCCATAATGGTTACCGCTCCGTTGGAGAACACCGAATGCACAACATAAGGTCCGTCCCACTTGCTTTGCAATTTCCCCTTTCCGAAGGTTTTAAACCTCGAATTGTAGAGGAGGACCTTATCTCCTTCTTTGAATTCTTTTTTCTTCAATCTTTTATCATACCACCTTTTGATTCTCTCTTTGTATATGCTTGCGTTTTCATAAGCTTTCAACCTCAACTCCTCTAGCTCGCTTATTTGAATTCTCCGTTTCACCACCGCGGCATCGAGATCAAGGTTCATCTCTTTAATCGCCCAATAGGCTTTATGTTCTAACTCAACCGGAAGGTGGCAGGCTTTTCCATAGACGAATTGATAGGGGGTCATACCTATCGGTGTTTTAAACGCCGTTCGATAAGCCCATAAAGCTCCGTCTAATTTCTTTGACCAATCCTTGCCTCCCTTCTCTATGGTCTTGTTAAGTATGCTTTTTAATTGCCTATTTGACGTCTCCGCTTGTCCGTTGGTTTGTGGGTGATAGGCCGTGGAGACCCTATGCTCAATTCCCAACTTGGACAAGCACTTTTTGAAGTTCTTCCGGTGAAATGAGTTCCTCCATCACTTATCAAGATTCTCGGTGTACCGAAACGGGGAAAAATCACGTTCTTGATCATAGTGATGGACTCCTCCGTGGAAGCTTTACGACATGGTATAGCCTCTACCCACTTGGATACGTAATCGACCATAACAAGTATATACTCGAATCCAAATGAGTTTTTAAAAGGCCCCATGAAGTCTATGCCCCATACATCGAATATGTCGATTTGCAAGTTGTATTTCAAAGGCATAGAATTTCTTTGAGAGATGTTTCCGGTTCTTTGGCATTCGGGGCATGACGCAACATATCTTTTAGTATCTTCATGCATCTCCGGCCAATAGAATCCGCTCGACCATACTTTGGCTTCGGTTCGAAAATGGCTATAGTGCCCACCGTACTCGCCGAGTGGCACTTCCTTAGAATCTCAAGCCTCTCTTCTCTTGGCACACATCTTCTCATCACACCATCATTGCCAAGCTTGAAGAGGTATGGTGCATCCCAAAAATATTTCTTACTTTCAGAAATTATCTTCCTTTGAGTGTTTTTGTCTAGATGATCGAGGGGCATCTTTCGAATCGCTCGAATGATGTCGATCATCCAAGTATCTTTATCAAGCACTCTATAGAGGTGGTCATCTCTCATCTTGTCTTCTATGGGCTCTTTATCATCTTGCCCACGATTCATCCTAGACAAATGATCGGCCACAACATTCTCCACCCCCTTTTTATCACGAATTTCAACATCGAACTCTTGGAGAAGAAGGATCCAACGAATCAAACGAGGTTTAGCTTCCTTCTTAGCCAAGAGATACTTTATAGCCGCGTGATCGGTGTAAACAATGACTTTCGAGTTCACGATGTAGGATCTGAATTTTTCGAAAGCGAATACCACCGCTAGCAATTCTTTTTCCGTAGTAGCGTAATTTAATTGTGCCCCACTAAGAGTTTTGCTAGCGTAGTAAACGGCGTGAACTCGGCCTTCCTTTCGTTGTCCCAAGACCGCGCCTACGGCGTAGTCACTTGCGTCACACATGATCTCGAAAGGTTGGCTCCAATCCGGAGGTTGGATGATGGGAGCACTCACCAACGCATTTTTCAAGGTCCGAAATGCCGCTAGACACTTCTCATCAAAGTTGAAAGCCACATCCTTTTGAAGAAGGTGTGTTAAAGGCTTAGTGATCTTTGAGAAGTCCTTTATAAATCTTCTATAGAATCCGGCATGGCCTAGAAAGCTCCTTAAGGACTTAATATCCGTAGGAGGTGGGAGTTGCTCAACCGTCTCTACCTTAGCCTTGTCCACTTCAATTCCTCTCTCGGATATAACATGTCCGAGCACTATGCCTTGCTTAACCATGAAGTGGCACTTTTCCCAATTTAAAACCAAATCTACCTCCGCACACCTTGTAAGGACCTTTTCTAAGTTTGCTAAGCAATCCATGAACGTCTTCCCGTAAACGGAAAAATCATCCATAAACACTTCAACAATTTCTTCGATGAATTCCGAAAACACGGCCATCATGCAACGTTGAAAAGAGGCCGGAGCGTTGCATAGGCCGAAGGGCATCCTCCTATATGCAAACGTTCCGTAAGGACACGTAAATGTTGTCTTATGTTGATCTTCCGGTGAATGGGAATTTGCATGAACCCCGAGTATCCATCGAGAAAGCAAAAATAAGCGTGGTTTGCTAACCTCTCGAGCATCTCGTCTATGAACGGTAAGGGGAAGTGATCTTTCTTCGTCGCTTTGTTAAGCTTACGGTAATCGATACACATCCGCCACCCGGTCACGGTTCTTTGCGGTATCAATTCGTTCTTCTCATTCTTCACCACGGTCAAACCTCCTTTCTTCGGTACACAATGTACCGGGCTCACCCATTCGCTATGTGGAACCGGGTAGATGATTCCGGCATCAAGTAACTTGATAACCTCTTTCTTTACTACCTCTCGCATGGCATGGGTTAGCCTCCTTTGGTGGTCCACTACAGGCTTACATTGGTCTTCCATTGGTATACGATGAGTGCAAAAGGCTGGGCTAATACCTTTGAGATCGTTAATTGAATATCCAATCACCTTCCTATGTTTTTTTAATAAAATCAGCAACGCTTCATTTTCTTCGGGACTCAGCCTCGTCGCTCACAATGACTCGGATAAGTTTTGTCCGGCCCCAAAAATTCATATTTTAATCCCTTGGGCAAAGGTTTAAGGTCTACTTCGGGCACTTGTGGCTCCTCGGGTTTGATTTCTCCTATGTCTTCGAACTTCTCTTCCTCCACGCTACCATCATGCGGCTCTAAGCCTTTTGTTGCTTCCTCTAGTTCTTCATCTTGTTGATTACTAATTTGATTTTCCATCGCTCTTTGCAGCGGGTCTCTAAGGGTTTCAACAAAACAAAGACTATCTATCTCTTCTATTTCTTCATCTTCGGGAGGAAAAGGAGTAAGGTGTTTAGAAGCACGAAGAAAGTTATATGTGTACTTTGTTCCATTAAGGTTCATTGTTACTTTGCCTTCTCCGGCATCTAACACGGCATCAACCAACTTAAGAAAAGGCCTACCTAAGATTATATGATCAGAATTACTATGGTAAGCATCAATAACAAAGAAATCAGTTGGTATGTAGTTTCTAGAGATTTTTACTTTCATGTTGCAAGCAATACCTAGAGGTTTGATAGTTCTACCATCTCCCATAATTAATTTCGTTGAAGTTGGAGCTAAGTCTAGGTTGTGGTATTGAACTTTATCGTAAATTCTAGAAGATAGAACACTTACTTGGGCTCCGATGTCGCATAAGGCTTTGCATTGAACTCCGTTGATCTCGCAACTCAAGTGCGGCGTCATCTTCTCTTCTTCTTCGGATCCGATCGAATAAATTTCAGCAAGGCGAGCGTATGGTGATGCTTCGGGCTTGATCCCCATGATCCTCTTCACCTCGGCAATATGTTCCGGATCCACCACATCATCTCCAAAGAGCTTTTCAAAAATCTCACCGGTGGTTTCGAGGTCGTATGAATTTTCAGCTTTCCTCTCCGGTGGGAAATCCACTTCCAATGCTCTTGCCATTCCCTTTTGATTAGGGAACGGTCTTCTCTTGTCGAATACTTCTCCGTAATCAATAGGAACCCAATCCATTGGCTCGAACTCCCTTAGTGGCTTCGCGCTTGACATGCTTCTCTTGTTCGTCTCATTTGGTGCGGCGAAGTCGACGTTTGGTGTAGTTCTTGACTTGATGTGTTCTTGTTCAAGCTTCTCCATGATCGGCTCCTCTTTTGTGACTTCCGGGGTTGCCTCTTTAGAAAAATCAGCAAGCTTTTTCTTCCTTGAATTAAATTCCGGCTCTTCCGCAAGTCTTGTTTCCCAATCTCTTCGCATGGCAGCCGCTTTACTAACTTTTTGTAGGAGTTGGGCGGCTTCCGTGAGTGTTTTCTCCATGAGATCCCCACCTGCACACATTTCGACGTGTCGCATGCAACTAGGGGTTAGGGAAAAGAAAAATGTATGCAAGAGTACGTCACCGGTGAAGCCGAGTTTTGGTCCTTGTTCGATTAATTCATTAAACCTATCCCAGGCTTGGTCTATCCCTTCCTCTTCTCCTTGCATGAAAGTGATCACTTGCCTCCTTAGATGTTGAACCTTGCTCATTGGAAAGAACTTCTCGCAAAACTTCTTTGTCAACTTGTTCCAATTGCCTTCAACTTCAAAGGATGCAACCGAATACCATGTCTTTGCTTTGCCGGCAAGTGAGTAGGGAAAGAGATTCCATTTGAACCATTCATCGGGAACTCCTTCTTGACGCACCGTGTTGCATATTGTCGTGAAATCCCTTATGTGTCTATATGGGTTCTCCTCAACCATCCCTTCAAATGGGTTTTCCGCCACCATCTTCATGATCTTGGATTTAATTTCATACTTGGTCGCTTCGAGCTTCGAATCCGACTCTTGTACCTTTATGTCTTCACATCGAGGGCTAGCGTAATCCCTTAATGATTTCTCCGGTTCTTCCACGGGTTGATTAGCGGACTCCATCTAGACAATAAGATAAAAACAAAAACAAAAAAAGAAACAAGTGTTTTTCGATAATAAATGTTAGATTAAGCAAATAAAAGATGAACTAAATATAAAACTAAGTTAGATGCAAATCAAACGATGTAAACTAACTTGCTCCCCGGCAACGGCGCTAGAAAAAGGGGCTTGTTGACGGATAAAATACGTATCCCTCTACGATCCGCAAGCGTACGGACCCCACACCTTTTTCACCACGGGATTCCCAAGGTTCTTGCCAATCCGCGGAGCAAGGGGATTACAAGCGTTTAATCTACAACGACACACTTAGCTACTAAAACCCTAACTACTATTATACTAGAAAAAACAACTAAACTCACTAGAGAGAATGATAAACGATCAAGAGAGAAGACACTCGCCCACGGGTCTACGATACTAGAACATGCAATCGCTTAAAGACATGAAAAACCAATCTAATCTATCGGGGTTGTGACCACGGTTTCGCCCTTTCCCTCCTCTCGTACCGTCACTACGCGAAGGTATTCATGACTAGACCTTTGATGGCCACGGCGTATTGAATGGATCCAAGGAAGCATTGGAGCTCGTACTCCCTCTACGGCATGGTAGCTAACCTTTAAGCATTAAAGTATATTCAACACAAGATGATAGATAGAAAATCCGACAAAGTGCGATTACATCTCACGATCGATTACAACCCATGGACGAATGAG
Source organism: Cenchrus americanus (assembly GCA_947561735.1). Taxonomy (NCBI): domain Eukaryota; kingdom Viridiplantae; phylum Streptophyta; class Magnoliopsida; order Poales; family Poaceae; genus Cenchrus; species Cenchrus americanus. Next base: position 22,069,781 of record OX387241.1, on the reverse strand, counting down.
AAGATTACCCCATCAAGGTGCCGATCATGGCACCGTTGATCATGGTTTCCCTTCCGCCGTGTCTTCCTCCTTCTCCACGAGAGGGTGCTTCCTTCGAGGTGGTTGATCTCCGACCGGAGATCCTCCTCCTCTCTCTCTAGCTTGTAGATGGCCTTCGGTGCGAATAACTCCTCTCCGTCCGTTGGCGGCGCGTCGGGGGTTTTAGGGTCGAAGATCCTTCGAGGGCAAGGAAAACGGGACCGAACCGGTGCCCGAAGGGGGCCGGGCCGATCCGACCGGGCCGGCCGGCCCGGGCCCAGTTTCGGCCCGGTTCGGTCGCCCTTTTTGCTCCGTGGGTCCTCGTGCACTTATCTACTTCGCCCCCTCCACTTGGATGATTTTGACGCCGTTATCCTCGCGATCAAGATGGAGACTCTCTTTGCATGAAGTTTGATCTTTTACGCTTCAATCCCCGGGGGGTGTTCCTCGTAGCACTTCGGTCCTCACCACCATTGGAAGTAATTTCAGCAAGCTCATGAACACGAACAAGACTCCATGAATGCTCCTTTGAACTTATTGCGAATCCGTCCTTTATGTCCATGATTTCCTACATAAACACAACACTTCCAAATGCATGCACAAAGATGAACTTGTTATATGATTAGCGTGCCTAGTGGCGGGTTAGTTCAATAATCAAATCCCCAAAATACACCGTCAACACTGCTAGGTGCACCAAAATACACCGTCAACATCTCCCCCACACTTAGCTCTTGCTGGAGTCTCGAGCAAGTACTCGTAAAAAAAGAACTTCGTCCAAGGTGTGTAATCGTGTATCACTTATCCTTCTTCACAAGTTAGTCAATCCATTCATCTTTAATACATAAACATAAGTAATGATAATCAAACATAAACATGGGCGTTTAGAATTTTTACCACGTCAAGATTTACCCCAACTCAAACTCTTCACTCGAAGCTTTCAACTTGACCATACTTGCTTCTTTGCTTCCATCGGAGGGTTTTACGATTTTCAAAACAAAATTCACCTTTTAACAAGTATTAGACAAAAACCTTTCTCCAAGCTCTCAGATACTCATATGAAGTGGTTATCCTAACCAAATTTTATAATACTCTCACCTCCCATTAATCTCCTACATATATTATGTAAAAGGTGGAGCTATAGGTAGGGCTAGCGCAATCAACACAAATATTGTCAAACTAAGAACTTCCTCTAATGGTTGTCTACCTTTCGAAGCCAATGATCATGAGAATTAACCATATGTAGGGATATCAAGGATGAGAAGATTTAGAATGGTGGACATGTGCAAGGGCAAAAGAAAATTGTGACCACAAGGCACCAATGATGTGTCTGCGTTGTCGGATTGCACATGGTTGGAAATAGAATAAAAGTTTCGTCTCACAATCAACGTGACATCCTTCCTTACACTTTATTATTTTTCTTTTCTTTCACTTGATCCATCCCTCTCATATCTTCATTGCTAACTCATCTTTCTCTCCTTTTTTTCTTTTCTTCTTTCATTCACATATGATTTTTTTTCTTTTTTTTTCTTTCTTTCTTTTCCATACACATACTTTTTTCTCTTTATTTTCTCTCTCTTGACAACTTTTCAAAGCTTTCAATTCTCCCCTTTTCTCACATGCACAATCTGAATTTTTTTAAATAAATCATGCTAGAGACGAGACGAAACTTTGAAAATAGGTTAATGTTCAAGAATACGATGTTCAAAAGAGATGTATAGGGTTGGGTATGGAATCCGGTGATATATACATGACTTTCGTTATGAAAGTCATGAGCGGAAAATAAATGACGGAGCTAGCAACAAAAGATAAGCACAAGGACATGATCATTGCTTGAAATTAAAACTCACCAAGAAGAGATTCCTAGCCTAACTCATCGTGCTAATCACACTTATGGTGGAGCGAAAAAACAAACTTGGCTTTGGATAGGAATTTTTTCACTCTCCAACTTGGAAAAAGACGTTTTGCTAACCTTTATTACAAGGGTTTTAAGATAATTTTCAAGAACTGAAATCCTCCAGTTTTTTAGCATCGAACATAGCACAACTAGCATGTGAGCTCAAGATCGAGAGTGCGGTATGGGTACTTTAAGTAGTAGCGATTCCACTAAGCACCACGATACTTCAAACCACATACTTGTGTTCATATATCAAGAATCGAAGATTAGACAAACAAGTAAATAAAGATAAACAATACATAAAGCAAAGATATATATATAAGACTCTTTTTATTTGGTTTTCTTGACTCAACACTAATTTAAGACGCTTGTAAAATTTAAAAACGAGACTCGAAAACTAAAGACTCATTAAAACGCTAAGACTCTCACACGAGAAAATTAAAACCGAACCTAAACTTGAAGTTCAAAAGCTAAGGCTAGCGAGAGCTGGCTCTCCCCCACCGCAAAACATACGGCGTCTCGTCGTATCTTACAAAAACCAAAGGAGAAAACTAGATCTAATGGTACTTCGAGCAAGCTTTGCTGCACTTGCCTCTCATGTTTCCAACCATGCCGAAAAGTTTGCGCACGTTACGGTTAAGGAACTTGTAGTCATCTTCAACTACGCGCTCCAAGTCACCCATACGGCAGCTACATCGCTTCCATGGTTTGAAGACATTCGTCGACGCGTAGAAGACGCTGCGATGGATTGACGGCAAACTCGACGGCTGCCGGATGCAATCCGAAGGGGTCGTCGTCGCCTGTCTCTCGTTGTCACCACCGTCGTCGCTACCTCCACATTGTTGTCGCCTTCGCCACCGCCGTTGCCGTCGCCGTTGGGGCCCTCGGGAGTCCTTTCGTGGGGGTACCGCTCGCCCCAATCGTCATTGTCTCTCGGCGGCGCCACGGAAAGCTCGGAGCTGCGATCGTCGGAGTAGTCGCTATCCCCATAATCCTTAGGCTCCGGCGACATCTCCTTGTAATCCTTCCGCTTGATGCCTTGGAGACGTACGCAGGCAACGGACGGGTGTGGGGACCTTCTCTCCTTTGACGGGGTTGCGAGATGCAAGAGCTCGGTCGGGACACGTCCTCCGCAACGGATACGTGCGGTCCTCTTGACGGGTAGCTTGACCTCCGCATCGCATCGCCTCCTCCATCGATGGCTTCTTGGCTTCTACCTTCAACTCTAAGCTTTTTGGAGGCTCAATGGGCGCTACAAGGGGTGCAACACATTGCTTGAAAGGTTTGATTCTCGAGCTCCCCGATTCGGCCAAATATATAGTCTGAGAAAAAGCCACGGGAACCTTATTTTCCTTTTTTACACTTCCCTTAAAATTTTCGACCAAACAAGGAAGTCGAAAAGGAGCGAGTTTTAGGCGAGGAAGTCGGGGACATCGGGCGTCGGGCCCCACAGGCGTCCGGCCCAGGCCGGCCGGCCCACCCTGCCTCCGGGGGCGGGCCGGTCCGGTTTTTGCACACCGCCTATTTTTTTTCGTCCTCGGCCCATGGGAAAAAGTTGGCCCGGTAAATCTTCGCGAAAAACTCCGGAGAACTAAAAGAAAAATTATTTACGAGAAGTTGGTGCCTTGTTTTTCGTCTCTTAGGCGGGACGTTCGGGCTCTTCCTCCATGGTAGAAACGTCAACATGATGAACGGGCACGACATCGGGTTCGTAGTAAACCTTAAGCCGCTGTCATTCACCACAAATTGATGCCGTTTATATCCATAATGGTTACCACTCCGTTGGAGAACATAGAATGCACAACATAAGGTCCGTCCCCTTGCTTTGCAATTTTCCCTTCCAGAAGGTTTTAAACCTCGAATTGTGAGGGGACCTTATCTCCTTCTTTGAATTCTTTTTTCTTCAATCTTTTATCATACCACCTTTTGATTCTCTCTTTGTATATGCTTGCGTTTTCATAAGCTTTCAACCTCAACTCCTCTAGCTCGCTTATTTGAATCCTTCGTTTCACCACGCGGCATCGAGATCAGGTTCATCTCTTTAATCGCCCAATAGGCTTTATGTTCTAACTCGACCGGAAGGTGGCAAGCTTTTCCATGAAGCGAATTGATAAGGGGTCATACCTATCGGTGTTTTAAACGCCGTTCGATAAGCCCATAAAGCTCCGTCTAATTTATTTGACCAATCCTTGCCTCCCTTCTCTATGGTCTTGTTAAGTATGCTTTTTAATTGCCTGTTGACGTCTGCGCTTGTCCGTTGGTTTGTGGGTGATAGGCCGTGGAGACCCTATGCTCGATTTAGCTTGGACAAGCACTTTTGAAGTTCTTCCGGTGAAATGAGTTCCTCCATCACTTGTAAGATTCTCGGTCAATAGAAACGCGGGGAAAAATCACGTTCTTGATCATAGTGATGGACTCCTCCCGTGGAAGCTTTACGACATGGTATAGCCTCTACCCACTTGGATACATAATCAACCATGACTAGGATGTACTCGAATCCAAATGAGTTTTTTAAAAGGCCCCATGAAGTCTATGCCCCATACATCGAATATGTCGATTTGCAAGTTGTATTTCAAAGGCATAGAATTTCTTTGAGAGATGTTCCGGTTCTTTGGCATTCGGGGCATGACGCAACATATCTTTTAGTATCTTCATGCATCTCGGCCAATAGAATCCGCTCGACCATACTTTTGCTTCGGTTCGAAAATGGCTATAGTGTCCACCGTGCCTACGCAGTGGCACTTCCTTAGAATCTCAACCCTCTCTTCCCTTGGCACACATCTTCTCATTACTCCATCATTGCCAAGTTTGAAGAGGTATGGTGCATCCCAAAAATATTTCTTACTTTCAAGGAATTATCTTCCTTTGAGTGTTTTATCTAGATGATCGAGGGGCATCTTTCGAATTGCTCGAATGATGTCGATCATCCAAGTATCTTTATCAAGCACTCTATAGAGGTGGTCATCTCTCATCTTATCTTCTGGGCTCTTTATCATCTTGTCCACGATTCATTCTAGACAAATTATCGGCCACAACATTCTCCACCCCCGCTTTTATCACGAATTTCAACATCAAACTCTTGGAGAAGAAGGATCCAACGAATCAAACGTGGTTTAGCTTCCTTCTTAGCAGAATGCTATGGCTGCGTGATCGGTGTAAACAATGACTTTCGAGTTCACGATGTAGGATCTGAATTTTCGACGAATACCACGTAGCAACTCTTTTTCATTAGTGGCGTAATTTAATTGTGCCCCACTAAGAGTTTTGCTAGCGTAATGACGTGAACTCGGCCTTCCTTTCTTTGTCCCAAGACCCGCGCCTACCGGCGTAGTCACTTGCGTCACACATGATCTCGAAAGGTTGGCTCCAATCGGAGGTTGGATGATGGGAGCACTCACCAACGCATTTTCAGGTCGGAATGCCGCTAGACACTTCTCGTCAAAGTCGAAAGCCACATCTTTTTGAAGAAGGTGCGTTAAAGGCTTAGTGATCTTTGAGAAGTCTTATAAATCTTCTATAGAATCCGGCATGGCCTAGAAAGCTCCTTAAGGACTTAATATCCGTAGGAGGTGGGAGTTGCTCAACCGTCTCTTACCTTAGCCTTGTCCACTTCAATTCCTCTCTCGGATATAACATGTCAAGGCACTATGCCTTGCTTAACCATGAAGTGGCACTTTTCCCAATTTAAAACCAAATATACCTCCGCACACCTTGTAAGGGACCTTTCCTAAGTTTGCTAAGCAATCCATGAACGTCTTCCGTAAACGGAAAAATCATCCATAAACACTTCAACAATTTCTTCGATGAATTAGAAAAACGGCCATCATGCAACGTTGAAAAAGAGCCGGAGCGTTGCCGCAGACGAAGGGCATCTCCCTATATGCAAACGTTCCGTAAGGACTCACCTGGCTAAATGTTGTCTTATGTTGATCTTCGGGTGAATAGAATTTGCATGAACCCCGAGTATCCATCGAGAAAGCAAAAATAAAAAAGCGTGGTTTGCTAACCTCTCGAGCATCTCGTCTATGAACGGTAGGGGAAGTGATCTTTCTTCGTCGCTTTGTTAAGCTTACGGTAATCAATACACATCCGCCACCGATCACGGTTCTTTGCGGTATCAATTCGTTCTTCTCATTCTTCACCACGGTCAAACCTCCTTTCTTCGGTACACAATGTCTGGGGCTCTCGTCGCTATGTGGGCAAGATTGGGCTCCGGCATCAAGTAACTTGATAACCTCTTTCTTTACTACCTCTCGCATGGCATGGGTTAGCCTCCTTTGATGGTCTACTACAGGCTTACATTGGTCTTCCATTGGTATACGATGAGTGCAAAAGTTTGAGCTGGCCACCTTTGAGATATTTGATTGAATATCCAATCACCTTCCTATGTTTTTTTAATAAAATCAGCAACACTTCATTCCCAGAAACAATAATCCGCTCACAATAGTGTTGGATGGGTTTTGTGCGGCCCCAAAAATTCATATTTTAATCCCTTGGGCAAGGTTTAAGGTCTACTTCGGGCACTTGTGGCTCCTCGGGTTTGATTTCTCCTATGTCTTCGAACTTCTCTTCCTCCACGCTACCATCATGCGGCTCTAAGCCTTTGTTGCTTCCTCTAGTTCTTCATCTTATTTGATTACTAATTTGATTTTCAACGCTCTTTGCAGCGGGTCTCTAAGGGTTTCAACAAAACAAAGATTATCTATCTCTTCTATTTCTTCATCTTCGGGAGAAGGAGTAAGGTGCTTAGAAGCACGAAGAAAGTTATATGTGTACTTTGTTCCATTAAGGTTCATTGTTACTTTGCCTTCTCCCAGGCATCTAACACGGCATCAACCAACTTAAGAAAGGCCTACCTAAGATTATATGATCAGAATTACTATGGTAAGCATCAATAACAAAGAAATCGGTTGGTATGTAGTTTCTAGAGATTTTTACTTTCATGTTGCAAGCAATACCTAGAGGTTTGATAGTTCTACCATCTCCCATAATTAATTTCGTTGATGTTGGAGCTAAGTCTAGGTTGTGGTATTGAACTTTATCGTAAATTTTTAGAAGATAGAACACTTACTTGGGCTCCGATGTCGCATAAAGCTTTGCATTGAACTCCGTTGATCTCGCAACTCAAGTGCGGCGTCATCTTCTCTTCTTCTTCGGATCCGATCGAATAAATTTCAACAAGGCGAGGCGTATGGTGATGGCGGGCTTGATCTCCACATGATCCTCTTCACTTCGGCAATATGTTCGAGGTCCACCACGTCATCTCCAAGAGCTTTTCAAAAATCTCACCGATGGTTTCGAGGTCGTATGAATTTTAGAGCTTTCCTCTCCGTTGAAATCCACTTCCAATGCTCTCGCCATTCCCTTTTGATTGAGGAACGGTCTCCTCTTGTCGAATACTTCTCGGCAATCAATAGGAACCCAATCCGATGGCTCGAACTCCCTTAGTGGCTTCGCGCCCGGCATGCTTCTCTTGTTCGTCTCATTTGGTGCGACGAAGTCGCGTTTGGTGTAGTTCTTGACTTGATGTGTTCTTGTTCCAAGCTTTTCCATGATCGGCTCCTCTTTTGTGACTTCGGGGTTGCCTCTTTAGAAAAATCAGCAAGCTTTTTTCTTCCTTGAATTGAATTCCGGCTCTTCGCAAGTCTTGTTTCCCAATCTCTTCGCATGGCAGCCGCTTTACTAACTTTTTGTAGAAGTTGGGCGGCTTCGTGAGTGTTTTCTCCATGAGATCCCCACGCACACATTTCGACGTGTCGCATGCAACTAGGGGTTAGGGGAAGAAAAATGTATGCAAGAGTACGTCATGGGAGTGAAGCCGAGTTTTGGTCCTTGTTCGATTAATTCATTAAACCTTTCCCGAGCCTTGGTCTATCCCTTCCTCTTCTCCTTGCATGAAATTGATCACTTGCCTCCTTAGATGTTGAACACTTACTCATTGGAAAGAACTTCCGCAAAACTTCTTAATCAACATTCCAATTGCCTTCAACTTCAAAGGGCATAGAATACCATGTCTTTGCTTCTTAAAGCAAGTGAGTAGGAAAGAGATTCCATTTGAACCATTCATCGGGAACTCCTTCTTGACGCACCGTGTTGCATATTGTCGTGAAATCCCTTATATGTACATACGGGTTCTCAAGTAATCATCCCTTCAAATGGGTTTTACGCCACCATCTTCACTTGATCTTGGATTTAATTTCATACTTGGTCGCTTCGAGCTTCGATCCGACTCTTGTGCCTTTATGTCTTCACATCGAGGGCTAAACGTAATCCCTTAATGATTTCTCCGGTTCTTCCACGGGTTGATTAACGAACTCTATCTAGACGATAAGATAAAAACAAAAACAAAAAAGAAACAAGTGTTTTTCGATAATAAATGTTAGATATAGCGAATAAAAAGACACGCCAAATATAAAACTAAGTTAGATGCAAATCAAACGATGTAAACTAACTTGCTCCCCGACAACGGCGCCGGAAAAAGGGGCTTGTTGACGGATAAAGGCGTATCCCTCTACGATCCGCAAGCGTACGGACCCCACACCTTTTTCACCACGGATTCCCCAGACGCCTTTCTTGTCAATCCGCGGAGCAAGGGGATTACAAGCGTTCGATCAACAACGACACACTAGCTACTAAACCCTAACTACTATTATACTAGAAAACCTTAACTACACTAGAGAGAATGGTAAACGATCAAGAGAAGACACTCGCCCACGGGTCTACGATACTAGAGCATGCAATCGCTTAAAGACATGAAAACCAATCTAATCTATCGGGGTTGTGACCACGGTTTCGCCCTTTCCCTCCTCTCGTCTTGTCACTACGCGAAGGTATTCATGACTAGACCTTTGATGGCCACGGCGTGATGAATGGATCCAAGGAAGCATTGGAGCTCTTACTCCCTCTACGGCACGGTTGCAAGCCTTAAGCATTAAAGTATGTTCAACACAAGATGATAGATAAGATAATCCAGGCAAAGTGCGATTACATCTCAATATCGATTACAACCCATGGACGAATGAGAAGATTACCCCATCAAGGTGCTGATCATGGCACGGGTCGATCATGGTTTCCCACTAAGCCCGGTGACTTCCTCCTTCTCCCACGAGAGAGGGTGCTTCCTTCGAGGTGGTTGATCTCCGACGGAGATCCTCCTCCCTCTCTCTCTAGCTTGTGGATGGCCTTCGTGCGAATAAACTCCTCTGTGCGGTTGGCGGCGCGTCGGGGGTTTAGGGTCGAAGATCCTTCGAGGGGGGCAAGGAAAGCCAAGGGACCGGCCCCAGTGCCGGGGGTGGGGTACGGGCCGATCCGGCGGGCCGGCCGGCCAGGGAGCCCGATTTCGGCCCGGTTCGGTCGCCCTTTTTGCTCGTGGGTCCTCGTGCACTTATCTACTTTGCCCCTTCCACTTGGATGATTTTGACGGTATCCTGTGATCCAAGATGGAGACTCTCTTTGCATGAAGTTTGATCTTTTACGCTTCAATCCCGAGGGGTGTTCCTCGTAGCACTTCGGTCCTCACCACCATTGGAAGTAATTTCATGAGCTCATGTAGACACGAACAAGACTCCATAACAGATGCTCCTTTGAACTTATTGCAAATCCGTCCTTTATGTCCATGATTTCCTACATAAACACAACACTTCCAAATGCATGCACAAAGATGAACTTGTTATATGATTAGTGTGCCTGGTAGCCGGGTTAGTTCAATAATCGAATCCAACCAAAGTGTAATGAACATGCTAGGTGCACCAAAATACACCGTCAACACTTGTGTACAAATGTCTACATCTCTCACATAGTTTCCTAGAATGTTCGCTTGAACATTGAAGTTGTCCACACTTTGCAACATGTTCGAACTCATATGCATTTGAAAATGTAACAAAACCTTGTGTTCACCTTAAGATTACGAAATGTAAAGATCCATCACTAATGGTTGTGTAAAACAAATATTATTTGTATGTTATACTTACAAAGAACAAAATAAGGCATATAAACATCACTCAACAAACGAGAATGCACACTAAACAATGAAATTAATGAATAGATGGTGATTTTAGAAAAATTTAGAAAAAGTGTCAAATTTGGGTTAAAGAAACGACGAAGAAATACTTGACACAACATTTGGTTGCGGATTAAAAGGAGAAATGGGAGGCTTGTTCTTCATTTGAATAGAAGCTGGCCCCCACGGTAATTTGAATAGAACAAAGGAGGAAGCGAGAGGGCACCATGACATCCCGATAAATCAAATCCGTTTTATAATATCTAATAATTTACATTCAAGATAGATAATGTTCATGTTGATGCTAGCCTACATCCCCATGTTCATCCTGGCGGCGGCGTACTCCACGGCGGGGGCGGAGTCCCCACGCGTCCGGTCGAACTCATAGCGGATGTGACACTCGACGGCTAGCATTGGTGGATGATCTCTTTGGTATCCGGCTTGTAGCACCTACATCCTGCTTCCCAAATGCGGATGTGGGTAATGCAGACGGGCTGCAGCGGAATGTCATCGTCGTCGTCCGTCATCAAGCAATTACAACCACACAATGTTGTCGAGATCCTGCTTGACGGAGTAGCGCAGCCGCCGCGAGGTTGTGGTTCTTCCCGCGGCCGTCGGGGGCGACGGGCCGTCTACCGATTTCCTGGAGTAGTGCCACGGCTTTGAGTCCGGCCAGGGTTGCAACGTCCTTCCGGCATCGCGACAAAGTACTTGGCCTTGGAGTCTTCGACGAGCGGCGGCATCTCGGGTAGGCTTCGGACCCTTATCGGGGTTCCCGCGCCTCATCAACCTCACCATCTCCTCGAAGCACAATGCCTCACGGATGATTGGCCTCACGAAGCACCGCTCAAAGCACGACCGGGCTTATAGCGATTCTTGCATGCCTCGCGAAGATCATGCGGCGACACGTGCGGTGGCCCCATCGGAGTTGCGGATGCGCGGAAGGTGCCGCCAGTTATTGCGAAGGTTTAGAAAATGGAAAGCGACCACATCATTGATGGAGTGGATGATGAACTTGGTGAGAAGTTCATCGCGTAGCCGACACATCAAGCACACCGCGGCGGCCATCAAGGAGAATGGACGAAATAGCACAACGACGGGGTTTGGAATTTGAATGGGACGAGGGTTAAAGTTGGTGGCGACGAGGGATGAAGTTGGCAAGGAGGATTGAAGTTGAAGAGGGATGTGTGGACGAGGAGCGTCCCGAGTGGTCGGTGGATGACGCTCCTTCGTGATAGTGATTGACAACGGGTGTTTTAGTGCGCAGTGTAGGCCGCGGCCTAGTTCGTGTTGTTGGGGTGAAGAACGGCGCGAAAGGTCTTCGCCCTTGAGGGGCCTCCGGGAGATGGAGAGACAAGTAGGCTCGGTTCGAGGGACCCGGTGGACAACGGATCGGGGTGCGGGCCACATGGTGGCGACACAAGCAAGACGAAGTCATGGACAAGTGAGCTTGCACCGGTGGCGGTCAAGTCAAGTGGTTTGGCGGGTGGCCGGACCGGGCACGCGGGGTTTGGTGGTTTGCCCACAAAACCATCGGCGGACGGTTTCTTGGTTTGGGCCTCAAAACCAAGTCCGAGGGCCCAACACGACGGAGACGGGATCCGGCGTGTCGGGAAGCTTCGAGGCGGAGGACACGCGGCGGGATCACATGGCTTGCGTCGGGAGGACGCGGGGTGCGGCAAAGGCGTGGCCGTCCGATGGCAAGACCCACAAACATTACCAAAATGCCCCTACGTGGGTTGTATCGCCGTAGTGTAGTTAGGGGTAGTCGAGTCATTTACCACTCCGGCGGGACCTCGATATATAAGCCTGGAGTGTGTGTTGATGGCGCTCTCTCTCGGCGACTTAGGGTTTCATTTCCCCCCTTCTCTTTCTCATTTTCGTAGCTATTTTCCTTCCTATTTTCTCTAGTCTAGCATGAGAGCTTCATGAGAGATTTGTTGAGAGGGATGGATGCTAGGGCGGCATGCTAGACCTTGTGAATCTTTCCGGTTTGTATAGAAGATTCGGGGTTGTTTTTCGTGGCTTTTTGTGCTTATTTTCGTGCCTTTGTTCCCGGTGTGATTCCGCGGATTTGAGTGAGTTTCTTCCGGATTTCTTTGAGGGAAACATGGATAGATGTCTTGTGCATCTTTGTGCTTGATCTTGTGCCCTCAAACGCCGGAAACTACTTCGATTCATGATTTTTCGTTCGGTGCTCTAGGTTTTGGTGGTGCTCAAAGGATTCGCGATTCCCGGTGATTTAGGGAGTTAGGAGGCAAGATTTTTGGGCTATAGCATCCTTGTGTGACGCTTTTTCAAGTACCCAAACCCTTGTCTCCACATCTTCAACCGTTTGGGAAATCCGATGATGATTTGGGGGAGTTGACTTTTGAGGTCGGGCATTTTTCTCGTTCGTCCGAGCCTCGCGGACGGTCCGCGGCCTCCCGGGCGGACGGTCCGCGCCGCTCGAGTTCGTCCCGAGTTCTTCGTGTTCTTGCTCGTCCTTTGTTTTGATCCGTGTGATTTTGGTTTTTGGTTGGACGAAGTTTCGGACGGTCCGCGGTGTCGGGCGGACGGTCCGCGGGTGCTTGGCGGACGGTCCGCGTGCTCCCCGCGGACGGTCCGTGGCACGAGGGTGTCTTTGGGTCGTTCCGTGTAAATTAACGGACGGTCCGCGGCTAAGGGCCGGACGGTCGCGGCCGGGTGCGGACGGCCCACGATACCCGGCCGGACGGTCCGCGCGGCTCTTGCGGACGGTCCGCCCCCCCCGCGCGGGACGGTCCGCCGCAGCGTCGTGTGCCTTACTTCTTGGTTCGATTCCTTCCTCCCTTTCTAGTGCTTCCGCGTGTGCTTTGAGGAATCGTTCCTAAGGCTAGAGGTTGATCCATAACCTCGTGGTCTTGGCGATTGGTGCGTGATTCGATTCATCGCTTGTGTGTGACCGGGTTTTGAGTAGGACATAGGCCGGGTTCTTTGGGAAGAATTTTTACCGCTCCTATTCACTCCCCCCCCTCTCTAGTCGCCATCTGATCCTTCAATTGGTATCGTAGCTTGGTGCCGGATTCTTTGCGACTTTGACAAGTCTCGAATCCTAAGATGGCGTACGTTGAGCGGGGCGGTCCGCCGCACTTCGATGGCAAGGGTTACCACAAGTGGGCGGCTCGTATGATGATTTTTCTTCGAGGAAAGTCGTTGGATTTTATTGTGCTTGACAAGACCTATGCTATTCCGGCCAACATTCATACTCTTATGGTGACCGATGCCGATGCCAAGGCCAAGTATGAGGCTAATGCAAAAGCCGTTGATCACTTGTGCCGAGCTTGTGTGATCCGCAGTTTGAGCGTGTTCGCCATTTGAATCTTGCTTGGCAAATTTGGGATAAGTTGTTGGTTGCTCACGGTGGTGATAACCATGTGAAGGCTCGCCCTTTGTCTCTTACCGGATGCAATATGAGAATTTCACTCCACTTCCTAAGTGAGGACATTGATGCGATGTTTCGCAGGTTCACCGCCATCGTGAACAACATGAAGGCTAATGTTGAGGATTTTTCGTACTCCGAGCATGATCGGACTTTGAAGCTCTTGCATGTCTTGGACCCAAATGTTTGGGGTGCTAAGGTTGAGGCCATCAAGGAGTCCGGGGAATTATTTGACTATTGAGTTAGATGACCTCTTTTCTAAGCTCAAGTCGGCCGAGGTTGACAGGAAGTTGCTATCCAAGCATGAGGGCTCGACCGACCATAGTCTTGCTCTTGTGGGAGGATCAAAGGGCAAATCTAACCCTTCCCGTCGAGGTTTTCTTTGTCCTCTCTTATGTCCATTCCGGATGAGGAGTTTGATGTGCCGGGCGAGGAGGAGCCGGCCTTGCTCTCAAGAAGATTTGAACGACTACACGAGAGTCTGAGGAACGCAAGGCGGAGCTCGGGGACGTGCTACAAGTGTGGCAAGCGTGGCCACTTCATTGCCGAGTGCCGGAAGCGGGAGGAGAACAAGTACAAGGTGAACGAGTACAAGGCGCACCCGAGGCGTGAAGACAAGTACTCCTCCAAGGGCAAGCACTTCAACAAGTCCAAGAGCAAGGACAAGGACAAGCGGCGACCGAGCAAGAGCGCCTACAAGAAGAACAAGGCAAGAGCGATGGTGGCCGGTGCGAGCGACGTCGACTCAAGCTCAAGCGAGGAGCGATCAAGCTCAAGCGGCGAAGATGAAGACGCCGGGAGGCGGAGCGCGGTGGCAAGAAGAGTGCAAGCCGGAACCTCGGCCGGGCCGAGCCGTGTGGCGCTTGAGGGCTTTTGTGGCATGGCCCATAGCTCGAGCAAGAAGAAGAGTGTGAAGGAGGACGGCGACTCCGACTCGGAGGATGAGGTAAACCGTGATCCCGACTCTTTGCTTGCCGAGATTGCTAGGTTGAATGGTTTGCTTGATAACCGTGATAGTGTGCCGAGAGATGCCAAAAAGATGAGGAAAGATCTTAGGGCTCGCCTTGAGAATGCTAGTGAGAAAGTAGGAGAGTTAGAGTCAAAATTGCTTGAATTGAAACTTGAGAATGACTCTTTGAAACTTGCTCCTACTTCTCCTGATGATGTTGAATGTGTTGAATGTGATGCTTGGTTGAATGAGATCAAAATGCTTAATGAGAAGAATGCTTCTATTTTGGCTCAACTAGATGCTCTTAGGACCGAACATGATGAGCTTAAGGCTAGACCTACTTTGCTTGGTGCTTGCAAATCATGTCCTACTATGCATGCTAAGCTTGTCGATGCTCGTTCTACCATTAGTTCTTTGGAAGCATCTTTGAAATCTCCCGTCGCAAATGCATGTTCTAGCCGTGATGAAGTCACTTTGCGTAATCTTGAGCTTACTTCCGGTTGGATGTCATCTATGAGGAGAATGACTATTTGAGGAAAGTGTTGGGTTGGTTGTCCGGGCAGGAACCTCAATTGAAAATCATGATTGAGGAGTTCAAGAGGGTTGATGGTCGTGGTTTGGGGTTTGAGAAGTTGGGTGAGAAAGTGGGAGAGTACAAAGTGGGGAGAGTGTGTACGAGAAGTGTGTTGAGTCTAACCCCGGGTTTGAGGTGATCGGAGAGATCCAAGTCCCACTCCCAAAAGCACCCAAGAACTCTTTTACACCAAAGCCCAACCATCTTTGCAACAAGCTTGACACAACCCAAGATCCACCCAAATTCCCACCTAAGACAAATGATTTCCAGAAACCAGTGAAGTTTGTGGGTGAGAAGGGTGAGAAGCCTAGAGAGAAGCCGAGCCAAAACCAAAACCCATCCCCTTCAGGTGTGAGTATTGTGGCAAGGAGAGGCATCTTGCAGAGTTTTGCTACAAGAGGAAGAGGGATGAGAGGCTTGCTAGGGAGCAAGCAAACCAAGACAGGTATCGCCAGCCTCGCGGTATTCCTGAGCCTAGAGTGCCACTTCCACGGGGTGTGGGAAGTGTGAGGAGTGTTGGCAGGTTCCCACAGAGAGGTGGTGGTGAGAGGTTTGTCGGGAGAGATGATGGTGTGCGTCCGGGTGAGAGGTTTGGCTCGGGCTCGTGGTGGTTTTGTCTTTGGACGTCCTCCTACTCGTCCTCGTACGGGTTTAGGGGAGATGATCGCAGCTTTGGGTTCCAGAGGAACTACGGACCACGTTTTCCCCCTCGTGGTGCTCGTACTCCTCCCATGGGACATGGGAAGTTCGGTGGCAAGGGAGTGATGTTTGCTAACCCCTCTTTTGAGCAGATGGCTCGACACTGGTTTAACTTTCTTTGTGCTAACCCCAGTGTCGAGTCGCTAGCTCATTCTCGTTCTTGTTTCCCGATTTGCGGGCGGGGAGGCTTGGAGAACATTTGGTTGATCGACTCCGGGTGTTCTCGACACATGACCGGAGATAAGAAGTGGTTCTCCAGCCTCACCCCAGTGAAGGAAAAGATGTACATCACATTTGGGGACAATGGACGAGGTAGGGTGCTTTCAGAGGGTGTTGTGCATGTGAGTGACAAGGTAACGTTGAAGAGAGTGGCTCTTGTGAAGTCTTTGGGATTTAATTTGCTTTCGGTTTCTCAGTTGCTTGATGAGGGTTTTGAGGTGCGTTTTAAGTCCGGGCGAGTCTCGTTTGCTTGATTCTCAAGGTGAACTTGTCTGTATGATCATCCCCGAGGGTCAGATTTTCAGGGCTGATTTCTCTCGTTCTTTGGGTCCTGCTTGCTGTTTGATGGCCGGTCCTTCTTCTGATTTGTGGAAATGGCATAGGCGGTTGGGACACTTGAGCTTTGATTTGGTTTCCCGCTTGAGTGGTCTTGACCTCGGTCCGAGGATTGCCGAAGTTGAAGTTTGAAAAGGATTTGGTTTGTGCTCCTTGTAGGCATGGTAAGATGGTAGCCACTCCCCATCCACCCCCGACCGATGTCATGACCGAGCGTCCGACGGAGCCGTTGCATATGGACCTTGTTGGGCCGCTCGAGTTCGCTCGGTGGGTGGGAAGTGGTATGTCCTTGTTGTGGTGGACGATTACTCTCGCTATGCCCGGGTGTTCTTCTTGGAGGATAAGAGTGAGACTTTTGGTTTTGTTCGAGATCCGATCGTGAGGTTGAAAAACGAGAGGCACGGGAATGCTATTCGAGCTATCCGCGCGGTGATAATGGCTCCGAGTTCAAGAACTCTCGTTTTGATGCCTTTTGTCGTGATCTAGGTCTTGAACATCGGTATTCGACCCCTTATGTGCCCCCTCAAAATGGAGTCGTGGAAAGGAAAAATCGTACTCTTTGTGAGATGGCTAGGACGATGCTCGATGAGCACGGGACTCCTAGGAGGTTTTGGGCCGAGGCGGTCAATACAGACTTGTCATGTTTCAAATCGGATTTTATTGAGAGCTTTCAAGAAGAAGACCCGTTATGAGCTTATGCATGGTCGGGCACCCAAAGTGAGTCATTTCCGAGTTTTTGGTCGCAAGTGTTTTATTTTGAAAAAGGGAAAACTCGACAAGTTTGAGGCTAGGTCTAGTGATGGTATTTTCTTTGGATATGCTAACCACTCTAGAGCCTATAGGGTGCTTAACCTTGAGACTAACAAAATCATGGAGACTTGCGAGGTGACCTTTGACGAGACAATGCCATGTACCTCTCTTGGCTTTGAATGTGCGGGTGATGAAGAGATGGCCGAGGACCTCTTTGAAGAGGAGAAAGATGAAGCCGGAGATGATGATGGGGAGAACCATGCGCCCGAAGCCGAGCATGTACCCACTACTTCCCCTACGACTACTTTGGAGCATGGACCGTCTACTTCATGGACGACGACGGTGCAACAAGAGGACCAAAGCGAGAGAAGCTGAAGTTGAGGGGGAGGTAATCTCGAGGCGTGAGGCTCCCCCGGCGGATTCAAGAAGTGCATCCCCCGTCGAAGATCATTGGAGACATCAATGAACGCACTACACGGTCGAGGTCCGGGAATTCCTCTCATTTTGCTCATGCTTCGCTTTTGTTGCTACTTTTGAGCCCAAGGACATTGGACATGCTTTATCCGATGCAAACCGGGTCAATTCTATGCATGAGGAGTTGGAAAACTTTGAGAGGAACCGGTGTGTGGGAGTTAGTTGAACCACCTCCAAATTGCCATCCCATAGGAACCAAGTGGGTTTGGAAGAACAAAGAGGGAGAGAATGGGATGGTTGTGAGGAACAAGTCCGGACTTGTTGCTCGGGGGTTTAGTCGAAGGAGGGGATCGACTATGAGGAGACCTTTGCTCCCGTGGCCCGTCTTGAGGCAATTCGGATCCTTCTAGCCTTTGCCGTGGCTAAAGGGTTCAAGTTGTTTCGGATGGACGTGAAGAGTGCTTTTCCGAATGGGGTCATAGAGGAGGAGGTGTATGTGAAGCGACCACACGGGTTTGAGAGCGAGTTGTACCCACACGGGGTATACGGGTTGAAAAGGGCTCGTATGGGTTGAAACGAGCGCCCCGTGCTTGGTATGGGAGATTGAGAGGTTTTCTTTTGAGCAGAGGGTTTGTGATGGGTACCGTGGATAGAACCTTGTTTCTCCTCAAGCATGGAAATGACTTGCTGATTGTTCAGATTTACGTGGATGATATTGTCTTTGGTGGCTCGTCCCATAATCTTGTTGCCAAGTTTGCGGATGAGATGAGCGAGGAGTTCGAGATGAGCATGATGGGCGAGTTGCGGTATTTTCTCGGGCCGCGAGATCAAGCAAGTGAAGGATGGTACATTTGTGCACCAAACCAAGTACACGAAAGACATGCCGAGGAAGTTCCGGATGCAAGATGTGAAGCCGATGTCGACTCCCATGGGGGAGTACGGCCACTTTGGATGCCGATGAGGACGGAGAACCGGTGGACCGGGCGGGAGTACGGGAGCATGATCGGCTCCCTCCTCTACTTGACGGCGACGAGGCCGGACATACGGTTCGGCCGTGTGTCCGTGCGCTCATTTTCGAGGCTTCGCCGAGGACATCACATCGACAAAGCCGTCAAGAGGATTTTCGTGTACCTACGTCCGCCCCTTGGTCTTGGCCTTTGGTATTCTTCCTCCTCGACTCGTCTCTTCATGGTTTTTCCGATGCGGATTTTCTTCGGTTGTCGAGTCGAGAGGAAGTCTACTTCGGCACTTGTCGGTTTCTTGGTTCTTCGTTGGTCTCATGGTCTTCCCGCAGCGGCCTAGTGTAGCTCGGTCTACCACGGAGGCGGAGTATGTTGCCGCCGCGAGTTGTTGTTCCCGACTGTCGTGGATTTCATACACTTTAAGAGACTTTGGTGAGGAGTGCACCCGGATCCCACTTCTTTGTGATAGCACCGTGCCATAAGCGTAGCCAAAAATCCCAGTGCTTCACTCCGGAACCAAACATATAGAGGTGAGGTATCATTTCCCGAGGGACAATGTGGAGAAAGGAACCATTGTTTTGAGCCATGTCCCTACCCAAGATCGCCTAGCCGATATCTTTACAAAGCCTCTCGACCAAGCTACATTTGTGCGCTTGCGGGGGGAACTTGGGGTTTGTTGCCCTTTCTAGTTGATTCTTGGGAGATTTCCTTTTTGTACCATATGTATCATACCATGTTTATTTTGATGTGTATACATGCTTTGCTTGATGTATAAACCATGGTAGGATAGCCATCTTGTCATATATCATGTTGCATTTGTGTCATATTGCATTTTAGGATGATGAGCTTCTTTCATATGCCATATTTGAGTCTCTTTGGCTATTTGTGAGATATTGGTTATATGTGTGGAGAAATGGTGATGTGAGGCTATGCTCTTGGAATATTTGAGATATATGTGTGGTGAGATAGCCCCTTTTGAGATAAATGCTTAACTTGACTAATTTTTGATGAAATATGCTCCACTCGTGTGTAGTTGTGTATCCATGTCACAGTTTGGTCTAAATATGCTTTTCATGCTTAGATTGTGCTTGGATGCCCTGTTCTTGCATTTGGGCCAAAGGCCGGATATCATTGTGAATGTTTAGCCTATGTTGCATTCATGGGGGAGCATAAGCTTCTTTTTGCCGCAAAGGCACTTCATGTACCATGAAATGAATTAATCTTGAAAAGAAGTGCATAATGCTTGAAAAATGCTCCATCCATCATGTCTATGTTTAAAATGTCTTATCTTTCACATATGGGTGCAAAACATGTTGCATGATGTTCACCAGTGGAGAAGTCTCCCCGAAGTGGACACATGGCTCATGAGCTTTGACATGACATGCTTTGCTTTATGGGTGTTTGCCATGATCTTTTGCTGAGAATTTGATATCCTTGTATGATCTTTGAGTAATATGCATGTTTGTGGCTCAAGTGTGACATGGATAGGCTTTTACATGTGAAGCGAGTCTTCTTTTGGTAAAATCGCTTAAATCTGAAAATTTTGCTTTGTCACATGCTTGTATTTTCATATATTACTTGTGGCAATGCTTTGACTATGCTATGATTCATGTGTGTGATCTTTGTCTCATCTTTAGCCTTTGACACTAGATTTGGCCTATTTGAGAAGCTCATGTAGATGTTTATATGCTTTGCTTTGCATTTCGCATTTTCACCTTGATTCATACATTGTCAACAAGGGGGAGAAAAGGTGAGCTTAATGAAAATTCAGAAAAAGGTGAGCTGAAATTTGGAAGTATGCATCCACATGTTCAGGGGGAGGCATTTGTTCGGGGGGAGCTTTCTTGCTTGTTTTCGGTGTGGATTTTGTGCTTTGCTTGGCTTGTGACCTTTCTTCGCCTTTCTTCGGTTTTGGTCATGAATTGAGCTTCTTTGTTTTTCTTTCTTCTTTCTTTTCTCTTTTACTCGAATTTCATTTCGCGTTGTGTGTTGTCAATGCACTCATCAAGGGGGAGATTGTGGACCGGGAGCGTCCCGGTGGTCGGTGGATGACCGCTCCTTAGTGATGAGTGATTGACAACGGTGTTGGACCGACTCTTGGCTTAGTGCGCGAGTGTAGGCCGCGGCCTAGTTCGTGTTGTTGGAGGGTGAAGAACAAGGGCGCGAAAGGTCTTCGGCCTTGAGGGGCCTCCGGGAGATGGAGAGACAAGTAGGCTCGGTTCGAGGGACCCGGTGGACGAGCGGGATCGGGTGCGGGCCACATGGTGGCGACACAAGCAAGACGAAGTCATGGACAAGTGAGCGGTGCACGGTGGCGGTCAAGTCAAGTGGTTTGGCGGGAGGCCGGACCGGGCACGCGGGGTTTGGTGGTTTGCCCACAAAACCATCGGCGGACGGTTTCTTGGTTTGGGCCTCAAAACCAAGTCCGAGGGCCCAACACGACGGAAACGGGATCCGGCGTGTCGGGAAGCTTCGAGGCGGAGGACACGCGGCGGGATCACATGGCTTGCGTCGGGGAGGACGCGGGGTGCGGCAAAGGCGTGGCCGTCCGATGGCAAGACCCACAAACATTACCAAAATGCCCCTACGTGGGTTGTATCGCCGTAGTGTAGTTAGGGGTAGTCGAGTCATTTACCACTCCGGCGGGACCGATATATAAGCCCGGAGTGTGTGTTGATGGCGCTCTCTCTCGGCGACTTAGGGTTTCATTTCCCCCCTTCTCTTTCTCATTTTCGTAGCTATTTTCCTTCCTATTTTCTCTAGGCTAGCATGAGAGCTTCATGAGAGATTTGTTGAGAGGGATGGATGCTAGGGCGGCATGCTAGACCTTGTGAATCTTTCCTGGTTTGTATAGAAGATTCGGGGTTGTTTTTCGTGGCTTTTTGTGCTTATTTTCGTGCCTTTGTTCCCGGTGTGATTCCGCGGATTTGAGTGAGTTTCTTCCCGGATTTCTTTGAGGGAAACATGGATAGATGTCTTGTGCATCTTTGTGCTTGATCTTGTGCCCTCAAACGCCGGAAACTACTTCGATTCGTGATTTTTCGTTCGGTGCTCTAGGTTTTGGTGGTGCTCAAAGGATTCGCGATTCCCGGTGATTTAGGGAGTTAGGAGGCAAGATTTTTGGGCTATAGCATCCTTGTGTGACGCTTTTCAAGTACCCAAACCCTTGTCTCCACAAAGCTTCAACCGTTTGGGAAATCCGATGATGATTTGGGGGAGTTGACTTTCGAGGTCGGGCATTTTTCTCGTTTCTCGTCCGAGCCTCGCGGACGGTCCGCGGCCTCCCGGCGGACGGTCCGCGCCGCTCGAGTTCGTCCCGAGTTCTTCGTGTTCTTGCTCGTCCTTTGTTTCGATCCGTTGTGATTTTGGTTTTTGGTTGGACGAAGTTTCGGACGGTCCGCGGTGTCGGGCGGACGGTCCGCGGGTGCTTGGCGGACGGTCCGCGTGCTCCCCGCGGACGGTCCGTGGCACGAGGGTGTCTTTGGGTCGTTTCGTGTAAATTAACGGACGGTCCGCGGCTAAGGCCGGACGGTCCGCGGCCGGGTGCGGACGGTCCGCGATACCCGGCCGGACGGTCCGCGCGGCTCTTGCGGACGGTCCGCCCCCTCGCGCGCGGACGGTCCGCCGCAGCCCGTGTGCCTTACTTCTTGGTTCGATTCCTTCCTCCCTTTCTAGTGCTTCCGCGTGTGCTCTGAGGAATCGTTCCTAAGGCTAGAGGTTGATCCATAACCTCGTGGTCTTGGCGATTGGTGCGTGATTCGATTCATCGCTTGTGTGTGACCGGGTTTTGAGTAGGACATAGGCCGGGTTCTTTGGGAAGAATTTTTACCGGCTCCTATTCACTCCCCCCTCTCTAGTCGCCATCCGATCCTTCGGAGAATAGGGGTACCAGCAGCCAAGTCCTCAGCCATTACAATGTGGTTCAGGGTTGGCTCATTGGCTTTGCCACAAAAGATGAATCTGCATAGCCACATGTTCAGAAAAGCTCTGTATTCAACATCAGACAAAGGGACGTCAGACATATAGTTTTGGATATATTTCTTATATCCAACTCCTATTCTCACTCCCGTTTGCTCGGAGACATTGGCCCATGGCCAAAAAGAAAGGCATTGTCGTCGTTCGACCAAAAATGGCAGGCTGCAATCAGAAGGTCTTGATTTTGGGGTGTCTCAGCCAAAGATAATTCCAAACAATGAGCAATGCGAAGGCTGTCCCAATTGCTTGTCTTGATGTTGTCATCATCAAGCATCCTCTTGTACCAGTTTCTCCAACCTGCAATTGGGGGCAGGGGCCAGTTCTTGAAAGCATCCTGCCATTCATGGGGTTTCGACAGTGCTGCCTTGAAAGGGATCCTCTGGGATTCGGCTGCAATGAATTTAGAAGGGTCGGAGATTCCCACAGGCCCGAGGAAATAAGATGTTGATTGGTCCTCGACGGGAATCAAAATTTCGGCGGCTAGAGCCTATCAAGAACAAGAGAGGGCAGAAGGAAAATTTTGAGATGAAATTCGAGAAAAGTAATGACGAATGGGCCTTAGGATGATGATATTTACCTGAAGAGCCTGGTCTTGGTTCGCCATTTGAAGATTTGAGCTTGAAAGATTGATGAACTAGGGTTTGGATCTGGGCGAAAACTCCAACGGTTTGAAGGAGGAAAGAACGGGTGTTGAATGGATTCGGCCTGGAGACGTTGAGCATTTATGGTCAATTCCGGAATAAAATCACCTTTTATCCCGTAATTGAAGGGGTATATGTTAACACCAAAAATTGGTACAGGAAAGAGACTGACTTGTGGGCTGAGTTTGGTAAGAAAACACCATTCGGTGGGAAATTTTTCCTCAAAGCGCTCGGTAAAGATGCCTGCGGTCGGGAGCACGCCATCATTCGGTAAAAGGGCTGTTTCGCACTTGAAAGAGGAAGCATTCGGGAATACGTGATGATGTGGCCTGAATGTAAACAAGGGACGAATTGATGACGGGTGCAAGACGGACATTGGCGTCGGGGCATTAATTTAGGCAGTAAATGTTGTAATCGTGATCGACTAGGAATCATGTTAGGACAAGGGTATAAATATAAACCCTTAATGTTTGTAATAGGGATCGAACAATTTCACAACAAACCGGCCCCGTGCCAACTTTCGAGTCCTTTAGTTGAGTCGTCGAGTTCTTTGAGAGGAGCCATCGATCCGTCGACCTCCGTAAGTACCGGCAACCTTGTATCATGTCTAGTATCATGCGGTGGATTTAGACCGTGATGCAAGTAGTCTTGTTACCATGCTGAGTATCATGCGGTGGATTTAAGCTTGGTTCAAGAGGGTTTCTTGTTAGATCATGAGCCATGCGGTAGGCTAAGATCTAGCTTAGAGCTAGTTATCGGCTCTATTAGATTTGGCAAGATCTAATAGATTCATTAAGTTATCATGTGTTGCTATGAATTTAGCTCTTATGTTTAATTCATGTAACACTCTTATTGCCCAATTTAGGTTGATTAAATTCGGCTTTATCTTGTTTACGATCCATGTGATACATGTTCAAATCCTTAACTCGATGTGGCGCATGGATCACGTGCTCTTTAATAGCCGAATTTGAACCAATCTAGATTGCTACGTGTTGCGGGTTCAAGCGTGTTGACCTAGCATAGTTTGTTCCTTCTCCACGGAACCCGAATCGGCTGTACATCTGTATTCGGCAACTCTGCCACGAGCGAAACATGTCCATAAGCTTGTTTTAAATAATGTATGCTTTTAGCCTTCCATGATTAGATTGTATCATGCGGTGGATTGATCTTTTCTTGGTTTGTGGTATGGTTTCAAACAAGTCGTATCATGCGGTGGATTAACTTGTCTGGTGTCACGCTTGATGGGTTTAAAAGTACCTAGACATGCGGTAGACTAGTACTTTTGGCCTATGCATGCATGTTTACTACAAATTTATAATCATGCTTCACCCTTATTTATTTTATTGTGATTTATCCTTGATAATCGGTCATGGTCATGTGTTATAATGTTGTTTAGATAAAAGATCGATCTATCATCATGCTTACGTCATGCATTCAGCTATATCTTGTTTACACGTTTTAAAGCTCCTGAATGATATTAAGATTGCCGACAGATAGCTTACTATAGCTATATGTCTTTTTGATTGGCTTTGAGGCCATAAATACGAAACTGTCTGGCACCACCCGACAAGTTCCAGGTTTTATCTAATTGTTTTCATCCTTTGTCAGTTTTAGGGAAAATTGACTGGCATGCTTCGGATTCGGCCACGTGTGTTAAGCCAGCTTTGTTCGGCTTGCTGTGTGCTTGGCGTGAGGTGCTGATTTTACATCAATAGAAGTGTTGTGTTTATGTAGGAAAACATGGACATAAAGGAAGGATTCACAACAGGTTCAAAGGAGCAATTATGGAGTCTTGTTCGTGTTCATGAGCTTGATGGAATCACTTCCAATGGTGGCAAGGACCAAAGTGTTATGAAGGAACACCCCCGAGGATTGAAGCGTAAAAGACCGGACTTCATGCAAGGAGAACCTCCATCTTGGACGTGAGGATGACATCGTCAAAATAGTGCAAGTGGAGGGGGAAAAGTACATAAATGCATGAGGACCCACGGGAGCGAAGGGGCGACCGAACCGTCCAGGGATGGGCCGGTCGACCGGCCTGGCCCAGTTCCGGGGTTGGTTTGGCCCCCCTTTGCTTGCACCCGAAGGATCTTTAATCCTAAGTCTGTGGAGGCGCCACCATTCGCAATACGGAGAGCCATTCGCACCGAGAGGCCATCCACAAGCTAGAGAGAAAGGAGGGAGATCTTCGGAGGAGGATAGACCGACTCGAAGGAAGCACCCACGAGTGGAGAAGAAGGAAGACACCATCAGAAGTGTCACCATGATCAACGGTACCATGTCTAGCACCTTGATGGGGTAATCTTCTCATTTGTCTGTTGACGGTGAATTTCCGTCAACCTAGCTATAAGTTTACCTTTAATGTTGGTATTGATTTAATATTCTAACCACTGGAACTAACCCCCTGTATATAACAAGTTCACTCTTGCATGTCGATTTTGGGGTTCATTGTTTACGCAGGAAATCTACGCTAAATAGGAGACTTTCGTGATAAGTTCACCAAGCACTTTGGAAGAAGATCATGAAGCCCGACAAGAGTCAAGACACGCAATGAACATGACTCCAAATGACCCGAGGACCGAAGTGTCAACATGCAAGTCTTCAGGGACTCAACCGGAAAATGTGGGCCGAAGCTTGCATAGCAAGGATTCAAGCCTTAACCGTGAAGGAAATGACGTCAAAGGCCCACATGCAAGTGCACACAAATAAGGAATCATGCAAGAAGCAACCGGGGAGGAAACCGGGCTGAACCAGGCCGAAATGGGTTTGGGTCCACCGGCCTGGGCCGACCAGCCCAGCCCACTCCGAGCCCGGTTCAGCGCCCCCTTTTGCCCTAGGTGCTTGTCTATTTATTGCCTCTGCCTCCGCCGGCCGCCACATCCATCCATTCATCAGAGAGTCGCCGAGACGAAGGAGAAGCACCGGGAGGAAGCCGACGGCCGCCGCAAGTCCTCGAGATGCCTAGGAGATGGCTTAGGCCATGCCCTAGCCGCCATGGTTGGCCCTACATGGTAAAGCCATGGTGGAGTTTCGGAGCCGCGACTTGAATTCGTCAAGTCATTTGTACCTTCAACATTCGGTGATGTAACCATATCTTGTCATACTTTGATCTACTACGAGTTATGCTTATTCATATGTGTAGCTACCATATGCCTTTAGTAGGATTAGATCGAATCATGGTGATTAGTCTTGTCTTGGGATACACCGTAGTAGTGCACGGACCGAGGTTTATCGCTCAGTGTTGAATATCCTTGCGTAGTGACAGTACGGTGGAGGAGAAAGAGGCGAGTGAACGTGCATCGGACCACTCCATATCGAGTTACTCCATATTTAGTGTAATTCTTATCATAGTATAGTTTTATATTGGTTTGTCACCTTGGCCGGAACGGCAACAAAAAGACAATAGGCTAGGTTTACCTTTCGTTTGCTTACCTTTATGGCTAGGTGGATGTGATCCATACATCCATTCGTGTTTGTATGTTACCTTTATGCAATCAATGCTTCACATAGGATTACACCGGTAGGTTAGATAGAGAACCTTAGTGGTTTGCTTCCGATCCTTGGATTGACAAATCTAGGGAGGACCCTCCTTGGTGAAAATGGCACCAAGTCACTCGTAGGCTTGCGGTGAACTTGAGCACGGTTTTACACCGTCAACAAGCTCCTTTTTCTGGCGTCGTTGCCGGGGATCGGCAACTCGAACCCTTGGGCGATCCATCTATCTCTTTGACTAACCCTAATTTTTATTATTTCATACATGCTTGCTTTCTTGCTTGTGTCCTTGAAAGTAGGTGAAAAGCTAGACACAAGACGTTCGAGAAATTCACAATCCACTCAGACAAGATGATGACTACATCAAGATTCACTCTTTAGTGGTAGGTGCTAACTTTTGTTAATGTCCCATCATCCTCTATTGAGTCCACACCCTACACAAGTGATGTTAAACAAGGTATGTCAATGTGTCAATTAAAGTTTTAAGACTAATGTTTTGTGGAGGTTTGTTTGTCCAATCAATATGTGTTGGAAACAATCACGTTGCGGAAGAAGTACCTGTCACTTTAGCTAAAGCAAAATCATGAAGAAGACACACCATTGCCATCATGCTACTAGCTGGTCCAACAATTGTTATGACTTAAAGCCAAAGGAGACGCGATGTAACGCCCCGAAGACCACAAGATCAAGGTCGTCAACATATTCGGATCAATTCACAAGAAGTTTCTATTCCCATCAATTTCTGCACAACCTCAAGGGAGAACAACAGGATATCTTTGGATATTTAGAAGCCCCATTAAGTTACGCTTCCAACGAATCAAGAATCAAGTCAATCAGAGGTTCCTACAAGCGGGTATGGCCGAATTACCGAAGGTTGCACGTTCTGAAATTTTCTGGACAGCATGCAAGAGCGGAAACAAAATGGCCATAGCTCCCTCATTTGGGCTCCGATTAAGATGAATTAGTACCCGTTGAAAAGGTAATTTTATAAAGTTTTCAATGGAACAATATTTTTGTATATGTTCTGTTATGTACATAGGGGAAAATCCATGAAAAAGAGGCAGCAGAACACGGTGAGAACAAGATAGTGGAGATGAGGACGACTACAACGAAGATGAGCATGGGCAATACTTCCAATAGACCGCACGAGATGAAATTCAGAAGTTTGGAACAAAACAAAGACCTCAATAGCATTGGCAAAGAAGGCACAAGTTGGCAACATCCGACGCTAGGAGATGTTAGAAGAAAATCACGATGGATTACACACAAATGATGGCATCCAATGGCGCGGATACTCTGGACTCTCGCACCAAAGATCATGGAGTTACATGAAGATATTTGAGACATGTGTGAAGTCCCTCAAATGAAGATTGAGTCCACAAAAGGCAACCTTGATGATGTGTGGCCCGAACGAAGGAATTGCGAAAAGACGATACAAGCCATCGATCATTGAAGATTATTTGCTTTCAACTCTGAGAGACCACTCACGATGAAAAGCTCGAAGGCCAAGGTACAAATAAACCTCTCAAGATACTTTTGGAGCTGATAATATTCCTTTGATATATCTATAATTCATATCCAATAGTGAGGTTGATTCAATTCTATGCCTTGTTCTTATGATAATCATGATAGGCTAGAATTTCTTAAGAGTGATAAAGAAGCTTTGTTGTGCTTAAAATTTGTTACATGCCTAATGAACCTTTGCCTAATGAGAGCTTAGTGCTGAGTAGGAAAACTTATGTTATAATTATTCACAACTTACTTTGTCATAAATTGTGGTTATGGAAGCGTTTGTTTGCAATATGATTTGTAAATCTTGGACTTGCTTTGTGCTCGGTCAAGCTAGTGACCTTAAACGAGCAAATTGTGGGAGAAATCCCAAGTTTCACTAACCATGCAGGGCATTAAATATAAATTAAGAGGAGAGAATCATACCCAAAGGAATTGCAAACCCGTGCATCACCGTCACCGAACCTCAAAAACGGACGTTGCTATTTTCATCAATTTTGAGGACCTGGTCAGACATGTTCAAGGAATAAAAAGTTGAAAATCTGAAGCTCCATCAAGTGCCAGTTCCAACGCATCCAAGATCGATGAATTTGAAGACCCGTACAAGGAGATATGGCAAAAACATTGAGCGATGTGCAGTCTGAATTCAGCTTTGGACAGATTGCAGCGCCGGAGTAGAACGGACATAACTCACTCGATTGGAGTCCGTTGGGGGTGAATAAATACTTGATGGAAAGACAATTTCATGCGCCATGCATGGAAGCTATTGTTTCTACATGGTCTGATCTGGACAGAGAGGAAAATTTGTGAAAGAAGAGGCAGTGATAAAGTGCGGTGGAGAAGGTGATGTTGATGATGCAATGAGACGATTGGGCAAGCCTCTCATCGAGCATAAGTGATCGTGTGAAGCATGGAGAGTGGATCAAGGCTGCATGAACACCTTCAAATCTTGCATGAAGGATCATGGCTCTGCAACAACAAGAAGGTATGTGAGAAAGTCGAGCTCTATGACTTTAAATGAAGCGCTTTGCGGGAGGCAACCCGGTTCTTATTTATATATATACATGATCGTCTACATTGTGCTCTTTAATCAAACCGTCAAGTAACATTGTACCATTGCTCTAATAAAAACCACAACATCATGTTGTATGATCTAATTGCTATTGAGGGAGCGCTTTGTTATTTGATCTCAAAAACCTTGTAGACTTTTTTGTGTGCCTATTAGAGTTTAGAGTCTTTTTCTTTTGTGTCTTTTTAGAGAGATATATGAAGTTGGCACCATCCTTTGATTCTAAACCTGTGGCTAGTTAATTTAGGCTAACTTTTGTTTTTCCTTTAGACAACCTCCGTATCATGTTTTTTGTTCATCCATGTTATGTTGCATTGCATGTTGTGTTGATCTAACTCTTCGTCAATCAACCTAGGCCTTCCCATAGCCCCCACCAAAAACCATAGCCAATAGAGGTAGGATTGATTGTGTTGACCGTTTGCCGTTCGGATTGAACAAGTCTATCTCTTTCCTCTCTTCTAACTAAAAACTTTGACTAGCCTCCCCTTAAAACCCTTAGAAAAATTTCCCCTACCTATAGCCTTTCAAGAACTCACATGGATTTGAGCATATCCTAGTCATGGTTGATCATGTATCCAAGTGGGTAGAGGCCATGCCATGTCGTAAAGCTTCCACGGAGGAGTCCATTGCCATGATCAAGAGCATGATTTTTCCTCGTTTAGGTACTCCGAGAATCTTGATAAGTGATGGAGGAACTCACTTCACCAGGAAGAATTTCAAAAAGTGCTTGTCCAAGTTGGGAATTGAATATAGGGTCTCTACGGCCTATCATCCACAAACCAACGGACAAGCGGAAACATTGAATAGGGAATTAAAGAGCATCCTCAACAAAACCATAGAGAAAGGAGGCAAAGATTGGTCGAACAAATTAGATGGAGCTTTGTGGGCATATCAAACGACGTTCAAGACACTGATAGGTATAACCCCTTATCAATTCGTCTATGGAAAGGCTTGCTACCTTTCGGTTGAGTTGGAACATAAAGCCTATTGGGCGATCAAAGAGATGAACCTCGATCTTGATGCCGCTGTGGTAAAGCGAAAAATACAAATAAGCGAGCTAGAGGAGATGAGGTTGAAGGCATATGAAAATGCAAGCATATACAAAGAGAGGATTAAAAGGTGGTATGACAAAAGGTTGAAGAAGAAAGAATTTAAAGAAGGAGATAATGTCCTCCTCTACAATTCGAGGTTTAAAACCTTCAGAAAGGGGAAATTGCAAAGCAAGTGGGATGGACCTTATGTTGTTCATTCGGTACTCTCCAACGGAGCGGTAACCATCATGGACGTGAAAGGTGATCAATTCATGGTGAATGGTCAACGGCTTAAGGTTTACTATGAACATGACGTTGTGCCCCTTCACCATATTGACGTCTTCACCATAGAAGAAGAGCCGGAACGTCTAGCCTAGGACGTAAAACAAGGTGTGGATTTTTGTAAATAGTTTTTTTTATTTTTCTGGAGTTTCTCGCGAAGTTTTACCAGGACATCTTTTTCTTATGGGCTAAAAATGCGAAATAAAGGGGGTACACGGGAAACCGGACCAAACCGGCCCGCGAAGCAAGGTGGGCTGGCTGGGTCGATCCGACCGGCCCAGGGGGCCCGGCGGCGGTTCGCCCCCGGTTTTTCCCTGGGACGTGCCTTTTCGACTTCCTTCTTTGGTCAGAAAATTTTAAGGGAAGTTTGAAAAAGGAAAATGTGGTTTCTAGAGTATTCCTTTTCGGACTATTTAATTGGCCGAATTGGGAGCTCGGGAATCCATCCCATCTCGCATTCTCTTGCACCCACGTAGCAACCATGATGTCCCCGAAGAGCGTAGAGTTGAAGCAAGGCGCCGAGGAGCCATCGATGGAGGAGGTGAAGTGATGCGAGCTCAAGCTACCCTTGGAGATCAAGAGGACCGCCCGTATCCGTTGTGGAGGGCGTGTCCCGACCGGAGCTATCGCATCTCGCTACCCCATCAAGGAGGATAAGGTCCCTACTCCCGTTCAAAGGTCGGCGCGCATCTGAGGCATGATGAGGAAGGATTACAAGGAGGTGTCACCCGAGCCTAAAGACTATGGGGGGGGAGCGACTATTCCGATGATCATAGCCTGAGCTCATGGGTAGCCGCCGGAAGAGAAGACAATGACTTGTACTATTGGGAAGAGGTGCCCAAGGAGAAGACTCCCGAAGGCCCCAACGGCGACGGCAACGACGACGGAGATGATGGTGGCGATGACGGCGACGACGACGGTGGAGACCCTAGCGATGACAACCCTTTCGGGATGCATCCGATGTGTTGTGCAGCTTGTCGTCACTCCATCTCGGAGCTCTACGCATCGGTCGACGAGTGTTTCCAGGCCATGGAGGCGATGAGGCAGCGCATGGAGGATTTGGAACGCGTGGTCGAAGACGACTATAAGTTCCTGAATTGCAACATGCGGAAGCTTTTCGGCATGGTGGGGAACATGAAGGGAAAGTGGTGCAATAGCTGCGGGAAGTACCATTAGAGAGAGTTTTCCCCCTTAGGTTTTTTGTAAGATATGACGAGGACGTCGTATGATTTTAGCATGCTGGAGAGCTAGCTAGCTAGCCTTTAGCTTCAAGTTTAGTTTGGTTCGGTTTTGTTTTCGAGTGAGTTTTAGTGTTTAAGAGTCTTAAGTTTGAGTTTCAGTGTGCTTTTAAATTTTTGCAAGTTTGAAGTGTCTTAATTTAGTGTTTGCGTCAAAGAAAATAAAATAAAAAGAGTCATTTAAATTTGTGTCTCTTGTGATGCTTTTCTTGCTTTACTCATTGTTCATCTTTAATTTTTGATATATGAACATAAGTGTTTGGTTTGAAACGTTTACCGTGGTGCTTAGTGGAGTTTCTACCTCTAAAAGTATCATGCTTCGATCTAGAGCTTTATATTTTGGTTGTGCTATGTTCGATGCTAAAAATTGGACGAATTCAGTTCTGAAAATTATTTTAAAAACCATTATAATAAAGGTTAGCAAATTCTCCCTTTCCAAGTTGAGAGTTTAAGAAAAATCCTATACAAAGCCAAACTTATTTTTTCGCTCCACCATAAGTGCGATTAGCATAATGAGTTGGGCTAGGATCCTTCTCTCTTGGAAGTTTTAATTTCAAGCAATGATCATGTCCTTGTGCTTATCTTTTATTGCTAGCCTCTTCATGCATTCGGTAATGTGACTTTCACATCGGAAGTCTCGTACATCGCCGAATTCCATACCCAAACCTTTATATCTCTTTTGTACATCGTATTCCTTGGTACTCTCGAAGTTTCGTCTCGTCTCTAGCATGGTTTTATTTTAAAATTCAGATTGTGTTTATGCAAGAAAGAGAGGAGTTGAGAGCTTTGAAAAGAGAAATAAAGATATCAAGAGAGGTAAAAGCAAAGGGAAAAATATGTGTATGGAAAAGAAAGAAAGAAAAATAGAAAAGTAAAGTAAAAAATATGTGTATGAGAGAATGAAAGAGAAAAAAGAAGAAAAAGAAAGAAAAAGGAATGGCAAGAAAGATATGAGAGGGATGAATCAAGTGAAAGAACAAAATAAAGTGCAAGAAAGGATGTCACGTTGTTGAGAGACGAAACTTTCACTCTTTTTCCAACCATGTGCAATCCGACAACGAGGACGTCATCGGTGCATCGTAGTTATATTTTCTTTTGCCCTTGCACATGTCCACCATTATATATCTTCTCATCCTTGATATCCCCACATATGGTTTATTCTCATGATCATTGGCTTTGAAAAGTAAACAACCATTAGAGCAAGTTCTTAGTTTGGCAATACCTGTGCTGATTGTGCTAGCCATACCTATAGCTCCACTTTACACATTATATGAGAGATTTATGGGAGGTGAGAGTTTTATAAAAATTGTTTAGGATAGCTACTTTATATGAGTGACATTAGAGGGCTTGGAGAAAGGATTTTGTCTAACACTTGTTGCAAAAATTTTATTTTTGAAAAATCATAAAAACCCTCCAATGGAAGTAAAGAAGTAAGCATGGCTAAATTTGAATACCTTGAGTGAAGAGTTTGAGTTGTGGGGTAAATCTTGACGAGGTAAAGATTCTAAATGCCCATGTTTATGTATGATGATCACTGCTTTATGTTTATGTATTAAAGATAAAAGATTGACTAACTTGTGAAGAAAGAATTAGCGGAGCACGATTACAACGCCTTGGAAACAGTTCTTTTACGAGGACTTGCTCGAGGACGAGCAAGATCTAAGCGTGGGGGAGATGTTGATGGTGTATTTTAGTACACCCAACATGTTCATTACACTTTGGTTTGGATTTGTTTATGGAACTAACCCGCCACTAGGCACACTAATCATATAACAAGTTCATCTTTGTGCATGCATTTGGAAGTGTTGTGTTTATGTAGGAAAACATGGACATAAAGGACAGAATCACAACAAGTTCAAAGGAGCAATTAAGGAGTCTTGTTCGCGTTCATGAGCTTGATGGAATCACTTCCAATGGTGGCAAGGACCGAAGTGTTACAAAGGAACACCCCCGAGGATTGAAGCGTAAAAGACCGGACTTCATGCAAGGAGAACCTCCATCTTGGACGTGAGGATGATATCGTCAAAATAGTGCAAGTGGAGGGGGCAAAGTGCATAAATGCATGAGTACCCAAGGGAGCAAAGGGGCGACCGAACCGGGCCGGGATGGGCCTGGGCCGGTCGGCCTAAGCCGGCCGGCCTGGCCCAGTTCCGGGGTCGGTTCGGCCCCCCTTCCCTTGCACCCGAAGGATCTTCAACCCTAAGTCCGTGGAGGCACCTCCATTCGCAATATGGAGAGCCATTCGCACCGAGAGGCCATCCACAAGCTAGAGAGAGAGGAGGGAGATCTTCGGAGGAGGATCGACCAATTCGAAGGAAGCACCCACAAGTGGAGAAGAAGGAAGACACCGTCGGAAGCGTCACCATGATCAACGGTGCCATGTCTAGTACTTTAATGGGGGTAATCTTCTCATTTTTCCATGGGTTGTAATCGATCTTGAGATGTAATCGCTACTTTGTTGGAACATCTATGTATCATATTGTGTTGAATATGCTTTGATTTTAAGGTTAGCTACCATCCGTAAAGGGAGTAAGGCCCTAATGCTCCCTTGGATCCATTCAATACGCCATGTCCATCATAGGTCTAGTCACGAATACCTCCGCGTAGTGACAGTACGGGGGGAGGGGAAGGGCGACACCGTGGTCACAACCCCCGATAGATTAGATTGGTTTTTCATGTTTTAAGCGGTTGCATGTTCAAGTATTGTAGACCCATGGGCAAGTGTCTCTTTCTTATCTAGTCAACTTAATCATTCTCTCTAGTGTAGTGTAGTCGTTTTCTAGTTTAATCATAGATAGGGTTTAGGTAAGTTAGTGAGTAGAGGTAGATCAAATGCTTGTAATCCCCTTTCTCCGCGGATTGACAAGAACCTAGGGAATCCCATGGTGAAAAAGGTGTAGGTCCGTACACTTGCGGATCGTAGGTGGATACGTCTTCTATCCGTCAACAACCCTCCAAACATAAAGACCATCTAGGAGCCATCAATCTCCAAGAGTAACAAGCCCACACACCTTCACTTGACCTTAGCACTCAGCGAAGCCATGATATGCATCTTGAAACCCTTGATCACTAAGAAAGAGCTCCTCAAACAAGAAGAAGGTGAATCCCAAATGAGCAAAGATCTATCTCCTTCTCTCCTTAGCTGTTGTAGATCTTCGGAGTGGTAAAGGAAGCTCGAGAGACATAGGGGGTCATATATATAGGCCTAGCAAGGGTGGCTAGCCGTTGGAAAAGTCCCCTGAAAAGTTGTACTGTCGGATGAACCGACGGTTCCCCTTGTGCTAGCGTTGGATCATCCAGTGTCTCACAAGCAGCTATATAGCCATTGGAGCCAACTGTCGCAATCAATGCACTGACAGTATACCTCGATGTACTATCGGTTTATCCGGTGCTAAAGGCCATCCACTCGGTGCGTCTATATCTAACTAATACACAGTCGTCGGATGAACCGTTGATGTATCATTGAAGCATCGGTTCATCCAATGCTGAAGCAAGATTCTTGGTGTGTCTCTATACGATTCAAACGAAGGCATCAGATGAACCGCTGCTCTGACCGTCGGTTCATCCGGTGCTGAAGTCGCTGAAGCTCAAATCTTACTGTTGCGAAATGCTAAGGCATTAGATGAATCACTGATGTACCGTTGGTTCATTTGATGGTCACTTTTTAATTTTCCAGCCACTGAGATCGTCTGACGCAACTAGAAACCATGGTGTCGAATCATCCAACACTAGGATTTTCATTTCAACTCATCCAATTCAATCGCCTTTGAGTTTTCCGTCATTTCTTTTACTTCTAATGTGCTTCCATGAGTACTTTGAGCTGTTTAGCATCCAAGGAACTTGAGTGTGCATATAATTCATGGCATTTGGTGCATGGTCAAGTTACTAGTGCATGGACCCCTCTTAATAGCAATCCGAGTGTCCTTCATCTCCTTGCGACACTTGGAACTAACAAAGTCTTTAGCCTTGTAGTTTTTGTCCATTGATCGTCCATAAATTCAAATTGAGGGCTCTTATTTCATTGATTACTCATGACAATAACCTAAGATACAATCCGCTACAAAACAAAGGTTAGTCACAAGTATATGGTTGTCATTTATCACCGAAACATACCCTTACCAAAGGTGTGAAAGGGCCTAGATGGTTACAGTCAGGGATGGTGTTACAGGTACATTCAAGCGAGCACAAGCTAATAAAACATCTTTTAGGTAATTTTGTGACTACCTTGGTCTGATTTGGCATGGTGCTTTAGATAGTTCATTTAGACATAGGGTTGTTGTTGATAGGTTGGCCAATGTTGTTAGTGGGTAATCAATTTTGGGAAAGAACTATGATATTAAATCTTATTTACGATAAGCAGGCAAAAATGGTCTGTTCCCAGCCCAGTCTCAGCTAGCTAGTATGCTAACAATTGACGTCACAATGTGCTGCTTGATTTGTTGTCGAAACCTCTAACTTGTCATGGTTCTTCTATGCTGAAAAATTGCTCTTAACTGTAGACTAGTAATACTAGTGGTAGGCTACATATGGATTGTTTGGTTGCATGTCTTGCATAGGAGGTGGATATGGTAATTTTGTAGATAGGAAAGCTGGTACAGGTGCAAAGGAATCTCTGAACCAGTCAAGGATGGTGTTGCAAGGATATGCAAGCAAGATGAAGCGTAAATTACAAGAGCAGCTTGATGGTCTATGGCAGATGGAGAGGCAACGGCTTTGGACTAAGTGGTATAAAAGATGTGTCTTCAGTAGCATCTTACCAAGTGTTGTTCGCCCCATAACTATTTGGACTATAATTTAGTAGTATTAATGATGAATGTACCCTTTTGGTTGCCTATCGTAAGCTTGTGGAGACCTTCCTTTATCTAGTGATCACCCTGGCCTGACTTCGGAGAAAAATGTATGTCACCTTTGTTAAATGTTGCTTGGTCTTTGTATGGATGTGGTCGGCCTTTTGTAGTTTTGTGTCAGTTGATCTTCTATTTCTAGACATATTTTTTTGTTGTAGTTTGATCACTCTATGGGCTATTGCCAGTATTTTTGACAGTCCTTACCAACTTCAGCTT
Source organism: Cenchrus americanus (assembly GCA_947561735.1). Taxonomy (NCBI): domain Eukaryota; kingdom Viridiplantae; phylum Streptophyta; class Magnoliopsida; order Poales; family Poaceae; genus Cenchrus; species Cenchrus americanus. Next base: position 22,033,267 of record OX387241.1, on the reverse strand, counting down.
TTGCCTGCAGATTCTTTTCAGGGGATTTTTTTACACGGACCATACACCAGGTAGACACCCTGTTCGTTTGGCTTATTAGCCACCAGCCAGCAGTACTTTTCTCTCACAACAAACCAGTCACCAACAACCAGCCAACAATACTTTTCTCTCAGAAAAGACCAGCACCAGCCACCAGCCAAACGAACAGACTGAGATATAGAGTATAAGCAGTTTTATGGTATGGGCAAATTTGTAATTAGGGAAAGCTGAGTTTTCTTTTCTGGCACACACACGCGGTCGCATCATCATTCCCTATGGATCTCCCAAGATTTCGACACCGCCGTGTCGTCGCATCCTCTCCATTGTGGTTGTACTATGTGGTGGTCAGCCGGTGTCCCACACAGCTTGTGCCGCCCCTCCTCGCCTGCCGTCCCTCCTCGCCTGCTACCCCAGGACGCTTCCATTTTGCATAGTAGAGAAGGCCGCAGCCGGCAGCTAAGAACCACGCGGCGCATGAGACGGCCAAGTATGATGTGTGTGGAGGTGACCGGATTGAATTCTGCGAGGCGGATTGAAGGTCCGACGTGGGTGTCCGTCATCTATCATCGCCACCTACTTGCCTGGTCCCTACTCATTTTTAAATCAAAGTCGCATCAATTCTCAGGTAAGGCCTTGTTTAGTTGGTTAGGAATCTTCCTTTCCACTCTCTCTCCACCACATTAAATACGCCAAAAGACATATGTTCGGAATACTAAATGTATATGAAATCAAAAAGTAATTACACGATTGTGATGGCCTTTGCGACACGAATCTTTTGAGTCTAGTTAGGCCATGGTAGGACAATATTTACCAAAAAAGCTGAAACTTACCTTTTGCTACAGTATGTTAAAAAGACAAATTTTTCTGACATCTAAACAAGGCCAGTCTCCCGATCGTGCTGACTCCTAATCCTGACACGGGTGCGTCATCGTCTTGCAGTTTGTTGTGGCCCCCGCCGTCCAGAAGTCATCACGCGTCAGTCAGACAGTCACACAGTCATGCAGAACTGGCCGTGACAGTCACTCACTCATGCGACGAGTCTCGCCTATAGTTGCGTCCCTGCCGTTGAGTCACTACCATGGTGGGACCAAGTCCACGTGATAGGGACACAGCGGTAGAGGGACCAACGGCAAAGGATCCACTTCCCAGTCATGGGGACGTCAGTCGACAGTCGCAAACGATTGGAATGGAATAAAACAAAATTGAAACGAATCGATAAAGTTAAATGAAATGAAGAATGAAATTAAAAAAGATATATTTGTAATGTATTGACATATTTCCAATCTTGCCCTTATACCACCTATATTACCCATGTATACCACCTATACCACATGAAGAGGTTTTAGTGGTATACAATTAATCTTAACCGTCGGATCCTTTCATACTGGTCTTTTTGAAATAGTGGTGTAGGGTGGTATGGTCCACCGTAAAAGAGCCCTCGTTTCAGGGCCACTCACTGGATCAGATTCTGGGCCTTATTGAGCCTTATTGCAGGTGGAGGATCGGGACACTATACCAAGAGCTTGTCGAGCTGCGGAGACCACAACAATGGAGATTTTCACAAAGAATAGGTGGTGGTTTAGTAATAGGCCTGATCGCTATACAGTTTTATGGCTTGGGAGTATGCACGAGTTGTTATCGTCGTTTTCCTTTAAAGTTATTATCATATACTGCTGACTCCAGGCACCAGCACTTGTAGCCAGCCTGATCCACAGGGAGATGTAAGAAACTGGATGCTCGTAGCCTAAGAGGGGGAGGTGGTGAATTAGACTTCTAAAAACCTTAACCTGTGGTTTCACTACTTTTGCATAAAGTAAACTAGAACATACTATCTAGATGTGCAACTAAGGTTGTTCTAGTGTGAAACTCCCATCCCAAATCAAGGTTTGCAACTTATAGCCAATCCTAGCAAGATACTACTCTAGGAAAGTAAATGCAAGCAAAGATTGCAATAGAATAAATGTGGAAACGTAAAGGGGGCGAGAGGAAGCAAACTCTTGACATGCAATTCATCCTGTGGTATCGATAGGCACTAAGCCACCCTTAGTCCACGTTGTTGAAGCACTCACACAAGAGTATTGCTTCCCAGTCACCAAGTCTCTCCCAAGAGCACCACTTGACTCACCACAAAGGCTAGCCACTTAGGAACTTGCCAAGTTCCCTTGGTCACCTTGATGCTGCCTCCGCTAAGGAGCTTCTCCACCAAGGAAGGGGGTCTCCACGTCCCCTGCACAAAGTGTCCTCGCCGCTCCACACCAAGCCGGAGGGTCGATGACGATTGCTGGTGAGAAACTTAGGCCCTAAGGCTTCCGACGAACCTTGTACACCTTGATTAACTTAAGAATCACCTCACAAGCTTGGCACAACCTTGCACTCACTCAGCTCTAAGCTAAGCCTAGCACTAAGAACACACACTAAGCATATGCAAATCTATGGATGAGCAATTAAGCACTTGGATGGATTGGATATGATCTTCTATGTGTCTTACACTCTCCTGCACTTCCACACAATCCAATTCCTCAAATGGGCGGGTGGAGGAGGTACAAATAGCCCAAGGCATCAAACTAGCCATTGGCTAAAAGCTGCTGAAAGTAGTACCGTCAGATGATCTGATGCTATGTTTCTCCGGGCGTCGGTTCATCTAGTGCTACTAGCCGTTGCCTCCACCGCACATGACCGTTGACACAACTTCTCGGACGCTATGCTCCGACGAACCGTCGGATCATCCGATGCTAAAGACCCTGCGGCCAAAACATCTCTGGTAGCTTCCACGCGACCGTCAGATGAACCGCTGCACACCCATCGGTTCATCCGGTGCTTAAGGCTTCGTCTTGGCGCGTCTCTCTCTTGTTCAAACTCGACCACCGGATATACCGATTGTTCCCTCCAATGGACCGTCGGTTCATCCGACGCTGTTGTCTTCGCAGCTTCTCTTCTTCAATTCATCTGATGCAACTAGGAAAGGGAACTGTTGACGGTGAAAATCCGTCAACCTAGCCATGAGTTTACCTTCGGTGTTGGCATAAGTTTTATACCTTATCCATTGGTACTAACCCCCGTGGTATAACAAGTTCACGTGTGCATGTCGATTTTGGAGTTTTGTGTTTATGCAGGATTTTAGCATTGAATGCAAGACTTTAGGGATAAGTTCATCAAGCACCTTATGACAAGACCTTGAAGCCCGTACAAGTCATGCAATGAAGCAAACTTAACTCCAAGAAGTCAGGGACTTGATCCGAGAAGATGACAAACTCCGAGGACCTAACCAGAAAAGTGCTGAATCTTGCAACACAAGGAGTTATGCCCAATTCGGAGAAACTGACGACATGGACCTACATGCAGAAGGGGGAAACATCCAGGAAGCAAGGGAACCGACGTAGAGCAAAGGAGGCCGCGGGCTGGGCCTGAATGGGCCCAAGCCGGTCGGCCCGGCCCTGTCCAGGGCCCAGTGATGCTCCCTTTTGCCCTAGCCGCCATTCGGGCTATTTATAGCCCCGTGACCGAGAGCCACGGAGGATACAATTCGTCATCGGCCGCCGAGGAGCAGAGAAGAGAGGGACACCATCCCGGAGAGAAGAGGGTCGAGCTAGTTGACTAAGGTTTCCCTAGCCGACATTGGAACCTTGCAGGGAAGACCACGTCAGAGTTCCCGGAGCTAGAAGCAAGATCAAGGAAGGATGCCAGTGGTGATCTTGTGTATGTATCATTGTCATAGTTGAATTATCAAGTTGAATCTATTCTCAGCGATCAAGTGTTTCCTCAAAGATTTCGTTTTTTGATCGGCTTTGCTTATTCCAATTCTATTCTTGAGATAGATTACATAGGGTGTTCTTGTAGCCGCCGTGGCTAGAGGTACACGCCGGATCTTTCGAAAGAATCTCGGCTTGCCTTTTGACTCGCCCTAGACTCCCCGCATGAGTAGGGATTCATTGTGACAGAACGGGGGTTCCGAAAGGCGGATGTTTTCGGATTTGGACGGGAAACCACGGTTTAAAGAGGCTTCTTATAAGATTCGATTTGCTACTTCTTCTCTTGCTTGGAACTTCAACAAAAGGCTTATCCCAATCTCTCTAGATCGGTTTATCTACCCAATCTTACTTTGTTACCTCTGGTCTTTAGTAGATTAGATTAGTATCGTGTTTTTTACCTAGATGCATTAGGGTTTCTCTTTTATCGAAGATTGAAGTTACTTGGCTTTACTAGATCAACTTTTGCATCACATATTTGTTCCACGAATTCGATACCTTGGGTTCACCACTCGAGGGAAGAAGGGTCCCTTGACTACGACGGGAGACTTGTACGCTTGCGAGTCTAAACGAACTTTGATATAACTATTAACCGTCAACAAGCCCCTTTTTCTAGCGCCGTTGCCGGGGATCAAGTGATCAAGATTTGATTTTTTTTATTGCCTTTTCTTGTAATTTTCAGTTTTCTTTTAGTTTTTCTTTTTGCATCTACTAAACTTTGGTAATCGTCAAAATAAATCTAATCTAGTTTGTCTAACCCTAGTTTTTATAGATTTGTTTTTACTTTCTAGTTTTTGCATATTTTGTTTATTGCTAACCCTAATAGGAGATGGACGGTACCTCTCCAACAAACCCAATAATTTTGTGGATGATCCAGAAAAACTTTACAGGCTAAGGAGACGCGAAGCACATCAAGCTAAAAAGCTGGATTTTGTAGATTCGGAGTCGGAAGACAAAGGATCGAAGGAATCTCCAAAGAATTCACCACCTCAAAGTCCTCGGGAGAATCGGCTTCCACCGATGGGTGACCAACCACCGCAAGAGCGCAAGATTGGGGAGCTATGCACCTCAGACATCGTCGACCTACCAATCTTGAACCTTGAGGAGATCGGAAGACCGTTCGAGATCAAGACCTCAACTATCCGCATGGTGCAACATTCACCCTTCACCGCTAAAGAGGATCCGAACCTTCACCTCCAAGCATTCATTCAACTATGTCAGACTTTCAACATGGATGGGTGACTCAAGACCAAATGAGGGCAAGGCTTTTTCCGTTGTCACTACTCGGGAAGGCTTTGCAATGGTTCCACTCTCAACCGGCGGAGACGGTGCAAAATTGGAACACGTTGATGAAGGCTTTCATGAAGGAATACTACTCACCGGGTAAAACTCAAAGCTTGCATAATAAGATTGCCACCTTTGTTCAATATCCTACGGAAACTATCTCGGAGGCATTCGAGCGCTTCAACGAGTACACTCGGGCGGTTCCACATCACAAGTTCCCGAAGGAAGACCTCGTGCAAAAGTTTTATTAAGGACTCACCATGGCGTCAAGGATGATCATCGATGCATCAGCGGGAGGATCCATCATCGAACTTACGCCGACGGAAGCTTTCACTCTATTCAAGAAGGTCGCGGATAATGACACATGGGCGTCATCCGGGCGCCTACATCCGGTTCAACCCACGGGGAACACCAAAGGAGTCTTGCAAGTGGAGAAGGAGAACATACTTGAAGGCAAGATCGACTCGCTCATGAGGAGGTTGGAGAAGATGGAGATGGAAAAGAAAGAGGCTCAAGACTTGAAGGCCGCCGAAGCAAGGTCCACCTGCGAAGAATGTGGAGAGTATGGCCATGTTCGCAAAGATTGTCCGGAGGAAGCCAAAACGCTCGACTACATGAGGAAGGGAGAATTGCCGAACTTCCGCTACGGGCAAGGTAGACCTCAATTTAATCCAAGCTCATCTATTCCTAATGCGGTTCCGCTTCGTATACAATTGAAGGAGTTCATGGACGAGCAAGCTAAGATCAACAAGGACACCGTCACCAAGTTCAAGACCATAGACAAGGTGTTGGAGAACATCGATAGCAAAGTGACGGAGGTCGGAAGTTCCAATCATCAAGTGCTCAACATGATGAGATGCTCGAGACGCAAGTTGGACAACTTGCGGGGCGCCTCACTAATGATGAAGGGAAGCTTCCGGGACAACCCAAAAGTACCGAATCGGTGAAGGCCATTCAAACACGTTCGGGAAAGGAGACTGAAGATCCGGAACGTTCCGCGGAAGCAAGGAAGCCTAAACCATCCGCCGAGGTGGAGGTAATCACAAAGGAGAAGGTTACGGGGATCGTCACCGAAGAGCCCGAATTTGAGATGCCGGAGGAAGACACGAGGATACCGCAACTCAAGCCACACTACTTTCGAGGTAAACTTGACAACCATTTTGAGAAGTTTGTGGAGGTTGTGCGTAGACTTAGCATCAACATGCCATTACTAGATGCCCTACAAGTACCTACATATTGTCGTTACTTTAAAGACATACTTGCAAAGAAATATGAGATAGCAACACTCGGGGTAGATCATGTCAAGATGTCCGAGGAGTGTAGTGCCGCTATTGCTAATGGGCTAGAGAAGCAAAAGGACCCCGGATGCCCTACTATTCCATGTTCCGTTGGTTCTTTCAACTTCGAGAAGGCATTGTGCGACCTTGGAGCTAGTGTGAGCGTCATGCCAAGGGATGTGTTCGAGAATCTACGCCTACCAATGGAGCCTACGGGTATATGTTTGGAGTTGGGAGTAACTCCATTCGCTATCCCTTGAGCATTGCCGAAGATGTACCCGTGAAGGTTGGACACCACTTCATCCCCGTCGACTTCGTAGTGCTTGAGATGGGAGAAAGGGAGAAGCCGCCGCTCATCCTTGGGAGGCCTTTCCTCAAGACCGTGGGAGCTACTATTGATGTTGGCAAGGGGGAGATCATGTTCGATATCAACGGAGAAAGGAGTTCCTTCAAGTTTCGACCACGAATCGAGGCATGCAACATGATTGGAGTGAAGGGAGAACCAAAGAAAAAGGAGGGGCTGAAAAAGAAGAAGGGGCTGAAAAAAATCAATGTAAAGAAAATCAAAGAAGATGTTGCATCCGTCAAGACAAAGGAAGAAAAGTCGCCTGTGAAGACCAAAAAATGACTAAGCTGGAAGACAAGCCCGTGCCCAAGATGGCGCGGAAGTGGGTACCCAAGATTGCAACGCCCGCAAAGAGCGTTGATCCGAAGTAATCAAGTGAAGAAGTCTAGCTATAAACTATAAACGAAGCGCTAGGCGGGAGGCAACCCGTTTCGTCGAGTCAAGAATAAGCTACCGGGAGGACAACCCGATTCCAGGTTTTTCGAGTCTTTTTAATAAGTTAGTTTTGAATTTTATTACGCAAAGACATTAGACTTAGAAGTGGTTGAACAATATTAGAGACATAATTCTTGATTGAATATTTTGCTTTATCGTAAACCCTTTGCATGAACCCTCCTATGTGTTTGTTTGATTCTTTTCGAGAAACCACAACCAAATAATTTCAGAACCTAACTCAACCTTTCACCATCATTATGGTGTTGTGGTTGACTTATTTTTCATGCTAAAAATACACGAGTAGAGCCACGACTTATACCTAGGTGTTAATTAAATTTCAGCACATGGTAGGACTCGAGTGAACCTAGAAACTAAACTTTTGGTTGGTTTTAAAAATCTATATCCTTGGTTTCTCTAAGATTAGAATTTTTCTAAGCCTTATTTAATTTTGTTTTATTCAAAATCTCTCTTATTTAGCCAAAATTAGAACCTAAACCTATGCCCCCATGATCAAGCCAGGAAAAGTTTGCTCTCAACCAATGAAGGCAAACTATACCGGTGAGACCGATATCAACGTAGTCGGAAAATATTTTCGACTTACATTTGTTTTTAATGGTTTAAAAACTTATCTAAATTTATTCTTAAGCTCTTGCATGGCTCTGAAAATATTTTTAATTTTCGAATTAGAGGAGTGCTTAACCTTAAACATACCTAAATGGAGGCAATCTAGTTTGAATTAATCATGCATGCACCATTGGATTCCCTTTCATCAACTTTCACGAAGTCCACATGCAAAGGACAAGCATGGTGGGCAGCAAGCATAAACTTTGCAGGAATTTCATGGTGGCATGTGAAGAAAGTGGAGCAAGGGAGCATGGACATGACTCAAAGCATGAAGCATCAAGTGGAATGACCAATAATGCAAGAAAAGGAGTGGACGAGAGCGTTTGGGCGGTGCAACTCGTGGAGCACGCGGGCAGGAAAGTTGCAGAGGAGAAATGATCGTGATAGAAGAAAGCCGAGGCGGGGAGGAGCCAGAGGCCACCCAGGCCGGTCGGCCCAGGCCGGTCGGCCCAGGCCGGCCGGCCTCCCCTACTTAAGGAGCCCCCCGGCTCCCGTTTTCTGCAGGCAAGCTTCCCTCTCCTTCCTCAGTTTGTGTGTTCAAGTTTGTGTGCCCAGAACCTCCGTAGACATAGCCAACCTTCCCAAGATTGATAGATCAAAAAATCCACCACCTTAATCCACTCAAATTCCACATCCTGAAGTAAGATTTTAAGTGCCTAGTTACCGGTTGCAACCCGGAGTTTTAGTGGAGAGGAGTGCAGCAACCATGTGGAAGAAAACCACAAGTCTCTTCTCCAAGAAGAAGGGTTCATCGTCATCCAAGCCGTCGTCGACGACGTCTTCGAGGAGGCACTCGGTTTCCGAGTCTCCTCGGAGCATGGAGACGGATACGGCACCACCAAGGAGGAACGATGCTCTCCTCCTTGGTGGCATGAGGGCAACAAGGAGCACGTCCATGAGGTTTACCGAACCTCAAGGGCACACGGAGGAGCCGCCCATTCCACCACGACGATCAACCCATTCTACCGCGCCACCTCCATACACTCCGATATATTCCTCATATGGATTCATCATATTGTCGGAGGAGGAGGAGAAGAGGCTCTCTCGTCTTGAGAAGAGGCTTGGGCCCAACGTCGAGTTCGATGACCAAGCACTCTACTACTTGGGTTTCGGCACCGACATATACTACATGTTGGGGCACCTTGGATGGGTGCAATTCTCCAACGGAGTGTCGGCGGACACCCACAAGGAGTTCGCCTTGGAAATCTTGATGACCATTGCACCTATCCTTGATGATGGGGTGCAAAGCTTATCATTCCGTTTGGAGGGAGTCCAACAAGTGGTTCCCTACGAGCACGTTAGGGAGCTACTTGGATTCCATGAGGGAGCTCCGGAGAAAGTTGACGTGCCACCCGCATGTTAGATGGATTTTGGAATTTGATCTCCGGAGAAGCCCACCAACAACGCAATTGCATCCGCAACCCCATTATCCGAGTATTCCACTCTTGGATGTGCAAGAGGGTATTGGGGAGGATGAGGGAGACGAAGGTGACCGACACGGAGTTGAATTGGCTCTACTCGGCCTTAATTGCCAAGCAGCCAATAGACCCCTCATACCTTATGATCAACCGTTGGTGTTGCGAGGCAACATCGGGAGCGGGACATATTGGTTCGGGGTGCTACCTCTCTATGTTGGCCATCTCCCTACGGCCGGGGATTACAAGAAACCCTGAACATCTTTTGTGTGGTACCTCTCTCGTCATTGAGTATTTGCGACAAGGCAAATATATTAGTGGAGATGAGAGAGGAGGTTTTAGTTTGGCCACGGTGAACCTACCCCTTCCGGATGCAAGGCTTAGGCTTTTCATAGAAGGGAGGGAAGATTGGTTGGAAGAGGGACTCCTTGTCCCGACAAGGAAAACAAAAGAGGAAGAATCGTAGAGGAGGGAACATCCTCCGCACAAGCGAGTGGTGCACAACCCAATGTGCCACCATTCGGCGGGATCCCTCCTCCGCCAAGTTATTACGGAGGGCCACAAGAGCAAGCATGGGGGGGGGTGCACCGGTACCCCCACCAAATTATGTGGTGCCCAACGTAAACTTCGCGGAGCCCTACGCACAATATCCCCAACCACAACAAAGCGTGGCCATAATTGGAGGGTATGTTGCGAGAAATGCATAAAACGTCGCAGCCATCCAAGCCACACGGCTCAACTTGGTGAGGGCAATGCAAATATTGCCTATGAGCTTGGACGCCTTCACCTAGTGGAGCCGGATCAATTCGTTGGAGGGAATGTCCAACCTTACTACGAGCAAGGGTACTACTATCAAGATCATCAACACCAACCATCGACGGAGGACTAGGAAGATTAAGGAACTTTAGTTTTCTTTTCTTTTCCCTTTCTCTGTAATTTTCAGCTTTTGTTTTTTGTGTGTTTGCGTAATATTTTCTGTTTTTATTTAAATTTCAGCAAGTGTGTTTGTTTATTTTCAGTTTGTATTTCAGTTTGATTTCATCATTAATAAAGATACCACCTTGTTCTCACCATTGGAAAAGTTACAAAAATTTGTGCCGTAATGATATATGATTATAATTGCCGCTTTGTTTACCTTTGTAATTGATTTATGCATGTTAAAGCTAGTGCTCTCTTAAAATACGAATCTGAATTTATTTAAATGCTAGCTTAATCTTTAGTGGAGGTTATGATTAAAATAAAGACCCATAGTGTTTTATGTGCTCTCAAGTAAAGAATAGATTGAAGATGGTTTTTATGCTCAAAAATATCGCTAACCTTGTCATAAATATCACTTGTGTGTTGCTCAACCTATCTAGAGCCTAATATATATTTGAGTGCATAAACCTTAGTGTACAAGATTTATTTTTGAGTGAGTTATTGCAGGCCATGATTTCTCTGACCCGAGACTAAGAAGCTGGTCATTCCATTTTTACGTATCTATCTTTTTGCTAGCCTTTTATCCGTGCATTGTGTATCCCCGCATCGGAGATCTCACAAACCTCGCCGGATATCCACCCTTAAAACCAAATATCATCTTTTGTGTTTACCTCCTTGACCACAACTTATCGTTGAGAATGGATCATCAATTCAAGGAAGATCGCAAGATGGTGCCAACATTGAAGAATTCAAGTATCTCTCCAAGGAAAAATATTTCCGGTACCTACCTTATTTATCGCCTCTTTGCTCGAGGACGAGCAGCGTCTAACCATGGGGGAGGAGGTAGGTACGATGCAATTTTTAGAGTTCAAAGGGGAGTGATTAAAAAAAGTTCAAAAGGGGTGCAAATAAAAAATCAAAACTCCGATGTGAAAATCTCGTTACCGAATGTATGACAAGAAAAAAATGAATGAATGAGAAAAAGAAAGAAAGAAGGAAAGAAAGAAAAGAAGGAGAAATATGAGAAAGAGAAAAAATATGAGTATGTGCAAAAATAAAGTGAACTCCCCGGTTCTCTAAAGTGCATTAGGAAATTCAAGGCTTCAAGATTAAAAGATCCATTCTCATTTTCCTACCATGTGCAATCTGATAACGAGGACTTCCTTTGTGCATCGGGATCACCCTTTGCCCTTTGCACATGTCCACTTATCTAAAGTGTGCGTATTTTTCTTTTTCCCCTCCTTGATTTAACATTATTTTCCAATGACCTTTTTGACGAGTCTCGGTAAGACCATGAGATGCTTGTCTTGTTTTGACAACACCTCATTTATAAAATCTTGTTAGGACTAAACTTTCCCAAAAAGCTCCATATAAAGCCTACCACACATATATGTGATGAGAGGGAAAGGAGTAGAATATATAGGCTTGAGAGACAAGCGAGTTGAGAGTTCATGAGCAATATACAAGATGATTTAAATTTGTGAACTTCGTTTAGCTTTTCTTTATCTCATTCTTTATTTCAAAAATTTTGAGATCTATTTAAACTTTGTGAGCATGTTAATACTTGTGGGATAAGATTAATTATTAATCTACCCTCCGTAGATATGAAGGCTAGTACATTATGGAACTTTAACGAATTAAAATTTTGAGAGCATTATGTTTTCTCATGTATGATCAAGTGCAAGGTTTAAGCATTGATGGGCAACGATGATATCCATCGAAGGCTTACTCGAGGACGAGCAAGGTTTAAGCATGGGGGAGATGTTGACGGTGAAAATCCGTCAACCTAGCCATGAGTTTACCTTCGGTGTTGGCATAAGTTTTATACCTTATCCATTGGTACTAACCCCCGTGGTATAACAAGTTCACGTGTGCATGTCGGTTTTGGAGTTTAGTGTTTATGCAGGATTTTAGTGTTGAATGCAAGACTTTAGGGATAAGTTCCTCAAGCACCTTAGACCTTGAAGCCCGTACAAGTCATGCAATGAAGCAAACATAACTCCAAGAAGTCGGGGACTTGATCCGAGAAGATGACAAATTCCGAGGAGCTAACCGTAAAAGTGTTGAATCTTGCAAGACAAGGAGTTATGCCCAATTCGGAGAGAAACCGACGACATGGACCTACATGCGAAGGGGGAAACATCCGGGAAGCAAGGGAACCGACGTAGAGCAAAGGACGCCGCGGGGCCGGGCCTCGGATGGGCCTAGGCCGGCCAGCCCGGGGCCGGTCGGCCCAGCCCTGTCCAGGGCCCAGTGATGCTCCCCTTTGCCCTAGTCGCCATTCGGGCTATTATAGCCCCCTGACCGAGAGCCACAGAGGATACAATTCGTCATCGGCCGCCGAGGAGCAAAGAAGAGAGGGACACCATCCCGGAGAGGAGAGGGTCGAGCTAGTTGACTAGGGTTTCCCTAGCCGACGTGGGAACCTTGCACGAAAGACCACGTCGGAGTTCCCGGAGCTAGAAGCAAGATCAAGGAAGGATCCCGGTGGTGATCTTGTGTATGTATCATTGTCATAGTTGAATTATCAAGTTGAATCTATTCTCCGTGATCAAGTGTTTCCTCGAAGATTTCGTTTTTTGATCGGCTTTGCTTATTCCAATTCTATTCTCGAGATAGATTACATAGGGTGTTCTTGTAGCCGCGGTGGCTAGAGGTACACGTCGGATCTTCCGAAAGAATCTAGACTTGTCTTTTGACTCGCCCTAGACTCCCCGCATGAGTAGGGATACGTTGTGACAGAACGGGGGTTCCGAAAGGCGGATGTTTTCGGATTTGGACGGGAAACCACGGTTTAAAGAGGCTTCTTATAAGATTTGATTTGCTACTTCTTCTCTTGCTTGGAACTTCAACAAAAGGCTTATCCCAATCTTTCTAGATCGGTTTATCTACCCAATCTTACTTTGTTATCTCCGGTCTTTAGTATATTAGATTAGTTTCGTGTCTTTTACCTAGATGCATTAGGGTTTCTCTTTTATCGAAGACTGAAGTTACTTGGCTTTACTAGATCAACTTTTGCGTCACACATTTGTTCCACGGATTTGATACCTTGGGTTCACCACTCGAGGGAAGAAGGGTCCCTTGACTATGACGGGAGACTTGTACGCTTGCGAGTCTAAACGAACTTTGATATAACTATTAACCGTCAACAGGAACGTTGGTTCATCCGACAGTATTAAGTTAACACCAGTCGTTGCAATGTGTACCAAGTACTCCGACGCTTGCACTGATGATACCGTCGATTCATCCGACGGTGTCAATTTCCTTCCTTTTCTTCCGCGATTTTCTTCTCAATTTGGCATGTGGTATTTTGCATTCTTGGGACCTAGAAATGTCTACAAAGACATGCTAAACAATATGGTTAGTCCCATTGATCATGTTGTCATGAGTCACCAAAATCATACTCGAACTATTGGCATATGAGGCCATGTTTGCTACAGGAGCGACTTGCCAGGTCCACACATTTGAGATGGTTATTGATGAAGGCCATGTCATGATAAAGGAGTGCATCACCCTTGACCTTGGCTATTCTTGTCATATCATCAGGCATTGAGACATAGTCAAGCAAGAGGATGGCTTCGCATTTCACTTGATGCACAGCTTCATGTTCCAACGTTAGAACATCACACAAAATCACACCACAGAGGTCGGGATTAGTGTTTTTCATGGGTGTCGTGACGGGAATTTTCTGCCGACGCTTAGTTGGAGCAAGGGGATCGGTGACCATGTGTGCACGGTTTGAGGATGATGGTCCCATGGTGGAGGAGTTTGAGTTGTCGCTTTGGCTTGCAATGGGTCACGACTTTTGATGTGGCACAACGTTTGTGACGACGACACAGTTCAAGGTGGCTTACTTTTGGCTATTCTCATGGTTGACGTGGTGTAAAGTTTTGTTGGTACGTTTACGTGGGTTGTATTTGTCGTGGTGGTGCTCACTTCGGCTCGTGATGCACAATTACTTCTTCTTAAATGATATGACAATACTCCTGCCTTTAATTTTTTAGAAAAAGCTCACTAAAGCCCACTTAAGCTTTATGATTTTTGTTTTCCAACCATCCCACCTCATGATTATTAATTAAAAACGTTTCAACATTTTTTAAAAAATGTTACAATATTTTTCCAACATAAAGTTGATCCAACATTTTTCATGAAAAGTTGAACCAACATTTTTAGGAAATAGTTACACCAACATTTGTTCAGAGAAAAGTGTTGAATTGAACATTTTTCCCAAACATTTTCACCAACATTTTGATGGAAATGTTGATTAACATTTTTCAACATTTTTCGAAAATGTTCCAACATTTTTCAAAAAAAGAAATTTCAACATTTTTTCTCTTCATCTCCAGCGGAGAGCGCACGCTCAGCGGCGCGCGGCCGTGGTGGGCGCAGCGGCCGGAGCTCAGCCGCCATGGTGAGCGCGGTGGCGGAGCTCGGCACGCACGACCATGGCGGGCGCGGCGGTGGAACCCGGTGCCCTCACGCGTGGGAGGCGATGTCAGGTCGGGGGTGGAGGATGGAGGAGAGAGCTAGGGTTGCACGAATCTCAAACATGTAAATTTATGTTCAAAAAATATCTTGAGGAAGATATAAGATTCCTGGGGCGGTGCTTGCCGGTCCGAGACGTCGAGATGCGGCGGCTACTCACCACAGCAGCTCGACGTCGCGGCCCGGACGCATGTTTTTTTTCATTTTCATCTCTCCTGGGTTTAAGGACGATTTTGGATCGGGCTGTGTTTCTCCCAACCACCCACCTTTGTCTTTGTTTACTTATTAACGATTGGGCCAAATTTAGACCATACAGCCTCGCTTGCGGGCTAGAATATGGTTGTCACACCCGATTTTGAAACAAAACCAAGTGTATACCCTATATGTATGCTATGATCAAGTTTCATACATATAGTAACTCATAAGTGAATAACAAAAATAATATCACGTAAAGAAATAGATATTATCAGAGATTTACAACAGAATCTTGGGAAATAAAGGCTCTAACTTCACAGTCAATCGACTAGGGGGCCGCGTACGCCCAATGTTAACGTAAACGCTAAACAGAGGCTAGTCGGTGACCCACCGTTTAGTGTTTAAATGGTCTTGCTAAACAATTTTCTACTGTAGCACATAAAAAAATATAAATTACTTATATGAATGAGAATTTAACACACCTTTTGTAGAGTGTAGACCATTTTTCTTCCTTGATGTCCATTCTCAGTCAACAATGCATGTACCAGTGTACCTATAGGCTATAGGGTTAAAAAATGAAATATAAGATGTGTATTAGACTATTAGCAAGAAACTATGATCAAAATTTCAAAACTCAAGACTATTCCAGAAATTAACACAGCAGCCAATGGAATAAACCATCACAATTAAACACATACACGGTTCTTAGTTTCCTTCACAACCACAGGCCACAAGCCGACAACACATACCACAAGCCACAAACCCACAACACATACCACAGGCCAACAAAATTAAAACAAGCACAGTTGGTAGTTCAGGTTCATACCGTCATACAGATAGAAATAGCCAAATAGGAAAGACTATTTTTGTTACAATTCACAGTCACAGATCAGTCATCATTTTATATTTTTGACCCTCTTCCTCTTCCTCTTCCTCAGGCTCAAACTCAATTTCTTCTTCATCTAATGGTTGTTCTTCCTCAGGTTCCGAGTGGACATCATCTTCAATCTCTCTTGTTTGGTTCAGTTTGCACTTCTACGAAGTTGAGTGACCTCCTCAGGCCCACAAATTTCTGAAATTTGCTTCTATGTCAGCCTTGTAGCAAGCTCAACATCAGAGCCTTCATTATCTTCACATTCCACAATCCAACCTTGAGCGAATGTTGGTTCGGATGCTAGAGAGGATCGATCTTCTTGTCTTTGTGTGCCATCTTTTTCTTTTTTGCATGTAGATGATTGAACCGAACAAAGACAAGCTGCTCCACCCTTTCCCATGTCAGCTTGTTTCTTTTCTTTGTATGAATCTAGAAAAAAATCAGATTTAAGTGAAGAACTGTATGTAGAACAAAAGTATATCAGATTTGGAATAATTGTTTTGAAATGTTACCCCTTCAAAACAACTCTAGCTCCTTTCACAACTAGATGCACTTGAAGTCCAATAGAGGATTCTGATAGCCATCTTTTGTAGTGTTGGAACCTGTGTTCTATAATTTCCCCACCATTTGGCTGCACAAGAATAAGAATTTGTTAGACAATAAAATATTGCAGATCTGAATTTCAATTCTAAATGAGTGTTAGCTTCTGGACTTGCATACCTGAGCTGAAATCAAAGTCCTTACAGCCAGCCAGAGCAACATTTTTGGAAAAGTGGCCAACTTGATCTTTGAACTTGTGCACATCATCATTCAGCACCTGGTTTTGCTTGTCATAATCACTATGATAAAATGTTTCAATAGCTAAAATGAACCCATCCATTAATTCCTCTGATTCAAAGATAGATGGATCATTGTAACTATAGTAGGGATTTAAGAAGTATGCAGCGTTATGCAATGGACAGTCCAGCCTATCCTTCATCTTTGTATCAATGATCTCAATGATAGAATTGCAAATAATCACAGCCTTATCAATATTTCCTACAGCCACCACAATGTCTTTTTTAGCCTTTATGATCTCTCCATAGATAAAAGCCATTGATGGCTTGATATCCCCATCAACCATGCGAAGTACTTTGACTAATGGCTCAAATACCCTCAAGCAAAGTGCAACTTCATTCCAAAAATTGGGCTTCACTAATGTGGTTGTGGCTTGCACACCTTTGACAGTCTTCTTGACTGGGTTTAGTTTTTCCCATTCATCACTTTGAGACATTATCCTTAGTTGGTCTTTCTTCTCATGCAAGCTTTGCAAAGTGAGAAAATTGGAAGCAAATCTGGTCACACCTGGCCGAATGATGTCCCTATTCTTTGTAAACTTTCTCATCAAAGACAATGTTTTATGATGTGCATAAATGAAAATAGGGAGTGCCTTTGCTTGATCAATTGTGCCCTTGAATTTTTTCAGATTTTCTATACCTTCAAGCATCAAATTGATGGTGTGAGTTGCACATGAGTTCCAAAAGATGTTTGGACTCTCCACATACAACAAGTTCTTTGCTGCCATATTGTTAGAGGCATTGTCAGTGACCACTTGGACCACATTTTATGCACCTACTTTCACAATGCAGTTGTTTATACATAAAGACTTCTTTGCAACTGATTGTAATTTATCCAAAAGCACAGCCACCCGAGTTACTACAGATTGGATTAGGTCACATGGTGGGCCCCACATGCTGAACCAGATCCACCTCGTCTCCTCTAACAGTCCAGCAGTCTCCCTCATTTCATTTTTCTCTCGTGCGTCTAGGGTTCCACCGGCGATGGTGGGTGGCGTGCGCGGCGGCGGACCCCCTTGGCGAGCGGAGTGGCTGCCCCCGACGGCGGACCACTAACAAGGGGCGCGACAGCAACGACCCTAGCGCGGCATCCCCCGACGAGGGCGCGCAGCTGCGGGGTCCCCGACGCTTCATCCCCGGCGAGTAAGTGCCCCGACGGAGGCGGCTTCCCAACAGCTATTGCGTTGGCAAGGTGAGGTCTCCACGGCTCCTTCTCCCCCTTCTCCTCATCTTCCTCCCTGGTCCAGAGGCGCACTTCTCCTTCCTCTCTCTAGGGTTAGTCTCTCTCACACCCTCACTTTTCTCATGTTCCCTCGGTGATTAATCCTCGTAAAGCTCATGTCCAGTGATTTTGAGCAGTGAGAATTGTAGATTGGAGGTTAGAAGGAAAGGGGATTGAACGGATGTGAGTCATTTCCATGGATTTCATTGTTCCTTATCATGTGGTTTAAGGATATTGTTCGCTGCAAAAGTAATGTATATGTATTATGTAAACTGTGAAGCAAAAGTGCTCATTGTAGGGGTTTGGATTCTTCCCTTTCTCAGTGCAGAAACTATGTTGCTTTTTTTAATAATGTTAACTTGCTTAAACATTTGTTTCAAATTGCTTCCATGTTTACTGTATTATGCATTTACCATTTCGCAAAATTGCTTTGGTAGTTCATGATAATAATGTGATCAGAACATATTGGAGTGGGATTTTGTTTTGGAACTTTGCTGGGACTAACATGGTGGTGCAACTAGATTTTGTGTTTCATGATAGCTTGTAACATTACGGTTTTTTAGTTACTGTTTACCAGTGCTAAAAGGTAGTGTAGGTTTCCAAAAAGTAGTGTTTGTACCATAAGCTATTTTTGCTTTCCCCTGTCTTATCCTGCGATTCATTGATTCAGGGGTGCTAATCTATGGGTTTTTTTTGAGGATAGTGAAATGCAATCCAGGAGGTGGACTACCCATAGGTCATCGTGACGCCCCAGGTTTTTTATTACCGTCATTAACGCTAATGGCCGAATCAGCCGAGTCAAACCGGCCGACACTGGTCAAACCTAGGTCAACCTGGATTATCACCCCGAAAACCTCACCGACAAACCCTATTGGACCCCTTGACCAAGTCTATAAACACCCGTGGTCGAGCCTTGATCAAAGACACGGTCAAAACCCGCTTAAGAACTGACGTCAGCGAATGTCGTCCGGAACTTTTGCCGCGTTCTCCAAATTTCACCTAAACACTTAAAAATCTACCAAAATGAAAGTTGTCCAGTTTGTTGAGGGACACAACTTTCATGTAGAATGGCATTTCAAATTTTGAGTGGAAATTGGTGAAAAACTTGATCGACTGACAGTACCTCCTGTTTTTTACCGGAACAGGGCGGCATTCAAAGTTGGCAAGACGTTCTCGCAAAATCCGTTGAGAAAAACACTTTACGGCTTTTGTAAAAGTTGTAGAGGGTAGTGAGATCTACAACTTTCCTTTTGACCACATTGTGCACTTCAGTTCAAAATTTTGGAGTTAAACGCATCTGAACCAGGGCACTGTGAAATAGTTTGGCCGCTCGACGCCGCGCCGCGCCGCGACGCGATGTCGCGCCCGCGTCGGGCTCGCGCCGCACGCGCCTCGGCTTCGGGACGCGCGCCAACCGAGGGCCGCTCCTTCCCCGGGCGTCGTGCGCACCGAGGCCACCCTCGGGGTCCGACCGCCGCGTGGAGCCTCCGGGTTCGTCGTCGGCCGCCGCGCCCCCTTTACCCACCGGTCCGTCGCCTGCTCTCCCGCGGTCGCGCGTGCGGTCGAGGTTTGGGACGTTGCGCCCGCCTCGGCGGTGCGGGCGTGCGGGCACCGGAGGCCGCCGCGCCCATATATGGGGCGGTTCCCCGCCTAGGGAAGAGCGGACCGCACGGCCCGGCGCCCCCCGAACGGCGGCCGGCGAGCCCCCCCCCCCCCCCCGAACCAACCACCACCGAGCACCACACCACGCGTCTAGCAGCGACCCGACCCCTAGGACAATTGCTGAAGGACCGAAACGGCGAACCAGAGAAGGGGGGAGTGAATGGGAGCCAATAAAAATTCTATTCAAGAATTCGGCCTATGAACCCAAATTCACTCGTGCACCTCCGCAAGCTTCTCTTGCCAAGTTCACGTAGCCACTGGAGTGCTACTGAACCTAGGAACAAGACCCAAACAACGGCCTCAACACACACGCAGCGGAAACACACACGACAAGGCTGGCGCGGCAAGACAAACCGGTCCGGCCGGTTTCTGAAACCGGTCAGACCGCTTCTGTTGGACTTAGCCTCACGCAGGCAGGGGAAACCGGTCCGACCGGTTAGGCTAACCGGTCAGACCGATTCTGTCCAGAAACTCCCCAAAGACCCCACACACTTCAAAAGCCTTTCCACATCTGAACAAACGAAGTCATGGAGCAGCAAAGACTTCCTTGTTCAAAGATCTTTCTCGACAGCCCACAGGGCGAAACCGGTCAGACCGGTTTGGGAAACCGGTCAGGCCGGTTTTAGCCTGGACAGTCGGGAAGAACACAGCCCGCGGGTCAACTCCCACAAAATCAAATCTCAATCTCCCGAATCGCTCCACGGACTTGAACAAGACTTTGGGGATATCAGGAACACCTCATGAGGAGTCCATAGCCAAGTTTAATCCCACCAAATCTCGTCCAAAAAGGAGGAATCGAAGAAATCCCGCCAAAAGCACTTCCAACCCAAGAACTCAAGAAACCCCAAAATCGAGCACCTTTTCTCACGGATTTGGGAGGGGAATCACAGCCCAAAGAACCACGAAGGGTTCCCACAAATTTCCCCCATCAAATCCCCAAGAGAAAAGTCCCGAAAACACCGCAAAGAAATCACCGGGAGAGGGCTCCGAAAATCACCACCAAGAACAACCGGGGAAAACACATCCAAACCTTGAGGAACCACGCCGAATCATCTATACATGAAACAAAGGTTCGTACAAGGTCTAGCAAGCCGCCCGATCATCCATCCCTCTCTACAAGATCTCTCTGTGAAGCTCTCTTGCTAGTCCTAGATAAAACCTAAGGAAAATAGGAAAACTAATGAGCTAGGGTTCCAAGAGTTGGCTTCCATGCTCTCACCTCTTGGGTTATATGGAGGCAACCGAATGTCTAAAATGCCCTTCTCTACTAACTAGGGATACAAGCCCCTCAAGGGCGGATTCGGAATTCTTGATGTATTCACCATCGGACGGATGCCCAGCGACCGCACCCTGCGTAGCCTCAACGCAAGCCTTGCGATCCCGACGCGTGTCCTCCGCCTCGAAGCTTCCGGCGCCCTGCGACCCCAAACCGGTCGGAGAGACCGGTTCTCCAAACCGGTCGGGCGGTTTTGGCCGAACGACCACGCCGGTCTTCGGCCTCGGCTTTGTGGCTCGCCCCGAGTAACCCGGTGATTTTTCGGTGAACCACCGCAAACCCCGCGAACTTGATGTAGCCTCCGCCAATCACCACTCATGACTTGGCTCCCATGAAGTCCCGGCTCGACCTTGGTTTTGTGGCTCAACCAAGAAAGCGTCCACCGACTTCATCTTGTCGTTCTTGCCACCATGCGGCCCGCACTCGACCCCCGCCGGCCACCGGGTCCCTCGAACGAAGCCTACTTGTCTTCTCCACACACCGGAGGCCTCACCAACAACGACCTTTCGCGCTTGTTCTTCACCCGCACCAACACGAGTCAAGCCGCAACCCGCACGCTGCAATACTTAGCCAAGAATCGGTCCACACAACGTTGTCAATCACTCATCACACAAGGAAGCGACCATCCACCGGTCCTCGAACCACACATGGTCCTCAATCTCCCCCTTGATGAGTGCATTGACAACACACACATGATAAGTAAAGAGAAAAGGAAAACGAGAAAAGAAACAAAAAAGAAAACTCCAACAAGCGATCGAAAGCCGAGAAAGACAAAAGACGAGATCACTTGAAGAAGACAAGTCTCGGACCCCTTAGGCAAGGGCAACGGCTCGACACATCCGAGACAAAAACCATGCTCAAGCAAAGAGCACAAACCACCAAAGCACACAAGAGCTCCCCCTGCACAAATGCAAGCTCCCCTGATCAAGTGCCAACTCAGGGCACAAACCGGTCAGACCGGTTCCCATAACCGGTCAGGCCGGTTCCACCAAAACCGGTCAGACCGGTTTCCACAACCGGTCAGGCCAATTTCACACAGCAGACCATACCCCAAAAGCAAAAATTGCAAAAGAAATGCACAAACTCCCCCTTGACACTTGGGATAGGTTCCAGGGATACAAAGCAACTTTTCTCCACCTTCCTTTCTCCGCCTTGTTGCCAATGCATGAATCAAGGCACAAATGCAATCTAGAGCTTCTCAAGTATACAAAATTCATCACAAGATGCTACACATGTCCAAATGAGCAAGTTAGATACTCTACAGGTTTGTATGGGCCTTAACTACATGATCACCAAGTTTCACAACCATTGGACAAGGCTGACAAGGATTTGAGTAATTTTGCGAAAAGTTACTCTCTCACACGCAAAAACCTAGACATGAGCAAAACATGCCAAAATGGCAAAGCCACACAAACTTCATGCTAGGACAGCCATTCTAATCATAAGACCATCACAAACACCCACAAGCACCTCATGTCATGTCAAAGCCACCGAGCCATGTTCCTACTTCTATGTATGAGACTTCTCATTGGTAGGCATCATGCAACGGTTTAGCACCCAAAGCAAATTTAATTCAGCACATATGACATGGGAGCATATTTTCCAAGCATTTTTCATTTCATTTTCAGATTTGTAAATGGTACATGAAATGTCTTTGCGACAAAAAGGAACTTATGCCCCTCCACAAGATAAACCAAGAGGGCTAAACATTCATGATGGCAAATGAGCCTTTGGCCCCATATGATCAATAAACTAGCTACCAACCACAAATTAAGCATAACCAAGCCACTAAAACATGTCATGATCATAGAAAGGCATTTACACATGAGAGAGCATACATGTGACATTTTTCAAAAACATAGCCATCAACCATGGATTACTCATCAAGATCATCAAGAGCTAAGCCAAACTAACCATAGCATACCAAACAAGCTCACAAAGACATATATCTCATTCCATGGTGAACAATGTATATAAGAGAAGCTTTTCCTATCCAATGCATATGATACAAAATGCATGCAATCTAAGATACAAGGATGCCTGTACATCATGTTACATATGCCATGCCAAATGCAAGAAATGCACAAAGGAAAGCTATACATATGCTACCACCGGCTCCTCGAGGGGAGGCAAGACGGGCTCGACACCACCGGCAAAAGAGAGCTCCCACACACCCAACTCAAGAAATCAAACACACACCAAGTTCCCCCCGCAAACGAGTGAAGGTTGCTTGATCTAGGGGTTTGGTGAAAATATCGGCTAGTTGGTCATGTGTGGGTACATGGATTAAGGCTATCTTCCCTTTCTCTACATTGTCTCTCAGAAAATGATACCTCACTTCTATGTGTTTGGTTTTGGAATGGAGCACTTGGTTCTTTGCAACGCTTATGGCACTGGTGCTATCACATTGAAGTGGGACATGGGTATACTCCTCACCAAAGTCACTCATGGTGTAGGTGATCCAAAGGAGCTGAGAGCAACAACTAGCAGCGGCAACATACTCGGCTTCGGTCGTGGATTGAGCAACACTCGACTACTTGCGGGAAGACCAAGACACCAAAGAAGAACCCAAAAGCGGCAAGTCCCGGAGGTGGACTTCCTATCCAACCGACACCGGCAAAATCCGCGTGCGAAAAACCATGAAGCGTCAAAGAAGAGGACGCGGAGTACCAAAGGCCGAAGTCGGGGGTGTGACGCAAGTACCGAAAATTCTCTTCCGCTTGCCGATGCGAAGTCCTCGGAGACGCTTGAAAACGAGCGCACGGACACACCGAGAACCGTATGTCCGGTCTCGTCGCCGTCAAGTAGAGGAGTGACCCGATCATGCTCCGGTACTCCTTCGGTCCACGTGTTCACCTTCCTCGTCCGCATCAAGAGCCGTAGTCGTACTCATCGGCGTCGTCATAGACTTGGAGTCCTCCATCTTGAACTTCCTCACAATGTCCTTGGTGTACTTAGCTTTGATGCACAAATGTTCCTTCCTTTGATTGCTTGATTTGTAGCCCGAGGAAGAAGCGCAACTCACCCATCATGCTCATCTCGAACTCCCTGCTCATATCATCCGCAAACCTCGCAACAAGAGAGTTAGACTAGCCACCAAAGGCAATGTCATCCACGTACACCGCACAATCGGGATATCTCGCCCTTCCTCGGCAAAAACAAGGTCCGATCGACCTTCCCCATCTCAAAGCCTCTCTCAAACAAGAACCCCCTCAACCTGCCATACCAAGCTCTAGGCGCCTGCTTCAACCCATACAGCGCCTTCCTCAACTTGTACACCCGGTGGGGGTACTTCTCACTCTCAAACCCTGGAGGCTGCCTCACATACACTTCTTCCTCCAACACTCCATTCAAAAACGCACTCTTCACATCCATTTGGTGCAACTTGAATCCTTTAGCCACAGAGAAGGCTAGAAGGATCCTAATCGCCTCCAAACGGGCTATGGGAGCAAAGGTCTCCTCGTAGTCGATCCCCTCCTTCTGACTGAACCCCTGAGCAATAAGTCTCGACTTGTTCCTCACAACCTCACCCTTCTCTCCCTCTTTGTTTTTCCACACCCACTTTGTACCAATCGGCTTACACCCTGGGGGAGGGTCAACCAACTCCCACACCTGATTCCTCTCAAAGTTCTCCAACTCCTCATGCATCGAATTAACCCAATTGTGATCAGATAATGCGTGTCCAATGTCTTTGGGCTCGAAAGAAGCAACAATTGCAGCATGAGCGAAATGAGAGTTGTTCCGAACCCTCGACCGTGTAGTGCGTTCATTCATGTCGCCGATGATCCTCGAAGGCCGGGTGATCCACCGTACTCGTCGGGGAGGTTCTCGCCTCGAAGCTACCTCCCCCTCAACCTCGGCTTCTCCTCGTTCTTGGTTTGTCGTCGTAGGTGTAGCGAGAGGGTCCATCCATCATCGTAGTTGAAGTAGTGGGTACATGTTCGGCGGGGGGCACCACACGACCATCTTCATCATCACCATGTTCATGCTCCTCCTCCCGAAAGATCTCCTCGCCAAGCTCATCATCACCGCACACTCAAAGATAAGGCCGACTACGTGGCTCTCGTCTCGTCGAAGGTTACCTCGCAAGTCTCCACGATTTGGTTAGTTTCAAGATTGAGCACACGATATGCTCTAGAATGAGATGCATAACCAAAGAAAATGCCATCGACGAGACCTAGCCTCAAACTTATCCAACTTCCGCCTTTCTTCGGAATGAAACACTTGCAACCAAAGACATGGAAGTGACTCACCTTGGGTGTGCGACCATGCATCAACTCATAGCATGTCTTCTTCTTGTGCACTCCGAGGTATATCTGTTCGACACATAGCACGCGGTATTCACCGCCTCGGCCCAATACCTCCTCGGAGTCCTATGCTCATCAAGCATCGTCCGAGCCATCTCGCACAAGGTCCTGTTCTTCCTTTCCACAACACCATTCTGGGGAGGCGTATACGGACTCAAAAACTGGTGCTCAAGACCCAAGTCATGGCAAAAGGTTTCAAAACAAGAGTTCCTGAATTCCGAGCCATTATCACTGCGGATAGCTCGTATGGCATCTCCGTGCCTCTCGTTCCTCTACCTCAAGACTAGATCTCGAACAAAACCAAACGTCTCCCCCTTATCCTCGAGAAAGAACACCCACGCATACCGAGAATAGTCGTCCACCACAACAAGGACATACCACTTCCCACCCGCAGATCGCACATGAGTGTTGACGGATAAAAGATGTATCCCTCTACGATCCGCAAGCATACGGACCCCACACCTTTTTCACCACGGGATTCCCAAGGTTCTTGTCAATCCGCAGAGCAAGGGGATTACTAGAGCTTAACCAAGTACTAATCTAGTTGAATGGAAAACCTTTGAAAGAGAGTATTAATCTAAAAGTAAAGACAATCTAACCAAGTTAATCTAAGTTAAGTTGATCAAACAAATCTAGGGTTAAACTATATGATAAAGGGGTGAACACAAGAGAGTGATTAAGAAAGATAAGCGTTCCCTCCCTAGGATCTAGGATAACATGGTATGCATCTACTACACGAAAGCGGTAAACCAATCTACCGGGGGTTGTGACCACGGTTTCGCCCTTTCCCTCCTCTCGTCTTCGTCACTACGCGAAGGTATTCGTGACTAGACCTATGATGGACACGGTATGTTGATGGAATCTATGGGAGTAGCGGATATCATACGCCCGAAAAACATGGTAGCTAACCTTAATCATCAAAGCATCATCAACATGAAAACAATAGATTGAAACCACGAATCAAGTAGCGATCACATAGCATGTATCCATCTAATCCTAGGGATGAACGGAGACATTACCCTATCATCTTACACGGATTGATGCACATAGGGGTGATGGAGACTCCGGAGAACGTCGTCAATTAAGATGGCGGCGATGGAGCTTGGGAACACCCCTAGGCCGGCGGCTTGGAGTCCTCCTCTTGCTCCTTCTCTCCGCCGGCGTTGATCCTTGCGACGAGCTCATCTAACTCTCTCCCTCATCTTGCGGTGGCGGTTTTCGGTGATTGGCGTCGGTAGGATGATTTGTTCGATGTGGCGGCCGACGGCGGCGGAGGCAATAAATAGACGAACACCTAGGGCAAAGGGGGGACCGAACCGACCCCGGAGTGGGGCTGGGCCGGTCGGCCCGAGCCGGCCGGCCCGAGCCCACTTCGGCCGGTTCGGCCCCGGTTTCCTCCCCGGTTGCTTCTCGCGTGATCCCTTATTCGTGTGCACTTGCATGTGGGCCTTTGACGTCGTTTCATTCACGATTAAGGCTTGAATCCTTGCTATGCAAGCTTCGCCGTTTTTACGGTTGAGTCCCTGAAGACTTGCACGTTGACGCTTCGGTCCTCGGGTCATTTGGAGTCATGTTCATCGCGTGTCTTGACTCTTGTCGGGCTTCATGATCTTCTTCCAAAGTGCTTAGTGAACTTATCCCGAAAGTCTCCTCTTTAGCGTAGATTTCCTGCATAAACAACAAACTCCAAAATCGACATGCAAGTGTGAACTTGTTATATCATTAGTGTGCCTAGTGGCGGGTTAGTTGCAAATCATAATCGAAACCAATGTATAACAAGTACTCTAGGTTGAAGGAAATTCACCGTCAACATCTCCCCCATGCTTAAACCTTGCTCGTCCTCGAGTAAGAAATCCTTGCTTAAAAGGGAAATCCGTGTTGCCTTCCAATGTTGTCCCTGCACTTAGTCATTCATGACGAGGCAAATTGCTCTCTCTTAAGAATTTATTTTTAAAGTTCAAGTTGTGATCGGCTTCTTTTTCATTATGGAAGATAGACTAACAATAAAGAACAAGCCACATTTAACACGATGCTCTCAAACTTAAGTGAACTTCAAACCATTACCTTGTCACATGGAAGATTTTCAAAAAGATGCATATCCAACATAAGTGAAAATCTCTTGCAAGAGCTCATGGAACACTCATCTCATCAAGTCACTCAAGCCTATTCTAGATTATTTTCAACCTACTCTACTCATATGTGATAGTGGAAGGCTTATGTGGAGCTTGGAAGGTTAAAAACAATCCTAGCAAAACATACATCCGAAATATTGTCAAATTAAGAGAGAGGTCTATTGGAATTACCGAGACTCGTCAAAAAGGCCATGGAAAATAAATGTTGGAAAGACACAAGGATGAAACACACACATTTAGATAAGTGGACATGTGCAAGTGGCAAATGGATGATTCCGGGACACGAGTGAAGTCCTCGTTATCGGATTGCACATGGTTGGAAGATTTGAGTATGGATTTGTCATCAAGGCACTTGAGAACTTATGAAGCAAAAAGATCCGAGGAGCATTATTATTATTATTTTTACTTTTATTTTATTTCCTTCTCATTTTTCTCTCTTTCTTTCTTTCTTTCTTTCTTTTTTCCTTACTTTTCTTTTCTTCTCATCATAATAATTTTTTTCTTCTTTACGTTTTTTTTCATTTTTTTTTCTTTTGCTCCCCTCAAAACTTTTTGCAACATAATACTTACATAGCATTGTGTCAGAGAATGACTCCTCCCCCATGCTTGAACGATGCTCGTCCTCGAGCATAAAAGAGAGGGGAAATGACTGCTAAAGTAAGTATAAATTCCATAATATTGTGGAATATTTAAATCTCCATCGAGAATTTTATTCCATACTCAAATTGGGTTGTGGACAAGGAGGTGATCACAAAAAGATGTTTTTGGTTTAGGGTGGATGCCCAGCGAAGTTTGTGAAATTTTCGATGTGAAACCCACAATGCATGGACAAAAAGGCTAGCATGAAAAAGTTACACAAAGGAATGACCAGCTTCTTAGTCTCGAACCATAGAAATCAATCCTAATCCAACTCATCAAAACATATGTTTGCAATCTACGGGTTTTGTTATCATAAAACATATATGTATATGGCTTTGGTAGGTAGAACTTTGCAAGAGCATCACAAATATGTAGATAGCATAAAAGTTAAGTTTTCATAAAAACAACAAGTTATCCGGCTATCCATAAACTTAAATCAAAGAGCAAAGATATGTATGTGGGTCTAGAGCATAGTCATTTCACCTCCACAAATAAAAGAGCCAGTATTTAAATTAATTTCAGATCATATTATAGAGAGCAATTAGCCAAGACATGTATAACTTCATGTAGGTAAAACCAAGCGGCAACTTTCATCATCTTTCCGTAAGCATAGGCAATATGGAACATCGAGGTGAACACATGGTCATGCTTATCTATTGAAAGTAAAAAGAAACCTAGGTTGTCCTCCTAGTAGCCATGTTATTGTTTGAAGAGAAAAACAAAAGGTTGCACCTAGTTGAGGTTGAAGGCATACTTACAAGCATTTGTGTTTGGAAAAGAGAAGGTCCATGGAGATGTTACCATACTTTGTAATTCTTCGTTGCCTTCTTCCGACATCTCCATGTATCGATGTGGCTTTTGCTTTTGTCTTGATTTATTAATGCTCCTAAACTTCTGAATTTGATCATGTATGCTTAATGGAGTCATTGGTCACCCTTCTCTTCAATGTTGTCATCACCATCTCCTCTTTCTTGTTCTCATCATCTCCTTGCTGTCTCTTTTTCATGGATTTCCCCCTCTGTCCAGAACAGAAAATATATCGAAATATAGCTCTATTGAAAAGTTTATGAAATTACCTTTCCAACGTGTGGTCATTCATCGAAAACGGAGTTCCAACAAGGGGGCTATGTCCGTTTTACTTCAGCGCTGTGTGCTGTCCAAAACTGATTTCAGGACGTGTTGCACTCGATGATTCGGGCATAACTTCTCGTAGAAACCTCCGATTGTTTTGATTCTTGATTTGTTGGAATTGTAACTTCATGGGGCTTCTAAATATCCAAAAATATCCAGTGTTTTCCCTTCGAGACCATGCAGAATTTTGATGAGATTGGTGGTTTCTTGCGCATTGATCCGGAGATGTTAACGATCTTTATCATTCTATCTTCTAGAGTGTCATGTTGCACTTCCGTGTTGAAGATTCAGGGTCTCCCCCATGCTTAGCATTTTGCTAGTCACGGAAGAAGAAGACAAAGCACTTCTTAGCCATCCTTCAATTTCCTTGTAGTGAGAGTCTTTATCTTGCCTGTAAGACGTTTTAAACGCACATTCTACCCCCAAGGTGACGGTTGGGAGTAGATAGAATTGCCAACAATCCAACAATGTCTCCTAAGATTCTTAACTTGTGGCATAATTAGTTTAATGAGGAATAAAAACCTAATGAGTGTACGTGGTGCAAGGTGTGTATGCACATGATAGGAAAGCATATAAACAAAGACAAAGGTTTCACCTAGTTCTAAACACCATGTTTACAACTAGGTTGCCGAATTTTTCCATAGCCATAAAGGTTTATTTATCAAGGGTTAAAACACCATGTCTATCCTTAAATCAATAACCCTTATAGCACAAGGAAAATTAAGCGCATTGCAGAGCTTATAAACTAACCAATGCAACATGAAAACATATGAAAAGCTAGCAAGGTTTATCGAACTTAATGATGATGGTCCGAAATCATGTTTAAACACCACGTTTACACAAGATCACAAAAGGAAAATGCCCAGCTGGAGCATTAACATGGATATGAAAGCATACATCATTGAGCCTTAAAACAACCAAGCCAACTATATGCAAAACATGTACATGCAAAGAAACATCATGTTGATAACAAAATGCAATGCATGCAAATAAATAAATATGAGCATGAACATGATGGTGGTTCTAAAAATAAAACTAAACTTAGATTAATAACCACAAGTTGATCATCATAAGATAGTGCCATTCTTTATTTTCTCTAAGAAAGTAGTAAAAATATAAAGAAACGGGTTGCCTCCCGAAAAGCGCTTCATTTA
This sequence comes from Cenchrus americanus, assembly GCA_947561735.1. Taxonomy (NCBI): domain Eukaryota; kingdom Viridiplantae; phylum Streptophyta; class Magnoliopsida; order Poales; family Poaceae; genus Cenchrus; species Cenchrus americanus. The sequence continues at coordinate 22,003,291 of OX387241.1, read as the reverse complement.
AAGTCATAGAGCTCGACTTTCTCACATACCTTCTTTTCGTTGCATAGCCATGGCCCTTCATGCAAGAAGAAAAGGTACCAATGCAGCTTTAATTTACTTCCCATGTTGTGCTTGATCACTTATAGAAGACTTGCCCAAAGCATCCTTTTGTTTCATCATTATCTCCTTCTTTATCATCCTTCGGTGCTGCCTTCACTCCATGATTTTTTTAATGTCCAGAACAGAAAGTATACTCAAGATCTACTCCATTGCACAGTGCACAAAATTTCCTTTCCAATGAGTCTTTATTTGCTCAAATCGGACTCCGGACAAGAGAGTTACGTCCGTTTTACTTCGGCGATGAAATCTGTCCAGAAATTTCAGAACGCGCAACGCTCAATGTTTTCTCCATAACTCCTTGCACGGGTCTTCAAACTTGTTGGTTCTTGATGCGTTGGAATGGTAATTTGATGGAGCTTCTGAATATCTCATTTTCTTCATTTGTACACCTCTGAACAAGCTCTCAAATTGATGAAGACAGCAGCATCCATCGCGGGATTCGGAGAGGTTGATGATTTATCTTGCAACTCTTTTAGGCATGACTTCTTTTTTTTCATTATTTCAAGCCTTGTCTACATGGTTAGTGAAAATCGGGCCTTTCCCGACATATGATTCTTTAAGGTCATTAGCTTGACCAAGCGCAAAGCATGATCGAGATTTACAAAACTTATTGTAAACATACGCGTCCATAATTAACACCACATGTGAATTGTAGCAACAAGTCAAGGTGTAAATAAAAGAAGCATATGTTTCATGCATAGCACTTAGCTCATCATTAGGCAAAGGTTGTTTAGGTGTGAGATTAATTGGATCAAAAATAAATGTTTCCTCTTTTTCATTCTCAAGAAAATCTAGCCTATCAACATGATCACTATTGGAACAAGGCATAGACATTAAACTATCATTCATACTATTGGTTGAGCATGAGTATTTGAATTTATCAACATCAATACCAATAATATCTTGAGATTTCAGCGTGTACCTTGGCCTTAGAGCCTTTTCAACAAGAGTGATATTTGGTTCATCAAGCGGTGTTGAAGGCGAATCGATCTCAACAAGTGTAGTTGCCTCTTCATCACCATCTTGCAGTTTCTTCAACTCATCATGTGGAACATGTAATCCTTCAACTATGTACGCATTCATCTCTTCTTTGAAGTCTTCTTTATCAACCAGATCTTCATCTTCAAAGACTTGTATGTTGCTTTCTTTATCTTCCATGTACCACATGTCATCAAGATCGCTCATTGTTGATTCACTCTTTCCTTCATCCTTGAGTACTTTCATGTCTTGATTTGCTAGTGTGTAGGCTTCAATAGCACACAAGCTATCATCTAGCTTGAGTCCTATCTCCTCCCATTTATCCTTTGAGTCACTAGGCTCATCACGGTTGTACTCTTCTCTTCCTTCATCATAAATCTTTGAGTTGTCAAACCGGTCGATCCATCCTTCATCTCCTTCTTCTCTTTCTTCTTCAAACATCTTTTGGATCGACTCTCCACTCATCTCTTGATCAAATATATCTTCAATTAGTTTGGCAACGTGTCGGCGTTCCTCCTTCCTTCGGTACTTAATTAGTGGGGCGAAATCAACTTGAACCCAACCGGATTGAATGAACTCCGCCAATGGTCTAGCATTCCACATACTTCGTCCTACATTCATGTTAGTTTCAACATTTTTATCATCCGAAATGACTTCTCTTACCTTGGGAAGTGGATCTTCAATTTCTTGAATGGTCGGTTCATCTTCCTTGACCTCCGGTTCATCTTTTTCAGAAATTTCAGCAAGCACCTTGGGCTTGCTTTTGTCATTTTGCTCCTCTCGACAACATCTTTGCCAATCTCGTATTGTTCTTTGTCCATTGCTTATCCTTTGTAAGATTTGTGCGGCTTCACTAATTGTTTTATCCATTATATCACCGCCCGCACACATGCTTACAAAACGAGACGAGTTAGGGGTTAGTGAAAAATAAAAGGTATGCAACATCAAGTCACCGGAAAATCCCAAGTTCGGGCCTCGCTCAAGTAGTTCATTAAAACGGTCCCATGCTTCATCAATTCCTTCATCCTCTCCTTGCTTGAAAGTGAGCACTTGCCTCCTTAAGTCTTGGACCTTGCTTATGGGAAAGAACTTCAAAAGAAATTTCTTCACTAGCTCATCCCAATTTCCTTTTACTTCAACGGACGCAAGTGTGTACCATCTTCGCTCTTCATCTTCGAGAGAGAACGGAAAAAGATTCCACTTGAACCAAGCGGCCGGAACTCCTTTTTGTTGCACCGTGTTGCATAACATCGTGAATTCCTTAATGTGTCCATATGGGTTGTCATCCTCCAATCCTCTAAATGGCTTTGTCGCCACTAACTTGATGATTCCAGGCTTCAGTTCATAGTGGGTTGTAGCAAACGTCAAATCTGATTTTTGCATCTCAATGTCTTCCATTGACGGCATTGCTAGCTCCCTTAGCGACATCTCTTCGTCATCCAATGGTGAGGTGAACAAATCCATCTAGGCACAAGAAAAGTAGAAAGAAAAACAAAAAATATTTTTTTCTTTTTTTTAGAAAATAAGGGTTAGGTGTTAGTAATCAACAAAATTAATACTAGATTAAACGTAGCAAACTGGCTTGTTCCCCGGCAACGGCGCCAGAAAAAGGGGCTTGTTGACGGATAAAAGATGTATCCCTCTACGATCCGCAAGCGTACGGACCCCACACCTTTTTCACCACGGGATTCCCAAGGTTCTTGTCAATCCGCGGAGCAAGGGGATTACTAGAGCTTAACCAAGTACTAATCTAGTTGAATGGAAAACCTTTGAAAGAGAGTATTAATCTAAAAGTAAAGACAATCTAACCAAGTTAATCTAAGTTAAGTTGATCAAACAAATCTAGGATTAAACTATATGATAAAGGGGTGAACACAAGAGAGTGATTAAGAAAGATAAGCGTTCCCTCCCTAGGATCTAGGATAACATGGTATGCATCTACTACACGAAAGCGGTAAACCAATCTACCGGGGGTTGTGACCACGGTTTCGCCCTTTCCCTCCTCTCGTACTGTCACTACGCGAAGGTATTCGTGACTAGACCTATGATGGACACGGTATGTTGATGGAATCTATGGGAGTAGCGGATATCATACGCCGAAAAACATGGTAGCTAACCTTACTCATCAAAGCATCATCAACATAAAAACAATAAATTGAAACCACGAATCAAGTAGCGATCACATAGCATGTATCCATCTAATCCTAGGGATGAACAGAGACATTACCCCATCATCTTACACGGATTGAAGCACATAGGGGTGATGGAGACTCCGGAGAACGTCGTCGATGAAGATGGCAGCGATGGAGCTTGGGAACACCCCTAGGCCAGCGGCTTGGAGTCCTCCTCTTGCTTCCTTCTCTCCGCCGGCGTTGATCCTTGCGACGAGCTCATCTAACTCTCTCCCTCATCTTGCGGCGGCGGTTTTCTGGTGATTGGCGTCGGTAGGATGATTTGTTCGATGTGGCGGCCGACGGCGGCGGAGGCAATAAATAGACGAACACCTAGGGCAAAGGGGGGACCGAACCGACCCCGGAGTGGGCTGGGCCAACTGGAAAACCAGTATATGCTTGAACTAGAAAACCAACTGGAAGCTATAGCAGCTCCACCCCCAGAACCTATCATTCCTGGACCAGAAGGAGAAGAAGATGTTGAAGAAGTCCAAGGAGAATCCGGAGTGGAATCTGGACCCGAGTCACCATAATCCCTCAGTGTGGAAGACCCAACCCTAGGAAGTTGGTATGGGAGAAATAAAATGTTGAGTCGTAAGAGTGGAGTGTTTGTAAGGAACCCTAGTGTACAATAACCGCGTTTGGTTAGCTATTGTGGTTGGTTGAACTAGGAGCTCCTTTGTGCAGCTAGTCCGCGTTGTAATCCCAAACGTTGTTGGGTAATTCTGAAAACCATCATCGATGTAATACCTAGATTAAACATCTCTTTCCGCGATGATCTTTGTAAGGTATTATTTGCGCCAGTTGTGATCAAATCAAGTTCTGCGGTGAATCTTAGTTTCATTCCAAAAATTTTGTGCCACTCAAAGATCCAATCGAATCCTCAGTCCTGAGCTTATTCTTGTTTTGCTCACAACCTTGGGAATTAAAATAAATGTTGCTTTTGAGCATACACTGCATAGCATATGCATTTGGGAAGCTTGGGTATACTAACATGCATTCCCATGAAAACTCTGTACCCCTACTCTACTTCTATTGTTGGTGAAGTTGTGATCCCATAGCCAAAGGTGCCGCGACGGAACCTAGGGCATCGTGTGTGCTGCAGCCACACGACTGCTGCTAGGGGCGCGCTAGGTATCTTGGTGGTGAGAAAGCGACTTGCCACTCAGATCCTTTCTCTGCCTTTGATTGCCCTCGCAATCACTAACTCATCATATGGGTACCCAGGTCTTTCTAGTGTGCATCATGAGCACCATACTACACGAACATGTGCATCGTGTCTTCGCAAGAATGTGCATCACAACAACTTTTAAAATTATTGCATCTTAAAATAATAAGTTGTCCACAATGAATTCACTAAGTCAAGTCAGGGTGTGAGCAAGATTGTTCTGAAGTTCCCGCATGAAGTTATCATTCGTGCAAGAACTTATGGAATTCTTGTAGTAGCCTTCCTTTCTTTGTAATGATCTTTTGGAAATTCCTGTCGACTGGGTCTCATGCCGCCAATCCCGACGACCTTGTAGTGTCAATTCCCTTCCTGCTAAGCCAAGTGGAAGCAGTAGGAGTAGAAATTTTCTTGAGCAGTCAAGGTTCTCGAAAAGTCAATGTGGAGAAGTCATCAATCGTGTATTTGTTCTTGGTCCGTGCTTATAACCTTCAAATCCTCAGAATTGAGCAAGGAAGTACGCCCAGGATCGATCGAAGCTTTTGCTAAGTTTCTCTTTGTTGCTATCGCGAGCATAGAGTGTTGTACCCTGAGCTTTTATTGTTCTTCTCCCCATCACGGTCAATTCTTTAGACCACTGAACCTCATCATCGTCAATGTTCCGACCGTATGACTCCATGACGTCACTCCACCATCTTCTCCCGCAACCGTACTCGCGCCGCTAAGACCTCACGAGCTGACCATTGTCGAGCTCCGTGTTGTCTACACCAGATACCCGACTGGTCAAATGACCGTTACAGCACCGCAGCGGTTATAAAAGGGGAACCCCTTGCCCAGGACCGCTTCAGCTCGGCATCACCACTGCCCTTGTTCTTCCTCCAGCTAGCCTTGGCCACATTGGCACTAGCCCATCTCTTCCATCTATTCCGTTCCTCGCCGAGCAAGCTGTTCTCCCGTCTTCGTCCCCGACGTCGAGGAGAAGCTCGAGTAGACCGGAAGAAGAACTCAAGCCAAGCTGCCACCCATGACTCCGTCTTCGGAAGAATTCGAGTCGTTTCGCTGGACGTTGATAGGGATGTATCTCTGTATCGTAGGAGGATTATGTCTGCTATTAGCTGTGCATGTGCACATTCATTGCCCGCTTCCTCATGAACGGCGATGAGGTAGTAAGGGAACGCACCTTGTACCTTTTGTTCCATCTGAAATTCCGATATTGGGACTTGTAACCAGAGCTTTGGGAAATTGATACTTGTGACTTTTGATGTCCGGTTCGCATTACTTACCGTGAATAAATCTCGTATTGCATGTCCAAAATGTGAGTTTCTGGGTGAGATTCTGAACATGTATTAATTAAGGGCTTAATTTTCTGATGTTCAAACCTGCACGGAGTAACCCCAATGGTTCTGGTATGTCGGGTAGTGGTGAACTGACGCTACCACCACCCACGACGCTGATCGAAGCTTTCGTGGCAGCACATACCGATGTGTTGTGCCAGATCCTGCAGGCACAACAGCAAATAGCTCAACAACTACAGCAAATGCCGCTGATGCAACAGAGGCTCCAACCTTCCAAGCCCTGTTCACCCGAAGTACCTACCCAGAGTGACATAAACTCCATTGTCGGCGCAACTCAACTGTTGGAAGGGTAGAATTCCGTGCTGAACCAGATGGTGTACGACATCATCCAAGGGCGTTATGGGGCACCATCTCAAACTAGTTTGGCAGACAGTCTCTCTCAGTCTTTATCTGCCTCTATGGTCGACCAAGCCCGTTTTTTCAATCTATTGGTGGAGTATGTTAATCAAGACCAACCCCAGGTCTCCGACTCCATATTACCACCTTCTCGACTACCTATGGATCTTAGACAAGAAGAGAGGGAAAATCGAGGCAACAAACGAGTATTATCTGAGATAGATGTAAGTGAGTGGGAAATTACCTGTAAGGAGACTCGTCCGCGTGAGGGCAAACGAAGATGCGACCCTAGCAAGGTCACTCAACTCCCTGTTGGTGGGACGCTCACGCGCGCCACGAGGTTAAGAAAGAAAAAGAAGAAGAAGCTCCGCCTCATCAAGAAAGGCCAGCAACAAATTTCCAAGCCCGGAGACCTTCCACCCCGTTTGTGCTACAATTGTAGACAACCTGGGCATTACGCAAATGAATGCCCGAACCCCAGACAACAGAAGTCCCAGCAACAGAAGCAGAACCCTGGATCCGCTAATGACAACCACTGAAACAAGCCAAGCTGTCAAGTGGGGCAAAGCCAACTGATTTTCTTGGGTAACACCTCTATGAACGAACTTCTCCCCACCTCCTCTCATAATTTCGAATCTCGGGGCGAGATTCTGTTAAGGGGGGTAGGCTGTGACGCCCCAGGTTTTTTATTACCGTCGTTAACGCTAATGACCGAATCAGCCGAGTCAAACCGGCCGACAGTGGTCAAACCTAGGTCAACCTGGGTCATCACCCCGAAAACCTCACCGACAAACCCTATTAGACCCCTTGACCAAGTCTATACACACCCGTGGTCAACCCTTGATCAAAGACACGGTCAAAACCCACTTAAGAACTGACGTCAGTGAATGTCGTCCAGAACTTTTGCCGCGTTCTCCAAATTTCACCTAAACACTTAAAAATCTACCAAAATGAAAGTTGTCCAGTTTGTTGAGGGACACAACTTTCATGTAGAATGGCATTTCAAATTTTGAGTGGAAATTGGTGAAAAACTTGATCGACTAACAGTACCTCCTATTTATTGGAACAGGGTGGCATTCAAAGTTGGCAAGACGTTCCTGCAAAATCCGTTGAGAAAAACACTTTACGGCTTTCGTAAAAGTTGTAGAGGGTAGTGAGATCTACAACTTTCCTATTGACCACATTGTGCACTTCGGTTCAAAATTTTGGAGTTAAACGCGTCTGAACCAGGGCACTGTGAAATGGTTCGGCCGCTCGACGCCGCGCTGCGCCGCGACGCGATGTCGCGCGCGCGTCGGGCTCGCGCCGCACGCGCCTCGGCTTCCGGGACGCGCGCCAACCGAGGGCCGCTCCTTCCCCGGGCGTCGCGTGCACCGAGGCCACCCTCGGGGTCGGACCGCCGCGTGGAGCCTCCGGGTTCGTCGTCGGCCGCGCCCCCCTTTACCCACCGGTCCGTCGCCCGCTCTCCCGCGGTCGCGCGTGCGGTCGAGGTTTGGGACATTGCGCCCGCCTCGGCCGTGCGGGCGTGCGGCCGGAGGCCGCCGCGCCCATATATGGGGCGGTTCCCCGCCCGAGGAAGAGCGGACCGCACACCCCGGCCGCCCCCGAACGGCGCCGGCGAGCCCCCCCCGAACCAACCACCACCGAGCGCCACCACGCGTCTAGCGGCCGACCCCGACCCCTAGGACAAGCGCCCGCACCTCGCCGGACCTCGGCCCGAGCCCCCGGCCACGCCGAAGCTCGGCTCGCGGTGGCCGCCGCCGCCGGGCCGCCGTGCGCCGCTGGCCGGCCATCCCTCCACCCAAATTCCGGCGTCCCCTAGCTCCTAGGTGAACCCATGGTCATCCCCGGCCCCTCCCCCGACCATCTCCGCCGCCGGACCCGCCGGATTCCGGTGAGCCGCCGCCCCCTACAGCCAAGGGCCACATTGCGACCCTCTGAGTATTGCTAGGGAGTTTTGTGTAAAATGGAGGGCATGGTTGTAGAACTACAGGAAATCCGGGGGGGCTGGCTGTAAGACACTAACTTAAATAGTATTAGTGCTTTTGCTGGATCTTTTAAAATCCGTAGAAAATCGTAGAAAAATAAGAAAAATGCAAACTTAATTTTGTTGAATTAGTGGTAAAAATTCCCACAACTTTTGTTATTTTTGCCTGAGCTAGTTCCTGATAGTTTTTGCATGAACAATAGAAATGTGAAAAACCTATATCTGAAATATCTCAAAATCTATAAATCTTCTGTAGCTAATTTTTGGATATGTTGTGTATTAGGTCATGACTAGCTCCTGTACCAAAACTTGCACAAAGTTATGATATAAATCTGTTTATAAAAATGTTTTTCCATTTCTGCAGAATCTGCATAAATGATTTTTGTAGCTAAAAATAAATAGATTTTTGCAACAAACTTTTGTATACTATCGTTTTATTCCAAAGCACACCTCTGTTGAATTAATCACAATTTTATAATTACCAGAATTATTTATTCTTGATTTATTCTTGTTTTTCTTTGAAAATGCATAACTCAAGTTTCACAATAGTTCTAGGTGTATGTGCTGCATCCCTAGGCTAGTTTTGAACCATATAACATGTGTAAGAAAGTTTGGATCATTTTTTTGAGTATTTTTTTTGTGTGCATTTACCTTGTCCATCTAGCTAGCTTTTGTTATTTTCAAAAATAATTAATTTCTAGCTATCCAAAGCATGCATGTGTGTCCAGTGGCTTGTTATAGGTGTTTAGTGTTTAATACACCCTTCCACTGAATTTTATTAATTAATTTCATGAATAAAAGCTATGCGGGTCATTAAGGGCTTAATAGTCATTAATTAGGAAAATCACCAAACCATCCCTAATTATCTTGTGTGTGGTTTTAAATCATTTTAAAAGGGCTAACTATACCCACCCACTACTGTTTGTTAAGTTGAATTAAATTATTTGCATATATATGTACACAGTCACCGTCAAAAGAATATTTTATAAAGCTCCGCCTATTGTTCGTTTTTGGAAGAATATGCTAAATGTATTTCTTATCTAGGTGAATGTGTCCAACTAATACACCCCTTGGTTATCATTTATGGTTTGTGGTTAATTAAATTAAAAACCTTCGAATAAATCTTGCATTTGCATCTTCGTGTGGATCTTTCCGACGGTAAACGAACGTTCGTGCCGGAAGGAGGGAACGAAGGTGCTGACGAAGAGCTGCAGTGTGTGGACGTAGCTCAAGACCTGGACCCAAGTCCAGAAGGGCCCAAGGCCAACCTTGCCAGCGAAGGCAAGCCCCGGATCATTAACCCCGTCTTTTAAAATTATGCAATTATGTTTGCTACGATTGTGCATTACGTTTCAGGAGTTGAATTGAAACCCTAGATGCATGATCCCTAGGTACCTATGCTCTGTCACTAGTATGCTAGGTCAATAGCTGCTATGCTATAGGACCCGATAGAAGTCGAGTGATGTTCGTCACTCGCGAGAATAGGTTCTTATGTTGGAATCATAAGATCTTTATAAATGGATTGCTCGTGTGGTAAGAGCATGGGATTTGGGCTCCGATCCCGTGGCTTTCGTGGGCTAAGCTTTTGAATGTACTAAACATTTGCCAGGAATGGGACCGGTAAGACTAGTACCTTAATGAGACGGTGCGGGAACTTACTATTACTACTCCTGAGAAATCACCTAACCGGCTAGCTACCGGGAAGGGGGTGCATGTGTGAAACTAGGTGCCTCGCTGGGTATGCCAGCTAGCCTTGTACCCAGGACTATAAGATTTGATCCCAACCTGAGGACTTTTGGGAAGCGCCTGGGAAAGTTGTCCTTGCGGGGGGCAGCCTATCGTGTGTTTAGGTTTACCTTGCAAGGTTTAAATCAATCGATTGTTGGCCTCTCACCGTTATCTGAGACTGCTTAATCAACTGGCCATGATATCCCATAAGGATGGAACTGGTGAATATGGTTGTATGAATTAATTACTTGTCCAATTCTTGATTGAATTAGATGGAACATGTAGAAATGGTAATCAACTAGAATTTGTGCTAAAATATTGAAAGTAAGGATCTACTCTTAGTAGCTGTTCAGCAAAAGAAACTCCACCGGCCAAAAGCCTTTCATGTCTAGAGTTTGGTGAAGTAGTTATCACCCGACGGTTAAGTCTTGCTGAGTATTAGTATACTCAGCCTTGCTTTAAAACTGTTGTTGCATGTGTTGTTGACCGGGAGGGTGACGACAAGTGATGACATCACGGATGGCCTCCTGTGATGTTTACCGTTGCGCTAGTTTAATTTATTCCGCTGTTTTCAAAATCTGAACCTTTACTCCATGTCAGGAACAATGGTTTGTAATAAAATGTTTAACTCATGTTGTACTTTGGACTCGCCTTTGCGTGAGTTTTAATGCATGTGTCGATCCTCTGTGCGATGTCCAAGTGATTTACCGGGTGTTAACCCCGCAACTAACGACAGGATGATACTTTACTATTGCTGAACGACCAAAGTGGATCAGTCTTAGGCGATAGTACGGTATTTTCCTGGGCGGGTTGTCACAGTCACTTGATGTTCAGTACCAATAGTGATGATGTCTGCTTCAAAGTTGCAGTTAGCGATGCAATGCAAATGCTGAATTGGTGACATTGTTAGGTATAAGTTGGTCGGCTTATTTTTTATCCTCACGCCCCTTGCTGATCAGTTTCAATTTCAATGACCGTTTGATACATTTTGTTGATAATTTTTAATTTCAGCAGCCTATTTGAATGCTAACCATAGCAAAGCTCATAGAAATTTAAATGTATCAAGTAAGACCCTTACAAATTCTTACTTGCATGATGTCTAAACATGGATTGTATAGTGATGTAGGCCTCTCCTCATCTAGCATATCATCATCTATTAGATGAACACTCTGAATTTAGTAGTGTCTTAGGACGTAGACATAGTTTTGACAGAAACAGGTTTTGTGCTAGGCAACTGGATAATTTATGATAGGTTTGTGGTTATAAGTTTGCACTAGTCTTTACTCTTTTAGTCATTGAGTGATGAGAGTATGCTTCCCAAAGAATATTGGTGCATATGAGGAGTACAATTTTAAATGGGGGTCTTTACAACATGAACTTTACTGACCTGTTAGGATTGAGAGTACTTCTGGAATGGAATAGGTAATAATACATTGATTCATGGTTAATATCGGCTCTTTTTTTCTCTCCAAATGGGTTTTATAAATAATGAATGGAAGTTAGTTCACGTCCAATTGAGAAATTTGTGCGGACAACCAAGAATCTAAAGGAAAGTGTCTTAATGAATGCTAACACGTATAACATGATCTCATCACCTCTTCTTTAATTAGGTCTACGCAACAGCGGCAGTGACAATAGCTATTTTTCCGCTGCAACAACGACTATCGTCAGCTTTGGCAGGTAAGCAACTCAACAATCCAGCAAGGTTTGGATGTCATGTACATGCAAGTATTGATTCGATTATTTAATCATGTCTTCCTTGTTTTTAGTTGGTGAATAAATTAGTTGTTTTAGTTCCTCACCAAAATGAATTAGTGTTTCTGTTGTTAAGGACCAGTGTTTTATGCTGGAATAAAAGCATTTAAAAGTGATATTTGTATTGGTAATATCAGTAATTGACTAGTTCTAAAGTATAGCATATGAATAATAGATCATTCATGCCATCTCCATTTGTTTGATATTGCAGTCCATATAAACCTTCATGTATTTCTCTTCAGTTTTATTGTTGCACATCCCTCCAGAAATGTAAAGATAAATTGACATTTTTTATGTAGGCAACTTATACTGGATCAACAGGAAATTTATTGATTATGGTTCAACATTTTTGTGTTCACGTTTTAGCAATTTTACATAGTTTGGCAAGCTTTGCCATGAACCTTATACAACATTAAGGTTTATTGTTTTGCTGAATTAAATTATAGATACACTAAGCATTCTCAATGGGAAAAAAACAAGGGTTAACCATGTTAGAGTCAAAAAAAGTTAGAATGGAATTGATTTGAGCTCCTTTTTTTTCTTGGGGTGCTTTTTCCTGTATCTTTTGTAGTACAAAAGTACATGTAATTGAAAAAATCTTGTTATATCGTTTGGATACCTAATTACATACTAGTCCTGGTGTAGTTTTTGGTGTTATTTTTGACCCATATAGTCCTGTAGTAGCTAGTGATAAATCTAGTCGATCCAATAGCCATGAGTAGTGCATGTATGGTAAAAATAGTAGTGGGTGTGCACTTGGCTGGTGCCCATTTCTCTTTTTTTAATGGAAAAAACATGGATGCATTTGTTGAATAGTCCAATGAGGACCAAACACTACCCTTTTAGCACCTTCTGATTTTTTTCCTTTTACCTTGTGTCATTTTCTTAATCACCCTCTCTCAAATACTTTTAACAACAACTTAGCATTCTTCAGTACTCAAAATAGTAACAATTAGCCATCAATTTAGCTAATTACGAAAAGAAAATCAATCACCAGAGATAAAACATAGCATGTGGCAATATGTCTAAAATGTTTTTGCATATTGCAATATGTCTATAATGTTTTTGCTGGTTCTACCAATTGTTTTTCAACGCAATCATGGACCGTGGGTTCCATATGCTAATGACATTTTCCAGTTGTATGACTGAAGGACAGCTTGGTTTTTGTGTGCATATTAGGTTGTTTTTTAAATATTTTAGATCGCTTTATGTTGGGAGCATTTCAGTGTTGAATTTAGTAGATCTATTAGCCAGGAAAAATGTCATGACACTTATAATGTTGGTATAGTTGATTTTCTCAGCCATGCAAAGGTCCTTTGTAGGCAACTTGAATTTATCTGTAGGCAACTCATACAAAATCAACAAGTAGATTATGTACTTTTAGTTATCATCTTTTGTGTAAGAAAACCATTACTAAAAATTTAGTAACTATGGTGAAAATCACAATTATTTTTCTGTTGCCATCTTCTGATTTGCTGGCTCATAAAATGAATGATGCATACTATATACACTTATTTCACTTGGTAAAACTGTGTTGTTCCCAATTAGGCTATTATACTAGTAAAATCTCATACATGTTTCATTATCAGCAGTTTTACTATATTCAGTATGCAATTAAATACTATCCAGGAAGAAATTTAATAATGTTAAATAAGCATTTTTTCATTGATTAGCTGGTCACATGGTAATGCGGTTCTTAATTAGGAAATAATATAGTTCAAAAAGAAAAAAACAGTTTACTTCATTAGGCAATAATATATCTCTTTTTTCAGTTCATATTCGTCATAATCATTCCTATATTTGTGTCTTGAATGTTTCGTGTTGGTAAAATACTGCAGAGTCTTCAAGCCCTTTGTATTTTTCCCTAATTGTGCATTTTGTTCTTGAATGCATTTCAGTTCGTGAAGTGGTCAGGAAGGGAAGCAAATGTGCAGTGATTGTTGCTGAAGATATTTGTTTTTTGCTTGTGATATAATGTGAATACAATATACATATTATTAGGTGCAGATTAAATTTAATTGTTTGCAAGATCCAAATTATTGCATTTGCAGGTCATGCGGTTGTGTCCAGAAAATGCAAATACTTTGAAATTGTAATTGGTTTTAGTTGAGAAAAGGACATCAGATTTATTTTGTACAAGCATCTGTGATTCAAATGTCGCATGATGAGAATAATGTGCACCCCAGGTGCAGAGATTGGCATGCATAGTCAGTGATACATATTTTTGTAGGTGTAATTGATTTGTCACAAAAATTGAATAGACCCATATGCACTGGATGCAGCATGTGAGATGTGACTAGGGTTTTGCACGCCAGTTGCCCAAAGCTAACAACGTGGTCTTCCAACTAAACCGGTGAAAGTTGTGCCCTGCGCGGTTGTCTTTTTTATAAAAATAGCACGGCTGTACCCTAAGCTAATTTACAGTCGGCTGTAAATTAGCTAGGTCCTTGTTTATATACTGAAATATTAGTTCACCAGTATGGGATTCAGATGAGGCCTCCTTTGATTCAAGAAAACTTGTACCAATGCTGCAATTCACACACAAATTCATTATACTTCGTCTCTTCTAATCTGTCCAGGCATCAGTCATAATGGAGCAATCATTCTTGGCCCACTCTCTTTCTCGCACTTTCAGCATTTCTTTTGTGTCACTAACTTCCTCATACAACAGCTTCTCCCGCAGCTCATGTTGGTAAGGCTTCTTTTCACCTGGACCATAGCGGCCAGCAGCTTCAAGCATCTAATCAAATTCTTCATTATTGATGGCATGGAAAGGTATACCTGAAAATTAAAGCAAACAAAATTAGAAAATTGCATGACTGAGCAGATCTGGAAAAGGTAAGAATCTTATTAGGAAATCTAAACTGCTGGCATACCTCGCACATACAACCACCTTGCAATATATCTCTTCAATTTATGAAGCCTTTCATTCCTTATATGCTCATTGATTTTTGTTTGATGAATCTTCTTGCCCAAACAACTAGCATCAAGAGGTTATACTTGTTCATAGGACCAACTGGTGCTTGTGATGAGCTTCCAATTTCATCAAGGTCTGTCTCATCCTCCTTGTCTGATGCAACATCAATGACAACATTCTCTCTAACCTTCTGCTGTTCTAGTATTCTTGCCTTTTTAGCCTTGCTAGAATCCTCAATATCTTGCTTACACCTTTCCATGTCCTCAGGTGTGGCATTCAGGCATGGTTTCACTTGTCCTCTCTTGCCAGCAATATGCAACTTCAATCTATAAATGGTTTCCTTCACAACTTGAGGACATAGCTTGCATTGTATTAGATTCAAATCATTAGGATCAACCAGGACTCCATATTCCCATCCTATGTCCTCATAATTCCTCTTAAGGGATACTGGTTTGTCCACAGTACCAGCAGAACTAGGATTTGATGCACCAGTTGACATTCTGCAAAGAGCTAAGACTGCTAAGTGTTAAGTCTAAGTGCACATGTAGCTAATCAAGTAACTGCTAAGTGCTAACTGCTAACAACAAAACACTAACAAAAATTAAATGATGAACATGAATAGAGGATGGGGGAGAAGACTCGACGGAGGAAGCTTGAAGCAATATGCCAATACCTGAACAGCGGCTTGGGAGAGGACGCTGCACTGCTACAACTGTCTGCCAGGAGGCTAAAGCTGCTGCCGCCGACGGCCTGGAGCAGCGGAGCGATGCATGTGAGTCAAGGGAGGGAGGACAACGCGTTCCCTGCCGACGACGGACCCTGGGACCTGGGTTGCGGCAGCGCAGGCAGGCGGATCTGACGGCGCACGAGCGCAGGCGGCGTGGATGCGGCGGCAGGATGTGAGTGAGGTCATGAGGGGTAGATGGGGCACCCTCCCTCCTGCTTAGGGAAGCCGCACGGTTTGTAATGGGCTCGACCATGACGAAAAGCCAGCCCAGGCAAAACAATGCCTTCGAATCCTTCTCTATTTCCTAAACGGTCCAATAAACGGGCCAAAACCGTTTAAATCTACCTCAAAACCATCTCGTTCAGCCTGTTTTCACCGTTTTTCATCGACTAAATGGGTCAACCATTTAGGAGGCTGACTAGGGGCTAAACTGCGTGGTTACCCTATGTTTACCATTTAAACCCGTTTAGACTGACCGTTTAGGCCGTTTAGGATAACACTGCGTACGCTAGCACCATCTTTTGGACTTCATACACCTTCTTCTTCTTTTCTGAGTAGTGTTTTAGCAAGGATGAGTACACTTATGGTTGGTACTCAGCAAGGCCACAAAAGTTAACCAGAATGTAAATTAAGTCCATCTTTAAGTTCATTAATCATGTGAGGGTCCAGGGCACTCTTGACGTGAGCACGACAGATCGATCGGTTTTACACTCTGCAAAGGTTGTACACTTTCACCACAGTTCGTGTAAAAGCTCCTAAGAACTTTGAACCCAACCATGCGATGCTGGCCACGCATCATACCACACTTCCAAGGTGTGATTGCATAGGGATGCTACGAAGCCTTTACAAAGACATCAAAAGACCAACAACCCGCATAGTTACAGATCAGGGCGGACCATAACCCTCCCTAGTGGGCAGCACCTTAGTAAAGGCTTCTACCCCAAGAGGACTGGGCTATACCCCTGCAACCCAGATCCCCCTTTGCTCCTTTCGAATAAGCTCATTAGTACATTCGCACACCTAATTAATTGGCTAAGTCAGAGTCGTGTGGACTATGGTTGCATTGTCTTCCTGGGTGGTTCTCCACGTTCCGATTAATTTATAGTATTCTTGTATTAAAGCATAGGTAGAAGGATGGTTAGAGTCACTTGCCTTTCTCCAACGTAAGTTACTCTTATGCTCTTCTGCTATTGCTCTTTGAAATTTTGATCTTCAAGGCTTCCGATCAATAGCTTGATCTTCTACTTGTAGCATCAACGACACAAACATGCAAAGGAAACATACAAGAACAACTAAGAACAAGACACCAAACAAGAGAGGCTTTAAAAGAGCAGGGTTTGGTTCTAGAAACGCAAACGGAAGAAGCGCTGAGAACGGAACTATCGTGAGATTTGGATTATATCACACAAGGCTATGTTCTTGATATATTTTAATTGAATAAAGTAGTGTGCATAGGTTATTTCAGAGAAATGCCATATTTATAATGAAGCAAGTTATATTTATTTGAAAAAAATGATGTAAATTTAGTCAAAATTTATTTATAAATATTCAAGTATGATTTCTGCAAATTAAACAATTAAGTTTAGTAAGAAGCATGTGAAGCATCTAAACGTATATGTTCATATTTCGAGTTGAACTAATTAAATTATATTAAGAAAACATTTATGTTTTATTTAGTCAAATTAACATTTAATCTAGAAAACTCAGGATAGAACCTATGTTGCATTTATTTAGAAAGCAAATTGAATAAACTTTAATTAATTGAAGTTTAATTTTAATTAGAAAAAGCATGTACATAAGTACTTAATCATATTTAAATATTTAAAATGATCATAAACAGAGAACATGCTCAACATTGCTCCTAACACATACTTTGAGTTGACATGAACCTAACGCAACTTGAAATGATTCAAAACGGAGCTAAAACGCATAAACTACGCACTAAACAAGGCTGCAAGGGCTAAACTACGAGAGAAACTAAATATCATGGGATTAACTGCAAGAAACCAGGGGTTAAAACCTAAACTTACAAAAGAACCAAGGGTCTATGGTGCAAAAGGGACGGCTAAGGACGACAGCCGCAAAAACTGGAAAGATCAGGGGCCTAAATAAAGAAAACAAGACCTGGATGAAGGATCTTTCTAGGTGGAAGGACTGGCTTGTGATATTAGAAACTACAGGGGCTATTTTACAAGAAGGCGGCAGAGACCTTGGGTTGACATGTACTAAGAGGTTTTGACTCGGAGATAGGGTTAGATCTGGACTGCTAGCATGAGATCAGACGACGGGTGGCAGTGGCAAGCGGCAGGCGGCATCGGTGCACGGCTGCGCCGGCGGCAGGGCTCGCTGGAGACACTCGAAAACGAGCTCCCGACCTCGGTTTGGGATGTGGCTAGGTTCAAGATGAAACTAGGGAGCTTGCGAACCTACCTAAGAGGTTAAGGGGGCGGCTAAAGCGGCTGACGAGGCGCCACGGGCGGTGCGGTAGACAGCGGCGGCTGAGCCAACTCCAGCGAGCACGCGCGGCTTCCACAGGCTTGGGCGCGAAAGGAAAAAGGCATAGACAAGGTCCTCACCATGATGAGAAGCTCTGAGGACCATGTGTGGTTCGAGGACCGGTGGATGGTCGCTTCCTAGTGTGATGAGTGATTGACAACGTTGTGTGGACTGATTCTTGGCTAAGTATTGCAGGTGCAGGTTGCGGCTTGACTCATGTTGGTGCAGGTGAAGAACAAGCGCGAAAGGTTGTTGCCAGTGAGGCCTCTAGGTGTGGAGAAGACAAGTAGGCTTCGTTTGAGGGACCCGGTGGCCAACGGGGTCAACTGCGGGCCGCATGGTGGCAAGAACGGCAAGACGAAGTCGAGGACGGTTTCTTGGTTGAGCCAAAAAACCAAGATCGAGCCGAGACTTCGTGGGAGCCAAGTCATGAGTGGTGATTGGCGGAGGCTACATCAAGTTCGCGGGGTTTGCGGTGGTTCACCAGAAAATCACTGGGTTACTCGGTTGAGCCACAAAGCCGAGGCCGAAGACCGGGCGTGGCTGTCAGGCCAAAACCGGCCTGACCGGTTTGGAGAACCGGTCTGACCGGTTTAGGGTCGCAGGGCGTCAGAAGCTTTGAGGCGGAGGACACACGTCGGGATCGCAAGGCTTGCGTCGAGGCTACGCTAAGTGCGGTCGCCGGGCATCCGTCCGATGGTGCTACGAAGACAAATTCCCAAAGTGCCCTTGGTGGGCGTGTATCTTAGTTGAGGCCTTAGGGGCATTTTAGACTTTAGGCTTGCCTCCATATAACCCAAGAGGTGAGAGGATGGCAGCCAACTCTTGGAACCCTAGCTTATTTCGTTTTGCTATTTTCCTTCTCCTATTTTCCTTAGGATTTCTAGGACTAGCTTGATAGCTTCATGGTGAGATTTTGTGAGAGGGAAGGATGATCGGGCGGAAGCTAGACCTTGTATGAACCCTTCATGGTATGTATAGATAATTCGGCGTGGTTCCTCAAGGCTTGTTGGTGTTCCTCCTGTTTTTCCTTTTTGGTGATTTTCAGAGCTTTTTCTTGGATTTTTCGTGGGAAGGATTTGAGGGCATTTCTTTGAGGGATTCTTGTTGGATGTCACGTATGAGGAACTTGTGCCTCTTTGCTTGGTGACCTTGATCCAACAAACCCTCTGAAACGGCTTTGATTTGGGCGTTTCCGGTGGTTTCCATGGGAAGGTGATCTTGAGGGTTGACTTCCGATTCCTCTTGATTGAGTGTGTTTTGGGGACCAAGCTTCTAGCCAAGGGTAGCCCACGAGGTACCCCAACTATCCCCAAAGTCTCACTTTGATCCGTGGAACGAATCGGGAGATCGATTGGTTGAAGGTTTGAGTTTTTCCCGCGGGTTGAGTTCTTCCCGACTGTCCAGGCCAAAACCGGTCTGACCAGTATCCCAAATCGGTCTGACCGGTTTGGCCCAGTGGGCTGTCGTGAAGAGTTTCTGAGCAAGGAAGTCCCTGTCGTGCTATGGTTGTTCTTGTTCAAAGGAGGAGAGGTTCTTGAGGCAGGTTTTCTCTCGGAAGGGTTTTTGGGGAGTTTCTGGATAGAACCGGCCTGATCGGTTTCCCCTGCCTCTGTGAGGCTAAGTCCAACAGAAGCGGTCTGACCGGTTTCAGAAACTGGCCTAACCAGTTTGGGTTGTCAGCAGCCGTGTCGTGTGTGTTTCCGCTGCGTGTGTGTTGTGGTTGTTGGTTGGGTCTTGCTCCTAGGTCCAGTTGCACTCCAGTGGCTGCGTGGACTTGGCAAGAGAAGTTTGTGGAGGTGCACGAGTGAAATTGCGTTGATATGCCGAATTCTTGAATAGAATTTTTATCGGCTCCCATTCACTCCCCCCTCTCTGGATCGCCGTATCGGTCCTTCAACCTCCTGGTGTAGCTGGCGTCGACGGAGAGGCGACGAGGAGGGAGATCAACGCTGGCGGTGGTGCTCCGGCCTTGGGCAAAGGATGCGCTTTGCGCGAGCGGGGAGAAGCGGAGGAGAGGTCCGGGGTGGAGGGGAGCTCGGGCTCGCTGTTGTGGTGTAGTGAAGCTACCCCTCACAAACAATGAAAGGAAATGAAAGACTCAAAATCGAAACTCTAATGGATACAAAAATGGAAGACCAAAAGCTCTTTCTCAACAGTGAATTTCTCAAAAGCCAATCCCCTTTACAGGTGTCGGTCGACCTCCTTTTATAGGGAGATGAATGAACTTTTTACATACCGAGATTGCCCTCATGTAAAACGGATCGATACAGAATGTTCTAGGCTAATTTTGGGAAGTCTCCATTAGGTCTTCACGTAACCGGCGCTTCATGACGTCACGCCGCAAATCATGACGCTTTTTCCGGCATCAACACGTGCGCCTGTCGGGAGAAGACCCTCAACTTTTTGGAGATGCCACCCTTCGCCTAGCTTTGTCCTCGCACCGAAACACATTCCGAAGCCAAAATGTGAACGCATTAGAAGGTAGAGGTGATGAAACCCCCCAAGGCAAATCCCGGGTTGTAGCTTGTTAGGTGGGTAAGATTCGCCCCGGGGGTTTCGTCGTGAGGAAAAACAAACCACTTGGTCGGAAATCTAATACCCCGGGCCGTTGGACTACTCGACAATTTTGCTGGTAACGAAAGGTACCTAGTGAAAAGTGTGATCTAAAAAGCAATGTTGAACTAAATGGCTTCGGGGTTTCGCGGTTAATTCTCCCGAATCGCACTTCTTTGATTACAACAATCTCGTGATTTTGAGTACGAAAGGCTCGATTATGAATCCCCCAACGAAGCCCCTCGGTGGCGAAACGTTTGCGTTGCCGCAAACTTGAGCTATCGAAGTTTAGGGTTCGAGAATCGAGGCAAAAGAAAACGTCTTCCACGGCGTCGGTTCCCAAAATCATCACACGAATTACCAAAACGCCCTCGATTTTTTACCGTTAGGTTCAAAATTTCGACCGTTGCGTTTTACCGCCTATAAATAGACGGGGTTGATGCCACAGCGAACCTGCTATCACTTTCATCCCTCCTCTCCCGTTTAAATTTGACGATTGAACACTTTGCCTTCGCTCCCCGCGAGTTTTGTTCTGCGAAAGCTCGTCCTTAAAGGTTAGCTTTTATCCTAAATGAAAGATATCTTATGCTTTCTGCCTTTCGCAACGATGTATTTTGAGATTAAGATTTCATAGACACATAGCTCGTGTTAGGCACACTGCTAAAGAGATGGAAGGCGAAGGCTCTCCCTCAAACCAAGAAGAGCAGCCTGCCTCCCCAGAGGTTGTAGAGGCTGCCGCAACGTCATCCTCGGCGGCGTCCAGCTTGGAATCTGCAAAGATTTCTGGCCTGGATTGGTTTGCTAGCTCTCGCGAGAGCGGTAGCACCTTGTTCACCTCTAATAGCAATGAAAGAAATGATTCGGGTGGCGGAGGGTATGTCGAAATAATGTTGAGAGACACAGATGCCAAAAACCGCGCTGCCGACATGGAGGAAGGCGAGATTGGATAAGGGAGCGACGCAGCTGCTACAGAGGAATCCGAGGAACGCTTAACAGGAGTAAAAGCTGATATGCAAGATCTAGTCAAACCAAGGACCTATTTCATGGGCCAATCCTTGATGACCCAAGCTGAACTGGATGCTCTGCGACTGGAGGGTTGCTTTGAACCAGGGTTCTGTCGACTACCTGGGAGAGAAACCAAGCTGAAGCCTAAGAAAGAGTGTCGTGTTTCGATATTTTTTTCGCAGATTGGGAGTGCACCCAAAAGATTTTGAAGCACCAGGGTCGAGTTAATCTTGTTTTCGACGAAATGAATGTTTCGTTCTCTCCGCGACCGATACGCTCCACGGCCAGCAAGAAAATGCAGCCTGCTGGTAACATTGGTTCTGAGCCGGCGGAAACCTCTAAGAAAAGGAGAGCTGGCAAGGCGACAGCCACGATAGAGAGCACCTCCAAAAGCGCGAAAGCTGCTGATGATTTGGCACAGTGAAAGGCTGAAGCTACCAAAACCACACTACCCCCTGTCGCCGAAAAGACGACCAAATTGATGAAAGTCAATGAGAATCTGCTCCGCCGACAGACTGAAGCGGCGAAGGTTGCTACCGTAGAAAAGGAGAAGAAGAAAGCTCAAGGCATGGCACCACTGGTTATTATTGAGAAGAAGACTGTTTCAAAGAGAAAAAATCCCAATGTAAGCGAGAAAGATAAAGAGATTAATGATGAGAATCCTCAGCCGAAGGCGGCGAAGCCCCAAGCTAAGAAACAAAAAGCTGGGAAAGTTTCTAAGGGTGATGGAGATGCTGATGCGATTGCCACACCTCAGATTCAACCCTCCACTTTTTACCCTTTGAAAAGATGAGAGACTGAGGAACCAAAAGACCAGCCTATCGAGATTCCGGTTGACCCTGTTGAGGCTGCGGTGATCGAAGCCTACAGTGAGCAGGTGAGGTTGTACTTCTCGTCTACCTACCCTTCAGGTGAACGGCTAAAACAGACTCTAGAGGAGGAGGCGAGATGAAAAATACACTGGGAGCATTATGAGAAAACTGGTGAATTTCTGGTGACTGGTCCCGTGCCCGCACAGCGCGTGGCCGGCTTGATGGATGTAATTGATGAGGATGAAGAACTAAACTATATCGACGATGGCACCCCCAATGGAAACCTCAGGGAAAGAATGTCCTGCTTTGAAGACCGTTGAGGCCAAAGCCAATCCTGTGACGGATGAAGGACAAACATCTGGCTAGGAACCACACGATCCGATTGATTTGGATGCATCTGAGGCTGAGAGACACGCAGCAGACCAGTCTAGATCGCCACTACCGACGCTGGAAGACGCCGAAAGGTCGGCCTTAGAAAAGATTGGATCTGACGCTACCCTAAACATTAAAGACAACAAAGTTCTTCAGCTAGAAAAAGCAAGTGTGTTTTCTTGACTTGTCTTTATGTTAGCCCTTTTGCTTACAAGTCTTGTTGATTAAGGGCTGACGCCTCATGACTCTGTATCGCTTTTCAGCGGCTACGACCTTGGTTGACCTGAGCGGTAAAGAGAAAGATTTGCTCATGCCTGAAGCTAGCACTTCCTCTTTTGGATTGGGCATTGGCCCTTCGATGCTGGAACCTGGTACAAAATGATTACTGCTTAGTTTGTTCAATAGAGTTTACACTATTGTCTCGTTGTTGAAAATCTGGTGCATTTCTTTTGCTTTTTGGCGCATGCCTCCATGTTGTTTTGCGTTTGCTGATTTTGTTCAATCCCTGGAGAACCTGAAGGGAGATGAATTGCTGCAGATGATGCAATCCTTTCTTTCAAAAGGCGTTGCTGCTTGTCACAAAGGCTTTGAGCGAGTCGCCAGTGAAGCGAGGGCCTCTCTTGAAGATAAAAAAATATTAGAGGAAGAGAATTGGAAGTTGTGAGGAAACCAAGAAATTCAAAGACCAATCTCGTCAACTCAGCAGCCAGGTTTAGTCTTTGACCGACCAATGTACGAAATAAACAACCAATATCGATGCTCTGAAGCAAGAGCTGGAGAAAAGCTTGCAATGCTATGAGGAGTGCCGCACTGAGCTGAAAGATATGGTCACCCAATATGATGCGCAAGAGATTCAGATACAAGCCAACAATAATCTCATTGCTGAAATGAAGAAGGTGAAGGGTGAACTAGAAGATACTTTGGAAAAGAATGAGGCTTATTGTCATCAGTGGGGGGCACACTTTTCCACGGCCTATCGTCGCGTCCTAGAATGTTTCGGTGCCGAAACCCAAGAATTCAAAATCATAGATAACATTGGGAGTTTCGTCCAATGTCTGAATAGCGAGCTCAAGCTTTTGCTAGATACGATGTCCAAGGTTGGAGATTATGGGGCGGCGACGTGCTCTCAAACTATACTACATCTTTTGGAACAACAAGGTTGCAAACATTTCAAGGGCTTCGGGAGTCGCAGGTTCAAGTTCCCTTCTTCTGAGGACATGCCAGCCCCGAGCAAAACTGTTGATCTGATCACGAATATAATCCTTTGCAATTTTTTGGGCTAAAAGTGGTCGAGAGTATGCCCGGAAAAAGGTTGTTGATCGTTTGACTAAGGTTGGATCATTTGTCTCGCTTTCGTGATTCTGACTAGTCTTATGTGTTGGTTACTCTAATATTTGATACCTTTCCTTTCTCATAGTTCTATTTTGGCCAGGCGAAACAAGTCTTGGAATTGCACGAGCATCAAGCAATCCATGGACCAGATGCCACTCTTGGGCATTACGGGCCCTATAGGGATTGGCCACCGAAGACCGGAGGAGACGAAGATGATCAAGGAGTCCCCGGAGCCCCTGCTCGCGAAACGGTAGACGTCGAAGGTGGGCATGTGGATCCTATCACTAGTGAGGCCCTCGCTCCTCTGCGGCACGAAGGGTCGCCTCGCGATCAGGCCACTAAACCCAACACAGAGGTCTAGGACGACAAAAACTCTTTAGGAAATTGATGTAACACCCGCTCGGGTTCTTAAAGACTGATGTAAATTTGTGTGAATTATTTTGACAGACGCATTGAGGACCAGGAGCGTCCCAGTGGTCGATGGATGACCGCTCCTCAGTGATGAGTGATTGACAACGGGTGTTGGACTGACTCTTGGCTTAGTGCGCAGGTGTAGGCTGCGGCCTAGTTCGTGTTGTTGCAGGTGAAGAACGGGCGCGAAAGGTCTTCGGCCAGCAGGGGCCTCGGGAGATGGAGAGACAAGTAGGCTCGGTTCGAGGGACCGGTGGACGCGGGGTGGGTGCGGGCCACATGGTGGCGACACGAGCAAGACGAAGTCATGGACGGTGGCCCAGGTGCACGGTGGCGGTCGAGTCAAGTGGTTTGGCGGGGAGGCCGGAGGGCACGCGGGGTTTGGTGGTTTGCCCACAAAACCACCGGCGGACGGTTTCTTGGTTTGGGCCTCAAAACCAAGTCCGAGGGCCCAACACGACGGAGACGGGATCCGGGCGTGTCGGGAAGCTTCGAGGCGGAGGACACGCGACGGGATCGCATGGCTTGCGTCGGGAGGACGCGGGGTGCGGCAAAGGCGTGGCCGTCCGATGGCAAGACCCACAAACATTACCTAAATGCCCCTACGTGGGTTGTATCGCCAGTAGTTTAGTTAGGGGTAGTCGAGTCATTTACCACTCCGGCGGGACACGATATATAAGCCATGAGTGTGTGTTGATGGCTCTCTCTCTCCGCGGCTTAGGGTTTCATTTGCTCCCTCCTCTTTCTCATTTTCGTAGCTATTTTTCTTCCTATTTTCTCTAGGCTAGCATGAGAGCTTCATGAGAGATTTGTTGAGAGGGATGGATGATAGGGCGGCATGCTAGACCTTGTGAATCTTTCTTGGTTTGTATAGAAGATTCGGGGGTTGTTTTTCTTGGCTTTTCGTGCTTGTTTTCGTGCCTTTGTTCCCGGTGTGATTCCGCTGATTTGAGTGGGTTTCTCCCCGGATTTCTTTGAGGGAAACATGGATAGATGTCTTGTGCATCTTTGTGCTTGATCTTGTGCCCTCAAACGCCGGAAACCACTTCGATTCGTGAGTTTTCGTTCGGTGCTCTAGCTTTTGGTGGTGCTCAAAGGATTCGCGATTCCCGGTGATTTAGGGAGTTAGGAGGCAAGATTTTTGGGCTATAGCATCCTTGTGTGACGCTTTTCAAGTACCCAAACCCTTTTCTCTACGGCTTCAACCGTTTGGGAAATCCGATGATGATTTGGGGGAGTTGACTTTCGGGGTCGGGCGTTTTCGGCTACGTCCGCACACGGCGGACGGTCCGCGAGGACCGGGCGGACGGTCCGCGCGGCTAGGGTTCGTCCCATGTTCTTCGTGTTCTTGCTCGTCTTTCGTTTCGATCCGTCGCAATTTTGGTTTTTGGTTGGACGGAGTTTCGGACGGTCCGCGGTGTTGGGCGGACGGTCCGCGGGTGCTGGCGGACGGTCCGCGTGCTCCCCGCGGACGGTCCGTGGTTCGTGGGTGGCTTTGGTTCGTTATGTGTGATTTAACGGACGGTCCGCGGGAAGGGCCGGACGGTCCGCGACGTCGGCGCGGACGGTCCGCGAGAGCAGGTCGGACAGTCCGCGCGGTTCATCGCGGACGGTCCGCACTGCCAGGCCGGACAGTCCGCCAGGAGCCGTGTGCTGTGCTGTTTGTTTCGATTCCTTTCTTCCCTTTCTAGTGCTTCCGCGTGTGCTTCTAGGAATCGTTCCTAAGGCTAGAGGTTGACCCATAACCTCGTGGTCTTGGCGATTGGTGCGTGATTCGATCCATCGCTTGTGTGTGACCGGGGTTTGTCTAGGATATAGGCCGGATTCTTTTGGAAGAATTTTTACCGGCTCCTATTCACTCCCCCCCTCTCTAGTCGCCATCTGATCCTTCAATTGGTATCGTAGCTTGGTGTGGATTCTTTGCGACTTTGACAAGTCTCGAATCCTAAGATGGCGTACGTTGAGCGGGACGGTCCGCCGCACTTCGATGGCATGGGTTACCACAAGTGGGCGGCTCGTATGATGATTTTTCTTCGTGGAAAGTTGTTGGATTTTATTGTGCTTGACAAGACCTATGCTATTCCGGTCAACATCCATACTCTTATGGTGACCGATGCCGATGCTAAGGCCAAGTATGAGGCTAATGCAAAAGCCGTTGATCACTTGTGCCGGAGCTTGTGTGATCCAGAGTTTGAGCGTGTTCGCCATTTGAATCTTGCTTGGCAAATTTGGGAAAAGTTGTTGGTTGCTCACGGTGGTGATAACCATGTGAAGGCTCGCCTCTTTGTCTCTTACGGATGCAATATGAGAATTTCACTCCACTTCCGGTGAGGACATTGATGCGATGTTTCGAGAGGTTCACCGCCATCGTGAACAACATGAAGGCTAATGTTGAGGATTTTCCGTACTCCGAGCATGATCGGGCTTTGAAGCTCTTGCATGTCTTGGACCCAAATGTTTGGGGTGCTAAGGTTGAGGCCATCAAGGAGTCTCGGGCATTACTTGACTATTGAGTTGGATGACCTCTTTTCTAAGCTCAAGTCGGCCGAGGTTGACGGGAAGTTGCTATCCAAGCATGAGGGCTCGACTGACCATAGTCTTGCTCTTGTGGGAGGATCAAAGGGCAAATCTAATCCTTCCTGTCGACGGTTTTCTTTGTCCTCTCTTATGTCCATTCCGGATGAGGAGTTTGATGTCTTGGGCGAGGAGGAGCCGGCCTTGCTCTCAAGAAGGTTTGAACGACTACACAAGAGTCGGAGGAATGCAAGGCGGAGCTCAGGGACGTGCTACAAGTGTGGCAAGCGTGGCCACTTCATCGCCGAGTGCCGGAAGCGGAGGAGAACAAGTACAAGGTGAACGAGTACAAGGCGCACCCGAGGCGTGAAGACAAGTACTCCTCCAAGGGCAAGCACTTCAACAAGTCCAAGAGCAAGGACAAGGACAAGCGGGGACCGAGCAAGAGCGACTACAAGAAGAACAAGGCAAGAGCGATGGTGGCCGGTGCGAGCGACGTCGACTCAAGCTCAAGCGAGGAGCAGTCAAGCTCAAGCAGTGAAGATAAAGACGCCAGGAGGCGCAACGGCAAGAAGAGTGCAAGCCGGAACCTCAGCGGGCTGAGCTGTGTGGCGCTTGAGGGCTTTTGTGGCATGGCCCATAGCTCAAGCAGCAAGAAGAGCGAGAAGGAAGACAGCGACTCCGACTCTGAGGATGAGGTAAACCGTGACCCCGACTCTTTGCTTGCTGAGATTGCTAGGTTGAATGGCTTGCTTAATAATCGTGATAGTGTGCTGAGAGATGCCAAAAAGATGAGGAAAGACCTTAGGGCTCAGCTTGAGAATGCTAGCGAGAAAGTAGGAGAATTAGAGTCAAAATTGCTTGAATTGAAACTTGAGAATGACTCTTTGAAACTTGCTCCTACTCCTCCTGATGATGTTGAATGTGTTGAATGTGATGCTTGGTTGAATGAGATCAACTCGCTTAATGAGAAGAATGCTTCTATTTTGGCTCAACTAGATGCTCTTAGGGATCGAACATGATGAGCTTAAGGCTAGACCTACTTTGCTTGGTGCTTGCAAATCATGTCCTACTATGCATGCTAAGCTTGTCGATGCTCGTTCTACCATTAGTTCTTTGGAAGCATCTTTGAAATCTCTTGTTGCAAATGCATGTTCTAGTTTGTGATGAAGTCACTTTGCGTAATCTTGAACTTACTTCCCGTTTGGATGTCATCTATGAGGAGAATGACTATTTGAGGAAGGTGTTGGGTTGGTTGTCCGGGCGGGAACCTCAATTGAAAATCATGATTGAGGAGTTCAAGAGAGCCGATGGTCGTGGTTTGGGGTTTGAGAAGTTGGGTGAGAAAGTGGGAGAGAACGAGTGGGGAGAGTGTGTACGAGAAGTGTGTTGAGTCTAACCCCGGGTTTGAGGTGATCGGAGAGATCCAAGTCCCACTCCCAAAAGCACCCAAGAACTCTTTCACACCAAAGCCCAACCACCTTTGCAACAAGCTTGACACAACCCAAGATCCACCCAAATTCCCACCTAAGACAAATGATTTCCAGAAACCAGTGAAGTTTGTGGGTGAGAAGGGTGAGAAGCCTAGAGAGAAGCTAGAGCCAAAACCAAAACCCATCCCCTTCAGGTGTGAGTATTGTGGCAAGGAGAGGCATCTTGCAGAGTTTTGCTACAAGAGGAAGAGGGATGAGAGGCTTGCTAGGGAGCAAGCGAACCGGAGACAGTATCGCCGGCCTCATGGTATTCCCGAGCCTAGAGTGCCACTTCCACGGGGTGTGGGAAGTGTGAGGAGTGTTGGCTAAGGGTTCCCATAGAGAGGTGGTGGTGAGAGGTTTGTCGGGAGAGATGATGGTGTGCGTGCTTTGGTGAGAGGTTTGGTCGGGCTCGTGGTGGTTTTGTTGGACGTCCTCCTACTCGTCCTCGGTACGGGTTTAGGGGAGATGATCGCAGCTTTGGGTTCCGGAGGAACTACGGACCACGTTTTCCCCCTCGTGGTGCTCGTACTCCTCCCATGGGACATGGGAAGTTTGGTGGCAAGGGAGTGATGTTTGCTAACCCCTCTTTTGAGCGGATGGCTCGACAACGGTTTAACTTTCTATGTGCTAACCCCGGTGTCGAGTCGCTAGCTCACTCTCGTTCTTGTTTCGCTGCGGGCGGGGGGCTTGGAGGACATTTGGTTGATCGACTCGGGGTGTTCTCGACACATGACCGGAGATAAGAAGTGGTTCTCCGGCCCTCACCCCGGTGAAGGAAAAGATGTACATCACGTTTGGGGACAATGGACGAGGTAGGGGGTCTTTGTACGAGGGTGTTGTGCATGTGAGTGACAAGGTAACGTTGAAGAGAGTGGCTCTTGTGAAGTCTTTGGGTTTTAATTTGCTTTCGGTTTCTCGGTTGCTTGATGAGGATTTTGAGGTGCGTTTCAAGTCCGGCAAGTCTCGTTTGCTTGATTCTCGAGGTGATCTTGTCCGTATGATCATCCCCGATTTTCGGGTGGCTGATTTCTCTCGTTCTTTGGGTCCTGCTTTCGTTGTTTGATGGCCGGTCCTTCTTCGATTTGTGGAAATGGCATAGGCGGTTGGGACACTTGAGCTTTGATTTGGTTTCCCGCTTGAGTAGTCTTGACCTTGTCCGAGGATTGCCGAGGTTGAAGCTTGAGAAGGACTTGGTTTGTGCTCCTTGTAGGCATGGTAAGATGGTAGCCACTCCCCATCCACCCCTGACCGATGTCATGACTGAGCGTCCGACAGAGCTGTTGCATATGGACCTTGTTGGGCCAGCTCGAGTTCGCTCGGTGGGTGGGAAGTGGTATGTCCTCGTTGTGGTGGACGATTACTCTCGCTATGCCTGGGTGTTCTTCTTGGAGGATAAGAGTGAGACTTTTGGTTTTGTTCGAGATCTAATCGTGAGGTTGAAAAACGAGAGGCATGGGAATGCTATTCGAGCTATCCGCGGTGATAATGGCTGCGAGTTCAAGAACTCTCGTTTTGATGCCTTTTGTCGTGATCTAGGTCTTGAACATCGGTATTCGACCCCTTATGTGCCCCCTCAAAATGGAGTCGTGGAAAGGAAAAATCGGACTCTTTGTGAGATGGCTAGGACGATGCTCGATGAGCACAGGACTCCTAGGAGGTATTGGGCTGAGGCGGTCAATACGGCTTGTCATGTTTCCAACAGGATTTTGTTGCGAGCTTTCAAGAAGAAGACCTGTTATGAGCTGATGCATGGTCGGGCACCCAAGGTGAGTCATTTCCGAGTCTTTGGCTGCAAATGCTTTATTCTGAAGAAGGGAAAACTCGACAAGTTTGAGGCTAGGTCTAGTGATGGTATTTTCTTTGGATGTGCTAACCATTCTAGAGCCTATAGGGTGCTTAACCTTGAGACTAACAAAATCATGGAGACTTGCGAGGTGACCTTCGACGAGACAATGCCATGTACCTCTCTTGGCTTTGAATGTGCGGGTGATGAAGAGATGGCCGAGGACCTCTTTGAAGAGGAGAAGGATGAAGCCGGAGATGATGATGGGGAGAACCATGCGCCGAAGCCGAGCATGTACCCACTACTTCCCCTACGACCACTTTGGAGCATGGACCGTCTACTTCATGGACAACGACGGTGCAACAAGAGGACCAGGCGAGAGAAGTTGAAGTTGAGGGGGAGGTAGTCTCGAGGCGTGAGGCTCCCCGGCGGATTCAAGAAGTGCATCCCCTGTCGAAGATCATTGGGAACATCGATGAACGCACTACACGGTCGAGGTCCAGGAATTCCTCTCATTTTGCTCATGCTGCTTTTGTTGCCACTTTTGAGCCCAAGGACATTGGACATGCTTTATCTGATGCAAACTGGGTCAATTCTATGCATGAGGAGTTGGAGAATTTTGAGAGGAACCAGGTGTGGGAGTTAGTTGAACCACCTCCAAATTGCCATTCCATAGGAACCAAGTGGGTTTGGAAGAACAAAGAGGGAGAGAATGGGATGGTTGTGAGGAACAAGTCCAGACTTGTTGCTCAGGGGTTTAGTCAGAAGGAGGGGATCGACTATGAGGAGACCTTTGCTCCTGTGGCCCGTCTTGAGGCAATTCGGATCCTTCTAGCCTTTGCCGTGGCTAAAGGGTTCAAGTTGTTTCGGATGGACGTGAAGAGTGCTTTTCGAATGGGGTCATAGAGGAGGAGGTGTATGTGAAGCGACCACACGGGTTTGAGAGCGAGCTGTACCCACACGGGGTATACGGGTTGAAAAGGGCTCGTATGGGTTGAAACGGGCGCCCGTGCTTGGTATGGGAGATTGAGAGGTTTTCTTTTGAGCAGAGAGTTTGTGATGGGTACCGTGGATAGAACCTTGTTTCTCCTCAAGCATGGAAATGACTTGGTGATTGTTCGGATATACGTGGATGATATTGTCTTTGGTGGCTCGTCACATAACCTTGTTGCCAAGTTTGCGGATGAGATGAGCGGGGAGTTCGAGATGAGCATGATGGGCGAATTGCGGTATTTTCTGCGGGCAGATCAAGCAAGTGAAGGACGGTACATTTGTGCACCAAACCAAGTACACGAAAGACATGCGAGGAAGTTCCGGATGCAAGATGTGAAGCCGATGTCGACTCCCATGGGGAGTACGGCCACTTTGGATGCGGATGAGGACGGAGAACCGGTGGACCGGCGGGAGTACGGGAGCATGATCGGCTCCCTCCTCTACTTGACGCGCGACGAGGCCGGACATACGGTTCGGCGTGTGTCCGTGCGCTCGTTTTCGAGCTTCGCCGAGGACATCACATCGACAGGCCGTCAAGAGGATTTTCGGGTATCTACGGTACCGCCCTCGGTCTTGGCCTTTGGTATTCTTCCTCCTCGACTCTGTCTCTTCATGGTTTTTCCGATGCGGATTTTGCTGGTTGTCGAGTCGAGAGGAAGTCTACTTCTGGTACTTGTCAGTTTCTTGGTTCTTCGTTGGTCTCATGGTCTTCCCGCAAGCAGTCTAGTGTAGCTCAGTCTACCACGGAGGCGAGTATGTTGCTTTGCCGCAAGTTGTTGCTCCCGTTGTTGTGGATTTCATACACTTTGAGAGACTTTGGTGAGGAGTGCACCCAGATCCCACTTCTTTGTGATAGCACCAGTGCCATAAGCGTAGCCAAAAACCCAGTGCTTCACTCCAGAACCAAACACATAGAGGTGAGGTATCATTTCTTGAGGGACAATGTGGAGAAAGGAACCATTGTGCTAAGCCATGTCCCTACCCAAGATCAGCTAGCCGACATCTTTACAAAGCCTCTCGACCAAGCTACATTTGTGCGCTTGCGGGGGGAACTTGGGGTTTGTTGCCCTTTCTAGTTGATTCTTGGGGGATTTTCTTTTTGTATCATATGTATCATACCATGCTTTACTTTGATGTATATACATGCTTTGCTTGATGTACAAACCATGGTAGGATAGCCATCTTGTCATATATCATGTTGCATTTGTGTCATATTGCATTTTAGGATGATGAGCTTCTTTCATATGCCATATTTGAGTCTCTTTGGCTATTTGTGAGATATTGGTTATATGTGTGGAGAAATGGTGATGTGAGGCTATGCTCTTGGAATATTTGAGATATATGTGTCTTTGAGATAGCCCATTTTGAAATAAATGCTAAACTTGACTAATTTTTGATGAAATATGCTCCACTCGTGTGTAGTTGTGTATCCATGTCACAGTTTAGTCTAAATGTGCTTTTCATGCTTAGATTGTGCTTGGATGCCTTGTTCTTGCATTTGGGCCAAAGGCCGAATATCATTGTGAATGTTTAGCCTATGTTGCATTCATGGGGGAGCATAAGCTTCTTTTTGCCGCAAAGGCACTTCATGTACCATAAAATGATATAATCTTGAAAAGAAGTGTATAATGCTTGAAAAATGCTCCATCCATCATGTCTATGCTTAAAATGTCTTATCTTTCACATATGGGTGCAAAACATGTTGCATGATGTTCACCAGTGGAGAAGTCTCCCCGAAGTGGACACATGGCTCATGAGCTTTGACATGACATGCTTTGCTTTATGGGTGTTTGCCATGATCTTTTGCTGAGAATTTGATATCCTTGTATGATCTTTGAGTAATATGCATGTTTGTGGCTCAAGTGTGACATGGATAGGCTTTTACATGTGAAGCGAGCCTTCTTTTGGTAAAATTGCTTAAATCTGAAAATTTTGCTTTGTCACATGCTTGTATTTTCATATATTACTTGTGGCAATGCTTTGACTATGCTATGATTTATGTGTGTGATCTTTGTCTCATTTTTAGCTTTTGACACTAAATTTGGCCTATTTGAGAAGCTCCTGTAGTTGTTTATATGCTTTGTTTTGCATTTCTGCATTTTCACCTTGATTCATACATTGTCAACAAGGGGGAGAAGAGGTGAGCTTAATGAAAATTCAGAAGAGGTGAGCTGAAATTTGGAAGTGTGCATCCACATGTTCAGGGGGAGCTTGCATTTGTTCAGGGGGAGCTTTCTTGCTGTTTTCGGTGTGGATTTTGTGCTTTGCTTGGCTTGTGACCTTTCTTCGCCTTTCTTCGGTTTTGGTCATGAGTTGAGCTTATTTGTTTTCTTTCTTCTTCTTTTCTCTTTTTCTCTGAATTTCATTTCGCGTTGTGTGTTGTCAATGCACTCATCAAGGGGGAGATTGAGGACCGGGGAGCGTCCCGGTGGTCGATGGATGACCGCTCCTCGGTGATGAGTGATTGACAACGGGTGTTGGACCGACTCTTGGCATAGTTCGCGGGTGTAGGCGCGGCCTAGTTCGTGTTGTTGCGGGTGAAGAACGGGCGCGAAAGGTCTTCGGCCTTGAGGGGCCTCCGGGAGATGGAGAGACAAGTAGGCTCGGTTCGAGGGACCGGTGGACGAGCGGGGACCGGGGTGCGGGCCACATGGTGGCGACACGAGCAAGACGAAGTCATGGACGGACGAGCGGTGCACGGTGGCGGTCGAGTCAAGTGGTTTGGCGGGAGGCCGGACCGGGCACGCGAGGGTTTGGTGGTTTGCCCACAAAACCACCGGCGGACGGTTTCTTGGTTTGGGCCTCAAAACCAAGTCCGAGGGCCCAACACGACGGAGACGGGATCCGGGCGTGTCGGGAAGCTTCGAGGCGGAGGACACGCGGCGGGATCGCATGGCTTGCGTCGGGAGGGACGCGGGGGTGCGGCAAAGGCGTGGCCGTCCGATGGCAAGACCCACAAACATTACCTAAATGCCCCTACGTGGGTTGTATAGCCGTAGTTTAGTTAGGGGTAGTCGAGTCATTTACCACTCCGGCGGGACTCCGATATATAAGCCATGAGTGTGTGTTGATGGCTCTCTCTCTCTCCCTCCGTGACTTAGGGTTTCATTTGCTCCCTCCTCTTTCTCATTTTCGTAGCTATTTTTCTTCCTATTTTCTCTAGGCTAGCATGAGAGCTTCATGAGAGATTTGTTGAGAGGGATGGATGCTAGGGCGGCATGCTAGACCTTGTGAATCTTTCCTGGTTTGTATAGAAGATTCGGGGTTGTTTTTCTTGGCTTTTCGTGCTTGTTTTCGTGCCTTTGTTCCCGGTGTGATTCCGCCGATTTGAGTGGGTTTCTCCCCGGATTTCTTTGAGGGAAACATGGATAGATGTCTTGTGCATCTTTGTGCTTGATCTTGTGCCCTCAAACGCCGGGAAACCACTTCGATTCGTGAGTTTTCGTTCGGTGCTCTAGCTTTTGGTGGTGCTCAAAGGATTCGCACTTCCCGGTGATTTAGGGAGTTAGGAGGCAAGATTTTTGGGCTATAGCATCCTTGTGTGACGCTTTTCAAGTACCCAAACCCTTGTCTCTACGGCTTCAACCGTTTGGGAAATTCGATGATGATTTGGGGGAGTTGACTTTCGGGGTCGGGCGTTTTCAGCTCTGTCCGCACCTGGCGGACGGTCCGCGAGGACCAGGCGGACGGTCCGCGCGGCTAGGGTTCGTCCCGTGTTCTTCATGTTCTTGCTCGTCTTTCGTTTCGATTCGTCGCAATTTTGGTTTTTGGTTGGACGGAGTTTCGGACGTCCGCGGTGTTGGGCGGACGGTCCGCGGGTGCTGGCGGACGGTCCGCGTGCTCCCCGCGGACGGTCCGTGGTTCGTGGGTGGCTTTGGTTCGTTCGTGTGATTTAACGGACGGTCCGCGGGAAGGGCCGGACGATCCGCGACGTCGGCGTGGACGGTCCGCGGGAGCGGGTCGGACGGTCCGCGCGGTTCATCGCGGACGGTCCGCACCGCCGAGCCGGACGATCCGCCGGAGAGCCGTGTGTTGTCTTTGTTTGTTTCGATTCCTTTCTTCCCTTTCTAGTGCTTCCGCGTGTGCTTCTAGGAATCGTTCCTAAGGCTAGAGGTTGACCCATAACCTCGTGGTCTTGGCGATTGGTGCGTGATTCGATCCATCGCTTGTGTGTGACCGGGGTTTGTCTAGGATATAGGCCGGATTCTTTTGGAAGAATTTTTACCGGCTCCTATTCACTCCCCCCTCTCTAGTCGCCATCTGATCCTTCACAGACGAGGGCGTGGTGTTGGATGCAACACCTAAAACTTTCAACCGTGCCAACACCTGCGCCAGCGGGGCGTCTTGGAAGGCTTTTCAACACTGATACCCCAAAAAGACTTTTAAAGAATTTTGGGAATTATGTTGTCAATTCCAATCGTTACATATTTACCCCTTCATTGCTTTATGACTACAAATGATAATAGGAAAATCACTCTGGTAGGATCTAGGATGTGCGAAACCCCTGTTGTGAAAGAGGAGCTCCACGAAGAAGGGGATGCGGATCATTGCTTTGTTTATGATTTGGCTAAGCATCGCGGGGAGCGATACTCAGATGGTAGTTGCCTAGAACTTCCTTTTTCCTGAGGTCCGCATACTTAGAAAGACATTCTCACTTCTTTCGATTAAAGTTTCTGAAAGAAAACATCTTCCCCCCTTCGGAAGTGGGGAGAATGTAAGTTGAAACCATCGAGTTGTATGAACCATGTGATTGTACTTTGAACCTTACTTGATTAATTTGCATTGGACCGCACTTTGGTCACTTGTCATTGTGTTGACGAAAGAGATTATGTGGATTTATTTTATCTTCCGGTAGTTTCCTTTTTGCCACGAAACGGCTATCCTGCAGTGCGACGTGTGAACGTGGAACGCATTGCAAGACTAGGAGCTGTTCAGATCGCGTCGAATATTGCAGCTTTTGTGCGGTTTTTTGACAACGATGGTTTCTCCCTAATTTAGTATAGGCACTTTGTTCCGATGCAACGCTTCGCTCGTAAAAACAACTTGAGAAATTGTTTTTGCACCTAACAATTTTGCCCTACTGCCTTGATTCGAAATCAATTCGTTTTCGATACACCCTCTTCGGATGGGCTGCTACGAAGGCAGCTCATTAAAAGTGTTGACTCTTGCGAACCACTTACACTATTTCGATTCAAGATTGAACCGCTTTTATACGCCCTTTGCGGACGAGCTGTTGCGAAAACAGCTCTTTAAAGTATTGATTCTTGTGAATCATTTTTGTTTCACCACTTGTGGGTGGGCTACTTTCACGTAGCACTTTGATGCACTCTCTTTCGGAGTGCGCTATTTAAAAATAGCACTTCAATTCACCCGCCTGCAGGGTGGGCTATCCTAAGACAACACTTTGAATTATGCAAGAAAGTAAAAGGCGACAAATGTAGGGAGGAACTATTTCATTCATTAAGGAAATGAAATTTTACATCAAGGTTGTCTCGTTAAAAACTTCACGCTCCAGGATGGAGTCCTCCCTATGTGAGGAAAATAGTATCCGCCTTGTTATTGAATTAAAATTGCGTGAAAGTAAAGACTGGAAAGATAAATCTAATGATTCCTCCGCATTTATAGTTCCATGCGGCGAACTCCTACCAATTTACAATATGGAAAGAATTTGCACAAGTTATCCACATTCCATGAGTGTGGCAACTCCACGCCTTCCTCGTCCTTCAGACGAAAGGCTCCATCTCGAACGCAGCTTGAGACAACGTAAGGTCCTTCCCAGGCAAACTGAAACTTGCCTACAGAGTCGGCATTATTCTTTCTTTTTAGGAAAAATCTCCAACCTGAATGTTCTTGAGAGAGACTTTCTTGTTTCTCCACTTCCTGGTTTCTTCTTGATACTTCAGCAAATTTTGGACTGCATCAAGTCTGTTAATTTCCACCAGGTCTTTGTTTGCTTCTTCGCTTTCGCGAGAGTTTCCCACTAGGACCCTGGCACTTTCATTTGTTAACTCTTTTGGACACATGGCTTCGGCTCTGTAAAGCAGCCTAAACAGGGTGAATTTTGTGGTTCTTGACTCAGTAGTGTTGTGTGACCAAATGACTCTGGATAATTCGTCAGCCCATTTTCCCTTCTTCTGATCGAAGAGAAATTTATTTATAGCTGAGAAAACTTGCCCATTGGCCCTTCCGATCGCGTCGTTGGATTGAGGATGATAGACAGATGCAAAACGAAGCTTCGTTCCAATCGAACGGTAGTACTCTTTGAAATCCTGGCAATCGAATTGTTTTCCATTATCAACCGTGGCTCTTTGGGCACGCCAAATCTGCAGATGATTTGCTGCCAGAAAAACTTTCTGATAGTGACTAAAGTGATGGTAGCGACAGGCCTCGCTTCAATCCACTTGGTGAAATACTCGACAGTCACCACGACGAACATGAAGTTACCTTGAGTTGTGGGTAGTGGTCCTACAATGTCCATACCCTAGCGCTGTAATGGCCAAGTTGGAGTGATGAGCTGCGAAAGAGCCCCTGGCCTTCGCTGGTATTTTGCTGCGAATTGGCATGCCTTGCATGTCTTGACGATCTGCTGTTGATGGACAAAAGACGTATCCCTCTACGATCCGCAAGCGTACGGACCTACACCTTTTTCACCACGGGATTCCCAAGGTTCTTGTCAATCTGCGAAGCAAGGGGATTACAAGCGTTTGATCTACCTTTACACTCTAGCTACTCAAACCCAAACTATGATCAAACTAGAAAACAACTAAACTACACTAGAGAGAATGATTAAACTATCAAGATAAAAGACACTCGCCCATAGGTCTACGATACTAGATCATGCAATCACTTAAAGACGTGAAAACCAATCTATCTATTGGGGGTTGTGACCACGGTTTCACCCTTTCCCTCCTCTCGTACTGTCACTATGTGAAGGTATTCATGACTAGACCTATAATGGACACGGCGTATTGAATGGATCCAAGGAAGCATTGGAGCTCTACTCCCTTTACGGCACGGTAGCTAACCTTAAGCAATAAAGTATATTCAACACAAGATGATAGATAGATAATCCAACAAAGTACGATTACATCTCAAGATCGATTACAACCCATGGAAGAATAAGGAGATTACCCCATCAAGGTGCTAGACATAGCATCGTTGATCATGATCACCCTTCTGACGGTGTCTACCTTCTTCTCCACTTGTGGTAGGGGTGGGCATTTTTTTACCGAAGACTGAAAACCAAACCAAACCGAACCGAAATGTCGGTTTTTCGGTTGTTCGGTTCAGTTTCGGTTTATAGTTTTGTCAGCTTAGGTTTTCGGCTTCGGTTTCGGTTTTAGCACTAAATCAAACCGATAAACCGATTACACCGAACAAAAACAAACCAGCCAGCCAATCCAGTATAAGGCCGCAAGCCCACCTCAAGGTCTCAGCGCAAACAACACAAGCCCATTCCTGCAAAGCCCATATAAGTCGCTGGGGTTGGAGTTGAAACCCTAAGACCTCATCTGCGCTAGGCATGCGGTGGCGGCGGCTCCACAGTGCTCCCTCTCAGCGCAACACAATGCAACTCATGCAACCGCGCAGGTGCCTGAGCCTAGTAGGTAGCAACGTAGGGGGAGGCGGAGCTAGTGGCGCAGGCACATAGCTGCGCATCGCAGGAGCTGTGTAGCATGTGGGAGGCGGCGAGCCGCGCAGCGTAGTAGCAGGAGGCCAGGAGCGGCGACCGGCAGGCGGATCTGAGACACTGCAGTCTGCAGCGAGCCGGCGGGCGGCGGCACCACCACATCGTTCTCTTCGACCGGTAGAACGGCGGTCGGCGGCAACCGAAGTTGAATCCCTATGCTTTTCATTTGTATCATTTGCAGAATGGGGACACTAAAGAAATCTAAATGTTGCGACCTATCGTGTTGAACTGTTGTGTGTCAAAAACTGTGTTTGAATAATTTAGTTGGATTTGCTAGAGTATTTGTTGAAATATTGTTATGGATACTACCTGTGTAAATTGTTGTCAC
The DNA here is from genome assembly GCA_947561735.1 of Cenchrus americanus. Classification (NCBI taxonomy): domain Eukaryota; kingdom Viridiplantae; phylum Streptophyta; class Magnoliopsida; order Poales; family Poaceae; genus Cenchrus; species Cenchrus americanus. The sequence continues at coordinate 21,964,306 of OX387241.1, read as the reverse complement.
AGAACTTTGGTTTTGTTCGGTAAAAACTGAAAAACCGAACCGAAAAACCGAAACCGAATGTGTCGTTTTTGCTTTTCTGAACAACCGATCGGCTTCTATATCTTGGAAAACCGAAATGTTTTAAAACCGAAAAACCGAACTGAATCGTCGGTTAAAACTGAATGCCCACCCTACTTGTGGGTGCTTCCTTCGAGGTGGTTGATCTCCCTCCGGAGATCTCCCTCCTCTCTCTATAGCTTGTAGATGGCCTCCTGGTGCGAATGGCTCTCCCCCTTGCGAATGGCGGCGCCTCCAGGGTTTTAGGGTTAAAGATCCTTCGGGTGCAAGGAAAGGGGGGCCGAACCGACGCCAAAAGTGGGCTGGGCCAGTTGGCCTGGGCCGACCGGTCCAGGCCCATTTCGACCCGGTTCGGTCGCTTCTTCGCTCCCGTGGGTCCTCAGGTGATTATGCACTTTGCCCCTTCCACTTGCATGATTTTAGCGATGTCATCCTCGCGTCCAAGATGGCGGTTCTCCGTGCAATCCCCGGGGGTGTTCCTACGTAGCACTTCGGTCCTTGCCACCATTGGAAGTGATTTCATCAAGCTCATGAACACGAACAAGACTCCGTAAATGCTCCTTTGAACTTGTTGCGAATCCGTCCTTTATGTTCATGTTTTCCTACATAAACACAACACTTCCAAATGCATGCACATAGATGAACTTGTTATATGATTAGTGTGCCTAGTGGTGGGTTAGTTCCATAAACAAATCCAAACCAAAGTGTAATGAACATGTTTGGTGTACCAAAATACACCGTCAACATCTCCCCCACGCTTAGCTCTTGCTCGTCCTCGAGCAAGTACTCGTAAAAGAACTTCATCCAAGGCGTTGTAATCATGTTCCGCTAAATCTTTCTTCACAAGTTAGTCAATCCTTTATCTTTAATACATAAGCATAAAGTAATGATCATCAAACATAAACATGGGCGTTTAGAATCTTCACAACATCAAGATTTACCCCACAACTCAAACTCTTTACTCGAAGTCTTCAATTTCAGCCATGCTTACTTCTCTGCTTCCATTGGAGGGTTTCTGTGATTTTTAAAAACAAAATTCCTACAACAAGTATTAGACAAAAACCTTTCACCAAGCTCTCTCAAGTCGCTCATATAAAAGTGGCTATCCTAAACAAATATTATAAAACTCTCATCTCCCATAAATCTCTCATACATGTAAAGTGGAGCTATAGGTAGGGCTAGTTCAATCAATACAAATATTGTCAAACTAAGAACTTCCTCTAATGGTTGTTTACCTTTCAAAGCCAATGATCATGAGAATAAACCATATGTAGGGATATCAAGTATGAGAAGATTTAGAATGGTGGACATGTGCAAGGGCAAAAGAAAATTATGACTACGAGGCACCGATGACGTCCACGTTGTCGGATTGCACATGGTTGGAAAAAGAGTGAAAGTTTCGTCTCTCAACAACGTGACATCCTTCCTTGCACTTTTATTTTTCTTTCACTTGATTCATCCCTTTCATATCTTTTTTGCCACTCCTCTTTTCTCTTTCTCTTCTTTACCTTTCATTCTTTCATTCTCATATTTTTTCTCTTTCTTTACTTTTCTATTATTTTCTTTCTTTCTTTTCCATACTCATACTTTTCTCTTTATTTTTCCCTCTCTTGACATCTTTTCAAAGCTTTCAACTCTTCTCTTTCTTGCATGCATACAATCTGAAATTTTAAATAAACCATGCTAGAGACGAGACGAAACTTTGAAAGTACGTTGTGTTCAAGGAATGCGATGTACAAAAGAGATGTATAGGGTTGGGTATGGAATTCGGCGATGTACGGGACTTTCGATGTTTCTTTGCCCCAGAGTTCGGCCCCTTTCTAGGTTTCTGAGAGGACCTTGATGTCGTGTAGAGGGGGGTGAATAGGCGTGGCGATCAAATTAAACTCTTTCTCCCCGAACACTTGAACACAAGATATGCACAAAGCAAAGAACAAACGTACTAAGCGGGCAAAGACGGTCGGACCGGTGCCAGCGACCGGTCGACCGGCGAGTTCGGACCAAGACACCCAACTGGGCGGCACCGGTCAGACCGGTGGTCAGATCGGTCAGGTCCAGTCAAAGCACAAAGCAACTGGAGTGCGTGCTATTTGGTCCAAGGTGATCAGGCCAGGGTTGCAAGCCGTCTTAGATCACTTTGCTCCATTTAGCCAACACAAACATACACCATTCAATTCATGCATCACAATCTAGCAATAGAGTCGCTTAATTATTACAAAAAGGTGCAAACACACAGTAGCACTCACACAAATGTTCTCAACTCCACTAAGATAAAGTTCTAAACTTATTACATGGCTGCTCTCATCAGCCAATAGGCACCGGTCAGACACTCAGACCGGTGCTGGGCACCGGTCAGACCGGTGCAACACAGATAGCAGCCCGGATAGCACAGATATGAAGTCTTTAATCCGAATCTTCTCCCCCTTTGTCATCAAGCATCCAAGAAGGGCCTGGAGAAGAAGTAGTTGTTGATCACTGTCCCTGAGATCCGTCTCCCTGGTGAGAGATCATCCTATTTGAGAGTTTCCAAAGATCCAGTGCAAAGGAGAGTTTAGATAAATAGAATCTGAGATAGTGATTTGAGACGGATGAGATATGGGAGCGCTGTTTTTACCATAGTAGTATGGATTGTAGCCAAAGATCTCGGCGGAGAAGCGAACGCCCCAATCTTGTCCTTGCTCGGGAGGTGGAGGAGGTGGAGGTGCTTGCTCTTCTTCCATGTAGTGAGATGAACCTACCACATTCGGAGGAGGTGCAAATGGTGGAGGTGGAGGAGGAGCCGAAGATGAAGACCCTTGCCCTTGCTCAAACTCAAAGAACATGGGCCCATATTGGTTAAGCATGTCGGAGTTGGCCCATCCTCTCATCCTATCCTCAAAGGATGGTATCTCAACCTGTGGAGACTCGGGAGATGGTGGAGAACAAGGAGGTTGAAACCTTTGAGCATTGGGCATTATCTTCATCGTGTCCCTCCTTTGCTTGTTTGCCCTCCTAGACCTTTGTTGCTCCACTTGGATGTCATGCTGGCTCTTACACATCCCAAATATGAAATTGAGGAACTTTCTCAAATGAGAAGTGGACCTACGAGGCTTGGCATGTTCCCAGCCTCCCCACCGGTCAGATCGGTGCTCAGCACCGGTCAGACCGATGACAGACTGAGCCCCTACCTGTGGCTGATCTGGCTGAGCTGCGCCCTCCTCTGTGATTTCTGCCTCACGTCTAGGTGCTTGATCAACTCTAGGGGATGGAAGTCGAGGATTCTTGCTAGGATTGAGCTTCAAGGGTTTGTGTGTCACATTTTTCGGAAACTCCGTCTTTGCAACCTTTTCAATCATATACATGATATAGGGACTATAGCTGCAAACCTTTTTGGGGTCCTTGGATAGATGCTTAATTCTTGCCAAATGAATTCCCCAACACTAAACTCTGGATCTCCCGGCCTCAAGGAAATCATCATATTTTTCTGAAACTTTGTGATCTCAGAGGGGTTTCCATCTCTAGGTGTGATATGTATTGAGTGCAGCATAGTAGGTGTAGAGATTCTTCACCCTCCCATAGTTTGCAAGCTCACCTCTCGGGTACATAAGGTGCAAGGCATTCTTGTCGAGCTCCCCTTCATTATGGAGCTGCCTTAAGTCCTTGTCTCCCGCCATGATCCCAAAGCACCTCAAGAACCTAGGGAAGGTGATGGAATACCTCTGACCATTGGTCATCCAAGTCATAGCCCTCTCAGTACCAATGTGTACAATGTGCACGGTGGCATAAAATTGGGCTATTATCTCCTAGTTCCAATCCTGTCGGAACCCCATAAGCATCTTGACCCTTTGACTCTCACAGTTGCTTATGACTTCATTAAATATAGGGTCATTCTTCCTAGCCATGTGCTCCCAATCCACATATTGTGCCTTATGAGTGATTTTGGGCTTTTTGATGATCACTGTAGCATAGTAGTCCTGCTGAATATTAGCCCAAAACCTCAGATCAGACGCGGTCCTAGCCTCCTCATAAGGGTTCTTGTCCCTCAACTTCTTTAGGGCCTTGGTCATGCCTGTCCCATGGTACTTTACTGTCCTGTCAGGATAGATATAGGTGGGTGGCATGATCTTCAATCTACCCTGGTCATCATCATTCTCATCCATGGCATCCACATCCTCTTCTTCTTCCTCATCCTCCTCATCCTCATCCTCAACCTCGTCGGAGTTATCATCATCAGACCCAGCCTCATGGTGCCTCCTCAGCTCATACTGACCTGGAAAGGTCTCATCTTCAATATTGTCATCACTGCTAGTACCGGTGTCACCTCCAAGGTCAGGTGCCTCTGTACTCGCTTGAGTTGAATGACGTCTCAACCTTTTGCCGCTGACATTGACGGTGTTGCCCCTTCTCCAAAGTCATTGGGGACAGTCCCTCTGCGAGAATGCACCTCTTCTCTTCTCTTCTTAGCACCCTCTTTTTCCCGGACCATAGCTGTTGTCCTGAGTCACAAAAAGGATGACAAGAGTGTATAAGACTCTAGGAAAAAGAGTGAATCGATATAGAAAAGATTCTTGAAAGTTCAGAATAATTAGGTCTGCTCTGGGCCACACCAGTCAGACTAGTGAGGGGCACCGGTCAGACCAATGCCACCCAGGACAGAGCCAATTGCTCCCACATTCAATCTGTGCAGCTTTGAATCTAAGATTTGGTCTAGATAAACATGAGACAACCTAATATAGATATGTGTTGAAAAACATGAAGAAAACAATATTTGGGACTGGACACACGCCACCGGTCAGACCGGTGACGGCCATCCGACCCCAAATCTTGGGTTCTCACAATGTGTCCAAAGAAACCTTATGGATCTATAGGTATAACTTCTAGGTGATCTCAGAAGATGTTCTACCAAAGGGAATTTAAATCTTTGCACCATGTAAGGAGATCGGGCAAAACAAAGTTTTGAATACCTTGAGAGAGATGAACTTGAAGGGAAACCGAAGAACTCAAAGGGGAATCGATGGAGGATCCTTAGGAGAGTGATTTCCATCCAATCTTGCACCTTCTCCATGGTTGAATCCTTAGAAATCCATGGGGGAGAGAGAGAGGTGGAATAAGAGAGGGAGGGAGGCCTTTCACAGTTTTGAGGAGGAAGAGGGCCCGGTGAATGAGTGAAGAGAGAGAAGAAGGATGGTAAAAGGTAGAATCTTTTTACTGTGGGCCCACGGGTTGCAGTCGGGAGCCACCGATCAGACCGGTGACGGCCACCGGTCAGACCGGTGACCTCCCTTGGCCGGGTCAGTGAGCCCTTAGCGGTTTTTCCGACCCATGCTCGGTAGTACTGACGATTTTGATAATTTCAACAGAGAAACCATATCGGTAGAACCGACCTAGCCTCGGAAGTTCCGATCCTTCATTCCAGTTTTGAGTAATTTCCTCTGAAAACTTCTTCTGGTATTTTATAAGACACTTTGCATCCACTTAGATCTTAGAAGAAAGATTATGTGACTTCAAGTGTAGCACTGCTCAGACCGGTGATGTGCACCGGTCAGACCGGTGCTCCCCTGAGAAAATGACTTTGAGATAAAATGAGAGACTTTCATCCCAACTTTTTCAGAAGTTTTGGATAGGAGATAAAGAGTTGATATTGATCCAAAACTCATCAATTCTTGGGAGAATGGAGGATAATCCAATTTATTTTATAATTCTTGATTCTTCCAAGAGAGAGAGAGAGAGATAAATAAATAAAGATAGATTTATGAACTTGAGAAAATCTTCTTAATTGTGACTAGCCATCAATCAAACAAAGGGAACTATAGTCACAATCAAGTTGATTAGGTCACAAAGACCAAGAATCAAATGTTTTTCAAAATGAGCACACTTCCTACAGATACTAGTTGATTTTTTTAAAAGTCTATCCTATGTCACAAAGTGCATGCATCCACTTCAAATGAATGGCTTATCAAGCATATTTGGCTCATACCTTCATCCTTGAGACACAAAGACGAGTGAAAGTAAAGGTATCAACCAAATATCTAGAGAGGCGCACAAGAATTCACTTGAAGTAATTACATGCTAAGGAAGGCACACTAGCATGGTGTTATGGCCTAGATGCATTGCGGTATTCAATGAGGTTCGTGAAAACATACCTTTGCCTTAAGACCATTTCATTTGTGCCAATATTTAAATTTTGAATGGTGCTAGCTCTTACTTGTTATTTTGGAAGTTACGCTTATCAAGAGCTTGCTTCGAGATGCACAAAAGAGTGAGACTACAAGATCACTAGAAGAAATGGTTAGTCCCACAAATGACTCAAGTGTTGCAATGAGCTCCCCCTCAAATAGTGCTAGAGATATTTTGAATTTCTTGATCAAAGCACTTTATTCAATCAAGAACTTGCTGAGGCTCATTCCAAACTTGGTCACAACACATAAATGATTTATTAATTGAAATGTGTTGAGTCTCTCATAACCTTTGACGCCAAATCACTCTTTTTCTTGAAAGTTGGGTCAACCCCGGGTCACCCGGCCATAGGGGTCAGGTCACCCTGCAGCACACAGAGGCGTACCGGGTCACCCGGGCGCAGGTGCCGGGTTACCCACCAATAGCCTCACTAGGCCGGCACCGGTCAGACCGGTGCCTGTCACCGGTCAGACCGGTGACCTCCAGTGCATACTCCTGTGGTGATTTTGCTCTTCTTGTCCCTTGAATGCGTGAATATGTTACTAATTCAAGTCCTGCAATATAGACAAGGCAATGCTCTACTAGAGAGCCATTAAAAGCATCGAATCGCATGAGAGAGTAAATTTTCATAAAATGGTCAAAGTCGCTACCTCATGTTCCACTCATACAAGATAAGCGTCACATGAGAGTTCACAAAGGACCAAGAGTAACTTAGACACAATCAAAGAGTACTAGTTACCGAGATGACATTGATTTCAAGATTTATATGAATTTGCCCTTCACATGGTCAATTGATCAAACATGATTTCCAAGCGTTCTAACCATGTGCTCAATGCATCTCTTACAACCTGCAAGCTCATGTTGACGTAAAATCAGCACCTCACGCCAAGCATACAGCAAGCCGGATTAGCTGGCTTCACACACGTGGCCCGGGCGTCGAAATCCGGAAGCGTGCCAGTCAATTTTCCCTGAAACTGACAAAGGGTGAAAACTGTTAGATAAAACCTGGAACTTGCCAGGTGGTACCAGACAGTTCCGTATTTACGGCTATAAAGCTAGTTAGAACGACATATAGCTACAAACAAGCTATCTGTCAGCAATTTAAACATCATTCGGGAATTGATAAAGCGTGTAAACAGAGCACTACCGAATGTATGACGTAAGCATGATGAAAAATCGGTCTTTATTTAAACAACGTTACAGCACGTAACCATGACTGATTATCAAGGATAAAGCATGATAAATTAAATAAAAGCGAAGCATGATCATGAATTTGCAGTAGACAAGCATGCATAAGCCAAAAGCACTAGTCTACCGCGTGTCTAGGTACTTTCAAACCCGTCAAGCATGACATCAAACAAGTTAATCCACTGCATGATACAACTTGTTTGAAATCACACCACCAACCAAGAATAGATCAATCCACCGCATGATACAATCTAAACATGGAACGGTAAAGCATACATTATTTAAAGCAAACTCACGAACATGTTTCACTCGTGAGGGGACTACCGAATACGGCTGTACAGCCGAATCGGGTTCCGTGGAGAAGGAACAAACATTACCAAGGATGATAAATCTATCAGATTGAATCGAATTCTAGTCCACCGGATGACTAGCTCTAAGATAATCCAAAAACCTGCATCTATCGCATGACAGCCGGTTCTGTCAAGATCTATGCAAGATCAACAAGTTTGAACCCGCAACACGTGACAATCTAGATTGATCCGAATTCGGCTATAGAGAACGCATGACCCGCTTGCTATGTCAAGCCAAAGACTTGAGCGTGCAACACGTGGATCACAAACAAGATAGAGCCGAATCTAATCAATCTAAATTGGGCAATAAGAGTGTTACATGAATTAAACACAAAAAGTAAAATTCAAAGCAACACATGGTAACTTAATAAATCTATTAGATTTTGCCAAATCTAATAGAGCCGATAACTAGCTCCAAGCTAGATCTTAGCCTACCGCATGACTCATGATCCAACAAGGAAACCTTATTGAACCAAGCTTAAATCCACCGCATGATACTAAGCATGGTACCAAGACTACTTGCATCATGATCTAAATCCACCACATGATACTAGACATGATACAAGGTTGTCGGTACTTACGGAGGTCGACGGATCGATGGCTCCTCTCGAAGAACTCGACGACACGACTAGAAGGACTCGAAAGTTGGAACGGGGCCGGTTTGTTGTGAAATTGTTCGATCCCTATGACAAACACTAAGTGTTTATATTTGTACCCTGGTTCTAACATGACTCCAAGTCGACCACGATTACTATATTTATTACCTAAAATTAACACCATGGCGTCATGTCCGTCTCGTATCCATCATCAACTCGTCTCCTTCTTTGCATCCAATCCACGTCATCACGCACTCCCAAATGCTTCCGCTTTCATCCGTGGAACAGCTCTCCTGCCGAATGACGATGTACTTCCGACCGTAGACGCCTCTACCGAATGCTTTGAGGAAAACCTCCTACCGAATGGTGTTCTTCTGCCAAATTCGGCTCACATGTCAGTCTCTTCCCTGTACCAATTTTTGGTGTTAACAGCTCAGCAAGCTTATCTTGGTACCCAACATTTGTTGGGTCCTATTGGGTTAGTCACAAGGTGCTTAGGAACCCAAATAGCTCTCATGCTACAATGAGGTGAACTAATCTCCCTCATGGCACAAGTTCCATTCTTATTGTTCCTAAGCTTATGGAAATCATAATGGACTAGATTTGATTTAGGAATGTTACCATTTGGACAATCTTTTCCCATGTGACCCTTTTGACGACATTCATAGCAAATGCGACTTTTGTTCTTGTTGGTCACATCATTCCTTACAATTTCTTTTCCATGCTTGCTTCTGAGCCTTGTTCTTGAAGAAGGGCTTCCTTGCCTTGTTTACTTGATGTGGGGTTGCTCTGACCGGCACAGATCTGACCGATGGCACGCACCGGTCTGACTGGTCATGGTCAGTGCCACTGCCCATTGTTGCATTTGGGCATGAGTCGTCAAAGGGCCCCTTCTCTCTGCACTTGTAGCACACCCTCCACTTGTTGGAGCTTCTAGGCTTCTTGGAGAGTGACTCTTGTGCCTTGTGCTCGATTTGGCGATATTGGGACTTGACTTGCCCAACCTTGCTCTTTTCTTGAATCTTGTTCTTGTGGGTCATTGTATGTTGTTGAGGAGTTGAGCTAGTCACAGTTGATCCCTTCTCAAGCTTCTTCACCATGTCTTCACGGTTATCTTGAGAAGGTTGCACTTTGTTCTTCTCCTTCAACACATACAAGTCCTTTTGAAGCTTTTCAACCTCTTGCATGAGTTTAGCATTTTCTTAAGCAATGAGGTCATCACAAGATTCTACAAGTACATGATCAATGATAGATTGGCTTGCTTGATATAAACAATCATTAGCGCAAGATAAATTAATTTGAGCTTGTGAGCATGTGCAAGTGTGGATAGAGGTTGTATAGATTTTACCAATGAAAGCACAACCTCATGGGCTATCTCTAGTGTTGCATAAGAATCTACAAGCTTCTCATAGGAACATTCAAGTCCCTTATGATCGACTTGTAGAGCCATATGCTCACTAGTGAGTTTCGCTAGTTGGAATACTAGATTATCATTGGCTTCCTCTTCTATTTTAGCTCTACATGCAAAGGATTTGATATCATGATCTTATTTGTTAGCCAATGATTCATACTTAAAAATCAAGGATGCGAGCTCGGATTTGAGGAGTTCAAGTTCTCTTGTCGGAGAGCTTGATGCTGCAATCTTCTGGCCCTTATCTCCCTTGGTCTGTCTCTTCTTCTTGCTCTTCTTTTCAATCTTGGCCATCAAGCAAGTTGGTGTGTCCCTGCTGGCACCGGTCTGACCGGTGGGTGTCACCGGTCTAACCAGTCCCTGTAGAGGGACAACGTCTTCACTTCTTTGATCTTCTTCTTGCTCGAGGGTTGATGCTTGATGATCAGTGGATGTTGTACAGGTTGTAGGACACATCTCCGCTGGTTCATCTTCATCATCACTCTCAATTTCATCCCATTTGGTGTTTACCAACTCAAATAGTAATTTCCAAATGAGATGAGCATCTTCACCAATTCTATTGCTCTTTACGATAAGATACTTAAGTCCTCTACATACACAACTACACAAAAGGTTGGTAATAACGGCATTGAGTCGCTTCTTCTCCAATTCCTTTGGTGAGACACATGTTTCATCCTTTGGAAGGATACTCGCAACCATAATGCCCTCGGCGGTGGGACCCAAAACCTTAAGTGCAATGAGAACATTGGAGCGCCAAGAAGAGTAGTTTGAGCCATCTAGAGCTAGAGGCTCAAACTGTACCTCACAAGTTGTCGACATCGAAGAACTCCAAGCAGTTAAGCTCGAATCGGAGCACCAAGCTCTGATACCAATTGAAAGGACCTTGATGTCGCCTAGAGGGGGGTGAATAGACGTGACGACCAAATTAAACTCTTTCTTCCCCGAACACTTGAGCTGGCAGTGCTCCACCAGTCAGACCGGTGGCGATGACCGGTCCGACCGGTCAAGCACTGGACTTCACAGGTGACACCGGTCAGACCGGTGCGCCTCACCGGTCAGACCGGTGTAGCACAAAGCACCTGCAAAAACAACTTCAAACACCTCTTGACTTCTAGCACGAACCAAACTTGGTGAGTGGCCTTGTAGATGATCACAAGCAAGGTAATGAGCCCTGCGCACACAAGTAGCACACCCAAGTAGATCAAAGCGAAAGCAAATCAATTATGCTAGAAAAACAACTTAGAGAGTCAAACCACATGAAGAAGCAAGTATTTGTTTCCCGAAGTTCACCACCCACTTAGGAATGGCTACGTCTCCGTTGAGGAGCTTGTAAGGGACAATTCCCACAACAAGTCGGGTCTCTTTCAACCACTTTCCTCCTTTCCACTAAGGGGATCTTTTCCACGAAGAGGCAAGATCCCTTACAAACTTCCCGCTGCTCACGACAACCTTGGGAGCTAGCCGGTGACACTTAGCCGTCTAGGAGGCAAACCTCCAAGAGTAATAAACGCTTCAAAGCTTGTAGATGTGAAACCAAAGTGCTCAAGCTATGGAAATGCTCTTGTTAGCTCACAAGGTCACTCTTGAGCTCACTTTCGCAACCCAACACAAAGATAACGGCTTGAATCCACAAATCTCACAAAGAGAGGGTTGGGGAGAGCCACTAAGGCTTAGAGCTTGTTAGAAATGGCTTAGGACCTCAGCAATATACTAGAAATAGCAGCCCTCCACTGAAGAAGTCTTAGGGTATTTATACCCCTCAAATAAGAAAACTAGTCGTTGGTCCTCGGGCGGCACCGGTCAGACCGGTGCCTCACACCAGTCAGACCGGTGTTCGAAAAACTAGTCGTTGGGGCTAGCAGCACCGGTCAGACTGGTGCCCCTGACCGGTTAGACCAAGACACCCCCAAAACATCTTCCTAAGAAACTAGCACTTCACCACCAAGATGAAAATGGCTCAGGTTAGGTTAGGAGGGTTTGTTAGCACACTCTAAGGCTAGATCTCACTTAGGTCAACTAATGAGCACTTTGACTTGGTCAACTTGCTAAGTTGCATCCCTCTTGATAGTACGGCATACTTATACTCAAGAATGAATAAAAACACTTTGTTGATCTCTTGAGCTTGAACATCTTCAATCTTGCCATACTTGATCAATATCCACTTGAGGACTTTCAACATAGCCTTTGACTTGAGCATGTCCATACTTGAGCTAATGACTTAGGATCTTTCCATACAGCATAGAATGCACACTTGGATCCACGAGTCACTCCATATTGCTAATCTTAACATGTTGATGACTTGCATTGCTTCCCTCGGTTAAGGTTTGGATATGATACTTGGAGACCCCACGGATGCTAGAACTTCACCTTAGCAAAACACTAATTGTGTCTTAGCTACGGCCCCAAAGATTGTTTAGTCCCTCGCCCTAGACATCTCGATTGATCTCTTCATCACTTATCCAATCTACTTTGAGTTCCACTTTGCTTCACACACAAATAACCTTCATTTGAAAACCTACTTCAAATGCTCGATCTTGATTGACAACGAATGTGCAAGCTTCCAAATTAGAACCATAACATATACACTCATCCTTATGTTCTCCTTTAATAAGCATGAAGCCTTGCACTTGACTTAGAGAATTACCATCTTCTCTTTTGTGGTCCTTATAATTTTACTCAAGCTACATCTTCATATGGGAGACTATGAATTGATCTTCTCAAATTATCCCAATATTTATCTTCATTTATTGCTTGATATTTGTCACTTAAGCATTAGGATCATCCATATATTTGTCTTCTCCAATGTGAGCCATATAATATTCATCCATAAATAAATACTTCAATAGTTGCTCATGAATATATAAGTAAAGCCTACTCACAATCTTAGACAAATCTATTAGTCCTTTAATTGCCTTGTCGTTCAATTCACCAAAATCCACTTAGGGGCCTAGATGCAATTTCAAACCATCGTTTTGGTGACCCCAGATTGTGATGACTCCCTGCGTCGCCGGTATCTTTACACACAGGTAAGCTTGATGAATGATGGCCTCAAACTTGTTGAGGAAACCTCTTCCCAAGATGCCATTGTAGGGGTAATACATCTCCACTACATCGAAAGACAGGTACTCGGTTCTGGCATTCTGAACGGTGCCAAAAGATACTGGAAGCAATACTTTGCCCACTGCATGAATGACTCATCCACCGAAACCATACAACGGTGTGTCAAGGGGCTGCAATAGGTCTCTGCTCAATCCCATCTTGTCATACGCGTCGGCGAAAATGATATCTGCTGATGAACCATTATCAACCAGAAGCTTTCCCAAAGTCCAGCTTGCTATGTTGGCCTCAATCACCAAGGCATCGTTATGAGGGAAGCCTTGTACCCTTACATCTTCTTATGAAAAGGTGATTGGAATATGAGACCATTTCGTTCTTTCCAATCTTCCTTCCACGCAGATGTTTCGGACCTCACGGAAGTAATGCTTTCGGTCCTTCTTGCTTTCAAACTCCAATGCGGAGCCTCCCAAAATTGGAAGTATGGTCCCGACGGACAGTAATGGGTCATTTTGGCCTTCGAGCTTCGCTGGCGCCGGCGGACTGTGGGCCTTTGTATGGGGGAGGAGGAGCGATGGGGTGCTGCTCAATAGGCCTGCGCTCGATGTTCTGAGCCTAGAAAGCTTGGGATTGCCAAGGTGGTGGTTGAGTATAAGTTGGGATGGGCGGTTGGAAATGAGGTGGTTGAAAAGGGCTAGCGAAAGAATTTCTTCTAAAATTGGGGTTTTGCCAAGCCGGAGCGGAATGGTTTACAGCACTGTTCCTCTCCTTCTCCTTCTTTTCTTCCTCGAGTATAGCCTCAAATCTTTTCTTGTCTAGGCAATAATTTGAACTGTGATCGTCGTTCTCCTTGTGGAAAATGCAGTATCATTTTCTTTTCTCCTGATGGCCTCGGCCTCTGCCGCGACCTCTGCCTCCGCCCCTTCCACCTCTGCGGCCACCCCCTTGATTCGAGTGTGGTGGACTGGGCGGGCTGGGGGTGTGGTTTTGGGATCACCCTGCGGGTTAGGATTTTCCTGGGCGTTTTCACCGTCTAGGCCGCAAACATTTCTGGGATTGGTGTGCGAAGTGTTTCTGTGATTGAGCCACTCCTTTCGTTGGACTGATTAGCTTTGGCGGACTTCTTTTGGTGTGATTGTTCTTCCATACACATCCTGAAGTCATTGTCTGAGCGACAATACTTCTCGAACTCTTCATATAGGCGTTGAATTGTTTTGGGCCTTTCGCGCATGAGGTGTGAGCGAAACTGGACGGCTCTTAAGCCCACGATTGCAGCGTTAATGGCGACGGCATCCAACACATTTGGTGCTTGAGCTCTAAGGTGAACGAATATCCTAAAGTAGTTTTGGAGAGGTTCCTTATCATTTTGCTTACACGAGAAAAGATCACTATCGGTAAGCTCTGGACGCTGGAAATCCTGAAAGTTGGAGAGGATCCGCTGCTTTAAATCATCCCATCCGTGAATCACACCAGGACTTAGGAGAGAATACCATTGTGTTGCTGCTTCGTCTGCAGCGATGGTGAAAGACTTTACCAGCACGGAATCGTTACCCCAGGCTGAAAGAATAGCGGCTTCGTAGCTCATCAGGAATTGTTTAGGATCGGATTGACCCGGGAATCTTGGGAGTGGAACTGGCCTGTAGGATTGCGACCAAGGAGTAGCCTGAATTTCTTGAGATAGAGGTGACTTGAGATCCCAAGGTCTCGTGCGGATGGTGTGGACGTCATGGTTCGAAGGACCGGGCTCGAAAGGGTTAACAAAAGGATTACGACTGAAGGTGGTGTACGGAGGGGGCTGGGTGAAAGGCATGTTGCCTTCTGTGAATGTGGATTGGTTGGGCACAGAGTACTCAGGTGACGGTTGATTGAAATTTAGAGACTATTTTGCTTTTATGACGCGTAGTTCTTCTTGCAACTTGGCAATCTCTGCCTTTTGCCTTTGGATTTTCTTGGCTGCCTAGGCCTCTTGCTGCACCGCCAGCAACCTCTTTTTAGCCTTGGCCAGTTCCTCAGCCTCCTTGCGCAATTTGGCTAGCTCGGCCTTGTACGTAGCCTTAGCCGCAGTCGTGTTGGGTTATGGGAGCTCCTCTCCCTGGGTGAGCAGATTGGATGGGTTCAACTCCTCATCGAGGGATGACGAAGCCCCCCTAGTGGAATTGGCGGTAGTTCTCTTCTTCCTTGCAGACATTCTGGGTTTCTTACTCGAGCCAAACACAAATGGTGGGCGTCAATTGTTGTGGTGCAGCGAAGCTACCTCTCACAAACAATGAAAGGAAACAAAAGACTCAGAATCTGAAACTCTAATGGATACCAAAAGGAAGACCAAAAACTCTTTCTCAACGGTGAATTTCTCAAAAGCCGATCCCTTTTACAAGTGTCGGTCGGCCACCTTTTATAGGGAGACGAACGGACTTTTTACAAACCGAAATTGCCCTCGTGTAAAATGGATCGATACAAAATGTGCTAGGCTAATTTTGGGAGGTCTCCATTAGGTCTTCACGTAATCGGCACTTCACGACGTCACGCCGCAAATCACGGCGCTTTTCCCGGCATCAACACATGCGCCTGTCAGGTGAAGACCTTGAAGTTTTTGGAGATGCCCCCCTTCTCCTAGCCTATCCTCACACCTGAAACACATTCTGAAGCCAAAACGTGAACGCATTAGAAGCTAGAGGCGACGAAACCCCCAGTCGAAACCCAGGCTGTAGCTTGTTAGGTGGGTAAGATTCGCCCCCGGGGTTTCGTCGTGAGGAAAAACAAACCACTTGGTCGGAAATCTAATACCCTGGGTTGTTGGACCTACTCGACAATTTCGCTGGTGTCGAAAGGTACCCAACGAAATGTGTGATCTGAAAAGCAATGTGGAACTAAATGGCTTCGGGGGTTTCGCGGTTGATTCTCCCGAATCGCACTTGTTTGACTACAACAATCTCGCGATTTTGAGTACGAAAGACTCGATTACGAATCCCCCAACACTCGCCTTTTATAGAGCGGAGGAGGAAGGGGAGGGGATGCGCAAGGTGGGGGGGAAGCTCCAGCGACGGTGACCATGAATGGTGGTGGAGGCATTTCGGTGGGAGAGGAAAGTGGCAAGGCGGCGTACGAGTGCTCCACTGGGCACTAACTGCGGCTCAGTGGAGGGAGAGGAAGCGGCACAAGAGACCGGGGAGGAGCGACGGGAAGAGGTGGTGCAACGGGGCCATGGGGAGGCGGGCGACCGGCGAGAGTTGGGAATGACGGGAGGTAGGGGAAAGGGCTGACGAGTGGGGCCGACTGTCGGCGGTGTGAGAGAGAGGGGTCAGCTGGGTTGCGCTGGGCCGAGTTGGCCGCAGGGGAAGAAATGGACTGAGCGTTGGGTTGGAATGGCGGCCTGCGCGGCTTTTGGGGCAACACGAGAAAAGGAAAGGAGGTCGTTTGGGCTCGATTGAGGGAGGAAAATAGAGGAATATGGAGAGAGTTTGGGGTGGTTTTAGGGACTTGAATTTTTATTTTGAAACCACACATCAACCAAAAATCATGCAAGGAATATGAATGCAACATACACATATTTATTTTATTTAATTTAGAAAAATAGTCTATTATTTTTCTTATTCTAGATTTCCTGTAAAGAAAAAATAAATGTTGGACAAAATTTTAAAATTATAAGAAAATCATTGTTTTATGATTCTTGCTAATAATATTGTGAAATCGAAAATTTCAGGTGTTATGCCCAAATGTTTTCCGCAATCCGGATAAGTTCGCCATGGCCCACCTCCTCCTCCCTAACAAGGTGGAGCCGCAGCAGCAGATATCCGAATCCGTGCCTGTCCTTTGAGTACAGTGCCCTAGTATCCATAAAAAACTGTACTAGTAGCTGAAAAGGCCTCGTCAAGAGACACACGAGACATCGGATACACAACAGGATGCACGACGTGACGGGTTCCAGCTAAACACCGCTGGTCGCCGGACATTTTATTTGAAAAAAAAAAACAGAGGAGGAGCAATCGCTGATAGTGGTAGCCGCCGCCGCCGTATTGAGAAGCAGCTGAAGACATCCTCCCTGACTCCCTCCTTCCTCCTTCTAGAGATCGCGTATCGCGTGCGATGCGATGCCCATCGCTTTCACCACCCGACCTTTGCCGAGTGCTGACGACCCATCCCGGATGCCCGCGCCTGGCGCG
This sequence comes from Cenchrus americanus, assembly GCA_947561735.1. Lineage (NCBI taxonomy): Eukaryota > Viridiplantae > Streptophyta > Magnoliopsida > Poales > Poaceae > Cenchrus > Cenchrus americanus. The sequence goes on along the minus strand of OX387241.1, from coordinate 21,947,334 downwards.
CCACCCTACGCACAGTGCCGTGCCGGCCGGACGTGCAGTGCGGCGCGGGACAGGGCTGTTAGCATATTTTAGGGTTAGATGGAAATATGCCATTATAATTTTCGCGAGTTTAAAAATATCTTGCGGTATCTCACCGTGGAGACAGCATTCACCACAGCCCGACGTGTGGGCGGGATGGCAGATATCTCCAATTTAACAGAATCAAAATGGCATAGTTCAAATTATCCCCATATTTTAACATATCTCGACTTGTCTCGATTTATTTCCTCACACACAATACTATTCATTCTACCGGCCTAGCACTGTTCGTTCTACGAACCGAACACCCTCTCATTTTCTTCTCGACCCCCCGCCATTCAATCCACCACCCCCAACCACGGCATCCGCGGTGCTGCTGTACAGCGCGCCGCCTCGCCGGAACCCCTCGTCCCCCCAAGACAGCACAAATGGCAGCCATTGATAGTGGCCGGATCGTTGCGTCGCGTACGCGCGCACTCAATGTACGCGCTAACTGCGGAGGCAGACCACCGGGGCACCGGGAAGGAAAGAGGCGCAAGAGACGCGCGCGCGGGCCGTCTCGCCCTCGGCGTGGATACCAAACGCGCGGGGCCGGCGCTCGGCACGGCTGGCACCACGCACCCGGTGGGGGAGAACCCGAAAAAGAGCAAGGAACCTTTCGTATCGCGGCTCGTCACCCCCACGACGGCACGACCCCCGTGACTCGCCGCTCGGCTGGCGGCGGCTGCTTCCAGTTCCAGGTTCGTTTCCATGGCTAGCTTGCACATCAGTTGATTACTAGGTTCTCCGTTCTGGGTTTCGTGTTCCCGGCTTCCCGCGACGCGTTCTCAGCGGCCGTTCCGTTTCGTCGTCCTCAGGATGGCCACCGGGAGGAGCCTCAGCCACGTCTGGTGGTGCTGCGCGTTGGCCTGCGCGTCGCTGGCGCTCGTCACGGTGGACGCCTTGCTCGTGGACATCACCTATGTCGAAAGCGCCGTGGCCAAGGGAGCAGGTGAGCGCGCGCAGCTCCCCCTCTTCTTCACCAATTCTGTCCTCCTCATCTCCTCTGGTTAGTGCGCTGAGGGCGAAGTGCTTTGACGCGAGCGCCAACTGTGCTTGTTGCTGCTAGTGTGTCTGGATGGAAGCGCTCCGGCGTATCACCTTGCACGCGGATCCGGCTCCGGCGTGAACAGCTGGCTTGTTCATTTCGAGGTCAGTTTTCAAGGAGAGTGGTGAACCTGTAGTTCAGCATGTGTTGATTCTGGGAAAAATGTTCGGTTCAATTCTGCTCACTTCACTCAATTGCTGATAGGGGGGAGGATGGTGCAGCAATGTTACGACCTGCCTGCAGAGGAAGCGCACCCGGCTGGGTTCGTCCAAGGAGATGGCGACACAGATTGCCTTCTCTGGAATCCTGAGCGACACGCCGGACTACAACCCAGGTACTTCCGGTATTTCCTCGATGGAGACATTGCTCTGCGCACTGTTGTGGCATCTTCGTTTTGTAGCAATTCCTCAGACCGCCTGAATCCTAGATTTTAGCTTCACATGCTGAATGCTTTTGCAATCATGGAAACCAGACTTCTACAATTGGAACAAGGTCAAGGTTCGGTACTGTGATGGCTCATCTTTTACTGGCGATGTTGAAGAAGTGGATCCAGTGAGTTCAAAGTCAAGAATTTCTTTGTTTTCTTTAAAGACAGATGGTATTATAAGAACATTACATCTACTGGTCTACTACTTCAACACCCACCTTAGATGTTTTGCCCATCTTTTCCCTTTTGTTCAGACCACAAAGTTACACTATAGAGGTGCAAGGATATGGCAAGCTGTCATGGAGGACCTGCTTGCCAAAGGGATGGACAAAGCTGAAAACGTATGAATTCTTATAAGCCTAGTTCTTTACGATCACAAGGGTTTGCAAGACTAACTAAATTATGCCAGGCTCTTATTTCAGGCTGTTCTGCTGGTGGTTTAACATCCATACTACACTGCGATAGGTTCCATGACCTTCTACCAATGAGAGCCCGAATTAAATGCCTCTCAGATGCTGGTTTCTTCATCAATGAGTAAGACAATAGTACTTGTACTAGACTACTAGTAACAATTCATAGCTAAAAGAAAAACCACACCATCAAATAGAAGAAAGTGCATTCTCTGGAAAACAAAATAAATTCCTCACATAGGCTTTCTGGACATTGAAATTTCTTTTCTAATGTATCTGATCTTTGTGCCGATAGGAAAGATGTTGCTGGAGTTGGGTACATTGCTGCCTTTTTCAATGATGTGGTTACAACACATGTATGCACTTTTACTTATCATATGTACATGTACTTGATGATTATCATGTGGGGCTAACTGAAGACATCCAGTGCATTATAATGAGAGGATTCTTATGCCTGAATTCAGATGATTAAATAAATTAGAATATAGTAATTTCATTTTACAGAATACGATGTTAACATGTTATTTCAGTCATTTTTCCGAACCTGATCATGTTTATTTCAAATGGCTTAGGGGTCGGCGAAGCATTTACCATCTTCATGCACTTCTATGTTACCCCCAGGAGCGGTAAGATGTATATTGCAAGCAGCACCACAATGCACCTGTAGCCAGGATAAAGAGATTTCATGGACTAAAAAATTCAGTTATTTTAATGCAGTGTTTCTTCCCCCAGAATGAGGTGAAACAAATACAGACACCTCTGTTCATCCTCAATGCAGCATATGATTATTGGCAGGTTATAATCCAAAGACCTTCATAACTCTAGTTATCTGCATGTTTTGCTATTCTTATCAATCTTTTCTGGCGTTACCATCATATGAGCATTCTTGCTGACCTCCAGGTAAGGAACATTCTGGTGCCAGGAGTTGCTGACCGTCGTGGTACATGGCATAGCTGTAAGCATGACATAGATCAGTGTTCTGCACCGCAGCTTCGGGTACTGCAGGGTTGGTTCTACTGCATCAGTATCTTCCAACAGGCCCTGCCGTGTCCATGTTTTAACCAGTCTGTATTGCTTTAATGTTCGGTGCAGGATTCAGGGATGATTTCCTGAAGGCAGTGGCGGAACAAGGCGACTCCGCCGCCAGAGGGTTGTTCATAAACTCGTGCTTCGTGCACTGCCAGTCCGAGATCCAGGAGCTGTGGTTCTCATCTGACTCCCCGATGCTCGGAAACACTGTAATGCACCCTGAAAACTCTGAAGCTTTACATTCCCATTGAATCATGTAGTGCTTTCAGTCACAGCTAGAGAGGCGTCTGTTGGTGATCCATCTGATGGCAGTTTTCTTCCCTCACTTGTGGGCAGACAATAGCAAACGCTGTAGGCGACTGGTTCTTTGACCGCAGCCCGTTCCAGAAGATCGACTGCCCTTACCCGTGTGACTCGACCTGCCACAACCGGATCCACGATGACCCGTCGCGTGCATAGCAATTACAGCAGCCTCATCACTTCGTACTGCCATTCATTACGCTATTGCTACATTTTACGCTTCAGCATTGTTATTGGTACTATAGGGCAGTGCGTTGATAACCATTGATTGTCATGAATAAGACCCGGTGCCGGAGGCTTAACTTGGCGGCTGGTGCCGGACTGCCGGAAGCTGGATGCAGCTTCCAATGGCAGGAGCCACATTGGCTCTTCCGAAGTGAGGCGGCACAGATTGTTTCAGTTGAAATATTATGTCACCTACATTTTAATCTGTCTCTGGTCTGTTTGTATATGGCAACTGGAGGTGAGAGTGAGACACTTCACCTAAATGGCCCTGGACGGGTCCACCTCGTCGACACTCGACACTATCTGAGGAGCTATTGCCACAATCCCACTCAACGGCTTGCCAGCACTGATACAAATCCAAAAAACCAACTACTCGAAGAACCGCGGGTGGGGAACGCCAAATTGTCTATCTGAGGAGCCATTCTCGAAGTATTTCCATGGTTTTCATGGGGCTAAACTAAATCGGCGGCAGAGAAAAAGTCTACTCCACCCCCAACCTATGGGGTTTGGAACACATCACCCCCAACTTATGAAAATGAATTTTTTACTCCCTGAACTTTCTAAAACGGGACAAATCACCTCCTGAAATAGTTTTGAAAATCATAGTAAATCATAGAAAAATCATAAAATGAAAAATCAAATTGTGTTGGACTTCAAATTAGTAGTTCTACGCAATGAATATAAAATATGAAATACTTTAGTACATATTTTTTGTTATAACTTTAGATTTATGCTTTTCTCCATAACTGTAAAAAATGTACTAAATATATCATACTCCCTCCGGTTTGGTAAAAGAAGACGTTTTGGATAAGATTTGAGTCAAACATTGGGAATATAAATCATGAATAAGTTTGAAGTTGTTGAGTTTGGAAATGTGAAAACTACATGAGTAAATTTGTCTTGTAAAATACTTTCATAAAAGTATACATATGTTAGTTTTTAATAATTATTTTTGTAAAAATAGGAAGTCAAAGTTGCACTTTGGAGACCGTGTCGCTGTCCTAAACGTCTTTGTTTACCAAACCGGAGGGAGTATTATATGTTTATTGTGTAGATGTACTAATATAGAATCCAACACAATTGAATTTTCCATTTTATGATTTTTTATTTACTATGATTTTTCAAAACTGATTTAAGTGGTGATTTGTCCTGTTTTAGAAAGTTCAAAGGGTAAAAAAAATCTATTTTCATAGGTTGGGGGTGATGTGTTCCAACCCCCATAGGTGGGGGTGGAGTAGACTTTTTCCAGCAGCAGGGTCGCTAAACCCGTGGAGCGAGTGGGCAACCCCCACTACGCAGACAGATTATCGACGGCGCTTCTCGGAGGATGACGAGACGCCCAAGGAGGCAACTGAATTCTGACACTAGGGCCTTGTTTAGATTGCTAGGAATCCTCCTTTTGACTCTCTCTCTCCACCACTTTAAATACGCCAAAAGACATATGTTCGGAATACTAAATGTAGATGAAATTAAAAACTAATTACACGATTGTGATGACCTTTGCGACTCTTTTGAGTCTAGTTAGGCCATGGTAGGACAATATTTACCCAAAAAAGCCGAAATTTACCTTTTGCTACATTGCATTAAAAAGGCAAATTTTTCTGACATCTAAACAAGACCTAGAAAATGTTCAGTAGCAGAACATGAGCTGAAACGCAGAAGCTTAAAATCCATTTGCCTTTTTCCCCTCTCGATACCAACTACATACCACCGCTTAACCATGTTTAAGAAATGAAGAAAAAAAGAGAAAACAAGCACCCTATTCGTTTGGCTTATCAACTACCAGCCAGCAGTACTTTTCTCTCAGAACACGTCAGCCACCAACAATCAGCCAACAATACTTTTCTCTCATAATAAATGAGCATCAGCCATCAGCCAAACGAACAGTAACCAAGACAGGAAAACTGTCGAGCCTGCAGAACTCACAAGATTTGTACCAAGGAGCACAGCTGTCATTTTCCAATGGGAGTTCGTGCAGACAAACTCACAAAGAACTAACGCTAATAATCATAGCCCATACTATATATTATATGAATCGGAGCATCCCTGGGAGACGAGCATCAGAGATTCAGAGGAAGACAACAAATTGCAAAAGCAACCACGCGAACAAAGAATCCACCCCAGAATTGCAAGCATGATGCCATCAATTTGGTGGCATTCCGCCTTCCTCCAGATCCAGGGCTAAAAGATCCTCCCAGAATCCTTTCTTGCAACGGAAGGCGGCAGTCCACTTGCTGCAAACGAGTGACCAGCTCTCCCTCCTGAAGAGTGATGATTTTTTTGCATTAGTATCATCTTGAATATAATTTAAAATGGATGCCAATTGGAATACAGATGAAATTAATAAGAATCTTAGATGTACAGTAGGATAGCAAGATATGATATTTCCTCAAAATAAATACAATAACATAACACGACTTGATCAGCAACTACAAGTTAATATAAGATGCACTGTTAACAGGATTTGATACTTTGTTATAGTAATTCAACTAATGATGTGTACTGGACAAAGTCCATTTCTCTGAATCTTAATAGTGAAGCTATTAAGATATTGCAAAAATGACACTGCGAGTGGTTACAATAAGACAAACAATATAATGCCAATTAAATTTCTAAAGCATCCCTTACCTAAGATCAAAGGTAAAAAGGAGAACTGTAAGTGGAAGGAAATAAATTCCGTCGACAACGCAGATAAGAGAAATCGTAAGTATGAAAGCATGAAAATTACCCCAGGACATTCCATCACGCATAGTACTGGGTGGAGGTTCTGCCAGGCTATAATTAGTCCAGACAGGCCGACCATTGTGGTGAGTCCTCATTGGACGTATGTAACTGGAAGTCATATTGTGGTACTGCTGAAATGGCTGTCCACGAAAGCTTGGCAAACTCTGCTGAGAATAATTTGCATGGTTGTAACCATCCAAGGCGACATGACCTGGAGGATGTGCCCTCTCCCCGAGAGTTGATGCATGAAACGGGTGTCCACTTCTGCAGCAAAAACATGTACAGTAATTAGTGGAGGGAAACATGTCTCTTTGTGCTTCAATTCAAATTAAATGCTGGTTGAAAAAATAGAAAACTACAGCTATGTCGCAAGCACCATCCAGTCCTGAAAACAACATAATCACTTGCCCAACAAGTTTTTATCATAAAAAGTTCCAAGTTCTAGAAAGGCATTAAACACAACAGTGTTATAAAGTAGAGCTGAAAAGGTGCCCCCGATTTCACAAGCAACAACTCCACTAGGACTAACTTAAGGACAGTAGGATACACATGGTAAACGTGCATCTGGGGTCCTTGCAAAATAGAGACTTGGGAAAATATAATGAAATGAAGTGGGAAATTCATTACTACTTTCATATGTGGGACGAGTTTCAATGATGATTGTTCCTTAAAGCATGCAATGGTGCAATCTAGACAAACTATGCAAATGTATTAAGAATTGATCAACGGCATAATGTAAAATCTAATGACACTAATACATCCCTGCTGTCACATGAGAAAATACTAAATACCTTTGATTCAGTGCCGAAGGGTTTGAACTTGCAATATCATAACTTGATATAGATGCCAATCTGCTAGGTCTGTTTGTTTGACCACTTGCGTCTCTCAGGTGCAGACCACTTAACTCAACTGATAATGAACGATCCTCTTGCAGAAGTGACTCGTCACTGCACATTATAATTAAAAAGCAAGCCTAAGTTGTAGGCTATGGTACATAGAAGTAACTTTAAAACACATCATTACCTATAGTTCGGATCCCAATCAGCTGGATCTAGTATTGTTGAGGTGGAGGGCAATGTATCTGCTGACACATCTGAGTGTAAAGGAGGAAAGCCATTGTAATTGGTAGGTGGAAAAGAACCATGACTAGAAGAAGGGTCCGAGGGTAAACCACTGCCAACACTTCTTTGAGGTCTCCAGCTATGATGGCTAGAATTAGGGACTGTGTTGTGTAGGTAGCCAGAATTTCCTCGACCATATGCATCAAAGCGAGTAGAACTAACACCATCTCCTTGGTGACCCTGGATCGATTGAGATGTGTGCTCATGTGGCGGCATTGGCATAGGTGGATAACCTTGATTCCTCCTCCTATTGTACTGGCCTACAGCAGCAGCCTTTCCCAACGAGGAGCCATGTGCACCTCTTGAAGGAGAGGCACCGTACTTTCCGCTAGCACCTGGGATTTGCATCTGGGAATTTGGTGGTGTAAATTGTGATGGACTGGCCCCAAGAGACATAGGTCCTGGACCCCCAGGACTTAACCGAATGCCACCATGTGAGAGATGAGGTCTTCGTCGAATATCCGGACTAGATCCTAGAAATGACCCTCCAGCTTGTGAACGTAAATTAAACCCAGAAGGATCCATCGGTGAATTATATATGTTGATACTGTTAAAATCATAGCTACCATAGCTGCTTGCAAGACCAGCATTATCGTTAAAGCTACCATGGCTACCATAACTGCCGCAACTGCTTCCATACGAAAAGGGCATCTTTGGTTGCAAAGCATTATTAAATCGCAGGCATCTGTTAATGCTTCCAACCTAGAAAAGTCATAAGATGTTAAGAGGAATAACTTACGACTTGTCAACTAAATAGAAGCATAAGAGAAATACTTGCAACCTGAGGAGAAAGACCAGCACCTAGCAAGTGACCTCCCCCTGGATTGTGGTCAACCACTGCAGCACGACCTACAGGCTAACACAAGAGAAGACATAAGATCCATGTCTTGTAAACCAGATATTTCGAAACTTCTCTCACATACTATTTTGGAGTATATCCACTACTAGCGATCTAATTAACCTTAAAAGAGAGAACACTTTTTAAGAAACAAAATACCACTCTAAGAAATGGAGATGACCAAATATCCCCACTCAACTGATGAGGCCAAGGAAGCACAACTGAGAGTAATTTCTGAAACTTTCACATCACAAGTAGAGTGGGACTGTGGGAGAACAGTTTAAGCAGCAAGCTATCCGGACTCTAGTTAAGATTGTACTTACAATCCGTGGGGTCTCCTGGACAGGCTCATAAGGACCAGTGAAGGCTTCACCAGTGATGAATGGATGATATGAGGCCTGAAATAGGTTTTTGGATTTGCGAAGTGCATCAGATGATTATTCAAGAAATAACTTAATGCCCTTGAAATCAAGTATGAAATTAGTCATAGGAACATTTCAAACTATTGCAATACAAGAATTTCCCAACATTAATTTTTCCCCAGGAATGAGGGTAGAAAACATTCCAATTCACAAAAAGAATATTATACCAAAAAAAATGCACCGGTATCATCAGTGAATACCTGCAGCGGTGACCACCGCTTGTTCGGGTCAAACTCAACAAGTCCTCTCAAGAAATCAACCAATGCCAAGCAGTCAGACTTTTCTGTCTCTGAACAAAATTGCAAGAAGTGAGCACATATTGTTGCACTTCCATATGATGCGCTATGTTTTACAAAATAGAAAGAAAACAGATGGGAATGGTATTCTTTTCATTCAAGAAATTTTCACTTGCTACTGCAATGAATTAAGTGCCTAATTAATAAAGCACTAAATGTGCCTCGTAACTCCAGTACCACAAGGACTATAAGTCCATCTAATTTGTTCTCTTAATCATATTCAACTGCAGCACGCAATATGGATGCGACATATAGCTGGTGTTATGTCCTAACTATTGTGCTTTTCACTGAGCTGCAGACTCATCATCAAAGCCACAATAGTGCACACCTCGCTGATAAATATAAATACCAGTCCGTTGACTGAATAAAGGGTTGGTGCTACAGTATTATTATAGGAACTTTTATGGTTGAGGGAACGTCATCCACTGTGAGTTGTTACAAACTAGGAAAAAAGGAAGTACCATTAGATCATTAGTTCATTATGCGATATTTATCAAGATAGATCCTTCTTCAAACAGCATTGTGACACGGAAATACTAACAAAAATACTAATGTACTACTGGAGTACTGCACTAAAGCTACCTCCCACATTCACATAAGAACAATGAAGGCTACATAGTTCCGAACTGAAAGAAAGGGTTACAGTACAAACCTGACAAGTTTTCCTCACTCAAATTCTTCCAAGGGTAAGTAAATATGAGTCTGTCAAGCCTTCCATGAGGGAAATACCATCTCCCTACCTTTGGCCTTGTGGACTCCCTCTGTGTTGAAGGATGTAAACAGGGTATAAATTGTAAAGAATAAAGTATGGTAATGAAGAAACCTTAAGAATAATGCTTGAGAAAACCATTCAAACTTACAGCTTCGATCTCGTCCTCGCTTAAAATTCTGTATGCACTGCCAGTGCCATTTCGTGCCTCACTACCAGGATAGATACTTCCAACATGCTTAAAAAATCGCCCTGTATTTTTAGCCTCCCGTAGCAGATCATCTGGTGGTTGCCCACTGTTTATAATTGAATTTCGAGAAAGCAGATATTTACAGTGTTCAAGTTTTCTTAATTTAAATGAAAGAGTTCAAAGAACTACCACCTAATCCAGTGTAAGTGATTCGCCCACAAAATTATAAACGAAACGTCAAACCAAGAGATAAATTTTTCATCAGGAAGTACTAACCCAAGAATCTCAATCATACGGCAAAGGACATCATATTCTGATGCTCCAGGAAATAAAGGCAGCCCTATAAACAGCTCCGCAACGATGCAGCCGAATGACCACATATCAATGGCAGTAGTATATCTAGCATTTGTTAAGAGCACAAGCTCACAAGTTAAAATTCACAAAGCTGCAATTCATACATAGGATAACAAAGCAGAATTTAAGCATTATGAGATGCTTGTGCGACTATAGATAAATGCATCTGATTGTAGACTTGCCATATAGGATACGGATAACCAAGAAGTACTTCTGGAGACCTGTAATAACGGCTCTGAAAAAGGAAAAGGTACAAACTTGATTTGAAATCAACAATACTCCTAAATCACAAAAACAAAACTGCTGAGCGAGGTCAAACAAAACCTGAATATATGAATAAATGGTTTTACCCTCCATGCAAGCTGATCCAAAATCAATTACTTTCACTCCAGCTGCTGTTTTTACACTGCAAAAGTCATCACGTAATCATCAGGCTACAGGATTGATGGACGCCAGCACATGATATTGATAAGAAAGCAACTCACGTTGGAGCTATAAGGATGTTTTCTGGTTTTAGATCACAATGAATAATGCCAGCATCTTTCATGACAATCAATGCATCCAATATCTGAAAAGAGCATACACATCAAGCACTGCAATAAAACATTAAAAATCCATTCAACAGGTTAAAATGAAAACAAACCTGTCTTGAGAAAGTCCGGACGTATCTCATTTGCAAACCTCTTAAGCTATTCCTTTTCAATAGCTCATACCTATAAAAATGTAGGTTTATGTCACGGCATGTATCAAATCTGATGCAGATAGACTGATGAAGATAGTTGAATGAAAGTTATCTTACAGGTTGTGACCAAGCATTTCAAAAGCTATACACAAATGATTTTGGTACAGGAAAAAATCCAGCATTCGGACAATGTGGTGTTGATCATCAGGATCAAATTTCTCATTTAACTGCAGGCAATATTATAATTACAGTTATGATTCAAACTTTTCCATGCATACAGGACATGTAAATACTAACATACAAATTACAAAGTAGAGTACGTACCAGGCTCAATAGAGAGACCTCCATTATAGCCTGTTGGTAAAAGGCAGGCTGGTTCTTTATAACCTTCACTGCAACATAACTGCTGGTTTCTGCATCCCAGCATTTTGCAACCTGTCCAAAGGTACCTTGTCCAAGCATTTCTTGGACAACATACCTAATTAACGAAATGTCAAAACAATTTTAGCCTAGTTTATTGATGTCCATGGTTTTAAACCTCTGAAATGAAAAATGTAACATATAAGCCACATTTATCAAAAGAACAATCTAAACACCATCTACTCAGGAGTCAGGAGTTTCCATTTCACAATATAAACTACCCCTACTTTAATTATGTGAAAGAGATTAGGTGGTTGTACTATATAATGTTGCGTGTGTGTTCATTTGCCATAAAGTTTCGCTCAAACTTAACGACTTCTTGGTCTATTCATATGTGGACCTACATATTGAAAAGATATAATTTCTTTTTTGTAATTTTATGTACATTTTTTACCAGATAAATATGGAATTCGATTTTAATACAATATTTGGGAATTATTAGACAAGCCTTGAAAGGTTGTTTATTAGAGTTAGGCCGTAATTTGTAAAAAAAAATGTATGAGAAAAAACTAACCTTCGGTTTGACTTTCTATTAATCAGTTCCTGGTTGACATACAAGATGAGATCAGAATTTGCATTGTCAAGACCATCATTGTGAACGGGAACTGCAGGATTGGTGAGAAAGCGCTTGGGGTTTAGTGACTCTGAGTACTTAAACTCAGGATTGCATTTTTCAAAAGTTTGGACGATGTCTGTGGTTAATCTTGCAACAAACTGCATGAATTAACAGCTGTAGTTTAGAGTAAAGCATCACAGATGTATGGACAAAAGGTGCATAACTGCATACTATATACAAGAACAAGAGTAACAAATGGGCTGGATCCAATCACTTGTTATTCGCTACTAATGGAGAGTGGCAACACACTTGAAGGGTGTCCTTATAGCATTTTGTCCTCTAAATACCCATATGATCCTAGAGAGAGATATTTTGACTAGTGGCAAGTATCCACAAGTAGCCTGGCATGACCTAAGTTATCACCAGTTCACTTATGATCAAATTATAGTAAGTATATTGTGCTAGTGTTAAATGAAAACTAGTACTAGTGACGACAAGGCTAGAACAGCGTGTCAGAACATGAAGCATTATACTACTTAACACGCAAATGAAATTCATTCAAGATGCATACAAAATGTAAGGTTAGCAATATGAAAGAGGCAAAAGGTTTGCACCTCACGAAATTAAGAATCGAAAGACAATACGAGTGAATCCACTATACCACTTGGTCAAACCATAGCTGCTTGATACGTGCAAGCAACAGGAAAAATAGCAGCAGGTGTAGCAACTATGATGGTTTCAATAATTGAAGCATAGGAGTTTCAGCTTTTGACTTACTACTGTATAATAGCGTTAAGCACAATAATTACGTCCCAATTGCATCGACATTTGCCAATTGCTCGATCTAACTGACAATTCAGCATGGCAAGTTCGTAAAACAACAGCAGGAAGCAAGCATCTCTGGGTAGCCGCGTGAGAGGGGAAGGTGAAGGAAACGTACCGGCCTCTTCCTGACGGCGCGGAGGTTGCTTGAGCGGGCGGAAACCCCATTCCCCGGAGCGGACGGCGAAGCCTCTGCCCGCTCCCCCACCGCCGCAGAATACAACCGAAAAGTCGTGGACTCGCTCGGCGCCCACGACGGCCCCGGGGATGCCCCCTCCCTCAGAGGCTTCTCCATACGCCTCCCGCAACCACCTCCTCAGCTCCCAGCGTGCTCACGCAGATCAACCAGCCGCCCAACCCACTCCGCCTGTACTCCCTCCTATCAGGATGGCGGCGGCCGAAGCATCGGAACTTCAGCAGCAGCAGCAGATAAGCGGCAACCGGCGGAGTCCAGCTGCATCCTACACGGAGGCCATTTCCCAATGCTCCTCCAGCGGCCGATCCGATCCTCCGCCTATCCCCTGCCCTGAGGCTCCCGACGCGAAGTCGGCAGTTGGGAATCGGACGGATTGGGCGGGTAGAGTTCTAGGACCGGCACGAGGGGTGGGGTTGCTTGGGGACGCCGGGATCGGGGGGGCGGAGCGGAGCGAGGGGTGGGTGGTCGCGGTGGCGGAGGAGTGGGGAATTTGGAGGCGGGGGAGGCAAGTCCCAGTTCCCTCTCCGGTCCCTCTCCCTCTCCCTCTCCCTCCCCTTCCTCGTCAGCGTCGTTGGCCTCCCCCCTCTTTCTGTCTCTGGTTTTTTTCCGCGGTTTCGCTTTGAGTCAGTATACATATTTGGGATGGACTAATTTACAGCCGGCTGTATGGCTGCTTTTTTGGTAAGTTGACGCCCCCACCTTTTTCTTTCTTAGCGCCCTTTGCCCGGTCCACGTTTTGGCGGCAAAAGCAGACCCACACCATAAAAAACACGCCAAACATAATCCTAGAGTTTTGGTTCCACTGCGCGCTGTCACGTCGTTAGCTGGCGGCGCAGAACAAGGACGATGGATCCCGAGAGGACAAATCCCAAAATCAAGATCAACAAGAAGCCGAAATAAAGGTGCTTGCAAACAAATCAATTTCTTGATGAATTTCACCACACAAAAAACCACTAGTAGATATCACCTATGAGTTTAGCCGTTCTTTAACTAGAGAGACAAGATTTAGTTCGATTTGGTTCTTCCCAGCTGGTGCATACACATCACACATGATTGGTTTTTGTTGCCTGCATGATTTGGATGTGCTGTAGTTGAATCCTGGTATTATGAATCCGGCTGGTAGCATGTGTACATCAGCTGCAAAAGCAGCGAAAGAAAAGATGTGGTTATTGCTGGAAGCAAAATGGAGAGAACAACACTATATAGTTGGCTAGATTAGTATACTAACATGCCTTCATTTTTTTATTTTTTTGCCCGAATTAAGTTTCAAGACACATACAATAGGTTATGGATTTATGGTTATACAGTTGGCTAGATTATATACTAACATGTCTTCGTATTTTTATATTCTTGCTTGTTAAACTGTATTTAGTTTCATGACACTAGGTCCAATTAGCTGTGTCAAGCACCGTGGACTTGAACTTGTTGCCACCGGAGTTTCATTTTGATTTCATAGAGGTGGAGGCTGCAAATCTCTACCTTTTTTACTTCAGCAGAGTCAACAAATACTGTTTTGCGATCCTATTATCAGCTTCAAATTTCTAATAACAACATGCTTGCTACTGATGCTGCACAAACACTAGTGCACAGTAGCCCCAATCCTGATGAGAGCCTACATGTTGCTGGTGGTACAATGTGCTATTTGTGCACAAACTTGCGATCCTATGATATGTAAAGTCTATATTACATTAAACAACTAAAAGATTCTCAGGTCAACTTGTTGGACAGTGAAAACACTTCTGGTTTGGACACACATGTATTTGTGTATTTGTTTGAGTAAGTTGCTTTTTGCACCCATATAAACTGGTGGGTAACAAACATATAATTTGAGTAATACATATACTAAGTTGGTGTTGAATGGAGATGGTAGACATACCTGGTCCCAGGCAAAAGTTTATGCTTCCACTTCAAGTTCGTACTTTACTTCCTTCCCGCTGTTTGGCAAACCCAATATATATGATACAGACTCTGCAATCAGACATATCCCTACCAGGTAGCACAAGCTCCATTGTTTCAGCTTGAAAACATTTTGTGATGAGACAGTTTGCAAGATCTCCAGGGATAGTATGGCATGCAATCTGAAGCAGCCCTCCAAACTTAAATGATATTACATAGATCTAGGCATTCCTAATAAAAAGTGAAAGTTTTATATCATTTACTGATTTATTATGCATTTAAGAGCACCATCTCATGTGAAAAAACAAGAACACACGTACCGCTTTTGTCCCTGGTGGGTGTGGGGCGTTCCAGGTCGTTTTTCTTTCTTCTAGGCATTATCTAAGTTTTATCTGGTGACCATCAGGTTTGCGACAAATGGAAATTAGGTAATCACACAGTGCAAAGAAATAAAAGAAACATGGGTAAGGTGCTGCAGTTGCGTGCATCGAGAGGAACCAGCGCACCGGGAATTACAGGGAATAACACCAGGCACCAATAAGGAGCTCAACTAGTTGAGAAAAAGACATACATCAAAACTAGTGGTTGGAAAAAATGGATCAAGTTGTATCTAAATTTTATACCTAAACCCATGTCATTGCCTATCTATAACCATATTATTGGTAAATTTCTAACAAATATTTGCCTAAGTTCTAAAAAATTGTTGCCTGAATAGATCAAGTTGTATAAGAAGTTGGAAAAAATGGTGAACATGAAAATTCAGTCAGGTAGTATCTGCAGGTTGCTAAGTTCGCAAAATTTAGGCAGTTGGGTTTTAAAATGGATTTAGCAAGCAATTGAGTAAAAATCGTCAAAAAATCCAAAATGAAAACAGATGGGGCGACTCGAATAAGTCAGATCACCCTGACCAACTATTATGCAGCATACCTCCTAGAATCTCGAATGCATGTCTCAACTTCGAGCGTCCAGGTTACCTACCCGCTCCTCTGCCACCGAATCCTCAAGCCCCTTCATCTTCGAGCATACAGGTTCCCTCCCCGCTCCTCTTCAAAACATTACTGGAAATGCATAAAGCTACCTTGTTCAGAAAATAGAGGCTTACACTCTTAATTAGAGGTTAAGCTGCCACTATCACCTAACCTGTATATACTTCATCACCACCCAAGGGAAACAGCCCCGAATGGAAAGCTTTTCCTCATATCTGAGAAGGTAAAAAGGTTCATAATGATGTCAACTATTTAGAACAAGTTGATATCTACAAAAGTTTGCAGTAAAATTATAATGGTCGTTGTCAATATGTGGTGGACAAAATTTGTACCGGAAGATGGTCCAACTGTTGCTGAAATTTATTTGTGAACATTTATCTGCTCTTATGATTGCCCACACATGCTCCTAAAGCAATCCAGGAGTTCAGTCTATTCTAAGAAACAATATTGTATCATGTTTTACTTGGTCATATATGTCGGTGCGGAAAGTAGTCCCGACACTAACTAGTAATGAGCGCTGAGATCTGCCTCTCGATGGTTCGGTGCTAGCAACTAATGACACTGGATTTATCCTGGTTCCGGCCGGGCCGTACGTCCAGCAGTGGTGTGCTCGGGGCACTGTATTGCTTCGCACCGTGGTGCTCGTAGAGGGGGGCTACAAGCGTGGTGGGAGAGGAGGCCTGACCTCCAAGTCCCAGGGGTATTGATTGAGGCAAGTGACAATATCGTGGAGAAGGCGTAGAGCGTGTGGATGGTCGTTGTCCGTCGTCCCGTGTCCCCGCGGCTGGGGGACTGCCCCTCCTTTTATAGGCCAAGGAGGGAGCAGTTTACATGCGCGCCGCACTATTTCCCTACGTGTGGAAGCATGGCGAGCAGTGCCACGGAGCTGACGGCCGTCCTGGCGAATCCTGCTTCGGTTGAGGCGTCGTGGTGCGTCCTGTGCCCATACAGGAGCGGCTTCGAGGGTGGCGGCGTAGTGGTTGGTTGTCTGGCCGCCGCCGCGGGCCGGTTCGAGGGTGTCGTTGACGGGGGGCCCGTACGCGGCACAGTGGCAGTCGTGGCGGCGTCTTGTCCCCGCGCACCCCAACAGCATCAGGATGTCGTCACAGTGTCCGGCGTGGTGCGGCAGTGATGGGGATGGTCGCACAGGGTTGACAGCGACGGGGATGACCGGTCACGGCGTGGCCCTGTGTAATCACAAAAAAGACTTTTGAGGGTGCTGTCGGCCCCCCTTCGAGGGCTCGGCGCGTTAGCTGTACGGGGGTAGGCGGCACAGCGTCACGGAGCTGACACCGGCCTCATCCGCACAATGCTACACAACGGCGGGGATGGCCTCCCCTGAGGAGTTGGTGAAACAGCACCGGGACGCGATTCCCGGGCGTGCCAGGGTCGTGGCGTGCATCCTGCGGTGTCAGGGCATTAAATGCCCGTACGGGAGCAGGAGCGTGGACGACGTGCGTGTAGGTGCCCTTGAGCGAGGCAGACCCCACCCGAGGGGGTGTTCAGCCCTCGGGCGAGGCGGACCCCGCCCGAGGGAGCGCCGAGGCCTCGGGCGAGGCGGACCCCGCCCGAGGGGGTGCGTAGCCCTCAAGCGAGGCGGACCTTACTCGAGGGGCGTTCCGCTGTGCCGCCCTGGTGGGCCACAGGGGTCACCAGGGCGGTGATCACGTGGCGCGCGTATTTTAGGTGCGTGGGTTAGTCCGTGATTTGCGTTTTTTGTGGGTTTTAAGCAGGTTTCCCCTGGTTATTTAGGGGACCCTTATGGCTGTCCCCGACAATATAGAAGGATGCCATGAAAATCTGAATTGATAGTTCTTTGATGTAATGTAAATGATTAAGTATTTAAGTTCATATAATGTGTTGTGCAAGAGCATATTGCAGTAAAACAAAAACTGATATTGAGTTGGTCAGTCCATATTGGTTATTAACCTGTGGAAGACTACTTCTAGATAAGGAAGTATAACTTTGAAAAAAGACTTGTATGAAAAGGGATGGGTGTTTTCCTGATTATTATTCAAGCCCCTATCATCATATGAGTAAACCAGACTGAGAAAGAATTATGAAAGGAACTAACCAGATAAAATTTCAGAAATTACTTCAAATGTGAAATTGCTAGAGACATCTAGTGGATCTGTACAACTGGGAGATGTCCAAAGCTGTGGGTATCCATTTCCCCTGCAGAAATGAAAATTTGGGTACAAAACTTTAAGAGAAGAAAATGGAGAAAATATCATTACCAATGTAAACATCTTGCATGGGAGATAACTAGGTTGCACTTGTACTTAGGGCCTGATTGGTTGAAAAACAAATGTGCTCTACCAAAATTGGGGCATGCCAAAACATGGCCATGCCAAAAGTTTCAACAAATATCTTGGCAAAAGTTGCACTTGTTTGAGTGCTAAATGCAATACCAAAATTTTGGCACTCAATTGGTTTGATGCCAAAACACATTTGCCAAAAATATTAAGCATGCCCTCATTTTGGTTTGACGATTTTGGCACCCAACCAATCAAGTCCTTAATGACTGACAAAAAAGCTCCACTGAAACCGAGGGAGAAGGTTCTCTATCTCTCTGAAGGTCATAAACAGCACTACAGGCAAACTCACCATGATTCTACATGACCAGGCACGTCAATTTCTGCCATTACATCGGTGCCTGTGAATAAAAAGTATAGAATAGTAAAAACAACAAATCTTTTTAGAGCACTCCATGATATTCGTAAGCAATCTATGATGCAGTTCCCTAAGCTGAAAGTATTCTGAAGAAATGGTTCAGAAACCAACTTAGTTCGACATAACCACATAGTAGCATTGGAATGGAACATAATATGGAAACAACTCAATTTGTTGTTGAGACAAGCATACACATCGCTAGAAACTGTCTAGTTCAGTGATTTTTTAATCTCTGAATGTGTGATTACTGAATGAAGGTCTAAGAGGGACGCAAAATGGCAGATCTGCATCACCCTTGTGGACTGCAGCTGGAAGCAGATCACAGAACCGGCAACCGGTGATGTCCCTCTACAGGGAGAGGACGAACGATTCAACCATCGAGGAAAGGGGCGCGATCCTCGTCTGGAACTACGTGTGTGCTAAATCGATGGATCTGATGTCTACGTGGATGAATCACCGAGGGAACACGAGAAAAGTGGGGGAGAGACTCAGCCTAGAGAAAGGAAGGGGGAGGCGCGCGCCTCTGGACCAGTGAGGAAGAGGAGGAGCAGGCCTCACCTTGCCGGTGCACTGGCTGCGGGGAAGCCGTCGCCGCCGGGAAGCTTCCTCGCCTGGGGACGATGCATCAAGGATCACCGATGTCGCGTGCTCTCGTCGGAGGTTGTTGCGCTGGGTGCTGTTGCTAGGTATGCCGCACGCCCTCACAGGGGCAGCCGCACCCCTCGCCGGGGGTCCGCCGCCGCCCCCACGGCTCGCCACCGCCCGTCGATGAAACCCTAGCACGCACGAATGAAAGGGAGGAGAGGAAAATGAAGAGAGACTGGAGCGAGATAATTCGTACGGGTGGTTGTGGAGGAGACGAGGCAACAGGGAGATGGTGGTTTAGTGCCTGGGCCCCACCATGTGACCCGGCAGCTCCAACACTCCGGCTGTGCTGTTGGAGTAAAATACAACCCGCTATGAAGAAGTCATTACCTACATATATATGTGCGGCTTGATTAATCTGGATGTTAATCAATTTATTAATTATTTTTACGGCACTGCTAGCGCCCGGACGTCCGATCCGGGCGCTAGCCATCGGACGGGTTCGCAGCCGTCGGATCTTAAGATGTTCAATCGTCAGCCGTTAGATTTAAAGTCCGCCGAGTAAATGTTGCGAGCGTGTTGCAAACGTGTTGCGAAAATGTTGCGAACGCGGTTGCTCGCAACATCCAACATCAGGAGTTTTTCTTCTCTCCTCCCCCATGTTGCGACTATATTGCGATCATGTTGCGAAAATGTATAGATGTTGCGAACAACTTTTGCGATGTTGTGAAGAGTTTTTCCCATGTTGCGAACATTTTTCCCATGCTGCGAACCGTGACCCTTCGCAACATTCAAAATTGTGTTCGCAACATAGAAACGAGTCTTCACAACATTCAAATTAAACATTCACAACATCAAAAAAGTATTCAGGGCCATATTGCGAGTCATGTTGCGACCCATGTGGCGTGCAACATCCAAACATCAGGGCCCTCCTCCCTCCCCTCTCGACACAACACTCAACATCACGTGTCTGCAACATCGAAGGTCAACATCCACAACATCGAAAATCAATGTTTGCGACATAAAAAATTGTTGATAATAAATTGTCGATAATTGGGGAAACCCCGCTGCAACATCTACTTCATGTCAACATTCAAATGAAACACATGGAACACACGTGTGAAACATTCGCAACATCATGATTCTCTCTGCAACATCCATACAAAAACATTTTAAACATTCACATATAACGTCCGGAACTCTGGAACTCTAAGCTTGCAACATGTAAAAATCAGAAAAAACGCAGGGGACTCGAGAGGAGGGGAGCCACCATGGACAGGGGCGGGGCGCGGTAGCGACGATGACTGCATGGAGGCGCCGCCCTCGGTGCGCCGCGTCCCGGCCCCGGCCGTGCTCGCCGGCAAGCCAAGGGTCGTGGCCGCTGCACCCTCACCGTTGTGGCTCGTCCTCGACCGCGGGGGAGCATCCACAGGGGAGCGGCCCGCTCACACGGTCTCGCCTCGCGCCCCACCCCAGCTCTCCCGTCGCACGGGTCTAGCATGGCCGCCATGACCCCCTTCCGTGGTGGCTTGGAGATTTGGGTGGCGGCGTGGGAAGAGTCGAAGAGATAAGAATGGAAGAAAGATAAGGTAGTAGAAATGATTTAGGTGGGACTCACGTTTGGATTTTTCCCCGCCAGGAACAAGATGATGCGCTGTGGGACCCGCGTCCGTTTTTTACTCTGGCGTCGGACGTCCTATCCCAAGCATTACCGTTATTTTTATTACTCCAATGGAGAGGTAATATGCTTCAGTGGCAGTGGCAACGGCCTCTTGTTATAGATGGTTCACGTGCCCACGGTCGCGCTAAGCACGGCAAATGGAAGTGACCGTATGATCATGTGATCAGATGGCTATATGGAAAAAGAGAAGGGGTTATTTTTTCAATAAAGAAAAATAAAAGTGATTAAAAGGTCATGTATGGTATATCAACTTTATCATAACTAGTTCCATTGTTATTAGAAAACTCTATTTAACGTGGACGCATAAATTCTGTGAACCGCACGCAACATAAAAGGATGAGCGGTTCAGATAGAATTCATGAGTCATACCTCATCTCAGACATGATACGAAATTGTAGCTTATTAGATATAAATGGTCGCCGGGATTTTGATAATAACCTACGTGGCACGTAATACCAATCACAAAGTGCTAGACAACTAGTTTTTCGTGATCATAGTAAAGTCATGCCGCTACGATACGTTGCATCATCTCTATTTAGTACTCCTATTATTTCAAATTGCAATTGTTTCTCAAATACATGAATTTTTTTTATACATTTGGGTATACATTATGTAGGAGTATCAGAGAGCACTCTCATCGTGAACCCTGAGCATATTGCGTCGTTCGCAGCATCGCAAAGTCGTCTCTCCCACGAGCACAAAATGTTAGCCAACCAGCACAAGCACGAAAGGTTTTGAAATGGATTTTGTACTTAATCAATATTTAATACTTCTAATTAGTATTTGAAGATTGATGTGACAGATGTTTAGAAACAATTTTGAGAACTAAACATTGATTCGATTTCCGGAAATCGGCACACCGTGGACGAAGCATTAAGTTATTGGAAGGGACGAGACTGACAGCGTCCAGACGAAAGCGAGTCGTCGGCCTCGTGGGCAACTCTTCTCCGAACACGACACGAGGGGGGTCAACGAGAAAAAGGTACTTCCCGATCATCATGAACTCGGTTTGCCCCTCCAACGCGTGTTTGATCGCGGAAATGCCAGCGCCATGCGATGCGACGACCCCGGCCAAGACGGCAACCGCGGCGGGACGACGGGCGCAGAGTTACGAGCAACCCCGCGCCGCGCCTGGCCCGTGGTGATTTGACTCCGAAGCGAGGACTCTCTGCTCTCCCTTTGTCCCGGTGCCGGCGTCGCGCTCGTGCCTGGAAGACTCGTTGCATGAAGTGCTTTTTCACTTTGGAAACCCCTCTTCTTCTTACGCCCGTCCAGGGCTCCAATTCTCCAAACCTGACACTCCTCTTCATTCTTCTCTGAACCCGCGTACTCGTACGCTTCCAGAGCGGAAGACGCGTCATCGTGAACCCGTCAAGCAAGCTCGCCTCGTCGCTCGTCTTTCTATACACGCTGCAGGCCAGCCAGACATGTTCTTACACCAACAGGCTTACCATCTGGTGCCAGCAACGAAACGCGGTGGGCTGATCAAGGGCATCAGATCATTGTCCAGACGCAACAGCAACATTCGGAGACCGCGACAGGCAGGAGGGATCCATTCGACCAATGCTGCTCTTAACAGTGCACTATGAAATCGGTCGCAGAAACACATTACATTACTACGCTATCAGTAAAGATAAACCTTGTGGAGCGGACAACTGGGCCCAGCATCACCCTGTACACATCGCCAAAAGATTCACACCAGCCCGGACCGCATGCGTCCTGTCTCTGAGTCCTCCTCACTCACCACCTCAGCTGCTTCACCCCTTTCTTCTTGGCGACGACGGCGTCGAAGCGCCCGTCGACCATGCTGATCTGGTCCATGAGGGAGCGCCGGATGTGGCCCGGCGGCGTCTCCGTGATGCCCGCCAGGTACACATCGGAGGAGAGGTCGAACTTGAGGGTCGCCATGGGGGTGTTGGGCTTCTTGATCAAGTCGTCCTCCAGCAGTATCTCCGCCACCCGGGACAGTATGCTGAATGCCACCCCGACAAGAGCCCTAGAGTAGGCCTCCACAATGGCGTGCCCCACGTCCTGCATACGCAGCAGTCATTCTTCAGTCCATGTTCAGAATTGCATCGATTTTAGATATATCGAAGTCTAATGTTGTGATGGGATGCCAAACTTACCATGTTGTATTGGACCTTTAAAACATCTATAAAAGTTGGAGGAAGGTTGGGAAATCTGGATTTCAGAAGCTGCACAAGAGTGTCCACTCTTTCGATGCACACAGACATCTTGTCGAGTTCTGACGAACCATCCTTCATGAACTTCCAGGAATGACGTCCTGGGGACCTCTTGCTCTTTTCCTCTGAAATCCTTTCGTTCCATGCAAACACCGCGCCCTCCAACCGGTTTATTGTCTCAAGCACGCTATGCTCAGTTTTTAAACTGAGCGAAATGAAGATTTCCTCTATAGGAATATACTCCGTGGTTATAGCTTGATACAAATCTTCACCCAAGCTAGTTCTCCCAGACTGCAGAGACCAACAAAAATATTTACAGTGTATCAGAATCTCAATTCAATCATCAAATATTTTTGTAGGCAAAGGTGAGGTTCAAAGTTTGCTGAAAGATCAGCAAAAGGCTGTACTTAACAAATAATTTAGTCTGGTGGATACTTGCCTTTGGGAGGGCATCCATAACAGCTGCAGGAATAGGCATATGGAATAGGACTTGTTCATTGATGGATTTTGCAGCTTTGAGGATCTGATGAACAAGCTTAGCCTGGAAAACAAGCCTTTTTCGCTGCAATTGAGATAGCCCTTGCTCAGGGACACGAGGAGACGGGAGCCACCACTTTTTACTCTTCCTTGGGCCAGAACTTTTCCCCCGCCCATCAGCTCTACTACCGCTCTCCTCGTACCAGAACTCTGTATCTATCATGGAGTCCATCACTTCCTGCAAATTTTGTTGTATACACCATTACTAAATACAAATATGCTACTAAGAATTAAAACACCAAGGACGGATGAAAACACTCCTGATTATGCCTACGAATGGAGTAACACAAAGAATGAAAACATACAATGAGCATTGCATCAAGCTTCTGAAGAGCGGGAAGGTTCACGTGAACATCTGAACGGGCCTTTGGAGTCATAATCTGCATGGTCCAGTTGAAAGTAACCAAATAAGACTCTGAATCATTTTACTTCGTAACGAGATACAATGTGAGGATTCAAGGAAACACTTCATTCAGAGACTAATCACCTCAAATGTGCACCCGTCAGCCCCACTTTGCTTCGTCGGAACCAGCTCCACCATATAAGTTGTAGGAGACAGCAACCAGTCCATTTCTTTTCTCCACCTGATCTTTTTCTCTTCACACAATGGTTCAAGCTTCCAAAGCTCTCCAAAAACAGTTGCTGTAACATTAAGTTATCCTTTTCTGTCAGGATTGAGGAGCACAGGGAAACTATAGCGTACTAGAAATAAATCTCTTTTAAAGTATACCTGAGAGATTGATTATGCCATTGGACAAGGCCAGAGCCGTACAAACGCCCCTAGCTCCTCCTGAAGTATCATCACCGAGTAATAGCTTTGCAAATTTTTCTTTCATGTTTTCAATATCTGAAGCACTCAAGGTATAGGTGATTGGTTTCTTCCCTTTGAAAGGAAGTAGGTGAATTGCGATGGGTGTACCCAACTCATCAAGTAAATGCTCCTCCTGCTTGGTAAGGCAGTGGGAAGAGAAGGAAGAACCCGAAACATCTTTACTAGAGCAACTTGAGACTTCATCATCAAGCGAATCAGTGGTAACACAGCCATCACCACCTGTTGTTGCACTAATGCCACTATCATCGTCATAGGCAGAACTATTGATGATGCAGGTCTCGAGGCCATTATACGTCATCACCCCTGTATCAATAGATATTTTAACATATCTTTACCGTAATGAAATGGAAAGATGTTAAATAAGGGGTAAATGCAATATGTACTTTCAAACAGATGCCAACTTGCCTGGGCTTAGGAAATTGTTAGATAAAGGAAAGGAAAGAAAAGAAAACAGATTACAGGACAGCCCATTAACAAATTACAGCTATGGGACTTTGGTTCAGAGACCTGATTGGAGGACCCCTAACTAATGGTGTGGAAAACAACAATCCATTCCATTACTCTTGTTTATCTTCTCCACTAGCAGGTTTCTTGTGACATATTTTCACCTGAAATTTCACTTTGGGGTACAACATCCGATTGTTGGTTGCAGGATCACACATACTTCAGTTTCATTATGGGTGGAACAGTTGTTTATACTAAGCACAAATTACTTATATAAAACTTTATGCAAGCACTTGAAGTGAGCAATGCCAGCAAGCTGCAGAAGTCAGAGCCAGTGTGTTAGAAATCATATTGATATATATAGGGTTATTTGTCAATTGCCCTTCCCACATGGCCATTGAGAATTGTTCTGTTGCAGGAATCTTGCAACAGCGTGAGTCCAACCCATGGGGCATGGCCCAATATTTTGCGCCTTTCCTCTGCACAGTGTCTAAAAAGAAGCGTACCACTACTCTCTACCGGCTAGTCTTTTGCGCCCAAAGTCAATGAGGGGGGAGATGCCACACCTGACCTTGCGGAAAACAGCCAGGGACCACTTTTGCTGACGAACTCTAAAGATTAAAAAAAGGTATTAGCTAGAAATCACGGAATAGATTGTGAGATCCATGCGAAACCAGCCAGATAGACAAACAAACGCTGACTGATTTTTTTTTTCACATGAGGTGTAACGGCTGAGCAGTGAGCAGTGCAACGAGCAAGTTATGAATGCGAATATGGTGTGGCCCGCCGGCCGCCGGTCGCATCAGATAGCCACAAGGCCATGGCTCTTTGCTCTCCTTTGGGGTGCCCTCGGATCTTCCCGTGACCCCCATTACTTGCACGTTCCCAACCCCACTGACTGCACGGCACGGCCTGCGCCGCGCAGCGGCTGCAGCGCTGCTCGATGCGAGAGCACAGTGGGGACGGGACGGGACGCCTCTGATGAACAATCACGTTGGCCGTGACCGTGACCTCCCCACGTTCCCGTCCCTCTCTAGTAATGTTTCTGAATTGATGTTTCTTCCATCTTGTGCGCGATTTTGGGCAGGTGACAAGGTTGTGATTTGTGAATACAATCTGTGCTCAGCCCCTAGAATCTAGAACAGTAAATAGAAATCAAACATTGTGAAGGATTTGCAGATACGGGGCAGGATGAGGCTGCATCGCCCAACCACTCACAATACAAGGACCAATTGTGTACCAAACCAAACCAAACCATGAGGCTGCGGTGCTAAGCAAATGCGAGTGAGGCAACCAAATCAACAGCACAAACGGCGCAACCGAAAGGTACAGCCGGCATGGGGGATCCGGAATCAGGATTCAAGTACACACAAGAACAGACCAAAATCAAAGGAAGGAATGCAGGAAGGAGGGAGGGAGGGAGGAGAGAGATCCTGAGGAAGAAAGGCACTTACTGTCGGGCTCCTGGTCCATGTCGATGCTGAAGTCCTGCGGCCGCCGCCGGCAGCACGCCAGCGTCTTCATCCTCATCTCCGCCGCCGATCCTCCTCCTCTTCCCCTCCCCCAGCCGCGCCGCGCTACCACCACCACGGCACCACCAGTAACTGAAAGAGACGAAACCCCACCACCACAGCATCAGGGTTTGAATGAGGAGCAAGGGCCGGTCGTCAGACCGCAAACTGCTGCCAAAAAAATAAATGCGCTGCGATCTCGCAAGGATAGCACCACCCCACCACTGTTGCCTACTGGTTACTCCGAGTCCGCAATAATCACGGGGCGGCGTACATGGCGACCGCCCGCCCGCCCGCAGAAAAGAAGCCCGGCTTTTAATTTGTTTACTACCGCGACGGGCGCACGCCACCACTCCAACCCCAGAGTTCCGACGACGACGAGCTCCCTCCCTCCCTCCCAACCACAAAAACCGCACACGCCAAGCACCAGGATCTTCGCAGCGCGGCTTTTGTTGGGGCCTTAATGATTAGGCCATCAAAGATGACCCGGACGAGGAGGTACACTGGTGATCTTGCGATTAGATGCGGCTAATGAAGCAGCGTCATCCTGATAAGGCAGAGACTCCGAACCAGTGGCAGCCGCAGCCGGCCCGCTCGTCCGGACGTGGAGTAGTGATGGGCGCCGGGCCGGTGACGCTGACGTGCCGCGGCCACGAACCAGTAACGGAGGCTCGGCAACCGAGGCCGTGCAGCGCCGCGGCCGTGCAGTGCAGCCCGCCGCAGTGGGGAGGCGTTTGAATTTTGAACTGGACAGAGGGAACTCCGGAACAGCAACAGGGGCGTGGACTGTGTAGCAGTGGAGGGGAGGACGTGTACAGTAGGCTTTTCTTGCGTTGCGGGGCGATGGGGGTGCTCCGCTTTGCGCGTCGGTGCGGCACGGCTGTGCTGCGGCCTCACTTTCCCGAGGAAAGAGGCCGACGGAAAGGGAAGACCTGAAGAAAGGCGAGGTGGGAGTAAAACCAGGGGCACCACCCCGCCTCCCCCCTCTGGCTTCTGCTCGACTGCACCTCCGAGGGTGAGAAGGGCGGAATTTTGACTGATCTTTTCAGACAAATGACTCGCGCACCCTGATTGATTACGGGAGCAAACTGGCTTCGATTGACTCGCGCACCCTGACTGATTCCATTGTAAAAGGTTTTAAAAATACTTGAAAATTAACTGCGCTTTCTCTATTCCTTTCTCCCCCCGGCTTTGATGGTGCGTGCGGCACCGGCGGCGACCGCCGGCCGACCTCACGAGAGCAGGAGGGGGCATTTGCTAAGCTCACCGGAGCAAGCATACTACACGGTTCTACTACCATGGGCTATAATTACTGCTGCGAAAATGCTTGAGCTCTCGCCTCGGTGGCGCTGGCACAAGTTCTCTGCAATGCGGCGAGATGAGGGGCCTAGGAAGGGGAAGAACCGAAGAACCTCGGGGACTGGGACGGCATGAGCTGAAGCACCACGGCTGTCCCTCGCCGGCAGTTCAGCAAGTACAAAGTGCAAGCGCTAGTAGGTAGTAGGAGAGAGGGAGAGCGCGGAGCAGTACCTTTGCAGCGTCGAAGCCAACAGGTCACCGTCCGGAGCAGCGGCCCGACATGGATCTGCGGGCGAGGAAGAGGAGAAGCACAAATCGCATCAACCACGGAGTCGGAGATGGGGGCAAACGATTCGTCCAGGAGGAAGAGAAGAAGGGATGGAGGATTCTTTTACCTGTTGTTTTACCACTGCGCCGGTGAGGCCGAGGGTGCAGGCAGGCAGGCAGGCACTTCAATGTGAAAACATGTGTGAGGGAGGGACACAGAGCAGCGGGGCAGGGTCGCAGGGAGCTCGGACGCAGGGGGGCGGGCGCTAGTAGCAGGGATGGAAAGGGAGAGTGCGTGTGGCCGTGTGGGAAAGGGGAGTTGGAACTGTCTGACTATCCCGAGCAATAAATGCTGGAGTAGCAACAGCATGCAGGTGAAAAGAAAAGAGCGAAGGAGCAGCAAGCCAGCATCGGCCGCTCCTGGGATCTCATCCGTACCGTTAAACGCTCAACGGGCACTCACGATTCCACGCTAATCGGCGCAGGTAGGTTCATGTGATGTGATTTTGTCCAACTTTTCTACCACTTTGTTTTCTAGCATAGTAGTATCTGCGGTTATTCAAAAATAAACAAGGCATTGCATTCGGGTATTGAAAAAGATAACTTTGTTAAATTACTAGCAAAGCATCTGACCTTTTCTGCTAGGCTCCTCCAGTCCTCCTCGTCCGCACGACCAGACCTCCACCCACCACTAGATCCTTTGGTTAAAGAAAAATGATCTCTTTTTTTTCCAGCGGGTTTGTATTGACAAACCACGATGAGCTTCTGGTCTGCGGTCAGATCAGGTCCGCCACTAAAAAAGGCTTGGTTAGTTTTCAAACAAAAAAAAAAGGTTGGAGCCATCTGCATGCGCCGGGCACGCAGCATCCAATGCTGCTGCAAACCGCGATGCCACTCCGTCCCTCTGCGGCTCTGCCACCCCTCCTGTCATTTTCAGATTTTCTTGTTTCTTTTGAAATCCAAACCACTTCGAGTCTCTTTCGGCGGATGTTCCGTTGATTTGAATAGCAGATTTATTTTTGAAAGAAAATTACTGTATGTTTGTAAAAATTTAATTAGTCTTCAGAGAAAATATTACGTAAGAAAACATTACGTCATGGGCCATGGCATTTGGCCCTGGACCGAGGTACCCCCTGCGATGACTAGTCGTCGCTCGTCGGCACGTGAACGGTGGTGCGTCTGTATACTACTCGTGCCCGGGCTTCCAGCCGAAAATGTACACGCCTGCTAGCTGAAACGCCTTCTTCATCCTGGCCGGCTGGCTGGTTGGCTGGAGTGGCCAAGTCGAGCTAGGAACGTACACAGTCGGAAACAATTGCATTGATGGGCACGGGTCGAAGAATAGAAGGGGAGGAACGTTGCTACAAACAAGACCGGCCTCGTCGATCGGCTGGGAGCCTGGGAGGGGTGGTGGTTGGAGCACGCAAACATACATGCGGCGATGTCGTCCTTGGTCGGTTGGTCCCCCGGGGCCGCAATTCCTCAAGCTCGCGCGACGCGACAATTGGGCGGATTGTGCTTCTCGGGCCCATCGCGGATTTTTCTCACGCACCGCCACAATCCCTAGCCTAGCGTCGTGAGCCGCCGGGAACGGCGTGCCGTGACCACTGACCACCAGCGGATGTACGGACCGTGTGGGAAAGCAGAAATTACTACCGGTGCTCTGGTGCCCCCACTCCCAGGAGTAGTATAACGGCCCGGTTGAATGTTCCGTTGGAAACACGAGTCATGGAGCATGATTTTGGGAGGGGAGAGAACTTTAGGATTTTTATCGCATGCCAAAGACAGTCGTCAGATGCTCACAGGAAATCATGCAGATCCATGCAGTTTCAGATCAAGCCACAGCCAGCGCGCCTGGAGGAAGGACAAAGCAGGGGAGTGAAGGACCGTCATGGACAGCCAGCAAACCGGCCGATTTGGCTCCAAGTGACGCCATGGCCCATCTCGCCTGTTTACGCGGATCACGGACCAGTCACACATCGTAAACGATCGGCCACCCAAAACTGTACATGAGCTACTGCTTGGCCGCCTGCATGGACGTAAGAACGGCAACCTACCACCTCGTAGAAGTCCTGCTTGCAGATAGATCTCCCAAAAGCGAACCAACAAGCAAGCGATGATGCGCGGCGGGACGAGATGGATGCACCGCCACATGCGATGCGAAAACAAAGAACACAGCTGCCTTGGACGTGGGGGCAGGCAGGCAGGCACGCGAGTAAAGCGCTGCTGCACGAGTGCGGGCTGCGGGGGCATATGCATATGCCGCGCGTACGAGAGCGAGCTGCCGATCTGGCGGGTTTGCTAGTGGCCACGGAGTCGGTGGCGAGCACACATGCGGCTTTGGCTCCATCGACGATCTCGCGGCGTTCGGGTTGGCCTTGCCGCCTTCAAGCTTGCCGAGCCGGACAAAGGACAGAGACATGGCACCGCGCGCACGCGCGCGGCTGGAGAGACCGGCAGACAGGGCGCGCGTGGGGAGGAGGGGATCGGGCGTTCGTCCAATCGGGGACGGAATACGATGGGGATCGGTAGCGGTGGAAGAGGGACAAGGCTCGGCTTGGCAGCGTCGTGACGGTTCCGCGACAGACCACCGCAGCGTACGTGCCAGCGAACCCGTGGCCGAGGGCGCGGAACTACGAGCGCGCACCGCTCAGCGTCTCGGTTTCGCGGATCGTGTGGAAGCAGCGACGGCGACGACCCGTCGCCCGCCGGGAACTTGGTGGGAGATTGGAACGGGGTAACAGAAAGACCAACGCACGGCTAACGATGATGATGCTTACTGAGCCACACGTGACAGGTACAATGAGTATATGGAGCTGCGCATGCAAGCAATCATGAGTTCATGACCGGCGTTTAAATATCTCACTTACGGAGGTCTGCCGCGACGTCGACGAGAGAGGAGGTGCCGTCTATATACTGCACATTTGCGCACGAGTGATCGTATAGATGTACAACGGGCCGGGTCGGTTCCGCCCGTGGCCCGTCGGGTCGGACCGTGCCGGCACGCTGTGGGCTGCGTTGGGCCACAGGCCGCCCCGGACCTCCACTGTGCCCGGGCCGCGTCCTCGGTCCATGGCATGGACTGTGGGCCATTTTGCCGCGCCACAGGCCACTCGGCCATTTCATCGGGCCACGGGTCAGCCCGGTACTAATTTTTTCACATATTTTGACAAGTATTTTTCCCAAAATGTAAGAAGTAATATGATAAAAAAATCCTTGATTTTCACAAGTATCAACAGATTCAACACAAATATGACAAGTAGGTTATCAAAATGAGCTGTTAGTGCAATGCTGCCTCATTAAAAATCTTTCCAGGTAAACACACCCTTGTGGGGAGAAACCCTAGAAAGGAAAAGAGTACAACCAGCTCAAAAATATATTCAAGTATCAAGTTTCATGTTTCAAACAGCTAGACCTATATATTAGCCAGATAAGTGGCAACAAACAGCCAACATACAAGTCACAGAGCAAAAGCAGCTTTTCAAAATCACAAAGTCCAGCACTATCAGCTATTGCTCTTAGACTTGCAACCAAAAGTCCATCACTGCATCTGCATAGCATAGGTCATAACAAAACAAATTTTTTAGTTCAAATTGAAGTTCAAATTGTTAGTTCAAATTCTCAACTTGAACTTACCTTCACAGTGCTCTTCTTCTAGCCACCTCTTCCTCTGCTGTTGCCGCCGCCGCCACCTCTCCCGCTGCTGCTGCCACCACTGTTGGGGGGGGGGTCCGAAAATCGGATGTAGTCCCCGAACACAAGAGTCAAGAACACAAGTCACAGGAACTGCGAAAGGGAGGCAAAGAACCTCCGAAAGTCTGTACTCGCCTTAAAAGTTGTGAATCCTTTTACACGTGCCCTCGCGCCCCCTTTTATAGGGAGACAAAGGGACTTTTTACATTCCGAAAATACCCTCGAATCTAGGGAATATTCCTAGTGTGAACATGTACAAAAATGTCTTTTACATCCTGTGATTTGCGGGGCTAATTGTATACATTTACAAGCCTGCCACTAGTTCACACGTCAAAACCGGACTTTTGAGGTAACGTCTTTGACTTGGCCTCCTTCAGATTCCTGAATCCTTCATCCGTAACTCCCGAATTTCGGGGATGTAGACGCACAATTTCGCATGTCCTTGATTCCTGAGATCTGCCGGTCCTTGATTCCCGAATTCCGCGACCTGCTGGTTCCAGACTTCCGCGATTTCCTGATTCCAGACTTCCACATCCTGAAACAAGTCGAAAGCTCAAACACAAGGCCCTAGTTCGGCCATCATTTTCGTGCTTAGTTCAAAAACTTGCGAAACACCCGAAACTCGTTAGAACTCTTCACTCCACCCTTCTTTCACAAATGTAAACCTTTTTTCCTATAGCTGCTTCGCGAACTTGTTTCATGAATGTCGGCAATCCGACATTCCGAGGGTGGCAGGGTTTTACCGAGTTCCCCAACACCAGCCCCTCGGGGAAGCAGGTTGACTCCGACGATCCGTTTCCACGAAAACCTATGAACTCTGGTAAAAAAACGTCACCCTCGGAACGTCAGAGTAGACACGCGTCCTCCGTGAATCTCGCAACGGTCGAATCGAGGCGGATTCTTGGAACTACCCCCTCTCCCCTATAAATAGTGTGCCTTAGTCGTAAACATTTTTTCACCGTTCCCTCAACTTTCCTGAACACTTTCGAGAATCTCCACTGAAGTCGCTCTCGTTTTCGCCTGCGCAAATCTCAGTTTCTTCTCTTGATTCGCAAGGTACTTTCATATTTTCGTTGAAGTTTTATTTTTTGTATACTTCAGTTCATATTTTTTTGAAAACTTGTATCTATTCTTACACTTTCGTAACTTTCAACCAGGTGGCTAGAACTAAAAGCAATGCAAGACCAATGACTTCCGAAGAGCTAGCCGCTACCGACCTGTCACCGATCAGAGATGAAACTCACGAATCTGAGAACATTCATGTTCGGGAAAGTGACTTGGACAATGCCAGTGCCCGTGATTCAGTAGCTCGTGAAGAGGGGAAGTCGGATCAGAGGGAGAAGATCTTGAAAATGTTGAAGCTGACCTCAGGGATCTTGTTACAACGAAACGATCAAAATCCCTGCCTACCTCGTTTGTTTTTGGCGAATCCAAGGTCACTACAAATCTGATTCGGGAGTATGAGGCTGTTGGTTACTTTAATGCTGGTGATGGTCGTGCTCCTCTCGACGAGCAAATCCCAACTCCTGTTGTCGGTGTTTTAGACCGGCAACCTACCAAGGGGAGTACCCGAGGTAGATGAATGTGGCCTCGCCGAGATCGGTAACTCGAAGGAAGAGACACGTGACACACAATTTAGACAGGTTCGGGCCGCGAGGTGCATAATACCCTACGTCCTGTATGCTGCGTAGCTCTGGATTGATTGGGTGTGATTACAAGATGATGCGTATGAGAGAGAAGGGTCCCTGCCTCGCCTTATATAGTCCGGGAGGCGGGGTTACAAGTCGGTTTAGGGAGAGAGTACTAGTCGTGTACGTCTAGGAGTCCTCTACACAGTACAAGGCATGTATAGCTTCCTATCCGAGTACTTCTCCGCCGTAGTCCTTGCGCCTCACGCCATCAGGTGCCGTGTGGCACAAGCCGGGTAGTCCCAGGGGCCCACCGAGTAGTCGGTCCTGGTACCCACCGAGGCAGTCGGCCCAGGGAGGTCCATACGACAAGCCCCCGAGTACTTTGTAGTCGAGCAGGATAGTTTCGAGTAGTCTTGATGGCCTTGACAAGTAGCCCTCAAGTGTCCCCGAGTACTACAAGTCGAAAGTCCTCAAGAATACTTGAAGCATCCCGAGGCTGGAAGGTACTCCAGCTGATCCTTGAGTAATCCTGAAGTCTTCTCGAGTAGTCCCCAAGCGTCCTCGAGTTCTGCTCTTGAAGGTCTTCAACAATACTCGCGTTGTCTTGAAGCCGAAGTTTATATGGAAGTGCGATTGCAAAATCGCACTCCATATGGAGTAGCCCCCGGGCCTTAGGTTGAGTCGTAGACTCTGGCTGAGGGTCAATCTGAAGTTCTGGCAAGATTATCCCGCAAAATCCGGAGGAAAAACCAAAGGACACGTGGCACGGAGCCCCCGAGCCTTGAGTCGAGTACTTCCTCTCGAATTGAAGGGTCATCTTGAATGTAGAATGTGTCCTGAGTTGCTCTTGAATCTTGTCGCTCGCTACCCAGGGAATTGAGTAGATGTAGCCGAGCCCCCGAGATAAGGCGCATCGACTACTGGAAGTTGAAAGGTCAGGCACCGCCGCTGAATCAGTTGTTTTGAAACATATCCATCTGGTCGTTGCGGAGCCGCCAGTTGACTTATAAATAAAAGCCAAGACCCTTAGGGTTTTTCACCCCCCGCACTTGCAGCCACTCGAAGCAGATCTCGCTAAGAGGCCGCCGCCAGTGCACACTGCTACCGCGCCGGAAATCGTAGATCCACGCGCGCCGCTACCAGTAGCCACCGCCACAGCCCCCGAGCGAATCGAGTGAAAACCTGCTGTACTTGGAGAATGAAGCCCTCACCATCAAAGAGCATGAAGACCGCCGCCGGGAAGAAGAGATCCGCGAGGAGGCTGCTGGATCTGCCGGAGGATCAACACCGCCGGTGTCTCCCCCGCGCCCAAATCCAAACAAGGAGTGGAAGAAGTCTAAAGTAAAGACTGAGGACCTGTTGGCACTGCTGAACAGCGGATTCCTCCAGGAGAAGGAGGTCGACATGTGGCGCGCTGCCGCAGGAGATCCGTACCCGATGGAGAAGAATCCCGATGAGATCCCAATGTTCGCGCGATTCGTGGAGCGCGGGTTGGCTCCCCGGTGCGCAACTTCTTCAAGGGTCTTCTTGAATATTACGGTATCGAGTACCTCAATCTCAACCCTAATGGCATCTTCCACGTATCTGTTTTCGTCCATTTCTGCGAAGCGTTCTTGGGGATCAAGCCCCACTGGGTGCTGTTCCGGAAGTTCTTCCGTGTGAAACCCCAACCGAGCGCCAATGATCCGAGAGTAGTCGGAGGGGCCGACATCCAGATGCGCGAAGACGCCGCTGAGCAGTACCTGGCATACAAGTTGATTGACTGCAACCAAGACTGGAAGTCGAAGTGGTTCTACATCACCAACCACCACTCGGAGCTGCCGATGCCCAGCGGGAAGCAGCCGAAGCACCAGCCCTGGTGGAATACGGAGCCGATGATGCAGGAGGATATCCAGCTACTCGAGCTGCTGCTGAAGATCAAGGCTTTGAGGGAAGCCGGGCTGAGGGCCGAACATGTGGCCTTCAGCTTTATGAAGAGGAGGGTGCAACCACTAATGGCTCGCGACACCCTCGGCTACCAGTACACCGGTGAGGGCGACTCGTCGTGGATGCCTGGCAGTGAGATTGATGATGACGACATCATCGATAGGCTGGGCAGGATCTTCAAGGACATGCCGGCGTACACGCCCTGTCCAGTCGCCGAGTACTCCACCGCTCATCCGCTGAACGAGGTCAGTAGCTGCACTCAGTGTACGAGTACTGATTATATGGTAGTAGTCATGCTCACCCAATGTACTTGTTGTAGGATGACGTAGTAAAGTTTGTCTCTTAGCCGGCTTCGCCTCCCCGACTTGTAAATAATCCCGAGGAGGGGAAGGGCAAAGCCAAGGAGCGCCGTGAAATCGGCGAAGGTGACGACACTGTCATTGTTGAGGACACGTCAGACGAAGAAGGAGATGCTTCAGGAGCGGTTCTAGCTGCGGTCGAGGTTCAGCCGCACTGCATTGCCCAATGCCCCCCTTGTCCATGATCCTCCGACTAATTTGGAGGCTAGTCTGCCTGCGCCGCCGAGGAGGCCGCGCAATGTGGCACGCAAGCGCGTTGCCAAGAAATTGAAGGTCACTGAGACTACGTCTCAAGAGGTAAACTCTTCGAGTAGGGTAGTCGAGTTCTTAACTTGCAATGTTTTGTATGCTGACGACAAAATTCCGAATGCTTGCAGGAGATTCCGCCTTCCGACCCCATAGAACAAGGGGACGAAGGCGACTGGGAGACGATGGGGGAGCCGGCTGAAAGAAGCTGCAGCCCCGCCCCCGTCGTGATAGAAGTCGAGCCGCAGGCGCCAGTTTTTGAGAGCAGGACGGAGCCAGCCGCAACCCCTGCTGCTGAGGAGCCAGCAGCAACTGAAGCCGAAGAAGAGGCACCCGCTGAAGCCGGGCTTGTCGACATCGCCAGCATACTTGGCGCCCTGACCGTGACTGTTGTCCGGTCGAGCTTGTAAGTGTAGATCTTTCCCGAGTAGTACATGTAGATTGGTAGTCGTACTTGGTTGACAACCGACTGTGTACTGTGCAGGAAATCGACAGACTTGTCCTGGGAGGGGGATGAGCCTAGCGCGGCAGCGGCCGAAGAAGATTCCACACCAGCTACCGAGGAGTCCGCTCCCCTCCCCCAGGCCGAGACCGTGGCGCCAGCCGTAGAGGCTACTGTCGGGCATACTCCCCGGCTACCCATGCAAGGAAGGATGAAGGCGGACTCCTACTAGAATTCCCCTATAATCCTACTAGGACTCGTTCCGTGTAATCCTACTAGGACTCCTACCTTGTAACCGACTAGGAACCTGCCCCCTGGACTATATAAAGGAGGGCCGGGTACCTAGACAGGCACCTGAACAACCCAATACCAAGCGCGGGCGCCATACTTGATCCCCCAAACGAGACGTAGAGTTCGCCACCTTGGCGGCCCCGAACTCGTATAAATCTTGTGTCCCGTGTCCTTGTGCATACCTTCGAGTTCTCGGTCTTCCGATCACGATCCTCACCGCGCAATCTACTACATCGGGTACCCCCTTGGTAGGTTTGCCGGTCTAAAACACCGACAGCTAGCGCGCCAGGTAGGGGTGATCATCACCACCGGGCGAATTCAAAGGACCCTCGTCAACAAGATCAATCTACTCGTCGACTCGTCGAGATCCATTGAAGCAAGTCGCCTTGCTCTTGTCAAAGCGGAATCAATTTTCCTACGCCGCGCTTCCGATTGCTTTGGCACGTTGAGCGTCTCGTCACGCGGCTCGTCGTGCCGCTCGTCGTCGACTTCTCCGCCTCGCGCAGGCTCATCGTCGACTACTCTGCCTCGCGCAGGCTCGTCGTTGACAACTCCGCCTCGCGCAGGCTCGTCGTCGACTACTTCGCCTCCGCCGCGCGTCCGGGTGCCTCGGCACATCGCACGGCTCGTCACACGGCTCGTCGTGCCGCTCGTCGTCGACTTCTCTCGCCTCGCGCGAGCTCGTCGGTCGACCCGGCGCGATCGGGGAGAGGCCCAATCATGTAGAGCCCCCAGCAGGCGAAGGGCTAGGTTGGTGGTATGGTGACTAGCTTTTAGGCCGGGACATGTTGTTGCTTGGTGAAGTATTGACACCCTTGGCACCTTCTGACGAGTTCTTCGTCATCGCCCAGAGCTGTGGGCCAGTAGAAAGATCGTCGGAAGGCCTTGCTGACCAGCGTGTGTGAAGACGCGTGGTTGCAGCAGGCGCCTTTATGGATCTCATCCAAGATGCCCTTGCCTTCTTCTCGAGGGACGCACTTCATGAGTACTTCGGAAGATGCGCCCTGCCCGTAGAGCTTGTCTCCGACTAGGATGTAGGACTTGGCGCGGCGGATGAGTTACTCGGCCAAGTTCTTGTCCGTGGGAACCTTCTGCTCGCGGATGTAGTCGAGGAAGGGTTGCCGCCAGTCCACGTCTACCATCATGACCTCCTAGCCAGCTGGGGGATGTGCTGGATCAGTGGTCGGTGGCACCGGCTCTGGGACGGATGGCGCGTGAAGCTCGTGGACGAAGACAACCGCTGATACTTGAGAGCGAGTAGAGCCAAGCTTCGACAGGAAGTCCGCTGCAACATTGTTGTCACGGACAACGTGATGGAACTCGAGACCGTGGAACTTGTTCTCGAGCTTGCAGACTTCTAGGCAGTAGGCATCCATGTTCTCCTTGTTGCGGTCCTGGGCCTTGTTGACTTGGTTGATGACCACTGCGGAGTCGCCGTAGACTAGTAGCCGCTTGATGCCCAGTGAAGCTGCGAGGCGGAGCCAGTGTAGTAGAGTTTCGTACTCGGCTTTGTTGTTTGAGACCTTCCAAAAGATCTGCAGGACGTACTTGAGTTGTTCGCCCATTGGGGAAATCAGAAGTACCCCTACACCTGCGCCTTCAAGCTTGAGCGAGCTGTCAAAGTACGTCACCCAATGCTCTGGGCGCTCAGTTAGAGTAGGTAGCTGATTTTCCCGCCACTCCGCCATGAAGTCGACTAGTGCGTGCGACTTGATGGCTGTTCGTGGCTTGAAGTCGATGTTGAGGGCGCCGAGTTTGACTGCCCACTTTGAGATCCTTCCAGTAGCATCTTGGTTCCGCAAGATGTCACCGAGCGGGTAGTCGGTGACGACGGAGATCGAGTACTCCTGGAAGTAGTGTCGTAGCTTCCGCGAGGTGATAAGCACTGCATACAGTAGCTTCTGTACTGGTTGATAGCGTTCCTTAGATTCTGACAGGACCTCGCTGACAAAGTAGACTGGTCGCTAGACTGGGTAGGCGTGGCCATCTTCCTGGCTCTCGACGACGATGGTAGTACTGACCACGTGGGTAGTCGCAGCGAGGTAGAGCAGTAGCTGCTCCTTTTTGCGAGGAGCCGTGAGGACTGGTGGCTTGGATAAGAAGTCCTTGAGCTGAGCAAGGGCTTGGTCTGCCTCTAGAGTCCACGCAAACTTCTCGTGATGCTTGAGTAATTTGAAGAAGGGGAGCCCCCGTTCTCCAAGCTTCGAGATGAATCTGTTCAAGGCTGCCATGCACCCGGTTAGCTTCTGCACGTCTTTGATGCACGTGGGAGCTTTCATGCTGGTGATGGCGGAGATCTTCTTGGGATTGGCTTCGATGTCGCGATGGCTGATGATGAAGCCGAGTAGTTTGCCCGACGGTACGCCGAAGACGCACTTGTTCGGGTTGAGCTTCCAGCGGTACTCTCGCAAGGATGCGAAAGTCTCTTCAAGATCGGCGATGAGCGTGTCAGAGTTTCTGGTCTTGACAACCACGTCATCCACATAGGCTTCAATGTTCTTGTTGAGCTGCCTCTTGAAACGGGCCTGGATAGCTCGTTGGTTGGTAGCGCCGGTGTTCTTCAACCCGAAGGACATGGTCGTGTAGCAGTACGCGCCAAACAGGGTGATGAACGCGGTCTTCTCCTGGTCTTCTTCATTGATTGCGATCTAGTGGTACCCGGAGTAGCAGTCGAGGAAGCAGAGCAGGTCGCAGCCCGCCGTGGAGTCGATGACTTGGTCTATCCGCGGCAACCCGAAGGGGTCCTTGGGGCGGTGCTTGTTGAGGACGGTGTAGTCGACACACATCCTCCACTAGTTCGAGTTCGTCTTGCGAACGAGGACGGGGTTAGCGAGCCACTCAGGATGGAAGACTTCTCTGATAAAGCCAGCCGTGAGTAGTTTGGCGAGTTCCTTCTTGATGGCATCCCGTTTGTCATCGGTGAAGCGGCGGAGGTGTTGTCGCTTCGGGGTAGCTTTAGGGTCGACGTTGAGTGAGTGCTCGATCAGATTCCTGGGCACCCCTGGCATGTCCGCTGGTTTCCACGTGAAGATGTCTCGGTTAGCCCGAAGGAAGCTGACGAGCGCGTCTTCCTATTTCGGGTCGAGGCCCGCCCCGATGGTGGTGGTCTTGCTGCTGTCGCCTGTCCTAAGGTCAATCGTCTTGACTTGAACCTTCTCAGTTGGCTGAGGCTTGTTGGCGTTGTCCGACTTCTCTGGGATGTCGAGTTCACTTGGGGCAAGCTTTTTGGATGCAGCGTAGGTCTCCATCATTGCATTGGGTACTTGATTCGTGGCTGCGAGTTCCACAGCTTCTGTGTCGCAGTCGAAGGATATCTTCAAGTCCCCTTGCAGCGAGAGTACACCGACCGGACTTGGCATTTTGAGTACCAAGTATGTGTAGTGAGGTACCGCCATGAACTTGGCGATAGCTGGTCTGCCGAGGATGGCATGGTAGGAAGTCTCGAAATCCGCGACTTCGAACTTGATGTACTCGGTGCGGTTGTTTTCCCTTGTCTCCCCAAAGGTAACTGGCAGGACAACTGAGCCCAGTGGGATAGCCGCGTTCCCGGGGACGATGCCGTAAAAAGGCGAAGTGCTCTTGGTGAGCATGTGGGTGATGTCGAGCTTCATCTTCTTCAAGGTCTTGGTGAAAAGGACGTTGAGCCCGCTTCCACCGTCGATGAGGACCTTATTGAGTTTGGAGCCCGCGACTACCGGCTTCAGGACGAGTGGAAACCATCCTGGTTCAGAGAAGCTTGTCCATTGATCCGCGCGGGAGAAGGTAATGGGTACCTCCGACCACCGGAGAGGGGTCGGGACCGCTGGTTCAATGCTTAAAACTTCTCGTCGGGTGGCCTTCTGAGCCCGTCGGTTGGGTAGTCTGCCGAAGAGGACGTTCACCGTCATATCGGGTTCCTGGAAGTCGTCGTTACCCTCGTCGGCCTTTTTCTTGCCTTTCTTGTCGTGAGGGTGTCGTGGTTCTGGAGTATCCTTGAGTGCTCGCCGAAGTTGGTAGCACTGCTCGGTGGTGTGGTTGCCGTCTAGATGCCACGGGCACTTCTCTTTCAGCAAATCCTTGAAGCCGCCGGAGGTCTTCTTCGAGTTGTCTTTCGCAGGGTGCTGGATAGCCGCAACAGTGTTGTCTAGCTTGCGCTTGCGATTAGGACCCGAATAGTTGTTGCTGCGACCGCCTTGGTTCCCATTGTTGTTGCTGTTCCCGCCCTTGTTCTGTTTGCTCTTGCCACGGATGGCGTCGTACTTGGCGTTAACCTTGCCTTCTTCATCAGCCCAGGAGGTGATCATGTCCTTGAGGTGGGTGATGGAGCTCGGGCAGCGAGGACCGAAGTCTTCGAAGGTGCGACGATGGTAGAGACCGTCTTGGAAGATGTCGATGACCTCCTTGTCGGTGACGTCGACTACGGTGGCGCGCTTGTCGAAGAAGCACCACATGTACTTGCAAAGGGTCTCGCCCTGTTCCTGCTTCACCATTTCCAGGTCCATGCGAGTACCCGAGCGACCGATAGCGCTCGCGAAGTTGCTGGTGAATTGGTCCTTGAGCTGGTCCCACTTGTCGATCGAGTACTTCTCGAGTGACTCGAGCCATGTAAGCAGGGCTTGATTCAGGCAGAAGGGAAAGTAGAGGCACTTTGTGTCATTATTGCCACCAGCGTTCTCGATAAAGAGGGCGTAGCATCTGAGCCACTGTACTGGATCTTGCTTCGCGTCGTACTTGGTGATTCCCAGTGGTTTGAATTTCTCTGGGAGAAGTATATTGTGAAGCCGTGCGGAGAAGGCGGGGAAGCCGTCATTGTCGCCTACCACGGAAGATTTTTTGCGTCGTAGTTCTTTGATTTTTTGGCGGGCTTCGAAGCCGCCGCGTGATGCACCGGAGGCGTGGCTGTTCGCGTGGCCTCGGCCGCCGCGGTCACCTCCGCCCCCAGCTCTTTTGCCAGCCCCGTGCGAGGAGGTCCCACCGTCGCTGCCTCTGCCACAAGGATCGCGGTGAGGGACGATATCGCGATTACCGCCGGTGCCGCCAGCACTGTTGCCACCATGAGAAGGTCCACCGCCGATGCCCGAGTATAGTTGGGGTTAGCCGTAGCTCTCCTCGAGTACGGTTGCGACCGTTGTCGACCGGATCGCGACTTGTGGCTTCGTTGTCGGGTTGGCGATTCCTGACGGGGGGCACTTGAGTGACTCTGTTGTCAACTCTCATGAAGTGGGTGTCCTCCGTGAGCTTGGCGATGACTTCTCCCGCGCGCATCCCCTGAGCCTGACGTGCTATCGTGGTGATAGACATGAGGCATTGCTCTGGGGTAGTGTGCACCCGGTTTTCGACTTGGTCGAGAGCCTCCGCGAGGTTCCGGATGGGTAGGGACTCGCGGAGACGTCGGCGCCGTTCGTTCCGCCTTCTGTTGCATTCACGTCAGGCGTTATTGTTGGCGTCGGTCTCGTTTGCGAGTGCGTTGGTAGACAACTCGTCTGCTGAGATATCCTCGAGATATCGGTCAGGGTGTGTCCCTGAGGGTCCCGACGTCTCGTTGGTAGTCATGAAGACTTGACGATCAGGAGAGCCGAGGCTGGAGTCGCTAGTCGCCACCTCTGTTGGAGTGTGCTTCTCAGCTGGAGCTAGCGGAGTTCCCTCCTGGAAGGGAAGTGAGTCGAGGTAGGAGACGCAGCGTGAGTTCCTCGTCCGTCGGGTCCGCGGCTTGCGGGGCCGGCCGCAGACGAATCTGCCGACGGGTGTAGATGTTATAACCAGGCCGGAAGCTGGTCCTGATAGCGGTTGCTCAGTCGTGTGGCTCTCGGACTCGGGCTTGTCAGGGTCCGCCCCGAAGTCGAACTCGTAGGAGGAGTCCGAGTAGTAGCCGGAGACGGGGTTGGAGTCCGAGTTGTAGCCGAGGACGGTGTTGGAGTCCGAGTTGTACTCGGAGACGATCTCTTTCCCGGCCCGGCACGCAGAAAGAGCCTTCGTTTGGGCCCTGTTGGCGTTGTAGAGGCCGTACGGGAAGTGCTCAGGGAGTGGGGAGTCCGCACACGATGGCTCGATAGCCGACTCGCATGCGATGGCCCACAGGGACGTCGAGTTCGAGTTGGAGGCGGATCCAAGCTCGAAGTCCGCGTGTTGGTTGTAGAGCGAAATTTCGCTGAATTTTCCGGTGAGATCACCCGTGGCTACTTCGGGAAGCGTCACGAGCCCGGTCTTCGGGTTGGGAGGCATGGTGAGGCGGCAATGGAAGGATCCGGCGCCGTCAGCAGTGTAGACCCAGGAGCCGAAGACGAAGGTGTCACCGCGATTGAAGGCGGCAGTTGGCTTGATGAAGATTGAAGCCGTCAAGTTCGCCATGTGATCTTCGACGAGATCCCCTACCTGGCGCGCCAGCTGTCGGTGTTTTAGACCGGGAACCTACCAAGGGGAGTACCCGAGGTAGATGAATGTGGCCTCGCCGAGATTGGTAACTCGAAGGAAGAGACACGTGGCACACAATTTAGACTGGTTCGGGCCGCGAGGTGCGTAATACCCTATGTCCTGTATGTTGCGTAGCTCTGGATTAATTGGGTGTGATTACAAGATGATGCGTATGAGAGAGAAGGGTCCCTGACTTGCCTTATATAGTCCGGGAGGCAGGGTTAGAGGTCGGTTTAGGGAGAGAGTACTAGTCGTGTACGTCTAGGAGTCCTCTACACAGTACAAGGCATGTATAGCTTCCTATCCGAGTACTTCTCCGCCGTAGTCCTTGCGCCTCACGCCATCAGGTGCCGTGTGGCACAAGCCGGGTAGTCCCAGGGGCCCACCGAGTAGTCGGTCATGGTACCCACCGAGGCAGTGGGCCCAGGGAGGTCCATACGACACCTGCACGAGGAGAAGTTGTGGTTTTTCGAGACTTCTTTACCTGTGGGCTCAAATTTCTCTATGACCCTATGCTGATCGCCATTTTGGATAAGTTTTCAATGAAGATCCATCAGCTATCGCCGAATTCATGCCTGGAGTTATCAAAATTCTTCTGGATCATGAGAACCTTCAGGTGTAACTTCAGCGCCGATGTGTTTGCTAGATTATTTGAGTTGGTCATTGAATCAGGGATTATCAGACTCAGCGATGGCCAATACCGCAAATCGCATTTCAGCTGTTGTACTTTCAACACTCGTCAACAGAATACGCTGTCAGTGCGGAATGTAGTCCCGACACTAACTAGTAATGAGTGCTGAGATCTGCCTCTCGATGGGCCGGTGCTAGCAACTAATGACACTGGGTTTATCCTGGTTTCGGCCGGGGCCGTACGTCCAGCAGTGGTGTGCTTGGGGCACTATATTGCGTTGCACCGTGGTGCTCTTAGAGGGGGGCTACAAGCGTGGTGGGAGAGGAGGCCAGGCCTCCAAGTCCCAGAGGTATTGATTGAGGCGAGTGCCAATATCATGGAGAAGGCGGAGAGCGTGTGGTTGATCGCCGTCCGTCGTCCTGTGTCCTGCGACTGGGGGACAACCCCTCCTTTTATAGGCCAAGGAGCGAGCAGTTTACATGCGTGCCGCACTGTTTTCCTATGTGTGGAGGCGTGGCGAGCAGTGCCATGGAGCTGACGGCCGTCCTGGTGAATCCTGCTCCAGTCGAGGCGTCGTGGCGCGTCCTGTGCTTGCACAGGGGCGGCTTCGCGGGTGGCAGCGTAATGGTTGGTTGTCCGGCCGCTGCCGCGGGCCAGTTCGAGGGTACCGTCAACGGGGGCCCGTACGTGGCAATAGCATCGGGATGTCGTCACAGTGCCCGGCGTGGTGCGGCAGTGGCGGGGATGGCCGCACAGGGTTGACAGCGACGGGAAAGATCACTCCCACCGGCCTGACGTCACGGCGTGGCCCTGTGTAGTCACGGAAAAAGTATTCGAGGGTGCCGCCGCCCCCTTCGAGGGCTCGGTGCGTTAGCCGTACGGGGGTAGGCAGCACAGTGTCGCGGGGCTGACACCATCCTCATCGCACAGTGTCACACAGTGGCAGGGATGGCCTTCCCCAGGGAGTCAGTGAAACAGCGTCGGGACGCGATTCCCGGGCGTGTCAGGGTCGTGGCACGCGTCCTGCGGTGTCAGAGCATTAAATGCCCGTACACAGGGGCAGGATCGTGGACGATGTGCGTGCAGGTGCCCTTGAGCGAGACGGTCCTCACCGAGAGGGCGTTGAGCCCTCGGGCGAGGCGGACTCCGCCCGAGGGGGCGTCCAGCCCTCGAGCGAGGCGGACCCCGCCCAAGGGGGCGCGTAGCCCCGAGCGAGGTGGACCCGTAACACCCGAAAATTGCATCACAATAAAATATTGCTAGAAACAAGGTTTAGTTTTATTTTCTAAGGATTTAATAAATTTGAATAAATAAATTTGCCCTTAATTAAATTAAAGATCATTTAATAATTAGAAACAATCAAGTGTTTGTGCATCATGTTGAAATGCATGAGTTTTGTTTGTGGTGTGATTTTAAAAGTCTTAAAAAAAATATATTTGTGAAAAGTCTTTAAAATAATTGGTGTGAAAGTTTGAATTAAAAAAAAAGGTTGAAAGTTTG
The DNA here is from genome assembly GCA_947561735.1 of Cenchrus americanus. NCBI lineage: Eukaryota > Viridiplantae > Streptophyta > Magnoliopsida > Poales > Poaceae > Cenchrus > Cenchrus americanus. The sequence goes on along the minus strand of OX387241.1, from coordinate 21,902,505 downwards.
AATTTAAAAATGTTTCAAAAGTTGTAAAAATGGTTTGTGAAAAACCTTTTAAAATAGTGGAGAAATTTGTGTTAAAATTTGAGTTTAAAAACATGAAAAAGATTTGAATTTAAAAGGTTTGAAAATGGATTTGAAAAGAAAAAAAAAAGAAAAAAAAAAACAAATCTAACCTAACGAGCCCAACCCGCGGCCCACCTAACTTTCCCCCTCTTTATTCTTTCGGCGCGGCCCACTACCCCGTTTCGGCCCACACGGCCCGCCTCCCACGTCCCCTCTCTCTCGCCCGCCGACGGGTGGGGCCCCCCCCGTCGGGGCTGTCTCCCACCTCCGGCCGCCCCCCCCCCCTTCTTCCCCCGCGCCGCCGCCGGTCTCCCCGTCCCCGCGCCGCCTCCCCCGGCTCCCCGCGCCCCTCCGCCTCCTCCACCGCGCCATAACGGAGCCGCCCCCACTCACCTACCACCTCCCCGGCCCTTCCACTCCCCCATAACGGACGCCGCACCGAGCCGAGCCGCCGCCGCCATTAATGGCCGGCCGGCGAGCTCCCACTCCACCGCCTCCGCGCCCTTCTCCCTTCCCTTTCCGGCTATAAAAAGGCGGCACCATCTCCTCTTCACCCCGCGCCACTCCTCCTCCCTCCTCCACTCCTCCACCGTGCCACCGCCGGAGCACCGCCGCCCCTCGCCGCCGATCTACCTCCTCGGCGCTCCTTCCTCCTCGTTCAAGTTCACCGGTGAGTTCCCCTTGCTCCCTTCTTTCTTCTCGGTAGTCTTCCCGTGCGATTTGGTGCCCGGGAGGCCATCTTGGCTCCTCTCCGCGAGCCCCGCCGCCCGGCGCCGCCGCGCCGCCGCCGCCGCCGCCGCCGCCGCCGTCGCCCACATGCCGCCACGCGCCGCCCGATCCGGCGGACGGCCCGCATTAAAAGGAGGCGCACCCCTTTGGATCGGTCCACGGTAGACCGGTGGGACCGGGTGCACCGCGCCGGTCCACGCACCTTGCGTCATGCTTACGTCACGCTTGCGCCGGCCGACCAATAGCCGGCCGCCACGCGTCGCCGCGCACAGCTCACCCGCCGGCCGCCCAGGTTTTTTTTGCAAAAAGGACCCCCGCGGTTTTTAATATTACATAAATACCCTTCCACCTCCAAAAACCCTTGCAGTTAGGTCCAGTTTTTCTCGGTTAAGCCCTTGAGCTCCTTAGGTTTTCCATCCGAGGTCCAAGCTTTGTCCTTTTGCATCTAAAACCTTCTAGTTTCACACATATTTATGTTTAGGTCCCCGAAATCTTGCGAGAAAACCCCCTAAACTTCCGGTTCTTTTACAATTTAGCCCCCGAACCTTGTTTCGACCATAACTTTTTCATCTTAGCTCCGTTTTACGCGTTCTTGGTGTCCTCGCGATCGTCTCTCCGAGCCCGTCATTTCTAAAAGCTTGTTTTAGTATTTTGGTAATTTTTGATGTATTGTTTTATTTATTGTATGTTTTCTTGCATGATCGTAGCGAACACGCCGTTCGAGGAAGTTCAAGTGCGTAGCTTTGCGTATAAGGAAAGTAGCTTATCGTTGGAGAAAGGCAAGTGACCCTAACCACCCTTCTACCTATGCTTTAATCAAGAACACTATAAGTTAATCGGAACATGGAGAACCACCCAGAAAACAAGTGCAACCACGGTCCATATGGCTCGGCTTAGCCAATTAATTAGGTGTGCGATTGATCCGATGGCCCTTTTCCGAAAGGAGCAGAGAGGGGGATCCGGTTGCGGGGGGTATAGCCCGGTCCTTTTGGGGTAGCAGCCTTTGCTAAGGTGTCGACCACTAGGGAGGGTTATGGTCCGCCCCGATCCGTAACTATGCGGGTCGTTAGTCTTTTGCATATCTTTGTAAAGGCTTCGTAGCGTCCCTATGCAATCACACCTCGGAAGTGTGGTATTGTGCTCGATCGCACATGCGTGGTTGGGTTCAAAGTTCTTTGGAACTTTTACGCGAACTCGTGGGAAAAGTGTGCAACCTCTCGCAGTGTAAAACCGATCGATCGCCCGTGCTCACGGTCAAGAGCGGCTCGGACCCTCACATGATTAATTGAACTTAAAGATGGATTAATATTGCTTTCCGGTTATTTCGTGGCCTTGCCGAGTACCAACCATAAGTGTACTCATCCTTGCTTACGCTCGTTCGAGAGAAGAACCCTGGAGCGGAGTACTTCACCGACTACGAGGAGTTCGAGGATGCGATCAACCGGTCGAAGCCTGTGGAAGATGAAGATGGAGTCGTGTCTTCATAGTTATCGATGTTCGTGTAAAGACCTTTGTGTCAACCATCGTGAGTGTAATAAAAGTTAATAAACCTTTTTCTGTACGTTTTGAGCAATGTTTTGTGATATTACACTCATGAGTCTATCATATGTGTGAAATTGTGATCCTGGCACACATATGAGATGCATTCGGTTTTCTACGGAAAATCGGGTGTGACAGAGTGGTATCAGAGCATTGCTGACTGTAGGACGCAGCCTCAGATAGAAATGGTCGATATTGAGGACTCTTCATCTAGAAAGCCTTTCCAAAGCATTCAAAATATCTTATTTACGCTTAAAAAAATATTTTATTCTTTATTCTCTAAACAAAATCAAATCTTTTGTTTTCTTCTACACTAAATCTGATTCTTGATCTTCCACCTTGAACTACCACACGTGTTTATAGGATAGTTTCTTAGGTTGCCTACCCTTCTATCAGTTTCGTTTCGATAGAACCGTTCTTGTGAGGACGTGCGATGTTAATGCTTGTTGATTGTAAACATGCATGATTTGGATCTTTGACATGATTGAAATGTTTTTGTGGAGTGATGGCCACAAATACATCAATAAAATAATTAAAGTTAAAATTTGAATCTTAGCCCCTTTCTACCCTTCCGAATCTCGGGACGAGATTCTTTTTAAGGGGGTAGGATTTGTAACACCCGAAAATTCCATCACAATAAAATATTGCTAGAAACAAGGTTTAGTTTTATTTTCTAAGGATTTAATAAATTTGAATAAATAAATTTGCCCTTAATTAAATTAAAGATCATTTAATAATTAGAAACAATCAAGTGTTTGTGCATCATGTTGAAATGCATGAGTTTTGTTTGTGGTGTGATTTTAAAAGTCTTAAAAAAATATATTTGTGAAAAGTCTTTAAAATAATTGGTGTGAAAGTTTGAATTAAAAAAAAAGGTTGAAAGTTTGAATTTAAAAATGTTTCAAAAGTTGTAAAAATGGTTTGTGAAAAACCTTTTAAAATAGTGGAGAAATTTGTGTTAAAATTTGAGTTTAAAAACATGAAAAAGATTTGAATTTAAAAGATTTGAAATAGGTTTGAAATTGGATTTGAAAAGAAAAAAAAAGAAAAAAAAACAAATCTAACCTAACGCCCCCAACCCGCGGCCCACCTAACTTTCCCCCTCTTTTTTTCTTTCGCCGCGCCCACTACCCCGTTTCGGCCCACACGCCCGCCTCCCACCTCCCCTCTCTCTCGCCCGCCGACGGGGTGGGGCCCCCCCCGTCGGGGCCGTCTCCCCACCTCCGGCCGGCCGCCGCCCCCCTTCTTCCCCCGCGCCGCCGCCGGCCTCCCCGTCCCCGCGCGCGCCTCCCCCGGCTCCCCGCGCCCCTCCGCCTCCTCCACCGCGCCATAACGGAGCCGCCCCCACTCACCTACCACCTCCCCGCCCTTCCACCCCCCGTAACGGACGCCACACCGAGCCGAGCCGCCGCCGCCATTAATGGCCGGCCGGCGAGCTCCCACTCCACCGCCTCCGCGCCCTTCTCCCTTCCCTTTCCGGCTATAAAAAGGCGGCACCATCTCCTCTTCACCCCGCGCCACTCCTCCTCCCTCCTCCACTCCTCCACCGTGCCACCGCCGAGCACCGCCGCCACCGCCGCCCCTCGCCGCCGATCTACCTCCTCGGCGCTCCTTCCTCCTCGTTCAAGTTCACGGTGAGTTCCCCTTGCTCCCCTCTTTCTTCGGTAGTCTTCCCGTGCGATTTGGTGCCCGGGAGGCCATCTTGGCTCCTCTCCGGCGAGCCCGCCGCCCGGCCGCCGCCGCGCCGCCGCCGTTAGCCGCCCGCCGCCGCCGCCGTCGCCCACATGCCGCCACGGCCGCCCGATCCGGCGGACGGCCCGCATTAAAAGGAGGCGCACCCCTTTGGATCGGTCCACGGTAGACCGGTGGGACCGGTGCACCGCGCCGGTCCACAGACCTTGCGTCATGCTTACGTCACGCTTGCGCCAGCCAGCCAATAGCGAGCCGCCACGCGTCGCCAGCACAGCTCACCCGCCGGCCGCCCAGGTTTTTTTTTGCAAAAAGGACCCTGCGGTTTTTAATATTACATAAATACCCTTCCACCTCCAAAAACCCTTGCAGTTAGGTCCAGTTTTTCTCGGTTAAGCCCTTGAGCTCCTTAGGTTTTCCATCCGAGGTCCAAGCTTTGTCCTTTTGCATCTAAAACCTCCTAATTTCACACATATTTATGTTTAGGTCCCTGAAATCTTGCAGAAAACCCCCTAAACTTCCAGTTCTTTTACAATTTAGTCCCTGAATCTTGTTTCAGCCATATCTTTTTCATCCTAGCTCCGTTTTACGCGTTCTTGGTGTCCTCGCGATCGTCTCTCCGAGCCCGTCATTTCTAAAAGCTTGTTTTAGTATTTTGGTAATGTTTGATGTATTGTTTTATTTATTGTATGTTTTCTTGCATGATCGTAGCGAACACGCCGTTCGAGGAAGTTCAAGTGCGTAGCTTTGCGTATAAGGAAAGTAGCTTATCGTTGGAGAAAGGCAAGTGACCCTAACCACCCTTCTACCTATGCTTTAATCAAGAACACTATAAGTTAATCGGAACATGGAGAACCACCCAGAAAACAAGGCAACCACGGTCCATATGGCTCGGCTTAGCCAATTAATTAGGTGTGCGATTGATCCGATGGCCCTTTTCCGAAAGGAGCGAGAGGGGGGATCCGGGTTGCGGGGGTATAGCCCGGTCCTTTTGGGGTAGCAGCCTTTGCTAAGGTGCTGACCACTAGGGAGGGTTATGGTCCGCCCTGATCTGTAACTATGCGGGTCGTTAGTCTTTTGCATATCTTTGTAAAGGCTTCGTAGCGTCCCTATGCAATCACACCTCGGAAGTGTGGTATTGTGCCTGATCAGCACATGCGTGGTTGGGTTCAAAGTTCTTTGGAACTTTTACGCGAACTGTGGGAAAAGTGTGCAACCTCTACAGAGTGTAAAACTGATCGATCAGCCGTGCTCACGGTCAAGAGCGGCCTGGACCCTCACATGATTAATTGAACTTAAAGATGGATTAATATTGCTTTCCGGTTATTTCTGTGGCCTTGCTGAGTACCAACCATAAGTGTACTCATCCTTGCTTACGCCGTTCGATAAAAGAACCCCGGAGCGGAGTACTTCACCGACTACGAGGAGTTCGAGGATGCGATCAACCGGTCGAAGCCCGTGGAAGATGAAGATGGAGTCGCGTCTTCATAGTTATCGATGTTTGTGTAAAGACCTTTGTGTCAACCATCGTGAGTGTAATAAAAGTTAATAAACCTTTTTCTCGTACGTTTTGAGCAATGTTTTGTGATACTACACTCATGAGTCTATCATATGTGTGAAATTGTGATCCCGGCACACATATGAGATGCATTCGGTTTTCTACGGAAAATCGGGTGTGACAGACCTTACTCGAGGGACGTTCCGCTGTGCCGCCCTGGCGGGCCACGGGGGCCACCAGGACAGTGATCGCGTCGTGCGCGTGCTTTAGGTTCGTTTGTTGATCCGTGATTCGCGTTTTTGTGAGTTTTAAGCGGGTTTGCCCTAGTTATTTAGGGGACCCTTATGGCTGTCCCCGACAGTAGCCCCCGAGGATCCGCGGGTGTATCCGTCAGGATCCCGCGGATGCTGACGCTAGCTGATGGGACGTCCTTCCCTCCTGGTTGCTAATGTCGTTCCATGGGGCCGCGTCAGCGGACCCGTGGGTCTAGCCCCCCGAAGCCCTACAGGAGCGTGAGTGCTCCTGCAGGGGTTTTTTCATGAGTCTTTACCGGTGTGCGGGTCACGATGGCAACGGGTACATACCCGATGGGTAGTGCCCACCCGTACCCGTACCCGTTAGGACTAAATTTTACCCGTCGGGTTACCCGCGAATGCACACGGGTAGGAAAATAATTCCATACCCGTACCCGTCGGGTAAATTCTACCCGACGGGTAACCCGTACCCGACAACATACCCGAGAATTGCATAAATAATCGGACTTCGTCACACAAAAATAATAAATAATTCCAACTTTTTAGTAAGTTACAAATTATAAATATTGATATAACCATATCATTCCAACAAGCTAATAGAGTAACACACATAAGCACCAATATATAGGCCAAATTCATGCACCATATGAGCTAAAATGACTTAGGGTGGCTATTATTTATGCGGGTTTTTCTTACCCGCGGGTAGACGGGTATGGGTAGTCTACACCCACACCCGTACCCGCATACCCGATGGGTATGAGATTTTGCCCAATAACGTACCCACGGGTACGAAGTTCCTTCCGTACCCACCTCCTTATCGGGTAAAACCCGTCGGGTACTCGGGTTTCGGGTACCCATTGCCATCTCTATGTGCGGGGTATTTGTTTCAACCGGCATCGGCAATGTTCCAGCCGGCCTCGATGCACCACGTGCACACGTCTGGGCCTTCCGTGTTCGGTGCTCCCTAAGAGGTGTAGCCGTGCGTCGAGCCCCCGAGCCTGGGCCCGTTCGAGGTGATCGGGGCGAGCTCTCCAACTTGCGTTAGTACGTTCCCTCGCCGTCCCTCCGCGGGACGGAGGTTGAGGTTTCCACAACCCCCATCGATCGGGTCGCGGATTGCGGATTCCTCATCGAGCTGTTATCGGGTAATTCAAGTGGACGCCCATGCCCCTTTTGATAAGGGTTGGCTCGTGGTCCGGAGACTCGTCCATGGAAGCGCTTGCGCGGGTTTGCTAGGTGGTGCTCGGTCCCGTTCGCTGGGGACCGAGGGCGCGGAAGCTCTCCCTCGATGGGATCCCCCCGACTGGCTGCCCTCGCTGGCTCTTGAATACGACATGTGGGGCGCCCTCGAGCCCGCGGGCTCGAGGATAGGCTCGAATGCGCGCGCCCTCGTCGCCCCTGACTCTGTTGACTTGGGGCGCTTGTTTAGAACCCATCGAGGGTCAAGCTCCGAACCCCTGATCAGTAGGGCCACTATGGGGTGGCAGCTGGGTGCCCCTGACTTTTTGCATCTGCAGGTTTCGAGGGCTCGCAGCCGGGCTGGCCCTCGAACCGCTGATCAGTAGTTTTTGTAGATCGAGGGCGTATGTGGCACCCATTCCCGCCAATCGGGTGTGACACCCTAAAATTCCATCACTAAAATCACTTAGCAACTTAAATTAGTCTTAAGGATTTAAAGAATTTAAATTGCTATTTAAATTGAGCTATAAAATATTAAATATAATTTAATAAACTTAGAGACAACAAGTGTTTGTGCATCATCAGTTGGCTTGCATGGTTTTTGGTTGCTTGTGTGGTTTCTAAAAAGTTTATAAAATTCTTGAGAAAAAGTTTGAAAAAGTTTGATTTGAATTTGAAAAGAAAAATGGTTTGAAAATGAAGTTTGAAAAAGAAAAAGAAAAAAAGAAAACATCACCGGCTCCCCTTTCAGCCCAGACGGCCCAAGCGGCCCGTCGGCCAACACCCGCGCCGGCCCACCTCTCCTCCTCTCCTTTTTTTTCTTTTTCCCCGCGACGCTGACGCCTGGGCCCCGCCTGTTAGCCTCCCCTTTCCCCTTTCCTTTCTTCTTCCTCTCGCTGCCCAACTGACCCGGCGCCGCCGCGCAATCCCCGCAGCACCCGGCCGCCTCCTTACCTTCCCTTCCTCTCTCCGCAGCCAATTAAGGCAATCAAACCCCCCGTGATCAATTAGGCCGCTACTTCCCATCCTTAAACCCTAGCCGTGACGGCCGCGGCCATCAATGGCAAGCCGCCGGCCGTCCCATCCCCTTCCCGCTTCGCCTACCTCCCTGCACCTCTATTTAAGCTCGCACACGAGCCCTCGCGCCTCCCTTTGCCTCTACAACACACCAACACACGCACGTGAGCCCAATTCCATCGACGCCACCGCCCGGGTTCCCGCCGCCGCCGTCAATTCGTCGCCGCCGGTGAAGGATTGGTCCCTTCGCTCTTTCTTTTTGATTCTTGGGATCGCCAGGAGCTTAACGAGCACGTGCTGTCGCAGGTTCCTGTCCCCGACGCCCGTGGTAGCCATGCCCCGACCACACCGGAGCGCCGCCCGATCCGCCGCCGTTGCCAAGTTTCCCCACCGGCGCCTTCTCTTCGTTTTTGAGCTCGCTTTCTTCCTCTACACGCGATGAGCAAAAACCCCTGCCCAATTCCCCTTCCTTTCACGCACAGCAGCGCCTCCCGGAGCTCGCCGGAGTAGCCGCGCCGCCCCCTTCTGGTGCCGGCCGCCGGTGAGGCCCGATCGCCTCCCCTAACCCCTTGGTCACGTGCGCAAGCGCCCGCACTGCATTTTGCTCCAACCCGCGGTCGAGAAGGTGGCCGGGAGCGCCGTCCGGGACCAACGCCGACGAGCCCCTCGCCGCGCGCCGCCGCACTCCGGCGTGCCCGCCGTTGCGCCCCGCTCGCACACTTCCTTGGCCGTCGGATTTGGCACGGGCGATCCCCGATCAAAACAAGGGAGGACCCCTTGGCCTCGGCCCACCGTGGACCCGTGCGCCGGCGCACGGCGCGGTCCACGGCGCACGCGTGCGCCGGTGGCTGTTGGATCTGAGATCCACGGCGCTGGGCTGGCCGTTTTGTTTAAGAGCCCCTGAGCTTTTATTTTTTTGCAAGCCGGTCCTTCCACCTTAGAGAATTTTCACAGATAGGTCCTGATTTTTATATTTTAGCCCCTGGCCAGCCTAGATTCTTTATATAAAGGTCCTTTTTCATCCTTTTAGCATTTAGACCCCTCTCGTTTTATTTTATAATTATGTTTTAGCCCTGATTTTATTTATAAAAAGCCCCGTAAACTTAGTTTTCTTGCGAGATAGGTCCCCGTAAACCTTGTTTTAATCATATCTTTCTCATTTTAAATCCGTTTTTAGCATTCTATATACCGAAATGATCGTCTCGATGAGTAGAATCTTTTAAATAGCAAATTTACCAGTTTTATTACTGTTTGGTGCACTGTTTTATTTATTGTTTGTTGTTCATGTTTGACTCGTAGATATCGTGCCTATTTCGTCCGAGCTCCCCGTCGGAGGTGATCGGGAAGAGCCTGTTTTCGAGGAGGATTTCACCCAGCTTGTAGAGGAAGGCAAGTGGCTTTCCCCCTCTGCATTATCTTTTTGGAACCTATGTCACTGCATGCTAAACAATGTTTACTATTCCTGTTGCTATGCATAAACCTGATGGGCAAACACCTAGTTAAGGACTTGACTAGATATTTTACCACTTTACCTTGATCAACCCTGTTTAAACACATGCTTGGGGTAGATAAATGCTTAGTTGGCTTTACATGAGTCTGGCTATGCTTTGTTTATGTTTTACATCTCAGTTTTGCTTATATAATGTGCTTGTGTTTAAAACAAGATAACTTGAAATATAAACGGAACATGGAGAACCACCCAAGACAACCGTACAACCACAGTCCACATGGCTCTGGCTAGGCCAAATAATTAGGAGAGTGGGTTAGCTGATAGCTCTTTTCCGAGAGGGGCACAGGGGCCGGAGTTGAAGGGGTATAGCCCGGTTCTTTTGGGGTAGCAGCCTTGGCTAAGGTGCTGACCATTAGGGAGGGTTATGGTCCGCTCCGCCGCCGTAGACTCGTTGCGGGTCGTTGGTTTCTCTTCTTTCCTTTGTAAAGGCTTCGTAGTGGACCCCTAGACACTCACCTTGGAAGTGTTTAAGGGTCTAGCTAACCCGGGCAAGATGGGGAACACGAAGCGTGGGTAAAGTGTACAACCTCGCGGGGTGTAAAATCGATCGATCAGCCGTGCTCACGGTCATGAGCGGCTTGGACCCTCACATGATTAATAAACTTGAAGATTAATGCAAATCATGGGTTTGTGGTTTGGTTTGAGGTTTCTCTTAAGGTTAAGTGGGTTGGTATACACTTACACCTAGTAATTAGGTGCTTGCTAATAAAACTTGACCAACTTTTAAAATGCTTACCGCCGTGAACCATAGCCTATCCTTGATAGCCTTGCATTATTTCCCCCACTTGCCGAGCACCAACCATAAGTGTGCTCACCCTTGCTTACCGCCGTTCGAGAGGAGAACGTCGGAGGCGAGGACGAGTACCGGAGTGACTACGAGGAGTTCTAGGGCATGCGGATCCCCCGGTCATCATGCCTATGGAAGTCGAGATGGAGCTCGCTCGTCGCTTAGTTTTCGTTGTGTTCGGACCTTCAAGTCCACCTCTCTCGGATGTAATAATGGATATCGTATCGGTTTAACTCTTGAACGATTTATTGCCGCAATGGTATTACTCTCGTTTTGTCTATCATGTGTGTGTAAATTGATCCTGGCGCACATGTGAGATGCATTCGGTTTTCCTTGTAAAATCGGGTGTGACAAAGTGGTACCAGAGCCGTGATGACTGTAGGTCGCAGCCTTAGTTAGAAATGGACGAAATTAAGGATTCATGATCTAGAAAACCTTATCATGCTTCAAATCATCTTATTTATGTATTAAAAATCTAATTTAATTTTGTTTATCATTTTAAACTGTCATTTTGATTTATTCTGTACTCTGAGATCAGTTTTGCTTTGACAGATGGCCAGAACCTACATGACCCCTCGCAAGAGCACTGGTGGGCGCTTTCCTTCTGGACAGCTGGCCCCTCGCCATCGTCTTGAGGATGTTGAGGAAGAACCGGAGGAGTTCCAGCCAGAGGTTGAAGTGGAGGAAGACCCAGAGGAGGTCCAGCTAGAACCAGAAGAGGAGGATCCTGAGGAGGTTGAGATGGAGGAGGAGGAGCCAGATGAGCCATTGGAACAGCCACAAACCGAACGATGCCACCGTGCCGGAGGCGTCCGTTTATGGGGACATTGTGATTCCACCGGCGCCTGTGGCCAATGAGGAAGCACCCCCTGCACATGTCGATCCAGTGCCTGATGGTGAAGGAGGTGACCCAGATGACTCTAGTGATGACAGTGTGGGTGAGGAAGATAGTGACAATGCTGTTGGCAACCCGGAGGAAGATGAGGATGAAAACCCCCGCTATCACATAGCAGAATACCACAAACATTCTAATGAAGCTGATAATGGACAGTTTTGCATTCTTCTGTGGGAGGTTCTGCGGTACCTGGGATATACCATAAGGCCTCTCTATGTTACTAAGCACTTCAGCGAGCCAGGAATGAGAGACTACTACACCTGCGAGTCTACATCAGGAAGCCTCTGAATGATACAGAAGGCTGGAGGTATCGGTCATCTCACCATAGCACGGCTCAGTTCTCCATAGATGATGCTGTGGTGAATGATGCAGCAAGGAGGGCACTCTGGTCAATCTGCAATGCAAATCGGGTGCAGCTGTTCCACTCGGAGTATCGCCATGTGCCTCGTCGTGCAAGTGGTACAGAAGTGACTGTGGTGCCAGCAGGAGGCAATGATCACATCGACGTCTTGGCACATGTGACTGCTGCCCCGAACACGGATCCGGAGGGGGCAACTACCGAAATAAACAAGTATCATGAGGAGTTGCGAGTCGCTCGGGTGAAGATAGCACGTCCGGAAGCACAACCGGCGGGACGGCGACTTCCTCAAGAAGTTATGCCATATCGACCACGGCTTCCCCTCCGCGCAAGAGGCTCCGTTACGGCTCGATGAAGCTACTACTCGTCTTGGCTAGGATCCTAGGATACTCGCCCTTATCATTTACCTTTTCGCTAGATCGTTCCTGCGTGAACGTATTGCTTGTAATAATGAACGCTGTTTGCAAACATGTTTGAGTTGGATCTTTGCTTGATTGTTAATTGTATGGTGGAGTGATGACCACTATGCAATCTGAATTGTTAAGTTAACTAAAGAATGATTTGGGTTTTATCGGTTGTCATTGCTTAATCTCTTATGCAAGTTTGATTGGATCAAATCTGTTTTCGCAGTCATATGACATACCAGTAATGTTTTGTTTATAACTCAAGATACAGAACTCCAAATGACATGAAACCAGTTGGGTTAGTTCACAAATTTGGAGGATGAATTTCTGTCAAAAATTCAATGGTATACAATACATATTCTGGGAGTTATGCATAAAGTAATGAACATGTCAGAATCTGTAAATTTCTGCTGATACAGCTGTACTGTTTGAATTTTATCTCGAGTTATAGACTTCCAAATGAGGTGATTCCAGTTGGGATAGTTCCATAATTTTATACATCATAATCTGGTAAAAATTCGTGGTCATTGGATAATTACACAGAAAGTTATACATAATTCTTTGAGGTCAACAGAATCTGTCCTAACTGAAGAACATGCTGTTATTTTATTTTGAGTTATCCTCTTATGCATTGATTCAAGTACAACTATCCGAGATATGATTTTTCTAACGGTCGGATGGTAAACACCAGGTCCGGAGGAGGTCAAGACGTGCCGCCCGTGATCGTGGCACATATCGCAAATCAACGAACCTAGCACCACCCCCACCGCTCAACCAAGCAATGGACCCAAACATGCGGCAGTTTACGCGCCGCGTATGCAACTGATTCAGAATCTTACCAACACTGTGCAGCAAATGCAAGCTCAACAGAATCAGCCACCACAGCCGAACCCTCCGCCACCCCCGCCACCAAGGGACAAGCACAAGGAGTTCATGAGCCACCATCCTCCTATGTTTTCCCACTCGTCTGATCCACTGGATGCTGATGACTGGCTGAAAACTATCACCAAGAAGCTGGAGATCGTGCAATGCACTGACAGGGAGATGGTCCCGTATGCCGCCGGAAGACTTGTGGGGCGGGCCGCGCGGATCGGTGGGATGCGTACTCAACTGCTCATCCCAACAGGCAGAACATTACTTGGCAGGAGTTCCGTGACAACTTCCGTACTTACCACATCCCTTCAGGAGTTCTCAAGCTTAAGCAGAGGGAGTTCTTGTCACTGAGGCAGGGCAATATGTCAGTGACTGAGTATCTGGACAAGTTCACTCACTTGTCACGCTATGCACCCGATGAAGTCAACACTGATCCAAAGAGGCGGGGAAAGGTTTCGGATGGCTTGATTGGTCCTTTAAACTATCAAGCTGCAGAGTCACATCTTCCCGGACTTTCGGACGCCGGTGAACAAAGCTATTGGGCCGGAAAGCAAGAGAAAGGAGATGGGTGAATAGAAATGCAAGTTTCGGTCTCATGGACGAGTCTAGCGAGCAACACACGTCCTCGTTACGGTTCTCGGCGGGGTCGACTCCATATCGTCTTGGTGGTCAAGGTGGGAGGTACCCACGAACATGCGGTGCGGCGCTCATTTCAGCCACGGTGCTTCAATCCTCGGACACCCGCAGCTCCTACCCCTCACCGAGTCGTCCTAGGAATAACTGCGGGGCACCCGTCGAAACACCAACCCCGTTCGGCTCGGTGGATGCTTCAAGTGTGGAGAGCCGGGGCATTATGCTAACAATTGTCCCAAGAGGGTGATGCAAACTCCGCGAGAGACAATGGAAACAGGGGCGGCAGCCATCTTCGCGAGCTCGTACTCTACGGACACCCGGAAGAAGAGAGGCCGGCGAGAGTCATGTGCGTGGCCGAGTTAATCATGTATCGGTGGAGCAAGCTCGGAATGACGCCGGCGTGGTATTGGGTACGTTTTTCGTCAACTCGTACCCGCTACCGTATTATTTGATTCAGGAGCATCACATTCATTCATAACTGATCAATTTGTGGCAAAATATAACTTATCTATGAGCTCAATGAAGAACCCACTGATAGTTAGCTCTCCGGGTGGAGAAATGAAAAATGGTCATATATGCCCACACGTAACGATTAATATCATGGGGGTAGACTTTCTTCCTAATCTGGTAGTTCTAAAATCATGGGGAATAGATGTCATTCTTGGTATGGATTGGTTACGAAGTTGTGATGGAGTTATTCAGTGTCGGAAGAGGTCGGTCGTCGTTAACCGGTCCTCAAGGGGAGAGAGTAGAATATGTGAGTGCACCCTCATCCAAAGAAAGGAGTTGTGAACTCCGTTGAAGGCAAGGCCTTGGAGGATATAAGGATAGTGAATGAATTCCCCGATGTGTTTCCGGAGGATTTGCCGGGTATGCCACCTGATCGTGACATTGAATTTAGTATTGAACTTATACCTGGTACTGCTCCCATATCTAAAAGACCATATAGAATGGATGTTAAAGATCTAGCTGAATTAAAGAAACAAATTGAAGAACTACTTAGTAAAGGGGTTTATCCGTCCTAGTTCATCACCATGGGGAGCCCCCACACTCTTCGTTGATAAAAAGGATGGATCTAGGAGGTTGTGTATAGACTATCGATCACTTAATGAGGTTACTATCAAGAATAAATACCCTTTACCTCGGATTGAAGGTTTATTTGATCAGATGAGAGGAGCTAAGGCCTTCTCTAAGATAGATCTTAGGTCAGGTTATCACCAGTTAAAAATCCGAGTGGAGGACATACCAAAGACAACATTCACATCTAGATACGGGTTGTATGAGTTCACTGTGATGTCCTTTGGCCTGACCAATGCACCAGCATACTTTATGTATTTGATGAACAAGGTATTCATGGAGTATCTGGATAAGTTCATTGTGGTATTCATTGATGACATATTGGTATTCTCTCGGAGTGAGGAAGAACATGAAGAACATCTGAGGCTTGTGTTACAGAAGCTTCGAGAACATTAGTTGTATGCCAAGTTCGGCAAGTGTGCTTTCGATTGAAGGAGGTCTCTTTTCTCGGACACATCATCACGGATGGAGGAATTGCGCTTGATCCAAGCAAGGTTCGGGATGTATTGAACGCGGAGTCCGCCTAAGAATGTGCCGGAGATCGAAGCTTCCTTGGACTTGCGGGGATACTATCGGAGGTTCATTGAAGGATTTTCTAAGATAGTGAAGCCACTTACCACTCAGCTCGAGAAAGGAAGAGAATTCAAATGGGATGAGAAGTGTCAGGCTAGTTTTGAGGAATTGAAGAAGAGGCTGACCACAGCACCTGTGTTGATCATGCCAGACATACACAAAGGGTTCGATGTATACTGTGATGCCTCTCGGCAAGGTTTGGGATGTGTGTTGATGCAAGAAGGAAAGGTAGTAGCTTATGCTTCAAGACAGTTGAGGAAACATGAGCAGAACTACCCTACTCATGATCTTGAGTTAGCCGCGGTTGTTCACGCATTGAAGATTTGGAGACATTACATGATTGGAAACAAGTGTAAGATCTTCACTGACCATAAAAGTCTGAAGTATATCTTTACTCAGAAGGATTTGAATTTGAGGCAAAGAAGGTGGTTGGAGTTAATCAAAGATTATGATTTGGATATCCAGTACCATCCAGGGAAGGCAAATGTTGTGGCAGATGCTTTGAGTCGGAAGGGACAGACTAGCATGCTGATAGGACACCTGTTACCTCAGGAGCTATGTTGGGAGATGGCACAACTTAACTTGGGAATGGTTGCTTCGAGTGAGACTTTGACATTAGAAATTGAGTCGACGCTTGAGCAGGATATCGGGAAAGGACAGTTGACTGATGACAAGATTGCAGAATACAGGAAGTTGATTAAGTTAGGCAAAGTTCCGTAATTCAGAGAAGATGAGCAAGGAACAGTGTGGTTTAAGAACAGAATCTGTGTACCTGAGATCAAGGAGTTGAGAGAAGCTATCTTGAAGGAAGCACACGATTCAACTTACTCTATACATCCTGGGAGTACCAAGATGTATCAGGACTTGAAGCAGAGATACTGGTGGTATGGGATGAAGAAAGATGTAGCAGCTCATGTAGCTCCGTGTGATGTGTGTCAAAGAGGCTGAGTATCAAAGGCCAGCAGGATTGCTTCAGCCTCTGAAGGTACCTGAGTGGAAATGGGAAGAAATCGGTATGGATTTCATAGTGGGATTACCTCGTACTCGTGAAGGGTATAACTCTATTTGGGTTATTGTGGATAGATTAACCAAGGTAGCGCACTTTATCCCAGTGAAGACGACCTATACAGGAGTGAAGCTAGCTGAGTTGTATAATTCAAGGATAGTGTGTTTGCACGGGGTACCGAAGAAGATAGTGTCAGATCGAGGCACACAATTCACTTCACGGTTTTGGCGAAGTTGCATGAATCGATGGATACAAAGTTAAACTTCGGTTCGAAGATACCATCCTCGGACGGATGGGCGGACGGAGAGAACAAATCGGATACTTGAGGATATGTTGAGAGCTTGTGCGTTGAAGAACGATGGCGAGTTGGGATAAGAGTTTGCCTTATGCGAGTTTGCTTATAACAATAGCTATCGATCCCAAGGCATCAAAATGGCACCTTTTGAGGCTCGTATGGAAGGAAGTGTAGAACACCGTTGTTTTGGAACCGGACCGGTGAAAGACAACTCTTTGGGCTAGACTGACATACGAGAAGCGAGAAAAGCAAGTTGAAATCATAAGGGAGAATCTTAAAGCAAAGCACGATCACGTCGAAGAGTTATGCTCGATCCTCGGAGAAGAGAGGTGATTTTGGAAGTCGGTGATTATGCACACCTCGAGTGTCACCTATTCGGGGATTACGAAGGTTTAATGTCGAGGGAAGTTATCACCTCGATTTATCGGACCTTTCAAAATTTTGGAACGGAAAGGAGAAGTAGCATACCGAGTTAGAGTTGCCAAGACGAGTTGTCGGGAGTTCATGATGTGTTCCATGTATCACGAGTCGAAGAAATGTACAAGTGAGGTTAAGATAGAACCGATACAATTAGAAGATATTCAAATGGAGAATGACTCGACATACAAAGAATACCCTGTTAAGATCTTGGATGTATCGTAAAGAGTTACCAGGAGTAAGATCATCGGAATGTGTAAAGTACGGTGGAGTCATCATAGCGAGGAAGAGGCAACTTGGGAAAGAGAGGATGAACTTAAGGAAGACTTTCCTCAGCTGTTCTCTAAGTCTTCTGAATCTCGGGACGAGATTCTCTTTAAGGGGGTAGGATTTGTGACACCCTAAAATTCCATCACTAAAATCACTTAGCAACTTAAATTAGTCTTAAGGATTTAAAGAATTTAAATTGCTATTAAATTGAGCTCTAAAATATTAAATATAATTTAATAAACTTAGAGACAACAAGTGTTTGTGCATCATCAGTTGGCTTGCATGGTTTTTGGTTGCTTGTGTGGTTTCTAAAAAGTTTATAAAATTCTTGAGAAAAAGTTTGAAAAAGTTTGATTTGAATTTGAAAAGAAAAATGGTTTGAAAATGAAGTTTGAAAAAGAAAAAGAAAAAAAAGAAAACATCGCCGGCTCCCCTTTCAGCCCAGACGGCCCAAGCGGCCCGTCGGCCAACACCCGCGCCGGCCCACCTCTCCTCCTCTCCTTTTTTTTCTTTTTCCCCGCGACGCTGACGCCTGGGCCCCGCCTGTCAGCCTCCCCTTTCCCCTTTCCTTTCTTCTTCCTCTCGCTGCCCAACTGACCCGGCGCCACCACGCAATCCCCGCCGCACCCGGCTGCCTCCCTACCTTCCCTTCCTCTCTCCGCAGCCAATTAAGGCAATCAAACCCCCCGTGATCAATTAGGCCGTTACTTCCCATCCTTAAACCCTAGCCGTGACGGCCGCGGCCATCAATGGCAAGCCGCCGGCCGCCCCATCCCCTTCCCGCTTCGCCTACCTCCCTGCACCTCTATTTAAGCTCGCACACGAGCCCCTGCGCCTCCCTTTGCCTCTGCAACACACCAACACACGCACGTGAGCCCAATTCCACCGACGCCGCTGCCCCGGGTTCCCGCCGCCGCCGTCAATTCGTCACCGCCGGTGAAGGATTGGTCCCTTCGCTCTTTCTTTTTGATTCTTCGGATCGCCAGGAGCTTAACGAGCACGTGCTGTCGCAGGTTCCTGTCCCCGACGCCCGTGGCAGCCGCGCCCCGACCACACCGGAGTGCCGCCCGATCCGCCGCCGTTGCCAAGTTTTCACACCGGCGCCTTCTCTTCGTTTTTGAGCTCGCCTTCTTCCTCTACACGCGGTGAGCAAAAACCCCTGCCCAATTCCCCTTCCTTTCACGCACAGCAACGCCTCCCCGAGCTCGCCGGAGTAGCCGCGCCACCCCCTTCGGTGCCGCCGCCGGCGGAGGCCCGATCGCCCCCCGACCCCTTGGTCACGTGCGCAAGCGCCCGCACCGCATTTTGCTCCAACCCGCGGTCGAGAAGGTGGCCGGGAGCGCCGTCCGGGACCAACACCGGCGAGCCCCCGCCGCGCGCCGCCGCACTCCGGCGTGCTCGCCGTCGCGCCCCGCTCGCACACGTCCCTGGCCGTCGGATTTGGCACGGGCGATCCCGATCAAAACAAGGGAGTACCCCTTGGCCTCGGTCCACGCGTGGACCCGTGCGCCGGCGCACGGCGCGGTCCACGGCGCACGCGTGCGCCCCGTGGCCGTTGGATCTGAGATCCACGGCGCTGGGCTGGCCGTTTTGTTTAAGAGCCCCTGAGCTTTTATATTTTTGCAAGCCGGTCCTTCCACCTTAGAGAATTTTCACGGATAGGTCCCGATTTTTATATTTTAGCCCCCGGCCGCCCTAGATTCTTTATATAAAGGTCCTTTTTCATCATTTTAGCATTTAGCCCCTCTGTTTTATTTTATAATTATGTTTTAGCCCTGATTTTATTTATAAAAAGCCCTGTAAACTTAGTTTTCTTGCAGATAGGTCCCTGTAAACTGTTTTAATCATATCTTTCTCATTTTAAATCCGTTTTTAGCGTTCTATATACCGAAATGATCGTCTCGACGAGTAGAATCTTTTAAATAGCAAATTTACCAGTTTTATTACTGTTTGGTGTACTATTTTATTTATTGTTTGTTGTTCATGTTTGACTCGTAGATATCGTGCCTATTTCGTCTGAGCTCCCTGTCGGAGGTGATCAGGAAGAGCCTGTTTTCGAGGAGGATTTCACCCAGCTTGTAGAGGAAGGCAAGTGGCTTTCCCCCTCTGCATTATCTTTTTGGAACCTATGTCACTGCATGCTAAACAATGTTTACTATTCCTGTTGCTATGCATAAACCTGATGGGCAAACACCTAGTTAAGGACTTGACTAGATATTTTACCACTTTACCTTGATCAACCCTGTTTAAACACATGCTTGGGGTAGATAAATGCTTAGTTGGCTTTACATGAGTCTGGCTATGCTTTGTTTATGTTTTACATCTCAGTTTTGCTTATATAATGTGCTTGTGTTTAAAACAAGATAACTTGAAATATAAACGGAACATGGAGAACCACCCAAGACAACCGTACAACCACAGTCCACATGGCTCTGGCTAGGCCAAATAATTAGGAGAGTGGGTTAGCTGATAGCTCTTTTCCGAGAGGGGCACAGGGGCCGGAGTTGAAGGGGTATAGCCCGGTTCTTTTGGGGTAGCAGCCTTGGCTAAGGTGCTGACCATTAGGGAGGGTTATGGTCCGCTCCGCTGCTGTAACTGTTGCGGGCTGTTGGTTTCTCTTCTTTCCTTTGTAAAGGCTTCGTAGTGGACCCCTAGCCACTCACCTTGGAAGTGTTTAAGGGTCTAGCTAACCCTGGCAAGACGGGGAACACGAACTGTGGGTAAAGTGTACAACCTCTGCGCAGGTGTAAAGGCGATCGATCGGCCGTGCTCACGGTCATGAGCGGCTTGGACCCTCACATGATTAATAAACTTGAAGATTAATGCAAATCATGGGTTTGTGGTTTGGTTTGAGGTTTCTCTTAAGGTTAAGTGGGTTGGTATACACTTACACCTAGTAATTAGGTGCTTGCTAATAAAACTTGACCAACTTATAAAATGCTTACCACCGTGAACCATAGCCTATCCTTGATAGCCTTGCATTGTTTCCCCCACTTGCCGAGCACCAACCATAAGTGTGCTCACCCTTGCTTACCGCCGTTCGAGGAGAACATCGGAGGCGAGGACGAGTACCGGAGTGACTTCGAGGAGTTCTAGGGCATGCGGATCCCCCGGTCATCATGCCCGTGGAAGTCGGAGATGGAGCTGCTCGTCGCTTAGTTTTCGTTGTGTTCGGACCTTCGAGTCCACCTCTCTGGATGTAATAATGGATATCGTACTGGTTTAACTCTTGAACGATTTATTACTGCAATGGTATTACTCTCGTTTTGTCTATCATGTGTGTGTAAATTGATCCTGGCGCACATGTGAGATGCATTCGGTTTTCCTTGTAAAATCGGGTGTGACATCGGGCTTCGAGGCCTCAGGTTGGTAACCGCACCCTTCGAGGGTCAGGCTTTTCGAGCCTCACACTCGGGCCACTCGAGGGTCGTCCTTACTTGGTAAGGGACCGGGTCATTTATTGCCCACAGTCGCGTCCACAGTCGTGCATTGCGGGCGCGCCTTTTCAGGCGCCACGACCACTCGCGTAGTGGGCGACGTGGGCGGGCGGACGTGACGGCCCGCCGCGGCTCTTCGGTTGCCGCGCCGTAATGATCACGTGCGTGCGTGCGCCTGGACACTCCGGTCGGGGTGGGTCCCGCCCGTCAGTGACTGGGTCGTTCGCCTGTAGTTAATGCGCGCAGTGCGCGCGATTCAGGGAGCATGGCTCCATGGATCTATTATTCCGAGGGGAGGGCGAGGCGAGCTCTTTACCTCAAGACTTAGTGCCCGTCGTCATCGTCTCTCTCGCTTCTGTCCCAGAGCAGCGCACGCTCCTTCGTCTTCGCCTAGCACTTGCTTCGCGCCCCGCTCTTCTCCGCCGATCCGCATGGCTCCCCCACAGTCCATCACCGTTACTGACCCGCTACCGTGGCCGCGCTCGACGGCGACGAGGTTCGCCCCGAGCGAGCTGGTGACTGCCGGCCAGTTGGAGGCGAACGAGGACGGGCAGCCCTCGGTGTGGATTGACCCGCCGACGAGGGACCGGGAGCTCAACCCACCGTTCGGGTACGTCGTCAGCTTCATCCGCTTCCACGAGCGCGGCTTTGCGGCGCCAGCGAGCCACTTCTTGCGCGGGTTGTGCTTCCACTACGGCGTGGAGCTGCACAACTTCGCGCTGAACGCCATCTCGCAGGCGGCCACGTTCGTCGGCGTCTGCGAGGGATTCTTCGGGATCCCAGTGAACTGGGATCTCTGGGTCCACCTCTTCCGCGCGGAGCTGCACACCGTCACCATGCCGAAGCCGAAGGTGCGCCGCGCAATGCGCACCGGCGGCGTGACGATCGCGCTACGGGAGACACGCAGGGAGCTCTACATCCCCTGCATGATGACCTCCAACAACGTCGAGTGGGAGCGGGGGTGGTTCTATCTCCACAACGACGAGCCCAGCCTGCCGCCCTGGACCGGCAAGGTCGTGAGGGAGAAGGCCAATTCGTGGTGGCGCGGCGTGTCGCCTTCCTCTCGTCAAGACCAGCTGGACTCAGCCTTGAAGGCGCTGAAGGATCTGGCGGACGTCGGGCTGACCGCGGCCTCGGTTCTTGCCAACCTCCACCGCCGGCGGATCATTCCTCTCATGGAGAAGCGGCTCCGCGTCTTCGAGATGGAGGAGACGGCCGATCCCGTGGCGCTGGCGCAGTCGCGGCTGCTGCCCGATCTCCTCCCGCAGGAATATGCAGCCACTAGGGCGAGGCGTGCCGTCAACCTCATGGTCATCAGGAACGACGACGCCGCGCTCTGGTCGTTCGCCATGCTCCCCGAGGGCCCGCTGGTAAGTAGGGTTTCCGCCCCTCTTCGGTCTATTGATTCATGGAGCGTCGTCGTAATCTGGAGTTTCACTCGCCCTCTGCAGGTGATGGCCGTGAACATCGCACGGTCCGACCCGCCCACGCCCCGAGCCCCGAGCGCGTGCACGCGCGCGGCGGGCGGGAGCAAGAGCGGGCGGCGCGCAAGAAGGAGAAGAGGATCCGGTGACGGGAACGAGAGGAGTGAGGAGTCCCCGCCGCGCGAGCACCGGGACTCTCCTCCCCGGCGACTTCGGAGTGCTCGTCGTAGGACGAGGAGGAGGAGGAGGAGAGCGATGGGGACGGGCTCTCCCTGAGAGGTGGGAGCCTTTCCCCCCTCGCCCAGAGCCGTGGAGGCGGCGGGGAGGGAGACGGCGCCCGGGGCGGGCGCGGGAGCGCCCGCCGCCGGGGCCCCACGAAAGAGGCGACGTGCGCCAAGGAGGGGCGCGGGTGCGTCTTTGGGGGGGGTCGGCGGGGGGCGGGGTAGTGGCCACGCCGGCGGCGGCCACAACGTCCGCCGAGCCCCCGAGGAAGAGGAAGCGGCTACCGCTCCCCATAGCCGCGCCATTTAGGTGGGCGAGAGCTTAACTTTCTCGTCTTCGCGTTCGCAGGGTGGTGCCCACCGTGCCCCCCCTCGCACCTGCCAAGGTGCTGAGGTCGGACACGGCCGTCCCTACTAGGCGGCGCTCGTCGAGGGCATCGCGGGCGGCGGGAGCACGGCGGCGCTACGGAGCCGTAGCGAGAAGGTGGCGGCTACGGAGCCGCCGCGAGCGGTGATGGCCGCGGAGGCACAACGGGCGGCGACGGTCGCGGAGCCGCAGCGCGGCCGGCGACGGTAGCGAAGTCGCGGCAGGCGGCGATGGTCGGGCGGCAACCACGGTCGTGGCGGTCGGCCGCGCCGTCGGGCCCTTGCCGGCGCCCGCCACCGCCGGCGGCCGCGGGCGGAGGTGGTTGAGGTCCCGGACGACGACGTCCCGCCGCCTGGCTGGGACCAGTGGGCGAGTCTGCCTGCATCAGCCCCCGAGCCCCCGACGGGGGCGCTTATGGTCAGGGGAAACGACAGCGCAGCGCTGTGGGGCCCGACTGATGGTTTTGCCGCCTTGTCGTCGCACGCTGCTATCCCAACTCCGTGCGGACCCACGGCACGTCCGGAGCAGGAGTGGGAGCGTGCCGGCACGCCGTCGGCCCACTTCGTCGAGGCTCAGGCGGAGCAGGGGCTGTGGCAGGAGCTTCGTGATCACGGCGCTTCGCTCAATCGGGCGTTGAACGAGGCGCTGCGGATCCACAGCGGGCCTGCGTGGCGCGTCTTCCAGGTTAGTTGGATTTCGTCAAGTCTCGCCGTTCCTCCTCCTGCTCTCTTTCGTGTTCGTGCTTTTCCTGACTCCTGCTCTTCTCGCCTTGCTCGTTGGCGGCAGGATCTGGAGCGCCGGGCCCAGGAGAGATACGACACCCTTGACCGGCTCGACGCCGACCTTCACTGGTACTGGGGGCAGTTCGACGCCCTTGACTCCCTCGTCGAGGCCCTAAGGTCGCCAGACCGATGGCTGGCGTACAGGGCTGAGGCCCTGCTGGACCTGCCTCCGGAGCAAGACACCCAAGCCGCGGGAGATGCCTCCGCGGTTGAGAGGGTGAGGGAGGCGCTGGTGGAGCGAGACGACGCGCTGCGCAAGGCTCGCGAGGACCTGGCAGGGGCGCGCTCCGTCACGGCGGCGTGGGAGGCCGAGGTCGCCCTTGCCCGTGCCCGGCTCCAACGAGACCGCGCGGCCCTCGAGGGGGCGCGGGCCTGGTAGAGCCAGGCCGAGGAGAAGGCCAAGGAGGTGGAGGGGTTGAGGATGACCCTGGCGAGCAAGGCCGCCGCGCTCGCCGCAGCGGAGGAGCAGCTCCGTCAGGAAGGGGCCGTGCGCCAGCAGGCGGAGACCCAGCTCTAGCAAGAGCGGGCTGCTCTTGCCGAGGCCCGGGCCGTACTCGAGCGGAAGCGCTTGGCGCGGGAGGAGGCACTAGGTCAACTCCAGCAGGAGGGCACCGCTCTCGAGGGGGCGCAGGCCACTCTCAAGCAGTGGGAGGACGAGGTGTCGAGACTCAACGGGGAACTGGTCCAGATCAGGATTTCGCACGAAGATCTGCGCTAGTCCCTCGAGGAGCAGGAGGCCACGGTCCTTGACCTGCAGTGCCAGGCCGAGGAGGCGCGCAAATCCCTCGAGGGGGAGAAGAAGCAGGTCGAAGGTGAGTTTACTTTCGTCCACTTTTTCGTTTGTCGATTTGTCCTTTGGGGATTCGCTCCCAACTTTGTTTTTATTTGTTCGTGGCTTTTCAGGCCTGCGGACCGCCCTGGGGAACACGACCACCCAGGCTGAGGCCGTGCAGAGGGCCTACAACTCCTCTCAACAGGAGTTGGAGGAGCTGCGGGCCGCCGCCCTCGAGACCTGCCAAGGGATCGAGAAGGACGAGGCACAGGCCGGGAGCTCGCTGGCGAGCCACCTGCGCGCCCTCGGGGGGCATGTCTCCCAGCGCATGCGCCGTGCCCTCTATCATGGCGTCAGGAAGGCCTTCGGCGTGGTGGGGTCCCATTACCAGGTGGACTTCGAGGCCGTGTCCTCTGGCTACGTCGTCCCCGTCGTCGAGGATGAGGGGGCGATGAATCGCGCGGACGCGCTCGCCGCCCCTGCTGCTGACACGCTCGCCGCCCCTGCTGCTGACGCGCTCGCCGAGAACTTCATGGACTTCTTGTTCCCGGACGCTCCCGGTGCCGACAAGCCTCAAGCCTGAAGACCACCGGGCGTCAAGCCCTTTTTGTTTAAGTGTTAGCATTCGGGCCTCGTGGCCATGTAATGTAAAATTATTTACTTGAGACGTTTCTGTAAATATAAGTAAAGCTTTTTATTTCGCTTCGCACGCCGTTCCGCTGCTCTTTCCTTGACTTAGGCAAATCTGAGGTAGAGAGTTTCAATTTCACGAGTGGCCCGCTAGTCCAGAGGCAAGGGAGAAGGGACGTATCCTGCTGGAGGCGTAGGCTATCTCCGACTCGCGCATCTTTCCCGCTTGGCTGCCCGCGCTCTATCTGAACTTGCCCGACGCTTAGGTTGAGGCGTAGTTGGCGAACTTGCGAATTTTTGCGAAAAAATGGGACCATTTTTTCGGGGGGATGCCCCCCGTAGTAGCCCCCGAGGGTGACTTGGTTTTCTAGGGAAAGCCAAGTTGCCCTTTAACTTTATTAACTTGCTGATATTTACATCTAAACTGCCAACTGGGGTGTTGGGCATGTAATTTACAACAAATAACTTGGAAATCCTTGCTAAGGGTAGAAGCGACGTAGCTGCTGGATGTTCCAAGCGTTGGTGAGTTCTTCTCCATCTTCGTTGGCCAGCTTGTATGTGCCGGGCTTAAGCACCTTCACCACGATGTAGGGTCCTTCCCACGGGGGCGACAACTTGTGGCGGCCTCGATTGTCTTGGCGCAGCCTCAGGACCAGGTCCCCCTCGCTGAAGTCTCGGCGCCGTACCTTTCGAGCTTGGTAGCACCTTAGGGCTTCCCGGTATCTCGCGGAGTGCATCAGGGGCACGGTGCGGGCCTCGTCTAATTGGTCCAGTGAGTCCTCGCGGGCTCGCTGGTTGGCGCCCTCATCGTAGCTCCGAACCCTGGGCGATCCGTATTCCAAGTTTGTGGGGAGGATAGCCTCCGTGCCATAGACAAGGAAGAACAGGGTGAATCCGGTGGCCCTGCTTGGGGTGGTCCTGAGGCTCCACACAACCGCTGGCAGCTCTTGGAGCCATTTTCGACCGGACTTGTTCAGTCGGTCGAAAATCCTGGGCTTGAGGCCTTGTAGGATCATGCCGTTGGCGCGCTCCACCTGGCCGTTGGTTTGTGGATGCGCAACGGCTGCCCAGTTCATGCGGATGTGGAATTTGCCGCAGAACTCTAGGAACTTTCTGCACGTGAACTGGGACCCGTTGTCGGTGATGATGGAGTTGGGCACTGCAAAGAGGTAGACGATGTTGGTGAAGAACGTCACGGCCTGCTCCGCCCTGAAATTCGTGATGGGGCGCACCTTGACCCACTTGGAAAACTTATCGATGGTGACCAGTAGGTGGGTGTAGCCCCCGGGCGCTTTCCGTAAGGGCCTGACGATATCCAGCCCCTACACGGCGAAGGGCCATGTGACGGGTATGGTCTGCAGGACATGTGCAGGTAGGTTGGACTCGCGGGCGTAAAACTGGCATCCTTCGCAGGTGCGCACGATCTCGCTGGCATCAGCGACCGCGGTGGGCCAGTAGAAGCCCTGGCGGAACGCGTTGCCGACGAGGGTGCGTGGCGCCGCGTGGTGATCGCATACGCCCGTGTGGATGTCGCGGAGGAGCTCGCGCCTTGCGGGATGGGTATGCATCGCTGCAAGACGCCTGACGCGGCGCGTGGGTACAGCTCGCCGTCGACGAGGGCGAACGACTTGGCCATCCTGGCGATGCGCCTTGCCTCGAATCGATCCGAGGACAGCTCCCCTCGATCCATCCAAGCGATGTATTTGTCGCGCCAACCCCCCTCGCTGGGGGCTGGCTCTGTATCCATGGCCTTGGCCTCGTCGGCGCCATACCCTTTGAGCAGGGAGAGTACATACGCCTCGTTCGAGGGGTCCTCATCCATAGGCTCCACGCCTGTCGGACTCGAGGGACCCCCCGAGGGTTCTTCGTGGCTCGAGGGGCACGGCTCGAGTTTGACAGATGGCTGGGCAATGTCTCGCACAAAAACGTTCGGAGGAACGGTAATTCGTCCCGACGCGATTTTGGCGAGCTCGTCCGCCTCCTCGTTGTATCGGCGAGGTACGTGGTTGAGTTCTATGCCGTAGAACTTGTCTTCGAGGGCCCGCACGGCCTTGCAGTACGCCTCTGTTTTGTCGTCATGACAGCTCGCGCTCTTCATGACCTGGTCGATTACGAGCTGCGAGTCTCCCCTGACGTCGAGGCGCTTGATGCCCGTCTCAATGGCGATTTTGAGGCTACAAAGGAGGGCTTCGTACTCGGCCATGTGGCTTGACGCAGGGAAGTGGAGACGCACTGCGTATCTCATGTGCTCCCCAAGAGGTGAGACGAAAAGCAGGCCCGCGCCCGCCCCAGTCTTCATCACCGACCCATCGAAGTAGAGGGTCCAGCACTCAGCCTGGATTTGTGGCGTCGGCAACTGCGTGTCCGTCCACTCGGCGACGAAGTCCGCCAAGATCTGGGACTTAATCGCTTTGCGCGGCGCGTAAGCGACTGTCTCACCCATCAGCTCTACCGACCACTTGGCAATCCTGCCCGCTGCATTCGGGTTCCGGATAATCTCCCCTAGCAGAAAGGAGGAGACCACCATGACCGGGTGTGCCTCGAAGTAGTGGGGGAGCTTGCGCCGTGCAAGGATCACTGCGCAGAACAGCTTTTGGACCTGCGGATAACGCGCCTTTGTCTCGGACAGAACCTCGCTGATGTAATATACCGGCCGCTGGACTGGTAGGGCGTGCCCCTCCTTCGTGCGCTCTACTACGATGACGGCGCGCCGGCCACCGAGTGGTCGCAGCAGCGTAGAGATACAGAGGCTCCCCGTCCTGAGGCGGCGTAAGGATTGGGGCGTGGGCGAGCGTCGCCTTCAACTTATCAAGCGCCTCCTGGGCCTCGACGGTCCAGGAGAAGCACTCATGTTTCTTTAGGAGCCGGTAGAGGGGTAGGCCCTTTTCGCCGAGCCTTGAAATGAAGCGGCTCAAGGCGGCAAGGCACCCCAACACCTTCTGGACCCCCTTGAGGTCTCGAATTGGACCCATTCGCTCGAGGGCTGCAACCTTTTCGGAGTTCGCCTCGATGCCTCGCTGGGAGACAATGTATCCTAACAACATGCCTCCCGGCACGCCGAAGACACATTTTTCGGGGTTCAGTTTCACCTCGTTGGCCCGTAGGCAGTCGAATGCGATGCGGAGGTCGTGAACCAGGTCGTCCGCCTTCCTGGTCTTCATGACTATATCGTCTACGTATGCCTCATTGGTCCGCCTGATGTGATCCCCGAAAACGTGCAGCATACATCGCTGGTATGTAGCGCCCGCATTTCGGAGACCGAACGATAATGTCACGTAGCAATACATCCCGAACGGCGTGATGAACGAAGTCGCGAGCTGGTCGGACTCCTTCATTTTTATTTGGTGGTACCCGGAATAGGCGTCGAGGAAGCACAAGAGCTCACACCCTGCGGTCGAGTCAACGATTTGATTGATCCGTGGCAAAGGAAAAGGAACTTTAGGACATGCTTTATTTAAACTAGTATAGTCTACACACATCCGCCACTTCCCATTCTTTTTCTTAACTAAAATGGGGTTAGCTAGCCATGTAGGGTGGAACACTTCCTTGATGAACCCGGCCTCGAGGAGCTTCCGCAGCTCCACTCTGATCGCCCGGCGCCGCTCTTCGTCAAAGCGGCGCAGCCGTTGTTGCACAGCGCGGGAGTGAGGTAGGATGTTAAGGGAGTGCTCGGCGACCTCCCTCGGGATGCCTGGCATATCCGAGGGGCTCCACGCAAAGATGTCGGCGTTGGCACGGAGGAAGTCGACGAGCACCACTTCCTATTTCGGATCGAGGGTGGAACTGACCCTCAACGCCTTGCCCTCTGGGGCAGCAGGGTTGAGGGGCACCTCTTTGGTCTGCTCAGCAGCCTCGAAGCTGCCGACGTGTTTGGCGGTGGAGTCTAGGTCCTCGTTGACCAGCTTCTCCAATTTCGCCATGAGCGCTTCATCCAGCGCTAGAGCCTCCGCGTGCTCCACGCACTCGACGTCGCAGTCGAATGCGTGCACGATCGACGAGCCCACGGTGATGACACCCTCGGGCCCCGGCATCTCCATCTTGAGGTAGGTGTAGTTGGGGACAGACATGAACTTGGCGTAGCACGACCACCAAAGGATGGCGTGATACGTGCCCCTGAACCCCACCACCTCGAAGGTGAGCGTTTCCTTGCGGAAGTTGTTTTGCGTGCCGAACCAGATTGGCAGGTCGATCTGCCCGAGGGGCTGGAAGCGCTTGCCCGGCGCGACACCATGGAACGGCGTCGTGCTGGGCCGCAGCTGGTCCAACCTGATCCCCAATAGGCACAAAGTGTGCGCGTAGAGGATGTTGAGGCTGCTGCCTCCGTCCAATAGCACTTTTGAGAACCGCGTGTTCCCGATGACCGGGTTGACCACCAGCGGGTACTGACCCGGGTTGGGGATGCGGTTCGGGTGATCCTCGCGGCTGAAGGTGATGGCGTCCTCCGACCAGTCGAGGAAGGAGGGAGGCGCCTTCTCCACGGCGAGGACCTCGTGCTGCTCCCGCTTGCGCTGGCTGTTGGACATGTCCACGGTTGGTCCCCCGAAGATGAGGAAGACGTTCTCCACCGTTGGGAAGCCATCGACGTCGCCATCACCCCCTTCGTTCTTGGCCTCGTCCTCCTTCACGGTGGCGGGCTGTAGTACTTCTTGAGCATATCGCACTGCTCGAGGGTGTGGTTAACCGGCGTCTTGTGGTACGGACATGGCTTTTTCAGCATGTCGTCGAATACCCCAGGGCCTCGAGGGGCAGCTCGAGGGCCCCGTCGGGCTGCGTTAACAGCAAGGGCTTCGTCACCGTCGTCGTCGCGCCCCTGCTCGTGCGCCTCGCGGCGCGGCTTCTTCCCTTTCTTGCCCCACTTGTGCTGCCCTCCGCGTGCGCGTCGTCCACGCGCTTGCCTTTCTTCCCGTCGAAGATCGTCC
Organism: Cenchrus americanus; assembly: GCA_947561735.1. Taxonomy (NCBI): domain Eukaryota; kingdom Viridiplantae; phylum Streptophyta; class Magnoliopsida; order Poales; family Poaceae; genus Cenchrus; species Cenchrus americanus. The sequence continues at coordinate 21,872,890 of OX387241.1, read as the reverse complement.
CCACCGCTTCCTCGCCGAAGGCGAAGCTGGTGGCGATGTCGAACAGCTCGTTTGAGTCGACGGGCGGGCTGCGTCCAAGTTCGCGCACGAGGTCCCGGCAGGTGGTGCCCTTGAGGAAGGCGTGCACGATCTCAGACTGAGCCACGCTCGGGAGCTCTATGCAGCGCTTGGAGAAGCGCCGTATGAAGTCCCGGAGCGACTTGCCGGGCTTCTGGGTGCACGCGCGCAGGTCCCAGGAGTTTCCAGGGCACACGTAAGTTCCCTGGAAATTTCCCATGAAGGTGCAGACCAGATCATCCCAGTTGTGGATCTGGCTGGCCGGCAAATGCTCAAGCCACGTCCGCGCCGAGTTGGCGAGGTGCAACGGCAGGTTGCGGATGATGACTTCGTCGGTGGTGGCCCCGCCCAGTTGGCACGCCAGACGGTAGTCATTGAGCCATACACGGGGGTCCGTCTCCCCGTTGTACTTGTCGATCGACGTGGGCTGGCAGAAGCGCTGAGGAAGCTCGCCGTGCGGATCTCCCGGCTGAACACGCGGGTTCCGGAGGGCTCCGGCGTTGGCGAGTGATCCTTTCGGCTGTCATAGCCCCCCCGTCGTGGGTAGTAGCCTGCCGTCGCCCGCGTTTCCGTGTTGCCCGTTCACCGAGCGTTGATGACGTTGTGCGCGTCGCTGTCTTGGGCCTGCCCGCGTGTGTCAAGGATCCGTTCCCTGACCGGTGTGCGCCCTGGGTTGGCGGGGCGTTCCGCTGCGCCACCCGCATGTACTGATGGTTCGGGGCCTTGCACGCCCCCATCATCTCGCGCGCTCCCCTGCTGCCGGATGCTGGACGCTAAGGTTTCGGCCTGCTGAACGGCCGCCTGCTCGATGAGTGCCTGCGCCTCGCGGTGCAGGTTTCACGCCGCGGGCGTTGAGGGGGCGGGCATGGCCCGCAGCAGTGTTGCAGCGGCGATGAGCTTCTGGCTCGCTCGTGGGGGTGTGTTCGGGTTGTCGACGTCGAAGCTTACAGTCCCGGGTACAAGGCTATCTGGCATGCCCCACACAGTACACCCAGCCTCACACATGTACCCACCTCCCGGTTGCAAAGCAGCAGGTGATTACTCAAGAGTAGTAAGGAAGAGTTCACGCACCGTCTCTTTAAGGTACTAGGCTTACCGGTCCCATTCCCGAAAAGTGCTTAGTACGTTCAAAAGCTTAGCCCAGGAAAGCCATGGGACCGGAGCCCAAATCCCATGCTCTTACCACATGAGCAATCCATTTATAAAGATCTTATGATTCCAGCATAAGAACCTATTCTCGCGAGTGACGAACATCACTCGACTTCTACCGGGTCCTACAGCATACTAGTGATAGAGCATAGGTACCTAGGGATCATGCAACTAGGGTTTCAATTCAACTCCTGAAACGTAAATGCACAAACATAGCAAAGATAATTGTATAATTTTAAAAGACAGGGTTAATGATCCGGGGCTTGCCTTCGCTGTCAAGGTCGGCCTTGGGCCCTTCTGGACTTTGGTCCAGGTCTTGAGCTACGTCCACGTACTGCAGCTCTTCGTCAGCACCTTCGTCTCCTCCTTCCGGCACGAGCGTATATCTACGGTCGAGAAGATCTACACGAAGATGCAATGCAAGATTTACTTGATGATTTTTATTTTAATTAACTACAATCAATAAATGACAACCATGGGGTGCATAGTTGACCACATTCACCTAGATAAGAAATACATTCAGCATACTCTTCCAAAAAGGAACAATATGCGTCTCTTTATTGTTTATTCTTTTTGATAGTGACTGTGTACATATTTATGTAAATAAATTAATTTAAATTAAACAAACAGCAAGGGGTTGGTCTTTAACCTTGTTAGAATGATTTACATCCACACAAGGTCATCAAGGTGGGTTGGTGATTTCCCCATTTAATCGACTATTAAGCCTTAAATTGCTCCCATTGCTTTTGTTCATAAAATTAATTAATAAAATTCAGTGGAAGGGTTTATTAAGCACTAGTCACCTATAACAATCCACTGAACACACATGCATGCTTATGATAGCTAGGAAATTAATTTTATTGAAATTAACAAAAGCTAGCTAAAGAATAGGTTAATGCATACAAAAATAAATTCATCCAAATGATTCAATCTTTCTCACACATGTTATATGGTCCCAAACTAACCTAGGAATGCAGCATATACACCTAGAACTATTATGGATCTTTGATTTATGCAATTATAAAGAAAAACAAGCATATTTCAAGAATAAATATTTCTGACAATTATAAAATTGTGATTAATTCACAAAAGGTGCATTTTGGTATAAAAAGACAACATGTAGAAGTTGGTGACAAAAATCTAATTATTCTTAGCTATAAAAATCATTTGGACAAATTCTACATAAATAGAAAACAATTTACTTAAAATGATTTACAACATAACTTTGTGCATTTTTGGTACAGGAGCTAGTCAAGACGTAACACACAACATATGCAAAATTTAGCTACAGATAACTTACAGGTTTTGAGATATCATAGATCTAGGTGTTTCACATTTCTATTTTTCATGCAAAAATTATCAAGAAACAACCTAGAAAAGTTTAACAATAGTTGTAGTACATTTCATCAGGAGTTCAACAAAATTGTGATTGCATTTTTATGATTTTTCTATGATTTTCTATGGATTTTACAAGGATCAGCAAAGTGACTTTACTATTCAAGAAACTGCTTTTCACTAAGATCCCTGGAACTTTCTGCAGATTCACAACCATACCCTCAGTTCACATAATACACCCTGGAAAGAATAGATTTCTTGCAATGTCGCCCTTGGGGGTGGGGGCGGCGCGGCTGGCCGGAATTCCGGCGAGCCGCCGGCGCTCTCGGCCAGGGAAGGGGCGGAGGGGGACTAGGGGCTCACCAAGGGTTCGTTTGCGGCTAAAGAAAGGAGTGGGGCGGCTCCGGTGAAGGGGCTTGGCGGCGCCGACCGGCACCGGCCGCCGGACCGCTAGCTCCGCGTGCGCTCGACCGGGGCAAGGGAGGTAGCGGGACCGCCCGCTCCGGCGAGGGGCTAGAGGAGGGCCGGGCGGGTCGCACGGCCGCAAGCGGCGCGGAGGCGCGAGCTTCGACACCGGCGGCTCTGCGGCACACGGCGGCGGACAGGGAGGAGGCGGGCCGGCGGTGCTCAAGTGCGCGAGGTAAGGGTGACGGCCTTTTATAGGCGACGCGCGTGCTCGACGAAGGACGACGATTAAGCGGCCGTGGTACGACGCACAGTGAGGGGACACCGCGGAGGACCGGCGGTCCGAGCGGCGTGCGTCCGGTCGGTCCGCGCGTGCGGGGGACCGGCGCATGACGCGGCGCGAAACCCAAGGTGTCTCGGGGCGCGGAACATTGAGAAGGCGCGAGGCGGCCTTGGAAAGGCGCGCGTTGGGCGCGGACGCCGAGGTGGCGGGCGTGGGCGCGGGCGCGGCGCGCGAGCGGGCGGCTTGGCGCTGTCGCGCTCAGGCTCCAACGTTTCAGTGTGCCCCTGTTTGACCGTATTTTTCTCAAAATTTCTCAACTAAAGTGCACTAAGTGATGAATAGCAAAGTTGTAGATCTCACTACCCTCTACAACTTTTACAAAGGCTCTATAGTGTTTTTCTCAACAGATTTTGCACAAAATGCAGCCAAACTTTGAATGTCGTTCAGTTTAAGTGAACAGGAGCTGCTGTCGGTTGACCACGTTTTTCACCTTTTTCCCCTCAAAATTTGAAATGCGAATCTACATGAAAGTTGTGTCCCTCGACAAACTGGACAACTTTCATAGAGATTTTGAAGTGTTTACGTGAAATTTGGAGAACGCGGCAAAAGTTCCGGAGGACGTTCAAAGACATTAGGGTTTCAGAGGGGTTAGACCGTGCCTTTGACCAAGGGTTGACCACGAGTGTGTGTTTACTTGATCAAGAGGGTCATTAGGGTTTGTCCATGAGGTTTTCGAGGTGATGACCCAGGTTGACCTAGGTTTGACCAATGTCAGCAGGTTTGACTCGTCTGATTTGGTTATTAGCGTTAAATGACGCTAATTAAAAACCTGGGGCGTCACAGCAACCCTCAGTTGATTCAACCATGATTATTTACGAATCTTCACTCGAGCCCTTTGCCTTTTCAATGGAAAATAATCATGCGAATGTAACTCATGAACTTTATAAAAAAATTCTTTAATAAGAACGTATACATTTGACTGGCCGTAATTCTCATTAATTTTCGAAACTTTTGGCAAAACATCCCTTCATGGTGGAAACTAGGCCACAACTTATTGTTGTCTCGGGCCTTTCGGTGGGAATCCCTTTGACGGTGGGATTTAGGCCACAACTTGTTGTTGTCTCAAGCCTTTCGGTGGGAATCCCTTTGACGGTGGAATTTTAGGCTTTTACGAAGCCTTTGGCTATCACGAAGCCTTTTCACAAACTTTTCTTCTTTCACGATCGAATTTCGGCTATCGCGGAGCCTTTCACAAATTTTTCTTTCACACGATGGAATTCTGGCTATCACAAAGCCTTTCACATGAACTTTTCTTTTTCACGATGGAATTCTGGCTATCACGAATCCTTTCACACGAACTTTTCTTTTTCACGATGGAATTCCGGCTACCACGAATCCTTTCACATGATAAAATTCACAAAATGCACGATTTGGGGGAAGACTCTTTTCACATATATCACAAAGAGTATTTACACAGGACCCACCTCGTTAAAAACCTTGCCTCTTGATTTAGAGCCCCCTTTGCAAGGAAAAGAGTACGGTCCTCCTTATTGTAATGAAATTGCGGAAAAGAAAGCAAATGTTTTTGTTCGCGAAATCACTTATTCGTGACTCGGATTTTGTTTTTCTAGAATGTAAACTTGCGAATAAAATACTCTAAAGTAAATCTATCTAACTCTGGAATTGTCAAGGGCAGTACCTTTTCAGGCTGTCAGCATTCCACGAATATGGTAACTCTTCGCTAGTGTGTTCTAGCAAACGAAAAGCCCCTTGCATGTCTGTTTCTTTTGCTATGTATGGCCCTTCCCAAGATTCATGAAGTTTCCCAGGGTTATCCCAGTTCTTCTTTCTTTTCAAGTCCAAATCGCCGGTTTTGATGTCTTTTCTAACCACTTTCTTGTCCTTCCATGCCTTGGTTTCCTTTTGGTACTTCTCGATGTTCTCAGCAGCTTCAAGAATTGTTAGCTCAATCATGTGTTTATCTACTTTCTGGTCAACCTCTTTGATTTCTTTTGCTTTCAACACTCTCATGCTTTCATTCTTGATTTCCTCTGGTGTCATTGCTTCAGTGCTGAAGAGTAAGCGGAAAGGCGTGGAACCTGTCGCTCTTGACACAATGGTGTTGTGGGACCAGATTACTCTTGGCAATTCATCAACCCATTTGCCATTCTTCTGATCAAATAAGCACTTCTTGATTCCTGAGAATATTAGCCCATTTGCCCTTTCAACTGCTCCGTTAGACTGCGGATGATACACTGATGAGAATTTCGCATGAGTGCCCAAGGACTTCAATATTCTTTGAAAGTGTAACAGTGGAATTGTTTCCCATTGTCAACCGTCAGTTCTCTCGGAACTCCAAATCTGCAGATTATGTTTTGCCAGAAGAACTTCTGAATTGTTGGTGCCTTGATGTTCGCGAGTGGTTTTGCTTCTACCCATTTCGTGAAATAGTCCACAGCGATAGCTGCGAATCTGCAGATTCCTTGAGCTGTTGGTAGTGGTCCAACTAGATCCATTCCCCACTTTTGCAAGGGCCATGATGGTGGAATTAGATGGACTGGCATGGAAGGTAGGTTTTGTTGATTCGCCGTTTTTTGGCATGCTTCACATTCTCGAACTAATGTTTTCACATCTATGTTTATGGTAGGCCAATAGAATCCTTGCTTTATTGTCTTGCCTGCTAGAGCCCTAGTGCCTTTGTGTGCACTGCAGAATCCATTGAGGATCTCCTTGAGAAGTTCAAGACCTTTTTCGGAGGTGATGCACCTCAGCCATGGCTCTGTAACCCCCGATTTGTACAGCTCTCCATTGACTATCACATAGCCCCTTGCCCTTTGCCTCAATCTTTGTTCCTGCAATTCATCTTGCGGTTCGTAATGACCTCTCAAGTATGCCATGATTTCTGCTCTCCAATCAGGTGTTTCCACAATACTCACAATTCTTGCCTTTTCTTCCTTAATGGACGGTTCTTTGATGATTTCGAAGAACACATCTGGAGGCATTTCTTGATTTCTTAACCCTTGAAATGCCTTTCCATTTCCCTGACCTTTTCAAGATACTTAATCAAAACAGGGTTTTTGCTTCGCTCTCTTTCTCAATGTGTTCTTGGATAACTGTTGAATCTGTCCTGGTGATAAAGTTTTGCTGGCCAAGAGCTTTCATTTTTCTCAATGCCAAGAGTAAGGCTTCATACTCCGTTGTGTTGTTCGTCAAATGTTCCTCTTTCGCGAAAATGAGTCGGGCTGCATATCTTATCACAACCCCTGTTGGAGATGTTACGATCGCTGAAATTCCAACTCCCTTGTGAGACCAAGCTCCGTCACACTGTACTATCCAAGGTATAGGAATTTCTTCACCAAAGTTATGTGTCGGTGAAGTCCAATCTATGACAAAATCTGCTAGGACTTGCGATTTTATCGCGCTTCTTCTCTCGAAATCTATGATATATTCTGAGAGTTCAGCGCCCCATTTGATGATTCGGGTGGATGCTTCTTTATTTGCGAACAAATCGTTTAGTGGTTGATTTGTGATGACTCTTATTCTGTGACCCTCGAAGTAGTGTCTTAGCTTCCTCGCAGCCATGACGACTGCATAAGCTATTTTATCGAGCTCATAATAGAAGATTTTTGAGACTGAGAGAGCTTCTGAAAAAATACACTGGGATCTGCTTGAATTTTCTTTCTTCTTATTTCTCTTGCACTAGCACAACACTTATTTGAAGGACCGATACGGCGAACCAGAGGGGGGGGAGTGAATGGGAGCCGATAAAAATTCTTCTCGAAGGAGATGGAAACTCCAACAAGATGAACACGGCTTCCAACACACGTCTCCGACTCACTACCCAAATTGGCCAAGCCCACGTAGCCACTGGAGTGCCATTGGACCTAGGAACCAACACACAACCTTCCGACCCAAGAACGCAGCGGAACACCAAACCTCGACTCCACCGACCAACACCAGTCGGACCGTGTTGTAGTCGTACTCATCGGCGTCGTCATAGCCTTGGAATCCTCCATCTTGAACTTCCGCACAATGTCCTTGGTGTACTTAGCTTGGTGCACAAATGTTCTTTCCTTTGATTGCTTGATTTGTAGCCCGAGGAAGAACTGCAACTCGCCCATCATGCTCATCTCAAATTCCCTGCTCATATCCTCTGCAAACCTTGCAACAAGAGAGTTAGACGATCCACCAAAGACAATATCATCCACGTACACCTGCACAATCAGGATGTCTCCGCCCCTGCCTCGGTAAAAACAAGGTCTGATCGACCTTCCCCATCTCAAAACCTCTCTCAAACAAGAACCCCCTCAACCTTCCATACCAAGATCTAGGCGCCCGCTTCAACCCATACAAGACCTTCCTCAACTTGTACACCGGTGGGGGTACTTCTCACTCTCAAACCCCGGAGGTTGCCTCACATACACTTCTTCCTCCAACACACCATTCAGGAAAGCACTCTTCACATCCATTTGGTGCAACTTGAACCCTTTAGCCACGGAAAAGGCTAGAAGGATCCTAATCGCCTCCAAATGGGCTACGGGAGCAAAGGTCTCCTCGTATTCGATCCCCTCCTTCTGACTGAACCCCTGAGCAACAAGTCTTGACTTGTTTCTCACAACCTTACCTTTCTCTCCCTCTTTGTTCTTCCACACCCACTTTGTACCAATCGGCTTACACCCTAGGGGAGGGTCAACCAACTCCCAAACCTGATTTCTCTCAAAGTTCTCCAACTCCTCATGCATCGAATTAACCCAATTGTGATCAGATAGTGCGTGTCCAATGTCTTTGGGCTCAAAAGTAGCAACAAATGCAGCATGAGCGAAATGAGAGTTGTTCCGAACCCTCGACCGTGTAGTGCGTTCATCCATGTCGCCGATGATCCTCGAAGCTGGGTGATCCACTTGTACTCGCTGGGGAGGTTCTCGCCTCGATGCTACCTCCCCCTCAACATCAGCTTCTCCTCGTTCTTGATTTGTCGTCGTAGGTGTAGGAGAGGGTCCGTCCATCACCGTAGTCGAAGTAGTGGGTACATGCATGTTCAGCCGGGGGCACCACACCGCCATCTTCATCATCTCCATGTTCATGATCCTCCTCCTGAAAGATCTCCTCGCCAAGCTCATCATCACCTGCACACTCAAAGACAAGCTGACTACGTGGCTCTGTCTCGTCGAAGGTTACCTCGCAAGTCTCCACGATTTGGTTAGTTTCAAGATTGAGCACACGATATGCTCTAGAATGAGATGCATAACCAAAGAAAATGCCATCGACGGACCTAGCCTCAAACTTATCCAACTTCCGCCCTTCTTCGAATAAAACACTTGCAACCAAAGACATGGAAGTGACTCACCTTGGGTGTGCGACCATGGATCAACTCATAGCATGTTTTCTTCTTGTGCACTCTGAGGTAGATCCTGTTTGACACATAGCACACGGTATTCACCGCCTGAGCCCAATACCTTCTCGGAGTCCTATGCTCATCAAGCATCATCCGAGCCATCTCGCACAAAGTCCTGTTCTTCCTTTCCACAACACCATTCTGGGGAGGCGTATACAGACTCGAAAACTGGTGTTCAAGACCCAAGTCATGGCAAAAGGTTTCAAAACGAGAGTTTCTGAATTCCGAGCCATTATCACTACAGATTGCTCAAATGGCATCTCCGTGCCTCTCGTTCCTCAACCTCAAGACTAGATCTCGAACAAAACCAAACGTCTCCCCCTTATCCTCGAGAAAGAACACCCATGCATACTGAGAGTAGTCGTCCACCACAACAAGGACCTACCACTTCCCACCCGCAGATCGCACACGAGCTGGGCCAACAAGGTCCATATGGAGCAGCTCGCATGGACGCTCAGTCATCACATCGGTGAGAGGCGGGTGAGAAGAGGCTACCATCTTGGCATGCCTACACGGCGCACAAACGAACTCTTTCTCAAGCCTCAACCGTGGCAATCCTCGGACCAAATTGAGTTTAATCAAGCGACACAAAAGGTCAAAGCTCAAGTGACCCAACTTCCTATGCCACTTCCGCAACTCACTCGAAGAACCGGCCAAGAAACAACGCTCCACACCCGAAGACTGAGAAAAATCAGCACGAAACACCTGACCCTCGGGAACGACCATACAAACAAGGTCCCCTCGAGAGTCCAAAATCCGAGAACCACACGGTCGAAACAACACCTCAAAACCCTCATCCAACAACCGGGACACGAGAAAGCGGATTGTACCCCGGCGATTGAACAAGAGCAACACGCCCGAGAGTGATCTTGTCACTCACCTTAATCTCACCTTCGAAAGCACACGCCCGCCCATTGTCCCCAAAAGTGATGTACCTCTTTGTCATCACCGGGATGAGACTTGAGAACCACCCCCGTCTCCGAGGACCATGTGTGGTTCGAGGACCGGTGGATGGTCGCTTTCTTGTGTGATGAGTGATTGACAACGTTGTGTGGACCGATTCTTGGCTAAGTATTGCGGGGTGCAGAGTTGCGGCTTGACTCGTGTTGGTGCGGGTGAAGAACAAGCGCGAAAGGTCGTTGCGGTGAGGCCTCCGAGTGTGGAGAAGACAAGTAGGCTTTGTTCGAGGGACCGGTGGCCGGCGGGGGTCAAGTGCGGGCCGCATGGTGGCATGAACAACAAGATGAAGTCGTGGACGGTTTCTTGGTAGAGCCTCAAAACCAAGGTCGAGCCGGGACTACGTGGGAGCCGAGTCATGAGTGGAGATTGGCGCGAGGCTACACCGAGTTCGCGGGGTTTGCGGTGGTTCACCGAAAACCACCGGGTTACTCGGTTGAGCCACAAAACCGAGGCCGAAGACTCGACGAGGAGGTGCGGCCACCCGGGGCCGGTTCAACCGCCCGGAGGGGCGGTCGGACCGCCCGGGGCCGGTCGGCTTCCGGGGGCGGCCTAACCGCCCGGGTGGGGGCGGTCCGACCGCCACGGCCGCCGGCGCCGAGAAGCTTCGAAGCGAGAGGACACGCGTCGGGATCGCAAGGCTTGCGTCGAGGCTACGCGAGGTGCGGTCGCCGGGCATCCGTCCGATGGTGAAGACATCAAGAATTCCAAATCCGCCCTTGAGGGGCATGTATCCCTAGTTATTAGTGAAGGGTAGTTTAGTCTTTTGGGTGCCTCCATATATAATCATTAGAGGGGTGGATGGCAGCCAACTCTTGGAACCCTAGCTCATTTGGTTTTTCCATTTTCGTTCTCTATTTGCCCTAGGTTTTTAGAAGGCTAGTTTGAGAGCTTCATGTGAGATCTAGAGAGAGGGATGGATGTTTGGGTGGCAAACTAGACCTTGTACGAACCATTCATGGCATGTATAGAAGGTTCGGCATTGTTCTTCATGGTGGTTTTCCCGTCTCTTTTGTGTTGACTTTCGGAGCTCTTTTTGGCGGAGTTTTGAGGACGATTTCTTGGGGTTTTTGGTGGGTGTCACGTATGAGGTTCTTGTGCCTCTTTGATTGGTGACTTTGCCCCCAAATCCCCTTTGAATCGGACTCGATTTGGTGGTTTCTCGAGTTGGGCGAGTTCTTGACCTAGAGAAGCGATTTCTTCGATTCCTCTTGATTGTGAGCGTTTCGGGTCGATTCCTTTGAGGTAGAGGTTGCCCAGGAGGTAACCCGACTATCCCCGAAGTCCGGCTGCAATCCGTGGAGTGATTCGGGAGATCGGGCGCGAGGAAGTTGAGGTTTGACCCGCGGGTTCGTTTTTTCGGAAGGGGCGGTCTAACCGCCTGACGGGGGCGGTCTAACCGCCGGGGTGTTTCCGGGTCAAAGTTCCGTTTCGCCGGATTTTCCTCTCGTGAGTTTGTTCGCCTTGATCGGGGGAGTGTCCGTGTGAAATTTGGGGTCGTTCTCGTGCGGTTTGCTAGGTGTTCTTGGTTGGAGCTCGTTGCCGGGTACGGGAGGTTAGACCGCCCCGGGTAGCCGGTCTAACCGCCCCTAGGCCCTTGGGTGAAGTTTTGGTTTTCGCCAAGATTTTCCGGTAGCTAGCATGGCCTTGACCGGAGATCTCCGTTGGTGAAACCGTGGTGTGTTTTGGTGCTCGGAAGAGGCGCTTCGGAGGATTTCTTGGTTGCCGTGTGGAGGCGGTCTAACCGCCCCCTATACCCGGTCTAACCGCCCCCTCCGGTTAGCCGGCTTTCGAGTTGTTTCCGTCGGTCTTTGCGTGTGTGTTGTGGTTGCTCGGTATTGTTTGTTCCTAGGACCGGTAGCACTCCGGTGGCTACGGGATTTTGGCAAACGGGAGGTACAAGTGCGGAGCGTGTGATTTCGGGGGTTCGACCGGCTAGTTCGTCTTGTCGGAGTTTTAATCTCCCCTCGAGAAGAATTTTTATCGGATCCCATTCACTCCCCCCCCTCTCGGTCGCCTTATCGGTCCTTCGGTCTCCGGTCATATACCTCGAGCAACCGGAGTTAATCAACCAAATGTTCTTCAAGTCTCCCACCCGAAATTCAAAAATGAGCATGTGAGCGAACAAACGACTCAAGATCAGGGGTTAGTACCAAAAGAGTAAAACCAGTGCCGAGCCATTTGCTCGAAAGTGGGGTTAGCACAAATCAAACCATCTCTCCTACCAAAGCTACCTCCACGAACACCACCACGGTAACCACCCTGAGGAAACCACCCCTCTCTGCCTGGAGGAGGACCAAAACCACGAAAGAAAGCCACGTGGACCGTCCCTCCTCTCCTTCTCAAAGATACGACTCCTCCCATCCCCGTAGTGAACTCGAGGGGGAGAATGTCTAGCAACCCGACCACCCGCAAACTCTCCATCCCAACCACCGTAACCACGACCTCCGGAAACAACCCTCGCACTCCGTACGAGCACGAAACCCAAGCTCGCTCGTCCAAGCTCGCACCGGTCCGACTAGGGGCGCGGCCACACCGTCCGACCGGTGTGACTCCGGGAAGCAAGCACCTCCAACAGCCTTCCGCTCTCCCCAAGCCCGAACTGTCCTCACACTCACCTTGGCCCTAGGCATCTGCACACGAGGCTCGAGTACACCATTGGAAGGGTGGTACTTGTCCTTGTTCACCCACTCCTTTGCCATCCTCTCCTCTCGCTTCCTCTAGAAGCAAAACTCATCCTTATGGCCATCTCTCCCACAATAGCCACAATGGAACCTCACAAGCTTAGGCTTAGGCTTGAGTTGTGGCTGCTCACTTGGTTTCTCTCCACTCAACTCCTCCACCGGTTTCCCTTCACTAGCCTTCCCACTTTCCTTCCCAAAGAACACTTTCCCCGAAGTGCTCACAAACTGGATAGGCTTTTGGAGATCATTTGTGGGTGTAGGAAACACGGGTGAAGCTGGGGTTGTGTCTAGTCGGTTCCTAAGATGGTTAGGTTTTGGGGGGAAATCATTTTTGTGGTGTGTTTTTGGTGGCTCTGGGATATTCTCTCTACTTCCCTCACCAACCTTGTTTGCCCCAAGTCCCTCACCATCCTGCCTCTTAAATGCCTCGATCATCATCCTCAACTGAGGCTCATGACCAGACAACCAACCCATCAACTTTCTCAGCTCATCATTCTCATCCTGCAAACGATCAACATAATGTGCAAGTTCCAAATTTTTCAAAGCATGCATTTCACAGGTAGAGCATGATGTAGGCATGGGTTCTTTCAGCTTAGCCTCAAGAGAACTAGTGTAAGCATGCATCTCATCAATCTTAGCATGCAAAACAGGGCAAGAAGTGAAAGCACATAGCAAAGCAGATCTAGATTTACGTTCAGCCACTTCAACCCTAAGCACATCTAGTTCCTTGCACTTGGAGGCATGCTTTTCCTTAAACAAAGCAAGATCAGCAAGAAAGATGGAGCAATCAACACAATCAACCTCATCAGAAACAACAGGGCTAGCCTTAAGGGAATCAATCTCAAGCTTGCTATCAAGCACCTGTGTTTCTAGCTCAGCCACTCTAGTCCTAGCATCCTCGAGTGAAGCCCTAAGCTCTTTTCTCATTTTCTTGGCCTCTCTAAGCATGTCATCACGGTTATCAAGCAAAGAGCCAAGCCTCTCATTCTCCTGGCGCAAGAAGGGAAGTTCATCACGCACCTCGTCGTCGGAATCAGAGTCTGAGTCGCTCTGTGTGCTCTTCTTGCTACCGGAGCTCAGCGCCATGGTGCAGAAGCCGTCTCTCGCAAAGCAGCTCAGCCCGCTCAGGTTCTTGGACGACTTCCTGCCCTTACGACGATCATCTTCATCTTCACTTCTCGAGCTCGAGGTGGAGTACGCGGAACTGGAGTCGACGTCGCTCGCTCCAACCATCGCTCGGGCCTTGCCTCGGCTCTCCTTCTTCCTCGATCGTCGCTCATCCTTGTACTTGTTCTTGTGCTTGCTCTTGTGGTCGCGCCTCGACCGGTACTTGCCATCCATTCTCGACTTTTGCTTGTAGCCGTCCTTGTTCTCGACCTTCTCCGGGCAGTCGGCGACGAAGTGTTCCGGCTTGCCGCACTGAAAGCATGTCCTCGTGTTCCTCCTCATGTTCACCCAGTTCTCGTGCAGCCCCTCGAACCTCCTCGTCAGGAGCGCCAGCTCGTCCTCTCCAAGCACGTCGAACTCCTCATCTGGCATAGACATCAAGGAGGACAAAGAGAACATCCTGGTGGATGGGTTAGTGTTAGCCTTTCCTTTTGAACCACCAACGAGAGAAAGACTATGGGAATCAGTCGGACCCTCGAGCTTGGCAGTCATGCCCCTATCCACCTCAGTCGACTTGAGCTTCGAGAACAACTCGTTCACCGTCAGAGTGTCATACTTCTCTGACTCCACAATGGCCTCGAACTTTCCGCCCCAAATGGTACGATTCAAAGAGTGTAAGAGCTTGACCGCTCTATCATGATCATCGTACGGGAGCACGTCCACATTGGCCCTCATGTTGTTCACAACCACCGTGAACCTCTGAAACAAGGCATCGATGGACTCACCAGGGAGATGAGTGAAGTTCTCGTACTCTCTCTGGTAGGTCGCATACATCCGTGCCTGAACCTGGGCATTCCCAACATGAGCCTCCTTTAGCACCATCCAAATTCTACAAGCCAAGTGCTCGATGTGCACCTGATCGAACTCAGGCTGACACGAAGCACGAAACAAGTAGTCGACCGCCTTATTGTTGGCGTCGAATATGTCCCACGATCCTGGAGCAAGGAAGTCCATCGGCTGGACATAGCCTGTGTCCACCGTGACATCCCAAAGGATCGGACCCTTTCCGCGGAGGAACGCACCCATCCGCTTACTCCACATCTGGTAGTTCTTGCCATTGAAGTGTGGAGGACCCGAACCCCATTCCTGGTACGCCATCCTTGGATCTTAGACTGGTTAGAGTCAATAAAGACCCGAACCAGCTCTGATACCACTTGAAGGACCGAAACGGCGAACCAGAGAGGGGGGAGTGAATAGGAGCCGATAAAAATTCTTCTCGAAGGAGATGAAAACTCCAACAAGAAGAACATGGCTTCCAACACACGTCTCCGACTCACTACCCAAATTGGCCAAGCCCACGTAGCCACTGGAGTGCCACTGGACCTAGGAACCAACACGCAACCTTCCGACCCGAGAACGCAGTGGAACACCAAACCTCGAGTCTACAGACCAACACCGGTCAGATCGGTGAGCACCACTGGTCAGACTGGTCCCTGCTGGTGAGAGTTGGCAAGTTCCATTAAGTGGCTTCACACCGGTCAGGCCGGTGAGACACACCGGTCAGACCGGTCCAAGCCTGAAAGCCCCCAAATCACCAAACAGGCTTACCGACCTCCAAACTGACCCAAACTCGAAATAGCTGCAACACAGGACAACAGCGAACACACCCAGATGTTCACCCGAGCAAAAACCCACCAAGGGTTGCACCAGTCAGACCAGTCAAGAGCACCGGTCAGACCGGTGTAGCCTGGGCAGCTCGGGATGAACAGCACCCGCGGTCAACTCCCCCAAATCCAAATCTCGATCTCCCGAATCGCTCCACAGACTTGAACAAGACTTTGGGGATAATAGGAACACCTCATGAGGAGTCCATAGCCAAGTTTAATCCCACCAAAACTTGTCCGAAAAGGAGGAATCGAAGAAATCCCGCCAAGAACACCTCTAACCCTATAACTCGGAAAACCCAAAACCGAGCCCCTTTACTCACGGATTTGGGAGGGGAATTATAGCCCAAAGAACCACGAAGGGTTCCCACAAATTCCCCCATCAAATCCCCAAGAGAAAGGTCCCGAAAACAACCCAAGAAAAACACCAAGAAAGGGCTCCAAAAATCACCACCAAGAACAACCGGGAACAACACAACAAGGCCTTGAGGAACCATGTCGAATCATCTATACATGCCACAAAGGTTCATACAAGGTCTAGCTTGCCGCCCGATCATCCAACCCTCTCACAAGATCTCACCATGAAGCTCTCAAGCTCGTCCTATGGAAATCCTAAGGAAAGTAGGAAGTGAAAATAGGAAAGCAAATGAACTAGGGTTTCAAGGCTTGGCTGCCATCCTCTCACCTCTTGGGTTATATGGAGGCAACCTAAAGTCAAAAATACCCTTTCCTAATAACTAAGGATACAAGCCCCTCAAGGGCGGTTTTGGAAATCTTCAAGCTTTCTCCATCGGACGGATGCCTGGCGACTGCAACCTGCTTAGCCTCGACGCAAGCCTTGCGATCCCGACGCGTGTCCTCCGCTTCAAAAACTCCGGATCGCGTCGTCGCACACCGGTCGGACGGTGCTCCTCACCGGTCGAGCCCGGTACCCACCGGTCGACCGGCCGCGCGGCCTCGTTGCGGCTCCGTCTTCGGTTCTTCGGTCTTGGCTTTGTGGATCAACCAAGGAACCCGGTGGTTTTCCGGTGAACCACCGTAAACCCCGCGGTCGGTGTAGCCTCCGCCAATCTTCACTCATGACTCGGCTCCCACGTAGTCCCGGCTCGACCTTGGTTTTCAGGCTCAACCAAGAAACCGCTCCTGACTTCATCTTGCTGTTCATGCCACCATGTGGCCGCACTTGACCCCGCTGGCGACCGGGTCCCTCGAACGAAGCCTACTTGTCTTCTCCACACCTGGAGGCCTCACCGGCGACGACCTTTCGCGCTTATTCTTCACCTGCACCAACACCAGTCAAGCCGCAACCTGCACCTGCTATACTTGGCCAAGAATCAGTCCACACAACATTGTCAATCACTCATCAAACAAGGAAGTGACCATCCACCGGTCCTCGAACCACACATGGTCCTCAAATCCCCAATAGAAAGGTCCCGAAAACAACCCAAAGAAATCACCAAGAGAGGGCTCCGAAAATCACCACCAAGAACAACCGGGAACAACACATCCAAACCTTGAGGAACCACGCTGAATCATCTATACATGCCACAAAAGTTCATACAACGTCTAGCTTGCTGCCCGATCATCCAACCCTCTCAACAAGATCTCACCATGAAGCTCTCAAGCTAGTCCTATGGAAATCCTAAGAAAATAGCAAGGGAAAATAGGAAAGCAAATGAACTAGGGTTCCAAGGCTTGGCTGCCATCCTCTCACCTCTTGGGTTATATGGAGGCAACCGAAAGTCTAAAATACCCTTCTCTAACAACTAAGGATACAAGCCCCTCAAGGGCGGTTTTGGAAGACTTGAAGCTTTCTCCATCGGACGGATGCCCGGCGACCGCAACCTCGCTTAGCCTCGATGCAAGCCTTGCGATCCCGACGCGTGTCCTCCGCTTCAAAGAATCCGGACCGCGTCGTCGCACATCGGTCGGACCGGTGCTCCTCACCGGTCGGACCGTCGACCCGTTGACGGTGAAAATCCGTCAACCTAGCCATGAGTTTACCTTCGGTGTTGGCATGAATTTTATACCTTATCCATTGGTACTAACCCCCGTGGTATAACAAGTTCACATGTACATGTCGTTTTTGGAGTTTAATGTTTATGCGGGGATTTAGTGTTGAATGCAAGACTTTCGGGATAAGTTCATCAAGCACCTCATGACAAGACTTTGAAGCCCCGAACAAGTCATGCAATGAAGTAAAATTAACTCCAAGAAGCCGGGGGACTTGATCCGAGAAGACGACATACTCCGGGGACACGACCGGAAAAGTCTCGAATCTTCCAAGACAAGGAGTTGAGTCCAATTCGGAGAGAAACCGACGACATGGACCCATATGCGAAGGGGGAAACATCCGGGAAGCAAGGGAACCGACCTCGGGCAAAGGAGCCCGCGGGGCCGGGCCTAAATGGGCCCGGGCGGCCCGGGCCCGATCCGGTCGGCCCCGAGCCCATTTAGGGCCCAAATCCGACGCCCTTTGCCCTAGCCGCCAATCGGGCTATTTATAGTCCCCCGACCGAGAGCCACGCGAGAGAAGATTTCGTCTTCGGCCGCCGAGAAGCGAGAGAAGAGAGGGACACCATCTAGGAGAGGAGAGGGTCGAGCTAGTTGACTAGGGTTTCCCTAGCCGACGTGGGAACCTTGCAAGGAAGACCACGTCGGAGTTCCGGGAGCTAGAAGCAAGATCAAGGAAGGATCCCGGTGGTGATCTTGTGTATGTATCATTGTTATAGTTGAATTATCAAGTTGAATCTTTTCTCAGCGATCAAGTGTTTCCTCGAAGATTTCGTTTTTCGATCGGCTTTGCTTATTCCAATTCTATTCTCGAGATAGATTACATAGGGTGTTCTTGTAGCCGCGGTGGCTAGAGGTACACGCGGATCCTCCGAAAGAATCTCGACTTGTCTTTTGACTCGCCCTAAGCTCCCCGCATGAATAGGGATACGTTGTGACGAACGGGGGTCTCGAAAGGCGGATGTTTTCGGATTAGGACGGGAAACCACGATTTAAAGAGGCTTTTATTAAGATTCGATTTGCTACTTCTTCTTTTGCTTGGAACTTCAACAAAAGGCTTATCCCGATCCCTCTAGATCGGTTTATCTACCCAATCTTACTTTGTTTTCTCCGGTTTTTAGTAGATTAGATCTGTTTTGTTTCTTTTACTTAGATGCATTAGGTCTTTTATCGATTATTGAAGATTACTTGGCTTTAATAGATTAAGTCTTGCGTCACACATTTGTTCCACGGATTCGATACCTTGGGTTCACCACTCGAGGGAAGAAGGGTCCCTTGACTACGACGGGAGACTTGTACGCTTGCGAGTCACGAACGAACTTTGATACAATTATTAACCGTCAACAAGCCCCTTTTTCTGGCGCCGTTGCCGGGGAACAAGTGATCAAGATTTGATTTTTTATTGCTTTTTTTTGTAATTTTCAGTACTGATTTTGTTTTATTTTTGCATCTATTAAGCTTCGATCATCCTCAAAATACATCTAATCTAGTTTGTCTAACTCTAGTCTTTATAGATTTGTTTTGTTTTCTAGTTTTTTTTGCATACTTTGTTTATTGCTAACCCTAACAGGAGATGGACGGCTACCTCTCCAACAAACCCAATAATTTTGTGGATGATCCAGAAAAACTTTACAGGCTAAGGAGACGCGAAGCACATCAAGCTAAAAAGCCGGATTTTGTAGATTCGGAGTCGGAAGACGAAGGATCGCGAGAATCTCGGGAGAATTCACCACCTCAAAGTCCGCGGGAGAATCGACTTCCACCAATGGGTGACCAACCACCGGAAGAACGCAAGATTGGGGAGCTATGCACCCCAGACATCATCGACCTACCAATCTTGAACCTCGAGGAGATTGGAAGACCGTTCGAGATCAAGACCTCAACCATCCGCATGGTGCAACATTCACCCTTCACCGGCAAAGAGGATCCGAACCTTCACCTCCAAGCATTCATTCAACTATGTCAGACTTTCAACATGGATGGGGTGACTCAAGATCAAATGAGGGCAAGGCTTTTTCCGTTTTCACTACTCGGAAAGGCTTTGCAATGGTTCCACTCTCAACCGGCGGAGACGGTGCAAAATTGGAACACGTTGATGAAGGCTTTCATGAAGGAATACTACTCACCGGGTAAAACTCAAAGCTTGCGTAATAAGATTGCCACCTTTGTTCAATATCCTACGAAACTATCTCGGAGGCATTCGAGCGCTTCAACGAGTACACCGGGCGGTTCCACATCACAAGTTCCCGAAAGAAGACCTCGTGCAAAAGTTCTATCAAGGACTCACCATGGCGTCAAGGACGATCATCGATGCATCGGCGGGAGGATCTATCATCGAGCTTACACCGACGGAAGCTTTCACGCTATTCAAGAAGGTCGCGGATAATGACACGTGGGCGTCATCCGGCGCCTACACCCCGCTCAACCCATGGGGAACGTCAAAGGAGTCTTGCAAGTGGAGAAGGAAGACATACTTGAAGGCAAGATCGACTCGCTCATGAGGAGGTTGGAGAAGATGGAGATAGAAAAGAAAGAGGCTCAAGACTTGAAGGCCGCCGAAGCAAGGTCCACATGCGAAGAATGTGGAGAGTATGGCCATGTCCGCAAAGATTGTCCGGAGGAAGCCAAAGTGCTCGACTACATGAGGAAGGGAGAATTGCCGAACTTCCGCTACGGGCAAGGTAGGCCTCAATTTAATGCAAGCTCATCTATTCCTAACGCGGTTCCGCTTCGGATACAATTGAAGGAGTTCATGGATGAGCAAGCTAAGATCAACAAGGACACCGTCACCAAGTTCAAGACCATAGACAAGGTGTTGGAGAACATCGATAGCAAAGTGACGGAGGTCGGAAGTTCCAATCATCAAGTGCTCAACATGATGAAGATGCTCGAGACGCAAGTTGGACAACTTGCGGGGCGCCTCACTAATGATGAAGGGAAGCTTCGGGACAACCCAAATGTCCCGAATCGGCGAAGGCCATTCAAACGCGTTCGGGGAAGGAGACCGAAGATCCGGAACGTTCCGCGGGAGCAAGGAAGCTTAAACCGTCCACCGAGGTGGAAGGAGCCGCTAAAGAGAAGGTTACGGGGATCGTCACCGAGGAACCCGAATTCGAGATGCGGAGGATGACACGAGGATACCGCAACTCAAGCCACGCTACTTCCGAGGTAAACTTGACAACCACTTTGAGAAGTTTGTGGAAGTTGTGCGTAGACTTAGCATCAACATGCCATTACTAGATGCCCTACAAGTACCTACATATTCTCGTTACTTTAAAGATATACTTGCAAATAAATATGAGATAGCAACGCTCGGGGTAGATCATGTCAAAATGTCCGAGGAGTGTAGTGCGGCTATTGCTTATGGGCTAGAGAAGCAAAAAGACCCCGGGTGCCCTACAATTCCATGTTCGGTTGGTTCTTTCAACTTCGAGAAGGCGTTATGCGACCTTGGAGCTAGTGTGAGTGTCATGCCGAGGGATGTGTTCGAGAAGCTACGCTGCCGATGGAGCCTACGGGAATATGTTTGGAGTTGGGAGACAACTCCATTCGCTATCCCTTGGGCATTGCGAAGATGTACCCGTGAAGATTGGACACCACTTCATCCCCGTCGACTTCGTTGTGCTCGAGATGGGAGAGAGGGAGAAGCCGCCGCTCATCCTAGGGAGGCCGTTCCTCAAGACCGTGGGAGCAACTATTGATGTTGGCAAGGGGGAGATCATGTTCGATATCAACGGAGAAAGGAGTTCCTTCAAGTTCCGTCCAAGGATTGAGGCATGCAACATGATTGGAGTGAAGGGAGAACCAAAACAAACGGAGGCGCTGAAAAAGAAGAAGGAGCCGAAAAAAATGAACGTAACGAAAATCAAAGAAGGTGTTGCATCCGTCAAGAAAAAGGAAGAGAAGCGACTGTGAAGACCAAAAAAATGACTAAGACGACCAAGCCAAAAGACAAGCCCGCGCCCAAGATGGTGCGGAAGTGGGTACCCAAGATTGCAACGCCCGCAAAGAGCGTTGATCCGGAGTAATCAAGTGAAGAAGTCTAGCTATAGACTATAAACGAAGCGCTAGGCGGGAGGCAACCCGTTTCGTCAAGTCGAGTCAAGAATAAGCTACGGGAGGACAACCCGATTCCGGGTTTTTCGAGTATTTTTAATAATTTAGTTTTTGAGTTTTATTACGCAAAGACATTAGACTTAGAAGTGGTTGAACAATATTAGAGACATAATTCTTGATTGAATGATTGCTTTATCATAAACCCTTTGCATGAACCCTCCTATGTGCTTGTTTGATTCTTTTCTTTTCGAGAAACCCCTCAACCAAATAATTTCAGAAACTTAGCTCAACCTTACACCCTCATTATGGTACTGAGGTTGGCTTATTTTTCATGCTAAAACCACACGAGTAGAGCCACGATTTATATTCAAGTGTTATAAAAATTCAGCACGTGGTAGGACTCGCGTGAACCTAGAAATCAAAGCTTTGGTTGGGTTTTTAAAAAAATCTTTATCCTTGGTTTCTCTAGGATTAGAATTTTTCTAAGCCTATTCTAATTTTGTTTTATTCAAAATCTTTCTTATTTAGCCAAAATTAGAACCTAAACCTACACCCCCATGATCAAGCCGGGAAAACGTTCGCTCTCAACCGATGAAAGCAAACTTTACCGGTAAGACCAAAATCGACGTAGTCGAAAAATATTTTCGACTTACATTTGTTTTTAATGGTTTAAAAACTTCTCTAAAATTATGCTCAAGCTCTTGCATGGCTCTGAAAAATATTTTAAAATTCGAATTAGAGGAGTGCTTAACCTTAAACACACCTAAATGGAGGCAATCAAGTTTGAATTAATCATGCATGCACCATTGGATCCCCTTTTATCAACTTTCACCAATTCCACATGCAAAGGACAAGCATGGTGGGCAGCAAGCATCAACTTTGCAGGATTTTCATGGTGGCATGTGAAGCAAGTGGAGCTAGGGAGCATGGACATGACCCAAAGCATGGAGCATCAAGTGGGAGGACCAATAATTCAAGAAAAGGAGTGGACGAGAGCGTTTGGGCGGTGCAACTCATGGAGCACGCGGGCGGGGAAAGTTGCGGAGGCGAAATGATCGTGGCCGGGGAGAAGACGCGCCGAGGAGGAGGCGGGAGACCCCGGGCCGGCCGGCCCGGGGCCGGCCGGCCGGCTGCCCTATAAAAGGCGTCCCCGGCGCCCGTCTTCTGCGAGCAAGCTTCCCTCTCCTTCCCTTGTTTGTGTGTTCAAGTTTGTGTGCTCAGAACCTCCGTAGACTTAGCCAACCATCCCAAGCTTGAAAGCTCAAGAAAAAATCCACATCCTTAAATCCACTCAAAGTCCACATCCGAAGCAAAGAGTTTAAGTGCCTAGTTTACCGGTTGCAACCCGGATTTTTAGTTGAAGAAAGAGTGCAGCAACCATGTGGAAGAAGACCACAAGTCTCTTCTCCAAGAAGAAGAGTTCGTCGTCGTCCAAGCCGTCATCAACCACGTCTTCGAGGAGGCACTCGATTTCCGAGTCTCCCCGGAGCATGGAGACGGACACGGCACCACCGAGGAGGAACGACGCTCTCCTCCTTGGTGGTATGAGGGCTGCGAGAAGCACTTCCATGAGGTTCACCGAACCTCGTGGGCACACGGAGGAGCAGCCCGCGCCACCACGACGATCGACTCGCTCAACCGCACCACCTCCTTACACCCCGACACAATCTTCGTATGGCTTCATCATCTTGTCGGCGGAGGAGGAGGATAGGCTCGCCAATCTTGAGAAGAGGCTTGTGCCAAACGTCGAGCTCGACGACCAAGCACTCCACACCTTGGGTTTTCGCACCGACATATACTACATGTTGGGGCACCTCGGGTGGGTTCAGTTCTCCAACGGAATATCGGTGGATACCCACTTGGGTTACGCCTTGGAAATTTTAATGACTATTGCACCCATCGTTGATGATGATGGGGTGCAAAGCTTGTCATTTCGGTTGGAGGGAATCGAGCAAGTGGTTCCCTACGAGCACGTTAGGGAGCTGCTTGGATTCCACAAGGGAGCTCCGGAGAAAGTTGACGTGCCTCCCGGCATGTTGGCGGAATTTTGGGGCATGATCTCCGGAGATGCCCATCAACAACGCAAAAGCATCCGCAACCCCATTATCCGGATATTT
The DNA here is from genome assembly GCA_947561735.1 of Cenchrus americanus. Lineage (NCBI taxonomy): Eukaryota > Viridiplantae > Streptophyta > Magnoliopsida > Poales > Poaceae > Cenchrus > Cenchrus americanus. The sequence goes on along the minus strand of OX387241.1, from coordinate 21,849,668 downwards.
CACTCTTGGATGTGCAAGAGGGTATTGGGGAGGATGAGGGAAACAAAGGTGACCGACACGGAGTTGAATTGGCAATACTCGGCTTTAATTGCCGGGTAGCCAATTGACCCCTCTTACCTCATGATCAACCGTTGGTGTTGTGAAGCAACATCGGGGGTTGGTGATATTGGTTCGGGGTGTTACTTCTCCATGTTGGCCTTTTCCTTGCGACCGGGGATCGCAAGAAACCCCGCTCACCTTTTGCGCGGTACCTCTCTCGGTTTTGAGTACTTGCGGCAAGGCAAGCACATTAGTGGAGATGAGAGAAGAGGTTATCGATTGGCCATTGTGAACCTCCCCCTTCCGGATGAGAGGCTTAGGCTTTTCACCGAAGGAAGGGAAGATTGGTTGGAAGAGGGACTACTTGTCCCCGCAAGGAAGAACAAAAGAGGAAGAATCGTAGAGGAGGGAACATCCTCCGCACAAGCGAGTGGAGCACAACCCAATGTGCAACCATTCGGCGGAGTTCCTCCTCCGCCAAGTTATTACGGAGGGTCTCAACAACAAGCATGGGGGGGGTGGTGCACCGGTACCCCCACAAAATTATGTTGTGCCCAACGCTAATTTCGCGGAGTCCTACGCTCATCATCCCCAACCACAACAAAGCATGGCTATTATTGGAGGGTATGCTGCAAGAAATGCTCAAAATATCGCAGCCGTCCAATCCAACGCAGCTCAACTCGGTGAAGGCAACGCAAATATTGCCTTTGAACTTGGACGCCTTCACCTTGTGGAGCCAAATCAATTTGACGGAGGAAGCGTTCATTCATATTATGAGCAAGGGTATTATTATCAAGACTACCAACATCAACCACCGGCGGAGGACTAGAAGATTTAGGAACTTTAGTTTTCTTTTCTTTTCTTTTTCTCTGTAATTTTCAGCTTTTGCTTATGTGTGTTTGCGTAGTATTTTCTGTTTTCATTTAAATTTCAGCAAGCATGTTTGTTTATTTTCAGTGTGTATTTCAACTTGATATCACCATTAATAAAGTCACCACCTTGATTATATCATTGGAAAAGTTACAAAATTCGTGCCATGATGATATATGATTAAAATTGCAGCTTTGTTCATCTTTGTAGTTGATTTATGCATGTTTAAGCTAGTGCTCTCTTAAAAATACAGATCTGAATTTATTTAAATACTAGCTTAATTTTCAGCGGAGGTTATGATTAAAATAAAGACCCTTAGTGTTTTATGTGCTCTCAAGTTATGAATAGATTAAAGATGTCTTTTATGCTCAAAAATATTGCTAACCTTGTCACAAATATCACTTGTGTGTTGCTCAACCTATCCAAAGCCTTATATATATTTGAGTGCATAAACCTTAGTGTACAAGATTTATTTTTGAGTGCGTTATTGCAGGCCATGATTTCTCCGGCCCGAGACTAAGAAGTTGGTCATTCCATTTTTGCGTATCTATCTTTTTGCTAGCCTTTTATCCGTGCATTGTGTATCCCCGCATCGGTGATCTCACAAACTTCGCCGGATATCCACCCTTAAACCAAATATCATCTTTTTGTGATTACCTCCTTGACCACAACCTATCATTGAGGATGGATCATCAATTCAAGGAAGATTGCAAGACGGTGCTAACGTTGAAGATTTCAAGTATCTCTCCAAGGAAAAATATCTCCGGTACCTACCTTATTTTTTCGCCTCTTTGCTCGAGGACGAGCAACGTCTAAGCATGGGGGAGGAGGTAGGTACGGTTCAGTTTTAGAGTTCAAAAGGGAGTATTTTAAAAAAATATATAATGATGAACGAAAAAAATCCAGTGATATTCATGACTTTCAAGGTATAAAAAATCAAAACTTCGTTGTGAAAGTCATGGACTGAATAAATGACGAGGAAAAAAATGAATGAATGAAAGAAAGAAAAGAATGAGAAATATAAGAAAGGAAAAAAAATATATTTGTGCGTAAAGTGAACTCCCCGGTTCTCTAAGAGTGCATTCAAGGCTTCAAGATAAAAAGATCCATTCTCATTTTCCAACCATGTGCAATCCGATAACGAGGACTTCCTTTGTGCCTCGGGATCACTCTTTGCCATTTGCACATGTCCACTCATCTAAAGTGTGTGTATTTTTCTCTTTCCCCTCCTTGATTTAACATTAATTTCCAATGACCTTTTTGACGAGTCTCGGTAAGACCATGAGAAGCTTGTCTTGTTTTGACAACACCTCATTTATAAATTCTTGTTAGGACTAAACTTTCCCAAAGCTCCATATAAAGCCTACCACATATATATGAGAGGGAAAGGAGTAGAATATATAGGCTTGAGAGACAAGTGAGATGAGAGTTTATGAGCAATACACGAGATGATTTAAATTTGTGAATTTGGTTTAGCTTTTCTTATCTCGTTCTTCATTTCAAAAAAATTCTGAGATCCATTCAAAACTTTGTGAGCATGTTAATACTTGTGGGATAAGCTTAATAAGAATCTACCCTCCGTGGAGATGAAGGCTAGTACATTATGGAACTTTAATGAATTAATATTTTGAGAGCATTATGTTTTCTCATGTGTAATCAAGTGCAGAGTTTAAACATTGTTTAGCAATGATGATATCCATCGAAGGCTTACTCGAGGACGAGCAAGGTTTAAGCATGGGGGAGATGTTGACGGTGAAAATCCGTCAACCTAGCCATGAGTTTACCTTCGGTGTTGGCATGAATTTTATACCTTATCCATTGGTACTAACCCCCGTGGTATAACAAGTTCACATGTACATGTCGTTTTTGGAGTTTAATGTTTATGCGGGGATTTAGTGTTGAATGCAAGACTTTCGGGATAAGTTCATCAAGCACCTCATGACAAGACTTTGAAGCCCCGACCAAGTCATGCAATGAAGTAAAATTAACTCCAAGAAGCCGGGGGACTTGATCCGAGAAGACGACATACTCCGGGGACCGACCGGAAAAGTGCTCGAATCTTCCAAGACAAGGAGTTGAGTCCAATTCGGAGAGAAACCGACGACATGGACCCATATGCGAAGGGGGAAACATCCGAGAAGCAAGGGAACCGACCTCGGGCAAAGGAGCCCGCGGGGCCGGGCCTAAATGGGCCCGGGCCGGTCGGCCCGATCCGGTCGGCCCGGGGCCCATTTAGGGCCCAAATCCGACGCCCTTTGCCCTAGCCGCCAATCGGGCTATTTATAGTCCCCCGACCGAGAGCCACGCGAGAGAAGATTTCGTCTTCGGCCGCCGAGAAGCGAGAGAAGAGAGGGACACCATCTAGGAGAGGAGAGGGTCGAGCTAGTTGACTAGGGTTTCCCTAGCCGACGTGGGAACCTTGCAAGGAAGACCACGTCGGAGTTCCCGAGCTAGAAGCAAGATCAAGGAAGGATCCCGGTGGTGATCTTGTGTATGTATCATTGTTATAGTTGAATTATCAAGTTGAATCTTTTCTCGGCGACCAAGTGTTTCCTCGAAGATTTCGTTTTTCGATCGGCTTTGCTTATTCCAATTCTATTCTCGAGATAGATTACATAGGGTGTTCTTGTAGCCGCGGTGGCTAGAGGTACACGCCGGATCCTCCGAAAGAATCTCGACTTGTCTTTTGACTCGCCCTAAGATCCCCGCATGAATAGGGATACGTTGTGACGAACGGGGGTCTCGAAAGGCGGATGTTTTCGGATTTGGACGGGAAACCACGATTTAAAGAGGCTTTTATTAAGATTCGATTTGCTACTTCTTCTTTTGCTTGGAACTTCAACAAAAGGCTTATCCCGATCCCTCTAGATCGGTTTATCTACCCAATCTTACTTTGTTTTCTCCGGTTTTTAGTAGATTAGATCTGTTTTGTTTCTTTTACTTAGATGCATTAGGTCTTTTATCGATTATTGAAGATTACTTGGCTTTAATAGATTAAGTCTTGCGTCACACATTTGTTCCACGGATTCGATACCTTGGGTTCACCACTCGAGGGAAGAAGGGTCCCTTGACTACGACGGGAGACTTGTACGCTTGCGAGTCACGAACGAACTTTGATACAATTATTAACCATCAACGGACCCACGGTTAGGCGGTCCGGCGGCCGCTGCAGCCTCCGTCTTCGGTTCTTCGGTCTTGGCTTTGTGGATTAACCAAGGAACCCAGTGGTTTTCTGGTGAACCACCGGAAACCCCGCGAACTCAGTGTAGCCTCCGCCAATCGCCACTCATGACTCGGCTCCCACGTAGTCCCGGCTCGACCTTGGTTTTGTGGCTCAACCAAGAAACCGTCCATGACTTCATCTTGCTGTTCATGCCACCATGCGGCTCGCAGTTAACCCCCCCGGCCACCGGTCCCTCGAACGAAGCCTACTTGTCTTCTCCACACCTGGAGGCCTCACCGGCGATGACCTTTCGCGCTTGTTCTTCACCTGCACCAACACCAGTCAAGCCGCAACCTGCACCTGCAATACTTATCCAAGAATCAGTCCACACAACGTTGTCAATCACTCATCACACAAGGAAGCGACCATCCACCGGTCCTCGAACCACACATGGTCCTCATTACTGCCGAATTTGATGCAGACACATGTAACAGAAGCGGTGATCTTGGTTCGGGAGGGCACAACTTTGTCATATTCGACAAGTAGTCTTTGAGCTCTTTGAAAGCTTGCTTCTGTGTTTCGGACCACTGAAAGTTCTTGGAACTTCTGAGAACTTGAAAGAATGGCAAGCTTCTTTCCGCGGCCTTGGGGATGAATCTGTTGAGCGCGGCTACTCTCCCTGTCAGTTTTTGCACATCCTTCACGGAAACTGGGTTTTGCATCTCTATTAGTGCTTTGATTTTGTTAGGATTCTCCTCTATGCCCTTTGTTGAGACTAGGCATTTGAGAACTTTCCCTTTGTGAATGCCGAAGACACACTTCTCAGGATTCAATCTCAGGTTCGCTGCTCTTACATTCGCGAATGTTTCTGCCAAATTGCTGATATGATCTCTTCTTTGGACACGTTTGACGACTATGTCATCCACTTATGCCAGAATGTTTCTCCGAAGTTGGGGATGAAGGACTATTGCTATCATTCTCGAAAATGTGCATCCTGCGTTCTTCAGTCCCTCTGGCATTCTCACGAAGCACAATGTTCCGAAGGGGGTGATAAAGCTTGTCTTCTCTTCGTCTTCTTTGCGTACTCTTATTTGGTGATACCTTGAGAACATGTCCAGGAGTGAGGGCATTTCACTATTGGCTGCATCATCCACGATTTTATCTACCCTCTCTAAGGGAAAATCGTCCTTCTTGCATGCCTTGCTCAAATCCGTGAAGTCTACACACATTCTCCATTTTCCATTTCTCTTCTTCACTGGTACAGTGTTGGCCAGCCAGACTGGATATTTTCAACTCTGATCACTTTCGCGTCTTGTAGCCTTTGAACTTCAGCTTCAACTTCTTTTACTTTTTCTTCGGACATCTTTTGAAGTTTTTGCTTTTTCGGCATTATTTTTTCATCTGTTTCCAAGGTATGTTCGATGATGTCTCTGTCAACACCTTGCAAATCTTTGGCTAACCAGGCGAAAACATCCTTATTCTTGTTCAAGAATTGTATGAGCTTTTTCTCTTCTTCGGGGTTGAGGTGAGCCCCAATTGTGACCGCTCTATCGGGCATATCGTCCAAGTACACTTTCTTGGTTTCACCGTCAGTCGCTATCTCGATCTTTTCTTTGTCTCGCTTGGCCTCTTCGTAAGGTTCTTTTCTTTCTTCAGATGTTTTCAGCTGATATACATTAGTTTGGCCTGGAGTGTAGCCCTTTTCTATGTTTCTAGCCTCTTGCTAAGCACCAAACACTGTGATAACCCCTTTGTGCGCTGGTATCTTCATACACAAGAACTGCTGTCTTATGATTGCATCGAATTTGTTCATGAAACCTCTGTTGAAAATCGCGAGATATGGATGATAGATGTCAACCACATCAAAGGTGAGAGTTTCTGTTCTGGCGTTGTCAAGATCTCTGAAAGATACGGGAAGCGATACTTTTCCAACTGGCTTGATTGGTTTTTCTCCGAAACCTTGCAATGGGTACTCTGGTAGATGCAACATGTGCTAACTCAGGTTCATTTTCTCGAAAGTTTTCAAGAATAGGATGTCTGCCGAGCTTCCATTGTCTACCAAGATCTTTCCGATAACCCATCCAGCTATGTTCACTTCGATGACCATGGCATCATTATGATTCGCGGATTTCATCTTGAAATCCTCTTTGGTGAAAGTGATTGGCACCTTGGCCCATTCTGGTCGTGCAGCTGGACCGTCATTGACGATGGTGTTTACAGACCTGAAGCAGTTGTTTCTTTGCTTCTTGGTTTCGAATTCCATGGCTGACCCTCCTGTGATTGGCATGATTGTTCTGAAAGATGGCAAGGCTTTAGTTCTTGAACTTGATTCTGGTCTTGATGAACTGTCGGGTGGTGGTGGCAATATTTCTCGAATTGGCTGCAGTTGCTAGATTGACTGAATTGCCTGCGACTGAGGATAGAACTGCTAAGAGGGTTGCCAGGATGGTTGTGGTTGCTGAAATTGCTGCATTGCAACCGGATTTGGTTGAGAGTTCAAGAAATGTGGTTGCTAGAAGTTCGGGCGAAGTTGGTTCGGCATTGAGGAGGCGATGCTCATCATTGCCTTCTCTTGCTGAATTCTGGCTATATTCTTCTTGGTTTCTGGACACCCTTCGGTGCTATGTTCTCTTCCGTGATATTGGCAGTAAAAGTACGGATCTCTTGGATTGTGATTTGTGAGTTTCGGGGGTCCTCTCCCTCTTCCCATTCCCCTAGGTGCAAATCCTCTTCTTGTGCTTGGTCTGTTGTTCTGGTTGGGCTGAGGATTTTCCACATTGTTGATGTTTCGCGGATTCTGGGGTTGAGTTCTCCATGTCATTTCTCTATTGCCTTGTCGTGCCTTGTTTCGTTCAGCTACTCTTCTGCCATGATCGTCACCGGACAAGATGTACTCTTCAAGTTCATGAAAAAGTTCATCAATTGTCTTGGGTTTCTTTCGCGTCAAGTGTGAAGCTGTTGGTCTTGGAGACAGACCTTTGATCGGTGCCTTGATTGTTGTTTTGTCATCCACCTCAGGAATCTGTGATCTCTGCTGCATGAATCTTCTCACAAAGTTCCATAATGGCTCTCTGTCTTTCTGTTTGCAGTTATACAAGTCTGGTGATTCAGTTGTTGTGTCATGAAACATCTGAAATGCTTGCATGAATTTCGTCTTGAGGTCGACCCAGCTGCAGACTGAGTGCGGTTGTAGTAGAGAGTACCAGTTTAGAACTGGTCCTTCGCAGGCAATGATGAAAGATTTGGCCAGTGCAACATCGTCTCCTCCTGCTGAATTCATCGCTGATTCATACCTCATGAGGAATTGTCTAGAGTTTCCGAAACCATTGTATTTTGGTAGAGATACCAGTTTGAACTTTGAAGGCCATGGTGCGGTTTGCAGGCCTATAGATAGTGGCGACTCAGGATCCACGAATTGTGAGATTCCATTACCCGCGAAGATATTTTCTTTTGGGGTTCATCGGTACGGACCAGAATCCTGGTGTGGTGAGTCTTGCCATAGCGAACTGTTCTCTTGTTCTTGCATTTCTTTGATTTCTCTTTGTATGGCCTCAATTTGTTCTTTTGCTTGATTGAGTTTTTCTAGTTTTCAGAGGCCTTTCCTTTTGCTTGCAATTGGTTCGCAAATTTTTCTTTCTCTTTCTGCAACTGTTGTATTTTCTATTGAACTCTTTCTAGTTCTTTGTCTATAGCCTCGTCATCATCATCTTCATCATCGTTTTCATGAGTTTGTTGTTCTGCAATTTGTTCTAGAGTGTGTACGGTTTTCTCAGCTCTTGCTCTTTGTAGAGCCTCAAGTTTTGCTCTTCGTTCCTGGTCTGTGATATTCGAAGGTTCAGGAGTGAGAGAGATTCTGTTGCCTTCATCATGGTGGTGCTCTTCTTGGTTAGTCTCAACGGGAGTGTTCTTCTTCGACCTCTTCTGTGGTGGCATCGTGAGTTGTTTTTCGGCTGAAACATAGTGGGCGCCAATGTTGGGGGTCCGAAAATTGGATGTAGTCCCCGAACACAAGAGTCAAGAACACAAGTCACAAGAACTGCGAAAGGGAGGAAAAAAACCTCCGAAAATCTGTACTCGCCTCAAAAGTTGTGAATCCTTTTACACGTGCCCTCGCGCCCCTTTTTATAGGGAGATGAAGGACTTTTTACATTCCGAAAATACCCTCGAATCTAGGGAATATTCCTAGTGTGAACATGTACAAAAATGTCTTTTACATCCCGTGATTTGCGGGGCTGATTGTATACATTTACAAGCCTGCCACTAGTTCACACGTCAAAACCAGACTTTTGAGGTAACGTCTTTGACTTGGCCTCCTTCAGATTCCTGAATCCTTCATCTGTAACTCTCGAATTTCGGGGATCTGGACGCACAATTTCGCAGGTCCTTGATTCCTGAGATCTGCCGGTCCTTGATTCCCGAATTCCGCGACCTCCTGGTTCCAGACTTCCGTGATTTCCTGATTCCAGACTTCCGCATCGTGAAAAAAGTCGAAAGCTCAAACACAAGGCCCTAGTTCGGCCATCATTTTCGTGCATAGTTCAAAAACTTGTGAAACACCCGAAACTCGTTGGAACTCTTCACTCCACCCTTCTTTCACAAATGTAAACCTTTTTTTCCTATAGTTGCTTCGCGAACTTGTTTCATGAATTTCAACAATCCAACATTCCAAGGGTGGCAGGGTTTTACCGAGTTCCCCAACAGCCACCTCTCCCACCACTGTTGCCGCCACCTCTCCCACTCCCGCTGCTAGTGCCATTGCTACCAATGATGCCAATAGATACGCCAATAGATCCTCTCCCAGTGCCGCTGCCGGTTTCGGTGTCTTCATCCTCAGGAGTAGAATCACCAATCTCCAGGTTCTTGAAGAGCTCAACCAGTTCCTTGTCCACAACTGTATGCTGCTCCTTTCTTCTAGCTTGGTCCCAATCTTTGATGCAGGTCAGCATCTCCACATGCTCAGGCAAAAGGCGACGACACCACTCTTTAAGAATTCTACCTATCAAGCTAAAGCAAGATTCGGAGGACACAATAGAAACAGGGACAACCATGATATCTCGAGCCTTAATAGACAGTATTGGATAGGATTGCTTATGATTACGCCACCAAAGAAATATGTCAAAGTTAGGGTCACCCCATGGCACAGGGTCACTATCTAGGTAAGCTGTAAGCTCATTTACAGCACCAGATGAACTTATAGTTGGAGTAGAGGAGAAATTGTCAAAGATCCTCCCCCATCTGTTACCACCAGGTAGAGGAAGCACATGCCTCTGAGCCCTAGTTGTACCTGCATTTGAACCATACTTCTCTTGGTACTTCGAAAACAATCTGGTTAACTCATCTTTCACATCACCATAGCACAAACTGTAATCAGATCGAGTTGCCTTACCAAGTAGATCTGAGGTTATATAGAACCCTTTCATCTTACCTCTAGGATCAAGAATGGTTGCAAAAGAATAAAGCAGAGGAATGTTATCCCAATATTTTAGGAATTTCATTTTCCTAGGCCTTGCAACATGTTTAAAATGTTCATTACTCTCAGCTGCTTGCAAATGTTCAGCAATGTCAATCATTTGATGCAAAGCAAGTGGGGCAGTAGGATAGTACACACCAAAAAGAATAACAGTTGATTCATAAAAGATTTTCAAGAATTTAAACATATGTTCAACAACATACCAATGATTCAATGTCAATAACTTAGAGCCATAATTAGAGTTAATGAACACAGTAAACACTTCCTTGTATGGTAACAAATGCTCAAGCATCAAGTAAGTAGAATTCCATCTAATATCCATGTCCAGGCCAAATTTCCTAGGTGTCATACCTCTAGCAATACATAAACTTTTGGATAATGCAATCCTATTATTAGAAGAATTTAAAAAGTTAATTGCAGTTCTCAAATCATCAAGCCAATATTTACAGACTGCCAAGCCATCTTTCACAATAAGATTAATTATATGAGTAGCACAACGCTAATGCACAAGGAAGTACTTTACTTTGTTAGGATCTTCTCTAGTAGGTGCAGAATAAGAGCCCAGATAACCAAACAAAACAGGACCCAACAGATCATAAGCTCTAGAATTAGCAGAAGCATTATCCAGAGTCACAACAAAAACTTTGTCAATCAAACCAAACTCTTCAACCACATTAGCTATAGAATCAGCAATGTTATCACCAGTATGTTTGCAATTAATCAGCGTAAAACCAACTACCTTTTTTCCATCTCCCACTCTTTATTAACATAATGGCAAACAACAGAGATATAGTCCTCCTTAGCATTACCAGACCAGATGTCAGATGCCAAAGAAATAGATGATGCATCAGGCAGTACATCTTTCATAAGCATGTCATGTTGTTCATCATACAATTTAGCTAAACCTCTAGTCGTGGTCTGCCTAGAAACTGGTTTAAACACAGGGTTGTGAGCATTCTTAATGTAATCTGACAAAGCCTGTGTCTCACCTATCCCTAATGGAAGGTCCAGTCTAGCAATCAAGCGACACAATTCAGTGCGAGCAATCATAGGATCATACTTCCAATTAGCTAAACCATTAGCATTCAAAGCTAGCCTAGCTTGAACCATACCAGAATGGTTCCTTTTCTTCATACAAGTTTTCATGTGACGCCTCAAATGGCCAGTTCCATTAGCAGAAATAGCAGAGTACTTAGCACCACAGTTTTTACAAATAGCACCAACGCGAATGGCGCCTTCCTTTACCTCAGTGAAGTACTTCCAGACCTCGAATTTGTTCTTACCAGTTTTAGTTGGAGGGTCATCGGCGTCCGCGTCCTCGACATCGACATCGATGGTATCATTGAGGTCAATGCCGAAGGCGGCGAAGCATCCTCACGGAGGTCGTCATCATCCTCGACCTCCAGGTCGTCGTCCGAGCAACGGTCGGGGTCGTCGCCGTCAACTGTAGCCGGCCCCCGCGTTGCATTACCACGGCCACGCCCGGCCGACCGACCCTGGGGATGACCCGCCCCCGCATCTCCAGCACCGTCCCTCGACGATCGCTTCGACGGTGGCCTGGCCATGTCCTCTCCGACGGAGGAGGTGGACTCAGCGTCAGGCACGAGCATGAACCTGTGAGGCAGAAGGAGAAACAGAGGGTCACATGCAAAGAAAGAGAGATGAAGGAGGAGAAGAAAGAAAGAGAGAGGGAGCCAGGGAGGAGCTTACCTACGGTGGAGCCCAGTGCCGGATTTGCAGAGGTGGCCAGAGTCGGGAGGAGACAGACAACAGTGAGATTTAACGGGGAGGGGGTCAAGGAAAGGGATGGAGCTTCGAGCATGCACTCACATGGCGATAGTGAGAACAGGGGAGAGGAGAAACGAGAAAGGGTAGAGTTATAAGGAGTAAAAGGAAAAAGGTCACTGGATCGCCGGCGAGGAATATCCGACGGAGGCACCAAGGACCGGGCACTGGTGACCAGATCCGTCGGCGAGTGAGGACACATGTCACCAGAATAGCAGATCCACCGGCGAGGACGGAGGAATCGACGGTCGGAGGCACTGAGCGGCGGTGGCGGGGGAGAGCGAGAGGCCGAGGATGGTGGGGGGATTAGGGTTGGCCGGCCGCGGCCGCTTTATATAGGGTCGTTGGCAGACCGGGCCACCACCGGGCTGTCCCCTTCCATGGGCCGGACTGGCACCGTGCCACGTCCTCGGCCCATGGTCCGCAGGCCGGGCCGTGCCGCCCATGGCCCGTTAATGCCGGACCGGGCCGTGCCAGGTACCAAGCCGTTTTGCCAGGCCGCAGACCGGGTCGCCGTGCCACGGGCCGTTTGTACATCTATAAGTGATCGTGCAATGTCCATAGCCAAGTCGCAATCTAGTGTTGTATTGTGTACAGTATTCTGGTGAAACTGAGCAATTCTTCGTGGTCTCAAAGGTGTACAGTGTTTAGGTGAAATAATAGATTAATAGCTGAGTTTGTTAGACTGACTCAATCTTCCCCTTCCCTATGTGCAAACAGCCGGTACGAGAGAAGGAGAGAGAAGAAATCCACATAGCAAACAAGTGAGTCTTCCAGCGGTAGAGTGCATCCCCCTTGCATTCGCTCGCGTTAGTGGGCTCCCGCGTGCAGCCGGAGAAATCGAGGGCGCCGCCTCCTCCATCTTCGCCAGATAAACCAAGAACGCGCAATCCTTGAAGTGCTGTCGGTCGACCGCAGAGCTCCATAACCTCCAGTGCTCTAGCGGCGGTGGAGGAGGCCCATTTGCTGGTGGCCGGAGGTGGAGCGCGAGGGTCGTTGGGGAAATGCCGCGGTGGAGAAAGCATGGGGGGCGGTGCAACCGTCGTAGCTCTTGGCCATGGTGGAGAGGAGTGTGATACACCGGGAACCTCGATCTCCGCATCGACACCCTGTCGAAAGGGAGAAGGGAACCTCAACCTCCGTGCTGGTGCCGCGCCCGCCCCGCATCTCTAGGCTGCCCCGCGCCGTCGCGGAGGGAGTTGTGCTGTCCCTAGCGGAGGGAGTAGGGGAGGGAGTCGCGCTGTCGTCATCAGATCTCGCGTGGAGGAAGCTGTCGCGTGCTCCTGCTCCAGATCAAGAGCGAGGCAGCCCGCCCCTGCTCGAGGCGGCCGGAGAGGAGAAGGAGCTGGGGTGGAAGATGCTCCTCCTCCTCCGCCGCCGGGACTCTCCCGTTCCACACTACACGCGAATTAAGAGCCAGCGGCGTCCCTCCGGAGTGACAACGCGATGGGATTCAGGCATGAATTCCGTGGCAGCTCGAGGGAGAGCGGAGGGCGGAGGAGTGGGAGAGCGCAGGGCACCGGAGTTCACCACGGCTACGGCCATGGCCTGCCGCGGCTGCTCGAGGAATTGGGAGGGTGGAGGAGAGGGAGAGAGGAGGGCACCGACGGAGAGGGAGAGAGAATGGGGCCTGGAGCGGTGGTTGGTTCGCGGGGGAAGAGAGAGAATCCCCGTGGGATGGTAATGAAAATGTTGTTGCCTCATAGTGAAGATGCGGTTGAGGGAACCGCTGGAGCTGCTACAGTATCTACTTTCCCCTCATTTTGCGCAACGGGGAGGGGATAGGGCATCTGCTGGAGTTGGTCTTACAACAAATCTCTCTTCTCAGCCCTCATCTCATCTTTGAAAGCCAAAAGGCCAAAAACTCCCTCCAACCGATCTCTCATCCTGCCCCTGATGGATCAGACGACCTCATCCCCCCTCTCCGACTATCACATGTAAGAGCTCCTCTACTGAGCTCCACTGGTAGGGAACCCATCTTTAGTCCCGGTTGGTAAGAGTCATAGGTCTCTAAAGTCCAACCAGGACTAATAATGAGAGACAACCCTCCCCTAGTCTCGGGTAAACGAACCTAGACTAAAGGGTTTTCGAGAAACAAAGCTTGTGGCTACTAGTGCCCTGCACCTATGCCACCCCTAGTCGGCAAGTCTCGTACTCCAGCTCTGCCACCCCTCACCGGCAAACCTCCAGCTTTGTCGTCACCGTTCATAACAATTGACAAGAACACCACAAACAAGAAGTATTCATCATATAATAACTTAACCATAACATGGGTAAATCAATCAATTTCACCACTCACGCATCAGAAGTTTGATTCGATTGACAACACATTAACCAAAAAATACATCAATTTCATTCATATTTCTTTTTGCATCACATGTAACAATCAGAAACAATCACACACAATCACGAACCGCACCAGAGACGCACCCTGCGCGGCTGCGCGCCTGCCCAGGGGGTCGCGCCCTGTGCCTCGGCCTCCACCTGCACGTGAGAGGGAAGAGATGAGAAGATAGAAAATGAGAGGAGATGAAGGAGGAGTTGACTGGTGGGAGAAAGATTAGGGAGAGAGAAGGGGAGCCAACGGTGGGCAAGAGCCTTTTAGTCTCTAGTGGTGTTTCCACCCGGGACCCGGGGCAAGACCGGCGATAATAATTACTTCAACATGGCTGTTGGACGCCCGTCATTACTCCTGGTTGGTAAGTCCAGCCTGGACAAAAGGGTAGGAGGCGTCCGTGACTATTTCAGGCCATGTCGGTAGAAATCCTTGAGTCTCGGCTCCAAAATTCAACCGGGACTAAAGGGGTCTACCAAAGGCTCCGACTCTACCAGTGCTCTCATCCAGTAATGACAAAAACTATCAACCCTCCTGCGCCTCCACGGAGCTTTCTCAGTGCCGTCCACGGAGCTTTCCCGCACCAAGTATGCCCTATTTCTCATCTCCGGCGGCCATGTATTCTAGGGGAGGGAGGGGAAACAATACTTGTAGATTCAGGCATACGACAGCGGTCTGTGCTGCGATTGTGGGGGCTGACGGCGCACCACTCCATGGTCGTGCTATTTGTCGTTGGGCGGCACCCCGACCCGCTACCGCGCATGGGGTCCGGCGGCGCCCTATTGAAAGGACCTTGATGTCGCCTAGAGGGAGGTGAATAGGCGAGTCGACCAAATAAAACTTTTCCACCCAAACTTGAGCTCCCTAGGTTAGGCGATCAGACCACCTTCATCGGACGATTAGACCGCCCCTGCTACCCATTGTCGGGGAGGGCGGTTTAACCACCTCCTAAACACGGTTAGTCTGCCTCCATGCAGAGAGCATGCAAAGTTGAGCTCAAGCTTCTCTTGACTTCTAGCACGGACCGAAATTGTATTGTGGCTTGAGTAGATGATCACAAGCAGGGTAATGATTCCTACACACAAAGATAAGCACACCCAAGTAGATCGAAGCGGAAGCAAATAGTAATATGCTAGAAAACCACAAGTGATGCAAACCACAAATAAGACACAATGATTTTTTTCCCGAAGTTCACCTCTGACTCATGAAAGACTACGTATTCGTTGAAGAGCTTATAAGGAATATCCCACAACAAGTCGGGTCTTTTCAACCACTTTTCTCGATTCCACTAAGGCAATATTTTCCACGAAGAGGCAAGATCACAACCCTCACAAACTTGCCGCTGCTCACCACAACTTGGGAGCTAGCCGGCGACACTTAGCCATCTAGGAGGCAAACCTCCGAGAGTATTTTGCATCAAAGGCTTGTAGACACGAATCACAATTGATCAAGCTATGGGATGCTCTTGTTAACTCACAAATGCTCAGACAACATCACTTTCTAAACCCAACACAAGGACAGCTACAAACACAAGTCGAAGACGGATGGCAAGTACCATTCAAGGTGTGACCACAAGCACAGGCACAAGGGCAAGCACAAGGACGAGTGACGATCGAGGAAGAAGGAGAGCCGAGGCAAGGCCCGAGCAATGGTTGGAGCGAGCGATGTCGACTCCAGTTCTACGTACTCCACCTCGAGCTCGAGTAGCAGTGAAGATGAAGGTGATCGACGCAAGGGCAGGAAGTCGTCCAAGAACCTGAGCGGGCTGAGCTGCTTCGCTAGAGACAGCTTCTGCACCATGGCGCTTAGCTCCGGCAGCAAGAAGAGCAACCAGAGCAACTCAGACTCCGACTCCGACGACGAGGTGCGTGATGAACTTCCCTTCTTGCATCAGGAGAATGAACGACTTGGCTTGTTGCTTGGCAATCATGATGATATGCTTAGAGAGGCAAAGAAGATGAGGAAAGAGCTTAGGGCTTCGCTTGAGGATGTTAGGACTAGAGTGGCTGAGTTAGAAACACAAAACTTGGATGCTAAGCTTGAAATTGATTCCCTTAAGGCTTCACCTGTTGTTTCTGATGAAGCTGAATGTGCTGATTGTCCTATTTCCCTAGCTGATCTTGCTATGTTTAAGGAAAAGCATGCGTCCAAGTGTGAGGAACTAGATGTGCTTAGGGTTGAAGTGGCTGAGCTTAAGTCTAGACCTGCTTTGCTAGGTGCGTGCACTTCTTGCCCTGTTTTGCATGGAAAATTTGATGAGATGCATGCTTACATTGTTTCTCTTGAGGCTAAGCTGAAAGAACCAGTTCCTACTTCTTGCTCTACCTGTGAATTGCATGCTTTGAAGAATCTGGAACTTGCACATTATGTTGATCATTTGCAGGATGAGAATGATGAGTTGAGAAAGTTGATGTGTTGGTTGTCTGGTCATGAGCCTCAATTGAGGATAATGGTCAAGACATATAAGCGCCAGGATGGTGAGGGACTTGGGGCAAACAAGGTTGGTGAGGGAAGTGATGAGAATATCCTAGAGCCACCAAAAACCCACCACAAAAATGCTTTTGTCCCTAAACCAAACCATCTTAGGAACCGACTAGACACAACCCCAGCTCCACCCGTGTTTTCTCCACAAACCAATGATTTCCAAAAGCCTATCAAGTTCATGAGCACTTTGGAGAAAGTGTTCTTTGGGAAAGAGAGTGAGAAGGCGAGTGAGGATAAACCGGCTGAGAAGCCTAGTGAGGAGAAACCGGTTTAGAAGCCGAGTGGAGAGAAACCAAGTGAGCAGCCCCAACCCAAGCCTAAACCTAAGCTTGTGAAGTTTCGTTGTGACTACTGTGGGAGAGATGGTCACAAGGGTGAGTTTTGCATCAAGAGGAAGCGTGAGGAGAGAATGGTGAAGGAGTGGGCTAACAAGGACAAGGACCACCCTTCCAATGGTGTACTTGAGCCTCGTGTGCAGATGCCCAGAGCCAAGGTGAGTGTGAGGACAGTTTTGGCTTGGGGAGAGTGAAAGGCTGCAGGAGGTGCTGCTGGCCGAGCCACACCGGTTAGATCGGTGCACCACACCGGTCAGACCGGTGCAGGTCTGGACAGACAACACTTTGGGTTTCGTGCTTGTACAGATGCTAGGTTTAGTTCTGGAGGTCGTGAATCTGGTGGTTGGTCTGGAGAGTTTGCAGGTGGTCAGTTTGCTAGGCGTTCTCCCCCTCATGCTCAATACGGGGATGAGAGGAGTCGTAGCTTTGAGATGGAGAGGGGGAACGGTCCACGATCTTCCTTTCATGGTTTTGGCCCTCCTCCAGTTAGAGAGGGTTGGTTCCCTCATAGTAGTTACCTTGGTGGTGTTCGTGGAGGTAGTTTTGGTAGGAGAGATGTTTTGGATTGTGCCAACCCCACTTTGGAGAAAATGGCTTGGCACTGGTTTTACTCTTTTGGTACTAACCCCAGTGTTGAGTCGTTTGTTCGTTCACGTGCTCATTTTTGAATTTCAGGTGGGAGACTAGAAGAACATTTGGCTGATTGACTCCGGTTGCTCGAGGCATATGACCGGAGACAAGGGGTGGTTCTCAAGTCTCGTCCCGGTGGTGACTAAGAAGTACATCACCTTTGGGTACAATGGGCGAGGGCGTGTGCTGTCAGAAGGTGAGATTAAGGTGAGTGATAAGATCACTCTCAAGCGTGTTGCTCTTGTTCAATCACTTGGATACAATTTGCTTTCTGTGTCCCAGCTATTGGATGAGGGTTTTGAGGTGTTGTTTCAGCCTGGTGGTTCTCGGATTTTGGATTCTCGAGGGGACCTTGTCTGTATGGTCATTCCCGAGGGTTAGGAGTTTCGAGCTGATTTTTCTCAGTCTTCTGGTGTTGAGCGTTGTTTCTTGGCTGGTTCTTCGAGTGAGTTGTGGAAGTGGCATAGGAAGTTGGGTCACTTGAGCTTTGACCTTTTGTCTCGCTTGAGTAAACTCAATTTGGTCCGAGGATTGCCACGATTGAGGCTTGAGAAAGAGTTGGTTTGTGCGCTGTGTAGGCATGCCAAGATGGTAGCCTCTTCTCACCCGCCTCTCACCGATGTGATGACTGAGCGTCCATGCGAGCTGCTCCATATGGACCTTGTTGGCCCAGCTCGTGTGCGATCTGTGGGTGGGAAGTGGTACGTCCTTGTTGTGGTGGACGACTACTCTCGGTATGCGTGGGTGTTCTTTCTTGAGGAGAAAGGGGATACGTTTGGTTTTGTTCGAGATCTTGTCTTGAGGTTGAGGAATGAGAGGCACGGAGATGCCATACGAGCAATATGCAGTGACAATGGCTCGGAATTCAGAAACTCTCGTTTTGAAACCATTTGCCATGACTTGGGTCTTGAACACCAGTTTTCAAGTCCGTATACGCCTCCCCAGAATGGTGTTGTGGAAAGGAAAAACAGAACCTTGTGTGAGATGGCTCGGACGATGCTTGATGAGCATAGGACTCCGAGAAGGTTCGGGGCTGAGGCGGTGAATACCGCGTGCTTTATTTCAAACAGGATCTACCTCAGAGTGCATAAGAAGAAAACCTGTTACGAGTTGATGCACGGTCGCACACCCAAGGTGAGTCACTTCCATGTCTTTGGTTGCAAGTGTTTTATCCTTAAGAAATGGAAGAAATTGGATAAGTTTGAGGCTAGGTCGGTCGATGGTATTTTCTTTGGTTATGCATCTCACTCTAGAGCATATCGTGTGCTCATTCTGGAAACTAACCAAATCATGGAGACTTGTGAGGTAACCTTCGACGAGACACAGCCACATAGTCAGCTTGTCTTCTAGTGTGCAGGTGATGATGAACTTGGCGAGGAGATCTTTCTGGAGGAGGAGAATGTACATGGAGATGATGAAGACGGCGGTGTGGTGCCTCCGACTGAGCATGTACCTACTACTTCGACTACGGTGATGGACGGCCCCTCTCCCACACCTACGACAACAAACCAAGATCAAGGAGAAGCAACTGTTGAGGGGGAGGTAGCATCAAGGCGTGAACCTCCCCGGCGAGTACAAGTGGATCACCCAGCTTCAAGGATCATCGGCGACATGAATGAACGTACTACATGGTCGAGGGTTCGAAACGATTCTCATCTCGCTCATGCTGCTTTTGTTGCCACTTTTGAGCCCAAAGACATTGGACACGCACTATTTGATCATAATTCGGTTAATTCGATGCATGAGGAGTTGGAAAACTATAAGAGGAACCAAGTTTGGGAATTGGTTGACCCTCCCCCAGGGTGTAAACCGATTGGGACAAAGTGGGTGTGGAAGAACAAAGAGGGAGAGTGTCGGTGCGGAATATGGTCCCGACACTAACCAGTAATAAGCGCCGAGGTCTATCCCTCAATGGTCGATGCTAAGCAACAAGAGACACAGAGTTTATCCTGGTTCCGGCCGGTGGGCCGTACGTCCAGCAGTGGCGTGCTCAAGGCACTATATTGCTCAGCACCGGGGGTGCCTGTAGTGGGGCTGCTACAAGCAAGGAGGGAGAGGAAGCGTGGCTTCCAAGTCCCTGGTGTAATGGCTGAAGATGTTGTGGGAGAATTGGAGAGCAAGTGCGTAGTGCGACTTGTCTCGTGTTGTGTTTTTGTCCGTCCGTCCCCTGCGGCAAGGGGGTTCGTCCTCCTTTTATAGGCCAAGGAGAGAGCGAATCACATGCGCGCTGCGCTATTTGGCTACGTGAGAGAGCGTGATGCGCTATGCTGTAGAGTAGGCGGTCGCCTGGGCGATCCTTGCAGCGATCTGGCCATCATGACATATCTTGTACCCGAACAGTGGCGGCCTCGAGGGTAGAAGAGCGGCGGACGGCTGGGATGTCTTCGGATAGGCTCGAGGGAGTTGCTGACGTCGGTCCGTACGAGGTACAACGGCAGGTAAGGTGGCGTCCCGTTCTCACACACTCCACGGTCTTGGAGTCGTTGCCACAGCGCCTGGCGTGCGCCCGTATGCGCGGGGGCGGCAGCCATACTGTAACAGTGGCAGGGATGGCGTCCCACCGGCCTAGCGCCTCCACCTAACCCTGTAAGGTCACAAGAAAGCAAATCGAGGGTGCAGACGGCCCCCCTTCGAGGGCTCGGCGCGTTAGCCGTGCGGGAGCGGGCGGCACGGCGTCACGGGACCGGCACCGGCCGTGCCGCACGGTCCCCCCCCACGGTGATGGGGATGGGCTCCCTCCCCGGGGAGTTGGTGCGGCGGCACGGGGGCGCGAGCCCCGGCGCATGATGGCGCCGTCCCGCCGATGTCGGGGTGTTAAATGCCCGCGTACGGGGGAGCGGGGCGCGCGTGCGCGGAGTACCCTCGAGCGGAGCGGACCCCGTTCGAGGGCGGAGCGGACCCTCGAGCGAGGCGGAGCCCGCGAGGCGAGCATTCCCCCTCGAACGGGACGAAGCCCACCCGAGGGTGGCGCGCACCCTCGAGCGAGGGCGGAGCCCGCTCGAGGGGGTCTTCGAGTGGGCCGTCGTGGTGGGTCGTTGGGGCTTCGCCGCGCGCGCGGCCGCGTCCGCATGATTAGCGTTTGGTTTTGGCTTTGTTGCGGGTTTTAAGTGGGGATTTCCCGGTTGTTAAAGGGGACCCCTAGGGCTGTCCCCGACGCAGCCCCCGAGCATCCGTGGTTTTGCCATTGAGGCTCCCGCGGATGCCGGAACCTACGTTAGGACGTTCTTCCCTCCCCGGCCTTGCGAACGCTTTCGGGTGGGGCCGCGTCGGGCGGACCCGCGGGTCTAGCCCCGAAGCCCTACGGGGAGCATAGGCGCTCCTGTAGGGGTTGACCGTGAGACCTGGACAGAGGGCGTGGTACATGTTTCAACCGGCGTCGGCAATGTCTCAGCCGGCTTCGGTGGCGCACGCGCTGCTGGCACTATCCCCGGTGGGTGCAAGACAGGAGGTGTAGCCATGCGTCAAGCCCCCGAGCTTGGGCCCGTTCAAGGCGATTGGGTAGGGCTTTACGACTTGTTTTTTAGCGCGCCCTCACCGTCCCTCCGCGGGACGGAGGGTGAGGTTTCCGCAACCCCCATCGGTCGGGTCGCGAATTGCGGATTCCTCCTCGAGCTGTTAGTGGGTGGTTCGAGTGGACGCCCATGCCCCGTTCGATAAGGGTAGGCTGTGTGGTCCAGAGACACGTCCATTGAAGCGCTTGCGTGGGTTTGCGAGGTGGGGCTCGGTCCCGGTTCGCTAGGGACCGAGGGCGCGGAAGCTCTCCCTCGGTGGGATCCCCCGCTAGGCCGCCCTCGCTGGCTCTCGAACACGACATGTGGGGCACCCTGGAGCTGGCAGGCTCGAGGAACGACTCGAATGTGCGTGCCCTCGTCGTCCCTGACTCCGGTGATCTGGGGCGCCTGTTCGAACCCGTCGAGGGTCAAGCTTCGAACCCCTGATCAGTAGGGCCGTGCGGGGTGGCGCCTGGGCGGCCCCGTCTTTGCATCTGCGACCATCGAGGGGCCTGGGCGAGCCAGCCCTCGAGGCGCTGATCAGTAAAAAATGGTGCGGGGCGGCGCCTGAGCGCTCCCGGCCTGGCATCTACGATCCTTCGAGGGGCCTGGGCGAGCCAGCCCTCGAGGCGCTGATCAGTAATACAGCGTGGCATGGGTGCTTTGCGGGGCCTGTTTTGTTTCAAACGGGTCCCGAGGCGACCTTCTTATGCCTGTACCCTTTCGAGGGTTGAAGTTTTCCCGAGCCAGGAGTCCGTGCCGCTCGAGGGTTCTCCTTACTTTGTAAGGAACCGGGCCATTAAATGCTCCACAGTAGAGGCTGCGGTTTTGCGTCGCGGGCGCGCTTTTTTAGGCGTTACAGCCGCGCGCGTGTATTGGGCGGCGTGGGCAGGCGGACGTGACCGCCTGCCACGGTCCCTGCTATTCTTCGCCGTGATGATGGCTTGTTCGCGGTGGCGTGGCCGCCGCGGTCGTGGTGGGGCCCGCCCGTCGGCGAGAAGAGAAGATTCCCTGCAGTTAATGCGCGCGGGACGTCCGCCCTGGAGAGTACGCCCGCGGCTTATAAATCTGAAGGGAGGGGAAAACGGCGGTTTTTTACCTTAGCGCTCTGCCATTTTAGCCTCCTGTGCTTTCGTCTTCGTCCTGCTCTTGCCATCGCGTGCCTTCGTGAAGGACCGATACGGCGAACCGGAGAGGGGGGGGGGGGAGTGAATGGGAGCCGATAAAAATTCTTCTCGAAGGAGATGAAAACTCCAACAAGACGAACGCGGCTTCCAACACACGTCTCCGACTCACTACCAAGGTTGGTCAAGCCCACGTAGCCACCGGAGTGCCACCGGACCTAGGAACCAACACGCAACCTTCCGACCCGAGAAACGCGGCGGAAAAACCAAACCTCGAGCCTACGGACCCACACGGTCGGACGGGGTGAGCACCACCGGTCGACCGGTCCCCGCCGGTGAAACCGAGCAACTTCCACTAAGTGGCTCTACACCGGTCGGACCGGTGAGACACACCGGTCGGACCGATGGCGACCGAAAGCCCCCAAGGCACCAAACAGGCCAACCGACCACCAAACGGACCCAAACTCGAAACAACAAGCACCACGGGACAACGGCGAACACACCAAGACGTTCACCCGAGCAAAATCCCACAAGGGCTCGCACCGGTCGGACCGGTCAAGAGCACCGGTCGACCGGTGTAGCTCGGGCGGCTCGGGATGAACAAGACCCGCGGGTCAACTCCCCCAAATCCAAATCTCGATCTCCCGAATCGCTCCACGGACTTGAACAAGACTTTGGGGATATCATGAACACCTCATGAGGAGTTCATAGCCAAGTTTAATCCCACCAAAACTCGTCCAAAAAGGAGGAATCGAAGAAATCCCGCCGAAAGCACTTCCAACCCAAAAACTCAAGAAACCCCAAAATCGAGTACCTTTCCTCACGGATTTGGGAGGGGAATCACGGCCCAAAGAACCACGAAGGGTTCCCACAAATTTCCCCCATCAAATCACCAAGAGAGAAGCCCCGAAAACACCCCAAAGATATCACCGAGAGAGGGCTCCGAAAATCACCACCAAGAACAACCGGGGAAAACACATCCAAACCTTGAGGAACCACGCCGAATCATCTATACATGAAACAAAGGTTCGTACAAGGTCTAGCAAGCCGCCCGATCATCCATCCCTCTCTACAAGATCTCTCCGTGAAGCTCTCTTGCTAGTCCTAAGGAAAACCTAGAGAAAATAGGTAGAAAATAGGAAAACTAATGAGCTAGGGTTCCAAGAGTTGGCTGCCATCCTCTCACCTCTTGGGTTATATAGGCGGCAACCGAATGTCTAAAATGCCCCTCTCTACTAACTAGGGATACAAGCCCCTCAAGGGCGGATTTGGAATTCTTGATGTCTTCACCATCGGACGGATGCCCGGCGACCGCACCCTGCGTAGCCTCGACGCAAGCCATGCGATCCCGACGCGTGTCCTCCGCTTCGAAGATTCGGACCGCGTCGTCGCACACGTCGCCGACCGGTGCTCCTCACCGGTCGGACCGGTCCCCACCGGCCGACCGGCGGACCCACCGGTCGGGACCGGGTGCCGTGCCGCTGCACCTCCGTCTTCGGTTCTCCGGTCTTGGCTTTGTGGATCAACCAAGGAACCCGGTGGTTTTTCGGGTGAACCACCGGAAACCCCGCGAACTCGGTGTAGCCTCCGCCAATCTCCACTCATGACTTGGCTCCCACGTAGTCCCGGCTCGACCTTGGTTTTGAGGCTCAACCAAGAAACCGTCCACGACTTCATCTTGCTTGTTTATGCCACCATGCGGTCCGCACTTGACCCCCGCCGGCCACCGGGTCCCTCGAACGAAGCCTACTTGTCTTCTCCACACCCGGAGGCCTCACCGGCGACGACCTTTCGCGCTTGTTCTTCACCCGTACCAACACGAGTCAAGCCGCAACCCGCACCCGCAATACTTAGCCAAGAATCGGTCCACACAACGTTGTCAATCACTCATCACACAAGGAAGCGACCATCCACCGGTCCTTGAACCACACATGGTCCTCAATCTCCCCCTTGATGAGTGCATTGACAACACCCACACGAAAGTAACAAGAGAGAAAAGAAAAAAAAAACGAACAAAAAGAAACTCCAACAAGCGATCGAAAGCCAAACAAAGGCAAAGAGCAAGATCACTTGAAGAAGACAAGTCTCGGACCCCTTAGGCAAGGGCAACGGCTCGACACATCCGAGACAAAGCAAAGCTCAAGCAAAGAGCACAAACCACCGAAACAAAGCTCGAACACCACAAAGAGCTCCCCCCGCACACATGCAAACTCCCCCCCGAACCAAAGCAACTCCCCCGGACGAATGCATGCAAGAAACCACATGAAACAGGGCGGCACAGCAACTTCAAAGCACACACCGGTCGGACCGGTGCCCAACATATGTACGGGACCGGCACTCACACCGGTCGGACCGGTGCTCTTCACCTCGGTCGGACCGGTGAACACGAGAGCCCGTAAATGGCTCGAAACCACCGAAAACCTTCCAAAAGCGTCCGGCAAGCCATTTCAAGCTCAAACTTCTCCCCCTTGTTGGCAATGCATGAATCAAGCCAAAAATGCAAAAAATGCAACCTAGAGCTTCTCAAATAGACAAAATTCAACAAAGAATGCTACACATGTCCAAATGAGCAAGTTAGGTACTCTACGGCTTCGTATCGATCTCAACTACATGATCACCAAGTTTCACAACCATTGGACGAAGCTAAAATGGATTTTGGCAATTTTGCGAAAAACTTGCCTCTCATGAGCAAAGTCCTAAACATGATCAAAGCATATCAAAATGGCAAAGCCACACAAACTTCATGCTAGGACAGCTATTCTAACCATAAGACCATCACAAACACCCACAAGCACCTCATATCATGTCAAAGCCACCGAGCCATGTGCCTACTTCTATGTATGAGACTTCTCATTGGTAGGCATCATGCAACGGTTTAGCACCCAAAGCAATTTAAATTCAGCGCATATGACATGGGAGCACATTTCCAAGCATTTTGCATTTCATTTTCAGATTTGTAAATGGTACATGAAATGTCTTTGCGACAAAAAGGAACTTATGCTCCCCCACAAGATAAATCAAGAGGGCTAAACATTCATGATGGAAAATGAGCCTTTGGCTCCATATGATCAATAAACTAGCTATCCAACCACAAATTAAGCATAGCAAGGCCACAAAAACATGTCAAGAGCATGTAAAGGCATTTACACATGAGAGAGCATACATGTGACATTTTTCAAAAGCATAGCTATCAACCATGGATTATTCATCAAGATCATCAAGAGCTAAGCCAAACTAACCGTAGCATACCAAACAAGCTCACAAAGACATATATTTCATTCCATGGTGAACAATGTATATGAGAGAAGCTTTTCCTAACCAATGCATATGATACAAAATGCATGCAATCTAAGATACAAGGATGCCTATACATCATGTTACATATGCCATGCCAAATGCAAGAAATGCACAAAGGAAAGCTATACATATGCTACAAACCGGCTCCTCGAGGGGAGGCAAAACGGGCTCGACACCACCGGCAAAAGAAAGCTCCCACACACCCAACTCGGGAAATCAAACACACACCAAGTTCCCCCCGCAAACAAGTAAAAGTTGCTTGATCTAGGGGTTTGGTGAAAATATCGGCTAGTTGGTCATGTGTGGGTACATGGATCAACGCTATCTTTCCTTTCTCGACATTGTCTCTCAGAAAATGATACCTCACTTCTATGTGCTTGGTTTTGGAATGGAGCACCGGGTTCTTTGCAACGCTAATAGCACCGGTGCTATCACATTGAAGTGGGACATGGGTATACTCCTCACCAAAGTCACTCATGGTGTAGGTGATCCAAAGGAGCCGAGAGCAACAACTAGCGGCGGCAACATACTCGGCTTCGGTCGTGGATTGAGCAACACTCGACCGCTTACGGGAAGACCAAGACACCAACGAAGAACCCAAAACTCGGCAAGTCCCGTAAGTGGACTTCCTATCCAACCGACACCCGGCAAAATCCGCGTCCGAAAAACCATGAAGCGCCAAAGAAGAGGACGCGGAGTACCAAAGGCCGAAGTCGGGAGTGTGACGCAAGTACCGAAAATTCGCTTCACCGCTTGCCGATGCGAAGTCCTCGGAGACGCTTGAAAACGAGCGCACGGACACACCGAGAACCGTATGTCCGGCCTCGTCGCCGTCAAGTAGAGGAGTGACCCGATCATGCTCCGGTACTCCTTTCGGTCCACGTGTTCACCTTCCTCGTCCGCATCAAGAGCCGTAGTCGTACTCATCGGCGTCGTCATAGCTTTGGAGTCCTCCATCTTGAACTTCCTCACAATGTCCTTGGTGTACTTAGCCCGGTGCACGAATGTTCCTTCCTTTGATTGCTTGATTTGTAGCCCGAGGAAGAACTCGCAACTCACCCATCATGCTCATCTCGAACTCCCTGCTCATATCATCCGCAAACCTTGCAACAAGAGAGTTAGACGAGCCACCAAAGACAATATCATCCACGTACACCCGCACAATCCGGATATCTCCGCCCCGCCTCGGCAAGAAAAACAAGGTCCGATCGACCTTCCCCATCTCAAAGCCTCTCTCAAACAAGAACCCCCTCAACCTCGCCATACCAAGCTCTAGGCGCCCGCTTCAACCCATACGGCGCCTTCCTCAACTTGTACACCCGGTGGGGGTGCTTCTCACTCTCAAACCCCGGAGAGGTCGCCTCACATACACTTCTTCCTCCAACACACCATTCAGAAAGCACTCTTCACATCCATTTGGTGCAACTTGAACCCTTTAGCCACGAGAAAAGGCTAGAAGGATCCTAATCGCCTCCAAACGGGCTACGGGAGCAAAGGTCTCCTCGTAGTCGATCCCCTCCTTCCGACCGAACCCCCCGGGCAACAAGTCTCGACTTGTTCCTCACAACCTCACCCTTCTCTCCCTCTTTGTTTTTCCACACCCACTTTGTACCAATCGGCTTACACCCTGGGGGAGGGTCAACCAACTCCCACACCTGATTCCTCTCAAAGTTCTCCAACTCCTCATGCATCGAGTTAACCCAATTGTGATCAGATAGTGCGTGTCCAATGTCTTTGGGCTCGAAAAAAGCAACAAACGCAGCATGAGCAAAATGGGAATTGTTTCGAACCCTCGACCGTGTAGTGCGTTCATTCATGTCGCCGATGATCCTCGAAGCTGGGTGATCCACTTGAACTCGCCGGGGAGGTTCTCGCCTCGAAGCTACCTCCCCCTCAACATCGCCTTCTCCTCGTTCTTGATTTGTCGTCGTAGGTGTAGCAGAGGGTCCATCCATCATCGTAGTCGAAGTAGTGGGTACATGTTCGGCGGGGGCACCACACCGCCATCTTCATCATCACCATGTTCATGCTCCTCCTCCTGAAAGATCTCCTCGCCAAGCTCATCATCACATGCACACTCAAAAACAAGCTGACTACGTGGCTCTGTCTCGTCGAAGGTTACCTCGCAAGTCTCCACGATTTGGTTAGTTTCAAGATTGAGCACACGATATGCTCTAGAATGAGATGCATAACCAAAGAAAATGCCATTGACAGACCTAGCCTCAAACTTATCCAACTTCCTGCCCTTCTTCGAATAAAACACTTGCAACCAAAGACATGGAAGTGACTCACCTTGGGTGTGCGACCATGCATCAACTCATAGCATGTCTTCTTCTTGTGCACTGCGAGGTATATTCCGTTCGACACATAGCATGCGGTATTCACCGCCTCGGCCCAATACCTCCTCGGAGTCCTATGCTCATCAAGCATCGTCCGAGCCATCTCGCACAAGGTCCCGTTCTTCCTTTCCACAACACCATTCCGGGGAGGCGTATACGGACTCGAAAACCGGTGCTCAAGACCCAAGTCATGGCAAAAGGTTTCAAAACGAGAGTTCCTGAATTCCGTGCCATTATCACTGCGGATAGCTCGTATGGCATCTCCGTGCCTCTCGTTCCTCAACCTCAAGACTAGATCTCGAACAAAACCAAACGTCTCCCCCTTTTCCTCGAGAAAGAACACCCACGCATACCGAGAATAGTCGTCCACCACAACAAGGACATACCACTTCCCACCGCGGATCGCACACGAGCCGGGCCAACAAGGTCCATATGGAGCAGCTCGCATGGACGCTCAGTCATCACATCGGTGAGAGGCGGGTGAGAAGAGGCCACCATCTTGGCATGCCTACACGGAGCACAAACCAACTCTTTCTCAAGCTTCAACCGTGGCAATCCTCGGACCAAATTGAGTTTACTCAAGCGAGACAAAAGGTCAAAGCTCAAGTGACCCAACTTCCTATGCCACTTCCACAACTCACTCGAAGAACCAGCCAAGAAACAACGCTCAACACCCGAAGACTGAGAAAAATCAGCACGAAACACCTGACCCTCGGGAACGACCATACAAACAAGGTCCCCTCGAGAGTCCACAATCCGAGAACCACCAGGCCGAAACAACACCTCAAAACCCTCATCCAACAACTGAGACACAGAAAGCAAATTGTACCCCAGCGATTGAACGAGAGCAACACGCCTCAGAGTGATCTTGTCACTCACTTTTATCTCACCTTCTGAAAGCACACGCCCACGCCCATTGTCTCCAAAAGTGATGTACCTCTTCGTCACCACCGGGACGAGACTTGAGAACCACCCCCTGTCTCCGGTCATATGCCTCGAACAACCGGAGTCAATCAACCAAATGTTCTTCAAGTCTCCCACCTGAAAATCAAAAATAGGCACGTGAGCGAACAAACGACTCAAAGATCGGGGTTAGTACCAAAAGAGGAAAACCAAGGCCGAGCCATTTGCTCAAAAGTGGGGTTAGCACCAACCAAAGCATCTCTCCTACCAAAGCTACCTCCACGAACACCACCACGGTAACCACCCTGAGGGAACCACCCCTCTCGCCCGGAGGAGGACCAAATCCACGCAAGAAAGCCCGTGGAACGTCCTTCCTCTCCAACTCAACGCCACGACTCCTCCAATCCCCGTATTGAGCACGAGGAGGAGAACGCCTAGCAAACTGACCACCTGCACCCTTTCCAGCCCAACCACCAGAACCACGACCACCAGAAACAACCCTCGCACCTGCACGAGCTCGAAACCCGAACATCCGTCTCGTCCGTGCCCGCACCGGTCCGACGGTGCCCCACACCGGTCTGACCGGTGTGACCTGGACAGCAGCACCACCTGCGGCCTTCTTCTCTCCCCAAGCCCGAACCGTCCTCACAATCGCCTTGCCCCCGGGCATCCGCATACGAGGCTCAAGTACACCATCGGAAGGGTGGTACTTGTCCTTGTTAGCCCACTCCTTCTCCATTCTCTCCTCTCGCTTCCTCTTGAAGCAAAACTCCTCCTTATGGCCATCTCTCCCACAATAGCCACAATGGAACCTCACAAGCTTAGGCTTTGGCTTGGGATGTGGCTGCTCACTCGGTTTCTCTCCACTCAAGCCCTCCACCGGTTTCTCACCACTAGCCTTCTCACTCTCCTTCCCAAAGAACACTTTCCCCGAAGTGCTCACAAACTTGATAGGCTTTTGAAGATCATTTGTGGGTGTAGGAAACACGGGTGGAGCTGGGGTTGTGTCTAGACGGTTCCTTAGATGGTTAGGTTTTGGGGGGAAATCATTTTTGTGGTGGGTTTTTGGTGGCTCCGGGATATTCTCTCCACTTCCCTCACCAACCTTGTTTGCCCCAAGCCCCTCACCATCTTGCCTCTTAAAGGCCTCGATCATCATCCTCAACCGAGGCTCGTGACCGGACAACCAACCCATCAACTTCCTCAAATCATCATTCTCATCCCGCAAACGACCAACATAATGTGCAAGCTCCAAATTTCTCAATGCATGCATTTCACGGGTAGAGCAAGATGTAGGCATGGGTTCCTTCAATTTAGCCTCGAGCGAACTAGTGTACGCATGCATCTCATCAATCTTAGCATGCAAAACGGGGCAAGAAGTGCAAGCACCTAGCAAAGCGAGTCTAGACTTAAGCTCGCCCACTTCAACCCTAAGCACATCTAGTTCCTCACACTTGGAGGCATGCTTCTCCTTAAACAAAGCAAGATCGGCAAGGAATATGGAGCAATCAAGACAATCATTCTCATCGAAATAACGGGGCTAGCCTTAAGCGAATCAATCTCAAGCTTGCTATCAAGCACCGTGTCTCTAGCTCGCCCACTCTAGTCCTAGCATCCTCGAGTGAAGCCCTAAGCTCTTTCCTCATTTTCTTGGCCTCTCTAAGCATGTCATCACGGTTATCAAGCAAAGAGCCAAGCCTCTCATTCTCCGGCGCAAGAAGGGAAGCTCATCACGCACCTCGTCGTCGGACTCGGAGTCCGAGTCGCTCCGTGTGCTCTTCTTGCCGCCGGAGCTCAACGCCATGGTGCGGAGGCCGTCACTCGCGAGCGGCTCCGCCCGCTCGGGTTCTTGGACGACCTCTTGTTCTTGCGGCGATCTCCCTCGTCGTCGCCGCCGCCGCTCGCGCTCGAGGTGGAGTACGCGGAACTGGAGTCGACGTCGCTCGCTCCAACCATCGCTCGGGCCTTGCCTCGGCCCTCCTTCCTCCTCGATCGTCGCTCGTCCTTGTACTTGTTCTTGTGCTTGCTCTTGTGGTCGCGCCTCGAACGGTACTTGTCGTCGTTCTTCCTCGGCTTGTGCTTGTAGCCGTCCTTGTTCTCGGCCTTCTCCGGCGGTCGGCGACGAAGTGTCCCGCTTGCCGCACCGGAAGCAAGTCCTCGTGTTCCTCCTCATGTTCACGCGGTTCTCGTGCGGCCTCTCGAACCGCCTCGTCAACGGCGCCGGCTCGTCCTCTCCAAGGTCATCAAACTCCTCATCCGGCATAGACATCAAAGAGGAAAACGAGAACATCCTGGTGGATGGGTTAGAGTTAGTCTTTCCTTTGGAACCACCAACGAGGGCAAGACTATGGGAATCGGTCGGTCCCTCGAGCTTGGCGGATCATGCCCCTATCCACCTCGGCCGACTTGAGCTTCGAGAACGGCTCGTTCACCGTCGAGTATCATACCTTTCCGACTCGACTATGGCCTCGAACTTTCCGCCCCATATCGTACGATCCAAAGAGTGTAAGAGCTTGACGGCTCTATCATGATCATCGTACGGGAGCACGTCCACATTGGCCCTCATGTTGTTCACCACCACCGTGAACCTGCGAAACAAGGCATCGATGGACTCACCGGGGAGATGAGTGAAGTTCTCGTACTCTCTCCGTAGGTCGCATACAACCGTGCTCGAACACGGGCGTTCCCAACATGAGCCTCCTTCAACACCGCCCAAATCCTACAAGCCAAGTGCTCGGTGTGCACCCGATCGAACTCGGCCGACACAAAGCACGAAACAAGTAGTCGACCGCCTTATTGTTGGCGTCGAATCCGTCCCTCGACCCCGGAGCTAGGAAATCCATCGCCTGGACATAGCCTTGTGTCCACCGTGACATCCCAAAGCAAACTCGACCCTTTCCGCGGAGGAACGCACCCATCCGCTTGCTCCACATCCGGTAGTTCTTGCCATCGAAGTGTGGAGGACCCGAACCCCGTTCCCGGTACGCCATCCTTGGATCTTAGGGCGGTTAGAGTCAACAAAGACCCGAACCGGCTCGATACCACTTGAAGGACCGATACGGCGAACCGAGAGGGGGGGGAGTGAATGGGAGCCGATAAAAATTCTTCTCGAAGGAGATGAAAACTCCAACAAGACGAACGCGGCTTCCAACACACGTCTCCGACTCACTACCAAGGTTGGTCAAGCCCACGTAGCCACCGGAGTGCCACCGGACCTAGGAACCAACACGCAACCTTCCGACCCGAGAAACGCGGCGGAAAAACCAAACCTCGAGCCTACGAGACCCACACCGGTCGGACCGGTGAGCACCACCGGTCGACCGGTCCCCGCCGGTGAAACCGAGCAACTTCCACTAAGTGGCTCTACACCGGTCGGACCGGTGAGACACACCGGTCGGACCGATGGCAACCGAAAGCCCCCAAGGCACCAAACGGGGCCAACCGACCACCAAACGGACCCAAACTCGAAACAACAAGCACCACGGGACAACGGCGAACACACCAAGACGTTCACCCGAGCAAAATCCCACAAGGGCTCGCACCGGTCGGGACCGGCCAAGAGCACCGGTCGGACCGGTGTAGCCCGGGCGGCTCGGGATGAACGGCACCCGCGGTCAACTCCCCCAAATCCAAATCTCGATCTCCCGAATCGCTCCACGGACTTGAACAAGACTTTGGGGATATCATGAACACCTCATGAGGAGTTCATAGCCAAGTTTAATCCCACCAAAACTCGTCCAAAAAGGAGGAATCGAAGAAATCCCGCCGAAAGCACTTCCAACCCAAAAACTCAAGAAACCCCAAAATCGAGTACCTTTCCTCATGGATTTGGGAGGGGAATCACAGCCCAAAGAACCACGAAGGGTTCCCACAAATTTCCCCCATCAAATCACCAAGAGAGAAGCCCCGAAAACACCCCAAAGAAATCACCGAGAGAGGGCTCCGAAAATCACCACCAAGAACAACCGGGGAAAACACATCCAAACCTTGAGGAACCACGCCGAATCATCTATACATGAAACAAAGGTTCGTACAAGGTCTAGCAAGCCGCCCGATCATCCATCCCTCTCTACAAGATCTCTCCGTGAAGCTCTCTTGCTAGTCCTAAGGAAAACCTAGAGAAAATAGGTAGAAAATAGGAAAACTAATGAGCTAGGGTTCCAAGAGTTGGCTGCCATCCTCTCACCTCTTGGGTTATATAGGCGGCAACCGAATGTCTAAAATGCCCCTCTCTACTAACTAGGGATACAAGCCCCTCAAGGGCGGATTTGGAATTCTTGATGTCTTCACCATCGGACGGATGCCCGGCGACCGCACCCTGCGTAGCCTCGACGCAAGCCATGCGATCCCGACGCGTGTCCTCCGCTTCGAAGATTCCGGACCGCGTCGTCGCACACCGGTCGACCGGTGCTCCTCACCGGCCGACCGGTCCCCACCGGCCGACCGGTCGGACCCACCGGTCCGAGCCGGTCCGTGCCGCCGCACCTCCGTCTTCGGTTCTCGGTCTTGGCTTTGTGGATCAACCAAGGAACCCGGTGGTTTTCTCGGTGAACCACCGAAACCCCGCGAACTCGGTGTAGCCTCCGCCAATCTCCACTCATGACTTGGCTCCCACGTAGTCCCGGCTCGACCTTGGTTTTGAGGCTCAACCAAGAAACCGTCCACGACTTCATCTTGCCGTTTATGCCACCATGCGGTCCGCACTTGACCCCGCCGGCCACCGGTCCCTCGAACGAAGCCTACTTGTCTTCTCCACACCGGAGGCCTCACCGGCGACGACCTTTCGCGCTTGTTCTTCACCCGCACCAACACGAGTCAAGCCGCAACCCGCACCCGCAATACTTAGCCAAGAATCGGTCCACACAACGTTGTCAATCACTCATCACACAAGGAAGCGACCATCCACCGGTCCTTGAACCACACATGGTCCTCACTTCGCCATTAGAGCTCTTCTCTCTCTTCTTGTCCTCCGCTCTCGCATCCCTCGTCCTTTCTCATGGCGCCGCTTCCGCCCCTCACGATCCTCGACCCGTACGCCTGGGAGCGGTCGACGGTGACTCGGCTGGCCCTTGGCGAGCTGGTCTCCACCGGCCAGTTGGCGGTGAATGAGGAGGGCCGGCTGGCAGAGTGGATCGTGCCACCGGTGGGGGACCACGCGCCCAATCCGCCGGAGGGCTACGTGGTGAGCTTCATCCGCTTTCATGAGCGCGGCTTCGCCGCGCCGGCGAGCCGCTTCATGCGGGCACTCTGCCACCGCTACAGCGTGGAGTTGCATAACTTCGCGCCGAACGCGATTTCGCAGGCGGCCACGTTCGTGGGCGTCTGCGAGGCGTATCTAGGGATCCCAGTCAACTGGGAGCTCTGGATACACCTCTTCCGCGCGGAGCTCTTCACGCAGCCCCATGACGGAGCGGAGAGGACCCGCGCGCGCGGTGCGCGCCGGCGGGATGTCGCTCGCCCTGCGGGGGCAGTTCAAGGACGACTACATCCCCTGCACCATGACGACGAACAACGCCGGCTGGGAGCGGGGATGGTTCTACCTGCGCAACACCGAGCCCGGCCTCCCCGCCTACACTGGTCTGGTGCTCCGGGAGAAGCCCAACTCCTGGGGCCACGGGGTGTCCACGGCCCAAAGCACGGAGGCGGCCGGACTCGCTCCCCGGCCGCCCTGAAGAACCTGGTGACGCGCGGGCGACCGCGGCGGGCGTCCTCGCCTTCCTCCACCACCGGCGGGTTGTGCCTCTGATGGAGAGGCCGCTCTGCATCTACCAGATGACAGAGGAGGCGGACCCCATCGCGCTGGCGAGGTCGCAGATGCTCCCAACCCCCCTCGAGCGGGGGTATGCGCTCACCCAGGCGCGGAACGCTGTCGACACCCGGATGCTGCTGCGCCAGGATCGGTCCCTGTGGGACCTCGAGATGCTCCCCACCGGCCCGCTGGTGAGTGTGGTTCTTGACTCCATTTTTTGCTCTTAGTGTTGCCTCTGCCCCCTGACGCGCCTTTGACGTTCTCGCATGCAGCTGGTGAAGTTCAGCGCCACGAAGTCCGTTCCGCCCACTCCTGACTCCCGCGCGCTTGGCCGGACGGCGCAGCAACGGGAGCGGGGAGCGGGCGCGCGCGCAAGAGGGAGCGCGCGAGGCGGCACCGCGAGCGCCGCGAGCGGCGAGCGAGGAGTACCGCGCGCGCGCGGCCGGCCGGGGCTCTCCTCGCGGGAGACCGAGGAATACTCGTCCTCGGAGGAGGACGAGGAGGAAGAAGCCGGGGGGGGGGCCCCTCGACGGTGGGAGCCCGCACCCCCGTCGCGGAGCCGGGGCCCGGCGGCAAGGGCGGCATGGCCGTGGCGGGCGCGGCGGCGCCCGTCACTAGGCAATCAACAACGAGGGCGGCGCGTGCCGCGGAGGTGCCGGTGCACGCCGCAGGGGGCGCGCGCGGCAAGCGCACCCGCGCGCGCGGGCGGGGCCCCCGCGCGCGGTGGAGGCGTTGGGAGGCGAGGGCGACGGGTGCGTCGGCCGCGCCGGCCTCATCCACCGAGGCCTCGAGGAAAAGGAAGCGCGCCTTTTACTCTTCGAGGTAAGGGGCTCGCTCTTCTGCGGGGTTTGGTTTTCTGGCGCCCAGACGTTCTGATCCTTTGTTTGTGCTTGTGCAGGGTGGTGCCAACCGTGCCTCCCCTCGCACCGGCTAAGGTGCTGAGGGCGGACGCGTCCGTTCCCACCCGGCGGCGCTCGTCGAGGGCGCCGCGGGGGCGTGTACGGCGGCGGGGGCGAGGGCTCGCAAGGCCCGGCCGAGGCCTCGAGGTCTCGGCGGCGGATCGGCCCGCCGCGGCGCGGCCGGCGGTCGTCGAGGAGCGGCGGGCGCCGGTCGCGGCGGAGGCGAGCGGGCGGCGGCGGTTGAGGAGGGCGGTCGGGTGCCCGTGGTCACGGAGGCGCGGCCGGAGGCGGTGGCCGCGCGCCGCGTCGGCGCCCGCGACTACGGAGGCGGAAGCGGCGGTGCGGCGGAGGCGGCACAAGGGGCAGCGCCGCCGGCGGCTCCGGGCGGTGGTGGTGGAGGTCCCGGACGACGACTCCCCGCCGCCCGGGTGGGATCAGTGGGCGAGCTTCCCCACGCTCTCCCCTGAGCCTCAGGAGGGGGCCCTCGTGAGGCGGCGCGAGGGCCACATGGTGGCGGGGGGCCAAGGGTACGGCGCCAAGGCCTCGTCTTCCCGCGCCGGCCACTCCGCCCAGGTGGAGGGGGCCGGCGGCGACCCGCCCGCGTTCGCCGACGCCCGGGCGGAGCAGGTGCTGCGGGGGAGCTCCGCAGCCACGGCGCAACGCTTGACCGTGCGCTGAACGAGGCGCTGAGGGTCCACGGCAGCCCCGCGTGGCGTGTCTTCCAGGTGAGGCGTCGTCGCCTGTTTCCCTTTTTCCTTGTTTCTGCGCGCTTATTCTTGCGGCGTGGTGTTTATGGGTTTTGACTTGTGGGTGACAGGAGCTCGAGCGCCGCGCCCGCGACAAGTACGGTGCCTTCGATCGGGTGAACGCCGAGCTCCACCAGCTCCGGGAGCGATGCGGCGCCTTCGACGCGCTCGCCGACGCCCTCAGGACTCCGGATGGCTGGTTGTCGTACCAGGCCATGGCCTTGCGCGATGAACTCCCCGAGAGCACGAGGCAAGACCCGGCGCGTCCTTCTAGCCTCAAGCGGGTCTGCACAGCCCTCATCGACCATGATGAGGCGCCGCGCGGCGCGCTCTGACCTAGAGAAGATGCGCACGCTGGCGACCAACTGGGAGGCGGAGGTGGCCAGCGTCCGCAGCGAGAACCGAGGGCTCCGCTCGTCCCTCGAGGGGGCGCGGGCGCGGCCAGCCGCCGGCCGAGGAGCGGGCGCTCGCGCTTGAGCAAAGGGTCAAGGAGGCCGACGACTTGAAGGCCTCCCTCGATTCCAAGGTCGTGGTGCTCGCCGTTGCCGAGGGACCGCCTCCTGCAGGAGCGCACCGCCCGTCAAGGAGCTGAGGGACAGCTCCAGCAGGAGCAGGCCGCCCTTGTCGATGCTCGATCGGCCCTGGAGTGGGAGCACGCTGCTCGCGAGGCGACGCAGATGTCGCTGGAGGACCGGAACGCCAAGTTCTCTGAGGTCGAGGGCGAGCTGATGGTGCTCAGCATCACGAGCGCGAGCCAGGAGCTGGCCCTCCAGGAGCAAGGCGAGACCGTCCGGGGCCTCGAGCGAACGGTCGAGGCCGAGTGTCGCGCCCTCGAGGTGGAGAGGAAGCAAGTCGAAGGTGAGCCGCTGTTTGACTCCTGCGTTGTTGGATTTTTCTTAGAGGGTTCGCACTCTTTTTCTGACTTCTTTCTTGTTTGGTAACTCCAGGCTTGCGCGCCGCGTTGGGGCACGCGGTTGAGCAGGCCGAGGCGCTGCAGACCTCCTACAACTCCTCCGAGCAGGAGCTGCAGGAGTTGCGTGATGCGGCCCTCGAGACCTGCCGATCCGTGGAGGAGGGCGAGGCGCAGGCCGGAAGCTCGCTGGCCAGCCGCCTGCGCGCCCTTGGTGGCCATGTCACTGAACGGATGCGCCGGGCGCTTCGTCTTGGCGTCCAGAAGGCCCTCGGCATAGTACGGTCCCACTACGAGGTCAACTTCGAGGCGCTGGCGGAGGGCTACGTCGTCCCCGAGGGTGTCGAGGATGAGGTGGCGATGGAGAGTGTGGACGCGCTCGCCACCGACGCCGCCGGGTCGCTCGCTGAAGCCTTCGAGGAGTTCCTCTTCCGGATGCCGCCGACGCCACCGCTCCTCCCGCCCGAACGACGTGGGCGCCGGGCCCGTTTTTGTTTGTGTATCAGTATTCTGGCCACGCGGCCTTTGTAAATAAACAAATTGTTCTTGCTGTAAACATTTGCTAATGTGAAGTGATGTCTTATGTTTATTGCGCTTTTTTGTTTCTCCTTCTTCCTGAGTAGATTCTAGTTAGGGGAGTTCGATTTTCGCGGGCGGCCTGCTGGGTTGGAGGCGAGAGAGAAGGGTCGTATCCTCGTGGCGTAGGCTATCTCTGGCTCGCGCGCTCCTTCCGCTAGGCTGCCTGCGCCCTGCTCAAATCGTTGCTCGAGGCCGGAGTAGGGAACAAACTTAGCGCGCGTGGGTTGTTTCGTTTTTGCGTGAAAAATGAGGCCATTTTTGGGGGGGGATACCCCCCGTAGTAGCCCCCGAGGGTAACTTGGGTTTCGGGGGAAAGCCGAGTTGCCCTTTGCATTAGACTTATGTCGTTTACATGGTTATCACCAACTGGGGCGTTGGTCATGTGATTTTTACAACAAAATACTTGGAAATCCTAGCTATGGGTAGAAGCGACGTAGCTGTTGGATGTTCCAAGTGTTGGTGAGCTCTTCACCGTCCTCGTTGGCCAGCTTGTACGTGCCGGGCTTGAGTACCTTCACCACGACGTAGGGTCCCTCCCACGGAGGCGATAGCTTGTGGCGTCCCCGGTTGTCTTGGCGTAGCCTTAGGACCAGATCCCCCTCGCTGAAGTCCCGTCGGCGTATCTTGCGCGCTTGATAGCGCCTGAGGGACTGTTCATACCTCGCGGAATGCATCAAGGCCACGAGGCGTGCCTCATCCAGTTGGTCCAGCGAGTCCTCGCGGGCTCGCTGGTTGGCATCCTCGTTGTAGCCTCGAACCCTGGGCGACCCGTATTCTAAGTCCGTGGGGAGGACGGCCTCCGCGCCATGGACTAGGAAGAACGGGGTGAACCCGGTGGCTCGCTCGGGGGTGGTCCTTAGGCTCCACACGACCGCTCGGTAACTCTTGGAGCCATTTTCGCCGCATTTGTTTAGCTGGTCGAAAATTCTAGGCTTAAGGCCTTGTAAGATCATGTCGTTGGCACGCTCTACTTGGCCGTTGGTCTGTGGGTGTGCCACAGCTGCCCAATCCACACGGATGTGGAACTTGTCGCAGAACTCCAAGAATTTCCTGCCCGTGAACTCGGACCCGTTGTCGGTGATGATGGAGTTTGGCACTCCGAAGCGGTGGACGATGTCGGTGAAGAATGTTACCGCTTGTTCCGCCCTGAGATTCGTAATAGGGTGCACCTCCACCCACTTGGAGAATTTGTCGATCGCAACCAACAAGTGGGTGAAGCCCCCGGGCGCCTTCCGCAAGGGCCCGACGATGTCCAGTCCCCAAACGGCGAATGTCCATGTTATGGGGATGGTCTGCAGGGCATGGGCGGGTAGGTTGGACTTGCGGGCGTAGAATTGGCACCCTTCGCAGGTGCGTACGATTTCACTGGCGTCTGCGACCGCGGTAGGCCAGTAAAAGCCTTGGCGGAAAGCGTTGCCAACGAGGGTGCGAGGCGCGGCGTGATGGCCGCAGATCCCGGCGTGGATGTCCCGTAGGAGCTCGCGCCCCTGTAAGATGCCGGAGGCGGCGCGCTTGTACAGCTCGCCGTCGATGAGGGCAAAGGACTTGGCCATCCTGGCGATGCGCCTGGCCGTGGCCCGATCCAAGGGGAGCTCTCCTTGAGCCATCCAAGCGATGTATTTGTCGCGCCAGTTTGCCTTGACAGGAGCTGGCTCAATGTCCATCACATCGGCCTCGTAGGAGCCATACCCCTCGAGGAGGGAGAGCACATACGCCTCGTTCGAGGGGTCCTCATCCATGG
The DNA here is from genome assembly GCA_947561735.1 of Cenchrus americanus. NCBI lineage: Eukaryota > Viridiplantae > Streptophyta > Magnoliopsida > Poales > Poaceae > Cenchrus > Cenchrus americanus. The sequence goes on along the minus strand of OX387241.1, from coordinate 21,810,779 downwards.
GTTCCGCACCCACTGGATTCGAGGGAGCCCCTAAGGGTTCTGTGTGGCTCGAGGGGTGAAGCTCGAGGACGACCGAGGGCTGGGCGACATCGCGGGCAAAAACGTTCGGGGGGGGGGGTGGTGATCCGCCGGACGCGATCTTGGCCAGCTCGTCCGCCTCCTCGTTGTACCGGCGGGGCACGTGGTTGAGCTCGATGCCGTAAAACTTGTCTTCGAGGGCTCGCACGGCCTTGCAGTAGGCCTCCATCTTGTCGTCGTGGCAGCTCGCGTTCTTCATGACTTGATCGATTACAAGCTGCGAGTCCCCCCGCACGTCGAGGCGCTTGACACCTAACTCAATGGCGATTTTGAGGCCGCAGAGGAGGGCCTCATATTCAGCCATATTGTTAGATGCGGGGAAGTGGAGGCGCACCGCGTAGCGCATGTGTTCTCCGAGGGGTGATACGAAGAGCAGGCCCGCGCCCGCCCCTGTTTTCATCACTGAGCCATCGAAATACATAGTCCAACATTCTGCTTGGATCTGTGGCGGCGACAACTGCGTATCCGTCCATTCAGCGACGAAATCCGCCAGGATCTGGGATTTGATGGCCTTGCGCGGGGCGTAGGCAAGCGTCTCGCTCATCAGCTCCATGGACCACTTGGCGATTCTGCCCGCTGCGTCGGGATTACGGATGATCTCCCCTAACGGGAAGGAGGAGACCACCGTGACGGGGTGGGCCTCGAAGTAATGGCGGAGCTTGCGCCGCGCGAGGACTACCGCATACAGCAGCTTCTGGACCTGAGGGTAGCGCGTCTTGGTGTCAGACAAGACCTCGCTGATGTAGTAGACCGGCCGCTGGACCGGCAGGGCGTGCCCTTCCTCTGTGCGCTCCACCACGATCACGGCGCTGACCACCTGAGTGGTTGCGGCCACGTAGAGCTGCAGGGGCTCGCCATCCTGCGGCGGCGTGAGGATCGGGGCGTGCGTTAAGGACGCCTTCAGCTTGTCGAGCGCATTCTGGGCCTCGGTAGTCCAGGAGAAGCGCTCGTGCTTCTTGAGTAGGCGGTAGAGGGGCAGGCCCTTCTCGCCGAGCCGCGAGATGAAGCGGCTCAAGGCGGCGAGGCACCCCAACACCTTTTGCACCCCTTTGAGGTCCCGGATCGGGCCCATTCGTTCGAGGGCCGCAACCTTCTCAGGGTTGGCCTCGATTCCCCATTGGGAGACGATGTATCCCAGGAGCATGCCTCGCGGCACTCCAAAGACACACTTTTCGGGGTTTAATTTGACCCCATTGGCCCGTAGGCAACCGAACGCGATGCCAAGGTCGCCAACCAGGTCGTCCACCTTCCTGGTTTTTACGACGATGTCGTCCACATACGCCTCGACCGTCCGTCCGATGTGATCTTCGAAAACGTGCTGCATGCAACATTGATACGTCGCACCTGCGTTTCGGAGGCCAAACGGCATCGTGACGTAGCAGAACATCCCGAACGGCGTGATGAACGAAGTCGCAAGCTGGTCGGCTCCTTCATCTTTATTTGATGATACCCGGAGTAGGCATCAAGAAAGCAAAGTAATTCACACCCAGCCGTTGAATCAACGATTTGATCAATACGTGGCAAAGGAAAAGGAACCTTAGGACATGCTTTATTGAGACTAGTATAGTCTATACACATCCGCCATTTCCCGTTCTTTTTCTTTACAAGCACGGGGGTTTGCTAGCCACGTCGGGTGGAACACCTCCTTGATGAACCCGGCCTTGAGAAGCTTCCGCGGCCTCCGCTCCGAGGTGCCCGCCGCCGCTCCTCGTCGAAGCGGCGGAGCCGTTGTTGCACGGCGCGGGCGTGAGGCAGGATGTCAAGGGAGTGCTCGGCGACCTCCCTCGGGATGCCTGGCATATCCGAGGGGCTCCACGCGAAGATGTCGGCGTTGGCGCGGAGGAAGTCGACGAGCACCACTTCCTATTTAGGATCGAGGGTGGAGCTGACCCTCAACGCCTTGCCCTCGGGGGCCGCGGGGTCGAGGGGCACATCCTTGGTCTGCTCCGCGGCCTCGAAGTTGCCGGCGTGCTTGGAGGCGGAGTCGAGGTCCTCGTTGACCATCTTCTCCAAAGTGGTCACCAGCGCTTCATCCAGCGCCAGTGCTTCCGCGTGCTCTACGCACTCGACGTCGCAGTCGAATGCGTGCTCGATGGACGAACCTACGGTGATGACGCCGTTCGGTCCTGGCATCTTCATCTTCAAGTAGGTGTAGTTGGGGACCGCCATGAATTTGGCGTAACAGGGTCGCCCAAGTATAGCGTGGTAGGCACCCTTGAACCCCACCACCTCGAAGGTGAGCGTTTCCTTACGGAAGTTCTTTGCGGTGCCGAACCAAACCGGCAGGTCGATCTGCCCGAGGGGCTGGACCTGCTTGCCGGGCGCGATGCCATGGAATCTAGGCCGCGGTGGGTCCAACCCGATCCCCATCAAGCTCAGCGTATGCGCGTAGAGGATGTTGAGGCTGCTGCCTCCGTCCATCAAGACCTTTGAGAACCGCGCGTTCCCAATGATTGGGTCGACCACCAGCGGGTACTGCCCGGGTTGGGGATGCGGTTTGGATGGTCTTCCCGGCTGAAGGTGATGGCGTCCTCCGACCAGTTGAGGAAGGAGGGAGGCGCCCTTTCCGCGACGAGGACCTCGTGCTGCTCCCGCTTGCGCTGGCAGGTCGACATGTCGACGGTGGGTCCCCCAAAAATGAGGAACACGTTCTCCACAGCGGGGAAGCCGCCGGCGTCGCCATCTCCCCCGTCTTTCTTGGCCTCCGCCTCCTTCGCGGTGGCGCGGCCATAGAACTTCTTGAGCATATCGCACTGCTCAAGGGTATGGTTCACTGGGGTCTTGTGGTAAGGACATGGCTTCTTCAGCATGTCATCAAACACCCCCGGACCTCGAGGGGCCAGTCGAGGGCCCCGTCGAGCCGGGTCAACAGCAAGAGCCTCGGCCTCATCGCCGTCGCGCCCCTGCTCGCGCGCCTCGCGGCGCGGCTTCTTTCCCTTCTTGCCCCGCTTGTCCTTGCGGTAGGGCTCCCTGGGCTTGCTGCCCTCCGCGGGCGCATCGTCCGAGCGCTTGCCCTTATTGCCGTCAAAGATCGCCCCCACGGCCTCCTCTCCCGAGGCGAAGCTGGTGGCGATGTCGAACAGCTCGTTGGAGTCCGCGGGCGGGCTGCGCCCCAGCTCTCGTACGAGGTCCCGGCATGTGGTGCCCTCGAGGAAGGCGTGCACAATTTCGGATTGCGCCACGCTGGGGAGCTCTGTACAGCGCTTGGAGAAGCGCCGTATGAAGTCCCGCAGCGACTCGCCAGGCTTCTGAGTGCAGGAGCGCAGATCCCAGGAATTTCCAGGGCGCACGTACGTGCCCTGGAAATTACCCACGAACGTGCGGACCGGATCGTCCCGGTTTTGGATTTGGCGGCGGGCAAGTGCTCGAGCCATGTCCGGCTGCATCGCCGAGGTGCGAGGGGCAAGTTGCGGATGATGACCTCGTCGCCGGTGGCCCCGCCCACCGGCACGCCAAGCGGTAGTCGTTAAGCCACACGCGCCCCGTTGTACTTGACGATGGTCGAGGGTTGGCGGAAGCGCCGGGGGGAAGGCCGCCGCTCGGATCTCCCGCCGAACACACGGGTCCCCGGGGGCTGCGGCGTCGGGGAGCGGTCTTCGTCGCCGTCGTAGCGTCCGCCCCGTCGAGGGTGGTAGCCTACCGCCGCTCGCGCATCCGCCCCCGCTCGTGCGGCGGGCGTTGATGACGTTGTGGGCGTCACCGTCCGGCGCCCCCGCGCGTGTCAAGGAGCCGCTCCTTGGCCGCCGCGCGTTCTGAGTTAGCGGGACGCCTCGCGGCTCCGCTCGCGTGGACCGAGGGTTCGCCCCCCGTGCGGCCCCGTCTCCTCGTGCATCCCCCCGTAGGCGGATACGTGAGGCCGAGCTTTCGGCCCGCCGGACGACCGCTTGCTCAATGAGAGCCTCGCACCTCGCGTTGCGGGTTCCGCGCCTTAGGGGTCGAGGGTGCCGCATTGCTCGCGAGCGGCGTCGCGGCGGCAACGAGCTTCGACTTGCCCGTGGAGGTGCGTCGGGGTTGTCGGCGTTGATGCGGTCGCGGGCCTCGCTCGCCCGGCGGCCCCGCACGCGTTCGCCGCGAGCGGAGGCTTCCCCGCCCATCGAGGCGCGGAGCGCCCGCACCGTTCGGTACTCCTCTCGCCGCCCTTAGCCTCGAGCTCACGGGCTTGGGCTAGCCGCGCGTCGGCGTTGGCCCCGGCGAGGAGCGCTTGGCCCCGCGGCCGGGCGTGGAGCGATTCTGGGGGGCGGCGTAACCTCCCCCGTCTCCGCACCGGCAGCGCCGGTGGCGTTCGCTGGGTCGTTGGCGACGACGACACAGCACTCCCGCGCGGGGTCGTAGCTCCCGGTGCTGGAGTCATCGGAGCAGCCAAACCAGTAGTCCGTAGCGTCAAGGAAACGCCTGAACATGACTGGGTCCGGCACGACGGAGAAATCCCACTCCGCATACCCGTGAAGGTTGGCGGGCGACAACGTGTCGAGGAAACCCAGGGACGACTCGTCACCTGCTGAGGCGCCGGGATCCCTGGCGACGAAGACGTGACGGCCAGGCGGAACCCTACGCATCGTGGTGTTGACGTTGGCGGTGAAGGCCGTCGTGGCACCACGCAGCCCAATGGGAAGGCGCGGTCGGAGACCGTGCGCCGTCCCGCCGGGGTGGCGGTTGCGGTGATAGCGGGCGCGCGCGTTGAGAAGTGGCGCGCTCGCCCGCCGTCGTTCGGACCGCACCCGGCGCGAACGCCGACCGCGAGCGGCGGCGGCGTCGTGGCGTCGACGGGCTCGCGGCATCCGCGCCGGCGGGGTGTCTGCGCCGTGGTGGTGTGCGCAGCGGGGACCGGAGCGGACCCGGCCTGACGCCGCGCGCGGAGCTCCTCACGGTTGGTGAGGCGCATGAGGTAGCTGTTCCCCGTAGCCTGGAAGTTTAGGCCCCCAAACCGGATTTCGAACCCGGCGGGGAGGGGGTCCGAGCTTCCCATGCAGTAGCGTGTACCACGGTACTCAGTGCGGATCACCATGGAGGGAGTTGATGGATTGACCTTAGGCGCTCAGATAGCCCCACGGTGGGCGCCAACTGTCAGTGCGGAATATGGTCCCGACACTAACCAGTAATAAGCGCCGAGGTCTATCCCTCAATGGTCGATGCTAAGCAACAAGAGACACAGAGTTTATCCTGGTTCCGGCCGGTGGGCCGTACGTCCAGCAGTGGCGTGCTCAAGGCACTATATTGCTCAGCACCGGGGGTGCCTGTAGTGGGGCTGCTACAAGCAAGGCGGGAGAGGAAGCGTGGCTTCCAAGTCCCTGGTGTAATGGCTGAAGATGTTGTGGGAGAATTGGAGAGCAAGTGCGTGGTGCGACTTGTCTCGTGTTGTGTTCTTGTCCGTCCGTCCCTTGCGGCAAGGGGGTTTGTCCTCCTTTTATAGGCCAAGGAGAGAGCGAATCACATGCGCACCGCGCTATTTTGCTACGTGAAAGAGCGTGATGTGCTATGCTGTAGAGTAGGCGGCCGCCCGGGCGATCCTTGCAGCGATCCGGCCATCATGGCGTATCTTGTACCTGAACAGTGGCGTCCTCAAGGGTAGAAGAGCGGCGGACGGCTGTGATGTCTTTGGATAGGCTCGAGGGAGTTGCTGACGTCGGTCCGTACGAGGTACAGCGGCAGGTAAGGTGGCGTCCCGTTCCCACACGCTCCACAGTGCTGGAGTCGTTGCCACAGCGCCTGGCGTGCGCCCGTACGCGCGGGGGCGGCAGCCATACCGTAACAGTGGCAGGGATGGCGTCCCACCGGCCTAGCGCCTCCACCTAACCCTGTAAGGTCACAAGAAAGCAAATCGAGGGTGCAGCCGGCCCCCCTTCGAGGGCTCGGCGCGTTAGCCGTACCGGAGCAGGCGGCACGGCGTCACGGGACTGGCACCGGCCGTGCCGCACAGTCCCCCCCACAGTGATGGGGATGGGCTCCCTCCTGGGGAGTTGGTGCGGCGGCACCGGGGCGCGAGCCCCGGGCGCATGATGGCGCCGTCCCGCCGATGTCAGGGCGTTAAATGCCCGCGTACGGGGAGCAGGCGCGCGTGCGCGGAGTACCCTCGAGCGAAGCGGACCCCGTTCGAGGGCGGAGCGGACCCTCGAGCGAGGCGGAGCCTGCTCAAGGCGAGCGTTCCCCCTCGAACGGGACGAAACCCGCCCGAGGGAGGCGCGCACCCTCGAGCGAGGCGGAGCCCGCCCGAGGGGGTCTTCGAGTGGGCCGTCGTGGTGGGCTGTTGGGGCTTTCGCGGCGCGGGCCGCGTCCTGCATGATTAGCGTTTGGTTTTGGCTTTGTTGCGGGTTTTAAGTGGGGATTTCCCAGTTGTTAAAGGGGACCCCTAGGGCTGTCCCCGACAGAAAGAAAGGTGAAGTGGTGAGAAACAAGTAAAGGCTTGTTGCTCAGGGGTTCAGTCAGAAGGAGGGGATCGACTACGAGGAGACCTTTGCTCCCGTAGCTCGTTTGGAGGCGATTAGGATCCTTCTAGCCTTTTCTGTGGCTAAAGGGTTCAAGTTGCACCAAATGGATGTGAAGAGTGCCTTCTTGAATGGTGTGTTGGAGGAAGAAGTGTATGTGAGGCAACCTCCGGGGTTTGAGAGTGAGAAGTACCCCCATCGGGTGTACAAGTTGAGGAAGGCGTTGTATGGGTTGAAGCAGGCGCCTAGAGCTTGGTATGGCAGGTTGAGGGGGTTCTTGTTTGAGAGAGGTTTTGAGATGGGGAAGGTCGATTAGACCTTGTTTTTACTGAGGCAGGGCAGAGACATCCTGATTGTGCAGGTGTACGTGGATGATATTGTCTTTGGTGGCTCGTTTAACTCTCTTGTTGCAAGGTTTGCAGAGGATATGAGCAGGGAATTTGAGATGAGCATGATGGGCGAGTTGCAGTTCTTCCTCGGGCTACAAATCAAGCAATCAAAGGAAGGAACATTTGTGCACCAAGCTAAGTACACCAAGGACATTGTGCGGAAGTTCAAGATGGAGGATTCCAAGGCTATGACGACGCCGATGAGTACGACTACAGCTCTTGATGTGGACGAGGAAGGTGAACATGTGGGCCAGAAGGAGTACCGGAGCATGATCGGGTCACTCCTCTACATGACGGCGACGAGGCCGGACATCTAGTTCTCGGTATGTCTGTGCGCTCGTTTTCAAGCGTCTCCGAGGACTTCGCATCGGCAAGCGGTGAAGCGAATTTTCAGGTACTTGTGTCACACTCCCGACTTCGGCCTTTGGTACTCCGCGTCTTCTTCTTTGGCGAACTTTGGCCTTTGGTACTCCGCGTCTTCTTCTTTGGCGTTTCATGGTTTTTCAGACGCGGATTTTGCCGGGTGTCGGTTGGATAGGAAGTCCACTTCTAGGACTTGCCAGTTTTTGGGATCTTCTTTGGTGTCTTGGTCTTCCCGCAAACAGTCGAGTGTTGCTCAATCCACTACCGAGGCAGAGCACGTTGCCGCAGCTAGTTGTTGCTCTCAGCTCCTTTGGATCACATACACCATGAGTGACTTTGGTGTGGAGTATACCCATGTTCCACTTCAATGTGATAGCACCAGTGCCACAAGTGTTGCAAAGAACCCAGTGCTCCATTCCAAAAACCAAGCACATAGAAGTGAGGTATCATTTTCTGAGAGACAACGTAGAGAAAGGGAAGATAGCTTTGATCCATGTACCCACACATGACCAACTAGCTGATATTTTCACCAAACCCCTAGATCAAGCAACTTTCACTCGTTTGCGGGGGGAGCTTGGTGTTTGTTTGATTTCTTGAGTTGGGTGTGTGGGAGCTTCTTTGTAGCATATGTATAGCTTTCCTTTGTGCATTTCTTGCATTTGGCATGGCATATGTAACAAGATGTATAGGCATCCTTGTATCTTAGATTGCATGCATTTCATATGCATTGGTTAGGAAATGCTTCTCCTATATACATTGTTCACCATGGAATGATATCTATGTCTTTGTGAGCTTGTTTGGTATGATATGGTTAGTTTGGCTTAGCTCTTGATAATCTTGGTTTATATCCATGGTTGATGGCTATGTTTTTGAAAAATGTCATGTGTATGCTCTCTTGTGAGTAAATGCCTTTGTATGATCTTGACATGTTTTAGTGGCTTGGCTATGCTTAATTTGTGGATGGATAGCTTATTTTGATCATATGGGGGCCAAAGGCTCATTTGCCATCATGAGTCTTTAGCCCTCATGCTATATCTTGTGGAGGGGCATAAGTTCCTTTTTGTCGCAAAGACATTTCATGTACCAAATATGAATCTGAAAATGAAATGTAAATTGCTTGGAAAATGTGCTCCCATGTCATATGTGCTAAATTTAATACGTTTTGGGTGCTAAACCGTTGCATGATGCCTACCAATGAGAAGTCTCATATATAGAAGTAGGCACATGGCTCGGTGGCTTTGACATGACATGAGGTGCTTGTGGGTGTTTGTGATGGTCTTATGATTAGAATGGTCGTCCTAGCAAGAAGTTTGTGTGGCTTTGCCATTTTGACATGTTTTGCACATGTTCAGGACTTTGCTCATGAGAGGGTAAATTTTCGCAAAATTGCTCAGTTCCATCTAAGCTTCCTCCAATGGTTGTGAAACTTGGTGGTCATGAAGTTGATGTCATTATGAAGCTATAGAGTATCTAACTTGCTCATTTGGACATGTGTAGCATCCTATGTTGAATTTTGTCTATTTGAGAAGCTCTAGGTTGCAGGTTTTGCATTTTGGGCTTGATTCATGCATTGTCAACAAGGGGGAGAAGTTTGAGCATGTTTTGGGCTACTGAATGCATTTGGAAGGTGTTCAGGTGATTTCGAGCCATTTCTGGGCTCTGTGTGGTCATCGGTCTGACTGGTCAGAGTGCTGGCCCTGTTCACATGTTGCACACCGGTTTGACCGGTCAGAGCTAAGCTGATGCAGCTGCTCTATTTCCTTCAAGTGGTTGGCATGCATTCGTTAAGGGGGAGTTGCATTAGTTCAGGGGGAGCTCTTTGTGATTTTTCGAGCTTTGGTTGGTGGTTTGCGCTCTTTGCTTGAGCATAGTTTTGTCTCGGATGTGTCGAGCCGTTGCCCTTGCCTAAGGGGTCCGAGACTTGTCTTCTTCAAGTGATCTTTCTCTTTGCCTTTGTTTGGCTTTCGATTGCTAGTTGGAGTTTCCTTTTATTCGTTTCTTTTCTTTTTCTTTTCTCTCGGGTTACTATATGTGTGTTGTTGTCAATGCACTCATCAAGGGGGAGATTGAGGACCATGTGTGGTACGAGGACCGGTGGATGGTCGCTTCCTGGTATGATGAGTGATTGACAATGTTATGTGGACTGATTCTTGGCTAAGTATTGCAGGTGCAGGTTGCGACTTGGCTGGTGTTAGTGCAGGTGAAGAACAAGTGCGGAAGGTCGTTGCTGGTGAGGCCTCCAGGTGTGGAGAAGACAAGTAGGCTTCGTTCGAGGGACCTGGTGGCCAGCGGAGTCAAGTGTGGGCCGCATGGTGGCAAGAACGGCAAGATGAAGGCATGGACGGTTTCTTGGTTGAGCCTCAAAACCAAGGTCGAGTCGGGACTACGTGGGAGTCGAGTCATGAGTGGCGATTGGCGGAGGCTACACCGAGTTCGCAGGGTTTTCGGTGGTTCACCAGAAAACCACTGGGTTCCTTGGTTGATTCACAAAGTCAAGACCGAAGAACCGAAGACGGAGGTGCAGAAGCATCGGACCGGTCTGACCGGTGTGTACCGGTCTGACCAGTGAGGGGCACCGGTCTGACCGATGTGCGACGACGCAGTCCGGAAACTTTGAAGCGGAGAACCCGCGTCGGGATCGCAAGGCTTGCGTAGAGGCTAAGCAAGTTTGTGGTCACTGGGCATCCTTCTGATGGAGCGATGACAAAGAATTCTGAATTCACCCTCAAGAGGTGTGTATCCCTAGTTAGCTAGTAAGGGTATTTTAGACTTTCGGTTGCCTCCATATAACCCAAGTGATGAGAGGATGGCAGCCATCTCTTGGAACCCTAGCTCATTTGTTTTTTCTATTTTCTCTTCCTATTTTCTCTAGGATTTCTATAGAATTAGCTTGAGAGCTTCATGGTGAGATCTTGTGAGGGGGATGAATGGCAAGCTAGACCTTGTATGAACCTCTTTGTGATGTATAGATGATTCAGCGTGGTTCCTCAAGGCTTGGATGTGTTGTTCCCTTTCGTTCTTTTTGGTGATTTTCAGAGCCCTTTCTTAGCGATTTTCTTGGAGAGATTTCGAGGCCATTTTCTTGAGGATTTTTGGGGGATGTATGCATGAACCCTTCGTGGTTCTTTTCCCGTTGATTCTCCTTCCAAATCCATGAGAAAAGGGGCTCGATTTTGGGGGTTTTCGTTGGCTTAGGGGTTGTGGTGTTCTTGGTAGAAACCCTTCGATTCCTCTTGATTCAACGAGTTTTGGTGGACCATAACTTGGCTATGGAGTGCCCATGAGGTGTTCCTACTACCCCCAAAGTCTTGTTTGAAACCGTGGAGCGAATCGGGAGATCGGGAGTTGGTTTGGGGGGAGTTGACCCGCGGGTGTTGTTCATCCCGAGCTGCCCAGGCGTGACCGGTCTGACCGGTGCTAGTGACCGGTCTGACCGGTGTGTGCCTTTTGTGGGATTTGCCTCGGGTGAGTTGCTTGTTCTGTGTGTCTTTGGGTCGTGTTGTTGCCAGTAAGTTCTTGGCTGTTTTGGAGGTGTTTTCCTTGGGTTTGTAAAGTGTTCTTCTTCCTTGCAGGTTGTGTTTTGGGGTGTTCTTGTTCCAAGGCCTAGAGAAGTCACTGAGGCTCTCTGGAACATTTGTTGTGCGGCTACTGTAGCCGTCGGCCTGATCGGCTCTGCCCACCGGTCTTACCGGTGTCACCGGTCTGACCGGCACAAGCCATCGGTCTGACCGGTGTAGCACAGGCAGCGAGCCGTGAAAGTTTCCGCTGTGCGAGTTGGTGTGTTTTGGCTCGGAAGGTTGTTTGTTGGTTCCTAGGATCAGTAGCACTCCAATGGCTACGTGATCTTGACCAACTTGGGTAGTTGAGTCGGAGACGTGTGTTGGAAGCCGCATTCATCTTGTTGGAGTCTCAATCTCCTTCGAGAAGAATTTTTATCGGCTCCCATTCACTCCCCCTCTCTGGTTCGCCGTTTCGGTCCTTCAGACCCCAACATGTCGTTCCAGTCGACCACCGCGCTGATGACGTCGCCGCTCCACGACGGCTCTAGCGACGGGTCTTCATCGGAGGAGAGGCCACGCTCCCCGCCTTCCGCCTCTTGATGCGGTTGTCATTTCGATTGTGCTTGGCGATCTAGAGTTTCTTGTGCTGCGCCTTGCGCACGGTGTGTCACCTCTCCATCGCGCCCTTGTTCTGATTGAATATCACCTCCTCCGAGAGAGGCGCTTTGGCCGGGGCAAGGTAGGTGCACTTCAACTGCAATGACAAGAAGGTGTAAAGGTCAGCTAGAGAAGAACTCCGAGAAGATCAATGTCACGACAAAAGCAAACAAGATGCATCGAGAAGATAAGAACTCACATTTTTTTGTCCCCGCATTGAGGAGCATCAGGAGCAGTCGCGATAGCGGCCACAAGTAGGTCGACCTCCCGATCGCCTGCGCCACGCGACGATGGACCTCTAGCGGTGACGGGAAAGACAACGCGGTCACGGTCCCCGTCTAGGGGACCCGATCAGCCATGATCTCGTAGAGGCGAAGCGGCCGACTCCAGAGCGGCACGACTCCTCGGGCATGATATTGCCCAATCACCTCCGCCAGGGTGACTCCGGCTCCTCGGAGACGCCCCAACACTGCCCAATGATTCTTGAGGATTTTCTCCTGCTCCGTCTTCGCGGGGCCATCTGACCAGCTCCTCCGCGACTCCGCGATGGAGTTCCCGGTGATGGCCGGGAAGGCGAACTCGGGGTCGTTCCGTAGATAGAACCACCCCTTGTGCCAGCCGCTGTTCGAGCTGGTCAAGGTCACCGGGATGTAGTCGTCACCCCGGCCCTGCTCATCTGGAGGTTGGAGTAGCCAATCGTCGCCGCCCAAGAACCCTCCTTCAAGTAGGTGAACCTGAAGAAGTACCAAGAAAGGTGCCAGTGGGCGCTAATTTTTATTACCCCTCGCACATCACCTCCAACGTAGCCATCTGCTGGATGCTGTTTGGATTGAGGTGCTGGAGTTGAAGCCCGTACTCAAATAGCACCCCGCGGATGAACCGTCCGGCGGGGACGTAGAAGCCGCGCTCGTGGAAGACCACGAACGACACCATGAACCCCTTGGGGGGGGGCACAGCACGAACTCATTGCTGGGGACCTTCCACTCAACGGCGGCGGTGAGCGGGGGAAGCTGGCCCGCCTCGACGAGACGGAGGAGCTGCTCGCGGAAAACGTTGGAGCGTGTCCAGTTTGACATTACGACGGCGGAGTCTCGGGCGGGCTGGAAGCGCAAGGAGCGGTGGCGCTACGGATGCAGAAGAACTCAGAGAGTAGGGTGCGAGTGTGAGAGGAAGAAGACAATGGGAAAGCAAAGTCCTGAACATGCACCTGACGTGCGGTTTTAAAGGGGCAAGCGCGGCCCCTCACCTTCGATGTCGGGCCCACCGTGTCAGCGAGACTTTCACCCACATGCGTGCACGCCCCAGCGAAACAACCACCCACGCGCGCAATGCCTCAGTTCCCGTAGAATACGGACCTGCAACGTCTACGTGTGGTCATGATGGAACGGTCACGTTCGTCACATCGGTCGAGATGCCCGGACCCATTACTGCGCCCACATTTACGACGACGGCCATGACTACCCCGACGAAGCGTCCCCAAGTTACAACGGCTATAATCACAAATAAAAGCTCGCGAGCGAGTCTCCAACTCACTCACGAGCCCGGGGGCTACACCCGGCGAATGCGCTCGCGCGCACCCACCGAGAACATGAAGAGCACCACCAACACCAAGATCGTCCAGCTAAGCTTGAGCGTGACTCCTTTACTCCCTCTCAGGCCCGGGGGCTACTGACGAGGGCCTAGATTAGAGCCCCCTTTGACGGCGAGATTATCTCCCCTAAACACAAGACAATCCAACACCACTGACAATGTGAAGACCAAGGTCAACAACGTCAAGGCAAAGATTCAGGACAAGGAGGAGGGACCCTGGTCAAGACCCACACTGGCAAGACGTCCAGTCTTCGGCCAGTTGGCTGCATCTCCGACCAGTTCCCCACTAGAGGGACCCCTGTGACAAGTCTGTACCTCACACGATGAGTCTCCGCCTCGCACGACGAGTCTCCGCCTCGCACGAGAAGTCTCCGCCTCGCACGACAAGTCTCTGCCTCGCACGACAAGTCTCCGCCTCGCATGACAAGTCCAGCTCTGACTAGCACATGGGCCCAAACGCGCAATGAAAGCCCATGGCGTGAGCACCACCACCGACGCATGTGGAGGAACGATTCCCCACGCCATGCAAGTACAACAGCTGGCGGCCATGCAAGCAGCTCACCCCGACAAGAGTCTTAATGCTAGCCTGACCAGCTGAGCGGCCATCCCATCGCCATCATTTCCCACTCTGCCACATGCAAACTCAGACCGAGGCACTCAAGCACCCTCTACGACGTGCACGAGCCTAGACTTAGGCTCGGGTGTGGCAGGCTAGGCAAGTACTCGGGTAGGCTAAGACGAGTGAAAACTACTTGGAGAAGAAGCCAAGCATCCCGGAATGAACAGTCATGCCCGGCCACGCGGCGGCTCCCATGACAAAGCATCTTGACTCGACTTCAATGCACCTAGACGGAAAACAACGTATGATGGGACGTACCAGCAACCAAGCACTGTACCTCTTTTTCCCCCTTGTGCCCCTCCCCTTGTGACTATAAAAGGGAGAGGGGGGCAACAGTTTCAAGGGTTAGACCTTTGATAGACCAAACACCACTTCAAGGGACTTGGGCTCGACATCCTCTCCCGACCAGCTTGTAACCCCTACCACAAGCACTCCTAGCTCGAGAACACGACAGCTCCACACTAGACGTAGGGTATTACTCCTCGGAGGCCCTAACTAGTCTAAATCCCGTTGTCTCTCGTGCTAACCATCCGAGCCCGACGCACGATCGATACAAATTTACTGCCGGCAGTAGAGAACCCCGACAGTAATCGTCCCGCTTGATGCCGTGTAGAGAGGTTGCAGTGTTGATCCTCACTGCCTTGCGTGAAGAGGAAGTAGCACGTTACAGAAGACGTCACAGTGCGAGTAGACGTGTCAAAGACGCTCCCCAAAAATGTGATCACCGGTCTTCACCCGAGCATATGAACTTGATGCCGACGAACGTTCCGAAGGCTCCTACTCTCCCACAGACCTGTGCGTGTAGGTCATGGGATGTGAAGATTTGGTGTGCAACGAGTTATTGTACTCTTTGAACCAACCTTGACAGGGGTAATATATAGGACTTCACGGGTAAGCAAAGAGACGGGAGGAGAAGAGACGCTAGCGACAGGAGTTCAAGTGCTTGCGCACTTATGGGCACTCACGGGTTAAAGTGCTTGTGCACTTACGGGATAGTGCACCATCAAAATGGAAGTAAACTCCCATAATTGATGGATTGAAAAACCTTTCTTGTTCCCGTCATGACACGCACGCACACTGCCGCCTGCCTGCCTCGCCACGCCCACGCCCACGGCCACGGGCCGGCCGGCCGGTGGAGACGGCGGCGTGCGCGTGCGTGTGGCATCGTTGTGTCTTTTTCTCAACTTCTCAATATATACAGAATAATTTCCAATATATAAGTTGAGTCTTTATCACGTCAATAATCATGACAGTATTATATTTTTTAAACCAAAGAGATATTAGGATTATTAATCATTAAATGGGCTAAGCCCAATAAATAATCCAACAATCCCCACCAATCTTTAGGGTTTAAGTAAATAATCTCAAGTATCACAACTTTTGATATACCAGAGTTTCAACAGAGACTGTGAAGTTGAACTTCCGTCTAGAACAGTGATCCATTCACTCACAACTGAATAATGGACTAAGCCTTGAATTGACGGTTTTGCGTGAAAATGAGCTTCAACAAAGTTCATATCATGGTACAAGGCTGCTACAAACATTCCCTTTGTTTTGAAGCATATAAGTCATACTTCCTGAGCCTTTCATGAGTATCTAGAGATTTCCCACATCTCATAGACTGTGACTAGCAGTCGAACTCATACAGGTGTGTCCCTTTGAGGATGCTCTGTAGGACAACATCCCTGCTTTAGTAAGCCACTGGGGTCACATTAAGGACTCATCCAACCTGCCATACAGAATAGGAGAAATAGTGCATCTTCAATGAGTTTGAACTTAGTCAAGGGGTTTCTCCCTCAGTCAACCACTAGCTTGTTTCACCATCCTACTTCACGGGATCTCCGATCATAGAACAGGTTACCACTATGGTGTGACTTCACGTGGGTCTTAAGACCAACTCCCTCGATGCACCTTCTATCACATTGCGTGACAGACCCTTGGTAAATTGATCTGCCAGATTTTTGGATGTATTTACATAGTCCGGTGCTATTACTCCAGAGTTTCTCAATTTTCTGACAGACTTCAACTGTCTTTTCATATGCCTTGTGGACTTCATGTTATCCTTGGAACTGTTCACTTTGACTATCACTTTTTGATTATCACAGTTCATGGAAATAGCTGGTATGGGTTTTTCAACCACCAGTAAGTCCATCAGGAGCTCATGAAGCCATTCAGCTTCAACTGTGGTGGTATCCAATGCTGCGTGTTCTGCTTCCATTGTTGACGACCTCGTTAAGATGGTCTGCTTGCAAGACTTCCATGAAACAACGCCTCCTCCAAGTGAGAAAACATATCCACTTGTGGCATAAATCTCATCAGCATCAGAATTCCAGTTGGCATCACAATAACCTTCAAGTACCCTAGGATACCCGGTATAGTGAATTCCATAGCTCATGGTTCCTTTTAGATAGCGTAGTACTCTTTCAAGAGCTTGCCAATGATCCTCTCCTGGGTTTGAAACAAACCTACTCAATTTGCTAACAACATAGGAGATACCAAGCCTCGTTGAGCTAGCTAAATACATAAGAGAGCCAATTATTTGAGAATATCTCAATTGATCTCATGCAATTCTCCAATTCTTTCTCAAAGACATGCTTGGGTCATAAGGAGTTGGAGCATGTGAGCACTCGCTGTAACCAAAGCGATTCAACACCTTTTCCACATAGTGGTTTTGCACAAGAGAAACCCCACCATTTCCTTCTTCTCTATGTAGCTTTATGTTAAGAATAACATCAGCCACACCCAAGTCTTTCATCTCAAAGATATTAGATAGAAAGTCTTTTACTTCTTTGATCACATTCTCATTGTTACCAAAGATTAGAATATCATCTACATATAAGCACAAAATCACACCTTCACCACCACCAAATCGATAATATACACATTTATCAGCTTCATTCACAACAAAACATGCTGATGTTAGAGTTTTATCAAATTTCTCATGCCACTGTTTAGGTGCTTGCTTTAGGCTGTACAAAGATTTTAATAATTTACACACCTTTCCCTCTTGACGTTTTGCTATAAACCCATCAGGTTGATCCATATAGATCTCTTCCTCAAGCTCTCCATTTAATAAAGTTGTCTTAACGTCCATTTGATGAACAAAAAGACCATGTGAGGCAACCAAGGATAGTATCACTCGAATAGTCGTAAGACGGGCTACAGGTGAATAAGTATCAATAATCTTCCCCTTCTTTCTGAGTATAGCCTTTTGCAACAAGCCTCGCTTTGTACTTCTCAATAGTACCATCAGGCCTGAGTTTCTTTTTGAAAACCCATTTACATCCTACAGGTTTGCACCTATAAGGACGATCCACCACCTCCCAAGTACCATTTGACAATATAGAATCCATCTCACTTTGAACCGCTTCCTTCCATAAGTCCGCGTCAGGAGACGAATAAGCTTCTTCTATGGTTTTGGGGTGTCATCCACAAGGTATATGATATAGTCATCGCCAAAAGAATTTTGCAACCCCGCGTCTCTTACTCTTTCGAGTGACTATACCATTATTGTCCTCAGGAATATTCTCATGAGATTCATCAGCAACAATATTTTCAGGTTCAGGTTTCTCAAAAGATACAAAATCATGACTAGAAGTGCTAGGTATATTTTTCATGGGAAATTCATCTTCAAAAAATGTAGCATCTCTCAATTCCATGATTGTGCCTTCCACCATATTAGGCACTTTGGAATTAATAATTAAAAATCTATAGCCCACGTTGTGAATGGCATAGCCAAGAAAGACACAACCAACAATTTTGGGTCCAAGCTTTCGCTTTTTGTTAATTGGCACATGCACCTTTGCCAAACAACCCCATGTCCGTAGATATGAGAGATTTAATCTCTTTTTCTCCCATTCCTCGAATGGTGTGACTTCTTTGTTCTTTGTGGGCACTTGGTTTAGAACATGACATGCTGTCAATATTGCCTCACCCCACCATTCCTTAGTCCCGCGGTGTCTAACATGGTGTTAACCAAATCTATTAGCTTAGAGTGCGGTTCTTTCTCCCGGCAATCCCGTTGGACTGTGGGGAGTATGGCGGTGTTCTCTCATGAATTATACCGTGCTCCGCACAAAAATCAAAAAAGTCATTTGAGAAGTATTCTCCTCTGCGATCGGACAACAACCTTTTAATTTTTCTCTCAAGTTGATTTTCTACCTCGGCCTTATAGATTTTAAAATAATATAGTTCTACATCCTTTGATTTTAACAAATATAAGTAGCAAAATCTAGTGCAATCATCTATAAATGTCATGAAATATCTTTTGCCACCTTTGGTCAACTCACCATTCATCTCACACAAATCAGAATGGATTAATTGTGACGCCCCACGTTTTCATCCGAGTCATTAACCCAAATGATCGGGTCATCCGAGTTGACTTTGGTCAAACGACGATCAACCTGGGCCATCACCTCGAAAACATCACCAACAACCCCTAATGGCTCTTATTGGTCAACCCTTGGTCAAGTGGGTCGAAACCCTAGTCAAAACCCCCTAAAACCCCTTTGACCCTCCTGTATCGATGAGAACTTTTGCCGCGTTCTCCAAATTTCACCTAAACACTTCAAAATCTCCCAATATAGAAGTTGTGCAGTCTGATGAGGGACACAACTTTCATGTTAAGTGGCATGTGAGATTTGAAGTGCAAAACTGTGAAAAAGCCTGGTCAATGCTTCTGGTTACTATTCATCAGCGCCCAGAAATCTGCCAGGTTGGAATGCTTTTCCTGCAAAATTGGTTGAGAAAAACCCTATAGAGCCTTTCTAAGAGTTGTAGAGGGTTGACTGCTCTATAACTTTTTTATAATCACCTTGGGTCACTTCTATTGCAAAAGTTGGAAAAAAAACTTGGTCAAATGTTGCCAAACATATTTGAACCGCACCGGTTCGCGCCGCCGACCGACCGGGCACAAACGTCGGTGCATCGCTGC
Organism: Cenchrus americanus; assembly: GCA_947561735.1. Taxonomy (NCBI): domain Eukaryota; kingdom Viridiplantae; phylum Streptophyta; class Magnoliopsida; order Poales; family Poaceae; genus Cenchrus; species Cenchrus americanus. The sequence goes on along the minus strand of OX387241.1, from coordinate 21,792,228 downwards.
AACCACTGGTCCCACGGTCCCGCACCGACGTCCACACCTAATTCCCTGTTGCCAAGCGCCGCACATCCACAGGCCAAGCAAGCCGACTTGCGCCGACCATTGCCGCCGCCCAACCAACCGTGCGCCGTCGTACAAATCGCACGTCGCGCGCCATGCCGCGACCACTATGGATTTCGTGCGCGCCAAGTTGTCGTCGACCGCTATAAGAAGCCCCGAGCCTTCCCCCTTGCGCGCACACGTTCCCCGCCGCCGGCTCTGTTCTGCCAACGCGCGACCATTGAGGCCGCCACGGTGAGCTCCATGTTCTGACCATTCTTGCAGTCGACCGTTTCTTCAAACCTTTTCCTTAGGACTTCCTAAATCTTCTATCATCGCTAGTTGGTCAGCCCCGCTCTTCGGTTCACTGTTGAAGCATTTCCAGTGGCCGCCGCCGTCGATCAACGCCGAACTCCCTCGCCGGAGCACCCCCTGCACTCAAATCCGCGACCAGTAGACCCTAGGTGAGATGAATCACGCCTCTGGGTGGCTTGTTTGCCTGCTTGAGCCCTCCCTCGCCGGCGGCGAGCTCAGCCCCGCCGCTGAGGGTAGGTGTGTGAAGGCCAAGGTTTTGTAGGGACCTGTGTGTTACAGTTGAGGGCTTAGTTGTGAAGAATTAAAAGTTCTAGGGACCCGTGTGCAAATATATTCTACTCTTTTGTGTGCATTATGCCTGAAACCTGTAAATTGCATAGAAATTCACAGAAAAATTATAAAAATATAAAACCAATTTTGCCAGTTTCCTTGTAAAGAGTACTATAACTTTTGTAAAGGCTGTATATACTTTTGTGTGATGGATTGTGCATGAAAAATTGAAATCCATTTACCCTAGATCTGTTGTGCTGCCAAATCGACACATGATCATGATCTAATTCTTGGATCTGTTGTACTGAGTAAATCTTTTTATATGATTTATCTTGTGTTATTGATGAATCTGCCTAGATGAATTTTATAGCTTAAAATAAATTTATTTTTGAGCCCAACTTCTGGCTATTGTCTTTTTATGATGAAAAGCACCTATGGTGAATTACCATGATTTTATCTCTACCAAAAATATTATTTTTTGATTTATGCCTAGTTTTATAAGTAATTGCATATCTCCAGTTCTATAATAGACCTAGATGAATATGTTGGATGCCAAGCCTTGTTTTGGACCGGAGAACCAGTGAGAGAAAGTTTGGGTCCAGGAGTGCTTTATTTATTTTTATATGCATTTATCTTGTTTGTGGTAAATAGAAATGTTATATTTGATGTTTTTATTTTTATTTCTTAACCAAGTATGCATGTGTGATCAGTGGCTTGTATTAGACTGAATGAGCTCAGGGAGCACCACTCTTGGTGTTTCATAATTTATTTTGTGAATAAAGTGAAGAAGCCATTGTAGGTTTAATAATGAAATTAAATGGGAAAATCACACTTCACACCTAAGGACCTTGTCTTTGTGTGGAGAAACTTGCTAACAAGTATAAAACCCACCCTTTGCTATTTGTGATAATTAAATTAATTTACTTGTATATATATATGTACACAATCACTATTAAAAAGAGTAGATAATAAAGCATCGCATATTGTTCCTTTATAGGAAGAGTATGTTGAATGTATTATTATCTAAGTGAATGTGGTCAACCATGTACCCCATGGTTGTCATGTGTTGTCGTATAATGAATTAAGTCTTGCATTTGCATCCTCCGTGTAGAAGTTCCCGACGGTAGCTACATGCTCGTGCCAGCTGACGAGGACAAGGGAGCAGGAGGAGACGTGCACTACGTCACCGTAGAGCAAGACCTGGACCAAAGTCCAGAAGGTCCAAAGGCCAGCTTTGCCAACGAAGGCAAGCCCCGGTTTATCATGAACCCTTGTTGTTTAAAATTATGCAACAATCTTTGTTATTCTTTGTGCATCTATGCTCAGGAATTGAATGAAACCCTAGTTGCACGATCCCTAGGTGCCTATGTTCTTTTACTAGTATGCTAGGCCGTTAGATGCTATGCTCTAAGGACCCGGTAAAAGTCAAGTGATGTTCGTCACTCGCGAGAATATGATCTCCTTTTTGGAATCACCATATTTATAAATGGATTGCTCATGTGGTAAGAGCATGGGATTTGGGCTCCGATCTAGTGGCTTCATGGGCTAAGCTTTTGAACGTACTAAGCACTTGTCGAGAATGGGACCGGTAAGCCTAGTACCTTAATGAGACGGCACGGGATTTTGCTATTACTACTCTCGATTCATCTCCTGCCCGACTTGCAACCGGGAGGAGGGTACATGTGTGAGGCTATGTGTACTAGGTGGGGCATGCCAGATAGCCTTGTACCCGGGACTGTAAGCTATTATCCCAACTCGAGGATTTTTGGGAACCATTTGGTCGGTGTCGGCTCTGTTGGGGCACCGCTCCATGTGTTTAGGTCTACCTTGCAAGGTTTGAATCAATCGATTGTCAGCCTCTTACCGTTATCCGAGACTGCTTAATCAACTGGCCATGATATCCCTTAATGATGGAACTACGTGAATTCTTCTGCGTGAATTAATTGTATTGTACAATTCTTGATTTTATTAGTTGCTCATTATAGTAATGATAATCTTACTGAAATCTGAGCTAAAATATTGAAAGTAAGGATATATGATCATAGTTGCACTACTAGATTTTCCCCCTAATGCAACGCACAAAATGTGTTGCAATATTCCATATTTGGTTGCAATAGACACAATTGCAACCAAATTATTCCGCGGGCCATGGGATGCGAAAGGCCGCGTTGCATTAGGGTATTGCGACGTTGTCCATCTAGTGGTTGCCAAAGTTTTTTTGTTACAACATAACGCAACGTTGCAATTAGGTTTTTTTACAACGCTTGTTCTGGTTGCAAAGTGTACTATTGCGACACATCTGTGGTGTTGCCAAAGGTGCAATTGCAACGTTTCTGTTTCGTTGCAAGTTATAGTATTGCTATGCACTGACTTTGGTTGCTATTGGTTGAACCTCGTCTATTACCACGAAAGTAATTTGGTTGCAATATGTAGTATTGTCTGATGCCACGAAATTGGTTAGTTGCTATAGGTGGTCTCCTCTATTGCCACAAAAGTTGATTTCGATGTGATAGGTAGCATTGTCTGATGCCACGATATTGGTTACGTTGCTTTAGGTGGTATCCTCTAATGCCACGTAATTTGATTGGTTGTAATATGTGACCCTCTATTATTTCTTCGAAATTCGGTTGGTTGCCATAAGTTAAAGTCTTTATTACAACGTTTCTATTAGGGTTGCTACAAGTGCACTATCTATTGCCACGCTCCTTTTGTGTTGCTACAAGTTGAACTTCTTATTACCACGTTCCTATTAAGGGTTGCTACAAGTACACCATACTATTGCCACGTTTCTATTGTGTCGCTACAAGTTGAATTTCTTATTACCACGTTCGTATTAGGGGTGCTACAAGTGCACCTTACTATTGCCACGCTACTTTTGGGCAACGAAAAACACTGGTTGTGATATCATGATTTATCATTTGCAACATATGGTGTATTCTGCCACGCTCATTTATGTAGCAGCACTAATTGCAACATTAATTAACATCGACAGATAAATATAACAATGCATCTATAGTTAATTAACCAACATTGAACCATTCACCGAGTTAATTACATGACTCATGAAGTACTTAAATACCGAAAAGTTTGGCACGGGACATTGTTTCAACACATAGTAGACAAATTTGCTAGGACATGAAGAACTTGGTCCGCCAATTGTGACTTGGAGATGATCCCAACACTTGATCAAAGAAAGGGGGATTCAATGTAAGGAGGTCGCATCACACCGTAAAGAATCAACAAAATTTTTAAGCTAGCATCAATTAATCTCTAATATTGGAATTTGTGAAACAACAACATATAGCAAACCAAAGATTGATTGTGATTCATAAAAATAGCATAATGACATCAAATAATTACCACAACCATAAACACACTTTGACAAATTTGAAACATGAATTACATTCACAAGCAAGAAGAGTTGTTGAAAAAAGCTTCACCTCATGTCTTTTTGGTGCTTTGTCATCTCCTTTGTGCAACTTGTACCGTAGCGCCGAGAAGAAATTTGTCTAACGGTGGATTGTGTTTCAGGATTGTTAACACCAGCTTTAGTGCTTCTGGTTTTGCGAAATACTTGTTTTCGAACTTCTTCAGATTCCTTCTCCTATGAACCAATCATTTGGAAGGACAAGATTAGGCGTAATTTCATCAGTAACTGATGATATGTACTAGTAAAAAGTTGTGAATTTGAGAACAACCTGAGTACACGATAGCACATTCCTGGTATCCGGCTGTACATTCCCAGATGTAGGAATTGATGGTTCCGCCGCCACGTTGTCTGCGGATTCAGCGACAAGGTTGTTTTGCTGGGTGATTGATGCAACCGCCGCCACGTCGGCAGATTCAGTGACATTGTTGCTTGGGCTTGGTTGCATAGATATTGGCTGGTCAACCTATGAAAGGATACAAACATTCATATATAGAACCCAAGGAAAGAAACCCATTCATGCAAATAACTTGACCGCACCTGTGGAACTTGTGACTGTCCATTTGATGCTTGCAGCATTGATAGGAACTCTTGCCTAAGCCGTTGTAGATCCGCCTCGCCTTCTCTTTTCACTTTCTTCACGTTGGCGTGCATGTTCTCTCCTTTCTACTTCCCTTTCTTCTTCCCATCCCGACATTTTTTCTTGTAGCCGCCCAAATGCGTCCATGAGCTCGACGTGTTCCTCATGCGCGTAGCTCTTCCCTACGAATTTGTTCCTCGCGCTCCGCATTGAGCTTGTTGCCTTCTAGTTGGGTTTTTTGCCAGTACCCGTTTCCATGCAACTTGGTTGATTTGCACTTCGTGACTTCTTTGTAGGCTTTTTGTAACATCTCGTTTTTTTCCTTTTGGGAAACAAAGTTGTTGTCTGCATTTGATTCCGCCTCAGCAATAACGCTGCTTGCGGTGTCCTAACATTTGCAAGGCACAGGTGGAGGAGTTAGTTGAACAAGAGATTGGTTGCATTCTATAGTTGCATAAGCCTATGTATAGTAATGTATGTACTAATTCATTGAGAACTCACATAGACATTTTTAGATTGTTCGTCTGTCCAAGACCCCTGGTTAGTGTGAGTTATCCACCAAACTTCCATATCATCGGGCTCTTCACTAGTTTCTGGGTCTCTCTGTTATGCCAAGAAAATAACAAATTAATGTTCTTCATCCTGCAAGACAGATTGGAGATGTGCTTCTCCAGTTATTACCTTCTCATAGCTGCGCTGAGAATAAGGCTTAGCGCCTGACAAATGTCTTGTCCTTTGTTGGCATTGAATCGCAGAATTTTGTGTGCTCCATTCCTATACAATGTAAAGTTATGAACAAAAATCTTAAAGACTCAGACATCGCCATTTGAATGAAAAATGTAGTGGTCAGAAATCGTAATTAACAATGTGGAACAAACCTTGAATTTAGCAAGATCGAAATACTTCAACGGATAGTGCCATTCAACAATATCTAATTCTCGTAGGCTTATGTAACATTCTCTCGGTGGTAGCTGTTGTATGTCTTGGCCGTAGCACCGAAAGTTGAACACCATCCTTTGTAACGCTCCCTAGCAATGGCCCATATCTTTTCCCTTGATTCAACATTATCCTCCATGTCCCACTTTGCTCGTTATATAATCACAATAGCATTCAAATATTGTGTGAGTTGATATGTTAGTTTTTATTTGAATTGTAAAAGCAAAGTCTATTATTACCAATACATCGGTTGCTATTGCGTTTCGACTTCTTCCCTAACATATTTCCATTATTTCACTCCAATGATAGGAGCCCTTTTCCTTGTATACATGACCACTTCATCAACGAATGAGCGGTAGTTATCATGTAACAACCCGGGAATTTAGGTGTGTAAATTTTGCGAAAATTTAAAACTTTTTGCTTCCATTTGGGTGCTATCAATTTTTGAGACAAAATTGCTAGCCTCTCACTAAATTCTCCACTAAATTATCCTATTTATAAAACATATGTTAAAAATACGGTAAAACATGTGAGTTGGTTCTTCTTTGGTTTATTTGGAGTTCAATTGAGTGAAGTTTGAATTTGATAGGGAATCAAATTCAAACTCCTTTTCAAACCCTAGATCAAACATATTTATTTTATTAGGCAAAGTGCGGACAAGAGCTTGGGCCGTCATCTCCTTTCCCTTGCGATACGGTAGGCGGCCCGGCCCCGCGTCGCCTTTCGGCCCACCGGACCGCACCGCGGCCTCTCTCTCTCTCTTTAGTCGCCGACCGGCGGACCCCACGCGACGGCCCTCCCTTTTCACCTACCCGGCCGAGCCAACCGGCCCGCCCCCGACGCGCGCCGCCGCCGGCCCCGTCGCACCCGCTCGCGCGGCGCGGGGCGCGGCCGAGCCGCCGGCCGGCGCGCACGCCGAGGCCCGGGCATCCGCGCGCGGACCAAGCCGCGCCGTCGAGGGGGAAAACCCATTTTACCCCCGAGCCTTGTCCCGCGGTGGCGGCGAGGGCGAGAGGGGGCGAGCGCCGCCGCCTCGGGCGCCGGGCGGTCCAAGCCGGGGGAGGGCAACACCGGGAAATCGCCTTCCGTGCGGAGCCGCGGGTTCAAAATCAAGGGGAGGGCAAGCACCGGGGAGCCACCGCCACCAACCCGCATTGGGGTTTTTGCCCCTTCCCGCAGCCGCCATCGGAGGGGGAAGAAGAAGGGGGAAGTGGGGGGAGAGGAGGCGAGGCGGGGAACCGACGCGCGCGCCGCCGCGCGCGTTGTCGCGGAGGCGGGACGAGTTCGTGAGGAGCCGGACGAGGGGGAGGCGCCATTCGTGATCGAAGAGGAGCCGGACCGAGCGAGGGGGGGGTCGAGCGACGCCGTGGACACCGACGCGCGCGCCGCCACCCACGCCGGGCCGCTACGTCTACACCGCCGACCCGCGGTGAGCACCGTGGTCTTCCCTCTCTTCTCCTTGCGCCGGTCGCGTTAATTGTCTCCGCCCGTGCGCGTGCCGTCGAGCCGCCCTTGTCCGAGCGCGTCGCGCCGCCGCCTCCCCCATGGGCGACGCCGTGTCGCGTCGTGCCGGCGGCGGCTCGGGGTCGTGGCTACCCCAAGTCGTGACGTCCCCAGGTGCGGTCGCCGTTTTGGGTTCGGGGGAGCATCCGCAGTAGGGCCGGGGAACACCCCGTGCCGCGTCGTCGTGCGCCGCGCCGTCGTGCGCCGCGCCGAACGCGCGCGTCGCGCCGCCGGCCGGTGAACGAGGTTTGCCTTTCCGCCGCGGCGTGTTCCCGGGCGAGCCGTCGCGGGAGGGCTTGGAGACGCGCCGCCGTGACCCGGCCTTCGTGCCGTGGGTGTCTTGTTGCGGGTGGTAGTGGGCGCGGGCGCCGGCCGGCCGCACCCATGCGCGCCATGGCCGTGGCCCCGCCGCCGTGGAGCTCCGCCTACGGGCGTTTTACGCCGTGACCCGTGTCGAGCCGAGCCGGCCTTCGTGCCGATGAGGTGTTTGTGCGGGTGAACGTGCGCTTGACCCTAGCCGGCCGCACCCCGGCGCGCCATGGCCGGGGCCGCGCCGTAGAGACGCACGCGCGCGGGCTTCGATGTCGCGCCGCGCGCCGTGGCGGGCGTGCGGCGGACCGGCCATCGAGTCGTGTGTGCGCGCGTGTGAGTTCGGGGGGGGAAGAGGGGGGGCGGGAAGCGCCCCGCCGCCGTGTCCGGGGCGCCGCCGCCGCCGGCCGGCGTGCGGCCGCGCCGCCGCCCGGCGCGGCGAGCGCCTAAGGGAGGGGCGAGGGGACCTCCCCCGGCTGCGGTAGAGAGGAAAAGGCCGTTGGGCCTCTTGTGCTAACGGGGCCTTAAGAGCCATCCGGCCTATCGGGCGGCCGTGGAAGCCCACCGCGCCGAGAGAGGCCCCAACCGGAGAGCTCGGGGAGGTGTTGAGGACTTCCCCTACCTAGGCCGGTTGGGCCGAGCCCGGTGGGCCACTTTTGGCCCAAGAAAGCTTTCAACCCATCAACGGCCCACGAACCCGGGAGCGCCGACGTCATGCGCGACGCGGCAAAGATATTTTCTCGAAAAACCCCTTTTCTCGTTCGTTTTTAAAATTCCGTAAAAATGTATTTAAACTTTAAAAATTCATAATAAATTCTAGGGAGCTCGTAAAAATACAAAACTAATTTCTATAAATCCGTATTTGCGAAACCGTGCCGATTGTAGGTAGTTTGGGTTCATTTGGATCTTCTAAATTGATTCTTATTTGGAGTTTTTGCTTAGATGTGCACCGTTATCTTATTTCGCGTCGAATCTCATGCCACGGACCCGAGCTTCGACCGAGGAGGACGTGGAGGACCCCGAGTACATCGCTCCGGGACGAGCGATCGCTTCAACGGCAACGAAGGTGTCATGTCACTCACAACCATATAGATCCTATGTTGCTATTTAGTCGCTAGTGCTTTACTTTAATGCATTGTTCGATGAATTGCATAACCCGTTTAATAGCCATGCCTTGATGCTTTGTTATACCCCGTTTCCTTGCTCTTCTACCGCGGGACTAGCTACGGACCCCTAGCTAGTCCCTTACCTCAACTATCCATACTTTTGTTGCTTGATTATGGATGGTGCTGCGGGTTTGGACCGAGATGTGGGAATCTCCGTGTGTTTCTAGCGTGCGTTCCGGGTTGCGTACCCCCCTTGCCGTGTTTTGGCGGGAGCGAGCCGCTTGGTTACTTGTGAACGGCCGCCGAGGGAAGATGCGATCTGGCCTCTTACCCGAGGGTCGTGTCGTGTGGGATGGAGATGTTGAGTGCTCGCTCTCGGCCCCTTAAGGACCGATCGTCAGATGACCTTGTTTCGGATGACTATTTTCGTACAGACCGCCCGCCTTGTATTGGGCGGGGGTGCGGGGTGAGACTTGTAGTGGATAGCACCCCTCCTGCGGGAGGATCGGTGTGATCGTGTCGGGAGTGGTCTTTCCCTCCTTAGTAGACTTTGCCCCGGCGAGGCCAGGGAAGGGTTCCACGGCTTTGAGGGACCTCTCGCGGGTAGTATGAGCTCGCCGTGGAGGCCGGGCCGGTGTTAACACCAAAATTTGGTAAGGAGTATGACATGTGGGTCCAATTTGGAAAAGAGTCCGTCCGGTGGAAGGAAAGGCATCTTCGGGAGATTTTCGGCGAAGGATCCGCGGTCGGCTATCTGCTCCAGTTCGGCAAAGGAACAGTAGAGCTGATTTTGCGGGATTGGACGGTGACGTGGCTCGATCAGAGGGAGCGAATGGATGGACAGGCGATCAAGCTTAGTTAGGCAATGTATCCATTCGCAGTTGTAATCAGCGGGGTATAAATACGACCCCTGGATGTATGTAAAAAACACGTTCATTCCTCAATACACACCGGCCTTACGCCAAACCCTAGAGTCCCTTGTCGTGTCGTCGAGTTCTTCGAGAGGGCCAATCGATCCGTCGACCTCCGTGAGTACCGGCAACCTTGTATCATGTCTAGTATCATGCGGTGGATTTAGATCTGATGCAAGTAGTCTTGTTACCATGCTTCGTGTCATGCGGTAGATTCAAGCTTGGTTCAAGAGGGTTTCTTGTTAGATCACGAGCCATGCGGTAGGCTAAGGTCTAGCTCGAAGCTAGTTATCGGCTCTATTGGGTTTTGGCAAGATCCAATAGATTCATTAAGTTACCCCGTGTTATCATGAGTTTTGCATTATGTTTTAATTCATGTAACACTCTTTTGCCCAATCTAGATGGGTTTGGATCGGCTCTTTTCCTTTTAAGATCCGTGCAAGAGTAGGTTTCGTGTTTTGACGCGTGGATCTCGTGCTCCCCGATAGCCGAAACCGAACCGATCTAGGTTGTTACATGTTGCGGGTTCAAGCTTGCTTTGTTGGTATAAATCTTGAAAGAGCCGGTATCATGCGGTAGATGCAGGTTTTTGGGTTGCTTTGGAGCTAGTCATCGGGTGGATTAGATTTCCATTTCGGCTTGATAGATTTATTCACGTGGTAATGTTTGTTCCTTCTTCATGGACCCCGAATCGGTTGTTCAAGCCGCATTCGGTTATATCTTCACGAGTAGATCACGTGCGTTATTTATGTTTTAAAAGACGTGTGCTTCTAGCTTTCCATATTTGGGTTGTATCATGCGGTGGATAGATCTATTTATGGAAAGTGGTGCGTTCTTTCATGCAAGTTGTATCATGCGGTGGATAGATTTGCTTGATGTCGTGCCCGACGGATCTTAAAGTGATTAGACATGCGGTAGACTAATGCTTTGGATCTATGCATGCTTATTTTAATACATGATCATGCTCGTGCTTTGCTTTATTAAATGTTAATCTTCATTGAGGATCGGTCATGGCTTTGCACATGCATCCATGTTTATTCGAAGATCGATCGTTGTCATGCTTACGTCATCCATTCGGCAATGTTCCTTTTTCCTTTGTGTTTACCCGAATGGTCGTGGTTCTCTGACAGGTAGCTTCGCATAGCTACATGTCGTCTTGCTTGGCTTCTCAGCCGTAAATATGGAACTGCCTGGTACCACCCGGTAGGTTCCAAGTTTTGGTATTTAACTGTTTTTTCCCTTTTGTTAATTTTCAGGAAAAATTGACTGGCACGTCACTTTCTCTCTGCGCGTGCGAAGCTAAGCTTTTCGGCTTGCTGTGTGATTGGCGCTGAGTGCATATTTTGCGTCAACACACTTTTTGGCACGCCTGGTGGGACGAACGTACCGAATTGGTTCGAGATGCCGAGATCACGCGACCTCCCGGATGTCGCATTGAGGAGCTTTCTCCGGAGCAAAGCATCGGCGGCTCGTAGACGCCGTGAATCGGTTTCAACGAAGTGTCTCATGTCATTCAAGAAGAATCGAAGTGGTGTACCATATTTGAAGAATGGCCTCGCCCAGAGTGCCGTTGCCGGGAGAAACCGACGCAACGACCCAACAAGAAAAGGAAGAATGCGCGCGGATCTTCCAAGAGTCAATGGACGACGTGCTCACCAAGCACAACCAAGCTTTCCTTGGGTCGCTCCAACAGATGATGGTGGCCCTCTTCGGCCCGGCGCGGGCGGGCGTTCGGAAGGCGTACGCCGGAAAGAACACCGTGAGCCGGGTGAATCAAGCTCTCGCCCGCCACCACGGGGCCGGTGCGGCAGCCCCCTCCTCGCAGCTCCGGAGCCAAGCGTTCCAATCTCCTCCACAAGGCGCCGGGGGCGCCCGGTTCGGCCTCCGCTACGGGCTTCGGGGAAGTCAACCAATCCCGCCGCCACCACGGAGCAAAGACGGGTCGGCCCCGCGCAACGCCCGAATCCGTACCGGCCTACGTACGGGGGACTTAGCGTTCGGCTCATGCGGGGCCCCACTCGATCCCGGTCGAAGAATAGCTCCGTCCACCAACCGGCTCCCGAGAGGAATTTATACGGCGGCGGCTATCATGAAGTGGGGAATTACGGAGCGTTCGATGCCTTCCCGCACCCGGTACGCGCGCGGGCGGGCGCTCGGGAGGAAGATGCCCTAGCTCGCAAGATGGCCGAATTGATGCGAGAATCGGTTCGGCCTCAAGCCAAGGATGCGGGGCCCCACCTACGGACCGCCGTTCCCCGAGTGGTACTATAACGTGCTCCCGCCGCCAAGGGTAAAACCACCGACGGAATTCACAAAGTTCTCTCGGGCGAGACGAGACAAGCACGGTCGAGCATATCGCTCGTTATCTCATGCGAGTCGGGGGGAATGTTCGGACCGAAGAGACGTTCGGGGTTCGCTACTTCCCCGCCTCGCCGACGGGTCCGGCTTTTCGGTGGTTCTCGTCCTTGCCGCCCGAGTCGGGCGGCCGGTGGAAAGATTTGGAGCGTAAATTCCACGCTCACTACTTCGGCGGCGCTTCCGAGAAAAAGTTGATCGATTTTGCCACCCCGAAGCAAAGGCACGGTGAAACACCGCCGGAGTTTCGAGAAGATTCAGAGAAGTCAAGGGCATGTGCTTCTCATTGAACTTGCCGGACGATCGCCTAGCCGATATGGCCGTCGCCGGGATGTTGTTACCGACCGTGCGCGAAAAGCTCTTTGGGATGGAGTTTGAAAACTTGGGCCAACTGTCGCAGAAATTATCCTTGATGAGCAATCAGGCATATGGCCTCAAGAAGGACCCCAAGTTTGGCAAGCAGCACGACATCGCCGATATCTACAATCAATTCTTGGACAAAGCTGATTTGTTCGAGGATTCTGACGACGAACTGGAGATAGCTGCGGCAGAAATCATGTGGGGTAAAGAGCCTCTCACAATGAATCAGCGTTGGGTCAGACAGACCAAAGGAACCTATGACTTTGACATCACAAAGGCTGACAAGTTGTTTGAGCTCTTGGTAAAAGAAGGCCGAATCAAGTCGCTCGAAGGGCACTCTATGCTTCGGCTCGATGGAGTCAAAGCGAAACGTTACTGCGGCTTTCATGACAGGGACTCCCATTCCATCAACGACCGCAGGGGTCTTCGGGATGAGGATCCAAAAGGCTATCCAGGAAGGGCACCTCAAATTCGATAACAAGATGAAGCTGGATGGCCACCCCTTCCCGCAGAACATGCTCGGCTTTTCTGTCAATGCGATAACAGCCGAAGAGAAAGGGAAAGTCAAGGTCCTGACCTCAGCCAGGTCCAAGCAAGATGGATCAGTTGACCCGAAGCGCCAGGTGACCATAGAGCAAGTCCAGGGCGACGCCCCCCGCGTTCTCAAGAGCCACATCGAGATCGGGGAATCGTCCAAGCCCAAACCCAGGGTGACGTCGCGCATCCTCCTTAATAAATGGCGGCGCAGATGGAGAAGGAACGCTACCGAGAGCGTCGTCACGAGGAGGAGCAACGCAGGGCCGAGGAAGAAGCGCGCAGATGGAATCGGGGGAAATGCGCGCGCGGCGAGAGAGGGAGCGCGCCCACCGGGGGTGCGCCTTTTCGTGCACCGCCGGAACGAAGGCCCGAAACTACCCACAGTAAGGAACCCGTCCCGAATGCAGCGACGGATATGCCGAGTATAGGCGAGGAAAGCGCAATCGCCGATCCGTCCACGAGAGACTTGGAAGGATCCACCCGAACGGGGATCGGCGGCAAAAAATTGAAATCGTTGATCATCCCGGGAAGCGCCGAGCTGATCTCGGGTGGGCCGACCACGAGGAGGACGAGGAGGTCTACGTCCGGCGTAAGGGGCAATGGTGCCCACCCGGTCTACGCAAGAGCCGAAGAGGCGGGTCCAACGCTTGAGGAACCGCGAGATGAAGCAAGCCGGGGTCCGCACGAGACGAAGTGGCGCCCCAAGGACCGGCCGAAAGGATCAAAGCGTCAAGCCCCCGCATGCATGGTATACTTCCCGCCAAACGAGTTCATGGCTCCCGCTAACCAGGTGATGCGAGAGGAAGCTTCCTTTGACGACGAGCGGCCCCGAGGAGATGATGGCGCACTCGGTGCTTGCCAAGCGGGGCCATCTTCGACAAGCCGGCCAAGAATCGCCACATGAGGCCGCCGTACTTGAGGGGGTACGTCAATGGCAAGCCATTGACCAAGATGTTCGTCGACGGTGGCGCGGCGGCTAACGTGATGCCGTACACCACCTTCGGGAAGCTTGGCATGACCCCGAGCGATTTGACACCAACAAGCATCATCCCGAACGACTTCGCGGGAACCCCTCGGATACCAAAGGATGCGCTCACGTGGACTTGATGATCGGGTCCAAGACGCTCGCTCACCACCTTCTTCGTCATCGAAGGGAAGGGAGCCTACGCACCGCCGCTTGGGCGGGACCGGATCCACGCCAACCGCCGCGTCCCATCCACTATGCATCAACACCGATCCGAAAGGTGGACGATGAAATTGAGGTCGTGCGGGCGGACGACTCCGTGAGCGTGGCTAACATGGAACCGGCCTTCCGGGAATACCAAGGCATCGATTGCTTCTCGTGGAAGGATCGGGGAGAAGGTCCCGTTGAACCCGTCGGCGGTGACCAACGGCCCGATTCAAGCGGTCGGCTCTTACAAGAATTTTTAATGGAGAACCCCGTGGATGGCACCGATGGCAAGCCGGGACGAGGATTCATGTCGCCGATAAGCCGGAGGAAGTTGACATTGGAAACGGTGATAAACCAAGGCCGACGTTCATCGGTGCGGTGTTTGCGGCCGGACTTCGGGGGAAACTTAATCAAGCTTCTCAAAGAATATAAAGATTGCTTCGCACGGGGATTACTCGGAGATGCTCGGATTGGATCGATCCATCGTCGAGCACCGGTTGCCAATCAAGCCAGGATTCAAGCCATATAAGCAACCGCCCCGAAAATCTACAAGGATGAAGTATTGGCCGATGTGAAGAAGGAAATCGAAAGATTACTTGATGCAAACTTCGTTCGGCCCTGCAGATATGCGGAGTGGATTTCTAACATCGTCCCTGTGTACAAGAAAAATGGGAAAATGAGAGTTTGCATAGACTTCAGGGACCTAAACAGAGCTACTCCCATGGATGGATACCCAATGCCTATTGCCGATTTGCTAATTGACGCCGCCGCCGGACACAAGGTGATTAGCTTCATGGATGGCAACGCGGGGTACAACCAGATCTTTATGGCAATAGAAGATATCTCGAAGACGGCCTTTAGATGTCCTGGTCACATAGGCCTGTTTGAGTGGATCGTCATGACATTTGGATTGAAAAATGCCGGTGCAACCTACCAGCGGGCCATGAATTACATTTTTCATGAGTTGATCGGCAAGACCGTGGAAATCTACATTGACGACGTAGTGATCAAGTCCTTAAGCCATGACTCCCATCTGGAGGATGTGAAGAAAACCCTGGAATGCACCGGAAGCATGGTCTCGAAGATGAATCCAAACAAGTGTGCATTTGGGGTGTCGACCTGGAGAGTTCTTGGGGTTTCTGGTCCACGAAGGAGGGATTGAAGTTGGCAAAAAGAGCATGAAAGCCATTGATGAAGTCGTTCCTCCAACCAACCTCAAGGAGTTGCAATCACTGCTCGGCAAGATCAACTTTGTGAGAAGGTTCATCTCAAATTTATCACAGAAGGTGTTGCCGTTCTCTCCGTTGCTGAAGCTAAAGAAGGATCAGAAGTTCGCATGGGGTGACGAACAACAAAAGGCTTTCGAGGAAATCAAGCAATACATGAAGAAGCCACCGGTGCCGGTTCCTCCTCACCGAACAAGCCTTTCAAGTTGTACGTGGCGGCCGATACCCAAACTATTGGATCGGCCCTTATTCAAGAGTTCGAAGGGAAGGAACGGGTAGTAGCTTATCTTAGCCGAAAAACTACTTGATCCCGAGACCAGGTATTCGGCTATAGAAAGATTATGTCTTTGCGTATACTACTCGTGTACAAAGTTTCGGCACTACTTGTTGAATGCCGAATGCACTGTGTACTCGAAGTTTGATGTGATAAAACATATGTTATCTATGCCAATTTTGAATGGCTCGGGTTGGCAAATGGATTTTAGCTCTATCGAATTCGAGTTGAAGTTCGAATCGGCAAAAGCCATCAAAGGTCAAGTCATTGCCGATTTTATAACTGAACACCGTGACCCTTCAATTGATCTCGCTTGAAATTACCCCATGGGCTCTATTCTTTGACGGGTCATCATGTGGCAAAGGTGGGGGAGTAGGGATCCTACTAATTTCTCCCGCAGGTGAGATGTTCGAATTCGCCATTCCTATACAACCCACCGTCACAAATAACCGAGCCGAGTACGAGGCAATCGCTTCAAGGGCTTCGGTATTTAAGAGAAGCCGGGGCCGTTTCGGTTGAAATTTATGGGGATTCGAGTTGGTCATCAAGCAATTGAACGGCCAAGACGAGTGCGAAGCGAGGCGCCGAGGAGTTACTACGAGGAATGCGGAGAGAAATCTTGAAGGGCTTTCCACCGGTAACCTTACAAGACATTCCTAGAGAGCATAACGAGGAAGCAAACAAGGCGGCTCGCAGCGCCTCCGGTTATAAAGAGAGTCAAGAAGCATTTGCCGCAGAGGTGAGCGCACCGGGGATGGAACTCACGAGAAGATGATTGGAGGAAAGAGATCGTTGACTAGTTGAGAGATCCATCCCGAAAAGTCTCTAGGAAGCTCGGGTACAAGGCAATCAAGTTCGTTCTTCCGGATGACAATTTATTCTATAAATCATTAGATGGAGTATCGTTGCGATGCCCGGGTCCCGGAAGAAGCCAAGAACATGATGAGCGAGGTGCACGATGGGATATGCGGAGCGCACCAATCGGCCTATCGCATGAAATGGGTTATTAGGCGGGGCTGGATGCTTTTGGCCGACGATATTAGAGGATTGCTTTGAGTATTACAAGGGGTGTCAAGATTGCCAGAAGTTCGGGAATATTCAAAGAGTCCCTGCATCAGCATTAAATCCCATCATCAAGCCCATGGCCATTCAGGGGCTGGGGCATAGACCTGATCGGCCAAATTAATCCACCATCTAGCAAGGGGCATAAGTTCGTGCTTTTGGCTACAGATTACTTCACCAAATGGGTTGAGGCAATCCCACTCAAGAAGGTGACGT
This sequence comes from Cenchrus americanus, assembly GCA_947561735.1. NCBI lineage: Eukaryota > Viridiplantae > Streptophyta > Magnoliopsida > Poales > Poaceae > Cenchrus > Cenchrus americanus. The sequence goes on along the minus strand of OX387241.1, from coordinate 21,775,634 downwards.
CAGAAAACATGATCGAATTCGTCAAGGAACACATCATCTATCGATTTGGGATTCCTCAGACGATTACCACTGACCAAGGGGCACAATTCGTGTCGTTGGAATTCAGAGATTTTGCCGAAAGCATGGGAATTAAACTGTTTAATTCTTCCCCATACTATGCCCAAGCTAATGGTCAAGCGGAGGCTTCCAACAAGATCATGATCAAGCTTATACAGAAGAAGATCGACCAGAAGCCGAGGAGATGGCATTCGGTACTCAGTGAAGCGCTGTGGGCTTACCGAATGGCCCCCCATGGAGCTACAAAGACTTCTCCTTACGAGTTGGTTTACGGGCATCACGCGATCCTGCCCTGGGAAATGCAATCAGAATCGAGGAGAGTAGTGCTGCAGAACGATTTGAGCTCCAAGGATTACAGTGGCCTAATGATGGATGAGTTAGAAGATTTGCATATGATCCGTCTCGGTGGCCCCGGAGAACATCGAGAAAAACAAGCCGCGGGTCGCCAAATACTATAACAAGAAAGTAAAAGTAAAGCAATTCACGGAAGGCGATCTAGTTTGGAAAGCGCTACCGCCGATTGGAACTAAATACGTTGAATTCGGCAAATGGTCCCCTAACCGGGAGGGGCCTTTTCGTGTGGTCGATGCGTTCTCGGTAATGCATACATATTGAAAACTTTGCTAGGAGAGGAGTTTTCCGCCGCAATAAATGGAAGATACCTGAAGAAGTATTATCCTAGCATTGAAATCGATCGATGATTATACACATCTGACACAGAAACAGCCGGCGCTCAGGGACGAGGCCGCCTTTAGAACAAAAATCCATGAACAAAAGAAAATGGCCAGTGCCTGATGCATTGCCCTTAGCTCAATACTACACTACAACTGGTTTCTTGCAGGATTACACATAGCAGCCCTGAAGGCCAAGTCCCCTAAGGGAGGGAAGCGAGAAGGCGTGGAGTAAGAAGCGAAAGTATGGTTCAATCTTTTCTTTGCTTCTTCGGCGCGTCGCTCCCTCTTCGCCTGTTCCAGGACCACCGTGACGGCGACTTGGAACGCACGAGGATGACCACGATTGGCGGCCTCTACCAAGCTATCCCAGGCCGCCTTCAGGTTGCCGTACCTGTCAGAGACATCTGGAGCAAAAGAATCAAGGTTAGGGGCAAGAAATCCAGATGCAAACATGAAGGGGGCAGAGGCATTTACCCCCTACTAGCGCTTCCAGCGCCATACGACGCTCGCGTTCGGCTTGGGCGACGGACGGACATGTCCCCGAGGTCACGCTCCGGGCGCCGGACACACGACGGCGCGGCTCGATGGACGACCCTTTGCTCGGGCGTGGCATCCTCCGCCTCGGGGAGAAGAATCGGAGGAGATGTACTCGGGGACATCTTCGGTTCCGATGATTTCTTCGAGAAGCAAATCAAGGCTGAAAGAGGCAGAGGAAAACATGAAGCGCAAGATCAAGCAGAAGGACAAGGAGCAGATCAAGAAAGAACTCACTTCCGAATCGTACGCTTCCTTGACGAGCCGCTCCCCTGAGGTTGTTTACCCTTGTCCATGGCGTTGGGGTTTTTTCTTCTAGCAGCAGAAGAAGAGACGAGAAGTGATGGAGGAGTGTGCGAGTGGAATTGCAGAGCACCCCACGGGCTATTTTATTGGCCAAGGAGGCGCATTGGGAGTGATGATCTGGCCAGTACACACTGTTGGAATACCAAGCGGCAGGGTTTTCCACCGAGTGCGAAGGGTTTTTCTTTGAACAGTATTTACGGATTGCCGAATTGGGATCCTTTGTGGATCTTGCGCCAAGGGGGAATTGTTTGCGAGCGTTCGGCTAAAGACAGTTCCCAGATGCATTCAAAGAGGACAAATTCGCGGATGTAAATGCGAAGGGAAATATCACGAAACAAATGCGATTCCAAAAGTTCATCATATATTGCCGATATTTACACATCCCTAGTACAATCTAATCAAAAAGTCCGTTCGGGCACGGATCGGGGATGGGTAATTTCGGCAATGGCGTCGCCGTGGCCGTCGAGGCGCTCCAGATGAGCTCGATCTCGTCGATATCCTCCGGCGCGCCGCCACGGGAAGCCACGCGGTCGGTGGAATAGTCGACGTCCGTATGCGTCGCCATCGCAGCCTGGGCCCAAGGTGGTGCCCGGACGAACACCATGGACGGCCACCTCGTCAATGCGGCGCTCCACCGCGGCCGGGCGCTCCGCCGGCGTGTCACCGTGAGCGTTCACCTTCTCCGCGAGTTGCTCCACCGGCCGCTTTTAGTCAGGTTGAGCTCAGCATCACGAGCTGCGAAGGGCAAACAAGAAGGGATTAGCATCAAAGGCCGGACTAAATCAAGAATCGAACCATACCGTCGATGGCTTCCGGCAGTTGTTTCCGCCGGTCCTCCCACTCTAGTTCGGCCACGCCCGCTTTTTGGAGACGGCCTCCGGCTCAAGACGGGACGCTTCTAGCTCCTCCTTGAAGCGAATAGCGTCTCGCTTCCCCCGTACGGCACCGGGGAGTGGCCATCGGACTCGAAGAGTCGTCGGGAAGGGGCCGATTGGCCGGCGCGCGCGGGGCGGATTCCACCGAATCAAGCCGAAAAAAGGGAGATGATTGTCAAGGCAAAGGAAGGTCAAAAGGAAGATCGACAAGGAGAAGTTGATGATCATCACCGCCGCGCGCATTGGCGGCGCTTCCCTCGGCCTCGTCGGAGGCGCGGCGGCGGTTGAGACGGCGCACCATCGCGGTTTGGGGATGTGCACCGTTTGCAAGAGGGCCGCAGATTGGCAAAGATTCGAGAGCTAGAAGGCCCGGTGGAGAGCTAGGGGCACCTATGGCAACATTTATAGGCCCGGCAAGGTAATTGTGGCTTCGAATCGTGGCCGTGGATCGTGGCGCACGTCCCAATAAAATCGGAAGGCGGAGAGATTTCCTTGACCAACCCGCCGGCGGGTCGTTTGGAGTTCTAAGCCGAAACGCGCGTGGGTCGATGGTTTCGGCTAAAGGAATTCAAGGTGTCGTTCGGCGATTAGCGTTTCACTACCGAATGGGTCGTTCGGCATCACATCTCAAAGCACGCCAAGGGAAGGAAACAAATTGCAAAGGAAATATTACAAGAACGACCGGTCCGGGTATACATCAATAAGAACATTCAAGCGTTAAGGAGTTTTGCAAGTGCGTGACGAACATTGGATACTATCAAGTGGGAGTTATCCAAGATCTCCGGTAGTCCTTTTGGGCATCGGATAAGTCGGCAAGCTCGCATCGCATTGCTTTACTCGGTAACGTACTCGATTCTCGCCTCCGCTTCGGTCTTTGCTATCAACCCGGGGAGATCGGCTATTTTCTTCTCGGTCAATCTCCATTTCCGCCGACGAAGCTTTTCAATTCCGCTTCTAGAGCAGCCTTTCGGCGACTTTCGGATCGTAAGAGGCTTGCGGGTCGGCCCAAGGCATCCTTATGGCTTTTTGCTTGGGATTGTATCCCGTTCATGGCCCTGTTCAAAGATCGGTCTTTTCCTTTTCAATGGCCGAACGGGAGCGCAATTTCCTCCAAGTACGCCTCAAGGGAACATAGAAGGGTTCTAAGTCGTAGATGGACGACGAGAAAAGCTCCGATGTCATCGGGAAGGTTGCGACTAATGGGCTCAAACATCTCTTCAAAATGGCGAGAGATCATTGAGCCGATCCCGGACGTTCTTCTCTAGCCGGGCCGCGATTTCTTTGAGCTTGAGCAATACCTCGTCGGGCAACGGCCGGTTTACTTCTTTCATCACATCGGCGGTACCGACGGCCCTCCGATGGCGAGGCTCGATGATGACGGGGCGTGATCCCGAAAACAACACCGCCGAGGTGAGAATGCTAGCATCAAGGTATCAAGATTAAGAGCGGAACCAAGTACCTCATGAATGGTATCTTGAGCGGGAGCAATTGCGGACGGAGGAGGCGTCCGAGTAGAGCCGAAACGTCCAAGTCGGGAGATGCCGGTGCGGCAATCGGCCGACTCGTGAGTTTCGGGCCGGGGAAGAACCGGATCTTCCTCTCGTTGGGTTGGCCATTGCTGCTTGGCTGATAGGCGATGGCATCCTGGGAGAACTTGGCGGCTCCAGTTGAGTTGAGGGATTCATCTCTGGAGAGCGTGCTGATTCTGCAGAAGGTGATGAAGATGAAACCTCTACTGGGATGGGCAATGCAACCCTGGAAGGGCTCGCCTGTTGAACCACTGGAACATCTACAAGTGGTTCTCCAACGCTTCTTCTGCAAATGTCCAAATGAAGGGATAAGTGCCAGTGCTCATCCTTGAGAAAGAACAGCAAAGACCATACCAGTGGATGGGGCATCGGCAGGCATTGGTTCTGAAGAATGTTGGACTCTGGTCTGAAATACACAATGATATGATCCATCAAGAACAGAGTGACCCAGTAATCAAGAAGGTAAAGGAGCTTACCTCAATCAGTATTTTCTTGACAGTTCTCCTCCTTTTAGCGCTCGGAGGGGGAACCAGATGCAATCCTTGCCTCCTGTCAATAGCAAGGCTGGAAAGGCTGGGATCGGTGGTAGCGTACCTGTCCATCAGTTGACGCAGGGTTGTGGATTTAAACCCCAATGCTGAAATCGGGCCTTCGGCATTATAAGTGATTACCCTGGCTCGAGGGGCAGGAACTGTGTTCTGTGGACAGAAGATGGAGGTCAGGACCATGAGTAAAAGTCTGATCAAGGGGCTCAGTGTGTTACCTCTGAATTCGGCAGAAAATCAGGCACCAGTTCTGCACAGAACACATGAACGGGTTCATTGAAGATGTGGTCGTGGAATTCTTGCCACCATGAGCTGAAGGTGGGGTGAACTACGATTGCAGGCACAAAAGGACATGTGTAAACAGTGGGACTGCACACATAGTGGAAAACTCTGCTGCACTGCAACGGTTCTTTGATTTCCTCCCTGGGCTTGAGGAATTCATGCAAAAACAATCTTGGGGGTATCTGACCGCATCCAAGCTGCCTGGCCATTACGTTAGGCTGATAGTACTCATAAGTACTGGCATTCTGCCTCCCTCCATTGAATTCGGCCGGTAATATGCATGGGCGGATTATAACATTGAAGATTTCCAAGAATCTCCCATCTTGATGGCCGGGCTCAAAGGAAAACTCGACAGGGAAGGTCAGAGTGTCACAGCCTAGATAAGGGAGCCAAAGAGGATCGGGGAAGCCTTTGAAGAACAAACTCGAAGAGTTGGGTGATGTCCCGTCGAACAATAACAAGTTGAAGTTGCTTCTCCATAGCTTTGGCATCCTCTCGGTGACTTGAAGCTCTCCTTCGGGGGATTGGACCAGGGGAAGGACCCGGAGTTCAAGTCGACGCCTACGATCCGGTGCATGTGAAGCTGCAGCCAAATCCGAACAAACCACCAAGGGCCATTGACGCACGTTATCCTCGCGGGCCGGTATACATTTGGGTAACTCGTCTCGATGAAGCATATGGTATACACCGCCCAAGAGGAATTTTCCCGGAGGAAGGCGGTTGCCGCCGGCCGGTGGATCGCCATTGCGATATGATTCGGGGTGGGTTCATTGGCCTTGCCACGAAGACGAACCCGCATAACCACATGTTCAAGAAGGCTCGTATTCGACTTCGCCAAGGGGATTATCTCTCATATGTTTCAAAATATAATTCTTGTAGCCATTCCCCGGCTTTACCCCCGTTTGGCGTGAGGAGTTCTTGAAATTCCAAGGCTGAACGAGACCGGTGATGTCAAGGCCGGTGATCATGTACACATCGGCCAAAGTTGGAGACATTGGGCCATGCCCAAAAAGGAAGGCATTGACGCCATTGGACCGAAGTGGCACGCGGCTATCGGAAGATCTTCATTCTTGGGCATCTCGGCTACGGATAACTCCAAACATTGAGCAATGCGGAGAGTATCGCGGATTGGTCAATCCGCTCTTATCCGCGAGAATCCTACGGTACCAAGTCTTCCGGCCCGCGATTGGGGGCAAAGGCCGGTTCTTGAACGCATCTTGCCAGCGAGGAGGTGGAGATAAAGCTACCTTGAAAGGAATTCTGCGAGATTCGACGGCAATGAAATCTCGAGGGTCGGGGTTCCCTTCAGGACCGAGATAATAAGATTGCGAATTGGCCTCAATAGGAATCAGAAGGGCAGTAGATGGTTCCTGGAAGAGAGCGGAAGAAGAAAATCTTAGGTAAAATTGAAAACCTAATGCCGAACAAAAGTTTGAAGGGGTGAAATTACCCGAGCGGCTTGGTGCCGAGTTGCCATTGGAGATTCGAGCTCGGAACAAAGGGGATCTAGGGTTGGATCTCGAACAAAGAATCCGGCGGATTGCGAAGAACAGGTGTTGACAGGTTTGGCTCAAGGATTCGTGGCTGGAGTCAATTGTGGAACAAAATTACTTTTATCCCACAATTGAAGGGGCATGTGTTAACACCAAAATTTGGTAAGGAGTATGACATGTGGGTCCAATTTGGAAAAGAGTCCGTCTGGTGGAAGGAAAGGCATCTTCGGAGATTTTCGGCAGAAGGATCCGCGGTCGGCTATCTGCTCCAGTTCGGCAAAGGAACAGTAGAGCTGATTTTGCGGGATTGGACGGTGACGTGGCTCGATCAGAGGGAGCGAATGGATGGACGGAGCAATCAAGCTTAGTTAGGCAATGTATCCATTCGCAGTTGTAATCAGCGGGGTATAAATACGACCCCTGGATGTATGTAAAAAACACGTTCATTCCTCAATACACACCGGCCTTACGCCAAACCCTAGAGTCCCTTGTCGTGTCGTCGAGTTCTTCGAGAGGGCCAATCGATCCGTCGACCTCCGTGAGTACCGCAACCTTGTATCATGTCTAGTATCATGCGGTGGATTTAGATGCGATGCAAGTAGTCTTGTTACCATGCTTCGTGTCATGCGGTAGATTCAAGCTTGGTTCAAGAGGGTTTCTTGTTAGATCACGAGCCATGCGGTAGGCTAAGGTCTAGCTCGAAGCTAGTTATCGGCTCTATTGGGTTTTGGCAAGATCCAATAGATTCATTAAGTTACCCTGTGTTATCATGAGTTTTGCATTATGTTTTAATTCATGTAACACTCTTTTGCCCAATCTAGATGGGTTTGGATCGGCTCTTTTCCTTTTAAGATCCGTGCAAGAGTAGGTTTCGTGTTTTGACGCGTGGATCTCGTGCTCCCCGATAGCCGAAACCGAACCGATCTAGGTTGTTACATGTTGCGGGTTCAAGCTTGCTTTGTTGGTATAAATCTTGAAAGAGCCGGGTATCATGCGGTAGATGCGGGTTTTTGGGTTGCTTTGGAGCTAGTCATCGGGTGGATTAGATTTCCATTTCGGCTTGATAGATTTATTCACGTGGTAATGTTTGTTCCTTCTTCATGGACCCCGAATCGGTTGTTCGGCCGCATTCGGTTATATCTTCACGAGTAGATCACGTGCGTTATTTATGTTTTAAAAGACGTGTGCTTCTAGCTTTCCATATTTGGGTTGTATCATGCGGTGGATAGATCTATTTATGGAAAGTGGTGCGTTCTTTCATGCAAGTTGTATCATGCGGTGGATAGATTTGCTTGATGTCGTGCCCGACGGATCTTAAAGTGATTAGACATGCGGTAGACTAATGCTTTGGATCTATGCATGCTTATTTTAATACATGATCATGTTCGTGCTTTGCTTTATTAAATGTTAATCTTCATTGAGGATCGATCATGGCTTTGCATATGCATCCATGTTTATTCAAAGATCGATCGTTGTCATGCTTACGTCATCCATTCGGCAATGTTCCTTTTTCCTTTGTGTTTACCCGAATGGTCGTGGTTCTTTGACAGGTAGCTTCACATAGCTACATGTCGTCTTGCTTGGCTTCTCAGCCGTAAATATGGAACTGCCTGGTACCACCCGGTAGGTTCCAAGTTTTGGTATTTAACTGTTTTTTCCCTTTTGTTAATTTTCAGGAAAAATTGACTGGCACGTCACTTTCTCTCTGCGCGTGCGAAGCTAAGCTTTTCGGCTTGCTGTGTGATTGGCGCTGAGTGCATATTTTGCGTCAACACCGGGCTCGGAGATGCGGAAGGGTACTATCCACTTACTTGGGCTTCGGCCGTATGGTAGGGTCGGACACACTGTGACGGCCGGTTCCGGACCTATTCGGGCGGGTACGGTTGTACAACCTCTGCGAGTGTTAAACCTATAGCTATAGTCCGTGTCCATTGGTTATGGGGGCGTCTTTCGATCTCTCACCCGACTAGTTACACTTCTCTTGTGCTTCTTCTCTCCCCCGAGTGTGTGAGCCCGGCTTCGGCCGTTGAGGTGTGGGGATAGGAGCCGGTGGGCCCCACATCGTAGATGAGAGTTGGGTTCGGATCGTGGGTGAGATCCGGTGCTTTGGTGTGGTATTCCTTGAGCGGGGTGTGGACCCCGGGGTGTGGACCTCGGAAGCGGAAGCTTCCCCGAGGTGCGGACCTCCCTAGCCGTTTTCTCGCTTACCTTGTACGTTGCACTTTTGCTTTGCTTAAGCCTTCTACGGCCCGGATTAGGGATATCTCCCGCATAGTAGAATATACACCGCTTTTGCCTCTTTGTTGGGAAGGCGACATGACCTACCCGCTTATCGGGTAGACCACGGTGACTCTGACGCAGAGCCGGACTACGACTTCGACAACGACGGTTGGGTAGACTAGAGCTCTTCCTACACTTGAGCCGCACTGCGGATATGGTGTTTCCCGCGCTTTCATGGAGCCGCCGCTAGACGTTTTATTTACGGTGATTCGGTCCGATGGACTTGTACCCGGCATGTGCCGAAGAGTTGTACTCGATTAATGTAATAAAATAAATGTTGTACTCTACTTTATTGTTTTTATCTTTACGTATGGATTTTTGGAATCGCGCGAGACGGGGGATTGCACGTGGTAGCCCTCCTGGGACTACCACCGAGGTGCTAAGATTCGGGGTTCCGTTCGCGGAAATCCGGGTCGTTTCAGTTGGTACCAGAGCCATGCTTGACTGTAGGACGAGCCCCAGGAATGGTCGATAGTATAGGAAGCCGTTTCTGAACCTTGAAACTTTATATAAACCCCTTGGCTTCCGTATGTATATAACTATACTTATATATATGCATTACCTTCATTAACTTTCACTAACTACCTTACTAACTACGCTCTAACAACGTTGTGCAGATGGCGGAGACTACGTGGATTCCTTTGGAGTCGGACGGCAAGAGCTACGGAGGCTTCTGCCGCTTGCTGAGAGAGTGCCTGGAGGCAGCTGGAGTGGAGACCGACGGAGTCAACTACAAGGGGAGGGCCATGGGCCACTTGGAGCAGACCCCCACTTACCTGACTGTCACGGTGCCGGCAGACCCACGGGTGCCAGAGTTCGAGGAGGTCGAGGTGTACTGTTTCGAGAGTTCGGTCACGGAGGCACACCAGACTGGCGCACGCAGGGCTCTCAAGAAGGTTTGTGTCCAGCTCAGGGAGAGGCTGAAGGACACTCCGTTCAGCGTGCTTCCGACAGAGATCTATGACCGGGGTCGGCCGGGACTCGAGCGACCGGGCACGGTACCTGGAGGTGACTTCAGTGGAGGGGGAGGACCAGGTGATGCTCGCGGCCAGGCGGTGCATCCTGGCTCGGGATCGAGCACCGTACCGGCGGACGGGGAGATAGTGTACCTTCGGTGGAGGTGTGACGCCGCCGCTGCGGCGGGTTCGGGACACGGAGGTGGAGAGAGAAGATATACTTGACGAGCGGGAGGCGTCGCACGTGAGGAACGGAGAGCTAGTACATCTTGGATCGGCGGCGGCCGCGGCCCCGACGCGAGAGGACGCCGGAGGATCGCTACTCGGGAGGCGCGGTTGAGGGCAAGAGGGGAGAGCCGCACCGGGCTTCGGTGGAGGCCTCGCGTGAGGACGGGGGTGAGGCCGGCAGAGGCGAGAGATCGGTTGGAGTCGGTCGGAGCCGGCCCCGCCGACTATCAAGTCAAGGTGTGGGATCTACGGGGAGGCGAGTCGACACAACTACCACCACTTGTGTTACCTTGGAGGAGCGGGTCTACGAGGAGAGGGACCGAGCGACCGGGACCCGCGCGGCTTGGGGAGCGGTCGACCGGGCAGAGGCCGACGGAGCCGGAGGCGCTCTCCGCGGCCTACCACCCAAGAAGAGACCCCGACTGAGGACAGAGACTTTCGAGCTTCCCCCGACGCACCTACCACGAGTACGCCCGTACCCGAGAGGTTCTCAGGACACAGCGGAGATGGACCGTGCTCTTCAGGATACCTGTGACTTCTACGGAGGACCGGCGATCAGGGTGCCGGGATACCCAGGGGCACACTCACCGCCGTTCTACTCGGGTCCACCGGACGCCCCCCCGAGGCACCTCGGTGTACCCCGTGATAGGAGCGAGAGACTTGGGCCAGAGATTCCGAGTCGTTGTAATAAGTTAGATGTGATCTTTGTCGCATTTGTTGTCATGACCTTAGCGGCTACCCCCCATGATGTACCATGCGTTAGCGTGATGTGTTGCCATGTACCCTCGAAGGTTGTTGGAGTAAACCTCGAGGTGCGCCCCTTTTGTATGGTGGCATTGATTGAGTGACATGGATCTTCATGGTTTTCTTTCGGATTTCATGCTTCTTTATGTCTGTCTGAAATTTTGTGACTGTTAACAGGATTACTCCATTATAGTTAATAACCTGATTAAATACATTCTCCCTACCACTACTAACTCTTGCAACTGGAACAGATGTCGGGAGCAAGGAGGCCGGGCGACTCCTGGCCCGTTTCGAGGAGGTCGGCCGGGGACGACGGAGGGGAGGATGCCCCTAACCCGGCGGGAGCGAGAGGCCGTGGACGCCGTGGAGGTCACGCACCACGAGGCGGGCTTCGCGGGGGCACGGCGAGGCCGCGGAGGCCGAGGAGGGCGAGTCGGCGGTCGGGGAGCCGCGCACGGCGACGAGGGAGCTCGGGGAGCGAGGAGCTCGAGCACGAGCAGGTACCTCGGCCGAGGGAGGGAGCAGGGCAGGCTCGGGGACACGAGGTGCCACCACCGCCACCTCCCCCCGAACTTGGCCGACGTGATGGCGGTACGGACTCGGTGATGCGGACGATCACCCGGATGCTAGCTCGGAACAACAACAACAACAACCCCGGGGGTCGGAACCGCTACGCGCCGCGGGCAGGGGGGTTTCCGGGAGAAGAAGGTTGAGAACTTCAACAAGCCTGCGACCGCCTACCTTCGACCACTCGGCGGACCCGATGGACGCGGACAGCGGCTACGTGAGATCGAGAAGAAGCCGGAGGCCGACCGAGCTTACCGAGGAGGAGTGTGTGACCGTGGCGGCGCACCGGCCGATCGGCACGGCCGGTGCGTGGTGGGACGACTGCGTGACTCGCACGGGACCCGTTGCACATCGGGGTGGGACGAGTTCGTGGAGGCCTTCGGGAGTCACCACATTCCGGATGCGGTGATGGACAGGAGGGCCGACGAGTTCGAGCACCTCAAGATGGGAAACATGTCCGTGCGGGGAGTACGCCAACCGCTACCGGGGAGCCGATGAGGTACGTGCCGAAGACACCGACACACGAGAGAAGAAGAAGGTCTGCGGGTTCGAAAGGGGCCGCACAAGGGGGATGGCACACCACTTATCCGCGCACGACCGCCCGACACTTCGCTCCATTATCGACAAGGCACCGATCGTGGAGAGGTCAAGGCTTGAGTACATGGAGGTTCGTGGAGGCAAATCCAAGCGCTCGGACCGGGGCAGACGCTCGGGACCACCTCGGAGGCGAGAGGACAGAGTTACGCTCGAGCCACCGATCACGGCGGAGGCACCACGCCTCTCGGTCTCGGCCCGCGAGCGAGCCAACCCGGGGCGGGGAGTGGAGGTCGAACGGTACCGGAAACCGAGACCACCACCGCGGTCACCGACGGATCCAAGGTGACTTGCTTTCAACCGCAGCGTCGGGTTGGGCACAAGTCGTTTGAGTGTCCCCGGCGAGGCACCACCGGGGAGTCGGCAGCCGCGGCTCTCGGGTTCCGGACCCCGGCCAAGCCACCAGCCAACGGGGAGGACGGCCACCCCGTACCCGGCCGAAGGGCTCGGCCGCCGGCCTACTCGAGGCCGTCCGAACCACCTCACCGCCGAGGATGCGGCGGCTCGCACCCGACGTCACACTTGGTGAGTTCCTTGTTGACTCGTTTTGGCAACTGTTTTGTTCGATACCGGAGCTCGGTTTTCGTATATTTCTACCAAGTTTGCTAAAGAAAGGTCTTTACCAACTAAGCCTCGACCAAGGCCTATCTTGACTAGCTCTCCGCTAGGAGAGAAGAGGAGTACGTTAGAGTGCGGGGGAGTGAGGATGGTGTTTGAGGGACTACGAGTTCACGGCGGACTTGACGAGTTTTGGAATCTACCGGGATAGACGTGATCCTAGGGATGGATTGGTTGGCAAAGCACAACGGGATAGTCTCTTGCAACCCCGAGTGATACGGCTAGAACACCCCGGCGGAACTACGGTGCGGATCGAGCCGCGAGAGTCCGAAGGTTGCTACGATGATGTGCAACATGAGTGGGAAAGAGATTGAAGAAATCCCGGTGGTCCGTGAGTTTCCGGACGTGTTTCCCGAGAGGAGCTTACGGAGTTACCCCCGGACGGGACGTGGAGTTTGTGATTGAGCCGATGCCGGGGGCGGGGCCCGTTGCAAAGAGCCCATACGGGATGTCGTCCGACGAGGCCGGACGAGTTGAAGAAACGGCTCAAGAAGTTGCTCGAGCAAGGGTTTGTTCGGCCGAGTGCCTCACCGTGGGGTTCACCGGTGCTCTTCGTGGAGAAGAAAGACGGCACAAAGAGGATGTGCATTGACTACCGCACGCTCAACTCGATGACAATCAAGAACAAGTACCCACTACCCGGAATCGAGGATTTGCTTCGGATAGACTCAAAAAGGCAAGGTTCTTCTCCAAGATCGACTTGAGGTGCGGTTACCACCGATGAAGATCCGAGAGCGAGGATATTCCCAAGACGGCCTTCACCACACGCTACGGCTTGTACGAGTTCGTGGTGGTTTCCTTCGGCCGACCAACGCCCTCGCTTACTTCATGAACTTGATGAACAAGGTCTTCATGGAAGAGTTGGACAGGTTTGTAGTGGTGTTTATCGATGATATCTTGATCTACTCTGAGACCACTGAGGAGCACGAGGAGCACCTGAGAGTTGTGCTAGAGAGGCTGAGGCAGCAGAAACTGTACGCCAAGTTCAGCAAGTGCGAGTTCTGGATGGAGAAGGTCGCGTTCTTGGGACACGTGTTGTCAGCAGAGGGGATAGCCGTGGATCCGTCCAAGGTTGAGTCAGTGACCAAGTGGGAGCAGCCATTAAACGTGACAGATGTCAGGAGCTTCCTTGGGTTGGCAGGTTACTACCGGAGATTCATTGAGAACTTTTCCAAGATCGCAAAGCCAATGACAGAGTTGCTCAAGAACAACACAAAGTTTGAGTGGTCGAAGCGTGTGAGAAGAGCTTTCAAGAGCCGAAAAAGAGACTCACCACGGCCCCGGTGCTCACCTTGCCGGATATCAAGAAAGACTTTGTGGTCCTACCGTGACGCTTCAAGGCGGGGACTTGGATGTGTGTTGATGCGGAGAAGGAAAAGTTGTGGCTTATGCTTCCGGACGAGTCGAAGAAACACGAGGAAAACTACCCGACACACGACTTGGAGTGGCGGGTACCGTTGTGCATGCGCTTAAGATCCGGAGACACTACCGATAGGGAACAAGTGTGAACTGTTTTCCGACCACAAGAGCCCGAAGTACTTCTTTACCCGGACGAGAGTTGAACATGAGGCAGAGACGATGGCCGGAGCCGATCAAGGACTACGACGTCGAGATCAACTACCACCCGAGGCAAAGCTAACGTCGTGGCGGATGCACCGAGCCGGAAAACATATTGCAACAACCTCATGGTAAAAGAAGAGCAACCGCTTTGCATGAAGAGCTAGAGAAGGCGAGAATCGAGATTGTGGACCAAGGCCAAGTCAACGTGATGAGAGTGACCTACGACCGGAGGAGCGAATACGTACGCCCCGAAGGAGTGTGCGAAATCAAGGTGTTGCGAGAACTAATGAAGCGAGGGCAAAGCGAGAGGACTACCGGATTGATGAACAAGGCACCGTGTGGTTGAAAGAACGGATATGTGTACCACAAGACAGAGCACTCCGGGAGCGGATCATGAGAGAAGCTCACGACTCGAGGTACTCGATTCACCCGGCAAAGACCAAGATGTACGAGAGATCCGAAGATCGGGTGCGGGTGGAAGGACATGAAGAAGGACATAGCACACTACGTGGCCGTTGCGACACTTGTAGCAGAGTGAAGATCGAACATCGAAACCCGTCGGTTTGTTGAAGCCGTTGGCTATTCTAGTTTGGAAGTGGGAGGACATTTCCATGGACTTTGTGGTGGGACTTCCTAGAACACCAAAAGGAAATGACTCGGTTTGGGTCATAGTGGACGAAGCCGACCAAAGTGGCTCACTTTGTGCCGGTGAAGACCCGTATGCAACCGAGAAGTTGGCGTAAGCGTACGTAGAGCACATACTCGGGCCGCACGGGGCACCCGAAGTATTGTATCCGATCGAGGACCACGGTTGTCTCCAAGTTTTAGCGCAGCTTCCACAAGCTTATGGGCACCACTCTCGGCTACGGCACGGCTTTTCACCCACGCACCGACGGTCGGACGAGGAGAGAGTCAACCAGTGTCCTGGAGGACATGCTACGAGCTTGTGCACTCACCTATGGTACCGATTGGGAGAGCGCTTTGCCGTTTGCGTAGTTCTCGTACAACAACAGACTTTCAAGCAAGTCTCCGGATGGCACCCTTTGAGGCACTCTACGGTCGAAAGTGCAGGACCCCGCTAGCTTGGTCAGAGGTTGGAGAGCGAGCTCTGTTTGGACCAACAATCATTGAGGAAGCAGAGGAGAAAGTTGAGAAAGTTCGTGAGAACCTGAAAATCGCTCAAAGTCGTCAGAAGAGCTATGCCGACAAGAGAAGGAGAGAGTTGACCTTTGCAGTTGGCGACCGAGTGTACTTGAAAGTCTCTCCGCTCCGAGGAACCAAGAGGTTCTTGGTAAAGGGAAAGCTTGCACCGAGATACGTCGGACCGTACCCTATCACCCGAAGGATTGGGAGTTTGGCCTACCAGCTTGCACTACCTGAGACAATGGCAGGAGTTCACCCAGTGTTTCACGTGTCACAGCTGAAGAAGAGTGAGAAGGCAGTGGAGGCAAAGCAAGTGCCCATGGAGTTGCTTGACTTACAAGACAACCCGGAGTATACGAGAATATCCGAGAAAATCTTGGACGGAGTCGTCAAGGAAACAAGGAGAACTACCATTCCTTTCTCGTAAAGTGTCGTGGAGCAACCATACGGAGCGAGAGGCAACATGGGAGAAGGAAGCCGATCTCGGGGAAAGAGTACCCTCACTTGTTCATGGAGGAGGTCGAGGACTAAATCTCGCGGACGAGATTCTCGGTGGTGGGGGAGAATGTAACAACCCGGGAATTTAGGTGTGTAAATTTTGCGAAAATTTAAAACTTTTTGCTTGCATTTGGGTGCTATCAATTTTTGAGCCAAAATTGCTAGCCTCTCACTAAATTCTCCACTAAATTATCCTATTTATAAAACATATGTTAAAAATACGGTAAAACATGTGAGTTGGTTCTTCTTTGGTTTATTTGGAGTTCAATTGAGTGAAGTTTGAATTTGATAGGGAATCAAATTCAAACTCCTTTTCAAACCCTAGATCAAACATATTTATTTTATTAGGCAAAGTGCGGACAAGAGCTTGGGCCGTCATCTCCTTTCCCTTGCGATACGGCCGGCCCGGCCCGCGTCGCCTTTCGGCCCACCGGACCGCACCGCGGCTCTCTCTCTCTCTTTAGTCGGCGACGGGCGGACCCCACGCGGACGGCCCTCCCTTTTCACCTACCCGGCGAGCCAACCCGGCCCGGCCCCGACGCGCGCGCGCCGCCGGTCCCGTCGCACCCGCTCGCGCGGCGCGGGCGCGGCCGAGCCGCCGGCCGGCGCGCACGCCGAGGCCCGGGCACCCGCGCGCGGACCAAGCCGCGCGCCGTCGAGGGGGAAAACCCATTTTACCCCCGAGCCTTGTCCCGTGGCGGCGAGGGTAGAGAGGGGGCGAGCGCCACCGCCTCGGGCGCCGGGCGGTCCAAGCCGGGGAGGGCAACACCGGGAAATCACCTTCCCGTGCGGAGCGCGGGTTCAAAATCAAGGGGAGGGCAAGCACCGAGGGAGCCACCGCCACCAACCCGCATTGGGGTTTTTGCCCCTTCCCGGAGCCGCCATCGGAGGGGGGAAGAAGAAGGGGGGAAGTGGGGGAGAGGAGGCGAGGGCGGGGAACCGACGCGCGCCGCCGCCGGCGCGTTGCTTGCGGAGGCGGGACGAGTTCGTGAGGAGCCGGACGAGGGGGGAGGCGCCGTTCGTGATCGAAGAGGAGCCGGACCGAGCAGGGGGTCGAGCGACGCCGTGGACACCGACGCCGTGCCGCCACCCACGCCGCTGTGCCTGCTACGTCTACACCGCCGACCCGCGGTGAGCACCGTGGTCTTCCCTCTCTTCTCCTTGCGCCGGTCGCGTTAATTGTCTCCGCCCGTGCGCGTGCCGTCGAGCCGCCCTTGTCCGAGCGCGTCGCGCCGCCGCCTCCCCATGGGCGACGCCGTGTCGCGTCGTGCCGCCGGCGCCTGGGGTCGTGGCTACCCCAAGTCGTGACGTCCCGGTGCGGTCGCCGTTTTGGGTTCGGGGGAGCATCTACGGGTAGGGGCGGGGAACACCCCGTGCCGTGTCGTCGTGCGCGCGCGCCGTCGTGCGCCGCGCCGAACGCGCGTCGCGCCGCCGGCCGGTGAACAGGTTTGCCTTTCCGCCGCGGCGTGTTCCCGGGCGAGCCGTCGCGGGAGGGCTTGAGACGCGGCGCCGTGACCCGGCCTTCGTGCCGTGGGTGTGCTGTTGCGGGTGGTAGTGGGCGCGGGCGCCGGCCGGCCGCACCCATGCGCGCCATGGCCGTGGCCCCGCCGCCGGTGGAGCTCCGCCTACGGGCGTTTTACGCCGTGACCCGTGTCGAGCTGAGCCGGCCTTCGTGCCGATGAGGTGTTTGTGCGGGTGAACGTGCGCTTGACCCTAGCCGGCCGCACCCCGGCGCGCCATGGCCGGGGCCGCGCCGTAGAGACGCACGCGCGCGGGCTTCGATGTCGCGCCGCGCGCCGTGGCGGGCGTGCGGCGGACCGGCCATCGAGTCGTGTGTGCGCGCGTGTGAGTTCGGGGGGGAAGAGGAGGGGCGAGAAGCGCCCCGGCCGCCGTGTCCGGGGGCGGCGCCGCCGCCGAAGCCGGCGTGCCGGCCGCGCGCCGCCCGGCGCGGCGAGCGCCTAAGGGAGGGGGGGGGACCTCCCCCGGCGCGGTAGAGAGGAAAAGGCCGTTGGGCCTCTTGTGCTAACGGGGCCTTAAGAGCCATCCGCCTATCGGGCCGCCGTGGAAGCCCACCGCGCCGAGAGAGGCCCCAACCAGAGCTCGGGGAGGTGTTGAGGACTTCCCCTACCTAGGCCGGTTGGGCCGAGCCCGATGGGCCACTTTTGGCCCAAGAAAGCTTTCAACCCATCAACACCCCACGAACCCGGAGCGCCGACGTCATGCCGACGTCGGCAAAGATATTTTCTCGAAAAACCCCTTTTCTCGTTCGTTTAAAATTCCGTAAAATGTATTTAAACTTTAAAAATTCATAATAAATTCTAGGGAGCTCGAGAAAAATACAAAACTAATTTCTATAAATCCGTATTTGCGAAACCGTGCTGATTGTAGGTAGTTTGGGTTCATTTGGATCTTCTAAATTGATTCTTATTTGGAGTTTTTGCTTAGATGTGCACCGTTATCTTATTTCGCGTCGAATCTCGTGCCACAGACCCGAGCTTCGACCAGGAGGACGTGGAGGACCCCGAGTACACTGCTCCGGTCAGCGACTGCTTCAACGGCAACGAAGGTGTCATGTCACTCCCAACCATATAGATCCCATGTTGTTATCTAGCTGCTAGTGCTTTACTTGAATGCATTGATCTATTGAATTGCATAACCCGTTTAATAGCCATGCCTTGATGCTTTGTTATACCCTGTTTCCTTGCTCTTCTACCTGCAGGACTAGCTACAGACCCCTAGCTAGTCCCTTACCTCAACTATCCATACTTTTGTTGCTTGAATATGGATGGTGCTCCGGGTTTGGACTGAGATGCGGGTATCTCGGTGTGATTCTAGCGTGCGTTCTGGGTTGCGTACCCCCTTGCTGTGTTTTGGCGGGAGCGAGCCGCTTGGTTACTTGTGAACGGCTGCCGAGGGAAGATGCGATCTGGCCTCTTACCCGAGGGTCGTGTCGTGTGGGATGGAGATGTTGAGTGCTCGCTCTCGGCCCCTTAAGGACCGAT
The DNA here is from genome assembly GCA_947561735.1 of Cenchrus americanus. Lineage (NCBI taxonomy): Eukaryota > Viridiplantae > Streptophyta > Magnoliopsida > Poales > Poaceae > Cenchrus > Cenchrus americanus. The sequence continues at coordinate 21,757,149 of OX387241.1, read as the reverse complement.
CGTCAGATGACCTTGTTTCGGATGACTATTTTCGTACAGACCGCCCGCCTTGTATTGGGCGGGGGTGCGGGGTGAGACTTGTAGTGGATAGCACCCCTCCCGCGGAGGATCGGTGTGATCGTGTCGGGAGTGGTCTTTCCCTCCTTAGTAGACTTTGCCCGGCGAGGCCGGGGAAGGGTTCCACGGCCTTCGAGGGACCTCTCGCGGGTAGTATGAGCTCGCCGCGGAGGCCGGGCCGGGCTCGGAGATGCGAAGGGTACTATCCACTTACTTGGGCTTCGCCCGTATGGTAGGGTCGGACACGGTGACGGCGGTTCCGGACCTATTCGGGCGGGTACGGTTGTACAACCTCTCGCGAGTGTTAAACCTATAGCTATAGTCCGTGTCCACCGGTTATGGACAGGTCTTTCGATCTCTCACCCGACTAGTTACACTTCTCTTGTGCTTCTTCTCTCCCCCGAGTGTGTGAGCCGGCTTCGGCCGTTGAGGTGTGGGGATAGGAGCCGGTGGGCCCCACATCGCGGATGAGAGTTGGGTTCCGGATCGTGGGTGAGATCCGGTGCTTTGGTGTGGTATTCCTTGAGCGGGGTGTGGACCCACGGGGTGTGGACCTCGGAAGCGGAAGCTTCCCCGAGGTGCGGACCTCCTAGCTGTTTTCTCGCTTACCTTGTACGTTGCACCGTCGCTTTGCTTAAGCCTTCTACGACGGATTAGGGATATCTCCCGCATAGTAGAATATACACCGCTTTTGCCTCTTTGTTGGGAAGCCGACATGACCTACCCGCTTATCGGGTAGACCCCGGTGACTCGACGCAGCCGGACTACGACTTCGACAACGACGGTTGGGTGGACTAGAGCTCTTCCTACACTTGAGCCGCCCGCGGATATGGTGTTTCCCGCGCTTTCATGGAGCCGCCGCTAGACGTTTTATTTCCGTTGATTCGGTCCCCGATGGACTTGTACCCGCATGTGCCGAAGAGTTGTACTCGATTAATGTAATAAAATAAATGTTGTACTCTACTTTATTGTTTTTATCTTTACGTATGGATTTTTGGAATCGCCGAGACGAGGATTGCACGTGGTAGCCCTCCCGGGACTACCACCGAGGTGCTAAGATTCGGGGTTCCGTTCTCGGAAATCCGGGTCGTTTCATATCACCTACCGGTCCTCCATGTTTAGAGAATTGAATGTCCAATCGCCGCTTGCCCGCCTTGATTCTCTTGGCGATTACCGTCAATCCTCTTACGGGACCGCGTCCTCTTTTCTTAACTTTTTGTGAGCCTATTCCATGCGAACAACATGCATGTGATAATACCCAAAAAATAATTGTATGCATAGACAGGTAATTTCTATGGAACACATGTTACCAGATCCTTGCTCCTGTTGTTTCCAACGCCGAGCATGAGATGGAGGCTGCACTGCAGGTGTTGGGTTCATTTCATTCCTGTGTTGCAAAATGAAGGTGGGGTCCACGTACCGTTCTGCAGAGAATTTAGTGGCATATGATGACAGATCATATTTTGTAGTCTGAGAAAAAATGGTAATTTGCTTGCAAATTAGGAGAGGGATATTACCGATGTCTTCAAGTAGTCCCGCAACATTCGGGTATTCTCTCGTATGTATCGATTGTGTCATCCTCGAAAATGTCTTTTAATTCTGAAATATAATCCATAATTAATTTCATTCATGTGACCGAACATGCAAATTCGGGAGTATAAGTACACAAATATTTGGTGAAGCATATCTTACCCAAGGCTTTCTTCTCTTGCCGCAAATCGGCTAGCCAAAGTTTGTATTCATCTAAGTCACGTTCTTCTACTTCTTCTTCATCATCGGCATGTATGTAAGCACTTTTGGATTTCAAAGGTGTTATGGCCATGGTATGGTTTATAGGTATTGGCTCTCCGGAGATAACTAATCGATCACCATCTCCTCCTCGTGAATCTGTTTCATTCTTTCTACGTCGACGTCGTAGTCGATCTCGGTGAGTGTTGCTTCCGGTAAGAGAGTCGGGAATTCTAGTCTTGTAGTAAACAATGTCCCTCATCCTATACCCCGGCTTTTTGTTTCGGGTTGTTTATGGTTTGTAGGGTGATTTGTGAACCACGAGGGTGACAAGTATGTGTTGTATCCGGCTCCCCATCTATACCCTTCTCAATCATATATACGGTCCAAGATCGATCATCTAATGATCCGCGCATTCATTTCGATGTCATATCAATAACATGTGAAGAAATTTGGTGTGCAAATCGCGTGATCAAATGCATGAAATCTAGGGTACCGGTGCGTGCACGGATGCATGAGATGTTGGAAGCAAGAGCGAACGAGGGGAAAGATCGAACCACGATACGGCGTACACGGCCTCGGCCGTCTCGTCCCGAGATGAAGGTAAAACATCGTGTCCGCATCTATGTCCACGTCGACGTGTGCTTCATCGTCGCCCGAAGGTGATGATGACCCAAAGAGCGCCCCCGTCGCCCTAGGCCCGAGGGCCATGGTGGCGGTAGGTTCACCAATCGCCGCACCAGGGGTTGTTGTGAACATTCTAGGTAGCATGGCCGACGACGGTGTGCGCCGCGCTTCGAAGGACGTAGGGGTCACCCTTGCCGGCTCCCTCGACGACGGCATCCTCGTGTACGCGTGGCGAGAAGCGGCTTGGCGGCGGCGGCGGTAGTCGTATCGTCTACCCGGCCCCTAACCGACCGAGATGTAGATTTGTTTTGCGAGGGGATTCGGGGAGGGAAAGTAAAGACGCGCGACTTTTTACTCTTGTAACCGGCGTGGTGGCCCCGGTCATGGTTGCGGCGTAGTTTGGGCGAAAGTTAAATAATTCGGATGGGAAAAAGCGGCGCCACATTCCAAATCACCGGCTACCCATTTTTTCCGAACGGTTGGCGTATTTGAGGGATGTGTTTTGGTGTGGCCAGTGATGGTGTGGGTCCCACAAAGTTTACTTCTTGTTTACCACAAAGTTATTGTATATTGGTTACACATTTTTTGATGTGGTCGAGTAAATTTACGAATGTCATATTTGTATGAACTTTAGCAGACTACCATAAACCCTTTATCAAATTTGTACCGTAGTAAAATGCATCACACAAATATGTGTAACAAACATAAAGATCGGGTAGCAATGGGTAAGATTTATGACAACCGAGTTTACACGGGCTAGCTACCCGAGTCACGTTGACACCACACCAACTAAGGATCATCAAAAACATGCTCTACAAGGACACAATTGTAAAGACACATACATAGTCGAAGACACAACTTGAGAGACATGCTTTGTGTTTATTAGCCGGATTTCTACAAAGATGTGACCGAAATGACACCGAGCCTCTCCGCAAGGTCCCTCGTCGGTGGCGGATAAATTTCCCGAAAATGAAGAAAGCATTAAACGAACCGTCGAACAAATGATAACTGAAATCCCGTGCACCGAAACGGTGTTAGCAATCACCGAACTTGTAAAACACAAGAAAGAACGCAAACATGTAAACTGAAATCCAGAATGTCTTTTAGGGTGCATCATGTGTGGAACAAATTTATCAAGAAATATCAGCAATCACAACTTTTATACCTTCTTTCAAATCATTAACGCTTCCTTGAGTGTGTAGAAGAACCAAACACTCGTTTCGGATCCTACACTCCTCGCTGCAGAACCTACGCCACGAGTATCAAGCATGCCATCCTGCGTGGTCGCCACACCCGTGACCCGCGCACTGCAAATCGTCGTGGCGAGGTACGGGCGCCAGCACCGGCGACACGGCAATCGCATTCGCATCTGTAAGCAGGTAGTCCCACGTCGACGCAATGATCCTGGAGGGGCATTTTGTGCAAGTCAAATTTATCCAAGGAAGCACCGTCGCCCCCTCTTGGGGTGCCTCGACCAAGCGCAGGAGCCGCCGGGCCTCGTCGTCGACGGCCTCGCCGCTGTTGGGTCCGTAGAGGAAGAGGGAGAGGGCGTACATCGATTCCTTGTGACCCGCCCTCCGCGCGCGCGCCGTAGCTGGTCGAGGCACGGCATGATGACGCCACGTGTGTTCCCCGATCTTGCGCGGCGCAAGCCGCCCGGGAACAAGGCCTCCGGGTTGCCGACGTTGGCCGGTGTGTTGACGAGCGCCGCGCGATACTCGTGGCCGAGGTAGAATCGACGCCGCGAGACGCGTTTCGGGGCTAGGCGTCGTCCGACCGTGGCGGCGCCGCTCACCACGCACATTGCCTTGCATGTTGCACGCGAGTTGCGGAGATCCACAATGGCATCCTCCGACCGCACGCCGACGCGGGAGACGATGTCAATCGTCGGCTCCGTCGGCGGTTCCGGCGGCCTCGATGACGCCTCGTAGCGAGCCACGGAGATCTTTTCCATGGAGTGGTTGCGGTTCGTCACGCGTGGTGGGTAATTGGATGTGCGACGCCGTTATCCCCGGCGAGGATGAGGGAAGATGGAAAAGAACCGCCGCCTCCGGATCATGTTGTAGATTGAATTTGGGGGGTCGCGGGGTTCATTGGGTTTTAAGGAAACCGCGCTTTCATAGGGAGGACACGGAATCACGGGGTCAATGACGGGTGTACCCGACCACTTGTTGGCCCACAAATCGATCTTTACGGAAATTTGACTCTGGGTGACCCCATCTGTGGACGGAGTTGCGGGACCCACTTGTAGGATTGTTGCGCCAAACTGTCGGCCTGAACCCGCGAGAGATTTCCCCATTGGACAGAGTTGTGGGCCCCACCTGTCGGCGCCCAGATTGGGATGTGTTCTTGAGTTGTTCATGTTCATAATGAACTTGATCATTTGTCGGAGCGCATACCACCAACGATGTTGAACGTCTATAGGAGGACTGCGGCTTCAAGATTTCTAATTGGAAAGACCTTCAACTGATTGTTTCTGACGTTGATGACAAGTATAGGCATCTGTACCGAAATGGTTACAGGTCTTCACTGGAGAAGATTGGAAATCGAGTACTGGAGCTACCTCTGTACAAGGACAGAAATGTGGACCACAGGCATTGGGGTTCGAGGGTGTTGCACGAATGACAGGTGAAATATACCTCCAAGGATGCATTTCTGTCTTTTGAGATTGCTAATCAGCTTGAGATCAAGCATGGTTACCGATTTCTGCCAGATGCTAATTTGTAGAATCATGTAACTAATGTACTAACCAAAAGTAGCAAGTAGAATTTCTTGGTTTCGGAACAAGTATCTGTGTACATATTACTAGTAATTCAGTGATGGATTGAAACTAAGAGGCCTTGTTTATTTGGGCAATTTTGACAGATAATTTCCATTTTACTCTAATTATTTGTAGATTTACTAAAGATTAATTTTAATCATTTGTGAGTCAATTTTTTATTTTCTATATCAACATATTATAAGGAACATCACATATGCAAATTATCAATGTGCCCTTTTGTTAGAAAAGGATTGCAGTCCGAGAGTGGGCCGGCCCATTTGTCCTTATTACTTCCCCAGTGTGTGGGAAGCGCCGCACGAAAGCACATCAAGCATAATCTTTAGTGCCACACCGCTACCTCAAGCGGGCGCACCATCGAAGGATCAGATGGCGACTAGAGAGGGGGGGAGTGAATAGGAGCCGGTAAAAATTCTTCCAAAAGAATCCGGCCTATACCCTAGACAAACCCCGGTCACACACAAGCGATGGATCAAATCACGCACCAATCGCCAAGACCACGAGGTTATGGATCAACCTCTAGCCTTAGGAACGATTCCTAGAAGCACACGCGGAAGCACTAGAAAAGAAGGAAGGAATCGAAACAAGAAGCACTGCACACAGCTCCTGGCGGACTGTCCGGCCTGGCAGTGCGGACCGTCCGCGATGAACCGCGCGGACCGTCCGACCTCGCTACCGCGGACCGTCCGCGCCGACGCCGCGGACCGTCCGGCCCTCTCCGCGGATCGTCCGTTAAACACACACGAACACCGAAGCGACCCGAGAAAACGGACCGTCCGCCGAGGCCGGCGGACCGTCCGCGCCACCCGCGGACCGTCCGCTACTCAAGCCCGACCGTCCGCAAACCGGCGCAACAAAAACCAAAAGCCAAACCGGATCGAAAACAAAGACGCGCAAGAACACGACGAACACGCGACGAACAGGCTCCTCGCGGACCGTCCGCGACCCCCCCGCGGACCGTCCGCGCCGCGCGACGAACGCAAACCCACGACCCCGAAAGTCAACTCCCCCAAATCATCATCGGATTTCCCAAATGGTTGAAGCTATGGAGACAAGGGTTTGGGGACTTGAAAAGCGTCACACAAGGATGCTATAGCCCAAAAATCTTGCCTCCCGACTCCCTAAATCACCGGGAAGCGCGAATCCTTTGAGCACCACCGAAGGCTAGAGCACCGAACGAAAACTCACAAATCGAAGTAGTTTCCCTGTGTTTGAGGGCACAAGATCAAGCACAAAGATGCACAAGACATCTATCCATGTTTCCCTCAAAGAAATCCGGGGAGAAACCCACTCCAATCCGCGGAAACACACCAGGAACAAAGATACGAAAACAAGCACGAAAAGCCACGAAAAACAACCCCGAATCTTCCGTACAAACCAGGAAAGATTCACAAGGTCTAGCATGCCGCCCTAGCATCCATCCCTCTCAACAAATCTCTCATGAAGCTCTCATGCTAGCCTAGAGAAAATGGAAGGAAAAATAGCTACGAAAATGAGAAAGAGGAGGGAGGAAATGAAACCCTAAGTCGCGGAGAGAGAGAGAGCCATCCACACACACTCATGGCTTATATATCAGGTCCCGCCGGAGTGGTAAATGACTCGACTACCCCTAACTAAACTACTGGCGATACAACCCACGTAGGGGCATTTAGGTAATGTTTGTGGGTCTTGCCATCGGACGGCCACGCCTTTGCCGCACCCCGCGTCCTCCCGACGCAAGCCATGCGATCCCGCCGCGTGTCCTCCGCCTCGAAGCTTCCCGACACGCCGGATCCCGTCTCCGTCGTGTTGGGCCCTCGGACTTGGTTTTGAGGTCCAAACCAAGAAACCGTCCGCCGATGGTTTTGTGGGCAAACCACCAAACCCCGCGTGCCGGTCCGGCCTCCGGCCAAACCACTTGACTCGACCGCCACCGTGCACCGCTCGTCCGTCCATGACTTCGTCTTGCTCGTGTCGCCACCATGTGGCCCGCACCCGGCCCCGGCGTCCACCGGGTCCCTCGAACCGAGCCTACTTGTCTCTCCATCTCCCGAGGCCCCTCAAGGCCGAAGACCTTTCGCGCCCGTTCTTCACCCGCAACAACACGAACTAGGCCGCGGCCTTCACCGCGCACTAAGCCAAGAGTCGAGTCCAACACCCGTTGTCAATCACTCATCACTTAGGAGCGGTCATCCATCGACCACTGGGACGCTCCTGGTCCTCAATCTCCCCCTTGATGAGTGCATTGACAACACACAACGCGAAATGAAATTCAGAAAAAAGAGGAAAAAAGAAGAAAGAAAAACAAGGAAGCTCAACTCATGACCAAAACCAAAGAAAGGCGAAGAAAGGTCACAAGCCAAGCAAAGCACAAACTCCACACCAACAACAGCAAGAAAGCTCCCCCTGAACATGTGAATGCAAAATTCCAAATTTCAGCTCACCTCTTCTGAATTTTCTGAATTTTCATTAAGCTCACCTCTTCTCCCCCTTGTTGGCAATGTATGAATCAAGGTGAAAAAGCAGAAATGCAAAAGCAAAGCATATAAACATCTATACGAGCTTCTCAAAATAGGCCAAATCTAGTGTCAAAGGCTAAAAATGAGACAAAGATCACACATATGAATCATAGCATAGTCAAAGCATTGCCACAAGTAATATATGAAAATACAAGCATGTGACAAAGCAAAATTTTCAGATTTAAGCAGTTTTACCAAAAGAAGGCTCACTTCACATGTAAAAGTCTATCCATGTCATACTTGAGCCACAAACATGCATACCATTCAAAGATCATACAAGGATATCAAATTCTCAAGCAAAAGATCATGGCAAACACCCATAAAGCAAAGCATGTCATGTCAAAGCTCATGAGCCATGTGTCCACTTCGGGGAGACTTCTCCACTGGTGAACATCATGCAACATGTTTAGCACCCATATGTGAAAGATAATACATTTTAAGCATAGACATGATGGATGAAGCATTTTTCAAGCATTCACACTTCTTTTCAAGATTAATTCATTTTATGGTACATGAAGTGCCTTTGCGGCAAAAAGAAGCTTATGCTCCCCCATGAATGCAACATAGGCTAAACATTCACAATGATATTCGGCCTTTGGCCCAAATGCAAGAACAAGGCATCCAAGCACAATCTAAGCATGAAAAGCACATTTAGACCAAACCGTGACATGGATACACAACTACATACGAGTGGAGCATATTTCATCAAAAATTAGTTAAGATTAGCATTTATTTCAAAAAGGGCTATCTCACCACACATATATTTCAAATATTCCAAGAGCATAGCCTCACATCACCATTTCTCCACACATATGACCAATATCTCACAAATAGCCAAAGAGACTCAAATATGGCATATGAAAGAAGCTCATCATCCTAAAATGCAATATGATACAAATGCAACATGATATATGACAAGATGGCTATCCTACCATGGTTTATACATCAAGCAAAGCATGTATATACATCAAAGTAAACATGGTATGATACATATGATACACAAAGGAAACCCCCCAAGAATCAACTAGAAAGGGAAACAAACCCCAAGTTCCCCCGCAAGCGCACAAATGTAGCTTGGTCGAGAGGCTTTGTGAAAATGTCCGCAAGCCGATCTTGGGTAGGGACATGGCTCAACACAATGGTTCCTTTCTCCACATTGTCCCTCAAGAAATGATACCTCACTTCTATATGTTTGGTTCCGGAGTGAAGCACCGGGTTTTTGGCTACGCTTATGGCACCGGTTCTATCACAAAGAAGTGGGATCCGGGTGCACTCCTCACCAAAGTCTCTCAAAGTGTATGAAATCCACAACAACCGGGAGCAACAACTCGCGGCGAAGAACATACTCGCCTCCGTGGTAGACCGAGCTACACTAGACCGCTTGCGGGAAGACCATGAGACCAACGAAGACCCAAGAAACGCGGCAAGTACCGAAGTAGACTTCCTCTCGACTCGACATCCAACAAAATCCGCATCGAAAAACCATGAAGAGACAGAGTCGAGGAGGAAGAATACCAAAGGCCAAGACCAAAGGGGGCGGACCGTAGGTACCGAAAATCCTCTTGACGCGCCCGTCGATGTGATGTCCTCGACGAAGCCTGAAAATGAGCGCACAGACACACGCTGAACTGTATGTCTGGCCTCGTCGCCGTCAGGTAGAGGAGGGAGCCGATCATGCTCCCGTACTCCCGCTGGTCCACTGGTTCTCCGTCCTCATCAGCATCCAAAGTGGCCGTACTCCCCATGGGAGTCGACATCGGCTTCACATCTTGCATCCGGAACTTCCTCGCATGTCTTTTGTGTACTTGGTCCGGTGCACGAACGTTCCATCCTTCACTTGCTTGATCCGCAGCCCGAGAAAGTACCGCAACTCGCACATCATGCTCATCTCGAACTCCCCGCTCATCTCATCCGCAAACTTGGCAACAAGGTTATGTGACGAGCCACCAAAGACAATATCATCCACGTATATCCGCACAATCAACAAGTCATTTCCATGCTTGAGGAGAAACAAGGTCCTATCCACGGTACCCATCACAAACACTCGCTCAACAGAAAACCTCTCAATCTCCCATACCAAGCACGGGGGCGCTTGTTTCAACCCATACGAGCCTTTTTCAACTCCGTATACCCCGTGTGGGTACAACTCGCTCTCAAACCCGGTGTGGTCGCTTCACATACACCTCTTCCTCTATGACCCCATTCGAAAAGCACTCTTCACGTCCATCCGAAACAACTTGAACCCTTTAGCCACGGCAAAGACTAGAAGAATCCGAATTGCCTCAAGACGGGCCACAGGAGCAAAGGTCTCCTCATAGTCGATCCCCTCCTTTTGACTAAACCCCTGAGCAACAAGTCTGGACTTGTTCCTCACAACCATCCCATTCTCTCCTTCTTTGTTCTTCCAAACCCACTTGGTTCCTATGGGATGGCAATTTGGAGGTGGTTCAACTAACTCCCACACCCGGTTCCTCTCAAAATTCTCCAACTCCTCATGCATAGAATTGATCCGGTTTGCATCGGATAAAGCATGTCCAATGTCTTTGGGCTCAAAAGTAGCAACAAAAGCAAGATGAGCAAAATGAGAGGAATTCCCGGACCTCGACCGTGTAGTGCGTTCATCGATGTTCCCAATGATCTTCGACGGGGGATGCACTTCTTGAATCCGCCGGGGAGCCTCACGCCTCGAGACTACCTCCCCCTCAACTTCGGCCTTCTCTCGCCCGGTCCTCTTGTTGCACCGTCGTTGTCCATGAAGTAGACGGTCCATGCTCCAAAGTGGTCGTAGGGGAAGTAGTGGGTACATGCTCGGCTTCGTGTGCATGGTTCTCCCCATCATCATCTCCCCGCCTTCATCCTTCTCCTCTTCAAAGAGGTCCTCGGCCATCTCTTCATCACCCGCACATTCAAAGCCAAGAGAGGTACATGGCATTGTCTCGTCGAAGGTCACCTCGCAAGTCTCCATGATTTTGTTAGTCTCAAGGTTAAGCACCCTATAGGCTCTAGAATGGTTAGCATATCCAAAGAAAATACCATCACTAGACCTAGCCTCAAACTTGTCGAGATTCCCTTCTTCGAATAAAGCATTTGCAGCCAAAAACTCGGAAGTGACTCACCTTGGGTGCCCGACCATGCATCAGCTCATAACATGTCTTTTTCTTGAAAGCTCGCAATAAGATTCTCGTTGGAAACATGACAAGCCGTATTGACCGCCTCGCCCAATACCTCCTAGGAGTCCTATGCTCATCGAGCATCGTCCTAGCCATCTCACAAAGAGTCCGATTTTTCCTTTCCACAACTCCATTTTGAGGGGGCACAAAAGGGGTCGAATACTGATGTTCAAGACCTAGATCACGACAAAAGGCATCAAAACGAGAGTTCTTGAACTCTGAGCCATTATCACTGCGGATAGCTCGAATAGCATTCCCATGCCTCTCGTTTTTCAACCTCACGATCATATCTCGAACAAAACCAAATGTCTCACTCTTATCCTCCAAGAAGAACACCCGGGGCATAGCGAGAGTAATCGTCCACCACAACAAGGACATACCACTTCCCACCCACCGAGCGAACTCGAGCTGGCCCAACAAGATCCATATGCAACAGCTCTGTCGGACGCTCGGTCATGACATCGGTCAGGGGTGGATGGGGAGTGGCTACCATCTTACCATGCCTACAAGGAGCACAAACCAAATCCTTCTCAAGCTTCAACCTCGGCAATCCTCGGACAAGGTCAAGACCACTCAAGCGGGAAACCAAATCAAAGCTCAAGTGTCCCAACCGCCTATGCCATTTCCACAAATCGAAGAAGGACCAGCCATCAAACAGCGAGCAGGACCCAAAGAACGAGAGAAATCAGCCCTGAAAATCTGACCCTCGGGGATGATCATACAGACAAGATCACCTCGAGAATCAAGCAAACGAGACTCGCCAGACTTGAAACGCACCTCAAAACCTTCATCAAGCAACTGAGAAACCGAAAGCAAATTGAAACCCAAAGACTTCACAAGAGCCACTCTCTTCAACGTTACCTTGTCACTCACATGCACAACACCCTCTGACAAAGACCCTTCCTCGTCCATTGTCCCCAAATGTGATGTCTTGCTTTTCCTTCACCGGGGTGAGGGCCGGAGAACCACTTCTTATCTCCGGTCATGTGTCGAGAACATCCGGAGTCGATCAACCAAATGTTCTCCAAGCCTCCCGCCCGTAGTCGAAACAAGAACAAGAGTGAGCTAGCGACTCGACACCGGGGTTAGCACAAAGAAAGTTAAACCGGTGTCGAGCCATCTCGCTCAAAAGAGGGGTTAGCAAACATCATTCCCTTGCCACCAAACTTCCCATGTCCCATGGGAGGAGTACGAGCACCACGAGGGGGAAAACGTGGTCCGTAGCTCCTCCGGAACCCAAAGCTGCGATCATCTCCCCTAAACCCGTAGCGAGGACGAGTAAGAGGACGTCCAAGCCAAAACCACCACGAGCCCGACCAAACCTCTCACCAAAGACGCACACCATCCTCTCTCCCGACAAACCTCTCACCACCACCTCTCTATGGGAACCTCGCTAACACTCCTTACACTTCCCACACCCCGTGGAAGTGGCACTCTAGACTCGGGAATACAATGAGACCGGCGATACCGTTTCCGGTTCGCTTGCTCACTAGCAAGCCTCTCATCCCTCTTCCTCTTGTAGCAAAACTCGCAAGATGCCTCTCCTTGCCACAATACTCACACCGAAGGGGATGGGTTTTGGTTTTGGCTCGGCTTCTCTCTAGGCTTCTCACCCTTCTCACCCACAAACTTCACCGGTTTCGGAAATCATTTGTCTTAGGTGGGAATTTGGGTGGATCTTGGGTTGTGTCAAGCTTGTTGCAAAGGTAGTTAGGCTTTGGTGTGAAAGAGTTCTTGGGTGCTTTTGGAAGTGGGACTTGGATCTCTCCGATCACCTCAAACTCGGGGTTAGACTTAACACACTTCTCATACACACTCTCCCCACTCGTTCTCTCCCACTTTCTCACCCAACTTCTCAAAACCCAAACCACGACCATCGGCTCTCTTGAACTCCTCAATCATGATTTTCAATTGAGGTTCCCGCCGTACAACCAACCCAACACCTTCCTCAAATAGTCATTCTCCTCATAGATGACATCCAAACGGGAAGTAAGTTCAAGATTGCGCAAAGTGACTTCATCACGGCTAGTGCATGCGTTGACAACGCAGGAGATTTCAAAGATGCTTCCAAAGAACTAATGGTAGAACGAGCATCAACAAGCTTAGAATGCATAGTAGGACATGATTTACAAGCACCAAGCAAAGTGGGTCTAGCCTTAAGCTCATCATACTCAGTCCTAAGAGCATCTAGTTTAGCCAAAGTGGAAGCATTCTTCTCATTAAGCGAGTTTGATCTCATTCAACCATGCATCACACTCAACACATTCAACATCATCGGGAGTAGTAGGAGCAAGTTTCAAAGAGTCATTCTCAAGTTTCAATTCAAGCAATTTCGACTCTAGCTCTCCTACTTTCTCGCTAGCATTCTCAAGCCGAGCCCTAAGATCTTTCCTCATCTTTTTGGCATCTCTCAGGACTCTATCACGATTGTCAAGAAAACCATTCAACCTAGCAATCTCGGCAAGCAAAGAGTCGGGGTCACGGTTTACCTCATCCTCCGAGTCGGAGTCGCCGTCTTCCTTCTCACTCTTCTTGCCGCTTGAGCTATGGGCCATGCCACAAAAGCCCTCAAGCGCCACACGGCTCACCCCGCCGAGGTTCCGCTTGCACTCTTCTTGTCCTTGCGCCTCCCGGCGTCTTCATCTTCGTTGCTTGAGCTTGACTGCTCCTCGCTTGAGCTTGAGTCAACGTCGCTCGCACCAGCCACCATCACTCTTGCCTTGTTCTTCTTGTAGCCGCTCTTGATCGGTCGCCGCTTGTCCTTGTCCTTGCTCTTGGACTTGTTGAAGTTCTTGCCCTTGGAGGAGTACTTGTCTTCACGCCTCGGGTGCGCCTTGTACTCATTCACCTTGTACTTGTTCTCCTCCGCTTCCGGGCACTCGGCGATGAAGTGGCCACGCTTGCCACACTTGTAGCACGTCCCTGAGTTCCGCCTTGCGTTCCTCCGACTCTCGTGTAGTCGTTCAAACCTTCTTGAGAGCAAGGCCGGCTCCTCCGCGCCCAGGCACATCAAACTCCTCATCCGGAATGGGCATGAGAGAAGACAAGGAAAACCGTCGACAGGAAGGGTTAGATTTGCCCTTTGATCCACCCACAAGAGCAAGACTATGGTCAGTCGAGCCCTCATGCTTGGATTGCAACTTCCCGTCAACCTCGACCGACTTGAGCTTAGAAAAGAGGTCATCCAACTCAATAGTCAAGTAATGCCCAGACTCCTTGATGGCCTCAACCTTAGCACCCCAAACATTTGGGTCCAAGACATGCAAGAGCTTCAAAGCCCGATCATGCTCGTGTACGGAAAATCCTCAACATTAGCCTTCATGTTGTTCACGATGGCGGTGAACCTCTCGAAACATCGCATCGTTGTCCTCACCGGGAAGTGGAGTGAAATTCTCATATTGCATCCGGTAAGAGACAAAGAGGCGAGCCTTCACATGGTTATCACCACCGTGAGCAACCAACAACTTTTCCCAAATTTGCCAAGCAAGATTCAAATGGCGAACACGCTCAAACTCGGATCACACAAGCTCCGGACCAAGTGATCAACGGCTTTTGCATTAGCCTCATACTTGGCCTTAGCACCGGCATCGGTCACCATAAGAGTATGGATGTTGACCGGAATAGCATAGGTCTTGTCAAGCACAATGAAATCCAACGGCCTTCCCACGAAGAAAGATCATCATACGAGCCGCCCACTTGTGGTAACCCTTGCCATCAAAGTGCGGCGGACCGCCCCGCTCAACGTATGTCATCTTAGGATTCGAGACTTGTCAAAGTCGCAAAGAATCCGGCACCAAGCTCTGATACCAATTGAAGGATCGGATGGCGACTAGAGAGGGGGGGGGAGTGAATAGGAGCCGTAAAAATTCTTCCAAAAGAATCCGGCCTATACCCTAGACAAACCCCGGTCACACACAAGCGATGGATCAAATCACGCACCAATCGCCAAGACCACGAGGTTATGGATCAACCTCTAGCCTTAGGAACGATTCCTAGAAGCACACACGGAAGCACTAGAAAAGAAGGAAGGAATCGAAACAAGAAGCACCGCACACGCCTCCCGGCGGATCGTCCGCCGGGCAAGCGGTGCGGACCGTCCGCGATGAACCGCGCGGACCGTCCGACTCGCTACCGTGGACCGTCCGCGCCGACGCCGCGACCGTCCGGCCCTCTCCGCGGATCGTCCGTTAAACACACACGAACACCGAAGCGACCCGAGAAAAACGGACCGTCCGCCGAGGCCGGCGGACCGTCCGCGCCACCCGCGGACCGTCCGCTACTCAAGCCCGGACCGTTCGCAAACCGGGCCGCAACAAAAACCAAAAGCCAAACCGGATCGAAAACAAAGACGCGCAAGAACACGACGAACACGCGATGAACAGGCTCCTCGCGGACCGTCCGCGACCCCCCGCGGACCGTCTGCGCCGCGCGGACAGAACAGCAAACCCACGACCCCGAAAGTCAACTCCCCCAAATCATCATCGGATTTCCCAAATGGTTGAAGCTATGGAGACAAGGGTTTGGGGACTTGAAGAGCGTCACACAAGGATGCTATAGCCCAAAAATCATGCCTCCTAACTCCCTAAATCACCGGGAATCGCGAATCCTTTGAGCACCACCGAAGGCTAGAGCACCGAACGAAAACTCACGAATCGAAGTGGTTTCCCGGTGTTTGAGGGCACAAGATCAAGCACAAAGATGCACAAGACATCTATCCATGTTTCCCTCAAAGAAATCCGGGGAGAAACCCACTCAAATCCGCGGAAACACACCGGGAACAAAGGCACGAAAACAAGCACGAAAAGCCACGAAAAACAACCCCGAATCTTCTATACAAACCAGGAAAGATTCACAAGGTCTAGCATGCCGCCCTAGCATCCATCCTTCTCAACAAATCTCTCATGAAGCTCTCATGCTAGCCTAGAGAGAATGGAAGGAAAAATAGCTACGAAAATGAGAAAGAGGAGGGAGGAAATGAAACCCTAAGTCGCCGAGAGAGAGAGCCATCCACACACACTCATGGCTTATATATCAGGTCCCGCCGGAGTGGTAAATGACTCGACTACCCCTAACTAAACTACTGGTGATACAACCCACGTAGGGGCATTTAGGTAATGTTTGTGGGTCTTGCCATCGGACGGCCACACCTTTGCCGCACCCCGCGTCCTCCCGACGCAAGCCATGCGATCCCGCCGCGTGTCCTCCGCCTCGAAGCTTCCCGACACGCCCGGATCCCGTCTCCGTCGTGTTGGGCCCTCGGACTTGGTTTTGAGGTCCAAACCAAGAAACCGTCCGCCGATGGTTTTGTGGGTAAACCACCAAACCCCGCGTGCCCGGTCCAGCCTCCCGCTAAACCACTTGACTCGACCGCCACCATGCACCGGCTCGTCTGTCCATGACTTCGTCTTGCTCGTGTCGCCACCATGTGGCCCGCACCCGGCCCCGCCGTCCACCGAGTCCCTCGAACCGAGCCTACTTGTCTCTCCATCTCCCGAGGCCCCTCAAGGTCGAAGACCTTTCGCGCCCGTTCTTCACCCGCAACAACACGAACTAGGCCGCAACCTACACCGCGCACTAAGCCAAGAGTCGAGTCCAACACCCGTTGTCAATCACTCATCACCGAGGAGCGGTCATCCATCGACCACCGGGATGCTCCCCGGTCCTCAACCACAACTTAAAAGGCGAGGCGTGCTTGCCATCTCGAACTCCTCCGAACACTTGCTTCCTCTCTACTAACCTCCGGCTTGTTGGGCCGGCCGGCCCATCGGCTCCCGCTCGCCGGGCTTCACGCTCGCCGTAGAGCTCGTTGGTGACCGGCCTCGCCATACAGACCCCCTATTTTTGTTTGTCATACCAATACCAATTTTTAGATTCATATTTTAAATATTAAGATTTATGCAAAAGTCTTCCGAAGTAGTAAATAATGGCAACATAGAAGTCATGACTACGGTCGAGTAAGTATCAATTGAAAAACTCATCATCTTGGGCATCTTGAACTATTGGTGCAACAATTCCATCATCAATGTACGTGTCATCCGCATCATGTTCATCATCAACATCAAATACTTCATCGTCCGGTTCATCAACCGCCTCGGCCCGAACCTCGATTAATAACCGAGACATCGCCGGTTGTGCCTTACTTGTCCGATCTAGACCAATTTGTCAAAACCAGGTGTTCACCGAGCAAATTAATACCTTCGATACCCACAAGCAAGTGAGTCCTCGAGATCTAATTCGAGCATGGCAAACAAGTTTCTTGGTTTCATTGAAATAACACCGCTCCCGGCCAGGTTTGTTCACCGTATTCACATAAAACACCGCTCTCCGTGTTGCCGTAATATAGGGTTCATTGCTAAACTTGTGTCGAGTAGTATCGATGTCAATGATCCCATATTTATCTTTACCGTATCCTTTGCCTCTCGTTGGTACTTGTGACAAGAGGCACATCAAACCTAATCACCGGAACGGAATAACTTCTTTTTGTCTAGGGAATTCCGGTGAGATCATTCTTTTAATCACCCCATACCAATTTGTGCCTTCTCGCCTCACCCTTGACAAGCACACCATTGTTTTGTGTCACAAGGGTTCTCTCGATGTTAACGGTACGAAATGACCAATTGTTGATATGACATCTATTCAATGTACGAGGTCGAGGATCCGGTCCTTGAGCAAGTGCAAACAAATCGAACTTACTTCCCCTCTAGCATGTAAACCCGTGATCTTGCTTTCAAACCATCTTACGAGTTGTGCCTCATGTTGCTTATCAAGATTTCGAATCCATGTTCCCTCGCTTCTTCCAAATGCTTGCTGCACACAAAAGAATATTACCGTTAGTTTGATATTTAAAATTAAAAGAAATAATGATGTTGAGTAGTGCATCTTACTCGACATATGGTCTAGCTTTATCACAATTGCAAATTATGTAGTGCCTCATCTTCCGAAACTCATTTGGTGGTATTTCTTCAACCGTCCGTCCTCTCCTCTTGTAATCCATTTCGAAAAAATGCTCAAACCAGATGGTGGCTCATTAACAAGAACCGTTTCATGTCGATCAACACGATTGTCTTTGGTGTCCACGTCCAAGAATCTTGAGCAGTAATGTAAGGCACTCCTCGAGTATGTATCCCTCAAAGCAATTGAACCTTCGGGGTGAGCCTTGTTCCTCACATATCCTTTCACAAAGTGCGTAGGTACCGTTCCACCGGGTACATCCATCCGTAACACACGGCCCCCCAAGTTTAGCTTCTTCACCTAGATGAACGGACAAATGGGTCATGATATCAAAAAATGCGAGGTGGGAATATCATCTCAAGTCGACAAACGGCCTCCCTAATTGAACAAGCCTAAGGCCGTCCAATTCGATTCCACCAACTCCTTTGAACATAGTGCATCGAATAAATTACTAAGCCGAATCAATCCAATGACAACAAATTTTCCGGCAAAATCCTACGCACCACTAAGGGTAAAAGTTTCGTAGAATTAGATGGTAGTCATGCGTTTTCAAGCCCGACACCTTACGTGACTTTACATCAACACATCTCTTATATTCGAGAAAACCACATCGGGCATCTTCACTCCATATAGAAATTCACACAAACTTTCCCCGGCATCCTTATCTAACTCGTACAAGGCCGATGGCAAGGTATACTTATCATCTTTAATCACGGGGTGCTTGATCCGGTCGTATCCGTAGATGCTCCATGTCAAGCCGAGCATTCTCCCCGTCCTTACATTTGCCATCCAATTTAAGCAGAGTGCCTAGTATGCTCTCGCATATATTTTTCTCAATGTGCATCACGTCCAAATTATGCCTGATGAGCAAAGAAGACCAAGTAAGGGAGCTCAAAAAAATACTCTTCTTCCTCCAGGTTGTGCCATCCGTTGTCTTCGTCACGCTTCCTTTTTTTTATAACAATGTCTTTCCAAATTCTACTTGTTCAAAAGTAGAATACCGCTCAAGTACCCGTGCACCGTATAGTGGTTCGGTGCCTCCCCCGGTTTCGACCTTGTTGTTGAAGCCGACCGCATTGTTGCACCATGGATGGTCGGGGGCCAAAAAACGTCGATGTGCCATGTAGCAGTTGCTTCCGCCCATGTTTCAACCACAAATACTCGGTATGTTTGTGGCAGTATGGACATGCAATCTTTCCTTTAGTGCTCCAACCGAGACAAAGCATAGCATAGGCCGGGAAGTCATTAATTGTCCAAAGAAGTATAGCACGCAATCTAAAATTCTTCTTAGTCCCGGCATCTCTTGTTTTAACACCATTATTCCAAAGCTCCTTGAGCTCCAAGATCGTGGGCCTCAAATATACATCAATATCCATTCCGGGAGATTTTGGACCAGGAATCAACATTGACAAAATCCAGCTAGATTGTTTCCGACACATCCATGGAGGCAAACCGTAAGGAACCGGGATGACAGGCCAAATGGAATACGTAAGACTTTGCATGCCAAAGGGATTGAACCCATCGAAGCAAGACCCGGCCTAACGTTACGACCTCCTCCTTCGAAAACCATTTAAACTCGAATCCACGTGCTTCCATGCCTTTGAGTCGGCGGGGTGACGCATTTTCCCATCATTCACCAATTCATTCTTGTGCCACCGCATATCCTTTGACATTTGCTTTGACATATACATTCTTTGCAGCCGAGGAATAAGAGGAAAGTAGCGTAGGATCTTAATCGGTAACCGCTTCTTAACGAAGTAGCACCCATCGCACTACAATTATTATCGTAGGTTTTATCTGTAACTTTCCACCTTGACTCCTTACAAATGGGACATGTTTCCAAATTTGCGTATTTATCAAAAAAGAACACACAATCATTTTGGCATGCGTGTATCTTGACATAGTCCAAGCCCAGGTCTCGAATCACCCTTTGCACTTTATCCAAGGAGTCGTGAATACAATGCCGGTCGGGGAGAACCTTTTCAAAGAGCTTAAGTATGGCCTCCAATGACGCATTACTTAAGCCATACATGCACTTTATCCGAAAAAGCTCCACAATAAAAGAGACCTTCGTTGCATTTTTGCATCCCGGATACAATTCCTTCTTTGCCCGCTCTAATAGTTTCAAAAAGATCTCTCGCTCGCTTATCCGCCTCTTCCTCATCTCTCGGTTTGTCCATGATGTATAGTGCCACCGATAATGTTTCTAATCGTAGTATTGGTGGCAGCAGGGTTTATCATCCAAACCATCTTCTTCATCGTCTTCTACAAATAAATGTGTTGTATCATCACCGTAGGTACTGCATCATGATTATTGAGATCAGCAGTAACATCTTGATTCACAGGACCCTGAGAAGAAGTATTAGTTTGGTCTTGAATGTTACCAGCATCGATGAAACAATCAGCAAACCCTCTATTGAGTAAATGAATTTGAATGGGACGCACGGTGGAATGTCTGATCATGCATTGACACAAATTACATGGACACGCAATAGATCCACCTCACGCTGATGAGGCCGTAAATTTTTGCAAAAAAATTCGAAAATTGTTCTGCCAATCCGCTGAGTGTCGAGGCAAGCGCATCCAACTTCGATCTTCGTCTGATGCCATTAGTTAATCTGCATTGTTCATGTTTCAATCGACCTTGATCACGATATATATACCAATATGCATATATATGCAGCGAACAATTGAATATATATACGAGATCAAGACGTCGGTACGTACCGGCCGTGGCCGTAGCGCCGCTCAAATCTCCACAACAAGAATCACGTGGAGATCGCCGTGAGATCGATCCCCTAGAGGCCCTCGTGGAGATCTCCGCAACAAGAACCAGGTTGTCGAAGACGGAATTTTGGAATGGTCCAGATCGGAAGAGCCTCTATCTGATCGTGGCAATACATACACGATAGAGAAAATTTTAGTACAACCAAGGAATACCTCGTTTCAATATTTTTGAGGTTGTACGTAGTATGACCTTTCTCAGGGTTTTCAACATATGCGTAATTCATTATTTTTCTTTTCTGATCGGCTACTATAGAGGCTAACAATAATACACAAAATTTAGGAGTTCTAGTGAAGAGTCTCCAAATTGTTGATCACAATGTTTTGTGAATATACACATGAATAGCATAAACAATAGCATGTCGCAATTCTAAAAAAAATGACGGATGGTTAGTCCAAATATGCATGACAGACCCAACGGATTTCAATTTGTGTCACTCATAAGTTCAAATATTTTGCAAGGGCTCATCCAGATCCAAACACATAGACATACGAAGATGCATATATAAAGGTTCAAAGTTATTACTTAGATGTTGGCATACTTAGATGTTGCCACATACACATCCATTCTTAGACCATTCACCAAAGATCGCATAACATTCACCTAGGACCTGGTTATGTTACGTACTAAGCTAGATTACTACTACTTGCGATTGACTTTATCGTGAAGCTTGCGGATCTTCTTCGCCATCACTTCTAACTTGTCGCCAACAGCCTCCATGAATTCCTTCAGATCATCTCCATGTCTTCCCGCGTTCCAAAGCAATGTCGACGCTTAGGTTCTCAATCGCTCCCGCAAATCATCATAGCGCTCCTTCACCGTTGAACCATTTGGCGCAAGGGCATTTGCTATGGCGGACAACAAACACAAGTTACTAACATGAAATGTGTTACAACAAATGTGGCCAATGCAAGAAAATAGTCAAAAAATGCACCTTTCTTTTCGATGATCTCGAAGCTTTCGATGGAGACGGTTTCTTGCTATTGTCCCGCTCATCATCCGAGTCCGGAATGATGATCCTCACCGATTAGCAAGTGTTCACTAGCCTCGACCAAACAAAACAATTTGCTTGTTTTTTAGTTTAAAACGACCAATTCAATCTCTTGACTCATAATGTATACCAATTTACCCGTGATCCCCCGACTACCCGCCGTAAAAGGCCTAACCTACTAAATGGGACAGGCTTGCGTTCATTTGGTTGGCTTTGTTTTCGTGATTGTGATCAAATGTACACGAGTCGATTCACGGCAAGAAAAAGATGGCAAGAAATCAAGCCAATTATGATTATCATTATCTAGTATGGGGTGAGATGGATCCACACAAAAACACAATTATCATTATCTAGTATGAAATTTTGATTACTATGAACTACTAACATTTTTCTAATTGCAAAATGAGTCACACGATTCCCCGGAAAATCAAAGAGGGTAGGGTAGTGTACCTCACTTCTCTTCTAGAACGCTTGCATCCGACTAGGGCCTGCTTACCCTTACCGGATGGATCGACTTGGCGATGCGGGCCGTCGACGACGACGATGAGGTGGCGGTGTCGTCCGTACCGCAGGACGACGGGGTTGGGGTGCCGCCGACCATACCGAGGACGACGAGGTAGGTGGTGTGGAACACTTGAACCGCCCGCGTGCATCGCGCTTCTGCGTGGTGGAGTAGTGGCACCTCCATACGCCGCCGCCGCCGCCCGAAAACCCTCGGTGCGGCCCCCCCGCCGTCCGCCGCCGCCGCTCTCCGGGATCCCCTCGATGCGGCCCCGCCGCCGTGGCGGTCGCTCGGGCCGTGTTACGGGCCGCGCCCGCCCCTTCGTCCGCGCCCGCCACCGGTCCGGGAAGGCTCGATGTGGCCACTCCGGCCGCCGTCGTCGCTGTCGCAGGGGAAACCGCGATGCGGGGCATCTCGATGTGGACGCGACGGCCGAGCCGACGAGGGGGGATGGTTGGGAGCAAAAGTGTATTGGGGGGTGGGGGGAGCCGAAAGTTATAGACGATTTGGGCCGTCATATCCTTGTTTTTATTACTCTCATCGGCCCATTTGACATTTTCACATCCTAGTCTCCGGTACCTTTAGTGCCACCCCGTAAACCGAGAAGGGGGTATCCCGGCTTAAAAGGAGAGGCGTGCCTCGCCTTTTCGAACTCCGTATTACCATCATCAACTAATGCTTGCTACTTGCGCTATGGGGCTTAATGGGCTGGCCGGTCCACTCGGGCTCCCGCTCGCTGGGCTTTACGCTCGCCGGTTAAGCCTATTGTGGTCTGGCTTAGCCCACATCCCCATAGCACACAATTTTTTCATCTAAACAAATCCTCTCTTTTTTTCATGGTACATATAGTCTATACCATATTGTTAAAATTCAGATTTTTCATAATAAAATTTATTTATTAAATCGCATTTAAAATTTCACTACAACCCCATAGCAGATTTTTTCATCAAAACAAATTTTGTGGCAATACGTACACAATATTCCTCCTTGAGGCTAGAAACGAAGCAGTAGCCTTCCTTGTATTGCAACAACGCAAGGAGATATTTGCAACCCAAATAAGACGTTGCGTAAGGCCGTTCAAACGCAATCAAACCCTAGCATGGTAGCCATAGCAAGTTTATATTGCAACACCCGAATTTCTAGTGCAACGCAAAAATAAGGTAGCAATATTTCCTACCAAATGCAACACAATTCTGAATAATGGGTGCATTAGCGCCAACTTGTTGCAACATCGCAAAGATATATTTGCAACCAAAATTCTACGTTGCGACGTACTTGTTCAAACGCAACCATCCCTAGTATGGTGGCTATAGCAACTTTCTGTTGTAACGTAAGGAATGCTAATGCAACACAAAATTGGGGTGGCATTATTTCCAACCAAATGCAACGGAAATCCTAAAAAAGGGTGCATTAGCGTCAACATGTTGCAACCGAACAAATAAATAATGCAACTCAAATTTTGTGTTGCAATAGACACACAAATTGGAACCAAATCACTGTTTCGGTGCAATAGTACCCCCCTATTGCAACCAAAATAGTGGTGTTGCCTAAGGGATTTGTTGCAATAGGGGGAAAACCTTGTAGTGTTGCTCTTTGGCAAAACAAACCCACCAGCCAAAAGCCTTACATGTCTAGAGGTAACTTTTGTCGGGTAAGTCTTGCTGAGTATTAGTATACTCAGCCTTGCTTTAATCGTTGTTTTCAGGAGAAGTTGTTTGGCCTGGTGAGATTCCACCCGGCTGGGAGCTGGAGTGGGTGGATGATGACGCCGAGTGATGGAATCACAGATGGCCTCCTTTGATGTCGTATTGTATCGCTACTAGTATTTCCGCTGTTTTAATAAAACTCTGAAACCATTTACTTTCATGTCAAAGAACAATGGTTTGTAATAATGAACCCGACGGGGAGATTGTTGTTAATTTATAAGGTACTCTGGACTCTCATTCGTGGGAGTTTTAATGTATGCGTTTGATCCTCTCTATGTTTTCAAGTGATTTCACAGGCGTAAACCCGGCAACACTCAATGGGGTGATTCTTTATTATCGCTTAATGACCAAATGGAGTGGTTTAGGCAATAGTACGGAATTATCTCGGATGGGGTTGTCATAGTTGGTACCAGAGCATCCGTATGCACCGGAGTGATTAGATTAATACTAATCACATGATTTACAATAAAACTTGCCAAGATTGATTGGATTTTGAAAATACGTTGGATCGTTAAGGAATGATCTAGATCGAGAGGCCCTAGAGGGAATTTTGGGTTCTTTAAGGTGGCATAAGAATCTATGGTTTATTTTCCTAACTTCCAGCACTTACTTTATGTCAGACTTATTTTCTTGCACAACCAAACTAGATGAAGCCACGTGTTTTATACGTTTGTTGTTCTGCATCACGGGAATTGTGAGGGTTGATGGAGTGATCTATTCAACGGATCCCATCTTCTCGTCTGGTCGCTCACGTGTTTTATACGTGTGCTTTCCATATGAAGTCATACGAAGGATGACATGCTCTATTCAAGATGAACATGTCATGGGTTGTGATGTCGTCACGTTTTGCCATACGTGTGCATTCCGCATGATGAATATGTGAGGCAAGGATACACTCTATTCAAACGGAGGGTGTCTCGAGGTTCGACGCTGTCCATGCAGCGGCTTGACGCATGGATACCGTTTCTATAGTGAACGATAATGTATGTGGACGCTTCCGTGACTTGCTGGCATGGAAGGTTCGTTTTCTGTAGGTACACGAACAACGTTTCGTAAGTCGATAAGTGTGAATCGAGTAGCTCTGACTAGTTATTATAAGGAGAGCCGATTATATGCTTGCCACCGGCGCTAACTACGTCTTTTGTGATCCATGTGTGTGAGGTCGTTTAAGGCGTGTGCATCATGATTAAAATCTTGTTGAACCTAAAATTGGTTGTTGCATGTTGAGTAATGTTTCCTAGGGTGATTTCTTGATCTTAGATATAGTTATCTTCTCTTTTGATCTTAGGAAATTTCTGGCAGATTCTGTTGCTGTCATTTCATGATTTTTAGAGTCAAATCTGTGAGGAATGTGACTAGACATCATTTAGGAAAGTTGTTTCTTATCAAATTTAGCATCTACTGTGAATTTCTAATGATTTTAGGAATTTTCTATCAGGAGTTGTGCTTAGTTTAGTAAGTCTCTGTCCTGCTGTTTTTTTGGGTAACCTTCCTCTGAAATGGAATTTTTCGAGCATGCTCCAGTCCAATCCAGATCTACCTTTGAATACCAAAAAGGTGCCTCATAATCTCACTGAGTTGCTACCAAAATTTGGAAATTTTTGGGGTCATAGGTTCTGAATTATGAATTTTTGATTCACGACCTCCGAACTTTACACCATGATTTTATGCGTATTCGTTTCGAGTTCCGGCATATCCTTGCACCTTGTGGAATGGCTACCCCAAATTTTACTCACATAAGGATCAAACTTATCCCTTTTCCTCACTAAAATCTTGTGGAAAGTTTGAAACCTTTAGTAGTGGTATGTGTATGCGACTCTCTTTTATAGCCATGAAAACCTATCCTTGTGCATGTGACTGCATCTGGTTCTGACAGTGGTCACTTATTCTAGATGTCTGCCTCCGGATCCATGACCGTTGATGTGCAGGCATGGACTCACTTGAACTGCCTCGAGGAGGGTGGTTTTCATGCACTTTTGTGGGACATCCTAAAGGACTTCGGGTACACCTCATATCCAGAGTACTCGGCACGTGAGCTCATGACCACAGGCCAACTGCTTCGTTGGGAAGTGAAGGTGAAGATCCCCGTGTGCCCGACACATACTACTTGGGAAGGGTGGGAGGTTAGGGCACAAGGCCTGAACTTGGCTGACACCGTGCAAAAGGCTGCTTTGGAAGCACTCACAACTTTTTGTGAGAAGCACGCTGATTTGGTAGCTAGCACTGCAGCCAAGGTGATTCCTTTACCCGTGTAGTATTCCGGACAATGGATCGAGCATGAAGCTTTTCTCTCCGCTCAGGACAATCACCATAGTCCTGAACTTGTCACCTCAACCTGTTTCTCCAAAGCTATGTATGATACCTATCAAGTGATGGTTGGAGAAAGCATGTTCTATATACACCAAGTTTATAGGCAACAAGTTAATGGTGTAGAAGCTATCACCCAAGAGTTGAAGGAAGCTCGAGCAATGATAGCCCATCTTAAGAAGAAAAGAAGCAAGGATAAGCAAAAATACAAGAATTGAGTGAAGTCATTCATGAGCAGAATTTCTTGTTGCAGCATAATGATCAATATATGCTTGAACTAGAGAATCAACTAGAAGCTGTAGCAGCTCCACCTCCTGAACCTGCCATTCCTGAACCAGAAGAGGAAGAAGATCCCGAGGAGATCCAAGGAGAATCCGGATTGGAGTCTGGACCTACTTCACCTTGAGTGAACCTAGGCTAGCTTGTTATCTAGTTGATGTTGAGTACGCTTTCAATAAAATAATGAGTGTATGAGTGTGGTTGTAGGATGGATCTTGTAATGACGACTGGATGTGATCAACTTTGGACCATGTGTTGAATATCAAGTTGTGTGAAATGTTGTGGAGATCATGCTCACCAAATTTTATCATGTTTGCATATACGTACCGAGAGTTATGGTGATTTTTGTGCACGTCGGCCTTCCGTGAAAACAGCTAGGCAGAACCTCGGTTACAGAATTTTTTGGGCATGATAATGTTGGAAATTGATCCGGAGTTGAATACCAACATTGGAGCTTATGAAACCCTACATCCACTGACCAAAAATGAGAATTTTTCGCTGTATAAGCAAGGATTTATAAATTTTATGCTTAGGACCGCTGTGCTGTCCGATTCCAAAAGTTTGCCATGAATGAGTTTTCGTCGTGCATATTCTACTTGTTAATTTATGTCATCAAGCTTATGAATATGTGTTTAATGAGAACTCAACTTTTCAGATGGTCGGATCGACACATAGCACCCCCAACGGTTTTGACGCATCAGGTAGTGGTGATCTACCACCGCCACCACCCATGACGCCAGTGGAGACTTTCATGGCCACCCAAAACCGAAGTGTTGCGCTAGATTCTGCAGACGCAGCAGTAGATGGCCCAACAAATGCAACAAAGAACTCCAATGGGAGCTAATCATGATGGACCAAAGATGGTTACCACCTACACCTAGTTTATCGGGATGAAGCCCCCAACTTTCACTAAAGTAGAAGAGCCCCTTGATGCTGACGCATGGGTTATGGCCATAGAGGCCAAATTTTCTGCATTTGTCCTACCATGTTACGAGGAGCGCAAGGCTAGCTTTGCAACCTTGCAGCTTCATGGAGAAGTATTAATGTGGTGGGAGCACTTTAAGTCCATGCAACCTGCTGGACATGAAGTCACTTGGACTGAATTCAAGAAAGCTTTCAAGGACCACCACATCCCAAAAGGACTCATGGTTAGAAAGATGAAAGAGTTACTTGCTCTTAAGCAAGAAGGCGACACTGTATATCAATATGCACAGAAGTTTAACAACCTCTGCTAATATGGAGAACATCACGTGGACACCGATGCCAAAAAGATGGAACATTTCCGTGATGGTCTTAAAAGTGATTTGTAAGAACGACTAAACCTACTGGAGTCCAACAATTATCATGAGTTAGTGAACAAAGCTATCTCTGAAGAGGATGCCATGATGAAGGTACAGAAGGAGAAGAAGAGACAGAACAACTTTGCTTCAGGAGATGGATCGGGCAAGAAATTTCGCATCATCAAGAAAAATGCGCATGGTTCTTCGCAATCATCCACATCGGGCCACTAGAAAGTGACTCCATCCCAGCATAAGCCTTCAGGAAATTTTTAGTACCATCAGGTCCAGCAATAAGTCTCCAAGCCAAAGGAATTTCCACCCTACATTTGCTACAATTGTAGGCAGCCAGGGCATTATGCCAATGAATGCCCAAATCCTAGGAAGAACAAGCCCGAGCAGCAGAATCAGAACCCCAGAGTAGCCAAGGGCAATCGTGACAAGAAGCCCACGATTCAAGTGAAGCAAGGCCAGCTTAACTTCACGGGTAACTTTCTATCCGAGAGGGACTTTTGATGATGGAACCTTGCTCCATCCTTGCATCTTAATTGCTTTTCAAGAATTAAATTCAGGAATCTTGGTAAACAAATCTAGAAAACATTTGTTTACTAGCCTTCCCTTTCTTCATAGAAATCTCTGTTGGTAATCACCTTTCTCAACTTGGTCTTTCCGCCTAATCTCAACGCTCTCTTAGATTCAAATCAATCAACCGGCTAGGTTGAAGGAGTAGGATCAGAGTTTTTCTCGAGCAATCACGGTCAGATCTTTAGACCGTTGGACCCCATCCTTTTCAGTGCCACTACGGTACGACGCTGTAGCGTCGCTCTGCCATCTCTTTTCCGCGACCACGATCACGTCGCCGAGACCTCACGGGCCGACCATTATCGAGCCTCGTGTTGCCACCACCGGATCGCTCCGCTATTCCCTACCTTAGTCGGTTGGGATGACCGTTGCGTTCTGTTGACGCATAAAAGGGAAGCTCTCCGCGGTGTTGCCATTGCCTAGTCTTGCCTACCTTCGAGCTCGACATTGCCGCCGCTCTTGTTTCCCCTTCAACTAGTTTTTGGCCAACCCGCCATTAGCCCATCTCTGCCGTTGCTCCGCCCACTCGCCGAGCAAGCTGTTCTGCCGTCTTCATCGACAACCTACAGAAGAAGCTCAGAAGAAGACCGAGAGAAGAACCCCAGCCTGCATCACCGACCATGGCTCCGTTCTTGGAGATGTTCGAGTCCCTTCGCTGGATGCTCGTAGCGATGTATCTCTGCATCGCCGGTGGAATCTATCTGCTTTTAGTTTTTCATGTACACATTCATCGCCCGCTTCCTCATGAACTGCGTTGAGGCAATGAGGAGAGCACCATGTATCTTTTGCCCTATCTGAATTCTCATTGTCGAGAAGTGTAAGCGAGTATATCTTCCACCTTTGTAACCTTTGCCCCGTTGGAAGGTTTTGCTTTAATCTTGTTGTCGAATCTCGGGGCGAGATTCTGATTAAGGGGGGTAGGCTGTGACGCCCCAGGTTTTCATCCGAGTCATTAACCCTAATTATCGGGTCATCCGAGTTGACTTTGGTCAAATGACGGTCAACCTGGGCCATCACCTCAAAAACATCACCGACAACCCCTAATGACTCTTATTGGTCAACCCTTGGTCAAGTGGGTCGAAACCCTAGTCAAAACCCCCTAAAACCCCTTTGACCCTCCTGTGTCGACGAGAACTTTTGCCGCGTTCTCCAAATTTCACCTAAACACTTCAATATAGAAGTTGTACAGTTTGATGAGGGACACAACTTTCATGTTGAGTGGCATTTGAGATTTGAAGTGCAAAACTGTGAAAAAGCCTGGTCAATGCTTCTGGTTACTATTCATCAGTGCCCAGAAATCTGCCAGGTTGGCATGCCTTTCCTGCAAAATTGGTTGAGAAAAACCCTATAGAGCCTTTCTAGGAGCTGTAGAGGGTTGAGTGCTCTACAACTTTTGTATAACCACCTTGGGTCACTTCTGTTGCAAAAGTTGGAGAAAAACTTGGTCAAATGTTGCCAAACAGATTTGAACCGCGCCGGTTCGCACCAGCGCGCGACGTCGCACGTGCCTGGCCGCGTCGGCCCACGCCGCCGACCAACCGGGCACAAACGTCGGTGCATCATTGCGACCGTTGGTCCCACGGCCCCGCACCAACATCCACACCCAATTCCCCGTTGCCAAGCGATGCACATCCACAGGCCGAGCAAACCGACTTGTGTCGACCATTGCCGCCGCCCAACTAACCGTGCGCCGTCGCACACATCGCACGCCGCGCGCCCATG
The DNA here is from genome assembly GCA_947561735.1 of Cenchrus americanus. NCBI lineage: Eukaryota > Viridiplantae > Streptophyta > Magnoliopsida > Poales > Poaceae > Cenchrus > Cenchrus americanus. The sequence continues at coordinate 21,727,188 of OX387241.1, read as the reverse complement.
CTGGTGTCCATGCCGTGACCATTGTGGATTTTGTGCACGCCAAGTCGTCATCGACCGCTATAAGAAGCCCCGAGCCTTCCCCCTTGCGCGCACATGTTTCCGCACCACCAGCTCTGTTCTGCCGACGCGCCACCATTGAGGCCGCCACGGTGAGCTCCATGCTCCGACCATTCTTGCAGCCGACCGTCACTTCAAACCTTCTCCTTAGGACTTCCTAAAGCTTCTATCGTTGCTTGTTGGCCAGCCCCGCTCATCGGTTCGCTAGAGAAGTGTTTCCAGCGGCCGCCGTCGTCGGTCAACGTCGAACTCCCTCGCCGGTAGGGATGGCAATGGGTACCCGCAACCCGCAAACCCCATGGGTTTTTGCTCCATTAGGGCACGGGCATGGGTCAGTTTCTAGACCCATGGGTCTATCAATGGGTTAAATGTTAGACCCAGCGAGTTTGCGGGCATGGGTTTGGGATTAAGGTACCCATGCCCGCAAACCCATGGGTTTTTTAAACCCGCTCCAATATACAATAGCAGCCCACCAGCCCATATATTACCCTAAAATTTCTTTCAAAGCATGGCCCATATAACATCTTATAAATAGTTGATATGTCCCAAACCATAAACCTTGGATCCCAAATCCAATCCCCACACCCCCTGTCGGCAACCTTTGATGTTGCTCACCATGAGCTGAACCTTTTAATTTGGTGGCCTTAATACTGTTTGATGCTTCTATTTGTGCCAATGATCATATTATTTGTGGCTGGTTGCTTATACTGTTAATGGGCACGGGCGACCCGCTAATGCCCGCAAACCCGCTGGTGGGCATGGGTTTGGGTAAAATTCTAGACCCATCGCGGGTCGTGGGTTTATTTGCGGGCATAATTTATATTCGCGGGCATGGGTTTGGGATGGCAAAACCCAGCGGGTTTGAACCCATTGCCATTCCTACTCGCCGGAGCACCACATGCCCTCAAATCCGCGACCAGTAGACCATAGGTGAGCCGAATCGCGCCTTTGAGTGGCTTGTTTTCCTGCTCGAGCCCTCCCTCGCCGGCGGCGAGCTCAGCCCCGCCGCTAAGGGTAGGTGTGTGAAGGCCAAGGTCTTGTAGGGACCTGTGTGTTAGAGTTGAGGGCTTCGTTGTGAAGAGTTAAAAGTTCCAGGGACCCATGTGCAAATAGATTCTACCCTTTTGTGTGTGTTGTGCCTGAAACCTGTAAATTGCATAGAAATTCACAGAAAAATCAGAAAAATATAAAACCAATTTTGCCAGTTTCCTTGTAAATAGTACTATAACTTTTGTAAAGGCTGTATATACTTTTGTGTGATGGATTGTGCATGAAAAATTGAAATCCATTTACCCTAGATCTTTTGTACTGCCAAATCCACACATGATCATGATCTAATTCTTGGATCTGTTGTACTGAGTAAATCTTTTTATATGATTTATCTTGTGTTATTGATGAATCTGCCTAGATGAATTTTATAGCTTAAAATAAATTTATTTTTGAGCCCAACTTCTGGCTATTGTCTTTTTATGATGAAAAGCACCTATGGTGAATTTACCATGATTTCATCTCTGCCAAAAATATTATTTCTTGATTTATGCCTAGTTTTATAAGTAATTGCATATCTCCAGTTCTATAATAGACCTAGATGAATATGTTGGACGCCAAGCCTTGTTTTGGACCAGAGAACCAGTGAGAGAAAGTTTGGGTCCAGAAGTTCTTTATTTATTTTTATATGCATTTATCTTTTTTGTGGTAAATAGAAATGCTATATTTGATGTTTTTATTTTTATTGCTTAACCAAGTATGCATGTGTGATCAGTGGCTTGTATTAGACTTAATGAGCTCAGGGAGCACCACTCTTGGTGTTTCATAATTTATTTTGTGAATAAAGTGAAGAAGCCATTGTAGGTTTAATAATGAAATTAAATGGGAAAATCACACTTCACACCTAAGGACCTTGTCTTTGTGTGGAGAAACTTGCTAACAAGTTTAAAACCCACCCTTTGCTGTTTGTGATAATTAAATTAATTTACTTATATATATATATATATATATATATGTATGTATGTATGTATGTATGTATGTATGTATGTATGTACACAGTCACTATTAAAAAGAGTAGATAATAAAGCATCACATATTGTTCCTTTATAGGAAGAGTATGTCGAATGTATTATTATCTAGGTGAATGTGGTCAACCATGTACCCCATGGTTGTCATGCGTTGTCGTATAATGAATTAAGTCTTGCATTTGCATCCTCCGTGTAGAAGTTCCCGACGGTAGCTACATGCTCGTGCCAGATGACGAGGACAAGGGAGCAGGAGGAGACGTGCACTACGTCACCGTAGAGCAAGACCTGGACCAAAGTCCAGAAGGGCCAAAGGCCAGCTTTGCCAACGAAGGCAAGCCCCAGTTTATCATGAACCCTTGTTGTTTAAAATTATGCAACTATCTTTGTTATTCTATGTGCATCTATGTTCAAGAATTGAATGAAACCCTAGTTGCATGATTCCTAGGTGCCTATGTTCTTTTACTAGCATGCTAGGTCGTTAGATGCTATGCTCTAAGGACCTGGTAAAAGTCGAGTGATGTTCATCACTCGCGAGAATAGGATCTCCTTTTTAGAATCACCGTATTCATAAATGGATTGCTCATGTGGTAAGAGCATGGGATTTGGGCTCCAGTCCAGTGGCTTTGTGGGCTAAGCTTTTGAACGTACCAAACACTTGTCGGGAATGGGAACGGTGACCTTGTACCTTAATGAGACAACACGAGATTTTACTATTACTACTCAATACGTCTCATGCCCGGCTTGTAACCGGGAGGAGGGTACATGTGTGAGGCTGGGTGTACTAGGTGGGGCATGCCAGATAGCCTTGTACTCGGGACTGTAAGCTATTATCCCAACCCGAGGATTTTTGGGAACCGTTTGGTCGGTGTCGGCTCTGTTGGGGCACCGCTCCGTGTGTTTAGGTCTACCTTGCAAGGTTTGAATCAATAAATTGTCGGCCTCTCACCATTATCCGAGACTGCTTAATCAACTGGCCATGATATCCCTTAATGATGGAACTACGTGAATTCTTCTGCGTGAATTAATTGTATTGTACAATTCTTGATTTTATTAGTTGCTCATTATAGTAATGATAATCTTACTAGAATCTAAGCTAAAATATTGAAGTAAGGATCCATGATCCTAGTTGCTCTTTGGCAAAACAAACCCCACCAGCCAAAAGCCTTACATGTCTAGAGGTAACTTTTGTCGGGTAAGTCTTGCTGAGTATTAGTATACTCAATCCTGCTTTAATCGTTGATTTCAGGAGAAGTTGTTTGGCATGGTGAGATTCCACCCGGCTGGGAGCTGGAGTGGGTGGATGATGACACCGAGTGATGGCATCACGGATGGCCTCCTGTGATGTCGTATCGTATCGCTATTAGTATTTCCGCTATTTTAATAAAACTCTGAACCATTTACTTTCATGTCAAAGAACCATGGTTCGTAATAATGAACCCTACGGGGAGATTGTTGTTAATTTGTAAGGTACTCCAAACTCTCCTTCGTGGGAGTTTTAATGCATGCGTTCGATCCTCTCTGTGTTTTCAAGTGATTTACCGGGAGTAAACCCGCCAACACTCAATGGGGTGATTCTTTATTATCGCTTACTGACCAAATGGAGTGGTTTAGGTGATAGTACGGAATTATCTTGGATGGGGTTGTCACATTACTTCTAGAGGTGCCAAGTTCCTCACCGCAGCTGCCTTGTGAGGCTTGCAAGGTTGTTTCGATTCAACGAACACATGGCACTTAGAATTTTTGACTAAATTAAATTTCGGGAATAAATTTAAACCAACTAAGCGAGACATGCAACCAAAATTAATATGACATAACCGTGAATGCCACATATTCGCCTCATCATAATTATTAATATGGTTCACATACTTAACATCACTATCACATAGAGACAAGCGGAACAAGCCTCCGCTTTCATAGCCTTTCCCAATGAAAGTTCCAAACTTCGACAAGACACATTTGTTCAACTCAAAAGATTAGTTTATAACCATCACGACAAAGCAAAGAGCCACTAATCAAGTTCTTCCTTATTGACGGGACATGTTGCACGTTCTTGAGCTGCACGGTCTTTCCCGAAGTAAGTTACTTCAGATCGACCGTACCAACACCACGAACAGTAGCATGAGCTCCATTCCCCATCAACAAGGAGCCAGCCCGCCCGACCTGATAAGAAGAAAACAAGGATTTATCAACACATACATGTATATTGGCTCCTGTATCAACCCACCAACCAGGTGAATTAAAAACTGAAAGAACTGTAGGGAATAAATTACCATACCCCGAGGTTCCTCCATCAGCCTCAACCATGTTCACTGATTTCTTCTGATTTGGCTTCCACTTTGCATCTGGGCAATCTCTAGCAAAATGCTCAGGCTTGCCACAAGTGAAGAAATTACCTTTCTCCTTGTCCTTCTTCTTCTTCTTGAAAGAAGTAGTGTTCTTAGGTTTCACATCTTGCTGTTTTTTCTTCTTCTGTGGTTTAGGATGATTCTTTTGCACCACATGTACGCTAGAACCACCCTCTGCAACTTTCTTTCCCTTGACATATTTTGCCCTTGCCTTATCTTCCACATCAAGAGTAGCAATGAGTTGAGCAACGTCAAACTCCTGTCTCTTGTGTTTCAGAGAGGTTGAAAATTCTCTCCAAGAAGGTGGCAATTTTACAATCATGCATCTAGCCACAAACTTGTCAGGGAGTTCACAGCCATGCATCTTGAGATCTTTCACTAGCGCTTGTATTTCATGAGCTTGTTCCACTACCGAGCGGTCATCGACCATCTGATAGTCATGAAACTTCTCCATGACATACAACTCAGAGCCGGCGTTAGATGCTCCATAGCGTGCCTCAAGTGCATCCCACATTTCTTTACCAGTTTGCAGAGGCACATAAGCATCAACCATGGTGTCCCCAAGCACGCTCAGTAGTCCTGCTCTGAACCTCACATCAGCATCATGGAACGCATTCTCCTCCTTAGGAGTATGCAGACCAACAGCTCTAGGTTGGACCACATAGAAGCAGTGCATGGAGGTCATCCATAATATGCACCTCTGGCGTCATCTCTTGTAATTAGTGCCATCAAAAACATTGGGTTTCAGCATGCTCGCAAAGCTAGTACTCGTAAAAGGCCTATCACGTTTTTGGATTGCTGGAAAAATTAGCTAAATTAACAAGTAATTTAATCCAAAAAAATGAAAGTAATAACAAACTAGTGACAATATTCATGAACATGTGTGATCTAACAGAATATGCAAACATGTAGATAATATTAACTACAATGAGGATTCGACCCAGAGGCATTCAAGCCGGCGCTAGTTGACATAGCGCTTGTTGATGTAGTCGTCCCGCTCGATGCCGTGCAGAGAGGTTGCAGTGCCGATCATCGCTGCCTTGCGTGAAGAAGAAGTAGCATGTTGCAGAAGACATCACGGTGCGAGTAGACATGTCAAAGACACTCCCCAAAAATGTGACCACCGGTCTTCACCCGAGCAGATGAACTCGACGCCGACGAATGTTCCGGAGGCTCCTACTCTCCCACAGACCTGTGCACACAGGCCATGGGACGGGAAGATTTGGTGTGCAGTGAGTTGTTGTACTCTTTGAACCAACCTTGACGGGGGCAATATATAGGACTTCACGGGTAAGCGACGAGACAAGAGGAGAAGAGACGCTGGCGACAGGAGTTCAAGTGCTTGCGCACTTATCGGCACTCACGGGTTAAAGTGCTTGTGCACTTACGGGATAGTGCACCATCAAAATAGAAGTAAACTCCCGTAATTGATGGATTGCAAAACCTTTCCCATTCCCGTCACGACATGCACGCCAAAAATGTGATCACCGGTCTTCACCCGAGCAGATGAACTCAACGCCGAAGAATGTTCCGGAGGCTCCTACTCTCCCACAGACCTGTGTGCGCAGGCCATGGGACGGGAAGATTTGGTGTGCATCGAGTTGTTGTACTTTTTTAACCAACCTTGACGGGGGCAATATATAGGACTTCACGGGTAAGCGAAGAGACGGGAGGAGAAGAGACGCTGGCGACAGGAGTTCAAGTGCTTGCGCACTTATGGGCACTCACAGGTTAAAGTGCTTGTGCACTTACGGGATAGTGCACCATAAAAATGGAAGTAAACTCCCGTAATCGATGGACTACAAAACCTTTCCCGTCACGACACGCACGCATGCACGCCGCCGCCGACAGCGGCGCGCACGCGTGTGGCATCGTTGTGTCCTTTTCCCAACTTCTCAATATATACGGAATAATTTTCAGCATATAAGTCGAATCTTTATCACGTCAATAACTATGCTGGTATTATTTATTTAAAACCAAAGAGATATTAGGATTATTAATCATTAAATGGGCTAAGCCCAATAAATAATCCAACAGCTTACGCAGAAGAAACTTTTTAAGAAATCATCTAAGGAAAAAGGCTTAGGTGATCTTTCTTGTGACTTGTTTTTGGAGGTGACCACTGTTTAGAAGGATGAAGGTTGTTTGTCCGGTTTGAATATGGGAGAAATATTGTGTTCCTTTTACTAGTTATGACTTTTGACATAGGCTTCAACCGTGTCATCTTTTGCAGTTGTATTATGCTTTGCTATTTAGTGTTGATATTTGAATGGTTTGCCATTCCAGTTGTATTATGCTTTGCTATTTAGTGTTGATATTTGAATGGTTTGGCAAATGGCAACCATAACGGCCTCACTTGAATTTTCTATGATCTCTAATTTTGGTGAGGCTGTCTTAGGCCAGTCTCAATGGGAGATTATATACATTAAATAGAGTGTCACATACTGTATGAAAAAAGATGATATGTCATGATATTTAATAGAAGAGAGAGAGGAAACCAGGGTCATCCTCAGGGCACCCGCAGTGGGTGTCGATATGCCCTCTACAAGCTGCCAGGTAGGAAAGAGAACGGAGGAGAGAGAGTAAATCGTCTCTAGACGTGGCGAGTGTCGCCAGCACGAGTCCCCGTGTTGAGTGGGTCCTACCATACGCTCGCCCCTTCTCTCTTGGAAAATTTTTCTCTTCCTTGCGGGTCGAGCAGCAGGGCATACCGCCGACACAGGTGCGAGGAGGCGGGCGTGGTGAGCTATCGTCAGAGCATGGGCAGGTGGGAGCGCTCGCCAGCACGGCAGAACCTCGCGGGCCTCTCTGCCACCGCCGCAGGTAGGGCGCGCGGCTACCGGTGCGGACGCCTCTGCCAACAGGGGGCTCGGTCGCATCGTGGGCGTGGCGCGCAACTACCGACGCGAATGGCGGACCAGTCAGAGTGTCGCGGGGAGGGGCAAGGCGGGGGCCATGGCCATCAGAGTGCCGTGGGAAGGGGCAAGTCCACCGCAAGCTTGTCTGAGATTGCGGCTGCCGCGCATGAGGGCAAGCAGGACGCAGCCGCCAGCGCGGGTGGAACCAGTCTACCGAGTGCGGGCGGCACACACGAGCCTAGATCTGGCGTAGGTGAGGGTTGGCGGGCGTGGTGCATCACCGGCGCTGGTGCGGACTCCGGCGGTGCTGGTCTCACCCATCACTAAGGAAAAGAGCAGATCCCGATGGCCGGTGCATGTGGGGTAGGGGCGGAGTCCGGTTGTCGGCGTGCGGGGGTGGATGGCGGCTCGAGGACACAGCGAGGCTGCCTCACAGAGACGCCATGTGGCCGACCTTCGGCACGGTCGGAGGAAGCTCGAGGAGGCAGGCGAGTTGGCTCGCGGAGGCGTCTGTGGGTGGCCTTCTGCGCAGTAGATGACGGATTGGCAGGGTGCGCCGCCGGATGCAAGCGGAGCGTTGGCGCGGAGCGAGGTGGAGGGTAGCAGTCGGCGCAAGGCGAGCTGGATGTGGGGGCGAGATGCACCACGCGCGCTGCCATCAGCCGCTAGGATGAGCTGCACCGCGCGAGCGTCACAGGCCAGACGGACGAGCTCCGTCGTGCACACCCATAGGCCATGGGCGCAAGATCCACCTGCGCCGGTGACGTCCGTGCGTATGGGGGAAGAGGGTGCACTGGAGCGGCTACGGATTAGAACGGCGGCCGGCGCGCGTGCCTGTGAGGACGGACGGGCACGAATAGGGTTCAGCCGGGGATGGTGCCCGAAGTAGAAGTCGGCAGTGATGCCATGGCCATGGGAGGTAGGTGGTGTGTGAGAGAAGAGGAGAGGAGAGGAGAAGAATGGATGAGGTTGGGGGTGTGGGACCCACATGAAATTAATGCTATAGCACAACTATTGGATGAGTCATCTTTAAAACATGCTATATCCTACATGGACATCACTATAGAGAGTAACATGCTACAACCACTGCTGGTGCCCTCATGACTCCGGGTCGGCGCTGAGTCCTAGGAATGACACCCCATGACCCTCCCACTGAGACAAGTTGACACAATTTTTATAGCACAATTGACCAACCAACATGTAGCAATTAAATATTTAGAGGAACCCATGAGATTGTGCTATGGACCCTGTGTATGGAGAGAGGGTGCGTCATCCCGCTAAACAATACAGTAAAGATGATGTGTCACACTTGAAAACTACCCCATGACTCTCAGTCTCAGTGCATGTTTCATGAGCACAACTATCTAGATTGAAAACTAGGTAATTGTGCCAGTGGAGTTTCATGGTGATGAAACTCTCCTCACATCCCATGAAACTCACATTCTCCCTCTTTACCACGTCAGCAAATTTAATGCAATGAAACTCTTCATGAAACCCCACTAAGACCGGCCTTAGGGCTATTATACAGCCAACATGCACTCGAATCATAACTTTATTTTACATCACAGAAGGTGCTTTGAGAAATATTTGACGAGATTTCATTAATTGTTTGCTGTTAGATTTGGTACTATCATAAGTTTAATAGTCCAACAAGGATAACATGTGTGTATTGTCGTGTCTTGGGCATGATCACAACCATAATAACATAAAACATAATGCTTGAATTAAATTAAAAATTTTGTCTCTGAAATTACAATAAGAATTATCATCATCACTGAGGAAACATAAATTAATCTTTATATGGTAAAGAGTACATAAGCTAAAAAAATAAAATCATAATTCCATTCTTAATATCTAGTCCAATAGGCTTATCCTCAGTTTCCTAATATCTTGTCTTTAATTCCATTCTTTTCGAGCAATTTGAAATAAAATGCCCACTTTTACCCCAAAAACAACATATGGGTTTCTCTCTAGTGTTGCGGTATTCATCTTTTCCAAGTATTCCCTCATCCTTGTAGGCCCCATACTTGTCATTAATAAGTTCCTTGAAGCGGTTTACACATAATAGTGCATGAGTTAATCTATGTTGTTTCAAATCTATGTAACCGTTGGGCAATAAAATAAAATAATATAAGATTGTAATTTTGTGGTAAATGTTTGTCAATCGACTTTGTCCTGAAAGACAAACGCATGCCACATAAAATTCTCTAATCAAATTAATTGGAGAATAAATCTTAATTATACAGCGGAAGCTTTAGAACTTATATGTTAGTTTGGCCCAATAACTTTAATGACATGTGATTGATTATAAGACAACATTGGTTAAGTTGTACTGTGCAAAAATTCATAGACAACTCATATACCATTATTGATCTTAAAAATCCAATGGAATAAAAACAATTCAAATTAACATGAGAATCTCTAACTATAATTTCTGGTTGGTTCCATTATAATTATATAGATAGACCATAAACAAGCAGCGGAACAATAAATGAAATTTGGACATTAATATCACTTATTAAAAGGTGGAAAATTCATAAAAAAATATGGCATCAAACATAAGTCTGCACATAGGAACATGAAGGTAAAACATTAAACAACAGTTGAATGGAAATTTACAAAAGAAACACTGATTAAAATATCAGTTTTAATCAAAGATATAACACATGCAGCTAAAATAACACCATAATTACCGAACATAATTTTGGACATTTACTATAATTTCGAATAGTGCAAATTACATCATAAAAATACATTAATTGCACCTGTAGGAAATTATTCTGGGGTTTCTTAACTCGGTTGATTTCCTCTCCTAGATGCCACTGTGATTCTCTCGGAGTTTCGCTTTCATTCTAGTAGCCTGTTCGGTTGGTTGGTGGGCGATGGTAGTCTTTGGTTTGTTCCGAGAGAAGAGTACCGCTTGGCTGGTTGCGGGCGATTCTTGGTGGCCGATTCGTTACGAGAGAAAAGCACCGATGGCTGGTGGCTGATAAGCCGAGCGAACAGGCAGTAGAATGTCGGAGTTTCGCTGGGATGAATTCATTCCAACAGGTCAGAATGTGCAAGACAAGCCCGGATCCTCAGGTTGAGCAGTTCGCAATGGACGCAACTATGTCTACTTGAAGAGGATGCACGCAGTGTCCCACGTTACACTCAATGGTAGTCTCCGTCACGCAGAACCATCAACAAAGTAAGTCTCACGTTGGGAACTGGGTTCATTATCAAGAGCGACAGCACTGGATCCATTGCTCTTACCGTCAGCGGCGTAGCCAGGAATTTGAGGGGGGAAGCAAAGTTGAACGAAGACAAACTGGTTTGGTAACGGGCATAGATCGCCTTTAGTAACCGATCAAGTGTTACAAATAAGTAAAGAAAGGTAACGAGCAGATGTCCGTTACTGATAAAACATATTCGTAACGGGCATTAAACAACGGCTGTTACCACAACTAGCCACCGGTCACGTGAAATGACTGTTTTTTTTGGCACACAGGGAACTTTCGTAACGGGCACCAAAGCAAAGCCCGTTACAGAAGCTCAATATCAGAGACGCCTGATATAGATGGCCATTTAGCCCACAGCACGGCGGCCCGCCCGAAGGCACGCATTTTTGGCCCGGCCCAAGCACAGCGAGATTTTCTAAAATCAGATGGATAATATGAGCAGAGATAAGGTTGAGCCTTACTATCTACTTACAGCAGCATTCTTGATGTAAGGTATGTCATCGAGTAGTCTTAACATATGGAATGCCACATGGAATCCACACAAAGAAGACCCCCGTGGCTGCTGAGCACACTGCATCGAGGTAACAAAATGACAAGTTAATGCAGTGCCAAATAGGTAAGAAGGGAGCATAAAAAACCTCGGTCTTACAGCGAGATTTGTTTTGTGGTTGAGTGTGGCTTTTGGCTTTTTTTCTTTTCTTTCGTCACTCTGTCCTGTGCATCACCAAAGGCCCTGCACGATCAGCAATACCAATTAGAAACACTAAGAGATTGATTTTTTTGAACAAAACCTACAAGAAACCGACCGAGTTCAAAACATTTTTGAGCTGCGGTAACTTTAGCGGGGGATGTTGTTTAGCAGAATCTAGATACCAAACCTCTTTGAACTTCATACAGATGATCACTGTTACCCAGTGGCTAGTGCAGTAGGCACCCACCACGTAGTAGTTGTTCATCATTGCATTTGAGATTGCTTTGCCAAATTGCTGAGAATGCTGAGAAATATTTGTTGAAGTAAACAAATCTGGATCTGAAAACCCAACACTAGTCTGCTTCTCCGCTGCCTTTTCCATCATTTGTCTAAAAAAATCAAATTGTTAGCATGCATGAACTTTGCGGTCAAAATTAAAGAAATATATTTTTAGGTTTTAAAGGACTTACAATGTCCACAACCTCATGAAGGTTACATCCAGAGAAGGCAGGGTTATACGGTTAAACACGCTACTGAATTCAATGTTTAACATTAAAGCACCACAACCACCTTTAAACTAGTCTTGATCCACCTTTGTTGGAAAGGCAAGTTTATCCTTACTGTGTTCCATGACATAAGCATGCAAGTTGACACAATTTGGTCCAGTAGCCTTTACATTTGCTTCTGACAACATAGGTGCACCAGGCTTGTATTTTGGTCGGTCCTGTTCTGTCCCATTAACACAGTTAAGAATCTCATCTTTAGACAGAGATTTCCTAGCCTGGTTCCCCTTCTGCAGTGGAGATTGCCTGGGCTCGTCCTGTTGCAGAGGTTGCTGTACTTGTTGCATCTGTTGCTTAGGGTGAGATTGCTTGCGCTCTTCCTTCTGCTGGAGAGGCTGCTGTTTCGTCTGTTGCTTATCCTCATGTTGCAGCGGCTGCTTAGGCGTAGTTTGCCTGGGCTCCTCCCCGCCGTTGTCGACGCTCCCGCCGCCGGGAGAGGTTGTTGTTTCGTCTGTTGATTATCCTCAAGTTGCAGCTGGTGCTTAGGCGGAGTTTGCCTGGGCTCCTCCTCCGTTCTTCGTCGACGCTCCCGCCGCATAGTTTTGCCGATCCGCCGCCGCTCGTTGCTTCGTTGTTGAGCCTTCTATTGCTGACACTGAGCTGCAGCACCTCCATTTGATGTTGTACCTCTGCTGCCTGTTGCGGCTTCATGGTTGGGATGTCTCGTCATGGGTGGTATAATGATCCTGTTCTTTGTCCATTGGATCCTTTAAACGAGAGCCGCAGCTAGGGTTGCTACGTCACCCCCATCAATTGGTACAGGCAGAGGGTATTGACTCGTATTGGCCCACACATAAGTAGGTTGCACCACAACATACCCATCCTGCACCGGTACTGAATGGCAAGCCTTTTGAGATGGAAAGACTTTCGCTAGTGCGAGCTCCGTGGTTCCATGCAAAACGCTGCACATGGTTGGCTCTGTCAGCTTATCTTTTGTGTCCAGCATATGTGATCGACTATCACTGTGCACTTCATTCGCTTCGTCACTGTTGGCATTCCAATGATCTTGCTCTCTGCCATCTTCCTCCCTGACATCATAATGAACTTCCTCGCTGTCATGCCCATCTTCTTCCTCAATGCCATCCTTATCTTCTTCCTCGCTGCTACAGATAGGCGCCGGTAATTGGGAAGGAAGAAGTGCATTTTTGGGTATGTTGATGCCTGATAGTCTTAGAGCATGGACAATTGATTTAAATGTTTTGTCTGCCATCACATCATGAGCATCAGACCTCTTGTTCCTCTTCTTCCTGTACATTCCAGCGAACTCTTCACCAAACCCTTTACCCTAGCCAAGTGAACTAGACACGCCTCGGACCCTTGATGCTCCGAAGTCTCAAGTCTTTGCGGTGAGGATATCATCCTCCCTAACCCCAGAGAAAGAACCATCGCTACCCTGAGCTGCAAGTGTTTTCACCCTTTCTGCTACCCCCACCACCGCAGGGTTACTGAATGTTATGCCTCCGCTTCCTTCACTAGTATTCTTCTTCTTCTTCCCGACCCTTGCCCACAGATTAGGTCTCGAACGTCCAGGAAATTGGTCCCAAGGGTTCTGTTTTCCTTCGGCAGTGAGCTTTGCATCCTCCTACTCCCACTCTTTCCTTTTACCACGATATCCTTTTATGCCCGTCTTGTGTGGCTTATTATGCAATGCTCTCTTTTGTTTCATCTCCTGGCTCAATTGCAGGGGGTGCCTCATCATTTGCCACAGGTGCTGGTGGAATCACAATGTCCCCATCAGCGTCTGCCTCCAGCACGGTGCCATCGTACAGCTGCGGCTGCTCCAATGGCTTCTCCTCCATCTCAACCTCCTCAGGATCTTCCTCTTCTGGTTCCGGATGAACCTCCTCTGGGTTTTCCTCCATTTCAGCCTCTGGCTGAAACTCCTCTGGTTCCTCCTCAACATCTTCTAGATGATAACGAGGAGCCAGCTGTCCGGTGGGAATGCGCCCACCAGTGCTCTTGCGGGGGGTCATGTATGTTCTGGCCATCTGTCAAAGCAAAACTGATCTCAGAGTACAGAATAAATCAAAATGATAGAGTTTAAATCATAAACAAGATTAAATTAGATTTTTAATACGTAAATAAGATGATTTGAAGCATGATAAGGTTTTCTAGAACATGAATCCTTAATTTCGTCCATTTCTAACTAACGCTGCGACCTACAGTCATCACGGCTCTAGTACCACTTTGTCACACCCGATTTTACAAGGAAAACCAAATGCATCTCACGTGTGCGCCAGGATCAATTTACACACACATGACAGACAAAACGAGTGTAATACAATTGCAGTAACAAAACGTACGAGAGTTAAACTGATACAATATTCATTATTACAGTCAGAGGGGTGGACTCGAAGGTCCAAACACAAACGATAACTAAACAACGAGCAGCTCCATCTTTGACTTCCACAGGCATGATGACTAGGGGTTCTACATGCCCTAGAACTCCTCGTAGTCGCTCCAGTACTCGTGCTCGCCTCCGATGTTCTCCTCTGAACAGCGGTAAGCAAGGGTGAGCATACTTATGGTTGGTGCTCAGCAAGTGGGGGAAACAATGCAAGGCTATCAAGGATAGGCTATGGTTCACAGCGGTAAGCATTTTACAAGTTGGTCAAGTTTTATTAGCCAGCGCCTAATTACTAGGTGTAAGTGTATACCAACCCACTTATCATTAAAAGAAACCTCAAACCAAACCCACAAACCCTCGATTTACATTTATCTTCAAGTTTATTAATCATGTGAGGGTCCAAGCCGCTCTTGACCATGAGCACGGCCGATCGATCGCTTTTACACTCGCAGGTTGTACACTTTACCCACGTTCGTGTAACCCATTTTGCCGGGTTAGCTAGACCCTTAAACACTTCCAAGGTGAGTGGCTAGGGGTCCACTACGAAGCCTTTACAAAGGAAAGAAGAGAAACCAACAGCCCGCAACAAGCATAAAGCGGCGGAGCGGACCATAACCCTCCCTAATGGTCGCACCTTAGCCAAGGTCGCTACCCCAAAAGGACCGGCTATACCCCTTCAACTCCGGCCCCCGTGCCCCTCTCGGAAAAGAGCTATCGCGGCTAACCCACTCTCCTAATTACTTGGCCAAGCCGAGCCATGTGGACCGTGGTTGTACGGTTGTCTTGGGTGGTTCTCCATGTTCCGTTTATATTTCAAGTTATCTTGTCTTAAGCATAAACGTATTACATAAACAGAACTGAGATATATATCATAAACAAAGCATAACCATACCCATGTAAAGCAAACTAAGCATTTATCTACCCAAGCATTTGTTAAACAGGGTTGATCAAGGTAATGAGGTGAAATATCTAGTCAAGTACTTAACTAGGTGTTTGCCCATCAAGTTTATGCATAACAACAGGAATAGTAAACTTTGTTTTAACATGCAGTGACATAGGTTCAAAAAGATAATGCAGGGGGGAAAGCCACTTGCCTTCCTCTACAAGTTGGGTAAAGTCTTCTTCGAAAACAGGCTCTTCCTGATCGCCTCCAATGGGGAGCTCAGACGAAACAGGCACGATATCTACGAGTCAAACATGAACAACAAACAATAAATAAACAGTACACCAAACAGCAACAAACTGGTAAACTTGCTGTTTAAAAGATTCTACTCGTCGAGACGATCATTTCGGTATATAAAACGCTAAATTCGGAGTTAAAACGAGAAAGATATGATTAAAACAAGATACAGGGACCTATCTACAGTAAAACTAAATTTACAGAACCTTTTATAAATAAAACTAGGGGCTAAAACATAATTTCATATAAAAACTAAAGGGTTAAGGTGCTAAAACACAAGAAAAGGGCCTCTGGTGGAATTATACAGGGTAGACAGGGGCTAGTTTACAAGTTTCAGGACCTAACTGCAAGAATTTTACTAGGTGGGAGGACCGGCATGCAAAACTGTGAAAACTCAGGGGCTCTTAAAAGAAAACGCCAAGGCGGCACAGTGGATCTTGGATCCAACGGCTGCCGATGCGCGCGTGTGCCGTGGACCGCGACATGAGCTCGGCTCACGGGTCCACAGTGGACCGCCCACTCAAAACGAAGGGGTACGCGATCCGTGCCGTCCATGCAAGATCCTAGGGCCCTGGACGCGTGCGTGCGGGATGCGGCGGCGACGTCGCCAGAGACAGGGGCGGCGCGGCGGTGCCTCGCCGGAAATTCGCCAACGCACCCTATCTTGCTGCTCAGGGCGCCATTTCGCGCGCGCGTGGGCTCTAAGCGTAGATGGGGAGCACGCGAGCAAGCCTAGGGGTTAGGGGGATGGCGTGGGCATCCACGGCGGCCGGTGCAGGAAGAGGGCGGATCGGCCTCACCGGCGAGCCCGTGGGGCGGCTTAAACGTGCAAGGAAGGGAAATACGGGCGGGGGAAACCTTGCTCACCACGTCACGAAGCGTCGGGCGAGCTCACGGGCAAAGGGGAAGCGGCAGCGAAGGGGTTTGACGACGGCGGCGCTCCGGCAGGCGGGGACCCTAGCTCCAAGCGTCGCGCGATCCTAGTGACGGCTTTCCCTAGACAACAAGCGTCACGTGAGGCAAACAATCGCGTCCGGGGAAGAAAAGGATAAGGTGGCGATGCACTTCACCGTCGGCGTCCGGCGGCGGGATGAAGCAGTGGCGGAGGCGCCGAGGAAATTGGGCTCAAGCGCGTGCGTTGGCGTGCTGCGGTTGCAAAGGGAAGGGCAGAAGCTTGAGTGCGAGCTTATATAGGGCCAGGGGGAGGAAGGCGAGGGGAGGCGGGCGGACTCCGAGCGGCGGCGCTTGCCATTGATGGCCGCGGCCATCACGGCTCGGTGCTAAAGGAAAGGTAACGGCTCCAATTGATCGCGGGGAAGGTTAATTGCCTTAATTGGCCAGTTTGGTGAGGAGGGAAGGAAGGGAAGTGGCGGGGCGCAGTGGGAATCGCGCGGCGGCGCCGGGTCGGCTGGCAGCGAGGTGGGGAAGAAGAAAGGAAGGGGAGGGGGAGAGGCTGACAGGCGGGGCCCAAGTGTCGGCGTCCGCGGAGAAAAAGAAAAGGAGGGCGGTTAGGTGGGCTGCTGCGGGAAGGTTTGGTGGGCCGGCAGGCCAGGCTGGGCCGAAAGGTGAGAAGGTGAGCTTTTCTCTTTTTTTTTCTTTTATTTTCAAACTCTTTTTTTAAAAACAAACTTTTCTTTTCAAATTCAAACCAAATTCTTTCAAACTTTTTCTCAAAATTTTATAAACTTTTTAGAAGCCACACAAGCAACCAAAAACCATGCAAAGCCAACTGATGATGCACAATCACTTGTTGTCTCTATATTAATTAAATTATGTTTAATATTTTAGAGCTCAATTTTAAATGGCAAATTTAAATTTTAAAACCTTAAGGCTAATTAACAGTTGCTAAGTAATTTTTAGTGATGGAATTTTAGGGTGTCACAAATCCTACCCCCTTAAAGAGAATCTCGTCCCGAGATTCGAAGATTTAGAGAAAATTTCGAGGAAAGTCTTCCTTAAGTTCATCCTCTCTTTCCCAAGTTGCTTCTTCCTCAGTATGGTGACTCCACTGTACTTTACACATCCTGATGATTTTACTCCTGGTAACCCTTTCCGATGTATCCAAGATCTTAACAGGGTATTCCTTGTATGTCAAGTCATTTTCCATTTGAATATCCTCTAACTGTACCGGTTCTATCTTAACCTCACTTGTACATTTCTTCAACTGTGATACATGGAACACATCATGAACTCCCGACAATTGTGCTGGCAACTCCAACTGGTAGGTTACTTCTCCCTTCCATTCCACAATCTTGAAAGGTCCGATGAATCGAGGTGATAACTTCCCTCTGACATTAAACCTTCTTAAACCCCGAATAGGCGACACTCTGAGGTATGCATAATCACCGACTTCCAAAACCACCTCTCTTCTCCGAGGATCAGCATAACTCTTCTGTCGTGACTGTGCCGCTTTGAGATTCTCTCTTATGATTTCAACTTGCTTTTTCGCTTCCCTTATGCTATCTAGTCCAAAGAGTTGACTCTCACCAGTCTGGTTCCAAACAACGGTGTTCTACACTTCCATACAGAGCCTCAAAAGGTGCCATTTTAATGCTGGACTGATAACTGTTGTTATAAGCAAACTCTGCATAAGGCAAACTCTTATCCCAACTGCCACTGTTCTTCAACGCACAAGCTCTTAACATATCCTCAAGAATCTGATTTGTTCTCTCTATCTGCCCATCTATCTGAGGATGGTATGTTGAACTGAAGTTTAACTTTGTATCCATCGATTCATGCAGCTTATGCCAAAACCGTGAAGTAAACTGTGTGCCTCGATCTGACACTATCTTCTTCGGTACCCCATGCAAATACACTATCCTTGAATTATACAATTCAGCCAGCTTAACTCCTGTATAAGTCGTCTTCACTGGGATAAAGTGTGCTACCATGGTTAATCTATCCACAACAACCCATATAGAATCATACCCATCACGAGTACGAGGTAAGCCCACTATGAAATCCATACCAATTTCTTCCCATTTCCACTCAGGTACCTTTAGAGGTTGAAGCAATCCTGCTGTCCTTTGATACTCAGCCTTCACTCTTTGACACACATCACACAAAGCTACATGAGCTGCTACATCTTTCTTCATTCCATACCACCAGTATCTCTGTTTCAAGTCCTGATACATCTTGGTACTTCCAGGATGAATAGAGTAAGCTAAATCGTGTGCTTCCTTCAAGATAGCTTCTCGTAACTCCTTAATCTCAGGTACACAGATTCTGTTCTTAAACCATACTGTTCCTTGCTCGTCTTCTCTAAAATTCGGAACTTTACCCAACTTAATCAACTTCCTATATTCTGCAATCTTGTCATCAGTCAACTGCCCTTTCCTAATATCCTGCTCAAGTGTCGACTCAATTTCCAATGTCAAGGTCTCACTTGAAGCAACTATTCCCAAGTTGAGCTGCGCCATCTCCCAGCATAACTCCTGAGGTAGCAGGTGTCCTATCAGCATGTTGGTCTGTCCTTTCCGACTCAAAGCATCTGCTACAACATTTGCCTTTCCAGGATGATACTGAATATCCAAATCATAATCTTTAATTAACTCCAACCATCTTCTTTGCCTCAGATTCAAATCCTTTTGGGTGAAGATGTACTTCAGACTCTTGTGGTCAGTGAAAATCTGACACTTGTTCCCAATCATGTAGTGTCTCCAAATCTTCAATGCGTGAACAACTGTGGCTAGATCAAGATCATGAGTAGGATAGTTCTGCTCATGTTTCCTCAGCTGTCTTGAAGCATAAGCTACTACCTTTCCTTCTTGCATCAGCACACAACCCAATCCTTGCCGAGAGGCATCGCAATACACATCGAATCCTTTGTGTATGTCTGGCATGATCAACATAGGTGTCGTGGTCAATCTCTTCTTCAATTCCTCAAAACTAGCCTGACACTTCTCATCCCACTTAAATTCTTTTCCTTTCTCGAGCAGAGTGGTAAGTGGCTTCACGATTTTAGAAAACCCTTCAATGAACCTTCGATAGTATCCTGCAAGTCCAAGGAAGCTTCTGATCTCCGGTACATTCTTAGGCGGACTCCAGTTCAATACATCCCGAACCTTGCTTGGATCCACTGCAATCCCTCCATCTGTGATAATGTGTCCGAGAAAAGAGACCTCCTTCAACCAGAAAGCACACTTGCTGAACTTGGCATACAGCTGATGTTCCCGAAGCTTCTGCAACACAAGTCTCAGATGTTCTTCATGTTCTTCCTCACTTCGAGAGAATACCAATATGTCATCAATGAATACCACAACAAACTTATCGAGATACTCCATGAATACCTTGTTCATCAAATACATGAAGTATGCTGGTGCATTGGTCAAGCCAAAGGACATCACAGTGAACTCATACAACCCGTATCTAGATGTGAATGCTGTCTTTGGTATATCCTCCACTCGGATTTTTAACTGGTGATAACCTGACCTAAGATCTATCTTAGAGAACGCCTTAGCTCGTCTCATCTGATCAAATAAATCCTCAATCCGAGGTAAAGGGTATTTGTTCTTAATAGTAACCTCATTAAGTGATCGATAGTCTATATACAACCTCCTAGATCCATCCTTCTTATCAACGAAGAGTGTGGAGGCTCCCCATGGTGATGAACTAGGACGGATAAACTCTTTACTAAGTAGTACTTCAATTTGTTTCTTTAATTCAGCTAGATCTTTCTATAGGGTCTTTTAGATATGTGAGCAATACCAGGTATAAGTTCAATACTAAATTCAATGTCACGGTCAGGTAGCATACCTGGTAAATCCTCTGGAAACACATCAGGGAATTCATTTACTACCCTTATATCTTCCAAGGCCTTGCCTTCTACAGAGTTCACAACTCCACTGCTGGATGAGGGTGTACTCACATATTCTATTCTCTCCCCTTGAGGACTGGTTAACAGCACTGACCTCTTCCGACACTGAATAACTCCATCACAACTTCTTAACCAATCCATCCCAAGAATGACATCTATTCCCCATGATTTTAGAACTACCAGATTAGCAAGAAAGTCTACCCCCATGATATTAATCGTTACTTGTGGGCATATATGACCATTTTTCATTTCTCCACCCGGAGAGCTAACTATCAGTGGGTTCTTCATTGAGCTCATAGATAAGTTATATTTTGTCACAAATTGATCAGTTATGAATGAATGTGATGCTCCTGAATCAAATAATACTGTAGCGGGTACAAATTTGACGAAAAACGTACACAATACCACGTCGGCGTCATTCTGAGCTTGCTCCACTGATACATGATTAACCCGGCCACGCACATGATTCTGCTGGCCTCTCTTGCTAGGAGTCTGTGGAGTACGAGTCCGTGAAGATGACCGCCCGGTCCCGTTACCACTTGTCTCTCCGAGGAGTTTGCATCACCCTCTTGGGACAATTGTTAGCATAATGCCCCGCCGCACCACACTTGAAGCATCCACCGGCCGAACGGGGTTGGTGTTTCCGACGAGCGCCCCGGAACTATTGTTAGGACGACTCACCGAGGGGTAGGAGCTGCGGGTGTCCGAGGATTGAAGCGCCGTGGCCTGAAACGAACGCTGCAGCTGCATGTTCTGTGGGTACCTTCCACCATGACCACCAGGACGGTACGGAGTCAGGCTCTGCTGAGAACTGAAACGAGGACGGGTGTTGCTGCTAGACTGTCCATGCGACTGAAACTTGCATTTCTGTTCACCCATTTCCTTTCTCTTGCTTTCCAGCCCAATAGCCTTGTTCACCAGTGTCTATAAGTTTGGGAAGATGTGACTCTGCAGTTGATAGTTTAAAGGCCCAATCAAGCCATCCAGAAACCTTTCCTGCCTTTTTGGATCAGTGTTTACCTCATCCGGTGCGTAACATGACAGGTGAGTGAACTTGTCCAGATACTCAGTCACTAACATATTGCCCTGCCTCAGTGACAAGAACTCCCTCTGCTTAAGCTTAATTACCCCTGAAGGGATGTGGTAAGTACGGAAGTTGTCACGGAACTCCTGCCAAGTGATATTCTGCCTGTTGGGATGAGCAGTTGAGTACGCATCCCACCAATCTGCAGCCTGTCCCACAAGTCTGCCAGCAGCATACAGGACCATTTCCCTATCAGTGCATTGCACAATCTCTAACTTCTTGGTGATGGTTTTCAGCCAGTCGTCAGCATCCAGTGGATCAGACGAGTGAGAAAACGTAGGAGGATGGTGGCTCATGAACTCCTTGTGCCTGTCCCTGGGTGGTGGAGGTGGCGGAGGAATCGGCTGTGGTGGTTGGTTCTGTTGAGCTTGTATCTGCTGCACAGTGTTGGTGAGGTTTTGGATCAATTGCATCTGCACCGCAAGAAACTGCTGCATAGCCGGATCCATTGCTTGATTGATCGGTGGGGGTGGTGCTGGATTCTGCTGATTCGCAATATGAGCACGGATCACAGGCGGTACGTCTTGACCTCCTCCGGACCTGGTGTTTACCATCTGATCGTTAGAAAAATCATATTTCAGATAGATGTACTTGAATCAATGCATAAGAAGATAACTCAAAATGAAATAGCAGCATGTTCTCCAACTAGGACAGATTCTGTTGACCTCAAAGAATTATGTATAACTTTCTGTATAATTATCCAAAGACCACGAATTTTTACCAGATTATGATGAATAAAATTATTGAACTATCCCAACTTGAATCACCTCATTTGGACATTTACAACTCGAGATAAAATTCAAACAGTGCAGCTGTATCAGCAGAAATTTACAGACTCTGACATGTTCATTACTTTATGCATAACTCCAAGACTATATACTGTATATCATCGAATTTTTGACAGAAAATCATCTTCTAAATTTTTCAACTAACCCAACTGGTTTCATGTCATTTGGAGTTCTGTAGCTCGAGATATAAACAAAACATTACTGGTATGTCATATGACTGCGAAAACAGATTTGATCCATTTCAAATTTGCATAGGAGATTAAGCAAAGATAACCAAATAGAAACCCGAACTAACTTTTAATTAACTTAACAAATTTCTGATGCATAGTGGCCATCACTCCACCATACAATTCTGAAGGACCGATTAGGCGACCAGAGAGGGGGGGAGTGAATGGGAGCCGATAAAAATTCTTCTCGAGGGAGATTGAAACTCCGACAAGATGAACTAGCACGGTCGAACCCCCGAAATCACACGCTCCGCACTTCAACCTCCCGTTTGCCAAAACCACGTAGCCACTGGAGTGCTACTGGTCCTAGAAACAAACTCTACCAGCAACCACAACACACACGCAGCACCGACAGCGGAAACAACTCGAAAGCCGGCTAACCAGAGGGGGCGGTTAGACCGGGTATAGGGGGCGGTTAGACCGCCTCCACCTGGCAACCAAGAAATCCTCCGAAACGCCTCTTCCGAGCACCAAAACTCACCACGGTTTCACCAACAGAGATCTCTGGTCAAGGCCATGCTAGCTACCAGAAAATCTTGGCAAAAACCAAAACTTCACCCAAGGGCCTAGGGGCGGTTAGACCGGCTACCAGGGGCGGTCTAACCTCCTGTACCCAGCGATGAACTCTTGGAACCCTAGCTCATTTGTTTTTCCATTTTCGTTCTCCATTTTCCTTAGGATTTTAGAAGGCTAGCTTGAGAGCTTCATGTGAGATCTAGAGAGAGGGATGGATGTTTGGGTGGCAAGCTAGACCTTGTACGAACCTTTCATGGCATGTATAGAAGATTTGTATTGAGGACCATGTGTGGTTCGAGGACCGGTGGATGGTCGCTTCCTTGTGTGATGAGTGATTGACAACGTTGTGTGGACTGATTCTTGGCTAAGTATTGCAGGTGCAGGTTGCGGCTTGACTGGTGTTGGTGCAGGTGAAGAACAAGCGCGAAAGGTCGTCGCCGGTGAGGCCTCCAGGTGTGGAGAAGACAAGTAGGCTTCGTTCGAGGGACCCGGTGGCCAGCGGGGTTAAGTGCGGGCCGCATGGTGGCATGAACAGCAAGATGAAGTCGTGGACGGTTTCTTGGTTGAGCCTCAAAACCAAGGTCGAGCCGGGACTATGTGGGAGCCAAGTCATGAGTGGAGATTGGCGAGGCTACACCGAGTTCGCGGGGGTTTCCGGTGGTTCACCGAAAACCACCGGGTTCCTTGGTTGATCCACAAAGCCAAGAGCGGAGAACCGAAGACGGAGCTGCAGCGGCGCGGACCGGTCGACCGGTGGGTCCGGCCGGTCCCTAACCGGTGGGGACCGGTCCGTCGGCCGGTGAGGAGCACCGGTCGGACCGGTGTGCGACGACACGGTCCGGAATCTTCGAAGCGAGAGGACACGCGTCGGGATCGCATGGCTTGCGTCGAGGCTACGCGAGGTGCGGTCGCCGGGCATCCGTCCGATGGTGAAGACATCAAGAATTCCAAATCCGCCCTTGAGGGGCTTGTATCCCTAGTTGTTAGAGAAGGGCATTTTAGACATTCGGTTGCCTCCATATAACCCAAGAGGTGAGAGGATGGCCGTTGACGGTGAAAATCCGTCAACCTAGCCATGAGTTTACCTTCGGTGTTGGCATGAATTTTATACCTTATCCATTGGTACTAACCCCCGTGGTATAACAAGTTCACATGTGCATGTCGTTTTTGGAGTTTAATGTTTATGCGGGGATTTAGTGTTGAATGCAAGACTTTTGGGATAAGTTCATCAAGCACCTCATGACAAGACTTTGAAGCCCCGAACAAGTCATGCAATGAAGCAAAACTAACTCCAAGAAGCCGGGGACTCGATCCGAGAAGACAACAAACTCCGGGGACTCGACCGGAAAAGTGCCGAAGCTTGCAAGACAAGGAGTTGAGTCCAATTCGGAGAGAAACCGACGACATGGACCTACATGCGAAGGGGGGAAGCATCCGGGAAGCAAGGGAACCGACCTCGGGCAAAGGAGCCCGCGGGCCGGGCCTAAATGGGCCCGGGCCGGCCGGCCCAGGTAGGATCGGCCCGGGCCCATTTAGGGCCCAAACACGCCGCCCTTTGACCTAGTTGCCGATCGGGCTATTTATAGTCCCCCGACCGAGAGCCACGAGGAGAGGAGATCGTCTTCGGCCGCCGAGAAGCGAGAGAAGAGAGGGACATCATCTAGGAGAGGAGAGGGTCGAGCTAGTTGACTAGGGTTTCCCTAGCCGACGTGGGAACCTTGCAAGGAAGACCACGTCGGAGTTCCCGAGCTAGAAGCAAGATCAAGGAAGGATCCGGTGGTGATCTTGTGTATGTATCATTGTTATAGTTGAATTATCAAGTTGAATCTTTTCTCGCCGATCAAGTGTTTCCTCGAAGATTTCGTTTTTCGATCGGCTTTGCTTATTCCAATTCTATTCTCGAGATAGATTACATAGGGTGTTCTTGTAGCCGCGGTGGCTAGAGGTACACGCCGGATCCTCCGAAAGAATCTCGACTTGTCTTTTGACTCGCCCTAAGCTCCCCGCATGAATAGGGATACGTTGTGACAGAACGGGGGGTCTCGAAAGGCGGATGTTTTCGGATTTGGACGGGAAACCACGATTTAAAGAGGCTTTTATTAAGATTCGATTTGCTACTTCTTCTTTTGCTTGGAACTTCAACGAAAGGCTTACCCCGATCCCTCTAGATCGGTTTATCTACCCAATCTTACTTTGTTTTCTCCGGTTTTTAGTAGATTAGATTCGTTTCATGTCTTTTACTTAGATGTATCTTGTTCTTTATTGAAGATTGCGGTTATTTGGCTTTAATAGATTAAGTCTTGCGTCACACATTTGTTCCACGGATTCGATACCTTGGGTTCACCACTCGAGGGAAGAAGGGTCCCTTGACTACGACGGGAGACTTGTACGCTTGCGAGTCACGAACGAACTTTGATACAAACATTAACCGTCAACAAGCCCCTTTTTCTGGCGCCGTTGCCGGGGAACAAGTGATCAAGATTTGATTTTTTATTGCTTTTTTTTGTAATTTTCAGTACTGATTTTGTTTTATTTTTGCATCTAATAAGCTTCAATCATCCTCAAAATACATCTAATCTAGTTTGTCTAACTCTAGTCTTTATAGATTTGTTTTGTTTTCTAGTTTCTTTTGCATATTTTGTTTATTGCTAACCCTAACGGGAGATGGACGGCTACCTCTCCAACAAACCCAATAATTTTGTGGATGATCCGGAAAAACTTTACGAGGCTAAGGAGACGCGAAGCACATCAAGCTAAAAAGCTGGATTTTGTAGATTCGGAGTCGGAAGACGAAGGATCACGAGAATCTCCGGAAAATTCACCACCTCAAAGTCCGCGGGAGAACCGACGTCCACCAATGGGTGACCAACCACCGGAAGAACGCAAGATTGGGGAGCTATGCACCCCAGACATCATCGACCTACCAATCTTGAACCTCGAGGAGATCGGAAGACCGTTCGAGATCAAGACCTCAACAATCCGCATGGTGCAACATTCACCCTTCACCGGCAAAGAGGATCCGAACCTTCACCTCCAAGCATTCATTCAACTATGTCAGACTTTCAACATGGAGGGGGTGACTCAAGATCAAATGAGGGCAAGGCTTTTCCCGTTTTCACTACTCGGGAAGGCGTTGCAATGGTTCCACTCTCAACCGGCGGAGACGGTGCAAAATTGGAACACGTTGATGAAGGCTTTCATGAAGGAATACTACTCACCGGGTAAAACTCAAAGCTTGCGTAATAAGATTGCCACCTTTGTTCAATATCCTACAGAAACTATCTCGGAGGCATACGAGCGCTTCAACGAGTACACCGGGCGGTTCCGCATCACAAGTTCCCGAAAGAAGACCTCGTGCAAAAGTTCTATCAAGGACTCACCATGGCGTCAAGGACGATCATCGATGCATCGGCGGGAGGATCTATCATCGAGCTTACACCGACGGAAGCTCTCACGTTATTCAAGAAGGTCGCGGATAATGATACGTGGGCGTCGTCCGGCGCCTACACCCGGCTCAACCAATGGGAAACGTCAAAGGAATCTTGCAAGTGGAGAAGGAAGACATACTTGAAGGCAAGATCGACTCGCTCATGAGGAGGTTGGAAAAGATGGAGATAGAAAAGAAAGAGGCTCAAGACTTGAAGGCCGCCGAAGCAAGGTCCACATGCGAAGAATGTGGAGAGTATGGCCATGTCCGCAAAGATTGTCCGGAGGAAGCCAAAGTGCTCGACTACATGAGGAAGGGAGAATTGCCGAACTTCCGCTACGGGCAAGGTAGGCCTCAATTTAATGCAAGCTCATCTATTCCTAACGCGGTTCCACTTCGGATACAATTGAAGGAGTTCATGGATGAGCAAGCTAAGATCAACAAGGACACCGTCACCAAGTTCAAGACCATAGACAAGGTGTTGGAGAACATCGATAGCAAAGTGACGGAGGTCGGAAGTTCCAATCATCAAGTGCTCAACATGATGAAGATGCTCGAGACGCAAGTTGGACAACTTGCGGGGCGCCTCACTAATGATGAAGGGAAGCTTCCGGGACAACCCAAATGTCCCGAATCGGCGAAGGCCATTCAAACGCGTTCGGGGAAGGAGACCGAAGATCCGGAACGTACCGCGGGAGCAAGAAAGCCGAAACCGTCCACCGAGGTGGAAGGAGCCGCTAAAGAGAAGGTTACGGGGATCGTCACCGAGGAACCCGAATTTGAGATGCCGGAAGATGACACGAGGATACCGCAACTCAAGCCACGCTACTTCCGAGGTAAACTTGACAACCACTTTGAGAAGTTTGTGGAAGTTGTGCGTAGACTTAGCATCAACATGCCGTTACTAGATGCCCTACAAGTACCTACATATTCTCGTTACTTTAAAGACATACTTGCAAATAAATATGAGATAGCAACACTCGGGGTAGATCATGTCAAGATGTCCGAGGAGTGTAGTGCGGCTATTGCTTATGGGCCGGAGAAGCAAAAAGACCCCGGTGCCCTACAATTCCATGTTCGGTTGGTTCTTTCAATTTCGAGAAGGCGTTATGCGACCTTGGAGCTAGTGTGAGTGTCATGCCGAGGGATGTGTTCGAGAAGTTACGCCTACCGATGGAGCCTACGGGAATATGTTTGGAGTTGGGTGACAACTCCATTCGCTATCCCTTGGGCATTGCGAAGATGTACCCGTGAAGATTGGACACCACTTCATCCCCGTCGACTTCGTTGTGCTCGAGATGGGAGAGAGGGAGAAGCCGCCGCTCATCCTAGGAAGGCCGTTCCTCAAGACCGTGGGAGCAACTATTGATGTTGGCAAGGGGGAGATCATGTTCGATATCAACGGAGAAAGGAGTTCCTTCAAGTTCCGTCCAAGGATTGAGGCATGCAACATGATTGGAGTGAAGATAGAACCAAAACAAACGGAGGGGCTGAAAAAGAAGAAGGAGCCGAAAAAAGTGAACGTAACGAAAATTAAAGAAGGTGTTGCATCCGTCAAGACAAAGGAAGAGAAGCCGCCCGTGAAGACCAAAAAAATGACTAAGCCGCCCAAGCCAAAAGACAAGCCCGCGCCCAAGATGGTGCGGAAGTGGGTACCCAAGATTGCAACGCCCGCAAAGAGCGTTGATCCGGAGTAATCAAGTGAAGAAGTCTAGCTATAGACTATAAACGAAGCGCTAGGCGGGAGGCAACCCGTTTCGTCAAGTCAAGTCAAGAATAAGCTACCGGGAGGACAACCCGATTCCAGGTTTTTCGAGTATTTTTAATAATTTAGTTTTTGAGTTTTATTACGCAAAGACATTAGACTTAGAAGTGGTTGAACAATATTAGAGACATAATTCTTGATTGAATGTTTGCTTTATCATAAACCCTTTGCATGAACCCTCCTATGTGCTTGTTTGATTCTTTTCTTTTCGAGAAACCCCTCAACCAAATAATTTCAGAACCTTAGCTCAACCTTTCACCCTCATTATGGTGCTGAGGTTGGCTTATTTTTCATGCTAAAACCACACGAGTAGAGCCACGATTTATATTCAAGTGTTATAAAAATTCAGCACGTGATAGGACTCGCGTGAACCTAGAAATCAAAGCTTTTGGTTGATCTTAAAAATCTTTATCCTTGGTTTCTCTAGGATTAGAATTTTTCTAAGCCCATTCTAATTTTGCTTTATTCAAAATCTTTCTTATTTAGCCAAAATTAGAACCTAAACCTATGCCCCCATGATCAAACCGGGAAAACGTTCGCTCTCAACCGATGAAAGCAAACTATACCGGTGAGACGAAAATCGACGTAGTCGAGAAATATTTTCGACTTACATTTGTTTTTAATGGTTTAAAAACTTCTCTAAAATTATGTTCAAGCTCTTGCATGGCTCTGAAAAATATTTTAAAATTCGAATTAGAGGAGTGCTTAACCTTAAACACACCTAAATGGAGGCAATCAAGTTTGAATTAATCATGCATGCACCATTGGATTCTCTTTTATCAACTTTCACCCACTCCACATGCAAAGGACAAGCATGGTGGGCAGCAAGCATCAACTTTGCAGGATTTCAAAGGTGGCATGTGAAGCAAGTGGAGCTAGGGAGCATGGACATGACCCAAAGCATGGAGCATCAAGTGGGAGGACCAATAATTCAAGAAAAGGAGTGGACGAGAGAGCGTTTGGGCGGTGCAACTTGTGGAGCACGCGGGCGGGGAAAGTTGCGAGGCGAGATGATCACGCCGGGAGAAAGACGCGCCGAGGAGCACGCGGAGGAGCCACGGGGCCGGCCGGCCTAGGCCGGCCGGCCCGCTGCCCTATAAAATGCACCCCCCGGTGCCCGTCTTCTCGCAGGCAAGCTTCCCTCTCCTTCCCTTGTTTGTGTGTTCAAGTTTGTGTGCTCGGAACCTCCGTAGACTTAGCCAACCACCCAAGCTTGAGAGCTCAAGAAAAAATCCACCTCCCTAATCCACTCAAAGTCCACACCCGAAGCTAAGAGTTTAAGTGCCTAGTTTACCGGTTGCAACCCGGATTTATAGTTGAAGAAAGAGTGCAGCAACCATGTGGAAGAAGACCACAAGTCTCTTCTCCAAGAAGAAGAGTTCGTCGTCGTCCAAGCCGTCATCAACCACGTCTTCGAGGAGGCACTCGGTTTCCGAGTCTCCCGGAGCATGGAGACGGACACGGCACCACCGAGGAGGAGCGACGCTCTCCTCCTTGGTGGTATGAGGGCTACGAGAAGCACTTCCATGAGGTTCACCGAACCTCGTGGGCACACGGAGGAGCAGCCCGCGCCACCACGACGATCGACTCGCTCAACCGCACCACCTCCTTACACCCCGACACAATCTTCGTACGGCTTCATCATCATGTCGGCGGAGGAGGAGGATAGGCTCGCCAATCTTGAGAAGAGGCTTGTGCCAAATGTCGAGATCGACGACCAAGCACTCCACACCTTGGGTTTTCGCACCGACATAAACTACATGTTGGGGCACCTCGGGTGGATTCAATTCTCCAACGGAATCTCGGTGGACACCCACTTGGGTTACACCTTGGAAATTTTAATGACTATGGCACCCATCGTTGATGATGGTGGGGTGCAATGCTTGTCATTCCGTTTGGAGGGAATCCAACAAGTGGTTCCCTACGAGCACGTAAGGGAGCTGCTTGGATTCCACAAGGGCGCTCGGAGAAAGTCGACGTGCCTCCCGCATGTTGGCGGAATTTTGGGGCATGATCTCCGGAGATGCCCATCAACAGCGCAAATGCATCCGCAACCCCATTATCCGAATATTCCACTCTTGGATGTGCAAGAGGGTATTGGGGAGGATGAGGGAAACAAAGGTGACCGACACGGAGTTAAATTGGCTATACTCGGCTTTGATTGCCAGGCAGCCAATCGACCCCTCCTACCTCATGATCAACCGTTGGTGTTGTGAAGCAACATCGGGGGCTAGTGATATTGGTTCGGGGTGTTACCTCTCCATGTTGGCCTATTCCTTGCGACCGGGGATCGCAAGAAACCCCGCTCACCTTTTGCGCGGTACCTCTCTCGGTTTTGAGTACTTGCGGCAAGGCAAGTACATTAGTGGAGATGAGAGAAGAGGTTACCGATTGGCCATTGTGAACCTCCCTCTTCGGATGAGAGGCTTAGGCTTTTCACCGAAGGAAGGGAAGATTGGTTGGAAGAGGGAATACTTGTCCCCGCAAGGAAAAATAAAAGAGGAAGGATCGTAGAAGAGGGAACATCCTCCGCACAAGAGGGTGGAGCACAACCCAATGTGCAACCATCCGGCGGGGTTCCTCCTCCGCCAAGTTATTACGGAGGGTCTCAACAACAAGCATGGGGGGGTGGTGCACCGGTACCCCCTCAAAATTATGTTGTGCCCAACGCTAACTTCGCGGAGTCCTACGCTCATCATCCCCAACCACAGCAAAGCATGGCTATTATTGGAGGATATGCTGCAAGAAATGCTCAAAATATCGCAGCCATCCAATCCAACGCAGCTCAACTCGGTGAAGGCAACGCAAATATTGCCTTTGAACTAGGACGCCTTCACCTTGTAGAGCCAAATCAATTCGACGGAGGAAGCGTTCATTCATATTATGAGCAAGGCTATTATTATCAAGACTATCAACATCAACCACCGGCGGAGGATTAGAAGACTTTAGGAACTTTAGTTTTCTTTTCTTTTCTATTTCTCTGTAATTTTCAGCTTTTGCTCTTATGTGTTTGCGTAGTATTTTTCTGTTTTTATTTAATTTTCAGCAAGCTTGTTATGTTTATTTTCAGTATGTATTTCAGCTTGATATCACCTTTAATAAAGTCACCACCTTGATTTTTATCATTGGAAAAGTTGCAAAATTTGTGCCATGTTGATATATGATTAAAATTGCAGCTTTGTTCATCTTTGTAGTTGATTTATGCATGTTTAAGCTAGTGCTCTCTTAAAAATACAAATCTGAATTTATTTAAATACTAGCTTAATTTTCAGCGGAGGTTATGATTAAAATAAAGACCCATAGTGTTTTATGTGCTCTCAAGTTATGAATGGATTGAAGATGTCTTTTATGCTCAAAAATATTGCTAACCTTGTCACAAATATCACTTGTGTGTTGCTCAACCTATCCAAAGCCTTATATATATTTGAGTGCATAAACCTTAGTGTACAAGATTTATTTTTGAGTGAGTTATTGCAGGCCATGATTTCTCTGGCCCGAGACTAAGAAGCTGGTCATTCCGTTTTTGCGTATCTATCTTTTTGCTAGCCTTTTATCCGTGCATTGTGTACCCCCACATCGGTGGTCTCACAAACTTCGCCGGATATCCACCCTTTAACCAAATATCATCTTTTTGTGATTACCTCCTTGACCACAACCTATCATTGAGAATGGATCATCAATTCAAGGAAGATCGCAAGACGGTGCCAACGTTGAAGATTTCAAGTATCTCTCCAAGGAAAATATCTCCGGTACCTACCTTATTTTTCGCCTCTTTGCTCGAGGACGAGCAACGTCTAAGCATGGGGGAGGAGGTAGGTACGGTGCTGCCATAGAGTTCAAAAGGGAGTATTTTAAAAAAAAAAAATATATACAATGATGAAAGAAAAAAAATTCGGCGATGTACATGACTTCCGAAGCAAAGAAAGAAAAAATATATATATAAGGAAGAAAGAAAGAAAGAAAAGAATGAGAATATAAGAGAAAAAAAAATATATTTGTGCGTAAAATGAACTCCCTGGTTCTCTAAGAGTGCATTCAAGGCTTCAAGATAAAAAGATCCATTCTCATTTTCCAACCATGTGCAACCCGATAACGAGGACTTCTTTTGTGCCTCGGGATCACTCTCGCCATTTGCACATGTCCACCTATCTAAAAGTGTGTGTATTTTTCTCTTTCCCCTCCTTGATTTAACATTATTTTCCAATGACCTTTTTGACGAGTCTCGGTAAGACCATGAGAAGCTTGTCTTGTTATGACAACACCTCATTTATAAATTCTTGATTAGGACTAAACTTTCCCAAAGCTCCATATAAAGCCTTCCACATATATATGAGAGGGAAAGGAGTAGAATATATAGGCTTGAGAGACAAGTGAGATGAGAGTTTATGAGCAATACATGAGATGATTTAAATTTGTGAATTTGGTTTAGCTTTTCTTATCTCGTTCTTCATTTCAAAAATTCTGAGATCCATTTAAAACTTTGTGAGCACGTTAACACTTGTGGGATAAGCTTAATAAGAATCCACCCTCCGTGGAGATGAAGGCTAGTACATTATGGAACTTTAATGAATTAAAATTTTGAGAGCATTATGTTTTCTCATGTATGGTCGAATGCAAAGTTTAAACATTGTTTAGCAATGATGATATCCATCGAAGGCTTACTCGAGGACGAGCAAGGTTTAAGCATGGGGGAGATGTTGACGGTGAAAATCCGTCAACCTAGCCATGAGTTTACCTTCGGTGTTGGCATGAATTTTATACCTTATCCATTGGTACTAACCCCCGTGGTATAACAAGTTCACATGTGCATGTCGTTTTTGGAGTTTAATGTTTATGCGGGGATTTAGTGTTGAATGCAAGACTTTTGGGATAAGTTCATCAAGCACCTCATGACAAGACTTTGAAGCCCCGAACAAGTCATGCAATGAAGCAAAACTAACTCCAAGAAGCCGGGGGACTCGATCCGAGAAGACAACAAACTCCGGGGACCGACCGAGAAAAGTCTTGAAGCTTGCAAGACAAGGAGTTGAGTCCAATTCGGAGAGAAACCGACGACATGGACCTACATGCGAAGGGGGAAGCATCCGGGAAGCAAGGGAACCGACCTCGGGCAAAGGAGCCCGCGGGGCCGGGCCTAAATGGGCCCGGGCCGGCCGGCCCAAGAGGATCGGCCCGGGCCCATTTAGGGCCCAAACACGCCGCCCTTTGACCTAGTTGCCGATCGGGCTATTTATAGTCCCCCGACCGAGAGCCACGAGGAGAGGAGATCGTCTTCGGCCGCCGAGAAGCGAGAGAAGAGAGGGACATCATCTAGGAGAGGAGAGGGTCGAGCTAGTTGACTAGGGTTTCCCTAGCCGACGTGGGAACCTTGCAAGGAAGACCACGTCGGAGTTCCCGAGCTAGAAGCAAGATCAAGGAAGGATCCCGGTGGTGATCTTGTGTATGTATCATTGTTATAGTTGAATTATCAAGTTGAATCTTTTCTCGCCGATCAAGTGTTTCCTCGAAGATTTCGTTTTTCGATCGGCTTTGCTTATTCCAATTCTATTCTCGAGATAGATTACATAGGGTGTTCTTGTAGCCGCGGTGGCTAGAGGTACACGCCGGATCCTCCGAAAGAATCTCGACTTGTCTTTTGACTCGCCCTAAGCTCCCCGCATGAATAGGGATACGTTGTGACAGAACGGGGGTCTCGAAAGGCGGATGTTTTCGGATTTGGACGGGAAACCACGATTTAAAGAGGCTTTTATTAAGATTCGATTTGCTACTTCTTCTTTTGCTTGGAACTTCAACGAAAGGCTTACCCCGATCCCTCTAGATCGGTTTATCTACCCAATCTTACTTTGTTTTCTCCGGTTTTTAGTAGATTAGATTCGTTTCATGTCTTTTACTTAGATGTATCTTGTTCTTTATTGAAGATTGCGGTTATTTGGCTTTAATAGATTAAGTCTTGCGTCACACATTTGTTCCACGGATTCGATACCTTGGGTTCACCACTCGAGGGAAGAAGGGTCCCTTGACTACGACGGGAGACTTGTACGCTTGCGAGTCACGAACGAACTTTGATACAAACATTAACCGTCAACAATGGCAGCCAACTCTTGGAACCCTAGCTCATTAGTTTTCCTATTTTCCACCTATTTTCCTTAGGTTTTCTCTAGGACTAGCAAGAGAGCTTCACGGAGAGATCTTGTAGAGAGGGATGGATGATCGGGCGGCTTGCTAGACCTTGTACGAACCTTTGTTTCATGTATAGATGATTCGGCGTGGTTCCTCAAGGTTTGGATGTGTTTTCCCCGGTTGTTCTTGGTGGTGATTTTCGGAGCCCTCCCTCGGTGTTTTCTTTGGGTTGTTTTCGGGACTTTTCTCTTGGGTATTTGATGGGGGAAATTTGTGGGAACCCTTCGTGGTTCTTTGGGCTGTGATTCCCCTCCCAAATCCGTGAGAAAAGGTGCTCGATTTTGGGGTTTCTTGAGTTCTTGGGTTGGAAGTGCTTTCGGCGGGATTTCTTCGATTCCTCCTTTTTGGACGAGATTTGGTGGGATTAAACTTGGCTATGGACTCCTCATGAGGTGTTCCCGATATCCCCAAAGTCTTGATCAAGTACGTGGAGCGATTCGGGAGATCGAGATTTGGATTTGGGGGAGTTGACCCGCGGGTGTTGTTCATCCCGAGTCGCCGGAGCTACACCGGTCCGACCGGTGCTCCCGACCGGTCGACCGGTGCAAAGCCCCTGTGGGATTTTGCTCGGGTGAATGTCTTGGTGTGTTCGTTGTTGTCCCGTGTTGCCGCTGCTTGTTTCGAGTTTGGGTCCGTTTGGTGGTCGGTTGGCTTTGTTTGGTGCCTTGGGGGCTTTCGGGCTGCCATCGGTCCGACCGGTGTGTCTCACCGGTCCGACCGGTGTAGAGCCACTTAGTGGAAGTTGCTCGGTTTCACCGGCGGGGACCGGTCGGCCGGTGGTGCTCACCGGTCCGACCGGTGTGGTTCTCGTAGGCTCGAGGTTTGGTTTTTCCGCTGCGTTTCTCGGGTCGGAAGGTGGTGTGTTGGTTCCTAGGTCCAGTGGCACTCCAGTGGCTACGTGGGCTTGACCAACCTTGGTAGTGAGTCGGAGACGTGTGTTGGAAGCCGTGTTCATCTTGTTGGAGTTTTCATCTCCTTCGAGAAGAATTTTTATCGGCTCCCATTCACTCCCCCCCTCTGGTTCGCCGTATCGGTCCTTCAAGTGGTATCAGAGCCGGTTCGGGTCTTTGTTGACTCTAACCGGTCTAAGATCCAAGGATGGCGTACCGAGAACGAGGGTTCGGGTCCTCCACACTTCGATGGCAAGAACTACCGGATGTGGAGCAAGCGGATGGGTGCGTTCCTCCGCGGAAAGGGTCGGCTTCTTTGGGATGTCACGGTGGACACAGGGCTATGTCCACCGATGGATTTCCTTGCTCCGGGGTCGAGAGACGGATTCGACGCCAACAATAAGGCGGTCGACTACTTGTTTCGTGCTTTGTGTCGAGCGAGTTCGATCGGGTGCACACCGAGCACTTGGCTTGTAGGATTTGGGCGGTGTTGAAGGAGGCTCATGTTGGGAACGCCCGTGTTCGAGCACGGATGTATGCGACCTACGGAGAGAGTACGAGAACTTCACTCATCTCCCAGGTGAGTCCATCGATGCCTTGTTTCGAGAGGTTCACGGTGGTTGTGAACAACATGAGGGCCAATGTGGACGTGCTCCCGTACGATGATCATGATAGAGCGGTCAAGCTCTTACACTCTTTGGATCGTACGATATGGGGCGGAAAGTTCGAGGCCATTGTCGAGTCGGAGAAGTATGATACTCTGACGGTGAACGAGCTGTTCTCGAAGCTCAAGTCGACCGAGGTGGATAGGGGCATGACCGCCAAGCTCGAGGGACCGAGCGACTCTCATAGTCTTGCCCTCGTTGGTGGTTCGAAAGGAAAGACTAACTCTAACCCATCCACCGGGATGTTCTCGTTTTCCTCTTTGATGTCTATGCCGGATGAGGAGTTTGATGACCTTGGAGAGGATGAGCCGGCGCCGTTGATGAGGCGGTTCGAGAGGCCGCACGAGAACTCGCGTGAACATGAGGAGGAACACGAGGACTTGCTTCCGGTGCGGGAAGCCGGGACACTTCGTCGCCGACCGCCCGGAGAAGGCCGAGAACAAGGACGGCTACAAGCACAAGCCGAGGATGAACGATGGCAAGTACCATTCGAGGCGCGACCACAAGAGCAAGCACAAGAACAAGTACAAGGACGAGCGATGATCGAGGAAGAAGGAGGGCCGAGGCAAGGCCCGAGCGATGGTTGGAGCGAGCGACGTCGACTCCAGTTCCGCGTACTCCACCTCGAGCTCGAGTAGCAGTGAAGACGAGGGAGATCGCCGCAAGAACAAGAAGTCATCCAAGAACCTGAGCGGGCTGAGCTGCTTCGCGAGAGATGGCTTCTGCACCATGGCGCCGAGTTCGGCGGCAAGAAGAAGAGCACACGGAGCGACTCGGACTGCGAGTCCGACGACGAGGTGCGTGATGAACTTCCCGTCTTGCGCCGGGAGAATGAGAGGCTTGGCTCTTTGCTTGATAACCGTGATGACATGCTTAGAGAGGCAAAGAAAATGAGGAAAGAGCTTAGGGCTTCACTCGAGGATGCTAGGACTAGAGTGGCCGAGCTAGAGACACAAGTGCTTGATAGCAAGCTTGAGATTGATTCGCTTAAGGCTAGCCCCGTTGTTTCGGACGAGAATGATTGTGCCGATTGCTCCATATTCCTTGCCGATCTTGCTTTGTTTAAGGAGAAGCATGCCTCCAAGTGTGAGGAACTAGATGTGCTTAGGGTTGAAGTGGTCGAGCTTAAGTCTAGACTCGCTTTGCTAGGTGCTTGCACTTCTTGCCCCGTTTTGCATGCTAAGATTGATGAGATGCATGCTTACACTAGTTCGCTTGACGCTAAATTGAAGGAACCCATGCCTACATCATGCTCTACCCGTGAAATGCATGCATTGAAAAATTTGGAACTTGCACATTATGTTGATCGTTTGCAGGATGAGAATGATGACCTGAGGAAGTTGATGGGTTGGTTGTCTGGCCATGAGCCTCAGTTGAGGATGATGATTGAGGCCTTTAAGAGGCAAGACGGTGAGGGACTTGGGG
Organism: Cenchrus americanus; assembly: GCA_947561735.1. Classification (NCBI taxonomy): domain Eukaryota; kingdom Viridiplantae; phylum Streptophyta; class Magnoliopsida; order Poales; family Poaceae; genus Cenchrus; species Cenchrus americanus. The sequence continues at coordinate 21,690,128 of OX387241.1, read as the reverse complement.
CAAACAAGGTTGGTGAAGGAAGTGGAGAGAATTTCCGGAGCCACCAAAAACCCACCACAAAAATGATTTCCCTCCAAAACCCAACCATCTTAGGAACCGACTAGACACAACCCCGACTCCACCCATATTTCCTACACCCACAAATGATCTCCGAAAGCCTATCAAGTTTGTGAGCACTTCCGGAAAGTGTTCTTTGGGAAAGTGAGTGAGAAGGCAAGTGAGGAGAAATCGGTGGAGGAGTTGAGTGGAGAGAAACCAAGCGAGTAGCCCCAATCCAAGTCAAAACCTAAGCTTGTGAGGTTCGTTGTGGCCATTGTGGGAAAGAGGGTCACAAGGATGAGTTTTGCTTCAAGAGGAAGCGGGAAGAGAGGATGGCAAAGGAGTGGGCGAACAAGGATAGGTACAACCCTTCCCATGGTGTACCTAAGCCTCGTATGCCACCGCCGGGGGGTAAGGCCGTGGTGAGAAGTGTTCCGGCATGGGGAGATGCGAATTCCCGCGGCCCAAGGAGCGAGGTCCGGAGGGGGCGGTCGGACCGGCCCGGCTAGGCGGTCGACCGGCCCGGCCCGGAGGGGGGTGGTTAGACCGGCCGGCTAGGCGGTTGACCGCCCCCCCCCCCGGGTCCGGGGCGGAGTGGTTTTCGAGGTGGTGAGTCGAGAGGTTTCAGGTCTGGAGGTGGGTTTGCTGGTGGTTGGTCTGGAGAGGCAGCAGGTGGTCAGTTTGCTAGGCATTCTCCCCCTCGAGGTCACTACGGGGATGGGAGGAGTCGTAGCTTTGAGAAGGAGAGGAGGGACGTTCCACGGGTCGTCTTACGTGGTTTTGGTCCTCCTCCAGGCAGTGAGGGGTGGTTTCCTCGAAGTGGTTACCGAGGTGGTGTTCGTGGTGGTGGTTATGGTAGGAAAGATGGCTTGATGTGTGCTAATCCCACTTTCGAGCAAATGGCTCGGCACTGGTTTTCCTCTTTTGGTACTAACCCCAGTGCTGAGTCGTTTGTTCGCTCACGTGCTTGTTTTTGAATTTCAGGTGGGAGACTTGAAGAACATTTGGTTGATTGACTCCGGTTGCTCGAGGCATATGACCGGAGACAGGGGGTGGTTCTCAAGTCTCGTCCGTGGTGACAAAGAGGTACATCACCTTTAGGGACAATGGGCGTGGGCGTGTGCTTTCGAAGGTGAGATAAAATTGAGTGACAAGATCACTCGAGGCGTGTTGCTCTTGTTCAATCACCGGGGTACAATTTGCTTTCGTGTCCCGGTTGTTGGATGAGGGTTTTGAGGTGTTGTTTCGGCCTGGTGGTTCTCGGATTGTGGACTCTCGAGGGGACCTTGTCCGTATGGTCGTTCCCGAGGGTCAGGTGTTTCGTGCTGATTTTTCTCAGTCTTCGGGTGTGGAGCGTTGTTTCTTGGCTGGTTCTTCGAGTGAGTTGTGGAAGTGGCATAGGAAGTTGGGTCACTTGAGCTTTGACCTTTTGTCTCGCTTGAGTAAACTCAATTTGGTCCGAGGATTGCCACGGTTGAGGCTTGAGAAAGAGTTGGTTTGTGCTCCGTGTAGGCATGCCAAGATGGTAGCCTCTTCTCACCCGCCTCTCACCGATGTGATGACTGAGCGTCCATGCGAGCCGCTCCATATGGATCTTGTTGGCCCGGCTCGTGTGCGATCGCGGGTGGGAAGTGGTATGTCCTTGTTGTGGTGGACGACTATTCTCGGTATGCGTGGGTGTTCTTTCTCGAGGAGAAGGGGGAGACGTTTGGTTTTGTTCGAGATCTAGTCTTGAGGTTGAGGAACGAGAGGCACGGAGATGCCATACGAGCTATCGTCGTGATAATGGCTCGGAATTCGGGAACTCTCGTTTTGAAACCTTTTGCCATGACTTGGGTCTTGAGCACCCGTTTTCGAGTCCGTATACGCCTCCCCGTAATGGTGTTGTGGAAAGGAAGAACGAACCTTTTGCGAGATGGCTCGGACGATGCTTGATGAGCATAGGACTCCGAGGAGGTATTGGGCCGAGGCGGTGAATACCGCGTGCTATGTGTCGAACGAGGATATACCTCAAAGTGCACAAGAAGAAGACATGCTATGAGTTGATGCATGGTCGCACACCCAAGGTGAGTCACTTCCATGTCTTTGGTTGCAAGTGTTTCATTCGAAGAAAGGCGTAAGTTGGATAAGTTTGAGGCTAGGTCTGTCGATGGCATTTTCTTTGGTTATGCATCTCATTCTAGAGCATATCGTGTGCTCAATCTTGAAACTAACCAAATCGTGGAGACTTGTGAGGTAACCTTCGACGAGACAGAGCCACATTGTCAGCTTGTCTTTGAGTGTGCAGGTGATGATGAGCTTGGCGAGGAGATCTTTCAGGAGGAGGAGCATGAACATGGTGATGATGAGGATGGCGGTGCGGTGCCCTCGGCTGAACATGTACCCACTACTTCGACTACGATGATGGATGGACCCTCTGCTACACCTACGACGACAAATCAAGAACGAGGAGAAGCTGATGTTGAGGGGGAGGTAGCTTCAAGGCGAGAACCTCCCCGGCGAGTTCAAGTGGATCACCCAGCTTCGAGGATCATCGGCGACATGAATGAACACACTACACGGTCGAGGGTTCGGAACAACTCTCATTTCGCTCATGCTGCATTTGTTGCTTCTTTCGAGCCCAAAGACATTGGACACGCACTATCTGATCACAATTGGGTTAACTCGATGCATGAGGAGTTGGAGAACTTTGAGAGGAATCAGGTGTGGGAGTTGGTTGACCCTCCCCCAGGGTGTAAGCCGATTGGTACAAAGTGGGTGTGGAAAAACAAAGAAGGAGAGAAGGGTGAGGTTGTGAGGAACAAGTCGAGACTTGTTGCTCAGGGGTTCAGTCAGAAGGAGGGGATCGACTACGAGGAGACCTTTGCTCCCGTAGCCCGTTTGGAGGCGATTAGAATCCTTCTAGCCTTTTTCGTGGCTAAAGGGTTCAAGTTGCACCAAATGGATGTGAAGAGTGCTTTTCGAATGTCGTGCTTGGAGGAAGAAGTGTATGTGAGGCGACCTCGGGGGTTTGAGAGTGAGAAGTACCCCCACCGGGTGTACAAGTTGAGGAAGGCGCCGTATGGGTTGAAGCGGGCGCCTAGAGCTTGGTATGGCGAGGTTGAGGGGGTTCTTGTTTGAGAGAGGTTTTGAGATGGGGAAGGTCGATCGGACCTTGTTTTTGCGAGGCGGGGGCGGAGATATCCCGATTGTGCGGGTGTACGTGGATGATATTGTCTTTGGTGGCTCGTCTAACTCTCTTGTTGCAAGGTTTGCGAGATGATATGAGCGGGGAATTTGAGATGAGCATGATGGGCGAGTTGCGGTTCTTCCTTGGGCTACAAATCAAGCAATCAAACAAAGGAACATTTGTGCACCGGGCTAAGTACACCAAGGACATTATGCGAAGTTCAAGATGGAGGACTCCAAGGCTATGACGACGCCGATGAGTACAACTACGGCTCTTGATGCGGACGAGGAAGGTGAGCACGTGGACCGGAAGGAGTACCGGAGCATGATCGGGTCACTCCTCTACTTGACGCCGACGAGGCCGGACATACGAGTTCTCGGTATGTCTGTGCGCTCGTTTTCAAGCGTCTCCGAGGACTTCGCATCGGCAAGCGGTGAAGTGAATTTTCAGGTACTTGTGTCACACTCCCGACTTCGGCCTTTGGTACTCCGGGTCCTCTTCTTTGGCGCTTCATGGTTTTTCGAATGCGGATTTCGCCGGGTGTTGGTTGGATAGGAAGTCCACTTCTGGGACTTGCCAGTTTTTGGGTTCTTCTTTGGTGTCTTGGTCTTCCCGCAAGCAGTCGAGTGTTGCTCAATCCACGACCGAGGCCGAGTATGTTGCCGCTGCTAGTTGTTGCTCTCAGCTCCTTTGGATCACCTACACCATGAGTGACTTTGGTGAGGAGTATACCCATGTCCCACTTCAATGTGATAGCACCAGTGCCATAAGCGTTGCAAAGAACCCAGTGCTCCATTCCAAAACTAAACACATAGAAGTGAGGTATCATTTCCTGAGAGACAACGTTGAGAAAGGAAAGATAGCGTTGATCCATGTACCCACACATGACCAACTAGCCGATATTTTCACCAAACCCCTAGATCAAGCAACTTTCACTCGTTTGCGGGGGGAACTTGGTGTGTGTTTGATTTCTTGAGTTGGGTGTGTGGGAGCTCTCTTTTGCCGGTGGTGTCGAGCCCGTTTTGCCTCCCCTCGAGGAGCCGGTGGTAGCATATGTATAGCTTTCCTTTGTGCATTTCGCATAGCATTTGTAGCATGATGTATAGGCATCCTTGTATCTTAGATTGCATGCATTTTGTATCATATGCATTGGTTAGGAAAAGCTTCTCTTATATACATTGTTCACCATGGAATGAGATATATGTCTTTGTGAGCTTGTTTGGTATGCTACGGTTAGTTTGGCTTAGCTCTTGATGATCTTGATGAATAATCCATGGTTGATAGCTATGCTTTTGAAAAATGTCACATGTATGCTCTCTCATGTGTAAATGCCTTTACATGCTCTTGACATGTTTTTGTGGCCTTGCTATGCTTAATTTGTGGTTGGATGGCTAGTTTATTGATCATATGGGGCCAAAGGCTCATTTGCCATCATGAATGTTTAGCCCTCTTGATTTATCTTGTGGAGGAGCATAAGTTCCTTTTTGTCGCAAAGACATTTCATGTACCATTTACAAATCTGAAAATGAAATGAAAAATGCTTGGAAAATATGCTCCCATGTCATATGTGCTGAATTTAATTTGCTTTGGGTGCTAAACCGTTGTATGATGCCTACCAATGAGAAGTCTCATAAATAGAAGTAGGCGCATGGCTCGGTGGCTTTGACATGACATGAGGTGCTTGTGGGTGTTTGTGATGGTCTTATGATTAGAATGGCTGTCCTAGCATGAAGTTTGTGTGGCTTTGCCATTTTGATATGCTTTGATCATGTTTAGGACTTTGCTCATGAGAGGCAAGTTTTTCGCAAAATTGCCAAAGTCCATCTTAGCTTCGTCCAATGGTTGTGAAACTTGGTGATCATGTAGTTGAGATCGATACGAAGCCGTAGAGTATCTAACTTGCTCATTTGGACATGTGTAGCATTCTTTGTTGAATTTTGTATATTTGAGAAGCTCTAGGTTGAAAGTTTTGCATTTTTGGCTTGATTCATGCATTGCCAACGGGGGGGAGAAGTTTGAGCTTGAAATGGCTTAATGGACGCATTTAGAAGGTTTTTAGGTGGTTTCGAGCCATTTACGGGTCTCGTTGTACACCGGTCTGACTGGTGAAGAGCACCGGTCTGACCGGTGTGAGTGCTGGTCCTGTACACATGTTAGGCACCGGTCTGACCGGTGGTGATGACCAGTCTGACCGGTGTGAGCTGAAATTGCTGCAGCTGCCCTATTTTCAGCTGGTTTGCATGCATTTGTCCAGGAGGAGGTGCATTGGTGCAGGGGGAGCTCTTTGTGGTTGTTCGAGCTTTGCTTTGGTGGCTTGTCTCTTTGCTTGAGCTTTTCTGTCTCGGATGTGTCGAGCCGTTGCCCTTGCCAAAGGGGTCCGAGATTTGTCTTCTTCAAGTGATCTTGCTCTTTGCCTTTGTTTGGCTTTCGATCGCTTGTTGGAGTTTCTTTTTGTTCGTTTCTTTTCTTTTTCTTTTCTCTCTTGTTACTTTCGTGTGGGTGTTGTCAATGCACTCATCAAGGGGGGAGATTGAGGACCATCGTGGTTCGAGGACCGGTGGATGGTCGCTTCCTTGTGTGATGAGTGATTGACAACGTTGTGTGGACCGATTCTTGGCTAAGTATTGCGGGTGCAAGTTGCGGCTTGACCGGTGTTGGTGCGGGTGAAGAACAAGCGCGAAAGGTCGTCGCGGTGAGGCCTCCGGGTCGTCGGGATCGCATGGCTTGCGTCGAGGCTACGCGAGGTGCGGTCGCCGGGCATCCGTCCGATGGTGAAGACATCAAGAATTCCAAATCCGCCCTTGAGGGCTTGTATCCCTAGTTGTTAGAGAAGGGCATTTTAGACATTCGGTTGCCTGCATATAACCCAAGAGGTGAGGGGATGGCAGCCAACTCTTGGAACCCTAGCTCATTAGTTTTCCTATTTTCCACCTATTTTCCTTAGGTTTTCTCTAGGACTAGCAAGAGAGCTTCGCGGAGAGATCTTGTAGAGAGGGATGGATGATCGGGCGGCTTGCTAGACCTTGTACGAACCTTTGTTTCATGTATAGATGATTCGGCGTGGTTCCTCAAGGTTTGGATGTGTTTTCCCGGTTGTTCTTGGTGGTGATTTTCGGAGCCCTCTCTCGGTGTTTTCTTTGGGTTGTTTTCGGGACTTTTCTCTTGGGGATTTGATGGGGGAAATTTGTGGGAACCCTTCATGGTTCTTTGGGCCGTGATTCCCATCCCAAATCCGTGAGAAAAGGTGCTCGATTTTGGGGTTTCTTGAGTTCTTGGGTTGGAAGTGCTTTCGGCGGGATTTCTTCGATTCCTCCTTTTTGGACAAGATTTGGTGGGATTAAACTTGGCTATGGACTCCTCATGAGGTGTTCCTGATATCCCCAAAGTCTTGTTCAAGTCCGTGGAGCGATTCGGGAGATCGAGATTTGGATTTGGGGGAGTTGACCCGCGGGTGCTTTGTTCACCCCGAGCCGCCCAGCTACACCGGTCGACCGGTGCTCCGACCGGTCCGACCGGTGCAAAGCCCCGTGGGATTTTGCTCGGGTGAACGTCTTGGTGTGTTCGTTGTTGTCCCGTGTTGCCGCTTGTTTCGAGTTTGGGTCCGTTTGGTGGTCGGTTGGCCTGTTTGGTGCCTTGGGGCCTTTCAGGCCGCCATCGGTCTGACCGGTGTGTCTCACCGGTCTGGCCGGTGTAGAGCCACTTAGTGGAAGTTGCTCAGTTTCACCAGCAGGGACCGGTCTAACCGGTGGTGCTCACCGGTCTGACCGGTGTGGTTCTGTAGGCTCGAGGTTTGGTTTTTCCGCTGCGTTTCTCGGGTCGGAAGGTGGTGTGTTGGTTCCTAGTTACAGTGGCACTCCAGTGGCTACGTGGGCTTGACCAACCTTGGTAGTGAGTCGGAGACGTGTGTTGGAAGCCGTGTTCATCATGTTGGAGTTTCCATCTCCTTCGAGAAGAATTTTTATCGGCTCCCATTCACTCCCCCCCTCTCTGGTTCGCCGTATCGGTCCTTCAAATTCACAATCAAACAAAGATCCAACTCAAACATGTTTGCAACCAACATTCATTATTACAAGCAATACGTCCACGCAGGAACGATCTAACGGAAAAGTAAATGGTAAAGGCAAGTATGCTAGGATCCTAGTCCAGATGAGTAGTAGCTTCAGCAGTGCCGTAACGGAGTCTCTTGCGCGGAGGGGAGGCTGTGGTATGATATGGCACAACTTCTTGAGGGAGTCGCTGTCCCGCCAGCTGTGCTTCCAAACGTGCAATCTTCGCCTGGGCAGCTTGCAACTCTTCGTGGTACCTGTCCATCTCAGTAGTTGCTCCCTCCAAATCAGTGTTCAAGGCAGCAGTCACACGTGCCAGGATATCGATACGATCATCACCTCCAGCTGGCACTACAGTCTCCTCTGTGCCACTCGCACGACGAGGCACATGGCGATACTCCGAGTTGAATAGCCGTGTCCGCTTCGCATTCAGATTGACCAGAGTGCCCTCCTCGCTGCATCGTTCACTGCAGCATCATCCGTGGAGAAATGGGCTGTGCTGCGGTGAGATGAGCGGTACCTCCAGCCATCTGCATCATTCAAAGGCATCCGTATGTAGACTCTGCTGGTATAGTAATCTCTCATCCCTGGTTCGCTGAAGTGTTTCGTCACGTAGAGGGGCTTCATGGTATAACCGAGTCTTTGTGAGAACTTCCCGCGAAGAATGCAAACCGCCCGTTCTCATCTTCGGTGGAATGTTTATGATACACCGCCTCATGATAGCGAAGATCTTCATCCTCCTCTTCCTCCGAGTTTCCATTAGCATTGTTACCTCCTTCATCATCTCCACTTGTCATCACTAGAATCGTCGGGTCACCACCTTCACCATCGGGCGCGGGATCAACATGTGCAGGGGGTGCCTCATCATTTGCCACAGGTGCTGGTGGAATCACAATGTCCCCATCAGCGTCTGCCTCCAGCACGGTGCCATCGTACAACTGCAGCTGCTCCAATGGCTCCTCCTCCATCTCAACCTCCTCAAGATCTTCTTCTTCTGGTTCCGGCTGAACCTCCTCTGGGTTTTCCTCCATTTCAGCCTCTGGCTGAAACTCCTCTGGTTCCTCCTCAACATCCTCTAGACGATGGCGAGGAGCCAGCTGTCCAGTGGGAATGCGCCCACCAGTGCTCTTGCGGGGGGTCATGTATGTCCTGGCCATCTATCAAAGCAAAACTGATCTCAGACTACAGAATAAATCAAAATGACAGAGTTTAAATGATAAACAAGATTAAATTAGATTTTTTAATACGTAAATAAGATGATTTGAAGCATGATAAGGTTTTCTAGAACATGAATCCTTAATTTCATCCATTTCTAACTAAGGCTGCGACCTACAGTCATCACGGCTCTGGTACCACTTTGTCACACCCGATTTTACAAGGAAAACCGAATGCATCTCACATGTGCGCCAGGATCAATTTACACACACATGACAGACAAAACGAGTGTAATACCATTGCAGTAACAAAACGTACGAGAGTTAAACGGATACAATATTTATTATTACACTCAGAGGGGTGGACTCAAAGGTCCAAACACAAACGATAACTAAACGATGAGCAGCTCTATCTTTGACTTCCACAGGCATGATGACTGGGGGTTCCGCATGCCCTAGAACTCCTCGTAGTCGCTCCAGTACTCGTCCTCGCCTCCGATGTTCTCCTCTGAACAGCTGTAAGCAAGGGTGAGCACACTTATGGTTGGTGCTCAGCAAGTGGGGGAAACAATGCAAGGCTATCAAGGATAGGCTATGGTTCACAGCGGTAAGCATTTTACAAGTTGGTCAAGTTTTATTAGCCAGCACCTAATTACTAGGTGTAAGTGTATACCAACCCACTTATCATTAAAAGAAACCTCAAACCAAACCCACAAACCCTCGATTTACATTTATCTTCAAGTTTATTAATCATGTGAGGGTCCAAGCCGCCCTTGACAGGTGAGCACGGCCGATCGATCGGTTTTACACTCTGCAGAGGTTGTACACTTTACCCACAGTTCGTGTTCCCCATTTTGCCGGGTTAGCTAGACCCTTAAACACTTCCAAGGTGAGTGGCTAGGGGTCCACTACGAAGCATTTACAAAGGAAAGAAGAGAAACCAACGAGCCCGCAACGATTCTGACGGCGGAGCGGACCATAACCCTCCCTAATGGTCAGCACCTTAGCCAAGGCTGCTACCCCAAAAGGACCGGCTATACCCCTTCAACTCCGGCCCCCTGTGCCCCTCTCGGAAAAGAGCTATCAGCTAACCCACTCTCCTAATTATTTGGCCTAGCCAGAGCCATGTGGACTGTGGTTGTACGGTTGTCTTGGGTGGTTCTCCATGTTCCGTTTATATTTCAAGTTATCTTGTCTTAAGCATAAACGTATTACATAAACAGAACTGAGATATATATCATAAACAAAGCATAACCATACCCATGTAAAGCAAACTAAGCATTTATCTACCCAAGCATTTGTTAAACAGGGTTGATCAAGGTAATGAGGTGAAATATCTAGTCAAGTCCTTAACTAGGTGTTTGCCCATCAAGTTTATGCATAACAACAGGAATAGTAAACTTTGTTTTAACATGCGGTGACATAGGTTCGGAAAGATAATGCGGGGGGGAAAGCCACTTGTCTTCCTCTACAAGTTGGGTAAAGTCTTCTTCGAAAACAGGCTCTTCCTGATCGCCTCCGATGGGGAGCTCGGACGAAACGAGCACGATATCTACGAGTCAAACATGAACAACAAACAATAAATAAACAGTACAACAAACAGCAACAAAACTAGTAAACTTGCTGTTTAAAAGATTCTACTCGTCGAGACGATCATTTCGGTATATAAAACGCTAAATTCGGAGTTAAAACGAGAAAGATATGATTAAAACAAGATACAGGGACCTATCTACAGTAAAACTAAATTTACAGAACCTTTTATAAATAAAACCAGGGGCTAAAACATAATTTCATATAAAAACTAAAGGGTTAAGGTGCTAAAACACAAGAAAAGGGCCTCTGGTGGAATTATACAAGGTAGACAGGGGCTAGTTTACAAGTTTCAGGACCTAACTGCAAGAATTTTACTAGGTGGGAGGACCGGCATGCAAAACTGTGAAAACTCGGGGGCTCTTAAAAGAAAACGCCAAGGTGGCACCGTGGATCTTGGATCCAACGGCTGCCGATGCGCGCGTGTGCCGTGGACCGCGCCGTGAGCTCGGCTCACGGGTCCACAGTGGACCGCCCACTCAAAACGAAGGGGTACGCGATCCGTGCCGTCCATGCAAGATCCTAGGGCCCTGGACGCGTGCGTGCGGGATGCGGCGGCGATGTCGCCGGGAGACGGGGGCGGCGTGGCGGTGCCTCGCCGGAGGTCCGCCGGCGCACCCTATCTTGTCGCTCGGGGTGCCATTTCGCGCGCGCGTGGGCTCTACTCATGGCCGGGGAGCACGCGAGCAAGCCTAGGGGGTCGGGGGGGGATGGTGCGGGCATCCACGGCGGCCGCGCGGAAGAGGGCGGATCGGCCTCGCCGGCGAGCCCGTGGGGCGGCTTAAACGTGCAAGGAAGGGAAATACGGGCGGGGGAAACCTTGCTCACCACGTCACGAAGCGTCGGGCGAGCTCACGGGCGAAGGGGAAGCGGCAGCGAAGGGGTTCGACGGCGGCGGCGGCTCGGGTGGCACTCCGGCAGGCGGGGACCCTAGCTCCAAGCGTCGCGCGATCCTGGTGACGGCTTTCCCTGGACAACAAGCGTCACGTGAGGCAAACAATTGCGTCCGGGGAAGAAAAGGATAAGGCAGCGATGCACTTCACCGTCGGCGTCCGGCGGCGGGATGAAGCAGTGGCGGCGGCGCCGGGGAAATTGGGCTCGAGCGCGTGCGTTGGCGTGCTGCGGTTGCAAAGGGAAGGGCAGAAGCTTGAGTGCGAGCTTATATAGGGCCAGAGGGAGGAAGGCGAGGGGAGGTGGGCGGACTCCGAGCGGCGGCGCTTGCCATTGATGGCCGCGGCCATCACGGCTCGGTGCTAAAGGAAAGGTAACGGCTCCAATTGATCGCGGGGAAGGTTAATTGCCTTAATTGCCCGGTTTGGTGAGGGGGGAAGGAAGGGAAGTGGCGGGGCGCGGCGGGAATCGAGCGGCGGCGTCGGGTCGGGTGGCAGCGAGGTGGGGAAGAAGAAAGGAAGGGGAGGGGGAGAGGCTGACAGGTGGGGCCCTGGTGTCGGTGTCCGCGGAGAAAAAGAAAAGGAGGGCGGTTAGGTGGGCTGCTGCGGGAAGGTTTGGTGGGCCGGCAGGCCAGGCTGGGCCAAAAGGTGAGAAGGTAAGCTTTTCTCTTTTTTTCTTTTCTTTTTCAAACTCTTTTTTTTAAAACAAACTTTTCTTTTCAAATTCAAACCAAATTCTTTCAAACTTTTTCTCAAAATTTTATAAACTTTTTAGAAGCCACACAAGCAACCAAAAACCATGCAAAGCCAACTGATGATGCACAATCACTTGTTGTCTCTATATTAATTAAATTATGTTTAATATTTTAGAGCTCAATTTTAAATGGCAAATTTAAATTTTAAAACCTTAAGGCTAATTAACAGTTGCTAAGTAATTTTTAGTGATGGGTAGGCCAAAAATTGGCATCAAGTCCAGTTGCAGTCAACTTGTCTTCTGGCCATTTGGTTTGTGTCCTTAACCCGCGGGATCGAGTACTGCTCGCAGCAGTCTGTGCTGAGTGACCTTGTGAAAAAAGGTTCACCGACGATGGGCTGTAATGATGCACTGGAGGTAGAGGAGTTTGTTGTTGAAGGAGACTGCATAGATGATATATCAGGTTTGTCGGTAGAGCGACATAAGCAAGACTGAAAATCTAAACTTAATTCTTATTAGATAAATTCGTTTTCTCTAACAGGCAAAATAGTTGATACAGTCAATCAGCATAGACATACACAGTTCATATTTTACTTAATTAGCATACAGGGATAGGTGCTAACCATTTTGACAGGGACACAACAATATGCTTATATATCAAAGCAGAGAATAAATTCCTTCAACTGGTTCCTTGTCCAACTTAAGCAGCGATGGATTGTGTGTTCCATATGTACATGCAACAGGAGGATAAAGCAATGGTCGTGACATTATATATGACAGTAGTGAAACAACACTCACAACACATCATGACACCAACAATAACAATATATATGACAGTATGAAACAATTAACACTCACAACAAAGCATAAGACAGTCTAGTTATCACTACCTTATAAACCACTGTGATGCAATGCCCACTGACTTTATGTGGCCATCAAAATTAAAGTATGCTAACAGGTCCAAAGCATAAGTGTCGATCTGGTACATTCAAAGCATAGCAGAATTAAAGTATGCTAACATCCTTTATGCTTTTCATGAATTTACAGTGCAAAAATTATAGCACCAGGAACATGAAAATGAATTTTCAACATTTCATATAACTTCAGATGTTAGCAAAAATTTATTCAAAACAGACTTGGAGCAACAAAATTCATCCATCAAATCCACAGTCAATCAATTGAAGATGAACTATTAAGGCATGTCTCCCTAATCCACCTTGACATGAATATATAGCAGATTGGGTGGATTACATTATAAACCACTGCGATGCAATTCCCAAAGACATTATGTGGCCATCGGAATTAAAGTATGCTAACAGGTCCAAAGCATAACTGTCGATCTGAGCATAGCAGAATTAAAGTATATGCTAACGAGTCCAAAGCATAGCGTTGATGCGGTACATTAGCGAGAATTAAAGTATGCTAACATCCTCGATGCTTTTCATGAATTTACAGTGCAAAAATTGTAGCACCAGGAACATGAAAATGAATTTCAACATTTCATATAACTACAACTGTTAGCAACAATTTATTCACACAGACTTGGGGCAACAAAATCCATCAATCAAAACCACAGTCAATCAATTAAAGATGAACTATCTAGGCATGTCTCTCTAATTAATCCACATTGATATGAATATATAGCAGATCGATTTTGGTGGCCGACGAGAGAGAGGGCGTTGGGGGTTCAAGCAGGACTAACCTCTGTCGCGAATGAAGTAGTTGTTCTCATGATGGTCGAAAGGGCCGGATCCACGGCGGCTCGTAGCCTGAGGCAGCCGGCCGGCTCGTCGTCGTGGCCGAAGACGACGTCGACGGATCCGCGTCAACCGTCTTTAGGTTGGCCGGACGTACGTCCGCACGCCAGTAACTCGTCACCGTCATCACGCAGGGAGCGGTGGGGCTGGAGAAGAGCAGGGCTGCGGCGGGGAGAGGGCGACGAAGGCGAGTGGGGCGACTGGCAGCGGCGGTGGGGAGAATGCGGGCGTTGTGGATCTGTCTAGCGAGGAGCCGAATATGAACGACGCGTGTAACTGTGTTTAATGAAACTACTGGCATGCCCTTGACGGCTTTGTGCAGCAATTGGAATTTCATGGGCACTATAGTAAATATAGGTGGGAAATTTTGAGCAGCCCACGCACGGTTCGCCTGCTAACACTGATGAGTGGGCCAGTGTCATGGGCGACAATGGTTAGTGAACCCGGATCGCCTTTGTTGGGAGTAGGGTCAGCAGTTATCTTTTTTATATTGGCTGCTGACGCTGAAGTGTGGGCCTGTTACATTTTTTGGGAATGAAACTTGCTTCCCTGATTTATTAGAGCCCATTAAACAGCACCTAAAAATCATAAAAATATGAACAATTCATATTTGCATTTAGTATTTGAATAAAATATCAACAGTCACACTTGTGTGCCCAAGATTCTTAGAATCCCTTTTTACATCCCATGTTAATGATGTAATAATTCTACTAACATATAGTGTGCTCTAGAAAATCTACAAATTGACATGCCAACATAATTTGGGTACCTAGACTTGTCTTCAAAATTTCAAATAGTTTCAATGAAGGAATTATATACTTGTGTACAAATGTCTACATCTCTCACATAGTTTCCTAGAATGTTTGCTTGAACATTGAAGTTTTCCACACTTTGCAACATGTTCGAACTCATATGCATTAGAAAATGTAACAAAACCTTGTGTTCACCTTAAGCTTACGAAATGTAAAGTTCCATCACTAATGGTTGTGTAAAACAAATATTATTTGTATGTTGTACTTACAAAGAACAAAATAAGGCATATAAACATCACTCAACAAACGGAATGTACACTAAACAATGAAATTAATGAATAGATGGTGATTTTAGAAAAATTTAGAAAAAAGTATCAAATTTGGACTAAAAATGACGAACAAATACTTGTTACAACATTTGGTTGCGGATTAAAAGGAGAAATGGGAACTGTTCTTCATTTGAATAGAACTGGCACCCACAGTCATTTGAATAGAACAAAGGAGGAAGCAGAGGGCACCGCCGTCGTCGACATCCTGATAAAATCAAATACGCATTTAGTAATATCTAATAATTTACATTCAAGATAGATCAAGTTCGCATTGATGCTTGCGCCTACATCCCGATGTTCATCCTGATGATGGTGTACTCCACGGTGGAGCGGAATTTACAAGTCCAGAGGTCGAACTCATAACGGATGTGACACTCGACGCTGCAGTAGTGGATGATCTCTTTGGTATCTGGCCCGTAACGCCTACATCCCGCTTCCCAAATGCAGATGTGGGGATTCTGGACAGGCAGCAACGGAATGTCGTCGTCGTCGTCGCCATCATCAAGCCAGTACAACCACGCCATGTTGTCGAGATCCTGCTTGACGAGGTAGCGCAGCCGCCGTAGGTTGTGGTTCTTCCACTGTTTTTAGGGGGCGACGGGCCGCCGCTGATTTCCTGGAGTAGTGCCATGGCTTCGGGGTCCGCCGGGTAGCAACGGTACTTCAGCATCGCTAAAAAGTACTTGGCACCGGAGTCTTCAGCAGCGGCGGCATCTCCGATGAGCTTTAGACCCTTATCAGGGTTTCGCCGCCTCATCAACCTCACCGTCCCCTCGAAGCACAATGCCTTCGGGTGATTGGCCTCGCTGAAGCACCGCTCAAAGCACGACCTGACGTAGCGATTCTTGCACGCCTCACGAAGATCACGCAGCGACACGTGCAGTAGTACCTCATCAGAGTTGCAGATGCGCTGGAAGGTGACGCAGATTTTATTGCGAAGGTTTAGAAAATGGAAAACGGCCACATCCTTGATGGAGTGGATGATGATCTTGGTGAGAAGTTCATCTGGCGGTAGCAGCATCAAGCACACCGTGGCGGCCATCAAGGAGAATGGACGAAATAGCATAGCGACGGGGTTTGGAATTTGAAGGGTGACGAGGGTTGAAGTTGGCGGCGACGAGGGATGAAAGTTGGCAAGGAGGATTGAAGTTGAAGAGGGATGAAGTTGGCGACGAGGATTGAAGTTGAAGGAGGTGACGAGCTCGAGGGTTGAAGGTTGAAGATGGCGCCTCGGCCATGTCGTAATAAAACAATAAATGGAAATTGAAAAGGCGCCACAGTTTGGCTGCTGCCGTTGACAAGTGGGCCCGACATCATTGCCCCGCCCCTTCTCCTTCCTGCGTAAGTGAAAGGCGACGCGTGGCTTCGCGCCCGAGACGGAGCCCGATGAGCAATCGACTGGCACGTACTGGCAGTAATGGAGTAGTGGGTGGGGGCAGAGGTGCTGATGGTTCTGCGTCTTGTCAATATACTCCCTCGCCCAGTCGCCCTCCCCTGCTTTCTCCCCTGCTTCTTCCATAAGCTTATCAATTTTTCTACACTTCTTCTTCCTCCTCGCGATTGACCACTACAAATCTTCGGTCACCGAGAGAAGGAGGAGATGGCGTCGAGGAGCCCACCTCCGTTGAAGCGGGGACGAAGGGAGGACGACGATGACGAAAGCCGCAGTCGGAAAAAGTTGGAGAAGGGGAAGGAGCCGGAGACCAAGGACGTCGACGAGGAACCGCTCTTCGACGACAATAAGTTCGCCGCCGAGCTGCTCAGGAGCGCCTTCAGAAAGCTTCAAGGTGTTGGCGAGGCCTTCGACATCAAGGTGCATCATGATGTGTACAAGGACCCGACCTTGAAGGGTCTCGCCTTCAGGATCCACGGGTTGGCTGAGAAGCTCGAGAACCTCCCCGTGGGTCAAGCGGGCTGCCCACCGCCACTTCTTCTTCGACGACGGCGGCTCCGACGGCGACGACGGCAGCCACAGCGATAGCGGCGGCGATGACGGCAGCCACTGCGGCGACGGCGGGACTCCGACTAATTGATAGACTCCTCTACCCATTAGTAACAATAATGTCTGTGTGCTTTTGTGTCTTCGTCCGATTCTTGGACATGAACTGCTTAGTTTGTCTGTCGATCATGAACTGCTTAGTTAATTAGCTTGGTTGTTAGATTTTGTATGTCATGAACTCGATCTAATATACGCGAGTAGATCAAACCGCGTTGTGATGAACTGTGTTCTGTTATGATTAACTGGAGATCTGTTGTGATGAATTAGATGTTATTAGAGTAGTCATTGCCGATGCAGGTTAGCCTGCTGACACTGACGCTAACGCGTGGGCCAGTGTCATTGGCGACGATGGTTAGTGAACCCGGATCGCATTTGTTGGCAATTCGGTTTGAGCGGGCAGGCAACAATTATCTTTTTTATATTGACTGCTGACGTTGACGCGTGGGTCTGTCACAATTTTTTGGAATAAAACTTTCTTCCCTGAATTATTAGAGCCCATAAAACAGCACCTAAAAATCATAAAAATATGAACAATTCATATTTGGACATTCAGTATTTGAATACAATATCAATAGTCAAACTTGTGTGCCCAAAATTCATATATTTTGTTTTTACACCCCATGGTAATTATATAATAATTCTAATAACATCAAATTTGCTCTAAAAATCTACAAATTGACTTGGCAACATAATTGGGTACCTAAACTTGTCTTCGAAATTTCAAGTGGTATCGATGAAGGAATAATATACTTGTGCACAAATGTCTTCATCTCTCACATAGTTTCCTAGAATGTTTGCTTGAACATTGAAGTTTTCCACACTTTGCAACATGTTCGAACTCATATGCATTTGAAAACATAACAAAACCTTGTGTTCACCTTAAGCTTACGAAATGTAAAGTTCCATCACTAATGGTTGTGTAAAACAAATATTATTTGTATGTTGTACTTACAAAGAACAAAATAAGGCATATAAACATCACTCAACAAACGGAATGTACACTAAACAATGAAATTAATGAATAGATGGTGATTTTAGAAAAAAATAGAAAAAAGTATCAAATTTGGACTAATAACAACGAAGAAATACTTGTTACAACATTTGATTGCAGATTAAAAGGAGAAATGGGAACTGTTCTTCCTTTGAATAGAACTGGGCCCCACAGTCATTAGCGACGCGGGGCTGATAACCCGCGTTGGATTTGCTGCTCTCCCAAAAATTTACACAGATAATTCGAGCATCATACAAAAGCTAATATACTACTGATTTCCTATTCTCTGTGCGAACTTCACCATTTCGTAGCGCAGCCTACAGTCTTCGCTGCAAAACAGAGAAATTTGAAGCCATCCTTTTTCCACACCACAGCTGCCGCTGGTGCCTGCGCACGGCTGATCGCCGCGCACCTGTGCCGGAGGCGGCAGCGGTTCACCCCAAATGTGCCAAGTCGAGTAGTGGAGCGCACGCACGGCCTTCTCACGCAAAGGTAGACAACCCTCGTTGCTCAGCCATCTCGACGACGTCGTACTTCCGCCGCCCGCGACCCGCCTCATGTACCCCTTCGCGGTGTCGTTGGCGGCGGCACCGCCATTGTCTCTGTAGAGCAAGATAGCATATAGATAGGCCGCCGCATCGTGCCCACCCTCGGTGGCGCACCGGAGATCATTGTATCCCCTGTGTTCGATGAAGAAGGCTTTGATTCCGGAGAGGAAACAAGCCTCTGGATTCCCGAGACCGCTCAGCATAGCAAGGAATGCTTTATAAGCGGTGGGGTTCCACACCCAGGAAATCTCATCTTGTATCCCCTCTATCGACAAACGTCGGTTGACGTCGTCGTGGCCGCACACGCGGCGCATGGTCGAGCGAGTACCGCGTAGGCTGCGGAGGTCAGCCAAAGTCCGGTCCGAGGTCGCACCGACGCGCGCCGCAATCTCAATGTGAAGGTCTTGAGGGAGGCCCAGCAGCAGCGATGACGGCTGGTGCTGCGTGCTTCTTCCCGGCATGCTATCCATCTCCGGCCAGGAATGGTGACGATTAGGAGTAGGCAGTTGCTGTTTTCGCGGGTAGAGATGAAGGGGCAGGGGATCTAATTGTTTTGGAAGGAGAAGATACAGGAGATTTGTTTCCAAACACGGTTTAAGTGTGCAATGGAGATGACGTTTGGCTAATCCGCGTTATCATTTAATTCTCCATTAGAAACGACGTTTGGCTAATCCGCGTAGAGACGATGTTTCGTTACCCCGCGTATCATTTAATTCTACATTGGAATCACTACCTCTGCAGCTTTGCTCTCGGCCATTGACTGGCAACAGTTTCGCCATTGACCATCTTGGGAACCTCTTCCCGTTTCCTGTGCTCTTGATCTTATCCATTCCTCTCTTTTTTGGAAATGATGACTACATTGGATGTTTGGATGGAGGTGTTAGTGTTAGTTTGTAGCAAACTAACACCAAAACTAACAATTTGGAGCCAAACACATGTGTTAATTTGGAGGTGTTAAAAACTGCCACTAACAGTAACACTAACATCTACCATCCAAACACGACCATTGGAGATGATGTTTGCTGCCTCCGTGTATCATTTAATTCTACATTGGAATCACTACCTCTACAGCTCTGCTCTCAGCCATTGACTAGCAACAGTTTCCCGGCCGTTCCTGTGCTCTTGATCTTATCCCTTCCTTGTTTTTTCTATAAAAAGGCACCGACGCCTATCGGTCCTCCTCACTTCAAGTTGCTTCCTTCTTCTCTAGATCTAGATCTAGCTATATGGTTCCTTCTTCTGATAGGAGTATAATAAAGCGAGTCACTTGCTTCCTTCTTCTCTAGATCAAGATCTAGCTAGTATATGGTTCCTTCTTCTGATACAATAAAGTGAGGCACTTGCTTCCTTCTTCTCTAGATCTAGATCTAGCTAGTATATGGTTCCTTCTTCTGATACAATAAAGTGAGGCACTTGCTTCCTTCTTCTCTAGATCTAGATCTAGCTATGGCGCAAAGAATAGATCTTGTAGGGCACAAGCTTTTGCTTTTCTCTCTTCGTCCTCCTCGATCTCTCAGATGCTAGAAGAATTCTTGTAATAGGGGGTGATTGGGTTGCTCATCCCTCCAACACAGCTGCGAGAAGAATTCTTGTGACATACTTCTTCCACGTAGCCGTGTCCGGGGTAGGTAGCCCAGAACCTCCTGGCATCAGGATGAACAATTTTATCCTATGTCCAATGATCATTATTTTCAGGATGAACAATCCTTCATCCTTTGTCCAATGATCATTATTTTTCCTATGCTTTCTCCCTCCACTCGAGGAAGGCTCTTGCAAACAAAAGTGCAGGTTCAGAAAGCTTTGTGGTCTCATTGCAAGCCAGGAATCAATTCTCTAAGCCATCAACAGAGATGGAGCTTATTCAATGACCACGTGCAGCAAGATCGACGACCTGCGAGCAAGATCGATGTGTGTGTGTGATTTTGCATATCTCGTCATGAAGATATGGCCGCATTGTAACCTTGTTCTGATGTATCAATGATGACGGTAATCTGTGTGTGTGATTTTGCATATCTCGTCATGAAGATATGACCACATTGTAACCTTGTTCTGATGTATCAATGATGACTGTAATCTGTGTGTGTGTGTGATTTTGCATCTCAAGAAACATGCTTTTGTGATTATCTCTGTGCAGTACAATTTTTTGTATGATTTACCTACTCACTTGCAAAGCTTGTGATTATCTCAATAGTTTGGCAAATCAACTTGTTTCTCTCAGGATTCCTGATGTAAGTTAATTAGATCTGGATTTGGCAAGTGAAATTATGCCAGATTGTTGGAGATGAACTCTTTTTTTACTTGGCATATCTTTTTAGAAGTTGACAAAGCACAAGATTTGCCAAGGAAAATTTGGCAAACTCTTGGAGATGCTCTAATCCGTGTCTCTTTTGATGTAATCTGTTTGTGATTCGCATATCTTCTTGCCCATGACAAAAGCGACGCTGGTTCGTTAGTCCTCGTCTCTTGCCTGTAACAAAGGCGACACTGGTTCGTTAGTCCTCGTCTCTTGCCCGTAGCAATGGCAACGCAGGTTCGTTAATCCTCGTCTCTTGCCTATTACTGAACTGAAGCAGAGTATAAATAGAGTATATATAGTATCTTCGGCAGAATATATTACAAGCAGGATTCAAATTCCACTGCATCCCATATATTTCAAAAAGGATTGAAATTCCACCAATACATCGCATCCTTTATATTACAAAACGGATTCCATTTCCACCAATAGACACATCCTCCGGCATTACAAAACGGATTCAGCAGAAACCAGGCTTGCTTTTTCTTCCTTGATTTCTATATATGGATTTTTTCACTATGGTCGCTTCGGAAGTACGGTGTTTTGTTAGTTCCGAAGAGTTGGGGCTTGTATGAAGTGTCAAAGGATGGAATTTTGTCAAACTGGTTGTATTCCTCCTCCTCAACAACAACATTTTCAATCCCCACAATCCTTTTTTTCCAGGTATAACCATAGACCAGTTCTTCTTTGCAAGGTCAGGTACATAGAACACTTGCTCAACATGTTGTCTCCAGTACGAAATTATCGGCAACGGACTTTATAGCCCGTTACCAATACGGCAGCGATCAGTAACGGACTTAAGCAACTCGTTACTGATAGGGCATTGATTGGTAATGGACTTTACAAGCCCGTTACCGATAGGTTTAACATTTGTAACGGGATTTTTTAACATCCGTTACAAAGAATTTATGTAACGGGCGTTTAAGAAGCCCGTTACCATAAGTCCACATTGGTAACGGGCATTGTGGAGGCCAACCCCGGGGTCGTCCTGGCGCGCTTGTAGGTAACGGACGCCAAACAACAACTGTTATAGATGTGGGTGGATGTAATGGGCATTAAAGGCCCGTTACAAATGCTGCGTGACCTATTTGAGGTTTTCACGTAGTGTTTCAAACCTTTAATAACAATATCTTAGTATAAAATTAAAATAGTTGTCAAAAGAACCATTCTTCACTGTAAATATTAGATTTTTATTATAAATCTCATTTCTAGATAAATACTTATGAAAAGCATCTAGATAAGTAGTTATAAATAGCAATTAGAAAATTTATTAGCAATGTCTGGATCAATTAGGGGGGGTCAAAGTGCATCTAGGCCCCTAAGTGGATTTTGGTGAATTGAATGACAAAGCGATTAAAGGTCTAACATATTTGTCTAAGATTGTGAGCAGGTTTTATTTAGATATTCATGAGTTATTGTTGGAATATATATTGGTGAATGAATATTATATGGCTCACATTGGAGAAGACAAATATATGAGTGATCCTAAGGCATAGTGGCAAATATGGAAAAAGTTTATATCACCCCCTCACCTAGGGGGTTGTATTACATAACTCCCCCAACCTATGAAACGGTCTATGTCACCCCCTGAACTTTGCAAAACGGGTCAAATTACCCCCTATAACAGTTTTAAAAAATCATAGTAAATCACAGAAAAATCATAAAATGAAAAATCCAATTGTGTTAGAGTAAAAATGAGTAGATCTACACAGTGAATATATAATATTGTATGCTTTAGCATATTTTTATACAGCTACGAAGAGAAGCATGGATTTAAAGCTACACAAAAAAATGTAATAAAGCATTCCATATTATATGTTCATTGGGTAGACTTTATGGCCCTTAATTGGAAGCTTACATATTCGTTGTCAATCAAGAACAAGCATTTGAAGCGGGATTTCAAATGAAGGATAAATGTGGATGAAGCAAAGCCAAACCCAACCTGGTTTGGGTAAGTGATGAAGAGATCAACTGTGATGACTAGGGTGAGGGACTAAGCAATATTTGGGGTCGTAGCTAGGCCGCCATTAGTATTTTGCTAAGGTGAAGTTCTAGTATCTGTGGGTCTCGAAGTATCATATCGAAGCCTTAACCGAGGGAGCAATGTAACTCATCTAGTTGTTATGATTGGCAATATGGAGTGACTTGTGAATCCAAGTGTACATTCTTATGCTAGATGGAAAGATCCTAAGTCACTAGCTCAAGTATGGACGTGCTCAAGACATAGGCTAAGTTGAAAGCCCTCAAGTGGATATTGTTCAAGTATGGCAAGATTGAAGACATTCAAGCTCAAGAGGTTGTCACAGTGTTTTTATTTCACCTTGAGTATAGGTATGTCGTACTATGAAGAGGGATGCAACAGTAGCTAGTTGACTGAGTCAAAGTGCTCTTAGATAAACCTCGTGAGAAAATAGCCTTGAGAGCTTAAGAGTGTGCTAACTAACCCTCCTAACCTAACCTGAGCCACTTCATCTCTTTGGTGAAGTGTTGGAGTGAAAGAAAGGGTTTTCGGGGGTGTCTCGGGTCTGACCAGTGAGGGGCACCGGTCTGACCGGTGCCGCTAGCCCAATGGCTAGTTTTCGAACACCGGTCTGATCGGTATGGGGCACCGGTCTGACCGGTGCCGCCTGACAACTAACGGCTAGTTTTCTCCTTTGAGGGGTATAAATACCCCAAGCCTCCTACATTGGAGGTCTATTGTTCTTTGTGACTTTGCTGGGCTCCTATAAGCCATTTCTTGCGAGCCCTAAGTCTTAATGGCTCTCCCCAACCTCTCATTGTGAGATTTGTGGATTCAAGACATATGTTTTAGTTGGGTTGAGAGAGTGAGCTCAAGAGAGCCTTTGTGAGCTAACAAGAGCATTTCTCATAGCTTAAGCACTTCGATTTTGCGTCTACAAGCATTGAAGCATTTGTTACTCTTTGAAGTTTGCCTCCTAGACGGCTAGGTGTCGTCGGCTAGCTCCCAAGGTTGTGGTGAGCAGCGGGAAGTTTGTGAGGGTTGTGATCTTGCCTCTTTGTGATTGCCTTAGTGGAAAGGAGGAAAGTGGTTGAAAGAGACCCAACTTGTTGTGGGAAAGTTCCCTTACAAGCTCCTCAACGGAGACGTAGTCTTTCCTTGGTGGGAGGTGAACTTCGATAAACAAATCCTTGCATCTCTTGTGGTTTGCCTCTCTAAGTTGTTATCTAGCATATTTGATTTGCTTCCACGTCGATCTACTTGGGTGTGCTATTTGTGTGTGCATGGATCATTACCCTTCTTGTGATCATCTACCAAGGCCACTCACAAAGTTTGGTTTGTGCTAGAAGTCAAGAGAAGCTTGAAGCTGTTTTTGCAGGTTCTCTGTGGTTCACCGGTCTGACCGGCGGAGGGCAACAGTCTTACTGGTTACCCCTGCTGAGTAGAGCCAGCGACCGGTCTAACCGGTCAGCCTCACTGGTCTGACCGGTGACACCTGACAGTTCAAGTTTTTGGGGACAAAAAGTTTAAGTTGGTTGTCATGCCTATTCACCCACCATCTAGACGACATCAAGGTCCTTTCAGGGGGGCCATGGCCCTAGCCAACCCCCTGGCTACGCCACTGCTTACCGCCAACCATGTCTTCGTTTGGGGGTATCGAGCTTGATGTGGGCAATAGGTTGTACGTGCAGGTCAGGCACCCTCTTGGTGCTGGCGGCGTTCGACAGCTGAGAGCATTTGTGCTTCACCAGCACCGCTGGATCCATTGTTCTTACCTCCGACCATGTCGTTCGGGGTATGAAGCTTGGTGCAGGTGATAGGTTGTACGTGCTTTACGAGGTCTTTCACCTGGCACACAACGTGCATTTGTCGACGGTGGACATGATGATCGGGCAGCACAAGTAGGTGTACGAGAGGCAGATGGAGGTCATTAGGAGGTTCTACTACAGAGTGAACTTCCACGGCTGCAATGTAGCTCTGGCTCCATGTATCCCATCGTCCTCTAGCAGCTCGGCCTCCACTGCTTGTTCGTGTCAGGCACTGTCGTCCTCCACGCGGCCACCCCGTACTCCACCACTGTGTCAGCTCTGTCGTACGTGCCTCGATCGTATGGTATCTACATCGCAGGCACATCTTCTTTTGTTCATTCTAAATTGCACGATTTGTTGTGTTGTTATGTGTTGATACATGATATCTAATTTTATAGGGAGGCCACCGACACCGTCGGCATTGGGATCTTCAGCTTGGGCACCGCTGCCACCACCACTGATTTCCAGCATACTATTCGACCGCCTGTTTTTCAGCAGCTCGTGTTTGGTACGTCCCTAATTCTATCTCCAAGCATACTAGCTCTTCAAACG
Source organism: Cenchrus americanus (assembly GCA_947561735.1). Classification (NCBI taxonomy): domain Eukaryota; kingdom Viridiplantae; phylum Streptophyta; class Magnoliopsida; order Poales; family Poaceae; genus Cenchrus; species Cenchrus americanus. Next base: position 21,665,557 of record OX387241.1, on the reverse strand, counting down.
ATATGTGCTGACCAAATTCTATTCAATGCAGGTTTCAATGCTGCGATCTCACCTGACTCTGGAGGTGGAGATGACCAGTTTTTTGCCTCCCTCGACGAGATTTTCTTGGAGAGCACACCCCGGATGTGCTTGACCCTACGCAGTTAGGAGGAGCACCGCCTTTCGGGACCCGGGCGACGTAGGAGGAGCAGGCGGTGTTCAAGGAGGTGGTTGCGGCTGCGGAGGCAGGTTTGGCAGCGGCGGCAGGTTTGGAGGTCGAGGACACGGCGGTGGCGTCTGGATCGGGAGTAGGCTTAGCGACACCACCCCCGATTTGGACATTGCACAATGCCGCCAGCCCCACCAGATCCCCTCATGTACCCTACCCTCCAAACAAGGGCCGCGTAGAATGCAACTAGGGCCAGGAAGATGGCTAAGGGGCCACCACGACCAACGAAGCGTGACCGTATTTAGAGATTAGTTTTTAGTGATGTTTGTATAAACTATGTCATTAGTGTGTAAACTACTTTTTTATTTGAAGTCGTCTTGGGGCTAAAAAAGATATATTGTCCGGATCTCAGCTTTCGGTATCCAGATCTGGACAGTATATCAATTATTTGAGCTCCAATATGATTTCAAATGAAAAAGGTTTTAATTACAAAGTTGTAGATCTCATCGAAAGTAAGTTTCATATAAAGTTTATCTCCATCCGAGTTCATACAAAAATGTTACGAATTTTTGAAAACAAACTGATCTTAACAGCCATGGGCCACGACGATTGCAGCCATGGCGGTTTGGCACTGTAGTACCTGTAACCACCATGGTCCATGGCGGTTTGCCCCTACCACCATGGGCCACACCGGTGGTAGATTAGTTTTTGCTAAATATGAAATGGTAGTATATTTTTCCAAAAATGGAAAAAAATAAAGAAAAAAAATAAAAAATAGGAAGACAATATAGGATTCCCGATTGCATCCTGTCACATATCATCAAAGGCCCAATTTTGTTTTTTAGCAACCCAATAGACAACGAATGCACCCAAGAAAGATCAGGACAACCACAGCCCCTTATCCCACATGCTAACCCTAATTCTCCTTCTCTCTCCCTCTCCGCCTCCCACCCGTCGGCCGCCGCCCGCCGCCGCCACCCCGCGAGAGCGCGTGGGCCCCGCGCCCACGGCCTCATGGCCCGCCGCCGCACGCCATGGTCGCGGAGGGTCGTATGCCACCGTGATCCACGCCCCCGCCGGCCGTCGCGCGCCAGCGCGCTGCCACCAGCTAGCAGAGGCCCATAGGTGGAAGAAAGGCAGAAAAAATGTTGAAATTTTTGTCAAAAAATGTTGGAATATTTTGAGAAAATGTTGCTCAATATTTTCATGAAAATTTTTGAAAATATTAATGACACGTTTCAGAAAAATGTTGGATCTAACGTTTTTTTCCCAACAAATGTTGGTGCAACTCCTTTCGGAAAAATGTTGGTTAAACTTTTTATGAAAAATGTTGGTCAACATTTTGTTTGAAAAATGTTGCAACATTTTTTAAAAACTATGGTGGGAAATAAGCCTGCCACTGGGGAGGGTATGGACAAATCCACTCTTATTCATACCCAAATCCAAATAATTATTATCCACTTCTTACCCTCCCCATTCCCACCCATACCCAATGGATAACTAGTTTTTGTACTAGATTCTATACATACCCAATCGATTATTTGCACCATCCCCACACCCTACCCTCCCTATTTCTTCAATGGATAATTATTTTCTACCCATACCCTCCTCATTTGAGGTGGGCATAGTGGGAAACAAATAGTTAGCAAGTTAGGTGGCCTTTGATGGTTTGAAGTTTCAACTCTTATCCACCTTCCGGTAGCTATATAATAGCCCCGTAATCAACAGTGCGCACCACGTCAAATAATCAGTTGGCAGTGTTGAGCAAGCTTTTCAGTCACTTTTTTCAATCCTAGAAACAAAATTAGTATGGAGGAATCATCCATTTCCTTTATTGGGTGCAGATACTTACAGAGTTACAGAATCACAACGAAACGAACTTCCAAAAACGGAAGGAGGAAACGAGCATCACTGTTCACTCAAGGCAAGCCATTAAAAAAGGACTCACGCATGACAAAGGAACGTGCACTCACAAATCACAAAACGAAAAGGAGGCTTCTAAATCCGCTGTCTATATTTTTGCACACAAAGTGACGGTTAGACAAGAACCCATTTTCTTCAATACTGAACTCCACAGGATTGCTTTGTAAGATGAAAGATTGCCTGTCTCAAGCTGCCAGGACTATTATCACAACAAGTAGCACGACCCCAAAGATGACCATAAGCACGCAAAGCTGCCAACATAAGGATTTGTAAGGTGGAAAAAGTTAAAACAATTAAGCTTCAGTAACTCGCATTAGTCTGAACATACCAAGGAAGAATTTGATTTCTGAGTTTTGTCTGCTTCGGCAACTTCTTTCTTTGCCTCTTTGGTTGCCGCCGCAGAATTTTCAATGTTTGTGTCGATTTCCTCTAGAACAGAACAGTACATGTAAGTTAGGAGGTTGACAAACAGAGCAGCATATGTACCATATAATGCATAAACTTGCCAATTATAACTCCTTGGGCATGTACAAGTGTAGCAAGATCCTTGAACACTTCATGTACTTCATCAATCTGTTGATGGATCTCCTGAATGGCTTGCTCTCTTTCCTCGATGATGGCTTCATTGTAAACAATTTCATTATCCAATTGCAGCACCTCTTGCCTTCAGAGTAACATGGAAATAATTTGTCAGAAAAGACAGGAAACGGGATTCTACAAATCTTGCCTACGATATTGAAGTTGTCAGCTCAAATAGTGCATTTAGCTTGCAGGATATATTTCAATGCAGCGTGCCTCATTGGATGCAAACATAATTTTCCATCCACTCCCATCAAACATTGTTTGACTGTTAGCACAAAATTTCTCTCTCCCTCTCTTGAGCAGATGTTATATTTCAAAATCACATGATGGCTCACTTGTATCAACTAAGAAACAGTGTAGCCCCTAAAGTGGCGCTACAAAATCATGGCAAATTTGCCATGCATGGGACTTAAGACATAAGGTTTAGTTCAACCTAGTGTTTTTAAAGTAAACAATACTTAGCAGATATACTAACATGTGTAGTCAAACCCACATTTGCCAAATGCACTACAGAGTTTTGAACTGCACCTGAGTACCAACTAATAGCTCAATACTGACCTTTTTGATTCAGCAAGTAGTGCACGCTGCTCATGCATATTACCAGAGTCAGCACTCCTGTCATCCATAGTATAGCTGCATCGCAATGACCACAACAACAATCACAAGTAGCAGACAACCCAATCAAAACAGGACAATTAAAATCACTTCTGTTATCTGTAGCAGCAGCATTGGAATAACCACAATAACATCCAGAAGATTACCATACAACCCAATCATCAAAACAGCGCAACTGAAGTTATCGAGTTTTGATAAGACTAAGTGGTCATGAAACAGAAGAAAAACGAATGTCCTCTTATAACTATCAGCAAAACCTGTGTGGATTACTGAGGAATTTCTCCATGCAAGATTTTTCTGGAGAAACAAAAAAGAGCAAAAGGCCAAAAGAAGAACTGCTCCATTTAAATGCTGCAATCAATAATAGATGATAAACGACTGAATTTGCATGCAAATGCTGCAGCAGCTAGTCAAAGAAAAACAGTCTATATTAATCAAGGCAAAATTGCTGGGGGGATTTTCATGAGCATGGAGGAATCATTTGTCATGAACATTCTAGCAAACTCTAGTCCAGGATGGATAGAGTTTAGTATCATGTGTGGCCTGGATTAGTCAGCATGGCTCACTTACATAACCACATGACTGCATCTAATCATCCAAAATTTAACATTACTCTTCCGAACAATCGTGCCAAAGTAGTTGATATAAGGTAATGAATAGCAGCAGGTCATTTTAGCTCGAATTGGCATCTTATGAATAAGTAACTTGTGTATCTAATGTGATTTAAAGGCAAACTGAAGCATTTCTATGACAAAAGTGGAACTTCATTATGGACTGGCTTAATTATGAACGGAAATTACTTTGACTGAGCATTCTGGGGAATAACCGGCTTATATGCTGTCTCCCTCTGAATTGCAAGATTTTGAAGTTTCCTGAACTCCTCCATTGTGGCAGCAAAATCTTTGGCAAGCTTCATATCAGCAACTCTCTTGTCTGCCTGTAAGTAACACAAAAAATCCCTGGGTATTGTCACAGACTCACAGCTAAGACTGTACTTCAATGCCATTAAGCATGAATAACTGGAAGAAATCGTAGAGAAAATTATGCTTTCTGCAATTGATTACTTCAACACTATTAAGCATGAAAACGATAGCAATGACCCCCAAAAAAATCACTACTGACACTAGTATCAACGCTCTTGTCTGCTTCAGCAGCTTTTTGGAGCTTATCTTTCGCATCCTTTGCCAATTGAAGAATGTTCTGACTAGTCTTCTGCCTGCGAGGGAATCAAAGCATCAGACCACAGAGAGCGACATCAGTGGGTGAACAAGGAGACATGCTGTTTAAGGCATGAGCTTTCGATCCTATCGACCGAAGAGCAGACTAATTCGCTCAAACTTGAACTGGGCAATGCTAACAAGTACTCCAGCTAGTAAATGGAACATGGGTTTATGCTGACAGCTGACTGCTGAATAAGCAAGCGTACAGAGGAGTTCGAGGACGCACAGCTGATCGCGAAGGGTGGGGGTGTCCTTGGGCGTGCCAAGCGAGTTGAGGAGGCGGCGGTAGGAGGCCACGGCGGTGGTGATCTGGAAGACGAGCCCGCGCGCGTCGCTGGCCCCACCTCTCGCCTTCCTGCCCAGGGGCGCCCGTAGCGCCCCCGCCTCCAGATCCGCGAAGCTCATCGCCGATCCCCTCCCCTTCCTCCTGCCGCCTCCCCTACTTTACCGGAACGAACCGCAGCCGGCGGCGGAGAGCAGAGCGTGGGTGGGGTTAGACTGTCGCTGTCGTCGGCACCGGCCGCGCTGAACGGCTGGAGTAGTCTATTCCATGGATCGTGCTATGGCTACAGGTGGTGAGGTGAGGTGGCGGTGGGCGCCACCACGAAGCGGCACGAAAGGATTTGAGCCGACGACGACGACAGTCAGGATGCGCCAGAATTGGGCCGAAACATCTGCCACATCGATCGGATTTAATGATTTTAAGAAAACGAAAACGAAGAATTTTTTTATATATTTAATTTTCTTCAATTTTACGAAAATAAATAGTCGGATTCAACGTTGGCAGAAATAGTCACGAACCGCTGTTTGAAATGGTGGTTGGTCACATGTCGCCGTTTCAAAAGGGCGGTAGGTACCTACCGCCGACTCAAACGGTGGTAAGTCCAGGCCAGCCGCCGTTTCAAAAGGCGGTTGGCCCATCCGCCACGTGGCCCGGTGGCCAGGGACCTACCGCCAGGGCGACGGCGGCAGGTGGCCAACCGCTATTTGAAACGGCGGTTGACCGACCGTTGGCCCCCTACCGCCGTATCAACTGGCGGTAGGTGCAACCGCCGTTCCAAACGGCGGCTGGGTCGCGCCGAGCGGCTGCGCCTCCCCCTCTCATCTTGTCTTCCTCGTGGTCTTTTTCGGTGTCCACCAAGTATGTTTCTAATACTTTCCTTGTATATTTAGTCAATATGGTAGAAATAATTTAGAATTCCTAGAAATAGTTTAGAAAATCTAGAAATAGTTTAGAAAATATCTAGAAATAAGAAATTATAGAAATACTTTAGAATTCTTAGAAACACTTTAGATAGTTTCTAAATTATAGAAATACTATTGAAATTGTAGAAATGCTTTGGCATTCCTAAAAATACTTTAGAAATTGTAGAAATACTTTGTAAATTCCTAGAAATACTATAGAAATTGGAGAAATGCTTTGGAAATTCCTATAAATACTTTAGAAATTGTAGAAATTCTTTGGAAATTTTTAGAAATACTTTAGAAATTGTATAAATGCTTTGGAAATTTCTAGAAATACTTTAGAAATTGGACAAATGCTTCGAAAGTTCCTAGAAATACTATAGAAATTGTAGAAATGCTTTGGAAATTCTTAGAAATACTTTAGAAAGTGTAGAAATGCTTTGGAAATTCCTAGAAATATTATAGAAAATTGTAGAAATGCTTTGGAAATTCCTAGAAATACTTTAGAAATTGTAGAAAATTCTTTGGAAATTCTTAGAAATTATGTGTGACTTTATATTTTATTTTTTCAGTTATGGCTCAGCAGCAGGCGGCGGGTCTGCAACCCCATGTCGGTGCTATTCGTCCTCCTCGGGAGCCCCTGTCGTACATGTTGCTCGAGCTCTTCGATGAGCGGACAGAGAGGGTGCATTGGTTCTACCAGTCCGCGATCTGCGGGGCAGAGCTAGGGACCGTGCGTTCACAGGCCCGGGGCACTACATGCCGCTTCACCCCAGCTGGTGTCCGAAGTATGTAATACGTCACCTTCGTATCTTTATATTTCCTCATTTAAATTCTTAATTAATATTTATTTTCGTTTTGTGGTGCAAGCTACGAGTAGCAGGGCTTCTTCCCCAAGCGCGCTTGGTTGAGGAGGACCTTATGCGGGCCGCTTTGCGACCGTCGGAGAGCAGGTCGCGCTTTGGCTTCGACTACCAGCTGGTCTGCACGCTCCTGGACCGGTGGCGCCCCGAGACACACAACTTCCACTTTCCCTAGGAGGAGATGACGGTGACTTTGGAGGACGTGTCCCTCCTCTTCGGGCTACCGTGCTCAGGGGAGCCCATGGGGACTGCTGACCCCCTCCCCCCCCCCCCGAGCTGTGGCGCGACGTCCTCCTCGAGAGGTTCGCCGGAGTGGTGCGCCGTCCCGACACTTCACCAACTCCCAAGGCACCACGTCCGCTTGGTTACGCAAGTTCAGGGTACGTTCCACTACCTATCGTTTTTTCATAGTATGGTTTGCATCCTCTCATTGAATTTTGAATTTTTTCAGGCCTCGTTCACGAGGGACGACGCCGACGAGCAACAGGCACTTGGAGGCGTACCTGTGTTGACGGTGAATTTCCGTCAACCTAGCCATGAGTTTACCTTTAATGTTGGTATTGATTTATTATTCTAACCACCGGAACTAAACCCCCCTATATAACAAGTTCACTCTTGCATGTCGATTTTGGAGTTTATTGTTTACGCAGGAAATCTACGCTAAAGAGGAGACTTTCGGGATAAGTTCACCAAACACTTTGGAACAAGATATGAAGCCCGACAAGAGTCAAGACACGCAATTAACATGACTCCAAATGACCCGAGGACCAAAGTGTCAATGTGCAAGTCTTCAGGGACTCAACCAGAAAACAAAGAAGCTTGGATAGCAAGGATTCAAGCATTAACCGTGAAGGAAACGACGACAAAGGTCCACATGCAAGTGCACACAAATAAGGAATCACACGAGAAGCAACCGGGGAGGAAACTAGGGCCGAACTGGGCCGAAACGGGCCTGGGTCGGCCGGCCTGGGACGACCGACCCAGCCCACTCCGGGCCCGGTGTGACAACCCGCCCAGGAAAATACCGTACTATCGCCTAAACCAATCGACTTTGGTCATTAAGCGATAATAAAGTATCATCCTGTCGTTAGTCACCGAGTTAACGCCCGGTAAATCACTTGAATAGCAACAAGGATCGACATATATGCATTAAACTCACGTGAAGGCGAGTCCAGAGATACAACATCATTAACATCCAAATTTGTATCCCGAAGGGTTTAATTATTACAAACCGAAGTTTTTGCCATAAAGAAGCAGTTCAGAGTTTTTGAAACAGCGGAATTGAACTAACGGGAAGCGGCAACACCACGGGATGCCATCCATGATGCTCTCAGTAGTCGTCCTCCACCCACTCCAACTCCCAGCCGGGCGGGATCTCTCCGGGCCACACATCACCGTAAGCATTACCTGGATCAACACATTATAGCAAGGCTGAGTATACTAATACTCAGCAAGACTTACCCGTCGGTGATAACTACTTCACCAAATCTAGACATGAAAGGCTTTTGGTCACTGAGTTTCTTTTTGCTGAAAAGTAACAAAGAGTATGTCCTTACTTTCAAGATTTTAGCACAAGTTCTAGTGGGTTTAATCTTTACTACATTAGCCAACTAGTGCAGCCAAAGTTGCACAATACAATTAATCAAGCATAGTATTCATCAACTTCCATCGTTAGGGATCTCATGGCTAGTGGAGTAAGTAGTGTCAGATAACAGTGAGAGGCCGACAATCGATTGATTCAAACCTTGCAAGGTAGACCTAAACACACGGTAGGTTGCCCCCGCAAGGACAACTTCCCAAGCAGTTCCCAAAAATCCTCGGGTCGGGATCGAATCTTACAGTCTTTGGTGCAGGCTATTCGGCATAACCCGCGAGGCACCCGGAGTCATCGTACACCACCGGTAGCTAGTCGTGAGACGAATCCCAAGAGTAGTAATAGTAGGATCCCTTGCCGCCTCATTAAGGTACTAGGCTTACCGGTCCCATTCCCGACAAGTGCTTAGTACGTTCAAACACTTAACTCACAATAGCCATTGGACCGGAGCCCAAATCCCATGCTCTTACCACATGAGCAATCCAATTAAGGATATATTGTGATTCCTATCTAGGAACCTATTCTCGCGAGTGAGGTCATCACCCGACTTGTAACGGTCCTATAGCTTAGCAGCTATCGACCTACCATACTAGTAAGGACAAGGTACCTAGGGATCATGCATCTAGGGTTCCATTCAACTCCTGAACTTAAATGCACAAGCATCCATAGATAAAGGAATAACAAATTTTGAAAATTGGGTTAGATGCACCGGAGCTTGCCTTCGTCAGCTAGGTTAGCCTGGGCACCCTCGGTGTCGTCAAGCACTTCCACGTACTGCAGCGAAGCTTCTGCTCCTCCTTCCTCGGATTCCGGAACAAGAGAGTAGTCACCGTCCGGAAGATCTACACGGAATGCAATGCAAGGTTCAGGTGATGTGACAGTTTGTTATCTTGTCCAACTCTTGTTGGTCATATTCACCTTAACAAGTATCTAGATAGTACACCTCTTTTAGGAAGGTTATTAGCAAAATGTGATTCACCCTTTTGTTGCACATTTGAATAAATGTTTTTTTGTACTTGTTATTTTATGTGAAGGTTTAACCCTTTTCCTCTCACTAGCAAGGGTGTGAACAAGATTTTTATTAACAAATTAATTCCTTATCAGCAAGGGTGTTCTCTTAACTTGTAATTTAAGTTAGGTAATACTTTCCAAAAAGGAAAAAGAATTAAAAAGGGATTTTTCCTTATTTAATTTCTCTTTAATCTTTTAAAGGCCTTTAAAGCTTTTTCTTAAGCAATAAATCACCACAAATTTAAAGAAGTATTTCTTAAGCCTAACAACACCTATACTGGTCCACGGGACCCACAAGTAAGGCTTGGAAGCTAGGAAACAAAATATTATGGAAAATAACAAAGACTAGCTAGTGATTCCAATTAAATGCATACAAAAATAAATAAGCACCAAAATGATCCTAACTTTCTCATGCAAGCCCTCTGGTCCTATGCAAGCCTAAAGAACCAGCATGTACACCTAGAAACTCTACTGATCTTGATTCATTAATTTACAAAGGAAAACATGCACAATTTAAGAATAATTATTTAGGTTAAACCAAAAATCATGATTAATTCACAAGAGGTGTGTTTTGGCATAACAAGACAGTATGCACATGTTGGGAACAAAAACATAAATATTTTTGGCTACAAAAATCATCTAGGCAGTTTCTGCAGAAAAGGAAAACAATTTATATGAAAATATTTACTACATAACTTTGTGCACTTTTCGGCAAAGGAGCTAGTCATGCCATGATACACAACATATCCAAAATTTGGATGCAGAGGAATTATAGTTTTTGAGTTATGGCAGATCTAGGTATTTCACAATCCTATTTTTCATGTTAACAATATCCAGAATCAGACCATGTGAGAATAACAAAAGTTATAGGACTTTTTTCCACGAATCCAACAAAATTGGTTTTGCATTTTTCTGAATTTTCTACGATTTTATACGGATTTTACAAGTTTCTGCAAAAGGTCAAATACTATTCCAGAACACATTTTCACGCAGGTCCCTAGAAGTTTAAGATGCTTACAAAGAAACCCCCGGTTTGCGATTTGGTCCTCAGAAAGAGTTGTGGCTTCGCAATGCGGTCCCCGAGCACCAGCCGGTGGCGGTCCGGCCAAATTCCGGTGAACCGCCGACCGAGACCGGCCGGGCGCGAGCGGGGATTGACCCTTGGGTCCTAGGGGGCCGATTCCGGGCTTGGATGGGGCGAGGAGAAGGCCGGTGAGGGGGGCGTCGGCGGCCGGCGGCGGTGGCCGCCGCGACCGGAATACCGGCGGGGGTGGCGGCTGCGTGGGGAGTGGGCGGCATGTCGGTGAGTTGCGGCAAGGTGGGATAGAGAGGGAAACAAGGTTCTGGGCGGTTAAGCGGCAAACCGCGCGCCGGCCTCGCCGTGGCGGCTCTGGTGGCGACACGGCGGAGCACGGGAGCGGGCACTCCGGCTCGGCGCATGACGAAAAGGGCATCGACCCCGTTTTATGGTCGTCATACGCGCCTGCTTGCGACCGCAGGACTGCCAGCGACAACCTTGGGAGCGTGTGCCGGCCTCGGGAGGAGCGAATGGCAGAAGGGGGGCACGGAACGTACCGCTCGCCCGTCCGGTCGACCAGCGCGCGACGCGAGGAGGGGGAACCTCGAGGCGGCGTTGGGACGGTGCGAGGCTTCGCGGAACGGACCTCGGGCAATACGGCCGGCCCTAGGGGCGCGGGCGGCGGCGCGGACGCCAAGGCGGCATGCGCGCACGCGGGCGCGGCGTGACGTCGCGGTCTGCCTGAATTTATTTGGACTGGCCCTGTTCGAGCGATAGAAACTCAATTTTTTGTGACTGAAGTGCAGTAAGTGATGAATAGGAAAGTTGTAGATCTCACTACCCTCTACAACTTTCACAAAGGCTCTAGGGTGTTTTTCTCTACGGATTTTGCAGGAACGTCTTGCCAACTTTGAATGCCGCCAGGTCTCTGTGCACAGGAGGTACTGCCAGTTGATCAAGTTTTTCACCATTTTCCGCTCAAAATTTGAAATGCCAGTCTACATGAAAGTTGTGTCCCTCAACAAGATTGACAACTTTCATAAATGTAGATTTTGAAGTGTTTAGGTGAATTTTGGAGAACGCGGCAAAAGTTCCGGACAACATTCGCCGACGTCAATGGTTAAGCGGGGTTTGACCGTGCCTTTGACCAAGGGTTGACTACGGGTGTGTGTAGACTTGGTCAAGGGGTCTAATAGGGTTCATTGGCGAGGTTTTCGAGGTGATGACCCAGGTTGACCTAGGTTTGACCGTTGTCAGTCGGTTTGACTCGGCTGATTTGGCCATTAGTGCTAATGACGCAATTTAAAAACCTGGGGCGTCACACCCGGTTCGGCGCCCCCTTTTCCCTAGGTGTTCGTCTATTTATTGCCTCTGCCTCCGTCGGTCGCCGCATCGATCCAACAATTCTACCGCTGCCAATCACCGGAAAGCCACTGCCGCAAGATGAGGGAGCGAGTTGGAGGAGCTCGTCGCAAGGATCAACACCGGTGGAGGGAAGGAAGCAAGAGGAGGACTCCGAGCCACTGGCCTAGGGGTGTTCCCAAGCTTCATCGCCGCCATCTTCATCGACGACATTCTCTAGAGTCTTCATCACCCCTATGTGCTTCAATCCGTGTATGATGATGGGGTAATGTTTCCGTTCATCCCTAGGGTTAGATGGATACATGTTATGTGATCGCTACATGAACCCTATGCCTTTCGTTGCTTAATGGTCTATGTCTATGCGAGTGCTTTATTCACATATGTATGTACAACATGTGTTCTTAGTTGGGTTTGTGGTAATCATGGTGATTATCTTAACCCTATGGATGCTAGGTACAGATGCGGTTATACGTGAAAGTATTTGATTACCTTGCGTAGTGACAGTACGATGGAGGGAAAAAGCTTAGCGGCTGCATAACTGCAATGAAGCTGGTGTAGGCAACACCCTTTTCATGCAGTAGATGCATGTTCATGTGATCCTAAACCCTAGGGAGGGAACACTTATATATCTTAACCTCTCTCTTGTGTCCACCCTTTACCATCTAGTTTAACCTTAGATTTCTTAGATTAACATAGGTTAGATTGTCTTTACCTTTAGATTAATAGCACTCTCAAAGGCTTTCTAATCAACTAGATTAGTGCTTAGTTAAGCGCTAGCAATCCCCTTGCTCCGCGGATTGATAAGAACCTAGGGAATCCCCGTGGTGAAAAAGGTGTAGGTCTGTATGCTTGCGGATCGAAGGTGGATACGAGTTTTATCCGTCAACAAACCCCTTTTTCTGGCGTCGTTGCCAGGGAGCGAGCCAGTTTGCTACGTTTAATCTTGTATTAGTTCTGTTGATTACTAACATCTAACCCTCATTTTCTAGAAAAAAACCCTTTTGTGTTTTTCTTTTTTTATTTTTAGTGTCTAGATGGATTTGTTCACCTCACCTTTGGAGGACGAAGAGATGTCGCTAAGGGAGCTAGCAATGCCGTCAACGGAGGACATTGAGATGCAAAAATCAGATTTGATACTTGTTACAATCCACTATGAAGTGAAACCTAGAATCATCAAGTTAGTGGTGACAAACCCCTTTAGAGGATTGGAGGATGACAACCCATATAGACACATTAAAGAATTCACGATGATATGCAACACAGTACAACAAGAAGGAGTTTCAGTCGCTTGGTTCAAGTGGAATCTTTTTCCGTTCTCTCTCGAAGATGAAGCACGAAAATGGTATACACTTGCGTCAATTGAAGTGAAAAGAAATTGGGATGAGCTAGTGAAGAAGTTTCTTTTGAAGTTCTTTCCCATAAGCAAGGTCCAAGACCTAATGAGACAAGTGCTCACTTTCAAGCAAGGAGAGGATGAAGGAATTGATGAAGCAAGGGACCGTTTTAATGAACTACTTGAGCGAGGCCCGAACTTGGGATTTTTCGGTGACTTGATGTTGCATACCTTTTATTTTTCACTAACCCCTAACTCGTCTCGTTTTGTAAGCATGTGTGCAGGCAGTGATATAATGGATAAAACAATTAGTGAACCTGCAAAAATCTTACAAAGGATAAGCAATGGACAAAGAACACAACGAGATTAGCAAAGATGTTGTCGGGAGGAGCAAAACGATAAAAGCAAGCCCAAGGTGCTTGCTGAATTTTCTGAAAAGGATGAACCGGGGGTCAAGGAAGATGAACCGACCATACAAGAAATTGAAGATCCACTTCCCAAGGTAAGAGAAGTCATTTTGGACATTAAAAATGTTGAAACTAACATGAATATAGGCCGAAGTGTGTGGAATGTTAGACCATTGGCGGAGTTCAATCAATCCGGTTGGATTCAAATTGATTTTACCCCACTAATCAACTACCAAAGGAAGGAGGAACGCTGACACATTGCCAAACAAGTTGATGATATATTTGATCAAGAAATGAGTGGAGAATCGATCCAAAATATGTTTGAAGAAGAAAGAGAAGAAGATGATGAAGCATGGATCGACCGATTTGACAACTCAAAGATGATTTATGATGAAGAAAGAGAAGAGTACAAACGTGACGAGCCTAGTGACTCGAAGGACAAATGGGAGAAGATAGCACTCAAGCTAGAAGGTTATAACTTGTGTGCTATTGAAGCCCACACACTAGCAAGGCAAGACATGGAAGTACTCAAGGATGAAGGAAAGAGTGAATCAACGATGAGCGATCTTGACGACATGTGGTACACGGGAGATAAAGAAAGCAACATACAAGACTTTGAAGATGAAGATTTGGTTGATAATGAAGGCTTCAAAGAAGAGATGAATGTGTACATAGTTGAAGGATTACATGTTCCACGTGATGAGTTGAAGAAATTGCAAGATGGTGATGAAGAAGCAACTACACTTGTTGAGATTGATTTGACTTCAACACCACTAGATGAATCAAATATCACTCTTGTCAAGGAAGCTCCGAGGCAAAGGTACACGCTGAAATCTCAAGATATTATTGGTATCAATGATGATATGTTCAAATATTCATGTTGGACCGATAGTATGGATAATAGTTTAAATTCTACTTGTTCCAATAATGATTATGTTGATAGACTAGATTTTCTTGAGAACGAAAAAGAGGAAACATTTATGTTTGAACCAATCAATCTCACACCTAAAGAACCTTTGCCTAATGATGAGCTAAGTGCTATGCATAAAACATATGTTTCTTTTGTTTACACCTTGACTTGTTGCTACAATTCGCATGTGGTGTTAATTATGGACGCGTATGTTTACAATAAATTTTGTAAATCTTGATCATGCTTTGTGCCTGATCAAGCTAATGACCTTAAAGAATCACATGTCGGAAAAGGACCGATTTTCACTAACCATGTAAGACAAGGCTCGAATAATGAAAAGAGAAGTCAGGCCTAAAGAGTTGCAAGATAAATCATCAACCTCTCCAAATCTCGCGATGGATACTATTGTCTTCATCAATTTGAGAGCTTGTTCAGAGGTGTACAAATAAAGAAAATGAGATATTCAAAATCTCCATCAAGTTACCATTCCAATACATCAAGAACCAACGAATTTGATGACCTGTGCAAGGAGTTATAGATAAAACATTGAGTGTTGCGCGTTCTGATATTTCAGGATAGATTTCATCGCCGAAGTAAAACGGACGTAACTCTCTTGTCCGGAGTCCGATTTGGGCAAATAAAGACTTGTTGGAAAGGAAATTTTGTGAACTGTGCAATGGAGTAGAGCTTGGGTACACTTTCTATTATGGACATTAAATAAAAATTCATGGAGTGAAGGCAGCACGGAAGGGTTATAAAGAAGGAGATAGCGATGAAGCAAAAGGATGCCTTGGGCAAGTCTTCTATAAGTGATCAAGCACAACATGGGAAGTAAATTAAATCTGCATTGGATCTTTCTTCTTGCATGAAGGACCATGGCTATTCGACGAAAAGAAGGTATGTGAGAAAGTCGAGCTCTATGACTTTAAATGAAGCGCTTTTCGGGAGGCAACCCATTTCTTTATGTTTTTATTCCTTTCTTAGAGAGAACAAAGAATGGCACCATCTTACGATGATCAACTTGTGATTATTAATCTAAGTTTAGTTTTCTTTTTAGAACCACCATCATGTTCATGCTCATATTTATTTATTTGCATGCATTGCATTTTGTTATCAACGTGATGTTGCTTTGCATATACATGTTTTGCACATAGTAGGCTTGGTTGTTTTATATACTTAATGATGTATGCTTTAGTTTCCATGTTAATGCTTCATAAGGCCTTATGAGTATTTTCCTTTTGTGATCTTGTGTAAACGTGATGTTTAAACATGATTACAGACCATCATCGTTAAGTTCGATAAACCTTGCTAGCTTTTCTTATGTTTTCAATTTGCATAGGTTAGTTTATAAGCTTTGCAATACACTTAGTTTTTCTTGTCCTATAAGAGTTATTGATCTAGGGATATACATGGTGTTTTAACCCTAGATTTATCAACCTTTATGGCTATGGAGAAATTTGGCAACCTAGTTGTAAATATGGTGTTTAGAACTAGGTGAAAACATTGTCTTTGTTTATATGCTTTCCTCTCATGTGCATACACACCTTGCACCACGCACACTCATTACGTTTTTATTTCTCATTAGACTAATTATGCCACTAGTTAAGAATCTTAGGAGACATTGTTGGATTGTTGCCAATTCTATCTACTTCCAACCGTCACATTAGGGTAAAATATCTTGCAGGCAAGATAAAGACTCTCACCACAAGGAAATTGAAGGATGGATAAGATAAAAATGTTTTGTCGTTTTATTCCAAGACTAGCAAAATGCTAAGCATGGGGGAGACTGTCGATGTTTTAGACCGGCAACCTACCAAGGGGAGTACCCGAGGTAGATGAATGTGGCCTCGCCGAGATCGGTAACTCGAATGAAGAGACACGTGGCACACAATTTAGATAGGTTCGGGCCGCGAGGTGCGTAATACCCTACGTCATGTATGCTACGTAGCTCTGGATTGATTGGGTGTGATTACAAGTTGATGCGTATGAGAGAGGTAAAGGTCCCTGCCTCGCCTTATATAGCCCGGGAGGCAGGGTTACAAGTCGATTTGGGGAGAGAGTACTAGTCGTGTACGTCTAGGAGTTCTCTACATGGTACAGGACATGCATAGCTTCCTATCTGAGTAATTCTCCACCGGGATCCTTCTGCTCCACGCCATCAGGTGCCGTGTGGCCCAAGTCGAGTAGTCCCAGGGGCCCACCGAGTAGTCGGTCCTAGTACCCACCGAGGTAGTGGGCCCAGGGAGGTCCACACGACAAGCCCCCGAGTACTTTGTAGTCGAGCAGGATAGATTCGGGTAGTCTTGATGGCCTTGACGAGTAGTCCTCAAGCATCCTCGAGTACTACAAGCCAAAAGTCCTCAAGAATACTTGAAGCATCCCGAGGCTGGAAGGTACTCCAAATGATCCTTGAGTAGTCTTGAAGTCTTCTCGAGTACTTCCCAAGCGTCCTCGAGTTCTTCTCTTGAAGGTCTTAAATAGTACTCGCATTGTCTTGAAGAAGAAACCATATGGAAAATGTGATTCGAAGAATCGCATTCCATTTGGAATGTAGCCCCCGAGCCTTAGGTCGAATCGTAGATTCAAGCTGAGGGTCAATCTAAAGTTCTGCCAAGATTATCCCGTAAAATCCGGAGAAAAAATGAAGGACACGTGGCACGGAGCCCCCGAGCCTTGAGTCGAGTACTTCCTCTCGAATTGAAGGGTCATCTTGATTGTAGAATGTGTCCTGAGTTGCTCTTGAGTCTTGTCGTCACCCAGGAAATCTAGCAGATGTAGCCGAGCCCCCGAGATGGAGCGCATCGAGTACTGGAAGGTGAAGGGTCAGGCCGCCGCCGCTGAGTCACCCACTGGAACTTATCCGTTCAGCCGCTGTGGTGGCGCTGGTTGGCTTATAAATAGACACCGAAATCCTTAGGTTTTTTCATTCCCCTCAGTAGTAGCCCCTGCAATAGATCCAATCACAGTTCCCTCCACTGTCGCCTGTGCTGCCGCGCGAGGAAGAGAGAGTCCACGCGCGCCGCCGCCACCCGCCATCGGCATAGCCCCCGAGCGGATGTGAGTTAAGACCCCTTGTTCTTGGAGGATGAAGTCGTCTCCGTCCAAGGGCTCGAAGGCTGGTGGAGGAAAGAAGAGGTCCCGCAGCGAGTCGGAGGGATCTGCTCAAGAGTCGTCGCCGCCAACATCTCCCCCACATCCCAATCCGGCCAAGGAGTGGAAGAAATCCAAGTTGAAGACAGAAGATCTGCTGGCCTTGGTGAACAGCGGGTTCCAGCGGGAGAAAGAGATGGACATGTGGCGCGCCGCCGCGGGCGATCCATACCCATTAGAGAAAAATCCAGATGAAGTTTGAATGTACGCCAGGTTCGTGGAGCGCGGACTAGCACTCCCGGCCAGCGTTTTCTTCAAGGGCCTTCTCAAGTACTACGATATCGAGTACTTAAACCTGAACCCCGATGGCATTTTCCATGTCTCCGTTTTTGTGCACTTCTACGAAGCCTTTGTGGGAATCAAGACCCACTGGATCTTGTTCCGGAAGTTCTTCCGAGTGAAGCCGCAGCCAAGCACCAATGACCCACGAGTAGTCGGTGGAGCTGGCATTAAGATGCGAGAAGACGCGGCTGACTAGTACTTGTCTTACAAGTTAATTGAGTCAAACCAAGACTGGAAGTCTAAGTGGTTCTACATATGTAACCACCATCCGGAGCTGCCGAAGCTGAGCAGGAAGCAGCCCAAGCACCGTGTATCCAATTACTTGAGTTGATGCAGAAGATCAAGGCCTTGAGAGAGGCCAGACTGAGGGCCGGGCACGTGGCCTTCAGCTTCATGAAGAGGAGGGTGCAGCCACTGATGGCGCGCGACACCCTCGGGTACCAGTACACAGGCGACGAAGATACGTCAAGGATGCCCGGTAATGAAGTCGACGATGATGACATTGTCGAGAGGCTGGACAAGATTTTTAAGGATATGCCATCGTATACTCCTTGCCCAGTTCCCGAGTACTCAGCGGCTCGTCCGCCAAATCAGGTACGTAGTTGAGACCTCTGCCCTTGAGTACTTATTGGTCTGGAGTAGTCGTGCTCACCCAAGTTGTGTTATGCAGGACGACATCGTCAAGTATGTCTCCGACCTGACTCCCCCTCCTCGACTTAAATATTCCGGAGGAGGGCCAGAGCAAGGTGAAGGAACACCGTGAAGTCGGCGAGGGTGATGACACCGTCACCATTGAAGACACATCCGACGAGGAGGATGAGGAGACGCTCCAGGAGCGCTTTCAGCTACGGTCTAGGTTCAGCCGACCTGGACTGCCCCAAATCCCCCCCATTGATGATAGACCGACTAGCCTGGAGGCTAGTCTCCCTGCGCCGCCGAGAAAGCCGTGCAATGTGGCACGGAAGCGCGTCGCCAAGAAGTAGAAGGTGACAGAAATAATCGCCTATGAGGTGAGTTTCTCGAGTAGAGTAGTCGAGTACTTGTCTTGGAGCCTTGCATGCTGACAATTGAATTTGGAGCTGTCGCGGGATATCCCGTCGTCCGACCCCGTAGATCAGGGGGACAAAGAGAACTGGGACACGGTAGGGGGAGCCACTGAGAGGAGCCTCAGTCCAGCCCCCACTATTGAAGAAGTCGTGCCGGAGTCGACACAATAGGCGACTGCTGCCAGCGAGCCGCCAGCGTCGACAGAAGAGAGGAGGCCAGAGCCCTCCGCGACTACTGGAGCCGTGGAGCCAGTAGTCGCCCATGTTGAAGAGGAGGCGCCCGCGGGAGACGGGCTTGTTGATATCGCCAACCTACTTGGCGCTCCGACCGTGACTGTTGTCCGGTCCAACTTGTGAGTCAAGTCTATCTTTAAGTAGTACTTGTAGGTTGGTATTCTTTGCTTGGCTGATCACCAAATTTTGTACTTTGCAGGAAATCTACTGATATGTCCTTGGAGGCTGAGGAACCCAGTGCAGCAACTGGTGAGGAAGACCCGTCGCCGGCTGTTGAGGAGTCTGCAACCCTTCCTCGGGCTAAGACCGTTGCGCAAGGCGTAGAGGCTACGCCGCCGGAGGCCACCGTAGTAGAAGGTATGTAGACTGGAGTGATGTTGTCTGCCCCGTATAGTACTAGTAGCCCCCGGGTACTGATGTCGCGTGCTTTGTGATGACAGAAACACAAGTCGAGGGGGCCATGATCCCAGAAGCTGTGGCGATTGAGAGCATCGTGCTCGAAGCTAAAGTGCCGGAGGGGACAGCTGCCGGACCGGAGGTACCAATAGCCCCCGAGACCATAGAGGAGGTGCACAACGACGCACTCCCGGAGTCGAGCATGGACGTTGTCGTCCGGTCGCCAGAGATCCAGGATGCGGAGCCAATCTGGTCGGCGCCGATGTCAGAGGTGGCAGCGACTAGTCATGGCGGGCTGGAGCTTCTATCAGATGACCTCATCGACCCGACGATGGTGGCCCGCAACTTGGAGTCGATGCGCCGGGATGAGCAGTGGATGATGGTATGCGACTGTACCCTTGAGTAGTCGAATTCCCCATGAACCGAGTACTCAATAATCATTGTTTCCTTGTGCAGGATGTCGTGGAGAGATCCCGACAAAAATCAGATATGCTCCGGGGATATGGCGACACAAGGTGCTCGAGCGGAATCGCCGGAGAAGGAGCTCAACAAGGCCAGAAGCACTCGCCATGTTGCGGTCAAAGCTAGATGGAGCTTTCACCCGTACCACAACGAGGTACAAGAGATGCAAGCGAAAAGCGGTGACTTGATTCGGAAGAACAAGTCGTTGCGCCGATAAAAATAAAGGTATGCCGCCATCGACCGTCGAGCACTTATTGAGAGTACCTTGCGGTAGTCCGACGTGCGTTCTTGAGCTTTTGCAGATCTTGAGGCCCGGGTAGACCAGCTGAAGGCATCAGAGACCGATCTGAAGAACATAGTCTACTGAGAGAAGGATGCCCGAGAGGTACTCGAATATGAATATAAGCAGCTGTCTCATGAGTGCGTCAAGCACATGGAGCTTCATGAAGCCTCGGATCATGACCTTGTGAACTGCTATTAATCTCTGCAGAAGCTCAATGAAGACTGCAAGAGGTTGCGAGGCCAACTTAAGGAACTTGAAGAAGCCGCGCTCCCCATTGCAAGATTGCTGGTGCTTCACCCGGGCGGGCCCAAGATAGCTCCGTTGGTGGATCGGCTGAAAGAAGCCCCCGGGCGTCTGACAACTTATGTGAAGCATCTGGCGAAGTCCATCCCTAACCAAGTCTTGGCACATATGAAGTCGTACTGCCCCAAGACTCCAGTGGATGTAGTCGCGGGAGGACTAGCCGCAAATTGCACAGACGACCAGTACAAGGAGCTGTTGGAGCAGATGGCACCCATCGCGGAACAAGTCGTGGAGAAGCTGAACCTTCAGTAGTTGTCCTGTAGGTTTAGCTCATGGCAGCATATGTAATATAAACAAAGTTATGATGAACTTTTTTGAGTTTGAATGAAAATCTTCCATGATATATGTTTGAAATGAGTACTCGTTGTCGCTGTGTATGTGTGCGGAGTGCTCGTCATGGAGATGTCATGAGTAGCAGGACTCGACAGTAGATCCATTGGAGGAAATCACAGTAAACGAATTGACTAGGAATCAAACTTTATTACTGAAGAAAAATACACCTGGATGGCCAGGGGCGTTTACAAGTGTAGTCGCCTGGACCCGAAGGCCGCCTACGACTTGAGTAGTGCTAGGACCCGTGGCCGCTTACATACCGCATTCGTTAGTAGCCGTATAGGTTGGATCTAAGAGTACATGGTCTCTTTGTAGACCACCGCTAGAGTCCTTGATGCTCTGAGCAGCTCGAGATCCGTTAGTAGCCGTTGGTGCTGGATCTTGGTATGGAGTAGTCTGGAGACTTGTGCCTGGACCTGGAGGCCGCTTACGGCGGAGAGCCCAAGAGTAGTCGTGTAGACTTGGACCCCCAAAGTAGTCGAGGGACTATGCGTAGAATCGACAGAGCTGGTCGATGTTCCACAAGTTGTTGACGTTGTCGCCTTCAAGTGTTTGGAGGCGGTATGAGCCTGGTCCAGTCACCTTTGCGATTGAGAAGGGGCCTTCCCATGGCGAGCTAAGCTTGTGTAGTCCTTCCGTGTTCTGGATGCAGCGGAGGACTAGATCACCAACATTGTAGGAGCGTTCCTTGACGTTGTGATCATGATAGCGTCGGATACCCTCAAGGTACCTTGCTGACTGGACGAGGGCGGCACAGCGAGCTTCTTCGAGTCCATCGATATCAACTCGTCTGTTGTCTTCTGAGATGCCTTCGTCGTATTGCTCTACTGCCGGTGACTCCCACATGACGTCGGCAGGTAGGATAGCCTCAGAGCTGTAGACCAAGAATTAGGGTTATTGCCCTGTTGGCTTGGTAGGTTGAGTACGAAGCCCCTAGAGTTCATTGGGTAGTTCCTTGATCCACTTGCCCCCCTTTGTGTTAGCAGCATCGTGTAGTCGTTTCTTGAGAGCATCGAGTACCATCCCATTGGCACACTCGACTTGTCCGTTGACCCGTGGATGGGTGACTGAGACATACCGGACGTCAATCCCACTGTTCTCGCAGTATTCCCAGAACTGGTGATTGTTGAAGTTGGAGCCCAGGTCTGTGATGATGTGGTGGGGTAGTCCGTAGCAGCGCACGAGTTCATCTAAGAAGTCGAGTACTTTGTCGGCCTTTGGGCAGGTGACCGGCTTGACTTCGATCCACTTGGTGAACTTGTCGATGGCCACCAGAACTCTGCTGAATCCTCCTGGCGCAATCGGGAGAGGCCCAATCATGTCGAGCGCCCAGCAGGCGAAAGGCCAAGTTGGTGGTATAGTGACTAGTTTGTAGGCTGGGACGTGTTGTTGCTTGGCGAAGTACTGGCACCCGTGGCACCTTCTGACGAGTTCCTCAGCATCACCCAAAGCTGTGGGCCAGTAGAAAGCCCGTCGGAAAGCCTTACTGACCAGCGTGCGAGAAGACGCATGGTTGCCACAGACGCCTTTGTGGATCTCCTCCTAGATGTCCTTGCCTTCTTCCCGGGGAACGCACTTCATGACTACTCCAGAAGTGGCGCCCCTCCTGTACAGCTTGTCTCCGACTAGTATGTAGGACTTGGCCCGGCGGATGATTTGCTCAACCAAGGTCTTGTCTGTGGGAACCTTCTTCTCGCGAATGTAGTCGATGAAGGGTTGTCGCCAGTCCATGTCTATCATCATGACCTCCTGACCAGCTTGAGAAGGCGTCGGGTTAGTGGTCGTGGGCGCCAGCTCGGGATGGATGGCGCGTGAAGCTCGTGGACGAAGACTCCTGTTGGTACTTGTGCGCGAGTAAAACCAAGCTTTGACAGGACGTCCGCTGCAACATTGTTGTCGCGGACGACGTGATGGAACCCAAGACCATAGAATTTGTTCTCGAGCTTGCAGACTTCTAGGAAGTAGGCGTCCATGTTCTCCTTGTTGCGATCCCAATACTTGTTAACTTGGTTGATGACCACTGCAGAGTCGCCGTAGACTAGTAGTCGTTTGATGCCCAATGATATTGTGAGACGGAGCCCATGTAGCAGAGCTTCGTACTCGGCTTCGTTGTTTGAGACCTTCCAGAAGATCTGCAGGACGTACTTGAGTTGTTCGCCCTTTGGAGAAATCAAGAGTACTCCTGCACCCGCGCCCTCGAGCTTGAGTGAGCCGTCAAAGTACATCACCCAATGCTCTGGTCGCCCGGTTGGAGTTGGTAGTTGACTCTCCCGCCACTCTGCCATGAAGTCGACTAGAGCTTGTGACTTGATGGCTGTTCGAGGCTTGAAGTCAATGGTGAGGGCACCGAGTTCGACTGCCCATTTGGATTCTTCCATTAGCATCTTGGTTCTGTAAGATGTCGCCGAGCGGGTAGTCGGTGACGACTGTGATCGAGTACTCCTGGAAGTAGTGTCGTAGCTTCCGTGAGCACTGCATACAATAGCTTTTGTGCTGGTTGGTAGCGTGCCTTAGATTCCGACAAGACCTCACTGACGAAGTAGACTGGTCGCTGGACTGGGTAGGCGTGGCCATCTTCCTACCGCTCGATGATAATGGCAGTACTGACCACATGGGTAGTTGCAGCGAGGTAGAGCAGTAGCTGCTCCTTTTTGCGAGGAGTCGTGAGGACTGGAGGCTTGGATAGGAAATCCTTAAGCTGAGCCAAAGCTTAATCTGCCTCTAGGGTCCACACGAACTTCTCTTGGTGCTTGAGTAATTGAAGAACGGTAGCCCCCGTTCTCCAAGCTTCGAGATGAATCTGTTCAAGGCCGCCATACGCCCGGTAAGCTTCTGCATGTCTTTGATGCACGTGGGAGCTTTCATCTTGGTAATGGTGGAGATCTTCTTGGGATTGGCTTCGATGCCACGATGGCTGATGATGAAGCTGAGTAGTTTTCGCGAAGGTGCGCCTCAGACGCACTTGTTCGGGTTGAGCTTCCACTGGTACTCCCGCAGGGATGCGAAAGTCTCTTCAAGATCGGTGATGAGCGTGTCGGAGTTTCGGGTCTTGAAAACCACGTCATCCACATAGGCTTCGATGTTCTTGTTGAGCTGCTTCTTGAAGCATTTCTGGATAGCTCGCTCGTAGGTGGCGCCAGCGTTCTTCAACCCGAATGACATCGTTGTGTAGCAGTAGGCGCCAAACGGGGTGATGAACGCGGTCTTCTCCTGGTCTTCTTCCTTGATAGCGATCTGGTGGTACCCAGAGTAGCAGTCGAGGAAGCAGAGCAGGTCGCAGCCCGCCGTGGAGTTGATGACTTGGTCAATCCGCGGCAACCCGAAGGGGTCCTTGGGGCAGTCTTTGTTGAGATCAGTGTAGTCGACACACATCCTTCACTCGTTCGTGTTCTTCTTGCGGACGAGGACGGGGTTGGCAAGACACTCAGGATGGAAGACTTCTCTGATGAAGCCGGTCGCGAGTAGTTTAGCGAGTTCCTTCTTGATGGTGTCCCGTCGGTCGTCGGCAAAACGGCAGAGATGTTGTCGTTTGGGGGTAGCTTTAGGATCGACGTTGAGTGAGTGCTTGATCAGCCTCCTGGGCACCCCTGGCATGTCCGTTGGTTTCCAAGCGAAGATGTCTCGGTTAGCCCAGAGGAAGCTGACGAGCGCGTCTTCCTATTTTGGGTCAAGGCCCGCCTCGATCATGGTAGTCTTGCTGCTGTCGCCTGTCCCAAGGTCGATCGCCTTGACTTGAACTTCCTCAGAGGGTTGAGGCTTGTTGGTTGTGTCAGACTTCTCTGGAATCTCGAGTTCGGTTGGAGCAAGCTTCTTGGATGCAGCATAGATTTCCATCATTGCATTGGGTACTTGATTGGTAGCTGCGAGTTCTACAGCCTCTGTGTCGCAATCGAAGGATATCTTCAAGTCCCCTTGCAGTGAGAGTACTCTGGCTGGACTTGGCATTTTGAGTACCAAGTATGTGTAGTGGGGTACCACCATGAACTTGGTGATAGCTGGTCTGCCGAGGATGGCATGGTAAGAAGTCTCGAAGTCCGCAACCTCGAACTTGATGTACTCGATGCGGTAGTTCTCCCTGGTTTCCCCGAAGGTAACTTGCAGGACCACTGAACCCAGTAGAATAGCTGCGTTCCCGGGGACGATGCTGTAGAAAGGCGATGTGCACTTGGTGAGCATGTGGGTAATGACGAGCTTCATCTTCTTCAAGGTCTTGGTGAAAAGGACGTTGAGTCCGCTTCCGCCGTCGATGAGTACCTTGTTGAGTCTGGAGCCCGCGACTACTGGTTTCAGGACGAGTTAAAAACGCCCTGGCTCGGAGCAGCTTGTCCATTGATCCGTAGGGGAGAAGGTGATGGGTACCTCCGACCACCTGAGAAGGGTCGGGACTGCTGGTTCGATGTTCAAGACTTCCTGTCTGGTGGCCTTTTGAGACCGTCTGGTGGGTAGTCCACCGAAGAGGATGTTCACCGTCTTGTCGGGTTCTTGGAAGTCACTGTTGCCCTCGTCGGCTTTTTTCTTGCCCTTCTTGTCGTGAGGAGGTCGTGGGTCTGGAGTATCCTTGAGTGCTCGCCGGAGTTGATAGCACTGCTCGGTGGTGTGGTTGCCCTCCAGATGCCACGGGCACTTCTCTTTCAGCAAGTCTTTGAAGCCATCGGAGGTCTTCTTCGAGTTGTCTTTCGCTGGGCGCTGGATAGCCGTGACTGTGTTGTCTGGCTTGCGCTTGCGGTTAGGACCCGAGTAGTAGTTGTTGTTGCAACCCCCTGGATCCTTGTTGTTGTTGTTGTTGCTGCCGCCCAGGTTGTTCTTGCTCTTGCCGCGAATGGCATCGTACTTGGCATTTGCCTTGTCTTCTTCGTCGACCCATGAAGTGGTCATGTCCTTAAGCTTGGTGATGGAACTCGGGCGGCGGCAACCGAAGTCTTCAAAGTTACGACAGTGGTAGAGACCGTCTTGGAAAAGATCTATGACCTCCTTGTCGGTGACATCGACTACCGTAGCGCGCTTGTCGAAAAAGTGTCGCATGTACTTGCGTAGCATCTCGCCTTGTTCCTGCTTCACCATTGCCAGGTCCATGTGAGTACCCGAGCATCCCATGGCGCTCACGAAGTTGCTGGTGAACTGATCCTTGAGCTGGTCCCACTTGTCGATCGAGTTCTTGTCGAGCGACTCGAGCCAAGTGAGTGGTGCTTGGTCCAGGCAGAAGGGAAAGTAGAGGCACTTTGTGTCGTTGTTGCCACCAGCGTTTTCGATGGATAGGGCATAGCATATGAGCCACTGGACTGGGTCTTGCTTCGCGTCGTACTTGAATTTCTCTGGGAGAAGCAGATTGCGAAGTCAAGCGGAGAAGGCAAGGAAGCCGTCGTTGTTGCCCGCCGTGGAGGACTTCTTGCGTCGTAGTTCTTCAATTTTGCGGTGGGCATCGTAGCCGCCGCGTGAGCCACTGGTGACATGGCTGTCTGCGTGGCCTCAGCCTCCGCGATCACCTCCGCCACCGGCTCTCCTTCCAGCTCCGTGTGAGGAGCTCCCGCCGCCGATGCCTCCACCGCCGGCGTCACCATGACTAGTGGCGCCACGACTACTGTCGGCGCCACCGGCACTGTTGCCGCCTTGAGAAGATCCTCCAGCTGATGCCCTTGTACGGTTGGGGTTCTTTGGCTGATCTCCTCGATTACAGTTGCGTCCATTACCCGCTGGACTGCGACTTGTGGCTTCATGGTTCTCGTGTTCACGAGTTCTGAGGGGAGGTACTTTAGTGACTCTGTTGTCAACTCTCATGAAGTAGGCATCCTCCGCGAGCTTGGCGATGACTTCTCTCGTGCGTATCCCCTGAGCCTGATGTGCTATCGTAGTGATAGAAATGAGGCACTGTTCGAGGTAGTGTGCACCCGGCTGGCGACTTGATCGAGGGTCTCTGCGAGATTCCGTATAGGGAGGGATTCTCGGAGACGTCTACGTCGTTCGTTGCGCTTCCTGTTGCGTTCACGTCGGGCGTTCTTGTCATCGTTGGTTTCATCGGTGGGTGCATTGGCAGACAGCTCGTCTGCTGAGATGTCGTCGAAGTAGCGGCCAGGTCGGGTCCCTGAAGGTCCTGGCGTCTCGCCAGCGGCCATGAAGACTTGGCGATCAGGGGTACCGAGACCGGAGTCAGTAGTTGCCACCTCGGTTGGAGTATTCTCCTCTGTTGGAGCTCAGGGTGTTCCCTCCTGAAGGGAAGCGAGTCGAGGTAGACGACGCAGCTTGAGTTCCCGTCTGTCAGGTCTGCATCCTTGCGGTCTGGCCAATAGAAGAATCTGCCCACTGGTGTAGATGTTATAACCCGGCCGGTGGCTGGTCCTGACAACGGTTGCTCAGTCGTGGAGTTCTTGGACTCGGGCTCGTCAGGGTCCGACCCGAAGTCGAACTCATATGAGGAGTCCAAGTAGTAGCCGGAGGTGGGGTTGGAGTCTGAAGAATAGTCGGAGACGATCTCCTTACCGGCCCGGCGTGCTGCGAGAGGTTCCACATGGACCCTGTTAGCATTGCAGAGGTCGTATGGGAAGTGCTCATGGAGTGGGGTGTCGACACACGATGGCTCAGTAGCTGACTCGCATGCGATGACCCATGGGGACGTCGAGTTCGAGTTGGAGGCGGATCCAGACTTGAAGTCCACGTGTTGGTTGTAGAGCGAAATTTCACCGAATTTTCCGGCGAGATCGCCCATGATCACCTCAGGAAGTGTCACGAGACCGGTCTTCGGGTTGGATGCCATGGTGAGGCGGCGTTGGAAGGAGCCAGCACTGTCAGCTATGCAGACCCAGGACCCGAAGACAAAGGTGTCGCCGTGGTTGAAGGCGACAGTTGGCTTGATGAAGATTAAAGTCGTCGAGTTTGCCATGAGATCTTCAGCGAGAGCCCCTACCTGGCGCGTCAGCTGTCGGTGTTTTAGATCAGCAACCTACCAAGGGGAGTACCCGAGGTAGATGAATGTGGCCTCGCGAGATCGGTAACTCGAAGGAAGAGACACGTGGCACACAATTTAGACAGGTTCGGGCCGCGAGGTGCGTAATACCCTACGTCCTGTATGTTGCGTAGCTGTGGATCGATTGGGTGTGATTACAAGATGATGCGTATGAGAGAGCTAAAGGTCCCTGCCTCGCCTTATATAGCCCGGGAGGCAGGGTCACAAGTCAGTTTGGGGAGAGAGTAATAGGCGTGTACGTCTAGGAGTTCTCTACATGGTACAGGACATGCATAGCTTCCTATCCGAGTACTTCTCCACCGGGATCCTTGTGCTCCACGCCATCAGGTGCCGTGTGGCCCAAGTCGAGTAGTCCCAGGGGCCCACCGAGCAGTCGGTCCTGGTACCCACTCAGGATGGCAACGGGGCGAGGCGGGGCCGGGGGAGCCCTCCCCGTCCCCGCCCTGACCCCCGAATGTTGAGCTCCACCCCGACCCCGAATTGTTAATCGGGGAAAAATCGTCCCCGTCACCGCCGGATCCCCGAAATCTGTCGGGGCCCCGCGGGGAATGCAACAACAACGATTCCTTTTCCTTACATCTCATTAGCAATTACAGAGCCAAGGCCATAAAAAATTTACACTAGATTATTACAAATTTACAACTGCATACAATAGACAACATGTTGGTGCCTAGACTAACAACGCTTAAGATGAGCATACAAGTGTGTGGTTCCATATTTTGCTTCTCCCTTTAGTTTCACATGGCACCACATGCATTCTGCTTTCAATTTTTCTCCATCTTCCAATTTTTTAAACTCCTGCCAAGTTGAAGAACCACCGAGTATCATTGCTACAAAAATAAGTGCTGCATGAAGCACGAACCAAAAAAATCAGTCAGAGCAGAGCATGGGGGCGAGATCTAAAAATTAGTCAGAGCAGAGCATGCGGCGGGAGATCTAGCACTTGGTGTACAAATCAAGTAGCAAAAGATAAAGAACGAGAAGCATTAGTACTACTTAGTGCTCACTACTCAACAAGGTAGAAGAGAACCTGAGGTGGTGAGGCCAGCGGTCGTGAACTCGCGATTGAGGAGGAGGAGGACAACGTCTCACTCGTGAGGTCAACGAGCCGACGGGGGGTGACGACAAGCTCGACGAGGAGAGGAGGAATACCCTGCAGTTCACACGACCTCGCTACTCAGCGGTGGCGGCGGCCGGCAGCGCAGCGGCGCTGTTGATGGGATTGGGAGCCAGAGCTCCCAAGCGGCGGCGGCTGCTCGAGAGTGGGAGGGAGGAAATGGATTAGGGTTACTGTGCCTGAGGTGGGGAGGTATATATACATCATGAGTTTACTTGTTGGGCCAGTGTTTGATGGGCTGTATGGGTATTATGTTGGGCCGACCGCTCGTCGGTGCGGAATATGGTCCCGACACTAACCGGTAGATAGCGCCAAGGTCTATCCCTCAATGGTCGATGCTAAGCAACAAGTGACACGGGGTTTTTATCCCGGTTCCGCCGAGGGGGCCGTACGTCCGACGGGGGTGTGCTCACGACACTATATTGCTCAGCACCGGGGGTGCCTGTAGTGGGGCTGCTACAAGCGAGGCGGGAGAGGAAGCGTGGCTTCCAAGTCCCCGGTGAAGTGGGCGAAGATATTGTGGGAGAATTGGGGAGTGAGTGCGTGGAGTGCTCTTGTCGGGATGAGTCCGTATGGGTGCGTTCTATCCTCCTCCCCGTGGTGGGGGGGTTCGTCCCCCTTTTATAGATCAAGGGGGAGGCGAATTACATGCATGCCGCGCTATCTAGCTACGCGGAGAAGCACGACGTGCTACGCCGTAGAGTGGGCGGCCGTCCGGCGATCCTCGCGGCGATCCGGTCATCATGTCTTGACTTGTACCCGAACGGTGGCGGTTCGAGGGTAGGAGAGCGGCGGATGGCGGTGATGTCCTTCGATAGGCTCGAGGGAGGTGCCGACGCGAGCCCGTACGGCGTACGGGGAATAGGCGAACGACGTTCCTTCCCGACGCGCTTCACGGGGCGAGGAGTCGTTGCTACGGGGCCCGTCGTGCGCCCGCACGCGCGGGTACGGCGGCCACGCCGGTGCGGTGGCGGGGATGGCGGTCCACCGGCCTAGCGCCTCCACCTAACCCCCGTAGGGTCACAAGAAAGTGAATCGAGGGTGCGCCGGCCCCCTTTCGAGGGCTCGGCGTGTTAGCCGTACTTGGGCGTGCGCACGGTGTCACGGGGACCGACACCGGCCGCGGCGCACGTCCCCTCCCATAGTGGCGGGGATGGGCTCCTCCCCGGGGAGTTGGTGCGGCGGCGCGGGGTGCGAGCCCGGGCGCATGATGGCGCCGTCCCCGCGGCGTCGGGCGTTAAATGCCCGTGTACGGGGGCCGGCGCACGCGTGAGGGTCACCCTCGGGCGTGGAGGACCCCGGCGAGGGCGGGGCGTACCCTCGAGCGAGGCGGAACTGCTCGAGGGAAGTGCTACCCCTCGAGCGGGGGCGAAGCCCGCCCGAAGGGTGCACGCATCCTCGAACGAGGCGGAGCACGTTCGAGGGGATCCTTAAGTGGGCCGCCTCGATGGGCCGTCGGAGTCCCTGTGGGCCGTGTCCTGCATGGTTAGGCACCGCATGGTTAGGCTTAACGTATTTGGGTTTCGTTGCGGGTTTTAAGTGAGGTTTTCCCCCATTGTTTAAGGGGACCCCTTGGGCTGTCCCCGACGGTAGCCCCCGAGCATCCGTGGGTTTGCCATTGAGGCTCCCGCATGCCGGAACCTAGCGATAGGACGTTCTTCCCTCCTTGTTCTGCGAACGCTTTCCGTGGAGCCGCGTCGGCGGACCCGCGGGTCTAGCCCCCAAAGCCCCGGGGAGTGTGGGTACTCCTGCGAGGGGGTTAACCGCGAGAATTTTGGTCGGAGGACGTGGCACATATGCCAACCGGCATCGGCGGTATTTCGGCCGGCTTCGGGGGTGCACGCACCGCCGCGCGCGTCTCCGGCGGGTGCAATTTCAAGGAGGTGTAGCCGTGCGTCAAGCCCCCGAGCCTTGGCCCGTTCGAGGCGATCGGGTAGAGCTTGGCGACTTGTTTTTTAACGCGCCCTCGCCGTCCCTCCGCGGGACGGAGGGTGAGGTTTCGCAACCCCCATCGAGCGGGTCGCGGATTGCGGATTCCTCGTCGAGCGCTAGCGGGTGGTTCAAGTGGACGTCCATGCCCCGTTCGATAAGGGTAGGGCCGCGCGGTCGGAGACACGTCCATGGAAGCGCTTGCGTGGGTTTGCTAGGTGGGGCTCGGTCCCATTCGATAGGGACCGAGGGCGCGGAAAGCTCTCCCTCGGTGGGATCCCCCGACTAGGCGCCCTCGGCGGCTCTCGAACACGACATGTGGGGCACCCTCGAGCCGACGGGCTCGAGGAACGGCTCGAATGCGCGTGCCCTCGTCGTCCCTAACTCGCGATCCGTGGCGCTGTTCGAACCCGTCGAGGGTCGGGCTTCGAACCTCGATCGCAGGGCCGTGCGGGGGTGGCGCCCGGGCGGCCCCGTCTTTTCGCGTTTGCGGCCGTCGAGGGGTGCGGGCGAGCCGGCCCTCGAGGCGCGGTTGGTAGCACGGCGCGGCATGGGTGCTTGCCGTGCCTCGCTTTACTTCAGCGGACCCGGGCGACCCTCTCACGCGCGTGCCCTCTTTAGAGGGTTGATGTTGTCTCGAGCGGGGGCTCGTGCCGCTCGAGGGTTTTACGTGGCATGGGTACCCGTGGTGCCTGCTTTACATCAAGCAGGTCCCGGGCGGCCTTCTCACGTCGATATCCCATCGAGGGCTGTTTTCGTTCCGAGCCGAGGGCTCGTGCCGCTCGAGGGTTTTACGTGGCATGGGTGCCCGCGGTGTCTGCTTTACATCAAGCAGGTCCCGGGCGACCCTCTCACGTCGATATCCCATCGAGGGCTGTTTTCGTTTTGAGCGGGGGCTCGTGCCACTCGAGGGTTTTACGTGGCATGGGCGCCCGCGGTGTCTGCTTTACATCAAGCGGGTCCGGGGCGACCCTCTCACGTCGATATCCCATCGAGGGCTGCCCTTGTCTCGAGCCGGGGGTTCGCCCCGCTCGAGGATTCTCCTTGCTTGGCAAGGGACCCGATCATTAAATGCCTCGCGTCGAGGCCGCGGTTTTTGTAGCGCGGCCGCGTATTTTTAGGCACGCGCGGTCGCACGCGCGCGCGTAGTGGGCGGCGTGGCAAGTGGACGTGACGGCTTCACCTCGATCCCTCGCGGGTCTCCGCCGTGATGATGGCCCGCCCTGCGGTGATGTGGCCGCCGCAAGTCGTGGTGGGGCCCGTCCGTCGGCGTGAAGGGAAGATTCCCCTGCCGGTTAATGCGAGCGGGGCATCCGCTCCGGAGAGCTCGCCCCGTTGGCTTATAAATCCGAGGGGTGGAGGAGACGGCGGTTTTTTACCTTGACGCCTCACCATTTTCAGTCCCCCGCCCCTTCGTCTTCGCCTCGCTCTTGCCACCGCGCGGTGTCGCCGTTAGAGCTCGTCTTCCGTTTTTCGTTCTCTGTCCTCGCATTCCTTCGTCCTTCCTCATGGCGCCGCCTCAGCTTCCCCTCACGATCCTGGAGCCGTACGCCTGGGAGAGGTCGACGGTGACGCCACTGGCCCTTGGCGAGCTGGTCGTCGCCGGCCAGCTTGCGGCCAATGAAGACAGACGTCCGGCGGAGTGGATAGTGCCGCCGGCGGCGGACCGTGCGCCCAACCCGCTGGAGGGCTATGTGGTCAGCTTTATCCGCTACCACGAGCGGGGCTTCAACGCACCGGCGAGCCGCTTCATGCGGGCGATGTGCCACCACTACGGAGTGGAGGCCGCACAACTTCGCCCCCAACGCTATTTCGCGGGCGGCTACGTTCGTCGGCGTTTGCGAAGGGTACCCGGGGATCCCGATCAATTGAGAGCTACGGGGTACACCTTTTCCGCGCGGAGCTCTTCACGTAGCCCACGACGGAAGCCAAGGACCCCGCCGCGCGGTGCGCGCCGGGGCGGGATGTCGCTTGCCCGCGGGGGCAATTCAAGAACGTCTACATCCCCCGCACCATGACGACGAACAACACCGCCGGGAGCGGGGATGGTTTTATCCGCGCAACGCCGAGCCCGACCTTCCCCCCTACACCGGCCGGGTGTTCAAGGAGAGGTCCGACTCCTGGGGCTACGGGGGTGTCCACGGCCCGCAAAGACGGGCGCGGCGAGAGTCGTTCCTGGCCGCGCTGCAGCGCCTGGCGACGATGGGGCTGAGGGCGGTGGGCGTCCTCGCCTTCCTCCATCATAGGCGGGTCGTGCCCTTGATGGAGAGGTCGCTCTGCATCTTCGAGATGACAGAGGCGACCAACCCCATCGACTTGGCGAGGTCGCGGATGCTCCCGACGCCCCTCGAGCGGCCATATGCGCTCACCCGAGCGCGGAGCGCCGTCGACACCCAGACGCCGCCGATGCCTGCGGGTCGGACCCTGTGGGACCTCGAGATGCTCCCCACCGGCCCGTTGGTGAGCGTAGTTCTTGATTTCGTTTTAGTTCTTTGTGTTGCCTTTGCCTCCTGACGCGCCCTTGTTGCTCCTGTGTGCAGCTGGTGGACTTCACCATCGCCAAGTCCGTTCCGCCCACCCCCGACTCCCGCGCGCGCCGGGCCGGGCGGTGCGGCGGCGGCGGCGAGGAGCGAGGGCGGCGTGCAAGAGGGAGCGCGCGAGGCGACGTCAATCGCGTCGCGGCCGGCGGGCCGCGGAGTACCGTCGGCGCGAAGAGGCGGGGCTCTCCTCCCCGGGGACCGAAGAGTACTCGTCCTCGGAGGAGGACGAAGAGGAAGAGGGGCGAGGGGGAGGGCCCCTCCGACGGGTGGCGGGCCCGCGCCCCCGTTGCGGAGCCGGCGCCGGCGGCGAGGGCGGCATCGCACGGGGTGGGTGCGGCGGCGTCGGCCGCCGGGCCATCGACATCGAGGGCGGCGCGTCCGCGAGGCGCCGCCGCGCGCTCGTCGGGGGCGCGCACGGCGAGCGCGCGCCGGCGCGCGCATCGAGCGTGCTGCGCGCGGGGAAGCGCGCCCGCGCGCGCGCGGCGTCGTCGGGGAGCACGGCGGCGGGCGCACCCGCACGCGGGGCGAGCGTACCGCGCGCGCGCGCGCGCGCCGTCGGGAGGCGCGACATCGGGCGTGACCGCGCGCGGGGGCGGGGCGCGCCCACGCGCGCGCGCGCGCCGTCGGGGAGACGCGGCGGCGGGCGCGCGCGGCCTCGTCCGCCGAGGCTTCGAGGAAGAGGAAGCGCGCCTTTTTCCTCCTCGAGGTAAGGGGCTCGATGCTTCGCTCGGTTTAATTAGTTGATGATTAGGTGTTCTAACCCTCCGTTCGTGCACCGCGCGGTGGTGCCAACCGTGCCTCCTCTCGCACACCGCCAAGGTGGCGGGGACGGACGCGTCCATCCCCACCCGGCGGCGCTCGTCGAGGACGCCGCGGGCGGGGACAAGCACGGCGGCGGCGGGCGAGAGCTCGCGGTCGCGGCCGGGGCCCCGAGGCCTCGGCCAACGGATCGGCCGCCGCGGCGCGGTCGGCGGTCGGCGAGGCGGCCGGCGCGGCCGTCGCGGGGGGGTGCGGGCCGCGGCGGCGGCGGTGGTGGAGGCGCGGCCGCGGGGGCGTTCGTGGAGGAGGCGGAGCGGGAGCAACCCGCGGCGCCGGGGCCGCGAGGCGCGGCCGGAGGTGGTGGCCGTGGCGCCGTGCCGGCGCCCGCGGCCGTGGAGACGCGGGCGGAGGCGCCGGTGGAGGCGGCACAAGCGGCGACGCCGCCGGCGTCCTGCAAGCGGAGGTGGTGGAGGTCTCGGACGACTCCCCGCCGCCTGGGTGGGACCAGTGGGCCAGCTGGCCCACGAATTCCCCCGAGCCCCAGGAGGGGGCCCTCGTGAGGCGGCGCGAGGGTCACCTGGTGGTGGGGGGTCGAGGACACGGCGCCGAGGCCTCGTCCTCCCGCGCCGGCCGCCCTGCCCAGGTGGAGGGGGCCGTCAATGATCCCCCTGCGTTTGCCGACGCCAGGGGGGAGCAGGAGCTCTGGGACGAGCTCCGGAGCCACGGCGCTACGCTCAACCGCGCGCCGAACGAGGGCGGCGCGGGTCCACGGCGGCCGGCATGGCTCGTCTTCCGGGTTAGCCGTGGTTGCTTGTTCTCTCCTTCCTTTCGTTTGTGCATGCGCCTTCGTGTCGCGGCACTCATGGGTTTTGATTCCGTGGTTGCCGGGGAGCTCGAGCGTCGCGCCCACGACAAGTACGATGCGTTCGCCGGGTGAACGCCGGGGTCCACCGGCTCTCGGGGAGCGGTGCGGCGCTTTCGACGCGCTTGCGGCGCTCTCGGGTCCTCGGACGGTGGGCCGCCGTGCGGGCCCCGGCACGGCCACGACGAGCGCCCGAGGGCTCGAGGGGCGGGGATACGGCGCGCCGCTCGAGCCTCGAGCGGGTGCGCGCGGCCCTCATCGATCGTGATGAGGCGCGGGCACGCGCGCGAGGACTTGGAGAAGACGCGGACGGCGGCCGCTAGCGGGAGGCGGAGGTGGCGACCGTCCGCGCCAAAGCCCGGGGAGCTTCGCTCGTCGCTTGAGGGCGCGCGGCGCGGCGGTGCCGGGCGAGGAGGCGGGCGCGCGGGGGCGGAGCGGCGGGCCAAGGAGGCCGGCGACACGAAGGCCGCCCTCGACGCCAAGGCCGCGGCCCTCGTCGTCGGCGAGGAGCGGCTCTGCAGAGAGCACCGCCCGCCAAGGGGCGAGGGAGCGGCTCCGGCGGGGAGCGAGCCGCCCTCACCGACGTCCGTGCGGCGCGGGGAGCGAGAGCGCGCCGCCCACGAGGTGACGAAGAAGTCCTTGGGCGGATCGGGACGCCAAGCTGCGCAATGCGAGGGCGAGGTGATTATGCTCGGCATCACCAACGCCAATCGGAGGAGATGTCCCTCCGGGAGCGGGGGCGAGACCGTCGAGCGCCTCGGGGCGGCGGTCGAGGCCGCGCGCCGCGACCTCGAGATGGAGAGGAAGCAAGTCGAAGGTGAGCCACGCGAGCGACTCTTGTCTTGTTGGTTTTTGGTTTGGGAACTCGCATTCTCTTGTTCGATTTCTTTCTTGCCTTGGCGTTTCCGGGCTTGCGCACCGCCACGGGGCATGCGGGCGGGCGGGCCGAGGCGGCGGCGGAGCTTCCTACAACTCCTCCGGCGGGAGTTGCGGGAGCTACGCGATGCGGCCCTCGAGACACCGCCGCGCCGTCGAGGAGGGCGAGGCACGGGCGGCCGGCTCGGCGGCCGGCCGCTGCGCGCCCTTGGTGGCCATGTCACCGAGCGGATGCGCGGGCGGCGCACGGCGGGCGTCCCGAGAAGGCCCTCGGAGTGGTGCGATCCCACTACGAGGTTAACTTCGAGCGGCGGCGGAAGGCTACATCGTTCCCGAGGGCGTCGAGGACGAGGTGGCCATGGAGCGTGTGGATGCGCTCGGCGCCGACGCCGCCGGGTCGCTCGCCGAGGCCTTCGAGGAGTTCCTCTTCCGGACGTCGGCGATGCTTGCTTGCTCCTCCCGCCCGAAAGCAGGTTGGGCGCTAGGCCCGTTTTTTGATGTGTATCAATATCCTGGTCCCGTGGTCTTTTGTAAATAAACAAGTTGTTTCATGAACGTGAGCATTTGCTGTAAATGAAGTCGTTTGTTTATCACACTTTTTGTTTCTCCTTCTTCCTGAGTACATTCTAGTTAGGGGAGTTCGATTTTCGCAGGGGGCCCGCTGGGTTGGAGGCGAGAGAGAAGGGCCATATCCACGCGGCGTAGGCTATCTCTGGCTCGCACGCTCCTTCCTTTGTGCCGCCCGCGCCTTTGTTCGAATCGTGGCTCGAGGTTGAAGTAGGAAACAAACTTAGCGCGTGTGGGATATTGTGTTTTTTGCGCGAAAAAATGGGACTATTTTGGGGGGGATGCCCCCGCGGTAGCCCGAGAGTAACTTGGGTTTTCGGGGGAAAGCCGAGTTGCCCTTTTTATTGAGCTTAAAGCTTTTACATAGTTGTAGCCAAGCGGGGCGTTGGCCGTGCGGTTTTTACAACAAAAATACTTGGAAATCCTAGCTAAGGGTAGAAGCGACGTAGGCGGTTGGATGTTCCAAGCGTTGGTGAGCTCTTCACGCGTCCTCATTGGCCAACTTGTATGTGCGGGCTTGAGTACCTTCACCACGACGTAGGGTCCCTCCCGTGGGGGCGATAGCTTGTGGCGCCCTCGGTTGTCTTGGCGTAGCCTTAGGACCGGGTCCCCTTCGGCCGAAATCCCGCCGGCGTATCTTGCGTGCTTGATAGCGCACGAGGGAGCTGGCGGTACCTCGCGGAATGCATCAAGGCTACGGCGTGCTTCGTCCGAGTGGTCCAACGAGTCCTCGCGGGCTCGTTGGTTAGCATCCTCGTTATAGCCTCGAACCTTGGGCGACCCGTATTCTAAGTCCGTGGGGAGGACGGCCTCCACGCCGTGGACTAAGAAAAACGGGGTGAACCCGGTGGCTCTGCTCGGGGGTGGTCCTTAGGCTCCACACGACCGGTGGTAGTTCTTGGAGCCATTTCCGCCGGATTTGTTCAGCGGTCGAAAATTACCCGGGCTTTAGGCCTTGTAAGATCATGCCATTGGCACGTTCCACTTGGCCGTTGGTGCGTGGGTGCGCCACGGTGCCCAATCCACACGGATGTGGAACTTGTCGCGAGAACTCCAAGAACTTCTTGCCGTGAATTGGGATCCATTGTCGGTGATGATGGAGTTCGGCACTCCGAAGCGGTAGACGATGTCGGTGAAGAATGTCACCCTTTGCTCCGCCCTTAGATTCGTGATGGGGCGCACCTCCACCCACTTGGAGAACTTGTCGATCGCGACCAACAAGTGGGTGAAGCCCCCGGCGCCTTCCGCGGGGGGCCGACGATGTCCGGCCCCCACACGGCGAACGACCATGTTACGGGGGATGGTGCGTAGGGCATGGGCGGGCAAGTTGGACTTGCGGGCGTAGAGCGGCACCCCTCGCGGGTGCGCACGATCTCGGCGGCGTCCGTGACCGCGGTGGGCCGGTAAAAGCCACGGCGGAACGCGTTGCCGACGAGGGGTGCGGGGCGCGGCGTGGTGGCCACGGATCCCCGCGTGGATGTCCCGCGGGGAGCTCGCGCCCCTCGGGAATGGGCACGCATCGGCGTAGGATGCGGGAGGCGGCGCGCTTGTACGGCTCGCGCGTTGACGAGGGCAAAAGACTTAGCCATCCTAGCGATGCGCCTAGCCGCGGCCGGTCCGCGGGGAGTTCCCCTCGAGCGATCCGAGCAATGTATTTCTCCCGCCGGTCCGCCCGGAGCGGGGGGCCGGCTCGATGTCCATCACGTCGGCTTCGTGGGAGCCGTACCCCTCGAGAAGGGAGAGTACGTACGCCTCGTTCGAGGGGTCCTCGTCCATGGGCTCCGCACCCGCCGGATTCGAGGGGAGCCCCGAGGGTTCGTTGTGATTCGAGGGGTAGGGCTCGAAGGCGGCCGAGGGTTGAGCGATGTCGCGCGCGACGCGTTCGGGGGGACGGTGATCCGCCGGGACGCGATCTTGGTGAGTTCGTCCGCCTCTTCGTTGTGCGGCGGGGCACATGGTTGAGCTCGATGCCGTAGAACTTGTCCTCGAGGGCTCGCACGGCCTTGCGGTAGGCCTCCATCTTGTCGTCGTGGCGAGCTCGCGTTCTTCATGACTTGATCAATCACGAGCTGCGAGTCGCCCCTTACGTCGAGGCGTTTGACGCCTAACTCAATGGCGATTTTGAGGCCGCGAGAGGAGGGGCCTCGTATTCGGCCATGTTGTTAGACGCGGGGAAGTGGAGGCGCACCGCGTACCGCATGTGTTCCCCGAGGGGGTGACACGAAGAGCAAGCCCGCGCCCGCCCCCATTTTCATCACCGAGCCGTCGAAGAACGAGAGTCCGGCCTCCGCTTGGATGCGTGGCGGCGGCGGCTGCGTGTCCGTCCATTCGGCGACGAAATCCGCCAAGATTTGGGACTTGATGGCCTTGCGCGGGGCGTAGGCGAGCGTCTCGCCCATCGGCTCCACGGACCCTTGGCGATCCTGCCCGCGGCGTCGGGGTTGCGGATGATTTCTCCTAGTGGGAAGGAGGAAACCAGCGTGACGGGGTGGGCCTCGAAGTAGTGGCGGAGTTTGCGCCGCGCAAGAACCCTTGCGTACAACAACACGGACACCGGGGGTAGCGCGTCTTCGTGTCGAGAGGACCTCGGCGATGTAGTAGGCGGCGGGCCGCACGGGCAAGGCATGCCCTTCCTCCGTGCGCTCCACAACGATCACGGCGCTCACCACCTGGGTGGTCGCGGCCACGTAGAGCTGCGGGGGGCTCGCCGTCCTGCGGCGGCGTGAGGATCGGGGCGTGCGTTAGAGATGCCTTTAGCTTGTCGAGCGCATCCTGGGCCTCGGTGGTCCAGGAGAAGCGCTCGTGCTTCTTGAGTAGGCGGTAGAGGGCGAGGCCCTTCTCCGAGCCGCGAGATGAAGCGGCTCAAGGCGGCAAGGCACCCCAACACCTTCTGCACCCCCTTGAGGTCCCGGATCGGACCCATCCGTTCGAGGGCCGCGACCTTTTCGGGGGTTGGCCTCGATTCCCCGGCGGGAGACGATGTATCCCGGGGAGCATGCCTCGCGGCACTCCAAAGACACATTTTTCGGGGTTTAATTTGACCCCATTGGCCGTAGGCGGTTGAACGCGACGCCGAGGTCGCCAACCAGGTCGTCCGCCTTCCTAGTCTTTACGACGATGTCGTCCACGTACGCTTCGGCCCGTCGCTCCGATGTGATCCCCAAAAACGTGCGCATGCAACGGCGATATGTTGCACCGTGTTTACGAGGCCA
Organism: Cenchrus americanus; assembly: GCA_947561735.1. NCBI lineage: Eukaryota > Viridiplantae > Streptophyta > Magnoliopsida > Poales > Poaceae > Cenchrus > Cenchrus americanus. Next base: position 21,626,077 of record OX387241.1, on the reverse strand, counting down.
AATGGCATCGTGACGTAGCGAACGTCCGAACGGTGTGATGAACGAGGTCGCGAGCCGGTCGGACTCTTTCATCTTTATCTGGTGGTACCGGAATAAGCATCAAGGAAACGAGCGGTTCGCACCCGGTTTGTTGAGTCAACGATTTGATCAATGCGTGGCAAAGGAAAAGGAACTTTAGGACATGCTTTATTGAGACTAGTGTAGTCTATACACATCCGCCACTTCCCATTCTTTTTCTTTACAAGCACGGGGTTTGCTAGCCATGTTGGGTGGAACACCTCCTTGATGAATCCGGACCTCGAGAAACTTTCGCGGCTCGCTCGGTTGCCGTCGCCGCTCCTCGTCGAAGCGGCGGAGCCGCTCGCGCACGGCGCGAGCGTTTGGCGAGGATGTCAAGGGAGTGCTCGGCGACTTCCCTCGGGATGCACGGCATGTCCGAGGGGCTCCACGCGAAGATGTCGACGTTGGCGCGGAGGAAGTCGACGAGCACCACTTCCTATTTGGGGTCGAGGGTAGAGCGACCCTCAACACCTTGCCCTCGGGGGCCGAAGGGTCGAGGGGGACCCCCTTGGTCGCTCCGCGGCCTCGAAGGTGCCGGCGTGTTTGGCGGCGGAGTTGAGGTCTTCGTTGACCATCTTCTCCGGCGTGTTCACCGGCGCTTCATCCGGCGCCGGTGCCCTGCGTGCTCCACGCATTCGACATCGCGGTCGAACGCGTGCTCGATCGACGAGCCGACGGTGATGATGCCGTTCGGGCGCGCATCTTCATCTTCGGGTAGGTATAATTGGGGACCGCCATGAATTTGGCGTAACGGGGTCGCCCAAGTATAGCATGGTAGGCCCCCTTTGAACCCCACCACCTCGAAGGTGAGGGTCTCCTTGCGGAAGTTCTTAGGGGTGCCAAACCGGACCGGCGGGTCGATGCGCACGAGGGGTTGAACACCGCTTGCCGGGCGCGATGCGGGTGGAACGGCTTCGTCTTGGGCCGCGGGCCGGTCCAATCCGATCCCCATCGGGCGCGGCGTATGCGCGTAGAGGATGTTGGGGCTGGCTGCCCTCCGTCCATGAGGACCTTCGAGCCGGGCGTTCCCGATGATGGGGTCAACCACCGGCGGGTGCTTGGCCGGGTTGGGGATGCGGTTTGGGTGGTCCTCCCGGCTGAACGTGATGGCGTCCTCCGACCAATTGAGGAAGGACGGAGGCGCCCTCTCAGCGGCGAGGACTTCGTGCCGCTCCTTCTTGCGTTGGCGTGTCGACATGTCGACGGTTGGTCCCGAAGATGAGGAACACGTTTTCGACGGCGGGGAAGCCGCCCGCGTCGCCATCGCCTTCGTCTTTCTTGGCCTCTGCCTCCTTCGCGGCGGCACGGCCGTAGAATTTCTTGAGCATGTCGCACTGCTCAAGGGTGTGGTGTGCTTGGGGTTTTGTGGTAGGGACATGGCTTCTTCAGCATGTCATCGAACACCCCCGGGCCTCGAGGGGCCGGTCGAGGGCCCCGTCGGCGGGTCAACGAGCGAGGGTCTCGGCGTTGCCGCCGTCACGCCCTGCTCGCGCGCCTCGCGGCGCGGCTTTTCCCCCTTCCGGACCCGCTTGTCGTTGCGGTGCGGCTCCTTGGACTTGCGCCCTCCGCGGGCGCGTCCTCGGAGCGCTTGCCCTTCTTGCGCGTCGAAGATCGCCCCCACGGCCTCCTCCCCGGAGGCGAAGCTGGTGGCGATGTCGAACGGCTCATTGGAGTCCGCGGGCGGGCTGCGTCCCGGCTCCGCACGAGGTCCCGGCACGTGGTGCCCTCGAGGAAGGCGTGCACGATCTCGGACTGTGCCACGCTGGGGAGCTCCGTGCAGCGCTTGGAGAAGCGCGTATGAAGTCCCCCGGCGACTCGCCGGGCCCACGCGTGCGGGGAGCGCGGGTCCCATGAGTTCCCAGGGCGCACGTATGTGCCCGGAAGTTGCCCACGAACGTGTGGACTAGGTCGTCCCGGTTATGGATGCGGGGTGGCGGGCAAGTGCTCGAGCTATGTCGGGCCGCGTCGCCAAGATGTAGGGGCGGGTTGCGGATGATGACCTCGTCGGCGGTGGCCCCCGCCCGGTGGCAAGCCGAGCGGTAGTCGTTGAGCCACACGCGGGGGTCCGTCTCCCCGTTGTACTTGACGATCGTCGAGGGTTGGCGAAGCGTTGGGGGAACGGCCCGCCGCACGGATCTCCCGGCCGAACACACGGGTGCACGGGGGGCTGCGGCGTCGGGGAGCGGTCTTCGCCGGCGTCGTAGCGCCCACCCCGTCGAGGGTGGTAGCCCCTTGCCGCTCGTGCGTTCGCCTTGCTGGTGCGCCTGGCGTTGATGACGTTGCGGCGTCGCCATCCGGCGCCTGCGCGCGTCAAGGAGTCGCTCCTTGGCCGGCGTGCGCCCTTGCTCGGTGGGTCGCCCCGGCGGGTCCCCCCCGCGTGCACCGAGGGTTCGCCTCCCGGTGCGGCTTCATCGCCCCGCGCATCCCCCGTTGGCGGATGCGTGAGGCCGAGCTCTCGGCCTGTGCCGGGCCGGCCGCTTGCTCGATGAGAGTTTGCACCTCGCGGTGCATGTCTCGAGCCTCGGGGGTCGAGGGTGCGGCATAGCCCGCGGCGGCGTCGCGGCGGCGACGAGCTTACGGCTCGCCGGGTGGGGGCACGTCCGCGTTTTCGACGTTGGGGACGGTGTTGATGCGGTCGCGGCACCGTCGGCCCCGGCTCCGCGCGCGTTCGCCGCGCGCGAGGCTTCCCCCGCCATTGAGGCGCGGAGCGCCGCACCGTTCGGTATTCCTCCGCCGGCTTGGCCTCGAGCTCGCGGGCTTGGGCAAGGCGTGCGTCGGCGTCGGCCCCGGCGGGGGAGCGCTTGGCCTCGCGGCCGGGCGCGCGGCGATCCCCGGGGCGGGCGTGACCTCCCCGTCTCCGGCGCCCACCGCACCGGCGGCATTGGCGGGTCGTTGGTGATGACGAGCGCGGCACTCCCGCGCGGGGTCGTAGCTCCCCGTGCTTTGGAGTCGTCGGAGCGACCAAACCCGGTAGTCCGCGGCGTCGAGGAAACGCCGGAACGCGGCCCCCGGGTGCGGCACGCGGGAGAAGTCCCACTCCGCGTATCCGTGGCGGTTGGCGGGTGGCATCGTGTCGACGGAGCCCCGGGGATGACTCATCCCCTGGCCGAGGTGCTTGGGGTCCACGGCGGCGAAGACGTGGCGGCCGGGCGGAACCCTCGCGCATCGTCGTGTTGACGTTGGCGTTGTAGGCCGTCGTAGCGCCACGCGGCCGATGGGGATGCGCGGTCCCGAGTACGCGCGCGGCCCGCCGGGGCGGTGGCGGTCGTGATGGTGGGCGCACCGCGGCTGGGCGGCGGCGCGCTCGGCCTGCCGCCGCTCGGACCACGCCCCGACGCGAACGGCGCCCGGAGCGACGGTGGCGTCGTGGCGCCGACGGGCCGCGGCATCCGTGCTGCGGGGCACAGCGCCGTGGTGGCGCGCGTGGCGGGGGCCAAAGGCGGCCGGCCGGCGGCGTGCGCGGAGCTCCTCACGGTTGGTGAGGCGCATGAGATAGCCGTTCCCCATGGCACGAAAGTTCGGGTCCCCGAAGCGGATTTCGAACCGGCCCGGGGAGGGGGTCCGAGCTACCCATGCGGTAGCGCGTAGCACGGTACTCGGTGCGGATCACCATGGAGGGAGTTGACGGAACGACCTTAGGCGCTCGCTTGCCCCACGGTGGGCGCCAGGCGTTGGTGCGGAATATGGTCCCGACACTAACCGGTAGATAGCGCCAAGGTCTATCCCTCAATGGTCGATGCTAAGCAACAAGTGACACGGGGTTTTATCCTGGTTCGGGCGGGGGGGCCGTACGTCCGGCGGGGGTGTGCTCACGGCACTATATTGCTCGGCACGGGGGTGCCTGTGAGTGGGGCTGCTACAAGCGAGGCGGGAGAGGAAGCGTGGCTTCCAAGTCCCTGGTGAAGTGGCTGAAGATATTGTGGGAGAATTGGAGAGTGAGTGCGTGGTGTGCTCTTGTCGGGATGAGTCTATATGGGTGCGTTCTCTCTTCCCCCCGCGGCTGGGGGGTTCGTCCCCCTTTTATAGATCAAGGGGGAGGCGAATTACATGCATGCCGCGCTATCTAGCTACGTGGAGAAGCACGACGTGCTACGGCGTAGAGTGGGCGGCCGTCGGGGCGATCCTCGCGGCGATCCGGTCATCATGTCTTGACTTGTACCCGAACGGTGGCGGTTCGAGGGTAGGAGGAGCGGCGGATGGCGGTGATGTCCTACGATAGGCTCGAGGGAGGTGCGCGCGAGCCCGTACGGCGTACGGGGAATAGGCGAACGGCGTTCCTTCCCGACGCGCTTCACGGGGGCGGGGAGTCGTTGCTACGGGGGCCGTCGTGCGCGCACGCGCGGGTACGGCGGCCACGCCGTTACGGTGGCGGGGATGGCGGTCCACCGGCCTAGCGCCTCCACCCTAACACGCGTAGGGTCACAAGAAAGTGAATCGAGGGTGCGCGGGCCCCCTTTCGAGGGCTCGGCGTGTTAGCCATGCTTGGGGCGTGCGCACGGTGTCACGGGCCGACACGGCCGCGCGGCGCACGGTCCCCTCCCACGGTGGTGGGGATGGGCTCCTCACAGGGGAGTTGGTGCTCGCGGCGCGGGGTGCGAGCCTCGGGCGCATGATGGCGCCGTCTGCGGCGTCGGGGCGTTAAATGCCCGTGTACGGGGGCCGGCGCACGCGTGAGGGGCACCCTCGGGCGTGGCGGACCCGGCCGGGGGCGGGGCGTACCCTCGAGCGAGGCGGAACTGCTCGAGGGAAGTGCTACCCCTCGAGCGGGGCGAAGCCCGCCCGCCGAAGGGTGCACGCATCCTCGAACAAGGCGGAGCACGTTCGAGGGGATCCTTAAGTGGGCCGCCTCGATGGGCCGTCGGAGTCCCGGTGGGGGTGTGTCTGCATGGTTAGGCACCGCATGGTTAGGCTTAACGTATTTGGGTTTCGTTGCGGGTTTTAAGTGAGGTTTTCCCCATTGTTTAAGGGGACCCCTTGGGCTGTCCCCGACAAGCGCAAATTTCGGGGCTCCGCGGGCCTTCACGGGGCAAATTCACACCACGGCCCCGCCCCATCTCCATTTCGGGGCCCCGCCTCGTTCCCCCCGCGGGGGGAATATCGCCCCCGTCCCCGTTAGTTTCGAGGCGGGTCTTCGTGGTTCCCCGTCCCTAGCAGGAATTTTGCCACCCTAAGTACCCACCGAGGTAGAGGGCCCAGGGAGGTCCATATGACAGAGACCCTAAATCTTTAACACGGAAGTGCAACATGACACTCTAGAAGATACATTGATCAAGATCATTAACGTCTCCGGATCAATGCGCAAGAAGTCACCGATCTCATCAAAATTCTGTGTGGTCTCGAAGATAAAACACTGGATATTTTTGGATATTTAGAAGCCCCATGAAGTTACAATTCCAACAAATCAAGAATCAAGACAATCGGAGATTCCTACAAGCGGTTATGCCCGAATCACCGAGTGCAACACGTCCTGAAATCAGTTTTGGACAGCACGCAACGCTGAAGTAAAACGGGCATAGCTCCCTTGTTTGAACTCCGTTTTCGATGAATGACCACACGTTGGAAAGGTAATTTCATAAACTTTTCAATAGAGCTATATTTCGATATATGTTCTGTTCTGGACATAGGGGAAATCTATGAAAAAGAGACAGCAAGGAGATGATGAGAACAAGAAAGAGGATATGGTGATGACAACATTGAAGAGAAGGGCGACTAATGACTCCATTAAGCATACAAGATCAAATTCAGAAGTTTAGTAGCATTGATAAATCAAGACAAAAGCAAAAGCCACATCGATACATGGAGATGTCGGAAGAAGGCAATGAAGAACTACAAAGGATGGTAACATCTCCACGGACCTTCTCTTTTCCGAACATAAATGCTTGTAAGTATGCCTTCAACCATAGGTGCAACATTTTGTTTTTCTCTTCCAACAATAACATGGATACTAGGAATACAACCTAGGTTTCTTTTATTTTCAATAGATAGACATGACCATGTGTTCACCTCGATGTTTTATATTGCCTATGCTTACGGAAAGATGATGAAAGTTGCCGCTTTGTTTTACCTACATGAAGTTATACGTGTCTTGGCTATTTGCTCTCGATAACATGATCTGAAATTAATTTAATTTGCGGCTCTTTTATTTGTGGGGGTGAAATGAATATGCTCTAGACCCACATACATATTTTTTCTCTTTGATTTAAGTTTATGAATAGCCAGATAACTTGTTGTTTTTATGAAAACGTAACTTTTATGCTATCTACATATTTGTGATGCTCTTGCCAAGTTCTACCTACCAAAGCCATATACATATATGTTCTATGATAACAAAACGCGTAGATTGCAAACATATGTTTCGATGAGTTGGATTAGGATTGATTCTATGGTTCGAGACTAAGAAGCTGGTCATTCCTTTGTGTAACTTTTCATGCTAGCCTTTTTGTCCATGCATTGTGGGTTTTCACATCGAAAATTTCACAAACTTCGCTAGGCATCCACCCTAAACCAAAAACATCTTTTTGTGATCACCTCCTTGTCCACAACCCAATTTGAGTATGGAGTAAAATTCACAATGGAGATTCAAATATTCCGCAAGATTATGGAATTTATACTTAGTTTAGTAGTCATTTCCCCTATCTTTTTATGCTCGAGGATGAGCATCGTTCAAGCATGAGGGAGGAGTCATTACATCATCTCTGACAAATGCTATGTAAGTATTATGTTGCAAAAAGTTCTGAGGAGCAAAAGAAAAAATGAAAAATAAAAAATTATTATGATGAGAAGAAAAGAAAAGTAAGAAAAAAAAGAAGAAAGAAAAGAAGAAAGAGAGAAAAATGATAAGGAAATAAAATAAAAGTAAAAAAATAAAGATGCTCCTCGGTTCTTTTTGCTTCATAAGTTCTCAAGTACCTTGATGACAAATCCATACTCAAATCTTCCAACCATGTGCAATCCGATAACGAGGACTTCACTCGTGCCTCGAGATCATCCATTTGCCACTTGCACATGTCCACCTATCTAAATGTGTGTTTCATCCCTCTCTCTTTCCAACATTTATTTTCTGTGGTCTTTTTGACGAGTCTCGGTAATTCCAATAGACCTCTCTGTTAATTTGACAATATCTGGATGTATGTTTGCTAGGATTGTTTTTAACCTTCCAAGCTCCACATAAGCCTTCACTATCACATATGAGTAGAATAGGTTGAAAAATAATCTAGTATAGGCTTGAGTGACTTGATGAGATGAGTGTTTCCATGAGTTTTTGCAAGAGATTTTCACTTATGTTGGATATGCATCTTTTTAAAAATTATTCCATGTAACAAGGTAATGGTTTGAAGTTCACTTAAGTTTGAAAGCATCGTGTTTATTAAATGTGGTTTGTTCTTTATTGTTAGTCTATCTTCTATAATGAAAAAGAAGCCGGTCACAACTTGAACTTTAAAAATAAAATCTTAAGAGAGAGCAATTTGCCTCGTCATGAATGACTAAGTGCAGGGATAATATTGGAAGGCAATGCTGATTTCCCTTTTAAGCAAGGATTACTTACTCGAGGACGAGCAAGGTTTAAGCATGATGGAGATGTTGACGGTGAATTTCCGTCAACCTAGTCATGAGTTTACCTTTAATGTTGGTATTGATTTATTATTCTAACCACTGGAACTAACCCCCCGTATATAACAAGTTCACTCTTGCATGTCGATTTTGGAGTTTATTGTTTACGCAGGAAATCTACGCTAAAGAGGAGACTTTCGGGATAAGTTCACCAAGCACTTTGGAAGAAGATCATGAAGCCCGACAAGAGTCAAGACACGCGATGAACATGACTCCAAATGACCTGAGGACCGAAGCATCAACGTGCAAGTCTTCAGGGACTCAACCATAAAACAGCGAAGCTTGGATAGCAAGAATTCAAGCCTTAACTGTGAAGGAAACGACGACAAAGGCCCACATGCAAGTGCACACAAATAAGGAATCACGCGAGAAGCAACCGGGGCCGAACTGGGTCGCAACGAGCCTGGGCCGACCGGCCTGGGCTGACCGGCCCAGCCCACTCCGAGCCCGGTTCGGCGCGCCCTTTGCCCTAGGTGTTCGTTTATTTATTGCTTTTGCCTCCGTCGGCCGCCACATCGATCCAACAATTCTACCGCCGCCAATCACCAGAAAGTCGTCGCCACGAGATGAGGGAGAGAGTTGGATGAGCTCATCGCAAGGATCAATGCCGGCAGAGGGAAGGAAGCAAGAGGAGGACTCCGAGCCGCTGGCCTAGGGGTGTTCCCAAGCTTCATCACCGCAATCTTCATCGACGATGTTCTCCGGAGTCTTCATCACCCCTATGTGCTTCAATCCTTGTAAGATGATGGGGTAATGTCTTCGTTCATCCCTAGGGTTAGATGGATACATGTTATGTGATCGCTACATGAACCCTATGCCTTTCGTTTCTTAATGGTATATGTCTATGTGAGTGCTTTATTCACATATGTATGTACAACATGTGTTCTTAGTAGGGTTTGTGGTAATCGTGGTGATTAGCTTAACCCTATGGATGCTTAGGTATAGATGCGGTTATACGTGAAAGTGTTTGATTACCTTGCATAGTGATAGTATGGTGGAGGGAAAAGGCTTAGCGGCCGCATAACCTCCATGATGCTAGTGTAGGCAACACCCTTTTCATGTAGTAGATGCATGTTCATGTGATCCTAAACCCTAGGGAGGGAACGCTTATCTATCCTAATCTCTCTCTTGTTGTCGGGGACAGCCCTGAGGGTCCCCTAAAAAACCGGGGGAATCCTGCTTAAAACCTGCAAAAAACAAAAACAAAACACACCTCTCACTTAAACGCACACACAAGGCACGGCCCACGCTGCGGTGGCCCTTGCGGCCCACCGGAGTGGCCCAGTCAAAGGCCCCCTCGAGCGGGTTTCGCCTCGCTCGAGGGCTCACGGCCCCCTCGAGCGAGTTCCGCCTCGCTCGAGGGCTCACGCCTCCCTCGAGCGGGTTCCGCCTCGCTCGAGGGTTCACGCCTCCCTCGAGCGGGTTCCGCCTCGCTCGAGGACTCACGCCTCCCTCGAGCGGGTTCCGCCTCGCTCGAGGGCTCACCTCCACCTCGCTCGAGGCTCCCTCACGAGCACGCCTGCTCCCGCATGCGGGTACGGGCATTTAATGCTCTGACACGGCAGAGCCGCGCCATCACGCGCTTGGGAATCACGCCCCGGCGCTGTTCCGCCAACTCCCTAGGGGAAACCCATCCCCGCCACTGCAGGGAGCTGTGCGGTATGGCCGATGTCAGCCCCGCGGCACTGTGCTGCCCACTCCCGTACGGCTAATGCGCTGCGCCCTCGAAGGGGGGCCGGCTGCACCCTCGAACTCTTCCCTCGTGAATCTGCAGGGTCAAACTGTGACGTCAGGCCGGCGGGAGCGCCATCCCCGCCACTGTTGGTCCTGTGCGGCCGTCCCCGTGCTGCGGCCGCCACGCGGGCACTGCTGCAACAACTCCGGCGCTGTTGAACACGCGGGGACGGGACGCCGCCACGCCTGCCACTGTACCCCGTATGGATCACTGTCAACGGCTTCCTCGAGCCCGTCTGAAGACGCCCTGACCAACCACTACACCTTCACCCTCGAAGCCACCCCTGTTCAAGTACAGGACCCGCCACGACGACAAGACCGGGGCGAGGACCGCCAGGACGGCCGCCAACTCCGCGACGCTGCACGCCATACTTCCACATGTAGCCAAACAGTGCGGCATGCTTGTAACTCACCCTCTCCTTGGTCTATAAAAGGAAGGTGATCCCCCTCGCCACAGGGGACATCGCAAAAAACAAAACACACACACGCCCCTTGTCACTCCCACGATATTGGCACTCACCTCAATCACTCCGCTTGGGACTTGGGGGCTACGCCTCCTCTCCCGCCTTTCTTGTAGCCGCCCCACTACAGGCACCCCGGTGCAAAGCAATATAGTGCCTCGAGCACACCCTTGCTGGACGTACGGCCCCGGCCAGAACCAGGATAAACCAGGCGTCTTTAGTTGCTTAGCACCGACCATCAAGGGACGGACCACAGCGCTTATTACTAGTTAGTGTCGGGACTACTTTCCGCACCGATAGTTGGCGCCCACCGTGGGGCACACGAGCGCTGAAGGTCAACCCGTCATCAGCTCCCTCAATGGTGATTCGCACCGAGTACCGCGGTACGCGTTACTCCATGGGCAGCTCGGACCCCCTCCCCGCCGGGTTCAAAATCCGGTTCGGGGGCCTGAACTTTCAGGCTACGGGTAACGGCTACCTGATGCGCCTCACCAACCGTGAGGAACTCCACGCGCGGCGCCAAGCTGGGTTAGCCCCGGTCGCCGCTGCACGCGTCACCGCGACGCCAACCCGCCCGCCACGGACGGCGCCGGGACAATCGCCGCCACGGTGCCGCCGCCGCTCCGGCCGGCGCTCGCGCCGGGCGCGGTCGGAGCGACGGCATGCGAGCGCATCGCCTCACAACACGGCGCGCCGTCGGCACGACGATAGCCGCCCCCAACGGGGGAACGCTCGGTCTCGGACCGCGCTTCCCCATCGGTCTGCGCGGCGCCACGGCGGCCTACGCCGCCAACACCAACGCCAGCGCCTCGATGCGCAGGGTTTCCCCTGGCCGCCACGCCTTGGTTGCCAGTGACCCTAGCGCCTCTGCCAGCAACGAGTCATCCCTAGGCTCTCTTGACGCGCTGCCACCCACCACCTCGCATGGATACGCGGAGTGGGACTTCTCCGGCGTGCCAGACCCAGTGATGTTCAGGCGGTTCCTCGACGCCACGAACTACTGGTTCGGGTACTCCGACGACTCTAGCGCCGGGAGCTACGACCCCGCGCGAGAGTGCTACGTCGTCATCGCCAACGACCCAGCGAACACCACCGGCGCCGGCGACGGGAGAAGTTCCTCTGCTGCGGGCCCCCGCCGCGCCGGCGCGGGGCCAAGCGCCCCTCCTCCCTCACCTCCGAGGGGGGCCGATATCAACGCGCAGCTGGCCCAAGCACGTGAGCTTGAGGCCAAGCTGGCGGAAGAATACCGCACCGTGCGGTTGCTTCGCGCCTCCATGGCAGGGGAAGCCTCCGCGCGCGGTGAACGCGCGCGCGAGCTGGGCAGACAAGCCCGCGATCGCATCAATGCCGACTTCAACGTCGACAACCCGGACACGCCCCCACGAGCGAGCCAAAAGCTCATCGCCGCTGCAACACTGCTGCGGGCCATGCCCGCCCCTTCGACACCCGAGGGCGGAACCTGCACCGCGAGGCGCGGGCGCTTATTGAGCAAGCGGCCGTCCAGCAGGCCGAAAGCTCGGCATCCCGCATCCGCCAACGCGGGGAGCGCGCGGGACGACGGGGGCGTGCAAGGCTCCGAACCCTCGGTACACGCGGGTGCGGCGGGCGGAGCGCCCCGCCAACCCGGGGCGCACGCCGGCCAAAGACCGGCTCCTTGACACGCGCGGGCAAGCGCGAGACGGTGACGCCCGCAACGTCATCAACGCTCGACGGACGTGCAAAGCAAAGGCGCGGGCAGCAGCAGGCTACCACCCCCGGCGGGGTGAACGCTACGACAGCGATGAGGATCACTCGCTGACACCGGAGCCCCTGGGAACCCGTGTGTTCAGCTGGGAGATCCGCACGACGACCTTTTCCCAGCGCTTCCGCCAGCCCACGACAATCGTCAAGAACAACGGGGAGACGGACCCCCGTGTGTGGCTCAATGACTACCGCTTTGCATGTCAGCTGGGCGGAGCCACCAGCGATGAGGCTATCATCCGCAACCTCCCCCTGCACCTCGCCGACTCAGCGCGGACGTGGCTCGAACACTTGCCGGCCAGTTAGATCCACAACTGGGACGACCTGGTCCGCACGTTCGTGGGGAACTTCCAGGGCACGTACGTGCGCCCTGGAAACTCCTGGGACCTGCGCTCTTCTACCTAGAAGCCCGGCGAATCACTTCGGGACTTCATACGACGCTTCTCCAAGCGCTGTACAGATCTTCCCAGCGTGGCGCAGTCCGAGATCGTGCATGCCTTCCTCGAGGGCACCTCATGCCGGGACCTCGTGCGCGAGCTCGGGCGTAGCCCGCCGGTCGACTCCAACGAGCTGTTCGACATCGCCACCAGCTTTGCCTCAGGCGAAGAGGCGGTGGGGGTGATCTTCGACGGCAAGAAGGGCAAGCGCGTGGACGACACGCCCGCGGAGGGCAGCAAGTCCAAGGAGCTCCGCCAGAAGAACAACAAGTGGGGCAAGAAGGGAAAGAAGCCGCGCCGCGAGGCGCGCGGCGAGGGGCACGACGACGATGACGGCGAAGCCCTTGCCGTTGACCGGCTCGACGGGCCCCTCGGCGGCCCCTCGAGGCCGGGGGGTTTTCGACGACATCTCGAAGAAGCCATGTCCCTACCACAAGACACGGTCAACCACACCCTCGAGCAGTGCGACATGCTCAAGCGGTTCTACGGCCGCACCGCCGCGAAGGACGACGAGGCTAAGAAGGACGGGGGTGATGGCGACGCCGGCGGCTTCCCCGCCGTGGAGAACGTCTTCCTCATCTTCGAGGGGCCGACCATCGACATGTCCAGCCGCCAGCGCAAGCGGGAGCGGCACGAGGTTCTCGCCGCGGAGAAAGCGCCTCCTTCCTTGACTAGTCGGAGGACGCCATCACCTTCAGCCGCGAGGATCACTCGAACTGCATCCCCAACCCGGGCTAGTACCCGCTGGTGGTCGACCCAGTCATCGGGAACGCGCGGTTCTCGAAGGTCCTGATGGACGGAGGTAGCAGCCTCAACATCCTCTACGTGCACACATTGCGCCTGCTGGGGATCGGGTTGGACCAGCTGCGGCCCAGCACGACGCCGTTCCATGGCGTTGCGCCAGGCAAGCGCGTCCAGCCCCTCGGGCAGATCGACCTGCCCGTCTGGTTCGGCAGGACCGCAAGGACCTTCGAGGTGGTGGGGTTCAGGGGCGCATACCACGCCATACTTGGGCGGCCCTACTACACCAAGTTCATGGTAGTCCCCAACTACACCTACCTCAAGATGAAGATGTCGGGGCCCAACGACGTCATCACCGTGGGCTCATCCATCGAGCACGCCTTCGACTGCGATGTCGAGTGCGTGGAACACGCCGAGGACCTAGCGCTGGACGAAGCGCTGGTGGCCAACATGGAGAAGTTGGTCAATGAGGACCTCAACTCCACCACCAAGCATGCCGGTAGCTTCGAGGCTGCTGAGCAGACCAAGGAAGTGCCCCTCGACCCTGCTGCCCCCGAGGGCAAGGCGTTGAGGGTCAGCTCTACCCTCGACCCGAAATAGGAAGTGGTGCTCGTTGACTTCCTCCGCGCCAACGCCGATATCTTCGCGTGGAGCCCCTCGAACATGTCAGGCATCCCGAGGGAGGTCGCCGAGCACTCCCTTGACATCCTACCTCACTCCCACAACGTGCAGTTACGGCTCCGCCGCTTCGACGAGGAGCGGCGGCGAGCGATCGGAGCGGAGCTGCGAAAGCTCCTCGAGGCTGGGTTTATCAAGGAAGTGTTCCACCCTACGTGGCTAGCTAACCACGTATTAGTGAAGAAAAAAGAATGGGAAGTGGCGGATGTGTGTAGACTACACTAGTCTTAATAAAGCATGTCCTAAAGTTCCTTTTCCTTTGTCGCGTATCGATTAAATTGTTGACTCGACCGGCGCTTGCGAACTACTCTGCTTCCTTGATGCCTATTCTGGGTACCACCAAATAAAAATGAAGGAGTCCGACCAGCTCGCTACTTCATTCATCACGCCGTTCGGGATGTACTGCTACGTCACGATGCCATTCGGCCTCCGAAACGCGGGTGCAACATACCAGCGGTGTATGCAGCACGTCTTCGGAGACCACATCGGGCGAACCGTTGAGGCGTACGTGGACGACATAGTCGTGAAAACTAGGAAGGCGGACGACCTGGTTAGTGACCTCAGCATCGCGTTCGGCTGCCTACGGGCCAACGGGGTAAAATTGAACCCCGAAAAATGTGTCTTTGGCGTGCCGCGTGGCATGCTTCTAGGATACATTGTCTCCCAGCGAGGCATCAAGGCCAACCCCGAAAAGGTTGCGGCCCTCGAGCAGATGGGTCCGATTCGGGACCTCAAAGGGGTTCAAAGGGTGCTGGGGTGCCTCGCCGCCTTGAGCCGCTTCATCTCGCGGCTCGACGAGAAGGGCTTGCCCCTCTACCAGCTCCTCAAAAAGCACGAGCGTTTCTCCTGGACCGCCGAGGCCCAGGAGGCGCTTGATAAGCTAAAGGCGTCCCTCACTCACGCCCCGATCCTTACACCGCCGCAAGACGGCGAGCCTCTGTACCTCTACGTGGCTGCGACCACCCAGGTGGTCAGTGCCGTGATCGTGGTAGAGCGCACGGAGGAAGGCCACGCCTTGCCGGTTCAGCGGCCGGTGTACTACATCAGCGAGGTCTTGTCCGACACCAAGACGCGCTACCCACAAGTCCAGAAACTGCTCTACGCAGTGGTTCTCGCACGGTGCAAGCTCCACCACTACTTCGAGGCCCATCCTGTCACGGTGGTTTCCTCCTTTCCATTAGGGGAGATCATCCGCAATCCGGACGCAGCAGGCAGGATCGCCAAGTGGTCGGTGGAGCTGATGGGCAAAACGCTCGCCTACGCCCCGCGCAAGGCCATCAAGTCCCAAATCTTGGTGGATTTTGTCGCTGAGTGGATGGACACGCAATTGCCGCCACCACAGATCCAGGCGGAATGCTAGACTCTGTACTTCGACGGCTCGGTGATGAAGACAGGGGCGGGCGTGGGCCTGCTCTTCGTGTCACCCCTCGGGGAGCACATGCGGTACGCTGTGCGCCTTCACTTCCCCGCGTCGAACAATATGGAGGAGTACGAGGCCCTGCTTTGCGGCCTCAAGATCGCCATCGAGATAGGCGTCAAGCGTCTCGACATGAGGGGGGACTCGCAACTTGTAATTGACCAAGTCATGAAAAACGCGAGCTGCCACGACGACAAGATGGAGGCATACTGCAAGGCCGTGTGGGCCCGTCGGGGCGGATCACTGTCCCCCCGAACGTCTTCGCTCGGGATGTCGCCCAACCGTCCGTCACCCTCGAGCTGCACCCCTCGAATTGCACAGAACCCTCAGGGGCTCCCTCGAATCCAGCAGGCGCAGAGCCCATGGACGAGGACCCCTCGAACGAGGCGTTCGTGCTCTCCCTCCTCGAGGGGTACGGCGCCGACGAGGCCGAAGCCATGAACGTCGAGCCAGCTCCCAGCACGGCGGATTGGCGCGACAAGTACATCACTTGGATGGACCGAGGGGAACTCCCCTCGGACCGATCAGAGGCCAGACGCATCGCCAGGATGGCCAAATCCTTCGCCCTCGTCGACGGCGAGCTGTACAAGCGCGCCGCCTCCGGCATCCTGCAGCGGTGCGTGCCCATCCCCGAGGGGCGCGAGCTCCTCCGGGACATACACGTGAGTGTCTGCGGCCACCATGCCGCGCCCTGCACCCTCGTGGGCAACGCATTCCGCCAGGGCTTTTACTGGCCCACCGCGGTCGCCGACGCCCGGCGAGATCGTGCGCACACAGTGAAGGGTGCCGGTTCTACGCCCCCAAATCCAACCTCCCTGCGCACGTCCTGCAGACCATCCCCATCACATGGCCTTTCGCCGTGTGGGGGCTGGACATCGTCGGGCCCTTGCGGAAGGCGCCCGGGGGCTAGACCCACTTGTTGGTCGCGATCGACAAATTCTCCAAGTGGGTGGAGGTGCGCCCTATCACAAATCTCAGGGCCGAGCAAGCGGTGACATTCTTCACCAACATCGTTTATCGATTTGGAGTGCCGACCTCCATCATCACCGACAACGGGTCCCAATTCACGGGCAGGAAATTCCTGGAGTTTTGCGATAAGTTCCACATCCATGTGGACTGGGCAGCCGTGGCACACCCACAGACCAACGGCCAAGTGGAGCGCGCCAATGGCATGATTCTACAAGGCCTCAAGCCCAGAATTTTCGACCAGCTGAACAAGTCTGGTCGGAAATGGCTCCAGGAGCTGCCGGCGGTTGTGTGGAGCCTCAGGACCACCCCAAGCAGGGCCACCGGGTTCACCCCATTCTTCCTGGTCCATGGCGCGGAGGCCGTCCTCCCCATGGACTTGGAATACGGGTCGCCCAGAGTCCGGGGCTACGACGAAGACGCCAACCAGCGAGCCCGCGAGGACTCACTGGACCCGTTGGATGAAGCGCGCCTCGTGGCTCTGATGCACTCCGCAAGATACCAGCAGTCCCTAAGGCGCTACCAGGCTCGAAAGGTGCGCCGGCGGGAATTCAGCGAAGGGGACTTGGTCCTAAGGCTACGCCAAGACAACCGAGGGCGCCACAAGCTATCACCCCCATGGGAGGGACCCTACGTCGTGGTGAAGGTGCTCAAGACCGGCACATACAAGCTAGCCAACGAGGACGGCGAGGAACTCACCAACGCTTGGAACATCCAGCAGCTACGTCGCTTCTACCCCTAGCTAGGATTTCCAAGTCTTTAGTTGTAAATAACATGCCCAACACCCCAGTTGGCAGCACAATGTAAATAGCAACAAGTCAATAAAGTCAAAGGACAACTCGGCTTTCCCCTGAAACCCAAGTCACCCTCGGGGGCTATGCGGGGGGCATCCCCCCCCCCCAAAATGGTCCCATTTTTTCGCAAAATCTAACTTGCAAGTGCGCTAAAATATGTTTCGACCGAAGTCTCGAGCGAATCAAGGCGGGGCGTGGATGGTCATGCGGAAAGGACGCGCGAGTCAGAGATAGCCTACGCCTCCGCGAGGATACGGCACTTCTCTCTTGCCTCCCGGCCCCGGCGGGCCCGCTCACGAAATCGAACTCTCCCAACCCGAATCCACACGAGCAAAGGGAAAAAACGAAAAGGCGCGACAAATAAAAGATACCACTTGAATTTACAAGTATTCGAACAACTCCATAAGTTTTACTTGTTTATTTACATGGCCACGTGGCCCAAATACTTACACCTAGACAAAAAAGGGCCTAGCGCCCAGTGGTCTTCAGGCCTGGGGCTTGTCAGCGTCCGGGAACAGGAACTCCGTGAAGGCCTCCGTGAGCGCCTCGGCAGCATCTGCGGCAAGCGCGTCCGCCTGCTCCATCGCCGCCTCGTCCTCGACGCCTTCCGGGACGACGTAGCCCGACGCCACGGCCTCGAGGTTCACCTCGTAGTGGGATTGCACCATGCCGAGGGCCTTCTGGACGCCCGAGGTGGAGCGCGCGACGCATGCGCACGGAGACGTGCCCACCGGGGACGCGCGGACGGGCGGCCGGCCGAGCTTCGCACGTGCCTCGCCCTCCTCGACCGCCTGGCCGGGCCTCGAGGGGTCGCGGCGCGCGGCTCCACCAACTCTCTTTGCTCGAGAAGAGTTGTAGGCGGCTTGCGGTGTTTCGGCCGGTTGGTCGCATGCCCCGGCGCGGTGCGCGAGCACCGGCCGACGCGAGCAAAAAA
The DNA here is from genome assembly GCA_947561735.1 of Cenchrus americanus. NCBI lineage: Eukaryota > Viridiplantae > Streptophyta > Magnoliopsida > Poales > Poaceae > Cenchrus > Cenchrus americanus. The sequence goes on along the minus strand of OX387241.1, from coordinate 21,608,504 downwards.
GAAATTAGAAGGGGAACGGACCCCCAGAAGGGAAGATCGGCAAAACAAAAGCGAAGTGGCGACTCACCTTCTACCTCGCTTCTTCTCCACCTCGAGAGCGCGACGCTCGGCCTCGACCGCCCGCCGCAAGGCGGCGACCGTGGCGCCTGCTCCTCGAGGGATCGCCGATCCGCATTCGAGATGCTGAGGGCTATCAGCTCCCCTATCGAGCCTCGAGACCTCGGCGTCCCGCTCCTCTAGCGACTTCTGCGCCCTCTCGCGAGCGGTGCGCTCCCGCTCGAGCACCGACCGGGCATCAGCAAGGGCGGCCTACTCCTGCTGGAGCTGCCCCTCAGCCTCCTGGCGGGCGGCGCGTTCCTTCCAGAGCTGTTCCTCCGCTGTGGTGAGCGAGGCGACCTTGGCGGCGTGGGAGGCCTTCAAATCCTCGGCCTCCTTGGCCCTTTGCTCGGCCTCCTTGGCCCTCTGCTCAGCCTCCCGCGCCCTCTCCTTAGCCCGGCTGCCGGGGGCGCGCCTCCGGGAGCCACGTGCGGACCTCCCCGGATTGCGGGACCAGACCGACGACACCTCCGCCTCCCAATCGGACGCCACGGTGCGCACCTTCTCCAGATCCCCCCTCGCCGCTGCGGCGCCCTCATCCCGATCGATGAGGGCGTGCCGTCCGCTCGATGGCGGGGGGGGACGCGCGCGGCTTTGCCCCTCGTGCTCCAAGAGCTGGTCGTGCAGGGCCTCCGCCCGGTACGACAGCCAGCCGTCCTGGGTCCTCAGGGCCTCTGCGAGCGTGTCGAGAGTGTCGCGCTGCTCTCGGAGCTGACGCAGCTCGGCGTTCATTTGGTCGAGTGCGCCGTACTTGTCGCGGGCGCGGTGCTCGAGCTCCTGCCCGCCCGGCGGACGGAAACCGATAAGTGTCGCGCCGCGGCGGTGAGCACGGGAACGACAAGATCAAAAGAAAAAACAACGACATCTCACACGGAAAACGCGCCACGCGGGCCGCCGTGGATCCGCGGCGCCTCATTCGGCACCGGTTGAGCGAGACGCCGTGATCGCGGAGCTCCTCCCATAGTTCTTGCTCCTCCGGGCGTCGGCGAAGAGGGGGCGGCTCGTCGATGCGCTCCTCGCCGAGCCGGGGAGGGCGGCGTGGGACGAGGAGGCCTCGGCGCCGCGTCTCGAGCTCCCGGCCACCATGTGGTCGTCCCACCGTCTAACAAGCGCCCCCGCACGGGGCTCGGGGGCGGGCGGGGGCGGGCTTGCCCCCCGGGGGTCCCCACCGGGCGGCGGGACGTCGTCGTGCGGGATTTCCACCGCCGTCGCACGGGAGGCTGCCGGCGAGGGCGAGGGCTCTGCGCCGCGCCTCCACGACCACTTCCGACCAGCGCCTCCGTGGCCGCGGGCTCTCGCTGCGGCGCCGCGGCCAGCGCCTCCGGCCCGTGTCTCGGCGGCCGTGGGTGCCGAACGGCTCTCCACGGCCGACGCCGCCTTGACAATGCCACTACAAGCGGCACCGGCGGGCCGCACCTCCGCCCTCGACCACGGCGCGTCACTTGCCTGCGCTTCCACCACGGCCGGCGCCCGCCGTGCCTCCGCAACCGCCGGCTGCGGCCGGTGGGGCGATGTCACCGACCGCGGCCTCGAGGCCTCGGCCGCGCCTTGCGAGCCCCCGCTCGCTGCCGTCACCGCGCCGGCGCCCGCGCCGCGACGCCCTCGCCGGCGCGCCGCTGGTTGGGACGGACGCATCCGCCCTCAACACCTTGGCTGGTGTGAGGGGGCACGGTTGGCGGCGCCCTGCGGACATGGAAACAAACCGTCAGGTTCCTGCCTGTCGGGCACGCGACCCCTCGAAAGACAATTCCTTACCTCAAGAAGGAGAAGGCGCGCTTCCTCTTCCTCTAGGTCCCCGCCGACGTTGCGGGCGCGGGCGGCACGGCCGCCGCCTCACCTCCGGCAATCTCCCCCGCGCGCGCGCGGCCACGCCCCGCGCGCGGCGGTGCCTCCCGCCGCGCGCGTGGACGCCCTCGCCGCGCGCGCGCGGCACCTCCACGGCCCGCGCCGCCTCTGTCGGCCGACGACCGCCGGTGGCGGGCGCCTGCGCCCGCCCCGGGCGATGGTTCTCTGCCCGCCGGAGCGGAGCTCGGTGACGGGGGGTGCGGACTCCCACACGTCGGGGGAGGACACGCTCCCTAACTTCCTCCTCCTCTTCCTCCTCCTCCTTGTCCAGATGAGCGAGTACTCCTCGGTCTCCGGCAAAGAGAGCCCCACGATGCTCGCGCGGCGGAACTCCCCTCGCTCCTCTGCTCGCGACGCTCCGTGCGCGCGCGTTGCGCTCCCTTTTGCGGGCTACCGCTCCCGTGTGCCGCGCGCGGCGCGCGGGGAACGGGGGGTAGGCGACTCAGACTTCGCGGCGCTCACCCTCACCATCTGCAGGGGTCAGGCAAAGCATTAAAACACGTCGACAACTCAAAAAACCGGCTAAGCTAGAAATGAAGTCAAGAACTCCGCTCACTAGTTTTCCGGTGGGGAGCATCTCGAATGCCCACAGGACATCGTCGCCGCAACGTCCCGGCCTGAGGTCGATGGCGCGCCGCGCCACGGTGGGCGCAAGCGCCCGCGGGAAGGGGTGCGGCGACAGCGCGATCTCGCCAACGAGATGGGGTCAGCGACCTCGGTCATCTCAAAGATGCGGAGCGGCCTCTCCATCAAGGGGACGATCCGTCGGTGGTGGAGGTTGGCGAGGATGCACCCGCGGTCGGCCGGCGGTCCGCCGGTTTCTTCGGCGCGGCCACGGCGAGTCCCGGCCGGCGCAGTGCGCGGGGCGGGGACACCCCATGGTGCCGGGGAGGCGGCCTTCTCCGGGAGCACCTTGCGGTGTAGGGGGAGGCGGGCTCGGCGTTGCGGAGGTAGAACCATCCTCGCTCCCGGTTCGCGTTGTTGGTGGTCATCATGCGGGGGATGTACTCCTCCTTGCGCGAGGTCCGCAGCGAGCGCCAAGCCGGCCGGCGCGCGCCGCGCGGCGGGTCCTCGGCTCCGACGTCGGCGGCGTGTGCGGCTCGCGCGGAAGAGGTGGATCCAGAGATCCCAGTTCACGGGGATCCCTAGAGAAGCCCTCGCGAGCGCCGACGAACGTGTCCGCCTGCGAGATCGCGTTTGGCACGAAGTTTTGAAGCTCCACGCCGTAGTGGTAAAAGAGGCCCCGCAAGAAACGGCTCGCCGGCGCCGTGAAGCCGCGCTCGTGGAAGCGAATGAAGCTGACGACGTAGTCGTACGGACGATTGGGAACTCGCTCCCTCTACGACGGCACGATCCACTTGGCCGGTTGCCCGTCCTCGTTCGCCGCTAGGCGGCCGCCGGCCACCCGGGTGACCCGGGGCCGGCGGCGTCGCCGTCGAGCGCTCCCCACGCCGGCGAGTCGATGATGACGAGGGGGGCTGCGCGGGGAGCCATGCGAACGGGCGGGGAGCGGGGGACCCGGGCGAGAATAGCTCTGAAGCGAGAGGCGCAATGGCGAGAACGGCTCGGGGGCCGGAGCGCAAGAGGCAAGAGCCGGCGAACGCTAGGGTGCAAGGGGTAAAAAACCGCCCCTTCCCCGCCCTATCGGATTTATAGGCCGCGAGGCGTGACCTCCCGAGCGCACGCCCGCCGCGCATTGCTTGCGGGTGAAGCACTCGCTCAGCGACAAGCGGGGCACGCCACGACCACGGCGGCCACATAACCGCACGTGCGCCATCATCACGACGCGGTAGCCGGCGGGCCGTAGCGGGCGGTCACGTCCCGCCCGCCCACTCTGCCCACTACGCGCGCGGCCGCGGCGCCGAAAGGCGCGCGCCGCGGCGCGAGGCGTGGCCGCGGCTGCGGGCATTCGTGGCCTGTCCCTTACCAAGTGAGAGAGACCCTCGAGCGGCCGAGTCCACGGCTCAAATAAATGTGACCCTCGAAGGGTGCGAACATCGACCGGTGGCCTCGAAGCCGTTTGAAATAAACGAGCGCCACGGGTGCCCTTGATTCACTTTGAAACTGCGATCGGCGGCTCGAGCGGCACGGCCAAGGATCCTCGGGTGCAGGATGCGAAAGACGGGAGCACACGGGCGCTACCCCGCACGGCCCTGCGATCGGGGGTTCGAACGACCCTCGACGGGTTCGAACAAGTGCCCCGGATCACCGAGTCGGGGACGATGAGGGCGCGCGCATGCAGAGCCTCTCCTCGAGCCCACCGGCTCGAGGGTGCCCCACATGTCGTGTTCGAGAGCCGGCGAGGGGAAGCTAGGCGGGGGATCCCACGGGGAGAGCTTCCGCGCCCTCGGTCCCTAGCGAATGGGCCCGAGCCCCACCTAGCAAACCCGTCGAGCGCTTTAATGGACGAGTCTCGGACCACGCGGCCTACCCTTATCGAATGGGGCATGGGCGTCCACTTGAACCACCCACTAACGGCTCGATGAGGAATCCGCAATCCGCGACCCGGCCAGATGGGGGTTGCGGAAACCTCACCCTCCGTCCCACGGAGAGATGGCAAGGGCGCATTCGAAACAAGACGAAGAGCTCGCCCGATCGCCTTGAATGGGCCCAGGCTCGGGGGCTCGACGCATGGCTACACCTCCGGGATGCACCCGGCCACGAATGGTGCCGGTCGCGCGTGCGTCACCGAGGCCGAGCGAAACATCACCGACGCCGGTTGGAACACGTACCACGCCGCGGCCGGATTCCACGGTAAAACCCCTGCGGGGAGCACCCACGCTCTGCGGGGCTTCGAGGCTGGGCCGGGTGGGTCCCGGCGACGCGGCCCCACGGAAGGCATTGGCAACCGGGGGGAAGGATGTCCTATCGGTGGGCTTCATCCGGCATGCGGGGAGCACAGGCGGCATACCCGCGGATGCTCGGGGGCTCTTGTCGGGGACGAGCCACGAGGGTCCCCCCTAAAAACGGGGGAATCTGGCGAAAACCTGCAAAAAACAAAAAAAACACACCTCTCACTTAAACGCACACACGGGGCACGGCCCACGGCGCGGTGGCCCCGCGGCCCACCGGGTGGCCGGTCAAAGGCCCCCCTCGAGCGGGTTCGCCTCGCTCGAGGGCTCATGCCCCCTCGAGTGAGTTCCTCCTCGCTCGAAGGCTCACGCCTCCCTCGAGCGGGTTCCGCCTCGCTCAAGGGTTCACGCCTCCCTCGAGCGGGTTCCCGCCTCGCTCGAGGACTCACGCCTCCCTCGGCGGGTTCCGCCTCGCTCGAGGGCTCACCTCCGCCTCGCTCGAGGCTCCATCACGAGCACGCACGCTCCCGCATGCGGGTACGGGCATTTAATGCTCGACACGGCGGAGAGCGCGCCATCACGCGCTTGGGAATCACGTCGCGGCGGCTGTCCGCCAACTCCTTGGGGGAAACCCATCCCCGCCCGCGAGGGGGGCGTGCGGTATGGCCGGTGTCGGCCCGCGGACCGTCTTGTCCCACTCCCCGTGCGGCTAACGCGCCGCTCCCTCGAAGGGGCCGGTTGCACCCTCGAACTCTTCCCTCGTTAATCGCGGGGTCAACCGTGACGTCGGGCGGCGGGAGCGCCATCCCCGCCCTTGTTGGTCTGTGCGGTCGTCCCCAGGTGCACAGCGGCGCCATGCGGGCGCGCTTTGCAACAACTCCGTGATCGTTGAACACGCGGGGACGGGGACGCCATCACGCACACTTGCGCACCCACCGTGCGGATCACCGTCAACGGCTTCCTCGAGCCCGTCCGAGAGACGCCCGGCCAGCCACTATGCCTTCACCCTCGAAGCCACCCCTGTTCAAGTACGGTACGCGCCATGATGACAAGGCCAAGGGCGAGGACCGCCCGGGGCGACCGCCAACTCCGCGGCGGCGCACGCCCATACTTCCACATGTAGCCAAACGGTGCGGCATGCTTGTAACTCACCCTCTCCTTGGTCTATAAAAGAAGGTGATCCCCCTCGCCGCAGGGGACATCACAAAAAACGAAACACACACACGCCCCTTGTCACTCCCACGATATTGGCACTCGCCTCAATCACTCCGCTTGGGACTTGGGGGCTACGCCCCCTCTCCCGCCTTGCTTGTAGCCGCCCCACTACAGGCACCCCGGTGCAAAGCAATATAGTGCCTCAAGCACACCCCTGCTGGACGTACGGCCCCGGCCGGAACCAGGATAAACCAGACGTCTTTAGTTGCTTAGCACCGACCATCGAGGGACGGACCACAACGCTTATTACTAGTTAGTGTCGGGACTACTTTCCGCCACCGAGCACTTGTGTCCACCCCTTTGCCATCTAGTTTAACCTTAGATTTCTTAAATTAACATAGATTAGATTGTCTATACCTTTAGATTAATACCACTCTCAAAGGCTTTCCAATCAACTAGATTATTCCTTGGTTAAGCGCTAGCAATCCCTTGCTTCGCGGATTGATAAGAACCTGGGGAATCCCCATGGTAAAAATTGTATGTACGTACGCTTGCGGATCGTAGGTGGATACGAGTTTTATCCTTCAACAACCTGTTGTGGCTCTTCAGCTACGTGATCTTCTGTGGGCCCCGGGGGGACGCGGTGTCGAGGTTCTTGATCCCCCATGCGAGGAGGATCGCCGACGCCCAGGTGGAGAGATGCCCGGATCAGGCGGGGCGCGCTGCGGTTTTGGCCGTGACGTACAGGGGCTTGTGCACGGGGTGCACCAAGATGGGCACCCAGTCGATCCTCCTTCGATGCCGGCTTTGTTGCTCCTATAGAGCTACGAGCGGCTTCCGTCGATCGGCCATCGGTCGGCCGGTCGCCGTCTTGCGAGCTGGAGGAGGGGCACGACCCGGTGGACGGCGCGCGACCATGGGGTCGATGTGGTGCTAGCGCTAGGTTCGTACTTCGAGCTAACTTCGTTCTTTAGCTATCTAAAAGTGACGCAATTCATCGAGCTAACTCATTCTCTTGTTTGCATCTCTCTTGGACGGAGTAGACCAAGAGGTTGTATTAGGACTTCGTCAGCCAGATCGACACCCTCATCGACCGTGAGGTTATCTGGCAGCCGTACACCGACGCCTTGGTCGCCGCACATGCACCGCAGGGTCTCTCGTCCTGTGCTTTTAGGGCCCGCGCGACACGGATGACAAAGACGCCGCTCGTCCACGACATGTGCGTCGATGAGTACCACGTCGAGCGTGTGCGAGCAGTTTCGCCTCTACCCGGGCTTCATACGTGCCGTCGCACACACTATCGACCCTTTCGTGCACACCATGCAAGTTCATTGCAAACATAAATAATTTCTTCGGACGAGTGAAGAAGTTAGTTTCTTGACCAAATTGTTGTTTCTTGTTGCGGGTGGATGAGGAAGGGGGTCGAGGACTTCTACCCCTTTTTTGGGAAGGCACGCAACGGCACGGGACGCGTGGGCGGCCGCCGCGCAAAACGTCATCGTCGGCGGGTGCTCACACGGCGGACGAGCCGACGCTTGGAGAGCGTGCACAGCCAGTGGTACACGGTGAGGACCGGACGCATGTGACTTACGTCCCCACGAACCCTCGCCTCGACCTCGTGCTAGCGTCGACATACCCCTACCGAGCGGGATCGGTACATAGCATCTTAGTAAGTTCTTTTGCATTAATTAAAATTAAGTCACATTCACTAAAGTTTCATTGTACTAACAATCCGTCCGATCTTGATAGTACGACACGGCTCGTGAGATGTGCCACACGGCCCGGCACGTGGGCTTGACGATGGACCGGTTGTCATTGGGCCAGGATACGGACAAGGCTCAGGAAGATGGTGGGCACGAGCCGGCGGATCATGCGGGCGGTGAACTTACGCGGTGACGAGGGTTACCTCCTTCCCCCGACACCCATCCTCCTCTAGAAGTTGTGCCTCCGGTTCGGCTTCGTACTAGGCGCAAACACGTCCACGCTCGCGCCTTGCGCCGCTCTTGTGCTTGGTGCCGGCAGAGTACGTTCTGTGCCACGGTACATGACGGGATCATACACGTTTTTGCTGGTTATATTATCTAGAGAGATCACGTCATATTTTATTGATCCATGACGATCGATATTTTATAGAGAGACCCACCGATACCTACGGGGCCGGGGGCCTTTGTCGTGGGCGCTGGCGGCTTCACCGGTTCAACATCGCCCGGTGTTTGAGCCACCGCGTTCGACGGCAATAGCCGGTGTTTGAGGCACTTTGTTCGGCGGCAACCATTGTTCCCGGACACCCCGCCGGATGACTACTACACTAGCGACACACCACCTTTGGGTTTTAGTTGGCCGACTTGTTGGGCGGCGCCTCGGCCGAGATCGGTGGTACACAGCGTGCGGAGGCCCCGCCGTGCCCCGGCCAGAGCGCGAGCGACGGCGCGCGATGATGGAGGACTTCCCGACTCGGCACGACGTGCGGGCGGCGTTGGACGCGGCGGCGTCAGTGGAGCGGAGGCGCGGGCGTCCTTGTCGGGCGCGGCAACTCCACGGGCCCCGGCGGGGAGTGGGGGCCGGCACGTCGGGATCGGTGACTCCACGAGCGCCACGGGAGGGGGGCCGACATGTCGGGCTCGGCGACTCCTGGCGACCACGGGAGGGGGGGCTGTCCCATCGAGCTCGGGTGCTCCCTTAGCGACACCGCCCCGGTACGCGGACGGAGGGAAGCGATCGCCATCCACGCGACCCCCTCACGTGCCGACCCCACCACACGAGGGGTTGCACGGAGGGCGGCGGCGGCGGCGGGGAGGAAGGAGCACCGGGGGCCCCCACGGCCCGGCGAAACACGGTCGTATTTAGATTTGTATTTGGACACTTGTCGTGTACGGTACTTTGTTTTGTTCTAATTATTTTATGTATTTTCGTATTCGGTTCCAAATTATTTCGCATTTATAGTATTGAGAAAAAACAAAAATTAAAAAAAGAAAAAAATTGAAAACAAAACCTACGCTAGTTGAATCGGCGGTGGGCTCGATGAAACCACCGTTTCAGCGGCGGTAAACGCAAGCCGACTCGCCGCCAGCCATACGGCCCTACGCCACGAGTTGCAAACCTACCACTATTCAAACGGCGGTTGGTTCCTACCGTCGTTTCAAACGGCGGCGGGGATCAGTTTGTCGTTTTAAACGACGGTTCGTGGTTATTTCTTCCAATGTTGAATCCGACTATTTATTTTCGTAAAATCAAGAAAATTAAATATAAAAAAAATTCGAAAACGAACATTCTAGTCCTTGAACTTACGAGGACGGCTCAATTTCGTCCTTCAGCCGACGTGGCTCGCCACGTAGGTGCGCCTCATCACCACATAGTCAAAACGGCGGTTCGTGGCTATTTTCTTAGATGTTGAATCATTATTTATTTTTCGTAAAATCGAAGAAAATTAAATATAAAAAATTCGAAAACGAGCATTCTAGTCCTTGAACTTACGAGGGGCGGCTCAATTTCGTCCTTCCGCCGGCGTGGCTCGCCACGTAGGTGCACCTCGTCACGACATAGTCACCAAGCATTCGCGAAATACCTTTTCTACCCTCCTCTATGCAAATCTGTTCGTTCCCAACTCCGCATCCGCTCATGCCTGCCAAAATCGCCACCGCCATCAAGCTCGCCGAGACCAACCATGCATATGTAGTGTGCTGCCCCAACCAGCGCGCTGGAATTGCAGCGACTGGAGGCAAGGTGGTGGTGGTGGCTCCTGCACGCGTTGCGGTGACGTGGGGCCGAACGGGCTTGCTGGGATCGTTAGTTGGCCGGCCAAAGTCGACCTTTGGCGCAAGCGGCACCAAAGCCGATGGTGGTGCCGGCTACGCCGCCAAAGAACGACTCCGAGGAGGCAGCGACATCGACGACTTCAGTGGAGCCCACCTCTTGCGGCACTCGCTTGTCACCGATCTCTCGTCATCCTCACTGGCGGTGTGAGTCTGTGAGACGGGTACGAGGAACCAAACAACATGGGCTGCACAAATTGGAGGCTCGCAGTGGTGGCGACATCTGCGGCGCACCCACGAGCAGCAGTGACGGGGCGGCGTCGGGCGCAGGGATGGGCTTCCACTTCTCCTTTGGTGGCGCCCATCCTTGACGGCAAGCACGGGCACGGGGATGGGCTTCCTCTTCTCCTTCGGTGGCACCCATCCTAGACGGCGAGCACGAGCGCCAATGGGTGCAGGATGGTCCGCCCCCGCCGGCGAGCACAAGCAGCGGGGAAGGGGCGGCCGCCTCCCTCCGCCCTCCTCTCAGCCTCTTCCCTGCGCTTGGTCGCCGCTCGCCGGTACCCGCCCTCCCCATTTCGTCGGCGGCCCTCTCCGGCCCCATCCCCAATCCGGTGGTGGCGCATTGGTTGTAGTTTGACGGCAGCGGCGAAGCGCAAGCGGACGTCGGTGCCCCCTTCCTGCGCACGCACCCTTGCCGCTCCCAGACCTCCGCGCCCACCCCTCCTTCCCGCTGCCTGCGCCGCCGCTGTTGGGGTGGCGAGCATCGAGCTGACAGCAGCTCACCAAGGGCGAAGCGCAGGCGGATGCCGGCACCTCTTCCCTAGGCACGCACGATGGCACGGGTCATCGCCGCGCTTTGGAACCTCCGCGCCCACCCCCTCCTCCTGCCTGCTGCCTATGCCGCCGCTGTTGGGGCGGCGAGCACCGAGCGAACGGCGAATACATACCGAACTGAGGAGGGTAGAAAAGGTATTTCGCGAACGCTTGCTGACTATGTGGTGACGAGGCACTCCTACGTGGCGAGCCGTTAGCAAAAAAGACGAAAGTGAGTAGTCCTTGTGAGTTTGAGAACTAAAATGATCGTTTTCGTAGTTCGGGGGACGAAATTTAATTTTAAATGATAGTTCATGGACGAAAACAGCTATTCCACCTTTTAGAAAGGAGGGAGTTTCCTATTTTCTCGCTCATCCACCCCAGATTTGAATGACGTGGATAGTTATTTCGTCTGCGGACTGTACATCATTATACTTGCTCTAACCGTGCTCAATGGCGGGAGACGTGTCGCGGCACGATTCTGCCGTCTTTAACATTGCGAATCGACCCGCGCGAAGTCGACGCGCACACACACAGCCAACCAAATATGGCGACGACCTTGCGTGATCGAAATCCACCGGAGGAAGACGGGCAGACGGCGACCTTCACCTGCTGCAGAGCTTGCGAATGTTCAACCGGGTCACCACCCCCCGGTTCATATCCTCATTGACGGATCGATGCAATAATACAACGTTCGCCGGACCACGGTTTCGTCTTCGTTGGTGCGCTATGGAGTTCGTCTCCTGCTGGTGAGGATAAGCAGTCCGTGTCAGCCAGCCAGGTCAACGAGCGATTGGGAGATGGTTAGTTACTATGCTCCAGCCTCCAGGCGCGGCCCCGACGATTGACGAACCGCGTAGTATCTCCTGCAGTGCGGGGGCCCGCGCGGCGGTTTTGTCTCCACCGATATGCGTGACCGACCGCGGTTACCGTCGATGGAGATGGTCAGACGACATCGTCCGTCCGGGTCCGCTAGTGGTGGAAGCGCAATCATCGCGCACCACCTACGATCCGATCCGCTGCCCGCCCACTAGGGATCGGTCAAGTCGACGGCAACGGTGGAGGTCTGGAGGAGGAGATCGGCGCCACGGAAAGCGGTGCGCGCGTTCCTTCCTTCCGCCGACGTGCGGCCGGGGGGCCGAAGCGACGGCCATATTCGACGGATCGATCCTTGGCTCCCAACTTGCCCGCTGGGCCACTTCCGTAATCCACACGCGGCCAAGTCCAACGAAGAAGACTGCCGGCGTAGCGAGGCCCAGGAACAGAGAGGCCGGAGCGGTGGCCCAGGCGTAGGCGTAGGGACCATGCATCGGCCGGCCGGCCGCGCCTGCCGGGTCCCAGCGCGTGCCCAACCGCCGAGAATGGCCGCCGGGAAAAGGCAGCATGAAGCCACGGCGCCACCCGACGTCCCCGTCGAGCTGCCTCCCCGCGGACGCAAAGCCAGCGGCAAGAGAGGGTTGAAAGGCGCGAAGGGGGATTGCCGATTCCGCGCCATCCATCCGAATCCGACTTGCCCTCGCTCCTGTCGTCCTCCTCCCGGTCTTTCTCAAGTTTCCCTCCGGCTTTCGCCACTAGCAGACTAGCTGCTGTTCATGTGTTACCCGGCCATTCTGGGCGGCTCGACGACGACACAATTGACCCTGACACGAGTGGTCCGAAAGCGACGCTAAACGAATTGCATCATCAGGCTCACACTACACTCTAGCACATAAACAATTGGGTTTTAGGGTTATTTAGGGAGCCACAGCCACGGGAGCCCACGACGATGCATGATGATTCTTTCCTTGCAGGCTTTTCCTAGTTCTCACCTTCCCCAACACAGGTCCTACCTGGCTGAGGTAGCTGACCAAGCTAGCCCGCCAACTTAAGGTCCACTCGTCCATCATCCACCATTCAATCACCTAGCGATCGAGGATCCGGTTCGAGGCCCTCCTTTTACCAATTCCCTCTTGTTCTTCTTCCTCCTCTGCTCCGTCCCCCCTTGTCCTATACGCGACCACAAAATCGTTAGACAATTCTCCGAGCGGACTAGTCCATGTGATTGATTGTTTAGCAGCATCCAGGCCTCGCCTTCCCCGTCTCTTTCCTCTTCCGATATCTTCCGCGACCCACCAACCCTGGTTGATTCAACCCCGCCGTCTCGCGGTGCCAGCTCGTGGAAATTCGCTCGTTTATATGCGGAGATGATCACTTGCGCTCCTGCTTCCAGAAGGAAAGCGAGGCAGCGGACAGGCGAGAGCGGAATTATTAGTTGGATTATTAGGTGGGCAAGGACAGAGCAAATCCGCTGCAATTCAGCTCCAGGTGAACGCGGAATGGAGAAGGGGAGCAGGAGGTTTCGTTCGGCCGCGCCGCCGTCTGCGGCATCGTCGCGGTCCTCAGCGCCACCGCCTTCTCCTGCTCCCTCGCCGCCGAATTCCGTAAAGGTCAAGGAACGTTACGGTTCCCGCCCCCCCTCCTCGTCCTGCGAAAAACGCGCGCCGCGGGCCCTCGGATCTGACGTCAGTCGGTGCGCGCGCAGGAGAAGGACATGAAGCTGGACGGCGGCCTCTGCTCGCTGCCCTGGAGCTCCGCCTTCGAGCTGGGAGTGGCCGCCATCGTTCCCTCTTCGTGGCGCAGCTCGTGGGAACCACCGCCGCCGTGACCACCGCGTACGCCGCCAAGGCCAAGAAGAGCGACGCCGGCAGAGCCGCGTCGCGTTCGTCGCCCTCCTGGTCCTCTCGTGGTACGTACGTATAGCATGACCGTGGCGATGGCAGAAACTGCTGCACAAAGACACGTAATTCCACCGAGCAACAGGAGTCTGAATCTTCGTTGTTGTTGTTGCCGCGGATGCAGGTTGAGCTTCGCGGTGGCCGTCGGACTACTGGCGACGGCGCACATGAACCACGGGCAGCGGTACAGGCGCGGGTGGATGGACGGCGACTGCTACGTGGCCAGGAACGGTGTGTTCGGCGGCGCGGCGGTGCTGGTCGCCGTCACGGCGCTCATCACCCTCGGCCTCACCTTCGCCACCCAGCCAGCCGCGGCCGCAGCAGCCCTGGCCACCACGCCAACACCACGCGCCGCGGAATCGGACACCTGCGCGAGCACGACGCATCTCGGGGCTAGCAGCATCATCGGACGCCGAACAACCGGGCGGACAGTCCAAGCAATGAGGTTGGCAGGCTGGAGCGTTGGCGGGGACGACGCGGGCAGGGGCGGACCAACCGGAGGCGGCGGCTGGCAACGTTCGCGGCGCAAAAGGCCGCGCCGTGTGGGGGCAAGCCGGCAGCGTGGTGTGCTGGTGGGCAGGACGGGGGCAACGGAAAGTGGCAGACGGGTGGGGCCGCGGGAGCGCGTGCCAATACGCTGCCGGTTGGTTGGATATTTAGCGGGCGGCCGCCAGCCGGGACCGAGGTACTGACCATAAACCTTAGTGTACAAGATTTATTTTTGAGTGCGTTATTGCAGGCCATGATTTCTCGGCCGAGACTAGAAAATTTGGTCATTCCGTTTTGCGTATCTATCTTTTTGCTAGCCTTTTATCCGTGCATTGTGTATCCCCGCATCGGTGATCTCACAAACTTCGCCGGATATCCACCCTTAAATATCATCTTTTTGTGACTACCTCCTTGACCACAACCTATCATTGAGGATGGATCATCAATTCAAGGAGAAGATCGCAAGGCCGGTGCCAACGTTGAAGATTTCAAGTATCTCTCAAGGAAATATCTCTGGTACCTACCTTATTTTCGCCTCTTTGCTCGAGGACGAGCAACGTCTAAATACATGGGGAGGAGGTAGGTACGGTCTTTGCTATAGAGTTCAAAAGGGAGTATTTTTAAAAAAAATATAATGATGAAAGAAAAAAAAAAAAAAAAAAATTCGGCGATGTACATGACTTCCAAAGGTGAAGAAAGAAAAAAATATATATATATAAGAAGAAAGAAGAAAAGAATGAAATATATAAGAAGAGAAGAAAAAATATATTTGTGCGTAAAATGAACTCCCTAGGTTCTCACAGAGTGCATTCAAGGCTTCAAGATAAAAAGATCCATTCTCATTTTCCAACCATGTGCAATCCAGATAACGAGGACTTCTTTTGTGCCTCGGGATCACTCTACGCCATTTGCATGTCCACCTATCTAAAAGTGTGTGTATTTTTTCTCTTTCCCCTCCTTGATTTAACATTATTTTTCCAATGACCTTTTGACGAGTCTCGGTAAGACCATGAGAAGCTTGTCTTGTTTTGACAACACCTCATTTATAAAATCTTGTTAGGACTAAACTTTCCCAAAGCTCCATATAAACTGCCACATATATATGAGAGGGAAAGGAGTAGAATATATAGGCTTGAGAGACAAGTGAGATGAGAGTTCATGAGCAATACATGAGATGATTTAAATTTGTGAATTTGGTTTAGCTTTCTTATCTCGTTCTTCATTTCAAAAGTGCGAGATCTATTTAAGAGCTTTGTGAGCATGTTAATACTTGTGGGATAAGCTTAATAAGAATCTACCCTCATAGTAGAGGTGAAGGCTAGTACATTATGGAACTTTAACGAATTAAACTTTTGAAGGCATTATGTTTTCTCATGTATGATCAAATGCAAAAGTTTAAACACATTGTTTAAACGATGATGATATCCATCGAAGCTTGCTCGAGGGCGAGCAAGGTTTAAGCATGGGGGAGATGTTGAGAAAATCCGTCAACCTAGCCATGAGAGTTTACCTTCGGTGTTGGCATGAATTTATACCTTATCCATTAGTACTAACCCCGTGGTATAGCAAGTTCACATGTGCATGTCGTTTTTGGAGTTTAATGTTTATGCGGGGATTTGAGTGTTGAATGCAAGACTTTCGGGGTAAGTTCATCAAGCACCTCATGACAAGACTTTGAAGCCCTTTGAACAAGTCATGCAATTAAGTAAAATTAACTCGAAGCGGGGACTTGATGAAGACGACATACTCCGGGGACTCGACCGGAAAAGTCTTTGAGATCTTCCAAGACAAGGAGTTGAGTCCAATTCGGAGAGAAACCGGCGGCCATGGACCCCGTCACCGAGAAGGAAGCATCCGGGAGACGGAGACCGACCTCGGGCAAAGAGCCGCGGGGCACGGGCCTAAATGGGCCCGGCCGGCCGACTTGACCGGTCGGCGGCCCCGAGCCCATTTAGGGCCCAAATTCGTGATCCTTTGACCTAATTGCTTCTCGGGCTATAAATAGCCCCCTGGCCAAGAAACCCACGCGAAAGAAGTCGTATTCGCCTTAGAGGAGCGAGAGAAGCAGAGGGACACCAACCCAAGATGAATTCGTGCCTTCAGTTGTCTAAGGGTTTCCACGGCCGGCGTGGGAGCCTTGCATGGAGACCACGTCGGAGCTCGGAGCGAGGATCAAGATCGAGGGGAGGGGAACCGGTGAGTGATCTTGTTCATGTAATCATTCATGGTGAAGTTTGTAAGTGAATCCGATTTCTAGCGATTAAGTGCTTTCTCGATGATTTTGATTTCTTCTTGGTTTGCTTCTTCTACGATCTAGTCTATAGCTAGATTACATAAGTGCTCTTGTAGCCGCGGTGGCTAGAGGTGCATGCGGATAGGTAAAATTGATTTCAACTTGTTCTATCGAACTCGCCCTAGAAACTCCCGCATGAATAGGGATACGTTGTGACGAGACGGGGGTCTCGAAGGCGGATGTTTTCGGAGTCGGATGGGAAGGCCACGATTTAAAGATACTTTTAATGAGATTCGCTTTGCTATCTTCATCTATCTTGTTTGGAGCTACAACATAAGCATGATCTAGATTCTCTAGATTGGTTATCTCTTGCTTTCTCTTGCTACCTCTTTAGTAGATTAGATTAGATTCGTTTTCTTTATGAGTTAGTAGATTAGATGCAACTTGTCTTCATAAGATAGCTTACCTTGCTTTACTAGATTGAATCCTTGCGTTGCACATTGTTCCACGGATTCGATACCTTGGGTTCACCACTCGAGGGAAGAAAGGGTCCCTTGACTACGACCCAGAAACAAAACTGCAAGTCACAAACGGAACTTTGATACAACTATTAGCCGTCAACGGTGGTCATCTCTCATCTTATCTTCTATGGGCTCTTTATCATCTTGCCCACGATTCATCCTAGACAAATGATTGACCACAACATTCTCCACCCCCTTTTTATCACGAATTTCAACATCAGACTCTTGGAGAAGAAGGATCCAACGAATCAGCGTGGTTTAGCTTCCTTCTTAGCCAAGAGATACTATAGGTATCGTGATCGGTGTAAACAATGACTTTCGAGTTCACGATGTAGGATCCTGAATTTTGAAAGCGAATACCACCGCTAGCAACTCTTTCGAGTAGTGGCATAATTTAATTGTGCCCCACTAGGAAGTTTTGCTAGCGTAGTAAACGCGTGAACTCGGCCTTCCTTTCTTGTCC
Source organism: Cenchrus americanus (assembly GCA_947561735.1). Classification (NCBI taxonomy): domain Eukaryota; kingdom Viridiplantae; phylum Streptophyta; class Magnoliopsida; order Poales; family Poaceae; genus Cenchrus; species Cenchrus americanus. Next base: position 21,591,628 of record OX387241.1, on the reverse strand, counting down.
CAAGACCGCCTACGGCGTAGTCACTTGCGTCACACATGATCTCGAAAGGTTGGCTCCAATCAGGGTTGGATGATGGGAGCACTCACCAACGCATTCTTCAAGGTCGGAATGCCGCTAGACACTTCATCAAAGTCGAAAGCCCTGTCCTTTTGAAGAAGGTGCGTTAAAGGCTTAGTGATCTTCGAGAAGTCCTTTATAAATCTTCTATAGACCTGGTCCGCACGTTCGTGGGGAACTTCCAGGGGCACGTACGTGCGCCCTGGAAACTCCTAGGACCTGCGTTTCTACCCAGAAGCCCGGCGAATCACTTCTGACTTCATAATGACGCTTCTCCAAGTGGCCGTACGTATCTTCCTGCCGTGGCGCACCGAGATCGTGCATGCCTTCCTCGAGGGCACCTCATGCCGGGACCTCGTGCGCGAGCCTCAGCGCGGCCCACCTGGCCGACTCCAACGAGTCGTTCGACATCGCCACCCGCCTTTGCCTCCTCCAAAGAGGCGGTGGGGGTGATCTCCGACGGACTAGAAGAAGGCAAACGCGTGGACGACGCGCCCGCGGAGGGCAGCAAGTCCAAGGAGCTCCGCCAAGCGAACAACAAGTGGGGCATGAAGGGAAAAGAAGCGCCGCGCCGCGAGGCGCGCGAGCAGGGGCACGACGACGATGACGGCGAAGCCCTTGTCGTTGACCCGCCCCGACGGCCCTCGAGCGGCCCCTCGAGGCCCGGGCTTTCGACGACATGCCGAAGAAGCCATGTCCCTACCACAAGACACCGGCCAACCACACCCTCGAGCAAAGGCGACATGCCTCAAGCGGCTTCTACGCCGCACCGCCGCGAAGGACGACGAGGCTAAGAAGGGACGAGGGTGATGGTGACGCCGCCGTGCTTCCCCGCCGTGGAGAATGTCTTCCTGACCTTCGAGGGGCCGACCATCGACATGTCTAGCCGCCGCCGCAAGCGGGGCGGCACGAGGTTCTCGCCGGGAGAAAACGCTCCTTCCTTGGGGACCGGCCTGAGGACGCCATCACCTTCGCCCGCGAGGATCACTCGAACCGCATCCCCAACCCGGCTAGTACCCGCCGGTGGTCGACCCGCCACTCGGCAACGCGCGGCTCTCGAAGGTCCCGATGGACGGAGGTAGCGCCTCCTCAACATCCTCTACGTGCACACATTGCACTCCGTCGGGGACGGCTGGACCGCCCGCGGCCCATGACGACGCCGTTCCATGGCGTTGCGCCGTGCAAGCGCGTCCGGGCCCCCCTGCGCATCGACTCCGCCCGTCCGGGGTTCCAAGCAGACCGCAAGGACCTTCGAGGTGGTGGGGGGTTCGGGGGCGCATACCACGCCATACTTGGGCGGCCCTACTACACCAAGTTCATGGTAGTCCCCAACTACACCTACCTCAAGATGAAGATGTCTAGGCCCAACGACGTCATCACCGTGGGCTCATCCATCGAGCACGCCTTTGATCGCGACGGCGAGTGCGTGGAACACGCCGAGGCCCTAGCGCCGGACGAAGCGCCGGTGGCCAACATGGAGAAGTTGGTCAATGAGGACTCAACTCCACCGCCAAGCATGCCGGAGCTTCGAGGCCGCCGAGCGTACCAAGGAAGTGCCCCTCGACCCCCGCCGCCCCCGAGGGCAAGGCGTTGAGGGTCGCCTCTACCCGACCCGGGGTAGGAAGTGGTGCTCGTTGACTTCCTCCGCGCCAACGCCGATATCTTCGCGTGAGCCCCTCGAACATGTCGCATCCCGAGGGGAGGTCGCCGAGCACCTCCTTACATCCTACCTCACTCCCGCTACTTACAAGAACGCTCCGCCGCTTTCGACGAGGAGCGCGCGGAAGCGGACGGAGCGGAGCTGCGAAAGCTCCTCGAGGCTGGGTTTATCAAGGAAGTGTTCCACCCTACGTGGCTAGCTAACCCTGTATTAGTGAAGAAAAAGAATGGGAAGTGGCGGATGTGTGTAGACTACACTAGTCTTAATAAAGCATGTCCTAAAGTTCCTTTTCCTTTGTCGCGTATCGATTAAATTGTTGACTCGACCGCTGCTTGCGAACTACTCGCTTCCTTGATGCCTATTCCCGGTACCACCAAATAAAAATGAAGGAGTCCGACCACTCGCTACTTCATTCATCACGCCGTTCGGGATGTACCGGCTACGTCACGATGCCATTCGGCCTCCGAAACGCGGTGCAACATACCGGTGTGGATGCAAAGACGTCTTCGGAGACCACACGGCGAACCGCTGAGGCGTACGTGGAAGACATAGTCGTGAAAACCAAAGTAGGCTGTGACGACCCGGTTAGTGACCTCAAAGATCGCGTTCGCCGCCTACGGCCAACGGTAAAATTGAACCCCGAAAAATGTGTCTTTGGCGTGCCGCGTGGCATGCTTCTAGGACACATTGTCTCCCACCTGAGGCATCAAGGCCAACCCCGAAAGGCTGCGGCCCCTCGAGCGGATGGGTCCGATTCGGACCTCAAAGGGGTTCAAAGGGTGTTGGGGTGCCTCGCCGCCTTGAGCCGCTCATCTCGCGGCTCGACGAGAAGGGCTTGCCCCTCTACCAGCCTCCCTCAAAAGCACGAGCGGTTCTCCCCGGACCGTCGAGGCCTAGGAGGCACTTGATAAGCTAAAGGCGTCCCTCACTCACGCCCCGATCCTTACACCGCCGCAAGACGGCGAGCCTCTGTACCTCTACGTGGCTGCGACCACTCGGTGGTCGCGTCGTGATCGTGGTAGAGCGCACGGAGGAAGGCCACGCCTTGCCGGCTCAGGGGGCCGGCTGTACTACATCCGCGAGGTCTTGTCCGACACCAAGACGCGCTACCCACAAGTCCGAACCGCCACGCAAAGGGTTCTCGTACGGCAAGATCCACCACTACTTCGAGGCCCATCCCCGTCACCGTGGTTTCCTCCTTTCCATTAGGGGAGATCATCCGCAATCCGACGCAAGCAGTGTGATCGCCAAGTGGCCGGTGGAGCCGATGGGCGAAACGCCGCCACGCCCCCGCGCAAGGCCATCAAGTCCCAAATCTTGGTGGATTTCGTCGCCGAGTGGATGGACACGCAATTGCCGCCACCACCGCATCCAGTGCGACGGCGGACTCGTACTTCGACCGCCCTGATGAAGATGGGGGGCGGCGTGGGCCCGCTCTTCGTGTCACCCCCTCTAGGAGCACATGCGGCACGCCGTGCGCCTTCACTTCCCCGCATCGAACAATATGGAGGAGTACGAGGCCCCGCTTGCGCCCCCAAGATCGCCATCGAGATAGGCCAAGCGTCTCGACGTGAGGGGGACTCGCAACTTGTGATTGACCAAGTCATGAAAAACGCGAGCCGCCACGACGACAAGATGGAGGCATACCGCAAGGCCGTGCGGGCCCGTCGGGCGGATCACCGGCCCCCCCCGAACGTCTTCGCCGGGGATGTCGCCCAACCGTCCGTCACCCCCGAGCCGCACCCCTCGAACTGCACAACCCCGGGGGCCCCTCGAATCCGCGCCAGGCGCAGAGCCCATGGACGAGGACCCTCGAACGAGGCGTTCGTGCTCTCCCTTCTCGAGGGGGGGGGTACGGCGCCGACGAGGCCGAAGCCATGAACGTCGAGCCGGCCTCCCGCAAAGACGGCGGATTGGCGCGACACAAGTACATCGTTGGATGGACCGAGGGGAACTCCCCGACCGATCGAGGCCGATGCACGCGAAGATGGCCAAATCCTTCGCCCCTCGTCGACGGCGAGCAAGACAAGCGCGCGCCCCCTCCGCATCCCCCGCGGGCCGGTGCGTGCCCATCCCCGAGGGGGCGCGAGCTCCTCCGGGACATACACGCCGGTGTCCGCGGCCACCATGCCGCGCCCCGCACCCTCGTGGGCAACGCGTCCCGCCGTGCTTTTATCGGCCCACCGCGGCCGCCGACGCCGCCGAGATCGTGCGCACCGTGAAGGGTGCCGCTCTACGCCCCCAAATCTAACCTCCCCCGCGCACGGCCCCGCACCATCCCCATCACATGGCCTTCCGCCGTGTGAGGGCCGGACATCGTTGGGCCCCTTGCGAAGGCCCGGGGGCTGGGACCCACTTGTTGGTCGCGATCGACAAATTCTCCAAGTGGGTGGAGGTGCGCCCCATCACAAATCTCGTGGCCGAGCAAGTGGTGACATTCTTCACCAACATCGCTAATTCGGCTTGGAGTGCCGACCTCCATCATCACCGACAACGGTCCCAATTCACGGGCAGGAAATTCCCCGGAGTTTTGCGATAAGTTCCACATCCGTGTGGATCGGGCGGCCGTGGCACACCCACACGACCAACCGCCAAGTGGAGCGCGCCAATGGCATGATTCTACAAGGCCTCAAGCCCAACTTTCGACCCACCGAACAAGTCCGGCTCCGAAATGGCTCCGTGAGCCGCCGGCGGTTGTGGAGCCCCAGACCACCCCAAGGGTGGCCACCGGCTTCACCCCATTCTTCCCCGGTCCATGGCGCGGAGGCCGTCCCCCTCCCCATGGACTTGGAATACGGTCGCCCTGCAGTCCGGGGCTACGACGAAGACGCGAACCGCCGAGCCCACGAGGACTCACCGGACCCGTTGGATGAAGCGCGCCTCGTGGCTCCGATGCACCCGCAAGATACCAAGACTCCCCAAGGCGCTACCAGGCTCGAAAGGTGCGCCGCGGACTTCGCCGAAGGGGACTTGGTCCTAAGGCTACGCCAAGACAACCGAGGGCGCCACAAGCTATCACCCCCATGGGAGGGACCCTACGTCGTGGTGAAGGTGCTCAAGACCGGCACATACAAGCTAGCCAACGAGGACGGCGAGGAACTCACCAACGCTTGGAACATCCAGCAGCTACGTCGCTTCTACCCCTAGCTAGGATTTCCAAGTCTTTAGTTGTAAATAACATGCCCAACACCCCGCCAAGGGCAAGACAATGTAAATAGCAACAAGTCAATAAAGTCAAAGGACAACTCCGCTTTCCCCGAAAACCCAAGTCACCCCTCGGGTATGCGGGGGGCATCCCCCCCCCCCAAAATGGTCCCATTTTTTCGCAAAATCTAACTTGCAAGTGCGCTAAAATATGTTTCGACCGAAGTCTCAAGCGAATCAAGGCGGGCGTGGATGGTCATGTGGAAAGGACGCGCGAGTCGAGATAGCCTCATGCCTCCGCGAGGATACGCACTTCTCTCTTGCCTCCGCCCACGGGATCGCTCACGAAATCGAACTCTCCCAACCCGAATCCACACGAGCAAAGGGAAAAAACAAAAGGCGCGACAAATAAAAGATACCACTTGAATTTACAAGTATTCGAACAACTCCATAAGTTTTACTTGTTTATTTACATGGCCACGTGGCCCAAATACTAACACCTAGACAAAAATGGGCCTAGCGCCCCGCGGGCCTTCGTGCCTCGGGGGCCTCCGCCGTCCGGAACAGAACTCCGTGAAGGCCTCCGTGAGCGCCGGCGCATCCGCGGCAAGCGCGTCCGCCCGCTCCATCGCCGCCGTCCTCGACGCCTTCCGGACGACGTAGCCCAACGCCACGCCCTCGAGGTTCACCTCGTAGTGGGATCGCACCATGCCGAGGGCCTTCGGACGCCCCGGTGTGGAGCGCGCGACGCATGCGCCCGGAGACGTGCCCACCGAGGACGCGGCAGACGGGCCGGCCGCCGAGCTTCCCGCCCGTGCCTCGCCCCTCCTCGACCGCCCGCAGGCCTCGAGGGTCGCGCGCGCAGCCTCCACCAACTCCCCGCCGTAAGAGTTGTAGGCGGCTTGCGAAGAGCCGGGGCCGCCCCGTTGGTCGCATGCCCCAGCCGCTGCGTGCAGCCCGGACGACGCGAGCAAAAGAAATTAGAAGGGGAACGGACCCCCGAAGGGAAGATCAGCAAAACAAAAGCGAAGTGGCGACTCACCTTCAACCTGCTTCTTCTCCACCTCGAGAGCGCGGCGCTCAGCCTCGACCGCCTGCTGCAAGCTGACGACCGTGGCGCCCTGCTCCTCGAGGGATCGCTGCTGATCCGCATTCGAGATGCTGAGGGCTATCAGCTCCCCTATCGAGCCTCGAGACCTCGGCGTCCCGCTCCTCTAGCGACTCCCCTCGCGCCCTCTCGCGAGCGGTGCGCTCCCCGCCGAGCACCGACCGGCGCGCGCCAGGGCGGCCGCTCCCCGCCGGAGTCGCCCCGCCCTCCTCGGCGGGCGCGCGTGTTCCTTCCGTAGCCGTTCCTCCGCCCCTCGGTGAGCGCGGCGACCTTGGCGCGTGGGAGGCCTTCAAATCCCCGCCTCCTTGGCCCTTTGCCCCGGCCTCCTCGGCCCCTCCCCCCGCTCGCCCTCCCCGCGCCCCCTACTTAGCCCGCCCGCCGGGGACCGCGCCTCCGTGAGCCACGTGCGGACCTCCCCGGCTCTCGGGGGGACCGAGACCGACGACACCTCCGCCTCCCAATCGACGCCACGGTGCGCACCTTCTCCGCATCCCCCCTCGCTCGCCGGCCGCCCTCATCCCCGATCGATGAGGGCCGTGCAAATCCGCTCGATGGCGGGGACGCGCCGCGGCCCCGCCCCTCGTGCTCCAAGAGCCGGTCGTGCGTGGCCTCCGCCCCGCACGACGCCCGCCCACCGTCCCGGGATCCTCGTGGCCTCCGCGAGCGTGTCGAGAGTGTCGCGCCGCTCTCGAGGCCGACGCAGCCTCGCGTTCATTTGGTCGAGTGCGGCGTACTTGTTGCGGCGCGGTGCTCGAGCTCCTCGCCGCCGCGACGGAAACCGATAAGCGCGCGCGCCGCGAGAAGTGAGCACGGGAACGACAAGATCAAAAGAAAAACAACAAGATCTCACCTCGGAAAACGCGCCACGCCGGCCGCCGTGGATCCGCGGCCGCCTCATTCAAAGACCCGGTTGAGCGAGACGCCGTGATCGCGGGAGCTCCTCCCATAGCTGTCGCTCCTCCCCGGGCGTCGCGCGAAGAGGGGGCGGCTCGTCGATGCGCTCCTCGCCCGAGCCGGAGGGGCGGCGTGGGACGAGGAGGCCTCGACGCCGCGTCTCGAGCTCCCGCCCACCATGTGGTCGTCCCACCGGCCTAACAAGCGCCCCCGCCCGGGGCTCCTGGGGCCGGCGTGGCGAGTGCTTGCCCACCGGTCCCACCCCGGCGGCGGGACGTCGTCGTCCGGGATTTCCACCGCCGTCGCCCCGGGAGTCGCCGCGAGGGCGGGCTCCCCGCCGCGCTCCACGACCACTTCCGACCGCGCCTCCGTGGCCGCGGCCCCGCCGCCAGCCGCCGCGACCGGCCGCCTCCACCAGCCCGTGTCCCGCCCGGCCGTGGGTGCCGAACGGCTCTACGCCCGACGCCGCCAATGCCACTACAACCGCCACCGCCGGCCGTACCTCCGCCTCCGCCACCGCCGTCACTTGCCGCGCTTCCACCACGGCCGCCGCCCCCGCCGTGCCTCCGCAACCGCCGGCCGCGGCCCGTGGGCGATGTCACCGACCGCGGCCTCGAGGCCTCGGCCGCGCCTTGCGAGCCCCCGCTCGCGCTCGGCCACCGCGCGCCGCCGCCCCGCGACGCCCTCGCCGAGCGCCGCTTGGTTGGGACGGACGCATCCGCCCTCAACACCTTGGGCGGTGCGAGGGGGCACGGCTGGCGCGCCCGCGACATGGAAACAAACCGTCGGGGTTCCCCGCCCGTCGGGCACGCGACCCCTCGAAAGACAATTCCTTACCTCAAGAAGGAGAAGGCGCGCTTCCTCTTCCTCGAGGTCCCCGCCGACGCGGGCGCGGGCGGCGCGGCCCGCCGCCCTCACCTCCGGCTAATCTCCGCCGCGCGCGCGGCCCCCGCCCGCGCGCGCGGTGCCTCCGCCGCGCGCGTGGACGCCTCCGCCGCGCGCGCGCGGCACCTCCACCGCCCGCGCCGCCTCGTCGTCGACCGCCGGTGGCGGCGCCTCGCGCCCGCCCCGGGCGATGGTCCTCCGCCACCGAGCCGACCGCGGACGGGGGTGCGGACTCCCCCCCGTCGGGGAGGACCCCGCTCCCCTAACTTCCTCCTCCTCTTCTTCCTCCTCCTTGTCCGATGACGAGTACTCCTCGGTCCCCGGCAAAGAGAGCCCCTGATGCTCGCGCAGCCGGAACTCCTCGCTCCTCTGCTCGCGACGCTCCCGGTGCCGCGCATTGCGCTCCCTCCTGCGGGCTACCCGCTCCCGCTGTCAGCCGCGCGCGCGAGCGCGCGCGGAACGGGGGGGGTAGGCGGCTCGTACTTCGCGGCGCTCACCCTCACCATCTAGCCGGGTCGAGCAAAGCATTAAAACACGTCGACAACTCAAAAAACCGGCTAAGCTAGAAATGAAGTCAAGAACTCCGCTCACTAGTTTTCCGGTGGGGAGCATCTCGAATGCCCACAGGACATCGTCGCCGCAACGTCCCGGCCTGAGGTCGATGGCGCGCCACGCCCTGGTGGCTGCAAACGCCCGCGGGAAGGGGTCTGGCAGCAACCGCGATCTCGCCAACGCGATGGGGTCCGCGACCTCGGTCATCTCAAAGATGCGGAGCGGCCTCTCCATCAAGGGGACGATCCGTCGGTGGTGGAGGTTGGCGAGGATGCACCCCGCGCCGCCCCGCGGTCCGCCGCCTCTTCGCCGCGGCCACGAGCGAGTACAGCCGCGCCTGGTGCTGAGGCGGGGACACCCCATGGTGCCAGGAGGCGGCCTTCTCCCGGAGCACCTTGCCGGTGTAGGGGGGAGGCCGGGCTCGGCGTTGCGGAGGTAGAACCATCCTCGCTCCCAGTTCGCGTTGTTGGTGGTCATCATGCGGGGGATGTACTCCTCCTTGCGCGAGGTCCGCACCGACGGCCGCCAGGGCCGGCGCGCGCGCGCGCGGCGCCGGTCCTCGGCCTCCGACGTCGGCAGCGTGTGCAGCTCCGCGCGGAAGAGGTGGATCCAGAGATCCCAGTTCACGGGGATCCCTAGGAAGCCCTCGCAGACGCCGACGAACGTGTCCGCCTGCGAGATCGCGTTTGGCACGAAGTTTTGAAGCTCCACGCCGTAGTGGTAAAAGAGGCCCCGCAAGAAACGGCTCGCCGGCGCCGTGAAGCCGCGCTCGTGGAAGCGAATGAAGCTGACGACGTAGTCGTACGGACGATTGGGAACTCGCTCCCTCTACGACGGCACGATCCACTTGGCCGGTTGCCCGTCCTCGTTCGCCGCTAGCTGGCCGCCGGCCACCAGCTGACCCAGGGCCAGCGGCGTCGCCGTCGAGCGCTCCCACGCTGGCGAGTCGATGATGACGAGGGGCTGCTGGGGAGCCATGCGAACGGGCGGGGGAGCGGGTAACTGGAAGCGAGAATAGCTCTAAGAGCAGAGGCGCAATGGTGAGAACGGCTCGGGGGCTGGAGCGCAAGAGGCAAGAACGGCGAACGCTAAGTGCAAAGGTAAAAAACCGCCCCTTCCCCGCCTATCAGATTTATAGGCCGCGAGGCGTGACCTCCAGAGCGCACGCCCCCGCGCGCATTAACCGGCAGGAAGCACTCGCTCACCGACAAGCGGGGCACGCCACGACCACGGCGGCCACATAACCGCACGTGCGCCATCATCACGACGCGGTAACCGGCAGGCCGCGGGCGGTCACGTCCGCCCGCCCACTCGCCCACTACGCGCGCGCGCGCGGCGGCCGAAAAGGCGCGCCGCGCCGCGAGAGGCCGTGGCCGCGACCGGCGGCATTAAATGGCCCTGTCCCTTACCAAGTGAGAGAGACCCTCGAGCGGCCCGAGTCCCTGGCTCAAATAAATGTGACCCTCGAAGGGTGCGAACATCGACCAGTGGCCTCGAAGCCCGTTTGAAATAAACGAGCGCCACAGGTGCCCTTGATTCACTGAAACTACTGATCAGCGGCTCGAGAACAGGCACGGCCAAGGATCCTCGACCCCGTTGCATGCGAAAGACGGGAGCACCCTCGGCCGCTACCCCCGCACGGCCCTACGATCGTGGGTTCGAAACCCGACCCTCGACGGGTTCGAACAAGTGCCCCGCATCACCGCAGTCGTGGACGATGAGGGCGCGCGCATCCGAGCCTCTCCTCGAGCCCACCCGGCTCGAGGGTGCCCCACATGTCGTGTTCGAGAGCCGCCGAGGGAAGCTAGCCGGGGATCCCACCGAGGGAGAGCTTCCGCGCCCTCGGTCCCTAGCGAATGGGACCGAGCCCCACCTAGCAAACCCGTCCGAGCGCTTTAATGGACGAGTCTCCGACCACGCGGCCTACCCTTATCGAATGGGGGCATGGGCGTCCACTTGAACCACCCACTAACACTCGATGAGGAATCCGCAATCCGCGACCCGACCGATGGGGGTTGCGGAAACCTCACCCTCCGTCCCACGGAGAGATGGCAAGGGCGCGTTCGAAACAAGACGAAGAGCTCGCCCCGATCGCCTTGAATGGGCCCAGGCTCGGGGGCTCGACGCATGGCTACACCTCTTGGGATGCACCGGCCACGAATGGTGCCAGTCGCGCGTGCGTCACCGAAGCCGGCTGAAACATCACCGACGCCGGTTGGAACACGTACCACGCCCGTTGGCCAGATTCCACGGTAAAACCCCTGCAGGAGCACCCACGCTCCTGCAGGGCTTCGGGGCTAGACCCGTGGGTCCACTGACGCGGCCCCACGGAAGGCATTGGCAACCAGGGGGGAAGGATGTCCTATCAGTGGGCTTCATCCAGCATCTGCGGGAGCCTGGCCGGCATACCCGCAGATGCTCGGGGGCTACTGTCGGGGACAGCCCTGAGGATCCCCTAAAAACCGGGGGAATCCTGCTGAAAACCTGCAAAAAACAAAAAAACACACCTCTCACTTAAACGCACACACAGGGCACGGCCCACGCTGTGGTGGCCCCCGCGGCCCACCGGAGTGGCCCAGTCAAAGGCCCCCTCGAGCGGGTTCCGCCTCGCTCGAGGGCTCACGCCCCCTCGAGTGAGTTCCGCCTCGCTCGAAGGCTCACGCCTCCCTCGAGCGGGTTCCGCCTCGCTCAAGGGTTCACGCCTCCCTCGAGCGGGTTCCGCCTCGCTCGAGGACTCACGCCTCCCTCGAGCGGGTTCCGCCTCGCTCGAGGGCTCACCTCCGCCTCGCTCGAGGCTCCCTCACGAGCACGCCTGCTCCCGCATGCGGGTACGGGCATTTAATGCTCTGACACGGCAGAGCCGCGCCATCACGCGCTTGGGAATCACGTCGCAGCGCTGTTCCGCCAACTCCCTAGGGGAAACCCATCCCCGCCACTGCAGGGAGCTGTGCGGTATGGTCGGTGTCAGCCCCGCGGCACTGTGCTGTCCACTCCCGTACGGCTAACGTGCCGCTCCCTCGAAGGGGGCCGGCTGCACCCTCGAACTCTTCCCTCGTTAATCTGTAGGGTCAAACCGTGACGTCAGGCTGGCGGGAGCGCCATCCCCGCTACTGTTGATCCTGTGCGGTCGTCCCCGTGCCTGCAGCGCCATGCCGGGCACTGCTGCAACAACTCCGGCGCTGTTGAACACGCGGGGACGGGACGCCATCACGCCTGCCACTGCACCCCGTATGGATCACCGTCAACGGCTTCCTCGAGCCCGTCTGAAGACGCCCCGGCCAACCACTACGCCTTCACCCTCGAAGCCACCCCTATTCAAGTACAGGACGCGCCACGACGACAAGACCGGGGCGAGGACCGCTAGGACGGCCGCCAACTCCGCGGCGCTGCACGCCATACTTCCACATGTAGCCAAACAGTGCAGCATGCTTGTAACTCACCCTCTCCTTGGTCTATAAAAGAAGGTGATCCCCCTCGCCGCAGGGGACATCACAAAAAACGAAACACACACACGCCCCTTGTCACTCCCACGATATTGGCACTCGCCTCAATCACTCCGCTTGGGACTTGGGGGCTACGCCCCCTCTCCCGCCTTGCTTGTAGCCGCCCCACTACAGGCACCCCGGTGCAAAGCAATATAGTGCCTCAAGCACACCCCTGCTGGACGTACGGCCCCGGCCGGAACCAGGATAAACCAGACGTCTTTAGTTGCTTAGCACCGACCATCGAGGGACGGACCACAACGCTTATTACTAGTTAGTGTCGAGACTACTTTCCGCACCGACACTTGTGTCCACCCTTTGCCATCTAGTTTAACCTTAGATTTCTTAAATTAACATAGATTAGATTGTCTTTACCTTTAGATTAATACCACTCTCAAAGGCTTTCCAATCAACTAGATTATTCCTTGGTTAAGCGCTAGCAATCCCTTGCTCCGCGGATTGATAAGAACCTAGGGAATCCCCATGGTAAAAATTGTATGTACGTACGCTTGCGGATCGTAGGTGGATACGAGTTTTATCCTTCAACAACCTGTTGTGGCTCTTCAGCTACGTGATCTTCTGTGGGCCCCGGGGGGACGCGGTGTCGAGGTTCTTGATCCCCCATGCGAGGAGGATCGCCGACGCCACCGTGGAGGAGATGCCCAGATCAACTGGGGCGCTGCGGTTTTGGCCGTGACGTACAGGGGCTTGTGCACGGGGTGCACCAAGATGGGCACCCAGTCGATCCTCCTTCGATGCCCGCTGTTGCTGCACCTATGGAGCTACGAGCGGCTTCCCGTCAGTCAGCCATCGGTCGACTGATCGTCGTACTGCGAGCTGGAGGAGGGGCACGACCCAGCAGACAGGCCGACCATGGGGTCGATGTGGTGCTAGCGCTAGGTTCGTACTTCGAGCTAACTTCGTTCTTTAGCTATCTAAAAGTGACGCAATTCATCGAGCTAACTCATTCTCTTGTTTGCATCTCTCTTGGACGGAGTAGACCAAGAGGTTGTATTAGGACTTCGTCAGCCAGATCGACACCCTCATCGACCGTGAGGTTATCTGGCAGCCGTACACCGACGCCTTGGTCGCCGCACATGCACCGCAGGGTCTCTCGTCCTTGTGCTTTCAGGACTGTGACTTCTGGATGACAAAGACGCCGCTCGTCCACGACATGTACGTCGATGAGTACCACGTCGAGCGTGTACGAGGCAGTTTAGCCTCTACCAGGCTTCATCTGTGCCCGTCGCACACACTATCGACCCTTTCGTGCACCTGTAAGTTCATTGCAAACATAAATAATTTCTTCGAACGAGTGAAGAAAGTTAGTTTGCTGACCAAATTGTTGTTTCTTGTTGCAGGTGGATGAGGAAGGGGTCGAGGACTTCTACCCCTTTTTGGGGAAGCTGCAACAGCACCGGGACGCGTGGGCGACCGCCGCGCAAAACGTCATCGTCAAGCCGCACTTACACGACGACGACGACGCTTGGAGAGCGTACCTGTAGTGGTACACGGTGAGGACCCGGACGCATGTGACTTACGTCCCCCTGAACCCTCGCCTCGACCTCGTGCTAGCGTCGACATACCACTACCGACGGGATCAGTCACATAGCATCTTAGTAAGTTCTTTTGCATTAATTAAAATTAAGTCACATTCACTAAAGTTTCATTGTACTAACAATCCGTCCGATCTTGATAGTACGACACAGCTCGTGAGATGTACCACCTGGCCCAGCACGTGGGCTTGACGATGGACCAGTTGTCATTGGACCGGATACGGACAAAGCTGCAGAAGATGGTGGGCCTGAGCCAGCGGATCATGCAGGCGGTGAACTTCCGCGGTGACGAGGGTTACCTCCTTCCCCGACACCCATCCTCCTCTAGCAGTTGTGCCTCCAGTTCAGCTTCGTACTAGGCACCGACACGTCCACCGCTCGCGCCCACTGCGCCCGCTCTGTACTTGGTGCAGCCGAGTACGTTCTATGCCACAGGTACATGACGGGATCATACACGTTTTTTCTGCTAGTTATATTATCTAGAGAGATCACGTCATATTTTATTGATCCATGACGATATGATATTTTATAGAGAGACCACCGATACCTACAGGACCGGGGCCTTTGTCGTGGGCAGTAGCAGCTTCACCGGTTCAACATCAACCAGTGTTTGAGCCACCCGTTCAGCAGCAATAGCCAGTGTTTGAGGCACCTGTTCAGCAGCAACCATTGTTCCAGACACCTGCTTCGGATGACTACTACACTAGCGACACACCACCACTGGAGTTTCCGTTGGCCGACTTGTTGGGCGGCGCCGCCGACGAGATCAGTGGTACACAACTGTCTGGAGCCCCGCCCGTGACCCAGCCGACGCAGAAGCAGCAGCGCGCGATGATGGAGGACTTCCACGACTCGGCACGACGTGCAGGCAAGGCGTTGGACGCGGCAGCATCAATGGAGGCGGAGGCGCGGGCGTCCTTGTCGGGCGCGGCAACTCCACGGGCACCGACAGAGTGGGGGCCGGCACGTCGGGCTCGGTGACTCCACAAGCAGCCACCGGAGGGGGGCCGACACGTCGGGCTCGGCGACTCCACAAGCGGGCCACCGGAGGGGGGGCGTCCCATCGAGCTCGAGTGCTCCCTTAGCGACACCGCCCCCCGAGTCTGCAGACGGAGGAAGCGATCGCCATCCACGCGACCCCCTCACGTACCCGACCCCACCACACGAGGGTTGCACAGAGGGCGGCGGCAGCAGCGAGGAGGAAGGAGCACCAGGGCCCCCACGACTGACGAAACACGGTCGTATTTAGATTTGTATTTGGACACTTGTCGTGTACAGTACTTTGTTTGTTCTAATTATTTTATGTATTTCCGTATTCAGTTGCCTATTATTTCGCATTTATAGTATTGAGAAAAAACAAAAATTAAAAAGAAAAAATTGACAACAAAACCTACCGCCAGTTGAATCGGCGGTAGGCTCAATGAAACCACCGTTTCAACTGGCGGTAACTGCAAGCCAGCCTGCCGCCAACCATACCGGCCCTACCGCCACAGTTGCAAACCTACCACCTGTTCAAACGGCGGTAGGTTCCTACCGTCGTTTCAAACGGCGGCAGGGATCCAACTGTCGTTTTAAACAGCGGTTCGTGGTTATTTCTTCCAATGTTGAATCCGACTATTTATTTTCGTAAAATCAAAGAAAATTAAATATAAAAAAATTCGAAAACGAACATTCTAGTCCTTGAACTTACGAGGACGGCTCAATTTCGTCCTTCTGCCGACGTGGCTCGCCACGTAGGTGCGCCTCATCACCACATAGTCAAAACGGCGGTTCGTGGCTATTTTCTTCCGATGTTGAATCCAACTATTTATTTTCATAAAATCGAAGAAAATTAAATATAAAAAAATTCGAAAACGAACATTCTAGTCCTTGAACTTACGAGGACGGCTCAATTTCGTCCTTCTGCCGACGTGGCTCGCCACGTAGGTGCACCTCGTCACGACATAGTCACCAAGCATTCGCGAAATACCTTTTCTACCCTCCTCTATGCAAATCTGTTCGTTCCCAACTCCGCATCCGCTCATGCCTGCCAAAATCGCCACCGCCATCAAGCTCGCCGAGACCAACCATGCATATGTAGTGTGCTGCCCCAACCAGCGCGCTGGAATTGCAGCGACTGGAGGCAAGGTGGTGGTGGTGGCTCCTGCACGCGTTGCGGTGACGTGGGGCCGAACGGGCTTGCTGGGATCGTTAGTTGGCCGGCCAAAGTCGACCTTTGGCGCAAGCGGCACCAAAGCCGATGGTGGTGCCGGCTACGCCGCCAAAGAACGACTCCGAGGAGGCAGCGACATCGACGACTTCAGTGGAGCCCACCTCTTGCGGCACTCGCTTGTCACCGATCTCTCGTCATCCTCACTGGCGGTGTGAGTCTGTGAGACGGGTACGAGGAACCAAACAACATGGGCTGCACAAATTGGAGGCTCGCAGTGGTGGCGACATCTGCGGCGCACCCACGAGCAGCAGTGACAGGGCGGCGTCGGGCGCAGGGATGGGCTTCCACTTCTCCTTTGGTGGCGCCCATCCTTGACGGCAAGCACGGGCACGGGGATGGGCTTCCTCTTCTCCTTCGGTGGCACCCATCCTAGACGGCGAGCACGAGCGCCAATGGGTGCAGGATGGTCCGCCCCCGCCGGCGAGCACAAGCAGCGGGGAAGGGGCGGCCGCCTCCCTCCGCCCTCCTCTCAGCCTCTTCCCTGCGCTTGGTCGCCGCTCGCCGGTACCCGCCCTCCCCATTTCGTCGGCGGCCCTCTCCGGCCCCATCCCCAATCCGGTGGTGGCGCATTGGTTGTAGTTTGACGGCAGCGGCGAAGCGCAAGCGGACGTCGGTGCCCCTTCCCTGCGCACGCACCCTTGCCGCTCCCAGACCTCCGCGCCCACCCCTCCTTCCCGCTGCCTGCGCCGCCGCTGTTGGGGTGGCGAGCATCGAGCTGACAGCAGCTCACCAAGGGCGAAGCGCAGGCGGATGCCGGCACCTCTTCCCTAGGCACGCACGATGGCACGGGTCATCGCCGCGCTTTGGAACCTCCGCGCCCACCCCTCCTCCTGCCTGCTGCCTATGCCGCCGCTGTTGGGGCGGCGAGCACCGAGCGAACGGCGAATACATACCGAACTAGAGGAGGGTAGAAAAGGTATTTCGCGAACGCTTGCTGACTATGTGGTGACGAGGCACTCCTACGTGGCGAGCCACGTTCGCAGAAAGACGAAATTGAGTAGTCCTTGTGAGTTTGAGAACTAAAATGATCGTTTTCGTAGTTCAGGGACGAAATTTAATTTTAGATGATAGTTCATGGACGAAAACAGCTATTCCGCCTTTTAGAAAGGAGCGAGTTTCCTATTTTCTCGCTCATCCACCCCAGATTTGAATGACGTGGATAGTTATTTCGTCTGCGGACTGTACATCATTATACTTGCTCTAACCGTGCTCAATGGCGGGAGACGTGTCGCGGCACGATTCTGCCGTCTTTAACATTGCGAATCGACCCGCGCGAAGTCGACGCGCACACACACAGCCAACCAAATATGGCGACGACCTTGCATGATCGAAATCCACCGGAGGAAGACGGGCAGACGGCGACCTTCACCTGCTGCAGAGCTTGCGAATGTTCAACCGGGTCACCACCCCCCGGTTCATATCCTCATTGACGGATCGATGCAATAATACAACGTTCGCCGGACCACGGTTTCGTCTTCGTTGGTGCGCTATGGAGTTCGTCTCCTGCTGGTGAGGATAAGCAGTCCGTGTCAGCCAGCCAGGTCAACGAGCGATTGGGAGATGGTTAGTTACTATGCTCCAGCCTCCAGGCGCGGCCCCGACGATTGACGAACCGCGTAGTATCTCCTGCAGTGCAGGGGCCCGCGCGGCGGTTTTGTCTCCACCGATATGCGTGACCGACCGCGGTTACCGTCGATGGAGATGGTCAGACGACATCGTCCGTCCGGGTCCGCTAGTGGTGGAAGCGCAATCATCGCGCACCACCTACGATCCGATCCGCTGCCCGCCCACTAGGGATCGGTCAAGTCGACGGCAACGGTGGAGGTCTGGAGGAGGAGATCGGCGCCACGGAAAGCGGTGCGCGCGTTCCTTCCTTCCGCCGACGTGCGGCCGGGGGGCCGAAGCGACGGCCATATTCGACGGATCGATCCTTGGCTCCCAACTTGCCCGCTGGGCCACTTCCGTAATCCACACGCGGCCGAGTCCAACGAGAAGAAGACTGCCGGCGTAGCGAGGCCCAGGAACAGAGAGGCCGGAGCGGTGGCCCAGGCGTAGGCGTAGGGACCATGCATCGGCCGGCCGGCCGCGCCTGCCGGGTCCCAGCGCGTGCCCAACCGCCGAGAATGGCCGCCGGGAAAAGGCAGCATGAAGCCACGGCGCCACCCGACGTCCCCGTCGAGCTGCCTCCCCGCGGACGCAAAGCCAGCGGCAAAAGAGAGGGTTGAAAGGCGCGAAGGGGGATTGCCGATTCCGCGCCATCCATCCGAATCCGACTTGCCCTCGCTCCTGTCGTCCTCCTCCCGGTCTTTCTCAAGTTTCCCTCCGGCTTTCGCCACTAGCAGACTAGCTGCTGTTCATGTGTTACCCGGCCATTCTGGGCGGCTCGACGACGACACAATTGACACGACACGAGTGGTCCGAAAGCGACGCTAAACAATTGCATCATCAGGCTCACACTACACTCGTGGCACATAAACAATTGGGTTTTAGGATTATTTAGGGAGCCACAGCCACGAGAGCCCACGACGATGCATGATGATTCTTTCCTTGCAGGCTTTCCTAGTTCTCACCTTCCCCAACACAGGTCCTACCTGGCTGAGTGGCTGACCAAGCTAGCCCGCCAACAGGTCCACTCGTCCGTCGTCCACCATTCAATCACCTAGCGATCGAGGATCCGAATTCGGAGCCTCCCCTTTTACCAATTCCCTCTTGTTCTTCTTCCTCCTCTGCTCCGTCCGCCCCTTGTACTATACGCGACCACAAAATCGTTAGACAATTCTCCGAGCGGACTAGTCCATGTGATTGATTGTTGAGCAGCATCCAGGCCTCGCCTTCCCCGTCTCTTTCCTCTTCCGATATCTTCCGCGACCCACCAACCCTGGTTGATTCAACCCGCCGTCTCGCGGTGACCAGCTCGTGGAAATTCGCTCGTTTATATGCGGAGATGATCACTTGCGCTCCTGCTTCCAAGAAGGAAAGCGAGGCAGCGGACAGCCGAGAGCGGAATTATTAGTTGGATTATTAGGTGGGCAAGGACAGAGCAAATCGCTGCAATTCAGCTCGGAGTGAACGCGGAATGGAGAAGGGGAGCAGGAGGTTGTCGTCCGGCCGCGCCGCCGTCTGCGGCATCGTCGCGGTCCTCAGCGCCACCGCCTTCTCCTGCTCCCTCGCCGCCGAATTCCGTAAGGTCAAGGTACGTTACGGTTCCCGCCCGCCCTCCTCGTCCTGCGATCCGGCGAAACGCGCGCCGCGGGTTCCTCGGATCTGACGTCAGTCGGTGCGCGCGCAGGAGAAGGACATGAAGCTGGACGGCAGCCTCTGCTCGCTGCCCAGGAGCTCCGCCTTCGAGCTGGGAGTGGCCGCCATCGCGTTCCTCTTCGTGGCGCAGCTCGTGGGAACCACCGCCGCCGTGACCACCGCGTACGCCGCCAAGGCCAAGAAGAGCGACGCCGGCAGAGGCCGCGTCGCGTTCGTCGCCCTCCTGGTCCTCTCGTGGTACGTACGTATAGCATGACCGTGACGATGGCAGCGACTGCTGCACAAAGACACGTAATTCCACCGAGCAACAGGAGTCTGAATCGCGTTGTTGTTGTTGCCGCGGATGCAGGTTGAGCTTCGCGGTGGCCGTGGTTCTGCTGGCGACGGCGGCGAGCATGAACCACGGGCAGCGGTACGGGCGCGGGTGGATGGACGGCGACTGCTACGTGGCCAGGAACGGTGTGTTCGGCGGCGCGGCGGTGCTGGTCGCCGTCACGGCGCTCATCACCCTCGGCCTCACCTTCGCCACCCAGCCGACCGCGGCCGCGGCGGCCATGGCGGCCACCACGCCGACACCACGCGCCGCGGAATCGGACACCTGCGCGAGCACGACGCATCTCGAGGCTGCAGCAGCATCATCGGACGCCGAACAACCGGGCGGACGATCCGAGCAATGAGGTTGGCAGGCTGGAGCGTTGGCAGGGACGACGCGGGCAGGGGCGGACCAACCGGAGGCGGCGGCTGGCAACGTTCGCGGCGCAGAAGGCCGCGCCGCGTGGGGGCAAGCCGGCAGCGTGGTGTGCTGGCGGGCGGGACGGGGGCAACGGAAAGTGGCAGACGGGTGGGGCCGCGGGAGCGCGTGCCAATACGCTGCTGGTTGGTTGGATATTTAGCGGGCGGCCGCCAGCCGGGACCGAGGTACAGTACATACATTACTGTCCCCATTACTGACACAATTACTGACACGACAGTGTGCAACATGTAAATGATAGTCATTGCAAAATGCAAAGGTAAATCGTACAGAATTTCCGATTTTTTCCCAGTTGTGTGTTTGTTTCGTGTTTCTTGCTGTGCACCAACTTGGTGCTAGTGCTAGTGTGCATGTTCAGGTAATCAGCTGAGCTGGGTGCCTCTCTGGCTGAATCTGGACACTGTACTGAATGTATACAAACTGGTAACAATAATGCACTGGAAAGAACATTGTTTTATCGAGTCCAACAACTTCTGCGATGTTCAACAGCGCAGCGATGCTATCCCATTCTTTACCTGAATTGGATCAATAAAGTTCTTATCCATAAACTGACAGTAACTGCAGAAGAAAAGACTGCCAAGAGGATAAAAAGACAAGCGATGGCATGGTGGGAATAAAGATACGCCGTACGTACACGCTCAGGTCGACAAAACGGTTTGAGTGGACAGTCAAATTCTTCTCAGAAAGCTGCATTTTTTTCCTCCCAAGAGAACCGTATAATTCCATTGAAAGGAGACAGTTTTGGGACGCGACGCATACGGCAATCTCCAAGTCAGGATCCGACGCGCCCGGCGTTCCAGGTCCAACAAAGCGGGCGACCCATGCGAGGCAGAATAGTCCAAGATGAAACTGCCTGTGCACTTTGTCCAAGCTGCACCGAAGAGTCATGGTGGCATTGGCTTTCGTGATATAAAGAACTTCAATTTGGCCATGGTTGGAAACAAGGGTGGAGGCTCATGACAAACACAGAATCTCTTTGTGCTAGAGTTCTTAAGGGGAAGTACTTCCCCCAAGGGGATTTTATGACTGCTGGAAAGAAGAAAAATGCCTCCCACACGTGGCGAGCAATTCTTGCAGGTCGCAAGGCTCTAAGAGCTGGGATTGATCAGAAGAATTGGAGATGGAACATCAACGAAAATCTGGGAAGATCGATGACTATTGTCCGGTATTGGAAACAGACCAATCTGCAGGAGGGGTGGAGCAACAGCAACTATGGTTGCTGAGCTCCTCGATGCATATCGTCATGCTTGGAATGAAATTGCCCTCCATCAGAATCTTGTTGCCTTTGATGCGGTGGCTGCATCACGAATCCCTCTTGGCCGGACACAAGATGACTTTTGGGCTTGGTCAGGGGAGAGGCACGGTCTTTACACTGTGAAATCTGCCTATCGCCTACTGTCGGAAGTTGAAATGCAAACACAAGCACATGCAACTGGTGTTCCTTCTCATTCAGAGGCAGCTAGTGATCCGCGGTGGGCGAAGCTATGGAAGCAGAGACTACCACCGAAGGTCCGGGTATTTTGGTGGCGGGTAATGCATGACTTCATACCATGCCGGGCAAATCTACACCGACGCCACATTGATCCCATAGCAAACTGTGGCATTTGTGGGGCTTGTGAGGATACAACCTATCATGCACTAGTGGAGTGCTCCCTAGCTCATGGTTTTTGGAGGAAACTGAAAGAGCTGGAAGGGATTAAATTGCCTAAGCTTCGTTCACGAACATGGCCTGAAGATCTCTTGAATGACACATACTGCAGCGAGAAAGACAAATTATTATTCTCTCGGGATGTGGTCTTTGTGGAACACCAGGAATGATATCCACCACGGGAAGAAATCGATCGAGCACACACTGGCAATTGACTGGGCATTGGACGCATGCTTCCACCTCCTGACATCCCAGCAAGGCTCTCGTCAGATACAGGTGAACCAGGTGGCGAGGTGGTCACCGCCGCCAGAGGATGTGGTGAAAATAAATTGTGATGGTGGATTCCGGGTGGAAGACATGACGGGATCAACAGGCACCGTGATTCGCAGGTCTGATGGCTCCTTCGTCGGAGCTGAAGCAAGGCCGGTTGCCGGCGCTCTCGTCGGCTTTGGTAGCGAAGGCGAAGCTTGTCGTGTAGGGCTGCACATGGCGCTCAATATGCCGGGATTCAACAAGATGATCTTGGAAACGGACTCGCTACAACCGGTGTCATTATGGAAGTCGCGGAGACACCAACGGTCGGAGGTAGCGTGATTTTAGATGAGATAGATGAGATGGTGTCACCTTTGCTCTCTTTCTATTTTACTCATGTTAAAAGATCGGCAAACAATGCTTTGCTCATCTTTGTGCTAGACAGGCTTCTCCTTCTAGTCCTAGGTTCACGTGGCATCAGCCACCTAGCTTTCTTTTATCCTCCTTACAGAGTGATTGTAACATGTCATCCCAATGAATGAAAGCTATGCTTCCAAAAAAAAACTACTTGATGCAATGATGAACTGGTTGGCGAAACCGAAACGATTGCATATGAGGTTTGGCTTCTACTAGTTTCGCAATGGACAGAGGGCCAAGTGCAGGTTCCGGCAGCAGGTTTGTCTCTCAGTCTCTGCGAGACTGGTGGAAATTATGAAGTGAAGAAGGATAAACAGCAAGTGGATTCACTGATGGTATATACAACTTGGAATGTATCGAAGGAGAGAAACAGATGCATTTTCGATGGCGTTGCTGCTCTACTTGCAACAATCCTAGCGCTCAACAAGAAGGAAATGAAGATTAGGCAGTTGGCCTGTGGGAGAGTTTGAATGTTTCTTAATGTTATTTTTTGTCTCATGTGTTAAGTACCCCTTTCTTTTATGTAATAAGTAAAAAAAAAATTTTGCGAAAAATGTAATAAGTAAATCTGTAAGAACCAGCTTGCTTCTCCTTTTATACGACACTTGACACATAGCAGTACTCCGCTCTTTAATTAAAAAATACAGAGAAACGGTTGCATATTTGCATAGCGTACACATATTTCTGATCACAAACGAAAGATAATGGGCTGTGCGTGACCGTGCGCTCGCTCGCTGTGAATTTTTTATATATTTTTTAATCATTTGCAAAATTATAGGATCGTTTGAAAATTTATCCGATTTGTCCACCAACCGCCGTGCTCCACAACGCCGCCGTGGGCCTTAGACCTTAGCATTTCACGGGTCGGGCCGGGTTCCGGTCGGGCTGAAAAATCCGGGGTTTTCGGGTTGAGAAAATTTTGTCTATGCCCGTCCCATGGGACGTGTCGGGCTCAAAATGCTCAAGTATAACGGCGATTGGTGGGCGGCCACGACGGTTGGGGAACCTCCACGACGGTTGGACCCTAACCGTCGTGGGCCACGACAACTTGGGTCATTTTAATTTTGTGATAAAACTGTATTAAATCTAGTAGAAAATTAACAAGGGAAATTAAGGACACGATCTCGAACCTACTGCCTACTGTATCGTTGCGGTTGCTTTTCGGCGAGTTATTTTTTAACTTAATGGTTAATTTTTGTTTTTTAACTTTATGACAAAGAAAACTAGGTTGTAATAAAGAAAAGCAAAGTGACATACTAAAAATAGTCATGATCACATATAACAGTGCTCCTGTACAAATAATATGCGACCTAATATAGCATCGCTTGGTCTTCCTGAAGAGCTTGTCAGCTCGAGCTGCAGCGTGCGTCTGCTCGCGAGGGTACGTCAACGGGTCACGTGGGTGGATCTGCCGATGCCTAGCATCGGCGGTCGGGCCGCGGTGTCGCCATCGCCGCCGCCGACCCCCGCAACCTCGTGGGACGACCCCGGTAGACCTCCCGGACACTATTGTGCCCCATCACTCGCGCCCGGCGCCGCGAGCCTCCCGAAGACGGGCCGGCAGCCCCCACCGCTCTCGCCCCCGGCCCGTGAGGCTCCCCGGGCGCCCCACCGCTCGCTCCTCACGGGCGCGAGCCTTTTGGCTACGTCCCTCGCTCCCTCCCCGAGTCCACGTGGGTGGCGCACCTCCTAGCTACGACCCTCTCGAGCTCGTCCCGCGACTACAAACCTTGCAAGAAGTCGAAGTCAATGCCCAAGTTGTCGAACCCGACGCTCCCGGCCCGGTCCCCTAGGGTGCGGTCGGGAGTGTCGATCTTGCGGTCGTAAACCGGAAGAAATATTATTATTAAATCACGTATCCTAATTAATACAATCTAGTATTTGTATATGGTTCGCCATAGAGTAGTGGTCATTACCCGACGAAAGAACAAGTGCCAAGGGACGGGGAACGAACCGTGCTGCTTCGCTCATGTTGTTGCTAGTGCCGGTGCCGGTCCCGGTGTGGGTCCTCGTGGGCCGGTCCCGGACCTCCCGGTGCCGGTGCATGTGTAGGTGCGGGAAGACCCCCTAGCGGAGACATCCTCAAGGGAGGATGCGCCGGAGGTATCCTCAAGAGACATTCTCGGCGGTGAAAATCTTCGAACGCCGAATTAAATTTAAAAATTAATGAGAACTCACCTATGGTGGAGGTTAGGAACAAGTGTGCACCATAGGCACAAGCCACTCCCCGGTAGCGGCCGAACCGCCTCGGCACCACCGTGGACGGCGTACACCTCCACCTACATGTCGAACGAAGAACGGCTTCGTCATCATCCAATAGTGCTTCGGTCTCGGAAGCACAAAGACGAGAGTCTCCTCTAAGTAGGGCGTCCACCCGACGTCGGCGTCCGTGAGAGCGTCGAACCGACCGACGAAGTTCGTGTACGCCCTCTTCGTCCGGTCGTGGGCGTACGAGGTCCGCATACAAACCAAATGTGAACCCTAAATGTGGATTGAACAAACTAGAGAAAATGGAAATACAATTGAAAGTGAAAGGTAAGAAATTACCGTCCGAAGGCACCACAACGAGCCCATGGTGAAATGGTCGCGCGGGTCGTGGCCCCGTGGCGGGGCTCGTACACGTAGAGGGGGATGACCGGCCGACCAATCGCAAACCACTTGTGGCACCAAAGCCGAAGAAGGAGAGGATAGCCGAGAAGGATCGGCTCCGCCGAACGACCCTTCAACACCCCCGAGCATAGGCCCCCGTACGTGCCCGCAAGAACGCAGTTGCC
The DNA here is from genome assembly GCA_947561735.1 of Cenchrus americanus. Classification (NCBI taxonomy): domain Eukaryota; kingdom Viridiplantae; phylum Streptophyta; class Magnoliopsida; order Poales; family Poaceae; genus Cenchrus; species Cenchrus americanus. Next base: position 21,566,978 of record OX387241.1, on the reverse strand, counting down.
CCAACCGATGCCGGGGCACGGCATGCAAGGGCGCGTCGGCGATCCTCCGAGTGTGGGGGATCGGGTACCTCGCCACCGCGTCACCCCCGCGAACCGCAGAACGGCATGAACCCAAACGAGCGCAACGGGTATGCCTCGAAGAACCCGTCAACCGTCTCCAACTCGGCGTCATCTACTTGGTAATCAACCTACACAAACAAAATCAAATGTTAGTTAAATTGTCTCCATATCTTCCAAAATGAAGAGAAATATGACGTAAAGGTACATACCCTAAACTGCCGCAACCAAGTCAAGGTGGGTCCGTGAGCATTCGCGAACTCCCGGTACGGGCGGGGGCACGATCGTTCCGAGGAACGTTCGCGACCGAGCGAGGAACTCTTTACGCCACTCGGCGGAGATGTCCGCAGCCCCTAGCGACTTGCTCGACAAGGAAGGCCCATCGAGCGGCGACGTGTCCCGAAGAGTCATCGTCATCTCGCCGACGGTGAAGTGGAACGTGCGGGTCTTCGGCCTCCGGTGGTCCGAAGCGCGCCGAGGGGGGAGAAGTCAAACCGAAAGCGTGTCATGCGATCCTTCCTAGGAATCGCGGCGCGCAAGATGTTCCCCTAGACTAACCACGCTACAAGTAGGAGTCCTGCGGCAAGACGTAGCCTCGAAACAAATAAGGTAATTTATTAGTTACAACAAAAGGATAAATGAAGGTACAAATAATAACATAGCATCGGTTCACGTCCTTGGGAACCCAAAGGTCGTGGATCGGCGACAACGTGCGTGTAGTGCGAGAACGCACATGTCCAACATCCTCTCCGAGGACGGCGGACAAGAACGAGCGGTGCTCGCGGTCGATCTCCCTATCCAACAACTCGGGGGTCACATGCGCTTCAACCTCGGCACGAGCGACTCGAGCCTCGGCCGAGCTTGAGCTCGGGCCTAAGCCTCGGCCTCGGCCGAGCCCGGTATTGAGCCTAGTCCATAGGCAGCCTACATACAAAAATTAAATATACAATTAAAAATCAAATAAGTAATTTTCTACAATTTTTACAATTTACAAAACGAGATAAACTAATTTTCTACATTTTCCAAATGAGATGAATTCATTTTCTAGAATTTCTAAACGTGCTAAAGTAATTTCTACAATTTCTACACATGCTAAAATAATTTCTACAATATCTACAACGGATAAATTAATTTTCTAGAATTTCTAAACGAATTAAATTATTTACTACAATTTTGAAAACAGATAAACTAATTTTCTACATTTTCCAAATGTGATAATTTAATTTTTTAGAATTTCTAAACATGCTAAAGTAATTTCTACAATTTCTATACATGCTAAACTAATTTCCACAATATCTACAACGGATAAATTAATTTTTTAGAATTTTTAAATGAAATAAAGTATTTTATACAATTTTGAAAACCGATAAACTAATTTTCTACATTTTCTCAACGAGATAAATTAATTTTCCAAAAATTTGTAAATGAACTAATGTAAATTTAACAATTTCCACGACACATAAACTAACTTTCTAGAATTTCTACACATGCTAAAGTAATTTCTATAATTTTTATAACGGATAAACTAATTTTGTATAATGTCTAAACACACTAAAGTAATTTCAATAATTACACATGCTAAAATAATTTCTATAATTTCTAGAACTGATAAACTAATTTTCTATATTTTCTAAACTAAAAAATAAATTTTCGAAATCTAAACTAAATGGATTAACTATTTTCTAAATATAAACTAATTAAACTAACTAATTTCTAAATTTTCTAATAAAAAAACTAATTTTCTAAATCTAAATCTAAATTTCTACACTAATTACACTAATTAAATTAATTAAAAAACATACATACCTGGAGAGGAGGAGAGAGGGGGCGCGGATGAGGGAGAGAGGGCGGCGGTAGGCGTGGGGAGAAGGCGGTCACCGTCACCCTTTATATAGGCGCGAGCTGCGCCGCCGTCCGCCACGGCGGAAAGGGCCTACCGCCATGGCCCACTGCGGGCGCGGCTCTTACCGTCGTGGAGCACGACGGTGGGTGCCGCGGGCCACACCGTGCGGCGGATCGTTGGCGGTCACCTTAGCGTCGTGGGTCACGACGGTTAGTGCTGCTTACCCCCGTGGCCCATGGCGGTAGGCCTTTTCCGTCGTGGCTTACGGTGGTCAATGTTTATTTTTGATAAATTTTCAAACGGTCGTATAATTTTGAAAAATGATTAAAAAATATAAAAAACCGCTCGCTTGCTGCTGCGTATGGGGCAAGCTGTTGCTTGCTGTCTGGGCCTACGGAAGGTGAACCTGAGAAGCGCGCGAACACGAAGCGGCGACATACATCCAAACGTGCCCGGAGGTTTCCTCTCGCTGCCGACTCTAGTGGCACCGGCCGTGGCCCGAAGGATATGACCGGATTCGTCGGGGTCGTCTTATCCGAACGTCAGGAACCCGACATCAACCCGTGCTGCAGGCGCAGTTAACTCTTCTCGAGCTCCAGTCACTTCAGGCCAACGTCGGAATCTCTAGACTACTTTTCCGCTCTCCTCATCTCATCCGCATCGGTTAAAGAGGGGATTCCGGCCATGTCACAGGCTCACACCAAAGAATCTGCCATGTAACATCTTAGTTTTGACTTGAATTCAAAATTGTAAATTTCAAAAACTTGAATTGAAGTTGAGTGCTCGTGAATCAAATAAGAGTGTCTTCATGTTTCTTTCCCCAAATTCCAATATTTAATTTTGACATCAACGATAATTTTAGGACTTTTAACCTTCTAGTGTGAAAATTTGGATCTTCATTTGAATTTTATTTGGGTGGAAATTCAAATTTGAATCAATTTAAAAGACTAAAGGAAATTGGTAAACGTTACTATGCGGGGCGGGCCGTCAACCAACCAACCGGCCCACGGCCGCTTTCGGCCCACCGGCCGGCCCGCCCAACCGCCCGCGCCGGCCACCTACCGCGCGCCGCCCGTCGCACACCGCCAAGTGGGGCCGCCTGCGTCACGCCGACGTCGTCGTCGTCATCCTCGCGCTTTCCCCTTTGCCGACGCCGCCGGGCCAAGCGCGGCCGCGCCGGCCATGGCCGCCGTCGCGATGCGCCCCGCGGCCTTCCGACGCATCCCCGCCGTCCACGTATACCCCGCGCTACCGCCGCTATAAGAAGTCGCCGCCGCGACCCCCATGGCTCTCCCAACCCTAGCCGCCTCGGGGGATTCAATCCCCCGCCCACCTACCCGCAAGCCGGAGGAGAAGGAGAACGGGGAGAGGAGGAGGAGAACCGTAACACCCTAATTCTATTAAAAACTTGGCTTTATTAAAATTTGCTAGCAACCATTTATTTGCTTAAGGACTATAAGGTTGTTTTATTTATTTTTAGGCATTTAAAACTTTTCTAAAATAAAGTTAACAAAATATAGGATTTATTTGTGGCATTCATGCTTTGGTGCATTGTTTTTGGTTGCCGGAATTCAAATTCAAATTTGAATTCTAAATGTTTGAAAACCCTTTGCCAAAAATCCCAAAACCTTAACCCCTTCCCCTTTCCCTTTCGGCCCCGACCTCTTAGCCGCCCCGGCCCGCGACAAGTAGCAGGCCGCCGGCCCAACCCGCCGCCGCGCACGCCGGCCCGGCCAGCCCGCGCCCCGCACCCGCGCCCGCCGGCCCGACCGCCGGGGCCCCCCTCGTCGCCCCGCCTCCCACCGCGCCGCCCGATGACGACGGGCCCCCGCTTGTCATCCCTCTCGTGCCCGCCGGACTCCGCCGCCGCGCGCCGCCGAGTCCGACCCGCGCCCGTGCCGCCTCTCGCGTGGCCCGCACGCCAAGGACGCCCGCCCGGCTATTTAAGGCCGCCGCCGCCTCCCCGGACCCCAACCCGAGCCGCCCTAGCCCTTGCTCGCACCCCCCGCCGAAACCCTAGCCGCGCCGCCGTGTGGAGCTCGCCGCCGCCGCCGTGGAATCCCGCCGCCGCCGCCGCTCCGCCGCCAAGGAGTCGCCCAGAGGCCGCGCCGGGGAGGTGAGGAGCACCCCCGGTGCCACTCGTTGTCGACCCCGAGCCCCTCTTCGCCCTAGCGCCGTCGCCGGAGCCCGCACGCCGCGCCGCCGCGTCGACCCGCCGCTCCGCCGCGTCGTCGCCCGAGTCGCCGCCCTAGATCGCTCCGCGGCCTCGCACGCGTCGAGTAGGTGCCGTCCGCGCTTCGATTCGTGGCCCGGAACCCCAAATCCGGTCCCCGCCGGCGAGCCCGCCGCCGCCCGCCGCCGCTCGCCGCCGCCGGCCGTCGCGCGCGCCGCCCCGCCGCTTGCGCGTCACCGTGGCCGTCGGATGACGATCCGCCGCCCCGCATCAAAGCCACCGCACCGCGAGCCACCACCACCGTCGGATCTAGATCCAACGGATCTAGATCGGGTCAACCCGGTCAACTAGGTCAAACCCGCCGCCGGCCACGGCGCTTTTGCGAAAAAGCCCCCGGATTTTCTTTATTCACAAAAATACCCTTCCACCGTATAAGTTTTCTTACGCTTTAGTCCTTTTTTCTTTATTCTAGCCCGAAACCTTTTTAAATCTTCGCAGATTAGTCCCTAAACCTTCCCGGAGCCATAACTTGGTCGTTTTAGCTCCGATTTTAGCGTTCTTTATGTCCACGCGTTCGTCTCGAAGCGTAGATTAGTTTTATGCTACTGTTTAGATCTGTTTGATCTGTTTGGTGACTGTTTCTTATTTATTTCTATTGTATGCTTGTATGTGATGATTGTGGATCGTAGAGAGCGATTCGTTCGAGGGATTTGAAGATCCGGTCGTGCAAGAGTTTGAGCAGCAAGGCTTTGTTGAAGGCAAGTATTCCTTGATGCATGCCCGCTTGTCCTACATAACATGCATTTAAATTCACTGTTTTTACTTTTTCGCTTGCATTAACTTGATGGGAACCTATTAAGGATCATGCCTAGCTTTTGACTACCTTTACCTTGATGCCGGGAATTAAATTAATCTTGTGGTAGTTATGGCTTAGCATGCTCAACTGGGAATTGGTATTAATATATTTTGGTTATCTCTTGTTATTTCATGTTCCGTTTATGATCTTTTACTTTACAAGACCACTTAATTTGATAATCGGAACATGGAGAACCACCCAGGAAAACAGTACAACCACAAGAACTAATGGGCAATGGTCTTGGCTGATTAATTAGGAACTTTAGCATGGGATGGTCTTACCTGATAAGGACAAGGGATCGGCGGTACTGTGGGGTATGGACTCGCTCTAGCAGGGGGTTGGGTGAGTTATTCTTTTATGGTGGGGTATTGACCTGCTAGGGGACTTTATACCTTGCTAACTGATCCGGACCTTGTGGGTCATAACTTGCTAAGGAACCTTTGTAAAGGCCATGTAGCGTCCCTATGCAATCACACCTCGGAAGTGTGATATGGTGTCTTGCAAACACCGCATGGTTGGGTCCAAAGTTCTTCGGAGCTTTTACGCTGCTTGTGGGTAAAGATGTACAACCTCTGGCAGTGTTAAACTAATCGATTAGCCGTGCTCACGGTCAAGAGCGGCCTGGACACTCACATGATTAAATTATGGAACTTTAATGTTTAATTTGTTGTTTTATTCTTTATTTATGATGCTTATATCTTATTAATTGGGTTGGTATGAACCTACACCTTTAGTAATCAAAGTTGCTAATAAAACTTGACCAACTAAAATGCTAAAGTGCTTGAACCTTAGCCATCCACCATATGGCCTCGCATGTTATGTTGTTTTTCCCTTGCCGAGTACGATATGTGCTCACGCTTGTTTATTCTCTTGCATCTACAATACCCGGATTTGCTTTGCTCGGTCGGGAGAACTTTGAAGATAATCCGGAAGATTTCCGGGAGTTCTAGGTGTGCGTAGTCTCCGATCACCGCCCGTGGAGGCATTTTGTCCGCTGCGAGAACTCGTTTGTTTAAGTTTCGTTTAAGACTATGGTTTGTAATAACTCTTTAATCGTGTGGCACCGATTTTGGTATTCATAATGTCTAAGCGTGTATGTAACTTGATCCCGGCGCACACGTGATCAATGCATTCGGTTTTGCCTTTAAAACCGGTGTGACAGAGTGGTACCGTAGCCGTGTTGATCGTAGGAACGCTAGCCTAGATAGAAAATGGTCGAATTAAGGATTTTATACTCATAGAAGCTTTCTTACACATGCTTGCTTTATTCTTTACTAACCTTACTCTTGCCTTTTTGCTTCACTTTTGAGCTGCCTGCATTCTTTATCTTGTGCTTGCTTTAGCTCTCGTCCTTTTTGCCGTACCATCTTTCTCATTCTGCACTGCACTACAGATGGTTCGTAGCTTGGAGACTTCTCGGGCTGGAGCAGTCCACCGTATGCTCCACGGGAACGATCGCACGTGATTTGCATGATGGAGATACGGATGAGGAGATTGAGATGGAGCCGGCACTCGTGGTTTTCCCTAACCTTATCATGGTGCCCGATGATGAGGAAGATCCGGAGGAGATGATCCCGAGAGGAGGATGAGCTAGCCGAACAACCCAACCTTGAGGAGCAAGCGCCGAAGAAGATGAAGATTCCTCGGATCAAGAGATGGAGGAACAAGAGCAAGAGGAGGAAGAGAGGGAAGCGATCTGGGAAGTGTACCATTACAGAGCTGATGGAGTAGGCATTCCCATGGCAGACCACCTGAGGGCAATGGTGCTTCGCCTAGGCTATGATAAGGCCCCTGTCTACCATTGTGGGTTGTGGACCCATCCGTGGTTCGAGCCCCATTGGGAGGTTGCTGCCATCTTGGAGGAGTACATTCCATGCCGTGGAGTGAAGGAGGTGTCCAAGCATCATGATGTGGCTCACAGGACTACTATGGATGCTTTGGGATAGCGAGAGTCGGCTCGGAGGGCGCTCTATGTGCTCTCTCACAAGGAACGTGACGAGGTTGGAGGATACCCACCGCCGCTACACACCTTTCGCAGCAAGTGGGGAGCCAAGACTTACATCGCCCCGGCCACCGCCTATGAAGGGATGCTTAACAATGTCCGGGGACCGCTTGCAGCCGTGAATACCGCATTGGATGATGCCAACAACACGCTATATGCGGCACGGCGGCAGATTTTCACTCCGGAGACGCAAAGGCGTGCCTTGGAAGCCGCACTTTTGAACGAGGGAGCGGCCCAGGAAGCCCATGAAGCCACGGAAGGATGTACCTCCCCATCACCCAAGAGGCCACACTACGACTCCCCCGACGCTCGCACGGATGCCATGGCTGAAGATAGTCCTTAGGTTTGAGATTAAGGATGGGATTTCTTTGTAATCGCTAGTAGACGATCGGTAAAGTGTGTTTAGCTTAGAGGTGTGGTTGAATGCTTGATTTTGTGCTTAATGTATGAGTTGGATTTTTGGTTGAGTGCAATGTGTTGTGGAGTGATGACCACAACGACATTGGTTTAGTAGTAAGTTTGTGGGGGTTATCTTTCAGTCTCAATCAGTTATTTATCTTAATCTTTTTGTTCTCTTAAGTTTTCTTTTAATACAAATTCGAGATCCCAAAAATCTGTTCGCACAGTTTTCTGAGTCAGCAGTACTGTTTTAATTTTATCTCGGGCTACAGAACTCCGATTGCAGTAAAACCAATTGGAAAAGTTCAAGAATTTCGTGACTGATTTTCTGTGAAAAATTCAGAATATTTGGATGGAAAACCAGAGAGTTATGACTAAAACATTACAGCCTCACGAATCTGTTAAACACTGCCGACCTACCTGACTTGTTTATTTTATAACCAGAGCTACATAACTCCGATTGAGGTGATTCCAGTTGGAGTAGTTTCGTAATTTCATTACCTTTTATCAGTCCAAAATCCATAATTTTTTGTTACTCATACAGAGAGCTATGCCTGATTGTTTGGAGTCAACAGAATCTGTCTTATCTGAATATCATTGCTATCTTATCTTCCTAAGTTTAAACCTTGGTGCAATCATCTAAAATAATGTCCCTAACACTCGGATGGTGAACACCAGGTCGGGATCAGGTGTTGATCAACCAGCGGGAAGAGCACCCCAGCCAAGTACAAATGGATCCCGCTATGCGGCAGTTCCTGGAGGCACGGACCCAGCTCCTCCAGAACTTGACCACCACTGTGACAAACTTGCAAGCTCAGGTCAACAATCCGCCGGTGCCGCCACCCGCGCCTCGCAACAAGCACCGGGAGTTCATGAGTCATCACCCTCCTGTGTTTACTCACGCCGCTGATCCACTGGAGGCTGAAGATTGGCTCAAGACCATACTGAAGATGCTCACTACCTGTCAGTGTGACGACAGAGAGAAGGTCCTGTATGCAGCAGGACGACTTCAAGGTTCTGCAGCCGCTTGGTGGGATGCGTACTCTGCCGCTCATGCCGCCCCAGACACTATCACTTGGGAGGAGTTTACCACCAACTTCGGGAGCCATCACATACCCTCCGGAGTCATGAAGATTAAGAAGAAGGAGTTCCTTTCTCCGAAGTAGGGAGGAATGTCGGTGGCCGAGTATAGAGACAAGTTCACCGAGCTATCTCGCTATGCGGTCGAGGAGGTTGTGAAGATAGGAAGAAGCGAGGAGCTGTTCTTGGATGGATTGGTTGGTTCGCTGCGGTACCGACCGATGTCATATACTTTTCCTAACTTTCGGCGGCTAGTTGATGCCGCTATCCGCTTGGAGCACAAACGCAAGGAGCTCGGAGAGCGAAGAGGAAGGCCGCCAGCTCTGGGCAGTTTGGGAGTGCGTCTCGCCCGCGCTTCAACCCACCGCCGAACACCCCGTTCCGCTATGGGGGACCGGGTGGAAACTTTGGGCGGCGGCGGTCCCGGCGTCTCGTTCAACGGTTCCGGCGGCTCCGCTCGGCGGTTTCGGCGTCTGTTCCTCGGACTCCCCGCCCGGCCTTCCCGGCGGAAGTCGGCAAAGAGCCCCAATTGGCACACCTGTAAGGACCGTGGCACCGCCCAATCCTCGCTACCACTACTTGCTTCAAGTGCGGAGAGCTTGGTCACTATGCCAATGCTCGTCCAAAGAGGAACCCTCCACACACCCCTGTACAGACCCGGCGGCGGACAAGGAGCGGAAGCCAAACCCCGCGGTCTAACAAAGGACAACGAGCTATGCACGAGGCAAGGCGATGCACGTTGATGCGAAGTCGCCCGGAGAACCCTAGAGTAGTGCTCGGTATGTTTCTAGTCAACTCTACTCCCCGCCTCGCTTTGTTTGATTCGGAGCATCCCATTCTTTCATTACATCCCGGTTCGTAGCTCAACATAATCTACCTATCGGTCCCATGTCTCGACACATGTTAGTTACTTCACCCGGGGGGAATTGAAAGCTATCTATAAATGTGATAACGTCCATCTCAAGATTGTGGGCGAGAGATTTCCGTGCCAATCTTATAATCTTGGATTCAAAGGGGATCGATGTGATATTGGGAATGGAATGGTTGACCGCGTGTGATGCGGTGATTCGGTGTGCTAAGAGGTCAATCCTTCTTACAAGTCCGAATTCGGTGAAAGGTTTGAGTTTGCGGCAGATCTCGCACCATCAAATGCCGCGCCGTGAATAAGCTTGACGGAGCGACCTTGGAAGATATACGAGTAGTGTGCGATTATCCCGATGTGTTTCCCGAGGAGTTGCCGGGTATGCCCCCCGACCGAGATGTTGAGTTCGTTATTGATCTTTTACCCAGTCTGCTCCTATCTCTAAGCGCCCATATAGAATGTCTAGTGATCGATTACAAGAACTTAAAGCTCGGATTAAAGAATTATTGGGTAAAGGGTTCATTCGTGCTAGTTCATCACCTTGGGGAGCACCCGTTATCTTTGTGGGTAAGAAAGATGGCACACAAAGGATGTGTGTTGATTACAGGTCCCTTAATGATGTTACCATCAAGAACAAGTATCCTCTCGCCATGTATTGAAGATTTGTTTGATCGGATGAGAGGAGCAACGGTGTTTTCTAAGATCGATCCGCGATCCGGTTATCATCGATTGAAGATTAGGCCTTGAGATATTCCTAAGACAGCTTTTACTACCGGTACGGACTTTATGAGTACACGGTTATGTCCTTTGGGTTAACCAACGCACCCGCGTACTTTATGTACTTGATGAACAAGATCTTTATGGAGTATCCGGACAAGTTCGTTGTGGTATTCATTGATGACATTCGATCTACTCCAAGAATGAGGAAGACCATGAGGAGCATTTGAGGCTTGTGTTGCAAAAGGCGAGAGAGCATGAGTTATATGCAAAGTTCAGCAAGTGTGAGTTCTGGCTCAAGGAAGTATCTTTTCTAGGTCATATCATCACCAACGGAGGTATTGCAGTAGATCCTAGCAAGGTTAGTGATGTGTTGAAGTGGGAAGCCCCTCGTACAGTGTCTGAGATTCGGAGTTTCCTTGGACTTGCTGGTTATTATCGTCGGTTTATTGAAGGATTCTCTAAGATTGTGAAGCCTCTCACCACATTGCTAGAGAAGGACAGGGAATTCAAATGGACCAGTGCATGTCAGTCCAGTTTTGAAGAGTTAAAGAAGCGGTTAACCACAGCACCTGTTCTAGTAATGCCTGATCTACGAAAGAGTTTTGACATATATTGTGATGCATCTCGACAAGGTCTAGGATGTGTGTTGATGCAAGAAGGTCATGTTATAGCCTATGCATCTCGTCAATTGAGGAAGCATGAGTTGAACTATCCTACGCACGATCTTGAGTTAGCAGCAGTGGTTCATGCATTGAAGATTTGGAGACATTACATTATGGGAACTAAGTGTCAGGTCTACACTGATCACAAGAGTCTGAAGTACATCTTTACTCAGAAGGATCTCAATCTAAGACAGCGTCGTTGGTTAGAGTTGATCAAAGATTATGATCTAGAGATTCACTATCATCCGGGTAAAGCAAATCTGGTTGCTGATGCTTTGAGTCGGAAAGGCCACACTAATATGGCTATGACCATTCAGTTTCCTGACGAGTTGGTAAAAGAGTTTGAAAGGCTCAACTTGAAAGTGGTTGCACATGCAGAAGGAGTGACTTTGGAAGTACAGTCCACTCGGAGCAAGAGATACGCAAGTGGCGTTAGAGGATGCTTTGGAATACAAAAGATTAAAGAGAGTATGCAACAAGGAGAAGCCCCGCATTTCACGAGAAGACGACCAAGGAACCGTGTGGTTTAAGAACCGGTTGTGTGTACCAGAAACAGGAGATCTCAGGGAGAAGATCTTGAGAGAAGCTCACGACTCAGCTTACTCTATCCATCCAGGCAGTACTAAGATGTACCAGGATCTCAAGCAGAGGTATTGGTGGTACGGAATGAAGAGGGACGTGGCCGCTCATGTGGCTTTGTGTGATACTTGCCACCGGGTTAAGGCTGAACATCAGAGACCCGCTGGTTTGCTTCAACCATTGAAGGTGCCTGAGTGGAAGTGGGAAGAGATCGGAATGGACTTCATAGTGGGTTTACCCCGAACCCGAGATGGTTATGATTCGATTTGGGTTATCGTGGATCGTTTGACCAAGGTAGCTCACTTCATTCCGGTAAAGACTACCTATACAGGAGCTAAGTTGGCAGAGCTATACATGTCCAGGATTGTGTGTTTGCATGGTGTACCAAAGAAGATCGTGTCGGACAGAGGTACTCGGTTACTTCTCGTTTCGGGGGAAGTTGCATGAATCTCTGGATACTAAGCTAAATTTCAGCTCGGCTTATCATCCGCGGACGGATGGACGGACGAGAGAGAACCAATCGGATCCTAGAGGACATGCCGAGAGCATGTGCGCTTAAGCATGGTTGTAGTTGGGATAAGAGCTTGCCGTATGCCTGAGTTCTCTTACAACAACGGCTATCAAGCTAGTCTCAAAATGTCACCCTTTGAAGCCCTATATGGAAGGAAGTGTAGAACTCCGTTATATTGGAGTGAGACGGGCGAAAGGCGGTTATTTGGAGCGAGATATCATCGTAGAGGCAGAGAAACAAGTTCGGATTATCGGAGAAAATTTGAGGATTGCTCGGTCTAGACGAGAAAAGTTATGCGATGGCAAAAGAAGGGATGTGGCCTTTCGGAAGGCGATTATGTGTACCTAAAGGTATCACCTATCGAGGGTTGCGTCGATTCGCAGTTAAAGGAAAATTGTCACCTCGCTTTATTGGACCTTTCAAGATCATTGAGAGAGTGGGAGAAGTGGCTTACAGATTAGAGTTGCCGGGCCGCCTAGGCCGATGTGCATGATGTGTTCCATATCTCTCAGTTGAAGAAGGGTTTTGGTCCTCATGACAAAGAGCCGTTACCCTTGGATGACCTAAACGTTGAAGAGGATCTCACTATTGTTGAACACCCCATTCGGATATTGGAAACAATGACCAGGATCACCAGGAATAGTGTGATTAAGATGTGCAAAGTACAATGGAGTAATCATGCGAGAGGATGAGGCAACATGGGAAAGAGAGGATGAGCCGAAAGCGCAATTTCCGGATCTTTTTCCCAATCTGTCCGAATCTCGAGGACGAGATTCTTCTTAAGGGGGGTAGGATTTGTAACACCCTAATTCTATTAAAAACTTGGCTTTATTAAAATTTGCTAGCAACCATTTATTTGCTTAAGGACTATAAGGTTGTTTTATTTATTTTTAGGCATTTAAAACTTTTCTAAAATAAAGTTAACAAAATATAGGATTTATTTGTGGCATTCATGCTTTGGTGCATTGTTTTTGGTTGCTTCGGAATTCAAATTCAAATTTGAATTCTAAATGTTTGAAAACCCTTTGCCAAAAATCCCAAAACCTTAACCCCTTCCCCTTTCCCTTTCGGCCCGACCTCTTAGCCCGGCCCCGCCCGCGACAAGCGACGGGCCGCCGCCCAACCCGCCCGCCGCGCACGCCGCCCGGCCAGCCGCGCCCCGCCCCCGCGCCCGCGCCCGCCGCCGCCGACCGCCGGGGGGCCCCCTCGTCACCCCCGCCTCCCCACCGCGCCGGCCGATGACGGGCGGGCCCCGCTTGTCATCCCTCTCGTGCCCGCTTCGGACTCCGCCGCCGCGCGCCGCCGAGTCCGACCCGCGCCCGCGCCGCCTCCCGCGTGGCCCGCACGCCAAGGACGCCCCGCCCGAGCTATTTAAGGCCGCCGCCGCCCCCCCGGACCCCAACCCGAGCCGCCCTAGCCCTTGCTCGCGCCCCCGCCGAAACCCTAGCCGCGCCGCCGTGTGGAGCTCGCCGCCGCCGCCGTGGAATCCCGCCGCCGTCGCCGCTCCGCCGCCAAGGAGTCGCCCGGAGCCGCGCCAGGAGGTGAGGAGCACCCCGGTGCCACTCGTTGTCGACCCCGAGCCCCTCTTCGCCCTAGCGCCGTCGTCGAGCCCGCACGCCGCGCCGCCGCGTCGACCCGCCGCTCCGCCGCGCCGTCGCCCGAGCCGCCGCCCTAGATCGCTCCGCGGCCTCGCGCGCGTCGAGTAGGTGCCGTCCGCGCTTCGATTCGTGGCCCGGAACCCCAAATCCGGTCCCCGCCGGCGAGCCCGCCGCCGCCCGCCGCCGCCCGCCGCCGCCGCCTTCGCGCGCCGCCGCCCCGCCGCTTGCGCGTCACCGTGGCCGTCGGATGACGATCCAGCGCCCCAGATCTAAGCCACCGCACCGCGAGCCACCACCACCGTCAGATCTAGATCCAACGGATCTAGATCGGGTCAACCCGGTCAACTAGGTCAAACCCGCCGCCAGCCCTGGCGCTTTTGCAGAAAAGCCCCTGGATTTTCTTTATTTACAAAAATACCCTTCCACCGTATAAGTTTTCTTACAGTTTAGTCCTTTTTTCTTTATTCTAGCCCGAAACCTTTTTAAATCTTCGCAGATTAGTCCCTAAACCTTCCCGGAGCCATAACTTGGTCGTTTTAGCTCCGATTTTAGCGTTCTTTATGTCCACGCGTTCGTCTCGAAGCGTAGATTAGTTTTATGCTACTGTTTAGATCTGTTTGATCTGTTTGGTGACTGTTTCTTATTTATTTCTATTGTATGCTTGTATGTGATGATTGTGGATCGTAGAGAGCGATTCGTTCGAGGGATTTGAAGATCCGGTCGTGCAAGAGTTTGAGCAGCAAGGCTTTGTTGAAGGCAAGTATTCCTTGATGCATGCCCGCTTGTCCTACATAACATGCATTTAAATTCACTGTTTTTACTTTTTCGCTTGCATTAACTTGATGGGAACCTATTAAGGATCATGCCTAGCGTTTGACTACCTTTACCTTGATGCCGGGAATTAAATTAATATTGTGGTAGTTATGGCTTAGCATGCTCAACTCGGGAATTGGTATTAATATATTTTGGTTATCCCTTGTTATTTCATGTTCCGTTTATGATGTTTTACTTTACAAGACCACTTAATTTGATAATCGGAACATGGAGAACCACCCAGGAAAATAGTACAACCACAAGAACTAATGGGCAATGGTCTTGGCTGATTAATTAGGAACTTTAGCATGGGATGGTCTTACCTGATAAGGACAAGGGATCGGCGGTACTGTGGGGTATGGACTCGCTCTAGCAGGGGGTTGGGTGAGTTATTCTTTTATGGTGGGGTATTGACCTGCTAGGGGACTTTATACCTTGCTAACTGATCCGGACCTTGTGGGTCATAACTTGCTAAGGAACCTTTGTAAAGGCCATGTAGCGTCCCTATGCAATCACACCTCGGAAGTGTGATATGGTGTCTTGCAAACACCGCATGGTTGGGTCCAAAGTTCTTCGGAGCTTTTACGCTGCTTGTGGGTAAAGATGTACAACCTCTCGCGAGTGTTCAACTAATCGATTAGCCGTGCTCACGGTCAAGAGCGGCCTGGACACTCACATGACTAAATTATGGAACTCTAATGTTTAATTTGTTGTTTTATTCTTTATTTATGATGCTTATATCTTATTAATTGGGTTGGTATGAACCTACACCTTTAGTAATCAGGTTGCTAATAAAACTTGACCAACTAAAATGCTAAAGTGCTTGAACCTTAGCCATCCACCACATGGCCTCGCATGTTATGTTGTTTTTCCCTTGCTGAGTACGATATGTGCTCACGCTTTTTTATTCTCTTGCATCTACAATACCGGATTTGTTTGCTCGGTACGGGAGAACTTTGAAGATAATCCGGAAGATTTCCGGGAGTTCTAGGTGTGCGTAGTCTCCGTCAGTACCTGTGGAGGCATTTTGTCCGCCGCGAGAACTCGTTTGTTTAAGTTTCGTTTAAGACTATGGTTTGTAATAACTCTTTAATCGTGTGGCACCGATTTTGGTATTCATAATGTCTAAGCGTGTATGTAACTTGATCCCGGCGCACACGTGATCAATGCATTCGGTTTTGCCTTTAAAACCGGGTGTGACAGAGTGGTACCGTAGCCGTGTTGATCGTAGGAACGCTAGCCTAGATAGAAAATGGTCGAATTAAGGATTTTATACTCATAGAAGCTTTCTTACACATGCTTGCTTTATTCTTTACTAACCTTACTCTTGCCTTTTTGCTTCACTCTTGAGCGCCCGCATTCTTTATCTTGTGCTTGCTTTAGCTCTCGTCCTTTTTGCCTTATCATCTTTCTCATTCCGCACTACACTACGGATGGTTCGTAGCTTGGAGACTTCTCGGGCCTGGAGCAGTCCACCGCATGCTCCACAGGAACGATGCGCAGTGATTTGCATGATGGAGATACGGATGAGGAGATTGAGATGGAGCCGGCACCGTGGTTTTCCCTAACCTTATCATGGTGCCCGATGATGAGGAAGATCCGAGGAGGAGATGATCCCCAGAGGAGGATGAGCTAGCCGAACAACCCAACCTTGAGGAGCAAGCGCCGAAGAAGATGAAGATTCCTCGGATCAAGAGATGGAGGAACAAGAGCAAGAGGAGGAAGAGAGGGAAGCGATGCCGGGAAGTGTACCATTACGGAGCCGATGGAGTAGGCATTCCCATGGCGGACCACCCGAGGGCAATGGTACTTCGCCTAGGCTATGATAAGGCCCCCGTCTACCATTGTGAGCCGTGAACCCATCCGTGGTTCGAGCCCCATTGGGAGGTTGCTTGCCATCTTGGAGGAGTACATTCCATGCCGTGGAGTGAAGGAGGTGTCCAAGCATCATGACGTGGCTCACGGGACTACTATGGATGCCGGGATAGCGAGTCGGCTCGGAGGGCGCTCTATGTGCTCTCTCACAAGGAACGTGACAGGTTGGAGGATACCCACTGCCGCTACACACCTTTCGCAGCAAGTGGGGAAGCCAAGACTTACATCGCCCCGAGCCACCAGCCTATGAAGGGATGCTTAACAATGTCCGGGGACTGCTTGCAGCTGTGAATACTGCATTGGATGATGCCAACAACACGCTATATGCGGCACGGCGGCAGATTTTCACTCGGAGACGCAAAGGCGTGCCTTGGAAGCCGCACTTTTGAACGAGGGAGCAGCGGAAGCCCATGAAGCCACGAAGGATGTACCTCCCCATCACCCAAGAGGCCACACTACGACTCCCCCGACGCTCGCACGGATGCCATGGCTGAAGATAGTCCTTAGGTTTGAGATTAAGGATAGGATTTCTTTGTAATCGCTAGTAGACGATCGGTAAAGTGTGTTTAGCTTAGAGGTGTGGTTGAATGCTTGATTTTGTGCTTAATGTATGAGTTGGATTTTTGGTTGAGTGCAATGTGTTGTGGAGTGATGACCACAACGACATTGGTTTAGTAGTAAGTTTGTGGGGGTTATCTTTCAGTCTCAATCCGTTATTTATCTTAATCTTTTTGTTCTCTTAAGTTTTCTCTTAATACAAATTCGAGATCCCAAAAATATGTTCGCACAGTTTTCTGAGTCAGCAGTACTGTTTTAATTTTATCTCGGGCTACAGAACTCCGATTGCAGTAAAACCAATTGGAAAAGTTCAAGAATTTCGTGACTGATGTTCTGTGAAAAATTCAGAATATTTGGGTGGAAAACCAGAGAGTTATGACTAAAACATTATAGCCTCACGAATCTGTTAAACACTGCCGACCTACCTGACTTGTTTATTTTATAACCAGAGCTACACAACTCCGATTGAGGTGATTCCGGTTGGAGTAGTTTCGTAATTTCATTACCTTTTGGACGCGCCAAAACCGAGCTACATAACTCCGCAGTGCACTCCGCCGCGCCGCTCCTCTTTGGACGGCGCCAAACCCCGAGCTCGTGTCGCACACCTCGCGCGCGTGCGCACCCGGGCGCACGCCCTTGCGCGCGCATTCACGCGCCCCCTCCTAGAGAGGGCACACGCACCCCCGCCGAGCACCGCCACCGTGCCGGCGTCGCCGCGCCCACTCCGGCGCCGACCATGCCGCGAATGCCGTCGCCCCTATCGTGCGCGACCCGTCGAGTAAGCACCCCTAGGGGAGTCCATGGACTACGGGTAGAGCCCGTGCGCCAAGCGCCGTGGAACCTCGCCGCCGGCGGGCCGTATCTCGCCGCCACCACCGTAGTCACATTTCGTCGAACACTTGAGCTGCCTCGAAAACCGTAGGGGGGACCTAGGCACACCGGGGGCTACACGTGGGAGTGGCCGTAGCCGATCCGCCGGATCCGGTGCGGTCCACCACCGATGTCCATGCCACACGCCGCCCACACGGCGCCCGCCCGCACCGCCCACCGCCGGATCCCGTGCGGCCGGCCGATGCGGGGCCGCGCCGCGGCGCGGGCCGCAGGGATCCCGGCCGCACCCGCGATCCGGGGATCCCGTGCGGCCGGCCCTGTTAAGGGAGGGTATTTGGTTTATTTAAATTCCAGAAAATAGTTTTTCCCTTTGAAAAATCCTAGAAAATCCATTTTAACTCCAAAAATTGTAAAACCTCTTCCAGAAAATTTCTAAAATCTTAAACTCCGGGTTGGGTTGGTGTTTGCTCTCTTTTGGCTCTTCAATGCTCTTATTTGGATTTAAATTGCATTAGGACCGCTATTTATTTTTCCTTTCGCGCTATTAGGAGCAGCAGGAGCCGGAGAGCTGAGCCAGGAGTACGACTACGCCGACGACTTCGCTGCGGAGGACTACCCGACCCCGTGTTCACGCCCTATCGATTCCGAAATACCCATTAGGCATTGCTAAGTAGTATTGCTAGTGCTTTACTTTATATATGCATGTTGATGAACCTTGCATCGCCTCTTTGTTTACCCCCGTCCTTGATTGTCCTACTACTACTATATATATATATATATGTTTATGTGAGCGTGTATATACGCCGAGCTTCGCGATGCATGTATTCGGATGGGAATAGTGGTTATTGGCGTGTGTGGGGTAAAACCGGTAGGAGAAGGCGTTTTGGGTACTTTGGCGGGGGTGAGCTCGAAACAACCGATCTGGGATCGGGGATAGGGGTGCACTCCTCAGTGCATCCCTCCTGTTACAGTTTTCGGAGCCTAGGTGTTGGGGTTTTACGTGCGCTTGGAGGACATGAGCTCGCCCCGGTCTGAAACCGAGTGGATCAACTTGTTTATAGGACATCGTACACACCACCCCGCCGAGAGTGGGGATAGGGCCGTGTTGAGCTCGGCAAGTGCGGAACCATACCTGCCTAGGAAGGATAGAGGGTATCTGTGGGGGAGCGGTGGAGGTGAGACCACCCTCTCAGAGCGTCTCCCGTGTGGCCACACGGGAGCATTTCACAGTTCCGGTGCTGTCCTCACTGCGGAGGGGACCGCTTTGAGGGCCGGATGCGGGGGTGGGTTCGTAACTACGGGAGTTCGCCGGTACGATGGGCTCGGTCGGCCGTACACCGCCGGTACCATTCGGGATGGGTACAGGTGTACACACTCTGCAGAGTTGTTCGATCTATAGCTATAGCCGCGTCCTCGGTTATGGACACTGCCTAGAAGACATGTTCGTTCCTCATGTTTTGGGATTTCTACCTTCCCCTATAGGTGAGTGTGTGGTGAGCCGTGGTTGCAGCCGGCTAGAGGAGAGAGGCTCCATCTACCTCGTCGATCCGGTTGTAACCATTGAGGTGCGAGGAGAGGAAGTTCTCGCATCGACCCTAGACAGGAGTAGGAGGTGGAGACGGGTCTCCTGGGTAACCAGGTGATTCCGAGCTGTGTTGAGAGACTTGGGTTTTGGGATATTGATGGAGATACCTTGTTTATACTCTGCTGCTGCTGCTCAGGAAACCAAAGCCGCTCCCTTGTCTACTTTCTTTTCCCTTTAGATGTTAGGCCACTTAAAGCTGCATACAGTTGGTGACGTGGACCTATCCCACTCCTTGGGGATAGACTTTGGGTGTGCAGGGTACGAGTCCGAGTTCGACTGCAACGCCGACGGATGGTACGACTGAGGGATACGTCGCTTCGCTCGAGTTTGCCTGTGGTGGGAAGAATAAAAGATGGAGACCCTTCTGAGAAGATAGCTACCGCTGCGTAGAATTTTCACTCTGATTCGGCCAAGAGGCTTGTATTGATGTACTCCATAATGGACTTGTAATAAATTCATGTACTATTAACTTTATGTGATGCGATGTATGACTTTGTGTATTTATCTGTGAGACGTTCTGTACGCGATAGCCACTGATCCAGGGACTATCGCGATGGTACTGGGATTCGGATTTTCGATGAAAATCCGGGGTTTTACATGCCGAGCCCGATGAAGATATTGAGGGGGCTTAATGAGTTGATCTCCGAGGAGGGTATTGGGGCTTTACCGTCGGAGTCGCCGTACTCTAGTAGAGACTAGAAGATTGACTTTGAGCTCTTCCTCCCGGTACTTACACCTCGGCGTTTTCCTAAGTTAATTTCGATAGTAACTAGTGTATTGCCCGTGCTAACGCTACGGTTTTCGTATAACATGAAACAATGTTTGAAACTACTTTAATTTTATTTTGATAGAAAATGCAAAGAGAAATTATGCTCTCAATAAATACATGAAGTGTACAGTTTGAAGTGGTACATTTTATATTGGTATACAAGACACACAATTGAAACAAGAGAATACAACACTTAATTTAATTTTCAAGTAACAAGTATTGTTAATTTCCCGGCTAGAGAAACTAAATCCTCTCTCCACATGTCCTTCAAGCCAACTAAATGTTCGCCGGTTGTTGGCATGAATGGCACACAATTTGTGTCCAACAACAAAGCAAGCATGTATGCTTCTATAAGTCTTTCCAAATGCGGATTAGTACGCACAAAAAGAACTTGGGTTATAGTTCACTCAAATAAATGATTCAAGCGGTTATAACAAAACTACATGAGAAAAAACATGTTAGCAAATTTTGTATATTTCAAAACCATCCAATTACTGAAGGTATCCATGTTATGCTCGTCATTTTTTTCCTCTTACATACACATTCAGTTTGCCTCCTAATTCCGATGATTCGCGAGAGGAGTTAAACAACCATGAAAAGACTTGAGTGAGGACACTGAAAGCAACCCTTTTTCAAATCAAAATATTCATTTAAACTAATTTGTTCCATAATCATGTACTTGAACTACTTGAACACAAAGTATATTGCCCGTGCTAACGCTACAGCTTTATTTTAGAAATGCACGGGAAGACCAAACGAACCATACTTTTTCATAGTTGAAGTTTCACTTTAATTGTGTTTTGCTTGTACGCAACATTAGGTAACTTTATTCTAGGCACGCACAAATCCTAACCATGAAAGAAAAATATGTGATATCAACTTCCAAATGTCCGAGTAGCCCATATGTGTATCATCATTTGTGATTTGTTAAAAGGACGAGAAATTCTAAATATGGCAGATCAAAGACAACAACGCTTCAAGACGAAAAGTGAAACA
The DNA here is from genome assembly GCA_947561735.1 of Cenchrus americanus. Classification (NCBI taxonomy): domain Eukaryota; kingdom Viridiplantae; phylum Streptophyta; class Magnoliopsida; order Poales; family Poaceae; genus Cenchrus; species Cenchrus americanus. The sequence continues at coordinate 21,546,209 of OX387241.1, read as the reverse complement.
ACTTTCACAAGCTTGGAGGAAAGAATTCAAGGATATTGCTCTCTAAACAAAATCATATGCCAAACGACTAGAAAGACGCTTCACTGTTCAGAAGAAAAGAATTGAACTCTCATATTCATTTGCAGAAAAATGCACATAGCCAGGCCTGTACAGGCACAAGAACAAAGTAACGAAATGATTGTGTCCAAAGTAAAAAAACTGTGTGGTGCTAAAAGTGTAATGATAAACAGGCTTCTGAGTATGAGTAGCCCTCACCTGCTGACCACTTGAGTCTTAGTAACTGATGTGGTTGCCTTCCTTTTTAAAAGCTTTAAATTCAGAACCAGAGCATAATATTTGTTATTCGTAAGACCTGATATCGGATATAGTCATAGAATAAAAAAAATTAAAAAGTGACGATGGCTTTATTTTTATACTATGGAAAAACAAGAATAATGCCTGCGTCACAAATGATGGTTGCTGATCCAATTGCACTTGTTTTTATACGTGTCCATGGTCAAAAAATGCAAGAAGGATAAAAAGATGCAGGGGAGGTCCAATACAATGTGTAATGGTAACATTGAAATAAAGCATGAAAACTCATATATTGCAGGGAAAAGGTCATGTCTCTATATATTGCAAGGTTAGTGTCATCACCGTCCGCCGGTCGAGTGTCGGGGACAGTCATAAGGGTCCCCTAAATAACCGGGGAAACCCGCTTAAAGCCCGCAAAAAACGCAAAACACAAATCAACTCACGCGCCCGAAGCACACACACGGCACAACCACGACCCTGGTGGACCCCGCGGCCCGCCGGGGCAACACGGCGGATGCCCCTCGAGTGAGGTCCGCCTCGCTCGAGGGATAGACGCTCCCTCGGCCGAGGTCCGCCTCGCTTGAGGCCTTTGTGCTCCCTCGGGCGAGGTCCGCCTCGCTTGAGGCCTTTGCGCTCTCTCGGGCGGGGTCCGCCTCGCTCGAGGGCCGAGCACCCCCTCGGGCGGGGTCCACTCCGCTCGAGGGCACCCACGCGCACATCTCCCGCGCTCCCGCGCGAACCTGTTCCCGCACGCGCGTACGAGTATTTAATGCTCTGACGCCACCGGGCCACGCCCCTACCCTGACACGCCTGGGAATCACGTCCCGGCGCTGTTCCGCCAACTCCCGGGGGGAGGCCATCCCCGCCGTTGTTCGGCGGCGTGCGGCAAGGTCGGTGTCAGCTCCGTGACACTGTGCCGCCTACCCCCGTACGGCTAACACGCCGCGCCCTCGAAGGGGCCGGCGGCACCCTCGAATATCTTCTATGTGCTTATACGGGGCCATGCCGCGACGTCGGGCGGCGGGATCGGTCATCCCTCGCCGCCGTCAACCCCGTGCGGCCATCCCCGCCACTACCGCACCACGCGGGACAACGTGGCGACATTCCGGTCTTTGTTGGGACGTACGGGGGACAAGACATCACCACAACGGCCATTGTGCCACGTACGGGCGCCGTCAATGGCACCCTCGAACCGGCCCACCACGACGGCCGGTCAACCAACTGCTACACCGCCGCCCTCGAAGCCGCTCTGTGCGAGCACGGGATGCACCACGATGCCTCAACGGAGCGGGATTCGCCGGGACGGCCGTCGGCTCCGCAAAGACGCGTTCGCCATACCTCCACACGTAGAGAAATAGTGCGGCATGCATGTAAACTACTCCCTCCCCGGACTATAAAAGGAGGGGCGGTACCCCGGCCCGTGGGGGGGACGGGACAACGGATAGCGATCACTCACACGCTCTCCGCCTTCTCCATGATATTGGCACTTGCCTCAATCAACACCTGCGGGACTTGGAGGCCACGCCTTCTCTCCCACCTCGCTTGTAGCCACCCCTCTACTAGCACCACGGTGCAAGCAATACAATGCCCCGAGCACACCACCTGCCGGACGTACGGCCCCCGACCGAACCATGATAAACCAAGTGTCCTTAGTTGCTTAGCACCGGCCATCGAGAGGCGGATCTCGGCGCTCATTACTAGTTAGTGTTGGGACTACTTTCCGCACCGACCGGTTGGCGTGCAAGGTAGGGGGCTCGCACGAAGATCGGCTCGTCACCGGCCCTCTCGATGGTGATTCGCACCGAGTACCGCGGCCGAGAGGTATTCCATGGGCGGCTCGGACCCCTCCCGGCCGGATTCGAAATCCGGTTCGGGAGCCCGAACTTCCGGGCTACGGGGAACGGCTACGTCATGCGCCTCACCAACCGTGAGGAACTCCGGTGCGCGGCGCCAAGCGCGGGTCGGTCCCGGTCGCCGCGGCGCCGGCGCCGCCGCGCGCGGACGCCGCGGGTCCCTTGGCTCCACGGCGCGCGCCGACACTCCGGCCGGCGCTCGCGACGGGCGCGGACGGAGCGCCGGGCACGCCGCGCGCGTCGCCTCGCAACGTGACACACTCTCCGGCAAGACGACGGTCATTCCGACGGGGGCGTTCTCGGTCTCGGGACCGCGCTTTCCCATCGGTCCGCGTGGCGCCATGACGGCGTACGTCGCCTCCGCCAACGCCAACGCGGCGACGCGCGAGGTTCACCCCCCAGGCGCCATGTCCCGGTCGCCGGGGACCCGGCACCTCCGCCGGCGACGAGTCGTCCCAAGGCTCCGCCGGCGAACCGCCACCCGCCACTTCACACGGATACGCGGAGTGGGACTTTTCCGGTGTGCCCGACCCGGTGATGTTCCGGCGGTTCCTTGACGTCGTGGACTGCGGTTCGGCTACTCCGACGACTCCGGTGCCGAAGCTACGACCCCCGCGCGGGAGTGTTGCGTCGTGATCACTAACGATCGGGCGAACGCCGCCAACGCGGCGAGGCTGGCGACGGAGAGGTTCCCCCCGGCCGGAAGCCGGACTATGCTAGGGTGCGGGGCCAAGCGCCCCTCCCTCCTCACCACCGAGGGGGGCCGACGTCAACGCGCAGTTGGCTCAACCGCGAGAGCTTGAGGCCAAGCTCGCGGAGGAGTACCGTGTGGTGCGGGCGCTCGAGCCTCCATCGCCGGGGAAGCCTCCGCGCGCGGCAAACGTGCACGCGAGTTGGGCCGACAGGGCCCGCGATCGCATCGGCGCCGACTTCAACGTCGACGATCCAAGCATGTCCCCGCGAGCAAGCCGGAAGCTCATTGCCGCCGCAACATTGTTACGGGCCATGCCCGCCCCCTCGACGCCGAGGCGGGGAACCGCACCGCGAGGCACGGGCGCTTATCGAGCAAGCGGCGGTCCAACGGGCGAAAGCTCGGCGTCCCGCATCCGCCGGCGGGGAAGCGCGCGGGACGACGGGGGTGCACAAGGCCCCGAGCCCTCGGTGCACACGGGCGGCGCGGCGGAGCGTCCCGCCAACCCGGGCGCACACCGGCAAAGGAGTGGCTCTTCGACACGCACGGGCAAGCCCAAGATGGCGACGCTCGCAACGTCATCAACGCCGGCGGACGGGCAACGCGGAGACGCGGGCGAAGGGCGGCTACCACCCTCGACGGGGAGGGCGCTACGATAGCGGGAGGACCGCTCACCAACACCGGAGCCCCCGGGAACCCGTGTGTTCAGCTGGGAGATCCGCACAGCGAGCTTCCCCCAGCGCTTCCGCCAGCCCACGTCGATCGACAAATACAATGGGGAGACGGACCCCCGTGTATGGCTCAACGACTACTGCCTGGCGTGCCAGCTGGGCGGGGCCACCACCGACGAGGTTATCATCCGTAACCTCCCCCTGCACCTCGCCGACTCGGCGCAAACGTGGCTCGAGCACCTGCCGGCCGGCCCGGATCCACAACCGGGACGATGCGGTCCGCACCTTCATGGGGAACTTCCGGGGCACATACGTGCGCCCGGAAACTCTCGGGATCCGCGTGCATGCACCCGAAGCCGGTGAGTCGCTTCGGGACTTCATAAGGCGCTTCTCCAAGCGCCGCACGGAGCTCCCGAGCATAGCTCAATGCCGAGATTGTGCACGCCTTCCTCGAGGGCACCACGTGCGGGACCTTGTGCGCGAGCTCGGGCGCGGCTCGCCGGTCGATTCGAACGAGCGGTCGACATCGCCACCGGCTTGCCTCCGGCGAAGAGGCGGTGGGGGCGATCTTCGACGGGAAGAAAGGCAAGCGCATGGACAACGCGCCCACGGAAGGCGGCAAGTCCAAGGAGCCCCACCGGAAGAACAAGCGGGGCAAGAATGGAAAGAAGCCGTGCGCGAAGCGTGCGAGCGAGGGCGTGACGACGACGATGACGAAGCTCTTTACGGTTGACCCGGCTCGACGGGGCCCTCGACCGGCCCCTCGAGGCCCCGGGGGTTTTCGTTGACATCTTTGAAGAAGCCATGTCCCTACCACAAGACACCGTCAACCACACCCTAGAGCGGTGCAACATGCTCAAGCGGTTCTACGGCCGTTCGCCGCGAAGGACGGCGAGGCCAAGAAGGATGGGGGTGACGGCGACGGCGGTGGCTTCCCCACCGTGGAAAACGTCTTCCTCATCTTCGGGGGGCCAACCGTCGACATGTCCGGCCGCCAACGCAAGTGGGAGTGACACGAGGTCCTCGCCGCGGAGAAGGCGCCTCACTCCTTCCTCGATTGGTCGGAGGACGCCGGCACGTTCAACCGCGAGGATCACCCGAACCGCATCCCCAACCGGGTCGACCCGCCGGTGGTCGACCGGTCATCGGGAACGCGCGATTCTCGAAGGTGTTGATGGACGGAGGCGGCGGCCTCAACATCCTCTACGCGCACACTCTGCGCCTGTTGGGGATCGGGTTGGACCAGCTGCGGCCCAGCACGACGCCGTTCCATGGCGTCACGCCGGCAAGCGCGTCCGGCCCCTCGGGCGGATCGACACCCGGTCCGGTTTGGCACGCCGGACAATTTCCGCAAGGAAACACTCACCATCGAGGTGGTGGGATTCCGGGGCGCGTACCACGCCATCCTTGGGCGGCCTTGCTACGCCAAGTTCATGGCGGTCCCCAATTACACCTACCTCAAGATTAAGATGCCGGGGCCGAAGGGTGTCATCACCGTCGGCTCATCAATCGAGCATGCATTTGACTACGACGTCGAGTGCATGGAGCAGGCGGAAGACCTAGCGCTGGATGAAGCGCTCGTGGAGAACTTGGAGAAGTTGGTCAACGAGGACCTCAACTCCGCCGCCAAGCACGCCGGCAGCTTCGAGGCTGCCGAGCAGACCAAAGAGGTGCCCCTCGACACTGCTGCCCCCGAGGGCAAGGCATTGAGAGTCAGTTCCACCCTCGAACCGAAATAGGAAGTGGTGCTTGTCGACTTCCTCCGCGCCAACGCCGACATCTTTGCGTGGAGCCCCTCGGACATGCCATGCATTCGAGGGAGGTCGCCGAGCACTCCCTTGACATCCTACCTCACTCCCGCGCCGTACGACGAACGGGCCGCGCCGCGCCGACGAGGAGCGGCGCCGGGCGATCGGAGTAGAGCCGCGAAAGCTCCTCGAGGCCGGATTCATCAACGAAGTGTTCCGGTTTACGTGGCTAGCTAACCCCTTGTCTTAGTTAAGAAAAAAGAATGGGAAGTGGCGGATGTGTGTAGACTATACCGGTTTAAATAGAGCATGTCCTAAAGTTCCTTTTCCTTTGCCACGGATCGATCAAATCGTTGACTCGACCACCGGGTGTGAATTGTTATGTTTCCTTATCGCCTATTACGGGTACCACCAAATAAAAATGAAGGAGTCCAACCAGCTCGCAACTTCATTCATCACGCCGTTCGGGATGTATTGTTACGTAACAATGTCATTCGGTCTCCGAAACGCGGGCGATACATACCGGCGATGTATGCGGCACGTTTTTGGAGATCACATCGGGTGAACGGTTGAGGCATACGTAGACGATATAGTCATGAAAACTAGGAAGGCGGACGACACAGGTTAACGACCTTCACATCGCGTTCGGCGCATACGGGCCAACGGGGTAAAACTAAACCCGGAAAATGTGTCTTCGAGCGTGCGCGGGGCATGCTTGCTAGGATACATTATCTCCCGGCGAGGCATTGAGGCCAACCCCGAAAAGGTTGCGGCCCTCGAACGAATGGGTCCAATTCGAGACCTCAAGGGGGTCCAAAAGGTGTTGGGGTGCCTCGCCGTCTTGAGCCGCTTCATCTCGCGGCTCGGCGAGAAAGGCTCGCTCCTCTACGGCTCCCCGAAGAAGCACGAGCGGTTCTCCTTGACCGTCGAGGCCCGGGGAGGGCGCTTGACAAGCCGAAGTCGACCCTCTCCCATGCTCCCATCCTTACACCGCCTCGGGACGGCGAACCTCTCGTACCTCTACATAGCCGCGACCACCCAGGTGGTCAGCACCGTCATCGTAGTAGAGTGCACGGAGGAGGGGCACGCCTGCCGGTCCGGCGGTCGGTGTACTACATCAGCGAAGTCTTGTCCGACACCAAGGCGCGCTACCCACAAGTCCGAGAAGGCCGCTTTACGCGGTGCTCCTCGCGCGGCGCAAACTCCGCCACTACTTCGAGGCTCACCGGTCACGGTGGTTTCCTCCTTTCTATTAGGGGAAATCATTCGGAACCGGATGCGGCGAGCGGGGATTGCCAAGTGGTCGGTGGAGCCGATGGGCGAAACGCTCGCCTACGCGCGCGCAAGGCCATTAAGTCCCAAATCTTGGCGCATTTTGTTGCCGAGTGGACGGACACGCGCTTCCGCCGCCGCGGATCCGGGCCGAGTGCCGGACTGCGTACTTCGACGGGTCGGTGATGAAGACAAGCGCGGGTGTGGGCTTGCTTTTCGTCTCACCCCTCGGGGAGCACATGAGATACGTCGTGCGTCTCCACTTCCCCACGTCAAACAACATGGCCGAATATGAGGCCCTCCTTTGCGGTCTCAAAATCGCCATTGAGACGAGCATCAAGCGCCTCGACGTGAGGGGAGACTCGCAACTCGTGATCGACCGGGCCATGAAGAATGCGAGCCGTCACGATGACAAGATGGAGGCGTACTACAAAGTTGTGCGAGCCCTCGAGGACAAGTTCTATGGCATAACACTTAACCACGTTCCTCGCCGGTACAACGAGGAGGCGGATGAGATCGCCAAAATCGCGTTGGGGCGAATAAGCGTTCCCCGAACATTTTCGCGCGAGACATCGCCCGGCCATCCGTCAACCTCGAGACATGCCCCCTCGAGCCGCGAAGAACCCTCGAGGGCTCCCTTGAGCCCAACAAGCGCGGAGCCCATGGACGAGGACCCCTCGAACGAGGCGTACGTGCTCTCCCTCGCTTGAGGCGTATGGCGCCGACGAGGCCGAGGCCATGGACATAGAGTCGGCCCCTAATGAGGGGGACCGGCGTGACAAGTACATCGCCCGGATGGATCGAGGGCAACTCCCCTCGGACCGATCCAAGGCTAGGTGCATTGCCGGGGATGGCCAAGTCGTTCGCTCTCGTCGACGGGGAGCGCGTACAAGCGCGCCGCGTCCGGCGTCTGCGGTGATGCGTACCCATCCCTCGGGGGCGTGAGCTCCTCCGGGATATACATGTGGGCGTATGCGGCCATCACGCGGCACCACGCACCCTCGTGGGCAATGCGTTCCGCCAGGGCTTCTACTGGCCCACCGCGGTCGCCGACGCCAGCGAGATCGTACGCACCTGCGAAGGGTGCCAGTTCTACGCCCGCAAGTCCAATCTCCCTGCGCACATCCTGCGGACCATCCCCCGTCACGTGGCCTTTCGCCGTGTGGGGACCGGACATTGTCGGGCCCTTGCGAAAGGCGCCGAGGGCTACACCCACCTCTTGGTCGCTATCGACAAGTTCACCAAGTGGGTGGAGGTGCGCCCCATCACAAATCTCGGGCGGAGCGAGCGGTGACGTTCTTCACCGACATCGTCTACCGCTTCGGAGTGCCCAACTCCATCATCACCGACAACGGGTCCCAATTCACGGGCGGGAAATTCCTAGAATTCTACGACAAGTTCTACATCCGCGTGGGCCGGGCGGCCGTGGCGCATCCACGAACCAACGGCCAAGTGGAACGCACCAACGACGTGATCCTACAAGGCCTCAAGCCTAGAATTTTCGACCGACCGAACAAGTCGGTCGAAAATGGCTCCAAGAGGCGCCCGGCGGTTGTGTGGAGCCTCGGGACCACCCTAAGCGGGGCCACCGGGTTCACCCCCGTTCTTCTCGGTCTACGGCGCGGAGGCTATCCTCCCTACGGATTTGGAATACGGGTCGCCCGAGTTCGAGGCTATGATGAGGGCGCCAACTAGCGAGCCCACGAGGACTCACTTGGACCAAGCGGACGAGGCCCGAATCGTGGCTGCGATGCACTCTGCAAGATATTAGCGAGGCTGCGAGGCGCTACCAAGCCCGAAGGTGTGGCGACGAGACTTCAGCGAGGGGGACCTGGTCCTAAGGCTACGTCAAGACAATCGAGGCCGCCACAAACTGTCGCCCCCGTGGGAGGGACTCTACATCGTGGTGAAGGTGCTCAAGCCCGGCACTTACAAGCAGGTCAACGAGGACGGCGAGGAACTCACCAACGCTTGGAACATCCAGCAACTACGTCACTTCTACCCTTAGAGAGGATTTCCAAGTTTTTTGTTGTAAATGACATGCCCAACACCACAGTTGGTAACCTAGATGTAAAAATCAACAAGTCAATAAAGTAAAAGGGCAACTCGGCTTTCCCCAAGAAAACCAAGTCACCCTCGGGGGCTACTGCGCGGGGCATCCCCCACAAAAAATGGGACCATTTTTTCGCAAAAAGTTCGCAAGTGCGCTAAGTACGATTCGACATGAGCCTCGAGTGGATTCAGGCGGGGCACGGGCGGCCAAGCGGGAAGGATGCGCGAGCCAGAGATAGCCTACGCCTCTGCGAGGATACGGTCCTTCTCTCTCGTCTCCGGACCAGCGGGCTACCCGTGAAAACGAACCTCCCCGACCCAAATTCATCCAGGCAAAAGAAAAACGGAACAGCGTGACAAGCGAAATAAAAACGCCACTTACATTTACAAGTGTTCAAACATCTCAAAAGAGTACTTGTTTATTTACATGGCCACACGGCCCGGGTTCTAACACTCAAACAAAAAAGGGCTCGGTGCCCATTGGTCTTTAGGCTTGGGGCTCGCCGGCGTCGGGAGCGTCGGGGAACAAGAAGTCCACAAAGTCTTCGAGAGAGTGTCTCGGCGGCGGCGGCGGCAAGCGCATCCGCGCGCTCCATTGCCACTTCGTCTTCAACGCCGGCCGGGACGACGTAGCCCGACGACACGGCCTCGAAGTCCACCCGGTAGTGGGACCCCACCACGGCGAGGGCCTTCGCACACCCGGGGTGAAGGGCGCGGTGCATGCGCCTCGAGACATGCCCGCCGAGGGCACGCGGGCGATTTGCCGGCAAGCTCCCGGCTTGCGCTTCGCCCTCCTCGGCCGCCCGGCGGGGTCTCGAGGGCGGCGGCCCGCGGCTCCCCCAACTCCTATTCCGAGGAGTTGTAGGACACGCTCACGGTCTCGGCGGGGTGGTCGCGTGCCCCGGGGGCGGTCCGCGAGGCACGGAAACCACGAACAAGGCAGATCAAGATGGGAGTGAATCCCCGAACACAAGATCAACAAAACAAAGAGTGAATCGACAAACGAAAACCGGACGAAAGCAAACTTACCTTCAACCTGCTTCTTCTCCACCTCGAGGGACTGGCACGTCTCCTCAGCCTCACACTGCAGCTTGAGGTGCGAGGCCTCCTGCTCCTCGAGGGACTGGTGCTGGTCCTCGTGCGAGATGCTGATCTGCACCAGCTCCCCGTTGAGGCGCGACACCTCCTCCTCCTGCTTCTTGAGCGTGGCCCGCGCCTCCTCGAGCGCGGCACGCTCCCTCTGGAGTTGGCCCAGAGCTTCCTCGCGCGCCATGAGCCCCTGCTCGAGCGCGGCCCGGGGCCTCGACGAGTGCGGCCCGCTCTCGTTGAAGGCGGCCTTCCGCCCCTTGGCGTGTAGCTCGCTCTCTGCCGGAGTTGCTCCTCCGCCGCGGTGAGCGCGGCGGCCCTTGTCCGCCGGGGGCGTCTTCGACCCCTCGGCCTCCTCGAGCGCCGTGCGGCCCCGTTGGAGCCGGGCGCGGGCGGTGACGACCTCCGCCTCCCATGTCGATGCGAGGGAGGGCGCCCCCTCCGGGTCCTCGCGCGCCGGCGCGGCGCGTCGTCCCGCTCCAACAACGCCGTCCGCACCCTCTCGACCACGGAGGCGCCTTCGGCGGCACGGGCACCCCCGCTCGGGGGCGAGGGTCCGGCGGGGCCTCGGCCTTGTACGTCGGCCACCCGGTCGGGTGACCTGCGGGCCTCGACGAGGGCGTCCGGGGCCTCGTGCGCCCCCGTACCATTGAAGGTCGGCGTCGAGGCGGTCGAGGGTGTCGTGCGCTCGCGAGCCGGCGCTCCGGCTCACCCAACAACAAGCGAGGCGAGAAGAGCAAGCATCGAGAAAAAGCACGAACGTAGAAAAAGTGAGAGAAGGAATCTCGAAACCCCACGAAGCCCGGCCCCAACACCGGAAGACGCACCACACCGGACCACTGTGGATCCACAACGCCTCGTTCAGCGCCCGGTTGAGCGAGGCGCCGTGGTCGTGGAGCTCCTGCCAGAGCCCTTGCTCCGCCTGAGCCTCGATGAAGTGGGCTGGCAGGGCGTCATCATCCTCCCGCCCCTGCTCCCGGGCGCGCCGCGAGTCCGGCGCGCGATGACGAGGCCCCGGCGTCGTCCAATGGGCGCCCCAACGTCGCGCCGACGTCGCCTCGGGCCACGAGAGCCCCGGCCCCGAGGCCTCGAGGGCGACACGGGCGCGCTCGCCCACTAGTCCCGGCCCCGGCGGTGGGGACGTCATCGTCATCGGGGATCTCCACCACCGCCGCTCTCGGGCCGCCGGCCGCGGCGGGCGCGGCGAAGTTGGCGGTGCGGCAATCGCCACGGCCGTGGTTGCCGCCGTCAGCGACGCCGCCGGCCGCGGCTCCACCTCCGTCGCCGGGCCGTTGCGGCTCGCAACCGCCACCGCTGCGCGCGCCTCCGTGGCCACGCGGCGGCGGCTCCGTAGTCGTCGCCACCGGCCGCGGCTCCGTGGCCTCGGCCGCGCCGCGCGCGCGAGTCCCCGCTCGCCGTCGTCGCCGTGCTCGCGGCCGCCCGCGACGCCCTCGACGAGCACCGCCCGGTGGGGACGGTCGTATCCGCCCTCGGCACCTTGGCGGGTGCGAGAGGAGGCACGGTGGGCGCCACCCGCGAACACGAAGGCGAGGGAGTTGAGGCCCTAGCAGACTAAAAACGCGATTAAGGGGGAAGTAATCGCCTACCTCGGGGTGAAAAACCCTCGCTTCCTTTTCCTCGGGGGCTCGGCGGACGTTGTTGCCGCCACCGGTGTGGCCGTCGCCGCACCCCCCGGCCATCTGCGGCGCGCGCGGTGCCTCCGCGGCGCGCGTCGCCTCTCTCGTAGGTTGCTTGGCGGCGGGCGCTCCCCGCGCCCGCCCCGGCGTCGTCTCCCTCCGCCGCCTCCGCGGCTACGGGGCGAGGGGGGTGAAGGCTCCCCACCTCTCGGGGGGGAGACCAGCCCCCATCGCTTTCCTCCTCCTCCTCGCCCCGACGACGAGTACTCCTCGGTCCCGGTGAGGAAAGCCCCTGTTGCTCGCGCGGCCCGAACTCCTCACTCCTCCGCTCCCTCTTGCGCGCGCGCCCGCTCTGTTCTCGCCGCCGCGCGCGCGCGCGCGTGCTCGGGCTCGGGGCGTGGGCGGGTTGGACCGCGTGGCGTTCATGGCCCTTATCCGCAAGGAACAAGCAAAACTTCAAGACACGCCGACATCCCGCGAACCGGCAGAACAAGGGGAGGTGGAAATCCACTCACCAACGGGCCGGCCGGGAGCATGGTGAACGCCTAAAGGGTCGCGTTGTCGTTCCGGCCGGCCACGAGGTTGATGGCGCGCCGCGCCCGTGTGGCCGCGTACTCCCGCGGGAGGAGGTCCGGCATCAACCGTGGGACGCGCCAGCGCGACGGGGTCCGCGTTCTCGTGCATCTCGAAGATGCGGAGCGGCCTCTCCATCAGGGGAACAATGCGCCCGTGATGAAGGTTCGTGAGGATGCACCCCGCAGTCGAGCCTTCGTCCGCCAGGGCCTTCAACGCGGCCAGGAGCGAGTCCAACCGCACCTGGTGCGAAGAAGGGGACACCCCGTGGTGCCAGGAGTCAGCCCTCTCCATCGGCACCTTGCCGGTAGGGGGGGGAAGGCCGGCGCCGTCGTTGCGGAGGTAGAACCACCCCGGCTCCCACTCGCGTTGTTAGAAGTCATCATGCGGGGGACGTAGAGCTCCCTCGCGCGTGTTCCGCAATGCGATCGTCATGCCGCCGACGCGCACCGCACGGCGTATCTTCGGCCCCGGCGTAGCGAGCGTGTGCGGCTCGCGCGGAAGAGATGAACCCGAGAGATCCCGGTTCACCGGGATCCCCGAGAAGCCCTCGCACACACCAACGAACGTCGCCGCCGCGCGAAATCACGTTAGGCGTGAAGTTGTGCAACTCCACGCCGTAGTGGTAGCACGGCGCGCGCATAAAGCGACTCGTCGGCGCCGCGAAGCCGCGCTTGTGGAACCGGATGAAGGCGACGACGTAGCCGTACGGCGGGTTGGGCTCCCGGTCACTCGCCGCGGTACGATCCACGCCACGGGACGCCCATCCTCATTCGCCGCGAGCCGGCCGGCGGTCACCCGGCTCGCTCGGGGAAAGCCTCGTCGCCGTCGAGCGCGACCATGGCAACGGGTCAATGATGGTGATGAGGGCGAGGAGGAGCCATGCGGATTGGCGAAGGAGCGTGGAGCGAGAGTTGTACGACGGCGAGAGAGCAAGTGCGGCTGCGGGGCGGAAGCGCAAGGGGCGCGGACGGCAAACACTAAGTGTGGAGGTAAAGATTCGCCTCGCCTCCCTCCTTTGGATTTATAGATCCACGAAGTTGTGCTCCTCGGAACGCACGCCCTGCGTGTATTAGCTGCGGTGAAAACCGCGGTCAGCGATGGGTGGTACCCACCACGGCCGAGGTGGCCGGGCGCGCGCACGCGCGCTATCATTACGGCGCGGCAGGCGAAGAGCCACGGCGGGCCGTCACGTCCGCCCGCCCATGTCGCCCACTACGCGCGCGGCCGCGGCGCCCGAAAAGGCGCGCCGCGCGCGCGGGGCCGTGGCCGCGGCCGCGGGCATTAAATGGCCGGGTCCCTTACCAAGTAAGGATGACCCTCGAGCGGCCGAGCCCCGGGCTCAAAAAACCTAACTCTCGAAGAGTGCGATTACCGACCGGTGGCCTCGAACCCCGCTCGGCGTGAACGAGCGCCACGGGTGCCCTCGTTCTACAAAAAATTGCGATCGGCGGTTCGAGGGCGGGGCCGGGCCGAGAACCCTTGTAACTCGCACATGCAAGAAGACGGGGGCACTCGGTGCCACTCCGCAACGGCCCCTGCGATCGGGGGTTCGAAACCGACCCTCGAAGGGTTCGAACGGGTGCCCCGCATCACTAGAGTCGAGACGATGAGGGCGCGCGCATTCGAGCCTTTCCTCGAGCCCACCGCTCGAGGGCGCCCCACATGTCGTGTTCGAGAGCCGGCGAGGGCGGCTAGTCGGGGGGATCCCATCGAGGGAGAGCTTCCTCGCCCTCGGTCCCTAGCGAACGGGACCGAGCCCCACCTAGAAAACTCGCGCAAGCGCTTTTATGGATGAGTCTCCGGACCACGAGCCTACCCTTATCGAAGGAGGCATGGGCGTCCACTTGAACCACTCGCTAGCGGCTCAACGAGGAATCCACAATCCGCGACCCGATCGATGGGGGTTGTGGAAACCTCACCCTCCGTCCCGCGGAGGGACGGCGAGGGCGCGTTTAGAACAAGACGGAGAGCTTGCCCCGATCGCCTCGAACGGGCCCGTGGCTCGGGGGCTCGACGCACGGCTACACCTCTCCGGGGTGCACCTAACGCGAAAGGTACCGGTCGCGCGCGCGACCGGCCGGGCCGAAACATTGTCGATGCGGTTGAAACAAACACCACGCCCCCTCGTAAAAATTCACGAAAAAACCCCTGCCCGGGAGCACTCACGCTCTGCGCAGGGCTTCGAGGGCTAGACCCGCGGGTCCGGCGACGCGGCCCCACGGAAAGGCATTAGCAACCGGGAGGGGAAGAACGTCCTATCGGCGGGCTCCGGCATGCGGGACACCCGACGGGTACACCCACGGATGCTCGGGGGCTGCGTCGGGGATAGCCATAAGGGTCCCCTAAATAACTAGGGGAAACCCGCTTAAAGCCTGTAAAAAATGCAAAACACAAATCAACTCGCGTGCCTAAAGCACACACACGGCAAAACCACAACCCCCGGTGGACCCCGCGGCCGCCGGGGCAACACGGCGGATGCCCCTCGAGTGAGGTCCGCCTCGCTCGAGGGATAGACGCTCCCTCGGGCGAGGTCCGCCTCACTCGAGGCCTTTGCGCTCCCTCGGACGGGGTCCGCCTCGCTCGAGGGCTCAACCCCGCCCCTCGAGCGAGGTCCGCCTCGCTCGAGGGCTGAGCACCCCCTCGGGCGGAGTTCGCTTCGCTCGAGGGCACCCACACACGTGTTGCCGCGCTCCCGCGCGCACCTGTTCCCGCACGCGCGTACGAGCATTTAATGCTCTGACACCACAGGGCCGCGCCCCTACTCGACACGCACCGGGAATGACGCCCGGCGGCCGTTCCGCCAACTCCCTAGAGAGAACCCATCCCCCGCCGCCGTTCGGCGTTGTGTGGCAAGGCCGGTGTCAGCTCCGTGACACTGTGCCGCCTACCCCCGTACGGCTAACACGCCGCGCCCTCGAAGGGGGCCGGCGGCACCCTCGAATATCTTCTACGTGCTTATACGGGGCCACGTTGTCACGTCGGGCGGCGGGATCGGTCTTCCCCGTCGGCCGTCAACCCCCGTGCGGCCATCCCCGCCACCGCCGCACCACGCCGAACACCGTGGCGACATCCCGGCCTTGTTGGGACGTACGGGGGACAAGACATCGCCACAACGGCCACTGTGCCACGTACGGGCCCCCGTCAATAGCACCCTCGAACCGGCCCACCACGGCGGCCGGTCAACCAACCGCTACACCACCGCCCTCGAAGCCGCTCCTGTACGAGCACAGGATGCACCACGACGCCTCAACGGGAGCGGGATTCGCCAGGACGGCCGTCAGCTCCGCAGCACTGTTCGCCATACCTCCACACGTAGAGAAATAGTGCGGCATGCATGTAAACTGCTCCCTCCTTGGCCTATAAAAGGAGGGGCGGTACCCCGGCCGCGGGGGACGGGACGACGGATAGCGATCACTCACACGCTCTCCGCCTTCTCCACGATATTGGCACTTGCCTCAATCAACACCTCTGGGACTTGGAGGCCACGCCTTCTCTCCCGCCTCGCTTGTAGCCACCCCTCTACGAGCACCACGGTGCAAGCAATACAGTGCCCCGAGCACACCACTGCTGGACGTACGGCCCCGGCCGGAACCAGGATAAACCAAGTGTCCTTAGTTGCTTAGCACCGGCCATCGAGAGGCGGATCTCGGTGCTCATTACTAGTTAGTGTGGGGACTACTTTCCGCACCGACATCGGGGAGTGAAAAGCAAGAGGAATCTTGCTCCATAAATCCGGTTCAAATGGCCAAGCACAATAGCTTTGCTACCTACAATGTACATACTCCAAAATTTTCAAATTACTAGAGAGATTATATTTAAAAATTTGCGACAAACATTGTCTATTGTTTTAAACTAAATCTAATATCAAATATTCCCAAAGTAGATTGATAATTCACGAATTAGACAATGTCATATTGCACTCTTAATTTTAGGAGCAACATGCAAAGTATTTAACGGGAGTGTCACGAATAACAAGTGAGCAAGCGAGAATATGAACATAGTAACGCCATCCTCCACATCTACCTCCGTCGACCGCGGAGTGGGCCGATGTCCATGGTAGCGGGGAGCACCGCCGAGGCTATCGACCCGCCCGGGCGCTAGTGTCATGCTCCCTCGGGGACGGGCGGCTTGGCTCCGGCACGGACAAGAACTCCCGCCCACGGAGGTCGAGCGACAACAACATTCGGAGAAGAAGAGAAGAGGTGCACCATTTCGCAAAGAAAGAAACCGGATCAAGCTAAAACAACACTATTTGAATGAAAAAAATGAAATGTGATGTGTGCTCGAAACAATTTGTACTTGCACCATCTCCATTATGAACTTTTCGGAATCCCTTTGTCTCTATCATCTAAAAATTGAATGCGGTGTTTGTAGAGGCATTGGCTTGGCGATAAGGTCCCGCACATCAACGTTGACGCTAATGAGATCAAATAAAAATAGTGCAAATACGAAACAAAAGTATAGAGAGGTATTTAACTTTTCTTTTCGAGAGCATTCCAAATATCCGACGGATGTCTAATATATGACCGGACACCTTCCTTTCACCAAACCACCCCAATCCTATCACCAAAACCATTTTGAATTAGGATACTCTAGACAAGGCTACCTATTGTATCTCAAGACATCTCTAAACAATTCCCCGTAAAAGTACCTCTCCATCATATATAAACCATGTCCCGTAATAAAGTGGTAGTATCTGTCTACACATAAGCACCTTGAAAATTCACTTCTTGGTTGCACCGCAATAGGGTAAATGGCGGGAGAGTCATCCAAACTTGTTCAAAAAAGTAAAATTTCATAAGCATGAAATTTTTGGCATGATAGAATGCTTCCCCAACCTTAAATTGTGTGATAGTATTTTTCATTCAAATACGGTCACCGGAAGAATATTGCGAGTTTGTAATAATAACTTGAAGAAAGAAACTAACCATCCATCCTTCCCGGCTTTCCCATTGCTTGGAAGTGATGAGAAGTCTTCGGTATTCGATAACAATGGGATGATATTGGCTTTGTAGAAGAGATGCAATCTATCGGTGACACTTGTTTGTCATGCAATATTTGACAAGACTTGTTGAAGCTAAAGTTGAAACAAATAAGGCAATCATATTATGTAGCTACACTATTTTTTAGTGGTTGTAGCTAAGAGTAAGGAATAAAATTCATAATGGCAAACATCGCCAAATGAACATGTGAAACCTACCATTCGAACTCCGAAGTTACAAGTATATCTCTCAAAAGATATTAGGAACAAACACATTTACGACGAGATAAACACTCTTTCTTCACATCTCCCATGTAGGCCTAAGCACGAAATTAGGTCCCGATCCGAAAGGAGAACCAAAGGAAAAGGAAAACAAACAAAATTCTATATCTCGATGTGTATAAAAGGAAAAGTTGAAAAGAATCATGCTTTGGATTCTTTGGTAGCATGATAGTCTCATACGAATCCTTGCTCTACATTTCGCATCATCCATTATTATGAGTGTACTCGCCCTTACCACACGGGTGCAAGAGGCGAGCCACGACCGGTAGGGCGTGCGGGCGATCATTGGCTCGTTGTACCGGTGCGTTGTCGAGGTGCTTGCCGGCGCCTTCGACCGTGCTACCGCCTACATGGAGCAAATCACGCGGTGGCCTCCCCGGATGCGCCCCACATGTTGCGGTGTCCCACCCGGTGAGCCGAGGGGGAACACAAAGCGAATGTAAGGTGGCGGGAGTCGGCCCGACCTACTTGGCGATTGCGGCGTCTTCGGCGGCCGCGAGATCCACGGGGACGAGGACGGGGAAGTGGTGTGAGGGGTCGTGTCGGCGTCGGTGTCCACCGGGGAACACAAGAAGAGGAGGGAGGACCTCACCCCGTGCGCGCGGAGGGATCGAGTTGTTGCCACTCGGGAACGGCAAGCCGCCGGCATGGAAGGGGTCCATCGTTTCCCGGTCACCGATGGGCGTGGCGTGCGAACACGACATCTCCCCTCCTCTCGGTTTGTTGTCGTCTACACCGTCTCGGTAAGCACTCGCGTTCATAGAGCCTCGCCGGCCGCCACCGCACGCAAGATGATGTCGGGAGCGTCGGCCCCTCTCGCGGTATCTACAAGATAGAGGAAAGAGAAAAAAAAGGAGAAGGGAAAGAGGGATCGGTGTGTGAGGGGCGGGGCACGCGCGGCGGCGGACCGTGGTGGTGGCCGAGGAGGTTGGCGGGCGGCATCGGATGGTGGTGGTGGCCGAGGAGGTCGATAGGCGGCATCGGATGGTGGTGGTGTCCAAGGAGGTCGGCGGGCGGCATCGGATGGTGGTGGAGGAGATGGCGGTGGGGTGGGGTGGGGTGAGGAGGATGCGAACGGGCGGAGGAGCGGCGAGAGGCCACCGCGGAGATCTCCATGCGAGCGGCGGCACGCTAGAGGGTGGGTGACTCGTCTCATGCGAGAGGATGAGTCACGCATGCGCTCGGAGGAAAGCGCATCGGGGGAGGAGGGTACACGTGCGGGACCGGCATAGAAAGGGACGAGGGAGAGGAGAGGTCGCGACTTTCCCCCTCCCCGGCGATGGCGCACGCCGTGTGGGACCGAGAGTATGAGTGGGGAGGGGCCGAGGTTTGATCCGGAGGAGGCGCGAGACATTGGATCGTGAGTGAGTGAGTGAGTGAGAGAAAGTTGATGTTTGCGGCAATTTGAGCCTTTGGATTGAGGGTGAGTGAGAGAAAATGGATGATTGCCGGTACAATTAGTTGGGTGTACTTAATTTGGTAATAGCTCGTTGGGGTGATTTGTTTGTGTGGCTTTAGGAAAGAATAAATTGGTGCATTTTATAGTAGTAGTGATTATAGTGCTAGTGATGGAGGATGGGAGTGAGGAAGCCGGTACGGTTTTGTTGGTGGAGTATTAGAATATGCAAGTGAGGATGAGTGCCAATGAAGGGTGGTGGCGGGGGAGGCAACTCCTTGCCCCGGTTCCTCAAGTCCATCACCACGACGCCGCCGCACAATCTCAATGAAGTCGAGAAATTGTGCTATGTGATGCACATAAACACTTACCTCGGTGAAGATCCGTTTACCGAAGAACTTGCCAATCGACCCAAATGGAAACGGGTTGTCCGATCTCATCGGGGAGGGTGTTCTTCTCTCGGTGAGATGCCTCTCTTATTTCGAGCCACATTCCCTTGTTATATAGAAATTACCTAGACGTAGACCTTTCTTATTGTTGTTCATTTATGGCTCATTTTCTCGGCAAATTGTTCAACTTAGCCGCACTCGGGACCATTGATGAGAGAGAAATAAATAAGAAGAGAAGTCCTCACCTATGGGAGAGATGGAAATAATACACTATGCCTCAATACTACCAAGGCCATTGGATGCCTTGTTGTCAACATTGGTGCACATGATCCGGAGGAGGGGAGGGTATGATATGTGTGATTGCCCTTGAATTCCTTACTAGTAAATTTATACGGTTATTTTGTCCAAAAAAACAAGTCATTTTAATTAGCAAATGAACTTCTATGTGAAATTTGAGGTGTATGATCTATAGAGTGTATACATTCCATTTTAACTATTTTCACTCAAAACCATTATGGATTAAATGAGAAATCTATTTTCAAAATAGGTTAAGTATTATTGGATCAACATATCAAATATGTTAGTTTGAAAACGAGCCAACTACTCAACTTTGAAACTACTTTTTGAGAAATTTTACAATAAAACCTAGGATATTTTTGAACTACAAGTGAATTTGAATGTTCAAAGAGAATTTTCAATAAGTTTTTGGTCAATAAAATCAAAGAATTCATAATTTAATGAAGGCTTAAAGTTGAAAAGTTGTGTTGTTTTCTACACTATGAAAAATAGCACAACTTTCCAACTTAAACCTCTCGTAAACTATGAATTCTTTACATTTTTTGATAAACAACATCTCCAAAATTCTATATGAATGTCAAAATTGACTTGCGGTCCAAAATTGTCTAAGGTCTTAGTGTAAAATTTCTTGAAAAGTAGTTCCAAAGTTGACTAGTCGGCTCTATTTTCGGACTTAGCACATTTGATGCGTTGATCTAATAATACGTAGCCTATTTCAAAAATAGATTTCTCATTTATCCGCCATGATTTTTTAGTGCAAAGAGTAAAATGGAGCGTATACACTCTATAGATCATACACCTCGAATTTCACAAATTTTAGAGTTCATTTGCTATTAAAATGATGTTGATGGTGTATATGTGTATCAAGTTTCGTTTGGACTTGCAAGCGGATAAGTCCTCTGTCGTAGTCAAGGGACCCTTCTTTCCTTAAGTGTGAACCCAAGGTATCGAATCCGTGGAACAATGTGTAACGCAAGATCCAATCTAATAAGCGAAAACACTTTGATCTTGAAAAGGGGTTTTGCATCTAATCTAAGGAAACACCATAAAAACCAATCCGAGATAGAGATGGATAGGTAAAACCAATCTAGAGAGATTGGATCGAGCACTTGTTGAAGTTCCAAGCATAGATGAACAAAGCAAATCGAATCTCATAAAAAGCCTCTTTAAATCGTGGCTTCCGTTCCAACTCGAAGACGCCCGCCTTTTGGAGCCACCATTCTGTCACAACGCACCCCTATTTGTGCGGGTTAGCCTAGGGCGAGTCCAAAGGACAAGATGAAAACGTTCGATAGGTATGCACCTCTAGCCACCATGGCTACAAGAACATCCTATGCAATCTATCCGGAATAGATTGGAAAGAAGAAAACCTAAACGAAGACAAAGTCGTAGTGAAAGCACTTGATCGCTAGAAATCGGTTTCAAACTTGCAAATTCAACATGAGAGTATAATACATGGACAAGATCACCACCGGGATCCTACCTCGACCTTGATCCTAGCTCCGGGAACTCCGACGTGGTCTTCCATGCAAGGTTCCCACGTCGGCCAGGGGAACCCTAGTCAACCATCTTGACCCTCTCCTCTCCAGAACGGTGTCCCTCCCTTCTCTGCTCCTCGGCAGCGGATGACGAATGTATTTCTGCGTGGCTCTCGGAGAGGGGGCTATAAATAGCCCGAGAGGCAGCTAGGTCGAAGGGGGCACCCAACCGAGCCGGAATGGGGCCGGGCCGGTCGGCCCAAGACGGCCGGCCCGGGCCGTTTCAGGCCGGTTCAACCCGGTTGCTTCTCGCGCGATTCCTTATTTGTGTGCACTTGCATGTGGGCCTTTGACGTCGTTTTCTTCACGGTTAAGGCTTAAATCTTGCTATCCAAGCTTCGCCGATTCTTGGTTGAGTCCACCGAAGATTTGCATGTTGACGCTTCGGTCCTCACGTCATTTGGAGTCATGTTCATCGCGTGTCTTGACTCTTGTCGGGCTTCATGATCTTCTTCCAAAGTGCTTGATGAACTTATCCCGAAAGTCTCCTCTTTACCGTAGATTTCTCGCGTAAACAATAAACCCCAAAATCGACATGCAAGAGTGAACTTGTTATATACGAGAGGGTTAGTTCCGGTGGTTAGAATAATAAATCAATGCCAACATTAAAGGTAAACTCATGGCTAGGTTGACGGAAATTCACCGTCAACATCTCCCCCATGCTTAAACCTTACTCGTCCTCGAGTAAGCCTTTAATAAATATTAGTGTTGCTTTTCATTGCTTTATACCCCGCACTTGATCACACATGAGAAAACATAATGCTCTCAAGGATTTATTCATTAAAGTTCCATAATGTACTAGCATTCGTCCTTATGGAGGGTAGATGTTAATTTAAGCACTTCCCATAAGTAATTAACTCATGCTCCCAAATTTCAAATGAATCTTAGAAATTGTGAAATTAAGAGAGATTAAGAAAAAGAGTTAAACCAAGTTCAAAAATAAACTTCCTTGCATCTTGCTCATGTACTCTCATCTTATCTTGTCTCTCAAAGCCTATTCATTATACTCCTTTCCCCTCTCAATATATATAGTGGAAGGCTTTATGTGGAGCTATATGGGAAAAGTTTTAGTTCTAGCCGGATATTATAAATGAGATATTGTCAAAACAAGACAAGCTTCTCATGGTCTTACCGAGACTCGTCAAAAAGTTCATTGGAAGATAATGTCATATCAAGGAGGGGGGGGGGGGAAATACACACTTTGAGATAGGTGGACATGTGCAAATGGCAAAGAGTGATCCCGAGGAAGAAAGGAAGTCCTCATTATCGGATTGCACATTGTTGCAAAGATGAGTTTGGATCTTAAAAACTTTTGAGATTCCTAATGCACTTTAGAGAACCGGGGAGTTCACTTTATTTTATTTTTATAAACTCATATATTTTTTCTCTTCATACATATTTTTTCTTTATCCTTTTTTCTTTTTTATACTAATTTTTCTCTTTTTTTCTTCTTTCATCATTTTTTATTTGCTCCCCTTGAACTCTAAATTGCATTGTACCTACCTCCTCCCCCATGCTTAGACGTTTGCTCGTCGTCGGGCAAAGAGGTGATATAGATAAGGTAGGTACTAGAAATACTTTTCCTTTGGAGAGATACTTGAATCTTCAATTTTGGCACCATCTTGCGATCTTCCCGCGATCTTCCTTGAATTGACGATCCATACTCGATGATAGGTTGTGGTCACGGAGGTAAATACAAAAGATGATATTGGTTTTAAGGGTGGATATCCGGTGAGGTTTGTGAAATCTCCGATGTGGGAATACACAATGCACGGATAGAAAAGCTAGCAAAAAGATAGATACGCAAAAATGGGATGACCAGCTTCTTAGTCTCGGGCCGGAGAAATCAAGGCCTCGAAATAACTCACCTAAGAATAATTCTTGTATACCAAGATTTATGCAATATATATATATATATATATATATATATATATATAAACGCTATTCCATACCCGAGGCCCCCACCGACCGAGGGCTTCCCACCCGCGCCTAGCGTCTCCGTCCGTTTTTTCTACATTCGGTTTTTTTCACGTTTAGTTTTTCCAGCGTACGGTTTTTTCTACAAACCCCGTCGGTTTTTCCTACGAGCCTCGGTCCGCTAGAAATTTTTATTTTTCCACCTGCCGCATTCTTTTTCGGAAGGACGGAGACGGAGGTAATCAACTCTTTCGGCTCGAGTCGTGCTAATTAATTTGAGCTGCTTTAAATGGAAGGGATGACTAAACCTAGAAATCTTTGCCAACTTTTTTTTCACTATTTAGAACTGCACAAATTAAACATTTCGTTTGCAAAAACAGTAAATTTCCAAGTTACTTCCTGACAACAAGCCATGTATTTGTTTGCAAATACTATACTGGACCCAATTAAACCCTGGATCAATATAATCAAACTCCACCTAGAAAAATTGCTATTGTATAACAATAAGATCACTGTCTAGCGATCGTTACAAGTAGCAGAAAGAACCAGCAGGCAGCACTAGCAAACTATAAACTATGCAGAATTTCCAAACATGTGGTTCCTTCGTAGTTGAGGTTTCAAACGCCTTGGGCCTGCGACTAGTTCTTTTTGTTATCGGAAACAACAAATAAATGAACCAGATGCAGAATACATGATGAACTGACAGATTAGACCAAGGATACCTGGAATTCTCTAGCTGCTTTGAGGGCATAATCCCTTCTCCCTCCCTGCAACAATGGTAAGCACTCATGTTGACGCAATTGAGAATACACAATGAACTGACAGTGCCTCAGTTAGTTGTGTTTGGCACTCTATGCTGCTGCTTGTTCCGAATTCTTCAGCAGTCACTTCCTTTAGACCCCTCACCTGCAGAACAATGTTGATCAACAAAGAAGGCGTGTGGTTATATAAGAAATTGACCAGTCAAAGGTGCAGATGAAATGAGGCATGTTGATACGATAAAATTTTATTATAGCGAACCATAAGAAATTGAGTTTTAGAAGATTTGGAAATGACTAGCAAATTTTCCTAGTCGGAAATAGTGTCATGTTGTCAATGTAAAAATCAGTTTCAGGATTGTCCCGAGTTCTACCGAATATGTGATCTTCAGTAAGCTAGCTTACTTTCTATGATCCTCAATCCCTTGCAGCAGATACTCCAACTAAATGCAATAGACATGAACAAATAAAAGAAAGGGTGAAAAACAGCTATAGTAAAACAACAAAACTCTTCCACCAGCAGCCAGCATTACGCATGTGCCCATACAAAACCTGAAACAAATATTTAAAATTTTGAAGCATTGGTGCCAGCTATGTGCATGAGGTCATAGGTTACACACGTTGATATACCACACTAACCAGTAAAAACTATGGCAAGCATCACATGTATAAGGCTTCCACACCAGGTCAGCTGTTATACCAAGATAAGATTGTATCCTATCAGGATATATTGTATATGGTAGCTCGAAAATAGGAGTAGATCCATATGGAAAAAGAACCTTAGGTCAAGGTAGATAAAAACCATCTATGTTATTAGTGTGATTTCAAGTGAGCCAAAATAGCAGTTTTAATCATCTTTTATAGTCTCTGAATTGAATGCAAATAGAAAGCAAACTCTGGTATTTTGAAAAAAAGGTAAAAAGTACAAGTGTATATAAATTTTGAAGAACAAAGATAGTAATAGTACAAGAGTATATACTGAAAAATCAATTGCATACTAGTCATAATCAAAGTACTTGAAAGGGAAAATAATAGTATGTGGGTTGAAGACAGCACGATGACATTATGGAAGAGCATAACCACTATCAATTAATAATGATTGGTTCAGTACGAAAACGACAGCTAAAATGTAACCTATTGGCCTAAAGTATGTCATAACAAGCCCCAGACAAAATATTTCCTCAAGATTCTATAGCTAATAGAAAATTTAAAATTCTCAGCTGATATCAAAATGCATGTCATCCATGGCACTAAACCTTTTTTTAACTATATATGCAATTCTACTACTCTGAAACCTGCAAACTGCAACATACATGCTTACCACTAAATTCAGTACGCTTTTTTGCAGTACAAGACATGATTCCATTCCAATCAGCCAATATAAGAAGTAATAACTCTGTGTACCGTAATTTCTAGACTGATATATGCCAAGATGAATTCAACTAACAAAAAGGGAAGCGTTGTTTATAAAGATCCTAAATCCAATCAGATCCAACCCAACAAGTGAGAAAAATTAAGAGAAGACAAATCAAGTTGTCCCAATTAGTATTGGGCGCATCCAAATAAACACAAGAGACTATTCCATTAGCACATGGCTGCTGCCTACAAGCTGGGCAAAAATCTCGAACTCTAGAGCCGGATGAGATCCGGCGTAAAGAGCTAACGAGATTTGCGGATCCAAGGAAATAGCTAGAGAGGGAAAGAGAGCGGACCGGCTTCGAACAACGACGGGAGAGGGAATCGCGGGCGGCTAAATCATGTAGATCCGGCTGATGGAGTCAAGATGGAGGAGCCGGAGGTCGGCCGCGACGAACCGAATGAGCGTTCTTGTCCCGACCCGAGCCGGAGAAGGCGCGGGCCGATGGCGAGGAGCTGTCCAAAGACCAAACGTAAACTAACCGAATATGAATTCATTTTCGAAACACATGGGCATTTTCTTCGGAGCAGGCAAAAACATTGGAACATCAAAATGATATCATCACCAAATTTAATAGTTGTTTACTACAAAGTTAAGCGCGTCTTTGCCCGAGGAACAATCACCAAACCATATAGTAACCAATCAACAAGAGAAGGATGTTCACCTCACATACCTACTTGCGAGCTTCCCATAGAATACGTATTTTGCAAATATTTTTGTTATCAAATGAGCGACCACGGCTTCGGAAATACAAATTTAACAAATATATCAAACAAAAACTCTAGATGCATTCGAGTTCATTGGTTATTGGTTACGATAATAAAGAATTTAAGATTGGACAAGCAAAATTTATTGCGACAATTACGGGTAAGAAAGCAACTTTAAACACCTTGAATAGGAGCTAACAACAATGAAACCTAGCAAGCAAAATTATACATGAGCGGCTAGGAGGCCATACCACGAGAAGATGATTCGGTCACAACGGATGCACCAAGAGACATCGCTAACCATCATGCACCGGCGGTAGGGACGGCGCCCTAGAGCACCACCGGCGGCAACATCACGGGCGTCGGAGCTCCGCCGATTCTTGGAGCATGACAATTGACTGGAGCGGGCCGTGGACACCGTAACACCATCGGCTCGATTGGATCGATCTTGCCTCTTACTCGAGTCCGCCCGATTCATTCTTGCACGAGACTTGGGGACGGTTAGTTCTTCGGGGTTGAGTGATTGGTGGACGAAGTTTTCGGCGATTGTGGAGTCTTGCCAGTGGGCCTGGAGCAAATGACCGCCGGATGTTGCCGCCACCCGATAATACACCGGCATGTTGTATAGCGCATGGAAGTCTAGCATTCATATGGAAATAAGTTATAAGACATGCTAGCTCTACTCTAGCCAATTAGGCTCACCTCCGTCTCAATTATTGCTAAAATTAAAAAGAAGTGTAAAGTTCGGGAATAATCTACAATGTTATAAAAGGAGATCAAACCGCATATAATGTCAAAAGGAATAATTTCCAACATCTCTAAAGCTAGTTCGGTAAATGAAATGTATGATTCTTCTTATGAGATAATCCTAAAATAATTAATTGCATGGCTACGGGATAAGCAACACAAACCGGGGAAATTATGAATATATAGAAAAATCATGTGGAGAGTAAAAGAAGGATGCGGTGCTTCATCTCGGCGTGTTGTTGTGATTTCTCTAGCACACTTATTTTAATTAGCCTTTCTAATTTAGAATTAGAAAATGTACTACGTATTTAACAATCCCGAAAACACATGTATAGAGATCGATTATCTCACCCGAATCCATCGAGCATCCCATCATGGTCCGAACCATCACACAATCCGAAAGGCCGAGAATGGAGCCGAGTAGCTCAAGAAGGTGGGTCTGCCGGCGGATACAAAGAGTCTTGAGGTAGGCGAAGGACACGAAGCCATTGCCGAAACCGCATCGGGAACCTCGTCCATGACCCTAGCTTGTGCTCCTCCGGTTCCTCTTTCGTCGGGGAATCTCGTCCTCCCAAACCTGCCGATGCAAGTGTCCAACACCCCAATTAGCCGCCGCTACCCTCTTGCAAGTTGTGGTTGTTGTGACTAAAAATCGAGAAAATATGAGAAATTAAGCCTTGTAATACAAGATCTAATCCCCAACAAAAAAAAACATGAAACCTCATCCTCTCGTTGCTCGCATCTAATTGGGTGAGGGTTGGAGGACGACTTGCCGACGAGTCCGGATTAGAACCACAATTAAGTGGAGGGCCGCGCCGGCGGCGGCGTTGCCCGGAAAATCGGCGGCCTCCAAGGTTGTTGCGGCATCGACGGGCGGGAAGCCGGCGAGGGCGGCGGTGAAGCCCCGTCCGCACGGAGGTTGGGCAACGGTGCGGCGTCGGTTGCGCCGGCGATAACGCGTCGGGGCTGCGCGCGCGTCCACGGTAAGGGGAGGCGGCGGACTCGAAACTAGTGAAACCGCATATGGCGGCGGACCCACGATCCGTTCCCAACGTGGTGGGATAAAGGCGCTAGAAAACGAGAAAAAAATCGGGATAGGGGCGAGGCACGGGGCGAGCCGCGCCAAGCTCGGGTGCGGCGCGCGCGTGGATGGTGACTGCGGTATGGAATAGGGTATAGAATATAAATACCACCTGTGTGTATATATATATATAGTTTTGCTATAGTGCACACGGGTGCATTCCGTATAGAGAATGCACCGATCCTTGTTGCAACTAGGTTTTGTCCGGTTACCGGGGCTCATTCCGGTTGCAATTTATTCACGTCGGGTTGCAATTTATTCACGTCGGGTTGCAATTAGGAGTCTAGTTGCAATTGGTTCGTGTCCAATTGCAACGAGTCGATTCGTTGTAATTAGTTCCGTCAAGTTGCAATTAGTATAGTGTCACGGTTGCAATCGATTAGTCTATTTGTTGCAATTGGTTTGCGCCTAGTTGCGGCTCGGCCGGGTTTAGTTGCAATTGGTTCGCGTTGAGTTGCAATTGGTCCGTCACGTTGCAATTGGTTCGCGTCGAGTTGCAATTTGTCCGTCGAGTTGCAATTGGTTCAGCTACGAAGTTGCAACCGCGGGGTCCGTGCATTTGCTATACGGAATGCACCCGGGTGCATTTAGTATCACCCTATATATATATTTTTTAACACAAATCATCTTTAACTCATCCAAAATTGAGAGCATGAAAATAACACTATGGGTCTTATTTTTATCATAACCTCCACGAAAGATTAAGCTAGCATTTAATTAATTTCAGATTCATATTAAAGAGAGCATTATCTTAATCATGCATAAAACAAGTACAAAAGTTGAGCAAAGTGGCAATTTTTCATCATATATTATCATGGCATCAACTTAATATTTTTACCAAAGGTTGATCAAGGTGGGAAACTTTATTCATGGTGATCTTAAACTAACTCTACTATTATCACACATGCTGAAAATAAATAAAAACAGAAAATGTTACACATATATAAACTTGCACAAAAGCTGAAAATAAATAAAAGGAAAAGGAGAAAATCAAACCGGTTTTGAAAGCATTGTTATTTTCTTCTCTTCCTCCTTCTTCCTTTATTTTCCGGTGGTTGATATTGATGATCCGGCGCGTTATATCCTTGCTTGTATTGTGATTGTGCCGGTCCTCCTTTAAATTGCTCAAATGGTGAAGGCGACCAATTTTATAGGCGATGTTTGCGGTACCTTCTTCTGGCATTTATTAGATGGAGCACCATGAAAACTTCGTAAGGAACATGTATGGTGTAGGATGTGGTGGCGTGGCTGCCCCACTCCCCACGCTTGCATTTGACATACTTCCTTCATGTGGTGGAGGCATTGACATTCCCCCATAAGGTGGTGCCACGTCTTCCTCCATGCTTTGGGGAGACTCGGAACCGAGTGCCTCCTCGAAGAGCTCGATGATGGCGCCTTTGATGATCGTGTCTTCTTGGTGAAGAAATTGGTGGCCATCTTCCATATTGTTGTTGCACTAACTCACAACGAGTACACGGGGGGTTGCTTGCCGGTGGGAAAAACACACAAGAGAAGTATATGGAGCGATGGAAATTATGGTGAATTTTCTTTATTATTATTGTTGGAGGGTGGTGAGTGAGGTGCACAAGTTAGGATGGATATTAGCCCCATAGGGTTTATGGATTCTTGAACATGCAACCGCGTATTAAGGTGAAGCTAAACTAACTTATTGAGTACATAAGGCCACTTTAGCTAAACCTACAAAAGATATGTTGATGGGATGTACGGGAGCAGCGGATCCCATACTCCCATTAAGCATGGTAGCTAGCCTTAGGCATCAAAGCATTATCAACATGAATGAAAAAGGTTCGGCATTAACATGACAAGATCATACAACACCATGGAACTCAAATTTTTCTAGGTTGTTTATGAAACTTATGGGCTATGAACTCAAGAACACAAATTAATAAATGCATAAATTACTTACCTAGCGAAGGGGGGCACCGGGGACTTGATCTATCTCCGAGATGCTTCTTGCTCCCTTCTTTCCTTGTGTCCACGTGATCCTCGAGATTCCATTGTCCGAGCCATTCACAACCCACCTTTGCTTGTGTGATTAATCTTCCACCTCCATTGTTTTTCTTTGTCTCTTGTTCCCTTGCCTTTTGTGCTTCCACCAATTTTTTACAAAACAAAGCCCTTACTTCCCCATGCTTGTCCTTTGCACGCGCCCAAGATGCCAAATGATGGACACGTGATGCATCATAGGGCACTATATGTTAATCAAGCTCAAAAACCTCTCTTAATCATATTTAGATGCTAATCACTCCTCTAATTTTGAAACTTTAAGAATTAACTCAACGCTAGATATGAGTTCAAATATATCATTGGAGGAGCTTTTAGGCATCAAAAAAATGATTACAAAATTTATTTTGGTTGCACCGGGATCGATTGCTTTCATTAATCGATAGCAAGTTCCTCCGGCATGACCGTGGGGGCATAGGTTTAGGTTTTAATTTTGGCCAAACATGAGATAGAAGTTTTGAATAAAAAAAGTCAATGGGGCTTAGAAAAATTCTAAATCTAGAGAAACTAATGGATGTCAAGTTGAATGAAACCAAAAATCAAATTGCTTAGGTTCATGCGAGTCCTACCATGCATCAAAGATTAAAAACATTAAAGAACATAGCAAGGCTCTACCCGCGTGCTTTTATCATGTAAAACAAACCAACCTTAACACCATGGAGAGGATGAAAGGTTGGGGTAGGTGCTAAACTTTGGTACTAGTTTCTCTAAAAGATGCAAACAAAACATGGGATGGCTCAAGTCTTTGGTTTATGATCAATATAAAATTCAAGTGAAATGACCGAGCAATTATAATGTCTCTTAAAGATATTCAACCACATAGAAATTTATAATGTGTAATGCGTAGAGAATTCTAAGACCAACTTACTAGAAAAACTTGAAAATTTTCTTCGGGATGCCCTCCCGGTAGCTTGACTCTTCAACAGGTTGTCCTCCCGGTAGCTTATTCTTGACTTGATGAACGGGTTGCCTCCCGCAAAGCGCTTCGTTTATAGTCTATAGCTAGACTTCTTCTCTTTTCTCCGGATCAACGCTCTTTGTGGGTGTTGCAATCTTGGGGGCCCCACTTCTCCACCATCCTTGGCTTTAGTGTAGATTTATTCTTCGGCTTAGTCATTTTTTTCTCTTCACGGGTGAGCGTTGATTCTTGGTATTGACGGATGCAACACCTTTTGTGTCTTCTTTCCTTCATTCTCCCTTGACTCCTCCCTTCCGATGTGATGATGAGGTAGAATGTATTTAACATGAATCATGTTGCATACCTTCAATCATGGTTGACTTGAATGGACTCTTCACGCCATCGATGTTGAACTTGATCTCCCCTTTGCCGATGTTGGTTGCTCCGACAATCTTGAGGAACAATCTCCCTAGGATGAGTGGCGATGAGGTTGATCTCCTCTTGATCTTGGAGGTGGAGTTTCTTTTGGAGATTCCAACTCTCTTCGGCCTCCGCTTTTAGATCTTGTGTTGCACGTCACCTCTGCCTGCAAAATTTTTCTAGACCATCCACAAAATATATATTTTTTTGTTGGAGATGTAGTCGTCCATCTCCGGTTAGGAACTAAAAGAAAACTAGGGTTTAGCAACACCCTAGATTGTTTTTTTTGTTTTGAGGATGATCAAAATTAAGAGATGCAAAAAGAAAAATCAAGAGAAAAACTGAAAATATTCACAAACGCAAACTAGATTGAATCTTGATTACTTGTTCCCCGGCAACAGCACCAGAAAAAGGGGCTTGTTGACAGTATATATTCGTATCAAAGTTCGTTTGGACTGGCAAGCGGACAAGTCCACCATCGTAGCCAAGGGACCCTTCTTCCCTTAAGTGTGAACCCAAGGTATCGAATCCGTGGAACAATGTGTAACGCAAGATACAATCTAATAAGCGGAAAACACTTTGATCTTGAACGGGGTTTTGCATCTAATCTAAGGAAACACCGAGAAAACCAATCTAATCTAAGAAACATCGGAGGTAGCAAGACATAGAGAGGGATAGGTAAAACCAATCTAGAGAGATTGGATCGAGCACTTGTTGAAGTTCTCAATATAGATGAACAAAGCAACTCGAATCTCATAAAAAGCCTCTTTAAATCGTGGCTTCCGTTCCAACTTCGGAGACGCCCGCCTTTTGGAGCCATCGTTCGTCACAACGCACCCCTATTCATTCGGGTTAGCCTAGGGCGAGTCCAAAGGACAAGATGAAAACGCTCGATAGGTCGGGTATGCACCTCTAGCCACCATGGCCGCAAGAACATCCTATGCAATCTATCCGGAATAGATTGGAGAAGAAGAAAACCCAAGCGAAGACAAAGTCGTAGTGAAAGCACTTGATCGCTAGAAATCGGATTCAAACTTGCAAATTCAACATGAGAGTATCATACATGGACAAGATCACCACCGGGATCCTACCTCGACCTTGATCCTAGCTCGGGAACTCCGACGTGGTCTTCCATGCAAGGTTCCCACGTCGGCTAGGGGAACCCTAGTCAACCATCTCGACCCTCTCCTCTTCGGAACGGTGTCCCTCCCTTCTCTTGCTCCTCGGCGGCGGATGACGAATGTAATTCTTCGTGGCTCTTAGCCGAGGGGCTATAAATAGCTCGAGAGGCGACTAGGTCAAAGGGGGCACCGAACCGAGCCCGGAATGGGGCGGGCCGGTCGGCCCGGGGCAGACGGCCCGAGCCGTTTCGGCCGGTTCGGCCCGGTTTCTTCCCCGGTTGCTTCTCGCGTGATTCCTTATTTGTGTGCACTTGCATGTGGGCCTTTGACGTCGTTTTATTCACGGTTAAGGCTTGAATCTTTCCATTCAAGCTTCGCCGTTTCTCCGGTTGAGTCCCCGAAGATTTGCATGTTGACGCTTCGGTCCTCGGGTCATTCGGAGTCATGTTCATTACGTGTCTTGACTCTTGTCGGGCTTCATGATCTTCTTCTAAAGTGCATGATGAACTTATCCCGAAAGTCTCCTCTTTAGCGTAGATTTCTCGCGTAAACAATAAACCCCAAAATCGACATGCAAGAGTGAACTTGTTATATACGGAGGGTTAGTTCCGGTGGTTAGAATAATAAATCAATGCCAACATTAAAGGTTAACTCATGGCTAGGTTGACGGAAATTCACCGTCAACAAATGATGAATGAAACATGACTAAATGAAACCTGGACCTCCCCATTCAATCACGTGAGTCATGTCACGGTATCGGTGTGACTCGTTCGTGAGTCACGCTAGCGTATCCGGCATGACTCGCTCCGTCACATCGCTTGCGACTTTTTATAATCCCACTGTGTACATTAGTCACGCCACTTAATGTGACGTGACTCTACTATTTGTCATGCCATGGAGTTTGTCGCGACCAAAAGGAATAGTTCTTGTAAATATGTTTGAAGGAGTTATTTTAAAATTTTTAGTTTAAAAAAGGTTAAAATATAAAAAACTTTCCAACCGGGGAGGCGCACCTCAAAGTCGGTTAGGTGCATCCTTCCGTGAAGAGAAGTACCCGACCGAATAGATGTCGCGCGGACGCCATCATCCTCCCCTTCTCCGTCATCGAGTTCGCACATGATGGACGGAGCGGTAACCATGTCACAAGCGGGTGCATCATCTACCACCGGCGGAGCCGTGCCGTGCCTAAGGCCGGTCGCACCGGGTACGCCACACCGAACCCTACGGCGTCTTTGCCGGTACGCATTTGCGGTTTTCACGCCACACCGCATGCGCTACGAGCCACGGGAAGTCCCATTCCCATCCCACATCCCCCAAATCCGGCGCGATGCGGGACGTGTGCTACGCCCCGCCGGTCCCACCTATCGCCCGTGGTTGCCGTCGCGCCATCGCGAGAGGAGGGAGAGGAAGCCGGCGAGAGAGAGAGAGAGAGGAAGATGGCGCGACGATGTCGATGGCGAGGAGCGTACGGAGTGAGACCGACGGTGGCCGCCGCGGAGAGAGAGGGGAGGAGTCGCCGCCGTCGGGATCGGCCCGAGCTCGAGCCGCTACGCGCGCGACGATGGGGACGACGGTCGCCGGTCCTTGAGCAAGATCCCGGTGCCACCGCGCTCGCGAAACGATGCGCCACCGCACTCCGCGTGCTCGAGCCGCCGCCGTACGGGGGCGCCGTCGGCCGGTGGGAGGGAGGAGGAGCTCCGTGAGGTGCAGATGTGCGGAACCGCGCCGCCACCGTGTCAATCCAGTCTTGGATCCGGCGGACCCACCATCGATTGGAGGGAGGACGAGCTCCGCACGGTGGAGATGGCCGGAGCTCCGCGGCGGGTGTGGGGAGGGAGCAGGGGGCATGGAGGGCGGCGGGTGTGGGGAGGGAGCGAGGGGACGGGGAAGGTGCGCGGGGGAGGGCGGAGGCACGGCTCGCCGCCGCCGCGCGAGCTCCGCCGGCCGCCGCCGGTGGGGAGGGGAGGGAAGCGGGCGACGGGGCGAGCGAGAACCACCGGTGGGGAGGAGGCGTCGGGGGTAGGTGGAGATAGAATGGAGAGAGAAGGGGAGATGGAGGGAGATAATGAGTATGACTCATAGGGCCTGCAGGTGTTGGTTGGTATGGAGTAGGAGATTTAGTGGATTGACGGGTGCGGGGAAATTGATACTATATCGCAAAATCTTGATGACCGGACAAAATATTCTGTTTTAGGGGATGCGTTTGGAGTATGACGAGTGCGACCAGCCTAAGTTGAGGCACCCCCACCCCCACCCCCACCACACCCTCAAAAAATGTAGTCGGCTGTTGCAGTTTCAAGCGTCTGACGAGAGCAGCAACTTTAGCCCCAACGGACTGAATATGCAGTAGCAGTTTCAGCTCATGCAATCCATTTAGGTCCTGTTTAGGAGCACTCCACTTCCAAAATAATAACAACCCACCACTCCACTCCAACTTTTTATTTTGTTTGGGTATTCTTTAGCTCCACTCCACTTTTTATTTTGTTTGGGTATTCTTTAGCTCCACTCCACCCATATGAAATAAGCTGGAAAATGACCGAGACGCCTGTCCGCTGCCGTCGGTGAGGGGAACCAGACTTCCCACCCCGGCCACACGCGGTGCGGCGCCATGTCGGAGTGGCTGGCAGAGCGACTCCTGGAGAAGGGCCAGATGTTGATGTTGATGAGCTCGACGTTCACACTGATGTTGCTGACGCGGTGCTCCACCTTCTTGCGGTCCTTGGCCTTGCTTCCACCCGCCTTGTAGATGTCCTTCCACTTGGACATGACCGCCGGGAGGTCTGGCGTCAACGTGATGCCGGACTCCGCGAGCAGCGGCTGCGCGGCGGCCTCATCCCCTTCTGCTCCCGCCTCTGGCACCGGGAGCTCGGTGGAATCCACCGCGTCCTTGGCGTCCTCCGCAGTGCCGTCGGCATCGCCTTCTTCAGGTTCAGGGACAGCACGGTCGCCGTCAAGTGCGGCCGCCTGGAGCGTGTGGAGTGGGAACACGACACCACCGGGAAGAGCTCGACGGCGGTGAGCAGGGTCGGGGACGGGTTCCTGCCCACCATCCGGAACTCGAATTCCGGCCACGCACCCCTCCACGGAGCACACCAGCACCACCGCATGTTGCACCTGCCTCGAGCGTGCCCGCTTGGACGGTGCGGACGATGACGGCCGCTGCTGCGGTGGCACAGGTGGGGATGACAACGAAGCTGCCGCCGTCGCAATGGTGGTCGTGGTCACTGCCCTCGAGCTCGTCAGCCCGCCCAGCATGAGGCCTTGAGGTCCAGCGCGCCTCCACCAGCACTGATGATGACCCCGCTATTGGGGCCGACCACCGTGCCGAGGTCCCATGCGGGGAGCATCTTGGTGTCACAGTCCATGGAAAGACGAGAAGCAGGACAGTGCGATGTGTTCCTACTACCTCAAGATCTTCTCTTCCTTGTGTATTATTGGTGGCGTAGCTGGTTGAAGTGAAATGGCAGGTGTAGTCTGCGTGCACTGAATGAAGCACAACAACCTTCACAGACTCCGAGTGGGGCTCCGGCCACGCTGACCCGTCCGCGTTCGCTCCCTCGACGCTCGACACGGGCCAATGGTGGGGGGATGGCAACGACCTTCTGGATCGACGCCGCTATCCGGAGGAGGAGGGGGAAGCGCCTCCACGGCATCCGCCATTGCTACCGCCCACCGCGACGAGAGCAACGGAACGCCCCACAGGCCAACTGCAGCAGCTTACGTGGGCGGCAACCGGACGCGACGACCTGGATCCGTGAGCCACTCGATGGAGGCGGGCTGTGGGCAGGCAGCGGCGGCAGAGGTAGTTGGAAGCGGCAATGGGAAGTGGATGGATTCTCAG
Source organism: Cenchrus americanus (assembly GCA_947561735.1). Taxonomy (NCBI): domain Eukaryota; kingdom Viridiplantae; phylum Streptophyta; class Magnoliopsida; order Poales; family Poaceae; genus Cenchrus; species Cenchrus americanus. Next base: position 21,510,514 of record OX387241.1, on the reverse strand, counting down.
TTTAGCAGGATGCCATGGGCAGCAAGCATTGCAGGGGGCAGCAAGCGAGAGGCTGGCAGCGCGCAGGTGAGAAGAGAGGTGTGTGAAGAGAGGCGTCGACTGGGCCTGTTGTCTTTTTCTTTTTTTCCCAAAAGGTTTGCGAATGTGTGGAACCGGTGGCATGGTGGGTAATTTTCTCCCAACTCCACCAACTTCAAGAATTGGTGGAGCACCTCTTGAGGAGCTCTGAAAAAAGTTGGAGTGATGCTAGTTTATGATGGAGTGGAGTGGAGTGGAGTGGAGCTAGTTGAGGTGTTTGGGTGTTTTTTATGAAGTAGAGCTAAATTTGGTGGAGCAGAGTACTCCCAAATGGTCCCTTAGAATCAACTGTGGAGCTGCTAGTAGATACACAATTTCGTATGGTTTTTTAGTACAGAAAACGCTGATGCTGGGGCAAAACTATAGCCACTGTAGCAATAGGTCACTCCTTATGTTGAAATCCTACTCCAATAGTCCGGAACCTACTCTGCCACTGGCTGGCTGGGCTTGTTTTCTATGCGAATCCTAGTTGGAGAGGGCTCTCTATTTTGTCTTCCATCGAGACCCCACGCCATCTCCGTCAATTTCTGATCCGACGACGCGGTGGCAAAGCGAATTGATCCAGCTTCTGGATGCGGTGTGTTTACATTAGGGGGCCCACTCATCAGCCTGAAATGTGTGCGGCGTCCTCTCATTTCATTCGAATTTTGGGAGCTGTGCAAAGAGAGAGAAAGTAGATCTAGGGGTTTCCACCGACGAGGGAGATGAGGGAGGCGACTCGTCCACTGCTCGCCCTGCGAGCCATCCCGCACGACGAGAGAGGTGAAGCGGCGGCGGCGGCTGCGGCGGGGAGCGTGAGGTTTTGGAGAGGAGGCCAGGCTAGTTGACCTCTAGCACGAGCTTTTTCTGAGGCAGAGGGAGGTGAGGGAGAGTGCCAACGAGTTCATACAAAGGCGTTTCGGCGGTGACCGGCAGATCTCGAGAGGCGGCGGCGGCCGGGAGTTGTCGAGAGGTGGCGAACCACCGGGAGATCTTGATAGGCGTCCATGGATTCAACGTCTAGCGGGAGGTTCTGATGGAGGAGGAAGGCGATTTTCGGTGGGATTCAAGTTTGATACTCAAGGCAGCGGCAGCTCCGGCCGCTACCGGAGTGATAGAGGTGACACCGGCGGTGGTGAAGGCGGCCCGACGGTTCGAGGGTCGCGGCATCAGCGTCTTGGAGCACCTGCGCCACCACACTCAAGACGGCAGCGCCTTCCTGCGACCTCATCGACCTTTCCTCTTCAGAACCGACGGCACATTTGACTACTAGTGTCCTGAAGGTCCTGGATCTACGGAGTTCATAATTTGTTCTTTTGATCCGGCATCACAGTGGACCTCATATCAGGCATCAATCGAGGTAAATGCCTTCATCCCAAGTTATTTCATTCGGTTCCTCACAAGGTTCATGCCAATTTTAGGGCGGATTTGTATAGTAGTGATGTTTTTATGTTGTCATTGCATGCTGTCTACTAGGGTTCTCTTTGTATATTTTTTGCTTTGCTATTTTGACATTGATTGATTGAAGAATTAAGAAACAAGGCAAAGTTATTGCAGTAGCTAGTGATGATGATTGTGTATTGTTCTTTTTGTTTATGCCTGTGTTGATGAATCATCCTCTGTTCTATATTTTTTATGCCTGTGTTGATGATTCTGTGTTGTTCCTTTATGCCTGCGTTGACACCGTTCGTTTGTTGTTAGCTTCAATCTTGATCGATGCATTTTGCTGTTTTTGATCTTTGTAATGTTGTGGTGATGATCCTATATATTTTTTCTGCTATATTGTTAATACTCCATGCGAGGGGGGAATTGTTCTGGGGAAGGGAAGATCAAGAGTTTGGGGTTTTGAGATTCCAATCCCAAAGTTGAGATGGAAAGTGATCGGTTGGGGAAGGGAGGAAGAGATGGCTAGGAAATGCTTAAAAGCCTGTTGGATAGGCAAGCAGGGGTTCAGAGATCAAGTTTGCCATGGTTGATTTGGGCAACAGAGAGGGCCTGGCTGGCCGACAGGAGTTGCTGGCTCGTTGTTTGTCCGCATCGTTTGGCAGTTGCGAAAAAGCAAGGGGGGCTTTCCATTTCTGTTGCCAATGGCAATGGGAAAAGAATGGCAATATTATAGTCTTTTTTATTTTTGTTTGGTGGTATCTCATTCTACTATTTTCATAAGTTGTATATAGGTCACTAGCATTTTTATACTAGAAGTGACTTAGCACGTGTGGCATCTAATTAGAAGTAATTGGTTTTGGAGTTATATTTCATAGAAAGTAACTTACCCTATATGCAATATCATAAGAAGTAGTTGATTATGTATCTATATTACATATAAAGTAACTGATTATGTAGCTATATTTCAGAGCTATATTATATCTTATTAATCTGATGCACTCCAATTTTTTGATGATGTTCATTCATGTATCATATTCAGTTGATAGGTTAATCAACTAAGCACCATAAATGCTGATTGGTATACATTATCGTGCATTATAGGGATTATATGGCTATGACTAATCAAACTGAATTTTATGGAATTATTTTTTTCTTAACTCGGGGCTTTTGATATTATAGTGTCTTTCAAACCATCATCACTTTTTTCAGGGTTATAAATTTGTCAGCAATTGTTTAATATGTTACAGTAAACTTTGATTTCTTGTTAACGAACATTACCAATATCTGTATATTTTTTATTATCTGAAAATCTGTCATATGTGTAGACATTAAATTCTTAAATTGAGTAGCCTAAATAAAGTTTGTACACAGGAATCAGTCTCGACATGAATGTACATTAGGTTGCATGTCAGTCATAAGAAGTAACTATTTCAGTTTTTTTACAAAACAAAATGTAACTACTTGCTACTTACATAAAATTGAAGTAACTAATTATTCTTTTCATTAAGTTAAACGTATCTACTTCCCCATTTTTCAGATGCATATAAAGTAACTGATTATGTTCAACTACTCTTTTTTCTATTATATATTCCTATACCAACTGATTATGTTTTATCATCTTGTTGCATACACACATGACTGCACAAGTCATTGTTTCGAGAAGCTGGCGGAAAAGGAGCTTGGTAGAGGGGGTCAAGTGGGGGCTTGAGGATCTGGTGGCAGAGGAGGCAGCGAGGAGAGGCATTTTTTGCACACTCCAAGGTGATTCGTGTTTTTTTGTTGTTGTTTACTTTGATTTTTTCACACTCAATGAAATATGGAGTGTCAGCTTGAAGATGTAACGTGCTTTTATATGCTTTTTTACTGCTTGAACATGTAACTACTTATCAGTTTGAACATGAATGCACCCTAGATTTCATCTGAACCATAAGAAGTAACTAATTTGTTTCTTTTTATAGAATAGAATGTTACTAAACGCATAATCACTTCAATAGGAAGTAACTTTTCTTAATGTGTATGATATTTTTTAAAGTAACTAGTCACTAATTGACATGAGATAAGAAGAAACATGTCAGATCATAAGTAGTTTAGCCAGCTAAATCTTTTTTAACTATGTCTATTACATACAGCCTAACACATTTTTGCTTGGTATCTAAATGGGTTGGGGGCTTAAACGTTTTCATTCTAACCTATTTGGCCTAGTGATAGTTCCAACCATGTAAGCATAGCCGACAAAAATCCACCAGAGTGGATTGGGCAGAGCGATCTTTTCCATATCGCTTGTAACCCCGGTGTGGTGGCACTACATGGTTGACTCTATCATTAGGCCAAAGGTTGTAGTTTTTTGTTTGATCTCATAGTTTTTCTTTTTTGTCTCTGTGTATATAATCCTTTACTAACTGATTATGTTCTATTATCTTTTTGTTGCATACACACATGACCGTACAAGTCATCGCTGCCTGTACCTAGCAGAGGAGGGAGCGAGGAGAGGATTTTTTCGCACACTTCTCAGGTGATTCATGCTTTTTTTGTTATTTTTTTACATCTCATTTTTTTACTAGTATACAAACACTATGAACCCTTTTTTATGTCACACAGGTAACTTAATCTTGAAATTAAACATGCAGTAAGTAACTATTAATAATTGGAGTTATACAGTAAGTAATTCTTTTTTTAGGTCACTTTTAAGATTTTTTTAGGACCTACATTACTTTCATAACCTGTCTTTTATAGATTCTTACACATTGCCACATTGAATCTGAAGTTTAATATATAGATCTGGTCTATCAGTTGTAAATTTATTCAGCAAAAAAGAGTACATGTTATGATATAATCCTCCCAGTTTTTCATGCTGTATGAGCTGCTGTCACTTTAAAACAGAAACATCTGCTTCACAATTTCATTAACTTTGTCCATTTGTCTCTACAGAACAGTAGCAGCTCATAATTTTTTAGCTCATCTTTTATCATAGCAGCCCTCCTCATCTTATATTTGAAGTAACTAGGCATATATTTGAATACACAATAAGTAACAAGCATTAAGTTTGTATAATGTACGTAGTAACTAATTATGGCTGTAAATTTTTTTCTCCAGCGACGATTTACCAATATGAAGTCACCTTCAAAGAAATCTGGTAGAGCTCGTGAGCAATCTGGCAGCAAACACCAGGATTATAAGATGAAGGGCAAGATTGGACCCAATGCTACCAAAATGAAGAAACAAAATGAGGGAACATCTAGAAACATTAATCTCAAGGTTTGTGTTGTGTCTATGACTTATAGCTTTCCTTGTTTTCTGCTAGTCTTTTTTCCACTCTAATTTTGCATTCTACTCTCTTTTTTCTTGTCTCATTTAGGTCCCCCATGACAATAGTGAAGTTGTACGAAGACATGACCGACCATCAGCGACAAATGATTGATGGTGCTGGGTCCGGTGGCCTTCTCAATTGTTCTTGCTCCCAAGTGTTCCCTGATTTGTGCCATTTTCTCTTAGAGTGTTATGATCCAGAAGCTTCAGCATTGGTGTTCCCTGGAAGAGGATTGATACCTGTTACAGAAGCATATGTGCACAGAGTCATGGGTATCCCAATGGGGGCTACAACATTAAAATGCAAGATCGACGCTGAAGCCACATCATTTATGCTTGCTGATTTTGGAGTTTCAAAGGGCAGCCATCCCAAAATCAAACAGTTATCGCGGATGTTGAAGGAAAATAAAAAAGCTGACCAGAAGTACCTTAGGAACTGGACCCTTCTTGCTGCTTATTCCGTCATCACACCTACATTCAACACCAAAGTTATCCCAAGATTGTACCCTACTGTAGTGGATTCTACTACAATTGGAAACAAGAATTGGTGTGAGCTTGTTCTTAGGGTGCTCAATGATTGTCGGAAAGGTGGATGAAGAGTATCTTGGCCCCCTAAGTGGGTTTTGGTGGTTTAATGACACACACTTAAGTAGCTAATGATTTATCTAGTCCATGAGCAGGGATTAAAATTATTTGTGGCATCAAGTGCAGTTCATTGACACTACAAAAAGGAAGTGATTCTACAAAGGGTTCCTAAGAGGCTTTATTTATTTTACACTTTTGAATTTGAGTCCTAGGAATGTCGTACTATCAAGAGGGACAGGAATTGTGTCTTCCAAGAGTCGAACAGGTTCTCTAGTTGCTAAATCAAAACCTATGAGAGACACCTTTGCACCAACACATTCACGGGGATCCTTTCTTGGGTGCTAACCTTGGGAGGCCGGAGTATCCGCGTTTACCCCGGAATCTCCGGACTTCCAGGAGTTTCTGGGTTTGCCCCGGATACTCCGGGTCTTAAAGCCTCAACGGCTATATTCTGGGTGAGAGGGTATAAAAGCCCCCTCCACCCCTTCCTTTACTCCTCTCTCCTGCCATTTCGACTCGAACATCTTCGGACCTCATTTACTCCCACCTTCACTCCCCTTGGTTTTGGTGAGATTTGTTGTGGGGATTTAAGAGGGTTTGAGAGCAAGAGCTTTGAGAGTGCTAGTGAGCTGATTTCCCATCTCTAGAGCACCTTGTTCTTCGCTTGGTTGGCAAAATTCGTGTTTGTTACTCTTGGAGCTTTGAGCTCCTAGCCGGCTAGGCGTTGTCTTGGAGCATACAAAGATTGTGGCTGCCCAAGAAAGTTTGTATCACCCCGACTTTGAGTAAGTAACTCTATCTTGATCTTTGTGGTCGCTAGAGGGAGGAAAGTGACCAAGGTGTAAAGGTCCACCGAGTCCACCCTTTGTGGGTACCTCAACAGAGACGTAGACCTCAAGGTGTGAGGTTGAACTCCGGTAACAAATCCTTCTCGTGTGCTTGTTCTTCTTGTTGTATGCTTGTTTCTCTCTTGAGCACATATCTAGGGTTTGGTGCCGATCTATCTCGTGGTGAGGTTTCTACAAGATTGGAGTGGATAAACGGACTTGTCTCATCTCGGTGCATAACCTATTTTCACATATTTACATTTGAGCAAGTTTAATTTCGTCGAATTTGATTCCCCCCGACAGACGGAATATCCGGACATTTTCCCGGATTCTCGGATTTCCGGAGTATCCGGAAAAATATCCGGAAACTCCGGACTCGAATTTAACAAGCGCGAAAAAGTTGTGATTTTTCGGAGTTCGACTATTCACCCCCCACCCCCTCTAGTCAACATCTTGATCCTTTCAATTGATATCGAGCCAAGTGCTCCACATTTGAAGCTTAACCGCTTGGATGTCGAATCCAAGTGATCAAGCTCCACCTCTCGCCGAAGGTGCTCCCGTCAACAATGTTGTTGGCACACCTCCCGTCCTACCTCAAGGAGACAACACCCATGGCGCAAGCACGAGTCATCAAGCGCATGGACATGGTGATGAGTCCTCCAATAGTGAGGATGAGTTCGATGATGCAAGGTCCAACCGCTCCACTCGATGACCATCAAGGGACTATACTCGAACCTCTTTCGATTACTCTCGCTTATCCTTTAACCGTCCATCGGGTTCTAGCCACATTGGGAAGATACCCCGCTTTGATGGAACCGGCTATTTCAAGTGGAAGAACTCGATGGAGGAGTATTTAATGGCGGTGAATCCCGCACTTTTGACTATTATGAACGGGGGCATTATCTTTCCTAGTGGTGATGCGACGCTAACTCAAGATCAAGCAAAGAAACTATCAAGCCATACGTATCATCAAGAGTTCACTTACGTCCGAAGAATATGACAAGGTGGATGGGTTGAAGTCCGCCAAGAAAGTGTGGGACACATTGTTCATCAACCATGAAGGGACAAAGCAAGTAAGAGAAGGAAGGATTCGAGCCTTGGAAAGTGAGCTCAATAGGTTTGTCATCAAGGATGATGAGTCTCCTCAAGACATGTACAACCGCTTGAACAAGATCATCAACAAGATCAAGTCCCTTGGAAGCATAAGATGGGGAAGAAGAGAAGTGGTTGACAAGATTCTCTCCGCGTATATGGCAAGGGATGTTAAACTCCCAACACTCATAAGGGAGAAGAGAGGCTTCAACAAGTTCACTCCGGCGGATGTGATTGGAAGAATGGAAGAACACCTCATCAACCGTCAAGGAGTCAAAGCTTTCACAAGAAATGTCAAAGATGCATGAACAACTTGAGAAGAACAAGTGAGTGGCCCTCAAGGCATCTAGCAAGGAGAAGAGGTCAAACTCATCAACTTCAAAGACCATGGTCGAGGAAGATAGTGATGAAGATAGTGACATGAACATGACTCCCGAGCAAATGGCTCTCTTTGTGAGGAAGTTCAACAAAATGTTCAAAAAGAGTGGCTTCTTCAACAAGAACAAGGACAAAGACAAGATCAAGATGAAGAGGACTTCCAAGAGACCATGCTTTGGTTGTGGCAAGGAGGGTCATTTCATTGCGGAATGCCCCAATGTAAAAGTAAGGAGAAGAGACACCAACAAGTTTGACAAGAACAAGAAGAAGGAAGTTGGTGAAGCTCATTTGGGTGAAGAATGGGATTCAAATGATGATAGCTCCGACTCCGATGTTGAAGCCGCCTAGCTACCATATCCATCGGAGAACCAATCAACAAGTCATCACTCTTTGGGTGAAGAATGGGATTCAAATGATGATAGCTCCGACTCCAATGTTGAAGCCGGTCTAGCTACCATATCCATCGAAGAACCAATCAACAAGTCATTACTCTTTAAAGATCTCACCGATGATGAAGATGACTTCACCCACACTTGCCTCATGGCTAGGGGCTCCAAGGTAGACACTCCCACCCCGCCCCTAGATGATGATAGTGAAAGTGATTTTGATTTTGAAAAAATAATCACTAGCTTTGGTAAAAAGGCAACTAAGAAAATCATGTTTGTAATGAAAGAAATAGATAATAGAGAAGGGACTCTAGAGGTGCAAGAAGAGCTCTTTAGACTTGAGCGGGAGAAAAGCTAAGGATGCTTGCAAGAAACTTGAGGGTCAAAAGCTTGAACTTCAAAAGAGCTTTGATAGCTTAAAGACAAATCACATAGCATTAGAAGTTCAACTTGACAACCTTAAGAATAATGCTACAACTTCATCTAATGATGCTTCCTCTAACTTTTAAACATCAACAAGCAATGGTTGTACTAGATATTATAAAATTGATATAAATGCTTGTGCTACTAATATTGCCGAGATGAATGCCATGAAGAAAGAAATTGCTAGGTTGTCAAACTCTCATTGATGAAAAGAAGAAAGAACCCAAGAGAGGTGAGTTTGAAAACCACACCAAAGGCTTTGGGTCAAGCTACATGAAGAAGTTTGGCTTTGCGGATGGGAAGGGGCTTGGTAAGAAAGAACAAGGTACAAAAGACCCCATCCCATTAATCAAGAACTACCACACCAAAGGTATGGGAACAAAAAATGTGGTGCACGATATGAAGCAATTGGGTGTCAAGAACTATGACAACCAAGTTAGATACAACACTCCTATCAAGTTCAAGAGCACCCAAGCTACAACACAAGCACCACAATCAAAGCTAAACAAGTTGAGCAAGAAGCCCAAACCATATGCATCACAAGATAGCTTCTATGCCGATTATGTGTTGACTTGGAACCACAAGGGTAAGATGGTAGCCAAGTATGTGGGACCCCGCACAAAAGGGACATTGATCAAAAGGAATGTGTGGATGCCTAAGATTCTTGTGACTAACACTCTAGGACCCAAATCCACTTGGATACCTAAAACACAAGCATAACTTGTTTTGTAGGCATACTCCTCCGGTGGAACAAAATGGGTGATTGATAGTGGATGTACAAATCATATGATCGGGGAGAAGAAAATGTTTACATCTTGTGATATGATTGAAAATCCTACGGAAAGAATTGTCTTTGGAGGCAATGGTGGAGGAACGGTTGTTGGTCTTGTAAAATTGCGATCTCAATCAATCATTCAATTTCCAATGTTTATTTGGTTGAATCTTTGGACTACAACTTGTTGTACGTTTCACAACTTTGTGAGATGTGCTACAATTGTTTGTTCACCAATGAGGGTGTGACCATCCGTAGAAGGGGTGATGATTCCGTTGCCTTTAAGGGTGAACTCAAGGGAAGGCTTTACTTGGTGGATTTTTCATCGGATAAAGCCCAACTTGATACATCCTTATTGGCAAAGTCTAGCTTGAGTTGGCTTTGGCATCGCCGACTAGCTCACGTTGGGATGAATAATCTCAATAAGCTTCTAAAGGGGGGACACATCCTAGTACTAACAAACGTTCATTTTGAGAAAAATAGAATTTATAGTGCTTGTCAAGCCGGAAAGCAAGTTGGTCCCCCTCATCCCACCAAGAATGTAGTCACTACCACAAGGCCATTGGAATTACTTCACATGGATATTTTTGGTCCGGTGGCTTATGTTAGCATTGGTGGGAACAAGTATGGATTTGTCATTGTTGATGATTATTCTCGGTATACTTGGGTATTCTTTATGAAAGACAAGAGCAAAGTTCATGAAATATTCAAGAAGTTTGCCACAAGAGCCCAAAATGAATTTGATATAAAGATCAAGAGAGTAAGAAGTGACAATAGCACCGAGTTCAAGAACACCAACATTGAAGAGTATCTTGATGAAGAAGGCATTGGTCATGAGCTCTCCGTCCCATATACTCGACAACAAAATGGGATAGTGGAGAGTAAGAATAGAACTCTCATTGAAGCCGCTAGAACCATGCTTGATGAGTACAAGACTTCGGATAGTTTTTGGGCGGAAGCAATCAACATGGCTTGTCATGCTATCAACTCGTTTGTATCTTCACAAGCTTTGCCACAAGGCCTCTTATGAGCTCTTAATCGGTAAAAAGCCTAACGTTTCTTACTTTAGAGTTTTTGGTTGTAAGTGCTTCATTCTTAACAAGAAGCCCAAAAGCTCTAAGTTTGCATATAAAGTTGATGAAGCTATCTTTCTTGGTTACGCATCAAACGCTCATGGGTATCGTGTTCTCAACAAAACCACGCTTTGTGTTGAAGTCACGTGTGACTTGACGTTTGATGAATCTAATGGCTCTCAAGAGGAGCAAGTTTATGAATTGTGTGAAGGCAAGGATGTACCTGCTGGAAAGGTTATAAGAAAGATGGCCGTTGGAGAAATCAAGCCTCAAGAAGGAGATGAAGAGGATCGCGAAATAGAAGAAGCGGCAATTCGACTCCCGCCGTGAACCCCGAGTGTCCGGAGAAAAATCCGGAGATTCCGGGTTTTCGGAAACTCCGGAGAATTGTCTGGACATTCCGGACTGTCGTTGAGGCTTCACAAGACGATCCAAGAAACCGAGGATTTGATCCAACAAGAAATGTCTAACCCACATTCAAGAGTTCGACAAAGTGTTCAACGAGATCATCCCGTTGACAACATTCTTGGAAGCATCCGTAGAGGGGTAACAACTCGTTCAAGATTCGCAAATTTTTGTGAACATTACTCGTTTGTTTCCATGTTGGAACCTATTAGGGTTGAGGATGCTCTTGGAGATGCTGATTGGGTGATGGCCATGCAAGAAGAGCTCAACAAATTCACTAGGAATGAAGTCTGGTCCTTGGTGGAACACCCCAAACAAAATGTGATTGGAACCAAGAGGGTGTTTCGCAACAAGCAAGATGAAGATGGCGTGGTGACTAAGAACAAAGCTAGATTGGTGGCAAAAGGATACACTCAAATAAAAGGCTTAGACTTTGGAGAAACTTATGCACCGGTGGCAAGGCTTGAAGCAATTCGTATACTCTTAGCTTTTGCCACCCATCACAACATCAAGCTACATCAAATGGATGTCAAGAGTGCCTTCTTGAATGGTCCAATCTCCGAAGAAGTCTACGTTGAGCAACCACCGGGCTTTGAAGATCCTCAATTTCCTAACCACATCTACAAACTCCATAATGCGCTCTATGGGCTCAAGCAAGCCCCTAGAGCATGGTATGAATGCCTTAGGGAATTTCTCTTAAAGAAAGGCTTTGAAATAGGCAAAGTTAATCCTACTCTCTTCACTCGTAAACAAGGAAATGATTTGTTTGTATGTCAAATATATATTGATGACATCATATTTTGGTCTACTGATCAATCTTGGGTTGATGAGTTTAGTAGGATCATGACCAAAAGATTTGAGATGTCTATGATGGGCGAGTTGAAGTTCTTTTTCGGTTTTCAAATCAAGCAACTCAAGGATGGCACATTCATAAGTCAAACCAAGTACACCAATGATATGCTCAAGAAGTTTCACATGAACAATGTGAAGCCCATCAAAACACCTATGCCATCCAATGGACATCTTGATCTAAATGAGGAAGGCAAAAGCATCGACCAAAAGGTATATCGCTCCATGATTGGTTCCTTGCTTTACCTTTGTGCATCTAGGCCCGATATTATGCTTAGTGTGTGCATGTGTGCAAGGTTTCAAGCTAATCCTAAGGAGTGCCATTTAATGGCCATTAAGAGAATTGTTAGATACTTGGTTCATACTCCTAACCTTGGTTTATGGTATCCTAAGGGCTCCACTTTCGATCTACTTGGCTACTCCGATTCAGACTATGCCGGTTGCAAAGTAGATAAAAAGAGTACATCCGGGACTTGCCAATTTCTTGGGAGGTCCTTGGTGTCTTGGAGTTCCAAGAAACAAAACTCCGTTGCCCTTTCCACCGCCGAGGCCGAGTACGTTGCAGCCGGCACTTGTTGTGCTCAACTACTTTAGATGAGGCTCACTTTGAGAAAATTTGGTTGCAAGTTTAGCAAGGTTCCACTCTTGTGTGACAACGAGAGTGCCATTAAGCTAGCTAACAACCTTGTAAACCACTCAAGAACAAAGCACATAGACATAAGACACCATTTCTTGAGAGACCACGAAGCCAAAGGAGATATCGCTTTAAGCCATGTGAGCACCGATAAGCAACTAGCCGATATCTTCACAAAGCCTCTTGATGAACTAAGGTTTTGTGCTTTGAGGAGTGAGCTAAATATCTTGGATTCTCGTAACTTGGCTTGAGATCATGCACATGTTTGAATGGCCTAGTATAGATTTTTTTTTGAAGCAAAAGATTTGTGAAAAACTTGTGTTGAATTTGTTTTGAAAAATTTGGATCTTTAGAGTACAACACTTGGACTATTGTTCCCATTGCTTGTTTGTGGCTAGTCCAAAATGTTGATACTGCTCAAGCTCACATATATTACATATATAATCTTCCAAATCTATCCAAAATCAAATTCCTTGCAAATCTGCTCGCTGGACTCAGGGGGAGCGGAGTCTCGGGTTTTTTCCCGGAATATCCGGGTTTCCCGGATAGTCCGGACCTGGTCCGGAGATTCCGGGTTATAAAGGTATAAATACCTTTTTATCGCGATCAACGAGCCTCATTCACCCTTTTTACGGTTTGACCACGCCCTCTCCCTCCCCCGTCGCCTCCCTCTTAGCCCTTGGGCGACTTTCACTTTCCACTCTGTCCAAATCGAGTGAGAGTGAGGGATTGAGGGCTCCAAGGAGTCGAGATCGAAGATCTAGTCAAGTTTCGAAGGATTGAAGTCTCTCCCTCTCTCTTCCCAAGGTATCTCTTTAGGAGCTTTTCCCGATCTATTTTCTCGGAGTAGCTCTTGTTGTATCCTCTTAGGGAATAGGTAGGGAATACTCCATAGGCTCTAGATCCGCAATATCTCTCGGTTTGGATGGATGATTTGTCCGCATTATGAGTTAGGGTTTCGGCCGCGAAACCCGAAACTCCGGGGTTGAAAGACCCGGATTCTCCGACTTACGGAGTATCCGGACTTTTTCCCGGATTCTCCGAGGTTCACACCGAAAACCCTAATTCACAAGCGTTGTGCATCTCTTCTATTGATCATCTCTCACTTCCATATCCTTTTACCTATCCGGAAAATGAGGGTGAAGATCCGTCGCGAAACCGAGGAGCCCTCTACCCAAAGGAGGACCAAGGCTAGGTACGACCCCGCCGCTTTGCGGGGCGTGCGAGAGGCCTTGGGACAAGAGGGATCTCGGCGCGGTTCAAGGCCAAGAAGAGGTGACCCTCCACCCTCCTATGCCGAAGGGAGTGAAGAAGAGATAGAGGAGGAGGAGGAGGAGGAGGAGGAGAGGACCGAGAGTGATGGTGATGATGAGGAAGATGAAACCTATGAGCAATCCCCCGAACCTCCTTGTCGCCATGGGAAGGGGCGGCAAAAGAGAAAACTCGCTACAAGCCTCACCCCAAAAAGATCCACCAAGCCCCCTATGTCCATCAAAGTCGTGCCACTACTCGCATTCCTCCCTAGCACAAGCAAGGAGTAGCGACTCACATTTGCCCAAAAACTCCTCCTAGACTCATCCCTACCCTTCCACCAAACGTTTGGGTAGTTGACACTCCTATCAAGCTTAGGGATCCCGGTTCCGTCCTTGGTTTTGCGAGCATATGATAAGGGACTAATCCAAGAATGCTCTAGCAGTGAGGGAGCAAAGGGAGGAGAATGTGTATTTGTATCTCAAAGGAGAAGGCTAGAAGCAAGATTTTGGTGTGATTTCCATAGAGATTTCTATCAATCCATCATCCGGAATCCTAAGCTAGCTTCAAAGAACATGGCTCCAATAGTGCAAATGAAGTATATTGATTGGAAGTACTATGAAGAACTCAACAACACCGTGTTCAACTCCGTGATTGAGAGGTGCAAGGAGATTGGTCTCTATGATCTCATGGGGTTTATGTATAATTGGAACAAAGAAATTCTCGCCCAAATCCATTGCTCTTACTACTACAACCCTCATGACAACACAATCACATGGACAACACAAGGGAACAAGTGCACCATAGATTACATGACTTTCTCTAGGCTCTTGGGACTTGGCTGCGAGGATGAAAGGCGCACTCCCGTGCACAATGAGAACAAGTACAAGCCCAAGGAGCTCCCTTTCATGTTTCCTAGCCGTGATTTGGCTATAGAGGGCAAGACGGATCAACTCAATCCATACTACTACTACCTCAACCAATTCTTTCGTGCCACCATTGATCCCAAGCTAGGAGATGCCACCGCTTTGAGGTACTATGCTCCCAATCTCCTTAATAGGATGGCACCGGATGAGGAAGGCTTTTGCATATTTAACTTCATTTGGAATGAGTTGAGAAGAGGTATGAATGATCCCATGAAGTATCTCCCCTATGCCCCTTATCTTATGTACATGATTGAGAGAGTCACCAATGTTCATTGTCCCAAGGATGTTGTGCATGAGCCGTTTCGTCACCTCCGTGATCGAGCCAAGAGGCCTCCAAAAGGTCGCAAGTATGTTGGCTCCTCTAGTGCGGCTCCTCGCCATGATGACTTGCATGCTGCACGCTCTCTTCCTAGGCCTCCCCGTCGGCACCGTGGCTCTATGATCAAGAGGGTGCTTAAGAGCATCTTTAGTATGTGCAAGACTATAGCCACGGAGACTAATGAGAACCGTCGGGATATCATTGAGATCAAGTCCCATCTTGGACTTCCCACCGATCCCTACTGTGAGCTTCACGAGTTTGATGATCCATTTGCGGAGTGGGACGCTCAAGATGAGGGAGAAGGACAAGATGAAGAAGCGGAGGAGGACAATGAAAAAGAAGAAGAGGAGGACGACGACGACTCCGAGTGATCCAGCTGCTCCACACTTCCTTTTTGGTGCTTGATGCCAAAGGGGGAGTGAATTTATCTATCTATGTATTGGAACAACGAACTTCGAATTTCATGTATTTGGATTTGGAACTTTGGCTTGTAATAACTCTAAATTCGTATGTGTGTAAGACTATGTGAGCTTGAGACATTTGGTTGTGTGCTTGTGATGTTCTACTCTGTTTTTACTCTCTAAGGATATTTTATGCTAGATTGAAAATCTATGTGATGTCTGTTTTTCACTGGTGTGCTGAAAGCCCGGAGAGTGTGGAAATTTTCCCGGAGTTTCCGGATTTCCCGGACATTCCGGGTTCTCCCCGGACAGTCCGAACTAACAGCCTCAGATTTCTTTTTTTCCTTGATTGAGTGTATAATCTGTCATGAGCATCTCACTATTATCTGTTGCACGTCACAAGCACCCCACTAGTTTAATACTCTCATGCTTCTCTCTTTTGTGCAAAATCTGGCCCTAAAACGACCATTGATATTCAAAATCAAAGTGCACATATTAAATGGTAGTATTACAAAAGGTTTTTGATATTCATTGTTTATCCATTGTAAGACTTAAATGTGTTGTCATCAACCACCAAAAAGGGGGAGATTGAAGAGTATCTTGGCCCCCTAAGTGGGTTTTGGTGGTTTAATGACACACACTTAAGTAGCTAATGATTTATCTAGTCCATGAGCAGGGATTAAAAATATTTGTGGCATCAAGTGCAATCCATTGACACTACAAAAAGGAAGTGATGCTACAAAGGGTTCCTAAGAGGCTTTATTTATTTTACACTTTTAAATTTGAGTCCTAGGAATGCCATACTATCAAGAGGAACAGGAATTGTGTCTTCCAAGAGTCGAACGGGTGCTCTAGTTGCTAAAACAAAACTTATGAGAGACACCTTTGCACCAACACATTCACGGGGATCCTTTCTTGGGTGCGACCTTGGGAGGCCGGAGTATCCGGGTTTACCCCGAATCTCCGGACTTCCCGAGTTTCCGGGTTTACCCCGATACTCCGAGTCTTAAAGCCTCAACGGCTATATTCGGGTGAGGGGGTATAAAAGCCCCCTCCACCCCTTCCTTTACTTCTCTCTCCCCGCCATTTCGACCCGAACATCTTCGGACCTCATTTACTCCCTCCCTTCACTCTCCTTGGTTCAAGTTTGGTGAGATTTGTTGTGGGGATTTAAGAGGGTTTGAGAGCAAGAGCTTGGAGACTGCTAGTGAGCTGATTTCCCATCTCTAGAGCACCTCGTTCTTCACTTGGTTGGCAAAATTCGTGTTTGTTACTCTTGGAGCCTTGAGCTCCTAGCCCGCTAGGCGTTGCCTTGGAGCATCCAAATATTGTGGCTGCCCAAGGAAGTTTGTATCACCCCGACTTTGAGTAAGTAACTCTAGCTTGATCTTTGTGGTCGTTAGAGGGAGGAAAGTGACCCGGGTATAAAGGTCCACCCTTTGTGGGTACCTCAACGGAGACGTAGACCTCAAGGTGTGAGGTTGAACTCCGTAAGAAATCCTTGTGTCTCGTGTGCTTGTTCCTCTTGTTGTATGCTTGTTTCTCTCTTGAGCACATATCTAGGGTTTGGTGCCGACCTATCTCGTGGTGAGGTTTCTTCAAGATTGGAGTGGAAAAACGAGCTTGTCTCATCTCGGTGCATAACCTATTTTCACGGATTTACATTTGAGCAAGTTTAATTTCTGTCGAATTTGATTCCTTCGACAGGCGGAATATCCGGACATTTTCCGGATTCTCCGGATTTCCGAGTATCCGGAAACTCCGGACTCGAATTTAACAAATTTGCGAAAAAGTTGTGATTTTTCGGGTTCGACTATTCACCCCCCCCCCCCCCCTCTAGTCGACATCTTGATCCTTTCGGTGGGCCAAAGAAGCATTCTTTCAAGCCTTGCCTCACTTTCTTGCGGGTAACATAACTATACTTGTTATGTATAGTCTCACTAGTCGAAGTTCCGTGATCGCTAATCTTCCCTTTATATCAAGTATATGACCGCTTTTTCCGGATCTTGTATCTTGATTCCTTGGAAACTCGGTTTACGAAGGATTTCACCCGAGAGGATGTCGTGTCGGTGCATGGAATGCAAGCCTTGTTAAGAAAGCAATAGTGATGGATACTAACTAAGATGGCTCTTTTGGCGCACTCCGGTATCCCTAGACCTTGCTTGGTGTTCTTTCTTTTCCCCGCCTCACAAAATTATAACCGCTAGTCATCTGAAATTTATTTTTTAAATATTTCTTTGCCTTGTATTTTTTTCGGTTTAAGGCGAGTTTGCTTTGGGTAAGATAATTTATTCTTTGGACACCCACCGAACCTTGATGCATTCATCATCAACCACGTCCCTAAGGAATTTGGGCGACGGGTATATAGTTTTAACTCTTTTTGTGTGTGCATTTTTGCTTCAATGTTTGTTGCAAACTGTGTGCGCGCCATAACATATTTGTGTTAATAATTAATTCTACACTTTTTTGATACAGGAACGGGTCAAAGAAAAAAAGACCGTGTAATAAATGTGCATTGGGTTCTCAAAGCTAGTCAGCAACTTTCTTCATGGATTCTACCAGCCAGCCACTGCCATCAATGAAGGAACTGATAGCGAAGGAGGTCACCTTGATGATAGTAAAGGAACTGACGACGACGGACAACTTTTTGAGGATGAAGGAGGAGGTGGTCCGGAAGAGGAAGATGATGAAGATGCTTGAGGAAGAAGATGAAGGCGGCGAAGGCCGAACAAAGTGACGACGGGGAGCATGAAAAAGAAACGAGGTGCAATTCATTATGGTTCTATTTTTATTTTCGGTGTAGTTTGTTTCCAAGACCGAATTAAATTTTTAATTTTTGACGAGTTATGTTGCGGCTACGGCTACTTACACTCAAAAGGAAGGAGATAGCGATCTTTGCTTTACCACGGATAGTCAAAAGGGTGGCGAGAGTGGTGTTGCCTCAATGGCCGGCCAAAAAGGTCAACGAAGTTGGTGACACCGACAATAACAAGGAACAAAATCTTCGGACCACGGAAGGAAATCAAAGCACGGGTGCTTCCTCCGATGTCCATCTTAGTTTACGGTGGGATGTAACTTTTTTCATATTGCGGTCCCTATAACAAGTAACATGTTATTCTTTATGTCAAAAAACGAAGTAACTAGTCGAATTTCATACAATTAAAAAAGTAACTTATGGCCATTATTATTTTCTCGAAACTATTTGGACACAAATATGCAATCTAGTTCTTTTCGGTGCATATGTTCCTTTTTATTAGAAATTTACATTGATACCACAAATTTCATACCACATCTTCTCTTTTCTATCAACTCGTCAATTCTAATAGCAACCTTCGTGGAATATATTTCCAACATTTCCATTATGGATCACATAGTAAGTACATTATTAATTTGGTTAACATGAAGTAACTTGTCTCTATCTTGGATCACATCGGAATTAAATGACCATAGAATTACAAGATATAAAGTGACTAAATTAATTCTGATTTTGTGATACTACCTATGCTCCTTTACTCAAATATATCGAAGGAAGTAACTTCGATATTTTTCACGGTGCGGGAAGTAAACCTTAGCCAATTTAGATGTCCTAGGAAGTAAACTTTTGATTAGAATACATACACAAGATGTAACTATCTTGTTTTATACCCCCAATTTGTAGGTATGATATGTCCGTTTTTAATTATTTGCAATATGTTATAAAGAAGAGTATTGTTGATGTTATGAAGCCTATTAATTCAGTTCGAATTTCTCATAAATTGAGCTTCTTTTCTCATGAATATTGTACAAATTAACTAACCATGGATGTCCATCTTTTTCCGCTTAATGTTACTACTTTAAACACACCACCACAAGGGCTTGAATCGAAGTCCCACAAACCCTAGATGATGTCAAAGCCGAGGGAAAAGAAGCCCTGGTTGATGAGGATGTAAATAATGAAGGATTATTTCGTACACAAGCTTCGGTGCATAGCTTTATTAGCTTGGGCATGCCAACCCGACTAACTCAACTGCGGCAAGCATCATGGACAACGACATAGACACGGAGTCCGTTTGTTTTTCAAATGTCTTTTTTTATCAAAAAGTAACATGCATTGTATTGAATCGCCCTATTTAGTAACTTAGTGCTACTTTTCAGTTATACATGAAGTAACTTGTGAGCCCATGCAACATTATAAGAAGTAGCTATTGTAAAATTTTAATAAAATAGGGGGGAAGTAACCCACACACCGAAACTAAATAAGCTAGGTATTTTAAATGAAATACTTTAAACATTTTTTCAGATTCATTTGAACTTTAACAAAAAGTATTGTGATTTTTTAAGCTGAAAACTATTCTTTTTTTAAATAGGAACTCAATTTTTCTAGTGAATGAAATGTGTTTTACCCCTCTTGAACAACAACTAAACAACAAGTTATTTAATGGGGGTTTTGTCTTTTTTTTGTTTGCGGGAAGTGATAATCTTGTAAATAAAGTGACATAAGACATTAAGGTGATGGATCTACGGACTACCATCTCTCGACAAGCACGTTTTAGAAGACCTTGAGCTCCGGTTGGCGAGAATCGGTATCCAAGATAAAGTTTCGAAGAGGAAACTTGTTGACATAGAAGAAATAAGAGATTGCAAGATAGCAAACATGCAAGTTGACACCGAAGGGCGGACAGATTGTATGCAAGAACCCGAGATGGACAAAGGATTAGTCGGCCATGCACATGAGCCCATGACCACACATGACAGAGCCCCAACATCTAGTCGGCAATATGATGATAGCCCTAACAAGATTGGACGCATTTTGTCATTCAATTGCACCGGATGCGATTGTCGGTGTTTTAGACCGGCAACCTACTAAGGGGAGTACCCGAAGTAGATGAATGTGGCCTCCCCGAGATCGGTAACTTGAAGGAAGAGACACGTGGCACACAATTTAGACGAGGTTCGGGCCGCGAGGTGCGTAATACCCTACGTCTCGTATGCCGTGTAGCTCGGGATTGATTGGGTGCGATTACAAGATGATGCGATCTTAAGCCGTGAGATGAGATGATCGAGAGAGGGGTCCCGCCTCGCCTTATATAGTCCGGGAGGCGGGGTTACAAGTCGGTTCGGGGGAGAGAGTACTAGTCGGGTACGTCTAGGAGTCCTCTATACAGTGCGGGACATGTACAGCTTCCTATCCGAGTACTTCTCCTCTGCAGTCCTTGTGCTTCACGCCATCAGGTGCCGTGCAGTGCAAGTCGGGTAGTCCGAAGGGCCCACCGAGTAGTCGGTCCTGGTAGCCACCGAGGTAGTGGGCCCAGGGAGGTCCATACGACAAGCCCCCTAGTACTTTGTAGTCGAGAAGGATAGCTTCGAGTAGTCTTGATGGCCTCAACGAGTAGTCCTCAAGCGTCCCCGAGTAATACAAGTCAAAGGTCTTCAAGAATAGTTGAAGCATCCCGAGGCTGGAATGTACTCCAGCTGATGTTTGAGCAATACTGAAGTCTTCTCGAGTAGTCCCAAGCGTCCTCGAGTGCTGCCCTTGAAGGTCTTCAACATTGCCCATGTTGTCTTGAAGCCGAAACTGATATGGAAGTGCGATTGCAAAATCGCACTCCATATGGAGTAGCCCGCGAGCCTTAGGTTGAGTTGCAGACTCTGACTGAGGTTCCATCTGAAGTTTTGGCAAGAATATCCCGTAAAATCCGGAGAAAAAACCGAAGGACACGTGGCACGGAGCCCCCGAGCCTTGAGTCGAGTACTTTCTCTCGAATTGAAGGGTCATCTTGTAGAATGTGTCCTGAGTTGCTCTTGAGTCTTGTCGCTACCCGGAAGTCGATTAGAAGTAGCCGAGCCCCCGAGATGAGGCGCGTCGACTAGTAGAAGTTGAAGAGTCAGGCGCCGCCGCTGAGTCAGCCGAGCGCAGACTTATCCATCCGGCCGTTGGAGGGGCCGCTGTTGACTTATAAATAGAAGCAAAAACCCTTAGGGTTTTTCACCCCACGCATTCGCAGCCATTCCTAGCAGATCTAGCCAGGAATGAATGCCAGTGCATACTGCCGCCGTTGAGAGGATTGTAGATCCAAGTGCGCCGCCGTAGGAAGCCACCACCGTAGCCCCCGAGCGAATGCGAGTGAAGACGTCGTGCACTTGGTGAATGAAGCCCTCGCCATCGAAGACCTCGAAGTCCGCCGGCGGGAAGAAGAGGGCTCGTGAGGAGGCCGCCGGATCCGCTCGCGGGGACATCGCCGCCGGTGTCTCCGCCGCGGCCGCATCCGAATTGAGAGTGGAAGAAATCCAAGGCCAAGACCGAAGACCCGCTAGCCCTTCTCAACGGTGGATTCTCGCGGGAGAAGGAGGTGGACATGTGGAGAGCCGCGGCAGGGGATCCATACCCCATGGAGAAAAATCCAAACGAGATCCCGATGTTCACCCGGTTCGCGGAGCGCGGACCGTCCTTCCCGTCCAGCGACTTCTTCAAAGGGCTGCTGGGGTACTACGACATCGAGTACCTCAACCTCAACCCCAACGGTATCTTCCACACCTCAGTCTTCGTACATTTCTGTGAAGCCTTCTTGGGGATCAAGCCCCATTGGATCTTGTTCGGAAGTTCTTCCGGGTGAAGCCCCAGCCCAGCGCCAACAATCCCCGAGTAGTGGGGGGAGCCGGGATCCAGATGAGGGAGGACGCCGCGGAGCAGTACCTCTCCTACAAGCCGATCGATTCCAACCGGAGGTTGGAGAGCGAAGTGGTTCTATGTCACCAACCACCACCGGAGCCGCCGAAGCCAAGCGGGAAACGGCCCAAGCACCGGCCGTGGTGGAACTCGGAGCCGACGATGCGGGGAGGGTATCCGGCTACCGGAGCCGCTAGCGAAGATCAAGGCGCCGAGAGAAGCCGGGCCGAGGGCCGAACACGTGGCCTTCGGCTTCATGAAGCGAAGGGTGCGGCCGCCGATGGCCCGCGACACCCTAGGGTACCGGTACACCGGCGACGACGACACGTAGCGTATGCCGGTGATGAAGTCGACGACGACATCGTAGGTAGGCCGGGCGGGGATCTTCAAAGACATGCCGGCGTACACGTCGTGCCCTATGCCCGAGTACTCCGCCGCGCGCCCACAAAATGAGGTTGTTAGCCGCATCCCTTGTCGAGTACCCATTACGTAAGAGTAGTCGTATTGACGTGTTGTGCTTCTTGCAGGATGACTTGGCGAAGTTCGTCTCCGAGCTAGCGCGCCTCCTCAACTTGTCGAGGTCCCAGAGGAAGGGAAGGCCAAGGCCAAGGAGCAGCGCGAGGTTGGCGAAGGAGATGACACAGTTGTCATCGAAGACACGTCCGAGGAGGAGGACGATGAAGAGACGATGCGGGAGCGCTTCCCGGTGCGGTCAAGATTCACCGCCCTAGATTGCCGCATATTCCTCTCGTTCGGGATCGGCCCGACTAGCCTGGAGGCTAGTTTGCCTGCGCCGCCAAGGAAGCCGCGCAACGTGGCCCCAAGCGTGTGGCAAAGAAGTTGAAGGTCACGGAGACCACATCCCGGGAGGTAAGCCATCTTCACTTAGGGTAGTCGAGTACTTAAGTCTCGATGTTGCGTGTTGACGACGAAGTTCCCTTGCTTGCGGGAGATGCCACCTTCCGACCCCGTTGAACGGGGTGACGAAGGTGATTGGGATACGGTGAGGGAGCCGGTGGGGGTAGTCGTAGCCCGGCCCCCATCGTGGAGGAGCTCTTGGTGCGGATGACGCGCCGGCCCCCGTTGGCCGAGGGGAACATAGAACCGGTCGATGCCGCCATTGGAGAGGCGGCGGCTGCGAGGCGCGGGGAGGAGGTGCCTGCCGAGGGGGACCGTGTTGGGGAAGTTGGTCTTCGGAAGCATCACCCTCGTTCGGCCACGCCGGCCACTTTCGGTACGTGTACGGTTTCGGTCTCGTGGGGAAGCCTTCGCCGTACGGGCGGCCGACGAAACGCTAATGCCGCTTGTGCCATGTGAGTTTTGTTGTGCGGGAATGATCCCACGTGGCGGCGCCTACCTTCGGCGCCGAAGGTACGGATGGCCATGCTCCGGCGATGAAGGTTCGAATGGACCGGGGACGGGACGCGGCGGCCGGGGACATCGCGTCGGGGCTGCGGCGGCGCGGGCGGGGCATCCGATGAGGCGCGACGCCTTCGGTCCCGCAGTCGCCGCTTCGTCACCGAGGGCGCGGCGATCCCGGACACGTGGCCGCCGCCGACGTGTAAAGTGGGCTCGGACGAGGCGAGAGACAAGAGCGGCCGCGTGTAAAGGCGTTTCGGCCGTACGAAGGCACGCCGGGAGGCCCGTACGACGCGGGGACTTACTGTTATGCCCTTGTAAAGTGTTTAAAGCAGTTTGTCAGGAACGGAAAATGTGTAATTGAGGCAAATGACTATACCCAGGGGTCTCTTATAAATAGTGAACCCCTTGTAATGAAACGGACACACTGTAATGAGAAGAGAGCACCGAAGGCATCTGCAGGTCTTTCGGTCTTCGGTCTGCTAAGTATTTCCTTGTTTCCTTTACCATCCTGTTAAGTTTTAGCATTCCCTCTCCTCGCCCAAGTAGAAGTAATAACCTTGAGGAAGCAAGCGAAGGGAGGGAGAGAGCTCAGGGGGCTGTTGTGTCGGCGTCCACCCTTCGGGCCCGATTCCTACCAACGGACCGGTCGACATTGCCGGTATCCTCGGTGCCCCAACCGTGACGGTAGTCCGGTCGAGCTTGTGAGTATTGATCCTTCCCGAGTAGTACATTGGATGTGGTAGTCGTACTGGGTTGACAACCAGCTTGTGTACTCTGCAGGAAATCGACGGACTTGTCCTGGGAGGGGGGATGAACCCGCCACGGCGGTGGAGGAAGAGGAAGCCTCGCCGCCCACCGAGGAGTCCGTTCCCGCCCCTCGGGCGAGTCCGAGGCGCCGGCCGCGGAGGCTACGTTGCCTGAGGCCAACGTCGTTGAAGGTGAGTACTTTGCTCAAGTGCAAGTAACCCCGAAGAGTAGTCGTAGCCGCCGGTATGACCGATCCTCTTGTCGTACTTGATGACGAGTGCCGGGCCGAGGGAAGTGATATCCCGTCGGCGGTGCCCGTTGAAGATGTGACACGGAGACTCGGGGAGGCTGCCGGAGGAGCCCCCCAAGCCGATGGAGGTGGCCGTCGGAGAAGCCGTCGTGATGATGCGGCGCGAGCCCACTCGGGAGGTAGTCGTTCGCTCGCCGAGAGATCCGGACGCGGAGCCAATCCGCTCGGCGCCAATGTCCGAAGCCGCGACGAGTAGTCGTGGCGGGACCGAGCCGCGATGGATGATCCGGTCGACCCCGGTGATGGTAGCTCGTCACCCGGAGGCGGTGCGCCGGGCCGAACAATGGATGAAGGTGAGTAGTCGACACCTTTGAGTTGTCAATCCTTTAGTGTTGAGTACCCGGTTGATATGCGTTGCTCGTTGTAGGACGTCGCGGAGAGGTCCCGGCGTAAATCCGACATGCTTCAAGGGTACGGCGACACGGTACTACGGGCGGAAGCCTTAGAAGAGCAGCGACTTCGAAGTCCCGGAAGCACGCCGCCGCGATGCGGTCGAAGGCCGGATACCGCCTTCGCCAAATATCATAACGACATCCAAGATATGCGGGCGAAGAGCGACGAGTCCTTTGTCGCTCGTCGTAGCCCAAGAACCGTTAGTAGCCGCGCGGGCCGGATCTCCGGAGTGGGGTAGTCCGAGACCGGTGCCTAGACCGGAGGCCGCTTACGGCGAAGGGGTCTTGAGTAGTCGTATAGACCGGAGCCCCCCCGCATAGTCGTGTAGACTAGGCGTAGAATCGACGAGTTGGTCGATGTTCCGCGAGTTGTTGACGTCTTCGCCTTCAAGCGTGCGGGAGGCGATAGGAGCCCGGTCCGGTCACCTTTGCAACCGTGAAGGGACCTTCCCGTGGCGAGCCGAGCTTGTGTAGTCCTTTCGTGTCCTTCCGTGTTCGGATGCGACGGAGGACGAGATCACCAATGTTGAAGGAGCGTTCCTTAACGTTGCGACCGTGGTAGCGTCGGATACCCTCTAGGTACCTTGCCGACCGGACGAGGGCGGCACGGCGAGCTTCTTCGAGTCCGTCGATGTCAACTCGTCTGCGTCGTCTTCGGATACGCCTTCGTCGTATTGCTCCACCGCCGGTGAATCCCACATGACATCGGCGGGGAGGATTGCTTCGGAGCCGTAGACCAAGAAGTATGGAGATTGCCCCGTTGGCTTGGAGGGTTGAGTACGTAGCCCCCGAGAGAGCATTGGGTAGTTCCTTGATCCACTTGCCTCCTTTGGAGTTAGCGAGCGTCGTGTAGTCGCTTCTTGAGAGCGTCGAGCACCATCCCATTGGCGTGCTCGACTTGTCCATTGGCTCGAGGATGGGCAACCGAGACATATCGTACGTCGATCCCGCTATTCTCGCGGTACTCCCCGGAAGCGGTGATTGTTGAAGTTGGAGCCCGTGTCCGTGATGATGCGATGGGGTAGTCCGTAGCGATGTACGAGTTCATCCGGCAAGTCGAGTACTCTGTCGGCCTTGGGGCATGTGACCGGCTTGACCTCGATCCACTTCGTGAACTTGTCGATGGCCATCGGTACTCTGTTGAATCCGCCCGGCGCGATTGGGAGTGGCCCAATCATGTCGAGCCCCCGAAGAAGAGAAAGGCCGGGTTGGCGGTATGGTGACTAGCTTGTAGGTCGGGACGTGTTGCTTGCTTTGCGAAGTATTGGCACCCTTGGCACCTTCGACGAGTTCTTCGGCGTCGCCCAGAGCTGTGGGCCAATAGAAGGCTCATCGGAAGGCCTTGCCGACCGGCATGCGAGAGGACGCGTGGTTGCCGCGAGACACCTTTATGGATCTCCTCCAAGATGTCCTTGCCTTCTTGTCCGGGAATGCACTTCATGAGTACTCCGGAAGATGCGCCCCGCTCGTAGAGCTTGTCTCCGACGAGGACGTAGGACTTAGCGCGGCGGATGAATTGCTCGGCCAAGTTCTTGTCCGAGGGAACCTTCTCGCTCGCCGAGGTAGTCGATGAAGGGGCGCCTCCGGTCCACGTCGATCATCATGACCTCCTGGCCAACCGGGGGATGCGCTGGGTCAGTGGTCGGTGGCGCTAGCTCCGGGATGGATGGCACGTGAAGCTCGTGGACGAAGACACCCACTGGTACTTGAGCGTGAGTAGAGCCAAGCTTCGACAGGACGTCCGCTGCAACGTTGTTGTCGCGGACGACATGGTGGAACTCGAGACCATATAACTTGTTCTCGAGCTTGCGGACTTCTAGGCGATGGCGTCCATGTTCTCCTTGTTGCGGTCCCGGGACTTGTTGACTTGGTTGATGACCACCTGCGGAGTTGCCGTAGACTAGTAGGCGCTTGATGCCCGGTGGAAGCCGCGAGGCGAAGCCCGTGTAGCGAGCTTCGTACTCGGCTTCGTTGTTTGAGACCTTCCGGAAGATGCGGGACGTACTTGAGTTGTTCGCCCGTTGGAGAGATCAAGAGTACTCCCCGCACTGCGCCCTCGAGGTTGAGTGAGCCGTCGAAGTACATCACCCGGTGCTGCGGGCGCTCGGTTGGAGTAGGTAGTTGATTCTCCCGCCACTCCGCCATGAAGTCGACTAGTGCTCCGCGACTTGATGGCTCGCGTGGCTTGAAGTCGATGTTGAGGGCGCCGAGTTCGACCGCCCACTTGGAGATTCTTCCGGTAGCATCTTGGTTACGCAAGATGTCGCCGAGCGGGTAGTCGGTGATGACGGAAATCGAGTACTCCCCGGAAGTAGTGTCGTAGCTTCCGCGAGGTGATGAGCACTTGCGTACGAAGCTTCGTATTGGCCGGTAGCGTGCCTTGGATTCGATAGGACCTCGCCGACGAAGTAGGCCGGGCGCCCGGACCGGATAGGCGTGGCCGTCTTCCCGCCGCTCGACGATGATGGCGGTACTAACCACATGAGAAGTCGCGGCGAGGTAGAGCGATGGCCGCTCGCCTTTACGAGGAGCCGTGAGGATCGGTGGCTTTGTTAGGAAGTCCTTGAGCCGGGCAAGGGCTTGGTCCGCCTCTCGGAGTCCACACGAACTTCTCTTGGTGCTTGAGTAATTTGAAGAAGGGGAGCTCCCGTTCTCCAAGCTTCGAGATAAATCTGTTCAAGGCCGCCATGCACCAGGTTAGCTTATGGACGTCTTTGATGCACGTGGGAGCTTTCATGCTGGTGATGGCGGAGATCTTTTCAGGATTGGTTTCAATGTCGCGATGGCTGATGATGAAGCCGAGTAGTTTGCCTGATGGTACGCCGAAGACGCACTTGTTCAGGTTGAGCTTCCAGCGGTACTCGCGCAGGGATGCAAAAGTCTCTTCAAGGTCGTCGATGAGCGTGCTAGAGTTTCTAGTCTTGACGACCACGTCATCCACATAGGCTTCGACGTTCTTGTTGAGTTGCCTCTTGAAGCGAGCTCGGATAGCTCGTTGATATGTAGCGCCGGCGTTCTTTAACCCGAAGGACATGGTCGTGTAGCGGTACATGCCAAACGGGGTGATGAACACGGTCTTCTCCTGGTCTTCTTCCTTGATCGCGATGCGGTGGTACCGGAGTAGCGGTCGAGGAAGCGGAGCGAGTCGCGGCCCCCGCCGTGGAGTCGATGACTTGGTCAATCCGCGGCAACCCGAAGGGGTCCTTGGGGCGCGTGCTTGTTGAGGTCGGTGTAGTCGACGCACATCCTCCACTCGTTCGAGTTCTTCTTGCGGACGAGGACGGGGTTGGCGAGCCACTCGGGATGGAAGACTTCTCCGATGAAGCCGGTCGCGAGTTATTTGGCGAGTTCCTTCTTGATGGTGTCCCGTCCGTCGTCGGCGAAGCGGTGGAGGTGTTGTCGCTTCGGGGTAGCTTTAGGATCGACGTTGAGTGAATGCTCAATCAACTCCCCGGGCACCCCCGGCATGTCCGTCGGTTTCCACGCGAAGATGTCGCGGTTAGCCCGGAGAAAGTTGATCAGCGTGTCTTCCTATTTGGGGTCGAGACCCGCCCCGATGGTGGTGGTCTTGCTGCTGTCGCCTGTCCCGAGGTCAATTGTCTTGACCAGAACCTCCTCAGCTGGCTGAGGCTTGTTAGCTTTGTCCGACTTCTCTGGGATGTCGAGTTCACTTGGGGCAAGCTTCTTCGATGCAGCGTAGATCTCCATCATTGCATTGGGTACTTGATTTGTGGAGGCGATCTCCACAGCTTCCGTGTCGCAGTCGTGCGATATCTTCAAGTCCCCTTGCAGTGAGAGTACACCCACTGGGCCTGGCATCTTGAGTACCAAGTAGGTGTAGTGGGGTACCGCCATGAACTTGGCGATAGCCGGTCTGCCGAGGATGGCGTGGTAGGAAGTCTCGAAGTCCGCGACTTCGAACTTGATGTACTCGGTACGATAGTTGTCTCGAGATTCCCTGAAGGTAACTGGCAGGACCACTAAGCCCAGTGGGATAGCCGCGTTGCCGGGGACGATGCCGTAGAAGGGCGAGGTGCTCTTGGTGAGCATGTGGGTGATGTCGAGCTTCATCTTCTTCAAGGTCTTGGTGAAAAGGACGTTGAGCCCGCTTCCACCGTCGATGAGGACCTTGTTGAGCTTGGAGCCCGCGACCACCGGCTTCAGGACGAGTGGGAACCGCCCGGTTCGGGAAGCTAGTCCATTGATCCGCGCGGGAGAAGGTAATGGGTACCTCCGACCACCCGAGAAGGGTCGAGACCGCCGGTTCAATGCTCATGACTTCTCGACGGGTAGCCTTTTGTTCCCGTCTGCTGGGTAGTCCGCCGAAGAGGACGTTAACCGTCTTGTCGGGTTCTCGGAAGTCGCCATTGCCTTCGTCGTTCTTCTTCTTGCCTTTCTTGTCATGAGGGTGTCGTGGCTCCGGATTATCCTTGAGTGCTCGCCTGAGTTGGTAGCACTGCTCGGTGGTGTGGTTGCCGGTCCGGATGCCACGGGCACTTCTCTTTCGACGCAAGTCTTTGAAGCCGCGGGGGGTCTTCTTCGAGTTCTCCTTCGCGGGGTGTTGGATAGCCGTGACAAGTGTTGTCCGGCTTGCGCTTGTGGTTGGGACCTGAGTAGTTGTTGTTGTTGCGACCGCCTTGGTTCCCATTGTTGCTGCTGCCGCCGCCCATGTTCTGCTTGCTCTTGCCACGGATGGCGTCGTACTTGGTGTTGGCCTTGTCTTCCTCATCAGCCCAGGACGTGATCATGTCCTTGAGGTGGGTGATGGAGCTTTGGTGGCGACGGCCAAAGTCTTAGAAGGTGCGACGGTGGTAGAGACCGTCTTGGAAGAGGTCGATGACTTCTTTGTCAGAGACATCGACTACTGTGGCGCATTTGTCGAGAAGTGTCGCATGTACTTGCGAAGGGTCTGGCCTTGTTCCTGCTTCACCATAGCCAGGTCCATGCGAGTACCCGAGCGGCCCATAGCGCCCGCGAAGTTGCTGGTGAACTGCTCCTTCAGCTGGTCCCACTTGTCGATCGGGTACTTATCAAGTGACTCGAGCCATGTAAGCGGTGCTTGGTCCAGACAGAAGGGGAAGTAGAGACACTTGGTGTCGTTGTTGCCTCCAGCGTTCTCGATGGAGAGGGCGTAGCATCTGAGCCACTGCACAGGATCTTGCTTCGCGTCGTACTTGGTGATTCCAGAGGCTTGAATTTCTCTGGGAGAAGGTGGTTGCGAAGTCGCGCGGAGAAGGCGGGGAAGCCGTCGTTGTCGCTTGACGTGGAAGCCTTCTTGCGTCGTAGTTCCTCAATCTTCTGGCGGGCGTCGTCGCCGCCCTGCGAGGCTCCGGAGACGTGGCTTTTCGCGTGGCCTCGGCCGCCGCGATCGCCCCCGCCGCCGGCCCTCCTGTTGACCCCATGGTTGGAGCTTCCACTGTCGCTGCCTCCGCCGCCAGGGTCGCGATGAGAGACGACGTCGTGATTGCCGTCAGCAGCTGCGGCGCTGTTGCCACCTTGAGAGGGTCCGTTGGCCGTTGCGCGAGTGCAGTTGGGATTGGCCGGCAACTCAGCTCGAGTACGGTTACGGCCGATGTCCGCACTGCGACTTGTTGCTTCGTTGTCGTGGTTCCTGACGGGAGGCGGTTGAGCAACCCTGGTGTTGACTCGCATGAAGTAGGCATCTTCCGCGAGCTTGGCGATGACTTGTCTCGCGCGCATCCCCTGGGCCTGACGTGCTATCGTAGTGATAGACATCGGGCATTGCTCGGGGTAGTGTGTGCCGGCTCTCGACTTGGTCGAGTGCTTCCGCGAGGTTGCGGATGGGGGAGGGAGTCGCGGAGACGACGGTGCCGTTCGTTACGCTTTCGTTGCGTTCACGTCCGGCGTCTCTTGTTTGCGGCGGTCTCGTCGGCGGGCGCGTCGATAGACAACTCGTCCGCGGAGATGTCCTCGAGGTACGGTCGGGGACCATGCACGAGGGCCACGGCGTCTCGTTGGTAGTCATGAAGACTTGCTCGGTCGGGAGTGCCAAGGGCGGAGTCGGCGGTTGCCACCTCTATAGGAGTTTGCTCCCCCGCACCGAAGCAAGTAGTGTTCCCTCCCCGGAACGGAAGTGAGTCGAGGTAGGCGACACGGCGCGAGTTTCCTCTCGTCAAGTCCATGGGCTTGCGGTCTGGCCAGTAGATAAATCTTCCGGCGGGCGTAGATGTTATAACCAAGCGGCGGCCCGGTCCCCGACGGGGGTTGCTCTGTAGAGTTGTACTCGGACTCGGGCTCCTCAGGGTCCGACCCGAAGTCGAACTCGTACGCGGGGTCCGAGTAGAAGCCGAAGAGGGGGTTGGAGTCCGAGGCGTGGCCGGGGGCGGTGTCGGAGTCCGAGTCGTACTCGGGTACGGGCTCCTTGCCGGCTCGGCGTGTAGTGGGAGCCTTCGTGTGGGCCCTGCTGACATTGCGGGGGCCACGGGTGAAGCGCTCGCGGGGTGGGGAATCCACATGTGATGGCTAAGTAGACAGCTCGCATATGATGGCTCACGGGGACGTCGAGCTCGAGTTGGAGGCGGATCCAAGCTCGAAGTCGGCGTGTTGGTCGAAAAGCGAAATTTCGCCGAATTTGCCGGTGAGTCCGCCTGTGACTACTTCGGGAAGTGTCACGAGGCCGGTCTCCGGGTTGGGCGGCATGGTCAGGCGGCGTTGGAAGGACCCAGCGCCGTCGGCGGTGCGGACCCGTGCGCCGAAGACTAAGGTGTCGCCGCGGTTGAAGGCGACGGTTGGCTTGATGTAGACGAAAGCCGTCGAGTTCGCCATGTGATCTCGGGCGAGATCCCCCTACCCGGCGCGCCAGCCGTCGGTGTTTTAGACCGGCAACCTACTAAGGGGAGTACCCGAAGTAGATGAATGTGGCCTCGCCGAGATCGGTAACTCGAAGGAAGAGACACGTGGCACACAATTTAGACGAGGTTCGGGCCGCGAGGTGCGTAATACCCTACATCCCGTATGCTGCGTAGCTCTGGATTGATTGGGTGCGATTACAAGATGATGCAATCTTAAGCTGTGAGATGAGATGATCGAGAGAGGGGTCCCTGCCTCGCCTTATATAGTCCGAGAGGTAGGGTTACAAGTCGGTTCAGGGAGAGAGTACTAGTCGGGTACGTCTAGGAGTCCTCTATACAATGCGGGACATGTATAGCTTCCTATCCGAGTACTTCTCCTCTGTATTCCTTGTGCTTCACGCCAGCAGGTGCCGTGCAGCGCAAGTCGGGTAGTCCCAGGGGTCCACCGAGTAGTCGGTCCTGGTACCCACCGAGGTAGTGGGCCCAGGGAGGTCCATACGGCACTGATAGCAAAGACAAGGATGAGTTCCAGCTCCATTGCAGTCTGCAGCTGCAGGTACTAAGGAGAAAAGTCTTGGAGGGTTCTCATTTGAGGTACCATCTTTTAGCTCGGGGATCAGCGATATATCATCTGAGGAGACCAATAGTCAATCTCTAGAAGATCTCAGCAAAAAGCCCCGCCACATATATGGGGGCTATCCACGTAGCGCTAAAAGGAGAGGGCTCTCCCTCTGATCGCCTCCATTACTTATTGCTAGCTATTCGCAAATTTGGGCCAAGATATGCGTATCTGATGGTTGTCTCATTTTTTGAGAGAAAATTTATTTCAATTGGTTATCCAGCGGCGTTCATTTCCAGGCCATAGCCCAGCTCTGCAGATTTTGATGGATGGCGAAACAAAGAAATAAAAGAGCAAAAGTAGGCCTTTAAAAGGCTGAGCGCCGCCGGTGTGAAGCCCATCAGGGCATATGGATTGTGATGACATAGGGCTGGGGGATTCGAACATTTTTTATTTTTTTTAATCGATCGCCGGCTTGCCGCCCGGCAGGCACCAACCGTTGGATGGTGTGGCCCCGCGTAGCGAGCACGCGATGGCGGAGGACCATTGATGTTACTCTTAGTACGTGTTATTCCTTCTCGGTATGTTACTATAAATCAGACGACGACTACTTTCCTCTCCAAGAGAACAGAACTTGGTGCCTGCTTTGGTGTTTGTGGGTTCTGATGATATTTCTATCCCTCACAAGTCACAACTGCCATGGTCAAGAATCAAGAAAAGACTCGAAGAGCATCCTGAATTTTATACCTAGTGGAATATTTTCCAAACAGATAGAAAGGAGTTATAGCATCTCCAAGAGATTTTAATGAAAAAATATCTTCTAACAACTTATTTAAATGATCATCTAAATATAATCATCTTCTATTACGGATTTTTCGCTACTCAAATATAAGATGAGAATGGTTCTCTACGGCGCGCATAAGAAATAGAAAAGTTGTTGGAAAGTGAAGATATAGAAAACAATTTTTGTTCGAATGACTCTATAAATGATGATTCAGAGAGTAAAATATAGAAGTACTCTTTGATATGCTCTTACTGGTACTCTCAAAGATGGTACACCCCCTGAACTTCGGCAGGCAGAAGAGAAATGCGCCCTATCTCTTTGGTACCAATACCAAGCGATCGAGTGGTCCTGTCGAGAGGAGACGTGATCTCACACGAATCAGATGTAAAGATTTCCCTGACGTTTTGCGCACCGGCCATCCCCTTAACCACTACAGTACCAGCTGAAAAGCTGCAGGTTTCCTCAATCATATCGTCGCCCGGCCAGTTCCATGATCTGTAATCGAGCAGCTTTTGGCTCTCGCCGCAATCTCTCTGAGCCGGTGCCCTGTGTCTGTGTGTCCGTCAGACAGGCGCACACCGGGATGCGCTGTAAAGCAGATGGCGCCACGTACACCAGAATGCTCGGCCGCCCGGCTCTCATGCAGGATCGATCGCGGCGGGGCTAGTGGAACGAACAAAAAAGCCCTCAGTTCATCGTGACTGTGATCTCAAAATCTGAGGCCTCTTTCCCGTTCGCGCGTCGTCCTTTGATTCCCCGAAAGCTACGCGTAGCCAGCTGCAACAAAGTTGCACGGGGGGCGCCTTGCACCGTGCACCACCACTGCTCCCCTTTGCCGCCTTTCGGGCGAAAGCAAAAGGCGCAGCAGCAGCAGCAGCAGCGCGATACGCGAGTGCGTAGGTATCATTAACAAGAAGGCTGAGAAAAATCCCAGGCGCATGAGCTTGGATCACCACAATAGCTGACAGAATCTGCCGCCAGCAATTGCATGGATGCCCACATCTCTATCTATCTATCTATCTAACCTGTACTATGTTTGTGACGTGTGGCGACGGAGCGCTAGTGGCGTCTGACAGTGGGAGGAGGCATCAGAAGATATATATGGAGAGCACTGAGGTGAACGGAACTGAACTGCACGGAAAGAGTGGATGGTGATGGTGGCGCATGGAAGGATGCAAGTCCACTGAACACTCAGATCAGCATCAGCACAGGCACAGCAAGCAGCAGCAACCTCTGCTTTTCGATTCCGCTTAAATTTAATGAAAGACCCCTGACGATTACTTTACAAGGCGGAGACGACGCAGGGAGGGGTGTCGCTCCCCTTTTGAAGGGTGAGATGGGAGGAAACAAAAGGGGGTCGGAACAAGGATGACCTGTCGACGAGAGGCGCATTGGCCACACACAACGGTGTGCCTTTTTTGGGCTAATTAAAGAGGTAAGCTTGAGACCGGCAGCTGTACCCCAATCTCCCCAGATCGCCACTGAAAAGAGCCTGTCGCTGCGCCCTCCCTTTTGGATGGCCATTCAGGAGTATTATACCAAGTACGTACTACGTGAGGAAGCATCGGGGGCAGATGCGGGCTATCTTAGCTAGAAAGGTGGTCGGGCGCGGTGGTCGGTCAGGTAGTGAGGCAGAGGTAGGTCAGGTGGGGATCGATCATCGATGGATGTGTCGTCGGCCGATCCGATGCGGCAGAGGGTGGGGGAGTACAACTGGAGGTTCAGTGCACGGGGAGCGAGGGAGCGCGATCGACCTCCACCGCGGTGACAGGGGAGCAACGCCCGAAAAGGCGAGGCAAAAGAAAGAGGAGGATCCCGGAACGGGCCTGCAGGGGGGAGCTGGGGCGGAAAGCGAAAGCGACGGCACGGCACGGCACGGCGCAGGTAGCATTAGATTAGCGGTATTCGGACGGCCGACCAGGTAAAACAAACAACCACCCAGGCCGACGCAAACGCAACCACCAGCCATCAACCTTTGCTTCCCCGCCGCCCCGCGCGCGCGCCGCAGCCAAAACCGCTCCCGCGGGTTTCGCCGTTGCGTGGTATTCTCCGTCGTCCACCGGGTCCCGGGGGTGGGGGGCGAATCCACCCACTCACCTCGCTCGCTGCGTCACCCTCACTCGCATCCAATCCGTCACGCGGGGGGGAGAGAAGCGCTGGGTGCATGCACGGGCGCGCGCGGTTACCCCCGGCCCGCTAGCTGCTGGTTGTGGTTGATTAGCGTCACCGGGGCTAGGCAGGAGGCTTCTGGCACGGCGGGCGCGCGTCGCTGTCTCCGCCGCAGCTGCCCTCCCTCGCTGTCGTGCTTAGGTCCAGGTCGGCGGCGGCGATAACAGGCGCCCAAGTGGCGCGCGCGCGCCCGGCGCCGGGTACCGGCGTATCGCGACGGGGACGCGACGCGTGAAAAGTCAGCCGTCGCGGTCTCGCACGCGCCCGGGGGATGGCCATCGCACGCCGATACCGGAGCCTGACTCCCCGGCCGGGGTGCCAAAAGCGCACGCTCGTCGTCGCGTCGACTCCCCCGTGCCCGGCCGAGAAAGAGAGACCGAGGAGCCCGCGCGCGCGTGCCTCGGTTTGCTGTTTGCTGGTAAGTTTTTTTTCTTTTGGAGCGCGCGCGGGCGGAGGACGATGTGCCGTGTGCGCCGGCCGGTCGTCGCTTTCGTCCTCGCGATAGATGGTGCTAGCTTTGCGGCAGCTGCAAATGAAATTTTCAAAACAAAAAAAAAGGCAATAAACTGATGGATTGGATGACTGGATGATGACGGATGGAACCTTCTTGCTTGCTTGGTTGCCCGTGCCGCGCGCTTTACAGCCAGTAGTCGAGGACTGTTGCCCACTTTTTACGTGTGTGTGCGTTGTCTATGCGCCCGCCACGTACGGAGCTGCAGGTTTTGTTGATTCAATTAAACGAAAGCTAACTTATCAGCCACCCCCCTACAACACTAATTCTCTCACACACACCAAATCAACATCAGTCACTACTAACTAATCAGCAGTATTTTTCTCTCACAATAAATCATCACCAGCTACAAACCACCAGCTAGCCAGCCGAACTGGACGTGCATGCACCATAGTTAGTCGGCACGGCGTATATATGTGTGGAGGCCGAGTCGGCTGCGTGCTTCCGTTGAAGACGTACGCGACGGGACATTGATTGGAGTGCGCGTGCGGGGCCAGCTAGCGGGAGTCGGAGCTGAATCTCGCATAAAACAAGCCGAGAGCGAACACATTTAGTCAGAGGCGGACTCGAGTAGGACGAATATCGCTCGGACAAGATCGAGCTCGATCTGCTTGTTGGGATCCAACCAAATGGCCATTATTACGTTAGGGACCAGGGCTTTAATTTTTGCATTATTGGCATGTCGATGGAGTATATGTACGCACGTATACATGAGGATCGACCGGATATGTAGTGATGAAAACTTCATCATTCAGCAAAAATAAAAAACAAAAACCAAAAAAAAGTCGCACGATTTGAAAAGAGCTCTCGCCGTGAACACTCCAAACCTCGTGCTTGTGGTACGGTGGTAGTCGGCTGGTTTGTCGGGCCATGCATGGTGAGAGCTGCTGGGCTGGGTCAACCGCGACCTTGACATGCACGCGTGACTTGGCCCCCGGCCGGCGACCCCCGATGCAAACCGGGTCACGCATTCGGCGCCGGGGAGCAGCCACATGTACCTGTCGCCGGCCGTATATAGTCGGCATTGACCCCGCGCGGCCTCGCTCTCAGCTACCTCCATCGCCATCGGTAGGGTAGGGACGACGGAATCCGGGGCGCCCTATGGCGTGGTCGTCGTACGTACTAGCCCGTATACACGGTATGGATTGGTTGACCTGCACCGCACGCACCCAGCAAGCAGGTGCGCTCGATCATCGCTACCTAGCTGTCGGCTCCGGTTAATTGATCCCTGCAGACGATCTCGACACGTACGGCTCGGCCCGTAGCTAGCTGCTGCAAGCATGCCCGTGTACGGCCAATAATGCATGGCAGTCTAGGCGTACTACTACTGTGCTAGCACACGCAACGCAACAAGCATGCATGAGTGGTCTGCAGCACAGCAGGCGTCAGATCATGCAATGCATAATATCAGTCTATCATGCACCGGGGGGGACAGCAGACTAGAGGGAGGCCAGGGCTGCAGGGTATATGCATCTGCGGGTGGTGCATCTGAAATTAATACGTGGTGACCCGCGTACTGTACGTGTCCTGACGAAACCCCGAGTATTTGCATGTGTGTGGCAGGATCGTCCCCATGCCGGGTGTCCGCCGGCTGGCGAGCACGGGGAGACGGCCGGACGTGACGAGCTAGGGACCAACAACCGCGCCCCACACCCCAAGCACGCAGGGGCTCCACGTCCATCTGTTGGGTTCGATCACCGCGTGCCCCAGTCTGATGCTGAGGATCCATGCCGGTCGATCGATGATCCCTGGCTGCATGCGCGCCTTGTCCTCTTACTACTACTTGCTGCTGGGACGCACTGCGAAGGTATAAGGTCGAAGGGGACCCTGCGGCGAAGAGACCACCCCAGCTCGCCGCCACTGTGAGGAGATCGAAGCGGAGATCCTGTGTCTGCGGGGCGGCATGTCCGTACGTGCCGTGTACGCCGCCGGTACTGCGCGCGCGCGCGGTCACGGGACCGAGAGCCGGCCACTGGGTGATGATGGATTGTTTCCTGGGCCCCAGCGCTTTGTGCAGTACGTGTTTGTTCTCTGCTGCTACCTCCGATCCGCTCCAAATTACTGTGTTTGTGTCTGTACATGCTGCACGCAGGCGTTACTAACATCCTAACCCTATTCCATTCAGTAGTGCTGCCGTTTCAAATGATGACTCGCAGTATCCGCACAAAATGATGACTTGACCAGGATAGATGAGATGCTGGATGGGTCAATGAACCAGAACCAGGGTAACGAGAGAGCCAACGAGGCATCCAGATGCAATAGCAGGCTGACTAGACCAATGCCGACTAGTACCCAGGAATGCAGCATGCGTGCATGGGAAAAGTCATTGGATCGGTATACAGTTTCAATCGAGCAAAAAGGTTAAGGAGAGATACCGATCGACGACGACGTGTTCCCAATCGTCTCATGCAGACAAAGGCTGAACTAGCAACGTACTAACGGTCACGCGCAACGACTTGCACTGCATTTGCGCGTGCCTTCTTCAACTAACCATCAGCGAGAGGAGTATGTATCTTTCCGTGGCTTATATGTTGAGTGTACTAGGCCTACCCTGTCGTTCCAAGATTCGGAAGCACGCGGTTGGCCTTTGCCGCCTCACCTCAGTGCGGAGTCTAGTGCCGACATTGCAATGTGCGTAAGCTTTGCCATTACAGTTTTCTTGGTCAAAACTCAAAAGAGCTCACCACCTTGTTTGTTCTCGTTTTTGTTTTTATCTGAATTTACTTTCTAATCTTGTTGTCCACAATAGTTCGGCGCGAAAAGTGCATGTTAAAGGACACGAGGTGGACTTTCATCATATCATCATTTATTATTATTATTATTATTATTATTATTATTATTATTATTATTATTATTATTATTATTATTATTATTATTATTATTATTATTATTATTATTATTATTATTATTATTATTATTATATAGGAGCACCCAACTAACCATTTCTCTCAACATGCAACCAGTCCACGTCACCATCCATTAGGACTATTTATTTATTTCCCATGTCAATTTTCTGTGACTAATAACATCCATGCATAGACTATCTATTTATTTCCCATGTCGATTTTTTGTGACTAATAACATACATGCATACAATTTATAAGGCTTACGAGTACCACGCTATAAAATTCCCACCGTAGAATACATGAAGGATCAATAATTTAGAGCAATCCTCTATCAATGATGTCGTTTGCAAAAGAATGCGGCCTTGCAATCATCTTGATTTTCTACTTTCAAAGTTCATCCCGAAATTTTGCTTAAAAATAATTCTCGCAGCAAGGTGCAATGTATCACTATTAAACATACGTTGTTTGCATGTCATACTATGATCAAAAAATTCTCTCAAATCACGCAGCAATGCATGGGGAATCACCTAGTATAACTATATAGGAGCACCCCACTAACCATTTCTCTCAACATGCAAGCAATCCACGTCAGCGCCACGTCACCATCCATTAGGAATATCTATTTATTTTTCATGCTGATTTTCTGTGACTAATAACATCAATGCATACAATTTATAAGTCTTACGAGTACAACGTTACAAAATTCTCACGACAGAATACACGAAGGATCAATAATTAAGAGCAATTCTATATCAATAAAATAAACATGTTTTCATTTATAATGTCATTTGCTAAAGAATGTTGCCTTGCGATCATCTTAATTTTCTACTTTCAAAGTTCACCTTAAAATTTTCCTCAAAAATAGTTCTCGCAACAAGGCGCAAGGTATCACTATTAAACATAAGTTATCTGCATGTTATACTATGATCGAAAAAATCTCTCAAATCCCACAGGAACCCGCGGAGAATCACCTAGTATAAGATATTTGAATCAAATGTATGTTTCTTTGTGAAACAGGAGGGATTTCCGCCTACTGGTTATATGGGCAACTCGAAGTATTTTTACCTAGCTTTTCAAAACTCATTAAATTGCTTTTGTTTTAAATTATTCTTATTACACAATCAAATTTTAGCTTGAGTTAGGAGGTCTCTATGTACTACCTTTTGCGAGGACCAAGATCAACTTATATGTGTTGAATTGACAATGAAACGACGATAGAAAGAAAGTTAACAATAGAAAGAAAGTTAAGATAAACCAAACAACATGTTAGACATAAAAAGGAAATTCAAGAGTTATGATGTGTGAAAAAGTTATGATAAAATCTTGACAATCCAGTTTTTTTCACCTCCTTTGTGCTATTTAAGTCTGAAGTTTAATTAAATTAAGATTTTTAATGTTGCTTCTCAAAACTAAAGAAACAATCTACTTTAGAGGGGTGAGGATGGGTTGGCTAGACTTTTTTTTCTTGGCACAAAGCTTCTTCATTCATATTACAATCATGGAGCAGACGATGCTCGAAGAAGCTAGGGGGTTGGTCAACCCAAACAGTAGCCAAACTAGAGTCAGGACTCAGTAGGATTACTAGCACAAAGGTGAGCAGCTATATTAGTTGCCGATGGTACATGAATAATGAAGAAAGAACTAAACCCTGTTGAGAGCTCCTGAATGTCGCTACTATCTCTGATCTGTTCTTCCCACGACATCCCTATAAGGATGCAAGCTCCAACGAGTCAGTTTCCACAATCACCCGATCAATACCCTGGGAAAGAAGCCTTACAATGTCTCTTAATGCCTCTGCTTCTACTGTCAGAATAGATGCAATATGTGAGAGTTTTTTTGCTGAAGCTGCAATGAACCCTCCATCAGCATTGCAGATCACCATACTCGTGGCTCATATATAAGGATTTGTCCAAGGAGACCTAGAGTAACTTTTAGGGCTCAATTGGGTTAAATCGTGTTACTTTACAGTCAACTTTTATCGGCGTTATCATTGTGCTTAATTAACGACGGTATGAGGTCTTGGTCATGGAATTGTTGTTCTAGATTGCTTGGTTGGTTCTATATATTCTTTGTAGTCTTGAACACGAACATGGAATGATTTCTGTGATACTTTTTCTTGGTTGTGACACCCCTATGTTGCACCTTGCTACATTTACTTTTTGGTTTGGCTTCAGGTGTCTTGATGTTCTCTCCCCTAAGTCTTCTTCTATCTTTCATTCTCCACTAGCACCTTGGGCTCGAAACTAATCTATTGCACATGCTCTAATAATGGGAAAATGAGGGTAGAGATATTTATAAGATACATGGTTTTCGTGGTTAATGTTAAAAAATTTATCTGGATTTTCACATTTTTCATGAAACTTTGGTCTTTTTTGACCCAGAAAATGTTTATCCAAAATTTTGGTTCACTCATCAAAATGAGATAGTGTCGCCCCCCCTCCCACACACACCCCCAAATTTGAATGTTTTTACCGGTTTTGGTGTTTTTTGATAGGAACTAAAACAAATTCAAAAAACAATCCCCATTTTTTACTCTAGGAGAGGTATACTATGCACCAGGCACCATGTGTTGAGTGAAGGATTTGATAACATATAATCTATCATGGCTTGGGTTTGCCATGCTTATATAGAGGTAATCGAGCCCAAAAAATTGTTTGACCCCGATCCTGACTCTAACAGTTTTTTCATTCATTATATCTTTAATAATGAAAGAAACTCAGAATCTCAAATCGTGCCGCGGAAACTTAAGGGGTGCGTGGAACCCTTGACAGCTTGCCTAGCCTATCTAGCCTGGCTGAGCAATGATATTCTTGCCAACGGAGGCGAGCCAAGTTGGCTCTCTTGCTTCAACAAGGAAAATTCTGAAAAACACGAGTAAAAAGGTGCTCAGCAAAGACATCCAAACATTACAAACTTTTCTCAGCTAGGAACGACCTATGGGACTACCGACTTCTTTCTTTCTTCTCGCTCGCTCTCCTCCATATCATAAAAAATCCTACATGGCATTGCATGGAATGACCTATGGGACTACCATCATGTACCAATGTACCTGCTCTTTATATTGGACATACATACATGGCAAAACACCAATACAGTGCATTATTCTCAATGGGCTATTGATTCTTGAAGTCACGCGTGGACGTCGTGTCCAAATGAACTCTAGTGTGGGATGTCCTCTCACTTGTCCGTGAGCTAGTGAAGAAAGCCATCTTGGACAATGCTTTCTGCATCTCTCACTTGCTCATGAAAAAAGCCATCTTGAATAATGTTCACAAAAATGGTTCTACCTTGAGCATGGCTCAAACATTTTATTTATTTATTATATTTTCAATAAGGAAAGAGCTTTGTGATCCAACCTTGATGCAAAAATTTAGGCACGATGCTTGCGTGTGGGTGGGCTGGGGTACGGTGCAAATTTTACACCTAACACAAACATAAACCGAACTTTTTTTTGCCCGTCCCAACCCGCATAATTCTCAATGTGCTAGCCGTGCATGCTTAAGGTTTGGTGTTAGATGTGCCCATCCGACTGGGTTGGGATCAACCCATAGATGAGATCTTCATACATGTTAGGTATGCTATGCATATGTAACCCTATCGACCCATTGAAGATAGTATTGGGCTAGGGACATGAGTGAAATGTGGACATCCATCTCTCCTTTTTCCCCTTGTATTGGACATACTTACGTGGCAAAGAAGTACAGTACATTATTCTCAATTGGCTCTTGATTTTTGAATGATGTAGGCCGTGTCCAAAGGAACTCAAGTGTGGGATGTCCTCTCACTTCTCCATGAGCTAGTGAAGAAAGCCATCTTGGATAATGCTTTCTGTACCTGTCACGACTCACAAAAAACAGCTGTTGCTCATGCATGCAAGCGTGCGCTCGGTGCTCGATCGAATCCGTACGTAATGATCAGCCATTATTCCACATCCCCGCACAGGGTTGGCCCCGCCGCCGCGCGATAGCTCGCCGCCGGACACGTCGCGGGCGCCGAGTCGCCGGGCTGATCAGACCGAAAGGCGCCATGGCCCAGCACATCTGGAGGTCACCTCCGCCGCTGGGGTGACCTCGGCGCTGCCACGCATGGCCGATACTCCTTGATTGATCGGGCTAGTTTATTATTCGGCGGGTGGACACGCGCGACGTCGCAACGGGCTGCCTCCGCGCGCGTACTTTTCGGTGCTCCCTCGATGATTACTTACCCGAACTGGCAACGAGCAAATCCGCTGAGAGCACTCGAGCCGCAACGTGCTGAGCGAAGTGGCGAAGGCCAAAATGGAGAGTTTGGACGCCGCATGCTCTGGTGGGGACGGACGGCGGCGTGCAATGCAGCGGGCCATGGACGGCGGCCGGAACTCGCCCGAAGCGAAGGCGCTGGTACCTGCCGTGTGCCGGCCATTCAAGGGCGAACGCTAACTCATGTGCGCGCGCGCGGGCAGCGGCTTGCGGCGCGGCCGGTAGACTGGTCAAGGCGCACGTTTCATCATACAGACGGACATGTGAGGCCAGGGACGGGAGAACGGTGCCGGCGTGTACGTAAACCTCGCAATCATTCGTGACACGTAAGGCCTGCGGCCGCCGTGAACGTGGCCGGGCCGGCCGCGGTCCTCCCGGCGCCGCAACGACGCCCCCCCCCCCTCCCCCCGGCGCGGCGCGGTCGCCGCCGGCGGATATTTTGGCCCCTACCTCCTACCGGCCGGTGGGGCAGGCGACCGATATGACCGACGCGGGGGGCAATGGCCACGCGGCAGGTGTACCGTGTACGGCTCCGGCCCGCCGGCCGGAGCCGGGGACCGGCACCTCCGCGCCGCTCCAAACTCGACCGTCAATCGCTCGAGATACGGCGGCCGGGAAAGTACCGTGCACGAGGGTGCGCATTGTTGGGGAAGCTGGTCTTCGGAAGCATCACCCGTGCCCGCCCACGACCGCATACGGCTTCGGTCTCGCGCGAAGACCCTTCGCCGCATGAGCACTAATGAAACACCGATGCCGCTTGTGCCTTATGAGTTTTGTGTGCGCGGGAAGACTTTTTGTGGCCGCGTCTACCTTCGGTGCCGAAGGTGCTAGCGGCGGGGCTCCGTGACGAGAGCCCAAGGGAGACATGGGGTGGAGAGCGCCGACCGGGACGACGAGTCCGGGGCCCGCGGCGGCGTGAACGAAGCGTACAAAGAGGCCCGCCGCCTCGGATCCGGAGTCGCCGCCGGCGCCGAAGGTGCCGACGATCCCGACACGTGGCCACCGCCGCCGTGTAAAGCGGACTCCGGTCGGGGCGAGAGACAAGGGCGGCCGCGTGTAAAGGCGTTTCGGCCGTACGAAGACACGCCGGAGGCCTCGTACGACG
Organism: Cenchrus americanus; assembly: GCA_947561735.1. Classification (NCBI taxonomy): domain Eukaryota; kingdom Viridiplantae; phylum Streptophyta; class Magnoliopsida; order Poales; family Poaceae; genus Cenchrus; species Cenchrus americanus. Next base: position 21,466,963 of record OX387241.1, on the reverse strand, counting down.
CGGGGACTTCTTGTTATACCCTTGTAAAGTGTTTAAAGTGGATTGTCGGGGAGCGGAAAAGTTGTAATTGAGGCAAATGACTATACCCAGGGGCCTCCTATAAATAGTGAACCCCTTGTAATGAAACGGACACACTGTAATGAGAAGAGAGCACCGAAGGCATTTGCCAGTTCTTCGGTCTTCGGTCTGCGGAGTATTTCTTTGTTTCCTATTCAGTCTTATTAAGTTTCAGCGTTCCCTTCCCTCGCCCAAGTAGAAGTAGGGGCCTTGCGAGAGTGAGCGAAGGAAGGGAGAGAACTCAGGGGGCTGTTGTGTCGGCGTCCACCCTTTGGGCCCGATTTCCACCAACAGTTTGGCGCCCACCTCGTGGAAGATCTCAAGACCACATGGCTAGGACACGTTCGGCAGGCGCCGAAGCCGCGATGGCTCAGGCGACGACCCCTCCACTCGCGTCGGAGCCCACCAACCCAACCCCTTCGTCCGTTCAGCCTTCGGCGGGGACCGCCGCCGGGCCAAGCGCGCCGGAGGTAGAGCACACCGCTCCGGGGATGCTTGAAGTCAGCCTCGAGGGGCCGGGGGGCTTCGGCACAAGACATCGAGGCCCTCCGAAGGATTCGGGCCCTCGTCGGCGGCAAGTCCGTGCGGCTCGGCTCGAGCGGGAGACGCGCCCATCCTCATCGCCGACGCAACCATCCCGAGCACCGGGATGCGGCTCCACCTCACGCCGCCTCCGACACCATCGACTTCAACATCGGGCGGCCGAGCGTTACCTCGCCATGCGCAAAGCCGGATCGCCGGCGCGACGCCGCCACGACAGCCGCTCCGACGCCGCCCGCACCACCACCGACGCCCGCCGCGCATGCTGCGCGCGGCGGCCCGACAACACGCCCGGCTCACCCCGCAGCCATGCAAGCTCGGGCCGGATCGGTGGAGGCGACAAAAGGACGCCTCCGAAGGACAAAGCATTGGGCACCGCCAAGACAGGGGGCAGGTGCACGAGCACTTCGCTCCCGACGACGCCCCACTTCGCAACGTGGTCCCGGTGTCCCCGCTCTCGGTTGAGCCGGAGAGCGCGCGCGTGGCCTCGTAGGTTCAACGCCAACACCTTGCCCCGCACGACGGGGACTACGATCCCAAGGAGTTCTTAATGAAGTTCGAAGCGGCGGCTTGAGTCCAACGGAGGTGATGCCACGACAAAGGCAAAGGCCCTCGTGCTCGCGCTCAAGGGAGAAGTCCCGATCTTGGTATGCCAACATACCGAAGGGGTACATCACATCATGGTTCCAGCTGCGGAACAAGCTGCTGTCCAGCTTCAAAGGCATGCGGTCGAAGAGCCGGACTCCAACGACCTCGTCAACATGTGTGTCCGGGGGGACCGTGAATCACCTGCAAGAGTACATGCACGGGGTTGTCAAGCTAACGGCGCGCGCGCCCAATGTGTCCGAAAGCGACATCATTGATGCCATCGTCGGTGGCTCGAGGGTTGGAAACGCCGGGATGTGCTCGACGGGGTCAAGCCGAAGTCCGTGCAAGAATTATTTGAGGTCATGCAAGAATACCGCAAGTCCGACAAAGGCCGCCGCCGAAGGCTCGACCGGCAAACGCGAGCAAAAAGCGAAAACAACGGGGCCAGTGGGACCAGCCGAAGGGGTGGCAAAACCAGCCGCCGAAGCAGGCGAACCGCCAGATCAACAACGTATCCGCACCCCCCGACCCAAACCAGAACAGGGGCGGCGGGCACAAGGGCGGATACAAACATAGCAAGGGGCCGAAGCCGCAACAGCACAGCCAGCAGAGGCCCGGAGGCGAGCGTTTTTTCTGCTGGCTCCACGGGATTGACGCCCAGCACCACACGCACCAGTGCCCTTCGGCAGTCAAGATGAAGATGGAGTGGGAGGCGGAGGAGAAGGCGAAGGCAGCAGGCATGGCCGTGAACCATGTCATGAAATACCAAAATGCGGGTCAGTTCAAGGCCCTGCCGCCACCCTACCGCCACCAGCCCTACCAACCTTCGGCTCCGCGCGCATGCTTTCCACCCACCACGGCCATACGCACCTTCCGCGCCGCGGCTGCTTCCCCACCTCCTCCCCCGCTCGCGCAACAACCTTCGGTGTTCGTGCCGTCGTGGCCGAACCCACCGCCCACCACCAAGTGCATTACACACACACCCAACCGCCACCCCCGCCACCGCCAAAGCAAGAGGTCCCTGACTCAAGCAGCTCGGGGATGACGGGCATGCTCAACATCATCAATGCGATCTCCGGCGGATCAAATGAGCCGACCCACGAGACAAAGAGCAACGCCAAGATTACTACCGAAGCGTGTCACATATCTGCTCCGGCAAGTACTTCCACTTGCCATGGTCCCACGTTCCCATAACTTTCACGGCAGCCGACATCCGGCTGCAGCACTACCCGCACAACGATCCGCTCGTCATAAGGGCTAACATCGGCAAGAACACAAAGTACTACTTCGGCAACGACGTGGGGAGGATCCTCGTTGATAACGGCAGCTCAGCGGATATCCTGACCTGGCAATGTTTCACCAGCATGGGTTTCAAAAAGGAAGACCTGAAGAAGGCAGAACACCCGCTGTACGGCTTCGGCAACAAAAAAATCGAAGCCCTCGGCAAGATTGATGTCAATGTATCCTTCGGCCAAGACGCCACCATGAGAACCGAGGTCATAACATTCGACGTTGTGGACTTCGCGTACCCGTACAACGCCATCTTCGGCCGCAACACCATAAACAAGTTCGCGGCGGTTATCCACCAAGGGTACCTGCTGATGAAGATACCGACGGCGGCAGGAGTAATATCAGTCTATGGCAGCCAGGAGGAGGCCCGAAGAGCCGAGCGCAACACTTCGGTCCACAACAGACAAGTCCATGTCATCAATGAAAACGAGAGCAACGAAGCTTCGGCGGCCGAAGAGCACAAGGCAGAAGCCCAAATGAGGCAGTCCATGAAGGGAGCCGAAGCCGAACGCATGAAGGCTGTCGACGTCACAAAGACAGTCCCCTTATGCGCGGACGTGCCAAGCAGAACCGTGATGATAGGCGCTGAGATCAGCGCAGAAGACGAAGGCCGACTCCTGCAGTTCCTTCGTAACAACCAAGATGTCTTCGCATGGTCCAAGTCTGACCTGACAGGCGTTCACCGCTCGGTCATAGAGCATGCACTTAATACTGACCCAAGAGTCAAACCGAAGTTACAGCGGCAGCGGCCCATGTCGGCAGACAGAGTCAGGTCTGCGGAGGCCGAAGTGCAAAAGTTGCTTGACGCAAGAATTATCAGAGAAGTGCAATACCCCATCTGGGTGGCAAACGTGGTCATGGTACCGAAGAAGAATGGCAACATGAGAATGTGCATTGACTTCACTGAACTCAACAAGGCATGCCCGAAGGACCCTTTTCCTCTGCCAAGGATCGACGTCATCATTGATCAGGCTGCCGGCTGCGACATGTTGAGCCTCTTAGACTGCTTCTCCGGCTATCACCAAGTGTGGATGCGAAGGGAGGACGAAGCAAAAACCGGATTTACAACCCCCTTCGGTGTCTTCTGTTTCGTCAGGATGCCCGAAGGCTTGCGCAACGCCGGGTCCACCTTCAACCGCATGATGAAGTTGATCCTGGGCAGCCAGCTGGGGCGCAATGCTTCGGCGTACGTCGATGACATCGTCATCATGAGCGAGAAAGAGCAAGATCACATCGCAGATCTAACCGAAACCTTCGACAACATGAGGCAAAACAGTCTCAAGCTCAACCCAGAGAAATGCATCTTCGGCATTCGGAGAGGGCAACTGCTGGGCTGCATGGTCTCCAAACGGGGCATCCAGGCGAACCCCCAAAAGATCGAGGCCCTACGAAGAATGCGGCCCCCGGCCCACCCGAAAGGAAGTTCGCAGGCTTACTGGCAGAATCGCCTCGCTGAACCGGTTTATCTCAAGAGCCGCAGAGCGAAGCCTGCCCTTCTTCAAGGTCCTTCGTGCGAATTCAGCCTTCCAATGGGGCCCAGAGCAGCAGCAAGCTTTCGATGAACTCAAGAAATATCTTGAAGATGCTGCAATCATGACCAAACCGTCACCGAAGGCCGACCTGCTGTTGTACATTGCGGCAACCGACACAGCGGTCAGTGCAGTGCTCGTAGAAGAGCGCAGGGAGGCAGATGCCCTGAGGCAATTTCCAATATACTATGTCTCCGAAGCTCTGAGCGGCTCAAAGCTGCTCTACTCCGAAATGGAAAAGATGGCATATGCGGTTGTAATGGCAAAAAGGAAGCTTCGGCACTACTTCCAGAGCCACAACGTCTCGGTACCCACAGCTTTCCCCCTCCGGGACATGTTCGAGAACAAGGAGTCAACAGGCAGAATGGGCAAGTGGGCCTCGGAATTGGCGGAGCACGTCATAAGCTTCGTCGCCCGCAGCGCAATAAAATCTCAAGTCCTCGCCGACTTTGTAGCTGATTGGACGCCTTCGGCGCCGAAGGGGGAACCAGTAGTCACAGAGCCAGTATGGGAAGTCCAGTGTGACGGCGCGTACTGCCACCTCGGTTCGGCGGCTGCAGCAGTCTTAAAATCCCCGTCGGGTATCAAACTCCGATATGCTCTGCGACTCAACTACGACAATTGTACAAACAATGTAGCAGAGTATGAAGGCCTGTTGCTCGCCCTTCGGAAGGCCAGGGCTGTAGGTGCCAGGAGGCTCGTCATCCTGACGGACTCTGAGCTTGTCGCTTGCCATATTGGGAAAACCTACAAGGCAAAGAGCCCAGACATGATGAAGTACTTGCAAGCCGTCCGAAGCATGGAGAAGTTTTTCATTGGCATCACAGTGCGAAGCTTCCCCAGAAACCACAACAAGGAGGCCGACGCTATTGCGAAGGCAGCTGCACTACTTGAGGCTTTGCCACCAGATGTTTTTTACGAAACAACCACCTCGAGGTCCGCTGCCGACGAAGCAGCACCCCCCAAGTTTGTGAACGCAATTCAGAGCGAGGACTGGCGTGCCCCAATAGTGGCGGCGCTCAAAGGATATTATGAAGCCGAAGATGGGATCACCGCCAAGAGGGCGGCGATCAGGGCGAGGAACTATCACCTGGTCGACGACAACTTGTACCGAAGAGGGGTGTGCGCTCCATTATTAAAGTGCATATCAGTCACTGAGGGGAAGCAGCCGCACGAAATCCACGGCGGCATGTGCTCACACCACCTCGGCACCGAGCTTTGGTGCAGAAAGCTTTCCGCCAAGGTTTCTACGGCCTTCGGCGATGCGGACGCCCACGACATCGTGCGCCACCGTCCCGCAGTGCCGGCGCCACGCACCCTACGGCAAGTTTGCCTCCAATGAGATACGGTTGCTACCACCGGTGTGGCCCTTCGCCGGGTGGGGTGTTGATATCGTCGGCCCGTTACCCACGGCACTGGAAACTACACCCACGCGGTTGTGGCGGTTGAATATTTCTCCAAGTGGGTTGAAGCGAAGCCATTGCCGAGCATCACTTCGGCGACCATTCGAAGTTCTTCGGCAAAACATAGTGTGCCGCTTCGGTATCCCTCACGAGGTCACGGTTGACAATGGCAAGCAATTTGACGGCCACGAGTTCAAGGAATTCCGCGCATACTTGGGAACGAAGGCGTAGCTTCGCTTCGGTCTACCACCCACGGTCCAACGGGGCCGTCGAACGAGCCAATGGAATCATCTTCGGCGGCATCAAGAGAAACATCACCGACTTGCCCAAGAGCAAATGGGCCGAAGAGCTACCGAGGGTAATCTGGTCCCACAACACCACCACATCCCGAACTACTCGGTTTTCCCCTTTCAAACCGTTGTACGGGGAGGAAGCCATGCTTTGCCCGAAGAATTGTGCCTTGGCACCCGGAGGAATACCCCCTCCCGGTGACGAAGACCTCAAGGCTTCGGTCCCGTAACATCGAGGAAGTCCGCTTACAGGCAGCTGAAAACCTCTTGGCCTACCAAGACGAAACACGAAGGTGGAAAAACAAGAAAATCAAACCAAAGCTCATTCGGTCAGGGGACCTAGTGCTACGAAAGGTGCCGAAGGGTAAATTGAAGGGTAAGATGCACGGGAAATGGGAAGGCCCGTTCATAGCTACGGCTACCGCAAACGAAGCGACCTTCAAGCTACGTCGGGCGACGGGCGACGAAGAGCCATACACACGGAACGTGGATATGCTTCAGAAGTACTTCGTATGAAGTGACTACCAGTTCTTAGCATAATCTTTGACTTTTCATAGTTTCTCTTTCCTTTAGGCCAAGATATTGACCTTGTATCCTATGTACATTAAAGTAGTGGGGGGCGTACTCTTTTCCTCACGGGGGAAGCTTCGTGGTTCCCCTCTGGATCCGCGAAGTGTGAGGTTTTTAATGAGGCGGCCCTTTGTATCCCTTCGGTTTCTGACATGTAATATAAGTCAGTTTTCCCCCATCCCTTCGTGTGCAATTTACCTTCTTTTTTAAAGAATGCTCGCGCCACTCTATCGAAGCTAGGCCACCGCCTCCGGGGGGGGGGGCCTAGTCTCCGAAGTGGCCTTCGGCACGGTAAGTAACAGCCTTGGCGCGGGTTGCTTTAGGAGCACGCACACCAAGCCTGTCACTTATTGGCGTGACCGAAGAAAAAACCGCTTGACGCGGGACAGGGCCATGATTCGGCCGAAGTAAGCGCACGCCTGGAGCGATGCGTCGGTCGTGAGTTGACCGTCGGTCCCGAGTTGACCGAAGAAAAAACCGCTCGAAGCGGGACAGGGCCATGATTCGGCCGAAGTAAGCGCACGCCTGGAGCGATGCGTCGGTCGTGAGTTGACCGTCGGTCTCGAGTTGACCGAAGGAAAAACCGCTCGAAGCGGGACAGGGCCATGATTCGGCCGAAGTAAGCGCACGCCTGGAGCGATGCGTCGGTCGTGAGTTGACCGTCGGTCTCGAGTTGACCGAAGGAAAAACCGCTCCAAGCGGGACAAGGCCATGATTCGGCCGAAGTAAGCGCAAGCCTGGAGCGATGCGTCGGTCGTGAGTTGACCGAAAAGCGAACTGCTGGTGCGGAGCAAGTCCACAATGCGGCCAGAGAAAACGCACGTTCGCGACGGCGCGTCGTGCAGAAGTGGGCGCACACTCAGAGGCAGGACATCGTACGTTAACCCCAAAAGCGAAGCGCGATGCCGCTTCGTCCCAACGAACCTAGGGTTTTTCACAATCAAGTGTGCAGCACGAAAACGACAGGCAAACACACCTCTCATGCACATTTCCAATTTACAACATCCATCGTAAAACGCTACAACTTTACAAATCAAATAACAGTGTAGTTACAACACATACCGCCCTCGCACAATAAATGTACGAGTCGTAGTCCGCTTCGGGCTGCCGCGAACACTTCGGGGGGGAGTTCGAAGTCCCGTGCTTCAAGTCTTCGCGCCGGCCGCGGTCACCAATAACGGTCAATCTTCGTTCGGTACATCATCACGGATTTCGTCAATCAACCGAAGATATGCCATGTCTATAATCTCCAAGGCCATCTCCCGAAGCTCGGCCGTCGGTAGGCATCCTCCCCGCGCCGAAGTTAGTGTCGGACTCTATACGAAGGGGATCCCTCCGTCTCCACCTTCACCGCCGCGAAGCTTTCCGACGAGGTATCGGGGAATTAAGTATACATACTCGGGCGGTCCGAGGACCCCCTCCTCAATCGGTTCCGTTTTTGGAACGACCCCTTCGTCCACGAAGGGGTCCACTAACCTACGCGTGGCCGCCCGCGGCGGCCCGCTCTCTAAGAATGGCATCCCGACGCGCGGGATCCTTTGAAAACTCAGCGAAAAAGCGTTTAGCCGCCTCGTTATGCTGGCGGTAGCGCTCCGCTCGGTACGACAAGAACTCCGCATACGAAACACCAGGATGACGGATGCTAAACTTCGTCCACACGTTCGGCGCGACAAAAAGTGAATTAAGAGGCAAAGCTGAGTCGCTCGAACCTTCGGCCCTCGCGCAGGAGCCACGGAGGGAACCCGCGCGCGAGATACCGTGCATCGCCTTTACATTACAAAAATTTTCATCCCTTCAAGGGGAGACCGTCTCATTCCTTTACAAACGACGGCCGAAGTGGTTCACACCTCAGCACCTTCGGCGACGACGTGGCCCTCGTCCAGCACGGCACTAGCTTCGGTGGCTCCTACCGATGCGACCGGTTGCGGCGGCCGTTGTCTCCGTGGGTGCCTCGCCGTCGGGGAGAGCCGGCGCAGGCAGCGGTGCGGCTTCAAGTTCTCGCTCGCGTGTGCCGCGTCCGAAACATCCGCCGCCGTGTTCTCTTCTGTAGGGGCCTCGGCAGCTGCCGGCTTCAACGAGCGCAAGTGTGATCTCCTCCTCGGTGGCGAGAGCGCCTCGAGGCCGGTGGGTGCGAAGGGCGGTCCCCGCGGCCGCTTCGGCCTCCTTGTCTTCGGCGGCCCCCCCCGCGCGTCATCCCCGGTCCCGCTTCGGCGGTGCGCGCCATAATGTCCTCGGCGGCGCGCGCTCCGCCCTCGGGAGCGCCGGCGGTTTCACCCTCTTGCGGTGCTGCGGCCTCGGAGCCCTCGGCGGTGATGAGGGGGACGCCGGGCATGGCGATCCAATCCCCCCTCGACATGAACCGGGGCGGGGGCGGAGTGCCGCCAAACCGAACCCGGAGACGGTCGTACACGCGATCCTGCGGTCGAGGCTTGATCCGCAAAACAATGTGGGCGGTGCGTCAAGTTAGTTACGAGAGGGCATTTTTCTTCGTTCAATCTTAAGCATAGGGAGGAAGTAGCTTCGACGCACCTGGGCACTGAGTCGAGCGGACTCCTCCAAGGTGAGTTGATACCCCCGCTGAGCGAAGAAAGTGTTCATAAAGTTCTTTGCGAGATTTTTGGGGAGCACTGGGAGGCCGGGCGACGTCCAAGTCCGCGTCGGCCGGGCCATGCGAAGTTATCCTTCGTCAGACGACGAAGATCCCCCTTGCTAATTGTCTTCTCCGATGATGGGCGATCCGAAGGCACAAGCGAGCACACCTGAATAGGCCGGCGTGCGGACTCCCACCGCAGCGACAAGCTCTCCGAAGATCTTCGTATTCATCGTAATCGGATCGAAGCACGCGTTCACCCACTCATAATATGCCCCGACGCCGCACGGGGGAATCTGATAGGTGGTGCCTCCAAATTGCACTGCTCTAGCACCTGCAGTATGTCGTTACGAAGGGCCTCCGCGCTCCGGAGGTGGTCCGCGCGATATTGCTCCAGTGTCCCGCTCAGTCCGCTCGTTTTCTCCTGCGCTTCGGCTAACTTGGCCTCCATGTCAGCGAGCCGAGACTGCAAGTTTTCCTTCGCGCTGCCCAGGGTCTCAACATCGTGGCGCGACTCGCCGAGGGCGGCTTCGGAGTCCTTCGACGATTTTTCTTTCTCCTCCTGCAGCCTTCGCGAGCGCTCTTGCTCAGCAGCCAATCGACCTTCCAGCTCCGTCACTCGGTTTTCGAGCAAGGAGACAGCAGCCACCGACCTCTCCTTGGTCTCCTTGCTCTCCTGCTCCAGCCTTCGGGCAAGACATCGTGAAGCTATAAAGGCTTTCAACGACAAGTCTCCGCACGCCGTCGTCAGTTCAGCCGCGGTCAGCTTCCCATAGTATTCTTCTTCATGAGGGATGGAGAAGCTTGCCCCGGCTTCTTCCAGGAATTGGCGCTCATGACCGCCGCTTGTCAGCCCCAAGAAGCGGATCGTCTTCCCGCCGATCAGTTTGGCTTCGGCAGGGACATGAAGACGGACAGCGGCGGCCGGGGCTCCTTCGGTGTCACCCGATAGGCTGCGCTTTCGGGTCCTTCGTCCTCCTCCTCCTCCTCCGCTTCGGGAATGACGTCGTTTCTCTCGGAGGCAGGAGCTGAAGGGGAGGCCGACTGCTCGGTACCCTCGGAGGAGGTGTCCGACGAGCTGCTGGAGGTGGAGCTGGAGTCATCTTTTTCCTGGGGGGCTTCGGCGCCGACGACGACGGGGCTCAGCTTGCGTGGCGCGTCCCCGACGGAAGACACTATGCGAACATCGGCCGTCTTCGTCCTTTGTCTTTTCTTGCGGGGCGAGGGGGACTAGCAACGGTCGGCCAGCCCCCACCCCCCGCCGTCGCCGCGGGCACATCCGAAGGCGCGGCCGCACGGAGTGGGACGGCGGCTATAACGTCTCCGACGACGCCGCGTCTCCACGTCGATGACGCGAGTTCTCTTGGGGAGAAGGGGGCGAGTCCGCCGGTCGCCCGCCCCGCTTCTTCGGGCTTTCCCTTGGCGGCCGGCGCGCGCGCGGGCGCGCTCCTCCCCCTCGCTCGTTTTTTGTGGAGCGGCGCGGGGTGAAGTCGGCTCGTCTCCTCCACGTCCGCTTCGGCGGCTGCGACCGCCGCGGCCTTCTTCTCGGCTGCCTCTCGGTGCTTGGCAAATCCGACGCGCTCGGGCGGCGCGATCTTGAAAAACTCGAAGATACGATTGGTTCGGGACCCGTTCAGCTCCGCGACGGTGTCCTTGTATTCCTTCGGTGAGACGGGGCCGAGGATGAAGTCCCCGTGCGCCTCCACCTTCCTTCTCCTCAACACTGCAGGAAAACAGGCAAGATCGTCAGTACTGTGATCCCTAATAACATAACGAAACACAACCATCCGAAGGGTGAAGAGCAGCTTACAATCGGCCGTAAAGCCGAAGACCCTTGTCCAATCAGGGCAGGGGATGCCACCGATGTCCTCCGCCCATTCGTCTTCGGCCACGGACCAACCGTCGACCAGCGGGCATACGGGAATGCTGCGGTACTCCTCCACAATGTCGCGGGTACCATACCTCCGCGCAAACCGACGGAGCATAATCACGAATTCGTCCCCCTCCGGGCACGAAGGATTCTTCGCGTAGGACTCGTGCAGGGGCGGGAGTTCCTTCGTCGCCAACGGGTGGGTGCCTCCGGAAGAAGGGGGGCTCAGACTGTAGTAGAACCAATGCCGCCGCCGGTCAGAAGGCCACTTGTTCTCGTACGCGGTAACCGGGCTCACCACACCCGCCTTGTAGGAGAAATTGAGGCGGCGGGACCGGCGGTCCTTCTCCACGGACTGGTCCCCTTCTTCCTCGAAGACCGTCCGCCGCCGGTGATGCACCCGATGCGCGAGGCAAAACCTTCGGCGGAGGGCTTGATCTTCGTCGTCCGCATATCCACATATATACTTGACGGCGGAGGATGGCATTAGGGGTGAGTGGTGAAGGTAATGTCGAAGTACCGAAGTATGTCGACGACGGCGGGGTGAAGTGGAAACCGAAGCCCCGCGTATAGAAGATCTCGGAAGATGACAACCTCGTTGTCCCGTGGCCGCGGCACGGTCTCACGGCCGGGGGCTCGGCCGGCCCCGACCATGCGATTCTTCACCAACGCCTCCACGTCGGTCTTGTCGATTTGGCTTCGACCGAACGTATAGGTCTTCGCGATCTCCCTCGCGACAGCATCGCGTCTACGCTTCGGCGCCATCAGCACTAACTATGCACGAAGCGAAAGCAGAAGCAGGGGGGCTGAAGCAAGTCTTACAGTAGGTCTTCGGAGCTCTCGCGGGTCGTAAGCTCTGCGCTGAAGTCGCTGGGTGGGGTAAACCAAAGGACGGCCCCCCCCTTATATAGTAACAAGTTCCGATAATCGCGCCGGCCCAAATCAAAATTACCTTTTTACCCATTAACGGCCCCTCCCAACGGTAAACTTGGCCGAGGGCAGCGCACGTCTTTTTCGGGACGTCTTGTCAGCGTGGGCCGTCCGGGGGAGTTCCGAAGACCGGTCTTCACCCGGTTAAGGACGATCGTAAGTTCGGCCCTACGCAGAGCCAGGACGGCCCTCACTGACGAGGGGCTACTGTTGGGGAAGTTGGTCTTCGGAAGCATCACCCGTGCCGCCCACGACCGCATACGGCTTCGGTCTCGCGAGAAGACCCTTCGCCGCATGAGCACTAATGAAACACGATGCCGCTTGTGCCTTATGAGTTTTGTCGTGCGGGGAAGACTTTTTGTGGCCGCGTCTACCTTCGGTGCCGAAGGTGCTAGCGGCGGGGCTCGGTGACGAGAGCCCAAGGGAGACATGGGGTGGAGAGCGGCCGGCCGGGACGACGAGTCGGGGCCCGCGGCGCGTGAACGAAGCGTACAAAGAGGCCCGCCGCCTCGGATCCGAGTCGGCGCCGGCGCCGAAGGTGCCGACGATCCCGGACACGTGGCCACCGCCAGCGTGTAAAGCGGACTCCGGTCGGGGCAGAGACAAGGGCGGCCGCGTGTAAAGGCGTTTCGGCCGTACGAAGACACGCTGGAGGCCTGTACGACGCGGGGACTTACTGTTATACCCTTGTAAAGTGTTTAAAGTGGATTGTCAGGAGCAGAAAAGTTGTAATTGAGGCAAATGACTATACCCAGGGGCCTCCTATAAATAGTGAACCCCTTGTAATGAAACGGACACACTGTAATGAGAAGAGAGTACCGAAGGCATTTGCCAGTTCTTCGGTCTTCGGTCTGCGGAGTATTTCTTTGTTTCCTATTCAGTCTTATTAAGTTTCAGCGTTCCCTTCCCTCGCCCAAGTAGAAGTAGGGGCCTTGCGAGAGTGAGCGAAGGAAGGGAGAGAAGCTCGGGGGGGCTTGTGTCGTCGTCCACCCTTCGCCCGATTTCCACCAACACGCATGCACGATGGACTCCTGACTCCTCCGATCCTAAGCGTGCTATTTCGTCGTAGCAGCAACGCTTCCGCATCACTGCATCAGAGACAAACGCGGGACACAGGTGTCCGTCCGTCCGTGGTGGCGAGGAGCCGGGGGGGAGGCCGCATTGACCGGCCGGGTGCGGCCGGCAGGTGTTGCCGGCGGCCGTGTCCAATCCATGAGAGGAGTGTCGCTGCTGTTGATTGGTTTCCCGGGGCGGCTGATCCGCACCGAAAGGGGTAGGATCGGAGGCAGTCTTTGACGCCAGATTCAGATCGCACGCACGTAGCCTCGCCACCTCGCGCCACCGGCCGGCGCGTCGGGGGGCTACGTGCTGCTGCCCCTGCACGCGTGCCCCTGCCGGCGGGGTGCCAACACGTACTATCCTCCGACCTCCGTGAACTGAGCTCGGCATGGAGCGCGCTGCTGCGCTAGCTGCTGTGTGTGCAGTGTGGTTCGGCCCACAACGCCCTGCCAACGCGCTTCTAGCTCCATCCATCCCATCTCTCTTTCGTACGTGCATGCATATCCTCGAGTGCAAAATCCAAACGCGTATGCAAGTAGTAGCTAGCATACCACCATACACGCCTTCCGGGCGCAGCGCAGCAGAATCTATCCGGTGCCCTTGCCCTCGGCCTCTGGTGGCAACAAGTATATGATAGATGGGACAGTCATTTGTGCTGCCGGCGGCAACAAGTACATGATAGATGGGACAAGCCATTTAGGCCACGGCTGCCGTGCCATGTCCACCGTGCTGCCACTCTAGTCCCTTCCGGTGATCTTCCTTGGCCGTCGGGGATGAAAATTATTGTCCGGGTTTACCTTTAATCGAGACAGGGACATGGGGAGATGCAATCTCACATTAGAAGCCGAGCCCATTCCACCCGATGATTTTGCTTGTTGCAATACCCCGGTCGGAAATTCCATTTACCGGCCGTTCAATGAAAGCAAGATGGCCATACTTGAGTTTGATTGATAATGTCACCTAGCTGTTAGAGGTACCTCGTAAGGATTGATCTTGACACTTCCGTCCGTGATGAGTGTGAATTCTTGTTAACAGCGCTGGTAAGATGGTGAGCTTGGTCGTTCTGTGAGGGTTTGAATGCCCGAATATGGAAGAGGAAGGCCAAGTCTGATGGTGATGCTGGATGGGTACTCGGAAGTACTATTAAACTGCACCTTCCATTGAAGAGATCGGCACATGGCTATCATTTAGAGATAATAGGATTTGTTGAAGACTACAATGTGGTGTTTATAGCAACTGGTGGTGGTGTTGTTTTCATGGTACATCTCGAGTCCGCGCTAGCTTAAGAACTTCCTCTAAAATCAAGTTACCGCACATGCTATCCATTCACAAGTTTCTGCACAGCAGGTAAATATAATGCATATATCTGTAGTATTTCCATGACTTAACAGGAATTTGGGATTCCTTTTCATTTCATGAGTATAAGACTAACAATTTGAAGTGAAGTTGTATCAGTTATTGCTTTGGCTATTAAATGAACTCTTTGTATTTCAACATTATTTTGTTTTTCCTCGAATAAGTATCTTTGTATTAAAGAGAAGAGTACAACCGGTCCTATTACAAAAGCCACACCGCATCACATATCTGTAGTATGAGCAAGTTGCTGTGAGCACAAAATGATCACCAGCTAAATAGTAGATACTGACCAAACCTGACCAACTTCCCAGGCTAACGATTCAAACCTTTATTCCTAAGAGCTCTAGCACCAGATGTGGACGCCTCATTTTAACTTTCCCTGTTTAGCAACAGGTCATCTTAAACCTAGATCCCTAAGAACTCTTTAATGAAGGAGTATAGGACCTTTCGCTTCACCATGTTTGTGCATTCTTTTAGGCTTTCTTGTAAATGAGTGCTGCAGTTCTAAGTAATTCCAGGATGAATTGCTTTGCTTTCCTGCTCTTTGTGGGGGGCTTTACTATGACCTGTTTTGCAAAGTAAAGAATTGACCCGTTATTTTGACTCGTTATGCATTCTTTTATGCTTTCGTAATGAGAGGCCGTAGTACCTAAGTACTGCGTGTGATAAATTGCTTTGCTTTCCTGTTCTTTGTGGGGGCTTTACTATGTCATGTTGTACAAAGGAAGAATTGACTCTTTATTTTGAACCAAGGGTAGTACCAATTTATAGATGAAAATATAACCATCAAGAAAATTATGAGCGTTCTCAAGGTTGAAAAGATTCCGACTTCTATATGCAAATTCCTTGGCCGAGTTCTTTTTTTAACATTCTAGTTCAAACAAGGTCGACTTGTCTAATAAATGAATTACGAATTACCGATAGGTTCTTTAGTTGTGCAAATTCGGAAAATAGATTTATCTCGCTTTCGATTCATAAAAACACTAGATTATGTGTCATCCGGGTAAGCTGTTTCTCGTTTATCTTTGATAGGGTCTACCTGGTGCTCCTGCCACCACCATGAGCGATGAGGATCCGTTGACTCATATAGAGGTTGTCAAGGTTCAGAGTTGAATCGATGGTTGAGGACCGTGAAGTGATGTGGGATCCCATGAACCCTTGAAGCTAGCATGCCACTTGTGCCATCTATGCTT
The DNA here is from genome assembly GCA_947561735.1 of Cenchrus americanus. Taxonomy (NCBI): domain Eukaryota; kingdom Viridiplantae; phylum Streptophyta; class Magnoliopsida; order Poales; family Poaceae; genus Cenchrus; species Cenchrus americanus. The sequence continues at coordinate 21,451,698 of OX387241.1, read as the reverse complement.
GATGCCAGTGGGTCGGGTTTGTGAAGCCTCCTTGTGTTGATTGCCAAGAGCAAGAATGTCTTCGCTTTGTTCTCATTGTGCATAACTCGGGAAATTGGCTCTCCTCTTCAGTTTCGCTTAATGCAACCTAATGAAACATTTAACCTTTACACAATGTCTTGCTTCATGGACACGATTAACTAAAGTGACACATCTAAAAATGTTTGAAACTGAATGAAACGCCTCCCCTCAACACGCAATTTTCTTTGTTGTTTCCTAGGTTATATGCAAGACACAAGGTGTTTATTTAATAGTGTTCACAGGGTTTCATCCCATGAAATCTATTTCACTTTTCTCTTCATTAATATACTTACATCATAAAAATGCTAACATTGCAGTCTATGGTAGGGATGACAATAAAAATTCCCACCGATGTAGCGAACATAGCCTCATATGCCATTAGTTCGAGTTTGATTTTGCGATTCATGACAACATGATCATTGGGACCAACCATATTGTTTGAGCATGTTCTTTATAGACATTTCTAGGTCCCAACGATGCAATAAAACCACATGCAAAAATGCCAAAACAAAGGGTCAAAACCGAGCAAGAAAAGGAAAGAGAAGACACCGTCGGATGAACCCACTGGCCCTCAAATACAAGGGTTGGTGCACCGCTGGACGAGTTGGTGCACAAAGGTTAAACCCCAGGTACCGCTTCTGATGAACCGACGGTCCATTATTTAGTAGCTTCGACGAGTTGCAAAGGAAAAGTACAGAGTCACAGAGCATCGGATGATCCGCCGCTCCGTGGGGACCCCGTCGGCCTATCCGACGCCGCCTTTGAATTCATACAGAGACGCGCCAAGACGAGCTTCAAAGACCGGATGATCCGACGCCTTGGTCGTGGTTAGCGTCTTGGCCTATCCGACTCGCTATTGGAAGCTACCGCGGCGACTCTGGACGCGAGGCCTTCAACACCGGATGATCCGACGTAGCGCTTCGAGCGCTGTGTCGAGAACCTCAACTACTACGTGACGGGGAAGGGCACCCGTATGAACCGACGCCTTGGAAAAGCATAGCGTCGGGATCATCCGACTCGTACCTGCCAGCCTTAGCCAATGGCTAGTTTGATGCCTTGGGCTATTTATACCCCCTCCACTCACCCATTTGAGGTCGCCGGATTGTGTGGAAGGCAGAGGAGTTCAAGACATTGAAGATCATATCCAATCCATCCAAGTGCTTAATTGCTCATCTTTAGACTTGCATATGCTTTGTGTATGTGCTTAGTGCTAGGCTTAGCTTAGAGCTGAGTGAGTGCAAGGTTGTGCCAACCTTGTGAGGTGATTCTTGAGTGAATCCCGCGTCAAGGTTCGCTCAGTCGGCCCAAGTGGTCGACAATCGTCATCGACCCTCCGCTTGTGTGGAGCGGCGAGGACACTTTGTGGCGGGACGTGGAGACCCCCTTCCTTGGTGGAGAAGCTCCTTAGTGGAGGCGTATCAAGGTGACCAAGGGAGCTTGACAAGTGCCTAAGTGGCTAGCCTTTGTGGCGAGTCAAGTGGTGCTCTTGGGAGAGACTTGGTGTCCGGAAGCACACTTCGTGTGAGTGCTTCAACAACGTGGATCCGTGGGTGGCTTAGTGCCTACCGATACCACTAGATAAATCGCGTGTCAAGAGTTTGCTTCCTCTCATCCTTCACGTTTTCGCATTTACTCTATTGAAATCTTTGTTTGCCTCTACTTTTCTAGAGTAGTATCATGCTAGGATTGCAACCTTCTTTTGGGATGGGAGTTCACACTAGAACAACCTAGTTGCACATATAGATAGTATGTTCTAGTTTACCTTTGCACAAAAATTAGTGAAGCCATATGTTAAGGTTTTAAGTTGCCTAATTCCCCTCCCCCTCTTAGGCTAACGAGCATCCGTTTCCTTACAACCGAGAATGGCCTCAACCGAGAATGGCCTTGCAGTAACCTTTATGGTAGGGATTAGATGTACTCCTTCCGTTCTTAAATACATGACATCGTTGACTTTTTTCACCAACTTTGACTATCAATATATATTGAACAAATTAGTTAACTAAAGTAAATGTATGTAATTATATATATTATCCAATGTATGTTAGATTGAACTTGTTGGTTTATTGATTTGCTAAAATATTTGTAGAAAAGACGGGTAGTCAAACCGACGACAAAAGTCTGGTGTCATATATTTGAGAACGGAAGTAGTAGTTAATATGATGCTTGAAAGCTCAGATAATGTCTTGTATGCTGAATGCTAAAACTAAACTGAATTAATTTTTCTTGTGTGCTATCTTAAATTCTTCTATTCCTTTGTGTGCCACATGATCAAGTTTCGAATCCGCCTGAGGACTTTATTAATCACTTATGTAACCTCATTATAAAAACAATCCATTATATGACATTTCTTTGCCCCCCCAATAAGGTGCGAAATTAGATGAAAATATGAAGTTGTCGTAGGTATGGTTGCCGATGGTAGCACAATGACTAGATTTTGCAACATGCAGCGTGTAGACACCGTGAACAATCCATTACAAGCTGCAATGGCATATACGGCATCATGCTAATCTAGACATGCTATTTCTAAACCTAACATGCCTTAGAGATTTATAGAATGCTTGGTGTAGAACCAAAGCGGGAGAATTGGTCGGGGCTAGCCGTTAACCTCGTAGAATCAAGCTTCGTAGGATGGTGGAGATGGAAGACGATCCTATTTTGGTGGTATCGCACTTACCAAAGCCCTCTAGTTCTAGTTGGCTAGCTGAGCCGAGGTATGGTCGCAACCACTCCAGTTCGATTCCTCGTTGGCGCGACTATGGGGTTGGATTTTAAAAATCCGCCGTGAAACCGGTCTCGTGAGTTTTCTAAGCCTAAGAGAAGGTTTTTTTTAATGAAAACCGTGGGGCGGTCTTACCCCACCAAATTTTAGTTTTTTTTGGTAAAATAGGCACCCGTCCTCAACTTATCCTCGTGGCTCATTTTCGTCCTCCAACTTTCTCATTTGGTCCAATTAGTCCTCGAACTTCATTCCCGGAGTCAAATTAGTCCCTTCCGTCCCCGCCGGGACAACCACGTTGGCCATCCACGTCACTGCGCTCCACATCTTCCACATGATGTCCACGCTGGCCTGAGTGGGAGGAGGACGTGGAGCCACGCGCCGTCGAGAGCACGGAAGCCGGACCGCGAGAGGGCAAGTCGCCCTGACGCTCGCGCCTATTGCGTGAACCCAAGCTCGAACACCCCGTCACTCTCCCACGGAACTCGGCCACTCCGTCGCTCCCGAGCACCACCGCTCCCCGTCCGGGCATGGCCACCACGCTTTACACCGCCTTCCCGAGCGGTGATCCCATCACCGCGCCGCGCTTGGCGCCGCGAAGGTCCGGCCGCGGAAGCAAAGCTCGAAGCCCGCCGGTGCGGTGCGCTGTGACCGAAAGGATCGAGGCAATATGGCCTAAGGGGGGGTGAATAGCTCCCCGCACACAAAATTCTAAACTTTTCTCTCGCGAAACACCGTCGTACTCCGAACCTCCGAATGAGGCAAATTTCCGAGAATAAACTCGAACTTCCTAAGTACTGCGTAACATAGCATAAATAACTTGAGCGTTGATAACTTGATGAAAACCGCATCTACTAAATTCTAGGAGGTACTTAGGACCTAGCAAGAAGATTTCTAAGCAAGGAACAAGCTAGAGGGTACCACAACATAGATCAGAGCAAACCCTAATAGATCTAGTCAAGAGCAAGCATGAACAAGTAAGTAAAACAAGAGCACACACGAGACAAAGATTTATCCCGTGGTTCAAACTCACAAAGGCTTGCTTACGTCCACGTTGTTGAGGAAGCCACAAAGGCTAGGGACCACAGCTGTCATCTCCTCTCTCACACCTATCATCACTTTGGGTAATAGGTGGAGGCTTTCCATCAGAATCACAAAGGAAATACAAACACCTTGAGCTTCCACAAATCGTTTGGAGAGCTTCCAAGAACCTCTATCCGTCTAGGAGCAAGACTCCAAGAGTATTATCCACCAAGCTTGCTAGGGTTCTTCCAAGTGCTCAAGTTCAAAGGAGAGAGAGATTTGCTCACTAACGCATTTCAAGAATCCTCTCTCAATCAATGCTAGGCAAGGATTTGGAATAGAGTAGGTTAGGAGTGAATGCAAGGTGAGAGAATGAGGTTGGAACGGCACAGACTTCATGGGGGGGAAGTGAAGAAGGTAACCGCTTGGGGGACCAAGGGGGTATAAATACCCCTGCATCCAGAATGTGAATACCTATATTTTCAGTAGTTCTAACCTCCGAGAAAAATCCTGAACTTCCGACCTTTGAAATCTCTCAGACCGTAGCTCCGTACTCGCCCTGAACTTCCGAGAAAACTTCTGAACCTCCGAACAACAAACAAACTAGGCAAAACAAATTACAGGTCTCTTCCCTTGGGGTGAGGATTAGGGTTTAAGAAAGATAGACTATGAGCACTTGAAACCACCCTAACTCACCATTAGTCCTCTTGATAGTACGGATTGTCCTATACTCAAATTCAAAAGATAAAATAAATAAACTCCTCCAAGTAGCATAGGCATCCTTCTCTTCATTCAAATCTCTGAGGGGTCTCCATACTTTCTTTTGCACCTTATAAAAATAACTCTATGTTGTACAACAAATTTCAAAGCTCATTAGCTCTTTAATTGTGTGGTCAACATCACCAAACCTCATAGGGCTTGATTGCACTTTACAATCTCCCCTTTTTGGTAAATGTTGACAACCCAATTAAAGTTTACAATTTAATTTAAAGATTGAGCTTCTGATGATTTGAGTACAAGTCTCCCCCTCAATGTATGCATGTACCTTTTAAATAGGGTGAAATGTCTTAACTGACATTTAATTTGCATACATTGTGAGTAAAGTGTCAAGAAAGTTATACTCAAACCATCGAGGAGTGCAAAAGAAGTGTACAGATAATACGTGATGCATATGACATGTGAAAACAATCAGAGAGTTATCTATTAGCAGTTCGAACCTCCGAGAAAGTTTCCGAACATCCAGAGTTGGAGCCTCCGAAAATTCTCGTAACCTCCGAGGTCCGCAAATCGCATACTCCAACAAACAACCATACAATGTGCAAAGTATCAATATGACCAGTAAATAGCAAGTAGATAAAGATAACAACATCCAACACATCTAGCCCTATTACATCCATCACAAAGTTTAAAAGTTTTCACATCCTACGTTTTGACCATGACTGCACTTCGCTTGCCAACAAAGGCAAGCTTAAAAGCTTTACAAAGAAGCCTAAACATTAACCACCAATGAATTTATGAGAGAATAGTTAGCACTCATCTCACCAAAAGAACAGAATTTTCTCAAGAAGAAGCCACTACCTACCAAATTTCACTAAACAAGCTCCAGTCTTCGATTCATCTCAATCTTCATATTCCACCACCAACAATGAATTTAAGCTCCAGGTCTTCGTATCTATCTCACTTATATTTTCCCCTTGTCACTAGCTTTAACAAAAAGGAAAGAAAAGATGAGAGGAAGTTAGAACTGACCTAGGGGTTACTCATCACCGGAGTCGAGGCATCCCCAAATTTCGTGGACAATGCCGGGGACCCAAGATCGAGCTGCATTCGTGAGGATATGTCAATAGCCTTCGATTGTGCCTTCCACAGCTGGCCTTCCTTCCCGACCCTAACACCAGATGAAGTTCCCATTGCCTCTTGCCAGCAAAGCCTTCTTTCCTTAATCCGGCCATCTGCACCGAGTGGATCAACATCTTCTTCATCTTCATCGTAATGAGCAAGCAAGCACATCTTCGCCCATAGGACCGGCAGTAACCTTTCACCCTCATCCTCACTAGTAGTATATTCGAAAATCGTGAAAGATGGGTGGAGGAGGGAGCATGGCATTGAAGGACGCCTCTGGTGCTTCAAGAACCGTTCATGTCCTCCCCGAGCTCAAACAACCGATTTGTTGTCCAAGCTTGCGTAACCTCTGTGTGTCCCTCACCATACCCCTCGCCTTGTGCAAGCCTAGTGGGCATGGGTGCCTGGCCGGGTCCTTCTCCCCGGATCAGACTTGAAGCCGCTTGGAACCGGCCTTCTCTTCGAATGTGCTACTCACCACTTGTTGCTTTTTCCGGTGCCGGCGACCGTTTGACCCGGTAAGATGCATGCTCGCATCCTTCTTGAAGATCACACCGAGACCATCTCTATCATATACATAATGTATGGAGCATAGCGTGCTGTATTTCCCACTTTCTCGTCACTTCCACCAAGTTATACCAAATAAATCTCGCTAACAAAAGGGTCGTGCTCCCGTGCTGTACTCTAGCTATCAAATTTGGTGCAAATCTCCTAAGGCTAGTTGAGTCACTTCCCTTTAGGGTAGATGGTTTCCCCGAACATACCGTTGAGCACATAGTACACGTATCTCGTGCGTTGGTGGAGCCCATCGCCACCATCATACTCATAAGCAAAATGGGTAATTTTGCCGTGATTCATGTGTGCCTCAAAGTGTATGATATTCGCCACCCCCGTCTTCCTTGGCCGAACCCAAACAAGCCTAGCAAAAGTGACAGAAATCATCCCTTGTAGTGTACTCCTTCAGTCATCTAGTGAATGGTTTCTTTTATGTCCTCATGAAATAAGGTAGTATAAAACTGAGCCAACACTTCAATATTCCAATCATAATTGAAACTCATAATGTCCCTCATCTTGTACTTGCCCACAAGCCCACATCTTCTTTACCGGTTCCTCTCGCCGCTCTATGTAAAGTCAATCCACTTCATTTTGATCACCTTCATCTTCGTATTCAGGACTCGTCTTACAGAATTTGAAGTGAAACAGTAATTCTAACCTATAGTCTATTGCTGCCATCTTGGGATTCACATACGGATTCTCTTCTCTGGCCTTCTTGACTAAGAAACCTGCTCCATCATAGTTTGTGTGCTCAATGTACACAGAGTTGTCATACTTTGTTGGAGGGTGTCTCTTGAGCAAGACTCAGATACTTCTCGTGTAGGTGGAGTCTATTTCCCCTAGTGGCATAATATCTTCAAGTTTTATGGGGATGGTCTTTCCCTCCGTACCTTACTGTCCTCTACATGTGCAGCACCTGCATCCTCTTCTCCCGGCATTGCATCGCCCTTGCTTCTAGGTTGCCCCTCCCCCCGCTCGCCATCGCCACCCACAGCCTCCCTTGCCGCAAGTTTGAATGCCCTTTCACCGCAGGTTTTCGGGAATTCGTGGCCTTCGCTTCGGCATATGTCTTGTCGCCAGAGTGCCGACATCCGCCAGAAGAAACATGAAAAGCAGATAAGGATGGGATCAAGATAGAAAAGGACCGTGGATCACAACAGGGCATGAAGTTCAATTGATTAATCTTCGTGAATTCTAACCGCGACCGTCAACTTTTAGTACGTACTTCGGAACCTCCAAGGATTTTCTCGAACCCGAGGACCATGTGTGGTTCGAGGACCCGTGGATGGTCGCTTCCGGGTGATGAGTGATCGACAACGTTGTGTGGACCGATTCTGGCTAAAGTATTGCAGGTGCAAAGTTGCGCTTGACTCGTGTTGGTGCGGTGAAGAACAAGCGCGAAAGGTCATCGGGCTGGTGAGGCCTCCGTGTGTGGAGAAGACAAGTAGGCTTCGTTCGAGGGACCGGTGGCCGCCGGGGCCAAGTGCGGGCCGCATGGTGGCATGAACAAGCAAGATGAAGTCGTGGACGGTTTCTGGTAGAGCCTCAAAACCAAGGTCGAGCCGGACTACGTGGGAGCCGAGTCATGAGTGGAGATTGGCGGAGGGGCTACACCGAGTTCGCGGGTTTGCAAAGTGGTTCACCGTAAACCACCGGGTTACCCTGGCTGGAGCCACAAAACCGAGGCCGGACTCGAGGAGGTGCGGCCACCCAGCTCTGCTCAACCGCCCAAGAGGGGCGTCGACCGCCCGGGGCCGGCCGGGGACTTCCCCGGCCGGCTCCAACCACCTGTGGGGGCGGTCCGACCGCCCCGGCCGCCGGTGCCGAGAAGCTTCGGGCGTAGGACACGCGGCCGGATCGCAAGGCTTGCGTCGAGGCTACGCAGGGTGCTGGCCGCCGGGGCATCCGTCCGATGGTGAAGACATCAAGAATTCCCAAATCCGCCCTTGAGGGGCATGTATCCCTAGTTATTAGTGAAGGGTAGTTTAGTCTTTTGGGTGCCTCCATATATACTCATTAGATGGGTGGATGGCAACCAACTCTGGAACCCTAGCTCATTTGTTTTTCCATTTTCGTTCTCCATTTTCCTTAGGTTTTTAGAGGACTAGCTTGGAGAGCTTCATGTGAGATCTAGAGAGAGGGATGGATGTTTGGGTGGCAAGCTAGACCTTGTACGAACCTTTCATGGCATGTATAGAAGGTTTGGCGTTGTTCATCATGGTGGTTTTCCCGTCTCCTTTGTGTTGATTTTCGGAGCTCTTTTTGGCGTGTTTTGAGGATCTATTTCTTGGGGTTTTTTGGTGGGTGTCACGTACAGGTTCTGTGCCTCTTTGGCTGGTGACTTTGCCCCCAAATCCCCTTTGAATCGGACTCGTTTTGGTGGTTTCTCGAGTTGGGCGAGTTCTTGACCTAGAGAAGCGATTTCTTCGATTCCTCTTGATTGTGAGTGTTTCGGGTCGATTCCTTTGAGGTAGAGGTTGCCCAAGAGGTAACCCAAACCTATTCGATGTTTTGCCGCAATCCGTGGAGTGATTCGGGAGATCGGGCATGAGGAAGCTGAGGTTTGACCCGCGGGTTCGTTCGGAAGGGGGCGGTCTAACCGCCCGCAGGGGGCGGGGCCTAACCGCCCCCGGGTGTTTCCCGGTCAAAGTTTTGTTTCGCCAGATTTTCCTCTCGTGAGTTTGTTCGCCTTGGATCGCAGGAGCGTCCGGGGTGAAATTTGGGGTCGTTCGTGCAATTTGCTAGGTGTTCTTGGTCGGAGTTCGTTGTTGGTAATGTTAGACCGCTCCCGGTAGCCGCCCCAACTGCCCCTAGGCCCTTGGGTGAAGTTTCCTTGGGTTTTCACCAAGATTTTCTGCAGCTAGTAAGGCCTTGACCAGAGATCTCGTTGGTGAAACCGTGGTGAGTTTTGGTGCTCGAAGAGGCATTTCGGAGGATTTCTTGGTTGCCAGGTGGAGGCGGTCTAACCGCCCGTACTCCGTCTAACCGCCCCTTGGTTAGCCGCTTCGAGCTGTTTCCGCCGTAGGTGCCGCGTGTGTGTTGCTTGCCGGTAGAGTTTGTTCCTAGACCGCAGCACCCGCGGGCTACGAGGTTTTGGCAAATCCAAGGTTGAAGTGCGGAGCGTGTGATTTCGGGGGTTCGACCGAGCTAGTTCATCTCTGTCGTGAGTTTTAATCTCCCTCGAGAAGAATTTTTGCTCCGCTCCCCATTCACTCCCTCTCTCGGTCGCCTTTTCTGGCCCTTCCGCGGCATCGTGAGCTGGCCGGGGTCTTTGTTGACTCTAACCAGCCTAAGATCCATGGATGGCGTACTGTGAATCGTGTCTCGGGTCCTCCACACTTCGATGGCAAGAACTGCTCGCATGTGGAGCAAGCTTAGATGGGTGCGTTCCTCCCACCGAAAGGGTCGCCTTCTTGGGATGTCACGATGGACAATGTGCTATGTCCACCGATGGATTTCCTTGCTCTGTGTCTGTGACGTATCTGACGCCAACAATAAGGTGGTCGACTACTTGTTTCGTGCTTTGTGCCGCCCTGGTTCGACGGTGCACACCGAGCACTTGGCTTGTAGGATTTGGGCGGTGTTGAAGGAGGCCTATGTTGGGAACGCCCAAAGTTCGGGGCACGGATGTATGCGACCTACCGAGAGAGTACGAGAACTTCACTCATCTCCCGTTATCCATATCGATGCCTTGTTTCGTAGGTTCATGGTGTGGCTGTGAACAACATGAGGGCCAATGTGGACGTGCTCCTCATACGATGATCATGATAGAGCGCACAAGCTCTTACACTCTTTGATCGTACGATATGGGGCGGAAAGTTCGAGGGCCATTGTGGAGTCGGAGAAGTATGACACTCCGACCGTGAATCACGTTGTCAAAGCCTCGCTCCATTTCGAGGTGGATAGGGGCATGACTGCCAAGATCGAGGGTCCGACTGACTCCCATAGTCTCGCCCTCGTTGGTGGTTTCAAAGGAAAGGCTAACTCTAACCCATCCACCAGGATGTTCTCCTTTTCCTCTCTGATGTCTATGCCAGATGAGGAGTTTGATGACCTTGGAGAGGACGCAGCCGGCGCCGTTGACGAGGAGGTTCCGAGAGGCCGCACGAGAACTCCGGTGAACATGAGGAGGAACACGAGGACATGCTTCAAATGCGGCAAGGTCAGACACTATTTCGCCGAGTGTCCGAAGGTGAACTACCACGACAAGCACAAGCTCATGGACAAGAGGAAGAAGTCCAAGAAGAAGGATCATGAACATGGGAAGAAGGCTCGGGCCTCGAGAGAAGATGAAGAAATCGAGCGACATTGAGTCCGACTCGGTGACACGTCTTCAAGCTCCTTATGATGAAGACGAAGAGGATGTCAAGAAGAAGAAGAAGAAGAAGAAGAAGAAGAAGAAGAAGAAGAAGAAGAAGAAGAAGAAGAAGAAGAAGAAGAAGAAGAAGAAGAAGAAGAAGAACTCCTGCGAGTATCTCAACGCCTTGTGTGACGGCCTAAGCCTCCAAGGACGACTTCTGCGGTGGCTCTGGGGCTCTGAGCAACAAGAGAAGCCAGAAGGACGCCTCGAACTTAGATTCCGAGGATGAGGTATGTGATGAGCTCTCTTCTTTGCGCAAGGAGAATGAGGAGTTGGTTGACTTGCTTGATAATCGCGATCACATGCTTAGAGAGGCTAAGAAGCTTAGGAAGGAGCTTAGATCTTTGCTCGAGGATGCTAGACTAGAGTGGCCGAGCTAGAAACACAAGTTCTTGATAGCAAGCTTGAAATTGATTCGCTTAAGGCTAGCCCCGTTGTTTCCGATGAAAATGATTGTGCCGATTGCTCTGGCTTCCTAGCCGACTTGACTCGATCTTAGGGAGAAGTATGCCCAAGTGTGAGGAACTAGATGTGCTTAGGGTTGAGTTGGTCGTAGCTACAATCTATACCCACTTTGCTTGGTGCTTGCACTTCGTCCCGGGGTTTGCATGAGAAAACCGTTGAGCTTCGTTCTCGCATTGGTTCGCTAGAGGCCGATTTGAAAGTGCCTATTCCTACTTCTTGTTCTACATGTGAGTCGTATGCTATGAAGAATTTGGATCTTGCAAAATGTGTTGGTCGCTTGCAAGATGAGAATGATAAGTTGCGTGGAAGCGTCGAGTTGGCTGTTCGTTTCAAGAACCTCGCCTTGGTATGATGATTGCTAGCTGTAAGCGCTTTGATGGTTGGGCTTTGAGATTGAATAAGGTTGGTGAGGGCAGTGGTGAGGGAGAAAGGAAATTTGGGAATGTTTCAGTTCCACCACAACCCACACTCAAAGACAACATTGCATCCAAGCCAAACCAACCTAGAGAAAAACCGAGTGAGAAGGCAAGTGAAAAGCCTAGTTGAGAAACCAAGTGAAGAGCCTCACCCCAAGCCTAAGCCCAAACCAATCCTTTTCCATTGTGGGTTTTCAGGGAAAGGATGGTCACAAGAGAGAGTTTTGCTATAAGAGAAAGAGAGACGAGAATGTCTAAGGAGGGGCGAACAAGGACAGTACTACCCTTCTCATGGTGTGCCTGGGCCTCGTATGCCACCGCCTAAGGGAAAGGGCTTTAGCGCAAGGATCCCAAGATGGGAGATGAGAAATCCCGTAGCCGCGGTGGTGGTCTCGGAGAGGGCGGCCGACCGGCTCCGGCTAGGTGGTCGACCGCCCTCCCTAGATTTCGGCGTTCGTTTTCGAGGTCGTGACGTCGGTGGTTTCCGGGGCCTCTTTGGTCATGGTGCGTATGGTGGTGACACTTTGAGTCCGGTGGTGTTGAGTTTGCCGGACGTTCTCCACTTTGTGATCAATACGAGTTTGGGAGAGGTCGCAGCCTTGAGTCTCAGAGGGGCTACGACCACGCTTTTTCGTGGTACTCGTACCCCTCCAAAGGGAGACTGGGAGTGGTGTTCTCATGGTGGTTCCAGGTTTGATAGAATTTAAACTTTTCCTGGGCGAAAACAAGCAGCCGTACCCTCTAACCTCCGAGATTATTCTCGAACTCCTCCGAACGAGGCAAAACCCCTCCGAGAATAAACTCGCGTAACTTCCGACAAATTCGTAAGAACAAGAGCACAATAATAAGAGCCGCAAGAAACTTGATGGAAAACCAGATCTACTAAATTCTAAGAGGTACTTAGGACCTAGCAAGAGGATTTCTAAGCAAAGTACAAGCTAACAAGGCACCACAAAGTAGATCGGAGCAAACCCTAATAGATCTAGTCAAGCACAAGCATGAACAAGTAAATAAAAGAGAACACGCATGAGACAAAGATTTATCCCGTGGTTCACCGCCACAAAGGCTTGCTTACGTCCACGTTGTTGAGGAGGCCACCAGATGCCTCGACCACAAAGGTCAACTCCTCTCTCACACCTATTACTTTGGGTAATAGGTGGAGGCTTTCCACTAGAATCACAAGGGGTAATACAAACACCTTGGAGCTTCCACAAATCGGTTTGGAGAGCTTCCAAGAACCTCTATCCGTCTAGGAGCAAGGCTCCAAGAGTAATAGATCCACCAAGCTTGCTAGGGTTCTTCCAAGTGCTCAAGTACCAAGGGAGAAGGGATTGGCTCACTAACTCACTTCAAGAATCCACTCTCAATCAATGCTAGGCAAGGATTTGGATGAGAGTAGGTTAGGAGTGAATGCAAGGTGAGAGAAAAAAAGAGGGAACCGTGGTCGAGCCGCAGGAGGAAGAAGATAACCGTTGGGGGATCGTGGGGTATAAATACCCCCGCATCCAGCAACCGAACCCGCCATATTCCCGCAGTCTCGAACCTCCGAGAAAAATCTCGAACCTCCGACTTTTGAAAACTCGGCAGATCGTAGCCCGTACTGGTCGAACCTCCGAGAAAATCTTCTGGAACCTCCGAACTAAGAAACAACAGAGGCAAAACAATTGGCAGGTTACTTCCCTTGGGGTGAGGATTAAGGTTTAGGGAAAGATGGATCATGAGCACTTGAAACCACCCTAACTCACCATTAGTATCCCTCTTGATAGTACGATTGTCCTATACTCAAGTTCAAAAGATAAAATAAATAAACTCCTCCAAGTAGCATAGGCAACCCTTTTTGTAACAAGTTGAGGGGTCTCCAATTAATCTTTTGCACCCGTGATAATAACTTTATGCCGCACAACAAACTCAAAGGCTCATTAGCTCTTTAATTGTGTGGTCAACATCACCAAAACCCTCATAGGGCTTGACTGCACTTACAATCTCCCCTTTTTTGGTAAATGTTGACAACCCAATTAAAGTTTACAATTTAATTTGAAAGATTGAGCTTTTGATGATTTGAGACAAGTCTCCCCCCTCAATGTATGCATGTACCTTTTGAATAGGGAAAAATGTCATAACCGACAATTAAATTGCATACATTGTGAGTAAAAGTGTCAAGAAAGTTGTACTCAAGCCATCGAGGGGTGCAAAAGAGGTGTAGCAGATAATACGTGATGCATATGCCATGTGAAAACACTCGCAGAGTTATCCGTTAGGCGTAGTTCCGAACCTCCGAGAAAGTTTCCGGAACTCTCCAGGGGTTGGAGCCTCCGAAAATTCTCGTAACCTCCGAGGTCTCGCAATGTATACTCCAACAGATAACAATATCACACAGAAAACAATGATAAGACCGTAAAATAGCAACTTAGATAAGGATAACAAGATTCAACACATCTAGCCCTATTACATCCATCACAAAGTTTTAAAGTTTTGCAAATCCCATACAACCATGACCAGCATCCCGCTTGCCAACAGCAGGCAAGCTCAAATGTTTTACAGCGCCTTACCAAATTTCCAACAGGAGTTTATGAGAGAAGTTAGCACTTACTCATCTCACCAAAAGAACAAAAGAATTTCGTGGCTGCGGTGCCACCGGTAAGGAGCTCCGGTCTTCGGATGCTTCTCAATCTTCATCTCTCCCCCTTTGTCAACAATTTAACAAAAAAGGGAAAGAAAAGAAGAGAGGAAGTGAGAACAGATCCTAGAGAAGTCACTCCTCATCACCGAAGTCGATTCCTCCTCTTCTCGCTTCAGTGACGCGTCGTCGGAGCCAAGGTCGAGCTGTATGATGACGCATCTATGGGTCTTCCTCGATTGTGCCTCCCCCACAGCCGGCCTTTCTCCCTAAGTCTTGTACCGTATGAGGACCCCATTGCCTTCTTGCCGCAGCCTCTTTTCCTCACCGCCATTTTTGCACCAAGTGGTTCTTCATCTCCTTCATCTCCAGTGCAAGGCGGGCAGCAGGAGTATCCCCGCCCATGGGAGTAGGCGTGCTCCCCGCTCACCCTCATCCTCACCGGGTAGTGTACTCGGAAAGTCGTGGAAGAGAGGAGGGGGTGATGCATGGCATCAAAGGACAGCCCCCGGTGCTTTAGCAACCGTTCATGTCTTCCCCGAGCTCGAAAGCCGATGGGAAGTCCATCTCTTAGCACTCGTGTGTCCCTAACCATCCCTCTCGGCTCAGGTACACCGGGCGCCAGGCGGGGAGCCTTGCCGGATCTTTTCTTCTCCTACCGCCGGACCGTATCCGGATGGCTTCTTGTGGTCGGTCTTCTTAAGGATGTGCTCCTCCACAATGTGCCGCTTTTTCTCGATGTCGCCATCGCTTGACTTGATAGGATGCATGCTCAACATCTTTCTTGTAGCCGACCCCCGAAACCATCTCTATCATGTACATAAGATAAGGGGCATAGTAAGTGTTGCACTTCCCACTCTCTCGTCACTTCTACCAAGGTTGTACCAAATAAATCTCGCTCGTCGCAGAATGGCCTAGCTCCGGTGCAGCACTCTCTAGCCACAGGGTTTGGTGCAAAACCTCCTAAGACTTGTTGAGTCACCGCCCTTTTGGGTAAATGGTTTCCCCGAACATATTGTTGGAGCACATAGAACACCCATTTCGCAGCGTTGGTGGGAGCCATCCGCCGGGCCCCTCATACTCATAAGCCGGCAACGCAATTTTTGTTGGGGTTCATGTGGGCCTCAAAATGGATAATATCGCCTTTCCCCCGTCCTCCTCGCCGAACCCAAACAACCTAGCAAAAGTGAGGAAATCTATTTTGTAATGCACTTTCCGTCATCCAAAGGATGGTCTCCTTGTTATCTTCATGGAAGAATGTGGCATGAAACCGAGCTAAAACCTCTATGTTCCAATCATACTTGAAACTCATGATGTCCCTCATCCTATACTTGTCAACCAAATCCAAAGACCTCCTCCTTGACAAGGTTCCCTCCGCCGCTCCGTATGGGTGAAATCTATCCACTTCATCTTGATTAGCTTCATCTTGGTGTTAAGGATGTTCCATAGAACTTGAAGTGAAAGACACCAAAATCCGTAATCAATGGCCGCCATCTGGGGTTCACATAGGGATTTTCTCTTGCTTTCTTGACCAAGAACCAGTTGCCCATCATAGTTTGTGTGCTCAATATACACCGAGTTGTCGTATTTGGTTGGAGGATGCCTTTTGAGTAGCCTTCCTTGTGGTACTTGAGATAGGTTGAGTCTATCTCTCCTAGGGGCATGTCATCTCTCTAGCTCTATAGGAATGGTTTTGCTCTTCACTTCCCTCCATTATCATCCACATGGGCAAGAGCACGCCCCGAGCCTCTCGCCCCCGACAAACTCCCACCTCCGCCCTCCTAGGAGTGGCCTTTCCTCCCGCCGCCATCGGCCCCCTCGTTGTCGCTCTTGCCGCTAACTTGAAAGCCCTCTCACCAACAGTGTCTCAAAAGGGAGGCCCTCTCCGCTCTTGGTGTATGTCTTGTCCACCGGTGAGTGCCGACATCCGTTAGAGAGACAAGTGAGCAGCAGATAAGAGTGGGATCTGGGATCGATAAGGATAGAGGAACAAGATTAGCATGATGCTCAATTGATTTCTTTTCGAAGGGAATTTTGAATCAGCGCATCGTCACTTGTTAGCATGTACATCGGAACCTCCGAGAAAGTTTCGGAACTCCTCCGAGGTTGGAGCTCGTGAAAATTCTCGTAACCTCCGAAGTCGTTGCACCGAGAGAGGACGCCTCCGTTGATTCAACTTTCAACCGAATTTTGATCAATAAAGCAAGCATGACTCAATTTAGCTAGGACAAGTGAGAAAGGATGTGTAAAGTGAAGTTCGTGGAACTTTGAATCAAGGTCGGGGTTTGCCGCTGGGTTACAGGTGGTCTGAACCTCCGAGAATTTTCTCGTGCAGCCTCCGAGCCTCTCGTCAACCTTACCGCATTCTCACATTTGATTCAACTTTCAACTAAACCTAGCTTTTACTTGTAACACAGTATTTAGGAACAGGATAGATAGGCAACAATCTAGCGGATTTCAAGATTTAGAACCCTAACAAAGATGCGTATCTAGGAATTTAGGGTTAGGGTTAGATACTGCCACCGAGTACCTTGATTGGGATCAAGGAGAAGGACGATGCAGTATCTTCAACTCTTGTGCACATCCGCAGAATCAACCGGAACGGGTGCGGATTGGAGCCTTCTTCTTCCTTCTCCGCACGGATCCGAGCGATCCCTCCCTCGGGCACTCTCCGCCGGCGACCCACGAACGAGGGAGGCGGCTCACTTCGCGCGGCAGCCCGGCAAAAGGTGTGGTCACCGGCGGCGAGGGAAGCGGCGGCGGTGAGGCGGTGAGATCGATGGAGAGAATGGTGCGGTTTCCCGCGTCGGGAGAGAGAGGAGGAAGCGGTGAAAGTAGATCTGAGTGGGTTGACCGCGGTGAAAAGGGAAAGGCTGGTTTTACCCTAGGTAAGGAATATTCCGCGAAGATGCTTTATTCCCTTTAACTTCTCTTCGGCTGAGACTGAGCGCTAAGTTTGTAAAGATTGGAGCTTCCGAAGATTTTCTCGTAACTCTCCGAGGCCCGAGCCTCCGAAGATTTTCTCGAGCTTCCGAAAAAATTAAATTCCAGAGACAGCTAGCTTCCACTCCTTTTGAGATTTTGAACTTTCTATCAACTGAGAATCTTAGGTCATGGTACCCTTGACTCAAGTGGCTAGAAAACAAGCAATCACACACACAACTATAGCCACTTAAGACAAGTTAGGGATAAGCAAATAGATTTTGGAAAAACCCTTTAAGATAGAGTTTTCCACACACATTTTTCAAACAAAATTTTCAGAGAAAACTACAGTATTGAAGCAAACAAATATGGCATGCTAGAGATCAAACCACGCAACGAGAATCAAGAATATTTAGTTCATTCCTTAAACTACAAAACCTTGACTCATCGAGAGGTTTAGTGAAGATATCGGCTAGTTGCTTGTTCAGTGCTCACATGACTTAAAACGATATCTCCTTTGGCTTCGTGGTCTCTCAAGAAGTGATGACGGATGTCTATATGTTTTGTGCGAGAATGGCTTACGGGGTTGTTTGCAAGCTTTATGGCACTTTCATTGTCACACAAAAGTGGGATATGGGAAAAGTGACATCCGTAATCTTTTAAGGTTTGCTTCATCCAAAGTAGTTGAGCACAACATGCGCCGGGCCGCAACATACTCGGCCTCTAAGCGTGGAAAGGGCTACCGAGTTTTGCTTTTTTAGAACTCCAAGACACTAGAGACCTACCAAGGAATTGGCAAGTCCTCGATGTACTCTTTTCTATCTACTTTACAACCTAGCATAATCGGAATCCGAATAGCCAAGTAGATCGAAAGTGGAGCCCTTAGGATACCACAAGCCAAGGTTAGGGGTATGCACTAGATATCTCAAGATTCTCTCTTACGGCCATGAGATGGCACTCTTCGGTTAGCTTGAAATCTAGCACACATGCACACACTAAGCATAATATCCGGCTTAGATGCACATAAGTAAAGAAGAGAGCCGATCATGGAGCGATATACCTTTTGATCCACCGATTTCCCTTCTTCATCGAGGTCCATGTGTCCATTGGTAGGCATCGGAGTCTTGATGGGCTTTGCCTTGTCCATGTCAAACTTCTTTAACATATCCCTTGTATACTTGGTTTGACATATGAACGTCCCTTCTTTAGCTTGTTTGATTTGAAATCCAAGAAAGAACTTGAGCTCACCCATCATGGACATCTCAAACCTCTTTGTCATCACCCTACTAAACTCTTCACAAAAAGTTTCATTAGTACTACCAAATATTATGTCATCGACATATATTTGGCACACAAAAAATATGACCATCAACTTTTCTAGTAAAGAGAGTAGCATCGCTTTGCCTATCTCAAAGCCTTGCTTAAAGCAAGAAATCCTTAAGGCATTCATACCATGCTCTTGGTGCTTGCTTTAGCCCATAGAGCGCCTTATGGAGTTTGTAGACATGATTAGGACGCTTGGGATCTTCAAAACCTTGCGTGGTTGCTTAACATATACTTCTTCTGAGAGTGGTCCATTGAGAAATGCACTCCTTGACATCCATTTGATAGAGCTTGAAGTCATGATGGGCAACAAAGCTAGTAAAAACCGAATTGCTTCAAGTCTTGCTACCGTGCATATGTTTCTCCAAAGTCTAGCCCTTCAACTTGGGTGTATCCTTGAGCAACCAATCTTGCTTTGTTCCTAGTCACAACACCAAACTCATCTTGCTTATTCCGAAAGACCCATTTGGTGCCAATGATGTTTGTATTTGGTCTTTCCACCAACTCCCCACACTTGGTTCCTTTCAAAGTTGTTCAACTCCTCTTGCATAGCCACCACCCAATCCGGATCCTCGAGAGCTTGCTCTACCTTGGTTGGTTCAAGAGAGGAAACAAACGAGTAAAATGCACAAAAATTCTTAAGACGAGAACGCGTTGTTACCCTCTCCTTATGCTCCCAAGAATATTGTCAACCCGGGTGATCCCGTTGAATGACTTGATGTACACGAGGATGTGATGGTCCAAGAGGTTGGTGTAGAGGTTGATCTTCATCATCTTCACCGCACTTGGGGCTCGATGTACTTCCTGGGACATCCCCTGCCGACCGCCCCGCTCGGTTCGAGGTGTCTTGTTGTGTTGAACTTCCGGACACCGAACCCCTCCGGGAGAATTTCTGTGAGGTTGGATTCCAAAAGGCCGCTCCCGAACCTCCGAAGAAATTCTCGGAACCTCCGAAGTCCGGACCGCTCCCCGAACCAAAGGGCTTCCGGCCCTTCGAGTGGTGTTGAGGCTTGTGCTTGGTTTTCATCTTCCTCTTGTGCCTCAACCGGTCTAACATCACCTATGGCCAATTGCTTGATTGCTTCACAAGATGGCTTCTCTTTTGCCTACAACATTCAAATCAACTTGCTCCACTTGGAGAGCCATTAGATTCATCAAAGGTCAAATCTACCGTGACTTCAATCCTCCCGGTGGTTAGATTGAAGACTCGATAAGCATGCTCATTTGGACCATAACCAAGAAGGAATCCTTCGTCAACCTTTGGTGCAAACTTAGAGGTTCGGGGTCTCTTGTTTAGAATGAAACATTTGCACCCAAACACTCTAAAGTAAGACACCTTGGGCTTTTTTACCCGTAATAAGCTCATAGGAGGTCTTCTTGTGAAACTTGTGAAGATAGAGGCGGTTGATTGCATGGCAAGCCGTGTTGATAGCTTCGGCCCAAAAGATGTCTTGAGTCTTGTACTCATCCAACATGGTTCTTGCCATCTCGATAAGAGTTCTATTCTTCCTCTCAACCACCCCATTTTGTTGAGGGGTATAAGGTGTGCCGAGAATTCATGCTTTATGCCCTCTTCGTCAAGGAATTCTTCAACATAGGTGTTCCGAACTCCGAGCCATTATCACTTCTCACTTTCTTGATTGGTAGCCCGAATTCCCTTTTGTGCTCTTCTAATGAAGGTCTTCACCTTTCCTTGCACTTCACTCTTGTCAAACACAAAGAACACCCACGTGAAGCGAGAATAATCATCAACAATAACCAAGCCATATTTGTTACCGCCAATACTTATGTAGGCCACCGTCCAAATAGATCCATGTGGATGAGATCCAATGGGCTTGAAGTAGTGAGGATGCTATTTGGTGGGTGAGGTGCTCCTACTTGCTTTCCGGCTTGGCATGCTTTGTAAATCCTATCTTTCTCAAAATGTACATTTGTTAGTCCAAGGATGTGTTCATATTTCAAAAGTTTGGCCAAGTTCTCATGCCAACATGGGCAGACGGCGATGCCAAAGCCAACCCATGCTAGATTTTGCCACTAGACAAGTCTTGGGAGAAACTTTACTTTTGTTGAGATCAACTAGGTAAAGCCTCCCCTCAAGCGACCCGTGAGGACAATAGAGGAATCCTCCCTTTTTATGATGGACACATCCTTATCCGTGAAGTGGCAATCAAAACCAATCTCACTAAGTTGTGAAACCGATAATAGATTGTAACCCAATCGGATCAACATGAAGAACATTTGTAATTGAGTAATTTTGAGATATAGGAATATCACCTACACCGATGACTTCTCCTTTAGTATCCCCTCCATATGCAATGGTTTCCCTTGGTCCTTCCAAATGGAGATAGGATGAGAACATACTTTTTCTCCGTCATATGATGTGTACATCCGCTATCAAGCACCCAACTTGATCCACCGGAGGAGTATGCCTACAAAACAATTTAGTTCCTTCTTTTAGGTCCCCAATTTGACTTGGGGCCTTCCACGTTAGTAACCAAAACTTTTGGAACCCATAGTGATCTTTTCACATATATGTTGGACTCATTTCCAACATACGTGGCAACAACTTTACCAACATTGTTGCGTCTCAACACATAGCTAGGAGGTATGTCTCTAGATGCATGGGCTTTGCTTTTGTTGGGACTCAAGTTTCTTCTAGGCACCATTGGATGATTTTCAACCTGCATACAAGTGTTAGAGGCCCTGGAACCATGCTCGCTTCCGAGTTTTACTCCTTTCTTTGTCCTCGTCTTTGCAGCCTCCCCGAACTTCCGAGAATTTTCTCGAACCTCCGAGTTGACCGTCCGAGCCGGCGTTTGCCTAGACTCTCGGAACCTCCGGACTTGGAGGCCTGAACCTCCGGGTCCGGGAGAACAAATCCGTAACTCTTGAATTCAAGGCATTTTTTTCTCGATGATTTTTCTTTCATTGGTCTTGCCACCTTCAATATATCCAAAGCCTCGGATTCTTGCTCTTCTCTAACACTTTCCTCTTGGTAAATCTTGGCCTTTTGTTTTCTTCACCCATGCACCCTCTAGCTATGATCGAGTTCAACCTAGCAACTTCTTTCTTTAAAGCTTCCATGTTAGCAAGGTTAGTGGCATAAGATTCAATATCAATATTATGACATCTATCACGTACTCTTGCTAGTAGAAGCACTAGAGTTGCCTTTTACCTTCGAGGGATGTGAGGTGCTACTCCAAAGGAGGCTATATTGCTCCTCAAGCTCTTCATTCCTCAACTTGAGAGAATTACATTGAGCTTGAGTGACAAAGAAAGTCCTCCTTGAGAGTAGCTATGACACTCTTTTTGCTTGGTTGACTTCCAAACGCAAAGCCTCAATCTCACTTCTATCGGAGATAATGGTGTCTTGGCTTTTCTCTAGTTCAACTATTAGCTTAGCCATAAAATCTCTCTAGATTGCTCATCCATTTCACGAACAAGTTGGTTAGCTTCTTCATCACTAGTATCATCACTAGAGTCCATTTCCGACTCATCACTAGGTTGAGGAAAGGATTTTGGGGCAGTTTTTACCTTCTCACCCTTGGCCATGAGACAATGAATGGATGTGCTCTCTTCACCATCGGTCAAATTGTTGAACAATCTTGAGGTGGAGGGAAGCTTCTTGATAGCCACGGTTGCAATTTTCTTCCCTTCCTCTTCACTAGAGCTTTCATCCCCGGAATTCCATTCATGACCAATGTGGGCTTCACCACCATAGTGTCTTCTCTTGTAGTGTGGTTTTTGATCCTTCTTGTAGCTCCCTTTACCCTTTTCATTTCTGTTTTCCCTCTTCTCATTAGGGCAATCAGCAATGAAGTGCTCGGCATTTCTCCACAATTGTAGCAAGTTCTCTTCTTCTTGTTGGGAAACTTCCTTTGGCAAACTTGTACCCTTGCTTTTTCAATCCTCTCTTGTAGGTCTTCATGAACAAGGCCATGTCTCCAATCTCAACATGAGAGCCTTCATCTTCATCTTCGCTTGAATCACTTGTGGAGCTCTCTACTTCCACCTTTTTGGATTTTGACTTGAGATGCTTAGAAGATGTAGTGTGCTTGGATGAAGAAGAGGGTTTGCTTGACTTGTGGGAATGGAGAGCAACTTCTTTAACCTTCAAGTTGTTTAACTTAGCCTCCAACTCCCCAATCTTCTTTCTATGTTGAATTTCCTTGTCCATGAGCTCATGTGTAAGAATTCTTCCAAGAACATCATTTGGAGAGAGTCTCAAACCTTTTCTTCTCTCTAATCAAGGTGACTAGAGTAGGATTCCTGGTGCAAAAGCTTCCAACATCACCTTCACAACAAAGTGGTCATCTAGCTCATCACCACCTAGACCTCTTATCTTTCCAACAATAGCCATCAACCTATCAAACATCTCTTGTGGCCCCTCTCCATCAAAGATAGTAAATCTATTGAGTTCGGCCATCAATATGTTGATCCTTGATTTCTTGACCTTGTCAACACCCTCATGTGCAATATGGAGAATATCCCAAATCTCCTTGGCAATCTCAAGTCCACTAACACGGTTATACTCTTTAGCATTCAAGGCACTAAGGAGTATGCTTGTAGCTTGACCATTCCTTCTAATGTTGCGTCGGCCAATTGGAGTGAGGTTCCTAAAATCTTTGGGATCTTCAAAACCTACACACACAATATTCCACAATTCCAAGCTTAAGCCCATTAAATAAGCTTTCATCATATGCTTCCATTTAGCAAAATTAGTCCCATCGAATTGGGGTAATTTGCCAAGGGGAATAGTCACTTCATCCTTGGATTTGACATCCAAAGAATCATAGTTAAAGGATACGCTTTTGTAGTCGTTCTTTGCTTTAGACTTTGACTTTGGCTTGATTGTTCGCTGGGGGGAATTCTTGTCGTAGTAGTACTCATCATCATCATCTCCATTCTCACTAGATGAGGACGACGATGAGGATGATGAGGATGGTGATGGAGATGGTGAAGGTGTTCTTTTCTTCTTTTCTTCTCTTCTTTCTTTCTTCTTCTTCTTTTCTTGCTTCTTGTCTTCTTTCCTCTTTTCTTCCTCTTCTTCCTTTTTCTTGTTCTCTTTCTTGCTTTTCTTGCTTCCATCTTTTGAGCTTTCCTTCATGACCTTTTTAAGCTTTTCAAACTTCTCTTGAGTTGATGTATCGCCCACTTCCGAGGCATCACTTTCGCCTCGCTTGGTATGTCTTCAAATCGTTCTTCTTCGTGCTTGTCATCATCACTTGCCATATCCTCACACGGTTAGGTGTTTACGAGGACGACACTCGCTTTCGATACCAATTGAAAGGATCGAGGCAATGTGGCCTGAGAGGGGGGTGAATAGGCACGCACACGGAATTTAAACTTTTTCTCGCGAAAACAGGTGTCGGACCTCGGAACCTCCGAACGAGGAGACCTCCGAGAATAAACTCGGAACTTCCGATGAACCGTAAGAACAAGAGCACAAATAACAAGAGCTGCGTAAGAAACTTGATGGAAACCAGATCTACTAAATTCTAAGAGGTACTTAGGACCTAGCAAGAGGATTTCTAAGCAAAGTACAAGCTAACAAGGCACCACAAAGTAGATCGGGAGCAAACCCTAATAGATCTAGTCAAGCACAAGCATGAACAAGTAAATAAATGAGAACACGCATGAGACAAAGATTTATCCCGTGGTTCGGCTCGCCACAAAGGCTTGCTTACGCCCACGTTGTTGAGGAGGCCACCAAAGGCTCCGGACCACAAAGGTCAACTCCTCTCTCACACCTATTACTTTGGGTAATAGGTGGAGGCTTTCCACTAGAATCACAAGGGGTAATACAAACACCTTGGAGCTTCCACAAATGCGGTTTGGAGAGCTTCCAAGAACCTCTATCCGTCTAGGAGCAAGGCTCCAAGAGTAATAGATCCACCAAGCTTGCTAGGGTTCTTCCAAGTGCTCAAGTACCAAGGGGGAGAGGGATTGGCTCACTAACTCACTTCAAGAATCCACTCTCAATCAATGCTAGGCAAGGATTTGGATGAGAGTAGGTTAGGAGTGAATGCAAGGTGAGAGAAAACAAAGAGGGAACGGCGTTCGAGCTGGAGGAGGAAGAAGATAACCGTTGGGGGACCGTGGGGTATAAATACCCCCGCATCCGAACAAGAACGGCTATATTCCGGAGTTCGGAACCTCCGAGAAAATCTCGGAACCTCCGACTTTTGAAAACTCGCGCAGACCGTAGCCGTACGGCCGGAACCTCCGAGAAAATCTTCGGAACCTCCGAACAAAGAAAACGGCGAAGCAAAACACCCGCAGTTACTTCCCTTGGGGTGAGGATTAAGGTTTAGGAAACATGGATCATGAGCACTTGAAAACCACCCTAACTCACCATTAGTATCCCTCTTGATAGTACGGATTGTCCTATACTCAAATTCAAAAGATAAAATAAATAAACTCCTCCAAGAAGCATAGGCAACCCTTTTTGCAACAAGTTGAGGGGTCTCCAACTAATCTTTTGCACCCGTGATAATAACTTTATGCCGCACAACAAACTCAAAGGCTCATTAGCTCTTTAATGTGTGTGGTCAACATCACCAAAACCCTCATAGGGCTTGATTGCACTTACACTTCTCTAGTGCCTCCGCCCGAAGCACTTTGTCGCCAAATCCCTAGAGCATATCAAATTTTTGTCGGGATCTCTCCACGACATCCCGCACAAGGCAACAACTATTACTTGGGTACTCGCTATGACGGAATTCGACTACTCAAGGGTACCGTCACGTACCTTCATCCACCACTCGGTTCGGTGCATTGTCTCCAAGTTCCGGCCACCGTCGTGTGTGTAAGTGCAATCAAGCCCTATGAGGGTTTTGGTGATGTTGACCACACAATTAAAGAGCTAATGAGCCTTTGAGTTTGTTGTGCAAAGATAGAGTTATTATCACAGGTGCAAAAGATTGATTGGAGACCCCTCAACTTGTTACAAAAAGGATGCCTATGCTACTTGGAGGAGTTTATTTATTTTATCTTTTGAATTTGAGTATAGGACAATCCGTACTATCAAGAGGGATACTAATGGTGAGTTAGGGTGGTTTCAAGTGCTCATAATCCATCTTTCCTAAACCTTAATCCTCACCCCAAGGGAAGTAACCGCAACTGTTTTGCTCCCCGCTCGATTGTCGTTCGGAGGTTCCGAAGATTTTCTCGGAGGTCCCGACCGTACGGCTACGCCTCAGTAGTTTTTAAAAGTCGGAAGTTCCGAGATTTTTCTGGAGGTTCCGAACTCCGGAATATAGCCGTTATCGTTCGGATCCGGGGGTATTTATACCCCACAGCCCCCAACGGTTATCTTCTTCCTCCCACCTACGTAACGCCGTTTCTTGTCGTTTCTCTCACCTTGCATTCACTCCTAACCTACTCTCTTCCAAATCCTTGCCTAGCATTGATTGAGAGTGGAATCTTGAAGTGAGTTAGTGAGCCAATCCCTTCTCCCTTGGTACTTGAGCACTTGGAAGAACCCTAGCAAGCTTGGTGGATCTATTACTCTTGGAGCTTTGCTCCTAGACGGATAGAGGTTCTTGGAAGCTCTCCAAACCGATTTGTGGAAGCTCCAAGGTGTTTGTATTACCCTTTGTGATTCTAGTGGAAAGCCTCCACCTATTACCCAAAGTGATAGGTGTGAGAGAGGAGTTGACCTTTGTGGTCCGAGCCTTTTGTGGCATCCTCAACAACGTGGACGTAAGCAAGCCTTTGTGGCGAGCTGAACCACGGGATAAATCTTTGTCTCTCGCGTGCTCTCATTTACTTACTTGTTCATGCTTGTGCTTGACTAGATCTATTAGGGTTTGCTCCCGATCTACTTTGTGGTGCCTTCCTAGCTTGTACTTTGCTTAGAAATCTTCTTGCTAGGTCCTAAGTACCTCCTAGAATTTAGTAGATCCGGTTTCCATCAAGTTTCTCGCAGCTCTTGTTATTTATGCTCGTTCTAACCACCGTCGGAAGTTCCGAGTTTATTCTGGAGGTCGCCTCGTTCGGAGGTTCCGAGAATAATCTCGGAGGTTCCGAGGTCCGACATTGTTTTCGCGAAAAAAGTTTAAATTTCGTGTGAGGTGCCTATTCACCCCCCTCTAGGCCACATTGCCTCGATCCTTTCAATTGGTATCGTAGCGGGTCATCCTCGTAAACACCTAACCGTGTGAGGATATGGCAAGTGATGATGACAAGCACGAAGAAGAGTAGTTTGAAGACATACCAAGCGAGGCCGAAAGTGATGCCTCGGAAGCGGGAGATACATCGGCTCAAGAGAAGTTTGAAAAGCTTAAAAAGGTCATGGAAGGAAAGTTCAAAAGATGGAAGCAAGAAAAGCAAGAAAGAGAACAAGAAAAAGGAAGAAGAAGAAGAAGAAGAAAAGAAGAAAGAAGACAAGAAGAAAAGAAGAAGAAGAGAAAGAAAGAAGAAAAGAAAAGAAGAAAGAGAACACCTTCACCATCTCCATCACCATCCTCGTCATCCTCATCGTCGTCCTCATCTAGTGAGAATGGAGATGATGATGATGAGTACTACGGCACAAGAATTCCCAAGCGAACAATCAAGCCAAAGTCAAAGTCTAAAGTAAAGAACGACTACAAAAGCGTATCCTTCAACTATGATTCTTTGGATGTCAAATCCAAGGATGAAGTGACTATTCCCGTTGGCAAATTACCCCAATTCGATGGGATTAACTTTGCTAAATGGAAGCATATGATGAAAGCTTATTTAATCGGCTTAAGCTTGGAATTGTGGAATATTGTGTGTGTAGGTTTTGAAGATCCCAAAGACTTTAGGAACCTCACTCCAATTGACCGACGCAACATTAGAAGGAATGGTCAAGCTACAAGCATACTCCTTAGTGCCTTGAATGCCCAAGAGTATAACCGTGTTAGTGGACTTGAGATTGCCAAGGAGATTTGGGACATTCTCCACATTGCACATGAGGGTGTTGACAAGGTCAAGAAATCCAAGATCAACATATTGATGGCCGAGCTCAATAGATTTACTATCTTTGATGGAGAGGGGCCACAAGAGATGTTTGATAGGTTGATGGTTATTGTTGGAAAGATAAGAGGTCTAGGTGGTGATGAGCTAGTTGACCACTTTGTTGTGAAGGTAATGTTGGAAGCTTTTGCACCAAGGAATCCTACTCTAGTCACCTTGATTATAGAGAAGAAAAGGTTTGAGGAACTCTCTCCAAATGATGTTCTTGGAAGAATTCTCACACATGAGCTCATGGACAAGGAAATTCAACATAGAAAGAAGATTGGAGAGTTGGAGGCTAAGTTAAACAACTTGAAGGTTAAAGAGGTGGCTCTCCACTCTCACAAGTCAAGCAAACCCTCCTCCTCATCCAAGCACACTACTTCTTCCAAGCCTCTCAAGTCAAAGTCCAAAAGGGTGGAAGTAGAGAGCTCCACAAGTGATTCAAGCGAAGATGAAGATGAAGGTTCTCATGTTGAGATTGGGGACATGGCCTTGTTCATGAAGACCTACAAGAGAGGGTTGAAGAAGCAAGGGTACAAGTTTTCCAAGAGGAAGTTTCCCAACAAGAAAAAGAGAACTTGCTACAATTGTGGAAGTACCGAGCACTTTATTGCCGATTGCCCTAATGAGAAGAAAGAAAACAGAAATGACAAGGGTAAAGGGAGCTACAAGAAAGATCAAAAACCACACTACAAGAGAAGACACTATGGTGGTGAAGCCCACATTGGTCATGAATGGAACTCCGGGGATGAAAGCTCTAGTGAAGAGGAAGGGAAGAAAGTTGCAACCGTGGCTATCAAGAAGCTTCCCTCCACCTCAAGATTGTTCAACAATTTGACCGATGATGAAGAGAGCACTTCCATTCATTGTCTCATGGCCAAGGGTGAGAAGGTAAAACTCGCCCCAAAATCCTTTCCTCAACCTAGTGATGAGTCGGAAATGGACTCTAGTGATGATACTAGTGATGAAGAAGCTAACCAACTTGTTCGTGAAATGGATGAGCAATCTAGAGATTTTATGGCTAAGCTAATAGTTGAACTAGAGAAAAGCCAAGACACCATTATCTCCGATAGAAGTGAGATTGAGGCTTTGCGTTTGGAAGTCAACCAAGCAAAGAGTGTCATAGCTACTCTCAAGGAGGACTTTATTGTCACTCAAGCTCAATGTAATTCTCTCAAGTTGAGGAATGAAGAGCTTGAGGAGCAATATAGCCTCCTTTGGAGTAGCACCTCACATCCCTCGAAGGTAAAAGGCAACTCTAGTGCTTCTACTAGCAAGGGCTGTGATAGATGTCATAATATTGATATTGAGTCTTATGCCACTAACCTTGCTAACATGGAAGCTTTAAAGAAAGAAGTTGCTAGGTTGAACTCGATCATAGCTAGAGGGTGCATGGGTGAAGAAAACAAAAGGCCAAGATTTACCAAGAGGAAAGTGTTAGAGAAGAGCAAGAATCCAGGCTTTGGATATATTGAAGGTGGCAAGACCAATGAAAGAAAAATCATCAAGGAAAAAGAATGCCTTGAATTCAAGAGTTCTGGATTTCTGTTCTCCCAGACCCCGGAGGTTCCGACCTCCAAGTCCGGAGGTTCCGGAGTCTGGAAGCCCAGAGCAGCTCAGACAGTCCAACTCGGAGGTTCCGAGAAAATTCTCGGAAGTTCCGGAACCGCAAAAACAGGACAAAGAAAAGGAGTAAAACTCGGGAAGGGCATGGTTCCGTGGCCTCTAACACTTGTATGCGAAGTTGAAAATCATCCAATGGTGCCTAGAAGAAACTTGAGTCCCAACAAAAGCAAAGCCCATGCATCTAGAGACATACCTCCTAGCTATGTGTTGAGACGCAACAATGTTGGTAAAGTTGTTGCCACGTATGTTGGAAATGAGTCCAACATATATGTGAAAAGATCACTATGGGTTCCAAAAGTTTTGGTTACTAACGTGGAAGGCCCCAAGTCAAATTGGGGACCTAAAAGAAGGAACTAAATTGTTTTGTAGGCATACTCCTCCGGTGGATCAAGTTGGGTGCTTGATAGCGGATGTACACATCATATGACCGGAGAAAAGAGTATGTTCTCATCCTATCTCCATTTGGAAGGACCAAGGGAAACCATTGCATATGGAGGGGATACTAAAGGAGAAGTCATCGGTGTAGGTGATATTCCTATATCTCAAAATTACTCAATTACAAATGTTCTTCATGTTGATCCGTTGGGTTACAATCTATTATCGATTTCACAACTTAGTGAGATTGGTTTTGATTGCCACTTCACGGATAAGGATGTGTCCATCATAAAAAGGGAGGATTCCTCTATTGTCCTCACGGGTCGCTTGAGGGGGAGGCTTTACCTAGTTGATCTCAACAAAAGTAAAGTTTCTCCCAAGACTTGTCTAGTGGCAAAATCTAGCATGGGTTGGCTTTGGCATCGCCGTCTAGCCCATGTTGGCATGAGGAACTTGGCCAAACTTTTGAAATATGAACACATCCTTGGACTAACAAATGTACATTTTGAGAAAGATAGGATTTGCAAAGCATGCCAAGCCGGAAAGCAAGTAGGAGCACCTCACCCACCAAATAGCATCCTCACTACTTCAAGCCCATTGGATCTCATCCACATGGATCTATTTGGACCGGTGGCCTACATAAGTATTGGCGGTAACAAATATGGCTTGGTTATTGTTGATGATTATTCTCGCTTCACGTGGGTGTTCTTTGTGTTTGACAAGAGTGAAGTGCAAGGAAAGGTGAAGACCTTCATTAGAAGAGCACAAAGGGAATTCGGGCTACCAATCAAGAAAGTGAGAAGTGATAATGGCTCGGAGTTCCGGAACACCTATGTTGAAGAATTTCTTGATGAAGAGGGCATCAAGCATGAATTTTCGAGCTCCTTATACCCCTCAACAAAATGGGGTGGTTGAGAGGAAGAATAGAACTCTTATCGAGATGACAAGAACCATGTTGGATGAGTACAAGACTCAAGACATCTTTTGGGCCGAAGCTATCAACACGGCTTGCCATGCAATCAACCGCCTCTATCTTCACAAGTTTCACAAGAAGACCTCCTATGAGCTTATTACCGTAAAAAGCCCAAGGTGTCTTACTTTAGAGTGTTTGGGTGCAAATGTTTCATTCTAAACAAGAGGCCCCGAACCTCTAAGTTTGCACCAAAGGTTGACGAAGGATTTCTTCTTGGTTATGGTCCAAATGAGCATGCCTATCGAGTCTTCAATCTAACCACCGGGAGGATTGAAGTCACGGTAGATTTGACCTTTGATGAATCTAATGGCTCTCAAGTGGAGCAAGTTGATTTGAATGTTGTAGGTAAAGAGAAGCCATCTTGTGAAGCAATCAAGCAAATGGCCATAGGTGATGTTAGACCAGTTGAGGCACAAGAGGAAGATGAAAACCAAGCACAAGCTTCAACACCACTCGAAGGGCCGAAGCCGCCGGTTCGGGAGAGCAGTGCAGACTTCGGAGGTTCCGAGAAATTCCTCGGAGGTTCCGGGAACTGGCGCTGAAATCCAACCTCCGAGAAATTCTCCGGAGGTTCCGGGGTCTGGAAGTTCAACACCAGAAGACACCCTGAACCAGCAGATTGATCAGCAAGGGGATGTCCAAGCAAGTACATCTGAGCCCCAAGCTGATGAAGATGATGAAGATCAACCTCTACACCAACCTCTTGGACCATCACATCCCCGTGTACATCAAGTAATTCAACGGGATCATCCCGTTGACAATATTCTTGGGAGCATAAGGAGAGGGGTAACAACGCGATCTCGTCTTAAGAATTTTTGTGCATTTTACTCGTTTGTTTCCTCTCTTGAACCAACCAAGGTAGAGCAAGCTCTCGAGGATCCAGATTGGGTGGTGGCTATGCAAGAGGAGTTGAACAACTTCGAAAGAAACCAAGTGTGGGAGTTGGTGGAGAGACCAAATACAAACATCATTGGCACCAAATGGGTCTTTCGGAACAAGCAAGATGAGTTTGGTGTTGTGACTAGGAACAAAGCAAGATTGGTTGCTCTGGGGGTACACCCAAGTTGAAGGGCTAGACTTTGGAGAAACATATGCACCGGTAGCAAGACTTGAAGCAATTCGATTTCTACTAGCTTTCGCCGCCCATCATGACTTCAAGCTCTATCAAATGGATGTCAAGAGTGCTTTTCTCAATGGACCACTCTCCGAAGAAGTATATGTTAAGCAACCACCGGGTTTTGAAGATCCCAAGCGTCCTAATCATGTCTACAAACTCCATAAGGCGCTCTATGGGCTAAAGCAAGCACCAAGAGCATGGTATGAATGCCTTAAGGATTTCTTGCTTAAGCAAGGCTTTGAGATAGGCAAAGCCGATGCTACTCTCTTTACTAGAAAAGTTGATGGTCATATTTTTGTATGCCAAATATATGTCGATGACATAATATTTGGTAGTACTAATGCAACTTTTTGTGAAGAGTTTAGTAGGGTGATGACAAAGAGGTTTGAAATGTCCATGATGGGTGAGCTCAAGTTCTTTCTTGGATTTCAAATCAAACAAGCTAAAGAAGGAACGTTCATATGTCAAACGAAGTATACAAGAGATATGTTAAAGAAGTTTGACATGGACAAGGCAAAGCCCATCAAGACTCCAATGCCTACCAATGGACACATGGACCTCAATGAAGAAGGGAAATCCGTGGATCAAAAGGTATATCGCTCCATGATCGGCTCTCTTCTTTACTTATGTGCATCTAAGCCGGATATTATGCTTAGTGTGTGCATGTGTGCTAGATTTCAAGCTAACTTGAAAGAGTGCCATCTCATGGCCGTAAAGAGAATCTTGAGATATCTAGTGCATACCACTAACCTTGGCTTGTGGTATCCTAAGGGCTCCACTTTTGATCTACTTGGCTATTCGGATTCCGATTATGCCGGTTGTAAAGTAGATAGAAAGAGTACATCGGGGACTTGCCAATTCCTTGGTAGGTCTCTAGTGTCTTGGAGTTCTAAAAAGCAAAACTCGTAGCCCTTTCCACCGCCGAGGCCGAGTATGTTGGGGCGGCGCATGTTGTGCTCAACTACTTTGGATGAAGCAAACCTTAAAAGATTACGGATGTCACTTTTCCCATATCCCACTTTTGTGTGACAATGAAAGTGCCATAAAGCTTGCAAACAACCCCGTAAGCCATTCTCGCACAAAACATATAGACATCCGTCATCACTTCTTGAGAGACCACGAAGCCAAAGGAGATATCGTTTTAAGTCATGTGAGCACCGACAAGCAACTAGCCGATATCTTCACTAAACCTCTCGATGAGTCAAGGTTTTGTAGTTTAAGGAATGAACTAAATATTCTTGATTCTCGTTGCGTGGTTTGATCTCTAGCATGCCATAATTGTTTGCCTCAATCGTTAGTTTCCTCCGAAAATTTTATTTGAAAAATGTGTGTGAAAACTCTATCTTAAAGGTTTTTCAAAATCTATTTTCTTATCCCTAACTTGTCTCAAGTGGCTATAGTTGTGTGTGTGAATGACTTGTTTTCTAGCCACTTGAGTCAAGGGTACCATGACCTAAGAATCTCGTTGATAGTAAGTTTAAAATCTCAAAAGGAGTAGAAGTTAGTCGTCTCTCGGAATTTAAACTTCTAAGCTCCGAGAAAATCTTTGGAGGCTCCGGCCTCGAAGTTCCGAGAAAATCTTCGGAAGCTCAAATCTTTATAGACTTAGCGCTCGGTCTCAACCGAAGGGGAGTTAAAGGGAATAAAGCATCTTCGAAGAATATTCTTTTTACCTAGGGTAAACCAGCCTTTCCCTTTCATCGCGGTCAACCTCTCGCATCCACTTTCACCGCTTCCCCCTTCTCTCTCCCGACGCGAAACCTCAACACACCATCCTTCTCCACCGCCTCACCGCCGCCGCTTCCTCGCCGTCGGTGACCACATCTCTTGCGAGCCACCCGTGCGAAGCCGTGCCGCATTCCTCGTTCGTGGGTCGCCGCTGGGGAGCATCAAGGAAGGATTCGCTCGGATCCCGTACGGAGAAGAAGAAGAAGGCTTCAATCCGCATCCTTTCCCCGTCGATTCCCTGGCGTGTACAAGCTTTGAAGATCTTCGTCTTCCTTCTCCTTGATTCCAATCAAGGTAATCAGAGGCCTCACTCTAACCCTAACCCTAGTTCCTAGATCTACATGCTGTTAGGGTTCTAAATCTTGGAATTCGTAGAATGTTGCCTATCTATCCTTGTCCTGAATGCCTGTGTTGCAAGTAAAGCTAGGTTTAGTTGAAAGTTGAATCAAACGTCGAATGCAAGAAGGTTGACGGGGACTCGGAGGTTCCGAGAAAATTCTCAGAGGTTCCGAACCCTGTAACCCACTGTAAGCTGACCTTGATTCAAAGTTCCACTGAACTTCACTTCACCTGTAACATCCTTTCTCACTTGATCTAGTTAAATTCAATCATGTTTGCTTTCTTGGTTAAAATTCAGTTGAAAGTTGAATCAACAGAATCGTCCTCCGTGCCGCATTACATCGACTTCGGAGGTTCTGAGAATTTTTCCGGAGGCTCCAACTCCTGGAGGTTCCGGAAACTTTCTCGGAGGTTCCGTGTCCGTACTAACAAGTGACAGTCTGTGATTCAAAATTCCACCGAAAATTAATCAATTAAACATCATGCTAATCTTGATCCTCTCTTCTTATCGCCCCGATCCCACTCTTATCCGTCGCTCACATGTCTCTCTAACAGATGTCTGGCACTCCTGTGGACAAGACTTACACCAAGAGGCAGAGGCCACCTTTTGAGACACCTGCTGGTGAGAGGGCTTTCAAATTAGCAGCAAGAGCAACAGCAGGTGGCAGTGGCAGCAGAGGAAAGGCCACCCCTAGGAGGGGCAAAGGTGGCAGTTTGTCAGGAGGCAGAGGTTCTGGGTCTACTGCCCATGTGGATGATAATGGAGGGACTGAAGGCAAGACCATCCCTATAGAGCTAGAAGATGACATGCCCCTAGGAGAGATAGACTCAACCTATCTCAAGTACCACAAGGGGCTGCTCAAAAGGCATCCTCCAACCAAGTATGACAACTCTGTGTATATTGAGCACACTAACTATGATGGAGCGAGGATTCTTGGTCAAGAAAGCCGGAGAGGAAAATCCCTATGTGAACCCCAAGATGGCAGCTATAGATTATAGATTTTGGTCCGTCTTCCACTTCAAATTCTATGAAACTCGTCCTTAACACCAAGATGAAGCCGATAAAGATGAAGTGGATAGACTTCACCCATCCGGAGGCGGCAGAGGAACCCGTCAAGGAGGAGGTGCTTGATTTGGTGGACAAGTATAAGATGAGGGACATCATGAGTTTCAAATATGATTGGAACATAGAGGTTTTAGCTCGGTTTCATGCTACCTTCTTCCATGAAGACAACAAGGAGAAAATCTATCTTGTAATGTACCCCTTCCGTCATCCAGGTGGAACAACTATTACTTGGGTACTCGGTTATGACGGAATTCGACTACTCAAAGGTACCGTCACGTACCTTCATCCACCACTCGGTTCGGCGCATTGTCTCCAAGTTCCGGCCACCGTCGAGATTGTAAGTGCAATCAAGCCCTATGAGGGTTTTGGTGATGTTGACCACACAATTAAAGAGCTAATGAGCCTTTGAGTTTGTTGTGCAGCATAGAGTTATTATCACAGGTGCAAAAGATTGATTGGAGACCCCTCAACTTGTTACAAAAAGGATGCCTATGCTACTTGGAGGAGTTTATTTATTTTATCTTTTGAATTTGAGTATAGGACAATCCGTACTATCAAGAGGGATACTAATGGTGAGTTAGGGTGGTTTCAAGTGCTCATAATCCATCTTTCCTAAACCTTAATCCTCACCCCAAGGGAAGTAAACTGCAGCTGTTTTGCTCCTGCTGATTGCTGTTCGGAGGTTCCGAAGATTTTCTCGGAGGTTCCGACCGTACGGGCTACAATGCATAGAGTTTTCAAAAGTCGGAAGTTCCGAGATTTTTCTCGGAGGTTCCGAACTCGGAATATAGCCGTATCGTTGCGGATCCGGGGGTATTTATACCCCACGGTCCCCCAACGGTTATCTTCTTCCTCCCACCTTTACGTAATGTCGTTTCTTGTCGTTTCTCTCACCTTGCATTCACTCCTAACCTACTCTCTTCCAAATCCTTGCCTAGCATTGATTGAGAGTGGAATCTTGAAGTGAGTTAGTGAGCCAATCCCTTCTCCCTTGGTACTTGAGCACTTGGAAGAACCCTAGCAAGCTTGGTGGATCTATTACTCTTGGAGCTTTGCTCCTAGACGGATAGAGGTTCTTGGAAGCTCTCCAAACCGATTTGTGGAAGCTCCAAGGTGTTTGTATTACCCTTTGTGATTCTAGTGGAAAGCCTCCACCTATTACCCAAAGTGATAGGTGTGAGAGAGGAGTTGACCTTTGTGGTCCGAGCCTTTTGTGGCATCCTCAACAACGTGGACGTAAGCAAGCCTTTGTGGCGAGCTGAACCACGGGATAAATCTTTGTCTCTCGCGCGCTCTCATTTACTTACTTGTTCATGCTTGTGCTTGACTAGATCTATTAGGGTTTGCTCCCGATCTACTTTGTGGTGCCTTCCTAGCTTGTACTTTGCTTAGAAATCTTCTTGCTAGGTCCTAAGTACCTCCTAGAATTTAGTAGATCCGGTTTCCATCAAGTTTCTCGCAGCTCTTGTTATTTATGCTCGTTCTAACAGGTGTCGGAAGTTCCGAGTTTATTCTCGGAGGTCGCCTCGTTCGGAGGTTCCGAGAATAATCTCGAGGTTCCGAGGTCCGACATTGTTTCCGCGAGAAAAAGTTTAAATTCGTGTGCGTGCCTATTCACCCCCCCTCTAGGCCACATTGCCTCGATCCTTTCGGTGTGACGCCCCAAGTTTTTAATTACCGTCATTAACGCTAATGACCGGATTAGCTTGGTCAAATGGTCAACCGAGGTCAAACCTAGGTCAACATGGGCCCTCACCCCCGAAAACTCACTAACACACCCTAGTGACCCTAAATGAATAGTAAACACACTTGTGGGGCCAACCCATGGTCAAAGGATGGGTCAAACCCCTTGCCACCCTAGTGTCCACAAGTGTCCGCCGAACTTTTGCCGCGTTCTCCAAAATTCACCTAACACTTAAAATTCTACCTTTAGGAAAGTTGTAGGTCTTGTTGATGGACACAACTTTCATGTAGATTGGCATTTCAAATTAGGAAGGGAAAATCTTGAAAAACCCCTTGCAAGGCGTAAAACACCGTTGGTCAAAACAGCCGACGTTCAAAGTTGGCATTCAAATAATTTCAAATCCAGGCAGTAAAAACCCTATATAGCCTTTGTAAAAAATGTTGCCGGTACCTAGATCTATAACTTTGGTATTCATCACTTGGTCCAGTTCGTTTGAAAATTTTGAGAAAAATCGTGTTGAACGGAGCACCAAGAACACACTTGTGCCGAGCGCCGCCACGCGCGACGCCGCGCGCGCCCGCGCGCCGTCGTCGCCGCCCGTGCGCCGCCGCGCCCGGCGTCCGCGCCCACGCCTCCCAAGGCCACGTCCTCACCTAGGTGCTCCGTCCCGAGGTCACGCACGCCCCAACGCGCCTCCCGCCCCGTGATGCGCCGAGTCCGCGCCGAGCGCCGCCGTACGCGCGGCCCCCGAGCCGCCGTAGCACGGCGGAGGATCTCGTCGTCACGCCGTCGTCACCACGGACCCCCGTGCCGCCTATAAAAGCCGCCTTTCTTCCCCGCGGCGCGCCACCCCCGAGCTCCACCGCGCCATTGCCGCCGCCGCCTTAAGCTCGTGCGCCCGCTCGCGCTCGTCGCCGGCCGACCGCTTAAGTAGCATCACTAGCCCCTAGGGAACCTTCCCGCTCGCTTGTTGTCCAAGGCAATGCCTCCCTCGCCGTTTTCCACGAGCCGCCGCGGCCACCGCGCCCGGTCGCCGCCGCGCCCTCGCCGGCCGTCCCTCCGCCCCAACTCCGCCACCGTAGCCCCTAGGTGAGCCCCCCGGCCGAGCCTCGGCCACTTGCCCCGGCCGGAGCGCCGCCGGCTCGCCGGGAATTGGCCGGAGCCGCGCCGCCTCCCCGGCCAAGGACCCGATTGCAAGGGTCGAGTTCTTATCGGGGAGATTTGTGTAAAGTTCAGGACCTATCTGCAATGAAACCTAACTAGCTTTTCTTACATTTTGGTCCGTTGACTTGTAAAATCCCTAGAAATTCACAGAAAAATCAGACAAATTCCAAACCAATTTTGTAGGGTTTAGGATGATAAATCCCACCTCTTTTGTTATATACTCATGGCTAGATTCTAAATAGTTTTAGCAGGAAAAATACAAATGTGTTACATATAGATCCGTCATAACTTGAAATCTATAAATCCTCTGTAGCCCAATTTTGGATATGTTGTGAGTTAGGATATGACTAGATGCTGTGCCAAAAATTGCGCAAAGTTATGCAGTAGATCTTGCTAGATAAATTATTTTCCATTCCTGCAAGAATCGCTTAGATGATTTTGCCTCGTTAAATATATTTATGTTCTTGAGCCCAACTTGTGCACACTTTCTCGGTAATGCCAAAATACACATCTTGTGAATTAATCATGGATTTTGGATTAACAGAAATAATTATTCTTGAATTATGCATGTTTTCCTTTGTAAATTAATAAACCAAGTTCAAGAGAGATTCCATGTGAACATGCTGGTTCTTTAGACTTGTTTAGGATCGGAGAGCATGCACAAGAAAATTTGGATCATTTTGATGCTTATTTATTTTTTATATGCATTTAAATATAATCACTAGCTAGCCTTTGTTATTTTCCATAATATTTAATTTCCTAGCATCCAACACTTACATGTGGGTCCAATGGACCAGGATAGGTGCTAGTAGGCTTAAGACACACTCATTTAATTTTTGGTAATTTAATTGTTTAATAAAAGGCTTAAATGCCCTTTTAATATTAAAGGGAAACTAAATAAAGAAAAACCCTTAATTAAATCTTTTCCTTTTTAAAGATATTATTTGATATAATTGAAAGATAATTAAATATCATCACTGATCAGAAAATAATTCATAAATAAGAGTGCTATTTATGCCCTTGCTTGTAAAGATGAAAAGAATTAAAACTTTCACAGGAAATGATAAGCTTGTTAAAAACCTTTATTCAAATGTGGAATAAAAGAGTAACCCATGTACAACCAATAACCTTCCTAAAATAGAAACCTTATATAGATGCTTGTTAAGGTGAATATGACCAACTAGAGTTGGATAAGACAACAAACTATCACATCACCTAAAGTGCGTTGCATTCCGTGTAGATCTTCCGGACGGAGATTACTCCCTTGTCCCGAAAACCGAGGAAGGAGGAGCGGAAGGTTCTCGCAAGACGTGGAAGTACTCGACATCGAGGGTGCCCAAGCTAACCTAGCCGACGAAGGCAAGCTCCGGTGCATCTATTCCAGCTTTAAAATTCTTTATTCATTTATCCATGAATGATTGTGCATTTACGTTCGTGAGTTGAATGAAACCCTAGATGCATGATCTATAGGTACCCTTTGGTCCCTACTAGTATGATAGGTCGATAACTACTAAGCTATAGGGCCGTTACAAGTCGGGTGATGACCTCACTCGCGAG
Source organism: Cenchrus americanus (assembly GCA_947561735.1). Lineage (NCBI taxonomy): Eukaryota > Viridiplantae > Streptophyta > Magnoliopsida > Poales > Poaceae > Cenchrus > Cenchrus americanus. Next base: position 21,412,788 of record OX387241.1, on the reverse strand, counting down.
AATAGGTTCCTAGATAGGAATCGCAATGTATCCTTAAATGGATTGCTCATGTGGTAAGAGCACAGGATCTGGGCTCCGGTCCGGTGGTTATGTGGGTTAAGTTTTTGAGCGTACTAAGCACATGCCGGTTATGGGGCCGTAAGCCTAGTACCTTAATGAGACTGGCTAGGGATGGAACTCGTCACTACTCTTGGGATTCGCTCTCACGGCTCGCCACCGGTGGTGTATGGTGACTCCGGTATCTCGCGGGGTATGCCGGATAGTCCGCACCAAAGACCGTGGCCTTTCATCCCGACCCGGGGATTTTTGGGGACGGCCCGGGAAAGTTGCCCTCGCGGGGACAGACCCTACCGTGTGTTTGGGTCTACCTTGCAAGGTTTAAATCAATCGATTGTCGGTCTCTCACCGTTATCCGAGACTACTTACTCCACTAGTCATGAGATCCCTAATGATGGAAGTTGATGAATATTATGTTTGATTAATTGTATTGTACAACTTTGTTTGTACTAGTTGGCTAATGTAGTAAAGATTAAACTACTCGGAACTTGTGCTAAAATCTTGAAAGTAAGGACCTACTCTTTGTTACTTTTTAGCAAAAGCAACCCAAGAGCCAAAAAGCCTTTCATGGTCTAGAATTGGTGAAGTAGATATCACCGACGGGTAAGTCTTGCCGAGTATTAGTATACTCGGCCCTTGCTATAATGTGTTGATCCAGGTAATGCCTTCGGTGATGTGTGGCCGGTGAGATCCCGCCGCCAGGGAGCCGGAGTGGGTGGAGGACGACTACCGAAAGCATCATGGATGGCCTCCCGTGGTGTCTTCGCTTCCGCTAGTTTATTTCCGCTCGCTTTTCAAAAAACTCGAACTATTTCATCGTGACAAAAACTATGGTTTGTAATAATTAAACCCTACGGGGTACGAATTTGGATTCCAATGTTGTTGTATCTCTGGACTCGCCTTCGAGTGAGTTTTAATGCATATATTCGATCCTTATGCTCTTCAAGTGATTTACCGGGCGTTAACCCGGCAACTAACGACAGGATGGTACTTTATTATTGCTTAATGACCACAGTGGACCGGTCTTAGGCGATAGTACGGTATTTTCCGGGCGGGTTGTCACACGTCGCCAAGTCGATGAGGTCATCCGACGAAGCTCCGGCCCCGCCACGACTAGTCGGCGTAGCCTCCGACATCGGCACCGAACGTATCGGCTCCGCGTCTTGGATCTCCGGCGACCTCACGACTACATCCATGCTCGTCTCCGGGAGCGTGTCATCGTGCACCACTTATGTGGGCACGGGGGCTACCGGAACCTCTCGGTCCACGAGTCGCTCCCTCCGGCCGCGCGGGGCTTTCGGCGTGGTGCCCTCGACCGGCACGACTTCGGGGATCGTGGTCCTTTCAACTTGTGTTTCGTCATCACAAGCCATACAACGTCGCACGGGGGGCTACGAATACCGAAGCAAACAACGTCGTCAAGATGTACATACCTTCCACTATGGTGGCTTCCGCGGCGTGGCCTCGCGCCGGCGCCACGGTCTCACCGGGAAGAGAAGTGGATCCCTCTGCATAGCGGTTGATGGGTCTTCTTCATTAGCTACCGCATCCGGCTCTTCTCCTTCCCGGGACGGATCGGTTGATGGTCTTTAAATCAAACAATTGAAGGAAGACACTTTTGTTTGCCAATCTAAATATGTGAGGGACATCTTAAAGAAATTTGGCATGGAAGATGCAAAACCCATCAAAACTCCTATGGCTACTAATGGACATTTTGATCTTAATGAGGGAGGTAAACCGGTTGACCTTAAGCTTTATAGGTCCATGATTGGTAGTTTGCTTTATCTTACCGCATCTAGGCCTCGATATCATGTTTAGTATGTGCATGTGTGCTAGATTTCAAGCCCCACATAAAGAATGTCATTTGACCGCCGTAAAGCGGATTATGAGATATTTGAAGTATTCTCCTAACATTGGTCTTTGGTATCCAAAGGGTGCTCAATTTGAGTTAGTAGGCTTTTCGGACTCGGACTACGCCGGTTGCAACATTGATAGTAAGAGCACTTCCGGAGGTTGTCAATTGCTTTGGCGGTTACTTGTTTCTTGGTCATCTAAGAAGCAAAATTCGGTGGCTCTTTCTACCGCCGAAGTGGAATATATCTCGGCGGGAAGTTGTTGTGCTCAATTGCTATGGATGAAGCAAACACTTCTTGATTATGGTGTGAAATTCAAGAAAATTCCTCTTATGTGACAATGAAAGTGCCATCAAGATTGCCAACAATCCGGTTCAACACTCTAGAACCAAGCATATTGATATTCGGCACCATTTTCTTAGAGATCATGTGAGCAAAGGGGATATCAAGATTGATGGAGTGAGCACGGATGATCAATTGGCGGATATATTTACCAAGCCTTTGGATGAGTCTCGATTTTGCAAATTGAGAAATGAGTCGAATGTCATTGACATCTCAAATGTGGCTTGAGAGCTAGCACATGTGTTTATCCATATGCATTTGTTTATCCGTCTTATCTATTTCTACTTATCTCTTGTTTATTTTTTTGTTCTCTAACTTTCGTAAAGCTTGCTTTTGCATATTTTACTAGTATTATTTGGCACATTGCATCATTCGATAATTTTCCTTCATTATTCTTGAGTAATGATCCCAAAAGATATCTTTACAAATCTTTATCTCGAGTTATATCAAGCTAAATTTAAAGGCGAGGTCGGACCGTCCGCGGCAATGGGCCGACCGTCCGGCCGCTCCCGGCGTACCGTCCGTCGGGCGGCGCGGACCGTCCGCATGGCTCGTGGGGAAGAGGTGTGACACCGGTCGTTCGGGAAGCAATAACGGATCGTCCGTGCGTGTCGCGAACCGTCCGCGGGGGCGTCGCGAACCGTCCGCGTGTGCCACGTGCGTGTGGGTCCCGGTGCCGCGGGGATGAAAACAAGCAGGACTCCTTCTCTTCCCCCAACCCGACCCAAGTCATCTCTTTTCTCTCTTTCTTGCTCCCTCTCAAAGAAAAGGTCTCCCTCTTGGGGATTTCGATTGGAGCACTCCTCGAACTCTCCGCGAGGTTCTCCACCATGTCGTCCGGTATTTTTTCGAATCTCTCATCTATCTCTCGGATTTTGAGCAAGAAGGTGATTAGGGTTTGGAAATGTGATCTAAATTTCGTCCATGATTTAAAGATTTTGGCTTGGTGAATGAGTTTGGGATATTAATGTGGTGTTGTGGCAAAAGTTTGATGAAGAACTATTGGATTTTGATCAAGTTATGAGCATGGGAAAAAATCGGACCATCGTTCACAAGCGCCGCCGGCCGGGACCGGCGGACCGTTCGCCGCCTCGCGCGGACGGTCCGCGTGGCCCCTAGCCGGCACCCGTGCCCCGTAGCTTGTAGTTTGGGGTTTCACTCTCACTTATAATTGTTCCCAATTCTTAATACCCATTCAAATATATGGTTTTTGACAGGTGCTCGCAAGGCTATCGCTTCACTCACTAGAAAGGTGACCAAAAAGGCCACATCAAAGAAGAAGAGCAAGGATGTTGGGACATCCAAGAGGTGTAGAAAAGATGATACCTCCGAGGAAGAAGAGGAGCCCGACAATCCCAATGACCGTGACTTTGATCCGACCGATAAAGCGACCGGTGCCTCATTCATGGTGGGTGAAGATGAGATAAATCAAGGGGGAGTTAATAATGCCGACATCATTGATGTGATTAATTACACAACTCCTAGAAGGCAAAGTGGACACAAAGAGAGTTTGCTATTGCTAGAAATGACAATGCTTATAATCAACCCCGTGACACTCATAATTTGTATTTCTACACCACCGTGCAAGAGCAAGCCTTTTTTTAGTAGTTTGATGGAGTGCATAGTTTTTACTCATCGAGGGTTGAATTTGACTATCTTGAGTCTAAACCCGTCCTAGCCGGGGTGGCAACAAAACTTGAAAATTTAGGCTTGAAACCGTTTCTTCAAAGATATACGTGATTGGAATGACACCATAGTTAGACAATTCTATGCAACATATGAAATGGATTTTATAGGCAAGAAAATGAGATGGGTGACTCGGTAAGAGTGAGTATGAGGCCACTTTTGCGTAATTTGGTACCGCCAATCTTCTTAATTATGAGTATTTTAGTGATGGTGTTGATGTTTATAATGAGGATTGTCGGGGACAGCCCTAAGGGTCCCCTAAATAACCGGGGGAAACCCATTTAATTCCCGCAAAAACGCAAAACACAAGTCAACTCGCACACCTAAACGCATACACAGCGTAATCACGACCATGGTGGCCCCCGCGGCCCGCCGCACCACGCGGCGGACGCCCCTCGAGTGAGGTTCGCCTCACTCGAGGGATAGACACTCCCTCGGGCGGGGTCCGCCCCGCTCGAGGGTTCGACTCGTCCCTTGAGCAAAGTCCGCCTCGCTCGAGGGCCGAGCACCCCCCTCGGGTGGGGTTCGCTCCGCTCGAGGGACTCCCCCGCACACATCTCCGCGCGCGTCACGCGCACCGCTCCCCGCACGCACGTACGGGCATTTAATGCCCCGACACGGCAGGGCCGCGTCACTACTCGGACGCGCCCGGGAATCACGTCCCGACGCCGTTTCACCAACTCCCCGGTGGAGGCCATCCCCGCCGCCGTTCATCACCGTGCGGCGAGGCCGTGTCGCTCCGTGACACTGTGCCGCCTGCCCCCGTACGGCTAACACGCCGCGCCCTCGAAGGGGGGCGATGGCACCCTCGAATATCTTCTACGCGCTTATGCAGGACCACACCGTGACGTCGGGCCGGCGGGATCGGTCATCCCCGTCGTTGTCGCCCTGTGCGGCCATCCCCGCCACCGCGGGCACCACGCCGGGCGTTGTGGCGACATCCCGCGCGCCGTTGGGGCGTACGGGGACAAGACACCGCCACGACGGCCACCGTGCCACGTACGGGCTTCCCGTCACCCGCACCCTCGAACTGGCCCGCCACGGCAGCCGGTCAACTAACTACTACGCCGCAGCCCTCGAAGCCGCTCCTGTACGAGCACAGGACGCACCACGACACCTCAATGGGAGCGGGACTCACCAGGACGGCCGTCGGCTCCACAAAGATCGTTCTCCATACCCGTAACGACCCGCCTCCCCGAGGCCGGGCCCGCCTACACCCGGCGCCTCTCTAGGACCCCAAGAATATCCCCACAGACCAACACATGTCTTTCCTGCGCACTTTGTCCTCACTCATGCGCACCCAAGAAGGACTTCCGGTCGGTCACCCATCGCTCCAAGCCAAGCACGCTTAACTTTGGAGTTTTTAGTGATGAGCTTCCGAAAAAAGAAGTTGCAACTTGTTGGTATGAGTATCCTTATCGATCCTATTAAGCCTTGGGTCGGGATGTCACAATACCGCTACACGTGTAGAAATAGTGCGGCATGCATGTCAACCGCTCCCTCCTTGGCCTATAAAAGGAGGGGCAGCCCCCGGCCCGCAGGGGGACGAGACATGGGACGACGGACGGCGGTCACCCACACGCTCTCCGCCTTCCCCACGATATTGGCACTCGCCTCAATCAAACCTTTGGGGCTTGGAGGCCACGCCTCCTCTCTCGCCTCGCTTGTAGCCACCCCTCTACGAGCACCACGGTGCAAGCAATACGGTGCCCCGAGCACACCGCCGCCGGACGTACGGCCCCGGCAAGAACCGGGATAAACCAAGTGTCCTTAGTTGCTTAGCACCGGCCATCGAGAGGCGGATCTCGGCGCTCATTACTAGTTAGTGTCGGGACTACTTTCCGCATCGACGGTTGGCGCGCCGGGTAGGGGCTCGCGCTAAAATCGGCTCGTCACCGCCTATCTCGATGGTGATTTGCACCGAGTATCGCGGCCGGAGGTACTCCATGGGCGGCTCGGACCCCCTCCCGCCGGATTCGAAATGCGGTTCGGGAGCCCGAACTTCCGGGGCTACGGGGAACGGCTACCTCATGCGCCTCACCAACCGTGAGGAACTTCGTGCACGGCGTCAAGCCGAGTCCGTCTCGGTCGCCGCCGCACGCGTCGCCGCGACGCCAACGCCCGCCGGCACGGACGCCGCGGGCCCCTCGCGCCGCGGTGCCGCCGACGCTCCGCCCGGCGCTCGCGACAGGGGCGCGGACGGAGCGCCGGCACGTTGCGCGTGTCGCCTCACAATGCGACGCGCCCTCCGGCGAGACGACGGCCCGCGCCGGCGGGGAGCGCTCGGTCTCGGGACCGCGCTTCCCCATCGGTCCGCGCGGCGCTACGACGGCGTACGCCGCCCCCCGCCGACGCCGGTGCCGCAACGCACGGGTTCACCCCCGGCCGCCATGTCCCGGCTACCGGTGGATCCCGGCGCCTCCGCCGTCGACGAGTCGTCCCAAGGCTCCGCCGACGAGCTGCCGCCTGCCACTTCGCACGGGTACGCGGAGTGGGACTTTTCCGGCGTCCCTGACCCAGTGATGTTCCGGCGGTTCCTCGATGCCACGGACTACTGGTTCGGCTACTCCGACGACTCCCGGCGCCGGGAGCTACGACCCCGCGCGGGAGTGTTGCGTGGTGATCACCAACAACCAGGCGAACGCCGCTAACGCGGCGAGGCCGGCGACGGAGAGGTTCCCATCGGTCCGGGACTGGACCGCGCCTGGCCGCGGGGCCAAGCGCCCCTCCCCCCTCACCGCCGAGGGGGGGGCGACGTCAACACACGGTTGGCCCAAGCGCGCGAGCTTGAGGCCAAGCTCACGGAGGAATACCAAGCGCTTCCGGGCGGACAGTCCGCGGACCCCAGGCGGACGGTCCGTTATTCTTAACGCAACGGGGTGCGGCTCGTTGGACCGTACGGACGGTCCGCGCACCGCCCGCGTACGGTCCGCGGGGTCCGGGCGGACGGTCCGCCCGGCCCAACGGTCGGTCTCGCCGGACGTTGACTTCGCGTTTTTTACCGTTGGAATTCAAACGCGGACGGTCCGCGAGGGCACCATGGACGTCCGCGAGGTACGTGTTTTGCCCATAACGGCTAGTAACGGGAAGGGGGAATTTATATAGTCCAAGCCCGGGGTTGGAGAGCCTCTCTTGGCACTTTGAAAGGTCCATACTCCCTTGTAGAGCTCTCCCTCTCCTCTCTCTCACTCACTTGGCTTAGTGGTTGTATTCTTTGTGAGATTGAGAGCTTCTAGTGCATTGCATCAAGGTTTTGATCTTTGTGGCACTAGGGAATAATCAAGCAAGTGGTTGATTTCTTACTCTTGGAAGTTGTCGCTTCCTAGACGGCTTGGTGATGGAAGAATCTGTTGAAGTTCGCAAGAAGATTGTGTGTGGCTCCGAATTTCGTGTTGTGAGAGGTGTTGTGCTCACCTCACCAGAGTGGTAAAGAGCAACTCTAGTGGAATCGAGGTGTGGAGTGGTTCTTTGGTTCTAATAGGTGGAAGATCAAGCGGTGTCTTGATAGCGGAGCGGTTGAACATTGAATCCACCTCGACGTGGATTAGGGGTGACCAGCAAGTCATCGATACCACGGGATAAAATTCGTCTCTTGTGCTTGGTTATTTCTTTGCTCAATTTCCTTTCAAGTACTTTACTTTGAACATTCGATTTCTTGAGATTGTTTTATATCTTGTCACCCTAGGCCGCAAACCCCCAACATAGGAATAGAATAGGTAGAGATCTAATTCTCCTTGTGGTTCTAATTAAATTTCTCTAGTGTTGTGCTTTTAGATTTTAAACCGCCTATTCACCCCCTCGAGTCGTATCCTAGATCCTACAAGTGGTATCGAGCTAAGGACTCCTTATTTGAGACATTTAACCATCTCAGAGTAGGATAAATGGCTAAGCAAGATAAGTTTCATGTTGGGAAGCCACCGGTCTTTGATGGGAACAATTATGACTATTGGAAGAAAAGAATGGAGGTTCACTTCAAAGCCTTGGGAAGAGAATTATGGAGAATCGTAATGGAAGGATATGTTATTTTGGATCCTAAGAATAAGTCAAATCAAGATGATAAAAATGAAAAACTCAATGATAGAGCCTTGAGTGTACTTTACAATGCTCTTGCTCTTAGTGAATTCAATAGAGTGAAGGGACTTGAGAAGGCAAATGAGATGTGGGAGAAGCTTATGAAAATCTACGAGGGAACATCCACCGTTAAAGAAGTAAAGCTCTATGTGTACAAAGGAAAGTTCAATGAGTTCACCATGAAGAAGGATGAAGATGTTTCAACCATGTTCAACTGGTTGAATGATATAGTGAGTGAACTCAAGTGTCTTGATTTTGATGTCTCAAACAAAGACTTCTCTCACAAGTTCCTTAGATGCCTTCGGAAAAATATGAGACAATTGTGACTTTTCTTGTGAGAAGTGACTTGAGTAAGATGACTCCTACGAAGGTGCTTGGTGAAGTTCAAACTCATGACTTATTCAAGCAATCACAAAAGGAAGTTCAAGGCCAATCAATGAATGAAGAGAAGAAAAATATTGCTCTCAAGGCCAAGTCTACTCAAGAAGAAAATGATGATGAGAACCAAGACATTGACTCCGATGAGGAAATGACTCTTATTGTAAAAGGGCTTAGAAGAATTATGAAGAAGAAGAAGTTTGGCAAGATCGGGCAATCTTCAAAGAAGAATCCTTTTGAAGGCAAAGATTGCTTCAATTGTGGTGAAATTGGACATATTTCAATTAATTGTCCAAACAAGAAAGAAGACAAATATGGCAAGAAGAAAGACAAGAAGAGTGTACCTAAGAGGAAGAAATATTACAAGAAGGAGACAAATGTCCAAGCATACTTTGTTGAGTGGGATTCCGATGAAAGCGCCGATGAAGATGATGATGACAAGCCTTCAAGAGGTCTTGCCGGGGTTGCTATCAAGGAAGTTCCTTCACTCTTCTACAAGCCATATTGTCTTATGGCAAAAGGTGAATCAAAGGTAATAATTGACGATGATGATGATGATTGTGATAGTGATAATGATGATAATGCTTTATCTTATGATGATCTTGTTGCCATGGTCATTAAGTCCGATAACAAATTGCGCATGGAGAAATCAAAGTTGAGGGATTTGGAGTTGAAAAATAGTTCACTTCAAAAATCCTTTGAGGAGCTAAAGACTACTCATGAAAATATTAAGACTTCTCATGAAACACTTAACATTTCTTGGGAAACTCTTAAAGATAAGCATGAGGAGCTTAAGGAAGCTCACAACTCTCTCCTTGCACAAGAAGTCACAGGAAAAATGAGCATGTGTGTTGAATATAATATATTGAATACTTCTCCATGTTCATCTAACCCATCTTGTAGCACAAGCACTAGCTCTTGCATTAGTAAGGATATATCTTATGACTCTCTATTATTGGAAAATGAATCTTTGAAGAAGGAGATTGAGTGCTTGTCTAAGGATCTTGCATGGTATTTTGGAAGTCATGTTCGATTTAATCATATTCGGACAAATCAAAAATTCACCTTAGATAAAGATGCACTTGGTTACTTGCCCAGGAAAGGAAAAGAGGCCTTCATTCCTAAGGAAAGTATCTTTGTAAATTCAAATGCTTCCTTTGAGGAAGAAGAAAAGATGAAGATGTGTCATAAGTGCAAGACAAGGGTTGATGTGGATCATCAATGCAAGAGCAAGAAGACCGTATCCTTGGATCCTTCCTATATTCTTAAGAAAGATTCTAAGGGTGTTGTTTGTGCTCAATATGTTGGTCGCTCTTTTGGTAGTAGTAAAAAGAAATCTATTTGGGTGCCTAAAATTTTGGTCACTAACATTGAAGGACCCAAGAAAATTTGGGTACCTAAAACAAAGTAATTTCTTTTGTAGGTGAACTATAAAGCCGGAGGAAGACATTAGGTAATTGATAGTGGTTGTACAAACCACATGACCGGAGAAAGAAAAATATTCTCTCATCTTGATGGAGACATTTCCGATTTTGATAACATCATTTTTGGAGATGACAAAGAAGGGAGGTGTAAAAGGCATTGGTGAAGTACCCATCTCTAAAGATTATAATCTCTCTAATGTCTTGCTAGTTGATTCTTTCAATTTCAATTTGCTATCTATTGCTCAACTTTGTGACAACGGTTATAAATGTACATTCACTAGCAATGATTTTGAGGTTACCTCACTTGATGGGAAAGAGTCTATTTTAAAGGGCTTTCGTCATGAGAGCTTATATCTAGTGGATTTCTCATCTAAGAAGGCTAATTTGACTACTTGCTTATTCTCAAAAGCCTCTATGGGTTGGTTATGGCATAGAAGACTTGGTCATGTTGGTATGAAACAACTCAACCTAGGTTGGTGAAGCATGACTTAGTTCTTGGCTTGAAAGATGTAAAATTTGAGAAGGATAAATTGTGTAGTGCTTGTCAAGCCGGGAAACAAGTTGCAAATCCACATCCTAACAAGAGCACTATGTCAACCACAAGACCATTGGAATTACTACATATGGATTTATTTGGTCCTACTACCTATAGAAGCATTGATGGCAATACCTATTGTCTTGTAATTGTGGATGATTATTCAAGATACACATGGGTATTCTTTCTTCATGACAAAGCTATTACTTTCAAGTACTTTACTTTGAGCATTCAATTTCTAGAGATTGCTTTATATCTTGTCACCCTAGGCTGCAAACCTCCAACATAGGAATAGAATAGGTAGAGATTTAATTCTCCTTGTGGTTCTAATTAAATTTCTCTAGTGTTGTGCTTTTAGATTTTAAACCGCCTATTCACCCCCCTCTAGTCGGTATCCTAGATCCTACGGGGGAGGGGGGAGTTGGGTCGGAGACAAACTTCGTGATGTCCTCCCGCAAAGAAACAACCCGGGTGAGCGCGACTACTCCAGACCAATAAGTACTCAAGAGCAAGGGTTTCAATCACATACCTGATTCGGCGGTCGAGCCGCAGAGTACTCGGGGACTGGGCAAGGAGTGTATGGTGGCATATCCTTAAATATCTTGCCCAACCTCTCGATGGTATCCTCATCATCGACTTCGTTGCCGGGAATCCTCGACGTGTCTTCGTCGCCGTGTACTGGTACCCGAGAGTATCTCGAGCCATCAGTGGCTGTACTCTCCTCTTCATGAAGCTGAAGGCCACATGCTCAGCCCTCAGCCCGGCCTCTCTCAAGGCCTTGATCTTCAGCATCAACTTGGGTACTTGAATACCCTCTTGCATCGTCGGCTCTGTGTTCCACCATGCCCGATGCTTTGGCCGCTTCCCGCTCGGCTTCGGCGAGCCTCCGAGTGGTGGATTATGTTATAGAACCACTTGGCCTTCCGGTCTTGGTTCGAGTCGATGAGCTTGTACGCCAAGTACCGGGTCGGCCGCGTCTTCTCGCATCCGGATACCAACCCCTCCGACTACTCGTGGGTCGTTGGCGCTAGGTTGTGGCTTCACTCGAAAGAACTTCGGAACAAGATCCAGGTGGGGCTTGATCCCCACGAACGCCTCACGTAAATGTACGAAGACGGAGACATGAAAAATACCGTTGGGGTTCAAGTTCAAGTACTCGATGTCGTAGTACCGCAGCAGCCCCTTGAAGAAATCGTCGGTCGGGAGCGCCGGTCCGCGCTCCACGAACCCGGCGAACATGGGGACCTCGTCGGGATTCTTCTCCATGGGGTACGGGTCACCCGCGGCGGGGCGCCACATATCCATCTCTTTCTCCCGAAGGAACCCACTTGTTCACCGGGGAGACCGGATCTTCGGTCTTCATCTTGGACTTCTTCCACTCCTTGTTCGGACCGGGCGCGAGGGAGATGTCGGCGGCGACGACCCTTCGGCGGATCCCTCGGCCTCGCCGTGGGATCTCTTCTTTCCGGCTCCAACCTTCGAGCCCTTGGACGGAGACGGCTTCATCCTCCAAGTGCACAAAGTCTTCACCGGCATCCGCTCGGGGGCTACGCCGGTGGCATGCGGCGGTGGCGCGTGTTGACTTGCACTCTATAGCGCGGCGGCGGCGGCACGGTGGAGAGGCACCGAAACGCATCTATTCGGCGGGCGCTCATCGCGGGGATGGAAAACCCTAAGGGTTTCGGCGTCGTTTATAACCTAGCCCGCGGTACCGCAACGGCCGCATGGATAAGCATCGGCGTCCGACTCGGTAGCGGCTGCCTGACTCTTCGGCTTCCAGTAGTCAATACGCTCCATCTTGGGGGCTCGGCTACATCTACTAGATTTCATGGGTGATGACAAGACTCAAGAGCATCTCAGGACACATTCTACAATCAAGATGACCCTTCAATTCAAGAGGAAGTACTCGACTCAAGGCTCGGGGGCTCCGTGCCACGTGTCCTTCGGTTTTTTCTCTAAATTTTACGGGATAATCTTGGCAGAACTTCAGATTGACCCTCGGCTTGAATCTACGATTCGACCTAAGGCTCGGGGGCTACATTCCATATGGAATGTGATTCTTCGAATCGCATTTTCCATATGGTTTCTTCTTGAAGACGAGAGCGAGTACTATTGAAGACCTTCAAGAGAAGAACACGAGGACGCTTGGGAACCGCTCAAGAAGACTTCAAGACTACTCACGGATTAGCCGGAGTACCTTCCAACCTCGGGATGCTTCAAGTATTCTTGAGGATTTTTGGCTTGTAATACTCGGGGACGCCCGAGGACTACTCGTCAAGGCCATCAAGACCACTCGAAACTATCCCGCTCGACTACAAAGTACTCGGGGGCTTGTCGTATGGACCTCTCTCGGGCCCACCACCTCGGTGGGTACCAAGACCGACTACCCGGTGGCCCCCCGAGACTACTCGGCTTGGGTCACACGGCACCGACGGCGTGGGGCGCAAGGACTACGGTGGAGAAGTATTCGGATAGGAAGCTATACATGTCCTGTACCATGTAGAGAACTCCTAGATGTACACGACTAGTACTCTCTCCCCCGACCGACTTGTAACCCCGCCTCTCCCGACTATATAAGGCAAGGAAGGGACCTTTACCTCTCTCATATGCATCATACGCATCATCTTGTAAACACATCTAATCAATACGAGCTACGCAAAGCATACATGACGTAGGGTATTACGCACCTCGCGACCCGAACCTGTCTAAATTGTGTGCCACGTGTCTCTTCTTTCGAGTTAGCGATCTCGGCGAGGCCACATTCATCTACTTTGGGTACTCCCCTTGGTAGGTTGCCGGTCTAAAACACCAACATGGGCCCCACGCGGTCCCGCGTGGGGCCCACATGCCGGTGACCGCGTGGGGCCCACATGCCGGTGACTCAATTGCGGATGTCACAACTGCAGTGGATCTCATTCTGAAGTGGAGTGCTATAAACTCATGGATAGCATGACATGTAGCATGAAGTAGTTGATCACCCCGAGTGTACGAGTTCGAACTCCACTCGAATTTGAACCGATCTCGAAACAAAATACTTCCAACATTCGAAATTATAAATAATCCATTTAACTTTTTTTTGACCTTATGCCGATCTCGGTGCAATTTCACGAGAGATTTCATGGGCATTTATTAACATGACACATTAGCAAATATGATGATTTGGCACCATATCTAATGAGAGAGAGAAGTTTCCGGTTTCATGGCCACGAAACTCCCTCTGCACGACTACCTAGTCAGGTGAAACGAGATGAAATCTGCGTTGAGAGCTTGAGCATTTCAGGGCCGGATCTCCGGCATTGAGATTTGAGAGCTCGAGTGTTCCCTGTACTGCTTCGTTGCTGTTTATCCTCTACTCTTAGGCCGTGTTTGGTTCCCATAAGTAGGGTGATTTGAAGTGCAAAAAGTGCAAAATAAGTCACCCGTGAAACCAAACAGCCCTCGACTTAAAGTGCTCCAACTTATAAGTTGCATAAGTAGCTCCACCCCTACTTAAAGTGACTTATTTCCATTTTTTTCCTCTACCACCCCGTGTGGAGCCCACCGACTTATAAGTCACTACAACTAAACGGATGACCGACTTAAAGTGGCGTGACTTATAAGTCGGAGTGACTTATAAGTCACCCTACTTATGGGAACCAAACGGGGCCTTATTACTTCTCCTGGACTACATCTTGCTTCTCTTGAACCGCTTCTTGCTTTCTCCTGTCATTTCGGATTAGCGCTTTTATATATTCTGATAATACGCGACATCTTGCTCAGTAAACTAAAAAATAATGTCTGACGAAGGGATGATCCAGCAAGCAACTCCAACATTGTTGAGCTTTCAGATGAGTACATCACAGTGGAGGACCTTGTTTTATCTGTACATTGCTATAAAATTTTCATGGCACATTTAACCACAACACATGTAAGATTTAAATGTTACACCCTGTCTACGAAATTGTGTGCGTGAAACCGTGCACCGAGAGTGACGGGTTTGATCATGTTGAAAAGTTTTGGTATGTGTTTCCGAGAAATTACAGCTCGCATCATTAAAAAGTTTTAGCGTGACCAGACCCGTGAACACTAAGAGTCGAACATCTCGTGTACTCGACGACGCGCTTAACCCTAGACTAGCCCCCGAATCGCCCAAAGGCGTATTCCGAATCCCCGACGCCGGCGACCGCCAGACGCCAGTATCCATCCCTACTCCCCCCACTAACACATCCATCCAGCCCTCCATCCATCGCGCGCCTGTCCTGATCCATCTTCTTCCTCGGCGCCCCAATCCATCATCCTCACCGCCTCACGCGCGTGCCACCCGCGATGACACCGGCGGCCGCCGCTATCTCCGGCTCCAGCGGCCACCTCGTCCTCCCCTCCCCACGCCTCCGGCAGCCGCCCACCCTCGCCCCGCGCACCGCGCGCCCAATCGCCGCCTCGCCCGTGGCCCGCCGCGGGGTCGCGGTCGCCGCCGTGTCCACCCACGCCGCGTCCGCCGCCGCGGGGAAAGATGGTAAGGGATTCTAATGCCGCATTGGAGTATTCTTCTACGACTTCGTTGCCGGGTTGGGGGCTCGCTGCTATCTAGGGTTCTGCCGGGGGTTATGGGCTTCTGGCCGCTGGTCTGCGCGCCGTGCGGTTGTGCGATTCGATGAAGTTTGGACTACCTGGTGCGAGATGCAATAAACATTAAACTGCGAGGCTTGTTGATTCTGTTGATTTGGGGCAATCAAATGTGATCGAGTCCTAGCTGGAGTGGATTGTCGATAGCTAAGTCAACGGAGGTTTATTTCCCCTCTCTGGCTAGAAATATAGAATGGACTATGGACGTGATGCTAGTCACTAGACTGATGGCGAATTCTCATGTTTCTCTTCTTGTATAGCAACTAGACTGACAAAAAATGCTCATGTTGAGATATACATTGACTGACGACTAGTGCTCATGTTGATATATCATATATGCAAATGTGAATTACTAAACCCTGCATTTTCCTTGAATTGCTCAGCATACATTATGATTTGTGCATTGTGTATTGATTTTTTGCTTCGTGTCACCATCTTACTATTTCTACTGCAAAGGTTTTATAGTTTTGCTGCTCGACACATTGTAAAATGTACAGGGATGACCAATCTGACTTTGGTTTAACTCTGAATGATCCTTTCATGCCCATGTATGCACTCAACTGTTTCAGGCATTAAAGGGAGCTTTCATTATATACGAAGTAGCATTTCATGCAAAGCCCACTTTCCTTCTAACTGTAGCAATGTCTTGCAGCCAAACAGGTTCCTAAGGATTTCCTTCATATCAATGATTTTGACAAGGATACAATCATGAAGATCCTAAATCGGGCGATTGAGGTTAAGGCGGCAATAAAATCTGGAGACAGGAGCTTCCAACCGTTCAAAGGGAAATCAATGGCGATGATTTTTGCCAAGCCATCAATGAGGACCCGTGTTTCATTTGAGACAGGATTCTTCTTACTTGGTGGACATGCTATCTATTTAGGTCCTGATGATATCCAAATGGGCAAGCGCGAGGAGACTCGTGATGTTGCTCGAGTACTCTCTGGGTATAATGACATCATTATGGCACGGGTTTTTGCACACCAGGTATTATCTTGAGTTTCATGATAAAGATTTTTTACAGTTGACCCTTTATCTACATAATCTGCAAGTACTCATATTCTGGATCGTTTTCTTACAAATTTGATCTATCTTGCCATCTTGCTTGAGCACAAGTGTTAGACATCTGCTTCTAAACTATGAGAGTTGGCAGCTAATGCAAGATTTCCCCAATCTGAAATATATTAATATGAAAGTACATGCCTCATTTTAGTGTAAATTTTACACTTTTTACTGAAACAGTATGTTAAAGCCAATTTGGTATGTGTATGGATGTGTGATATGTTTCATCTGATATCATTCATTCTCTTTGCAGTTATTAGTAATATCTTTTGTTTGATTATATCCATTGATAGTTTATTGAAAATTATCTTACTGAATCTGTCAAGTGAATATTTGTTGTTTTGGATTGATTGATCGCTTTGCAATCATAATGTTTTGTTGACATGTACTGAGATACTTTATCTTCCAAATTTACTGTTGCCATCCTGTCTTCATGCATTAATCTTAAATAATTCAGTGTTGGTTACCCCTTGTTTTCCTGGCATCTAAGCATTATCTCCCTAACTTCCCACTTGGTATTGGCAGGATATTCTGGACTTGGCTAAATACGCACCTGTACCTGTAATAAATGGCCTCACTGACTACAACCATCCGTGCCAGATCATGGCCGATGCACTTACTATGATAGAGCACATTGGTCGTATTGAAAACACGAAGGTAGATTACATGTACTATTGCAGTAGCCGCATATGCTTTTTTATTTATATCTCAAGTTTCTGGGATGTGGCCAATTCTCATTGTCAATTGCTATGCAGGTTGTCTATGTTGGAGACGGGAACAATATTGTGCACTCATGGCTTCTATTAGCTGCTGTACTTCCTTTTCACTTTGTATGCGCTTGTCCCAAGGGATTTGAACCAGATGCAAAGACAGTGGAGATCGCCAGGAGTGCTGGAATCAGTAAAATTGAAATAACAAATGATCCCAGGGAAGCAGTTAAGGGAGCAGATGTTGTTTATACAGATGTCTGGGCCAGCATGGGCCAGAAGGAAGAAGCAGATTATAGAAAACAGAAGTTCCAAGGATTCACGGTTTGTTTATTTCTCATTTACACCATAAATCGTTGCTCATGTTATCATGTCAGTTGCACTGATTAGGATGGATGCTTATTAGAATTCATCCTTGTCTTACTGGACATCAACTACATATACTGGTACTAGTTATATGGTGATTTACAAGAAACTGGAAAAATAATCGTTTATGTTCTTACATTCACAGTTGAAGAATAATACTAGCCTTTATCTCACAAAAATAATTATGCTATTCTGGTGATGGTGAAGTGTGCATGCAACACTTCTGCAGATGTTTGTTTTGGTCTGTGTGTCCATAATGATAGTTGCACATATGGTGGCTCAACACACTTATTTTTACCCTTTCTTGCAGGTGGATGAAACCATGATGGAGATTGCTGGTCCACAGGCCTACCTCATGCATTGTTTACCTGCAGAGAGAGGGATTGAAGTGACGGACGGTGCCATTGAAGCTCCCTACTCAATCGTATTCCCCCAGGCTGAAAACAGGATGCACGCTCAGAATGCCATCATGCTGCATGTCATGGGCGCTTAATACCCCTTATGCACACCACTATTACACCTTTCTTAAATTCTAGGGCATTAGTGAGGGATAAAGGTTGTTTCAGCTTTAGCGCTGAAGCTCTAGAGTTTGTGGAGTCAATATTACGATGTAGTGGTTTTCAAACACCTATATCACGATGAACTGCATTGTTCGACTGGGTGGTAGCTGCTTGTACTGTGAAAGGGTTGCAATCTTGAATAAAACCACAAACTTCCGTGGTATACTTCATTTGCGAATCACAGTTTCATGTCAGTTTTGACTTGCTCCTGTGGGATCTGACAATATTGGCGTTTTATAAGAGGTCTACAAGCCTTCAAACATCATCTGAAATAACCCACATCTGCCCTTGTTTCCTATGCTTATAGCTTCAGGGCTACAATACTGAGCTTGATAAGGGTAATTACAGGCAATTCATACTCTGTTTGACAGCTGCAACATGCATAACAATCGAAACTCCGGTGGCATGTAAGAAGCTATGAGCCAAGTGTGATTGCGAGGCAGTTTCTGCAACCCGCTAGTTGGATTCTGTGCAGGCTGAAGTAGTGCTAAACATGGCCTCCTAAGCATCTTGGGCTGAACTAGTTAGCGAGCTTTCAGATACCAACGACAAATCCTAAGCATCTCGAACACACAACGAATGACAGCATACTTGCTCATGGTACATCGAGAAACAGCGAAGATGAGCAAAAGACATCTATATATCAGTGATTTTGTACCAGGCAATCGTTCTTTCAAATGTTGGTTTGACGACAAAGATTTCAGCTAAGGTCAAGTTGCCAGGACTTGACAGGGCATATATAATGGAAACAAAGGCACCACTGCTTGTCTCGACATGAACAATAAGGTAACATCCCTTTTGTCATGACTTCAATCCGTGCCTGTTAACATATGTTGTACCACGGTACTTCGTACTCAGCTGCTCAGTAAATCATGCAGCATCCGCGATCTAGCAGCTATAGATTTACTTCCTCAGGCTTTCGATGATGTACGAGCCATACAGGTCCCTGCAGCATAACATCAAAAATAATTCAGTAAATGGATCAGTTTTGGTATCATGAGAATTATCGAGTTGCATTTTAGTATCGAAGAAAGTATAGAGTAGCATCATATTATGCCTCAGTATGGGGGAAGATAACTCACATGGAGTACTTGATTGCCTCTATGGCATCTTTAGCTGGGAGGAACTCATTCACTGCAACCTCTTTGTTTTCATTCTTCTTATCTGTCAATGCAGCAGATTTTTAACAATTAGACTATTTACATTTTTAACAATCAGACTATTTACTGCAGTTGATGATCTTAATGTAACACTTGGGATGAGTTTGTATACAATCTAGAACATACAATCTTCAAAGAAGCGGCGGATCTCTTGAAGGCGATGCGGAGGAAGATCCTTGATGTCCGTGTAGTGACGGTACTCAGGGTCATCAGCACAGACTGCTATGATCTTATCATCTTTCTCGCCCTAGTGATTTTGATCAATGATTAAATAAGATGTAACAACTAAGCCTTGAGATAGAATTACTAGGAGAATTGTCATCCCATAGAAAACACTTACACTGGCGGTCAAAGCTCAAATTACATGCAATGCAAGAACACAGGGCAATAACCCATAGCCTAAGGTGAAACGGAGTATGCAATAAGCTGATGGAGAAACTAGACCTGATCAATCATAGGCATGAGCCCAATAGCACGAGCTCGCAGGAAACACCCCGGGACAACTTGTTCCTGCCAGGAAAAGAGCACATAATGAGTAAAGCTGATAATGGCACATTATCTAAACGTTACATACATCAGATACCTGCATAAGAATGAGGACGTCCATGGGGTCACTATCCTCACAGAGTGTGCGTGGTATGAAACCATAGTTGTGTGGGTAAACAACAGAGGAGTAAAGGACACGATCAACCTGTAACAAAAATCTCCGACTATTTTATTATTGTTAATGTGAAAAACATGATGTTGCAGCAAGAAAAACCACCACAATCCAAAGTGTTACTAATCTACATATTATTAATGATACATTATTAAGACGTGTCCTTTTTTTATTCCTTTGAAATATAATACTACATTTGGATGGAGCTTTGCTAATTGGCGGAATATTTTACCCTCCTGGCACATTTTAGGCACAGCAACTATACTTCGGCAATATTGTTTCAAATTAACAAACATGTTCAAACAACATGACATGGGACCTCACCTTGATCAGACCAGATGCCTTGTCCAGCTCATACTTAACCTTGGTGCCTCTAGGAATCTCAACCACCTGACAATTGAAAAAAAAGACACGTGCGATGCAAGTTTACATATAGATTACCAACATGCTTTATTTCAGCACCGCATCTAAAGACAGGTTAATAAAGGAGTCCAGTCTGCAACAGATGCTATCTACTTATGCAGGCACAGCTGGTTAACCACTGATTGGTGAACATAAGCATACCCGTAACACAAAATGAGACATGGTTGAATTGGTGCATCATATATTTCTGTACTACAAGACAGTTTGAGATATTTTTCAACCAGTAGATCACATATTCATAACATGGCCAGAAATGATGTACATGTAGGAAAATCATGAGATTGATTTCTTGCAATATAACTTAAGCTCTATCGTCCCAGCAAAAATCAGTAGATCTAATGCATCTGGAGTTTATAAATTGTGAAGTCCAAGACCTGCTTAACAGGCCAGCCATATCAGTCCTCATGCTGTCATACGAGGCTTAATGTAAGTGTGAAGATAAAGCTCCAAATTGGTATCCATCAGTATTATCAGAATTCAGAACAACATTATTCGTTTCAGTAAAAGGTTAACTTACACAGTTGAAAGTTTCAGGCGCCCCTGGTCCTGCATTTGAAGGCATAGGATAAGGCAAAGAAACAGAAAATCACTTTGGTATTTTATACACCATGAGGGAACGGAAAGGTTACAATAACAGTCTAAGAAAACGTAGCAAAATGATGCATCATTGAACAGCGTTTAGTACCGATCTCCAAATCATGCCACGGGTGAGCAGCGACATGCTTCTGGGACATGGAAGAAAGGATACGCTCATTGAGAGCAGGAGTTCCAGCCATTGCTACATGATTTAAAACAAATTCATTAATTCAAAGTTTTATTTAAATCAGGGACAATAGGAATAGGAGGCAAGCTAAATAGTATAACAAAGTAAGATTAAATATGAGCTCCATGAATAGTGTAAGAAAATCAGATTATGTGCATCATTACTAGTTTACTAAATAAAACAATGCTGGTTTCCTGTGTATAACTGTATATGAAACTTCACCCATCTCAACAATCCTGTTTAGCCCACTGTCACTGATCTCAGTGGACTTGTGTCCAAGAGTACACAATTTTTAAAGTTTCCAGAACAAGGATTACTCCATTCTCTAGTCCCTGAAGATCAGCATACAATGCCTAACCAGACTTTAGCAAAAGTTTGCAATTTTACGCCAAAAATAACCACCACCACACCACTACATATAAGACCCCAACGACCAAGTGAACATTGATGTTCTTTGCTCCGTTGTCAGAAGAAATAGTTTACAAACACATTGAACATGATCCCAAAAGATGTAGAGATAACAAAAATGGAGGTCTAAACAGAGACCGAGTACTTAGTAACTTTTGAAGCATGGACAGCCGGCAAATTGAGAATGAAAAAAAAGTTCTTTCTCCTGAGTAACATCGAAGGCAAACAGATACAGATAAAGGCGAATGGAAAGTGGCCTTCTAAGTAACTTCAAACAGCACAAAGAAAGAGGCCAATAAACAATGCCAAGTGAAATTAGTTTATGCGGTTGCCAAAGGACGCGGTTAAATTAGTACATATATTGTATGGAAGCAGGAAGCAGCAGGCAGAAGGATCACAATAAGTTAATCGAAGCTAGCGTGATCTTAGTCAAAAGTTAAGACAAATACGAGGAAATGACATCAGTATCCTAAATATTGGACCCCCAAACAACTGCGGCGCCACATTTTGCAAATATAGGAATCATTCACAAGTACAACCGGAACAAAGAAACACATGCTCACAGCTAGAACTACATCCCATCTAGGAAACGTATAGCAGATGAGGGAAATCCAACGAGGTTGCAGTGCTTCTACCTGTTTGTGGCGAACTCTGCAGAACAAGAAAGGGACGCTCGAAAAGGAGAGCGAAGGAACACCGCACAAAGAGAAAAACGACCCAATCCAAAACAAATCGAAGCAGATCCAAACCAAGAGATCCGAACCACGATAAATCGATCGCAAAAACGTGTTCGCATAATACGGTAACCCCAAAAAAAAAGCTAGTGTTGTCCTTGATAGCAATAAAGAGTATTGAAGAACAGCAAAGCGTACGCGCGCAAAAGAATGGGAATAATACGGGATAAAAAGCGAGAAAGGAAAGGCGCGCGAACCATTCCCAACCTTATGAAAACGAAGGAAAAAGAAGAGGGAAAATAGGAGTACACCTTCAGCATCTGGTCACTAACTAGAGCGCCATCAGATATTCAGACCAAACACACGAAAGCATCAACAAAGAAGCAGAGAAGGCGAGCGAACGGTGACAAATCAAACACCAAGCAAAAAAAAGGCACCCGAGCACACGAAACCAAGAAATGCTGTCGTGCAGCACGACGTCCCCGAAGAAACCAACGCCGTCAAAAACCCCAGCAAGCGCGCGACGACGCGGCCACTGATCTACCCGGGCGGATGGGATGGAGGGGAAGATCAGGAGGAGGGCCCTCGCCACTCACCGGAGCCGATCGATCGGCGGCGGAAACGAGGAGGAAAGGCGTCAGGCGGGCGAGCGCGAGGTGGCGGAGGGAGGGAGCAGCGGCCTCGAGTCCGCTGCTGCTGCTGCTGTCCAAACGCACGAATCGACGTGATATTTCAGCCAGCCCAGCTTTTGCTTTTCGGTGACGCGAGGGGAAGAGGACGGGTGGGCCCGGGCGTCCGTCCACACGGCTCCCTGGTTCCCAGGCCGTCCGATGGCCGCGCGACGGCGACGTGGACGGCGCGGATCGCGCCACGCGAGGGGATAACGCATTAGTGGAAGCAGCGGGGAGTTGGAAGCTGGGGTGGTGGAAGGCGCGCACCGCATCTGGTTCCCGTTTGCGTTTGGCGTCTCGCGCGTCTCCCACTCCCCACGAGCCCGGGGAATATACGGGGAATCGGGCGCCCCCGCGTGGGTACACCTCGTCCACCGCGGCCGTGGACCGGAGAGGCGCAGACGCCGACGCCCGTCCGTACAGTATTCGGCGTGGGACCACGGGTCCACGGCACACCGGCGGCGGCGCAGGGCAGAAAGTGAGAAACCGGACGCGCGTCGCCATGCCCACGCGCCAACACAGGCAGCACGGCGCGCACAGGCCACCAAAGCTCTGTGCAGGCCTTGGAGGGCCCTCACAGACTGGGCCGCCAAAGCTCTCGAGGGAAAAAAACACGTGTACATTGCTATGTTGCACGTATTCACAAATTTGCACACAAGAACAAATTATTATGTCTGCTCCCCAAGCATATGTCTGCAACAACGCGTTGCCAACAGAGAAGGTATAGGCACTTATTCGCTGTACATATTCATAGTCTGATGCACAGGGCCATACGGAGGCAACAAAAAAACAGCAAAACAAAAGAAAAGGATATGCACCATATACCATCTGCACAACGCAGACAGGACGTCTACTACCACAGTAGTACCATGGAACGAGAAAAAGATGTACCATGAGTCCATGACCGATAGGTAATAACACACATGATTTCAGCACAGCTTGCGTTTGGTTGTTCTGTCCATTTCACATCCTCACTGCGCCATCTCATGAATTCCTGGGCTCATTGTGAGCTGACCGACAAGCTCTTGCGGTGGATGCTCATGAACTTTGCGACAAACTCTGCCCAAGTAAAGGGGGAAAATGGGGATCAGATAGCCATTAACTTTCCAGGAATCGCAGCAAAGCCCATGGAACACACACAAATACACTAGTAACAAGTGGCAATATGCCAAAAGAAAAAACAGCATTGATCCAGAACCAAGCCTAATCATTTCCTTCCAACTGGATCCATAATCCCCTAGCACTTTGCTAAATGTGTATAAGAATACTAAATAGTAGGTGGTGGTGATTATTTGAATACAAGGGGAAAATGGCGCTTTACCTTCCAATTTCAGCAGAGCACTTGCACCGACTGGCAACCGCTTATCCTGAAACCCATTATGCTCATATAGCATTAGCATAGCTCATTATGTAAAAGTGCATGCAAATCGGAAGTACGAGCAAACTCACATAGTAGGCATGCCAGTAGTAGACCTCCCTCTTCACACTAGTCTGAATCCCCTTCAGGAAGAGTTCTACAAGCTTCTGCAAGAGATTCAGGAGTGATGTCCGTGTGTGTGTGACTATTGTTTTGTTGAGACCCAAGCATCCTGAAGCACAAAGAGAAACTTTTCATCTCCAGTTCGCATACTTTACCTGGAGTATCAACTTAGGAGGTACAAATTCCACCAGGAGCTTCTGGAGCTTGCCTCGTGCCAAGAATAACCTACAAAACATTTTCCATCTGTTATGCAAATATATAAGATCCAATCACATGCACAAACTGATGTAATAGTGACCGATCAAAGTCACCACAAGCTCCAATGTCAAAGTTGGTGGGAGCAACTCATTCCAAGGGCGATGTGAATGTATGATGGCTAAACTTCTTCTAATTCTAGTGTCACACCTTTTGGGAACAGGATCATCCAGAATTTCTGCTGAAAGTTCCTCCAGAACCTCCTCCCATCCAAGTGGTATAGCTTGTCCACCAATGAAGGGGTAACTGGTAAATTGAATGGGAAACAAGAAAAAAATCAGAGAATAGTACACTGATATTCATTGAGGAACTAACTTTCACAAGACAGAAACAGACAAAAAAAATACAATCCTACTTGTTGGCTTTGCATGCCTCCAACGCCAATATGGCCTCCCTCAAGTTCTGTCTGGATTGACTTGCAATGGTAGTAGCAAAACTTGAAGGAAGATCAAAACTCTCTCTTTTTGATATATAAGTAAGGATATCCACAATCTGACAAGAACAAAAATAAAGTAGTAAGTTGTTCTAAACTATTTACAAAAAACTGATGTTACATGTGCTACTTATTGAGAGTAGAAATTTTCCCATGCCTCACAATATGAAGATAGATCATCATCAATAAATCACATATAAAGATCAAATCAAGCGAAATAACATGCTAGAGTTGAATAGTTATCTCATCATGCAGTCATGTGTTCTGAATTCGGGATTTAGTTGATGCAAACAGCATGAAAAGGCTGGCTTATAACTGAAGCGAACTCACCTCACGTGTACTGGGCACACCAATTGTAATAAGCTTGCAACGACTCTTTATAGAATCTATGAGATTAGATTCATCCTGGCAAGTCATTATTATCTTGCATGCATCAGAGGAGGAATCAAGTATCCATTTTATCAACCGCTGATTATTCTCGCTGACTTTATCAACATCATAGAGAACAATTACTGCAAAGAACAAGTAATCACGTTATGAATAGTTCAAACAGAATGACACTTTCAAGAATGTTACAGAATTCCAGAGCATGAATTATACCTTTAAAGTACTTTCTCAAAACTGGTTCAGTGATTTTATGCTTATCTGACATTTCATTTGCTAGAGTCATCAAAGCGTATCTAGCGTTCTTGGATTGAGACCTCATGTTGAGTTCCACATGGTGATTGCTTGATGACACTGGCACAAGAATGGGTGCAGACGAAGATCCCTGCAAAATTATGGAAGCCTTAGCTCGCTCAATGTCATAAAACACAACTACTTTATGTGATGATCTTTTTAAATAAAAACAGCAATGTTGAATAAAAAGAACAATGACAGAGCTAGGGAAAGATCTTTTGACGTCAACTATGGACACGATATTAGGGCTATTGTAAAATAAAAGAGTTAATTTTGAAAAACTACAATGTGCTAAGTGTCAGAGTACTACAGCTTCTAGGACCAATTTTACAGAACTACACCTACCTGTGCCCCTAGTTTCACAGCGACCCGCATGTCATCCACATAATGATGGTGGGTCCTTGCAAAACATTGTAGTTCTGTAAAACTGGTATTAACGTTGTAGTTCCTTGGTAGTTAGGTGCAAATTGTTGTAGTTGTGTGAAACTAACTCAAAATTAAAAGGTAATGGCAAAGCATGGTATACTGTATGGACGTGTTCAAATGTTGACTGATAGCCATTAATGACAGAACAAACCTGCCCATTGCAGTTCTTCAAGTAGTGAGAGACCTGGAAAAGCCGCAACAAGTATTTGATGAAATCTGTACATAGTATATATATTAACAAAACTTTCCATACTAAGTATTTAAGTTTGTACATTCAGAGAGGAATCGCCAAATATCTCAGCGAGGACAGCTCTGCACAAAGACCTCTTTCCTGATCCTGGAGGTCCTTTGAAAATGATGTGTGGGCAAAACTCCGTGGAGACCTGTCACAACAGGATACTAACATTTATAAGACAAGAGCACCAGATTTAAATTACTGGGACCATGCAGAACAGTATGGCCATGCAAATGCCAATTAGGCATACTCATTAACAAATTATAGTGATCTAGTCTACACCTAAAAGAATGGCAGGCAAGATGAACTGAAAGAAAACTCTTTGGGCTGTGAAAATTTCAGAACAGACTGCAGATACTTTGTTAAAGAAAAAACTAATTTATAATGGATAAATTCACATTTTAGCTAAGAAAGAACTCTAGAGTGATTACCGATTGTTTAAGCTGTTGAACTTGCTCTCTGTGGCACGTAAATCCATTTAAATTTCGTGGACGATATTTATCAGCCCACAAAAGTCTAATCTTCTCAATAACATGTGCCTTCTGAATGAAACTTGATTCAGATTCATCTTTTGTTTTGTTGTTTGGCATTCTTGACTTCCGGCATGCCTTGCCAGTCACACATGGAAGCCAAGCATCATTCTGCACTTTGGTAGATGTGAATTTCATGACACCTCCAACTAGTTTCCCAGTGAAATCACTAAACTTTCCACTCTCTCCACTTAATCTGCCACCACTATGCGGGCTACTCAAAGTGGTGGTGGTGGTGCTGCTTATTTGGGAATGGCGGCCAGTAGCATAGCTAGATTTTGTAGTTGTACGCGATAGACCAGTCCGGGCTGAAACAAATTGTGACAGCTGGCCTAAATTACTGCTATTTTCTTGAGTAACACCTCCATTCTCAGCATGGGCATTTGGATGCATGATAAGTGATTCGTCAATATTGCTATGCTTTGTTGATGTTTTCTTCAGTGGTGCTCTACAATCGCGGGAGAAGAAGATGTCACCTGTAGGTATCGACTCTGTGCTTGTAAATGCATACTCATTATATCTGGAATTAGGCAACTTGCCATCTGCGAACAACTCATTGATCTCGCGGGAACAATTTTCTGCATGTGAATCTTCTTCTATATAGTCAACAGCTTCCCTGGCTGGACGTGCTGAGACTAAATTAGTGCCAGGAAATGCAGGAGCTCTAGCATGTAGTTCCTTCTCTTGTGGCCGTAGTTTTGGTGTAGAAACTGATCGATTACGCGAAAACCTTGCCTTGATTGATGATTTACTAAAGCTTTCCATAGAGGAACGAAATCTGGGAGGCGTCCGGCTATTCTTCTTACGTGATTCATTCTTTCCAGACACATATGGAGATGGTTGGCGCCTTTGTTCTGTTACTCTGGGAGGTGTCCGACTGTACCTCAAGTTTGAAGTTTTCTCAACATTATAACCTCCTGTGCGGTTAGGGGATATGTTTTGCTTCCTAATACCAACTTGGCCATTCCTACCAGGATCTTTAGGAAGATGAGTCCGCTCTGATGTTAATACTCCATCGTTCCAAGGGCTTTCATGCCACTCGGTCTCTGTGTCTGAAGGTTCATAGCCACTTTTGTGCTTTACAGAAGAATCATTGCGAGAGTACCTATTATGCCCTGAGTTGCTCTCTGCAGCTAGCATATTTATAGCTTGATTTTGAAATCCTGTGATTCACAAGATTTGTAATCTTATAATATTTGACCAAATAAAATAAAATAGAATAAAAGTATAAGCATAACTAAAAAAATGTCAGGATAGTTAAATTACTAAAGCAAACAAGGTCCATCATGGGCAGCACTGCTACAGATTTAAAGTTGAATGAAAATATTTTTTTAACAATTTCTTTCTTTATCACTGTAAATGTCTCCAATCCAGGATCTGCCATTGCAAAACGACTAATCCGAAATATGACATCCATGTTGTAGACCTTACCTGTATGCTTAATGGTATTTCTAAATGAGACATAAATTTCAATATATGACTTCTTTTATGTTATCGAGGAAACAAGTTAGATGTGGATGGAGACAAAAAGAGAACGAAACACGCAAATCACTATGACCTTTATGTGAACTAGCTGAAAATTCTGAAATTGTGTTTGGAACAAAAAAAGTCTCCCATGTAGGGAAAACTAATCCATATCCAAATGAGACACCCATACAAATTGAATTGCATAAACACAGATGGTGAGATCTGAACCGTGCTCTTCACCAGGAAGGTGTCTTACTAAATGGAACACAGGTTGGCATATAGGTAAAAGCAAGGATATGCTCAAACTTCCTGTCATGATTTAAAGAAGATAATCTGCTAATGTCTAAGTTTAGATGCACAATGTATAAGCAAGCAAGGTTACCATTATCGATGGATAATAGATTAGCAGTTTAGCACATAAAGAGTCAAATCATCATTCCTTTTATTCTTATTAAGATGATGCAATCAGCGGGCTAAGGAAACATATGATGCAAATCCTCATAAATGAATCAAAGATGAACCAGGAAAGTAGTTACCTCAAGGATCAAGAACAGCATGTGTCTTCTTTTGGATCCAAAAGAAGGACAAAAGCAAGAGTTATAAGGAGACAACTAAGAGGGAAAGACGAAACAGATGCCTTTTGTTTTGCTCTATTGGCATTCTTGTCCTCTTCTTCTAATCCACCAAGGGGAGAAGAAACCAAAGAAGAGAGGAAGCAGCCATTCTTCCCCACTACCTAGGCTGCTTATTCCAAAAAAACTGCCGTCTATTCCTAGAAACAAAAAGCATATTTTTAAAAGAAGACAGCTTATGTAGGACCCAGCAACTATTTGATATTGCACTAAGACTGCCTAACACTGATTTCTATCCCTCACTATTTTCTCATTCTGTAAACCTTGCAGGCTTCAATAATAAAAGTTTTAGAACTCTGCTAAATTATCAGCGAGTATTTATTTGTTTGCAAATTGTCTGTTGCTTTGGATATGAGCCTGTTACTGCTTCACACGTACCCAAGGATCATGTCACATATGTAGCGTCAAATTTTGTCATGTCATCAAATGAAAGGAAAATAAGAATTTTTCGTTAGGTATTTGACCAAATAGGATCGTCCAGTTCCTATAGAACCATCACTAAATTACCCGATAGGGCTAAGCGGACCGAAAGGGATTTTCCATAAGATGGTAAATGAAAACGGTTAGCCCCACACGAGGTTTGGGAATAAGTGATTGTCTGATAATGAGCAAGAAATATACGTCTTTCTGCTAAAGAGAATTCATTTTCAGACAAAGATAGACAGATATTCATCACTCTTCACTTCTTTCAATATTCCACTTGAAAGAGCATCATTTATGAATTACAAGAAATATATAGATAGGTCAATGTTCTAAACTAGTGTATCTAAGTACTTGCTCACTGTTGTATAATTTACATGGGGATACAGTTGAGTTCCTTCAATCAGAGGGTCGATTTCAAAATATGTGTGGTCACCCTTAATAAATGCAGAATAGATAAAAATCAAATCCATCTTCAAGGGGAATGGCGCATCTGCAATGAGAAACAAAAAAAAAAGAATGAGAATGCATGGCAAATACATGAAACAAGCATATCTTAGGAGATAATTTGCAAATTGCATTCAGAAAAGGAGAGGCTTGACAGTTTATTAACATTCTCATCAAATCTATTTTTCTTTGCTGTGGTGGCAACAATCTTCTGCTCCATGATCCCATATACAAGTATGAATTTGCAACTATTCAGGTGAAGGTAATAAAAAGAATGAAATATACTGATCAAATTATAAAACATCACAGTGCAGGAAAGTGCATAAAAAATTTCCCCAGACTTGGAGTTTATTAAATGTAACATAACGAAAAGCACTGATTGTATTGAAGAAATTACACAGACACACAGAGGTTTAAAGAAGTAACAGAAATGCTAACACCTAACCTTGAGTGGTATTAACTTACTTACCATGGATTTCATTTAGGAGTTGCTCTTCTGTTATACATATCCTTTTCAGGGATTTATTGATTTTTGTCTCCCAGAGATCAGCCAACTCATTCATTGAGCACATATTTCCTGGAGGTCTCAGATACAACGTCTTGTTTAGTGTCCTGGGATCCTCTATGGTACATATTGTAAATTGAACAACATCACCCTCTTCAACAAACACGCCTGCAGAGAAAAGTTCTGCCTTCAGGTAACATAATACACATGTAGAATGGCCTTCTACTTTTTTTCTAAATTCAGACAGCAGACTGAAAAGAAGAGAAGTGGAATAGTATCATCAGACCTTTAGTGTTTCCTTCACCAAATATCTTAACTTCGTCTCTAGGAGGAGCAGATAGTCCTGGCTGCACCAGTGAAGGAAGCAAATACCGCATAAAGAAGTTGCAGCATATGTAGGTATGAGGAATGCCTTCACTCTCAATCAAACGGCGGATTTCAATTTTCTTCTCATAGAAGCCGTAATCCATGTCATAAATTTGAACCTTTGTTGGATCAAGTCCAAATTCAGCCGGAATAAATCTCTACAAGACAATCACCGAAAAGTCAGAAGCGATGTCTCGTGCTTCCCGATTCAACAATGGTGGCAATAAATTTTCTAGAGGAAAAGGTCCTAAAAGAAAAGGTTCCAAAAATCAAGAATATCCCTGCTACATGTCGTGAAAAATTCTGCGGCCAGTGATATCACTGACATCCTTTCCAGTCTCCCAATATGATTAATCAGGCGAATCCAAATGGAGGGTTCCATTTTGATGTTTCCAAGATAGCCAAGCAACATGAAAATGAAATTGTGTTTCGAAATTACCTCTACAATGCCAAGTTTTCATGGTGTAGTGTCATATGCAGTTATGCACTACATGAAGACACAAAACATTACCCCTCTCACAGTCACATATCTCCCAATTAACTCACTCCCACATCATCCAAAATGCTGATATGGTTTATGAAACTTGCAGCCATCTATTTTGCTTCATGATTCCATTTTTACATCATTACACTAAAACATTTTTGGTATGGGATGCCAGCAGGTTCACAGGAAATCTAGAAAGGTAACCCAGTCAAATGGAATGCAAGCCCACCTTCACGCATTCAGCTTCCTTTATCGCCCGAATCAAGGGCTTCTGCTCGAGCGCCTGCTTCGTGGGCACCGCGCAGATGACAACGTCCACCTGCCGCACTGCCCTGAGCAGGCTCTGATAATCTTCCAGCGACCCCTGAACCACATCGCAGCAGAGCCTTATAGCGGATTGAGCCACGCTCTGATTGAGCGGGAGAGAACTAGGGATGCCGCGCGTTTACCTCGAGCAGCGTCGCGCCGGCGGCTACGAGCGGCTCCAGCGAGGGGGAGTCGGGGCGGGCGAAATGGTGGGGCCGGACGAGCGCGAAGGTGGGGTGGCCGGCGGCGAGGCTGGCCCGCGCGAGGCTGCCGCCGAGGCGGCCGGTGGCGCCCACCACCAGGACCCGGCTCCTCGTCCCTGCCGCCGCCTCCGACATCGCCGCGACGCCCTGTTCGATGAGACCCACGGCGTGATTTGCAACGGTGGCGAAGTGACGGGAGTGATTACCCCACGAACAAATCCGATCATGAACCGTTGGTTCGTCATCTCTCGCTGATCGGACGGCTTGAGCGAAGTTTAGGTGCGAGGGCTATCGCCGCTGTTTGGAGCCTTGTGGAGGCGGAGGGTTGGTGACCCGTGACCGAATGGTTGGTTAACACTTAACAGTGTTGTTCTATGCGAAATTCACACATTTTTATCATGGATTCTGATTGGTTACTTAAGGGGTGATTGATTGTCTTCTCTGCCGAGCCAGGCTCCCACCAGAGGACCAGGCCCAACTTGACCAGGCTCTAGGCATGCAATAGCAGCTAGTTTGGTTCCCTAGCTCGCTTCAGCCAGGCCGCATAAAAACAGTGATGATTGGTTAGCTGAAAAATTGCATGATCTAACCACTTTTGTGAGTCTGCATATTGGGCGCGCCTGCATCGTGCGAGCCTGGCTCGCAGGATATGGCCGCTTGCTGCGTTTCTACCGAGCCAAGCCCGCGGCCTCCGTTAGCCTGGTTGAACCCATCGTGCATGCAACCAATCATGAGAATGTTGTATCCCGCGGGCCTGGTCAGGCCGCATGCAGCGAACCAATCGCACCCTTGTCGTTTACTGTACTAGTATTCAAGAACCCAACTCTCCAATTGCTACATGGATTACTACTGTTTCTATATACAAGATATTCTAGTAGTATGCTACACTGGCACTGCGGCACTGGGCCCCTGATCCATCAGACGGTCTGGAGGCTGGGCTCGGCCGGCTTTTCGCGGGCGTCGATGGCGGCGAGCCACTCGAGCAGCGCCCTGTTGGCCTGCTCCGGCGCCTCGTCGTGCGGGCAGTGGCCGGCCTGGAGGTGCACGACGGCGGTGTCAGCGTAGAACTCCTGGATCCGCGCTGCCTTGGCCGGGCCGACCCACGGGTCCAGGTCCCCCCACAGCAGCAGCAGCGGGCACGACAGCTTCCCCAGCAGCCGGTCCAGCGTGTACCGGCTCTGGTTCGACATGAACCGCGACATCAGCCGGTAGTACACCTCGCCGGCGTTCGGGTCCGCCGTCGGCGCCGTGATCGAGCTGATCAGGTACTCGTCGACGTTGCTCGAGTCGATGTAGACCTGCAGCAAGCAGACGACGATCTGAGTCAGATAAAAAAAACCTCGACTGGCATGGCAAGTGAAGAAGAACCGGGCTTCGTGTTCGGGTCACGTTACGCTTTTCAAGACTTTCTCCACCCTGGCCGGCTGCTTGGACTGCCAGAACAGGAACGCCAGCACCACCCGCTGGAAGGCCTCCTTGAGCGGCTTCACGACGAACCTGGACAGCGGGCTGCCCTCTCCGTCCGCCTCGGCCGCGGCGGCCGGCTTGTTGGGGTCGGCGAACTGGCCGGCGGAGTTGAGGAGCACGACGCCCCGGACCAGCTCCGGCACCTCGGTGGCCGCGAACAGCGTCGTGAATCCTCCCAGGCTGATCCATCGAAAATGTTCACTTCCATGTACCGTCTGAATTTACTGAAACTGAAATGTGTTCAGTTAAAAACTGCATGCGGCGTCACCTGTTGCCTACGAGGACGGCTGGCTGCTTGACGATCTCCCTGAGGAAGTCGGAGACCTGCTCCATCCAGATGGTGGCCTCGTAATCCACCAGCGCCTTCTCGCTCCAGCCGAAACCAAGCAGGTCAATGGCGTACACCTTGTACTTCTTCGCCAGCTCCGGGATGTTGTACCTGAATCCATGCACAGACAGCACAGTGCATCAGAGTCAGACAACATTCAGGTATCTGAACTTTTTTTCAGCGCGAGGCCTTTGAACATTCAGATATCTGGGCTGTCACTGCCCAACCTCCAATGGAAGGCGGAAGCGCCGAAGCCGTGGATGAGCACGATGGGCTGCCCGGCGCCTTGCTCGACGTAGTGAATCCGGCGGCCCCGCCACGTCCAGAAGTTGTACCCGTCCGGTTTGAACGGCAAGACCTCCAGCCCTGCGCGCACAGCGGGCGGAACTGCTGAGTTTCTGAAGATTTATGATACTGACACGGTGACGCCAGACAGACTTCGAGACTCCCAAATCTCATCGTTCAGGTACCTTGAGCGGAGGCGTTGGCGGAGGCGGGGGACGAGGTGGCCATCGAGCAGGAGACGGCGAGCGCGATCCCGGCCTTGGAAACCAACTCCCTCCGCTGCATCATCAAGAACCTGCCCCCTGCCAATGGCCGGGCCACAAGAGGGGGTCAGCCTTCACAACAGAGTCAGGACTCAGGACTCAGGAGTGGTGTGGACTTGGCAGAGACTGGGGGCACCCACCGTTGAGGCCAACCTGCTGCGCGGCGCGGCCGGAGCCGGCGGCGGTGCGGAGGGCGGCCACGGACGCGACAGACATCGGCACAGGAGCAAGCAAGCAGGCAGGCTTCTGGTTCTGGAGGGGGCGGATGCGCCGCGCCGGAAC
Organism: Cenchrus americanus; assembly: GCA_947561735.1. NCBI lineage: Eukaryota > Viridiplantae > Streptophyta > Magnoliopsida > Poales > Poaceae > Cenchrus > Cenchrus americanus. The sequence goes on along the minus strand of OX387241.1, from coordinate 21,378,893 downwards.
GGAGGGGAGGGGACGGGCCCGCGGGAAGGAAGGCCCGTCGGTTCTTGTAGGTTTGCGCCGGGGTGGAAGAACGCCGGCCGGCCGAACGTGTGGTCCGCCGTGGCGCGGCGCGGGATTGGGTAGCCGTGGCCGCGCCCGGGCCAAAAGAGTTTGCTTGCGAAGGAGGCGAGCGAGAGGTTTTTTCTTGGCCTGGGCTTTGATCCATTCCGCCGCGCTGCCGCAAATATCTCTGCCGGTCGTGCGTGTGCCGGCACCTCCTGGGCCTTCTTGTTCGCCGGCCGCGGATGGGCCACACGCACCGGCATGGTTTTGAGCAAACGGGTAGTGGTGTGCATCACACATTTCACACGTCTACCGGCATTTAACTTTTCCATGGCAAATCCTGCTTTGAGTGTTTTTTTTAAATAGGCTTTGGTGAAAAATTTGACTTTTCAATGTTTTGAACTCCTGTAGCATACTTTAGCACATTTCGTTTGTTTGTGGTAAATATTATCCTACCATGGCCTAACTAGGCTCAAAAGATTCGCGTCGCAAAGTACATCAAAACTGTGTAATTAATAACTATTTTTTACCTACATTTACTGCTCCGAACATATGTCTTTCTGTGTATTTAATGTGATGTGATGAAGACAGAGTTAAAAAAGTAACAAAAATTTTTTGCTAAAATTTTGCCAGCCGAGATTCCCAATCGTTCGAGGCTTCGAAATTTTCGCAGCCTTGAAACCGTTTCCAAATTTTCGCAGCCTTGAAACCGTCAACCGGTGGAGGAGGATCATTCGGTGGTGCACATGCGACGGCGCTGGCAACGCACGGTTCCTCAGCTCCTCTGAGCAACAGTGAAACAGCGCGCAGCAGCAGCTGCTGGCCTGCTGCTACTGCTCCTCCTCGTGCCAGTTCAGAATCTCTAGACGGCGAGCTCGTGATGGCCTCGCATCGCACGCAGCTCGCTTGAAAAAGAGGCCACTCGGCACGAGGCGCGAAGCACTAGTTTATGCGTCGATGGGTGAGCGAAAAAACCATCACCTCCGCTGCGGCCGGGAGTAGCACAACAGTGTTTTTGACCGGACCAGGCACTGACAGGTAGACCGCACCGCACCTGGGTCCCACCTGCCATAGTTGGTGTGGTTGGAAAATGAATGATGGAGATGAAACATGTCCTCCTCTTCGATTTTAAAAAGTGCAGGAGCATGTGAAAAGTCTCTGACGCTGGGAGACCACTTGTGAGAAATGAAACTTTTCGCATGTCGCCCAATTTGAAACTAAACAATGGGCAGGCACCGATCAATATCAAAGGCATTGAAAATAAACAATGGGGGAGGAAAAAAAAGGCATCGATCAAAGGGTGGTGAGATTAAAGTATGGCCTACTTGCCTGTCACCGTCGGCCTAAAGAGGGACCGGTGGTCATCGTGGCTGAAGAGGGAACTTGAAGCAGGAGAAGAAGAAAAATCTCTGAAATCAAACGCCATGAGGGACCAACGGTCCTCATGACACTTCTTCCTCGCTTGACAAATAGGTTGCGAGTTAACCCTTGATTTCAATCCTGAGTTACTCCAGGTGGGCCGCTCCATCCGGCTCTGCTGACTATTCTAAAAAAAAATCCGGCTCTGTTGACTGGGCCACCACATCAGGAGCCAAGATGAAGGTGCCACGTCGAGTCAGCACTGCAGTATCTCTAGTTTTAAAGCAACTTTTCCCGATTTATACTCACTTCGTTACAAATTACTTGTTATTTATATATATATATATATATATATATATATATATATATATATATATATATATATATATATATATATATATATATATATATATATATATATACGACACTAAAATGCACCCGGGTGCATTTTAGTTCGCCAATGCACAGACCCCCAAACACCGAGCCCAAGCTTCCCACCCCCCGCCCCCCGCCCGACCGGGTCCGACCCGGGGAAACCCCACTGAGCGCGATATCCCACCTCCGACAATGCCACCCCATAAAAAAATCGCCATCGGGTCTCCCCCCCCCCGCCCAAACAAAAACCAATGGCGGCGCCGTCTCCTCCACGCCTCGGATCACCGAGCCGCTCCGCGCCTAAACCAATGGCTCCACCGTCGCTTCCGCGCACGGGATCACCACAAACGGCGCGGCGCGTGGTCCGGAGCGGATGGCGGTTGTTACGACGACCGGGGCTCGGCCGATATCGTCGGCACCGCCGCCGATTGCATCCGCTCCGGCGGCACCTCCTACGTCGCAACGCCCACGAGCGGGGGCTCGGGGGCCGCGGATCGGGTGATCCCTTGCATCACGCGACGTTGCCGACGCCTCCGCCATCGATTCCGCCCCCGGCTCAATGATCACGCCCGATCCGTCGGAGTTGTTCATCCCGTAACGGAAAAAAAATCGAACACGGAAACGCCAAAACCTCGTTTTTCGCTATTTAGTTCTTTGTTGGTTTGCAAGACTTCTGGTAGCAAAACCCAAAGATCCGGGATGATTTGAGGATTCATTGTCAGTGTTTTTTTGTGTGTGATGTTTGCGAAAGTTTTGGTGGTTGCGAAAGTTTTGGTGGGTTCTGGTTGCAATCAGAGATCTCGCGTGCGATTGCAAAAAAAAAAGTAGGGTGCCATCTAGTAGATTGCCGCTGGAACAAAATTGTCGCGCTTGTTTGCAACGTAGGGTGACCTCTGGTTGCAACATTATTCCCATGTGCCTTTGCAAAAAACAAAAAGGGGGGTCGTAGTCTGCTGTGTGTGCTAATCTGCATTTATTATGTTGCGCTTGTTTGCAACGTGTAATGCTGTCTGGTTGCAACATTATTCCCATGAGCATTGCAAAAAACAAAAAAAAGGGGGGTTCGTAGTCTGCTGTGTGTGCTAATCTGCAATTATTTTTGTTGCGCTTGTTTGCAACGTGTAATGCTGTCTGGTTGCAAACTTATTCCCATGTGCATTGCAAAAACAAAAAAGGGGGGGGTCGTAGTCTGTCGTGTGTGCTAATCTGCAATTATTTTTGTTGCGCTTGTTTGCAACGTGTAATGCTGTCTGGTTGCAAACTTATTCCCATGTGCATTGCAAAAACAAAAAAAGGGGGGTTCGTAGTCTGCTGTGTGTGCTAATCTGCATTTATTTTTGTTTCGCTTGTTTGCAACGTGTAATGCTGTCTGGTTGCAAACTTATTCCCATGTGCATTGCGAAAACAAAAAAGGGGGTTCGTAGTCTGCTGTGTGTGCTAATCTGCATTTATTATGTTTCGCTTGTTTGCAACGTGTAATGCTGTCTGGTTGCAAACTTATTCCCATGTGCATTGCAAAAAACAAAAAAGGCCAAAAAAAACTTATGGTTGGTTATTTTCTCCACACAGGATGCAAACATGCTTGATGTGTTTGTCCCAAGAGCGCGGCAGGAGTTTGATTCAATAGAAGCAGCACACCAATTTTACCTTGATTATGCAAAAATGGCTGGATTCGGTGTGAGAACCATGAGGACTAGTAAAGAGACTAAACACCGGGTTTGCAACCGTCGGGGTTTTATGAAGCCGAGCAAGGAAAATGATGAACCACAAGCGATAAAAGATCGATGAGAATTGGTTGCCCGAGCGTATGCTAAAGTTAAAGAGGACAAAAAACGCAAAATGCGGTACTTCGACAAAATCGGGGAAGCGCACAACCATAAACTTCGGCCATCGCCCGGGATGGTTAGGTATATGCATGCTCATAAACGGAGGGAGACTGCTATGGATGACTTGTTTGCAATCATGTCAAGGAGTGGCGTGCCAAACCAGGCTGCGATGAATGTGATGTCAGAATTGTATGGAGGACGTCAAAATGGCCATTCACAGAGAAGGACATCCAAAACATGTAAGTCATATGTCTGGACTATGATTGCAAAAATCCTGGGTAGTGTGTGATTGCAAAAAATAAAGTGTCTCATTGCAAAAAATCTCCGGTTTATTTCGATAAGCGCAAAAAAAAGGAAAATAAAACTGAACCAATGTGTGATTGCAACTAATTTGCGTGAGTGATTGCAACTAGGAATTGTCCGCGTTTGCAAAAAAACGGAACTCGACTTTGTCTCGTGTGGTTGAAAAAAGAAACTTGGTTGTTTGGAATATGATTGCAAGCCTGGGTATTAAGTGATTGCAAAAAACTAAATCTCATTGAAAAAGCTGCCGGTTTATTTCTCAGAATCGCAAAAAAAAAAGGAAAAGAATAAGCGAGCCGATTATTCCGTGATTGCAACTAATTTGCGTGAGTGATTGCAACTAGGAATAATGTGCGTTTACAAAAAAAAGAAACCTGACTTTGTCTGTGTGGTTGAAAAAAAACTTGGTTGTCTGGAATATGATTGCAAGCCTGGGTAGTAAGTGATTGCAAAAAACTAAAGTGTGTCATTGCAAAAAGCTCGTTGGTTATTTACGTGATCGCAAAAAAAGGAAAAGAATAACTGAACCAATGTGTGATTGCAACTAATTTGCGTGAGTGATTGCAACTAGGAATTATGTGCGTTTTGCAAAAAAAAGGGACCTGACTTTGTCTGTGTGGTTGAAAAAAGAAACTTGGTTGTTTGGAATATGATTGCAAGCCTGGGTAGTAAGTGATTGCAAAAAACTAAAATGTCTAATTGCAATCACTTACTAATTTGCGTGAGTGATTGCAACTAGGAATTGTCTGCGTTTGCAAAAAAAGGAACCTGACTTTGTCTGTGTGGTTGAAAAAGGAAACTTGGTTGTTTGGAATATGATTGCAAGCCTGGGTATTAAGTGATTGCAAAAAACTAAATTGTTTCATTGCAAAAAACTGCTGGTTTATTTCTGTGACTGCAAAAAAAAGGAAAAGAATAACTGAGCCAGTGTCTGTGATTGCAACTAATTTGCGTGAGTGATTGCAACTAGGAATAATGTGCGTTTACAAAAAAAGAAACCTGACTTTGTCTGTGTGCTTGCAAAGCTACTTGGTTGTCTGGAATATGATTGCAAAAAACTAAAGTGTGTCATTGCAAAAAACTGCTGGTTATTTCTGTGACTGCAAAAAAAGGAAAAGAATAACTGAACCAATGTGTGATTGCAACTAATTTGCGTGAGTGATTGCAACTAGGAATTATGTGTGTTTTGCAAAAAAAAAGGAACCTGACTTTGTCTGTGTGGTTGAAAAAAGAAACTTGGTTGTCTGGAATATAATTGCAAGCCTGGGTAGTAAGTGATTACAAAAAACTTAAGTGTGTGATTGCAAAAAACTGTTGGTTATTTCTGGATCGCCAAAAAAAAAAAAAAAGAAAAAGCCGAGCGGTGTATGATTGCAACTAATTGCGTGAGTGATTGCAAACTAGGAATTATGTGCGTTTGCAAAAAAAAAGAAGGAACCTGACTTTGTCTGTGTGCTTGCAAGGCTACTTGGCTGTTTGGAATATGATTGCAAGCCTGGGTAGTAAGTGATTGCAAAAAAATAATGTGTCTAATTGCAAAAACTTCTGGTTATTTCTGTGACTGCCAAAAAAAAAGAAAAAGAAAAACTGAGCCAGTGTATGATTGCAACAATTCGGCGTGCGTGATTGCAACCAGGGGGAAGTGCGGTTGCAAAAAAAGAGAACCTGACTTTGTCTGTGTGCTTGCAAAGCTACTTGGTTGTTTGGAATATAATTGCAAGCCTGGGTATTAAGTGATTGCGAAAAACTAAAGTGTCTAATTGCAAAATCTGCTGGTTTTGTTTCTGTGCTGCAAAAAATAAGAAAAAGAAAACTGAAACAATGTGTAATTGCAACCAGGAGTTATATGTGTTGCAAAAAAAAATAACCTGACTTTGTCTGTGTGCTTGCAAAGCTACTTGGTTATTTGGAATATGATTGCAAGCCTGGGTAGTTTGCGATTGCAAAAAAACCTATTTTGTATGCTTAAAATGTTTTTCATTGACTTGTGGTGCGGGAAAGCCGAGCGAGACGCGAGAGGACGGGGATGGTGACATTGAGAAGTTATTCCAGCTTTTTAGGGAGTGTAAGCAAAACAATGAAGCATTCTAGCGGGATGTTGATTTTGACCCAAAGACGAAAGTGCTAAGAAGCATTTTTTGGAGCCATGCAAGTCGGCGTGCGAGAATACGTGGATTTTGGAGACGTCATCACTTTTGACACTACCCACAAAACTAACAACAAGAAGATGCCACCGGCGATGTTTGTCGGATGCAAGCAACAATCCGAAAAATGTGTCGTTTGGGCAAGCGCTTCTTCGGGATGAGACAATCGACACTTTCGGATGGCTCTTCGAGTCATTCAAAAGCCGCATGAGCGGCGAGGGCAGCCTTTTGTGATTCTAACAGGTACATTAAACTCTATTTTTTTGATTGCAAATCATCATATGTTTTTGGATTGCAAAAAAAAAGAAAAACATTTATATTCACAGGAGAAAAAAAGGAAACTGATTTTAAAAAATCGATGTTTCTGCAGATGAAGATGCAGCAATGAGGGAGGCGATAAAAATTGTGTTTGATAAATCACAACGCAGAAATTGCCGGTGGCACATAATAAGGATGTGGGATTATGAACTCGAGGAGTTGTACAAGGTGCACGGGGACAAAAATGCGAAGGAAAACTGGAGTCTCCGATAAATTATCCTCTCGGGTCCTACACAATTTGAGGTAGAATGGGGGAAGCTAATGGATGAATGTGGCATAGGGGAACACCCAGCGATTGTAGCATTGTGGCAGAAAAGGAAAAGATGGATTGAAGCATATTTTAAGGGCATGTCTCGCGGAAGAATGACTTCAACCCGGAGATGCGAGAGCCGAACGAGTATTGAAAGACGGATATGTTGGCGGTGTGACAACATTGCATATGTTTGCAAAGAGGGTGCTTGACTCGTTCAAGCACACAGACCACATGGATGCTGGGGAGTCGCACTACTCACAGGTATTCTTAAAAACCCTGTTAGTTCAATTATTGCAACGCACGGGTTTTATGTTATGATTGCAAAAAAAAGAAACATATGTCCGTTTGCAACAACCGATTGTTTGTGATTGCAAAAAAAGACCGAAATTTTTTTAATGCAAATCATGTTAATTTGTGGTGTTGCAAAAAAACATGTTTGGTTAAAAAAAATTTTTAGTTAGTCATTGCGCCAGTGTGTGTGTTTGCAACTAAGTTGGGTGACTAATTGCAACTAAAATTAAGTGAGTGATTACAAAAAGCTGCTGGTTTATTTCTGTGACTCCAAAAAAGAAAACGAAAAATAAACCAGTGTGTGATTGCAACAATTTGGCGTGACTGATTGCAAACAGTAGTTATGTGCGGTTGCACAAAAAAAGAAACCCCGACTTTGTGTGTGTGGTTGAAAAAACCTAGTTGGTTGTTTGGAATATGATTGCAATCCGGGTAGTGCGTGATTGCAAGAAACGAAATTGTTTGATTGCAAAATCTTCCGGGTTTATTTCTGTGACTGCAAATAAAGAAAAAGAAAAACTTAACAAGTGTGCGATTGCAACAATTTGGCGTGCGTGATTGCAACCAGGGGAAATGTGCGGTTGCAAAAAAAGAGAACCTGACTTTGTCTGTGTGGTTGAAAAAGGAAAATTGGTTGTTTGGAATATGATTGCAAGCCTGGGTAGTAAGTGATTGCAAAAAACTAAAGTGTCCCATTGCAAAATCTGCTGGTTTATTTCTGTGACTGCAAGAAAAGAAAAAAGGAAACTGAACCAATGTGTAATTGCAAAAAATTTGCATTAGTGATTGCAACCAGGAGTTATATGTGTTTAAAAAAGGACAGATGCAAAAAAAAACAGTTGCAAAAAAAAACAGTTGCAAAAAACACACAAGTAAATGCGTCTGCAAAAAAAACCAATTCAAAAAAGAAAAAGCTCCATAACATGACACTGTCAGATTGCAAACTCAGTTGGTGGTTGCAACCTGGTGTATATACAGGAGATTGCAACATTCTTCAAATGTGGTTGCAACAGCTGATGTGTATCAATTGCAAAACATGACAGTTGCGAAAAACCAGAATGTGGGTTATTGCTTGCGCCCTCATGGCAGTGTGATTGCAACCTTACAGCAGTGATTTGCAAGATTGAAGCTAGGTTGCAACCTGGTCCAAAAATACCGGTGATTGCAACATCCTTAGCAGTGTGTTTGCAACGACTGATGTGCTGCAATTGCAAAAAGAAAGACAGTTGCAAACCAGAATGTAGTTGATTGCAAATTATGTCTCAGTGTGATTACACCCCCTTATAGCAATGTGATTGCGATTGCAAAAACTGGTAAAAAAGCTTGGTGTGACTAGTTTGGTCTTTGCTTGATGTGGTTGCAACTTCGTGAAAATACAAGATGATTGCAAACATCCCTGACCGCTGATGTGCTGCGATTGCAAAAAAAAACACAGTTGCAGAAATAACACATGTGAGTGATTGCAATTTTATCGAGTGTGTGGTTGCAAAAACAGGTAAAGGTGGATTGCAAAAGAACACACTCCATGCCGAATAAAAAAAGAAGGTGCACAAAAATACATTGCCAGAGTTCAAATTCACAAAATCAAACAAAAAAAAGGACGTAAAAAAGTTGCCACATCACATGATATAGTATTTTTGTATCGCCACACATAACATGTCGCATACCGGATGCGGATAAAACACACAGATATAACATGTTTTTTATCCCAATGGTCCTAAAAGTCCGCAGACCGGCCGCCGTCATCTTCAAGAGCAAGACGCCGTCCCCCGATTCCGTACTTGTCCAAGGCATTGCGGGGAGATCGGCCTGGTTGAGGGGGGTGGAAGATTTGATAATGCAAAGCATCTCACATCCGTAAATGACGCCATTGAACCGCAAAGAAGATAAAAAACACACATTAAAAAAATAGCTATTTCGACAAGACGGCAGAAAAAAAAAATGCACATACGAAACATAGAAAAAAAAGAGAAAAGATGTAAAAAATGGATCAATTCAAATCACGCATTACGGGTTGATTTCCTCCGTCATCTTGTTCCCATCATAGTACTCCATGTACTTCCGGACAAAAAATAAGCAATCATTGGGGCCACTTGCTTGGGAACTTCAATGAAAGGCTTCCTCCAACCACTAACTCGGGCGGCCTTGAAGTTGGACACCTTCCGGAAAGCCGCATCTATGATTGGAATTTTTGCAAACACATGCTTGTGACGTTCTACGTGGTCCGTGCATTTCATGAAGTAGTCGTTCGAGTCCAGCACATCAATGCGATTATGCATGAAGTTGAAACAATAAACAAAGTAATGTCCTGCGTCATGGATGGGGACAAAAATCTGGTGCAAAAAAACAAAGAGTGCAGGGGGGACAAAAAAATGATTAGTGTATTGATTACATCTAGTGTTGATGTGTGATTGCAAAATTCATTTATGATTGCAACTTTGAAAAATGTTACAAAGAAAACAGACTGTATTTAAGAAAAAAGATGTCTGCTAACCAGTTTTGCTCTTGACAGATCGTAGTTTATGCACTCGGTCATCAGGTGGTTCCGGACGACTTTGAATTCTTCTCGTCTCGCATTTATCCTCATTGAGGGATCGCGTCGCAAAAATTAATATTCCACTCGCAAACGGGGGCAAAAAAAAAGCCCATTAAAACAAAAACTACATTAGTCACAACAAAAAATGTTGTTGTTTCAACAAAGTTGTCGTATTGTATTAAAAAAACGGACGAGTTGAAAAAACAAAAAGGCTTACATAGAAACCGGTCGTGAGAAACACCCTGTATCCAAACGAATCAAGCTTGTGCACAATGTCATCATGCCGCATGCAATGCACCACGAAATCAACCAAGGAAGACTCTCCCAACTTGTCGTTTGAGAAACTCGTCAATGAGTTGTTGTCCAAGTAAATTCAAGAAGAATGCCAAACTCCAATAAAGTCCTCCCGCACCAAAAAAAATCCAAAAATGAAATAAATATGGTTGCAACCGCCTCTCGTGTGATACTTCCAAAAAACACAGTGTATGGTTGCAAAAACCAAAGCTTGTTAACCGTGATTGCAACTCCCGTGCATTGCAACCGGGTTTGACAACATGTGAAATTGGTCCGTGTGAGTGGTTGCAAAAAACCGCCGAATGTGTGATTGCAAAAAAAAAGTGTGCAAATTGCAAAACCGCATGTGTAACGATTCGGCAATGCCAGTATGAAACAAATGCAACTAGGTTTGACAACATGTGATTGCAAAATTGGTCTGTGTGAGTGGTTGCAATCATAAAAAAGTACTGAATATGTGATTGCAAAAAAAAATGTACAAATTGCAAAACTGGGAGTGTAAGAGTTGCAAATGCCAGTTAGAAAACAATTGCAACTAGATTTGCCAAACATATGATTGCAAATTGCTGTGTGAGTGGTTGCAAAAAAAAAGTGCTGAATGTATGATTGCAAAAAAAGTGTACAAATTGCAAAACTGGGAGTGTAACAGTTGCAATGCCAGTATGAAAACTATTGCAACATAAAAAATACACAGTAAAAAGAAAAAAGAAACATACTGTTGAAGCTCAGGTTCAGATATGATCTTACGCCTCGGATAAACAAACCTTGGAAACGAGTATGTCGGGGCGCTTGCGTTTTATCCGGAACGGAGATACGAACTCGGCGAGCCTCCTCATCACTCGTCACCTAGGCGCTTGAAAATCGGCCTCCGAACCTTGCCGTGATCGACGAGACCTTCGGACACTTCGTCTTGTGAAAGACGGATCGGTGGAGTCAAATTAGAAATATCATCCCGGGACTCGGAGGAAACTCGACATCGTCACCGATGAAGGGGATGCTAAATGCAAAGGTGCCTCCACGCATTCCATCACAAAGATTGGCTTCCGGCGGAGATAATCTAACTTTTTCTCATACTCGGACGCTTCTTAGCGTACGCCTTTGACAGATTGCATCTCCACCGCTTGTTTATCTTTGATGCGGAAGGCTCCTTCCGTAAAGAGAATGTTCGCGTCCGGCCTTTTCCGGATTTCGCTATGATCTTCTTCTCCTTCTCTTGACCTTCTTGTCGGCTTCATCCTTTTTCTTTAACTCAAGCTTCTTGGTAGCACCAACATTTCTCTTGTTATCGGCCTCGGCCTTCTTCCTCCGGATTTCATCACCGTGCATCTTTTTTGCTCATCACGAAATCGTCACTCGGCTCGATAATCTTCGTTGCGGCTTGCTTGCCTTTTTGTGCTTTTTCGGGTTCAAGACTCTTGCTCGGCATCGCTTGTTCGTAATTGTAACAACGTAAAAGCGTGAATAAAAAAACGAAAAGCATGTACAAGTGTTTGCAAACTATTTTTGTGCGTGTCATTACAAAAAAAAATTTGCCATAACAAAGTGTGTGTTTGCAAACCGTTTTACGTACGTGATTGCAACCGAAGTTATTTGTGGTTACGCCATGATCGTATTATGTGTGGTTGAAGAAACTTGGTTATTTGGTTATTTATGATTGCAAGTCCGAGTAATGTGTAATTGCAACAACGGGGTGAGTTGTGATTGCAAAAAAAAAGCCTAGACAAGTGTATGATTACAAAAACCCGTTGTTGCTTGCTCATCACTAGATTTCCCTTCCGTTGCCTTGTTCAGATGAAGCCGTCTTCAAAGCTAACGCAGCAGCAAGCTTTTTCTTCTCTTCTTCAGCTGCAGCCTTTTTCTTATCTTCCTCAGCAGCCTTCTGCTTAGCTTCTACTTCAGCTGCTGAGGGCATCATATGTGGCAGTAAAAAAAAGTTATAATTGCAAATATAAATACAAACAAACTGCAATGTTGGTGGTGTGTGGGTAACAAACCTGCTGCTGCCTCAGCTGCAGCCTTTTTAATCTCTTCCTCAGCAGCCTTCTGCTTGGATTCTCGTCTTTACCGCCGAGTGCATCATATGTGGCAGTAAAAAGAAAATGAGTTATAATTGCAACTATAAGAGCAAACAAAATGCAATGTTGGTGGTGTGTGGGTAACAAACCTGCTCTTTGCCTCACACTGCGGCTACGTTCGAAGCTTCCTCTTCGGCCTCTTCGCTTGGCTTCTCGCCGCCGCCGAGTGAAACATATGTGGCGGTGAAAAAAAAAGAGTTATAATTGCAACTATAAAGTGCAAGCAAGTCGCATTGTTGATAGTGTGTGGGTTACAAACCCGTCGTCGCCTCTCACCGCAGCCCTCTTTGAAGCTTCGATTCGGCCGCCGAGTGTGAAATATGTCACGGAAAAAAAAAGTTATGATTGCAAAAATAATCGCAAGCAAGCCGCATTGTTGATAGTGTGTGGGTTACAAACCCGCCGCTCGCTTTCAACGTCCTCTCGTCTTCCAAAGTCTTTTTATCGGCCTCGGCCTTTCTCCTCTCGTTCGTCTTCGGCATTCTTCTTGGCTTCCTCGGCTTCGGACTCTCTCCTCAAGGCTTCCTCTTCTTCGACCCTTTCTCCTTGCCTCCTCTCGCAAGATTCTTCTCGGCCCTCGAGTTTCGCCTCCTCTCCTCCCTGTCAGTCCTCCTTGCATAAGTTCTAGTGAACTGTGTTATGGGGCAGAAAAAAAAAGAGTGAATAGTTGTGGTTTAGCCAGTAAAAAAACAAAAAGAAATAAAATAAAGGATTGCAACTGTAAGTACAACCCAACTGCAATTGTTGGTGGTGTGTGGGTTACAAACCCGTCGCCGATGATGCCGATGCCGCCGATGCCGCCGCCGCCGAGGCCGAAAATAATAGAATTGAGGAAAAAACAAACAAATGAAAAATTGAAAAAAAAAAGAAAAAAAAGTGAAAAATGCCGATGATTGCTAGATTGAGTAACTAATTGCAACTTTCCATGCGGTGTGGCTGAATTAAACCCGAGAGGGAATTGCAACCCGGGTGTAAAAAAAAGAGCTTACATCAACCCGGTGGGGAGAGGGAGACATTGAGGAAGCACTCCTCTTTGCAACAAGGTGTCTTGGCTCACGAGGGGGCTCGTCCGCATTGTCACCGCCGCGAGGAGGCGAATCAAAAAGTCCAAGAATTTCATCAACATTTGAAATGTTGCCGTAAAGGTGTGGGGGGGCCGCAAAAATAAATAGAAGAAGAAGATGGTAAATAAAAATAAAATACAGATCATTTAGACTAAAATATAAAAAATATATATTCTTACTTCTATCGAAACTACAATGTTCACTATCATGACCGTGGGGGGGTGTTTGCTCAACGTTTCTGTGATCAACATCACCCTGTGCAGGGTTTTCATCGTGCGCGCCGCCTTGATATACCTCCATTTCAATTGGGCTGGGAGCGTCGAAAACACCATCATCCGTGTCTGCCCCATGAATGTCTTCCATACTTGATTCTCGTTCTTTCGGTGCCGTTGTTATACACGTAAATAAAAAGTGTTATTGCAAAAAAAATGCTATATTAGTATGTTTGCAACCTTGGATGTGCATGATTGCAAAAAAAGTAGTGATTACATATAAAATAAACTGCAGTTTACATCTGATTGAAAACAAAAAAAAGGTAATGTGAGATGTATGTTTGCAAAAAGGTTGTGTGTCTGATTGCATCTTCTGCTTACATGTGGTAGCAACATGATTATGAAAAAAAAAATATATATATAAAGAAAAAAGAACATACCGCTTGATGGTTGTGTGACATCCGCAGCCCTCCTCCTCCCGCGACCCTTGGAAGCTTGCTTGGCAGTACCGCAGATCCGCAAGAAGCTTGTTGATGCCGCTAACGCACTCCCGATGAGCCGACGCCATAAGATCACGTGACCTTGTTGCGTACTCGAAGCCTTCCTTGCATACTCCCGTGCACGTTTAGTGCTTTTGTCAAACTCCTTCGGGATAGCCGGCGCGTCTTCCTTCCCGCTCCTTCCAACTAAATCGAAAGGCGCGGCTAAATGCAGTGCACAAACTTGGGTACTCATAAAAAACGGGAGGGGAACCGCCGTGGGGCCCGTGACCGCCAGATCATGGAAGGTGCTAGGCCAGGAGCCCTCGCCTGCACGGGGCGGATGAACTAGCCCCAAAGAAGAATGTAGCGGCCGCCGATGGGGCGCGAGGTCCCGCCGCAGTTGGGCGCACACTGCCGCAAGCCCCTCATCATCTGCATCTTGGGCGGGGCCAAATCTGGGGATGGGCAGTACTGTCAAAGACCCCACAGGAGCACCGTAGCATGTGTCCGTGATACTTTTCAGCTGCAAAAAACAAAAAAGTTGGAGTAAAAAAAACAGTGGTAACATTTGCAAAAAAAAAAGAAAAGAAAGTGTGATTGCAAAAAGGAAACAAACCCCGAGATGTCCAAACTCAACATTGTCGCCGCCGACATCCCCCCCGCGGTCCTGGTTGAGTATAGCTTGAATCATCTTCGAGGCCGGAAGGAGCACGGGGGATGCAAAAAGGACTTGTCCGGAATCCGTGCCGCAAGTTGTCGACGTATAACATCTCGCAAAAAAAAACGGTGATGAAGCAAAAACGCGTGTGTAATTGCAAAAACTATTTAAAAGTGTGTGATTGCAAAAACTACTGGTTTATTTCTGTGACTGCAAAAAAAGAAAAAGAATTGAACCACTGTGTGATTGCAACTATTTGGCGTGACAGAATGCAACCAGTAGTTATGTGTAGTTGCAAAAAAAAAGAAACCTGAATTTGTCTGTGGTTGAAAAGCTACTTGGTTGTTTGGAATATGATTGCAAACCTGGGTACTAAGTGATTGCAAAAGACTAAAGTGTGTGATTACAAAAATGCTGATTTGTTTTATGTGACCGTAAAAAGGGACAAAAAGAAAAAAACCGAACCGTTGTATAATTGCAACTATTTGGCATGTGTGATTGCAACCGGTAGTTATGTGTGATTGCAAAAAAAAGGAAAGAAAACTCGACTTTGTATATGTGCTTGCAAAGCTACTTGGTTATTGGAATATGATTGCAATCCCGGGTAGCAAAGTGATTGCAAAATCTAAAAGTGTGTGATTACAAAAAGCTATTTGGTTTATTTCGTGTGATCGCAAAAGGGACAAAAAGAAACCGAACCAGTGTGTGATTGCAACTATGTTTTGAGTGTGATTGCAAACAATAATTATGTCCGGTTGCAAAAAAAAAACACATGACTAGGTTATTTGGAATGTGGTTACAAACCACGGGTAGCAAAGTGATTGCAAAAAAGGTGCAATGCCGTATTGAAAAAAAAGGGAAAAAAATATATGATTGCAACAACGGTATGTAAACAAGTTGCAAAAAAAGCAATGAAACAAAAAAAGAACAGAAAAGATGTGTGTCCGACTTGAGCTTACCACTAGAAAGATCGTGCATCCGCTGATGGGTGCATTGATACCTTTCTGAGCATAATCCAGCTTGTATAATCGAGCAGCAACGCTGAGCCTGTCAACAACTGCCTTGCACCAATTCCTAGTGCCAATGTTCTGAATATCTTGGGTATATCTGACATCATCGAGCCTGATCTTGGTGTCGGTGTTTGAGAACAAACAAACACCGGAAAGCAGCCATGAAAAAAGCTCTTAGACCAAGCTCCCCGCTCAATGAACAGCTTCTTCGACCCGGCCAGCTATGTGTTTCACGGTAATGCCCTTCCTCGAGTTGTAAGAAGGGCCAACAATGCGTAAGCCGAGCCGATCACGCTCAGCACGGGCATCTGCGTCAGACATTGGGAGCGGGTCCCCTCCAGCATTGGGAATCTGCATGGCACACCACACAGCATGATGGCTGACATTGATCTCTTTGCCGCCACCAATCTCAAGCTTCATTGTCTCTGGATTGAACTTCCGCATCAACCAGCTGCAAACATCCCTCTTAAGGTAATTGGGCTTGAAATTCAGAAGACCCCCAAAACCTTTTGCGACTACTTGACCCTTAAGATCATTTGGTAAAACATTGATAAGCTTGATAAAACTAGCAGGGGAGCATCGCATGGACTGTGGCTTCAATTTGCCCTTGTCGCCATCACCAACAGCAGCCAGAACGGCATCATCGCCGTCATCATGTCCAGAGCCTTCGGCATCTGGGACAAAATCTTCATCATGCTGTCCTTCATCTCCTAGCTCTTCGGCAGTGCTAGCCAGCGGCGGTGTTGGCAACCTGAGCCTTTTACGCCTCTCACGGAGTCTTTGTAAATTGTCAGCCTTCCTCTTCTCAGACAACCGAGGAGAAGATCGAGTATTTTGAACACCTTGTTGTTCACCTTGCTGACCGCCTTGCTCCATTATAAAAAGTATAACAACTGAAATAAAAAATATATGAACATAAACAATCATCAAAAATAAAAAAATGCACAGTTTGCAACTTCTATGATAAGGCAATTGCAACTCCTATAAACCAGTAACACAAAAAAAATGCTAATGCTAATAAAAAAAGATTTAATACTAGACAAAATTGCAACTACTGTAAAGAAAATACAGGATGCAGTTCTCACAATATCAAACTGCTACACAAAAAAAAATACATAAGAAAATCCTGTCTAATACGACAAATTACAACTTCTGCTGTGATTATGGTTGCAACTGCAGCAATTTTACCAGTTACAAAAAAAAGCTACAACACATACAAAAACACTATTGCTACGATCGCTTAACAGGGTTGCAACTCAAGAAATAGGGAGATTGCAACTCCCGAAATAAAGCGGTTGATAACAATGAAATCAATCAAAAAGCCATGCGTGCTAAGACGATTACAAACTTCTGCTGTGATTATAGTTGCAACTCCTGCAATTAACAGATTGCAAAAACAAAAATGTGACAGAAAAGCTACAGCACCTGCAACAAACGTTTCTAGTGTAATTGACCGGTTGCAAACTCAGTAATAAGTCGATTGCAACTTCTGTGATGCAACGGTTGCTAACAATGAATCAATCAACCCCCCCACCTGCAAAACAAATGTTTCTAGTGTAATTGACCGGTTGCAAACTCAGTAATATGCCGATTGCAACTTCTGTGATGCAACGGTTGCTAACAATAAAACAATCAACCCCCCCCACCTGCAACAAAATGTTTTCTAGTGTAATAGACCGGTTGCAAACTCGGCAATAGGCCGATTGCAACTTCGTGATGCAACGATTGCTAACAATGAATCAATCAACCCCCACCCCCCCTAACCGAAAAAAATTAAAAAAATAACACGACGGGAACGCATGCGATTTTTACACCTAGCCACGTCTGATCGAACATGAAACATCCAATGAATGGAAAAAACAAAAAAAATAGTCAGTAAAAACCCTAATGCAAAAAAGTAGCAGCAAAAAATATCATCTGAATGAATAACAAAAATCATTCACGCCCTCATTCACCAACCCCCCCTCCCCCCGGGGGCTCTCGAAAAACAAAAATCCGCCGAACATGAATAATCACGCAGCCACACGAAAAAATACCCTAACGGAAAAAAATGAAAGGGGCGATAGGTCGGGCGCAATACCTGCGAGCAATGTGTTTCGTGGGGAAACGGCGCTGGGGTCTCTCCCGCCTCACCACGGCCGCCCACCGCGGGTTTCGCCCCCGCCCCCACCGCCGCGCGGAGAGAAAGAGGAAGACGACGAAAACGCAGGCGCAAGAGAGAGGGGTGGTTCGCCGCTCGGAATCCCGATGAGCACTAAAAGCTTCACGAAGTCGATCACTCCGCTTCAAAAGCCGATGAGAAAACCACTGCGCCTCTCTTCGCCGGCGAGAGCTGAAGCGGAGAAGACGAGAAAGTGGAGAGAGTGGTAACGGGTCGGGGGAATTGAATGAGAGAGTGACGGGGAGGAATTTGTAATAAGCGGGCCAAACGTGGGGTGGTTAACGCGAGAGGTCGTGGGTGCGGTTTTTTTTTAAGCGGTCGTGGGTGTGCGGTTATGACGGCGGACCGCGCCACCCACCAGCCCGCGCGCGCCCCGGTTAAAGAAGCCCGGTTGGTTCGGTTAGTTGGGCCCGGGTGCATTCGCTATAGAGAATGCACCGGCGTGCATAATATATATATATATATATATATATATATATATATATATATATATATATATATATATATATATTCATTTTGTTATGCATCTATACATATATATTTATGTCTATATACATACATAATAAAAGAAATATATCTAGCAAAAAGTTATAAATAATCTGATGCGAAGGGAGTATGTCATAATTTGCCCATGAAGTTTAGTGCTGAGTCCAGATTGTGAAATTTGCACGCTAGGTATGCAGGATTCCAGGAATCATCATCATCACTGAGTGAGAAAATCCTAGGTCCAGGTGGCGCAAAAAAAATGCTTGAGCAGTGCCAAGCTCAGCTCCTCTCCAACGTTACGATGCCTCTTCATGCTTGGTCAAAAAGGGCGTGAAGAAAAGAGGCTCCAATTGCGCTGCGCTGCGCAGACCATGATTGGAGAGCCTCATGACGTGCAAACCCAGAAATATTTTCCCAGATCACGCACCATCATGTGCTTCCGTCGAAAAATTGACCGTAAACCCCCGCACCCTTTTCTTGACAAAACTTTCACACGTCCTGCCACCTGTAGCCGTCCCATCCGTATCCGGCTGGGTCATTAGGAAATAGTAATACCGGCGCCGTATTTACACGCACCACACCCCTGCTCATCATTGCACTTGCATTAGCAGAAGCCTCAGGGCGTCTCCAACAATCAAGCCAGAGCTTAAGTAAACTAATTTTTTAATCATTAAACATTCAAAAGCGCAAGAGAAGCTCAATTCCCAATACACTGCTCTCTCACCGCACAATATTCAAAACCAGTTGTTGCAGACTCTTTTTTTCGTTTAAATTCATTAGCCAGAATGTATCTTTAATTTCATACGATCGGAGACGCCCTTACTGCAGATGATGATGCCTGATCAAGGCGAGTTATTGGCCGCCGCGCCGGCATCCCTGCCGCTGCCGGTGGACGACGAGATGGTGGTGGCGTAGGTGTGGACACCACGTCCACGCATAGCAATTAGCAACCGAATGGAACGGAATGGGATGGAATGAATGTGCTCGCGCCGCCGGCTACCTTGCGAGTGCCCATGTCGTCGACGCCTTGAATGCAGAGGGAGCAAGAGAGATGATGCCAATGGCAAGCCAACGATCGAGCTGTCATCCTCATCAAAAGGGTGCGAGCACAAACACCATCTGCTATCATGTCCAGTAGGATTGGTGTTGCTGATCATTTGATTTTGATTTTCTGTGCTTCTTTGAGAGGGAAATTCCTCTGTTTCTTTGAATTAAATGCGCCTAGCCTGCTGACCATTTCTTGTGTTGATTTTTTCCCTCCATGAGCCTGCTGGGGGACTTTGATGTTCGATCACATGGGTGTGCAACTTGCTCAATATATCGTGTGGTTTTTCTGCAAGTAAAAACGTGATGTGATGGCTGCTGATAAAGTGTTAGAATCAGAGGAATGGGTGCGAAACTGCGAATGAAATGAGCATATAAGTGGCCGGAAGAACGTGTTGGGATTTCAAAGAAAAAAAGGAAAAAGTTTTACATGAGAGGAAATTATGCGAATTCGCATTTTAGAAGTTTCTAGAGTCACCAAGTGAGCGATCGATCGTGTGGGCTCGTGGAGTGCAGTTGCAAGGAAATTTCTTGGTACGGGACATATTCCGTAAGATCAGGACGTAATTTACTAGAGCACTGTGGATGAAATGCACTTTTAGGACCACACGTGCCTTAGCTTTTTCCTACCCAGAAGTTCATGAATGTTGCCTTTTTCTTAAAGTTACGCACATAAACTTTTGGCGTCAACAATTGTCACAGAAAGCACATCATCTGCTAAATACTCCCTTTCAATGGACACGTGTTTTAGTGTTTATTTACCTTGCATACTCCCTTTCAATGGAGTACTATTTCTTAGTTTGCCATCTTCATTACTCTGGAAACTACATACAACTCGTTAATTTCCCTTCCAAATTTCCAATGGACATAAGCATTCCCTTGAACTTGGTTGAGGTCAAGTGATCTGCGTCCCTCCGTCTCGATAAGGACAAGAATTTGGAGGGTTCAAATTGTGTACCAAAATTTAAGGATTTAAAGAAATAGGACAAAACTAAATAGGGTTGTTTGAGTGGGTAGAGAGTGGGCGAGTAGTATAAAATGAGGGGTATAGAGATCATACCCCCATACTGTTAATTCTTGAGTTTGAACTCCCGGAGTCCTTATTTTGGGACGGAGGGAGTAGCATTTTTTCACCTCTTATACATCTTGGCTTTCTAATCTCCCAAAATAAAGAACCTTTCTAACCCAAAAGGTTGGGTCATATAGGTCAACAAGTTTTTACTATTCACCGTCGCATTAGATGTTCCCATGCTAATTATAAGTCTTATTAAATGTAAATTAAAGACAAAATTTCATTTCATAACTTCTAGATAAATTTGCGAGACGAATCCTTTTGGCCTAATTATGTCATTATTAGACAACGCGGTGTACAATAAATATCTTCTAATGATGACTTAATTATATTTAATATATTCATTGTGTGATTTATTTTAATTAGTTTTACAATTAGATCACGTTTATTTCTCCAAATTAGCATCTTTAAAATTAATGTGACATGTTCAGTAATTTTCTTCACCAAACTAAACATCCTAGCTTTACCGTGCGGTAACTTACAAAAATCCAGAACAGCAACCGGTTGTTGTGCATAGTGTTCTACTGGAGTTACAGTATCGCATAGGATTCTCGCTGGGCGGTTGTGAGTTCTGGGAGTTGATGAGCTGCAAGTACCACACTGGAAAGATAAACACCTTGAAAAGTGAAAGCTCAAGGAAAGAAAACAAAAGCTGCCCCCACCGTGCTTAAAAAAACCGTCCCCACTTTTCCCGAATCCTTTTATCCTCACACAAACCCACACAAGCGCACAGAATTCACAAGAGCTGCAGTGAGGAGAGAGAGGGTGGAGCGGCACTGGAGAGCGGAGAGGGATAGAGCCTGGAGGGTGGGAGCCAAAATCCACAGCGTATAGAGGGAGGCAAGGGGATCTGGAGCTCCTGGGAGGAGCATGAGCTGGGAAAATCCCATGGAAACGGTTGGCGGATGCGCAAGAGGGGCTCCTTGATCTGCTCTTGGGCGGACAGTACTCTCTGGTCTTTCGAGCTGCGCAGCTGAGGAAATTAGATCCTGGGGATATCGAAGTGAAAAGGGGGCTCGGTTTTCCGGCTCCCTGTTGCTGCATTGCGGCCTCCTTCCAGATCCGAGCCGCCGCACGAAGAAAGGTGGGATCTTTGCTCGCCATCTCCACAAACCCGCCCAAAATTTGGGCTTCTTGAGCTGTTCTTGGGAGTCCCATGCTTCAAATCTGTTGGAGAAAGTCGATTTTTTTTTGAGTTGGGAGTAGATGCGGGAGTGATGTCAACTACTTTATGAGCTGCCCCCTGCAATTGTTGCCGGTTAGATTCGCTAGTTATGGCGGATCTTGCCATGGAGCACTAGCTGTTTCTTTCGGCGAAGGCGAAAGGAACTCGCCGTAGGCTGCAATGTCTCTCAAGAGCATTGTGGGGCAGCTAAAGGAGATGAGGGACGGCATCGGGAGCATGTCGAGGCGCGCCGGTGCCTCCGACGGGCGCGCCGGCCATGGCCGCGCGGGGTCGCGGCATTCTTGGCCTGGCCTGTGGTCGGAGCAACCGCAGCCGCAGCGCCACGGCCACGGCCAGGAGGGGTCGCAGCAGCAGCAGCATCAGGGGCGGTGGGCGAACCTGCCGCCGGAACTGCTGCTGGATGTGATACAGAGGGTGGAGGCCAGCGAGGCGACGTGGCCTGCGCGTCGCCAGGTCGTGTTGTGTGCGCACGTTTGCCGTTCGTGGCGCGAGGTCAGCAAGGAGGTGGTGAAGACGCTCGAGGAGTGCGGCAGGATCACCTTCCCCATATCCCTCAAACAGGTATCGACCTCCTTCACCAATGGCCTCTGAAATCATGAGTTCATGGCAAGTTTGCCGTGTAAGATGTAGTGTTTGGGTGCCTTGATGCTCAACTTCATACTTTGCACAGCCGGGACCTCGCGAGCAGCCAATGCAGTGTTTTGTGAAGAGGGACAGGGCAACATCCACATATCTCCTCTACCTAGGGCTCAGCCCTTGTAAGTTCTCATGCCTGTCTGTTGATTTAGTGTTCTTATTCAGTTATTTCGTTCTTATATCCCTTTCATAGTCTTGTGTATGCATCAAGATGAACTGTTTTAGCTATGATTATCTTGCTCTAGTGCCAATTTACAAGAATAAATTCCCAAATAAACATGTCCTTGCAACATAAATCTAATATTGCAAGTGTGCGAAATGTAGTTAATTCTATGGTTTATTCATTTAGTTGAATATGTGTCAAATAATAATAGGGTGGGCTCACAAATGCCTACTAGTTCATGTCAGTCAAACAGCAATATGCTTCTGTTTGTTTATATACGGCAAAATATTTCCTACTTGATGGCAGAGCATTGGATCCACTCATCCACAGCCTATTGCACGCCTAGATGTTTCCTTACACTGCTTGTCTGTTTGAGCTTGCTATGCAAAATTCAGTTTCGAGGTTACAATCAAAGTCTCCAAGACAATTGGACAGATACCCTTTTTTCCTATGCAAGAGTGTTAATGGCTAGCTGGCTGCTAGTCTGGTTTGAGAAAGAAGCCAGCTGTAATTTGTGATCTGGGTGTCCACTACAGACTGAATTACCTTTCTGATCACATTGAAGTTACTTTCCTTACATTCATAGCAAACATAGCAGGTGCAGGCCCCAAAGATGAGCTCAACCGTCGGAAGAGCGGTGCATTATGTTTTACTAGAATAGGCAACAAGGACTGCGTCTATCCATGGTGTATGACTTCTATGCACATTCCTAGTTGTGCCAGATGTGCACAGATATCTACTCCCTTGGCCCCTTATTAATGTGGATGTGGTCCTATCCCCTTAAAACTTGGTGTGGCATTGAGTAGGATGCATTCAGAATTTGTTAAAATAGTCTCCACCTCCTGTTTAGGATACAAGTATTTATTGTAATATTTCTACAGAAATTTAAATACAGAATACCATACATACTGAAGCTTGCATGTGCTCCATTACTGAAAAACACATCACTTACTGATGGCTTTGTGTGTTACGCAGCTCTGAATGTGGAGAACGACAAGCTTTTGCTTGCAGCTCGTAAGGTCAGGCGTGCCACGAGGACTTCTTTTGTGATCTCATTGTCTTCTAATGATTTCTCTCACTCCAGTAGCACCTACGTTGGTAAACTGAAGTAAGCTTATTATGCCAACTTAAGTGACATGATCATTCTACTCGGTCTTAGTAACTTTCTAACCTCACCATTTGTTTCTCATGGATCAGGCCAAACTTTCTAGGCACAAAGTTCACAATCTTTGACAGCCAGCCTCCTTCTGATGCTGTGGTATTACCAAACAATAAACCAAGCAAAAGGCAGTCGAAACAAGTATCACCAAGACTGCCACTAGGCAATTACAATGTTGCTACAGTCACATATGAGCTCACCGTCCTACGCAATCGAGGACCAAGGAGAATGCAATGCACCATGCACTCAATCCCAGCTCAGTGCATTCAGGAGGGTGGGAAGGCTCCAACCCCTACTGGCACCATCCACTCGCTTGATGAGCCTGTGCCCACTTTACCGAGTACCAAAGGAAAGGAACCAGCTGTAGAATTTTCGTCGACAAGCCTCAGTGCTGATCTGTCCGGGCCAGCGTGTACAAGTGAAGCGCCTCTAGTTCTGAAGAATAAAGCCCCTCGTTGGCATGAGCAGCTGCAGTGCTGGTGCCTCAACTTCCGGGGGCGCGTCACAGTAGCATCGGTCAAGAACTTCCAGCTTGTTGCATCTGTTGATCCTTCCCTCAACGTCCCCGCGGCGGAGCAAGAGAAGGTGATCCTCCAGTTCGGGAAGATAGGGAAGGATATATTCACAATGGACTACCGGTACCCGCTCTCGGCGTTCCAGGCCTTTGCGATCTGCCTGACCAGCTTCGACACCAAACCGGCGTGTGAATAACCGAAGGAGGTGCAAAGCAGGGTGCGAATCTTGCTTATGTTCAGACTTTGGACGCAACCAGCTTCATGGGCAATGTAAATTCTTGATCCAGACGTGCTGGGCTGCTGCTGCCGGGCAAAACGGAGATCGTGAGGTGGGAATGGGTAATGACATCTGTGCCATTGGAAGATTTGAGCTGTGTATCCAAATATTATGTATTAGGGCGCCCTATGTATTCTTGTTGGGATGTTTGGCTGCTAAGTATCACAGCCTTATGGATAATGAACGTTGTGACCATTTTGCTTGCCTGCTCATTTTGAACCTTTGCTGTCCAGGGTTGCACAGACCATCGCTTGCTCCTGCTATCTATTCCTCAGTTTCCCTACTTGATGTTCTGATGCATAGGCCAAATGCAGCATTTTAATCTGGCAATTAGTTGCATGAGATTGCTATCACGCAACTGCCAATCACCACGAGAGCACCACCAGCAAGCCAGCAGGTGCACCCATGATTTGCTGCCACCCAAAAGAGAAAGGAGCGCGTGCAGCAGTTGCTCGCGGATATTCAGCGATGCTGTGCCGGCGCATCTGCCGCCATGTCTTTCCGTATCCTGGCGATCTCACTCATCACTGAACCCATCGCCCCCGTTGTCCGCATGATCTCGTCCGTATCCGACCGAGAGAAACAGGTGTCGTTCGCCGCGTTCCGCCCCATCACGACGGGGCATGCCACTCCATGGATGCTAGCGGACTGTGCCTGTGACAGTGGCCTCTGACTGCAGCGGAATGCGCATGCGTCGCGCGAGCTCCCTCACTGTCACTGAAGGCAAGGAAGCTCTTTGTGGCCGTCTTCTTCCTCGGCGGGCGGCGGCATGGTGTGGCCTGGAAGGTGGAAGCCACTTGCCTCGTCCTTGCTCGCGTGACACTGCCGCCGCCCCACGAGCACGCACTCGAGAGCAGCGCCGTGACGTGTGACCGCACACGGCGGCGGTGTCGCCGCGCGTCCCCCACGAAACCCGCGAGGCCAGCCGATATGTGGCGGCTGCCTCCGCATCGCCCGTGGTTTTCTCTCACGCCATGGCATACGTGAGCGGTGACTTGAGCCACCTCTTTTTTGACCCATACGCGCAGCCTGGGTGACCCAGGCAAGAGGCAATCAGCCTGTTCAACGGGAGCTCGTGGAGGAGATCATCAGATCCATGCTGTCACGGCGTGCCTGCCTGTGCCTGTAGCAGGAGATGATCTCCGTACACTGAACACGAGCTTCTAGAAGAAGGCAGCCGCTGACGCGATCAGGCTGCTACGGCTCGTGCCTTGCTGACATGGATATGCTGAATTTTCTTCAGAAGACCAACGGGGTCACACGTCTCCTTCTGGTCGCCGTGATCCGTTGGTGATAGACCCACTCGATCTCTTCAGCGACTCGGCTGTCGGCTCGTACTCTGGGAAAACCCGTAGAACTTCGGCGGCCAAAGGCAGGAAGGTAGTAATTTGATCCGCCTCTCTTCTTGGAGGCAAAATTCAGAGGAATTTTCAGCGAGGGAGACGACGAGTCCACGAGTCTCGCCTACACGGAACCCCGCCGCCGGACGGGCATTAATGCGGCCGCCCTCGCCACAACCACCGCAATCCCCGCGCGGCCACACCCCGTATCCGTGAGGGAAAAGCGCGTCGTGCAGTGCTCTGCCAGCTCTGGGCTCCGTCGCCGCCCGCAGCCGCCGTCGGCAGTTTCCTGAAGGGACAGGAGGGGGTGTAGGAGGAGAGGGGAGCGGCCGATGGAGACGGTGGAGGAGGACGTGGAGGAGTACAGCTGGCGAGAGGTGGTGCTGCCGCGCCTCGTCCCCGTGGTGCCCGACGCGGCGCCGGAGCTCGAGCGGGAGACCGGCGAGCGGCGCCGCGGCAGGGACATCCTCGTCGCCGTCGACTTCGGCCCCAACTCCAAGCACGCCTTCGACTGGGCGCTCGCGCACATCGCGCGCATCGCCGACACGATCCACCTCGTCCACGCCGTCTCCAGTTGAGCACCTTCCCCGCCGGCCGCCGCACATATATCCTTCCAAACCCTACCTTGCCTGCATACTCCATCTATTTAGATATCCGTATCCTGAATTCTAGATGACTGATTAACTTCAAGGCAGTTTAGATTATGCCGTAGGTTGGTGAACTTACGATTAGTTAATTACCAGTTCGAATTGTTTAGTGTGTCAGCCGATTTGGACATCTGACTCCAATTCGGCGGCTTCTTCGTGTACCCAGCCTTCTGCCTAAAATTAGTTGGTCCGGTTATATGCATGTTGAGTGAACCAATTATGTTTGTCTTTGCCATGCATGTTGTATTATGTTACATAAGCATGCTTGGTGATGCGAAATGAAAAGGTCAGGATAGTACAGAGCTGTCACTTCAGATCGTATAAATGGGAGATATGTTTCTTCATATTTTGCATTTTGTGTAAAAAGATCAATCAAGCATCTGAACTACTTAAGGTTCAAGAGTGCGTTAAATTTGTGGTCAACTGACGTTCCAGCTCAATGTGAACTTTGATCTGTGTAGGTGTGCATAATGATATTGTGTATGAGAAAAGTCGGGAGCTAATGGAGGATCTGTCTATCGAGGCATTCAAGACTTTATTGGTGTGCTCTCTTCATCCTTTATATGTCCGCGTGTACTTTCATGCTAGCATTTTATGTTGAACATATATAAAACATACAGGGATTTTATGTTGATAGTTATGTATAAGACACTAAAGGTTAATTCACATACTTCAATTACTGCCTTGTATTCTGATAAAATAGTGCTAGTATATGCCAGAAAATGATTTGTGATGCCAGTATGCACATTTGTGAATTCCTGCTTTTGGTTATTTTCCACATTTTCCTCAAGGAATTAATATGTGTGCCATTAATTGGGAATTTATAAGGTCCGTACCAAGGCACGGATTGTTGAAGGAGATGCTGGTAAAGTTATATGCCGAGAAGCAGACCGACTGAAACCAGCAGCTGTGATTCTTGGTACGCGTGGTAGAGGACTTATTCAAAGGTATACTACTCTTAAACTACATCAGTTATAGTATCTCTGCCACAGTTAGACACTCAGTCCTTTTGGATTCTCTTGGGACTTGGGAGCTTATGGTATTGGGTCTCTTGACCAACTTTGCAAGTAGTAAAGTCTCTTGTCATAATTCTGCTGCTATCACATCACAATGAGATCTTCCATGCTACGTGCAATCCTAAAAGTTATCATGCAAATGCCTTTTTCACATCTTTTGTCCAATCTACAGATCTTTTTTGGAGTATTGCCATGATTAAATTCCCACAATACAGGTCATGCACTTGTCTTGTTGCTTGTAAGTTGCGGATGCAAAAACTTTTGCTCATCTATTCAACATGCTGAGTACTGAACCACTTGTTAGTTCTGATATGAAGTCATCTTTAGGATATCCACTCAACAAGGAAAAATATTTTTATGCTAACTTGTTAAGGGATTGTTGGTCTTAGAACAATCTACTGTTGGTAGCAGGAAACTCAAATTAGGACATGTATGGTCCTCTTGTCTGGAAAGTTAAAAGGTCCTCACTTGTAGAAAAATATTTGCAAGATTCAGTTATGAAATATGCTAGCCTTTTCCCTCTTGAATGATGCAAAGTGAGTCTTTATGTCCATGTATTTATATGCCTGTATCTCCTACTGTGGAAGTTTGCTGTGAAATGCAGAGTGCTTCTAATTAAATGATTCAGGTCTAATTGACCAGTATCAGAATTCAGAAATGGCATATTGCCTGAATTGTGGTGAGGCACTTGTACAAATGCATGAAAAGACAATGGCTAGAGGGCCCTTTAAAGAACATGATATTTGCTGAATCGCTCTGAAATGACTAGAAGGATTGGGCACTAAAGCAAATGAATGCACAATTGAATGTTCTTTATTATCTGTTCTTTCTACCTTTTGGTGCTAGTTCATATTTTATTGCTGAACATGAGCTGGAGATTGCATTTCTAAGTATATCTCTACCTTGCCTTTGTACTGTAGTGTGCTGCAGGGAAGTGTCAGCGAGTATTGCTTCCACAACTGTAAAGCAGCACCAATTATCATTGTGCCAGGCAAAGGTTGGTTCAAATTCTTTACTCTGTTGCAAGCATTACATGAAAACAAGACTAGGTACCAAATAAAGGTTTTGCTATAGTGCTATGCTACCAAGCTTAGCATGCATTCATGATCACACACATGCTAACATGCATCGCGGTGGCTATCGATAAGTGCAAGAAGTATCTAGTCATTGTTGAATCGCAAGGAAATAGTTCGTTGTGTCTTTAAATCTGCCCAGTTTCCTGTGTCAAATAATTGCTAGCTATTTTGGACCTTTCTGATGGCTAAACATGTCAACAATGAAGAACAGTTCGTTTGCCCTGCGCACTGAAGTCTTGTTGACAAGATCAGCACAATCGAGGGAAGGAAAGGGTTGGATCCAAGCTCCTGGTTCAGAGGGAGTAATAATATGGTTCCAGATCAACAAATTTCTAAACATAATTGGTTTTTGGCATAATACTTCTGTTGGTCTAGCCACAATGAGTACAAAACTTTGTTTTCTGAATCTAAAATTGCTATTGTGTTCTGAAAGAAGACGTTTCAGGATTCAAAAGTAATTATTAGTTGCACTCATGAAAACAGAAAGGAATATGATTCAACTGGTATCTCAATGCCCTCAAATCGCGTGCTCTTCAGTTTCCGTACTCATAAATATTGAAATATGACTCAGCTGACATCTCAATATACTCAAATCCTTTGCAATGGTTATTTAGTGTATATTGTGCAAGTGAATTACCCTTTACTTTCATTGCAAGTAAGGTCGAATTATGTCTTTGCAGAAGCTGGTGAACAGTCTGTGCTTTGAAGGAAGATCAGTGGGAGACAGTGGCTTCTGTTTGTTGTACTTTCAGTTTAGGTGATGCAGTGTTGTATATTGTTGTTGGTTTGTTGTGGCAACATGGTTCTAAGTGCTTTATTTGTAATATGAAGTTCTGAACCCTCTGTGTAGCTTGGCTCAGAAGGAACATTTAGAAATTGGGATTGTAGGCTTGTAGCAGACATACATAGAACACTAGAAATGCACTTGTATTGCCATTGCTGACAGAATACTTAATTAGTACAGTTGCTATGAATAAAGAATCTTCAGCCACAAATTTTGCTGTGGTTAAAACTCCAGTAACGAGGATTAATTCTTCTTACATTTCCATTTTGAGGTTGTCTAGCAAACAGTCACCTGCAACAAAGCAGCAGCTGGATTCAGTAAAATTTACGCTGAAGAGAGGCACAGTTCACACAACTATGAATTTGTTCACCCAAATTTTCGCAGAAGTTAAGCAACTCGTACTTGAGGTGCTCATATTTGTGTAAAGCTCTTTAATCAACCGCCAGATATAACAATTCTGTGGTGGCAAGTGTTATTGTAATGAGCTCTGAACGGGAACCTTGTTCAGGGAGGTCTTTTTTTTTTTGTTATCCTGATCACCTAACTGCTACTGTGTTTCTTTCATTTCACATGAGGCAGAGTAACAGCAGTCTTGGCGTTGAAGAAGCAGTTACTCACTTTCTACAGACTCAAACTGTGCATCAAATCCACCGAACAAATTCTGGGAGCCAATATCCCAGGCAGCAGCGGCAGCTCCATTCACCTGCAGGGAACAGCAAGCACTCAGTTCAGTTCAGAGAACGGGAGTTTGCAGTAGCAGAGTCGAGTCCAACGGATTCCCAGCCACTTACGTTGAGGCAAGGCTCGATCGACGGCCCGACCGCCGCCGTCGCCGGCGTGGCAACCGACACGGGGCAGTTTGCGGCGGCGGGCGGCGGGTACAGGTTGTTGACGACCATGTCCAGCCCAAAGCCAGTGGAGCCTGCCGCTGCAGATGGGTGCACCTGCTGCATGGGGCTCATCTGAAGGCAGGCCGGCTCCAGCTGCCTGGCCGGCAGGGCCATCGCCGGTAGGGATGCAGGGCTGCACGCCTGCTGCTTCAGCTGCCTGCCAAAGAGGTCCTCGACGATGTCGAAGCTCACCACCGGGTTGGACGCGGCGATCTTCATGGACAGGAACTGCAAGAGGAGAGGAGCCTCCAGTGAGCGATCGCACGAGGTGGAAGAAGCAGAGTAGACGAAGCAGGCCAGCAGCTTACCTCGACTTGCTTCTGCAGGGACTGGACGTAGTTGATGATCTCGTCGAGCATGCCGGCCTTGCCGGTGACCTTGCTGCACCCGGGCACCAGCTCCTGCAGGTATCTCATCCGCTCGCTGATCCTCTCCCTCCTCACCTGCACATAACATTTAGCCATCGATTCTGAGTTCTGGATAGCAGCAGGATCGGTGCTGATGTGATGTGCAGGATCGAGCACGTTTGTTCAGTGATTGGGTTGTGGGTAGTAGTACCCGCTCGGCGAGGCTGTGGCTGTCCGTGGCCTGGCCGCGGCGTGCCCGGACGTGGATGTAGTCGGTCTTCTGGCCGGCAGCTGCCGCCGTGGACGCCGCCTCCGCCTTCTTCTTGGACCCTGCCTTTGACCTCGCCTGCTTCCCTTTCCCGGGCGCTGCAATCTCACCGAGGCCACCCAGCTGCTGCTGCTGCTGCTTCCCTCTGGGTCTCTTGCTCATGTCGTTGCCATCACCCTGCCCAAGGCCAATTTTCCTCACACGCGTCAGTCAAAGACTCGACTGAATTTGCACCCCGCGCGCACACAACCAGCAAGGCAGAAAAGGCTTGTGCTTAGCTCGGTGCAGCATGCATAAATCCCTCACCTTGGCGTCGAGGTACGCGTCCGGCCGCCTCTTCCTGAATCCGCCGGCGCCCGAGCCGGCGCTGCCGCTGCAAGAGGAGTCGTCGTTGCAGTCGCCGGCGCCCGGCGGCGCCGCCACGCCAGCTGGCGCGCCACCAACAAGGCTCGCGCCGCACATGGCGCCCAGGTCCGGCCACTCCTGGAGGTAGCCGAACGCGCTGCACATTGCGCCGAACTTGTCCTCGTCGAGGTCCAGCAGGCCTTGGCACAGGCTCTCGACGGTCCCCTGCTGGCACCGCGCCATCTCCATCTCTCCCGGCGAAGCGATCGAGCTCAGCGCAACGATGATGCCCGACCAAGGGTTGTTTGGCTCAGCTGCTTGGCGCGGGCAGGCAGGCGCGGTGAGCTGTTGCGAGCCCCCGATGAAGAGAGAATTCGAGCAGCGTGGGCTGCAATTATGTAGGAGGTGTGTGGCGTGGTGGCGCAGGAGGAGAGGGTCAGAGGGTGTGGGGGGTGGAGGGTCTTGTGGGTGAAGCTTGCGCGTCCCTTTCGATCCCCTGCGTCTGTGGCCTCCTGGAAAATTTCCCAATCCATATATATAGGGAGAACGACGGGTGGATGGATAGGGGAGGGCAGGGCCTTTGCTTGGGGCGATGGTACTTGCAAATGCCATTGGCCATGGGGGGAGGAGATTGGATTTGGCCCTGCTGTGCCTTTGCTGCCTGCCTTTAGGTGCGGTCATGTGAGGTAGGGCTCGATAGAGGGGTGTGGGGCAGTGTGTTCCTTCAGCTGGCAAATATGCACCGGCTCGTAGGGCCTCCAATCTGCCGGGCGGGCCCAAATGGTTACCCAAAAGAGGCGTAGACTGCAACTCAGCTAGCTGCGCACCAAAGAAACAGCAACACCCAAAGATCAATGCCTATGAAAAACTTGTTTTTTTTTCTTTTAAGAATTATACTCTAGTAGGCTATCAATAATTCAATATGTAAATTGCTCTATGACACGTCGGATCTCCACAGCCAGTGATGGTACAGTTTGGTTTAATATAAAAGAAACTGTAGTAAGTCAGCATGTTGGGATGGTTGGTTGCTGGCGACTGGTTTGTTAACATCTGATTCTATGCACAAGTAGTTATTCATAATTCATTCATGCGTCCTGAAAAAAGCTTTCCATTGGGAGGTATGAACAGGGTGCAGATTAAAACGGAAAGGCTTTCTCTTCCGAGGAGTCTGAAATCAGAGCATCAACTGGACTACTAGGGAGGGGTTCGAGCTGTACGTGTGCTGACAGTATGCGCCCTGAATTTTTTTCCCTGAGAGGCTACAAAAGGATGATTTGGGGAGGTGACAGCTGCTCCAATAACAGCATGGACAGCTCTATCCTCTCTGCGCTGGCCGGGCCCCAGTGACTCACCAGCCACCGCACGTTACCCTGCCACGCGGGCTCTCCACACTAACAGGTAAAGACACCCGATTTACTGCCAACCTCCGTTTTTATTACCTGTGTTCTCGAATTGAGCGATTCTACGAATAAAAGCACACGAAATATCTAAATGATGTTTGAATTTGATCTTGTTGGCCGATGATCAAGGACGTATAGAGATGACAATGCATACAACCTGTTCATTTACCGTTTTTGGGTGGTGGTTGGTGTTGATTTGTTACGAGAGAAAAAATCTTGCTACGCCCCAGTTCTTTGGCCAGAAATTTGGTTTGTTACGAGAGGAAAGATCTACTTTTTGGTGGTTAATAAGTCAAACGAACAAACATTTGGTATCGTACAAGGCTACAAGATTAGACTTCACTTGTGGATCAGGATGCAAGTGGGTAACCAATTAACATATTTATGAATTTTGGGTAGCACTGACCCAATATGTTAAAAAAGCAGTTGACTCAATAAATACCCAAAATGTCATTAGATGTTAGTGCTATGCTCTTCCTGAGCGTGGGCTACTTCCACTATACCTGAGCATTTTTTAGCCCGGCCCGGGCCCGGCCCGCGCCAAACCCGCCCACAAACCTTAATGGACGGTCGTGGACACAGATCTTGAAGCCTGCAATTTCTTTTGGCCCGGGCCCGGCCCGAAATGCTGTTTTTAGTTGTTTTACACTATAAAATACGCGGGCGACCTGCCCAAGCCTGGGCCCGCCCCGAAAATCGAGGCCCGACGTGTCTAGTGGGATAGTCATGGGCAGGATTTTTTCAGCCCGAAATAACATAATTTTTTTCAGCCCGGCCCAAAACGGCCCGACCCGAAAAATGCTCAGGTCTAACTTCAACCAGGGTTCGCCCTACCGAACCGTAGGGGCGTACCGCCGGCCCTCGGTAGCGGTATACTGAGTGGTACGGGCGGTATACCGCTAAACCGCACAAATTCAAAAAACCAAAACGAGACGCCTATACAGTCGGTTTGTAGCGGTATGCCGGTGAATTTGCCTCTGTTACCGCTGTTTTTTCGTAGCTCATCAGTGTTGGGAAAAAATGAAAATTTGGCATGACCTATGCACATTTTAATGTAAAAAGACCACACCAAAGCATAGGGATAATAGTGCATACAAATACCATAGTCATAAACTCATAATAGTGCATACAACTCTCGTACACATAATCGTGCATTCAATACCATAGTGATAGTGATAATCGTGCATACAATCCCATAGCAATAGTTGGTAGGTCATAAAAGCTCAACTGTGGTGTAGGAATGGGAAGACCCCCATTTGGGTCACCATCTGGTATTCGGCGGTGGATATCACATTCAAACCTTGCACTTGAAGCAACTCAGCCTTATAGTCTTGCCAAGTTTGGCCCGTCCACGCTGTTGTTGTCTACCATTGCTGAAATAATATAGTGTAACAATGGGGATCTTCCCATTCGTACACTCATCTTGTCCATGGCTGCATGCTAATGTCAGGCATGGGATATGGAGCTGCCTAGACGCCGGTCGGTACACCGGTCGCCAGCCGCGGCTTACCACCCTGGCGGCCCGGCTAGCCGCCGTACGGAGCGCCGGCCCGCGGCTTACCACCCTAGCGGCCGGCTAGCCGCCGTACGGAGCGGGCCGGGCGGTAGATCCGCCGCCGGAGTGGCAAACCGCGGCTACCGCGCGGCTAGGGCCGGCCGTGGAGCGGCTACCGGCGCGGCGGCCGGTCCGAGTAGGCGGGGCGGAGGCCGAGTGGGGGGTGGGGGCGAGTTTGACCAAAGGGGGTCGTCTGCAGCTGAGAGAAGGGGGCACGAAAGTTATTTTCACCATTGGGCCGAGTGGGCTTTAATGGGCCGACCGGTCTTTTTTTCTTTTTCTATTTTGGCTGATGGTGTAATGATCGAAAAAATATTAAACGAATTAAGTTTGGAAAATTTGACAAGAAGGGGGTAAGAAAGTTATTTTTTCACCATTGGGCCGAGTGGGACTTAATGGGCCGACTGGTCTTTCTTCTTTTTCTATTTTGGCTGATGTTGTAATGACCGAAAAAAATACTAAACGAACTAAGTTTGGAAAAATTTGACACTATTAGATTCTATAAATCTTGAAGTAATTTTTAGGTATTTGGAAAAAATTGACATTATTAGATTCTATAAATCTTGAAGTATTTTTAGGTATTTTTGTTTCATTTTTCAATTTTTTGAATTCAAAATCAAAATATTTGAACCCCGGTATAACGGCCGGTTTGCACCGGTACGGCGAACCTTGGTGGAATCCGGCCCGGCCCGCTATATCCACGAGCCGACACCACACCAGGCCTAGGTCCACCGGAGTCCACAATAACAAGACCTTGAGCCTAACTCAACCCAAAAGACTAGTGTTGGGTGAGGGTGCCCCCACCTATATGTTGGCATGTTGCGCTCCCCACCATCAATTTCCGATGTGGGACTAAACCCAACACATATACGTATATATCTATGAGTCTATGAATGAATCTCATACAAACACCCACAAGATTATGAAATGATACTTGATCAAAGTTGAAGAAAAAAAATAAACTTTTTCTAAAAAAGAAGCTAGCTACGGAGGGGTAGCACTGTGCACGTGCACATCGCCTGGTCCAGCAATGATCAGCCCTGACACGAATCCGGAAGCATACGTAGCATTCAGATCTCCATCATCGCGTTTCGAACGGAAGAGCTGGAAGTCGAGTGTGAAGGCCAGCCAGGGCATGCATATCGCTTCATCGTCAGAAAATAATTGAATCTGGGATGGTGTCCAAAGATCCCAGAACGGGTAGTGCCTTTCACCTGGCAGTGTAACAAGGATCGATGAAGGTCAGCAAGATTGCATTGCTCTCTGTTGCTCGATCTGAACTAAACGGGTAGATAGCCACTTGGAAACAGTCTCGCGTTGTTCTCGGACAGTAGTGACACATTGCTTAGACGCATGCATGCGATGCACTTGGCTGCCTTAATGCGTGTGCTTCTGTTGTTTTTGCGGCGTGCAGCGTGGCCGCGGATTTGTTCAGTATTCCGGAATGAGCTGCGTAATTGAAGCTCAATTTTATTTTGTTTTGTTTTGGGGGTGTGAACAAAAAGTCAGTGTCACGCAGCGGTTGGTGATCAGTGGGGAGAGAGCAGAGGCAGGGGATGATAGAAGCCGAGAAGAGAGACGGCTGTGCATGGCGACGTGCCGGCACCATGTGCGACGCCACTCGCCGCCAGCTCGCCCCTCAAGTACAGGCCGCGAACTCGATCGATCGAGAAGCAGCACCACGGCGGCGCGGCGGCAGTGGTCGCCACGACTGCTCCCGCGGCAAGGGCTCCATGCCCAAACGGCCATCACCGGGCTGTTTGTGCTCTCTTGGCGGTTGGCGCCCATGCATTGCATGAACAACCCTAGCTAACACACGATCGATCGCTGGAGTTCTTCCAGAGAGAGCTCCACGCACGCTACATACCCTTGCCGCTTTGCGTCATTGGCAATCGGCACGCACGCGCAAGTCGCCCGAAAGTACAGTGCCAAGCCCTGTTAGGTGTTAGAGCTTTGTAGATCACGACGCGAGCACACCTAACAATGCCGATGCCGATGCCGACACGACGCGAACGGCAGTAGTGTTGCCCAGCGGCAAAGCTCCTCGTGCCCGCGCTTTGGGAGACCACGGGTATGTTTGAGCCTGTACATGTCGCATTGCATGCAATGCGAGTGCTCGATCACATTTTTCCTGCCCTTTCTTCTTGTTGTTTTTCTTAATTTTGCCCCCGATCAAAATACGGGGATATGGATATGCACACACGACCTGATCTGACTGTGCACACGGCTGCAGCCGGCCGGCGTCGTCCCCTCGATGCCTCTGCAGAGGGAGGACGCAGAAGGCAGCAGGCTGGCCGTTGCCCTTGGGCCGCCCGCCACTGCGAGAGCCTGCGATGCGAGCGCGCGGTGTGGGGGCGTTGTGGGTTGTCTTCTATTTGTCGCTGCCGGCGGGAGGCGGGGCAGAGGGGATCTCTGCCGGTGCAGCCGCACAGGGGCCCTGAAAGCCACCCCCTAGGCGAACACCCCACATGTGCCGTGCGTGCCGATGCCGCGGCGGGCGGGCAGGGGGAGTCGATCGGGGCGCCGGGGCGATGACGACGATCCGGCACCTCCGGCGACCACCCGTTGGCCCGGCACGGACGCCCCCCCCCCCCCCCCCCCCCCTCCCCCCTCCTCTCTCTGGTCCACCCGTCCAAGTGGCGTCCTCGCCCGGTGGACAGATGGTAAGACGACTGCAACTGTAGTAGAGAGACACTGGAAAGAGTGTTGCGTTAGCCTAAGCTGAAAGCAATGGCGGCTGGAACAAGTGCAGAAGATGGAGCATGCACATCTGAATGTTCGTTTGGAACACAGCTCGATTTTGATTGTGATGTAGTAGTACGTATGAGAAAAATTCATGTTTCCAAGCTGTTTCCATTAAAGAGGTGTTTGTGTATGAAAATGGCCTTTGGAGAAAAATACATCACCGCTCTCTAAATATGAGTCTGTATCGGAGGATTTTATTTTTGCGCAGCTACGTAAGGACTACTCTCTTTTTTCGTTAGCGTACTACCTCCGTAGAATGAACCTTGTCACACAAAGAGTGTTCTCTTACGATCATAATAAATCTCTAGTTAAAATAACACTCATGTGCTTGTGTATCATATGATCAATTGACGTTATTTGTGTAATTCCATTGCATGCACATTTCTTTAGGATTCAGAAAACTAAACAAGCATGTGCATGTATGGACAGAGTATTATTACCTTTTGGAGAAGTCTTTGGAAACAAATTTTGACTATTAATTTCTCTTACAAACGTCAACAATTGATACAAAAAATCAATATTGACCCTGATTGTAAACATAATTTTAATTTAACTAATTGTTGGTCAAAACTTACTATGCTTGTCTTTTTTGATATGCCCTGCACATAAAGAAAAAGGACAGTGGATTATGTGAGATATCTATCAGATTCGGTCCATGCATCTTAATACATAACCAGACAGAAAAAAGTAATGATTTTGGTGGCTCATGACATGAAAGAACTACTAATAAGGTTTTGCCATTAAGACGGCTCCACCACCCTCTGCTTTGTTGCATTGCATCTCCTTGTCACCAACTCATGTTATAGATAGGCTATCCCTCTAAAGATACCAGGGATATGTGGCAGTGCCACTCCCCATCGCACACATCCATCGAGAGCACTATCTTTTTTCGCAGGACTTTGATTGAAACCGACTGGGATTACTCTAGAGTCCAGAGGTTGTTAGTACCCTCATCATCCTGTTCAACGATGCACCTCACCTTGCACTCGAACTTTCGTTCTCATGCAGTAGCTAGTGTCAACTTGGCACGGTGGCACCGCAGCAACCTCATCTTCACAGTCCCGTTTTCTGACAAGAAAAAAAAATGACTTGGGTGAATCTGAGTGGCCATGATCTCAAGTCCAGCATTATGCTGATTGTTGGGGTTTCCACTCACAAACAGAGATCTTAGCATTAGATTCAGTGTACATGAGCCGAGAAAGGAACAAGCAAACCTGATATGATGCTGAATAATGGGATCTTGTATCATTGAACTTGCACCTGATATGATGCAGGGCGACAAAACCCTGCACACGACGAGAACATATCGATCATATTTGATATTCCGGACAATTTGGAGCGTACTCCCTCAATCTCTTTGAAATTACCGAGCTTATTTCGTTTCATTATACACCACACCATTATGAACCAAGAAAGAGATAACAAACCTGATATAAATTGTGAATAATTTTATCTTAAACATCGATCTTGAAACTTAATACACGTGATACATATGATGTACTTCTCGTTCCAAATTATATGTCGTTTTTTTTCTCTAACTACATTCATACATATTATTATGCATATAAACATATGCATGGTACATCCAACTACATAACGAAAATTCTGGATCTAAATAAGTCAAAACGACCTATAATTTGTGATGAAGGTGGTAGTAGTAGAGAACAAAACAATATACTAGCTTTGAGCTAACTAACGTCAAATGTTAGTCAAATATTGAAGGATGGAGGCTGGAGGGAGTACATGGTTTAGTTCCATGTGGCCCTGTTTAGTCAAATATTAACGTCAAATATTAGTCGGAAGACAATGAAGCTTGCACGAGAAACGTAGAAGCGGCAATCATAAGGCGCATGCAGCAGCAGCAGCATCTGCCATCTGGTGTGGTCGTCGTCAAGCTTGTTGGCCTCCAATCCGTCCCCGGAATAGGCCCGCCGTGAGATATCGAGCGGCGGGGGGCATCTAAATCCGCTACGCTTTCGGGTGGCTCTCTCCTGTCCGATGCGCCTTTTGGCCTCGCCACAGCTGTGAAGATAAGGGCAAGGTACAATGTCACAACCAAAGGGAACAGCGGCTCTCCAACTGCTGGAACGGAAAAACTCACGAGTTTTAAAAAAATAAAAAAACTGATCACACTGCCGTTTCAGTTCAGATTAGTCGTTCGACCAAGGGTCCGGCTACGACGACCGGGACGCAGATGTGGAGTCGTGATCCTCAAGAGTCAAGACCTGAATATTCATCACAAAAGCCATCTGAAAACCAAATGCGTGTTCACGCATATGCAGGCGTCAGATTTTCTTGTGTAGCAGCTGAACTAGTAGGAAACCAGAGGTATTACCCCTGGAATTATTAGAACAAAACTCCACCGAATGTTTGTTTTTTGTTTGCTGCCTTCTGCTGCTGCATACTGTGTGTGTATATCAGTAGTTCTCCTATCCAAAGATACATTCATAATGCAGAGGTTATGAGATTCTGACCCCCTTGGTTTGTTTAGTCAGGGTGTCGGCAAAGCAGTTGGCTATAGCTGCACACACGTCAACCTCAGCCGTGTCACCATTTCACTAATCAGCAACCGGGACCCGGGAGCTAGCATCATGGGCTCTCTGGTCTCTGCCCCTGCGCCACACCCATGCATCGGCAACCCCGCGCCGTGCATATGATCATCACCATACCTGAACCTGCTTAACTGAGGTCGCCGTCGCCGAGACGGTACATGTCGCCATTCACAGCCCATGCATGCAGCTCAGCTCGATCACAACACACCCAATCCCTCACCGGAAGGCGTGGAAACTAAAAAAGCATCTCCTGATCGGTAGGAGCCGTCGCGTCGTCCTCAGAGCGGCAGCTGAGTCGCTGGCCGCCGCCGCCGTGCAGCATCCCTGGCCTGCCACTCGCAGCCCTCGGAGGGGCGGCAGGGCAGGGCAGGGGCAGGCAGGAGGGCGTGGTCGCCGCGCACTCAGCAGGGAAAGGGACCCAACGACCCTTGGGGCATCACACGATGCACCGAACCTGGCCGGGGGCGAGGCGCGGCGGCATCCACACGTCCACTCGAGGCGCTACGCCACTAGGGAAAGGGAAGGAACAGCAGCCTAGCCTAGGGCGTCGTCGGGAGATCGAGATCGAGACCCGCCGGCGCCCTGCGTGCGCTCCAGCTGCCGCCGTAGCGCCATGCCATCGGGATCGGATCGGGCCGGGGGAGGGCGCGAGCGACCGCGACGCGACGCAACGACCTGAGGTGCAGTGCAGTGCAGGAACCCATTTGATTGCAGGATCTGGACGCGTAGGAGTTAAAAGGCCTGCCATAAAGCCTGTGCCGTGACTATGATCCAGGCTGAAAGCTTCCGCTTGGCCAGTACGCGCGCCGGGATGGATGCCCCGAACAGTGAACAGTTGGGGAGCGCCGGTGGGAGGCGTGTGGCCTGTGACCTCAGGGGCGGAGTGCCGGCGGTGGCCGCGGTTCCGGCGAACACGTGCTGACGAACCGAGAGTCCGACTGAGACCGCCGCTAGTCCGTGCACTACTCTTGCCCATGCGGTTGCAGAGATCTGGCAACAGAACGCTGATCAAGCAGAGTAGCGTATAGCAATCTGTGCTCTGCTTCACGATGATTCGATGAATTCATCCGCTGAGATTCATGATCACTGATCAGCATAGGCAAGAGGGAGACGGGGATCGGCGGTGGCACAGGGGACGAAACGGCGGTGTTCCGGAGCATGTACGGGGCATGGAGATCTCTAGTGCTTCGGACAACCCCTCCCGGGACAAACCGGGCGGTCGTCGGATGATCGCGAGCTTCATGATGGTGCC
Source organism: Cenchrus americanus (assembly GCA_947561735.1). Classification (NCBI taxonomy): domain Eukaryota; kingdom Viridiplantae; phylum Streptophyta; class Magnoliopsida; order Poales; family Poaceae; genus Cenchrus; species Cenchrus americanus. The sequence continues at coordinate 21,338,735 of OX387241.1, read as the reverse complement.
TTGGCACTGAAGAAATGAGTGGGCGGGCTCCGTGCGCTGCACCTGGACGAAGGGCGGATCGGATCGTCTGCTGGGGAAGGGGGAAATGCTCTGACCCGACTCGAGGCTGCCGACTCGGATGGAGATGGAGCCCCGAGCCCCCATGTGAGCATAACTGGAGAGGAGATGGGCGCCAACGGGAGGTGTGTTCCTCTTTGTCTCAGAAAGGGACTGGACTTTCAGTGCAGGAATGGGGAGATGCTATGGAACAAAAATTCAGAGCACCCACAGCGTGCATACATCACACATCAATTACTGTAAGTTGCCCATCAATTACTGTAAGTTGCAAGGGCAGTATCCTGTGTCAACCATCAAGCAATTGGTAAAAACATGGACTAAATCAGCGAAAACAAGATTCTATTCTGGCTTTGCAGGTCTCTTTGGAATTGCAGGGTACACAAAAGGAAAAGCGCAACTGTATCCACTGGTTTTACACACAGCAAAGGTGCCAATAACCAATGATGAGAGACTACTGAAATACATGAGGATGAAAAACTATCATCTCATCAAGCATTTCGTTCCGACAATACAACCGCTACCAAACTATACAAAAGGTGGTTAGTTTCATACCATGTACAAGGAGCCCAAGCCTACTCACTTAACCACTTTCCACTAGAAAGGACTACCAACTAGGAAAAAAAAACTTTGCCACTTCTCAAAACAGCGTGAGTGACCGAGGTTTGGAGAAGATGTTCAGCTTCTTTTGGAAAAACCGGGACGACTTTGATACAGGCTGCTTGTGAACTGTGTTGTCAGGAGCATTCTCTACCGCGCCCGTAGCAGCCACTTCTTGTGAACACGAGTTGGTGAACTGGTCGCTTCGCCTCATGTCCCTGAGAAGATGAAGCAGCTTGGTCGAACAACTCTTGGCTTCTTCGGTTCCATTCACGGACAAGTCCACTAGGGCAGGGATCACACCTTCCTTCATTACGAGTAGGCAGTCCTCGATGCTTCGGGAACATACTGCCAAAAGGATAACCACTGCATGCTCACGTTCTTTAGGGCTTCCTATGTCCAGGTATTCTGCGACAGAAGCAAGACACCTATTGGTTCTTGTAATACGCACTGCAGCTTCTTCCATGTCACATAAGTTCCGTAAAATCTCCAAACAGCACTCAACGAAGCTTCCTTCAGAGAAAATGGGAACAAGCTTCGAGATTAGTCCCATTGAAACTAGGGAAGATCTTATATCAGCATCACATGAAAGCTCACATAGAATCCTTAGGGAAAGTTCAAGGCCTTCAGTATCTTCAGATGCCAGCATTGTGAACAATGGAGGAGTAACAACAGAAGCCATCACATGAGATCTTGGACTGCTCGAGTGCTGAACCAGCCCATGCAGTGTCAACAAAGCTTCAACCTTTAACTCAGAGTCAAGGAAGGATGTAATCAGATGAAATGCTTCTTCGTTCATAGATGGAATCTTAACCCTACATGTAAGGGGGAAAATGTGTTTGAAAATCATCTCATGAAATATCATGTATGAATACAAGTAACTACCCAAGACCAACCAACTAACTACTATCTCCGTCCAACTAACTACTACCTCCGTCTCAAAATATAATGACTTGTTGACTTTTGCTGGTCACGTTTGACTGCTCGTCTTATTCAAAAAATTTATGAAAATGTGAAAACAATTATGATATACTTAAAATATATATGATTAAAAAACATGTCGTAACAAAATAAATAATATTTTCACAAATTTTTTGAATAAGACGAGCAGTCAAACATGATCGGCAGAAGTCAACAAGTCCTTATATCTTGGGACGGAGGAAGTAATAAAACACATAAATACAGTGCTACAGCTGTAAGTGTAGGTCTACTTTGCCTTTTTATACTAAAAAGGTTAGAAACACATACATGTAGCATGTTACTGAACCCCCAGTACAAGAGTAACAAACAAATCAACTATGCAGATTTACAAGAATAACTGATCTTACCTGCTATTGGAAAGAAAAGTAAGAAAAAACTGAAATCCAGCTTTCTGAGCTTGGACACTGTAGCTGCCAGTATCATTTCTCAAGAATTCATGGAATGCTTCTACAAATCCATTCGAAACCATAGCATATGAAACCTCATTTTCATAATCAAGAACATTTTTCAGATCTTTAATTGACTTTTCTTGGAGTTCTAATGGCAGCATGGACAGCTCATGAAAGAACCTCAGGAACATCTCCTGGTTGAAGTTGTGGAATGACAGATACTTTTGATAGTCAGCATTCCAAGAGAACTGAGAAATATCTTTTGGATCCTCCATGTCCCTAGCGTTGGATGCATTAGAGACGTAACTGGCATCAGATAAAGCAAAAGACGTATTGCTGTGGTCAATGACAAAACTGTTGTCCTTTCCAGCAATGAGAGGTACTGAAACATTGTGCAAACTTGACATAGAGTAACCGTGCAATTGATCAGGTGAGTAACTGTAAGAATTTTCGCTTGGAGGAGTAAAATGGGAAACTGTAAAACCATGCTCTTTGCACCAATTGCAAATGAGATCTCTCATGCAGGTATTTGGGATCATGGAGAAGTTCTCTAGCTTCATCTGTGTCCTAGGACAAGTATCATATCCTTCACTGAACCATCTCTCAATATATTCTCTTTCATAAGTCTGTCCAGATGTTATTATAACAGGATCATGCATTAGCTTTGTTGATATTGGGCAGCAGAACTCCGCAGGTGGAGTAGCGCCTCCAGACATACTACTGTGATCCTCATAACTCTGAAAGTCTGTCACTGCGTAGCATTTTTCAGGAGGGCTGGCATCACTAGAAGTTGTGCTTGGAGTTAAAGACTGACTTTCAGATTGTGAATTCTCATTCCGTTCAACAGAGTCTGATCTGATGCTCTTTCCATACTTTTTAATGAGGTACAGAAAGAACTTAAGGACTCCCTCCTTTTTTGGATCATTACCATTAACCTTGTCAAGCAGTTTCTTGATTGCTCGTCTTTCAATTAAGAGAGCTTTGGGAGATGTCAGGTCCAACTTTGAAGCAGCCTGCAGGAATGTATCAAGTTCTAATTCTTCACTTGCGTCAGACTGCCGGAGCATCTGTAAAATAGCTTTGCCAGCCTCTTCTTCCACCGGATCAAGAACAAATTTGACATCCCGGAGATCATCATGGACTTCAGCAATCTGCATGCAGTAATGTAATAGCAATCAAACAAATTGCAATATAGACCATATATGATGAAGCAATATGTTTTATGCATGGGCCCACAGAATACTCACATGTGAAAATAAGCACATTTTCAATCACGAAAAATTAAGCAAATTCTGTTTTGAGTTGTAGTTTAGAGCAGGTAGAATGCAGTACAGTAGAAAAATTGAACTGACTGGTTCAAATAAAAATAGACAAACAGCAAACCACATCAGCTAACCTGATTAGCAAGTGTTGGTGGAACCATATTCTGAATAAGGAACAAACTCCGCCTAAGTGAGTCCCTGATCCTTTCACATCTTGCTACAATAGCCTCTCCAGTAATAGCCTGAACCATGAACATCCAAAATCATCAATAAATTTAAAAACAATTTATATAGGATATAAGAATATTTACTTCTCCATCAAGACAACGTACCAAGTAGAGCTTGCTACACTCAATGCAATGTAGAGTTATGAGTTTTCCTTTCTCAACAACATTATACAAGTTGCATAATTCCTGTATGCCTGCTTTACAACCAGGTCGAGCTGCCTCTATTGACGGAAGAATAGAAGAGACCTTGTCCAACATCATTGTAAGCTCACCACACATTGAGCTATGAACCTAAACATGCAAATAATGGAAAGAAAAACAGGTCTATAAGAATAATCTAGAAAAGATGAATCAAGCTTCCGAGAACGAGTGAAATTGTAGAAAAAAAAGCTTGGTAATTGAACTCCTCTCCTTAATGTCAGGACACTAGACATTCTAACGCAAGGATTTGATGTTACCATAGGCAAAGAGTGTTTCTACTTGCATACTAGTGGCGCGTGGCATACAGTTCATATTTGAATGGAAAATTACTTTCAAAAAAAATTGAATGGAAAATAAATGGGGCACGGTAATTTACCTTTGGGCAAGATTTACGCTGAGATATACCCATCCTTTCATTGTTCCTGTTTGCCATCCACAAAAGAGGTCCTGAACTGTTCAAGACAATATTATGATGTCAGAAAGAATCTGGAGCAAAAAGTCAAGGAATCTAATCTTACAATGACACTGAATAAGGTTATTAAAATCGTATCAAATCCAAATACACTCATAACAGAATGCTTAGTTGCTTGTTACTTATTAAGGATGGAAAGTTAGGTCAAACAATATGATGGCTCTGTAACAAGGGAACATCAAATTTACTACGAATTATCTGCATTGTGTAAAAAAGTTTGACTAATGTTATTTATCTTCATCCCGAGCTAAAAGCCTAAAACAAACATCCAATCTCAGGGTTCATGCTAGCTATGTTTGTAACAATTATCTAACACCGATAATTAGCAGATTCAATATGCTAGTCAAGTAGTTAATTATCGAATTAAACACATCTTACAGAGTCAACTGTCTACCTAAATAACATTTTAACAAAGGCCAACACTAGCATTCATTGACCCAATAGTCAATAACTCAATACCCTGAAATCATGTGATCCATGGCTATAAAGAGGGGATGGGGTGCAAGTCCCAGTCAGTCACCCACCATAGGCGGAAGTCAATTAATTGGTCAAACGCTGCTTTTATACTTTCTAACATTAAAACATTTAAAAAGAACCAAATGTAATTCATTTAAAAATAGCGATAAACATTTGGACCTTTCTTCGGGGGCTAAAGAACAGTCTTCTAAAGCCAACTTGACAATTGTTTTATATAATCAAACATTTTGAGCTTGGACTTCGCATTGCACCAACTGCACTTATCCATGCCTCAAAAACTTTTAGTTCTAAGAACCAAGTATACGTACATCTTGCAGGTGATAAACCAGATTTATTCATGTAACATGATTCCCGATAAATTGCATCTTGTAAGTACTTCCTTTAAGTTAGATGACGCTATACGACTCCTTCCACACCATGGGTCAAAAATGGCAACCTCGTCGAGTACTCGTGCGGGGGGAAATACTAGCAGAAAAAGAGACCAGAACAAATCGACCCTTTTGTTTTGTGGTAAAGGTGTGGGACTAGAACAAACAAAGGTGGGGTTTTCAGGTCCCGGGAAAAAACGGGACGGGAGTACACGAACAATTGTATGCAAGTACAAAAATCAGGCAGCATGGCCTCTCATCTCTCATAGAAATGATAGCAAATCCTTATCTGTTCTAGAAACAGAAGGATCTTCTGAACTAACTTGTAGAGGGGAAACCTCAGAAGAGGATAGAACACCCCGCACAAACAAATCATCAAGCAGCCCCCAAGGGTGGTACCATAAACAGAACAGAGTTGAAAGGGAGGCAAGGCAACCGACCTTTTCGCTGGGATCTCCTGGACGAATCGGTCGCACCAACGAATCCAGCGGCGGGCGGACGACGCTATTCGAAACTCGGACGGTGCGCGCAGGCAACCAGAAGGGACGACCTCCTCCTCTTCTTGCCCTGGAGCATCAACATGGGAAAACCCTCCCGCAATCACAAGACGAACCAGGGCATATACAGAGCAGGAGACGGGGAAGGGAGGACACGAACCACTGGAGAGAGAAAAAAAAGGCTCCTTTGCCTGCAGCGCGAGGTTTCCTCCCGGGTCACTGAACCATGGCAGGCAGGCCTCGCCCGGTGGTGGCGCCCCAGTGGATCGGCAACCGACGAGCAGCCGATCGTGGACTGCGGCGGCGGGTTCTCTCCCACCCAGCTGTTTTCTCTCGCGCGCGCCTGATGAGTGTGCTGAGTTGCTGACCCGTCGCCCCTGGAGCAGCCGAGGGATGGATAAAGAAGGAGCTGTGGCGCCCGCGCGGAGAGGGGAGAGCGAAGGGGATCGCTGAAGAAATGATGAGAGAGACGCAGGCAGAGCATACTAGCACAGCGCCCCGCGCCGCGCACGCTGGTATTCGTTTCGGGCTCGTGTCGAATCTTCTCCGGCTGCCCACCGCACTCCACCACCCGGTCGTCGCCTCCGCGCAGGCCTAGCGGTTTGCGGGTCCCGCCACCGATGGCGCCACCTCCTCGAGCGAGAGACCGTGGAGATAGAGAGAGAGATCAGGTTAGATTGCTGTGTTGGAGGCGGGCCCCGCGTGGCGACTGGCCGATGGCTGCGGCTGCGTGCGGCCCCCACCTCCTTCCGCGACGCGGCTCCACGGCAGTTGGCCACCTACCCACCCCCGGAACCCGGAGGGCGGAGGCTGGACTCTGGAGGCGATCTGGGCGCGGCGGCAGCAGCGTCTGCGTCGCACGCCCCGCCGCCGGCCCGCGGGATTTAATTAGGAATATGACAGCAACGGATTAGCAGCGGGCAGCAGCAGGTTGCGTCGCGGGAGGAGGACAGCAGAACGATTAGGACCGGTAGCTAGCTAGCTACTAGCTTGCAGTGTGTTAAGACGACCCGGCGGCCTGGCCTCAGAGAGAATATTCTGGGTGTGTTTGGTTGGTTAAATCATTTGGTTCGTGTGTGAAATGGTTAAAAACATAATAATCGTTTTATTTGGTTGGACTAATCGTAGCAACCTATCTGGAAACCGGAATAAAGCCATCCTACTTGATTAATTATTGTATTAGTGAGAGTGAACCATATTAGTATAAACAAATTGGTTAAATCATACCATTCAAAATCATCCATGCATACATCATATCATGTCGTGCATTGAACCAAACATATCCCCTCTCTCTTTCACTAGTCTCGCTCATGTCAATCGCCCGACATGGTTGGAGGCTTGAAAAGCCTTGTTTATGGAACATGTTGGTTTTGGTTGTGTGCTTGGGGAGATTAACTTCCGTCTTAAGCTGACTTGTTCCGGAAGCTTGTCGTCTGATTAGTGGCTGGCTCGGCTCCATTTGTTAAGCCTTGGCTGCCCTCAACTCGAACCGAACCTCGAAAAGGTTTGCCTAAATCCTCCTAATCTTTTTGAAACCACGAAAGAGACTCTTGATCAGCACTAGGACGAGAGAAAAATCTTTTGACACAACAAGCGTTGCACTTGCACGACGGCACAGGTAGCGGAGACTGCCATCGATCGTCGGCTGCGCGCGAACGGTGTTCTGAACCGAGAACGAGCTGAGGCCATAGGTGGAGCGGAAAAAGGGTTCGCGAAAAGGGGGCGGAGGCTTCCAGCGACGACACGGCCGGCGGCGCACCGGCAGTGCGCCCGCCACAAGCCAACAGCCGCCGCTGCTTTTTCCGGAGAAGAGGTGGAGGCGAGCAGCCGAGCACTGGCTGGCTGCATCGCGTCGCGCTCCCCGCTCGGCGATTTCACGCGTTGCCTTCTACGGTTTCTACCCGATGAATCGCCCCGCCATCCAATCCAAGTCGCTGTCTCCGCTTCAGGCGTTGGCCGACAGGGGATGGCCCTTTTTTTCTGGTGGGTCGGTTCGGTCGAATTCGAATCGAATCTTCCGACCGGCCGGTGAGCCTCCTCCGCCCGTCCGCCGTGCTCGCCATTGGAGACCACCACGCACGTGTGACGTCTCTCCTCACGACGTGAAGGAAGGAAGGAAGGAAACGAGCGCGTGTGGCGGCCGGTCGGGTCGTGTTCGCGCGCGAGACGTGGCCGCGTCTTTCGCTCTGCTGCGATCAAAAGCTCCCACTGAATCACTGATTATCTCCGAGAGCGCATGATGAGATTCGCGTCGCGGTTGCTTTTTGCGCCCTCCCCGTACGGATCCGACACATCGGGGACGGTTTTTTTTTTGTGTGTTTGCTTCGACGTGTCGGAGCGACCGTTGCGGACATCGGGTGGTGGTCGTGGACGGGTGGGCGCGCACGCACGATGATTCTGCCCCGGCCCGGCGGTTGATAGATCTCGTGCATCCCGCGGTCGGTCGTTTCTGTTTGTGCTATTACACGTATCACTTTCTAGCAGTGCCGCGCGGCGTGGCCGCCCACTCCGGCGCACGTGAACGCGCCCGTGCGCGCGCGACCGTCGTAATAATCGCTGCCTGCACGAGTGACGCCATCGACCTCAGCGGACTAGACGACGACGACGACCCGCGTGACTGCGTGAGGGAGAGACGACACGGCTTCGTTCAAAGCTGGAGCGGCCGGCCCGGACGCGCCGGTGATCTCACATCGCGACCAGCGGCCGATCGATCGAGCGCGCGGGCAGTAGTAGAGTAGCCAGGCGACGTCGTCGTCGTCGTCGCCGCGGGTGTTGACCTCGATCTGCAGCAGATACGCACGTCCCCGTTCCCTCCCCGGCCGGCCGGTCAATAAATATCGCCGGAGATCGCAGAGATGAGGATTGAGGGGGGGTTTAAAACCGGCGTCAGGTCAGGTCGCGAGGACGGACGCGTCCGTCGTGGAAACAGGCACAGAAAGAGGGGAACCGACGGAGATACGCTGCGGTTGCGTGTGAATCTGCAGAAGATAGAAGGTGGGAAAAGGCACGCGCCCGCGACCTTTATGGACCGGGGGGCCGGGGCATCGTCTAGTCTCGTTCGGATCGGAGGTGAGCAGCGTGCGTGAGCGTCGGCGAATGGTAGCTGATCGCAAGCTTAATTAAAGCTGGGTCAATCGGTTGGGAAAAGTAGCAGTAGTGTGAGCCGGTGGTGCTGACGAGAACACGGGGGCTGGGGCCGAGCTCCTGAGCGACGGAGACGGAGATGGAATGTGGCGAGCGCACACGCCAAAAAGAGCGCGACACGGATACGACGGCGTGCTCACGAACTCGCGAGAAGGGTTCAATTCGAACCTGAAACTTGAAACGCGATCGAGTAGCTCCACTGTCCGCCGCTACCTCTGCAGCGTGACTGCTTCACGAGCGGTGATTATTACTATTGTGAGTTGTGACGATTAGCAGTAACCTTCTCTTGAGGTGTAATTAAACACCGTCTATACTGGCAGATTGATCATTTGGTCACAGACGACCGTCGTCGTCAGGCTCGACTCGACCACGACTAAGGGTGCAAAAGGTAACCGTTAGGTACACATCTGAACATCTTTAGTTCAATTATTTGTACTACTTTTTCAAATTTTAAAGAAGTAATACAAATAATTGAACTAAGAGGTTCGGAGGTGCACCACATTATAATCAATTCGCACCCCTAACCACGGGTGTTGTCTGTTCGCTCGATAGGCTAACCTCTGTCCCCTCCCTCTGCGGATTCTTTCCGCACATTCGCCGCCAGTCCGCCACCACGCCAACGGGTTTGACTAGCCACAGAGCGGGAATCAAATCATCATCTGGCTCACGTCAACGCCTGCGCGCCGCCATGTACTTTTTGTTTGTTTGCTCGTTCAGAAAAAGTCGCAAACCGTGGGCTAAAAGATTTGCTTAGTTCGTGAGGTGAAACTTTTGGGTTTTTTTCAAGATCTATTAGAAGTATTAAACATACACTATTTACAAAAAATAATTACATGTATGGACCGGAAATTGTGAGACGAATCCATTAAGTCTAATTAATCCGTCATTAGAGATTGAGTACTGTAGCATGATGTTGTATATTCATGGCATAATTAGGCTTGTTAGACTGAGTCCATTTTTGCCTCCCGAAAAACACTGTGCATCGCTGAAAACAACCTCCAACAGAGGAGGCAAACCGGGGAGGCAAATTGCCTTTGAGGAGAGAGGAGATGCAAAATTGCATCACCTCTCTCCTCGCAGGCAAATGAGCCTGCCGCAGGGGAGGGCGGCCAAGGGAGGGAGGAGGGAGCTCCGGGCACAGAGGAGAGGATAGGGGAGGGGATTCGCGCCGCCAGAAATTCACCGGAGAGGAGGGAAGAGGAGCTCAGACGGCGGCGCTGTGTTGTCCTGGAACGACGGCTCGACGAGCACGATGGCAACGTTGACCGCGCCGCCGCCGTGGCGGAGGAGGCCCTCGGACAGCTCGAGCATCGGCGAGAGGTGGCTGACGTCGAGGCCGGGTACAAAGCACCACCGTCTTCCCCGACATACCCGGCCTCCACTTTGTCGTCGGAGCATGAGCGCCGGAGGAGGTCCGGCGAGCCCGTGCACGCCCGGATCAGCGGCGGGGGAGGGAGAGGGAGGGCGGGGAGCTCCGCCGGCCCGGCCCCCAAGCCACTCGATGCGCCGCCGGCGACGGGAGTGGAGCGGAGGAGAGGGTAGGGGACCTCCGGCCACCGGCGCGGGGAGGGAAGGCGGAGCTTCGGCGGCCGGGGGGAGAGCACCGAGGCGGAGGAAGTGGGCCCGCGCCGCCGCCGCCGCACGAGCTCCTCCACCGCCCGCGAGATCCGCCACCGCGCAAGCTCCTGCACCTCCTCCCTCACCTCCGCGCCGCCCACCTCTTCCCTCACCTCCGTGCCACCGCCTCCTCTTCCGGCCCTCCCTCTCCTCCGGCTTCGCATCAAAGGGGATCGAGGGGCCGCGTGTGGGCGAGCTCGTCGGTTTCGGCAGGGAAGAGGCTGAATGCGTTTGCATCTCCGTGTGCTGTTGGAGACAAGATATTTTGCGTTGCAAAGGCAACTACTGTGCACGAGGCAAAACTCCCGAATGCCTCTCTTTTTTGCCTTCTCTTGTTGGACTTAGCCTTAGATTCGTCTCGAAAATTAAAGTATGAGTTGTGGAATGAGTTTTATCATTAATTTATATTTAATACTTCTAATTAGTACTCGGAGGGAGATTGATGTGATGGATAGTTGGTGAAACTTTGGGGAACTAAACGGGAGTATAAATCTGATATATACCCCATCCGTCCCAAAAAGAATGTCATTCTATGAATTTTAGGACAGATTATTAAGGAGGTCAAATGACCTCGATCGCCCATATTTATTTGCCATATTAGGTGCTAATTGATTGTTGCATGCCTACATGCACATGCACACATGCCAAATTAAGTAAAACATCATTCTTTTTGGGACAAATTTTGAATCCTGAAACGTCAATTTTTTTTTTTTGGGACGGAGGGAGTAGCCCCAGGTCCCAACGGGAAAACGGAGGAAAAATATAGGAGTACACGTAGTATTGGTATAGTGCCACGAATCACGGAGGAGGGCGACGAGTCACGTAATCGCAACGACAACGCGCGCCTCTGAACGTTTCAGTGCAGAGGAGGACGGGCGAACCAGCCAACGGAGGACTCACGGCGAACGCGGCTGGATGACGCATCCCATGGCGAGGCGCTCTTTGCCGGACCGCTCGGTGGCTGTGTGTTGGATGCACTCGATCATGCACCGGCAGCGGCAGGCGCGTCCAGTGCAGCACCAACGTTTGCTCGAGCTGGTTTCGTACGTGGAGAATTGGAGATGGAGATGGAGATGTTGATAGAGTCATGGAGATTGGAGGAGGTCATCATGTACTCGGTCTTTTCATCTCAAAACAGCACAGGATACTGAGCTTTGTGAGAGCTGCTGAGCTTGGTAAATGGGCTGGGGCCATACTAATTCATCACCACACAGGATATGACTGGGCTTAGTGCCTCGCACGGCACGCAGCCGCCTAAACGATTGCCACTGTCCTTATCCTGTTGCTACTGCTGCGTCCTAACTCTTTGCATCTAGATGTGCTTACATGGGAGATGTAGCAGGGTATCGTAAGTTTCTGAATCAGTCAAAATGACATTTGTTTTACATTTTCCTTGCTTAAATTCCATTGGAAGGTGTAGTTGCTGAGTTAGCACACTAGGTGTGATGTGCAAAGGTTCAGATAGCAGCTCAAATATGCAGTTTGTAATCAAAAGATTGCTACAAATGATTTAGCTACTTCTGGCCTCTGTTTTTAATCATCATTTTCCTGTGAATTTGTCAGTACTAGTCAACCGAGAAGCATGAACATGATGCCACACTAGGTGAAATCGGAGAAAAGGCAAGATCAACTGCAGAAGAGTTCCCGAGAGTGGCCAAGGAGAAGCCTGACGAGGTCACAGAGGACGCAAAGGAAACGTTGTACGAGACGAAGGAAGCTGTGGTCGGGGAGTCAGATGACGAGAAGGAGAAGTTTAAGAGGAGGGTTGAGGAGGGAAGGTACCATTACCATCAGAAATATGTGGTAAGTGTTGTCTTTTTAAGTCACAGGGCATGTAGTTTATGGAAGTGCTAGTCTTTGCATCTAGATATGCCTGAGCCTGATGTGTTACCCACTTTTCACCTTCAGTAATGTAACCAGAACTACGAATGTTATCTTATCCCCTTTAGAATAAATAAGATATGTCTTATGTTATCCAACAGGAGATACATGGTGGAGCCGGTGACCTCCCAGCTGACTTGAGTGCTTTGCTATCACTTCTCAGAACATACAGAAGAAGAATTGCGCCTCTTGTTCTAAACCACTGCTCCCATGATGTGGAAAGTATGAAGTCAGCATTGTTTCTCAAAATGCATGACAGACTGAAAGTCCTGGAGGTCATGGACAAGAACCTGTTCAATCAAGTCATTGCAAATATTTCAGACTCAACCACATGGAAGAACATTGCATCCTTGAATGTCCATATTCAGCATGTAATGAGGTACCCCAGGCGCCAAAAACAACCCAAACTAACAGACTTTGTGATAGGAGTACTTGTCAAAGCTATTGCCACACCATATGTTGCCACAGCAGCTGGACTTCTTCTCTGTCGTCGGAACAGTCAAGCTCATCTGGAGCCCGACTATTCGATCGACAATGGCGATCAACAGGCCGCTTTGTTTGGTGCTTGTGCAGCGCTTGCAGCGCACGAGACGAGGACAGGTTTGCGTAACATGGATCAATCTTTGGCCACACATGTGTCAAGGGCAATAGCCAGAGTTCTTGAGAAAAAAAGATATCCGTTAGAGCAGGGCATGGTAGCAGCTGTAGCTGCAGGAACTACAGTGGTTATGCATCCAGATCCAAGTAAAGCTTTTAAGATAGCAGTACAGGCCGGAAAGAATGCAGCAACAAACTTCGCTGCAGCAGCAGCAGCAGCAGGGCAGCCACTTGTCCCCCCTACAAGGCCTTCTCTGATGTTTATAGCTGATGCTATTGATCATATGTTTGTTGCTATAAACATCAGAGAAGGCCTTGTAGGGGGGACAAGTGGTCGCCTCTTCCGGGGCTTGCGTGCCGAAGTTTGTTGCCGTATTCTTTCCTACTGCATCGCTATCTTAAAAGCTTTACTTGGATCCGGATGCATAACCATCGTAGTTCCGCAGCTACGATACCGCTACTATGCCCCGCTCCAACGGATATCTTTTTTTCTCAAGAACCCCGGCTATTGCCCTTGACACATGTGTGGCCAAAGATTGATCCATGTTACGCAAACTCGTCCTCGTCTCGTGCGCTGCAAGCGCTGCACAAGCACCAAACAAAGCGGCCTGTTGATCGCCATTGTCGATGGAATAGTCGGGCTCCAGATGAGCTTGACTGTTCCGACGACAGAGAAGAAGTCCAGCTGCTGTGGCAACATATGGTGTGGCAATAGCTTTGACAAGTACTCCTATCACAAAGTCTGTTAGTTTGGGTTGTTTTTGGCGCCTGGGGTACCTCATTACATGCTGAATATGGACATTCAAGGATGCAATGTTCTTCCATGTGGTTGAGTCTGAAATATTTGCAATGACTTGATTGAAGAGGTTCTTGTCCATGACCTCCAGGACTTTCAGTCTGTCATGCATTTTGAGAAACAATGCTGACTTCATACTTTCCACATCACGGGAGCAGTGGTTTAGAACAAGAGGCGCAATTCTTCTTCTGTATGTTCTGAGAAGTGAGAGCAAAGCACTCAAGTCAGCTGGGAGGTCACCGGCTCCACCATGTATCTCCTGTTGGATAACATAAGCTAGGGTGTGCATATCGTTTCTCCTCATGTTCCCAGCCAGCCTTTTAACCTTGACAAGGAGGGTATATTGACCCTTCAGAAATCCCATAAAATCAACAGCAAAATCAGCCAATGCGAATGACCCATCCAAGGAGAAGCCCTCTGCGTGCAGCAAATCAATCCACGTGCAATATGCTGACCCTGCCAGTCTTGCGCGATTAGAGCACTTGGTGAATGTTCTGTTATGTTCTCCAGCAACAGGGACAACTGTCGGCCGATCGCTTTGCAGCAAGATAATCTACCATGGACAGGTTCGCTTGAACATTGTCGAAAAACAGGAGTCTCACTGAAGCCTGCAAACATAGCACCTCCCTCTTAATTAAAATGAGAAAGTAAGATGTAATTCACTCTAAGCAAAATAAGCAGCGTAATAGATTGTCTATCTGGCATCTGAAAACTCTGGTTAGCAGACCAGGGCCTATAATTCACTCTAAGCAAAATAAGCAACGTAATAAATTGTCTCAGAAGTATTAATTTACCAACACTATCTGATATCTGAAAACTCGGTTATGTGCAGACCAGGGCCGTCCCAGCAAAACGTATCACGTATGCCCATAACCGGCATTGAAAAACTAGAGGAAACCGGCATAGGGCTACTCACCAGGATGTGAGGGACCGGCGGGATCCACCCGGCCGCATCCACCTCGGTCGCCGCGCCGACCGCCCCGACGGCCGCCGCGCCGGCCGCTCTCGCCGCTTGAACTTGCGTATGCTTGGACCCACCAAGTCCAAGAGGATCCATGATGCCGCGGCGTGGGCGGAGCGAGGAGGCGCGGCTGGGAGGACGGCGGCAGCGCAGCGCGATTCGGCGTGCGGACGAGAGGGTAGGGGAGCCGCGGCGGCAGAGCTGCGCGAGCTAGGGTTGCGGTTTTTTGTTTACCTGGGCTTCAGCCGGCTGACGAGAGGCCGCGGCCCAAATGAAGTGAACCTCCCGATACGAATAGACCAGAGGAAAAACATTTTAGGCTTCCAATTCGAAGGGCAAATGTGGGTATAAAAACAATGTTTGTATTGGGAGAAAGAGATCATATATGTTCAGATGGGAAGAAGAAATCACATGTGTTAAAAACAATGTTTGTATTGGAATGAAGAAATCTTATACGTTTGGCAATGTTTGGTTTGAGGTGAAAAATTTTTCACTCCCTTTTGATAGCTAACTAAGGGTTATCAAATAAGCAGTTTACAAAACTACTTCCACGACCTACGACGAGAGCTTTGACCACACATGATTAGCATTGCTGTAGCAAATCATGGATTAATTATGATTATTAGATTCGTCGTACAAAGTTGAACTCATTTATAAAAAGTTTTTGCATATAGACTTTCGTTTATGCATACAAGATTCTCTAGGTGAATTTTTCACCCTTTTACCAAACACGCGCTTTGGGTGGGAAGAAGAAATCATGTGGGTTACAATGTTTGGACGCGAAAAACAAATCATGTGGATTGAAAACATTGTTTGAATTGGGGATAAATCAAATCTCGCATATATAATCTTCAAACGATATTACCATGGATCCATAGACGACGCCGGGCCGGCCGGAAGTCATCCACATCAACATCCACGGAGAGACTTGACACATCTTGGATCTATAAACGCGGCAGATTACTACGAAACTCAAAATTTTAGGGGAATACAGGTCGTGTAGGAGAGGCCTTACCGTTGTATATTAACCGGAGGTGGTGGTGTCCATGAACCGGAGATGCTGGTGGGTAGTACATATGCAAAAAGGAGGCGGCGGCGGCGGCGGCCATGAACACGATGGGATGCGTGTTTCCTTCAAGCCAGAGGCTGTGACCTCGAACATGATGAAATAGCCACCGTAGGTCATGGGCACGACCATGAAGACTTGAAACACCATGGCCACGGGTCATGGCCGTGAAGACTTGGGAGTTCTCTCCTCTACTCTCCCCTCTCGAGAAGAGAGGATATGAGAAGAGAGGCAGGAAAGGCGCAGCGAAAATATCGACTACGGACGGTATTTAAAATTAGGGCGTCGGTTTCACATAATTTAAAAGGCAGGCAACCACTACTAGATCGCATCGAATGCACCAGACACCGAGGATAGCGGATCGCGGCGCTATTCAATCCCATCCGGCAATGGCATCAAAAGAAAAAGATGCGCTCACCCCCCACCGCCCACTTGCCCGGGCCACACACGCATCAATGTGGCCTGCCGATCACGCCTTTTCCGCACCACGTTGTTGTCGCGCCTTTTTGATTGAGGCGTTGCGGTCACATGATGGTTGGGGCCGCATTGGAACAAGGCCACAGTCAGGCCAGGTCCACATTATTATAGATCAGTCAGGTCTGTCCCATTCCAAAACTTTACTCACCGCATGAAATGTTTGCATGATCTATTAAATGCAGATTAAAAATAACTAATTGCACAGAGTTACTACTAAATCTAATTAGTTCATAATAAGATAATAAAGTGCTACAATAAACATTGGCTAATGACAAATTAATTACAAGCGAGTTCTGAAATTAGCTTTTTCATTAGTATCCCAACACATCTTTCCGATATCCCATAAAACATTCCACGTGACACCAACTTTACGGCCACGAACTAAAAGGCCCCACTCCAAGGGAAGGTTTCGCGAAAATAACTACAAGTATGAACAATATACGCACCAAGTATGAACAAAAAACGAAAAATTTGGATAACCAGTTTAACTCACTTCGATGATGATGCTCATGAGCAATAAATTTTGAATTAAGGTACTTTACAATGATAAACAATTTCTCACCTACACGCAATAGCATCCTGAATTGCTTTCATTTCGCATCGCGTTTAACGAACAATCGGTTAAGCATTGTGGTACGACGACTAAAATCAACATCCATGGTGTGCCACTGTTCCTAATGCCTCCTATATCACAATCCCTATTGGTTGCATTAAGAGATCCTACCCCCGCACACACTCGGAGCTCTACAACCCGTTCGTTTGGCCGGTGGCCGATGGTCGGTGCCGATTTGTTCCGAGAGAAAAGTACCGCCGTCGGTTGCCGGTGGCCGATTTGTTCCGAGAGAAAAGTACCGCTGGCTGGTGGTTGATAAGCCGAACGAACAAAGCCGCTAGAAGGAAAAAACAATGGTAAACCGCAAAAATCAATAGACACGGCCTCGGCATTTCTTGGATCCACAATGGCAGGGGCAGCCATCGCCCGGTACAAGCTTTTGTCGGTAATCATTTGCAAGTTCTTCTCCCGCAAAGCAATCGAAGAAAAGCACAAAGCAACAATCCGAACGAGTCGAAATTAAGAGCCAAAATGTTGGAAATGAGATATCTAGATTTTTACATCTTGATTAGCAAACAAGCCAATGTGAGCAAGCCGGCAATCCCTGCTCTCCACCAAAACCAAACGGGTACCGAGATTTGGGGAACAATTTGTTATCAAGACAACAGGCACAAATGAATACCGGCTCCGGAATAACAGCACATTGTTCGGTTGGCTGGTCGGTCGCCGATGGCCGGTGCTGGTTTGTTCCGAGAGAAGAATCTTCTTGGCCGGTTCTTTGGTGGTGGTTTGGTCCGAGAGAAAAGATCTTGGCCGGTGGCTGATAAGCCAAGCGAACATGGCGTAAACTTGTTCCAGCATTGGATGCTCCAGTAATACAATAGTTCAATCACCTGTGATTAATAAAGCGGGACACATTTCCAGATCTGGTGACATCAATCATGTATTTGACAGACAGTCCGAACTCTTTAACTATCAATCTGAGAAGCAATGTCAAACAAGTAACTGCACTCACTACTTGACACCCTGAAATTAATAAATTCTCATCACTCTCAAAGAACAAATAACTATACAGCATAAATCCACTAGAATTGCCAGCATTGTATTAGAGGCCAGTTTTGCATGGCGTGAGAATTCAGATAGTGTTTGGTTGGAGTGCTGTAAATGTAAATAGAAACGGTATCTAATCACAGCAGTGATGGAAAGAAACTCATGAAAACACGCAGCTGAACAACACCCAGTGCAAATAATATAAATTTGTACACATACAATTCTGAGTATTTCCACAAGACACAACAGAGAAACATAAAAAGGCAAAGAAACTGTTATTCCCCATCTTCACCCCATTGGGATGCTTCCATTTCAACTGGATGCGCAACTGCAAATCGAACTCGAGATCGCACATTATCTCAACAAAATTAATATAAGGAATCTTGTGAGGACCGCGAATAAACCAAGCTGGGTCCCTGTGGGGATGGGTGCGAAGCCGGGTTGGAAGCCAAAAAAGTTGCCCGTCGGAGGAGATATCCGCTAGATCTCTTCCCAGGCAGCAGCATCTGTGAGAGTGAAACAGCTGAGGCAGACTGACAGCGCAGAGCTGGAGATTAAAAGAGGCGGGGAGGCAGGGAAGCGGTGGATTGATGCTAGGACGTGAGGAAGCAGTGGTGATGGGTGGCACTGGCACTAATGAAGGGGGCACGAGCGGCACGAGCTTAATGAAGACGCTGGTCGAGCCGATGAGAGGAGACAAGTACACGAAGGGATCTGATTACACCCGGGCGTGAGCGGTATCGGATTTCTAAGGGACCGTATCGCTTTACAGTGTGACCAGATTACACATCAGTTGATTGACGTAATCAGATCCTGCTACAAAACACCTAGCCAAACACTACCTCAGTGAAATGCATCCCATCAGTACAAAAAAAGGAAGCCATTCAAAACTCACATACCAATAACTCAGATGCAGCAGCTATGGGACTCGATGATAAGGGCACATCTATAAAAATGTTTGATGACCTAACCATTGGATAAAGAATTCAGCATTTAGCTGCATGTGCTGTTATGAACAAGACAGTGCGGAAATATAACAATGGAAAATTTGCTGAAGGTCATATTCTGCACAATTTAACTTCCATCATTATTCTCAAGTTCGGATAAAAAAACATAGAAAAAGAATGACAAACCTTTCTGCAGTCTTCATGGCCTCATCGGTCTTTACGACTTCACCAACATACTCGCAGACAAAGGTGCCCTATGGAATAGGTTCAGCAGCTCTGATAGCCCAACCCTGCACAATTTAACGGTGTTAAAGCAAATATCAAGGGGCACTAAGGTGCAGATGCGGATCAGTAAATCCATCTTGGGGAGTACTTCACCTTATTCTCAGTTCTGAAGAGTTCCAACTTAACAAGCAGCCCTTTCTGCAATACTTTATTCTGGCAGGATGAGTCACAAGTACATGATGAATTGCACTCATATATTGGATACCCTTCCTTCCAATCAATAAGTACACAGGTACAGATTAAATAATATAGAAAAAGATAAAATAATTCAATGGTGGAGCCCAAGTTATTTATAGTATTATGAACAAGGTGGATCCCAAACTATTCCGAGTATTATCAACAAGTACTAAAATGTATAACCTAATTAAAATAGACCCACTACCACTACCAGAAGTGTGGACCAAGACCACGTCATCTAGGCCCCAAAGCCTTAGATGAAGCACATTAGTTTTAACATCGCTGTCACATAAAATGATATCCATCATCTTATTAGTGTATGACAAGTCAGGAACAAGAATGAATATACCAATCAGACATTTATAAAACTAAATACTAAAGCCATTTGTTTTGTTTAACTTTTTTTCGTATGGCAACAGAAAAATCTTGAACTAAAAGATGTGGCAATGCAGATCATTACCTGTAAAATAATTTTACTATCTTCATCATATGCAAATCTGCCATGCATTGGTGTTCAATGGGATTGCTCCTAGAGTTGATAGAGCCCTTCTCCTGGCGCGGGAGGAGGCTGATCTCTGGATTCTTGCGGGCGCCAAAGGGCTAAACGCCGTGGTCGCTGCTAGGCTGCACAACTAATAGTTGGAGTGTGCAGCCATATTGATCAGGTTGGTCTTGTTGCTGCCTGCATAAGGCGCATCGACAGTGGGTGTGTGTGTGCGCGTACGGGTAGGTGTGTGTGCGTGGGTGGGTGGGTGTTTGCGTGTGGTGTAAGGCTATTTTGGCCCATCTCTCCTTAATGCAATGATATGCAGCTCTCCTGCATATTCAAGACAATCAGTATGAGAACATGCACAGCCAGTGCATAGAGTTCTGCAGAAACGTGACTTAGAAAACATTTTTCTGGAGATGGATAAAGTGACACGAGATGTGCATATATCCAAAACATAGCCCCCTTTATTAAACATGTTCATATATATCAATTACTAAAAAAGATACGATAATCCAAAAGAGTACCTCTGAATCAACAAGAGATGAATCCATCACACGCTTTGTGATATAGTGCAAACCTTGCCATGGCACAGAACTGCCATGTGGTAGTAGTTCTTCAGGCTTCATACTGAAAGAATCTTTTGCATTAACATCAATGACACAGACAATTGGAACTTTCTCCCTACCAAAGCTTACATCTTCACAGATAACAACCCTCTCCTTTTTAAGCTTCCATCCAAAGTGCTTTGAATCAAGAACATAATGATATTCATCCATGTCCCACATTTCATCAACATTTGGAGGATCAATCACGGAAGGAGCTTCGGAAAATCAGGCGACATGACATGAGTTGTAATGGAGGCAAAGCATTTGAATTATATCTAGACTTGCAACCTTTAGGGCAAACGAACTCCTCATGATGCCAATCAATTTGGATGCCATTGTCACTACATAACTTTGCAGCTTTCACAAATATGTTCTCAGGTAGAGAGCCATATTTAACATCCAATGCAGCAAAAAGACTTGTTTTACAAAGATACGAACGGGCAACATGATAAAATATCAAGGTTGCTTGGATGGAGTTTTGTCTTTTGAATCAAGGATGTGACTAGTCGCAACTACTCATTGCATTTGGTTCTAGTAGCAACCAATTAAGTGTGTCAGTTGCAATTAGCACACGATATATACTATCACATGTTTTATATTAAATTAAATTGAAAAGAAAAAACTAATTTCTAATTGGCCGGACCAACAGGCCATTAGCCCAAGGCCCCGTTTCTTCCTTTTCCCCTCTCTTCCGCCTGCTCTCAAGTGCGCACGGTATATAAGTTTTCTAAAAAGAAAAAGGTCACGAGAAGTCGCCGGCCGGCTTTGAGCCTTTGACCGGCCGCCGTAGCTCACCGCCGCCGGCGGGGGTTCCGACGAGGGGAGCCGCACGGGAGTGGTCGAGTGGCCACCGCATCCATCTAGTTAGTCAAGGTGGCTAGATTTTGGCCGAGGTGGCCGACATGGCGGCGGCGAATCAAATCGGAGGGCGGCCATGGCGACTCGGGGAACCAAAATTCCGGCCCTCCGGCATTCGAGGACATTGCTCGGGTGTGAGGAAGCTCCGGTGACGATGATTTGATTATTGGGGAGGAGTGGTGGAGTATTTGGCCGGGGAGTTGCTCGCTTTGTCGATTTCCCCCAATATAGGAATGGATAAGCTTCGGTTATGATTTAGCTAATGGAATCATGCGGCGTTGGAAGCACGCGCCGGCCGCTCGCGGTGCGGGATGGAGCTCTAGCTCGCCGCTCGCCCCCACCGGCAAGCCGTGGCGCGGGGCCCGCATCTTGTTGCGGGCGCTCGGGGCCCCAACACCCCCCTCGCTCCGCGCGTGCTCCCGCGGCCTCGCTCTCACCGCCTAAACGTCCGCACCACCCGTCGCACGCCATTGGGGCTACCGCGCCCGAGCATTCGCGGACTCGCCCATCGCCCGGATCTTGCTCACGCTCGTCGCTCGCGGCGCTCCGCGCGCTCGCGACTCGCGTTCGCGGTGAAGGCAAAAGGAAGGAAGGTCGACCGGGTGGCGGTTCGATCCGGTTGGTTCGGGTCGAAGGTCCGTGCATTTGTTATATAAAATGCACCTAGGTGCATTTTAGTCCCGTTTGTATAGTATTTTTTTTAAAAAAAAATACCAGTCAAATCTTATAATTTTTTATTCATGCCATCTAAAGACCATTTCTACCACTAAATATAGAACAAGGTATGATAACATGTAGCGAGAAAAAACATGCAGCTACCTACAAATGCATATAAACCTTATGTTTCGGATTAATTTGGTAAGAAGCACATAGCCACAAGTCACAAAAACAATCTGTATGGAGGAAACTACAAGTGCTTCCGCAGATCTTGTGTGAGGAATTCAAATGATTTTTAATACCACAAGTATTTCACTGAATAACTAGGTTAGCATGCAGAATCCTATCCCTAGCCACCAGATAACTAGGTATTTCTAAGAACGCGATGAAGTAAAGAAGTAGGAATGTAAAACATAGAGAAACAAGGCATTATCCAATAACATATTAGGAACAATTAAAACAGAGGTAATCATCAAAGATTGCTACAAATGATTTAGCTACTTCTGGCCTCTGTTTTTAATCATCATTTTCCTGTGAATTTGTCAGTACTAGTCAACCGAGAAGCATGAACATGATGCCACACTAGGTGAAATCGGAGAAAAGGCAAGATCAACTGCAGAAGAGTTCCCGAGAGTGGCCAAGGAGAAGCCTGACGAGGTCACAGAGGACACAAAGGAAACGTTGTACGAGACGAAGGAAGCTGTGGTCGGGGAGTCAGATGACGAGAAGGAGAAGTTTAAGAGGAGGGTTGAGGAGGGAAGGTACCATTACCATCAGAAATAAGTGGTAAGTGTTGTCTTTTTAAGTCACAGGGCATGTAGTTTATGGAAGTCTAGTCTTTGCATCTAGATATGCCTGAGCCTGATGTGTTACCCACTTTTCACCTTCAGTAATGTAACCAGAACTACGAATGTTATCTTATCCCCTGTAGAATAAATAAGATATGTCTTATGTTATCCAACAGGAGATACATGGTGGAGCCGGTGACCTCCCAGCTGACTTTTGCTTTGCTATCACTTCTCAGAACATACAGAAGAAGAATTGCGCCTCTTGTTCTAAACCACTGCTCCCATGATGTGGAAAGTATGAAGTCAGCATTGTTTCTCAAAATGCATGACAGACTGAAAGTCCTGGAGGTCATGGACAAGAACCTCTTCAATCAAGTCATTGCAAATATTTCAGACTCAACCACATGGAAGAACATTGCATCCTTGAATGTCCATATTCAGCATGTAATGAGGTACCCCAGGCGCCAAAAACAACCCAAATTAACAGACTTTGTGATAGGAGTACTTGTCAAAGCTATTGCCACACCATATGTTGCCACAGCAGCTGGACTTCTTCTCTGTCGTCGGAACAGTCAAGCTCATCTGGAGCCCGACTATTCCATCGACAATGGCGATCAACAGGCCGCTTTGTTTAGTGCTTGTGCAGCGCTTGCAGCGCACGAGACGAGGACAGGTTTGCGTAACATGGATCAATCTTTGGCCACACATGTGTCAAGGGCAATAGCCAGGGTTCTTGAGAAAAAAAGATATCCGTTAGAGCAGGGCATGGTAGCAGCTGTAGCTGCAGGAACTACATTGGTTATGCATCCAGATCCAAGTAAAGCTTTTAAGATTGCAGTACAGGCTGGAAAGAATGCAGCAACAAACTTCGCAGCAGCAGCAGCAGCAGGGCAGCCACTTGTCCCCCCTACAAGGCCTTCTCTGATGTTTATAGCTGATGCTATTGATCATATGTTTGTTGCTATAAACATCAGAGAAGGCCTTGTAGGGGGGACAAGTGGCTGCCCTGCTGCTGCTGCTGCAGCGAAGTTTGTTGCTGTATTCTTTCCGGCCTGTACTGCTATCTTAAAAGCTTTACTTGGATCTGGATGCATAACCACTGTAGTTCCTGCAGCTACAGCTGCTACTATGCCCTGCTCCAACGGATATCTTTTTTTCTCAAGAACCCTGGCTATTGCCCTTGACACATGTGTGGCCAAAGATTGATCCATGTTACGCAAACCTGTCCTCGTCTCGTGCGCTGCAAGCGCTGCACAAGCACCAAACAAAGCGGCCTGTTGATCGCCATTGTCGATGGAATAGTCGGGCTCCAGATGAGCTTGACTGTTCCGACGACAGAGAAGAAGTCCAGCTGCTGTGGCAACATATGGTGTGGCAATAGCTTTGACAAGTACTCCTATCACAAAGTCTGTTAGTTTGGGTTGTTTTTGGCGCCTGGGGTACCTCATTACATGCTGAATATGGACATTCAAGGATGCAATGTTCTTCCATGTGGTTGAATCTGAAATATTTGCAATGACTTGATTGAAGAGGTTCTTGTCCATGACCTCCAGGACTTTCAGTCTGTCATGCATTTTGAGAAACAATGCTGACTTCATACTTTCCACATCACGGGAGCAGTGGTTTAGAACAAGAGGCGCAATTCTTCTTCTGTATGTTCTGAGAAGTGAGAGCAAAGCACTCAAGTCAGCTGGGAGGTCACCGGCTCCACCATGTATCTCCTGTTGGATAACATAAGCTAGGGTGTGCATATCGTTTCTCCTCATGTTCCCGGCCCGGCCTTTTAACCTTGACAAGGAGGGTATATTGACCCTTCAGAAATCCCATAAAATCAACAGCAAAATCAGCCAATGCGAATGACCCATCCAAGGAGAAGCCCTCTGCGTGCAGCAAATCAATCCACGTGCAATATGCTGACCCTGCCAGTCTTGCGCGATTAGAGCACTTGGTGAATGTTCTGTTATGTTCTCCAGCAACAGGGACAACTGTCAGCGACTGCTCTGCAGCAAGATAATCTACCATGGACAGGTTCGCTTGAACATTGTCGAAAAACAGGAGTCTCACTGAAGCCTGCAAACATAGCACCTCCCTCTTAATTAAAATGAGAAAGTAAGATGTAATTCACTCTAAGCAAAATAAGCAGCGTAATAGATTGTCTATCTGGCATCTGAAAACTCTGGTTAGCAGACCAGGGCCTATAATTCACTCTAAGCAAAATAAGCAACGTAATAAATTGTCTCAGAAGTATTAATTTACCAACACTATCTGATATCTGAAAACTCGGTTATGTGCAGACCAGGGCCGTCCCAGCAAAACGTATCACGTATGCCCATAACCGGCATTGAAAAACTAGAGGAAACCGGCATAGGGCTACTCACCAGGATGTGAGGGACCCGGCGGGATCCACCTGGCCGGCATCCACCTGGTCGCCGCGCCGACCGCCCGACGACGGCCGTCGCGCGGCCGCTCGCCGCTTGAACTTGCGTATGCCGGACCCACCAAGTCCAAGAGGATCCATGATGCCGCGGCGTGGGCGGAGCGAGGAGGCGCGGGCCGGGAGGACGGCGGCGGCGCGCGCGCGGTCGGCGTGCGGACGAGAGGGTAGGGGAGCCGCGGCGGCGGAGGCCGCGCGAGCTAGGGTTGCGGTTTTTTGTTTACCTCGGGCTTCGGCCGGCCGACGAGAGGCCGCGGCCCAAATGAAGTGAACCTCCCGATACGAATAGACCAGAGGAAAAACATTTTAGGCTTCCAATTCGAAGGGCAAATGTGGGTATAAAAACAATGTTTGTATTGGGAGAAAGAGATCATATATGTTCAGATGGGAAGAAGAAATCACATGTGTTAAAAACAATGTTTGTATTGGAATGAAGAAATCTTATACGTTTGGCAATGTTTGGTTTGAGGTGAAAAATTTTTCACTCCCTTTTGATAGCTAACTAAGGGTTATCAAATAAGCGAGTTTACAAAACTACTTCCACGACCTACGACGAGAGCTTTGACCACACATGATTAGCATTGCCGTAGCAAATCATGGATTAATTATGATTATTAGATTCGTCGTACAAAGTTGAACTCATTTATAAAAAGTTTTTGCATATAGACTTTCGTTTATGCATACAAGATTCTCTAGGTGAATTTTTCACCCTTTTACCAAACACGCGCTTTGGGTGGGAAGAAGAAATCATGTGGGTTACAATGTTTGGACGCGAAAAACAAATCATGTGGATTGAAAACATTGTCTGAATTGGGGATAAATCAAATCTCGCATATATAATCTTCAAACGATATTACCATGGATCCATAGACGACGCCGGCCGGCGGAAGTCATCCACATCAACATCCACGGAGAGACTTGACACATCTTGGATCTATAAACGCGGCAGATTACTACGAAACTCAAAATTTTAGGGG
Organism: Cenchrus americanus; assembly: GCA_947561735.1. NCBI lineage: Eukaryota > Viridiplantae > Streptophyta > Magnoliopsida > Poales > Poaceae > Cenchrus > Cenchrus americanus. The sequence continues at coordinate 21,312,847 of OX387241.1, read as the reverse complement.
AATACATGTCGTGTAGGAGAGGCCTTACCGTTGTATATTAACCGGAGGTGGTGGTGTCCATGAACCGGAGATGCTGGTGGGTAGTACATATGCAAAACGGAGGCGGCGGCGGCGGCGGCGGCCATGAACACGATGGGATGCGTGTTTCCTTCAAGCCAGAGGCTGTGACCTCGAACATGATGAAATAGCCACCATAGGTCATGGGCACGACCATGAAGACTTGAAACACCATGGCCACGGGTCATGGCCGTGAAGACTTGGGAGTTCTCTCCTCTACTCTCCCCTCTCGAGAAGAGAGGCAGGAAAGGCGCAGAGAAAATATCGACTACGGACGGTATTTAAAATTAGGGCGTCGGTTTCACATAATTTAAAAGGCAGGCAACCACTACTAGATCGCATCGAATGCACCAGACACCGAGGATAGCGGATCGCGGCGCTATTCAATCCCATCCGGCAATGGCATCAAAAGAAAAAGATGCGCTCACCCCCCACCGCCCACTTGCCCGGGCCACACACGCATCAATGTGGCCTGCCGATCACGCCTTTTCCGCACCACGTTGTTGTCGCGCCTTTTTGATTGAGGCGTTGCGGTCACATGATGGTTGGGGCCGCATTGGAACAAGGCCACGGTCGGGCCAGTCCACATTATTATAGATCGGTCGGTCCGTCCCATTCCAAAACTTTACTCACCGCATGAAATGTTTGCATGATCTATTAAATGCGTATTAAAAATAACTAATTGCACAGAGTTACTACTAAATCTAATTAGTTCATAATAAGATAATAAAGTGCTACAATAAACATTGGCTAATGACAAATTAATTACAAGCGAGTTCTGAAATTAGCTTTTTCATTAGTATCCCAACACATCTTTCCGATATCCCATAAAACATTCCACGTGACACCAACTTTACGGCCACGAACTAAAAGGCCCCACTCCAAGGGAAGGTTTCGCGAAAATAACTACAGTATGAACAATATACGCACCAGTATGAACAAAAAACGAAAAATTTGGATAACCAGTTTAACTCACTTCGATGATGATGCTCATGAGCAATAAATTTTGAATTAAGGTACTTTACAATGATAAACAATTTCTCACCTACACGCAATAGCATCCTGAATTGCTTTCATTTCAGACTGCGTTTAACGAACAATCAGTTAAGCATTGTGGTACGACGACTAAAATCAACATCCATGGTGTGCCACTGTTCCTAATGCCTCCTATATCACAATCCCTATTGGTTGCATTAAGAGATCCTACCCCCGCACACACTCGGAGCTCTACAACCTGTTCGTTTGGCTGGTGGCTGATGGCTGGTGCTGATTTGTTCTGAGAGAAAAGTACTGCTGGCTGGTTGCTGGTGGCTGATTTGTTCTGAGAGAAAAGTACTGCTGGCCGGTGGTTGATAAGCCGAACGAACAGGCTGCTAGAAGGAAAAAACAATGGTAAACTGCAAAAATCAATAGACACGGCCTCGGCATTTCTTGGATCCACAATGGCAGGGGCAGCCATCGCCTGGTACAAGCTTTTGTCGGTAATCATTTGCAAGTTCTTCTCCCGCAGCAATCTGAAGAAAAGCATAGCAACAATCTGAACGAGTCGAAATTAAGAGCCAAAATGTTGGAAATGAGATATCTAGATTTTTACATCTTGATTAGCAAACAAGCCAATGTGAGCAAGCCGGCAATCCCTGCTCTCCACCAAAACCAAACGGGTACTGAGATTTGGGGAACAGCTGTTATCAAGACAACAGGCACAAATGAATACTGGCTCCAGAATAAACTTGTTCCAGCATTGGATGCTCCAGTAATACAATAGTTCAATCACCTGTGATTAATAAAGCGGGACACATTTCCAGATCTGGTGACATCAATCATGTATTTGACAGACAGTCCGAACTCTTTAACTATCAATCTGAGAAGCAATGTCAAACAAGTAACTGCACTCACTACTTGACACCCTGAAATTAATAAATTCTCATCACTCTCAAAGAACAAATAACTATACAGCATAAATCCACTAGAATTGCCAGCATTGTATTAGAGGCCAGTTTTGCATGGCGTGAGAATTCAGATAGTGTTTGGTTGGAGTGCTGTAAATGTAAATAGAAACGGTATCTAATCACAGCAGTGATGGAAAGAAACTCATGAAAACACGCAGCTGAACAACACCCAGTGCAAATAATATAAATTTGTACACATACAATTCTGAGTATTTCCACAAGACACAACAGAGAAACATAAAAAGGCAAAGAAACTGTTATTCCCCATCTTCACCCCATTGGGATGCTTCCATTTCAACTGGATGCGCAACTGCAAATCGAACTCGAGATCGCACATTATCTCAACAAAATTAATATAAGGAATCTTGTGAGGACCGCGAATAAACCAAGCTGGGTCCCTGTGGGGATGGGTGCGAAGCCGGGTTGGAAGCCAAAAAAGTTGCCCGTCGGAGGAGATATCCGCTAGATCTCTTCCCAGGCAGCAGCATCTGTGAGAGTGAAACAGCTGAGGCAGACTGGCAGCGCAGAGCTGGAGATTAGAAGAGGCGGGGAGGCAGGGAAGCGGTGGATTGATGCTAGGACGTGAGGAAGCAGTGGTGATGGGTGGCACTGGCACTAATGAAGGGGGCACGAGCTTAATGAAGACGCTGGTCGAGCCGATGAGAGGAGACAAGTACACGAAGGGATCTGATTACACCCGGGCGTGAGCGGTATCGGATTTCTAAGGGACCGTATCGCTTTACAGTGTGACCAGATTACACATCAGTTGATTGACGTAATCAGATCCTGCTACAAAACACCTAGCCAAACACTACCTCAGTGAAATGCATCCCATCAGTACAAAAAAAGGAAGCCATTCAAAACTCACATACCAATAACTCAGATCCAGCAGCTATGGGACTCGATGATAAGGGCACATCTATAAAAATGTTTGATGACCTAACCATTGGATAAAGAATTCAGCATTTAGCTGCATGTGCTGTTATGAACAAGACAGTGCGGAAATATAACAATGGAAAATTTGCTGAAGGTCATATTCTGCACAATTTAACTTCCATCATTATTCTCAAGTTCGGATAAAAAAACATAGAAAAAGAATGACAAACCTTTCTGCAGTCTTCATGGCCTCATCGGTCTTTACGACTTCACCAACATACTCGCAGACAAAGGTGCCCTGTGGAATAGGTTCAGCAGCTCTGATAGCCCAACCCTGCACAATTTAACGGTGTTAAAGCAAATATCAAGGGGCACTAAGGTGCAGATGCGGATCAGTAAATCCATCTTGGGGAGTACTTCACCTTATTCTCAGTTCTGAAGAGTTCCAACTTAACAAGCAGCCCTTTCTGCAATACTTTATTCTGGCAGGATGAGTCACAAGTACATGATGAATTGCACTCATATATTGGATACCCTTCCTTCCAATCAATAAGTACACAGGTACAGATTAAATAATATAGAAAAAGATAAAATAATTCAATGGTGGAGCCCAAGTTATTTATAGTATTATGAACAAGGTGGATCCCAAACTATTCCGAGTATTATCAACAAGTACTAAAATGTATAACCTAATTAAAATAGACCCACTACCACTACCAGAAGTGTGGACCAAGACCACGTCATCTAGGCCCCAAAGCCTTAGATCAAGACCACGTCATCTAGGCCCCAAAGCCTTAGATGAAGCACATTAGTTTTAACATCGCTTTCACATAAAATGATATCCATCATCTCATTGGTGTATGACAAGTCAGGAACAAGAATGAATATACTAATCAGACATTTATAAAACTAAATACTAAAGCCATTTGTTTTGTTTAACTTTTTTTCGTATGGCAACAGAAAAATCTTGAACTAAAAGATGTGGCAATGCAGATCATTACCTGTAAAATAATTTTACTATCTTCATCATATGCAAATCTGCCATGCATTGGTGTTCAATGGGATTGCTCCTAGAGTTGATAGAGCCCTTCTCCTGGCGCGGGAGGAGGCTGATCTCTGGATTCTTGCGGGCGCCAAAGGGCTAAACGCCGTGGTCGCTGCTAGGCTGCACAACTAATAGTTGGAGTGTGCAGCCATATTGATCAGGTTGGTCTTGTTGCTGCCTGCATAAGGCGCATCGACAGTGGGTGTGTGTGTGTGCGTACGGGTAGGTGTGTGTGCGTGGGTGGGTGGGTGTTTGCGTGTGGTGTAAGGCTATTTTGGCCCATCTCTCCTTAATGCAATGATATGCAGCTCTCCTGCATATTCAAGACAATCAGTATGAGAACATGCACAGCCAGGCATAGAGTTCTGCAGAAACGTGACTTAGAAAACATTTTTCTGGAGATGGATAAAGTGACACGAGATGTGCATATATCCAAAACATAGGCCCCTTTATTAAACATGTTCATATATATCAATTACTAAAAAAGATACGATAATCCAAAAGAGTACCTCTGAATCAACAAGAGATGAATCCATCACACGCTTTGTGATATAGTGCAAACCTTGCCATGGCACAGAACTGCCATGTGGTAGTAGTTCTTCAGGCTTCATGCTAAAAGAATCTTTTGCATCAACATCAATGACACAGACAATTGGAACTTTCTCCCTACCAAAGCTTACATCTTCACAGATAACAACCCTCTCCTTTTTAAGCTTCCATCCAAAGTGCTTTGAATCAAGAACATAATGATATTCATCCATGTCCCACATTTCATCAACATTTGGAGGATCAATCACAGAAGGAGCTTCTGGAAAATCAGCTGACATGACATGAGTTGTAATGGAGGCAAAGCATTTGAATTATATCTAGACTTGCAACCTTTAGGGCAAACGAACTCCTCATGATGCCAATCAATTTGGATGCCATTGTCACTACATAACTTTGCAGCTTTCACAAATATGTTCTCAGGTAGAGAGCCATATTTAACATCCAATGCAGCAAAAAGACTTGTTTTACAGCATACAGAACGGGCAACAGATAAAATATCAAGGTTGCTTGGATGGAGTTTTGTCTTTTGAATCAAGGATGTGACTAGTCGCAACTACTCATTGCATTTGGTTCTAGTCGCAACCAATTAAGTGTGTCAGTTGCAATTAACACACGATATATACTATCACATGTTTTATATTAAGTTAAATTGAAAAGAAAAAACTAATTTCTAATTGGCCGGACCAACAGGCCATTAGCCCAAGGCCCCGTTTCTTCCTTTTCCCCTCTCTTCCGCCTGCTCTCAAGTGCGCACGGTATATAAGTTTTCTAAAAAGAAAAAGGTCACGAGAAGTCGCTGGCCGGCTTTGAGCCTTTGACTGGCTGCCGTAGCTCACCGCCGCCGGCGGGGGGTTCCAGCGAGGGGAGCTGCACGGGAGTGGTCAGAGTGGCCAGCCGCATCCATCTAGTTAGTCAAGGTGGCTAGATTTTGGCCGAGGTGGCCGACATGGCGGCGGCGAATCAAATCGGAGGGCGGCCATGGCGACTCAGGGAACCAAAATTCCGGGCCCTCCGGCATTCGAGGACATTGCTCAGGTGTGAGGAAGCTCCTGGTGACGATGATTTGATTATTGGGGAGGAGTGGTGGAGTATTTGGCCGGGGAGTTGCTCGCTTTGTCGATTTCCCCCAATCTAGGAATGGATAAGCTTCAGTTATGATTTAGCTAATGGAATCATGCGGCGTTGGAAGCACGCGCTGGCCGCTCGCGGTGCAGGATGGAGCTCTAGCTCGCCGCTCGCCCCCACCAGCAAGCCGTGGCGCGGGGCCTGCATCTTGTTGCGGGCGCTCGGGGCCCCAACACCCCCCTACTGCTCCGCGCGTGCTCCCGCGGCCTGCTCTCACCGCCTAAACGTCCGCACCACCCGTCGCACGCCATTGGGGCTACCGCGCCCGAGCATTCGCGGACTCGCCCATCGCCCAGATCTTGCTCACGCTCGTCGCTCGCAGCGCTCCGCGCACTCGCGACTCGCGTTCGCGGTGAAGGCAAAAGGAAGGAAGGTCGACTGGGTGGCGGTTCGATCTGGTTGGTTCGGGTCGAAGGTCTGTGCATTTGTTATATAAAATGCACCTAGGTGCATTTTAGTCCCGCTGTATAGTATTTTTTTAAAAAAATACCAGTCAAATCTTATAATTTTTTATTCATGCCATCTAAAGACCATTTCTACCACTAAATATAGAACAAGGTATGATAACATGTAGCAGAAAAAACATGCAGCTACCTACAAATGCATATAAACCTTATGTTTCAGATTAATTTGGTAAGAAGCACATAGCCACAAGTCACAAAAACAATCTGTATGGAGGAAACTACAAGTGCTTCCGCAGATCTTGTGTGAGGAATTCAAATGATTTTTAATACCACAAGTATTTCACTGAATAACTAGGTTAGCATGCAGAATCCTATCCCTAGCCACCAGATAACTAGGTATTTCTAAGAACGCGATGAAGTAAAGAAGTAGGAATGTAAAACATAGAGAAACAACGCATTATCCAATAACATATTAGGAACAATTAAAACAGAGGTAATCATCAAAGAAAATAGATGCAACTGGGCCGGTTAGATACACCCATGTATTTGCCACGCATGGCCAGAAACTATTTTTTCATGGAACCAGATAGGCCTTGTGGGTAACCCATCGATGACAAATCTCTACACGGCAGTCAGCAAACACTGGCCAAAGAGGAAAGATCTCTACTAGCAGAAAGGAATTCAACTAAGCAAGCGAAGATTAGGCAAGAAATTGTAGAGAGTCCATGAACCAGCTAGCTGTTAAAAAGAAAAAGAATCCAAGAAACAAAGGCTGGCAAACTCCACATGAAGAGGCATAAATCCTATCCATCTCCACATCCATTCTATTCCCAACAAGAATCACGAAGAGGCATAAATCCTATCCATCTCCACATCCGTTCTATTCCCAACAAGAATCATGACTGCTTATCCCCCTCCATTATGCAACAGAACCACTGAGCAAGAAACCAAGATCCATGGCTGCTGCGAGCAGATGCAGATCTGCCTTACCTGTTGCTTCTCCCACTAGCCCCCTACGACCTCAGCACCTTCTCTATGCACATGCCCATGCGCCGCCGTGGCCACAGTCTGCCAGATCTGGATGCGCTTGAGAAGAAAAGAATGAGACGGCGGCGGCAAATAACAGGGGGGGGTGTCTCGCGAAGGGTTCAGATCGCAACGGACGGGTAGGTGACGATATTGGGCTCCGATTGGATTGTGCCCCATGAAAGCAAAAATGTTGGGCCAGATCCATGGGCCGAGGCTGACACACCCTTTTTTCACTCTTTAAATCTAAGGGCCTCTATGGTTCATGGCCCGCTTAGCAATAAGTATAGATAAATCCACAAACAAAATGGCAGCCACAGATGAGGTTAGTTAGCAAAAGAATCAAATCTAGGAAACATCAATTATTAGGAGGCTTACAAAAGGGTAGCAAGCCAAATTTGTGGTAGACTAAAAACAAGTCTATGGCACATATCAGGGTGATATTACATGCCACAGTTGATGCAACAATCCATATACCTATCTAAGAAATTGTGGTTGGTGTGCCTAAGCTTAAGAATGGCAAAGTTAACCTTATAGCTGAACAACCACTAAATCACAACCTTCCAAGCAAATGATGCAAACTAAGGAGAATAAAAATGTATAGTACCTCATAAAGCGTTTCAATAGTCCCAGCATCCTTTGCATTCAAACATTTTTGCTTCCACATGTCAAGATTTTGTAGCCATTGGCAGTTTATGCAGTCCGGAAGAATCATCTGAAATTAAACGATTGAGGTGAAACGATGCTGAGAAACATCACATAGAAAAAGATGACGGGTTTTAGATGCGTGTGTGCCTTACAGTTGGGGACAGAGAGAGAACTAATAATAGAAGATCTATTGACCTCAAAGGAGACATGAAAAACTAGTCCTATATGAATTGCTTTTGTATAGCTGGATTAAAAAATCAGGATAAGTAACATCAGCGTGCTGGAGACCAAGCAATCTCCCAAATGACTGATGATGATGATCATTTAGTTTTGCATAGAAAGAATTTAAGGCTTGATAATTTCCTTAAGTGTTAACAGGCTCAGTTGGCGACAGTTGTAATACACACTAGGTTTGAGTCCTCTTCTTTTAGGGCCCTATTACTTCATATTAGTTCCTCCTAGGTTGGTTGAGATTAAAAAAACAAATCCCAATAATGTTGCATAAAAAGGCAGGTTGCTCATAGCCTCTTGGTACCGCCTGGTATTCCACCAATATCTAATACAAAGCTCCAGGTATTTCTTTTAGGGGGAGAAAGACTGTCTAGGTTAAAATTATGATAAATGCAAGATTTAGGAAAGAAAGCGATGTCCGTTCTTTCTTTCTCTCTGGTTCTTATGCCCTTGTTGGGTTTCATCTCTAGCATACCCCAACTTGCTTGAGATTAAAGTCCTTGTTGACGATGATGCTTATGGTAATAATTATTTGCAGGCCCTATTTCATGGTGTGGGGATTGTCATAGCATAATTCTGTAATACATCTTAGATAACTGCATACGGTAGACATGATTGAATATGGTTCATCCAGTAACAGCTAAGGAAAAATGGAATACAAAACAAGTAGGCATGTAAGGTCGTCAAGAGATAGGGCATAGTTAGTCACATGGGAAAAATCCATGATACAATCAGTAGACATGAGAAAAGATCAAAAGTGTTAGAAATCATCAAAGGTCAGAAGCACCGCAAAGTTGACGAGATGCTCCATGAAATATCCACATGAAACAAGGTTCTCAGATTTACAATTTTAAGTTTGACGAGCATCTTCCCAGGATCAGTGTAATCTGTACAGCAAGAGGCTTCCAGAGTAAATTCTTTCCAAGTTGTGGCTTTCCGAGCATTGTCAATTACAGCCTGATAAACATACAAACTGCGTCAACAATAACAATGGAGCCAAAAGAGTAAGAAAAAACATGTAAGAACACGACAAACCTCAATATGAAGCTCATCACTTAAATTTAGCATTGAAATGGTAAGTTTCTGCATGATGTATCGTCAAGGAACACCCAAATCCTTCACCAGCTTTCTCCATTTACGATGAGTTCCATTGACAAGTGGCGAAGGACAATCCTCTATTGGAAGAATAAGTAGCATGCATGTCTACCCAAGAATAAGATTTTGTCCGTGGGAAGAAAACAACAATATAGTTCTTCCTGTCAATTGTTGGTTTTGCCTTTACAGTAGTTAAAGGATACTCTACAGCATCGAATTCCTGTTTGCCATTTTCCTCTCCATTGTTTTCACATGAAAATGAAAAGAGAAACAAGTTCATAGATAAGATACAGGAGAAAATGAAAACTCTCGATGTGCCCAAACAAAAGGTAGCAAAAAATATCATCAGAATATTAGCATGTCAAGCTTGTTGATCTTGCAAGAATCAGCAAATAAAAGTTCTCCTTTTTTTTCATTTTTCTACTAAATAGAAACAGATATGTTGTTTTCATTATGCATAAAAGGGGAATATATTCCTGCAGTAACTAAAGCTCAGTGTTTGTGTACAACTGTACATAAAATGATCGTTTGAGTTTCAGCAAACCCCATGTCCCCATCTTTATACACTATTTATCTAAACAGAATCTATATCACAAAATCCCATCAGAATCATGAAGAAACATGATAAGGAAATTACTAGCAAAAAATGTTTATTAGGCCACGGGAAGGCAGTTATTCTAACTTCTAAGATCACGTATGAAAAGAAACCCCAACTTAATGTTCTAGTCAAGACTTCAACCTTGATCTCAGGTTACCTTTTTGTAGGACTAATAAAAGGAACTAAAGAAGAGACTTTACATGAATCATTGAAATCTTGTATTGTTTAACTGAAAGAATGTTGTAACTTAGGCTGCAGTTAAAAAAATCATGCATAGCTATGAGTTCGCAAACCCAGCAATACATGGTGTGCCTATTAAATGCACAGGTAATGGACCTTAAACATGACAAATATTTCCTCATATAACACAAAAAAGAATCTAAAACTATAAGGTTAAATAAAGAAATGTGTACCTTCACCAAAGTGATACAGCATGATCTTCATCTCCAGAGTTTCCCATATGGAGCTCTTCCCCTTTATAATTGTTATCACCGTTACAACTATTGTTATCAACCTTATGGCCTGTGTCATGTAATGGTGAAACAGACGTATTGGTCTCTTCCTGCGGAGAAGATTTATTACGTGCTAAATCAATACTACAGGCTATTTCTGATAGATCTTGTAGCGTGTACTGCAATTCTTTCTGCCCTGCATGACATCCTATCAAGTCAGCTCTGACTTCTTTACTTCGTGCATCAACATTTCCATCCACTTTGACATGGTCTTCTGCTATTTTCTCTTCTTGAGATGGCATGGCATCTCCATTGAGTTTGCATGAACTTGGTAATGAGATTGTGGTAGGAGGAGGATGTATCATTTCCTGAGGATGATGCCTATCCTCCTTACAAAAACTTTGTTTATCAAAGTTGCCATCAACACTTTCCAAGCCATTATTATTTTTGATGCTTACATTCAACTGAAGCTTTACACCACTGGAGTAAGAAACGTCGTCAATCTTCTTTATTTGTTCTGTCCGCTGAGGCAAATCGCCCAAATTAATAGATCTTTTGGAAGAAGAATCTGATACATCATCTATGCCCGTTTGAGAAGCATTGTTAACCTCAACTGGGTTACAGATTACTGCATCATTTGTTGGGTGGACATCAGAGCCTGCCCACCCATAATCACTGTGTGAGGTGGTCAGTTTCCTAATGTTTTTTCCACATTATTTTGCAACTGGCAGTCCACTTGCATGACAGGAGGGTAGCATTGCTTTGGCAGGTTCTGGTCTACAATCCACTATGAAATAAAGTAGAACTTCCAAAAGAAGTGCAGAAGCTATCCTCTACTATCATGAAGCCCATAAGCACTGCCGATTTTGTTCTACATGGAAAAACAGAAGATTGTTGAGCATGCAACACTTTAGAAGAAAACATATCATGCACGGGGAATAAGGAGAGAAAAAACTAAATACCTCACAAGAATTTAACAGACTTGCATTTTAAACAGGGAAATTAGATTATACTTAAATATAACATTCTATTTAAAAAATATGATACGTGTTCCAGGACAGTAATATTTTTGTCTTTTTTAATTTCAGAAAAACGTGGTGTTTCCGAAAGTACTACGCTAGGCGAGCTGCAGGTTGGTACCTTGTGCCTGATCACTGATTAGGCAGGCTAAGTCACAAGGAAACTAAGTGCGTGAGGGTGGGGCTTAGGGCCTAGAGCCTAGGCGGGCTAAGCAGCCAACTTTTGAAGCACTGAGTTCGATTCAAGCTTAAATAAGAAACAAAGAAAGGATTTGTGCTCAGCAGTTGGCAGCACGTAATAACTAACTTGTCATATATGACAGCACTGTCACACGAATACTTAAGACAAATAACGAACTACCAGCTGGAGTCTACAATAAACTGGATCCTTTCGAATCTGACGAGTACACTAACCAACATGCCACGTCAACTGCTAGCATGCAAGTAAAGTCCGTTTAAATTACGTGCATGAAACCACAGTGTGGCATTTTTATGAGATAGCTAAAACAAAATTTCAACAGGGCCATACTGCACCTGTTAGACGCAAAACTGCAGAAAATATAGTGGCATTTTCGTACGAATACCAGGGTCATTAAATACCTGCGACATAAAACCCTAACGACCTGTTCCAATGTGTATAGTGAAATTGCCCTGGTGAAAATAGAAATCTCCTAGGTGTTCGACGTCACCGTGGATTAGGATCCATGAGGCCATTTCGGTCATAGACTGGGACCCTAGATTTGCTAGAATGCTCAACGGTCCAAATCCCAAACAAGCCGAACGTGACCGATCCTTACGAGAGGGAGTGGAAAGGGAAAATACCCTCCGTGACAACGCACAGCGAAGGAGGCGGCCTCGGCTCCCGCAGCAGGCCGCGCCCCCGGCTGCGGCGAGGGCACTCCGCGACGCCCGACGGCGAAGGCAGGTGGATGCGGCAGAGGCCGCAACAGGCACCAGAGGATTCGGCGGTGGGAGCAGGTAGCCGGGACGTAGGGTTCTGGAGAAGGGATGCGGCGGTGGCGCGTGCAGGGGAACCGCGCCGGGAGGACGGTGGTGGCGACGAAAGGGTTTGCGACGTGCGGGGAGGGAGATGGGGGAGGTGGGCGGCGTGAGCGATTCGCCCCCGGTGAAAGAAAACGGAGAACGGGAAAAGAAAAGCGGAACTCCCAGCATTCGACACCTTCGCCACCGTGGATTGGAATCACCTCACGCGTCAATTGAAGTTCAGGGTCATATTGCGAGTTATGTTGCAAGCATGTTGCGTGCAATATTTAACATCAGGGGTCCTTCTCTCCTGACACAATAGCCAAACGACTCATGTTGCGACTCGTGTTGTGTGCAACATCCAACATCAGGAGTTCTCATCCCTCCTCCTCGACACAACACTAAATATCACATGTCTGAAACATCGAAACTCAACAACCGCAACATTGAAAATTAATGTTTGCAACATCTAACATCAGGGAGGTCTTCTCCCTCCTCGACACAACAACAAACATCACATGTCTGCAATATTGAAACTCAACATTCGCAACATCGAAAATTGATGTTTGCAACATCAAAAATATGTTAAAAATGTTGATAATCATCCATCGAAAATGAGGTGCAAACTCGTCGCAATATATGTTTCATGTTGATTAAAATATTCCTCGGTGAGGAATATACACATTGAGCGACAAGAGTGCGTTATTGGAGCATGACACTGCACCGCTGAGGAGGAACGACACTTTACTCCTCGGTGGCATGAGGGCCACACGAAGCTTGTCTATGCGGTTCACCGAACCGCAAGGACGTACGGAGGAGCCTCCTGTCCGACCTCGTCGCTCGACACGATCATCCACTCCACCTCCATACACTCCGCGATATTCCAAATATGTGTTTATTATCAAGACGGAGGAGGAGAAGCTCACTCGCCTTGAGAAGAGGCTTGTGGCGAATGTCGACTTCGACAATCAAGCTCTCCAAGTGTTAGGCTTTCACACGGACATTTATTACTTGTTGGGAAACCTAGGTTGGGTACAATTTTCCAACGGAGTGTCGGTAAACACCTATAAGGAATTGGTCCTGGAAATTCTTATGACCATGACGCCAATACTTGATGAAGGAGTGACGGGTCTCTCATTCTGTTTGGAGGGAGATGAACAAGTGGTTCCCTATGAGTACAATTTTTTTTACAACACCTATGAGTACATTAGGGAGTTGCTTGGTTTTCAAAAGGAAGCCCCGGAGCAAGTAGAAGTGCATGGGAATACATTGGAAGGATTTTGGAGAATGATCGCGGGAGAAGCTAACCGGTAAAGGAATCCGGAACCCCATAATCAAGGTGTTTCACTCATGGATGTACAAAAGGATTTTGGGAAGAATTAAAGAGACGAAGATAACCGACATAGAGTTAAATTGGCTTTACTCGACTTTGATTGTTGGGCAGCCAATTGACCCCTCACACCTTATGATCAACCGGTGGTGTTGCGAAGCAATATCGGGATCCAGATATATTGGTTCGGGGTGAGAGATATTGGTTCGGGGTGTTACCTCTACATGTTGGCCATCGCATTAAGACCGGGAATTACAAGAAACCCGGAGTATCTCCTCGTCGGGACTTCTCTAGGAATTGAATATATGAAGCAAGGAAAATACATAAGTGGAGATGAGAGAGGAGGCTTCAAAGTGGTCAAAGTGAACTTACCCCTACCGGATGGAAGGCTAAGATTATTTATTGAGGGGAAAGAAGATTGGTTAGAGGAAGTACTTCTTGTGCCGGCGAAGAAAAACAAGAGAGGAAGGATTGTAGAAGAAGGATCTTCGGCAGCCGAAGAAGAAGAAGAAAGTGCTCCCAAATTATGTGCCACCATATGGAGGAATTCCGGTGCCGCCAAGGCACTACGGAGGTGTACCAATGCAAGCATGGGGGAGTGGTGCAGTCATGCCCCCACCAAATTTTGCGGTACCCAACGTAGCCTTTGTGGAGCAATATGCACACCTCCCTCAACCACAACAAAGTGTGACCATCATTGGAGGATATGTTGCAAGAAATATGCAAAATATTGCAGCCATAAAGTCCAATGCAAATCAAATGGATGAAGGGAATGCGAACATCGCTTTTGAGCTTGGCCGCCTTCACCTAGCACCATCGGAGCAATTCATAGGAGGAGCGGTGCAATCTTATTATGAGCAAGGGTACAATATTCAAGATTACCAATATCAACCACCAGCGGAAGATTAGAGAGAGGAGAAGCTTGTTTTACTTTGTTTAATTTTTCCTTTTACTTTTCTTTAATTTTCAGCTTGTGTGCGCCTATGTATGCGTAGTATTTTCAGTTTTTATTTATTTTCAGCATATGTGTTAGTTTCTATTTCATCATGAATAAAATCACCACCATGTTTTTACCTTTGACAAAGATAAAAAGTTTGTGCCATGTTGATATATGACGATAGTTGCCGCTTTGCTTATCTTTGTACTTGTTTTATGCATGATTAAGCTAATGCTCTCTTAAAATACAAATCTGATATTAATCTAAATGCTAGCTTAATCCTTTGCGTAGGTTATGATAAAGATGAGACCTATAGTTTTTCGTATGCTCTCAACTTTTAGATGGGTTAAAGATGATTTATTTTTGTTCTTAAAAGTAATGCTAACCTTGTCATTAATACCACTTGCATGTTGCTCTACATATCCAGAGCCATATATATATTTGAGTGCAACAACTTAGTACACAAGGTTTATTTTTGGGTGAGTTAATTTAGGGCTTCATTTCTCTGGCCCGAGACTAAAAAGTTGGTCATTTCGTTTTTGCGTACCTATCTTATTGCTAGCCTTTCTATCTGTGCATTGTGTATCTCCACATCGGAAATTTCACAAACCTAACCGGATATCCACCCATAAAACCCAAAATATCATATTTGTGTTTACCTCCTTGTCCACAACCTATCATTTGAGTATGGATCGTCAACTCGAGAAAGATCACAAGATGGTACCAAGATTGAAGATTTCAAGTATCACTCCAAAAGAAAAATATTTCTAGTACCTACCTTATCTCTATCACCTCTTTGCCCGAGGACGAGCAAATATCGTCTAAGCATGGGGGTAGGTACAATGCAATTTAGAGTTCAAGGGGAGTAATAAAAAAGAGAAAAAGAAAACGAAAAGAAGGAAGATTTATATATATATATGTGTATGAAAAAATATGAGTATGCATAAAAAAATAATAAAGTGAACTCCCCGATTCTCTAAGCGCATTAGGAATTTCAAAAGCTTCGAGATCAAGATCCAAACCCATCTTTCCAACCATGTGCAATCCGATAACGATGACTTCCTTTGTGCTTCGGGGTCACTCTTGGCCATTTGCACATGTCCACCTATCTCAAAGTGTGTGTATTTTTCTCTCTCCCTCCTTAAAATAACATTATTTTCTAATGACCTTTTTGACGAGTCTCGGTAAGACCATGAGAAACTTGTCTTGTTTTGATAATATCTCAATTATAATATCTTGGTAGGACTAAACTTTTCCCAAAAAGCTCCATATAAAGCCTACCACATATATATGTTTTCAGACGGAAAGGAGTAGAACAAATAGGCTTGAGAGACAAGATGAGATGTGAGTTCATGAGCAAGATGCAAGGTGGTTTAAATTTTTGAACTTGGTTTAGCTCTTTTTCATCTCATTCTTTATTTCAAAATTTCTGAGATCCATTTGAATTTTGGGAGCATGTTTAATACTTGTGGGAAGAGCTTAATTAATATCCACCTTCCGTAGGGATGAAGGCTACACTATGGAACTCTAACAAACTAATTTGTGGAGAGCATTATGTTTTCTCATGTATGATCAAGTGCAGGGTTTGAGCAATGAAGGGCAACACTGATATCCATCGAAGGCTTACTCGAGGACGAGCAAGGTTTAAGCATGGGGGGAGATGTTGACGGTGAATTTCCTTCAACCTAGCCATGAGTTTACCTTCGGTGTTGACATCAATTTAATATCTTATCCATTGGTACTAACCCCTTGATATAACAAGTTCGCTCGTGCATGTCGGTTTTGGAGTTTAATGTTTATGCAGGATTTTAGCGCTAAATGCAAGATTTCCGGGTAAAGTTCATCAAGCACCTCGTGAGAAGACCATGAAGCCCGACACAAGTCAAGCAATGAAGTGAACATGACTCCAAGGAGCCCAAGGACTAACCCGTGAAGTTAGAAAACTCTGAGGACCTGGACAGAAAATGTTGAAGCTTGCACGATAAGGAGCCCTATCCAAACCGCGGAGACACTGACGCCAAGGGCCCACATGCAGAAGGAAGAACGTTCCAGAAGACACGAGAAGCTTGCACGACAAAGGAAGCCGCGAAGTGGGCCGAAGCGGGCCCAGGCCGGCCGACCCAACCCATTTCGGGCATCATTCGCCGCCCCTTTTGACCTAGACGATCCACAGACTATTTATAGTCCCCCTGCCAAGAGCCACGAAAGGATTAATTCGCCATTCGCCGCCGAGGAGCAGAGAAGAGAGGGACACCATTCCAGAGAGGAGTGTCGAGCTAGTTGTCTAGGGTTTCCCTAGCCGGTATGGGAACCTTGCAAGGAAGACCACGTCGGAGTTCCAGGAGCTAGGAGCAAGATCAAGGTAGGATCCCGGTGGTGATCTTGTCCATGTATCATTCATGATGTTGAATTGTCAAATTGCAATCCGATTCTTAGCGATCAAGTGTTTTCTCTACGACTTTGTCTTCGTTTTTTTTTCTCACTTCACGATCTATTATCGAGATAGATCATATAGGGTGTTCTTGTAGCCGTGGTTGCTAGAGGTGCATGCCTGACCTACCAAGCGATTTCATCTTGTCCTTTAGACTCGCCCTAGTGTTGGTATTTCTTAAGTCACTGCTAACGGCGTCTTGATAGTGTGAGCGTAAGATCCACCAGGGTACACCTATGAGTACGAACGAGTCCGCAAGTGCACGGATATACCGCTGTAGCACTTCACCTAAGGAGTATTCTAAAGGGTATCAAATCCAAGGAACGACGAGCGCTACCTCCTAGCCTAGCTGCGGTCCAAGGACACCACTCTATAGGATGAGATGGGAGATGGAAAGGATCCGGCCGATAGCGTACAAAGTTAAGAATGATCTTTCTAGTAGAAACTCTCATTTCGGGCACCAGTTCCCTCCTGGATATGACAGGTCGGTTCTGGCCGAAAACTCTACGCCGTATCTGAACGTGGGGGAGTACAGATGGTCCAACGGCTGTCACCACCGCGGCCTACTCCTAACTAACCGTGGGATACGGGGTAAACGAAGGATAACCCGCAGTCTAGACACCACGCCTACACTGCCGATCACTACTATAGCACGGCTACGTCTGAGCTCCCGCTAGCAACGCTATAGCACTCCATATAAATACGAAGCGACAAACCCATGAGGGAGAGACTAGAACTCACTCAGGTATTAGCTATATCATGCAAGGATCACGGAGGGACTTTGGTCTAAATAGAACAAACGGAGCACCCATTTTACTCTAGTTAGACTAACATGCATACAAATAGAATTAGCAACTTACGAAATACACCAGAACATCAGAGGGTTGGGTTCATGAAGAACACAAGCCTCTAAATCAAGAACAGATGAAGAACACAAGAACTATTCAATAATGCAAGAACCCACTTTAGTCTAAACAGAGAATGTCGGAATACTCAATTTAGTCTAAATGAAGAACAAAGGCACCCGTAGAGGTTCGTTCTTAGGGAAAGATGCCAACACACCATGGCATGTCCCCAAGTCACCCCTCACCTTCCTTCTAATCTCTACCTAGCACCTACTCACACCTACACATAGAGAGGAGAGACTCCTCTCCAAGAGAGAAAATGAGAGAAGGAGGAGGAATGTGTTGTGTCTCTGTTCTAGCTCCCTCCACATCTATTTATAGTGCCAAGACAGCTTCGTGAGAACAGCTTGGGCACCTGGGAATGGCTTGAGGATTCACTTAGGAAGCACCACGTGGAAGCAGATGGCGAACCGTGGCAAGGTCGGTTCGACCGATCCAAGGGGTCGGCCGACCTGGGCTCACCACGTCTCGCGCTATGCTTTCTCCCAGTGACTGATATGTGGTCCTTTATGACGGTTCCAGGTGCCCACGCGGTTTGGAGGCGGTTTGCTCGGGTTGTGGGCCCTTGAATCCTTGTGTTGAACACGTGGCAGCATCTGATTCGTCGGGAAGTGCTTCTCTTGGATTGATGAGGTGTCATGGACACATGGCATCCTGTGTGCCAACACGTCTCCACGTGGCCTGGTGCGGGTCCCACCGGGCCCACATGATGTCCTGTGCATATCTCTCTCATCCGGGCTCCGATGTATGCAAATGATATATCCATTTCGATCGTCTCGACGAGCCTGTTGCAATGGTGCAGACCAATATGGCATTTCAGGTTGTTTATGATGATGCTGTATCTATGCCTTTGGTTTACTTGCTCTCAATTGCATCTTTCCATGTGCATTTCGATGTGTCCTGCAACAAAAGATAGAAACACCAACACTTGTGGAGATTGTCAGTATAAACCCCTATTCTAGTGTTGATGATCACTTTCCATTTATTTTATGTAGGAATTGACGGCCTAAAAGTGGTACTTAACAGCCATCAACACCTAGGCTAACCCGCACGAATAGTGGCGCATCGTGACAGGACAAAGGTTCCAAAAGGCGGGCGTCTTCGGAGTTGGAACGGAAGCCGCGATTTAAAGAGGATTTTTATGAGATTCAATTTGCTTTGTTCATCTTTGCTTGGAACTTCAACACGAGCTTGATCCAATCTCTCTAGATTAGTTTTACCTACCCCTCTCTATCTCTTGCTACCTCCGGTTTTCCTTAGATTAGGGTTTAGGGCGAGTGACGAGGAAGGAGAGGAAGAGGGAGAGGGAACTGGGACTTGCCGCCCCCGCCTCCAAATTCCCCACTCCTCCGCCACCTCCACTACCCACCCCTCGCTCCGCTCTGCCCCCCCGATCCTGGCGACGCCAAGCAACCCCACCCCTCATGCCGGTCCTATAACCCTACCCACCCAATCCGTCCGATTCCCAGCTACCAACTTCGCGTCGGGAGCCTCAGAGCAGGGGATAGGCGGAGGATCGGATCGGCCGCTGGAGGAGCACTAGGAGATGTAGGGATGGCAGCGGGTGGGAAACCCGCTGGGGGGTAGCACCCGCCACCCGCCCCCATCAGGGTATAATCACCCGCCACCCGCCCCCACCACCCGTCTCGGGTCAGGAATTACCCCACACCCGCCACCCGCGTGGGTAACGGGTACCCGATGGGTGACCCACCACCCACTTCACCATCATAAACAAGCAATATATTCACTGCTAATCTACCATCAATTCATCATTCAAGCCACAAACACTAACGGATAAACAAGTTCATACCACAAACATCTAACAAGTTCATGCTAGCCACTTAGCCAGCCAGCCATCAACCATTCAACAAAATACAGGTTCATCAAAAGGGAGTCTCCAATGCCAGCATTACAAGTTCAACAGATAATCAGTTCACAATACTAAATTTGATAGAATTGCAAGCTGTCAGGTTGACTTGGAGCTCATGATGCCATCCTTCACTTCTTCAAGGGCCATCATGTCAAAGTAGAAGTTGCTGCATCCCTTCCTGTATCTCTTGCAGACAGCTCCAAAAAGTCTCAGGCTTGTCAACATTGGTAGAATCTGAAAATACATTTACAACAATTGTTAGAAAACAAGATCAGAAAATGTAAAATGAAATGTATAAAAAGAATATATACCTATATACTTGCGCCGCATCCAATCTTGTGAACACGTAAGTGCCTCCAAGATTTCCGGAGTAAGTCGGCTACGGTGCTCACTAAGAACCCTCCCACTAGTGCTAAAAGCAGATTCTGATGCAACTGTACTGACTGGAATAGCAAAAATGTCACGAGCTATCTTAGCCAATGTAGGATACCTTGTCCCAGAAACCTTCCACCAATCTAGAATCTTGAAGTTATCAGCCTCTATTGGAACATACTCGTCATCCAAGTACCTGTCAAGCTCAGTTCTGAATCTGGCTGTCATAGGCCTTCTACTTGCAACACGAGCACTAATAGAAGACAGGAAGCCTGAATTGGCAAGTGAAGGACTTGAAGATTCAGTGTTATCTTCATCATCCTCCAATTGGTACTCCTTCATCAGATCACAAAGAGAGATTTTAACCTCTTCGACTTTCTCCCAACATTCTTCAGATGTATGACCATACAAGCACTCAAAGAACCCAAGGAGATACTCAGTTTTGAATCGGGGGTCAAGAACTGTGGCTATTCCCATTGGCCCTTGAATATCCTTCCAATATTTGTCAAACTTCTCTATCATTTTAGTGGACATTTCTTCTATAATAGGAATTCCACATGCAGCCCATTGCTTAATTTTTGTTCTAGCCTCACAAATCTTAAAGAGATGAACATTGGCAGTCACATAATTTGTTCTAGAAAATAGAACAGTGATATCATCAAACATTTTGAGCCTCCCTACCACCTCTCTAGCAAAATCCCATTCTTCCTTACTAGGGGCACAAACAAACAACTTCTCTACACGTGCTGCTCGGTTAAATGCTGGCTCATAAGGTAAAGCAACATTAAGCATCTTGTATGTAGAATTCCACCTAGTTTTGCAATCCAAGCCTAACTTGTTATCAGGAGAAACTTTGACATACTTAGCAATCTCTTCAAATTTTTCTACTCTTTTAGGTGTGGCTGTCCAAATGGCTACACTTTCACGAATCTTTGCAATTGCAGATTGTATCACATCTAAACCATCCTTCACGATCAAATTCAGAATATGTGCACAACAACGCATGTGCAGAAGTTTACCCTCTAACAGCAGTTTACCTTTGCCAATCTTCCTCACAAGTTCTGGAATCAGAGCATCATTTGTGCTGCAGTTGTCCAAAGTCACAGTGGTGATCTTCTCATCAATGTTCCATTCAACCAAAGCTTCATATAACACCTTAGAAATAACCTCAGCAGTGTGTGGGGCAGGCACATATATGAACCTGTATACATCTGAAAATGCAGAAATTAAAAACTAAAATGCAACAAGAAATTGATAACACAAATGAGAATGCATTGGCAACAATAATGGGTTTTTTAATTACCTCATGATAATGTTCCTAAGTGTCCAAGAGTCATCAATGAAATGCGCTGTTACAGCCATGTAACCTCTTTTTTGATTCTCAGAGGTCCACATATCTGTGGTTACAGACACTCTAGACTTGGTTGCAGACATGTACTGCAATGCCTTCTTCTTTTCTTCCTTGTATGCATCCATAATGTCTTTCCTGAAATTGGATTATCAATCAAAGTTATTAGACATCACATAAAAAATACGAAGCATCATAGTTCGATAATGCAACATTCCCATCTCACCTAATTGTGTTCCTTGTCACCAACTTGAATAGGGGCTGAAGTGCATTGACAAACCTTCGAAAGCCGGTATGGTCAACCATAGATAAAGGATACTCATGGAGTATTATCATGTTAGCAAGCTCTCTTCTAGCTACATCTGGATCAAATGTGTAATTCTCCACAGCTAGATGTCCTGACTCCTTGGCAGCAAACCGAAGAGAAGGCTGTGTCATATTCTTGGCAGCAAACTTGGACTTACGGTATGGGCAGCCCTTCAAATGATCATGAAGGTGTTTAGTTCCACTCTTGGATTTTGCTGAAAGCTTCTTGCCACAGTACATGCATTGTGCCTTCACCTCGCCCAACATTTTCACTCTCTTAAACTCATTCCAAACAACAGAAGTCAGCTTCCTTTTTGAACCCACAGCCTTGTCTTCTTCCTCTGGGTCATCATCTTCTATCTCGATCGGCTCTGAATCATTGACAGATTCAGGTTCTGTAGCTGCAGAACTTGGAGACTGCGGCAAGCTGCTACTCCCACTGCCCAAGCTTGCATCTGGTGCCGTTTTTCTACAAATCACAAATGGAAAACAATTGTAATTTGTAAGCACATTGCTACTGGTACAAATAAAATTCAGGAATAATTAAGAAAAATGGACATCACGGTAGCCAAACAGATTAAAGTATCTTACATAAATAAAAGAACAGAGAGACGTAGTTACGGAAATGGTTACTATACTGCCTACCGCCTACAGATTCACCAAACCGACAAACATCTGAAGACATTAATTTTTCTACAAGTGCTAAATGACCTAGCAGCTCGGCAATTCAAGTATCAAGTAAAAAAATAATGAAAGAAAAAATAGGGTTCAGACACAGGCACCAAGATCAAACCCCTTGGATCTCAACAATTGAAGCGCAGAGGAGGAAGGAGTTGCAGGTGCTCCTTCAATGGCGAGATGGCTTCGTGGCTTCACGGCACGTGATACCTGCACAGTTTTGCGGCTCAAGCAAAGGGCGGCCGATGCTTTAGCCTTAGCAGTAGCACTAGCTTTTGCGACAGCGGCAGCGGTGGCGTCCCTTCGCGAGGTCATCAGGACGGGTTAGTTCAACTTCAATCGAATCGTGCTCAACCAAATCACGGAGACAAAACATACAGGTCGAGGAAGCATCGCAAATTCACGAAAGGTTTCAGCAAAACAGGGATTAAAAAATCTCACCGCGCGCGAGATGAAGTGGGAGCCTCTGGTGAGGAGCTACCAGCCCCGACCTGGATCTGCAGCGCCGGGGGTGGTGAGCTTGGAGCCGGCGACGAGCTCCCATCCGCCGCCGCGCCAGTGACAGCCCCGGTTTGTTCTCCTGCGTGCGCAGCGTGCTCCATGGCAATGGGTGAGAGGGAGTGAGGGACGGCGCCCTGGAGGCCTGGGCGCCCGGCCAAGGTGCGGCGCGGCCGCGCGCGCGGGGAGCGGCGACGGATTGGCGCGGGGGAGCGCGCGCGGGCGCGGGCGCGGCGAGCTTGCGGCGCGGGGAGCGGCGACGGATTGGCGCGGGGGAGCCGCGCGGGGGTGCGGGCGCGGCGAGCTTGCGGCGCGGGGGAGCCGCGCGGGCGCGGGCGCGGCGGCCCCTAGCGGCGCGACAGCGAGTCGGAAGAACGAAGAAGGGGATTTTTCTCGATCTGAACTAGGGGGTCGGGGGCTCGGGGCGTCGGCTTGCGGCGGCTGTGGAGGCCTGAGGGGGGAGGTGGAATGCGGATGGGTTTAGGGTTTCGCTGCGATTATATACATGTTCACATTAGGGTTTACATCAATGGGCGGACCTACATGTCATCCTCTAATCGGGGGACCCACCGGGTAACGGGTATGGGGAACCTGAGAACGCACCCGCACCCGCTTCACCCGATGGGTGAGGAAATTGCCCATTTAGGGACCCGTGGGGGGAGAAATTGCCCACACCCGCACCCTAATAGGGTTTTTACCCGCGGGTTAACGGGTCGCGGGTCCCCGCTGCCATCCCTAAGGAGATGGCCTCCGTGTAGGATGCAGCTGGACTCCGCCGGTCGCCGCTTATCTACTGCTGCTGAAGTTCTGATGCTTCGGCCGCCGCGATCCTGATACGAGGGAGTATAGGCGGAGTGGGTTGGGTGGCTGGTTGATCTCCGTGAGCACCGGCGCCTGCGCGCTGGGAGCTGAGGAGGTGGTTGTAGGAGGCGTATGGAGAAGCCTCTGAGGGAGGGGGCCACCCCGGGGCCGTCGTGGGTGCTGAGCGAGTCCACGGCTTTCCGGTTGTATTCTACAGTGGTGGGGGAGTGGGCAGAGGCGTCGCCGTCCGCTCCGGGGAATGGGGTTTCCGCCCGCTCAAGCAACCTCCGCGCCGTCAGGAAGAGGCCGGTACGTTTCCTTCACCTTCCCCTCTCATGCGGCTACCCAGAGATGCTGTAAGGAATCAGATGCTCGTAGTCTAAGAGGGGGAGGGGGTGAATTTGGAAACCTTGAAAACTTTAACCTATGGCTTCACTATTTTTACACAAAGATAAACTAGAACATACTATCTAGATGTGCAACTAAGGTTGTTCTAGTGTGAAACTCCCATCCCAAAACAAGGTTTGCAACCTATAGCCAATCCTAGCATGATACTACTCTAGGAAAGTAAAGGCAAGCAAAGATTGCAAGAGAGTAAATGCGGAAACGTAAAGAGGGATGAGAGGAAGCAAACTCTTGACACACGATTTATCCCGTGGTATCGGTAGGCACTAAGCCACCCCTAGTCCACGTTGTTGAAGCACTCACACAAGAGTATTGCTTCCCGGTCACCAAGTCTCTTCCAAGAGCACCACTTGACTCGCCACAAAGGCTAGCCACTTAGGCACTTGCCAAGCTCCCTTGGTCACCTTGATGCCGCCTCCACTAAGGAGCTTCTCCACCAAGGAAGGGGGTCTCCACGTCCCCCGCACAAAGTGTCCTCGCCGCTCCACACCAAGTCGGAGGGTCGATGATGATTACCGGTGAGCCACTTAGGCCCCAAGGCTTCCGGCGAACCTTGTACACCTTGATTCACTCAAGAATCACCTCACAAGGTTGGCACAACCTTACACTCACTCAGCTCTAAGCTAAGCATAGCACTAAGCACATACACTAAGCATATGCAAGTCTATGGATGAGCAATTAAGCACTTGGATGGATTCGATATGATCTTCTAGGTGTCTTGCACTCTTCTGCACTTCCACATAATCCAACAACCTCAAATGGTTGAGTGGAGGGGGTATAAATAGCCCAAGGCATCCAAAGAGCCGTTGGTTAACGACCACTGAAAAAAGGTAGCGTCAGATGAACTGATGATATCCTTTTCAGGGCGTCGGTTCATCCAGTGCCCCTCCCACATCACTTAGCCGTTGAGGTTCTCTGACAGAACTACTCTGACGCTATGCTCCGACGCACCGTCGGATCATCCGGTGCTGAAGACCCCGCGGCCAGATCCTTATTGTTAGCTTCCACGTGGCTATCGGATGAACCGCTGCTGACCCGTCAGTTCATCTGGTGCTACTGTGTTGATCTTGGCACGTCTCTGTCTTGTTTAAACTTGACCACCGGATAGACCGACGGTTCCCTCCAATGGACCGTCGGTTCATCCAACGCTGCTGTCTTCGCGGCTTCTCTTCTCCAATTCATCCGATGCAACTAGGAAAGGGACCATCGGTTCATCCGACGTTGCCAGTTGAGTTTGGCCTTCTATGCAGTGTACCAAGCACTTCGACGCTATGCACCGATGATACCGTCGGTTCATCCGACGGTGTCAATTTCCTTCCTTTTCTTCCACGGTTTTGAACCGATGGTGTTTTTGGCATGTGGTGTTTTTGCATCCTTGGGACCTAAAAATGTCTACAAAGATATGCTAAACAATATGGTTAGTCCCATTGATCATGTTGTCATGAATCACCAAAATCATACTCGAACTAATGGCATATGAGGCCATGTTCGCTACAGATGCTTGCTTCCTGGTGCTGTTCTACGAACTCGCCATGCTGAATTGTTAGTTAGATCAAGCAATTGGCAATTGTTGATGCAATTGGGACGTAATTATACAGTAGTAAGTTAAAAGTTGAAACTCCTATGCTTGAATTATTGAAACCATCATAGTTGCTACACCTGCTGCTATTTTTCCTGTTGCTTGCACGTATCGAGCAACTATGGTTTGACCAAGTGGGATAGTGGATTCACTCGCATTGTCTTTTGATTCTTAATTTTGTGAGGTGCAAACCTTTTGCTTGTTTCATATTGCTAACCATACATTTTGTATGCATCTTGAACAAATTTCATTTGCATGTTAAGTATAAGCTTCATGTTCTGACACGCTGTTCTAGCCTTGTAGTCACTAGTACTAGTTTTCATTTAACACTAGCACAACAAGAACATACTTACTATAATTGATCATAAGTGAACTGGTGATAACTTAGATCATGCCAGGATACTTGTCACTAAGTCAAAATATCTTTCTCTAGGATCATATGGGTATTTAGAGGACACAATTCTACAAGGACATCCTTCAAGTGTGTTGCCACTCTCCATTAGTAGCGAATAACGAGTGATTTGATCCATCCCATTTCTTACAATTGTTCTTGTATATAATATGCAGTTACGCACCTCTTGTCCATACATTTGTGATGCTTTACTCTAAACTACAACTGTTTATTCATGCAGTTTGTTGCAAGATTAACCACAAACATCGTCCACACTTTTGAAAAATGCAATCTTGAGTTTAAGTACTCAGAGTCACTAAACCCCAAGCGCTTTCTCACCAATCCTGCAGTTCCCATTCACAATGATGGTCTTGACAATGCAAATTCTGATCTCATCTTGTATGTCAACCTAGGTCTGTTTAATAGAAAGTCAAACCGGAGGTTAGTTTTTTCTCTTATGTTTTTGTTGGGGAGTCCGAAAATCGGATGGGATCCCCGAACACAGATGGAAAGAGATTCACGAACAGGCACACGAAAGGACACAAGAACAAGGAGACAAGGAATTTCCGAAAGCCTGACTTCACCTCCAAAGTTGTTAACCCCTTTACACGTGCCCTCGAACCCCCTTTTATAGGGAGACGAAGGGACTTTGATATTCTGAGATTGCCCTCGGATCTAAAGAATATTCCAAGTGTGAACATGTACATGACTGTCGTTTACATCCCGTAATTTGCGGAGCCTGACTTCGGATATTCACAAGCTTGCCATCCTTTCACACCTCGAACTCGAACTTTTGGTGTCATACCTTTGACTTGGCCCACTTTTGGCGTAGCTTCCATTCACGAGATTCCCCAAGAGCTTGAAGTCTAGCTTCGGAAGCTCGAAATCATCTTCGAAGACTAATTTCCCGAACTACGATCCTTCACCGAAGTTTCACCTTTCCCTGAAATTTCATAAAAACACCGAAGGCCGACCACCCTTCGGAGCACTTTACTTCCGAGGGTCATTAGTCAGGAAATCGATAAACCTTGTACTACACAAACTTAAGTTTGTGGAAACCATAACAGCACCTTCGGAATTCATGAAACAGCGAATATCTTCCCTCTCATACCGCGGGATTCTTGAGAACAACGATATCTCTGAAGTTCCGAGAGTGATGGTTTTAATCCAATTCCCCAACACTAGCCCCTCGAGGAAGCGGGTTGACTCTGATGATCCAATTCCACGAAGAACCCTCAGAATTGTGGTAAAAAATGTCACCCTCGGAACGTCAGAGGATACACGCGTCGGCTTCCTAGACTTGCAACAGCTATATCGAGACACTTTCTTAGAACTGCCCTGCCCCTCCCTATAGATAGAGGATTTGGGCGGTAACTTTATTTTATCGTTCGCCGTTCTGTTGACCTATTGAAATTTCGGAAGTTTCGCACTTTAAGATTCGTGCTTTGAAGTTTTTGTTCTTCTTTGGTGCTAGATCTTTGAAGGTAATTTCTTCTTGCTTTTTTGCTTCCTTTCTCATTCTGTTTGTTTCTTCCAAAGTTTGGTCCTCCGTGTCTGAAGTTTTTGAGTATCTTTTTTCTTATGAAAGTGGCTCGCACAAAGAGCACTGCTCGCCCCATGACTTCTGAAGAACTGGTAGCAGCAGGTATTCCGCCTGAGGCTGAGGGGACATCAGCGATGGCCACTAGTTCTGCAACCGAGGCTACTAAGGCTACAAAGACACATGAAGAGGGCCAAATTGTGTCAGGGGAAGGCGAGGATATTTCAAATGTGGATGCCAGTGTTGACGAACTCGTTTCTCCTAAAGATTTCTACCCTCCCACTCTGGTTTTTGGTAAATTTTTGGTTACTCAAGAATCCATCAAGGAATTCGAAGCTGCCGGTTTCTTTCCTTCAGGCGATGGTCGCGCCCCTACGGACGAAGAGATCCCTGCTCCTGAACCGAATGAAATTGTTGTTTTCAAGGATTTCTTCACTGCTGGACTGAGATTTCCCTGTGACAACCATCTTCCTTCTCTTCTTGATAGGTTTTCTGTGAAGATGCACCAGCTTACGCCCAACTCTTTCATCGAGCTTTCGAAGTTTTTTGGATCATGAGAACTTTTAACTGCGTGATCTCGGCTGACGTTTTTGCTCGGCTTTTCGAACTTCACATTAAGAGGAAGGCTATTAAGCTAGATGATGACAAGTTGTACGAAGCTCATTACGGATGTTGTACTTTCAACACTCATCACAAGAATGCGAGTCAGAAAATTGAGCGCATTCAGCTTGCCCCTTGCATTAATAACAAGTGGCCTGATGATTGGCTTCAACACTGGTTTTATGTGAAAGTTGACATGGCGGAAGTCTTGGGTCGAACAAGTGCCTTCTACCCGTTCTACTATCCAATGGGTCCGATGAACGCCATCTGCACTGCGACATTCGACCGGAAGACCCCTGGCTTCATGATTGCTGAAAACAGATTCGGTTTTGCTTGTCGCATTCTTGGAGGACGCGACGTCCTTGAAGAGTTTGTCGCCGCTCGGATATGGCCTATTACTCATGGTTGGGGGCCAAAAGAAATTGTTGAACTTTTCGTAGACTGGGCTCACAGCAAGGTTCATTTTCCAAGATTTGGTCTTTGTCTTCGTGAAGATCAGACTTTGGAAGATTTCATCTCCGAGGTTGAGGCTAAAGTTTGCGAGCTTGTCGGGGAGTTCACTCTTAACGAGTATAAGGCCTACAAGCATATCGTGAAACATAAGAAGAGAGTGAATCGAGTTTTCTCTGAACTTGGTGCTGATCTGGCCCTTCGCTCGAGGCCGCCTGGCCCTGATAAGAAAATGCAACCTCCTGGGGCAACTGGTTCCATTGCTATCGGCGCTCCTTCTAAGTCTCGGAAGAGGAAATCTTCGAAGAAAGGAAAATCTG
Organism: Cenchrus americanus; assembly: GCA_947561735.1. Classification (NCBI taxonomy): domain Eukaryota; kingdom Viridiplantae; phylum Streptophyta; class Magnoliopsida; order Poales; family Poaceae; genus Cenchrus; species Cenchrus americanus. The sequence continues at coordinate 21,284,028 of OX387241.1, read as the reverse complement.
AGAAACCCTCCAAGGCCACCCCTGCAGTCCAGCCGTCAAAGACAAAGGCTTTGTAGTCTAGCAAGAAAAAGCGGAAAGCTTCAGAAAGTGTTTCCGATGCTGAGCTTGTAGCTGCCATCAGTTTGGCTGATATGGGCAAGAAAAGAGCTAAGAGAGCTGTGAAGAAAGTCTCCGTGATTCAATGCGTAGCTCCTGCTTTTTCTAACGACGAAGCCGAAGATGAACCTCGTCGCTCAGGTTATTTTCCTTGTTTTTGCTACATGTTGAGGTTGGGGCTCCATTCTGTTTGCTCTCCTAGCTCGGAAAATGAATTCGTGGATGTTGAAACCTTTTCAGATGCATTACCCGAAGCTCGTATCATCTGTGAAGATCCTGTTACCGTTGATTCTTCTGAAGCTGAGGCTGCCAAAACTCTCACTGCTATTGGCGAAGTATCGTAGAGATTTATTGAAGAGTTGGAGCATACTGTGGATCGGAGTGGCGGATCTCTTGAAGATCCTTCCTTAATTGGGAATCGCGAGGACATCCCTGAAAATCAGGATCCTGCCCCTGACGTTGTCGCGTACAACACAAGTTTTGGTACATCTTTCAGGGGTGAACTTTTGAGTGTTGAGTGTCTGGTGATTGATAAGAATGGTGGTGTTCATAGTTTTTCTGTGTTATGGCGGTCTCCTAAGTTTATAACTGAACAAACGAGTGAAACAGGAGGGGATGCTCCGAAGGAGATGCCTCTTCTTACTGAAAAGGCGGTTATTGTTCCTGAGGGGCGCGCTTCTTCTTCCTGTCAGAAATCCACGGGAATTGCTGAAACCGCTGGCGACAAGTCTTTAGATATCTTTGATTCAGAAGGTTTGCCCTTCGTCTTCTACTTTCGTTTTGTTTCTTTCCGCGTAAACTTATTGTGACTTCACTTTCTTTTTCAGCCTTCGAATCATCTGTCCGGAATCTTTCTGCTTCCGAACTCTCCAAGCTCAACGCTATTCTTGGTCTAAAGACAGCTGTTGCTGGCAAACTGCTATCGGAGAAGTTTAAAGAAAATGAGCAACATGCTTCTGATCTCGGCAGAGAAGTTCATGATTTGAAGCAAGACTTGGAGAGAGTTCAGTCTTCGAGTCGGGATCTGGCAGCTCAGGTTAAAGAACTAACCGAAGCTTTGAAGTCTTCCCAAAATGAGAAGAAGCTTGTGGATGCTGCTCACCATAATTTGAAGAAAGAACATGATAAGCTTAAAGAAGCTCAGAGCAATGATGTCCAGATCCTCGAAGAACTCCGTAAATCGGTTGATGAAGGGACCGCAGCTATTACACAGCTTCGTGGGACAAACGCGAACCTTCTCAAGCAAAATTCCAATCTTGTTGGCCAGGTCAGTGTTAGGGACACGAGGATCCTTGAACTTGAAAAAATGGTTGACGAAAGGGATGACACACTGAACAGAGGGGCCGAGGGAATAAAAAGACATTTTCGGCTCTTGTTCGAAAAATATGGCGAAGCTCTGGGTCAGTTTGGTGCTCGTGCACAGCCTTTTCCCTGAATCTTATGGTGCAGAGGAAGTGATGGGATGGATGCTATCGGAATTCGAGGCTCTTCCTGAAGTTCTATCCAACGCCAGCGATTTCGCCGCTTCCTTTAGTGTGGAGAGTTTATTGAAGCTTCTAGAGAACTGCGATTGTATAGACTTTGAGAAGTTTAAAAATGCTCTATAGAAGTTTCCCGATGCTGGCAGCACTTCTCTTATCCGGAGTCACAAAGATGTTCGGGCTGTGGAGATAAAATTCATGAAAGAGTTCTGGGTTGCCAGCGGCAAGGAATTTGCGAAGAAGATCGCTCGTGAAAAACTTGAAGAAGTAACCATTTCTTTGAACTCTAAACCCTTTTCACTTTTTTTGCTCTGTGGTGACTTCGCATGCTGAATTCTCTCTTTAATTGCTTTTCGTCGTTCATCTTTTTTTAGTTGATAAGGAAAGAAACAAGTGAAGAGATTCGTGATGCTCTTGAGACGAGTTCTGAATCCGACGGTCAAGTTGGTGAAAGTGATGAAGTTGAAGATGATTCAAGAAGTGGCAGCAGCAGCAGCGGCGATGGAGACAACGACGAAGAGGATGGAAGCTCTGAATAGCGCACTAGTTCTCCGAAGGTCGATGTTGTTGGATGAGACAGATCTTGTCCGAACCATTGCTTTTGACGTTCATAAGTTGTGAACTTGTATATTCATGGGTTGCTACCCTCTCTGAACTTTTGTCTTGTAAACTTTAACCTGCGCAGGTCCTGCAAGGTGGGCCTGTGCAGGACATCATACCTTTGCGCATTCATCGCCAGCCAGATAGTTAGTGGTGAAGCTTGGCGCTTGTATAAAGAAGCTCATCTTGAATGCAAGTTCTCCGATTTTTTGCTTTATTGTTGTCAATATTTCTCGATGCGTAGCTTTCAGTTGAGTTGGTTTTTTCTTTACCGTGATGGTTATGCCCTTGCAACTGAAGCTTCAAGTTCGCGCCCTTTTGTGAAGACGGAACCCCCAAGCCCCATAAGCGACGACTGTAGCTTTGCTTATGCTAGCAATGTTGCAGAAAACAGTGGCCGTAATCCGGGTCGTATTATCGAACTACCTTTCTGAACTTTTAGCTCTTCGAAGCTGTGTATTGTATTTCTGTGAAATTTCGTATGAAAATAAGGCAATAAACTCGTTTTTTAAGAAATAACGTCACCCTTCCCACCTTGTCGTTTTTATTCGAAATTCCATACATGTCTCCTTTCACGAACTTTGGTTTTCTCTTAAAGCGAAAAGCTTGTACCTCGAGAGTATAAGTTGGCAAAACTTGCTTCGCGAGTTTTGTGGACTTATGCCTACACAACGGACTTGCTCAGGTTGATATCGCAACCTTCAGTTGCTTCAACCAGTTTTGTGCACTTGTCATTCTTTCGGGGGCAGCTGAGCCCCTTAGCCTAGAAAATAACATTTTTGGCTAGACAATTTTCCTGAGTGGACATTACTTCATAAATTTATTCGAGGATATTCATTGCTAAAATTCTTAAGTTTCTCATTCTTACGACTGAGAGAAATTTGGACCAGAAATTACTTCATACTTTTCTTCGCAAAAATCTCATGTCAAAAACGTTTGAACTTTCGGGGCCACAACCTGCTGTTGTCTCCGGCCTTTGGTAGGATGTCCCTTTACTCTGGGATCTAGGCCACAACTTGTTGTCGTCTCAGGCCTTTTCGTAGGATATACCTTTACGCTGGGATCTAGGCCACAACTTGTTGTTGTCTCAGGCCTTTTCATAGGATATCCCCACGGTGGGCGCCAATGTTGGGGAGTCCGAAAATCAGATGGGATCCCCGAACACAGATGGAAAGAGATTCACGAACAGGCACACGAAAGGACACAAGAACAAGGAGACAAGGAATTTCTGAAAGCCTGACTTCACCTCAAAAGTTGTGAACCCCTTTACACGTGCCCTCGGACCCCCTTTTATAGGGAGACGAAGCGACTTTTACATTCTGAGATTTCCCTCGAATCTAAAGAATATTCCAAGTGTGAACATGTACATGACTGTCTTTTACATCCCGTAGTTTGCGGAGCCGGACTTCGGATATTCACAAGCTTGCCATCCTTTCACACCTCGAACCCGGATTTTTGGTGTCATACTTTTGACTTGGCCCACTTCTGACGTAGCTTCCATTCACGAGATTCCCCAAGAGCTTGAACTCTAGCTTCGGAAGCTCGAAATCATCTTCGAAGACTAATTTCCCGAACTACGATCCTTCACCGAAGTTTCACCTTTCCCTGAAATGTCATAAAAACACCGAAGGCCGACCGCCCTTCGGAGCACTTTACTTCCAAGGGTCATTAGAGTGTCAGGAAATTGATAAACCTTGTACTACACGAACTTGAGTTTGTGGAAACCATAACAGCACCTTCGGAATTCATGAAACAGTGAATATCTTCCCTCTCATACCGCGGGATTCTTGAGAACAATGATATCTCCGAAGTTCTGAGGGTGATGGTTTTAATCCAATTCACCAACAGTTTTTTTACAAATTACGGCCCAACTCTAACAAACAACCTTTCAAGGCTTGTCTAATAATTCTAAAATATTGTATTAAAATCAAATTCAAAATTTATCTGGTAAAAATGTACATAAAATTACAAAAAAAAAGAAATAATATCCTTTCAATATGTAAGTCCACATATTAATAGACCAAGAAGTCGTTAAGTTTGAGTGAAACTTTATGGCAAATGAACACGCATGCATCCATTATATTGTACAACCACCTAATCTCTTTCACATCATTGAAGTAAGGGTAGTTATATTGTGAAATGGAAACTCCTGACTCCTGAGTAGACTGCATTTAGATTGTTCTTTTGATAAGTGGGGCTTATATGTTAAATCTTCACTGCTGCACTACTATTTGACATTTTTCATTTCAGAGTACAGGGTTTTAAAATTATGAACATCATTAAACTAGGCTAAAATTGTTGACATTTCGTTAATTAGCTAGGTATGTTGTCCAAGAAATGCTTGGACAAGGTACCTTTGGACAGGTTGCAAAATGCTGGGATGCAGAAACCAACAGTTATGTTGCAGCGAAGGTTATAAAGAACCAGCCTGCCTTTTACCAACAGGCTATAATGGAGGTCTCTCTATTGAGCCTGGTACGTAGTACTCTACTTGGTAGTTTGTATGTTAGTATTTACATGTGCTGGATGCACGGAAAAGTTTGAATCATAACTGTCTATAATATTGCCTGCAGTTAAACGAGAATTTGATCCTGATGATCAACACCACATTGTCCGAATGCTGGATTTTTTCCTGTACCAAAATCATTTGTGTATAGCTTTTGAAATGCTTGGTCACAACCTGTAAGATAACTTTCATTTAACTACCTTTATCAGTCTATCCACATCAGATTTGATGCATGCAGTGACATAAACCTACATTTTTATAGGTATGAGCTATTGAAAAGAAATAGCTTAAGAGGTTTGCAAATGAAATACGTCCGGACTTTCTCAAGACAGGTTTATTTTCATTTTAACATGTTGAATGGATTTTTAATGTTTTATTGCAGTGCGTGATGTGTATGTTCTTTTCAGATATTGGATGCATTGATTGTCATGAAAGATGCTGGCATTATCCATTGTGATCTAAAACCAGAAAACATCCTTATAGCTCCAACGTGAGTTGCTTTCTTATATCAATATCATGTGCTGGTGTCCATCAATCCTGTAGCCTGATGACTATGTGATGACTTTTGCAGTGTAAAAACAGCGGCTGGAGTGAAAGTAATTGATTTTGGATCAGCTTGCATGGAGGGTAAAACCATTTATTCATATATTCAGGTTTTGTTTGAACTCGCTCAGCAGTTTTATTTTATTTTTGTGATTTAGGAGTATTGTTGATCTCAAGTCAAGTTTGTACCTTTTCCTTTTCCAGAGCCGTTATTACAGGTCTCCGGAAGTACTTCTTGGTTATCCGTATCCTATATGGCAACTCTACAATCAGATGCATTTATCTATAGTCGCACAGGCATCTCATAATGCATAAGTTGTTCTGCTTTGTTATCCTATGTATGAATTGCAGCTTTGTGAATTGTAACTTGCGAGCTTGTGCTCTTAACAAATGCTAGATATACTACTGCCATTGATATGTGGTCATTTGGCTGCATCGTTGCTGAGCTGTTTATAGGGTTGCCTTTATTTCCTGGAGCATCAGAATATGGTGTCCTTTGCCGTATGATTGAGATTCTTGGGTTAGTACATCCGGATGAAAAATTTATCTCTTTGTTTTACGTTTCGTTTATAATTTTGTGGGCGAATCACTTACACTGGATTAGGTGGTAGTTCTTTGAGCTCTTTCAATTAAATTAAGGAAACTTGAACACTGTAAATATCTGCTTTCTCGAAATTCAACTATAAACAGTGGGCAACCACCAGATGATCTGCTACGGGAGGCTAAAAATACAGGGCGATTTTTTAAGCATGTTGGAAGTATCTATTCTGGTAGTGAGGCACGAAATGGCACTGGCAGTGCCTACAGAATTTTAAGTGAAGACGAGATCGGAGCTGTAAGTTTGAATGGTTTTCTCAAACATTATTCTTAAGGTTTCTTAATTACCATACCTTATTCTTTACAATTTATACTCTCCTTCAACAGAGGGAGTCCACAAGGCCAAAGGTAGGGAGATGGTATTTCCCTCATGGAAGGCTTGACAGACTCATATTTACGTACCCTTGGAAGAATTTGAGTGAGGAAAACTTGTCAGGTTTGTACTGTAACCCTTTCTTTCAGTTCGGAACCATGTAGCCTTCATTGTTCTTTTGTGAGTGTTGGAGGTAGCTTTAGTGCAGTACATTTGTATTTTTGTTGTATGGTTCCAATGATTAGTATTTCTGTGTCACAATGTTGTCTGAAGAAGGATCTATCTTGATGATAAATATTGCATAATAATGAACTAATGATCTAATGGTACTCCCTTTTCTCTTAGTTTGTAACAACTCACAGTGGATGACATTCCCTCAACCACAAAAGTTCCTATAATAATACTGTAGCACAAACCCTTTATTCAGTCAACGGACTGGTATTTATATTTATCAGCGAAGTGTGCACTATTGTGGCTTAGATGATGAGTCTGCAGCTCAGTGAAAAGCACAATAGTTAGGACAAAACACCAGCTATACTCCCTCCGTATACGTTTTAAGTGACGTTTTGGACAGGATCACATATATCAAGGACTGCTTAATAAGGGGTTAGTTTTCCATGTATGCCCCTAATAAATAGGGTAACAGGTGGACTTCAAACATTCAAACGCACTCATCTCAGTTGGTTTGTGCTCCTAATTTCGAGGCTGGAGGGTGGTGTATCAAACCTCCGTGGCCTCATATTTTTCCCAGCTGCAGATTTTTGCATGGTCCTGTGCAGGACGTGCCCTGGCGGGAGTTTTTTTTTTCCGTTTCGCGTTTTTCCTTTGGTGTGTGGCGCCCAGATTTCCCAAGCGTTTTTACCTTGCGCGCGTGCCACCAGGGAGCGGGAGTTTTTTTTTTCCGTTTCGCGTTTTTCCTTTGGTGTGTGGCGCCCAGATTTCCCAAGCGTTTTTACCTTGCGCGCGTGCCACCAGGGAGCGGCACAGGTTCTTGGCGCCATTTTTTTTCCGTCCCAGGTGCTGCCGATTCACATGCCCAGGCCGTTGGCTATAAGTACAACAAGGCGCCGGCTAGCTTAGGTTATCACTCACATTTAGCAACAAAAAAGATGGCCGAGACCGGGATAGATCTCAACGTTGCACCTCCACTGGACGAGAACCACGGTAAATAACACTTCACTTTCACATTTGATCATCAATCACCTCAACTTGATCTTATTGTTTTGTTGCTTATTTTGCATAGTGTTTGATTTAAACGTGTAGCATCCATTGGATGAAGAACTGCCGGTGGAAGAACTAGAGATGGATGCACTCGACTACCCGAGGATGCCGACAAGCTCGACGAGGACGATTTGCCGGTCGAGGATGCCGATGAGCTCGACGATTTGCAGCAGCTGGAGGATGCTGGCGACCTCAACGTCAACGCGCAACATCTGCATAATACAGGCAACGGTAAAGTCTCTTTTTCTTTCCCGTTTGTTGTGTCTTTTTACTATTATCTGCACGATGCATACAACGGTGATTATTTGCATTCATATTCCATTATTACTTTTGATAGGATTTGATTTGAACTTGGACCTGTCGGAGATGGATGCACCACTGCCGGACGTGACAGAGATGGATGCACCTGTACTCGAGGATGGCGACGAGCTCGACGAAGACGATTTGCCGGTCGAGGATGCCGACGAGCTTGACGAGGAGGATGTCGCATCCATATTGTGTGCTGCAGTTGAATATGATTTAGAGGACAAATTAGATGGACTTATAGTCCTTGCGGTACTGGAGTTACGAGGCACATTTAATGCTTTATTAATAGGCACTTAATTCATTGCAATAGCATGTGCAAATTTCTTGAATGAAAAGAATGCCATTCCCATCTGTTTTCTTTTTTTTTTAAACATAGCGCATCATCTGGAAGTGCAACAACATATGCTCATTTCTTGAGATTTTGTTCAGAGACAGAAAAGACTGACTGCTTGGCATTGGTTGATTTCTTGAGAGGACTTGTTGAGTTTGACCCGAACAAGCGGTGGTCACCGCTGCAGGTATTCACTGATGATACCGGTACATTTATTTTTTTGTATAATATTCTTTTTGTGAACTGGAATGTTTTTCTACCCTCATGCCTAGTTAAAAATGATGTTGGGAAGTTCTTGTATTGCAATAGTTTGAAATGTTCCTATGACTAATTTGATACTTGATTTCGAGGGCATTAATTTATTTCTTGAACAATAATCTGATGCACTTCGCAAATCCAAAAACCTATTTCAGGCCTCATATCATCCATTCATCACTGGTGAAGCCTTCACTGGTCCTTATGAGCCTGTCCAGGAGACCCCACGGATTGTAAGTACAATCTTAACTATAGTCCGGATACCTTGCTGCTTAAATTGTTCTCCCATTCTACTTGTGACGTGAAAGTTTCAGAAATTAATTTCAGTTGTGCTTTCCTGGCCTCATCAGTTGAGTGGAAATATTTGGTCATCTCCATTTCTTAGAGTGGCATTTTGTTTTTAAAAAAAGTGTTCTTCTCTCTTTTAAGGTTAATTAGATCGCTAGTAGTGGACACACTCCAAAATAGTATGTGAGAGAAGTTTGGAAATATCTCGTTTATAAGACATGCATCTTATGTCTTCTCTTGTGTTAGCCTGTAGGTCGTGCTGCAGTGGTTGACCACAATCCTGGGGGAGGTCACTTGCTAGGTGCTGGTCTTTCTCCTCAGGTTGCAAGTATTTCTCTTAGGGTTTATTCGATATATGCCATTACAACTTTCGCGTTTCTGAGATATGCCATTACAATTCGTCTATTCGGAAATATACCATTACAATTCGATGTTTGTTTGAGATGTGCCATTTTGTACGTATTTGACACTCTTAGATCCGTCTTTGATTCCTTTGCGATGTGAAAAGACTAAAATGCCCCTCCATATCCTATCAGTTATCCTCTCCTCTCTCTTTTCGACCACTGACACGTGGGGCCCACATGTCAGCGTTATCTTCAACCTCACCTCACCTCTCCTCTCCCTGCCGCTTCTCAAACCCCAGACCGCCACCGCTTGCCCCACCGGTGGGCGGACCTCGTCGGGTGCCCGGTGGGCGGAGGTGGCGGCTCGCGCCCCCCGCAGCCCCGAGCCGGCCGAGCCGCCGCGCGCCGCGCCCCCGCGCCGCCGAGGCCGGCCGGGATCCCGAGCCGGCCTAGCCGCCGCCGCCGTCGGGCCCCCACGGCCCGCGGGGATCCCGAGCCGGCCGACGCCGCGCCCCCCGCGGCCGGAGCCGGCCGGGATCCCGAGCCGGCCGAGCCGCCGCCGCCGTCGGGCCCCCACAACCGGAGTAGGCCGAGATCCCGAGATCCCCGAGTCACCGCACCGCGGCCCCCGCAGCCCGAGCCGGCCGAGATCCCGAGCTCCCCGAGTCACCGCCGCCGCGCCCCCGCGGCCGGAGCCGGCCGGGATCCCGAGCCGGCCGAGCCGCGGTCGCCGTCGCTTGTCCAGTCGCCTCCCTGGGTGGAGCTCACCGCGGGACGACAGCCGCTCGTCGGGCCGCCATGGGCAAAGCTCGCCGAGTGGTGGAGCTGCAGAAGAACGGAGAAAGGATTGGGGAAGAAGAGAAAGAGGAAGGGGATGACACATGGGGCCCACAAGTCGTGAAGTGGATAGTAGAGATGTAGCGGAGGCATTCTTGTCCATACAAAAATACTAGAGCCTGCTAATGGGCCCAAAGACATCAAATATGTACAAAATGGCACATCTCAAACAAACATCGAATTGTAATGGCATATTTCCAAATAGACGAATTGTAATGGCATATCTCAGAAACGCGAAAGTTGTAATGGCATATATCGAATAAACCCTTTCTCTTATGCTTCTATTTAGTTGAAAAGTCGTAAGTTATTCCTCATAACATCTTATGACTTTTCTAGGTTGGAAGCATTAACAGATGCCTACGATTTAATAATGCTTTGCAACCAAAGATGCCCTTTTCGTATGGAAGCAGTTGTGGCAGTTATGGTAGTCATGGTAGCTTTAACGATAATGCTGGTCTTGCAAGCAGCTATGGTAGCTATGATTTTAACAGTATCAACATATATAATTCACCAATGGATCCTTCTGGGTTTAATTTACGTTCACAAGCTGGAGGGTTATTTCTAGGATCTAGTCCGGATATTCGACGAAGACCTCATCTCTCACATGGTGGCATTCGGTTAAGTCCTGGGGGTCCAGGACCTGTCTCTTGGGGCCAGTCCATCACAATTTACACCACCAAATTCCCAGATGCAAATTCCAGGTGGTAACGGAAAGTACGGTGCCTCTCCTTCAAGAGGTGCACATGGCTCCTCGTTGGGAAAGGCAGCTGCTGTAGGCCAGTACAATAGGAGGAGGAATCAAGGTTATCCACCTATATATGCCAATGCCGCCACATGAGCACACATCTCAATCTATCCAGGGACACCAAGGAGATGGTGTTAGTGCTGCTCGCTTTGACGCATATGGTCGAGGAAATTCTGGCTACCTACACAACAGAGTCCCTAATTCTAGCCATCATAGCTGGAGACCTCAAAGAAGTGTTGGCAGTGGTTTACCCTCGGACCCTTCTTCTAGTCATGCAATGGGTTCTTTTCCACCCACCAATTACAATGGCTTTCCTCCTTTACACTTCTCAGATGTGTCAGCAGATACATTGCCCTCCACCTCAACAATACTAGATCCAGCTGATTGGGATCCGAACTATAGGTAATGGTGTGTTTTAAAGCTACTTCTATGTAACATAGCCTACAACTTAGTCTCTCTTTTTAATTATAATGTGCAGTGACGAGTCACTTCTGCAAGAGGATCGTTCATTATCAGTTGAGTTAAGTGGTCTGCACCTGAGAGACGCAAGTGGTCAAACAAACAGACCTAGCAGATTGGCACCTATATCAAGTCATGATATTGCAAGTTCAAACCATTTGGCACTGAATCAAAGGTATTATAGTATTTTTCTCATGTGACCAGCAGGGATGCATTAGTGTTATTAGATTTTACATTATGCCGTTGATCAATTCTTAATACATTTGCATAGTTTGTGTACATTGCACCATTGCATGCTTTAAGGAACAATCATCATTGAAACTCGTTCCACATACGAAAGTTGTAATGGTTTTCCCAATTCATTTCATTAGATTTTCCCAAGTCTCTGTTTTGCAAGGACCCAGATGCACGTTTACCACATATCCTACTGTCCTTAAGTTAGTCCTATTGGAGTTGTTGCTTATGAAATTAGGGGCACCTTTTCAGCTCTACTTTATAACACTGTTGTGTTCAATGCCTTTCTAGAACTTGAACTTTTTATGCTTAAAACTTGTTGGACAAGTGATTATGTTGTTTTCAGGACTGGACGGTGCTTGCAACATAGCTGTAGTTTTCTATTTTTTCAACCAATATTTAATTTGAACTGAAGCACAAAGAGACATTTTCCCCTCCACTAATTACTATACATGTTTTTGCTGCAGAAGTGGACACTTGTTTCATGCATCAACTCTCGGGGAGAGGGCACATCCTCCAGGTCATGTCGCCTTGGATGGTTACAACTGTCAGCCGGAACTCCTCCGGCGTGGACTTGGTCGAGGCAGAGCGCGAGCGTTGCAAGGAAGAAGATGAACATGGACAAGTAGGGCTTTTTGTGCTGGCTAATAGCGCAGCGTTTTCTTGATTAAGTGCTCCTACTTATACACATGAGCTACTAGTTTGCATAAGAAAGGAAAGAGGGGAGCGTCGGGGCTATTCCCACGACCTCCGGCCATGCCTCGACACGACGGGCTGAGTGCGCCATCCCGCACACTTCGTGGCGTGCTGGCCAGGCCACGAACGCGGACGGTGCGCGTCGTGGCCGCTAAAACAGGACGCGCTCGGGAGGATGAAGTCCAGGCCGAGCTCCACGCTAACTGAAAAGGAAAATAGACTCCAACTAACCAACGACTCCAACGAACTCAGGATTATTAGCTAACAATTCACCCCCTAATCCTGTAGTTCCTTGCCGATCTTGACAACTCCAAGCTTCGAGCGCATTTCCAGGAACTGAACTCTCCCCAATGGCTTTGTCAGAATGTCGGCGATCTGCTCCTCAGTACGAACGTGCTCAATCTCCAGCTTTCCATTCCCCAACACACTCACGAATGAAATGAAAATGCACATCTATATGTTTACTCCGGTCATGTGATTCTTACTGAGAGCAATGGCTGATTGGCTATCGATCTTGAGGACGAAGGCTGTGCGCTGTTCACTCTTCAACTCGGACAGAAGTTGCGCCGACCATACTCCTTGGCAGGCCGCCGTGGTTCCGGCGATGTACTCGGCTTCGCAGGAGGAGAGGGCAACCACCTTTTGCTTCTGCGACTGCCAGGTCACTGGACAGGAACCGTAGAAAAACAGTACTCCAGTGGTGCTCTTTCTTGAGTCGACGTCGCCGGCCATGTCCACGTCGCTGTACCCCAGCAGCTTCAGTTTCCCGCCACCCTACTTGTAGTGGCAGCCGTAGTCGATCGTTCCAGTGATGTAGCGGAGGATACGTTTCACGACGTTAAGGTGCTCGGTGGTGGGACGCTCCATGAAGCGGCTGACGTAGCCGACGGCGTAGGTGATGTCTGGACACGTGTGCACTAGGTACCGGAGGCAGCCAACAAGTCCCCGGTACTCAGTGACATCCACCGGCGGTGCAGTGCAGTGACATTCATCAGCTTCAAGCGAGGCTCCATTGGCGTGGCACAGGAGTTGCAGTTCGCCATGCCTGCACGCCCAAGGATCTTCTCTACATACGCCGTTTGCTTCAGCTTGATGCTGTCTCTTCCCTGCAGCACCTCAATTCCAAGATAGAAACAGAGCAAACCGAGATCACTCATCTGAAATTGAGCGTTCATCTGTTTCTTGAACTTGGCGATCTCTGCTGCATTGTTCCCGGTGATGATCAGGTCGTCCACGTAGACTCCGCCAGAACCGTGAGTTCCCTTGACCGCGGGCGTAGACGGCGTGCTCCGATGTGCTGTTGCTGAAGCCCAGTTCCACCAGGGTGTCGTCCAGCTTCGCGTTCCAGGCGCGTGGCGCCTGGCGGAGTCCGTAGAGGGCCTTGTCGAGCCGCAGCACCAAGTCCTCCTTCCCAGCGGCGGCGAACCCGGGAGGTTGGCGCACATACACCTCCTCGGCCAGGTCCCCATTCAGGAAGGCGGACTTCACGTCCATGTGGTGCACAGGCCATCCCTCCTGTGCAGCGAGAGCGAGCAGCAGGCACACAGACTCAATCCGTGCGACGGGCGCGAAGACCTCCTCGAAGTCCACCCCCTGCTGCTGGACGTAGCCTTTCGCCACTAGACGCGCCTTGTGCTTGATCACATTGCCGTTGGCGTCCTTCTTCAGCTTGAAGACCCACTTGAGGCCAATTGGCGGTGGCCGGCGGAAGTGAAAGTGCATCTAGGCCCCTAAGTGGATTTTGGTAAATTGAATGACAAAGCGATTAAAGGGCTAATGATTTTGTCTAAGATTATGAGCAGGTTTTCTTTATATATTCATGAGCAACCATTGAAGTATTTTTATGGATATATTTTATGGCTCACATTTACAAAGACAAACATATGGTGCAAGACTTCATGAGTTTATTGAAAGGGAACAAGATGATGAATGTACACACTATGGTTCTAAAAGTGGAAGCTTGCATATCCGTTGTCAATCAAGATCTCGCATTTGAAGCGGTGTTTTCAAATGAAAGGTTAAGCGTGTATGAAGCAAAGTGGAACTCAAAGTGGATTGGATAAGTGATGAAGAGACCAACCGAGATGTCTAGGGTGAGGGACTAAGCAATCTTTGGGGTCTTGGCCCGCCGCCATTAGTGTTTTGCTAGGGTGAAGTTCTAGCATCCGTGGGGTCTTCAAGTATCATATCCAAGCCTTAAGCGAGGGAAGCGTTGCAACATATCAAAATGTTATGATTGGCAATATGGAGTGACTTAAGGACTAAAGTGTTCACTCTCATGCAAAAAGGGAAAATCCTAAGTCACTAGCTCAAGTATGAAGTTGCTCAAGACATCGGCTATGTTAAAAGCCCTCTCATTGGATTTACAAAAGTACGACAAGATTGAAGATCTACCAACTCAAGCGATCAACCGGTTTTATATTTATTCTTGGGTTTAGGTATGCCGTACTATCAAGAGGGATGCAACATTAGCTCTAAGACAAAAGATCAAAAGTGCTCATTAGTTGACCTAAGCGAGAACAAGCCTTGAGAGAGTCTCTGAGTAGTCTAACAAACCTCTAACCCAGCCTTTGCCATTTCAACTCGTGTTGAAGTGCTTGTGAGAAGAGAAAAGGGTTTTGGGGCTCTCTCTGCCAGGGCGGTCTAACCGCCTAAGGGGGGCGGTCTAATCGCCCCCTAGCAGCCCAACGACTAGTTTTCAAACTGACAGTTGGGAGGCGGTCTAACCGCCCTGACCAGGCGGTCTAACCGCCTTTGTCAGAGAACTAACAACTAGTTTTCCTTGTGAGGGGTATGAGTACCCCACGAGCTCCACTTGTTGGGGCTGCTGATTCTAGGGTTGCTGAGGTGCTTCCCCTGCTGTTTTTCATAAGTCAAAGCCAAAGAAACCCTCCCCAACTCTCTCTTTGTGAGATTAGCTATTCAAGCCATATCCTTGTGTTGGGTTGAGAGTTTAAGCCTTTGTGAGCTTGTGTGAGCTGAGCAAGAGCATCCCATAGCTTGAGCACTTGTGCTTCACGTCGGAAAGCCTTTGAAGCATTTGTTACTCTTGGAGGTTTGCCTCCTAGACGGCTAGGCGTCGCCGGATAGCTCCAAAGGTTGTGGTGAGCAGCGGCAAGTTTGTAAGGGCTGTGATCTTGCCTCTTGGTGAAAAAGATCGCCTTAGTGGAAGTGAGGAAAGCGGTTGAAAGAGACCCGACTTGTTGTGGGAGAATTCCCTTACAAGCTCCTCAACGGAGACGTAGCCGTTCCTTTGTGGGCGGTGAACTTCAGGAAACAGTCCTCGTCTCTCCTTTGTGGTTTGCCTCACTTGTTTTGATCTCTAGCACATTTACTTTACTTCCGCTCGATCTACTTGGGTGTGCTTGTCTTTGAGTGCAGGGATCATTACCCTGCTCGTGATCATCTACAGGAGCTACTCAAGAATTTGGGTTCGTGCTAGAAGTCAAGAGAAGACTTGAGTTGTTTTGCAGGTTTACTGGGCAAGGCGGTCTAACTGCCCCCGGACCCAGTCTAACCGCCCCCTGTGGTTCTGCACATTAGGGGCGGTCTAACCGCCTGGTACGGGCGGTCTAACCGCCTTGGCCAGTGAAGCTCAAGTTTTTCGGGAAAAAGGGTTTTATTTGGTCGTCGCGCCTATTCACCCCCCCTCTAGGCGGCATCAAGGTCCTTTCAATTGGTATCAGAGCTTGGTACTCCGATTCGAGCTTAACCGCTCGGAGTTTTTCGATGTCGACTACTTGTGAGGTACCGTTTGAGCCTCTAGCTTTTGATGGCTCAAACTACTCTTCTTGGCATTCCAATGTTCTCATTGCACTTAAGGTTTTGGGTCCCACCGCTGAGGGCATTATGGTTGCGAGTATCCTTCCGGAGGATGAGACTTGTGTCTTACCAACGGAATTGGAGAAGAAGTGACTCAATGCCGTTGTTACTAACCTTTCTTGTAGTTGTGTATGTAGTGAACTAAAGCATCTCATTCTAACAAGTAAAGGAATTAGCAAGGATGCTCATCTCATTTGGAAATTGCTATTTGGGATAGCACACATCAAATGGGATGAGGTTGAGAGTGAGGATGATGATGAACCAGTGGAGATGTGCCCTACAATCTCTACAACAACCACTGAACATCAAACATCAACTTTCAAGCAAGAAGGAGACAAGAGAAGCGAAAGAAGAGTCTCTTCCGGAGGAGGCGGTTCAACCGCCCCCTAGGGGCGGTCTAACCGCCCCCCGCCAGAGAAGCCTCAACCTTTCGTGATGAAGGCGCTTGTCTCGTGGCCAAGAAGAAAAGCAAGAAAAAGAGGCAGGCCAAGGGTGCAAAGAGTCAAAAGATCGAAGATTCAAGATCTTCGTCAAAAGAACTTGATCTTCTCAAATCCGAACTTGCTTCCCTGGTTTGTAAGTATGAATTGTTGGCTAACAAATATGATCATGATATCAAATCTTTCTCATCTAGAACGAAGATAGAAGAAGAAGCCAATGATGTGCTAGAAGCTCAACTAGCAAAGCTCACTAGTGAGCATATGACTTTGCAAGCAACTCACAAAGAACTTAAGTGTTCACATGAGAAGCTTGTGGATTCATATGCCTCACTAGAAATTGCTCATGAGGTTGTCCTCTCATCGGTAAAATATCTACAACCTCTCACACCCATTTGCACATGCTCACTTGTCAATAATGAATTTGCTTGTACTAAACCTTGTTGTATCCAAGCAAGCCAATCTAGTATTGAGCATGTATTTGTAGAAACTCGTGATGACCTCATTGCCCAAGAAAATGATGAACTCAAGCAAGAAGTTGAAAAACTTAAAAGAGACTTGCATGTGTTGAAGGAAGAGAGCCAAGTGCAACCTTCTCAAGATAACCGTGACAACATGGTGAAGAAGCTTGAGAAGGGTTCAACCGTCACAAGCTCAACTCCCCAACAACATATCAAGATAATCAAAGGCAACATTCAAGCAAAGAAAACGGGGCATGACACTCCACATCGCCCCACCAAGCTCAAGGCTCAAGAAACAATCTCCAAGAAGAAAAGAAAATCAACCAAAGGGAGATTGTGCTATATATGTAAAGAGAAGGGTCATTTGGCTGCGGATTGCAAACAAGACAGCTGCACAGACCAGGGGCGGTCTAACCGCCCCCCTGGGGCGGTTAAACCGGGTCTGGTGCACCAACGCAGCGATGAGAAGAAAGTTCACCCTTCAAGCAAGAAGCCTCTATGCAAGCCAAGACAAGACAAGCAAATGGATCCCAAGCCCAGAAGTGCCAAAGGCCGCATTTGCTACACATGTCGTAAGAAGGGTCACTTGGGCAATAATTGCCCGAATGGTAACACTCCTCAATCCAACCTTGTCCATTATGATCTTCATAAGCTTAGGAATGACAAGGTGGACATTTGTACTATGAGGTTGATTTGTTCACCTCAAGTCAGTACAAGGGCCATATGGGTTCCAAAGCACATTGTGACTAATCTTGTAGGACCCAACAAGCGTTGGGTACCAAAAGGTGCTTGCTGAGCTTGTAGGTTAATCGAGTTGCATTGAAGTCATGGCAATGGAGAAACGATTAGCTACTTGATAACTTGCCATGAGACGGACTAGCAAGAGAGCATCACTCAACCAATGCAATCTCGATAACTAGTACTTGAGCTGTGCCTTGGTCACTCTTAGTCCTTTGTGAACACTCATGAATCACTAGACCTAGGTTTGTGAAGCATGAGGAAGTGATCTTGACACTTTCAATAATTTCATTGTCTCATGCCATTCGATGCTCCTAATGGCTCTATAAAAGAGCACTTGTTTTGATAAGCTTTGCAGGGTGTATTACAGGTAAAATAGAGGCTTATCAAGAATCTAGAGCCAAAAGATCACCAAAACGACCAAGGAAGAGTAGGGTGGTCTAACCGCCTGGCCCCCAGAGGTGTGTTTCGCGGGTGACCCGGCACCAGTGGCAGGGTGACCCGATGCGCCTCTGGAGTTTGGCGGGTGACCCGGCACCTATGCCCGGGTAACCCGACTTGGAGCAGATCGTCGACATTTTGGTGATTACAAGGCAGTGGTAATGAGACCTTCGGCATATTTGATTATTGTAAAC
This sequence comes from Cenchrus americanus, assembly GCA_947561735.1. Taxonomy (NCBI): domain Eukaryota; kingdom Viridiplantae; phylum Streptophyta; class Magnoliopsida; order Poales; family Poaceae; genus Cenchrus; species Cenchrus americanus. Next base: position 21,266,083 of record OX387241.1, on the reverse strand, counting down.
CATTTTATGCCAAAGACATGCCTTTGTAGCAATCTCCCTTATTCTTTATTGAAATATGTGCTAAGTCTGAGAAATTCAAAATTCTCTACGCACTAATCAAGGGGGAGTTTACTTCAAAGGTTGTGTCTCTTGTGGGACTAACAATTTCTTCTAGTAAACTTGTAGTCTCATATGTTTGTGCATCTTAAGCGACCGCTTGACTCCATCGATAAATCTCAAATAATCAAGTAAGAGCTATTTGTTCGCAAACATTACTTATGCACAAATTCAAGTGGTCTAAATGCAAAGGTATGTCATCATGAACTCTTTTGTTTACCGAAATGCATCTAGGCCATAAAACCATGCTAGTGTGCCTCCTTTAGCTTGTAATTGCCTCAAATGAATCCTTGTGGGCTACTCTAGATATTTGATTGATATCTTTCTATCACTCGTCTTTGTGTCTCGAGGATGGAGGTATGAGTCAAATATTCTTGAAAAGCCATTCATTTGAAGTGGATGCATGCACTTTGTGAAATAGGATAGATCTCTCAAAAATCCAACTAGCATGTGTAGGAAGTGTGCTTATTTTTTTAAAAAAATACTTGGTTCTTGGTCTTTGTGACCCTATTGATCCATTTGTGACTATAGTTCTCCGTGTTTGTTTGATGGCTAGTCACAAGTGGTGATATTTTACTCAAGCCCATATTATCCCTAGATCCATATCTTTATCTCTCTCTCTCTCAAAATCTTTTGGAAGAATCAAGAATATGACTCATTTGGATTATCTCAAATTCTTCTAAGATTAGTGAATGTTGGATCAAACTCTACTCTATATCTTTTATCCAAACATTCCATGGAAATAAAGGATCAAATCCACTATTGCTGAAAAAAAGGTGTTTTCCGGATCTACCAACCCTAGGGCGGAACTACCGATAAGAGCTCTCTGTCCAAAATACTGGAATTTCTCGGTACTTCCGACACCACGTCAGTATTACCGATATGGCATCTCTGGAGGAATTTTTCTGGAGGGCGGTTTAACCGGGGGTGGGGGCGGTCTAACCGCCACCCCAGGTTTTCTATCCTGTCCTCCTTCTCTTTTCTAAGTGAAATCTCAGGCATCCCAGGGACCTATATGGAAAAAGGAGTCAAACCCTAAGCCTGGATCGCAACCTGCTGAGTCAGCGGCGGGGGGCGGTCTAACCGGGTCCCACACCCGGTTAGACCGGGTACCACGGGTTTTTCTGTTTTCACCCCAACCCGTGACTCTACACCCCCCTCAACCCTATCCTCTTACTCCTATCTCTCTCCAACGACCAGGAACAGGTCATTTTTGACCTGAGCTTCAACTCCTTCTTCCTCCTCATGCTCTCACACCCTCCCATGGAGATTTCAAGTTTCCACCCCTAAAAATCAAATCCAATCCGTGGAAAGCACTCCCCTAAGGCGGCTGAACCGGCTCCCCACCCGGTTCTTTGGATTTCATCCCGGTTTCATCTCTCCAAAGGTATTCAAATCTTGTTTTTACCCGATCTATCAACTCCATGAGTAGTTTTGAATATCCTTTGGTAGAACATATCCTGGCAACCCCTAGAAGACATTCCTAAAGTTTGGTTCCATTTCCTTTAGTGCATTGTCATGAACTCATTTTTTTTTGGTTGGTCTAACGGGGGGGCGGTCTAACCGCCCTGCGCATTGTTGAGCCATTTGTTGATCTCTGCATGTACTTGAATCCTCTATCACTTTAGGGTTGTCTCATGAACAAGAATCGCCTATTCAAAATCCGTGTTGTTGTGTTTGGCCGAAAGAAGCCATTGGCTCAAAACTAGCGAGGGCGGTCTAACCGCCCCCACGGGGCGGTTTAACCGCCCGGCCGCTTTGTGCCAATTGCTCTGGATTGCCGAGCCTTAACGCTCATTCAAGCCAATCTTGTTCCTGGTATCTCACACACTGCTTTTTCACATCTTATGATCCAGGAACAGCAGAAATGCCAAAGGGTGCAGGTGTTCAGAAAAGGAAGAAAAGAGGTAGTGGTGATGCTGGACCATCCTCCGGTCCTAGCGTTAATTTGAGGCCAAGAGGACCGCCACCACCTCCTGTCTACTATGGGGATGATATTGAGATGAGTGATAGGGTGGAGAGTAGTGATGATGATGTTGAGGATCCCTCTCTCAATTTTGAGCTCAGCTGGAGAAACCGGGGAGTTGCAGGTGGAGGAAATGATAGCAATGATGACAGTGATGAGGAAGAGGATGAGGAAGAAGAGCAGCAAGGTGGTCAGCAGCAGTAGCTTGGTAGGCCATACATCAGAGAGCCTAACTATCCTTCCTACAGAGGGCCCGTTGATTATTATCGGGCGGGGGATGGCGACATCGTAGTGAACTTGAGAAGGACTAACCCGGCCTAATGAGGAGAGGACCCGCTACGGATTACGGGTTTCGTACCATCTTTCGGCGGGACTACTACACCACGGCCTATCATCACCGGCGAGTAAAATCAAAAATCACTAATGATGCTCGGTATGTGGATTGGGAGTTTATGGAGAGGAAGAATAATCCGATCTTTGATGAGGTGATTCGGGCTTGTGAGGCTAAAGGGATTAAGGCCCTCATGGGGTTCAAGCGACATTGGAACAAAGAACTCATTGCCCGAGTTTTATGCGACAGTGTATTTTGGCTATGTGCCAAAAGAGGATGGGCGGAGTGACAGAGCCATGTTTTGGATGACTGAGGGTGAGAGTCATCACCTCTCATTCTCCAACTTTCTCACTCTATTCAGGTTACCTGATGATGGGTACGCTAGATTTCTTCATGATGAGGGTCCGCTTGAGGCAAAAAGGATGGCATTTATGTATCCCAGAAATGCAAGGGACAGTTGGGGACATGTGAAGGGCCTATACACATACTACTCCATCCTCAACCGTCTATTCAGAAAAACGCTCACTCCTAGGGATGGCAACACCTCAGACATCACCGCTTTTCAGAGGAACTTGATGGTGGCTATGAAGCCCGGTGAGCCGGCATTTCATGTTGGTGACTTCTTGTGGCAAGAAATAAAGAACTCATCTGAAAATCCACAAAGGTTATGTAGCTATGGCCCCTACATTAGCTACATCATCAAGAAAGTAACACAAAGGGCTTATCCAAGTGACACGAAGCATCGCCCGTTGCAACCCAAACCCAGTAGGACAGTGAGGGTGCCCTCTCCACAGGATGATATGCAAGAGGAGCAAGAAATTTTTGAAGAAAGGGAGGCGCCGCGCAGCTGGGAGGCTTACCAGCCTGGGGGCGGTTCAACCGCCCCCCAGGGGCGGTCTAACCGCCCCTGGCAAGAAGAGAGGAAGCACACATCGCCTCTTCGCAAATTGATCAGTATCTTCCTTGGTATGTGCAAAACTCAGAGAGACATTGAAGTTGCTCAGCAAGATGAAAGGAAGAAGAATAAGAAGATGAGGGATACAATGAAAGCTCTTCATAATCAGGCCGGTTGTCAGCCACCTAGGTCCCCCATCTCACCATCCCCTCCAGAGGTTGAGATACCCTCCGTGGATGATAGGGTGAATGCTTTTCTCAACTCCGATCTTTACAATCAGTATGGGAGCAACTTTGGTTCAGACATTGGTGCTTCCTCCTCCACCCCCTACTGGTTTTGATGCGATGTTTGAAGGTGACACTACTGCCCCACCTCCATGGTTTCCTCCTCCATCGACTGCTGAGTGGGCGACACGTGTCTCACATGAATTCTTTGATCAGCCTGCCACTTCCTATGGTATGGATAGTTCACTCTTGTCTTTATTTCTGAAATCCATCCATATTTAGCTCTTTCTTATCCTAAGCCTCTCTTTTGTGGGTGCCCAGTTGCGAATCCAAGCACCAGAGGCGACACTTGGGATCAGTGGCAGCAGCAGTAATTTGGCAGCAGATATTCCTTCTCCAGGCCCTTTATGGATGTTTGATGACAAAGGGGGAGAAGAGATGGATTAAAGCTTTATGTTTGTAGCTATTCTGTAGGGGGCGGTCTAACCGCCACTGGTGGGCGGTCTAACCGCCCTACCCCTGGGTTGAGATAGCTACTCTGTAGGCGGCGGTCTAACCGCCCAAGGCTGGCGGTCTAACCGCCCTACCCCTGGGTTGAGATAGCTACTCTGTAGGCGACGGTCTAACCGCCCAAGGCTGGCGGTCTAACCGCCCTGCCCCTATGAGTTGAGAGTGAGTGGCTTGTAATAATTGGATCTCTACCTTATCTTGTGGACTTGAGTATTTGTATGAGTGCTAGTGAGTGTGAAGAACTTCTTTATGTATCTTAAGCGACATTTGTGATAGTTTGTGATGCATAGCTTGTTTGATGAATGTTTTTGTAAGCTGAATGGGGGAGGCGGTCTAACCGGCCTGCAACCCCGGTCTGACCGCCCCTGCCCAAACAGCCTACACTTCACTTTGTTGAGTGATTGCCATGCCATATGCATCACGGTTTTATCTTGTCACTCACACTTGTTGCACTCCACTGATTCCTAGATATAGGGGGAGCTCACACGCCTTTTTTTCCAAATTTGTGCTATTGGCATTTGAGGCCAACTTTTTGAAATCCAACTCAAAGCACAAATTAAGGGGGAGCTCTAGCTATATCTAAGAATCTAAATACGCCTTATTGTTTTATTTGTAAGCTTTAATCGAATTGCCATCAATCACCAAAAAGGGGGAGATTGAAAGTGCATCTAGGCCCCTAAGTGGATTTTGGTAAATTGAATGACAAAGCGATTAAAGGGCTAATGATTTTGTCTAAGATTATGAGTAGGTTTTCTTTATATATTCATGAGCAACCATTGAAGTATTTTTATGGATATATTTTATGGCTCACATTTACAAAGACAAACATATGGTGCAAGACTTCATGAGTTTATTGAAAGGGAACAAGATGATGAATGTACACACTATGGTTCTAAAAGTGGAAGCTTGCATATCCGTTGTCAATCAAGATCTCGCATTTGAAGCGGTGTTTTCAAATGAAAGGTTAAGCGTGTATGAAGCAAAGTGGAACTCAAAGTGGATTGGATAAGTGATGAAGAGACCAACCGAGATGTCTAGGGTGAGGGACTAAGCAATCTTTGGGGTCTTGGCCCGCCGCCATTAGTGTTTTGCTAGGGTGAAGTTCTAGCATCCGTGGGGTCTTCAAGTATCATATCCAAGCCTTAAGCGAGGGAAGCGTTGCAACATATCAAAATGTTATGATTGGCAATATGGAGTGACTTAAGGACTAAAGTGTTCACTCTCATGCAAAAAGGGAAAATCCTAAGTCACTAGCTCAAGTATGAAGTTGCTCAAGACATCGGCTATGTTAAAAGCCCTCTCATATCCTACTGTCCTTAAGTTAGTCCTATTGGAGTTGTTGCTTATGAAATTAGGGGCACCTTTTCAGCTCTACTTTATAACACTGTTGTGTTTAATGCCTTTCTAGAACTTGAACTTTTTATGCTTAAAACTTGTTGGACAAGTGATTATGTTGTTTTCAGGACTGGACGGTGCTTGCAACATAGCTGTAGTTTTCTATTTTTTCAACCAATATTTAATTTGAACTCGAAGCACAAAGAGACATTTTCCCCTCCACTAATTACTATACATGTTTTTGCTGCAGAAGTGGACACTTGTTTCATGCATCAACTCTCGGGGAGAGGGCACATCCTCCGGGTCATGTCGCCTTGGATGGTTACAAGCGTCGACCGGAACTCCTCCGGCGTGGACTTGGTCGAGGCAGAGCGCGAGCGTTGCAAGGAAGAAGATGAACATGGACAAGTAGGGCTTTTTGTGCTGGCTAATAGCGCAGCGTTTTCTTGATTAAGTGCTCCTACTTATACACATGAGCTACTAGTTTGCATAAGAAAGGAAAGAGGGGAGCGTCGGGGCTATTCCCACGACCTCCGGCCATGCCTTGACACGACGGGCTGAGTGCGCCATCCCGCACACTTCGTGGCGTGCTGGCCAGGCCACGAACGCGGACGGTGCGCGTCGTGGCCGCTAAAACAGGACGCGCTCGGGAGGATGAAGTCCAGGCCGAGCTCCACGCTAACTGAAAAGGAAAATAGACTCCAACTAACCAACGACTCCAACGAACTCAGGATTATTAGCTAACAATTCACCCCCTAATCCTGTAGTTCCTTGCCGATCTTGACAACTCCAAGCTTCGAGCGCATTTCCAGGAACTGAACTCTCCCCAATGGCTTTGTCAGAATGTCGGCGATCTGCTCCTCAGTACGAACGTGCTCAATCTCCAGCTTTCCATTCCCCAACACACTCACGAATGAAATGAAAATGCACATCTATATGTTTACTCCGGTCATGTGATTCTTACTGAGAGCAATGGCTGATTGGCTATCGATCTTGAGGATGAAGGCTGTGCGCTGTTCACTCTTCAACTCGGACAGAAGTTGCGCCAGCCATACTCCTTGGCAGGCCGCCGTGGTTCCGGCGATGTACTCGGCTTCGCAGGAGGAGAGGGCAACCACCTTTTGCTTCTGCGACTGCCAGGTCACTGGACAGGAACCGTAGAAAAACAGTACTCCAGTGGTGCTCTTTCTTGAGTCGACGTCGCCGGCCATGTCCACGTCGCTGTACCCCAGCAGCTTCAGTTTCCCGCCACCCTACTTGTAGTGGCAGCCGTAGTCGATCGTTCCAGTGATGTAGCGGAGGATACGTTTCACGACGTTAAGGTGCTCGGTGGTGGGACGCTCCATGAAGCGGCTGACGTAGCCGACGGCGTAGGTGATGTCTGGACACGTGTGCACTAGGTACCGGAGGCAGCCAACAAGTCCCCGGTACTCAGTGACATCCACCGGCGGTGCAGTGCAGTGACATTCATCAGCTTCAAGCGAGGCTCCATTGGCGTGGCACAGGAGTTGCAGTTCGCCATGCCTGCACGCCCAAGGATCTTCTCTACATACGCCGTTTGCTTCAGCTTGATGCTGTCTCTTCCCTGCAGCACCTCAATTCCAAGATAGAAACAGAGCAAACCGAGATCACTCATCTGAAATTGAGCGTTCATCTGTTTCTTGAACTTGGCGATCTCTGCTGCATTGTTCCCGGTGATGATCAGGTCGTCCACGTAGACTCCGCCAGCAACCGTGAGTTCCCTTGACCGCGGGCGTAGACGGCGTGCTCCGATGTGCTGTTGCTGAAGCCCAGTTCCACCAGGGTGTCGTCCAGCTTCGCGTTCCAGGCGCGTGGCGCCTGGCGGAGTCCGTAGAGGGCCTTGTCGAGCCGCAGCACCAAGTCCTCCTTCCCAGCGGCGGCGAACCCGGGAGGTTGGCGCACATACACCTCCTCGGCCAGGTCCCCATTCAGGAAGGCGGACTTCACGTCCATGTGGTGCACAGGCCATCCCTCCTGTGCAGCGAGAGCGAGCAGCAGGCACACAGACTCAATCCGTGCGACGGGCGCGAAGACCTCCTCGAAGTCCACCCCCTGCTGCTGGACGTAGCCTTTCGCCACTAGACGCGCCTTGTGCTTGATCACATTGCCGTTGGCGTCCTTCTTCAGCTTGAAGACCCACTTGAGGCCAATTGGCCGGTGGCCCGGCGGAAGTGAAAGTGCATCTAGGCCCCTAAGTGGATTTTGGTAAATTGAATGACAAAGCGATTAAAGGGCTAATGATTTTGTCTAAGATTATGAGCAGGTTTTCTTTATATATTCATGAGCAACCATTGAAGTATTTTTATGGATATATTTTATGGCTCACATTTACAAAGACAAACATATGGTGCAAGACTTCATGAGTTTATTGAAAGGGAACAAGATGATGAATGTACACACTATGGTTCTAAAAGTGGAAGCTTGCATATCCGTTGTCAATCAAGATCTCGCATTTGAAGCGGTGTTTTCAAATGAAAGGTTAACTGTGTATGAAGCAAAGTGGAACTCAAAGTGGATTGGATAAGTGATGAAGAGACCAACCGAGATGTCTAGGGTGAGGGACTAAGCAATCTTTGGGGTCTTGGCCCGCCGCCATTAGTGTTTTGCTAGGGTGAAGTTCTAGCATCCGTGGGGTCTTCAAGTATCATATCCAAGCCTTAAGCGAGGGAAGCGTTGCAACATATCAAAATGTTATGATTGGAAATATGGAGTGACTTAAGGACTAAAGTGTTCACTCTCATGCAAAAAGGGAAAATCCTAAGTCACTAGCTCAAGTATGAAGTCGCTCAAGACATCGGCTACGTTAAAAGCCCTCTCATTGGATTTACAAAAGTACGACAAGATTGAAGATCTACCAACTCAAGCGATCAACCGGTTTTATATTTATTCTTGGGTTTAGGTATGCCGTACTATCAAGAGGGATGCAACATTAGCTCTAAGACAAAAGATCAAAAGTGCTCATTAGTTGACCTAAGCGAGAACAAGCCTTGAGAGAGTCTCTGAGTAGTCTAACAAACCTCTAACCTAGCCTTTGCCATTTCAACTCGTGTTGAAGTGCTTGTGAGAAGAGAAAAGGGTTTTGGGGCTCTCTGCCGGGCGGTCTAACCGCCCAAGGGGGGCGGTCTAATCGCCCCTAGCAGCCCAACGGCTAGTTTTCAAACTGACCGTTGGGAGGCGGTCTAACCGCCCTGATCAGGCGGTCTAACCGCTTTTGTCAGAGAACTAACGGCTAGTTTTCCTTGTGAGGGGTATAAGTACCCCACGAGCTCCACTTGTTGGGGCTGCTGATTCTAGGGTTGCTGAGGTGCTTCCCCTGCTGTTTTTCATAAGTCAAAGCCAAAGAAACCCTCCCCAACTCTCTCTTTGTGAGATTAGCTATTCAAGTCATATCCTTGTGTTGGGTTGAGAGTTTAAGCCTTTGTGAGCTTGTGTGAGCTGAGCAAGAGCATCCCATAGCTTGAGCACTTGTGCTTCACGTTGGAAAGCCTTTGAAGCATTTGTTACTCTTGGAGGTTTGCCTCCTAGACGGCTAGGCGTCGCCGGATAGCTCCCAAGGTTGTGGTGAGCAGCGGCAAGTTTGTAAGGGCTGTGATCTTGCCTCTTGGTGAAAAAGATCGCCTTAGTGGAAGTGAGGAAAGCGGTTGAAAGAGACCCGGCTTGTTGTGGGAGAATTCCCTTACAAGCTCCTCAACGGAGACGTAGGCGTTCCTTTGTGGGCGGTGAACTTCGAGAAACAGTCCTCGTCTCTCCTTTGTGGTTTGCCTCACTTGTTTTGATCTCTAGCACATTTACTTTACTTCCGCTCGATCTACTTGGGTGTGCTTGTCTTTGAGTGCAGGGATCATTACCCTGCTCGTGATCATCTACAGGAGCTACTCAAGAATTTGGGTTCGTGCTAGAAGTCAAGAGAAGACTTGAGTTGTTTTGCAGGTTTACTGGGCAAGGCGGTCTAACCGCCCCCGGAACCAATCTAACCGCCCCCTGTGGTTCTGCACATCAGGGGCGGTCTAACCGCCTGGTACGGGCGGTCTAACCGCCTTGGCCAGTGAAGCTCAAGTTTTTCGGGAAAAAGGGTTTTATTTGGTCGTCGCGCCTATTCACCCCCCCTCTAGGCGGCATCAAGGTCCTTTCAGGAAGCCGCACCCGTCTCCAGGTCTTGTTGCTCTCGATGGAGTTCAGTTCATCCTCCATAGCCCGGCGCCACGACTCATTCTTGGCCGCCTCTGTGTATGTCGCTGGCTCCTCCTCGATCTGCATATGAAGGGCACCAGCCTCCCGGCGGTCGGCGTGTCCTGGTGGCGTTGCGTCCCCGATGATGTTGACGATGGTGCGGTAGCGGGGCTCGACGTCGTTGTCGGCATCATCGTCCAGTTACTCTTCGACGTTCGGTGGTGGCGACACGAACTCTGCTTGAGGAAGAGATGTGTCCGTTGGCGCTGGGGTTGCAGGTGCTGGAGACACCGGGATTCCCGGCGCAGGTGCTGATGCAGCGTGTACACCCAGGACGTGGCCGTTGATGGCATGCTCGACGGCGTCGTACATCATCGTGAACTCTGAGGGGCTTGTGGCCTGTGCCTCGTCCTTCCAGTTCCATGGCGCAAACTCGTTGAACACCACATCCCTGGAGACGACGGCGCGGCGCGACGATGGATCGTAGAAGCGCCAGGCCTTGGCGCCTGGCTCGTACCCGATGAAGACGGCGGGTACGCCGAGGTCGTCGAGCTTCTTCAGGTTCGGCCTCGTCGCCTTGAGGTAGGCGACGCACCCGAACGTGCGCAGGTGCGCAACGCTGGGCCTCCGCCCGTGCCATGCTTCATATGGTGTCCGCCCCCTCGAGTGCTTTGGTGGGCGCTCGGTTCAGCAAGTAGACAGCGGTCGCCACCGCCTCACCCCAGAACGTCGCCGGCATGCTCCGGCTCTTCAGCAGTCCGCGTGCCATCGTCACCACCGACTGGTTCCTGCGCTCGACGACGCCGTTTCGCTGCGGCGTGTAGGGCGCCGTGTGTTGGCACACGACGCCGTGCTCGGCGCAGTGGGTGTCGAACTCCACAGATGTGAACTCCCCCCCCCCCCCCCCGTTGTCCGTGCGCAGAACTCGCAGCCGCCGTCCAGTCTCCACTTCCACTCGAGCCTGGAACTTCTTCAGGGCTTCAAGTGCGTCGCTCTTGGCCGCCATCAAGGCCACCCATCAAGTCCACCCACATGTACCTGCTGTGGTCATCCACCAAGAGCAAGAAATATTTCTTACCCCCTAGCGTCTCCGGCGTGATGGAGCCGCACAAGTCTCCATGGACCAGGTCCAGCAGGCCCTCTGCCCGCCGCTTCGACTGTGACGGGAAAGGAGTTCGCTTGAGCTTGGTGGTGACACAGTCACCACAGAGTTGGTGGACATGCTCGATCGGAGGCAGCCCGTCCACCATTCCCTTCTACTGGAGCTTGTGCAGGGTGTCGAAGTGGAGATGTCCGTACCGCTCATGCCACAGCCACGCGCTGTCGGTGGAGCGCGCAGCCAGGCAGAGCGGCTGTCCCAACTTGACCCGCAGCAGGTAGAGGCGATTGGCCGTGCGCTTGACGCGGATGATGAGGCGGTCGTTGTCGTCGCGGATCCGAAGGACGCCATGCTTGATGTGGACGTCGCACCCGCCCTCCTCAAGCTGACCCAAACTGATGATGTTCGAGGTCAACCTGGGGATGAAGTACACCCCCGTGAGCGGGATGTGCTCTCCGGTCTTGCCTTCGAACGGGACGGTGCCGGATCCCTCGATCTGCACCTCGGAGCCGTCGCCGAACTTCACGAAGCCGCGAATCGCCGTGTTGATGTCGATGAACGCGTCGCGGCAGCCGGTCATGTGGTTGGTTGCGCCGCTGTCGAGGTACCAGAGGGAGTCGTCTCGATTCGCCTCTCCATCGAGCTGCGCGAACACCTTGGCCTCGACCACTCGGAGGGGATGGCTCGCCGGTGAGGTAGGAGACGCGGGAGTGAGCGGAGGTGGTGATGCGTTGGGGAAGAGAGTCGCCCGAGCCATCAGGAGGGTTGGCTCGTTATCTTCAGCCTCGGCTTGGGCCACTTGGGCCAAGTAGGCCTCATCACGGAGACGAGACCGACACTCTTTGGCCCAGTGGCCTTTCTTGCCACAGTACTTGCACTTCCTGGGCTTCTTGGCCTGGCCCGTGGAGTCAGCGCGCTCGACACCCTGGTGCACGCCGCCGGCTCCACGCCCACGCCCGCGCGTTCCGCTGGACTTGCTCCCGGCGCCGCCACCGGAGCTGCTGCTAGAGCTCCCCTTGTCGGTGTCGTTGCCTCCAATCTTGAGCTTCGCCATCCACTCCTCCTGAGTGAGTAGGAGCCGCCCTTGTGCGTCGACCACGGGCGTCGCTGGCTTGCGCCGCCTCTGCTCGACTGTGCGGAGACGACCGGTCACCTCCTCCACGGTGACGGTGTTCAAGTCGAGGAAGGCTTCGGTGGCGACGGCGATTGCTTCGAGGTGCTCGGGAACCACCTCCAGCATCTTGCGCACGACCACGACGTCCGCAATGTCGTCGCCGAGGGCGCGGAGGTTGTTGGCGAGGCCGCTTATGCGAATGGAGAAGTCCTCGGCGGACTCCCCCTCCTTCCAGGCGATAGCGGCGAACTCGCGCCAGAGTTGTTGAGCCTTCGATTCGCGCACACGCTCGACGCCGACGCGGATCGTCTTGATCGCCTCCCACGCTGCACGGGACGAGCGCTTGGTGCAGAGCGTGGGCAGCATCTCCACCGGGACAGACTGCAGGATGGCCGCCAAAAGCGAGGCGATCGTCGCGGTACTCGATCTCCTCGTCGGGGAAGGGGTCGACGGCGTACCAGATTCCTGCCGCCTCCATGTTCACCTGCATTAGCATTACCCACTCATTGTAGTTGGTGCGGGTGAGTGTTGGGTACACTAATTACTGTAATTTCAACCAATATTTAATTTGAACTGAAGCACAAAGAGACATTTTCCCCTCCACTAATTACTATACATGTTTTTGCTGCAGAAGTGGACACTTGTTTCATGCATCAATTCTTGGGGAGAGGGCACATCCTCCAGGTCATGTCGCCTTGGATGGTTACAACTGTCAGCCGGAACTCCTCCGGCGTGGACTTGGTCGAGGCAGAGCGCGAGCATTGCAAGGAAGAAGATGAACATGGACAAGCAGGGCTTTTTGTGCTGGCTAGTAGCGCAGTGTTTTCTTGATTAAGTGCTCCTACTTATACACATGAGCTACTAGTTTGCATAAGAAAGGAAAGAGGGGAGCGTCGGAGCTATTCCCACGACCTCCGGCCATGCCTCGCCACGACGGGCTGAGTGCGCCATCCCGCACTCTTCGTGGCGCGCTGGCCAGGCCACGAACGCGGACGGTGCGCGTCGTGGCCGCTAAAACAGGACGCGCTCGGGAGGATGAAGTCCAGGCCGAGCTCCACGCTAACTGAAAAGGAAAACAGACTCCAACTACCGACGACTCCAACGAACTCAGGATTATTAGCTAACAACAACCATGCAAATTATTCTCAGCAGAGTTTGCCAAGCTTTCGTGGACAGCCATTTCAGCAGTACCACAATATGACTTCCAGTTACATACGTCCAATGAGGACTCACCACAATGGTCGGCCTGTATGGACTAATTATAGCCTGGCAGAACCTCCACCCAGTGACGGATCTAGGATTCAGATGTAGGGGGGGCTGAACACCTTCTTCTACTTCTAGACACTAGAAAAACTTCATTTATAGCAAAAAAATTTTAGAGGAGAGTGAAAGAGGGCTCCATTGTTGTGCAAGCAAGGGTCTGAACACCTTCTTCTACCCCTAAACACTCATTTTTAGCAAAAAAATTCAAAGAAGGCTGAAGAAGAGTACCTTTATTACGCAGGCAGTAGGGGGGCTGGAGCCCCCTCCGCCCCCCTCGCTGCCTCCGTCCCTGTCGCCAATGATGGTTGATGCTGCCGCGGAACAATCAAGCCGGATCCACTCTCCAAACTTCCGCTTGACCTAAAGTTGCTTCTTTATCCTCAAAAGAAAATGGTGGCACACTCACCTCCCAACCGGGCAGGGTTCACAAAATCGCTACCGAAGCGATTTTTTGACACCGAAAAACCAGGCCGGTTAACCAAGGTAGGGTTTTTTTATGTTCGGTCATACGCGGTAAAACCCCGGCTAACCGGTCGATTTTGCTACCGGGTCAGACCGGTTTTTATAATAACCGCAGTTAACCAGCCCGGTAGCAACGGTTTTGCGAACCCTGCAACCGGGCCGGCAAGTCGACGCCGGAGTGAAGCACCGCCGGGGCGAGGAAGAGCTTGTGAGGACTTATTCCTCAGCGCTGCCGCAGTCACCGCCTCAACGTCGACGCCCGGAAACCTAACCCTAGATCTACTAGGACCAAACCTACCACCTACCTCCGCCGGCCAGGGATCAACGGTCTCCGCCACCTTCCTACAACACTCAGGCCATCGGAGGCGGAGGAGACCGTCGTCTCCGTCGGCAGTGTCGAAATCGCCTTTTTTCTCCTCTCTCAACTGTAGCACCGAGAGAGTTCGAGAAAGAGGACTATGTGAGGATTGGGTTTACCCGCTTGCATCCTTACTATACAGGAATCGACGTCGGTGAGTAGGCGACGGACGAAAACAATCAAAAGGCGGAAAACACGAAGATTGGTTTCGTGCTTTAATATTACTAGAGGAATTCCCCGCGCGTTGCTGCGAGCTAGTTGTCAGAGTGTAACTTATGCAATGAAATATATAAGGAATAGCTATTTAGTATAAAAATGGATATATTTCATGATGTCAAATGAAAAAAGATCCGATCGTTATGTTTCTGCTAGGACTATCTACGCTGCTATTCCTTTATATTCCTCAATTCCCTGCGCGTAGCCGCGAGTATGTAGGAGAAATCTATGAGTTAGAATATTACTATCACCCTCCTATTCTTTTTCTTTCTTCTTTTTCCTTTTCCTTTTCCTTTTCCTTTTTTTCATTCTTTTTTTTATTTTTCACTTTACTCTATACCAACTACCATCGATGGGGCCTATTTGTCATTTTATCAAAATATATTCATATGAGATCTTGTTTTGAAGGATTTATTAAAAGGAATCCAATGGTGTAATCAGAATTTAATTTGGTTTTTTGATTTTTGAGTTATAACATTTTTTAGATAGTTCAAACAAGATGTCATGGTCTTAGTGGGGCTGTTAAGGTGGTATGCTTGTATGTTGAGAGAACACCATAGTGAGGTGCTCCTATATAAGAGTTATAGACTAGTAAAATGCACGTGCGGCACGCATGTGTTTACGAGGCAATGACAATCAACATAGATGGCAATGCCACTAAAAGTTTATTTCATTAATTATTGAATAGACATCGTAGTACCGGTTTTTTCTTTCAGTCGACATAAATGGCAATGCCTCTAATAGTTTAAACTCGGTCGCCTGCACTTCAACACAGATTAAAATGTATTAAAAGGGATTTTATAGTCATAGAAAAGAACCTATTAAACAAACCCCCTGGACATCTGGCCCCTCCGTCGCTTCCATGCTCCCTCTGCCGCGACGCGTCGCAGCAAGGCACAAAGGCAGCAGCATCAGTTCCCCGATGACAACTCCGTGCACGACAACAACTTTGTGCTGCTCCTCCCACCGCACGACGCCGCCCAGGTGGCCCTCCTCTCCCACGTGGTGGTTGGAGATGTCGCGTGGGTGGGCCCCGCTACACATAGAGAATCCACCCACAACAAACTTATTGTAACATTTATTATTGATGAAATCAATGGGTCCCACTTGTCATCTTTGTCTCCTCTCTTCTTTGTCTTTTCTCCCACCATCCTTCCCCACCTCCACTATGAGGTCATTGCCGACAGGGGCCACCTGGGGGCAGCGACACCTGTACTACACCTCCGGCCGACCAAGCCTCGTGTCGTCATTTGACGAGCTGGCCCTTCGGCGGTGGTGGCCCGACGGTCGCACCCCTTCCCTCTCCTTTTGCACGCCAGCGTTGGAGCGGAGCGAGCGCGCCGCCGCACTGTGCTCCCGTCCGGCCCTGAGCCCATGCCGACTCCGGCCCTGACCTCGCCAACCGCGTCGCGCTCATCCTCCGTGTCCTGCGGCACAAGCTCCGGCCACCTTGACCCTCCTTCACGAGCTCCAGGTTCCGCACCCTAGATCCCCTCCCTCCTCCGCCGAGAGCCGGCAGCCACGCCGCCTTCCCCTCTCCGCAGCGGCCTTGGCTCTCCTCTTCCTCGACGGTGGCGGTGTTGTTCTCCATTGACGACATCACCTCCTGGCTCCTGCGGTGGCGGCAGCCATGCTCCCGCGCCACCGTCCCCTACTTCCTCACGCACCGCCGCACCCTACCTCCTCCGACCACACCGGCGCCCGCACATCTGCCCCTGACGCGCATGCGCAAAACCCACGTCGGTGGCCTTGTGCGGGGATTGTGGCCGCGGCGGAGCTTCGGCGCCGCCGGAGGGAATCGGGTGCGGAGCTGCGTGGAGGAGCGGCGCGAGGGGGGGAGCGGTTGAGGAGGATACGCGGGCCTGCCGCCGCCGTCCCTGGGGGTGGGAAAGTGAGGACTGGGCGAGGGAGGGGAGCGCGGCGGCTGGCGGGGGAGCGTGTGTTGCCGCTGTCGGGAGGTGGAGGCGGAGGCACGAAGGTGGGTACGCTCGGCGGGTAGGTGCAACCACGGTGAGAAAATAATTAGCATTTTGGCAGAAACGCTCTCCAAATTGCGATTTTTATGGTTGTTGTTCCACTTTTTTTTGTCATCATGCAACCTGACGGGTGGGTCCAGTGTGAGGGGTAAGACGAGTCCATCGCTTGCCGGGTGAGTGCGCGAGTGCACCGCAACTCAGTGCAGCCACAGGTGCAGGCACATCTATGCTACCTGTATAGGGCCAAGCTAGGTCGCCATTGCTGCTCAGTCTAGGTTGAGGTTCGCCAGCCTTGAGTGCATCGTGGACTGGGGCTGGCGGTGAGGAGCTGCTCCTGGTGGAAGGTAAGTCAATGGATCGGAGGAGGAGGACTACGACTGGTTGCCATTGACGATTGATGATCTGCGGCAAGCAGGTTGATCTCCTTGTTAATGTATCGCCTAATTGCTTAGTTTGAGCATGCCTCGGCTTCTCCTCTGAAAATCCAAGGAGTTGACTACTCCTACATGTTGCCTGCTCGAGTTGGGATAATAATTAGAGCAAAATTTGTGAGGATTCTTTCTTCGGTAATGCTTAGGAACGGGCGTCCGACAACGCGTCTCGCTCCGGACGGGCGAGCTGGCGAAGCGGTAGAAAAATCAGAAGCGGACCCTACTCGCGACCTTATCCCCACGCGGACGCCTCCCACCGCTTCCGGCTTTCCCCATCTACCCCCAAGCATTTCTTTGAGCCCGTCGCCATCCTCCGCCTCCTCTTTGCGGACCCGCGCAGTGGCTGTAGCGCCGAGCTCCTGCACCTCCGATGACCCGGCCGCCGCACCGCCGAGGTCCTCGTGGGTCATCCTCGGCGCACACCCCGTGCGTCGTCCCGGCGCGGCGGGGGGCGGCGCCGAGGCCGCCGACGTGTCGGTGGATCTCACCGCGCCTCGTCGACGTCCTCGTCGGCGGCGCGAGCGGGCCGTGGTGGCGGCGGGGTGGCGGCGGCCGCGGCAAGGGGGAGGAGCGTGGTGGCGGCGCTGTGGCGAGTGGTGGCAGAGGAAGACGAGGAGGTGGGAGGCGGCGGGAGGAGGATGGGGCTCCGTCGGGGAGGCTATGGGAGGATGGGAGGAGGAGGTGGACTAGCGGCCGCAGCGTCGTTCCTCGATGCCGCCGCCGGTGCCTGTTGCAGCTCCCCCCCCCTCGGATTCGTGATGGGGGAAGAGATCCACGGGTGGCGGCGGCAAGGGGAGGGTTGGGTGAAGGGGTAGGCGGCGGGTGTTGTGGAGGGTGGCGACCGCTCGAGGAGGAAGGAGTTCACCGTGGCCAGGCGCGGGACCTCGCCGGCAGCGCGGGGGCTCGTTTTCTTCTCCCTCTCACTGCGTAGTGCTCCTCTTTTTCCCATGGTGCATGTTGCAAGCTTAAATTTCCACTGTTTAGGATGTTTAATACGAATGTTTCAAATGTTTCATATGGATGTTGCAAAAAGATATGAGATGTTGAGAATGTTGCATATGTGCATCGCAGGTGTTGCAAGTGTATTACATGAATGTTGCAAGCCACCGCTCCCGTGAAGACGAGAGCCAGTTTGAAGCAGACAGGCTGCACAGTGAATCATGTTTTTTCCCATGTTGCAAGCGAACATTCCATGTGTTTCAGATGTTTGTGAATGATGTTTCAAGTGTTTCACGCGGATGTTGAAAAAAGTAGATCTAGATGTTTCAATATTGCGGGACGCTGCAGATGTGTTTTTGGATGTTTCAGACATTGTTTTTTAATGTTTCGGATGTTGTTTTGAATGTTGCGAAATCTCATGTTGATCCCAAGCATCAGGGACCCATGTTGCAGATATGTGATGTTAGGTGTTGTGTCGAGGGGGGAGGGCACCTGATGTTTGATGTTGCAAACATTAATTTTTGATGTTGTGGATGTTGAGTTTCGATATTGCAGACATGTGATGTTGAATGTTGTGTCGAGGAGGGGGAGGACTCCTGATGTTGGATGTTGCACGAAACATGATCGCAACATGGTCGCAATATAGTCGCAACATGGTCACAACATGGGGGGAGGAGGGAAGAAAGACTCCTGATGTTGGATGTTGCACGTAACCACGTTCGCAATATGTTCGCAACACGCTCGCAAACATGTACTCAGTGGACTTTAGATCTAACGGCTGACGATTGAACATCTTAGGATCTGACGGCTGCGGACCCGTCCGATGGCTAGCGCCCGGATCGGACGTCCGGGCGCTAGCAGTGCCGTTCTTTCTTTTATGGTGCCAGGGGATAGAGATGGATGTGTGGAAACATTTGGGAGTTGGGACTCGGTGGTTGGTCGAAGCGAGTCGTGTGGGATTTTTTCACCAAAGGTTCTTAGTCTTTGGGCATGTTTGGATCAGGGTGACTAAAATTAGCCTGACTAATTTAGTCTCTTGCAGGAGCTAAACTTCCAAACAAGTGAGGCTAAAGAGAGGCTAAAATTAGTCTTGAGGCTAAAGTTTGCTAGTAGGGGATGTGAGGGATAAAATGGACTAAAATCTCCTCTTCCTCTCTCCTCATTAATGACCATCTTCATGCTGCCAATAGTTCCATGCCAAGCCCACCGTGGGAGAGGAGAGAGAAGAGAGAGGGAGATGAGAGAGAAGAGAGAGGGGGGAATAAGGACTTTAATGCTTTTAATACCACGTTAGTCCTTACTTCCAAACTGGGGTGACTAAAATTTTTTATCTTGACTAATTTTAGTCAAGGGATTAAAAGTGATCCAAACATGCTCTTAATCCATTCGCCGCCGCCGGGGCGGAAGTGCGGCACCTGGAGTGAGTCGGCGGTGGGCTGACGCCACTGCACATCGTGGTGGGGTACGGCCACGGGCCGAACGCCGGCGCATCCGGCGGCGTCACCGCTGCACATTGTGGTGGCCGTGGTCGTGGCCGTGCGCACGTTGCTGGAGCTTGGCTCCGATCCGGAGTCCCCCGACGAGAAGGGTCGGACGCCGGCGGACGCGTTGCTGTGGAGGACATCGCCGCTGGGGGGAAGGGGAATATTTTTTACGGAACGGGGCTGCGAGGGGTAGGCCCAACGGGTACCGCAGGTGGGTATGGTGGGGGTGGGTGAGAAAAAGTTCCCTCTTTTGGCAGAAACGCTCTTCAAATTGCGATTTTTTGTCCTTCCATAGTCCTTCTACCCTATCCACTCTAAAAACATGACAGGTGGGTCCGATGTGAGGGGTACGACGGACCCGATTTGAGTGAGAAAAGTTTTCAATTGCCTTCGCTCTCTTGAGTAAATAAGATTATAATAGTGCTTTCCGACTAAATTTCTCAAACAGCTTGATCCACGATTTCCTCTGTCGTTGTCCAAGCCATGTGCCGATTTCAGGTCTACAAAAGTTGGGGCCACTTGTATTCTGTAAGCAGAAGAACGTCAGGCTCCGAACATCAACTGGATCTTATTCTTGTTCTATCTATTATTACTTCGTCACCTCCCCCTCTCACAGTGGTTTTTATCATATCTTATCTGGGCATCATTCTTTACCTCCTAGGCCACAGATCTCTCGTCAACTTTCTTTTTCCTGCGAGGTTGCCTTTTCAGAAAGTGCACATTCGCGTTGAGAATCCAATCTTTCAGATGCAACATTTGATGATTCTTCTATTATTATGACATCACCATCACTTAGCCAGAGGAATCCATCTCTTCATTCTTTTGGAGAGTATCAGAATATCAGGAAATGAGCACATACCGTTCTTCTTTAAGATCCTCCCACACATCCTTCTCTTTGCATGTATCAACTTGTTTAAGTTGTGAGGTTAAACCTTGTAAACTGCAGTGCTGCTTTCTTTTGGGTCAAATGTGTTTGGCCAGATGTTGACTGTCTGCTTTCATCTTTTATATTGTATTTTTCATTCAAACTATGTCCGGATTATTCGGGGAGCGGTGTGCTGCCATGTTTTTGAGATTGAAATAAAGAAATCTAGTGCCATAATTTATCATGTTATAGGTATGATGGGAACATATCAGGTGGAAACCAATCCCTCTGTGCAAACTATGGAAACTTCAATCTGAGCCACACGATGTTGATCCAAGGGAAGAGTTATGGAAGGTGGGAGGGGTGATGTGCAAAACTCATGAGAGGTGGGAGGGATGATTTGCAAATGCACTTATGCAAATCACCCCTCCCACCTCCTATGAGCCCTCCTTTGGATCAACATCGTGTGGTTCAGATTAAAGTTTCCATAGTTTGCACGGAGGGGTTGGTTTCCACCTGATACGTTCCCATCATATAATAAGGTCAAATGAATACGTGAATAAAATTGGGCCTAACCACTCTATTTGTAAAACTAAATTTAAGTTGGTTGAGAATCCTACAATTGTCATGGTGGCCCCCCTCCCAGCGCCTAACACTGGCTATCTGTACCTCAAAAGTTAAATCAACTAGGGACTCAAAGCATCAAATGGCGGATCTGCAGATGTTGAGGCTCCTTTGTATTGTTCTGATGTAACTGGTGTAAAGCAGCACTAGCATTCCGTACATTCAGGGGAACATCTAGGCACAAACTCTTTACTGTCATGATAACTAGATAGCCATTTTATTCTTCACAGATCTCCTTTCAAAAGTTCTTCATGTGTTCCCAGTCAATGTTTGGATGCTGGCAAATATGTACATTTGATAGCACTATGCTCTTAATTGAAAAATCATGAGGATCAATGTGGAGAAATACACAAGTTTCTCTTCCAAAGTGGGGACATGACAAACATTTTGAAATGTTTTGAAAAATACACAAGTTTCTCTTTCAAAAGTTCTTTGTAAGAGCTGTTACTTCTTAAATGCTAATTGCATTACTGAGGCTTGTTTTTCTTAGTGTTATTTCAGTATATATGAATACAAAGAACTGAGAGAAGATCCATATTCCTACTGGTATTAATAAAGATGCATCAATTTCTATAAAGATAACACAAATAGCCCTGTTGTGTCTTATTTGCTTTTCGTTCGAATTGTAGTTGTAAGTGGCTAGATTTGATCTTACTGCCATGCGGCCTCTTTGTATTTGGTTAAATACTCACAGCAATTTGAGGAAAAGTTTAAGCCAGAAACATTCATTAATCATTTTGCTGAGATACAAGTTCTCGAATGGTGTTGATTTCGGAGATTATTCTACATAATATGATGAAGAAGCAAATAACAGCGTAGCTTAGCCTGTTTGGAAGTTCAACCAAACATTGTGCTCAATTTAACAGAATAAACATGTACCACATCGGACTTTTTGAAGAGATTAGAATGATTAACCATTTCAAAAATCATGACATGTGATAAATTCTAAAATTTTATCAAGATCTATCTGAAATATGGTGTTGTTTATATCTCCTAGAAGGCTGAAATTCTAGATTTTCATGTTCTCATAGAGACCATTTCTCGATAAAGTTCTCTCCTTTGATGAATGTCTGAACAAAAATGTCCAATTTGTCACCATTATACTCAATTGGGTCTGATAATGGAGATGGATATTAATTTTCTGGGGGCCAAATCATCCGTTGTCCACATAATGATATATCCATTTTTTTTCATAACTATTTCCTGTCCATTGGATTTTGTAAATGCTTTGAATAATAATGTGGAAGGAGAGGAGATAATTGACTCTATCCTTTCTGATCCAATAAAAGCCCCTTTTTCCAAATTAAGGATATGGTATATAGGCATATATTTAATTTCTATCAAGTCCTACTAAGTTTTTTAGCATCTGTAAAAAAAACTGGTCAAGAGAGAACTGAAGGTAATAGTGAAGATTGACCCGCTGCTTATGGTTTGCGCAAGAGAATCTCTATGAAGATCTGACGCAAAGAGAACAAATGAAAAAGCCCATCGTATGCCCCAGCAAACCTGAGGTGCTGGTGCTTCCTCCCTACAGCTTCTAATATATGAGGAGAGAGGAGTTAAAGGAACAATGTCACCTCCTGCTCTTTACATATGGCTTTCTCCTATTGTCAACTTGCTCCTTACTGTTAGCACAATCCATCTCCCCATTACTGGGTATTATTCGATGCTCCTTCTATATAAAGAGCACCGTTGCCCTCAATCTCTGATGCACACAGACACAAGCAGCAACAAAATTTGGCCATTACTTGTCCCCTCATCTCTCTTTCAAGTGTCTTCTCTTGCTGAGCAAATAGAAGAAGAGGGAGGAAAATAATGAGTTCATCTTGGACAAAATATCAGAACAAGCTGTTCGAGGATGCACTGGCAATATATGATGAGGACACACCAGACCGCTGGCAGAATATTGCACGGGCAATTGGTTGCGGAAAGTCAGCCGAAGAAGTGAAGAGGCACTACATCGAGCTGGAGAAGGATGTGAAGCACATGGAATCTACAAAAGGCCGTCAAGGATCCAACCACAGCAGCTCTGCTGGTAGCAGCAGCAATGACAATTCTTTGGGCAAGAACAATGATGACAAGAGGTAGTGAGTAACCCATTGCTCTCTCCATTACCGCTCTAGCCATGCATCATGACACTGAATTGTACATCCCTTTGTTATGATGTTTATCACGCAAATCTTGTCACATATGTGCAACAGTGTTGCATTTTACTGGATGTGCCCAATTGAGTTTGAAGCTGTTGTTAGTTTGACCTATTCCTTTACTTTATCTGTTCCACTGCCCACCTAGATTTTCTTTCTCACTCTAATCTGCGACATACCTTTTCTACCTCGTTCTTTCTTGACTATCCTTATCATACCTTTTCCAAAAGTAAGTAAATCCATGGTTTTAAGATTTATCTGCACTAATTAATTTCTTAATGTTTATTCATGTGGTTGGTTTGCTCATTTCTTAACCAAACATTCATGGGAAAATGAGAATTTGCAGGATACCCCTTTTTATGAACTTATATCTGTATTGTGGTCTTAGGGTTTCATTTTAGCATAGTGCCTGATTTAGGATGCAGGTATTGTTTATAATGATTCCTTCCAACTTATGATGAAATTTATGCTCGCTCTGTTGTGCTCATCAATTTTATGCTCATTCTTCATGTCAGTTAGAATTTATAAATCACTATTTCTCCATGATATATCTGTGAATTGCCTGCTTTGTATGGCAACTACAAATTTGATTAAATGTAGAATACAGTAATACACTATATCGATGAGCACAGCATATCCTGGATTGCAGTACCATTCATTTGAAGTGGATAATTAGAAACTATCTGCATTAATTGATCTTTGGAAATATTGAATAGTCATAGACTCCAGTACTCATATGCATCTACTGATCAATATATATTAGCTGATCACTTAAGCGTTTGTAGTAGGACAGATAAGCTTTTCTGAGCAGAAACATTTGGTGAAACTAATGTATACCTATTCAGACCAGAAAATCAGAAGTAAAAATTACAAAAGAATTAATCCAAAAAGGGAGGGCTCAAATTTTTTTCTGTGCAATTGTAGATAGGACTAAAAAGCTCGCTTGGCTGAAATGAGAAAAGGGATAACTACATCACTACATGATACAAGCTCCTAAGAGTAGTGCACCCACATCGTATTTCTCTGTGAAACAAATAGGCCTAGTTTGGAGTGCCAATCTGAGGTGTCCTTTTCTGGAATTAGCTTTTGCATTCTAGGCCCCATGCTTATGACACCTTGTGTAGTAGTGGCCCCATACCATGTTCATATTTTCCTAAAATGTTTCAATTAAAGCAGTACAGAACCCCACTGCCTTAAAGTTTTTCGCCTATCTGACAGGTATAAAGCTCTCCCCTTTTCGATAGTGGGGTTCGTTTTGGTTGTATTACATGAGGACACACACCGAATTTAGCTTTCGCATCTTTCCAATATTCGACCAAGGATAGAGGTGACGCGTTGTTTGGTTTCTTATTTCAGGACGAGGTACCTCAAACCGCAGTGAATGCGATCTTGGAAGAGCTTATCCCTAGAGCTTGAAGCAGCAACCTGTCCCACGTTAGAAACAAGATTGGTGATTTCCCAAAGATGTTATCTATGCTATGTCGTTGCTTTCATCCAAGTTTATGTGTGTACAAATATCACCTTTGAGATTTGGTGTAAAAGACAGAGCTGGTGATAGTAGACCGGTAAACACAACCATAGTAGTAACATATTTATGGCTGTTATTCTGTATTCTGCGACCTGACAGTGGTGTGCTATACTGCTACGCAATGGTGATAATAAATCTGCTTTTCCCTCTTCCTTGTGTGTACTCATTGCCTGCTGTCCCAAACTTCCAATCATGCCTTTTTGGTGTTGAATAACGCAGACAGGCTCCGGCCTGATTCCAATCTCATACCCAAATACTCAACAGCTGAATGATGAGGAGAAACTGGTCATCTTTAGACAAGTGACTAGGCAGGCGATCGGCAGAAAAGGTAAGTGACCAGGCTATGAACTGTGCACGCTGGCCCTCAGCGGCCGGCAGCAAAGACCCACATGATCCGTCGCTAGCTACGAGCCACCGGTGATGCGCCGAACCCTGATCAAAGTTTCGTTTATGCATATCCCTTCTCGTGATACGGGCCACAAATGGCAGAGTAGACGAGCAGCTCAATGATCACCCACCAGAATTGCAAGGAAAAAGGAAGAAATCAAGAAAATGAAGGTAAGGAGAAAATATTTGCATTTGACCTCTCCAGAACGGTTGGCATGTCACTGGGTTGATATCAATGGCGAGTGGCCCAGAGCAATGGAATGGGAGATCGCGAGCTGGTCGGCTAATAAGATCGCAGAAAAGGAAACTCTCTGTTTGTGAGGAGGGTTCAACGTATCCACTTGGTCTTCGAAGACCGAAACCTGAATAGGGACTTGGGGGGAGTAGTGGAGTACATGTACATTGGCGTATTCAGCGAAACAGTGGTTTGCATGTACATTTGCATCCACAATCCATGATTGATTGATGAAAGGAACGTGTTATCCTGAACGTGAATTTCTAGTGAACTCGAGTTGGGCAGCGTTTGCTCAAGTGTGGCCGGCTACGGCTAGGCTCAACTTGCGAATGCTAGACATGTTGGTTGTATTTGTATATTGCCGACTGCTATGCTCTAAATAACGACTATCTCCAACAGTTTGTCAAATCCGGTTAATATTTTAATTTTTAACAAAATTTTGAAAACACTCCTCCAACAATTTGGTAAAGGGCCTAGTAATTTTGGTAAATTGGGAAAAACCTGTCTCCAACGCGTAAATATACGCGTGCGTATTCGGTTTGACATCGGCGTTTCTCACGGTGGAAAGTCAGGTGAGAAGGTAAAAATGAAATAAATAATAGAGAATGGTCTTCGATGCAAATGTATAAGAGAGAAAAAAATTGACAAGTTAAAAATAGTAAACTTAGATGCATTCTTTTTTTTAACTTGGCAAATCTTTGAAGACTTGACAAATCATTACCAAGTTAAAAATAGCGAACTCTTCAGGATGCTAACCCATAACACAACTTCACTTAGAGATAGGTAGATTTTATCACAAAGAGAAGAAAAAAAGGATAGGTAGATTTACAACAATGTCCTCCAACTTTTCACTTATCATTTTACTCAAAATTCGGGACTTCAAAGAAATGAAATTGACACAAAGAACATGCTCACCCCTAAACTTCATTTTAGCCTTAGGGCAAGTACATTGGTGTGGTCTGATAGATCGTCTCATGCATTTACACGTAACCTTAGGTCGACTTATCAGACAAACTATACAATGAGTTGTCTGGTAAGTCGTCTGGTGGATCTATATAATTCCTTAATTTGTACATAAAAAGGAATAATATGAGTTGCATGGCAACAACAATACATACAATGATTATGAAGTTGTCTAGTTGTTTTGTTCATGAGGTGGTTATGTCGCGATGCGAGAACCTCTTCCTCCCTTTGCGCTCTCTCTCCTCCCCCATCATCTCCAAGCAAATTGAGACTAACATTTTTCTTTTCAAAAAGGGTCTCACGCGAGCATTCGCGGGCGACGTGGTGGATTGGCAACGACGACCCCCACCGGCCCACGGCCCCACCTGCAACTGCACAGCCTCTGAGCCGAAACCCGACACCCCGGACAGGCGGGTGCGAGCTCAAACCCTAGAAACGGCGGCCATGGATTCGGGAGGCGGAGGAGGGAGCGGCGCGCACAAGGCCGCCTCGGGCTCAGCGCCCTCGCCGGCGCAGCCGGCGCCCAACCCCACCGCGATGCTCTCGGCGCTCATGAGCAAGCGCGCCAAGCTCCAGGAGGAGCTCCGCTCCATCGAGCGCCAGGTTAGGTCTTGTCCACCTCACGCTGTTTCTCCAGATCCCCAACCAGAACGGCTAGGGTTTGTGTCGGCGGAGGCGGATGTTGTTCCAATGACGCGATCTCTCTTTTGGGGCCCTCACGGGACTTGCCGGTTGCATAAGATGTGAATCCCCACCCCAGAAAAATTGGTTGTTGACATTGTGATTTGAGACGCTGCAAGATTGTAGAATTGGACTTGTAGATGTGTGTCGCAACCTGAGTTTGTCCTAAATGAGCTGCTGTTGCCTCAATAACAATACAATGCTTAACCGGGGGGGGGGGACGGGTACAAGAATCCCTTGTGTTATTGAACAGGGCTATTGGAAGTGAATTATGAACTCAAATTCGGGTAACCCACTGATGCAACAAGTGATGTTTATGATTGGATCAACTCAAAGGATCTAGATAACTGAACCAAATTTTGCTGATGCACTTAACCGTGCCTTCTTTCCTAAGGGCTCCTTTCACAATATGATTCATTTACAGGTTTAGGTTAAAGTGATAGGAAACTTGACGAGAAACTTTCTTGTTGATTGCGATCTGACCTCAGAATTGACTGTGAATGCAGTAAGTTGACTGTTATCTTGTTGATTGTGATCTTGTTGACAAGATCTGTAGTATCACCTGAATGCAGTAAGTTGACTTGAAGGTAAATCTATATGCCAGAGAAGCACCTAACAATGTCGAAATATCTGTAAATATTTGCTTTTGTTTATTAGATGATGAGTAATACGTAGATGAGCAATTATCTTTAGCGAAAACTGAAAAGAAACGTCATTAATTCCTTAGGCATGAATATATATACAAGCAACCAGAGCAATTTGTTGAACTAATGTTAATATCAATACACTCCCAGGTTTATGATATGGAGACCACCTATCTGCAAGAGTCTAATCAGTTTGGAAGTGTGCTGAAGGGTTTCGAATCATTTTTGTCATCCTCAAAAAACACTTCCAAGTAAGACACCTAAGTTTTCATTATTTGGTCTTGAATAAACTGATGCAGTCTTCAATATTTGGAGATCTGTATCGTATTTTGGGATATAATTATCTTTGTGTACAGTATTGTTTTTATGAACTAAATTCTCATAATATTTCAATATTCCTTAACTATGCTGATTGTGATCTGACCTCAGAATTGTCTAGACCAGCACGGGCCATTTGTAATCTAGCTATTGGTTGAAAATCTTGGTGCAAGTTGTACAGCATGTGGTTTATACCCAGAAAAGAAATGTTTTATGCTAGTGCTTTTTTGTCTTATGTCAGTTTCTCTTCCTACTGCATGTAGTATGACGCGATTATTCTGCACATGCAATGTTCCTTTGTCTAGTTTATATATTGTAAGCAATCCATGTAATACGGTTCACACAGAATCATTCATGATGGCTTCTGTCTGATTTCAGCCTCAAGCGCTCCCGGAAATTTCAGGCTGATGAGAGGCTATTCTCTTTGTCGTCAGTTACTTCTCCAGCGGTACAGATAGTAGTGCTCAATGTTGATGAATAGCACATGCTTTCAAAGTGTTGTTTTACCCCTACTATTGCTTTTGAATTTTGGAGTTTGCTAATTCTGGTTCCCTTCCATTTCCGTTGCATATAGGTTGATGAACATTTGACTGGCCGAGATGGTAAGCTTTCTTTGACCCCCTTTTTGGTTGAGTTTAAATCCACAACCGCTATTTGAACACATACTGATTTTCAACACTTGTCTCAACCTTTTAGATGGAAGAGAATATGGACCAGGACGTTCTAAGGGTGGAACCCCTGCAAATGGGCAGTAAGTTTCAGATACAATTTCAAAACTCTTTAGTCATCGGAGTCCGAGTGAATAAATTTGTCTTCACTTGCGAAATGTACTTTTGTTCATGGTGCTGGAAACTCTGTGGCAGACGGAAGTGCAAGATCTGATTCCGTGTGTTTTTTTTTTGGAACAGAGGCAAACCGAAGAAGGGAGGGCGGCCAGGTGGGAGAGATGGCAAGAGACTACGGCCGTCGAACGATCCAGACCTGGATGACGAAGATGACTACTAACTTCCATGTTGTAGGACTACTGTAGCGAGTTAACTTCATTTTAGTGTCTAGTCGCACAGGATTTTTCATGTACTGTATGTACTCCCTCCCTCTTGCAGCCCAACTCTATTGTTTTGCTTGTTTGCCTCCCCATCTTCCGTTTGTAACATAGGTCAGCACAAAGTTAACCAGATTGTGAAAATTCAGGCAAACTTTGCTCTGTCTCAGCTAGGAACCATGTTCTGGATTTTAGCGTTCTATCTATGTTTCAACGAACTCTTATGTCTTGTGGAAGATGGATAAGGGTTGAAAATTTCAGCCCACCAAAGTTCACATAATATCGAGCTCATCTTATGACTATGAATTACAAATTGTTCCACCATTTTTCAAACAAAATGTTGAACCA
This sequence comes from Cenchrus americanus, assembly GCA_947561735.1. NCBI lineage: Eukaryota > Viridiplantae > Streptophyta > Magnoliopsida > Poales > Poaceae > Cenchrus > Cenchrus americanus. The sequence goes on along the minus strand of OX387241.1, from coordinate 21,237,414 downwards.
ACATTTTACATAAAAAGTTTAATAATCTTTTTTGAAAAGAGTTGCATGAACATTTGTTCGGATATAATCAGCCTGTTCGCTCGGCTTATCGGCCACCGGCCAAAGATTTTCTCTCGAACAAACCGGCCACCAAGAATGAAACCAAGAAGATTTTCTCTCAGAACAAACCAGCACCAGCCAACCGAACAGGCTGATAATGTTAGATCCAACGCATTTATAAACGGTAATGCTCCTGATCAGGTGTCTGACAGGGAAAAAGCCCATCAACCTTGCATCTGATGTAAATCGGACGCCCTCCCAACTGCCCATCAACCTTGCATCTGATGTTTGGATGATGGTCGCGACATGCTCGCCACAAGCTTGCAACATGCTCGCCACAAGCTCGCAACATGTACAATATGTCGGGGGAGGAGGGAGAGGGGCGCAACATGGAAAAAGTGTTCGCAACATGAGAAAAGTTGTTCGCAACATTGAAAAAGTGTTCGCAACATGATGTTTGGATATTGATCGCAACATGCTCACCACAAGCTCGCAACATGTTCGCCACAAACTCGCAACATCGCTCGCAACATGTATACTATGTCAGGGAAGGAGAGAGGGGGGCACAACATGAAAAAGTGTTCGCAACATGGGAAAAGGTGTTCACAACATGGAAAAAGTGTTCGCAACATGAGGAAAGGTGTTCGCAACATGGAAAAAGTTTTCGCAACATGGGAAAAGGTGTTCGCTACATTCGCAACACGCTTCGCAACATCATGATCCGACGGCTGATATGTTTCCTGATTCGAATCGTGTGGCTAAAAAGGTGTCCGATGCTAGCGCCCGAATCGGACGTCCGGGCGCTAGCAGTCCCTATTTCTAAAACATTTTCATCAACATTTTAAAGATTTTTTTCGTGAAATGATTTTCTAAAAATGATTTTTTTTGGAAAAAATCCAACATTTTTTATCATCTTCCTCACCACCTCCGACGGACCTCCAGCGACGATAGCGCGGGCCGTACAAGTCGCGGCGAGATGGATATTGTTCATTGTTGTTGGGCTACGTGGGTTACTATTTGGGCTAGTAGTGGGTTATAATTTGGGCCGCTCTTCCGAATATACATTGCATGCCAGCCCAAAGGACTCGTCTGGCAAGGCCCAACATATTCTTTAGAACGGGCCCAAGATTGTTAGTCTTGCATGTATTGCCTAAATGGGCCTGAGGAACAGAAGCCGGATAAGCCTCCCTTGGAAAAGAAGAAAGAAAGCGGAGGGTTGGTTTGTTTAGCCACCCTACCACGGCGCAACTCCCCTTTCCTTCCTTCCTCCGTTGTCTTCTCTCCTCTCGGCTCGTCGCGTCTCTTCCCCCAGTCGCCGCACCGCCAAAAAAACCCCTCGAAAAACCCTGGGTCCCTACGCCTCCCTCGCCATGCTGCGCCGCCTCCGCCTGCGTTCGCTGGGGAGGGCGGCGCCGGCCTTCGCCGGCGCGGCCGCTGCGGTGGCGTCGCTCACCAACGTCGCCTACGCCGACGGCGCCTCCCTCTTCCGCCGCCACTCCGAGCCGTCGAATCCGGGCGACACGGACAATTTGGGGGGCACAGCGTTCGGCCGCGACTCGGAGACCCTGGAGCGGATGGTCGGCGCGCTGCGGGAGATCAACAACTCGCCGCTCGCCAAGCAGGCAAGGTGCTCGCGCTATTGTCCTACCTAACTGGGGCCACCCCCTCCTGACGACGTTTATGTTTTGGTCGGGCGCAGGTGTTTCAGCTGATGCGGAAGCAGGAGGACACGCGCCTCGCGGAGCTGGAGGTTGAGAAGGTGCAACAGGCCATCCACGAGAGGCTCAGAGACATCGTGAGTTCCTGATGCCTTTCCCCTCCCCTTTGTTGATGTGAGCAATGTTCAATGCTGTAAGCGGGACGTCGGATGTGTCTGGAGATTGGTTGTTCACGCGACCCAAGTGATTGATCGCTGAATCGAATATACCTAACAGATTGACAAACTTCCCCCCTTCACTGCGTGTATTTATGATGTAGCTGGAAACTTGGAATTATTGCATAAGACTGGGAGTTGCCAATAGAAGTGGGATTACAATGGAGATGTGAAAACATGAAATTTTTCCAAAATGTGGATGTGCAAAACTTATAACTCTGGTTAACTTTTGTGAATAGCAAGGAACAACATATTTGAAACTCTACAACATATAAATGGAAAATTGGTCAGCATGATGAAGTAGGAAGTAGAACTTTGGCTATGTGCTCAATGTTTTCTTTTATCTCATCTTGTGTTGCGTGCATTCAACTTCTGTGGTGTTGGTTGCCATCAGTGTACATAAAGTTCCTTTGTTGATATCTGATGCAGGAGAGGAAACGGAAAGATGCTGAAGATTACAGAAATAGCTTGCAACAATCAGCACAAGCAAAAGCGCAAGCGTTACGCTACGAGGATGAATTAGCTAGAAACAGAATGAAGGTATTGAAGGGACTCCTTTTCTTTATTTCATTGATCCACCTCTTATAATAGTATGCTTAAATACGTATCTGTTTCTTTTTTTTGGGTGCTACTATGAGAGTTACTCGCAAGTTAAGCAAGCATCTATTTTGACAGGCGGAGCATGAGGTACAAAGGCGACAAGATGCTGAACTTGTGAAGATGCAAGAGGCATCTGCCATCAGGAAAGAACAAGCCAGGCGTGCCACAGAACAGAAGATTTTAGAAGAAATAATACAGACTGAGCAAGAAAAGGCTAAACAAGAACAGAAAACAAACAGAATTCAAGCTTTAGCAGATGCAGCAGCTCGAGTTTATGAAGAGAGGGAACTAGAAGAAGTCACAAGGAGAACGATGGTGGAAAAAATGAAGGGTGAAAAAGAAAAGTGGCTCGCTGCAATAAATACAACCTTTTCGCATGTTGAAGGTTTGAATGCTCTTCCAATTAACAATATTTATGAAGTTAATCTACCATTCATTTTGGAAGAAATCTACTCAACTTCCCAATCTACTGCAACTAGACTACACCCCCAAACTATAAAACCAGATAATTGAAACTACAAAACCAGATATTTGACTCCCTCAACTTCTTCAGTTTTAGCAACACGGCATGTTGAGGTGGGCAGACTTGCTGAGGTGTACTAGCAATATGGGCCCTACTTGGGCACATCTGGAGGCAGCACCTTCCCCAACTCCGCCGCAAGTCGCCCGAGACATGCCATATTGCCCCGCTGTCTGACCACGGAGCTTGACCGCCTGGCGCACACGGCACACCTGCCCCCTTGCCGCTGTTGCTGGCGCTGGTGCAGGGGTCAAATGGGCTATCATGGGCGGCCTCTGCTTAGCGCCACAAGACCTCTTTCGTGCGCCTGTTGTGCACGGTTGGGAGTCCGTGCAGGCGGAGGTAGGAAAGTAGGTAATAGGGACTTAGGCGGCGAAAGTGGACATGAGCTATCCAGGGGTATTGCACGCTGTACATTCTCCTTGAGCCAAGCTAAAATCCAACATCCTGCTGCCCAGATCAAGCTTCTCCATGCATGCCGGAATCGAGATTATCACCCATATCGAGTTCCTTAGTGCAACAATTAAGATCCCCATCACCCAATTCGAGGTCCCTAGTGCGGCAATTGAGATCCCATGTGCTAAGCTAGAGCTTTCCACTGCTGTACGCAGAGGTTTTCCAATGCTTAAACCAAGATTTTGCCTGCAGCTCTACACACATGGTCTCTGGCCTGAATCTCGTGCACAAGACCATGGTCTCGGAGTACATGGATCTGCCAGGGGCGGCTGTGGAGTGCTGACCTCAAGAGGCGCATTCAAGGTGGCATTTGTTGTTGAGGCCGGCATTTGTTGGTGGCATCTGCTGTTGGCATCGAGCAGCGTCGGTGTTGATTCATCCCGCACAGTGCAGACTGCTGGGCAAACTCGCCCGGCATCGGAGCTCCGCGGTTAGATATGAGGGCAGACCTGGAGTCGGCGAATAATGGCAGCTCAAGTTTGGGGAGTGAAAATAACGAGCTGGAGTTAAAACTGGCCACTTAGAAGTGGCTCCCACGTGACACAGTACACATCAGCTTCTTTGTCCACCTCAGCACACCACCTGATAAAAGTACTATGCAAACCAGGAAAAGAGGCTAAGTGAACGGTTTTGCAAAGCTGAGGGAGTCAAATACCCAGTTTTATAGTTTGGGCGGGGGGGGGGGGGGGGTTGAAGTAGTTTAGTTGCGATAGTTTGGTCGGTTATGTAGACTTCTTCCGTTCATTTTATTCTGCTAGAATGTGTCAGGCAATAAAAAAAACATCTGCTTTTACAATTGTGTCATTTTTCAATAATTATAGGTCCAATATTGTTGCCATTGTAGATGACACCTCTCTCTTACTTTACTTTGTCATTAAGTTTCATACTACCTCTGTTCATAAATATATGACGTTTAGGACAAGCAAATTAGTTAAAAAATGAACTAACTAGCTTGTCCTAAACGTCATATATTTAAGGATGGAGGGAGTATTTGCTAAGATGCACATTGGTCTCATCAAAACTAATACATTGTATTTTGTGGGTAATTTAGTAAAATGCAAAATAATGATGCTGAATAGACAAGGATCAGCATCATTCTTCTTTATTAGTACTACCTACAGACGTGAATATATGACATCCAGACACCCATCATTTAGTGTGCCGCTAGTTCATTTCCCTGGTCGGAAACGTCATCCATTCCTGACTGGAGGGAGTATAACAATGATGTAGTTTAGTAGTTTCTTATCTGTACTGTTTGTGAACCTTTCCTATGTGGACTTGTAGGTGGGTTCAGAATGCTGTTGACTGATAGGAGTAAACTAATGATGGGTATTGGAGGAGTTACTGCACTGGCTGCTGGAGTTTATACTACTAGGTTTGCCTTGATACTGATATATCCTATCGATTTCAATATTTCATTTTAAAGTGTACATATACACAAATCATTAGCAGATCCGCTTTACCTGTTCCATTTTCATAAGCAAACTTTTAATTTTATTGATTGCTCCTTTAATCTTCAGGGAAGGAGCAAGGGTTACATGGGGTTACATCAATAGAATCTTGGGCCAACCTTCGTTGATCCGTGAATCATCAATGCCAAAGTTCCCCCTGCCAATGTCTAGGTTGCTCAAACCTAGCTCAGCATCTTTGTCAAGTGGAGCGGGCTTTGAGAATGTTATTCTGCACCCTTCACTCAAACGGAGGATTGAACATCTTGCACGAGCTACTGCAAATACAAAGTCTCACGGTGCACCATTCCGCAATATGCTTTTCTACGGACCTCCTGGAACTGGCAAAACTTTAGTAGCCAGGGAGATGGCTCGCAAATCTGTAAGTTCAGGGGATGTATTTTTCCTTGCATTGTAGAAAAGTTGGCTAATCTTCTGAAACTACTTGTTTTTCCCTTCTGGAGTTCTGGTCACTTTATTAAGGATTAAAAAGAACAAACAGCAGAGTGATGTTGGTTTGTGAAACTTCAGTTTGTTGGACATTGTATTTTTCTTGTTTTAATTATTGAGTTATCTTCTTTGAAATGGGACTAGGTTCGATAACTAGGATAGTCAGTTTGTATGCTTGAAGAGGCATCGGGTATCCATTAACATTCACACCCTTACATTCGTGGCATGACAGGGCCTGGATTATGCCATGATGACGGGAGGAGATGTGGCGCCCTTAGGATCAGAGGCCGTTACCAAGATCCATCAGATATTTGACTGGGCTAAGAAGTCCAAGAAAGGGATGCTGGTTTTCATTGATGAAGCTGATGCGTTCTTGTGCGAGTAAGTTTTTAACTTGACTCTTGAATGATTCCAGGACTAATTCTGATTAATATAACTCGAAAGTTAGCTCAAGTACAATCCCTTGTTCTCAATCTTGAGTTAAACTAATTTTTAATCTTTAAATATTTTCAAACTTTATTAACACTGCAGTTTTTGAGCTCGAAGGAAGCTTTATTTGAACCCAACAAGATTATGGAAACTTATAATATGCAATTGCAGTACTGTTGTATTGTAGCAGCAGTACAGTTTTCTGTTCTCACCCATAGTTTCTCACCATTTTAGGCTGTAGGTAATCCCATGGATTCTTACCAGATGTTTGCAATCGCCTGCATATGGTTTCATCTTTGCCTAAAATCACTCCTTTCGAGGAAAAAAAGAAGAATCCTTTCCCCTTCAGCTGGTCCTATCAGCGCCCATTGATGAAATCACAAGAAAAACTGTAGATGTGTTTGTTGATAATGCATTCCACAAGTTCCATTTATCTCTAATCGTGTGCTATATTTGCCATATACTAGGCGGAACAGTATCCATATGAGCGAAGCTCAGCGGAGTGCTCTAAATGCATTATTGTTTCGAACTGGTGACCAGTCCCGGGACATTGTCCTTGTCCTTGCGACAAACAGACCTGGTGACCTTGATGCTGCTATCACTGACCGTATTGATGAAGTCGTAGAGTTCCCTCTACCTGGGGAGGAGGAGAGGTTCCAACTGCTCAAGTTATACCTGAACCAGTATATACTCAAGGAAGAGGGCAAAGGCTCTTCGTGGAGCACATTGTTCAAGAAGCAGCCGAGGAAGATACAGGTGAAGGACATTAGCGATGATTTGCTGAAGGAAGCTGCACGGAAGATTAATGGCTTCTCTGGTAGGGAGATTGCAAAGCTGATGGCTAGTGTGCAAGCTGCTGTTTATGGCCGACCCGACTGTATATTGGATCCCCAGTTGTTTTCGGAAGTTGTTGACTACAAAGTAACGGAGCATCACCAACGCACCAAGCTTGCTTCTGAGGGTATGCCTTGATCAACAAGAAAGGTTTATCGGGAAGCTTGGATCTTCATAAGGATGTTCAAGTTTTGAGAGATTAGGTATGGTGATCAGGGACACCGCACCTCCCACTGACTTAAGCAGTAGTGGATGTTTTGGATTCCTGTGGAGATTTCTGAGAAATCCTTTACTTGAAGGGTCTGTTTCCACCAGTTTTGTTCCATATGGTTGCTTGCTCGTAGTATGAGTTGTCCTAGTAACAGCCAAATAGGCCGGGGTTGTGCTCAATCTGAAATTAGGTGCACTCGTTATAGTAGGTTTGCATTGTCTCCTGATCCTATTGATTTAACCATTTCTGGTTGCATTTGTACGCTTGTTTATGCCAGGTAAAAGAGGCCAATCAATAACGATTCCTAAAATCCTCAAACATTAGAGAATTAGGTGATCGTTGTTCTGTTTGTCCGATCTCCTGCAATACTTTTTTTCTTCGCGTGGTCTCGCCTCATACAGTCATGCCCGGTGTCTTCACTGAAACCGGCTCGTATGCTGATGTCGCCTCCCTCGCACAGTCATCTGCTCTGCGCTCATCAGTGGTCATGCATCATAAACAAACTGCAATTATTCAGAGGATTTGTAGGACCGAGGGAACAGGATCGAGCCGGTTGATTTTATTGTCAGGAAAAGAAAATGACCGCCACTCTGTTTCAATTCCGTACTGATTTGGTTCTACCGAAAAGGGTGTTTCGGACAACGAAGACTCGGAGAGGAGTGACGAACGGAACAGTGCGCGCGACCGCAGTGAGAGCCGAGATTATGGTCCCCGCTGGATGGATCAATGATGATGGTTCGTGTAAATAATAATGCAGCCTCCGATCGAATGAATAAGCATGGTCGCTCACATTCACGCGTATCAGGAAGAACTTGTTCTGAAAAATCTCACTTTTGGAACGAACCACGGAACGGAAAGGGTGAGCTATTGCAAAGTAGTACTATGGTACTTGCTGCTAATTGTGCTTGTGCGTCCTCTAGTTTTAGGGGGCTTTATTTATTGCTGCTAATTGTGCTTGTGCGTCCTCTAGTTTTTGTTGCCTTGCTGCTTCTGCTACTGCTAGCATGAAAGTCACAAGCACCCAGTGTTATCTGAAATTCTGAAGAGTGCGTACATAGAACTTTACCTCAGTGTTACCTGAAATTCCAAGTGCATAAAACTTCAGCAGTTGTTGCAGTGTAAGAATTTGACAATTTTTCACACACGAAATCTCCTTTGTAGGCTGCAAGCTGCCTAGAAGCTGCTCGGATTCGATGTGTTGGCAGCTGAGAACACCAGCTTCAGAGTTGAGAACCGATCAAGGATACAGACAGACCCATCACTTTGTACCTGTGCTGGTGACATGATGAATGAGATGAGATGTCATTACCAGCAAGGCAACAAGCCAACACCACACCTTTCACCTTGCCACATCGAACGCAACCACGAGTTTGAATGGCTCGGCAGCTCCGACCCAAGCAAGCCTCCAGCTGCCGACAATTCACATACCATCATTCACCCCGCGCTGCATACGCATAATCCATGAACCCACAGCATACACACTCGAATACTACCACACAGACACACAGGGGTTCTTTCTCTCTCTCTTTTGAGTTCCTGACAGGGCAGTCCAGACACTCACATGGCTCATACACACCTGCCTTCTGGCCAAAGCCCCCCCAAACTCTGGCTACAGTGCTGATATGCACTTGTGGCCAAAGAGAGTGATGGGGCAAAAAAAAAAATGAAGTCTCTACTAACAGTACTGTACTGCACCACTGTTGCTAAGCTTTGGCAGGAGGCCAGGTCAAGCAAAATTGCCCCTCAAGAAAGGCTGCAAAAGCCCTTAAGAAAGGGGTTAAGGCCCCGTTTGGTTCCCATAAGTAGGGTGACTTATAAGTCACCCGACTTATAAGTCACGCCACTTTAAGTCGGTCGTTTGGTTGCGAATGACTTATAAGTCGGTGGGGCTCCACACAGGGTGGTAGAGGAAAAAGTGGAAATAAGTCACTTTAAGTAGGGGTGGAGGCTACTTATGCAACTTATAAGTTGGAGCACTTTAAGTCGGAAATTTGTTTGGTTTCACGGGTGACTTATTTTACACTTTTCGCACTTTAAGTCACCCTACTTATGGGGAGAACCAAACGGGGCCTTAGGCTGCAAGCAAGCAGGAGTGAAGAGGACACACACACACCCTCAAGAGAGGACAGAAAGCTACTGCTGGGACTGGGAGGGCTTAGAAGCCAGGAACCCCTGCTTTAATGACCCCTCTAATTGTACTTTGCGCACCAAATGACAAAGCTCCACGCCTAAGTACATTCCCCTCCCAGCAAAAAGGGGCCCCTCACCAAACCCCAATGCATGCAATGCCATTGTGCACACAGAGCACAGCGCAATGCTTGCTCTGGAGCAGCTGCCCTGCCAAAAGGAATCCAACAAGCCCAAAAGGCAAAGTCAAAAGGAGGGGGACGCCCCAAGAGAAGAGAGCGTTGTTGCATCAAGCAATGCAATGGCAATGCAGGCTTGCAGCAGCACTGCTACGACACTGCACACATCCAAACACAGCTGCGCATGCACTACCGCACTCTCTCCCTCATGATCTCTCTCTCACTCTTGTATGAGCGAGGAGCCGAGGAGGGAGGGTCAGGGAGGGAGAAAGCCCCAAGAAAAAAAAATGCAGTGAGCACCAGCATATCAATGGTTGTCAATGCAAGAGCCATGATGCTAAGTTGCTAACCTAATTGAGGTTATCCAAGAAAGCAATGAGGACGAGCAAGCATTGCTAAGATGAGATTAGGTCACATAATCATATTACTGCCTCCTCCTAACTGCTGCATGATGAGTAACTTCTTAACAACCAGGATGTCACTGAAATTACAAGGGAAGAAGAAGGATAAAGAAATGAGCTAATAAGCTAATGGCATCCTCTGATCCTCTCGCATTGCTATGCGGCTACTCGGGGTACTCACTCATGCATCATGCTGCTGTTGCTGCTGCGGTGGCGGTGCCGGGTGGTGGATGCGGTGGACGATGTGGTGGGGAGGTGGAGGCGGGTGGTGGTGGTCATGGTGGTGAGGCGCCGGCGGAAGCGGCAGCTGTGGCGCGGGCTGGGAGGACGAGGGCGAGGTCGGGATCTTGGCGAGGTGCTTGTTGTTGTGCATCCACACTTTGAGGACGCGCCGGGAGACGCCGACCTGGGCGCAGAAGGCGTCGACGGCGTCGGAGTCGGGCTTGTGGATGCGCCACCCGAGGCGGTGAGCGAACTCGCGCATGCGCTCCTTCTGGTCCGCCGTGAACTTGGTCCGGAACCGCTTCTTGCTCGGCGCCGGGGGAGCGGAGGCCGAGCCCCCGACGGGCAGCTGCGCGTGGGGCGGGAGCGCCGGCGCCGGCGGCGGGGGCGGGTGGTGCGCGGGCGCGGGCGCGGGCGCGGGCGCGGGGCCGCGCAGCTCCTCGCTCGAGGATTCGGTCAGCGCGGCTGGCGCGGACGACGGGGACACCGGCGGGACGTGCGGGCGCGTCTGCATGTGCGGCGGCGCCAGGAGCAGCGGCATGACACGGGAGGAGTTGGCGTTGGCGCCGGCGGTTGGGGTGCGAGGCGAGGGGGGCACCGCCGCCGGCACCACGGCAGCAACGCCTCCGGGTACCGCCTCGCGGCGGTGGAAGCTGCGGTGGCAGCCGCAGGCGGCGCAGGCCAGCGCGGCGGCCCCGTCGCCCGCGGACGGCATGAACTCGCAGCAGCCGTCGAGCACGTGCGTGCCCAGCCGCGCCGCGTGGTTCCGCAGGCACTCCCGGTACCTCCACTGCGGCGCCTCGACGCCTCCGGCGCTAGCCACGAGGGCGAGTGTGGAGACCGACGGGGCCACGTTACCGCCGCCGAGAACGCCATTCCTCGCCCCTTCCTGGTGGCGCCGGTGCTGGTGCTGGTGCTGCGGCTGCGGCGCCCCCGCACCCGCAGCTCTCTCCCTCTCCCTCTCCCTCTCCCTCTCCGCTCTCCTTGGATGGAGCTGCGGCTGGCGCGGAGACGGCATGAACCCGGGGGGAGGCAGGTGTGGCTGCGTCACCAGAGAGGAGTTGGGAGGCAGGAGCGGCCTCGAGAAGGCGGCGGCGTCCATGAGCGCCGACAAGTGCGAGTGCGTGCCAAGGCCAAGAGCCTGGGCGTGCGCCTGCTGCTGTGGCACGCCTACAGGCGCCGCTGCCGCAGTGGTGTAGCGGTGGGCGTCCTCGTCCTCCTCTTCTTCCTCCTCGTCTTCCTCTTCCTCCTCGTCCTCCTCCTCTTCCTCCTCCACATGCGATGATCTCTTGTACTCCATGGCTTCAGCTACCAAGCTAGGTGAGGGGTGTTGGGTGAGCTAGGGAAAGGATTCTTTCCCTCCTAGCTTTTTTCCCCTTCTTTGTGAGGCTGTGTTGGTGGCGGTGTGCTCTACTTGTAGGTTTTGGAGAAAGAAATAGAGGAGGGGGAAGGGGGATGGTGTTGGCCTCAAGGGGGGAAGGAGAAAGAAATATATTGCTTGGTAAGGGCTGAGCTATATTACAAAAGGTGTGATAATTAAAAATAAACTAAGAATGGCAATCACAATAACAATTTGGCACAAAGTGGGGAATGTCTCCTTGGGAGAGAGCTAGCTAGGAGAAAACATATCCATCTTATCTATCCGTCATCCATCTATGATCTATGCATGCACCCTTGGGCCAGGCCAAGGAGGAAGAAGAGAACAACAGCAAGGGGGAGAGAGAGGGGAAGGCCGGCCGGGGAAGAGGAAGTGACAGCGGAGAGAGAGATTAGAGTGGCAAGGCTTGTTGCCTTTGTTGGCTTGGCTTGGATGTGTGTTTGAAGCAGTCTAGTCTACCACTCCCCCACAACCTCTAGGCCCACAATGCAGAGGTGAGACTGTGAGAGTGACTTGGAGGTGGTGGTGAGGAGGAGAGAGAGAGAGAGAGAGGGAGAAGCCCATGCCCACCGACAGGGCCATGTTTCACCCCCTCCCACACCTGCACTATGGCCTACCATGGCGCCACCACCTCTCCTTCTCCATGGCCATTGTCATCTTCTCCCCCTCTCTTGCTCCACTGCCCTAGCTTAGTTTTGCTTAATTGCCCATGTTTAGCTTGGAGTCGTGCCAGTGCCAGCGACCTACTACCACGCCGCAATAAGTGCAGCTTGTGTGGTATACTACCCCCCCATTGACTCCCAAGTACATCCATGCGTGTCTCCTACTGCCTCACACGGTCACACCTCTGCTGCATTTACCACCCCTCTGGATTTTGCTCTGTTACTGCTCTGCTTGGGGTATATGGTAAAATATGACCACATGTTTTCCTTTGTTTCTTTCTTTCAAAAAAAAAATACAACCATGCAATGATGCAATGCAACACCATTTATTTACCACACATTTACCAACTTTTTTTTTGCACTCCATTAACGCAACAAACTGCACACTGAAGGTGATTGTAGTAGTATTTTCTGAACTTGTAGTAACTTGGAGTAAGGAGTATATTTGTTAGGAAAAAAGTCACAGTGTACTTGTAGTAAGGAGTATTTATAAGTTTTTAATCATGAAGTGCATGAGTGCATCTGTGTGCCGTACGTGCAGGCCGAGGCACACCAAAAATCCAAGCTATACCCACCCAGGTTTAACGTTCGTCCATCCCATTCCCGTAGCACGAAGACACTAGCTAGGGGGGTCTACCTGTCCGGCGCCGGTAAAACCGATGGATTCATCTCCGACGCAGCGCCTAGGGGGGAGGGGCAGAACGGTCATCAGATGCTGGGCATGCAGCTTTGGGAATTGAGGACGCTGGGTCCCTTTCGCAAACACCGTCGTCAGGCCACTCTAATTGGTGTGCCGTGGTCTGCCACTACCATTTGATGCCCCCTGTCATGCCTCCCCTTCACTTTCATTTCGAGTTTTGCATGCAATTCCCCTCTCACTCTCGCTAAAAACTACTCCAATCTCTTTCGTTCATTTCTTAGTATTGAAAGTCGTCTTAAGATGCGCAAGAGAAAAAGGTATAGTAGTAGTAGTAGTTGGGAAGCGAAGCGAGTGAGTGTGAGTACTGGTGGTGTGGTGTCAGTGTGTGACACATTGGCGATTTGGCATGCATGCGGTGCAGGCAGTGCACCACAGCTGTCTTCCTGCACTGGCCGTCTGGCCGGCCTCTCTCCCTGCCAACAAGTGCTTACATGCATCATGACAATGCCTGTGTCTCCAGCATTTTGTCACGTAACATGGATTTACATGTGTAGGTCGAAATGCGGCCAAATATGTTGAGAGGTGGTTGTCAGGATTTCTGCTGTTCGATTCTATAATGAATGACTAGAAGAAGAAAAAAACAGCTGTCATACGTCTATATCCAGCATCTGACTATCTAGATACTACAAACATACTGTATATACGTATCTCCCTAGCTACATGAAACCGCCTGAAATTAAAATGATTGCGTATGTGTTCGGTGGCTCGGTGGGGGTTATCTGCTAGCTGAGTCCCAGGATTTATTGGATGGGTACATCATGCATCATCCGTCCCCAACATCTGTTATTAGGGTTGCGTCACACAAGTATGGATCGATCGATCGATGCGCATACTCCTATATGTGAAGCCAAAGCTGTTCTAATTAAGGTGGTTGTGCATGCACATTAGGTTGCAATTTAATCCATCCATATGTCTGGAACCGGAAGTCCAATGCTTAGCTCATCACTTGCAGACAAAGATTGCCTACTACTACACGCTGCATGCATGATGGCACGCATCTAAACATTTGATGCGTTGCCGTCTTCATCTATGCATGATCTCTCTCAAATGTTTAATGTTGGCTACGTCACGGAAACGGATACGTGTAAACAGAACCGCTCTAATGTGGCAAAAGGCTTCTGGGTCTCCTGTGCAGTTTTGATTACTACGGGTCTAGAAGTCCAAAATTCAGTTGGGCTCACTGCCAAAAGTGCTTGCTTCCATATGCTGCCATAGATACATCTAGGCACCTCCAAAATTCAATATGGTCTGCATGAACAGATGCATGTAAACCGTTTCTGATGTGGTTGGGAAGGCTTTGTAGGTGAAATTGATTAGCGGTCAAAAGGCCAGTTCGGTTGGGCTCACTGCCAAGATTGCTTGCCTACATGCTGTCATGCATACATCCATATCTCCCCTCCAGCCTTCAATACGGACGGCATCATTTTGGAATGGATGCATATGAATACTAAACTGTTCTGGTATGGTTGGGAAGGCTTTCTTTTCTTCATGCAATTTATTAGAATTCTAAAAACACTAAATTCGGTTGGGACTTGCTGCAAGAGACACATGGCCACACGGGTATCTATCTTTAGCATTTGTTTGCCTAGTATAACCTAAGAATGGAAATAGAGATGTACATGAGGAAAAACATTTCCTACAAGCCCATGATGCCTTGCATGATGTCTTAGATGGTTTAGACACAAAAATGTTTCTTTAGTTGAAGTCCACTCATATGGATCTTCTTTTGTACTAGTATAGACTTTACTAGCGGCCATATTGTTCGTCTCGTCGTTCCTTTCCATAATTGGTGAAAATAACTTTATTCAGATAAGGTCATGGACAAGGAGCTTGAAATTGGAGTAACCAATGTGGATCAAAAAGAAAATTTCCAAACTTTTTCTAGGAGGAAGGAAAATTCCAAACTTTCAAGCATATGCATGGTATGTTATAGGAGGTTGGATCCAAAGCAAAACTAGAAGGTGCCAACAAATACAAATGAGAGCAGTAGATCAACCTGTTTTGTATGGATTTGTTTTGTCGGCGCAGGCCAACAAGGCCCATTGGTCCCATGCATGAAACCTCGTGCGCCCCCTGGATGATTTGAGACCTACATGTCGTACCCACCAAGCATGGTAACATTTGAATGTATCCTTCCTTGTGAACCTCAAATGACAACAATTATAATAATGAGAAAAATTACACATGGACATGAGTTTATTCGGGATTAAAAGTTCTAGCACCTGACTATATTGCAATCCTTCTCCGCTCATATGAAAAGTTTTGTATCATTGTCGTAGTATTGATCAAAGCATGCACATCTCCGGGAGCATCATGGTTGACTCCTCATGGAAATGCAAGCTAAGACATCGAACATATGAAGAAAATACCCTTGGGATGCATTTAGATCAAGAGAATAAAAGTATAATATGGAGGTGGATGAAATTGACCTGGTGACTTGAAGGTAGCAAGGTCGATCCACCCTTGGACTAAGAATGACCATATGACTTCAGGGCGCACCCTACACCCAAATTGCTCCGGATCATATTGGATTTAACGACTACATATAGTCACCTATAATCGAATTGTTGCGACTCATATTTGCCAGCTAGGGTTCGATATCTTAGAAATAGAAGGGGGGGGGGGGGGGGGGGGGGAGGATAGGTAGAGAGCAACTTAACTCGACTAGCGGTAGCGGCGGTGAGAGTGAATAGCAAGCACATCGCCGTGGAGAAGGAATATATAGCAAAAAGGCGGGTGCGTAGGGAAGCGAAGAAGAAATATATGAAATAAGAGAAATACAAAGTGACACATGCAACACCGACAATGCACTTCTAGTACGACAAAATCGGTTCAATGTTCCGCTCACGGTGAGACTGAGAGAATGATGGTGCAACATACAATGGTGTCCACGAGAATGCTTTAAGAGACACCTGCTCATTAATATATCACCTTTTTTATTTTAAAATGCTACACCTCATGCAATCGGTGATACACAACTTTAATTAATTTGTTGTAGCTGCAAGTGTAAAGATTGGCAAGATACAGTATCAACAAAGATTGTTGATGGGAATTTTTAGATATCGTTGTCATAGAGTAGTCTATGCACACGTTCGATAAACACATTATATCATGCTATAGCTTCTCCTAGCATGAGAAATAAAGGAAATTGGTGAGACATCATGATCAAGTGGCTCCAATGTTGTACTTTGTTGTCAAATGTGTTCGAGGCCGTGCTAATTTCGGTAGCTTGAATATCTCAGTTCATTGATTGATGACCAAATAAACGTGATGCGCCGGGGGAAATAAAACCACGCCCCCCCCCCCCCCCCCCCCCCCAAAAAAAAGTGCTGCACAATCTAGTGAATAATTGAAAACATGCTTGTCTCGCAACCATTTGGGGGGAGATATTTAAATATTCACGGAGTACTACCTATCCCAAGTCCCAACCATTCTTCAGCTATCCCGCCATTGGACCATACAAACCTGTGTCAGTAATTTAATGCCGTGGCGCCACAACAACAGCTCACAATTGGCACCAAATGCAGATCGAACGCACAAAAAAAAACCCAAGAGAAATGCTCCGAATAAAGCCAGTCGGCTCATGTACGTACTGTCTAAGCGATGCTTGACTCTGACGCCCCCTCCCTTATCGGAAATTTACCCAATTATTGGCGCTATAATTGTGTTATGATTGAACTTAAGCATTACTTAATGCTGGATACGACTACACATTAAAGAAGCCCTTGCACTCCGGCCGGCCTCCTCCCCGGTCCGGGGACGGACGTGGCAGCCACGTGGTCGGAGGCCAGCGCCACCACCACGCCCACGCGCGCAGCAGCAGTCACCGATCACCAGTTCACCACACGCACACATCACCAGACCACGACCAGTGCCCTGCCGGTGGGGTCTCTGGTCAACAGCACGGGGTCAGTGTGGACCGGCCCCCTCTCGGTTGGACCATCTGATCGTGGGGCGAAGCCATCAGCATTCAGCAGGCCCCTCCCCGATCGGCCCGGATAAATGCGCGCACCGGCCGAACCCTGATCCCTCCTGCCTGATGGATGGATGGATGGATGGATGAAGCTCGATCTACGTCTCCGCTGCGAAAAGCCTCCCAACCAAGCAGCCCCCCCCCCCCCCCCCCTGATCGCCTGATGGTAGTAGTAGCCTGATTGATACGAGTAGCTTCAGCTCCAGCTCAAACTCGGCGCTCCGCGGCGTGTCAACGTCTGACTGGCCTCGTTTTCCTGCGTAGTTGGGGAGCATAGCGCTGGTCTAAGCAATGTTTTTGGCTTCCTGCTTTGAAGGGGTACTTGTGTGTGTTACGAAGTTACTGACTACTACTGTCATCCCAAAATACGGCTACATGTAGATTTTTTTTTATAAAAAAAGTCGATCTTTTCAACTTTGACAGTGCATAGCGAAATAATTATAGAAACAATATCATAAAATTGCTATTAGTAGATTTCTAATAAAATCAACTATCATAATAGGTAATATTTTCATTTAAGAGAAACTAAAACAAGCTTACTACAACACACTCAAAGGGATCTTTGCATGTATCTCCAATCTTTAAAAGGATGTGGAAATCTAGAGTGTGTGAGAAAGTTAAAAGTTCTTCTTCTGGTTGCTCCTGCGAGATCGGTTAAACACAAGAAATCTCTTAAGAAGGAAGAGAAAGCACTTAGATGATTACTCTTGTGTGCTCTGTCAGACTGGAGTGGATGAAACTTTGTCACGTCCTTTTTGTCATTTCAGCAAGCAATGTTGGCAGCTACTGGGATTTCATGGGATCTTTCTCTGAATATTACTGAAATGGTCATCTTATCACAGCAAGGCGTATCTTTGGCTCGTCTATTTTCAGGGAAGTTTCTATGTTAGCTTGCTGGTGCATTTGGCTACATAGGAATTCAATCGTTTTTTATAGAGGGGATCTGTCCTTTGCGCGGTGGAAGCGTCATCTTAGAGTAACTTCAGCAGTCCCCCTACTTGAGCCCCTACGGCTCAGAGAAAAACGCACTCCAGCAAAGCCCCAACCCCAATCCTTAGCACTGTTCACCCTCTACTTTCCCCCCTCCGGTTCCTCCTACGGGTGGAGAAGGGAGTCCATACTCGGTCGTTGGACCGTTTCTGGCTACACTACGTGAAAACCTCAAATATGTCACGCAGTATTTGTAACGGGCCCTTAACACCCGTTACATGCACCCACATCTGTAACAGTTGTTATTTGACGCCAGTTACAAATAAGCGCGGCAGGCTGACCCCGGGGCTGGCCTCCGAACCACCCGTTACCAATGTGAACTTCTGGTAACGGTCTTCTTAAACACCCGTTACATGAATTGTTTGTAACTGACGTTAAATCGAGCCCGTTACACAAGTTAAACCAATCGGTAACGAGCTCGTAAAGTCCGTTACTGATCAACGCCCTATCGGTAACGAGCTGTTTAAATCCGTTATAGATCACTACCGTATTGGTAACGTGCTATAAAACCTGTTACCGATGAGCATTTGATGCCCGTTACTAGTTTGATAGCCCAATAATTAAAGTCTAATAGCACTCTTCACTGTCATGAAGCGGGAGTGTGGCGGCAGTGAACAAATGAGACGGAGGTTTATGAATCATCATCTCCTTGAGTTTGTCCTCATTGACAGGTCAACTCGATCTCTCATTGCTTCCATTTCGACATACAGGTAAAATCAATACATATCTTTTGAGACAAAACAGACATCATAAGAGAGATAACTTGTCCACAAAGATGAAGATAACTTGTCACAGGAATGAAGATAATTATTACAAAAGGTTAACTTGTCCATCAGGCTAGGACTTAACTTGTCCATCACATTATTTACTATGTTCGTGCTATCTGACCATACACATGAATAAAGGCATGTCCCTTGAACATCCACAAAAGTATGGCTACTAATCCTGCACATCAACAAGCTTGAACTAGATCATGCCCCATCAAGATTGACTCTTTTTGCAGCCTCTTTGTAAGCAACAAGGATTCTTGAAGCCCTTCGAGCGCACCTTCAATGGGCTCTAGATTTTGTTCAGTAGTATACTTGTACCTCCTTATGTGCTTAGCCTTTTTGATGAGGATGTTCACTTCTTTCGTGATTTTTTCAAACTCAGGTTTCACATAATCCCAGACATTAAGGTTTAGAAGTAACTCAAGCTCTGCTCGCTACTCAAAGAGTTTTGCCTGAAACAGGGTTAAACATGGTATAAGAATAACATAGTTAATTCAGAACTAATTTGCCTCAGAACTTGGAGCAGTATAGGAACAATTATAGGAAAATTATATAAGAACTTGAAAATTATCTTAGGCTTCATAGCAGGGTGTGACAAGTAAAAGCAGAACTTAGTTCAGAACTGATTTGCCTCAGAACTTGGTATAAGATCATGACAAGCATGGAAGACATCATCATAGGCACTAATTAACTTTATGAAGCTCAAGCTCAAGCTAGCTTAAGCTCCATCTATAGAACAAGTAAAAAGGCAGTGAGATTCATAGAAACTTGCCTCGCCGTCGTCGTGGTCGTTGCTAGAGTCAGAGATGAGGTCCTCTACACCTTCTTCGCAGTTCCCTCGACCCCTCTTCGTAGTTGCCAGACACTTGTGCTCGCAAATATGAGGCAGGCCCCTCACCCACTTCGCTGCCCCCTCGCCAGCACGCTCCTCCTTGCCGTTGCTTGCCCCCTCGTCGAAATCTGAGAGGATCCAGTCGAGCACCCTCGTCTCGGCATTGGGTTCACTCCACCGCCGCTTGGGCCCTCTCCGACGCTCATCGTCGTCTCCCTCTTCGTCGCCATCTCACTGGCACGCGCGCAGATCCCGGGTGCGCGGGGTCGTCCGCTGCTTGGCCCCTCGCCGACGCTCACTGTCGTCTTTGTCCCCACACCTCCTCTCACGCCTCTTCTGCGCTTTTTAAGGAAAGTATTACGCTTATCTATTCCAAAAGAAGAAGGGGGGGGGGGGACAGTTGAATATTCATTTTGCAAATTGGATAGTCAATGCCGATGTGGGTTAGCAAACCCGTGTCGCTTTGTTGGCTGGTGCGCGGGCGGGCAATGGTTACCTTCTTTATACTAGGCTGATGATGCTGACGCGTGGGCCCAACACTTTTTTTGAAATGACACTTAATTACTTCCCCAAAAAATTAGGGCCCATAAAGCAGCACCTAAAAATTAATAAAAATACGAACAATTCATAGTTTTTTTAAGAATCGAACAACTCATAGGAGTAGTTGGGCATTTGGTATTTTGAATAAAATATGAACAGTCACACGTCTCCTTATGACCACATGACTCTTTTTGTGGCCAAGAGCTCTCCTGAGCAGACACGGGTTCCGAGGCACGTGACCACCCCCCTGACGGTTCGCCGTCTTGTCAATATAAATCCCGGCCGGCCAAGAACTTCGTCAACCGCGGCACCAAGAAAACCCCAGCACCACCGTCTCCAGTCAACAAGAAGTGAATCCAAGAGCTTCTTCTTCCTCAAGCGCGCGCATGGCATTGTCAAGCGAGCCATCCAGGAAGCGGGGGAGGGAAGAGGTGCCGCCGCCCCCGCCCGCCGAGGTGAAGCCGCCCCCACCCGACGAGCCCGAGGAGGCACTACAGCCCGTGGCGGTCGTGCGTGCTCCTCCACTAAATGCCTACGAAGCCACTTGGTCAGTGAACTTGTTCCGCGATGCTTCCGTGAAGCTTCGAAAGATGGCCATGAAGGATTATGCCTTCAAGCTCAATGTCTTGGTTGGAGACCTGGAGAGAGGAGTGCTCGCCCCCGTCGACGATGACGGCAACGACGATGGCAGCCTCGACGGCTCCGGCTCTGACTCCGACGGTGGGGCTCCTCCGGCGGCGACTACATCTGCTTAATTAATTTGTTCCTCTGTTGATGTGTTCTTCGTGTTTGTTTGTTCAACTTGTGATGGACTAGTAGATCCTATGTTAATATGTTCCTCCTGTGTGTATGTTGAACTTGTGATGAACTTGCAATGTCTATGGCAGCAACTTACAATGAATTGCAATGTGTGTGCCAGAAGTTTGTTATTTTATTTGTGTCATTATATGGCAGCAGTTCACAACGAATTGCAATGTGTATGCCAGAAGTTTGTTACTCTATTTGTGTTAATCCGCGTTTCCTTTGCCTCGTGCTGCAATGAAATGTCAGCATAGATGAATTGATCAATTTTGTGATGCGTGACAGATTAAGATTTGTGACCCAATTGTCATTCCATCCATTCTTCATTCATACATTTAAGTTTGTCATATGTGACAAAATTTTCATTCTTCATCCACACAGATGAAGCAAAAGCACCACTTTTAACATCAGAATTACTTCTTTGCAGCATACATCCCCAGAAAACACCCAAATACTACACAAACAACAGCCACAATAATCAAGTTCATCTTCCAGATCACATTGTCCATCTTCTCCTCCAGTGCTTGCCTCTGCTCGCCGATCCCAATTTGACATTCCACTGAATCAACTACTTCATCGACCATGTCTTCCCAGTTCGACGGTCGAAAAACAAAGACGCCAGCATCCTTTAGCATCTGGAGATACTCCTTGTGGAAACGATAAAATCCATAATTCTTGGTGTACCGTAGAATCAAAAGCACATAAGAACCCTAACTCAGATTTGGGAGACACAACAGACTACTCACCAAGTTCCTTGCACACTTGAAATAAAGACGACCGTGGTTTTCACCTTCCTTCTGCGTCCGCCCCTCCACCACCCAAGCCATACCATATTCCGGGCAAGGGACCAGTGGAAAGCCGCTTAGCTCACCGACTGGATCCAAGCCGATGGAGTGATTGCGGCTGCTCCGGCAACCTCGAACCCTGCTCCTCGTACGTGTACCTCCAGACGAATCGGCGCAGTGTGACATGTGCGCGACGACGGGGAAGGACGGGCGGGCGGCGGCAGTGGAGCTCAGATCTGAAGGACCGATACGGCGAACCAGAGAGGGGGGAGTGAATGGGAGCCGATAAAAATTCTTCTCGAAGGAGATGGAAACTCCAACAAGATGAACACGGCTTCCAACACACGTCTCCGACTCACTACCAAGGTTGGTCAAGCCCACGTAGCCACTGGAGTGCCACTGGACCTAGGAACCAACACACCACCTTCCGACCCGAGAAACGCGGCGGAAAAACCAAACCTCGAGTCTACGAGACCCACCGGTCGGACCGGTGAGCACCACCGGTCGGGACCGGTCCCTCGCCGGTGAACCGAGCAACTTCCACTAAGTGGCTCTACACCGGTCGGACCGGTGAGACACACGGTCGGACCGATGGCGGCCGAAAGCCCCCAAGGCACCAAACAGGCCAACCGACCACCAAACGGACCCAAACTCGAAACAGCAGCAACACGGGACAACAACAAACACACCAAGACGTTCACCCGAGCAAAAACCCACAAGGGCACGCACCGGTCAGACCGGTCAAGAGCACCGGTCAGACCGGTGTAGCCTGGGCAGCTCGGGATGAACAGCACCCGCGGGTCAACTCCCCCAAATCCAAATCTCGATCTCCCGTATCACTCCACGGACTTGAACAAGACTTTGGGGATATCAGGAACACCTCATGAGGAGTCCATAGCCAAGTTTAATCCCACCAAATCTCGTCCAAAAAGGAGGAATCGAAGAAATCCCGCCGAAAGCACTTCCAACCCAAGAACACAAGAAACCCCAAAATCGAGCACCTTTTCTCACGGATTTGGGAGGGGAATCACAACCCAAAGAACCACGAAGGGTTCCCACAAATTTCCCCCATCAAAACCCCAAGAGAAAAGTCCCGAAAACAACCCAAAGAAATCACCGAGAGAGGGCTCCGAAAATCACCACCAAGAACAACCGGGAAAAACACATCCAAGCCTTGAGGAACCACGCCGAATCATCTATACATGAAACAAAGGTTCGTACAAGGTCTAGCAAGCCGCCCGATCATCCATCCCTCTCTACAAGATCTCTCCGTGAAGCTCTCTTGCTAGTCCTAGAGAAAACCTAAGGAAAATAGGTGGAAAATAGGAAAACTAATGAGCTAGGGTTCCAAGAGTTGGCTGCCATCCTCTCACCTCTTGGGTTATATGGAGGCAACCGAATGTCTAAAAAGCCCTTCTCTACTAACTAGGGATACAAGCCCCTCAAGGGCGGATTTGGAATTCTTGATGTCTTCACCATCGGACGGATGCCCGGCGACCGCACCCTGCGTAGCCTCGACGCAAGCCATGCGATCCCGACGCGTGTCCTCCGCTTCGAAGATTCCGGACTGCGTCGTCGCACACCGGTCAGACCGGTGCTCCTCACCGGTCAGACCGGTCCCCACCGGTCAGACCGGTCTGGTGCTGCTGCACCTCCGTCTTCGGTTCTCCGGTCTTGGCTTTGTGGATCAACCAAGGAACCCAGTGGTTTTCTGGTGAACCACCGGAAACCCCGCGAACTCGGTGTAGCCTCCGCCAATCTCCACTCATGACTTGGCTCCCACGTAGTCCCGGCTCGACCTTGGTTTTGAGGCTCAACCAAGAAACCGTCCACGACTTCATCTTCTTGTTCATGCCACCATGCGGCCCGCACTTGACCCCCGCCGGCCACCGGGTCCCTCGAACGAAGCCTACTTGTCTTCTCCACACCGGAGGCCTCACCGGCGACGACCTTTCGCGCTTGTTCTTCACCGCACCAACACGAGTCAAGCCGCAACCTCGCACCCGCAATACTTAGCCAAGAATCAGTCAACACAACGTTGTCAATCACTCATCACACAAGGAAGCGACCATCCACCGGTCCTCGAACCACACATGGTCCTCAATCTCCCCCTTGATGAGTGCATTGACAACACCCACATGAAAGTAACAAGAGAGAAAAGAAAAAGAAAAGAAACGAACAAAAAGAAACTCCAACAAGCGATCGAAAGCCAAACAAAGGCAAAGAGCAAGATCACTTGAAGAGAACAAGTCTCGGACCCCTTAGGCAAGGGCAACGACTCGACACACCCGAGACAAAGCAAAGCTCAAGCAAAGAGCGCAAACCACCAAAACAAAGCTCGAACACCACAAAGAGCTCCCCCTGCACACATGCAAGCTCCCCCTGAACCACTGCACCTCCCCCTGGACAAATGCATGCAAACCACTTGAAAACAGGACAGCTGCAGCACTTTCAGCTCACACCGGTCAGACCGGTCATCACCACCGGTCAGACCGGTGCCTAACATGTGTACAGGACCAGCACTCACACCGGTCAGACCGGTGCTCTTCACCGGTCAGACCGGTGTACAATAGAGCCCAGAAATGGCTCGAAACCACCTGAAAACCTTCTAAATGCGTCTAGTAAGCCATTTCAAGCTCAAACTTTCCCCCTTGTTGGCAATGCATGAATCAAGCCAAAAATGCAAAACTTTCAACCTATAGCTTCTCAAATAGACAAAATTCAACAAAGAATGCTACACATGTCCAAATGAGCAAGTTAGATACTCTACGGCTTCGTATCGATCTCAACTACATGATCACCAAGTTTCACAACCATTGGACGAAGCTAAGATGGATTTTGGCAATTTTGCGAAAAACTTGCCTCTCATGAGCAAAGTCCTAAACATGATCAAAGCATATCAAAATGGCAAAGCCACACAAACTTCATGCTAGGACAGCCTATTCTAACCATAAGACCATCACAAACACCCACAAGCACCTCATGTCATGTCAAAGCCACCGAGCCATGTGCCTACTTCTATGTATGAGACTTCTCATTGGTAGGCATCATGCAACGGTTTAGCACCCAAAGCAAATTAAATTCAGCACATATGACATGGGAGCACATTTCCAAGCATTTTTCATTTCATTTTCAGATTTGTAAATGGTACATGAAATGTCTTTGCGACAAAAAGGAACTTATGCTCCTCCACAAGATAAATCAAGAGGGCTAAACATTCATGATGGAAAATGAGCCTTTGGCCCCATATGATCAATAAACTAGCTATCCAACCACAAATTAAGCATAGCAAGGCCACAAAAACATGTCAAGAGCATGTAAAGGCATTTACACATGAGAGAGCATACATGTGACATTTTTCAAAAGCATAGCTATCAACCATGGATTATTCATCAAGATCATCAAGAGCTAAGCCAAACTAACCGTAGCATACCAAACAAGCTCACAAAGACATATATCTCATTCCATGGTGAACAATGTATATGAGAGAAGCTTTTCCTAACCAATGCATATGATACAAAAAGCATGCAATCTAAGATACAAGGATGCCTATACATCATGTTACATATGCCATGCCAAATGCAAGAAATGCACAAAGGAAAGCTATACATATGGTACAAAGAGAGCTCCCACACACAAAGCTCACAAACGACCGGCTCCTCGAGGGGAGGCAAAAAGGGCTCGACACCACCGGCAAAAGAGCAAAGGAGCACCAAACTCACAAGCTCCCCCTAAACTCATGCATTAAGGCCAAAGAGCGTACAAAGCTCACCTTACACACATGAGATAAGGCAAAGAGCAAAAGAAACCAAGTGGCTTGACCAAGGCCACACACTCGAAGGTCACAAATACACTTACCTTTATCATTTCTTCACAATTCACTCATCCTTGTCCACCATCCCCGAAAGTGATGCACCTACATGTCACCACCGGGATATGAAGCCGAAGAACCACCCCCAATATCAACCAAATGTTCTCCGGGCTATCCACCTGCAACTCAAAACAAAGAGCGAGAGCGAGCAAACGACTCAACACTGGGGTTAGTTCCAAATGTGTAAAACCAGTGCCTAGCCATTTGCTCGAAAGTGGGGTAGCACAAACCAAACCATCTTTCCTACCAAAGGTACCTCCACGAACACCACTACGGTAACCACCATGAGGGAACCAACCCTCTCTGCCTGGAGGACCAAAACCACGAAAGAAAGCCCGTGGACCATCCCTCCTCTCCTTCTCAAAGCCATGACTCCTCCCATCCCCGTAGTGAGATCGAGGGGGAGAATGCCTAGCAAACTGGCCTCCAGCAAACTTTCCCGGACCAACCACCGAACCACGACCTCCCGAAACAACCCTCGCACCCGTACGAGCACGAAACCCAAACCGCCGCCGTCCGGAGCTGCTCGCACCGGTCCGACCGGTGCTCCACACCGTCCGACCGGTGTAGCTCGGCGGCAGAAGCACCTCCAATAGCCTTCCGCTCTCCCCAAGCCCGACCCGACCTCACACTCGCCTTGGCCCCGGGCAGCGCACACGAGGCTCAAGTACACCATCGAAAGGGTGGTACTTGTCCTTGTTAGCCCACTCCTTCGCCATTCTCTCCTCACGCTTCCTCTTGAAGCAAAACGCTCTCTTGTGACCATCCTTTCCACAAGACTCACAATGGAAACGGATCGATCTGGGCTTAGGCTTGGGATGAGGCTCTTCACAAGGCTTCTCACTTGGTTTCTCACTAGACGTTTCACTTGCCTTCTCACTCGGTTTTTCTCTTGGTTGGTTTGGCTTGGATTCAAAGTTGTCTTTGGATGTGGGTTGTGGTGGAACTGAAATATTCCCAAATTTCCTTTCTCTCTCACCACTGCCCTCACCAACCTTATGCAAACCCAAAGCCCAACCGTCAAAGCGCTTACAGCTAGCAATCATCATACCAAGCTGAGGTTCTTGACTCGACAACCAACTCAGCGCTTCACGCAACTTATCATTCTCATCTTGCAAGCGACCAACACATTTTGCAAGATCCAAATTCTTCATAGCATGCAACTCACATGTAGAGCAAGAAGTAGGAATAGGCACTTTCAAATCAGCCTCAAGCGAAACAATGCGAGAACGGAGCTCAGCAATTTTCTCATGCAAACTAGGGCAAGAAGTGCAAGCACCAAGCAAAGTGGGTTTAGATTGCAGCTCAGCCAACTCAACCCTAAGCACATCTAGTTCCTCACACTTGGAGGCATACTTCTCCCTAAGATCAGTCTAGTCAGCTAGGAAAGCAGAGCAATCAGCACAATAATTTTCATCAGAAATAACAGGGCTAGCCTTGAGCGAATCAATTTCAAGCTTGCTATCAAGAACCTGTGTTTCTAGCTCAGCCACTCTAGTCCTAGCATCCTCGAGCAAAGATCTAAGCTCCTTCCTAAGCTTCTTAGCCTCTCTAAGCATGTGATCGCGATTATCAAGCAAGTCAACCAACTCCTCATTCTCCTTGCGCAAAGAGGAGAGCTCATAACATACCTCATCCTCGGAATCCAAGTCCGAGGCGTCCCTCCGGCTTCTCTTCTTGCTCGAATCGCGAGCCATGCCGCAGAAGTTGTCCTTGAGGCTTAGGCCCGTCACACAAAGGCCGTTGAGATACTTGCCAAGGTTCTTCTTCTTCTTCCTCTTCTTCTCATCCTCTTCGTCTTCATCACTCGAGCTTGAAGACGTGTCCTCGGAATCAGACTCGATGTCGCTTGATCTCTTCATCTTCTCTCGAGACCGTGTCTTCTTCCCATGTCCATGATCCTTCTTCTTGGACTTCTTCTTCTTGTCCTTGAACTTGTGCTTGTCGTGGTTGTTCACCTTCGGACACTCGGCGAAATAGTGTCCGGTCTTGCCGCACTTGAAGCATGTTCTCGTGTTCCTCCTCATGTTCACACGGTTCTCGTGCAACCTCTCGAACCGCCTCGTCAACAGCGCCAGCTCGTCCTCTCCAAGGTCATCAAACTCCTCATCTAGCATAGACATCAAAGAGGAAAACGAGAACATCCTGGTGGATGGGTTAGAGTTAGTCTTTCCTTTCGAACCACCAACGAGGGCAAGACTATGGGAATCAGTCGGTCCCTCGAGCTTGGCAGTCATGCCCCTATCCACCTCAGCCGACTTGAGCTTCGAGAACAGCTCGTTCACCGTCAGAGTATCATACCTCTCGGACTCGACTATGGCCTCGAACTTTCCGCCCCATATCGTACGATCCAAAGAGTGTAAGAGCTTGACCGCTCTATCATGATCATCGTACGGGAGCACGTCCACATTGGCCCTCATGTTGTTCACAACCACCGTGAACCTCTGAAACAAGGCATCGATGGACTCACCAGGGAGATGAGTGAAGTTCTCGTACTCTCTCCGGTAGGTCGCATACATCCGTGCTCGAACACGGGCGTTCCCAACATGAGCCTCCTTCAACACCGCCCAAATCCTACAAGCCAAGTGCTCGGTGTGCACCCGATCGAACTCAGGCTGACACAAAGCACGAAACAAGTAGTCGACCGCCTTATTGTTGGCGTCGAATCTGTCCCTCGATCCTGGAGCAAGGAAATCCATCGGCTGGACATAGCCTGTGTCCACCGTGACATCCCAAAGAAGTTGAACCTTTCCGCGGAGGAAAGCACCCATCCGCTTGCTCCACATCTGGTAGTTCTTGCCATCGAAGTGTGGAGGACTCGAACCCCGTTCCTGGTACGCCATCCTTGGATCTTAGACTGGTTAGAGTCAACAAAGACCCGAACCGGCTTTGATACCATTTGAAGGACCGATACGGCGAACCAGAGAGGGGGGGGGAGTGAATGGGAGCTGATAAAAATTCTTCTCGAAGGAGATGGAAACTCCAACAAGATGAACACGACTTCCAACACACGTCTCCGACTCACTACCAAGGTTGGTCAAGCCCACGTAGCCACTGGAGTGCCACTGGACCTAGGAACCAACACACCACCTTCCGACCCGAGAAACGCAGCGGAAAAACCAAACCTCGAGTCTACGGACCCACACCGGTCGGACCGGTGAGCACCACCGGTCGGACCGGTCCCCGCCGGTGAACCGAGCAACTTCCACTAAGTGGCTCTACACCGTCGGACCGGTGAGACACACCGGTCGGACCGATGGCGACACGAAAGCCCCCAAGGCACCAAACGGGGCCAACCGACCACCAAACGGACCCAAACTCGAAAACGAAGCAACACGGGACAACAACAAACACACCAAGACGTTCACCCGAGCAAAAACCCACAAGGGCATGCACCGGTCAGACCGGTCAAGAGCACCGGTCAGACCGGTGTAGCCTGGGCAACTCGGGATGAACAGCACCCGCGGTCAACTCCCCCAAATCTAAATCTCGATCTCCCGTATCACTCCACGGACTTGAACAAGACTTTGGGGATATCAGGAACACCTCATGAGGAGTCCATAGCCAAGTTTAATCCCACCAAATCTCGTCCAAAAAGGAGGAATCGAAGAAATCCCGCCGAAAGCACTTCCAACCCAAGAACACAAGAAACCCCAAAATCGAGCACCTTTTCTCACGGATTTGGGAGGGGAATCACAACCCAAAGAACCACGAAGGGTTCCCACAAATTTCCCCCATCAAAACCCCAAGAGAAAAGTCCCGAAAACAACCCAAAGAAATCACCGAGAGAGGGCTCCGAAAATCACCACCAAGAACAACCGGGAAAAACACATCCAAGCCTTGAGGAACCACGCCGAATCATCTATACATGAAACAAAGGTTCGTACAAGGTCTAGAAAGCCGCCCGATCATCCATCCCTCTCTACAAGATCTCTCTGTGAAGCTCTCTTGCTAGTCCTAGAGAAAACCTAAGGAAAATAGGTGGAAAATAGGAAAACTAATGAGCTAGGGTTCCAAGAGTTGGCTGCCATCCTCTCACCTCTTGGGTTATATGGAGGCAACCGAATGTCTAAAAAGCCCTTCTATACTAACTAGGGATACAAGCCCCTCAAGGGCGGATTTGGAATTCTTGATGTCTTCACCATCGGACGGATGCCCGGCGACCGCACCCTACGTAGCCTCAACGCAAGCCATGCGATCCCGACGCGTGTCCTCCGCTTCGAAGATTCCGGACTGCGTCGTCGCACACCGGTCAGACCGGTGCTCCTCACCGGTCGAGGCCGGTCCCCCACCGGTCGGACCCACCGGTCGACCCCGGTCGAGCCGGTGCCGCCGCACCTCCGTCTTCGGTTCTCCGGTCTTGGCTTTGTGGATCAACCAAGGAACCCGGTGGTTTTTCGGTGAACCACCGGAAACCCCGCGAACTCGGTGTAGCCTCCGCCAATCTCCACTCATGACTTGGCTCCCACGTAGTCCCGGCTCGACCTTGGTTTTGAGGCTCAACCAAGAAACCGTCCACGACTTCATCTTGCTCGTTCATGCCACCATGCGGCCCGCACTTGACCCCGGCGGCCACCGGGTCCCTCGAACGAAGCCTACTTGTCTTCTCCACACCTGGAGGCCTCACCGGCGACGACCTTTCGCGCTTGTTCTTCACCTGCACCAACACGAGTCAAGCCGCAACCTGCACCTGCAATACTTAGCCAAGAATCAGTCAACACAACGTTGTCAATCACTCATCACACAAGGAAGCGACCATCCACCGGTCCTCGAACCACACATGGTCCTCAAGATCGGGGAAGAAGAAGGGGGCCGGGGTCGGGGCGGATGCATATTCATTCGACCAGGGGCATTTCAGATAATGGAGCATTTGTTGGCGACGAGGGTTAGTGTACCAACATCGCTGGGGTGGATGCATATTCATTTAGCAAGGGGCATTTCTGACAATGGAGAACTTGTTGGCGACGATGGTTAGTGTACCAGCGTCGCCGGGCGGATGCATATTCATTCGGCCAGGGGCATTTCGGATAATGGAGCACTTGTTGGCGACAAGGGTTAGTCTACCTGCATTGCCTTTGTCGGTCGGGCAGGTACGATTATCTTTTTTTATATAGGCTTCTGACGCTGACGCGTGGGCTCGACACTATTTTTTCTGAACTGAAACTTGCTTCCCTTAAATATTATACCCCATAAACAACACCAAAAATTCGTAAAAAATACGAACAATTTGGTAATTTAGTATTTGAATAAAATATCAACACCCACACTTGTCTAACCAAATTTCTTAAAATTAGATTTTTATCTCTTGTTTATGGTACAATAATTATAATAAGGTCTTAGTGTGTTCTAAAAATTATACAAATTGACTTGGCAACATAATTTAAGTCCTTAAGCTTGTCTACAAAAATTCAAATGGTTTCGAAAACGGAAGATTATACTTGTGTACAAATGTCTACATCTCTCACATAGTTTCTTAGAATGTTACTTCAATATTGAAGTTTTCCACACTTTAAAACATGTTCGAACTCATATGCATTTGAAATTTTAACATAACCTTATGTTCACCTTAAGATTACGAAATGCAAAATTTCATTAGTAATGGTTGTGTAAAACAAATATTATTTCTATGTTGTATTTATAAGGAATAATATAAGGTGTATAAACAACATCCAAGAAATGGAATTACATACGAAAAATGTCATAAATGAATAGATGTTGATTTTAGAAAAATCAGAAACAAATATCATCAAATTTGGATTATGGTTGACGGTGAAATACGTGATACAAAATTTGATTGCAGATTAAAAGGGGGAAAACAAACTATTCTTCATTGGAATAGACCTGGCCCCGCCCCTTCATTAGCGACGGGTGGTTGTTAATCATCGTATCATTTGCGCATCCGAACATTTTAAATAAACGCTCCGCCTCGCCTTTCGCCTTCTATCCCCTTCTCCGACTTCCGCCTTCCTCGTCTCTGTCACAACCTGAAGGACCGATAAGGCGACCAGAGAGGGGGGGAGTGAATGGGAGCCGATAAAAATTCTTCTCGAGGGAGATTGAAACTCCGACAAGACGAACTAGCTCGGTCGAACCCCCGAAATCACACGCTCCGCACTTCTACCTCCCGTTTGCCAAAACCACGTAGCCACCGGAGTGCTGCGGTCCTAGGAACAAACTCTACCAAGCAACCACAACACACACGCAAAGCACCGACGGCGGAAACAACTCGAAAGCCGGCTAACCGAGAGGGGGCGGTTAGACCGGGTATAGGGGGCGGTTAGACCGCCTCCACTCGGCAACCAAGAAATCCTCCGAAACGCCTCTTCCGAGCACCAAAACACACCACGGTTTCACCAACAGAGATCTCTGGTCAAGGCCATGCTAGCTACCGGAAAATCTTGGCGAAAACCAAACCTTCACCCAAGGGCCTAGGGGCGGTTAGACCGGCTACCGGGGCGGTCTAACCTCCTGTACCCAGCAACGAACTCCAACCAAGAACACCTAGCAAACCGCGCGAGAACGTCTCCAAATTTCACCCGGACACTCCTCCGATCAAGGCGAACGAACTCACGAGAGGAAAATCCGGCGAAACAAAACTTTGACCCGGAAACACCCCGGGCGGTTAGACCGCCCCCCCAGGCGGTTAGACCGCCCCTTCCGAAAAAACGAACCCGCGGGTCAAACCTCAACTTCCTTGCGCTCAATCTCCCGAATCACTCCACGGATTGCAGCCAAACTTCGGGGATAGCTGGGTTACCTCCTGGGCAACCTCTACCTCAAAGGAATCGACCCGAAACGCTCACAATCAAGAGGAATCGAAGAAATCGCTTCTCTAGGTCAAGAACTCGCCCAACTCGAAAAACCACCAAATCGAGTCCGATTCAAAGGGGATTTGGGGGCCAAGGTCACCAGCCAAAGAGGCACAAGAACCTCATACGTGACACCCACCAAAAACCCCAAGAAATCGTTCTCAAAACACCGCCAAAAAGAGCTCCGAAAATCAACATCAAAGAGACGGGAAAACCACCATCAAGAACCACGCCGAACCTTCTATACATGCCATGAATGGTTCGTACAAGGTCTAGTTTGCCACCCAAACATCCATCCCTCTCTCTAGATCTCACATGAAGCTCTCAAACTAGCCTTCTAAAAAACCTAGGGAAAAATAGAGAACGAAAAATGGAAAAACGAAATGAGCTAGGGTTCCAAGAGTTGGCTGCCAACCTCTCACCTCTTGGGTTATATAGGCGGCAACCGAATGTCTAAAATGCCCCTCTCTACTAACTAGGGATACATGCCCCTCAAGGGCGGATTTGGAATTCTTGATGTCTTCACCATCGGACGGATGCCGGCGACCGCACCTGCGTAGCCTCGACGCACGCCTTGCGATCCCGACGCGTGTCCTCCGCTTCGAAGCTTCTCGGCGGCGGCGGCCGGGCGGTCGGACCGCCCCCCCGGGCGGTTAGGACCGGCCCGGTGGATCCGACCGGCCCCGGCGGTCCGACCGCCCCCTCCGGGCGGTTGAACCGGCCTGGGTGACCGCACCTCCTCGTCGAGTCTTCGGCCTCGGTTTTGTGGCTCAACCGAGTAACCCGGTGGTTTTTACGGTGAACCACCGCAAACCCCGCGAACTCGGTGTAGCCTCCGCCAATCTCCACTCATGACTCGGCTTCCACGTAGTCCCGGCTCGACCTTGGTTTTGAGGCTCTACCAAGAAACCGTCCACGACTTCATCTTGCTGTTCATGCCACCATGCGGCCCGCACTTGACCCCGCTGGCCACCGGGTCCCTCGAACGAAGCCTACTTGTCTTCTCCACACCTGGAGGCCTCACCTGCAACGACCTTTCGCGCTTGTTCTTCACCTGCACCGGCACGAGTCAAGCCGCAACCTGCACCTGCAATACTTAGCCAAGAATCAGTCCACACAACGTTGTCAATCACTCATCACACAAGGAAGCGACCATCCACCGGTCCTCGAACCACACATGGTCCTCAATCTCCCCCTTGATGAGTGCATTGACAACACACTCACATGAAGTAACATAAGAGAAAAGGAAAAGAAAAGAAACAAAATAAAAAGAAACCCCAACAAGCGATCCAAAGCCAAAGAAAGGCAAAGAGCAAGATCACTTGAAGAAGACAAGTCTCGGACCCCTTAGACAAGGGCAACGGCTCGACACATCCGAGACAAAACATAGCTCAAGCAAAGAGCGCAAACCACCAAAGCAAAACTCGAACACCACAAAGAGCTCCCCCTGCACAAATGCAAGCTCCCCCTGAGCCACAGCACACTCACCCTGAACACATGCATCAATGCAACCCAGAAATGCAACAAAGAGCAAAAACTCCGCTCACCGCCCGGGGCGGTTAGGGCCGCCTGCCCAGGGCGGTTAGACCGCCTCGCCCGAACAGACCGCTCGGGGGGGGGGGGGGTTAGACCGCCCAAAGAAACCGGCCCCGCACCACACGGCTCAAAAATTGCCCGAAACAATTGGAACACCTTCCAAACACTCCCGAGTGCCCAAAACATGCACAAACTTCTCCCCCTTGTTGACAATGCATGAATCAAGGCAAAATGCGAAATCTTGCAACATATAGCTTCTCGAATATACAAAATTCATCACAAGGAGCTACACAAGTCCAAATGAGCAAGTTAGATACTCGACAGTTCGTAAGGACCTTAACTACGTGATCACCAAGTTTCACAACCATTGGACAAGGCTAAAAAGGATTTTAGTAATTTTGCGAAAAGTTACTCCCTCACAAGCAAATACCTAAACATGAGCAACACATATCAAAATGGCAAAGCCACTCAAACTTCATGCTAGGACAGCCATTCTAATCATAAGACCATCATAAACACCCAAAAGCACCTCATGTCATGTCAAAGCCACCGAGCCATGTGCCTA
This sequence comes from Cenchrus americanus, assembly GCA_947561735.1. Classification (NCBI taxonomy): domain Eukaryota; kingdom Viridiplantae; phylum Streptophyta; class Magnoliopsida; order Poales; family Poaceae; genus Cenchrus; species Cenchrus americanus. Next base: position 21,203,413 of record OX387241.1, on the reverse strand, counting down.
CTTCTATGTATGAGACTTCTCATTGGTAGGCATCATGCAACGGTTTAGCACCCAAAGCAAATTAATTTCAGCACATATGACATGGGAACATATTTTCCAAGCATTTTTCATTTCATTTTCAGATTTGTAAATGGTACATGAAATGTCTTTGCGACAAAAAGGAACTTATGCCCCTCCACAAGATTAAGCAAGAGGGCTAAACATTCATGATAGCAAATGAGCCTTTGGCTCCATATGATCAATAAACTAGCTATCCAACCACAAAGTAAGCATAGCAAAGCCACTAAAAACATGTCAAGATCATATATAGGCATTTACACATGAGAGAGCATGTATGTGACATTTTTCAAAAAATAGCCATCAACCATGGATCATTCATCAAGATCATCAAGAGCTAAGTCAAACTAACCGTAGCATATCAAACAAGCTCACAAGAACATATATAGCAACCTATGGTAAACATTGTATATAGGAGAAGCTTTTCCTATCCGATGCATATGATACAAAATGCATGCAATCTAAGATACAAGGATGCCTATACAACATGTTACATATGCCATGCCAAATGCAAGAAATGCACCAAGGAAAGCTATACAAATGCTACAAACCGGCTCCTCGAGGGGAGGCAAAACGGGCTCGACACCACCGGCAAAAGAAAGCCCCCCACACACCCAACTCAAGAGATTAAACATACACCAAGTTCCCCCCGCAAACGAGTGAAAGTTGCTTGATCTAGGGGTTTGGTGAAAATATCGGCTAGTTGGTCATGTGTGGGTACATGGATCAAAGCTATCTTCCCTTTCTCTACGTTGTCTCTCAGGAAATGATACCTCACTTCTATGTGTTTGGTTTTGGAATGGAGCACTGGGTTCTTTGCAACGCTTATGGCACTGGTGCTATCACATTGAAGTGGGACATGGGTATACTCCTCACCAAAGTCACTCATGGTGTAGGTGATCCAAAGGAGCTGAGAGCAACAACTAGCAGCGGCAACATACTCGGCTTCGGTCGTGGATTGAGCAACACTCGACTGCTTACGAGAAGACCAAGACACTAACGAAGAACCCAAAAACTGGCAAGTCCCAGAAGTGGACTTCCTATCCAACCGACACCCGGCAAAATCCGCGTCTGAAAAGCCATGAAGCGCCAAAGAAGAGGACGCGGAGTACCAAAGGCCGAAGTCGGGAGTGTGACGCAAGTACCTGAAAATTCTCTTCACTGCTTGCCGATGCGAAGTCCTCGGAGACGCTTGAAAACGAGCGCACGGACACACCGAGAACGCGTATGTCCGGCCTCGTCGCCGTCAAGTAGAGGAGTGACCCGATCATGCTCCGGTACTCCTTCTGGTCCACGTGTTCACCTTCCTCGTCCGCATCAAGAGCCGTAGTCGTACTCATCGGCGTCGTCATAGCCTTGGAGTCCTCCATCTTGAATTTCCTCACAATGTCCTTGGTGTACTTAGCCTGGTGCACAAATGTTCCTTCCTTTGATTGCTTGATTTGTAACCCAAGGAAGAACTGCAACTCACCCATCATGCTCATCTCGAACTCCCTGCTCATATCATCTGCAAACCTCGCAACAAGAGAGTTAGACGAGCCACCAAAGACAATATCATCCACGTACACTCGCACAATCGGAATATCTCCGCCCTGCCTCTCGCAAAAACAAGGTCCGATCGACCTTCCCCATCTCAAAACCTCTCTCAAACAAGAACCCCCTCAACCTTGCCATACCAAGCTCTAGGCGCCTGCTTCAACCCATACGGCGCCTTCCTCAACTTGTACACCGGTGGGGGTACTTCTCACTCTCAAACCCCGGAGGTCGTCTCACATACACTTCTTCCTCCAACACTCCATTCGAAAAGCACTCTTCACATCCATTTGGTGCAACTTGAACCCTTTAGCCACGAGAAAAGGCTAGAAGGATCCTAATCGCCTCCAAACGGGCTACGGGAGCAAAGGTCTCCTCGTAGTCGATCCCCTCCTTCGACCGAACCCCCGAGCAACAAGTCTCGACTTGTTCCTCACAACCTCACCCTTCTCTCCCTCTTTGTTTTTCCACACCCACTTTGTACCAATCGGCTTACACCCCGGGGGAGGGTCAACCAACTCCCACACCCGATTCCTCTCAAAGTTCTCCAACTCCTCATGCATCGAGTTAACCCAATTGTGATCGGATAGTGCGTGTCCAATGTCTTTGGGCTCGAAAGAAGCAACAAATGCAGCATGAGCAAAATGGGAATTGTTTCGAACCCTCGACCGTGTAGTGCGTTCATTCATGTCGCCGATGATCCTCGAAGCCGGGTGATCCACTTGAACTCGCCGGGGAGGTTCTCGCCTCGAAGCTACCTCCCCCTCAACATCGCTTCTCCTCGTTCTTGATTTGTCGTCGTAGGTGTAGCAGAGGGTCCATCCATCATCGTAGTCGAAGTAGTGGGTACATGTCCGGCCGGGGGCACCGCACCGCCATCCTCATCATCACCAAGTTCATGCTCCTCCTCCCGAAAGATCTCCTCGCCAAGCTCATCATCACCCGCACACTCAAAGACAAGGCGACTACGTGGCTCTTGTCTCGTCGAAGGTTACCTCGCAAGTCTCCACGATTTGGTTAGTTTCAAGATTGAGCACACGATATGCTCTAGAATGAGATGCATAACCAAAGAAAATGCCATCGACGAGACCTAGCCTCAAACTTATCCAACTTCCTGCCCTTCTTCGAGAATAAAACACTTGCAACCAAAGACATGGAAGTGACTCACTTTGGGTGTGCGACCATGCATCAACTCATAGCATGTCTTCTCCTTGTGCACTGCGAGGTATATTCCGTTCGACACATAGCATGCGGTATTCACCGCCTCGGCCCAATACCTCCTCGGAGTCCTATGCTCATCAAGCATCGTCCGAGCCATCTCGCACAAGGTCCCGTTCTTCCTTTCCACAACACCATTCGGGGAGGCGTATACGGACTCGAAAAGCGGTGCTCAAGACCCAAGTCATGACAAAAGGTTTCAAAACGAGAGTTCCTGAATTCCGAGCCATTATCACCGCGGATAGCTCGTATGGCATCTCCGTGCCTCTCGTTCCTCAACCTCAAGACTAGATCTCGAACAAAACCAAACGTCTCCCCCTTCTTCTCAAGAAAGAACACCCACGCATACCGAGAAAAGTCGTCCACCACAACAAGGACATACCACTTCCCACCCGCAGATCGCACACGAGCTGGGCCAACAAGGTCCATATGGAGCAGCTCGCATGGACGCTCAGTCATCACATCGGTGAGAGGCGGGTGAGAAGAGGCTACCATCTTAGCATGCCTACACGGAGCACACACCAACTCTTTCTCAAGCCTCAAACGTGGCAATCCTCGGACCAAATTGAGTTTACTCAAGCGAGACGAAGGTCAAAGCTCAAGTGACCCAACTTCCTATGCCACCTCCACAACTCACTCGAAGAACCGGCCAAGAAGCAACGCTCAACGCCCGAAGACCGAGAAAAATCAGCACGAAACACCCGACCCTCGGGAACGACCATACAAACAAGGTCCCCTCGAGAGTCCACAATCCGAGAACCACCGGCCGAAACAACACCTCAAAACCCTCATCCAACAACCGAGACACGAAAGCAAATTGTACCCCGGCGATTGAACAAGAGCTACACGCCTCGAGTGATCTTGTCACTCACTTTTATCTCACCTTCGAAAGCACACGCCCACGCCCATTGTCCCCAAAAGTGATGTACCTCTTCGTCACCACGGGACGAGACTTGAGAACCACCCCCTGTCTCCGGTCATATGCCTCGAACAACCGGAGTCAATCAACCAAATGTTCTTCAAGTCTCCCACACGAAATTCAAAAACAAGCACGTGAGCGAACAAACGACTCAAAGATCGGGGTTAGTACCAAAAGAGGAAAACCAGTGCCGAGCCATTTGCTCGAAAGTGGGGTTAGCACCAAACAAAGCATCTCTCCTACCAAAACTACCTCCACGAACACCACCTCGGTAACCACTCCGAGGCAAGCACCCCTCACTGCCTGGAGGAGGACCAAAACCACGGAAGACAACCCGTGGAACGTCCCTCCTCTCCTTCTCAAAGCTACGACTCCTCCCATCCCCGTAGTGACCTCGAGGGGGAGAATGCCTAGCAACCGACCACCTGCTCGCCTTTCCGGACCAACCACCGGCAACTCCACCTCCGGACCCGGAACCTCTCGACTCACCACCTCGAAAACCCCTACGCCCCGAGTGCTGGGGGGGGGGCGGTTAAACCGCCTAGCCGGGCCGGCCTAACCCCCCCCCCTCGGGCCGGGCCGGTCGACCGCCTAGCCGGGCCGGTCGACCGCCCCCTCCGAACGGCTCCTCGGCTGCGGGAACTCGCATCTCCCCATGCCGGAACACTTCTCACCACGGCCTTACCCCCGGGTAGTGGCATACGAGGCTTAGGTACACCATGGGAAGGGTTGTACCTATCCTTGTTCGCCCACTCCTTTGCCATCCTCTCTTCCCGCTTCCTCTTGAAGCAAAACTCATCCTTGTGACCCTCCTTCCCACAATGGCCACAACGGAACCTCACAAGCTTAGGTTTTGGCTTGGATTGGGGCTGCTCGCTTGGTTTCTCTCCACTCAACTCATCCACCGATTTCTCCTCACTTGCCTTCTCTTTCACTTTCCCAAAGAACACTTTCCCCGAAGTGCTCACAAACTTGATGGGCTTTTGGAGATCATTTGTGGGTGTAGGAAATATAGGTGGAGCTGGGGTTGTGTCTAATCGGTTCCTAAGATGGTTGGGTTTTGGAGGGAAATCATTTTTGTGGTAGGTTTTTGGTGGCTCCGGGATATTCTCTCCACTTCCTTCACCAACCTTGTTTGCCCCAAGCCCCTCACCATCTTGCCTCTTAAAGGCCTCGATCATCATCCTCAACTGAGGCTCGTGACCGGACAACCAACCCATCAACTTCCTCAAATCATCATTCTCATCCTGCAAACGATCAACATAATGTGCAAGCTCCAAATTTTTCAATGCATGCATTTCACAGGTAGAGCAAGATGTAGGCATGGGTTCCTTCAATTTAGCCTCGAGCGAACTAGTGTAAGCATGCAACTCATCAATCTTAGCATGCAAAACGGGGCAAGAAGTGCAAGCACCTAGCAAAGCGAGGTCTAGACTTAAGCTCGGCCACTTCAACCCTAAGCACATCTAGTTCCTCACACTTGGAGGCATGCTTCTCCTTAAACAAAGCAAGATCAGCAAGGAATATGGAGCAATCAAGCACAATCATTTTCATCGGCAACAACGGGGCTAGCCTTAAGCGAATCAATCTCAAGCTTGCTATCAAGCACCGTGTCTCTAGCTCGGCCACTCTAGTCCTAGCATCCTCGAGTGAAGCCCTAAGCTCTTTCCTCATTTTCTTGGCCTCTCTAAGCATGTCATCACGGTTATCAAGCAAAGAGCCAAGCCTCTCATTCTCCTGGCGCAAGAAGGGAAGTTCATCACGCACCTCGTCGTCGGACTCAGAGTCCGAGTCGCTCTGTGTACTCTTCTTGCTGCCGGAGCTCAGCGCCATGGTACAGAAGCCGTCTCTCGCGAAGCAGCTCAGCCCGCTCAGGTTCTTGGACGACCTCTTGTTCTTGCGGCGATCTCCCTCGTCATCGCTGCTGCTCGAGCTCGAGGTGGAGTATGCGGAACTGGAGTCGACGTCGCTCGCTCCAACCATCGCTCGGGCCTTGCCTCGGCCCTCCTTCTTCCTCGATCGTCGCTCGTCCTTGTACTTGTTCTTGTGCTTGCTCTTGTGGTCGCGCCTCGAACGGTACTTGTCGTCGTTCTTCCTCGGCTTGTGCTTGTAGCTGTCCTTGTTCTCGGCCTTCTCCGGGCAGTCGGCGACGAAGTGTCCCGGCTTGCCGCACTGGAAACAGGTCCTCGTGTTCCTCCTCATGTTCACACGGTTCTCGTGCAACCTCTCGAACCGCCTCGTCAACAGCGCCAGCTCGTCCTCTCCAAGGTCATCAAACTCCTCATCTGGCATAGACATCAAAGAGGAAAACGAGAACATCTCGGTGGATGGGTTAGAGTTAGTCTTTCCTTTGGAACCACCAACGAGGGCAAGACTATGGGAGTCGGTCGGTCCCTCGAGCTTGGCGGTCATGCCCCTATCCACCTCGGCCGACTTGAGCTTCGAGAACGGCTCGTTCACCGTCGAGTATCGTACCTCTCCGACTCGACTATGGCCTCGAACTTTCCGCCCCATATCGTACGATCCAAAGAGTGTAAGAGCTTGACCGCTCTATCATGATCATCGTACGGGAGCACGTCCACATTGGCCCTCATGTTGTTCACAACCACCGTGAACCTGCGGAACAAGGCATCAATGGACTCACGGGGAGATGAGTGAAGTTCTCGTACTCTCTCCCGTAGGTCGCATACAACCGTGCTCGAACACTCGGGCGTTCCCAACATGAGCCTCCTTCAACACCGCCCAAATCCTACAAGCCAAGTGCTCGGTGTGCACCCGATCGAACTCGGCCGACACAAAGCACGAAACAAGTAGTCGACCGCCTTATTGTTGGCGTCGAATCCGTCCCTCGACCCCGGAGCAAGGAAATCCATCGGCCGGACATATCCTGTGTCCACCGTGACATCCCACAGAGTCTGACCCTTTCCGCGGAGGAACGCACCCATCCGCTTGCTCCACATCTGGTAGTTCTTTCCATCGAAGTGTGGAGGACCCGAACCCCGTTCCCGGTACGCCATCCTTGGATCTTAGGCGGTTAGAGTCAACAAAGACCCGAACCGGCTCTGATACCACTTGAAGGACCGATAAGGCGACCAGAGAGGGGGGAGTGAATGGGAGCCGATAAAAATTCTTCTCGAGGGAGATTGAAACTCCGACAAGACGAACTAGCTCGGTCGAACCCCCCGAAATCACACGCTCCGCACTTCTACCTCCCGTTTGCCAAAACCACGTAGCCACCGGAGTGCTACCGGTCCTAGGAACAAACTCTACCAAAGCAACCACAACACACACGCGGCAGACCGACGGCGGAAACAACTCGAAAGCGGCTAACCGGAGGGGGCGGTTAGACCGGGTATAGGGGGCGGTTAGACCGCCTCCACCCGGCAACCAAGAAATCCTCCGAAACGCCTCTTCCGAGCACCAAAACACACCACGGTTTCACCAACGGAGATCTCTCGGTCAAGGCCATGCTAGCTACCGGAAAATCTTGGCGAAAACCAAACCTTCACCCAAGGGCCTAGGGGCGGTTAGACCGGCTACCGGGGCGGTCTAACCTCTCGTACCCGGCAACGAACTCCAACCAAGAACACCTAGCAAACGCGCGAGAACGTCTCCAAATTTCACCCGGACACTCCTCGATCAAGGCGAACGAACTCACGAGAGGAAAATCCGGCGAAACAAAACTTTGACCGGAAACACCCGGGCGGTTAGACCGCCCCCCGCAGGCGGTTAGACCGCCCCTTCCGAACAGGAACCCGCGGGTCAAACCTCAACTTCCTTGCGCTCAATCTCCCGAATCACTCCACGGATTGCAGCCAAACTTCGGGGATAGGTTGGGTTACCTCCGGGCAACCTCTACCTCAAAGGAATCGACCCGAAACGCTCACAATCAAGAGGAATCGAAGAAATCGCTTCTCTAGGTCAAGAACTCGCCCAACTCGAAAAACCACCAAATCGAGTCTGATTCAAAGGGGATTTGGGGGCCAAGGTCACCAGCCAAAGAGGCACAAGAACCTCATACGTGACACCCACCAAAAACCCCAAGAAATCGTTCTCAAAACACCGCCAAAAAGAGCTCCGAAAATCAACATCAAAGAGACGGGAAAACCACCATCAAGAACCACGCCGAACCTTCTATACATGCCATGAATGGTTCGTACAAGGTCTAGTTTGCCACCCAAACATCCATCCCTCTCTCTAGATCTCACATGAAGCTCTCAAACTAGCCTTCTAAAAAACCTAGGAAAAATAGAGAACGAAAATGGAAAAACGAAATGAGCTAGGGTTCCAAGAGTTGGCTGCCAACCTCTCACCTCTTGGGTTATATAGGCGGCAACCGAATGTCTAAAATGCCCCTCTCTACTAACTAGGGATACATGCCCCTCAAGGGCGGATTTGGAATTCTTGATGTCTTCACCATCGGACGGATGCCCGGCGACCGCACCCTGCGTAGCCTCGACGCACGCCTTGCGATCCCGACGCGTGTCCTCCGCTTCGAAGCTTCTCGGCGGCGGCGGCCGGGCGGTCGGACCGCCCCCCGGGCGGTTAGACCGGCCCGGTGGATCCGACCGGCCCCCCGGCGGTCCGACCGCCCCCTCTGGGCGGTTGAACCGGCACGGGTGACCGCACCTCCTCGTCGAGTCTTCGGCCTCGGTTTTGTGGCTCAACCGAGTAACCCGGTGGTTTTTCGGTGAACCACCGCAAACCCCGCGAACTCGGTGTAGCCTCCGCCAATCTCCACTCATGACTCGGCTTCCACGTAGTCCCGGCTCGACCTTGGTTTTGAGGCTCTACCAAGAAACCGTCCACGACTTCATCTTGCTTGTTCATGCCACCATGCGGCCCGCACTTGACCCCCGCCGGCCACCGGGTCCCTCGAACGAAGCCTACTTGTCTTCTCCACACCGGAGGCCTCACCCGCAACGACCTTTCGCGCTTGTTCTTCACCCGCACCGCACGAGTCAAGCCGCAACCCGCACCTGCAATACTTAGCCAAGAATCAGTCCACACAACGTTGTCAATCACTCATCACACAAGGAAGCGACCATCCACCGGTCCTCGAACCACACATGGTCCTCAATCTCCCCCTTGATGAGTGCATTGACAACACACTCACATGAAGTAACATAAGAGAAAAGGAAAAGAAAAGAAACAAAATAAAAAGAAACCCCAACAAGCGATCCAAAGCCAAAGAAAGGCAAAGAGCAAGATCACTCATTCGACCAAGAACATTTCTGACAATGGAGCACTTGTTGGCGACGAGGGTTAGTGTACAAGCGTCGCCGGGGCGGATGCATATTCATTCGGCAAGGAGCATTTCAGATAATGGAGTACTTGTTGGCGACGAGGGTTAGTCTACCGCATTGCCTTTGTCGGTCGGGCAGGCTACAGTTATCTTTTTTATACAAGCTTCTGACGCTGACGTGTAGGCCCGACACTATTTTATCTAAATTGAAACTTGCTTCCCTCAAATATTATACCCCATAAACAGCACCAAAAAAATTCATAAAAAATATGAACAATTCATTGTTGGTAATTTAGTATTTGAATAAAATATCAATAGCCACACTTGTCTAACCAAATTTCTTAAAATTAGATTTTTTTATCTCTTATTTTCGATATAACATTATAATAATGTCTTAGTGTGTTCTAAAAATTTTACAAATTGACTTGGTAACATAATTTAAGTGCCTAAGCTTGTCTACAAAAATTCAAATGGTTTCGAAGACGGAAGATTATACTTGTGAACAAATGTCTACATCTCTCACATAGTTTCTTAGAATGTTACTTCAACATTGAAGTTTTCCACACTTTAAAACATGTTCGAACTCATATGCATTTGAAATTTTAAGATAACCTTATGTTCACCATAAGATTACGAAATGCAAAGTTTCATTGGTAATGGTTGTGTAAAACAAATATTATTTCTATGTTGTACTTACGTTGACGGTGAATTATCGTGAACCTAGCCATGAGTTTACCATCGGTGTTGGCATGAGTTTTATATCTTATCCATTGGTACTAACCCCCTTGGTATAACAAGTTCGTTTGTGCATGTCGATTTTGGAGTTTAGTGTTTATACAGGATTTTAGCGTTGAAAGCAAGACTTCCGGGTAAAGTTCATCAAGCACCTCGTGACAAGACCTCGAAGACCGGTACAAGTCAAACAATGAAGTGAACATGACTCCAAGAAGCCCAAGGACCAAACCCGAGAAGATGGAAAGCTCCGAGGACCCAGTCAGAAAAATGCTGAATCTTGCGGGACAAGGAGCTTCATCTAAACTGAAGAGAAACTGACGTCAAGGGCCCACATGCAGTTGGGGGAATACTCTAGAAACTTGGGAAGCAACACCGGGCAAAGGAGGCCGCGAGCTGGGCCGAAGTGGGCCCAGGCCGGCCGGCCCAGCCCACTTCGAGGCCCAGTCAGGCCCCCTTTGACCTAGCTACCTCTCAGACTATTTATAGCCCCCTGGCCGAGAGCCACACATCAATTCTGTTATCATCCGCCGCCGAGGAGCAGAGAAGCTTGAGGGACACCATTTCGGAGAGGAGGGTCGTGCTAGTTGTGTAGGGTCTCCCTAGCCGATGTGGGAACCTTGCATGGAAGACCACGTCGGAGCTCCGGAGCAAGGATCAAGATCGAGGTCGGATCCCGGTGGTGATCTTGTTCATGTAATCATTCATGGTGAAGTGTTATAGTGAATCCGATTTCTAGCGATAAAGTGTCTTCTCGATGATTTTGTTCTCCCTTGCTTTTGCTTCTTCCTCAATCTATACTTAAGATAGATTGCATAGGGTGCTCTTGTAGCCGCGGTGGCTAGAGGTGCATACCGGACCGACCAAGTGTTTTCAACTTGTTCTTCTCGAACTCGCCCTAGGCTAACCTGCACGAATAGGAGTGTGTTGTGACAGAATGGTGGCTCCAAAAGGCGGGCGTCTTCGGAATCGGACCGGAGGCCACGGTTTAAAGATGCTTTTAATGAGATTCGTTTTTCTATCTTCATCTATCTTGTTTGGAGCTACAACATACGCATGATCTAGACTCTCTAGATCAATTATCTCTTTGCTTCCTCTTGCTACCTCTTAGTAGATTAGATTAGATTAGATTAGATTAGATTAGATTAGATTAGATGTGTTTTCTTGATGATCTCTTAGATTATATGCAACTTGGTTCTTCAAAAGGATTTCCCTTGCTTTACTAGATTGAATCCTTGCGTTGCACATTGTTCCACAGATTCGTTACCTTGGGTTCTCACACTTAAGGGAAGAAGGGTCCCTTTACTACGACGGGGGGATTTGTCCGCTTTCAAATCCATATGAACTTTGATACGACAATCAACCGTCAACAACTTATAAGGAACAATATAAGGTGCATAAACAACATCCAAGAAATGAAGTTACATACGAAAAAATGTCATAAATGAATAGATGTTGATTTTAGAAAAATTCAGAAACAAATATCATCAAATTTGGATTACAGTTGATGGAGAAATCCGTGATACAAAATTTGATTGCAGATTAAAAGGGGAAAAGACAAATTGTTCTTCATTCGAATAGACCTGGCCCCGCCTCTTCACTGGCGACGGGTGGTTGTTAATCTTCGTATCATTTGCACATCTGAACCTTTTTAATAAACGCTCCGCCCTCCTCCTGCCTTCTATCCCCTTCTCTGGCTTCCGCCTTCCTCGTCTCCGTTGCGGGGATGGCCCGTGACTCTAGGGGAGGTTCTGCAAGGAGGAGGCCTCGCGGCCACGTCCCTGTCCGTCTTCCTCGGTGCTGTCTGCCGCCCCCGCCAAGAGAGTGATGCTCCACGGTGACGAAGAGGAGCCGTCCCAACGCGTTGCCCCTGTGCGTCTTCCTCGGTGCTCCATGGAAGAGGTCGGTTCTTCGTCGGTGTCGGGGACAGCCATAGGGGTCCCCTAAAAAATCGGGGAAAACCCACCTTATTTCGTAAAAAACGCAAATGCAAACAAATCCGCGAGCCCAAAAAACGCGTAGCATAATCGCAACCCCGGTGGCCCCCACGGCCCACCTAAACAATTGGCCCAGCTGCCCCCTCGGGGGAGGTCCGCCTCGCTCGAGGGCTGAACGCCCCCCTCGGGTGAGGCCAGCCTCGCACGAGGGCTGAACGCCCCTTCGGGCGAGGTCCGCCTCGCTCGAGGGCTCCCGCGGGCACATCGCCCCGTACCGGCTACCCCGACCAGGCTATTTAATGCTCTGACACCTGCAGGTTCGCCTCACGCCCCTGACACGCCTGGGAATCACGCCCCGGCGTTGTTCCGCCAACTCCCCCGGTGAGGCCATCCCCGCCACTGTGCGGTGTTGTGCGACATGGTCGGCGCCAGTCCCGTGACACTGTACCGCCTACTCTCGTACGGCTAACGCACCGCACCCTCAAAAGAGGACGGCGGAACCCTCGAAGGTGGAACAAACACCTTTTCCACATTTGCTCAGGACTACGCCGTGACGTCAGAACAGCGGGACCGGTCACCTCCGTCGCCATCAGTCCTGTGCGACCATCCCCGCCATCGCGACGCCGGGCACTGCATCGCCATCCCTAACGCTGTGGAAGCGCGCGGTGACAGGACATCGCCACGCCTGCTACTATGCCTTGTACGACCTCTTGTCAGCGGCACCCTCAAATCAATATGCGGGCGCCCACCGAACGAGCGACCCCTACACCGCCACCCTCGAAGCCGTTCCTGGACGGATACAGGACACGCCATGACGTCCCGCCGGAAGCAAGATTCGCCAGGACGGCCGTCTATTCCACGACACTGTACGCCATGCCTCCACACGTAGATAAAAACAGTGCGACATGTTTGTAAATTGCCTCCTCCTTGGCCTATAAAAGGAGGGGCAGTCCCCTAGCCGCAGGGGGACGACGGACAGCACACACTCGCACACTTTCCGCCTTCACCACGATATTGGCACTCGCCTCAATCCGATACACATCTGGGACCTGGAGGCTCAGCCTTCTCTCCCGCCTCACTTGTAGCCCCCTCTGCAAGCACCACAGTGCAACGCAATACAGTGCCTCGAGCACACCACTGCTGGACGTACGGACCCGGTCGGAACCAGGATAAACCCAGTGTCACTTAGTTGCTTAGCACCGGCTATCGAGAGATAGATCTCAGACCACTTACTAGTTAGTGTCGGGACTACTTTCTGCACCGACAGTTGGCATGCCAGGTAGGGGACTGCGCGCTGAAGATCAGCTTCCACAAGCCATCTCGATGGTGATCCGCACCGAGTACAGGGGCCAGAGGTACTCCATGGGCAGCTCGGACCCCCTCGGAGCCGGATTCGAAATCTGGTTCGGGAGCCTAAAATTTCAGGCCACAGGGAACGACTACCTCATGCGCATCACCAACCGTGCCGAGCTTCACCCGTGGCGGTTGGCCGGGCCGGGACTGTTCCCGCCACACCTGCTACTGACGCCCCGGCGCCCGCCCAAGCGGACGCTGCGGGCCCCTCGGCACCACGACGCCGACGACGCTCCGCCGGTGCTCTCGACGGGCGCGGATGGAATGACGTCGGGCCGCACGCGTCGCCTCGCAACGCGATGCACCCACCGGCGAGACGGCAACCGCACCCGCGGGGGAGCACGTGGTTCTTGAGCCGCGGCCCCCCCACGGAATGCGCAACGCTGTGACGGCGTACGCCTCGTCCGCAAGCACCGACGTGACGACGTACGAGGACCTCCCCGGCCATCACCTCCTGGCGGCCAGGAACCTCATAGCCACCACCAACAACGAGTCCTACCACGGCTCCGCTAGCGAGCTGCCACCCGCCACCTCTCATGGGTACGCAGAGTGGGACTTCTCCGGCGTGCCGGACCCGATGTTGTTCCGGCGGTTCCTTGACGCCGCGGACTACTGGTTTGGCTACTCCGACTCCTCGAGCACCGGTAGCCTTGACCCTGCACGCGAGTGCTTTGTGGTCGCCGTTGGCGACGAAGTCGACGGTGCGACCTCAGCAGGAGCGGGTGATGGAGAACCGCCCCGAGACCCAGGAACGAGCGCGCCCCGGAACCCGGGGCCGAGCGCGCCCCCACCTCGCCAATGGGTGGCGCCGACATCAACGCGCAACTGGCTCAAGCGCGCGAGCTTGAGGCAAAGATCGCGGAGGAGTATCGTGCGGTACGGCTTCTGCGTGCCTCCATCGCTGGGGAAGCCTCCGCTCGCGGCGAGCGCGTGCGCGAGCTGGGCAAGCAGGCTCGCGAGCGCATCAACGTCGACTTCAATGTTGACGATCCAAACACGCCACCGTGTGCGAGCCAGAAACTCGCTACAGTTGCAACGCTGCTACGGGCCATGCCCGCGCTATCATTGCCCGAGGCCCGGAACCTGCACCGCGAAACGCAGGCGCTCATCAAGCAAGTGGCCGTTCAACAGGCCGAGAGCTCGGCGTGCCGCATGTGCCACCCAGGCAGTGTGCGGGACGACGACAATGCCCAAGACAGGGAGGCGTCTGCCCGTGCGGACGACACGGCAGGGCAGCCGGCCAACCAGGGCCGAACGTCGGTCAGGGAGCGAATCCTTGACATGCGCGGATAAGCCCAGGACGGCGACGCCCGCTACGTCATTAACGCCCGCTAGGCGGGCAACACGGAGACGCGGGCGGTAGTAGGCTACCACCCACGGCGGGGCGGACGCTACGACAGCCGCGAGGATCGCTCGCCGACGCCAGAGCCCCCGGGGACCGACGTGTTTAGCCAGGAGATCCGCATGGCGAGCTTCCCCCAACGCTTCCGCCAGCGCACCTCGATCGACAAGTACATGGGGGAGACAGACCCTCGCGTGTGGCTCAACGACTACTGCCTGGTGTGCCAGCTGGGCGGGGCCACCACCGACGAGGTCATCATCCGCAACCTGCCGCTGCACCTCGTAGACTCGGCGCGGACGTGGCTCCAACACTTGCCGGCCGGTCAGATCCACAACTGGGACGACTTGGTCCGCACCTTCGTGGGAAGCTTCCAGGGCACGTACGTGCACCCTGGGAACTCCTGGGATCTGCGCGCATGCACCTAGAAACTCGGCGATTCACTCCAGGACTTCATACGGCGCTTCTCCAAGTGTTGTACTGAGCTCCCGAGCGTGGCTCAGTCCGAGATCGTGCACGCCTTCCTCGAGGGCACCACCTGCCGGGACCTCATGCGTGAACTCAGGCGTAGCCCGCCGGTCAACTCCAACGAGCTGTTCGACATCGCCACTAGCTTTTCTTCCGGTGAGAAGGCGGTGGGGGCTATCTTCGACGACAAGAAGGGAAAGCGCGTGGACGACACGCCCGCGGAGGGCAGCAAGTCCAAGGAGCCCCAGCAGAAGCACAAGCGGGGCAAGAAGGGCAAGAAGCCGCGCCGCAAGGCGCGCGCACAGGGACGCGACGACGCCAGAGGTTTGAGGCCCTCGTAGTTGACCCGGTTCGAAAGGGCCCTCGAGCGGCTCCTTGAGGCCTTGGCGTATTCGATGATATGCCCAAGAAGCCCTGCCTGTACCACAAGACACCGATCAACCACACCCTCGAGCAGTGCGACATGCTCAAAAAGTACTACAACGGGGTAAAGTTGAACCCCGAGAAGTGCGTCTTCGGAGTGCCGCGAGGCATGCTGCTGGAATACATTGTCTCCCAGCGGGGAATCGAGCTCAACCCCAAGAATGTCACATCCCTCAAACGGATGGGCCCGATTCGAGACCTTAAGGGGGTCCAGAAGGTGCTGGGGTGCCTTGCCGCTTTGAGCCGTTTCATTTTGCGGCTCGGCGAAAAGGGATTACCCCACTACCGACTCCTGAAGAAGCATGAGCGCTTCTCTTGGACTGTCGAGGACCAGGAGGCGCTTGACAAGCTTAAGGCGACGCTCGCCCACGCTCCGATCTTAATGCCGCCTCGGGACAGCGAGCCTCTGCACCTCTACGTCGCCGCAACCACCCAGGTGGTCAGCGCCGTTATCGTGGTGGAGCGTACAGAGGAAGGGCACGCCCTACCAGTCCAACGGCCTGTATACTACATCAGCGAGGTGCTATCCGAGACCAAGCCGCATTACCCGCAAATCCAGAAGCTGCTCTACTCGGTAGTGCTCGCGCGACGCAAGCTCCAGCACTACTTCGAGGCCCACCCGGTTACGGTAGTCTCCTCCTTCCCGTTGGGAGAGATTATCCGAAACCCGGACGCGGCGGGCAGGATCACCAAGTGGTCTGTGGAACTCATGGGCGAGACGCTCGCCTACGCGCCGCGCAAGGCAATCAAGTCCCAGATCCTGTCGGATTTCGTCGCCGAATGGACGGACACCCAACTGCCACCGCTGCAGATCCAGGACGAGTGTTGGACCCTCTACTTCGACGGGTCGATGATGAAAACGGGGGTGGGCGCGGGCCTGCTCTTCATATCAGCCCTCGGGGAGCACATGAGGTACACAGTACGCCTACACTTCCCCACGTCCAACAACATGGCGGAGTACGAGGCCCTCCTTTGTGGCCTCAAAATCACCATCGAGACAGGCATCAAATGCCTCGACGTCAGGGGAGACTCGCAGCTCGTGATCGATCAGGTCATGAAGAATGCGAGTTATCACGATGACAAGATGGAGGCCTACTGCGACGCCGTACGAGCCCTCGAAGATAAGTTCTACGACATCGAGCTCAATCACGTTCCCCGCTGGTACAACGAGGAGGCGGACGAACTCGCTAAGATCGCGTCGGGGTGAATCACCGTTCCCGCGAACGTCTTTGCACGGGACGTCGCGAAACCGTCCGTCAACCTCGAGCTGACACCCTCGAACCAAGAGGAACCCTCGGGGGCTCCCTCGAATCCAGCGGGTGCGGAGCCTATGAACGAGGACCCCTCGATCGAGGCGTTTGTGTTCTCCTTGCTCGAGGAGTACGGCGCGGACGAGGCCGAGCCCATGGACACAGAGCCAGCCCCCCCGCGCGGAGGACTGGCGAGACAAGTACGTCGCCTGGATGGATCGAGGGGAGCTTCCCTCGGACCGATCCGAGGCCAGACGCATCGCCAGGATGGCCAGGTCATTCACCCTCGTGGGCGGCGAGCTGTACAAGCGCGCCGCGTTAGGCGTCTTGCAGCGCTGCGTGCCCATCCCTCAGGAGCGCGAGCTCCTCCGGGATATCCACGCGGGTGTGTGTGGCCACCACGCGTCACCACTCACCAGGGCTTCTACTGGCCTACTGTGGTCGCTGATGCCAGCGAGATCGTGCGCACCTGCGAAGGGTGCCAATTCTACGCCCGCAAGACTAACCTCTCGGCTCACGCCCTCCAAATGATTCCGGTCACGTGGCCCTTCGCCGTGTGGGGGCTGGACATCATTGGGCCCTTGCGGAAGGCGCCCGGGGGCTACACCTATCTGCTGGTTGCTATTGATAAGTTTTCCAAGTGGGTCAAGGTGCGCCCAATCACAAATCTTAGGGCGGAGCAGGCCGTGACATTCTTCACCGACATCATCTACCAGTTCGGGGTGCCTAACTCCATCGTCACCGACAACGGGTCTCAATTCACCGACAGGAAGTTCCTGGAGTTCTGCGACAAGTTCCACATCCGTGTGGATTGGGCGGCCGTTGCACATCCACAGACCAACGGTCAAGTGGAGCGAGCCAATGGCATGATCTTGCAAGGCCTCAAGCCCAGGATTTTTGACAGACTGAACAAGTCCGACCGAAAATGGCTCCAGGAGCTATCGGCGGTCGTGTGGAGCCTCAAAACCACCCCGAGCAAGGCCACGAGATTCACCCCGTTTTTCCTTGTCTATGGCACGGAGGCCGTCCTCCCCATGGACTTGGAATATGGGTCGCCCAGAGTTCAGGGCTACGACGAGGGCACCAACCAGCGAGCCCACAAGGACTCGCTGGACCAACTGGACAAGGCCCGCACCGTGGCCCTGATGCATTCAGCAAGGTACCAACAGGCTCTGAGGCGCTACCAGGCCCGGAAGATACGGCGCGAGACTTCAACGAAAGGGACCTAGTCCTAAGGCTGCGCCAAGACAATCGAGGCCGCCACAAGCTATCACCCCTGTGGGAGGGACCCTACGTCGTGATCAAAGTGCTCATACCCGGCACCTACAAGCTAGCCAACGAGGATGGTGAAGAACTCACCAACGCTTGGAACATCCAACAACTACGTCGCTTCTACCCTTAAAAAGGATTTCCATGTTCTTTTTGTAATTTACATACCCAACACCCCATTTGGCTGTACGAATGTAAATTTTAACCAAGGTTAATAAATTCAAAGGGAGACTCGGCTTCCCCCCCGAAAACCAAGTCACCCTCGGGGGCTACTGCGGGGGCATCCCCCCACAAAAAATGGTCCCATTTTTTCGCAAAAACCGGTCGCAAATGTACTAAGTACGCCTCGACCCAAATTCTGGGTGAACTTACGCGGGGCGTGAGCGGCCAAAGGGTGAAGAAGCACGAGTCGGGGATAGCCTACGCCTCCGGCAAGATACGGCCCTTCCCCCTCGCCACTTCGCCTACAAGCTACTCGTGCGAACGAAACTCTCCCAGCCAAGGTTCACCTAATAAAATAGGGAGGCGGAACAACACAATTGCCGGAGTAAAAAATGACTGCTTCAATTTACAAACATTCAAATGTTTTAATCCGTAATTGTTTATTACAATAGCCACATGGCCCGAATGCTAACACTTGAAACATTAAGGGCACAAATGCCCATTGGTCTTCAGGCTTGGGGGCCACCTCATCGTCGGCGCCGACCGGGACGACGTAGCCCGTGGAGACAGCCTCGAAGTCGACTTGGTAGTGGGACGCCACCACGCCGAGAGTCTTCTGGACGCCCAGGTGTAGGGCGCGGTGCATGCGCCGAGTGACATGCCCACCGAGGGCGCGGAGGCGACTCGCTATCAAGCTCCCAGCCTGCGCCTCGCCTTCCTCGACCTCCTGGCAGGCCTCGAGGGCAGTGGCCCGCAGCTCCTCCAACTCTTGTTGCAAGGAGTTGTAGGCCGTCTGGACAGCATGAGCCTGGGTCGTCGAGTTCCCCAGGGTGGTCCGCAGGCCTGAAAACCATCAACGAAAGGACTAAAATTGGGAGCGGATCCCAAGTAAACCAAACCAACAGGTGAAAAAGGAAAAAAGGTGACTCACCTTCGACCTGTTTCTTCTCCGAGTCAAGGGCCTCGCGCGCGTCGTCAGCCGCCTACCGCAGGTTGAGAACCGTGGCTTCCTGCTCCTTGAGGGACTGGCGCAGATCCTCATGCGAGACGCTGAGTTGGGTCAGCTCCCCGTTGAGCCGCAAGACCACTTCGTCCCACTACTTGAGGGTCGCCTGCACCCCCTTAAGTGTGGCATGCTCTTGCTGGAGCCGGCCTTGGGCCTCTTACCGCGCCAGATGCTCGCGCTCGAGGGCAGCCTGGGCCTTGACAAGGGCGGTCCGCTCCTGCAGGAGCTGAGCCTCCGCCTGCTGGCGTGCGACCCGTTCTTGCCGAAGCTGCTCTTCCATCGAGGCGAGGGAGGCAGCCTTGTTTGCCAGGCTGGTCCTCAACTGCTCGGCCTCCTTGGCCTTCTCCTCAGCCTGGCTCCGCTAAGCCCGTGCTCCCTCGAGGGTCGCACGGTCCTGTTGGAGCTGGGCACGAGCCGTGGTCACCTCGGTCTCCCACTCCGCCGCCAAGGCCTGCACCCCTGCCAGATCTTCCCGCGCCTTCTGCAGTGCCTCGTCCCAATCCACGAGCGCTGTCCTCACCTTCTCGACTGCGGAGACATCCTCCGTAGCCCGGGCGTCTAGCTCTAGGAGTTGGTCCCGCAGGGTTTCCGCCCGGTACGCTAGCCACCCGTTGTCGGTCCTCAGGGCCTCGACGAGGGTGTTGAGGGTGTCGTACTACTCCCGATACCAGCTGAGCTCGGTGTTCAGCCGGTCGAGGGCGCCGTACCTATCCCGGCCCAACCCTCCAACTCCTGCCGTTGGCGGACAAAGCGAGAGAGAACATGGGTCAGGGGGAGTGCAAACGCGGAAGAAACGAGAAGGAAGAAATTACAAAACCCAACAAGAAGCCACGAACCTGGAAGATGCGCCACGCGGGACCCCCATGGATCCACAACGCCTCGTTCAATGCCCGATTGAGCGAGGAGCCATGGTCACGAAACTCCTGCCATAGTGCCTGCTCAGCCTGGGCCTCGCTGAAATGGGCCAGCGGCGTGGTGACACGCTCCCGCTCCTGCTCCGGGTGCGTCGCGGTGCCGTCCGAAGTTGGGAGGGCGGTGCGGGACGACGAGGCCTCGGTGCCATGCGTTGGGCGCCCCAACATCACGCAGCCGTCCTCCCTCATCACAAGCACCCCCACCGGGGGCTCGGGGGCCGGCGCGGGCAGCTTCTCCCACTGGCCCCATCCGGGTGGCGGGGCGTCGTCCTCCGGGATCTCCACCACCGCCAACTGGTTGCCGCCGGTAGGGGCAGGCGCCGGCAAAACCGACGGCGTGGTGGTCGCCATGGTCATGACCGCTGTTGTGACCGTTGCCACCCGCTGCGGCTCCATGGCTGTGGCCACACTGCGCGGGGGCTCGCTTGTTGTCGCCGTCGTGCTCCCTGTCACCCTCGGCGCCATTGATGAACGCCGCCTCGTGGGGACGGACACATCCGACCTAAGCACCTTGGCGGGCACGAGGGGGGGGGGGGGGCGGTCGGTGCCACCCTGCGAACACAAAAACGAAAAGATTAGGCTCCAGCCCCTCGAAACCGGAGCGTATGGAGGGGCGATCACTTACTCTTCCTCGAGGGTTCGGCGGACGCTGTTGTGGCGCCTGTCGCCGCTGCCGCAGCACCCCCAGACGCCTCCGAGGCACGTGCCAGTGCCTTCGTGGCGCGCGTCGGTCCTTCCACGGACGCCGGGTGGCGGGTGCTTCCGCGCCCGCCACGGGCGCCTGCTCCTCTGCCGTCTCTGCGGCTCTTGGCGACGGGGGTGGGGGCACCCACCTCTCGGGGGGAGCCCGCCCCCTATCACTTTCTTCTTCCTCCTCCTCCGACGAGTTCTCTGGGGTCACCGGGGGAGAGAGCCCCTGCTGCTCGCGCAGCCGGTATTCCTCACTCTGTTGTTCCCAGCGCTCCCGCCGCCGGATCCTCCTCTCCTTCTTGCGCGCAGCCCGTTCCTACTCCCGTCGCTGTGCAACGTGCGCGGCCGCTCGGGCTCGGGGCATCGGCGGGTCAGACCGCGCGGCATCCACAACCACCCTCTGCTAAAAGGTGATTGTCAAAACCGGGCCGGTACGCTGCGAGGGAGTAAGAAGGGAAGAAAGACCTACTCACCGCCGGGGCGTCGGAGAGCATGACAAATGATCAGAGGTCGTTGTTGCTGTGCCTGACGGCCTTGAAGTTAATGGCGCGCCTCGCCCTCGTGGCCGCATATTCCTGAGGGAAGCGCTCGTGAAAGAACCGCGACCGCGCCAACGATGTCGGATTGGCCGCCTCGCTCATCTCGTAAATGCGGAGCTCCCTCTCCATGAGGGGGACGATCCGCCGATGGTGGAGGTTCGCGAGGACCGAAGCCGTTCCCAACCCGACGTCCGCCAGGTTCTTCAATGCGGTCAGGAGTGAATCCAGTCGCGCCTGGTGCGAAGAGGGGGACACGCCGTGATACCAGTAGTCGCCCTTCTCCATCAGCACCTTGTCGGTGTAGGAGGGAGGCCGGTGCCGTCGTTGCGGAGGTAGAACCACCCCTGCTCCCACTCCACATTGTCGGAGGTCATCGTGCAGGGGATGTAGAACTCCCTGCGTGAGTCCCGCAGCGAAATTGACAGGCCGCCGGCGCGCACCGCGCGGCGCACCCGTGGCTCGTGCGTGGTGAGCGTGTGTAGCTCCACGCGGAAGAGGTGGATCCAGATATCCCAGTTCACTGGGATCCCTAGGAATCCCTCGCAGATGCCAACGAAGGTGGCCGCCTGTGAAATCGTGTTGGGGGTGAAGTTGTGAAACTCCACCCCGTAGTGGTGGCATAGTCCGCGCATGAAGCGGCTCGCCGGCGCGGCGAAGCCGTGTTCATGGTGCCGGATGAAGCTGACCACGTAGCCGAACAGCAGGTTGGGCTCCCGATCCGCCGCCGGCGGAACGATCCACGCCGGAGGTTGCCCCTCCACATTCGGCGCCAGCTGGCCGCCGTTGACGAGCTCGTTCAGGGCAAAATCCGTCACCATCAAGCGGCTCCACGGGTGCGGATCCAACATTGTGATCGCCTGCTGGCGATCCATTGCGGTTGGCGAAGGCGCGCAAAGACGAAGCGGGTACTAGGCGAAAACGAATCCGTCGCTCTGGGTCGAAGGCAAGAAGTGAAAGGCGGTGGATGCTAAGTGTTGAGGTAAGGGGCTCCCCTTTCCCTCTCCATGGATTTATAGATCCAGGGGAGCAGTGCTCCCCGAACCGCGCGTGCGCGCCACGCACATTAACTGCAGGTGACTGCGTCCGCCACTGACGAGCGGGCCCCATGTTGCCAAAACAGCTGGGCGCACGCGCGATCATTACGGTGCGGCAACCGAAGGTCCGCGGCGGCTCGTCACGTCCGCCCCCCACGTCGCCCACTACACGCGCGATTGCGTCGCCTGAAAAGGCGCGCCCGCAGCGCACGACCGCAGCCACGACTATGGGCATTTAATGGCCCGGTCCCTTACCGAGTAAGTGTGACCCTCGCGTGGCCCGAGCCCAAGGCTCGAAAAATCAGACCCTCGAAGGGTGCGATTACCGATCAGTGGTATCGAGACCCGCTCGACGAGAGCGGGCGCCACAGATGCCCTCGATTCCAGAGGATTACTGATCAGCAGCTCGAGGGCCAGCTTGGTCGTGAGCCCATGAGGCCTGCAGATGTAAAAAGACGAGGACACCTAGCTGTCACGCCGCAATGGCCCTACTGATCAGGGGTTCGAAGCCTAACCCTCGAAGGGTTCGAACAGGCGCCCCAGATCGACAGAGTCAGGGACGACGAGGGCGCGCGCATTCGAGCCTATCCTCGAGCTCACCAGCTCGAGGGCGCCCCACATGTCGTATTCAAGAGCCAACGAGGGCAGCTAGTCGAGGGATCCCATCGAGGGAGAGCTTCCGCGCCCTCGGTCCCCAGCGAATGGGACCGAGCCCTACCTAGCACACTCACGTAAGCGCTTTCATGGACGAGTCTTCGGACCACGAGCCAACCCTTATCGAACGGGGCATGGGCGTCCACTTGAATCACCCGATAGCAGCACAAAGAGGAACCTGCAATTCATGACCCGCTCGATGGGAGTTGCAGACACCTCACTCCCCGTCTCACGGAGGGACGGCGAAAGGGCGTACAAATAAGTCGGAGAGCCTGCCCCGATCGCCTTGAACGGGCCCAGGCTCGGGGGCTCAACGCAAGGCTACACCTCCTGGATATGCACTGAACGCACACGAACGTCAAACACATGCGCATGGCACCGCCGAGGCCGGCTGAAACATCGCCGAGGCCGGTTGAAACAAACGCCTCGCACGATGACAATGCTGTGAAAAAAACCTTCAAGGAGTACACACACTCCTCTAAGGCTTCGGGGGCTAGACAAGCGGGTCTACTAGCGCGACCCCACGGAATGGCACAAGCAACCAGGAGGGAAGAAGGTCCCATCAGCAAGCGTCTGCATCTGCGGGATCCTAACGGATGCACCCACAGATGCTCGGGGGCTATTGTCGGAGACAACCATAGGGTCCCTAAAAACCGGGGAAAACCCACCTTATTTCGTAAAAAATGCAAATGCAAACAAATCCGCGAGCCCAAAAAATGCGTAACGTAATCGCAACCCCGGTGGTCCCCGCGGCCCACCTAAACAATTGGCTCAGCCGCCCCCTCGGGCGAGGTCCACCTCGCTCGAGGGCTGAACGCCCCCCCTCGGGTGAGGTCCGCCTCGCTCGAGGGCTGAACACCACCTCAGGTGAGCTCCGCCTCGCTCGAGGGCTGAACGCCCCCTCGAGCAAGGTCCGCCTCGCTCGAGGGCTCCCGCGGGCACATCGCCCCCGCACCGGCTCCCCCGACCGGGCTATTTGATGCTCTGACACCTGTAGGTTCGCGTCACGCCCCTGACATGCCTGGGAATCACGCCCCGGCGTTGTTCCGCCAACTCCCCCGGTGAGGCCATCCCCGCCACTGTGCGGTGCTGTGCGACATGGCCGACGCTAGTCCCGTGACACTGTACCGTCTACTCTCGTACGGTTGACGCACCGCGCCCTCGAAAGAGGACGACGGAACCCTCGAAGGGGAACGCCGTGACTACGCCGTGACAAACACCTTTTCCATGTTTGCCCAGGACTACGCCGTGACGTAAGGACAGCGGAACCGGTCACCTCCGTCGCCATCGGTCCTGTGCGTCCATCCCCACCATCGAGACACCATCCCGGGCACTGCATCGCCATCCCTGACGCTGTGGAAGTGTGCGGTGACAGGACATCGCCACGCCTACTACTATGCCTTGTACGGCCTCCTGTCAGCGGCACCCTCGAATCAATATGTGGGCGGCCACCGAACGAGCGACCCCTACACCTCCACCCTCGAAGCCGTTCGTGGACGGATACAAGACACATCATGATGTCCCACCGGAAGCAAGATTCGCCAGGACGGCCGTCTATTCCACGGCACTGAACGCCATGCCTCCACACATAGATAAAACATTGCAGCACGCCTGTAAACTGCCTCCTCCTTGGCATATAAAAGGAAAGGCAGTCCCCTAGCCGCAGGGGGGCGACGGACAACACACACTCGCACGCTTTCCGCCTTCACCACGATATTGGCACTTGCTTCAATCCGATACACCTCTGGGACCTGGAGGCTCGGCCTTCTCTCCCGCTTCGCTTGTAGCCCCCTTTGCAAGCACCACGGTGCAACGCAATACAGTGCCTCGAGCACACCACTGCTGGACGTAAGGCACCGTCCGGAACTAGGATAAACCCAGTGTCACTTAGTTGCTTAGCACCGGCCATCGAGAGATAGATCTCAATGCTCTTACTAGTTAGTGTCGGGAGTACTTTCTGCACCGACAGTCGGCCCGGGGGAGGAAGCCGTACACGCGTGCAAGGGCCAAGTTGGCGGACTCCAGCGACACCCGCCATGGAGAGCCAGTTTTTTCCTCAAAGCGAAGGAAGAAGCGATCCACACACATTGAGGTGAGCGCGGACTCCTCCAGCGATGACCCTGTGACAGAACCGCCCAAATTAACTTCATATTATCGCATAAAACTGCTCCTTTTGGTCATTACGCAACAACACCGAGTTAACTTGTCGTCTCTGCCGGGTCAAGCCCGGTAAATCACTTATAACAAAGGATCGAAAACCATACATCAAAACTCACACGAATGCGAGTCCAGAGATAAACAAATAACACTTTATTACATCAATTCCCATAAAGGGTTATTTAATTACAAATCGAGTCTTTTGCATAAAAGTAAATGATTCAGAGTTTATAAATACAACGGAAATAAATCTAAACGAGAAAAAGTAGCACTATAGGAGGCCATCCATAATGCCAACAAACATCGTCTTCTTCCCATCCCAAACTTCACCTGAAAACAACAACAAAAGTAAGGCTGAGTATACTAATACTCAGCAAGACTTAACTGACGGGTGATGTAAAATCACCAACTCTCTAGACATGCAAAGCTTTTGGCTAGTGGATTATTTCTTGAAAAGCAACAAAGAATATGTCCTTACTTTCATCATTTCAGCTCCAAATTCTAGTTGATTAATCATTACTAAGTAAGCAAGCATCTACAACAAACATAAGTTGTGCAAACAACTAATCAATCATCCATATTCATTCTTAATTCCATCATACAGGGAAATAGGCTGTATGGGTAAGCAGTCTCGGATAACGATGAGAGGTCGACGATCGATCGATTAATAACCTTGCAAGGTGGACCTAAACACACGGGAGATGCACACCTCAAAAATGACAACTAAAACCAAGGGGGGTGGAGTGTGCAACAACCAGGCCGTTCCCAGCTATCCTTGGTTCAGGACCAAATTCCACAGCCTTTGGTACGGGGTGAGGTGGCTACGGCCTCGCCGCCCACTCTCACTCATGCATCACCTTTACTGCAGCAAGGGGGACTCTTCCCAAGATTAGTGGGCCAAGTTCCATTCCTGGCAAATGTTTAGTACGTTCAAAAGCTTAACCAGTGACACCTATTGACCGGAGCTGATCCCAAGCTCTTACCACATGAGCATATCATTTTATAACTTATGATTCCAACATAAGAACCTATAGCTCGCGAGTGAAAGATTTCACTCGACTTTTACCGGGTCCTTAAAGCATGGCCACTAACGACCTATCATGCTAGTATAAGAACATAGGAACCTAGGATCATGCATCTATGGTTTCAAATCAACTCCTGAAACTTAAATGCACAGGCATAACATATATAGTTGCAGGAAGTTAAAATCATAGGATTATGCTCCGGTGCTTGCCTTTCAAGCAGATGTTAGTTCTAACTAGGCCTTTGGCCCTTCCAAACTTTGGTTTGGGTCTTGTGGTACTTCACGACGTCCACTTGTCCCTCGAACGATCCTTTGTCTTGTTCTGGGACAATCTCGTAGCTACTGACAGAAAAAAGCTACACGAGATGCATATGCATAATATTTATTTGTCCAATTCAAATGATATTTCACTTTTGAAACTTAGAGATAAATGTGGGGTTTCCAGGTGACCACATTCACCTAGATATGATATTCAACAAACTCTTCCTCTATTAGAGAAATGTGTGTGCAGGTGATTTTTATTTATCATTCGATGGTGACTGTGTACATATATAAGATAATTAATTTATTTTACTTCACCAAGGTAAAGATGTTGTTTAGGGTGTGTATTGGTGAGGTTCATGTAATTAAAATTTGAGTTGCACAAAAGTGATCTTGGTTTTCCTTTTATCCATTTAATTGACCTTGATTTATTTCAAGAATTTTTATTCCAAAAGGCATACACATAAACTGACTGTTGACGGTGAAATTCCGTGAACCTAGCCATGAGTTTACCTTCGGTGTTGGCATGACTTTTGTATCTTATCCATTGGTACTAACCCCCATGGTATAACAAGTTCACTTGTGCATGTCGGTTTTGAAGTTTAGTGTTTATGCAGGGTTTTAGCGTTGAAAGCAAGACTTCCGGGATAAGTTCATTAAGAACCTCATGACAAGACCTTGAAGCCCGGTAGAAGTCAAGAAATGAAGTGAACACGACTCCAAGAAGCCCAAGGACCCAACCCGAGAAGATGGAAAACTTCGAGGACCTAGCCAGAAAAGTGCCGAATCTTGCGAGACAAGGAGCTTCGTCCAATTCGGAGAGAAACTGACGACAAGGGCCCACATATAGAAGGGGGAAGATCTAGAAGACTCAGGAAGCAACGTCGGGCGAAGGAGGCCGCAGACTGGGCCGAAGTGGGCCCAGGCCGATCGGCCCAGGCCGACCGGCCCAGCCCATTTTAATGCCCAGTCGCCCCCCTTTGACCTAGATGCATCTCGGGCTATTTATAGCCCCCTGACCGAGAGCCACGGAGGAATCGATTCGTCATCCGCCGCCGAGGAGCAGAGAAGCTTGAGGGACACCACCTCAGAGATGAGGGTCATGCTAGTTGTCTAGGGTCTCCCTAGCCGATGTGGGAACCTTGCATGGAAGACCACGTCGGAGCTCCGGAGCAAGGATCAAGATCGAGGTAGGATCCGGGTGGTGATCTTGTTCATGTAATCATTCATGGTGAAGTCTTTAAGTGAATCCGATTTCTAGCGATCAAGTGCCTTCTCGATGATTTTGTTTTCTTCTTGGTTTTGCTTCTTCCCCAATCTAGTCT
This sequence comes from Cenchrus americanus, assembly GCA_947561735.1. Classification (NCBI taxonomy): domain Eukaryota; kingdom Viridiplantae; phylum Streptophyta; class Magnoliopsida; order Poales; family Poaceae; genus Cenchrus; species Cenchrus americanus. The sequence goes on along the minus strand of OX387241.1, from coordinate 21,175,904 downwards.
ATAGCTAGATTGCATAGGGTGCTCTTCTAGCCGCGGTGGCTAGAGGTGCATACCGGACCGACCAAGTGATTTCAACTTGTTCTTATCGAACTCGCCCTAGACTACCCGCATGAATAGGAATACGTTGTGACAGAACGGGGGTTCCGAAAGGCGGCCGTTTTCGGAATCGGACCGGAGGCCACGGTTTAAAGATGCTTTTAATGAGATTCACTTTTCTATCTTCATATATCTTGTTTGGAGCTACAACATAAGCATGATCTAGATTCTCTAGACCGGTTATCTCTTTGCTTTCTCTTGCTACCTCTTTAGTAGATTAGATTAGATTCGTTTTCTTTATGAGTTAGTAGATAAGATGCAACTTGCTTCTTCATAAGATAGCTTTCCTTGCTTTACTAGATTGAATCCTTGCGTTGCACATTGTTCCACGGATTCGATACCTTGGGTTCACCACTCGAGGGAAGAAGGGTCCCTTGACTACGACGGGGGATTTGTCCTCTTGCAAATCCATATGAACTTTGATACGATAATCTACCGTCAACAAGCCCCTTTTTTCTGGCACCGTTGCCGGGGAACAAGCAATCAATATCCAATCTAGTATCGCTTATTTTTCAGTTTTTCTTTTGATTTTCTTTTGCATCTCTTAAGTTTGATCATCCTAAAAAAGAAAAAAAATCAATCTAATCTAGTTTTGATTAACCCTAATTTTTCTCTTTTTTAGAATTTTGTTTTTGCTAACCCTAACCGGAGATGGTTGGCTACCTCTCCAAGAAACCCAAACTTTCTTTTGTGGATGATCCAGGAAAACTTTACAGGCAAAGGAGACGTGCAACACAAGCTAAAGGGTTGGAAACCCTAGATCCAAAAGCTGAAGTTGAAGGACCGTCGGAATCTCCAAGGGAATCACAACCTCCAAGTCCAAAGGAAGATCAACCTCAACTGCCACCCATGGGAGAACAACCACAAATGGAGCGCAAGATCGAGCTATGCACCCCGGACATCGTTGATCTACCTATCATAAACCTTCAAGACGCCGGAAGGCCGTTCAAGATCAAGGTCTCAAGTATCAGCATGACGATTGCGAGAGCTTTGGAGCGTTTCAATGAATACATACGAGCCGAATTCCTTGAGTGGCATATCGGTTTACTTAAGAAGAGGATGGAGAAGATGGAGATAGAGAAAGAAGCTCAACACCTAAAGGCTGCCGAAGCAAGATCCACATGCAAGGAGTGTGAGGAGTACGGCCATGTCCAAGATCAACAAGGACGCCGCCACTAAGTTCGAGGCTACGGATAAAATATTGAAGAATTTAGATGGCAAGGTGACGGAGGTCGGAAGCTCTATATGTGAAGTGTTCATCGTGATGAAGATGTTAGAGACGCAAGTGGGACAACTTGCCGGACAACCGATGGGTAACAAAGGAGAATATCCGAGACAACCTCAAGGTCCCGAGAAGGAGAAGGCAACTCAAACTCGTTCAGGAGAGATGGAGGATCACACTAAGGAGACCACAAAGATCACGACCGAAGGTTCGGGGTTTGAGATGTGGAGACACTATATGAAGGAAGTTGTTGCATCCGTCAAGACCAAAAGACAAAGCCAGCCTGTGAAGACCAAAAATATGACTAAGCCGAAGAATAAGCCCATGCCCAAGATGGTGCGGAAGTGGGTACCCAAGATTGCAACACCCTAAAAGAGCGTTGATCTGAAGTAATCAAGTGAAGAAGTCTAGCCATGGACTATAAACGAAGCGCTAGGCGGGAGGCAACCCGTTTCATCAAGTCAAGAATAAGCTACCGGGAGGACAACCCGATTCCAGGTTTTTCGAGTCTTTTTAGATAATTCAGTTTTTAATTTTGCTACGCAAGACATTAGACTTAGAATGGTTGAATAACATTAGAGACATAATTCTTGGTTGAATATTCTGCTTGATCATAAACCCTTTACATAACCATCCTATGTGTTTGTTTGTTTCTTTTCGAGAAACCACAACCAAAAAAAATTTCAGAACCTAACTCAACCATTCATCCTCTTTATGATGTTGTGGTTGACTTGTTTTTTATGCTAAAAACACACGAGTAGAGCCACGACTTGTATCTAGATGTTATTTAAATTTCAGCACGTGGTAGGACTCGCGTGAACCTAGAAACTTGACTTTTGGTTGATTTTAAAATCCATATCCTTGGTTTCTCTAGAGTTAGAATTTTTCTAAGCCTCATCTAATTTTATTTCATTCAAAATCTCTCTCATCTAACCAAAATTAGAACCTAAACCTATGCCCCCATGATCAAGCCGGAAAAGTTTGCTCTCAACTAATGAAAGCAAACAATACCGGTGAGACCAACATAAAAGTAGTCGGAAAATATTTTCGACTTATATTTGTTTTTAATGCTTTATAAAAACTCCTCTAAATTTATATTTAAATTCATTAATAGCCCTGATTTCATTTTTTATTTTCAAAATTAGGGGAGTACTTAGCATTAAAACATGCTTAGAGGGAGGCAATCTAGTTAACCTAACCATACATGCACCATGATACATCATGGGATGCCCCTTTAACATCTCAAACCACATGCAAGGACAAGCTTGGGGGGGCAGCCAAGGCTTTGTTTTGTAGGAATATCATGGAGGCATGTGAGGCAAGGCAGTATGGAAGTGAGTCAAAGCGAAAACATCAAGTGGAAGGAGTAATAATGCAAGCGAAGGAGTGGATGAGAACATTTGGAAGGTGCACGCGGTCACAAAGCAACAAAGCAAGCATGAGTGCGCTGGAGAAGAACCGAGCTAGGAGAGAGGTAAGTCTCCCATCCATCTTTTTGTTCGTGTGCTCAAGTTTGTAGTTCATAACCACCTTATATTTAGCCATCCACCTCGTTTGTTTCGTGCAACAAAACACATCCTAATTCCGCTCAAAGTCCAGACTCCAAAATAATATTTGTGTACCTTGTTACCGGTTGAAAACCCTGGATATTTATTTGTGAGGGAGAGTGCTGCAACCATGGAAGAAAACTTCAAGCCTTTTCACCAAAGAAGAAGGGATCATTGTCGTCTAAGACAACCTCTTCGAGGAGGCACTCGGTTTCCGAGTCTCCTCGGAGTATGGAGGAGGACACGACACCGCCGAGGAGGAACAACATTCTTCTCCTCGGTGGCATGGGCCACACGAAGCTCGTCTATGAGGTTCACCAAATCTCAAGGACGCACAGAGGAGCCGCCCGTCTGACCTCGCCACTCGACACGATCATCCGCTCCACCTCCATACGCTCCGCGTTCCAAGGGGTTTGTCATCATGACGGAGGAGGAGGGGAATAAGCTTGCTCGCCTTGAGAGGCTTGTAGCAAACATCGACTTCGATGACCAAGCTCTCCACATATTGGGTTTTCATACGGGACACCGAGGTTGGGTGCAATTCTCTAACGGAGTGTCGTCAAACACCCAAAAGGAATTCACCTAGGAAGTTCTCATGACCATGGCGCATATCCTTGATGAAGGAGTGCCGAGTCTCTCATTCTGTTTGGAGAGAGCCATTCGTACTAGGAGGCCATCACAAACTAGAGAGAGAGGAGGGAGATCTCCGGAGGGAGATCAACCACCTCGAAGGAAGCACCCACAAGTGGAGAAGAAGGAAGACACCGTCGGAAGGGTAATCGTGATCAACGGTGCTATGTCTAGCACCTTGATGGGTTAATCTCCTTTCATCCATGGGTTGTAATGATCTTGAGATGTAATCATACTTTGTTGGATTATCTATCTATCATCTTGTGTTGAATATACTTTAATGCTTAAGGTTAGCTACCATGCCGTAAATGGAGTAAGAGCTCCAATGCTTCCTTGAATCCATTCAATACGCCGTGTCCATCATAGGTCTAGTCATAAATACCTTCGCGTAGTGAGTACGAGAGGAGGGAAAGGGCGAAACTGTGGTCACAACCCCCGACAGATTAGATTGGTTTTCATGTTCAAAATGATTGCATGTTCTAGTATCGTAGACCCATGGGCGAGTGTCTCCTATCTTGATTGAACAAGCGGTTCCCTATGAGTATTTGGGAATTGCTTGGTTTTCAAAAGGGAGCCCCGGAACAAGTGGATGTGCATGAAGGCACATGGATGGTTTTTGGAGTATGATCGCGGGTGAAGCGTAGCAACAAAGAAATTTTATCCGGAACCCCATCATCCAAGAGTTTCACTCATGGATGTGCAAAAGGATTTTGGGGAGAATAAGAGAGACAAAGATAACCGACACGGAGTTGAGTTGGCTTTACTCGGCTTTGATTGCAAGGCAGCCAATCGACCCCACTCACCTATGATCAACCTGTGGTGTTGTGAAGCAACATCGAGTTCGGGAGATATTGGTTCGGGGTGTTACCTCTCCATGTTGGCTATCTCTTTGAGACCAGGTATTACAAGGAACCCGAAGCATCTCCTAGCTGGGACCTCCCTAGGATTGAATATACGAAGAAAAGGAAATATATAAGTGAAGATGAGAGAGGAGGCCTCAAAGTGGCCAAGGTGAATTTGCCCCTTTCAGAAGGAAGGTTAAGACTTTTTTCTTGAGGGGAAAGAAGATTGGTTAGAGGAAGGACTTCTTGTGCCGGCAAAGAAAAATAAAAGTGAAGGATTATAGGAGAAGGATCTTCTATGGCACAACAAAATTATGTGCCACCATTTGGAGGAATTCCGGCGCCACCAAGTTACTACGGTGATGTACCAATGCAAGCATGGGGGAGTGGTGCAGCCATGCCCCCACCAAATTTTGCGGTATCCAACGTAGCCTTTGTGGAGCCATATGCACATCTTCCTCAACCACAACAAAAAGTGTGGCCATCATTGGAGGATACGTTGTGAGGAACATGCAAATTATTGCAGCCATCCTAAACAATGCAAACCAAATGGGTGAAGGTAATGCAAACATCGCTTATGAGCTTTGACACCTTCACTTAGCATTGTCATACAATTCATAGGAGAAGCGGTGCAATCCTATTATGAGTAAGGGTAAAACAACCAAGACTATCAATATCAACCACCGGCGGAAGATTAGAGAGAGGAGGAGCTTTAATTATCTTTCCTTTACCCCCTTTTCTTTAATTTTCAGCTTTTATGCGCCTATGTATGCGTAGTGTTTTTAGTTCTTATTTAAATTTCAGCATGTGTGTTAGTTTATTTTCAGCATGTGTGTTAGTGTTTATTTTCATCATGAATAAAGTCACCACCAAGTTTTTACCTTTGGTAAAGTTACAAGGTTTATGCCATGATGATATATGATTATAATTGCCACTTTGTTTATCTTTGTAATTGTTTTATGCATGTTTAAGCTAGTGCTCTCTTAAAATACAAATCTGAAATTATCTAAATGCTAGCTTAATCTTTAGCGGAGGTTATGATAAATATAAAGACCCATAGTGTTTTATGTGCTCTCAAGTTTTAGGTGGATTAAAGATGATTTATTTATGTTCTTAAAAGTAATGCTAACCTTGTCATAAATACCACTTGCATGTTGCTCTACCTATCCAGAGCCATATAAATATTTGAGTGCAAAAGCTTAGTATACAAGGTTTATTTTTGGGTGAGTTATTGCAGGCCATGATTTCTCTGGCCCGAGACTAAAAAGCTGGTCATTCCGTTTTTTTGCGTATCTATCTTATTGCTAGCCTCTTATCCATGCATTGTGTATCCCCACATCGGAGATCTCACAAACCTCGCCGGATATCCACCCTTAAAACCAAATATCATCTTTTGTGTTTACCTCCTTGACCACAACCTATCGTTGAGAATGGATCGTCAATTCAAGGAAGATCGCAAGATGGTGCCAACATTGAAGATTTCAAGTATCTCTCCAAAGGAAAAGTATTTCCGGTACCTACCTTATCTCTATCACCTCTTTGCTCGAGGACGAGCAAGCGTCTAAGCATGGGGGAGGAGGTAGGTACAATGCAATTTTAGAGTTCAAAGGGGAGCAAGTAAAAAAAAATTGATGAGAAAGAAAAAAATGAGAAAGAGAAAGAAAGAAAAATAAATAAAGAAGAAAAAGTATATGTATGAGGAAAAAAGAAAAGAAAAAATATGAGTATGTGTAAAAATAAAAATAAAGTGAACTCTCCGGTTCTCTAAAGTGCATTAGGAATTTCAAGGCTTCAAGATTAAAAGATCCATACTCATTTTCCAACCATGTGCAATCCGATAACGAGGACTTCCTTTGTGCCTCGGGATCACTCTTTGCCATTTGCACATGTCCACTCATCTCAAGTGTGTGTATTTTTCTCTTTCCCCTCCTTGATATAACATTATTTTCCAATGACCTTTTTGACGAGTCTCGGTAAGACCATGAGAAGCTTGTCTTGTTTTGACAACATCTCATTTATAATATCTTGGTAGGACTAAACTTTCCCAAAGCTCCATATAAATCCTACCACATATATGAATGTTATGAGAGGGAAAGGAGTAGAATAAATAGGCTTGAGAGACAAGATGAGAGTTCATGAGCAAGATGCAAGGTGGTTTAAATTTTTGAACTTGGTTTAGCTCTTTTTCATCTCGCTCTTTATTTCAAAATTTCTAAGATCCATTTGAATTTTTGGGAGCATGTTAATACTTGTGGGATAAGCTTAATTAAATATCTACCCTCCGTAGGGATGAAGGTTAGTACATTATGGAACTTTAACGAACTAAACTTTTAAGAGCATTATGTTTCCTCATGTATGATCAAGTGCAAGGTTTAAACAATGAAGGGCAACGATGATATCCATCGAAGGCTTACTCGAGGACGAGCAAGGTTTAAGCATGGGGGAGCTGTTGACGGAGAAATTCCGTCAACCTAGCCATGAGTTTACCTTCGGTGTTGGCATGACTTTTGTATCTTATCCATTGGTACTAACCCCCGTGGTATAACAAGTTCACTTGTGCATGTCGGTTTTGGAGTTTAGTGTTTATGCGGTGGTTTTAGCGTTGAAAGCAAGACTTCGGGATAAGTTCATTAAGCACCTCATGACAAGACCTTGAAGCCCAGTAGAAGTCAAGCAATGAAGTGAACACGACTCCAAGAAGCCCAAGGACCCAACCCGAGAAGATGGAAAACTCTGAGGACCTAGCCAGAAAAGTGCCGAATCTTGTGAGACAAGGAGCTTCGTCCAATTCGGAGAGAAACTGACGACAAGGGCCCACATGCAGAAGGGGGGAGGATCTAGAAGACTCGGGAAGCAACGTCTGGCGAAGGAGGCCGCGGACTGGGCCGAAGTGGGCCCAGACTGGTCGGCCCAGGCCGGCCGGCCCAGCCCATTTCAAGGCCCAGTCGGCCCCCCTTTGACCTAGATGCATCTCGGGCTATTTATAGCCCCTTGACCGAGGGCCACGGAGGAATCAATTCGTCATCTGCCGCCGAGGAGCAGAGAAGCTTGAGGGACACCATCTCAGAGATGAGGGTCGTGCTAGTTGTCTAGGGTCTCCCTAGCCGACGTGGGAACCTTGCATGGAAGACCACGTCGGAGCTCCGAAGCAAGGATCAAGATCGAGGTAGGATCCTGGTGGTGATCTTGTTCATGTAATCATTCATGGTGAAGTCTTTAAGTGAATCCGATTTCTAGCGATCAAGTGCCTTATCGATGATTTTGTTCTCTTCTTGGTTTTGCTTCTTCCCCAATCTAGTCTATAGCTAGATTGCATAGGGTGCTCTTGTAGCCGTGGTGGCTAGAGGTGCATACTGGACTGACCATGTGATTTCAACTTGTTCTTCTCGAACTCGCCCTAGACTACCCGCATGAATAGGAATACGTTGTGACAGAACGGGGGTTCTGAAAGGCGGGCGTTTTCGGTATCGGACCGGAGGCCACGGTTTAAAGATGCTTTTAATAAGATTCGCTTTTCTATCTTCATCTATCTTGTTTGGAGCTACAACATAAGCATGATCTAGATTCTCTAGATCGGTTATCTCTTTGCTTTCTCTTGCTACCTCTTTAGTAGATTAGATTAAATTCGTTTTCTTTATGAGTTAGTAGATTAGATGCAACTTGCTTCTTCATAAGATAGCTTTCCTTGCTTTACTAGATTGAATCCTTGCGTTGCACATTGTTCCACGGATTCGATACCTTGGGTTCACCACTCGAGGGAAGAAGGGTCCCTTGACTACGGTGGGGGATTTGTCCGCTTGCAAATCCATATGAACTTTGATACTATAATCTACCGTCAACACTGACCATAAGAGGGTCCAGACATGCACAAGGTATACAATTATACTACCACACCAAAGCTTAACTCATCTCATCAAATATGTCTAGCATGAACATCACACAAAGCTACGCCTAGCCATGCAAGATTAAATCTATAAAATCATATATATCACCAAAAGGGATGAAACTTTCTAGAGAGCTATATGGCAGCATAACTAACAGAGACATGCACTTACTCAACAAAGAAGCTTAAAGAAACTATATTTAAACTATGCACATGAAATTAGACTTAAACTACGCACAGTAAACCATGGCAAATTATTTGACTAAGCTAAATATGTCCAAACTTGATATACTATTTATCATGGGTGCATAACCATAAAATAGGGATGTATCAAAAAGATGGGCATCATTTGATCAACAGATTAAATTACAAAAATCCGTCAAAGGTCCTAGATACATAACCGCTCAAGATATAATCTTATCGCCTTCCGTAGAAATCGTTGCGTCTTCGTTTTCATCTACGCTCGCTCGAGAATTTCCAAAAGGACAAATTCCGCTTTTTATGGGTGTAGACCTCTTTTCCGATGAAAAATCTTTTTTGTGTAATTCCAAATGTGAAGCAAGTCTCCGTATCTTATTGGTGAAATTGAATACTTGAAATTCAATAACGACCCAATTGCAAGAGCGAAGCTCTACCAACTGAGCTATATCCCCCCCGAGCCAAGTGGCTCAATCTCTCTTTTCCCTCTATCATTCTGTTGTAGGAGACTGACTGCCTGACTTCAGGCTAAATCACCTGTATGAAAATGGAATAAACCTGAGCAAACAGGAGCATTACACATATAAAAATTAAATCATAACTAAAGATATACATGACATCTGTGTGCCATTTTTGCACACAGGATTAGACATGGCAAGACTAGCAACATATCCAAATTTCACTGGCAGATCATTTATAGAAATTGAATTATTTCAAATCTAAGAAATTTGATGATTTCCAAACAATTTAAAATCTACATCGAAGTTTGAAAACTTCCTTTGTAGGAAAGTTGCTCCTGGTCATAAGGACCACAACAAAATTGAGTTTGTATTTTTATGATTTTTTTTCATGATTTTTAGTGCAATTTACAAGGTACTGCATTCTAGATCTAGGTTTAGAAGATTGAGTTGTTTACAACTAGGTCCTCGGGTTTTGTATTCAAGCCCCTGCAAGTGCCCGATGTTCTGCAATGTGATCCAAAGGGCGGATTGGGCGGCGCGGCCGCCAGATTCCGGCCGGTTGGCGACGAGCTAGGGTGGGGAGAGGTGCGGAATATGACAATGGGTTCACTTAGTGTTGGAGTAGGGGGTCTGCTTGGGTTGAGCGGCGCCGGTTGTGGGCGTGCGGCGGCGCAGATGCTCGACGACCGCGGCGGCTATCGTGCCGACGAGAGTGAGTCCGACAGGGGCAAGGAGACAAGGGCGGTCTAGGAGAGAGGGGAGACGGGGTCCGTTGTGATGGTGAGCCGCGCAGGTGGCCCGAAGGGGTGACTCCACTACCAAGCAGCAATGGCAGTTAGCGACAGCCTGACGGCGCAGTAGAGGGTGGCGCGGCACCCTGGGGGAGCTCGAGTTCCACATTTTGGAGGTGGCCCTGGCTTGCCCCCTACTCCAAGGTAGAGCGGGGCGTCGACTTGTGCAGCACACAAGGCAGGAACGGTGCTGGCGCGCTAAGACAGGGCGACAGCAGCGCTCAGCGTGGCAGCACGTGTTGACGGGGGACGCGGAAGGGATAGGGATGGATTCGGATGTCTGGAAATCCGAATTATCCGTATTCGTATCCACTAAAAACGTTAATATGGATATTCGTATTCGTATTCGTTTTTAATATGGATGTTAGATGGATGTATTCGAATCCGATTTTCAATATTATCCGAATTCGACATTATCCGAAATATCCGACAAAAATCCGACATTATTCGTATCCGCAAAAGTAAAGTACCCATAGAAAACATCTAAAATTTATTTATATTACTAAATACTAATTAAAAATGATGTTAATTTTAATATTGCTAGTAGAATAATTATTTACATTTAACTATTGAAAATTATACATATGACAACTAACTAATTATGCTAACCTAATATTACTAAATTATATAATGATATTTTTAATTAATTTTGATGTGTCTAATCATAGTAATTTTAAATACATTATATTATTTAGCAAATAAATAAATAAATTATATTTAAATGTATTTATGTAATTTTTTACTTACAAAAGATGTTTATATAGTTACAAAATTACTTATTTTATATTTATTGTCATATATTAATTAATGAATTAACTAATTAATATGTTGTTAGCAATAAGATATCTATTATGTATAATGATCATAATTTACTCTCTACTTGTAACATGATTCGATCAATTATAAAACCATCGACAAATGAAATTGATAGTCATTATGTCTCTATGCTGTAAATCGAGTAAGTATTCGAATATGAATCCGAATTTGAAATATCCATTTTGTATCCGTATTCGATAGTATTCGTATTCGTATCCGAATTCGAAATAAAATGTGGTAAATAGTGACATCCGAATTCGTATCCGTGCGTATCCGATCCGAATCCATCCCTAGGAAGGGATAAGGGCGCGGAGAAACCGGGGGCGCGAGGCGGTTTCGGGCGTCTGACGTGACCAGGGTGGGCGGCGTCAGGTGGGGCCCGAGATGATGCGACTGCCGGGCGCAGACGTCGAGACGGCGGCTCGGCCGCGCGCGCGACACGCTTGGCATGCGGCTCGGCGCGGGAGCGCGCTCCAGAGCGCCAGAGGCTGGTTTTGGGGTAGTCAACGCCTGTTTGACTGGGGGTAACTCCAAATATTCGTTTTGAAGTTCAAAAACTCCAAATACGAAAGTTGTAGAACACGGAACCCTCTACAACTTTCCCAAAGGGCGACCTATGTTTTTTCAACCATTTACCCATAAAATCGTTGCAAAGCTTGGATTTTTCATATCAAGGTGAGGGAGACATCCAGGCGTTGACCGAGATTTTAGAGGACTTTCCACTTAGAATTTCAAATGCCGCCAATTGGAGAAAAAGTGTTCCCAGAGATAACGAACAACTTTCTTATTGGCCGATTTTGAAGTGCTTATGAAAAATTTTGAGAACGCGCTGGATTACCGCAGAGAGGTATAGGGTTTTTGGAGGTTTGACTTTGGTTTTCAAGGATTGGACCCATGGGTGGGTACATGACCAAGTCAAAGATGTTAGTGAACATGATTACCTCTACTAACTAAGATGGTTACTATTGCCAAAAATCCGGGGTGTTACAGACCCGGGCAGAAGAGTGGTGGTAGACCTCATCTCCTCCGGTGACGACTCCGGCAACAACTCCGACGATGATTCTGAAGACCATGAGGCAAGTTCTGAAACCATCACACACAATTTGTCCTTGTACCTTCTCATCTTCACTGATCAATTGTTCTAATGCATCAATTTCCATTTGTTGTAGGAAGTTGTTGCACATGACATTGACAGGATTTGGACTGAAATCAACAAGCTCGAGGAATCGGCTGAAGAGAAGCAGACAAGTTTTGAAACCAGTTAGAGCTAAATAGCTTTCTTATAAATTACAACTGTTATAAAGCTTGCATCAATATAATTTTTTCCTTTGTTTTAGGAATGTGCTGTTACTCGGGATGACATTGACTACATCTGGAATGGAATCGATAAGCAGGATGAGCAGCTTAAAGCCGCACAAAAGAGGCAGGAGATTGAACTTCTAAAGAAGAATGCTGAGCTGGCAGAAAGAGTTGCAAAACTAGAGACAAGACTAGCTGAATTTGAGGCAGCAGCACAAAAGAAGCCATCTAGCTAACTAGTTCCCTTGCAGCTACAATATTCTAGTTTGGTGATGCGCCCGGCTAATGCAGTCTTATTTTGGTGATGTGCCCTACTGATGCATGTCTGAGGACCATATGTGGTTTGAGGACCGGTGGATGGTCGCTTCCTAGTGTGATGAGTGATTGACAACATTGTGTGGACTGATTCTTGGCTAAGTATTGCAGGTGCAGGTTGCGGCTTGACTCGTGTTGGTGTAGGTGAAGAACAAGTGCGAAAGGTCATTGCCGGTGAGGCCTCCAGGTGTGGAGAAGACAAGTAGGCTTCGTTCGAGGGACCCGGTGGCCAGCGGGGCCAAGTGCGGGCCGCATGGTTGCAAGAATAGCAAGATGAAGTCGGTGGACGGTTTCTTGGTTGAGCCACAAAACCAAGGTTGAGCCGGGACTTCGTGGGAGCCAAGTCATGAGTGGTGATTGGCGGAGGCTACATCAAGTTCGCGGGGTTTGCGGTGGTTCACCAGAAAATCACCGGGTTACTCGGCTGAGCCACAAAGCCGAGGCCGAAGACCGAGCGTGGCTGTCTAGCCGAAACCGGCATGACCGGTTTGGAGAACCGGTCTGACCGGTTTGGGGTCGCTAGGCGCCGGAAGCTTCGAGACGGAGGACACGCGTCGGGATTGCAAGGCTTGCGTCGAGGCTAAGCAGGGTGCGGTCGTCGGGCATCCATCCGATGGAGAAAATCTGAAGACTTCCAAAACTGCCCTTGAGGGGCTTGTATCCCTAGTTGTTAGGAAAGGGTATTTTAGACTTTCGGTTGCCTCCATATAACCCATGAAGTGAGAGGATGGCAGCCTTCTCTTGGAACACTAGTTCATTTTGCTTTCCTATTTCCTTCCTATTTTCTTAGGATTTCCATAGGACTAGCTTGAGAGCTTAATGGTGAGATCTTGTTGAGACGGTTGGATGATTGGGCGGCAAGCTAGACCTTGTATGAACCTTTGTGGCATGTATAGATGATTCGGTGTGGTTCCTGAAGGTTTGGATGTGTTATTCCTGGTTGTTCTTGGTGGTGATTTTCGGAGCCCTCTCTTGGTAATTTCCTTGGGTTGTTTTCGAGACCTTGCTCTTGGGGATTTGTTGGGGGAAATTTGTGGGAAACCTTCGTGGTTCTTTGGGCTGTGATTCCCCTCCCAAATCTGTGAGTTAAGGGGCTCGATTTTGGTGTTTTCGGAGTTCTAGGGTTAGAGGTGTTCTTGAGGGTTGACTTTCGATTCCTCTTGATTGAGTGGGTTTTGGGGACCGAGCTTCTAGCCAAGGGTAGCCCACGAGGTACCCAACTATCCCCAAAGTCTCACTTTGATCCGTGGAATGAATCGGGAGATCGATTGGAGGAAGTATTGAGTTTTTCCCGCGGGCTGTGTTCTTCCCGACTGTCCAGGCAAAAACCGGCCTGACCGGTTTCCCAAACCGGTCTGACCGGTTTCGTCCTGTGGTCTATCGAGAAGGATTTTTAGCAAGGAAGTCTCTGTTGTTTCATGGCTTCTTTTGTTCAGATGTGGAAAGGCTCTTGAGGTGTTTTGGGTCTTTGGGGAGGTTCTGGACAAAGTCGGTCTGACCGGTTTGTCAAACCGGTCTGACCGGTTTCCCATGCCTGTGTAAGGCTAAATCCAACAGAAGCGATCTGACCGGTTTCAGAATCCGACATGACCGGTTTGGGCTGCCAGCAACCGTGTCGTGTGCGTTTCCGCTGCGTGTGTGTTGGGCTGTTAGTTGTGTCTTGCTCCTAGGTTCAGTAGCACTTCAGTGGCTATGTGAACTCGGCAAGAGAAGCTTGCGGAGGTGCACGAGTGAAATCGGGTTCATTGGCTGAATTCTTGAATAGAATTTTTATCGGCTCCCATTCACTCCCCCCTCTCTGGTTCGCCGTTTCGGTCCTTCAAGTGGTATCAGAGCCGGTTCGGGTCTTTGTTGACTCTAACCAGTCTAAGATCCAAGGATGGCGTACCAGGAACGGGGTTCGGATCCTCCACACTTCGATGGAAAGAACTACCAGATGTGGAGTAAGCGGACGGCGGCGTTCCTCCGCGGAAAGGGTCAGATCCTTTGGGATGTTATGGTGGACACAGGCTATGTCCAGCCGATGAACTTCCTTGCTCCAGGATCGAGGGACATGTTCGACGCCAATAATAAGGCGGTCGACTACTTGTTTCATGCTTTGTGTCAGCCTGAGTTCGATCGGGTGCACACCGAGCACTTGGCTTGTAGAATCTGGTTGGTGTTGAAGGAAGCTCATGTTGGGAACGCCCAGGTTCAGGCTCGAATGTATGCAACCTACCGGATAGAGTGTGAGAACTTCACTCATCTCCCTGGTGAGTCCATCGATGCCTTGTTTCAGAGGTTCACGGTGGTGGTGAACAACATGAGGGCCTATGTGGACGTGCTCCCGTACGATGATCATGATAGAGCGGTCAAGCTCTTACACTCTTTGGATCGTACGATTTGGGGTGGAAAGTTTGAGGCCATTGTGGAGTCGGAGAAGTATGACACTCTGACGGTGAACGAGCTATTCTCGAAGCTTAAGTCGGCTGAGGTGGATAGGGGCATGACAGCCAAGCTCGAGGGCCCAACTGACTCTCATAGTCTTGCCCTCGTCAGTGGTTCGAAAGGAAATGCTAACACTAACCCATCCACCAGGATGTTCTCTTTGTCCTCTTTGATGTCTATGCCAGATGATGAGTTCGACGTGCTTGGAGAGGACGAGCTGGCGTTGCTGACGAGGAGGTTCGAGAGGCTGCACGAGAACCGGGTGAACATGAGGAGGAACACGAGGACATGCTTCCAGTGCGGCAAGCCGGGACACTTCGTCGCCGACTGCCCGGAGAAGGTCGAGAACAAGGACGACTACAAGCACAAGTCGAGGATGGATGGCAAGTACCGGTCGAGGCGTGACCACAAGAGCAAGCACAAGAACAAGCACAAGGACGAGCGACGATCGAGGAAGAAGGAGAGCCGAGGCAAGGCCCGAGCGATGGTTGGAGCGAGCGACGTCGACTCCAGTTCCGCGTACTCCACCTCGACCTCAAGCAGCAGTGAAGATGAAGGTGGTCGTCGCAAGAGCAGGAAGTCGTCCAAGAACCTGAGCAGGCTGAGCTGCTTCGCTAGAGACGGCTTCTGCACCATGGCGCTGAGCTCCGGCAGCAAGAAGAGCACACAGAGCTACTCGGATTCTGACTCCGACGACGAGGTGCGTGATTAACTCCCCTTCTTGTGCCAGGAAAATGAACAGCTTGGCTCGTTGCTTGATAACCGCGATGACATGCTTAGAGAGGCCAAGAAAATGAGGAAAGAGCTTAGGGCTTCACTCGAGGATGCTAGGACTAGAGTGGCTGAGCTAGAGACACAGGTTATTGATAGCAAGCTTGAAATTGATTCCCTTAAGGCTAGCCCTGTTGTTTCTGATGAAGCTGATTGTGCTGATTGCTCCATTTTCCTTGCTGATCTTGCTTTGTTCAAGGAAAAGCATGCCTCCAAGTGTGAGGAACTAGATGTGCTTAGGGTTGAAGTGGCTGAGCTTAAATCTAGATCTGCTTTGCTAGGTGCTTGCACTTCTTGTCCTGTTTTGCATGCTAAAATTGATGAGATGCATGCTTACACTGTTTCTCTTGAGGCTAAGCTGAAAGAACCAATTCCTACATCTTGCTCGACATGTGAAATGCATGCCTTGAAGAATTTGGAACTTGCACATTATGTTGATCGTTTGCAGGATGAGAATGATGATCTGAGAAAGTTGATGGGTTGGTTGTCTAGTCATGAGCCTCAGTTGAGGATGATGATAAAGGAATTTAAGAGGCAAGATGGTGAGGGACTTGGGACAAACAAGGTTGGTGAGGGAAGTGGAGAGAATATCCCAGAGCCACCAAAAACCCACCACATAAATTATTTCCCACCTAAGCCTAACCATCTTAGGAACCGACTAGACACAACCCCAGCTCCACCCGTGTTCCCCCCCCCCCAAACAAATGATTTCCAAAAGCCTATCAAGTTTGTGAGCACTTCGGGAAAAGTGTTCGTTGGGAAAGAGAGTGAGAAGGCTAGTAAGGAGAAACCGGTTGAGAAGACGAGAGGAGAGAAAGCAAGTGAACAACCACAACCTAAGCCCAAACCCAAGCTTGTGAGGTTTCATTGTGGCCATTGTGGGAGAGATGGCCATAAGGATGAGTTTTGCTTCAAGAAGAAGCGAGAGGAGATAATGGCGAAGGAGTGGGCTAACAAGGACAAGTATCACCCTTCAGTGGTGTACTTGAGCCTCGTGTGCAGATGCCTAGAGCTAAGGCG
Organism: Cenchrus americanus; assembly: GCA_947561735.1. Lineage (NCBI taxonomy): Eukaryota > Viridiplantae > Streptophyta > Magnoliopsida > Poales > Poaceae > Cenchrus > Cenchrus americanus. The sequence continues at coordinate 21,159,586 of OX387241.1, read as the reverse complement.
AGTGTGAGAACAGTTCTGACTTGGAGAAAGCGAAAGGTTGCAGGAAGTGTTGCTGGAGGAGTGAAACCGGTCAGACCGGTTTTGGAACTGGTCAGACCGGTTTGAGGTCTGCAGGGTGGCAAGTTTGGTTTTCGTGCTCGTGAGGAGTCTCGGTTTGTCTCAGGTGGTCGTGGTTCTGGTGGTTGGTTTGGAGAGTCAGCAGGTGGTCAGTTTGCTAGGCGTTCTCCCTCTCGTGCTCAATACGAGGATGGGAGGAGTCGTAGCTTTGAGATGGAAAGGAGGGAAGATCCACGGTTCTCCTTTCGTGGTTTTGGTCCTCCTCCAGGCAGAGAGGGTTGGTTTCCTCGGAGTGGTTACCGGGGTGGTGTTCGTGGAGGTAGCTTTGGTAGGAAAGATGGTTTGGTTGGTGCTAACCCCACTTTCGAGCAAATGGCTCGGCACTGGTTTTACTCTTTTGGTACTAACCCCAGTGCTGAGTCGTTTGTTCGTTCACGTGCTCATTTTTGAATTTCAGGTGGGAGACTTGAAGAACATTTGGTTGATTGACTCTAGTTGCTCGAGGCATATGATCGGAGACAAGGGATGGTTCTCAAGTCTCGTCCCGGTGGTGATGAAGAGGTACATCACTTTTGGGGACAATGGGCGTGGGTGTGTGCTTTCAGAAGGTGAGATTAAGGTGAGTGACAAGATCACTCTCTGGCGTGTTGCTCTTGTTCAATCGCTGGGGTACAATTTGCTTTCTGTGTCTTAGCTGTTGGATGAGGGCTTTGAGGTGTTGTTTCGGCCTGGTGGTTCTCGGATTTTGGATTCTCGAGGGGACCTTGTCTGTATGGTCGTTCCCGAGGGTCAGGTGTTTCGAGCTGATTTTCCTCAGTCTTCTGGTGTGGAGCGTTGTTTCTTGGCTGGTTCTTCGAGTGAGTTGTGGAAGTGGCATAGGAAGTTGGGTCACTTGAGCTTTGACCTTTTGTCTCACTTGAGTAAACTCAATTTTGTCCGAGGATTGCCACGGTTGAGGCTTGAGAAAGAGTTGGTTTGTGCTTCGTGTAAGCATGCCAAGATAGTAGCCTCTTCTCACCCGCCTCTCACCGATGTGATGACTGAGCGTCCATGCGAGCTGCTCCATATGGACCTTGTTGGCCCAGCTCGTGTGCGATCTACGGGTGGGAAGTGGTACGTCCTTGTTGTGGTGGACGACTACTCTCGGTATGCGTGGGTGTTCTTTCTCGAGGATAAGGGGGAGACATTTGGTTTTGTTCGAGATCTTGTCTTGAGGTTGAGGAACGAGAGGCACGGAGATGCCATACGAGCAATTCGCAGTGACAGTGGCTCAGAATTCAGAAACTCTCATTTTGAAACCTTTTGTCATGACTTGGGTCTTGAACACCAGTTTTCGAGTCCATATACGCCTCCCGAGAATGGTGTTGTGGAAAGGAAGAACATGACCTTGTGTGAGATGGCTCGGACGATGCTTGATGAGCATAGGACTCCGAGAAGGTTCTGGGATGAGGCAGTGAATACCGCGTGCTATGTGTCGAACAGGATCTACCTCAGAGTGCATAAGAAGAAAACCTGCTACGAGCTGATGCACAGTTGCACACCCAAGGTGAGTCACTTCCATGTCTTTGGTTGCAAGTGCTTTATTCTTAAGAAAGGGAAGAAGTTGGATAAGTTTGAGGCTAGGTCTGTCGATGGTATTTTCTTTGGTTATGCATCTCATTCTAGAGCATATCGTGTGCTCAATCTTGAAACTAACCAAATCGTGGAGACTTGCGAGGTAACCTTCGACGAGACACAACCACGTAGTCAGCTTGTCTTTGAGTGTGCAGGTGATGATGAACTTGGCGAGGAGATCTTTCAGGAGGAGGAGCATGAACATGGAGACAATGAAGATGGTGGTGTGGTGCCCCCGGCTGAACATGTACCCACTACTTCGACTACGGTGGTGGACGGACCCTCTCCTACACCTACGACAAGGTACGACGACAAATCAAGATCGAGGAGAAGCTACATTTGAGGGGGAGGTAGCATCAAGGCGAGAACCTCCCCGGCGAGTACAAGTGGATCATCCAGCTTCGAGGATCATCGGCGACTTAAATGAACGCACTACACGGTCGAGGGTTCGAAACAATTCTCATTTCGCTCATGCTGCATTTGTTGCTACTTTTGAGCCCAAAGACATTGGACACGCACTATCTAATTTGATGCATGAAGAGTTGGAGAACTTTGAGAGGAATCAGGTTTGGGAATTGGTTGAACCTCCCCCAGGGTGTAAGCCGATTGGTACAAAATGGGTGTGGAAGAACAAAGAGGGAGAGAAAGGTGAAATGGTGAGAAACAAGTCAAGGCTTGTTGCTCAGGGGTTCAGTCAGAAGGAGGGGATCGACTACGAGGAGACTTTTGCTCCCATAGCCCGTTTGGAGGCGATTAGGATCCTTCTAGCCTTTTCTGTGGCTAAAGGTTTCAAGTTGCACCAAATGGATGTGAAGAGTGCTTTCCTGAATGGTGTGTTGGAGGAAGAAGTGCATGTGACGCAACCACCGGGGTTTGAGAGTGAGAAGTACCCCCGCCGGGTGTACAAGTTGAGGAAGGCGCTTTATGGGTTGAAGCAGGCGCCTAGAGCTTGATATGGTAGGTTGAGAGGGTTCTTGTTTGAGAAAGGTTTTGAGATGGGGAAGGTCGATCAGACCTTGTTTCTACTGAGGCAGGGCAGAGATATCCTGATTGTGCAGGTGTACGTGGATGATATTTTTTTTGGTGGCTCATCTAACTCTCTTGTTGCAAGGTTTGCAGAGGATATGAGCAGGGAATTTGAGATGAGCATGATGGGCGAGTTGCAGTTCTTCCTCGGTCTACAAATCAAGTAATCAAAGGAAGGAACATTTGTGCACCAAGCTAAGTACACTAAGGACATTGTGTGGAAGTTCAAGATGGAGGATTCCAAGGCTATGACGACTCCGATAAGTATGACTACAGCTCTTGATGCGGACGAGGAAGGTGAACATGTGGACCAGAAGGAGTACTGAAGCATGATCGGGTCACTCCTCTACTTGACGATGACGAGGCCGGACATCCAGTTCTCGGTATGTCTGTGCGCTCGTTTTCAAGCGTCTCCGAGGACTTCGCATCGGCAAGCGGTGAAGCGAATTTTTAGGTACTTGCGTCACACTCCCGACTTCGGCCTTTGGTACTCCGCGTCCTCTTCTTTGCCGGGTATCGGTTGGATAGGAAGTCCACTTCTGGAACTTGCCAATTTTTGGGTTCTTCTTTGGTGTCTTGGTCTTCCCGCAAACAGTCGAGTGTTGCTCAATCCACTACCGAGGCAGAGTATGTTGCCGCTGCCAGTTGTTGCTCTCAGCTCCTTTGGATTACATACACCATGAGTGACTTTGGTGAGGAGTATACCCATGTCCCACTTCAATGTGACAGCACCAGTGCCATAAGCGTTGCAAAGAACCCAGTGCTTCATTCCAAAACCAAACACATAGAAGTGAGGTATCATTTTCTGAGAGACAATGTTGAGAAAGGGAAGATAGCTTTGATCCATGTACCCACACATGACCAACTAGCCGATATTTTCACCAAACCCCTAGATCAAGCAACTTTCACTCGTTTGCGGGGGGAGCTAGGTGTGTGTTTGATTTCTTGAGTTGGGTGTGTGGGAGCTCCTTTGTGCATTTCTTGCATTTGGCATGGCATATGTAACATGATGTATAGGCATCCTTGTATCTTAAATTGCATGCATTTTGTATCATATGCATTGGTTAGGAAAAGCTTCTCTCATATACATTGCTCACCATGGAATGAGATATATGTCCACATATATGCTCTCTCATGTGTAAATGCCTTTATATGACCTTGCCATGTTTTAGTGGCTTGGTTATACTTAATTTGTGGTTGTATAGCTAGCTTATTGATCATATGGGGCCAAAGGCTCATTTGCCATCATGAATGTTTAGCCCTCTTGCTTTATCTTGTGGAGGGGCATAAGTTCCTTTTTGTCGCAAAGACATTTCATGTACCAAATATGAATCTGAAAATGAAATGTAAAATGCTTGGAAAATGTGTTCTCATATCATATGTGCTGAATTTAATTTGCTTTGGGTGCTAAACCGTTGCATGATGCCTACCAATGAGAAGTATCATATATAGAAGTAGGCACATGGCTCAGTGGCTTTGACATGACATGAGGTCTTGTGGGTGTTTGTGATGGTCTTATGATTAGAATGGTTGTCCTAGCATGAAGTTTGTGTGGCTTTGCCATTTTGACATGTTTTGCTCATGTTTAGGACTTTGCTCATGAGAGGGTAAATTATCGCAAAATTGCTCAATTCTATCTTAGCTTCGTCCGTTGGTTGTGAAACTTGGTAATCATGAAGTTGATGTCATTACGAAGCTGTAGAGTATTTAACTTGCTCATTTGGACATGTGTAGCATCTTGTGATGAATTTTGTATACTTGAGAAGCTCTAGGTTGCATATTTTCAAATTTGAGCCTTGATTCATGCATTGGCAACAAGGGGGAGAAAGAAAAGTGGAGAAAAGTTGCATTGCATCCCTGGAACCTATCCCAAGAGTCAAGGGGGAGTTTGTGCATTTCTTTTGCATTTTTGGCTTTTGGGGGTGGAACCAGTCTGACCGGTTTCGAGAACCGACCTGACCGGTTTGTGCCCAGGGTTGGCACTTGTTCAGGGGGAGCTTGCATATTTGCAGGGGGAGCTCTTGTGTGCTTTGGTGGTTTGTGCTCTTTGCTTGAGCATGGTTTTGTCTCGGATGTGTCGAGTTGTTGCCCTTGCCTAAGGGGTCTGAGACTTGTCTTCTTCAAGTGGTCTTGTTCTTTGCCTTTCTCAGCTTTCGATCGCTTGTTGAAGTTTCTTTTTATTCTTTTCTTTTCTTTTTCTTTTTCTCTAATTACCAAATGTGTGTGTTGTCAATGCACTCATCAAGGGGGAGATTGAGGACCATGTGTGGTTCGAGGACCGGTGGATGGTCGCTTCCTGGTGTGATGAGTGATTAACAATGTTGTGTGGACTGATTCTTGGCTAAGTATTGCAGGTGCAGGTTGCGGCTTGACTCGTGTTGGTGCAGGTGAAGAACAAGCGCGAAAGGTCTTGGCCGGTGAGGCCTCCAGGTGTGGAGAAGACAAGTAGGCTTCGTTCGAGAGACCCGGTGGCCAGCGGGGTCAAGTGCGGGCCGCATGGTTATAATAACAGCAAGATGAAGTCGGTGGACGGTTTCTTGGTTGAGCCACAAAACTAAGGTCGAGCCGGGACTTCGTCGGAGCCAAGTCATGAGTGGTGATTGGCGGAGGCTACATCAAGTTCGCGGGTTTTGCGTCGGTTCACCAGAAAATCACCGGGTTACTCAGCTGAGTCACAAAGCCGAGGCCGAAGACCGGGCGTGGCTGTCTGGCCGAAACCGGCCTAACCGGTTTGGAGAGCCGGTTTGACCGGTTTGGGGTCGCTGGGCGCCGGAAGCTTCAAGGCGGAGGACACGCGTCGGGATCGCAAGGCTTGCGTCAAGGCTAAGCAGGGTGCGGTCGCCGGGCACCCGTCCGATGGAGAAAATCTGAAGACTTCCAAAACCGCCCTTGAGGGGCTTGTATCCCTAGTTGTTAGGAAAGGGTATTTTAAACTTTCAGTTTCCTCCATATAACCCATGAAGTGAGAGGATGGCAGCCATCTCTTGGTGTCGGTGTTTAAACCTCTCGACCTCCATGGGAGGTACCCGCAGCAAGGTAGAAGGTGAGGATCGCCATGATCTGGAACTCGAAGGTACGCGTGAGGACACAAGACACGAGATTTATACAGGTTCGGGCAGCCGGAGTAGCTACCCTACGTCCTGTTTAGAGTAGTATTGCGCTCTGCGCTTGGTGTTGTTCCCCGGAGGGATTGTGGATGTCCTCCTAGGTACCCGGCCCTCCTTTATATAGTCCAGGGGGCGGGTTCATAGTCGGTTACAAGGCAGGAGTCCTAGTAGGATTACGCAGAGCGAGTCCTAGTAGGAGTACAGGGGAATTCTAGTAGGAGTCCGTCTTCTACTCTTCTTCCTTCCTTGCGTGAGTACCCGGGGTGTATGCCCGACAAGCCCCCGAGCACGTTGGAGTCGAGAGTAGCAGTTCAAGTTGTCTTGAAGCCTCCTCGAGTAGTTCTTGAGCGTCCTCGAGTACTGCTTGGAGAAGTCTTCAATAGTACTTGAACTGCCGCGAGGCTGGAAGGTGGTCCAGCTCATCAGTCTTGAAGTCGAGATTATATGGAAGTGCAATTGCAAAATTGCACTCCATATGGAGTAGCCCCGAGCCTTAGGTTGAGTTGTAGACTCTAGCTGAGGGTCAATCTTGATTCTGAATCTTCCGTCTTGAAAAAATTGAATGATGGGTGTAGCATAGCAGCCCCCGAGCCTTGAAATGATTAGGTAATCAATCCAAGGGTCTTCAGTGTTCGCGAAAGCCATAATCTGAGTACTCTTGTAGCGTGTAACCCCTGAGATAAGAGAGATGTATGAGCCATGTCGAGTAGTGATTGGTGAGGAGCCCCCGAGCTTGAGAGCGAGTGAAGCATGCTGAAGTTATCTTCAAGTAGCCCCCGAGCTAGAGAGATTCCAAGTAGTAGTTTGGCGTCGAGCCGTGGAGCTTGAGAAGTAGACGTGCCGTCAGAGCCGACTTTAGTTGCGACCGAAGTCGACTTTAGATGCCGGCAGAGCGGACTTTAGATTGCGACTTGAAAACCGAAGTCGACTTTGTGCCGCGCGGAGCGGACTTTGAGATGCAACTTAAAAACCGAAGTCGACTTTGTGATGCCGCGTGGAGCGGACTTTTGAGTTGCGACTTGAAAACCGAAGTCGACTTTAGGATGCCGCGCGGAGCGGACTTGATATGCGACTTTAGAAGTCGACTTTAGGATGTCGCGCGGAGCGGACTTTGATATGCGACTTTAGAAGTCGACTTTAGTTTGCCGCGTAGAGCGGACTTTAAGATGCGACTTGAAAACCGAAGTCGACTTTGTGCCGCGCGGAGCGGACTTTGAGATGCGACTACGATAGCCGGCTTTGTGCCACGCAGGGTGGACTTAAGATGCAAAAAACGAAAAGCACTTTCCGGAAAGCCAAAGCGAATAAAAAATCAGAAAAAACGAGTAGTTTTGATGCCGGAGCGGACTTAAGATTGCGACCGGAGTCGGCTTGTGCCACCGGAGTGGGCTTAAGTACCTGAGCCATGGATTTCAGACCCAAGGTACAGTTGCCGCCGGAGCGGGCTTGAGTGCGACCTTTAGCGTCGACTTGTGCCACCGGAGTGGGACTGTGCCACCGGAGTGGGCTTAAGTACCTGAGCCATGGATTTCAGACCCAAGGTATGGTTGCCACCGTAGTGGACTTGAGTACCTGAGCCATGGATTTCAGACCCAAGGTACAGTTGCCGCCAGAGCGGGCTTGAGGGTGCGACCGGAGTCGGCTTGAGGGTGCGACCGGAGTCGGCTTGTGTACCTAGGCCATGGATTTCAGACCCAAGGTACGGAGCGCGAGTACTTAGGGTACTTGGACCCATGGTACAGAGCATGAAGACCACGTGCAGCTAGGTTCCATCGTCGCCAGGACCCGAGGGCCGCTTACAGCTAGGTTCCATCGAAGCTTACACAAGTAGTATGCCACCGAAGCAGGCGGAAATGCGATCGGAGTCGACTTTAAGTTGCCGCACGGAGCGACTTTAGAATGCGACTTTAGAAGTCGACTTTAGATTGCCGCGCGTAGCGGACTTTAGAATGCGACTTTAGAAGTCGACTTTAGATTGCCGCGCGTAGCGGACGTTAGAAGCTGCCTCCTAGGGATAGGCCCCGAGTTGATGAAGTAGACTCGTGGTGACTTGATTGATATACCCCAAGAGTAGTCAGCAGAGTGTAGCTCCCGTGAAAACCCACCGAGAAGCGTACACAAATGTGTAGCCGGCAAGTAGTCCTACATGATGAGGAGAACAAGCCAAGAAAAGGAAACAGTAATCATTTAAATAAATGACTTAGCTGTTGCTGCCTGGGCAGACTGTTGATGAAGCCGTGGCGGTCAGCGATGGAGCCACCAGGGTTGTTGCTGAAGTTGACTAGTCAGAGTTGATTCCGACTAGTTGTTGGCGGCGTGACTGCCGTTCTCGACTAGTTTGGAAAACTAGTCGAGATGAATGGTCGACGCGATGCGACCGGAAGACGACGTCGTGGCGGCGTGCGGCGTGCTCGAAGTCGAGCCAGTGTTGCCGCGAGACAAGTAGTCACGACGCACGGCGTGGCTGAAGTAGAGCCAGCGTGGCCGCAAGACGAAGTCGCGGCGCACGGAGTAGTCGATGACGAGCCTGGGTGAGGCGGAGTAGTCGACGACGAGCCTGCGTGAGGCGGAGTAGTCGACGACGAGCCTGCGCGAGGCGGAGTAGTCGACGACGAGTGGCGTGACGAGCCACGTGACGGGCCGCGCGACGTGCCGAGGCACCCGGACGCGCAGTGTAGGCGAAGTAGTCGCTGCAGCCGGGAGAGTGGAGACGAGTACTCGCGGTGCACGACGAGGTTGACGTAGAGCGCGTGCGGCTGGAGACGAGTAGTCGCGGTGCACGGTGAGGTTGACGTAAAGCCCATGCGGCCGGGAGCGAGTAGTCGCGGCGCGCGGCGAGGTCGACGTAGAGCGCGTGCGGCTGGAGACGAGCAGTCACGGCGCATGGCGAGGTTGACGTAAAGCCCATGCGGCCGGGAGCGAGTAGTCGCGGCGCACGGCGAGGTCGACGTAGAGCGCGTGCGGCCGGAGATGAGCAGTCGTGGCGCGTGTAGTCTTCCATGTGCGCCAAGCAAATTGGTCTTGCTTGCGTGTGCACGTAGCCAAGAGCCAAATGCTTGCATGGTCCTCACGTGCATGTCGTTGCCAGCCAATAGATGTAGTGCCCCATTTTAGTTTTTTTTACCACCACCGGTGTGAGGCATTGATGAGGGACCTGTATACGAACCGTATGGGGGAGCCACGGTGAAAACCACCTCAATCTTTTTTGCTTATCAGAGTTGACGCAGCCATCTAGCAGGACTGCAGGAGCACTTGTGAAATACACCGTATCTTCTCGGACTTGGATGGAGCCGTGGCCGGGACGTAGTCAAACTCGTGTTTGATTCCGTACCAGACTCAAGTTCCCTAGTGCCATCACAGAAAAACAATTGGTTCCTGGATTCCGCCGAGTGGAAGTCGGTGGTGATGGTGCCCTATTTCCACGCGGAAAAGTGGAACGGATGTGGCTGCAGCTTCAACTTGGAGCTCGACGAGTTGAGATCCGAAAAAACTGTTGATTCCAATGGAAGCTTGGGTGCAGAAATTCGTCGAGTGCTTGATGATTCGGCTAGTTGTTGAAGAACCAGCCGCTGCAGTAGCTTGATTCTGATGATCGGTCCTTCGAATTCGCCCAATGATCGTGTCGACGGCCCCACGGTGGGCGCCAGCTGTCGGTGTTTAAACCTCTCGACCTCCATGGGAGGTACCCGCAGCAAGGTAGAAGGTGAGGATCGCCATGATCTGGAACTCGAAGGTACGCGCGAGGACACAAGACACGAGATTTATACAGGTTCGGGCAGCCGGAGTAGCTACCCTACGTCCTGTTTAGAGTAGTATTGCGCCCTGCGCTTGGTGTTGTTCCCCGGAGGGATTGTGGATGTCCTCCTAGGTACCCGGCCCTCCTTTATATAGTCCAGGGGGCGGGTTCCTAGTCGGTTACAAGGCAGGAGTCCTAGTAGGATTACGCAGAGCGAGTCGTAGTAGGAGTACAGGGGAATTCTAGTAGGAGTCCGTCTTCTACTCTTCTTCCTTCCTTGCGTGAGTACCTGGGGTGTATGCCCGACACTTGGAACCCTAGTTCATTTTGCTTTCCTATTTTCCTTCCTATTTTCTTAGGATTTCCATAGGACTAGCTTGAGAGCTTCATGGTGAGATCTTGTTGAGAGGGTTGGATGATTGGGCAGCAAGCTAGACATTGTATGAACCTTTGTGGCATGTATAGATGAATCGGCGTGGTTCTCAAGGTTTGGATGTGTTGTTCCCGGTTGTTCTTGGTGGTGATTTTCGGAGCCCTCTCTTGGTGATTTCCTTGGGTTGTTTTCGGGACCTTGCTCTTAGGGATTTGTTGGGGGCAATTTGTGGGAACCCATTGTGGTTCTTTGGGCTGTGATTCCCCTCCCAAATCCGTGAGTTAAGGGGCTCGATTTTGGTGTTTTCGGAGTTCTAGGGTTAGAGGTGTTCTTGAGGGTTGACTTTCGATTCCTCTTGATTGAGTGGGTTTTGGGGACCGAGTTTCTAGCCAAGGGTAGCCCACGAGGTACCCCAACTATCCCCAAAGTCTCACTTTGATCCGTGGAATGAATCGGGAGATCGATTGGAGGAAGTGTTGAGTTTTTCCCGCGGGCTGTGTTCTTCCCGACTGTCCAGGCAAAAACCGGCCTGACCAGTTTCCCAAACCGATCTGACCGGTTTCGTCCTGTGGGCTGTCAAGAAGGATTTTGAGCAGGGAAGTCTCTGTTGTTCCATGGCTTCTTTTGTTCAGATGTGGAAAGGCTCTTGAGGTGTTTTTGGTCTTTGGGGAGATCCTGGACAAAGTCGGTCTGACCGGTTTGTCAAACCGGTCTGACCGGTTTGTCAAACCGGTCTGACCGGTTTCCCATGCCTGCGTGAGGCTAAGTCCAACAGAAGTGGTCTGACCGGTTTCAGAATCTGGCCTGACCGGTTTGGGCTGCCAGCAGCCGTGTCGTGTGTGTTTCCGCTGCGTGTGTGCTGTGGCTGTTGGTTGTGTCTTGATCCTAGGTTCAGTAGCACTTCAGTGGCTATGTGAACTTGGCAAGAGAAGCTTGCGGAGGTGCACGAGTGAAGTCGGGTTCATAGGCTGAATTCTTGAATAGAATTTTTATTGGCTCCCATTCACTCCCCCCTCTTTGGTTCGCCGTTTCGGTCCTTCAATGTTAGATGTGAATATGTTTGTTATGAGTTAGTATGCTTGTGATGTGAACTTGTGATGCATGTCATATGTGAACATGTGATGCTATATCAACAGCCACACTTGGTTAACCAAATTTCTTAAACTTAGATTTTTTTATCTCATGTTTATGATATACTATAGCAGTAGCAGAGTAGTACTTGACTACATTACTCGTTTTAAGGCCCACACAATCCCACTCGTGCTAGGTTAGTAGGGAAGGACACCTCCCTCCCCCAGTCTCCTCCCTCTCTCCCCTTGTGTCACTGCCGCCGCTTTCTTCCCCTCGCCTTCGTCCCCCTCACCTCCCCCACGGCGCGATGCACGCTACACCCCTTCGCTGAGACATGTGCCACACCACGCTCGGCGCGACGCGCACCACACCTCTGACAACAAGATTTGGAAGAGGAGGGACCCAGCAGTGGCGGGGGCGATGACGACGATGACTAGAGGAGGGATCCAGCGATGAAGATGACGACGACTAGAGGAGGGATCCAGTGACGACGACGACGAGGACGACGACTAGGAGGAGGAGGGATCTAGCCACGAGGTCGACGCGAGGACGAGGACGTAGTGGCGAGCAGGAAGCGACGAGGAGGAGAGACCCCTCCGCTCCGGCAGTGCGAAGGTCAGTGGCGAGTCTAAGATTTGAGTTTATGGTATGTCGATCTAAAAATGTCTTATACAATTCAGCAAATGCATTCTACCCACTCGGTAACAATTGTAAAATTAACAACAATTCAGTAATAAAGTAATTTGGTATATTTGCTCGAGTTTATGGAATTAGGCCAATCGCGCTTTCGCGCTTTTGCAGCACACATGCGTTCAGATAATCAAGTATACAACATATGTGTGCGTATGGTTTTTCTTTTTATATAAATGCGTATAAATATACTTGTACTTGTGGGAATTGCAGGGTATGTCGTGGCTCCTTTGTATAAGTTCATGTGGACATATGTTGGTATTTGTTAAGCCTACAGAAATATTATGATGGATAATCCGCAAGAGCACGGATACCGGTGAGCATTCCACCCGGGAGAGGGTTTTTAAATATCGAATCCACATGGAGAAAGGTAAAAGAGTATCTGAGGTATATAACTAATCGCTGAGTAGCTATCAAGGACTTGACAGACAAAGAGAGATAAGGAAAACTTAGGGCCCCTTTGGGAGCTGGTGGCAAATAAATCCAGAGAAACAAATCCCCTCGGGGGATTCCACCGGCCACCACGTTTCCAGAGTGGCGCTCCCCCACTGTTTCCCCACCCCCCGTCGCTGTTTGGGAGACGGAGGAGGTCCGCGAGGGGTTGTTAAACCTTGCCATTGAGCTTTTTTTATATAGAGAAACTATACTATTAATCAGCGAAAAAATCAAAATAAATCAGCAAAAAAGTCAACATCGTCCTAACTGTCAATCACCTGACCTTTGGCGCCGCCATCATATACATTTTTAAAATAAAATACCAACCAAGAACACATCCCATACAAAGTAATTCCAAGTTAACATCATCTTTTTCTATTTTCATCTGCACCAGCCACAATGCGTATAGCAGATCATATCACTCACCGTTATTACATTTGCATACAGCTGGACTAAAATAAAAAATAATAATTGCTCTTTGCATGTTTTAAGCATCTACTTAATTAGCTACAAAACTCTACTCTTAACTTAATTGTTGCCACATAATCTAAATTATTGTATAAAATATTTAACTAGTAAACTAAAGCCAAGGACATTCCCTCCTACATTCTTTCGCCTATTCATCTTCTTCAACACTTTCACATATTCTGAAGAAAAATAAGATCAGCAGAAAGATGTACACATAAGCCTTTTTTAGAAAAAGGGGACATACATACATACATACATACATACATACATACATACATACATACATACATACATACATACATACATACATACATACATACATACATACATACATACATACATACATACATACATACATACATACATACATACATACATACATACATACAAGTTGTTCTCTATTGACATTACTCAAATGCACAGGAAAACACAGGTATCATGAGATTAGATATGCCCATGCTGGACACAACAGAAGATAGTATTAATGAAGCAAGATCATATCAAGGTTTCACATTAAATGAAGAGAGGCACTTAACCAAACTTAAGCACTAACTATACTCATCTCACCAATAAAATGTGGTGAGGTAAATGTGTCATTTCATTTTTTTCATTTCTCAACTAAGGACTGGGGCAAACAAAATACATTCTTATTTTCCACTTAAGACAATAAAAAAGGAAAAATTAGTGCTACAACACTTTATAGTTTGGCATGATCAGTATACACTCAAGCTTTATCCAATACAGATATAAAGAACCATATTTCAGGAGTACTATTCCAACTTTAGGATTAACTCTGTCAGCAACGGTTATGCAGGGATAGTATGGACAAAAATAAAAGGATGGCAGAGTCTATAGTTTTAACCATGGAAGAAACAGTACAAAATAAACATGCAAAAAGAAATCCAAGCTGCTCCTGATCAGTTGTGAGCACTGCACCGGCACTACAATTCATACATATAAACTAACTAATCTACAACATAGTTGCTTCATAACACAGTTACACTCAGGTATGTAAGTGCAGGATGCATACCTGAGTTGACAAGAGATAAATAGTAAAAACCAAAATGCAAGGCAACACCAGCATTCTCTACAGTATCTGTTGGGCCTGAGTTTGTATTTGTCAGCAATCTGAAACTCAAACCTACTCTACGGTCCATTTTCGAATGTATAAAGAACTTTTCAAAAATGTATAGTGCTTTGAATTGCCAAAGAATAGCTTCTATAATTTTTCATATAGTCATGATAAATTATCATTGTCCATTCTTCATATTAATTCTTATTCTGCAACTCTAAAGTGATTATAGGAAGCAATAGATTTGAATGTACATAGAATGGAGGGTTACCCTGCACACAATTTGACTGGAAGTAAGATATATCAACCCTTAACTCTATTTTTATAGCAATCAATGAACGATAATAATAATTCATGCTCAAATTTGGTTTCTCAGGTACAAAGTATCATTTATAGTGACTGATGATACTTATAGCATTGAGTTTATGATCTTTCAGAAAAGAGGAGCGTAACTAATTGGAAGAAGTGACAAAGCTTTGCACACAGTACAGTCCGGTTCAATTCCTCCCCTTCATCTTCTGTGGGCCTACACAACCTTTTTATTCTGTATGTTTCCCCTGCAATGGCTGTACTACTGCAAGGCTATATAATTTGAAATCAATCTTCATATATGTCAGCAACACTAGAATTTGGAACACTATATTTACATGTTCTATTATCGGCTGACATAGTAATGTTTCATTGTCTACCAGCCCACTACCAATCACCTCATAAGAAAAATTATACATGCGATGCGACAAACCAGCAGGATGCATGCAATGCAGCAGGATAGATGGATCATCAGTGCGACAAACTTGCCAGATCTGCTGACTGCAGGCACTCAGGAGAGTGTTGAGGCCGAATTCTTTGTCCCTTAATTAAAAAACATCTTGCCAGATCTATGTGTTGTTGCTCTCATACTTCATTCATCGATGCAATAACCATCATTGATCATAATGATGACAACACATGCATGCAGAGAGAAGCTGGTGGCTACGTCTAATAGTTTGCACTCATTAATGATGTATCACTGGTTTTTTGCAAGTACTCTAGCATAGTTAAGACATAGATTTGGCATAATATGTTCTTATTTGTTTGGTAGTGCAATACAACTGAGCCAAGCAAACAGCTACAATCACACAAGAGGATAGCTATGTTATAAACTAAAAAAACATAGATTTGTCATGCTAGATCAGAGGTCAACTTAGGTTCATTCATGGCATACCTGATGCTTGGTGAGGAAGACTAAATGTTTAGCACAGAACACCAGCAACTAGTTGAAACCAACCAAATTACGAAGGCCTAGTTGATCTGCTTCTGGATTGCTCATATTTTTTATCTTTTGTGCTAGCTGATATCTGTCGAGTGTCTATTACAAGCACATGGTGCATGCATACAACAAGATTATATAAAATCTCTCAATTTCTCAAGTTTTGATAGTGAGCATCTGGCACTATGTAAGTATCACGCTAGATAATCATACACATCTTATTCTGATCGAAGGATCAAGATACCAAGTAACATAAGATAGGGAAAGAAAACATCACTGTCACAAGATCTATGCTTAGAACCCTAGAGCAAAGGGGAGAATGGGAGAAGTAGAGGAGATGGGGAGGAAGAATCGAGCATACCGAGAGATTCCAAGCTGTACTGTGGAGGCGGAGGTGCCGGCAGAGGTGGAAACGATGGCCGTGGAGATGGAGGCGACGGCGGTGTGGAAATTGTAGCCACCGAGCTCCGGAAGCATATGCGTAGAGACGGCAGCGGAGGCTCCTGGACCAGGGACGACGGAGGAGCGGCGGGGATGGCGGAGAGGTGGCGTGGTGGAGGACTGGAGCGGATGACGACGCGACGTGGTGGACGACGAGGAGCCGAGGTGGACGCGACGACTCGGGAGGAAGGGAAAGGAGGGGACGCCGCCGCACAAAATCAGGAGGTGGGGAAGCCTCGGCACGGGGAAAAGGGAGTCTCAGGTTGTGGTGTTTGGGTTGCTAGGCTCCCAAACGGCGGGGCGATTTGGCCCGAGGACAAATTCCACGTGGTGGGCTGATCTGGGGAAAAAGGGAGGATCCCTAGGGGATTATGGGCTCCCAAAGGGGCCCTAAAGGATGTATGGTTCTTATTCTCACAAGCTATGTCTATATTGTTCTTATGGGGTGATTGTCTGAAGGCACACTTATTAATGGGAACCTCCCGAGAATCTATGGGGGAGTCCTACTGTTTCTATAGACGGGAGGTGGACTGCGAAGGACTCAATGGTGCTGTCACCACCACGATCTACCACATGATCCAAAATATAGAAGGCATTCATAAGCTAGCTAGTCTAAGCACCACGCTTACACTAAACATGCAACTTTAACTCAAGAGCAACATGAATTAAAGTACTCAAAGAGTTATGAACCATAAGAACAATAAAAACAATGTTGCTAACTTGAATAAGAAGTCGATATTTCCACAAGGTCTCAGGATCGGGCTCCAATGGAGTTGATCCCAGAGGTAGAAGATGAAGAGGAGACACCGACATGTCCGGGCCTTCCTTCAGCTTCGCCTCTACCGCTCTCTAATCCTCTCTAACAAGATTAGTTAGATCTAATTAGACCATGGCTCTAATCTCTCAACTTGATACGACTCTCCAACTCTAATTCTAATCTAGAGCTTCTATCTCAGGTAGGCATTGGTGATTAGAATGAATTGGATGCCTGCCCTGGGGTCAGGGGTCTGCTTATATAGTCCAGAAGAGATGACGTGCACCGTACGATCAAACCGATATTAACTTGTGGTTTAGATTGATCCTTATGGGCGGTGGAAGAACATTCCAGAAGCTGGGCTCATTTGGCGCCAAGGGGTGGCCGGTCGACCCCACCACTGGGCCAGTCGGTCTGGTGTGGGCCCCCTCTGGGTCCACTCCGGCCAGGTGGGTCCTTGATTCTTCTAGATGCCTCTTTCTTAGGTGCTAAGTCACGTTGAGTTCCGGGGCCTTCTGGAGTCTTCTAGGGAGGTTTCTTTGCATATTTTCTGAATAGTCCCTGCAAATTCATAGATTCACCAAAACTCGTGGAAATTGTCAATATAAACCCTAATAAGGTGATCTTATCATATTTTAGTACTTTTTCCAGTAAATCTGAGGGATAAAATTCATAGATAAAATGTGTCAACAACATACTTAGTTGTTGATGGTATACATACTTAGCATTTCCCTTTAGATTGACTCTTATATTTGGTTTTGCTCTTGTTCTTATGTACATCTGCACATTCTCTCCAAGTTGGATAAGTACCTCATCAACAACAGAGGCAGCCTGCATCTTCCTCTTTAAAATGGTATGGTTGTATTGCTTGAACTAATTTTTTGGTTACTGAATTTTCCATTTATGTTAATGGTTTACTAAGAACTAATGATATTACAGTGGGCTAAAGTAGTTACTGTGATTCCCTTGACTATTAATTCATAGGATAAATCTGACGAGGACTATAGACCTGGGGCACAAGATGAAGAAGAGGGTTATGATTGCTAGTGCACAACAAGACCAGGTGGGTGGGGCTCAGCGCTGAGGCAGAGCGCCAAGGACATCCACAAAGTGGCAAAGTGACACAATGATAGTCACTGAGGTCGACATAGTGGGGATGCTAGTATCATTGACTCAAAAGCGCAGGTTCAGGGCGTTTGCGGGGCTCGTTTCTAGACAAAAGATACCTTTGCACTTGACAAAAATCAAAGAACTAAGCAATGATGAAAAGTGGGACTTGTTTGATAAGCATGTGCAGAAACACTTGAAGTTCCAGGAAGATGCGAAACCGCAGGCATTCAAACTTTTCTGGAAGACCGCAGCCAAGGCATGGAGACAATTCAGATTTCAGCTTAGGCAAGATTTTATCAGAAAATGACTTGAGCCATTTACAAGGCACCCGTTTATTGTCCCAGAACAATGGAAGGAGTTCATGAAACAGGAGGAAACCGAGCAAGCCTCATCTGCTAGTGTCAAGTTCAAAGAACTCTGAAGCCGGAACACAAGCGAGCACAGCATGGGTCCAGATGGTTATACTATGAAACTAGAACAATGGGAGGAAGAGGACAGGCAATTAGCTGCAGCTGGTATCCACAACCCATATGACACCTACCCTAACGGTCGTTCCAAGAATTGGCTGTGAGCAAGGAGTAAGCAAGTGATTAAAGACCGTGTTGTCATGACAGTGTTCAACAACAAAGAGGTAGAAAAATTGGCTGCGGACATCAAGGAGAAGATTACATGTGCAGCATCTTCAAGAATGGCAGGGCAGAGAGAGTATGATGTACTAAGTCAGTGCTTGGGTCGCCATGAAAAACCAGGTCGTGTGCCTGGTGTCTCCAGCTACCAGGGCTGGAAGTATGCATGGCCTCAGCACGTCGAGATGTATAAGAAGAGAAAGAGGACGAAGATCGACGCATCAGTTGATATGGAAAAGATAAAGGAACAAATCAAGCAAGAACTGGTGGCTGAGATGCAGATGTAGAACATGCAGATGCAGAGGTGTTGTTGTCACCAGCGTCCAATCGCTCAAGCCCTTCACCCGCCACACTGAAGAGCAGTTGTGCATCCGCAGATAATGTAGGTTTAATCGATGGCACTGCAGAGTTGCCGACGGAGGTGCGCTGTGACGATCGTACACACGAAGACCTTATAGGCATGTTGACTGAACCCACACACTGTAGCCTATGGATCACGTGGAGGGGTCTTCAATGTGAGGCTGCAATTGGTCTTGTTCATCCAGAGGAGACTACACTACAAACAGTCCCGATTCATGAAGATTGTGTTGTGGTTGAAGTGCTCACTGTATATACTATCTTTGTGGATGAACTGTTGGAATACCCTCCTAATGACGAGGTGATGAAACTTGGACAAGCTGAAGGACAAAGGTTACAGTGGAGAAGGTGTTGGATTGACATCAAAGGAGCACCAACATGTAAATCTCATTCACAGGATACAATACAGATTCCTTGTAGTTCACACAGTACGGTACAGGTTCCTTCCTCACATGGTTCCCCACATCCTCCTCCTCCTCCTCCTCCTCCTCTTCAATCCCCACATCTGCAAGATGTTCCATTCGGACCTCCCCCTCGTCTTGAAAAACTTGCATCCCCACCTCCTTATCATCCTGAAAACACAGAAAAACTTGCATCCCCACATCCACAAGATACACCAAATATTCCATCCACACCTACTACATACTAGTCCTGAAAAAAAAGAAAAATTTGCATCCCCACATCCGCAAGAGACACCAAATATTCCATCCCCACCACCAAGCCCACCACCTCCTCCTCCTCCTCATGAAACAACAAAACCTACACCCCCAAATGGAAGTGCTCAAAACAATCATGCCAAAGCAGGTACATCCAGACCTAATACCTCTGTAATAGGTCCTGGTGAGACACCACTGTTACCAGTCAACCAGAGTGATGTGTTGGTTGGTGCTGATAAATCTGTCGACGACATTTCAAAGAAAGTTGTAGGTACATTTGGGCCCAATACCTCTGTAATAGCTCCTGGTGAGACATTACTAGGAAAGAAAGCCCTTGAGAAACCTCCAGCCATTTCAAATCAGCAAGGAAAAAAACTTGCCGAAAATAAAATCTCTACACCACGTACAGCAGGCAAGAAATCCCTTGAGAAACCTTCAGCCATTTCAAAGCTGCAAGAAGAGAAACTTGCCAAAAATAAAAGCTCTACACCACCTACAACAGGCAAGCAAACCCTTAAGAAACCTTCTTCAGCGATCTCAAAGCAGCAGGAAAAGGAAATTGTTGTAAATAAAACCTCTAAGAGGCCTACTAGAAAGCGATCTAAGAGAAACACCAAGAAGAATACTTGGTCTATGACTAACCCAAAGTGATCTGAGAGAAACACTGAGAATAATCCTTGGGCTATGGTTAACCCAAATTACAAATTTAGAAAGAGCTTTCTCAGTGATGGTGATATCAAAAAGGTTGCTCCTCGTACCAGAAAGCTCCACACATTCTACATGCAACGTGGTAAGTCAAATGATGATTCTGACATTATGGCCTCAGAGAAATGAATCGTCAAACAGACTCCAATAGCTACCTGTGCAACTCAGTGATTTGTACGATCTCTTCAACTTGGATGTTTTCGATCTGACACTTCTCCGTTGCTTCATCCAGTCAGTTGCTTGAAAATATAATCTGCTTCTAACTAATCATTCTCTATTGAAATGTGCTTTTTGCCTCACATCATCTTTACACATGCATTTTGCCTCCTTACACTTTGTTTTTCTTACTAATAGGAATATGAATGTAGAAGTTGAGAAGACGGGCACTGCAGTTGGCTTCCTTGATCCTGAATGCCTTAATTTGCTCGACAACGTTGAAGAGCATGAATAACAATCTTGCTTTCTTTGTGTCCTATATGCGCAATGCCTTCGAACTATATGCTAAAAAGAATTTCACGCTTACCACTTATCTCAGTACGAACCACTGGATTGCAGTGGCGATCGTCCCGAAGCAGCGGAAGGTCTACTATCTTGATTCATTGAAGACAGTTGAGATTGATACTAACCCTTTCGAACAAATAATTAATGAGTAAGTTATTTCTTTGTTAACCTATGGACGTTCCTCAACAAATTGTGCAAAGTATATTAATTAATAGTGCCCTAACAATTGTTGTATGTTTCGTTGTAGGGGTTAGGAACGTTACTGTCGCGATAAGAAGTTGCGCCTTAGCACCATGGAACATGTCAAAGATGTTAAGGTACATACCACTTATTTCCTTCCTGTGGAAGCTAGTACTAAAGCTTGAGTTTATTTCTTCTCGATCACCACTATTTTTCTTTGTACATTTATTGCAATGCCACCAACAACCTACTGGATCCAAACTTTGCGCCTTATATTGTGCCTATCACAAGCTTAAATTAAAAGATAGAGGCCCCCATATGGAGGTACTTTCTTGGGATCTTCATTTGTAAAATATGCAACTAAGCACAGTTCTTGCTTATTAGCACTGCATATGTTTGGTAACAACCTATATATGTGTGCTGACTGGTGATATTGTTATATCCAGAGATTAGGGCTAGATGAGCATCCTCTCGACAAATCATTGGTCTATGTTCGTGAAAGAACTGCCACATTCCTCATGGAACAGGTGATCACAGTCGGAGGAAAATTTCATGTTGATGAAACTGTGTGGGCTCAAATTAAATAGGGTGACTAGGAAATTTTTGCATTCCTCCTTGTCCATGAATTTGTGTGATATTGTTGCATTCCTCCTTGTGATATGATGATGCTGAATTTTGTCATATGATGCATGTGAATTATTTGGATTTATGTGAATTTGGATGCTGGATCTAATTTCTGTGAATTTAGTCATATCCTGGCTGGTTCCACGATGCAGCCGGCAAGCAGGCAGCAGGTTACTTAGGGGTGGCCTACGTATCTATAACGGGCGTTAATTAAAGCTCGTTAAAAACACTGATCACTGAGTAACGGGCTTAAACTGAAACACCAGTTACAAACATGCCAACAATGTAATGGCGCCGTAAAAGCCCGTTACCAGTACTGACCGATGGGCCCCAGAACTTGGCCCGTTCATCGAGACATCGGATACGCAGGTTTATTGCACGCGTCTCCGATATTGATTCATTGTAACGGGTTCTGTTCTAGTGCCCATTACCAAAGTTCCCTGTGGGTCCAGAGAAACAATCATTTTCACGTGACCGGTGACTAGTTGTGGTAACAGTTGTTGTTTGATGCCCGTTACGAATCTTTGTTGTGCTAAGACGCGCGTGAAATAGACATGTCTCATTTCATAGAGACATCGAAGATGCAGTCTCACAGAACACGTCTGATGTTGAGTTACTGTAACGGGCTTTGTTTTGGTGCCCGTTACTGTGAGACATGGGTACCCCTGGGTCCCCACCGACCAGGCTCACAGCCGTCCCCGACAAGTGGGTCTGGCCTACTAGAAGACCCGCCAACCTGTCAGCGGGCCCAACCGACCTAGTTGGCGGCCCACACGACATCCTGAAGACCTTCTAGAAGATTCCCTAGACGACCTGATCCGCTACGACCTCAAGACTTGGTGTACAAGACAAAGGCAAGACCTCGTGGACTTCACCTAAAGCAGATCGACGGGGTATGGCAAGATGTGTAACGTAGACTTAGGTCTCCTGGTCGTATCCGACCAGGAGTCTGGGAACCAACCTCATCCGCTAGCCAATATAAGGTGGACGAGGAGATCCCTCATGTAACCTCAATCACGCAATCCTCAAGCAATCTACACCAACAACTGGACGTAGGGTATTACTCTCCGGAGGCCCGAACCAGTATAAACTCGCCGTGTTCTCTGTGTTTCGCGTACTCCTGTGCGACCTTCGAGTTCTTAGCATTAGACTCCTCCCCGCCGAACAAATAAACCATAGGGTTTAACACCCCCGTGGGCTGTCCAGATCTCACCATCTGACAGTTGGCGCGCCAGGTAGGGGTAGAGTCAAGGTTCTTCGTGCAACTCGATGGCTTGGACCAACGGTGTCATCTTCCCGGAGAGCATGGCGGACTTCCTCGCCAACCCCGTCGACATCTACTTCGGCTCGATGCCAGCGACTTCCACCGCTCCAGCCGCCTGCCTCGTCATCGAAGGCAATGCGGTCACCGCCCACCAACAGATCGAAACGGATCTGTCGAAGAAAACCCACCCACCCACTCCTAGCGACCTGATCGCTGGGATCGATCGTGTCGGGGATATGATCTCCGATACAATCAATGTCTGTGAGCGCGCTAAGCGTCCTCACACGATTACTTCGACCTCCAGCATGCCTCTTGGCTTGTGCAACGCCGCCCGCGTAGCATCATTCTACATGAAGCGCAAGATCCAGATCGAATATGGACTCAATTCTCAAGATCGTGGAAGCCGCGGGAGTCACCTTGATGAGCCCTGCCCTATCCACGAGAATCCCAAGCACACCGCACGCCAGTGTCATGTCCTCAAAAAGTTTCGTCGACCTCTTACCACGGCTCACCGTCGTCGGTTGAACCAAGAGTCGTCTCCAGACCGCCTTGCGTTCCAGGTCGCCCACACAACGATCTCCCCGAACTATCCGGGAGAAGAACTCGAAATCCTAGATCGCCAGATCTTGGTTGTATCTGCAGATGTGCCACCGCAAGACTGAGAAACAGACGCGCAGTGTCAAGAGCGTGAAAACGCCAATGCTGCCCGAGCTATACGACGACAACAAGAGATCACAGCTGCTACCCCAGGTGCAGGCCTTCAACCGGCTAACGCCGGACAGGTCAACGCCAACCCCGCGCATCAAGCACTTGTGGTACCAGCGGCCCCACAGCAGCGACGCCACGACGATCAACCTCGTGCCAACAGACTATGTGCGCGAGATCTCCTCAGGGACTTCGAGCGCGACGGGCATGAAGTTTACAACTCGCCGCAGACCAATTTGGGAGCTGCTCTCGCTGTCCTAAACCACCTTGAAGATTCTCCAGCAATCTGGTGCCTCCAAGCCAACGTCCGTGTCGCAGCTGCTCAAATCGAGGAAAGAGGCCCCAGATACAGTAGATCTGCGGCAAGTTCCTATTCCAGAAGCAGATCATAGCGTCCTCGCCAGCGACGTCGTAGCTAGGGTCCCCTCGACCCGGTGGCTGAAGAAGGAAGAGGCGAAATTGAAGTAATGCAGTCGGCTAACCCCGCTGCCAACGCTGCAGCCAATGCTCTAGCCAACCCAGCGGCTAACGCTGGCAATGCCACCAAAAATGCAGCCAATGCTGCCAACATCCAGGGGGACCTCACCCCAAATCCAAGACGCAATGCAGGAGTGCAGTCTCCTCTGGTCCAGGCCGATCGTGCAGAGGGAAGTCGGCGCCACCGCATAAGAGATGAAGTCGAAATAGCTCAGCGCGCAAACTATGACCGCAAGCATGCGTTGCCTGACCCCCTCGACGCCAATAACCCTATCCAAGCCACAGATCTTCGGATCATGCACGACCAGGAGCTCTTGCGACGTGCCCAGTACGACCAAGATAATGGCCCTCCTGACGACCTCTACGTTATCCTTGTTGATCATGCTCCGTCAACAAGTCCGGGAGCTGTCAACAATTTCCCAGCTTTCTCACGACGTCTCCGGACGATCAGATACCCCAAAGACTTCAAGCCTTGTGGACCGGAGAGCGTCCCGGTGGTCGGTGGATGACCGCTCCTTGAGTGATGAGTGAGTATCATCAGATAGCCCTGCATCCTGACGACGAAAACAAAACAGCGTTCATAATGCCCCACGGAACCTATTGCTACAAGGTCATGACCTTTTGCCTGAAAAACGCTAGAGCAACATACCAGAAGGCAATCCAGAAGTGCTTGAAGAACCAATTTGGGAAAAATGTCGAGGCTTATGTAGACGATGTGGTCGTCGAGACTACGAGAGGAAGGCAAGCTCATCGCCAGAGCCTCACGAAGCCTTCGCCAATCTATGAGAGTTCCGGTGGAAGCTCGACGCGAAGTGCGTCTTCGGTGTCCCTGGGATTGATCCTAGGTTTTATGGTCGGACAGGAGCATTGAAGCCAACCCAGCGAAGATCGATGCTATACGCAAGATGGCCAAGCCATCCAACAAGAAAGACATCATGAAGCTCTCCGGCATGATGGCGGCTCTAGGTCGTTTCATCAGCAAGCTCAGTGAAAAAGGATTGCCCTTCTTCAAATTATTGAAGAAGGCCGACAAGTTCGTATGGGACGACGAAGCCCAGAAAGCTTTCGAGTCTCTCATAGAGTCCTTGACGACACCACCAGTAATGACACCTCCGATCCCAAAGGAAACACTCCTACTCTACATCTCTACCACCACTAATGTGGTCAGCACAGTTTTCGTCGCTGAGCGAGAAGAAGAAGGGTAGGCCTACCCTGTTCAACGACTTGTGTACTACGTGAGCGAGGTCCTGGCCGACGCTAAAACACGTTACACACAACCTCAGAAGCCGCTCTATGCACTCCTGACTACGTCGAGAAAGCTTCGACACTACTTCCAAGCTCACAAGATCGTGGTTCCGTCTTCATTCCCCTTAGGAAGATCATCATGGCTCCACCGACGCCAACGGCCGCATCGTCAAGTGGTCGGTCGAGCTTGGAGTTCGAGGTGAGTTTGCCCCCAGGCAAGCGATCCGTCGCGGATCCTCACGGACTTTGTGTGGGCCAGGCTGAGAGATCCGAGATGCCCCTCCCGGAGGGGCCAAGACACTAGATAATGTACTTCGACGGTGCCCTCCCAGCCTCGAAGGAAGCGAGGGGCGCGGGGGAGTGTTACTTATCTCTCCTCGGGGAGAGCGGCTCAGAGAGCTCGTCCTGCGGATTCATTACAAGGCCTCTAACAACGGACGGAGAATCTGAAGCCACGATCCACGGGCTCAGAATAGTAGTGTCCCTTGGCATCAAGCGACTACGCTTTTGGCGATTCAAGGTCATCATCGAGCAAGTCAACAAGGAGTGGAGATTTGTGTCAAGGACACGATGGATGCTTACTACGTTGAGATTCGTAAGCCTAGAATGCCACTTCAAGGGGATCAAGTTCCCGACGTCCCACGCAGCTGCTTGATATCGCCGTGATGTGCTTTCTACAACTAGGCTCTCGTCGAGCTCTAGTCCCGGCGGACGTGTTCGTCCAAGACTCATGAAGCCTTCAATCAAGCTCTTGGATCACGATAATCCGGAAGCTGGCCTTAAAACAACCAAAATTCGGCACCTCACTTTGACGTGCTCATGGGCGGAAAAGAGCATGATTGGCGCAAGCCCTTCATAGACTTCGCCACTCGACCGGCTTGTCCCCCGACGACAAGTAGAAGTGAGAATGCATCACGCGGCGAAGTGCCAACTACGTCGTGATTGGTTCGACCTATACGGGAAAGTTTGCCTCTGCGGCATCTTGATGAAGTGTATCCTACGATCAGAAGGTCTACAGCTCTTAGCTGAGATTCATAGCGGTGAGTGTGGCTGCCACGCGGCATCCACCAACTTGGTCGGTAAAGCGCATCGATTTGGATTCTATTGGCCCACGGTACATGGCCGCGCTAAAGACCTCGTCAAGAGGTGCAAAGGATGCCAATTCTTTGCCAAACGGCGGCTTTGCGGCTCGAGTTTTTGTGCACTATCCCTCCATCATGGCCCTTCGCTATGTGGGGTCTCGACCTTGTGGACCGTTTCACTCTGGCTCCGGTGGCTACAAACATATCTGGTCGCCGTGAAAAATTCACCAAGTGGATTGAAGTCCAACTTTGAAAGCGATCAAATTCATCGGAGATATCAAACATCGCTTCGGTGTGCCTAATAGGATCATCACGGAAGCCTAGGTAAAAACTTTCCTTTGGCTCGGTCTTCTTGGAATTCGCCGGGATAGCCTTATCGATGTCTACTACTCCTCGGTCGCCCATCCCGGAGTACAGCAGCCGGGTTGAAAAGAGCCAACGGCATGGTGCTCCAAGCCCTCAAGGGCCGTATACGACGACGCCTCTATACGCCACGAGATGGTTAGCCGGTACCGCCTCACGTAATGCGGGGTCTCCGGGACTCCAAGTCGGCTACGCACGGGCTTTTTGCCCTTCTTTACGGTCTACGGATCGAAGTTGTGCTTCCTACGATGTGGCTTTCGGGCTCCACGGTTCGGTTCTACGAGGAAGGAGAAGCGGGAGCAAACACGTCGCATCGACCTCGACAGCCTCGAAGAACAAAGACTCGCCATGGTCATGAGACAAGCTCGTCATGACTAACAGCTACGTCGCTATCATGATCGCAACGTTAGGGAAACTTCCTTCAACGTTGGCAACCTCGTCCTTAGACGCATCCAGAAGACCGACGGCATGCACAAGCTCTCTGCCCCTTGGGAGGGACCCCTCATCGTCATCGAAGTAATCAGCCCGTCAACATATCGACTCCGGTGGGAGGCGACGGGCAAGGGTACCCAACCCTGGAACGTGGAGCATCTACGACGATTATCGGTAGAATAGTTTTAAATTTGAGCCATGTATTTTTCCTCTTTTGTGCCTTTTTTCAAATTAAATAAATAAATATTTCAAGCGGTCATACGCATAATTGACACTTGCTCACTCCTTCCTCACTCTGTGGCTTCTCGACATGCTCGGGGGCTTGGCTAAAGCCAACATATGGGTCGCAAGACCTGGGGGTTCCAAGTCTTCCTTATTCCTTCCCCTCGCTATGCTCGGGGGCTTGGCTCAAGGCCAACCTAAGGGTCGTTCGACCTAAGGACACCATCGCAAACGAGTATGAAGCCTCCTGCCGCCACGAGCATGCTTGGTCAGGAAGGTCGTCGGACTTGAGCCTGCAGGCTCCTCCCTCGTGTCAACGCCCAGGCCTCTCGTAAGCCTCCACAACGGCGGGACCAGGGTCGGTAAGCCAGCCTCTCCATGAGTAGTGGTTAGCGAGTCAAAAACATAATATGTCGTCATCTACAAGACCAACCAAACTCGTGCAGGCAAAAGGCAAGTACTTCGTTAAAGTTTTCTTCAACATATCCTTAAAAGTTTTACAAGTCATGAGAGGAGGGGGGAGGTCCGGCTCTAACTTCTTACGGTTCTTCTTGGCGTCGCCACCATTGCCACGAAGTCGCCACCTTCGCCGTGGCTCCACCATCACCCTCAAGTCGATGTTCTCCACACCTCGGTGGCGGCTTCATCAACTTCAAGATCCGGAGCCTTGGAGGTCCTTCGTGGTGTCCGCACCACCCTTGATCTTGGCCATGTCGACCTCAGGATGGTGAGACTTAACTCTCTACGGCGCATCGGTTGCGGCTTGCCAAGCCGGTCACCCTCGGCAAAGTAACGACTGTTAGGAGTGTCTACCGGGCGATCAACGATGGTACTATGCTGCTCCCCTTCTTGGAACGGTATGCAAGGCATTGCATAGCTGACACCCTTGAGGTCATTCAGCTCCACCTCATACCCTGCAATGGTGATTTGGTTACTCTGCAATGACTTCAAAACGACCTCGAACTCGGCTTCAAGGCCCCGATGAGCTGCGGTCTCATAAGCCAGCTTTTGTGATATGGTGTACTCACTGTCGATGGCTTCATTCATCGCCCGTTTGAGTTCCAGGCCCCCAGACTTGATCTCTCGGACCATCAGCTCCAGGTCCCGAACCTTGCTCCTGGAGGTCGCCAGAGCGTTCTTCAGCTCCTCTTCGCGGTTACAAAAATCTGCAGAATAAAACAAGTTAGCACACAGCTAACGACTTCTCCCTCAAAAGTGGTAAGGATCCAACCTACCCCGGTAAGCGCGATGTTAAGGCGCGCGGTAAGCCTCACGGCCTCGCGCCTCCACTCGGCGAGCTCATCCTCAAGTCTCTTCTTGTCAGCGGCCGCCGCCTCGCGAACCTCCTTGAGCTCTTGCTCTCTATTTGGTGATAAATAAACCACCTGTCTCTCTTTTTTTTCTTTTGCTTTCTCAGATATTTCATAAAACGGCTCTCTATAGATCCCCACCAGTGATCAATTCTCGCATGAATAGCTAACGATCCGGTAAGTCCAACATTGATTCCTTCGGGATCGTGTCAATTGGACAAATACGCCCATAGTGACTCGGATGAATATCTCGGCTCCGAAAACTTGCAGTTCTCCCCGTCAATCCTCCAGGACCCAAACAACTCACTTTTCGCCCATGAACCGTTTGTGTCAATGGATTGGTTTGATCAAAAACTTGAGATAAAGGATATGTGCCAAAAAAGGTCTCATAAGTAGTTATTAATAAAATCGAAGGTTGAAGTTGGAGTTACCAAAGTTTGTGGAGTCGGTTTCGATTGACGTATGAATACTCTACGGATAGTTTTTTGAACCGCATGTTGTAAACGGCCAAGAGCCAGTCCGAATTGATCTTGTAACAGATCCGCAACTGAACGAATACGTTTATTTTTCAAGTGACTCATATCGTCATCGTCAAGTATACCCGTTCCAAATTTCATTCCAATCAAATGATCTGTAGCGGCCAATACATCTCGTGGTAACAAGAATGTATTGTTCTGAGGGGATATCAAGATTCAGTCTCCGATTCATATTTCGTCGACCAACTCTTCCTAATTCGCATTTTTGTTGAAAAAATTTCTTTTGTAATTCCTCGCATAAGGACTCCGAAAATACCAGGTCCCCACCTACACAAGCAAATTGTTGATAAAACTCCAAAATAGCTTTTTCTTTTGACTCAATCCTCTTCTTCTCCTTAGCATTCGGGAAAGACAAGAAAATTTCGGGGTAGGAAACATTATCTAAAATTTCTCTTAGATTTGAACCCATAGCTGATGATAGAACTAAAATAGATATCTTTTGTTTTCTACTCACGCGAGCCCATATCCTTTCTTTTTTTATCAATTGCTAATTCCGACCTTCCTCCCCAATCTGATATTATAGTCCCGGTGTATATAGAAATTCCCTTGTGGTCTAATTCCGAGCGGTAGTAAATACCAGGACTTAACAATATTTGATTGATCACAATTCGGTATATTCCATTTATTATAAAGGTTCCTAAGGAATTCATTATAGGAATGTTTCCAATAGAAATGGTTTGCTTTTGCGCATCGAAACCAAAAATTAATCTCGCAGATACATATAATTCGGAAGAATAGGTGAGTGATTCATACACAGCATCCCTTTCTTTTATCGAGGGTTCTAGCAATTGATATCCTTTCGCAAATAATTGAAATGCAATTTCGTGATCTGGATCTTTAATTGTTGGAAACTTCTCAAGTTCTTCTGCCAAGCCCTGATTAATGAATCTACAAAATCCCTCGAATTGGATCTGACTAAATCCGGGTATTGTGGACATTCCCTCATTTCCATTCCGGAGCATTTTAATCTTAAGTTTCCTATTCTATTTATCGAAGAAAAATTCCATTATCAGCTCACTCTTCATCAATCCCTACGGATCAATCTAGCAATCATGGAATCTATATTCTGTTTGCTGAATCACATGAAATTCTAGGGAACTTCACATATGTATTTCATATATGTATTTCATACATATGAATAGAGACGATTTCGACGAAAATTCGAATTTTGCAGGGGTAGAAATAGAATAAAAATAAATTGATAAAACAGTCCTAGAAAAAAATTCTGCCACTTAAACTTTATGATATTCTAAAAAGATTGGATAGCAAAGATTTCTCGTTTTATCTCCTTTCTATGAAAGGGGATAAAGCCATAATAATTTATAAGCACTAGAAAGTTTGACTTTAGTTCGATTTAGAATAGCACGCTTAGTTTCATTTTCAAAAATAATTTGAAGGTTCTTTTTTGTTTCGTACTTTTTTGTTTCGTATTCGTATTTTTTGTTTCGTATTCGTAATAGTAGAGAATTGCTGTAAAATAAAGGATTTCGTTGTAGAATCCTAAAAAAAAGTATTTACTTTATTTTTTAAGTACTTGCGAATCTAGTTATCCACCTATCTACATATCCTTTCTTTTATCGTAATTGCACTTAGGTGGTCCAAGAAGGCCAAGCCATAATCTATATCAGAGCAAATTCCCCCTTTTTTTATTCAAGATATTTAATGCAATGAAAAATGAAAGCACGATTCCCCATAGGGATATGTACATAAGGGGGATCCATAGATAATAATGCTGTTTGGACCTAGAATTTCCCTATATACAGATTAGGGAAACATTTATTCCATTTTATTATCCCTTTCAAAATAAAGGAAAGGGGGGGGGGAGAATACCGATTTAAGAGTCGTTCACTACTGCAATTCAAAAAAAAGAAAATTCAAATTTTCAAATTAAATTATAGTTAATGGTTCTAATTTGTTCTAAATTTTGCAGCCTGTGACTGGAAATCCACTTTTTCTCCTTTGTCATCTCAGAAAGAAAAGGGCAGTTTTCTAGTGTTAGCAATGTGTGTTTTAAGATAGAATCCATCGAGGAGAATAAGCGCAACTGGATCCAAAATTAGAAAAAAGTTAAGTAGAATTAGATTCCAAATAAAAGAAAAAAACAGGTTTTAGTAAAAAAATGTAAATGAATACTTGTTCTTTTCTCGATTTTAGATCGGATTTTTTGGCGGCATGGCCAAGTGGTAAGGCAGGGGACTGCAAATCCTTTACCCCCAGTTCAAATCTGGGTGCCGCCTAATCAATAAAATACTTAGGATTAATACTTAGGATTATAGTTCTATCCTCAAACTAGGGTTTGTTTTGTCGGCAGTGGCCCAAACGGCTACCAATAGGGGTGAGGTAGCGTTTCCTTATTCTTTTTTTAATTAAAATTGATTCGATTCGGGAATTTAAAACTACGAGACTAAGATGTCAGAAATCTTCGTATCCAAAGGTTCCTAAGGACCAGTCTTTTTTCAATCTAAGATGGAAGAAGGGACTTCGCGAAGAAATATCAAGACTTCCTAATTATCATACATTTTTCTTATGGTACATCTTACTACATAAACTTCGTACATCTTATGCTACCTACATACACTAAAGTAAAAGCTACTGATTCTGTCGAGAATTAGATTGAATAGGCTGATCAAAAATCAAGTTTTGGGTTGTGGATAGGGCCTCCTCACTCTTTCATAGAAAGATAGAAAGTGGGGCAGTAGGGTTTGGGTAAAAAATAAACATGGGTAAGGTAGGTATCCAATAAATATTTATCTATCCTAATTTTATGGTATATTCTTACGCCCTTTGCTTATAAAAACGGTAACAAACGGAAGAAAAAATCTCTCTATTCCCGCGTCTTCTATTTAGGACATCCCCCTACTCTTTTTTAGGGAAAGGGCTATGTATCAGATTTATACTTAATGCTCTCCAATTCTACCAGAAATCATATTTGTTAGGAGTAAATTCCTTTAACGGATTCATCCATAGTCTTAGGGCAGAATGGCCTTTTGACTCTGTACTCTTGATTCCACTATGATTATTGATCAATAGTAGAAGAATTCCTTCATAGAAATAGGAGACATAATTTACATGGATATAGTAAGTCTCGCTTGGGCTGCTTTAATGGTAGTCTTTACATTTTCTCTTTCGCTAGTAGTATGGGGGAGGAGTGGACTCTAGGGATACTACCAATTGATTGAGTAGTCGAATTGTAGTATCAACTCTTTTCTTTAATTGGTCGTTTTGTATTAATAAGTTTGCCAAACTTTTTTTTCTCTCTTTCTTTAGTTTTGTTTCATTCTTGTAAGAAACTCTTTTAAGAAAGTAAGAAAGAGTCGTTCTATTCTACTATGTTCTATTCCAGTATAATAGAAAGGGCCATTATAGTAATTCAGAATTTCTATTCTACTAGAAGTGGCGAGTAAAAAGAAAGTTCTATACATAAGAAAATTCAACTTTTTTACACGAAGCTATTCACAACATATCGCACATTTTCCATTTATACTATTTTCTTATTCTTAGAAAATTTTTTATGTTCTTTTTTTTTTTTGAAGGATCTCGATTGAAGCATCTCGCGCCATTTTTAAGCATGAAAGATTCGTAGGTTTTTTCCTTTTACTTTATTTTCTTTTACTATAGTCTATTCGCGTATTATTTTTCTCCCCCTCCATGGATTCTTTCAATGAAAAATTGTCTTCGATTTTTTTGATTTGGACTTGATTGCAATTAAGTGGATGCAGTGAAAAAAGCAGTTGAATTAGACTACTATTTCAATCTACTAATCGATTCTATGTAGATTCAAGATAATATAATAGAGAGAATCGAAAGTGTGGTAGAAAAAACTATATGGAGTTCTTTCTACCACACTTTATGATTCCAACCGCATCCTTTCATTTAAGACTTGGATTTTTATTTTCTTTAATCCCTTTTTCATTTCTTCAATGATTAATTGGAATTCCAATTAATCATTTTGGCTGGCTGTTTTTACATAAATAATAAGTAA
This sequence comes from Cenchrus americanus, assembly GCA_947561735.1. Taxonomy (NCBI): domain Eukaryota; kingdom Viridiplantae; phylum Streptophyta; class Magnoliopsida; order Poales; family Poaceae; genus Cenchrus; species Cenchrus americanus. The sequence continues at coordinate 21,127,116 of OX387241.1, read as the reverse complement.
AAAGGCAGTAGGAACTAGAATGAACAATGCAGTAGCAATAAATGCGAGAATATTGACTTCCATAACCTCTTTATTTTTTTTTCACAATAACTCGGGATGTAATCCCATAGAGAGGAAAAAGGGGTATCCTGTAAATTTAAGGGGAGGACTTGCATTCTGATAATACTGAATCAATTCAATATTACGAATATTGGATCTATCAAATCAATTCATGGTTGATAGTGGAATAATATAACATAGCATAGCATAGGAAGATCCCTTATCCATACTAAGACCAAAATCCATTTTTTGATTGGATTCGAAACTCCCTCTATTCCATTTTTCATTCTTTTCTACTTTTGCTTTTCTATATGTATAACCCAAAATCTTTCTTATCTTATCCAATTTCCTTTCCTTTTTCTTATAATTATACATACAATTATGTATGTATGTATTATATGACCCATAGAAAGTGGGTCACATAGACATCCAAATAAGCAGTAGAAGTAGAAATGAATAAGCAGTAGAAGTAGAAATGAGATGTAGAAAAGGGGATTTTAAATAAAAAGGATTCAATATTTCAATTTAGGAAAAAGAGCGTTTGCTTGGTTTTTATTTTATTAGGTTACTATCAATATCTACTTTTTGGGATCTAAAGATGAGAGCGGATCCATAAGGAGTCGGCAAATGGAGTGAGAATGAGGTAGATTCTTTCCAATTATTCATTGAACATACACAAACAAAGTTGGAACTAGAAAATAGAAGGGGTGTGGTTTAACCCCCAAAACCAAAAAGGAACTAATTATATGAAATTAATTATCTAACAATAAATGAATACGGTTTATGTATGGATTCCGGTAAAATACCGGTACTCCATTCCATAAGAGTCGAATAGTAAGTTAAGATGAGGACGGTATCATCATAAAAATAGAGTAATATCCTAAATTATACTAATCCACGTATGATAGCTTTTCCTTATTAACCAGAAGTAGTGAAAAAAAAAAAAATTCCTATACAGCTATCTTTTTACTGATAAATGCGAAATAAAAAAAGTGAAGTAAGGGTACCCCATAGATATTTGATGTTGCCCCCTGCCCCCCCCCTTTTTCATCAAAAATTTCCATTAAAAAAAGGAAAGATGAATTTGTCCATTCATTGAACCCTAGTTCGGGACTGACGGGGCTCGAACCCGCAGCTTCCGCCTTGACAGGGCGGTGCTCTGACCAATTGAACTACAATCCCTGCGGGTTGTATGGCATACCTATTCTTAAATAGAACCATAAGAAGATTCGATTCGTCTGTTGTGCTCTAAGAAATAGACGAATCATATACTACATACCCACATAGGATATGTGGGTATAGTGAGAGTGGCATAACTAGTATGTTGCGATTTTTTATCCCTAAAAATAAACGAGAATCCGCCTTTCCATAAGAAAAACCCTTTTCTTTATAAGATAAAGAATCAGAGAGATATGGATTAGAAAAAAATTTCCCCATTTCTCTTTATCCTTTATTTCTATGGATCAGACATTTTTTTTCTTCCATACAAAATAATGGATTTAGTTCATATTCACGAAGCCCCTAGATTTTTGGGCCGAGCTGGATTTGAACCAGCGTAGACATATCGTCAACGAATTTACAGTCCGTCCCCATTAACCGCTCGGGCATCGACCCAGGAAGAATTTTTTCTAGGCTTTTTGATAATCTATGATTAACCTCTTTTTATAATACTCCCTACCCCCAGGGGAAGTCGAATCCCCGCTGCCTCCTTGAAAGAGAGATGTCCTGAACCACTAGACGATAGGGGCATCACTAGACGATAGCGCCATATACAACCACTCGTCATTATACTATAATGATAGTATGAGCAGTTTTTTGGAATTGTCAATATACTCGAAGAGTATAACTAGATCAAAGGAAAGAGTCTTTATTACTTTTCCGTTATGCTTTCATAGGATTTTTTTTAGTTGAGGGTTAGGTTAATTCACGGATCATCCCCTACTTTTTAAGGTTAAGGAAATTAAAGGGTATAGAATAAGAATAGATTAATAAAAAGGAGTCTCGATTAGTTCAGTACAGGTATTGATTTGATTGCTCTAACAGGAAAAACAGTCCAATTTCATTTCTTTTTTGCAATTTTAACTCTGTGCTTCGTTTAGTGTTCAGACCAAAAATATCGGCATCTTGCACTAAACAAAGTCATAAAATTCACGAAAAATGGAGACATTAGAAAAAAAAAATGAATGGATTTTGTAGAAAAGTACTTTCTCGGATTCGAACCGATGACTTTCGTCTTGCCAAAGCAATACTCTACCACTAAGTGAAAAGCCCTTTATCGGATTTGAACCGATGACTTATGCCTTACCATGGCATTACTCTACCACTGAGTTAAAAGGGCTTTTTATTCAATAATTAGCTACTTTCGTTTACTATTATGGTATGGGTCTACTGCATAATGTACATAATATATGTATAGATAGAGATATATGTAGAGAATATATATCGAGATATAGAAGTGCTATCGAGATATAGAAGTTTATTTATGTCGAGGTTCAAAATCTTGATAAAATCAAGAAAAATAATAAAATATTTCATATTCTCTCTTACCACTTGCACAAAATAGAGGTATTTTATTATTATATAAATAAATACGTATAACGTATAATAAAATATGTCAACAGAGAGTTGACACACTCAAAAATTATTATATATCGGATTGAAGAAGGTGGATAAGTTCATAGGTATGTAAACACGATCTCGGGCAACTCACCAAAGCCCAGAGGTTCCATTTTCTTTTTTTTTTAAGAGGAGAACAAATATGTATCAATTGTTGAATCGGATACAATGTTGAATGGGATACAACAATGGGCCAAAAATGCCAAAGGGGCAATAAGAACTGCTGTTAAAAAAACGATAGATTTTGTTTTTTTTATCTTTAGGCTATTCACTTTTCACGTGCTCAGAATGTTCTGCAGAATTAGGGACTTTTTTCTTCTATTGGCCGATCTTATGATGAGAACTATCTCCATTTATGTTTTATTTCCCCTAATTCTAATTGGGTGGGGTATAAAGGAATTTGCGCTCTTCATATACCCCATATGGCTGGGTATTAATTTTCAGTGATATACTTCTTATCCGTTTTGGTGAGAGATTGAAACAATTTTTATTTTTAACAGGCATCTTTTGGAAAAACTTTCGAGTTCAAAACTTTTTAAGAAAAATTCAAAAGTTTTGGACGGATTTGTTGAAATTATTTTCAATAGGTACCCCTTGGAAATGGGGTCCTTGACTATTCTACAAGGATTCTAGTGGATTTGGAACAAACTATGTTGGAGTTAATTTTATTCTCAAAAATTGGCAGTCGAATTTATACTGCAGAGTAGAAAAATTCTACTACTGCCTGCCCAACAAAAAAGAAAAACCATATCCTACATACTTAACTCCTCCTGGTTCAGGGTTTGCCGTTCCCGAACACTAGAAAAAAGGAGGATTTAGGATTTCTGATCCTAGGGTGAAAAGGAAAGGAACAGATACCCAATATGATTCTTAGGAGGAACTTTTGGTAATGGTCTTGGTCCTCTATGCTCTTTTTTATGTGTTCTTAGTTCGATTCATCTTCTTTGATTCTTTTAAACAAGAAAAGAATTTAATAAACTAGAATTGAGTGCAAAAGAAGAGAGGAAATTTATAAATGGGGAGGATCCACTAACCAGAGACTTTCCGGATCCTCTTTATGAGGAGTTTGAGGAGTCCTCATCAGAGGACTCTGATGTAAATTTTCATCAGGTAAATCTGTCCATTCCTATCCGCTTTTCTTTTTATTACTCTTTGTTTGTTACTTCTCTCAAGTGATAGAGGAAGTCTATGATGAATTTTTTTATGATTCTTGTAGTCATAACCGTAGAATAGATTCTAATCGAAATGCATACATTTGGTTCATACACAATTGGCATGGTAAGAAGATATGTATTTTACAGATTGGAGAGGGGCTATCTAAATCCTAAAGTAAAGGCTCGCGATTGAAGTACCAACTGTCCCCTGCCATGAACTTTCTCCATTTGATTTGATAAGGTTGAATTAGCCTCCTTCTCGAATGGCTACCCTTGACAAAGGGTAGCATTGGTATCATAATCTACATGTAGCGGGTATAGTTTAGTGGTAAAAGTGTGATTCGTTCTATTAATAACTGAATTTGAAATGATATACTTAAGGCATCCTTAAGTTTTTTTATATTCATATTCCGATGAAAACTTTAGTTCTTATAAAGGGTTTAATCCTTTTCCTCTCAATAGCATATTGAGGAAGAATATACATTCTCGCGATTAGTATCCAAAGACTAATTAAATTTGCACTCAAAATACAAATTCGATTATGAGTACAGAGTCGCGAAGCATAATTTTGCATTTAAGTATTCCGATTGAATAAATATGAGTAAAGGATCTATGGATGAAGATACAAAAAAGTTTATTTCCAATCGTAACTAAATCTTCTTTTGTTTTGTTTAAAAAGGAAATGGAAGCCCAATAGCTAAAAAACGATGGTTTTGGTTTACTAGAACCGTGAGTATATTGTTTCAGCTCGGTGGAAACCCAACTCTTTTCCTCAGGATCTCTTAAATGAAATTAGGGAACGAAGTAAGTAGATTAGATAGAGAATATCTATCTCCTACTCTATAGGGATCATCTAGAAAGCAGAGAGCCTTGGTTCCATTCAGACAGAAAAGCTGACATAGATGTTAAGTGGTGAGAATATCCATAAAGGAGCCGAATGAAATCAAAATTTCATGTTCGGTTTTGAATTAGAGACGTTAAAAAAAAATCAACCAACGTCGACTATAACCCCTAGCCTTCCAAGCTAACGATGCGGGTTCGATTCCCGCTACCCGCTCCATTTTGTAGAAAAAGACTATTCTATTTGTTTGTTTAGACATGGTAGAGACTTGTATTCAACCTTTTTCGTCCACCTCTTTTCGGCCCTACAGAGCGGAGTAGAGCAGTTTGGTAGCTCACGAGGCTCATAACCTTGAGGTCACGGGTTCGATTCCCGTCTCCGCACTTAGCAGTCCGTATAAATGGACTATTTGTATAGATATGGTAGAGGGCTATATCCAACTCTTTTTTTTATTCAGCAGGCAGGCAGAAAAAAAAAAAATGAAAGAAAAGTATAGCCTATACCCTTTAAAATTGAAAACCGTTTGTCTCTTGTTTGTCTCGGTAGAATCCCCGGTTTAGGGAACTTTCTTGGAAAGTTGGATTTTCGCCCCCGAAGCACTCTTTTTTTTTTTTGAATCGGGTGCAAAGGAAGGATAAGATAGGAAGGGGTACAGTACTAGACTAACAACTACTTAATTTAATAGAAATTTAATAGAAGTAGTTAAGTAGTCAACTAGACTTAATTTTTTATCATAGTACCTTACTAAATACTAAATTAAGGTGGCGAGCGACGGGAATCGAACCCGTATCTTCTCCTTGGCAAGGAGATGTTTTACCACTGAACTACGCTCGCTACATTGAACTACGCCCGCTACGGCCTCTATTTTATAGGGTATATCCACCTGGGTCGACCGTCTATGTCTGGGTCGACCGTTTCATTTTCTATTAGAGTTTTCTTTTTATTAATTGTCTGTATTCTAATGGCAATAGAATTTCCTAATAATGAAGGAAAAGAGGAATAATTCGGAACGAAAATAGCATTTTAATGTGTATCAAAATCAGAATTTTTTCGAAAAAAGGGCCCTTCTTTTTATTTATTTTATATCGGGCTACTAAAATACTAAACAAATTCAAGAAATGAGAGAATTCAGAATAGCTACCAGAAAGACTAATCCAATCCATAATGATGTACCGGAAAATACAACGTTTTTATTATTTGACCAACCATCAGGAGAAGCAAATACAAGGGGTACACTAATTACTAAGACTGAGGAAGTCGCAATTAATGCAAAAACAGCTAATTGGAAAGCAATAGTCATATTTAAAATCCTCCAAACTACCTTCAAATAAAGTTGACTACATATTTCTATTTGATCCCTCACTTAATCAAAATTGTACGAAAATACAAGAAGTAGGAGGGGTTTAATCATGAATCCATGGATTCTTCTCTTTAAATTAAAACTTTTTCTTTACCGCTTTTATTTGGATATGGAGTTGAGGGAATTTAGCCTTTATTTCACAAACGGATATAGCGGATTCTGTATCCGTGTATACAGTATACAGAGATATATCGAAAGTGGACTTGCATCTGAGAGATGTTTATAGGAGTTTAGTAGATCATTTCATATAGCTATGTTCTATTTGTAGGAATAAAATAGGGATTGGGCTGTGGAGAGATGGCTGAGTGGTTGATAGCCCCGGTCTTGAAAACCGGTATAGTTTTAGGAACTATCGAGGGTTCGAATCCCTCTCTCTCCTTTTGTTTATTGAATACATTTGTTTCTTTCTATGTTTTTCTTTGTTCTGCCCGCTTATATCATTTTTTCATAAAAAAGCATGAACGGCTCGGCTAGATGAAATAACCGAGCCAGAACAGAAAAAAAAGTAGAACAGGTAGAAATAAAAAAATCTTAGTTAAGAGGGGTCATGTAAAGAACAGGTTCCAAATCACGATCAATTCCCTTTTCAAAGCCTGCTGCAGCAGCTCGGGCTCTCCCTGCATGCCACAAATGGCCCACAAAAAAGAAGAATCCTAGAACAAAATGGGAAGTCGCTAACCAACTTCTAGGAGAGACATAATTAACTGCATTGATCTCGGTAGCTACGCCACCCACGGAATTTAAAGAGCCTAAAGGAGCATGGGTCATATATTCTGCCGAACGTCGTTCTTGCCAAGGTTGGATGTCTTTTTTCAACCTACTCAAGTCCAAACCGTTGGGGCCCCTTAGAGGTTCTAACCACGGAGCACGAAGGTCCCAAAAACGCATAGTTTCCCCTCCAAAAATAACCTCTCCCGTTGGGGAACGCATTAGATATTTACCTAAACCCGTTGGTCCTTGGGCAGACCCTACATTAGCTCCAAGACGCTGGTCTCTAACTAGAAAAGTAAATGCTTGAGCTTGAGAAGCTTCTGGCCCAGTGGGTCCGTAAAACTCACTTGGATAAGCCGTATTATTGAACCAGACAAAACAACAAGCGATAAAACCAAAAACGGATAAAGCACCTAAACTATAAGACAAGTAAGCTTCGCCAGACCATACAAACGCACGGCGAGCCCATGCAAAGGGTTTAGTTAAGATATGCCAAATTCCTCCAAGTACACAAATGGAACCCAACCATACATGTCCCCCAATTATATCTTCTAAATCATCCACACTAACAATCCATCCTTCTCCCCCAAAAGGGGATTTTAGTAAATAACCAAATATAACACCGGGACTAAGGGTCAAATTGGTAATTTTTCTTACATCCCCCCCCCCCCCCGGGGGCCCAGGTATCATATACGCCGCCAAAATAAAGAGCCTTGAGTACTAGAAGAAAAGCACCTAGACCTAACAAAATTAAGTGAATACCCAAAATTGTAGTCATTTTATTTCTATCTTTCCATACATAACCAAAGAATGGAAAAGATTCTTCAAGAGTCTCGGGTCCCAGAAGCGCGTGATAAATGCCACCGAAGCCTAAGACTGCAGAGGAAATTATGTGAAGTACTCCAGATACAAAGTAAGGAAAAGTATCTAGAACTTCTCCCCCTGGCCCTACTCCCCAACCTAGAGTAGCTAAGTGCGGAAGTAAAATTAACCCTTGTTCATACATGGGCTTTTCTGGTACGAAATGTGCCACTTCAAATAGGTTCATTGCTCCGGCCCAGAATACGATTAATCCGGCATGGGCTACATGAGCTCCAAGTAGTTTACCGGATAAATTGATAAGTCTGGCATTCCCAGCCCACCAAGCAAAGCCGGTGGTTTCTTGGTCACGACCAGCTAAAACGAAAGTTCCATTAAAGAGCGTTTCCACGTGGTAGAACCTCCTCAGGGAATATAAGATTTTCATGAGGCTGATCCTGAGCTGCCATCCACGCACGAATACCCTCGTTTAAAAGAATATTTTTGGTGTAGAAAGTCTCAAATTCAGGATCTTCCGCTGCACGGATTTCCTGGGAAACGAAGTCATAGGCACGTAGGTTCAGAGCTAGGCCAACTACGCCAATAGCACTCATCCATAAACCGGTGACGGGTACAAATAGCATAAAGAAATGTAACCAACGTTTATTGGAAAAAGCAACACCAAAGATTTGGGACCAAAAGCGGTTAGCAGTGACCATTGAATAAGTTTCTTCAGCTTGAGTTGGGTTAAAAGCGCGGAAGGTATTTGCACCATCACCATCTTCGAATAGAGTGTTTTCTACGGTAGCCCCATGGATAGCGCATAGCAGAGCTGCGCCTAATACTCCGGCAACCCCCATCATATGAAATGGGTTCAACGTCCAATTATGAAATCCTTGGAAGAAAAGGATAAATCGAAATATAGCTGCTACGCCAAAACTCGGCGCAAAGAACCAACCAGATTGTCCCAGTGGATAAATAAGAAATACGGAAACAAAAACTGCGATTGGACCAGAGAATGAAATTGCATTATAAGGCCGCAATTGAACAGACCGAGCAAGTTCAAATTGACGTAACATGAAACCTATTAGTGCAAAAGCCCCATGGAGAGCGACAAAAGTCCACAGACCGCCTAATTGACACCAACGAGTAAAATCCCCCTGTGCTTCCGGGCCCCATAGTAGCAACAAAGAGTGTGCTAAACTATTGGCAGGAGTGGAAACCGCCGCGGTTAAGAAATTGCAACCTTCCAAATAGGAACTAGCCAATCCATGGGTATACCAAGAAGTTACAAAAGTAGTCCCTGTAAACCAACCCCCTAAAGCGAAATAAGCACAAGGAAAGAGCAACAGGCCGGACCATCCTACAAAAACGAAACGGTCCCTTCGTAACCAGTCGTCCATAATATCAAATAGATCATTTTCTTCTTTAGTAACTCTACCAAGGGCTATAGTCATAGTGATCCTCCTATTCAATTACTTCAACCATTTCCGAGCACCTCATATTACTTCCAGGGCATACGATAGTTTGATTATCTGTGGACGATTTCTTTCTCGTTCAATGCCCTTTTTCAATGGTCTCGAAGATAGAAATTTTGCATTTTTATCTATGGGGTCACAACCAAGGTCGTTGTAAATCCACGAATTTCATTCAATTTATTTTTCTTACACTATAGAAATTTCGCTCTCTATTGCATGGGTGGAAGAACAAAAATAGGATTCTGAAAAAAAGAAAGATATTGAAAAGAAAAATTGACTTTTGAAACCCTTTTTATGTGTAACGGAAAAGAGTTGCGATTTCTTCTTATTCCTATAGAACGTCTAGTAACAAGAATATGAAATCGTAAATAGCGAAAAATTCTTGCCTTGCGCGATCTAAGTCTAAGGAAATACAAAAAATCCGCTTATATACCAATTTCATCCACATCGAATTTATATATCAGAATAGCGGATGGAGGCATTATTCAAGGGGTCAGGTCTACTTACTTTATCTTTCTTTCCAATTTTATTGTAGGTTTGATAAGAACCTTTTTTGCTTTGTGGATAAAAAAAAAAGAGTTATAACCTGCTTGTTTTATTCTAATAAATCCTATATGGAACTGCCCGCTGAAGAGAAAATTTATCTGATTGTCTCTCATCTCAGCCCAGCCTATATCGAATTTTGGAAAGAAAAAACAAGAATTTTCTTCTTTTTTTTTATTAACATTAAGATTAAGAAAAAAGAATATAATTAAAATGGAATTGGCAATATAATTTTTATGCACTTTTGAAAAAGAAAGGATTTTTTGCAATCGTTATTTCTTGTCTCCGTCATATCACGAAAACCTTTCGATTTAGAACGAGGAGAGATGGCTGAGTGGACTAAAGCGGCGGATTGCTAATCCGTTGTACAATTTTTTTGTACCGAGGGTTCGAATCCCTCTCTTTCCGCCCCCTCGGATCATTTGGGACTTTCAAATTGTAAGGAATTCTGACCCCCGGATTTTCTCATCGATAAATGTACGAAATAAATCCAATTTGTAAGAAAAAATTCCCACAAATTTTGGATTTTTACTCTTCACGCCCAGGATTACGTCCTGGGTCATTAGATAAGAATCCAAAGATAAAGAGGGAAACAAAGAATATCACTACTGTATAAACAAAAAGTTTGAGAGTAAGCATTACATAATCTCCAAGATTTTTTTGTTAAGGAATAGATTACCCATTTTTCCTTACTACACAGATCCACTAGGATGGGTTTTGTTTATTTTGACACCTAAAAATGCAAAAATCAATTCTTAAAAAAAATGGCAAGAATTGCTTTATAATAAGCACTCTTATCAATATCAAAAATTAGTTTAGGTATTGTGTGGGTACCTAAAGGTACCTGCTCAACGTAGGCGCAGGGGGTAGAAAGGCGGATCCAAATTTATTGCTGCAGCTATACATTCAATGTATAAGAATTCTAATTTTAGAATCGAAGGTTCATAATATAAGACTTCTCGGCTCTTATCCATTTTTTTTTCATTTTTTTGGAATGAATACATCATTCAATTCAATTTGGCAGACAGAATAGTAAAGATTTCATCGAAAACTTACAGCGGCTTGCCAAACAAACGCTAATAGAAAAAAGAGTACAGGTATGACAGGCATAACATCCACGATGGGGTTGAAAATGGCATAAGCTTCGGGTAATTTGGCGAAGAAAAAGCTAGTCGGACAAAGAACAGAATTAAAACAGATACAGGTTAAACTAAGTATATTAGGCATAACAAGCATTTCGTTCTTGTAGAGTAGATAATTGGATTTTGATTGAGTTATTTTTCTAAGGGAAAAAAGCAAAAGAAAAGGTGGATTCCAAATCCTTTTTTCTTCGGACTTTCCCAAACACAAAATACCTCCTTGTATTCGCATTCTCAAATGAGAATGGAAGAAATTCGACTTTCATATAATATCTTAATAGAATTCCATGTAATGATCAATGCATTTTTTGGATTCTATATTATCCGCATGTCTAGAATCCTAGCAAGAAAATATCCCTCATTTTTTAGGTAATTGAAGTGGGATTGACGAATAATATATTAAAATTAAAATTAAAATAATAGTGTTTATTAGTGTTGCATAAAACGAAATGGGGCGTGGCCAAGTGGTAAGGCAGCGGGTTTTGGTCCCGTTACTCGGAGGTTCGAATCCTTCCGTCCCAGATTTTATCTGATGAAGCAAAAGATAGAATCGTATTGTGCCCTGTATGACACAAAAAAAAGTTTATTTTAGTTTCAGCACAGGCCTTAAAACTTTTGACCAAGATCGGCGCGAGAAAAAAGAAAAGGGTTTCCATTCTACGCATAGGGACTCCATTTTTCTATTTTAGGTATTATCTGATTTGCCAATATCCATTTCTAAATTAATGGAATGTGAGGATTAGAGATAAATTCATATATTCTGTTTACTCGACTTTCGAATTGATTGAAAAAAAAATCGTACTTTTCTTATTTTTTTTTCGTTCTTTCTTTTGTTATTCGAGTCGAAGAAGTGTGAGAATTTTATAACTATCCCAAAACTACCAATCTTTTCATTGGCATAGCTTATTTGGTTATATAACTATCCCAAAACTACCAATCTTTTCATTGGCATAGCTTATTTGGTTATATAACTATCCCAAAACTACCAATCTTTTCATTGGCATAGCTTATTTGGTTAATAGTTAATTGTTTTTGTTACAGAAAAATATATGAATTAATGAAATTAATTCAACTGGAGGTTGAGAGTTTATTTGTTGGGGAAGAGTCGATCCTTCTCATTTCAGGATTGATCATCTTGAGTTCTCTGTTGAGAATGGAAATTAAATAATAAATAAGTCTTAAGCAAACTATTTTATTCCTCTTTTTCGAACTATGTTTCATTCATATGATAGAATATGAATTTAAATAAATTGGATCTTTGCAGAGTGTTCCTCGATAAATACTTATTTCTTTTATCCATATTTCTCCATAGATAGCAAGTTTGAATTAGTATACAAAAGCAATGACTATTCATGATTCCTTCCATATTGGATCAATTCTCGATACCATTTTGCAATGAAATTAGAGGAATGTTATGGTAAAACTTCGTTTAAAACGATGTGGTAGAAAGCAACGTGCGACTTGAAGGACATGATCGACTGTGGATTTTTCTATCCATCATTTTCCATAGTAATGAAAATGTTCTTGGCTCGACATAGTCTGTTCTATTTGTCCCGAACCTAATTTGCGCTGGGTTGTTTGTAAGTAAATAGTACACGATGGAGCTCGAGAGGACAGAATTTCTTTTTTATCAAGGGAAAGAATCTAGGGTTAGTGAAAACTAATAAATTAGGCCAACTTTGTCAGTCTATCCTTAATATAGAAATAAAAAGGTGAAAATAAGAAAAAAGTCCAATTTTGGAAGATTGGAAAAACTTTTCGATTAAAAGTCTATCTGAATCAATCGTTCATATTTGATTTCTATAGAAGAGTGAAATGCTTTATCGAAGGAAATAAGAAAAAAGAAAGGGTATGTTGCTACTCTTTTGAAAGAAAAAAGAATAGGAATTTCCGAAGTAATGTCTAAACCCAAGGATTTCACAAATCAAAGATAAAAGATTCCAGAACAAGTAAACACGATTTTCAACCGTCTCAACAATAGAATTAGATCAGAATAAGGAATAAAAGTAAATTTGTTCGAGATGAGATAAAGAAAAGAGTTTAGAGACGACTCAAAAAATTTCGAAGGGTTTTTCTTTTGAAGTCTGTCAGTCAAAATTAGCCAACTTGAGTCATGAGTATAAATGAAATTTGTTTTTTCTTTTCTTTAAGGAAATTAATGCAAGTCATAATCGAATTTCTATCTACTTATATTATAGTATTATAGACAGAAATTAGAATCATTTTCTCGAGCCGTATGAGGAGAAAACCTCCTATACGTTTCTAGGGGAGGGGTTGTTTATCTACATCTATCCCAATAAGCTATCTATCGAATCGTTGCAATTGATGTTCGATCTCGAAGAGAAGGAAGAGATCTTCAAAAAGTGGGTTTTTATGATCCAATAAAGAATCAAACTTGTTTAAATGTTCCAGCTATTCTCTATTTTCTTGAAACGGGTGCTCAACCCACAAGAACAGTTTATGATATTTTAAGGAAAGCAGAATTCTTTAAAGATAAAGAACGAACTTTGAGTTACTAAATGAATAAAAAAGTAGGAGGGGGTCGCTAGTACCTCTTAATTATTTAGACACAGCCTCTTTCTTAGTCCTATTTTTTCGTTGCATTTATGTCGTGCCAATCCAACAAAAGTCCTTATTTTATTTCCTTTTTGTATCTAATTGCATTGTATTTCCATTGACAAAGGTCTATTAAAAAAATAGAATTTGTAGATAGCTGGGTCTCTTTATCGTCATTCCATATTAGGTATTTCTGTCTACACTTCGTTCAAATGAGGGGGTTGCCCCCCTTGCATGTACTCTCTATAGAAGATTTATTTATTTAAAGAAATCAAAATTGCTAAAAAAATGACAATTTTGCCATTGTGATTGGGGCCGCTCCTTTTTTACCCTTAGTGAAATTGAACGGGATCAGTTCATTTTGGTATTTGCGTGTTTTTAATGTTAATGGGTGATAAAATCTTTCTTTTGATGTCTTGCTAATTCAATGTTTTGACAGAAGCGTCCGGTGTAATTCCATCGATTTTTAGATTTCGATCGTGTCTAAGAGATCCTATTTTATCTGGGTTGCTAACTCAATGGTAGAGTACTCGGCTTTTAAGTGCGACTATGATCTTTTACACATTTGGATGAAGCAACAAATTCGTCCAGACTCTTGGTAGAGTCTAGAAGACCACGACTGATCCTCAAAGGTAATGAATGGAAAAAATAGCATGTCGTAATAAAATTAATTTCTTTTTTTTGAATAAAAAAATTTCGATTTTCTGGGTCTAGTGAATAAATGGATAGAGCCTGGCTCTAATTCTGATAAAATAAAAAGCAACGAGCTTAACTCCTTAATTGGAAGGATTCCCCAATCTAATTAGACGTTAAAAATATATTAGTGCCTGATGCGGGGAAAGGTTAGGTTTTCCTATGAGTGGACCCTTTACTTTATTTTTTTTAGAAATCCTAATTATTCTTGATTATGGATTGAAAAGGGATGTTATGAATTGAATGTGTAAAAGAAACAGTATATTGATAAAGAGACTGTATTCCAAAGTCAAAAGAGCGATTGGCCCGCAAAAATAAAAGATTTGTTCTTATTTGTTTTGTAATTTAGAACAAACATAAACTAATTGGATAGAAAAGGAGCGGAAAAAGATCTATGGATTAGATTTCTTTTCTTTCCAGGGTTTGTATTATGCAACACCTTGTTCTGACCATATTGCACTATGTATCATATCATCATTTGATAAACCGAGAAATGCTTTTTTTCTCTGATTCAAGTAGAAATACAAATGGAAAAATTCGAGGGGTATTCAGAAAAACGGAAATCTCGTCAACAATACTTCGTCTATCCCCTTCTCTTTCAGGAATATATTTATGCATTTGCCCATGATTATGGGTTAAATGGTGCCGAACCTGTGGAAATTTTTGGTTGTAATAACAATAAATTTAGTTCACTACTTGTGAAACGTTTAATTATTCGAATGTATCAGCAGAATTTTGGGATGAATTCGTTTAATCAACCTAACCAAGATCGATTGTTGGATCACAGCAATTATTTTTATTCTGAGTTTTATTCTCAGATTCTATCTGAGGGGTTTGCGATCGTTGTAGAAACCCCACTTTCGCTAGGGCAACTATCTAGTACGGAAGAAATACTAAAGTTTCAAAATTTACAATCTATTCATTCAATATTTCCCTTTTTAGAAGACAAATTTTTGCATTTACATTATCTATCACATATAGAAATACCCTATCCTATCCATTTAGAAATCCTGGTTCAACTCCTTGAATACCGGATTCAAGATGTTCCATCTTTGCATTTATTGCGATTCTTTCTCAACTATTATTCGAATTGGAATAGTCTTATTACTTCAATGAAATCTATTTTTCTTTTTTCAAAAGAAAATAAAAGACTATTTCGATTCCTATATAACTCTTATGTATCAGAATATGAATTTTTCTTGTTGTTTCTTCGTAAACAATCTTCTTGCTTACGATTAACATCTTCTGGAACCTTTCTGGAACGAATCCACTTTTCTAGGAAGATGGAACATTTTTGGGTAATGTACCCAGAGTTTTTTCGGAAAACCATATGGTTCTTTATGGATCCTCTTATGCATTATGTTCGATATCAAGGAAAGGCAATTCTTGCATCAAAAGGAACTCTTCTTTTGAAGAAGAAATGGAAATCTTACCTTATCAATTTCTCGCAATATTTTATCTCTTTTTGGACTCAACCACAAAGGATCCGCCTAAACCAATTAACAAACTCTTGCTTCGATTTCCTGGGGTACCTTTCAAGTGTACCAATAAATACTTTGTTAGTAAGGAATCAAATGCTGGAAAATTCTTTTCTAATAGATACTCAAATGAAAAAATTCGATACCACAGTCCCTGCTACTCCCCTCGTTGGATCCTTATCAAAAGCTCAATTTTGTACTGGATCAGGGCATCCTATTAGTAAACCTGTTTGGACCGATTTATCAGATTGGGATATTCTTGATCGTTTTGGTCAGATATGTAGAAATCTTTTTCATTATCATAGTGGATCTTCGAAAAAACAGACTTTGTATCGAGTAAAATATATACTTCGACTTTCATGTGCTAGAACTTTAGCTCGTAAACATAAAAGTACGGTACGAACTTTTATGCAACGATTGGGTTCGGTATTTTTAGAAGAATTTTTTACGGAAGAAGAGCAAGTTTTTTGTTTGATGTTCACCAAAACAACTCACTTTTCTTTCAATGGATCACACAGTGAGCGTATTTGGTATTTGGATATTATCCGTATCAATGACCTGGTGAATCCTCTTACTCTTAATTAATCATTAGACAAAACTAATAAACTAGAAAAGATTGATATCAAGATAAAACTTGCGCATTTTCCATTCTGAAATGTTCTATAGTAGGTGAATCAATTTACTAATTAACTAAGAAAATTAGTGGCCTTCCTCTTCGGAATAGAAATTGGCTATTTCTACATAGGGAAAGTCGTGTGCAATGAAAAATGCAAGCACGATTTGGGGAGGGGTTTTTTTGTAACAAGGAAGAATTATCTACTCCATCCGACTAGTTCCGGGTTCGAGTCCCGGGCAACCCATATGCAAAATAGAAAAGAGCAATCTGAGTTTTGAATTTTTACTCACTTCATTTCCCAAATTTTTGGATTTGGGAAATGAAGTTATATGGAAATCCAATCGTTGGGGCTGGCTTGGTTGACATTGGTATATAGACTATGTTATACTGTTAAATAACAAGCCTTCTATTATCTATATTCTTTCTAGTTAATACGTGCGCTTGGGAGTCCTTGCAATTTGAATAAACCAAGATCTTACCATGACTGCAATTTTAGAGAGACGCGAAAGTACAAGCCTGTGGGGTCGCTTCTGCAACTGGATAACTAGCACCGAAAACCGTCTTTACATCGGGTGGTTCGGTGTTTTGATGATCCCTACCTTATTGACCGCAACTTCCGTATTTATTATCGCCTTCATCGCTGCTCCTCCAGTAGATATTGATGGTATTCGTGAGCCTGTTTCTGGTTCTTTACTTTATGGAAACAATATTATTTCTGGTGCTATTATTCCTACTTCTGCGGCGATCGGATTGCATTTTTACCCAATTTGGGAAGCTGCATCTGTTGATGAATGGTTATACAATGGTGGTCCTTATGAGCTAATTGTTCTACACTTCTTACTTGGTGTAGCTTGTTATATGGGTCGTGAGTGGGAACTTAGTTTCCGTCTGGGTATGCGCCCTTGGATTGCTGTTGCATATTCAGCTCCTGTTGCAGCTGCTACTGCTGTTTTCTTGATTTATCCTATTGGTCAAGGAAGTTTCTCTGATGGTATGCCTTTAGGAATATCTGGTACTTTCAACTTTATGATTGTATTCCAGGCAGAACACAACATCCTTATGCATCCATTTCACATGTTAGGTGTAGCTGGTGTATTCGGCGGTTCCCTATTCAGTGCTATGCATGGTTCCTTGGTAACCTCTAGTTTGATCAGGGAAACCACTGAAAATGAGTCTGCTAATGAAGGTTACAAATTTGGTCAAGAAGAAGAGACTTATAACATTGTGGCTGCTCATGGTTATTTTGGTCGATTAATCTTCCAATATGCTAGTTTCAACAACTCTCGTTCTTTACACTTCTTCTTGGCTGCTTGGCCTGTCGTAGGGATCTGGTTCACTGCTTTAGGTATTAGTACTATGGCATTTAACCTAAATGGATTCAATTTCAACCAATCCGTAGTTGATAGTCAAGGTCGCGTTATTAATACTTGGGCTGATATCATCAACCGTGCTAATCTTGGTATGGAAGTAATGCACGAACGTAATGCTCATAACTTCCCTCTAGATCTAGCTGCTCTTGAAGTTCCATCTCTTAATGGATAAGGTTTTTCTACTAAACATATAGGAATTTTGGAAGGAAGGAAAGCCAGAAATACCCAATATCTTGTTCCAACAAGATATTGGGTATTTCTTTGTTTATTCTGAATCTTTCTATTCTGAATTCAGTTAACGACGAGATTTAGTATCCTTTCTTGCACTTTCATAACTCGTGAAATGCCGAGTAGGCACGAATTCCCCCAATTTGCGACCTACCATAGGATTTGTTATGTAAATAGGTATATGTTCCTTTCCATTATGAATCGCGATTGTATGGCCAACCATTGCGGGTAGAATGCTAGATGCCCGGGACCACGTTACTATAATTTCTTTCTCCTCCTTCATATTAACCTTTTCGATTTTTGCCAATAAATGACGAGCTACAAAAGGATTCGTTTTTTTTCGTGTCACAGCTAATTACTCCTTTTTTCATTTTAAAGAGTGGCATCCTATGTCCACTATCTCGATCGAGGTATGGAGGTCAGAATAAATAGAATAATGATGAATGGAAAAAAGAGAAAATCCTTTAGCTGGATAAGGGGCGGATGTAGCCAAGTGGATCAAGGCAGTGGATTGTGAATCCACCATGCGCGGGTTCAATTCCCGTCGTTCGCCCATCGCATTATTGCAAATTCCAAAAATGCAATTTTCCATATTCCTAGTTACGTATTTACTTACGGCGACGAAGAATAAAACTATCACTATATTTTTTCCTTTTCCTAGTTCTTCTTCCAAGCGCAGGATAACCCCAAGGGGTTGTGGGTTTTTTTCTACCAATGGGGGCTTTCCCTTCACCGCCCCCATGGGGGTGGTCCACAGGGTTCATAACTACCCCTCTTACTACGGGGCGTTTACCTAGCCAACACTTAGATCCGGCTCTACCCAAACTTTTTTGGTTCACCCCAACATTACCCACTTGTCCGACTGTTGCTAAGCAGTTTTGGGATACCAAACGGACCTCCCCAGATGGTAATCTTAAAGTGGCCAATTTACCCTCTTTTGCAATCAGTTTCGCTACAGCACCTGCTGCTCTAGCTAATTGCCCACCCCTTCCACGTGTGATTTCTATGTTATGTATGGCCGTGCCTAAGGGCATATCGGTTGAAGTAGATTCTTCTTTTTTCTCAAAAACCCCTTCCCAAACTGTACAAGCTTCTTCCAAAGCATACGGCTTTCTAGATGTATATGACGATCTCTAGACAGATGGATCTTATATGAATCGTATGATGAAGTACCACATGAGTGGATATATAGAAAAGGAATCAAAATCTGCCGAATCGCTCATGTTATGATCTTCTACATCCTAGGTCTCCACGTTCCGTCATCTGGCTTATGTTCTTCATGTAGCATTCAGATCGAATGACTCTATGAAATTACGTCGATACTTCCACATATTATGGGTAACGTAGGAGACATCCCTATTTTCACCCGGGGGTCTTAATTACCACTGCTTAGCTTTCAATTCGCCTCTGACCATCAAATTAAATGTGAATAACCCGTCCTCCTCTCTTTGAAACAAGGGGCGCTTCCGGTTCTGTGCGTGCTTCAAACAATTTTGTCTTCTCCATATTACCATATCTCTAGAGTCAATAATTTTCTATGAGGAACTACTGAACTCAATCACTTGCTGCCGTTACTCAACAGTTTTCTGTTGAGGTCTATCCCGTGGAGGTAGTCAAATTGGATCAGTGATCGATTTCTAGGTTTCGTCGTAAACCTAATTGGTTACTTCCAATTACGTAAATCAATAGTTCAAACCGCACTCAAAGGTAGGGCATTTCCCATTGATATAGGAACTTTTGTACCAGAAACAATAGTATCTCCAATTATAGCCCCTCTGGGATGTAAAATATATCTCTTCTCACCATCCCCATAGTGTATGAGACAAATGTATGCATTTCGATTAGGGTCGTATTCTATGGTTACGATTCTACCAGATATGTCTTTTTGATTCCGTCGAAAATCGATTTTACGGTATAGGCGCTTATGACCTCCCCCTCTATGCCTTGCGGTAATGATTCCTCTGGCATTACGACCTTTACCACAACGGTGCCGTCCATGGATCAATTTATTTCGTGGATTGGATTTCACTTGCCTGTCTACGGTTCCCTTGCGTGTGCTCGGGATAGGTGTTTTGTATAAATGTTTCGCCGTATTATTAAGTATTCTCCTTTAGTTCGTTTCTCTATCTAGAAGTGGAATAGAATAACCCGGTTGAAGGGTAATGATCATACGTCTGTAATGCATTGTATGTCCCAGAATAGGTCCCATTCTTCTACCCTTTCCGGGTAGTCGATGGCTATTCACAGCTACTACCTTAACACCAAAGAAGGGGTCGGCCCAATTGTTTTTTTTTTTTTTTTTTTTATCCCGTTTGGATTTTGGATTTTTTTTTTTTTTTTCCCAAAAAAAGGGATGTTTTTTTTTTTTATATTTTTTTTTTTTTTCCTTCATTCAATCACCTTTTCCTCCCTATGCTCTGAGTTCCAGTATCGATAAGAATTCGAGTTCTTATTGTTCTTATGTTATGGTATGAATATACCATACCAATTCGTTATGTATGGATGATGGATGAGATTCCATAGATAGAGAGCCAGTTCCAATAGACTTATGGAACGTTCCCGTTCGCGTGCATCCAGCAGGAATTGAACCCGCAAATTTACCAATTATGAGTTGGGCGCTTTAACCATTCAGCCATGGATGCTTAACAGGGATCATCGTACATCGTAAATAACCAATTTTCATATAGAAAGACATATCATAGAAAAATGAGAAAATATTCGGAGATGGCAAATATTCGGAGATGACTATGAAAACACCTCTCTGGATCCTCGAATTGAAAGAGAGATTGAGAGGGATCAAGAATCCTAATTCTCGCTATTTGGAATGGATCCAATTCTATTGAGTCTGACCCATAGTGATCATTTCTCTTTAGCAAAGAATGTCCTCCCTTTCTAGTGCTTCCGCGTGTGCTTTGAGGAATCGTTCCTAAGGCTAGAGGTTGATCCATAACCTCGTGGTCTTGGCGATTGGTGCGTGATTCGATCCATCGCTAGTGTGTGGCCGCCGGATTTGAGTAGGACATAGGCCGGGTTCTTTGGGAAGAATTTTCACCGCTCCTATTCACTCCCCCCTCTCTAGTCGCCATCGATCCTTCAAAGCCTTCAATTGAGAAGTACGACGATCGCTCCGACCCGAGTATATGGCTCAAGATGTACAGTATAGCTGCACGTGCCTCGGGGGGCAATGAAGACCATATGGCAGGATACTTTCCTCTCGTGATGGGCAAGGCACCACTCCTGTGGCTCGACAATCTCCCGGCAGAATGCATCACCTCCTGGGCGACTTTGTCCCGCCTATTCACGACCAACTACCAGGCGACCTACAATCGCCCTGGCAATACTCATCACCTCACTAGAGTATGGATGAGAAGAGATGAAACTCTCCGCGAGTACACCAATCGCTACTTTGACAACCGCAACACCCTCGCAGGTGTCAAAGACGACGACGTCATTGCATACTACAAAAAGGGAATCAATAATATAAAGTTGTTCGAGAAGATCCACGAAGCCGACGCCAAAACCATTGGTGACCTCATGGCCTACGTCGACAAACTGGTTGACACTCAAGATGCAGTAATGCATGACTTCAACGGACAAGACCACGACGGCGGAGGCACCAGGTCGCGCAAGCGATCCGGTGAAGCCTACATAATAGATGTGCCAAGACCTTCCACCTTCCTTGAAGGTGACTTCAATATGGTCATGGACGACCAGTGCCAGTTCCATCGCGACACCAAGCATACCATGAGGGAGTGCGAGCAGCTAAAGCATGCGCTCGGGGTACCATCCTCCTCCAAGAAGACCAGGAGCAACAGCAATGACGACCGCAATGGTGGTCAACACTTCGAGAATCGCAACCGTCGACCTGATCGACGAGATTACCGCGATCGTAGACCCTATCCTCGCAATGATGATAGGGATCGACATGATTATCGCCGCGACTACCACCGCGATGACAGACGAGACGACTACCGTCGTGACGACCGCACTGATAAGCACGATAGAAGTGATCATCGTGATGATCGCCACGACGATCGTCACAACGACCGGCGCGACGATCGACGTCGTCAGGACGACCACAACCGCCAAGACAACAACCGCAAGGAGCGAACACCTCCACCACCACCCAAAGGGGGCAACCCCAATGGTGCATTCCAGAAGGCCAACCACGAGATTAACTTCATCGTTGGTGGTCGCCAAGCGATCAAAACCAACCAGCAAACTCGATCGAACGCCAGGGAGATCAGGCACGTCAACACTGAAAATCCACGACCTTTGCGGTGGTCCGAATTCCCAATCACTTTCTCTAGGAAAGATCATTGGGTTCACATTCCCGACCCCGGAACCTATCCGCTGGTCGTCAAGCCCATATTTAATGGGGCCTGGTTGCCTAAGACCCTCATCGACAGAGGCAGCAACCTAAACATCATCTTCACGGAGACGCTACGCAAGATGGAGTTCGACTTCTCCAAAATGACCACTTGTGATGAACCCTTCTACGGGGTCGTGCCTGACAAGGCTGCATACCCCATAGGTCACGTATGCCTACCGGTCACCTTCGGCACAGAGGAGAAATTCAGAACGGAGTACCTGACGTTTGAAGTCGCGGACTTCCACTCTTCATACCACGCCATTTTCGGACGACCTATGCTTGCCAAGTTCATGTCTATACCACATCACACCTACCTCATCATGAAGATGCCAGCGCCAAATGGAATCCTTTCCGTCCTCGGGGACATCATGGTCTCCTATAACTGTGAAAGCGCTACCGTCGAACTCTCCAAAGATTCAGCAATCAAAGATGCAGCAACGGTCATGGTCGCTCAGGCAGCCAAAATCGACCAAACTACTCTTCAAGTACCGGAGCAGAAACATACAAGCACAGCCTTGGACCCAAGTCCAGCCGTCAAGAAGGTTTGCCTCGGCCTGCCCGACGCATCCAAAGAAGTCGTCATCGGGGCCGACCTCGACCCCAAATAGGAACTCGCGCTCACCAGCTTCCTCACGGACAACACCGACATCTTCGCATGGAGTCCGTCCGACATGCCCGGAGTGCCTAGGGAACTGGCTGAGCACGGACTCGAAGTCAACAAGACTGCTCGACCTATCAAGCAAAAGCTCTGGCGATTTGCAAAAGATAGAAAACAATCTATAGAAGTAGAAGTCTGTAAGCTCTTAGCTGCAGGTTTTATTAGAGAATGTCAACACCCGGTTTGCCTCACAAACCCGGTTCTTGTACCAAAGAAGACTGGTGGATTAAGAATGTGTATCGATTACACCGATCTTAACAAGCACTGCCCAAAGGATCCGTTCCCTCTACCTCGTATCGACCAGGTCGTGGACTCCACGGCCGGCAGCGTCCTACTCTGCTTCCTCGACTGCTACTCAGGATATCATCAGATAGCCCTGCATCTCGACGACGAAGACAAGACAACATTCATAACGCCCCATGGCATCTAATGCTATAAGGTCATGACCTTCGGCCTGAAAAACACCGGAGCAACTTACCAAAAAACAATCCAAAAGTGCTTGAAGACCCAAATTGGGAAGAATGTCGAAGCCTATGTGGACGATGTGGTCGTCAAGACTACAGAGGAAGACAAGCTCATCGCCGACCTAACAGAAACCTTTGCCAATCTACGAGAGTTCCAATGGAAGCTCAACCCAACAAAATGTGTCTTCGGTGTCCCTTCCGGATTGCTCCTGGGCTTCATGGTTGGGCACCGAGGCATCGAAGCCAATATAGTGAAGATCAATGCTATACGCAAGATGGACAAACCGTCCAACAAAAAAGACGTCATGAAGCTCACCGGAATGATGGCGGCTCTAGGTCGTTTCATCAGCAAGCTCGGTGAAAAGGACTTCCTTTCTTCAAGCTACTAAAGAAGGCTGACAAATTCGTATGGGACGACGAAGCCCAGAAAGCGTTCGAGGCTCTCAAAGAGTCCTTGACAACACCACCAGTTATGACACCTTCAATACCCGGGGAAACACTCTTACTCTACATCTCTGCCACCACTAATGTGGCCAGCACGGTTCTTGTCGCTGAGAGAGAAGGAAAAGGGCAGGCCTATCCTGTTCAATAACCTATATATTACGTGAGCGAGGTTCTGGCCGACGCTAAAACACTTTACACACAACCTCAAAAGCTGCTCTATGCGCTCCTGATCACGTCGAGAAAGCTTCGACACTACTTCCAAACTCACAAGATCCTGGTCCCATCTTCGTTCCCCTTGGGAGAGATCATCCGCAACTGTGACGCCAACGGCCGCATTATCAAGTGGTCAGTCGAGCTTGGAGAGTTCGAGATCGAGTTTTGTCCTAGACAAGCGATCAAGTCACAGATCCTCGCAGACTTTGTGTCTGAATGGACAGAGATCCAGATGCCCCCTCCCAAGGAGCGGCCTGAACACTGGATCATGTACTTCGACGGTGCGCTCAACCTCGAAGGAGCAGGCGCAGGCGTGCTACTCATCTCTCCCCAGGGAGAACAACTCAAGTACGTCCTGTAGATACATTACAAGTGTTGGCGCAAAATCTGCACCTCACGCCAAGCACACAGCAAGCCGAAAAAGCTGGCTTCACACGCGAAGAGATCACAACACGTGCCAGTCAATTTTTCCTGAAAATTAACAAAAGACAAAGTAGTTAAATTCCAAAGCTTGGAACTTGCCGGGTGGTACCAGACAGTTCCATATTTACGGCTAGAAAGCCAAGTGAGATGACATATAGCTATAGAGAGCTATCTGCCAACAAACTAGAAACCATTCAGGAACTTCAATGCGCAAAAAGTAACATAGCCGAATGGATGATGTAAGCATGACGATAGATCGGTCTTTATTTGGATAAAGATGTACGTGCGCAAGGCTATGACCGATCCTCGCGGTGAATAACATTAAACAATAAATGAAGTAAAGCACGATCATAAATATGTAATAAACAAGCATGCATAGGTCCAAAGCACTAGTATACCGCATGTCTAGGTACTTTAAAACCCGTCAAGTATGATATCAAACAAATCTATCCACCGCATGATACAACTTGTTTGAAATCAAACCACCGTCCACAAATAGATCTATCCACCGCATGATACAATCTAAGTATGGAAGGCTAAAAGCATACAAAATTTAAAGCATAACTTATGAGCACGTTCTACTCGTGAAAGCATAACCGAATACGGCTGAACAGCCGAATCGGGGTCCATGAAGGAACAAACATTACCAAAGCAGATAAATCTATCAGATTGAATCAGAAATCTAATCCACCGGATGATTAGCTCCAAAACAACCCAAAAACCTACATCTACCGCATGATACCCAGCTCTTTCAAGATTTATACAAGATCTGGTAAGCTTGGACCCGCAACACGTAACAACCTAGATCGATTCGGTTTCGGCTATTAAGGAACATGTGATCCACGTGCTATTAAAGCTGTGGGTACGAACTTGAATCGCATAAGAATCATCCAAAGGACAAAACCGATCCAAACCAATCTAGATTGGGCAAAAAGGTGTTACATGAATTTAAACATAAAGTAAAACTCAAAGCAACACGGGGTAACTTAATGAATCTATTGAATCTTGCCAAAAACTCAATAGAGCCGATAACTAGCTTCAAGCTAGATCTTAGCCTACCGCATGGCTCATGATCTAACAAGAAACCCTCTTGAACCAAGCTTGAATCTACCGCATGACACTAAGCATGGTAACAAGACTACTTGCATCAGATCTAAATCCACCGCATGATACTAGACATGATACAAGGTTGTCGGTACTCACGGAGGTCGACAGATCGATGAACCCTCTCGAAGAACTCGACGACACGACAAAGAACTCAAGGGTTTGGCGTAAAGCCGGTTTGTATTGGGAATGTTTCGAATATCTGTTACATACATTCAGGGTCCATATTTATACCCTGTCAAGCATGACCTCGAATGGATTTGATACCTAATTTATCTCTAAGCGCGATTGCTTATCCATCCATTCACCCCTTCCGCTCGGGCCACGTCATCACGCAATCCCACAAAATCAGCGCAACAGTCTCCTTGCCGAATGGAAGTAAATTGCCGACCGCGGGCTCCTTTGCCGAATCCATCTGAAGAAACCTTCCTTCCTCCGGGCGGATTTTTTCACCTAGTTGGACCCACCAATCAGACTCCTTACCTTACCAAATTTTGGTGTTAACATATGCCCCTTCAATTACGGGATAAAAGTGATTTTATTCCGGAATTGACTCCAGCCATCAAACTGAATCTGTTCAACACCTATTCTCTCTCTTCGCAATCCGCCGGAATCTTCGTCTAGATCCAAACCCTAGATCACCTTTTCCTGAGCTCAATTCCTCAATGGCAGGTCAAAATCAAGCTGCTCAGGTAAATTCCTGCCCCATAAGCTTTATTCGGCACTTAACTTTTTGATTTTTACCTGAGATTTCTTCTCCGCCTTCTCTCAGCAGGAGCTTTCCACTAAGCTTCTGATTCGCACTGAGGCCAATTCGACGTCCTACTTCCTTGGTCCTGTGGGAATTCCTGATCCTCGCGAATTCATCGCTGCCGAATCCCAAAGAATCCCCTTCAAAGCGGCTTTAACTAAGCCTCCCTTGTGGCAGGACGCTTTCAAGAACTGGCCTTTGCCCCCTATTGCGGGCTGGAGGAATTGGTATAAGAGGATCCTTGCAGACAACAGTGCTAAGACCCAACTTTAGGACACCCTCCGAATTGCTCAATGCCTGGAGCTTTCTTTGGCCGAGACCCCCAAGAATGAAGACCTTCTGATAGCAGCCTGCCATTTTTGGTCAAATGGTGTCAATGCCTTCCTTTTTGGTCACGGCCCAATGTCCCCCACTCTGGCCGATGTTTACATGATTACCGGCCTTGATATTTCAGGATCCGTGTCTCCCTGGGACTACAAAGGTTCCACAAGACAAACGGGAGTGAAGCCAGGGAGTGGATATAAAAATTATATTCAGAACCACATGAAAGATGGCCCTCTTGGTGAAGTTGAATATAGGGCCTTCTTGAATATGTGGCTGTGCAGGTTCATCTTCTGTGGTAAAGCCAATGAGCCTACTCTGAATCATATTGTAATGGCTACACAATTGGCTGGCGGTAAGCGCATTCCCCTTGGAAAATACCTCCTGGGCAGTGTATACCACATGCTTCATCAAACTGTCACCCAAATGTACACTAGCCAGAAGATAGCATGTGTCAATGGCCCCTGGTGGTTCGTACAGATGTGGCTGCAACTGCACATGCACCAGATCATTGGTATTGACCTCAACACCCGGTTTTTTTCCTTCATCCAGCTATCATGAAGGGGAAGCTCAGGTTACCAGAGGATGTCAGACCTATGGAGAAGCTGCTTCAATTGTTCCCATCAATCAGAATGTCAGCCAGCTCTTTGAGCCCTTCTTCAAAGGCTTTCCCAACCCTCTCTGGCTTCCTTACTTGGACAATGATAATTTAACTCTCCCTTGTGAGTTTTCCTTTGAATCTGGACGCCAAGATGGAAGGTTTCTGGAAATCCTCAATATCATCATCCATCCATGCCTTGTAATACTCAAAGCAGTCCTCCAATATCGTCGGCTAAGAACATCCAGCTTGCCTGATAACCCATTTCATACAGTAGGCCGATTGATGAGCCCCACATATCCCATCATGCACCTCGCTCATCATTCTTTTTGCTTCTTCTGGACCCAGGCATCGCAGCAATACCCCATCTAATGATTTGTAAAATAGACTATCATCCAGAAGAACAAATTTTATGGCTTTGTACCTGATCTTCCTAGAGACTTTTCGGGATGGATCCTTCAATTAGTCAACGATCTCTTTTCTCCAATCATCTTCTGCAAGATCCATTCCCAGCGCGCATATCTCTGCGGCAAACGCTTCTTGATTTTCTTTATAACCGGAAGCGCTTTGAGCCAACCTGTTTGCTTCTTCATTGTGTTCTCTAAGAATATGCTGTAGAATTACCAACTGAAAACTCTTCAAGATTTCCCTGCATTCTTCATAGTAACTTCTCAGCGCGTCACTTTTACATTCGTATTGGCCGTTCAATTGCTTTATAACCAACTCTGAATCTCCATAAACCTCAACCGAAACGGCCCCGGCTTCTCTCAAATATTGAAGCCCCCGAAGCAATGCCTCGTACTCAGCCTGATTGTTTGTAACAGTGGGCTGGATAGGGATAGCGAACTCAAACATCTCACCCCTGGGTGAAATTAATAAAATCCCTACTCCTCCACCTTTACCACATGATGATCCATCAAAAAACAAAGCCCAGGGAGTAATTTCAAGCAAATCAATTGATGGATCACGATGTTCAGTTATAAAATCGGCAATGATCTGACCTTTTATAGCTTTTGCCGATTCGAACTTCAATTCAAACTCCGATAAAGCCAAGATCCACTTGACAATCCTGCCATTCAAAATTGGCATAGATAACATATGTTTTATTACATCAAACTTGGAGTATACAATGCATTCGACATTCAACAAGTAGTGCCGAAATTTTGTACACGAGTAGTACACACATAGGCACAGTTTCTCTACAGCCGAATACCTGGTCTCAGGATCAAGTAATTTTCGGCTAAGATACGCTACTACCCGCTCCTTTCCTTCGAACTCTTGAATAAGGGCCGATCCAATGGTTTGGGTATCGGCCGCCACGTACAACTTGAAAGGCTTATCCAACTGCGGAGGGACCTGTACTGGTGGTTCCTTCATATATAGCTTGATCTCGTCAAAAGCCTTCTGTTGTTCGTCGCCCCATATGAATTTCTGATCTTTCTTAAGCTTCAGCAATGGAGAAAATGGCAAAACCTTTTGTGACAGATTTGAGATGAATCTCCTTACAAAATTGATCTTGCCGAGTAGTGATTGCAATTCCTTGAGATTAGTTGGAGGGACAACTTCATCAATAGCCTTCATGCTTTTCTTGCCAACTTCAATTCCCCCTTCGTGTACCAAGAATCCCAGGAATTCTCCAGCTGATACCCCAAAAGCGCATTTGTTTGGATTCATCTTCAAACCATGCTTCCGGGTGCATTCCAAGGTTTTCTTCACGTTCTCCAAATGTGAGTCATGATTCAAGGACTTGATCACGACATCATCAATGTAAATTTCAACAACTTTGTCGATCAACTCGTGAAAGATGTAATTCATGGCTCGCTGATAGGTTGCACCGGCATTCTTCAACCCAAATGTCATGACGATCCATTCAAACAGGCCTATGTGACCAGGACACCTGAAGGCTGTCTTTGATATATCTTCTATTGCCATAAAAATCTGATTGTATCCCGCATTACCATCCATGAACTGATAACTTTGTGTCCAGCAGCGGCATCAACCAACAAATCGGCAACAGGCATGGGGTAACCATCCATAGAAGTAGCCCTGTTTAAATCCCTGAAATATATGTAGACCCTCATCTTTCCATTCTTCTTGTAGACAGGGACAATATTAGAGATCCACTCCGCATATCTGCATGGTCGAACGAAGTTTGCATCAAGCAATCTTTCAACTTCTTTCTTCACATCGGCCAATACTTCATCTTTGTAGATTTTCCGGGGAGGTTGCTTGTATGGCTTAAAACCAGATTTGATTGGCAACCGATGCTCAACAATGGAACGGTCCAATCCAGGCATCTCCGAATAATCCCAAGCGAAGCAATCTTTATATTCCTTAAGCAACTTGATCAATTCCTCCCTGAAGTCTGATTGCAAGTTTGCGCTGATGAATGTCGGCCTTGGTTTATCACCGTCTCCAATATCAACTTCTTCTAATTTGTCGGCCGACATGAATCCTCGCCCCAACTTGCCATCAGTTCCGTCCACGGGGTTATCCATTAAAAATTGCTATAAGAGCCGACTGCTTGAATCGGCTGTTGATCGCTGCTGACAGGCTCAACAGGACCTTCTCCCCAGTCTTTCCCTGAGAAACAATCAATACCCTGATATTCCCAGAAAGCTGGTTCCACATTTGCAACGCTCACGGAGTCATCTGCTTGGACCACCTCAATATCGTCATCTACCCATTGGATGAGCTGCTGATGCATGGTAGATGGGACACAGCAGTTGGCGTGAATCCAGTCCCGCCCAAGCAGTAGGCTGTAGGCTCCTTTACCTTCGATGACAAAGAAGGTTGTGAGCAGTGTTTTGGACCCGATCATCAGATCCACGTGGACGCACCCCTTGGTATCTGAAGGATTCCCAGCGAAATCGTTCAGAATTATGCTTGTAGGTGTCAAGTCGCCAGGGCCCATGCCAAGTTTCCTGAAAGTGGTGTATGGCATCACGTTGACTGCCGCTCCACCGTCGACAAACATCTTGGTCAATGGCTTGCCATTGACGTATCCTTTCAAGTACAGCGGCCTCATGTGTCGATTCCTGGCCGGTTTATCGAAGGTGGCTTGCTTGGCTAGCACCAGCTGTGCCATTAGTCCCCCAAGCTGTTCATCATCGTTGACTTCCAGGGACGTTTCTTCCTGCACAACCTGGTTAGCAGGAGCCATAAACTCATTCGGCAGAAAATATACCATACATGCCGGAGCCGAACGGTTTGATCCTTCAGGTTTGTCCTTTGGGCGCCACACCTGTCTCGTTTGGATCCCCGCCTGCCTCAGTTCGCGGTTCCTCAAGCGCTGAACCCTCCTTTTTGACTCTTTCTTAAACCAGGTGGGCACCATTGCCCCTTTTGCCAGACGTACTTGTCCTCATCTTCTTCCTGATCAGCCCATCTCAAATCAGCTTGCCTCTTCCTGGGGTAATCAATGATTTCAATTTTTTGACGCCGATCGTCAATGGGATGTATCCTTCCAATTCTCTCATGGACGGATCGGCGATTGGCAGTTTCCTGCCTATACTCCAAATATCTGTCGCTGCATTCAGGACAGTTTCTCAGCGTAGGAAGCTTCAATCCTTCGTTCCAGCAGTGCCTGAAAAAGGCGCACCCCCAATGCGCGCGCTCCTGCTCGCGCGTGTATTTCTCCAGATCTCTCCTGCGCGCTTCTTCTTCGGCCCTGCGTCTCTCCTCCTCGTGCTTTCATTTCTGGTAGCGTTCTTTCTCCAGCTGGCGTTGCCACTTGTTGAGGATGATGCGCGTAGTCACCCTGGGTTTGGCCTTGAACGACTCCCCGATCTCGACATGGCTCTTGAGAACGCGAGGGGCTTCTCCATGAACCTGCTCCAAGGTCACTTGGCGTTCTGGGTCTACCGCTCCATCTTGCCTTGCCCTAGCTGAAGTCAAGACCTTAACCATGCCCTTTTCCTCGTCAGTCACCATGTTGACAGAGAAGCTTATCATGTTCTGGGGAAAAGGGTGGTCGTCCAGTTTCATCTTGTTGTCGAACTTGAGATGACCCTCCTGGATAGCCTTCTGGATCCTCATCCTGAAGACCCTGCAATCGTTGATGGAGTGAGAATTTCTGTCATGGAAGCCGCAGTAACGTTTGTCTTTTACTCCATCAGGCCAAAGCATAGAATGCCCCTCAGGCAATTTGATTCGGCCTTCCTTCACCAGGAATTCAAACAGCTTATCAGCTT
Organism: Cenchrus americanus; assembly: GCA_947561735.1. Lineage (NCBI taxonomy): Eukaryota > Viridiplantae > Streptophyta > Magnoliopsida > Poales > Poaceae > Cenchrus > Cenchrus americanus. The sequence continues at coordinate 21,095,955 of OX387241.1, read as the reverse complement.
TAGTGACGTCGAAGTCGTATGTGCCCTTGGTCTGCTTGATCCAGCGCTGATTCATGGTCAACAGTTCCTTCCCCCACATGATCTCAGCAGCAGCCACTTCTTGATCGTCGTCAGAATCCTCCATTTGATCGGCCTTCTCCAGGAACTGATTGTAGATATCAGCTACATCGTGCTGTTTGCCGAACCTGGTGTCCTTCTTAAAACCATAGGCCTGGTTGCTCATCAACGACAGCTTTTGGGATAGTTGACCCAGGTTATCGAACTCCATACCGAACAGCTTTTCTCGTACAGCCGGCAGCATCCCTGCAACGACCATGTCGGCCAACTGATCATCTAGCAGATTTAACAAAAAACACATGCCCTTGATTTCCCTGAACCTCCTGAGGAACTCCAAGGGCGTCTCACTGTGTCTCTGCTTCAGAGTGGCGAGGTCAATGAGCTTCTTTTCCGTGGAGCCGCTGAAGTAGTGGACGTGGAATTTTCGTTCCAGCTCCCTCCATGTGCTAACTGATTGGGGAGGCAAAGATGAGAACCACTGGAACGCTGAGCCCGTCAGTGACATGGGGAAGTACCTGACCCTGAACGCCTCTTCAGATGAGGCCTCTCCGAGCTGCATCAGATAGCGGGTGATGTGCTCCACCGTGCTCGTGTCATCCTGCCCGGAAAACTTTGTAAATTCCGTCGGAGGTTTTACTCTTGGCGGCAGGATCACATTGTAATACCATTCCGGGAATGGAGGCATGTAGGTAGGTCCCTGCATTTTAGGTTTGAGGCCGAATTGATTCTGCATCAAGTCGGCCATCTTCTGAACCAGGATATCGTCCTCCTGTACGCCTGTAGCTGGGCCGTAGCTCGGATTCGGGAGAGCATCGATGGCACCATAGTTCATCACCTCGTGGTAGCCTCCACCGTACAAATTCTTCTGCATTCTGTTGCTAGCTGGGGCAATCCTGTAGCCGGAAGCAAGTGGAACTCCAGACGAGCCGAATGCCAACTCCCCATACGTGGGCTGATATGGGTTCGGCCGTTGCATCGGTTGACCTGTGCTGCCCTGTGGAGGTGGCTGGACTGGCTGCCCTCCTACGACTGCGCAGAGGGGGGTTGAGCGGTTGACCTCCAGCGCCTTGTGGAGGAGGCTGAACGGCCTGGCTTCCAACGCTCTGCGGAGGAGGCTGGGCTGGCTGGCTTCGCAATGGCGGCTGAGAACTGGACTCTCCAATCTCCACGCTGCCTCCCTGAAGGGGTGCTCGATTAAATACTTGCTCCATGCCCGGGCCGAAGACAGCCACCATCATCTGCTTGAACGCAACCAGGAAAGCTCTATGATGCCTGCCTAGCACGTCATTCGCGGCGTCTCGAAACGCTTGCATGCATTCCTCCTTCTCCTGGAGAGTTGTGGCGTCACTCTCTCCTGGCAATAGGACCCTGGGCATCTCATTTTTGAGGTATGGGATGCCACTCCTGTTCTTTTTAAATGACAGCAAGCACTTTTGTTGGAACTGATCCGTAGCATCTTTTAGCTGTTGCAACTGTTCCGGAGAGAGATCCTCGATGTTGACATCCATAATGTCACTGATGTCAGGCATCTTGATTTTCGGCTATTGGTCCCACTGGGCGTGCCAAAAAGTGTGTTGGCGCAAAATCTGCACCTCACGCCAAGCACACAGCAAGCCGAAAAAGCTGGCTTCACACGCGAAGAGATCACAAGACGTGCCAGTCATTTTTTCCTGAAAATTAACGAAAGACAAAGTAGTTAAATTCCAAAGCTTGGAACTTGCCGAGTGGTACCAAACAGTTCCATATTTACGGCTAGAAAGCCAAGTGAGATGACATATAGCTATAGAGAGCTATCTGCCAACAAACTAGAAACCATTGAGAACTTCAATGCGCAAAAAGTAACATAGCCGAATGGATGATGTAAGCATGATGATAGATCAGTCTTTATTTGGATAAAGATGTACGTGCGCAAGGCTATGACCGATCCTCGCGGTGAATAACATTAAACAATAAATGAAGTAAAGCACGATCATAAATATGTAATAAACAAGCATGCATAGGTCCAAAGCACTAGTCTACCGCATGTCTAGGTACTTTAAAACCCGTCAAGTATGATATCAGACAAATCTATCCACCACATGATACAACTTGTTTGAAATCAAACCACCGTCTACAAATAGATCTATCCACCGCATGATACAATCTAAGTATGGAAGGCTAAAAGCATACAAAATTTAAAGCATAACTTATGAGCACGTTCTACTCGTGAAAGCATAACCGAATACGGCTGAACAGCCGAATCAGGGTCCATGAAGAAGGAACAAACATTACCAAAGCAGATAAATCTATCAGATTGAATCAGAAATCTAATCCACCGGATGATTAGCTCCAAAACAACCCAAAAACCTGCATCTACCGCATGATACCCAGCTCTTTCAAGATTTATACAAGATCTGGTAAGCTTGGACCCGCAACACGTAACAACCTAGATCGATTCGGTTTCGGCTATTAAGGAACATGTGATCCACGTGCTATTAAAGGTGTGGGTATGAACTTGAATCGCATAAGGATCATCCAAAGGACAAAACCGATCCAAACCAATCTAGATTGGGCAAAAAGGTGTTACATGAATTTAAACATAAAGTAAAACTCAAAGCAACACGGGGTAACTTAATGAATCTATTGAATCTTGCCAAAAACTCAATAGAGCCGATAACTAGCTTCAAGCTAGATCTTAGCCTACCGCATGGCTCATGATCTAACAAGAAACCCTCTTGAACCAAGCTTGAATCTACCGCATGACACTAAGCATGGTAACAAGACTACTTGCATCAGATCTAAATCCACCGCATGATACTAGACATGATACAAGGTTGCCGGTACTCACGGAGGTCGACGGATCGATGAACCCTCTCGAAGAACTTGACGACACGACAAAGGACTCAAGGGTTTGGCGTAAAGCCGGTTTGTATTGAGAATGTTTCGAATATCTGTTACATACATTCAAGGTCCATACTTATACCCTGTCAAGCATGACCTCGATTGGATTTGATACCTAATTTATCTCTAAGCGCGATTGCTTATCCATCCATTCACCCCTTCCGCTCGGGCCACGTCATCACGCAATCCCACAAAATCAGCGCAACAGTCTCCTTGCCGAACGGAAGTAAATTGCCGACCACAGGCTCCTTTGCCGAATCCATCTGAAGAAACCTTCCTTCCTCTGGGCGGATTTTTTCACCGAGTTGGATCCACCAATCAGACTCCTTACCTTACCAAATTTTGGTGTTAACAACAAGGCCTCTAACAACGGAGAAGAATACGAAGCCCTAATCCACAGCCTCCGTATAGCAGTGTCCCTTGGCATCAAGCGACTACTAGCTTTTGGCGATTCCAAGGTCGTCATCAAGCAAGTCAATAAAGAGTGGGATTGTGTCAAGGACACGATGGATGCTTACTGCGCTGAAATTCGTAAACTCGAAGGCCACTTTGAGGGGATCGAATTCCAGCACGTCCCACACAACAACAACGTCGCCGCCGACGTACTTTCCAAACTAGGCTCTCATCGAGCTCTAGTCCCAGCAGGCGTATTCGTCCAAGACCTACGCAAGCCTTCAATCAAGCTCTTGGATCCTAACGATCCTGAGCCACCTACAAACAACCAAAATCCAGCACCTCCTCGCGACGTGCTCATGGCTGAAAAAGAGGACGATTGGCACAAGCCCTTCATAGACTTCATTCTCAACCAACTTGTTCCCAATGACAAAGCGGAGCGAGAACGCATCACGCGGCGAAGCACTAACTACGTCGTGATTGGTTCTGACCTATACAAGAAAGCTGCCTCCACTGGCATCTTAATGAAGTGCATCCTACGATCGGAGGGTCTACAACTCTTAGCCGAAATACACAGCGGTGAGTGTGGCTGCCACGCGGCATCCACGAACTTGGTCAGAAAAGCATACCGATCTGGATTCTATTGGCCCACAGGCGTAACTGACGCCAAAGACCTCGTCAAGAGATGCAAAGGATGTCGGTTCTTTGCCAAACAACAGCACCTGCCAGCTCAGGCTCTGCGCACTATCCCTCCATCTTGTCCCTTCGCTATGTGGGGTCTCGACGCAGTAGGTCCATTTCGTACTGCTCCAGGCGGCTACAAACATATCCTAGTCGTTGTAGACAAATTCACTAAGTGGATTGAGGTCCGACCTGTTGCGAAAGTAACATCGGAAGAAGCAGTTAAATTCATCGGAGACATAAAACACCGCTTCAGTGTGCCTAACAGGATCTTCACCGACCTAGGTACAGCGTTCACCGGCTCGGTCTTCTGGGACTTCTGCCACGATAACCTCATTGACGTCTACTAGTCCTCGGTCGCCCACCCACGGTGTAACGGCCAGGTCGAAAGAGTCAACGGCATGGTGCTCCAAGCACTCAAGGACCGTATCTACGACGACGCCTCCAACTACGCCACTAGATGGCTAGCTGAGCTGCCTCACGTAATCTGGGGTCTCAGGACTCAAGTCAGCTCTGCGACAGGCTTTTCGCTCTTCTTTCTGGTCTACGGATCAGAAGCCATACTTCCTACCGACGTCACCTTTGGAGCTCCGCGAATTCAATTCTATGAGGAGAGAGAAGCCGAGCAAACACGTCACATCGACCTCGACAGTCTCGAAGAACAAAGACTAACCTCTGTCATGAGACAAGCCCGTCATGACCAGCAGTTACGTCGTTACCACGATCGCAATGTTAAGGAAACCTCCTTCAACATTGGCGACCTCGTCCTTCGACGCATCCAAAAGACTGACGGCATGCACAAGCTCTCTGCCCCTTGGGAGGGGCCCTTCATCGTCACGGAAGTAATCAGACTGTCAACATATTGACTTCAGTGGGGTGATGGGCAAGGAGTACCCAACCCCTGGAACGTGGAGCATCTACGACGATTCTATCCGTAGATTAGTTTCTTTTCAAGCTATGTATTTTCCTATTCCTCTTTTTCAGATTAAATAAAAAGTATTTCAAGCAGTCCTCTGCTATGAGTCGAGCACTACCTCCTCCTTCCTCATACCATAACCCCCCCCCCCCTCGACATGCTCGGGGGCTTGGCTAAAGCCAACATCTGGGTCGCAAGACCTGGGGGTCCTAACTCCCCTCCGTCCCTTTCCCTCGACGTGCTCGGGGGCTTGGCTAAAGCCAATCTAAAAGGTCGTACGACCTAAGGACATCAGCCTTAACGAGTACGAAGCCTCCTGCTGCCACAAGTATGCTTGATCAGAAAGGTCGCCAGACCTGAGCCCCGGGCTCCCCACTCGCGCGCCGATCTCTCGTAAGCCTCCACGCTGAGCTGTAGAGGTCGGTAAGCCAGCCTCTTCGTGAGTAGTGGTTAGCGAGTCAAGAATGCAATACGTCGTCATCTACAAGACCAACCAAACTCGTGCAGGCAAAAGGCAAGTACTTCGTTATAGGTTGCTTCAAAGTTTTTACAAGACATGAGAGGAGGGGGAGGTACAGCTCCTAGCAACTACTGGTTGCCGCCGTCGCCACCTTCACCACCGGCCCCGCCATCGCCTTCAAAGTCGATGCTCTCTGTCACCTTGGTGGCGGCTTCATCAACTTCGCGCTCCAGGGCGTGAAGATCCTTCGCGGTGTCAGCACCGCCCTTAATCTTGGTCATGTCAACCTCAGGATAGTGGGACTTGACTCTCACCAATGCATCGGTCGCGGTGCCAAGCCAGTCGCCCTCAGCAAAGTCCACGATGGACTGATGTTGATCCCCTTCCTCCGGAACAGGTATGCAAGACATTGCATAATTGGCAGCACCCTTGAGGTCGTTCAGCTCCACCTCATACCCTGCAGTGGTGATTTGGTCACTCTGCAATGACTTCAAAACAATCTCAAACTCCCCGACGAGCTACAGTCTCATAAGCCAGCTTTTGAGATACGGCGTACTCACTCTCAATGGCCTCCTTCATCACCCGTTTGAGTTCCAGGCCTCCAGCCTCGATCTCCCGGACCTTGCCCTCCAGGCCATGAATCTTGCTCCTGGAGGTCGCCAGAGCATTCTTGAGCTCTTCTTCGCGGTTACGGAAATCTGCAAACACAACAGTTAGCCGACAGCTAATGACCTTCTGTTCAAAACGGGGCAAAGACTAAAACTCACCAGTAGCCGCAGCGTTAAACTGCGCAGTGGCCTCCACGGCCTTGCGCCTTTCCTCAGCGAGCTTGTCCTCGAGCCTCTTCTTGTCGGCGGCTGCCGCCTCACGAACCTCCCTGAGCTCTCGCTCAAGGTCTTGGTAATACGTTGTTCTCTCTCCTCGGCATGCCGCAGCTGGTTGGCCCGGCCCTTGGCCCTCTCCGCTAGCGACTATTACAAAATCACAAGGTCGTCAGCGATGCTTCAAAAGCAAAATAATCAAGCGGTGATAATACATCACAGGCAACTCACAATGAGTGCGTGGTTGATGGTGAGGATGTTGGACTGAAAAGCCCGCATGTCCTCGTTGTCCTCGAACCAATCATCTTGCCAAGGGGTGTGATCCCAATTAATTGATCCACGAGGCAACCTCAGACTTCAAGTTGAAGATGGATGTACCTGCGCGCCGGACACTCCTGGACCTCCCGGCGCCAGGTCGATTTGAGGCTGGTCCGCGACCACGTCCTCAGCCCCACCAGGAACTGTCCTGATGGGGTCAATGTCTACGATTGTTGGGGAGATCGTCGCCCCGACGTCCCCAGCTGAGGTCCCGACACCCTCAGCAGCGCGCGAGGGAGAACCCGCCCTCGTGTCGGCCACGGGAGGCGAGACCACCACGCCCTCCACAACTTCTTGTGTTGGGGTAGCAGTGTGCGCATCATCTGCAAGCACCTCCCCCACGACCTGTGGCTCAGGCGACCTCGTGCGAGAGGGAGACGATGGGGTAACCGGCACCCCTTGTGGCCTCGCCACCGGCCTACATGAAAAATACGTCGTCAAAACAGAAGTCGGGCAAAAAAGTATAAATCAGCCCTCAAGTTTGTACCTCGTAATGGCCGGAAGCCGAGTCTTTGGCCAAAAACACCCGAGGCTTAATAGCCGCAAGAATCTTCGCCCGCGCCGCCGCAGCACTGCGCTGCGCCTCTAAACCACGTCGGAGAGCCTCCTCCGACGTCTTCTGCACCAGCTCTCGCTGCCTCTTGGCAGCAGGACTCTCTGGCCTCTCCGCTGCCAGGTCTTCAGGGACCGGCGGCTCTTCAACGGCCACATCCTTCTCCTTCTCCTTCTCCTCCTCCTCATCTTCCAACCCGACCTCCCGCAAGCGAGGCGTCGGAATCATTGGAGTCGCGACGGTCGGAGGGGATACAGCCCTCTTCCTCTTTTTCTTCTTCTCTGCGGCTTCAATGCAGAGATCGCAATGGCAACGGCCGAAGCAGACTTCTTCGCCGCCGCAGACCTGGTCCTGGGCCGGGATTTTGCGGCGCCGACAACTGGGTCCACCCCAGCCTCCGTGTCAGTGTTTTCGTCGGCCTCCACCGATGAGACAGATTCATAATTCTCCAGCAGACGACCTGCTGGAGGTTGGTACTTGTCCGACCTCAGCTTCCTCCGATGTATCTCCCCCTCAGGGAGAGGCACCGGGCACCACATCTGGAGCTCGCGCATCTACAAAACAAGACGGCATACATGTTATACGACCTAAGTATGTCAAGAAAGCAAAATACAACGACCTAAAGACAGATCACAGGATCTTACCGGGTTAGCCGGCCTCTTCAACGAGTGTGCCCTTGGGCACTTCTTCAAGCCGCTATCTCCTCTTTGGAGACCTTGCGGTTCACCTCGCGTGTGGGGTCTGATTGCCCACAGTATTCATATGCCGGTTGGACTCGATCCTTGATCGGCTGGATCATCCGCCGGCAAAACGACCTCGCCACCACCGCTCCTGTCACTCCTCGGTTCTTCACGTCACTGAATAGCTCCAGGACCCCCTTCAAGTCATCAAGTTTGCGGGTGGAGAGTCCTAGATCCCACTCGCTAATCTTCACTGGCTTATGTCCAGTTTGCCGCGAAAGACCTGGAATCTGATCCGCAATATAGAACCACTCCGACCTCCACCCGGCGGTGTTGTCGGGGAGGTCGGTGTCTATCCATTCTACCTTGAGGCCCGACCTCAAATTAAACATCATAGCCCCAACTGGCCCCGACCTCTTGCCAGTGCTCTTGACACAGAAAAAGTACCTCCACAGCGTGAAGTGAGGCGGTATCCCCAGATACGCCTCACAAAAATGGATGAAAGTAGATACTACAGTGATGGAGTTAGGGACGAGGTGTACCAGCTCCAGCCTGTAGTAATACATAAGGCCACGGAAGAAATCGCTCGCTGGGAGGTTGAAGCCACGCTCGAAGAAGGAAGCAAAGACAACCTGCTTGACGTCCTCGCTCGGGAACTCTTCCCCAGCGGCAGCCCTCCACTCCACCTCCGTCTTCGGCCGAAGAAGCCCCCGGTCCACCAGCGCCTGCATCTTGGCCTCGGTCATCGTCGACCAGACCCACGCCGCCTGCTGGTCCGGGATGCAAGCCGCCTCCGCCGCCATCTCACTACTAGGGTTTGCGGTGGATCTAATGTGGCAGAAGGTCTTGACGCGCATGCGCTGGAGGAGCACGGCGCGGAGCGGCAGCGCAAGTACGAGCCTAGCCGGAGGAGGAAGATGGGCGCGTGGGCGCGGTAGCACGGCGGTCGCAAGGTCGTTGTAGCACAAGAGAGAGAGAGAGAGAACGATGGGAGCGAAAGCGACGGGAATGAGATGAAAAAGATGAGGGGAATGGGGTCAACCCCACCCCGGCTCACTCTATTTATAGAGGGGTCCACCAAATCTATCCGTTGCGGCTCCTTGCTCCGTACAACACACCCCAACGGATCTATCCCGAGAAGTTCGCGAGAAGATCGAGGCGAATTTTTCGCCAACAGACCAATTTTTCAGCCAAACAGGAAGATAACATCAGGTCATCCTGATGGCAAACACGATTTGCAAGCCCCCACATCATATAAAAGCAGGTCTTTGGCAAATCACTTTTGCTAAATCGACCAAGTACATGACAGAAGAGAGCGAACATTACATGGACCGTTTGATGATACAAATCGTCTACGACCTTATTGGATCCAGAATCCAAGGGGGTGTATCGACCTACAGCCTTATCGGATCCAGAACCCGAGGGTACACGCCACCTATGACCTTACTGGATCAAGGATCCGAAGGTACACAAGTCGCTTGCGACCTCATTGGGTCCAGAACCCGGCACACAAGATAAATATACTACAAGGCCTGAGCTACTTAGAGCGGTCACTACGACCTACTCTGCCGAAGTAGAGCACGTCACGAGACTTCTCCTAGGATCAGGACCTTGATGGCGGCCTTGCGGGAGACTACTCCAGGACAGCACGCAATCTAAGGCATGCTCGGCTCCAACTACGGGAATGGAGACACGAGCTTGCTCTTCGGTGCGGAAAACCAAGCCCCGGTGAGCTCCCGGTGCTCACCAGAGACGTCCCAATATAGCTCCAGCTCGACCAGCATCACCTCCAAACTCTGCCTGGTACCACGGAGAGGCAGGGCCCAGCAGATAGAGATGTTGCCTACACTTCGCGAGAATTCTCCTAGCTCTAAGCATCTACAAATACAAGAACTTGCAATCTGATGGACGAACACATGCCCATGGCGTGGTGGAAATACTACTCGACAGCTTCATAGCTCAACAATGCTCGGTGCTTGCCTCCTTCAGTTTCACGGTGCTATTTATAGCCGGAGCCGCGCCTTGGGCAGCTGGCGGAGTGATGGCACTGTCACCACGTGATGCAGAGACCTGTAGCCTGTGCACGATTAAAGGCGATGACATAACTTTTCTGACTCATGACGTCTTTGTCGTTTGCGCATCAATGATGCCTGAGCCCCACTGCAGAGGTCACATGGCTACAGTAACCTCCCCGATCAGTGGGCAGTTTGTCGTTTTCTGGGTGGCAAGAGCATCTCCGACCAATGTTGACCCGTGACCCTGCAGCCTACGCTACAAGACAAAAACTGACCCCATGTCAGAGGGCTCCGCGCCTAACTTAGCCCTCCTTCAACGAAGACTTCACGACCTTCTTCTACGACCTGATGTCTATTATTTGCACCCGCTAGGCTCTGCGTCCTAGTGCACCCGCTATGGCTCTGCACGTAAACGGACCTGTTCCAATCAGCTTATATTTCTGTTTCCTGAGCAGAATGGTCGTAGGTTCGATTGAAGACCTTCCGGGGTAGGCGTGCCTCGCTGCTCTGCCAGATCATTCTGGGCGCCTGGAAAATCAGCAATACCATGGAGATGAGAAGTACTAAGGAGATCTACAATTTTCGTCAGGCCTCCGTGGTCGGTGTGCCTATTGCTGCTAAGGTCGACAATACCTTAGTGCCACGGCTCCGCTGGGTGGCCAGCAGCTATGTTGGTCGTCTGGACACCAAAACGACCTCCTTGAGGTCGGCGTGCCTTAAATACCTAGGTCTTGCAATACCGCGGTATGTTTACGGCTCTTCCAACCTAGTTGGGCGCCCCAGATGCATGACCTTCTGAGGTCGGTGTGCTATCGTAGCCCTGCCAGCCTGCTCTGGACACCAAGGAGTTTTATGTCGGGAACGAAGGCCTCCCTGTGGGGTGCGCGCCTGATGGCCCTGCCAAGTATCTCCGGTGCTTGGGCGCTGTAGACTTGAGACCTTCCTGAGGTCGGCATGCCTCGAGTGGCTCTGCCGGACTCTTTGTAGCTATGCAAGATATCTGGGTGTCTCTACACTCCATACGTTCAATATCAACGGATTTTTGGCTTCATCGTTGACCAAACCCAGACATCGCAACCTTAGCTACAACGCGATCAACGACTTCTTTATGCGACACACCTTTCAAGATCCTACTGGGTATCCTCGGATACTGGGTATAGTTGATTTAAGGCCTCTATGAGGTCGGCACTCCTACAAGGCCTCCTTGAGGTCGGCCCTGCCAGACTCCTTGCAGCTATGCTAGGAGATCTGGGTGTCTCTACACTTTGTTCGATCAAAGACCATGACTTGGTTTTTCTTCTCTTTTTTGGAGCATCAAATCAGCCATGCTGTCTGCTTCAATGCTCGGGGACTACTCTTCGAGTGCGTCTTTGACGCCCTCTTGTTCTTTTCGTCGTACCGACCTGATTGGGAAACCCGTTCCTCATCACATCGTTACTCGACCTACTTTTTTCTCTTCTTCTTTTTTGGACCATCATGCCGGCCATCCTGCCTGCCATGATGCTCGGATACTACTCATGAGTGCATCTTCGATGCCCTCTGAATTTTTTCATCGTCGTTTCGATCTATTGGAAGCTTGCTTCCTATAGGTCGTCACTCGACCTTCCTTCGTTTGGCAAGAGACTACAAACAGGTCGGCTGCCAAGCTGATTTGTTTTTTTTCTTTTTTGACCGACGTGCATGCTATTCGACCTGTCGATAGCTCTATGACTTCGTCATGACCTTTCTAACGTCGCTGCGCCTACACCTCTCTCGGGGGCTTGTGAGACATGGGTACCCCTGGGTCCCCACCGACCAGGCTCATGGCCGTCCCCGACAAGTAGGTCCGGCCTACTAGAAGACCCGCCGACCTGTCAATGGGCCCAACCGACCTAGTTGGCGGCCCGCACGACCTCCTGAAGACCTTCTAGAAGATTCCCTAGACGACCTGATCCGCTACGACCTCAAGACTTGGCGTACAAGACAAAGACAAGACCTCGATGGACTTCGCATAAAGCAGATCGACGGGGTATGCAAGATGTGTAACGTAGACTTAGGTCTCCTGGTCGTATCCAACCAGGAGTCTGGGAACCGACCTCATCCGCTAGACAATATAAGGCGGACGAGGCGATCGCTCATGTAACCTCAATCACGCAATCCTCAAGCAATCTACACCAACAACTGGACGTAGGGTATTACTCTCCGGAGGCCCGAACCAGTATAAACTCACTGTGTTCTCTGTGTTCCGCGTACTCGTGTGCGACCTTCGAGTTCTTAGCCTTAGACTTCTCCCCGCCGAACAAATAAACCACAGGGATTAACACCCCCGTGGGCTGTCCAGATCTCACCATCTGACAGTTACCAAAAGTTCTCTGTGGGTCCAGAGAAAACAGCCATTTCACGTGACCGGTGGGTACTTGTGGTAACGGTCGTTGTTTGATGCCCGTTACGAATATTTGTTATCAGTAACGGGCATCTGCCCGTTACCTTTCTTGACTCATTTGTAACACTTGATCGGTAACGGGCGCTTTGCCCGTTACCAAACGCCATCTATGTCGTTACCAAAGTGAGTTTTTCACGTAGTGCTACCCGCATGGAGGAGGAAGCCATCACCGCCCTCCTCCGCTCCTCCCCGCTCCTCCTCTGTGTTGACCTCCTGGCCGTCGAGCTCCGGGCCGTCGAATCGAGCACACGAATCCTCCGTGCACCCAACAACACTGGCTGGACCCACCGCCGCCAAGCCTCGAGCACCCACCGCCGCCCGGTCGCTCCCGCTCGGTCGGATCTGCGCGATTGCGCCACCCCCGACCCTCCACGCCCGGCCATTGCCTCCGCGCTCGGTCGGCCCGAGCTGGAAGGGGCGTCGAGCGTCAAGGCATGGGCAAGCTCTGCGGGCTTCGAGAGAAGAGGGCGGAGGTGGAAGAAAGGAGTGTCATGGGCGAGCTCCGCCGCCCGGGGAGCCCCTTCCTGCTCCACCTCCCGCCCGACAGGAGATCCTTCGTGCGCCGTCGCGCGGGTCATGCGGGCCGTGCGCCTGTGCCGCATGCCGGTCGAGCAAGGCACGCCGCGAGATCCAAAGGCGGTGGACGGCAGCAGAGGCTATGGATGGGAGGGGAGGCGGGGGATGGGAGGGGATGTTGCGGAGCGCACGTCGGAGCAGTCGGCGCCGTGACCCCACCCCCACACGAGGATGCAGATGAGAAGGAGAGACATGCCAGCTTGCAGATAAGGTCTGGGAAATAAAAGGAAAAAAGGGAAAAAATAGAGTCACTGATGGATGGGACCCATGAGTCATACGAAAAATAAGGGTTGAAAAATTGAGGCTATCGCTGGAGTTGAAAGAAAAACTATAACCCCATACCCTACTCGAGAAAGTAGGGGTTCAAATAGGCGCTGAGTTTCTCAAAAAGAAGAGTTTGCTCGAGGACATCGTTGATCAAAATCAGAAAGGTTTTATTTTTAAAAGTCAGTTATATTCTGGGACAAAGGCTGTGCGACAAAGGCATGAGTAGCAAGCAGAGGTATTTTCAAATAAAAAATATTGCGATGTTGATTTGGCCGTACGTGTGCGTGGGTCCGTAGAGCTAGGAGAATGTTTGGCCACGTGCAAATCCCCGCCTCCTCGCCCAAAAGCAACGTGTCTTTGCACACGGGTGATTCAAAGCTGAATGGACGTGCGAATCCGATTCGGTCCATACGATACGATAAAGTATTAACCGGTAGACTGATTCATCTGATCAGCAACGTACGTACGCTTCTTTCGTCGCTTGATTATTGCTTCTTCTGTTCAAACACGTCGCTTTAGTTTAGAGTACTCAGACATCCCGTATGAAGAAGGGAAGGAGAAGGAACCGGTGCTACAAAAGGACGGCGTCTCTGGCACCACCCCGCAACCCCGCGTGCATCCGAGCGATGGTTGATTCCCGCGAGGAGAGGGAGAAGCTCGCGGCCGCTCGTGGAGCTCCTCTTGTCTCCTCCTCCATCTTCGTAGCAGCTCGCAGAGAGTCGCCGCCGCAACCCATCACCCGCCTCCTCCTCCATCTTCGTTACAGTCGCTGCCGCAGCCCTTCCGCCACCACCAGCGCCACCGCGACCGCAGGTCTCCCGCGCTCCGCTGCACCGGAATCATGAGGCCGACTCGTCGCCGTGCCGCGCCGGAATCCCAAAGCCGACTCGCCGGATCCGCAGCTCCCCTCCGCCCTGCTCCTCCTTTTCCACCTCCGGATGCGCCGTGTCGCCATCCCCTCCTCCTCCTCCCCGTCATTGGCCAGCTCCGCTTCCCCTCCTCCTCCCCGTCGTCGGCCTACTCCGCCTCCCCTCCTCCTCCCAGTCGTCGTCCCCCCACCTCCAGCGGATCCTCCACACCCACCCGCGCCCGGCGCAACGAGGGGAGTGGAGCACCAGTGGAGGAGGGGAGGCGCCACGGAGAGGGAGGGCGACCCCTGCTCCTCCAAGCTACCAAGGCACCACCGGTGAGGATGTCCGGCGTGGGAAGGCAGGCGGAGTGCGAGAGGGAGAACAGAGCGAGCGGTCGAGCAGAGAGGCGGTAGGATTGCAGCGATATGAGAGAAATCCTAGGAATGAGCTACGGGAGGGGAGGATCTGCAAGATGAAGAACCAGATGCAGCATTTGTTGGAGGCACAACAACGCTCCTTTGATCTACATTATGCAGATGCAGAACTGGATCCAGCATCTGCTGGAGTTAGTCTCAGCATACTACTCCATCTATCCTAAATTATAAGTTGTTTTTGTACTTTACATACACCCTCCATATTGGTATTAGAAGACGTTTTTGACTGTGACACGGTCTGCAAAACACAATTTTGACTTGTTTTTTATAAAAAGATATTTATTCAAAAATGATATATTTATACTTTTATGAAAATATTTTTTAAGACAATTCTATTCATATGATTTTCACCTTTTCAAACTCAATAAATTAAAAAACTATTCATGATTTATAATCCCAATGTTTAACTTAAATCTTGTCCTAAACGTCTTCTAATACCAATACGGAGGGAGCAAGTAGTTTTTTTTATGAGTCTAAATATATGTGCAGTGTATGCCCAAATCCACACAAATACATATGGCATTAGAAATGTCAAAACGACCAATTCAAATTGTAGAGAGTTTCAAACACGCCGATAAAAGGAGATCTAGGTCGTTGGATTCTCAACGGTGGGGGGTGGGGTGGGGGTGGGGAGGGGGGTGAACCGATTTACTTCTATCATCACGCAGCTAGTATGACTCTCTATTTGCACTGAAAATGTTGTTTTTGGATCTGCTGTGGAGTTTCTTTGCGGAGCAATTGGGGGTGGGGTGGGGGGCAAGGAAGACATGTGTTGGCGTGTTGCATGTCTTGTGCCAAAAGGCTGGCTACTTGAGTGTCTCACCCACCAACAAGGTCACAACCCAAGCACACTCCCGTCCGGGCATCAGTACAGCCACACATCACATCGGCGGAAATAATTGAGCCAGCGGGGTACAAAACCCAAATCCCTCTCTGGCAATGGCGAACTGCAACAGCAATCCCTGGGCCCTGGCCCTGCGCCCATGCATGCGAAACCGTGTGGATCCGCGGCACATGTAGCCATGAACTCACGAACCCGTTTGGGAAGGGAAGGGAAGGGGTAGAGCTTCCCCTCCCTCTGTGCTTTTGTTGCTTGCAGGGCATAGTTACCAGTAGCCATGGTACGTGAGGTGAGGGGTGGCTGTCCAGCTGGGCCGGAGCCCTTTACAACGACGACACACACACACGCTTGGCTTTGAAGGGTAGCTAGGTATCCTAGGCGATTACTACAGTACTAGCTATGGTTTGTAAAGCAAAGCTTGGGAGAGAGCGAGGCCGGGGAAAGAGAAAATTAAAGGCAACGCTGATCAGCAGCAGCGCAAAAAGGATGGCGACGGGAAAGGTGAGGCGAGTTGCTAATTAAGCGTGCTTACTGAAAGTGATGGCTGTCGTTTTTTGTTGAGTATATGGTAGATGCTAGTACTATATTATGCTGCACTGCATGCAAATGGGTTGTTGCTGTCAAGCAAAGCTGCTGCAAGCGTGTTGTGTGGTTGCTTCATGTCGTCGTGCCGAATTGTTTGACAAACTGACACGGAGCAGTATGTACTAAACCCACGACGGTAGATGAAAAAGATGGAGTTGTCGAATCATTATTTTCGTCACAGACATATAGTTGTGGTCAGATCGAGTTCCGCCTCTGTAGACCCCGCGTAGGCCTGCTAGTGGGGCGGGGTGGAATGGGGATTTTGGGGCGGGTTCACACGCGGGGTTGATTGGGATGAGTGGAAATGGGTAGTAGATGCTAGCGGGGTGGGGCGGGTCGGGGCTACTGTGATGCGGGTGGAGGCGGGTTGACATCTTACGGGGTATCGCATTGCGGCATCGCCGTTGGCGGCGAATCCTCACCAGAGTCGGAATCGCCGGCGGCGCCGCGGCGGGGTGGCTGCAGGAGGACGACTTCTTCCACAAGAGGAAAGAGGGAGGCGCAAGAGCAGCATCTAGCCTACCGGGGCAAGCGACGCAGTAAACAAGAGCCGCCGATCGGGGCAGGCGGGGCAAACGTCGGCCATGGACGTGGGCGTCGGCGGCATCTCAAAGGGGCACGCGGGGCGTGCGGACCGGGGCGCACGGAGAGATGTGGGCGCGTGGGGCTTCCCCGTCCCCGTCCGCCGCCGCCGGCGGGGCGGCGGACGCAAGCGCCGGCCATGGGCGCGGGGCGTCGGCGGCATCTCGGAGGGGATCCTCCTCGCGGCGGCCCGGTGTGGGGCGGCCGTCGGCATGTACAAGATCTACCACCACCCGTCCGTGGCGGTGCGGGCCGCGCCACTTCCGCGCCTCACCACGGCGGTCGCGGCCTTCGCCGCCGCCGCCGCCTCGTCCGCCGGCCGGTGGCCTCGCGGTCCGACGCGGATGAGGTCCCCCCGCCGCGCGTCGGGCGGTGGCCAAGCTCGCCACATCCCCCGAGGGTCTCGCCACCGTCTCCACCCTGTCGGCATGTCGCTCGCCGAGGACTGCTGCAGCGACGCATCACGCAACCAGCAAAGATGGGGTGGGGTGGGGTGGGTTGCTACAGTTGCGGGGTGGGGCGGGTTGAGAGACCCGCGTCTTGTAATTGGCTGCGGGTAGGGGCGGGTTTGGGGCGGGTTCATCCCCGTTAGCAGGCCTAACCCCGCGGGTCGACATAAGCTCGTCAGCTAGCTATATTTCGCATCACACAGTACCGTCGTCGAACAACTTGTATGTAGCATCTATCAGAACTGAATTACTGATGAGTTGAAACATTCCTGGTGCAGCAGTGTATCGTCTCTCTCAACTCGATCTCTTTGGTCCAGTAGAGAACCGGCCGGATCCACTCATTTAACGGCTGTTGCCTGTTGGTGTCGCAAGCTGCAGTAACAAAACTAGCTTGTTTCGTTCTAAGCAACGTAACTATCAGTAGCTGTGTGCAGCATGCATGCACAAACTGCACACACACGCGTGTGACGGTGTGAGGACCAGTAGCCCAGCACGTACAGCACACGTCGTCCTACTCGACATACGTTCCCGCACCTTAATAATTCTATATACTATACCTCCACGACGCGCGATCGCACACGACGACGTCAAACGCGGGATCCCCGGCCCGTGCACCGTGCGCGCGCAGACTCGCAGCGCAGCTACCCGTCGCAGCTCAGCTCATTGATTATTCCGGGTCCGGGCTTCCGGCCGTAGAATACAGCTAGCGTACTTACTAGCGTAGCATAGCAAGACATACACTGAGAGATCACCATATTCCATATATTCAGCAGTCATCAATAAGAGTGAGCAGATACCTGCTCCAGATAGATAGGAGCACACATACACACAGAGCACTGCGGCACTGGCCAGTGCCATGCATCCATATCTCTGCGAGAACGAGGTAACTACTGTGCTGCACTGCAGCAGTTATTACTCCTACTCGATCGATCCATCAATCTCCCAGTCGCGCGCGCGCGCGACCGACCGGAACGCCTGCACGCGCCGTACTACTACGCAGGTACGCGCACCGACCGGCGCCCGAATTTGAACTCCATCGCGCTTCGTGCCGGTGCGGCGACACTTTACTGCGACGGGCCGTGCGTGCGAGCGTGCAACGCGCTGATATGGCCCGTGGCTCCTCCCTGCCCGGCCGGGCCGGGGGCGCACATGAACTGTACGAGGACACGATCGAACAGGTAGGGGGAGATCGATCGGGAGGGACACGGACACCGGCCTAGATGAGGCAAACCGCGGGTTTCCACTTCGCCTTGCCGGTTCACCCGGGCGCGCGCTTGCTTCGTGCCGTCCCCCCTCCTGCATGCATTTCGTGCTTGCGTCCTCTCCCACTCCGATCACGCGATCGGTCGAGCATGCATGTCCGTACGTGCGAGGGTTCAGTCACTCCAGTCCCCACGCACGACGATGCCTACACGTAACACGGCAGCAAACCCCCGCGCGACACGTACTGTGCCTGCACGTCCGCGAACATGTTTTTTTTATGTGTGGTATGTACTACATGTGCACACAGATTGAAGTCGTCCACAATGACTCGTGTGTCACAAAACAGAGAAAAAAGTCCGACCCATGACTGTTCGTTTGGCTTATAGCTGGTGGTGGCTGATGCTGATTTGTTATGAGAGAGAAAAATAATGTTGGCCGGTTGCTAGTGGCTGGTTTGTTGTGGCTGATAAGCCAAACGAACAGAGCGTCCTGGACCGCCAGCTAACATTCAAAATCATGTCAACACTCTTCCCTAGATGAAACAAAGAAACAATTAACTTCCCCTCTTTTTACTGCATTTTTTGCTAAAAAAATTTATGGCATCTAATAACCTCTTTCAGGGGAGATAGTAAAAAGATGTATCGTAAAATTCAAAATGTGATAGGAAGGTGGATGCGGCCTTGTTAACTTATAGTAGAGGTAGAAGCAATGTTTTGATCCATTTTGTCAAAAAAATAGTTATTTTTTAAACACGCAATTTTTAGGGTCAGTGTCTTCATGCATGGTTGTCATTGCAATTCTAGGGCTAGGCTTGCTAATGGGGCGGTTTGAAATGAGTTTTATGGGGTGGGTTGTTGCACCTGGTATGTTTGAATGGGTGGAAATGTGTTTTAATATCTAATAATGAGTTGGACGGATTTGGGAGAATTGTAAGTAGGGTTTTAAGATCGGGCTCTCGTAACACCCGAAATTCCACCTTTTGAATTTAATTAAAATTTGCTTAGCAACAATTCGTTCTCGTTTAAGGAATATAAGGAGATTGTGTTTTTCTAGGCATTTAATCATTTTTTCTTAATTAAATAATGAAATATAGGAGTTCCCTGTTGCATTCATGTCGGTGCATTGTTTTTTAGTGTTTGCATTCAAACTTTTGTTTGAATTCAATTGGTTTGAGTGTTTCAAAAGAAATTTGGAAAAACAAAACCCTTTTTACTTCTTTCCCCTCACTCCCTTCCCTTTCGGCCCAACCCCAGCTGCAGCCCGTCTCCCTAGCACCGCGCGCGCAGCCCAGCTCGGCTTACGGCCCGGCGCGGCCCGCCGGCTCTCCCCCCGCACGCGCTCCCGCCGCCGACCACGCGACGCGCGGGGCCCGCGCGTCATCCCCCACCTCCGGTCGATTCCGACTCGCGCTCATTCCCGAGTCCGCCCACCGCACGCTTGGTGGCCTCGGGCCCGCGCGCCGGCCGACCCCCCGCCCGCCTATTTAAGCGCGGCCGCCTCCACGAACCCCCAAGCCCTAGCTCCGCCTCCCGTCGCCAAAACCCTAAGTCACAGCGCCGCCGCCGAACCTTGCCGCACCGCCGTGCTTGACCCGCGCCGTCGCCGCCTCCCGGTCGTCAAGGAGTAGCCCCGAAGCTTCGCCGTAAGGTGAGGATCCTCCCGGTGCCGTTTGTTGGGTTCCCATACCACGTACCGCGTCGCCGACCGCCGTCCGCCCCGCCGCGCGCGCCCGCCACCTTCGTCGCCCGCGCGCCCGCGCAAGTGCCCCGGATCGACTTCTTGCGACACCGGCCCTACGCACCGGTGCTAATCCCGTCGAAAACCACGTCCTCTAGCCGAAGTCCGGGCCGGCTTGCCGGAGTTCCCCGCGCGCCGACGGGATCCCCGCCGCCGGCATGCCGCCGCTGCGCCGCTAGCGCCCGCCCGTCGTCCGATCTGGATCGGGCGATCCAGATCGTGCTTGACCCCCGGGTCAAACCATCAGTACCGGTCAACCGCGCCGCTGTAACCCTAGCCGCCGGATCAAGATCCTACGGACCAGATCCGCCCCTCGCCTTAACCGTGCGCTTTTGCAAAGAAAACCCCGAGTTTTTCCCTATTTGCAACCCGGTCCTTCCACCATAGGAAAACCTTTACAATTAGATCCGGTTTTCTTCAGTTTAGCCCCGAGACTTAGTTTTTATTTACAGATTAGTCCCTAAACTTGTTCTAGCAGTATCTTAGTCGTTTTAGCTCCATTTTTAGCGTTCTTTATGTCCACGCGATCGTCTCGGTGAGTAGATTAGTTTTCTATTGTTTTCATTTCTGTTTGAGATGATTAGTGTACTGTTTCTTATTTGTTTCCATTGTATGCTTGTATGTGAATGTGTGGAGCGTAGAGTACGAGCAGTTCGGGGACTTCGCTGTTGTTGAAGAATTTCAAGACCCTGAGAAGTTTCCGGAGCTGGTAGAAGGCAAGTCCTTACTGCATTTCCGTTGATCCTATTACAACATGCATTTCAATTACACTGTTATTTACTATTGCTTTGCATTAAATTGATGGGTCCCAATGCTAAGGTTCAACTAGCTTTGTTATCCTATGCCTTGATCAACCTGGGTTTACTTTATGTTGGGTAGCACATGCTAGAGCTTTGCTTGGTTTTCGGTGGTCTAATGAACACTTGTCAATATGGATTTATTTATGCTATCATTCATGTAATGCAAGAATACTTTATGCCAGTTAGTCAGAACATGGAGCGACCACCCAAGAGAACAGTACAACCACAAGACATACGGCTCTGTCTTGGCTTAATAATTAGAGAATTAGGTGTTAGGTATGCTTTACCTGATAAGGGTTGGGGGCTGACGGTAGATGGCGTATGGACCTGCTCGGGCGTAGGTGTGGGCTTAGCTAAGACACGGTACTCGTCCGAGAGCTTTATACGCTGCACTGATCAGGTAACCTAGCAGGCATCCTGCATCTGGGGATCTTTGTAATGGCCTCGTAGCGTCCCTATGCAATCATACCTTGGTAGTGTGGTATGGTGCCTAGCTAGCACCGCATGGTTGGGTCTAAAGTTCTTCGGGACTTTTATGCGACTTGTGGGTAAAGATGTACAACCTCTGCAGAGTGTAAAACTGACTAGTTAGCCATGCCCACGGTCAAGGGCGACCTGGACCCTCACATTCCATGGATCAGATGCATTTATTATTTGGGTTTGGTATATACTTTCACTTGCTAGTAACAGCTACATAATAAAACCTGACCAACTAAAATGTTGACTTGCTTATTAACCATCAGCTTCCACCATAAAGCCTTGCATGTTGTTATAGAACTTTCCCTTGTTGAGTACGACATGTGCTCATACTTGTTGTTCCTTTATTTGCATCTACACTACCCGGCTGCTGCTCAGATGGACGCTTTGAGGATTTCCATGGAGAGTTCGATGAGTTCTAGGCATTCGTTCTCCAGTCAGCTGCCTGTGGAGGACTTCTACGTGTGTTTACTTTTCCGCTTTTAGCTACTCGAACTGTTGTTTAGTTGAGACATTCGGTCATGTAATAACTGTTTAATACTCTCTTTACGCTTTACACTGTGTTTTGGTATTCACTGAGTCGATGCATGTGTGTAACTTGATCCTGGCGCACATGTATTATTGCATTCGGATTTGCCCTTAAATCTGGGTGTGACAGCTCTTGACGCGAGGCCCACGTGTAAGTTCAGGCTCATCACCTCGCACAAAAGTAGTGGGCTATAAAAGTGAGTCATGTGCACAAAATTCAACAAATTTCTCTAAAATTTTAAGGTGTGAACACGGGATTTTAGTTTTATGGTCCGGTTCTTGATGTGAGCCCACGTATAGATCCAGCTGCACCACGTTGCACAAAATAGCAAGCTACCAAATTGAGTTATCTGCATAAATTTCAGTCAATTTCTCTAAAATTTTAATGTGTGAACGCAAGTTTAGATTTAGGGTCTTGTTCTTGACGTAGGGCCCACATATAGGTCCAGCAGCACCACTTTGCACAAAATCATCTCCATAAATTTCAGCCAATTTCTCCAGCACGGGACTCACGTATAGGTCTAACCACACCACTTTACATGGTATGGTGACTAGCTTGTAGGCTGGGACGTGTTGCTGCTTGGCGAAGTACTGACATCCTTGGCACCTTCTGACGAGTTCTTCGGCGTCGCCCAAGGCTGTGGGCCAGTAGAAAGCTCGCCGGAAGGCCTTGCTGACCAGCGTGCGTGAGGACGCGTGATTGCCGCAGACGCCCTTGTGGATCTCTTCCAAGATGTCCTTGCCTTCTTCGCGAGGGACGCACTTCATGAGTACTCCAGAAGATGCGCCCCGCTTGTAAAGCTTGTCTCCGACGAGGACGTAAGACTTGGCGCGGCGGACGAGTTGCTCGGCTGCGTTCTTGTCGGAGGGGATCTTCTGCTCGCTGAGGTAGTCGATGAAGGGTTGCCTCCAGTCCACGTCGATCATCATGACCTCCTGCCAGCTGGTGGATGGGCCGGGACAGTGGTCGGTGGCGGGATGGATGGCGCGTGGAGCTCGTGTACCGCTGGCACTTGAGCGCGGATGGATCCGAGCTTGGAGAGGACGTCTGCAACGTTGTTGTCGCGGACGATGTGATGGAACTCGAGACCGTAGAACTTGTTCTCGAGCTTGCGGACTTCTAGGCAGTAGGCGTCCATGTTCTCCTTGTTGCGGTCCCAGGACTTGTTGACCTGGTTGATGACCACTGCGGAGTCGTCGTAGACTAGTAGCCGCTTGATGCCCAGTGAAGCCGCGAGGCGGAGCCCGTGTAGGAGGGCTTCGTACTCGGCTTCGTTGTTTGAGACCTTCCAGAAGATCTGCAGGACGTACTTGAGTTGTTCGCCCGTTGGAGAGATCAGAAAGTACCCTCGCACCGCGCCCTCGAGGTTGAGTGAGCCGTCAAAGTACATCACCCAGTGCTCTGGTCGCTCGGTGGGAGTGGGTAGCTGGTTCTCCCACCACTCCGCCATGAAGTCGACTAGTGCCTGCGACTTGATGGCTGTGCGTGGCTTGAAGTCGATAGTGAGGGCGCCGAGCTCGACAGCCCACTTGGAGATTCTTCCGGTAGCATCTTGGTTCCGCAGGATGTCGCCAAGCGGGTAGTCGGTGACGACGGAGACCGAGTACCGCCGGGAAGTAGTGTCGTAGCTTTCGTGAGGTGGTGAGTAGAGCGTACAGGAGCTTCTGCACGGGCTGATAGCGGGCCTTGGACTCTGATAGAACCTCGCTGACGAAGTAGACCGGACGCCGGACCGGGGGTAGGCGTGGCCGTCTTCCTGCCGCTCGACAACGATGGCAGTACTGACCACGTGAGTAGTCGCAGCTAGGTAGAGCAGCAGCTGCTCTCTCTTGTGAGGAGCTGTGAGGATTGGTGGCTTTGATAGGAAGTCCTTGAGCTGGGCAAGGGCTTGATCCGCCTCTGGAGTCCACACGAACTTCTCTTGATGCTTGAGTAGTTTAAAGAAGGGAGGCCCCGTTCTCCTAGCCTCGATATGAATCTGTTCAGCGCCGCCATGCACCCCATCAGCTTCTGGACGTCTTTGATGCTTGTGGGAGCTTTCATGCTGGTGATGGCGGAGATCTTCTCGGGGTTGGCTTCGATGCCGCGCTGGCTGATGATGAAGCCGAGTAGTTTGCCCGAAGGAACGCCGAAGACGCACTTGTTCGGGTTGAGCTTCCAGCGGTACTCGCGTAGTGATGCGAAGGTCTCTTCAAGGTCGTCGATGAGGGTACTGGAGTCCCTGGTTTTGACGACCACGTCATCCACGTAGGCCTCGACGTTCTTGTTGAGCTGCCGCTTGAAGCAGGCCTGGATGGCCCGTTGGTAGGTAGCACCGGCGTTCTTCAACCCGAAGGACATGGTCGTGTAGCAGTACGCGCCAAACGGGGTGATGAACGTGGTCTTCTCCTGGTCTTCTTCCTTGATCGCGATCTGGTGGTACCCAGAGTAGCAGTCGAGGAAGCGGAGAGCGAGTCGCAGCCCGCCGTGGAGTCGATGACTTGATCAATCCGCGGCAACCCGAAGGGGTCCTTGGGGCAGTGTTTGTTGAGGTCGGTGTAGTCGACGCACATCCTCCACTCGTTCGAGTTCTTCTTGCGGACGAGGACGGGGTTGGCGAGCCACTCAGGATGGAAGACTTCTCTGATGAAGCCGGCTGCGAGTAGCTTGGCGAGTTCCTTCTTGATGGCATCCCGCCTGTCGTCGGCAAAGCGTCGGAGGTGTTGTCGTTTGGGGGTGGCCTTAGGGTCGACGTTGAGGGCGTGCTCAATCAGCTCCCTGGGCACTCCTGGCATGTCCGCTGGCTTCCACGCGAAGATGTCGCGGTTAGCCCGAAGAAAGCTGATGAGCGCGTCTTCCTATTTGGGGTCGAGGCCGGACCTGATGGTGGTGGTCTTGGTGGGGTCGCCTGTTCCGAGGTCGGCCGTCTTGACGGGTACCTCCTCAGGTGGCTGAGGCTTGTTGGTACTGTCGGATTTCTCTGGGATGTCGAGTTCACTTGTAGCAAGCTTCTTCGACGCAGCGTAGACCTCCATCATCGTGTTGGGTACTTGATTTGTGGAGGCGATCTCCACGGCTTCTGTGTCGCAGTCGTGGGAGATCTTGAGGTCCCCTTGCAGGGAGAGTACACCGGTTGGACTTGGCATCTTGAGTACCAAGTAGGTGTAGTGGGGCACCGCCATGAACTTGGCGATGGCCGGTCTGCCGAGGATGGCGTGGTAGGAGGTCTCGAAGTCCGCGACCTCGAACTTGATGTACTCGGTACGGTAGTTGTCCCGAGATGCCCCGAAGGTAACTGGCAGGACCACTAAGCCCAGTGGAATAGCCGCGTTGCCGGGGGACGATGCCGTAGAAGGGCATCTTGCTCTTGGTGAGCATGGGAGTGATGTCGAGCTTCATTTTCTTCAAGGTCTTGGTGAAGAGGACGTTGAGCCCGCTCCCACCGTCGATGAGGACCTTGTTGAGTTTGGAGCCCGCCACCGTTGGCTTCAGGACGAGGGGGAACCATCCTGGTTCAGAGAAGCTGGTCCATTGGTCCGCGCGGGAGAAGGTGATGGGTACCTCCGACCACCTGAGATGGGTCAGGACCGCTGGTTCAATGGACATTACTTCACGACGGGTAGCCTTCTGCTCCCGCCTGCTGGGGAGTCCGCCGAAGAGGACGTTGACGGTCTTCTCGGGTTCTTGGAAGTCGTTGTTGTCACCGTCCTTCTTCTTGTTCTTTTGATCATGAGGGTGCGGTGGCTCCGGCGTCTCCTTGAGTGCGTGCCTGAGCTGGTAGCACTGTTCGGTGGTGTGATTGCCGTTTGGATGCCACAGGCACTTTTCCTTCAGCAGGTCTTTGAAGCCGCCGGAGTTCTTCTTCGAGTTCCCTTTCGCAGGGCGCTGGATAGCCGCGACAGTGTTGTCTGGCTTGCGCTTGCGGTTGGGACCCGAGTAGTTGTTGTTGTTGTTGTTGCGGCCGCCCTGGTTCGCATTGCTGCCGCTGCCGCCGCCCTGGTTCTGCTTGGTCTTGCCACGAATGGTGTCGTACTTGGCGTTGGCCTTGTCTTCTTCATCCGCCCAAGATGTGATCATGTCCTTGAGGTGGGGATGGACCTGGGGCGGCGACGACCGAAGTCTTCGAAGGTGCGGCGGTGATAGAGGCCGTCTTGGAAGAGGTCGATGACCTCCTTGTCGGTGACGTCGACGACGGTAGCGCGCTTGTTGAAAAAGCGGCGCATGTATTTGCGGAGGGTCTCGCCTTGTTCCTGCTTGATCATGGCCAGGTCCATGCGAGTACCCGATCGGCCCATGGCGCCGCGAAGTTGCTTGTGAAGCTGCTCCTTCGCTGGTCCCACTTGTCGATCGAGTGCTTGTCCAGCGACTCGAGCCATGTGAGTGGTGCTTGGTCCAGGCAGAAAGGGAAGTAGAGGCACTTGGTGTCGCTGTTGCCGCCAGCGTTCTCGATGGAGAGGGCGTAGCATCGGAGCCACTAGATGGGATCCTGCTTCGCGTCGTACTTGGTGATCCCCAAAGGCTTGAATTTGTCGGGGAGGAGCAAGTTGCGAAGTCGAGGTGAGAAGGCGGGGAAGCCATCGCCTTCAGCGGCGGTGGTCGACTTCTTCCGTCGCAGCTCCTCAATCTTCTGGCGGGTGTCGTACCCGCCGTGTGAGGCGCCGGAGGCGTGGCTGTTCGCGTGGCCTCGGCCGCCGCGGCCGCCGCCGCCTCCGGCCCTCTGTTGGCCCCATGGTTGGAGGCCGCCGCCGTCGGCCGCCGCCGCCGTCGGGGGTCGTTGCCGCCGCCACCGCCGGAGCGCGGTGGGGGACAACTTCTCGGTTGCCGCGGTCTTGCAGTGAAGGTCCGCCGGCGTTGGAGCGGCGACGGTTTAGCTCGGTACCGGGAGGTCAGCTCGAGTACGGTTGGGACCGTTGTTGGCGCTGCGACTAGTAGCTTCGTTGTCGCGGGGGCTTGGCCGGAGGAGGTTGGTTGACTGCGTTGTCGACCCGCATGAAGTAAGCTTCTTCAGCGAGCTTGGCGATGACCTCACCGGCGCGTATGCCCCGAGCACGGCGTGCGATCGCCGTGATCGACATGAGGCATTGCTCGGGGGTGGTGTGTACTCGCTCTCGACCGCCTCGAGAGCTTCGCAAGGTTGCGGATGGGGAGGTTGTCGCGGATGCGTCGACGACGTTCGTTGCGCTTCCGGTTGCGTTCACGTCGAGCGTCTCCGTCCGCCGGAACCTCGTTGGGTGGAGCATCGGCGAGAGAGCTCGTCGGCGGAGATGTCTTCCGAGTGCGGTCCCGAGGCGTGCTCGAAGGCCACGGGGTGTCGCGGCGGCCATGAAGACTTGGCGATCGGGGGTGCCAAGGCTAGACTCAGAGGGTGCCACCTCGGTTGGTGTGTTTGAGTCCGCCGGGCTAGCGGTGTTCCCTCCGGAACGGTAGTGAGTCGATGTAGGCGACGTAGCGTGAGTCTCCCTTCGCCAGGTCAGCAGGCTTGCGGTCTGGCCAGTAGACGTATCTGCCGGCCGGCGTGGATTTTATAACCGGCCCGTGGCGGCCCCGACAAGGGAAGCTCAGTGGAGTCGTTTTCGGACTCGGGCTCCTCAGGGTCCGACCCGAAGTCGAACTCGTAGTCCGGGTTCGAGTAGAACTCGGAGAGAGGACTGGAGTCCGAAACGTGATCGGGGGCGGCGTCGGAGTCCGAGTTGTACTCGGGTACGGGCTCCTTGCCGGCCGGCGCGAAGTGGGAGCCCCGTGCGGGCCCGGCTGAGGATGCGGGGGCCGCGCGCGGAGGGCTCGAGTGGTGAGGGGACCGCTTGCGATGGCTGAGCAGCCGGCTCACATGCGATGGCCCATGGCGACGTCGAGTTCGAGTTGGAGACGGACTCGAGCTCGAAATCAGCGTGGTGGTTGAAGAGCGAAATTTCACCGAATTTGCCGGCGAGTTCGCCTGTGACAACTTCGGGAAGTGTCACAGAGCCTGTCTTCGGGTTGGGCTGCATGGTCAGGCGGCGCTGGAAGGAGCCCGCGCCATCCGCAGTGCAGACCCAGGCGCCGAAGACGAAGGTGTCGCCGCGGTTGAAGGCGACGGTTGGCTTGAAGCAGACAGGAGCCGTCGAGTTCGCCATGTGATCTCGGGCGAGAGCCCCTACCTGGCGTGCCAACTGTCGGTGTTTTAGACCGGCAACCTACTAAGGGGAGTACCCGAAGTAGATGAATGTGACTCGCCGAGATCGGTAACTCGAAGGAAGAGACACGTGGCACACAATTTAGACAGGTTCGGGCCGCGAGGTGCGTAATACCCTACGTCCTGTATGCTGCGTAGCTCTGGATTGATAGGGCACGATTACAAGATGGTGCAATAGTGCGCCGTGAGTTGTAGGGGTCGGATGAGGTGATCCTGAGATCGGTCCCTGCCTCGCCTTATATAGTCCGGGAGGCAGGGTTACAAGTCGGAGTAGGGAGAGAGTACTAGTCGAGTACGTCTAGGAGTCCTCTATACAGTGCGGAACATGTACGGCTCCCCTAACCGAGTACTACTCCTGTGTAGTCCTTGTGCTCCACGCCTTCAGGTGCCGTGTAGCGCAAGCCGGGTAGTCCCAGGGGCCCACCGAGTAGTCGGTCCTGGTACCCACCGAGGTAGTGGGCCCAGGGAGGTCCATACGACAAGTGGGTATCAAATTACATCATCAGCACAAACTTCATTCAATTTCTCTAAAATTTTAAGGTGTGAACGCGAGATTTTAAAATTAAAATCCGACTCTTGACGTAGATGTTTCAAAGCAACAAGAGTAAATAACTACAACTCATTTACACCCGCACACAATGGGAGAGGGCGAGATTTGTAGACAAGTTAAGGTCCTGTTTGGAACGAAGGAATAAGGGCATGTTTGGAACGAAGGAATAGAAAACATAGGAATAGTAGGAATACAAGAATGGATGAAAGATAAACGAGGAAAATAGAGGAATGAAAAACACAGGAAGAGCCTGTTTGGAGCGCATGAATGGAAAATAAAGGAATGATTATAAACACAAGAATATGATATGAATGAAGTTGCAAAATAGATGAATGAAAAAACACATAGAGAAATAGGAAGAAATGTTTGGAATGAAAAAATTAGGAACCATACATTCTTATTAAGACATTAACAATCAATTAATTGATGATTAGTTATTTTGTAACTAAGCAAGATAACAATTTTATTATTCACAACAAGTGTAACAATTTTATTTGTTTATGTATATTTATTTCTGGCAACTTTGATGATGACATGCATTGCTATAAGCATGATTAGGGAGGGAGAGGGCTAGCAAGCCTCCGTAGGAAAGTTTCCCATGAGGTCAGAGCTCATTTTCTCATTCCTCCAAAAGTACAGGTGCAACAACCATTTCATTGGAAAGGTTTGCACCAAATTCTTGGTTCCACACAGTGAGGGAGATCATGCCTGTGGAATGAGTTCCCTGTAGTTTTCCTCCACCCTTCGGACTTATTTGGAAACCCAAAATCCCGGAGGGATCCCACCGATTTCCCAGGGCAGGCCCCCCTCGTCGATTTTGGCCTCGGGCCAAACCATCCGGTCGTTTGGGAGCCCAAAACCATGGGGCCTTCCAACCCTATCCTCGCTCTTTCCCCGGGGTGACCTCTCCCGACCTCCTGGGTCCGGACGGAGCCGCCCCGTCTCTCTCCCTCGGTCCCTCCGTCCCTCGTGACTCGCCAACACCCCGTCTCCTCTCATCCGATCCTACTGACGCGGCGTCGCTCTGCCTCCTCCATCCTCACCGCCGTTGATCCTCCCCAGGCAACGAGTGTCGTTGTTTCTGATCCTCGTCATCCAGGCGCCGTCCTTCCCTCTTCTCCAGGCAAGAAGACCCCATCGCCTCCCCATCTTCCTGCCTCCGTCCAGGCGCCGCCGTCCAGCCTCCATCCAGGTGCCGCCGTCCAGCCTCCGTCCAGGCGCCACTGTCCTGCCTCCGTTCAGGCGCCGCCGTCCTGTTTCCATCCAGACGCTACTGCATGTGAGTTCTCCTCTCCTATTATATCTAGGGTTACAAATCCTCTTGCTGATTTGATTTCTTTTAGATCTTGGTGATTTCAAAGTTGCCAGACCCAAGATCCATCACTGGTTCTTCTTCACCTGACATTCTTGGTCTAGGTAAGTCTCTCCGGACAGTGTTTTAGCTTTGCTGGAAAACAAGTTCATGGCTGTAGCAGTGTGTTAGCTTTTTGGTACTTTCTAAACCTGTGAGATACTTGATGACCCTGTTGAACTTTTATATATACATGCAGTCTGCACCATGTGGTGAATGGCGATGTTGATGCTTATTATTAGTTTAAAATAAATAAATAAATAAGGCATGTTGCTCCCCTCGTTTTCTTTCTTAAGCATTTTTATTCTTTGTAATGCGCGGTTCATCCATCACTAGAACACATGGGGCGGCTTTGCCGCTCTCTGGTTGGAGTGAACCAGCTCATGACCGCAGATGTTTGTTGCTTTCCAAATCAACGAATAGGTCAGGAAATAGATTGATTAATTTAATGTGGATCGGCATATGGCAGATTGTATAATTTTTCTTATGAGGTGATTGGTAGTAGGCTGGTAGACAATGAAACATTACCGTGTCAGACGACAATAGAACATGTAAATATAGAGTTCCAAATTCTAGTGTTGCTGACATATATGAAGATTGATTTCTAATTATATAGCCTTGCAGTAGTACAGCCATTGCAGGGTAAACATACAGAATAAAAAGGTTGTGTAGGCCCACAGAAGATGAAGGGGAGGGATTAAACTGGATTGTTTGTGTAAAGCTTTGGCACTTTTTCCAATTAGTTATGCTCCTCTTTTCTGAAAGATCATAAACTAAATGCTATAAGTATCATCAGTCACTATAAATGATATGATGTACCTGAGAAACCAAGTTTGAGCATGAATTATTATTATCATTCATTGATTGCTATAAAAATAGAGTTAAGGGTTGATATATCTTACTTCAAGTCAAATTGTCTGCATGGGAACCCTCCATCCTTTGTACATTCAAATCTATCGCTTCCTATAATCACTTTAGAGTTGTAAAATAAGAATTAATATGAAGAATGGACAATGATAATTTATCATGACTATTGGCAATCCTAAGCACTATACATTTTTTAAAAGTTCTTTATACATTTGAAAATGGACGGTAGAGTAGGTTCAAGTTTCAGATTGCTAAATACATTATTAAAAAAAGCTTATTTGTAGGTGGGTGCCATTGATTTTGACTTGCAATTTTAAATTAGCATATTTGAATCAACCAGACATACAGTATTGTAGTACCCTGTTCAACCTGGAATGTACGAAGAGGAATGTATAGAGGGATTCATGTTAGTAGTATCTTTAAACGAAGCGAATACAACTTGGTTAGGGAGTGAGCATCATCATCATATTTATCAATCACTCAAACTCAGGCCCAACTGATACCTGTAGAGAATGCTGGTGATGTCTTGCATTTTAGTTTTTACTATTTATCTCTTGTCGACTCTGGACATAGATAGGTACATGAGAGGATAGGCTGGCTCAGATTTGGGAGGCTTCCTGCCTGCTATAGATTCATCCAGGAGGGATGATAGCCTGATAGTAGCAGGTGCCTGTTGCGTTTGGGGCACAAAATCATGTGGATTTTTTATTGGGTTGATGATGCCTCACCCATTTTGATTTGGGTACTCAATTTGTAACTAATGGGTTTGTTGTTTCGTTTGGCTACAGCAGGAAGTGTTGACGCTGACCTTCGGCCGGCTCTCCCACAGCAACGGGCCTCTCAACGGCAGTGGTTCGCTCTCCGACAGCCCACCTGTCTCGCCAGAGATCGATGAAGCGAAGGTCTGTTCTTCCTCTCGTCCCCCTGTCCCATTGCGGGTTGTCATTTCTCTACAGGCTGTAGGAGCTGCTGCCTGCTCTGTTTGATATGGGTAAATTGTGAATGCATAATGAGATAATATCACTGATGTTACATGCTTTTTTGCTGCAGTTGTCTGCTTTTTGTCGTCTCTCTCCAGTGCTACTCCAAATGTGATAGCGTCACTGTGTCGTCTTTCATATGTGGATCTTTAAAAATCTGGTGTATGACTTATGTGGTTGGGATGTTTGTATACAAAACGTGTTTAGCATGTTCGACATGTTGCTTGTTAGGTGCTGCTTTCAATTATCTCTGTATGTTGAGGATTCGCCTTGAAACTGGAAGCTTGAAAATCAGGTATATTCCAAGATGTTTTGTACTGTTGTTAGATTTTTTTCTTGATTTTTTGAGTTTCCAAATTTTAATATGCTTTGGCTTGTTAATTTGCTGGTAGTAAATGCTCCTGAAAGTGACATGTGTCGGACGAGAAGCAAATTTTCATGTGCCTGGACTAGCATACATTTTTCTATGTATTTTGCCAACATCTTCTTAATTTCCCTGTCTTTGTCAAAAAAACCCTGTGCCTTTTCTTTCCATGCTACCAAACGGCAATGGGGTACAGGGGCGTGAGTGCTTTGCAATCACCGGGGAATCTACTTCCCATCAAAATCTCAGTCGGGCCTCTCCTTCCCTGGGCCATCTGTCCCTTGCTCCCAAAGGAGGCCTTCTTGTGTTCCGGACGAGGTCTAAATGGAAAAGATCGAATTGGGTTGACATTATAATTGATTATTAATTATGAGAAGTGAGTTTGAGGTAGGTATTCCCCTATTAGCATGCCTATCTAGAACCAGAGTTAACCAAACCGGTGGGAACCGGATCAGTTAGGCCGGTAACCGGTCTAACCAGTCTGGGCCTGTTCCTAAATCAGTCAGTTTTCCGACCCTAACCGAACCTAGCAAACCAGTCCCCTTGGTTTCCCACTCGGTTAGCCGGTTTACCTCTCAATTTTTAAAGGTTTTGAAAACCGCTATTGTTCCGGTTTTTTAACATGTCTAGGACCGCCGAGAGGATATATCCTCCATGCCGAGCTTAGAAGTGGTGGCAATGCAAGTCTTTTCGAAATATGGATGGTCCTGTAATCATTTTTTAAAAAAAACATCGCAATAAATTGGAAAGCGGGTTCCTTTTTATCTAAAAATATAATGACTATGCACGCGTCTGCCATTGGATTTGGTGTCAATGATGGTAGCAAGCACCTCTAAACAAAGTTTTGTTACAATAGCTTTAAAGTACGAGTGGTACTTAGAAATATTTTACTGTCTTATTTATGGTCAAAAAGATAAATAACGTTAATCATAATTAAAAGGGTATCATAATAATTTATACTCTCTTTGGTTCTCTATTATAAGTCATTTAGGATAGCGACACGGTCACCAAAGCACAACTTTAACTCTTCTTTTCTATAAAAATATTTATTGGAAAGTTATATATGTATATTCTTATGAAAGTAATTTTCAAAACAAATCTATTTATATGATTTTCACATTTTCAAACTCAACGACTTAAAACTTAATCATAATTTATATTCCAATGTTTAACTCAAACCTTGTCCAAAACGACTTCTAATAGTGAACCGGAGGGAGTAGTTATTTAGTTTGGTCCTACCAAATTGGTATACTTCACTCCAGACACTTAAGGATGGAAGTGGATCAGTTCAGAGTGGATATCCATGGACTTTGGGTACGTGGGTTGCGGGTTTGGTTCAAATTTTCATCCATAGGTATGTGTATTATGATATCTGCAACACTGCGGGCTTGGGGCGGATTCTAAATTTCACCAGCGAGCGGATCTCATTGGAACTCTGAAAAATTGAGCCCAGTAAGACCACATAAGGAACCTAACCACATAAAAAATGATATCATTGCTTTTTTCTATATACTCAACTTGTTAATTTACAATCCTTTGAACATTCAAGTAATTTGCAACTCTATTTTTATTTCAGAGTAAAGATGATTGTACCATAACGAATGAATGATAAATTGTCCACTGTTATTCATTTGGACATGATGATTTGTGTTGTTTTCCACTTGTATTAAACTTGTAGTGTGCTAAATTGCATATTTTTTTAATAATCCAAACATTGTATGATGTACTGATGTTTCTATACTCTTGTTTATAACAATCGAACCTATCCGTTGGGTTTTGGATGTCTACGGATTTAGGTTTGGATCTGAATTTTCACCCAAACTGATTTTTGGGTTGGATTTGGGTTTTAGATTTGGGTTATGGCCTATGGGTTTAGGTGCACTAACACTACATCTGATCTGAATCTGACCCGTTACCATCCCTAGGTACTTCACGACACTTTCTTTATTTATACCGCTTGGTTGGTTTCAGGATGGACGACTTATTTTTCAAACACTCTAAAATCAAGTCCTCAACTGATTTTCATTAAACCACATATATCGAATAACCCCTCATGGTCTTATGAGTTTTGTTTAACATTTCCTTTATTTATTTAACAATAACATATTTAGAGGACATTCTTATGTGGCCATTGACAAACACAAATAATTTTTTTATCGAGGTTGGAACTATAAATCTGTCTGTCTTCCTAAAATGCGTTGCTTTTGTGACCCCCGTTCGTGCTGGCGGCCTTCTCGGTTGCTCCGTTCATTCATTCAGCCGAAACTCCTGCACACGAATGCACCGGACAGACACGAGTAGTGCTCGTGCCATCCGTCCTCCTACCGGCTACCGTCCTGTACG
This sequence comes from Cenchrus americanus, assembly GCA_947561735.1. Taxonomy (NCBI): domain Eukaryota; kingdom Viridiplantae; phylum Streptophyta; class Magnoliopsida; order Poales; family Poaceae; genus Cenchrus; species Cenchrus americanus. The sequence goes on along the minus strand of OX387241.1, from coordinate 21,061,822 downwards.
TGTAGGTGGCCTCGATATCGATACCAACGAGTGACGGCTGTGCCTGTGCTCGTACCCGCGTACGCACGCGTCAAGCAGCGTTGCGAACTTCCGTCGCCGAAGATCACCCGAGCCGTGCACGTACGCGCGCGCATGAATTCAGTTGGGAAATAGACCTACGAGCCCGGGCGGAGGTTTCAGGAGGAGGCGGAGGCCGGTGGGCTCTAGCACCGGATCGCTGTGCAGAGCCGTGCAGAGCGGCCGGCGCGAGATGCGTCGATGGCGCGCGCGCCTCACGGACCCGACAAGCCAACCAACGTGCGGCGGCCGGCGCGAGGCCCTCCGGCTCGGCAGCAGGCTGCCGCCGCAGAGGCACAGACGACGCCGCCAGGCCGGGCACCACTGCACGCACCAGTTCACCAGTGCACCACCGGCCACGCGCTAGGGGTATAGCTGGTAATTACGCCGGCCGACTGGCCAGCAGCAGGCGGGGGCAGCACGCAGGCGGGCGGGACGACGACGACGACGACGACGCGCCCACATGATGGCGTGGCGTGCCTGCGCCGCTGCAGCAGCTGCGTGGTGCGGTGGTCCTCGCGTCGCCCACGAGGTAGGGGTCAATCGATCGTCGGAACGGACGGCGAGATCCGCCGGCCGGCCGATCGGTCGGCAGATCGACGGGGGTATTTGACTTGGCTGGCCCGTCCGGCCGGCCATAAAGAGGGCCCTGTACTTTCGCCGAACATATCCAGGACAAATTGCCCGGTTTCTCCCGGGCAACCATGGCCCCTGCCCCATTAATCCATTATGACCTGACCCCCTCGCCGTCGCCGCGCCCGGCCCGCCCCTCGATCCCGATCCCGGCGAAACCCATCGCCACGGCGCCGGCCGGCCGGCCGGCCGGAGACCGGAGGTGCGCGGGGACGCGGAGGACACCGATCCACATCCATGTGGAAAAGCTGCCTCCCAGGCTCCCAGCCAGGGTGGACGACGACCTGCAGTCCTGCACAGTGGGCGGGTGTACTGCTGGCCTCGGGCGTTGGCTACAGTCCACACTCGATCCCTAGGTGGTGCGTGGGTCTCTGGGTGGGCGATCCGCGACGCGACTTCCGGTTTGCTAACTCCTTCGGTCCTCCCCGCCGGGGTCTCGTCGTGGTGGTGGCCACGCTCACGCGCGCACTGAGGGTTCAGGGCTGAGGCGAGGGGGTCGGGGCTTGGCTTTTGCAGGGGAACCGTCACGGCACGGACTCTACCCGGATCAGCAACCAGTTGGACTTGGACCCTCCGGTCCGGCCGGCCGGGGGCGTCAGCCGTCAGGGAGGGGTGGTGCGTGACTGCGTGTGCTTCGTAGACACTCCTGCAGGCTGGAGCGCTCACATGGGTTATTTGTGGACACAAAAACGAAGAACGAGTAAACGAGGGCGAGCTTCTGCTGCGAGTGCGACGAATGTATATGTATTGTATCCTACAGTATTTGTGTTGCATTACATTGCGTTCGTAGTTGTCTGGAGAAGAGTTACAGTTACAAAGAATTGAATCCAAAACAAATGATGCACCGAAACGACACGACACGACGCGACGTATGATATATATGTAGAGGGAGGAAATGGTCACGCACGCCATGATCCCCAGGAGCAGGGGGAGCAGAGACATGCATCGGCGACGGCGGGCCGGTGGTCGCGATCAGCAGCTGGCCTGGTCTCCTGATCCGGCGGGGGAGTTGGCGTAGGCGAGCCACCTCTGGAGCTGGCGGTTGTAGGCGCACGGCCGCTCGACGTGGAGCAGGTGCCCGGCCTTGGGGATGCCGTGCAGGAAGCACCTGTCGCCCAGCTGCCTGCGATTTCGTTTGGTCGCTCGCGAGCGGTTAGCGCCAGGGCGTGCTGACTGCTGAGATATATTCAGAGGAATTTTGATCGACGGGAGCAAAAGCGATGCTTACTCTTTCATCTTCTTGGCGAGCTCGATGTCGAAGATCCTGTCCTCCTCGCCCCACAGCAGCATTATTTTCTGCAACAAACGGCGGAAATTTTACAATCTTTTCTTTTTTTTGGCAAGAAGAAGATAGAAGACATGGCAACAAAATCAAGTGGGCCTTCTTTCTCCAAAAGAGATAACAGGTGCCTATACTTCACAACAACAAGGCCGTGGACCAAGTTGGACTAGTGGCCTTGGGCCGTCCAATCAAATGTTTCTGGGCCACTTTCGGCCATGACGGCCCTTGAGGCCTTAACAAGAAAGCTACTCTTTGGATGCATCTCTGTCTGATACTCAGGCTGTCAGGCACTCTCAGCTGACTCAGCCTGACACGGAGGTCCTAATCGTACATCTCTACTTCTCTAGGTTGGTGAACAAATTAAATCAGGTAGCTGTGGGGTTAGTTTGATTTCGTAGGAAATTTTAAGGTACCTGTTGGAAAACAGGGATCTTGGCGTCCATGGTGCTGGTTAACAGCCCCTGCAGCAGCTCCATCCTCTCCTTCCTGTTGGTGAACATCACCTGTTTGCCACCAAACACAAGCACACTCATCAACAAAAAGCAGACCCCGATAAACACTGAATTCGGAGAATAGCCAAAAGCATGTACTGTGTTACTAGTTACATTACATAAGTAAAACAAACACACACACAACAGAAAACGGCTATGAATCACCTTGAGGTAGTCCTTGTAGAACCTGTCCGGGAACCACATCTTCTTGTACATGGAGATGGAGAGCAGGGCCTTGAGGCCCTTGAGCGTCTCGGGCATGAGCAGCTCGGCCGACGAACCCGCGCCCAGCCGCTCCATGGCCTCCCTGTTCACGGCGTGCGTCATGGTCACCACGGACCCGGACACGCACAGCGACCGCACCAGGTCCGGCCGCGCCTCCGCCAGCTTGAACGCCACCATCCCGCCGTAGCTGAACCCGACGACGTCGCACCGCGCCACGCCCAGCCGCGCCAGCGCCGCCGCCACGCACCCCGCCTGGAAGTCCGGCGACCGGTCGGCGCTCGCCGTCGAGGACCCGCCGAAGAACATGAGGTCCGGGATGTAGAGGTTGTAGCGCGACACCAGCACGCCGAAGTTGAACTGCCACGTCACGTTGCCCTCGGCGGCGAAGCCGTGGATGAGCACCACGTTCGGCCTCGACTCCGGGCTCCTCTTCTTGCTGCTTTTGGCGGGCTTCCTGGCGGCGGCAGCGTTAGGCTCGAGCGGGCTGATGGTGGTGCCCTTCTTGCCGACGTGGTGCTTGGGCGCCCAGATGTGCATGGTGGTGCCGGCCGGCTCCAGCTCGATCTCGATGGGGCGGAGCCCCGCCATCTTCATCAGCCGCGACAGCAGCGGCTTCTGCGCCTCGATGAAGTTCACCATCTTGCTCGATCGGCCGCTCTCGTTCCTTCCTCGATGGTGCCTAGGTCGGTTTGCTTGCTCGCCGCTGCGTGGAGGTCGCAGTGCGTGCAGTGGCAGCTAGCTGTGGCTCTGTCGTTGGCGTCGGGATCCTATTAATAGAGAGGTACGGAGGCGCCGGAGCAGGGGTCGGCGGGAGCCTGTGTGTGTAGCCAGAGTCAGGGGCTGCGCAACTGTGTGCAAGTACAACGACGACGGCGGGGGGCGGTGTAACGACCGGTGACGGCGACGGGGGCGCGCGAGAGCCGGCGGGCGGATGGGGTTTGGGTGGCGAGGGCCCCGGCGGCAGCGAGAGGAGTGAGAGGGGACAAGGGAAATGGGAGGGCGGGTTCAGTGATCTACCGGGATGCACACATGCGCGCGGTAGCTTGGGCTGGTGCAACTAACCGATCCCCAGTGGCGCTGCCGGCTGCCCTGACATTGATCCAGTCACCCCTCGTACAATTTTGATTTAATTTGCTGTAGCATGTACATTGGGTCTCCGCCTATGAACGCTCATGTTTCTTTCATGTAGTTCTGTACATAGAAAAGAAACTTTGATCCAAATTTTGATTTGACAAATGTTTCACCAGAACATGATAGTAGATGAATTTATAATCCTGATTGTGTGTTTTGGTTCGACAATATGACGAGCATTTCGTAGAAACGTTGATGACTGGCACCTGGCACAAAGTCCACTCATCCGCTAGCGGTAGCAAGCTTCATTCAGAAGCCGCGTTTCAACACGCACGGCGCCTTCCGGGCGTACCAGAACGCGAGCGCCGCGATGGACACGGCGGCGGCCACACCCACCGTGGCGTGCCACGCGTAGGTAGGCTTGTCGCCGCCGCCCCGGCCCTTCCGAACGACGAACGCGAGGCCCTCCCGCGCGAGCTGGGCCACGTCCGTGACCGCCGCCCCGCGTCGGACGGCGTGCGCGATCGCCTCGTACTCCTCCGGGCTCCCGCCCTCCAGGAACGCGCCGGCGATCCGGCCCGCGCTGACCCAGAACGCGCCGAACTTTGGCGCGGTGGACGAGGCGGAGGAGAAGCCGAGGTCCCCGAAGTGGACGGCCTCCCCGACGTTGTCGCCGTAGAACCGCCACGACAGGGAGAAGACCCTGGAGTAGAAGAAGGGCAGGTAGTCGATGTCCCCGGCGGCGCCCGAGGGGTCCAGAGCCGCCGCGATGGCGTGCCTGGCGGTCCTGCGTGCGCAGTCGACGTGCTCGAGCCGGCGGGCGTCGCCACTGAAGAGCTTGACGGGGAACGCGGCCACGTCGCCCACCGCGTACACGGAGGCTTCGCTCGTCTGCATCTGCCCGTTCACCTTGATGCCGCCCTTCTCCATGGTCAGCTGGCCTTCGAAGAGCGCGGTGTTCGCGCGTGCTCCGATGCCGACCACGACCATGTCGGCAGGTAGGCGCCTGCCGTTTCGCAGTATTGCTGTGGTCACCTGTGCGTGCGTGCCAAAATTATTGCTGGAAAATCAGATAATCAAATCGAAGCAGTACATTTCAATTTTTCAGATATAGCAGAGCAGAGCTGATAGTAGTTGGTATGTTTGGCAGGGCACAAATCAGCTACTTGAAACTTCATATTTCCAGTGAAAAGCTACCAGGATATGGTGAACGTACATCCTACTGGCAATCCGTGAGTATAGATCTTCAATTCATCTCTACTGTAAAAGATTCATGGAACGGCCGAATGGAAACTCACCTTCCCAGATGAGACCTCCAGTGAGGAAACTGCAGTTCCTTTGATGAAAGTAACTCCTTTTGAAGTATAGTAGTTCTCATAAAATTCAGCAATTTTTGGTGTAAACAGACGATCCACTGAAAAAGGAAAAAGCAATCCACATATTTTGGCATTTAAACATAGGTAAGAAAAAGGATATGTATGATGTTAAGCACTGATGTGCATATAAAGGAGCATAGCAATCAGAATTCAGATGTTCATCGAAAATAGCATCAGCAATACTTACTGCAGTATTTTCCAGGGAAGACTATGGTAACCTTTATCTTGTTGGCAACTAAAGCGGCTGCACATTCCATTCCTATGTACCCACCACCAATGACAATAGCATTGCCACCAGGATATGATGCCATTGCACGGACTAATTTATCTGCATCCACAATACTGCGCAGATAACAGACGTTCTCAGCATCAGAGCCACTCACTCCAAATTCTTCCAGCTTCACGGCCTACATTTTAAACAGACCAAATAACATGTTCTAAATCGATTTTCTGGTAAGCACATAGGATAAATGTTAAGTCTAAAAATAGCAGGCTGATTATACATAAACTGATAACCACAAACGAAATCTCAACATACCCGAGCACCCGTTGCAACAATAAGAGTTTTATAGCTGATAGTTTCCCCTATGGAAGTAACCAATGTCTTCCGACCCACATCCGCAGAAATGACCTTCGTTCCAAGAATAAGCTCAATTCCTAGCCAAGTGGTAAAACATATAATCCATACTGAACAGTTACAAAATATGAAATTGAATTGATCGCAGATCAAACTACATATGAGGGAAAACCAGATGTGATGCTCTAACTATGTCAGAAAATAGATGGACAAAAAATTATTCTTGTCACTTTCCAGATGTATTAGTCCAATTGAAATCTAATTAAACATGGAGATTGCCAACATGTAAAGCATAAATAAACATTGACTGAAGCATACCATGTTGTTTGTACCATTCTTCTGTAAGTAACTGATCATTGGCACCAACACAAGTATGAAATGCTGGGAGGCGAGCGCCACCTGCAAATGTGATAAAATCCAAAGCCCTCGGGTAAAAATAGATTTCAAGATCTCCAGCACCTAAATCGTTTAAGCATACTTTATATGTGGACATCTGTAGCAAGCAATCATCTGCTCGTCTGTATGATAATGATGATTGATGACATTGAACGGAAAAAACAAGTCAATCTGAAAGTCATGCAGTTTCGAAACAGTGTGTGCCCTTTCTGCACTATATATAATTTGAAAGAACTGCTTAGCAGTTTTTACTGCCGGTTGCCGCAATTTCGCAACTACCAACCGAATCATTTCACAGATGGGTCATGGATGCAGCATACGACATTCAATTTCAATTAATTTCAGGTGCACCAAATTGATTCGGCCAAATCGAATGCAAGAGAAGTAAGTAGTCTTAAGATACCTCGCTCATGATCCCAAACTGCGGCGCGGCGGGGTCAGAGACACAACGTGGTCTGGCAGCCGAGCACGTTGTCATGGTGGTCGAGCACGGGGCCACGAGCAAAGAGGAGCGCGGTTGAGCAGCGCGGCGTTACGGAGGTCGAGCGCGTCAAAATGATTGCTGAACCCGCTCATCCTTGGATCCACCAATCCTCCGCACCGAGCCGCCGCCGCCGCCACTGGAGGTTGGGAAGGTGAGGAGCTACGACCATGGATGGATGCGGGGCGGGGGGTCGGAGCACGAGGATGGCATGGGTGTCCACCATTGTATTTCTCTCCGATTCCGACGAGTCCATGTCGCCGGCGGCCGGCGGCCGACTGGAGGGGGCACGGGACTAATATGTAAATATTGGGGGGTTTCTGTAAATAATCAGATCGCAATGAATAATCGCGATCCTATTTAGGGGGCTTTGTGTAAAATATTGGATCGCGGAGAATAATCGCGATCCAAATTAGGGAGGTATTTGCAAAATATTGACCGCTGTCCAAGCTAAAGGTTGCCATTCTAGCCGTTGGATCTACCGTTTGCGGCCCAGATGGAGCTCTTCTCCAAATAACGCAAAGTCACCGTACCCCCACCCCGCCGGTCGCCCGCGCCGCCGAGGTTTCCGCCGCCGCCCCCTCCCGAGTGGAAACCGTCCTGTGTCTAGATCCCGTTCATTAACGGCTACTTAGGAGTACACCAGCAGGGGGCTCGACGGACACCGGCCGGAGACTAGCTGCTCATGGAGGACGCCGCTGCGTGGCGTTCGCTGCAGGACTCGCAGGTCACAATCGCCGCATCCGAGGAAAATGGCGATGATCTAGTATCCATGATGAGTCGGAGCACAAATCTTAGTAGAATAGAGCACGATCAGCAGGAACGCTACTATCGACGGCGGCACTTGGGGTTGGATGAACTGACGACTGACGAGATGAAGCTTAATGTTGCAATTCACGCATGTTTGGAGCAAACACCCCTCGATCTGAGATTGGAAAGCGCACGCACCTTCCGGGAGCAGATATCCTTTGCTTAACGCGGGGCGTTCGTAAGGAGCAACCTGCCAAGTGATCGGAGAAATGATTGGCCGGCAACAGAATCGCAGAGACGTGTTTCTTTGTGCAGAGTGTTTCTTCGTGCTCAATGGAACAGCAAAAGGGTGGAAGGGAAGCGTACAGCCTCGTCGGAGATGATGCAGAGCTCGCCGGGGGCGGCGTCGCCGCGGCGGCGGACGAACTCGAGCGCCGCGTAGCCCGCGGCCACGCCGCCGCCAAGGATCACGTACGTGAACGCGCGGCCCATCTGTTTCTGGTTCCTTGGCCACGCCGTCCTCTCTCAGTCTCTCTGTCTATCTCTCTCCCACGACCCGCCGTTTCCCGTCCTCCATGGATGAGCATGAGCTTAAGTAGCCGCGATCTTAGCACGGCTCGATCGGTCCCCTCCGGCCAGGTTCTTGGCTTGCGGTGAGGAGAGCAAGCGCAGGGCCGCCATGGCAGAGGCAGGAAACCAAATACCATGCCTTTCCCGCGCCTCTCCTCCTGCGGGCCCCGATCGGTGCCGTTCTTTTCCTCGCCGTCAAGGAAAAATTGGGATCCTTCTGGGTGAAGAAAAGAGATTTTCAGAATGTTGCTAATGCAATGGAAAGTGAACAAGCATCTGTGCTTACCTGTACATCGGCATCTCTGATGAACAAGTGGAGTGCCAATGTGTCATACGTTTGTCAGAGATCATGCTTACCAAGTTACCAGAATTTCATTAAGAGAGTAAGGAAGAAGCACAACAGTTTTTTATACGAAACAAAGCAGAGGTCAGTATTTCATTAAGATAGAGAGGAAGGAATGTACAACAGTTTTCTACAGAAAAAGAAAGCAGACACGGCGAGACATGGAAAATAAAACAGATATCAAAAGAGAGACCTGACGCCTTTGGGCACGCATACACGCACGTCAGCTAGTACGACCTCAGGTGCGATTTGGGAAAGAAATGTGATTTTACAACAAGAGTGCCCCTGAAGAGACTTTAGTAGCAGAACTTTATTCATTAAACACTATATGATGGTGTTTGTAAATTTGTATACTATACTTTCATACATGTTACAGAGGACTTGGTTTGAGTAGCTCAACCCAATAGCATATCCCAGATCTTGTTGCATCAGCTGGCACAACATATGGCACACAAATTAAAATGGCGGTCCTGAATTCACCACCTGCGGCGCTTCCTGCCATACCAATAACCAATCACTGCGATTGACACTGCTGCAACCACACCAGCTGTGGCATGCCATGCATAAGTAGGTTTACCAACCACGGCAAGCCCACTGTCAGGCGCATCCGTCTGGCTCTCCTGAACGGCAAACGCCAGACCTTGTTTTCCAAGTTCAGCTATGTTTACGACTTTGGCTTTCCGCCGAACAGTGACTGATATAGCCTCGTATTCGTCCCTGCTTCCACCTTCAAGAAATGCACCTGCAATTCGGCCTTTATTGACCCAATATGCACCGAACCTTGGGCTGCTGCTTGTGAAGTCTCCAAAGTGAACCACTTCCCCAACATTATCCCCATAGAACTGCCAGGACAATGTGAAGACTCTAGAGTAGAAGAATGGTAGGTAATCGATATCCCTGGTTTTTGAAGGCTCCAAGATGGATGCAACAGCATGCCTAGCAGTTCTACGGGCTGAATCGACATGCTCAAGCCGTCGGATATCACCATCAAAAAGCTTGATCGGGAATGCGGCAACATCTCCAACAGCATATACAGAGCTGTCACTTGTCTGCAACTGTCCATTTACCTTTATCCCACCATTCTCCACTGACATCACCAGCTGACCTTCAAACAGACTAGTGTTTGCACGGATACCTATACCAATTACTACCATATCAGCAGGAAGATGCCTACCATCCTTCAGGATTACTGCAGTCACCTGTGCATACAAAAACAAAATTGTTTTACCTACGAATGTAATAGCAATGGCTTCAAAATAGTAGAGCTAATAGGCCAGTGCTCATTTCCTAAATACGCCAGATTCAGTAAATAAAACGATTTATAAGGATTGATGGATCTGGGTTATGACATCATTGTCATTGACTCATTGTTGCCACAGCTTACTGTTCGAGAAACAAGACATTTCAATTCCAGGATTCTCAAAGGTCAAAAGCAAGCGATACCAAAATGTCATAAACTAGATATCTTATTATCCCATTATGTACAGGGCTCATGCAGGTCATATCTAAGAGACAAGTTTAGGACAAAATCAATAACACAATTTGAACACTCTCCCAAAAAGGGAAAAACTAATTTATAGCCATCTATCAATGGAAAAAAGTAAATATCTGGCTATGTTTTATTATGATACTTTTAGTTTAGATGGATGAACATGTCTAATAGTTAATCCATGTGTGCTACCAGGAACTGCTCAAAAGGAGGGTTCTCGACCATGGTTTGGTTATATGACTATGACTGTTACGTGGTACTAAATCTAAAATCGATATCTATCTATCTCAAGGCAGTTTCAGTTTCATGGTATGGAAATATGGAAGCTCACCTTCCCTCTGGTGTCTTTTTCAAAGGATGTAAGCACAGTTCCTTTAACAAAGGTGACCCCTTTTGAGGTGTAGTAGTTTTCATAATATTCTGCAATTTTTGGTGTAAATAGACGGCCCACTGCAAAAGAAATCAACTTCATATTTAGATCAGCAGGAGAGGTATTATAGCATGTGGGGATCCCTGGCACGAATTGTTCAAATTTTATTTAGGCAATGAAATCAACTACTTACTGCAGTGTTTTTCAGGGAAGACCATGGTGACCCTTATCTTGTTAGTAACCAATGCTGCTGCACATTCCATTCCGATGTAGCCACCACCAATGACAACAGCATTTCCACCAGGACATGATTTCATCGCATTCACTAACTTATCCGCATCATCAATATCGCGTAAATAGCATATGTTCGAAGCATCTGAATCTTGTATTCCAAATTCTTGTAACTTCAACACCTATGTATGTAAAGAGATGGAATATAGACGAATATTACAAATCAAACATCATGTGCTAGATCATTTTGTTCAGTAAAGGATTGCAAGTGTTATGAAGAAAGGAATTTGAAACAAAAAAAAATGGATGGAAAATAAGTACAAATGGATCCAATACCCGAGCACCTGTCGCAATAATAAGAGTTTTGTAGCTGATAGTTTCTCCGGTGCCTGTAAGCAATGTCTTGCGCCTCACATCAGCAGCAATCACTTTTGTTCCAAGAACAAGTTCAATGCCTAACCGAGAAAGTAATAATTAGAACTGAACGAAAGTAATAATATATCATGCATTCTTACAGGAACAATGAAATAGCAGAACTGAATGAAAGAACAGATTGAACAAAACCATATGGATGGATCCTCTGAATCAGTTGCACAGATTATAACCAATAACATTTTCTTAAATATATAATAATTACCCATAGAACTTCCCAATATTTAAAACATGACAGACATAGAATCCAGTAAATATTGAAAACTTACCTTGTTCTTTGTACCATTTTGTTGTCAGTAACTCATCATTAGCACCAACGCAAGTATGAAATCCTGGAAGACGAGCAGCACCTGCAAAATATCACAGAGATTAATAACAGTCAGTGATATTAACAGTGCTGCCTAAAAAATGAGCAACATTGGCCAAAATTACATTAGTTGCAGAAAATGAACACAATGTTTCATTATTTAGAATAGTGTGTCATCAGACGCATATGAAATTACCTTCTGGGAGTAAATACCCTTTGCTTAATGCAGGACGCTCATAAGGAGCAACCTGGAAAGAATACAAAAAAGTTATAAACAGTGAAGCAGGTGCCAACTAACAAAATTGCAGAACACTGAACTAATTGGTCACTCTGAAATATATTCTGCATGAAAAGGAATGTGTTTTTTTCATGACAATGGATTCTGTGTCCCATTTTTCTAAAAGAAAACAGAAAAGGGACCATTCCAAAAAAAAAGGAATTACATGTATGCAGTAGCCAGAAGGTTAAATGAAGTAGTACTTAATACACTGCAACTTCAATCGGTACCTTATCTTGAGAACAAAAAAAAAAGCAGACCTTTCAGTGGATGAACAATACTGAAACATTATTTTGGTGAATACTGCATCATGCAAACCTAAAAATTCAGCTACATGCCTCTTCAGGTAAAATATTGTTTTTGTAATTGCATATTTGTCCTCTTTGTATGCTCCTAAAAGAATACTATCATTCATGGCAGGTAGTGTTGATTGATATTCGAAAGTGAGACGTGGCCATAAGAATAAGATTTGCAGCTTCATGTCTCTGAATTTAGAGACCACGATTCTTACTAAACCTTTGCATAAAAATTGAGGGGAAAACGAATTTTTGGAATTTGGAAGGAGCATCTATTCCTTGGTGATACAGTAAATTGATGTCCAATCCTGAAGAGTACTAATGATTTTGACACTAGTACCTCATCTATCAAATTTCACTATCAAACTGCAGACATGATTTCCCAAATTACAACCTTTCAGCTCAGTTCAACGTATGTTTCCCCTGCTTGTCTCGGTTCTACTTGAATAGGGATACAGTATATGCTATCTGAAGTGGTAGGACATAGAACAAGGAATGCAGGCTACCGAAGCATTCCGGCGCGGGCCTATCAGTCAAAGGTTGGAGGACAGGAATCCGGACTCAAAAGAAATGGACAAAAAAAACTAAGCAAAGGGAGCTTACGGCCTCTTCGGAGATGATGCAGAGCTCGCCGCGGGAGTAGCCGCCGCGGCGGGCGAACTCGAGCGCGGCGTAGCCCGCGGCCACGCCGCCGCCCAGGATCACGTACACGAACGCGCGCCCCATCTGGCCCCTCTTCTGGCGCCCTCCTAGATGCGGGCCATGACTAGTAGCAGTCGAAGGTCTGACCTCCTCGGTGAGATGACGGCGTGTTTGCCTTGCCTTGCCTGCCTCTCCTCCTCCGCTTCCTGCGGGTCCCACTCCGTTATCTTCTTGTTTTTTTCACTCTCGCTTCGCCTCGAGACACAGAAAGAAAGGCGTGAAGCGTGATCGAAGGATGGGAGTTTCTTGGCGGGGTTTTCTTGTGGATGGAGGATTCGTGTGGAAGGGAAGTGCTCGGCATTTGTTGCCGTCATTTATTTCTGTACAACATTTCGAAAAATATTGCTATGAATTATTTCATATTACCTTTATATTTTTAAATCCGAAAACTTGTGCCATCTATTTTTTTTCTTTCTTTTGTTTTTTTTTGTTGCAAGCTATAAATGTTTTAAAATAACAATGGATCATAGTGTACCCTGAAAACAAGTTTTGCACGTTTTTATAGTAATCTTGTGTGTTTTTATTACAGTGTAAAAGCTATATAAGCAGTCTAGAAAACATCCATATAAGCATAAGCAGATGAGAGCTGAACTCCCTCCTCATGTGCTTTTGACATTCGCTGTAGCGTTGAGTTTTGGTAACAAATAAATAAATTTCCCCTTCATTATTTTGTAAATGTAAAAATAAAAACTTTGTAAGCTTTGACAATGGTAATTTTTCAAAATTAGCATAAAAGATCATATTCGAAGTTTTAATATAATATTAATTTGTAAGAATTGAGAGAAATATGCTTATGGAGTTTCTAAAATCAAAGTATCCACATAAAAAACTAACCGGTAATATATGAGAAACAAAATGATGATTATAATTAGCATTGTATGCCATCAAACTATATGTCTAAGAAAAGTTAATACTAGATGTCATTAAGGGGATAATCGGATGTCCTCAACCCATCCCGTGCCAATGAGCCAGGCTCACCGGGCTAGGTCAATTACATACGTAGTTTTGTGTGTCGCGCTGCATCAACTCGCTCTGGCTCCAGTTGTACTTGTAGTGTTGCATGATCGTGGGCTGGCTCAAGTGATGGATAAGGGAAACCAATCAACTCAAATTCGCATATATTCTTTACAAAAAAATCGCATCTATGGAGGTTGGTTACACAAGAAGTCAGTAATCATTCAAACCTTAAAAGTTGTTCTTCACACTCTACTGCCAGAAAAGAAAATGTATTTTTAGATCTCTATAAACGGGACTATCATTGTCAAAAAAGATTAACTTAGTTTAAACACGACATGACAAGAAAAGGTGAATTTAGGTTAATCCTTCTCTTTGATCTTTATTCCATGCACATGTTCTTGTAGCAATTTTATACGAGAACAAGAGTGGAAGCAAAACTTAAAAAGATTTACAATACAACAAAACCTTACAAAGATTTAGGATTGTGACAAAATAAACCAAAAGTTTGAAATAATATGTGATTTACCTATATGTGCCACCGTGTGTTTAACATTTACGTGAAGAAATATATATTTAAAATACTATCTCTATTTTTCTATTTGACATTTCCGACAAGCCAAAAGAACTAGCTCTAGGTCAAATCATCTGTCCGACACGTCAAGTATTACCGAACGTAGGTAGTATATGTTTATACTGAAGTGATATTATGAATTTATTAATATTCGATATGTTCGTCTGGCTTATTAGCCGCTAATGAGCAGTACTTTTCTCTTAAAACAAATCAATCACCAACCACGTGTCAACATTAATTTTCTTTGAGAACAAACTAGTATCAGCAACCAACCACAGGCCAAATATATAGGCCAATTGTGATAGCAAATTTCATACTCCAACCAGGGTTAAAAAAATCGCTTACCGAGTGGTTTGCCACTTTGAAAAAAACAACCCGGTAAACCGCTCAAACCGTGCGATAAGCCGAAAGGGGCGGTTTGTCGGTTAGACTCGGCAAACCGCGGTTTTTTGAAATCGGACCGGTATGATAAGAGCGGTTATCACGGTTACCGACCGTTTTTTTTTCATTTTTTTAACCCTGCTCCAAACAGCCATTTAGGGCGTGTTTGATTTGGGCTCAAATAGGCGGCTCGAGCTCCCCAGGTGCAGCTCATGTTGTTTGATTCCATTTCACTGTAGCTGAGCCTGTCTCCTGCCGTGCAAAAAACACTCTCTCTCCTGGCTCCCGTCCAACGCTCCTGGGGGTTCGTTTTTCTGGAGCCAGGCTCGCTCGTGCTCGCGCGATGCTCAGTGGAAGCATCCCGTCACCTTTCATGGCAACCGCAAGCTCACCTCCCCCTCCAGCAAACCCTCTTCCTCCTCCGGTCCTCCCTGCCGTCCTTCCCCTCCAGCAACCCCTCTTCCCTTTCCCCGTCGTTCTCCATGAGCTGACAAATCGCGGCTCGCGGCCATGACCCTGGACGCCGAGGAGGGCCTCGAGCACGGCGGCGGCGGCCGGAGCGGAGCTCCCCCACGTCCGCGGATGCGCCCGCGCGCGGCGGCGGTGGCCGGGAGCGAGCTCCCCCGAGCCCGCATTCGCGGCGACGGCGGCGGGGCGGAGCTCCCCCACGGCGCCGGGCGGGGGCGAGCTCCCCCGAGCCCGCGCTCGCGACGATGGCGGCGGGGGCGGAGCTCCCCCACGCCCGCGGATGCGTCCGCGCGCGCGGCGGCGGTGGCGGGGGCGAGCTCCCCCGAGCCCGCGCTCGCGGCGGCGGCGGCGGGGCGGAGGTCCCCCACGCCCGCGCGCGGCGGCGGTGTCGGGGGCGAGCTCCCCCGAGCCCGCGCTCGCGGCGGCCGGCGGCGGGGGCGGAGCTCCCCCACGCCCGCGGACGCGCCCGCGCGCGGCGGCGGTGTCGGGGGCGAGCTCCCCCCGAGCCCGCGCTCGCGGCGCGGCGGCGGCGGGCGGAGCTCCCCCACGCCCGCGGACGCGCGCGCGCGCGCGGCGGCGGTGTCGGGGGCGAGCTCCCCCGAGCCCGCGCTCGCGGCGCCGGCGGCGGGGCGGAGCTCCCCCACGCCCGCGGACGCGCCCGCGCGCGGCGGCGGTGTCGGGGGCGAGCTCCCCCCGAGCCCGCGCTCGCGGCGGCGGCGGCGGGGCGGAGCTCCCCCACGCCCGCGGACGCGCCGCGCGCGCGGCGGCGGTGTCGGGGGCGAGCTCCCCCGAGCCCGCGCTCGCGGCGACGGCGGCGGGGCGGAGCTCCCCCACGCCCGCGGACGCGCCCGCGCGCGGCGGCGGTGTCGGGGGCGAGCTCCCCCGAGCCCGCGCTCGCGGCGACGGCGGCGAGCTCCGAGCACTGGCGTGTGAGACGACCGTGGCGGCGCCTAGCAAGTGTTCGATAGAATGCTGCAAAGAGAAACCAGAGGGTAACTTCACCACATTACAGATGCAAGGTCATTCTATCCATGTGTACAACAAATCAAACACAATCCCAATAGAACCTGGCTCACTAGGAACAAATTCATCAAACAAGAGTTGTTGCCCAAAGCAACCAGGCTGTGGCTGGCCAGAGGCTGGCTCGCCGACCTGGCCTTGCAGAGACAGGAAATCAAACACGCCCTTAGCGTTTGCCAGAGTGAAAAACCGATAGCCGGCGTTGGCAACCGTAGCGGCCGACGTCCGGTGTTTTCCGTCCGATACATGCGACCCCTCAGGAAGCTTCTAGAAGCTGCCGCCGCAGCCTCTACCCCTCCCGCCGCCGCGCACCTCCACGCCCACCTCCTCCGCTCAGGCCTCCTCCACTCGTCGCACCATCTCCCCGCGCACGTCCTCGAGTCTTACCCACCGGGCCTCGCCCGCGACCTGTTCGACGAAATACCCTGCCCGACGCCGCGCCTCGCCAATGCGCTCCTCCGCGCCCACCTCCGCGCCCGGCAGTGGCGCGCCGCTATCCTCCTCGTCCCGCGGCTCCGAGTGCGCCCGGACGGCTTCACCTTCCCGCTACTGCTCAGGGCCTGCTCCATGCTCCCCTCCCTCGCCCACGGCCGCGCCGTGCACGCGGTCGCCGTACGCTCTGGCGCCGCATCCGATGACGCCTTTGTCGCCGCGGCGGTCGTGCAGATGTACGCCAGGTGCGGAGACATGGTCGGGGCTGTCAACGCGTACGGCATGTTGGAGAAGCCAGACGTCGTGCTCTTGACGTCCGTGGTGACTGGGTATGAACAGAACGGGCTGGCCATGGAGGCAATGGAGTTCTTTGCAAGGAATGTGGTTGGCCAGGGTGTCATGCCGACTCCGGTCACGCTTGTGAGCGTGATTTCGGCAGCGGCACAACTGGGGGATGCCCGGAACGGGCGGGCGTCCCATGCGTATCTTGTCAGGAACTGCTTGGGGTACAATCTTGCTCTAGTGAATGCTGTTCTTGGGTTTTATGTGAAAATTGATGATGTCCAGGCAGCTAGGAGGCTGTTTGAGGGAATGGCAGATAGGGATGTTGTTACTTGGAGCAGCATGATCAAAGGACATGTGCAATCAGGAGACGCCCACGAGGCATTGAAGGTGTACAGGGAGATGGTTCAGGTGGGTGTCCAACCAAATTCTGTGACTTTGGTTAGTGTTCTGCAGGCTTGCGCACTTGCTGTGGATGTTGAGGAAGGCAGGAACACCCACCACAAATCTGTGAAGATGGGTTGTGAACTTGAGGTGGGTGTTGCAACTGCGCTGGTAGATATGTACATGAAGTGCTCATGTCATGAGGAGGCGATGCGCCTCTTCCATCGGATCCCAAAGAAAGATGTGGTAGCTTGGGCTGCAGTCATCAGTGGCCTCACACAGAATGGTCTCCCTGATGAGTCACTACAAGTGTTCAAATGCATGTTACTAGATGGCAATGCTCCTGATGCGGTGATGATGGTGAAGGTACTTACTGCATGCTCAGAATCTGGTGTTGCTCACCAAGCTATCTGTCTCCATGGTTATTTGGTTAGAAGTGGTTTTGATGATAAGGTGTTTGTAGCTGCTGCACTTCTTGATTTGTATTCGAAATGTGGAAACTTAGATAGCGCTACCAGGGTATTTGAGAGTACCACTGAAAAGGATGTTGTTCTATGGAGCTCAATGATAGCTGGTTATGGAGCACATGGTCTTGGTCAGGAAGCTGTTGCCTTGTACCAAAGGATGATTGCCTCATCAATTAAACCCAACAGCGTGACATTTGTTTCAGTGTTATCAGCATGCAGCCACTCTGGTCTGGTTCAGGAAGGAAGACAAATTTTTTATAGCATGGCTCGAGTTTATGGAGTTGTGCCAAATCCAGAGCATCAAAGTGCTATGGTTGATCTCCTTGCGAGGGCCGGTGAACTGCGAGAGGCCATAAGGGTCATCCATGAAATGGTCGGGAGAGCTGTTGCTCATACTTGGTGTGCCTTGCTTGCTGCCTGCAGAGAACACAATAACACTGAGATGAGTGAAGCAATCGCGGAGAATCTGCTCAAGCTGGATCCTGACCATGTTGGCTACTACAATCTCTTGACCAATATATATGCATTTGATGAGAAGTGGGAAAGTGTGAAGGAGATGAGAGACATGGTGCGAGTTAGAGGTCTTCGTAAAGTACCAGGTTACAGTGCAGTTGAGGTCAATAATGTAGTGCACACATTCACTGCTGGGGAGAGGTCTCACCAAGATCAGGAGGATATTTGTGCATTGCTCTGTGACCTGTCACGAAAGTTGGGAGGGGAGAACTGTTCCTTTCAAGTAGACACTGCCTTAGCATTCAAGGATTCTGCTCTTTTCTGAGTTCAGATCGATCCTTGAATCATTGAATGTATGTACCTCAACTAATGGTGAACTTCTAGAACAAAACTCGTGGAGAAAAATGACATTTGCAAAGGTGGAAATTCATCGTACGAACTTGCAATAATTTTAAGATTGTATATGCTGACTGGTCTATTGAAGCTAAGATTTGTAGGTAGGTTGGAATATGCCATTGGCCATACTTTTGCTCCTAAAGAAGATTTTGGAAATTTTGAATTTCTTATACATTCTGCAGGCTTTGAAGGCAGATAGCATATTGAAGTAAGTATTTGAGCAGGTCTTATTATGTATAACTGGATGGTCTCTGGGTATTCATTGATGACTCTGCAAATATATTACCACTTTTTAATGAAGCCCAAGAACTTTCATAGAGTATTCACATTAATGTTATCTGCACCTTCTACATTCTAACGAATACAACTTTCAGAAGCTACTATTACCTCCCAAAAGGAATTCTGATGGATCTACTACTTGTCTTGTGTATAGGAAGTTTCAGTACTTTCATATTGCTTGTCTTTTGTCCCTACTATGTATTATCTACAGGATGCCATGAACAGGTATTGAAATCAGCTACCAGTTTTCTGTGGTTATATTTGTCTTGTGAATATTAATGTGGGCTTGAATTTCATGACTTAATAATATATGTAATTGTGAAGAGTACATCAGCACTACATTTACATAGCAAGTCTACCTAGGGGAAAACATTTTTTTGCAATATGGTTGATGGAACCCATTTTGGCACCTGAAATCCTGAATAATGAATGGGGTACGACTTTACGAAATGGACTTGCCTTTTCACCTGGTTCTAAAATCTTGTAGAGTGTATCAACACTAATTTTACACAGGGAAGTCAAAATTTCTTTTTGCATTATGCTTGATGAAATCATTTTGGCAGCATTAGATTTCTTCTTTTAGATAAATAGTGTTTGAAATGAACTGCCGTTTTCACCTTGATCCACTGGTTAGAACAGGTTAATAATACAGGATTTAGGTGTGTATTGGTTGCCTAGTATAGTAGTATATATCAGCCTATTGGTGCACTGTTAGCATTGAAAGTTCGAAACTAGGTTGTGTTTGTTCTTTGTTCTCAAATTGGATGGTTGTGTTTTCCAAAATACTCAAGGATTTCACAACACTTAAAAACAAAGATGGAACTCTAAAAGGCCGTTGCTTTTTGAACTTAGTAATTCCAGTTTCAAAAAAGTGTGGTCTGTACATTGTCACAGCCTCACAGGAATCTAGTTGGCTTTAACCTACAAAGCACACAGTAGAAGGTACGTAATGTTACAAATATATAATGCATATATGCAAACTATGGTGGCATATTTAAATCTTTTCTTGCAGCTGGTAACTATGAATTGCTCCAGATATTTGACCACTTTAAATTTGTATATGATTTGCAGGTCTCTAAATTCTCAAACATTGCAGCAGATCTACGCGCTTGCAGGTAGTCTGAATAAAGAAAAACTTCGATACTGCACAGGAATTGTGTACTTTGCATTCTTAAGCAGGGCCTGGATAGGACTTCGATTAAGAAAAATCGTGGCAGTAGAAGTACTCAACTGTTGTCGATCTGCACTGCACGAGCTAGCGGCTTCTTTGTTGTAATTTTTGCCGAAGCTTTTTCTGGCTCCTTTTGTTTTCCCTCTCTTCTGTACATATATATGCCAACGAATTTGCTGGAACTAGACAACAAATTTTTTTCTTTTTTTTTTGTGACAGTGAGTCTGACTGTTTTTTTCAGTATGTGCAGTGTTTTCTTTTCTCTTAACCAAATCATCAAACTTGCACAGTAAGTTTTTTTTTTTACGACTTGAAGATTGATGAATTGGGACGGAGGGAATAGTTACCGGTAAATCTTTGGTTAAGCTATTTACTGAAAACGAATGGTAATTTGGAACGGTAGGTAGCTTCAGTTAAGCAAAATTTTTGTACTACTCTATGCAAAGCTCTGTATACGGCTACATCTAGAATTCTAGATTGATAAAACCACCACAGCAAATGTTTGAACTTTTGAAGTGGGACAACAACAGGGAGACACCGTCTGAAATGACGAGCTGCAAGCATCCAACGTCCAAACAAAACGGTGAAACGAAACAGAAGATGACAACAGCAAAAAAAAAAAAGCAAGCACTTCTACGTAGTCACTCGTTAACGCCATTAGCAAACCACTGATGCATGCACGATGCATGCAACGCATGAACGGATCATCAGCACGTTTGTGCCTGCAGTATCGATCAGATGGCCGCCGAGGAGCCATGGTGCTGGTGCGCACCGCCGAGCATGCCGCTCCACAGGCCCAGCGCGCCCAGCGAGCTGATGGCGCTCTCCGGCGCGCGGCTCGCCGCCTCCCCGTACCAGTCCAGCGACAGCAGCCTCTCCGCTGCCGCCGCCGGCTTCACCTCCACGGCGTCGTGCTCCGCGCGAGCCCCGAACGGCAGCCCCTGCAGCTGCAGGTGCTCGCCCAGGCCGGCCGCGTACCGGAGCGCGCTCAGCGCGTGGCACTCGGCACCACCGGGGATGCCCATCATGCCCGCCCCGGCGAACTGCACCTCCGAGCCGGCGCCATCCAGCGCGCCGGCCGCGCCACCGGGTCCTGCAAGGATCGGATCGTACTTCCAGTCCAGGAGGCCGAGACTGCACAGCGGGTCCGCCGCAGCGGGCGGAGGCGGCAGCTGCGGCATGCCGGAGAACGACAGGTGGAGGCCGGTCTCCGCGGCCTGTCGCGCGGCGTGCGCCGCCTGGAGCATCGGCGGCGCGGCGGGCTTCTTGGCGCTGGCGCGCTTGTTCTTGCGGCAGCCACCGCCAACAGGGACGTTGCGGAGCGAGCCGCCCTTGGTCCAGTAGCGGCGGCACGTCTTGCAGAAGTAGCGCGGCTGCGAGAGGCTGTAGTTGTTGTAGTAGCAGAACTTGGTGTGCGTGGACTCGCACCGGGGGCACTTGAGCGGCTGGTCGTGCTGCGGGCGAAGGCGCCGGTCCGCCGCCGCGGCGTGCACCTGCCGCGGGCAAGCGATCAGCTCCGCCGACGGCGACGACGACCCCATTCCGGGCTCCTCGGGGACGATGCCCTGAAAAGCACAAGGCCACGTTGTGGCGTTGTGATCGCAATCATCAGCTATGACAGAATGGAAGCCTTGAAATGTGCGAAAGGGTGTTGCATGCATGTATGGTCCCAGTAGGGAACTTTTTGGAAGCTGATATTCATATGGTTCAATTTCTCTGATAGGCTAAAGTACGAACTCCATGCAAAGCTACAAGATAATGATGATGTCTCATGATGGGTGCATCAAAGTTTCAGATCTGATCAGCTTGATCCTATGGTGTATCCATAGCTTTTGGAATGGCATTGATCACGTACCCCGTGATCTTCTTTGCGCGTAGTTTCGCTTTTGATCACATGCTAAAGTTACAACAAACATAGATTTCATGAGGGCCATGCAGGGTGTGTACTTGTCTCCATTTTCTAAAACATGAATGTCTCATGCATTAATTAATTCCTTGTGACCTCATACTAGCTAGACAGATTCTTATATGCAAGATCACACTAATTCTTTGGTTATAATTTGACTTGGTGTCTAACTGAAGAATGTCCTAATGTGCTGCTATAACCCTGGCCAGCAGACTATGAGTTTAGTAGCCAGTATATATAACAGCAAAATAACAATGGTGGTAACACAGATGGTCTAATAATTATCGATAGTTTTGAGAAGATCTAGATATACGTGGCTTTTTCCGTGTTCAAAAGTTAAAACAAGGTAGATCAGGTGATCAAACCGTACTTGTTCAAACCCTCTTTTATCATGTTGTTGCTGCTTTTGCTTGCAATACATGGGTAAGTATCTGACAGTATATTGCACTTTCTACTGTTTATCTGGTTGATCGTTTACCCTGTTTTATGACATCTTTTGTGGGTGTTCCTTCTAGAGTTTCAGTTTCTATGTAAAAGTAAAACATCATGACTTAACTGGAAACACATCATGTGACTTAAAAGTAGCATGTGTATACATGGTTAGAAACTGAAAACATCTAATAAAAGCGAGTTATGTAATAAGTGTGGTGTGGACTTAACCGGATCTTCATTTAAGGAACGTAATCAAATAGAGAAATAGGTGAGATGAACTCCATGCATCTACCCAGATTTATGATCCAAACTGTATCTGTAATTAAATTTCATGTGGCGTGATCATAATATATAGTGTCACCGTCGAGGTTAAACACCAGACGATCAACGATCTGATCTCATCGCAATCTTTGATCATATATTAAACACATGTGTGCTGAACAACAATTCTATAGGCACGTGCTTAATGTAAGGACCAACATAATACATATAGCTATATAAAACAAGCAGGAGAAATAGCAGAGATCAACAAAGAGAAGAGTGAATTGCCGTCAGTACTGTTTGGGTCATCTACTTGCAACCTTTTCTCTACCGTTCTCCAAACAAGGATATCTGTTGTGATGAGAGCCAAATCATATATACAGGCATGCAGGAAATCGATGCAAAAGAACCGCAAATGTTCAGATAATCCGCCCTCACATATAGCACAACTAATAGCAACCAAACTAAATAAGGAATAACCCCCTATGAAATCTTCACCATGGATCAGGATATAAGAACCGAACTGAATATATGCTTCATGAGAAAAGAAAAAATATGCAAATTAAAGATGCAACATAATAACTAGTACGTGTGTGTGACCGACAAAGAGTCAAAGACGGCTCATGTACTAGGCCAGAAGAATCTCGTCAGATCAAGTGGGGAAGCATTCTTAAGAGATGCAAAACTAATTAAGCACTTGCTGCTGTTATGTGTGATCAGCATCGATCATGGGATGATGCGCACGTACCTTGAGCCAGTCAGAGTCCATGCAGATGTGCATCGGCGGTGGTGCTCCTCCGGCCATCATCGGTCGATCGATGGATGATCACTAGCTGGCTATACCTAGCTAGCTAGCAGCCACGGCGCGAGTATGACAAGATCACTAGGTGTGTGTGTGTGTGTGTTCTACCAGATGGCAAAACCTTTAGATGCACACACTGCACTTACGATTTGTGGAAGCTATCTATATATGTTCCTGATCATATACTATACGCTAACTGATCTTCTTCCTCCTCTGCAGGTGCCTTGCTGACGAATTGGAAGATACGCACTGAGAGATGTGCAGTGGGAGAAGAACAGGAAGAGAGATCGAGAAGATCAAGAGGTGCTGTACGCGGTAATGGAGGTAGGAGAGAATGAATGAAGATCTAGCTAGCTAGAGGGTGAGGGGAGGGGAGGGGAGGGGAGACGATGGATGTGCTGTGTGGTAGTACTGGTGGTGGTGGTGGTTGGTGACAGAATGAGAGATGGGAACGATGGGTCGATGGGAGATGTGAATAAGAAGGCAAGGAAAAGTTGCACGCCGCCAACAAGCTAGCTAGCCAAGACCAAGAGTGATCCAGACTTCCAGAGGCGGGGATAGGAGAGACGAAGAGACCGCTAGTAGTAGCAGGCAGCCAGGGGCCGCAGCGTGCCCGGGTGATGCGTGCATGTTGCCTGTGCCCCCGCGCGCCACTGGCCTGGCGGCCCACCGTGTCGGGGTGCCAGAGCGGCGTGCGTGGTGGTGCCCCGCCCGCCTCGGAGGGGGGCCGAGAGGGCAAGGCGCGCGGCCTCGGCGTCGTCCCGTCGGCCTCCGCGCGGTGGTCCCCGCGCGCGGTTCGGTTCCTTGGGGCCCACGCCGCCGGCTCGCATCCCGAGGCGCTCGCGCGCGCGGCTGTCGGCCGCGGCTCGGCGGCCTTCAGTTTCACCAGCACGCAGCAGCCTGCGTGGGCTAGGGCCCGCCCTACACGCTGCTACTAGTACTACGCGCTTTACTAGGAAGCTACTACTACTAGTAGCTCTCTACTGGGCTGGCTCGTCCTCGTCGACGAACGAACGATCGGGCGAGCAGGCGAGGCGGGTGGTGGCGGCTCGGGCTCGATCGGCTGCCGGCCGGGCGCGCGTGGCGTGGCATGGTGTGGCGCGGTGGTCCAATGCGATTTGCGGTCACCGCTCTCGTTTCCGAGGTGAATTTCGCGGCCGGCGGCCGGCTCGCCGCGCAGCATATTTACCGACTCGAATACAAATTAGGGCAATCTCAACCCAGACTCTATGGTAGAGTCTATATGTTGAAGACTCTGTCACAAGAACTTATGTTCTCCAATGCAGATTTTCTAATAGAGTCTATTTAATATTCCCTTCGGATCTTCTACTCCAGTTTTATTAAATAAGAGAACAAGTTGTGCATGCAGGCAGCCACACAGGATCTACACGGGCTTCGTTTTGTATGTAGACTTGGAGTCTAACTTAGACTTGGTTTCTAAGATTTCACCCATCTCTCAGCATTAAATTACTTACCACATTAGCAATTTGCCTATGTGGTAGTGTAATTAATAACTCTGGACTCTACCATATAGTCTGAGTTGGGAGTGACCTTATCAGTGCAAATTCGATGCCTTGGCTGTGGCTCCAGCCGCGCGAGATCGGGACCGACGGGACGTTCGGCTCTGCCAGCCGAGCCGGCTGGAAGGTTGTGTGTCAGTGCGTGTCAGCGTGTGTGTCTCTGAAGACTCCGGTCAAACTTTTGCATGTGGAGTGTGGTGGTCGTGTGGACGCTGCGATTTGCTGCAAGCCTGCAACCGACCTGCTGCTAGTGCCGTGCGAGCTTATCGAATGGTCTTGGCACGATTCTGTTAGGCCTTTATTTTTGTTAGATCTACAGTAGTAACTTTTACTCCATTTCTACCGATTTTTTTCGTTTCCATAACGTTAACTAGGAGTTATATATAGGACTTGTTATGAGCACTCATCTCCGGAGTCCAGCTGATCGAATATTACAAGTAAAGAATTAATATTTCCATATCATATTTCCGCCCGTGGACTAATGATTGATGCACTGCACCATGGGGTCATTCTTCTTGTTGTTGTTCTTCTTCTTCTTCTTCGCAAAAAAAAGGGTTATATGGTAATTTAATTTCATCCTTCATAGTATTAGCGTAGCTACCACAGAAAAGAACCCTGATCACTGAAAAGAAGCTGCAGTGACAAACTGAGGCGGCACCGAGGATGTCAGTGCGTAACCGTGACGCCACCATCTGAGCCACGTGGAATATTTTGGTCCCCGTGAGGAAAAGGAGATGATGGCCGCCGGGCCGGGGGCGCCCACGAGAAAACCGAAAGCTCACTCCAATCGGGCCCCATGCAAGCATGCATGCTTGTTCGATCTGCTGCTGCTTCTTGACCGCCGATCGAGCCAACCAGCCAGGCCAGCAGCGATCCTTGTCTCCTTGCTGCTGCTGCATGCCTCGTCGGTCGTCGTCGCCGGCGGCGATCGTATTCTCTCCCGCGCCGCTTAAAATACGCGTAGAGAATTCCGGTCGAAAGGTGCCCTGTTGACAAAGACGCGATGCTCTGCATGCTCCACCATCTCCAAAGATGGCTGGCTACTCTTCCACTGATGCGTCTTCTCTTTTTCCTACGTCTAGCTACTGCTTTCGCTTGTCTTATTTTGCACTGCGCTCCTGCTACTGTAGCTGGTGACCAGCTAGTAGTGCTGTCAAAAGTGGCCAAACATGCTGCATGCAGCCGGTGATTACATTACGGTGAGGATCATCGGAACAATTGATCGATGATGCAGGTGGAGAAAAAGTTAAAGGCAGAGCTAGTATATATCTAGTAGTGCTCAGTTGAAGACCAATGCAATGTGGGATCCACCAATGTCCAAAGTAACAGGAATTGAAATCCCCGAATTATATATCCAATCCAAGATGCCCCTGATGCTAGCGCTAGTGTCAAAAGTGATTGTTTTCCGATCCATAAAGGAAACATAATTCTATTTTTTGGCCATTCTCCTCTTTAGAACATACTGATTGGATCAGGTAGCATAAAAATGACCAGCATAAAAATCTTGGATCAGGCCAAAATCAGGATCAGATGTTTTATTAATTTTCCATGTACTGATCAGAAATAGAAGATGGGCAGAAGGTAGCTGATAGTGTGTGCCACTACTTTCATACAGTAGTAGAGTGGTACGGCGAATACGGATTACTCCTGGTAGCTCTAGGTACGTATGGCGCCGGTCGTCGTCAGTGTGTGTATGGGTGTGATTTTTTCCTTCTCGTCACTACTTGGCCTGGGTGGCTGTTCAAAAGCGTGTTTTTCGGGGTCCGAAAGGGCCATGTGGGAGCAAAGAAGAGACAAAGATAGCAGAGCCGAAGCATCTCTTCTCCCTGTCTGTCTTTCCCGGCGCCGGATTCAAATTTCGCTTGCTTTGCTGCCCCACTCACTTTGCGAGCTCGCCGTCCGCAAGCAAGGTATCCCATTCTCATTCCCCTCGTCCCCCACAAGGGCCCACCGCCCCAGGTGCATGCATGCATGGGCCTCCACGCACCGTTCGGCGAAAACACACTAATCAGCGGTCACTGATGTTCTGCCCGCGCGCGTACCATGTGTGTTGCAACACATTTTCAGTTTTCACACTGCGCGCCGCCTCTGCCTGCACGTCCTTCTTGTTCTCGCCGATGATGTCAATTGCTGCCAGGTTCAGTGTTTCTGTGTTTTGCGAGTTTCCACGAGCTAGCGGCGCTATATATGCAAATCGATCTGCAGCAGCTGATCGTTACGCAAGCACATAGCGTACGCGTGTATACTAATTCGGAGGTTCAGTTAGTCACAACTTACAAGTTACAACTCAGGTTCATGCATAGCGTATGATGTTGTGCAACTATACAACATCGGCATCGATCGTCGTCGTCGCTGATGATGCGCCGGCGTTGAAAAAAGCTATAGGTGGCGATGATGATCCGTCGCCGTCAGACGGCGGCGGCGGCATATCGATCGATCGACCACCCATCGATGTAGCGATCGGTCGGCGTCGTCGCCATCAGCGCAGGATCGATCGCACATCTGCGTGGATCACCTGTGTGATCCTGTGAAATCTGCCCACCACACCATCAAGACAAAACTAAACCTCTGTGTGACTGTGACTTTCAACGAAATCGCCCGCGTGTGCCGTCTCTGTCGAGATAACCGATTGCGAATTGCTAACTTAATTGATATCCAGGAGTAATCCGTCATCCGTGTGTAAACTGCCTCGTTTTGCAGCAGGCATATGGCATCCCGGACGGATCGGTGCTGATCATCCGAGCAGGACTGCAGGAGTAAACAATAGGTGGTTTATCCGGGCGAGCGATCTTACGCACGCGGTTGTGAATATTGGAGGCGACTTTTTGCGTAAAAAATGCAGTGTAGCGTAGTATATCTAGAGATGGGATGGCAGTATGGCACTCATCACTACGGGAAAACGGTAGATTGCCGTGCGCCAAAATGTTTGCCGTGCGTTTTTCATCGGGCGCACGGCAAACGACGACTTTGCCGTGCGTTTTCCGGACGACGCACGTCAAACAAAAACACACGGTATCCGCATACTTTGCCGTGCGTTTTTCCGGCGGCGCACGGCAATCACAAATCTTTGCCGTGCGTTTTCCTAGGGACGCACGGCAATTAAAGGTTACTAACGGTTGGCCGTTCCCGACCGAGCTGACCGGCCGGGGAGCTGACGGCCGTCAAGCTTTGCCGTGCGCCTTCGAAAAACGCACGGCAAAGACAACAAGTTTGCCGTGCGTTTTCTTGTGGCGCACGGCAAAGTTACAGCATTGCCGTGCGTTTTTTGTTGGCGCACGGCAATGTATTTTTAAAAATTGAGTTTTCACACCTTATTTCAATTTTTCCTCCACAAGTATATTATTTTGCACTCTACATTTCAATTATGTAATCATATATTTATTTTTGCTAATTTTAACGAATTGTTTTGATGGATAGGATTTTTTTTGTGTTAACCAAATTTGAACTGCAAGTGCATAAAATAATAAAGTCTAGTTTCTCGAAAAATGTTATTTGTTTAATTGATACCTTTTTAGGACCTTATGCATGAAAGTACTTGAAATTTAAAACAATTTGTTCGCGGGGAATGATAAAATATGTGTATGTAAAATGTTTTTTTATTGTATTAATTGCAAATGAAGTTTGAAAGTGATGAGATTTGTCGAGAGCTCGTGATCTACCATGGGAAGGGTGTGAAAAATAGTACAAAGAGGTTTGGAACGATCCGTCACGTATAGTGTTTAGAAACCGAAGCATCTAACTTGAAGTTTCATAATGTTTATAGTCATCTCACTTGGTACGTAGTCTTAATAAATTTTGAACTTGGTTTTTGACTTGAAAGCTTTTCTCTAGTGAACATACAACTTACATTGACTCATGTTAGTTCATGGTATTTTTTCGCATCCATTTATTAATTTTCATATATTAACTATAACTAAATAATTTAAATAGACATGTATTGAATTTGAGTAATAAATTCAAAAAAATCCTAATTGTAAAAAAGATATTCATATTTTTAACTACAATGAAAAGCTTCATCAAATTGTGAATTTTCCATTCACACAAATTTAAATTTTCCATTCTTGGCAAAACAAAAATTTAGGAATTTACTTCCCTTTGCCGTGCGCCGTAGTAAACAACGCACGGCAAAGGCAGCTATTGCCGTGCGCCGCACACTAAAACGCACGGCAAAGGTCAGCTATTGCCGTGCGTTTAGGTCGCGAGCGCACGGCAAACAGAATGGCCCCACTTAGGGCCCGCCGCCTCCTTCTCTCCCAGATCGAGCCGCATCTCTCCCACATCGACCCCTGCTCCAGAACACCAACGGCCGCCGCGCCCCTCTCAGATCCGCCGCTGTCACCGCGCCTTGGCCGCCGCCGCGCCCGGCCCCGCCGCGGCCGGCCGGGCCCGCCCCTCCTCCTCCGGGCGCCGCCCGCCCGTCCGCCGGCCGCGCCCGAGCCCTCCTCGCCCCGCCGGCTCGCCGTCGACCGGCCGCCGCGCTCGCCACCGCCCGCCACGCCCGCCCCGGCTCCGCCCCCTCCTCCGGGTCCGCGCCCCCCTCCTCCGGGTCCCGCGCCCGCCGGGCTTCTCGCCTCCGCACGCCCCCGCTCCGCCCCCGCTCGCCACCCGCAAGCCACCGGTCGCCCCCGCACCGCCCCCCTCCTCCGGGTCCCGCGCCCCCTCCTCCGAGGTCCCGCGCCCGCCGGCTTCTCGCCTCCGGACGCCGCGCCCGCCCCCACCCGCCCCCAGGCGCCCCAGCTCCGGCCCTGCTGCGGCACACCCCGACAGGTGCTTCCTCTATTTTTTTCCATCTGTTGCATTGCAACCTAACACATTAATCCTAATTATACAGGAAGGGAAGTAGAGGCAGGAGGAGGGGGGAAGGGAAGAAGGGCAGGGGAGAATAAGGAGGAGGAGATGGAGATGGAGAAAGGGTAGGAGAGGGCCGGTGAACAAGGAGGAGGAGAGGGAGGAGGCCGAGGGTGAACAGGAGGAGAGGTGTGCTCCGGCCGTGCTCAAGCACCTCACTCCATTCGATCGGTAATCAATGTCTCGACCTTTCTCGAATGTTGAGATTAAATTAGTATGATGAGTTGATGACCTACACTTTCGTAGTAGTGATGCATAAGTATGTTAGAATTAGATCAAATGAGTTAAATTTAGTGATGCATAGGTATGTTAGATTAAATTGGGGTACTTTGTTATGCTCAATGACAAAGTCAAAAAATGGCAAAATATCGGAGGCAAATCACTACTTCTTGTGTCCGGCCATCGAGCCGTGGGAAGAAATTGTTTTCGTGGCCCGACCTTCGTGTCGTGGATTTTCTTGCAGGTTTTGGAAACCTCACCGTACAGGGGAGGTGCTGTCGAAATTTTAAATTAACGCTAAGTTTTGATGGGTTTTTGCAGGAAAGCTCCCATTGCCGCAACCACCATCGAAGGAGTAGGAGGAGGCCACGTTGCTGTTGCCTAGGAGGCCTCTTCGGGCTCCGTCTTGCCGCCCGTCCCCGTCTCGTGTCGAGTTACTAGGTGAGCATGTGCCAATGCCCTTGTTTCCATATCATGTACCTAGATGGCTAGATCACGTAACCTAGTTAGGCGTCTCCCGTTCGAAAGAGATACAGTTGGAAATATGCATATGCTTGCATATCTATGATCCGTATACGTTTCGAATTGTCCACGTTTTTTGGACGGCTCGAGGATGTGTAGATGGGTTTAGTTTCCATGGTCCGCTCCGATCCGGGACGAGTTTCGGCTTCACCTTCTGTTGTTCTCCCGTACACAATCTCCTTTCCGGGACGTGTACTTGGAGAACGAGTGGGGAGGTGCTGCCGAAATTCTGTCTCGGCTAGGAGTAGAGCATGGGAACTAAACCCATCTACACATCCTCGGGTGGGTTTAGGACCTATCTTTACCTACAATAGCATGATAGATATCGTGTAGAAGCATTCATGCCATGTTAACAAATCTTCTAAGAGTTTTGTTTCTTACACCACCTTGTCATGTCTTTATATCACTGGTAAAAGAATGGATAACCGTGAGTGGATGTACACGGGCTGGAGGAATAAGCGTGACTTCTCCAGGTGAATTCGGGCGCAACGTCGATGATTTACGTAAAAAGGCTTTTGACAAAGGACAATATAAAGCGCCGTGTCCATGTAGTAAGTGTGAAAATAAGTCGGACCAAACTCGGCTCACCATGGGTAAACACATTATCACATATGGGTTTGTGGCAAACTATACCGGTGGATCCGCCATGGTGAGGCACATCGTGCGAGAGACGAGGTCTTGAGGCAACGCATCGAGGAATTTGATGATGAAGCGGGTGCGGAGACATGTTAGAGGACTTTCATCAAGCAAACTTCAATGAAGGGCCCGACCATGTTATGAAGGAAGCTCCGAGCCAACCGCGAAGGCTTATTACGATATGTTGTCTTCTCGCACGAAACCACTTCACAAGCATACTACCGTGTCTCAACCGGATGCCATAGGACGCTTAATGGCCCTAAAGTGTAAATTGGGAATCGTCGAGATGGCTTTAATGAAATGATGACGAGTTTTTGGCTCCATACTTCCGACGGATCACATTCCCGCCACATAACATGTACGAGGCGCGAGAAAATCCTTCGTTCACTTAAGATGCCATACGAGATGATAGATGCTTGTACAAATGGTTGCGTCTTGTTTCGGAAAGAACATGCGGATGCAAAGTACCGCCCCAAATGTAAATCCTCTAGGTACCGGAGGTAAACTCGGTGATGGTCATAAGAAGCAATCGGACATCCCGGTGAAAATCTTACGGTACCTCCCATTCATACGGAGAATCCAACGACCGTACGCGACCGAGGAATCCGCAAAACGAGATGACATGGCACAAAGACGGCGTACGATATCGTCCCGATAACATGGTACATCCGGCCGATGCCGATGCTTGGAAATATTTTGACGACCAACATAAGGACAAAGCCAACGAAGCTCGAAATGTACGTGTTGCGTTGGCTACGGATGGGTTCAATCCTTATGGACCGATGGCCGCACCATACACTTGTTGGCCCGTGTTTGTTATCCCCCTCAACCTCCCCCCCCGGCATCATGTTTAAGCGACGAACATATTTGTGTCATTGATAATTCCTGGATACCCGGTGATAAAATGAGTGTGTACATGCGGCCTTTGATTGATGATTTGGAAATTGCTTGGAAGGAAGGGGTACGTACATATGATCGAGCTACGGACACAAACTTCACAATGCATGTGTGGTACATGTACTCCCAAAGCATGACCATCCGGCGTATGGGCTATTCGGCGGCCGGTGTGTCCACGGGAAGTACCCATGCCCAAGTATGCAAGGCTGCTTTAAAGTTTATCCGGTTGGCGAAGGGTACCAAGTATTCTTGTTTCGACCTACACCGACAATTCCTCCCTATGGACCATCCATTCAGACGAGACACCAAGAACTTTACAAAAGGTGTCATGGTTGAAGACCCCCCACCGCCGATGTTGACAGGAGCAGATATTCTTGCTCAGTTAACCGCGCTCAAGGAAAAAGCAACAGGTGGTTACGAGGGGTACGGTGAGGAGCATGCTTGGACTCAGATGTCAGGCTTGTGGAGACTACCCTACATGACTGACCTTCTTCGTCCACATTACATTGATATGATGCACACGGAAAAGAACGTCGCTGAGGCACTCTGGTGTACAACCATGGAGATTGCGGATAAGTCAAAAGATAACATTAAGGCTAGACTTGATCAAGCTAGTATATGCGATAGACCAAAGTACAACATGAAGCCTCCCAAGCCGGGCAAGAAATGGAAAAAGCCTTCGACTCCATACCTCCCGACCGGGCCCCAAAGGAAGGAAGTACTAGAGTGGTTCCAAACTTTAATGTTCCCTGATGGGTATGCAGCGAATCTTAGGAGGGGGGTGAACTTAACTACTATGCGAATCAATGGGCTCAAGAGCCATGACTACCACGTATGGATTGAGCGGCTTCTTCCGGTGATGGTTCGAGGCTATCTACCTGACCATGTGTGGCAAGTGCTAGCAGAGTTAAGCTATTTCTTTCGCATACTTTGTGCTAAGGAGTTATCTCGGCCACTTGTTAAAAAATTGGAAGATGCGGCTCCGGTGTTGCTTTGTAAGTTGGAGAAGATCTATCCACCTGGTTTTTTCAATCCAATGCAGCACATGATTTTGCACCTCCCGTATGAGGCACGAATGGGTGGGCCTGTACATGCCCGTTGGTGCTATTCAATTGAAAGGGTACTAAAGGTCATTCGGACGTTATGTAGAAACAAAAACAAAATTGAAGCTTCCATTGCCGAGGCATATTGTACCGAGGAGGTGACAAACTTCACAACTAAATACTATGCTGACACCCTTCCAAGCGTGCATAATCCAACCCCTCGTTACAATGCCGACGAAAATGAATCGAAACTCAGCCTCTTCAGAGGGCAACTCGGAAGAGCAAGTGTTGTGACTTATAAGAGCTTGCAACATGAAGAGTGGCGCACTATCATGATGTATGTGCTGAAAAACCTTGAGGAAGTGTTTCCATACATCGAGTAAGTTCTCAACATTCGTACAATATGGTGTATTCAATGAATAGTACCTAACAACCTCATTCGTACAGTGAATTTACCTATCAATTCTGGCGTAGAAGAAGGGAACCAACCCCGCAGGAAGTTGATAAACTTCTTGAGGACCACGATTTCATTTCTTGGTTCAAGCGGAAGGTACGGTCATTCAAAGGAACCCTCATACATTTTGTTTGAAATTACAAATTCCTCGTAGGTGCGAATGTAACAACGATATGTCTTGCTTCTACTTGCGGGGCCAAAATGATATGTCAATGGATCCCGAGTTGAGACGGAGTTTCCCTTGGTTGTGAGGATAGGATCGAGTCATATGGCGCCTATGACGTGAATGGGTACCGCTTTCACACAAAAAGCCATGAGCGAGAATCGGCCAAACCGCGTAACCACAAACACCGGAGTTTGTACGATAGG
This sequence comes from Cenchrus americanus, assembly GCA_947561735.1. Classification (NCBI taxonomy): domain Eukaryota; kingdom Viridiplantae; phylum Streptophyta; class Magnoliopsida; order Poales; family Poaceae; genus Cenchrus; species Cenchrus americanus. Next base: position 21,028,296 of record OX387241.1, on the reverse strand, counting down.
CAATGATGGAAAAGACTATTATGGAATAATTGAAGAAATATATCAACCGACGTTCCCTGGTTGTAAAGGTCTCAAACCCGTCGTATTCAAATGCCATTGGTTCGATCCGAAGCAAAGCGAGAGACCCGAGATATTGGACTAGTCGAAATTCAACGGTCATCCGTCTATGCAGGAGACGATGTTTACATTGTGGCTCAACAAGCCACACAAGTGTATTATCTCTCATACCCGTGCAAAACCGACGAACGTCTTCAGGGTTGGGATGTTGTGTACAAGGTATCGCCACATGGTAGACTACCTGTCCCAAACAATGAAGATTACAACATAAATCCAGATACATACGAGGGAGAGTTCTTCCAAGAAGATGGGCTACCGGGAGATTTTGTGATAGACTTAACCGAAGCATTGGGAACAATGGAAGTAGAAGATGACGATGGAGATGAGGTTGACGATGAGAGGGACATACAATTACTTGAGAAAGTTGCAGCCGGGCTTCATGTAGACGCTCCTCCATCGGAGGAATACCCGGACATGGACATGCGTGATAGTGATGATGAGACTTATGATCCTGATAATCTCCATGAAGATGTTTATTACTAATAAATGTATGCTCCACACTTGTTGTACTAATATTTGCAATATCATGTTATTTTTAATTATGTCTTACTTCTCTTTTGAAATATCATGTTTTTTTAATTATGCCTTACTTCTCTTAGTTATGTGTTTCTCCTACCGATCGATTTATTTGTTTACTTTCGGGCGATAGAACGAAGATGGTGGGCGGATCCCTTCGCCGTACGTGCTCGTCTATCTTCGAAGATCGGTCGACGTACCTCCGCCGTTGCCGGTGGGCACCGGGAGGCGGGGGGTCGAGGGAAGGGTGGCCCCAAGAGGGGTAAAAGGTCCAGGAAAGCACGACAGCAGGAGGAAGAGCAGCACCAGGAGGAGGAGGAGGAAGAGCACCAGGAGGAGGAAGAGCACCAGGAGGAGGAGCAGCCCCACGAGGAGGAGTATGTGCCGCAGTCGCCTGAGGAGGGTTGTGGGGGCGAAGAGGGGGAGGAGGAGGACGACTCGACAGGTGGTGACTCTAGTGGTACCATTTGGCAGCGAGGTCGCTCACGACTCCCGGATAGGCCGATACCTGTTTCGGGACGACCACTGATTAAACCCAGTGGCAAACGGTAAGTATATTTCGAGGTTATTAATATTTTGTCCTTTGAGAACTTGAAATCACAATAGAGACTAATTTTTCATCTTTTTCACTTTCTGCAGGAGTTGGGAGGTCGTCGAGGCGGTTGGTCACAACCGCCTGGTCAACGGCATCCTAGGCCTTTTGTGCAGGTTGCACTTCCCGTGCATAGTTCGGATGGGTCAGGGTGATGCTACCAGGTACGAGCCGGCCTGGACGTGGGCACACTACAAAAAAGCCACCGACACTATCGATAGGGACGACAGATGCTTCGACAGTAAGGCAGAGCGAGTGAAGGCCGAGCTGTGGGTAAGTCTTTCTAGCATACACTGCTCAATTCATCGTAATCATTGGACATTCTTGCAATATTGATTGTCTATCATCTGGTTTATATGCAGGATTTCTATAGGTTGGTGGGTGGATTTGAGGAGCATGCAAATAAGGTGCAGGAGACGGTATGCAAGAAGCTTGTCTTGGACATGCATTACGAGGCGCAAATTCGGTGCGTCATAAACTACTCGCTTCAAAGTTTGCAAAGAAGATGTCAAAAGCGAGAAGCAAGAACCTATAAGCCGACCCGGGAGCAATACGAGGAGGTACAATTGTATTTCACCTTGAGAACAATACTTAATATGATATTCTTACATGTGGTTCACTTGATTACTTGTAGATGCTCGTGTGGTGGTGCCGCAACGATTTGACCTTTGGAAACTCATAGTGGACAAGTGGTTCACACCGGAGTGGATTGAGAAGCATGATGCTGGCCGACAGAAGCGTTTGTTGATGGGAGGCCCATCACACCACCAAGGAAACCTTTCCAACTCACAGTACAGGGCTAGATGGGTACGAATATCCATTTCTTTGTTGTTAAGCTCAATTCTGCTTGACCTATAATGAACTTGTTTTTTTTTTTTCGGTCTCGGGCACATGGAGATAGTGAGTGCAGCGAGGTGATGGGATGGATCTTGTCCCACAAGGGCAAGGCCACCGCGTCCGAGACCACCTACAACCCCGACGACCCGCCGGAGGCGTATAGCAATCCCTCCATCCACTCCCGCATCAATGCATACATGGAGACGGGACGGCGCATCCATGGGCCGAGTGGGATCCGATCCGTGCACCGTTTGATGGAGAGGCGGTCATGAGGATGGGTCATGGAAAGAAGCATGGCCATTACTACATGGGTGACAACATTTTGGACACGACCACTACTCCCACTCTCGCGATGCTAAAAGCAAAGGACACGGGCAATGCCCCTCCAATACTCCCACGGCGGCCGCGGCACCGGCCCACGTGGAGCGACTTCGGAGTTATTTCGTTATACTAATCCTTAATGAATCTCTACATATGTTTCCTGACAATTGTAACACTTGGATAACCAATTGCGTACGGCCTTAAACGCGGTTGAGCTACGTGTGGTCGACCGAGAGCGACGGATGACCCAGCAGCGGCAGATGATGACCCGAAGAAACAGGCGATGATGACCCAAGCGGCGGCAGCTTTTTGCCACACACCACGTGCGGATGCGGCGGTGGATGGCGTTGCACGACGCAGATGATGGCCGAGCACATGCAAGCTTCCATGCTAGCTGTCCAGAACGGTCAACCGATACCCCCGATGCCCCCGGTGCCCCCGATGCCTGTGATGCCCGTGATGCCCCCGATGCCCCCGGTGCCCGTCCTTCCGACTCCGGCTGCAGCTCCTGAGACTCCTGTGGTGAGTTACTTGACATCTGCTCTTTCATTTCAACATTTACAGACTTAGAGAACGTAGAGACTTAGACTAACTTAGAAACCTAGAGAAAGTAGAGACTTAGAACTTAGATTATAACATAGAAAACATGATTGTGGTCTCACATGCAATTTACTTTTTTATTAAAAGAATCAATCGGCGGCTTCGAATAATGTACAAGGGTCCCCGGGCATGTCACCGCCGATGCCCCCACACGCCTCTTCCCTCCTACTCAGTGAGTCGCGTTTATGTGATTTGAGTTCCTGGACTTTGTGGAGCTTTGCCGATGAACTTGAATAATGCTTGTTGTTGAACTTGTGGATTTGTTGATAAACTTGTGGACTTTCCGATGAACTTGGATGTACTAGTGGACTTGTCGATGAGTAACATGTGAATTTATCTATATGTGATGTCTTATTGTGATATATATGATGTATGTGATGGTTATTGTGACATATATGATGCCGTGATGAATATTATGATATATATGATGCCGTGATGAATATTATGATATATATGACATTATCGTGATTTTTGGGTATTTTTAAACGTGAAAACCAATAAAAAATAAATTGCAATGGTCACTTTGCCGTGCGTCTTTCGGAAGACGCACGGCAAAGTGACCAAAACCAATGCCAACAAAAGCGGTCGTTTGCCGTGCGTTTATGGAGGCGCACGGCAAACGTGCCATTCATTGCCGTGCGTTTTAGGAAAGCGCACGGCAAAGTGGCGTCACGTTTGCCGTGCGTTTTATGGTAGCGCCGCACGCAAACATGGCTGTTTGCCGTGCGTTTTCGGGCTGGCGCACGGCAAACAGCCCCTGTTTGCCGTGCGTTTTCTGGAAAGCGCACGGCAAACAGCCCCTGTTTGCCGTGCGTTTGGCTCCCGGCGCACGGCAAAGCTTGTTCCACGCCGTTTAGAACCGGTGCCGTTAGTTGCTTTTGTTTGCCGTGCGTCGTGGAAAAACGCACGGCAAACGTTGTCTACCGTGCGCAGAAGCGCGGCGCACGGCAAAGGGGCTTCGCCGTGCAAAATCTTTGCCGTGCGCGCTTTGCCGTGCGCCTGACGAAAACGCACGGCAGCGGGTTTGCCGTCGTTTTTGGCGGGCTTTGCCGTGCGCTCGGGGCGCACGGCAAAGCCCCTGTTTCCCGTAGTGCATCTTATGGAAATCGCCCGCCTGTGCCGTCTCTGTCGAGATAACCGATTGCGAGTCCCTAACTCTTGATATCCAGTCCGTGTGTAAACTGCCTCGGGCATATATGGCATCCCGGATCGGTGCTGATCACCTGAGCAGGAGTAAACAATAGGAACACACGGTTGTGAATATTTGGCGACGACTTTTTGCGTAAAAAATGTACAGTGTAGCGTAGCTAGCTAGAGAAAAAAGATGGGATGGTACTCAAAATCTACGGAAATGGACAAAGCTGGAGGGTGATGAGCGCAATGATAATGTTGAGCTAGCATCATCATCGTCGACATTACGGTATGTATACTACAATATAATGCTGGATGATAAAGCGCGTTGGTAGAAATGGGTCGGACGTACTGCCCGATAGGAGCAGGGCACGTGGAAACGTTGGCGTCACCTAAATCCTTTGTTGGATGGCATGATGAGTGCCCGCCCGCGCAAGTCGGAACGTCCAAGATTCCAGGCCATGCATCGGAGTATGATAGGCCAAGTCTAGTATACGCCATCATTGGGTGATGGTGAGCAAAGCATACCCGATCGATCGATCAATCATGCATGCCCTCCCCAATGCCGTTTCGAGCTTAGTACTAGTGGAGGCGAGCACGCATCAGCGCAGTCGATGCAGGTAGATCGAGCCTGGGAGATGGAGACATGGAGTAGGGCAAACGCACCGCACCACACCACATCACACCATGCCGACCCGGCGAGTGCCCGACCGGACCAGCCGGCCGGCCAGTCTTCCAGCAGGGTCGCCGCCTAGTGCCTGGTGCGCGCGTGCGTCCCCGAGCCTAGGCCGCCAGCGCCACTCCCCCTCCCCGCACCGCACTGTACTGTAGCCAGTAGACTGTTGGAGTACTAGTAGGCGTGAACGGGATTACGGGAGAGCCGGGCATATGGCCCGAACAGCTACTACTTACTACGCGACGCCGCCGGCCGGCCGAGGCCCCGGGCCTGCCGAACCGTGTCGGCAGGCGGAGCCACCAAACCGGCGTGTGGGGTGTGATCGGTCGCGCTCGGCCCGTTGGCGTGGCGGGCGCCGTAGAGACTAGAGAGCGAGTGAACGAACCACCGGCCGGCCCCGTACGCGAGCGCGGCGCGGCCCAGCTAGGAACGAATGCGGCGGCGCGCGCGTGCGTGAGCGTGACACCGGCTGCGCGCGGTTGGGCGGTGCAGCCACGCGCGCGATCTTTTCCTCCCACGCGCCGGCGTGGCGTGTGTCGGCGCTGCTGGCTGCCTTGTAGTAGTAATGCGGTAATATTAATGCCCCCGGCCGCCGGCAGTCGCGGTCGTTCCTTCGACGTGCACCGGCGGTGTGTCGGAGACTCGGAGGAGATCGCCTGCTCGCGTTTCGCTCCGCACCCGGCGTCGCGTCTCGCTCAGATCACGGTCACGGCGCTCTCGCGCACGGCGGCGGGTCGAGCGTCCGCGTCGCCACGCGCCACCTCTAGACGTACGTACAGCCAGGCCTGGAACCCCACGGGCTTCTTCTTCATTGCGCCGGAGGCCGGAACGGGACCGGGCCAGCTTGGTCCGACGTACGGCGCCTATCCGTCGCGCGTGTGCTCACGGTGGGAAATGTGGACGATAGATTGGATCGCGGCCAGGTGCGCTCCATCCATCTGCCAGTTTTCTGCGGTTTCGTTCTGCATCGTGTGCCGGCCGGTCGCGATCAAATCGCGCGCGCACGTGTGCGTGTGCTCGATCGGTTATGTTCAGACCGACCGCCGTGTGTTCTCGCGCTGCCGCTCGTGCGCTGATCCGCCGAGATGATGACTTCTGGCGGTTGTTGTCGTTAATGAAGTGCGTGTGCAGCACCCCCGGCCGGCCGCCGATCGATAGGGGGGTTCGGTCGCGAGTCGCTGTGCCCCGGCGGCAGGTCACTTCACAAGGTTTGACCTCAGCACGCGTGTGTCGACTGCCGATATCATGGATCGCATCCAAACATCTCACAAAAAAACACGCGCGATATCTGAGGCCGATCGATCCGCGCTGCGTGGTGACCCGTCTCAGGATATACTAGCATTTGTTTGTCCTTTTTTGGGGGAGGGTGCAGACAAAGAGGCTAGAGAAGTTGGCAGTTTCAGAGTAGATTGTCTGCTGTATCTCACCCCCACTACCGCTCTCTAACCTTTTTACCAACAATAATCATATGCCCCCAAAAAGCCTAATAAAGCTATAACAAAAACAAAAACAAAAATCGCCATCGAGCTCGTACGGACGGCATAGCGGCACTTGAGAGAATTTGACAAGGGACATGATCGCGATCAGCTGTTTTCTCGTGTCCAAATCACAGCGCGATCGCGATCCGCGGCTGGTATCTTGGGCTGGATGGGACGCTGGGTGGCTGCACGTCGCCGTCCACCCGACAGGGCGTGCGGGCTGGGTTGAATTCAAGCGCTAGCCGCCCACCGCCGCGCTCGGCTTCTGTATGCGAGCAGTTCGCGTATACACTCTCTATCCAAGTGTTCATCTGATCATCTCACATCATGAGGAGTCAGTAAGTTTAAGTTTGAATAGATATCTAGAAAAAATATTAACATTTATATCCACTAAATAAGTTTGCCACAAAAATATATGACGTGATTAATCTAATGATGTTTATTTAGTATCATAATTATTAACATTTTTCAATATATATTTGGTCAAACTTTGGTTAACTTCTCAAAGTGCAAGATGTGCACACTTATTTTGAGACGTAAAGAGTATGCCGATTGAAAAGGGATGTCGAATGCGATTATTGCTTGGTGGTGTGAGTGACCATTGAAGATTCACATCTCGTGAATGCCGAGTGAAAAGGCATGTCGATTATTGCTCGCATCTTCAAGAGTTTGCTATTTTTAACTTGGCAAATCTCGTGATTTGCCAACTCTTAAATGATTTGACAAGCTAAACAAAGAAGTATCTCCAAAAGTTTGTTATTTAGAATTTTTCAAATATATCAGGAACTTTTTTATCTTTTATTTCTTTTCCCACTCTCTCACCTCTAGCTTTGCGCGGGAGAATGCCAATGCGAAGCAGATAGACGCATGTATATTTGCCCGTTGAGAATATCTTTTTCCAAGTCAAAATTTGCCAAGTACTATGCCAACACACTGTCGGAGGCATATTTTTTTTGTGTTTTTATAAAAAATAAAAAATAGCAATCCAATTTCACAAACTCTGGGAAATGCTGAACTTTGTAAAAAAAACAGCGTACGGAAGGGGGAAAGCGGGTTAATTTTTCCTGAGATGAAGAATTGAAAAATTGGTCTTAAAATAATAGGCCAGGACAGACGGGCTTACAAATGTTCGGTTTTCCCACAAATTGGTCTAAAAATAACAGGCCGGATTGAAACAGTCATGTCAGGCAGCCCATGGGGTCCTGTGGTCAGTCGTTCATTTTTCAGGAATTTTTTATATATTTATTTTTTCACGATTTTGCAAAAAATATATGGTCTGTTGCAAATTTAGCAAAAATATACATCTGCCGCCGCGGGTCACGGCGTCAGGGACTAAACGCCGCGGCCCGCGGCGTTAGGAGTCGGCAGAGTGGGCCCGTAGGCCCTAACGCCACGGGCCACGCCGTGGGCCGCGGCGTCAGGGTCCTAACGCCAGGCGTCAGCATGGCACTGGGGTAACGCCGTGGCCCGCGGCGGTATCTGTTCCTTGCCGACGTGGGCTGCGGCAGTAGGCATTTTTTTATTTTTTTTAAATTGAATTGTTGAAGGATTGATAAAACGACGAACCATTAATACTTAACGACGAATTTAGATAAATGATTACAACATTTGCAATGGCACGTGAGACACAATTACCCTCACTATGTGCCGCTGCTGCTAGTCCTAACGTGCCTTAGGGAATTTAGATAAATGATTACAACAATTGTAATCTAGTTGTACGAATAATACTCGGAGAACCTGGACATCATAGACCCGCCGGAGTGATGGGAGGGCATGTAGTACCCCCACGGGGGTGGAGTTGGATCAGATAGTGGCGGGGGTGGAGTTGCTGTGACGCCCCAGGTTTTTACTTGTCGTCATTAACGCTAATGACCGGATTAGCCGGTCAAATGGTCAACCCTAGGTCAACATGGGCCCTCACCCATGAAAACTCCCTAACACACCCCTAGTGACCCTTAATGAATAGTAAACACACTTGTGGGGCCAACCCATGGTCAAAGGGTGGGTCAAACCCCTTGCCATCACAGTGTCCACAGGTGTCTGCCGGAATTTTTGCCGCGTTCTCCAAAATTCACCTAAACACTTAAAATTCTACCTTTAGTAAAGTTGTAGGTCTTGTTGAGGGACACAACTTTCATGTAGAATGGCATTTCAAATTTGGAGAGGAAAATTGTGAAAAACCCCTTGCAAGACAGATTTTACTGTTGCCAGAAACAGGCTGACATTCAAAGTTGGCATTCAAATAGATTCAAATCTAGGAAGAAAAACCTTATACAGCCTTTGTAAAAATTGTAGCTGGTACCTAGATCTACAACTTTGGTATTCATCACTTGGTCCAGTTATGTTTAAAAATTTTGAGAAAAACTCACCGGAACACAAGCACCGCGGAAGACGGGTGGAGCCGGAGCGCGCCGCGCGCGACGTCGTGCGCACCCGCGCGCCGCCGCCGCCGCCCGCCGCCGGCCACGCCTCGGCGTCCGCGCCCGCGCCGCCCGAGACCTCGCCACCCGCGCCACGCCCCGTCCCGAGGTCACGCGCCCCAACGCGCGCCCGCCCGAGGCGCCCGGCGCCGCCGCCGCACGCGCGCGCACGCCGCGAACCGCCGGTCCGTCGGCCGTGTCGCCGCCGTACGCGCGCCGCCCGAGCGCCGTAGCACGGCAAGGGCATCTCCGCCGTCATCGTCCGTCACCCCTAGATGCGCCGCGCGGCATATAAAAGCCCCCCCCTTCGTTCCGGTGCGCCACCCCGAGCCGCCCGCCGCCATCGTCGCCGCCGCGGTGCTAGAGCCCGTTGCTCGCGCTCGCCGCCGTCCAAACCCACGCCTAGCTTCCTTAGCACCCAGGAAAGCTCACGCGTGCGCTTGTTTGCCCCAATTTCGCCTCCACGCCACAGCACCCCGAGCCGCCGTGAGCGCGCGCCGCCGGCCACCGCCGTGCGCCGTCGCCGGAGCACACCCCGACCCCGCCGCCGCCGCCTTTCAGCCTGTGGTGAGCTCAATTGCAACCCTGTGCCGCTTCTTGCCGTGGCCCGGCCCCACATCGCCGCCGGCGAGCCCTCCCGCCGCCGCGAGGGCATGGTTGTGATTTCTGAGGGCCTGGTTGCAAGAAAACCTAACTAAGTTTATTTGCAGATCAGTCTAGTGACTTGTAAAATCCCTAGAAATTCACAGAAAAATCATAAAAATCTCAAACCAATTTTGTAGGGTTCAGTATGCTAAACCCCACCTCTTTTGTTGTATACTCGTGGCTAGATTCAAAATAGTTTTGGCAGGAAAAATACAAATGTGTTATACATGGATCTGTCATAACTTGAAAAATATAACTCATCTGTATCCAAATTTTGAATATGTTGTGTGTTAGGATATGACTAGATTCTGTGCCAAAAATTTCACAAAGTTATGCAGTAGAGTTTGCTAGACAAATTCTTTTTCGTTCCTGCAGTAAATGCCTAGATGATTTTTCCTGTTAAATATATTTATGTTCTTGAGCCCAACTTGTGCACACTGTCTTTTAATGCCAAAAGACACATCCTGCGAATTAATCATGAATTTTGGATTAACATAAATAATTATTCTTGATTTATGCATGTTTTCCTTTGTAAATTAATAAACCAAGTTCAGTAGAGGTTCCATGTGAACATGCTGGTTCTTTAGGCTTGTTTAGGTCCAGAGAGCATGCCCAAGAAAAATTGGAGCATTTTGATGCTTATTTATTTTTGTATGCATTTAAGTTGAATCACTAGCTAGCCTTTGTTATTTTCCATAATATTTATTTTCCTAGCATCCAACACTTACATGTGGGTCCAATGGACCAGGATGGGTGCTAGTAGGCTTAAGAAACACTCATTTAATTTTTAGTAATTTAATTGATTAATAAAAGGCTTAAATGCCCTTTTAATATTAAAGGGAAATTAAATAAAGAAAAATCCTTAAGTAAATCTTTTTCCTTTTTGAAAATATTATTTAATATAAATAAAAGATGATTAATTATCATCACTGATAAGGAATTAATTCATAAAAAGAAATGTTAATTACACCATGTTGGTAAATATAAAATGAAGTGAAGCTTTCACATGAAATGATAAACTTAATAAAAACCTTTATTTAAATGTGGAATAAAAGAGTAACCCATGTATAACCAATGACTTCCTAAAATAGAAACCTTAGATGAATGCTTGTTAAGGTGAATATGACCAACCAGAGTTGGATAAGACAACAAACTATCACATCACCTAAAGTGCATTGCATTCCGTGTAGATCTTCCGGACGGAGATTACTCCCTGGTCCCGGAAACCGAGGAAGGCGGAGCGAAAGGTTCTCTGCAGTACGTGGACGTACTCGACACCGAGGGTGCCCAAGCTAACCTAGTCGACGAAGGCAAGCTCCGGTGCATCTAACCTAGTTTTCAAATTCTTTATTCAATTATCTATGAATGATTGTGCATTTACGTTCAGGAGTTGAATGAAACCCTAGATGCATGATCCATAGGTACCCTTGGTCCCTACTAGTATGATAGGTCGATAGCTGCTAAGCTATAGGACCGTTACAAGTCGGGTGATGACCTCACTCGCGAGAATAGGTTCCTAGATATGAATCATACTATATCCTTAAATGGACTGCTCACGTGGTAAGAGCATGGGATCTCGGCTCCGGCCCAGTGGTTATGTGGGTTAAGTTTTTGAACGTACTAAGCACATACCGGTTATGGGGCCGGTAAGCCTAGTACCATAATGAGGCGGCTAGGGATCCTACCGTTACTACTCTTGGGATTCGCTCTCACGGCTCGCCACCGGTGGTGTATGGTGACTCCGGGTATCTCGCGGGGTATGCCGGATAGCCTGCACCAAAGACTGTAAGATTCGATCCCGACCGAGGATTTATGGGGACGGCCTGGGAAGTTGTCCTCGCGGGAGCAGCCTACCGTGTGTTTGGGTCTACCTTGCAAGGTTTAAATCAATCGATTGTCGGCCTCTCACCGTTACCCGAGACTACTTACTCCACTAGTCATGTGATCCCTAATGATGGAAGTTGATGAAGATATTAATTGCATTGTACAACTTTGTTTGTACTAGTTGGCTAATGTAGTAAAGATTAAAACTACTAGAACTTGTGCTAAAATCTTGAAAGTAAGGACCTACTCTTTGTTACTTTTTAGCAAAGCAACCCAGTGGCCAAAAAGCCTTTCATGGTCTAGATTTGGTGAAGTAGATATCACCGACGGGTAAGACTTGCTGAGTATTAGTATACTCAGCCTTGCTATAATGTGTTGATCCAGGTAATGCCTTCAGTGATGTGTGGCCCGGAGAGATCCCGCCCGGCTGGGAGCTGGAGTGGGTGGAGGATGACTTCTGAAAGCATCATGGATGGCCTCCCGTGGTGTCTTCGCTTCCGCTAATTAAGTTCCGCTGCTTTTCGAAAACTCTGAACTGTTTCATTGTCAGTTGCTGGTGGAGTGTTGTCCTTTTCGTGGCACGGACAACAGCAATACTCGTCCTCACAGCCGGTGTTCGTCTTCACCACCATTGGTCCGGTCACCGGTCCGTCGTCGTCGTTGGTTGATGTCGGATCTGGAGAAGCCAATGCCGACGCGAGTTCTTGCCTCAGGTTGAAGATGACAACATCCTCGAGGTAGTTGATGTACTCTTGATACGGGTGAATAGCTGGGGGATCCACCCATTGCACGAAACCGCAGTTATCTGGTTGTTCGGAGTACTGTAGAAACCGTGATTACATTAGTAAATCATAAATCAAATGATGAAGGACAGAGGTCATGGAGTTTTGCCTACCCATGCTCGTGAGCAATGCCAGAAGCGGCGACCAGAGTTGTCCCATCCCTGATAAACCTGCATCACACAGAACTCACCATGTGCACACCTTGGCCAGTTCACCGTTTGATTTGGTGTGTACTTTCTAACATCACGCATGGATTTGAAATCTCTCTTGTCTAAGACTGGAAAGTTGGTGTTGAACTCTGGATCTTGCTGGCTCCACAGTGCTGGACCGAGGGAGTCATCATCATCAGCCCCAGTCCAGGAACTCATTCTCGCTAATTGTGTTGTGAAGTGAGACCTAAAAAGAGTACTCACATATATGTAGGCGCAGACTGGGTGGTGGGCCATTCGATCCGGGGCAAGAAAACGGTCAGTGACTTAGAGGAAACACACACTAGTAGTAGGTACACTTTTTGGTGCAGTGACTCACAGAAAACACACCCTATGTGTTCAATATTTGGAGCATTTCACAGAAAACACATCCTAGTACGAGTTTTACTGTTCGCATCTGAAATGCATCTTAAATCAAGTTCTTAAAGATACAACCCGACTCTAAAGAATGATGAAATGAAATCATAATTTTTTATGGATACAGTAGCACTCGTCGTCGAGTACTCTACGTCTACTAGGTACAACAGGGGTATTTCCCCTTCCTCATAGCATACGGCCCAGCTTCCTTAGCCCGGCGAGCTCTCTCCCTCTTCCTCTCTCTATCTGCTTCACGGGCCGCAACTGCTTCACGTTCTTTGATCTCCCGTCGAATGCGAATTTCCTTTTGCTGCTCCTTACGTTTTTGTTCTTGTTTTTCTGCTTCAACCATGCTTTGCCACCTCTCACGTGTTGAACGACGCGTCTCCTCGACGTAATGCTTGTCTTGTTCGGACTGCTCACAATCTAGCCACTGCATAAAATCACAGAGAGGAGGCGGAGTCTTTTTTCAAAGACAAGTTAGCACATAATAAAATAGCAATGACATTGTATTTATTTAGTAATTCAGTTAGTTCTTACTTTTGGTCTAACATTGCGACATGGTGGGAGGGGGTCTTGCTCGTAGTTCTCGCACATGAAGAACCTCACCCCGTAGAAGTACCCGAGAACGTTGCACTTGACAAGCTTACAGTTGTCACCGCAGTAGCACATAGGAGTGTGGATCCCCTTTGGCACCTCAGCCTTGTCCTTCCTACTGGTGAGCAACTCCAAATCCAACTCAGGACCCGTCGAAGCCATCGTGTCGGGGAAAGCCACGAGGGTCCCCTAAATAATCGGGGGAAACTCGCTTAAAACCTGCAAAAAACGCAAAACACGAATCAACTCGCGCACCTAAACCACATACACAGCACAACCACGACCCTAGTGGCCCCCGCGACCCGCCAGGACAACACAGCGGACGCCCCTCGAGTGAAGTCCGCCTCGCTCGAGGGATAGACGCTCCCTCGGGTGAGGTCCGCCTCGCTCGAGGCCCTTACGCCCCCTCGGGAGGGGTCCGCCTCGCTCGAGGGCTTAGCCCCGCCCCTCGAACGAGGTCTGCCTCGCTCGAGGGTTGAGCACCCCCTCGGGCGGTCCGCGTCGCTCGAGGGCACCCACGCGCGCCTCTCCCACGCCCCCGCGCACACCTGTTCCCGCACGCACGTACGGGCATTTAATGCTCTAACGCCACAGGGCCGCGCCACTACTCTGACACACCTGGGAATCACGCCCCGGCGCTGTTTCGCCAACTCCCGGGGGAGGCCATCCCCGCCGCCGTTCGGTCAAAGACCGTGCGACAAGGCCGGGTCGCCCGTGACACTGTGCCGCCTACCCCCGTACGGCTAACACGCAGCGCCCTCGAAGGGGGGCCGGCGACACCCTCAAATATCTTCTATGTGCTTATATAGGACCACACCGTGACGTCAGGCCGGCGGGATCGGTCGTCCCCGTCGCTGTCAGCCCTGTGCGGCCATCCCCGCCACTGCAGCACCACGCCGAACGCTGTGGCGACATCCCAGCGCTGTTGGGACGTACGGGGACAAGACATCACCACAACAGCCATTGTGCCACGTACGGGCCTCCCGTCAACGACATCCTCGAATTGGCCCACCACGGCGGCCGGTCAACCAACTACTGCACCGACACCCTCGAAGCCGCTCCTGTACGAGGACAGGACGCACCACGACGCCTCAACGGGAGCGGGATTCGCCAGGGCAGCCGTCAGCTCCGCGGCACTGTCCGCCATATCACTACACACATAGAAATAGTGCGGCATGCATGTAAACTGTTCCCCCCTTGGCTTATAAAAGGAGGGGCAATGCCCCAGCCGCAGGGGGCACGGGACGATGGATAGCAATCACCCACACGCTCTCCGCCTTCTCCACGATATTGGCACTTGCCTCAATTAACACCTCTGAGACTTGGAGGCCACGCCTTCTCTCCCGCCTCACTTGTAGCCACCCCTCTACGAGCACCACGGTGCAAGTAATACAGTGCCCCGAGCACACCACTGCTGGACGTACGGCCCCGGCCGGAACCAGGATAAGCCAAGTGTCTCTAGTTGCTTAGCACCGACCATCGAGAGGCAGATCTCAGCGCACATTACTAGTTAGTGTCGGGACTACTTTCCGCACCGACAGTTGGCGCGCCAGGTAGGGGAATCGCGCTGAAGATCGGCTCGTCACCAGCCCTCTCGATGGTGATTCGCACTGAGTACCGCGGCCAGAGGTATTCCATGGGCAGCTCGGACCCCCTCCCAGCCGGATTCGAAATCCGGTTCGGAACCCCGAACTTCCGGTGCCATGTGGGAACGGCTACCTCATGCGCCTCACCAACCGTGAGGAACTTCGTGCGCGGCGTCGCCGGCCGGGTCCGGCCGCCGCCGCACGCGTTCCCGGGGCCGACGCCGGCCCCCGCCGGCACGGACGCGGGGTCCTCGGCGCCACGGCGCGTCGACGCTCCGGGGCCGGCGCTCACGACGAGCGCGGGCGAGCGCCGCATGTCGCGCGCGTCGCCCTCGCAACGCGACACGCCCTACGGTGAGACGATGGCCGCTCCGGCGGGGGAGTACTCGGCCCTCGGGGACCACGCTTCCCCATCGGTCTGCGCGGCGCTACGACGGCGTACGTCGCCTCCGCCAACGTCGACGCGGAAACGCACAGGGTTCACCCTGGCCGCCATGTCCCGGCTGCTACGGATCCCAGCGCCTCCGCTGGCGACGAGTCATCCCAAGGCTCCGCCGGCGAGCTGCCACCCGCCACTTCGCACGGATATGCGGAGTGGGATTTCTCTGGTGTACCCGACCCGGTAATGTTCCGGCGGTTCCTTGACGCCACAGACTACTAGTTCGGCTACTCCGATGACTCCAGCGTCGGGAGCTACGACCCCGCGCGAGAGTGTTGCGTCGTGATCACCAACGATCAGGCGAATGCCGCTAATGCGGCAGAAGCTGGCGATGGGGAGGTTCCCCCCGGTCTGGGAACTGGGCCACGCCAGGCTGCGGGGCCAAGCGCCCCTCCCTCCTCACCGCCGAGGGGGCCGATGTCAACACGCAGTTGGCTCAAGCGTGCGAGCTTGAAGCCAAGCTCGCGGAGGAGTACCGCGCGGTGCGGCTGCTTCGAGCCTCCATCGCCGGGGAAGCCTCCGCGCGTGGCGAACGCACACGGGAATGGGGCCGACAGGCCCGCGATCGCATCAATGCCGACTTCAACGTCGACGATCCGAGCATGCCCCCGCGAGTGAGCCAGAAGCTAATTGCTGTCGCGACGCTGTTGCGGGCCATGCCCGCCCCCTCGACGCCCGAGGCGCGGAACCTGCACCGCGAGGCGCAGACGCTTATCGAGCAAGCGCCCGTCCAACAGGCCGAAAGTTTGGCGTCCCGCATCCACCAGGAGGGAAGCGCACGGGACGACGGGGGTGCGCAAGGCCCCGAGCCCTCAGTGCACACGGGCGGCGCGGCGGAGCGTCCCGCCAACCCGGGCGCACGCCTGCAGGGAGCGACTCCTCGACACGCGCGGACAAGCCCAAGATGGCGACGCCCGCAACGTCATCAACGCCCGGCGGGCGGGCAACGTGGAGGCACGGGCAACAGCGGGCTACCACCCTCGACGGGGTGGATGCTACGACAGCCGGGAAGACCGTTCACCGACGCCGGAGCCCCCAGGAACCCGCGTGTTCAGTCGGAAGATCCGCACGGCGAGCTTCCCCCAGCGCTTCCGCCAACCCACGTCGATTGACAAATACAACGGGGAGACGGACCCCCGCGTATGGCTCAACGACTACCGTCTGGCGTGTCAGCTGGGTGGGGCCACCACCGACGAGATTATCATCCGTAACCTCCCCCTGCACCTCGCCGACTCGGCGCGAACGTGGCTCGAGCACCTGCCGGCCAACCAGATCCACAACTAGGACGATCTGGTCCGCACCTTCGTGGGGAACTTCCAGGACACGTACGTGTGCCCTGGAAACTCCTGGGATCTGCGCGCATGTACCCAGAAGCCCGGCGAGTCGCTGCGGGACTTCATACGGCGCTTCTCCAAGCGCTGCACGGAGCTCCCGAGCGTAGCTCGGTCCGAAATCGTGCATGCCTTCCTCGAGGGCACCAGGTGCCGGGATCTCGTGCGCGATCTTGGGCGCAGCCCGCCGGTCGATTCGAACGAACTGTTCGACATCGCTACCAGCTTTGCCTCAGGCGAGGGGGCGGTGGGGGCGATCTTCGACGGCAAGAAGGGCAAGCGTGTGGACGACGCGCCCGCGGAGGGCAGCAAGTCCAAAGAGACCCACCAGAAGAACAAGCGGGGCAAGAAGGGAAAGAAGCCGCGCCGTGAGGCGCGTGAGTAGGGGCGCGACGATGACGGCGAAGAAGCTCTTGCTGTTGACCCAGCTCGACGGGGCCCTCGACCGGCCCCTCGAGGCCCTGGGGTTTTCGACGACATGTTGAAGAAGCCATGTCCCTACCACAAGACGCCAGTCAACCACACCCTTGAGCAGTGCGACATGCTCAAGCGGTTCTATGGCCGTGCCGCCGCGAAGGACGGCGAGGCCAAGAAGGATAGGGGTGACGGCGACGCCGGTTGCTTCCCCGCCATGGAAAACGTCTTCCTCATCTTCGGGGGGCCAACCGTCGACATGTCCAGCCGCCAACGCAAGCGAGAGCGGCACGAGGTCCTCGCCGCGGAGAAGGCGCCTCCCTCCTTCCTCGACTGGTCGGAGGACGACATCACGTTCAGCCGTGAGGATCACCCAAACCGCATCCCCAACCCGGGTCAGTACCCGTTGGTGGTCGATCCAGTCATCGGGAACGCGCGGTTCTCGAAAGTGGTGATGGACGGAGGCAACAGCCTCAACATCCTCTACGCGCACACGCTGCGCCTGCTGGGGATCGGGTTGGACCAGCTGTGGCCCAGCACGACGCCGTTCCATGGCGTCGCACCGGGCAAGCGCGTCCAGCCCCTCGGGCAGATCGACCTGCCAGTCTGGTTCGGCACGCCGGACAACTTCCGCAAGGAGACGCTCACCTTCGAGGTGGTGGGGTTCAGGGGTGTGTACCACGCCATACTTGGGTGGCCGTGCTACGCCAAGTTCATGGCGGTCCCTAACTACACCTACCTCAAGATGAAGATGCCGGGGCTGAAGGGTGTTATCACCGTCGGCTCGTCGATCGAGCACGCATTCGACTGCGACGTCGAGTGCGTGGAGCACGCGGAGGCACTAGCGCTGGATGAAGCGCTCGTGGCAAACCTGGAGAAGCTGGTCAACGAGGACCTCGACTCCACCGCCAAGCGTGCCGGCAGCTTCGAAGCCGCCGAGCAGACCAAAGAGGTGCCCCTCGACCCTGCTGCCCCCAAGGGCAAGGCGTTGAGGGTCAGTTCCACCCTCGACCCAAAATAGGAAGTGGTGCTCGTTGACTTCCTCCGCGCCAACGCAGACATCTTTGCGTGGAGCCCCACGGACATGCCAGGCATTCCGAGGGAGGTCGCCGAGCACTCCCTTGACATCCTACCTCACTCCCGCGTCGTACAGCAACGGCTGCGTCGCTTCGATGAGGAGCGCCGCCGGGCGATCGGAGTAGAGCTGCGGAAGCTCCTCGAGGCTGGGTTCATCAAGGAAGTGTTCCACCCCACATGGCTAGCTAATCCTGTATTAGTGAAGAAAAAGAATGGGAAGTGGCGGATGTGTGTAGACTATACTAGTCTTAATAAAGCATGACCTAAAGTTCCTTTTCCTCTGCCACAGATCGATCAAATCGTTGACTCGACCGCCGGGTGCGAACTTTTGTGTTTCCTTGACGCCTATTCCGGGTACCACCAAATAAAAATGAAGGAGTCCGACCAGCTCGCGACTTCATTCATCACGCCGTTCGGGATGTATTGCTACGTAACAATGCCGTTTGGTCTCCGAAATGCGGGCGCTACATACCAGCGATGTATGCAGCACGCTTTCAGGGATCACATCGGGCGAACCGTTGAGGCATACGTAGACGATATAGTCGTGAAAACCAGGAAGGCGGACGACCTGGTTAGCGACCTTCACATCGCGTTCGGCTGCCTACGGGCCAACGGGGTTAAGTTGAACCCCGAAAAGTGTGTCTTTCACGTGCCGCGGGGCATGCTGCTAGGATACATCGTCTCCCAGCGAGGCATCGAGGCCAATCCCGAAAAGGTTGCAGCCCTCGAACGAATGGGTCCGATTCGGGACCTCAAGGGGGTCCAAAAGGTGTTGGGGTGCCTTGCTGCCTTGAGCCGCTTCATTTCACAGCTCGGTGAGAAAGGCCTGCCCCTCTACCGGCTCCTGAAGAAACACGAGCAGTTCTCCTGGACCGTCGAGGCCCAGGAGGCGCTTGACAAGCTGAAGGCGACTCTCGCCCACGCTCCAATCCTCACACCGCCTCAGGACAGTGAACCTCTGTACCTCTACGTAGCCGCGACCACCCAGGTGGTCAGCGTCGCATCATGGTAGAGCGCACGGAGGAGGGACACGCTCTGCCAGTACAGCAGCGGTGTACTACATCAGCGAAGTCTTGTCCGAGACCAAGGCACGCTACCCGCAAGTCCAGAAGCTGCTTTACGCAGTGGTCCTCGCGCGGCGCAAACTCCGCCACTACTTCGAGGCTCACCCGGTCACGGTGGTTTCCTCCTTTCCGTTAGGAGAAATCACCAAGTGGTCAGTGGAGCCGATGGGCGAAACGCTTGCCTACGCGCCGCGCAAGGCCATTAAGTCCCAAATCTTGGCAGATTTTGTCACCGAGTGGACGGACACGCAGTTGCCGCCGCCACAGATTCAGGCTGAATGCTGGACTCTGTACTTCGACGGGTCAGTGATTAAGACAGGAGCGGGCGCGGGCTTGCTTTTCGTCTCACCCATCGGGGAGCACATGCGATATGCCGTGCGTCTCCACTTCCCCGCGTCAAACAACATGGCCGAGTACGAGGCCCTCCTTTGCAGCCTCAAAATCGGCATTGAGACAGGCATCAAGCGCCTCGACGTGAGGGGCGACTCGCAGCTCGTGATCGACCAGATCATGAAGAATGCGAGCTGTCACGACGACAAGATGGAGGCGTACTGCAAAGCTATGCGCGCCCTCGAGGAAAAGTTCTACGGGATAGAGCTCAACCACGTGCCTCGCCGGTACAACGTGGAGGCAGATGAGCTCGCCAAAATCGCGTCGGGGCGTATCACTGTTCCCCCGAACGTTTTTGCGCGAGACGTCGCCCAGCCATCCGTCAACCTCGATCTATGCCCCTCGAGCCGTGAGGAACCCTCGGGGGCTCCCTCGAGTCCAACAGGTGCGGAGCCCATGGATGAGGACCCCTCGAACGAGGCGTACGTGCTGTCGGGGACAGCCCTAGGGGTCCCCTTAAACAATGGGGAAAACCCTCACTTAAAACCCCGGCATCGAAACACGCTAAGCCTGACCATGCAGGTAACTAACTGTGCAGGACATGGCCTGTGCGGCAGGACTCCGGCGGCCCACCAAGACGGCCCGCTTAGAAGACCCCCCGAGCAGGTTCCGCCCCGCTCGAGGGCGCGCTCCTCCTCGAGCAGGTTCCGCCCCGCTCGAGGGCGCGCTCCTCCCTCGAGCGGCTCCGCCCGTTCGAGGGGCAACTCCCCCCTCGAGCGGGTCTCGTCTCGCTCGAGGGTCCGCCCCGCCCTCGGTCGGGGCCCGCCACGCTCACGGGCACCCCGCACGCGTGCGCCGGTCCCGTACACCGGCATTTAATGCCCCGACGCCGCGAGACGGAGCCATCATGCGCCGGGGGCTCGCACCCCGGTGCCGCCGCACCAACTCCCCGAGGAGGAGCCCATCCCCGCCACCGTGGAGATGGACCGCGCGTACGGCCGGTGTCGGTCCCGTGACACCGAGCGCGCACTACAAGATGGCTAACGCGCCCGACCCTCGAAGGGGGGCCGGCGCACCCTCGATTTCACTTTCCCATGACCCTACGGAGGGTTAGGTGGGGGGGCGCCAGGCCGGTGGATGGCCATCCCAGGTCACCGTAACGCGCGCGGCCGCCGTACCCACGCGCACGTGCGCACGCCCGACACCGCGGGCGCACGCCCGGCGTCGTAGCAACCACTCGCGCTACCGCGGAGCGCATTGGGAAGGAACGCCGTTCGCCCGCTCCCGTGCCCCGTACCGGCCCGTCATCGCACCTCCCTCGAAGCCTATCGAAGACGCCACCACCATCCGCCGCCCTCCTACCCTCGAACCGCCACTGTTCGGGTACGGGGTAGGTCATCATGGCTGGACCACAGCGAAGATCGCCCGGACGGCCGCCCACTCTACGGCATAGCACGACGTGCACCCCCACGTAGCCGGATAGCGCGGCGTGCATGTAACTCGCCGCCCCCTTGGCCTATAAAAGGGGAGGCGAGCCCCCAGCTGCGGGGGGACGAGTTCAGTTCAAGGCGACACACCGTGCACTCACTCTCTTATTCTCCCACAATATCTTCAGCCACTCCACCAGGGACTTGGAAGCCACGCTTCCTCTCCCGCCTTGCTTGTATTTGCCCCACTACAAGCACCCCGTTGCCGAGCAATATAGTGCCACGAGCACAACCCTGCTGGACGTACGGCCCCCTCGGCCGGAACCAGGATAAAACCTTGTGTCATTTGTTGCTTGGCATCGACCATTGAGGGATAGACCTAGGCGCTATCTACTGGTTAAGTGTCGGGACCATATTCCGCACCGACACGTGCTCTCCCTGCTCGAGGGGTACGGCGCCTACAAGGCCGAGGCCATGGACGTCGAGCTGGCCCCTCACGAGAGGGACTGGCGCGACAAGTACATCGCCGGGATGGATCGAGGGGAACTTGTCGTATAGACCTCCCTGGGCCCACTACCTCGGTGGGTACCAGGACCGACTACTCGGTGGGCCCCTGGGACTACCCGGCTTGCGCTACACGGCACCTGAAGGCGTGGAGCACAAGGACTACACAGGAGTAGTACTCGGTTAGGGAGCTGTACATGTTCCGCACTGTATGGAGGACTCCTAGACGTACTCAACTAGTACTCTCTCCCTACTCCGACTTGTAACCCCGCTCCCGACTATATAAGGCGAGGAGGGGACCGATTCCTAGCATCCAATCTCCTCTCATACAACTCACGTCGCACTATTGCACCATCTTGTAATCGTGCCCTATCAATCCGTAGCTACGCGGCATAAGACAGACGTAGGGTATTACGCACCTCGCGGCCCGAACCTGTCTAAATTGTGTGCCACGTGTCTCTTCCTTCGAGTTACCGATCGCGGCGAGTCACATTCATCTACTTCGGGTACTCCCCGTAGTAGGTTGCCGGTCTAAAACACCGACAGCTGGCGCGCCAGGTAGGGGCTCTCGCCCGAGATCACATGGCGAACTCGACGGCTCATGTTTACTTCAAGCCGACCATCGCCTTCAACCGCGGCGACACCTTCGTGTTCGGCGCCTGGGTCTGCACTGCTGATGGCGCGGGCTCCTTCCAGCGCCGCCTGACCATGCAGCCCAACCCGAAGAAAGGCTTCGTGATGCTTCCTGAAGTCGTCACAGGCGAACTCGCTGGCAAGTTCGGCGAAATTTCGCTCTTCAACCACCACACTGACTTCGAGCTCGAGTCCGTCTCCAACCCGAACTCGACGTCGCCATGGGCCATCGCATGCGAGCCGGCTGCTTAGCCATCGCAGGCGATCCCCTCATCTCGCGAGCGCTCCGCGCGCGGCACCCGCACCCTCAGCCGGGCCCGCATGGGGGCTCCCACTTCGCGCTGGGCCGGCAAGGAGCCCGTACCCGAATACAACTCGGACTCCGACGCCGCCCCCGATTGCGCTTCGGACTCCGGCCCTCTCTCCGAGTTCTACTCGAACCCGGACTACGAGTTCGACTTCGGGTCGGACCCTGAGGAGCCCGAGTCCGAGGGCAACTCCACCGAGCTCCCCTTGTCAGGGCCAGCCGCTGGGCTGGTTATAACATCCACGCCGGCCGGGAGATACGCTCATCGGCCAGACCGCAAGCCTGCTGACCTGGTAAAGGGAGACTCACGCTACGTCGCCTACATCGACTCGCTACCGTTCCACGAGGGAACACCGCTAGCCCGGGCTGACTCGAGCACACCAACCGAGGTGGCACCTTCTGAGTCCAGCCTTGGCACCCCCCGATCGCCAAGTCTTCATGGCCGCCGGCGATGCCCCGTGGCCTTCGTGGACGCCGCCTGAGATAGATACCGGAAGACATCTCCTCCGACGAGCTCTCGCCGATGCTCCACCCAACGAGAACCCCGCAGAGAGACGCTCGACGTAAGCGTAACCGGAAGCGCATCGAACGTCGCCGGCGCCTCCGCGACAACTTCCCCGTCCGCAACCTTGCGGAAGCTCTCGAGGCGGTTGAGAGCAGAGTACACACCACCCCTGAGCAATGCCTCATGTCGATCACAGCGATCGCACGTCAGGCTCAGGGCATACGCGCTGGAGAGGTCATCGCCAAGCTCGCTGAAGACGCTTACTTCATGCGGGTCGGCAACAGAATCAACCAACCTCCTCCGGCCAGGCACCGCGACAACGAAGCCACAAGTCGCAGCGCTAACAATGGTCCTAACCGTACTCGATCTGACCTCCCAGCCGAGCCAAACCGTCGTCGCTCCAACGCCGGCGGACCCTCACAACGCGACCACAACAACCGAGAAGTCGTTCCTCACCGTGCTCCGGCCAGTGGGGGCGGCAACGACCCCGACGGCGGCGGCGGCGACGGCGGAAGCTCCAACCATGGAGCCAACGGAGAGAGCCGGCGTCGGCGGCAGCCGCGGCGGCCGAGGCCACGCGAAGCACCACGCCTCCGCGCCTCACATGGCGGGTACGACGCTCGCCAGAAGATTGAGGAGCTGCGGCGGAAGAAGTCGACCACTGCTGCCGAGGGCGACGGCTTCCCCGCCTTCTCACCTCGACTTTGCAACTTGCTCCTCCCCGACAAGTTCAAGCCTTGGGGATCACCAAGTACGACGCGAAGCAGGACCCCATCCAGTGGCTCCGATGCTACGCCCTCTCCATCGAGAACGCCGGCGACAACAGCGACACCAAGTGCCTCTACTTCCCCTTCTGCCTGGACCAAGCACCACTCACATGGCTCGAGTCGCTGGACAAGCACTCGATCGACAAATGGGACCAGCTGAAGGAGCAGTTCACAAGTAACTTCGCGGGTGCCATGGGCCGATCGGGTACTCGCATGGACCTGGCCATGATCAAGCAGGAACAAGGCGAGACCCTCCGCAAGTACATGCGCCGCTTCTTCGACAAGCGCGCTACCGTCGTCGACGTCACCGACAAGGAGGTCATCGACCTCTTCCAGGACGCCTCTACCACCGCCGCACCTTCGAACACTTCGGTCGTCACCGTCCCAGGTCCATCCCCCACCTCAAGGACATGATCACGTCCTGGGCGGACGAAGAGGACAAGGCCAATGCCAAGTACGACGCCATCCGTGGCAAGACCAAGCAGAACCAGGGCGGCGGCAGCGGCGGCAACGCAAACCAAGGCGGCCGCAACAACAACAACAACAACAACTACTACTACTACTCGGGTCCCAACCGCAAGCGCAAGCCAGACAACACTGTCGCGGCTATCCGCCGCCCGCGAAGGGGAACTCGAAGAAGAACTCCGGCGGCTTCAAGGACCTGCTGAAGGAGAAGTGCCCATGGCATCCAAACGGCAACCACACCACCGAGCAGTGCTACCAACTCAGGCATGCACTCAAGGAGACGCCAGAGCCACTGCACCCTCACGATCAAAAGGGCAAGAAGAAGGACGGTGACAACAACGACTTCCAGGAGCCCGACAAGACCGTCAACGTCCTCTTCGGCGGATTGCCCAGCAGGCGGGAGCAGAAGGCTACCCGTCGTGAAGTGATGTACATTGAACCAGCGGTCCCGACCCCTCTCAGGTGGTCGGAGGTACCCATCACCTTCTCCCGCGCGGATCAATGGACCAGCTTCTCTGAACCAGGACGGTTCCCCCTCGTCCTGAAGCCAGTGGTGGCGGGCTCCAAGCTCAACAAGGTGCTCATCGACGGTGGAAGCGGGCTCAACGTCCTCTTCACCAAAACCTTGAAGAAAATGAAGCTCGACATCACTCATATGCTCACCAAGAGCAACACGCCCTTCTACGGCATCGTCCCCGCAACGCGGCTATTCCACCGGGCTCGGTGGTCCCGCGATTACCTTCGGGCGTCTCGGGACAACTACCGTACCGAGTACATCAAGTTCGAGGTCGCGGACTTCGAGACCTCTTACCACGCCATCCTCGGCAGACCGTCCATCGCCAAGTTCATGGCGGTGCCTCACTACACCTACTTGGTACTCAAAATGCCAAGCCTAGCTGGTGTACTCTCCCTCCAAGGAGACTTGAAGATCTCCCACGACCGCGAACACGAGGCCGTGGAGATCGCCTCCACAAACCAAGTACCCAACGCGATGATGGAGGTCTACGCTGCGTCGAAGAAGCTTGCAACAAGTGAACTCGACATCCCGGAGAAGTCCGGACAAGCACCAACAAGCCTCGCCCACCGAGGAGGTACTCGTCAAGACGGTCGACCTCGGAATAGGCGACCCCAAAGAAGACCACCACCATCGGGGCCGGCCTCGACCCCAAATAGGAAGACGCGCTCATCGCCTTCCTTCGGGCTAACCGCGGCATCTTCGCGTGGAAGCCAGCGGACATGCCAAGAGTGCCCAGGGAGCTGATTGAGCACTGCCTCAACGTCGATCCTAAGGCCACCCCCAAACGACAACACCTCCGACGCTTTGCCGACGACAAAGCGGGACACCATCAAGAAGGAACTCGCCAAGCTACTCGCACTGGCTTCATCGGGAGAAGTCTTCCACCCCGAGTGGCTCGCCAACCCCCGTCCTCGTCCGCAAGAAGAACTCGAACGAGTGGAGGATGTGCGTCGACTACACCGACCTCAACAAGCACCGCCCCAAGGACCCCTTCGGGTTGCCGCGGATTGACCAAGTCATCGATTCCACGGCGGGCCGCGACTCGCTCTCGCTTCCTCGATCGCTACTCCGGTACCACCAGATCGCAATCAAGGAAGAAGACCAGGAGAAGACCCCGTTCATCACCCCGTTTGGCGCGTACTGCTACACGACCATGTCATTCGGGTTGAAGAACGCCGGCGCTACCTACCAACGAGCTATCCAGGCCTGCTTCAAGAGGCAACTCAACAAGAACGTCGAGGCCTACGTGGACGACGTGGTTGTCAAGACTAGGGACTCCAGTACCCTCATCGACGACCTTGAGGAGACCTTCGCATCACTACGCGAGTACCGCTGGAAGCTCAACCCGAACAAGTGCGTCTTCGGCGTCCCTTCGGGCAAACTATTCGGCTTCATCATCAGCCAGCGCGGCATTGAAGCCAACCCCGAGAAGATCTCCGCTATCACCAAAGATGAAAGCTCCCACGAGCATCAAAGACGCTCCGTAAGCCGACGGGGTGCATGGCGGCGCCGACCGCATTCATCTCGAGGCTAGGAGAACGGGGCCTCCCCTTCTTCAAACTACTCAAGCATCAAGAGAAGTTCGTGTGGACTCCGGAGGCGGATCAAGCCCTTGCTCGGCTCAAGGACTTCCTATCAAAGCCACCGATCCTCACGGCTCCTCACAAGGGCGAGCGGCTATTGCTCTACCTCGCCGCGACTACTCACGTGGTCGCATCGCCATCGTTGTCGAGCGGCAAGAAGACGGCCACGCCTACCCGGTCCGGGGCCGCCCCGCCTACTTCGTCGGCCGAGGTTCTATCGGAGTCCAAGGCCCGCTATCGCACCGTGCAAGCTCCTGTACGCACTACTCATCACCTCGCGGAAGCTACGACACTACTTCTAGGAGTACTCGGTCTCCGTCGTCACCGACTACCCGCTTGGCGACATCCTGCGGAACCAAGACGCTACTGGAAGAATCTCCAAGTGGGCTGTCGACCTCGGCGCCCTCACTATCGACTTCAAGCCACGCCACCGCCCATCAAGTCGCAGCACTAGTCGACTTCATGGCGAGTGGCGGGAGAACCATCTACCTACTTCCACCGTGCGACCAGAGCACTGGGTGATGTACTTCGATGGCTCATTCCACCTCGAGGGCGCAGGTGCAGGGGTGCTCCTGATCTCTTCAATGGGCGAACAACTCAAGTACGTCCTGCAGATCTTCTGGAAGGTCTCAAACAACGAAGCCGAGTACGAAGCCCTCCTACACGGGCCCCGCCTCGCGGCTTCACTGGGAATCAAGCGGCTACTAGTCTACGACGACTCCGCAGTGGTCATCAACCAAGTCAACAAGTCCTGGGACCGCAACAAGGAGAATATGGACGCCTACTGCCTAGAAGTCCGCAAGCTCGAGAACAAGTTCTATGGTCTCGAGTTCCATCACATCGTCCGCAACAACAACGTTGCAGCGGATGTCCTCTCGAAGCTTGGATCCACCCGCGCTCAAGTGCCAGCGGGTGTCTTCGTCCACGAGCTTCACGCGCCATCCATCTCGAAGCCAGCGCCACCGACCACTGTCCCAGCTCATCCTCCAGCTGGGCAGGAGGTCATGATGATCGATGTGGACTGGAGGCAACCCTTCATCGACTACCTCAGCGAGCAGAAGGTTCCCTCCGATAAGAACGCGGCCGAGCAACTCGTCCGCCGCGCCAAGTCCTACGTCCTCGTCGGAGACAAGCTTTACAAGCGGGGCGCTTCTTCTGGGGTACTCATGAAGTGCGTCCCTCGTGAAGAAGGCAAGGACATCTTGGAGGAGATCCACAAGGGCGTCTGCGGCAACCACGCGTCCTCACGCACGCTGGTCAGCAAGGCCTTCCGACGAGCCTTCCACCGGCCCACGCTCGGGGGCGACGCCGAAGAACTCGTCGAAAGTGCCAAGGATGCCGCATTTCCGCCAAGCAAAGAACACGTCTCACCCTACAAGCTAGTCACCATACCGCCAACCTGGCCCTTTGCTTGCTGGGGGCTCGACATGATTGGGCCACTGCCAACTGCGCCAGGAGGATTCAACAGGGTATTGGTGGCTATCGACAAGTTCACCAAGTGGATCGAGGTCAAGCCAGTCACATGTCCCAAGGCTGACAGAGTACTCGACTTCCTGGATGAACTCGTACACCACTACGGACTACCCCACCGCATCATCACAGACCTGGGCTCCAACTTCAACAACCACCAGTTCTGGGAGTACTGCGAGAACAGCGGGATCGACGTCCGATACGTCTCAGTTGCCCATCCAAGGGCCAACGGTCAAGTTGAGCGCGCCAATGGGATGGTGCTCGACGCTCTCAAGAAACGGCTACACGACGCTGCTAACTCCAAAGGGGGCAAGTGGATCAAGGAACTACCCAACGCACTCTGGGGGCTACGGACTCAGCCATCCAAGCCAACGGGGCAATCCCCTTACTTCCTGGTCTACGGCTCCGAAGCAATCCTCCCTGCCGACGTCATATGGAACTCGCCAAAGAAGTGGAGCACTACGACGAAGGCGTCTCAGAAGACAGCAGATGAGTTGACATTGACAGCCTCGAAGAAGCTCGCTGCGCTGCCCTCGTCCAATCAACAAGGTACCTAGAGGGTATCCGACGCTACCATGATCGCAACGTCAAGGAATGCTCCTTCAACGTTGGAGATCTTGTCCTCCGCCATATCCAGAACACGGAATGACTTCACAAGCTCAGCTCCCCCTGGGAAGGTCCTTTCACCGTGGCAAAAGTGACCGGGCCGGGCTCCTACCGCCTCCAAACACTTGAAGGCGAAGACATCAACAACTCGTGGAACGTCGACCAGCTCTGTCGATTCTACGCCTAGTCTACACGACTACTCTGGGGTTCAAGTCTACACGACTACATCAACACCCCCTTGCCGTAAGCGGCCTCCGGTCCCCGGCTCCGGGCCTCCGGACTTCTCCTCTCCGTAATCCGGCCCCGTGCGGCTACCTACGGACTGGCCGCGACGAGCGTCAAGGACTCTAGCGCGGTCTACTAAGAGACCACACTCCAAGATCCACCGCACGGCTACCTACGGATCTACGATCCGGCCCTACACGGCTACCTACGGATCAACCGTCGTAAGCGGCTACCCGCTCCGCCGCTACTCACTGTAAGCGGCCTCCGGGTCCAAGCGACTACTTTGTAACTATGGCCCTGGCCATCCAGGTGTACTCCTTCAGTAATAAAGTTTGATTGTTCATCAACTTCTTTACTGCCTACTCCCTACAACGGGACTACCAAAGCCGAGTACGACTACTCGCATCCACTCCACGATGGGGGCTCCGCACTCTGAGATCGCAACTATGAGTACTCATTGCTGGAAAATTTCTTTTATTAATACTTAAACAATTTATTGTCTTCCTGTACAACCATGGCTACTAGCTATCTATTACAGGGCTACTGGAGGTTAAGCTTCTCAGCTACTTGCTCCGCGATGGGAGCCATCTGCTCCAGCAACTCTGCATACTGCTCATCAGAGCAGTTGGCGACTACCCCGCCGGCGACTACCTCCACTGGGGCCTTCGGGAAGTACGACTTCATGAAGGCTAAGACTTGTCTTGGGATCGACCTCGCCATGTGCTTCATGTAGGCGCCGGCCCGGGCCGGAGCTTCCTTGAGGCGATCCACCGAGGAGCAATCTTGGGGCCGCCCGGTGCGGCACCGGAGTCTCGCGATCGGCGGTGCGGCTTCCTCGAGCTCCTTCGCTGGGGCCCGCAATGCCTCGCAGCCTTCATTCAACTTCCGCAAGGATTTGTAGCAGCCGGACGAGATCGCGGTCGAAGCAATCCGAGCTCCATGTGCTTCTCGCACTCGAAGGCGAGTTCTTTGTAGTCGAGCTCGAGTACCTGGCGGGCTTCTTGCTCCCGGTAGAAGAGGTTCTTCATGCTCGTCTCCGAGGACTTCAGCTGCTCCACCTGGCCCTCAAGCCCTGCAACACGACAACAGCACAACGGGACTTCTCGACCTCCAACAAGTACCCGACAAGTTCAGCGGCGTACCTTTGTTCTTGTTGCGGATGCCCTTATTCTTCCGCACCAAGTCGTCGCCCTTCGCCTGCAACTCCTGGACGTCGTTGTGGTACTTGGCGAAGGCGGCGTCGAGCTTCGACTGCATGGCAGCCGCGTGCTTCCGCTACTTCACAAGTTGCTCTTCTAGCGCCTCAGCTCGAAGCACCGCGTCTCCATAGCCTTGCAGCATGTTCGACTTGTCGCGGGACCGCTCCGCAACCTCCTGCACAGACAACTCAAGTCAGACGAGTACTCAACGACAGAGGATTGACTACTCAGAAGCTACGGCTACCTACCTTCATCCACTGCTCGGCTTGACGGATCGCCTCCAGATGCTTGGCCACCGTCGCCGGCTCGATAAGATCGTCCGCGAGCAGCTCTGTTCCGCCGCGACTACTCGCGGTGGCCTCCGTCATTGGTGCAGAGCGGATGGGCTCTGCGTCCTGGATCACGGGGGAGCGGATAGCCACCTCCAGAGGAACCTCTGGCGACGTGGTGACCGCCTCTTCCCCGGACGCCACGACGGCTTCCTCGACGACTTCTTCCACGAGCTCTGGGGCTCCTCCCCGTAGCCTCCGGGGCCTCTGGTGTCGACCTCTGCATCGGCACCCCTGCAGGGATGTCACCACCTTCAGCTTCAGCGCCTATCAAAAAGAAGATGGGTGCATCAGTGCCTACGACTACTCCTCAAAGAGCCTTATAACTTCAAGAAGGGTACTCACCTTCGACTATGGTGGCCTCCGGCAACGGCGCCTCAACAGCCGGTGGCTCGGTCACCACTTGGGTAGCGGGAGCGGCTTCCTCGGCGGGCGGCGCGTCTTCTTCCGTCACCGCTGAAGAGGGCTCATCTCCCTCCCAGGACAAATCCGTGGATTTCCTGCAGAAACACTCACAGATGGTCGTCAGTCAACATCGACTACTGCAACAAGTACTACTCGGAAGGATACGGTACTTACAAGTTCGACCGGACAATTGTCACGGCCGAGCACCGAGGATGCCGGCGATGTCGACCGCCCTACCCTCGGCGGGCGCCTCTTCTCGCGCCCTCGCGGCCACCGCCTCCTCTACGCCGGCCGGCGGCCGGCGCGGGGTCTCTCGCGCCCTCGAAGCCACCACCTCTTCAACGGCGGCGGCCACGGTCCCGTGCTCCTCCGAGGAGCGGGGCCGGCGCTCCACCGCGCCAAGATTTCTTCGACGGTTGGGGGGCCGGACCGCGACTTCCGGGGGCCCGGCTCCCCCACTGTGTCCCACACGCCTTCGTCGCCCTCTCCGACGGGCTCCGTTGGCGGCACCTCCTGCATACAAGGAAGACTACTCATCAGCAAAGCGTACTCGTACAACGGGTACTCGATTACTCTGTTCAAAACAATTTACCTCCTGAGGCGTGGTCTCTGAGACCATAAGCATCTTCGCCACCCGCTTCCTGGCGGGGTTGCGCGGCTTCCGTGGCGGCGCTGCCCGGGCAGGGGCCTCCGTACTCAGCCGGGGGGTCTTGCACCAGAGGAACATGAGGCAAGCCCGGGCGGCTAAACCTCGACCGCAGCTGGAAGCGGTCTTGCAACGTCTCGTCGTCGTCGTCGGAGGTATCCTCCACGACGACGGTGTCATCGCCTTCACCAACTTCTCGCTGCTCCTTCGCCTTCCTTTCCCTTGGGATCTCGATCCCGCTCGGAGGTGGCTGCGGCTCGGAGATGAACTTCTTCAAGTCATCCTGCAAGACACGAAGACGTCAGTAAGACTACACCAAGTAATCACTACTCGACTAGGGGAGTACGACTACTCACCTCCTTGGGCGGGTGCGCGGCGGAGTACTCTCGGACAGGGCACACCGTGTACGGCGGCATATCCTTGAAGATTCGCGACAATCTCTCGATGATGTCGCTGTCGTCCAGCTCGCCTCCCGGCATCCGCGACGTGTCGTCGTCGCCGGTGTACTCGAAGCCTAAGGTGTCCCGAGCCATCAACGGCTGCACCCTCCGCTTCATGAAACTGAAGGCCACGTGCTCGGCCCTCAGTCCCGCCTCCCTGAGCACCTTGATGCGTGCCAGCAGCTCGGGAAGCTGGATCCCCTCTTGCATGGTGGGCTCCGAGTTCCACCACTCGTGATGCCTGGGTTGCCGTCCGCTTGGCTTCGGCAGGCCGGGGTGGTGGTTCGTGATGTAGAACCACCTTGTCTTCCAATCAGTGTTGGAGTCTACAAGCTTGTACGCCAGATATTGCTCCGCGGCGTCCTCCCTCAATTGGATGCTGGCTCCTCCGACTACCCTGGGGTTGGTGGCACTTGGCTGCGGCTTGACGCGGAAGAACTTCCGGAATAGTATCCAATGCGGCTTGATCCCGAGGAAGGCTTCGCAGAAGTGCACGAAGACCGCGGTGTGGAAGACGCCGTTGGGATTCAGGTTCAGGTACTCGATCCCGTAGTACCCGAGCAGCCCCATGAAGAAATCGCTGGCCGGGAGCGCAAGCCCGCGCTCCACGAACCGCGCAAACATTGGGATCTCGTCTTCAGTCTTCTCCATCGGATATGGATCTCCAGCAGCGGATCTCCACATGTCGACCTCCTTCTCCCTAATGAACCCACTGTTCAGGAGGGTCAGTAGATCCTCCGTCTTCACCTTGGACTTCTTCCACTCGCGGCTTGGATCAGCCCGCGGTGGAGACATGGGCGGCGCTACTCCGGTGGCAGCCGCGGCGGCCTCTTCGCGGCCCCTCTTCTTCCCGGCGGCCTTCGACGTCTTGGATGGTGACGGCTTCATCCTCCAAGTGCAGGGCGTCTTCACGCGCATCCGCTCGGGGGCTACCCTAAAAAGCTTTGAGTGGCGGCGCACTTGAATCTACTACGGCGGCAGCAAGCGCTGGGTGTGGATTTGCTTCAGATGGAAACGGAATGGCTGCAGCTCGAATGGGTGAAAAACCCTAAGGGTTTTGGCTTCTATTTATAAGTCAAACCGGCTCTGCAACGGGCGGCTGGATAAGTCCACGCGCGGCCGACTCACGGCCGGGCCGCGCGTGACCCTTCGTATTCTACTAGTCGATGAAAGGACCTTGTGATGCCTAGAGGGGGGGGGTGAATAGGATCACTTCAAATTTCGAAACAAAAGCAACGGATTAAATGTCCCGCCGGCATTACCGACGTGGTGCCGGTTCTACCGACAGGTCGGTACTACGATTTCGGTCGGTACTACCGATGAGCGAGTAAACTTAAAACGAAATTTGAATTTCGTGCGCTTCTAGCAATTCTACTTGAATCAATGTTTAAGTTTAGATGCTAAGAACCACCTGCAATCACAGAAACAAGTTGGATAGCAACCAAAAGATAGATCGGGCTAAAAACAAGTTCTAGGGTTAGATAAAATTGAAGAAACGCAAGCAAGCAAAGGAGACACAGAATTTAATCCGAAGTTCACACCCACAAAGGATGCTACGTCTCCGTTGAGGATCCCACAAAGGGAGGGCTATCACCAAGAGCCTCTTTTCCTCTTCCAACCCCCACAAAGGAAGATTGGTGCTCACTAAGATTTCTCCACAAAGGAGAGGGCAATACAAACGATCCCGGTGCACCACACCAAGAGGGCACTCGCGGGCGACGCCTAACCGTCTAGAAGCAAGCTTCAAGAGTAACAAATGCAACACAACAACCCGAGATGCTTCAAATGCTCTTGAGAAGGAGAAGAATGAAGGGGCTCTCAAAGCTTGGTCACACTTCACTAGAAATCACCTCACTTCTCAAGTCCTAGCTCAAGGGAACTAAGGATTAGCTCTAGAGGAGGTGATGGAGGTGGAGTGAATGCTCAAGGAAGTGTTTGTCCCGTGGTTGGTCAGCAATGAGTGAGGAGGGAGAAGAGGGGTTAAATACTAGGGGGCTGAAAACTAGCCGTTACCGTGCAAACTCGCATATCCTCGGCACTACCGACACGGTGCCCGTACTACCGAGGGGGGGTGGATTTTCTGAAGAAAAACAGTACGGCACCGGTAGTACCGACACAGGGTCGGTAGTACCGGCCCCCGGCCAAACCGAGCCGGGAGAACGCATATCGGCATACCGGCCCCCGCGCCGTACTACCGATGGGCTCGGCTCGGCACAACCGACGTGGGGCCGGTAGTACCGGCCAGGACACAGATTTTTAGAGAAGATAAGCATACGTGCATGTGTCGACTCTCAACTCTTCTCACTCACAAAGAATCCCTTCTAGAGCACTTTTAGCATCTCTTGGTTATTGACTTGCATCCCCCTTTATAGTACGGTGTTTCCTATACTCAAATTCAAAAGTAAAAGAGAATTAAGCCTTGATTTGAATTAGAAAACATCACCTTGAAATTGGGGGGACTTCCTTTGATCATCCAAACGGATTTCATTTGCTTAAGCCCCGCACACATCTTGTCGAAGCATTAAATACCTCAAATTGTGCTTGTCATTATCACCAAAATAATTAGGGGCCAAGATGCACTTTCAATCTCCCCCTTTTTGGTGATTGATGACAACCACAATTTGTTTATAAAAAGATGTGTGTATTTAACAAATTTGAAATAGAAACTCCCCCTAAATGTGTGCTTCAACTTCTAAAAAGGCTTCAAATGCCCATCACACATTTAGAAGATTTTTCATTCTCAAATTACATACACAAGTGCATGAGTGTGATAAACAAACCGTGATGCATATGTCATGATATACAAAACAATAAAAGAGAGCAATAACAAGCATCACAAATAGATAATTAAGGTTCCTCACACCACAAGCACAACTTAAGTCTTACAAATTTAAACGAGTTCTAGGTTCTTAAGTTCTTCGACAAGCATTACATCACACACATGAATCCACACATAGTCCTTACATGTCCACAAACACAAGGATAGATAGATAGATAACGGAAGGTGCAAGCCCACACCACACATGAGTAAATTGTGAGCTCACTCCCCCTTTGGCATCAAGCGCCAAAAAGAGGAGGCCCTTCAATCGTCGTAGTCATGTGGAGAGTGGGCACCGGAGGGGAGTCATCGTCATCGTCGTCGTCTTCTCGCACCACCAAAGTCCTCGTCATCAATGTCGGGCCGGAGGAGCTCCATACATCATGGAGGCGTCGCCGTAGATCTCCCAAGGGTTGTAGAAGTTTGGTGGGGGAGGAAAGTCCATGGGCTCGCGAACCGGAGAGTGCTCAATGTTGTGTTGAGCGAGCAAGGACTTTGGCGCGTCTCAAGCTTGAGGAGCCGCTCATCCACGTGCCGCCTATGGGCACGAATCTCTTGTGCATTGTGTCGTCCCACATTGAAACAAGCAAAAAGGCCTTGAGATAGAAAGTTGAAGATGCTCTTTTTCTTGCCCGGGGAACGGTACCTCTAGATGCGGATGGCCCACGAGAGGAGGAGGGTGGCTCAAAAGAAGATGGGCCACCGGAGGAGGAGCCACCGCGGTAGGAGGACGAGGAGGGGCATGCTTGCCTAACTTGAGGAGCCGCTCGATGTTCCCTTTGTTTGGTTTGTACCAAGAGTGAGTCTTGTCGGGAAGGATGTCAACGCCCGCCACCTCACATATCATCCGAAAAATCCAAGGGGCATACCGACGGCTCTTGTTAGCGGACACGGAGCACACAATGATCTCTTCCCAAATGAAGTTGAAGATACTAAAGCTTTCCTTGCCCAGTGCCATCCTCACTAGGATCTCTTTTGCCACATTAGAGATATTGGTGTTGTCACCTATCTTTGGAGTGAGAGTGTAGCGAAAGAGTTGGTTTAGCATCCGATAGACTGGCTTCATCCCGTGAGTAGTGCCAAATTCCACCTTGCCATAAGCTGAGTCATACATGAAAGCCATCTCGCTGTCAAGGGGAAATTCGCCACCATGTAGCTTTGGAAGTGCGAGATCCTCCTCACCAAAGCCAAGAATCTGAGCGAAGCGCTCATAGGAGACGGAAAGAGGCTTGCCTTGAAGAAGCCAATGGAAAGTCCGGTCTCACGACGGATATAGAGATTTGCATAGAACCGAGCGACCACCTCCTCATTCCAATCACGGTTGATTGACATAACATTTGTCATCCCCTTGGCATGGCATATATCGATAGCTTCATTAACGGCTCGAATGTCAAGTGACCTAAGGAGATCCCAATTGATTGATTTCATATCGATTGTCATGTGATCCTTGCTTAGAATGACTCGACTCATACCAATCGGCATTGAATTTGAGCCAAAAACGGATGTCGGAATCAAACTCCTTTTGCCACAGAGCGGGGTCAGAGTACCTCTCCTTGTAGACATTGTGGGAGCCTCTAGTGTAGTCCACCATCCTTACAACCCCCATTTGTGTGGCAGGACGAGGAGGCCGTGATGGTCGAAGGACGAACGATGAGAGAGTTTCCAAAGAGATATCCTCATAGTCGTCATAATGATCATCGGGTTGATGTGCTTGCTTGGTGCGGGCACGATGACCTTGACCAGTGGACCGACGAGGGGCCGCGGGAGGATTGGTACGTCCACGACCACGAGGACCTTGAGAGCTAGCTCCTCCTTTCCTCTTCCTTTGAGCGAGAGGAACATCATCTTCGTCGAGCCTTCACGTACAACTTGCTTGCCAAAGACGTCCCATCTGGAGATTTAGCAACAATGTATAGGATAAGGGTTTTGAATATGATGAGAAAGGGCTCAACCTAAGATGGGAAGCAGGGTTAACCACCCCTCATCGGTACTACCGACACGGGGCTTCCGTACTACCGATGAGGGTCGGGTTTTTGGAGAAAGGATCGGAATCTGCGATTCTAGCCAACAAAAGTCTACAAAAACATGAGCATGGGTTCTATGGAGGTAAAGGTATTGATTCCCTAAAGCATTTCCTCTAGAAACAACTACATTGAGAGATCGATTCCGGAGATTTTGAATGAGTACCTTGACAAGCTTCCCGCGCGAATCGACGATCTTCCGGCGAGGTACGGATGTTCCGAGGGTGGAGAATCAAGAGATGTGAGCTAGGAGCACTTTCCACGGATGGGTGATAAGATTCCTTGGCGGATTTGGAGAGAAGGAGGAAGGGGGGTGCTTCAACGGTTGAAAGATTGAGAATGAACCCTAGGTCCGGCCTTGCCGTATATATAAGCCCGCGAGATTTATCGTCCAGGACCGACGGGGCGTCGGCACTACGGGTCCCCCTTAAAAAAGAAACGAAGGTCCTTACCCGTGATACCGCCCCCGTGTCGGTTCTACCGGGGGGGTTCGGTAGTACCGACACGGGGCCTCGGTAGTACCGGTGATCGCCGGAAATCCAAACAAGAGAGTTCTTACTCGTACTTCCGACCCGGTGCTTCCGTTGTACCGGTGGATTTAGCGCATTTTTGGAAAGATTTGGATTTAAAGATAGATTTTGGGTAGAGAGGAGTATGGACATGTTAAGAACTCATAGGAGATGGTGACTAGTTCACAAACAATCATTCAAAGCTATAGTCACCACCCTCTATGTGAAACACCAATGTTTTGTAAAAACTCATACAAAGAAGCTAAGAGAAGAGATTTCGCTTCCTATCTAGGCAACAAGCAAGTTTATGTGCAAAACATCAAGCCAAGTTACGAGAATCTAAGATGTTTAGCTCACTCCTCAAAGCACGTAACCTTTGCTCGTCTAGAGGCTTAGTGAAAATGCTCGGCAAGTTGTTTTTCTAGCAAACATGCCGTAAAGCAATATCACCCTTAGCCTCATGATCCCGTAAGAAGTGATGTCTAATGTCTATGTGCTTTGTTCGAGAGTGTTGGACTCGGATTGTTCGCTAGCTTGATAGCACTCTCATTGTCACATAAGAGTGGGATCTTACTAAACTTGCAACCATAATCACTCAACGTTTGCTTCATCCACAAGAGTTGTGCACAACATGCACCGGCCGCGACATATTCAGCTTCGGCCGTGGATAAAGCAACCGAGTTTTGCTTCTTTGAGCTCCAAGACACCAAGGACCGACCAAGAAATTGGCAAGTCCCGGTGGTACTCTTCCGATCTACCTTGCAACCGGCATAGTCCGAATCGG
Organism: Cenchrus americanus; assembly: GCA_947561735.1. Lineage (NCBI taxonomy): Eukaryota > Viridiplantae > Streptophyta > Magnoliopsida > Poales > Poaceae > Cenchrus > Cenchrus americanus. Next base: position 20,990,793 of record OX387241.1, on the reverse strand, counting down.
AGTATCCAAGTAGATCAAAAGTGGAGCCTTTGGGATACCACAAGCCTAGGTTAGGAGTATGAACCAAATATCTAAAGATCCTCTTAACAGCCATTAGATGGCTCTCCTTAGGATTGGCTTGAAATCTTGCACACATGCACACACTAAGCATTATATCGGGCCTAGATGCACAAAGGTAAAGTAGGGAGCCAATCATGGAACGAATACCTTTTGGTCGACCGACTTCCCTTCTTCATTGAGATCAAGATGTCCATTTAGTGCCATGGGGGTCTTGATGGGCTTTGAATCGGCCATGTCAAACCTCTTGAGCATATCCTTCACATACTTGGTTTGACATAAGAAAGTCCCTTCATTCATTTGCTTGATTTGAAACCCAAGAAAGAACTTCAATTCACCCATCATAGACATCTCAAATCTCTTGGTCATGATCCTACTAAATTCTTCACAAAATTTATCATTAGTAGACCCAAAAATGATATCATCGACATAAATTTGACAAACAAAGATATCTTTCCCATTTCTTTGAATGAAGAGAGTAGAATCGGCTTTGCCTATCTCAAAACCGTTCTTGAGAAGAAAATCCTTAAGGCATTCATACCATGCTCTAGGAGCTTGTTTAAGCCCGTAGAGCGCCTTATGGAGCTTGTACACATGGTTTGGAAACCTTGAGTCTTCAAAGCCCGGTGGTTGATCCACATACACTTCTTCTTGGAGAGGTCCATTCAAGAATGCACTCTTCACATCCATTTGATGAAGCTTGAAATCATGATGAGTAGCATAGGCTAAAAGAATACGAATTGACTCTAGCCTTGCTACCGGTGCATACGTCTCTCCAAAATCTAAGCCTTCAACTTGTGTGTAACCCTTGCCAACAAGTCTTGCCTTGTTCTTTGTGACAACACCAAATTCATCTTGCTTGTTCCTAAAAACCCATTTGGTGCCGATCACGTTTTGCTTGGGTCTTGGTACCAACTCCCAAACTTCATTTCTTTTGAAGTTGTTCAACTCTTCCTCCATGGCAATAATCCAATCCGGATCCTCAAGAGCTTGTTCCACACTAAGAGGTTCCAAAGAGGAAACAAACGAGTAAAATGCACAAAAATTTGACAATCTAGATCGAGTTGTTACCCCTCTTTGAATGCTTCCTAGAATGTTGTCGACGGGATGATCCCGTTGAACCATTTGATGTACTCTTGGATGTGGCTCTTGAGATTGACGTTGAATAGGTCCATCATCATCATCTTCACTTTGCGTGTTTCCTTTTGGACTTCATCACTTAGTTCTCCCCCTTGATCAAAGCCCCGTTCATGATCGTCACCATGGACTTGACTCTCATCTTGTTGAACTTGAGAACTAGGTGGCTCCGCTCGTGTTGAAGATAATGGATCATGAGTGCTTGTGTCAACCGAGCTTGTGCTTGAACTTCCCGAGGCATCACTTCACCGGTTCCCATTCTAAAGATGGACACGCTTGGGGGCTCTTCATCTTCTACAAGGTTTTCACTAACTTGCTCTCGTTGAGAGCCGTTGGATTCATCAAATTTCACGTCTACCGTGGTCTCAACACAACCGGTGGTTTTGTTGAAAACACGATAGGCATGCTCGTTAGTTCCATAACCAAGTAGAAAACCTTCATCAACCTTGGATGCAAACTTTGAGGCTTTGGGTTTCTTGCTAAGTATGAAACACTTACACCCAAAGACCCTAAAGTAATGCACACTAGGTTTCTTCGGGTCTACGATACTAGAGCATGCAATCGCTTAAAGACATGAAAACCAATCTAATATCGGAGTTGTGACACGGTTTCGCCCTTTCCCTCCTCTCGTCTTGTCACTACGCGAAATTATTCATGACTAGACCTTTGATGGACACGGCATATTGAATGGATCCAAGGAAGCATTGGAGCTCGTACTCCCTCTACGGCACGGTAGCGAACCTTAAGCATTAAAGTATATTCGACACAAGATGATAGATAGATAATCGCGACAAAGTGCGATTACATCTCAAGATCGATTACAACCCATGGACGAATGAGAAGATTACCCCATCGAGGTGCGTCATGGCACGTTGATCATGGTTTCCCTTCCATCGGTGTCTTCCTTCTTCTCCACGAGAGGGTGCTTCCTTCGAGGTGGTTGATCTCTGGCAAGATCCTCCTCCTCTCTCTCTAGCTTGTGGATGACACGGTGGGCAGGCTCCTCCTCTCGGTGTTGGCGGCGCCTCGGGGGTTTTAGGGTTGAAGATCCTTCGAGGAGCAAGGAAAACGGGACGGTAGGTGCGGAAGCGCGGCCGGCCGGCTTTCAGGCCGGCGGCCAGACGATTCGGCAGGTTCGGTCGCCCCTTTTGCTCGTGGGTCCTCGTGCACTTATATGTACTTTGCCCCCTCCACTTGCATGATTTTGATGTTATCCTCGCGTCCAGATGGAGGCTCTCTTTGCATGGTTGATCTTTACGCTTCAATCCCCGGGGTGTTCCTCGTAGCACTTCGGTCCTTGCCTGCATTGGAAGTGATTTCGGCAAGCTCACTGAACACGAACAAGACTCGTGAATGCTCCTTTCGAACTTGTTGCGAATCCGTCCTTTATGTCCATGTTTTCCTACATAAACACAACAGTTCCAAATGCATGCACAAAGATGAACTTGTTATATGATTAGTGTGCCTAGTGGTGGGTTAGTTCCATAATCAAATCCAAACCAAAGTGTAATGAACATGCTAGGTGCACCAAAATACACCGTCAACAAGCTTCAGCGCCTGTCAAATAGAAGACAAGTGCATCAGCGACTACGACTACTCCTCGAGGAGCTCCACAGCTTCAGAAGAGTACTCACATTCGACAACGACGGCCTCACCGTGGCGCCTCGGCGGCCCGGTGGCGCTCGGGCACACTTTGGGTAGCGGGAGCGGCCTCCTCGGCGGGCGGCGTGACTTCTCCCACCCTTGCCGGCCCGAAGGGCTCATCCCCCTCCCCGGGACGGATCTGTCGATTTCTGCGAGAAGCACACATACTTGGTCGTCGGTCAACCTCGACTACTACAACAAGTACTACTCGAGAAGATGGAGTACCTACAAGTTCGGCGGACTATTGTCACGGCGGAGCACGGGGATGCGCGTGTCGACCGATCCACCTCGGCGGGCGCCTCTTCGACGCTCCCGCGGCCTCTGCTTCTCCACGGCCGGCGGCGGCGGGCGCGGTGTTCTCTGGCGGCTCCCGAAGCTACCACCTCCTCAACGCGGCGGCTACGCGGGTTCCGTGCTCCCCGTGGAGCGAGGGGAGGCTGGCGCTCCGAGTTTGCGCAGATCTCCTCAACGGTGGGGGTTGGACTCGACATGCGGGCGGCTCCCACGGGGCGCCACACGCCTTCGTCGCCCTCTTCGACGGGCTCCATCGGCGGCACCTCACACGCCACAAGGAAGACTACTCATCGGCAAACGTACTCGTACGCGGGTACTCGACTACTACGATTCAAGACGACACATACGAGGCGTGGTCTACGAAGGACCTTCGTGCTTCACCACCGCTTCTGGCGGGGGTTGCGCGGCTTGGGCGAAGGCGCGGCCGAGCCCCAGCCTCCCCGAGGCTAGTCGGGGGGTCTTGTACGAGAGGAACATGAGGCAAGCCGGGGCGGCTAAACCTCGACCGCGAGTGGAAAGCGGGATACACGCGTCTCGTCGTCCTCATCGTCGTCGTCGGTGGTATCCTCCTCCACGACGACGGTGTCATCGCCTTCACGGAAACTTCTCGCCGGCTCCTTCGCCTTCCTCCCTCGGGATCTCGATTCCGCTCGGAGGGCGGGCGGCGCGCTCGGAGATGAACTTCTTCAAGTCTGCGAAAGACACAAAGGAAACGTCGACAACTCTACACCGAGCAATGACTACTCGACCAATGGAGCGCGACCACTCACCTCCTTGGCGGGCGCGCGGCGAGGTACTTGGACGGGGCACGCGCGTGTGCGGCGGCATATCTTTGAAGATCGCGACAACCTCTCGATGATGTTGTCGTCTAGCTCGCCTCCGGGCATCGCGACGTGTCGTCGTCCGCCGGTGTACTCGAAGCCTAAGGTGTCCCGTTGCATCAACGGGCGCCTCGCCCATGAGCGAAGGCCACGTGCTCGGCCCTCGATCCCGCCTCCTTCGAGCACCTTGAGCGTGCCAGCAGCTCGGGAAGCTCCCATTCGCGGTGCCTGGGCTGCCGTCCGCTCGGCTTCGGCATGCCGGGGTGGTGGTTCGTGATGTAGAACCACCTTGTCTTCCGGTCGAGTGTTGGAGTCGACAAGCTTGTACGTAGGTGCGCTGCGGCGTCTTCTCGTGGATGCGGCTCCTCCGGCTACCCTCGGGTTGGTCGCACTTGGCTGCGGCGCGCGGAAGAACTTCCGGAAAAGAACCCGATGCGGCAGTCCCAAGGAAGGCTTCGCGGTGCACGAGCAGCGGTGTGGAAGACGCGTTGGGGTTTGGGTCGGGTACTCGATCATGTAGTACCGGCCGGCCTTGAAGAAATCAACGGTGGGAGCGCAAGCCCGCGCTCCACGAACCGCGCGAACATGGGGATCTCATCTTCGGCTTCTCCATTGGATACGGATCCTCGACGACGGCCCTCCACATGTCGGCTTCCTTCTCACGAGGGATGAACCCGGCATTTCGGGAGGGGTCGGCGAATCCTCGAGTCTTCACCTTGGATTTCTTCCACTCGCGAGGCTCGGATCGGCTCGCGGTGGAGACATGGGCGGCGGCGCTCCGGTGGCGGCCGCGGCGGCCTCTTCGCGGCCCCTCTTCTTCCTAGGGCGGACTTCGACGTCTTGGATGGTGACGGCTTCATCCTCCAAGTGCAGGGCGTCTTCACGCGCATCCGCTCGGGGGCTACCCTAATAGCTTTGGGTGGCGGCGCACTTAAATCTTCTACGGCGGCAGCAAGCGCTGGGTGTGGATTTGCTTCAGATGGAAACGGAATGGCTGCAACTCGAATGGGTGAAAACCCTAAGGGTTTTGGCTTCTATTTATAAGTCCAAGCGCGCTCGCAACGGGGCGGGCGGATAAGTCCACGCACGACTCGACGCTGCGGCGGCCCTTCGTATTCTACTAGTCGACGCGCCTCACCTCGGGGGCTCGGCTGCTTCTACTCGACTACCTGGGAAGTGGCTAGTCTCAAGAGCATCTCGAGACACATTCTTCAAGATGACCCTTCAATTCGAGAGGAAGTACTCGACTCAAGGCTCGGGGGCTCCGTGCCACGTGTCCTTCGGTTTTTTCTCTCCGGATTTTTCGGGATCTTCTTGCCAAGACTTCAGATGGACCCTCAGCCAGAGCCTACGGCTCAACCTAAGGCTCGGGGGCTACTCCATATGGAGTGCGATTTTGCAATCGCACTTCCATATCAGCTCCGGCTTCAAGACAAGACAGGCATTTTTTGAAGATCTTCGAAGGCAGTTTTCGAGCACGCTTGGGACTACTCGAGAAGACTTCAAGATTGCTCAAACATCAGCTGGAGTACATTCCAGCCTCAGGATGCTTCGACTACTCTTGAGGACTTTTGACTTGTAGCACTTAGGGACGCTTGAGGACTACTCGTTAAGGCCGTCAAGACTACTTGAAGCTATCCTTCTCGACTACAAAGTACTCGGGGGCTTGTCGTATAGACCTCCCTGGGCCCACTACCTCGGTGGGTACCAGGACCGACTACTCGGTGGGCCCCTGGGACTACCCGGCTTGCGCTACACGGCACCTGAAGGCGTGGAGCACAAGGATTGCACAGGGGTAGTACTCGGTTAGGGAGCTGTACACGTTCCGCACTGTATGGAGGACTCCTAGACGTACTCAACTAGTACTCTCTCCCTACTCCGACTTGTAACCCTGCCTCCCGGACTATATAAGGCGAGGCAGGGACCGATTCCTAGCATCCAATCTCCTCTCATACAACTCATGGCGCACTATTGCACCATCTTGTAATCGTGCCCTATCAATCCAGAGCTACACAGCATACAGGACGTAGGGTATTACGCACCTCGCGGCCCGAACCTGTCTAAATTGTGTGCCACGTGTCTCTTCCTTCGAGTTACCGATCTCGGCGAGTCACATTCATCTACTTCGGGTACTCCCCGTAGTAGGTTGCCGGTCTAAAACACCGACAGAACTCCCCTCAGACCGATCCGAGGCTAGGCGCATCGCCAGGAAGGCCAAGTCATTCGCTATCGTCGACGACGAGCTGTACAAGCGCGCCGCGTCTGGTGTCCTGCAGCAATGCGTGCCCATCCCTCAGGGGCGCGAGCTTCTCCGGGACATACATGCGGGCGTGTGCGGCCATCACGCAGGACCTCGCACCCTCGTAGGTAACGCGTTTCGCCAAGGTTTCTATTGGCCCACCACGGTCGCCGACGCCAGCGAAATCGTGCGCACCTACGAAGGGTGCCAGTTCTATGCCCGCAAGTCCAATCTCCCTGCGCATGTCCTGCAGACCATACCCGTCACGTGGCCTTTCACCGTGTGGGGACTGAATATCATCGGGCCCTTGCGAAAGGCGCTCGGGGGATACACCCACCTTTTGGTCGCTATCGACAAGTTCTCCAAGTGGGTGGAGGTGCGCCCCATCACAAACCTCAGGGCAGAGTAGGCGGTGACGTTCTTCACCGACATCGTCTACCGCTTCGAAGTGCCCAACTCCATCATCACCGACAACGGGTCCCAATTCACGGGCAGGAAATTCCTAGAGTTCTGCGACAAGTTCCACATCCGCGTGGACTGGGCAGCCGTGGCGCATCCACGGCACCAACCGGTCAGGTGGAACGTGCTAACGGCATGATCCTACAAGGCCTCAAGCCCAGGATTTTCGACCGGCTGAACAAGTCTGGTCGAAAATGGCTTCAAGAGCTGCCAGCGGTTGTCTGGAGTCTTAAGACCACCCCAAGCAGGGCCACCGGGTTCACCCCATTCTTCCTGGTCTATGGCGCGGAGGCCATCCTCCCCACGGACCTGGAGTACGGGTCGCCCAGAGTTCAGGGCTACGACGAGGGCGCCAACCAGCGAGCCCGCGAGGACTCGCTGGACCAATTGGATGAGGCGCGCACAGTGGCCCTGATGCACTTTGCAAGATATCAGTAGGCTCTAAGGCGCTATCAAGCCCGGAAGGTGCGACGACGAGACTTCAGCAAGGGGGACTTGGTCCTAAGGCTACGCCAAGACAATCGAGGCCGCCACAAGCTGTCGCCCCCCATGAGAGGGACCCTACATCGTGGTGAAGGTGCTCAAGCCCGGCACATCAAGCTGGCCAACGAGGACGGCGAGGAACTCACCAACGCTTGGAACATCCAGCAGCTACGTCGCTTCTACCCTTAGCAAGGATTTCCAAGTTTTTTGTGGGCTCGGCGCCCTGTGGTTTTTAGGCTTGAGGCTCGTCGACGTCAGGAGCGTCGGGGAACAAGAAGTCCTCGAAGTCTTCGGCAAGCGTTTCAGCGGCAGAGGCGGCAAGCGCGTCTGCGCGCTCCATCGCCACTTCGTCTTCGATGCCCTCCGGGACGACGTAGCCTGACGCCACGACCTTGAAATTCACTTGGTAGTGAGACACCACCACGCCGAGGGCATTCTGGACACCTAAGTGAAGGGCGCGGTGCATGCGCCTCGAGACGTGCCCGCCAAGAGCACACAGGCGACTCGCCGGCGAGCTCCCGGCTCGCGCTTCGCCTTCCTCGACCGCCGGCGGTGTCTCGAGAGCGCCGGCCCGCCGCCCCCCAACTCCTATTCCGCGGAGTTGTAGGCCGCGCTCACGGTCTCTGCCTGGGTGGTCTCGTGCCCCAGGGCGGTCCGCAGGCCTTGAAGCCACGATCAAGGAAAGATGAAGTTGGGGGCGGATCCCAAAAGAACGAATCAACGAACGAAAACCGAACGGAAACAAACTTACCTTAAACCTACTTCTTCTCCACCTCGAGGGACTAGCGCGTCTCCTCAGCCTCGCGCTGCAGCTTGAGGTACGAGGCCTCCTGCTCCTCGAGGGACTAGCGTTGGTCCTCGTGTGATATGCGGATCTGCACCAGCTCCCCGTTGAGGCGCGACACCTCCTCCTCCTGCTTCTGGAGCGTGGCCCGCTCCTCCTCGAGTGCGGCACGCTCCCGCTGGAGTTTACCCAGCGCCTCCTTGCGCGCCATGCGCTCCTGCTCGAGCGCGGCTCGGGCCTCGACGAGCGCGGCCCGCTCCCCGCTGAAGCTGGTCGTCCGCCTCCTAGCGGGCGGCTCGCTCCTCCCGGAGCTGTTCCTCCGCCGCGGTGAGCGCGGTAGCCTTGTCCGCCAGGGCTATCTTCAGCCCCTCAGCCTCCTGGAGCGCCGCACAGCCCTGTTGGAGCTGGGCGTGGGCGGTGACACCTCCGCCTCCCATGTCGACGCGAGGGAGCGCCCCCCTCCAGGTCCGCGCGAGCCCGCGCGCACGTCGTCTCGCTCCACCAGCACCGTACACACCCTCTCGACCGCGGAGGCGCCTTCCGCGGCCTGGGCGCCCTGCTCTGGGGGCAAGTCCAGCAGGGCCTCGGCCATATATGCCAGCCACCGGTCAGGTGACCTGAGGGCCTCGACGAGGGCGTCCAGAGCCTCGTACTGCCCCCGGTACCAGTGGAGGTCGGCGTCAAGGCGGTCGAGGACGCCGTATCGCTCCCGGGCTCGGCGTTCTAGCTCCTGCCACCAACAAGCAGAGCGAGAAGGGCGGGCGTCAGAAAAGACATGAATGAAGAGAGAGCAGGGGAAGAAACTGCAAAACTCCACAAAATCCACTGACCTGGAAGACACGCCATGCGGGACCGCTGTGGATCCGCAACGCCTCGTTCAACGCCCGGTTGAGCGAGGCGCCTTGATCACGGAGCTCCTCCTAAAGACCTTGCTCCAACTAAGCCTCGATGAAATGGGCCGGCGAGGCGTCGGCATCCTCTCGCCCCAGCTCCAGGCGCGCCGCGGGTCTGGCGCGCGAAGATGAGGCCCCCGCGCCGTCCGTCGGGCGCCCCGCCGACGCGCCGACGTCACCTCGGCCACGAGAGCCCCCGCCGAGGCCTCGGGTCGACTCGGGTGCGCTCGCCCACCGGTCTTAGCCCCGGCGGTGGGACGTCGTCGTCGTCGGGGATCTCGACCACCGCCACCCCTCGGGTCGCCGGGCCGCGGCGGCACCGGCGAAGTTGGCGCGCGCCGACCGCCACGGCAAGGGTCGCCGCCATCGTTGACACTACCGGCGGCGGCTCCACCACCGGCGCCGCCGCCGCGGCCCGCGCACCGGCCGCCGCCGCCGCGCCGCCACGGCCACCGACGGCGGCTCCGTAGTCGTCACCGCCGGCCGCGGCCCCGTGGCCCCGCCCGCGCCGTGCGAGCCACCGCCGCCGCCGCCGCCACGCTCGCGGCCACCCGCGAGGCCCTCGACGAGCGCCGCCTGGTGGGGACAGTCGTGTCTATCCTCAGCACCTTGGCGGGCGCGAGAGGGGGCACGGTGGGTGCCACCCTACGAGCACAAAGACAACAAAACTTAGGCCCCGGCCAATCTAAAAACACGGCTGAGGAAGCAATCACCTACCTCACGGTGGAAAACCCCCACTTCCTTTTCCTCGGGGGCTCGGCGCACGTCGTTGCCGCCGCCGCAGTCCCGGCCATATCTGCGCGCGCGCGCCCGGCGCCCTCCGCGGCGCTCGTCGCCTCTTTCGTAGGTTGCCTGGCGGCGGGCGCTCCTACGCCCGCCCCAGGCGTCATCTCCTCCGCCGCCTCCGCGGCTCTGGGCGAAGGGGGTGAAGGCTCCCACCTCTCGGGGGGAGCTCGACCCCCCGTCGCTCTCCTCCTCCTCCCCGCCTGACGACGAGTATTCCTCGGCCCCGGGGGAGAGGAGAGCCCCCTCGCCGCCGCGCGGCCGAACTCCTCACCCCTCCGTTCTCGGCGCTCCCGCCGCCGGATGCTCCGCTCCCTCTGCGCGCGCCGCCCGCTCTTGTTCCCGCCGCTGCGCTGCGCGCGCGTGTGCTCGAGATCGGGGCGTAGGCGGGTCAGACTGTGCGGCGTTCTCAGCCCTGATATCCCGCGAACCGGCCGAGCAAGGGAAGGCGGGAGCCCACTCACCAACAGGCCGACGGGGAGCATGGTGAACGCCCAAAGGGCCACGTCGTCGTTCCGGCCGGTCCTAAGGTCGATGGCGCGTCGCGCCCGCGTGGCCGCGTACTCCCGCGGGAAGAGGCCTGGCAGCAACCGCGACTCCACCAACGCGATGGGGTCCGCGTCCTCGTGCATTTCGTAGATGCGGAGCGACCTCTCCATCAGGGGGATGATCCTCCGGTGATGGAGGTTCGCGAGGACGCACCCCGCGGTCAGGCCGTCGTCCACCAGGGCCTTCAACGCGGCCATGACAGCGGGTCCGCCAGGGCCAGGAGCGAATCCAGCCGCGTCTGGTGCGAAGGCGGCGACACCCCGTGATGCCAGGAGTCGGCCTTCTCCTTCAGCACCTTGCCGGAGTAGGGGGGAAGGCCGGCGCCGTCGTTGCGGAGGTAGAACCACCCCCGCTTCCACTCCGCATTGTTGGAGGTCATCGTGCAGGGGATGTAGAGCTCCCTGCGCGTGTTCCGCAGCGCGATCGTCATGCCGCCGGCGCGCACCGCGCGGCAGATCTTCGGCTCCGGTGTAGTCAGCGTGTGCAGCTCCGCGCGGAAGAGGTGAACCCAGAGATCCCAGTTGACGGGGATCCCCAAGAAGCCCTCGCACACGCCGACGAACGTCGCAGCTTGCGATATCGCGTTTGGCGTGAAGTTGTGCAACTCCACGCCGTAGTGGTAGCACAGCGCGCGCATGAAGCGACTCGCCGGCGCCGCGAAGCCCCGCTCGTGGAAGTGGATGAAACTGACGACGTAGTCGTACGGTGGGTTGGGCTCCCGCTCGTTCAGCTGCGACACGATCCACGCCGCGGGACGCCCATCCTCGTTCGCCGCGAGCTGGGCGGCGGTCACTAGCTCGCTCAGAGAAATCCTCATCGCCGTCGAGCGCGGCCACGACAGCGGGTCGATGATGGTGATGGGCTGAGGAGGAGCCATGCAGATTGGCAAAGGAGCGCGGAGCGTGGAGCAAGAGCAGTGCGCCGGCGAGAGAGCAAGTGTGGCTCTGGGACGGAAGCGCAAGGGGCGAGGACGGCAAACGCTAAGTGTAGAGGTAAAGATTCGCCTCGCCTCCCTCCTTTGGATTTATAGATCCACGGGGCAGTGCTCCCCGGAACGCACGCCTCGCAAGCATTAACTGCAGGTGAAGACCTCGGTCACTGACGGGCGGGACCCACCACGACCGAGGCGGCCGTGCGCACGCACGCGTGCTATCATTACAGTGCGACAACTGAAGAGCCGCGGCGGGCTGTCACGTCCGCCTGCCCACGTCGCCGCCCTCTACGCGTGCGGCCGCGGCGCCTGAAAAGGCGCGCCCGCGGCGCGAGACTGTGGCCGCGACTGCGCGCATTAAATGTCCCGGTCCCTTACCCAGTAAGGATGACCCTCGAGCGGCCCGAGCCCCAGGCTCAAAAAACCTGACCCTCGAACGGTGCGATTACCAACCAGTGGCCTCAAAACCCGTTCAACGTGAACGGGCGCCACAGGTGCCCTCGATCTACAAAAATTACTGATCAGCGGTTCGAGGGCCGGCACGGCTGAGAACCCTCGAAACCCGCAGATGCGAAAAGACGGGGGCACTCAGCTGCCACCCGCACGGCCCTATTGATCAGGGGTTCGAAACCTGACCCTCGAAGGGTTTGAACAGGTGCCCCAGATCACTAGAGTCAGGGACGCCGAGGGCGCGCGCATTCGAGCCTTTTCTCGAGCCCACCGGCTCGAGGGCGCCCCACATGTCGTGTTCGAGAGCCAGCGAGGGCAGCTAGTCGGGGGGATCCCACCGAGGGAGAGCTTACGCGCCCTCGGTCCCTAGAGAACGGGACCGAGCCCCATCTAGCAAACCCACGCAAGCGCTTTAATGGACGAGTCTCCGGACCACGAGCCACGAGCCTACCCTTATCGAACAGGGCATGGGCGTCCACTTGAACCACCCGCTAGCAGCTCGACGAGGAATCCACAATCCGCGACCCGATCCATGGGGGTTGTGGAAACCTCACCCTCCGTCCCGCGGAGGGACGGCGAGGGCGCGTTTTAGAACAAGACGGAGAGCTCGCCCCGATCGCCTCGAATGGGCCCAAGCTCGGGGGCTCGACGCGCGGCTACACCTCCTGGGGTGCACCGAACGCGAAAGGTACCAGTCGCGCGTGCGTGACCGAAGCCGGCTGAAACATCGCCGATGCCGGTTGAAACAAGTACCACGCCCACTAGTAAAATTTCGCGAGAAAACCCCTGCAGGAGCACTCACGCTCCTGCATGGCTTCGGGGGCTAGACCCGCAGGTCCGCTGACGCGGCCCCACGGAAAGGCATTAGCAACCAGGAGGGAAGGACGTCCTATCAGCAGACTCCAGCATCTGCGGGAACCTGACAGGTACACCCACAGATGCTCAGGGGCTACTGTCAGGGACAGCCATGAGGGTCCCCTAAATAATCGGGGGGAAACCCGCTTCAAATCTGCAAAAAACGCAAAACACGAATCAACTCGCGCACCTAAACCACATACACAGCACAACCACGACCTTGGTGGCCCCCGCGGCCCGCCAGGACAACACAGCGGACGCCCCTCGAGTGAAGTCCGCCTCGCTCGAGGGATAGACGCTCCCTCGGGCGAGGTCTGCCTCGCTCGAGGCCCTTACGCCCCCTCGGGCGGGGTCCGCCTCGCTCGAGGGCACAACCCCACCCCTCGAACGAGGTCCGCCTCGCTGGAGGGCTGAGCACCCCCTCGGGCGGGGTCCGCTCCGCTCGAGGGCACCCACTCGTGCCTCTCCCACGCCCCCGCACGCACCTGTTCCCACACGCGCGTACGGGCATTTAATGCCGTGACGCCACAGGGCCGCGCCACTACTTTGACACGCTTGGGAATCACGCCCCGGCGCTGTTTCGCCAACTCCCGGGGGGAGGCCATCCCCACCGCTGTTCAGCACTGTGCGGCAAGGCCAGTGTCAGCTCAGTGACACTGTGCCGCCTACCCCCGTACGGCTAACACGCCGCGCCCTCGAAGGGGAGTCGGCGACACCTCGAATATCTTTTACGTGCTTATACAGGACCACATCGTGACGTCAGGCCGGCGGGATCGGTCGTCCTCGTCGCTGTCAGCCCTGTGCGGCCATCCCCGCCACTGCTGCACCACGCCGGACGCTGTGGCGACATCCCAGCGCTGTTGGGACGTACGGGGACAAGACATCGCCACAACGGCCACTGTGCCACGTACGGGCCTCCCGTCAACGACATCCTCGAATTGGCCCACCACGGCGGCCGGTCAACCAACTACTGCACCAACACCCTCGAAGCCACTCCTGTACGAGCACAGGACGCACCACGATGCCTCAACGGGAGCGGGATTTGCCAGGACGGTCGTCAGCTCCGCGGCACTGTCCGCCATATCGCTACACACATAGAAACAGTGTGGCATGCATGTAAACTGTTCCCCCCCTCGGCTTATAAAAGGAGGGGCAGTGCTCCAGCCGCAGGGGACACAGGACGACAGATAGCAACCACCCACACGCTCTCTGCCTTCTCCACGATATTGGCACTTGCCTCAATCAACACCTCTGGGACTTGGGGGCCACGCCTTCTCTCCCGCCTCACTTGTAGCCACCCCTCTACGAGCACCACGGTGCAAGCAATACAGTGCCCCAAGCACACCACTGCTGGACGTATGGCCCCGGCCGGAACCAGGACAAGCCAAGTGTCTCTAGTTGCTTAGCACCGGCCATCGAGAGGCAGATCTCGGCGCTCATTAGTAGTTAGTGTCGGGACTACTTTCCGCACCGAAAATTGAAAGCCTACAAAACAGATGACAAATATGATATTTCATTACTTGTTTCATTTGAAATTATAGAACAAAACATAACTGGATATGATAACAAATTCAACGACAAGAATAAAACAGCAAGCAAATGCAAAGGTAGTTCAATTATTACAACACGATAACATGCATAAGTTCAAATAGTACAAGACCTTTCAAGATAAAATTGTTCAAATATTACAAGATGACAACATCCATAAGTAGTTCAATTATTACAACGCGGTAGCACAAACAAGTACGGTCACTGCATTCCTTCGTTGTAGCGTCTGGAACGACGTCCACGTGCACTAGATGAAGGTGGTGTAGAAGTGGCAGTGGAAAAGTAAGATGCCTCGGTGCATTTATTGTAGGAGTGTCCAGGATTGTTGCACTTGGAGCATATCCCGCCCCTCGAGGTCCAGCCATGGCCTCATCCATGTTGTTCCTAATCCTCTTCTTCTTGCGTCGACCGACACCTTGACATATGGTTGGATCTGGATTTGGTATGTACAACGCACTGTCTTTGGGGTCTTGAGTGAAAGTTCCAAGATGCAGGTAACCCTCAATAGTGTGGTTCCAAGTGTCTAGAATGGTTTTCTTTAGAAAGTATTTAGGCATGTAGCGGCCCCAGTGTTGATTCTTTGTTGCAAGGCATGCAGCGATCACATGTGAGCAGGGGTAGTGTAGGAGCTGTGGCTTCTGGCAAGAGCATGAGCATGTATGATTCCCAATAACTGTTTTCTGTATTGTTATTTCACCATTGGCCTTTTGTGATTTTGACTAACAACTTATCTGATATTTCCACTGCACTTCATCACCAGGATCACAACGTAGAGGTTCTGGGTAAGCTCTGTGAGAGAGAGCAGCCTTCTGTTTTTTGGTCAAGTACTCAGTCATCCATGTTGAATACACCTTCTAAGGATCCTGCATTGCTGCATGTGCTGCATTAGCACGCTCAAGAAAGTACTTCATTGTGCGGTACAAGAAGAACTCAATGATACCAACAAGAGGTTGAGCTCTCGCACCACGCAAAACAGCGTTGTAGACCTTAGCAAAATTTGTTGTCATTATCCCATGCCTCACACCTCCCTTATCAAGCAGGGGGGACCATTTTTCCTTAGGCTCATTCTGAATCCACTGGCTGAAGGTCTTCACAGCACGTCCCCTTCTCCTTCTGACATTTGGAGCATCTAGCCCAACGTCCTCCAGAGAAACTGGCTCTTCCCTGGGTTCAGTATTTATAGGCTTCTTAGCTATCTCTTCTGATGCTTTCTTCATCAGATCATCTAATTTTTGCCATAGGTCGAAGAATTTTTTCTTCTGATTGGTCGAATAGAGGCGCTTGAACAATTTTGTAAGTTCTTTGTTCTTGAACTGGCTATGAAAGTTTGCTCCCATATGCCTCTGGCACCACCTGCTATGCACATCTGGTCATTGTGCTGCTCTGTAACGCTTTTGACTACCTTCTTTGATGCCACTAATGGCCTGCAAAATACCTTTGTGTCTATCGTGTATCACACACACGTCTGACACATCTCCCACCACCATCTGCTTCAATCTCTCCAAAAACTAATACCAACTGTCACCATTCTTTCCCTCTGCAAAAGCAATTGCCAAAGGCAACAACTGATTGTTGCCATCTGCAACCACAGCTGTAAGGATTGTGCCCTTGTATTTTCCTGTTAGGAATGTGCCATCTATGCAAATAACTGGTCGACAGTGTTTGAATGCAGCAATAGCAGGACCCAATGCTAAGAGTGTCCGCTGCAAGACTTGCTTCCCTGGCCTTGATACATGATCATAAGCCTTGATATCATAATAATTACCAGGATTTAGTGCCGCAATTGTGTTCGGCAATCAAGGCAGATTGTCATAGGATGCTTCATGAGTTCCCCACCTCATCTCCATTACCTTCTTCTTTGCCATGTATGCTTTACCATAACTTATGTGATACCTAAATTTCTCATCAATTGCCAATATAATGGACTTAGGCTCAAAAGCAGGATTTTCCACAATCTTAGTAAACATCTGGCTAGCCACAAAACCAGATGACAAATTACGATGGCTTGCATCCAGCTGCTCAAGTACACAAGTGTGATCCACAACAGATTTGATCTCCCAATAATTTTTCCACTTGCCCTTGAAAGCATACACTCGAAAAGGACAGGTGGGCTTCAGACAGTGTACATCATATATATGTGGAGAACTCTTCACTACCCTGAACTCTCTCTGCAGAGTAAGGGTGGACCACCTCTTCGCTGCATCCTTCACCTCTACTCCACTCTTATACATGGCGCCAACAGAAACTGCATTTTCTCTATACTCCCAGGCCACATTCTCACCAGCATTGACAGATAGCTGTGAGAAATTGTAATTGTCCCAATCCCTTGGAACTAACGGGTCATCTTCATCATCTGAGGAGTCTTTTTCCAATCCACATTCATCCCCGTTGGCCTCCATTTCAAACCGTCTGAGTAGTTCTTCATTAACTTCCCCCTCATCAATTGCACCCTCCAAGTGTGTGTGACCACGTCCTTCTTCTTCCTCACCATGTCCTTCTCCTTCTTCTTGTGGCTAGTTGCAGGACCATCTCCTGTTTGTACTTCAGCCTCACCCTGGTGAGCATCACTTACAGGCACTTGACTGCTAGACCCAGCCTTATGAAGAACTTGGACAAACAGCATCACAGGCAAACCAATATCACATGCTGTTTTGATATAACTCCTCCAATGTTCAGTGCTTGAACTGGCATAAGCTCCCAACATAATGACTCACTTCTATTGATTAGAGTCATAATGGACAAGTCATGTTGCTCTGCATCTACATGAAATGCCCTTAAAAAAACTGGACAATGGACCTAAAACTTCTTGAGGCTGCTTTTTTAAGCGCATGGTCAACAGAATTAAATTTTGACAAGTCAACTCCATGTTCACCATATCTAATCTGCCCATTACCGAAATACAACTTGATACTGAGATCATCTGACATGTCTGACAACATGAAAAAATAAAATGCTATTAACAATTGGATCTGCAACTACAAAATATATCTACTCAGATCTACACTACAACTATAATTTTTCTAACCAGATCTACACTAAAACTATAATTTTATTAAACAAATCTACACTAAAACTATAATTTTACTAAGCAGATCTACACTAGTACTATGTATTCATTAAGCAGATTCTACACTAAAACTATGTATTAACTGCGCAGATCTACACTAAAATTGTATATCTACTGAGCACATCTACACTAAAACTATAAGTTTCAGAATATTACCTCTAACAGCTTCGCACCTTCACCCCTCCTCCTCACTCCCTTCTCCTCTTCTCCCTCTCTTTTCTTTTTTTTCGAATTATTATGACATTTTCGGCTGAATTTCGGTGTTATATAGGCGTGGGAACCCTAGCGCCGTGGCCCACGGCGCTGGGCCTCAAACGCCGTGGCGTTGGGCGCCAAGTCTGAGCCACGCTACGGGCCCACTCCTGCCGGCTCCTAACACCGTGGGCCGCGGCGTTTAGTCCCTAACGCCGGGGCCCACGACGACAGATGTATATTTTTGCTAAATTTGTAACGGAACATATATTTTTGCAAAATCGTGAAAAAATAAATATAAAAAATTCGTTTTTCAGTGCGGTCGTTCTCCTTCGGCCTTTTTGACGACGCGACCCAACCCCAAGCAAGAACAAAAAACCCAAAGACGGAGCATATTCTTGGGGGCGACTGCAGATATGGCAGCGCTTTTGCTAATTCGTAGGTGTCGTGTCGTACAATAGAACCAGGCAAATGGCCTGATTAGCCATGAACATTACTCCGTATACTTAAGGGAGGCGACAAGCGAGGACTGCAGGGCAGATACATTAGTAGAGAGACCACAGCTAGCGTTCGCTGCTAACGAAGAAGGGAGAGTACCATCGTCGGCCCCGCTGCGTGCGATTCCAGGCCATAAGAAAAAGAAACGATGACCCGAGCCCCCGACGACCCGTCGTCACCCGTGAAGTGGACAGATCATTCTGTTTCTACTACTCAAAACTGAAACGTGCCAAACGCGCCGCGCAAACCACCCCGACCGGCGTGGCGCGTGTCGACGGTTACTCCGGTCGGGCGGGCGCATGCGCTCGCTCCAGCCGCGCCGCGCCACGATCAAAATCAAACCACGTTCGCTTTCTGTTCAGATTCTGGTGTGAGGTGTCTCATCGGACCCCCGCTCGTGCGCGATGCGGTGAGACGTCGACCGGCCGGGTTTGTTCGCGAGTCGCTCGCTGCCCGCCGCCCCGGCAGGTCGCTTCAACAACTTTGACCTGGGCAGGAGCGTGTCGGCTACCTCCTCCAAACAATAGATCCGACTCGAGATTATAAGAGGCAGCGAGTTTATAGATCATGATTGATTGAAGCACTTACCGGTTCCTTTTTGTAAACAAAATAACCGAAACAACATATGATGGAGACACGTTTGAGAGAAAAAGCCTAGTACGATACTGGAACAAAATTCACACGGGTTCCGCACATCTGTAATTAAAATCCACCTGCAGCACGCTAGCTTTCCCAGTCAGGACAAGTAAGCATTTTACTTGTATATGCCTTCTAGTATATCACAAGCACATATCGAATTATGCCTTCTAGTATATCACAAGCAAAAACAGCGTCAGCCGAGACATTGGAGTGAAACCATCCTCGACCAAATCCAAGGAATTAAAATATTTCTCCCGAGAATATTAACCTGGTCATTGCTCCTTTGTGTGAAATGCGTGCAGGTAAGCATTTTACATTCTGGTTAAAATTACAATCCACACATAGTTTTGGATATTTGGAAACAAGAAGGTTTGTCTTGAAAAGAAATCTCATGATATGTTCACTGTACTTTATAAACATTGTAAAAAAGAATTTTGGGTTAAAACTGTGTTTTGAAGGCAATGTTGATATATAAAATGAAACATTTTACCTCTATTTTACCTGCCCATTTTGGCTAGCAATTTTCCAGTACCTTCTCACAATATTGTTTGTTTGTTCTTTTATAACCTTCGGCGAAAAGGGTACAACGAAACAAATACAGTATTACCTCATCGATACTATATATTTAGTAGTTTATAGCCATTAAACAACAGGTTACCACCTTTTTTTTTTATGTTCCGTAGCATCAATGCAGTATCAATAAAATGTTCAAGTTAAGAGAATAGTATAACCTCAGCATTGCCGTGTAACATTCAAATGAACAATCGGTAAAGTTCAGTGCTTCAAATATGTATGAGCCAAAAAGAATACAGTGCAGATATTGACAAATGTACCTGGCAGTTTCTGGAACTGTCAAACATACTGAATTTCCAGATATTCTACCTAAAATTGAACTTCCAGAAATTCTACTAGCAAAATCCCATGATCCCTCAAATTGGATCATCATCTGATCATATAAACCAAAGAAGAAGAAAAATGGTCCAAAAAGGCACCATGCATTTGCCGCAACAGCCACGCATCAAGGCAGAGTACAGAAACAATAGTCGACAAGAACCTTCTACCAACTGTTAATATCCGATGTTGGCATGTACGACCTAAACACAGGAAAACAAAAGGTAAAAGAGCAGTATTAGAAACCTACTAAACAGATGTACTCCTCTGTCCCGGAATCTCTGTCGCCATGGAACAGGGAATTGAGTGGGGGGGCACGAATTCCCAACGACTATGAAATTGGGACAGAGGGAGTAGGTTATAGGACACAATAACCCCCGTATACTAATTGAAAGTTTCATGATTCAGCAGAACATTCAGATAAGTGTCACCAGGGGCAGAGTAAAAGTTTATTGCTGGGGTTGGTAACCTCCATCTGGTTAGAAACGTGAGGTGTTCCTAAATGTAAAATTCCTTGTAAGCATGGATAAACAAGTATAGACTGGATCAGGACCAAGGTCACAACTGACTGGGTACATAAAGTCTCTAATTTGTTTGGAGGGTGTTAAGGGTGAATCCATATCTACAGAGGTTAGCTTAATCTAGAGAAGAGACCCTAAATAAAGTGGATAATTCTAAATTAAAATAGGTGTGTAGGGTCAGGACCAAGAGTCCAAGACCATATCAGGCAGGCTTTGTGGTTAGCTCAAGGATGTTAAGTACCAATCATTCAATCCACATGAGTGTAGCTTAAGCAAGAAGAGAGGTGATAACTGAAAACCCACTTTATGTTATGCATTTTAGCTTTATCATATATCCTTTATCCACTGAAACTTTCTTCTGAAAATAATCATCACTTGATTTTTGAATGTCATGACTTCCTACCTCAGACATTTTATACTGCTGAGAGACTGCCAATCTTTCCCATCTCATATGTATCTGCGTAGTAGTACAACTTGATCTTATTTGACAAAGACAGTCCAGATGCCAAAGGAAGATTTCGCAAGTTTAAGCCGTCAAGCTCAGAAATGTCATCAACAAAGGCAGTGACATCCCCAAGTAATCTAAAGATAACACAACGGACATCTTGTTGCAGATCAGGAAAATCAAAATACAGTGGTGTACTCGCTTTTACTTCTGGTAAACGATATTCCTCTACAACCAGCTTGCCAGAATCCTGTACAAAATCACACAAAATGACATGGCCTTTCAGTCCCAAGCAAGTTGGGGTAGATCCTGTATATATTACGAGCATAAAAAAATTGTTTTATGCAAATACAAAATAAGCACTCAAAAGACTGACTATATATATGAGGTTCAGCTGTACGCTTATTAGTTATCAAACACCTGATTAACATTATGTAAAAAAATATAAAAAAATTGCAGCAAACCTAAAAAAACTGAAATAGCAATATTTTATTGTGTACAGTCATTTGACACCACTATATAAATGGTAAAATTTCAGTTGAATATTCCATACTACCATGAAACGAGAGAGAGAAAACATTTTGCAAAATGCAAAACTGTCTGCGAGAAGCATTAAAGGGGATCACATGAAACAGAAAATAATGAACCATACCACTAAAATAATAAATTTTGAGCAGAGGTACCTTAATAATTGTGACCTGCATATAAAGAATTGCTTGATTTACAGATCTATCTTCCATTCGTGTCAATGAAAACTCCCTCATGTACAATTCTGATGAGGATGGTGAATGGGTCACATGAGGCCTTATAACACTGAAAAAGTCAAGACGGAATCCAGCTATTCCAGGTGAATTAGGTAAGAGATATTGCTCAAAAACAAGATCATTATCTCTTAGCCTCTCAGCTTCAACTGGAATCTGGAAAATACAGAAGAAAAGCTTCAGTAATAGCTAGAATCAAAATATGGAAACTGTTGAGCAGAAGGCATAGGGTTTACCCTAAATCTCCCCAAGGGTGGTGATCTGTCTAAATAACTTTTCATTCTCATTATCCCCCCAGATGTGTCAGAGACCATCTCTTTCCTCAAAGAACTACCGAAAACAATAATTCTTTTGGCATGGATAAATGAATTCTGTGGACCGGTTGGCTTTGCTTCATAAAATGAGCTATCACTCAATGACAGAAGATCAAACTCCTCACTAAACTTGGTTGAATGAGAACCAATATGGGGAAGTGTCATTTTTATTGAAATTATACGACAGCGGATAGGATTTGGGAAGTGAAATTTAATGTGTCTTGGTTCACTTATTCTACTAGATTTTTCAGGTCCACAAAGCTGTGGAGATGAAGATATTATATCTTGTACATCCCATTTTCCTATGAATGTACGATCTTCTCGCTGTATTTTATTACTGGCCCATATCTCTACCTGGACAAGCAGCACAATTGTTAGCATATGAAAGCAGACAATTTTAGAAAAAAAACATGCACTAAAGGAACAGAGAATGAAACAGCCAACAGGTTAGTTCAAATGATCTTGTTATCCATAGATAGCTAACTCTTGTCAGAATATGGAAAAGATGCTTTGCAGCTCTTGGACATTGCATTGGTTCCAGAAACCCAAAAGGCTAGTTTAAATGATCCTCTTGTTATGCACATATAAACTCTGACGTATATGCAAAATATGTCTGAAGCTCTTGCAGGTATTTCAACACATTAGATGTATTTGCATGGTCACAGCGACAGTAACAGTGCATGTATAGAAAGACAGGTGACTATCACATAATTATGAAGCAATAAACATCATAAGACTGAAACCACTGTTATTACTAGTCATAAATTGAATTGCAAAGAGCATAAGCGCGATACTGAAGTGTAGGTTTAGAACCAAAGTACTAATGCAGCTCCAGATATTTGATAGCATATTAGCATTTCGTCTTGAATAAAACCAGATTTTGCTTCTAGAACCGATGTTAAGAATTATTTCTCTTTGCAAGTTCTCCTTCATTTTGTGGACATTCTTGGAAATAAATGGGCAAGAGCATGAGATGTCTCATGCTGATGTGGCATACAATTCTGAAGAGGGATATAATATTTTTCACATCGGTTCCCTTGTACTCACCATGTAAGTAGACAGCTGAACTGAAAAGTTTTCCTTCTCTTGCTCAGAGAGAACATGCATTTGATCAAGCTACATAATTTCATGACTAAAAATATAATTCCAGTAACTTCAGTTCAAATCAATTCTCATCCTTTTCTCTCAATCATCAACAAACAAGAAATGTCTAGTGATGCATATTGATATAGCTGGGATCCAGAATATATGATATTAATGTATGCCTGACTTAACATTGTCTATAGAGGTTTTATAGATAATAAATAAAAGATAAAATGATGAAGAAAGAGAAAGTAGAATAGGCCATCTTACAATAGGGCAGTCAGATGTGTAACCGCAAGAACTGACAATTATGGCAACTCCTGCAACATCTGATAAACCACCAAGAACAATTGAGAACTCCACTGAAGTGTTATCCACAGGAGCTTTCCAGTAAGAATTGTGATCTCCAGTACCAACAGGTGCCAGTAAAGAAAGCAGTGGTTCAGAGTCATCAGCAGTTTCAACCTGAGAAATAGAACACAAAGGCTCGATCAAAGCATTATCTGTCAAACTTCATACAAGAAAATAAAAATAGGAGGGAAGCATCTTTAGAAGAAAAAAGAATGATACACACATAAGGCCAATTTATAACAGTGTTAAAAATACAGCAAAATGTACTTATAACAAAGGGCAGCGCAATATACAGGAGTAAAAGTTATGATAGCATAGTAGAGGTTAGAAATACCGTTTGTAAAAAGCTTGCATATGGAAATTCTGCAAGGGACTCTTCACCATCAAGGATCTGCTTCAATTGTCTCTGACCAGTTTGAATACTTTGAGATAAATCAGATACTTTGCTGGACTCCAGTTGGCAGACCTGATTCACAGCATCCATTGCTGCTTTATCTGCACGATATTTTCTCCGTAAACTCTGAAGAACCCGGACATAATCCACATACAGTGCACGTTTGATGATTTCACTGCAGCATGATTTGCACACAAAACTATCTGCGAGTGCTGAGTAGCCACCACCTTGACTCCCACCATATATCTTCAGATCCCTGTACTTGAGCAAAAGGAATGCCCCTCTACCAGCACAGCAAGCTTTGCAAACTGTCCTTTCACACTGGGAACATTCCACAAATACTGATTGATTTTCTCTAGTGGCTGAAGCCTGTAATGAAGACGGAGCACGGACTTCACAGGCCCCATCATAGCAGGAATCATCATTTTCACTGATGTTCCAAAAATCTATAGCGTGTTCACTGCCCTTTTCAAGCCCTATTGAAGCATTAACACGATCCTCAAGGACTGCATGGCCCAGCAGTGCTAGATTATCAGCTAAGCTGGACAGCTTCAACAGGTAAGAATAATCAACTGAACGGTTTGGATCTACTGTGGCGGGAATAACACCAATTGATAACAATGCCCGGTCCCTTTCAGCGGCAGAAAGACCAAGATGGAGACGTTTTATTTCAAGTTTCATCAGTTGCTCAAAGTTAAGACCCTTTCCCTGGAAAGATGACAAACTTTACATCTGTATTGGATTTAAATTCATACACACTTTTTTTTCCAAAAGAGAACTATTTCTGTTCCTTTTTTTCAGATAAGCAAGTGTGTATTGAAAAGAAATAGCGCTAGAACCCTAAGCATATAAGAAATAGACAGCTGTAAACTGAATAGAACTAAAGATTCAGTAACATGTCATACAAGGATGGTTAAAGTGCAGCTATGGTTGTGGTGGGTTTTCAGTTTTAGCACAGGTGCATATGTAATTATTGAACCTAGATGTGAGTGTGTTGATTTTTCTTTGGGTGAGTCGTACGGGTTATGTAACCCTTTTTGTCTTCTTAATATACAATGATACACAGCTCTCGTGTGTTCGAGAAAAGAAAAGGTTTTGGTAATGTTGTTACTAGAAACTGCAATCTTTGCCCATTTATCAGATAAATGAGCAATTCAAGATATTACTGGTAACTTCAGGACAAGCTCTGCTCAACACATTCTTTTTTTTAAAAAAAAGGAATGCTTAACACAGATACAAGAAAATAAGATTAGAAAAATAATAAATAAGATGATTTTCTTACAGATGGATACCTTATTGCCAGAAAAAGATTCGAAAAATTTAAGATAAAGCTGTGTGTTGCCACATTCGTCAACCTGGTTGTTCACTGTAGGAACAGGCACTTCCGATGCAGGGGCAAAAGGGTTAACATCAAATCCATCATCCAAGAAGTTTGTTTGTTCCCCATTAACAAAAGACGTATTTTCAGTTATATGTGACTTCGACGTGTCAAAATCACCTGTGAGAAAATCCAACAAATTTTCCGAACCACCTGGCTGAGCTGATGTACTTTTAGTATAAGACCCCTCACTGCCATGAGAATCATTCACAGGCCCAGAAGGATTTGCAAAAGACTTAGAACCTAGATCACAGTGAGAGCTTGATTTTTTATGGAGAAGCTCCATAAATTCAGGAGCACGTGCACTATTGCTTAACATGTCTGCCCATGGAAGAGAAATTCCAAGCACTTCAATCTGTTAAAAAAGGTTCTCAAACTCGTCAAGAAAAAGATATAGAGAATAACTGTTCAAAGCGACTCAGTCTAAAAAATTCATAAAAATTTACCTCACCAAGAGTGATGGGTGTCCTTGATACAGCAGATGGATGAAAAGATAATGCAACAACCCGATTTAAAAAGTTCAGTTCTCCTTCTAGTTCTTCAAAGTCATATAACAAAGGAAGGTAAGTGCTCTCTTGAACATTGGGCCTAGCACTTTTCCCTGTAACAGCTAAGTCCTCTGGATCAATTCTTCCAGTGAGTGGTATCAATAAATTTGTGCCATTCGAGCACTGTGGAATGCAAGCACCCTAAGCAAGAATATCCCAATTAATATTCATCCACCAGTTAAATGTGAAGTTCAAAATACAGCAGTCAGAACAAATGAAAACAATAACATGAGCAGGGCCTTGTTACGCTAGTAAGGAGTGAAAAAAATGCCTCAAAAGAGGAGAGTTCTACAGAAAAATTAAATAAGTTTAATGCATCTGCATGCTTTAATTGGATTTCATAGACAAGAAAATATGATTTATTCAAATTCAAGCAGCTGGCATATACACAGAAAATGTGTAGAGAAGTAATTGCATAACTGCTGAAAAATACAAAAAAGATATTTTAACAATGACATAAATACATCCGATGAAACCAATACCAGATGGAGCAATAACCATATTTAAATCTACAATACTATCTGTTGTGCGCGGCTTGAGCTAGGGATCTCAGTGTGCTTTTAGCTAGATAAGATCCTTCTTTCTCTTTGATAGTATGGTCGTCTTTTACATGTCTATTGTGTGTATGTTATAAGTGTAATGTACGCAGTTAGGGCCTGTAACCTAACAAACTTTTCTTATTCTATTAATGAAATGACATGCAGCTCTACAGTAAGCACAACTGGTTCTGCAGCAGTAGCAGCCAGACACTTATTTTAAGTTTGTCATTCAGATTAGATAGGTTTATTGCAATTGGTTAGCAACTTAGCATCTACTGTTAGGGAGATGTCTATAAGTGCCTAGCCGCATCATCAGTTGTAACCACGAAAGAAGAAACCCTAAGTGGGAGAGCGACTAGCAGGCTTCTTCCTGCTATCCCTAGCCGATCCATATCATTTGGTAGCCAAAGGTATTGGCACACAGTTTAACTCTGGTTCTGAACCAAGCAAGCCGTAGTTCGAATTGTTGGAATCACAAAATAGCAAGGTGTCTTAAACCCAGGTTTTTATCAGATCAGGTGAAGCTCAACTTTTAGAAACTTCCATTTCTGTGTCTGCAGTCTTGAGTTTGGGCACAGGGGTGATAGTTCAGTAAGCCAAATTGTAAAAATATGCAAACTAACTTTTTGTTTGCAAAGAAACTTGATGAAACAACAGAAGATAGAAAAAAATACATATGAAAACAAACTAGTGAGGTAAGATAAGAGACAAGGACCTCAACCACGAGCTTAAGGGCATCTATGCTTGAGCCAACTCTAACATCTACAGATGCTGGATACGAAGAATCTTCAGCACCATGGGAGACAGTAAGAAGCAGCTGACAGACTTGACAAGGTTCCCCAAGGTATATAAAAAGTTCAACGTAGTCTGCACCTTGCTGACATACCTGCAGGAGCAGAAGCCTTTAACATGCTATATGGGGGGGGGGGGGGGGGGGGGGTTAAAATCAAGACTATAATTAAATAAACCCGATAGCAATCAGGAAGTATGTACTTAAAGGAGAACTATACCCAAATAAGATCCTTCTTTTTTATGCTGAGAAGACTGGAACCACCATCAGCCACTGGGGTGATACTAGGAACTGGTTTTAACATGCATCCAGATGGCCTTGATAGCACCTAAAATTTCAAGATCCAGGATGTTACCAAAACAAGTATAATATAATAGTAATACTGAAATCAAAAGACCGATAATGTAAATTTGCAAGAAATGTACTGATAATGTGTAAGTTTACCTACTTTGAGAGGGAATATAGGAATGGACGGGAGATGCTTATACAGCCTCAATCCAAGGAACATCTCCAGCTGCTTTTGGCGGGAACTATCATTGAAATAATTGTGGACCCTTCTTTGCACTGTAATCCTCACATTCTGAACAGCTGAAAATTTACCAAACTTTCCGGTTTCCTCCTTGAATATGTTCAGAATCTCACTGTGCATAGCTTTTGAGCCAGTGTACAATGTGGCATGGATATCGCCAGCCAAAAGAAAAAGTTCAGCAAGGTGGTTCACTGGAGCAAGCATTGTTGAGCCTTTGAACTGATCAAATGTCATATCAAATCTCTTCCATGGCTTCTGTGGAGCCTCCTGGCATGGATGTTCCCACGTGGTTGTGCGTGTATTATGATCAATATAAAATGATTTCCCTGTTACAGAGTCAAAGCGCTCCTCCCATCCAGGGGGCAAAGAACGAACATTTCGACTGTCATATTCAGAATATCTAGTTGATAACCCAAACATTGCATCTACATCAAGTGAGATGCTCAATCGACTACACTGTTCAACAAAAACTTGAAGTGCCCCAAAGTAACTAGCAGCATTGGTCCGATCAAGGGAGTCGGCACAATTGAAACGTATCACCCCATTTTGAGTAGATTCCATGCAAAATCCACCATTTATGTCATCATTGCAGATAATCGATCCTTTACATTCCTTAAGCTGCTGTCTTACATCATAGTAATTCCCTTCACTGAAGCCAATGGCCATTGTAGGTGCTTTAAGATGTTTCCATAGGCCCTCAACTGTCTGCTGCTGTCCTCTTAACTTCACAGTGGCATGCCAGTCATAATTTATCAACTGAATCCATGTGCTTCCAAGCTTTCCAGTAGACTTCATGTACTGTAGAGATTCTTTGAAACAATCAACAAGAACTGACTCAGTTTTTCCTTCAGCATATCTTAGTAAGTTAACACAAACAATGGGAACCATTCCAGATTTCTTTTGCCTAGATACATTTGCTTCAGATGATTTATTGCCGTATCTTCTACTCAGTCGTTGGTAGTATTGTAAGCTCCCGTTGTAAGGATCATCAGCAACATAAATTTCAGCTTCTACTGACACGGCATTCTTTATTTCTGCACCCCACCATATCGGTATCGTTCCACGACGCCAGATGTATGAGCTAAAAGGGATGCGCCTTCCACCCTTTTGTGGAACCCAAACAAGTTGCTCACACTCTACTTCATTGCCTGTGCCTGAACATGCATTCAGTCCACGAGCCAAATAGCGGGTTCCAGGATGCAACCGACTTCGGCGTGCAATAAGGGCAACTAACCCACCTTGCTGCCCAGCACCTCCAAAGTTTCGACACTCAGCAAACCCCTGTAAAAGAATGACACAGTGTCCTGGCAAGCCGATGTCCTTAAAAGGCTTTGACAGCCACTCATTCCAAACAAATTCCTCATCCGGTTCCCATACTGTCATACGACTTGGAAAGGGCCTGGTAACATCTCTTGTCTCACAAAAGTAGTACTTCCCGTCAATATCAAGATCAGCCAATTCACGGATATTTTTCTGCTCTCCAGTCCCCTGGGGCTGAGGGTTTTGCAGCTGGATCTTTATCCATTGACTCTCCGCCACTGTGTGTATGCACCCACCTCCAGGCAGGTTGGGAACTGTTGCGCTCAGCTGTGTTGCAACCAAAAGCAAAGCATAGCTTCCTAACACTGCATAGCCCAGCACAGCTTTCCCATAGGTGGTGCTCTTGGACAAAACCCTTGATCCATCAGTGATGTAGTTCAATGCCGCCGCCTCGGAATCGAAAACATCTTCCCCGTGCTTCCCCAAGTAGCGCAGGGCGCCCGTGGTCGGGTCGACATATATCACCTGAGTATCGCTCCTCGTCGACAAGCTGATCACAATGTACACCTCGGTTGTCTCCAAGACGACCACGACCACCGACGTGTCCTTGGGCCTAGGGAGGGACTTGCTGTGGAACATCTGAAATCCACGGGCGGAGTTCGGAGTTATTAGTAGGTAAGAATATTGAGGTCAGATCCGGATACAATTAGCATGTGCTAAGACTGTCTGGGTGTTCGATTTCGCACAGCAGGAAGGTAAGGGAATGGGCGGGCATACCTTTCGGATGCTCGTCGCCGGCGAAGAACTGGCCAAGGGCGGCGCCGCCCGCGCCGCTCACCCCGTCGTCGCCGCTAGTAAACGAAGAGCAAAGGGGAGGGGGAGTCTGGGTAGGTACCTGTCACCCAGCGCCCTTGGCCTCCGGTGAGATCAACTCCGGGGACGTGAGCGGATCGAGCGTGATCTCGATAGCGGGAGCCCCGGGAGGATGGAAGACGATCTCCTCTGAATTCCCCCTTTCGACAGCGTGCGTCCTCCACGGAGAAGGATGCAGCGACTTTCCTCTGTGAAGTCACGGTGTACCTTTCGCCTACAATATCCACCCTCCAACTGAGATCCAAGGGTTCCTAGCAGCTGCAACCAAACCAAGGACCGGGGCTCGTTTCGTTTTTCTTTTTTTTTTCTCGCCAGACGGGAGTACTTCAGCCTTGAGGAGCAGGGCGACGGCGGCGGCCGGCGGCCAGCACGTCCTCCACCCCACCGCCGTCATCTTGTCGACGCGCAGCAGCAGCTCCCTCCTTGCCGCAGTGTGGCGGACCTTGTCCCGGACAAGCTCCGCGAAGAAGTCACGATCTTGATTCCGGCGTGGCGGCGTCGACCTCGCTCGTAAAGGAGAAAATTGCAATTACAGGACTTCTAACGTTGTGTCTTCGTAGTTTTGCCATTTCAAACATTGCACACGTAATTTTGGGACTCCAAACGCGTGATAATCGTTTCTCATACCATTTTATGTATTTCTCCCTTTTTCTAATTATTTCCTTTGTATCTGAATACTAAATAGACCTTTTTGCACTTATATTGATTTTGTTCTCTACGGTGCATGTGTTGGTTCGCCTGCCTGGGCGCTGCCCTTGGCTGCCGGTCCAGACCGCCGGACCTGACTGGCTGCTTTGCCGCCGGTCCTGGCTGGCTGCTGGCCATCGGTCCTGCGCCCTGTTCGTTCGGTTTATCAGCCACCATCCAATAAAGATCTTTCTCTCGAACAAATCGCCCACCAAAGAACCACCAATAAAGATTTTCTCTCGGATAAAACCAAAGCACGCACCATCGCCACCGCCCAAACGAACAGGCTTGGGCGCCGCCGGACTGGCCGGGCCGTTGGTCGCCGGGCACCGGGCAGCCGCAACGTGACCGCATAATAAAAGAAAAAAAAAGACAAATGGCAGGTTGTGAACTTACTTGTAAAAATAAGTTTGACATAATGAGCATCAATAAATTCATCTCTAACCATAAATAAGTTAACATCTCACAAGTCGACAAATTTAGCCCAATTAAGTTCATCACACATACTATAATTTTGCACTAAATGAGTTCAATATTACAAATAAAGCATGAGTGCATATCTCATCACAGATACAACATTCATCCAATATTGAGCTTCCTCTTGGGTACCATCTTTTTAGGTGCAGTTGCAGCCATTCTCCCAGGACTAGTGTTGTTGGTGTTGATTTGTGATGAGCTGCCCTCTCCTAACAAGAACGAGAGCCGACTGCATTATAATTTTGGGTCGACAATGAGATGTTGGAAACAATTATAGCATTATAAATACGTTATAATATTTCTTACCTTCTAGTGACTCTGCCTGGACTGTCCCGTAATATTTCTTCTCTAGTTGGCCCCTGTCGGGTACTAAGTTCTTCTTGTGCAGCTTTTGTAAAATTCTTTTTAGGTTGCCTCCGCTTCCTACAAGAATAATAAATACATTAACAATGAATTGTTGTCTCAAATAAATACAGGTAAATTGAATACATTAGTAATCAATAGTTACCTCTTTTTTGCTGTCCCATTGAGTGGGCACTTTGAACTAGCCTGTCCATGTCCTTGTCCACCACATTTCAGACAAGTCATAGGTCCTCTGATCATTTTTTGCCCTTTTGCATTGACCGGAACCATAGCATTTTTTGACAGAACCGCTCAAAATAATTCCGTATTATCGCCTAAGCCGGTCCACGTGGCCATTAAGCAATAATAAAGAATTATTAAGCCGCTTCCGCCGGGTAAAGCCCGGTAAATCACCTACAACAGGATCGCTGACATGCGCTAAGCCCACACGAAGGCGGGACCAGAGTACAACATTACATTACATAAAGGTTCACAAGTTCTTAAGTACTTAATATTACAAACCAGGTTTTTCATACATGAAAGTAAAAGTGGTTCAGAGTTTAAACAGCGGAAAGTAAACTAATGCGTGATACACATAGGAGGCCATTCATGCATATCACTCATCATCATCGTTCTCCCATTCAACCTCCCATCCTTCTAGAATAACATCAGGCCAGATAGGATTACCTGAAATCAACAAATTAAGCAAGGTTTAGTACTAATACTCAGCAAGACTTACCCGATAAAGAAAATACAACTAGACATGCAAGGCTTTTTTTGGCTGCTGGGTTTGTTTTGCCAAAAGCAACTAAGAGTGGATCTTTATTTTCAGATTTTAGCTCCAATTTCTAGTATGTTAACCATTCTATGTGAGCACCTGCACTAAACAAGCATGTTGTTCAAACAGTATTAAACAAGTAACAATATTAATCCAAAATGTTCCATAAATAAACATGGGGTAGCCAGTGGTCAAGCCGACTCAGATAACGGCGAGTGACCGACGATCGATCGATTTATATCCTTGCAAGGTAAACCCAAGATACACGGAAGAAGGTAGACCAAGTGCGGTGTCTACCCCAACCAGAGGCGGTTCCCAACATCCCACGAGTTTAGGATCGTACGCTACAAACTCCGGTACACGGTTATCCGGAGGGTCTAACCCGATCAGTCCGGACTCACACACTATACCACGGGTAGCTAGCCCGGAGACACATCCCAAGCGGGTAGCTAGAAAGATCCCGCCCCGGTTCAGAAGGTACTAGGCTTACCGGTCCCATTCCCGACAAGCACTTGGTGCGTTCAATAGCTTAGGACCAGCACCATGCTACTTGGTCGAGACCGAACCCATTGCTCTTACCACATGAGCGAGTCAATTAACCAACTTATGATTTCAACATAAGCATCCTATATCTTGCGAGCAATGAGTCATTACTCGACTTCTACCGTATCCTTAGAGCATGGCATTAGCGTTCCTAACATACTAGTAAAAGAGCATAGGAGTCCTAAGGATCATGCATCTAGGTTTCAAAGCAACTCCTGAAACTTAAATGCACAAAGTAAAGCATAAAGTGCTGAAAAGTAAAGGACATGATTTTCATTTATAAATGGGTTAGATGAAACCGGTGCTTGCCTTCCTCAAACTCTACACCGACACAAGCCTTGGGCTCTTCTGGACTTTGGTCCAGGTCTTGCTGCACACTAGCTTGATTCAATTCACCATCAACGGTCCCGTCTCCCTCCTGGGTGAGTGTGTACGTACCGTCTGGGAGATCTACACGTATACATGCATATGCATTAATTAAAGTTAATCTTGATGGTGACTGTGTACATATAAGCAAATTAAGTTACTTAACTCCACCAAACAGCAAGGGGGTGTGTTTAAATTAATAAAAACAGAAACAAAAATGATTTCACAATTTAGCACTTTTAATTTCCATTTCTTTCTTTAATTACTTAAAACTAGCCTTTCAACCATAAATCCAAATTAAATTAAAAACACTTCCAATGAGCCTAATCTTTTGCACACAGCAACATATGCTTAGTTTAACCTCTCAAACCAAAATTTGGCTTAAAAACATTTATAAATTAATTTATACGAAAAAGACAAATTTCAGCCTAGTAAATCAACATTAATTCATATAAAACGATTTAATAAACTTTTTGATCTCAACTTTCTCCTGCGGGTCATGTATGCCAAGAATGAGTTTCTGACCAAAGCATGATTGCATATTCAAATTATTTTTCAGATTTTGAATTTAAGCTCCTACACAACATTAAATCCAAAACATCTATTAAACAATTCCCTAAAATCACATCCGCTCTACCAGAGGTACTACTCATCGAGGAAAATCCCTAGGGTGCACTTGAGGTCAAAGAAAAGTTATTAAAGGGGCTATAAAAAGCATCAAACTTATTCTAGCATAAAGCTTAAATAAATCACAACTGAAAATATATACATCAAAACCCTGCAAATTTTTGTTACAGACCTAGACATATCATAAAGAGCAACATATCCAAAAATCAAGTTCATAGCATGTGTATAATTTAAATCACACTAAAAACACTCCAAACTGAGTTTGAATTTTAATTCAAAAACTGTACAGAAAACCTATACATGTTTTCTAGAAAAGATAGATTTATTCACCACGAAACCAACAAAATTGGTTTTGCAATTTTCTGATTTTTCTACGATTTTTAATGATTTTTCGAAGTTCCTGTTGTAACCCTAAAACGACCTTTACAGCCGGGTCCCTGGAAACTTGCATAAATCTCCCTGGAAATACCTTCTCTCTTGCAATGTCACCCCTGGGCGGACTGGACCTCGCCGGCGGCGAGAGTGGCGGCCGGCGGCGGCCGGACTTGGCCGGAGGGGCCGCCCCGGGCGGTGTCGACCTTGCTAGGGTAGGTGGCTCGCCTTGGCCGGGTTGGAAACGGGGCCGCGGCCGGCCGGCGGCGTGGCGCCCCCGTGCGCCCGCCGCGGCGCTCTGCGGCAGCCGACGGCGGCGCGGGTGGGGGCGGCCCGGCGGCGATGTGGCGGGTCCGGGGAGGAGCAAGGAAAGGGGGAGGAAGGTTGGTCGACGCCGGATGGTGCGGGGAGGTGGACTTCGGTGGCGCGCGGCACCTTGGCGGCGACGGCGTCCGCGAGGCGGGCGCGGCGGCAACGGCGGGTGCGTGAAAAGGAGCAATCAACCGGCTCGATGTGCTTAAGATGAAGGACGACGTGCACGACGAGGTCGAGGGCGAGGCGTCCCGGCGCGGGCGTGAGCCGGCCGGCCACCGCATGCGCGTGATGCGCGGCGTAGCATGGGCGGTGGCCGGCGCGTGGCGCGGTCGGCCCCACGGCCGCCGGTCCGGTGCGCGAATGGACGCGGTGCGGGGGGGCCCGGGGTCGGGCGGAGCGCCCACGGAGGTGCAGGTCCACCGCGGAGGCGCCGAGGCGTCCGTACGACGGAGGAACGCGCGGACGACGCGTGGCACGCGGTGACGTCGGCTCCCTGCTCGATTCCACTTACCCTGCTTCGAAATTGCAAAACTCCAAAAAGTGCCAACTAAGTTGAAAATCTCCCAAAAGCAAAGTTGTAGAGGAGCCATAGATTTACAACTTTCCCAAAGGGCGACATATGTTTTGATCAACGGTTTGTCCGGGAACGCCGGCCAAAGTTGCAGTTTTTCCACGGCTCGAATTACTGTTCACAGCGCAGTCAAACCGATTTTTGGTCAATTTGCACTCAAAATTGGAATGTCCGCCAATTACGAAAAATGTGTTCCCGAAAATAACGAACAACTTTCGTATTGGCCGATTTTTAACTTCTATAGTGAAATTTGGAGAACGCGCAAGAAAACTAAATCAGCCTTTAGTGAGATCTAGGGTTTGACCGGGATTTGGGGCTTTGATCAAGGTCTTTTGTGCAAATTCGTGACAAAACATGTCAAACATGCTTAGAAGGTAATTAACCTTGATTAACATAGCTAATTGAGGTATTTATCTTTAATAAACACCTGGGGTGTTACAATTTTGACTTTCAGTGTCAGCTTCGTTGTCACCTCCTGTACTTTTGACACCCTTTTTCTTGTGACCACCTTCAAGACACCCTTTTATTCTAAGTTTACGTCGTCTTCCCACTTCCCCTTTAGGTAGTGGTGCACCTACACCAAATGGCAGTTCAACATGTGGCCACTGTGATTATCTGTCATTGGCTCAATCTCTCTAGAATAGGCAGCCCTAAACATATTCACGGAGTAGTAGTTATGCACAAATTGCTCAAGATCGACTCCCCGTTGCCTCGTTACAAAGGCCAATACGTGTTGTACACCTTGGCAAGAGCTTGTTCTTTACCCCGCCAAACAGTATCATATACAATTGTGACATTGTGATCTTTTTGTAACTTGTTCTGCAATTCTTTGGCACCCATTTTGGAAAATCTCTCATGATACTTACAGCTTTACTAATTACCCACTTCTGATTAGGAGTTTTAGTGCTCAACCTCACAGAAGATAGACATGTATGTTTATCAACCAACACAGTCACCTGCAAATTAAAGCACACAATAGTGGTGATCACCTCTAAAAATAATTAGACTAGTGTGACGCCCGAGGTTTTTAATTACCGTCATTAACGCTAATGACCGGATTAGCCGGCCAAATGGTCAACCGTGGTCAAACCTAGGTCAACCTGGGCCCTCACCCCGGAAAACTCACTAACACACCCTAGTGACCCTAGATGAATAGTAGACACACTTGTGGGGCCAACCCATGGTCAGAGGTTGGGTCAAACCCCTTGCCATACCAGTGCCACACGTGTCTGCCGGAACTTTTGCCGCGTTCTCAAAAATTCACCTAAACACTTAAAATTCTACCTTTAGGAAAGTTGTAGATCTTGTTGAGGGACACAACTTTCATGTAGATTGGCATTTCAAATTTTGAGGGGAAAATCTTGAAAAACCCCTTGCAAGGCAGAAAGCACTGTTGGTCAAAACAGGCTGACATTCAAAGTTGGCATTCAAATAATTTCAAATCTAGGCAGAAAAACCCTATATAGCCTTTGTAGAAAATGTTGCTGGTACCTAGATCTACAACTTTGGTATTCATCACTTGGTCGACTTTTATTCAAATTTTTGGAGAAAAATTAACTGGAACAGGGCACCAGCAAAACACCGAGGCCAGAGCGCACCGCGCCGCGGCGTCGCGCGCGCCCGTGCGCCGCCGCCGCCGCCGCCGCGCGCCGCCGGCCCCGCGTCCGCGCCCACGCCTCCCAAGGCCACGCCCTCACCGATGCGCTCCATCCCGAGGTCCCCGCGCGCCCCAACGCGTCCCCTACCCCCGAGGCACGCCGAGTCCGCGCCGGCCACGCCGCCGTACGCGCGCGCCACGGGCGGCGGTCCGTCGGCGACGCCGCCGCCGTACGCGCGCACATCGAGCCGCCGTGGCACGGCCGCCGCATTTTGCGCCGTCACCCTTCGTCACCGGTGCTCGCGCGCCAACTCCCCCCCCCCCCCCTCGCGCCCTCCGCGCACCACCCCCGAGCTCCACCCCCGCCATGCCCGCCGCCGCTCGGTGCTAGCCCCCCTCCGCTCGTGTTCACCGCCGTCCACCGCCGTGCTAGCTTCTCTAGCTCCCGGTGTAGCTAGCACGCTTGCCAATTGCCCGACCACCGCGCCTCCTTGCCACCTTTCCCCGAGCCGCCGTGGGTGCGCGCCGCCGCCGCCGCCGTGCGCCCTCGCCGGAGCTCGCCTCGACCCCGCCACCACCGCCCATCGACCCGTGGTGAGGCCAATTGCACCCCCGTGCCACGTGTTGTCCTGGCCCGGCCCCACATCGCCGCCGGCGAGCCCTCCCGCCGCCGCGAGGGCACGGTTGTAAAATGCAGGGACTTAGTTGTGAAGAAACCTAACTAGCTTTTCTTGCAGTTTGGTCCAGTGACTTGAAAAATTCCTAGAAATTCATAGAAAAATCCCAAACCAATTTTGTAGGGTTCAGGATGATAAACCCCACCTCTTTTGTTATATACTCATGGCTAGATTCTAAATAGTTTTAGCAGGAAAAATACAAATGTGTTAAGCCTAGATCTGTCATAACTTGAAATCTATAACTCCTCTGTAGCCAAATTTTGGATATGTTGTGTGTTAGGATATGGCTAGATGTTGTGCCAAAAATTGCACAAAGTTATGCAGTATATCTTGCTAGATAAATTCTTTTCCATTCCTGCAGTAACTGCTTTGATGATTTTTCCTGTTAGATATATTTATGTTCTTGAGCCCAACTTGTGCACACTGTCTTGTAATGCCAAAATACACATATTGTGAATTAATCATGAATTTTGGATTAACAGAAATAATTATTCTTGATTTATGCATGTATACCTTTGTAAATTAGTAAACCAAGTTCAGTAGAGTTTCCATGTGAATGTGTTGGTCCTTTAGGCTTGTTTAGGACCAGAGAGCATGCATGGGAAAACTGGGATCATTTTGATGCTTATTTATTTTTATATGCATTTAAATGGAATCACTAGCTAGCTTTGTTATTTTCCATAATATTTAATTTCCTAGCATCCAACACTTACATGTGGGTCCAATGGACCAGGATAGGTGCTAGTAGGCTTAAGAAACACTCATTTAATTTTTAGTAATTTAATTGTTTAATAAACAGCTTAAATGCCCTTTTAATATTAAAGGGAAATTAAATAAAGAAAAATCCCAAGTTAATTCTTGTTCCTTTTTGAAGATATTATTTAATACAATTAAAAGATAATTAAATATCATCACTGATCAGAAAGTAATTCATAAATAAGAGTGCTATTTATTCCCTTGCTTGTAAAGATGAAAAGAATTAAAGCTTTCACATGAAATGATAAGCTTAATAAAAACCTTTATTCAAATATGGAATAAACGAGTAAACCATGTACACCCCTAACCTTCCTAAAAGAGAAACCTTAGATGAATGCTTGTTAAGGTGAATATGACCAACTAGGGTTGGATAAGACAACGAACTATCACATCACCTAAAGTGCACTGCATTCCGTGTAGATCTTCCGGACGGAGATTACTCCCTTGTCCCGGAAACCGAGGAAGGAGGAGCGAAGGTTCTCTGCAGTACGTGGAAGTACTCGACACCGAGGGTGCCCAGGCTAACCTAGATGACGAAGGCAAGCTCCGGTGCATCTAACCTAGTTTTAAAATTCTTTATTCAATTATCTATGAATGATTGTGCATTTACGTTCAGGAGTTGAATGAAACCCTAGATGCATGATCCATAGGTACCTTTGTCCTTACTAGTATGATAGGTCGATAGCTGCTAAGCTATAGGACCGTTACAAGTCGGGTGATGACCTCACTCGTGAGAATAGGTTCCTAGATAGGAATCACAATGTATCCTTAAATGGATTGCTCACGTGGTAAGAGCATGGGATCTGGGCTCCGGTCCAGTGGTTATGTGGGTTAAGTTTTTGAACATACTAAGCACATGTCGGGTATGGGACCGGTAAGCCTAGTACCTTAATGAGACGGCTAGGGATGGAACTGTCACTACTCTTGGGATTCGCTCTCACGGCTCGCCACCGGTGGTGTATGGTGACTCCGGGTATCTCGCGGGGTATGCCGGATAGCCTGCACCAAAGACTGTGGGCCTTTCATCCCAACCCGGGGATTTTTGGGGACGACCTGGGAAAGTTGTCCTTGCGGGGGCAGCCTACCGTGTGTTTGGGTCTACCTTGCAAGGTTTAAATCAATCGATTGTCGGCCTCTCACCGTTATCCGAGACTACTTACTCCACTAGTCATGTGATCCCTAATGATGGAAGTTGATGAATATTATGCTTGATTAATTGTATTGTACAACTTTGTTTGTACTAGTTGGCTAATGTAGTAAAGACTAAACCTACTAGAACTTGTGCTAAAATCTTGAAAGTAAGGACCTACTCTTTGTTACCTTTTTGCAAAAGCAACCCAGTTAGCAAAAAGCCTTTCATGGTCTAGATTTGGTGAAGTAGATATCACCGACGGGTAAGACTTGCTGAGTATTAGTATACTCAGCCTTGCTATAATGTGTTGATCCAGGTAATGCCTTCAGTGATGTGTGGCTCGGTGAGATCCCGCCCGGCTGGGAGCTGGAGTGGGTGGAGGACGACTACTGAAAGCATCATGGATGGCCTCCCGTGGTGTCTTCGCTTCTGTTAATTAATTTCTGCTACTTTTCGAAAACTCTGAAATATTCCGTCATGACAAAAACTATGGTTTGTAATAATTAAACCCTTCGGGGTACGAATTTGGATATTAATGTTGTTGTATCTCTGGACTCGCCTTCGAGTGAGTTTTAATGCATATATTCGATCCTTGTGCTTTTCAAGTGATTTACCGGGCGTTAACCCGGCAACTAACGACAGGATGATACTTTATTATTGCTTAATGACCAAAGTGGATCGGTCTTAGGCGATAGTACGGTATTTTCCTGGGCGGGTTGTCACAGTTGGCATCAGAGCTTATATGCACCAGAGATTAATTAATAAACCTTAATCACTGGTTTTTGAATCAAATATGCCAAGATTGTCTGATTTTCCAAAATACGTTGGTCTGCTAAGGATAAACTAGACCGAGAGGCCCTAGAGGGAATTTTGGGTTCTTTCAGGTGGCTTAAATGACCTATGGTCTATTTTGCTAACTTCCAGCACATTACTTTATGTCAGACTTACTTTCATGCACAACCAAACTAGGAGCCACGTGTTTTATACGTGTGCTGTTCCGCATCACGAGAATTGCGAGGGTTGATGGAGTGATCCATTCCACGGATCCCATCTTCGTGTCTGTTTGTGAGTTGTGTGTCGCCACGTGTTTCATATGTGTGCATTCCGCATGTCGCTCATGCGAGGCAAGGATACACTCCATTCAAACGGAGGGTGTCCGAGGTTGGATGCTGTCCATGCAGCGACTTAACGCATGGATACCGTTTCTATAGTGAACGGTAATGAATGTGGACGCTTTCGTGACGTGCTGGCACGAAAGGTTCGTTTTCTGCAGGTACATAACAGCGCTTCGTTAGTTGTTAAGCGAGTACCGTGTAGCTCTCGACTAGATATTATAGGGAGAGACGATTAAAAGCCTTGCCACCGGCACTAACTTCGATTTCTGGCTCGATTGCCATGTGAGGTCGAATAGAACGTCTTGCATGCATGTTAAAAATCGAACAACTAAAATGGACCCGAAATTCGAATTTCCATATGCTCTCTAAGGAAGTTTATGGTAGTGTGTGCTTTTTATAAATTAGAGGTACCCCTCATACCTAGCCGCCATGCTGCCGAAATTTTGTGAAAAATTGTTTACCTTGTGCTAGGTTTAATTAAAACCAAATTGTTAAAAATAATTGCTCCTCAACTAGCTGTCTTGTAATAGCAAATCTCAATCCTAGTTTCGATGGGTTGGTTCACATTTCCCTAGACACATCCAGGTTAAGGACCATTCATCTTGTTTCCTTGATCGATGCTCAACCTTAAAAAGCCTAATTAAAGGTATTAAAGGTTTAATTTAAACTTGGGAAATTTTTGAGGTTTCTGGATTTTTGGTTATGAATTTTTATTCACAGCTGCCAGAACTTCACCATTTGACATGTCGTTCTCATTGAGATCTGACATGAGTTACGTTTGTATACAAATGGATTTCCCCGTGTTCCACCAGTTCGACGCTGACGGTACGATTCGTACCAACGGGTTGCACTGGGAGGGTTTTCCGCGCCTGGCGTGGGAAGCACTCAGTGCCGCAGGCCACCTTACCCCACCGACTTACGAGGTGAAGGAGTTTGAGCGCTTTGGCGTTCCCCGCTGCAGAGTGATCGTTGCTGTTGCGCCACACCCAGACCACGCCGACTGGTTTGACCTGAGCTTTATTTACTAGGGATTTATCACTCACGAGTCCGTGGAGTCAGCCGCCCTCAGAGTGCTGACAGACTTTTGTGACCACAACCCCACCGTGGTAGCTCTTTCTCCGTTTGGACTGTTTCCTGCTGTGAGTCCTCACGACCCAGCTTGGTTGGACCGTATGGACCACCTACGGGAGCTACTGACCCTAGCAGAGCCGTTGGATGTTACTCAGACGCTTGCCCGTTGTCTGAACGTGGTCTTCACACTCCAGGGGCTGCGTTATAACACCGCAGCGATTATTGCACAGCGCTTGGAGGCATCTAGGCGCGATTGGGAGCAGCTTTCAGCGGCGCACCGGCGACCGAACTTCACGCTTACCCCGGGTGCGGTAGGAGAACGACAGGGTTGCGTGCTAGGAGGTTCCGGTTGGAGCTTGAGAGAGGTGACCGCCTACGAGAGGATCGTGGATGCGGAGGCGGAGAACCATGCACTAGAGGAGGATGCCGACGCTCACGAGATAGAGGGGCCGACACTCTTTGCGCGGAACATTGCCGAGATGCGGGAGCACGTGCGGAGGCCGAGGTACGGGTGGCGGCTTTGCGGGCTATAGTGGCCTTACGGCCATCGCCCCCCGATGCGAGCACACCGGAGGAGCGAGCGGCCGTGTCCGGTCCGGATCGACGAGCCGGGCGGGGACCACCGCTACTGACTCCCCCAGCTTCGCCTTTGTACAGTGGTGCTTCAGTGGGCAACTAGGTTGCCGACAGCAGGGATTAGGAGGATGTCGATCCTATCAAGTTGTCTTTGAGATGTTAGAGTAGTTGGCTTGACAGCACGTCTTCGTGCCAAGCAACTATTGTATCGTGTCATGTCATGATGTTTCGAATTCGAGTTGTAATGTCGTTGAACCTTGATTCTGTCATGTTGTAATAAAGAATGCTTAAGCTTGTATGCTTTAAGTAAATTTCGTTGTCATTCAATTTGAAATTTTCTCGCGTTTGAATACCAGATCCTTGGGTAAATCGTTTCAAATGACCACGCTTGTCAATGTTGCATTCTCTCCTAAAAACGTTGGTAAAACAAAGCATTTTTAGGAACATCACTCGTTGCCAGCGAATGAGTGCTCGTTCGTATACCACCTTCCTTGGTATCCAGAATGACGATGATCGTTCGAAAGTAATTATGAGCCGTGCAATAGAGTAATCGCCGTCCTAACCGGTTGAGAAGAACGATTCTATGAATCTTGGTGGCTATAGAATATTGTTGCTTGTTGTTGTCCTCATTGTTTAAGTACTAATGAGATGTGATTATGCATGATCGTGCTTGTCATCATTTGGAGTAAGATTTCAGTTATCTCACTAATAAAGCTCACTTTTCAGATGGTGGGAACCACGCGCAGCTCTCCCAACGGTTTCTGAGCGAGTGGTAGTGGTGACTTGCCACCACCCCCGCCCATGACACCGACAGAGGCTTTCATGGCCACCCAAACCGAGGTGTTGCGCCAGATCCTGCAAACGCAGCAGCAGATCGCCCAACAGTTGAACCGAGGGCCGCCACACGGGGTCAACCACGAGGGGCCTAACCAGGTCACCACGTACGCCCAGTTCATCGCCATGAAGCCGCCAACCTTCGCTAAAGCAGAAGACCCTTTGGAAGCTGAGGCTTGGGTCAAGGCCATAGAGGCAAAATTCTCTGCCTTTGTGTTGCCTTGCTCCGAGGAGAACAAAGCGAACTTCGCAGCGCTGCAACTGCGAGGGGAAGCTTTGATGTGGTGGGACCACTTCAAGTCCATGCAACGAGGCCACGCTGTGACTTGGGAAGAGTTCAAGCAGGCTTTCAAGAGCCACCACATTCCCAAGGGTCTGATGGACAGCAAGATGAGGGAGTTGTTGGCCCTCCGTCAGGGATCTGACTTAGTGTACCGCTATGCTCAGAAGTTCAATAGCTTGTGTCAGTATGGTGGGCATCATGTTGATACCGATGCCAAGAAGATGGAGAGGTTTCGTGATGGGCTTGATGGCAAGCAGTATGAGCGCCTGAATCTACTCGAGCCCGCCAACTTCCATGAGCTAGTGAACAAGGCTATCTCGCAAGAGGATGCTATGAAGAAAGCCCACGGGGACAACAAGAGGATGTCCGGTTTGACCCCAGGCAGCGGAACAAACAAGAAGTTTCGCTTTGTGAAGAAGGAAGCTCCAGGCCCATCCCAGCAATCATCAACTGGACGCTGGACGATGAAGCCACCCCAGGGCAAACCTGCCGGGAACTTCCAGATCCGTCGTGCCCAGCAGCCGGCTCCAAAGCCTAATGCACCCCCTCGCGATGTTGGAGATCGTCGTTGCTACAACTGTGGCCAGCCAGGGCACTACATCAGTGAGTGTCCCAAGCCCAGGCAGATCAAGCCCAACCTGCAGAATTAGGGTACGGGAAGCAAGCCTACCACTCTGGCCAAGAAGCCTATGGTGCAAGTGCGCCAAGGCAAGTTAAACTTCACTACGATGAGTGACATTCCAGCAGGAGCTCTAGTACTCACGGGTACATTCTCTCTCAACGACACTCCTGTTAAGATTTTGTTCGATTCGGGAGCTACCCATAGTTTCATCAGTGAAAGGCTAATAAACAAACTGGGTTTGAAGGGTTCTCATACCACTTCCGCTTACAAGATAACTACTCCCGGAGGCCAAATCACCTCCAATATCTTAATCAGAGGAGTGAATTTGGGTTTAGGTAGTAAAATCATTCCAACAAACCTTATCGTCATAAACTTGGTTGGAATGGATGTTATCTTGGGTATGGAATGGATGAATCAACCTAAGGTGATTCTAGATATATCGGATAGGGTCGTAGAGATCAACTCTCCTACGGTCGGGCACACTACCTTGTACCTACCTTTCCGGGACGGTACCGACTCTTGTGCCTATGTGGCCATTATCTCCTCTCTTGATGAAATTCCAGTAGTGTGTGAGTACCCGGATGTTTTTCCCAATGAGTTGCCTGGTATGCCACCAGACAGAGATGTCGAGTTTGTGATCGAACTCCAGCCCGGTACCGCACCCATTTCCAAAAGACCTTATCGCATGCCACCCAAAGAGTTAGCCGAGCTAAAAACTCAACTCCAAAAATTGTTAGATAAGGGTTACATACGCCCGAGCTCTTCTCCTTGGGGTTGCCCTGCTCTCTTTGTCAAAAAGAAAGATGGTAGCTTGAGAATGTGCGTAGATTATCGACCACTCAATGCAGTCACCATCAAAAACAAATACCCACTTCCTCGAATCGATGTTCTTTTCGATCAATTGGCTGGTGCCAAAGTCTTCTCTAAGATCGATCTTCGTTTTGGCTACCACCAAATCAAAATTCGACCGTGCGACATTCCTAAAACCGCGTTTTCCACTCGTTATGGTCTTTACGAGTTCTTGGTCATGTCCTTCGGACTCACTAATGCGCCTGCCTACTTCATGTACCTCATGAACTTCGTGTTCATGACGGAGCTCGATAAATTTGTCGTGGTCT
This sequence comes from Cenchrus americanus, assembly GCA_947561735.1. Classification (NCBI taxonomy): domain Eukaryota; kingdom Viridiplantae; phylum Streptophyta; class Magnoliopsida; order Poales; family Poaceae; genus Cenchrus; species Cenchrus americanus. Next base: position 20,946,934 of record OX387241.1, on the reverse strand, counting down.
TTATCGATGATATTCTCATATATTCTAAGAGCAAGAAAGATCACCCCAATCATCTCCGAGTTGTCCTTCAGCGTTTGCGAGATCACAAGCTTTATGCTAAGTTCTCCAAATGCGAATTCTGGTTGAAAAGTGTCAAATTCTTAGGCCACACCATTTCCCACGATGGTATCTCCGTAGATCCTAGCAAAGTTCAAGAGGTGATGGATTGGAAACCACCCAAATCCGTGCATCAAATCCGCAGTTTCCTAGGATTGGCGGGATACTACCGTCGATTCATTCCTGACTTTTCTAGAATCGCAAAACCCATGACCGAATTACTCAAGAAATGAGTGAAATTCGTGTGGAGTGAAGCATGTGAGAAAGCTTTCCACACCCTCAGACAACATCTAACTTCAGCCCTAGTGCTAGCTCAACCCGACAATTCCAAACCGTTTGAAGTCTTCTGTGACGCATCAGGCACGGGTCTCGGTTGTGTCCTTATGCAAGAAGGCCGAGTCATTGCCTATGCTTCACGGGCACTTCGACCCCATGAGCTCAATTATCCTACCCACGATCTTGAGTTGGCTGCTGTTGTTCATGCCCTCAAGATATGGAGACATTACCTAATGGGCAATCATTGCAATATCTTCACCGATCACAAGAGTCTCAAATACATCTTCACCCAGTCAGAATTGAATATGAGACAGAGAAGATGGCTTGAGTTGATTAAGGATTATGATCTAGAAGTGCACTATCATCCCGGTAAAGCAAATGTTGTTGCGGATGCTCTTAGCCGCAAAGATCATTGCAACCACCTAGAGTTGGAGCCAGTCAGTGAACCCTTGTTTGAAGAAATGAGAAGGCTCAATTTAGAAGTGGTACCGCAGGGAATTCTTTATGCCTTGACGGCAGAGTCAAATCTTTATGACAGGATTGTCAGTGCCCAGCGCAATGATGCAGATGTTCAAACCATCTGGCAGAAACTAGTAGAAGGAGACCCAAAGTACACTTGTTTCCAGAAGGATCACCAAGATGTGGTCTGGTTTGGGAAACGTCTAGTGGTCCCCGTTGACCCAGAAATCAAGAAAATCATTCTAGATGAAGCTCACAAGTCCAAGTTCTCTATTCATCCCGGTAGTACCAAAATGTACCAAGATCTAAAGCAGAACTTTTGGTGGTCCAATATGAAGGTGGATGTAGCCAAGTATGTAGCCGAGTGCGATACTTTCCACCGGATGAAAGCAAGTCATTTGAAATCGGCAGGAGTACTCCAACCCCTGTCGATACCTATGTGGAAGTGGGACGATATTAGTATGGATTTCATTGTGGGTTTACCCCTAACCCCTAGAAAGAAGGATTCTATTTGGGTAATCGTGGACAGACTCACCAAGACCGCTCACTTCATTGCCGTGCACACCACTTACTCCGTACAACAATATGCAGAGTTGTACGTGGACCATATAGTTCGTCTGCATGGAATCCCAAAGACTATAATCTCCGATAGAGGGACTCGGTTGTAGCCCGTTTTTGGGAACGATTGCATGAGTGTTTGGGAACTCGGCTACTCGCCGAGTTCCAGTTATCATCCGCAGACCGATGGTCAGACGGAGAGGATAAATCAGATTCTAGAGGACATGTTGAGAGCAAGCATCTTACACTTTGACAAGAGTTGGGACAAGTGTTTGTCCTTGGCAGAATTCTCTTACAATAACAGCAATCGGGCCAGCTTGAAATTGGCACCGTTTGATGCTCTATACGGACGTAGATGCCGCACTCCACTGAATTGGTCAGAGGCCGGAGAGAGAACACTCTTTGGACCAGAGTTAGTTAAAGAGGCCGAAGAAAGGGTGCAAGTGATAAGAGAAAATTTGAAGATGGCACAGATGAGACAAAAGAGTTACCATGACAAGGGAACCGCACCTCAACACTTTGAAGTGGGAGATTATGTGTATTTGAAAGTATCCCCCACCAAAGGTGTGCAAAGGTTCGGAGTCAAGGGAAAGTTAGCCCCGCGCTACATTGGACCATATGAAGTAATAGAAATATGTGGACCCGTGGCTTACTGTATCCAATTGCCAGAATGGTTTTCCGCAGTTCACAATGTGTTCCATGTAACTCAGTTGAAGAAGGGAATGCCTGTTCCAGAGAATGAGATCATCACGGAAGCTAATGCTTGGATCGAGCCAGATTTCTCGCTCGTCGAGCATCCATTGCAAGTACTAGATCAGAAAGAGCGAAAGACCCGAAGGCAGACCGTGCGAATGTACAAGATCCAATGGAGCCATCACACGGAGGAAGAAGCCACGTGGGAGACGGAGGATTATCTTAACACCAAGTATCCGAGCTTCCTCCAATCTCGAAACAGTGAGTCTTTCTCCCCATCTCTTCGTTGTCAAATCGAATCTCGGGACGAGATTTCGTTTAAGGGGGGTAGGCTGTGACGCCCGAGGTTTTTAATTACCGTCATTAACGCTAATGACCGGATTAGCCGGCCAAATGGTCAACCGTGGTCAAACCTAGGTCAACCTGGGCCCTCACCCCGGAAAACTCACTAACACACCCTAGTGGCCCTAGATGAATAGTAGACACACTTGTGGGGCCAACCCATGGTCAGAGGTTGGGTCAAACCCCTTGCCACCCCAGTGTCCACAGGTGTCTGCTGGAACTTTTGCCGCGTCCTCCAAAATTCACCTAAACACTTAAAATTCTACCTTTAGGAAAGTTGTAGATCTTTTTGAGGGACACAACTTTCATGTAGATTGGCATTTCAAATTTTGAGGGGAAAATCTTGAAAAACCCCTTGCAAGGCAGAAAGCACTGTTGGTCAAAATAGGCTGACATACAAAGTTGGCATTCAAATAATTTCAAATCTAGGCAGAAAAACCCTATATAGCCTTTGTAGAAAATATTGCTGGTACCTAGATCTACAACTTTGGTATTCATCACTTGGTCGACTTTTATTCAAATTTTTGGAGAAAAAATAACTGGAACAGGGCACCAGCAAAACACCGAGGCCAGAGCGCGTCGCGCCGCGACGTCACGCGCGCCCGTGCGCCGCCCGTCGCCGGCCGCGCGCCGCCGGCCCCCGGCGTCCGCGCCCACGCCTCCCAAGGCCACGCCCTCACCGATGCGCTCCATCCCGAGGTCCCTCGTGCCCCAACGCGTCCCCCGCCCCGAGGCACGCCGAGTCCACGCCGGCCACGCCGCCGCACGCGCGCGCGCCACGGACCGGCGATCCGTCGGCGACGCCGCCGCCGTACGCGCGCGCATCGAGCCGCCGTGGCACGGCCGGCATCTTGCGCCGTCACCCTTCGTCACCGGTGCTCGCGCGCCCTGCCCCCCCCCCCCCCCCTCGCGCCCTCCGCGCGCCACCCCCGAGCTCCACCCCCGCCATGCCCGCCGCCGCTCGGTGCTAGCCCCCTCCGCTCGTGTTCACCACCGTCCAGCTGTCGTGCTAGCTTCTCTAGCTCCCAGTGTAGCTAGCGCGCTTGCCAATTGCCCAGCACCGCGCCTCCTTGCCACCTTTCCCCGAGCCGCCGTGGGTGCCGCCGCCGCCGCCGCCGTGCGCCCTCGCCGGGAGCTCGCCCCGACCCCGCCACCACCGCCCATCGACCCGTGGTGAGGCCAATTGCACCCCCGTGCCACGTGTTGTCCTGGCCCGGCCCCACATCACCGCCGGTGAGCCCTCCCGCCGTCGCGAGGGCACGGTTGTAAAATGCAGGGACTTAGTTGTGAAGAAACCTAACTAGCTTTTCTTGCAGTTTGGTCCAGTGACTTGAAAATCCCTAGAAATTCACAGAAAAATCAGAAAAATCCCAAACCAATTTTGTAGGGTTCAGGATGATAAACCCCACCTCTTTTGTTATATACTCATGGCTAGATTCTAAATAGTTTTAGCAGGAAAAATACAAATGTGTTAAGCCTAGATCTGTCATAACTTGAAATATATAACTCCTCTGTAGCCAAATTTTGGATATGTTGTGTGTTAGGATATGGCTCGATGCTGTGCCAAAAATTGCACAAAGTTATGCAGTAGATCTTGCTAGATAAATTCTTTTCCATTCCTGCAGTAACTGCTTTGATGATTTTTCTTGTTAGATATATTTATGTTCTTGAGCCCAACTTGTACACACTGTCTTGTAATGCCAAAATACACATATTGTGAATTAATCATGAATTTTGGATTAACAGAAATAATTATTCTTGATTTATGCATGTATTCCTTTGTAAATTAGTAAACCAAGTTCAGTAGAGTTTCCATGTGAATGTGCTGGTCCTTTAGGCTTGTTTAGGACCAGAGAGCATGCATGGGAAAACTGGGATCATTTTGATGCTTATTTATTTTTATATGCATTTAAATGGAATCACTAGCTAGCTTTGTTATTTTCCATAATATTTAATTTCCTAGCATCCAACACTTACATGTGGGTCCAATGGACCAGGATAGGTGCTAGTAGACTTAAGAAACACTCATTTAATCTTTAGTAATTTAATTGTTTAATAAATTGCTTAAATGCCCTTTTAATATTAAAGGGAAATTAAATAAAGAAAAATCCCTAGTTAATTCTTGTTCCTTTTTGGAGATATTATTTAATACAATTAAAAGATAATTAAATATCATCACTGATCAGAAAGTAATTCATAAATAAGAGTGCTATTTATGCCCTTGCTTGTATAGATGAAAAGAATTAAAGCTTTCACATGGAAATGATAAGCTTAATAAAAAACTTTATTCAAATGTGGAATAAACGAGTAAACCATGTACACCCCTAACCTTCCTAAAAGAGAAACCTTAGATGAATGCTTGTTAAGGTGAATATGACCAACTAGGGTTGGATAAGACAACGAACTATCACATCACCTAAAGTGCACTGCATTCCGTGTAGATCTTCCGGACGGAGATTACTCCCTTGTCCCGGAAACCGAGGAAGGAGGAGCCGAAGGTTCTGCAAGACGTGGAAGTACTCGACACCGAGGGTGCCCGAGGCTAACCTAGCCGACGAAGGCAAGCTCGGTGCATTTAACCTAGTTTTAAAATTCTTTATTCAATTATCTATGAATGATTGTGCATTTACGTTCAGGAGTTGAATGAAACCCTAGATGCATGATCCATAGGTACCTTTGTCCTTACTAGTATGATAGGTCGATAGCTGCTAAGCTATAGGACCGTTACAAGTCGGGTGATGACCTCACTCGCGAGAATAGGTTCCTAGATAGGAATCACAATGTATCCTTAAATGGATTGCTCACGTGGTAAGAGCATGGGATCTGGGCTCCGGTCCATTGGTTATGTGGGTTAAGTTTTTGAACGTACTAAGCACATGTCAGGTATGGGACCGGTAAGCCTAATACCTTAATGAGAAGGCTAGGGATGGAACTGTCACTACTCTTGGGATTCGCTCTCACGGCTCGCCACCGGTGGTGAAAGGATCAAGATGTCGACTAGAGGGGGGGTGAATAGTCGAACCTGAAAATCACAAACTTTTTCGCGGTACGTTAGACCGGAGTCGGGAGACTCGGATATTTTTCCGGATACTCCGGGAAATCCGGAGAATCCGGGAAAATGTCCGGATAGTCCATCCTGCTAGGGGAGAATTAAATCGACAGGATTTAAACTTGCTCAAAAGTAAATCTGTGAAAATAGGTTATGCACTGATGTGATACAAGCCTGTTTATCCACTTAAAACCTGTAGGAACCTCAACACGAAGTAGATCGGCACAAAACCCTAGATAAGTGTTCAAGCAAGATACAAGCATGCAACAAGATGAACAAGCAAAAGAAACACAGGATTTGTTACCAGAGTTCAACTTCACACCTTGAGGTCTACGTCTCCGTTGAGGTACCCACAAAGGGTGGACCTTTACACCTAGGTCACTTTCCTCCCTCTAGCGACCACGAAGATCAAGCTAGAGTTACTTACTCAATGTCGGGGTAATACAAACTTCCTTAGGCAGCCACAACCTTTTGATGCTCCAAGGCAACGCCTAGCCGGCTAGGAGCTCAAAGCTCCAAGAGTAACAAACACGAATTTTGCCAACCAAGCGAAGAACTAGGTGCTCTAGAGATGGGAAGTCAGCTCACTAGCACTCTCCAAGCCCTTGCTATCAAATCCTCTTAACTCCCACAACAAATCTCACCAACTTTGAGCCAAAGGGAGAGAGGGGAGGAGTAAATGAGGGTTGCAACAGTTCAGGACGAAAATGGCAGGGAGGGAGAGTAAATGAAGGGGTGGAGGGGGCTTTTATACCCCCTCACCCAGAATATAGTCGTTGAGGCTTTATGACCCGGAGTATCCGGGATAAACCCGGACTATCCGGGAAGTCCGAGTCTCCGAGCAAAAACCCGACACTCCGGCCTTCCAAGGCCAGCACCCAAGATAAGATTCCCGTGAATGTGTTGGTGCAAAGGTGTCTCTCATAGGTTTTGTTTTAGCAACTAGAGCACCTGTTCGACTCTTGGAAGACATGATTCCTGTCCCTCTTAATAGTACGGCATTCCTAGGACTCAAATTCAAAAGTAAAAATAAATAAACCTTCTTAGGAATCCTTTTAGAGCACCACTTTCTTTTTGTGTAGTCAACGAGCTGTGCTTGATGCCATACACGATTTTAATGCCTGCTCATGGACTAGATAAACTCATTAGCCACTTAGGTGAGTGTCATTATATCACCAAAACCCACTTAGGGGGCCAAGATGCTCTTCAATCTCCCCCTTTTTGGTGATTGATGACAACACAACTAAGTCATATAAGAGATAAACAATGAATATTTGAAGCTTTTGTAATACTCCCCCTTAATATGTGCATTTTGATTTTGAATATCAAAGGTCCTATTAGGGCCAATATTTTGCACAACAAGAAAAGCAGGAGGGTATTACAATAGTGGGGTGCCTGTGATGTGCAACAGATTAAAAGGTGAAATGCTCATGACAGGTTATGCACTCAACAAAAGAGAAAAGAAATCTGGTGCTGAGAAGTCCGGATTCTCCGGGACAGGTCCGGAGTGTCCGGAAAATCCGGATACTCCGGGAAAAAGTCCGGACTCTCCGGGCTTCAACATAGCAGCAGAAAAACAGACAAAACACAGTTTCATTCTAGCATAAGCTGTCCTTATCGGATAAAAAGCAGGTAAAATACCACAAGCACACAAGCAATTGTCTCAAACTCACATAGTCTCACACGAGCGAATATTAGAGTTATTACAAACCGAGTTCCAAATTCAAATTATTACAAGCCAAGTTCATTGATCCAAAGACACGAATAGATAATATCACTCCCCCTTTGGCATCAAGCGCCAAAAAGGAAGTGTAGAGCAGCGGAGTCACTCGGAGTCGTCGTCCTCCTCCTCGTCTTCTTCTTCTTCATTTCCCTCCTCTTCTTCTTCTTGGGCACCTTGGGCGTCCCACTCCGCAAACGGGTCATCAAACTCGGGGAGCTCGCGGTAGGGATCGGTGGGAAGGCCAAGGTGAGACTTGATCTCGATGATGTCGCGCCGGTTCTCATTGGTCTCCGTGGCGATGGTCTTGCACATGCTGAAAATGCTCTTGAGCACTCTCTTGATCATGGAGCCACGGTGCCGACGAGGAGGTGGAGAGGAGGAACATGCAGCGGGCACATCATCATGGGACGGAGCTGCACTTGACGATCCAACATATTTACGGCCTTTGGGAGGCCTCTTGGCACGATCACGGAGGTGGCGAAGGGGCTCATGGACAACATCCTTGGGATAGCAGACATTGGTCACTCTCTCAATCATATACATGAGATAGGGGGCATAAGAAAGATGCTTCATTGGATCATTCATGGCCCTCCTCAACTCATTCCAAATGAAGTCAAAGACACAAAAGCCTTCTTCATCCGATGCCATTCTATTGAGAAGATTGGGAGCAAAATACCTCAAAGCTGTGACATCTCCAATCTTAGGGTCGATAGTGGCACGAAAGAATTGATTGAGATAGTAGTAGTAAGGGTTAAGTTGGTCCGCCTTGCCCTCGATGGCCGCATCTCGGCTAGGAAACATAAAGGGGAGCTCCTTGGGCTTGTATTTGTTCTCATTGTGCACGGGGGTGTGCCTTTCATCCTTAGAACCAAGACCCAAGAGCCGAGAGAAAGTCATGTAGTCAATTGTGCACTTTTGGCCTTGAGTTGTCCATGTGATGGTGTTGTCATGGGGATTGAAGTAGTAAGAACAATGGAATTGGGCAAGGATTTCTTTATTCCAATTGTACCTAAAGCCCATGATGTCGTAGAGCCCGACCTCCTTGCACTTGTCGATCACTGAGTTGAACACTGTGTTGTTGAGCTCCTCATAGTATTTCCAATCGATGTACTTCATAGGCACTATGGGGGCCATGTTCTTGGAGGCCAACTTGGGATTGCGGATCACGGATTGATAAAAGTCCCGGTGGAAGTCACACCAAAACCTAGCCTCAAGTCCCTCTCCCTTGAGATACAAGTAAACATTTTCCTCCCTTTGCTCCCTCACTGCTAGGGAGTTCCTTGAGTAGTCCCTAATCATGTGCTCAGCAAATCCAAGGACTAAGCCTGGGTCCCTTAGCTTGATAGGTGTCTCAAGCACTCAGACATTGGGTGGAAGGGTAGGAATAAGTCTAGGAGGGGTTTTAGGACAGATGTGAGCAGCTACTCCTTGCTTATGTTTAGGAGGAACTCGAGTAGCTGGGCGGCTTTGGTGGATATAAGGGGCTTGATGGCTCTTTTTGGGATGGGGCTTGTAGCGGGATCTCTCTTTGGCTGGCCCCTTTCCATGACGACGAGGAGGCTCGGGGGATTGCTCATAAGTTTCATCCTCAACTTCATCATCATCACTTTCCGTTTGCTCCTCCTCCTCCTCCTCTACAATTTCTTCTTCACTCCCTTCGGCATAGGAGGGAGGAGGGTCACCCCGTCTGGGTCTTGAGCTGCGCTGAGAACTCTCTTGCCCCAAGGCTTCTTGCACGGCCCGAAAAGCGGCGGGGTCATGCCTAGCCTTGGTCCTCCTTTGGGTGGAGGGCTCCTCATTGCCACGGGGGACCTTCAACCTCACCATCTGGATGGATAAAATGATATGGAAGTGAGAGATTATCAAAGGTGAAGACACGCTGCACTTGTGGTTTAGGGTTGCAGAGCGAACCCCGGATACTCTGGGAAAAAGTCCGGAGACTCTGGGTCCTTCGACCCCGGAGAGTCCGGGTTTCACAGACCGAAACCCTAAATCACAATGCAGTGAAGTACGTCCACCCAAACTGAGAGGAAACGCAGATCTAGAGCCTAAAGAGTGTTTCCTACCTATTCCCTACTTGGATACTGCAAGAACTACACTAGGGAAATAGATCGGAAAGTTCCTTTTGAGAATACCTTGGCAAGAGAGGGGAAAGGGTGTGGATCCTTTGAAACTTGAGTAGATCCTTGATCTCCACGCCTTGGAGACTTCAAATTCTCACTCTCACGCAATTTTGGTGGTTGGATGGCAAAATCGCCCAAGGGAATGAGAGGGGGCGAAGGGAGTGAGAGGGCACGGTTAAAAGATGAAGTGGGGGGGGGGTTAAAAAGAGGTTTTCACCGCAGTTAGATCTTATATACTTTTAAAAATCCGGAGTCTCCGGGTCAGGTTCAGACTATCCGGGAAACCCGGAGTGTCCGGCCTCAACCCCGGATACTCCGCTCCCCCTGAACCCAGCGAGCAGATTTTCAAGGAATTTAATTTTGAATGGATTTGGAAGGTTGCTTAGGTGATAAATGTGAGCCTGAGCAGTATCAACACCTTGGACTAGCCACAAACAAGCAAAGAGAACAATAGTCCAAGTGTTGTACCTAAAGATCCAAATTTTTCAAAAGAAATGCAATACAAGCCTTTGTACAAATCTTTTGTTTTTAAAAGTCCTGTACTAGGTCACTCAAATATGTGCATGATCTCAAGCCAAGTTACGAGAATCCAAGATATTTAGCTCACTCCTCAAAGCACAAAACCTTAGTTCATCAAGAGGCTTTGTGAAGATATCGGCTAGTTGCTTATCGGTGCTCACATGACTTAAAGCGATATCTCCTTTGGCTTCGTGGTCTCTCAAGAAATGGTGTCTTATGTCTATGTGCTTTGTTCTTGAGTGGTTTACGGGGTTGTTTGCTAGCTTAATGGCACTCTCGTTGTCACACAAGAGTGGCACCTTGCTAAACTTGCAACCAAAGTCTCTCAAAGTGAGCCTCATCCAAAGTAGTTGAGCACAACAAGCGCCGGCTGCAACATACTCGGCCTCGGCGGTGGAAAGGGCAACGGAGTTTTGTTTCTTGGAACTCCAAGACACCAAGGACCGTCCAAGGAATTGGCAAGTCCCGGATGTACTCTTCCTATCTACTTTGCAACCGGCATAATCCGAATCGGAGTAGCCAAGTAGATCGAAAGTGGAGCCCTTAGGATACCATAAACCAAGGTTAGGAGTATGAACCAAGTATCTAAAAATTCTCTGAACGGCCATTAGATGGCACTCCTTAGGATTAGCTTGAAACCTTACACACATGCACACACTAAGAATGATATCGGGCCTAGATGCACAAAGGTAAAGCAAAGAACCAATCATGGAGCGATATACCTTTTGATCGATGCTTTTGCCTTCTTCATTTAGATCAAGATGTCCATTTGATGGCATAGGTGTTTTGATGGGCTTGGCGTTGTTCATGTCAAACTTCTTAATCATGTCATGGGTGTATTTGGTTTGACTAATGAATGTGCCATCCTTGAGTTGCTTGATTTGAAAGCCGAGAAAGAACTTCAACTCGCCCATCATAGACATCTCGAATCTTTTAGTCATGATCCTACTAAACTCATCAACCCAAATTTGATTAGTAGACCCAAATATGATATCATCAACATATATTTGACATACAAACAAATCATTGCCTTGTTTACGAGTGAAGAGAGTAGGATCGACTTTGCCTATTTCAAAGCCTTTCTTTAAGAGAAAATTCTTAAGGCATTCATACCATGCTCTAGGGGCTTGCTTGAGCCCATAGAGCGCCTTATGGAGCTTGTAGACGTGGTTTGGGAGTTGTGGATCTTCAAAGCCCGGTGGTTGCTCAACATATACTTCTTCGGAGATTGGACCATTCAAAAAGGCACTCTTGACATCCATTTGATGTAGCTTGGAGTTGTGATGAGTGGTAAAGGCTAGGAGTATACGAATTGCTTCAAGTCTTGCCACCGGTGCATAAGTTTCTCCAAAGTCTAAGCCTTCTACTTGAGTATAACCCTTCGCAACCAATCTAGCTTTGTTCTTGGTCACCACGCCGTCTTCATCTTGTTTGTTGCGAAACACCCACTTGGTTCCAATCACATTTTGTTTGGGGCATTCCACTAAGGACCAGACTTCATTCCTAGTGAAGTTGTTGAGCTCTTCTTGCATTGCCATCACCCAATCAGCATCTCCAAGAGCATCTTCAACCCTAAGAGGTTCCAACATGGAAACAAACGAGTAATGTTCACAAAAATTTGCTAATCTTGAATGAGTCGTTACCCCTCTACGAATGCTTCCAAGTATGTTGTCAACGGGATGATCCCGTTGAACACTTTGTCGAACTCTTGGATGTGGGTCAGACACTTCTAGTTGAATCAAGTCCTCATCTTCTTGACTGCATTGTGACGTTTCAGCAGCAGGTCCGGAGTCTCCAGGCTTATCTCCGGATTCTCCGGAAAATCCGGAGTCTCCGGGTTTTTGCTCGGATACTCCGGGTTGCGCAGCAGGGGACAGATCTGCTACATCTTCAATTGTGCAGTCCTTATCATCTTCTTCTTGAGGCTTGATTTCTCCAATGGCCATCCTCCTTATAGCCTTTTCTGCGGGTATTTCCTTGCCTACACGTAATTCATCAACTTGCTCCTCTTGAGAGCCATTAGATTCATCAAACGTCAAGTCACACGTGACTTCAACACAATCAGTGGTTTTGTTGAGGACACGATAGCCATGAGCGTTTGAGGCGTAACCAAGAAAGATACCTTCATCAACTTTAGATGCAAACTAAGAGCTTTTGGGCTTCTTGTTGAGAATGAAGCACTTACAACCAAAAACTCTAAAGTAAGAGACATTGGGCTTTTTACCAATTAGGAGCTCATAGGCGGTCTTGTGGCGAAGCTTGTGAAGATACAAACGGTTGATAGCATGACACGCCGTGTTGATTGCTTCCGCCCAAAAACTATCTGAAGTCTTGTACTCATCAAGCATGGTTCTTGTGGCTTCAATAAGAGTTCTATTCTTCCTCTCTACAATCCCATTTTGTTGTGGAGTGTATGGGACGGAGAGCTCATGACCAATGCCTTCTTCATCAAGATACTCTTCAATGTTGGTGTTCTTGAACTCGGTGCCATTGTCACTTCTTATTCTTTTGATCTTCACATCAAACTCATTTTGGGCTCTTGTTGCAAATTTCTTGAAAATTTCATGAACTTTGCTCTTGTCTTTCATAAAGAATACCCAAGTGTACCGAGAGTAATCATCAACAATGACAAATCCATACTTGTTTCCCCCAATGCTAACATAGGCTACCGGACCAAAGATATCCATGTGAAGTAGTTCCAATGGCCTTGTGGTAGATACGATGTTCTTGGCGGGATGAGGGGCACCAACTTGTTTTCCGGCTTGACAAGCACTACAAATTCTATTTTTCTCAAAATGAATGTTTGTTAGTCCTAGGATGTGTTCCCCCTTTAGAAGCTTATTGAGATTGTTCATCCCAACGTGAGCTAGACGGCGATGCCAAAGCCAACTCAAGCTAGACTTTGCCAATAAGCATGTATCAAGTTGGGCTTTATCCGATGAAAAATCCACCAAGTAAAGCCTTCCCTTGAGTTCACCCTTAAAGGCAACGGAGTCATCGCCCCTTCTAAAGACGGTCACACCCTCATTATTGAACAAACAATTGTAGCCCATCTCACAAAGTTGTGAGACGGACAACAAGTTGTAGTCCAAAGATTCAACCAAATAAACATCGGAAATTGAATGATTGATTGAGATAGCAATTTTACCAAGACCAACAACCGTTCCTCCACCATTGCCTCCAAAGGCAATACTTTCCGTAGGATTTTCAATCATATCACAAGATGTAAACATTTTCTTCTCTCCGGTCATGTGATTTGTGCATCCACTATCAATCACCCATTTGGTTCCACCGGAGGAATATGCCTACAAAACAAATTATGCTTGTGTTTTAGGTACCCAAGTGGATTTGGGTCCTAGAGTGTTAGTCACAAGAATCTTGGGCACCCACACACTCCTTTTTATCATTGTTCCTTTTGTGCAAGGCCCTACATACTTGGCAACCACCTTACCGTTGTGGTTCCAAGTCAACACATAATCGGCATAAAAGCTATCTTGTGAAGCATGAGGTTTGGGCTTCTTGATTGACTTGTTAGGCTTTGAGTGTGGTGCTTGTGAGGTCACTTGGGTGCCCTTGAACTTGATTGGAGTGTTGTATCTCACTTGATTGTCATGCTTCTTGACACCCATTTGCTTCATCCCGTGCACCACATTCCTTGTTCCCATACCTTTGGTGTGGTGGTTCTTGATGAATGGGATGGGGTCTTTTGTACCTTGTTCTTTCTTACCAAGCCCCTTCCCATCCTCAAAGCCAAACTTCTTCATGTAGCTTGACCCAAAGCCTTTGGTGTGGTTTTCAAACTCACCTCTCTTGGGTTCTTTCTTCTTTTCAATCATAAGGGAGTTTGACAACCTAGCAATTTCCTTTCTCATGGCATTCATCTCGGCAACATTAGTAGCACAAGCATTTATATCAAATTTATAGCATCTAGAACAACCTTTGCTTGTTGATGTTTGAGAGTTTGAGAGAGCATCATTAGATGAAGTTGTAGCATTGTTCTTGAGGTTGTCAAGTTGAACTTCTATTGCTATGTGACTAGTCCTTAAGCTATCAAAGCTCTTTTGAAGTTCAAGCTTTTCATCCTCAAGTTTCTTGCGAGCATCCTTAGCTAGGAAGGATTCCCTAGTTAATTCATCTACCAACAACTTATCTTTAGCTAGGGATTTCTTGAGGCTAAGAATTTCTTTCTCCTTTTCTTTGAGTGAGTCCTCTTGCACCTTGAAACCCTTCTTTTCAATTACAAGGGCATCCTCAAGGGCAATGGTTTTCTCCCGCTCAAGTCTAAAGAGTTCTTCTTGCACCTCAAGAGTCCCATCTCTATTCTCAATTTCTTTCATTAAAAACATTATTTTCTTAGTGGCCTTTTTACCAAAGCTAGTGATCATTTTTTTCAAAATCGAAATCACTTTCACTTTCATCATCTAGGGGAGGGGTAGGAGTGTCTACCTTAGAGCCCCTAGCCATGAAACAAGTGTGGGTGAAGTCATCTTCATCATCGGTGAGATCTTCAAATAATGATGACTTGTTGATTGGTTCCTTAATGGTTATGGTAGCAAGACCGGCTTCTATGTCGGAGTCGGAGCTATCATCATTTGAATCCCATTCTTCACCCAAATGAGCTTCACCAACTTCCTTTCTCTTGTTCTTGTCAAACTTGTTGGTGTCTCTTCTTCTCACTTTTATGTTAGGGCACTCCGCAATGAAATGTCCCTTCTTGCCACATCCAAAGCATGGTCTCTTTGAGGTTCTCTTGGTCTTGATCTTGTCCTTGTCCTTGTTCTTGTTGAAGAAGCCACTCTTCTTGAACATTTAGTTGAACTTCTTTACAAAGAGAGCCATTTGTTCGGGGGTCATGTCCATGTCACTATCTTCATCATCATCTTCCTCAGCCATGATTCTTGAGGTTGATGAGCTTGACCTTTTCTCCTTGCTAGATGCTTTGAGGGCCACTCCCTTGTTCTTCTCAAGTTGTTCATGCATCTTTGACATCTCTTGTGAGAGCTTGGACTCCTTGACGGTGATAAGGTTTTCTTCCATTCTTCCAATCACATCCGCCGGAGTGAACTTGTTGAATCCTCTCTTTTCCCTTATGAGAGTAGGGAGTTGAACATCCCTTGCCATGTACGCGGAGAGGATCTTGTCAACCACTTCTCTTCTTCCCCACCTTGTACTTCCAAGTGATTTGATCTTGTTGATGATCTTGTTCAATCGGTTGTACATGTCTTGTGGTGATTCATCGTCCTTGATGACAAACCGGTTGAGCTCACTTTCCAAGGCTCGGATCCTTCCTTCCCTTACTTGCTTTGTCCCTTCATGATTGATGAACAAGGTGTCCCAAACTTCTTTGGCGGACTTCAATCCATCTACCTTGTCATATTCTTCGGTAGTGAGTGAACTCTTGATGATGCGGATGGCTTGATAGTTTCTTTGTATCTCATTTGCTTGATCTTGAGTTAGCGTCGCATCACCACTTGGAAATGTAATGCCCCTGTTCACAATAGTCCAAAGTGCGGGATTCACCGCCATCAAATACTCCTCCATCGAGTTCTTCCACTTGGAATAGTCGGTTCCATCAGATTGGGGTATCTTCCCAATGTGGCTAGAACCCGATGGATGGTTAAAGGATAAGCGAGAATATTCGAAAGAGGTTCGAGTGTAATCCCTTGATGGTCGACGAGCGGAGCGGGTGGATCTTGCATCATCGAATTCTTCATCCTCACTATCGGAGGACTCATCACCTCTTCCGGGCGCTTGATGACTAGTGCTTGCACCACGGGTGTTGTCTCCTCGAAGGGAAGGAGGCATGCCAACAACATTGTTGACGGGATCACCTTCGGCGAGAGGCGTGGCTTGATCATTTGGATTCGACATCTTCTTAACTCCAAGCGGTTAGGCTTCAAACACGGAGCACCAGGCTCTGATACCAATTGAAAGGATCAAGATGTCGACTAGAGGGGGGGTGAATAGTCGAACCTGAAAATCACAAACTTTTTCGCGGCTGTTAGACCAGGTCCGGAGACTCCGGATATTTTTCCGGATACTCCGGGAAATCCGGAGAATCCGGGAAAATGTCCGGATAGTCCGGCCTGCTAGGGGAGAATTAAATCGACAGGATTTAAACTTGCTCAAAAGTAAATCGCGTGAAAATAGGTTATGCACCGAAGTGATACAAGCCTCGTTTATCCACTTAAAACCTGTAGGAACCTCAACACGAAGTAGATCGGCACCAAACCCTAGATAAGTGTTCAAGCAAGATACAAGCATGCAACAAGATGAACAAGCACAAGAAACACGGGATTTGTTACCGGAGTTCAACCTCACACCTTGAGGTCTACGTCTCCGTTGAGGTACCCACAAAGGGTGGACCTTTACACCTAGGTCACTTTCCTCCCTCTAGCGACCACGAAGATCAAGCTAGAGTTACTTACTCAATGTCGGGGTAATACAAACTTCCTTGGGCAGCCACAACCTTTGGATGCTCCAAGGCAACGCCTAGCCGGCTAGGAGCTCAAAGCTCCAAGAGTAACAAACACGAATTTTGCCAACCAAGCGAAGAACTAGGTGCTCTAGAGATGGGAAGTCAGCTCACTAGCACTCTCCAAGCCCTTGCTCTCAAATCCTCTTAACTCCCACAACAAATCTCACCAACTTTGAGCCAAAGGGAGAGAGGGGAGGAGTAAATGAGGGTTGCAACAATTCAGGACGAAAATGGCAGGGAGGGAGAGTAAATGAAGGGGTGGAGGGGGCTTTTATACCCCCTCACCCAGAATATAGCCGTTGAGGCTTTATGACCCGGAGTATCCGGGATAAACCCGGACTATCCGGGAAGTCCAGAGTCTCCGGGAAAAAACCCGGACACTCCGACCTTCCAAGGCCAGCACCCAAGATAAGATTCCCGTGAATGTGTTGGTGCAAAGGTATCTCTCATAGGTTTTGTTTTAGCAACTAGAGCACCTGTTCGACTCTTGGAAGACATGATTCCTGTCCCTCTTAATAGTACGGCATTCCTAGGACTCAAATTCAAAAGTAAAAATAAATAAACCTTCTTAGGAATCCTTTTAGAGCACCACTTTCTTTTTGTGTAGTCAATGAGCTGTGCTTGATGCCATACACGATTTTAATGCCTGCTCATGGACTAGATAAACTCATTAGCCACTTAGGTGAGTGTCATTATATCACCAAAACCCACTTAGGGGGCCAAGATACTCTTCAGGTGGTGTATGGTGACTCCGGGTATCTCGCGGGGTATGCCGGATAGCCTGCACCAAAGACTGTGGCCTTTCATCTCGACCCGGGGATTTTTTGGGACGGCCTGGGAAAGTTGTCCTTGCGGGGGCAGCCTACCGTGTGTTTGGGTCTACCTTGCAAGGTTTAAATCAATCGATTGTCGGCCTCTCACCGTTACCCGAGACTACTTACTAATGATGGAAGTTGATGAATATTATGCTTGATTAATTGTATTGTACAACTTTGTTTGTACTAGTTGGCTAATGTAGTAAAGACTAAACCTACTAGAACTTGTGCTTAAATCTTGAAAGTAAGGACCTACTCTTTGTTACCTTTTTGCAAAAGCAACCCAGTAGCCAAAAAGCCTTTCATGGTCTATATTTGGTGAAGTAGATATCACCGACGGGTAAGACTTGCTGAGTATTAGTATACTCAGCCTTGCTATAATGTGTTGATCCAGGTAATGCCTTCAGTGATGTGTGGCCCGGTGAGATCCCGCCCGGCTGGGAGCTGGAGTGGGTGGAGGACGACTACTGAAAGCATCATGGATGGCCTCCCGTGGTGTCTTCGCTTCCGTTAATTAATTTCCGCTGCTTTTCGAAAACTCTGAACTATTCCGTCATGACAAAAACTATGGTTTGTAATAATTAAACCCTTTAGGGTACGAATTTGGATATTAATGTTGTTGTATCTCTGGACTCGCCTTCGAGTGAGTGTTAATGCATATATTCGATCCTTGTGCTTTTCAAGTGATTTACCGGGCGTTAACCCGGCAACTAACGACAGGATGATACTTTATCATTGCTTAATGACCAAAGTGGATCGGTCTTAGGCGATAGTACGGTATTTTCCTAGGCGGGTTGTCACAACTAGATACCAAAATAATTAACTAAATCAGATCAATTTATTTACCTCTATAGTGCTTTGTCCTTTATGTTCGGTACCATTAATTCTCCAAGGGCAATCTTCACTAGACTTACAATAACACCTATATCTCTTCGTATCAGACTTTTCTGTGCCCAAATCAAACTCCTCATTTATGGCAAACTGCCGAACAGCCATCTTGAACTCTGGCATCGAAGGGTAGACTATCCCAACTGACATTTGTGGCTTGTTTTTATCATAAGATATAACCATCTCATTTGGTAGCACATCACTAACAAGAATGTTAGTACCATCATCGCAATTTTCATCCATTAGGCAATCAAATGTGTGTGCAGGAATAACAGGAACATTTGTCTTCTCTTCTCTAAATCCTAAAATTTCATACATCTGGTTTTCACTCATAAGTTCAATACGGCCTTCCTCATCATGTGTCTCCACTATCTGTAAGCTATTCCAATCGACTACTTCCATATTTTCCTCATCATGCGATCTAAGCAAGTTAAATGAATTTTTAATGAGATAACCCTACCACTAATCTACTACTATATAGGTCAAATAGCACAAAGAAGAATTTATGTTATTACCTTTGCACATCAACAACAGGAATATTGTGTGCAACCGGAGGAGGAGCAGTGGGCAGCAACGATCTTGCTAGGGTAAACGCATTGGACAACAAGGCGTCAGCATCAGCCGCTCCTTGTGCTCCCAGCGACTGTGCGACTGCGGCCAGGTCGTCATGGCCATCGTCCAGACCCTCGCCGGCAGGAGCGAGCACATCCTGGACGGACGGCGCCGTTGGGCCCTTAGCGGTCGTGGCGTACTGCTCCTCCTCTTCCATGGCGACCATCGCGGCCGGAACCTCGGCAGCCGGCGCGACCTCATCCATGGCGGCCGACACGACTGGTTCCTGAGCATTCGGTGTGGCTGGGACCTGGGCGTCCGGCGTGGCCTGATCCATGGCGGCGGCGACGTGTGATCTCAGTGCGGGCGGCGACATGCAAGGCAGCAGGGGGCGGGCAGTGACGTGCAAGGCAACGAGAGGAGCGGCAGCGGTGACGTGCGATCTCACGAAGCATCGCACGATCAGGGGCTGTGAACCATCGCACGATCAGGGGTTGGAACGATTCGTTCCCAGGCCTGCGATCGTACAGGAGAAAATCAAGATAAGGGCAAAACGGTCTATTTAGTACTCAAATACAAAGGAAATAATTAGAAAAGGGAGAAATACACAAAATGGTATGAGAAACGATTGTCACCCGTTTGGAGTCCCAAAATTACGTGTGCAATGTTTGAAATGGCAAAACTACGAAGACACAATGTTAGAAGTCCTATAATTGCAATTTTCTCCTCATAAAGGAAGCCGCGCGCGCGGGAGCGCGCATTAGACCATCCACACTCGTCATACTTCAAAACCTCCTTCAAAACGGAATATACCATCATACTCATTCAGATTCTCTCCTTTATATTCCCTTCTCCCGCATCCATCATCCTTTATATCCCTACTTCATCCCAAATGCTCTCCGGCGGGACCCACCCGTCAGCCTCACCCCTCCTTTATCACCCCACCACCTACCCCTCTCCCCCCACCTCGCTCCTTCCGCCTTGCCTCTCCCCTGCGTCTTCCTCCCCAGCGCTCCTCCCTCTCTCCTCTCTGCCGCGGAGCACGACGGCACGGCGGCGCGGAGCACGACAGCGCGGAGCACGACGGGGGCGAGCCGGGAGGTGGCCGGCCCCGGGGAGCTCCCGGCGCCGGGAGGTGGAGACGGCGGCGGCCATGGGGGATCCACTCCTCTCTCGCTCGCGCCGCCGCTCCTCTCTCCTCCTCAACCGCGGCGACGTCGACGGTGCCGGCGCGCTCCGGCGAGGTCCTGTCCGCGCCGACCCACCGGGGCGACCCGCACCGGGGCCAAAGGCGCGAGCGAGGGCGCGCGGCAGAGGCGCCGGCCGGGCTTCGAGCGCTTCGAGGCGGGGCGGCCTCTCCCGATCTTCGACGCCGGCAGAGGCACGGGGGAGGGGTGCGGTGGCGGGCCGGCGGCCCTCCTGCGGCGGCCTCCTCCCTACCGGGGCGGGGAGCGAGGGGACGACGGCGAGCTTGTGGAGCGGGGCGACGGCGTGCTCGAGGAGGAGCGGAGGACGAGGCGCCGGTGGACCTCGCGGCGCCGGTGGACCTCCACGGCGTCGGCCGCCCTCTGCTCCACATCGACGCGCTGTGGGGATCTCCACAACCCCGACGCCCCAAATCCGACGCGGCGGGGCGGCCTTCTCCCTCCCCGTCGGCTCCCATGCCCCCTCCACCTTCTCCTTCGTCCTCGATCCGCCGGGTGGCGGCGCTCATGGCGGCGGGGCACGGGGCTCCGCGCCGCGGCGCGCAAGGGTCCGGCGGAAGGCGCGAGGCAGTTGGGGGCGGTGGCATCGGGACCGTGGTGGGCCCTCGCGGAGCCTCTCGATTCCGCCGGATTTGGGGGAATCGAGTGCCCACGGGAAAGTCCCGTGAGCGATGCCGCCCCCCGCTGCGGCGCATCTTCCGGGAAAACTCTACGGCATCCGGATGGCGGGGGTTTTCCCGGACACCGGTGTGGGTACGGCGTCGTGCGCGAGGGCCGCCAGCCCGCACGGCGGCGACCGTCGACACCTGGGTGACACGGATGGTGGACCCACTTGTCAGTCAAAGCACTAGGCTGTCTCTTAGACATGGGCTTGGAGTTTCTTTAGATGGACATGGGCTTGGGTTTTGGTTGGGCTTCAGTTTGGCAAGCTCGGAAATACAGTCCGGGAAAGATAGGCACCTACAATTTCCAACTCAAGCGGGCCGAATTGAAATCGTTTGCCCAGCCCATTGGTATTTTCTCTGATAAAATAGTAGCTCCAGCCCATGGTGGGTGTGGGTGGGTGTCACACCCGTTGCCGCCGGCGATCGCCGTGACGTGAGGGACGCAAGGGAATCGAATTCAGGGATAGGTTTCGAGATCAGAGGAAAGGTTCCTCATCTCAGTTTCTGTATTCAGAGATAAAAATTGTTCATGTTCTTTGATACAGACTCTCAGTCTTATAAGCCAACGACTCCGATGGCACAAGGCCCACATGTCATATTTAGCACAAAACACATACTATACTATTACATATTATAACTTGCAAAGCGTATTCCCACGTCGACGCCTTCATGTCCTCGCCGGTGTGACATCTTCCCCCCCTGAAAAACCGGCTTGTCCCCAAGCCAGGGCATTTGGAAACCTCTGACGCAGCACATACATATCTTCCCATGTAGCTGCTGATACTGGAAGATTCATCCACTTCACCTTGACTTGAGGGACGGCCACATTACCTTTTTTAACTAGCCGACGTTCCAAAACAGCTTCAGGAGTAGTAGCAGTGATGGACAGATCAGTAACTCGTGGCAACTCCTCAAACACCGGAGTGTAGTCAGCAGTGAACGGTTTCAGTTGGGAGATATGAAAAACAGGGTGAATTTGCGCTCCCTCCGGCAATTTCAACCTATAGGCAACTGCACCAATACGTTCCACCACATCATACGGCCCATAGTACTTGAACGAGAGTTTAGGATATGGTCGACTGGCTACAGATGTTTGAACATAGGGCTGTAACTTCAATAGGACCTTCTCACCAACTTGAAATTGTCTGTCTGTTCGTTTCTTGTCAGCCTGAATCTTCATCCTATTTTGTGCAGCTATCAGATGTTGTTTCAAAGCTTCCAAGTGTTGTTTCCTGTCTTGAATAAATTCAGTGACCCCTGCTGCAGTGGATGATGTAATTGTTGGTGCTAGAGTCAGATTTGGCTCATAAGCATACAAAGCTTCGAAGGGTGAACAACCAAGTGAACTGTGGAAAGCTGTGTTATACCACAATTCAGCCAGTGGAAGCCAATTTTTCCATTGCTTTGGAGAATCATGAATAGCACATCTTAAATACATTTCAAGACATTGATTGACTCTCTCCGTTTGTCCATCTGTTTGTGGATGGTAAGCTGTGGTCAGAGACAATTTGACAGTATATAGCCTGAAGAGTTCCTTCCAAAATGTGCTAAAAAATATGGGATCTCTATCAGTGATTATTGCACGAGGTAACCCATGTAACTTCACAATATTATCCAGGAATACCCTTGCAATCCCTTGAGCAGTATAAGGATGCTTGATAGGTACAAAGTGTGCATATTTGGTCAACCTATCGACCACCACCACTATAGCATTATAATGATCTGATGATGGGAGCCCTTCCACAAAATCCATGGACACGTCTTGCCAAGCCCCATCAGGTATTGATAATGGTTGAAGCAAGCCAGCAGAATGTTGCTGAGTATGTTTAGCCCTTTGACAGATCAGACACTGTTGTATGTAATTCTCAATGTCTAGTTTCTGTCCCTTCCAAAAGAATAACTGGGAAATTCTCTGGTGAGTTCCTTTGACCCCAGAATGTCCCCCAATCACACTAGAATGAAAGGCTACAATCAACTTTGTTTGTATTGCTGAATTGTTAGCAACCCAGATTTTCCCTTGATATCTAATAAGTCCCTTATCCAGACTGAACCCTGCTGCATTTGGTGTTGTTACAGCTAACTCAGCCAATAAAGATTGTGCTTGTGGATCAGTTTGATAGGAATTCAAGATTTCTTGTACCCATGCCGGAGTAACTTCTGACACAGCTTGCACAACCATCATATGTGCCACCCTGGACAATGCATCAGCTGCCAGATTCTCCTTTCCTTTTGTATATAAAATCTTGAACTTGAGACCCATAAGTCTAGACATCGCTTTTCTTTGCATTTCCGAGTGAAGATTCTGCTCATTTAGATAGGCCAAAGACTTGTGATCTGTCTTTATGATAAACTCCTGGTGTTGTATATATTGCCTCCATTTGTCCACAGCCATAATGAGAGCTAAAAACTCCTTGTCATAGATTGAGAGATGTTTGTGTTTTTCACCCAATGCCTTGCTCAAGAAAGCCACTGGCTGCCCTTTTTGCATTAACACTGCTCCTATGCCATCCAGACAAGCATCTGTCTCAATTGTGAATGTCTCCTTGAAATTGGGCAATGCTAGCACTGGAGTAGTGATCATTGCAGATTTAAGTGCTTGAAAAGCCTTAGTTGCTGAATCATCCCACTGAAAAGCCTTCTTCTTCAGCAATTGAGTTAGGGGCTTGGCCATTGTCCCATAATTTCTCACAAATTTCCTGTAATAGCCTGTGAGACCTAAGAAGCCCCGCAATTCAGTAATATTTGTTGGTTGAGGCCACTTCAACATAGCTGTGGTCTTGTTGGGATCTGTAGCCACACCATTCACTGAGATTATGTGGCCTAAATATTCCAGGCTTTGTTGGGCAAAAGAACATTTACTGAGCTTTAGGAAGAGTTTGTTAGTTCTCATAACCTCTAACACTTGTTGTAAGTGCTCTTCATGTGTCTCTAGGGAAGGGCTATAAATGAGTATGTCGTCCAGGAAAACCATGACAAACTTTCTCATGAATGGTTGCAGTAGCTCATTCATAAGGCACTGGAATGTAGATGGAGCATTTGTAAGACCAAAGGGCATGACCTTGAATTGATAATGGCCATGATGAGTTTTGAAGGCTGTCTTGTACTCATCCTCTATCTTCATTCTGACCTGATGATAGCCAGATTTCATGTCTAATTTTGTGAAGTACTTTGTTCCTGCCAATTCATCCAAAATCTCCTCAATAATAGGCATCGGAAACTTGTTCTTCACAGTGATTGCATTCAATCTTCTGTAATCAACACAAAAGCGCCATGCTCCATCCTTTTTTTGCACCAAAAGTACTGGAGAAGCAAACGGACTTGAACTGTGACAAATCAGTCCAGCCTCCAAGAGCTCTTTTACTTGCTTTTCGATCTCTGTTTTGTGTTGTGGTGAGTATCTGTAGGGCCTACAGTTGATAGGTGCAGTGTTGGGCAACAATGGGATAGCATGGTCATATATTCTTGATGGTGGTAGTGCCTTAGGACCTGTAAACAAATCCCCATATTGTTGTACCAGTTGTTGTATAGGTTCCGGTACCTCAGAGTTATCTGGGTGATGTGTCTGCTCCACTATAGCAAATGCCCATATGTCATTTCCCTTACAGGCTTTCCACAATTGTTCAGCCTGTATTGGTTCTACCTTATTTGCACTAGGCTTGATCCCTTGAATCTTAATGGTCCTGCCACCCTCCTGAAACTCAATTGTTCTATCTTCCCAATGGCACAACATCGGACTACGAGGTTTCAACCAATCATAACCCAAAATAGCATCATAGGCTCCCATATCCAACACCCTTGTATCCACTGTAAGAGTCTGACCTTGGCACCACCATTCCAACTGGGGAATCATTTTATCCGAGATTAAGATTTCGCCATTTGCCAATTTCACTTTCCTTGGTACTGCTGAAACAGATTTCAGCCCAGCCTTAGACACAAAATCAGTGCTCACAAAAGAATGAGAACTCCCGCTGTCCAACAATATCAGCATTACTTGATTTTTCACCAGAGATCTGATCTTGATACATTCTGTTCCTTCAGTGCCTGATATAGCATTGATTGACAGGTGGTAAAAATCTTCAGTGAGAGTGTCCTCCACTGCCAACTGATTTAGGACCTCATCTGTTAGTTCTTGATCCAAGCTATTCATGATCAGTGCATTAACCTGAGTCTTGCCTCTTTTTTGACAATTTTCCACGTGTCCAGGTTCAAATTTTTCCCCACAATAGTAGCACAATCCATTAGCTTTCCTATAGTCCCTCAACTGCCTCTCCCTCCATAGAGTATTGTTTGGTTGTGTTGGTTTTGATTCATTCTTTCCCTGATAAGTAAGTGCTTTGGATTGGCCAAATTGTTTCGGGTTCCTTGGCTTACCCCTATCCACAATTTTCTGCTGTATTTTAGCTAGCAACACAGCCCTTTCAACATCTTCACGCACTTGGGCCTCCACAGTGCACTTAATTTCTTTCTTTAAGCCATTGACAAAATGGGAAGCAAAGAATAATTCCCCATATCCATCATTATGCATACAGATCTGGAATTGGAGTTCTCGAAACTCTTTAAAGTATTCCTCCACTGTTCCAGTTTGTTTAATCTCTAGCAATTTAGCCAAGACCTTCCTGTAATCATTTCTACCAAATTTGTCTTCTACAGCAGCTACAAATTGAGGCCATGTGGAAGTCTTGTGCTGTCTTTTGTACACTTGTAACCACTGTGCAGCCGGATCATCAAAATGTAGGCCTGCCATTTGCACCCAGTTATTCTCTGGTAACCCGACCAAAGAGAAATAGTCAACACATTTATCCTTCCACACCATTGGATTGTCACCATTAAACCTTGGACAAAACACCTTTGGCATATGATGCTTGGAAAAACTGTTGCTCTTGTTTCTGTCCAGATCCTCTCTTGGTGGATTTTCTTTCTTCTTTCTTGTCTTATGATAGTACTGCTGATCTACATCCCCCATTGAGGTGTTGCCTGTCTCAGGAGCTTGTGATTCCTGGTATTTAAACTGATTCAGAGTTAATCGAGCCACTGCTTTGCCATTCTCCTCTACCTGTTTCTGCATAAACTTCTGATCAGCAGCCTGTTGCTCCATAGCCTTGGTGTTGGACTCAATTTGCTTGCACATAAGCTGTTGCGCAACTCCAATATCAGTGATCCTTGTGAATAAGAGATCCAGACTCTCCTGAATGTGGTCCAGCTTCTTGTTCTCACTTTCTAAGTCCTCCTGCATCTTATTCAAGATGAATGTCGTCTGGATCGAAGGTTTGGGAGGCGCCGTGACTGACTGCACAGCAAATCGACCCGAGATAGGTAGGAATTACAGGGACGACTCACCGCAGGATGCTAACAAGATCAAGTACCCCAACCAAACCCGTTTCTCAAGTCAAGATCGACGGAACACAGCACATCAACCACGACCGTACCTGCCTCGATCTGATGTAGACGAAGATCTTCAGTCCAGCGGTCTTCCGCTTGAACACCTCTCTACCACTGCCTGATCTGCCACTCTAGGGTGAAATCCCGCCCCTAGGTGACTCCACAACAACCGTTAGAATTCACCGCCGCCTAGCGCCTCCGCGCGCCGTCAGAGCGCTCAATCTCTCCCGTGGACGAAATTCGCAGCGACTTGAGATGATTCACCCGCAAGCCAAACCGCTTGTGCCGGAATTATAGGGAAATCAAGGATCGTAGCCGGTTCTGCGCGGCATACAACCCGATCTCAGCCGACCCACACGAGTTGCAGTTCAAAGCTGATGGAGTACTGTGAATCGCCGCAAGCGTACCGAGGACGAACTGAATCTGATACCAATTGTCACACCCGTTGCCGCCGGCGATCGCCGTGACGTGAGGGACGCCAGGGAATCGAATTCAGGGATAGGTTTCGAGATCAGAGGAAAGGTTCCTCGTCTCAGTTTCTGTGTTCAGAGATAAAAATTGTTCATGTTCTTTGATACAGACTCTCAGGCTTATAAGCCAACGACTCCGATGGCACAAGGCCCACATGTCATATTTAGCACAAAACACATACTGTACTATTACATATTATAACTTGCAAAGCGTATTCCCACGTCGACGCCTTCATGTCCTCGCCGGTGTGACAGTGGGGGAGGGGGACTTTCTTTTCTCTACCGTCTTCGTCGTCTTCCTTTGGCCGCCTTTTGACGCCGCCACAGCGGCACCCAAGAAAACAGAACTTGAAACACCAAAGCCGGCCGGAGCACATTCTTCGGCGCAGGCAGCGCTTTCGCTAATTCGTAGGGGGGTGTCGTGGAAGAGAACCTGGTAAACAGCCTGATTACTCGAGAACATCATCAGCTGTTAGGGGGCTGTACGTACGGCGGCCAACTGGCTAATTGCTCTTCTCCGTATCTGATGCAACCTCACCAGATGAAGCCAAGACAGCGGCTGCGAGGAGCCGAAGGACTGGAAGGGCAGGCATGCTGGCCCTAGCTCCAAGTCGGCCTGCGTGCATGGATAGCAGAGAGAACAAAGCGTTCGCTGCTAACGAAGAGCGAGTACGTTACGGGTCTGCTACGATTTCAGACTGCAACACCTTCGATGCCCGTGAACCGGAGAGAGGGGGAATATACAAGGACAGACGGATATGTATTCTGTGCTCAACAATTGCTGCGACGTTTGCTACGAGGCCACCATAGATGTCCCCTGGCCCGGCAATGCAGCCAGCGAGCATCAACCCTGTTGGTGGCTCCACATGACAGTAGGACACTGTCACAGTGAGAACAGCTCGCGACGGATTACCCTACCCCCGGTGTGTGCCAAAATACTCCAGTACAGGGTAATCTGGTGGATGGAGTCCTTGCGTGTGCAAGTTTTTTTTCTTTATCGTTGATGAACAGTAGGGCAAAGGCAACGCTGTCAAGCTTTGTCTTGTTCGTTTTCTATGTCAAATTGGCAATTCTCTTCTCGTGTTGAAAACGTACGGGACCTCAAGAATCGTGACCACAGGAGCTGGCTGGCTTGGCAAAGCGGCGATAGAAGTGCTCTGGCCTCTGGCGTCTAGGCAGGCGGGTGTGCGAGACGCCGCCGGGCCGTAGCTTTGCAGGGCGCCGCGCGCCCAAACCTGAGGTGACAACACGGCCATACTACGACGAGGCCTGAGACGGGCAGGCAGGCGAGAGGGCAGGAATCTCTCGAGTGCGCGCGGCCGGCCGGCGGGGGCAGCTCGGCCGAGCAAAGCGGCGGCAACTCGGCGTGACGCGACCACATCGTGCCCTACAGAAACGCGGCATCATGCCACTGCGCTTCCGGTCGCCGAAATGGAAGCACTTTATAGCCTAGCTAGGCCCCGCCGCAGGGCCAGCAGGCCACCTGCACGATCCAACAGTGTGAGTGCATCCCCACCGGCCACCCAGCTCTGCTCCATGCCATGCATGACCCGTACGACTCCATCTCCTTCCAAGTTCCATCTCTGTTCCACTTCGAACGGTCGCTAAAACTGGACATGGCCGGTGGCCCAAAACATAAAAGACCACGCTTGAGAACGGGATCTGAGATTACCTTAATTCTCTCTTTTTTGAAGCAAAACGTTTGATTCTGACCTTAATCCCTCACCTGCTGAGTGACAGGAGCTGCTTGCATTTCTTGAAAAAAATCTTTGCAAAGCCTACTCCTTGTCCCGTCGGTGCAATCCAATCGACAAAGTGGTGGTGGTGGTGGTAGTGGACGAGTGGTACTTGCAGTATGAGCACGTCTCGAGCATGGATCATGAACCAAAGCTCCACGTCCCTGCACGCCGTAGGCCTAATGATCGTGCCCCGGCGGTGTTCGGGTGTGTGCGTGGCGTGAACAAATGATGGAAAGACCAATGCCCAGAGGCATGAACGGACAGGAGCTACTCCCTCAAGACGTCAGCGTCACCTTCTAGCTCTAGTAGCTGATCGCAAAATTCGTTCCAGCCTTCTGCCGTGGAAAAGATACTAGCAGCTTAGCTTCTGCTATCTTTATTAGTACCTCGCCGAAAACTTGCCGTCCGGATGGATGGTCGTCCGAGACTTAACGGCTTATAACCTCTGTGGTCTATAGGTCTGTTTAGTTGTGCAAATGTGTGTGAATGAATAGTACATGGAGGTGGAAAGTTATAAAAAAAAGTGTATGCCGAATCGCGTTGCGAGAGAATATGTGACGCGACGTAACGGTAGTGAAACTAGAAACTAAATAAAGTCCGAAAAGTCATGACGATCTGTTTGCGTTCCTTCGGTCGTCTATCATTGCAATGCAACGTCCAAATTGAACATTGAACAAGCTATAGTACTACCTCACCAACACGTCTGGTCTGGAAGCACGCATCATGACGACTAGTTCCACGTTCCTACGAGCGCTAGCCCTAGGCCTAATTATCGTGCTCGCAAATCCATCATCTAAGCCGGATTCAGGCTTGGAAGGAGTCTTGGACATGCCAAACGAATGAGCAGGCCAGGCCTCTATTGCGAATTTACGACGTCAGTGTCACGGTCACCTCAAGGGAATTCGTTCGGAGCGGCCGCCGCGCCTGGAGGAGGCGACGGCGACGGCGTGCCCGAGAAAGGTGACCAGTCAAGAGAGGGGGCGCTCATTCCCCGGCGCCCGGCGCCCCCACTACCTGCGAAAGCGGACGGGGGGAAAAGCAACCAAAGAGAGAGGGGGAGAGACCAGAGACCAACGCGATCGGCGTCGGGGCCCCCGGGCCCTTGTTATTCCTGTGTCCCTCTGGCTCCCTCCTGCTGCCGCGGTTGCTTTGATCCGATGCAACGTCCTCCCAAAAGCAAAAGGGGAGCAACAGCTAGCGCAGCGCACAGGGGGAACACAGGGAGAGGGGGTGTGAGAGACCAGGCTGCTGCGGGTGCAGACGGGGTACTCTAGCTAGCTCTGGACTCTGGTTGCTGCTACCCTACCGA
Organism: Cenchrus americanus; assembly: GCA_947561735.1. Taxonomy (NCBI): domain Eukaryota; kingdom Viridiplantae; phylum Streptophyta; class Magnoliopsida; order Poales; family Poaceae; genus Cenchrus; species Cenchrus americanus. The sequence goes on along the minus strand of OX387241.1, from coordinate 20,917,596 downwards.
GAACGTTGTTCCGAGCTCGCATCGCATTGAACTGCTCCAAAGGGATCCCAAAGCACCCGCCTTTCTCGCGGTCCGATGCGTTCAAAGATCTCTGCGGAAAACAAAAGAATGTGAGAGGATCAGAGGAGGGGAGTGCAAAGATGGGCGGCCGGGCAGGCAAGGCATCATCATGCCGTGCCACCAGCTGCGGCGAGCACTTGGCTTGTGGGGAATGCAAAGGAATTGCTCTCCGTTTCCGTTCAAAATCCACACCCTACCCCCTTTGGCTGGCACTTGGCTCCCATCATAAAAGGACCACGCTCCCTCCGTGCCCAAGAGACACCCAAACGGCCAGACCATTGCTCGCTCGCTCACTCACTCACCAGCGCGAGCCGTTTCTTCGAGGGAGAGCAGCACAGAGGCACAGGGCAGAGTAGCTTGGCTGCTTGAGAGAGAGCTGAGACCTGTGAGAGGCTCGAGGAAAGAAGGAAGGAGATGGCTTCCTTGCCTGATCCCACGGTGTACTACCCCACCTCCTCCTCCAACGCCCTCCTGCGCGCGCACCCGTCCGCCGCCGCGTCGCCCAAGGGCTCCTTCGGCCCGGTCTTCGCGGTGCTCTCGGTGATCTCCGTCCTGGCCGTGGCCGCCTGCGTCGCGGGGCGGCTCTGCGGCCGCCGTCTCTCCAGGAGGAAGGCCGCCGACCACGACTTCTACGGGTCCGACGCCGTCGGCGGCGACCTCGAGAAGGGCTTCGAGGTCAAGTACCCGACCGCCATGAAGCCCATGGCGAGCTCCCGCGCCATGATCCACGACATCGACGACGGCTTCGAGATCAAGTTCGCGCCGGGGAAGCCCGCGGCGTGGAAGGGCGACGGCAAGGCCGACGCCAACAAGGGGCGCCAGCAGCAGCAGCAGCAGGTCCATCACCAGGGCCACCCGACTCAGGCACAGCTTGTTGGCATGATACCCAAAGGCTACGCCGTGCCCAAGGAGTACGCGGGATTCAGATACCCCGCGGACGCCGCCGTGATCAGGCAGGGCCAAATAAGGGGCGGTGCATTCATTCCAGCAAAGCCTAGTACATGATCATTCATATAGCAAGTACTAAGTAGCTTAGGTTCACAACTCGATTGATGGTATCGCACACGATACGTACAATCTTCCTCGTCATCCCACGGCCATGGGCCAACGAGAGGGTCTCCATCTTCACTCTAGCTAGTTTTTTGGGGCGCAGTGTGCAAAGCTTGTGCTACTAGTTCCAGGCACTTCCATATTGCATTTTTGTACATGAACCCATTAAGCAGTGAAGAATGTCTCGTTCTCAAAGTGGCATGGCTTGAAAGCATCAGTCGTCGACGGGGTCCTGCGGCGCTTCAGTAGCCTTCCTCTTGATGGTGATGACGGGGCATTCAGCATGCTTAACGCAGAACTCGCTCACTGTGCCCACAAAAACCCTACAAGCAGCAACAACGGAAAAATCAGATTCGGTACAAGTAAAGTTCCTAAGGATTTTCAAGGAGCGGGACAAATTTGATGAACACGATATTGCGATTCATGTAACTGCCACAACAAATGTTGGCAGTAAGACTAAAAAATAACTCTATTTAACTTTGTGTTCTTGGAGATAAAACTCCCATGCAAATTAAATGACTGTATATATGAACAATCATTTAATAACTCAGTAACTAAACAGCACCCTGTGAAGTCCTACAACTAGTTGCGAATAAGTCACGCGAGATGAAACTAAATAAGAGAAACAAGATACATTTTCTAACAAGAGAATCAGGTGAACAGGTAATGAATCAGTAAGCATTCTTCGTCAATTCACATAACTAGGCTTGCCTCTTTGCACTTAACATCTCAACATGTCAAATGCCAAAAAAAAAGGGAAACGGAAATCAAGCATCCTCTAGAGTCTCAATTATATCAACTGAACTGTGCTAAAAAGGTTCGAGACACAACAATATTTAGAAAAAGAAATGAAAGTTGTTAATGTGGACTATAACTCTATAAGATTGTTCTGGATAGACAGACCATTACATATAAAGAGATATGTTAGCTCTACATTATAGGCCATGTAGTTCTGAAATATTTCTATTAGTACATTACCCAAAAGTTCCAAAGGAGTGTTTATCATTAGGATTACTGCATCTGCCTTTCACAACAGGCAGGCACGCACCACTGCTGCTTGATTTGTACGGCACAATCTTTGTGTAGGGTGCACGAATATCAAAAACCATTGCCACAATCATAAGAGACACTACAACATGCATGAGCACAATGAATAACAATGGAAAACAGCATCCTGAAGTCACTGTTCACTCAGAAAGCTGAGAAGCAGACTATCGAGATGATTTGAGGCCTTAAGCACCAAGCCACCAACACAACCAAAGGAAAATAAATGACATGATCATAACGAAGGCAATAATTGCACTTCAGTAGAAGCAGCATAGCGAAGTAGTGAAAAGAAAGTTTTCCCTTTTTTTCATCTGGTACCTTTTCCATTTTCAAAATATTATCATGAAAAGAGATTCATATGCTTGGCCACTATTTTGGTTTTAAACCTAACAAAAATTTTAAAGATTCCTATTGTAAAGGTAAAGCTGTACCTATCTTTTTCTACAAGAAGATGATGCCCACTGCAAAGGATGAGGTGCAACTCATATAATTAGAATGGGACAATCTGATAGGGTTCAGATAGATAAAGTTTTATGGGACCAACAGATAAACCTATCATGTGCAGTATTTAACATACCAAACAAAGGAGTTAAGAGACACATATCCAGTTTAGAGACCTTGTTAGTTTAATAAGAAACCACATTTCATTACCTTACAAGGCTGAAATATAAATATCATTTAACATGTTGCTAATAAAGGTTCACAAATCAAGCGTAGGACTTCATACTCTAGTGCTCTTCTCTGCAAGTTAATATTAATTATGCTTTTAGATGTTAGGCACAATTCTTTTATGTACAAGGCATTCAATAGAATCCAAGACAAAACTCTTCCTTTGTTTTTCTTCTTTTATTCTGTTATAAGATAGAGCATTTGTCATCACTCCATGTAGCTTGAAGCTTTTAAAGGTCCATCATTTCTGCCCTACTTTGCTGGATTTCCCTAGATATAAGCAAAATACTCAACTGAAATTGTTCAGAAAAGTGAAAAGAAGATAACTGTTTACTACTCCCTCTAAATCATTGAATTTGATGTTGCTTAGTTCATTTTTGAACTACTTGACATCAAATAAAATGATATGGAGGTAGTATCTGACAGGTTGAAAATTGAGATTTATATTTGAGAAATATCCTCATCCAATCTGAAAGTTATGTTAATTAGTTTCAGTCCCCCAAAAGGAGCAACATTTTCCTAGTGCTACATCAAGGATTCAAGGTACAGAGTAAAACAAGAAAGATTCTGAAATTCTAGTAGTGGCTTGATCTATTAATGTGATGGGCTAAGCCAAAGCCCAAAGCCATCTCTGAACTGGCACGAGTAAGCTTGAGGCCTGGCAAGAGCCCAGAAAAAGCCCAAAACATTAATATGTTATATTATTTACCTAAAGCATTACCAGAATACATTTACTTGAAAAATATATAACATTATATTTACTGTTTGCAACTATGGGCAACACGCCCTAACACCTGCAGTCCAGATCCCCCAGCCTGCGTGGAAAATAGTGATAGACCTGGCAACTACAATTTAATAAAGTGCCCAAGCAACAATAACACATGTAATCATAGATCCTTGGATAATCAAAGCGCAAGGAAAAATAACATATCCAAAGCCCTGTGGTATGCATTTTCTGCCTATGGCAATTCTGAATAAAATGCTGCGCAATCGGGATGAAACACTGAGTTCATGCCGACATATATTACCTCTGAAATGGCCCAAGGCCCCGACTTCCCACGACTAGAAGGTCAGGCTGGACTCTCTTCACTTCGCTGCAGATGACCTCCTTTGGATCCCCATGTCTGATCCATGCCTCACATTTTATCTGCAACACAATAGATTTAAAAACATTATACACCAAGATGCATCTGTTTCCGGCTGGATCCTGCACTACAGATGAAAATCAGTATTTTTTTAACCAAGTTCAATTACCCCTAGCTGATGGCATTGGTTCACAAAGTACTCAATCAAGTGAAGCCCTCTTATCTTGTCTCTCTGTTTCATTTGGCGGAAGTCCTCCGGTGACGCATAGATGCTATCCATATCATCAAATCCTTTTGATTGGCATCAAAACAAAAACAAAGGTGTCTATTAAGACACATAGCTAGTGATACATATCAACACTCCGAGCAGGTATTCAGTTTCCACCCATGGTACAGAAAGATGAACAGAAAAAGAATTGAAAACCTCTAACGGCTAATGCATCATGCATGTTTCAGAAGTCTTCATTTCAGTCCATATATTGGACATTGGAAAAACACAGAAGGTTAGCCAAGTTCATTGGACAAATAATTAATTGATTTCCAAACAAATGCAACAGAAGGCCCCTGAGGCCAATGAACCATATGAAGGACTTAGTTAGCTCCAACTTTCCTAGATCTGCTATGTTTGTGTTTTAATAAAATAGTCCAACAAACAATATAATTTTTCCATCCACATGACTTAGCAGTATATGAATCGTCTCATCTAATACAACATCAAACACAGACTAGCTAAGTTTATAACGGGTCTTTTACAGATCACAACCAAATATACGAAGGGCCGGAAGCCTAATAAAATTCCAAGCTGAACCTGTATGCCATAACATTAGCTTGTTCAAACTATTACATCAGCTATATTTTGCTGTAACATAAAATCAGTTTGAGCAAAACTGCAAAAGGAGTGCTCTGTACGTCAATTATAGTCTAACGAATATGGTATAGCAACGACAAAAGAAAGGGCATGAGAACAAACAAAGCAAAGAAATTAAAGCATCATGAATTCTCTCTCCAAATATTCATGATGCATATACCCTCTGCTCAATTTTTTATGTCAGTTAAAGTGCATCGTGATCCTCATAAAAAATTCGTGATGTGTCAGGTTTGGTTTTCAACAGACAGAGCTATAGATATCTTTGTTCGCCTAAACGGCCATTTAGTCTGTTTAAATGGTAAACAGAGGTCGACCGTGTAGTTAGGCCCTAAACGGTTGGACCGTTTAAACCGTTCAAAACCGTCTAAATCGTAAACAAAATCAAGTTAATCATGATTACATGCACTAAATGACCATTTAATTAATAATGTATTCAATAGAAGGATTGCAACTACCACAATCAACATCAAAGTTATTAACACCATAGGTATATGAAGTGTTGTAGGATATAGATTTCTCCCCAAAAAAATTATTTGGTACAATACTTGCTTTTTACATGTGCAAACATATAGACCACCTAGCATATTAGACTTTTATGTACATAAATATGCATATTTTATTGTTATCCTTTAGGCCGTTTAGCTCCGTTAAAATTTAAACGGTCTGAACGCTAAACAAAGGGTGACCAACTTTTTACCATTTAACGTTTAGGACAACATTATTCTCAAAATGGAGTCAAAAGATAGTTCATGAAAATACATCACACCAGAGCCAACAGAAACAGTTCACAAAAAGACAAATGAGTAAAGAGTCCAACAAAGATCTTGATAGCAGAAACTGAGCAAAGTGACATGGTATACAATGTCTCAAAATAAGTGAAGTGTAATCTGTAAGGTTCAAAAATCCAATCCAGTGAATCGCATATGATTTGATCGTGATAGGATGGTTTAAAGGAGGTAAAAAGAAATCAGAATATGAGCCTGTGGTTAGAGCATCGTTAATGCAATTGGAGATGAACACAACAACATGGGCACAAGCAGTAGCACAATAACTCATTCCTCCGCAAAAACAAACAATACCATGTCCAGTACAAAAGAGTTATACTTGCAGTATCATTGACATGTGCCTAGCTGAATGTCATAATACGAAGTATCATAAGCCTCAGTGTTCTAAAAGCATTCTTTGTCAAATGCCATCAGAACCCCATAAAAGATACTAGCAGAAACCACCAGTGAGTTACAAAAAAAAAAAGTTATACTTGCAGTATCTTTGACATCTGCCTAGCTGAATGTCACAGTACCAAGTATCATAAGCCTCCATGTTCTAAAAACTTCTTTGTCAAATGCCATCTGAACCCCACAAGACACATGCTTACCATCAAACCTAATAGGCAGGTAGTTTTTTTACAGACAACACGCTAGTCCTGCATATGTAATCTCAACACACTAACCCTACAGAATTGCAATTATGCAACTTCCAAGACGCCAGCATCCCGCCTTACCCACAAGAGGCATGCCATTTAGCATGAAGTAAATTATCAGAACTAGTTTGCTGGTGATTTTTAATTACAATTTGTTGAAAAAACAAATTACGAAGTTAGCCTTTGAATTTTGAAGAAAAGATGTTTGATGCACCTGCCAACGATTCTGATTGAGGTATGTCTGATCCAGAATTTTAGATGATGGACCAATTAACATTTAACAACAACAACCCTAGTATAAATAGTATAGCCTACTTCAAGAGTCCACAACATTGGCTAGTTCAGAAACAGAATAAGTTCCACAATCCACAAACCTACCTAGTTGTATAGAAGTACAGTACGTACAGCACTATGCAGACGCATTGGATGATGTGAACAGAATGATGATCAACAATAAGCTGAAACCAGCTAACTACGATTACCAAAAACTATACGGGTTGCAACAGTTCGCAGATTCTCCTACACAGACTTGTACTGTCCAAAGTTTTGCAGGAAGCGCCACTTCAAATAGATCACGCATTTCATAAAACACCGTGACCGTGAGTGCGTGGCGCGAATTACTACTCGTGCGGCCGCGCCCGCATGAGAGCTAGTACCACATAGCGACATGCTGACATCACATACTAAAATCGACACCAACGCTGCCGCGCGAATCGGAAGAGGACAGACGCATTTCTCGTGATTTCTTCGAGCAGAACGCGCGCATCAAACTAGAGAGCATGTTGCAGGGGGCACGGGTCAAGCGAATGTATACGCACCGTCCTCGTCGGGGACCTGGACGTGGAGGAAGAGGAAGTGGAAGCCGCCGGGGTTGCAGCGGACAAGCTTGGAGAGCGTCCACTCGAAGGCGTTGCGGCAGCTGATGGAGGGATGCGGGTAGCCCTTGAGCGACGACTCGTTCACCGCCATCATCACCCGCGTCGGCGCCGAAGAGTCCGCCATTGCAGCGCACGCACGCTTCTCAATCGCTCCGGCTGCCTTCCTCGGCAAGAAGAAGAGAAGTTTGGGGGAAATTTTGAGCACAGGACAAAAAGCAGGGCCGCGTTATTTCTTTCTTTTTTTGTATCTCCCCTCAATTTTGCTAGGAATACACTACTACCCAAATAAGCAGCTCCCTAAAACCAGATAAACTAAAAACATTACCGACTTAGCATCTTCAACAATGACAGATGCTCACGCAGCTGTATCCGAAGTTCTGGCCACAAACCCTCTCAATATCTCTTTCAGAAGGGCTTTGGTGGACAACAAACTTAGAGAATAGATTAATTTAGTAGCAAGGATCTCACATGTTCAACTGGTGGAAGGTTCTGATATTTAAAATGGAGCCTAACCAAATCCAAATTATATACTGTCCGGTCACTGTATCGCCATCTTATTAATACACATCCACCTTTTCGTCATATGAGGATCGGGAAGATGAAAATTCCCCTGAAAATAAAAATCTTTCTTTGGTTTCTACAAAGGGGTTGTTCTAACCAAAGACAACCTGGCTAGGAAAAATTGGAAAGAAAGTCAGCAATGTATTAGTTGCAATAGGAATGAGAATATTCAACACCCCTTCCTTGACTGCCTCTTTGCTAAAACAATTTGGAGAATAGTCTTTTTTTGCTACTAATCTGAACCAATTTGGATCTATAGGCCATATGTTGGGTACATGGCTGAACAACCAACATAAAAAGATAAAAGGTATAATATGGGTTGGTACAGCCAGGGTTCGCAAAACCGGTGGGAACCGGTCCGGTTCAACTGGTTCCCGGTGGAACCGGTCCGGCCCGGTACATGAACCGGTTCGGTTCCCACCCCTAAATCGTGCCTACAATTTTTACCTCCTAGTAAACCAGCCGTTTGACCGGTTTACCGATCGATATTTTTGAACCGTGGGAACCGGTCCTCCCACGGTTCGGTTAACCCTGGGTACAACTGTGTTATGTTGGGCTATCTGGCGTTGCTGGCAAGATGTAATTTTTGAGAAATTGAAAACTAACTCTATTATGCAAGTTATTTTCAGGGGAGCATACTGGGCTACACTCTTGGGCCCAGTTACAGTGTGACGACCAAGCCAAGGACATCCTCACTCTGATGAGCAAGAAATTAGAGATTATTGCTTTAGAGATCTCAAATAAGGGGTGGAAGCATGTTGTTTGTTTGCTTTAGTCTTTCCATCTTTTAAGACTTTGGTTCAGTGTCTTTCTCTAAGAACGCTTTGTAATAATTAGCAGTGTACATCTCTGATGTAGAATCCCGATTTTGTAATCCTTTATCTAAAAAAATCTTCAACAGTGACAAATTGAATTGAGATCTTTGGTTTTTGACAAAAATATTGAAAACACCCAATAGTTTTTGACAAAAAATATTGAAAATACCCAATAGTTTGACAAACTAACTTGGCTTGGTAAAACAAGAAAATTGATCTTCAACAGTTTGGTAACCCAACTTGGCAAAAATAAAAACCTGGCAAAACTCACCTCCCGCGGAAATATATGCGCGTCGATCCGTGTTGGTATTGGCGTGGTTGGGAGGGTGAAAAAATAAATAAAGAATAGAGAAGGATTCCCGATAAGTTTTCAAGAGGTGGAAGTGTAACAATAATTTTGTTTCTCTCGCAACATTCCTGATGTAAGTTAGATCTGGATTTGACAAGTGAATTACGCCAAACTGTTGGGATGAGCTCATTTATTACTTGGCATATATTTTTAGAAATTAGCAAAACACAAAATTTTGGCAAACCGTTTGAGATGCTCTAACAATTTGTGCAAATGAAAATTGATAATTTTTGGTAACTCGGAAAAAGCTACCTCTAGCGGGCAAATATCTCATGCTGAGGTCGGGTGAAAGGATGACATGGGTCATCTCCGGACATTTAAAACTTCTTAACCCCGATTTCACCAGTGAGGAGATTTTTTTGAAACCAGCTCCGTAATTCTCTCCAGTGAGAAATTGATCCTGGGTCTCCTGGTTGCGACCATACCTCAGCTCCTCTAATAAGTAGACTAGAGGAGCTTTGGTGAAATAAAGAATAGAGAAGGATTCATGATGCAAATATTTAAGATGGAATTACATATTGACAAGTTAAAAATAGCAACCTTTTGAAGTAAATTCTTCTTTTAGCTTGGCAAATCTTTTAAGAGTTGGCAAATCACAATATTTGCCAATTTAAAAATAGCAAACTCTTGAGCATCTCCGACAGTTCGTCAAATTATGTTGACATCTTTGGTTTTAGCAAAAACACCACAAACACTCCTTCAATAGTCTCGCAAATGACTTGGTGATTTCGGCAACTTGAGGAAAACCTACCTTCAGCACATAACGCGCGGACTCGCTTTGGCATTGATGTTTCCCTATGGGTGGAGGGTGGAAAAAGAAATGTGGAATAAAAAAGTTCTTGATGCAAATGTAAAGCATCTCCAACAGTTTGTCAAATCGGGTTGGCATTCTCGATTTTTGGCAAAAACTTTGAAAACACCTCCTTCAACATTGGCAGACGAGTTAGCAATTTTTAGCAACTTGAGAAAAACCTGCCTCTAGCATGCAAAGATACACGCGTGTACTCGATTTGAGGCCAGGTGGGAAGGTGAAAAACAAAATAAAGAATAAAAAGGGTTCATGATTGTGACAGAACCGCTCAAAATAGTTCCGTATTATCGTCTAAGCCTGTCCACGTGGCCATTAAGCAATAATAAAGAACTATTCTGTCACTTCCGCTGGGTAAAGCCCGGTAAATCACATACAACAGGATCGCTGATATGCGCTAAGCCCACACGAAGGCGGGACCAGAGTACAACATTACATTACATAAAAAGGTTCACAAGTTCAATATTATTACAAACCAGGTTTTTCGTACATGAAAGTAAAAGTGATTCAGAGTTTAAAACAGCGGAAAGTAAACTAACGCGTCCCTCTGGAATAACACCATGCCAGATAGGATGACCTGAAATCAAAAAATTAAGCAAGGCTGAGTACTAATACTCAGCAAGACTTACCCGACAAAAAAATAATGTAAGACTAGACATGCAAGGCTTTTTGGCTTGTGGGTTTGTTTTGCCAAAAGCGATAAGAGTGGATCCTTATTTTCAAGTTTTAGCTCATATTCTAGTATGTTAATCCGTCTAGGTGAGCACCTGTACTAAACAAGCATGTTGTGCAAACAATATTAAACAGGTAACAATATTAATCAAAAAAAATATTCCATAAATAAACATGGGGTAGCCAGTGGTCAAGCCGACTCAGATAACGGCGAGTGACCGACGATCGATCGATTTATATCCTTGCAAGGTAAACCCAAGATACACGGAAGAAGTAGACCCAAAGAATTCAAATAAAAGAAAATGCAGGGTCTACCCCGACCAGGCGATTCCCAACATCCCACAGTTTGGGATCAGACGCTACAAACTCTGGTACACGGTTATCCGGAGGGTCTATCCCGACCAGTCCGAACTCACACACTATACCACGGGTAGATAGCCCGCAGACACATCCCAAGCGGGTAGCTAGAAAGATCCGCCTCGGTTCAGAAGGTACTAGGCTTACCGGTCCCATTCCCGACAAGCACTTGGTACGTTCAATAGCTTAGGACCAGCACCATGCTACTCGGTCGAGACCGAACCCATTGCTCTTATCACATGAGCGAGTCAATTTAACCAACTTATGATTCCAACATAAGCATCCTATATCTCGCGAGCAATGAGTCATTACTCGACTTCTACCGTATCCTTAGAGCATGGCACTAGCGTTCCTAACATACTAGTAAAAGAGCATAGGAGTCCTAAGGATCATGCAACTAGGTTTCAAAACAACTCCTGAAACTTAAATGCACAAAGTAAAGCATAAGTATTGAAAAGTAAAGGACATGATTTTAATTTATAAAAATGGGTTAGATGAAACCGGTGATTGCCTTCTTCTGACTCTACACCAACACAAGCCTTGGGCTCTTCTGGACTTTGGTCCTGGTCTTGCTGCACGCCAATTTGGTTCAGCTCTCCACTAGCTGCCCCCCCTCCTCCTGGGTGAGCGTGTATGTCCCGTCAGGAAGATCTACACGTTTACATGCACATGCATTAGATTATGGTGAAGGTGGGAGAATTACCGAAAAACCAACTCTTGTTGGACACATTCACCCAAATATTAATATTTTCTCATATAAATTATTAGGGTGTGTGATGATAAACAAAACACTACTTTGATGGTGATTGTGTGCACATCTAAGCAATTTAAGTTACTTAACTTCACCAAACAGCAAGGGGGTGTGTCTAAATTAATAAAAATAGAAACAAACATGATTTCACAATTTAGCACTTTTAATTTCCATTTCTTTCTTTAATTACTCAAAACAAGCCTTTCAACCATAAATCCAAATTAAATCAAAAACACTTCAAATGAGCCTAATCTTTTGCACACAGCAACATATGCTTAATTTAAGCTCTAAAAACAAAATTTAGCTTAAGATCATTTATACATTAATTTATATGAAAAAGACAAATTTCAGCCTATTAAATCACCATTAAATCATATAAAAAGATTTAATAAACTTTTTGATCCCAACTTTCTCCTACAGGTCATGTATGCCAAAAATGAGCTTCTGACCAAAGCATAAGTGCAGATTCAAATTATTTTTCAGATTTTGAATTTAAACTCCTACACAAGATAAAATCCAAATCACCTATTAAACAATTCCCTAAAATCACATCCATCCTACCAGAGGTACTAATCATCAAGGCAAAGCCCTAGGGTGCACTTGTGCTCCAAGAAAAGTTCATTAAAGAGGCTATAAAAAGCATCAAACATAATCTAGCATAAAGCTTAAATAAATCATAACTGAAAATATACACATCAAAATCATGCAAACTTTTGCCACAGATCTAGACATGCCATAAAGAGCAACATACCCAAAATTCAAGTTCATAGCATGTGCATATTTTAAATCACACTAAAAACACTTCAAACTGAGTTTGAATTTTTAATTTAAAAACTGTACAGAAAAACCTTATACATGTTTTCTAGAAAAGATAGGTTTCTTCACCAGGAAACCAACAAAATTAGTTTTGCATTTTTATGATTTTCTGTGATTTTTAACGATTTTTCGAAGTTGCAGCTGAAACCCTAATAACACATTTGCAGGGGGGCCCTCGAAGTATTTTCTCGAAATTACGCAGAGGTCCCTAGATTACGGAAAGCTCCCTGGAAAGACTGAAATCGAAGCAATGTAGTCCTCGGGCGCACCGGCCGGCGAGGAAATCCAAAATCCGGCGAGCTCGTCGCCGGGATGGACCGGGGAAGTGGTGGGGATTGACAAGGGGCTCACCACGATCTAATTTTGGGGCTTGGACGGGGTGGAGACGTGGTCAGAGGGCGTTGAGATGGCTGGCGGCGGACGCGCTCCGTGCGTCCGCCGCGGCACGCCGCGGGCCGGCGACGGCGCGCGGCTCGGGGGCTGCGGTGACTCGGCCGGGTCGAGGAGGTCGGGGGAGATGCAAGAAGGGAGGCGCGGCTCGGCCGTGTGTTGACTAGCACCGCTCGGCACCGTGCGGCGGCAAGCGGGGCCGATGGCGGCGGTAGCAAGCAACCGGGGGTGCGGTTTCGGCGTTCTTTGCTGCGCACACCGCACGACGTGAACGAGGGCGAGGCGACCGTGGCTTAAGCCCCGGAGCGACCGGTGGCACGACCGCATGGCGCGAACCGTGCGCGGGCGCGCTCGCGCGGCGGCGCGTGGCTCGGGCGGTGCGGCATGGTGCCCGAGCGCGGCGCACGGGAAAGACTCCGGGCGGAGGGTCCACGGCGGCCCCGGTCCACGGCCGACGGACTCGGGGCATCCGTACGCCGGACTCTCCTGCGGGCGCCACGTGGGCGTGCAGAAGGGCGCGCGTGAGCCCCTGCTAGAGCGCGGCGATGGCAACGCCGGTGCCAGTTTTATTTCATTTGCGCAGATTCAAAAATGCAAAACTTCAAAAATCGTCAACAAACTCGAAAATCTCCAAAAAGCAAAGTTGTAGAGGAGCTATAGACCTACAACTTTCCCAAAGGGTGACATATGTTTTGATCAACCGTTTGCCCAGGAACGTCAGCCAAAGTTGCAGTTTTTCCACGGCTCGAGTTACTGTTCACAGCGCAGTCAAACCGATTTTTGGCCAATTTGCACTCAAAATTGGAATGTCCGCCAATTACGAAAAATGTGTTCCCGGAAATAATGAACAACTTTCGTACTGGCCGATTTTGAACTTCTATAGTGAAATTTGGAGAACGCGCAAGAAAACCATTTCAGCCTTAAAGGAGATCTAGGGTTTGACAGTGATTTGAGACTTTGACCAAGGTCTTTTGTGCAAATTTCTGACAAAACATGTCAAACATACTTAGAAGCTAATTAACCTTGATTAACACATCTAATTAATGTCATTAGCACAAACAAACATCAGGGATGTTACAATGATGCATGATTAAAAGAATAGTTTGCCAAGATGAAAATAGCTCTTGGAGATGCATATCTTTTACATGGCGAATCTTTTTAAGAGTTAGCATACAAGATTTGACAAGTTAAAAATAACAAACTCGTGGAGATGTATTGTTTTTAGCTTGGTTCGGAATCTTTATAGGTGGCAAACCATAATATTTGTCAAGTTAAAAATAGCAAGACATGTTTTTTTTCTTAGTTCAAAGATTTGTCAAGTTAAAAATAGCAACTCTTGGTGATGATTGAAAAACATGTGATGAAACGTGTGAAGCCAAAAGCTACTATGAACCATACAAACATATCTTTAATAAGCATATTTGTCAAATTGGTCTCTTGCAATACTTAGGCGCAAAACAAATCACAAAGATTAATAGCAGTATAACTATATAATTGTGTTTGTTATATTGTCATGCATTATGTATTTAAGATTAAGAAACAAAGATTGAAATTAAGAAGCAGTCCAATCTGGTGGTGGACGGAGCTGAAATGTAAAACTTGACCCACAACTTATCTCAACGATTAGATTCAATATAGCTAGAGATGGTGCAAAATTGAATCACAGGGTATTTTTATTCGGAAAATCTAAACCGAGGGGCTCTCCATTTAGGTTTAAACTAGAAAGACGGGTGCGGCATTGCCGCGCCATGACATGTAGCCCAGTGATTTTATCAAATACTATTTTCACAAAGTTCAAGGGGGTCTTTGTAAAATTACCTGGGTGATGGCTGAATTACATACTACATAAGCTGATACACACGCTACACTGCACCGACCGTAATGATTTACATCATAATTTTATGTAAATAAAAAGATAAGAAGTTTGTAAAATATGATATATAATTTATGTAAATATATAGTTTTAAGAGCATCGTTTTTAAGAAGTTAGAACACAAAGTTGTTTGTAATTGGACAAATTTTGAGTGAAAATATTGAATAATATAATTTATAAATGAAAGTAGGAATACGTAATTTTAAAAATCATTGTTAAGGTCTTTTCCGCTTACAAAATGAGAAAACATGAATTTTTAACCATGAATCCCACAATAGAATTGTGGACCCCACAAACCAAAATGTGTGGGTCCCATCTGATGTGGGTCCCACACGAGTATCTCATGAATCCACGTGGGTCCCACCTAAACATACTATGGGTCCCACATGAACAGTATATGTGGCCTGTGGATGATCCGAGCCATCAATGTGTGATCCGACGGCTCACCGTTCCTTGATGACGTGGCACAATGGGAGGGCAAAAATCCCCCCACTTTAGGTCTTGTAAAGAAAATCTAAACTGAGAGGGCTCTCCATTTATGTTTAAATGGAGAGCCCTCTCAGGTTGCTTCCTGCAACATAAAGTTACTTCCTGCGACACAAAGTTACTTGCTCATGTGTGCTTCTTTCTGTCGAGGGAAATAATTTTGTGTCACAAGAAGTAAATCTGGGAGGACTCTCATGTATGACTTGTCGGGGACAGCCCTAGGGGTCCCCATTAACAACGGGGAAATCCCCACTTAAAACCCGCAACAAAGCCAAACACACTTTGCCTAACCATGCAGGATACGGCCCATGCCGCAGGGACCTCAGCGACCCACCGAGGCGGCCCTCTTGAAGATCCCCTCGAGCAGGCTTCGCCTCGCTCGAGGATGCGCACCTCCCTTGAAGCGGGCTCCGTCCCGTTCGAGGGGTGCGCTTCCCTCGAGCGGGCTCCGTCCCGTTCGAGGGGGTGCGCTTCCCTCGAGCGGGCTCCGCCTCGCTCGAGGGCCCGCTCCCCTCGAGCGGGCTCCGCCTCGCTCGAGGGTCCGTCCCGCCCTCGACCGGGGTCCGCCTCGCTCGATGGCGCCCCGCACGCGTGCGCCCGCCCCGCACGCGGGCATTTAACGCCCCGACACCGGCGGGACGGTGTCATCATGCGCCGGGGCTCGCGCCCCCGTGTCGCCGCACCAACTCCCCGAGAGGGAGCCCATCCCCATCACTGTGGGGAGGGACTGTGCAGCAGGACCGGTGCCAGTCCCGTGACGCCGTGCACCTGCTCCAGTACGGCTGACACGCCGAGCCCTCGAAGGGGGGCCGGCTGCACCCTCGATTTGCTTTCTGCAGGATTAGGTGGAGGCGCTAGGCTGGTGGAGCGCCATCCCTGCTACTGTTACGGTATGGCTGCCGCCCCCGCGCGTGCGGGCGCATGCCAGGCGCTGTAGCAACGACTCTGGCACTGTGGAACGTATTGGAACGGGACACCATTTTACCTACTCCTGTACTCCGTACGGGCCAACGTCAGCAGCTCCATCGAGCCTATCAGAAGACATCACCACCATCCGCCGCCCTTCTACCCTCGAACCGCCACTGTTCGGGTACAAGATAGGCCATGATGGCCAGATCGCTGCAAGGATCGTCCGGACGGCCGCCCACTCTACAGCATAGCACGCCACGCCCCTCCACGTAGCTAAATAGCGCGGCGTGCATGTGATTCGCTCCCTTCTTGATCTATAAAAGGGGGACGAACCCTCCCTGCCGCGGGGGGACAGAGACAGAGACAACACAACAGGAGACGAGCTGCGCCACGCACTTGCTCTCCAATCCTCCTACAACATCTTTAGTCACTACGCCAGGGACTTGGAAGCCAGGCTTCCTCTCCCGCCTTGCTTGTAGCAGCCCCACTACAGGCACCCCGGTGCTGAGCAATATAGTGCCTTGAGCACACCACTGCTGGACGTACGGCCCCCTCGGCCGGAACCAGGATAAATCCCGTGTCTCTTATTGCTTAGCATCGACCATTGAGGGATAGACCTCGGCGCTTTCTGCAGGTTAGTGTCGGGACCATATTCCGCACCGACAGTTGGCGCCCACCGTGGGGAGAGCTGAGCGCCTAAGGTCATTCCACCAACTCCCTCCATGGTGATCCGCACTGAGTACCGTGGTACACGTTACTGCATGGGCAGCTCGGACCCCCCTCCCCGCCGGTTCGAAATCCGGTTCGGGGGCCCGAACTTTCGGGCCACGGGGAACGGCTACCTCATGCGCCTCACCAACCGTGAGGAGCTCCGCGCGCGCGCGGGGCCGGGTCCGCTCCGGCCCCCGCCGCACGCACCACCACGCGCGACGCCCGCGAGGCACGGATGCCGCGGGCCCGTCGACGCCACGACGCCGCCGCCGCTGCGGGCGGCGTTCGCGCCGGGGCGCGGTCCGAGCGGCGGCAGCCGAGCGCGCGCGCCTCTCGGCGCGCGCGCGCCGCCGTCACGATGACCACCATCCCAGCGGGACAGCGCACGGTCTCCGGACCGCGCATCCCCATCGGGCTGCGTGGCGCCACGTCGGCCTACAACGCCAACGTCACCCACGATGCGCATGGTTCCGCCTGGCCGTCACGTCTTCGTCACCAGGGATCCCGGCACCTCAGCGGGTGACGAGTCGTCCCTGGGTTCCCTCGACGCGTTGCCGCCCGCCAACCGCCACGGGTACGCGGAATGGGACTTCTCCGGCGTGCCGGACCCAGTCATGTTCCGGCGCTTCCTCGACGCTACGGACCTGCGGTTCGGCCGCTCCCGACGACTCCGCGGACGCGGGAGTTACGATCCCGCGCGGGAGTGCTACGCCGTCATCACCAACGACCCGGCCCAATGCCGCCGGCGCGGTGGGCGCCGGGAGACGGGGAGGTCACGCCCGCACCGGGGATCGCCACGCGCCCGGCCGCGGGGCCAAGCGCTCCCGCTGGGGCCGACGCCGACGTGCGGGCGGCCCAAGCCCGCGAGCTCGAGGCCAAGCCGGCGGAGGAGTGCGGACGGTGCGGGCCGCTCCGTGCCTCAATGGCGGGGGAAGCCTCCGCGCGCGGCGAACGCGCGCGGAGCCGGGCAAACAAGTCCGCGACCGCATCAACACCGACCCCAACGTCGACAACGCGGACGCACCCCCGGCGGCGAGCCAAAAGCTCATTGCCGCCGCGACGCCGCGCGCGGGCCATGCCGCACCCTCGACACCCGAGGGCGCGAGACCCGCACCGCGAGGTGCAAACTCTCATCGAGCAAGCGGCGCGTCCGGCGGGCCGAGAGCTCGGCATCACGTATCCGCCAAGCGGGGGGGATGCGCGGGACGACGGAGCCGCACCGGGGGGCGAACCCTCGGTCCACGCAGGAGGGGGCGGCGGGGCGACCCGCCGAACCGCGGACGCACGCCGCCAAGGAGCGGCTCCTTGACGCACGCGAGGGTGCCGGATGGCGACGCCCGCAACGTCATCAACACCGGGCGCACGAGCGGGGCGGACGCGCGGCGGCGCGTGGGCTACCACCCTCGACGGGGCGGACGCTACGACAGCGGCGAGGACCGCTCCCCGATGCCGGGAGCCCCCAGGGACCCGTGTGTTCAGCCGGGAGATTCGCGCAGCGGCGTTCCCCCAACGCTTCCACCAACCCTCGACCATCGTCAAGTACAACGGGGAGACGGACCCCCGCGTGTGGCTCAACGACTACCGCTTGGCTTGCCGGCCCGGGCGGGGCCACCAGCGACGAGGTCATCATCCGCAACTTGCCCCTGCACCTCGGCGACGCGGCCCGGACGTGGCTCGAGCACTTGCCCCGCCGACCAAATCCACAATTGGGATGATCTGGTCCGCACGTTCGTGGGCAACTTCCAGGGCACGTACGTGCGCCCCGGAAATTCATGGGACCTGCGCTCCTGCACACAGAAGCCCGGCGAGTCGCTGCGAGACTTCATACGGCGCTTCTCCAAGCGCTGCACGGAGCTCCCCAGCGTGGCGCAGTCCGAGATCGTGCACGCCTTCCTCGAGGGCACCACATGCCGGGACCTCGTGCGGGAGCTAGGACGCAGCCCGCCCGCGGACTCCAACGAGCTGTTCGACATCGCCACCAACTTCGCCTCTGGAGAAGAGGCCGTGGGGGCGATCTTTGACGGCAAGAAGGGCAAGCGCTCGGAGGACGCGCCCGCGGAGGGCAGCAAATCCAAGGAGCCCCACCGCAACGACAAGCGGGGCAAGAAGGGAAAGAAGCCGCGCCGCGAGGCGCGCGAGCAGGGGCGCGACGGCGGTAATGCCGAGGCCCTTGCCGTTGACCCGGCTCGACGGGGCCCTCGACCGCCCCTCGAGGCCCCGGGGTGTTTGATGACATGCTAAAAAAGCCATGTCCTTACCACAAGACCCCAGTGAACCACACCCTTGAGCAGTGCGATATGCTCAAGAAGTTCTATGGCCGCGCCGCCGCGAAGGAGGCAGAGGCCAAGAAAGACGGAGGCGATGGCGACGCAGGCGGCTTCCCCGCCGTGGAAAATGTGTTCCTCATCTTTGGGGGGCCAACCGTCGACATGACGACCCGCCAGCGCAAGAAGGAGCGGCACGAGGTCCTCGCCGCGGAGAGGGTGCCTCCATCCTTCCTCAAATGGTCGGAGGACGCCATCACCTTCAGCCGGGAGGACCACCCGAACCGCGTCCCCAACCCGGGCCAGTACCCGCTGGTGGTCGACCCAATCATCGGGAACGCGCGGTTCTCGAAGGTCTTGATGGACGGAGGCGGCGGCCCTCAACATCCTCTACGCGCATACGCCGCGCTTGATGGGGATCGGGTTGGACCGGCCGCGGCCCGGCACAAAGCCGTTCCACCGGCATCGCGCCGGCAAGCGGTGTCCGGCCCCTCGGGCGCATCGACCCGCCGCTTAGTTTGGCACCGCGAAGAATTTCCGCAAGGAGATCCTCACCTTCGAGGTGGTGGGGTTCAAAGGGGCCTACCATGCTATACTTGGGCGACCCCCGTTACGCCAAATTCATGGCGGTCCCCAACTATACCTACCTGAAGATGAAGATGCCAGGACCAAACGGCGTCATCACCGTGGGCTCGTCCATCGAGCACGCATTCGACTGCGACGTCGAGTGCGTGGAGCACGCAGAGGCACTGGCGCTGGATGAAGCGCTGGTGACCACTTTAGAGAAGATGGTCAACGAAGACCTCGACTCCGCCGCCAAGCACACCGGCACCTTCGGGGCCGCGGAGCAGACCAAGGAGGTCCCCCTCGACCCTTCTGCCCCCGAGGGCAAGGTGTTGAGGGTCAGCTCCACCCTCGATCCCAAATATGAAGTGGTGCTCGTCGACTTCCTCCGCGCCAACGCCGACATCTTCGCGTGGAGCCCCTCGGATATGCCAGGCATCCCGAGGGAGGTCGCCGAGCACTCCCTTGACATCCTGCCTCACGCCCGTGCCGTGCAGCAACGGCTGCGCCGCTTCGACGAGGAGCGGCGACAGGCAATCGGAGCGGAGCCGCGGAAGCTCCTCGAGGCCGGGTTCATCAAGGAGGTGTTCCACCCAACGTGGCTAGCCAACCCTGTGCTTGTAAAGAAAAAGAACGGGAAGTGGCGGATGTGTATTGACTACACTAGTCTTAATAAAGCATGTCCTAAAGTTCCTTTTCATTTGCCACGTATTGATCAAATCGTTGATTCAACGGCTGGGTGTGAATTGCTTTGCTTCCTTGATGCTTACTCCGGGTATCACCAAATAAAGATGAAGGAGTCCGACCAGCTCGCGACTTCGTTCATCACGCCGTTCGGAATGTTCTGCTATGTCACGATGCCGTTTGGCCTCCGAAACGCGGGTGCGACATACCAGCGCTGCATGCAGCACGTTTTCGGGGATCACATCGGGCGGACGGTCGAGGCGTACGTAGACGACATCGTCGTAAAGACCAGGAAGGCGGACGACCTGGTTGGCGACCTTGGCGTCGTGTTCGGCTGCCTACGGGCCAATGGGGTCAAGTTAAACCCCGAAAAGTGCGTCTTTGGAGTGTCGCGAGGCATGCTCCTGGGATACATTGTCTCCCAACGGGGAATTGAGGCCAACCCTGAAAAGGTTGCGGCCCTCGAACGAATGGGTCCGATCCGGGACCTCAAAGGGGTGCAAAAGGTACTGGGGTGCCTTGCCGCCTTGAGCCGCTTCATCTCGCGGCTCGGTGAGAAGGGCCTGCCCCTCTATCGCCTCCTCAAGAAGCACGAGCGCTTCTCCTGGACCGCCGAGGCCCAGGATGCGCTCGACAAGCTGAAGGCATCTCTAACGCACGCCCCGGTCCTCACACCACCGCAGGACGGCGAATCCCTGCAGCTCTACGTGGCCGCAACCACCCAGGTGGTCAGCGCCGTAATCGTCGTGGAGCGCACAGAAGAAGGGCATGCCTTGCCCGTACAACAGCCGGTCTATTACATCAGCGAGGTCCTGTCAGACACCAAGACGCGCTACCCCCAGGTCTAGAAGTTGCTGTACGCGGTAGTCCTTGCGCGGCGCAAGCTCCGCCACTACTTCGAGGCCCACCCCGTCACGGTGGTCTCCTCCTTCCCGCTGGGGGAGATCATCCGCAATCCCGACGCCGGCGGGCGGGATCGCCAAGTGGTCCGTGGAGCTGATGGGCGAGACGCTTGCCTACGCCCGCGCAAGGCCGTCAAATCCCAAATCTTGGCGTATTTCGTCGCCGAATGGACGGATACGCAGCCCGCCGCCGCCGCCGATCCAAGCGGAGGCCGGACTATGTTCTTCGACGGCTCGGTGATGAAAACGAGGGCGGGCGCGGGCAGCCCGCTTTTCGTGTCACCTCTCGGGGAACACATGCGGTATGCGGTGCGCCTCCACTTCCCCGCGTCCAACAATATGGGCCGAATACGAGGCCCTCCTCTGCGGCCTCAAAATCGCCATTGAGTTAGGCGTCAAGCGCCTCGACGTGCGGGGGGACTCGCAGCTCGTAATCGATCAAGTCATGAAGAACGCGAGCTGCCATGACGACAAGATGGAGGCCTACTGCAATGCCGTGCGTGAAACGACCCGAATTTCCGCGAACGGAAACCCGACTCTCTGCACCTCCGTGATAGTCCCAGGAAGAGGCTATCACGTGCAATCCCTGTCTCAAGTGGTACAAATCCATACAACACGGGTATAAAAGAAGAATTACATAATAATATTATTACATCATCAGAGTACAACTCTTCGGCACAAGCCGGGTACAAGTCCAACAGGACTGAAACAAGAAAGGTAAAACACCTACGCAGCGGATCTACATAAGCGAAGCGTCTCCGGCTCCACGGAGCAAACTCGAGCATAGGACCGGCTCTAGTCTTCACACCTTCGTCACGAGGTTGTAGTCGTAGACGATCACCGAGTCCGAAATGCCAACATCTACCCGATAAGCGGGTAGGTCATGTCGCCCTTCCCAACAAAGAGCAAAAGCGGTGGTTGAATCTAGTATGCATGGATAAAACCTATATTGGGTCGTAGAAAGTTATGCATGCAAGGCAAAGCGGTAGCAACAATCAAGGTTTGCGAATATGCGCCGAGGTCCACACCTCCGGAGGTCCACACCCTCGAGGTCCACACCTCCGGGGGTCCGCACCCCTCAACAAGGATGTCCACACCAAAGCACTGAATCACAACCACGATCCAGCTCCCAACTCTCATCTGCGATGTGGGGCCCACCTGCTCCTATCCCCACATCTCAACGGCCTCAGGCCGGGCTCACTCACTCGGGGGAGAAAAGAAGCACAAGAAAAGAGTCTAGCCAGGTGAGAGATCAGAGGACTGTCCATAACCAGTGGACACGGACTATAGCTATAGGTTTAAACACTCTGCAGAGGTTGTACAACTGTACCCGCCCGAGTAGAGCCGGAAACGGTGGCCGCCGTCCCAAACCCTACCATACGGCTGGAGTCCAAGTAAGTGGATAGTACCCTCCTGTGTCTCCGAGTCCGGCGCGCCCTCCGCTGTAGAGCTCATACTGCCAGCGAGAGGTCCCTCAAAGCTGTGGAACCCTTCCCCGGCCTCGCCGGGCGAAGTCTTCTAAGGAGGAAAACCCGTCTCCCGACACGATCACACCGATCCGCCTACAGGAGGGGTGCTATCCACTACGAGTCTCACCCCGCACCCCCGCCCAATACAAGGCGGGCGGTTTGTACGGTAAAAGTCCACTGAAGCAAGGTCAACTGACGATCGGTCCTTAATGGCCGAGAGCGAGCACTCACCATCTCCATCCCGTCCGACACGCCGCTCGGGCGAGAGGCCAGATCGCATCTCCCCGAGGTAGGCGTTCACAAATATCCATACGGCTCGCTCCCGCCGCAACACATCAAGGAAGAACACACCCAGAACTCACGCTAGAACACACCGAGATCTCCCACATCTCAGTCCAAACCCAGCGAACCATCCATAATCAAGCAACAAAAGTATGGATAGTTGGTATATGGGACTAGCTAGGGGTCTGTAGCTAGCCCCGAGGTAGGTAAAGCAAGGAATCAGGATATATCAAATAACAAGGCAAGGCTAATCAAATGGCTATGCAATCCATCAAATCAAGTAACATAAATATAGCACTAGCAACTAATAGCATGCATGGGTTCTACATGGTTGGGAGTGACATGACACACCGCGGTAGTCGTCGTAGAGTAGTAGAGGTTGAGCATCCTCTCGGGCAAAGTCGGGGTAGTCGCGTCTCCTCAGACGTCGCAGCTCGGGTCTTCAACAAGAACACAAGCCTACACGAGATGCGACGTGGAAATAAATAACGAGCATTCATCTAATGCAAAAACATCATTAAGAACCAATTTAGAAGATCCAAATAAACTCCAGAGTAAATGCAAGCAGCACTTGATTTAATTAATGAATATAAAGCAATTGGTTTTAAAACAAAAGTAGTTTAAGCAACTAGTTTTATATACTAGTAAACAGGGTAAGATCACGAGTTAGCTTACGGGTCTTACGGCTAAGATCTTAGGTAGCCAAGCCTGCAAGCAGGGGAGCGGAGAGGCTGAGATCAAGCTCTTACATGGCACTCTCTCACAGATGGTTGAAGCGATAGCGCAAAGGTGGATGATAGCGAAACAAGGCAGAGGTAGTAGAAAAGGCATTACCATGCCAAGAGATGTGGCTACCACTCGGAGGAGATGAAAGGATCACTTGTGACCGATATTGGGGGGCAAAGTGACAGGGCAAGCTTAAGGGCGCCACGCGGCAGGTACAAGTGAAGCGAAGAACGACCATGGCTAGGCGGCTAGGTTGCGGCCGGGGTTGCCGAGCGTGAAGCAGGCCTCTCGCTCACGACACGGCCGTCCATCACGTGCGACATCCTGGTTTCAAGCACATGGCACGGTACACGCTTCACAGCACGAAGCAAAGTAGAGCGAGAGCAGATATGCGCGAAGCAGCAAAGAGGGAAGGCAAAGGTGTAGAGAAGGTCGACGATGAGACAGTGGGGTAGGATTCCTGACCGCGGTACGCCAATGGTCAGTTGCGGGGCTCCGGCGTCCCAGACCCACATTGGCACAGTGGCGGGCAGCGGCCACGAATTCTACTCCTAGAACGCGGGGCGAAAAGGGGCTCGGCTCAAGGGAAAGAGCGGGTAAGGATAGGATAGCAGTGAGCGTCTCAAAATTATGAAACCAACGCAAGTGGTTTCATAATTTTCGGAGCTCCGGATAATTAGTTATGAATTTTCAAAGATAAAAGGTTTTATAAATTAGTTTCCAGAATTATTTATAAAAGAGAAAAGGATTTTTAGTTTGAGAATAGGGATGGCATCAGCATGACATCATCATGACGTCATCGTCACAGGTGGTGGGCCGAAATTGGGTCTAAGGTGTTAGTGGCCCATTGGGCCGACCCATGTCAGCCCAAGGTTTAGCAAGTCTAGAAAAAGTCCCCAACTGCTTGGTTTGGCCGGTTAACTTGTTGGGCTAAGCGAGCTCCCGTGGCCGCGGTCCACACGGAGTTCACGCGGGGGGAGTCCGGGTTTGCTCCTTGAACTCCTGCGGGGCACGAAGGAGGTCCTTCCTTCGCTTTTGTGTGCACCAAGTGTTCGACACGGTGTCGAGTGCCACGGCTCGGCGTCGGCAAGGTGTCGGTTGGTTGGCGAGGCTTCCAGAGCGCGGCGCAGCGACGGCGGTGACTGCAGCGGTGACGTTGAGCAGCAAAGCAGCACGGTGCGCCGCGTTGGGCGGTTGGTGGCGGTGCGAATCCGCGGAGCAACAGGGCGGCGCGATGCGACGACAAGAGCGGCGAAGCAGCTCAAAGCAGAAGTGCGGCACGAAGGTTGGTCAGGGCATAAGGGCGGAGCGCGCGATTCGGCACCTACGGCGCAAAGGCCGGTTCACAGTTGACAGTTCAATCAGGGTACGGGCAGTGCGGCACGACGGGATGTGCGGCGGAGAAACAGAGCAGGCGCGGCACAAAGGCCGGCGATCACAGACAGGAACGCGAGATCGAGCAAGGGGAAAAGGGAGTTGGCCTGGGTGTTCGGCTCACCGGTGGGCTCGCGGGAGATCAAAGCGTAGCAGGAAGAGATCGAGGCCGTGGCGGCTTGGCGCGGTGCGGGGCGAGCCCGGTCGTGGTTCGGAGCGGCAAGAGTGAAGACCACGACAGCGTCTTCGGCTCGGCATCGGGGCGACGACGTAGGCGGCCGGTCTCTGCTCGGCGTCGGTGCGGGCACTTCGTTCGGCATGGTTGCAGGTCGAGGCGAACGATGGTGGGCACGGTGTCGATGACGTTGATGCGGCGATTCATTGAGCGGTACAAGGCGAGGTTGAAGTGAGCTGCTCGGGCATCTCGTCGAACATGTTGTGGGCGTCCAAGGCGCTTGCTCGCGTCGACGGTTCCCGGCATGCTCGCGTCGACCATTGCGGCGGCAGCCTTCGGGACGACGGCAACGACTTTGGTAGCCAGGAGTTCGCGACCCACGGCACGTGCGGCTCCAGCTTGGTGACCGCAACAACATACTTCAGGCCAACGGTGCAGCATGTGTACTCCTCCTTGCGGACTCCCTCTTCTCATTTTCTCTTCGTGAGAGATCTTGTGGCGCGTGGCGGGAAGAACACGGGACGGCTTGCTTCGGGATCGATCCGGCTGTCGGTGTGCTTGGAGAACGGGGAGGAGGTGGCACATGCGGTTGCATGGATTGAATGGTGATCGTCGCTAGTGTGCTTGGAGAACGAGGGGAGGTGACCGGCCCGTTGCTCCACATTCTCACGCCGGCTAGAACAAGAGAAAGGGAGAGCGGCGTACGGGAAAAGAAAAGAGGAGAGAGGGATGCATCGGCGCCGGCGGAAAAGAGAGGAAAAGAAGAGGCGGCGGCGGTGGCTTGGGAGAGAAGGGATGAGTGAGAGAGGTGAAGGGTATTTAAGGGAAGGAGTTAGGGTTAGATAGATGGGTTTAGATGGGCTAGATTTTTGGGCTCAGACAAATTAAGCCCGCGAAATAAATTGGTAATAATTTATTTCGTAGAATTGGAACAAAAGAATTAGACTAATTTTCCGGAATCAAACTAAATAGTCTGACATTAATTTGAAGGGCCGGAAAATATCGACATAACTCAAAAGGAGCTCCCAGATATTTATCCCATATGAATTAGCATATTCTCTGTGATCGAACCGATTGCAAAGGATTAATTTCGAGAAGTCGGAAAATATTATATAATTCACTTAATAAATTCCATAGCACTTCGGAAGGCTCGGAAAAAGGTTGTGAGCTTGGAGATTAGCAGATAGAGTTGAGAAAGATATTAGCAGATCAAGCCGAGCTAATTGGCTAGTGTTAGCTCGGGCGCAAAGTTAGTGTTAGTTAAACAAGGTTTAGATTTTAAACAAAATAGTTTTATATTTAGTTTGAATTTGGATATAGTTCAAATTCAAACTCCACACAACTTCAAAATCCAAATAAGATCCATTTGTAAAATCCAACTCACAATTAAACCGTAATTTGAAAATAATTTATATATGGTTTTAATTTGTATGGAATTTTAAGATGAGTGGCTAGCAATTTGGCATAAAATTTGGTAGCACACATGTTCAAACGAAAAGTTTTTAATTTTTGCGAAAATTCACACATGGTAAATCATTCAAAATTCTGGTATGTTACATTCTACCCCCCTCACGAGAATCTCGTCCTCGAGATTAAGCTCATACCAGGTGTGGTGAGGGTCTTCACTTCGGTATGCCTTCTGTTTCCTCTTTAAGTTCATCTTCCCAATGTGGATGATTTGACGACGTGTTTATTCCAAGGTTCCACGGGTGATTAGTCTCAACATGTCTGGTCCGCCGACGGGGGCCTCCAATGCAGAGTGGTATTATACGTCCTCTATCGATAGCATCCATAAGACTCGTATTATCTTCCATATATAATCCAAGATTATTCTCTGGTTCAAATACGTGAGAAATTCCAACTACGGCCTAGATTCCCCTTATCTCAATCCATCTCATCTAGTCATGCTGCGTAAGCTTGATAAGCTTAGGAGTAAAATCTCCGGTGTCTGAATAAGACACTTCTATATTATTCCAATCCTCGCGTTCAAGGTCATAGACTTCTTATTAATTTAGCTCATTCCAAATTTATCTCTTAATCCATAGGTAGATATCCTGGTTTTCCAAAGAATTAGTGCAATCGCACCTCTTATGGTGTGCACTCTCGGCAACTAGCTGAGCCTGAGTGAACATGACTTCCTTCCAACTTCCTTCTTCTGAGGGTCCAACAATCATCACCAACTTCGTATAACACTCATGTTGTAATCCATTTGTCGGCTTAGCACACCCTCGTTAGGTTGTTGGCGATATCTGACATGCCCGATTAACTTCTGGTCATGAACCATATGAATGGTTACTTCCCATTCATGATAGTCCATGTTAAAAGGGGTCATCTACAACATCCTCGACTATGTGAGTGATTCCAACCATCTGAATCTCACATTAGTCCTTTTGATTCCAACTTTTTCAGATGGACCCTATCAACAAAGTCGCATCTATTTTACTCATGCACATTTAGCAAACTCAGGATACATGGTTGGTGTCACTCCTTAGGAATACCTTCAAAGCTTAATTAATTCCTCAGAACGTCCGTAGTTATCATACTTTGAGGAAGGATCGGTTCACTTGGGCAACCTTAGTGTAGACCTTGATCCTTCACCATTCCTTTTTGTTACTCCTCAAGATGGTATTCTCACCTTTAGGTACCCTGGAAATATTCATATTTTTATGGCTTTGCCTTGCTTATTCAACAATTCCAAATAATGTCACCCGTTTAGGTGAGCAATTCTCCTCACTTTTGCTCACAACCTCTTATTACTTCTTTTCCAATCGGGTGGTAGGTTCCAACTGCAAGGTTGAACAAATAACTTGAGTCCAGTAGTTGTCGGAGTAATTCTCCATCCCACTAGTTCAATCTACGGTGTCTAGTAAAGACTCTTTACCATTGGTTAATTCCGAAAGTGGGATCGGCCGACTCCAATCTCACTCCAGTTATCAACCTCGTAATTCCTTTAGATACCCTCTGGGCATCCTATTACAGAAGCACGACTTGTGGTGCACAGCTGTTTATTGCTTTCATAGTAGTTCCAAAGCAACTACTTAGGGGCGTAAGAGGGATTAATCCAATAAAAATGACTCTAGGATGATTGCTCGTGTAGTGCAAACCTTACATCCTTTGAGTTTAGTCATCCAAATCAAATCCAAAACCTCCACAATACCTTCTAGGTAGAGGTATTGTCTACTTAGGGATGATCCCTTGTTCATGGATTCACTACCTCTGAATACACGGTCGGGGCGCAACTCCGTAAAATTTGCGTGGTTGTCCATCCGTGGAGAGTTCGATGCGCTTATATCCACTCTCTCGATATCTTGGGTTGCCTTGTGATATGTTAACCTCTCTCACCGATAAATCCATTTCCAAGATATGAGGTTACCGTGTTCCTTCGAGTCTCCCCTTGGGTCAATCCGCGGTCAGGCGAAGAACCTTATCGGCAAACTCTGTATTCCGTTAGCAAATTCCAAAGGCGGACGTTCATAAGGTATCTTACGGAAGCTGAAGTCCTCTAATAAAATTTCTCGTACTGATTATTGTTCCATAGGGAGTACTTCATCTTTATCTGATAATTGAGTTCCGATGGGAACTATCCAAAATGCGTTGCTGTCATCTAGGGTACTCAATTGGTCTTAACCAACGTATGCCTCTGTAACGGTACTTGCAGTTCCCAGCTTCAACGGTTGCAAATTCTTGAGGTACTCATCTTCTGATTTACGAACTCGAGTCCAATGTTCATAGGGTATCTCATCCAAGGAGTTGGTCTAATTTTCCAAGGTTGCAAGAAATCTTCTTCTGTTTCTGGAGCATGACCTTGTGACGTTGGCTTGAGCTCGTCAATCTTCATACTGATAACTCGATCTTATAGGATGGTAAGCTAAGGCCTCTAAAAGAGTCATCTAAAGATCTAGCAAGCATAAGCACTCACTACAATTTCACACAAACATGAAGAGGCATAACAACCATAAGACCGAGAAGATCCAATCACTCAAGCAATGCACCAAAACAAATGTGTACCTCGAGGCTGACTCCTAAGACCTTCGAGGTTACACCAACGTAAGCATACTAGTATATCGTGGGCACTTGAGGGATTTTTCCTAATGTTAGTTATACAGCACTTGAAAGAACGCATGCCATCTGGTGTTTCGGCACTAATCTTTCCGAAGTGAGTTGGTGGAACTCTTCTTCATGCTGGCTCTCATGGCTTTGTCCTTGGAAGAAAGGGGGTACTCTATATTACTTGTTGTATCCATGCCCCTTGTTCCTCGTTCATTCATCTTATTCCGGTTGTCGACCCTAGCAGAGCATCCAAGTTTCATATTGCTTACCCAGGGAAAAGTCCATAGGGTCAATTAGCCAGCTGTTATTCCGAGTATGTGTGATGCTTGCTTGTAAGTTGGTGCTATCTTGACTGTTCAATCCATTGGTCGCCTCATGAAGCTACAACTCTTTATGATATCTTAATCCTTCGTGACTCGGCTATCCGTATAGCTTCGAGCCTTTGGATCTTCATCCAACTGCTGAGCTACAGGCATATCAGGAATCTTCGACTCCTGCATCCAAGCTTATGTGTGCTAGTTCCATATAGTGCATCCAATTTATGTAGGTTGGCACACTAAAACTTAAAGTCTTAACTCCTCATTGTCCTCGGAGTTGGGCATCTTGGGTTGTCCAAGCTCTGTTCCGAGCAAACGGTGGAAGGGTGCAGCCTGTCTGTTGTAGGTTCATCTGTCGCAGACTTCATGTATCACGGGGCAATCTAATCATTCCCCGGTGGATTTAGTTCCAAAGTAGAGACAACCGTGTTGACATAACATGACACTGATGAGTTAGTAGGGATAATCCAAATGAATCCTGTAGATTCAGCTTCATCTTGTCCCCGTACTCCATCTTCCTAGTTGTCACTGTCGTAGTTGTCCTTCCCTTGTATCAGACACCGTTCCTCAGAGTTGCGAGCATGTGACATCAGTTGTTCTCCTTAGGCCACCAATCGTGAAGAGGGGTTGTTAGTGAGTCAGTTAGTGAGAATCCAAGGGGGTAACAGCAGATTTCAAGGGGTTTATATAAGAGTTAGGGAGTATACACTCAATCAAGGATATTTAGGTTGTCCTAATCTATCGGCCGTTGCTAGGGCTCGTCCTACGGTCAAGTACGGCTCCGATACCACCGAAACGACCCGAATTTCCGCGAACGGAAACCCGACTCTCGCACCTCCGTGATAGTCCCGGGAAGAGGCTATCACGTGCAATCCCTGTCTCAAGTGGTACAAATCCATACAACACGGGTATAAAAGAAGAATTACATAATAATATTATTACATCATCAGAGTACAACTCTTCGGCACAAGCCGGGTACAAGTCCAACAGGACTGAAACAAGAAAGGTAAAACACCTACGCAGCGGATCTACATAAGCGAAGCGTCTCCAGCTCCACAGGCAAACTCGAGCATAGGACCAGCTCTAGTCTTCACACCTTCGTCACAGAAGTTGTAGTCGTAGACGATCACCGAGTCTGAAATGCCAGCATCTACCCGATAAGCGGGTAGGTCATGTCAGCTTCCCAACAAAGAGCAAAAGCGGTGGTTGAATCTAGTATGCATGGATAAAACCTATATTGGGCTGTAGAAAGTTATGCATGCAGCAAAGCGGTAGCAACAATCAAGGTTTGCAGAATATGCAGCGAGGTCCACACCTCCGGGAGGTCCACACCCTCGAGGTCCACACCTCTGAGGTCCACACCTCCGGGTCCGCACCCCTCAACAAGGATGTCCACACCAAAGCACTGAATCACAACCACGATCCAGCTCCCAACTCTCATCTGCGATGTGGGGCCCACCTGCTCCTATCCCCACATCTCAACGGCCTCAGGCCGGGCTCACTCACTCGGGGGAGAAAAGAAGCACAAGAAAAGAGTCTAGCCAGGTGAGAGATCAGAGGACTGTCCATAACCAGTGGACACGGACTATAGCTATAGGTTTAAACACTCTGCAGAGGTTGTACAACTGTACCCGCCCGAGTAGAGCCGGAAACGGTGGCCGCCGTCCCAAACCCTACCATACGGCTGGAGTCCAAGTAAGTGGATAGTACCCTCCTGTGTCTCCGAGTCTGGCGCAGCCTCCGCTGTAGAGCTCATACTGCCAGCGAGAGGTCCCTCGAAGCTGTGGAACCCTTCCCCGGCCTCGCCGGGCGAAGTCTTCTAAGGAGGAAAGCCGTCTCCCGACACGATCACACCGATCCGCCTACAGGAGGGGTGCTATCCACTACGAGTCTCACCCCGCACCCCCGCCCAATACAAGGCGGGCGGTTTGTACGGTAAAAGTCCACTGAAGCAAGGTCAACTGACGATCGGTCCTTAATGGCCGAGAGCGAGCACTCACCATCTCCATCCCGTCCGACACGCCGCTCGGGCGAGAGGCCAGATCGCATCTCCCCGAGGTAGGCGTTCACAAATATCCATACGGCTCGCTCCCGCCAGTAACACATCAAGGAAGAACACACCCAGAACTCACGCTAGAACACACCGAGATCTCCCACATCTCAGTCCAAACCCAGCGAACCATCCATAATCAAGCAACAAAAGTATGGATAGTTGGTATATGGGACTAGCTAGGGGTCTGTAGCTAGCCCCGAGGTAGGTAAAGCAAGGAATCAGGATATATCAAATAACAAGGCAAGGCTAATCAAATGGCTATGCAATCCATCAAATCAAGTAACATAAATATAGCACTAGCAACTAATAGCATGCATGGGTTCTACATGGTTGGGAGTGACATGACACCTGCGCGGTAGTCGTCGTAGAGTAGTAGAGGTTGAGCATCCTCTCGGGCAAAGTCGGGGTAGTCGCGTCTCCTCAGACGTCGCAGCTCGGGTCTTCAACAAGAACACAAGCCTACACGAGATGCGACGTGGAAATAAATAACGAGCATTCATCTAATGCAAAAACATCATTAAGAACCAATTTAGAAGATCCAAATAAACTCCGAGTAAATGCAAGCGACACTTGATTTAATTAATGAATATAAAGCAATTGGTTTTAAAACAAAAGTAGTTTAAGCAACTAGTTTTATATACTAGTAAACGGGGTAAGATCACGAGTTAGCTTACGGGTCTTACGGCTAAGATCTTAGGTAGCCAAGCACCGCAAGGGGGGAGCGGAGAGGCTGAGATCAAGCTCTTACATGGCACTCTCTCACAGATGGTTGAAGCGATAGCGCAAAGGTGGATGATAGCGAAACAAGGCAGAGGTAGTAGAAAAGGCATTACCATGCCAAGAGATGTGGCTACCACTCGGAGGAGATGAAAGGATCACTTGTGACCGATATTGGGGGGCAAAGTGACAGGGCAAGCTTAAGGGCGCCACGCGGCAGGTACAAGTGAAGCAGCAACGACCATGGCTAGGCAGCTAGGTTGCGGCCCGGGGTTGCCGAGCGTGAAGCAGAGGCCTCTGCTCACGACACGGCCGTCCATCACGTGCGACATCCTGGTTTCAAGCACATGGCACGGTACACGCTTCACAAAGACGAAGCAAAGTAGAGCGAGAGCGGATATGCGCGAAGCGACAAAGAGGGAAGGCAAAGGTGTAGAGAAGGTCGACGATGAGACAGTGGGGTAGGATTCCGACCGCGGTACGCCAATGGTCGGTTGCGGGGCTCGGCGTCCCGGACCCACATTGGCACGGTGGCGGGCGGCCACGAATTCTACTCCTAGAACGCGGGGCGAAAAGGGGCTCGGCTCAAGGGAAAGAGCGGGTAAGGATAGGATAGCAGTGAGCGTCTCAAAATTATGAAACCAACGCAAGTGGTTTCATAATTTTCGGAGCTCCGGATAATTAGTTATGAATTTTCAAGGATAAAAGGTTTTATAAATTAATTTCCAGAATTATTTATAAAAGAGAAAAGGATTTTTAGTTTGAGAATAGGGATGGCATCAGCATGACATCATCATGACGTCATCGTCACAGGTGGTGGGCCGAAATTGGGTCTAAGGTGTTAGTGGCCCATTGGGCCGACCCATGTCAGCCCAAGGTTTAGCAAGTCTAGAAAAAGTCCCCAACTGCTTGGTTTGGCCTGGTTAACTTGTTGGGCTAAGCAGGCTCCCGTGGCCGCAGTCCACACAGAGTTCACGCGGGGGAGTCCGGGTTTGCTCCTTGAACTCCTCTGGGGCACGAAGGAGGTCCTTCCTTCAGTTTTGTGTGCACCAAGTGTTCGACACGGTGTCAGAGTGCCACAGCTCGGCGTCGGCAAGGTGCTGGTTGGTTGGCAGGCTTCCAGAGCGCGCAGCGCGACGGCGGTGACTGCAGCGGTGACGTTGAGCAGCAAAGCAGCACGGTGCGCCGCGTTGGGCGGTTGGCGGCGGTGCGAACCCGCGGAGCAACAGGGCGGCGCGATGCGACGACAAGAGCGGCGAAGCAGCTCAAAGCAGAAGTGCGGCACGAAGGTTGGTCAGGGCATAAGGGCGGAGCGCGCGATTCGGCACCTACGGCGCAAAGGCCGGTTCACAGTTGACAGTTCAATCAGGGTACGGGCAGTGCGGCACGACGGGATGTGCGGCGGAGAAACAGAGCAGGCGCGGCACAAAGGCCGGCGATCACAGACAGGAACGCGAGATCGAGCAAGGGGAAAAGGGAGTTGGCCTGGGTGTTCGGCTCACCGGTGGGCTCGCGGGAGATCAAAGCGTAGCAGGAAGAGATCGAGGCTGTGGCGGCTTGGCGCGGTGCGGGCGGTGCCCTCGGTCGTGGTTCCGGAGCGGCAAGAGTGAAGACCACGACAGCGTCTTCAGCTCGGCATCGGGGCAGACGACGTAGGCGGCCGGTCTCCTGCTCGGCGTCGGTGCGGGCACTTCGTTCGGCATGGTTGCGGTGTCGAGGCGAACGATGGTGGGCACGGTGTCGATGACGTTGATGCGGCGATTCATCGAGCGGTACAAGGCGAGGTTGAAGTGAGCTGCTCGGGCATCTCGTCGAACATGTTGTGGGCGTCCAAGGCGCTTGCTCGCGTCGACGGTTCCCGCATGCTCGCGTCGACCATTGCCGGCAGCCTTCGGGACGACGGCAACGACTTTGGTAGCCGAGGAGTTCGCGACCCACGGCACGTGCGGCTCCGGCTTGGTGACCGCAACAACATACTTCAGGCCAACGGTGCAGCATGTGTACTCCTCCTTGCGGACTCCCTCTTCTCGTTTTCTCTTCGTGAGAGATCTTGTGGCGCGTGGCAGGAAGAACACCTGGACGACTTTCTTCTGGGATCGATCTGCTGCTGGTGTGCTTGGAGAACAGGGAGGAGGTGGCACATGCAGTTGCATGGATTGAGTGGTGATCTGCTGCTAGTGTGCTTGGAGAACAGGGAGGTGACCGGCCTGCTGCTCCACATTCTCACGCCGGCTAGAACAAGAGAAAGGGAGAGCAACGTCTGGGAAAAGAAAAGAGGAGAGAGGGATGCATCGGCAGCCAGCAGAAAAGAGAGAAAAGAAGAGGCCGGCGGCGGTGGCTTGGGAGAGAAGGGATGAGTGAGAGAGGTGAAGGGTATTTAAGGGAAGGAGTTAGGGTTCGATAGATGGGTTTAGATGGGCTAGATTTTTGGGCTCAGACAAATTAAGCCCGCGAAATAAATTGGTAATAATTTATTTCGTAGAATTGGAACAAAAGAATTAGACTAATTTTCCGGAATCAAACTAAATAGTCTGACATTAATTTGAAGGGCCGGAAAATATCGACATAACTCAAAAGGAGCTCCCAGATATTTATCCCATAAGAATTAGCATATTCTCTGTGATCGAACCGATTGCAAAGGATTAATTTCGAGAAGTCGGAAAATATTATATAATTCACTTAATAAATTCCATAGCACTTCGGAAGGCTCGGAAAAAGGTTGTGAGCTTGGAGATTAGCAGATAGAGTTGAGAAAGATATTAGCAGATCAAGCCGAGCTAATTGGCTAGTGTTAGCTCGGGCGCAAAGTTAGTGTTAGTTAAACAAGGTTTAGATTTTAAACAAAATAGTTTTATATTTAGTTTGAATTTGGATATAGTTCAAATTCAAACTCCACACAACTTCAAAATCCAAATAAGATCCATTTGTAAAATCCAACTCACAATTAAACCGTAATTTGAAAATAATTTATATATGGTTTTAATTTGTATGGAATTTTAAGATGAGTGGCTAGCAATTTGGCATAAAATTTGGTAGCACACATGTTCAAACGAAAAGTTTTTAATTTTTGCGAAAATTCACACATGGTAAATCATTCAAAATTCTGGTATGTTACAGTGCGAGCCCTCGAGGACAAGTTCTACGGCATCGAGCTCAACCATGTGCCCCGACGGTACAACGAGGAGGCGGACGAGCTGGCCAAGATTGCGTCCGGGCGGATCACCGTCCCCCCGAACGCGCGCGCGACATCGCTCGGCCCCTCGGCCGTCTTCGAGCCCCACCCCTCGAGTCACGACGAACCCTCGGGGGCTCCCTCGAATCCAGCGGGTGCGGGACCCATGGACGAGGACCCCTCGAATGAGGCATACGTGCTCTCCCTCCTCGAGGGGTATGGCTCCCACGAGGCCGACGTGATGGACATCGAGCCGGCTCCTCTCAAAGCAGACTGGCGTGACAAATACATCGCCTGGATGGCTCGAGGGGAACTCCCCGCGGACCGGGCCGCGGCCAGGCGCATCGCCAGGATGGCCAAGTCCTTTGCCCTTGTTGACGGCGAGCTGTATAAGCGCGCCGCTTCCGGCATCCTACAGCGGTGCGTGCCCATCCCCGAGGGGCGCGAGCTCCTACGGGACATCCTCGCCGGAATCTGTGGTCACCACACCGCGCCCCGCACCCTCGTCGGCAACGCGTTCCGCCAGGGCTTTTACTGGCCTACCGCGGTCGCGGACGCCAGCGAGATCGTACGCACTTGCGAAGGGTGCCAGTTCTACGCCCGCAAGTCCAACCTACCAGCCCCATGCCCCGGCACCATCCCCGTAACGTGGCCATTTGCCGTATGGGGGCCGGACATCGTCGGCCCCCGCGAAAGCGCCGGGGGCTTCACCCACTTGTTGGTCGCGATCGACAAGTTCTCCAAGTGGGTGGAGGTGCGCCCCATCACGAACCTCGTGCGAGAGCAGGCGGTAACATTCTTCACCGACATCGTCTACCGCTTTGGAGTGCCAAACTCCATCATCACCGACAATGGGTCCCAGTTCACGGGTAGGAAGTTCTTGGAGTTCTGCGACAAGTTCCACATCCGTGTGGATTGGGCAGCTGTGGCACACCCACAGACCAACGGCCAAGTAGAGCGTGCCAACGGCATGATCCTACAAGGCCTTAAGCCTAGAATTTTTGACCAGCTAAACAAATCTTGGCGAAAATGGCTCCAATAGTTACCAGCGGTTGTGTGGAGCCTAAGGACCACCCCGAGCAGAGCCACTGGGTTCACCCCGTTTTTCCTAGTCCATGGCGCGGAGGCCGTCCTCCCCACGGACTTAGAATACGGATCGCCCAGGGTTCAAGGCTATGACGAAGATACCAACCAGCGAGCCCGCGAGGACTCGCTGGATCAGCTGGACGAGGCACGTCTCGTGGCCTTGATGCATTCCGCAAGGTATCAACAGTCCCTAAGGCGCTACCAGGCACGCAAGATACGTCGACGGGACTTCAGCGAAGGGGATTTGGTCCTAAGGCTACGCCAAGACAACCGAGGGCGCCACAAGTTATCGCCCCCATGGGAGGGACCCTACGTCGTGGTGAAGGTACTCAAGCCCGGCACGTACAAGCTGGCCAACGAGGACGGTGAAGAGCTCACCAACGCTTGGAACATCCAACAGCTACGTCGCTTCTACCCCTAGCTAGGATTTCCAAGCATTTTTTGTTGTAAAAATCATATGACCGACGCCCCAGTTGGTGACAATTATGTAAACACCTCAAGTCTAATGAAAAGGGAAACTCGGCTTTCCCCTGAAACCCAAGTTACCCTCGGGGGCTACTGCGGGGGGCACCCCCCCAAAATGGTCCCATTTTCGCGCAAAAATAAAGCAACTCACACGCGCTAAGTTTGTTTTCTACTTCAACCCCGAGCAACAGTTCGAACAGGGCGCGGGCGGCCTAGCGGAAGGAGCGCGCGAGTCAGAGATAGCCTACGCTGCGAGGATACGGCCCTTCTCTCTCGCCTCCAACCCAGCAGGCCCCCCGCGAAAATCGAACTCCCCTAACTAGAATCTACTCAGGAAGAAGGAGAAACAAAAAGCGCAAATAAACAAAAGACTTCATTTCGTATCAACAAATGTTTACGATCAAGATAACTTGTTTATTCACAAAGGCCGCGCGGCCAGAATACTGATACATAAATAAAAACGGGCCAAGCGCCCAGCTGTCTTCAGGCAGGAGGAGCGGCGATGTCAACAGCGTCCGGGAAGAGGAACTCCTCGAACGCTTCAGCGAGCGACCCGGCGGCATCAGCGGCAAGCGCGTCCACGCGCTCCATCGCTACCTCGTCCTCGACGCCCTCGGGAACGACGTAGCCCTCCGCCAGCGCCTCGAAGTTGACCTCGTAGTGGGACCGTACCACTCCGAGGGCCTTCTGGACGCCAAGACGCAACGCCCGGCGCATCCGTTCGATGACGTGGCCGCCAAGAGCGCGCAGGCGGCTGGCTAGCAAGCTTCTGGCCTGCGCTTCACCTTCCTCCACGACCTGACAGGTCTCGAGGGCCGCGTTGCGCAACTCCTGCAGCTCCTGCTCAGAGGAGTTGTAGGAGGCTTGCAGCGCCTCGGCCCGCTCGGCCGCGTGCCCCAAGGCGGTGCGCAAGCCTGGCGTCACCAAGACAAGGAAAAAATCGAAGAAGGAATGCGAACCTCCTACCGGAAAACCAACAAAGCAGAGTCGAACAACGGCTCACCTTCGACTTGCTTCCTCTCCACCTCGAGGGCACGACGCTCGGCCTCGACCGCCAACTCGAGGCCCTTGACGGTCTCGCCCCGTTCCCGGAGGGCCGCCTCCGGCTCACGCCGTTGATGCCGAGCACCACCGCCGCCCTCGACCTCGCAGAGCTTGGCGTCTCGCTCCACCCGCAACTTCGCGCGCCGCCGCGAGCGACGCGCTCGCTCCCGGCGCCGACCGGCGCCGGCGAGGGCGCCTTGCTCCCCGCTGGAGCCGCCCCCGCCCCTTGGCGGGCGGTGTGCCCCCGCGTGTCGCTCCTCGGCCGACGGCGAGCGCCGCGACCTTGGCGTCGAGGGCGGCCTTCAAGTCGTCGGCCTCCTTGGCCCCCTCTCGCTCAGCGAGCGCGCGCGCGCTCCTCGCCCGGCGCCGCCGCGCCCGCGCCCCCTCGAGCGACGAGCGGAGCTCCCGGTTCTCGCCGCGGACGCCGCCACCTCCGCCTCCCAGCTGGTCGCCGCCGTCCGCATCTTCTCCAGTCCGAGAGTGCTCGCGCGCCGCCTCATCACGGTCGATGAGGGCCGTGCGGACCGCTCAAGGCCGGAGCGACGCGCCGGTCTTGCCTCGTGCTCTCGAGGAGTTCATCGCGCAAGACCGTGGCTCCTGGTACGCCAACCGGGCCGTCCGGGGTCCCGGAGGGCGTCGGCGAGCGCGTCGAAGGCGCCGCATCGCTCCCGACTTCGGTGAAGCTCGGCGTTCACCCGATCGAAGGCGCCATACTTGTCGCGGGCACGGCGCTCGAGCTCCTGTCGCCCACAAGTCAAGACCCGTAAGCATCCTGATACAGAGACAACGCGCGGGAAACGAGAAGAAGGGGAGAACGAGCAGCGATGCCCTACCTGGAAGACATGCCACGCGGGGCCACCGTGGACCCTCAGCGCCTCGTTCAGCGCACGGTTGAGCATGGCGCCGTGACTGCGGAGCTCTCCCCACAGCTCCTGCTCCGCCTGGGCGTCGGCGAACGCAGGCGGGTCGTCAGGACTCCCTCCACCTGGGCGGAGTGCTCGGCGCGAGAAGATGAGGCCTCGGCGCCATGCCCTCGGCCCCCGCCACCATGTGGCCCTCGCGCCTCCTCACAAGAGCCCCCTCTTGGGACTCTGGGGAGAGTGTGGGGAAGCCGACCCATTGATCCCACCCGGCGGTGGGGAATCGTCATCCGAGACCTCCACCACCACCGCCGGGAGCCGCCGGCGTGCCGCCCCTCGCGCCACCCTCCGCCGGCGCCTCCGCTCGCGCCTCCATGGCCACGGACGCCCGGCGCGGCGCCGTGGCCGCCACCTCCGCCGCGCCTCCGCGACCACGGGCGCCCGTCCCGCCCTCCTCGCCCGCGACCACGGGCGCCACCGCGAGCCGCACCTCGCTCGCCTCCGCCGCGGCCGGCGCGCGCGACCGCGCCTCCGTCGTGGCAGCCGCCGGCGGCGGCGTCACCACCGCGCCGCCGCCGCGCGGCCGCGCCTCCGCCACGACCGGCGCCCGCCGCTCTTCGGACGACCGCCGGCCCGCGCAGGCGGCAGGCCGATCGGCCGGCCGAGGCCGTGGGGCCCCGCCCGCGCCTTGCGAGCCCCTCGCCCGCCGCCCGTCGTACTTGCCCCCGCCCGCGACGCCCTCGACGAGCGCCGCCGGGTGGGGATGGATGCGTCCGCCCTCAGCACCTTGGCCGGTGCGAGGGGAGGCACAGTTGGCACCACCCTGCGCAAGCACAAACAGAAAGTTGGAAGGCCTGATCATCAAAAAACCAAACCGAGCTGAAGAACGAGCCCCTTACCTCGAAGAGGAAAAGGCGCGCTTCCTTTTCCTCGAGGCTTCAGCAGACGAAGCCGGCGCGCCCGCCGCCGCGCCTCCCCGACGCCGCCGCGCGCGCGGGCCCCGCTCCGCGCGCGCGCGCTGCCGCGCACACGGGCATGCTTGCCGCGCGCGCGCCCGCGGCACGCGCCGGCGGCCCCCGCGGCGCGCGCCGCCCTCGTTGTCGATTGCCCGGTGGCGGGCGCCGTTGCGCCCCGCCCCGGCGATGTCGCTTTTGCCGCCGGAGCCGGCTCCGCGACGGGGCGCAGAGCTCCCACCAACCGAGGGGCCCCGCCCTCGCCCTCTTCCTCTTCGTCCTCCCTCCGAGGACGAGTACTCCTCGTTCCCCGGGGAGGAAAGCCCCGGCTCCTCGCGCGCCGCCGTGCTCCGCGCGCTCCGCCGCTCGCGGCGCTCGCGGTGCCGCCTCGCGCGCTCCCTCTCCGCGCGCCGTCCGCTCCTCGCTCCCGCTGCTGCGCCGCCCGACCGAGCGCGCGGGAGTC
Organism: Cenchrus americanus; assembly: GCA_947561735.1. NCBI lineage: Eukaryota > Viridiplantae > Streptophyta > Magnoliopsida > Poales > Poaceae > Cenchrus > Cenchrus americanus. Next base: position 20,877,401 of record OX387241.1, on the reverse strand, counting down.
GGGGGTGGGCGGAACGGACTTCGGGGGGCAGAGGCAACACCAAGAACTAAAACGGAATCAAGAATCATACTCACCAGCGGGCCGGTGGGGAGCATCTCGAGGTCCCACGGGGTTCGGCCCGGGCGCGCCAGCATACGGGTGTCGACGGCGTTCCGCACACGGGTGAGCGCATACGGCCGCCCGAGGGGGGTCGGGAGCATCCGCGACCTCGCCAGCGCGATGGGGTCCGCCTCCTCTGTCATCTCGTAGATGCAGAGCGGCCTCTCCATCAGGGGCACGACCCGCCGGTGATGGAGGAAGGCGAGGACGCCCGCCGCGGTCGCCCCTTGCTCGTCGGGCTCCTCGTGGCGGCCAGACCGAGTCCTGCCGCCTCCGGTGCTGGGCCGTGGACACCCCGTAGCCCCAGGAGCTGGGCTTCTCCTTGAACACCCGACCGGTGTAGGGTGGGAGTCCGGGCTCGGTGTTGCGCAGGTAGAACCATCCCCGCTCTCAGCCGGCGTTGTTCGTCGTCATGGTGCAGGGGATGTAGTCGTCCTTGAACTGCCCCCGCAGGGCGAGTGACATCCCGCCGGCGCGCACCGCGCGGCGGGTCTTCGGCTCCGTCGTGGGCTACGTGAAGAGCTCCGCGCGGAAGAGGTGTACCCAGAGCTCCCAGTTAACTGGGATCCCCAGACACCCCTCGCAGACACCCACGAACGTGGCCGCCTGCGAAATCGCGTTGGGCGCGAAGTTGTGCAACTCCACGCCGTAGTAGTGGCACAACGCTCGCATGAAGCGGCTCGCCGGCGCGTTGAAGCCTCGCTCGTGGAAGCGGGTGAAGCTCACCACATAGCCTTCCGGCGGGTTGGGCGCGCGGTCCCCCGCCGGCGGCACTATCCACTCGCCGGCGGCCATCCTCGTTTGCCGCCAACTGGCCGGCGGCGACCAGCTCGCCAAGGGCCAGCTGGGTCACCGACGACCGCTCCCAGGCGTACGGGTCAAGGATCGTGAGGGGCGGAAGCGGCGCCATGAGAAGGGGACAAAGGAATGCGAGAGCGGTGGACAGGAAGAGGAAGAAGAGCTCTAATGACGAAGCCGCACGGTAGCGAAAGCGAAGCGAAGACGAAAGCACAGGGGGCTAAGATGGCGGAGCGCTAAGGTAAAAAACCGCCGCTTCCCCTCCCCCTCAGATTTATAAGCCGTGGGCGAGCTCTCCGGAGCGGATGTCCCGCGCGCATTAACTGTAGGGAATCTTCCCTTCTCGCTGGCGAGCGGACCCCACCACGACCGCAGCGGCCACATCACCGCGAACGGGCCATCATCACGGTGAAGACTAGCAGGGGCCGTGGCAGGCGGTCACGTCCGCCTGCCCACGCCGCCCACTACGCGCGCGCGCGCGGCCGCGACGCCTAAAAGGCACGCCGCGATGCGAAACCGCCGGCCTCTACCGTGGAGCATTTAATGGCCCGGTCCCTTGCAAAGCAAGGAGAACCCTCGAGCGGCACGGACCCCCGGCTCGGGATAAATTCCGCCCTCGGAAGGGTACAGGCGTGAGAAGGTCGCCTCGAGGCCCGCTTGAAACAAAGCGGGCATCGCGAGCACCCATGCCACGTAGGACCCTCGAGCGGTGCGAGCCCCTGGCTCTAGACAATGTCAGCCCTCTGAAGGGTACAGGCGTGAGAAGGTCGCCTCGAGGCCCGCTTGAAACAAAGCGGGCATCGCGAGCACCCATGCCACATAGGACCCTCGAGCGGCGCGAGCCCCTGGCTCTAGACAATGTCAGCCCTCTGAAGGGTACAGGCGTGAGAAGGTCGCCTCGAGGCCCGCTTGGGACAAAGCGGGCATCGCGAGCACCCATGCCACGTAGGACCCTCGAGCGGCGCGAGCCCCTGGCTCTACACAATACCAACCCTCCAAAGGGGTACAGGCGTGAGAAGGTCGCCTCGAGGCCCGCTTGGGACAAAGCGGGCATCGCGAGCACCCATGCCACGTAGGACCCTCGAGTGGCGCGAGCCCCTGGCTCGACACAATACCAACCCTCCAAAGGGGCACAGGCGTGAGAAGGTCGCCCGGGGCCCGCTTGAAACAAAGCAGGCACCACAAGCACCCATGCCACGCCGTGTTACCGACCGCCGCCTCGGGGCCGGCTCGCCCCTGCACCCCTCGACGGCCGCAAACGCAAAAGACGGGGCCGCCCAGGCGCCGCCCCGCACGGCCCTACTGATCAGAGGTTCGAAGCCTGACCCTCGACGGGTTCGAACAGGCGCCCCAGATCGCAGAGTCAGGGACGACGAAGGCACGCGCATTCGAGCCGTTCCTCGAGCCCGCCGGCTCGAGGGTGCCCCATATGTCGTGTTCGAGAGCCAGCGAGGGCACCTAGCCGGGGATCCCACCAAGGGAGAGCTTCGCGCCCTCGGTCCCTATCGAACGGGACCGAGCCCCACCTAGCAAACCCACGCAAGCGCTTCCATGGACGTGTCTCCGGACCACGCGGCCTACCCTTATCGAACGGGGCATGGGCGTCCACTCGAACAACCCACTAGCAGCCTCAACAAGGAATCCGCAATTCGCGACCCGCTCGATGGGGGGTTGCGGAAACCTCACCCTCCGTCCCGCGGAGGGACGGGGAGGGCGCGTTAAAAAGCAAGTCGTAAAGCTCTACCCGATCGCCTCGAACGGCCCGTGCTCGGGGGCTTGACGCACGGCTACACCTCCTTGAATTGCACCCGCCGGGGAGCGCCGCCGCGGCCGCGTGCGTCACCGAAGCCGGCCGGAGATATCGCCGACGCCGGTTGAGACATGTACCACGCCCTCCGACCGGCTCTCGCGGTTAACCCCTACGAGAGCATCCACGCTCCGCGCAGGCTCGGGGGCTAGACCCGCGGGTCCGCTGACGCGGCCCCACGGAAAGCGTTCGCAAGACAAGAAGGGAAGAACGTCCTATCAGTAGGTTCCAGCATCTGCGGGAGCCTCAATGACAAACCCACAGATGCTCGGGGGCTACTGTCGGGGACAACCCTAGGGGTCCCCATTAACAACGGGGAAATCCCCACTTAAAACCCGCAACAAAGCCAAACACACTTTGCCTAACCATGTAGGATACGACCCATGTCGCAGGGACCTCAGCGGCCCACCGAGGCGGCCCTCTTGAAGATCCCCTCGAGCAGGCTTCGCCTCGCTCGAGGATGCGCACCTCCCTCGAAGCGGGCTCCGTCCCGTTCGAGGGGTGCGCTTCCCTCGAGCGGGCTCCGTCCCGTTCGAGGGGGTGCGCTTCCCTCGAGCGGGCTCCGCCTCGCTCGAGGGCCCGCTCGCCCTCGAGCGGGCTCCGCCTCGCTCGAGGGTCCGTCCCGCCCTCGACCGGGGTCCGCCTCGCTCGATGGCGCCCCGCACGCGTGTGCCTGCCCCTGTACGCGGGCATTTAACGCCCTGACACCGGCGGGACGGTGTCATCATGCGCCCGGGGCTCGCGCCCCGGTGCTGCCGCACCAACTCCCCAAGAGGGAGCCCATCCCCATCACTGTGGGGAGGGACTGTGCAACTGGACCGGTGCCAGTCCCGTGACGCCGTGCACCTGCTCCAGTACGGCTGACGCGCCGAGCCCTCGAAGGGGGGCCGGCTGTACCCTCGATTTGCTTTCTTGTGACCCTGCAGGATTAGGTGGAGGCGCTACCCCTGCTACTGTTACGGTATGGCTGCCGCCCCTGCGCGTGCGGGCGCATGCCAGGCGCTGTAGCAACGACTCCGGCACTGTGGAACGTATTGGAACGGGACACCGTTTTACCTACTCCCGTACTCCGCACGGCCAACGTCGCCAGCCTCCATCGAGCCTATCGAAGACATCACCACCATCCGCCGCCCTTCTACCCTCGAACCGCCACCGTTCGGGTACAAGATAGGCCATGATGGCCGGATCGGCCGCAAGGATCGTCCGACGGCCGCCCACTCTACAAAGATAGCACGCCACGCCCCTCCACGTAGCTAAATAGCGCGCGCGCATGTGATTCGCTCCCTTCTTGATCTATAAAAGGGGGGACGAACCCTCCCCGCCGCGGGGGACAGAGACGGAGACAACACAACAGAGACGGAGCCGCGCCACGCACTTGCTCTCCAATCCTCCTACAACATCTTTAGTCACTACGCCGGGGACTTGGAAGCCGAGCTTCCTCTCCCGCCTTGCTTGTAGCGCCCCCACTACAGCACCCCGTGCCGAGCAATATACCGCCTTGAGCACACCACTCATCGGACGTACGGCCCCCTCGGCCGGAACCAGGATAAATCCCGTGTCTCTTATTGCTTAGCATCGACCATTGAGGGATAGACCTCGGCGCTTTCTACTGGTTAGTGTCGGGACCATATTCCGCACCGACATGACTAAAAGTTACTTCCTCGTACTTCTTTTTGTTGAGGGAAATATTTTTATGTCGCGGGAAGTAACCGCTCTCCATTTAAAGCTAAATGGAGAGGCCTCTCAATGTAGTCCCCTCCTTTGAGAGGATAATTTCTTAAATGAATTAGTTTTAAATAGCTTAAAAATAGCTCACATGTACTTTAGCTCCTTTTAGTCTATTTGAGCTAAGAAGAAGAGAGTAAAAAAATAACTATGAAATTCAAACACCTCCTTAGTCGGCTTTAAAATTAGGCTGCCGTGACTGATCTACCAAATAACATTATATTCAGATCATTATGTTCCAAAATATTTTTGGTGTAATGAAAACCTAATGTACTTGGAGTAAGAACCCACTACAGATTCCTGGGTGCGTTTTTGTTGTGCACGAAGCGCTATCAATTTTCAGTTATGGGTCGCTTGATTGCTGCCGATCTCACTGTGATCCGTGAGTACTTTCGAGACGTGCAGCAGTTTGTTGCCCTGTCTCATTTGCCCCGGAGCTCGTGGTCATCACGGGCCAACGTGGCAACAACAATCGAGACCCGTGCCGTGCTGACACGGGCGACTGTGCCCGAGTGCACTGCACGAGTCACCTGCTGTACACGTGGGTCTCGCTGCCCGTAGGCCGTAGCTTATACAGTATATTATACGCTCTGATAGAAGAATTTAATTTGTCTTCGCCCACTGTTCATCGTCTCTTGTCAAAAGTTTGAATTATGATGCTTACCGATTGGACTCGACGTTTTGTTTTTTTCTCTCTTTGAAACGGTAGAGCTGCTCAATGATTGCTACGCGCTAGACGCCTAGACTTCTTTACGTGTACACAAGAGGACTAGTGGTGACATCTTTACTTAGGGCGTCTCCAACAATCTAGATTAAAGCTAGTGAAACTAATTTTTTAATCATGAAACATTGCAAAAGACAATAGACTAACTAGGAGAGAAGAGATATGTTCGCTCAATTCCCAATACATCGTTCTCTCATCGCACAATATCCAAAGTTTCAGTTGTCAGACTTTTTCTCGTTTAAATTTGAAAGCCTAGTAGCTTTGCATAAGTCTTGGCCATACGATTGGAGACGCTCTTAGTACATGATAACGACAAGTTTCACCTATCCATGAAACAAATGTAATGGTCACAGCACATACTACCGGTAGGTCAGTTTTGCATGTTGCAAGCTTCAACAGTCAACACGAACGGTGGTGGCACTCAAAGAATCAACATATTTTTACCAACTTCACCATTTGAGGTCAATTTTCCATTACGATTCTGAACACCCAGCATATACGGTGGATATTTCAAGATTACAGCATCACCATAGGAAGCCTCACCAAAGGCAGATGGTGACGTTTCTGCACGTGACCACAAATTGAGCATAGTTAATTATTTGGTAAGACTCAACAAGAGTATTCAAACAAGAAACAAGCAATGCTATTTCTGACCAGTTGAGATATATCCATGGACAAGGAGTCATCTATTTGATAACTTCATCAATTTAAAATATATCATCCCCATCTCAAAGATGTTCGTAGAGATAGAGTGTGTACACATGCGCTTATAGAAAGCTTATTAATAGCTGTTTTGGTCCCCAAAGATTGTTTGGAAGCTCATTTTAGTCCTTTGATTAGACGGGCTTAAAAACTTAAATGATTGTTTTGTCCGGTCTACTCCCTGATCTTAGGTGGCAACCATGTTGGTATACCACGTTAGCATGAGTGACAAGGGAAAAGGTTTGTTTTGTCAATTGGGTCAGAAGATATTGTCGTCTGAAATCTATATTAACAATATTTATGGGACGGAGGAAATAGGCCACAAAATGTGTACTCCCTCCGGTTTGGTAAATGAAGTAATTTAGGACAGTGACACAGTCTTCAAAGTACAACTTTGACTTCTTCTTTTTATAAAAATATTTGTTAAAAACTCAATGACTTAAAAGTTATTCATGATTTATATTCTCAATGTTTGACTCAAATCATGTCCAGAACGACTTCATTTACCAAACCGGAGGGAGTACTCCCTCCGGGATGGAGTCATTAAGATAGATGCACGGTCTCCAAAGTACAACTTTAACTTCTTATTTTTATAAAAATATTTTTTATAAACTAACATATGTATACTTTTATGAAAGTATTTTGCAAGACAAATCTAGTAATGTAGTTTCACATTTTCAAACTCAATGACTCGAATCTTGTCCAAAACATTTCATTTACCAAACCGGGCGGAGTATTTACTACAAATTACATTTGGTGGTAAACAAGATGATGATGATTGCACACCAAAAATGGCATAGGATGTAAAGACCAATCACATGGCGGACCTAGGGGAGCGAGGGACACAACTCTCGCTCAATTTGCTGTAGTAACTAGTTCACCATGCACTCAAACTTCATCGTAGTTCTGCCCCTTGAGAGCAAGTATTAGGTCAGTCTCAATGGGGGGTCATCAACATTAAATGGGCCGCCACATAGACTATTTTGATGACATGGCAGCGAGTTAATGAAGAAAGAGAAGATGTCAGGGTCATCAAGATGACCCAGGGTCGACACAGAGACCGATGCCGACGACCCTCCACTGAGACACCTTCGTTCACCTTCAGGATCTCCGGTGCGTCAATCCTCCGCTCTCGCTCGGCAGTCTCCCTCACGCGCGAAAATCTTCCCCGCGCGCGTCGATCTCCCGCCTCCCCTCCCCAATTTCTGTAGCGCTCATATATGGAAGCCACTGCAAATTTTGATTCTTTTCCCTTCCAATCTCAACTCCTTCCCATTCCAATCTGCGCCAGCATCACCAAAGTGCTCTGATGGCGAGCAAAGGCAGCAGGAAGCGGCGCAGTACAACTCCGACGATCAACGAAGCTTCCCCATCGCCACCGGCGCCATCGTCTGCGCCACCACCTCGTCCTCCGCAAGCTGCTGCTGCACCCCATCGTTGGTCACCACAAGGTGGTGCCGCGCCCCATCCCCGGCCAACGCAAGCCGTTGTCGTGCATCCACGGCCACCGCAAGGTCCCGTGCTCCCAATATATGGAGCGAGGGGATTGATGGTGGTCAATCCGAGTCAAACAAATCCATGGTAAGTTTGGATATGTTCAGCAATGTCCACGATGAGGTATCAGTTTCGATGGCTCTGAATTTCTCATTCCAGCAGGCAGCAGCTTAGCCGTCTGTGCTTTTATCTCCTTTTGTTCTGAATGTATCTTTTACTGAATAAACTAGTGGTCGAGAGATGTATGGTCTGATAATGTTTTCTCAACAATATCTTATCTTATTGAAGGGAGAGAGTTATATATGGTCACAAAAGAATGTTATCATTTTTGGGTTGGAAATGGAGATAATTTTTAACTAGAGCAGTTAGTGAATGCTGAAGGTACCTGAACAAAAGTGCTTCCAAAAGGCTACAGTTCCTTCTTACCTAGGCAATCTACCCTCATTTTTAAAATATGCTATTATTAATTGAATTCTTCATGGGTTGTTTATTGAAGTTAGATCTTTTAAGATTTGCAAAATGGGTTGACAACACATTTCTAACAAAGACATTTGCAGAATACGTTAAATATGAAATATCAATCTCACCTCATAAGTAGCTGTTGTCTATCCTCTGACTGTACCAACCTGAATATGTTCATGTGTAAGCAGGGATCTAGAATGAAGTACACAATTCAGAACACAACAACATTCCCTAATTGTTGTATTTCATTTTGCCTCCAGGAATTGTTTACATCATTGCTTTGAGGGATTATTTTAGATTGTTTTCATAAATACTTGTTCTCTATCTGCTCACAAATTGTTTATGTAAACTGTAGGGGTGGTTATTTGAATATGTTACAGCAACCTCATTTGCCACCACTGCGACCATTTGGTGAAAATTCCCATTTTGTTGGGGTTGGAAATAGCATGAACCCTCCATCCCCAGCAACTACACCACCAGGAAGGGTCACCATTGACATTGATGTCGATGATGGTGTTGACGTAAGGGGTGTGAAGAAAAGATTTTGGGTACACGACGAGGAAGTGAAATTGGTAATCACGTTACACAACTCATGTGTGTTTCATGATATACATTACACAACTTATGTTCTTATGCTGATCAGTGATTTCATATATGCAGGCCAGTGCTTGGCTAAACACTTCTAAAGATCCTATTCATGGTAATGACAAGAAAAGTGATTCATTTTGGGGTCAAATAACTGAGAAATTTAACAAGGACACCCCACCAGATCGTATTAGGGATTCTAACCAACTAAAGTGCCATTGGAAACGCCTGAGCACAATTATTAATGAGTTCAATGGATATTGGGCTTCAATATGTAAGATGAACAAGAGTGGCTACTCAGACGACCAACTGGTGGATGAAGCACAAAAAATGTTTACCAAGAAGCATGGCAAGCCTTTTGCACATGAGCACTGGTGGAGGATTCTAAAGAACGAACCTAAATGGTGTACTCATGCTGCTCAATCAGACAAAGATAAAGGCAAGCCTCCAGGAATTGATGACAAGTGTGAACCACATCCTATTGGGAGAGAAGCAGCCAAGGCAGAGCGCAGCAAAGGGAAGCGAAAGGCTGACCAACTTATGGATGGTATTATCAATCTTGGAGATAGCATAAATAAAATAGCTGAAGTTGCAGAAGAGCGCAAGAAGGAGCGAGAAAAAGCTACAGAGGCACAATTTGAGATCACAAAAATGAACCTGAAGGTTGTGGAGGGGCAGAAGGAAGTAAAGTTCTTAGAACTGTACAATTCTCTAGTGAAACAAGACACAAGTAATATGACTGATGACGAGAAGGGTACCCGTGTGAAGACATTGAAATGGTTGCAGAATAAGCTAATGCCTACTGATGAGGAAGCATGAGGTATACAGATTGGGCTGTTGGCATGAAGTGTAAATAATAATTTCTAAAATATAAATAATACTTTCTGAACCATGAAGTATAAATAATTCTTTCTGAATTTTACAGGTGTTGGGCTGCTGGCAGGTGCAAGAACCATTGAAGTGGAGAAACTTGAAGCAGCATGTGAAACTGATCCATTTTGACATGTGAAACGTTTTAGTAATGTGAACAAGTCTGTAGTGTGAAACTGATCCATTTTGCCATGTGAAACTGATCCATGCTGGACAAAATCTATATAAATGTTTCACTGTTGCCATTTCTCTCGTCATCTATTTTTCTATTGTACTTTTCTTCCTTGCGTCTGGTGTTCCTCTGCGCAAGACCTGCAGGTACATCCCATCTCAATTTCCTATTTCTCTGACTCCTGTTGATGTGCGCATCTCTGGTTCCCTGTTTTTGTGCTTATCTGTGCCTCTTGTTTATCTCAGTTTCTTGTAGAATTGCTACTGTACTTGACACTATGGCCACTGAACAAAACAACGATAATGATATTATCTTGGCTGATCCAACTACTCTGTACTCACTAGATGATGTCAATGTTGTCGATGATGTCCTAGATGATATTATCAGTGAAGCTACAGTTATCTTGAATAATACTGTTGAAACTGTTAGAGAAGAGGCATCTGATCATCGGCTTCGCCCGAGAAGATATATTAAAAGGCCACGAGAGGAGTACAATCAGCATCTAGTGAATGATTATTTTTCGGAGAATCCTCTCTATCCACTTGATGTTTTTCGCCGCAGATTTCGTATGTCTAGACCACTATTCTTACGAATTGTCGAAGAACTAGGCAAGTGGTCTGATTACTTCACTGCAAGGGTGGATGCCACTGGTCGACAAGGGCTCACACCACTACAAAAGTGTACAGCGGCTATTCGCCAATTAGCTTATGGTAGTGAGGCTGATCATCTAGATGATTCACTGAAAATTGGTGAAACGACAGCAATGGAGGCAATGAAAAAATTTGTAGAGGGCATTATACATGTATTTGGTGGACGATATTTGAGACGCCCCACCACGGAAGATGTGGAGCGATTGCTTAAAATTGGTGAGAAACGAGGTTTTCTTGGTTTGTTTGGTAGTATTGACTGCATGCATTGGCCATGGGAAAGATGTCCGTATGAATGATAGGGCATGTTTACTAGGGGTGATCAGAAAGTCCCGACGTTAATTCTTGAGGCTGTGGCATCACATGACCTTTGGATATGGCATGCTTTTTTTGGAGTGGCAGGTTCTAATAATGATACTAATGTCCTCAGCCAATCTACTTTATTTATCGAAGAATTAAAGGGTCAAGCTCCTAGAGTGCAATACATGGTCAATGGGAGACAATACAACACCGGTTACTATCTTGCAGATGGGGGATATCCGAATTGGGCTGTATTTGTGAAGACAATATCCCTTCCTATCTCCAACAAGCATAAGTTATATGCACAAGAACAAGAAGGGGCAAGAAAGGATATTGAACGAGCCTTTGGAGTATTGCGTCGTCGATGGACTGTTCTAAAACGACCAGCTCGCCTATATGATCGTGGTCAAATGGAAAATGTAGTGCTAGCTTGCATTATACTTCATAATATGATAGTTGAAGATGAAAAAAATTTAGAAGACATCGAAGAGGAACTTGATCTAAATCAAGCTCCAAGTGTCGTGAGTGTCGAACCACCTGAATTCGCCGATGGAGATTATGTTCCATTTGAAAGGGTGCTAGACAAATATGAAGACCTTCGAGATCAATCGGCTCATATGCAACTCAAGGAAGATTTGGTGGAGCATATTTGGAAGAAGAACGGATGTCGTCTTACTAGGCCTACTACGATTTGATACTATATGTAATCATTTTTATATATGCACACTTTATTATCATACGAATATTTATGAAATGCAACCTTATCTTATTTATCAAAAGGCTACATAGTTTCATGCCACATTTGATCACAACATATGCAATATTTAAATGCTGCATTCTATCTATGAAACTGTGCCCATGACCCTGTGCATTGAGAGTGACAGGGTCATCATACTGAAAAGCTGATGTGGCAGACTTGATAACTGTGCACATGACCCTACCACTGAGACTGGCCTTATAGTTGCGCCCGTAGGCTGTCTGAACGAATGCCACATCACTTAACTGGAGAGAGAAAATGGAGCGCTAATTGATGGGACCATGCCTTCATTTAATGTTCTTCGATGCTGGGAGCCAATGAAATTCTCAGCCTGTTCGTTTGGCTGGTGGCTGATGGCTGGTGCTTATTTGTTCTGAGAGAAAAGTACTGCTGGTTGGTTGTTGGTGGCTGATTTGTTCTGAGAGAAAAATACTGTTGGCTGGTTGCTGATAAGCCGAGCGAACAGGGCATCTAATGAGCCGCGGCGTGCCCGCTTCAATCGGCGACTGGCGAATCGCCCGTGTCCTTCTCTCTCCTAAATTCTATCTCCTACGGCTTGACGTGTGCAACTTTCAGCCTGCCTAGTTGACTTTATAATACTTGCTCTGATGGCAATTCCTACCAGAGATATCGATTTATTGGTCTGAGTGACTTTATACTTATATACGTCTCTTTTTTAAGAGGAAACAAAATTCTGGTTCATGATCAAATGGATGAATTTGGTTATGTTTGACTAATCTCGAAGTGCTGACGGTAAACATGGAGAAATGAGTGCTTAATTACAATTATGTATGGTACATTGGATAATTTTAATTTGATATGGAGGACTCTGGATATTTTTTATACGGAGTACGTAGTATGTTCAGACCAGGGGTCAGATCGGACAAAATAGGATAATTAAGTGTCCATTTCGTGGGAAAAACTAAGAGAAAAATAATTTTGTGCGCTAACCCCCCACCCACCCCAACACTAGCCGCCAGCGGTTGGTTGGTGTGATTGTGTGAATGCGGTCCCGCCGTCCGCCGCTGCAGCCACATGCCTCCCACACGATTGGGCCTTCAAAAATGGGCCTTGGATCCGTCCAGTGGGCTGGGCAATACTCTCATGGGCCCACTCCCTCCGGGGCCAGCGGGTGAGTTACACGGACTGAGGCCGACCTCCTTCCTCAAACCGACGCAGCGGGTCGAAAAGAGCGCACCAACAAAACCTAAGGCGGCGGGGGCGACTGGGGAGAGAGAACCCACCACGGTCAGGCGGCGCGGACCCAAGCGAAGTAGCCCCCCCTACTCCGTACCCGGACCGCGTCCTCCGATGGCGGCGACTCCAGCCACGGCTTCCGCGCCGTCCCGGTGCCTCACTGGCGCCCAGCCGCGCTGCGCCGCCCTCCGCAGCCCCAGCTCGCTCGCCGTCGCGGCGCCTCCGGCGGGACTCCGGCCGTGCGGGAGCCGCGCCCTCTCCGTCCGTGCTAAGGTGAGCGTGAGGCCATGTTATCGCTTCCGCAGCTTCAACCGCTGCGGTTCTAAATGCCGTTGATTTGGTTCGGCGTGTTCGGTGCTTGCCGTAAAACCTGTCCGTGGTCCCGTCATCCCAATCCCATGGAAACGTGGGATTCTGAATCGGTTATGTGTTCGTCCGCTACGGACTTGAGTTGACTTGTGTTCTCCTTCCACGCCAGGTTGCTAGTGGCGTGAAGAGTGCCAGCGTGGTGGATGATGGAGGTTAGTTGTCTTTTGCTCGCCGATTCAGATAGCGTGTGTTGTGCCCGTCGTGTACGATTCTGCATAAAGTATTACTATCCATCAATTGTGTAACGGCCCAATTAGTGGGCTTCCGTGTTTTTTCTGTAATTCCGCCGCTGCTTATGAATCCTCTGCGCAGTGGAAAGGCCGTGGAAGCTGAGTGATGCTCGCCTTGTTCTGGAAGATGGTTCTGTGTGGAATGCCAAGTCTTTTGGCGCTTCAGGAACACAAGTTGGTGAAGTTGTTTTCAACACATCATTGACAGGGTAAATCCTCTAGGACTCGCTTTTACTTTTATCTAAGTGGTGGCAGGTTTTGCATGTCCTAGTTGATTACTGCTTGTTTTCTCAGCCAAGTTGCACAGTTTACACAGGCAAACCTCATGCTGGAAGTTAAGTAGTAGATATTATTTGATGGGGCTGCTGGCAGTTACTACCTACCAAAACTAACTTATCTCATATAGCCATAGAGATGCACGTGTATTGCGCACATGTTGCAGCCTAGTCACTGTTACATGGAAGAAATGAGCTAAAATCTTGTAAAAAAAATGTTCCATCCTCTTTTCAATCCATTTTGTTTAAAATTTCAGTTCTACAGTATTAAGATTTACACCAAAGTTTTGTGCAGCATAACAATTAGAGATGAATTGCCGGATCCTGGTATTCCTTACATTAAACAAAGTGTCTTTTTGTGGCCAAATAATTTGGGGAATGGTAATTTTGTTCACTGCATTTGGTAGAGCTACTCAGAGGATGATAAGTTCTTTTTAAAAAAATACACAAATTGTGATTTTGGCTAGGCTTATTTGTCTGGGTGGTTGACCCAGGGATTCTAATAATCTGGCATTAAGATTTCAGAGTGCTACCTCAATAAATTTCTTTGTAATTCACTCAAGAGTTCTCATTTTTACTTTGTGACTGCTGCAAGATTATCTTGCCACATGAGTGATGGTTTATTTTAAATTCATGCATGACCCAGCAGCCTTGGTTATCTTGGTGATGCGAGCACCATTTATGTTTGACTAAGAATCGTTCTTTGTGTCATATTCATGGTTGCAGCTATCAGGAGATTTTGACTGACCCGAGCTATGCTGGACAGTTTGTCCTGATGACCAATCCCCATATTGGAAACACCGGTGTTAATCCTGGTGTGTAGTACTTCCTTAAAAGATGTAAGATATCCAACAATTAAGCATGAAATAACTTGTATTGCTTTTGCAGATGATGAAGAATCGAGCCGATGTTTCCTTGGTGGCTTAATCATAAGAAATCTAAGCATATGGTAAATTTTTCTGTTTTACTATACGTTCAACTCTTGAGAGAACTTCCCTCCGTTTCTTGTTGTTAAACTGTTGATTTCTTTTGTAGTACTTCCAACTGGCGATGCAAAGAAACACTTGAAGAGTATTTGATTAAGAGGAACATTATGGGAATATGTAAGTAATAGAAGCTCATGACTTCTCTCTCTAGTCCACATGCGCACACAAAAAGTAAAATAAAATAGATCTCTAACTTTCTCTTGGATTGCTCTTTTTTCAGATGACGTGGATACACGTGCCATAACACGGAGATTAAGAGAAGATGGTAGTCTTATTGGCGTCTTGAGTACTGATCAGTCTCTGACAGACAATGAGCTATTGGAAATGGCCCAGAAGTGGAAAATTGTTGGTATGTTAATATTTCTTTAAGCAGTGATGTCCTTCAAAAGAACTAACCTGCCTCTTTTTTAATCCTCCGTATTTGATTGTCTATATGATTCTAAAAATTTCAACATACTTCATTATCAATCTCCAGTGATAAACCTGATCCTAAATGTCTGTATAATTATTAGCTTGTATTTGTATATAACATAGTGCTCTTTCCCAACATAATATAGTATGAACTAGCTTAATATGTATCGAGATATCGATGGGTAAGATGCATTGCTTTGCCAGGTAATATCTTTTTTAGGACCTTTGCTAGATAATATCTGTTGACCTTTGCCGGAACCGAGTACCATCGACTATCATCGATGAATTCATCACTTCAAACATCTCAGTGCATGTTTCAGGAGTTGGAAAAGAACAAGGGAGCAACTAAAAAAATGATTGAAGTTCTAATTTTGGTTGAATCTAGTGGAGCAACTTAGATTTGTTTGTCTCAATGGAGTGACTTAGTTCATCTTGGCATTGTTTTGTTGTACATGGGAATGGTAGTTATTCAGTTCTTCTGGTAAATTGTTTTGTTATATTGCTGCAAATGACCTCTGAATGATGTTTATGCTGTTGCCTCTTGGTTGTAATGGAAGTACCTTTTGTGTTAAAATTATGCAGGAGTTGATTTGATTAGTGGTGTCACATGCGATGCTCCTTATGAATGGTCAGACAGAACCGATTCAGAATGGGAGTTCAAGAAAAATCAGTCGAGTGAAACTTTTCATGTCAGTATTGGCGTCCTCCCTGGCTCCCTCCCTCCCTGTACTATCAAAATATATCTTGGAACTGACGTTGGCTTGCTTTTCTTTTATAGGTGGTTGCTTATGATTTTGGAATCAAGCATAATATTATGAGACGCTTGACATCATATGGATGCAAGATAACTGTTGTTCCAGCGAATTGGCCTGCTTCAGAGGTACTTAAGTTGAAGCCTGATGGTGTTCTTTTTAGCAATGGTCCAGGAGATCCAGCTGCAGTTCCCTATGCTGTGAAGACAGTACAAGAAATAATTGGGAAGGTTCCTGTGTTTGGCATCTGTATGGGCCACCAATTGATTGGGCAGGCTCTTGGTGGGAAGACATTCAAAATGAAGTTTGGTCATCATGGGGGTAATCACCCTGTTTGTGATCTCCGAAGTGGACGTGTAGACATAAGTGCACAGGTTTGTTCCGACATCTTTTTTTTTCCTGCCTGATATGAACCATATCTGTTCAAAATCATCCATTTGTGTTTGACTGATACAGTATTGATCTTCTCACTTAGTTTCCTGTTGTATGGCCTGCCTATTTGTTGAGGTGCTGCACTTCTTTCACGCTTTCCTTCAGTAAATTTGAATTGCCCAGACTCTTCCATACAAAATTGTAAATTTCTCTTGTTGTGTCCACTTATCCAGTCTAGCCTGCTAGATAGAAATGTTGAATATTACAAATCAGTTGTGATATAAAATTGATGTTGATCAAAGTGACTGGGCTGCCCCACCAAAAAAATACTCCTAATAGAATGGTAGCATCCGTGCCCGTGCTGTTACTTTTCTTTAATGTGCATCTGTGAGAGTCTGAAATGATTATATCCCTTTTACTTGTGATGCTTCCTAGCTGTCTACATGCTCTGCATTGTCCTAAACCACAATTTGTTCCCCTGCAGAACCATAATTACGCAGTTGACCCAGAATCACTCCCAGAGGGAGCAAAAGTAACTCACATCAATCTCAACGATAATAGCTGTGCTGGCCTTCAGTACCCCAAGATGAAGCTTATGTCTCTCCAGTACCATCCCGAGTCTTCACCAGGGCCACATGACTCCGACACAGGTACATCTCTCTTTTAGTACTAGCCTCTTCTACGTGTACTACATGTTGTGGAGTTTACTGATATCCTAGTGTGACTGAGCTGACGTTATTATCCATCTTTTGTGCTTTACAGCCTTCAGTGAATTTATAGAGCTCATGAAGAGCAACAGATTGTGAGGAGTGGAGGGTACATGAGAAGATCAATAATTATATCGGTGCTCCCTTGCACCAAGCTCAAAAGAAGAATTTGTTGTACCTGTAGTGTCTGTCTTTCAGATGTTCTTGTGCTTGAATATTTTTTGGGGGGTCGAAAGGACTTGAGAATAAGATGATCTGCACTCTGCACCACGAAATCGTCTGCTTGAATTTTCTGTTACTGCAGCAAGATGCTTCATATTATCAAAACTGTACGGAAGCGGAGCGCTAATGCCCCGCGAATTTTCTTGCCGGCAAGTAAAGGTGGTGATGACGAGCACCAGTCGGGATAAAGAACGGACATCGAGTAACAGAGGCTGGTCAAGGGATACTTTTGTTGTTCCAGGCTAATCAGATATGCGCAACGTTGCTGTCAACTTTTAAAATGTATGATGGAAAACCATCCGGCTTTTCGTGAGTGGCGCGAAGATCTTTCAGCGAGCGTGCGTGCGCTGATGATGCAAAACTTTCTCGTTTATCCGGAACGCACTTTTGGGTGCTCTATGTGACCAGATTGACGGCTCTACGAGGAGAAAACTGGTTGGGAATTATGATTCTTTTTTATCTGTTGGATAGGTGGTTGGCTGGCTGGGTTTGCCAGATTCGTTTGAGTTGGGTTGGGACGTCTCGGCTAAAAGTTTGGTAATGCTCTGTTTTCGGCAATTTGTGGAGGTCACACGACTCGGGGAATTTAGCTGCGTGTCTCTTCCCGCAGTTTGCTGCCTGTCCCTTTCCTCATTGCACGGTGTTTGGTTATAGGTTGTGTGAGCTCCATCACTCTCTAAGAAAAGAGCGCGCGAGAGAGAATCCGCCTTGCAGGTTTTCCGATCGTTCTTCGAATGAAAGCAAAAAAATAAGGTAAAAAAGAAAATTAATGAATGAAGAAAATTCACAATCGGGAATGCACTTTTGGTTTTGCGATGCGTCGAACTGGGGGGCGCACACCCCTTGATTTTTGGACTTGACTCCAAATAAATCATAACTCGATTTTATTTTCCGCTTTAATTTTACAATTGCTATGTATATAAATCCGGTATCAGCCTTTGGGCTTTAGCCACGTCCTTACCGGCCCTACCTAGGTCGGCACTAACCTCGAAGCATCCTCTGCCCACACCGTCGTGCTCATATTCGGCCGTGCCAGCGCCGCCGATCGAACTCGTCCAAGCACCGACCCAAGCACGGGTAGCCGCCACGCCACCCAGAGAGTCAGAGACACTACTCTCTGCAGCTCGCGGTCGCGGCCGCCGTTGTCCTCGCTTCCCTGTCCAATCCCCGGCCGCCGGTTTCGGACTAGCGTGGAGCGGGGATCCATTCGGGCCTGGGAATTGTGATTGATTTCTCTTGTGGGTGAGTGAAATCCTAACTTTCTTGGATTGAGCGGGTGTTGTTCTTGGGGATCGTTTTAACTGCAGGCGAGCAAACAATTTCGAATCTCTTCCGGTTACTCGCGGGGTTCCTTGGTGCTTGTTTAATTTACCATGCACGGTCCTGGTTTGGTTCATTCAGGCGCTTTCTTCAGCGCGGGTTGGATCGATCTCAGTTGAGTCCGTGGATTTTAAGCCGCGTGCGCAGTTAATTTTCCATAAAGTTTGGGGGTTCAACCAAATTGCCCGCCGTTTTCTTACAACGTCTTATCAAGATTGTTGATAACCAATGTTCTTCATTGGAGCCCAATTAATGTTCTTCACTGAATAGGCGACCGTTCTCCCTGCATTGTAGAATTTGCGCTAAAAGTAAAGTGCAAGTACAAAGTAAGGTACAAAGTTGTACAAACAAAAACAGTGAAAGAAACACGGAAAAGGGGGCTTGGGAGTAGGAGGTACAATGTCTGAGGTCCTGAAAACAGTTTTGTTTCAGCAATTTTTTAGTCTCTGAAGCCAATGAATCTATGTTTTGAGTCTCTTAGGTAACCCTGAATTTCTACAGCTCTATTATATCTTTAATATTCCTTCATACCTGATCTGCAGGCTACAATTGTATTTTGAAGACAACATTTGGATGGAGCAGCATGATTCCTTGGCTGACTCGCCAAGGAGGCGGCATAACCTTCTACGAGACAAGGTCCAACTGGTGAAAAGGAAGGACTCGAACCGCTATGAGATTGTCCGCTTTCACGATCCATTGTCTTTTGAGAAAGGCTTCTTTGTTGTAATACGCGCTTGCCAGCTTCTGGTACAGCACAATGAAGGGATAATATTTGTGGGTGTTGCTGGTCCCTCCGGTGCTGGGAAGACAGTGTTTACTGAGAAGGTGGTCAATTTCATGCCTGATGTTGCTGTGATATCAATGGACAACTACAATGACGCTACTCGCATAGTTGATGGCAATTTTGATGGTAGTCCACCAAGCACTTTACATCTTGTCATATTGTTTATTAATATGTATGCCACTTCCTTCACACCAACAAAATTTCTGAAAAAACTAATAAAAGATAGTTAATGTCACCTATATCAGAGCAGTGTCTATACATCTGGTCACTTTGAAACTGCAATAATGTGATAAATATTATCTTATATGCTTTATGACACAATGCTAGTATGAGATCATTACAAGCTGCATTTTCTAAGGTGGTAAGTTTTCCAACCACAGAAACTGATATGTTCGCATCTTCAAACTTGCTCAGATCCACGTCTAACAGACTATGACACACTGTTGGAAAACATTCATGACCTCAAGGAAGGACGGTCAGTTCAGGTTCCAATATACGATTTCAAGTCAAGCTGCCGAACTGGGTATAGGTAAATAATCACTGCCATATTTCAGTATTAGAAGCTCAGGTCTATATTTTTGTCATCTATTTCTAATATTATCATTTTCTTATGTGCAACAGGACAGTTGACGCCCCTAGCTCCCGGATTGTTATTATTGAAGGTATATATGCATTGAGTGAGAAGTTACGGCCTTTTATGGACTTGCGTGTTTCTGTCACTGGTGGTGTCCATTTTGACCTGGTGAAGAGGGTTTTAAGGGACATACAGCGAGCTGGTCAGGAGCCCGAAGAAATAATTCATCAAATCTCAGAAACGGTAGGTTGAATTTTCCAAGTTGGCCATACTATCATGAACAGTCTTATGGTTTATGTTAACATGTGAATAACCTCGTACTGCAATTGGTGTGGTTTAATGAAAGATGACATCTCCAGGTTTATCCAATGTACAAGGCTTTCATTGAACCAGATTTGGAGACTGCACATATTAAAATCATCAACAAGTTCAATCCATTCTCAGGGTTCCAAAATCCCATGTACATTCTAAAGGTATCCATTAATAACATCTTGTTTCTTTTCTTATTATTTGTCATCATGTTCTACCAATCTTGGTTCTCGTCTGGTCACGAGACAGCTTGAACAACTAATAGAAAGTCACAATACACAAACGACATAATTTCAACAACATTTTTTATGATTTACCGAAATTGTTGTCTATACTTGCAGTCACCAAGGTCTCTAACACCTGAAAAAATCAAGGCTGTGCTTGGTGATGATCATACAGAAAGCAACGAAGAAACTTATGATATATATCTACTTCCACCTGGTGAAGATCCAGAAGCATGCCAATCTTATTTGAGAATGCGGAATAGGGAAGGGAAATATAATCTAATGTTTGAGGTATATCAGTTTTACGTTTTTCCTCTCTTATCCATAAAATTTGAGTTTCATGTTTTTTTTTTGTTTTCTGGCATTTCAGTTTATATTTAGTGGCTGCATTATTTTTGAAGGATATTGTTGGTTGTTCATGTTCTAATGCTAGTATTGTAAGGTTCTTTGGATTAAGACAATTCTTTAGCTTCTGTGTAATTTGTTCCATACACATATGTACTAGGACTACTGAACTGAACACATTTTGTCAGTCTTCTATGTAGCTGGCTTTGATCTACCCTCTTTGGCTTTTTTCACATGTATTCGTTCCTGGATTCCTGTCATTAAGTGCGATAAACAAACCTTTGTTGTCAGTGCTGGTTTTCACTTGCTCCCTTACATTCTTTTTGTACTTGAAGGAATGGGTGACCGACAATCCTTTTATTATATCACCAAGGATCACTTTTGAAGTCAGTGTACGTCTTCTTGGTGGTTTGATGGCATTGGGATATACTATTGCAGCTATACTGAAGAGAAGCAGTCGTGTTTTTTCTGATGGCAAGGCAACTGTTAAAATTGACTGGCTGGAGCAACTTAACCGGCAGTATATACAAGTGAGCGTAATCTGCCATTTGGTTGCTTTAGTTTCTCTCAGTGGTGTTTGTTCACATCTCAAGTTCTTAAGTACTCTCTAATTTTTTACCTTTTGTATCTCAGCAACTGTTTAACAACCTCTGCTTTCTTTTTTTAGGTGCAAGGAAGGGACCGGCTTTATGTTAAATTTGTAGCAGAGCAGTTAGGTTTGGATGGTTCTTATATACCGCGCACATATATTGAACAAATTCAGCTGGAGAAGTTGATAAATGATGTTATGGTGTGAATTTGATTAGTTATGCATTTACACAGCATATTTGCATTACTTCTAGTTGATAAATGATGTTGGGGCTGACTGCTATGCAGGCATTACCAGAGGATTTGAAAACAAAACTCAGCATTGATGATGAGCTTGTCTCAAGTCCAAAGGAAGCCTTTTCCCGTGTTTCTGCAGATAGAAGAAACAAACTTATGAAGAGGTATCTTAATAACATACTTGTTTCCATTTTGAACGGTTGCTCCTGTAAAGTTAAATTATTAACTTTGGAACCTGAATAAAGTTCGCTTATTTTTTCTTGTTGTTATTGTCCAGTGGTCTATCTCATTCATATTCAACGCATGGAGACAAAAATATAGTGAAATTGAGTAAACTGACAGATAGCAACAGGAGGTTTGGTGGGGGACGAGCCCCAGAACCTCCTGCCATCAACCAGGTGAGTTTTGTAAAGAGATATGTAACTAAACTTGGTAGTCCAAAAGCCTGTATTTGACATATGGAACACTGATATGAAAATGTTTTTGGTTGCACTTGTATCATAGGGTGCAATCACCCAGCTTTCTGAGCAGATATCAACATTGAATGAAAGGATGGACGAGTTTACCTCTCGAGTTGAAGAACTTAATTCGAAGCTTACAGTAAAGAAACATTTACCCAGTCAGCAAAATTTGGCTCTTCCAAACGATGCTACATGTAATGGTTCCACACCTACGAATCTCTTTGTTTCTCAGTTAGGCAATGGTACTCTGATACCTCACTCTTCATCGTCAAATCAACTTGCAAAGGATTCCCCGATGATAGAAGAGGTTTCCCTCCCCACCCCATCTTTTTTTTTGAAGAAAAACCTCCCTCTATTTTTCATATCTGTTTGAATTAAATGTATTAGTACTGTTAACATTGTTTAATACCAGTTTATTTAATAGCTCAAGAATTTAAGGGAACTTTTGAGACCTCAGAGACGGGCCATAACAATTTGATAAAAGTAGCAATGATCAGGGGTTGTCATGGATTTCCATGTCCTCAACTTAGACATGTGGGTCACAAATTCGATCATGTTTGAGTTTATCTAGTCCAAAACAAATAAAAATAAAATCAAGTAATTCAGCTCCATTTCTAGTACAAACAAGTGTTGCAAAATAGTTAGCATCTTAGCGATATCTATGAAATAATATCAAATCATATTTAGATTGGAAAAACCACATACTGAGTGTGAATAATCCTAATTGCATGATTTCATAAGTTAGTTTGATGTACTATTAGTTTTCTTGCACAAGTTGACAAAGTTGAAGGAACCAAACATCACATGGTTTCGACAAGATGTGCTATTAGTATTCATGCACAAACTGACAAAATTGAAATAACCAAATGTCAACACCCAAAAAAAATAAGAACCAATGTCACACGGATGACGTATAAGTTTTGGCCTAAGTCGAACATTTTTTACTCTGACCAGATTATAGATAATTGCATTATCAAGATTTATTTGTTGAAACCAATTCGACGTTATGGATGTTGCTGTATTTTCAATAAATTTGGTCAGCGTTAGAGAAATTTGACTTCTTACATTTTTGAACGGAACCATGGCACTGTTTGGATGGTAGGGGTAAATATTTACCCCAAGGAAAATGATTTGCCCCTCCCATTTGCCCCTACTAATATTTGCCCCTTGGGGTGTTTGGATGGAGTGGTAAATGTGGATGTGGATGAGAGAGGGAGAGCGGGACCCACCACAAATTTGCTCCAATTTGCTACCTTTTAGGGGTAAATGGAATTAGGGGGCAAAACATTTGCCCCACCACATTTGCCCCACATGTTTGGCACCTTAGGGGTAAATTAGGGGTAAATTTGCCCCATTTACCCCATTTACCCCACCATCCAAACAGGCCCCATATAACTAATTGAAGTCAATGTACACCTTCTGCAGTATTCAGCTGAATCGCAGGTGAATCCCATACCTTCTCTTCAGAAAATTAAAAAAAAAATCGGGCATAAAATGTTCCTGTGGCAAAGCTTCTTCATGACAGGACTCTTGAAACTCGATTTGTCTTCTTCATCTTAGATATGTATTGTGCAAAGTTTATGTTGAATGAATATGAAACTCTTGACTATTCTAAATTTTAAAGGTATCATCAAGCTTTTAGGTTATTCAATATGTTGTGAAACTTAATTAGTAAACCTGTTTCCTAGTTCTGCCCATCCTATTCTAACGCATTCTTTTGTACATTTCTTGACTGTTTGATGCTCTGTTTCCTAAGCAGATTATGAACATATCAAGAGGTCAACGCCAAGTTATACATCAGCTCGACAATCTGACTAACCTGCTTCATGAGCATTTGGTATTAACACGGCAAGCAAATGCCGCCAGTAGGAACCGAGTGCTGGATATTGACTCAGTCGTCTGCCCACTTGTCTGTCTGACAGTAGCCAGTATTGGGTACTTCATGTTTAAAGGTCTCAGCCGGGGCTGATCAAAATGAATCACCCCAAACATGCGCTCTGAGGCTCACCATCGGTTGGTGAAGAATGGGAGGAAGCCAACCATCACTACTGATCTGCAATACATACCCCAGAGTTCAGATTCCATACTGATGTTCTCACCTGCAAGCTACAGATAGACAGCCCACAAATGTTTACATCAGGAAGACCTTATCTAACAGCTTACAAAAGTCCCGAGTCATATACCATAATACCATCACAATCAACAAAGCCTTCGTTTTGTGAGGGAAGTACTGGCAAAAAATGGTGTACCAGAGTCATATACTTTTTTCCGTAACAGGTACTGGGAGTTCCCAGTATCAATAAATTTTGAAGATGGTAATAGATTAATAGTCTTCAGATGAAATTATGATAAAATCTTGCGGGAAATCATTCTGTCTCTTGATTTCTGGCTTATCAAAGTTCGCTTGGCACACGTCGCATTTGTATTCAAACAGGACGCTTTCATGAGGCGTCATTGCCTTTCTTCTCGTTCTGAAACGAGCTAGCAAGTAGCAAGCACGCCTGTAACCATTAATCAGTCACAAATTCAGCTCCAAAAACACATAATCCACTACGTGGTGTGTCCTTGTCTTTTAGATGATAAAATCGGTTGCGCTGCTTCACCCGAAATAAAAAAGTAACCCCGAAAAAACGAACGTTTCTCCTACATATAAATGGAAAAAGGGTGCTTCGTCGCGGAAGGGCCCAACGCGAAAGGGTACTTTTGGGCTTCCTGAAAGGCCCACACACTCTGCAATTTGATGATCTCAAAAAAAAAAAGACTCTGAAATTTGCTCCGGCCCCGTCCATTTGTTTCCAAACCCAATGCGTACGCTACCGCAATTATAAATCTGGCATCCGCTGACGTCCGTCCGTCTCCTGGAAGTCAAGTGCCCGCCGCCTCCCTTCCCCTCCTCCGTTCCGCCCCTCTCGCGCGTGAATCCTAGCTAGGGTTGGTTCCCCGCTTCTGGCCGCTGAAGCGATGGACAAGGGCGGCGTCGCGGTAGCCCCGACCCCGGCGGGCTCCTCATCTGCCGCGGGGAAGAAGGCCAAGCGCTTTGAGATCAAGAAGTGGAACGCCGTCTCCCTCTGGGCATGGGGTACGGACGAATCGACACATGTCCTCTCGCCTTCTCGGTTTTCTGAAATTAGTTTTCGCTTGAATTCGTTCGATCTGACTCGATTTCGTCCTCGTTTGCGCTCCCACAGACATCGTGGTGGACAACTGCGCCATCTGCCGCAACCACATCATGGACCTCTGTGAGCACTCCGCTCGGCTTCCCTTCGATTCGTCTGTTTTGGTTTTCTGCTTGTCGATCTGACCTTGCGGTTCCGTCGGATTTCGCGTTTGCGTGTGATGCAGGCATCGAGTGCCAGGCGAACCAGGCGAGCGCCACAAGCGAGGAGTGCACCGTTGCTTGGGGTACGATTCCCATCTGCTTACCCTTTCCCCCCATTATTACCCTAACAAATGCATGGTTTACTTGCTGCTTTTAAGTCGGCTTGCTTTTGTGGTGCGTTTTGACTAATTGCTCTACAGTGATTTGGTGATGGTTGTGGCTTGAAATTAGACGTGCTATATGCGACCTATGGTGGAGTAATGGAAAGAGTATGACTGGCAAAAACTTGTTTGTCACTGATAGTTTTGGTTGCCAACCTATGAAACACTTGAACTTATGTACAATCAGTGTTGGTTTTATTTGACCTAGTGTGTAGCCTTTGACTGTAATATCTGAACATTATTGCTGCCTAGTCCCAAACCTTTTTGTGTCATGGGGTATCGAATGAGTTTACTAACTTGGAGCAACAGGTTCCTGGTTGGAACTTGGACCACTTAATTTTTAGTTGCATAAGAGCATATGTTATTGAGTAGCAGTTGTGATGCGTAGTTTGCCAGTTATAAGTATTCAACATGGATATGCTTTATATGCTTTTAGTTAGTTATATTTTTACCGTGTAAACAAAAAATATTCATAGTGATTTATCTGATCGTCCTTGCACGCCATTCTAGTATAATGACTGAAGCTTTACACTTAAAGAAGGCCAGTTTTGACAAGAATTGGGTTATCTGATGCTGTCTTAATTTTTGAAGTCAACTATATTTTCTGATTGATTAGGAGGTCCTAGGTCATGTTATATCACACATCAGCAATCCAGTTCAAATTTAGGTGCCACGTGTTATCAATTCATACAAATCACTCATAAACTGATGGAATCATTGTCGGCTCATCTGTTATCTTTTGCATGTTGCCTCTTAATTTTGAACAGCTCTAATTTTTGTTAGTCTTTACATTTTGTATCTCTTGTTGATCTTGAAATATAGCATCCATTTTTGATAGATGCATTTTGGATGCTTTGGCTGATCTTATCTAGCAACCTCATACATATTTGTTGGACGTTAAGCATGCACACAATCTTAGACTTAAGAAAACAAGGCCACTCTATGTGACCAAACGTTCTTTTTGTGCGTCTTCCTCAACAGCAAATCTGTGCGGTAGCTGAACTTTTGTGATTATGTGTGCACTGTGATATTTCTCTCCTAAATCTTATCACTTGCTTGTTAATTAAATTCATAGGCTGGTTCTGATCGATACTTTGCATTGTATTTTGATTAGTATATTGAATTCTTCACAGTAGGGTGGAGCTACATATTTGTTAGTTGTGCTTGATGGCCCCATCATCCGATAGGATTGCCCCCGATGAACTTTTGGCCTGGCTTCGCCCCTGCCTAACAGTCACTTAATTTCTAAAAAAATTGATAAATATATTTGTGTTATCAGGAGTTTGCAACCATGCATTCCACTTCCACTGCATCAGTCGTTGGCTCAAGACCCGTCAAGTGTGCCCTCTAGGTCGGTATCCCTGTCAGTGCTCTTTTGATCAATCTGGTATCTAGTCATGCCTGGTCCACCTTGTCTCACCTTGTATGATGTAATTTGACATTGCAGACAACAGCGAGTGGGAGTTCCAGAAGTATGGTCACTAGACTAGATAGTGACGGCTTTGGCATGAAGCTGCTTCGTGTTTCAAGTAGTTTAGCAGTAGCAGTAACTGATGATTCTCAAGAAGGCTATGGATGGTTAATGTTTCTGAAGCTGGAATGTTGGTTTAAACCGTCCTTAAGGCACTGTTCAGTAACTCTTTCCTCCTTTTAAGTGGCATTTGTGGCTATAGCAATGTGTGGTTCTCCGGTTCCCTTTATGTGCTTATGAAATTTGACAAGTTTGCGTTGCACAAGTTCTGAGCTACACAATGAATGGTGCTTGTACTTTAGAAGAGAAATTTGCAGTGAAATTTGACTATTTGACTAGCTGAAGCACTGGGCCTGCTCAAATTTCCTATACCCATTTTGCAGCAATTAAAGCTGATTCTGATGCTGAACCACCTCCAATGCATTTGATTTTGCTATACCACCTCCAATGTCTGTCCAAAAGCAAGTTTTCGCTGGTGATAATTGTTCTATTAGTAAGCCGGATTAAGTGAGATATTGCATTGTTTTATTAGTAATCATCTTGGATGAATAAAAAACAGCCAGCCAAAATGATTAATTGGAATTCCAATTAATCATTGAGGAAATGAAAAAGGGGATTAAGGAAAATAAAAATCCAAGTCTTAAATGAAAGGATGCGGTTGGAATCATAAAGTGTGGTAGAAAGATCTCCATATAGTTTTTTCTACCACACTTTTGATTCTTTCTAAAACGGTTCGGAGAAGGAGAAACAGTAGTCACTACCCGCATTTACAAGGACAATATGTTGGCACTGAACAAGTAAACAATGATAGCATTTGAAACTTTACAACAATCAATTTGAACATATTTCATATTTCTAGACAGGCAAACACCAATATAACTGCCCCATTCGAACAAACCAATTGAATATACCTTAGTAGCATTCCATACTTTTCATCATCAGTCATTTACACCGCCACTGTGTTTCTCTTTGTGACAATGTATGGGTTGGTCTCGAGCAGATTCTCCAGGGACTTAGCCTTCCTGCTTCGTACCCGGCCAGCCTCCTTAAGCAGCTCCCCAAGTCTACGCTTCTCGTCGTCGACATCTGGGTTTGCAGTACCCAGCTTCTCCTCGCGCATTCCAACAACATACTCCAAGATCTCAATGGCCTCATCCAGCCTGGTAAAAAAATGCAAATATTAACTGGTGGTGAAAATGGAACACAAACTGATCAATGTTATCAGGATACAAGAGTGCTAATGGGTGGTATTTCTTCCCTGCGTTAAGTTTTGGAAAGTGATTCAGGAATATAACGTTGTTGCTTCAGGAAATTGATCTAGCCAGCTAACTAGCTAAGTTAGTGCTGACATTAATGATCCAGCCAGTTGTTGTCCAGACTACAAAGCTAACAGTAAGATAGCATTCTTGCTTTAGAATCCTGATCCAGACAGCTAAGTTAGTGTTGACATTTCTGATCCAGACAGATGCTGTACCCTTCTACTCGGACTATAAAGCTAACAGCCCACAAGTCTTACAAAGTAGCATGAAATTTCTACAAATACAACTGGGAGAGAGAAAACAATAGATAAAGGGAAAGTAAGAGGATAAAGTATGTGCAGTGCTTCTTTACAGAACAGACAGCGAAAAGCGACTAAAGATGATGCAAGATGGCCCTACTCCAATTAAATTCATCCAGCTTTATTAGTAATCAATATCCGATCCACTAATTCGA
This sequence comes from Cenchrus americanus, assembly GCA_947561735.1. Taxonomy (NCBI): domain Eukaryota; kingdom Viridiplantae; phylum Streptophyta; class Magnoliopsida; order Poales; family Poaceae; genus Cenchrus; species Cenchrus americanus. Next base: position 20,849,232 of record OX387241.1, on the reverse strand, counting down.
GTAGCAAAAGATGGTAAAGATGCCAATCATGTGCCCAGCTGGAAGAGAAGATGGCTAATACCAAAGAAATCTAACTTACTAGTGTACCTTTACCCTACACTACTATTTCCAGGAAGCACTTAACAGAAAGTGAATCATTATGCAGCCTCACAGACAAATCTCAACAGCTAATTGAGACAACAATTGGAGTGAGGAATAGAGAGCTTACCGGCCCATTGCATCATAAGTTCCAGCAAGATTGCTGTACACTCCTAAAGTATCTGGATGATATGGTCCGTATTCTTGTTCCAGAATAGTTCTGGCTTCCTCAAACAGTTCTGCAGCTTCATTTATCGAGTATCTTTGAACACATGCCAACCCCATCTGGTTCAGGGCAATCCCAAAGAAGGCAGACTTCTTCTCACCACAAGTGCGGAGCTTCGCAATCGCGCTCTTGAAAGAATCGTAGGACTCTCCGTAATTGCCCAGGATATAGTGCAGAACACCCATCTGAGCCTCTATTCCAGCAATTGTGCTCTGTTGGCCTGCCGAATTGTTGTACATTTTTAAGGCCTTCTGAAGTAACTTGAGTGCTTGTTCATGCTCATTCATTGTCTCATATATGGCTGAAACATCAGTTAAACCAGTGGCAATTTCTTCTAGAGAAGTTCCTGGAATAGGTTTCTGGTAAATCTTTAGGGCATTTTCACAGTAAGATTTTGACTCCCTCAGCTTCCCTGTCTTGTTGTACAGATCCGCTAGACGCACCAAAACAGAAGCCACAGTTGCATGGTTCTCTCCTTTGCTGGTCTTGAATACCGTAAGAGCTTTCTGGTAAGCAAACACAGCCTCATCATATCGACCCAAGGAGAGGTAGATATCACCAATGCTGCAATCCACAGAGGCCACCTCTGTCTCCTGACCATTGGCTACCATGGCCATGCTAGCCATCACTAGATGCTCCAGGGCAGCTTCATGGTTGCCCTTGGTGTCACAAATTAGACCCATCAGCCTCCTATCAGCTGTTTCTTCTAGTGAGGCTGGCTCGCCGTGTTCCCTGTGTATGTCAAGAGCCATTTGACACAATCTTTGTGCTTCGTCAAGTTGTAATGCCTGCACGTGGGCTTCAGCTAAGTACCGGCAAGTTTCTCCAACCCTTGGGTCTTGCTCTCCCAGTGTTTGCTTCTGAATTTCAAGCCCAGAAGCATACCATTGCAGTGACAGTGCAGTCTGACCTAGCATGCCGTAGGTGTCCCCTAACTGCATGCAGCCAGAAAACTTTGCAAGAGCATGTTCCTGACCTTCCTCGATTACAGGGATCTCGAGGGATCGCTGCAGCACAGGGACAGCCTCTTCATACTTTCCCAAGTTGCAGTAGATTGCTGCAACAACATGCAAACTCATCACCAAGTTTAAGCTAGGCTTTCCACCAGCACATTTCTCAAATGACTTGGTTGCACGGAGAGCATATTTCAACGCCCGCCGTGGATTTTCTGAGGCAATCAAGTCTCTTGCGTGTTTGAGAAGAAATGGACCAAGGTCTGGGTTATCAAGTCCAGCATCTTCTGTTCCACTCTGTCGATTGGCATTTGATTTCCGCCGACGGCCAACTCGGCTTGCTGGTTTGCTGACCTCGCTCTCGCCATCCTCAGTGGACACCTTTCCATTAGGGCCAACAGAGGCATCGGACTCAAGCTGTGATTTTGAGGCCTTCTTCGATTTCTTGGACGAATTGGAAGACTGTGCCTTGACTGGGGTCCCATTCTCCGCAGGAGGGAGCACGTTGGTAACACTTCCGTTCTCCTCTTCCTCCTCAATCACCTTCATGGCCTCCATCTCCCCGGCAACAAGGTGGCGAAGTTCTGAGTCTATCCTTGATTCCTCCCCATCTGAGCCGAAGCTCTCACGTGATGGGGACCCACCCTCACTTGAGCTCTCCATCTCACACACATTGTTGTAGAGCTGCTCAATTGAGGGCTCCCCAGCACCGGAACCCTCAACATGCATCTCAAGTGCCTCGCTTTGCATTGTTGAAGCTGCCGTCGACTTTGGAGCGGACAAATGCTCGTTGTTTTGAGAGGAATTCACCCCGTTCGGCGCCTCCTCTGTGACAAGCCCATCCACTGTAATTCCAGGCATCTTTGGGGAAAATTATGTCCAAAATGTTCTAACCCGGAAACCAAAGCAGATGGCCTGGAAGAAATGGAACAAAGTTATTAAGGTGGCATGTGAATCATTCAGAATTGAACCCGTACGAACCAAATAACGAATAAGCTTCAACATTAGATAAGCTATATTAATGCCGAACAAGCGGGCAACACAACATCAGATCGGATTTATTTCATACAATGGAACGAAACGCACAAAAGCTACCAACAAAATTGCAACTTTCGGCAGCAGATGCACAAAGCAGTTGGATCTTTTTGCCCAGTATAGGACATGGGTAAAATCGTGGGAAGGGAACAAAATTGCAACTGTTGCAAAAAGATCAAATTTAGTAGGTAAAATCATGGTCAGATCCGAATACAAATACCATATGTTAGGGGGGTTGGATGTTTGATTTCACGCAGCAGAATGGGAATGGAGGGGAATAGGCGGGCCTACCCCTGTCGGATGTTCGTCGCCGGCGAAGCGCTCGTCGCTCGACGTCGACGAACAACGGGCAGCCCTGTCGTCGCCGCTAGGAATGGAAGACCGATGCCGAGAGAGAGAACACAGAAGTCGCGGGAAAGGAACGGTGCTGCCGCACCAGCCGGACTCGAGCTGCAGCTGGGCGAAGGAGCGTGGTGGGTGGCGCACGGACCGACCGCGTGGAGACCGGCGCGCGCTGAGGGGAGCGAAAGGAGGAGATGGGTCGCGGCCTCGCGGGGAGGAAGAATGGAGACGGGAAGGTAGCAGACGGGTCGCGGGAGTAGCAGACGCCGTCACCCTCACGAGTGCCGAACCGCACCGATTTCGTGGGACGGACGGAAGGAGGCCTCGGCGGAGAGGTATTTGAGGCTTTTACCTATATGCCATTAAAAAAAAAGATGGTGCTGACCTATGTGCCACTAAAAAAGTTGCTCGCACCTGTGTGCCATCGTCCTAAACTTCTTTGCCCTCTACGCCATTCCATCCAATTTTCTAAGTAACGGTGTTAAATGTATAGGGGAAATGACCATTTTACCCCTCCAACCATGAGCAACAAACTCACATTTCTTTTACCTATATGCCACCCAATTTTCGTAATCACCACATGACCTCGTATTTTACCCGTATGCCACCCATTTCTCAAAATCACAAGAGCACTATTATCATTTTTTATTTAGGCAAAAAAACACCTAACTTGTACATGTAAATTGATTCTTGACAAAGTAACCAACATAACAAATGCATCACTTTGTTTCAATTCCATCCATCACATAATAATCAACATTACAGATACCCATCATATGTTCAATTTCATCTCATAATATCCAGAAGCATAATATCCAATAGGTTCAGATCCATTCAGCACATAAAAGCAACGGGCTCTGGTCATGACATAGAAACATATTCTGTTCCTAGCATAGGAAAATACTGAAATACAACACTTGTTTTTGATGCATTACATCAGCAAAAGAACATCAATACAGACACACATCACTGCAAAGAAGGCAAAGAAGGGTTGTCTTGTCGCCGCAATTTGAAGCTTCTTTGGTGTAAGTTTCTTCTTAACCGTCATCTTCTTCTTTGGTGTAGACTGAGGCAGCACAACCTCCAATGGCTCTGTGTGAACTCGTCATAAGGCTGTAGAAGTCGATACTTGGATAGCCATAGGGTCATTGGAACAATGGCCAGATCTATATATTAGTTTTATAAAGCATAATCAGCAATATATGACAAAGATTATATTAAAAAAAATTGACAAGCAGTTACCTGCTAGATCTACCAACAGTAGTAAAAGTTGTGGTAGTTGGCCCCTTACTTTTCTTGGCACTTGAAGTAGAAGATGATTTCTTCCCTTTCTTGTGTGTAGTTTTGTCCACTGCCTCATTGTGTGGGAATACCATCTAGGATGGAGCCACTGGTGTATGATGTTTTCTGTACTGCAGCTTGCTGCTTGCTTCTTTTTCTTTGGAGGACCCTTGCATATTTCAAACCATATTTCAAAAAGAGAAAAAATATTAATGGACAGGTACATCACTAAGGATTAGTATCCATCGCTAATTTTCATCTTTTTTTTGATATACCAATTCTCTAGCTAAGGATTAGTATCCATCGCTAATTTGATGTCTGAAGTTCTAAGTGCCAGAATTTACCAGCGTTCATCATAAACAGGCAGCTCGCAGCTGACGCCTCATTTCAACAAAAACAGGTGATGTCCCATCGTGGCTGGACAAGAAAAGAGGGGCAGAAGTCCAATACCAACGGCGGCGGCGTGGCGCCCTCGAAGAGCAGCGCATCGGGCCATCGAGGCGGTCGACGGCGGCAGGGGACTTGCTCCATACGCAGCTGACCCCGCAGCGGCACGTGTAGACCCCGTCGAGCGTGTCGGCGATCCACGTCTAGCCCTTGACGAGTACCCCGACGTGGCGCGTGGCCATCTCCTCGCACACCGGCCCCCGCCCCACGCGCGCCGCCGGGTGATTGCCGCGGAGGCGGAGGCCTCGCGGTGGCGTTGGCGCCGTGCGGCTCCCCGGCGGCGAGCTTGGCGCGGATGCGGGGGCAGCCGACGGCGACGTCCCGAGCGTTGAAGGAGCCGCCCCGCGCCGACCGCCGGAATCGCCGCCCGTAGCCGCCGTCGCCACAGATCGGGAGAGGAGAACAACTCACACGGGTCGGGAGAGAGCACGGCTCGACGGCTCCCAGATTGAAAGTCAACAAGTCAAGGTGGTGGGGTAAAATGGACATTTCGCATGCCCGGTCCCACATGTTAGGGCGTCATAACGGTTGATTTCTAACAGATCGTGGACGGAATGGCACGGAGGGCAAAGAAGTTTAGCTTGATGGCATATAGGTGCGAACAACTTTTTTAATGGCACACGGGTCGGCACCATCTTTTTTAATGGCATACAGGTAAAAGTCTCGAGGTATTTGGGCTGCTGCTCTAAGGTAAGGGAAAAGGTTTTTTTTAGCTCGGGATTTTTTTTACCATCCAACTGCATTAATTTTATTTTGGTCATTGAATTTCAGAACAGAGTATATTTACCATCAACTATAAAAATACAGACTTTTAAAATGGAGTTTGATGGTCATGCGTCCAATCAAGGACAGATGGAGAGAGTACTTCGACAAGCTGTTTAATGGAGAGAATGAGGATCCTACCCTTGAGTTGGATGATTCATTTGATGATACCAACAGACGCTTTGTGAGGAGAATTCAAGAGGCAGAGACCGCAGAGGCCTTGAAGAGGATGACGGGAGGCAAGGCATTGGGACCTGATGGTATCCCCATTGAGGTGTGGAGATGCCTGGGTGCCAGAGCGGTAGTTTGGTTAACTAAGCTTTTTAACCTTATTTTTCGGTCAAACAAGATGCCTAAAGAATGGAGGAGAAGCATATTAGTACCGATCTTCAAGAACAAGGGAGACGTTCAGAGTTGTACGAACTACCGTGGAATTAAGTTGATGAGCCATACGATGAAGCTCTGGGAGAGGGTTATCGAGCATCGCCTAAGAAGAGGGACGAGTGTGACCCAAAATCAGTTTGGGTTCATGCCGGTAGGTCGACCATGGAGGCGATTTTCTTAATACGCCAATTGATGGAGAGATATAGGGAGCGAGAAGAAGGACTTGCACATGGTATTTATTGACCTCGAGAAGGCATACGACAAAGTGCCGAGACACGTCATGTGGTGGGCATCGGACAAGCACAAGGTCCCAACTAAGTATGTTAACCTCATCAAGGATATGTACGGGGATGTGGTGACGTGTGTCCGGACATGCGATGGCGATACTAGTGATTTCCCAATTAAAATAGGACTACATCAAGGGTCGGCGTTGAGCCCTTATCTATTTGCTTTGGTGATGGATGAGGTCACAAGGGACATTCAAGGTGATATCCCCCGGTGTATTCTCTTTGCCGATGATGTGGTGCTAGTTGATGAGAGTAGGGCGGGGGTAAATAGGAAGTTAGAACCGTGGAGGCATACGTTAGAATCGAAAGGGTTTAGACTTAGTAGGACCAAGACCGAGTACATGAGGTGCGACTTTAGCGGTACGACGCGTGAGGAGGGAGACGTCACCCTTGATGGGCAAGTGGTGACCAAGAAGGATACTTTTCGGTATTTAGGTTCGATACTACGAAGGATGGCGACATCGACGAAGATGTTAGGCATAGAATTTCACCGGTTGGTTGAAATGGCGTCGAGCCTCCGGCGTCCTCTCGTGACAAAAGGGTGCCTCGAAGCTAAAAGGTAAGTTTTATAGGACGGTGATTCGACCGGCGATGTTATACGGTGCGGAGTGTTGGCCTACAAAAAGGCGACATGTCCAAAGCAATTGAGTGTGGCGGAGATGCGTATGTTGCGTTGGGTTTGTGGGCACACGAGGAGGGATAGAGTACGGAACGATGATATTCGGGACGGGGGTCGGGGTGGCGCCAATTGAGGAGAAACCGATCCAAAGATCGGTTGAGATGGTTTGGACATGTCCAACGAAGGCCTCCCGAGGCTCGGTGCGTAGTGGGGTCCTAGAGCGGGACGACAATGTGAAGAAAGTTAGAGGTCGACCTAAACTGACCTGGGATGAGTCAGTCAAGAGAGACCTTAGGGAGTGGAATATCTCCAAGGACTTAGCTTTGGATAGGGGCGCTTGGAAACTAGCCATCAACGTTCCTGAGCCATGACTTCTTCTACGTGTCTTTATGTTGGTGGTACCTTTGGGTTTCATATCTAGCCTACCCCGACTTGCTTGGGACAAAAGGCTAAGTTGTTGTTGTTGTTGTTGATGGTCATGCGTCCGTTGAGTTAGATGGTCAAAAATGAATTTTTCTTTACGTCTGAACCAATGCCAAACAAAATTAGAGGCTAGAATGAAGGATGGAGCGAAAAAAAGTCAGGGTACTTTACCGTACAAATCATACAACAAAATTAGTGTTTCGATTTCTGGACTGCTCACCTCTACCCTGCATGCCACCATTCCGATCGCTACAGGAAAAAACTCAAAAGTCAATGTTGAGCGAGACAAACGCTATCCTTCGGGCCCACACCGCGTGTTCGCGTCGCTGACCATCCGCCTCTAGACCATCGCGACTAGTTGGCCATCCGCGGTCTCGCCGCTTGCGCGGCCACCCGCATCTGCGCGACGAGGAGTAGTAGAAAGCCATGTCGACGAGGAGGACGAGGCGGAGATCGCAGAGGGTTGCCGCAACGCCGGCAAGCTCACCGTGCCGAGAAGGAGTCGTCGTGAGCCACTGCAAAGCAGTGAGGATGCGGAGGTGCGACCGCTGAATTTGGACATTGTGGAGGCGGCCTCATAGTCCACCCCCCCCCCCCCCCGCTGGTGGAGAGGAGAGGGGGAAGGTTAGTAGAGAGAGAGAGTCGGTGGAGTAGAGAAGAGGGAGAGATAAACACAATGTTCGTTTGGCTTATCAGTCGCCGGCCAACAGTAGTTTTCTCTCAGAACAAACCAACAACGAGCCAGTAGTATTTTTCTCTTAGAACAAATTAGCACTAGCCATCAGCCAAATGAACAGGCCTACAGTGTGTGGTCCCACATGTTTGGTAACTTGGTATAGAGTGTGATATGGGTGCGGGAGAAGTTGATATATATATACGAGAATTCTCAACGAATATGATAGAGTAATTCTTTAGAGGTGGTGCAGATGCCTTTAACTGTTAGGAGTGGTACTTTGAGAAGGTATTGAACCGTCAAAATAGCGGTTCCACGTGTGGTATCATGGAAAGCATGTCCCCCGCCCATCCCATAAATATGTAGGGTCTTCGTTGTGTCCTCCGCCTACTATCAACCTGTTCGTTTGGCTGGTGGCTGATGGCTGGTGCTGGTTTGTTCTGAGAGAAAAGATCTTTATTGGTCATTCTTGATACTGGTTTGTTGTGAGAGAAAGATCTTGCCACGGTACTGATAAGCCAAACGAACAAGGTGTATATTGTTGCTTTACTACCTCCCGTCTTCCTTCCCTCTCACGCCTTCCACGAGTTGTGGCAGTACAAGCGACTCAGGTCTCATCATTCTTTCTCCCTTCTTCTAGCGAAGCAGGAACAAGCCAAATTGACCTCTAACCACACACTGACACGTCGTCCAAATACACTCGGTTCCAATCACCTAATCACATTCAACCGTCTCAACCTACTCTGTTGGGAAGGATGAGCTCCACATCGTTGAAATTGGCCTTTTCCCGGTCACCTATGCCACCGCCACCCCCGTGCAAGCCGATAGCTGCCGTGTAGCTCCACTGTCTCGACTATCCCCAACGGGGGACGCAAGTTTGCGAGCGCCCGCAAGTTTTCCTCGGTCCGGTCGATTTCAGACCAGGTTCTGCACGTGGTCCCCACCGACTGTCAGTCACCTACACGAAATGTTGTCTGCGCGCATTAAGCGCGCGGTGCTGACGTCACCAGCACGAGATTGGTCGGAATGGCCAACGATGCAAACCAAAGATAACAATTTTGTTTACAAAACAACAAAAATTGAAAGTTTTTGACAAATGTTTTGTGAAGAACTTTTGGCAAAAATGTTCTTCCGAAAAAAATTTAGCAGAAAAATTTTAACAACAAACTTCTAGCAGATTTTTTAAAAAAAACTTTTGAAAAAAATTCGGAGAAAAAGATCAGAAACAAAATTTTGAACAAACTCTAAAAAAAGTCAACAAAAAATGAAAAGGCTTTTCAGGAAAAATATTTTTTTATAAAATCTTTTGTAAATTTCTTTTTGAAACTTTTATCAACAAACAAAAAACTTTCTAAATAAACATTTTGCAAAAAACTTTTGCAACAACAAAAATTTAGGAAATTCCAAAAAAAACTCCGTCCTCACCGTGGCTCACCATTTCCCGGGGGCCACCACTCGTCGGGGAGGTCGCTCGACGCTCGGTCTGCCGCTCCCCCGAGGCCACGGCTCGCCGAGATCTTCACGCGACCGCCGCTCCCTCGAGGTTGCGCTCGCGGGGCAGCTCGCGCCCGCCGCGTTCTCGGGGTCGCAGCTTGGTCGGGGATTCGCGCGCGCCCGCCGCCCCCGGCTGCGGCTCGTCGGGGAGCTCTGGACCGACCCAACCGCATCGGAGCTCGTGCCCGGAGAGAAAGGAGCAAAGGAGAAAGCAAGCCTGCGGTAGTGATAATTTGTGTGGGCGCCGCCCATGTGCTGCGGTCTGCGGGAGTATGAAGTATGCGGTGGAGTTGACCGAACACAGTAAGACTCACGGTCGACGGTATACTCAACACTGCGTCCCCAACGCCTGTAACCCCTCAAATGGAGTAGTGGTGCCTGCCAGTGCTGCTGGATGTAGACGCAGGGTTGAGTCAAAGGAAGGAAGATGAAGGGAAGGTCATGGTTGTGAGAGAAAACGAACGTCGAGATTTTATGAGTGAAATGTTTGGATTTATTAAGGGGGTGGGTTTTGAGTGAAAAATGGATCCAAAGAGGATCCATGTTGCAGATGGATTGCATCAAGACAATGTTCGACAGGTCTTAAATAGATAAGTCGGTAAATTGGTTGTGAGGGGAGAATATCGCGTAAGAAATTGTACGACAGATTGTTTGTGAGAGGAAAATATCGATAAGTTAAAACAAGACCCTTGGAACGTTCCAAAGTGTGGTTTTCAGAAAGTGTCGCCCTGCCTGACTTGCCTTTGCCGCTCCTGTACGTCGGTGGTTGTGAGTTGTGCCCAGAAGGGTTGCACAAGATAGTAGCATCCCCTCCATAGCCGGCATATCAATGGTCACTCCACACCAATTGATGCAATCTGCTGCAGGCATTGCAGCTGCAGCGAACCAAAACCCCACAGGAGATCTCGTAACCTCACAGTCGTTCTTGCTCTGTTGCTCACATCACATCATCTCTTGTTATACACCGAAGTCGGGTAGCACATTTTGTATGGTCTGTGCAGGTAGCTTATTATGATTACAAGATCGATCCATCTGCGGAGCCGGTTGCCTTTCTATTTGTTGGGTGTGAGAAAGGCCAGGAATTGGCTTTGCTGTTTCGGTTAGAAGGTGCAGCAGCTGGGCAGGCCAGAGTGGACGATCGGTTGGCACGAAAGCGACGGGCCGGCGGAAACGAAGGTTGTCATGTTGCAATTGGCGCATAAACAACGGACCAGTTGCAGCCGCGGCGAGGGGGGGACAGGATGGCAGCTTCAGGGTAGGCGAGACTTGCTCGTCACCGACCGGCCGGCCGGCCGGCGAGCTCGATGGCCGCCGCTTTTTTTCTGACTGGCTGGCTGGGCGAAGCGGATGGCCGGATGGATTCCCCTGAACCACCACCGGCACCAGGGCACCCCGAGATGGACGCGTCCGTCGCATCGGTCTCGCGGCCTGTGCCGCCGGGTCGAGGACTCGATCGAGGTGGACGGACACGCGTACTGTACTGTGTCATTATTCTATTGGAATGGACAGGAGCTGCGAATCTGCGATGCCATGTAATAGTGGATAGTTAATGCCTGTGATTCTTGCGCTGGAGGGGGCGGCCGGCGCGATGGTTTATCGCGCGCCACCGGTGGCTCGTGACACCGGCGGGCCTCGGCGGTCAGTCCGGTCACGACAACCGGACGCGTCGCGTTTATGGTTGTTGTGCTGGTGAAATGGTGTGGGTTGATGGGGTCTTTGATGGATTGGTGGCTTGGTGCGTGGACGTTGTTACTGCAGGGAAAACAAAAGGTTAACGACCGGTCGGATCGGTGCCGTTGGGCTGTCCTTTTTCTGTCAGCAAACTGCCCCAGCAGGGTGATAAAACTCGGAGGGCAGGCAGCAGCTAGTACTAGTAGTAGGAGTACGTACCAGTAGTTTCTTTTGCAGCAGACGTGCAGCTGCTGGACCAGACCACCACCAGTTGATCGCTTGCTCGGCTGAAAGTGAAAAGCGACGCAAGCGGCGTGTTCCTGAAGAGCTGGCAGAGGACGAGACGCGAGAAGGACGCCGGATCCCGCTCCGCCTCCAGATGCGTATTCCGGCCACCGAATGCCGTGCTGGATGATGCCCCGTCCTCTCCTCGGCGCGGGCCGCGGGGAACGCGCTTGGCCGCCTGCGGCGCCCCGCCTGGGGCGCGTCGCGTGGTACTGGACTACTCAGCGCGGTGTGCGTAGAGCCCGAGCCGGCCGGCACGCTGGAATCTGAGGCACATGGCCGTGCATCGTGCACGTGTGAATGTGTGATGATGGAGCGGCCTCGGGCCCGGTATGGAATTCGAAGGATAACTAGATTCACGAGCAGCAACTATCAATTTCAAATGTCAAATGTGGGATTGCAGAATCAGTATTAATCCGCCACATCGAATTATTTATCTGTCACATCGAGTCACATCTTCTCTGTAGCACGCGGTTAATTCGCAACTTTACACAAATTTCCATTGGCTATTCATACCGGCTTTCCGCGCGGGTCGGTTTTATTTCACGAACCGAAAATTTTGGGTCCCCTGTCAAGGTCTATTAGGTGTATTAAACGTAAATTATTTACAAAACTAATTACATGAATAGACTGGAAATTGTGAGACGAATCCACTAAGTCTAATTAATCCATCATTAGAGATTGTTTACTGTAGCACGACGTTGTCTAATCATAACATAATTAGGCTCGTTAGATTCATCTCGAAAATTAGGGTAGGGGTCGTGGAATGAGTTTTGTCATTAATCTACATTTAATACTCCGAATTAGTGGAAAGATGATTGACGTGACATGTTGTTGGTGAAAATTTTGGGACCTGAACAAGGTGGGACCAAGAATCAGGGTTTTTTATGCGACCGGTTTGATTTAAACCGCCACTCGGCGGTAGTGGCTTACCGTAGCGGTATAAATGGAAACCGCTAAAAACCGCTCGAATTCAAATTTCAAATCAAAATGACCTATACAAATGATTTGCAGCGGCTTATCGGGTGGTTTATAATTTTTACCGCAGCGGTTTCAATTTAAACCGCTCCGATTTGAATTAAAACCGGTGACAAAAAAAATTAGGTCTCCGGTATGAAATAAATGAAAATTTTGGCATGAGGTTGGTACATAGTAGTGTTAAATACCACACCAAAACAATAATTTATAGTCATGTATAAAAATACCACATCAAACACAATAATATTAAGTGTGCATGTAAATACCATAGTTAATAGGTCCATAAGTGACTTGATAGTTCAAATACAAAATTTGATACAACTAAATAAAAGTTCAAAGTAAGAAAGGAAAGACCTCCATCTGGGACGTCGATTGGTACCTGGCGATGGACATGACATTCAAACCTCTCACCCTAAGCAGCTCAACCTTGTATTGTTGCCAAGTTAGGCCCGTCCACGTCGATGTTGCACTAATGGAAAAGGTCTACTTCACCCCAACCTATGGGGGTTAGAACACATCACCCCCCAACCTATGAAATTGTATTTTTTACCCCCTGAACTTTCTAAAACGGGACAAATCACCACTGAAGCAGTTTTGAAAAATCATAATAAATCACATAAAAATCATATATTGAAAAATCAAATTGTGTTGGACTTCAAATTAGTAGTTCTACGTAGTGAACATACAATATGGAATACTTTAGTACATATTTTTTGTTATAACTTTAGATCTATGCTTTTCTCCATAATTGTAAAAAATATACTAAATATACCATATTGTATGTTCATTGTGTAGATGTACTCATTTAGAATCCAACACAACTGGATTTTCTATTTTATGATTTTTCTGTGATTTACTATGATTTTTCAAAACTGCTTTAGGGGTGATTTGTCCTGTTTTAGAAAGTTCAGGGGGGTAAAAATTCATTTTCATAGGTTGGGGGTGATGTGTTCCAACCCCCATAGGTTGGGGGTTGAAGTAGACTTTTTCCTTGCACTAATTAACATGTTGTAAAAATGGGGGTGTTCTCATTCGTACACCCATGTCGTTGGTGCCTACGCGTTTATGTCAGGAATGGGATAAAAAGACTGCTACTGGGAGGTATCGCTGTAGGAGGAAGATGAGTATGTTGGGTCGTATTGCGACACTCCAACCATTCTCCTCTGCGAAACCGGTGATCCATGGTCGCGATTCTGAGTAGCATGTGTGAATGCAGTCTCCCCTACAGTCACCATGAATCATAATTAAAAAAACTATAGTCAGAAACATTATACATGTGTGTAAATGTACGTGTTAGCCGGTTCAAGCCGGCGGCTAACCGCCGCAACCGCGCGGCTTACCGCCCGCGGGCAGTAGATCCGGCGTGCGCGCAGTAAGCCGCCCAGACCACTCGACAAACCGCTCCCGGCAGGCGGTTGTAACACCCAAAATTCCATCACTTAAAAAATGCTAGCAACAATTAGAATTTTTATTTTCTAAGGTTAATGAATTTGAATAATTAAATTTGCCTCTAAATATATGCAATGATAATTAATTAATTTAGAGAAACCAAGTGTTTGTGCATCATGTTGAATGCATGGAATTTTGAATTGATTGCGTGGTCAAAAGTTGGTTTAAAATTTTTGAAAAGATTTTGAGTAAAAGTTGAAAAAGAAATGAGAGAAAAGGAATTAAAAAAAAGAAGAAAAAAAAAGAAAAAAAAACCCAAACAGATCACCCAATCTAGCCCAACCCACCTATCTCTTCCTTTTAAACCGCGCGGCCCAAAATCAGCACAGCCCACCTACCCAGCCGGCCCGCTAACTTCTCTCTCTCTCACTCTCTCACTGACGGGCGGGGCCCACCCGCCAGGTCTTCCCCTACCTCCCGCCGGCCGCCCCCTCCCACCATGGCCGCGCCGGCCGCCCGCCCCGCGCCCCCTTCGCCTCCCCGCGCCTCCTCCCCTTCCCTCCGGTGCTCCAAGCACCCAACCGACGCCGCCCCAAGCCGTCCCCGCCCTTTCCTCTCCCGGAAACGGCCGCCCCCCACCGAGCCGGCCATTAATGGCGGCCGCCGCCGTGCCCGCCGTCCACCGCCTCGCCCGCGGCTCCTCCGCTTCCCCCACCACCTATAAAATGCCGCCCCCGAGCACCTCTCCACCTCGCACCGCTCAATCGAGCTCTTCTTCCCCTCTACACCGCCGTCCCCAGGGAACCGAACCGGAGCTCCGCGCCTCGCCGCCGATCCGCTCCGCCGCCGCCTCTTCTTCCCCTTCAAGCTACTCAGTGGTTTCCCCTTCTCCTCCTCTTCGTTTTAGTGCATTCATCTTGTTGTTTAGTGCACCGTAGTACGGTTTTGCCTACTCCGGCGAGCCGGCCGGCGAGCGCCGCCGCCGCCACCGCGCGCGCGCCGCCGCCAGTGACCAGGCCGCCGCCACCCCTTTCGCTGCAGATGATCCCCGCCGCCCGATCTGAGCCAACGGCTCAGATCAGTTCGAGCCCCCGGTCAAACAGAGCCTTACCGGTCAAACTAGGGTTGCGCCGGCAATTTTGCTAAAGAGTCCCTGACCTTTTCGCTATTTACAAGCCGGTCCTCCCACCATATAAAACAGTTGCAAGTTAGTCCCTGGTTTTTATAGTTAAGCCCTTAGCCTTTCAGAAATGCTCACCCGCAGTCCAAAAAGCCCCTTTTTGCACCTAGGACCTCTAGATTATATTTATAATTATGTTTTAGCCCCTGAATTTTTATAGAAAACCCCCTAAGGATCATTTACTTTTACAAAATAGTCCCTAAAATTTGTTTTAATCATAACTTTTCCGTCCTAGCTCCGATTTAGGCGTTTTTGGTGTCCACGCGATCGTCTCAACAAGCACGTTAGTTTTAGAAGCTTGTATTAGACTTTTAGCAATGTTTGATGTACTGTTTTATTTATTGTTTGTTTTTCTTGTGTGATCGTAGAGGACGTGCCGTTCGAGGTTGAGCAGGAGCCATCTTTTGAAGAGTTTGAGCCCCAGTTTTTAGGAGAAGAAGGCAAGTGGATTTTCCCCCCTGCATACTCTTTTTGTCCTAATAACTTGCATGTTATCACACTTTAAATTTTATCGTTATGCATAAATTTTGATGGGAAATGCCTATTAAGGAAATGACTAGATTTTAAATCCTTATACCTTGCATACCTTGTTTTAAATAAATGTTTGGGTAGATAAATGCTTAGATGCTATACTTTGGGAATGGAAGTTATCTTTTAATATGTTGATTTTAAATGGAATTTGTGTTTATGTTAAATTAAGAGCATATAACTTAAAACATGGAGAACCACCCAAGAAAACAGTGCAACCACAGTCCACATGGCTCTGGCTTAGCCAAATAATTAGGAGTGTAAAATATATAATAGCCCTTGTCCGGAAGGAACACAGGGGGCTCCGGGTTGCAGGGGTATAGCCCGGTCCTTTTGGGGTAGTAGCCTTTGCTAAGGTGCTGACCACTAGGGAGGGTTATGGTCCGCCCGAGTCAGAATCGTCGTGGGATATTGGTGTTTTGCACGCCTTTGTAAAGGCTTCGTAGTGAACCCCTTGCCACTCACCTCGGAAGTGTTTAAGGGCTTTGCAAACCCGGGCAGGATGGGGAACACGAACTGTGGGTAAAGTGTACAACCTCTACAGAGTGAAAACTGATCGATCAGCCGTGCTCACGGTCAAGAGCGGCTTGGACCCTCACATGATAGTTAACTAGAAGTGGAATTTCAAATTGGATTTACTTATAATTTGAGGAATAGTCTTGAAAAGCTAAGTTTTGGGGTGGTATACACTTACACTTAGTAAATAGGTGCTTGCTAATAAAATTTGACCAACTTAAAATGCTTACCGCTGAAACCCTAGCCTACCCTTGATAGCTTTGCATTTTCCCCCACGGGCTGAGTACCAACCATAAGTGTACTCACCCTTGCCATATGTGTTCGAGAGGAGGATGCGGAGCAGAGTTCTTCGACGAGTTCGATGGATTCTGAGGCTCGCGTTACCCCCAGTCAGGAGCTTGTGAAGTTGGCGACGGTGTTCCATCGTCTAGCTATCGATGTTCGTGTTTAGACCTTCGTGTCTATCGATGAGTGTAATAAATTAATAAACCTCTCTATGTACGTTTTGAGCATTGTACTATGATATTACACTCATTTGTCTATCATATGTGTGAAATTGTGGTTATGGCACACGTATGAGATGCATTCGGTTTTCTTCGGAAAACGGGTGTGACAGCGGTTCGGCGGCAGACGGGCGCAGGGGAGCTGCGGACGGGGAAAGGAGGACTGGGGGAGGCGGATAGAGGCATCCTGTGACTCCAGAGACAAATATTTCGACCCCCACATCGGTTGGGCCGACGTGAGCCTTAATGGGCCGGCAGTTTTTTTCTTTTTCTTATTTAACTTCTAATTATCGTAAAATATGCGAAATGAAAGAATTTTGAAAGAAACTGACACCATTAGCATCATTGCAACTTGAAGGATGTATTAGGATTTTCTGGTGATTTTTTTAAATTGAAATTTTGAAAACCCTAGGAGTTGAAACCGCTTGGAACGGCTACCGTTCCACGACGGTTTAAACGGTAACCGCGGTATAAATCGCGGTAGCGGTCACATAAAAGAACCATGCCAAGAATTGTTTTTTCTGTTTAAAATTTTCACTCTAGACATATCATAACTTAGATGTTAAATTAGTACATTCGTAATGTTGGAAAGTACATTTTATAAATATTGAACTCCCGCTCGGCGATTGATACTTCTTCCAACTTCGTCTCCATCCACACTCGTATAGTTCTCCTGAGTGCTACTCCCTCCGTTTCAAAATACTTGTCGACATTGACTTTTTTCCGCAACTTTGACCATTCGTCTTATTCAAAAAATTTTACAAGTACAATTTACTTTGTTTGCTATATGTTTTAATGTTGTATGTATTTTAAGCTCGACTTATCATTTACATGTTTGCAATAATTTTTTGAATAAGACGAATGATCAAAGTTGTAAAGAAAAGTCAACAGCGACAAGTATTTTGAAACGGAGGGAGTACTACTTTACCCTCCTATGTCTTTATTTAAAAGTATCCATCTAATGTAGCATGCTTTTCGAATAATAGAAGTCATATACTCCATTTATTTTTATGAAGTATGATATCTAAATTTTACGATCTTTGATCAACAAGGTAACTATTATTTTATTTTTATAATACATTTTGTATGATTGAATTGGTAATCGAATATATTTTATCACGATTATAAGTAACATAATAAAATATAGATTAATAATAAAAATATTATTTAGAAGATCGTGTCAAGTGATACTTTGTCTTGTAAAATAGATTGAGGGAGTACTCCTTGCATGCACTTTTGATAGTCATGATCATCTTTGCACAATGATCAAGAAAAATAATTCTTCTTATCATCCATTTAATCACAACATTAGCTATTTTTTAACAAACGCCCAAGTAGCCAATCTAATGCATGACAATCAAAAGTTTTTTTAAATGTGAAAATATGCCTGTTAAATAGAATGGGGAAAGTATTAGCAAAAAAGCTCGCAGGAGATATATAGGTTTCATCGACCTGTTATATCTTAGATAATCATTCAGAAAATAAATAGTTTTTTAATAACGGAATAAATATTCGGACTGTATCAAAAGATGATTTAATTTTTAATATCTGAAATTATGCTTAATAAAAGAAATGAGAGAATATTAGAATAAAAGCTGTGTGTTAGTATTTTTTCAAAAGAGAGTGTAACTTAGGAATAGTTGTGACAAGATTCGCAAACTTTTCACTATTTACCCATCACATCGAACTTACAAACACTAAGTAGAAGTAATGACAAAAGCCCATTATATAACCTCATAGTGAAATCCAAGACGAATCTATAGAGTCTAATTAGGTTATGATTAGACAATCTCTAATGATAGATTAATTATGTTTGATAAATTCGTCTCGCGATTTGCCGTCCATTCATGTAATTAATTTTATAATTAGATCATATTTAGTTCGGATCTTATTAAAATTGCTACAATATTTTTTAAATCTAAGGGCATGTTTGGTTTCCATAAGTAGGGTGACTTATAAGTCACCCGACTTATGAGTCAGGTCACTTTAAGTCAGTCATGTTTTGTTGCAGTGGCTTATAAGTCCATGGACTCCACACAGGGTACTAAAGGGAAAAAGTGAAAATAAGTCACTTTAAGTAGGGGTGGAGCTACTTATGCGACTTATAAGTCACACCACTTTAAGTCATAGCTGTTTGATTTTACTTTTAAGTCACTCTGTTTATGATGAGAACCAAACATGCTTGAGTTTCGCAAGGTCGGGCGTTTGTGGGACACGACACAGCGGTTGTGAGGAAAATGATGACGCTGTTTACGGGCCGCTTCTTTGTCGGGCCGCGTATCGTGATGCTATAACTTTCTGGAACTTTTTTACGGCCCGGCAGACGGGTGCCCGCGAGAAAATGGAAAGGTTGACGACCAGGCCTTTTCAACGATCAGGCGTCAGGCAGGCCTCCAAACCTCGATGACGACTGCTGGCTGAGTAGCAGCCTTTTTTGGTGGATAGATTTTGTCCCTTTTCTTGGAATTTTCAGGCCCACTTAGCCAAAAATGGATTGCATCGTGTAGTAGCTGGTTTGATAGGCCCAAACCGGCCCAAGCGGATAATCCGGATGCGATGAAATCAGGTGGCGAGTTGTCTAGTTTTTTTTCTTCCCGTTCTCCGTTTTCTTTCACCGGGGGCGAATCGCTCACGCCGCCCACCTCCCCCATCTCCCTCCCCCGCACGTCGCAAACCCTTTCGTCGCTCGCCACCACCGCCCTCCCGCCGCGGTTCCCCTGCACGCGCCACCGCCGCATCCCTTCTCCAGAACCCTACGTCCCGGCTACCTGCTCCCACCACCGAATCCTCGGGCGCCCCGTTGCGGCCTCTGCCGCATCCACCTGACTTCACCGTCGGGCGTCGCGGAGTGCCCTCGCCGCAGCCGGGGGCGCGGCCTGCTGCGGGAGCCGAGGCCGCCTCCTTCGCTGTGCGTCGTCACGGAGGGTATTTTCCCTCTCCACTCCCTCTCAAAGGATCGGTCACGTTCGGCTTGTTTGGGATTTGGACCGTTGAGCATTCTAGCAAATCTAGGGTCCCAGTCTATGACCGAAATGGCCTCATGGATCCTAATCCACGGTCACGTCGAACACCTAGGAGATTTCTATTTTCACTAGGCAATTTCACTATAAGCATTGGAACAGGTCGTTAGGGTTTTATGACACCGGTATTTAATGACCCTGGTATGCGTATTTAATTCCACTATATTTTCTGCAGTTTTGCGTCGAACAGGCGCAGTATGGCCCTGTTGAAATTTTGTTTTAGCTATCTCATAAAAATGCCACACTGATTTCATGCATGTAATTTAAACAGACTTTACTTGCATGCTAGCAGTTGATGTGGCATGTTGGTTAATGTACTCTTGTCAGATTCGAAAGGATCCAGTGTATTTTAGACTCCAGCTGGGAGTTCGTTACTTGTCTAAGTATTCGTGTGACAATGCTGTCATATATGACAAGTTAGTTATTACGTGCTGTCAACTGCTGAGCACAATTCTTTCTTTGTTTCTTATTTAAGCTTGAATCGAACTCAGTGCTTCAAAATTTGGCTGCTTAGCCTGCCTAGGCTCTAGGCCCTAAGCCCCACCCTCACGCACATAGTCTCCTTGTGACCTAGCCTGCCTAATCAGTGATCAGGCACAAGGTACCAACCTGCAGCTTGCCTAGCGTAGTACTTTTGAAAACACCACATTTTTCTGAAATTTAAAAAGACAAAAATAATACTGTCCTGGAACACCTATCATATTTGTTAAATAGAATGTTATATTTAAGTATAATCTAGTTTTCTCTCTCCTTATTCCCCGTCCGTAATGTGTTTTTCTTCTAAAGTGTTGCATGCTCAACAATCTTCTGTTTTTCCATGTAGAACAAAATCGGCAGTGCTTATGGGCTTCATGCTAGTAGAGGATAATTCCTGCACTACTTTTGGAAGTTCTACTTTATTTCATAGTGGATCGTAGACCAGAACCTGCCAAAGCAATGCTGATGGACCCTCCTGTCATGCAAGTGGACTGCCAGTTGCAAAATGATGTGGAAAAAACATCTTCCTATGATAGGAAACTGACCACCTCACACAGTGATTATGGGTGGACAGGCTCTGATGTCCACCCAACAAATGATGCAGTAATCTGTAACCCAGTTGAGGTTAATAATGCTTCTCAAACGGGCATAGATGATGTATCAGATTCTTCTTCCAAAAGATCTCCTATTAATTTGGGCGATTTGCCTCAGGAGACAGAACAATTAAAGAAGATTGACGACGTTTCTTACTCCAATGATGTAAAGCTTCAGTTGAATGTAAGCATTGAAAATAATAATGGCTTGCAATGTGATGATGGCAACTTTAATAAACAAAGCTTCTGTAAGGAGGATAGGCATCATCCTCTGGAAATGATACATCCTCCTACCACAATCTCATTATCAAGTTCATGCAAACTCAATGGAGATGCCATGCCTTCTCAAGAAGAGAAAGTAGCAGAAGACCATGTCAAAGTGGATGGAAATGTTGATGCACGAAGTAAAGAAGTCGGAGCTGACCTGATAGGATGTCATGCAGGGCAGAAAGAATTGCAGTGCACGCTACAAGATCTATCAGAAATAGCCTGCAGTATTGATTTAGCACGTAATAAATCTTCTTCACAGGAAGAGACCAATACATCTGTTTCACCATTAAATGGCACAGGCCATAAGGTTGATAACAATAATTGTAATGGTGATACCAATTATAAAGGGGAAGAGCTCCATATGGGGAACTCTGGAGATGAAGATCACGCTGTAGCACTTTGGGTGAAGGTACACCTTTCTTTATTTAACCTTATAGTTTTAGACTCTTTTTTGTGTTGTATGAGGAAATATCTGTCATGTTTAAGGTCCATTACCTGTGCATTTAATAGGTACATCATGTATTGCTGGGTTTGTGAACTCATAGCTCTGCATGATTTTTTAACTGTAGCCTAAGTTGCAACATTCTTTCGGTTAAACAATACAAGATTCCAACAATTCATGTAAAGACTCTTCTTTAGTTCCTTTTATTAGTCCTACAAAAAGGTAACCTGAGATCAAGGTCGGAGTCTTGACTAGAACATTAAGGCGGGGCTTCTTTTCATACGTGATCTTAGAATTTAGAATAACTACCTTCCCGTGGCCTAATAAACATTTTTTGTTAGTAATTTCCTTATCACGTTTTTCATGATTCTCATGGGATTTTGTGATATAGATTCTGTTTAGATAAATATTGCGTGTAAAGATGGGGACATGGGGTTTGCTGAAACTCAAACGATCATTTTATGTACACTTGTACACAAACACTGAGCTTTAGTTACTGCAGGAATATGTTCCCCTTTTATGCATAATGAAAACAACATATCTGTTGCTATTTAGTATTGGTAGCAAAAATGAAAAGGGAGAACGTTTTTTGCTGATTCTTGCAAGATCAACAAGCTTGACATGCTAATATTCTGATGATATTTTTTGCTACCTTTTGTTTGGGCACATCGAGAGTTTTCATTTTCTCCTGTATCTTATCTATGAACATGTTTTACTCTTTTCATGTGAAAACAGTGGAGAGGAAAATGGCAAACAGGAATTCGATGCTGTAGAGTAGACTATCCTTTAACTACTGTAAAGGCAAAACCAACAATTGACAGGAAGAACTATATTGTTGTTTTCTTCCCACGGACAAAATCTTATTCTTGGGTAGACATGCTACTTGTTCTTCCAATAGAGGAATGCCCTTCGCCACTTGTCAATGGAACTCATCGTAAATGGAGAAAGCTGGTGAAGGATTTGGGTGTTCCTCGACGATACATCATGCAGAAACTTGCCATTTCAATGCTAAATTTAAGTGATGAGCTTCATATTGAGGTTTGTTGTGTTCTTACATGTTTTTTCTTACTCTTTTGGCTCCATTGTTATTGTTGACACAGTTTGTATGTTTATTAGGCTGTAATTGATAATGCTCGGAAAACCACAACTTGGAAAGAATTTGCTCTGGAAGCCTCTTGCTGTACAGATTACACTGATCTTGGGAAGATGCTCGTCAAACTTAAAAATGTAAATCTGAGAACCTTGTTTCATGTGGATATTTCATGGAGCATCTTGTCAACTTTGCGGTGCTTTTGACCTTTGATGATTTTTAACTCTCTTGATCTTTTCTCGTGTCTACTGATTGCATTATGGATTTTTTCCCATGTGACTAACTATGGCCTATCTCTTGACAACCTTACATGCCTACTTGTTTTGTATTCCATTTTTCCTTAGCTGTTACTGGATAAACCATATTTAATCATGTGTACAGTATGCAGTTATCTAAGATGTATTACAGAATTATGCTATGACAATCCCCATACATGAAATAGAGCCTGCAAATAATTATTGCCATAAGCATCATCGTCAACAAAGCCTTTAACCTCGAGCAAGTTGCGGTATGCTAGAGATGAAACCCAACAAGGGCATAAGAACCAGAGAGAAAGAAAGAAAGAACGAACATCGCTTTCTTTCCTAAATCTTGCATTTATCATATTTTAACCTAAACAGTTTTCCTCCTCCTAACAAAAATTACCTGGAGCTTTGTATTAGATATTGGTGGAATTCCAGGAGGTACCAAGAGGCTACGAGCAACCTGCCTTTTTATTCAACATTATTGGGATTTGTTTTTTTAATCTCAACCAACCTAGGAGGAACTAATATGAAGTAATAGGGCCCTAAAAGAAGAGGACTCAAACCTAGTGTGTATTACAACTGTCACCAACTGAGCCTGCTAACACTTAAAGAAGTTACCAAGCCTTAAATTCTTTCTATGCAAAACTAAATCACATCATCATCAGTCATTTGGGAGATTGCTTGGTCTCCAGCACGCTGATGTTACTTATTCTGATTTTTTAATCCAGCTATACAAAAGCAATTCATATAGGACTAGTTTTTCATGTCTCCTTCGAGGTCAATAGATCTTCTATTATTAATCCTCTCTCTGTCTCCAAATGTAAGGCACACACGCATCTAAAACCCGTTATCTTTTTCTATGTGATGTCTCTCAGCATCGTTTCACCTCAATCGTTTAATTTCAGATGATTCTTCCGGACTGCATAAGCTGCCAATGGCTACAAAATCTTGACATGTGGAAGCAAAAATGTATGAATGCAAAGGATGCTGAGACTATTGAAACACTTTATGAGGTACTATACATTTTTATTCTTCTTAGTCTGCATCATTTGCTTGGAAGGTTGTGATTTAGTGGTTGTTCAGCTGTAAGGTTAACTTTGCCATTCTTAAGCTTAGGCACACCAATCAGGCAACCGCAATTTCTTAGAAGGTATTTGGATTGTTGCCTCAACTGTGGCATGTAATATCACCCTGATATGTGCCACAAACTTGTTTTTAGTCTACCACAAATTTGGCTTGCTACCCTTTTGTAAGCATCCCAATAATTGATGTTTCCTAGATTTGATTCTTTTGCTAACTTCCCTCATTTGTGGCTGCCATTTTGTTTGTGGAGTTATCTATACTTATTGCTATGCGGGCCATGAACCATAGAGGCCCTTAGATTTAAAGAGTGGAAAAAGGGTGTGTCAGCCTCAGCCCATGGATCTGGCCCTAAACTTTTGCCTTCATGGGGCCCAATCCAACCGGAGCCCAATATCCTCACCTACCTGTCCGTTGCGATCTGAACCCTTCGCAAGACCCCCCCCCCCCCCCCCTGTTATTTGTCGCCGCCGTCTCATTCTTTCTTCTCAAGCGCATCCAGATCTGGCAGACTGGCCACGGTAGCGCATGGGGATGTGCATAGAGAAGGTGCCGAGGTCGTAGGGGGCTAGTGGGACAAGCAGAGGTACACGGCAGAGCATTTTGTTAGGGCGCTTACGGCTTTGTGGCCTGCATCTTCTGCGTTGATAGCGCGCTGCAACGGGTAAGGCAGATCTGCATCTGCTCGCAGCCATGGATCTTGGTTTCTTGCTCAGTGGTTCTGTTGCATAATGGAGGGGGATAAGCAGTCATGATTCTTGTTGGGAATAGAACGGATGTGGAGATGGATAGGATTTATGCCTCTTCGTGATTCTTGTTGGGAATATAATGGATGTGGAGATGGATAGGATTTATGCCTCTTCATGTGGATTTTGCCAGCCTTTGTTTCTTGGATTATTTTTCTTTTTACAGCTAGCTGGTTCGTGGACTCTATACAATTTCTTGCCTAATCTTCTCTTGCTTAGTTGAATTCCTTTCTTCTAGTAGAGATCTTTCCTCTTTGGCCAGTGTTTACTGACTGCCGTGTAGAGATTTGTCATTGATGGGTTACCCACAAGGGCTATCTGGTTCCATCAAAAAATAGTTTCTTGCCATGTGTCTCAAATACATGGGTGTATCTAACCGGCCCAGTTGCATCTACTTTCTTTGATAATTACCTCTGTTTTAATTGTTCCTAATATGTTATTGGATAATGCCTTGTTTCTCTATGTTTTACATTCCTACTTCTTTATTTCATTGCGTTCTTAGATTCCTCACACAAGATCTTGTGATATACTGCATGCTAACCTGGTTATCGAGTGTAATACTTGTGGTATTAAAAATCATTTGAATTCCTCACACAAGATCTGCGGAAGCACCTGTGGTTTCCTCCTTACAAATTGTTTTGTGACTTGTGGCTATGTGTTTCTTACCAAATTAATCTGAAACATAAGGTTTATATGCATTTGTAGGTAGCTCCATGTTTTTTCTGCTACATGTTTTCATACACTGTTCTAGATTCAGTGGTAGAAATGGTCTTTAGGTGACATGAATAAAATTTAAGTTGACTGGTATTTTTTTAAAAAACTATACAGCGGGGATCTCCTGCTGTGGTAGGATATATATAAAAAAAGAAAAATAGAACTGTACAAGGTGGACCTGCAAAGAGCTTGGTAACTCAAAACATCAAACCTTGTCATTTATTGTAGTATATATAATCGCAAGTAGAATCCTTTCTGTTACACAACTAGATCGTTTCTTGACCAACAATTGTTAAATTATGCTCCATCGTGACGTCCCTTTAGTATCATCAAGCATGTCAAAAATGCAATTGGTGTTATGTTATTTGATTTTGTTGAAGCAACTGGATCTATTCTTTAATTTTTTTTACTGCTGAGATATGGTAGTGTGTGTGTTTTTCTGCACTATTTCCAGAGTCCCTAAGTCTAATATTGATTATTCCCCTGCTACTTAATTTTCTTATCCTGATGAAAGTGTAACCAATTGTTTTTATTTCTTCTCTTCTGCAACAGGAACTTAGGCAGTCTGTTCTTTGGAGCAAGGTTGAGGAATTGCGGAATGCATCAGTGCAGCCTGAATTAGTCCCCGAGTGGAAAACATGGAAACAAGAAGTCATGAAACAGTACTTTCCATTACATCCTACTGGTAATGTTGGCAACTTTGAGAAAAACAATTGTTACAATGATCCAGCTTTAGATCAACAAGTTAGTAGAAAGCGTCCAAAACTTGAAGTCCGCAGAGGAGAGACACAAATTTCACACATGGGTGAGGTTGGCCAGACTGCAAAAGAGGACCCAAATCCAAGTAATCTTCCTAGTAACTCTGTCATGCATGACACTGTAGGTGCATTGGAAGTAATAAATCAGAATAATGCTGTCACATTCCCTGGAAATTCTGGTGCCAATGATACCACAGCATCCGGTAGTGCCAATCCAGCTCTGCAGAATGCTAGACTTGAGTTAGATTCATTCAAGAGTTCACGGCAGTGTTCTGCATTCATTGAAGCAAAGGGAAGGCAGTGTGGTAGGTGGGCAAATGATGGTGATATTTACTGCTGCGTGCACCAAAGTATGCATTTTCTTGACCATTCTAGGGAGGACAAGGCACTTACTGTTGAAGCTCCATTGTGCAGTGGTATGACTAATATGGGTCGAAAATGCAAGCATCGAGCTCAGCACGGTACTACTTTTTGTAAAAAGCACCGACTCCAGACAAACTTGGATGCAATGCACCCTGAAAATCTATTGGGTTCATCTGAGGTACCCCATATGAGTGAAGAATCTCCGAATAACTGGGTTGACGAAATTTCTAAGTCACAAACAATGTACAGCGTAGATTCTGAAACAGACAAGAATGTCCAGGCTGCTATGCAAGTGAAATTGATGCCCACTGTGGCTACAGAGATCTCAGGTGCAATTGAGAAAATTGATCTGTGCACTGCGTCAACTTCCATCACAAATACTGATGATGCTCCTCTTTGTATTGGAATTCGCTCTCAGGACAGTATTGTTGAGTGCCAAGATTATGCCAAGCGACATACTCTTTACTGTGAGAAGCACCTTCCAAAGTTTCTCAAACGTGCCAGGAATGGAAAGAGTCGACTTGTTTCTAAAGATGTCTTCGTCAATCTTCTGAAGGGTTGCACATCAAGGAAAGATAAAATTTGTTTACACCAAGCTTGTGAATTTCTTTATTGGTTCTTGAGAAACAACCTTTCTCATCAACGCACTGGTCTTGGTAGTGACCATATGCCCCAGATACTGGCTGAAGCTGCTAAAAATCCAGATGTTGGACAGTTTTTGTTAAAGTTGATATCTACTGAGAGAGAGAAATTGGAAAATCTCTGGGGCTTTGGCGCAAATAGATCTAAGCAAATCTATTCTGAAAACAAAGAAGGATCTGCAGTGTTGTTGCATGAAGAGGGAGCTAATCTTTCATCTGGTCTGAAGTGCAAAATTTGTACTCATGAGTTCTCTGATGACCAAGCTCTTGCATTACATTGGACATCTGCCCACAAAAAGGAATCCCGGTGGCTGTTCAGAGGTTATTCTTGTGCTGTATGCATGGAATCATTTACCAACAAGAAAGTTCTTGAAAGACATGTGCAGGATGTTCATGGGGCTCAATACCTCCAGTATTCAATTCTCATTCGATGTATGTCATGCGACAGCAATTTTTTGAACACAGATCTGTTGTACCCACACATAGTTTCTGATCATGCCCAACAGTTCAGGCTTCTTGATGTCCCTCAACGACCTAACGGTCTATCTGTTCAACAAACAGAAGGGGCAAGTGGTATGCTCCTCTATGATAATCACAACGTTGAGAATGATGATGGCTCACAGAAGTTCACCTGCAGATTATGTGGGCTCAGATTTGATCTTCTACCAGATCTTGGCCGTCACCATCAAGTCGCTCATATGGACTCAGGTGCTGTTGGCAACATTCCACCGGGACGTGGAAAATATCAACTTAATCGTGGTCGACATTACTATTCTGCTTTCAAGAAAAGTTTACGGCCAACAAGTACATTGAAGAAGAGGAGTAGCTCTGGAATTGAGAAAAGTTTCAAGTTTCAAAGCTCCAGCCTATCTATGGTAAGATCACCAACAGTTGAATCTGAAACAGCCAACCTAGGCAAGTTACCAGATTCCCAATGCTCAGATGTTGCAGAGTCTTTGTTTTCCAAGATTCAAAAGACAAGACTCCATCCAAGCAATCTTGATATTTTATCTGTTGCCCGCTCTGTATGCTGTAAAACAAGTCTTCTTGCTGCATTGGAAGTTAAATATGGCTCTCTACCTGAGAACATATTTGTGAAAGCTGCAAAGTTATGTAGTGACAATGGCATCCAAATTGATTGGCATCATGAGGAGTTCGTTTGCCCTAAAGGTTGCAAGTCTAGATATAATTCAAATGCTTTGCCTCCATTACAACTCATGTCAGCTGATTTTCCAGAAGCTCCTTCTGTGATTGATCCTCCAAATGTTGATGAAATGTGGGACATGGATGAATATCATTATGTTCTTGATTCAAAGCACTTCGGATGGAAGCTTAAAAAGGAGAGGGTTGTTATCTGTGAAGATGTAAGCTTTGGCAGGGAGAAAGTTCCAATTGTCTGTGTCATTGATGTTGATGCAAAAGATTCTTTCAGTATGAAGCCTGAAGAACTTCTGCCACATGGCAGTTCTATGCCATGGCAAGGTTTGCACTATATCACAAAGCGTGTGATGGATTCATCTCTTGTTGATTCAGAGGTACTCTTTTGGATTATTGTATCTTTTTAGTAATTGATATATATGAACATGTTTAATTAAGGGACCTATGTTTTGGATATATGCACATCTCGTGTCACTTGTTTTCTCTCGAACAGCGCAGGAGAACTGCATGTCATTTCATCTCGTGTCACTTTATCCATCTCTAGAAAAATGTTTTCTAACAAGTCGTATTTCTGCAGAACTCTATGCCTGGCTGTGCATGTTCTCATACTGATTGCTCCCCTGAGAAATGTGATCACGTGAGTCTTTTTGACGGTGTTTACGATAACCTGGTGGATATCCATGGAACACCAATGCATGGCAGATTTGCATATGATGAAGATAGTAAAATTATTTTACAGGTAATGATCTGCATTGCCACATCTTTTAGTTCAAGATTTTTCTGTCGCCATACAAAAAAAAGTTAAACCAAACAAATGGCTTTAGTATTTAGTTTTCCAATTGTCTGATTAGTCTATTCATTCTTGTTCCTGACTTATCATACACCAATAAGATGATGGATATCATTTTATGTGAAAGCGATGTTAAAACGGCTTCGGGGAATGATGTGGTCTTGGTCCACACTTCTGGTAGTGGTAGTGGTCTATTTTAATTAGGTTATACATTTTAGTACTTGTTCATAATACTCGGAATAGTTTGGGATCCACCTTGTTCATAATACTATGAATAACTTGTGCTCCACCATTTAATTATTTTCTCTTATTCTATATTATTTAATCTGTACCTGTGTACTTATTGATTGGCAGGAAGGGTATCCAATATATGAGTGCAATTCATCATGTCCTTGTGACTCATCCTGCCAGAATAAAGTATTACAGAAAGGGCTGCTTGTTAAGTTGGAACTCTTCAGAACTGAGAATAAGGTGATGTACACCCCAAGATGGATTTTACTGATCCGCTTCTGCACCTTAGTGCCCCTTGATATTTGTTTTAACACTGTTAAATTGTGCAGGGTTGGGCTATTAGAGCTGCTGAACCTATTCCACAGGGCACCTTTGTCTGCGAGTATGTTGGTGAACTCGTAAAGACTGATGTGGCCATGAAGACTGCAGAAAGGTTTGTCATTCTTTTTCTATGTTTTTTTTATCCGAACTCGAGAATAATTGATGGAAGTTGATTTGTGCAGAATATGACCTTCAACAAATTTTCCATTGTTATATTTCCGCACTATCATGTTCATAACAGCACATGCAGCTAAATGCTGAATTCTTTAGCCAATGGCAGTAGATGTGCACTTATCATCGAGTGCCATAGCTAGGTGGATCTGAATTATTGGTATGTGAGTTTTGAATGGCTTCCTTTTCTTGTACTGGTGGGATGCATTTCACTGAGGTAGTGTTTGGCTAGGTCTGTTGTAGCAGGATCTGATTACGTCAATCAACTGATATGTAATCTGGTCACTCTGTAAAGTGATACGGTCCTGTAGAAATCCAATACCACTCACGCCCGGGTGTAATCAGATCCCTTTGTGTACTTGTCTCCTCTCAACGGCTTGACCAGCGTCTTCGTTAAGCTTGTGCCCCCTTAATTAGTGCCACTGCCACCCATCACCACTGCTTCCTCACGTCCTAGCATCAATCACTGCTTCCCTGCTTCCCCGCTTCTAATCTCCAGCTCCATGCTGCCAGTCTGCCTCAGCTGTTTCCCTCTCACAGATGCTGCTGCCTGGGAAGAGATCTAATGGATATCTCCTCCGGCGAGTTTGGCTTCCAACCAGGCTTCGCACCCATCCCCACAGCGACCCAGCTTGGTTTATTCACGGTCCTCACGAGGTTCCTCTTATCTTAATTTTTGTTGAGATAATGTGTGATCTCAAGTTCGATTTGCAGTTGCGCATCCAGTTGAAATGGAAGCATCCCAATGGGATGAGGGAGGATAGGGAATAACAGTTGCTTTGCCTTTTTATGTTTCTCTGTTGTGGTCTTGTGGAAATATTCAGAATTGTATGTGTACAAATTTATATTATTTGCATTGGATGTTGTTCAGCTGCGTGTTTTCATGAGTTTCTTTCCATTGCTGCTGTGATTAGATACCGTTTCTATTTATGTTTACAGCACCCCAACCAAACACTCTGAATTCTCACACCATGCAAAACTGACCTCTAATACAATGCTGGCAATTCTAGTGGATTTATGCTGTATAATTATTCGTTCTTTGAGACTGATGAGAATTTCTTAATTTCAGGGTGTCAAGTAGTGAGTGCAGTTACTTGTTTGACATTGCTTCTCAGATTGATAGGGAAAGAGTTCAGACTGTAGGGACTGTCAAATACATGATTGATGCCACCAGATCTGGAAACGTGTCCCGCTTTATTAATCACAGGTAATTGAACTATTGTATTACTGGAGCATCCAACGCTGGAACAAGTTTATTCTGGAGCCAGTATTCATTTGTGCCTGTTGCCTTGATAACAGCTGTTCCCCAAATCTCAGTACCCGTTTGGTTTTGGTGGAGAGCAAAGATTGCCAGCTTGCTCACATTGGCTTGTTTGCTAATCAAGATGTAGGAATCTATCTATCTCATTTCCAACATTTTGGCTCTTTATTTCGACTCGTTCTGATGGTTGCTACGCTGTTCTTCAGATTGCTGTGGGAGAAGAACTTGCATATGATTACCGACAAAAGCTTGTACCAGGCGATGGCTGCCCCTGCCATTGTGGATCCAAGAAATGCAGAGGCCGTGTCTATTGATTTTTGCAGGAAGACAATAAGGAACTGTTCAACGCTTGGTTCCAGATCTTCCGAAGCTTAAACAGTTGTAGGCAGCAGAGCAGATCTTCCGAAGCTTAAACAGTCGTAGGCAGCAGATCCTTGTTTTTTTTCTAGAGCTCCAAGTGCAGGGGTAGGATCTCTTCATGCAACCAATAGGGATTGTGATATAGGAGGCATTAGGAACAGTGCACACCATAGATGTTGATTTTAGTCGTCGTACCATCATGCTTAACTGATTGTTTGTTAGACGCAGCCTGAAATGAAAGCAATTCAGGCTGCTATTGCGTGTAGGTGCGAAATTCGTTGTCATTGTAAAGTACCTTCATTCAAATTTTACTGCTCATCATCATCGAAGCGAGTTAAACCGGTTATCCCAATGTTTCGGTTTTTGCGTGCATGGTCCGGGGTGTGGTGTCATTGAGGGTGTTTGGATGGAGGGACAGACGGGTAAATGGTGCAAATTTATCATAAATTTACCCTAAAGGTGCCAAATATTTGGGGTAAATGTGGTGGGGCAAATATGTTGCCTCCTAATTTCATTTCCCTTCAAAAGTGTCAAATGTGAAGAAACCCTTGTTGGTCGCGGCTCTACCGTGCAGATACGTGTTGCCGCCTCGAGTCCCACCTGCGATGCCGCCCTGACTCCCTACTCGCGACGCTTTCCTCTACCACCAGTGTCGCTGCCGAACCTTACCTACGCTATTGTCGGCTTCGACTTTCCTCTCTCATCAGCGTCGCTGCCGACTCTTACCTGCGCTATCGTCGGCTCCGACATGTGTTACACAAGGCGTCCAGGAGGTCGTTGAAGGAAAAGAGCCTGTCTTCGGCGACTGCCCATACTCACGGGCGGGGAGATCTGTCGGACGGGGTCATCTGGGTGTGTGAGGCAACAGACACTTATTCGCCTCTCCCTCAGACAGTGCCGCTGCCAACCCCAACCCTTCCTGCATCCGGTTGGTTCGTCGCTCCTCTGCGTCGCCCTCTCCCACATCCGTCATCGTCTCCCAAGAGGATGGAGGGTGAGGGCGTCGAAGACGATGGGTTAGAGCCACTATTCCCTCTGGTGGGTGGCGCCTCCTCCTGCGGCTTAAACCTCTTCTGCCAAATAGATTTGACTGGTGGCGTGCAGGCCTCCCAGACGGGCATGGAGTCCCTCGACCTCAACTCCTAGGTGGACGCCTTTCCTCACATCGACAACTACCAGTCCTACCTTCAAGGCGGCTCGTTCCCTACAGGCACCTTTACGGTCATGGAATCCGGCCTCCCTTCCATTCGTGGCAGCCGCTACCTCGGTGTCCACAGGCATGACGAAGGATGGAGCAAAAGGGGAGGTGGTGCTGGTTGGCGCGCCCGGCAGTTGGACTTCCTTGACGCGTCATCGTCAGGGGCAGCCGCCGGTGCCCGTGCCATTCCCCCGTCGGGTGCAACCAGAGGCCGTCCCATTCCTCCGTCAGGCGTGTTGGCATTTCTCTACGTCGTTGCTAAGTTTATGTGTCCCCAGCAACGACACCAAAAATGCTTGTTGGCATTTCTTAACGTCGCTGCTAAGTTTATGTGTTCCTAGCAACGCCGCCAGAAATGATACTGGTAATCCTAACGATCACAAACGAATCCGCAAGCGCACGGATAAACCATTGTAGCATTTCTCCATCGGAGTATTCCAAAGGGTATAGAATCCAAGGAAGGCAATGGCGGATAACAACACTTATACTATTGCAATGAATATAGATCATGTATAGAAGTAGATGTAACACTGAAATACAGGGGTAAGGGTAACGATATGATAAGGGTAGTGTGACACACAATGCTTACTCTCAGGGAACACTATGGCATAGGGAGCAACATATGATATGAGTTGGTTCTAGGTTCTAATGTACTATACATACAAAGGTCAACGATACAAGCGAGGTTACACAAACGTTGCATGAAACATCGGTCTAGCACCCAGGTACTACGTGAGATAACCCCAATGCTGGTTTTATACGACGAGTCGCTTTCTACTTTCAGAACTCCTACAGCAACATCCGAACGCAAAGGGTCCAACGGCTATCACTACCGCGGCCTATCTCTATCTAAGCGTGGGATGAGCTCATAATCAAAACAGTTGTCCAATCCAAATACCATGCTTGCATTGTTAATTGAACCCTGACCGACCCAGACTGTAGTGACCCAGGTCAGAGGCGACCAGATAACTAGCCACTTGATCGTGAACCGTAGCTTGGACTCGAACATCATACAACAAGATTGTGCAAACTAACAAGACCTAACTGAGGTTATGCACACAAACGAATACAAGATTTCCTACGTCTGTACCGTAGGATCAAAGGGTCGTGTTCATGAAGAACACGAGCCTCTAACTTATGAACATATATGGAAAACATGTTCAGATCACCTATCGACTGGATCAAAAGGTCGTGTTCATCAAGAACACGAACCTCTGAATGATGAACAAATGAAGAACACATGAACATATCATTTAAGCATGCAAGCACTACTTTATATGAAATAGATAAATAACTGAAGTAGATCAAAGTCATAAAAAAATAATGATACAAGAGAGCTCATACATAGATCCCAAAGAAGACTTGGAACCTGAAATAGAACTACTCTAGCCTACTCCCTAGCCTTGGAACCAAAAGTGAGAGAAGAGAAGCAAAGTTGTGTGTTCAAAAAGTGAGAAGGGCCTCTCCTATTTATAGGCTGGGAGGGGTACTGAGGAGCAGCGAAAGCACCCCGGGAATGGAGCCTTGGACCAATGAGGGACATCCACATGGAAGACCAGGATCAACCGACCATAAGTCGGTTCGACCGAACCCCTGTGGGCCCGGCTGGTCCACTCCTGCCTCCAGTTGGCTGACATGTGGGCCCTTGCGTACGTCCTCGGTGTGTATAAGTTTTTGAGTCGGTTTGATCCCCAAGTGGGCCCTCCTATCCTTGTGTAGTCCACGTGTCATCGTTTGATTCGCCGGAGCTTAACTCTCTTGAATTGATGATGTGGCATTGACACACGGATCCCATGTGGCAGCCACTCCTCAGTTGAGGTGGCATGACATGGCTCATAGAAGACAGATCCCATGTGGCAGCCACTCCTTAGCTGAGGTAGCATGACATGGCTCATAGAAGACACGATTCTTACTCCTTTTGTAGGTATTTTCCTGCAATCACAATTCTTCCAAGGACAAGTGGAACTACTTTATTTTTAACTAAAATGCGTAAGAAATGCACTTTGCTCATTTATTCATGAGAATATTGACAACTAAAAGAGGTACTTAATAGCCGTCAACAGGGCGCAGCTCAAGGCTGTCAGCGTGGCGCCTTTGCATCCTCAAGCCGTGCCAGCGCCTCTGCGTCTTTAGGTCGTGTCCCCTCCTCCCACTGTGACCGTCGTGCTTGTGGTCAAGGATTGCCAAGAGGTGATTTCTACAATCTTGAAGAAGGACATAGAGAAGATGAAAATGAAATTCAAGTCATAGGCACTTCTCGAGGGAATTGGGTAAGCATTTGTCATGACAATTAAGTTTCTTATGCTTCTCATATACTGAAGACGTTTTGACTTTATTCTTCCTGATTAGTTCATGGTGATCAAATTATTTTTAGTTCACATTATTAGTTCATGGTGATCGAATTATCATTATTTTCTACCAATTATCCAAAAAATGTTGTCTACTGTAGATTATTGTTGCTTTATGAAACCGTGTCATTCGTTATCTGCATCGACTATCAAGTAAGATGTGTTAAAAGCACTTGATTCTTAGTTGATGACCTGCCTGATTTTCTATCTACTATATCTGATTTTATTTCGAATGGACTCTAAAGCATGTGGAGCTTTGACATTCACAGTTATTAATTGAAATAGGATGAATATGAGCTATGCAGATACATTTGAATGTGAATGTGTACAATCTGTTTTCAGATTTCAGTTGCGACTTGTTCTTATTTCATGCATGCAAAATGAAGTATTGTATACATGGCGATCTGTCTTAATCTATAGTTGTTGTTTAACTGTATGGTGTGTCTCTTCCACTTGTGTCTTGCAGACACTTCTGGAGTTTTCATCTATTCGTTTGTTATCGAGGGAATTAGATTTTGACTAGTGAGTCTAATGCATTATTTTATGTCTCTCATGTTATAGAGCAAAACTCAAAAGGAAAATTGGTCTGATCACAATAGTAGCATCCTGTTACAATTGTGTCTTGAGCAAGTAGAAGCAAGAAATTATGTTGATGGAAACATGAACATCACTGGATACAATAGCATTGTATAGAAATTTAAGGAAGCTACTGGACTGTTGCATGATAGGAAGCAAATAAAAACTATAATTAGCCAACTTAGGGGGTTGTACAGTTTCCAGGTTGTCGGGGACGGCCACGGGGGTCCCCTAAATAATCGGGGGAAAACCATTTTCTTTCGCAAACAAAACACAAAGGAGTTCACAAAACAATAAAATACACCCAAAACGATCACAACCCAGTGGCAGGGGCCCACGGTCCTGGCGGCCTCAGCGGCCCACCAGAACGGACAGCCCCAGCCCCCCTCAGGCGAAACTCCGCTTTGCTCGAGGGACACAGCACTGTACTAACGATACCCCGCCTCGCTCGAGGGCTGGACGCCCCCTCGGGCGAGACTCCACGTCGCTCGAGGGCTGGGTGCCCCCTCGGGCGAGACTCCGCCTCGCTCGAGGGCTGGACGTCCCCTCGGGTGAGACTCCGCCTCGTTCGAGGGGCTGGACGCACCCTCGGGTGAGGCTCCGCCTCGCTCGAGGGCCAGACACCCCCTCGAGCGAGACTCCGCCTCGCTCAAGGCTCTTGCGGGCTCGCCGCTCCCACACCTGCTCTCCCGACTGGAGCATTTAATGTTCTGACACATGCAGGCGCCCGAGTCAAAGACGAATCCGCGCCACGCCTCTGACATGCCTGGGAATCATATCTCGACGCTGTTCCGCCAACCCTCCCGGTGAGGCCATCCCCGCCATTGTACGACACTGTGTGGTAAGGCCAGTGTCAGCTCCGTGACACTGTGCTACCCACTCTCGTACGGCCCGCGCGCTGCACCCTCGAAAGAGGACGGCGGAGCCCTCGAGAGGGGGACGGACGCCTGCCTCACGCTCACCCAGGACGACGTCATGACGTCAGACCAATGAGGCGCGTCCCCTCCTTCACCTGCCCTGTGTAGCCATCCCCGCCAGCACGACACCATCCCGGGCGATGTAGCACCATCCCCGACGCTGTGGGGGTATGGAACGATAAGACGCCGCCACGCCTGCTACTGTACGCCTTACGGCCTCCTGTCAACCGCACCCTCGAGTCAGCGTACAGATGACGACCAGGGAAGAAGCTCCCACACCGCCACCTTCGAAGCCGCTCCTGGATGGATACATGTCACGCCACGACGCTCTGCCAGAAGCGAGATTCGCCAGGAAGGCCGTCTACTCCGCAACACTGTGCACCATATCGCTACACGTAACTAGAATAGTGCAGCACGATTGTAAATCTCCTCCCCTTGGCCTATAAAAGGAGGGACGGTCCCCTGGCCGCGGGGGGACGGTGGCAAGCACGCTTACACGCTCACCGCCTTCACCACGATATTGGCACTTCGCCTCAATCAAACCTCAGGGACCTGGAGGCCCTGCCTCCTCTCCCGCCTCGCTTGTAGCTTCCCTCTGCAAGCACTATGGTGCAACACAATACAGTGCCTCGAGCACACCACTGCTGGACATACGGCCCCGACCGAAACCAGGATAAACCTCGTGTCACTAGTTGCTTAGCACCGGCCATCAAGAGATAGATCTCAACGCTCTTACTAGTTAGTGTCGGGACTACTTTCCGCACCGACACAGGTCTTGTTGTAAAAACATACTGGATTAGGAAGGAAGCCAGATGGGAGCATTGTTGCATACTCAGACTTTTGGAAGGAGAATACATAGGTACTTCTGCCCTTAATGCGCTACTATTTTCCGCACTTATACACGACCACCATCTGACTTAATTTATCTTGCAGAACAAACCATGGTTGAAGAGACTAAGGAAGGGGGATCCACCGTTCTTGGCTGACCCGAAGGAAATGTTCTATAAAGAAGTTGTTGATGGATCCAATGGCTATGTTCCAGGGAAAGATTTTTATGATGGTGAAGGGCAGCAAGAAGAAGAAGAAGAATCATGGGAGGAGGAGGAGAAAGACAAAGAAGAATTTGTTCACAACCCTATGAGTACAAGTGGCCACAAGAGCAAGAGGTTGGATGGAAGCACTGCCAACACACTGGCCATAGTCCTGAAAAGAAGATCAAAAACCAAGGGAAAAGCACGGGAAAAAACCTAATTGTCAAAGTCTTGGATAAGATTACAACTACTTACAACCAGTCAGTTAGTGCAAGTCATTGGACTATACAAGAGCATAAGGATTCCAAGTTGCAAGCCTAGATGAAAATGGATGTTGAAATTGAGAAGTGCAAGCAATTGGCTTGTGAGTGTTTTCCCCATGATAGTGTTGAGGCATATATGCAACTTTCTACTCTCAAGATTTTCAAATCCAAATTTAATCATCAATACTTCCTCACCATACCCACTGCCGAAGGAAGGATCAACTTCTTGCAGAGATGGTGCAAGGATAACGATATGTATTAGAAGATGTTGCTATGATGTTAACCGTTTGTCTTAGAGTTCTTGTTCTTATAATATGTGTATGAACCTATGGTCTGAATTGTGTATGTGTGTGATGTGAACCATTCAAGTTATGATGTTAACCGTTTGTGTGATAATTGTGCCTATTTGTATTGTTCTTATGTCTTTTACGCAGCCGTGATATTCTAATACAAGTTGACATAGTTACATTTTTTCCTATAGTTTATTCTGATTTTGATGTTAATTTGTTTGTTTAGGATGAAGAATGAAGTGAGGATGGACAAGAAGAATCATCGCCATATGAGAATGATGTGTGCACAAGTGAAGATGGACACGAAGATGAGCCTCCATATGAGAATGATGGGTATCCAAATCTATATAACCTATATAATTGGTACCCACTAATGATCATTTACTTTGATTTCTCTGCGTCCACGTTGAGCTACGTCATTACTTTTGTTTCAACTGTTAGATCTTCATTACGTATCTAGATCATGACCATACGTTGTGTTGTTTTTCTTCAAAGCTGAACATATCTCAACTACATTTATTGCATTCAGTGGATCAATTTTTTAAAAGGATCAACTCACCTACATCCGCGGCGACATCATGGCCAGACAATGCCCTTCTTGGTGCTTAATTAATGTGAACTTATTAATTGTTTACATTTGTTTCCTCAATAATTTATATTTCATTGCAGAGGCAACTGCATTTGTATTGTACCAAGTATCTTTTAATTAAATAATTAGATGTTATATAATAGATTCTATTAAGATTTCTCAATTTTCTGGCATGAATTGATAATAATAATTAAAAATGTTCACTAAACATTCCGCAATAACATGTGCAGAATCACCTAGTAATGATGAAGAGTCAAGTCAAGATGAAAGGAAACCATCAAGTGAAGATGAAATTGTGAAGATGACCCGAAACAATCTCAAGAGGGACCATGATTTTATCATGCAAACTATGATTGTCTTTGGTACGTACTTTCAAACCTACTATATCAAAAAGTCGAGGAGGGTACCTATTGAAACGAGGCAGACTACATTGATGTGGATGCGCCATTATTTCCACAACTACAAAGCATCATCTTGGCACCTCCTCCTGCTGACACATCCTCGCCGAATTTTCATGGGATCAACATCTCTTCTGGTGACACAGAAAGAACGGAGTTAGAAAATGTAAGTCATAACTCTATACTCCATGCACTTCTTTTACTAGGCAAATAAATCTGTGATTATACTCTCTCAAATATTTCTTCACTTATAACTTTTTCCGCATTGTACCCTTTAATCCCTCCAGGACTCTGGTAAAATTGAACCTGCTCAAGTAGAAAATATTCTAGAGGGCAGGACGCCAAAGGTTAGTATGCAATTCCGCACTGAACAAGAGGCATATTACTTTTACAATGCCTATGACTTTTATGCATCCATCCATCAGTTCTTTCTTTGGGACCTGTGATCATGGTCAAGATACACAGCAAGAAAATACTACCTGTCAATCATTTGTTAGAAATCCCTACAGTAATATGTTTTCCCCTTTTAATTGAACTATTGCAAGTCACAATCCACATTTTCCCGTAGAATAGATTTGTTTTGCCCACTGTTTATTAAATCCTTTGTATCAAACAAGTATATTACCTAGAAACTATATTTTCTATCTTTTGATAATTATTTAGTAAGTTATGTTTAGGAAAATCAAATTTGTTTCTACAATTTTTCTTGCGTGGTGCAAACTATACACAAACAATTCTTCAAATCTGTTGCTGTTCAAGAACTCATTAATTGGTGCAAATTTAATACGAAGGCACCAAACAACTGACCAGAATAAATTTGTTATTAGGAAAATTTCTTGCTCTAAGAAGAGCATCGTCTTCATAGCATCTGCTGCCAGAAAGCTCACGCATCACCCCCCAGCTTGAAAGCGCCCGCGGAAACCAATTTCCCTCCGTCTCCCACAGCCCACTATTTCGCCACATCAACGATCCGGTCTCAAGCGCATCTCAGCCGTCCAGGCCAAAAGCTAGCAACGCCTCGTGCTCCTCCACGCCAGCAATCCGCGGCATCCACCCATCCACCAATCAGCACGCACCACTTTTCCCTCTATAAAGCAACCGCTCCCGTCCCCATCTTCTCCACACAAATCCTCCCAACTTCCCAGCTCATTCCTCGCATTCAAGCCGAGCAGATCCTCGTTTCCCAGCACCGAGAGAATCCAAGCGGCATCGATGGCGCCCAAGGCGGAGAAGAAGCCAGCGGCCAAGAAGCCCGCGGAGGAGGAGCCCGCCGAGAAGTCGGCGCCGGCGGAGAAGG
Source organism: Cenchrus americanus (assembly GCA_947561735.1). Taxonomy (NCBI): domain Eukaryota; kingdom Viridiplantae; phylum Streptophyta; class Magnoliopsida; order Poales; family Poaceae; genus Cenchrus; species Cenchrus americanus. Next base: position 20,809,540 of record OX387241.1, on the reverse strand, counting down.
CTCCCGCGGGGAAGAAGCCCAAGGCGGAGAAGCGGCTCCCGGCGGGCAAGTCCGCTGGCAAGGAGGGCGGCGACAAGAAGGGCAGGAAGAAGGCCAAGAAGAGCGTGGAGACCTACAAGATCTACATCTTCAAGGTCCTCAAGCAGGTGCACCCCGACATCGGCATCTCCTCCAAGGCCATGTCCATCATGAACTCCTTCATCAACGACATCTTTGAGAAGCTCGCCGCCGAGGCCGCCAAGCTCGCCCGCTACAACAAGAAGCCAACCATCACCTCCCGCGAGATCCAGACCTCGGTGCGCCTCGTCCTCCCCGGGGAGCTCGCCAAGCACGCCGTCTCGGAGGGCACCAAGGCCGTGACCAAGTTCACCTCGTCTTAGGTGTTGATAGCTTCCTGCGTGGGATGTGTTTCTTCTCTTGGTTGTAGTTGTAGTTCAGAGACTTTGCTGGTGTGTGCTCTGGTGTAGGGAAGGCTTTTGAATTGAATGAATTATCATGGTGGAAATGAAAGGCTAGTGTTATCTGAATCTTTGCCATATTATTCTGGTTTTCTTATGGTAATTTGGACAAGCCTTAATTCTTGTTTTAGATACGTTTGTCCGTTAAGGCAGTATGCAATTCTCAGCTGTTTGTCCCTCTGATTGGAGGTGTGGTGCTGGAGTACTCCGTATGTTTCAAATTCCAGCTTCTCTTTTGGGTTCTAGCTCTGTTACAAAATCTTGCCGCGAACTATTCTCTGTTTTCAGGTTTGGTGTTTGCGGCATGTGAATATGGACCCTACTAACACTTGAGAGTAGGCAGAATAGTCGGTGTGGATTTGAATTTTGGGAGAGGGAAAAAGCTTTTGGTCGCGAAATATTTCGGCAGGCAGTACAGTAGGTGTGGATTTGAATTTTGGGAGAGGGAAGAAGCTTTTGGTCACGAAATATTTGGGCGGGGTTTGGGAATTGGAACCTATATTTGGCGCCTCTTCAAAAATTTCAGCAGCTAAAATAAAATAAAAGCAGGTCGCACAGATCGTCCAAATGTTTTTTTCCTGACGGGTGTGAAATCATCTTCTGCACTGCGCTGTAGCCGTCGTCAATCCCGCCACGACTGAGTATGAAGACGACTCGAATGAAATCGAGTGCAGATGGATGGAACAGCAGCACACCACCACCACCTGTGGCGGCGGCTGTGTTGTGAATTGTGATCACCAAACCAAAAGTCGAGCTAACCGGCCCACGTAGATACTGCCCCACCTAACAACTAACAAAGACGAGCCCAGTCTACAAGGACGCCATCGCAGCCGAAAAAGGGCAAGAGACGCCGCAGCAGCTCCGGCCTTTCAAGCAAGAAAGCGGCGGGGTCACCGGCCGGGTGACGCACGGCGGACCGACTTGAGGCCGGCGAACCGACGGCGGCATCAAGAATCTCACAGTTGCTCCTCTGCCACCATTCCTCGTGAGGCAGTTTCTCCACGTTGGGAAACAACGAAGAAAAAAAAAAGTGTAAAATGCACACAGGGCACTCAAACTATTGATCTCCTTATATCTGGGTACTCGAACTAACAAAACGACTATCTGGGTACCTGAACTATTACCGATGCACACTTCTAAAACATGCCATGTCAAGGACATTTTTTCAAAAGAAACCCTATCTATTTTCTCCTTCTCGCAAACAACTCCTTTCTCTGCCTCCGTGGCAAACAGTTCCTCGCTGTCGCGCACCCTCCTCCCGGCGATGCAGTTCCTGCACGACGCGGTGGCCACACTTGGCCTCGACAACAAGTCACCAGCAGCACTGGGGAGCAGGGGAGTGCCCAGCACACGCGTGCACCGCGGCGTCGGCGACGCGCACGCGAAGGCGGCGGCCTCGTCCGCGGCGGCGTTTGCGCGGGCCGGAGGCGACGCTCGGGGATAATTTTTTAATATTAACCTTTTTTTAAAATTATTTTTAAAAATAACCCCCGGGCAACTTTTTTTGCACCGGGTAACCCTTTTGCCCGCGCCGCGCGCGTGGCGCGGCAATCCGCCGCCGCCGCGCCACATGCGGTGGCGCGCGGCACCGCCACGCCGGCCGCCGCGCGCGCGCGCGCCGGGCGTGGGCCGGTCCCGCCGCGCCACATGCGGCGCGCGGCGGGGCCGCCGCGCCACCACGCCCGGCGCGGCAGGCCGGGTCAAGAGGGCCCGCGCGGCCCCCTTCTTCCTCCTCCTCTCCCCTTTCTCTCCGGCCCCGCGCCGTCCCCCCGCGCAGCTCCGCCGGCCGCCGCCCCCCCTCTAACCGGCGATTTGTGGCCGGGATAGTGTGGGAAATCGATCCCTGTATCCTTGGAAGGTATTGCCCTTATTGAATCTCAGTTTTAGCACGTAATTTTGCCGTATTTTGCATGTATAGGTGAGCTAGGGTTTGACAATAATTTTAAATTGTGATGTGTTAGATGTTGGGTGTGTTGAAAGTTATGCTTTGGGAAGTTTCATTAGACAATGTGCCATCTATTGATATGTTGAAAATACGTTTCTTTACTACATGCTTTAGTGTAGGTTTGCTTTACTACATGCTTAATACAATGTTGCAAATATGTTGAAAGTGATTGTTCATTTTGATATCATTGGTTGCGGGATTAGTAGACATGAGCCACCAAAACCCACGTTACCGTGCCATTGTTAGGGGTAAAGGAAGTTTTCCCGAAGAGTGGGATGAAAACGGTCCCGTGCCTCGAGCTCTCCCCGTACCCAATTGTTTATGTGGTGTGCCGGCTTATGTGAAACGAGCCTAGGTGTGCCAGATCGGCGGGTAGAGCATTCTACCGTTGTTGGATTAGGGAAGCACCACCCCCGGCAGCCTCCTTGTTATTTTTTGCAAGGTGGATAGACGGCCCGACAAGTTTGATCCTAGGATACGTCTCTTCCCGTATGCGAGTCATGTGTTGAAGCCATATCATGAGTTTCAACGATGGGTTCCTCCTCCACCTAATCCTCCACCGATGACTTATGAGGAGAAGCAGTTGGCCGCCATTGAGCGAGTTAACAACCCTCCAGTGTGTGATTGTGGAGTGCGTGCGTATCTTCAACGACCAAACATTGAGGCCCCAAATAAGTTTACCCATTCTTTCGTTGCTCCTTAAAGACTGTTGTAAGTAAAAAGCATATCCTTGTTATCATTTAAGTTTTATAAATGTCCATGACTCATTGCTATTAATGGTTGTTCTGCATTTCAGAGTGGGTGGCCTAGGTGTGACTTCAATGAATACATATATGGACCAAGATCGGAGTGGCCAACCGAATCGAAGTTAAAGAGTTCGAGTCCGGACGAAGGCTTGGCCTTGCCTTAGCTATCCACCTTCACGGTGCAAGTGTGGCATAGTAGCCACGGAAGGTGTTGTGCCATCTGAGCTCGGTTTTGGAATGTTTTGTGGCAATGCATATGGAGACTTTTGGGTGAGCATGATGTGAACTTTTTTGATTTAGGTAGCACTACCGTTGTGGTTGTCCTCATTTTGATTTAACTTTGTATGATACGGTCTTATATTTTGCAGGAGGGGCGGACTTGTGATTGGGAGCAATTTCTTGGTCGTCGTGAGTTAATGTTAGAGTTGGGACGAACTTCTGAACCCGGGAGGAGGTTTAAAACTGAATCTATTAAAAACAAGATAAGAGCAAAATATGGTGTGCCCTTACGGAAGAGGAGGATCTAAGTGGTCCAATTTCGATGAGATGGTTCGTGAAACCGGAGTGGAGCTTGAATTTGTAGTTGGTTACGCCAACTACGAGAAAGTTGTGGCATATTGGCGTTGTAACGGGGAGAAGTTCTTAGAACGGGGGATACGTCCGTTGACCGCAAAGGAGAAGAGTGAGAAGAAGAGGAAAAAGGAAGAGGAGTGGAAGGCATTGATGGATAGGTCCAGGGATAGGTCGAGGGATGAAGCGGCTAGAAAGGCAGAGGCCGACAGAAAAGGTAAGAGGATTGTGGGAGGATGATGAATGGTGGTCAAGTGTCAGTTGCATGTGTTGCATTGTAATATTTTTTTCAATGAACTAGTGTGTTTGGTAGTTTTGTGTTAAGTGAACACTTTGTTATGTGATGTAGTTGATGATGAATGGTACTTAAGAATCAGTTGTATGTGTTGTATTGAACAATTTTTTCAATGAAAAAATGTGTTTGGTTGTGTTGCATGCAGATTTATTAATGGAGCAGGAGATTAGAAGAATAAAAAATTAGGAATAATAGTTCCATTATTACAACACATTAAGGATGTAGTTTTCTTGGAACAATATAACACTACCATGGTGTAAACGAAATAGTAGCTCAAATATTACAACACCGCATGGTCGAAGACAACGACCTCATACAAAGTTCCAATATTTAGGCATCCTTGTGATGTGATGACGAAGGTTTATCCTTCTTGGTACCTTTTTTAGTTGGTGGATTAGGAGCGAGACGGGTTTGCTTCAGACCGTAAAGACCACCGGAGCAAAAAGACCATCCCAAGGGGGGTCCTCTCCTCTTGCAATGGCATCCGCAGTTTCTCCTTGCATATAACGAAGCATGGCTCTTTTAAAAGTGGTCATTTTCTTCGGATCAGGTGTTGTATTTGTGTTTTTGCCCTTCGGATCGCCACCACCATTACCATCCCGACCCCCTCCCGGCGACGCTCGTAGACATCTCTAGTTATTGTTAAAAATTGAACATTATTTTGAAGTAGTTAAACTGATTACATTAAATTAACAAAGAGAGGAACCATACCTAAGATAGAAGATGAGCCCGTGAGGAGAGGGAGGAGCCTGCAAGGTGTGGCAGTGGTAGTACTGCGGTTGCCGTCCCTCTTTATATAGCCGTGGCAGGGTGTAGGGTGTTTTTTCTTGTACTCACATCACATGTAGTAGGGTAGGGGGTAGGGTGTGTTTTCTCCCACGGATTGAATGGCCCACCACTTCTTTTCTTTCCCTATATATGTCACCCTTCAGGTAAGTTGTTCACAATAACCAGCAATGGATGACTTGTCATGTGAGGATAATTCTCTCGGTCCCGACTTGTGGACAGAACAGGATCCCGAATGTAAGGAGTACTTCCCACCAAGAGAGAAGAGTTATATCCGATCTTTGCGGGATGTTAGACCGTACGATTCGAAGAAATCAGTAAAGTGGCCAAGATGCATGCACAATGAGTTGTGTGTAATGCAAGTTTATGAGGGAGTTGGACTTTACTACTCCGGTCGTCGCTTTTGGCATTGTCCACGTGCTCGGGTAAGGAACACTACCACGAGTATTTCCATCGGCCTTATTTAGGTAACTAACATACTATTGTTGCTTGCGTACTCGTATGACCCTAACAACCGTGGTTTCTCGCAATGGGTCGATCCGCCGCCTATTCATCCATACGAAGAGTACATCACGTACCTAGAAGGACGCATCGAGAAGCCGAAGCATGAGCTCGCGGAGGCACTTACTCCTCCGATCCACCATCTAGCGACGACGCGCTATGCACCTGCAGATGTCACATGAAGAACAGGTCCACCGTCAAGTCCATCCCCGCCACCTCCACCCCCGTATGGGAACTACTACATGCCTTCCCGGGAATCGAGTGGTTTTGGCTCCATGTTATCCGGACAGCTTCTCGTACAAGTAGATTATTAGTGTTGTAATTGTTGTGTAAACTACCTTATGCCATTTGCAGCTTTCAATTCGGAACCCCATGGTGATGGACCCGATATGTCATGTATGTGTGCGAAGAAGTTGGTCCGAGTCCCGAATCACACCGTTAGAAGCCATCCTAAACAAAAGAATCCTTGTGTGTTCAACACTCCAAGCAATTATGTGCCCGAACCTAGAACACCGGTCGATGTACGTGTGCTTTAAAATTTGAATTGACAACACTGCGAAAAAGCCTTTGCGGTCATGAAACAAGAGCCTACTTGGATTCCCTAGCCTTTTCAGTGAGCCATGTTGTCCTGTACAACAATTGATTTCACAACACCCTGAAAAGTCTATGCACTCCTGAAACCCTAGGGTCCTTGGAATCCCTAGCCTTTTCAGTGAGCCATGTTGTCCAGTATAACATTTGATTCGACAACACCCTGAAAAAATCTATGCACCCTGAAACTCTAGGGTCCTTGGAATGTCTAGACTTTTCAGTGAGGCATCATTTCAACTGCAAAAACTGAAAAGTCTAAAGAACTACAAATTGTTTTGTCAACACTGTGGCCATTGCTATTTCATTAGACATTTCTCTTACATAACAAGTTTGCAGTGGCATGCATGGCACATGTGCCACAACTAATCCTACCATGCCTTAGGGAATTTAAGTCACACAAGTTTGCAGTGGCATGCATGGCACATGTGCCAATACTAATCCTAGCACGCCTTTGGTAATTTAAATCACACGAGTTTCCAATGACATGCATGGCACATGTGCCAATACTAATCCTAGCACGTCTTAGGAAATTTAAATCACACAAGCAATGGCACGTGTTACACATAACAACAATCATGCACCACTGATGAAGTCATCGCTCCACTTCTTGAAGTCCTCAAGTTCCTTCTTCACAAGAGCTTCAGTGCTGGGGTCTCCATCGATTTTCTTCCCCCTCGCCATAAACGCGGCATCTGGACCACTAATGAAGTCGTCGATCCACTCGCTCGAAGTGGCACGCCCTCGTCACCTTTGGAGCAACGGATCTCTGCTTCCCTTCAATATATGCCACGTAGATACAAAGTCAGAAATGAACACCACGAAGTAGGTACAATGGTACTTAACGGTATCACTTATCGCCAATGCCGCAAGCTCCTTTTTAGCTTGATCGATGTTTTGACAACACCAAAACCGCCCGCCAAACGTTTCATCTTCACGTGAGACCTTGCATCCCGCATTCATGCCACAATGGCACTGCGGGGGGATCTCGCCTTTCGGCCTCTTGTTCAAACTGAATATGGATCTATTGGGATCATTTGGGTATGCCCCCTCCATGGCTTCCATGGCCCTCCTCACATCCATAAACCCCCACCCCGAGCCCATCTCGGACAACCAACACTCTCAAACGACTGGAGGAATGGAGCTGATGTACGAGTGGAGGTTGCCTGTGAGGATTGGAGGTGAGTGATGAGTGGAGGCTACCCCCCTTTATATAGAGAAGAGAAGGTGGGTGTGGTGGACCCCATTTCTCGATCTTTTTTTAGGAAAACTTTTTTATTCGCTGTTTTTTCTTTTATCCTAAAGATATGCAGAACGAGTGTATTATGAAATGTTCGTTGTCTAGCTTTGCATACATCGCTACTTAATCGTTTAGTGGTTATCGATGATATTACTTCACCATAATATAGAGAAAATATTATGGAAGTTTATATATATATTATTGGTTGCTTTTGTTTATGTCCAATGGGAAAAGTTGATCTTATAAATTCATATGTTTAGCCTAAAGTAAGTAACTTGTATTCCTCCCTAGTTCTTGCAAAGCCACCGATCAAGCCTCACCTCATTTTTAGTTAGAACATGTTCATCATGTTCGACCGAAAGCAAACTAAAAAGTAAATTGGGCTTTAACCGCCGCGCCACGGGGGTCCCCGCGGCAGCATAACGTTGCCGCGCCATGCCCCATGGCGCGGCAGACACGTGTTGCCGCGCTTAAATCCTACGAAAGCCGTATGCACCCCTCGGCCAAGGTTCAAGTCCGGCCGGGGGCGCGGCAACACGTGCCGCCGCGCCACGCGCGGCGGCGCGGGCGCGGCGGTCCCGCCGCGCCATGCGGTGTGGCGCGGCGAGCTCGGCACGCGTAGATGCACGGGTGGACGGCTCCGCCGCGCCAAACCGCATGGCGCGGCGGGGCTGCTTTGCCGCGCCGTCCCCCATGGCGCGGCAGGCTCGTGTTGCCGCGCCACCGGCCAAACTAGAACCTTGGCCGAGGGGTGCATACTGGATGTTGTAAAACTTAAGCGCGGCAACGTAGGCTTGCCGCGCCGGGCCCGTCGGCGCGGCAGCATGCGCCTACCGCGCCATGCCTGGTGGCGTGGCAGCGCTGGGTAGAGGTGGCCATCGGTGGCACCCAAGTTGCCAGGACTGCCGCGCCCTTGGGCATGGCGCGGCAGGACTATGCTGCCGCGTCGGCGCGCATGGCGCGGCAAGCCTGTTACCAGCCAGAAACAGAAGTTTCTTCTGGTTTCTGTTGCCCTCTCAACTCGACGCACCTGCAGGAAATCAACATAACTCATCCCTTCATCCAGAAGCCAATATGGGGACACTTCCCATGCTGGAAACATAGTTTCATACAACGTGCGTACATTCAAACACGAGTTCGGCACACAAACATCACACAAAGTGCCGAAGTTCAACATCCTAAGGCCAACACATGCTCCGACAAAGTCCGGCACACACAGTTCAACATCCTAAGGCGTAGACATGCCTCCGACATAGTCCGGCACACACAAACATCACATATGGTCCATAGGATCAACGACGGCGGCGGATTTGGTCCTCGGGGCTGAAAATTTGTTTAGCTCGGCGTTCCCTCCCCCGGTTCGTGTCCAAGACGTTGGCACTCCCAACTTCAGCGGGCCCACGTGGACGACGGCCGCGGGCTTTCTTCGCCGGAGGTGGGCGAGGCTGCAAAAATTGGACGAAACACTATAGAAGAGCAAGGTAATTTCAAATGCTGACTTGGATGGAAAATTTTGGATTCATTACCTGACTCGTCGACTCTCCTTGTGTTTGAGTTGCGGGTGGGGCATCAAACAGTACGTCCATCGGAATCTCTGAGACGTACGTGGGGTCTCCACGCTCACTACCACCGCCGGTGAGGAGGAGGAGGAGTCTCCATCGTCCTCATCACCGGGCTCGGGGGTGGCGATTTCCTTACCACGACCACGGCCGGCACTACCAACAACACGACCGCCGATGCCGACGCGGTGCGAGCGGTGCTTCGAGATGGGGTCCTCGTCGAGCTTCTAGCCCCGTGGTGAACCGGGAGTGCGGCGGGATCCCGAAGAAGTGGCCCGAACATTGCCGCCGTGGACAACATCCGGAGCCGCTATGCGGTTCAACTTCATTGCCATACGCCCGCAGCCTCCTCCGACCCTCTCGCAACATGCAATTGGTACAAAATGAAGACATATTCCAAAAATAGGAATAAACTTAAGCATTTAGTTTTTGAAAAGTAATACTACCTCCGCAAAGTTGCGTAGGGCTCCACCTTCGGAAGCACTTGCATGTTCCATAGCCACTCCCGCCTCATTTGCAAGCCTTGCAAGTTGTTGTCCCTACAAAAAAAATCTTATTATAGATACAAATTATTAGAAACCGAAGTGATCAAACAACATTGGCTTGGGATAAATTTACCAAGTAATCGTGCAAAGGTGCTCGCTGCGGCCGTGTGCCCACACGTGTCGGGTGTCGTACTCATCCGCTATGTCGTCGTCGGAGTCTGAGGGGGCATCTTCAATGTGCTCATCCGTGAAAGCCGGCTTGATCTTAGTTCTTGTAGAGGTATGGTACCACCTCATGTACTCTCTATGTGGTCCGAGACGCCAAGCGGGGGCCATCTTGATGATCCATCCTCTCGCCGATTGTTCCAAATGTCCAAGTACCTAGCATGCTTCACCGTCCAATCATTCTCCTTGTATCTTTTTTGCCCGTTCACCCCGAAATAACAAAATTGCTTGTCACATTATTTACAAACCAACTTATGCCATATGAGAATAATGAAAAATGCATCGAGTTGGTTTCTTACTTGTGCAAGGCCGGAATGGTGGACGTGTGCTCGGGAGGCGAAGGCCGAAGCCTCCCAAACCGGCGTAGCACCCCGTTTGGCAAATGCCACTCGACAACATAGTAGATGATGAGTGGCACCGTCGACCTCCACGAAGCTTCCGTCTCCGTAACACATGGGTGAGAACCGGACGTGCCGAGGAAAGTCGCGGTCGTACGGTAGCCACTCAACCTACAAACATACAACATGTTTAGAGAAAATGTGATGACACAAAATTTACAAATTGAACACGAACTAGTGGACATGGGCTTGTACCGTGCTCGAGTAAGACAAGCCCAACTCGTTTGTGTAGAACTTGTACCTCCTTCCCGAGGACCACGTACCGCTGTCGCTGTCTTCCACACAAACGCAAAAGTGGGTCGAGAATCCTGCCGATTCCAAGCCTGCAAAATATAACCAAAATTTGAAAGATTAATAATTCATGAATATAAGTCTGCATGAATAAATAACAAAAGATTTGTATGTACCTCAACTGGCCCACGGTGTGGTCGGCCTACTGGAAGACGCTCCCAAACCCAAATCTGCGAGGAGGTAAGCGCATCCACCAAGGTTGGCGTCCCGTCCACTCCGCCTACAAGCATCACATAGCCGCCTATACGCCCATGCCAAAACCGCCGAACCCCAACTGTAGCCACGGATGTTGTCCCAATCCTGACCCAAAAGTGGCAGAACCATCCAAGAAACGGTGTTACCAGAGCAAAGCATCGGTAGCGGGGAACGTGGCAACAAAGTGCCAAAGCCACACACGTGCGTGCCTCTCTACAACGGCTCGAGGAGCTCCCTCGGGGGCAAACGGTGAAGTGCCGCCTCAACCAAACCGTGTTCACTCCGGAGGTCTTCTTCGACGCATCCCCCTCATCGAGCATCCGGTGGTCTCACCCCAATGTGCAACTCAACCATGTCTCGCCAACCAAAGACTCGAATGATCCCACTCACCGCCGGCCCCTCAAGTGGAAGACCAAGGATCATGGCGGTATCCCTGCAGGTCACCGTCATCTCTCCGCACGGTAGGTGGAAAGAGTGGGTCTCCGGACGCCATCGATCCACCAAGGCCGACAACAACGGCCCGTCCATCATAGGCAACCCACGAACCACGACCAAAGCAATGTCCAAGAACCCCGCTCTAGCCAAGTACGGGGCGTATCTCTCGTCCCAAGGAAGTGGAAAGTGCTCTCGCACCCTCAACGGGTTCAAGTCCTGAAAAACAATAAAATTCAATAATTACAACATTAGCAATGTTTAGTCCTCAAAATGCAAGAAATATGCTTAGCTCACATATTAAACACAACTAGGAGGTACAATAACTAATAAATTTGGGTCTTAAGTTAAGGCTTTTGTAAATACCTCGTGAAGGTCGGCCAGAAGGTGTGCACGATGGCTGCCATCATATGCAGCCTCAAGGAGCGGGTACACTGGGTGCGCCATCCTGAAAAAATTTACTTGTAGTTAGTAACAATAATTAAAAATTGAAGGTAAGTATATAGAAATATAAAATTATTTAACTTGCATACAAAATTTCATAATTTTTCACCTACTAATGTACTACCATGACACCTACCCTCGAGTTGGAACCACCCATCCTTCTATTTGTCCCCGTTGCTTTTTTCTTGCCCTTCGATTTTCTTTTCCGACACGTGCGCTTTTAATTTCTTTGTGACATTTTGAGCAAAGATACGTCATCTTGTCCGCATCGCCTTCAAAATCACCCATATCATAAGCGGCGGCAAACCTTCCTTGACACGCGTCCATGTCCCCTTTCAAACGCTTCTTTTGCCTCCTACCCTTTTTCAATTTCTTCAAAGACGGCAAAGTGGCACGTACTCCGGGCCATCATATTCGTGCCATTGTGACGGATCAAGGTACGGCTCAAAGCCGGATTCCCAAATCTTAATGGTGTGTTCTCTATAGAACAAAGGAGACAAGTACATGGCATTTTCATAGTCTAGACCTCTAGCCGTGCAAGCCGTCATCAAGTGAGAACAAGGAAGATGCAACAATTGAGGACCGTTACGGGTGCAAGTACCGGCCCGAGGTCCACCCTATAGTGTCGACCGCCATGACTCTCCCCTCCAACATTAGTAGTAGAGGAACCTCGAATAGAATAAATCATTCCGTCCGGACCATATGCTTCGCATGTTGGTTCACGCATCTTAAACCAGCCTTTATACATTATCTCATCCGCAAAGGATCCAATTCTACCCCCACTATCCAACAAATCACGTGCAATCCGCCATCTCTTCACAAAGTATTCATTGCATTTTTCAAATGAGTATTCAATGATCCCCGCGACGGGTCTACTTCTTATTCCCGTAAATATGTTGTTGTAACTTTCGAATAGTTTGTTGTCATGATACCCCAACGCATACCCCCGCATCATATGCTTGAGCCCATTTGTCCTTATCCTCCATTTCATACTCCAACCAATCTTTAGCTTCCTCATTCAAGTTCTTAACTAAGTCCTTGTGCGAGTTCCTTAAATTGGTCCTCCGTATGTACCGATGCCAAGCAACTTCAACCGTCCTATTACCTCCTTGTTCTTTTGACGACGCCACAAATTGGCGGCAAAGTGCCTCATGCACCACCGATGAACAAGTGGTGGATACCCATCCGGGTGGTCGCTCGCACATTTGATGAGACCATGGTGCCGATCCGAGATCATACATACCCGTCGCGTTGGACCAAGTACGTTAATGCGAAGGAGCCTCATGAACCATGACCAACTCGTCGTCATTCTCACTCTCCGCCAAGGCATAACCTAAAGGCACAAGTTGTCGTTCGAGGATCTACATCAACTCGCCATCATGAGTGTACCTCCGTACTTGCTCGGCCAAGAAGGTTCCGTCAACAAGTATCACCGACGACGTTGTTGGAAAGCCACTTTACATTGTGGAAAGCACCAAAAAACACGTAGAAGGACGGGCTTCAAAACACCACCGTCGAGAACACGAGAACCGGTCACGTAAGGGAACCATTTAACCCCGGATTGAAGTGGTTCATGGCTCTCAAGACCCTTGGGATTTTTGCATATGACTCTTTCCAATCGCCCCATAGCAAAGCAATTGCATGTTGTTTAGCCCGCCATGCCTTAGAATACTTCACACGATATCCAAGCAAACATCAATATCTCGCTCTATCAAATTGCCGGCCGTCACCTCACTATTCTCACGAACAACGCCTAAGATACACCTTCCAATGTAACTTGCAATCAATTGTGCGTGAACTCCCTTCACCCGACTCGACCGACATGTGTGAGGTCCCACAACCTTTGTAATCTTCCATTTCCCTCGTCCCTCTCGCAAGCCGTGCCCATACACGCCACATGCACCCTTGTTTGCACATTACTTCATACCTAAGATTCCCGTCCGAATGGACCACAAGTGAAAGGCCTATAATGCTTCACCGCATAGTCGTACAAGAAAAACTTAAGTTCATCCAGGGAGTCAAACATCATTTTCTCATGTATCTCGGGCTCCCTGGTAAAAATTATTCCTTCTGTGAACAACCTAGTAGAATCACAAATGGCTCTATCGATCCTACTCAAGTCTCTCGTCATTGCGAACAGAAGGGATTCCAAATTGGTACTGAGCTTGGGTGTAGTGTTCACTACTCTCACCAATTCTAGTGTTGTCCGGGAACCTAGGCACGTGTTCTTCACTTTCACCATTTATAGTGTTCACTAGCGGCCTACTTATGTGCACTTCCCTTTCAAAGGTTGTATGGTTCACCGAGGGTCCTGCAACATAATCATGCTGAACACCATCCAAGTTAACCTCACTTAAACCAAGGAGTGCTTCAGCCGCATGTGCATTGGCATCATTTTGCTCTTCCGCATGCTCCTCATCGGACTCATCATCAGAATCACCTTCTTTAGAGCTGTCAGATATATCATCATCGTCCATGGTTTCTTCCTCCCGCTCAAAACAATCATTGCGAAAATCATCATTCACCATCCCAACATCCCGACTAGGTTCCCTACAACCAAAGTCCTCCTCCAAAATTGTAGACTCTTGTGTACCTTGTAGAGCCTCAAACGGCACTTCCTCATTCATGTAAACATTACCACTAGGCCCACGAGTTATATCTACCACAACCTCCAGACATGACACATTAGCTTGACCAACTACCTTCTTATACCGATTCCAATTTTCTTCACTTGACAAGCTCATCAACACATAATGAGCTCTAGCCTTCCCACAATCAAAACGACCTCTAAATGACAACTCATGCATTCCAACTCCATAGTTGACCATTGCACAATCAACTACATCCTTAAAGCTTGGCGGACCATCAAATGTTTCTACCAACTCTATCATATTCTCAAACTCTCCATTTTCTTTAACTACGCCACCATGAAACATGCGAACTAAACAGTCCATCTACAAAATTTATAACTTGTTCAATAACAATATAGTACTAAAATAGATATTTATTAAAAATATACATGAAAAATTAGAATTGTGTTCAACAAAAATTATATCCATCTCCATTTGTTATATATATACACGTGCAGATTACCCCTAATAAAATTGTTAGGTATTCAACAAAATTGTTAGGCATCCATATAATAGCTACACCCATTATCAACTACCCTAAACATTTGACATCAATAATATCATTAAATCGATTCATGCAACAAGTTCTACACGTCAATAACACGGGCAGAGAAACTACTGCGTATGAACTAATCATCATTTCCATTAAAACTAATTGCATTTGGTGTAAATTTCAAATTTCTATACCTAACCCTAGGTCACAAAAATCTACTCCGATCTACACAATGCAACGGTAAAAGAGGGAGAGAAGTAGGTCAATACCTTCACAACAACGCGGGGAACAAATCCCCCCACTTTTTCCACCCCCAAATCCGGCCGGAATGGGGGGGGGGCGGCGGCAAGGGGCTCGGCCGGGCGCTCGGGGCCGGAGGAGGAAGAATGGAGGGAGGAGGAAGAAGGGGGGCCGCGCGGGCCCTCTAGAGCGGGCGCCGCCGCGCCACGCGGGATGGCGCGGCGGCCCGCCGCGCCGGGCGCGGTGGCGCGGCGCCCCGCCGTGGCGCGCGGGCAGACCGGGCCCACACCGGCGCGCGCGGCACGGGGCGGCCGCCGTGGCAGCCCCGCCGCGCCGCCGCATGTGGCGCGGCGGCGGGGGCCGGCCGCGCGCGCGCGCGCGTGCGCGGCCAAAAGGGTCATCCAGTGCAAATAAAGTTTCCGAGGGGTTATTTATAAAAATAATTTTAAAAAAAGGTTAAAATTAAAAAATTATCCGACGCTCGGCCTACATCCAGGCGGCGCAGTGGCCGCCGGAGTCCCCATCCGGGAGAAGCCACGATGCCGGAGTCCCCATACGGGAGGAGCCACGACACCGCCATGCTGCGGCCAGGCCGGTCTCCCTCGCGCTCGCGCCCGTCCGCGTACGTGTGGTGGTGCACGTGTTGTTGATGCTCAGCCACCACCGCGTGGTTCTGCTCCTCGGCCGCCTCACCGGTCCCGAATAGCATGGCCTCTACGGTCGGGGTGGCGGCCTCGAAGCCGATGGGCGCGACGGGGGACCCGCGCGTGGCGGCGCGCCGGTGGGTTGGCGTCGTGGATGCCGCATCGCAGGTGGCGTAGAGCACGGCGGCGTCGGCCTTGCACGTGACGGCGGTGAGTGCCATCTCGCGGACCTCCTCCATCCGACGCGCTCGCCAACGCCCCGGCTTGGCGCACGACTCGCACCAAGGTGCGGCCGCGACGCCCGCCGACACATCCACGGGCACAAGGGTGTGGAGCCACCGCCGTCGTTGCCGGCAAGGAGAGGTCGTCACGCGACCGCCCAGAGCAGGACCTCGACCGCCGCCAGGGCCCACGTGAAACCGCCCCGCGACTACGAGCGCGAGAAGGAACACCCCGCGGCTCGTGCTCGCGGCGGCCGGGCGGAGGGAGAGGAAGGAGCTGTTTGAGAGAAGGAAAAACATATAGAGTTCTTTTTTAAAATGCCCTGACATAGCATGTATTAGACCTTTGGTGTGCAGTTTTAAACATTTGTGTGCATCGGCAATAGTTTAGGTACCCACATAATCATTTTGATATTTCGAGTACCTAGATGGGAGGAGACCAATAGTTTGAGTACCCGGGGTGCATTGCATTTTACTAAAAAAATGAATAATTGAGAACTGAAATCGAATTTACCGATTAATATGGTTCAGTTCTTGATTAATGGACATAACCAAGACTAATAAGCACCGGCTCAACTGGTCAAATGTCCAAGGGCAATCCCTAGGCTTCCACTCCCGATCCACCTCTTTAGGGCGTGATTAGTTGGGTGGCTCCAGCCCAATCACGCCCTCCAAATGTGATGTCTCCTTGATTGGTTTGGTTGCAGCAGTATTTGGGCCTAGCTCACGTCACGCAAAAAGGACACAGCAGCCTGGGAATTATATATATTTTTTTTCTTTGATTTTCGAAAAATAAATGGTCAAACCAAAAATTTCGAGAAATATAAATCTGGCGTCAAATTCCATGGCGGTAGGAACGCCATGGCGGCAGGTTCCTACCGCCGTGTCCCGCGGCGGCAGGATAGCACTTCCGGCGGCAGGACCGCGCGACACGGCGCTAGGACCCTGCCGCCCAGTGCCACGGCTGCAGGTCCCTACCGCCGTGCCCCGTGACGTTAGGTCTCTTTTTATTTTTTTAGTTTCATTTTTAAAACACTTTAAACCTTTTTAAAAACAACAAACCTAAGCATAATCACGAGGGAATATCATAATCAACGTCTAGATGCAAATAGTTTATACAAAATCATGGTAAAAGTAGTACTTGATCTAAATGCGTCGGTGCCTCTTTGGCCTAACAGCTCTAGCGCCAGCCCAGGTGTGGTCCCGGTCTTACGTCCAGTGGTCAGGTGCCCTGACCACCCGCGGTCCTAGCTGGTCGGGAGACGGTGTCGCCATGACCGCCTGCGATGAGCCTCGCGCATCCGGTGTCCCTCCGCCCGCCGGTGTCGCTCCGCCGGCCGCCGGGGTCGCTCCGCCCTATGGCTGTGTCGGCTGAGTCCAAACCGGTGCTTGTGTCAACTGTGACGGGTCAACCTCCTCGATCAGCTGCGGAGCATCTAATGTCACGAGAACGTCGCCGAACTCCATCTGATCCTGTCAGATGGCGAGATCTGGACAGCCCACGGGGGTGTTAATCCCTGTGGTTTAGTTGTTCAGCGGGGAGATCGGGAGCTAAGAACGCGATGGTTATGCTAGCGTAGCACACGGAAATTACGACGAGACACAAGAACAAGGCGATTTTATACTGGTTCGGGCCTCCGGAGAGTAAAACCCTACATACAGTTCTTCGGTTTGTATTGCTTCGATCTCAGGTGTAGGTGGTCTGCAGTTTACATGGCGACCTGTTGTCGATGGTCTGCTGGTTGTCCCCAGGAGGACGCCCTTGCCCGCCTTATATTGGGCAACGGACAAGGTCGGTGGACCGGAGTCCAAATCGGTTACAACAGGGAAACTGTGACAACCCCACCCGAGATAATTTCGTACTATCGCCTAAACCACTCCATTTGGTCATTAAGCGATAATAAAGAATCATCCCGTTGAGTGTTGCCGGGTTAACGCCCGGTAAATCACTTGACAACACAGAGAGGATCGAACGTATGCATTAAAACCCCCACGAAGGAGAGTCCAGAGTGCCTTACAATTTAACCATCACATCCCCATAGGGTTCATTATTACAAACATAGTTCTTTGTCATGAAAGTAAATGGTTCAGAGTTTGTTAAAAACAACGGAAGATAACTAAACGGTACAATCACATCATAGGAGGCCTGTCCATGACGCAATCACTCTCCGTCATCCACCCATTCCAGCTCTCAGCCGGGTGGAAGTTCTCCGGGCCACACATCACAGGCATTACCTGGGAACAACATTTATAAAGCAAGGCAGAGTATACTAATACTCAGCAAGACTTACACGTCTAAAAGAAAGACTTTACCTCTAGTCATGCAAGGCTTTTGGCTTGTGGGTTTGTTTGCCAAAAATCTACTAGGTGGTGAATCCTTACTCTCAATATTTTAGCTCATGTTCTAGTAGAAGTATCCATTACTAGATAAGCAACTATTGCAACCAAAGTTGTACAAACAATTAATCAAGTAATAATCTTCACAAAGTTCCATCATAAAGGGATATCATGGCCAGTCGGGTAAGTAGTCTCAGATGACGGTGAGAGGCTGACAATCGATTGATTCATAACCTTGCAAGGTGGACCTAAACACACGGGAGGCGCCCTCACTAAGAGTTCACCAACCAGGAGTTCCCATCATTCTTCGGTTTGGGGATAATAGCTCACAGTCTTAAGTACAAGGTTTATCTAGGCTACGCCACCGAGGTCACCCAGCCTCACGCATACACTCGGGTGGAGAGCCCGGGGCCGCAACCCTAAGAGTAGTGATAGTAAAACCCCGTACCGCCTCATTAGGTACTAGGCTTATTGTACCCATTTCCGACAAGTGTTTAGTACTTTCAAACACTTGACCAACGAAACCATTGGATCAGAGCCCAAATCCCATGCTCTTACCACATGAGCAATTCATTTAAACATATGGTGATTCCATCAATGAGATTCTATTATCGCGAGTGACGAACCTCACTCGATTTGTACCGGATCCTTAAAGCATAGCAACTAGCGACCTAACGTGCTAGTGAAGATCAAGGTACTTAAGGACCATGCAACTAGGGTTTCAATTCAACTCCTGAACGTAAATGCACGTAAGATAACAAGAAGTAAATTCAGATGTTTAAAGAAACACATAGGTTACTGAATAAACCAGGGCTTGCCTTCGTCAGCACAAGCAGACACATCAACTTCCGGACTTTGGCCCGGGTCTTGCTCTACGGTCACGTAGTGCACGTCTCCTCCTGCTCCCTCGTCCTCGTCAGCCGGCACGAGCGTATAGCTACCGTCGGGGACTTCTACACGGAGAATGCAAGTGCAAGACTTAATTAGCAGTTTGAGTTAATTCATCACAAAACCACTTTTGGCAACCATGGGGTGTATGGTCGACCACATTCACCTAGATAAAGATACATTCAGCATACTCTTCCTAAAAAGGAGCATTGTGTGATGCTTTATGAAGGGATACGGGGTGTCTACGCTAGCGCAAAACAAAATTTTCCCCGCAAAACAGGAACTGCTGCTGTCAGATATCACGGGATTACCACTAGACGCGCAGATGCAGCGGAACCGTCTCGATGTAGACGAACGCGTCGAGGGTAGCAGGGCGGTGCGGCTTGCTCACGTCCTTCTTGACTTGCACGTGCGGCTCGTCCGATCCAAGTTCTCCAGATGTAGCACCTCCAAGGTATCCACACGTACGGAGAAGGAAGCGACGCACGCCGGACTGCTAGGTCCGCGAGTGCGACGAGGAGGGAGCGTTGGCAGTGCGGCTACTACTTGAGAAAGTTGTGTCTTTTCAGGAGGGGTGTGGTCCATATTTATTGGGAGGAAAACCCCCCACACCATCGTCCATTAGCAATACGGGACTAATAGATGGTGTACCCCTTCCAATACTAATGGACTTTACAACATTTGTGGCCCATTAGGACTTTTACACCATAATGGATCAAATCCATCTGAGCCCACTAGTGGATCAAATCCAGTTGACTCTAGGGCATATTTCCAACAGTCTCCCACTTGCACTAGAGTCAACTATGCAAGTATATTCATCCTCATTCGGCTTCCAACCCCTTAAGTGTGTGACCCTATAGGTTCACATACACATAGACTTGACCCGAGTACATTACTCGATCAATAGTTGATAGCGGCCTCTAGCAAGACGTGTCAACTTCTATGCATACGTAAAGATCTTATCAGACAAACCATCACAACAATTCATACATGCTATTCCCTTTGCCTCACGATATTTGGTCTAGCTCCAAGCTGACCTCTCTTTCTCGACACTGTGATTCGGATCATCAAAAGGGGGTTAACCCTTAACCCAAAGACGGCCATGCATTTCTTGATCCGATCACTCGAAGGGCCCGAGAGATATCTCTCTCAAGTAGAGGGGCAAATTCTATCTTGATTGACCATGCCTCACAAAGATGCTTCCCGACAAACCCGAAAGTCATCTTTATGACTACCCGGCCACGGAGTAGCGGTTGATGGCCCCTAAGTAGGTCAATTCACATCTTGAGTACATGCGACAATCTCAAGTCTAAGGACATAGCGTATACGTTGTGTAAACAGAGAACAAGGTCTCAAATTGGGTCAGTCCAGCCCCATGTCATACATGTGCCCACATTATTAGTTATACATCTCCATGTTCATGACTTGTGAAATATAGTCATCAACTAATTCATATGCTAGTCATTAACTCATACTAGGGACAACTTTTGAATAACCATACAAGTAAAAGAGTTTCACAAACAATTCACATAATTGCCAATCAAATACAAGTCGCCTTTCATGGATATTCAATAAAAGAACCAAGTGACATGGATATAATGAAATATAATCATCTCTATAAGTCCTTATAGGACATATTTCTAACATTCTTCCACTTGCACTTGAGCTAATCTAGAATATATCTAATACCCATAGCTCTCATGTGCGCCTCATGCTTAGGTCGTGGAAGGGGTTTTGTCAAAGGATCTGCAACATTCAAATCCGTGTGTACTTTGCATATCTTGATATCACCTCGTCTAACGATCTCTCGTATCGATGAAATTTCCGCAAGACATGTTTATTCTTTTGGTGGTTCCTTGGCTCCTTTTCTTGCGCAATAGCCCCATTGTTGTCACAATAAAGATCCAATGGGCCGGAGACACTCGGAAACACACCAAGTTCGTAAAGGAACTTCCTTATCCAAACACCCTCCTTTGCGGCTTCCGAAGCCGCGATGTACTCGGCTTCGTTGTAGAATCGACCGCTTACTCCCCGCTTGGAACTCTTCCGACTCACGGCTCCACCATTTATCGTAAATACGTATCCCGATTGCGACTTTGAATCGTCTTGGTCGGTTTGGAAACTAGCATCGGTGTAACCCGTTACAACGAGCTCCTCCTCACCTCCATAGACTAGGAACATGCCTTTAGTCCTTCTTAAGTACTTAAAAACATTTTTAACCGCCGTCCAGTGACCCTCACCCGGATCGATTGGTATCCGCCCGTAATACCGTGTGCATACGAAATATCCGGACGTGTACATATCATTGCATACATAATAGATCCGATGGCCGAAGCATACGGTATTCTACTCATGCGTTCCCGCTCATCGCTTGTCGAAGGACACTGAGTCTTG
This sequence comes from Cenchrus americanus, assembly GCA_947561735.1. Taxonomy (NCBI): domain Eukaryota; kingdom Viridiplantae; phylum Streptophyta; class Magnoliopsida; order Poales; family Poaceae; genus Cenchrus; species Cenchrus americanus. The sequence continues at coordinate 20,788,535 of OX387241.1, read as the reverse complement.
CTAAGATGTATGCCATGTGACATAGGCAAGAACCCTTTCTTTGCCTCTTCCATGTTGAACCTTTTCAACACTTTATCAATGTAAGTGTCTTGGCTTAATCCTATAAGCCTTTTTGATCTATCTCTATAGATTTTGATGCCCAAAATGTATGCCGCCTCACCTAAGTCCTTCATTGAAAAACTATTTTTTAATGAGGTCTTAGCGGCCTCAAGCATAGGAATGTCATTTCCAATCAGTAATATGTCATCCACATATAAGATTAGAAATACTACATAGCTCCCACTTGCCTTCTTGTAAACACAAGGCTCTTCTTCACTCTGAATGAAGCCAAACCCTTTTACCACCTCATCAAAGCGAAGGTTCCAACTCCGAGATGCTTGCTTCAATCCATAAATGGATTTTTTGAAGTTTGCACACCTTTCCAGCATTGGTTGGATCAACAAATCCCTCAAAGTTGTGTCATATACACATCCTCGCCGATTTCCATTTAGGAAAGCTGTTTTTGACATCCATCTGCCATATCTCATAATCGAAATATGCAGCTATAGCTAGAATGATCCGAATAGATTTAAGCATCGCTACGGGTGAGAATGTCTCGTCGTAGTCAACTCCTTGAACTTGTCGAAAACCCTTTGCAACAAGTCGAGCTTTATGGATGTGAACATTTCCATCCATGTCCCTCTTCTTCTTATAGATCCATTTGCACTCTATGGGTTTAACACCATCTGGCGGGTCAACCAAGTTCCAAACTTGATTGTTATCCATGGAATCTATTTCGGATCTCATGGCACTTTGCCATTTCTCGGAATCTGGGTCCATCATTGCTTCCGCATATGTCATGGGTTCATCATTGTCTAACAACAATATGTCGCGCTCTCCCACGATCATGAGATTGAGCTTATCAGTTGCGCGACGTGCCCTTTCAGACATTCGTGGTTGTGGTGGTGCTTCTCTTGCCACGGGCATCTCAACTCGTTCAGCTACATTAGCATCAATTGTGAAATCTTGCCCAACCGGCTCATCTTGAACTTCTTCAAGATACACCTTCTGTCTACATTTTTCTCTTTTAAGAAACTCTTTCTCTAAGAAAACACCATTCCGAGCGACAAACACTTTGCCTTCTGACCGGTTGTAGAAATAATATCCCAAGGTTTCCTTTGGATATCCCACGAATATGCACTTGTCCGATTTAGGTGTTAATTTATCTGATTGAAGTTTCTTCACATAAAGCTCACAACCCCAAATTTTCGAAAAGACAACCGGGAGTCTTACCGGTCCACATCTCATATGGTGTCTTAACTACGGACTTAGAAGGTACCCTATTTAAAGTGAAAGCTGCGGTTTCTAGAGCATAACCCCAAAATGACAATGGTAGGTCCGATCGGCTCATCATTGATCGGACCATGTCCAACAAGGTTCGATTACGTCACTCGGATACACCGTTTCTTTGAGGTGTTCCAGGTGGCGTAAGTTGTGGAACAATTCCGCAACTCTTTAGATGACTGCTAAACTCATGGCTCAAATACTCACCTCCACGATCAGAACGCAAGGTCTTGATTTTCTTGCCATGTTGATTTTCTACTTCACTCTGAAATTCTTTGAACTTTTCAAAAGTTTCAGACTTGTGCTTCATTAAATAGACATAACCATATCTACTTAAATCATCAGTGAACGTTATGAAGTATTGGTATCAACCTCTAGCTGTCGTACTCATTGGTCCGCACACATCCGTATGTATGAGTTCCAGTAAGTCTGAGGCTCTCTCAGGAAAACCTGAGAAAGGCATCTTGGTCATCTTGCCTAGCAAACAAGCTTCACATGTCTCATAGGATTCAAAATCAAGTGAAGTTAAAAGTCCATCGTTATGGAGCTTCTTCATGTGCTTTTCACTGATGTGACCCAAACGACAATGCCATATGTAGGTAGGACTTAAATCATTAGGTCGAGACCTTTTAGCACTTATGTTACAGATAGGTGAATCATCAAGATTTAAAACAAATAAGCCATTCACAATGGATGCACAAGCCACAAACATATTATCCTTCGAGATCACACAACCATTGTTTTCACTCGCAAATGAATAACCATCCTTCATCAAACATGAAGGGGATAAAATGTTTCGACTCAAACTAGGAACAAAATAACAATTATTCAAATCCATAATAAATCCTGACGGGAGGTGGAGTTGCATCGTCCCGACGGTCAACACAGCAACTCTTGCATTATTGCCCACGCGGAAATCAACTTCTCCTTTTCCAACGCTTCTACTTCTTATCATTTCCTGTGTCGAATTGCAAATGTGAGCAACCGATCTGGTATCAAATACCCAAGAATTAATGATAGTATTAGCGAGGAAAACATGATCTGTAACATAAACATGAAGTGTACCTGAAGTGGAAGTACCCTTGCTTCCCTTGTTCTTCAAAGAAGCTAGGTACAACTTGCAGTTTCTTTTCCAATGACCAATTTCCTTACAATGAAAACATTCAGCATTGGCAGCTGGACTAGCCTTGGGCATCTGGTTTGGCATGGGGATCTTATCCTTGGCCTTGCCTTTCTTATTCCAAGACTTTCCCTTCCTTTTAAAGGTCGGCTTGTTTTGGATCGCCATCACATGACTGCTGCTAGTGCCTTTCTTGATGTCACTCTCTACTGTCTTTAGCATACCACACAGTTCATTCAAGCCCTTCTCCGCCCCATGCATATGGTAGTTCGAGATGAAGTTCCCATAGCTAGGCGGAAGAGATGTGAGAATGAAATCAGTGGACAACTCCTTGCCTAGTGGGAAGCCTAGCTTCTCCAACCTTTGAACGTAACCAACCATTTTGAATACATGTGGTCCTACTGGCGCGCCTTCTGCCAATTTGCACTCCACAAAGGCTTTAGAGACATTGAACCTTTCAGTCCTAGCCTGTGTGGAGAACATATCATTGAGTGCCACGACCATATCGTGCACATGGATCGACTCAAACCGCATTTGCAAGTCAGGTTCCATACACGCAAGCATAAGGCAACCCACTTCAAGATCGACATCCCATGCCTTCTTGTAAGCGTTCTTTACGGCGAGTGTTGCATTTTCATCGGGCTCATCGGGTAAAGGGGTGTCTAGAACCTCTTCCTTTTTCTCAGCCTTGAGAATAATTCTGAGGTTACGGATCCAATCCGTATAGTTCGTTCCATTCAACTTGTCCTTCTCAAGGATCGTACGCAAAGAAAATTCCTTACTAGGTGCCATCTACAACAAAATAATAAATGAAAAATACTGAGACAAAATATCCATGACTGAGTAAAATAAAATAATTTACTCCCAGTAAAATCAATATCCCCACATTGATACTTAGTGATTCAGAATCCACAACTAACAAGTCTACTAGTGAGCTTTTGCGTCACCGCTAGTAAACAAGGTAGATCGGTAAGCAACTTCTTTGCTAGTCATATCACATATGACTCCTGTTGTTGGGTGACATCTCTATGTCTAGGCTCCCAACCTTTATGCCCCAAAATCCTTAACCGTTAAGATGACTTTGATAAGCAAACCAACACTTATGCGTGTAAGTATCCGATACAAACCCGTCTAGTCAAGGAAAACTAGTGGCACCCTAATTTCATAGACCCACCACTAATTGTACGAGACGTCGGACGGTGGCAAGTGTTGGGAGGGCATGTTAACTTAAAATTCCAAAGGGATCGTTCTACTCGTAACATCACACGCAAGAAAATAACATTGTCGCATGTAAAAGTAGAACGGTTAGAACGACATTCACACAGTTGTAACACGGTATGGCCTATTGTCGCATGGTGATCTCCATCTCCATTGACTCGTACATCATGTTGATCTCCATCTCCATGATCCGTGTGTGCCATCCTCCATGTGATGAGTCCTCCAAGAACTATCTAACGCGTGCTAGTAATGAAAGTTACACAATCGCGTATTAGATCATCACAAATTTGGTACGCAGACCATTACATTAATTTTGACAATACATGTGGCTCCAGCCGTATTGCCTTATGCGTGACACGCAGGTCACGAAAAAATTACACACATGCATCACATACACATATAGGCCATACCGATTATAAAACCTGCAAAACAGATTATCGCAATTCCGACGTCCAAACTTAAAACGCCTGAAAACCCATCTTGCAAGCCGAATTTGGCAAAACTAATTTCACTGAGACCAGCTAAGCTGGTTTGTCACATGTGTAAAATTTTCTGTAGATCAATTTTCGTATAGAAAACGTCTTCATCCAAGTTAACCATGAAAAGTTATGACTGTTTTACCGAACAGTATATTTTCTGGTTTTTCCCGGCCGTAGAGATCCAATGCGCCACCGCCACGCATCCCATGCGCCTGGCACTTGACCTAGCTTCGATTCGACCAATCCAATTGATCTCCTTCTCATTGTGACTGGGTTTACGTGTATCACTTAACTCCGATGGCGGAATTCCGACCGGTAGGAGTAATTCGTTACACGACCATCACGTCAAGAACACGAAGCTGATCAAAACTTTGATCTACATCTGCATATCTCTATATGCACACATCCTGAATCTAAAACTTAGCAGCTACGACTCTGATACCACTGAAGGGATACGGGGTGGCTATGCTAGCGCAAAACAAAATTTTCCCCGCAAAACAGGAACTGCTGCTGTCAGAGATCACGAGATTACCACTAGACGCGCAGATGCAGCGGAACCGTCTCGATGTAGACGAACGCGTCGAGGGTAGCAGGCAGTGCAGTTGCTCACGTCCTTCTTGACTTGCACGTGCGGCTCGTCCGATCCAAGTGCTCCAGATGTAGCACCTCCAAGGTATCCACACGTACGGAGAAGGAAGCGACGCACGCCGGACTGCTAGGTCCGCGAGTGCGACGAGGAGGGACCGTTGGCAGCGCGGCTGCTACTTGAGAAAGTTGTGTCTTTTCAGGAGGGGTGTGGTCCATATTTATTGGGAGGAAAACCCCCCACACCATCGTCCATTAGCAATACGGGACTAATAGATGGTGTACCCCTTCCAATACTAATGGACTTCACAACATTTGTGGCCCATTAGGACTTTTACACCATAATGGATCAAATCCATCTGAGCCCACTAGTGGATAAAATCCAGTTGACTCTAGGGCATATTTCCAACACTTTATTAGCTAGACTTTTTAACGGTGGCTGTGTACATATATATACAAATGAATTATTTTAATTAACATAATGAAACAGTAGCAACAACTACAAGTTGTATAGGGTTGGCCATAATCACTTTAAAGAAAGCATTTACACATTTACTCATTTAAAGTAAGCACAAAAAGGACTATACAACACTTTCATGGTGGTGATTGTGTACACATCTATAAAGAATATTTTACTTAAATACAAACAGTAAGGAAAATTACTTTTGTGACACAAATTTACTTTCCTAACTCATTTATTTAGCTTATGCACAAAAGGATGTATTTTTCCTATTTTTTCCTTTACTAGATTAATCTAGTTTGCACTCCTTTAATCAACCAATCATGCTCCAAACTTGTCCAACAGTGCCCACTGGTCCTAATGACCAGAAAACACTCCTCTGGACAGCAAGCAACTGGTTTGTACCCTTGAATTTAAATGCACATAAATGAAAGCATTTCTAGCTAGCAGATAGAGGATTAAAGCATAATAAAATAAATATAACAGAAATGAACCCAAACTTTCTCCTACACATGCTTTGGTCCAAAACAAGCCCAAAGAACCAACAAACACATATGGATCTATTCTAGATCTTGATCTATGCATTTATGAATAAAAACAAGCATAAATTAGGAAATAATATTTCTAACATAGATAAAATCATGGTAAATTCACCAAGGATGCATTTTGGTATAGCATGGCAATAGCCAGAAGTTGGGCTCAAGCACAGTTATATTTTGAGCTACAAAAATCATCTAGGCAGATTTATCAATATCACAAGATAATTTATATAAAATTATACCTTCAGTAACTTTGTGCTAATTTTGGCACAGAACCCAAAAATGCTAGTCCCCACAACATATCCAAAATCCATCTCAAGATCATGTGTGGATTTTGCAGAATCATAGATCTAGGTAGTTTACTTTTCAATTTTTCAAGCAAGAATTGTTACTCAAAAGTATATATATGCTTTGCAGAAAATGTCGCTCTAGTCACACAGAGAACAACATAATTGGGTTTGCAATTTTTGGATTTTTCTGTGATTTTATATGATTTTTCAAAGTTATAGATGAACCACAACTTGGGGTAAGAATCATTTTACGAAGAAACCCCTGGAACTTTTTGAGCCTCACAAGACTACCCTTGCCTTTAGCACACAGAACCCCGCAAGAAAGATTTACAGCACAGGAGTCCAGGCGGCGCAGGGGTGCTCGCCGCCGGCGAGGGGTCGCCGGAGCGGGCCCACAAGCGGCACTGGACGACGATTGAGCTCACCACAGAGTGATTGGCGGTGGTAGCTCGGCCGGAGCGGTCGCCGGCGAGCGGCGGCGGCGGCACGGGAGCGCACGGCCGCGGCGGCGTGAAGTCCGGCGAGAGGAAAGGCTTGGCTGAGCAATGCGCGGCGCATAGAGCTTCAGTGTGACCTAGGGGAGGTGCTACGAGTGCCCATTGGCTTGGAGAGCAGGCGGAGGCACGAGCTCGGCAAGGGCTGCCCGGCGGCGGCCACGGTAGCTCGGACTCCGGCGAGCTGGCAGCTTGGCCTGAGCAATAAGCGTCCGGGAGAGCTACTGGGGATCCTAGGGCAGGCAGGAGCAACATGCGTTCGCGGTGCAAGCGGCCGGAGGGTGGAGCTCGCTGTGGGCACCACCGGCGGCGGCAATGGCAGCTCGGTGCCTGGGAAATGCGCACGGCGGCGAGTTTAACTCCTTTTATAGGTGTGCGTGCCTTGAGGAAGGGGTCACGACTGTCCACGGTATGGGCACTGCGAGGCGGTGGCGAGGCGCGACGGCCAATAGCAGTGCACGGGCGGCGCGCGCGCGCGTACGACAACGTCGCGGTTGGGTGGCCGCGCGGCGTGCGTGAACGAGTGGCGCACGGGGGAGAGGGTCGGATGGCGGTTCGGCATGGGCGGCCACGGCGCACGGACCGGCGGATCGAAGTCGGCCTCGGCGTGCGGGCCCCGGCGAGGTCGCGGCGTGGCCGGTGCGCGACGCCGCGCGACGGCGCGCTCTGGACGCCAAAGGTCGAAAACCAATTAGACTAGCACCCTTAGATCACGTTTTCTCCAAATTTTCCAACTGAAGTGGACCAAGTGGATAATAGGAAAGTTGTAGATCTCTTATTCCTCTACAACTTTTGCAAAGGGCATAGGGTCTTTTTCTCCACCGTTTTTGCACAGTTTGCATGCCAAGATCGCTGATTTCTGGGCGCCGACGAATAGTACCCAGAAGCGTTGACTTGCATTTTTCACACATTTCCACTCCAAATTTCAAATGACACTCAACATGAAAGTTGTGTCCCTTGACAAAACACACAACCTTTGTATTGGGAGAATTTGAAGTGTTTAGGTGAAATTGGGAGGACGCGGCAAAAGTTCTGGCTGACACTGGAGTGCAATGGGGTATTCAAGGGGTTTGACTAGGGTTTTGACCAGAGGTTGACTAAGGTTGACCAAAGGGGGTCATTAGGGTTTGTCGGTGATGCTTTCGAGGTGATGGCCCAGGTTGACCCTCTTTTGACCAAAGTCAACACTGTTGACTGGATCATTAGGGTTAAAGAACTCGGCTGAAAACCTGGGGCGTCACAGAAACCTAAGTCTAGTTGATTACAACTCTTGCCATATCCTGTCGATCTGCTTTGGTGGAAATCCACCATGGTCTTGTCCTGTACGCCAAGTCTTGAGGTCGTGCTGAACTAGGTCATTTGGGGAATCTTCTAGAAGGTCTTCAGGAGGTCGTGTGGGCTGCCAACTAGGTCGGTTGGGCCCACAGACAGGTCGGCGGGTCTTCTAGTAGGCCAGACCCACTTGTCGGGGACGGCCGTGAGCCTGGTTAGTGGGGACCCAGGAGTACTCGTGTCTCACAAATCCCAGCCCAGCTGGTCCTCGGTGGTCGTGTCGAAACACTAGTACAGTACTCAACATCAATGACCAAACGGTTTGGTCACGGTACATGCAAATTTGGTCACGGAACATTTTTTTATGACCAACTTATGACAAAATTGAATTGGTCACAAAAGCTCCGTCACATTTGGTCTACCATGACCAGTCAGTCATTTTGGTCATAGAAGTGGAACTTTTCCATGACCAACACGTTTTTCGTCATAGAAGTGTATTTCTTCTATGACCAAGCCAAATGGTCACGAAATTGGTCACGGAAGGGGATGCCACATGGCACGGCCCATGCTGGCTGCTGACGTGGCAAGGCGCGTGCTGACATGGATATGATGACGTGGCTCTTTGACACAGCGCCACGTGACGCGCTGCGGTTTGTCCACGTGTCGAGCTCTGAATGGTCCACGTGTCGCACTCTGGTTTGTCCACGTGTCGCGCTGCGGTTTGTCCACGTTTGGACATGGCTCGATGCCACGCTGGCTATCTACATGGACGATGACGTGGCTGCCTACGTGTACAATGACGTGGCTGCCTACATAGACGATGACATGGCAGTTGATGTGGCAATGACGACGTCACCACCACATACACAATTCATAGATGAGCCTAAATGGCCAATTATTTCACCGATTCATTTTTTTATTCGAGCTCATCCAGAAATAATAAAAATTCAAAATTGCCAAATTTAAACCCACTTATTTCAACAAATTACATAGCCCAGATCACATACATGCTCACAACAGTACAATATAATATCTGATAAATCTCAAAAAATAGAGATTCGACATCTCATGTTACATTTAGAATCACATCACCATATAGTTGATTACATTATGCTTTCATCTTGCATCCACTAGACCTCTTCGTCAATAACCTGCAGTCAAAATAAAAATATGCATTAGCACCATTGTATGTATATAGTACCCAGCTGCTAACAGATTAAAGTAACATCAACTATACATGAAAAATTTTACTTTGACCACACCATATTCAAAAAACAACACCAGAAAATTATTAATTGTGCCTCATTTGTATTCAGATAGTAGCATACTGTTCAAGGAGTAAAACAACAGCAGTACTAATTGTGCCTCATTTGTATTCAGATAGTAGTATACAATGTTCAAGGAGCAATACAACAGCACAAAAAGAGGCGAATAGATGCAGTACCTGAACTTGGATCATTGCACAAAAAGAAAGTGATAACAAGTTAATGGCATGTGCAAAAGTATGTAAAATGGCACCCTTACACATCCGTGAAACACAGTATCTAAGTTGTTAGTCACCCTCCAACAGTGTATTTTCCATTAGCACTTGTGATTCAGAATAGCACTTGTGATTCAGAATTAGACAATACTTAGCAAAACATAGGTATGTGCATATAGTGTTGTTGCTGCTGCACTCAACATATGGCCGCCTCTACTGGTAGGCATATCCTATAGTGGATGCATGCAGATCCAAATATTTAAGAAATGAAAGCAAGCAAGGAGATCATACGGATCAAGTCAGTTTCATTTGCAGCAGTTCAAAGGGGAGCTATGATACAGGTGATACTTTCAAAATTATTCTTTAAAGGCTTTGTCAATGAGCCGGGCATCAAAGGATCAAAGCCCTTCAGATATCAGATAGCAATTGAGCGAAGTACAAGGTAACTCTAAATTACCTCAGAATTCGAATAATATATTGTTCCCATCTACCCAAGATCCCGCTGTAAAAAAATCCATCAATGCAGTGCTAACCGTACTTTTTCTCAATTACGGATTATTAAAGCCACAAAGTAAGCGACGGCAAACGTAAATGACTACGATCATCTCTCGCCTCGTCAATTAGACTAACTGAAGCTTACGCATAACTTTAGCAAGCACCTTGCCGTAAGGGTAGAACTGCCGGTGCCAGATCCAATCACCTAACATCACATTATATTGTGGACTGGCAAGGTAGGTGTGAAACTGTGAACTCACTAAAAGGCAAACATTTCTGCAGCGATCCACCATCGCGCTCAACCGTTTCTGCTACTGCTACAGTCCATGGAGATGCAATGTGCAAGAGGAACAGATCGACGAGCGTGGTTTGTGCAGGAGACTAGTGACACTAAAGCAGCGGCGAGGATCGTGAGCAGAGCGGTGAGGTGAACAGACGGGAGGGAGGATGGACGCGGGGGCGAGCATATGGTTGTACCTCTCCTGGATGGTGGTGTCCCAGATATGGGCCTTGACGCTCCTGTTGTCGATGTCGAGGGTGTGGGTCTGGAACTCGACCCCGATGGTGGCCTTGGAGTCGAGGCTGAACTCGTTGCGAGCGAGGCGGGCGAGGATCTGCGACTTGCCCACCGCCGAGTCGCTGATCAGCACCACCTTGAAGACGTAGTCCACCTTCTCCCCGCCCCCGCTATGCCCTCTCGCTCGCCCGCCGGTGGTGGCGCGCCGCTCTGGCTCTGCTCTGCCCACCCCGCAATCGGCAAAGTCAAATCGAAGCAAATGACCGCAATCCTCCGCGGAAGGAAAAGCAAAGCCAGAGCAGAGCAGGGGACCCGCACCTTGTGGAAGTCGTGGAGCTTGAGGTAGCAGGCGGCGCGGTTGTCGTGCGGCGCGATGCGCCGCGCGGGGCCCCTCGCCGCCGCCAGCGCCGCGGAGTAGAGCTCCAGCGCCTCCCGGTGGCGGCCACCCCGGTAGAGGTCGTGCGCCCTCTCCACCACTGCAGCGCTCGCACCCGCCATCGAGGGGAATCCGGCGGCGATTCGGGGCCAGATGGATCGGAGGCCGGTTTCGGGGGGAGGAGGAGGAATCGCGAGCTGGGATTTGGGCCATGAGAAAGAGAGATCAGGTGGGGACGGTGTAGATGAATTGACGCGTCAGATGCGGATCGACAGCAAGGTGGAGGAGGAAACTGACCCACGGCCGCCGGATCTAGGAAAGCTGCTTCATGGACGACCTCACCCACGACCGCCGGATCGAGGGGAAGCGGTGGCGTAGGAGCTAGAGCGAGGAGGAGAGAGGGACAAAGATGAGAGAGGGTGGAAGGCAGCGAGGTTGAGAGAGGCTAGGGTTGGCCGCCGCCGCGCTCGATGCGGAAGAAAGGAGGCAGAGGATAGAGGGCACGAGAGACTAGGGTTGATAGAGGGTTGGCACGGGAGATGAGGACGCGGCCGCGCGGACGGCCTGGAACGAATGGGCCGGCGGGATCTGACGGCGTGGGAGGGGCGAGCACGCGGATCGCTGACGTGACTCAGGGTGACTGGCGGTCTCATGGGCCAAGCAGGCCTCTTTGATGGGCCAGTCTCATCGCGAGGGGTGCTAGTCTTTTTTATTTTTCTTTTTAGGCTATAATTTGAATTTGGAATTCAAAATTTGACATCATTTAACCGAAAATTTGAAATTCAGAACTAGATAACTTTAGATAAAATATATTTTTTATATATAACAGTATGGATACAAGTTTTCATCTAGGAGTTTCAAGTTTTTTCGAGTGGATTTGCTATTTTCTATCATTTAAATGAATTTCTACGTGTTTACTGAAAGCAATTCAAAATTGACCTATATGTGCATCTAATAAGTTTAAAAAATTCAAAAAAAATTATATTTAGGCGCCTATGGTCCATTCTAGGCCACATCTAGGAGATTGACGAAAAATTCAATTGGCTTGTAGGAAATTTCAAACTTCTACTAGTCACCTTGTTATAAAATAATGATAAAAATAAATAAAACTTATCAAAAAATTATGTAAATTGGCATATAATTATTTTATCAATGTACAAGCTTGACAAAAAAGTTTCGTAAGATTTTGTGAAAATTGTAGTATACATTGTTCATAAACTAGCTAGATCATCACATTGTTTCATACAACTCAACTTAAACTTCAAAGTTTGTACACACTCAAATACTTTCTTACTCATGGGCACCTCAAATTTGGATGCAACCTTGTGTTGACCATAACATTAGAGAATATTAAGTTATATTAGCAATTATTATGAAAAAACATGTTTTTTATATTCTCTTTTTAGTTGGAAAAGATATGTTGTATGAAAAGCAATTAAGAAATAGTAATTAAGATACAAACAAATGGCACTGAGTAAAACACCTCGATTTTAGAAAAAATTAGGAAAAAGAATCAACCGATTTAGAGTTCGTATAAGGAACAAAAACAGGTTACAAGTTTTAATCCGAGGAAAAAAAGAGAAATCGATCCTTCTTCATGAACACGTGACGAACTGGAATGAACTGATCGATTTTTCTTTTTTTCCTCGGATTAAAACTTGTAACTAGTCGTTCTCCCTCATACAAACTCGAAATGAGGTGATTCTTCTTCCCAAAATTTTTTAAAATCATGACTTATCAAGTTATGGTGTTGGATTCAATCATTTTGTCGGTGCGGAATGTAGTCCCGACACTAACTAGTTGTAAGCGCTGAGGTCCGTCCCTCGATGGTCGGTGCTAAGCAACTAAAGACACTTGGTTTATCCTGGTTCCGGCCGGAGCCGTACGTCCAGCAGGGGTGTGCTCGAGGCAGTGTATTGCTTTGCACCGGGGTGCCTGTAGTGGGGCGGCTACAAGCTAGGCGGGAGAGGAGGCGTGGCCTCCAAGTCCCGAGCGGGGTGATTGAGGCGGGTGCCAATATCGTGGGAGTGACGGGGAGCATGTGTGTGTTGCATCTCCTTGTGATGTCCCTTCCCTGCAGCGAGGGGGATCACCTTCCTTTTATAGACCAAGGAGAGGGTGATTTACAGGCATGCCGCACTGTTTAGCTACATGCGAAGGTATGGCGTGCAGCGCCGCGGGGTTGGCGGTCGTCCCGGCGGTCCTTGCCTCGGTCTTGTCGTCGTGGTGCGTCCCGTACTTGAACAGGAGCAACTTCGAGGGTGAAGGCGTAGTGGTTGGCTGGGGCGTCTTCAGACGGGCTCGAGGAAGCCGTTCACGGTGATCCGTACGGAGTACAGTGGCAGGCGTGGCGGCGTCCCGTCCCCGCGTGCCTAACAGCGCCGGAGTTGTTGTAGCAGTGCCCGGCGTGGTGCTGCAGGGGCAGGGACGGCCGCACAGGACTAACAGTGGCGGGGATGGCGCTCTCGCTGGTCTGACGTCATGGTTTGACCCTGCAGATTCATGAGGGAAGGGTTTGAGGGTGCGGCCGACCCCCCTTCGAGGGCGCGGCGCGTTAGCCGTACGGGAGTGGGCGGCATAGTGCCACGGAGCTCACACTGGCCATGCCGCACAATTCCCTGCAGTGGCGGGGATGGGTTTCCCCTAGGGAGTTGGCGGAACAGTGCCGGGGTGTGATTCCCAGGCGTGTGATGGCGCGGCTCCACTGTGTCAGAGCATTAAATGCCCATACCCGCGTGCGGGAGCAGGTGCGCTTGCGAGGGAGTCTCGAGCGAGGCGGAGGTGAGCCCTCGAGCGAGGCGGAACCCGCTCGAGGGAGGCGTTAGCCCTCGAGCGAGGCGGAACCCGCTCGAGGGAGGCATGAGCCCTCGAGCGAGGCGGAACCTGCTCGAGGGAGCTTTTGATTGAGCCACTCTGTTGGGCCGCGGGGGCCACCGCAGCGTGGGCCGTGCCGTGTGTGCGTGTTTAGGTAAGAGGTGTGTTTTGCTTTTTGTTTTTTTGCAGGTTTTAAGCAGGATTCTCCCGGTGCTTTAGCGGACCCTCAGGGCTGTCCCCGACACATTTCTTCATGCAACAAAACATAAGCAATTCAAATTTTAAAATCCAAGTTTGACTCGGTCAAAACTCAGTCAAACGAAACACGAAATGAACTCGGATGAAAATCTTTTGAACACAAAAGTTTCAAAACTTGTCGAGACTAACAAACTTTGTGTAGGTCAAATTTTCATTTGAGGAAGTGGTGATATTATGTAGTTCAAATATAACAAGTCACTCACATAGTTTAAGGAACTATGTGGGTGACTTGTTATATTTGGACTACATAACACTCAACTTTTTTGAAATGACTTGAGATTTTGTTGGTAGTCATTTTTAGCAAAAATACGGTCCCTCACAAGAACTTACATTTTTTTGACAATTATTTTAATTTTTATAATTCTTTTCGTGTTGTGTGAGACAAAATATGGTGAATTATACATTGAAAACTCTATAATTATGCAGCGACCTCCACATGAATTTGTTTCCTAGGACACAAGGGCATGAGAAATGGTACTAAGAAGGAAAAACAATTTCATGTGATTGCTAAGAGTAACATTTTGTCCTCACTATATGTAGACGTTTTCAATAGAGTTTTTAATTGTGAAAATGCTCATGAGCTATTATCACACCCTGAAATTTCCAATTTCAGGATGTGAATAGAAAGAATAATTAAATAACGATTTTCTCATAATTTTTAAAAAAAATCCAACATTTATTTTTCTTTACTGGGAATATAGTATAGGAAAAATCCATTGTTTGATTTTCTAAATTGAATAAAAAGTTATGTGTGTTGCATTCATGCCGATGCATCTAGTGGTTCTTGAGTGCAAAAGGTTTAAAAAAGGGTCAATAGCAACACTGCCCCTATTTTGACTTCTAATTCCGCGTTTTCCCCTCTTTTTTTAACTTTGCATGTTTGCCCCTCTTTTTCAAAATCGAAGCTTCCACTTGCCCCTATTCTGTGAAGGGGAGCTAACAGTGTGAAGTTGATGCGGAAAAGACAAAAATGCCCTTGATTGTATGGACCCCACTTGTCAGATGCATCCCCAACCTCGCGGCACCGGTGGGAGATAGATTGTGCTCGCCTCCATCGCCGCGGGAGCACCACCGACCATGCCCGCTCACCACTCGGGCGCTCGCCGCCGTTGCCGTTCGCCCGGGGGTGTGACGCCCGCCCGCCGCTCGGGCCGCTCGCCGGTGTTTCCGCTCGCCGCTCTTGGCGCCATCCGCCGGGGTGCCGCCCACCCGCCCGGCACGCGTCGGTCGCCCGGCCGCTAGGCCCACCTCTCGGGGCGGGCCCGGCCGCGTTGCTTGCTCGTCGCCTCGCCGGCGAACGCAAGCCGGTCGCCGCTCGAGCACACCCCCGCCGCCCTCGGCTCAACCGCCCCCGCCCCACTCGCTCGATGCCGGAGCGGCCGCAACCTCCTCGCCGGCGATGGAGCAAGGTCGCGAGGGCTTCTCGCGCGCCGCCCGTCGCGCCCGCCGTCCCCCTCACGTCACGCCCGCCCGACGCCTTCCTGCCGGCCTCCGGCCGCTACCCGCTCTCTGTCCGCTACCGCGCTATGGAGCTCCGCCGGGGCCGCACTAAAGAGCTTCGCCGGGGCCATGCTAGATCCACCACCGGCCAGGCCAAGACCCAAGACCTGCCGCCGGCCGCCCAAGACCCGTCTACAGCCGCCCAGTAACCCTAGTCGCCGGAGCTCCCTGAAGTCGCAGGTTCGAGCAGGGGAACGACTCGCGCAGTCGCGCGTGGGAAACAAAGCGACGGGAGAGAGTTGTTTAGGATAAGGGGTAGTGTAGCCTTTTTTTCCTTTTCTTTTTTTTGCTAATCTTTTTTTTGGGCCATCATTTTTGTTTAACTGACGGAACTCAAAAAAGGGGCAGACGTACGCTTCAGTTTTGAAAAAGAGGGGCAAACTTGCAAAGTTAAAAAAAGAGGGTCAAATGCGGAATTGAATCCTAAAAGAGGGGCAGTCTTGCAATTGTCCCTTTCAAAAAATGCGTTTAGGAGCTGTCCTAATTTTCCCGAGAATTTTCCGGATTTTTCTGGAACTTATTCTCATTTTCTTTGAGCTATTTATATTTATTAGAAGGCTCTAAATTCTTTTTCATAAGCTCCAAATGTTTTATTTGGATTGTTCATGTCTTAATCTATCTCTAGGAATTTTCCTGGATTTTTTTGTGATTTTTTGAGTATTTTTCGTGCTCTAAAAACATTTTCTGGTGTTTACTGGAATTGTTTTCGCATTGAAAAATAAATTCGAAAAAAACCTATCCTACTGGAACAGGCCGAGCCCGAAGGCCCGACCCGCTCCGGCCCGCTTGGCCCGCCCGCCAAGCCCCTCACTCGTCAACTGTGACCAAATTCAACAATCCGTCACTGTTGAATTAACTACTATGACCAAATTTGTAATCATCATAGAAAGAATAATTTTCTATGACCAAATATTTTTTTCGTCACTACAAAGAGAACTTCTATGACCAAACAGGAAATCGTCACTAGGTAATGGTCATAGATGATAGCATTTGTACTAGTGAAAGCAGGCTGGAACATAGGCCGAGTGACGAGGATGGAATATCTGCCGTCGGTAACTGAAAGGGCGGTGGTCTGGAACCTCCTAGCATAAAGATCGGAGGCGGCGACGCTGTAGGTGTTGTCATCTCTGGCTGTCGAGGCCTGGCTATTGGAAAGAGCGGCGGTCACCCTGTACGATTAGAATATAGTATAACCACAAACACACAATAATTGTGTGCATTAGTTGAAAATAAGGTCCACTATTAATACCTGCGCCGGGGGAACAAACGGTCGCTACGAATGTGAAATATAACCATTTTCTAGGAAATTTAAATGAATTGAAACGAACAATGTGAATTTAAACTATTTGCTACAAATTTTATATCAATTTAATCTAATTATGTCAATTATAATAATTTTCTAGAAGTTTAAAATCAATTTAAACGAATGATGTGAATTTAAGCCATTTGCTACAAATTTTAAATCAATTTAATCTAATTATGTCAATTGTAATCATTTCCTGGAAGTTTAAAACCTACTTAAATGAATTAGTTGAATTTACATAATTATCTACAAATTTAATATCAATTTAATCTAATTATTTCAATTATAATCATTTTCTAGGAAATTTAAATGAATTGAAACAAATAATGTGAATTTAAACCATTTGCTACGGATTTTATATCAATTTAATCCAATTATATATATTATAACGATTTTCTAGATGTTTAAAACCAATTTAAATGAATTATGTGAATTTAAAGCATGTGCTATGAATTTTATATCAATTTAATCTAATTATGTCAATTATAACCATTTCCTACAAGTTTAAAACCAATTTAAACGAATTATGTGAATTTAAATATTGTTTATAAATTTCATATCAATTTAATCTAATTATGTTAATTATAACCATTTTCTAGAAATTTTAAATAAATTAAAACAAATTATGCGAGTTTAAACCATTTGCTACGAATTTTATATCAATTTAACAAAACTAAATTGAGCTAAGTTAACTAAACTAAATTTCTGAACTAAACTAAACTAAGTTAACTAAACTATATTTCTAAACTAAACTAACTTAACTAAGTTAACTAAACTAACTATACTAACTACACTCACTACACTAAAGTAAATTTGGAAACATACCTTAAAAGTGCTCCGAACGTTAAAAGCCGTAGATTTAGAGGAGGGAAAGGGAGGGAGGGAGGGCCGACGGCGGCGGGGGTCGCCCCCTTATATAGGGGTGACGCTGCCTCCGTGGCCCACGGCGCCAAGACCCTACCGTCGTGGGGCACGACGCTAGGGCTCCTGACGCCGTGGCTCACGACGCTAGGATTCCTGACGTCGTTCCCCATGGCGGCAGGAATCTGGCCCCCCACCTCGTAGATTAGCCGACTGTTGGCGCCACCCCTAACGCCGTGCCTCACGGCGTCATGAACTCCTGCCGCCGTGAGGCACGATGCCAGATGTACATTTCTCGAAATTTTGGTTCGACCATTTATTTTTCGAAATGAAAAAAAAAGATATATAAAAAAATTCGCAGCCTGGCTTTACATGTACGAGGAAATTGCTCGTTTCTCCCCAGCCTGGCTGGCACGAGCTCGAGACTTGAATGGCGCAAGGGAGCAACGGTGCAAGGAAAATGAGTTGAGCCACCAACTCCAAGAGACTAGCTAAAATGATTTAGTCAGTTAAATTTGGAAAAAATATAAAAAATACTCTTCCAACAGACTAGCTATCTACCCAACTAGCTATGCTGACTAGCTAAATTCATTGCCCCGCTAGCTATCTTTGGCTAGTGGCTAGTGACCAGCTATCCTGATTTTAATGAGTATGACAGGCAGAACCCATAAGCGGTGGAGCATATAGAGAGTTTAGTTTAAAGAGGCTGTTGAATGTCAACAACTTCTTGCTGGTTATTTCATTTTACATAGTAGCTAAATCATAATTTTAGCTAGTGCACTTTAAAGAGACGGTTGGAGTTAACCCATCAGAATCCCTACATGTCATATCTCATTCAACCTAGGAAACCAATCAAGTGCGCACGTATTCCACGAGCCTGGCCCGCCGGACCCTTGTTCACTGATACGAGTCAGGCCAGGCTAGGTAACCAACAAACCAATGACGCCCTTGTCCTGCTCTTCCGCAACCACGTTTCCGCTCCCGTCTCTCCGGTGCTCATCTCGACCACCACCGCCCAATGCCCACCTCTATTGTATGCATCCACCTTGCTCGCCCGCCCGCCACAGGGGACATGGCCAAGCATCGAGCGTCTTCGAGCCCGATCGGTCGTCCACCACGTCGACCGCCAGCCATCCTCCATTCCCTGTGGACGCGCCGCTCCTTCCTGCGTCCTCCGCCTCTTTTGGCTTCTCTCCGGATCCGAGACAAAGGGGCCAGATCAGGCGCATGCGGAGGCGGCATCTGGCGGTGCGAGGCGGTGTCTCAGCTGCAACGCGCAAACACCAGAGGCGGCGAGACTATCGGTGTTGCCCAGGCCGTATCGTGAGCCAGAAACTCGTGAGTCAGCTCGACTCGTTCATATCTTGGCTCGACTCAGCTCGGCTCTGATCAATTTTTAACAAGTCGAGCAACTGTTTTTACTCGTTTTGTTACTCACGAGACAAATGAGCTAACAAGTTCTAATTTCAATAAAGAAAACCGAGCTATCAAAGTTGAGCCAAGCCATTAAAGCTATACTAAGCTTCCCTAAGTGCTTCATGTATGACTAATTTTATAATTTACAACTTTATAATGATTACTTTTAAAAATGTTACGTATGCTCAGATGTTAATTTCACATTTACATATAATTCGCAAGCCTAATGAGCTAGCTCAAGCTACTAACGAGCCAAGCTAGCTCGCTATCTTAATGAGTTAGACCAAGCCGAGCCGAGCCGAGTCGAACTGACTCAACGTCCAGCCTAGTGTTGCTGACGACATGTTTTTTTATATATTTAGTGAACATGTGTTCAATTAGAACCGGAACAGAATCCGTTTAGTTCGCAAAATTTATCTACCACCCGTTACAAGAAACTAGCGATACTAATTAAAATTATTAACATCAATTAATGACAACTCATTTCACAACCCCCACCTCAAACCACGAGGCGAATGTAACGAATATAATTATGTCATGATTATAATTATGTCATGATTGGACAACGTCGTGCTACCAAAGGTCCTCTAGAAGGGCTGAGGTATGATCGCAACCAATAGATCGGAGTTCGAATCCTCACGAAGCAGATATTCCAGATTGGTTTAAAAAATCTCTCCCCGATAAAGCTGAGGTTCAGAGATTTTTAGATCGGGAGAAAACCGGCCACCAAGTTTTTAGACAATGTCGTCCTACAGTAAACAATCTCTAATGAGATCTGTCTCTCGATTTCCAATTCACCTGTGTTATTAGCTTTATAATTAATTTATGTTTAATACTTCTAAAATTTTGGCCGCCAACCAACTAACCAAACTAAATTTGTTGTTCCTGAATCCTGCTTCTGAAAGAAGGCGATGGATTTTGTTTTTTCGAGAACGGAACTTACCGGGTGACATGTCGCCGTCGTGCAGTACGGGAGTTTTTTTATTTTTTAACCTTTTTAATCTATAATTTTAAAATTAACACCACCCCAACTAAAATTTCAAGAAGTAGCCCTTTTGGTCGCGGCAAGCCTCGTGGCGCGACTAATACTTAATGTCCACGGTGGCGTTGGAAAAAGTCGCATCTGACGTGGCGGAGGGAGTCACGCCACACTGCGTGGCGCGACTCGTACGTGAGTCACGCCACGCACCGTGGCGTGACCGGATCGGTCACCTGTTGGACTGGGTGTTCCAGTCTCATATAGTCGCGTTTACTTATTCCTTTTAATTAGAAAATGAGCTCCTAAATTTGTGAAACTCGAGGTGTATGATCTATAGAGTGCATACGTTCCATTTTAACTATGTGCACTACAAATCATGGTGTATAAAATGAGAAATCGAATTTTGAAATAGTCTAAGTGTTATCAAATCAACACATGAAAAATGCAAGTCTGAAAATAGAGTCAACTAGTCAACTTTGGGCATACTTTTTGAGAAATTTTACACTAATATCTTAAATATTTTTGGGCTACAAGTGAATTTGGATGTTCATATGATCATTTGGACAAGTGTTTGATCAAATATAACAAATAATTCATAATTTAAGAGAGGCTTACAGTTAGAAAGTTGTGCTGTTTTACACTAAACCATTAAACAACACAACTTTCTAACTTTAAGCCTCCCTTAAATTATTAAATTATGAATTCTTTGTTATATTTGACCAAACACTTGTCCAAATGATCTTATGAACATCCAAATTCACTTGTAGCCCAAAAGTATTTAAGATATTAGTGTAAAATTTCTCAAAAAGTATGCCTAAAGTTGACTAGTTGACTATTTTCAGACTTGGCATTTTTCATGTGTTGATTTGATAACACTTAGGCTATTTCAAAATTCGATTTCTCATTTTATACACCATGATTTGTAATGCACATAGTTAAAATGGAACGTATGCACTCTATAGATCATACACCTCGAGTTTCACAAATTTAGGAGCTCATTTTCTAATTAAAAGGAATAAGTAAACACGACTAAATGAGACTGGGAACTCCTAGTCCAACAGGTGACCGATCCGGTCACGCCACGGTGCGTGGCGTGACTCACGTACGAGTCGCGCCACGCAGTGTGGCGCGACTCCCTCCGCCACGTCAGATGCGACTTTTTCCAACGCCACCGGCGTGAAGTATTAGTCGCGCCACGAGGCTTGGCGCGACCAAAAGGCTACTTCTTGGAATTTTTAGTTGGGGTGGGATTATTTTTAAAATTATAGATTAAAAAGGGTTAAAAAATAAAAAAATTCGCAGTACGGTGGTGCATGACTCTTGGCTTCTTTTGGCCTTCAGGACTCGATCAATCCATGGACTCAGGAGCCAAGCCAGAGCCGGTCCAAAGACCAGAGGTTTCGTCACTGTTCGTAGCCAAGCCAACAGACTTCGTATGGTGTTGTTAAAAAAAACTTCGCACGACAGTGTTCGGTGGGACTTTGCGGAAGAGGTGACGAGGAGGTAAGACTTCAGTTCAAGACTGTGGGGGTGGATCATGAAAACCTTGTCGTGCTCGGTGGGACTTTGCGGAAGAGGTGACGAGGAGGTAAGACTTCAGTTCAAGACTGTGGGGGTGGATCATGAAAACCATAAAAGGGGGGCGCGCATGTGTGAACATAAATGGGGTGAATGGCCCATATTTTAGGACATATAGGGGGTTGAGGCAAGGTGACCCGCTTTCACCGTTAATGTTTAACCTGGCAGCAGATGCGCTGGACCACATCCTGACAAAAGCAAAAGAGAAAGACCATATTAAAGGAGTGGTGTCAAACCTGGTACCAGGGGGTTTAACGCATCTACAGTACGCGGATGACACAGTGGTGATGGTAGATTGTGACAACGCATCCATTGCAAACCTTAAGTTCCCCCTATATGGCTTTGAATGGATGTCGGGGCTGAAAATAAATTACCACAAAAGTGAGGTTGTGGTATTTGGGGTTGACAAGGAGACAGAGAGCAATATAGCTAAGGCATTAAACTGCACAACTGGGAGTCTTCCCATGAAATACTTGGGCTTCCCTATCAGTGACAGAAAACTGAAAATGGAAGCCCTTGGGCGGTGGTGGTGGTGGTGGTGGGGGGGGGTAGACAAAATGAAGAAGAAGTTGCAACCCTGGAAGGGGAAACACTTAACTTCTGGGAGGGCGTCTTATCCTGACAAACACCTCCCTGAGCAGTATACCCATCTACATTATGAGCATGTTTTTGCTTCACGAAGGCATACACGCGCAGATGGATACTGTGAGAAGTAGATTTTCTTGGATGGAGGAGCTGAAGAAATTCAAGTAACACATGGTGAAATGGGAAAATGTATGCTTACCAAAGGATTTTGGGGGGCTAGGGACTATCAATACAAGGCTCTTGAACTAAGCACTTATATTAAAGTGGGCTTGGAGGCTTCAACCGGAGGGGGGTGATTTATGTTGTCAGCTGCTTAAGGCGAAATACTTCCCAAATAAACCTTTTGTCCGGAGTAATGCAACCAAAGGCTCACAGTTCTGGATCGGGGTGCAAACTGTTCGGTGGAAACTAAAGTGGGGGCGATCAAACAGGTAAAGAGCGGGGATCAGACCCGTCTGTGGGAGGATGTGTGGCTCGGGCAAGTCCCCCTGAAACTATCCTTCCCCAGACTTTATGAGATTTGTAATGACAGAAACAGCCTGGTAGGGGACTGCTACAAACAAGGGGAGTGCGTGATAGAATTCAGAAGACCTTTTGGTCCGGGGGAGCTGGCTCAATGGGAAGATATGCTAACAGAGCTGGGGTGTGTGAGTATTCAAGAAGGGAATGATGGGATTCACTGGTGCCTTGAGAAATCAGGCCAGTATACAATTAGGTCCATGTATAGGTCCCTAGTCCACCGAGGGGTGCTCAACCCGCATATGCGGAGGGTGTGGAAAGCTAGACTACCCATGAAACTGAAAGTCTTCATGTGGCAAGTCTTTCAAGATAAATCGCAAACAAGGGGAACTCAAGAAACGGAACTAGAAAGGGGATGGAAACTGTATGGTGTGTGGAGTAACTGGAACCAGGGATCACATTCTTTTCTTATGCCCAATTGCCAAGTTCACATGATCCTGCTTCAGATAAGCTTTGGGGTGGGTTAAAATTCTGAGGGGTTTTCAGGACTGCCTGGATGGGTGGATCCCTCTAGGATGTGTAGATTATAAACTAAAAATCTTTGTCTTTGGTGTTGCTCTTTGGGTCTTATGGAATACAAGAAATAAACTTGTGATACAAGGGGTGTGTCCAAATTCGCCATCTGATGTTGTGTACAAAATGACTTCTTACATGCAGCGATGGCGCGCTTTGTTAAGAGGAGAAGAACAAGCTAAGATGGAAGTCAAGCTGCAGCAGGTTGGGGGGTGAATGAAGGGGCTCCAAGAGCAGCTGAGAAGCTCTACGCAAGGAGAAGACGTAATTTGAAGGACTCTGCCTGTTAGGTTCAGATTGTCCTGGAGTTTGTCTGGCCCCTGTTACCTTAGCCTTTCAGCTAGTTTGTATAATCTTGTCTGAACTTTTATCTAGTCTTTGTGATTTTGTCTGAGCTTTCCTTTTGTAAGCTGGCGTCTCCAGCACCTGTGTGGATGTGTGAACCGGTTTGAACTCATATGCTTTCAATAAAAGCAGGGAAGGTTTCCTTTGTAAAAAAACTTCGCACGGGAAAAAGTCAAAACAACCAAGCTAGATTTGACATCTTGTTGGGTAGGCTGGTAACAGCTGGCTAGTGTTGATTTGTTATGAGAAAAAATTACTACTAGCGGGTTATATGACAAGTGGTTGTCACTGACTTAGTGTGAGAGAAAAATATTATTGACTTTTAGTTGAAAAACTTAGATGGACTTTTTTTTCTCGAATACGCAGGAGAGCTTCGTATCATTGTATTAAGAAGATAAAATAGATTGTTACAACAACGTGTGGCCAAGTAGACGCACGCAAGTCTCACCCACTAGATATTACATGGAAGTGAAACCTAGGGTGGAAAGAAAATACACAGCGTTATTACTCACTACACAGACAACCGAGGTGAGGGGGTGCGGCTCAAACAATGAGCAGCCCCTCTCAAGCCGTGCTGGCCCTCCGCATGGGGAAAGAGTCCAGAACCTTGTCAGTGAAGCCACCTGTCAAGCCTGCCTTGAAGACACCGTCGAGGTCACTCGCCTCCGTGTTGTAGCGGCACATGAGTAGGACCTCGCCACGTCGGGATATGGGAATTTGGGCGCACTTATTGTTGGCGAGTCTTGAACTGCTGCGTTTGGGGGACCTCGGAAGGTGACGGCTGCACCGCAGGACGGGTTGGGGCCGGGAGAAGGGGGGAGACCAGCTTCTTCTTGATCGCATCCAAGAAGCAGTCCAAGCGGTCTTCAGAAGAAGCAGGCGAGGCTGACACAACGTCTTCGCCGCTGGACGGCACATCTAGGATCATCGGTGCGCATGCCTGATCTGTAGCCGCAACAGATGGTGGGGAGCGAGATGTGGTGTCCAGCGCCGACAAGGCTGTCCTCGGTGGTGGAACCGAGGAGCAGAACTCCTGCTCGAGCAACATCTGATCAGAGGCCGCCTCCATGGGTGAGCCCCTCTGCAACAGGAAGCAGACGACGGCGGCATCCAGCAGTGGCAGCAGTGTTGCAGAGCGACTCAGCGGCGGGGAAGGAGTCGTCTCGATGGCGGCGCTCCACAGGGGAGGCACCACCTCCCTCGACGAGGATCCCGCCGAGTCGAAGGTACGAGGCAGGGGTGCGGAGAGGACCGCACGGCAGCACTCCTCGTGTCGCGGGAGGCGAGAGGCCTCGGCAACGGCGCTGACAATCGGTGGCTTGCGCGACCGCTTGCATTCCCTGGTGATGTGGTGGAGGTTGAAGCAGCGCAAGCATCGCGTGGGTCGCGTGCAGGTGGCCCGACGGTGGTTGTAGGACAGACAGTTGAGGCAGTGTCCGTCGAGCTGCGCCGAGAGGCTGCATCGCGGATCAGGGTACTGCCGAGGTGTCGCGGAGCGCAGTCGCGGGTGCCCGAGACCTAGCGGGGAAGGACTTCACTCCAGCCCTCGACATCTGGCAGGGAGAAGCGACGACAGCGGGGTTGGTGCGTGATGGCATCGGGCACCCGTGGCCTGAGGCGTAAATGAACAGGGATGCGGTCGCCTGCCGCACCTTGAGTGCATTTGTGGACGGGAGCGCGGCCAGCGGCTTCCCCCGCGGGCCGAGGCGCTGGCAGATGGGGATGCACCCTCAGTTCGTCCCCTGCGGACGCCGACGTTGGCGCATCGGAGGTAGGGGGGACGCCTGCCTGGACGGCCGCCCACGGTGTGGCAGGCCGATGACGAGCTCCGGTGCATGACGCGCACAGCCACGGTGTCTCCGAGCGGGGTGCGGAAGGCCCTGAGCCTGGGTGGGAGGAGGTGGTCGGACTGCACGCGAAGAGGAGGGGTCTGGTGGAGGTGGGGAACGACGCACCATGTCGAGGTATGAGGTCGGCACACCGATGCCGAGGCCGCCATCACCGTCGAGGGCAACACCGACATCCTCGAGCAGGTCGTCGACATCCTCATCGTCGGAATCCGCCCATCGAAGCTCCTTTGGGCGGCCGTTGCGGGTCGGCGTCGGGAAGAAGGGCGCGGCCGTGGGGGGGAGGGACCTGGGAGCGGGGGACCCCAGCACCGAGACCGGAGAGGTGATGGGGACTAAGCTCCGACCGCCTAGCACGTCGGTGACGAGCGCCATGGGGAGAGCCATAGTCGCGGCTGCCGGAGACGAAGCCGTCACCCTCGAAGCGACCTCCACCGAAACAGCGGGTGCGGGCGCCGGCGTCGGCGTCGGGCTAGAGGGGGCCGACACGGGGAAGGCGGCGGCGGCGGCGGTGTGGGTGGAGGCGGCCGGCGTGCGGGTGGCGGCGGAAGAGGTGCCCGGCGCGGGAGATGCGGCCGACGCGGAGGTGGCGGTCGAGGATGAGGAGGCGGCGGTCGACGCGGTGGTGGCGTTGTCGGCGGCCGCGGCGGAGGAGATGGCGCTCGGATCTAGGTTTCCGGGTGCCATGGGAGGTGTGGGGAGGAGGAAGAGGGAGGGGGGGAGGACGACGGGAGGAGCGTCGGACTCGGCCGCCGGCGGCAGGCCGGGCGGGGGAGCTAGCTCCCGGGGGCTGCGCGTCCGCATCGCCATCGCCGGGTCAAACCCGTGTCGGTATTTGCAACTTTTTTATGCACTTAGATGGACTTTGTCTGTCCAATAGCTGTATAGTAGCACTGTACTCCCTTTTTTTCACCTGAAAAAAGATGTAGATCTTTGTGTTGAAGCTCATTATGTAGCACTCTCTTATATCAACACTCAACAGCGCACAACACAATCAACCGGATCTGTGAGCCCTTTTGTTTTGTTCGGATATCCATGCATATGCTGCACGGGCAATGTTTCAGCGCCGGAAAGAGACGGAAGAATCTGATGCAAGAAAAATGGCCGGGTCCGATGCCCCCATTGACCCCCTTTCCCCTTCTCAGCAACACACGCATGTGCTCCATGCATGGGGCTAGCACCTCTAGAGGCGATCCTCAATGACTGAAGTTTATGGACACTCCATCTCAATTCAAACTTTTCAGTATACTAAACATATTATGATGATGACACGTTGCAGGTCTAATATTTTTTTAGGAAGGAAGTGATGTGTAATGTACTGTGTGTGACATGTGACAGCCTGATTGTATTTTTGATGATGATATTATTAAGAAGAAGTATACATAACCCCCAAACTATGGGGAGTGGAACACATCACCCCCTCAACTATGAAATCGGATAAATTACCTCTCAAACTTTTCAAAACTGGGCAAATCACCCCTGAAGAGGTTTGGGACGGCGATTTTGCTACAGTAATAATGGTTTTGAATTTTTCTTTTCTTTTTTATTTCGGTTGAAACTTTGAAAAATCATAGTAAATCACAGAAAAATGATAAAATAGAAAATTCAATTTTGTTAGACTCCACATGAGTAGATGCACACAGTGAACATATAATATGGTATGCTACAAGACATTTTTTGTGGCTTTAGATCTATGTTTTCCTGTAATTAATTCACAAATTAAAAAATATATTGTGACATACTCCCTCCGTCCCTTTTTATTAGCATTTGGGGGCTTTGAAATTTTGTGCAAAATGTAAGCACTTGGGGGAGTTTTGTGGGCCCCACACGGGATTGCCATCCAAAAAATCTCCATGCATCTCCATCCATCCCCATCCACCCGTGAGCCCCCCACCTACCCCGAGCCGCACCTACCCGAGCCCCCAATCCGCTCCTCCGTCGCCATCCCGGGCTCCCAGCCTCCATCCACCGCCGCGCCTCCGCGTCCGCGCTCCATCCACCGCCGCGCCTCCGCGCTCCATCCACCGTCGCGCCTCCGCGCTCCATCCATCGTCGCGCCTACGCGCTCCATCCACCGCCGCGCCTCCGCCACCAGGACCTCCCCCACCCACCGCCCCTCACTGATGTCGTCCTCCTCCATGGAAGAGACGAGTGCGGACGAGCGCCGACGCCGCCGAGGTGAGCGCTACCGGCGGCAGGTGCTTGAGCGGCGTCGGCAGAATGAAGCCTTTGCGCAGCGGAGTAGGGCTATGGCGCGACGTTGGCGTGGCCGCGGGGCGGCGATGCGTCGGGCTATGGTGGCCTTGACGGCGCACCCTAATGAGCAGGTGGGGGTGCCGTCGGTGTTCCTTCTAGATCTAGCACCGTCGGCGCAAGGGGCGAGATGCGCGGCGGCGGCATCTGCGCCGGGGGGGCGGGAGGTGCGGCATGGGCGGCGGCATCCGCTCCGGGGGCGGTGGAATCCGCGCCGGGGGCGGGAGGTGCGGCCGGGCGGCGGCATCCGCGCCGGGGAGCGGTGGCATCCGCGCCGGGGGGCGGGAGGTGCGGCATGGGCGGCGGCATCCGCTCCGGGGGCGGCGGCATCGGCGCCGGGGGCGGGAGGTGCGGCCCGGGCGGCGGCATCTGCGCCGGGAGCGGTGGCATCCGCGCCGGGGGCGGGAGGCGCGATGTCGGCGGCGGCGGCCTATGCTAGGGATGGGAGGCGCGTTGGTGGCGGTGGCATCTGCACCAGGGATGGCAGGCGCGGCGGTAGCTACGCCAACGGCGGGAGGCGCAATGGTGGCGGGCCGCACTGTGCCAGGGGCAGGAGGCGCGACGGTGGCGGTGGCCGTGGTCACTCCTGAGGTTGTGGGAGGTTCTCCGGCCTCAGATGATGCCGAGGTCATTCCTGATGAGGATAGTCTCGCTGTGCACGAAGCGATGGAGTTCCATCTTGGTGGCCGCCAGTGGTGAGCGCCTTCATGAAGTGAGTAATCGTCTACAACTCTCCTTCACACCTTTTGTGTAGACTGAATTCAGCTTTTGTGTAGAATGGGTGATGCTATGTGTAGAATGGATGATAGTTTCTGTAGAATGGATGATGCTTTTCAGCTTTTGTGTAGAATGGATGATGGTATGTGTAGTAGGATAGTGCTATGTGCAACTAAATGTTGTCACTGCTTTATGTAATGAAATGTTGTCCCTGCAATGCCTTAGGACTATCATGTTGTCACTGCTTTATGTAATTAAATGTTGTCCCTGCAATGCCTTAGGACTATCATGTTGTCACTGCTTTATGTAATTAAATGTTGTCACTGCTTTATGTTGTCACTCCTTGCAAATGCATTATGGAATCTTCTTGTCACAGCATACTAAAACATTTACAAGAGGAGTAAAAGATGCTACTAATTTTTAAATTGTACTAAAACAACTAAGCTGTTAACCACTGTTAGTAATGATGCCTCGCTGTACATCATTGAGCCATTTACAAAAGGCAGCCACTTACTAACACTGGTTCGTCAAAGCTTAGTTGTTTACATAATATGATGCCATGTACAAAAGGCAGCCACTAACAAATGCCTGGGCTGCAATATACAAAATGTATCCATAAGGGTCCTAGTCCCCCCTCCAACCACACAGCAAAAGACTTCCTTCCCTCCTCCCCATGCATGAACCAGCATTAGGTAGAGCAAAATACACATCCTTCCCTTATCACGGAGCAGCGAGTTGCTGTAGCACAGCATGGTACAGATCCCGATCCACACTAAGGCTATTGGGAAGCATTCCTGCAGCCTCTAACCCATCCTTATTCATATGGGGATCTTATAACCATTTCCTCCTCCTTTTTTCATTACTTCTATCATGCAGCCTTGTAGAGTCAAGAAGACGTTTCTAATTTTGGATTCATCATAATTACTGAACTCTCTTTGCACATTCTGAATTAACTCATCCATGTTCTTGGACGTTGTAAGATAGGTCTTGGATTGTAGGGATGCAAAGAAACCCAGGTCTAGAATATTCAAATCCGGTGAGTTAGGTGATTGATTAAAGATGCGAATGTCCAACCCTGTTTGGCGAACTGCGTGACAAAATGTTTCATCATTTGGATCTATGTGTGTGTGTGTGTGCGTTATCTTGTTGGATCCAGATTGTCTCTCCTCTTGCTTCCCGGGGCCACTTTGCAACAATAGCTGGAAGAACCTTTGTGATGAGGTAACTTCTACTAACTTCCCGTGTCACATTGATTGATTTTGTGATTAGAGTACCCTTGTCTCTATATTTGCCATCTCTTTTTGCTGGTTCTTGTCTCACAAAGGGCCATATGCCTATTTTCCCATCAAAATAGCATTTTCCATCAGCATCATATCGTGGCTCTGTTACAACACACAACAACATACATTTAGGAATAGAATTCTTGTTATGAATTGTTCTATGCGGATCCTCTTCCTCTGGCAGCATGTAGAACTTCTTTGCTTTCTTTGTGGTGTTGAACCATTTCTCGTCTGAATGAATAATGTTTCTCATAGGAATGAAATGCAATGTATCAGCATCTATCATGCATACACAATGCGGTCGTGCCTTTTTGTTGTCATCTCTCAAATATGGCTTCAGGGTGTTAGAGTGTCGACGAATCTTGCCTTGTTTGAAGCAGCGGTGCAGCGAGGACCTGTTGACACCTAGTTCATGAGCAAGGGACCTAAGAGTGGTCCTTTTATTCAAAGGTATTGTTGCAATTGTAGACATATCAATGGCAATCTTCTTGCGACCACATTTGTTTTTCCTTTTGCATGATACATCTACCGGTACTCCTGCAGCAATGCATTCCTTTGTTGTCCTCCATATAGATTGCACATAACACCTATTAACATTAAACAAATTGGCTATTATTGTGGTGGTCCTTCTTTTCAATTTTCCATTGACACTGCGGAGCAGTACAGCTTCATAAATTTCTTGTCTTTCTTTGTCCGACAAATTCTTCCTTTTCATCACTGTGTTTGCATGTTGACTTTGGCTGCCTGTGAGATTATTTTCATTTCAAAGTCATTATGTAATTATTGCTGAAACTAAATTTTGTGATGTTGTTTTAACCTTGTTCATCAACAGGTTCTTCATCACTGGACCCATCGAGCACATCTTCCTCCAAGGCATAGTTTAAATCAAATGTGGTACGTCGATTGGAGGCATTGACTGCATCAACTGCATGCAGGATTCAAAGAAAAGGTAAAACATTTACATCAAGTCTCAATTGCTAAAGTTGTTCAAACCGGAAATTACATTCGCTGCATGTACCTTCATTGTCATGATCATTGGACTGTTGGAGCTCCTCCTCGGCAAAGATGGCATGAAAATCGTCAGCATACACATCGGCGTCTTCATCTACACAATGGCAGTAAAAACACATGTAAGATACATAATGTGGCATGAATTGGTTCAAAAGTATTTTTAACCTTCAATGTACTGTACTTGCCTCATCTTCCTCCAAATCAAAGTTTTGTGTTGATGTAGGTTCACTGAGTGCATCCACCTCATGTGCTGTGCATGGAAGAGTAAAAAATATGAGGCCTCATGTGTTGTGCATGGAAGGGTAAGAAGTGTGAGGTGAAACTCATAACTCAAGTGAATGCATGCATGAAAACTTTATGTCGTGGTCAGAAAATTCTGTAACCTGATTGGTATGCTGCCATGTTGATGTCAACAGATGATGCTGCCATGGGGTGGGCACCAGCAGGTGGGTGGTCCTGGCCATGAGTACCTCCAAAAAGATCATCTTCTTCATCATTAGATGGGGGAATGTTCAAATCCAAAGCCATGGAGGACTGGGGGCTGGAAGGAAGGAGTTTTGCTCTTCTGGATGGTTGTGGTCACGATGCCCTTTTTATTACTGGGGCTGCTGTTGTTCCTTTTTGTTTAAATCTGTCGCCTCTTGTTTGGCGGGTGAAGCCTTGTTGGCGGGTGAAAAGTTGTTGGATGTGGTGAAAATTTGTTTAAAGATCTTGTCTGGCTGTGGTGAAAAGTTGGTGGTGGTGGTCCAAACTGTAGTGCATGCTCTTTTTTTACTCTTTCACACGTCATGCTTTTGCACCTACCCAAGGGCACATGCGTCATTTCTATGCACTGCTATTCCTGTGGTTTGAATGCTTCCGGTGCTTATATTTAGGGACGGATGAAGTACCATATTATATGTTCACTGTGTGCATTTACTCATGTGGAGTCTAACAAAATTGGATTTTCTATTTTATGATTTTTCTGTGATTTACTATGATTTTTCAAAGTTTCAACCGAAATAAAAAAAGAAAAATTCAAAACCACGGTTACAGTAGCAAAACAGTCATCCCAAACCACTTCAGGGGGTGATTTGTCCGGTTTTGAAAAGTTTGAGGAGTAATTTATCTAGTTTCATAGTTGAGGGGGTGATGTGTTCCGCTCCCCATGGTTTGGGGGGTTCTGTATACTTTTCCCACATTATTTTGTGATTTTTCATTTTATGATTTTTTTGTGATTTATTATGATTTTTCAAAACTGCTTTAGGGGGTGATTGTCCTGTTTTAGAAAGTTCAGAGGGTTAAAATCCATTTTCATAGGTTAGGGGGTGATATGTTCCAACCCCCATAGGTTGGGGGTGAAGTAGACTTTTTCCGATGACATGTGACATGTTAAATCTTTTAGAAGATAATTTGCCTTGCGTGTAGCAAAATTTGTTTTTTAAGTCATAGTTGCACTATACAGAGAACATTATGACTAGACAATTGAGATTCAATGTTATTTTGCGGCACATGACATGTCTAATTTCCTTTTTGATGATGCGGAAGTTTCCTTTTTATATTACATTTTTAAAATAGAATAAATAAGGTAAAAGTACATCAAAATCGTCCAAGTGGGGTTTGGTCCAACTGCATTAGATCTAGTCCAATCAGAATAAACGTCATACACCATAAAGCAACATATGCGTTCAATCGTAACATAGATTTTTTGAGGCTTTTATAGTGCATGTAAATTGATATGAATTCTTTCTTTCAAACCAAATCGTCGTTGTAGGTGTTAAAAGTCACATATTTGGATTATCAAATATTAATAGGTGGATTATTTAGAACTTCAGTATTAATTGTTAGATGAGACATCCTAAATAAGGGAAAATCCTATGAAAGCAAATTATCCGGTGATCATTTATGGAAAATTAAATAATTAGCCCAGAATTGAACCTTTCTCTAAATTATTATCCACATTTGCCATCATACAAGAATCATACAAAGTACATATAGTGTACTTATAAAATGGCCCACATCTTCCATTGAGAAAACTAATACAAAGAATTAAACACACGTCTTTATCTTTGTTTGATCTACATGCATTTATTTATATAGAAAAAATGTCTTTCTCAATCAGTCAGGGAGTCTGGAGAGCAGACTAAATATTATACAATGGATTGGTATCCATATAATAGATATGGTGAGCATGAGAATAAAAATCTAAGAAAAGTAATCTTAAACAAGATCATGGTTTGGTGGAGAATATAGTAAGGCACATTATCGATGCAGATACACATATCACTTATAAATCCTAAACCATAGAACATTCATTAAACTGACTAAGTGAGATTAGGTGGTTAGGTTTGTTGTGGTGGAACTTGTCAATACGGATTCAAGCCTCATCACGGTGATCGTATTTTCTTGAATTTATTTAGGAACCACTCAACACGGGTATTTGTATTTTATTGGACTTATTCCATAAATTAACAGCACTATGATTCCAGTTGCGTAAAAATGAATGTTTCATGACTATACATTACTCCCTCCTTTTCTTTTTATAAGGCGCGCACGCAAATTAAGATTCAAACTTTACGATCTTTGATCAATAATTTACGTATCGAGTTTTTATTTTTGTAGTGTAAATTTGATATGGTTGGATTTGTCATCAAATATACTTTCTAATGGTTATATGTTTATAACCATAAAAAATATAATATAAGAGAAATAGATGGTCATAAGTCTAATTTTGAAGACCGTGCCATGTCGTGTCGCACCTTATAAATAGAAAAGGAGGGAGTACAAATCAAATATTTTTAAAAGAATATTGTTAGCTAGCAGGTGTAAGCACATGGGTTGATGGGCTAGTTACATTTAAAAAATTGCATGACTAGTATATATTTCTTTGATAATGAAGTCAAGAGCATAGTCTGCATTATCTTCATTTCATCAGATTCCCCAAATCGCGCAACAATCTGACCAGAATCGTAAAGGTACAATAGTCTCTTTTGAGGCCCAAACATGATAAGTAAAGCATCACCCGTAAGGTGAAGGGTGTAGCGGCCGGGGGAATCTCATTCACCCTCCCTTTGCATATTCGGTAGCTTGAGTATGAATCTCCACAACTTTACAAGGAATCATCTCAAAGTTGGCCTACATAATGCATTGGATCGTTGAATGCTACAATGCAACAGGACCAGTCCCATGTGTCATCACGAGAATACGCAACACATTGCATTAGTCACTTGATCATATACTACAATAAGATGCAACACTACTTGGAATTGAAATGCTTATTGAATTTACATCGAAAGATGTCCTTTACTTTTTTATTAAAAAATTAGGTAAAGTGGAAGGTTGGATTTAAATTTGTTTGGCGATTTCACCTAGGTCCATGCACCATAAAATTGTAAATCTACCCCACCCACCCCCACCCCCCAACACACACCCCCAAAAAAACTCATGTGCCATCTAGAATCGTAGATCCCTGTACTCTTGACCACTTATAAAAACTTTCTAAATATGTTAAGCTGAAATCCACTTTATAAGAAGCTCTCTAGGATTCGAGAGTACGTTAACCTAAATGACATAGGCATAAGATCTGGCCATGCACTTTACTCTAGAAAATTTATGTACATTTTGTGCCTATTACTGTAATATTTCTCTAGTCCATGCATCTAGAGGTGGCATGCATGTTGTGACAAATTTGGTCTTTTTTCAAAAGTTAGGACTAAGAAAGTATTGCAACCGAGCATCAGTAGTTCCTACATCACTTCCTTTTATCTTCTAGAAAAGAGAGTTTGAGATAATTTTCCACTGAGTTCTCTCATAAATCAGAAACATGCAACTAGCACATGATCCCAGTGTAGTCTAAGTGTCTAACATATTAAGCTATAGTTGGGTCCCAATCGCAAATAGAATCAAATGAGTGTTTTTTGCTTCTGCAAAACAAGTTCCAAAAGAGAGAAAACGTCAATTGATGGTTTGTGCATTTTCCCCGTTATTCATTTATTGCCCTCCAGTTCTATTCCCACCCAATGACCCAACTGACACCATATAAATGGCGGCGGGGGAGGGGCATTTTCATTTGCCAACTGCCACCCAACTGTCCGACTATTACTTTGTTTTTAAGGAAGCTTTATTAACCAAGTGGACGCAACCACAAATGAGAGCATGGAAAATTAGTTCTAGAATTGTGTATATTGAATCTTATGCATCAACCACAACTAAATTCATCTAATGCAGTTGTGTGTGAGAGAGAACCACCCAACATATTGCTAAAGTTGTTAAGGAATACCTGTAACTATCCTATATTATATTATATATATACAATTTAAATTAAATACACCATCTACACTGAGTAAAGATAGAGTAAAGCTAGCCCCTATTTAAGAGCTAGTCCATAGCACAAAATGATAAAATTATCACCATATTCATCACACATATATGCAAACATTTGTATAATAAGAGACAAGCTTATTATTTGTATGAAGAAGTTCGGTTTTAACATGTAGTCTATATATAACCATATAGTATATGATACTTGCAACTAAATTGGTAACTACATGCAAAAAAGTGGGCAAGGGAAAAACAAAAGGTATAAGCAATCCAGTAGCAGTTACAGCTTACAGGTGCAACTGTTCATGTATGATACATAATCCACAACTATCCATATGTAGATTTCTCTCTCATTTGTTTCACATTGCACTAAACTTTGTTCAAGCTCAAAATTAATATGTGCAAGGCGGATTATTTGCTCTATCCTGAGATTTGTTTTTAGAATTCTTTCACGTGCTTTTAAAATTAATCTGCATTTTATCGACAGGAGGACCATCAGAGCACCTCAGCGGCACAGAGTAGTACTGGATACCTCCTACCACTGTTGTTGCATTGCATGCCTTTTCTGTCAACATTCTCCGAGAAAAAAAGATCTGCTTTGGCACTATTGGCACATGCTTGACACAGCGAATTCGTGAAGATGATGAAGTTCAAGGTGCATCAGAAATAATTATTGGCTCAAGTAGTCATCTTGTTCAAAATGTATATAGATGACTAAAAATAGCTGTCTATATATGCTCATGTTAATTTAGCTGAAGTTTTACTCTTGAGACATTTTACTCATATGCACAAATTAAACGAGCTAATAAACACACCTGATGAGCAGGATTACCTAGATGCATCTGAAGGAAAACGTACGAGAGGGATATTACTTGCGTATAAAGCTGCCCGAGTACGGCAGGCGACCATGACATGCGCAGGGACGGTGCGTGGAGACAAAACAAAAACGATTCCCACCATTAAGCATCGAAAAGGAGCATCATATCACGAACTGCGTGCTAAATAAACTCCCACGGACGATACACAACTGACGATGCACGTCCGCATCCTGGGGGGCCTACCATTTGCAATTGCAAAGCAGCGGCAGTGCGGCGCGATCGATCGAGGACGCTAGCGGGGGAGACAGAAGAATTGGAGATATAGATCCTGATGCCGCGCGGGGCCGGCGCCGGTCGCGATCGGCCGCGGTCTCGAGAGCCCGATCAGCCAGACGCCGGGCGTGTGCAGGGAATCCGGCGCCGTCGCCGTCGCCCGGCTTGGTTCCTTTGACTAGGGCTCTTATTAGCTCCTCTCTCTCCGGCTCCGCTACCCGTCTTCCCCCTCTCTCGACGAGAGATTGAGAGAAGATGGAGAGCACCATATCTTTAGCCCCATCCCGGGCGGGAAGAGACGATGCGGGGCCGGCCAGGGGGGTCGCCGTCGCCCGCCCGCCTTTCCACGGCCGTCTTTTTGACCGGGAATCTCCTCCTTTCTCGCCCATGACCGCCCTCCCTCCGACGAACCCTCTAGCTCCGGCGGCAGGCAGGGAGAATGCCCGTCCTTGTCACCCCCTGTGCTTTCTCGCATGCACGTCGTACTATGCTCCTCCTCTTTGCATCTCCCGTCTTCTCTGCTGGCCGGATATGCACGAACGGTCGCCGCTCTAATTCCGTGTTCGTGGTGAACCTGCGCTCGCGGCTGCTGCAGCTAGTAGCTGCACACACAGGTGGGCCATGCGCCGTCTTCTTCTTCTTCTGTACGTGTGGACGTGTGGTCAACGGAAACAGCTAGTGGACAGCAAGGTGCTGGGACTGGGAGGGAGCTCCAGCCTCCAAGGACGCAGGATCTTGTCAGCTCGCGTTGCTTGCAAGCTAGCAGACTTAAACGCCGGGTCTGTTTTTGGCAGGGCTCTCAATCCCGAGTTTAAGCACGGCGAGTTTGGACCTTCATAAGACGTACGGGCCGGCAGGACTGTGATCTTGACCGAAAAGCAACGATGATGTTAAATGGTCTATCGTCTGAAAGCGCTCTTCAGGTAGGAGCAAATGAGCAATCTGTTGCTATTCTTTGACCGGAAAATGTTCAGGTGGACAAGCTCCGCCCCTGCCTCCGTTGATGCTTAAAAAAAACTAAGATCGTAGAGGAACAGCTCTGTGAATTCCATGATGGTTGATGCAACGGCTAGGGTATACTTCGTTAGTTCGATCTCTCTTCCCAAGGCCGTAACAGGCTCCATCTCGCGCCTTGGTCGGGGGTGCCCAACCAATCCATGGTTGGTGGACCCCCGTTGCACAGTGTTATAAAGAGAGGGTGGGGCCACGGCTTGCAGTATGAGATTCACCGCGCCGCCGCACACCCCGCCCCCACAAACCCTAACCCGACCCGAGGGAGCACTGGAGCGGCGGGAAGCTCCATCGCCGCCGCGGACGTACTGCTTCATCGCCCGTACACGCTGCCATCGCCCGGAGCCCTGCAGGCGCGTCAGCACCGACCCAGTCGCCGAGCCGGAACCGGCACTGCATTCACTGCGTCAAGTCGCAGCCGCCCCTGCGACCACGACCGAGATGGCCACCGACTCCACCCCTGCGCCCAACCCCGATGGTCTGCATCCCCTCTTTCCCCTCTGTTCTTTTGTTAGTTGTATTAAGTGTTGTAGATCTAGATCAAGAACATGTTTATCTTCATGTATTAAGTGTTCACCCGTGTAGATCTACTGCTAGTGGTTCGGTTAAAGTTAACATACTTAATTTATTCCTGTGTCGATCTAAAAGTTTGACATGGAGGGAGTGAGATGAGCACTTTCGATGCTGTAGCATGCAAAACAACAGGGCTGTTTAGTTCCTCCATTTTTCACTCCAATTCACTATTCACCTGTCACATTCTAATCACGTCGAGTCAAATCTTCTCTCACACTATAAGCTTCAACGTATAATTCTTTCACAACTTTCGTCCTCGATGCAATATTCATTCGCACAAATGACGAACCAACGCACCTCAAATTAAATGCTGCTGCTCACTAGGTACTAAACACGTGCACTTTCTCTCAAATCAGCGTCCTAAAAGAGGAGGCTGAAAGTGACAATGTACTCGATCTATAAAGTACCAGGTACTTATTTACATGCTCATCAGAAAAGGGGGATATGATATGATCCTGGGCATGCACTTAGGATAACAGCAACTTTAATTTTCCAGATCAATGCCAAGGCTGTGGGCGGCTTCCCTCGTGAAGGTTCCATCTCTCTGCATTGCCTATAAATAGCCTCCCGCGCGGCATCGCCCATCATCCTCGCCAGCCTCGAGCTCCATCTCTTCTCGATCAGGGACCCTTTGACCCGATCACCACCCTAGTGGTAGTAGGAATCTGAGAGTAGCTAACGATGGACAGCAGGAGGGAGTCCTCGGAGACCTTGAGGTAAGACGATAAGATCGATCGAGATGCCTATATTCTTTCAGCTTTCAGCATTGATATGCGTGCTCCGATGAACATGCACAACTGCACAAGCTCAAGTGCATGCCACAACTGCACCTATAGCCCTTATAGATCACCTATAGGCATATACGTATATGCAGAAAACATCAAGGTACTTCAATAATCAAAGTCAATCTAAGGCCTGAAACACATCCATTATATTTACTGCAATCTACAATAAATTTATTAACATAATCGGCAGCTCTTCTGCTCGATTCGTTTTTAAAAAAATAAAACTGCAACCACATGAAACCAGCCAGACTGCGGTTGCAGAACTATACTAGCTGTAGCTCCCAGTAATCTGGTGGAAGCGTAGCTAGATAAATCTATATGCATCAAAGTAACTGAAGCATGTCTGCATGTATATGTCTCCCTTGGCCGGTCAGGAACAAATGTGCGGCCTGCTACAGGCAGTACAACAGGATGGAGCACCTGGTGGAGCACATGAAGGTGAACTACCACTCAGTGCACGAGCCCAGGTGCGGCGCCTGCGGCAAGCACTGCCGCTCCTTCGAGTCACTCAGGGAGCATCTCATCGGTATGATGATGCAGAAAACTTGCCAAGAACCAGCAGCTCACAGCTGAACGATCGTGGTTTCTGATGCTTCTTCTTCTCAATCTTCAGGGCCATTGCCCAAGGTGGAGTGCGCGCGGGTCTTCAGCGTCCGCGGCTGCAGCATCTGCCTCAACATCTTCGACAGCAACACCACCGTCAGATATCACCGTGCGGCCTGCCAATACACTCGTGCTGCTCCGGTAATGATTTAATGATACACTATTCAATCATATATGCTACCACAGTACCACACAATCAGTTCATTTCAGAACTCAGATACACAGATATCCCTTTGTTGTGACTTTGGTTGATGCTAGATTCTAACATATTTTTCCTTTCTATGCGGTCCCAGATGCCCAGGGGCAGCATAACTGGCCGTGCAGTTGCTCTGGCTTGTAAAATGGTTGGAGGAGGGAGTGACGGCTCAGTGGACCTTTGTGCAAGGGTGTGCCTCATCGGAGAAGACGAGAATATAATCTTCCAGGCCTATGTCAAACCTACAGCTCCTGTAACCAACTACAGGTAACATTTCATTCCATTACTTTTCCTGCACACCAGTTGTCTCCCATTTGTAGTAGATGGTGTAAAGAGAAATTATCAGAACAGCGAAGAAACCAGAATAAAAAAGCATTAGCGATCATTCAGTGGACACTATAGGATGGATTACTTTTTGAAATGAGGCAAGCTGATTATTTGTCTATTCAGGTATGAAGTAACTGGGATAAGGCCAGAGTACTTGAGGGACGCAATGCCACTCAAGGTTGCACAGAGGAGGATCCAGGAGATCCTGTGCAACGGGGAGCCGCTGTGGAAGTTACGCCCAAGGAGTTATGGAAGAGCAAAGATCCTGGTTGGGCATGGCCTAGACCATGATCTTGAGCGCCTAGGGTTGGAATACCCAGCATTCATGATCAGGT
Organism: Cenchrus americanus; assembly: GCA_947561735.1. Classification (NCBI taxonomy): domain Eukaryota; kingdom Viridiplantae; phylum Streptophyta; class Magnoliopsida; order Poales; family Poaceae; genus Cenchrus; species Cenchrus americanus. The sequence goes on along the minus strand of OX387241.1, from coordinate 20,748,888 downwards.
GGGGAGCACAAGATAACATAGTCTTTCTTCTTTGTATACATCTTGCTTACTGAGCCAAGGTTTAGGAATCCAGATTCAAAGTTGATATGGTTCCTAACATTGATGCATGTGCAGGGACACTGCAAAATACCCACCACTGATGAAGACTAGCAAGCTGAGTAACTCCCTGAAGTATCTTACACAAGCATATCTTGGGTATGTAACTAGCAGGCTAATCTAAACAATCAGCCTACTCTTTATCTCCATAATGCTAAACAGATTGTTTTTGCATCCTATTGTAGGTATGATATTCAAACAGGCGTTCAGGATCCTTATGAGGACTGTGTGGCAGCAATGAGGCTGTATATCAGGATGAGATCACAGGCTCACCCGAGAGATTACAACTCCGGTTCAGGTGAGGCCCAGAACAACTACCCAGCCTGGAGGCAGAGAGAGTTGGAGAGGATGAGCCCGGAAGAACTGCTGGCACTTTCAGCATCAGACTACTATTGCTGGTGCCTGGATTACTAAATTGATCGGCTATAAAGCGAATAAGGCAGGCCAACATTGTTGGTCCATTCATATTCCATCTATGATAATAAGTTTTAGATGTACAAATAGCTTGTGCCTTGACTATACTGGCTTTAATTATGAGGTCTTTTCCGGTGCCTTATACCACCCATGAGTGGTATGAAGTATAGAAAGGGTAATTTAGTACTACTCATGCATACCACCTCATACTACCGCTTGGTTTTACGAAGTATAAAAGGGTAATTTAGTACTACCCATGCATACCACCTCATACTACCGTTTGGTTTTACGAAGTATACAATTGATCTGAACCGTTGGATGTTTGTATACTAGTCTTTTTTTAATAGTAGTATACCCTAGTATATGGCACCGGAAAGGAGCTCTTAATTATAACATATACTGGAGTATATGTGTGATGCTTTCATATAGATATTGATGTTTAGAGCTGTAAGAAGGTATTATCTTAGTGATATTATATGGCAAGAGGGTTATTTCCCTTGCTTCGCGAATCCAGAAAATTGAGAATACCAGAAGTACATCAACTATACACCAAATGCAGAGAAAAAGGACATGTATCTTCATGTATGAATGAACGATTTTACATTTGTGTAGAGTCAGACAGTCAGACTATCTCGGTGCTATACAAGTATATCTACATTAGCCTGCAGTGGACCATACCTGTGCAAATTGATGAAGATTCAAGCTTCTGAGTTGTTCAAGAAAAGTCTTACACTGAAGTCATTGAATTTCCGGCATGTTGCTTAGCTTCAGCAGGTGGATTCTTAGGTTTGGGCTCCTCCACTTTTGCCTGCTTGCCGTTCTTCTTGTCCTCGGTGCTATACAAGTATACCTACATTAGCCTACAAATTGATGAAGATTCAAGCTTCTCAGCTGTTGAAGAAAAGTCTTACACTGGAGTCACTGAAATTCCGGCATGTTGCTTAGCTTCAGCAGGTGGATTCTTTGGTTTGGGCTCATCCACTTTTGCCTGCATGCCGTTATTCTTGTCCTTGGACTGGCTCCTGTTTAGCTTGATGAACTCAAGACACTGCCGAATGATTGTCAGCACCGTAAAATGCGTCTCAAAGTCATTCTTGATGACAGGTGGATGGTGGAGGTTGGGCCCGTTGTTGCCCCAGGTGTAGTTCTCGATGAAGTAGACACAATCAGTTCTGGCCCTGAACGAAACCTCCCGTATAAGCTCTTCAGCATGTCTAATTGATCTCATGGCTTTCTTAAAAGTCAACACAACGATCAAATTAAGCCCTGTTAATAGATGTTAGGGGCAATTAGAGTCAGCCTTGTGACAAGATTTCAAAAACACATGTGAAAGTGTTAACTAAAAAACACTCATCAGTGAGAAATCTTCACTTTCTTTTCTCCGAAAAGGCAGACCAATTTTCTCTTGGTGTGAAAGAAATTAAAGAAAAGAAAAGGGCCAATGTTACATGCAAGACTCACTATAAGTTGTGCGAAAGGACAGTTCAACAGGAAACTTTAACAACCTCCTCCCTACACAAGGACTTTTAAATCGATAGCAGAAGGACGATTAGTCATATGGATTCATTTTTCCTTCTTTGTTTTCAGATTTTGTTGCAGAAATTCTAGGTCCGATGTTCTTGATTACTCTCCCTGTATGAGATGGGCCTCTCTAGCAGACGGCCCAGTATTAATACTGCGACATGCAAAGCGCACGAGATGCTCTAGAACCTTTTTGTTCCTAACCGGAAATCCTATATACCTTCCGAAAGATTTTTAACAAACGAACTATAACCCACCAGCAGCCCAATAACAGCCCACGAAGGCCCACAAAACCTAACCCTACTCTTCTTCTTCCTCCTCTCCACACCTGCGCGCCGCCGCCACCCGCGCGTACCCCCGCGCCCGACGGCCTCCGCCGACTCGCCGCGGCATCCCCGCCGCCGCGCCCCCGCGCCCGCGCGTCGCCATGCGCCCGCGCGCCGCCGTGTGCCCGCGCACGCCCGTGCGGCCGCCGCGCGCGTGCGCACCGGCCGCGCCCCGCGTGCCGGAGTTGGGAAAGAAGGTAAAAATGTTGGGAAAAAATGTTGAAAAAAAATGTTGGAACAATTTCCACGGCGATATCCACGAATTCAACATTTCATAAAAATGTTGAAAGAATTCAAAAAAAGAGAAAAAAAATGTTGACAAAAAATAGTTGACGAAACGAACATTTCTTAAAATGTTGGAAGAAGACTCCAGAAAAATGTTGGTTGAAACCTCTAGAAAAATGTTAACTAAAAAATGTTGCAACATTTTAAAAATATTGACAAAAGTAGTTGACGAAATCAACATTTCTTAAAATGTTGGAACATTTATGAAAATGTTGGACTCCAGAAAAATGTTGGAATAAACCTCCAGAAAAATGTTAGAAGAAACCTCCAGAAAAATGTTGACTAAAAAATGTTGGAACATTTATAAAATGTGACAAAAAAATGTGGGCTACACTCTTAAAAATGTCGAAAAAATATGTTGACATCACTTAAAAATGTTGAAAAAATGTTTGCAACATTTTAAAAAATGTTGGTGAAACAATACTAAAAAATTATTAATAAGAAAAATAAAAAAAGTCAAAGCACGTGAGATTTTTGGGACTTAAATCTGTTAAGTGTACTGTTTTTGAGCAACGTGGGTTTTATAGTTCGTTTGCTTATCCACCCTGCTAAAGATAGGAGCCCCCGGGTTTCTGGAAGCTGACTGACCTTTGTTCCTGACGGCAGCAGATATCTCCGGGAGGCGCCTGATGGCGGCGTTCCGCTCCTTGGCGGGCGCGTCGCAGCGCAGCACGAGCACCACGCACTCCGGGTTCCCCCCGCTGATCGCGGCATCGATGTCATCCCTGGAGAGCCTCGCCGCTTCGGGGAGCGGTGGCGCGTCAAGCAGTTCCACCACGTTGTCGCCGTCCGCCGCGCCGTCGCCGTCGGCGCCGGCCACCACGGCCTTGACCCTCCTCCGCCGCCTCGGCCCGTCGGTCCCGCCGCCGGGCGGCGAGGCCTCCGCGCGCAGCAGCAGCGGGCCGTCCTCGGCCGCCAGCGCGCGGCACGCCGTGTTGACCAGCGAGCTCTTGCCGTGGGCCCGGAACCCCGTGATCAGCACGGACGGCGGCAGGGCGTCCTCCTTGGCGCCCCCGCCGTCGCCACCGTCGCCGACGGCCTCCTCCTCCTCCCCCTCGCTGCCGAGGGTCGAGAGGCACTCGCGGATCTCCCTGCGGAGGGACGCCACGGCGTCCTCCCGGCGGAGGCGCGCCGCGACTATGATCGCCAGCGCCCCGGCGGCCGCCGCCGCGGCTATCTTGAGGAGGAGGGGCAGCCGCGGCATGCGCATCCCGATGGAGCAGCTCCAGGTGCCTTTATCGTAATAACAGAGTTTCGCGGGGTCCTATAAGGGATAAAAATCAATGGATCATGCATCGATGTTGCCATCGCTGTTGGTGCGAAGCGGCGAGGGCAATGGGTTTTTGGGGGAGATTTGGAAGATGGTACGCGGGAATAGACTTTGCCTTTTGATGAAGCGCCATGCCGAGCAAGGATGGAATATGGGGCAGGAGGCCGCGTGGAGCGTTTTCGCCTCGCGAGGACACGAAAAGGATCGAATGCTTTTTTCCTGTTTTAGGCTACTACTGGTGCCACTTAATGCACGAAAATAGCGATCCTTTTTTTAAAGACGAGAGTATAAGTGTATTAATCAATCAAGGAACATATGAGGAACATATGTAGAAAAGCCAGAATGAAGTATTTTGAAATAGATGGAGTATTAGTCAATCGAGGAAGCACGTTCAGAAGAGAGTAGTTTACTTGGGTGGTTTTTATTGGCAAATTGGTGCAGATGGATAGTCCTGCGAAGGGTGCGGTGCGGTGTGCTCCGGCCGCTGACTCGCCGATCCGTCCGACTGCGAGCCAGGGTCGAGGGTCGCCCCTGTTATGTGCGGCCACGCGAACCCCTGCTCCAAGGGTACCCAGGGTTCGACCCTGGCAGCCCGGCTACGGTGCACGTCTGGGTTGAGGCTAACTTGCACGGTCATCATAAGTAAAACATATCTACTATTATTAAAGATAAAATCTGCTCATCATATGCACGTGTGGGCTTAGGGTAACTTGCAATGAAAACAATATAGATGAACAATATAGATGAACAGTTTTATATTTGTAACTACAATATCAAGAACAAGTGCATGTCATAGAACAGAAATCAATATGGATGAACAATTAAACAGCCCGACAATTCCATGACACCAGTGTATCGTAAAGTTATAGTTTGATTTTTGAGTGCCTGTAAATCTGGTATTAAATTAAAAAAATCTTTACCCGAAGGTAGTAATCAACATGGTTCCTTTCAATGCAGAAAGTACAAAAATTCAGTCACCAATTCACCATCCCCTCAACATTGTAAATCCAAGAGCTTCCAAGGACATCAGCATGTGTCATATCTGCTGCTCGCTGTTCTTTCACCCTAGAACAGTAATTCTATCAAATACTAAGTGTAATTATGTGAACATATATATTCAAATGGATGTTTTATATGCTACAAACTGTCCACTCCAAATCAACACAGACCGGAACACGGCAACAGAGTTGTCCACCAATCACAGCCTACACGGTAAAGAGGATCACAATATTAGTTTTCTGCAACAGGAAGCCACAACCAACAAGAACGTTATGAGGAATACCAATGACAGTGCTAATATGAGGCGAGGCCAACACCATGGTCGTCTTTTAAATGTTATGACAGTCTAGTTGATGCTAGTGAGCACTACATTGTGAAGTGATAGACATGTTTATCAAAAGCTTTTTCAGTTTAGATGTATCCTGTTGAAATGCGGTGATATGCCATAGGTGAGATTATTATGCACTCAAGGATGGTATAATTCATGCGGGATGGTTGGTTTTGCTTCTACTCCTGGATTTGTGCTGCCAAGCTGTCAGTACGACTCTAGCTTCCTTTGTTGGGCCTCATGCATTGGGAAATGGAGGTTTGGCTGTTAACTAATTGAATGATGTACAATAGATGCAGGCAGAGGACTGACACACAGGTACTAGCATGTACAAAGCACTGAAACTTAAGCATTGCATTGGCAATCTGTACACTGTGTCAGCTTAATCTTCCACATATGATGAAAGTACAGATTTGAAGTGGGGTATTGAGTACCTGAGATGACTTTGGTTGCATCTTTGAATACCGTCAAAAGCCTACAAAGAACCTCAGCCTTTTCCCATTCCTCTGGCAATGGTGCATATGTGTACTTTTGATCCTGGTCTTTCAACTTATCAAATGCTACTATGTACTCTAAGGTTGTTTTAAGCATGGACAATGTCGAGTTCCATCTTGTCACAATATCAAGGAAGGGCTTCTTCTTACATGTAATTCCTTCTTCAGTAATTATTTCCTTGAACATTTGCTTCCTAGATACAGAAGAGCGTATATATTTGACACTTTCACAAATGTTCTCAACAACCGGCTCCACAACTTGAAGTCCAGCCTTCACGATGAGATTTATGACATGACCAGCACACAGATGATGAAGCAGCTCCCCTTCTGCTGGTAAAAGTCCCTTGAGCTTCAGATTATGCCGCAGTAAACCAATCATGGAGTTATTTGCTGCAGCATTATCAAGAGTTATCCCAAATAATTTATCTTCAATTGACCAATCTTGAATGCAGTTCTGAATGTTATTGTAAAGCTCAAGTCCAGTGTGTGGAGTCTTGACATCAATGAACTTGATTATCCTTTTCTGTAATTTCCAATTGTCATCAATGAAGTGACATGTTACAACAATGTACCCCAATGTTTGATAGTCCACATATCCGTGGTCAAAGAGAACCTATTGCCTGCATTTCTGAATGTCTCCTTGAGAGCAACTTTCATCTCATGGAAGGCTTTCAAACAACCATTACTACCTATAGTCCTACATGGCATCTTGAATAGTGGGTTCAGACTAGACACAAATCTCCTAAAACCATCATACTCCAAAAAGAGAAAGGGAATCTCGTGCAAAGATATCATCCGCATAAGCTCATACCGTGACACATCTGGATCATAGCTCTAATCCTTTAACTTACTGCCACAAGGGGACCTTAGTGTAGAACTCAACTCTTGCACAATCCGTAGACCCCTGCTCCTTTTTTGCATCTTCTCAAATGTGTTAGAAGAGAACTTGTCCCCGCACCTCGTTTGGCAGCCATCTCAATATCACAATGCTTACACCTTCCTTTCACAACTACCCCATCTTCAATGATTGGTTCGAATTCTTTCCAACATTGGGATCTGAAATTTTTAGTCGCCCTTTCTATCACTGATCTGATGGATGGATCAGCTTCCTCGGATTGGTGAAGGTTATTGTCAGCATCATTATCACATGTTTCAACATCTTCATTGATTCCTGTCAACAAAAAAACAAAGGCTTATTGTCACAACTGTTGAAATTGACACGTGTATTGAATTCATTAGGCTCATATCATTAGGCTGGTTTAGTCTGTGGTCGTCATGCTCTTTCTGCAGTCCTGAATTCAATTAATATCTAAATCAATTCAATTATCTGCGTGGACATGGACATCTAAATCCCACACTTTCTGTAGGGAAGCCATTGAGGCTATGAAGAGTGCTGCTGCTAGCAACTGTTAACAATCCTCTAGGGAACTTATTTTGTGCCCTGGAGAATATATAGCACCAACCAGGGAACCACTACATGGACTGGACATGGCAGTATGTGGCTGGAGTGTTGGGCTCTCGTTAGGGACCGATCCAGAAGAATGCTGGCATATATATAATTAATGATTTACTGTGTGTCCTATCATTCCTTGGATATAAATTGTTTCATTGTGCATGATGGATGCATTATTTTCCTCACAAAGTGTGCCGCGCGCTGACACTATAGGCCGAAGCACCCTTAATGCACGCTGGAATGGATGCAAACCATGTTGCACACTTGACACTCCTCAGGAGTCAGGACAACATTGGTAGCTCGGGACACTAGCAAGTCTTCAGATATCATCCTGGAGAATGTATGTGGCTGGAGTGTTGGGCTCTTTTGTGCCCAAATGTAAGGTGTTTTGTGCCTGCCTGTGTGCTTACTAGGCAGGCAAGCACCTTATACTACATATGAAAAGATCCATATGTGCTTATAAATCCATAACACCTTATATTACATATGAAAAGATCCATTTTTTTAAAAGTCTATTTTCCTTGCTTATAAATCAAATGGGGCTGAACACCTCTTGTTACATATGAAAATATCCAAATTACAAATAATTATAGCATTATGGTAGAAGAATCAGAATTATGGTAGCTTAGCTCTCATGATGGTAATGATATAGAGTCCAAACATCTATCCGTAATGATATGAGCAAACTGCAAGAAGCAAACATAGAAATGTCTGATGCTCTTATGGCCAAAAGTTTATCTACTCACCAGTATATGTCGGCGAAGTGGCCGTCAGTGGGGACCACACACGATATTCATTCGGAAGATTAGGACTTGCACTGTTGGACGGTGGTGGGGAGTGGCTTCAGGTAAAAGAAAAGTTCTTGTCAAAAGAGTAAGTAATATGGAGAGTCATGCTACTTCAGTTCGATTACTGTACAAAATTGAGCATATGTACATTAACAAGACATGGAGCTAGTTCAATTACAGACAAACTGTAAATCTAGCTTACACGACATGTTCCAGTAAGCTTCAATGGTCGGTGCTGATACTAATTTTGTCATAGTACATGCTTAAACCTCTGTAGTAAAGAAGTGGAAAAATATGCAGTCTGAACAGCACCCAAGAATTTCTACGTGTTATAATCAAACTTCTTACAAAAATCTAATTAGTTATGTTCATTAAAGCAGATAAGCACCCCCATCCATTTCAGTGAACTTAAGGGCCTCCTTTTCTTTTGGCCACTAGACGATTATAAGGTTCACTACAACATATAGAACAAAGAGAATTGCCACCTGAATGTTTCATACATCATAAGGCTAAGAAAAAAATTCTTCTCTTGAAGTTTTCACCTTAGGATAATTACAGAGATACCAAACCAATTCACCAATCGATTGGACGGGATACATATATTCTAGCCGCGGGTAGGGTGGGAATAAATCGACACTTTACTCTCTAACCATGCTCACACATCACGGGAACAAGAACAAGAGCGGCATCTGAGACTAAAAAACTGCAGTCATATGAGATAATCTTGGTCAAGTGTAAACATCTTCGTATGCATGTATCTGATTCTTAACAATTAACAAACTGCACTTAAACTGCAGTCCGGAAACCAATTCTCTTTTTTTATCCATGACCCAAAGTATACATCCTAGTATATTATTCAGAAACTAAACTAAAGAACCAACTACAAGATTGTGCAGATATCTCACCTCAGATCATTATGCGCAGGGAGAGGAGTGGGATGTACGTCTTGATGGTGCTCATCGTGGTTGCCTGGTGACGCAGTCGGAGCTGAAGGAGCCAATGGCGAGGAGGTTCAGGCCATCGCAAAACTCATTTCACAAGCAATACCTTAATTATCGAGACGACAATGTTATGTTCTTGTGATCCATCTCATGATTTCTAGTGCATTAGTGACTCAGTGAGGGACGGAGGGAATAGATTTCAAGGTAAAAACCAATAAATGGGGAGTGTGATATGTTATACTTTGCATAAATCAAATGACAAGGAAAGCCTAAGCAACCCATTGTTAATTAGACATACAGGAAATAATTCTGAATATGTGGCACAAAATCACTTCCAATTTCCTAATGCATATAGCACATGACGGTTCTACTGTCTAATCAAAGGCCAGATCCTAAATCACCACAGGAAACTCAAAGGAGCCTGCCGGCGCACAACACACATGGAAAACCCCAAATGGCCAAATCCAGATGCAATCCCCAAATCTGGAAGCGCAGGAAAATCAAACCAAGCAAGATCGATCTCATGGGTACGAAAGTAGTGTAGGGCGTAGAAGGAGAAGAGGAGGGCACGAAAGGGAGGAGCAGCGTACCGGCGGTTCTTGCTTCCTTTCCGGCGGAGACGGAGCACATGGAGGAGGGAGATAGAGATGGCCGGGTCGCCGGGAGGAGGGCCCGCGGAGGCGGCCGGGCGGAGGGCGGCCGGCCGGGCCGCCGGGGAGGAGGACGGGGGCGACGGGAGCAGAGCCGCCGCCGGTTGGACCCTAGGGGTCACCGTGGGTCAACAGGGGAAAGACCCTCTCGATCCTTTTTCCTCTCGGGTCGACCCGCTTCGAACCGTGGGCCGAATTTAGGAGCGGAGCGACTTTGCAAACGGGCCGAACCGAACCCTTTGCAGGCCTACAGATGGATAGTGCTTTAGAATGGATTGGGATGGGAAGTTCCCACATTAGAGCGTGTGCTTTGAAAGAAAATATGACTCGATGTGACGGGTAAATAGAGAATTGGTGGGTGAATTTGCTCAAATGAACACATCTTAATGCTCTATAATGCAACACAGGACTGAGCATTACCTTGTATTTTTCTTCTTTTCAAATTGTAAGTCGTTTTATCTACTTTAGCTTGTTCGCTTGTTTTTTAAAATTTGAGATTACCACAATCTAAACGTTTTTTTCTTAGGAACCAACGTGTTAGAAGGTCATCTGATTTCACTTTGTTTGATTGGCTTTTTAAAGTACCTTCCAACAGTATTTTTCTCTCACATCAAATCAGCACCAACCAGCTGTCGCCACCCAACCGATCCATCTTAAGAGATTCGAAGATCAGATGTTATTCTGCGGCAATTTTCAAACCTTCATGACATGATAGCGCTTCAACTTGTTCGCTTCGACTGATACGTGTTTGTTTGTGTCTACAAACGCATTAGCGTAGCTCAATTGGTAAATGGTAATATCAGTTTTCGAGAAATTGTTGCCCCAATCGAACCTAATAGTGACAAAAAGTTGGTAAACGGAAGCAATCACCCGGCTGCGCCGCCGCCCGCGGCTCCACCTGGACGTGATGAGCACAAGTCCGCAACACGAGCGAGCGCGACGGCGACCTCCCCCGTGCACCCCGCGCTAGCCGGGGACAGGAGTTTGCCCGTCCCATTCCCCTCCTCACCCTCACCCTCGCGCTCTTCGCCGCCATCTGCCCATCTCCCCCGATGCCGACGGCCACGTACTGGTGCTGGGTGTGCCTGGGTTTGGGTTTGACAACGAACGCCCAGATGCACCCGTTGCCCGGCGGCGCGCTGCTGTTTCAACCCAGATGCACCCGTGTTGCCCTGTGGCCAGCGGCCGGGTTCGACTTCGCCACGGCTCTCCCTGCGCCGGCCGGCCGCACTGCCGCGCCAGCTGCATATATATACCAGCCGGTTCTCCCTCCACACCAATCCCCAGAGTCCCACACGCTCGCAGCTGCATCCGTGTGTTCTAACAGTGGCAGTGAGCACACACCAGCTGAGCTAGCTCCAGTGCTAGTCCATCCAGCACCTCGACATCCATGGCCATGAGGAGAGCGGCGCAGCAGGTGGCCTCGGCCCTGGGGCCGCACGTCCTGCGCAGCGCGCCGGCCGGGAGGAACCTTCACGTACGCCACGCCCTTTACAGACAATACCATTTGGGTCACCGTGACTGCTCTAACTTATACGTACTCTGTGTTCGATCGTGTACCACCACCAGGCGTCGTCCGCCGGCAGCAAGAAGAAGATCGTGGGCTGTTCTACAAGGGCGGCGAGTACGCCGACCGGAACCCCAACTTCGTCGGCTGCGCCGAGCACGCCCTCGGCATCCGCGACTGGCTCGAGTCCCAGGGCCACCAGTACATCGTCACCGACGACAAGGACGGACCCAACTGCGGTGAGCATGACGACGCATATCCGAAACCATCTCTTCAGTTAATCCCGGCGTGCGTTCTACGAGAAGATCAGTCGCTGTGCAGAGCGCCACGTCACATTTGCACACAATGATCGGCGCTTGCTTTCGTTGCAGAGCTGGAGAAGCACATCGCTGACGCGCACGTGCTCATCACGACGCCGTTCCACCCGGCGTACGTGACCGCGGGCCGCATCGCGCGCGCGGGGAACCTGGAGCTGCTCCTCACGGCGGGGATCGGGTCGGACCACGTTGACCTGGCGGCGGCCGCAGCCGCGGGGCTCACCGTCGCCGAGGTCACCGGCAGCAACACGGTGTCGGTGGCCGAGGACCAGCTCATGCGCGTGCTCGTCCTCGTCCGAAACTTCCTGCCGGGCCACCGCCAGGCCGCCGCCGGGGAGTGGGACGTCGCGGGCGTCGCGCACAGGGCGCACGACCTGGAGGGCAAGACCGTCGGCACCGTCGGCGCCGGCCGGATCGGGCGCCTCCTGCTCCAGCGCCTCAAGCCGTTCGGCTGCAAGCTGCTCTACCACGACAGGCTCCAGATCGACAGGGAGGTGGAGGAGGAGCTCGGCGCCGGGTTCGAGCCCGACCTCGACGCCATGCTGCCCAAGTGCGACGTCGTCGTCATGAACATGCCGCTCACGGAGAAGACGAGGTGAGATTGTTTGTCAGTTGTCACCAATCACTGAACTGAACCCTGCGGCATGGTTCTCATTGATTGTTGCTTTTATACATCAGGGGCCTGTTCGACAAGGAGAGGATCGCGAGGATGAAGAGAGGCGTGATCATCGTGAACAACGCTCGGGGCGCGATCATGGACACGCAAGCGGTGGCGGACGCTTGCGCCACCGGGCACATCGCCGGTATGTAGTGTGCGCTGTTAATTTTTTTCAGCTCGAAAAACACTTGCCTTGGCGAGGTGTTTGGAATTGTTGCGTTTCTGTTGACGGTCAGGATACGGCGGCGATGTGTGGCACCCTCAGCCAGCGCCAAAGGACCACCCATGGCGCTACATGCCGAACAACGCCATGACACCTCACATCTCCGGCACCACCATCAGTGGCGGGCCCAGGATTTTGGGAATGGGTATTCAAGATTCAAAAGGTTGAAGAATAAATTTAGATAGCTTAACGTACAATTCATAAGACATAGATATATATATGTTCTAAAATTACCAACAAGACAACAAGGGGCAATATCTCAAATATATAGAGTATAAAATCATTAAAAAGCAAATAACATTGGTCAATACGCTTACAAATTACAAGATAACTCTTCTGTCCTTCATGTTCTGAAAATAAGAGATGATGTCCCCATCGTTGGCTTGTAAAAAGAATTCCCTTTCAATGAATGTAACCAAACAACCATTTAAATAATTCTGCCCCATCTTACTTCTCCGCTTGTTTTTGATCAAGTTCATTATAGAAAAGACCCTCTCAACACCAGCTGTTGCAACAGGGAGAACTAGCACCAATTTGAGAAGTTTGTAAACAATGTCATACCGAGAAATCTTGTCTGTTTTAACTAACATCATGGACAGCTCTGCTAGACTTCTCAGATTTTTGAACTTTCCATCTTTCCTCACATCATCGATATAACGGTTCAATTGAAAAGAGAGTTGGTTGATTTCTTCAAATTCAAAGTCATGAGGATAGAATCGGGCAAGCTTTACCAAGTTCTCAACATTAAAAGCATGAAACGAATTGGCTGGATTGAATGATGCCATACATCTAAGTAGCTCAGTGTTTACCTCATCAAACCTATTATGAAGTTCTTGAACTTGTCTATCAATGATACCCAAATACATATCAGCATGAAATCGGTGGTAGTTGATGGCACCTCTATAGAACTGCTTTGATCTTTGCATGGGAACATACTTCCCATTCATGTCAACAACTTTAACTTTGTGCCTCTCACAAAAAGAAGTGACCTTCTTAAGAAATTTCTCCCATCCGTCATCTTCTCTCAAAACTTTCAATTCTACCTTTGTGAACTCAAGAAGGTCCATTGCATTTACAATATCCTGCTCTCTCTTTTGCAAAGCATTGCATAAGTCATTTGTGTATCCAAATATTTCATTCATCAAGTGCAACAAGAAAACAAACTCAAAAGACTTAAATACAGTAAGCATAGTTTGAGCTCCATTAGCCTCAAGACCATTACTTTCATTCCCAATCTTGAAAAGAACTTTTCGATTGAAGGATATAAAGCCATAACATGCATTACCGTTCTATAGTGAGATCCCCAACGTGTATCTCCTGGCCTTGCTAAACCCATCTCTTGATTCTGTCCTTGCCCAATTTCAATTTCACCTAATTTCAATGCTTCAATCATATACTCGGCTTGAGCCACCCGAAGCATGCGGATCTTCTTACAAGACATGCCTAAAACATTCAACAAATATGCAAGTTGCCCAAAGAACCAGTGACAATCAGTATTCTCCTTAGCAACAGCTACAAGTGTTAGTTGAAGTTGATGGGCGAAGCAATGGACATAATAAGCTGAAGGGGACTCATCCATAATTAGTTTCTTCAACCCATTCACATGACCCTTCATATTGCTAGCTCCATCATACCCTTGACCACGTACCTTAGATAGGGGCAATTGATATTTGATAAGCAAGGACTGAATAGCATCTTTAAGAGTCAATGATGTAGTATCTTCCACATGCACAAGACCAAGAAACCGCTCAACTGGCTCTCCTTTTTTATTGACAAAACGCAAGCAAAGAGCTAACTGCTCTTGTTGGTACACATCACTAGATTCATCAGCAAGAATTGCAAAACACTCATCACCAAGTTCCTTCAAGATAAATTTGGTTGTTTCATGAGCACAAGAAGCAATGAGTTGTTTCTGAATCTTATGGTCTATCAGTTGACAATTTTGTGGAGCATTTCCTAGAACAACTCTATTGACTTCTTCAAAATTCCCTGCTAGCCATGCCAAAAGTTCCCGAAAATTCCCTGCATTGTTTGAATCCCATGTTTCATCATGGCCACGGAAAGCCAAACCTTGGCGTAAAAGAAATCTTATGCACTTAAGTGACCAAGTCAAGCGGGCAAGATAATCAGCCTTGTACTGTGTAGTGTTGGAGGCAACAGACTCACGAATTGATGCTTTAGGTCTTATGAACATATTGTATTTCTCTTCAGCTTCATTATGAGCACTATCAATAGCACCAACATGCCTCCTGATTCTGGATTTAATGTTCCAATTCCGAAAACCTCCATCAACAAAAGCATCTCCACCAGCATATCTGCAACTGTCTTTGAACAGATAACAAACAAAGCAAAATGCAGCATCTTTATCGACACTGTACTCAATCCACTTGAACTCCTGAAACCAACTAGGTAGGAATCGACACATACCTCCACACTCATGTTGCGGAAAATCCTCTTTTTTCATCTTTGGTTGACATGGCCCCATTGCAATATATGCCCTTCTAACTGAATCTTGGTCATTGACAGCATAGCTTGAGATTGGAGATCTCAATCCAGGATCATGCTCAATGTCAATGTCACAATCATTTTTGTCTTCATCACTAGAATCATCTTCTTCCATGGGCATGGATTCACTAGCTTCTGTTATAGGAGGCTCTACTGGCTGATTAGATCTCACTGGTTCAGGTTGTACTGTGCTTGTTCCACTGCTACTCTGCCCTTGGAATAACACTATCTGCATCTGACTTTCATTGCAAGATTGAGTAATATTCTTCGGTTCAGGTTGTTTTTTCTTTGCAGCTGTCCTTGCCATGAAAACCCTCAAATCAGTAGCAACACTATTATTGTTCCTCTTCCTCTTCATGGTTCAAACTAAAATAAAAATTACACAAGTTTCAGCTTTATGGTTCAGACTAAAATAAAGTTACACAAGTTTCAGCAGAGAATGTTCACAAGCACGACATTTTGCAAGTTGCTATCCCAATTTCACAAACAATTGGAAATGCTCACCTCAATTTGTAGATTGAGCTGCAGAAGAATGGAGCCCTGCTGCCGTGCTGCGCTGGATCAGTGCCCCTGTGGCTGTGCGCCTGTGCCTCCCTCTCCTTGCTGCAGGCTGCGTCCCGCGTCCGCCAGGGATTAGCAGACCAATTCGCAGGCACGCCACACCCGCACGCCCACGCCTCCGAGCTCCGACCTCCCCACCGGCGGCGGCGGCATTTGGCTTGGGTTAGGTTTCGCTGGAAGCCTGACTGCCTGAGACGAGCGTGGTCGAGTCCCTGTCTGTGTGCGTGGCTGTGAATCTGTGATCCAGTAGGGGAAGGGCTGAGTGGGCCAGTTGGGCTTGTGAGAATTGGGCCAGGCAAAAGAAGGAGGAGCCGGACCAAGAATTGTTGTCCGGTGGGCTTTTTTGTTTGCATTGACTGCTAGCTTGTTTTTTTATTTTTCCACCTATATAACTAGAAATACATGACGTGTATCAAGTTTTTTTGCAAAAAAAATGGGTATTCAACTGAATACCAATGAATATATACTGGGCTCGAGCACTGGTTTGGTGGGGTACTAAGCAGCATCCTCATGGGCCATGGCAAACAATTTGTTGCAGCTGAGGTACGCGGCCGGGGTGAAGGACATGCTGGAGAGGTACTTCAAGGGCCAGGATTTCCCGGCGCAGAACTACATCGTCAAAGAAGGCAAGCTCGCCGGCCAGTGCCAGTGAGCACCTGTCAAGACGTAGCTTCATAAATAAATCGTGCAATTTACGCGATGCCATCACGGAGGAGATGGGTGAAACTTGATTTATCTAACAGTTTCCTTCATGTATTTCGTTTCAAATTGCAATGTGTAATAAGCTTTGCCTAAAGTAAGGCAACAAGTCATGAAATCAACAACATGGCTATGTTGGCCTTTATTTACCTAAAGAATTTTCAGTTCTCCATCAACAGCCAAACAAGCAGATCAAATCAGAAAAAATCACAAGGGAATCAACTTTTACAGCCTTGCTCTAAAAACCAAATGCCCCTTCTTAGTTTGGGCTTAACAGATGTTGGAATGATGCAAATCTCCTCTTGTATACTGCATCCAGCCTGACGCAAGTGCTCATAATTGAAGTGCATTCATGCCTTTCATTAGTGCATCAGTGTGCTCGGGTTTCCCGACCGAAATACGAATATACCCCTTCAATTCCTTCTTGTCATAGTGGCGGATCATCACTCCCATCTTCGCAAGGTCTTCCTGAAATTTTGTTATTAATAGAAGTGCATCAATGATGTGCATTCTATACTGTTTCAATCATTAAATGTAGACAGTTGCAGACGACCAATGTTGGTCTGGACCGAGACAAAGAGATGACCGATGACTGATCTTCAGGTACCAAATGGAAGTGACTGATACCTCAATGGAACAAGATGGAAACATGGATTGTGCAATAACAAGGAAAACAAACCTTTATTTTCTTTGCATCCTTTCCTGATGTAACCTCACAGAGAATAAAGTTAGAATGACTGGGAAATGGTTTCAGGAATGGTATCCCTTTTAGAAGATCGAACAGCCTGTCCCTCTCTTGTAACAATAAATTTTTTACATTCTTCCATTGTACAACGTTCAACAGGAGCACACAGAGTTAGATGAAGTCAAACTGAGAAAGAATATTAGAATGAACTTTGTAAAAGTGATACCTCCAAATAGGTTGGATTCTGCAATGCAGCACATGCTGAAACTTCTGCTGCCACAGAGACATTATAAGGCTGCTTGGCCCGCCACAAATACTCAATAATGCTCAGAGGAAATGCTCCATAACCCACACGAAGACCAGCTAAACCTGCACAATAATAACAAGTAAGACATTTCCTAACTTATTTTTCATCATTCTGTAGCAAAGGTTTCTGTTATGGGTTTGTTCAACACAAGTAACTCATAACTGGCACATAGCAGCTCACATGAGCTAACAAAAAAAGTAGAAACAATGGTTGGAGTTGGACTGGCAGTTTCCTTATTAAAATCTAGTGTCATGAGGGCAGAAAATATCAAACCCACATCTCCAAATAGTGGTGAAGTCGTTGCATTGTTCAGAATACATGTTAACTAACAAGAACAAAAAGATAAATCACAAACCTGCTCGTTTGCTAAATGTTCGGAGAACAATCAAATTATCATGCTTCTTAACCCATGACATCCTCGACTGAAGGCTAGAAAACTCAATATAAGCTTCATCCAGCACAAGAAGTATCGGAAGATCAAGAATCTTTAAAAGATCCTCATCGTTAATTACACTGACATAAATATAATAAAAAGTAATTCAGTAAAATATAGTTTTTCGGACAGCAGCCAGATAGAATAGATTCTGAATGACAAAGATATACCTTCCGTCTGGATTGTTTGGAGATGTCAGAAATATGCATTTTGGGTTGTTCTGTTTTACCTCTTCAACAATACGATCGACGTCTAGAGAAAAATCAGGAAGCCTTGGAACTATAGCAAAGAACGGCAAACGGCATGCAACAAAAAAAAGAATCAGAAGTTGCATATAGTGTAAGACAGAATTAATTTAGGACAGAAGCGACAATAAACCCAGGAATCACGGAAGATTAGAAAAGTATAACTAAAAATTAAGAAGACTAGTTACCCACCCTTGATGACAAGTGCACCATTTACTGAAGCATCAAACTCATACATAGTGAATGTCGGCGGGCAATCGATAATTTTGTCACCTGGTTCAAGTACACATCTGCATTTTCGCCATTATGAGTTAGATAGACTGGTGGGGTAATATTTTTTAGAAAATGAGACATAAATGAGCTGGAAGCTAACCTCAGAATTAAATCGATTAGTTCATCTGCACCGCATCCAACAAGTATGTATTCGGATTCAATTCCACAATCTTCAGCAAGAGCAGCACGCAAGTGGCGGCTTTCAGGATCAGGGTACACATAGGGGAACTTTAGATTACCTAATGCTGTAGCTACCTACAGAGGGGAAGTCATGCTTTAGTTACATACTCCGTACAGAGAAGAGAAACTGTTATTGTCGTGCATTCATGCATGAACCATCACAGCTTTGAATTATATAATTTCATGTCTCCTCCTTACAATTGATTCATGTTCCCAAAGTCTAACTTACGATTGTTAAGAAAGTATTGTTTCAAGTACTAGTATATAGGTCGCATCAAACTAATCTTTGTATTGAAGACTGGAACTCACCTCTGGGGGTGGACCATATGGATTCTCATTTGCATCAAGCTTGATTATGTCCTCTGGTCTACGCCCAAGCCGAGCAGATAGCACCTGGTAAGAGCTCCAATTCTCAGCAAACTTAAAACTAGTAGTAGACGGTATCATATCACAACAAACATCAAAAGTAAGCTTGAAAAACTAATACACTGCACTCAATAATTTGAGCTGCGCTGCATCCCATTCTGAACAAAGGTCAGAGGAACTCGCCGCGGGGCATTTCCACGAGCACCTCGCGCGCATAGCGAAAGGCCGGCGTGCCTCTTTCCCCAACTCCAACACAAAGGGAATCTGACAGTGGGCAGCGCTTCTGCAAACCTCGAAGGGCAGGATGGGCTGGTAGGGCGCGAGGGTCCTGAGGTGGCGCCGGATGAAGGAGTCACCGGACGGCCGCCGCTTCGCCTCGGACGCCGCCGGCTCCTCCACCGGAGCCGCCGACGACATGGGGCGGAAGGACGGCCTGCCCCCCGCGCGCCGCCTCTCGCCTGCGAAGTGGGATGCGGCGGCCGGCGACGGGTTCCGGATGCGGAACCGGGTGGCGCAATCCATCAACGAAGCGGCGCCGCCGAGTGGGGAGACTGGCCAGTTGGTTCGCAGAGGGCCAAGTGAGATGACTGCAACGTCAACGTGAGGCCGGCTGGAGGAGACCAGACCCCACGGCTTTGGACGCGCTTTACGATTCGTGCCGGCACGGATCGAGGGACCCGATCGACGCCTGGCGCTGGAGACAGGCTCAGAGCTGGGAGTTCTCCGGACGACCGTGCCCCGGTGCTCGAGTCCCTGGCCGCCGTTTCATCGTTCTCGCCACCGGCCACCGGGCGCGCGCGGTCTCAGCTGTGACATCCACGCGCGCGTTCCCGATTGCACAGACATGTGATACTTGCGAACCGGACAGGGACAGCATTTGCAAGCAACGCTTGAGCTGTTCGGGGAGGCCGTCGTATTTTCATAAACTGGAACTCTGGAAGGATTTAAAGGTGGTTGCTCGATGCTCAGCCGACCGCAGCAACCGGACATCCTGTATTAGAAGGAATCCCAAATTTTGGGATGAATTTGAATTTACACCTCGATTTTGCTCTGAACATTTTTCTTTCTGCTGTGAGCATACCTTGTTCGGTTATTCCTGGTAAGTTGATATTTATGTGCTCCGAATGAAATCCTTTTGGCTTAAACAAAGCCTCATATTTACATCGTCGTGTAAATCAGACAGTTAAAGCCTAGCTATTCGCGGTTTCGCACACTCTCTCTAAGCCCACAGGCAACCTGAAGCTTCTTCCTCCCATCTGATCGTCACCTCCAGCAGCTGACCCCTCCTGCTCCGGCCGGCCCCAGAAGCTCCCGAACCAGAAGAGCCCTTCTTGCTCGATGATCGCCTCCCACACGCCGTCACCGTCGTCGTTGTCGTCGACGGGGAAACACCTCTCTCTCCAGCCCTCGAAGCCGCCGCCGTCTCGGATCCCAAACGCGGCCTCAAAACCGTCGTCCAGGTCCAGCAGCTCCTCCAGCTTCAAGCCTGCTGCTGCTGAGGCCGCGCAGCCAGCTCCTCGCTTGGACGCCGCCACCGCCGGCGGCAGCCTCCTCCTGTGCCATCTCCTCAGGATGATCCGCTTGGTCTTGACGACCACTCTCTTGGGCAGCCTGACGAAGAGGAACACGGTGACCTGCAGCACCAGGCACGGGCAGCAGCAGCACACCACCAGGCAGTCCATGGCCACCAGCCCGGTCTCCGCCGCGCACGACGCCATTGGTGGGCACAGAGAACCGTGGTGGTAGAACCAACGGTGATAAGGGATGAGAAGATGAGACGGTGAGGTGGTGACATGGGGGAAGACGAACCCACCAGCTGGGGAGCTCAGCATAGCTGCACGGGTTGCTTGGAAGAGTGAGCCGGAGGTTAAGATTGCTTGAGCTGCCCAATCGAGTAGTGGCTTGGGGAATCGATTTTGTTCATTCTTCCAAGCCAACTCACCCTGGCCTGTCGCTAGGGGCTAGGTGTTCCTTGTTCTCAAGCTTGGCCTACGCCTCAAGACAGGGAGGAAAGCAAGGGCACGTATTCCGTGACTACAAGCACATGTTTAGGCATGTTGTCTGTTGGAACACATAAACATCTGAAAACAGAAAAGCAGTGATGTTTGGCGATAACAACCAACTAAATGATTGGAAGTGTGAGAGGCACGGCCGCACGGGTTGCGTATTTGCGTGGATGATGATCACTGCCGATTGCTCCCCTTCACAGCAAGAGTTGAGCCACAAGAAAGCACAATATCTAGTGAAGAGACAATTTGTTTCCCTTTCTGAATTACTAGTAACAATCATAAGGGGGCATGATGTTTTGCTTCAGGCTCAAAGGCTTTGTTGTTAACGACATCTGAGACGGACGAACATGATTTCATCCTAACACACAGATGTGAACTCTGAGCTAGACACCAGGTATGTTCAAACATAACACAAATTAGTCCCAAGAAAGGCAGGGAGACTTTATTTTGGCACCGCATCACCTTTCACATTAGGAACTGAATATACAAGGACCATGCATTGCTATGATAAAAAAAAATTATATTCCAATGACTTGGGAGGAAAAACTTTTCATGGCATCCATCATGTTTTCGGTGCAAACTTCTTCGAGTGACAGAAATAAATTGTTCAGCAGGCCTCTTGCCCACAAGCCAAATAAAAACAGTGACATTCTCTTGTTAGAGTAAACATTTTATTCAAAGGCTGGATCAAAGTTGCAGACATGGGGAAACCTTCAGCAGCACAGCCACTGCATTCTGATCATACTTTTATCCAAAAGGCAGTTAGATTTCAAGGGGTTGCCTCAAGAACGCCTCCATTTGCTTCGCCCTAGTCTTGATCGACATATCGAACACCTTTTGCCCGAACTCAATCACGAGTCCTCCCATGATGCTGTAGTCAATCTGCAGAGAAAGCACAATTGAGGAGCATTCCTTCAAATTTTCCTATTGACGCTACACACTAGCTCGTGGACCATAGTAGTTACCTTCTGTTCAACCAAAATAGTTTTGTTCTTCCCAAGGATATCTTGCAAGGTCTCCTTGAGTTCCTTCTCCTCCTTCTCCGGAAGTGGCTAACAGAAAAGAAACATGTGTGAGCAAAAGAAATCAAGTGACGACACATACTCGAGGAACTACAAATGCATCTGCAGTGAGGACACCTCGACCTATGGATGATCTGAGGTAAGCAAGCTTCATAAATTCTGGAATGAATGAATAATTTGTCCTCATTTTGTACAATTGAAAGGTTATCACAATTTGCTGGGTGATTGTGTGACAAGAAATGTAGCAGCTTGTTCGAGGCCGTCACAAAACAGAGCAACTCTGAGCAGCACGGAGAACTGCAGGGTGAGTTTGATTTTGCCAACCTTCAATGCAAAGATCGCCACTTATCTGGCTCCTTTGCTCTGCAAATTGGCTTTCTTCAACAGATACAAACCCAATACTCTAAAATACGTAGACACCCCCCCTCGATCTTTTGAGGCTAAGAAAGGAAACCGAGAACCCATAGCAATAGCAAACAAGTACAGATAGGAACATGGTATGCCTCTTCAATTGATCCTGTATGATTAAGCATGTCGACTCCTCCCAAAAAAATTTATGCATGTCAAGCGCTGATATGGAGTACTTAATATCATTCAGATCATTGCACTATAGCACTTTCTGCAATCATGAATACTCTCTTTACTTTGTAACTCCAAAGACATGAATTTGATAAAATGCCAGCCAATTATTATAATATGCAATATAGGGACATTATACAATATTCAGCCCCCCCCCCCCTCCGGAAAGGAACTTTTTTGCCTCTACAGTTAATGTATTTCTATTTTTAGCAGGAAACACAAAATATGCCAAATGGAACAGGAAAGACCATACAAAACTTAAGACAAACTCACATCAAGCAATGCTTTCCATAACGATTCATCTCACATTGTCCTCAAATCAAGCAAAAGAAAGCTTATATATGCATCATCAAACATTTCTTTTAACATGAGAAGGGGACCGAGCTATTCAACCAGATATTGTTTTCACAACTGCAAGAGGAAAAATGGGTTGAAAAATCAACTTACAATAACTGTCCTGACGACTACCTTCACCTCCCCTTTATGTGCCATGGTCAAATCAACAAATCTCTCGGCAATGCGTTCGATAAATTTCAGTCTGCCATTGTCCGCCAGGACAGCTTCATAAACCAATAAAAAGTTAGGCACCGCCAAGATGGTACAGAACAAATGGTATGCATTTATCCATCATACCAAGTACCACAATTAACAATTCAAAATTGTTTCTTGAGAGAAATAGCTCATGTAATGGGTTTAGATATATATAACTGATAAAGTTATAATACAGCTTCCCTTACAAATAAACTACTGCACATGACAAAAATTATCATACAGAATTACAAATCAAGGCTACAAAAAGCAAGCTCTGATTAACATGGAATAGACTATTGGAGCCAATAACACAAGAAAATGAGTTGATACATTTTATACAGTTCATAAGTAAGGCGTGTGCAGAACACCCGCTTCCTATCAAACTTGGGCATGACGAATCTTAATCGAGTAATCAGCACATTACAACGAAGTAGTTAACTCAATCGAGCATACAAAATGAGTAGGACGCATACCCAAGAAATTCTTTGTGACATCTGAAAACCCAGCTTCAGCAAATATTTCAGTAATGGCCTTCACCCTGGTATCTTTTGGAACTGACAAGTCCTTTATGAACTGAGAAAACAGGGGGCTATTCTTGGACGCCTCTACAACAGTTTTAATCTCAGATTCGACTTTGTCCAATGCATTAGCTTTGGCTGCTGTAAGGAACAGTGCGCTAGCATAGTTCCCCGTGCCACCATACAGAGCCTCTGGAACCTAAAGACATAAGTCAGACAGACAATTAGATTACCAGTGACACAGAGGAACAAATGGCACACATCTCAAATTGCCAACAGCCTATTAAATTGAAAGGAGAATCTATGCAGCAACTCAAAAAAAAAACTAGACAGTTATCAAGGCAAACTGAGAAATGGAAACCGAACAACACTGAGTGTCTACTTGACCTGAATTTTATTTACCAAACAGTACAGTCCAACATGGAGAAACTGTCCCGTCACATATGAAAAAAAATAACTTGCATTCAACAGTTCATCCTTCAAGTGTGACTTAAATAAGTGGTTGGTGAATGCATAATTACATTCACTAGAAAAGAGTATGGTGTCCACTGTCCAACCCTAGTGCAGCATTGGTTTCCCAACTATAGGCAGGATACTAGAGAAATAACTGCATAATCCCCACAATGCCAATAATACATTGATAAGAGAAACCTATCACCACTGGCAATTATAATAACATACAACATACTCCGTCCGTATATCACATTTGTTAACTGCATTCGCGCATCAGGGGGAATGCAAGTACCTTGATCTGCTTCCCACTAGACTTGGCCACCTGCGACGAGAAGCCCCTAGAGCCCTGCATCAGAACGAACACGTCAGTCCCCGAAAAACACAACGACGACTCCGAAACCCCCCTGCAAAATACCCAGGCATGAGGAGATAGAGGAGTCCTAGATCGGATACAGGACGCGGAAGACCAATCGAAATCGACAGAAATGGATCTGTTTCAGCAACAGAGAGTGGGTGAGGAACAGGGGGACCTGGGCAACGGCCGCGGATTCGGAGGCCGCGAGGTGGGCGCGGAGGAGGGGGAGGCCGGATCTGAGGTGCCGCGCCGCCGCCATCCCGGTTCGCTGGCTCGTTTCGCGACGGTGGAGAGCGAAACCCTTGGGTGCGGGTGGGAGGAGATCGGGGTCGAGGAGGCTGGTGAGATGGTATTGAGAGGAGTGCGAGGAAAAAGAGGAACGCGAGGCGAGGCGATGCGCATTCCGAGAGGGCTAGAGCCAGCCAGGCCAGGGCAAACACTGGGCTCTCGGGAGCGGCCCAGGATGCACAAACTCATTGACGATTTCACCTCATGTGCTTGTACTTTAGCAATTACATGCAGCCCATCACGGAAGATATTTGGTCTGTTTCCAAGTGCTCGCCTTGGCTTCTTTACTCTTTTTTAATTTCTTTTCTTTGGAAAAGCATAAGCTGAAGGTTAGATGTGTGTTAAAAAAATTAGTAAGAGCAACCCAACAACCTCGGTATCCCGTTTTGGATCGGTAAAAGATAAAGAAACTGGCAACGGCTGCCCTTCCGACAGACTTTCAGAAACACTGATCGACAATCTTGCTCGCTATCCAGGAGCCTCCGCTCGGTACCTTTCGCGAGCCCCTTCTGCTCGCAATCCCTTGGTCCCACACGCTTCCTCCTCTCGCGCACACGCTAGGAGCTCCTCCCGCAAATGTCTCGCTGGACCCTGGCCACAGGGGCGGTGTGCTCGCGCCGCCTTTCAAGACCCTTGATGTCGCCTAGAGGAGGGTGAATAGGCGTGACGACCAAAATAAACTCTTTCTCCCCGAACACTTGAGCTGACAGTGCACCACCGGTCAGACCGGTGGTGATGACCGATCAGACCGGCCAAGCACCGGACTTCACAAGTGACACCGGTCAGACCGGTGCGCCTCACCGGTCAGACCGGTGTAGCACAGAGCACCTGCAAAAATAACTTCAAGCACGAACCAAACTTGGTGAGTGACCTTTGTAGATGATCACAACAAGGTAATGAGCCCTGCACACACAAGTAGCACACCCAAGCAGATCGAAGCGGAAGCAAATCAATTATGCTAGAAAAACAACTTAAAGAGCCAAACCACATGAAGAAGCAAGGATTTATTTCCCGAAATTCACCACCCACTAAGGAATGACTACATCTCCGTTGAGTAGCTTGTAAGGGACAATTACCACAACAAGCTGAATCTCTTTCAACCACTTTCCTCCTTTCCACTAAGGGGATCTTTTCACGAAGAGGCAAGATCGCAGCCCTTACAAACTTTTCGCTGCTCACCACAACCTTGGGAGCTAGCCAGCGACGCCTAGCCGTCTAGGAAGCAAACCTCCAAGAGCAACAAACGCTTCAAAGCTTGTAGACGCGAAACCAAAGTGCTCAAGCTATGAAAATGCTCTTGTTAGCTCACAAGGTCGCTCTTGAGCTCACTCTCTCAACCCAACACAAAGAATATGGCTTGAATCCACAAATCTCACAACGAGAGGGTTGGGGAGAGTCACTAAGGCTTAGAGCTTGTTAGAAATGGCTTAGGACCTCAGCAATGGCACTAAAAACAACAACCCTCACTTGAAGAAGGCTTGGGGTATTTATACCCCTCAAAGGAGAAAACTAGTCGTTGGTCCTCGGGCGGCACCGGTCAGACCGGTGCCCCACACCTGACAGACCGGTGTTTGAAAATTTTTCTCGTTGGGCTAGCGGCACTGGTCAGACCGGTCAGGCCCGAGACACCCCCAAAACCCTTTCTATGAAACTAGCGACTTCACTACTAAGATGAAATGGCTCAGGTTAGGTTAGTAGGTTTTGTTATCACACTCTAAGGCTAGATCTCACTTAGGTCAACTAATGAGTGTCGGTGTTTTAGACCGGCAACCTACTAAGGGGAGTACCCGAAGTAGATGAATGTGACTCGCCGAGATCGGTAACTCGAAGGAAGAGACACGTGGCACACAATTTAGACAGGTTCGAGCCGCGAGGTGCGTAATACCCTACGTCCTGTATGCTGCGTGGCTCTGGATTGATTGGGCACGATTACAAGATGGTGCAATAGTGCGCCGTGAGTTGTAGGGGATTGGATGAGGTCATCCTGAGATCGGTCTCTGCCTCGCCTTATATAGTCCGGGAGGCAGGGTTACAAGTCGGAGTAGGGAGAGAGTACTAGTCGAGTACGTCTAGGAGTCCTCTATACAGTGCGGAACATGTACAGCTCCCTAACCGAGAACTACTCCTGTGTAGTCCTTGTGCTCCACGTCTTCAGGTGCCGCGTAGCGCAAGCCGGGTAGTCCCAGGGGCCCACCGAGTAGTCGGTCCTGGTACCCACCGAGGTAGTGGGCCCAGGGAGGTCCATACGACAAGCCCCCGAGTACTTTGTAGTCGAGAAGGATAGCTTCAAGTAGTCTTGACGGCCTTAACGAGTAGTCCTCAAGCGTCCCTGAGTACTACAAGTCAAAAGTCCTCAAGAGTAGTCGAAGCATCCCGAGGCCGGAATGTACTCCACCGATGTTTGAGCAATCTTGAAGTCTTCTCGAGTAGTCCCAAGCGTCCTCGAAAACGCGCCTTCGAAGGTCTTCAAAAGTCGCCCGTCTTGTCTTGAAGCCGGAGCCGATATGGAGGTGCGATTGCAAAATCGCACTCCATATGGAGTAGCCCCCGAGCCTTAGGTTGAGCCGCGGGCTCTGGCTGAGGGTCCATCTGAAGTCTTGGCAAGAAAATCCCGAAAAATCCGAAGAGAAAAAACCGAAGGACACGTGGCACGGAGCCCCCGAGCCTTGAGTCGAGTACTTCCTCTCGAATTGAAGGGTCATCTTGAAGAATGTGTCCTGAGATGCTCTTGAGACTAGCCGCTTCCCAGGTGGTCGAGTAGAAATAGCCGAGCCCCCGAGGTGAGGCGCGTCGACTAGTAGAATACGAAGGGTCACGCGCAGCCGCTGAGTCAGCCGCGCGTGGACTTATCCAGCCGCCCGTTGCGGAGCCGTTTTGGCTTATAAATAGAAGCCAAAACCCTTAGGGTTTTTTACCCATTCGAGTTGCAGCCATTCCGTTTGCATCTGAAGCAAATCCACTCCCAGCGCTTGCTGCCGCCGTAGTAGATTCAAGTGCGCCGCCACCCAAAGCTTTTAGGGTAGCCCCCGAGCGGATGCGAGTGAAGACGCTCTGCACTTGGAGGATGAAGCCGTCACCGTCCAAGACGTCCAAGGCCACCGGGAAGAAGAGGGGCCGCGAAGAGGCCGCCGCGGCCGCCACCAGAGCAGCGCCGCCCATGTCTCCACCGCGGGCTGACCCAAGCCGCGAGTGGAAGAAGTCCAAAGTGAAGACGGAGGATCTGCTGACCCTCGTGAACAGCGGGTTCATCAGGGAGAAGGAAGTCGACATGTGGAGATCTGCCGCTGGAGATCCATATCCGATGGAGAAGGCCGAAGACGAGATCCCAATGTTTGCGCGGTTCGTGGAGCGCGGGCTTACGCTCCCGGCCAGCGATTTCTTCAAGGGGCTGCTCGGGTACTACGGGATCGAGTACCTGAACCTGAACCCCAACGGCATCTTCCACACGGCGGTCTTCGTGCACTTCGCGAAGCCTTCCTCGGGATCAAGCCACATTGGGTGCTTTTCCGGAAGTTCTTCCGCGTCAAGCCGCAACCAAGTGCCACCAACCCCGGGGGTAGTCGGAGGAGCCGGCATCCACTGAGGGAGGACGCCGCGGAGCAATATCTGGCGTACAAGCTTGTCGACTCCAACACAGATTGGAAGACCAGGTGGTTCTATATCACGAACCACCACCCCGGCCTGCCGAAGCCGAGCGGACGGCAGCCCAGGCACAGAGAATGGTGGAACACGGAGCCCACCATGCAAGAAGGGATCCAGCTCCCCGAGCTGCTAGCACGCATCAAGGTGCTCAGGGAGGCGGGACTGAGGGCCGAGCACGTGGCCTTCAGTTTCATGAAGCGGAGAGTGCAGCCGTTGATGGCTCGAGACACCCTAGGCTTCGAGTACACCGGCGACGACGACACGTCGCGGATGCCCGGAGGCGAGCTGGACGACAGCGACATCATCGAGAGGTTGTCGCGGATCTTCAAAGATATGCCGCCATACACGGCGTGCCCTGTTGAAGAGTACTTCGCCGCGCGCCCGCCTAAGGAGGTGAGTAGTCGTACTCTTCTGGTCGAGTAGTCGTTGCTTGGTATAGACTTGCTGATGTCTTCGTGTCTTGCAGGATGACTTGAAGAAATTCATCTCCGAGCCGCAGCCGCCCCCAAGTGGGATCGAGATCCCGAAGGAGGGGAAGGCGAAGGAGAAAGCACGGCGAGAAGTCGGTGCAGGCGATGACACTGTCATCATGGAGGACACCTCCGACGACGATGACGACGAAGATGACGAGACGTTGCAGGACCGCTTCCAGCTGCGGTCGAGGTTTAGCCACCCGGGCTTGCCTCATGTTCCTCTGGTACAAGATCCTCCGACTAGCCTGGAGGCTAGCCTGGCTGCGCCGCCACGGAGGCCGCGCAACCCCGCTAGGAAGCGGGTGTCGAAGAAACTGAAGGTCTCGGAGACCACGCCTCAGGAGGTAAGTTGTCTTGAACAGAGTAGTCGAGTGCCCGTTGTACGAGTACGCTTGCTGATGAGTAGTCTCCCTTGTATGCAGGAGGTGCCGCCAACGGAGCCCATCGAAGAGGGCGACGAAGGCGCGTGGGATACAGTGGGGGAGCCAGCTGGAAGTCGTAGTCCAGCCCCCACTGTTGAGGAAATCTTGGCGCAACTGGAGCGCCAGCCCCCTGCTCCTCAGGGGAGCACGAGACCCGTAGCCGCCGCCGTTGAAGAGGTGGAGGCATCAGGAGCGCAGGAGAGCACTGCGCCGGCCGCCGCTGCTGTGGAGGAGGCGGTAGCCGCAAGGGCGTCGGAGGAGGCGCCCGCCGAGGGTGGACTGGTCGATATCGCCAGCATCCTCGGTGCTCCGGCCGTGACAATTGTCCGGTCGAACTTGTAAGTACCGTATCCTTCTAAGTAGTACTTTTTGCAGTAGTCGATGTTGACTGACGACCATCTGTGAGTGTTTCTGCAGGAAGTCCACGGATTTGTCCTGGGAGGGGACGAGCCCTCTTCAGCGGTGGCGGAAGAAGACGCGCCGCCCGCCGATGAGGCCGCTCCCACTACCCAAACGGTGACCGAGCCACCGGCTACCGAGGCGCCGTTGCCGGAAGCCACCGTAGTCGAAGGTGAGTACCCTTCTTGAAGCTGTAAGGCTCTTTGAGGAGTAGTCGTAGGCACTGATGCACTTGTCGTCTTTGTGACAGGCGCTGAAGCTGGAGGTGACGACGTCCCTGCAGGGGTGCCGATGCAGAGGTTGACACCAGAGGCCCCGGAGGCCGCTGAAGGAGCCTCCGGGCCCATGGAGGAGGTCGTCGAGAAGTCCGCCGGGGGAGAGGCGGTCACCACGTCGCCAGAGATTGCTCTGGAGGTGGCTATTCGCTCCCCCGAGATCCAGGACGCAGAGCCCATCCGCTCTACGCCGATGACGGAGGCCACCACGAGTAGTCGTGGTGGAATAGAGCTGCTCGTGGATGATCTCATCGAGCCGGCGACGGTGGCCAAGCATCTGGAGGCGATCCGTCAAGCTGAGCAGTGGATGAAGGTAAGTAGCTGTAGCCTTTTGAGTAGCCAATCCTTCGTCGTTGAGTACTCTTTGTGACTTGAGTTGTCTTGTGCAGGACGTTGCGGAGCGGTCCCGCGACAAGTCGAACCTGCTGCAGGGCTATGGCGACACGGTGCTCCGTGCCGAGGCGCTAGAAGAGCAACTTGTGAAGTCACGGAAGCACGCGGCTGCCTTGCAGTCGAAGCTCGACGCCGCCTTCGCTAAATATCACAACGACGTCCTGGAGTTGCAGGCGAAAGGCGGCGACTTGGTGCGGAAGAATAAGGGCCTCCGCAACAAGAACAAAGGTACGCCGCTGAACTGGACGGGTACTTGTTGGAGGTCGGGAAGTCCTTGACCCGCTGTGCTGCTGTCGTGTTGCAGAGCTTGAGGGTCAGGTGGAGCAGCTGAAGGCCTCGGAGACGAGCATGAAGAACCTCTTCTACCGGGAGCAGGAAGCCCGCCAGGTACTCGAGCTCGACTACAAAGAACTCGCCTTCGAGTGCGAGAAGCATATGGAGCTTCGGATTGCTTCTGACAGGGGTCTCGTCAACTGTTACAAATCCTTGCAGAAGTTGAACGAAGACTGCAAGGCATTGCGGGCCCAGTTGAAGGAGTTGGAGGAAGCCGCACTGCCGTTCGCAAGGCTCCTGGTGCCGCACCCGGGCGGCCCCAAGATTGCTCCTCTGGTGGATCGCCTCAAGGAAGCTCCGAGCCGGCTGGCCGCCTTCGTGAAGCATGTGGCGAGGTCGATCCCAAGACAAGTCTTGGCCTTCATGAAGTCGTACTTCCCGAAGGCCCCAGTGGAGGTAGTCGCCGGCGGGGTAGCCGCCAACTGCTCTGATGAGCAGTATGCAGAGCTGCTGGAGCAGATGGCTCCCATCGCGGAGCAAGTAGCCGACAAGCTTAATCTCCAGTAGCCCTGTAATAGATAGCTAGTAGCCATGGTTGTACAGGAGAACAATTGTAATGAATTGTTTAAGTAATAATGAAAGAAATTTTCCAGCAATGAGTACTCGTAGTCGCGATCTCAGAGTGCGGAGCCCCCATCGTGGAGTGGATGCGAGTAGTAGTACTCGGATTTGGTAGTCCCGTTGTAGGGAGTAGACAGTAAAGAAGTTGATGAACGATCAAACTTTGTTACTGAAGAAGTACACCTGGGTGGCCAGGGCCGTAGTTACAAGTAGTCGCTTGGACCCGGAGGGCCGCTTACAGCTTAGTAGCGCTGGAGCGGGTAGCCGCTTGCAGCAGTTGATCCGTAGGTAGCCGTGTAGGCTGGATCGTAGATCCGTAGGTAGCCGTGCAGGCTGGATCTTGGAGTGTGGTCTCTTGGTAGACCGCTGCTAGAGTCCTTGACGCTCGTCGCAGCCCAGGATCCGTAGGTAGCCGCGGGGGCTGGATCCTGGAGAGGAGTAGTCCGGAGACTGGAGCCAGGACCCGGAGGCCGCTTACGGCGGAGGGGTGTTGATGTAGTCGCGTAGACTTGAACCCCAGAGTAGTCGTGTAGACTAGGCGTAGAATCGACAGAGTTGGTCGACGTTCCACGAGTTGTTGATGTCTTCGCCTTCAAGTGTTTGGAGGCGGTAAGAGCCCGGCCCGGTCACCTTTGCGACGGTGAAGGGACCTTCCCAGGGGGAGCTGAGCTTGTGAAGTCCTTCCGTGTTCTGGATACGGCGGAGGACAAGATCTCCAACGTTGAAGGAGCGTTCCTTGACGTTGCGATCATGGTAGCGTCGGATACCCTCCAGGTACCTTGCTGATTGGACGAGGGCGGCGCGCAGCCGAGCTTCTTCGAGGCTATCGATGTCAACTCGTCCGCCGTCTTCCGAGACGCCTTCGTCGTAGTGCTCCACCGCCGGCGAGTTCCGTATGACGTCGGCGGGGAGGATTGCTTCGGAGCCATAGACCGAGAAGTAGGGGGGATTGCCCCGTTGGCTTGGATGGCTGAGTCCGTAGCCCCCAGAGTGCGTTGGGTAGTTCCTTGATCCACTTGCCCCCTTTGGAGTTAGCAGCGTCGTGTAGCCGCTTCTTGAGAGCGTCGAGCACCATCCCATTGGCGCGCTCGACTTGTCCGTTGGCCCGTGGATGGGCAACTGAGACGTATCGGACGTCGATCCCGCTGTTCTCGCAGTACTCCCAGAACTGGTGGTTGTTGAAGTTGGAGCCCAGGTCTGTGATGATGCGGTGGGGTAGTCCGTAGCGGTGTACGAGTTCATCCAGGAAGTCGAGTACTCTGTCAGCCTTGGGGCATGTGACCGGCTTGACCTCGATCCACTTGGTGAACTTGTCGATGGCCACCAAGACTCGTTGAAACCACCGGCGCGCTTGGTAATGGCCCAATCATGTCGAGCCCCCGGCAGGCAAAGGGCCGGGTTGGCGGTATGGTGACTAGCTTGTAGGCCGGGACGTGTTGTCGCTTGGCGAAGTACCGGCATCCTTGGCACTTTTCGACGAGTTCTTCGGCATTGCCCGCAGCCGTGGGGCCGCAGAAAGCTCGTCGGAAAGCCTTGCCGACCGGCCGTGCGTGAGGACGCGTGGTTGCCGCGACGCCCTTGTGGATCTCCTCCAAGATGTCCTTGCCTTCTTCACGAGGGATGCACTTCATGAGTACTCCGGAAGATGCGCCCCGCTTGTAAAGCTTGTCTCCGACGAGGACGTAAGACTTGGCGCGGCGGACGAGTTGTTCGGCCGCGTTCTTGTCGGAGGGGACCTTCTGCTCGCTGAGGTAGTCGATGAAGGGTTGCCTCCAGTCCACGTCGATCATCATGACCTCCTCGCCCACTCGGTGGATGGTCCGGGACAAGGGTCGGTGGCGCCGGCTCCGGGATGGATGGCGCGTGAAGCTCGTGGACAAAGACGCCCGCTGGCACTTGAGCGCGGGTGGATCCGAGCTTCGAGAGGACGTCTGCTGCAACGTTGTTGTCGCGGACGATGTGATGGAACTCGAGACCATAGAATTTGTTCTCGAGCTTGCGGACTTCTAGGCAGTAGGCGTCCATGTTCTCCTTGTTGCGGTCCCAGGACTTGTTGACTTGGTTGATGACCACTGCGGAATCGCCGTAGACTAGTAGCCGCTTGATTCCCAGTGAAGCCGCGAGGCGGAGCCCGTGTAGGAGGGCTTCGTACTCGGCTTCGTTGTTTGAGACCTTCCAGAAGATCTGCAGGACGTACTTGAGTTGTTCGCCCGTTGGAGAGATCAGGAATACCCCTGCACCTGCGCACTCGAGGTTGAGTGAGCCGTCAAAGTACATCACCCAATGCTCTGGTCGCACGGTGGGAGTGGGTAGCTGGTTCTCCCGCCACTCTGCCATGAAGTCGACTAGTGCCTGCGACTTGATGGCTGTGCGTGGCTTGAAGTCGATGGTGAGGGCGCCGAGCTCGACCGCCCACTTGGAGATTCTTCCAGTAGCATCTTGGTTCCGCAGGATGTCACCGAGCGGGTAGTCGGCAACGACGGAGATCGAGTACTGCTGGAAGTAGTGTCGTAGCTTCCGCGAGGTGATGAGTACCGCGTACGCAGCTTCGTACATGTGCCGATAGCGGGCCTTGGACTCTGACAGAACCTCACTGACGAAGTAGACTGGGCGCTGGACCGGGTAGGCGTGGCCGTCTTCCCCGCCGCTCGACAACGATGGCAAGATCGACCACGTGAGTAGTCGCGGCGAGGTAGAGCAAGAGGCGGCTCGCCTTTGACAGAAGTCCTTGAGCTGGGCAAGGGCTTGATCCGCCTCCGGGTCCACACGAACTTCTCCCGGTGCTTGAGTAGTTTGAAGAAGGGTAGGCCCCGCTCTCCAAGCTTCGAGATAAATCGTTCAGGTGCCGCCATGCATCCCGTCGGCTTCGGACGTCTTTGATGCTCGTGGGAGCTTGCATGCCGGTGATGGCGGAGATCTTCTCGGGGTTGGCTTCGATGCCGCGCCGGGCCGATGATGAAGCCGAGTAGTTTGCCCGAAGGTACGCCGAAGACGCACTTGTTCGGGTTGAGCTTCCGGCGGTACTCGCGCAAAGGATGCGAAAGTCTCTTTAAGATCGTCGATGAGGGTACTGGAGTTTCTGGTCTTGACGACCACGTCGTCCACGTAGGCCTCGACGTTCTTGTTGAGCTGCCTCTTGAAGCAGGCCTGGATAGCTCGCTGGTAGGTAGCGCCGGCGTTCTTTAACCCGAAGGACATGGTCGTGTAGCAGTACGCGCCAAACGGGGTGATGAATGCGGTCTTCTCTTGGTCTTCTTCCTTGATCGCGATCCGGTGGTACCGGAGTAGCGTCAAGGAAGCAGAGCGAGTCGCGCCCGCCGTGGAGTCGATGACTTGATCAATCCGCGGCAACCCGAAGGGGTCCTTGGGGCGCGTGCTTGTTGAGATCGGTGTAGTCGACGCACGTCCTCCACTCGTTCGAGTTCTTCTTGCGGACGAGGACCGGGATTGGCGAGCCACTCGGGATGGAAGACTTCTCCGATGAAGCCGCCGCGAGTAGTTTGGCGAGTTCCTTCTTGATGGCGTCCCGTCTGTCGTCGGCAAAGCGTCGGAGGTGTTGTCGCTTGGGGGTGGCCTTAGGATTGACGTTGAGGCAGTGCTCGATCAGCTCCCTGGGCACTCCTGGCATGTCCGCTGGCTTCCACGCGAAGATGTCGCGGTTAGCCCGAAGGAAGCTGATGAGCGCGTCTTCCTATTTGGGGTCGAGGCCTGCCCCGATGGTGGTGGTCTTGCTGGGATCGCCTGTTCCAAGGTCGATCGCCTTGACGAGTACCTCCTCAGGTGGCTGAGGCTTGTTGGCACTGTCAGACTTCTCTGGGATGTCGAGTTCACTTGTAGCAAGCTTCTTCGACGCAGCGTAGACCTCCATCATCGCGTTGGGTACTTGATTTGTGGAGGCGATCTCCACGGCTTCTGTGTCGCAGTCGTGGGAGATCTTGAGGTCCCCTTGGAGGGAGAGTACACCGGCTGGGCTTGGCATCTTGAGTACCAAGTAGGTGTAGTGGGGCACCGCCATGAACTTGGTGATGGTCGGTCTGCCGAGGATGGCATGGTAGGAGGTCTCGAAATCCGCGACCTCGAACTTGATGTACTCGGTACGGTAGTTGTCCCGAGTTGCCCCGAAAGTAACTGGCAGGACCACTGAGCCTAGTGGAATAGCCGCGTTGCCGGGGACGATGCCGTAGAAGGGCATGCTACTCTTGGTGAGCATGGGAGTGATGTCGAGCTTCATTTTCTTCAAGGTCTTGGTGAAGAGGACGTTGAGCCCGCTTCCACCGTCGATGAGCACCTTGTTGAGTTTGGAGCCCGCCACCGTTGGCTTCAGGACGAGGGGGAACCGTCCTGGTTCAGAGAAGCTGGTCCATTGATCCGCTCGGGAGAAGGTGATGGGTACCTCCGACCACCTGAGAGGAGTCGGGACCGCTGGTTCAATGGACATCACTTCGCGACGGGTAGCCTTCTGCTCCCGTCTGCTGGGCAATCCGCCGAAGAGGACGTTGACGGTTTTCTCAGGCTCCTGGAAGTCGTTGTTGTCGCCGTCCTTCTTCTTGCCCTTTTGATCATGAGGGTGCGGTGGCTCCGGCGTCTCCTTGAGTGCGTGCCTGAGCTGGTAGCACTGTTCGGTGGTGTGGTTGCCGTTTGGATGCCACAGGCACTTCTCCTTCAGCAGGTCTTTGAAGCCGCCAGAGTTCTTCTTCGAGTTCCCTTTCGCAGGACGCTGGATAGCCGCGACGGTGTTGTCTGTCTTGCGCTTGCGGTTGGGACCCGAGTAGTAGTAGTAGTAGTAGTAGTAGTAGTTGTTGTTGTTGTTGTTGTTGTTGCGACCGCCCTGGTTCGCGTTGCCGCCGCTGCCGCCGCCCTGGTTCTGCTTGGACTTGCCGCGAATGGCGTCGTACTTGGCATTGGCCTTGTCCTCTTCATCCGCCCAGGACGTGATCATGTCCTTGAGGTGGGGGATGGACCTAGGGCGGCGACGACCGAAGTCTTCGAAGGTGCGGCGGTGGTAGAGGCCGTCTTGGAAGAGGTCGATGACCTCCTTGTCAGTGACGTCGACGACGGTAGCACGCTTGTCGAAAAAGCGGCGCATGTACTTGCGGAGGGTCTCGCCTTGTTCCTGCTTGATCATGGCCAGGTCCATGCGAGTACCCGATCGGCCCATGGTGCCCGCGAAGTTGCTTGTGAATTGCTCCTTCAGTTGGTCCCACTTGTCGATCGAGTGCTTGTCAAGCGACTCGAGCCATGTGAGTGGTGCCTGGTCCAGGCAGAAGGGGAAGTAGAGGCACTTGGTGTCGCTGTTGCCGCCAGCGTTCTCGATGGAGAGGGTGTAGCATCGGAGCCACTGGATGGGATCCTGCTTCGCGTCATACTTGGTGATCCCCAAAGGCTTGAACTTGTCGGGGAGGAGCAAGTTGCGAAGTCGAGGTGAGAAGGCGGGGAAGCCGTCGCCCTCAGCGGCAGTGGTCGACTTCTTCCGCCGCAGCTCCTCAATCTTCTGGCGGGCGTCGTAACCGCCATGTGAGGCACCAGAGGCGTGGCTGTTTGCGTGGCCTCGGCCGCCGCGGCCGCCGCCGCCTCCCGGCCCTCCCGTTGGCCCCATGGTTGGAGCCGCCGCCGTTGTCGCCGCCGCCGTCGGGATCGTTGGCCGCCGCCACCGGCCGGAGCGCGGTGGGGAACAACTTCTCGGTTGCCGTGGTCTTGTCGTGAAGGTCCGCCGGTGTTGGAGCGGCGACGGTTTGGCTCGGCCGGGAGGTCAGCTCGAGTACGGTTGGGACTGTTGTTGGCGCTGCGACTAGTAGCTTCATTGTCGCGGGGTTTAGCTGGAGGAGGTTGGTTGACTCTTTGTCGACCCGCATGAAATAGGCTTCTTCGGCCGAGCTTGGCGATGACCTCTCCAGCGCGTATGCCCTGAGCCTGGCGTGCGATCGCTGTGATCGACATGAGGCACTGCTCGGGGGTAGTGTGGACTCTGCTCTCGACCGCCTCGAGAGCTTCCGCAAGGTTGCGGACGGGGAAGTTGTCGCGGAGGCGTCGACGACGTTCGTTGCGCTTCCGGTTGCGTTCACGTCGAGCGTCCCTGTCTGCCGGAGTCTCGTTTGGTGGAGCATCGGCAGAGAGCTCGTCGGAGGAGATGTCCTCCGTGTACTTGTCCCGAGCCGTGCTCGAAGGCCACGGGGTGTCGCCGGCAGCCATGAAGACTTGGCGATCGGGGGTGCCAAGGCTTGACTCGAGAGGGTGCCACCTCGGCTTGGTGTGTTTGAGTCGGCCGGGCTAGCGGTGTTCCCTCCTGGAACGGTAGCGAGTCGATGTAGGTGACGTAGCGTGAGTCTCCCTTTATCAGGTCAGCAGGCTTGCGGTCTGGCCAGTAGACGTATCTCCCGGCCTGCGTGGATTTTATAACCAGCCCAGAGGCTGGCCCTGACAAGGGAAGCTCGGTGGAGTTGTCTTCGGACTCGGGCTCCTCAGGGTCCGACCCGAAGTCGAAATCATAGTCCGGGTTCGAGTAGAACTCGGAGAAAGGGCTGGAGTCTGAAACGTGATCGGGGGCGGCGTCGGGGTCCGAGTTGTACTCGGGTACGGGCTCCTTGCCGGCCCGGCGCGAAGTGGGAGCCCCCGTGCGGGCCCGGCTGAGGATGCAGGGGCCACATGCGGAGGGCTCGCGTGGTGAGGGGACCGCCTGCGATGGCTGAGCAGCCGGCTCACATGCGATGGCCCATGGCGACGTCGAGTTCGAGTTGGAGACGGACTCGAGCTCGAAGTCAGCGTGGTGGTTGAAGAGCGAAATTTCGCCGAATTTGCCGGCGAGTTCGCCTGTGACGACTTCGGGAAGCGTCACGAAGCCTGTCTTCGGGTTGGGCTGCATGGTCAGGCGGCGCTGGAAGGAGCCCGCGCCATCAGCAGTGCAGACCCAGGTGCCGAACACGAAGGTGTCGCCGCGGTTGAAGGCGACGGTTGGCTTGAAGCAGACAGGAGCCGCCGAGTTCGCCATGTGATCTCGGGCGAGAGCCCCTACTTGGCGAGCCAGCTGTCGGTGTTTTAGACCGGCAACCTACTAAGGGGAGTACCCGAAGTAGATGAATGTGACTCGCCGAGATCGGTAACTCGAAGGAAGAGACACGTGGCACACAATTTAGACAGGTTCGGGCCGCGAGGTGCGTAATACCCTACATCCTGTATGTTGCGTGGCTCTGGATTGATTGGGCACGATTACAAGATGGTGCAATAGTGCGCCGTGAGTTGTAGGGGATTGGATGAGGTCATCCTGAGATCGGTCCCTGCCTCGCCTTATATAGTCCGGGAGGTAGGGTTACAAGTCGGAGTAGGGAGAGAGTACTAGTCGAGTACGTCTAGGAGTCCTCTATACAGTGCGGAACATGTACAACTCCCTAACCGAGAACTACTCCCGTGTAGTCCTTGTGCTCCACGTCTTCAGGTGCCGCGTAGCGCAAGCCGGGTAGTCCCAGGGGCCCACCGAGTAGTCGGTCCTGGTACCCACCGAGGTAGTGGGCCCAGGGAGGTCCATACGACAATGAGCACTTTGACTTGGTCAACTCGCTAAGTTGCATCCCTCTTGATAGTACGGCATACCTATACTCAAGAATGAATAAAAACACTTTGACGATCTCTTGAGCTTGAATATCGTCAATCTTGCCATACTTGATCAATATCCGCTTAGCCTTTGACTTGAGCACATCCATATTTGAGCTAGCGACTTAGGATCTTTCCATATAGCATAGGAATGCACACTTGGATCCATGAGCCACTCCATATTGTCAATCTTAACATGTTAATGACTTGCACCTTCCCTCGGTTAAGGTTTGGTTATGATACTTGGCGACCCCACGGATGCTAGAACTTCACCTTAGCAAAACACTAATGGCGGCTTAGCTACGACCCCAAAGATTGCTTAGTCCCTCACCCTAGACATCTCGGTTGATCTCTTCATCACTTATCTAATCCACTTTGAGTTCCACTTTTGCTTCATACATAATTAACCTTCATTTGAAAACCCGCTTCAAATGCTTGATCTTGATTGACAACGAATGTGCAATCTTCCAAATTAGAACCATAACATATATACTCATCCTTATGCTCCCCTTCAATAATCACATGAAACCTTGCACTTGACTTAGAGAATTACCATCTTCTCTTTTGTGATCCTTGTAATTTTAATCAAGCCACGTCTTCATATGGGAGACCATGAATTGACCTTCTCAAATTATCCCAATATTTATCTTTATTTATTGCTTGATACTTGTCACTTACGCATTAGGATCATCCATATATTTGTCTTCTCCAATGTGAGCCATATAATATTCGTCCATAAATAAATACTTCAATAATTGCTTATGAATACGTAAATATAACCTGCTCACAATCTTGGACAAATACATTAGTCCTTTAATCGCCTTGTCATTCAATTCACCAAAATCCATTTAGGGTCCTAGATGCACTTTCACGCCTGCTGGAGGTCGCTGTGGCGTCGAGGGCAGGGGGAATCAACGGCGAGCGCCTCCTCCTCATGGCCCTCCGGCAGCCAATCAAGCAAACACCGGCCAACTATGCCTACCAACCGCCACGCATAGACACCGGACAGGCGGAAAGTCGACGGCGGTCGGACACGTTGGTCGTCCCCGTGCCCCTGACCACGACTGCAGATCGCTCCGCCAATCGAGCTCTCATGCCGGTCATGGAGAGCGTTGTGGGCGGACGTGGCTGACGGCACCGGCCATGGAGGGCGACTGCCATGCCGGAAGCCCCGCGCGGGGCACGGCGGGCGGCGGCGGAGGCTGGCGCGGGTCTGGGTGCTATGGTGAGTTGGGTCGACACTGCCGTGGAAGGAAGGGCCTGGGGCCGTCGGGGAGGAAGGGGTCCGGGCCGGCGTCTAGGATAAAGGGGATCGGAAATAGGAATGGGAAAAAGAAGTGGAGGGGAAAGGGGAATGATAAGGTGGGGTGGAAGGGGATGACACATGGGTCCCACACGTCGGTGTGGTTGTCGGGATTTGAAGGATGAGAAATTCAGAGTCTGTTGGACCACTTAATAGAATTTTGAAGATTTCTATTTTTACAAGGGTTAAATCTTCAAATTTACCTAGTAAAAATAAAGAGGTTGTTGTAGGTTCTCTAAAGTTACCTCTCTACGCACTCAAAAAGTGTCACGCCTTTGCATGCAAGTATACAACCCTCATCTGTTGTAGAGAGAACTGTACAATGGAAACAAAGGACTGATAAAACAGAACTGCACATTAAAATGGTACATAGAAAAAGCAACACTAACACATGAGCAAATCAATCATAGGATTCACTAAATCACCAGTTGAGCTTACACCTTAATTAAAAGGTAGAAAAACAAAACATAGGATTCATCAAGTCCTTGGAGTGCCCACACATCTATAACTCCTGTATAGGAGCTCCCAACTAGGGAGTTCTCTCAACATGCAAGCATGTCACCTCAACAACCTCACTAAGACCGTAACATCCAGTGGTGGGCCACATTGTTTGAACTATCTAAAAATGTTATTCAAAAATCAAAAAACCAAATTAAATTCTGGTTACACCGTTGGATTCCTTTTAATGATTCCTTCAAAACAAGATCTCATATGAATATATTTTGATAAAATGACAAATAGGCCCATCGATGGTAGTTGGTATAGATAAAGTAAAAAAAGGGAAAAAGTAGAAGGAAATAGAAGAAATAAAAAGAATAGGAGGGTGATAGTAATATTCTAACTCATAGATTTCTCCTACATACTCGCAGCAATGCGCAGGGAATTGAGGAATATAAAGTAATAACAACGTAGATAGTCCTAGCAGAAATATAACGATCGGATCTTTTTCATTTGACATCATAAAATATAACCATTTTTATACTAAATAACTATTCAACACGTGAGTAGGCCCGGCACCACCCCTAAACTACACTTAAAAAAAGTGTAAGTTATGGTTTCTAAAGTTTCTTTTGGACACTAACAATCCGTGAAAGAGAAATGTTATTGTAAGAGAGATATGTTCTTATAAGAGAAATCGTGCAAACTGCAAATAAAGCTAGGTGAATTTTGGTGAAATACCATCGGGACTTTAGTATGTTATCATGCTAACACACGGTAACACCGATTACTCTAGGGTTTAGGGCTGCAACAACGCACGTGGTGTTCAAACCTAGATCAAAGAATTACCAACGGCGGCGACGAGGTTGCCAAGGTCACCGAAATTCTCTCTTATGATCAGATGCGCGAGGTTGCCGAAATTCTCTCTTACGATCATTGCATTTTTCTTAATCCCCGTAGCAACACGTGGGTTAGATTCCCCTAGTTAAATTAAAACATAGATAGCCAACACACTAACACCCGAGTGAAAGCTAAGGATCCAGAGGATCACAATTTGAGATTGCACTGAATGAAAACATAGAAATGCAATAAACAAGAGTTAAATCATTATCATGAAATGATTTCTTAGCATTTCACAACCAAAATGCCACATGATTCACATTGATGAAAGCTCTGGTTGTTTCAGGAGGCACCTCGTAGCAATTAACCAGATAGTTTTTAACTTTCAGATCTCCCTTTTTGTCATACCTGATGGTGAAAGTAATCACACGATACATATTTAAAACTGCTCGATGAGGCTTCCACACCACTGCCTTTCAGCTTGGGCAGCATCTGATCGGTCTTAACGTCATCAATGGACACACACTCCACAATGCAGAATTTAGCATGGCGCATGCAGCCACGGAGGCAGCGAGGGGGGCGGAGGGGGCTCCAGCCACCCTACTGCCTTCAAACTCCATTAAGTCTCCTGAGTTTCTCAAGTTTTTTGCCATAGATATAGTAGAAGGACTGAATTATGAGGTAGAAAACGATGGTTTTGTGACTTTTGATCAGAAAAGATTATTAAGACCATGTTAATTGTATTGAGTCTTTCTATTATGTATAGTTCAGCCCCCTAAATTTTTTTTCTGGATCCGTCACTGGGCGCATGTACACAAAAGTAGCACCTAAATGTCTCTCAGCCGGGTTCTTGTTAAACACCTTAACCTTGCTGCACTTCACATCAGGGGGAACGCGAAGTTTCGTCATGTCGCAGAAGTAAAGGTACCCAATGGTCTCGGGGTGTTTGGAGATCCCAACAAAACCCTCCAGACCGCAGTCATAGTATCCATGGCCGCTGAAGGGCATCGCCCAGTGGCCGTGTAATTTCCAAACAGACTTCCCTATGTCGAAGGTGAACGTGGCCTCATCAGTGGTGCATTTGGTGTTGACAAAGATGGTTTGTCCCTGGCTGTCCACAGCATAGGAATAGACATCCTCACGATTGTTGGTGGGTCATCCATCGCACCGGCCACAGCGTGAGTACTGTGTGGTTCCAAGGACTCAACAGATTGACGATGTTGAAAACCTGCTATCCTCAAGGGCTCTCGTGGCAATGGTGGCGGGTGCGCAACGTGGGATTGCCTCTGATCAGGTTGGGAGGCTGCTTGAGGAATTTTATGTGTTGTTGCATGATGACTTCACCATTTTCCGTCACGCGCCTGAGGACTTCTTGGTGGTGTTCAACACTCCTGAGGTGGCTCAACGTGTTCTGCATGTAGTGTTACCGGTTGATGCCCCCTTTCAGCTGGTTTGGAAAAGATGGCGTCGACAGAACACAACCAAATACGGGCCATTGCGTTTTCGTGTCCTGGTGGAGCTCAAAGGCATTTCTGCTCATGCACGCAATGTGCACATGGCCCAGATCATTCTTGGTGCGGCATGCTCTAACCTTGTGGAAGCTACATTGTCGCTGGTGGGCAACAATCATCGATGTCTCTATGTCGCTGCATGGTGTATTCATCCAGACCTGACACCTACTGAAAAATGGATTTTCATACCTGATCCCCCACCTGTCAAGAGGCAAAGATGATGACCTCAACCCATGTGCAGCTGACCGAAATGGCGTATGTGATAGTGATGCTTTTCTACTTTGTATCACCAACACTGATTGAACTGACTTGCTCACACCCAAAAATGATCCCATGGTATGGGAATCCTTGGGGCAGCGTACCTACTATTGTTCTTTGCATGATCCTTGTCTGTTGCCCCCTCAATATGCCAATCTGGGCGTTCTCACTAATTTGGAGGACCCCATGTTGATGGAAGCATCCCTCTCTCACCAAATCGACACAACTTCGGAGGGGATCTACCATGCGGATGATTCCCCTCCTTTGTTGTCGACGGTAGCTCACTCGGAAGGAAACCTTGTGGATGCT
Organism: Cenchrus americanus; assembly: GCA_947561735.1. Lineage (NCBI taxonomy): Eukaryota > Viridiplantae > Streptophyta > Magnoliopsida > Poales > Poaceae > Cenchrus > Cenchrus americanus. The sequence continues at coordinate 20,705,868 of OX387241.1, read as the reverse complement.
CCTATTCAATTTCACCTGTTGGACTCGCTGTCCCACTTGCCTCCATCTAATGTGTCGCTGCCCTTGCGCACGGTGATGGAGGAGGTGCAACTGGAGTCTGCTGCATCTACTGATGAAGTGGATATGGTCACTTCTCAGGTTGAGTCTGTTTGCTTTCCGGAGGTAGCGACTGAAAATGTCATTCGCTCGCCCCCATAACAATTTTGTGACCCTGACTAGAGGGTCCTTGGAGGCCCTTCCTATCCTTCATCCCACTGAGGCTAGTACGCCGGTTAAATGTGTGGTCGCTAATTTTGCGCAATCCGTGTGCAGGAGAGCATCACCTGGTCTCCTACAGGGGACACCACCAGCAAGAAGAGCACGCGCCATGCCTACAAATTTGACGCCGTCAATCAGGAGAAGCGAACGACTTGCGAGGAAGTCAAGACACCGTGCTTCCAAGTCGGTGATACAAGCGCAAAATGTGTTGATGAAGCGCCTTGGGGTTACGTCCCCATCGCGGCCACCGGATGCATCTGCGTTCCAGCGTTTCTTGGAGGTGTTTACTTCTGTCCTCACCCCCTCTCAGTGTGAAGCTCTGGATGTCTTAATTCCTGAGCATAGGTCGGCGTTCACGGTCATGGTCGAGGAGATTGAGCCCTAGGAGGTTGTCTTTGTTATTTCTGGTCGCAAAGCTGTTACCATGAATATGGAAAACATTTTAATTTGGAATGTTCGGGGCTTGAACACCCGCGCAAAACGTGACATGGTGCATGGTGTGGTTGCTCAGGAACACGTTTCTTTGTTGCTGCTTCAAGAGACCAAAATAGATGTATGGGATAACGCCCTGGTCGCTAGTCTGTATGGGGCTGGGTTTCATTTTTTTGAACTTCCTGCAATTAACACTTGTGGTGGCATTTTGATGGCATGGCACCGAGACATCTGGGAGATCTCTAGTTTTTTTAGACATCAATTTTCTTTCACAGCCAAGGTAACTTTGTCTACTACTGTGGAGCAGTGGTGGCTCACTTGTGTTTATGGACCACAATTAGATGAAGAAAAGGTACAATTTATTGATGAACTACGACAAGTCCGTGCTGGTTGTGTTGGTATGTAGATGGTTTGTGGAGACTTCAACATGATTTACAAGGCTGAGGACAAAAACAATAACAGGCTGAACATGCGCATGATGAGTCATTTTTGCCATTTCTTGGATGACGTCGACCTACTCGAACTACACCTTCAGGGCCAGTTGTTTACCTGGAGTAACGAAAGGGAGGATCCAACACTGGAACGGATCGACCGTGCCTTTGTGAGTGATGATTGGGCAACAACTTTTTCGGATCATAGACTGCTTGCGCTGTCGTCGGAAGGCTCAGACCACGCCCCTTTGCTCTTGCAAACCTCTAGTGCATGCACATCTTTCAGGCGATTTAAGTTCGAAAACATTTGGCCTAAATATGACGGATACATGGATACGATTGCACAGGCCTGGAACTGCCCCTGGCCAGAACAGGAGGTTGATGCCTTTCGAGTGCTTGATTACAAATTGCGTAACACTACAAAGGCACTTAAAAGTTGGAGTGCGAAGCATGTGGGAAGCATTAGGCTCCAACTAGCAATTTCCAAAGAGTTGGTGCTCCGTTTCGACAAAGCGCAAGATATACGATAGTTGGCACCCCACGAGCGAGTGCTCAGAAACAAAATGAAGTTGCACTGTTTGGGCCTAGCGTCTCTCATGCGGACAGTGATGAGGCAAAGGTCTAGGATCACCTATCTGGCCGAGGGGGATGCTAACACATGGTTTTTTCATCTTCAAGCCTGTCACCGCAATAAAAGGAGCTTTGTTCCTACAATCATCGTAGATGATGTAGAGATAATACATGAGGAGGCTAAGTGGGAGGCAACCAACACCTATTTTGAGGAAATTCTGGGTATCAGTGCCTCTGACTCCATCAACTTGGATTTTCCTCGCCTGTCTGTCCCAACTTCGGATTTGTCATCTCTAGTTTGTTGCTTTTCTGAGGAAGAGGTGTGGGAGACGATTAAGGATCCCTTAGATTGTGCCCCCGGGCCCGATGGTTTTACCGCCCTATTTTATAAAATAGCTTGGCCCATCATTAAAAATGATGTTATGAGAGCTTTTCATGCCTTATGGTCGCTGGACGGAAGGAGCCTCTACCTTGTGAATCAGGCTTATATGGTTTTGTTAAATAAGAAGAATGATGCCTCCTTGATTAGCGACTACCGTCCAATCAGCCTGGTACATAGTTTCGTTAAGCTACTCACGGAAGTGTTGGCTCAGAGATTGGCGCCCAAACTTGATTCTCTGGTTTGTCAAAACCAAAGCGCTTTCATCAAGGGGTGTGTCATTCATGACAACTTCAAAGCGGTGGATCTCATAGCTAAGTGCCTACATCGGATTAAATTCTCGTGCGCCCTTGCAAAAATTGACATTACCAAGGCTTTTGATACTGTGAGCAGGCGCTACCTCCTTCGTATCATGCAGCACATGGGTTTTACTCGGCGTTTGCTGAACTAGATTATCCTGTGCCTCTCAACTTCTAGCACAAAGATTATTGTCAATGGTGTTCCTGGAAGGCGTATTTGCCATGCTCGGGGGCTGCGGCAAGGTGGCCCCTTGTCCCTGATGCTTTTCGTAATTGCTATGGAGGGTCTCAACAGGTTGATAAAGGTCGCTGATGATGATGGTCTTCTACAGCCCCTGGGTCACAGGGGAATTATTGACCGTGCCTTCTTCTATGTGGATGATGTCGTTATCTTCTTGAAAGTAAATCAACAGGATTGTCGGGGACAGCCCTAGGGGTCCCCTTAAACAACAGGGAGATCCTCGCTTAAAACCCACAACGAGACCAAAACACGCTAAAGCCTAACCATGCAGGTGCCTAACCATGCAGGACACGGCCCACGCCGCATGGACCCCGACGGCCCATCAAGGCGGCCCTCTTAGAGATCCCCTCGAGTAGGCTCCGCCTCGCTCGAGGACGCGCGCCCCCTCGGGCGGGCTCCACCCCGCTCGAGGGCCCGCTCCCCCTCGAGCGAGCTCCGCCTCGCTCGAGGGTATGTCCCGCCCTCGGCCGGGGTCCGCCACGCTCGAGGGCACCCCTCACGCGTGCGCCGGCCCCCGTACATGGGCATTTAACGCCCGGACGCCGGCGGACCGGCGCCATCATGCGCCCGGGGCTCACACCCCGGTGCCGCCGCACCAACTCCCCGGGGAGGAACCCATCCCCGCCCGCGTGGGAAGGGACGTGCGGCCGCGGCCGGTGTCGGTCCCGTGACACCGTGCGCCGCTCCAAAGACGGCCGACGCGCGGAGCCCCTCGAAAGGGGGCCGGCTTCACCCTCGATTCACTTTCTTGTGACCCTACGGGGTTAGGTGGAGGCGCTAGGCCGGTGGACCGCCATCCCCGCCATCGTAACGCGCGTGGCCGCCGTACCCGCGCGTGCAGGAGCACGCCTGACGCTGTAGCAACAACTCCAGGCCTGTGAAGCGCGTCGGGAAGGAACGTCGTTCCGCCTACTCCTGTACTCCGTACGTGCCGGCGCGTCGCACCTCCCTCGAGCCTATCAGAGGACATCACCGCCATCCGCTGCTCTCCTACTCTCGAACCGCCACTGTTCGGGTACAAGTCAGGCCATGATGACCAGATCGCTGCAAGGATCGCCCGGACGGCCGCCCACTCTACAGCATAGCATGTCGCACTTCCCCACGTAGCTAGGTAGCGCGGCGCGCATGTAAACCGCCTCCCCCTTGATCTATAAAAGGGGGAGCGAACCCCCCAGCCGTAGGGGACACAACACGCGAGACAGCAGACAACAGGAACCCTTCACACATCACGTACTCATTCTCCAATTCTCCCACAACATCTTCAGCCAGGGACTTGGAAGCTCTGCTTCCTCTCCCGCCTTGCTTGTAGCCGCCCCACTACAGGCACCCCCGGTGCTAAGTAATATAGTGCCTCGAGCACGCCACTGCCGGACGTACGGCCCCCTCGGCGGAACCGAGGATAAAAACCCCGTGTCACTTGTTACTTAGCATCGACCATTAAGGGATAGACCTCGGCGCTTTCTGCGGTTAGTGTCGGGACCACATTCCGCACCGACAGTTGGCGCCCACCGTGGGGCAAGCGAGCGCCTAAGGTCATTTCGCCAATTCCCTCCATGGTGATCCACACTGAGTACCGTGGTACACGCTACTGCATGGGTAGCTCGGACCCCCTCCCACCGGGTTCGAAGTCGCTCGGGGACCCGAACTTTCGGGCCACGGGGGAACGGCTATCTCATGCGCCTCACTAACCGTGAGGAGCTCCGCGCGCGGCGCCGAGCCGGGTCCGCCCGGGCCCCCGCCGCACGCACGACCCCGGCGCGGGCGCCCGCAGCACGGATGCCGCGGGCCCATCAACGCCGCGACGCCGTCGTCGCTCTGCCGTCACGACCGCCACCACCCCGGCAGAACAGCGCACGGTCTCCGGACCGCGTATTCCCATCGGGCTGCGTGGCGCTACGTCGGCCTACAACGCCAACGTCAACACCACGATGCGCAGGGTTCCGCCTGGCCGCCACGTCTTCGTCGCCAGGAATCCCGGCACATCAGCAGGGGACGAATCGTCCCTGGGCTCCGTCGACACGTTACCACCCGCCAACCGCCACGGGTACGCGGAGTGGGACTTCTCCGGCGTGCCAGACCCAGTTGTGTTCCGGCGTTTCCTAGACGCTGCGGACTACTGGTTCGGATACTCCGACGACTCCAGCACCGGGAGTTACGATCCCGCACGGGAGTGCTACGCCGTCATCACCAACGACCCGGCCAATGCCGCCGGCGCGGCAGGCGCCGGAGACGGGGAAATCACCCCTGCCCCAGGGATCGCCACGCGCCCGGCCGCGGGGCCAAGCGCGCCCGCCGGGGCCGACGCCGACGCACGGCCTACCCCAAGCCCGCGAGCTCGAGGCCAAGCCGGCGAAAGAATACCGAACGGTGCGGTCGCTCCGCGCCTCAATGGCAGGGGAGGCCTCCGCGCGCGGCGAACGCGCACGGGAGCTGGGCCGACAGGTCCGCGACTGCATCAACACCGTTCCCAACGTTGACAACGCAGACGCGCCCCCGCGAGCGTGCCAAAAGCTCATCGCCGCCGCAACGCTGCTGCGGGCCATGCCAGCACCCTCGACCCCCGAGGCTCGAGACCTGCACCGCGAGGTGCAAACTCTCATCGAGCAAGCGGCCGTCCAGCAGGCCGAGAGCTCGGCCTCACGCATCCGCCAACAGGGGGATGCGCGGGATGACGAAGCCGCGCCGGGGAGGCGAACCCTCGGTGCACGCGGGGGGGACCGGCGGGGCGACCCGTCGATCAAGGACGCACGCCGGCCAAGGAGCGGCTCCTTGACGCGCGCGGGGGCGGCCGGACGGAGACGCCCGCAACGTCATCAACGCCGGGCGCACCCGCGCGGGGCGGACGCACGGGCGGCGGGGGGTTACCACCCTCGACGGGGTGGGCGCTACGACAGAGGCGAGGACCGCTCCCCGATGCCGGAGCCCCCAGGCACCCGCGTGTTCAGCCGGGAGATCCGCGCGGCAGCGTTCCCCCAACGCTTCCGCCAACCCTCGACCATCGTCAAGTACAACGGGGAGACGGACCCCCGCGTGTGGCTTAACGACTACCGCTTGGCTTGCCAGCTGGGCAGGGCCACCAATGACGAGGTCATCATCCGCAACTTGCCCCTGCATCTTGGCGACGCGGCCCGGACATGGCTCGAGCACTTGCCCGCTAGACAGATCCACAACTGGGATGATCTGGTCCGCACGTTTGTAGGCAACTTCCAGGGCACGTACGTGCGCCCTGGGAATTCCTGGGACCTCGCGCTCCCCGCACGCGCGAAGCCGGCGAGTCGCTGCGGGACTTCATACGGCGCTTCTCTAAGCGCTGCACTTAGCTCCCCAGCGTGGCGCAGTCCGAGATCGTGCATGCCTTCCTCGAGGGCACCACGTGCAGGGACCTCGTACGGGAGCTGGGACGCAGCCCGCCTGCGGACTCCAACGAGCTGTTCGACATCGCCACCAGCTTCGCTTCCGGAGAGGAGGCCGTGGGGGCAATCTTCGACGGCAAGAAGGGCAAGCGCTCGGAGGACGCGCCCGCGGAGGGCAGCAAGTCCAAGGAGCCACACCGCAATGACAAGCGGGGCAAGAAGGGAAAGAAGCCGCGCCGTGAGGCGCGCGAGCAGGGGCGCGACGGCGGCAACGCCGAGGCCCTCGCCGTTGACCCGGCTCGACGGGGCCCTCGACCGGCCCCTCGAGGCCCGGGGGTGTTTGACGACATGCTGAAAAAGCCATGTCCCTACCACAAGACCCCAGTGCACCATACCCTTGAGCAAAGGCGACATGCTCAAGAAGTTCTATGGTCGTGCCGCCGCGAAGGAGGCAGAGGCCAAAAAAGACGGAGGCGATGGCGACGCCAGCGACTTCCCCGCCGTCGAAAATGTGTTCCTCATCTTTGGGGGACCAACCGTCGACATGTCGACCCGGCAGCGCAAGAAGGAGCGGCACGAGGTCCTAGCCGCGGAGAGGGCGCCTCCGTCCTTCCTCAATTGGTCGGAGGACGCCATCACCTTTAGCCGGGAGGACCACCCGAACCGTGTCCCCAACCCGGGCCAGTACCCGCTGGTGGTAGACCCCATCATCGGGAACGCCCGGTTCTCGAAGGTCCTCATGGACGGAGGTAGCAGCCTCAACATCCTCTACGCGCATACATTGCGCCTGATGGGGATCGGGTTGGACCAGCTGCGGCCCAGCACGAAGCCGTTCCATGGCATCGCGCGGGCAAGGTGTCCCGCCCCTCGGGCGGCATCGACGCCCGATCCGGTTTGGCACCCCAAAGAACTTCCGCAAGGAGACCCTCACCTTCGAAGTGGTGGGGTTCAAGGGGGCCTACCACGCAATACTTGGGCGACCCTGTTACGCCAAATTTATGGCGGTCCCCAATTATACTTACCTATAGATGAAGATGCCAGGACCGAACGGCGTCATAACCGTTGGCTCATCCATCGAGCACGCGTTCGACTGCGACGTCGAGTGCGTAGAACACACAGAGGCACTAGCGCTGGACGAAGCGCTGGTGAACACGTTGGAGAAGATGGTCAACGACGACCTCGACCCCGCCGCCAAGCACGCTGGCACCTTCGAGGCTGCGGAGCAGACCAAGGGGGTCCCCCTCGACCCCTCAGCCCCCGAGGGCAAGGCGTTGAGGGTCAGCTCCACCCTCGACCCCAAATAGGAAGTGGTGCTCGTCGACTTCCTCCGCGCCAACGCCGACATCTTCGCGTGGAGCCCCTCGGATATGCCAGGCATCCCGAGGGAAGTCGCCGAGCACTCCCTTGACATCCTCGCCGAACGCCCGCGCCGTGCGGCGGCGGGCCGCGCCGCTTCGACGAGGAGCGGCGACGGGCAATCGGAGCGGAGGCCGCGGAAGCTTCTCGAGGCCGGATTCATCAGGGAGGTGTTCCACCCAACGTGGCTAGCAAACCCCGTGCTTGTAAAGAAAAAGAATGGGAAGTGGCGGATGTGTGTGGACTACACTAGTCTTAATAAAGCATGTCCTAAAGTTCCTTTTCCTTTGCCACGCATTGATCAAATTGTTGATTCAACGGCTGGGTGCGAATTGCTTTGCTTCCTTGATGCTTACTCCGGGTACCACCAAATAAAGATGAAAGAGTCCGACCAGCTCGCGACTTCGTTCATCACACCGTTCGGGACGTTCTGCTACGTCACGATGCCGTTTGGTCTCAGAAACGCGGGTGCAACATACCAGCGTTGCATGCAACACGTTTTTGGGGATCACATCGGGCGAACGGTCGAAGCATACGTAGACGACATTGTCGTGAAGACCAGGAAGGCGGACGACCTGGTTGGCGACCTCGCCGTCGCGTTCGGCTGCCTACGGGCCAATGGGGTCAAGTTAAACCCCGAAAAATGTGTCTTTGGAGTGCCGCGAGGCATGCTCCTGGGGTACATCGTCTCCCAGCGGGGAATCGAGGCCAACCCCGAAAAGGTTGCGGCCCTCGAACGAATGGGTCCGATCCGGGACCTCAAAGGGGTGCAGAAGGTGCTGGGGTGCCTCGCCGCCCGAGCCGCTTCATCTCGCGGCTCGGTGAGAAGGGCCTGCCCCTCTATCGCCTCCTCAAGAAGCACGAGCGCTTCTCCTGGACCACCGAGGCCCAGGATGCGCTTGACAAGCTGAAGGCGTCCCTAACGCACGCCCCGATCCTCACGCCGCCGCAAGACGGCGAACCCTGCAGCTCTACGTAGCCGCAACCACCCAGGTGGTCAGCGCCGTAATTGTCGTGGAGCGCATGGAAGAAGGGCACGCCCTACCTATGCAGCGGCCGGTCTACTACATTAGCGAGGTCCTGTCAGACACGAAGGCGCGCTACCCCCAGGTCCAGAAGTTGCTGTACGCGGTAGTCCTTGCGCGGCGCAAGCTCCGTCACTACTTCGAGGCCCATCCCGTCACGGTGGTTTCCTCCTTCCCATTGGGAGAAATCATCCGCAACCCCGACGCCGCGGGAAGGATCGCCAAATGGTCCGTAGAGCTGATGGGTGAGACGCTCGCCTACGCCCCGCGCAAGGCTGTCAAATCCCAAATCTTGGCGGATTTCGTCGCTGAGTGGACGGATACGCAGCTACCGCCGCCACAGATCCAAGCAGAGTGCTGGACTCTGTTCTTCGACGGCTCGGTAATGAAAACAGGGGCGGGCGCGGGCCTGCTCTTCGTGTCATCCCTCGGGGAACATATGCGGTACGCGGTGTGCCTCCACTTCCCCGCGTCCAACAATATGGCTGAGTACGAGGCCCTCCTCTGCGGCCTCAAGATCGCCATTGAGTTAGGCGTCAAGCGCCTCGACGTGTGGGGTGACTCGCAGCTCGTGATCGATCAAGTCATGAAGAACGCGAGCTGCCATGACGACAAGATGGAGGCCTACTGCAAAGCCGTGCGAGCCCTCGAAGACAAGTTCTACGGCATCAAGCTCAACCACGTGCCCCACCGGTACAACGAGGAGGCGGATGAACTGGCCAAGATTGCGTCCGGGCGGATCACCGTCCCCCCGAACGTCTTTGCGCGCGACGTCGCGCAACCCTCGGTCGTCTTCGAGCCCTACCCCTCGAATCGCAACGAGCCCTCGGGGGCTCCCTCGAAACCAGCGGGTGCGGAACCCATGGACGAGGACCCCTCGAACGAGGCGTACGTGCTCTCCCTCCTCGAGGGGTACGGCTCCCACGAGGTCGACGTGATGGACATCGAGCCGGCTCCTGTCCAAGCGGATTGGCGGGAAAAATACATCGCCTGGATCGCTCGAGGGGAACTCCCCCCGGACCGGGCCGCGGCCAGGCGCATCGCCAGGATGGCCAAATCCTTTGCCCTCGTCGACGGCGAGCTGTACAAGCGCGCCGCCTCCGGCATCCTACAGCGGTGCGTGCCCATTCCCGAGGGGCGCGAGCTCTTACGGGACATCCATGCAGGGATCTGTGGCCACCACGCCGCGCCCCGCACCCTCGTCGGCAACGCGTTCCGCCAGGGCTTTTACTGGCCTACCGCGGTCGCGGACGCCAGCGAAATCGTACGCACCTGCGAAGGGTGCCAGTTCTACGCCCGTAAGTCCAACTTGCCCGCCCATGCCCTGCAAACCATCCCCGTGACATGGCCGTTCGCCGTGTGGGGGCTGGACATCGTCGGGCCCCTGCGGAAGGCGCCCGGGGGCTTCACCCACTTGTTGGTCGCGATCGACAAGTTCTCCAAGTGGGTAGAGGTGCGTCCCATCACGAACCTCAGGGCGGAACAGGCGGTAACATTCTTCACCGACATCGTCTACCGCTTCGGAGTGCCAAACTCCATCATCACCGACAACGGGTCCCAGTTCACAGGCCGGAAATTCTTGGAGTTCTGCGATAAGTTCCACATCCGTGTGGATTGGGCAGCTGTGGCGCACCCACAGACCAACGACCAAGTAGAGCGTGCCAACGGCATGATCCTACAGGGCCTTAAGCCCAGAATTTTCGACCAACTCAACAAATCCGGACGAAAATGGCTCCAAGAACTACCAGCGGTTGTGTGGAGCCTAAGGACCACCCCGAGCAGAGCCACTGGGTTCACCCCATTTTTCTTAGTCCACGGCGCGGAGGCCGTCCTCCCCACGGACTTAGAATACGGATCACCCAAGGTTCGAGGCTACGACGAAGAGGCCAACCAGCGAGCCCGCGAGGACTCGCTGGATCAGCTGGACGAGGCACGCCTCGTGGCCCTGATGCATTCCGCGAGGTACCAGCAGTCCCTCAGGCGCTACCAAGCACGCAAGATACGCCGGCGGGATTTCAGCGAAGGGGATCTGGTCCTAAGGCTCCGTCAAGACAACCGAGGGCGCCACAAGCTATCGCCCCCATGGGAGGGACCCTACGTCGTGGTGAAGGTACTCAAGCCCGGCACATACAAGCTGGCCAACGAGGACGGTGAAGAGCTCACCAACGCTTGGAACATCCAACAGCTACGTCGCTTCTACCCTTAGCTAGGATTTCCAAGTATTTCTGTTGTAAAAATCACACGGCCAACGCCCCAGTTGGTTGCAACTATGTAAAAGCTTCAAGTTCAATAAAAGGGCAACTCAGCTTTCCCCTGAAACCCAAGTTACCCTCGGGGGCTACTGCGGGGGGGCACCCCCCAAAATGGTCCCAATTTTTTCGCGCAAAAACGAAATAACTTACACGCGTTAAGTTTGTTTTCTTCTTCAACTACGAGCAACGATTCGAACAGGGCGCAGGCGGCCCAGCGGAAGGAGCGTGCGAGCCAGAGATAGCCTACGCCGCGTGGATATGGCCCTTCTCTCTCGTCTCCAACCCAGCAGGCCCCCAGCGAAAATCGAACTCCCCTAAGTAAAATCTACTCAGGAAGAAGGAGAAACAAAAAAGCGCAATAAACAAAAGACTTCATTTCATATCGTCAAATGTTTACGATTGAGATAATGTGCTTATTTACAAAAGGCCACGAGGCCAGAATATTGATACACATTAAAATGGGCCAAGTGCCCAACTACTTTCAGGCGGGAGGAGCAGCAGCGTCAGCGGCGTCCGGGAAGAGGAACTCCTCGAAGGCTTCGGCGAGCGACCCGGCGGCGTCGGCGGCGAGCGCATCCACGCGCTCCATCGCTACCTCGTCCTCGACACCCTCGGGGACGACGTAGCCCTGCGCCAGCGCCTCGAAGTTGACCTCGTAGTGGGACCGCACCACTCCGAGGGCTTTCTGGACGCCCAGATGCAGCGCCCGGCGCATCCGCTCGGTGACATGGCCACCAAGAGCACGCAGGCGGCTGGCCAGGGAGCTGCCGGCCTGTGCTTCGCCCTCCTCCACGGCGCGGCGGGTCTCGAGGGCCGCGCCACGCGGCCCCCCCCGGCTCCGGCCGGAGGAGTTGTAGGAGGCCTGCAGCGCCTCGGCCCGCTCAGCCGCATGCCCCAGGGCAGTGCGCAAGCCTGGAAACGGCAAGGCAAGAAAGAAATCAGAAAGGGGGACGCGAGCCCTCAAACGAAAAAACCAACAAGGCAAGAGTCAAACAGTGGCTCACCTTCGACCTGCTTCCTCTCCATCTCGAGGGCGCGGCGCTCGGCCTCGACCGCCAGCTCGAGGCGCTTGATGGCCTTGCTCTGCTCCTGGAGGGCTATCTCCTGGTTCGCGCTCGCAATGCTGAGCACGATGACCTCGCCCTCGGCCTTGGAGAGCTTGGCGTCCCGATCCGCCAAGGACTTCTGCGACACCTCGTGGGCGGCGCGCTCCTGCTCCAGCGCTGCACGGGCGTCGACGAGGGCGGCCTGCTCTCGCCGAAGCCGCCCCTCAGCCCCTTGGCGGGCGGTGCTCTCTTGCGAGAGCCGCTCCTCGCCGGCGACGAGGGCCGCGGCCTTGGCGTCGAGGGCGGCCTTCAGGTCGTCGGCCTCCTTGGCGCGCTGCTCCAGCCCGCGCGCCCGCTCCTCAGCCTGGCGCTGCTGCGCCTGCGCCCCCTCAAGCGACGAGCGAAGCTCCCGGGTTTCGGCGCGGACGGTAGCCACCTCCGCCTCCCAGTTGGCGGCCAGCGTCCGCGTCTTCTCCAAGTCCGAGCGCTCGTGCCACAGCGCATCATCACGGTCGATGAGGGCTACGCGGACCCGCTCGAGGCTCGAGCGGCGCGCCGTGTCCTGCCTCGAGCTCTCGGGGAGCTCGTCGGGCCGGAGCCGGGGCCGTACGCCGCCCACTGTCCGGGGGACCTGAGAGCGTCAGCAAGCGCGTCGAAAGCGCTGCACCGCTCCCGGAGCTGGTGGACCTCGGCGTTCACCCGGTCGAAGGCATCGTACTTATCGTGGGCGCGGCGCTCAAGCTCCTGGCATCCACACACCAAAATCCGTAAGCACTACGGCACAAAGGCAGCACACGAAGATGAGAAGAAGAAGAAAACGAGCGACGGCGCCCTACCTGGAAGACGCGCCATGCAGGGCCGCCATGGACCTGCAGCGCCTCGTTCAGCGCGCGGTCGAGCGTGGCGCCGTGGCGTCGGAGCTCGCCCCGAGCTCCTGCTCCCCCGGGCGTCGCCGAACGCGGGGGATCGTCGACGGCACCCTCCACTTGGGCGGGGGTGGCCGGCGCGGGAGGACGAGGCCTCGGCACGCGTGTCCTCGGACTCCCGCCACCATGTGCCCCTCGTGCCGCCTCACGAGGGCCCCCTCCCGGGGCTCGGGCGAGCGCGTGGGGAAGCTAGCCCACCTGGTCCCCACCCGGCGGCGGGGAGTCGTCATCCGGGACCTCCACCACCTCCGCCGGGAACCACCGGCGGGCACCCGCCCTTGCGCCACCTCCACCGGCGCCTCCACTCGCGCCTCCGTGGCCGCGGGCGCCCCGACGCGGCGCCTCGGCCATCACCTGCGGGCCGTGCCTCCGCCGGGTGGCGCCACGGGCGCCGCCGCGGGTTGCGCCCGCTCCGCCTCCTCCACGAAAGAACGGCCTGCGCGGCCGCGCCTCCCTGCCCGCCGCCGCCGCGGCCTTCACCCCCACGTTGGCCGGCGCCGGCCGCTCCTCGCCGACCGCCGGCCGCGCCGCGGCGGGCCGATCCGCCGCCGAGGCCTCGAGGCCTCCGCCGGACCCCCGTGAGCTCTCGCCCGCCGCCGTGCTTGCCCCCGCCGCGCGCGCCCTCGACGAGCGCCGCCGGGTGGGGATGGACGCGTCCGTCCTCAGCACCTTGGCAGGTGCGAGAGGAGGCACGGTTGGCACCACCCTGCGCAGGCACGAACGGAGGGTTAGGACGCCTGATCATCAACAAATCAAACCGAGCAAAGGATCGAACCCCTTACCTCGAGGAGGAAAAGGCGCGCTTCCTCTTCCTCGAAGCCTCAGCGGATGAGGCCGGTGCAGCTGGCGCGCCTGCCGTTGCGCCTCCGACGGCCGCCGCCGCGCGCGTGGGCGTGCCCGCCCCGCGCGCGTCACGCCCGACGCCGCGCCTCCCGAAGGCGCCGCCCGCGTGCGGGCACGCTTGCCGTAGCGCCGCCCGACGCCGCCGCGCGCGCGCGCGGGGCACGCTTGCCCCACGCGCAGCGCGCTGCGCCCGCGCGCGCGAGCACGCTCGCCGCGCGCGCCCCGAGGAGCGCGGCGGCGCCCCGGCGCGCGCGCGCCCACGATGTCGATTGCACGGCGGCGGGCGCCGTTGCGCCCGCCCCGGCGATGCCGCCCTTGCCGCCGGCGCCGGTTCCGGCGACGGGGGCGCAGGCTGCCACCTGTCAGAGGGCCCCCCCCCTCAGCCTCTTCCTCTTCGTCCTCCTCCGAGGACGAGTACTCCTCGGTCCCCGGGGAGGAGAGCCCCGGCTCTTCGCGCCGCCGGTACTCCGCGGCCCGCCGGCCGCGCGCGCTTGATGTCACCTCGCGCGCTCCCTCCGCGCGCGCCGCCCGCTCCCCGCTCCCGTTGCCGCGCCGCCCGGCCAAGCGCGCGGGAGTCGGGGGGGTGGGCGGAACGGACTTGGCGACGGTGAAGCTCACCACCGCACACGGGGAGCAACAAGGACGCGTCGGGGAGACACAAGCAAGACCAAGAACCAAAACAAAATCAAGAACCAAACTCACCCGGCGGGCCGGTGGGGAGCATCTCGAGGTCCCATGGGGGTCCGGCCCGCGAGCATCGGCGCCGGGTGTCGACGGCGCTCCGCGCCGGGTGAGCGCATATGGCCGCTCGAGGGGCGTCGGGAGCATCCGCGACCTCGCCAGATCGACGGGGTTGGCCGCCTCTGTCATCTCGAAGATGCAGAGCGGCCTCTCCATCAAGGGCACGACCCGCCGGTGATGGAGGAAGGCGAGGACGCCCATCGCGTTCGGCCCCGGCCGCCGCGGGCGCGGCAGGCGGCCGAGGACCGACTCCTGCCGCCTCCGATGCTGGGGCGTGGACACCCCGTAGCCCCAGGAGTCAGGCCTCTCCTTGAACACCCGACCGGTGTAGGGGGGGAGGCCGGGCTCGGCGTTGCGCAAGTAGAACCATCCCCGCTCCCAGCCGGCGTTGTTCGTCGTCATGGTGCAGGGGATGTAGACGTTCTTGAATTGCCCCCGCAGGGCAAGCGACATCCCGCCGGCGCGCACCGCGCGGCGGGTCCTCGGCTCCGTCGTGGGCTGCGTGAAGAGCTCCGCGCGGAAAAGGTGAACCCAGAGCTCCCAGTTGACTGGGATCCCCAGGTACCCTTCGCAGACGCCCACGAATGTGGCCGTGCGAAATAGCGTTGGGGGCGAAGTTGTGCAGCTCCACTCCGTAGTGGTGGCACATCGCCCGCATGAAGCAGCTCGCCGGCGCGTTGAAGCCCCGCTCGTGGTAGCGGATGAAGCTCACCACGTAACCCTCCGGCGGGTTGGGCGCGCGGTCCCCCGCCGGCGGCACTATCCACTCCGCCGGGCGTCCATCTTCATTGGCCGCCAACTGGCCAGCGGCGACCAGCTCGCCAAGGGCCAGCTGGGTCACTGACGACCTCTCCCAAGCGTACGGCTCCAAGATCGTGAGGGGAGGCTGAGGCGGCGCCATGAAGAAGGCAAAGAAAAGCAGGAGCGGAGGACAAGGAACGGAAGAAAAGCTCTAACGGCGACACCGCACGGTGGCAAGGGCGAGATGAAGACGAAGGGGCGGGGGACTGAAAATGGTGAGGCGTTAAGGTAAAAAACCGCCGTCTCCCCACTCCCTCAGATTTATAAGCCGCGGGCGAGCTCTCCGGGGCGGATGTCCCGCGCGCATTAACTGCAGGGAATCTTCTCCTCACGCCGACGGATGGGCCCCACCGCGACCGCAGCGGCCACATCACCGCAGATGGGCCATCATCACGGCGGAGACCCGCGAGGGGCCGAGGCGAAGCGGTCACGTCCACCGCCACGCCGCCCACTACGCGCGCGCGCGCGCGGCGCCTAAAAAAAGACGCGCCCACGCTCGCAAAAACCGCGAGCATCGACCGCGAGGCATTTAATGACCGGTCCCTTGCCAAGCAAGGAGAACCCTCGAGCGGGGCGAACCCCTGGCTCGAGACAAGGGCAACCCTCGATGGGATATCGACGTGAGAAGGCCGCCCGGGACCTGCTTGATGTAAAGCAGGCACCATGGGTACCCATGCCACGTAAAACCCTCGAGCGGCACGAGCCCTCGGCTCAAAACGAAAACAGCTCTCGATGGGACATCGACGTGAGAAGGCCGCCGGGACCCCGCTTGATGTGGGCGGGGCACCACGGGTACCCATGCCACGTAAAACCCTCGAGCGGCACGAGCCCTCGGCTCAAAACGAAAACGCCCTCGATGGGACATCGACGTGAGAAGGCCGCCGGGACCCGCTTGATGTAAAGCGGGCACCACGGTACCCATGCCACGTAAAACCCTCGAGTGGCACGAGCCCTCGCTCAAAACGAAAACGGCCCTCGATGGGACATCGACGTGAGAAGGCCGCCGGGACCCCGCTTGATGTAAGCGAGTGCACCGCGGGCGCCCATGTCACGTAAAACCCTCGAGCGGCACGGGCCCTTGGCTCAGGATGATGTCGGCCCTCGAAGGGACATCGACGTGAGAAGGTCGCCGGGGCTCGCTTGATGTAAAGCAGGCACCACGGTGCCCATGCCACGTAAAACCCTCGAGCGGCACGAGCCCCCGGCTCGAGACAACATCAACCCTCTAAAGAGGGCACGCGCGTGAGAGGGTCGCCCAGGGCCTGCTTGAAGTAAAGCGGGCACCGCAAGCACCCATGCCGCGCTGTGCTACCAACCAGCGCCTCGAGGGCCGGCTCGCCCAGACCCCTCGACGGCCGCAGACGCAAAAAGACGGGGCCGCCCAGGCGCCACCCCGCACGGCCCTCCGATCGGAGGTCCGAAGCCTGACCCTCGATGGGTTCGAACAGGCGCCTCAGATCGCAGAGTTAGGGACGACGAGGGCACGCGCATTCGAGCCGTTCCTCGAGCCCGTCGGCTCGAGGGTGCCCCACATGTCGTGTTCGAGAGCCAGCGAGGGCAGCTAGTCGGGGGATCCCACTGAGGGAGAGCTTCCGCGCCCTCGGTCCCTATCGAATGGGACCGAGCCCCACCTAGCAAACCCACGCAAGCGCTTCCATGGACGTGTCTCCGGACCACGTAGCCTACCCTTATCGAACGGGGCATGGACGTCCACTTGAACCACCCGCTAGCAGCTCGACGAGGAATCCGCAATTCGCGACCCGCTCGATGGGAGTTGCGGAAACCTCACCCTCCGTCCCGCGGAGGGACGACGAGGGCGCGTCAAAAAACAAGTCGTAAAGCTCTACCCGATCGCCTCGAACGGGCCCAGGCTCGAGGGCTTAACGCACGGCTACACCTCCTTGGCCTGCACCCGCCGGAGACAGCGTCGGCAGCGCGTGCACCGCCGAAGCCGGCTGAGACACTGCCGATGCCGGTTGAAACATGTGCCACGCCCTCTGACCGTTCTCGCGGTTAACCCCTGCAGAGCACCCACACTCCTGCGGGGGCTTCGGGGCTAGACCCGCGGGTCCGCTGACGCGGCCCCACGGAAAGCGTTCGCAAAACAAGGAGGGAAGAATGTCCTATCAGTAGGTTCCAGCATCTGCGGGAGCCTCAATGGAAAACCCACAGATGCTCGGGGGCTACTGTCGGGGACAGCCCTAGGGGTCCCCTTAAACAATGGGGAGATCCTCGCTTAAAACCCACAACGAGACCAAAACACGCTAAAGCCTAACCATGCAGGTGCCTAACCATGCAGGACACGGCCCACGCCGCATGGACCCCGACGGCCCATCAAGGCGGCCCTCTTAGAGATCCCCTCGAGTAGGCTCCGCCTCGCTCGAGGACGCGCGCCCCCTCGGGCGGGCTCCACCCCGCTCGAGGGCCCGCTCCCCCTCGAGCGAGGCTCCGCCTCGCTCGAGGGTATGTCCCGCCCTCGGCCGGGGTCCGCCACGCTCGAGGGCACCCCTCACGCGTGCGCCGGCCCCCGTACATGGGCATTTAACGCCCAGACGCCAGCGGGACGGCGCCATCATGCGCCCGGGGCTCACGCCCCGGTGCCGCCGCACCAACTCCCCAGGGAGGAACCCATCCCCACCACTGTGGGAAGGGACTGTGCAGCGCGGCCGGTGTCAGTCCCGTGACACCGTGCGCCGCTCCTCCCGATGCGGGCGACGCGCCGAGCCCCTCGAAAGGGGGCCGGCTTCACCCTCGATTCACTTTCTTGTGACCCTACGGGGGTTAGGTGGAGGCGCTAGGCCGGTGGACCGCCATCCCCCGCCACCGTAACGGCGTGGCCGCCGTACCCGCGCGTGCGGGAGCACGCCCGACGCCGTAGCAACAACCCCGTGCCCGTGAAGCGCGTCGGGAAGGAACGCCGTTCTGCCTACTCCTGTACTCCGTACAGGCCTGCGTCAGCACCTCCCTCGAGCCTATCAGAGGACATCACCGCCATCCGCTGCTCTCCTACCCTCGAACCGCCACTGTTCGGGTACAAGCCAGGCCATGATGACCAGATCGCTGCAAGGATCGCCCGGACGGCCGCCCACTCTACAGCATAGCATGTCGCACTTCCCCACGTAGCTAGGTAGCGTGGCGCGCATGTAAACCGCCTCCCCCTTGATCTATAAAAGGGGGAGCGAACCCCCCAGCCGTAGGGGACACAACACGCGAGACAACAGACAACAGGAACCCTTCACACATCACGTACTCATTCTCCAATTCTCCCACAACATCTTCAGCTAGGGACTTCGAAGCCCTACTTCCTCTCCCGCCTTGCTTGTAGCCGCCCCACTACAGGCACCCCCGGTGCTAAGTAATATAGTGCCTCGAGCACGCCACTGCTGTACGTACGGCCCCCTCGGCCGGAACCAGGATAAAAACCCTGTGTCACTTGTTACTTAGCATCGACCATTGAGGGATAGACCTCGGCGCTTTCTACTGGTTAGTGTCGGGACCACATTCCGCACCGACAAGGATCTTATTCTAACTAAGGCCATCTTGGATATCTTTAGCAAAGCTTCAGAACTTATTATCAACCAGCAAAAATGCTTGATTAACCCAATCCAGTGTGGGTTAGAAGACTTAGTAACATTGTTAAAATTTTTCCCTGGCCGTCTGCAGCCCTTCCCTTGTAAATACTTGGGGATCCCTCTTTCCACTACAAAGCTGAAGAAGGAGCATTTGCAGCCGCTGATTGACAGAGTCTATGCTAACCTTCCAACTTGGAAAGCTGCACTCATGACCAAGGCTGGTCGTGCGTGAAGACTAAGATGTTAGTTGTACCTGTCCACACGGCCATCACGACTGCGATATCACCTTGGGCCATAAACATGATCGACAAAAGGCATAGAGCTTTCTTGTGGAAAGGTACGGTTGCTATTTCTGGAGGGTAGTGTTTATTGGCTTGGCCAAGAGTGTGCAGATCTACAACTTTGGGCGGCTTGGGTTTCCAAACTTGGAACTCATGGGATTGGCGTTGCGCCTACGATGGTTGTGGATGAAGCGAACAGAAATAGATAAACCCTAGTTGTCTCTTCCAGAACAGACTGACAAGTCACTAGCTGATATTTTCCACTACTCAATCGTCATTCGGATGGGAGATGGAGCCTCTACGCTCTTCTGGACTGACAGATGGCTGGACGACCAATCCATTGCTGAATTAGCCCCTTGCTTTGTTCAGCTGTTGGTCCACGGGTTCAGAAGAAACGGACGGTTTGGGAGGCCATGGTTAACAGGAGTTGGGTCCGAGATATCAGAGGGGTGTTAAGAGTGCAAGTGATCTTGGAATATCTAACTGTCTGGGCAAAGTTGGAAAATGTAACGCTGGGAGTACAACTAGACCAAGTCATTTGGAGATGGACTCGAGCGTTTCTCGATAGCTTCTGCGTACAGACTATTCTTTAGCGGACAATTCCCTATCCCAGGCGCTAAGCTTCTATACAAGACGAGGGCCCCGAGCAAATGCAAATTTTTCATCTGGTTAGTGCTACATGATAGGTGCTGGACTGCGGTAAGGAGGCGACAACATCATCTACAGGACGACGACTGCTGTGTTTTGTGCGACCAGGAGCCTGAAAAAATTACACATTTGTTGATAGGTTGCTACTTCTCCAGGGATCTCTGGTTTTCTCTGTTTCGCAGATGGGGCTGGGAGCACCGTACACCGGTCGGTAATGAGTTAGGCCTACCAGACTGGTGGGCCTCGAGGAGAAGGAGATTGTCTAAACAAGGGAGGAAGGCATTTGACTCGATGGTAGTCCTGACCTGCTGGATGATTTGGCTTCAACAGAATGCGAGGACTTTCAACCCGACAACTGTTGACGGTGCCGGAGTTGACAAATAAAGTCCTAGAAGAAGTAGACACTTGGATTAGTGCAGTCGTGTAGGGTTTCACTCCCTGGTGCTGCTAGGCCAGCAGGCTGTAGGTCGCCGGTTCTTTCATGATGTAACTTAATTTCTTCTGTAAAGATCCCTCGGTCATCACCTCTGATGACGGAGCTGAACGATCGCATTTCTTCTTCCTCTTAATGAAATACGTGCCAAGGCACGGTCGTGAAAAAAACAACCATTTGGCTTGAGCTAGGGATGCAGACATACCATCAGGTTTTGACAGCGAGCAGAACTAAGTCTATCATGCTGATGCTGCATCCATGGCTCCATTCATCAACAACAAGGTAAAGGTTCTCTGCTTCCAAACAACATCTTTTACGACACCGCCTGCACACCCGTTGGTTGCAGTCGCACCACATCTGCTTCAACCACTTCGACATCTTGTCTTGCTCGTTACCTTTATCCTGATATTAATCGTAGATCTGAATCATGCAATTTTGAATACAAAGAATCGATTGTCAAATCGAAATGAATGTGTCCTAATTCTCCGACAACGAAACTCAAAACGGTATCAAAATATGAATTGATGATGTACGCACCTACAAGTCGAAGATGGAGCGGCAGAGGATAAGGAAGATGGGAGAGCGAACAGCGAAGGGACGATTATAAAGGGAGGAAACCCTAGGAAGGCCGATGACCGCACTGGTGGACCTTACAAGCCGTTTGTCAGTGCCTGAACTCTTGGGCCGTTATCAACACATGTGCCCCCGTGCCTAAGAGGCGCCCAGGCCCCATGGAAAGTTGTCGAGGCAGATGCACTCAAACCATGTGCAGCGCGACACAACATCCATTGCGGTAAAGCGCTTACTATAGAAAATCTGCTGCAGCACGACACGACATAGCTTACGGCATGCACCAGTGCGGTGAACCTGGTGCAACCAGAGCGTAAGAGCATTCACACTTGTGTTACTTCATATCCTCCTTCAAAACAAAATATACCTTCCCCACTATCGAGATTGTCTCCTTTATACTACTTTCTTCCGCACCCATCTTCCTTCATATTTTTTCTTCATCCCAACTACCCACGTGCGGGACCCACATGTCACTAACTCTTCCTCTCCGTCCTCTTCTTTTTCCCACCGACGCCTCCCTTCCCCACCTACCCTCTCCTCTCTACCGTTCCGTGGCGCCACCCCCTCCCCTGCGCCTGGCGGTTCCCTCCCTCCGTGTCGGCGCTCGACGACAAATCTCTCCCTCTGCACCGACGCCCGACAGCTCCCCCACCCTGTCCGTCTCTCCTCTCTGTTCTCTCTCCGTCGGCGAAGAAGGCGAGGCACAACAGGGCTACAGCGGCACCGCGAGGAGCAGAGGCAATGATGAAGATGAGGAACCAAAGAAACAAGGCATGGCAACCGTCGCCATGGCACAAGAATCATCTTCACCACATTTCTTCAGCAACTTCTCCGACGATGAGGACCACACTCACTTTTGCCTCATGGCAAGGGGGAGCAAGGTACAAGAAACTACCACCTCATCCTCTCTATCCTCCTCTTCATCCACACCTAGTAGTGACATAGAAAACATAGATGAGGAAAAGGAATTGGAAGCTAACATGATAAAGAAATTTGGTAAAAAGGGCCACAAAGAAATTAAAAAGCTTTTGGACAAACTAGAAGAAAAGAAGGAGATTCTCCATGAGCAATAAGACTTGCTTATCCTTGAAAAGGAAAGAAACCTTTGTCTAGAGAAATCTCTTGCCGAGGAGAAGGCTAAGGTGGAAAAGTTGGCCACGGACTTGTCCTTGGCCAATGATTCCAACAAGAGAATGTCAAAGGATTATACTTTAGCAAATGAATCTCTAGCTTCCCCAAAGGCTACTCATAGTGAGCTCCAATCAAGCCTTTCATGCTTGACAGAGAAATATAAAACTCTTGAAGCAAACTATAGTACTCTTTGGGAAAGCACCAAAGCCACTCCTACGGCAACATTGGACTCTAGTGCCTCCACTAGCAAAGGTTGTTCTATTTGCTCTAACATTGATATAAATGCTGTCAAGACTAACCATGCAAGGCTTGAAGAGAAAATTAAGAGCAAAGACAAGGAGATTGCCCGATTGAACATGTTGATTACTCAAGGCAACATTGGTGCCAAGTCCATACCTAAAGTGGTTGACAAGCAAGGACTTGGGCACTAAAAGAACAACAAGGCCAATGGTAGAGTAGTGGTTAAAGGGCATGAGATCCCCTTGTGGAACAAGGGTGGCTACCTCAACCCTATTATGGATATTGCCCATGGAGTCACCACCTCTACCACAACCAAGGACATGCCAAAGGTAGTGAACACCACAAAAGGAAATGGTGGGGTTAATTCTCCACCAAAGGCATCAAAGAATGTGATTGAACACAAGCCCTCTCCCAACTACACTTGTGACTACATTGTGACATTGGATCATAATGGTAAAATGGTGGTCAAGTATGTTGGGGCCTACACCACGAAGGCCGTGAGGAAGAGTGTGTGGGTTCCAAAAGTTTATGCATCTAGCCTCCAAGGACCAAAATCTTTTTGGGTACCTAAACCAAAAGCTTAAACTTGTTTTGTAGGCCTACTCCTCCGGTGGAAGCGCATGGTTGATTGATAGTGGTGCCACTAATCATATGACCGGAGATGAAGGCTTATTTGCACATCTTGACCATTATGACAACCCTACGGAAACTATCATCTATGGAGACAATGGTCAAGGAGATGTTGTTGGTCTAGGTAAAATTGTTATCTCAACAACAAATTCAATTGAAGATGTTTATCATGTTCAAGGGTTAGGATACAACTTGTGTTAACACCAAAATTTGGTAAGGAGTCTGACTTATGGGTCCGGCTCAATGAGGAGTCCGTCCGGTGAAAGGAAGGTTTTTCTTAGATGTATTCGGCAGAAAGATCTGCGGTCGGCTATCTGTTTCCGTTCGGCAAGGGAACAATTGAGCTGATTTTGCGGGTTTGGATGGTGACGTGGCTCAAGCAGGAAGTACGAATGGATGGATAAGCGATCAAGCTTAGAGATAAGTTAGGCAACAAATCCATTCGAGGTTGTACTTGGCAGGGTATAAATATGAGCCCTGAATGTATGTAACAGACAATCATTCTTCAATACAAACCGGCCTTACGCCAAACCCTAGAGTCCATTTGTCGTGTCGTCGAGTTCTTCGAGAGGGTTCATCGATCCGTCGACCTCCGTGAGTACCGGCAACCTTGTATCATATCTAGAATCATGCGGTGGATTTAGATCTGATGCAAGTAGTCTTGATACCATGCTTCGTGTCATGCGGTAGATTCAAGCTTGGTTCAAGAGGGTTTCTTGTTAGGTCATGAGCCATGCGGTAGGCTAAGATCTAGCTTGAGGCTAGTTATCGGCTCTATTGGATTTTGGCAAGATCCAATAGATTCATCAAGTTATCCTGTGTTGCTTTGAGTTTTTGCTTTACATTTAAATTCATGTAACACCTCTCTGCCCAATCTAGATGGGTTGGATCGGCTTTTTACCTTTTGGTGATCCTTATGCGAGTCAAGTTCGTGCTTTGGTGTTGACGGTGAATTTCCGTCAACCTAGAGTACTTGTTATACATTGGTTTCGATTATGATTTGCAACTAACCCGCCACTAGGCATACTAATGATGTAACAAGTTCACACTTGCATGTCGATTTTGGAGTTTGTTGTTTACGCAGGAAATTAACGTTAAAGAAGAGACTTTCGGGATAAGTTCATCAAGCACTTCAAGAGAAGATCATGAAGCCCGTCACAAGTCAAGACACGAAGTGAACAAGACTGCAAACAACCCAAGGACCGAAGCATCAACACGCAAAACACGGGGACTTGGATGTTTACCAACGAGATCAACTCAGCGCGAGAGATATTCTCGCAGCTCAGGACAGCATGATCTTTCGGTACAGATTCGGAGACTTAAACGGTCTTTAATGGAAAAAGTTTGACTACCAAAGTTGTGGGCCTCGACGATACCTTCGATTTGGACATGTGGAAGGCCCAATTTGGATAAGGGAGCTAGGAGATATGCCCCCCGAAATCCCTGCTGCGCAGTCAGTCCGAAATCAGAATAGATTATCTTCCAAGGCCGATTTGGAGATCTTATCTTCGTTTTTAAGGAAAGAAATGAATACCAAAGTTGAAGATAATTTCGTGGCACACAACCTGGACACCGAATTTGCATTATTTGGAGTCCGAACTTGAGAGATATGGCGTTGGCAAGGAAGGACTGCGAATCAGGAAAATCTGGCTGATTTTATGGAAACCAAGTTTGCTTCTCTCCCAAGGAGGATTTCGTGCAAGGCAAGGTGGAGCACGCCCAAAGGCACCCCAAGGACATAAATACAACCCCCTAGGCGCCCCAAGATGGTGACACATCGAACAAATCATCCTACCGATGCCAATCACCAGAAAACTGCCGTCGCAAGATGAGGGAGAGAGTTAGATGAGCTCGTCGCAAGGATCAACGCCGGCGGAGAGAAGGAAGCAAGAGGAGGACTCCAAGCCGTTGGCCTAGGGGCGTTCCCAAGCTCCATCGCCGCCATCTTCATCGACGACGTTCTCCGGAGTCTCCATCACCCCTATGTGCTTCAATCCGTGTAAGATGATGGGGTAATGTCTCCGTTCATCCCTAGGATTAGATGGATACATGCTATGTGATCGCTACTCGATTTGTGGTTTCAATCTATTGTTTTCATGTTGATGATGCTTTAATGATTAAGGTTAGCTACCATGTTTTTCGGGCGTATGATATCCGCTACTCCCATAGATTCCATCAACATACCGTGTCCATCATAGGTCTAGTCACGAATACCTTCGCGTAGTGACAGTACGAGAGGAGGGAAAGGGCGAAACCGTGGTCACAACCCCGGTAGATTGGTTTACCGCTTTCGTGTAGTAGATGCATACCATGTTATCCTAGATCCTAGGGAGGGAACGCTTATCTTTCTTGCTCACTCTCTTGTGTTCACCCCTTTATCATCTAGTTTAACCCTCGATTTGTTTGATCAACTTAACTTAGATTAACTTAGGTTAGATTGTCTTTACTTTTAGATTAATACTCTCTTTAAAGGTTTCCTTAACTAGATTAGTACTTTGTTAAGCGCTAGTAATCCCCTTGCTCCGCGGATTGATAAGAACCTTGGGAATCCCGTGGTGAAAAAGGTGTAGGTCCGTACGCTTGCGGATCGTAGGTGGATACGAGTTTTATCCGTCAACAAGCCCCTTTTTCTGGCGCCGTTGCCGGGGAGCAAGCCAGTTTGCTACGATTAATCTAGTATTAATTTTGTTGATTACTAACACCTAACCCTTATTTTCTAGAAAAAAAGAAAAAAATCTTTTTTGTTTTTCTTTCTACTTTTCTTGTGCCTAGATGGATTTGTTCACCTCACCATTGGAAGACGAAGAGATGTCGCTAAGGGAGCTAGCAATGCCGTCAATGGAAGAAATTGAGATACAAAAATCAGATTTGATGCTTGCTACAACCCACTATGAAGTGAAGCCTGGAATCATTAAGTTAGTGGCGACAAAACCATTTAGAGGATTGGAGGATGACAACCCATATAGACACATTAAGGAATTCACGATGTTATGCAACACGGTGCAACAAAAAGGAGTTCCAGCCGCTTGGTTCAAGTGGAATCTTTTTCCGTTCTCTCTCGAAGATGAATCGCGAAGATGGTACACACTTGCGTCCGTTGAAGCAAAAGGAAATTGGGATGAGCTAGTGAAGAAATTTCTTTTGAAGTTCTTTCCCATAAGCAAGGTCCAAGACTTAAGGAGGCAAGTGCTCACTTTCAAGCAAGGAGAGGATGAAGGAATTGATGAAGCATGGGACCGATTTAATGAACTACTTGAGCGAGGCCCGAACTTGGGATTTTCCGGTGACTTGATGTTGCATACCTTTTATTTTTCACTAACCCCTAACTCGTCTCGTTTTGTAAGCATGTGTGCAGGCGGTGATATAGTGGATAAAACAATTAGTGAAGCCGCACAAATCTTACAAAGGATAAGCAATGGACAAAGAACAATACGAGATTGGCAAAGATGTTGTCAAGAGGAGCAAAATGACAAAAGCAAGCCCAAGGTGCTTGCTGAAATTTCTGAAAAAGATGAACCGGAGGTCAAGGAAGATGAACCGACCATTCAAGAAATTGAAGATCCACTTCCCAAGGTAAGAGAAGTCATTTCGGATGTTAAAAATGTTGAAACTAACATTAATGTAGGCCGAAGTATGTGGAATGCTAGACCATTGGCGGAGTTCATTCAATCCGGTTGGGTTCAAGTTGATTTCGCCCCACTAATTAACTACCGAAGGAAGGAGGAACGCCGACACGTTGCCAAACTAGTTGAAGATATATTTGATCAAGAGATGAGTGGAGAGTCGATCCAAAAGATGTTTGAAGAAGAAAGAGAAGAAGGAGATGAAGGATGGATCGACCGGTTTGACAACTCAAAGATTTATGATGAAGGAAGAGAAGAGTACAACCGTGATGAGCCTAGTGACTCAAAGGATAAATGGGAGGAGATATGACTCAAGCTAGATGATAGCTTGTGTGCTATTGAAGCCTACACACTGGCAAATCAAGACATGGATATACTCAAGGATGAAGAAAAGAGTGAATCAACAATGTGCGATCTTGACGACATGTGGTACACGGGAGATAAAGAAAGCTACACACAAGACTTTGAAGATGAAGATTTGGTTGATAAAGAAGACTTCAAAGAAGAGATGAATGCGTACATAGTTGAAGGATTACATGTTCCACATGATGAGTTGAAGAAATTGCAAGATGGTGATGAAGAGGCAACTACACTTGTTGAGATCGATTCTCCTTCAACACCGCTAGATGAACCAAATATCACTCTTGTTGAAAAATCTCTAAGGCCAAGGTACGCGCTGAAATCTCAAGATATTATTGGTATTGATGTTGATAAATTCAAATACTCATGCTCAACCAATAGTATGAATGATAGTTTAATGTCTATGCCTTGTTCCAATAATGATCATGTTGATAGGCTAGATTTTCTTGAGAATGAAAAAGAGGAAACATTTATGTTTTATCCAATTAATCTCACACCTAAAGAACCATTGCCTAATGATGAGCTATGTGCTATGCATGAAACATATGCTTCTTTTATTTACACCTTGACTTGTTGCTACAATTCACATGTGGTGTTAATTATGGACGCGTATGTTTACAATAAGTTTTGTAAATCTCGATCATGCTTTGCGTTTGGTCAAGCTAATGACCTTAAAGAATCATATGTCGAGAAAGGCCCTATTTTAACTAACCATGTAGACAAGGCTTGAATAATGAAAAAAGAAGTCATGCCTAAAAGAGTTGCAAGATAAATCATCAACCTCTCCGAATCCCGCGATGGATGTTGCTGTCTTCATCAATTTGAGAGCTTGTTCAGAGGTGTACAAATGAAGAAAATGAAATATTCAGAAGCTCCATCAAATTACCATTCCAACGCATCAAGAACCAACAAGTTTGAAGACCCGTGCAAGGAGTTATGGAGGAAACATTGAGCGTTGCGCGTTCTGAATTCAGGACAGATTTCATCGCCGAAGTAAAATGAACGTAACTCTCTTGTCCGGAGTCCGATTTGAGCAAATAAAGACTCTTTGGAAAGGAAATTTTGTGCACTGTGCAATGGAGTACAGCTTGAGTATACTTTCTGTTCTGGACATTAAAAAAATTCATGGAGTGAAGGCAGCACCGAATGATGATAAAGAAGGAGATAATGATGAAACAAAAGGGTGCTTTGGGCAAGTCTTCTATAAGTGATCAAGCACAACATGGGAAGTAAATTAAAGATGCATTGGTACCTTTTATTCTTGCATGAAGGGCCATGGCTATGCAACGAAAAGAAGGTATGTGAGAAAGTCGAGCTCTATGACTTTAAATGAAGCGCTTTTCGGGAGGCAACCCGTTTCTTTATGTTTTTATTCCTTTCTTAGAGAGAATAAAGAATGACACCATCTTATGATGATCAACTTGTGGTTATTAATCTAAGTTTAGTTTTCTTTTTAGAACCACCATCATGTTCATGCTCATATTTATTTATTTGCATGCATTGCATTTTGTTATCAACATGATGTTTCTTTGCATGTACATGTTTTGCATATAGTTGGCTTGGTTGTTTTAAGGCTCAATGATGTATGCTTTCATATCCATGTTAATGCTCCAGCTGGGCATTTTCCTTTTGTGATCTTGTGTAAACGTGGTGTTTAAACATGATTTCGGACCATCATCATTAAGTTCGATAAACCTTGTTAGCTTTTCATATGTTTTCATGTTGCATTGGTTAGTTTATAAGCTCTGCAATGCGCTTAATTTTTCTCGTGCTATAAGATTTATTGATTTAGGGATAGACATGGTGTTTTAACCCTTGATAAATAAACCTTTATGGCTATGGAGAAATTCGGCAACCTAGTTGTAAACATGGTGTTTAAAACTAGGTAAAAACATTGTCTTTGTTTATATGCTTTCCTATCATGTGCATACCCACCTTGCACCACGTACACTCATTAGGTTTTTATTCCTCATTAAACTAATTATTCCACAAGTTAAGAATCTTAGGAGACATTGTTGGATTATTGGCAATTCTATCTACTCCCAACCGTCACCTTGGGGGTAGAATGTGCGTTTAAAACGTCTTACAGGCGAGATAAAGACTCTCACTACAAGGAAATTGAAGGATGGCTAAGAAGTGCTTTGTCTTCTTCTTCCATGACTAGCAAAATGCTAAGCATGGGGGAGACCCTGAATCTTCAACACGGAAGTGCAACATGACACTCTAGAAGATAGAATGATAAAGATCGTTAACATCTCCGGATCAATGCGCAAGAAGCCACCAATCTCATCAAAATTCTGCATGGTCTCGAAGGGAAAAAACTGGATATTTTTGGATATTTAGAAGCCCCATGAAGTTACAGTTCCAACAAATTAAGAATCAAGACAATCGGAGGTTCCTACAAGCGGTTATGCCCGAATCACCGAGTGCAACACGTCCTGAAATCAGTTGTGGACAGCACGCAGCGCTGAAGTAAAACGGACATAGCCCCCTTGTTTGAACTCCGTTTTCGACGAATGACCACACGTTGGAAAGGTAATTTCATAAACTTTTCAATAGAGCTATATTTCGATATATGTTCTGTTCTGGACAGAGGGGGAAATCCATGAAAAAGAGACAGCAAGGAGATGATGAGAACAAGAAAGAGGAGATGGTGATGACAACATTGAAGAGAAGGGTGACCAATGACTCCATTAAGCATACAAGATCAAATTCAGAAGTTTATGAGCATTAATAAATCAAGACAAAAGCAAAAGCCACATCGATACATGGAGATGTCGGAAGAAGGCAACGAAGAATTACAAAGGATGGTAACATCTCCATGGACCTTCTCTTTTCCAAACACAAATGCTTGTAAGTATGCCTTCAACCTCAACTAGGTGCAACCTTTTGTTTTTCTCTTCCAACAATAACATGGCTACTAGGAGGACAACCTATGTTTCTTTTTACTTTCAATAGATAGGCATGACCATGTGTTCACCTCGATGTTTTATATTGCCTATGCTTACGGAAAGATGATGAAAGTTGCCGCTTTGTTTTGCCTACATGAAGTTATACATGTCTTGGCTAATTGATCTCTATAATACGATCTGAAATTAATTTAAATACCGGCTCTTTTATTTGTGGAGGTGAAATGACTATGCTCTAGATCCACATACATATCTTTGCTCTTTGATTTAAGTTTATTGATAGCCGGATTACTTGTTGTTTTATGAAAATTTAACTTTTATGCTATCTACATGTTTGTGATGCTCTTGCAAAGTTCTACCTACCAAAGCCATATACATATATGTTTTATGATAACAAAACCCGTAGATTGCAAACATATATTTTGATGAGTTGGATTAGGATTGATTTCTATGGTTCGAGACTAAGAAGCTGGTCATTCCTTTGTGTAACTTTTTCATGCTAGCCTTTTTGTCCATGCATTGTGGGTTTTCACATCGAAAATTTCACAAACTTCGTCGGGCATCCACCCTAAACCAAAAACATCTTTTTGTGATCACCTCCTTGTCCACAACCCAATTTGAGTATGGAGTAAAATTCTCAATGGAGATTCAAATATTCCGCAAGATTATGGAATTTATACTTACTTTAGCAGTCATTTCCCCTCTCTTTTATGCTCGAGGACGAGCATCGTTCAAGCATGGGGGAGGAGTCATTCTCTGACACAAATGCTATGTAAGTATTATGTTGCAAAAAGTTTTGAGGAACAAAAGAAAAAAAGAAAAAAAAGAAGAAGAAAAATGAAAGAAGAAAAAAATTATTATGATGAGAAGAAAAGAAAAGTAAGGAAAAAAAGGAAGAATAAAGAAAAAAGAGAAAGAAAGAAAGAGAGAAAAATGAGAAGAAAATAAAATAAAAGTAAAAAATAATAATAAAGATGCTCCTCGGATCTTTTTGCTTCATAAGTTCTCAAGTGCCTTGATGACAAATCCACACTCAAATCTTCCAACCATGTGCAATCCGATAACGAGGACTTCACTCGTGCCTCGGGATCATCCATTTGCCACTTGCACATGTCCACTTATCTAAATGTGTGTGTTTCATTCCTCTCTCTTTCCAACATTTATTTCCATGGCCTTTTTGATGAGTCTCGGTAATTCCAGTAGATCTCTCTCTTAATTTGACAATATTTCGGATGTATGTTTTGCTAGGATTGTTTTTAACCTTCCAAGCTCCACATAAGCCTTCCACTATCACATAAGAGTAGAGTAGGTTGAAAATATTCTAGTATAGGCTTGAGTGACTTGATGAGATGAGTGTTCCATGAGCTCTTGCAAGAGATTTTCACTTATGTTGGATATGCATCTTTTTGAAAATCTTCCATGTGACAAGGTAATGGTTTGAAGTTCACTTAAGTTTAAGAGCATCGTGTTAAATGTGGCTTGTTCTTTATTGTTAGTCTATCTTACATAATAAAAAAGAAGCCGGTCACAACTAAAAAATAAATTCTTAAGAGAGAACAATTTGCATCGTCATGAATGACTAAGTGCAGGGATAACATTGGAAGGCAACGCTGATTTCCCTTTTAAGCAAGGATTACTTACTCGAGGACGAGCAAGGTTTAAGCATGGGGGAGATATTGACGGTGAATTTCCGTCAACCTAGAGTACTTGTTATACATTGGTTTCGATCATGATTTGCAACTAACCCGCCACTAGGCATACTAATGATGTAACAAGTTCACACTTGCATGTCGATTTTGGAGTTTGTTGTTTACGCAGGAAATTAACGTTAAAGAAGAGACTTTCGGGATAAGTTCATCAAGCACTTCAAGAGAAGATCATGAAGCCCGTCACAAGTCAAGACACGAAGTGAACAAGACTGCAAACAACCCAAGGACCGAAGCATCAACACGCAAAACACCGGGGACTTGGATGTTTACCAACGAGATCAACTCAGCGCGAGAGATATTCTCGCAGCTCAGGACAGCATGATCTTTCGGTACAGATTCGGAGACTTAAACGGTCTTTAATGGCAAAAGTTTGACTACCAAAGTTGTGGGCCTCGACGATACCTTCGATTTGGACATGTGGAAGGCCCAATTTGGATAAGGGAGCTAGGAGATATGCCCCCCGAAATCCCTGCTGCGCAGTCAGTCCGAAATCAGAACAGATTATCTTCCAAGGCCGATTTGGAGATCTTATCTTCGTTTTTAAGGAAAGAAATGAATACCAAAGTTGAAGATAATTTCGTGGCACACAACCTGGACACCGAATTTGCATTATTTGGAGTCCGAACGTGAGAGATATGGCGTTGGCAAGGAAGGACTGCGAATCAGGAAAATCTGGCTGATTTTATGGAAACCAAGTTTGCTTCTCTCCCAAGGAGGATTTCGTGCAAGGCAAGGTGGAGCACGCCCAAAGGCACCCCAAGGACATAAATACAACCCCCTAGGCGCCCCAAGATGGTGACACATCGAACAAATCATCCTACCGACGCCAATCACCAGAAAACCGCCGCCGCAAGATGAGGGAGAGAGTTAGATGAGCTCGTCGCAAGGATCAACACCGGCGGAGAGAAGGAAGCAAGAGGAGGACTCCAAGCCGTTGGCCTAGGGGCGTTCCCAAGCTCCATCGCCGCCATCTCCATCGACGACGTTCTCCGGAGTCTCCATCACCCCTATGTGCTTCAATCCGTGTAAGATGATGGGGTAATGTCTCTGTTCATCCCTAGGATTAGATGGATACATGCTATGTGATCGCTACTCGATTTGTGGTTTCAATCTATTGTTTTCATGTTGATGATGCTTTAATGATTAAGGTTAGCTAACATGTTTTTCGGGCGTATGATATCTGCTACTCCCATAGATTCCATCAACATACCGTGTCCATCATAGGTCTAGTCACGAATACCTTCGCGTAGTGACAGTACGAGAGGAGGGAAAGGGCGAAACCGTGGTCACAACCCCCGGTAGATTGGTTTACCGCTTTCGTGTAGTAGATGCATACCATGTTATCCTAGATCCTAGGGAGGGAACGCTTATCTTTCTTGCTCACTCTCTTGTGTTCACCCCTTTATCATCTAGTTTAACCCTCGATTTGTTTGATCAACTTAACTTAGATTAACTTAGGTTAGATTGTCTTTACTTTTAGATTAATACTCTCTTTAAAGGTTTCCTTAGTCAACTAGATTAGTACTTTGTTAAGCGCTAGTAATCCCCTTGCTCCGCGGATTGATAAGAACCTTGGGAATCCCGTGGTGAAAAAGGTGTAGGTCTGTATGCTTGCGGATCGTAGGTGGATACGAGTTTTATCCATCAACATTTGGGTTATTTCAACACGTGGATCACGTTCTCTTCGGATAGCCGAAACCGAATCGATCTAGGTTGCTACGTGTTGCGGGTTCAAACTTGCCAACGTTTGTATAAATCTTGAAAGAACTGAGTATCACGCGGTAGATGCAGGTTTTTGGGTTGCTTTGGAGCTAGTCATCCGGTGGATTAGATTTCAATTCAATCTGATAGATTTATTTCACTTGGTAATGTTCGTTCCTTCTTCATGGACCACGAATCGGTACTGTTCGACCCGTATTCGGTTATGTTTCTCACGAGTAGAACACGTGCGTAATTCATGCTTTAAATAATGTATGCTTTTAGCTTTCCATATTTAGATTGTATCATGCGGTGGATAGATCTATTTGTGGAAAGTGGTGCGATCCCCATGCAAGTTGTATCATGCGGTGGATAGATTTGTTTGGCATCGTGCCTGACGGATTTTAAAGCACCTAGACATGCGGTAGACTAGTGCTTTGGATCTATGCATGCTTGTTCATTACATGTTTATGTTCGTGCTTTACTTCATTTATTCATTTAATGTTGATCATCATGGGGATCGGTCGCGATCTTACGCACGTGCATCTTTGCCCAAACAAAGACCGATCGCCGTCGTGCTTACGTCATCCATTCGGCTATGTTACCTTTTTTCTTCTTTAAGCTCCCGAATGGTGTCAGTTTGCTGGCAGATAGCTTTCTAAAGCTATATGTCGTCTTACTTGGCTTCGTGGCCGTAAATATGGAACTGTCTGGTACCACCCGGCAAGTTCCAAGCTTTGGCATCTAATTACTTTCTCTTTTGTTAATTTTCAGGGAAAATTGACTGGCACGTCTCGTGATTCTTTGCGCGTGTGAAGCCAGCTTGTTCGGCTTGCTGTGCGTTTGGCGCTAGGTGCACATTTTGCGTCAACACACTTTTTGGCACGCCCGGTGGGACACGAACGAAAAGATCAAGATGCACGAAATCGCGGATATCATGGATGTCAACATTGAAGACCTCTCTCCCGAACAACGGCGGCGGCTCCGGGACGCGCGTGGACCAATTCCGGCGAAGTGTCCTCTCGTCCTTCAAGAAGAACGAAGTGGCGTCCCGTACCTGAAGAATGACATGCCCAGGGTATTATTGCCAGGGGAGAGCGACGCCACGACCCAGCAGGAGAGAGAGGAATGCCTGCAAGCGTTCCGGGATTCTGCGGATCACGTTTTGAGCAAGCACCACAAAGCTTTCCTTGGTGCGTTCCAGCAAATGATGGTGGCCGTCTTTGGCCCAGGCATGGAGCAGGCATTCAGCAAGGCACCCATCCAAGCGGGCACCATGGAATTGGGCGAGTCAAGCTCTCAACCACCATTACGGAGCCAGCCGGTCCAGCCTCCTCCTCAGAGCGCTGGGAATCAAGCTTTCCAACCTCCTCCGCAAGGCGCTGGGGGTCAGCCAGTTCAGCCCCCACTACAGGCCTCAGGAGGACAACCAATCCAGCCACCACCGCAGGGCAGCACGGGTCAACCTGTGCAATAGCCGAACCCGTACCAGCCCACGTACGGGGAAATAGCGTTCGGCTCGCCTGGGGCCCCGCTCGCCTCTGGCCACAGGATTGCTCCGGCAAACAACTGGCTAAAGAGGAACCTATACATCGGAGGCTACCACGAGGTGGGAAACTACGGAGCCATCGACGCTTTCCCGCATCCAGGTTACGCACCAGCTGCAGGCACACAGGAGGACGACGCCCTGGCGCGGAAGATGGCCGAGTTGATGCAAAATCAGTTCGGCCTCAAACCGAAAATGCAGGGACCTGCCTACAAGCCACCGTTCCCAGAGTGGTACTTCAACGTGCTCCTTCCGCCAAGGGTGAAGCCTCC
Source organism: Cenchrus americanus (assembly GCA_947561735.1). Classification (NCBI taxonomy): domain Eukaryota; kingdom Viridiplantae; phylum Streptophyta; class Magnoliopsida; order Poales; family Poaceae; genus Cenchrus; species Cenchrus americanus. The sequence goes on along the minus strand of OX387241.1, from coordinate 20,671,293 downwards.
GACAGAATTCACGAAATTTTCCGGGCAGGACGACACAAGCACGGTGGAGCACATCGCTCGCTATTTGATGCAGCTCGGAGAATGCTCAGCTGAAGAAGCGTTCAGGGTCAGATACTTCCCCGCGTCACTGACGGGCCCGGCATTCCAGTGGTTCTCGTCCTTGCCCCCTGAGTCAGTTAGCAGATGGAAGGACCTGGAACGGAAATTCCACGCCCATTATTTCAGCGGCAGCTCAGAGAAGAAGCTGATCGACCTTGCCACCCTGAAGCAGAGGCACAGCGAGACGCCCTTGGAATTTCTCAGGAGGTTCAGGGAAGTTAAGGGCATGTGCTTCTCGCTCAACTTGCCAGATGACCAGTTGGCTGACATGACCGTCGCCGGGATGCTGCCGGCCATGTGTGAAAAGCTGTTTGGCATGTAGTTCGACAATCTGGGGCAGCTGTCCCAAAAGCTATCGTTGATGAGCAACCAAGCGTACGGCTTCAAGAAGGATGCCAGGTTCGGCAAACAGCACGACGTGGCTGACATTTACAACCGAGTTCTGGACAAGGCCGACCTGTTGGAGGATTCTGATGATGAACAAGACGTGGCTGCGGCCGAGATCATGTGGGGAAAAGAGCCATTAACGATGAATCAGCGCTGGGTCAAACAGACCAAAGGCACCTACGATTTCGACATCACGAAGGCTGACAAGCTGTTTGAGCTCCTAGTGAAGGAAGGCCGAATCAGTTTGCCTGAAGGGCATTCCATGCTTCGGCCCGATGGAGTCAAGGGGAAGCGTTACTGTGGCTTCCACAACAGGGACTCGCACTCCATCAACGACTACAAGGTCTTCAGGATGAGGATCCAGAGAGCCATCCAGGAGGGGCACCTCAAATTTGATAACAAGATGAAGCTGGATGGCCACCCTTTCCCTCAGAACATGGTGGGCTTTTCGGTCAACATGGTGTCAGCTGAGGAGAAGGGCAAGGTCAAGGTCTTGACCTCAGCCAGGGCTAGGCAGGATGGAGCAGTGGACCCAGAACGTCAAGTAACTTTGGAGCAGGTACATGGTGAAGCCCCACGCGTTCTCAAGAGCCACGTCGAGATCGGGGAATCATCCCTAGCCAAGCCCAGGGTGACCACACGTATACTCCTCAACAAGTGGCAGCGCCAGATGGAAAAGGAGCGCTACCAGAAGCGAAAGTATGATGAGGAAAGGCGCAAAGCCGAAGAGGAAGCACACAGAAGGGACCTGGAGCAATACACGCGCGAGCAGGAGCGCGCGCACTGGGGATGTGCGTTCTTTAGGCACTGTTGGAATGAAGGTTTGAAGTTGCCCACGCTGAGGAACTGCCCTGAGTGCAGTGACAGGTATTTTGAGTACAGGCAGGAGATCGCCAATCGCCGATCCGTCCACGAACGAATTGGAAGGATGCATCCTAGCGAGGATCGGCGCCAAAAAATTGAAATCATTGATCATCCCAGAAAGAGGCAGGCTGATTTAAGGTGGGCTGATCGAGAAGAAGGCGAGGACGCATACATCTGGCAGAAGGGGCAATGGTGCCCGCCTGGCCTAAGGAAAAGTCAGAAGAGACGGGTTCAGCGCTTGAGGAACCGCGAACTGAGGCAGGCTGGGATCCAAACAAGGCAGGTGTGGCGTCCAAAGGATCAACCTGAAGGGTCAAAGCGTTCGGCTCCAACATGTGTGGTATATTTTCTGCCGAATGAGTTTATGGCTCCTGCAAATCAGGTTGTGCAGGAAGAGGCGTCCCTAGATGATGAGCAGATCGAAGGGATGATGGCGCAGCTGGTGCTAGCCAAGCAGGCCATCTTCGACAAACCGGCCAAAAATCGACACATGAGGCCGCTGTACTTGAGGGGATATGTCAATGGCAAGCCATTGACCAAGATGTTTGTCGACGGTGGAGCGGCAGTCAACGTAATGCCGTACACCACCTTCAGGAAACTTGGCATGGGCCCTAGCGATCTGACGCCTACAAGCATAATACTGAATGATTTTGCTGGGAATCCTTCAGACACCAAGGGATGCGCTCACGTGGATCTGATGATTGGGTCCAAGACACTGCTCACGACCTTCTTTGTTATCGAAGGTAAAGGAGCCTACAGCCTACTGCTTAGACGGGACTGGATTCATGCCAATTGCTGCGTCCCATCCACCATGCATCAGCAGCTTATCCAGTGGGTGGATGATGATATTGAGGTCGTCCAAGCATATGACTCCGTGAGCGTTGCGAACATAGAACCAGCTTTCTGGGAGTACCAAGGCATTGACTGTTTCTCAGGGAAAGACTGGGGAGAAGGTCCTGTTGAACCTATCAGCAGCGATCAACAGCAGATTCAAGCAGTCGGCTCTTATAGTAATTTTTAATGGAAAACCCTGTCGATGGCACTGACGGCAAGTTGGGGCGAGGATTTATGTCGGCTGACAAATTAGAAGAAGTTGATATTGGAAGCGGTGATAAGCCAAGGCCGACGTTCATCAGCGCAAACTTGCAACCGGACTTCAGTGAGGAATTAATCAGGCTGCTCAAGGAATATAAAGATTGCTTCGCACGGGATTATTCGAGAGATGCACCGGACCGGATCGCTCCATCGTTGAGCATCGGTTGCCAATCAAATTTGGTTTCAAACCATACAAGCAACCACCCCGGAAAATCTACAAGGATGAGGTATTGGCCGATGTGAAGAAAGAAGTTGAAAGATTACTTGATGCAAACTTCGTTCGGCCATGCAGATAAGCGGAGTGGATTTCTAACATTGTCCCTGTTTACAAGAAGAATGGAAAAATGAGGGTCTGCATAGATTTCAGGGACCTGAACAGAGCTACTCCGATGGATGGTTACCCTATGCCTATCGCCGATTTGTTGATTGACGCCGCAGCTGGACACAAAGTGATCAGTTTCATGGATGGCAATGCGGGATACAACCAAATATTCATGGCAATAGAGGATATATCGAAGACGGCCTTCAGATGTCCTGGTCATATAGGCCTATTTGAATGGATAGTCATGACTTTTGGATTGAAGAATGCCGGTGCAACTTATCAGCGAGCCATGAATTACATTTTTCACGAGTTGATCGGCAAAATTGTGGAAATTTACATTGATGATGTGGTGATCAAGTCCCTAAGTCATGACACACATTTGGAAGATGTGAAAAGGACCTTGGAGTGTACCCGAAAGCATGGTTTAAAGATGAATCCAAATAAGTGCGCTTTTGGGGTATCAGCTGGAGAGTTCTTGGGATTTTTGGTCCACGAAGGGGGGATTGAGGTTGGCAAGAAGAGCATGAAGGCCATCGATGAAGTTGTCCCGCCAACTAATCTCAAGGAGTTACAATCACTGCTCGGCAAAATTAACTTCGTGAGGAGATTCATTTCAAATTTGTCACAGAAAGTTTTGCCATTCTCTCCACTGTTGAAGCTAAAGAAGGATCAGAAGTTCACATGGGGCGACGAACAACAAAAGGCTTTCGATGAGATCAAGCAATACATGAAGGAGCCACCAGTGCTGGTCCCTCCTCAGCTGGAGAAGCCTTTCAAGTTGTACGTGGCGGCCGATACCCAAACCATTGGATCGGCCCTTATTCAAGAATTCGAAGGGAAGGAACGGGTAGTAGCATATCTTAGCCGAAAATTACTTGATCCTGAGACCAGGTATTCGGCTGTAGAGAAGCTGTGTCTGTGCGTATACTACTCGTGTACAAAGTTTCGGCACTACTTGTTGAATGCCGAATGCACTATGTATTCCAAGTTTGATGTAATAAAACATATGTTATCTATGCCAATTTTGAACGGCAAGATTGGCAAATGGATTTTGGCTTTATCAGAATTCGAGTTGAAGTTCGGATCGGCAAAAGCTATCAAAGGTCAGATCATCGCCGATTTTATAACTGAACACCGCGATCCGTCAATTGATTTGCTTGAAATTACTCCTTGGGCTTTATTTTTTGATGGATCATCATGTGGTAAAGGTGGGGGAGTAGGGATTCTACTAATTTCGCCTAGGGGTGAGATGTTTGAATTTGCCATCCCTATTTGAAGGATCCATCCCGAAAGGTCTCTAGGAAGCTCAGGTACAAGGCCATAAAATTCGTTCTTCTGGATGACAATTTGTTTTACAAATCATTAGATGGGGTGTTGTTACGATGCCTGGGTCCAGAAGAAACGAAGAAGATGATGAGTCAAGTGCATGATGGGATATGCGAAGCACACCAATCGGCCTACCGCATGAAATGGGTTGTCAGGCAAGCTAGGTGCTTTTGGCCGACGATATTAGAGGATTGCTTTGAGTATTACAAAGGATGTCAGGATTGCCAAAGGTTTGGAAATATTCAAAGGGTCCCTGCATCAGCATTGAATCCCATCATCAAGCCATGGCCATTCAGAGGCTGGGGTATAGACTTGATTGGCCAGATTAATCCACCATCTAGCAAGGGGCATAAATTTGTGCTTTTGGCTACAGATTATTTTACTAAATGGGTGGAGGCGGTCCCACTGAAGAAGGTGACGTCGGAAAACATGGTTGAATTTGTCAAGGAGCACATCATCTATCGATTTGGAATCCCTCAGACCATCACAATTGATCAAGGGGCTCAATTCGTGTCCCTGGAGTTCAGAGAATTTGCCGAAAGCATGGGAATCAAATTGTTTAACTCTTCTCCCTATTATGCCCAAGCTAATGGTCAAGCAGAGGCTTCTAATAAGATCATGATCAAGCTAATACAGAAGAAGATCGACCAGAAGACAAGGAGATGGCATTCGGTACTCAGTGAAGCATTATGGGCTTACCGAATGGCCCCTCATGGAGCTACAAAGACTTCTCCTTACGAATTGGTTTACGGGCATCATGCGGTTCTACCTTGGGAGATGCAATCAGATTCCAGGAGAATCGTGTTACAAAAAGATTTGAGCTCCAAAGATTACAGTGTCCTGATGATGGATAAGCTAGAGGATTTACACATGATCCGTCTCAGGGCCCTGGAAAACATCGAGAAGAATAAGCTGCGGGTTGCCAAGTATTGTAACAAGAAGGTAAAGGTCAGGCAATTTGCAGAAGGGGATTTGGTTTGGAAAGCGCTATTGCCGATTGGAACCAAATACAGCGAATTCGGCAAATGGTCCCCTAACTGGGAAGGACCCTTTCGCGTGGTCAGATGCGTCCCTGGTAATGCATACATATTGAAAACTTTACCAGGAGAGGAATTTTCCGCTGCAATAAATGGGAGATATTTGAAGAAATATTATCCTAGTATTGAAATCGACCGATGATCACCAGCAGTGGGATTACAAGCATCTGACACAAGAAATAGCCGATGCTCAAGAGCGAGGCCGCCTTCAGAACAAAATACACAAACAGGAGAAATGGCCAGTGCCTAGATGCATTGCCCTTAGCACCAAACTACTTTACAACTGCCTCTTGCAGGTTTACATCCAACAACCCTGGTGATCTAGACTACGAGGAGGTGGGAAGCAGAAGGCGTGGAGGAAGAAGCGAAAGTATGATTCAATCTTTTCTTTGCTTCTTCGGCTGCTCCCTCTTCAGTTGCTCCAGGACCACCGTGACGGCAACTTGGAATGCGCGGGGGTGACCATGATTTGTGGCCTCCACCAAGCTGTCCCAAGCTGCTTTCAGGTTGTTGTACCTGTCAGAGACATCTGAAACAGAGGAACGGATGTTAGGGCAAGAAATCCAAGTGCGGGCGCGAAGTCAAGAAGAAGTCAGAAACATTTACCCCCCACTAGTGCCTCCAGAGCCATGCGACGCTCGCGTTCGGCTTGGCAACGAGCGGTGATGTCCCTGAGACCGTGCTCCAGGTGCCGAACGCGGTGGCGCAGTTGATGGCTGGTCCTCTGTTCAGGCGTAGCCTCCTCTGCTTCGAGGGAGGAATCGGAGGAGATGTACTCAGGCACGTCTTCGGTCCCGATGATTTCTTCAGGAAGTAAATCAAGGCTGAAAGAAGAAGAGGAAGAGAAGAGGTAAAACGCAAGATCGTATGGCAAACAAGGAGCAAATCAAGGGAAACTCACCTTCGAATCGTGCGTTTCTTCGGGGCGCTGCTCTCCTGAGGCTGCTTGCCTTTGTCCATGGCCTTGGGGTTTTTTCTTCCGGAGACGGGGGAGGAGATGAGAAGTGATGGATGAGTGTGCGAGTGGATTTGCAGGGCATCCCAACAGGCTATTTTATTGACCGAAGGGGTGCATTGGGAGTGATGACTGGCCAGCGTACACTGTTGGAATACCAAGCGGCAGGGTTTTCTCCCCAAATGCGAAGGGTTTTCACTTGAACAGTGCTTACGGGTTGCCGATTCAGGGATCTTCTGTGGATTTTTCGCCAAGGGGCATCTGTTCTCGCGTGTTCGGCTCAAGACAATTCCCGTATACGTTTAAGGAAAAACAAGATTCACGGATGCAAACATGAAGAAAATCATCGCAGTGCAAGCACAGAATTCAAAAGTTCTTTATTTATTGCCGATATTCAAGCATCCCTAATACAATCTAGTCGAAAAGTTTGTTCAGCACAGATTGGGGATGAGTGATTTCGGCAATGGCGTCGCCGTGGCCATCGAGGCGCTCCAAGATGAGCTCAATCTCATCGATGTCCTCTGGCGCGCCGCCCCGGAAGCCGCGCGGCCTGGTGGAATAGTCGACGTCGGTGTGCGTCGCCATGGCAGCCAGGCCCAGGGTCGTGCCCAAGCGGACGCCATGGGTGGCCACTTCATCAACGCGGTGTCGGGGACAGCCCGAGGGTCCCCCTTAAACAACGGGGGAACCCTCACTTAAATCCCTGCATCGAAACACGCTAAGCCTAACCATGCAGGAAACTAACCATGCAGGACTTAGCCAATGCGGCAGAACTCCGGAGGCCCACCAAGACGGCCCGGCCGAGATGACCCCTCGAGCGAGAGCTCCGCCTCGCTCGAGGACGCGCTCCCCTCGGGCGGGCTCCGCCCGTTCGAGGGGCGACCCTTTCCCTCGAGCGGTCCCGCCCCGCTCGAGGGATCGCCCCCCCCCCTCGAGCGAGGTCTCGACTCGCTCGAGGGTTCGCTCCGCCCTCGGGCCGAGGCCCCGCCACGCTCACGGGCGCGCGCGCACGCGTGCGCCGGCCCCATACTTGGGCATTTAACGCCCCGACGCCGCGGGGACGGCGCCATCATGCGCCCCGGGCTCACGCCCGGTGCCGCCGCACCAACTCCCCCGGGGAGGAGCCCATCCCCGCCCGCGTGGGATGGACGTGCGGTACGGCCGGTGTCGGTCCCGTGACACCGCGCGCCCACTACCGTACGGCTAACGCGCCCCGACCCTCGAAAGAGGGCGGGCGCACCCTCGATTCACTTTCACGTGACCCCGCAGGTTAGGTGAGGGACGCTAGGCCGGTGGATGGCCATCCCGGCCACCGTAACGCGCGCGGCCGCCGTACCCACGCGTGCGGCCGCACGCCCGACGCCGCAGGCGCACGCCCGAACACTGCAGCAACCACTCCGCTGCCGCGGAGCGCATTGGGAAGGAACGCCGTTCTGCCCGCGCCTGTTCCCCGTACCAGCCATCATCAGCACCTCCCTCGAAGCCTATCAGAGGACGCCATCGCCATCTGCCGCCTTCCTACCCTCGAATCGCCACTGTTCGGGTACGAGGTAGGCCATCATGGCCGGATCGCAGCGAAGATCGTCCGGACGGCCGCCCACTCTACACCGTAGCGCGACGTGCTCCCTCACGTAGCTAGGTAGCGCGGCGTGCATGTAACCCGTCGCCCCCTTGGCCTATAAAAGGGGGAGGCGAGCCCCCAGCCGCGGGGGGAGACGAGTTCAGTGGAACAGGTTCAGAGGAACACAACACACCGTGCACTCACTCTCTTATTCTCCCACAACATCTCCAGCCACTCTCCCAGGGACTTGGAAGCCACGCTTCCTCTCCCGCCTTGCTTGTACTTGCCCCACTACAAGCACCCCCGGTGCCGAGCAATATAGTGCCACGAGCACGCCCCTGCTGGACGTACGGCCCCCTCGGCCGGAACCAGGATAAAACCTTGTGTCATTTGTTGCTTGGCATCGACCATTGAGGGATAGGCCTAGGCGTTATCTACTGGTTAGTGTCGGGACCATATTCCGCACCGACAGTTGGCGCCCACCGTGGGGCAAACGAGCGCCTAAGGTCATTTCGCCAACTCCCTCCATGGTGATTCGCACTGAGTACCGTGCTACGCGCTACAACATGGGTAGCTCGGACCCCCTCCCGGCGGGTTCGAGATCCGCTTCGGAGACTTGAACTTCCAGGCCACGGGGAACGGCTATCTCATGCGCCTCACCAATCGTGAGGAGCTTCGCGCGCGAGCGCGAGGCCGGAGGCCGCTCCGGTCTCCGCCGCACGCACGACACGCGCGCGCGGCGCCCGCGGGCACGGATGCGCGGGTCCGTCGACGCCGCGACGCCGTCGTCGCTCCGGGCTGCGCTCACGCCGGGCGCGGTCCGAGCGACGGCAGGCCGAGCGCGCCGCCGCCCAACGCGGTGCGCCCACCGTCACGCGCCCGCCACCGCCCCGGCGGACCGCGTGCAGTCTCAGGACCGCGCATCCCCATCGGGCTGCGTGGCGCCACGACGGCCCATAACGCCAACGTGAACACGACGATGCGCCGGGTTCCACCTGGCCGTCACGTCTTCGTCGCCAGGGACCCCGGCACCTCAGCAGCAGACGAGTCATCCCTGGGCTCCGTCGACACGATGCCACCCGCCAACCGCCATGGGTACGCGGAGTGGGACTTCTCTGGCGTGCCGGACCCAGTCGCGTTCAGGCGCTTCCTCGACGCCACGGACTACTGGTTTGGCTGCTCCGACGACTCCCAGACGCGGGAGCTACGACCCCACGCGGGAGTGTTGCGCCGTCATCACCAACGACCCGGCCAACGCCGCCGGTGCGGCGGGCGCCGAGGGGGGGGGAAGTCACGCCCGCCCCGGGGAATCGCCACGCGCCCGGCCGCGGGGCCGAGCGCTCCCGCTGGGGCCGACGTCGACGCACGGCGGCCCAAGCCCGCGAGCTCGAGGCCAAGGCGGCGGAGGAGTACGGACGGTGCGGGCGCTCCGCGCCTCGATGGCGGGGGAGGCCTCCGCGCGCGGCGAACGCGCGCGCGGAGGCTGGGCCGACAAGTCCGTGACCGCCTCAACCCCGTCCCCAACGTCGACAACGCGGATACTCCACCACGGGCGAGCCAAAAGCTCATCGCCGCCGCGACGTTGCTACGCGCCATGCCGGCACCCTCGACCCCCGAGGCTCGAGACATGCACCGCGAGGTGCAGACTCTCCTTGAGCAAGCGGCCGTCCAGCAGGCCGAGAGCTCAGCCTCACGCATCCGCCAACAGGGGGACGCACGGGGTGATGATCCCGCACTAGGAGGCGAACCCTCGGTGCACGTGGGTCAACCCGCTGACCAGGGGCGCACGCCAGCCAAAGAACGGCTCCTCGACACGCGCAGGGTGCTGGATGGCGATGCCCGCAACGTCATCAACGCCAGGCGCACCAGCAAGGCGGACGCGCGAGCGGCTAGGGGCTACCACCCTCGAAGGGGTGGGCGCTACGACAGCGGTGAGGATCGCTCCCCGACACCGGAGCCCCCGGGCACCTGTGTGTTCAGCCGGGAGATCCGCACGGCGGCGTTCCCCCAGCGCTTCCGTCAGCCCTCGACGATCGTCAAATACAACGGGGAGACGGACCCTCGTGTCTGGCTCAACGATTACCGCCCGGCTTTGTCGCTGGGCGGGGCCACCAACGACGAAGTAATCATCCGCAACTTGCCCCTGCATTTGGGTGACGCGGCCGGACATGGCTCGAGCACCGCCCGCCGCCGGATCCATAAGCTCGGGACGATCTAGTCCACACCTTCGTGGGCAACTTCCGGGGCACGTACGTGCGCCGGGAAACTCCACGGGATGCGCTCCCCGCACGCGAAGCCGGGCGAATCGCTACGGGACTTCATACGGCGCTTCTCCAAACGGCGCACGAGCTCCCCGGCGTGGCACGGTCCGAGATCGTGCACGCGTTCCTCGAGGGCACCACGTGCGGGACCTTGTGCGCGGCCGGGAGCGCAGCCCGCCCACGGACTCGAACGAGCCGTTCGACATTGCCACCGGCTTCGCCTCCGGAGAGGAGGCCGTGGGGGCAATCTTCGACGGCAAGAAGGGCAAGCGCTCCGAGGACACGCCGCGGAGGGCGGCGGGTCCAAGGAGCCGCGCCGCAACGACAAGCGGGGCAAGAAGGGGGAAGAAGCCGCGCCGCGAGGCGCGCGAGCGGGGCGCAACGGCGGCGACGCCGAGGCCCTCGCTGTTGACCCGGCCCGACGGGGCCCTCGACCGGCTCCTCGAGGCCCGGGGGTGTTCGACGACATGATGAAGAAGCCATGTCCCTACCACAAGACCCCCGTGAACCACACTCTTGAGCAGTGCGACATGCTTAAGAAGTTCTATGGCCGTGCCGCTGCGAAGGAAGCAGAGGCCAAGAAGGATGGGGGCGATGGCGACGCGGGTGGTTTCCCCGCCGTCGAAAATGTGTTCCTCATCTTTGGGGGACCTACTGTCGACATGTCGACCCGGCAGCGCAAGAAGGAGCGGCACGAAGTCCTCGCCGCAGAGAGGGCACCTCCGGCCTTTCTCAACCGGTCGAAGGATGCCATCACCTTTAGCCGGGATGATCACCCAAATCGCATCCCGAACCCGGCCGGTACCACCGGTGGTTGATCCCATCATTGGGAACGCCGGTTTTCGAAGGTCCTTATGGACGGAGGCGTAGCCTCAATATCCTCTTCGCGCATACATTGCGCCCGATGGGGATTGGGCTGGACCAGTGCGGCCCGGCACGAAGCCGTTTCACGGCATCGCGCCGGCAAGCGGGTTCAACCCCTCGGGCGGATCGATCCGCCCGTCCGGTTTGGGACCCCCAAGAATTTCCGCAAGGAAACCCTCACCTTCGAGGTGGTGGGATTCAAAGGGGCCTACCATGCCATCCTTGGGCGACCATGCTATGCCAAGTTCATGGCGGTCCCCAACTACACGTACCTGAAGATGAAGATGCCGGGTCCAAACGGCGTCATCACCGTCGGGTCGTCGATCGAGCACGCATTCGACTGCGACGTCGAGTGCGTGGAACATGCGGAGGCACTAGCGCTGGATGAAGCGCTGGTGAACACGCTGGAGAAGATGGTCAACGACGACCTCAGCTCCGCCACCAAGCACGTCGGCACCTTCGAGGCCGCCGAGCAAACCAAAGGGGTCCCCCTCGACCCGTCAGCCCCCGAGGGCAAGGCGTTGAGGGTCAGCTCGAACCTCGATCCTAAATAGGAAGCAGTGCTCGTCGACTTCCTCCGCGCCAACGCCGACGTCTTCGCGTGGAGCCCCTCGGACATGCCAGGCATCCCGAGGGAGGTCGCCGAGCACTCCCTTGATATCCTGCCTAATGCTCACGCTGTGCAGCAGCGGCTGCGCCGCTTCGACGAGGAGCGGCGACGGGCAATCGGAGCGGAGCTGCGGAAGCTCCTCGAGGCCGGATTCATCAAGGAAGTGTTCCACCCTACGTGGCTAGCTAATCCTGTGCTTGTAAAAAAGAAAAATGGGAAGTGGAGGATGTGTATAGACTACACCAGTCTCAATAAAGCATGTCCAAAAGTTCCTTTTCCTTTGCCACGTATAGATCAAATCGTTGATTCAACAGCCGGGTGTGAACTACTCTGTTTCCTCGATGCCTACTCGGGATATCACCAAATAAAAATGAAGGAGTCCGACCAGCTCGCGACTTCGTTCATCACACCGTTCGGGACGTTCTGTTACGTCACGATGCCTTTTGGCCTCAGAAACGCGGGCGCAACATATCGGCGGCGTATGCGGCACGTTTTTGGGGACCATATCGGGCGGACGGTCGAGGCTTACGTGGACGACATCGTCGTCAAGACTAGGAAGGCGGACGACACGGTTAACGACCTTGGCGTCGCGTTCGACCGCCTACGGGCAAACGGGGTCAAGCTAAACCCCGAAAATTGTGTCTTTGGAGTGCCGCGGGGCATGCTCCTAGGGTACATCGTCTCCCAGCGGGGAATCGAGGCCAACCCCCGAAAAGGTCGCGGCCCTCGAGCGAATGGGTCCAATTCGGGACCTCAAGGGGGTGCAGAAGGTGTTGGGGTGCCTCGCCGCCTTAAGCCGCTTCATCTTGAGGCTCGGTGAGAAGGGCACCGCCCCTCTACCGGCCTGCTCAAGAAGCACGAGCGCTTCTCTTGGACCGCCGAGGCCCGAGGAAGCGCTCGACAAGCCGAAGGCGTCTCGACGCACGCCCCAATCCTTACGCGCGCGCGCGAGACGGCGAACCCCTCCAACTCTACGTGGCCGCAACCACCCAGGTGGTCAGCGCCGTAATCGTTGTGGAGCGCACGGAGGAAGGGCATGCCTTGCCTGTGCAGAGGCCGGTCTACTACATCAGCGAAGTCCTGTCGGACACGAAGACACGCTACCCCCAGGCCCAGAAGCTGTTGTACGCGGTAGTCCTCGCGCGGCGCAAGCTCCGCCACTACTTCGAGGCCCACCCAGTTACGATGGTCTCTTCCTTCCCGCTAGGAGAGATCATCCGCAACCCCCGACGCGGCGAGCGGGAATTGCCAAGTGGTCGCGTGGAGTTGATGGGCGAGACGCTCGCCTACGCTCCGCGCAAGGCCATCAAGTCGCAAATCCTAGCCGATTTCGTCGGCCGAGTGGACGGACACGCGGTGCCGCCCCCCTCGGATTCCAGCGAGTGCTTGGACTGCGTTCTTCGACGGCTCGGTGATGAAGACGGGGAGCGGGCGCGGGCCCGCTCTTTGTGTCACCCCTCGGGGAACACATGCGCTACGCAGTGCGCCTCCACTTCCCCGCATCCAACAATATGGCGGAATACGAGGCCCTTCTCTGCGGCCTCAAAATCGCCATTGAGTTGGGCGTCAAGCGCCTCGACGTACGAGGGGATTCGCAGCTCGTGATCGATCAAGTCATGAAGAACGCGAGCTGCCACGATGACAAGATGGAGGCCTACTGTAAAGCCGTACGGGCCCTCGAAGACAAGTTCTACGGCATCGAGCTTAATCATGTACCCCGCCGGTACAACGAGGAAGCAGACGAGCTGGCAAAAATAGCGTCCGGGCGGATCACCGTTCCCCGAACGTTTTTGCGCGCGACATCGCGCAGCCCTCGGTCACCTTCGAGCCCTACCCCTCGAGCGACGGCGGACCCTCGGGGGCTCCCTCGAATCCAGCGGGTGCGGAACCCATGGAAGAGGACCCCTCGAACGAGGCGTACGTGCTCTCCCTTCTCGAGGGGTACGGCTCCCACGAGGTCGAGGCAATGGATATAGAGCCGGCTTCTGTCCAAGCGGACTGGCGGGAAAAGTACACCGCCTGGATCGCTCGAGGGGAACTCCCCGCGGATCGGGCCGCAGCCAGGCGCATCGCCAGGATGGCCAAATCCTTCGCCCTCGTCGACGGCGAGCTGTACAAGCGCGCCGCGTCAGGCATCCTCCAGCGGTGTATACCCATCCCCGAGGGGCGTGGGCTCCTACGGGACATCCACGCGGGAATCTTTGGCCACCACGCCGCGCCACGCACCCTCGTTGGCAACGCGTTCCGCCAGGGCTTCTATTGGCCTACCGCGGTCGCGGACGCCAACGAAATTGTACGCACCTGCGAAGGGTGCCAGTTCTACGCCCGCAAATCCAACTTGCCTGCTCACGCCCTGCAAACGATCCCCGTCACATGGCCGTTCGCTGTGTGGGGGTTGGACATCGTCGGGCCCCTGCGGAAGGCGCCCGGGGGCTTCACCCACCTGCTTGTCGCGATCGACAAGTTCTCCAAGTGGGTGGAGGTGCGCCCCATCACGAATTTGAAGGCTGAGCAGGCGGTCACGTTCTTCACCGACATCGTCTACCGCTTTGGAGTGCCAAACTCCATCATCACGGACAATGGGTCCCAGTTCACGGGCCGGAAGTTTTTGGAGTTCTGCGACAAGTTCCACATCCGCGTGGATTGGGCAGCTGTGGCACACCCACAGACCAACGGCCAAGTGGAGCGTGCCAACGGCATGATTCTACAGGGCCTCAAACCCAGAATTTTCGATCAGCTTAACAAATCTGGCCGGAAATGGCTCCAAGAACTACCAGCAGTCGTGTGGAGCCTAAGGACCACCCCAAGCAGAGCCACCGGGTTCACACCGTTCTTCCTAGTTCATGGCGCAGAGGCCGTCCTCCCCACGGATCTGGAATACGGGTCGCCCAAGGTTCGAGGCTACGGCGAAGATGCTAACCAGCGAGCCCGCGAGGACTCGCTGGATCAGCTAGACGAAGTACGCCTCGTGGCGTTGATGCACTCCGCAAGGTATCAACAATCCCTACGACGCTACCAAGCACGCAAGATACGTCGGAGGGATTTCAGCGAGGGGGACTTGGTCCTAAGGCTACGCCAAGACAACCGAGGGCGCCACAAGCTATCGCCCCCATGGGAGGGACCCTACGTCGTGGTGAAGGTGCTCAAACCGGGCACGTACAAGCTGGCCAACGAGGACGGCGAAGAACTCACCAACGCTTGGAACATCCAACGCCTACGTCGCTTCTACCCTTAGCTAGGATTTCCAAGTATTTTTCGTTGTAAAAACGCATGGCCAACACCCCAGTTGGTGTCACCTATGTGAATACTCCAAGTCCAATAAAAGGGCAACTCGGCTTTCCCCTGAAACCCAAGTTACCCTCGGGGGCTCGCGGGGGGCACCCCCCCCCAAATAGTCCCATTTTTTCGCGCAAAAAACGTAACAACACGCGCTAAGTTTGTTTCCTACTTCAACCTCGAGCCATGATTCGAACAGGGCATAGGCGGCACAGCGGAAGGAGCGTGCGAGCCAGAGACAGCCTACGCCGCGTGGCTATGGCCCGTCTCTCTCGCCTCCAACCCAGCGGGCCCCCTGCGAAAAACGAACTCCCCTAACTAGAATCTACTCGGGGAAGAAGGAGAAACAAAAGGCGTAATAAGCAAACAACTTCATTTACAGCAACTGCTCATGTTCATGAAACGACTTGTTCATTTACAAAAGGCCACGAGGCCAGAATTCTGATACACATAAACAAAAAACGGGCCTAGCGCCCAGATGCTTTCAGGCGGGTGGAGCAGCGGCATCGGCGGCGTCCGGGAAGAGGAATTCTTCGAAGGCCTCGGCGAGCAACCCGGCGGCGTCAGCAGCAAGCGCGTCCGCGCGCTCCATGGCCACCTCGTCCTCGACGCCCTCGGGCACGATGTAGCCCTCCGCCAGCGCCTCGAGGTTGACCTCGTAGTGGGATCGCACCACTCCGAGGGCCTTCCGGACGCCTAGGTGCAACGCCCGGCGCATCCGCTCCGTGACGTGGCCGCCTAGGGCGCGCAGGCGGCTGGCCAGCGAGCTGCCGGCCTGGGCCTCGCCTTCCTCGACGACGCGGTAGGTCTCGAGGGGGCCGCGTCACGCGGTTCCGCAACTCCTGCTCGGAAGGAGTTGTAGGAAGCTGCGGGGGCCTCGGCCGCCCCGGCGGCGTGCCCCAAGGCAGTGCGCAAGCCTGGAATCAACAAGACGACAAGAAATCAGAAAGGGAGAAACGAACCCTCTAAAACAAGAACCAACAAGCAGGGTCAAACAGTGACTCACCCTCGACTTGCTTCCTCTCCAGATCAAGGTCGCGGCGCGCGGACTCGAGCGCCAACTCGAGACGCTGGACGGCCTCGCCTTGCTCGCGGAGGGCCGGCTCTGGGCGGCGTTGCGCGATGCTGAGCGCGAGCGCATCATCCTCAACCTTGGAGAATGCGGCGTTCCGCTCCTCCGGCCGACTTCTCCGCCGCCTCGCGCGCGGCGCGCTCCCGCTCCCGGCGCCGTTCGGGCATCGACGAGGGCGGCCCCGCCCTGGCCGCGCCGCTCCTCGGCCCCCCCGGCGGGCGATGCGCTCCTCGCCGGAGCTGCTCCTCGGCGGCGACGAGGGCCGCGGCCTTGGCGTCGAGGGCGGCCCTCGGGTCGTCGGCCTCCTTGGCGCGGCTTGCTCCAACCCGCGCGCCCGCTCCTCGGCACGGCGCCGCCGCGCCCGCGCCCCCTCGAGCAACGTGCGAAGCCCCCGAGTTTCGGCGCGAGCGGTGGCCACCTCCGCCTCCCAGTTGGCGGCCAGCGTCCGCGTCTTCTCTAGGTCCGCGCGCGCATTACATAGCGCCTCGTCACGATCGACGAGGGCTGCGCGGATCTGCTCGAGGCTCGGCCGGCGCGCCGCATCCCCGCCCCGAACTCTCCCGGGAGCTCGTCGCACCACGCCATCGCCCGGTACGCTAGCCAGCCGTCCGGTGTCCTGAGAGCGTCCGCAAGCGCGTCGAAAGCGCCGCATCGCTCACGGAGCTGGCGGGCCTCGGCGTTCACCCGATCGAACGCGTCGTATTTGTCGTGGGCGCGACGCTCGAGCTCCTGGCGTCCACACATCAAATCTCGTAGGTGTCAATGCTTGAATGCAGCACACGGAGACGAAAAAGGAAGAGGGACGAGCAACTGTGGCTCACCTGGAAGACGAGCCAGGCCGGGCCGCCGTGGACTCGCAGCGCCTCGTTCAACGCGCGGT
Organism: Cenchrus americanus; assembly: GCA_947561735.1. Lineage (NCBI taxonomy): Eukaryota > Viridiplantae > Streptophyta > Magnoliopsida > Poales > Poaceae > Cenchrus > Cenchrus americanus. The sequence goes on along the minus strand of OX387241.1, from coordinate 20,654,684 downwards.
TGAGCGTGGCGCCGTGGCTCCGAAGCTCGCCCCAGAGCTCCTGCTCCCCCCCGGCGTCGGCGAACGCGAGGGGGATCCCTCCACGGCCCCCCCCCCCCCACGGGCGGGGCGGCGGCGTGGGAGGACGAGGCCTCGGCACCGTGTCCTCGGCCCCCCACCACCATGTGACCCTCGTGCCGCTTCACGAGGGCCCCCTCCGGGGCTCGGGGGAGTTCGCGGGCCAGCTGGCCCACTGATTCCATCCAGGCGGCGGGGAGTCGTCCGAGAGCTCCACCACTTCCGCCTGCAAATCACCGGCGGGCGCGGCCGCCCGCGCCGCCTCCGCCGCACCTCCACCCCGCGCCTCCGCGACCACGGCGCGCCGCCGCGCCACCGTGGCCGCCACCTCCGGTCGTACCGCCGCATCCACGGGCGCCCCCCGCAGGGTTGCGCCCGTTCCACCTCCTCCGCGGTGGCGGCCACCGCGGGCTCCACCACCACCGTCGCCGCCGCCGCGACCCGCGTCTCCGCGACGACCGGCGCCGGCCGTCCCCGGCGGCCTGCGGCTGCACCGCGGCGAGGCCGGTCCGCCGGCCGGGGCCTCGAGGTCCCGGCCGGGCTTTGCAAGCCCGCGCCCGCCGCCGTGCTTGTCCCCGGGCGCGACCCCCTCGACGAGCGTCGCCGGGTGGGGATCGATGCGTCCGTCCTCAGCACCTTGGCCGGTGCAAGAGGAGGAACGGTTGGCACCGCCCTGCGCAGACACGAACGGAGGGTTAGGGCATCTAATCACCAGCAAACTAAAACCAAACGAAGGAAGACAGGCTCCTTACCTCGCGGAGGAAAAGGCCCGCTTCCTTTTCCTCGAGGCCTGCGTGGACGAGACCGGCGCGGCGGCCGCGCGCGCCGCGGCGCCTCCCCGACGGCACCGCCGCACGCACGGGCACGCCCGCCCGCGCGCGCGGGCGCGCCCGATGCCGCACCCCCGATGACGCCACCGCGCGCGGGGGCACGCTTGCCCCGCGCGCGCGCACGCCCGCCGACGCGCCCCGCGGACGACGACGCGCGCGCACGCGGACACGCTCCCCCCGCGCGCGAGCACGCTCGACGCGCGACAGGCGCGCGTCCGCCGCGCGTACCTCCGCGGCTCGCGCCGGCACCTCCGCGGCGCGTGCGCCCCCCCGATGACGAGTGCACGGCGGCGGGCGCCGGTGCGCCCGCCCTGCACGAAGCCACCCCCGACGCCGGCGCGGGTTGCGGCGACGGGGGCGCAGTCGCCACCCGTCCGAGGGGCCCTCCCCCCTCGGGACTCCTCCTCCTCGTCCTCGCTCCGAGGACGAGGGCTCCTCAATATCCGGGGAGGAGAGCCCCGGCTCCTCACGCCGCCGTAATCCGCGGACCGCCGGTCGCGGCGCGCTTGGCGGACGCCCGGCGTGCTCCCTCTTGCGCGCCGCCCGCTCCCTGTCGCTCCCGCCGCGCCGCCGGCCGAGCGCACGGGAGTCGGGGGGTAGGTGGAACGGACTTGGCGATGTTGAACTCCACCGGCCTGCGCACAAGAGCGACAATGGCGAATCGAGAGACGAAAGCAAGACCAAGAACTAAAACGAAATCGGGGAACACAACTCACCCGCGGGCCGAGGGGGGAGCATCTCGACGTCCCACGGGGTCCGGCCCTCGGGCGGCGGCGGCGTCCGGGTGTCGACGGCGCTCCGCGCCGGGTGAGTGCATACGGCCGCTCAAGGAGCGTCGGGAGCATCCGCGACCTCGCCAGGTCGACGGGGTTGGCCGCCTCCGTCATCTCGAAGATGCGGAGCGGCCTCTCCATCAGAGGCACGACCCGCCGATGGTGGAGGAAGGCGAGGACGCCCATCGTGGTCACCCCGTGCTTCCTCAGCCGCTGCAGTGCGCCCAGCACCGACTCCTGCCGCGCCCGGTGCTGGGGCGTGGACACCCCGTAGCCCCAGGAGCTAGGCCTCTCCTTGAACACCGGCGGTGTAGGGGGGAAGGCCGGGCTCGGCGTTGCGCAGATAAAACCATCCCCGCTCCCAGCCGGCGTTGTTCGTCGTCATGGTGCGGGGGATGTAGACGTTCTTGAATTGCCCCCGCGGGCAAGCGACATCCCGCCGCGCGCGCACCGCGCGCGGGTCCTTGGCTCCGTCGTAGGCTGCGTGAAGAGCTCCCCGCGGAAGAGGTGTACCCGAGCTCCCAGTAACTCGGGATCCCTAGGTACCCCTCGCGGACGCCCACGAATGTGGCCGCGCCGCGAGATTGCGTTGGGGGCGAAGTTATGCAACTCCACCCCGTAGTAGTGGCACATTGCCCGCATGAATGTGCTCGCCGGCACGTTGAAGCCACGCTCGTGGTAGCGGAGGAAGCTCACCACGTAGCCCTCCCGGCGGGTTGGGCTCGCGGTCCGCGGCGGCGGCACGATCCATTCCGCCGGGCGCCCATCTTCGTTGGCCGCCAACAGGGCGGCGGCGACCAGCTCGCCCAAGGCGAGCTGGGTCACCGTGGACCTCTCCCAGGCGTACGGCTCCAAGATCCTAAGGGGAGGCTGAGGCGGCGCCATGGAGAGGACGAAGGCGAACGAGGGCGGAGGACAAGGAGCGAGGGAAAAGGCGCTAGCGAGCGAGCACGCACGACGGCGAAAAGCAAGACGAAGGCGAAGGGGCGGGGACCGGAAACGGTGAGAAACCAAGGTAAAAAAAAACCGCCGTCCCTTCCTCCCCGCGGTTTATAGGCGACGGGCGAGTTCTCGGAGCGGACGCCCCGCCGCCGCATTAACCGGCGAGGAATCTTTCCATCACGTCGACGGGTGGGCCCCACCACGACCGCGGCGGCTCTAACACCGCGAGCGGGTAATCATTACGGCGAAGACCGGCCGCGACCGAGGCAAAACCGTCACGTCCGCTCGCCGCGCCGCCCACTACGCGCGCGCGCGCGGCCGCGGCGCCTAAAAGGGCGCGCCCGCGCTGCAAAACCGCGGCCACGACCGCAAAGCAATTAAATGCCCGGGCCCCTTGCCAAGCAAGGAGAGCCCTCGAGCGAGGCGAATCCTCGGCTCGAGACAGAGGCGACCCTCGATGGGATGACAGCGTGAGAAGGTCGCCGGGACCTGCTCGGTGTAGAGCGAGCGCCCGCCGCGGCACCCATGCCACGTGAGACCCTCGAGCGGCATGACCCTCGGATCGAAACAGAGGCAACCCTCGATGGGATATCAGCGTGAGAAGGTCGCCGGGACTGCTCGGTGTAGAACAGCAACCGCGGGCACCCATGCCACGTGAAGCCCTCGAGCGGCATGACCCTCCGGCTCGAGACAATGTCAACCCTCTGAAAGAAGGCACGCGCGTAAGAGGATCGCCCAGGTCACGCTTGAAATAGAGCGACACCGAAAGCACTCATGCCGCACCATGCCACCATCCAGCACCTCGAGGGTCGGCACGCCCAGACCCCTCGACGGCCGCAAACGCGAAAAGACGGGGCTGTCCATGCACGGCCCCGCACGGCCTTACTAATCAGAGGTTCGAAGCCTGACCCTCGACAGGTTTAAACAGGCGCCCCAGATCACAGAGTTAGGGACGACGAGGGCACGCGCATTCGAGCCGTTCCTCGAGCCCGTTGGCTCGAGGGTGCCCCACATGTCGTGTTCGAGAGCCAGCGAGGGCAGCTAGCCGGGGGGATCCCACCGAGGGAGAGCTTCCGCGCCCTCGGTCCCTAGCGAACGGGACCGAGCCCCACCTAGCAAACCCACGCAAGCGCTTCCATGGACGTGTCTCGGACCGCGCGGCCTACCCTTATCGAACGGGGCATGGACGTCCACTTGAACCACCCGCTAGCGCTCGACGAGGAATCCGCGATTCGCGACCCGCTCGATGGGAGTCGTGGAGACCTCACCCTCCGTCCCGCGGAGGGACGGCGAGGGCGCGTTAAAAAACAAGTCGTCAGGCTCGACCCGATCGCCTCGAACGGGCCAAGGCTCGGGGGCTTGACGCACGCCTACACCTCCTTGAAATTGCACCCGCCGAGACAAGGTGACGGGGGAGCGTGCACCCCCCGAAGCCGGGCTGAAACACCGCCGATGCCGGTTGGCATATGTGCCACGCCTTTCTGACCAGAGTTCTCACGGTTAACCCCTGCAGGAGAACCCACACTCCCCGCGGGGCTTCGGGGCTAGACCCGCGGGTCCGCTGACGCGGCCCCACGGAAAGCGTTCGCAAACAAGGAGGGAAGAACGTCCTATCAGTAGGTTCCAGCATCTGCGGGAGCCTCAATGGCAAACCCGCAGATGCTCGGGGGCTACTGTCGGGGACAGCCCGAGGGTCCCCCTTAAACAACGGGGGAACCCTCACTTAAATCCCTGCATCGAAACACGCTAAGCCTAACCATGCAGGAAACTAACCATGCAGGACTTAGCCAATGCGGCAGAACTCCGGAGGCCCACCAAGACGGCCCGCTGAGATGACCCCTCGAGCAGGCTCCGCCTCGCTCGAGGACGCGCTCCCCCTCGGGCGGGCTCCGCCCCGTTCGAGGGGCAGCCCTTTCCCTCGAGCGGTCCCGCCCCGCTCGAGGGATCCCCCCCCCCTCGAGCGAGGTCTCGACTCGCTCGAGGGTTCGCTCCCGCCCTCGGGCCGGGGCCCGCCACGCTCACGGCGCGCGCGCACGCGTGCGCCGGCCCCGTACTTGGGCATTTAACGCCCGACGCCGCGGGCCGGCGCCATCATGCGCCCCGGGCTCACGCCCGGTGCCGCCGCACCAACTCCCCGAGGGGAGGAGCCCATCCCCGCCACGCGTGGGATGGACCGTGCGGTACGGCCGGTGTCGGTCCCGTGACACCGCGCGCCCACCATCGTACGGCTAACGCGCCCGACCCTCGAAAGAGGGTCGGGGCGCACCCTCGATTCACTTTCACGTGACTGCGGAGTTAGGTGAGGGACGCTAGGCCGGTGGATGGCCATCCCGGCCACCGACGCGCGCGGCCGCCGTACCCACGCGTGCGGCCGCACGCCCGACGCCGTAGGCGCACGCCCGAACACCGCAAGAACCACCCGGCCGGCCGCGGAGCGCATTGGGAAGGAACGCCGTTCGCCCGCGCCGTTCCCCGTACCGGCCATCATCGGCACCTCCCTCGAAGCCTATCGAGAGGACGCCATCGCCATCTCGCCGCCTTCCTACCCTCGAATCGCCACCTTGTTCGGGTACGGGGTAGGCCATCATGGCCGGATCGCAGCGAAGATCGTCCGGACGGCCGCCCACTCTACACCGTAGCGCGACGTGCTCCCTCACGTAGCTAGGTAGCGCGGCGTGCATGTAACCCGTCGCCCCCTTGGCCTATAAAAGGGGGAGGCGAGCCCCCAGCCGCGGGGAGAACGAGTTCAGAGGAACGAGTTCAGAGGAACACAAGACACCGTGCACTCACTCTCTTATTCTCCCACAACATCTTCAGCCACTCTCCTAGGGACTTGGAAGCCACGCTTCCTCTCCCGCCTTGCTTGTACTTGCCCCACTACAAGCACCCCCGGTGCCGAGCAATATAGTGCCACGAGCACGCCCTCTGTCGGACGTACGGCCCCCTCGGCCGGAACCAGGATAAAACCTTGTGTCATTTGTTGCTTGGCATCGACCATTGAGGGATAGGCCTAGGCGTTATCTACTGGTTAGTGTCGGGACCATATTCCGCACCGACACGCGGTGCTCCACCGCAGCAAGGTGCTTCGCCGGCGTGTCTCCACGGGCGTTCACCTTATCGGCCAGCTGCTCCACCAACATCTTGAGCTGGTTGAGCTCAGCATCACGGGCTGCAAAGTGCAAGAAAGAAGGAGATCAGCATCAAAGGCCGGATTGGATCAAAGAGCGGCGTCGGGGCCGTACCGTCAATGGTCTCCAGCAGCTGCTTGCGCTGGTCTTCCCATTCCAGCTCGGCTATGCCGGCCTTCTTGGAAACCTCCTCCAGCTCGCGCTGGGTCACCTCCAGTTCCCCTTTGAAGCGGAGAGCGTTGAGTTCCCCGTAAGGCACGGGGGAGTGGCCGTCAGACTCTGAGGAGTCGTCGGGCAGGGGCTGACCGGCCGGCGCAGGAGATGGATTCCATTGAATCAACCTGAAAAGGGGATAATCGTCAAAGACGAAAGAAGATCAAATACGAATCAGAGAAGAGAAATTGACGATCATTGCCTCCGGCGCGCATTGGCGCTACTCCCCTCCGCCTCATCAGAGGCGTAGCGTCGATTGAGGCGACGCACCATGTTGCTCTGGGATGTGCACTGATTGGAAAGAAGAAGAAGAATTGAGGTTGGCAAAGATTCGAGAGCTAAAGGCTTGGTGGAGAGCTAGGGGCACCTACGGTTTCATTTATAGGCCTGGCAAAACAGATCGTGGCCTCAAGTCGTGGCTCTGGATCGTGGCGCATATCCCAAGAAAATCGGAAGGTGGAAAGGTTTCCTTGACCAGTCCGCCAATGGGTCGTTTGGAGTTCTAGGCTGAGTCGTATTCGGTTGACTGGCTCGGCTAAGGAGAGTCAAAGTGCCATTCGGGTATTGGCATTTCTTTGTCGAATGGGTCATTCAGCATCACATTTAAGAATGCGCAGAAGAAAAAAGGAAATGAAATTGCAGAGAATAAATATTACAAGAGCGACCAATTCGGTTATACATCAATTGAAGCATCTAAATGTTCAAGTATTTCGCAATTACACTACGGATATTCGATGTTGCTTGGCGAAAATTGTCCAACCGCTCCTGATAATCTTTCTGGGCACCAGACAAGGTGGTAAGTTCTGCATCGCATTGTTTCACCTTGGCTATAGCCGATTTTGCTTCCTCTTGGGTCTTCTCTATCAATCCAGGGAGCTCGGCTATTTTCTTGTTATCGGCCTCTATCTCAGCTGACAGGCTTCTCAGTTCTGCCTCCAAAGCGGTTTTCCTGGCAATTTTTAAATCACAAGAAGCTTGCAGATTGGCCAATGTATCTTTATGGCTCTCGGTCTGAGATTGTGCCCCTTTCATGGCTTGTTCAGCACTGGCTCTCCTCTTTTCAACAGCCGGGCGGGAGCGCACCTTCCTCAGAGCTTGCCTTATGGGCACGTAGTGAATTTCCAGGCCACAGATAGATGCAAGAGAAGCACTGATGTCCTCAGGGAGTTCTTGGCTAATAGGCTCGAGCATTTCTTCGAAGTGATCGAGATCCTTGAACTGATCTCCAGGCACTGAGTAATGCGAAGGGTATCCTAGTTCTGGGTCCTGGCACTCTTATCCGCAAGAATCCTCTGGTACCAATTTTTCCAGCCTGCGATTGGAGGCAAGGGCCAGTTCTTGAAAGCATCCTGCCACTGAGTAGGTGGGGACAGAGCCGCTTTGAAAGGGATCCTTCGAGATTCGGCCGCGATGAAATCTCGAGGATCGCAGTTTCCCACGGGACCAAGGTAGTAGGATCTTGAATTGGCCTCGGTGCGAATCAAAAGCTCGGTGGAAGGTTCCGAAGGAAAGCGGAAACGAAATCTCAGGTAAAATTGAAAACCTAAATGCCGAATGAAGCTTACGGGAGGAGAATTTACCCGAGCAGCTTGGTTTTGAGCCGCCATTGGGGGATTTGAGCTCAGAACAAGAGGATCTAGGGTTTGGATCTAGACGAGGATTCCGGCGAATTGCGAAGAGAGAAGAACAGGTGTTGACAGATTCGATTTGAAAATGTTTGTGGCTGGAGTCAATTCCGGAACAAAATCACTTCTATCCCGCAATTGAAGGGGCATGTGTTAACACCAAAATTTGGTAAGGAGTCTGACTTATGGGTCCGGCTCAATGAGGAGTCCGTCCGGTGGAAGGAAGGTTTTTCTCAGATGTATTCGGCAGAAAGATCTGCGGTCGGCTATCTGTTTCCATTCGGCAAGGGAACAGTTGAGCTGATTTTGCGGGTTTGGATGGTGACGTGGCTCAAGCAGGAAGGACGAATGGATGGATAAGTGATCAAGCTTAGAGATAAGTTAGGCAACAAATCCATTCGAGGTTGTGCTTGGCAGGGTATAAATATGAGCCCTGAATGTATGTAACAGACAATCATTCTTCAATACAAACTGGCCTTACGCCAAACCCTAGAGTCCATTTGTCGTGTCGTCGAGTTCTTCGAGAGGGTTCATCGATCCGTCGACCTCCGTGAGTACGGCAACCTTGTATCATATCTAGTATCATGCGGTGGATTTAGATCGATGCAAGTAGTCTTGATACCATGCTTCGTGTCATGCGGTAGATTCAAGCTTGGTTCAAGAGGGTTTCTTGTTAGGTCATGAGCCATGCGGTAGGCTAAGATCTAGCTTGAGGCTAGTTATCGGCTCTATTGGATTTTGGCAAGATCCAATAGATTCATCAAGTTATCCTGTGTTGCTTTGAGTTTTTGCTTTACGTTTAAATTCATGTAACACCTCTCTGCCCAATCTAGATGGGTTGGATCGGCTTTTTACCTTTTGGTGATCCTTATGCGAGTCAAGTTCGTGCTTTGGGTTATTTCAACACGTGGATCACGTGCTCTTCGGATAGCTGAAACCGAATCGATCTAGGTTGCTACGTGTTGCGGGTTCAAACTTGCCAACGTTTGTATAAATCTTGAAAGAACTGAGTATCACGCGGTAGATGCAGGTTTTTGGGTTTCTTTGGAGCTAGTCATCCGGTGGATTAGATTTCAATTCAATCTGATAGATTTATTTCACTTGGTAATGTTCGTTCCTTCTTCATGGACCCTGAATCGGCTGTTCAGCCGTATTCGGTTATGTTTCTCACGAGTAGAACACGTGCGTAATTCATGCTTTAAATAATGTATGCTTTTAGCTTTCCATATTTAGATTGTATCATGCGGTGGATAGATCTATTTGTGGAAAGTGGTGCGATCCCCATGCAAGTTGTATCATGCGGTGGATAGATTTGTTTGGCATCGTACCTGACGGATTTTAAAGCACCTAGACATGCGGTAGACTAGTGCTTTGGATCTATGCATGCTTGTTCATTACATGTTTATGTTCGTGCTTTACTTCATTTATTCATTTAATGTTGATCATCATGGGGATCGGTCGCGATCTTACGCACGTGCATCTTTGCCCAAACAAAGACCGATCGCCGTCGTGCTTACGTCATCCATTCGGCTATGTTACCTTTTTTCTTCTTTAAGCTCCCGAATGGTGTCAGTTTGCTGGCAGATAGCTTTCTATAGCTATATGTCGTCTTACCTGGCTTCGTGGCCGTAAATATGGAACTGTCTGGTACCACCCGGCAAGTTCCAAGCTTTGGTGTCTAATTACTTTCTCTTTTGTTAATTTTCAGGGAAAATTGACTGGCACGTCTCGTGATTCTTTGCGCGTGTGAAGCCAGCTTGTTCGGCTTGCTGTGCGTTTGGCGCTAGGTGCACATTTTGCGTCAACAACTTGTTGTCGGTTTCACAACTTTGTGATAAAGGCTATAATTGTCTATTTACTCATGAGGGTGTGACCATCTCTAGATAGGAGGATTCCTCTATTGTCTTTGCGGGTCATCTACGGGGAAAGCTTTACTATGTGGATTTCACAAAAGTGAAGTGTTGATGGATAAAAGACGTATCCACCTACGATCTGCAAGTGTACGGACCTACACCTTTTTCACCATGGGATTCCCTAGTTTTTGTCAATCCGCGGAGCAAGGGGGTTACAAGTGTTTGATCTACCTCTACTCACTAACTACCTAAACCCTATCTATGATTAAACTAGAAAATGACTACACTACACTAGAGAGAACGATTAAGCTATAAAGATAGGAGACACTCGCCCATGGGTCTACGATACTCGAACATGCAACTGTTTAAAGCTTGAAAACCAATCTAATCTATCCGGGGTTGTGACCACGGTTTCGCTCTTTCCCTCCCCCCGTACTGTCGCTACGCGAAGGTATTCGTGACTAGACCAATGATGGGCACGGCGTGTTGAATGGATCCAAGGGAACATTGGGGCCCTTACTCCCTTTACGGCATGGTAGCTAAGCTTAATCATGAAAGCATATTCAACACAAGATGATAGATAGACATTCCAACGAAGTAGCGATTACATCTCAAGATCGATAATAACCCATGGAAAAATGAGAAGATTACCCCATCAAGGTGCCAGACATGGCACCGTTGATCATGGTGACACTTCCGACGGTGTCTTCCTTCTTCTCCACTTGTGGGTGCTTCCTTCGAGATGGGCGATCCTCCTCCGGAGATCTCCCTCCTCTCTCTCTAGCTTGTGGATGGCCTCTCGATGCGAATGGCTCTCTCTTTCGCGAATGGCGGCGTCTCCAGGGACTTAGGGTTGAAGATCCTTCGGGTGCAAAACGGGGGGCCGAACCGACCCCGGAACTGGGCCAGGCCGGCCAGCTTGGGTCAACCGGCCTAGGCCCATCCCGGCCCGGTTCGGTCACCCCTTCGCTCCCATGGGTCCTCGTGTGATTATGCACTTTGCCCCCTCCACTTGCACCATTTTAACAATGTCATCCTTGCGTCCAAGATGGAGGTTCCCCGTGCATGAAGTCCGGTCTTTTATGCTTCAATCCTCGGGGATGTTCCCGTGTAACACTTCGGTTCTTGCCACCATTGGAAGTGATTTCATCAAGCTCATGAACACGAACAAGACTCTGTAATTGCTTCTTTGAACTTGTTGTGAATCCGTCCTTTATGTCCATGTTTTCCTACATAAACACAACACTTCCAAATGCATGCACAAAGATGAACTTGTTATATGATTAGTGTGCCTAGTGGCGGGTTAGTTCCATAAACAAATCCAAACAAAAGTGTAATGAACATGTTTGGTGTACCAAAATACACCGTCAACATCTCCCCACTCTTAGCTCTTGCTCGTCCTCAAGCAAGTACTCGTAAAAGAACTTTGTTCAAGGCGTTCTAATCATGCTCCGCTAGTTCTTTCTTCACAAGTTAGTCAATTTTTTATCTTTAACACATAAACATAAAGTAATGGTCATCATACATAAACATGGGCGTTTAGAATCTTTACCACGTCAAGATTTACCCCACAACTCAAACTCTTCACTCAAGTCCTTCAATCTCAGCCATGCTTACTTATTTGCTTCCGTTAGAGGGTTTTTATGATTTTCAAAAATAAAATTCCTGCAACAAGTGTTAGACAAAAACCTTTCTCCAAGCCCTCTCATGTCACTCATATAAGGTGGCTATCCTACACAATTTTTATAAAACTCTCACCTCCCATAAGTCTTCATATAACATGTAGAGTGGAGCTATAGGTATGGCTAGCACAACCAACACAATTATTGTAAAGCTAAAAATTCCTCTAATGGTTGTTTACCTTTCAAAGCCAATGATCATGAGAATAAACCATGTGGGGATATCAAGGATGAGAAGATATAGAATGGTGGACATGTGCAAGGGCAAAAGAAAATATGACTACGAGGCACCGATGACGTCCTCGTTGTCGGATTGCACATGGTTGGAAAAAGAGTGAAAGTTTCGTCTCTCAACAACGTGACATCCTTCCTTGCACTTTATTTTTCTTTCACTTGATTCATCCCTCTCATATCTTTCTTGCCACTCCTCTTCTCTTTTTTTCTTCTTTTTCTTTTTTCAATCACTCTCTTTCATTCTCTCATACACATATTTTTCTCTTCACTTTTCCCTCTCTTGACATCTTCATCTCTCTTTTCAAAGCTCTCAACTCCTCTCTTTCTTGCATATACAATCTAAATTTTAAAATAAAACCATGCTAGAGACAAGACGAAACTTCAAAAATAGGTTGTGTTCAAGGAATATGATGTACAAAAGAGATATAATGGGTTGGGTATGGAATTCGTACGGGACTTTCGATGTGAAAGTCACGTTACCGAATGCATGACGAGGCTAGCAATAAAAGATAAGCACAAGGACATGATCATTGCTTGAAATTAAAACTTCCAAGAGAGAAGGATCCTAGCCCAACTCATTGTGCTAATCGTATTTATGGTGGAGCAAAATTTAATTAGGCTTTGTATAGGATTTTTTTCTTACTCTCAACTTGAAAAAAGAGAATTTGCTAACCTTTATTACAAGGGTTTTCTAATAATTTAATAATTGAATTCCTCCAATTTTTAGCATCGAACATAGCACAACCAAAATATAAAGCTCTAGATCGAAGCATGGTACGGGTACTTTTAGAGGTAGCAACTCCACTAAGCACCACGGTAAACGTTTCAAACCAAACACTTATGTTCATATATCAAAAATTAAAGATGAACAACGAGTAAAGCAAGAAAAAGCATCGCAAGAGACAAAAATTTAAATGACTCTTTTTATTTGATTTTCTTTGACGCAAACACTAAATTAAGAAACTTCAAACTTGCAAAAATTTAAAAGCGCACTCAAACTCAAACTTAAGACTCTAAAGACTCCCACACTCTCGCGAAAACTAAACCGAACCAAAACTAAACTTGAAGCTAAAGGCTAGCTAGCTAGCTCTCCCCCACGCTAAAATCATATGATGTCCTCGTCGTATCTTACAAAAAAACCTACGGGGGAAAACTAAACCTAATGGTACTTCCCGCAACTATTGCACCACTTGCCCTTCATGTTTCCCACCATGCCGAATAACTTGCGCACGTTGCGATTCAGGAACTTGTAGTCATCTTCGACCACGCGTTCCAAATCCACCATGCACTACCTCATTGCCCCCATGGCCTGGAAACACTCGTCGACCGATGCGTAGAGCTCCGAGATGGAGTGACGGCAAGCCGCACAACACATCAGATGCATCCCAAAAGGGTCATCATCGCCAGGGTCTCCGCCGTCGTCGCCATCATCGTCGCCGTTGTCTTTGTTGCCGCCACCGTTGGGGCCTTCGGGAGTCTTCTCTTTGGGCACCTCTTCCCAATAGTACAAGTCATTGTCTTCCCTTCCAGCGGCCGCCCACGAGCTCGGGCTACGATCGTCAGAATAGTCACTTCCCCCATAGTCCTTAGGCTCGGGCGACACCTCCTTGTAATCCTTCCTCTTCATGCCTCGGATGCGCGTGGACCTTCGAACGGGAGTAGGGACCTTCTCCTCCTTGACGGGGTTGCGAGCTGTGATTGCTCCGGTCGGGACACGCCCTCCGCAACGGATGCAGGCAGTCCTCTTGATCTCCACGGGTAGCTTGAGCTCGCATCACTTCGCCTCCTCCATCAATGGCTCCTTGGCGCCTTGCTTCAACTATACGCTCTTTGGAGACATCATGGCTGCTGTGTGGGTGCAAGAGAATGCGAGATGGGATGGATTCCCGAGCTCCCAATTCGGCCAATTAAATAGCCCGAAAAGGAATGCTCTAGAAATTGCATTTTCCTTTTTCAAACTTCCCTTAAAATTTTCTGACCAAAGAAGGAAGTTGAAAAGGCACGTTCCAGGGAAAAACCGGGGCGAACTGCCGCCGGGCCCCCCTGGGCCGATCAGACCGGGCCGGTCCGGTCCCGTTTTCCGTGTACCCCCTTTATTTCGTATTTCTAGCCCATGAGAAAAAGTTGGCCCAATAAAACTTCGCGAGAAACTCCAGAAAAATAAAATAAAAACTACTTACAAAAATCCACACCTTGTTTTACGTCCTAGGCTAGACGTTCGAGATCTTCTTCCATGGTGAAGACATCAATATGGTGAAGGGGCACAACGTCGAGTTCATAGTAAACCTTAAGCTGTTGACCATTCACCATGAATTGATCACCTTTCACATCCATGATGGTTACCACTTCGTTGGAGAGCACCGAATTAACAATGTAAGATCCGTCCCACTTGCTTTGCAATTTCCCCTTTCCGAAGGTTTTAAACCTCGAATTGTAGAGGAGGACCTTATCTCCTTCTTTAAATTCTTTCTTCTTCAACCTTTTGTCATACCACCCTTTAATCCTCTCTTTGTAAATGCTTGCATTTTCGTATGCTATCAACCTCATCTCCTGTAGCTCGCTTATTCGAATTCTTCGCTTCACCACCGTGACATTAAGACCGAGATTCATCTCTTTGATCGCCTAATAAGCTTTATGTTCCAACTCAACTGGAAGGTTGCAAGCTTTTCCATAGAAGAATTGATAAGGGGTCATACCTATCGGTGTCTTGAACGCCGCTCGATACGCCCACAAAGCTCCGTCTAATTTCTTTGACCAATCTTTGCCTCCCTTCTCTATGGTTTTGTTGAGGATGCTCTTTAATTGTCTATTCGATGTTTCCGCTTGTCCATTGGTTTGTGGGTGATAGGCCGTAGAGACCCTATGTTCAATTCCCAACTTGGACAAGCACTTTTTGAAATTCTTCCCAGTGAAGTGAGTTCCTCCATCGCTTATCAAGATTCTTGGTGTACCGAAATGAAAAAAAATCATTCTCTTGATCATGGCAATGGACTCCTCCGTGGAAGCTTTACGACATGGCATGGCCTCTACCCACTTGGATACATAGTCAACCATGACTAGGATATGCTCATATCCATGTGATTTTTTGAAAGGCCCCATGAAGTCTATTCCCCACACATCGAATAAGTCGATTTGTAGATTATATCTCAAGGGCATAGAATTTCTTTGAGAAATATTCCCGGTTCTTTGGCATTCAGGGCATGACGCAATGTATCTTTTAGTATCTTCATGCATCTCTGGCCAATAGAATCCACTATACCACACTTTTGCTTGGGTCCGAAAATGGCTATAGTGTCCATCGTACTCCGCCGAATGACACTTTCTCAAGATTTCTAGTCTCTCTTCTCTTGGCACACATCTTCTCATGACTCCATCATTGCCAAGTTTGAAGAGGTAATGTGCATCCCAAAAGTATTTTCGACTTTCGAATATTATCCTCCTTTGAGAGTTTTTATCTAAATGATCAAGAGGCATCTTCCGAATTGCTCGAATGATGTCAATCATCCAAGTGTCTTTATCGAGCACTCGATAGAGGTGGTCATCTCTCATCTTGTCTTCTATGGGCTCTTTATCATCTTGTCCACGGTTCATCCTAGACAAATGATCGGCCACAACATTCTCCACCCCCTTCTTATTATGAATTTCAACATCAAACTCTTGGAGAAGAAGGATCCAATGGACCAAACATGGTTTAGCATCCTTCTTAGCCAAGAGATACTTGATGGCCGCGTGATCGGTGTAAACAATGACCTTCGAGTTCACGATGTAAGATCTAAATTTTTCAAAGGCGAATACCACCGCTAGCAACTCTTTCTCCGTAGTGGCATAATTTAATTGTGCCTCATTAAGAGTTTTACTAGCGTAGTAAACGGCGTGAACTCGGTCTTCCTTTCTTTGACCCAAAACTGCTCCTACGACATAGTCACTTGCATCACACATGATCTCAAAAGGTTGGCTCCAATCTGGAGGTTGAATAATGGGAGCACTCACCAAAGCACTTTTCAAGATCCGAAATGCTCCTAAGCACTTCTCATCGAAGTCAAAAGTCACACCCTTTTGAAGGATATGTGTTAAAGGCTTAGTGATCTTTGAGAAGTCCTTAATAAATCTTCTATAGAATCTGGCATGGCCTAGAAAGCTCATCAAGGATTTAACATCTGTCGGAGGTGGGAGTTGCTCAACCGTCTCCACTTTAGCTTTGTCCACTTCGATTCCTCTCTCGGATATAACATGTCCGAGCATTATGCCTTGCTTAACCATGAAGTGGCACTTTTCCCAATTTAGCACCAAGTCTACCTCTGCACACCTCGTAAGGACCTTATCCAAGTTTGCCAAGCAATCCATGAACGTCTTTCCATAAACGGAAAAATCATCCATGAACACCTCGACAATTTCTTCAATGAATTCCGAGAATACGGCCATCATGCAATGTTGAAAAGAGGTCGGAGCATTGCATAGACCGAAGGGCATCCTTCCATATGCAAATGTTCCATAAGGGCATGTGAACGTTGTTTTGTGTTGATCATCCTGGTGAATGGGAATTTGCATGAACCCGAGTACCCATCGAGAAAGCAAAAATAAGCGTGGTTTGCTAATCTCTCGAGCATCTCGTCGATGAACGGTAGGGGGAAGTGATCTTTCTTCGTTGCTTTGTTTAGCTTTCGATAATCGATACACATCCACCCCTCGGTCACGGTTCTTTGCGATATCAATTCATTCTTCTCATTCTTCACCACGGTTAAACCTCCTTTCTTCGGTACACAATGTACCGGGCTCACCCATTCGCTATGCGGGACCGGGTAGATGATTCCAGCATCAAGTAACTTGATGACCTCTTTCTTTACTACCTCTTGCATGGCATGAGTTAGCCTCCTTTGGTGGTCCACTACGGGCTTATATTGATCTTCCATAGGTATACGAGAAGTGCAAAAGGCTGGGCTAAGACCTTTGAGATCATTGATCGAGTATCCAATCATGTTTCTATGCTTTTTCAATAAATTCAACAACTTCTCATTTTCTTCGGGACTCAACTCGTCGCTCATGATGATTGGATAGGTCTTGTCTAGGACCAAAAATCCGTATTTTAATCCCTTGGGCAAAGGTTTAAGATCCACCTCGGGCACTTGCGGCTCCTCGGGTTTGATTTATCCTATGTCCTCAATTTTTTCTTCCTCCATGCTTCCATCTTGTGGTTCTAATCCCTTTGTTGCTTCCTCTAGTTCTTCATCTTGTTGATCATTAGCTTGATTCTCCATCGCTCTTTGCAGCGGGTCTCTAAGGGTTTCAACAAAAAAAAAGACTATATACCTCCTCTACTTCTTCGTCTTCGGAAGGAAAAGGTGAAGGGTGTTTAGAAACGTGAAGAAAATTATATGTGTACTTATTTCCATTAAGGTTCATTGTTACTTTGCCTTTTCCGGCATCCAACACGGCATTAACCAACTTAAGAAAGGGCCTACCTAGAATTATGTGATCATGATTACTATGGTACGCATCAATAACAAAGAAATCGGTTGGTATACATTTTCCAGAGATGTTTACGTTCATGTTGCAAGCAATACCTAGAGGTCTAATAGTTCTACCATCTCCCATGATTAATTTTGTTGATGTTGGGGCTAAGTCTAGGTTGTGGTCTTTGTTGTATGGACCTCCCTGGGCCCACTACCTCGGTGGGTACCAGGACCGACTACTCGGTGGGCCCCTGGGACTACCCGACTTGTGCCGCACGGTACCTGTTGGCGTGAGGCGCAAGGACTACGGTGGAGAAGTACTCGGATAGGAAGCTACGCATACCATGTACTGTGTAGAGGACTCCTAGACGTACACGACTAGTACTCTCTCCCTGAACCGACTTGTAACCCTGCCTCCCGGACTATATAAGGCGAGGCAGGGACCCTCCCCTCTCATACACATCAAATTACGCATCATCTTGTAATCACATCCAATCAATCCAGAGCTACGCAGCATATAGGACGTAGGGTATTACGCACCTCGCGGCTCGAACCTGTCTAAATTGTGTGCCACGTGTCTCTTCCTTCGAGTTACCGATCTCGGCGAGGCCACATTCATCTACTTCGGGTACTCCCCTTAGTAGGTTGTCGGTCTAAAACACTGACAGCTGGCGCGCCAGGTAGGGGATCTCGCCGAAGATCATATGGCGAACTCGACGGCTTCCATCTTCATCAAGACAACCGCCGCCTTCAACCGCGGCGACACCTTCGTCTTCGGCTCCAGGGTCTGCACTGCTGACGGCGCCAGATCTTTCCAACGCCGCCTCACCATGTCGCCCAACCCGGAGACTGGGCTCGTGACGCTTCCCGAAGTAGTCACGGGCAATCTCGCCGAAAAATTCAGCGAAATTTCGCTCTACAACCAACACGCCGACTTCGAGCTCGGATCCGACTCCAACTCGAACTCGACGTCCCCGTGGGCTATCGTATGCGAGTCGGCTACCAAGCCATCGCGTGCGGCCTCGCCACTTCGTGAGCGCTTCGCACGTGGCCCTCGCAATGCCAGCAGGGCCCACTCGAAGGCTCACACCACGCGCCGAGCCGGCAAGGAGATCGTACCCGAGTATGACTCGGACTCCAACACCGTCCCCGGCTACAACTCGGACTCCAATCCTCTCTCCGGCTTCTACTCGGATTCCTCCTACGAGTTCGACTTCAGGTCGGACCCTGATGAGCCCGAGTCCGAGAACAACACCACAAAGCAACCCATGTCAGGACCTGTTGGGCATACACCCCGGGTACACATGTAAGGAAGGAAGAATAGTAGAAGACGGACTCCTGGTAGAATTCCCCTGTACTCCTACTAGGACTCGCTCTGTGTACTCCTACTAGGACTCCTGCCTTGTAACCGACTAGGAACCCGCCCCCTGGACTATATAAAGGAGGGCCGGGTACCTAGCCGCACACCCCAATCCCTCCGGGGACAACCCAACACCAAGCGCAGGGCGCCATACTTGATCCCCCAAACAGGACGTAGGGTTCGCCACCTTGGCGGCCCAAACCTGTATAAATCTTGTGTCCCGTGTCCTCGCGCGTACCTTCGAGTTCTCGGTCTCCCGATCACGATCCCAACCGCACAATCTACTACCTCGGGTACCCCCTTGGTAGGTTTGCCGATCTAAAACACCGACAGCTGGCGCGCCAGGTAGGGGTGATCATCACCACCGGGCGAATTCGAAGGACCCTCGTCAACAAGATCAATCCACTCGTCGACTCGCCGAGATCCATTGAAGCAAGTCGCCTTGCTCTTGTCAAAGCGGAATCAATCTTCCTACGCCGCGCTTCCGGTTGCTTCGGCACGTCGCGCGGCTCGTCACGCGGCTCGCCACGCCGCTCGTCGACTACTCTGCCTCGCCCAGGCTCGTCGTCGACTATTTCGTCTTTGCCGCGCGTCCGGGTGCCTCGGCACGTCGCGCGGCTCGTCACACGGCGCGCCGCGCGCGCTCGTCGACTACTCCGCCTCGCGCTAGCTCGTCGTCGACTACTTCGTCTCCGCGCGCGCGTTCGGGTGCCTCGGCACGTCGCGCGGCTCGCCACGCGGCGCGCCGCGCGCTCGTCGTCGACTACTCCGTCTCCCCCGAGCGTCCCGGTGCCTCGGCACGTCGCGCGGCTCGTCACGCGGCTCGCCGCGCCGCTCGTCGACTACTCCGCCTCGCCCGGGCTCGTCGTCGACTACTTCGTCTTCGCGCGCGCGTCGGGGTGCCTCGGCACGTCGCGCGGCTCGTCACGCGTCTTGTCACGTGGCTCGTCACGCGGCTTGTCGCGCCGCTCGTCGTCGACTACTTATCGTCGACTACTTCGCCTTCGTCGCGCGTCCGGGTGCTTCGGCACGTCACGCGGCTCGCCACGCGGCTTGTCGCGCCGCTCGTCGTTGACTACTTCGCCTCACGTAGGCTCATCGTCGACTACTCCGCCTACGCTGCGCGTCCGGGTGCCTCGGCACATCGCGCAACCCGTCACACGGCTCATCATCGACTACTCCGTGCGCCGTGACTTCGTCTTGCGGCCACACTGGCTTTACTTCAGCCACATCGTACGTGGTGACTACTTGTCTCGCGGCAACACTGTCTCTACTTCGAGTACGCCGCGCGCCGCCACGACGTCATCTTCCCCGGTCGCATCGCGTCGACCATTCATCTCGACTAGTTTTCCAAACTAGTCGAGAACGGCAGTCACGCCCCCAACAACTAGTCGGAATCAACTCTGACTAGTCAACTTTAACAACAACCGTCGCGGCTCCATCGCCGATCGCCACAGCTTCATCATCGGCCCGCTCAGCAAAGAACGGCTAAGTCATTTATCTAAATGATTACTGTTCTCTTGGCTTGTTCTCCTCATCATGTAGGACTACTTGCCGACTACTCATTTGTGTATGCTTCTCGGCGGGTTTTCACGGGAGCTACACTCGCCGACTACTCTTGGGGTATATCAATCAAGTCACCACGAGCCTACTTCATCAACTCGGGGGCTATCCCTAGGAGGCAGTTTCTAAAGTCCGCTACGCGCGGCAATCTAAAGTCGACTTCTAAAGTCGCATTCTAAAGTCCGCTCCGTGCGGCAACTTAAAGTCGACTCGGCCGCATCTTCGCCGCTTCGATGGCATACTACGTGTGTAAGCTTCGATGGAACCTAGCTGTAAGCGGCCCTCGGGTCCTGGCGACGATGGAACCTAGCTGCACGTGGTCTTCATGCTCTGTACCATGGGTCCAAGTACCCTAAGTACTCGCGCTCCGTACCTTGGGTCTGAAATCCATGGCCCAGGTATGCAAGTCGACTCCGGTCGCATCTTCAAGTCCACTACGGTGGCAACCATACCTTGGGTCTGAAATCCATGGCTCAGGTACTCAAGCCCACTCTGGCGGCAATCGTACCTTGGGTCTGAAATCCATGGCTCAGGTACTCAAGCCCACTCCGGTGGCACAAGTCGACGCTAACGGTCGCACCCAAGCCCACTCCGGTGGCACAAGTCGACGCTAACGGTCGCATCCAAGCCCACTCCGGTGGCACAAGCCCGCTCCGGTGGCAACTGTACCTTGGGTCTGAAATCCATGGCTCAGGTACTTAAGCCCACTCTGGTGGCACAAGCCGACTTCGGTCGCAATCTTAAGTCCGCTCCGGCGGCAAAACTACTCGTTTTTTCTAATTTTTTATTCGCTTTGACTTTCCGGAAAGTGCTTTTCGTTTTTTGCATCTTAAGTCCACCCCGCGTGGCACAAAGTCGACTTCTTCAGTCGCATCTTAAAGTCCGCTCCGCGCGGCATCCTAAAGTCGACTTCTACAGTTGCATATCAAAGTCCGCTCCACGCGGCAACTAAAGTCGACTATTGTAGTCGCATCTCAAAGTCCGCTCCGCGCGGCATCCTAAAGTCGATTTCTAAAGTCGCATATCAAAGTCTGCTCCGCGCGGCAACTAAAGTCGACTTCTGTTTTCAAGTCGCATCTCAAAGTCCGCTCCGCGTGGCACAAAGTCGACCTCGGATTTTAAGTCGCATCTCAAAGTCCGCTCCGCGCGGCACAAAGTCGACTTCGGTTTTTAAGTCGCATTTTAAAGTCCGCTCTGCCGGCATCTAAAGTCGACTTCGGTCGCATCTAAAGTCTGCTCTGACGGCACGACTACTTCTTCAGCTCCGCGGCTCGATGCCAAATTACTACTCGAGGATGACTCCAGTATACTTCGCTTGCTCTCAAGCTCGGGGGCTCCTCACCAATCACTACTCGACGTTGCTCATATGGCTCTGTTATCTCGGGGGTTACACGCTGCAAGAGTACTCAGATGATGGCTTTCGCGAACACTAAAGACCCTTGGATTGATTACCTAATCATTTCAAGGCTCGAGGGCTGCTATGCTACACCCATCATTCAAATTTTTTCAAGACTGATGAGCTGGACCACCTTCCAGCCTCGCGGCAGTTCAAGTACTATTGAAGACTTCTCCAAACAGTACTCGAGGACGCTCAAGAACTACTCGAAGAGGCTTCAAGACAACTCGAACTACTACTCTCGACTCCAACGTGCTCGGGGGCTTGTCGGGCATACACCCCAGGTACTCATGTAAGGAAGGAAGAATAGTAGAAGACGGACTCCTGGTAGAATTCCCCTGTACTCCTACTAGGACTCGCTCTGTGTACTCCTACTAGGACTCCTGCCTTGTAACCGACTAGGAACCCGCCCCCTGGACTATATAAAGGAGGGTCGGGTACCTAGCCGCACACCCCAATCCCTCCGGGGACAACCCAACACCAAGCGCAGGGCGCCATACTTGATCCCCCAAACAGGACGTAGGGTTCACCACCTTGGCGGCCCGAACCTGTATAAATCTTGTGTCCCGTGTCCTCGCGCGTACCTTCGACTTCTCGGTCTCCCGATCACGATCCCCACCGCACAATCTACTACCTCGGGTACCCCCTTGGTAGGTTTGCCGGTCTAAAACACCGACATGACCAGCTTGCGGCCTGGTTATAACATCTACACCCGCCGGGAGATTTGTCTACTGGCCAGACCGCAAGCCCGCAGACCTGACAGGAGGGAACTCACGCTGCGTCACCTACCTCGACTCACTTCCCTTCCAGGAGGGAACACCGCTTGCTCCAGTTGGGGAGCACACTCCGACAGAGGTGGCAACCAGCGACTCCAGCCTTGGCATTCCTGACCGGCAAGTCTTCATGAATACCAACGAGACGCCAGGGCCCTCAGGGATGGTCCCTGACCAATACCTTGAGGACATCTCAGCGGACGAGTTGTCCGCTAATGCGCCCGTTGACGAGACCAACGCCAATAGGAACGCCCGACGTGAACGCAACAGAAAGCGTAACGAACGGCGCCGACGTCTCCGCGAGTCCCTCCCCATCTGCAACCTCGCAGAAGCACTCGACCAAGTCGAGAGCCGAGTACACACTACCCTGAAGCGACAACAACTCCGCCGCTTCACCGATGACAGACGGGACGCCATCAAGAAGGAACTCGCCAAACTACTCACGGTTGGCTTCATCAGAGAAGTCTTCCATTTTGAGTGGCTCGCCAACCCCGTCCTCGTCCGCAAGAAGAACTCGAACGAGTGGAGGATGTGCGTCGACTACACTAACCTCAACAAGCACTGCCCCAAGGACCCCTTCGGGTTACCGCGGATTGATCAAGTAATCGACTCCACGGCAGGCTGCGACCTGCTCTGCTTCCTCGACTGCTACTCTGGGTACCACCAGATCGCGATCAAGGAAGAAGACCAGGAGAAGACCGCGTTCATCACCCCATTTGGCGCGTACTGCTACACGGCCATGTCCTTCGGGTTGAAGAACGCCGACACTACCTACCAACGAGCTATCCAGGCCTGTTTCGGGAGACAACTCAACAAGAACGTCGAAGCTTATGTGGATGACGTGGTCGTCAAGACCAGAAACTCCAACACGCTCATCGTCGATCTTGAAGAGACTTTCGCATCCCGAAGTGTTTTAGACCGGTGTTAGCACATGGAGCTTCGCATTGCCTCGGATCGTGACCTCGTCAACTGCTACAAATCTCTGCAGAAGCTGAACGAGGACTGCGAGAAGCTGCGGGCCCAGCTGAAGGAACTCGAGGAGGCTGCACTTCCCATCGCGAGGCTACTGGTGCCTCATTACCTCGCGGCCCGAACTTGTCTAAATTGTGCGCCACGTGTCTCTTCCTTTGAGTTACCGATCTCGACGAGGCCACATTCATCTACTTCGGGTACTCCCCTTAGTAGGTTGCCGGTCTTGAACTTTATCGTAAATTTTAGAAGATAGGACACTTACTTGGGCTCCGATGTCGCACAAATCTTTGCATTGAACTCTATTGATCTCGCAACTCAAGTGTGGTGTTGTATTCTCTTCTTCTTCGGATCCTATCGCGTAAACTTCGGCGAGGCGAGCATATGGCGATGCTTCGGGCTTGATCCACATGGTTCTTTTCACCTCGGTAATGTGTTCTGGATCCACTTCATCATTTCCAAAGAGCTTTTGAAAGATCTCACCAGTGGTTTCAAGGTCGTATGACTCTTCCGCTTTCTTTTCCGGTGGGAAATCCGTTTCCAACGCTCTTGCCATCCCCTTTTGGTTAGGGAACGGTCTTCTCTTGTCGAATACTTCTCCGTAATAAATTGGAACCCAATCCATGTGTTCGAACTCCCTTAATGGCTTCGCGCTTGACATACTTCTCTTGTTTGTTTCATTTGATTCGGCGAAGTCAATGCTCGGGGTAGTTCTTGACTTGATGTGCTCTTCTTCAAGCTTTTCCGGGATTGGCTCCTCTTTTGTGACTTCCGGGGTTACCTCTTTAGAAAATTCAGCACACTTCTTCATCCTTGGATTGTATTCCGGTTCTCCCGTAAGTCTTGTTTACCAATCGCTTCGCATGGCCGCCGCTTTGCTAATTTTTTGTAAAAGTTGAGCGGCTTACCTGAGTGTTTTCTCCATGAGATCCCCTCCTGCACACATTTGGACGTGTTGCATGCAACTAGGTGCAAGAGTACGTCACCGGAGAAGCCGAGTCTTGGTCCTTGTTCGATCAACTCATTAAACCTATTCCAAGCTTGGTCTATCCATTCCTCTTCTCCTTGCGTGAAAGTGATCACTTGCCTCCTTAGGTGTTGAACCCTGCTAATTGGAAAAAACTTCTTGCAAAACTTCTTTGTGAACTTGTTCCAATTGCCTTCAACTTCAAAATACCCAAACGAGTACCACGTCTTTGCTTCACCGGCAAGTGAGTAGGGGAAAAGATTCCATTTGAACCATTCATCGGGAACTCCTTCTTGACGCATCGTATTCATAGCGTCGTGAAATGCCTTATATGTCTATATGGGTTCTTCGTAGCCATCCCTTCAAACGGGGTTGCCGCCGCCATCTCGATGATCTTGGATTTGATTTCATACTTGGTCGCTTCGAGCTTCGAATCCGACTCTTGTACTCTTATGTCTTCACATCGAGGACTAGCGTAATCCCTTAGCGATTTCTCCGGTTCCTCCATAGGGTGGTTGACGAACGCCATCTAGACAACAAAATAAAAGGAAAAGAAAAACAAAACAAAGTGGTTTTTCTAGATAATATGGGTTAGATATTAGCAAATAAAATGATAAACTTAATATAAAACAAAGTTAGATGCAAACCAAGCGATGTAAACTAGCTTGCTCCCCAGCAACAGTGCCAGAAAAAGGGGCTTGTTGACGGATAAAAGATGTATCCACCTACGATCTGCAAGCGTACAGACCTACACCTTTTTCACCACTGGATTCCCTAGGTTCTTGTCAATCTGCGGAGCAAGGGGATTACAAGTGTTTGATCTACCTCTACTCACTAACTACCTAAACCCTATCTATGATTAAACTAGAAAATAACTACACTACACTAGAGAGAACGATTAAGCTATCAAAATAGGAGACACTCGCCCATGGGTCTAAGATACTCGAACATGCAACCACTTAAAGCATGGAAACCAATCTAATCTATCGGGGGTTGTGACCACAGTTTCGCCCTTTTCCTCCCCCCGTACTGCCACTACGCGGAGGTATTCGTGACTAGACCTATGATGGACACGGCGTATTGAATGGATCCAAGGGAACATTGGGGCCCTTACTCCCTTTACGGCATGGTAGCTAACCTTAATTATGAAAGCATATTCAACACAAGATGATAGATAGATATTCCAACGAAGTAGCGATTACATCTCAAGTTCGATAATAACCCATGGACAAATGAGAACATTACCCCATCAAGGTGCTAGACATGGCACCGTTGATCATGGTGATGCTTCCGACGGTGTCTTCCTTCTTCTCCACTTGTGGGTGCTTCCTTCGAGATGGGTGATCCTCCTCCGGAGATCTCCCTCCTCTCTCTCTAGCTTGTGGATGGCCTCTCGATGCGAATGGCTCTCTCTTTTGCGAATGGCGGCGCCTCCAGGGACTTAGGGTTGAAGATCCTTCGGGTGCAAGGAAAGGGGGGCCGAACCGACCCCGGAACTGGGCCAGGCCGGCCAGCTTGGGTCGACCGGCCCAGGCCCATCCCGGCCCGGTTCGGTCGCCCCTTCGCTCCCATGGGTCCTCATGTGATTGTGCACTTTGCCCACTCCACTTGCACCATTTTGACAATGTCATCCTTGCGTCCAAGATGGAGGTTCTCCGCGCATGAAGTTCGGCCTTTTACGCTTCAATCCTCGGGGATGTTTCTTTGTAACACTTCGGTCCTTGCCACCATTGGAAGTGATTTCATCAAGCTCATGAACACGAACAAGACTCCGTAATTGCTCCTTTGAACTTGTTGTGAATCCGTCCTTTATGTCCATGTTTTCCTGCATAAACACAACACTTCCAAATGCATGCACAAAGATGAACTTGTTATATGATTAGTGTGCCTAGTGGCGGGTTAGTACCATAAACAAATCCAAACCAAAGCATAATGAACATGTTTGGTGTACCAAAATACACCGTCAACATGAAGGTAGACCCTAAGGCTTGCTTAGTGGCAAAATCCGACTTGGGTTGGCTATGGCATCACCGACTAGCCCATGTTGGCATGAGGAACTTGGCCAAACTTCAAAAAGGCGAGCACATCTTAGGACTAACAAATATTGTTTTTGAAAAAGATATGTTATGTAGTGTTTGTCAAGCCGGGAAGCAAGTTGGAGCTCATCATCCCGCCAAGAACATCCTATCCTCATCAAGACAATTGAAGCTACTACACATGGATTTGTTTGGACCAATCACCTACATAAGCATCGGTGGTAACAAATATGGTTTAGTAATTGTTGATGACTTTTCCCATTTCACTTGGGTATTCTTTTTGCAAGATAAAAGTGAAGCAAAGGGAATTGTGAAGAAGTTCATTAGACTAGTTCAAAATGAGTTCGAGCTAAAGGTCAAGAATATAAGAAGTGACAACGGCTCGGAGTTTAGGAACACTCAAGTTGAAGAGTTCCTAGATGAAGAAGGCATCAAGCATGAACTTTCCGCTCCGTACACACCTCAACAAAATGACATCATTGAGAGGAAGAACCGTACATTGATTGAAGAAGCTAGGACAATGCTTGATAATACAAGACTCAGGACTCATTTTGGGCGGAAGCCATCAACACTGCATGCCATGCCGCCAACCGCCTCTACCTCCACAAGTACTTGAACAAGACTCCCTACGAAATCATCACCAGTAAGAAACCTAGTGTGCATTACTTTAGGGTCTTTGAGTGTAAGTGTTTCATACTTAACAAGAAACCCAAAGCCTCAAAGTTTGCATACAAGGTTGATGAAGGTTTTCTCATTGGTTATGGAACTAACGAACATGCCTATCGTGTTTTCAACAAAACCACTGGTTGTGTTGAGACCACGGTGGACGTGAAATTTGATGAATCCAACGGCTCTCAACGAGAGCAAGTTAGTGAAAACCTTGTAGATGATGAAGAGCCACCCAAGTGTATCAATCTTTAGAATGGGGACCGATGAAGTGATGCCTCGTGAGGTTCAAGTACAAGCTCCAGTTGACACAAGTAATCAAGATCCACCATCATCAACAAGAGTGGAACCGCCAAGTTCTCAAGTTCATCAAGAAGAAAGTCAAGTTCATGGTAACGATCATGGACGGGGCTTTGATCAAGGGGGAGAACAAGGTGGTGAAGCCCAAGAAGAAGCCCCACAAGTTGAAGATGATGATGAAGGACCAATTCAACGTCAATCTCAAGCACCACACCCAAGAGTACATCAAATGGTTCAACGGGATCATCCCGTAGACAACATACTTGGGAGCATTCAAAGAGGGGTGACAACTCACTCAAGGTTGACAAACTTTTGTGCATTCTACTCGTTTGCCTCCTCTTTGGAACCTCTTAGTGTGGAACAAGCTCTTGAGGACACGGATTAGATTATTTCCATGGAGGAAGAGTTGAACAACTTCAAGAGAAATGAAGTTTGGGAGTTGGTACCAAGACCAAAGCAAAATTTGATCGACACCAAATAGGTTTTTAGGAACAAGCAAGATGAATTTGGTGTTGTCACAAAGAACAAGGCAAGGCTTGTTGGAAAAGGATATACTCAAGTTGAAGGCTTGGACTTTGGAGAGACTTATGCACCAGTAGTAAGGATTGATTCAATTCGTATTCTTTTGGCCTATGCTACTCATCATGACTTCAAGCTTCATCAAATGGATGTCAAGAGTGCCTTATTGAATGAACCTATCCAAGAAGAAGTACATGTTGAGCAACCACCGGGCTTTGAAGATCCAAACTTCCCAAACCATGTGTACAAGCTCCATAAGGCGCTCTACAGGCTTAAGCAAGCTCCTAGAGCATGGTATGAATGCCTTAAGGAATTTCTTCTCAAGAACGGTTTTGAGATAGGCAAAGCTGATTCTACTCTCTTCATTCAAGGAAATGGAAAAGATATCTTTATTTGCCAAATTTATGTTGATGATATTATCTTTGGTTCTACTAATGATAAATTTTGTGAAGAGTTTAGTAGGATCATGACCAAGAGATTTGAGATGTCTATGATGGGTGAATTGAAGCTCTTCCTTGGGTTTCAAATCAAGCAAATGAAGGAAGGGACTTTCTTGTGTCAAACCAAGTATGTAAAGGATATGCTCAAGAGGTTTGACATGGCCGACTCCAAGCCCATCAAGATACCAATGGCACTTAATGGACACCTTGATCTCAATGAAGAAGGGAAGTCGGTCGACCAAAAGGTATTTCGCTCCATGATTGGCTCCCTCATTTACCTTTGTGCATCTAGGCCCGATATAATGCTTAGTGTGTGCATGTGTGCAAGATTTCAAGCCAATCCTAAGGAGTGTCATCTAATGACTGTTAAGAGAATCTTTAGATATTTGGTTCACACTCCTAACCTAGGCTTCTGGTATCCCAAGGGCTCCACTTTTGATTTGCTTGGCTACTCCGATTCAGACTATGCCGGTTGCAAAGTAGATCGAAAGAGAACTATCGGGACTTGCCAATTTCTTGGTAGGTCTTTGGTGTCGTGGAGCTCAAAGAAGCAAAATTCAGTTGCTTTATCCACGGTCGAAGCCGAGTATGTGGCGGTCGGTGCTTGTTATGCACAACTTTTGTGGATGAAGCAAACATTGAATGATTACGGTTGTAGTTTAGTAAGATTCCACTCTTGTGTGACAATGAGAGTGTCATCAAGCTAGCAAACAATCCAGTCCAACACTCCTGAACAAAGCACATAGACATAAGACATCACTTCTTAAGGGATCATGAGGCTAAGGGAGATATTGCTCTACGTCATGTGAGCACCGAGAGGCAACTTGCCGATATTTCACTAAGCCTCTAGACGAGCAAAGGTTTTGTGCTTTGAGGAATGAGCTAAACATCTTGGATTCTCATAACTTGGCTTGACTTGTTGCACACAAATTGTTTGATGTCTAGATAGAGAGAAAAATGCTTTATTTTCTTCTCTTTGTGTGTGTCTTACAAAACTTGATTCTTCACATAGTGTTTGGTGACTATGGCTTTGTTTGATTGGTTGTGACTGGTCACCAAACTCTATGGGTGCTCTACATGTCCATAGCCTATTTATCTTTAATCTATCTCAGCTAATTTCTCAATCTTATCCCTCGGTAGTACCGAGCCCGTGTCGGTACTACCAATAAACGCCACTGGGGTATATATACCGCCGAACCAGGGTCTTTCTAGGGTTCTATTTTTAACCGTTGGTGCCGCCCCTCTCCTTCTCTCTCTCAAATCCTTGAGGGGATGTCCAAAATCAACCGTAGAAACTTCAATCTAGCCACTCGATTAGATTCCCCATCCTCCGGAACATCCGATCCTTGCCGGGAGTTCATCGATTCACGTGGCAAAAGCTCAAGGTATTGATTCAAAATCCTCGTCGATCAATCTCTCAATGTCTTTGTCTCTAGGAGGAATGCTTTAGGGAATCATCTTTATATCCTTCCTAGAACACTTGCTCATGATCTTGTAGAGTTTTGTTGGCTGAATCTCTCGGTCCATGGATTTCTTGCACTGTTGCAGTGCTCGTTGTTAGTACCGACCCTGTGTCGGTAGTACCGACAGGCTGCTGTCACACGTGCTAAAGTCCATGAACCGAGTCGATTTTTTTCAATCCTTCACATCCGTCTTATGCAATCTTTTCAAATCCCTCAGATGGGTCGTGTCGGCAAGCAAGTTGTCCAAGAGGGCTCCGATGAGGATGATGTCCCTCTTGCTCAAAGGAAGAGGAAGGTGGGCATGGGTGCTCAACGCTCACGTGGTCGAGGCCGTCCTAACCCACCAGCTCCTTATCGCTCCACTAGCCAAGGTCACTGTGCCCGTACCAAGCAAGCACATCAACTGGATGACCACTATGATGATTATGAAGACATATCTTTGGACTCTCTTGCGGGCTTTGTCCTTAGGCCCTCTCTACCTCCTCTTCCGGCAACTCAAATGGGCATTCTCAAGATGGTGGACTACAAGAGTGGATCTCACAACGTGTACAAGGAAAGGTACACCAATCCCGCTCTTTGGCAAAAGGAGTTTGATGCGGATATTCGTTTTTGGCTCAAATTTAATGCGGATTGGTATGAGTCGGTCATCCTTAGCAAGGAACACTTGACCGTGGATATGAAGTCTATCAAGTGGGACAACTTAAGGTCACTCAACATTCTGGCAGTCAATGAAGCCATTGATATTTGTCATGCCAAGGGAGTAACTTTCATCATGGCACTTAATTATGATTGGAATGAAGAAGTCGTTGCCCAATGCTATGCAAATCTCTATGTCCGACGTGAGATGAAGACATTCCATTGGCTCTTGCAAGGCAAGCCCCTCTCCGTCTCCTATGAAAGATTTGCTCAGATTCTTGGCTTTGGTGAGGAGGATCTTGGCCGCCCTAAGCTTCATGGTGGAGAAATCCCGCTTGATAGTGAGATGGCCTTTATGTATGACTCCATGTATGGAAAGGTGGAGTTTGGTACTACTCATGGGATGAAGCCAGTCTATAGGATGTTGAACCAACTCTTTCGCTATACTCTCACTCCTAAGATTGGTGACAACTACAACATCTCCAATGTTGCCAAGGATGTACTTGTGAGGATGGCACCGGGGAAAGAGGACTTCAGTGTATTTGACTTCATTTGGGAGGAGATTATTGTGTGCTCTGTGTCCGCCAACAAAAGTTGTCAATATGCCCCTTGGATCTTTAAGATGATTTGTGAGGTGATCCGTGTTGACATTCTCACCGACAAGCCTCATTCTTGGTACAAGCCGAACAACGGAAACATTGAGCGTCTTCTCAAGTTAGGCAAGCAGGCCCCTCCTAGGGCCACCTCCTCGGGTGGACCCTCCTCCGGTGGTCCATCTACCTATGAGCCTCCTTCCTCTCTTGGACCATCGGCTTCCAGAGGCATCGTTCCCCCGGGCAAGAATAAGAGCATCTTCAACTTTCTATCTCAGGGACTCTTCGCTTGCTTTAATGTGGGGAAGCACAATGCACAAGAGATCCGTGCTCATAGGCCGCACGTCGATGATCAGCTCATCAAGTTGGAGACCCGTCAGAAGGCCTTGCTCATTCAGAATAACATCGAGCACTCTCCCATTTGCGAGCCTATGGACTTTCCTCCTCCACCGGTCTTCTACAACCCTTGGGAGATCTACGGCGACACATCCATGATGTATGGATCTCCCCCGACCAACATTGACGATGAGGACTTTGGTGGTGGTGAGACCGAGGAAGACAACTCTCCTCCGACGGCCCACTCTTCACATGGTGATGATGATTGAAGGGCCTCCTCTTTTTGGCGCTTGATGCCAAAGGGGGAGTGTGCTCGCAAAATATCCATGTGGGGGTGGTGTGTATCTCCATGTTTTATCTATCTGTCTTAGGTTGTGGACATGTATGAACTTATTTGTGTGGTGCGATGGATGGTGGTGAACCTAGAACCTTTTAAATTTGTAAGACTTATTTGTACTAGTGTGGAACCTCGTTTATCTATTTGTGATGTTTGGTGCTTGTTATTTCTCACTTTGTTGACTTTTATAGCTTGTCATATGCATCACGGATATTATATCACACTTATGCACTTGTGTATGCAAATTGAGAATGAAATTTCTTCTAAATGTGTGATAGGCATTTGAGGCCTTCATAAAAGACCAAGCACACATTTAGGGGGAGTCTCATTTTAAATTGTTGGATACACACATCTTTATTTGAAAACGAATTGTGTTGTCATCAATCACCAAAAAGGGGGAGATTGAAAGTGCATCTTGGCCCCTAATTTTTTTGGTGATAGTGACAAACACAATTTGTGGTATTTAATGGTTAATTAAGATGTGTGCAGGATTTAAGTAAATGAAAATCATGGTTGTGACCAAAGGAAGGCCCCCAACTCCAAGTCGGTGTTTTCATCTCCAATCAAGGCTTAATTCTATTTTGATTTTGAATTTGAGTATAGGAAACACCGTACTATAAAGGGGGATGCGAATTGATAGCCAAGAGATGCTAAAAGTGCTCTAGGAGATGATCCAAGTGAGTGAGAGGAGTGTAGAGTCAACACGTACACGTTTGCTCTTCTTTTCTGAAAAACTCAGCTTTTGTCGGTAGTACCGATAAGCCTTCACTGACGAGTTTTAGCCAGGGGCCCGGTAGCACCGACCCGGGGTGGGAACTACCGATAAGCCTTCAATGTTGGGTTTCTGGGAAACCCCTCAGTAGTACCGATACCATGTCGGAGGTACTGAGGTTACACGATTCTGCATAGTAACGGCTAGTTTTTCAGGGTTAGTATATAAGTGCCTCTTCTCCCTCCTCACTCATTGCTAACCAATCACGGGACAAACACTCACTTGAGCATTCACTCCACTTCTCCCCTCTCCTCTAGAGCCAAGATTTGATTCCTTTGAGCTAGGGCTTGAGTAGAGAAGTGGTTCCTAGTGAGAATTAGAGAAGTTTTGAGAGCCCCTTCGAATCTCCCCATCTCAAGAGCACTTGAAGCATCTCCGGGTCTTTGGTTCGCGTTTGTTACTCATGAAGCTTGCTTCTAGACGGTTAGGCGTCTCCCATTGAGTGCCCTCTTGGTGTGGTGCACCGGGATCGTTTGTATTACCCTCTCCTTGGTGGAGAATTCTTAGTGAGCACCGATCTTCCTTTGTGGGGGTTGGAAGAGGAGAAGAGGCTCTTGGTGATATCCCTCCCTTTGTGGGATCCTCAACGGAGACGTAGCATTCTTTGTGGGTGTGAACTTCAGATTAATTTTTTGTGTCTCTCTTGCTTGCTTGATTTCTTTCATTCTCTCTAACCCTAGAACTTGTTTTAGCCCGATCTATAAGTTGGTTGTGGTCCAACTCATATTTGTGGTTGCAGGTGGTTCTTATCTCCTAAACTAAGACTTTGATTCAAATAGAATTGCTAGAATTGTTGTACAATTCAAATTTTGTTTTAGTCAACTCTACCCTGTCGGTAGTACCAACACGGTACAAGAAGTACCGACCCCTCGGTAGTTCCGGCACCGCGTCGGTAGTACAGATAGTTGTTTTAACCGCTGCATTTTGATTCCCATAGCTTGAGCACTTTTGATTCGCGTCGAAAAGCCCTCGGTAGTTCCGAACCCCTCGGTAGTTCCGACATCCCATAGCTTGAGCACTTTTGATTCGCGTCGAAAAGCCATTGAAGCATTTGTTACTCTTGGAGGTTCGCCTCCTAGACGGCTAGGCGTCGCCAGATAGCTCTCAAGGTTGTGGTGAGCAGCGGAAAGTTTGTGAGGGTTGCAATCTTGCCTCTTCGTGGAAAAGATCACCTTAGTGGAAAGGAGGAAAGTGGTTGAAAGAGACCCGGCTTGTTGTGGGAAAACTCCCTTACAAGCTCATCAACAGAGACGTAGTCGTTCCTTAGTGGGTGGTGAACTTTGGGAAACAAATCCTCGTCTCTCCTTTGTGGTTTTCCTCACTCATTTTGATTTCTAGCACATTTACTTTGCTTTCGCTCGATCTACTTGGGTGTACTTGTTGTTGACGGATAAAAGACGTATCCACCTACGATCCGCAAGCGGACGAACCTACACCTTTTTCACCACGAGATTCCCAAGGTTCTTGTCAATTCGCGGAGCAAGGGGATTACAAGCATTTGATCTACTTCTACTCACTAGCTACTCCAACCCTATCTAAGGTTAAACTAGAAAACGACTACACTACACTAGAGAGAACGACTAAGCTATCAAGATAGGTGACACTCGCCCATGGGTCTACGATACTTGAACATGCAACCGCTTTAAACACGAAAACCAATCTAATCTATCGGGGGTTGTGACCATGGTTTCGCCCTTTCCCTCCCCCCGTACTGTCACTACGCGGAGGTATTCGTGACTAGACCTATGATGGACACGGCGTATTGAATTGATCTAAGGGAGCATTGGGATCCATACTTCCTTTACGGCACGGTAGCTAACCTTAAGCATTAAGCACATTCAACACAAGATGATAGATAGATAATCCAATAAAGTACGATTACATCTTCAAGATCGATTACAACTCATGGACGAATAAG
The DNA here is from genome assembly GCA_947561735.1 of Cenchrus americanus. NCBI lineage: Eukaryota > Viridiplantae > Streptophyta > Magnoliopsida > Poales > Poaceae > Cenchrus > Cenchrus americanus. The sequence continues at coordinate 20,620,856 of OX387241.1, read as the reverse complement.
GAGATTACCCCATCAAGGTGCTAGACATGGCACCGTTGATCATGGTCACCCTTCCGACGGTGTCTTCCTTCTTCTCCACTTGTGGGTGCTTCCTTTGAGATGGTCGATCTTCCTCCGGAGATCTCCCTCCTCTCTCTCTAGCTTGTGGATGGCCTCTCGGTGCGAATGGCTCTCTCTCTCTCGCGCGCGCGCGCGAATGGCGGCGCCTCCAGGGACTTAGGGTTGAAGATTCTTCGAGTGCAAGGAAAGGAGGGCCGAACCGACGTCAGGAGTGGGCCAGGCCGGCCGGCTTGGGCCGACCGGCCCAGGCCCATCCCGGCTCGGCTCGGTCGCCCCTTCGCGCCCGTGGGTCCTCAGGTGATTATGCACTTTGCCCCTTCCATTTGCGTGATTTTGGCGATGTCATCCTCGCATCCAAGATGAAGGTTCTCCTTGCATGAAGTTCGGTTATTTATGCTTCAATTCTCAGGGGTGTTCCTTCATAGCACTTTGGTCCTCGCCACCATTGGAAGTGATTTCATCAAGCTCATGAACACGAACAAGACTCCGTAAATGCTCCTTTGAACTTGTTGCGAATCCGTCCTTTATGTCCATGTTTTCCTACATAAACACAACACTTCCAAATGCATGCACAAAGATGAACTTGTTATATGATTAGTGTGCCTAGTGGCGGGTTAGTTCCATAAACAAATCCAAACCAAAGTATAATGAACATGTTTGGTGCACCAAAATACACCGTCAACACTTGTCTTTGAGTGCAGGGATCATTACCCTGCGTGTGATCATCTACAGGAGCCACTCAAGAACTCAGGTTCTTGCTAGAAGTCAAGAGAAGATTTGAGTTGTTTGCAGGTTCACTGGGTGGAGGCGGTCTAACCGCCCCCGGACCCGGTCTAACCGCCCCCTCTGTGTTCAGTACACCAGGGGCAGTCTAACCGCCTGGCAGGGGCGGTTTAACCGCCTAGGCCAGAGAAGCTCAAGTTTTGGGGAAAAAGTTTTATTTGGTCGTCTCGCCTATTCACCCCCCTCTAGGCGGCATCAAGGTCCTTTCAGTCTCGAGGTGCTCCACGGCGGCGGTGTAGGCGGCGGTGGGCGGACCTCCACGGCGAGGCTGCAGCTATCGCCGATGTCGAGCAGCGGCAGCGCCCCCTGCTCCCCCTCTACTTCCGGCAGGGTGGGTCCACCTCCGAGGGGTGGCGCGAGGCGTTGGATGCGTGGGCCCGCGCTGATGTTGTCGCTCCTCCATTCCCCTGGATGGTGCTAGATTTGGCATCTCCTGGGGTCGACTGGAGAATGGAGGACATGCACCAGGACGCCGCTGCAGGACGAACTCCTTTATCCGTCTCCTGGAGGAGACGGATAAAGGTCCCAGTGCGCATGGTCTAACGGCACAGCCGGACAGCCCGTTGTGGTGGGCCCGCACAGTGGAGTATGGCGCGAGGAGGTCGGTGGGGGAGGTGGTTCGCCGACGGTGGGGGGTGGTGCGGCGCCGGATATGCGGAACACGAGCGGCGCCGGAGATGGGGAGGACGAGCGGCGGTCGCCGGCCTCCTCATGACGATCTATGCCGCTAGCGCTCGATCCGCGCCTCCGTTGGCTCTCCTACAGCACGGATGTCGAGGCCACCGCCGTCGGGAGCCGTCCGCGCCCCGCCTCGCCGGAGAAAGTAGTAGGGAGTCGGCCCAGTCCACCGAGTCCGGGGCACACGCTCCCGATCTACGCCTGGAGGATCGCGGAGGGGCGCTCGGGGAAGGGAGGGAGTGGCTACCGGGAAAGGGAGGGATCGCCGGAGAAGGGAGGGAGGGAGAGGGCGGTGGTGCACGCCGGAGAGGGAGGCGACATCAAGTGGTGGCGCTCTTCCCGCCGAGGACGGGAGAGAACGGATCGAGAGAGACAGTGAGGGGGAGAGATAAGGATTGCTTTTTTGTATTTTACCCCTTTCTTTTTTTCATATTTGTATTTTAGACCCTATAACTTATATTTCCTCACTATTTAATCCCTATAACTCATATTACCTCACATTTTAGTTCCTAAAAAGTAAATAAATGAATGTTTAATTGAAGATGGTAGTTGGAGGTGAAGGAATAAACTGATGTAGAGTAAAGATTCCAACTGACGTGGCTAGAATATTCTTTTTGAGTAAACTTTTAGAGCAGTAACAGTGCGGATGGTCTCAAGTGACACGCCGACACGTAGCTGTGTTTCAGTACATCTGTACACGGCTCCATGGCTGCAAGCAAAATATACAAGCAGATTATCCATACCATACATAACCCAAAAGTTGTCTGTAGATTGCAGTACTTTCTTTTGCTTTTCCTCACATTCTTTACCATCTTTCCCAAACAAACAGTACTGTATTCAGTGTGCCCCTGTAAAGATTGTCTTCTGAATCACTGTCTTCTGAATCACACGCAATGTACCATGGGAGACACGTACCTAGCACACCAAGTCACCAACCATCCCACCACCGAGCCTTTCCATGTTGATGTCCACTCGCGCGATCCACACAAAAGCAAATCTTTCTCCTAAAACTTTACCGCACCCGCCCTCTAATCCATTCCAAAGCAGCTGGTGGTGGGCGCCTTTGCCTTCGATCGCCTCACTCATCCCATGCTCATCATCACTTCAGTGTCCAGTCCTACGTGCATAACCACCTCCAACAGTCAGGTTCGCGTCACTAGTCACCACTCACCAGCTGCTCTTTAGTCGCGCTAGCTACTGTTCCATCGTCGATCTTGCTCGCTCTGGATGCAAGAATGGCCGCGACGGGCACGCCGACGATGCCGGCGACGACGGTGACGACGCCCCTGCCGGGCTACGGCTACCAGAGCTCGGCCGCCGACGCCGAGCCTCCGCACTACAGCTCCTCGGGCTCCATCGGCACGTTCTTCGGGGTGCTCACGGCGGTCCTGGTGCTCACCTTGCTCTCCTGCGTCTTCGGCCGGGTGTGCGCGGCGCAGGCCGAGGGCCCCGACGAGGTGTACGACTGCACGAGGCTGGCACGGCGGTGGAGCGGGCGCCGCGCGCCGCGGAGGAGCGGCGGCGGTGTGAAGCGGGAGGCGAAGGCGGCGCCGCCCGTGGCCGTGGTGGAGGTGCCCGCCGCGTTGCCGCCGCTGGAGGAGCCGTGAATTGAAGAAGCTGCCGCCGGCGAGGTTCATGGCCCCTTGTTCTATCCTCTTCCGAATTAGTACGATTGTTAGTAGGATATAATCTGATAGGAGAAACAACCAGCAAGAAGATGCTGTATGCCGTTCGATCATCTGCTCTTAGCGTCACTCGTGACGAGGAATTGATGGTTGTTCTATACTCTTTTTCATGAATACTACAGAATGTTTTTTTCCCAAATTTGGTGTACGTGCTCTGATCAGTTACAGTGGTATGCAACCCTCACATAGTCGCATGCTTCGTTCAGAACAGCAATTTGACAGTTTCAGTGTACAGAAAGCACCTCTCAACTGACAAACAGCTCAGAATTCATATAAGACCGAACCCCTGACGCTGCAAGCAGAGACGGCGATTCGAGTCCTCTTCTGCAAAGTGAACCACCACACTTGACACTGTATCAGATTTGCAGGCCGATCGTGCCGCGGAAGTTAGGTAAAGCATGGCATGGTTCGGTGACGACAATAAAGAACGCACGCCTACTCTATCTATCATCTTGTAGGAACATGGCCCGCCAGAATTATCCCCGGACGACGACGACGACGACCACTAGCACCACCTACTACCATTCCCCCGTAGGAATCATGCGTGATCCAGGCCAGGCCAATCTGGTTTTTTGCTGTGTTCTGTCACGGTTGTTGATCAGGCAAGCACGCAAAGACGCCGGAATTGGTCTTGAGATCAATAAGAAATGTAGGTCTGTCTTCTGAGGGAAAATGATACTCACAGAGTCCTGCCTTAGCTCCATACCAACTTATACAATGGGTATCTATCACTTGCAAGAGGAGATTCATCAAAAGATGGACACAGACAGAGCTAATTTTTTTTGGCACGGGCCGCATCAGAAACGAAAATATCATATGGCAAAGTGAAGAGTAATGGCTTCCCCAAAAAAGGCTGGAGGAGCTAGATTCACAGACACTAGAGTGATGAACACTTGCCTTTTAGCTAAGTGGCTGGTGAAACTGGAAAGAGGAGATGTCACTCTGTGTTGCAATTTATTAAGACAGAAATATTTAGGGGAAAAAAGCATTTATAGCTAAAAAAGAAGAGTGGTTCCCAATTCTGGAGGGGTATTCTGTCAATCAGGGAGGAGGTTGCTAGAGGGCTTGTTTATATTATTGTAAACGGTAGAAAAGCAAGGTTCTGGTTGGATGTGTGGATTGGAAACTGTGCTTTGTGTATATCCTTCCCAAATTTATTTGACATTTGCAACCAGAAAGAGTGGTCAGTGTTTAAAACCCTGAGGAATGGGAGCATCAATCTTACCTCTAGACGTAATTTCGGAGATAAACACAATCAAGAGTGGGCTGATCTCTATGGTCTGATAGAAGAGACTTCTTTAACCAATATACCTGATTCAGTCACATGGTGCCTGGAGAGGAAAGGCATTTTCACTACTGCATCACTTTATAATGCGATGTTTTTCTCAGGCTACGAGAACAGATGGATGATGTGTATTTGGGAAGCCAAGATCACATTGAAAATTAAGATTTTCTTGTGGCAAGTGTGCAACGATAAGATCCAGTCTGCAGAACAACTTAAAAAACGAAACTGGGACGGTCCTATAGAATGCAAGATGTGTGGACAAGTGGAAAGTACGGAACATATTTTTGTAGATTGTGTCTTGGCCAAATACGGATGGAGTGTGTTCAGAGATGCCCTTGAATGGCCAAACGCACCAAACAATTTAGAGGAGTTGAGCTGCAAGCTGGCAGAGGGGTCTGATAGGGAGAATGCTAACTTTGCTTTCATTTTTGGTTGCCTTGCATGGTCTTTGTGGTTGATCAGGAACGATTTGATCTTCAATAACCATGTAGTTACCTCACCTGGAGCCTGTTCGTTTGGCTGGTGGCCGATGGTAGTCTTTGGTTTATTCGAGAGAAAATCTGCTAGCCGGTTCTTTGGTGGTTGATTTGTTGTGAGAGAAAAGTATTGCTGGCTGGTGGCTGATAAGCCAAGCGAACAGGGCACTGATGTTTGTGTTTTCCGCACCATTTCCTATATGCAGAGGTGGAGAATTCTGAGCAGAGAGCAGGCGCAACGCTGGATCGATTTGGCGATACACAAGCTCAGACGTCGACTCTATTTGTTAAACTCTGAAGGCTGATCACCCCTGACGTTGAGTTGGTTGTGTTGCTTCTTTTGAGCTATCCCTTAGACTTTTATTGTTTAGTTGTATGTCTTTCTCAGTCCTGTATTCCTAGACAAGTCTTTGTTGAGGGTGCTAAAGGGGAGTAGAGGCTGGCAAGCTTTTGTTTTTCTCGGTGGTGATACTGCTTTCTCTGTCTGGAGCTTCACCTCCTGTTTTGGGTGTCTTTGTAAAACTGGTATCCCCAGTTAAAATACTCTAGCTTTTCAATAAAGCTGGGTCATCTGACCTTTCAATTAAAAAAAGATCAATAAGAAATACCGGGTTGATCGAGCGGGTAGTGACAGTGACTGAGCAACAACTTAAACAGGAGCACAGCCAGGCAATGCAACGATTCCATGTCTGCGGCTGCGGCATGTATACAGATGGACTGTAAACTCGGCGGTCTGAACTACGAAGATTTTTTTTTTGTTGTTGTTGTCGATAACATGTGTTTCCATTAACTCTTGCCTCCAGGCAAATCTCCGAGTTACCAGTTCACCTAGTACAAAGTTTGGTCTATCACTTCGAAACACAATTGAGCCTGAAGGCCCTCCGAAGAAACCGATTTGAGGCTGATTGGCTGAAGAAGAAACTTGAAAATGGTCTGTCTCACTGTCTCAGGATCAGGATGTCTTGTTTGACTTCAATCCCGAGAAAGCCCAACTACATGCCTGCCTGGCCACGCGCAATTTCGAGCCCACGGTCTAATCAGGCTGTGTGGCCTGGCCCAATCAGGCTTCTGGGCGGACAACAGTGCAGACCTTGTATGACTGTCCGAGTGTACTTAGCTGTTAGCAGTAGAGTAGCGAGGGTAGAAGAGAGGATGGAATTCAGGGATAGGAAGCAAGGAACAAGGACAGAAAGGAACTCCGCTTACTTGGGAAATTCGGTTACAAATTATCCCCTCTGGTATAAGTCTCGCAAGCGCAAGTAGAGAGACGGGCTCGCAGGCCCAATACTAATACAGCCCAATAACAGCCTATTAGGTACATATATCCTAACATTCCCCCCTTCTTAAGAGCAGTTTGCCCTTGAGCTGCTTAACTCCTGTATAGGCATGTTGCTCAGGATGACCATCGCCGTGTGAAACCGCATTCTTCAAGGGTCTTCGACCACAAGACTGTAGAAGTGGAGTTTGAAAATGACGTTGCCAATGCCTCTTACAACTTCTGCACTTCCTTGTCTGCGTTCTGCACTCTTGAGGACTACAACTCCCAGCAGATGGTTTGAACTCGGAAGGGCCAACCCTTTTAATCTCCACGTAGAATCGACCAACAGGCAGGGATAGAACCTTTCAGCCACCTGTACTTTGGCCCAAGTAGAATTGATGAAGGCAAACAGAATTATAGCACAAAATACATGGCGCCATGAACCACAGGAATTTTCTTGGTTTGGCAGACAAGAGGCAAATAGTGTTGATTTGTTGAAGAAATTGGTGGAGCTAGAATTGCTTGTACAGTATCCATGGAAAGTTGAGCAGCCATAAGCAGGTTGTTGAATTGTACTATTGGACTTGCAACAATCTGAGCATCAGGATGTATTGAGCTCTGCATGCTTTTGTCAACCAAGAATTGAGCTCTGCTAGCTTCCTGATTGATTCGTGCATGGGTCGATCAATGACATCGTCGCGACATTACCCGTCGCCGCCAAGGCGGGTGACCCTCGTTTATACCGGCAATACCCGATCGATCACGCATTTCTGGCGAGACAAGCGCAGGTACGGACATGCATCTGGGCTCCGGGGACCGCCGCGCGCGGCTCACCCTCACCTGGTGATCACACAGCCTCACAGGACAGAGCCTGGTGCTAACTCTGAGCTCGCTCCTGCTCGTGTCGTGATTCGTTCGCGAAAGCTGCATGGGTTTTTTTCTAAAAAAAATAAGGAGAGAAAGAAAAGCCCTCGACATCTCACCTGATGAAAAATGCATGCGTCTCCGTGCTCATCTTTTGATAAGACTCGATTGTCTCGAGCCTTAACCACCTCTGCAAGTACTGCAAGTGAACAGAAGCTGAACTTCACGTCGGCACAACCGCTCAAAGCGTGACCCGGAGGTTGTCACTCATGCATGCATGATGCATCCACACAGCCACACGACCTGCATGCTGGTGGACCTTCGCATTCCACAGTTTTCACTTGCACACATACCACCAGTGCTCTGTGTCAGCCAACTAGTCAAACCACTCACCAACAGTAACACTAACACGCAGCGTCATCCGTGCGGTCCGGGCCAGACAAGCCGACACGCCCCCGTGCGGCCAGCGGCCGTGCCCGACGCCCTCTCCCATCTGCCGCCGCCGCACGTATACCCGCGCGCCGCGCGGCGCCTCGCTTCAGGTTTCGCCCCATCTTTCACTAGGCCACCACACGCGCCCTGCCCGCCCGGTCCGGCCGTGCATTCACGAAGACGCCGGCCGCCCGGCAGCGGCAGGGCAAGCGTCCCCAGCGCCCGCGGCTAGCTAGCCCCCGCCCCCGCCCCCGCCCCGCCGCTTTGCCAAAAGCTAGCGCTCGGGCCGCGCCGCGCGCACGCACCAGTGCACTGCACGTCTGCACCGTACCACCCCCGGCTTCTGCCCGCCAACCTAAAGCGTCTCGGGCAGCAGCACTTCGGCTCCGGCTTGGCCACTAGGAGAAGCCCATCAAATACTCGCGCCGCGCGCGCGCTCGCCCGCCCATTATTGCCATCACGCGCCGCGCGCACGCACACACGCGCACGCCGCCTCAGGGGAGCTGAGCACTAGAGCTAGCGAGCTTATCCATCGCAGGCAACATCATGGCGAGAGCCTTCCGCGCGGCCTCCCCGCTGCCGCTCCCGAGCTCGAGGGGCGGCGCCGCCGCCGTGACGAGCGGCGGCGGGAGGGGGAACTTCCCGTGGCTGACAAAGAAGAGCTCGGGCAACAAGGCAGCGCCGCCGCCGCCGCAGCGCGGCGGGCCGAGCGGCGGGCAGGAGAGCAAGGGCGGTGAGGAGCCCGCCGACGGGTCCTCCGCCGAGCAGTCGCCGTCGAGGAAGCGCGCAGACGCGCTGGCGCGGCTGCGGGCGGTGTTCCTGGCGGCGATCACGCACCGGCGCCGGCGCCGGCAGCTGGGGTCATGCGTCACGGGCACCATCTTCGGCCGGCGCCGCGGGCGCGTGCACGTGGCGCTCCAGACGGACCCGCGCTCCGCGCCCGTGCTGCTCGTCGAGATGGCCGCCTACTCCACCGGCGCGCTCGTAAGGGAGATGTCCTCGGGCCTCGTGCGCCTTGCCCTCGAGTGCGAGAAGACGCGGCTCGCCGCTGGTACGTGCACCGCGCCGTCACACCGAGTCACTGACCCTTCAACAGCATGATGCACCGCGCCAGCCAAGGCCAAGTGGTTTGACTTCGTTTCTGCACCGAAAATTTGTGCAGGGGAGAAGCGGCGGGGGTTGCTGGAGGAGCCGACGTGGCGCGCCTACTGCAACGGGCGCAAGTGCGGGTTCGCGGTGCGCCGGGAGTGCGGCGCCGACGAGTGGCGGGTGCTGGGAGCGGTGGAGCCCGTCTCCGTGGGCGCCGGCGTGCTCCCGGACGACGGCGCCGGCGCCGCGGAGGAGGGCGACCTGATGTACATGCGCGCCAGGTTCGAGCGGGTGGTGGGTTCCAGGGACTCGGAGGCGTTCTACATGATGAACCCCGACGGCAGCGGCGGCCCGGAGCTCAGCATCTACCTGCTACGGGTGTGATCGCCGACGACGTCCGGTCGTCGTCGCCGGAGAGAACGAAGACGACGCTTTTCGATCAGCTTGCATTTCCACTCTGTATGTAATCATGCATGCGTGCATAAATCAGGTTGGGCTTGTGTAGTTGTGTCCCATGTAATTTGGAGGTGTTGGAAAATGGTGTATGTAACAATGCTACTACTGATCATTTACATGGGGTAATTACATTGGGTGATTAGTTTTTGGTGTGTGGTGGGTGGTTCTAGATAGCTTGGTTGGGAATCAAATTTCCCTTTGGTTATTATGTGATCAGATGTTGGATTGGGAAACCTGGGAATAATGAATATCAGTGCCTCTGCTGCATGGTAACATGCTACCGAGAACGTGGATCTGCAGTGTGTGGGTTCTTTGATACGTTAATTGCTCAACAGGGATTATACCGGCAAATACTGTGTGCCATAAGTGTGACATGATGCGAGTGATTGCTTAAGTTTTGTTGCATCTATTCCTCCAAAAAAAGAGGGGTGTAGTGAAATTGACATAATATAGCACTGTCATGGAGCAGTACGTCAAGTCGTCAACAAGTTGCACCGGTTGAGTCGGACTCAACTCCTTATCACAGCAAGACATAAGAAAACTATGAACCTTTTTTTAATTTTTGAAAGATGATCTTTTCACTCTCGTTTTCTCTACATTTATTTTCTCTTTTACCGATGGTTAATAATTACTCTTTTATATTGCTCCTCTAACACTGGCAAAAATCTTTTTTCCCTCGCCTTCGCCTCGTGTGGGCGCAGTACAAAAGAGGGTTTTTTCTAAAAAAATCTTCTGAAGAATAACTCGTGGTAAATTATTGATTTTGCGGGGGAAATATTGAATTTTTGATGTACCAAACCTGATGTGTAGGGCCTATAATTAGTACAGATTCCTATTCCTGGATCATGATTGATGTACAAGTATATCCCATTCCTTTGTCCTTGTTATATTACACTACATGCGCTCCTTTATCATCATCAAACTGCACTAAGTAGCTGCAATGATGATCAGAACGGCTGAAACAAGAATTACACAATGATATCCGAAAGGAATTCGGCAGGCCGCAAAGCCCTGTGCTACCAAATGAATTGCAACATTCTACAACTATTCAAGAGCTTGGTCCTCCTGCATGCTCCACCTTAATCAAAAGACAAAAGGACTATTTGAGACCAGCATGCTGGAGCCTGAATGATTTTTATATTCTAACTAAAGCTCTTGGCACAACTGAAAGTGTCCTTTACATTTTACAAATCCCGAGTAATTCTGCCACTTATTCCTCATCATTAGGGCTTAACAATGGAACCACCCTTTTTCCTCCCACTTTCCTTCTTCTTTTTCATCCATGCCGTTGCCGGCTTTATGCTGCCGTTCGCCGGGCGGCCGGCCGGGGCAAAAAGGAAGAAGGGGAGAAGGGACCAGGTAGGTGGGCCAGGCGAGTGCGTGGCGATTGGCATGGCCCAAGGAATGTCATGAGGGCCGCCGCCCAGGTTGTGTTGGGCCAGGGAGAGACCAGTTGGATCTTTAAAAGAAAAGGCCCCTACGCGCCTGGGGAAAAAAAGGGGAGGCTTTAAAAGCCCGAGCGATAATAATCGTTACTTAAATCAGGCGCCAACGGCCGAGATATTCCCGCGCACGCATCATTGCGTCGCAGCGCGTAAAGCTGCCGCTCGCACGCTTGCTCCGTTTTTGCCCGGCGGCGTGGGCCCCGCCTGTCATATCTTGTTTGCGCCCGCCGAAGTGTGGAGGTGGTGGGACGCTGATGAGCTGGTGCTGGGCGATGGTGAACCGGCCGACGGCGACGGCGACGGCGACCGTACGCATGCGCGGCTGCCGGGTGTAGATTACCCTTTCCCCCATGAGAATTTAAGGCATGTTTCAAGTTTTGGACGGGGGAGATTTGAATTCAGTTGCGAGTTCTACTGATTCATGTGGGCTGAATGCAAGCTCACATAGGCTTTGTCAAATTTGGAATGGTGTAAAGTTTGAAACGGATAGTGTTAGAGGTGATCAGGCGTGTACAAAAGTTTATGCTGCTTCGGACAGACATCACAGCATGCATATTGTCGTGGCCGACAGGCCTCAAATCAGCGTACATCAGGGTAGGCCTGGCGTCGCGTCGAAACCAAGAGACAAGTGCTACAAGTAGGCACTAAATAATCACACGACTCGGAGTACTCGTAGTTTGACAGTACTAGCTCCCTTTATCAGAAGTGGAATTCTGCACATGCATGCAACAACATTATACCTCGCCGTCCAATCTTGACTGCACATTCCAGAAGAGCGAGAGAAAAAAAAAAGAAGCAGGTGATATTCTCATATTCTGTTATCCCAGCTCAATTTCATGGCGGCCTGGCGTCGTCACCGTTCACTTTGTGCTCTACTCTAATCTCTCCCTTAATCACTATGTCGGGACCTTTCACTATGTCGTAACTCATTGGAATCTCCAGTGGTATCCAGCCATCAAATGCTCACTCATCTACTGGTTGAATTGTCCTGGCAACGCTTCCCTTCAGCAAAAAGCTCTGGGGATTGATCAGAATGCATGCTTGGTTAGCACTGGGACCTTTTTGCTTTTTGGTGCAAGTTGTGTCTTCAAGTATATATATATGGCACTGTCGGTGTTCAGAAAGTAGAGTTCAGTTGCTATTGCTACAGCAATCAACAAGCTTGTGCACGAGTGCGCACGTCAGTCCTTGGATTAAGGACTGCCTTGGAATGTGCATTATCATCACTTATCCACAGTTCTCAATAATACTACATACTAGTATATACAATCAATTAGTAAAGCATACTCACTTGTCTCTCATGGTGGAAGCTCACAAGCGAAGCCACTAATTCATCGTGTATGCAAGTAATAGGCATTAGTATCTTTTGAACATCATTGTGGTTTCATTGCAGGTTTGCAACATCTCCTCCAGCACTATCATGGCCCTCCGAACCAACTCTGCACGTCAGCTCCTCTGACGACGGTGGCGGCGGCGGCGGACAGGCAGATAGCCATCGCCAACGCCGGCCGACGAAGGCGACGCGCAAGTGTTGTCCAATCGGAGCGTGAGCAAGAGACAGCCATGGATGGAGTTCTTGCCTGCGCCCTCTTTCGAAATCATTCACATGGCGACCAACCTCACAAAGTCCACGGTATTCTTCAGGAAAGTTAGAAAAAGAGGGAACTTGCTGGTTGCTGCACAGGAGAGGGAGAGTGACGGCTTGCTCTGCTTTCCGGTTTCCTCCTCATTTACCACGACAAGAGAAGCGCACAACAGCACAGCAGAGGGAATGTTTCGTGGGCCCGAGGGATCTAATCTTGTCTTGGCGTCGTGCTTGCTTGATTGCTTCTTGATGTTTGCGGGGGTGGGTTTCATGGATGGATGGACCATGGACAGCTACCGTGTAGTCACCTGCACAGACCGAGAGATCCAGCGCAAGATTCAACTTTGCTCCTCAAAACCATGCGCGGCATTTGGCTCGTAGCCGTGGGCCTCGTGTCGTTCACAAGTTTCGGTGGAAATTCCTAATCCTGTCTTGAGTGTTCTTTCCGGGTTTTGCTGGGGCAAAAGCGTTAGGTTTGAAGCGAAATTTGCTTTGTTTCGGAAGCTTGGTGCGATCGTCTTTTAGGTACATTAAACCAAACCATAAGGTCCTGGAACCCAAGGTTTTAAATCACAAGACCCCTGCAACACAACTAATTTTTTCTTTCCCGGTTGTTATGTCCCTACGACTAGTCTTTGGATATCACAATGCGCGAACGGGCACGCCAAATTGTATTGTCCCCCGATAACAATAATCATTGCAAATGTTCTTTTCAAGCTGCATTTCACGACCAAATTATTTTGCCACGGCGGACGGCTGTTCGTTTGGCTTATCAGCCACCAGCCAGCAGTAATTTTCTCTCAGAACAAATCAGCCACCACCAACCAGGCAGCCGTATTTTTCTCTCAGAACAAATCAGCACCAGCCATCAACCAAACGAACAGGCTGCCAAGGAAGCATCCAAGCTCACGTCACCAGGATGCCCAGGCTAAACCAGGGTGTCCAAAACTAGAGCTGGCAACACCAGCAGGGTTTGAATTTCAATACAAATTTCTAGCCTTCCCGTTCTTCAAGATGAAGATTGGAGTCAGGCATCTGGTTCCCGGACAGTTCGACTGTTCAACCAGAACGTTGCGCTTTCCACCCTTTCTGTACCGAATCTTGCTTTTCAGAACAAACTACAGAATAGCTTGTAGAGTACCAGACGAGATAGTCAGAAACCCCTGACTATAATATCATCTTCACTCCTCATTTGCAAGAGCCTGAGGTACACAATAGGGGCCCATAAGCAATTAAGCTGGAACACAGGGATCGGCCAAACAAGCCAGCCTATCCATCATCAGTTAGGGTTGGGTCACAGAAATTAGCTGAGGCAAAACCCCAGGTACCATAGAGAATCTCTGTCCATTAAGTGAAAGCAAGTGACAAATCACGATCTATGGTAGATGGAGTATATACACATAATGCTAGGATTTCAAGATTCTTCCATTGGTATAAAATTACAACTGGTCACATTTATAACATCGATGCTACAGGGGGGGGAAGAAAACCCGATGAGGTGGTCCTGTGCAGTTATTTTCTAAGGTGATTGGTGATATCTCACAAGACATCATCTTCTTGCACATACAGGCCACTATCAGTCTCGATGGGCATTGAAGGTGGGGTTCCAGGTGGAATGCAAGATGCCCCATTTTCTCCTGCAATAGTACACAATGCCTCAGCATCCTGAATAGCCCGGTCAAGATTGATCTGACCACTGAGCTCATTGATGAACTTGAGGAGGGTATCGAAGTCCATCTGCTCCCCAATTATACGCTGGCGGTATCTTTTCAAGATTGCTACACACAAGTACAAGTGGAAGTGTTCTGACAAATAATGGGTCCACAAAACTTCCCACAAGAGCATGATCTGGTCGAAACTGAACTCCCTGCAATCCACATAAAAAAGAGCATCTTAGAATAAGAAATGACACCAGATAGTACAATTTCCTGAATTCAAGCAATTAACTAAGTGCTTGGAATTTACTGATTTGATTGATTTTCTGTACAATTAATTCTAGTTACCAGAAGATACTGTGAACGGTGCTAGCCAAATAAATAACGAAAACTAGACTACCACTTTTACAACTACCAAGTGGTTAGATCACGATGCATGATCACAAAAGTTATCTAAATTTAGTAATATCATGATTGATGATCCTCAGTACTTTTCCAGGTAATGCAGAGAGTAACTGGAAGGTACTGGGGTTCCCAACAAATAGTTTTACTGCAATGAGCACATGTGAGGTAATGTAACAATCATCCCACCCTGGTGATGTGAACTATGAAGACCCGTGATGCTGGGCTGTTTGGTGAACATGATCCACTTCTTAGAAGCAGTATAGCTTCATTGTAATGATTGTGTGTTTAATTGACGGTGCCTTCCCTAAAGTCCAAGCAACGCTCAGCTGTGGATTACGGCAGGTATCAAACGGCTAGGATGTCTCTGGCAAGTTTGACTAGGACAGGTTTCGGTCATTGAAATCCTGAACTGGTGTGTGCTTTCTTATGGGTGGACAAGGCGATGTTTTCTTTGCTTTCATGTTCCTTTGCTTCTTAGGCTTTCACAGAGACACACAGCTTTGCCTGCATTCTTCTCAAAATCACTACTTCCTCAGTTCCAAATTACTTGTCAATGTATCTAGAAAAGCCAAAACGCAAGTAATTTGGAACAGAGGGAGTAGTTAACAATTGTTGACTGTGTTGTCCACGAATTTGGTCGCAGAGTCAAGACACAAATTAAGGAACCTCAAACATAATGCTAAAGATGAAATACAAACTGAAGTTTCGCATGTATATTCTATATCCAAAGCACTTGCAACTTGAAAAGAAAAGAAAAGTATTACCTTTTGAACTGTATGAGAACCCATCGGAAACAGAAGAAATAGTTCAAGCAGTCATTCTGCCTAAAATAGTTATGCAATGGAGGATCAAGCAGCTCTACAAGCTGAGGAACAAAAACAAAAATGAAAGAAATTAGTATTGCACATCAATAAATTAGTGCATGGAGAAAAGTAATCGGTACATGCCCTAAGCAAGACATTTTGCATGCAAGAACATGTGAAAAGGTTTAAGATTCTGAAGACTTCAAATTGTATAAAGCTCCTTGGCATTTTAAACTACACTGTGTGCCAAGCTGTGCATTTGTGGAATGATATGAGCACTCAATCTCTTTCTATTTAGACGATAGTCGCTCCTAATTGCAATTCTATGCCACTCAAGCACTTTCATGATGAATATATTATATACCTTGGATAATGCAAGTAGTTGAGCATGCATGCCATTTTGGTCGCGATTAAAATTGGCTCCTAGTCGTTCCATCAAGGAAGCAAAGCACCAAAATGATTCAGACTCATCCCCCATGACATAAAGAATTGGAGCCAGAAAGTCACTCATTCCCTGCAACACAAAACCAACAATGTTGGAAGACGGTAAAAATATCAACTATCATGGACTTTCAGGAAAACACTAATATATTTTTTGTAAAAAAGATTTAAACTTGAACTTTTGAATCGCAAATGATCAGTCCAGTTCCAGCATATTGTAGAAATAACAAGAAACGAGATTTACTGGGTTAGTATAAAAAACCAAACAACAATCTACCGACACAGTTGTTGCATGAGTCGGTAACTGGGTACAGCAGGCCCAGAAGATTACATCTCGTACATGGGGAAAATCTACTAGGATAGCACACATAAAACTTCTAACAACTTGGCAGTAGCAGCAAGCCAGCAATATATCCAAAAGTGGATGTCCCATGAATAAATCTAAAAAGGCATTAATATTCCTTATGTAATGTGATGTCATCGTATGTAAGGATCATGAGAATGATAGCATCTAATCAAGCATCATTCCCTGAAATGTGATTTAACATAACTAGTAGAAGAAAACTAGTGGGCATAGTGTTTTGTGTTTCCCACTTAAATGACCGGAAGTTCTAATCATTTTACACGGATGGTGTGCAAGACGAAAACTTACTTGGCAGTAACCAAGGTCGAAATTGTAGAATGAATATGTCAACAGAATATCACGTAGAACTACAACATTCTGATTGTCATCTCCTTCATAATAGGGAACAGATCTATCTGTTCTCACCTTGATAGAGGAAGTAATAGAACATCAGTGTAAGCTAGAATAATATAGTGCAGAATGAAATATAAAATCAGTAAAGACTAAGGACAAGAGGAGAATTATTTATACCACATCTTTGTCAATAAGGCCTTTTCTTTCCCTAAACTTGGTGAATCTTTTAGCTTGGGTGGCTGTGATACTCTGCAAATGGTATCAATAATAATCACACATATACTTGTGCAAATGAAGTGTAATGTATGCAAAAAAAAAAATGAAAGCAAGTAGATCCCTATCACAAATAACCTGCCAAAATGACAGACTCTCATTCTGAAGAATCATGTTCTAGAGGTGACAAAATAGTGCAAAAGACCGAAAATAAAGGTGGTCATAGGCTCCCTAAACAGAGGCATATGATAAGTTTCAGATACTTAAAATTCATCCAGACTTAGAAAAAGATGGCTGCTCAGCAGACTAACCTTCCACTGAGATTTTATGGCTTCATATTCTGCACGTTTCATGGCAGCATGGTATTCCCTCTCAGCATATGTTGAATCATATTCATGATACCCCAACAAGAATTTCCAGACCTATAGGTCCAATATCAGAATAATTTTTCAAAAAAGCAATGCTCGCTAGTTACAAAATTATCAGGTATCAAGTGCAAACCTTTTTCCTCAAAACATGATCGACTCCCCCATAGAAAACCTTTTTCCTCAGCGCCTTCGAGTCCATAACTCTACCTTCGGGATCTAAGAAAGCTGTCCACTGTCCAAAGATTTTTCAAACAAACAGAAAATTTCAGAGAGAAACTGTACTGAACACGGTTAGCAAAGTAAAATATTTTTAGATGGCTGGTGGTTATGTTTCACGGAACTAAGAACAAGACTAACATTTTGAACTGGGACAGAATTCCAGAAAAGCTTTAGGTCCATGTAACCTATCTTTATCTTCAAAGATGGTGTTGTTCATATCAAAGAATTGAGTACTTAACACAGAGATATTAGTCTGTCGGTAAACGCATGATTTGAAAATTACTGCACGATAGTTCCATTTGAATACTGCTGCCCTAAAAATTTACTTGGAATGCATGTAAGGAGTTAAAAAGAATAAATTGTACATCCCTAGAGTCCGAGCTGAAGTAAATCTAGGGACATGTATACCAAGACTGAACAAAAACTTGGTATTCCTACAGATCATAATACTTTATTCTAATACTTATACCAGAAACCACATTTGGACTCATCAGATTGTATAGTCACAACTCACAAGTAATGTTGTGGACTCAGTTATGGATCTAATAACAACTAAATTCATGCTCTACAGCAGACTTCTAGTGCTAGTCAATTGAATTTAAATAAATATAAATATGTTGAACTGAATAACTCAAAAAGATATAAGATTACCTCTTCAGCACTTAATGGATGATCTCTTTGTTTTCCCCATACTAGAGGTAATGGATCTGGCTGCAAAAAGAGTTTGGAAGCTCATTTTAACCAAAATAGATGATGTGCAGTTCACGGTCATGAAAGGCTAAGCAATTAGAGCTTTCAACAGTATCGAAGGTCAAAAGAAAAAAATCAAGTGACTAACATTTTCCACTTAACAGTTTTCGTTAACCCTTTTTCTTTCAACTAAGTTGTAAGCAAATGTCGCTTAAATAATTTATAGTTAAAAGTTGACTATAGGAAATGAAAAGGACGATTCTCTAATTCACAGAAGTTACAAGTCTAAAAATGACTTAGATGATCGGAGGTTAGTTTCCAGATCAAACCATAGTGGACATGAACTAGAAAATATCAGATCATCACACAGAAGTCTTCAGCTCATTAACACTACCTTAAATCCTTGGTCCTAATTGGCAATGTAAGTATGCCAAATTTTGGATAAAAAACCAAGCAGATCCAAAGATCTGGTATTGATCTTGTGTGCAGTCAACAGCTTCTTACAGAAGTCATAATTTATTAGTGATACAATACCAAATTAAATGCAAGATGTATTACCTCCGGTGGAGCTGAGGGCATAGAAGCCTTTTCAGGTGTTATATACTGATTTTTTTGCTTCTCACTTGCTTTATTATCCAGAAGATATTCATATTGTTGGCGTCCATAACCATGGGCACCACTGTTGTTTTGAAAGAGGCTTGATGTAGTATCACGTGCAAACTTAGTAACCAATGAGAATTTCTCCAAGACTTGAATTGAAAGATCACGACCTGGGTCGTTTGATTTGGTCTTTTGCTTTGAGCCATACTGAGAAACACTAGAAGCTTCCCCATGTCTTCCATCAGTCCCATGCCTGGGCTCATCAGTTGCCCCAGTAAAACTGAGTGAATTTTGCCTTGACATTGCATTTGCCACAGAGGCTACTCCAGAAAGCTCCAGGGATGACAAGCTTTTCTGCAAGGTGACCACACGTGGACAAATGGAGAAAGATGGGTCAGGATTCAAACTTGGAAACATTGATTCGGAAAAGGGAACTTTTGAGAAGACAGATTATGCTTATTCACAGATGATAGAATAACTGAAATTCAAATATATAACACAATTGAAAGATGAACAGCTGTAGCAGCCAAAGAAGGCAAGAAAAAAAAATCACATTGTTGGTACCATACAATTATTTCACTGACAGGACTACAACATCTTTAAGCTGAGAAGAATCGAACTCCAATATGAGTTTTTCAGCTTATTTCGCTAGAAAGGACTAGAATATGATAACACACCTGAAGAGGATCTTGAAAGTCGTTGACGAGAAACACATTAGGATCATCATCCGACCTTGAAATAGAAGAGAGAACATTTGAATCATATATGCAGGCGGGAGATTCTTCCGAACAATGCTATAAGGTTATTAAAAAATAAATTCAAGGTTTTGGTCAACGCTAGAAATTCACAATTAAACAAACCCTCCTACGTAGGTTACTAATTCAACAATTGTAGGGATGATTCACCCATAAAGAAAACTCAATTATTTTAGTGCAAGCAGCATTAATTTTCCATATGGGGAAACCAAAAATGTTATTTTATATGTTAATAAATGAAACAATGAACCACTATTACTGAGTTTTAGAACCTTGAAAAAAAAAGAAAACCTGATAATGAAGACATGCTGTTTCAATGTCGCAAACAACTCTCGAATTCCACCATTATAGAAATAGAATGGAGGAAAAGCCAGGCCTGCAAAAGTTAATAAGTAAAACAAAGATCATTTTTATGTGTTCTGTCAGCAAGTGCATGAAATGATTTTATCTTGATAGAAAAAACAGAAATGCTATTATGTGTCAAAAAAGTAGAGCATGAAAGCAAATTGGCGTCACCAACGTAATCAGGACTTCAGGAGAAGTCTCAAACTAATGAAATCATGAGCAAACAACTAGAACACCTCACCTGATGATAGAACAATTATAATGTAGTCATATGCAAATGTTGAGGTATGCCTACGGATGAAGCGTACATCACTTAAGGGTAAGGCCTTGATAGTGTACAGATTTCTATCTGCGTAGGATCAGAAAGTTGAGAGTAAGTCATCACCAATGCCCTTCAATTGCCAAATGCCAGTATGACTAACAGTAATAACAAACAAACTGTACTGGCATACATTTTTCTATTTCCACACCGAATGAACTGGTTGACAAAGAGTCGGCTCCTTCATTTGGCTCCCAGCTCTGTCGTAAATATTTGATCAAAACATAAGCAAAGAGTAGTATGTGGCCAATTATTAGCATAATACGCATAATACTGAACAAAACAGTTTCACCTGAGATTAACAACATATGGTTCATTTAGTAATGATGTTCGCTATCCTAAGAAATCAAAGGCCTGAGGTTCAGTCCTCATAGAAGGTTGAGGGGACTACATGTCCACTATGGGATGAACTCCACTTGATTGTTTGCGACCGTTATTATACATCATTCGCTAAGTGCACATGTAGACATAAATTACCAACTATTTATGTATACGAAGGATAATGACAAAGGGAGATGAGCTGGATTGCCTCACCAGGAACAATGATCCCTGCTGCAGAAACAGGCGCAGCTTCCCACTGATCCGACCGGAGCCATACTGCGTCGGGTGGATTGTCACACGCTCCTTCTCGTAAACGACATCAATCCTCACCGTCTCATCCGAGCCTCTGTCCACCAAATCCGTCCGCATCGTCTTCAATCAACAAACAAACATCAGTTGGATCCAAAGGGGAAACATAGGATATTCATCTCCACAACACGCACACCCCACGCAACTAACAAATTTGTAAAAAAAAATATCTACTAAGACAATCCACTCCACATATATATAACTGCGTAGAGAGCGGGCAACTTTTGCAGCGATTAGCATCACAGACAAGAGTACTTTTGCCCCCACGTAAGAGTAAAGCAATCCAACTCCCCCGACCCCCAACTTAACCAGTGACCTAATCGAGCAATCCACTCGCGCCGGCCCCAAACCAGGTGCGGGAACAAGCGGGGATCAACGACGGTAGCGTCGAGTTCATCGGGGGTGCGGGGGCGGTCGGATGGATTGGACGGGGCCAGACCGTGTGGTCGGCGGCGGCGGCGGCGGCGGCGGCGTAGTCGGAGTCGTCGGAGAAGTCGTAGAGGTCCGGCGAGAGGGGCGACCCTGCCTCCGCTGGTGCTGCTCCCGCGTCTCCCCCACGCATCGCCACGCGGAGAAGGTGCGATCTCGGGTTTTGCTCAATCCCAACCAACCACCAACTCTCTTCTTACTGCCGAAGCAATGGCACGGCGCCGCTGTGAAGCCTGGAATAATAATGAATGTCTCGAGGGTGATGACGGCGACGATGGATTGATGGCGTGGGCGCGTGGCAGCAGAACTCTTTGTTGCTTTGTTGTGTGGGAGTATATTTGCTAGTATACGATATTTTGTTTCCTTCTACCAGCACACGTTTTGGGGGTGAAAAGTGAAAACTTGTGAAATCGTATTGACAGCCATAAGCAAGAAATAATAATCACAGCGTCCTTTATATAAGTATATAAAAATCATATATCTTCCTGGTATATAAAAAATCCTCATAATTGTTACTCCTATAAATTATCATATATGTACTTCATTTTTTATGGAATATATCTTCCTGGTATATCTTTCATAGACATACTTATATATGTATAAATTAGCAGGAAAATGTAATGATGCTTATCGGCTCGTGCGTCCCAGCGGAAACGAGTCAATCTATATCCTAACTGCCTTGGTTCCATGCGTTACTGACGAAGCATGTGGTATTCCCTAGCCGTGTGATGTTCTGTCAACTGACGGTATGCCGGTAAGGCACCTTCCTCTTCGTTCTGAAACCAGCTGCAGCCACGTAGGTTGGACTCGAAAGAGTTGCAGATACGGAAGACTTCGGACGTACCCACAGGTCCACCGTCCACAAAAGCTTACCAAAGAATAAACGTTTCAGCAACTGGCTAGAAGCTGCTGGCATTCTGAGCAGCGTTTCAAAACTCAAAAGGCACACAAACATGCAAAGGCACAACACTTTGTAAGGTCACCGAAGTAATCCGAACTTGGGAAAGGAACAACTACTACAAACCAAGCTACCGGTGTAACAGGCATCATTGCCATTGTACATCACATGAGCTACTTGTGTCAGCGCCATCAAACTATGTCTACTACAAATATATTTCAATTACACACGATCGAGTGGGAGATCTAGCAGCACATCATCACCAAAAGCACAAGCCCTACAGTTCCAAGAATGGGAAATCATGAATCGTAAGCACAAAAGCTAGAAACAATCTATGTGGCAGCCTCTTTCTGAATGGTCATGTGGTGAAGAACGACCATAGTTTTTTGCTGATTGACTGGTTTCGTCTCTCTGAGTCGTCATCATCCTCATCATCCTGATCTGCCCCAAGCTCACTTCCAGAAGGAGTCATAGGCACATCCGGCAACGCGTCTTTACCATCCACGGCATCACCATCTTCTTCACCAGTACCCTCTGCAGGGGCGTGGGCATCACCAATTTCAGCCTAAAACAAAGAAAAGGCTCCAGTTAGCTCTGAGACTGGTCCTATATGTGCTAACACGCAAAGAGGCACATGTGTGACACAAATTGGTGAATGGATTGCCATTCAAGGATTAGGAGGTAAAGGAATGTGGTTACATCTGTGACAGTAAATGTCAGCAGTACCCATCACAAACATAATAAGGATATTACCTCAGAAAACTCATGCAACTGGGATGTACCATAGTCTGCAGATTCTGATGCCAATTTGCTCTCAGGGGCAGGTTCCTTATCATCCTTCGATGTTCCTTCAGTAGCATCAGCAGTAGCCTGCACCGTACGTTTACTTCCTGCCTTTGCAGCTTTCTTTTTGTCAGTTTGGGCTGTTGCAGCAGTGGCGTTTGCACTTCAGAAAATTACAACGCAAAAGGATTAGTTCAGGAAACAAATAAAAAAAAACAACCCCAAGTAGATATGAACTAGGGATCAATGCTTACGCTGTACTGCGTCTCAAATTGTAACGCTTTTCTCCCGGGGCCTCTGACACTGCTCCAGCAGTTTGCCGCCTCTTGCGACGCTGCCCTCCAAGTGAAACACTTTCAGAATGGGCTTCGCTGCCTTCTTCGTCTTGTTCACTTATTGTAACTCCAGCCAAACGCCGCTTACGTGTACCACCCACCGCAACTGGATCTCCCTGACCATCATTCTTCTCCTCAAAACTCTCACCAAGAATCGCTTTAGCATCTTCAACTACAGCACGGACAGATCGTGTCCTCTTCACACCACCTTTTCCTCTACCCTTCCTGTTTGGTTGGCGTCGTCCTTGCTTTGATGTTTCAGGCTGTAAATCTGCTTCAGCAGGAGCTGCAGGGTCCTTCCCATTTTGATCAGCAGAGGCAATAGTTGCATCAACTACTAAACTGTTTGTGGCATCAAATGATTGAGCTACAAGAATATCTATGCTATTATCTGCTACACCAACTGAAGACTCCATCTGGACATCGTCAGCTGGGTCATGCCTGGAGTCATCATTCTCCCTTGCTCCACTTTCAGAAGGGAGATCCTCTGCATCAAAAGAACCATGTGCTATCTCATAGACAGGAGTTGGCTCATAATCTTCATCACTTTGTGACGCTTCCTCCAATCTTGCGCCAAAAGGTAAGTTCTCTGTTGGCTGCTCACCCTTTTTTATAGGAGAGAACTTGAACAGCCTCGAACACTTCTGTAACAAAGAGAAGCGACCACCTGAATTAACAAGGGTTCCTGCACCTGGAGCTGATGTATCCGCGTTCAATGAACGATCATCTCCCTCAACAGCCAAACTGGGGTGCTCAATTTCAGCACTGTCTTTTAGCGCCAGGGAATCTAATCCCTCAAAGAGAGTAATACCACAGTTTCTGCACACCTTGTACTTTTCAAATAGATCAATGAGGTTTTTCATGTCCTTGTTATATGCTTCTCGACGTACTTTCAAACTCTGGCTCAGCCCATGAAGACTATCTATGTCACTTTTAATATCTGCCTTATCAGTTTCCAGTTTCTGCCTTTCCTCAAGTAGAATTTTTCTTTCCGCCTGCAGCTGCTTTCCCTCTGATATTATCTTCTGAATCTTGGACTCATTTAACTCAGTTGCGCGTTTGAGTTCGTTTTCCACAAAGTCTATTTTCCTGTTTAACTCATTTTCCTTGTATTCCAGTTCCTTCTCTTTAATTGCTTGTTTTTGCTCTATCTCCATCTCCAATTCATGCCGATGGAGCTGCAACTGACGCTGAAGATCAGCACGTTCTCCCTTCAAAAATTCATCATTCTCCATTTGCTTCTGCTTTATATCATCATTCAAAACCCTTTCCTTGCGTTCAAGATTCTCCAGCTGTTCCTTGTATTTTTCTTCCATTTCGAACTTTGCATCATTTAACCTCTTTTCCTCACTGTCACGCCAACGTTCTAAATTCATTTTCTCAATCTTAAACTTGTTTTCTTCCTCTGCAAGGTGAGCTCTTTTTTCATCTAGCTGTTCCCATTCTTCTTCAAACTTCTGCCGCTGCTTTCTCAAATCTTCAATTTCTTCAGAGAGGGAGTTGCTTCGCATTCTGTATTCCTCAATCTCTTTCTTAAGTTTTTCTGTCAGCACACTATGCTCTTGCCTCTCTTCCACTGTGAGTTTCAGATTATTCTGCTCTTCTAATAGTCTTTCCTTTTCAGCGTCAAGTCTGGATTTGATGCTTTCAAGCTCTGATTTTGACATCTCAAGTTCCTGTTTTTCCTGATCAATATGCTGCTTTTCTTCCAGTAACCTCTTCTCATCATTTTTCAATGATTCTTCCCACCTCTTTAGAGCTTTGGATTTGGCTTCAAGATCATTCTGCCAACCTTCCATTTTTGTCTTTTTGTCATTCAACGCCTGCTCAGTTTTAGAAAGCTTAGCCTCCAAAGATTTGACACCTTTCTCCCTTTTCACTAAATCCGCTTGCTTCTGTTTCATCTTTTCATCAAAGGATTTCTTCTCGCTCTCCAGTTCTAATTGCAAATCCCGTCTTTTGGATTCAAGTTCGACCTGATGATCTTCAAGAAGCTTCTGAAGCCCCTCCTGAAGAACAATGGAGGGCAAGATCAGCCTATTGAAGAAGAAAACGAACATATAGAATGATATGGTGCACCTAAAATGATTGATGGTTACACAATAACGTTCACAGAAAACATGGCATGTACAATAACAGAAGAAATGGTATAAAGAATATGGCAAATGGAATACAGGAACAAGCAACAACAAAAGACCCAAGAGATTACAGAAATTCGACAGGGCATAAGGTCCAAAGACTACATGACCAAGACCGATGTGAAAGAGTGGCATCAAATGATCAAAGGTACCCACCATAGCAAAATAAGGCACACAAGGCATGTTCGCTGTTGCACTTACTTTTTCTCTAATACTAGCATTTTCCTCTCTCTCAATCAGTTCCTTTTCTCGTTCTTCCAGCTCCTTGCACTTAGAATCAGCATCCTGCAAAACAAAACAGAATGAGCAAACTTAACTCTTTGAACTGTTAACATAAAAAAGAAAAGGCAGTCATGAATCAGTAAGTTACCTTTTCCTTTAAATGTAGTTCATTTAGTCTTTTGTTTATATCATTCTCTTTAGCTTTTAGACTAAGTTTAGTTGCCTCCACTGACTTCCTCGCTTCCTCCAATTCATTATACTTGATCTTGCAAAGCTGGTCATTCTTGTTAGCTCTCTCCTCTCGATCATTTATAGACCTCTGCAAATCAACAAGTCTGTTCTGACTTTCCTTCAGCTTTTTCTCCCATTCCTGCAGTGATTCCTCCTGCTCCTTAAGTTGTTTTTCTCGTGCCTTCCGCCTAAACACGGGAAAACAAAGAAACACAATATAGCCAGTAAACCACATGTGTGTCACAATCAAGCATAAATAGAAACAATAAAATAGCAAAACAAACATACTCAGTCTCGAAATACAGTTTCTCCTTCTCTAATCTACGTTGACGAGCTTCAACTTCTTCCAAGTCCCGGTCAACTTGTGACTTCTTACGGTTTGCCTCTGCGAGTTTGGCATCCGCAGCATGAAGTTTCCCCTCAATCTCCAAGGATTTTTCCTCTAAACTAGCCTCAAGAGACTGAGCGTCCGTTATCTTTTTCTCGGACGTAACTTTGACCGCAGCCATCTCTGCACGTATTTGACGCAAGGCTTGTTCCAGCTGCCGCATTTAAACAAATGGTAAGGAAATATTTCAGATCAAATCAAAAGGCTATGTTGAGGAAATATGTACCCATATACAGCTCAAAGAGTGGAAAGGCAAACATGTTGCCTGTTGCCTGTCAATTGCTTTACATGATTGTTCTGAGTATTAAAGCCACCTTCAAAATTAACAGGTCATGGAAGGGTATGGATATGATTTTGTTCCTATTCCGTTCATTTTACAGAAGAGTAGGGACATAATTTTGTGCTCTAATACTAATGGCTTTTCCAGATCAAAATAGTGTTGGTAAAACTGCAAGAATAAGGAATTCCTGGGTAAACCAACTTACATCAGATACACATTGTTTCTCAACACTTAATGCTTTTCGCGTGCTCTCCTCCCGCCTTTCATATTCTGATAGTTGATTCAAATGCGCAGCTTGTTCCCGCTTCAATATCTCCTCTTTCTGTTTCAGCATTTGACTGACTTCCTCGAATTTTTCTGTCCATTCTTTCTTCTCAAGCAAGAGCAGCCCCATATTGTACTGATATTCATGTAACTACAGATATTTGTATGAAAGCACAGAAGTAAATAAATAAGACACTTAATTGGATGTTCAAAAATTTCTGGTAGAAAATAACTGCAATGAGGAATAAGAAATTGGACGCAAAATCAAAGCAAGAATGTAGCATGTGATAAAAGGCAATCACCCAAACATGCCTTCCAGCAAGTAACCTTCGATGAGGAAGTAAGAAATTGGATGCGAAGTAGCATGGGATACAAGGCAATCACACAAGACATTTGCATAAGTGTCGGCATACCTTCTTTTAAGTGATATAATTTGTTACGGTTCTTTCCGCAATCGAAACACGATGCAATCATATTTAAAAATCACTGTAACCAACATGGAAAAAGATTTTACAGGCGTAAAGAAGTCCTACAGCTCTGGAAGTACTGCTTATATCACAATTATTTATTCACTGGGCCATCTAAAATTCGGCTTATTTCCACAAGTGGTGCATAGTAAATCCAACACTCATAATGCGCTGCTATAATAGTTTTGTAACTAAGGTTTCTCATGCTAATAAAATTTGATACCCTGAAAGACTTTTAAAAGGCACCTGAGTTTAAAGCGAGCAATTGGATGTCTCAGATCAAAGTGTGCTTATCCTTACAGCCTGAATGCACTCTACAGAAATAGTCAGAGATACAACAGTTCAAGATACTTCAGAGTCCAAATTCCAAAATCATTTTCGAACTAGTTTAAAGTGAGCAATTGGATGTCTACAGATCAAAGTGTGCTTATCTTTAGCCTGAATGCATTCTACAGAAATAGTCAGAGATACAACAGTTCAATACTTCAGAGTCCAAATTCCAAAATTATTTTTGAAACAAACATGAGCCCAAACACAGTCAGTTCAGATTCAGAAGCTACATCGACTGGACTTAGGCAAAGATTGGGAAAAACCTCGTTCTCAAGCTCGGTGACCCTTCCTTTCCCCTTTCCAAGAGGCGCCGACGCAGCCGGAGCACCACCACCGCTCCGCTGGTTCGCTGGAGTCGGTGTCGACCAACCGGTCCATCCTTTGCCCTGCGGAGTAAACATCACGCCTTCTTGTTGCCCCCAGTCTCTTCACAGCTCATCCAAGAACCAGGACGCCTCTCCCTCCCTGCAACTCCGCACGACAAGAAAACGCACAGGTTACCAAACCAAGCTCCCTCACCAAAACCCTAATTATCAAGAAAACCTAGCCAAGAAACCCTAATTATCAAGAAAACCGAACAAATCCGCCCCGCAGGGCAACAAGAAACCCCCGCATTACCAAGAAACAAGAAGCGGTCTACCAAGTTGTAACTTTTGAACCCCCGGGACAGAAACCCTCGAAATCCCAAGAACCCCAAGAACCAAGCTGAGAAAAATAAACCGAACGGATCTGCGGGGAGGGTGCTCACCGGGAGGTGCCCGGCCCGCTCCCGGCGGCCGGACGCGGCGCAGAGGCGAGGGGGGCGTACGGGACCTGGCGCTCGGCTCGGGTTGGGGGGCTTCGAGTTGGGCAAAGGGGGGTTCGGTTGGTGGGTGGTGGCTGCCTGGTGCGCCCGCCGTGCGGTCAGATTTGGGAAAGGGAGCGGAGAGAGAGAGAGGGAGGGGAGATAGAGGATGAGGGGAGCGGAGGGGTAGACTGGTAATTCCCGGCGGCTGGCTAAAAAGCGGCGCTCGCGAGGGAGCGTGCGGTGTGGCAAATGACCACGTTACCCTCTAGATGTTGAATTTTCGATGACGTGATCATTTGAATCCGACTCACTGGATTGGATTAAAAGGACATCGATGTAGTAAATGGATGCAAACTGCCTGTCAGCCTGGCATGTTGGAGTGTTGGACAACGTTTGGAAAGTGGTGCTGCGCAGTTTGTTCCGTATTTGGTGGTTCGTCACGCTTAAAGCAGTGTAGTTAACTTGACAAACGCAGCAATTTGAATTTTATGTAAAATAATCAATTTGAGTAGTTTCAATATCTAAACGATTTTTGATCAGATGACCGTACATATGCCGAGACTTTAGAACTTGATCAAAACCATTTTAGGGGAAAGTGCAACACCAGTCTAAAAGGGATGCACGTCGCTTGATTTTAAAAAAAAAAAGCTAGACAAGTAAGGATGAAACAATTCGTGTAATCTTGAACCTATTTGGATGAGGGAACAAAAAATTTTACTCTACTTTTGACCGCTAACTAGGGGTATAAAATAAGGATAGTTTTCAAAACTACCTCCACAACTCGGGCAAAATCGTGAGACGAGTTTAATAAGGCCTTTGACCGCATGATTAGAGGATGGTTACAGTAGCAAATCATGAATTAAATATGCTCATTAGATCCGTCTAATATGCATCCTCCGTTGCAACTTGGAACTCCCCACTGTCCCTTCCCCCAAAATCCCGCTACTTGGACACCATCTACCCCCGCTATTATGCACCCTCCATACCCTTCTGCCCACGGTATTAGGCTCCTTCGGAGGAGGGAGGTCATGCGAGTAGCAGTGCAAAGCGGTTGGGCTGTCCAGTGTCGAGCCCGCTAAGCCACCACGAGAGGCATATGGACCTCGGTGAGAGGGGCCACCACTGTCTGCCGGTCGCCTTGGCATTATGCACAATGCTGACGCAGCAACCCATCTTGCCTTGGCCTTCTGTAGCGGTAGCATGCTCACCTGCGCCACCGCGCTCAAATACCCCGACATCCCTTCCTCCTGCGCCCTTCCTCCATGGCTTGTGGGACACTTGCAACAACGAAGGAGGAGGAAAGAGGACGGGTGAGGTTGATGTGTGGGACCCACATAAAAGAAGGTAAGAAACTGAGACCGGCAGATAAGGTCATGTGTCTTTTTTTTTTGAGTTGGCACACATTTGGAGCCAAACACCCCTATGCAATTAGACAGCTCAAACTCCACTCTAATATAGTTACGTGGTGGTGTAGCTCCACTCCAGAGTTGCATCGGAGCCCATCCCAATGATACTAAGGGGGTGTTTGGGGCTCGCTCCGCTCCCGTTTTTTTCGGCTCCGCTCGGCTCCACGGTGCCAAACACATCTAGCTCCAAGAAAAACGTGGAGGCGGAGGCCAACTCCACGTTTTTCCCGGAGTACCTCGGGGGGTACTCCACCAACTCCACGTTTTTTATGGAGAAAGAAGACACGCTCCACGAACTCCACGGTGGAGGCTCCATGGTGGACAAAAGATACAAAAAATGCACATCAAGATGCATAGCATACACAATTATGCTATGGGCAAGTACGACGTGCACGCCAGTTATAGGTTAATTTACGTTTAGTTCAGGTGACGTATGGATGTAATCTTTTTATATCCACCCTATGATCGATCTCACATAAAACCAACAGTTTGGTTAGCACTTAGCAGTGAAAATGACCCCTGCGACATCAGCACCCTCTTGATACGATTATAATTCCAACCACCCCAGATTACGTACTGAAGTTTAATGATTGGCAAAAGATGCAGACAAAAATCCAGGCATCCCCACAATCAAGCTAGCCTTAAGCATGTCACGATGACATGCCTCGCATGACTCGTGCCAGGGTGTGGAAACCCCATCATCGATTCGTCAGAATAATGCAAGGAACAGACAACCAGCATAACAAAAAAGAATCCGAGGAACATCGGCTGCGTTTCGACGCTTCGACGAGACGCCACGCCAATCAAGCCATGTTCCCAACGGCACAATTGGTTTGGAGGGTGCGTGTGCGTGACCTCCACGATGGCGCGCGCGTCGGCGCGAGCAGGGGCAGAACCGTCAGACCGCGGCGGCGGCTGGGGGTGATGGGGTTTCGAATATTCGCTGCTGCTGCGTTGCGTGACGCTGCGGAGCGCCGGCCGGCGCGGCACTTGAATGCACCCGCGGCCGCTGTCGCTGAGGCGTGGACCACCGAAAGGTTATCTCGGCTCGGGCCCGATATCTCGTCGCCGCCGCTAGTTTTTATGGTGCGTGGCGAGGCGGCGCGGGGGGCTCTGCGCTCTCTTCCTCAACACTTTCCAGCGTGGTGCGGCGAGGCGACAGGGTGTTTGGCTGGCCTGTTGGGGACGTCGGCTGCTTGGCTACTGGCTACAGACGATGCCTGTGGCTCGGCATCTCTCCTACCCTGTGGCTACGGTCCTACCGATCCCAGCTGTTCCTTTTGGACGACAGAACATTACGCAAACTATTTTTGGAAGCAAATGGCAAATGCCAGGTAGTAGTAGGAAGCAAAGGAATTTGTGGCTGAAGAGAGAAGCAAAACCAAACAAAAGCTCCCTTTCTCCTCACCTCTTTTTTTTTAAAAAAATATAAATCGTTTTTGGACTGCTGCTTTTCTTCAAAATTTCTGCTTTGCCAAGTCCTTTTCATTTGGCCGAGGAAAACATCCTGAGAGCCGCCACTTTTACATCGTTTACATCATTACATGCGATGATGTAATGCGAAGTGGAAAGGGATTCTAATACCTTTGCCGAAAATTTCTCTGATATGTTCCACGGATATGCCTTCCCGGAAAATTTCTCTGGTCCCTTTTAGATATTCCACGGAATCAGTCTGTTCATTTGGCTGGTGGCTGGTGGTGATGGTTTTGAGAGAAAAGTAATGGCTTTCATTATTGGTGCACACGATTTGTTTCGGAGAGAAAGATTACCTTCTTGGTAATGATAAGCCCAAACGAACCGGGCAGGTTTCCAAGTTTCTGTATCATGTTGTATTTAATAGCAAAGCTTATTATTCTCGAAAAAAATAGCGAAGCTTATTTAGTTGTACAACCACCCGACCGGATAGAGTACTTTCTTTTTTTAACAACACCAAAACAGGCACCTGCGGAAGCTTTTCTCGCCCCCAGTCTAGTTGTAAAGTAGTACAGTTTCTTCATCTCACGAAGATCCCGCAACATCAATTAATAGCAATTTCCAAGAAAGGCAAAACAAAAGATGATCCTTTTAGACCTGTACGACAGCTGAGGCTTCTAGTGCAACAACCTGTCCGTGTGCGAAACGACGCTTCGACGAGCACTTTTTTTTTCCTTTTTTTAAGGTCAGCAGAGGGGGAAGGAGTCCCCCATCTGAAAACGCTTTCATTTGACCCCAACCGTCCCGGGATAGATCAACCGAGTTTACAACAATTACCACTGTTCGTTTGGCTTGGTGGTGACGATTTGGTCTTGATTTGTTTCGAGAGAAAAGATCTTGTTACGGTCATTCTTTGTTGGCTGGTTTGTTACGAGAGAAAGATCTACTTGGCCGGTGGTACGATAAGCCAAGCGAACAAGGGCGTACATTGGTTACATTGCAGCAGAAAACAGGTTACACCAGAGGTGGGTGACGGCCCGGCTGGAGCTCGGCAACTAGGGGTGGGTGTTCCGTAATTTCAGTTCAGTCTATTTGGTGTTTGAGAATTTTGAGTTTTGGAAAAGTGAGGACCGAAGTTTTAAAAGAATAACAGGAACCGGGTTATTTCGGTTCCGTCTATTCGGTCCACCGGATCACCCAAATTTTCATAAGGTATCCTTGTCACCTCTCAAAGCTCTACGGTAGAAATTAAAATTCTCAACTCATTTCAAGTCTATGGATTTAAGGACTACTCAACTAAAGCAAGTAAACCACAAAGTTGTAATATCATAGTTTGAATCAAAATATGCGACTATATTGAATTTCAAGTTATGCAGTCTATTCGGGTTATAGACCACAAGAACCGAAACCAAACCCGAACTTCGAATTATAAATCTATCCGTACCAAACCCGAATCTCGAAACCCGAATAGACCAACAATTTGGGTTATTGGGTTCGGTTCGATTTTCGGGTTTCAGGTTCAAAGTGCCCCCCCCCTCTATCGACAACCTGTGGCTCCAGAGTTTGGCGTCGTCCTTGCACAACCGGAGCAGGTGGCGCATGGGGATCGTGATGGTCAGGGTAGCATATGTAGTTCCTTCACAGTTTGCCCACTGGGAAGGCGGAAGCCCAAAGCAGACCAGAACGCATGCGCGAAGGGGCAGCCGAAAATGATGTGTTGAGATGTTTCAACCCATGAGGTGCACAGCTCGCAAGTGGCATCCACCACCACGGTCTTGACCTTCAAGTTCACCTTGCTTTGAATGCGGTCGCGGCTGAGCAGCCAGCCAAAGAAGGGGACCCGCGGCGGCGCCGCATTGTCCTAGACAAATTGGGTCGCCTCGTCCTGGGCAGCCCCGCGCGCCGTCAGTAGGTGGTAGAGGGTGGATGTCTGAATACGTCCATCCGGACGCAACAAAGGGTTGAGGCGAGCGTCAGCTTCATCTCACAGGGGGAGATCGGTGACAACGGCCTCCAGCTTCCGCAGTACTCCTGGGTGAGGGGAGTGAGGTGGCTGACTAGGTGATGTTGAAGGCCGCCCTGGGTAAGGATGCAACTGGGCTCGTCGGCAGACACCTGCAGGATTACCTGCATCACCTGCATGTAAAAAATTGTGCTCTGCAGGGTCCCGCCGGTCGTTTGCTCACAACCTGCTTACTCCTGCTGGGTTATGCAGGAAAGTCCAAGCAGGCCTGCGGGTGCCTGCGGGCGTCTGCGAGTAGCTCCACTCCACAAGTGCCTTTGTTCAAGGTTGAAAGGCTGAATCGCTAGCTAGTAGTAGTAGTAGATGCCGCTCCTAGCTTATGAATCTGAACACAATCTCTTAAAAGCTACATGATGTCAGTCATTGATAGAGAGAGACTGAGAGAGAAATAAATCTTCTACTGCACAATCCGAATCGAAGCCAGAGATGTAGAGAGAGCATGTGCTCCGAATCAAGCACCACTGCACCAGCGATGGCAGGGACGCTCCCTGTCCGCCGAGGCGCCGACGAAGCACCTAGCACCAGACCCAAAGCGCTAGCTTCCTCGCCGCCGGCGGCGTCTGGAGCCGTATTGGAGTTTTGCGGCATGATGCCGATGTGGATGCAGTGTCATGCAGCGTGTCTAGTAAACGATGGTGGTAGAATGAGGTTAGGGGAAGAGAGGGAGCCCAAGCCGCCGCCGCTGCGGAAGATGAGGGCGCGACTGGGAAGAGAAGAGAGGAAGCATTAGGGTTCGCAGGTGTTTGCAGGCCGTTGCGGGCTTAGTAGGCTTGCCTACGGAAGCCCACCGGGCTTGGAATGCTTTCCTGCGAAAGCCCACTTCCAAAACATGGGCTGTTGCAGGTGCCCGCGAGGCCGAATTTGGCAGGCAGGCTTGGGAGGCTCGCGGGCTGTCCTGCGCCCACTTAGCCCTGGGCGACGTCGCGAACCGTCACCTTGTCCGTTTTGCAGTGTGACAACGAGTCAGTGAAACGATCCGCCATGCAGTCATCTTCATGCCAGACACCGAACCAGAAGGACGTCGTGGCGCCACCCCCCAAAATCACAGTGGTGATGGCCTGATAGACAGGGAGCAGAGTGTGCAGCGCACTCCAATGGGCGCCGTCTAGTTCTCCCGCCATCGTAGCAATGCATGTATGCTCCCGAACCCAACGAGCCCAGGAGGAAGTCGCGGCTTGGTGCACTCGTTGATGAGTTGCGTAGTGTGACGCCCCGTGTTTTTAATTACCGTCATTAACGCTAACGACACGATTAGCCTGGTCAAATGGTCAACCCTAGGTCAACCCGGGCCCTCACCCATGAAAACTCCCTAACATACCCCGAAGTGACCCTAGTGAATAGTAAAACACTTGTGGGGCCAACCCTTGGTCAAAGGGTGGGTCAAAGCCCCCTTGCCACCCAATGTCCACAGGTGTCCGCCGAACTTTTGCCGCGTTCCCCAAAATTCATCTAAACACTTAAAATTCTACCTTTGGGAAAGTTGTAGATCTTGTTGAGGGACACAACTTTCATGTAGAGTGGCATTGCTGGTTTGGAGGGGAAAATTGTGCAAAAGCACTTGCAAGCCGTGAATTACCGTTGACGTAACCCCGCCGACATTCAATGTTGGCACCGCCACAATTTCAAATCTAGGCAACAAAACCCTATACAACCTTTGTAAAAGTTGTAGCCGGTACCTAGATCTACAACTTTGGTATTCATCACTTGGCACGCTTCCGTTGAAAAATTTTGAGAAAAATCGAGTCAAAGTTGGTACCAAAGAACACAGCCGTAACCCGAGCACGCCATGCGCGACGCCGTGCGCGCGCCCGAGCGCCACCGTGCCGCCGCCGGCGGCCTTGCCCCGGCAGCCGTGCCCACGCCGCCCGAGCCCTCGACATCCGCGCCATGCCGCATCCCGAGGCACGCGCGCCCCGATGCGCACCGTCCCGAGGCGTCCAGGCGTCCGCGCCGCCGCACGCGCGCGCGCGCGCACCGACCGGCGGCCGGTCCGTCGGCGGCGCCGCCGCCGCACGCGCGCGACCCGACGCGCCGTAGCACCGCGCGCGCATCTCCCCGCCGTCACCAACGCGTCACCCACGGGCCGCCCGAGCCGGGTATAAAGCCTCCCGCCCCTCCTCGCGCGCCGCACCGAGCCGCCCGCGCCATTGCCGCCGCCGTCCGCCGCCGCCGGTGATAGCCCCCTCCCCGGCCCGCGCTCGCCGCCGTCCAAGCGCACCGCTAGGCTCCTTAGCATCCGGGCCGCTCACCAAAGACGCTTGTTTGCGCCAATTTGGTCTCCACGCCGCACGACACCGAGCCCTCCCGAGCGCCGCCGCCGGCCGCCGCGCGCGCGCGTCGCCGGGGAGCCGCCTCCGCCCTCGCCACCACCACCAACCGACCGTGGTGAGCTCAATTTCATCATGGTGTCTCTTGTTGTCGTGGATGGGCCCCACATCACCGCCGGCGAACCCTCCCGCCGCTGGCAAGGGCACAAATGTGAACCCAGGGGCATATGTGCAAGGATTCTTAACTTAGTTTATTTACAGTTCAGTCCACAGTCTTAGAAAATCCCTAGAAAATCACAGAAAATTTCAAAAATTCCCAAACAAATTTTGTAGGACTCAAGATGCCAAACCCCATCCATGTGTGGTACACTTGTGACTAGATTCAAAGTAGCTTTGGCAGACAAATTACAAATATGTTATGCTTGAATATGTCATATCTTGAAATGTACAGCTCCTCTGTAGCTAGGCTTTGGATATGATGTGTGTTAGAGTAAGAATAGATGCTGTGCCAAAGATTGCACAAAGTTACCATGTGAATGTTTTTAGAAAAATGTTTTTCCATCTCTGGCAGTGCTACATAAATGATTTTTCATGTTAAATATATTAATGTTCTTGAGCCCAACTTGTGCACACTATCTTGAGATGCTAAAAGACACCCCTTGTGAATTAATCATGAATTTAGGAGTACCAGAACTAATTATTCCTGATTTATGCCTATTTTCCTTTGTAAATTAATAAACCAAATTCAGTAGAGGTTCCATGTGAACATGTTAGCTTTTTAGACTTGTTTAGGACCAGAGAGCAACCACCAGAAAGTTTGAGTAGTTTTGATGCTTATTTATTTTTATTTGCATTTAAGATGAGTCACTAGATAACCTTTGTTATTTTCATGAATATTTAATTTCTAGCATCCAACACTTACTTGTGGGCCCAATGGACCAGGATAGGTGCTAGTAGACCTAAGAAACACTCATGTAATTTTTGGTAATTTAATTGGTTAATAAAAGGCTTAAATGCCCTTTTAATATTAAAGGGAAATTAAAAATAAAGAAAAATCCTTAATTAAATCCTTTTTCTTTTTGGAAATAGTACTTAATACAAATAAAAGAAATTTAATTAACATTAATGATAAGAAATTTAATTCATAAATAAAAGATATTAAGTACACCTTGTTGGTTAAAAATAAAGTGAAATAAAGCTTTCACATGAAATGATAAGCTTAAATAAAACCTTTATTCAAATAAGAAGTAAAAGAGTAATCCATGTACCACCAATGACTTCCTCAAATAGAAACCTTAGATAGATGCTTGTTAAGGTGAATATGACCAACTAGAGTTGGATAAGACAACGAACTATCACATCACCTAAAGTGCATTGCATTCCGTGTAGATCTTCCGGACGGAGACTACTCCCTTGTCCCGAAACCGAGGAAGGCGGAGCGAAGGTTCTCTACGGTACGTGGACGTACTCGACACCGAGGGTGCCCAAGCTAACATAGCCGACGAAGGCAAGCTCCGTGCATCTAACCCAGTTTTAAAATTCTTTATTCATTTATCTATGGATGATTGTGCATTTACGTTCGGGAGTTGAATGAAACCCTAGATGCATAATCCATAGGTACCTTTTGACTCTACTAGTATGATAGGTCGATAGCCGCTAAGCTATAGGACCGTTACAAGTCGAGTGATGACCTCACTCGCGAGAATAGGTTCCTAGATAGGAATCATACTATATCCTTAAATGGATTGCTCACGTGGTAAGAGCATGGGATCTGGGCTCCGGTCCAGTGGTTATGTGGGTTAAGTCTTTGAACGTACCAAGCATATGCCGGTATGGGACCGGTAAGCCTAGTACCATAATGAGGCGGTGAGGGATCTTACTATTACTACTCTTGGGATTCGCTCTCACGGCTAGCTACGGTGGTGTATGGTGACTCCGGTATCTCGCGGGGGTATGCGGATAGCCCGCACCAAAGACCCGTAAGATTCGATCCCAACCCGAGGATTTATGGGGACGGCCGGGGAGTTGTCCTCGCGGGGGGGCCCGACCGTGTGTTTCGGTCTCCCTTGCAAGGTTTATAATCAATCGATTGTCGGCCTCTCACCGTTATCCGAGACTACTTACTCCACTAGTCATATGATCCCTAATGATGGAAGTTGATGAAGATGATGTTTGAATAATTGTATTGTACAACTTGTTTGTACTAGTTGGCTAATGTAGTAATGATTAAACTACTAGAACTTGTGCTAAAATATTGAAAGTAAGGACCTACTCTTTGTTACTTTTTAGCAAAGGCAACCCAAGAGCCAAAAAGCCTTTCATGGTCTAGTTTTGGTGAAGTAGTTATCACCGACGGGTAAGACTTGCCGAGTATTAGTATACTCGACCTTGCATTAATGTGTTGATCCGGGTAATGCCTTCGGTGATGTGTGGCCGGTGAGATCCCG
Organism: Cenchrus americanus; assembly: GCA_947561735.1. Taxonomy (NCBI): domain Eukaryota; kingdom Viridiplantae; phylum Streptophyta; class Magnoliopsida; order Poales; family Poaceae; genus Cenchrus; species Cenchrus americanus. The sequence goes on along the minus strand of OX387241.1, from coordinate 20,583,512 downwards.
CCGGCCGGGAGCCGGAGTGGGTGGAGGACGACTACCGAAGCATCATGGATGGCCTCCCGTGGTGACTTGCTTCCGCTAGTTAATTTCCGCCGTGTCTTTTCGAAACTCGAACTATTCTCGTCATGACAAAAACTATGGTTTGTAATAATTAAACCCTTCGGGGTGCGAATCTGAATTTGAATGTTGTTGTATCTCCGGACTCGCCTTCGAGTGAGTTTTAATGCATATATTCGATCCTTGTGCTATTCAAGTGATTTACCGAGCGTTAACCCGCGACTTACGACAGATGGTACTTTATTATCGCTTAATGGCCAAAGTGGATCGGTCTTAGGCGATAGTACGGTACTTTCCCTGGGCGGGTTGTCACAAGTAGTTGGCAGGAATTCTTCACACCAATGTCCTTGACCCCGAGGAAATTTTCGTTTTTGAGAAAGCTTCGAGGAAAACATGGTGTAGTGGCGTGGCCGCTGTGCTACGAGCCTACGATGATGATGCGAGAAACCCTTTTGATTGGAAAAGGTCTATTCCATAACACACTACCGGAATCGCGCTCTTTGCCGTGCGCCGACGGCGCACGGCAAATAGAGTAAAACGCACGGTACCTCCTTTGACGTGCGCATTTTGCCCAAGCGCACGCGCAAAGGGCGCCGGCGTATTTTTACCCTAAGTAAAGAACTTTGTCGTGCGCTTTCGGAAAAGGCAACGCATGGCACAGTTCTTTGCCGTGCGTAATACGTGACGCACGGCAAAGAAAAGGTGTTGACGGCCGTCCGTGGGGAGACGCGCGTCACACCCCCTCTCGCCGTGCGCCGCCGAGCACGCACGGGAACGGTAGTACTCTTTGCCGTGCGCCACGTGGGAAGGCGCACGGCAAAGAATGGTCAAGGCGCAAGGTTGACCCCCGGCCGTTGCCGTGCGCCGTGCTACGTGGCGCACGGCAACGATTGGTCCGGGCGCACGGTGGATCGCTCCCTTTGCCGTGCGCCACGTGGCCGACGCACGGCAACGATTGGTCTAGGCTCCCGCCCACCATACCCCGTGTCGTGCGTCCGCTCGTCTTGGCGCACGGCAAAGAATGGTCAATGTGTCGTGCGCCGCGCGGAGCGCACAAAGCAAAGGGACTATTCTCGGCAGCATTTTTGGTCGATTTGTCGTGCGCCCGCCCCACGGCGCACGACAAATGGACCAAATTTTTTTATTTTTTTTTTTTCTCGTTTTTCACGTCCAAAAATTCCCAAAAACCATATACATGACATATATGTCACAATATCCATCACAGGCATCATATATAATAATATACATCACAAATCCACACCGAAGTCCGAAGTTCATCGATAAGTGCACACAAAAGTCCACAATTCATCGACAGTGCACATAGTTCATCACAGTTCATAGACAAGTCCACAATGCAAATAAAAAGGTGCGGCTCACTGAGGCGGTGGCGTACTGCGGAACTCCGGTGGAAACAACTGCTGCTGGATCACCGGTGACAAGGCTGGGGACCCATGCAGAGTATTCGATGCCGCCGATATGTTCTTTGAAAAAAATAGTAAAAGGCATGTGAGACAAAGAAAGTTGTCCAAGTTATAATCTAAATTGTCTAAGTCTCTACTTTGTCTAGGTTTCAAAGTGAGTCTAAATCTCTACGTTCTCTAAGTCTCTAATGTTCGAAATGAAAGAAGAAAGATGTCAAGTAACTCACAGCAGGAGAACCGGTCGTAGGGGGAGGGAGCATCATCGGCGTGGCATCGGGGGGAACACAGGCGGCGGGGGCATCGGTAGACCACTCTGAAAAGCTTGCATGCATGCTTGCATGTGTGCGGTCATCCGCGACCGCCGCATCGCCGCCCACCGCCGCATCGCCGCCCGGTGTGTGGCCATCGCCCGGGCCACCCGCCGGGCCACCCGATCGGCCACCCGCCGCCGCCGCCGCCGCCCCCGTCGTTCTTCTACACGCCGCTCGACCGCGGTTAAGGCCGCCCGCAATTGTTCATCCAATGTTACAACGAAAAGTGAAGATATGTAGAAATTCGGTAACTTGCCGTAAATCGAAATAACCTTGAGTCGCTCCATCTCGGCCGGTGCCGCCGACGGCCGTGGGCGTATGGGAGGGGCATTCCCGTGTCCTTTGCCTTTACCGCCGCGAGAGTGGGAGTACCGACCGTGTCCAAAAGGCTGTCGCCCATGTAGTAATGGTCGTGCTTCTTCCCCCCACCAATCCTCATGACCGTCTCTCCATCAAACGGCGCACGGATGGGATCCCACTCTGGCCCATGGATCTGCCTTCCCGTCTCCGCATATGTAGTGAAGCGGGAGTGGATGGAGGGATTGTTGTACGCCTCCGGCGGGTCGTCGGGGTTGTAGGTGGTCTCGGACGCGGTCGCCTTGCCCTTGTGGGCCAACATGTATGCCATCACGTCGGTGCACTCAGCGTCTCCATGTGCCCGGGACTGAAAAAAATCAAGTTGATTAGAAATTAGATAGAATTGAGCTTTACAACAAAGAAATGGATCTTTTCATACCCATCTTTTCTTGTACTGTGCAGCCGTGAGGTTTCCTTGATGGTGTGTTGGGTACGTCATCAACAAACGCTTCGTCGGCCGCCGTCGTGCTTCTCAATCCACTCCGGCCGAACCACCTCGCCACTATGCCTTTCCGGCAGTCGGCATCGTTAACGCACCACCACGCAGCGTCCGCACGTGATCAAGTGAACGACCCGTAAGAATATCATATTAAGGGATGTCCGAAAAGCCGAAGTGCAATTTTACCTCCTCGTATTGCTCTCCCGGGTCGCCCTATAGGTCCGCGCTTCTCGCTTTGGTCATCTTCTTTCCTCACTTTGCACAGAGTAGTTTATGACGCACCGAATTTGCGCCTCGTAGTGCATGCCCAAGACAAGCTTCTTGCACACCGTCTCCGCACCCGCTTTGCCTTCTCCTCAAATCCACCAACCAACCTATAGAAGTCCCGCATATAAAGCAAAGAATGGATCCACAATCAATATTGCAAAAATGCCCGATAGAATATGATGAATTGAGAAAGACTTACCCACAACTCGGCCTTCACTCGCTCCTCGCCTTGTTGGCGAAGCATCCGTCGTCCCTCTCGAAAGTGTCGGCGGCTTTCTTGTAGTGTGCCCACGTCCGGGCCGGCTCCCACCGGTAGAATCACCCTCACGGATCCGAACGAGGCCTCGGGAAGTGGTACCTCACCAAAAGACCCAGGATGCCGTTGACCGGGCGGTAGTGAGAACCCGGTTCGATGACTTCCCAACCCCCGCCACAAGTAAAAAAGATGAAATATTAGTCTCTATTGCGATTTCAAGTTCTCAAAGTACAAACATCCGAAATTCCTTACCGTGTGCCTTCGGGTTTAATCGGCGGCCGTTGAGCAACCTGAGATCGGCCTCTCCGGAGTCGCGCGCGACCTCGCTGGTAGACGCTACCAATAGTGTCACCACTAGTGTCGTCCGCCTCGTGCTCCCCCCACTAGCCTCCTCAGCCTCCGGCTCGTAAGCCGCGTCCTGGGGTGGCTCCTCCTCCTGGGCCGGCTCCTCCCGAGCCGGCTCCGCCCGGGCCGCCCTCCTCCTCCTCGTGCTCCTCCTCCTCCTCCTCCCGTCGTGCTCTTCTCTTCTTTGCCTTACCCTTGCTGGAGCCACCCTTCCCCGTCACCCTCCCGTACGCGGTACGAGCACGAACGGTGAAGGGAGCCGCCCACCATCTTCTTTCACCTGAAATTAAAAACAGGAGACAAGTCAATACGGGGACATAAGACATAATTAAAAATGAACAAGGAATAAGACATAATTGAAAATAACATAATATTTCAAATAATAATACAATAAGTACAGAGCCTACATGTATTAGTAATAAACATCTTCATGGAGATTATCAGGATCAGAAGTCTCATCATCACTATCACGCATGTCCTCCAGATATTCATCCGCTGGAGGAGCGTCAACATCTTGCCCGGCTGCGACTTTCTCAAGTAATACTACGTCGTCGTCATCGGCAATCTCTTCTCCACCGTCATCTTCTACTTCCATTATTTCTAATGCTTCGGTTATGTCTATCACAAAATCCCCCGGAGCCCATCTTCTTGGAAGAACTCTCCCTCATATGTATTTGGGTCTATGTTGTAGTCTTCATTGTTTGGGACGGTAGTCTACCGTGTGGCGATACCTTGTACACAACGTCCCAACCTTGTAAACGTTCGTCGGTTTTGCACGGGTATGAGAGATAATACACTTGTGTGGCTCCGTTGAGCCACAATGTAGACATCTTCTCCGTCATAGACGGATGATCGTCGAATTTCGACCAGTCCAACATCCTTGGTCTCTTGGGTTTGGTCAGGATCAAACCAATGGCATTTGAATAAAACAAAGTTTCGTGGGCTTGCAACCGGGAAACGTGAGTTGACATATTTCTTCAACTATTCCATCGTAGTCTTTTCCATCGTTGTTCGTCGAACAAACTCCGAGTTTGTGCTTCTTTCGGTTCGCCCGACTCTGCTCGTGACTTTTTGTGTGAAAGCGGTACCCATTCACATCATAGCCGCCGTATGACGCGATCCTTAACTCACAACCAATGGAAACCTCGTCTCGACTCGAGATCCATCGATTTTTCGCTTTGGCCCTGCAAGTAGAAGCAAGACGTATCATTGTAACATTCGCACCTACGAGGATTGTGTTATGTGAAACAAAAAGTATGAGGCTCTCCTAAATGATCGTACCTTCCGCTTGAACCAAGAAATGAAATCGTGGTCATCAAGAAGTTTATCAACTTCATCCGCCTTGGGTGGATTTCTTCTCCGCCGAATTGACGGGTAAATTGTCCGTGCGTACGAGGAGGTTAGGTACCGTTATCGAAATGGAAATGATTGATAACTAGTTTGTTGAGAACTTACTCAATATAGGGAAGCACTTCAATAAGGTTTTTCAAAGACATATATCATGACAAAGGCGCCTCTCATTATATTGCAAGTTCCGATAAGTTGCAACACTTGCTCTTCCGAGTTGCCCTTTGAAGAGGATGAGGTTCGATTCATTTTCGTCGGCATTGTAGCGAGGGGTTGGATTATGCACGCTTGGAAGGGTGTCAAGCATAGTATTTAGTTGTGAAGTTTGTCACCTCCTCAAGATAAAGATGCCTCAACAATGGATGCTTCAATTTTGTTTTTGTTTCTAGTCATCGTTCAAAGAACCTTTAGTACTCTTTCAATTGAATAGCACCAACGACCATGTACCGGGCCCCCCATTCGTGCCTCGTACGGGAGGTGCAAAATCATGTGCCTGCATCGGATTGAAAAAGCCGGGGTGGATAGATCTTCTCCGACTTACAAAGCAACACCGGAGCCGCTTCTTCCAATTTTTTCACCTCGTTTCTTGGACAACTCCTTAGCACAAAGGATGCGGAAGAAATAGCTCAACTCGCAAGCACTTTCCATATGTGGTCAGGTACATAGCCTCGAACCATCACCGGAAGAAGCCGCTCGATCCATATGTGATAGTCACGACTCTTCAACCCATTTATTCGCATAGTGGTTAAGTTCACCCCCTCCTCAAATTCGCTGCATACCCATCGGGGAACATTAAAGTTTCGAACCATTCTAGTACTTTCTTCCTTTGGGGCTTGGTCGGGACGTATGGGGGCGGGCTTTTTCTATCTCTTCCCGGGTTTGGGTTTTGGAATGTTGTACTTTGGTCTATCGCACGGCATTAGCTTGATCAAGTCTAGACTTAACATTGTCTTTTGACTTCTCGGCCTCCATGGTTATGTGGAACAAGTGCCTCGGCAACATTTTTTTTCGTGTGCATCATATCAATGTTGTGCGGAAGAAGAATGTCACACATGTAGGGTAGCCTCCACAAGCCCGAAATCCGAGTCCGGTTATGCTCGAGCCATATCCCTCATAATCGCCTCCTTCTTTTTCCTTGAGCGCGTTTAACCGCTCAAGAATATCGGCACTCGTCAACATCGGTGGTGGGGGGTCTTCAACCACAACACCTTTTGTAAAGTTCTTGGTGTCCCGTCTAAATGGATGGTTCATAGGGAGGAATTGTCGATGCAAGTCAAAACAAGACCTCTTGGCACCCTTCGGCAACCACTTGAACATTAAAGCTTGCTTGCATATTGGGCATGGCCACTTCCCGTGAACACACCACCCGAGAATAACCCATACGCCGGATGGTCGTGGCCGGGAGTACATGTACCACACATACATTTTGAAGTTTGTCCTTGTAGCTCGATCATAAGTACGTACCCCGTCTTTCCAAGCACTTTCCAACTCATCAATCAAGGGCCGCATGTACACACTCATTTTATCCCCCGGGTATCCCGGAATTATCAAGGACACAAATACGAACCGCCGCTTAAACATGATGCCGGGGGGAAGATTGAGAGGGGTAACGAACACGGGCCAACAAGTGTATGGCGCGGCCATCGATCCATAAGGATTGAACCCATCCGTAGCCGCCGCCACACGTACATTTCGAGCTTCCTCGGCCTTGTCAGATGATGACTGTCGAAATATTGCCAAGACTCGCATCGGACCGGATGTAGCATGATATCTTCACTACGGTATCGTTTGCTTTCGTTTTGTGCCATGTCATCCGCTTTGCGGTTTCTCGGTCATGTACATCCGTGTGATCCTCGGTATGAATGGAAGGTACCGTAGGATTTTCATCGGTACGTCGAGTTGCCTCTTATGACCACCACCGGAGTCTAACTCGAGGTACCTAGAGGATTTACACTTAGGGCAAGTACTTTGCATCCGCATGTTCTTTCGAAACAAAACGCATCCATTTGTACAAGCATCTATCGCCTCATATGGCATCTTAAGTACACGAAGGAGTTTCGTGCCTCGTAATCGCTTCCGTGGGAGATTGTGCTCTTTCCGAAGCAAAGTGCCAATAACTACCAAACATTTCATTGAACCCGTCTCGACCGATGCCAAATTTGCACTTTAGGGCCATTAAGTGCCCGATGGCATCAAGTTGAGACACATCGGTGTGCTTGTGAAGTGGTTTCGTGCGGAAGACAACATGTTGTAATAAGCCTTCGCGGTTGGCTGCGGGAGCTTCTTCCATAACTTGGTCGGGCCCTTTATCGAAGTTCCCTTGATGAAAGTCTTCTATCATGTCTCCGCACCCGCTTCAAAGCATCAAAAGTCTCGATGCGTTGCCTCAAGACCTCTTCTCTCGCACGATGTGCTTCACCATGGCAAATCCACCGGGTATAGTTTTTCACAAACCCATGCGCCACAATGTGTTTACCCATGTTGAGCCTAGATTGGTATTTCATATTTTCACACTTACTACAGGGACACAGAGCTTTATGTTGTCCTTTCTCAAATGCCTTTTTACAGAATGCATCCATGTTGCGTGCGAATTCAGCGGAGTAGTCTCGCTTATTCCTCCAACCCGTGTACATCCACTCTCGGTTATCCATCCTTTAACTAGTGATATAAAAGGTTGGTGCAAAAAACAAAAATCTTAGGAGATTTTATAAAGTAGATTGCTTCTACACATTGTCTATCATGCTAGTAGTAGGTAAAGATAGATCCTAATCCCACTCGAGGATGTGTAGACAGGTTTAGTTTCCATGCTCTACTCCGATCCGAGACGCAATTTCGGCAGCACCTCCCCGCCGTTCTCCGGATACACGTCCTAGAAAGGAGATTGTGTAACCGAGAACAACGGGAAGGTGGTGCCGAAACTCGTCCCGCATCGAGCAGTAACTTGGAAACTAAACTCATCTACACATCCTCGAAAGTCGTCCAAAAAACGTGGACAATTCGAAACGGATACAATCACGGACATACAAAGCATATGCATATCTACAACCGTATCCCTTTCGAACGGGAGACGCCTAACCGGGTTACGAGACCTAGGTAAATAAATTGCGGAGGAGGGGGTCATCCGCACATGCTCACCTAGTAGCTCGAACGAGCAACAAGGCAACACGGTGGACGTTCGAGGAAACGGCCGGGCTCCTCCTTCGACGGTGGATGCGGCGGTGGGCGTTCTCCCGCAAAATTAGACCAAGGTAACGGAGTTAGATAAAAAATTCGGCAAAGACATCCCCCGTACGGGAAGGTTTCAAAACCCGCAAATAAAAGACCACGACACGAAGGTCGGGCCAAAAAACAAATGCTCTTCCCACGGCTCGATGGCCGGACAAATGAGACTTGCCATTCTTTCCACTTGAGCATAAGCAACATATACCGATGTAGTACTCAAATTTTATTCTTTTGAGTTCAAGCTACTCATCACAAAATTAATCTTACACGAGTCTACCATCCGCTATGCATCACTACTCATTTATGTAACGAACGATAGATCATCATAGTAGTTTCATCTAAATGCGATAGAGGTTGAGGGAGTGCTCACCGAGAGGATGGCGTACGTGTCGAGACGGCGTGGTGTGAGATCACGGCCAGAGAGCACCACCCATCCTCCTCCTTCCCCCTCTCCTCCTTCTCCCTCTCCTCCTTCCCCCTTCTTCCCTTCTTTCCCTCCCCCTTCTTCCTTTCCTGCAGTGGTGGCCGGCGGGGCGCCGCCGCCGGAGCGAGGGAGGTCGGGGGCGCAGCCGGGCGCCCCCACCGGCCGGAGTAGTGGCGGGCCGGGGGGGGGTCGGGCGCGCGGGGCGCGCGGGGCGGGGGGCGCGCGCGCGGGGGGGGGGTAGGGGCGCGCGCGCGAGACGGGGGGGTGACGCCTCCGCGGCACGGGGAGGGGGCGGTGGGCGGTGGGCGGCGGCGGTGGCGGTGGCGGGCGCGGGCGGCGGCGGCGGGCGGCGCGGGGGGGGGGGGGGCGGGGGGGGGGCGAGCGGGGGCGGGGGCGGAGGGGGGGGGGGGCGGGGGGGGGGGGGGGGGGGCGGCGGATCGACGGCGGCGGCGGATCGGCGGCGGCGGGCGACTCGAAGTTGGGATTGTGGGGGCGGCGGATTGTGGGGGACGAAACGGGGCTGGGAGGTAGGGTTAACCCGAGTCTTTGCCGTGCGCCGCGGGGGCCTGGCGCACGGCAAAGACGGCCCCTCGCCGCCCTTGGTGCCCTGGTGCCCAATAGTACCTTTGCCGTGCGCCACGGGGCCCTGGCGCACGGCACAGGCGGGCCCACCCGGCGGTGCCCCGGTGCCCAACGGTGCCTTTGCCGTGCGACAATGGGGCCCCGACGCACGGCATAGGAGGGCCCAACCGCCGGCCTAGATGCCCCGGTGCCCAACGGTGCCTTTGCCGTGCGCCATGGGGCCACGGCGCACGGCACGAGCGGGCCCACCCGGCGGTTCTCTCGGTGCCAAAAACGGTGCCTTTGCCGTGCGCCACGGGGGCCCGGCGCACGGCACGGGCGGGCCCACCCGGCGGTGCCCCGGTGCCCAACGGTGCCTTTGCCGTGCACCACCGGGGCCGGCGCACGACACGGGCGGGCCCACCTGCCGACCCTACGTGCACAAGTGCCCGACCGCATGTGGGCCCGTTTCCTTTGCCGTGCGCCGCTTTCGTATGGAGCACGGCAAAGAGGCTACATTGAATTTTAATTTTTTGTAAATATTATGTATAAATGTTTAAATGGATGTAAAAATTACCATAAACTAACACGAGACAATTGCATGTTGTATGTTCACTAGAGAAAACATTTTGGAGTCAAAAACAAAATTCAAATTTTACTAAGTTTACAAACCAAAGGAGATCACTCTAAACACTTGGGAACTTCTAGTGAGATTCTTCGGTTTGTGAACACTATGCGTGACAAAATATTCAAAACCTTCCCTACTCTTTATCACAACATTCCCATACCGGATCATGACGTCTCGATGAATCTCATGATTTTCTAACATCGTTTGCATTTTTTACTATTAAAAAACTTTACCAATGAACGTCGATTCTCATCCTTCGCGAATCAAATGTACATAATTTTAACCAATGTGGTCAGTAAGGTCTTAAAAAGGACTCAGTTACACGAATATCATTTTTCCACGAACTTTACCTTATCATTTCATGTACTTGCAGTTCAATTTTGATTTAGTGAAGAAAATCCTTTTAAGGAAAGAAATTCATAAAAAATACCAAATAAATCGAGATGAGTACCAATTTGAGATACTGAGCACAAAGTAATGCATTTGTAGTGGACAAATCAAAAGAAATCAAAAAAATAAAGTTTTAAAATAATCTTTGCCGTGAGCCGCTAGGAAACGCACGGCAAAGATGCATCTGTGCCGTGCGTTCACGTGGGGCGCACGCAAAGATACATCTGTGCCGTGCGTTTCATAACGGGTGCACGGCAAAGGCTAACGACCGTTAGCTCCGCCCCAGCCGTCCGCCGTGTCACGGGCGGCGCACGTGCCTGGGCCTCTTTGCCGTGCTTTGTACTCCGACGCACGGCACAGGCCGATCTTTGCCGTGCGCCTGGGGAGCGACGCACGGCAGAGAGGTCTGCAACGTGCGTTTATCGGAGCCGTGCGGCGTGGCGTAGGCGCACGGCAAAGAGTGGCCTTTGCCGTGCGCCCAATAGAAAGCGTCCGGCAAATCCTTTGGCGCACGGCAAAGGCCGTCTTTCCGTAGTGACACTCAATTATCGACATTTTCATTAAAAAACAGATATTTAACATCTATAATCTATCAAAACCATCTAGGGCCGGCTCTATTATTTTAAAGGCCCTTGGTCAAACAAGAAGATAAGGGCCTATTGAAATAATTTTTAATATCAAAATTATAGTGGACATAAAAATTATTTTTCATATGTATATCACATAAAACATAACAATAGTATAATAGGTGAATAAGTACAAATACTTTTTTTAGCACACGACAAATGCTTTTTAGGCAACATCTGGTATATACAAATACTTACATTGAATTATAAATTTGTAACCCTAGCATCCTAAACAGTGTATACGACACACACACAAAACAAAGAATAAAATTAGGAAAATATTAAGGATCATGGACGGAGTGTTGGTGTATTGCTTCTTAATGTGATCGCGTGCATCGAGAAAATCGGTTAGATCGGGGTCGTGCGTCGATAGACAAGCATCGCACAGAATCTAGTTCGGCGTTCGGCGTCGACGCTGCGCGTCCATATGCAGGCAGGGTGCCAGGGTTGCGGCGGCGGAGGCAGAAAACCAACAACCTATGCTAACTCCCCTCGATGATATTTGACTTCCCTACGGCAGGTCTGTACTCTTGTATGTCATGGGTTCCAATGACTATTATGCCAAATACAAAATTATATATACTAATTACCTATATGTTTTTGGGCCCCTCAGCTCCATGGGCCCACGGCAGTCGCCTGCCTGCCCTCCACTCTGAGCTGGTCCTGAAACCATCTTATTTACCCTCTCTGAGTTTGTTTCTGGACATGGTGCCACGTCATTGATTTGTTGTCACCATCCAACTGGGACCCACATGTCATCGTTCCTCTTTCTTTGGTCCTATGTTCCTCCGCATCCCCTCGCTGTTCCGCCGGCCAATGCAAGCTATCTTGCAGGACCCTCACCGGCTCACCGCGACAACCCGGAGCTCGGGCGGCGCCCTCGCCACGTTCTCCCGGAGCAGCGTCTAAGCGGCACGTAACACCACCGACACGGCTATGTATACGCCCGCGAGCTTCGGGTGCTCGAAGCTCTTCCATGTCGGCGCTGGCCTCTGCATCAGTCGTGGGAGCGACGACGTCAGGCGCTCAAAGAAGTACTGTCGACAAAACGGTTCCTCGACCGCCGCACTTCGCCAGGTGCGAGGTTTTGATCTCACGCGGCCAGAGCTTGCCCTTAGTGTCCACGACAGCATGGTCCCGACCCCTCCCTACCACCACCCATGGATTCCACGTGTTCTTGAGATGAGGGTCGAACTCATCAGCGACGATAGTTGAGGGTGATGGAATAGACTTTTCCTTTCGGTCGCCCACGGTCCATCTTACGGAAATTTGGGCCTTTCGCTTTCACTCGCACTATAGGATCTGGCTGGGCCTGGGGACAGAAGAGGAAGGAGGCCCGTTCTGTGTGGTGGTGGCTGGCCCAGACAAGATAATGTGATAAGCAGCATAAGGTGACTAACTATAAGTGAAGGCGGAATATCCTCTCAAACGATTTGAAAAAAAAAACAAGTGAAGGAGGAATAGGTCAAGACAAAAGCAAAACACGTTTATCTTTACTTTTCTCATTCATTATCTGGCTCTTAGCTTCACCTCAAAAGTTCACTCTTTATTTTTGTTCTCCTTTTACTTCGGTTCTTTCCAGCTATAGTTTCAACGTTTCAGGCTTTGGAGCACAGCTCTAGATATGAAGTCAAGTATACATGTACAACGGACGGGCCTAGGGATCCTCGCGTCGCTCCGCTTGGGCGACTCGAGGGCGACGCAGCCGCCGCCACCTAGCTCCACCAAACCGTCTCGCCGGCGAGGCCGCCGCCGCGTCGCCGGCCGGCGGCGGCGGCGGCGGCGCCGGGAGCCACACAACCGGCGCCCGCTCGCAGCTCGTCGAACCTCCCCACCTTTCCCCTGTTCCTTGCCCAAAATCGCGACCTCCATATCGATGGAGGAGGCAGCACCCATGGCTCCCGACGCTGGCCGCGACTGAAAATTTCGGCTCGGCTCCCACCCCAGATCGTCGGCTCGTTGCTCAGTTCATCGTGTAGCGTGGTCGTCGGTGCCATTGGACGAGATGGGGTGGCTCGGGCATCTCCGAAACCCTAGCCGCCCCCACCCTAGCCCACTCTCTGTTGTGCCTGTGGTGGTCGACAGCCACCCGCTCATCCCGTCGTTGCCGGATCCGGCCATCCGGAGCCCGGATCTGCACGACGGGACCCGTCCGGTTCGACGGCGGCGCCTTCCTTTGTCCCGGCCTCCCCAGCGTGCGTGCGGAGATGGCACTGCCCCTGCATGTCATTGCCTCCCTTGGCTGCTGGAGATGGCGCTGTCATAGCGTGCAAGATCATTGGCGAAAGCTTTGCAACGATGATGCCTATGGGCGTCATGTCCCTTCCTGAAGGCATTGCGGAGGTGTTCTTGCATTGCATACCATGCCCTTGCTGCAGCACCTCACGCCGCTTGCGCATAAGCGGGGGGGGGGTGCCCAAGGAAGGGTCGAGGAGGAGATGATGGGGTCGCAAATCAGTGGCAACTACCCGTCTTCATCGCCACGACGATGGCAGCAGTTTCTCACGCATTCTAACAGTGAGGAACGACCTCTCTTTTGCCGAGGGCATATACTTTTTCATTGGCGACAATATTTCGTGCCGCGATGCAACTCAGCGACCCAGCAACGCACAGAGTCGGCGCATGGATCGAAGGTGGCTATTCCGAACGCCACCGATACATCAAGGTGAAGGGCAACGGTGACGACACATGATTTCAAGCGTGAGCCGATTTGCCAGCTGCAGTGGGGGTTCTCTACATCCAATGAGTTTCTTTTAAGTTCATTTTGGTGCATGTTGTTTAAGTCATGGTGACTGTTTTTGAAGACCGTCATGAAGCGACATCGATATCTTTAGCACTGTCTTGAGAAGTAAACTCAATTTTTTTTGGATGTAGTAGATCTTTAGTACATATATCATCATGTACTAAATTTTTTTATTTTTTCTTAGTTTTTGTAATAAGTTTGGCTGTGTGTGGTCACGCAGAGGCTTTAGGCTGTGTGCGTTACCGCAGAGGCCGGAATGTTAATTCCATTATTTAAAAAATCCCAATAAAACTCTGCTGGGAGCTACTAGTATGCCCTACAATAATGCAGCATTATCGTGAACTCTGAAGTGGTTTGAAGTTCAGGTTTGTTTGCACGAAAGATTCCAGGTTTGTTAACTGTACTTGAAGTCACGGAACCTGGTGTCCTGGCCCATACCATACCTAATACTAAGTTCAGCTGTCTCCTCGTACCAGGCTCGAGCCAACTCCATGCAACAATGCTTGTTCTTAGTTGCAAGTACGTGGAACTAATATACTCACTTAGTCACTTTCCGGTGCCGACAGCCGAGGTCAATAATGGCCGCATTGTTAAGGAGTAGAGTATTAACCTAAGCTGCTTGCATTCCACAGTCAGATAAAGCTACTGCATCAGACAGGAGTTTCTGCTCCTTTCCTTTCCTTCAGTCAAGGCACTGATCACGACACAAGAGATCAAATATGCATTTAGGCACGGCCAATTATTGATTTTTTTTTACCCTCGACCCCCGTGTTGGAATTTGTCCCAGCAGGGCCAGAGAAAGGCACTTACGGACGATCCAGAATACTTGTATAATCGACTCATTGTTAATTAGGACTTGCATTAATGTGGTTTTGGTTGCCTCTACGTGGAGTTAAACATCTGAAGACTTGTGATTAATATAAGTCGGTTAACTGTAGGTTTGCCAACAAATTGCAGTATCTTTCGGCTGCAGCTCGAAGTGCTCAAGAAATGATTGCTGTGATTCTGAATATACTGTGTAAAGATTTGCTGAATCATATCATAAGGATTCAGGAATGTGCACCTAGAGTTGCTTTTGGTTGGAGCCAAACACGCTGTAGAAAAATGATGGATTTCCTGACGAAATTGTCTGCTATCCATTTCTAGCGCCTCATCATGAGTCGTTGTATGCTCCAATCATTGTTTATGTTTTTATCTGAAATCTCTTTCCCTGCCTCTAAATTTGGAAGTATAATTAATTCTAATACATCATGATGCAATAATAGACACGCTTCTTCAATGGATGCATGCAATATCTCTCAACTAATCTACAAGGAATCAGAGAGTGCATGACAAATTTGGATGGACGCGAGACACATTTAACGTCAAAAACTGGTATTGCTCAAAGTCACAAAACCACTGGCGGATTACTTTGATAACTCAAGTTTTTGCTATCTAGACAACGAGGAATTATTTGAGATCGTACAAGTTTGTAAGGGTAATAGTACTACACATATAATTTGCTTGCTGACAGCACAGGTATGGTCAATAAAAACCAGTGTTTACTTAAGCATACTGCACTTCACAGTCAGGTAGAACTACTGAATCAGATAAAGTATTATCTTTTCTTCCTTCATTCAGTCAAAAAACTGATCAATCAGGTAGATTGTGGTTGCCTCTGGACATGACCAATAATTGATTTAATTTCTTTTTCTAGTTGGAATCTGCCTGCTGTAGAACTGGAAAAGGCACTTGACATTGATGCAAAATACTTTTAGTCAGGTATGATATTTTTTAGACCAAGTTAATTAGGGCTTACATTCATGGCTTTTAGTTGCTCGTACGTGGAGTGGTTGGTAATCTGAATATTGGTTACTTAAGTATGGGATGCAAAGCAAATTGCAGTATCTTTTGCTTACAGTTAGAAGTGCTCACAAAATGATCGCTGGCTGCGCTTCTGAATATCCTGTATATTCGTCGAATCATCAGATGGAATCTGCATTTATAGTGGTCGTTGCTCAGATCCATGCGTCATGGAGCGTATAACTGTATAAAGATTATAAGTTTTCTTTTCTGACGGAACTGAAATGGCCACCGATGCATTGTAACTCACAGAACAATAATTAGTAAAACTACGAAATTGCCATGGTATTTGATGTTTCCTTTTTTTATTCACATGGTGGGTTTTTCTTGTACTTCTACTTTCTAATACGGCAATAGTTTCCCCCCAAAAAAATACATCAATGGTTTCCCAAAAAAAATACAGCAATGGTGGAGTGTTCCTGACCATTTCTGTCAAAATTTTCAACCACTGCAGTCATTTCTGTTTGCAGTGCTATACTCTGATGTAACGTCATCAGAGGAATTGGAACACTAATACGATCGTCCCTGAATCTAGCTAGTGGTCCCGGGAAGATTGCAGTGGATGAACTAGAAGGTGCTTGTCATAAATCTGAAGTGCAAATGGCGACTACTTTACTCCATGTACATACGAGATATGACTCTGGATGGAATCAACATGAACACTGCATGACACATCGATTTGTGATTCGAGAACGAGCAGTACATGGAACTCTGATCAGTTCCATCCCTTGCTGTTTATTGATTCCTCTGTATCCACAATGCTAGTAGCATAGTTTCCTCTCAATATTAAGCCAGCACCAACAACTGAAAAATGGCTGCCATTGAAGTGAGCTGAGCTGATCATGCGATGCTAATATCTTCATCAAGTTTCACCTCGCTCTACTTCTATAATGGAGCAATGGAGATTGTCGATTACCCATTCTCTCGTGATTAATCTAGAGGCTCTTGTCATTAGCACTCAATTGTTGACCGGACGGCAGTAAAGAGCACACGTGCGAACGATCCCGGGCGGTTCCACTGTCGCCAAATTGCCACCAGCAGGCTGCAGCACCGGTCGGCAATAATTGGAGGCGACATTATTTTAGGTTCCAGAGCATAGAAATTCTCACGCACACGAATGGAGCTTGTGCTGGAGCTCTCAGCCACTTCCTGCGTGCAGCGACCATTTCAGCAGCTGAATGGGCACTGCGCTGCGCGCGCCTTGCTCGATTTCTTCAGGGCAGCGATCAGCAAGAGCTCAACACGCGTGCAGCTAACTAAGAGCGGCTTTCGTTCTGTCGGCCCCCTCGAAACTTACGACAATTCCTTCTCTTTTTCCTGAAAGGAACTTATGACAATCCTGTAGATGTTTCAGTGCGCACTTTTTTTTTTAGACATCTTCGGTGCAAAACTGTGCACTTTGTCCTTTGCTGCGCGTAACTACGAGGACGGAATTTTCAGGGTCCGGTCGATGCACATTAATTTCTGATCTGCCGACCTTCTTGCAAAACATAACTTAATAGTCAGAGAAAAAAAAGAGTAGTTTAAGGTGACAGCATAACCCCTTCAAGCTGTTGCTGCGACACTGATGCCGATCGAACAGCTAGCTTGTTTCGCCGCATCGCAAATGATCGACGACTCATGATTAGTAGAATATTAGTTGACCGATTACACTGCTATACAGTATGTATTGGGGTATTTAGGTTCAGAAGTGATGCATCAATCAAGCTGCAAATATGTAGCCGCACTGGATGACTTAAGCTATTGGAATCACAGCTGACTGACGAATTTCTTTTCAGATGTTTCAATTGAGCCATCATTCATTCATATATGAATGAGTGCGCAGCATGTCGTCTCATGCATGATCGTAATTGTGATCTACTGCGAGCTGAATAAGACAATATCATTGCAGGGTGCAGGGCTTTAACAATAGGTAGTGATAGTGCAGCAACTAATAGCAGCAAACAAACTCTTGTATAGTAAACCTAATTCTTCCAGTGAGCTAGCCAACATTTCACAAATTCTTGTTGTAAACCAATACTTCAGCCTATCGACCTAGGCTCAGAAGGCCATACTGTCAGCCACCCAAATAGGACCACAGGCATGTGGAGTTCCTAAATTATTAGTACTATATGTAGAAGTAGAAATGGCATATACCAGCAGCAGGAAACGAAGATGCTCCACTAATGATTATTTTGGTTCAAAGGTTTGACATTTTGGGCAATGAGTTATGCTTCAGATACATACAAACGAACTCTAAACCTACAACTCATTTGCAAATTGGGTAAGTCAAGGACCTTTCTCTTATAAAATACTAATCATGTTGTACTAAGCTAATGCCCATTATTATCTCATCTCCCATTATTGCCTTATTAGGTGTCCCACATTCAACATCTACCGTTTTTTTTTTTTGCTTTCGATCTGTATTTGGACCCATCAAAATACATGCCATTATGATAAACCTGGAAGCTAATAAGGATCTAGCATCCGCTTTAGCTATAGTTTAAGTGCTTAACTGATCCTTCACAATCATGCTAAAAAAAAACTGATTCTTCACAAGCCCAGACAACAGTAGGCAGTACTGATAACCACTATCTCTACTCTCTACCAAGCTTACTATGGTGATTGGTGAGTGCTAGTACTAACAAACAATTGCCATTACCGACATCGTTTACAAGAGTAAATCTTTCACGCGTGTGCGTGGTCCTAGGCTCCTACTCCAAATGTCAGGGGTGCACGTGTGAACCACAAACACCCTGAGGTAGGCACGCTCCAGCTCCATGGACACGTCATACCACCAGAGCTGCACGCTTAGTTTTGTGTCAGCTGGTCGATCGGTTCTTTCTAACCTCTTCATCTTCTCAGCTGGTCATTGCTGGTGCTGCGTGCGCCATTGCAAGGGAATCCGAGATGGATGGAGCCATGGAGTAGTAGAGACTAGAGACCTCCTACACTTCGCACCGGCCTGCAGTCCGGGCCAGGGCGATCACGGCAACTGCCAAGCGAGGCCGCTGCTTGGTGATTATTGAACTCCCATTATTGAACTCCACATGCCCAGATTAATTGAGCATGCAGCTCTGCCTCTGTCTGGCACGGGCACCATTAATGCACGTAATCTTGCCGCATTAATTGCCTAATCCTCCCACACATTGGCTAGAGTATTTGTCAATATTTTCCTCCTTTTGGTTTGAGTTGGTGGATTTTATCTACTAGTTGACCAAGCAACAAGCAATAATGTCCAACTCACGCTAGGTGTCGAGTGTGCGAATGTACACGTCACTTGATTATAGTAGCACAACAGATAACGTGTCCGGTAGAACGACTGTAGTATATATTACTCCAAAATTAACACATTTTCACATGTCAGACTTTTTACTAATCACTGTCATAGCCAATGCACTAGTAATTGTTGGAGTGGAAAATTGAACATTTTGAAATGTAGAATGGCTTCATCAGGTGGCCCCCTCCGTCCATGTGTCTATTTTTATTCACGACGTCCCATTTATATGTCTGTAATTTTACACTTTACAACGTAATGCCCCCTAATAACTTTATTCAAAAGATATATTTTAAAACCGAAGTAATGAGTAGTGACCCCTTACAGCAAAGTCGTCCCAGTTTATTTTAAAATTATTCAACTGCTTCAAAATAGATACATTAGCTACAAAAATGGATCTCATAATGACCATTTTTTTGGAACTAGTATCTCATAATGATCTAATAATATTCATTTGACATTGTAGATATTATTTCTCCTTTTAAACTTGATATTAGTCAGATTTTATTTTATTCCTTTGTTAACTTTTGCTCGTTTGGCCGTCTCTTGAACTGGTTCGATGGTCCCAACAAGTCTAGGGTGCTGGCCCAATGTTTGGTTGTTACCCCCGAGAGGATTCGGCATAGTGTGGTGATTTCCCAAGGCACCATGCTTGGTGGAAATGGCCGTTCTTGGTCTGTCCCAGTTTATATCCTTGATGGTCATTTCCCTGATGCTTTTCCTGGTGATGAAGATCCCGTCCCTGCTGGAGGAAATCCGCACCCGGCCCAGGGGCCAGTCAATCAAGGCAACTTTGTCGACCCGCATTGGCATCATGATTTTGTTGGAGCTGCTCAACATGTCCAGGCTGATGCTGGCATCAATCAAGCTCAGATGGATGTTGCAATAGAGGATCTGGATCCCCCTCAGCTTTTGGAAAACCAGGGGATGAATGTCGGGGATCAGAACATGGTGCATGCTGAGGAAAATGTGCAGAATGGTTGGCCCGAGTGGCCTGTGAATGAGGAGGAGAATGCGCAGAATGGTTGGCCTCAGTGGCCTGATGATCAAGCAGAACAGGTGGCCAACAACAACCCTTTTCCCCAACACCCAGATCAACCACAGGACTCAATTTCTTTTGATCAATCTGACTCTTCAGCTACATACCTGCGTGCTACTGGTCCTGACCTTGTTCTTAGAGTGGAGGACATCTGCAATATAGCTTGCTCTGACTCATCGTTTGAATCCTCGGTTGACTCTGTCAGTGAAGCTCATAGAACTCCATCGATCACTTTTCAGCTGTTGGAAGCCAGAGCTTTCAGACATCTCACCCCCCCCGATAATCCCCAGGCCTATCAATATCGAGCAGGGACTGTCAGGTATGGACATCCCTGTCAACTCTGCGGAGGACAACAACCTTGCTCTTGTTCCCTGGTGCCCCTGTCCTGCGACTATACTACTTCGTTTCTGGGCTGAGGAGGTGGTGGATTTCAGGGCCAGAAGTCTGATGGGAAGATGCAGCCCTATGGTTAACAATGAACTGGATGACTTTCATGATGAGGCTCTGGGTGTGGGTGTTGTGCGTGAGGGAAATCTCTCTCTTGATGTTCCCTCTTCCCACAACACCCCCCTCAAGACTGTTTTGTCACTTCCCTCCACGGTGTCCATCTCCAACCCTTTGGTGCCTCTGGAAGAATCTTCGGTGCGTCGCAGCGCTAGGTTGAGCAGGAACAAGGAAGGTTTTCAGCTATTTCAGCTTGAAGATCACCCAAGGAAGAAGCAGTGGGTATGGGCTGAAGTGCCCATCACTAGGAAGGTTGCTGTGCAGCTGCTGAATGATCCTCCTCAACCTTCTCAAGATGAAGTCATTGGACAGATTCCGGTTGAAGTCATGCAAGCTTGGGGGATTGAATGCAATGTGGCTCCTGAGGAGATCACGGAGGAAGCTCTTTCCAAGGGCATTTCAAACTAATGTTTCCCATGATTATGACTATGCTAAAACTCGGTAACTCATTGTTTGAGCCAGATACTTGCTTTTGTTTGTGGAAATGCTTGTGCTGGTGGTTCATATCTTTGGGTATTTTGCCTTCTGGATGCTTTCATGGGTTGCTTCCCCATTTTTTCTGCCTTTGGATTGGTTTTTTGGCTGAGTGGGTTGTTTCTATAAGGTTTTTACCTTGTGTGTGGAATCCTGGTCCTTCCAGGCTCTTATGGTCCTCGTATATTGTTCTGGTAACAATGTACTGCCCACCTCCCCCTACTTCAAAAATGAATAGAAACTGGAATATCCTTTGCTGGAACATTAGGGGAATTAATAACAAAGAGAAATGGGATGCCCTTAGAAACAAAATTGAAGAGAGTGCTTGTGCCATTGTTTGTATTCAAGAAACCAAGAAAGAGCATTTTGATACTCCCTACATTAGACAGTTTGCTCCCAAAAAGTTTGATAAATTTGATTTTTGCCAGTCGGTTGGTGCCTCGTGGGGTATTCTAGTTTTGTGGAATAGCTCTCTGTTTACTGGGACTGTCATTGACAAGCAGCCTTTTGGCATTACCATCTCCTTTGTTTCTAACCACACTTCGGAAAGTTGGGTTCTCACCACTGTGTATGGCCCCTGCCTTGAGCCGGCTAGGACAGACTTCGTCAATTGGATGAAAACATTCAGATTCAGGATGAGGACAACTGGCTCTTCATGGGGGATTTCAACTTCTACCGTTCCTTGGATAATAGAAACAAATCGAGGGGCAATTTGCAAGACACTTTTGTTTTCAATGATATCATTAGTCAGCTGGGTTTAGTTGAAATCCCTATCAAAGGGCGTGCTTTCACATGGAGCAACATGCAGGATGATCCTTTACTGGAACAACTGGATTGGTTCTTCTCTTCTATTCACTGGACTTGTACTTATCCTAACACTCTGGTTCAACCTCTTGCAAAACCAATTTCTGACCATGTCCCTTGCAAAGTTTCAATTGGTACCTCCATCCCCAAATCCAACATCTTCCGCTTTGAGAACTTCTGGCCTGAGATTGAGGGTTTCTTTGAGCAGGTTCACTCGGCCTGGTCTCCTCCCCCCAGAAATAAAAGAGGTACTGCTGCCATCATTGCAGCTAAGTTTAAATCTCTTAGGTACTCTCTGAAATAGTGGAGCAAGAAAATCTCAAACCTCAAGAAGACTATTACATTTTGTAACAAAGTGATATTTTTATGGACTGTTTAGAGGATTGTAGGCCCCTGTTTCCTTTGGAGGCTAGATTTAAAAGTACAATCAAAGCCCAGCTGCTGCAACTCCTATGATTTTAGAACATATATTGGGGGAAAAGATTTACTTTGAATAAGATCAAATATGGTGATGAATGTACCAAATTTTTCCATGCTATGGCCACTGTTTCCTACAGAAGGAATCTGATCACCTCCCTCAAAGATGACTCTGGTATTGAGGTTTTAGATCATGAAGGAAAAGCTGCTCTTCTGTGGAATGGTTTCAAGGCTAGAATGGGGGTGGCTTGTAACCCAGTGATGTTGTTTGACTTGAATGATCTTATTACTCCTCAGGATCTCTCTTCTCTTTCCCTCCCCTTCGGCAAAGAGGAAATTGATCATGTGGTGTCCTCCTTACCATTGGATAAAGCCCATGGTCCAGATGGGTTTAATGGCATGTTCTTCAAGAAGTGCTGGTCAATCATTAAGGAAGATTTTTACAAGCTGTGTCAGGACTTTTATGATGGCAAAGTTGAGCTGGAGTCCATCAATGCTTCCTTCATCTCCTTGATCCCCAAGATTGATAATCCTGAAACCATCAATGACTATAGACCAATTTCTTTGCTTAATAGCAGCATCAAACTTCTTACTAAATTGCTGGCTGATAGACTCCAGAAAGTGATCATTTCTTTGCTGCACAAAAATCAGTACGGTTTCATCAAATCTAGATCTATCCAAGACTGCCTGGGGTGGTGTTTTGAATATCTCCACCAATGTCATCATTCCAAAAAGGAGATCATCATCCTCAAACTAGATTTTGCTAAAGCATTTGACACAATTGAACACAATGCTATCCTTTCCATCCTTCAGCACATGGGTTTCGATGACAATTGGTTGGACTGGATCCGCTCTATCTTCTCTTCTGGCACCTCTGCGGTGCTGTTGAATGGGGTGCCTGGGAAGCAGTTTCACTGCAAACGTGGGGTTCGTCAGGGAGATCCCTTGTCCCCCTTTTATTTATGCTGGCGGCTGAACTCCTCCAACTTGTTGTCAATAGAGCTTTTCACGATAATTTTCTGGCAGCCCCGATCCCTCAAGATCACCCTGACTTCCCAATTGTGCAATACGCTGATGACATTATCCTGATGATGCAAGCCGAAAGCAGCCAGATCCATCACCTTAAGGGTCTTCTTCAGGTGTTCTCAGACTCCACAGGCTTGAAAGTAAATTACAGCAAGTCTATGATGGTTCCCATCAATGTCTCAGTGGATAAAATCAATCATCTTGCGACTGAGTTTGGGTGTTCTGTTGGAAGTATGCCTTTTACCTATCTCGGTCTTCCCATGGGTACCACCAAGCCAAAAAATCGAAGATTTCTCTCCAATCATGTGCAGAATTGAAAGGAAACTCACTTCATGCTCCTCACTCCTCTCATACTCTTGTCGGCTCCAATTAGTTAACTCTGTGATCACTCCCTCTGTCCTTTACCCCATGTGCAGTTTGAAACTCCACAAGGGAGTGATTGACCAGGTTGACAGGGCCAGAAAACAATGTCTTTGGCGCGGCAACGACCTCCAAAAGAAAGGGGGCAACTTGGCAGCTTGGCCTTTGGTTTCTTTACCCAAAAACAAGGGTGGTTTAGGTGTGATTAATCTGAGGATTCAAAACGATGCCCTCCTTCTGAAATTCCTTGACAAGTTCTATAACAAAAGAGATATTCCTTGGGTTTCCTTAATCTGGTCCACCTACTATTCAGACAAAGTTCCCCATGCTTCCAGAGAGGTGGGCTCATTTTGGTGGAAAGACATTCTACGTCTCAACACCTACTTTAGAGGTGTTGCTCGTTGCATTCTTGGTAATGGTTCCTCTATCATGTTTTGGGATGACCTTTGGGGAGACAGTATTCTTGCAGATGATTTTCCACGTCTCTTCTCCTTCGCCAGACACAAATCCATTTCGGTTAAGGCTGTTATGGAAGCTCAAGATCTGGATACTCTTTTTTTCCTCCCTCTGTCACGAGAGGCCTTCGCTGAACTACAGGATTTACAGCTCTTGCTGCAATCTTTTGCTTTTGATCGTGATTCCTACGGCAGCTGGGTCTTTATCTGGGGATCCCCCTCTTACTCATCAGCCAAGTTTTATAAATTCGCTTTCTCTGGCTCTCAAGTCCCCCCTTCTTTTAATCTGTTGTGGAAATCAATGGTTTCCCCAAGGCTCAAATTCTTTGCTTGGCTGCTCATTGTGGACCGTCTAAACACCAAAGAGATGCTGACCCGTCGAAATCTCAATGACCCTTCCAATATGACTTGTGTTCTCTGTCAATCCCATGCCGTGAAGGATAGGAATCACCTCTTCTTCGAATGTCCTTTTGCCACCGTCTGCTGGAATAAACTTCATATCACTTGGGAGGATGTGCCTGATGTTCATGAGCGGCTGTTGAGAGCCAATAGTGTTTTCCATCATGCATTCTTCATGGATATTTTCATCATGGGCGCCTGGGAGCTTTGGAAATTGAGAAATGCTGTCATCTTTGATGCCCCCCCCATCGTTCTCCACTTGGAATGTGAAGCTCAGGGAGCTTGTTCGGCTTCAAATCATTAGCTTCAAGGAAGCTCACCGTGTCTCTCTTTCTTCGTGGCTTCTTTCTGTTGTATAGCTTGTACAACCTTCTTCCTCTTCCTTTCCTGTTTGTCCCCCCCTCCTGTCCCTCTTTAGCTTAGTGTAGTTTCTTTTTCTTCGGTTCTCTCTTTTTCTCTTTTGGTTCTTTTCTTTTTCTTCGGTTCTCTCTTTTTCTCTTTTGGTTCTTTTCTCTCGCTTTTGGTGTTTGTGGTTGTTGTTACTGCTGTTGTTTTAATATATTTGCTTGATTGCTGTGGGGAACTCCCGCACAGTTTGCCGTTCAAAAAAAACTTTTGCTCGTAGTCTTTCGCAAAAAAAAAACTTTTGCTCGTAGTAGAGCCTTGTTCTCGGTGGGTGTTTTTGAAAAAAAAAACAATCGCAGCTTCATTAGCTGTACTCCATAACTAAAAAACAATCGTAGCTTCATTACTAGCAGTGAGAATATCTTTGTCGCCATAATAACTGCTAATTGTGATTGGAAGTCTTTGCGGGATGGATAAATGTGAGAGCTAGTAGGAATTACAGTCACGTGCGAATTAAACCAGCACGGAATCTGATGCAGATCATATGCGCTGAACTTGACTGTGAATCAGTGCAATGTGCACGCATCGGTACCCAAACAGAGCCCCAAAATGCCCAACAAGCCGGCCATGATCGATCGGGGGGAGATTGAGCTCGCTCTCGACACGTCGACGTGCATGCACGCAAGCTACAACTCTTGACTCGCAATTAAGGGCCCGCTAGGCTACGACGACGACTTCAGAGAAAGAGAAGGGAATACTATCAGCAGCATTGATGGCGCGCATGGATGCAGTATTTAATCACAGATTCACAGCGTGTGCATGTACTACTAAAAAAAGAGCTGGGGAGCATCAGGTTTCTGATCTCACAGACAAGCAAGGAACATGTAGCTCGAGAACAGCAGTGCTTGATTTGCCTCCGATGTTTGATTTGCCAGCAACCCAGCATCAGGTCCAGGAATTAACAGCATCCGAAGCACATTGCCCGACATCGAAGCCAGGGGATTAACAGCATCCGAAGCAGATTGCCCCACTAATCTCTACAAGTACGTCATCGAATCAAATTAAATTACTGCTGCTCTGCCCCTAGTTAACATCCACTCAATGAAATTAAAGTCACTTTGGTAACATGTTTTTATTTCTCTTCTAATATCTTTCGGCAATTCTGAATGTTGCTCTGCTCTGCTCCTAGTTAACATCATCCACTCAATCAAATTAGAGTCACTAATCGATGTAGTTCTTGACATCCTCGAATTATCCTCTAACACAACTACTGGTTATCCACCACAACCAAAACTGAATCGATGATGCATGTAATACACCGCTATGTATATATTTAGTTGGTAAAAGGATCGACTTGTAGTAGCCACAAGTTTGCAATAATGGCGTGCGCCACCTAATAAGCCAACGCGATCATGGCCACGTCGAGCAAAAATAGCTAGAGGGGAAAACGCGAGGAAGGCCTGGCTCGCCGGAGCCCGATGATCCATCCTCGGCCGAAGGGATGTCGTTGTGGGACCTCGGCAACGAGAAGTGCTCCGCCGCCGTCGGCGAGGGCGCCTACGTCATGGCCAGCATCATGGCCATCACCGGCATCATGGCCACCGTCCTCGTGCTGTCCGGCCTCTTCCATGCCGCGCTCCGTCGCCTCGGTCAGCCGAGCATCATCTCCCACATCCTGGTATGTTATGCACACGCGTCACCCTGCGGTTGGCCGAAACCACCGTTTAATTAATCGGGCTCACCATTAATTTTCCTTGATCGGCGTGGGCCCCATGCAGGCCGGTATCGTGGTCGGCCCGACGGTGCTCGGCCGCGCCATGGACCTCCACGAGCTCGGCATGCAGGACGCCGGCCGCGCGCTCAGCGGCACGATCTACTTCGCCCGCATGGTGTTCATGTTCTTCATCGGCCTCGAGCTGGACCTGCAGTACCTGCGCCACAACCTGCGCCGGTCGCTTGCCGTGGCCTGCGGTGGCTCCGCGTTCTGCTTCGTCCTCGCCGTGCTCGCCGGGCCTTTCTCATACGGCCTCATGCACCCGGGCCAGGCCTCCTTCCAGCCTGACAAGATCTACGCCTCCACCGCGCTCTTCACGCTCGTGCTCACAAGCACCGACTCCCCCGTCCTCATCCGCATCGTCACCGAGCTGAAGCTGACGGGCTCCGAGACCGGCCAGCTCGCCATCGGCGCCGCTTTTGCCAACGACATGGCCAGCCTCACCGCCCTCAGCGTCATCATCGTCACCCACGCCGTGTACGGTGGTCCACCGGTGCCCAAGAAGGACGAGCTCTCCCCAGCGGGCAAGGCCGCGAGGCTGGCGGTGATGGCGGCGACGGCGTGGGTGGCCGTGAGCCTGGCGGCGTGGGTGGCGCGCATGCTAAACCGGCTCAAGCGCGGGCGGCAGTACATCAGCAAGTACGAGCTATGCGGCATGATTATCCTCGTCATGCTTCTCTCCCAGCTGGAGCAGGTCCTGGGCAACAGCGCCTCCATGACGGCCTTCCTCATCGGCCTCGCCATGCCGCGCGAGGGCCCCACGGCGCGGACGCTCATGGACCGGCTCGCCTACCCCGTGCACCAGCTCATCATGCCGCTCTGCTTCGGGGCCATCGGCGCCCGCCTCGACTTCGCCAAGATCGGGCACTTCACCGCCGTCCAGCTCATGGTGGCCGTCGCCTTCACCACGCTGCTGAGCGCGGCGGGGAAGGTGGCCGGCACCGTGCTGGCGTGCCGCGCGCTGGGCATCGCCACGCGGGAGGCCGTCGTGCTGGGCGCGCTGCTCAACGTCAAGGGCTACTCCGACATCCTCGCCATCAACTTCGGGAACAAGAACCACGTCTGGGGAGAGCCTGTCCAGGTGGTGCTCCTCCTGTCGTCCATCATCAACACGTTCATGGCCGGCCCGGCGTCTGCCGCCATCGTCCGCCAGCAGCGCCGCGCCTTCCGCTACCGCTCCCGCTGCCTCCAGGACCTCAGGGTGGAGGACGAGATCCGGGTGCTCGTGTGCGTCCACTCCGCCGGGGGCGTCCACCCCATGCTCACGATCGCCAACCTCTCCAGGGGCAGCGCGCAGCTCCCCGTCCCTGCCTACCTCCTGCATCTCGTGGAGCTCGTCACCTCCCGCAAGTACGCCATCACGCACCAGCTCTACCACGCCCGCGATGGAGGCGAGGACGATGACGAGTGGGGCTACGCGCGCGAGATCGACAAGGTGGCTGAGGCTGTGGCCGCTTTCACCTACGACAACGCCATCCCCGTGCGCCAGATGACGGCCATCTCCAACCTGGCGTCCATGGACACGGACGTGCGCTACAGCGTGGAGGACGCGCGCGCGTCGCTGGTGATCATGCCCTACCACATGGAGCAGCGCTACGACGGGCGCATGGTGTCCCGGGGCGAGGACCGGCGCCTGCTCAACCAGCGGGTCCTGCAGCGGGCGCTGTGCACGGTGGGGATCCTCGTGGAGCGCCGCTTCGCCCAGGAGGTCACGGGGGAGCGCCTCCAGGTGATGGCGCTCTTCTTCGGCGGCGCGGACGACAGGGAGGCCGTGGCGTACGCGGCGCGGATGGCGACGCACCCGTCGGCGGACGTGACGGTGTGCAGGTTCCTTCTCCCGAGTGGGAAGGGCATGTTGGGTAGCCCAGAGACGGCGGAGGAGGCGATGCTGGACGAGGAGTTCGTGGCGGACATGTACGGGAGGTTCGTGGCGCCGGGGCAGGTAGCGTACATGGAGAAGCACGTGAGCAACGGCGCGGAGACGGTGAGCGTGCTGAGGTCCATGGTGGGGACGTGCTCGCTCTTCGTCGTGGGCAAGGGCGGCAAGGCCGAGGGCGACAGAGGCGTGATGACGAGGGACATGGGGGGTCGCTGGAATGAGGAGTGCCCGGAGCTAGGCCCCATCGGCGAGCTGCTGGCCTCGGACGACCTACCCGGCTGTGGCTCCGTGCTGATGATGCAGCAGCACAGCGCGCGCCAGCCCAAACAAAAGATGAGGACATGGAATGTAGACATCCAGCAATATCTTCCTCAAGCTCACCACCACCAAGCAGATGTGGCTGGTTCTGATGCTATTCTTGACATCCTAGGGTCCTCATCCATGGCACCTACTAATTGTTCACTAAAACCAAACTGATCGACGAACTAGCATATCGATCGCATCTCATTGCATGATGCAGGTGCAAACACCATGTGTATATTTAGTCTGTAGAGATTTACCTGTGGTAGCCTCAAGTATGTAAGGGCATGCGCCATGCCAAACACAATGGGTTACTATCGGTTTAGCGATAGCCTATAGGTAGGTGGTGTGAAAGGGGTAGAAATGCAAGTGGGTACCAACTGCTGTTTTCTGAACAAGCTAACTAATTAGTAATTACATATGGTATGCCATTTTAGTCTATTTCTCTCCCATAAAGTACTTAATTATTACGTGTTCTTGGTACTTTTCTTTAAGTACTTCCACTGATAGATTTTACCAGATGACGACTGCCATTAATTTCAAGCACCTTAAAAAATTTCCATGAAGTGTTGATCCAAACTTGCTAATTTTTATTTATAATATAAATAAAAACTAAAAGTGTACATATTATAGTTTTATAGTCTAGGCTGGCTAGCTACTATTAGCAACACGCACAAGATGCCTATTTATTCAACTAACTTCACCATCATACACAACATTACAGATTGTTCTGTGTATTAAGATTTATTGATTTTACTATGAACATAGTAGATATAAGTATGTAAAGGTTGCATAACAAAAGTAATGCACTTAGAAGTAATGCACTTAGAAAAGTTAAAACACTCTATAATTTAAGAAAAGTTTAAACACCTAATAATTGTGACGAATGAAGTAAATTTAGAAATTTCAAAGAAATGTGATCCTAATGCTGTAATGCACAAGTATGTAATGAAATCCGTTTGCACACCCACCATGTTCGAACCCAAAAAATCAGATAGTCGAACGGTATTATTGTTGGGAATTGAAGTTTAAATGGGAAATCTGGAAAAAAAAGAATGAAGATATGATGCCCATGCGGCCATGCACAACAGCAAAGTAGGAGCACTACTCTAGCTTCCCTCCTGCGTTGTAGGAAAACCATGAAACCCATTTCCATTTGCATGCCCGCCATAAAGGCGCGGCAAAGGGCAAAGCGGCATCTGCAGTGCAAGCGGCCACGTGAGACGGGGCGAGGCGTCCGGAATCTTGAGACGTGGGCACCCCCGCCGGCTCCGGCGCGGCTTCCGCTCCCTGCCCCCCCTTCTCCTCCCCCCGCCCGCCTTCCATCGCCCGGGGACAAGGATCGGCAGCTCAATCGCCTAGCTAACCTCGCGCATTTAATGCGCGCCTAGCTGCACCTGCGCGGACCCCCCTTGGTTCCCATGTGCATGGCGTCACCAATGGCGTCGCGTGTATATAAACCGGCGGCCCGTGGCGCGAATGGAAGCACACTCCTCCACTGCAGGCACAGGCAGAGCACACCAGCGTAGCAGCACGCACAGGTCCTCGTGCCGATTAGCCAATTCTTCGTCCCCAACTAACTACGTCTACCGCGATCATGGCGTTGGTGAGGGAGCACAGTGGATACGGCGGCTTCGATGGCGCCGAGGCGGCTGCGTTTGCCTTCGACGCGCTCGGGTACGGCCACGACGCGATGCTGGGCTTCGACGCGGCGTCGTTGTTCGGGGCAGGCGGAGGAGTATCATACGCCGCCGCCGGCGCGGGCTGCGTGGCGGCTGAAGGCGGGAACATCGTCTGGCCGACGGGCGCGCGGGCGTCGTCGTCCGTGCTCGCGTTCGACCGCGCCACGGTGGCGGTGTCGGGGGAGGAGGACGAGGACGAGGGCGAGTGCGACGCGTGGATCGACGACGACACGGATCAGAGCTACGGCGACGCCGCGGCGCCAGAGGCGCGCCACGCGCGCGCGTCGACGGTGTCCGTGGGCTACGACGCCGCGACGGGGTGCTTCACCCTGACGGAGCGAGCGGCATCGTCGGGCGGCGCGGGGCGGGCGTTCGGGCTGCTGTTTCCGAGCACGGCGGCGGCGGCGACCGCCTCGCTCGAGCGCGCGGCGCCGGCGCGCGCCTCGCAGAAGCGGACCTACGTGGTAGGTGCCGCGCGAACACAATTCCGCACATCTCCTGCAGGCCGTCTCGGTCTCTCGTGCATAGAATCCCTCACCGATTGCGCGCGCGTGTATGCAGGGTGTGGAGCCGCTGGCCACCGTGAGCCCCAAGAAGAAGCACTGCGGCGCGGGCAGGAAGGCCACCAGCAAGGCCAAGTCAGCGCCCACGATCCCTACCAAGGACCCCCAGAGCCTCGCGGCCAAGGTAGGTGACGACCAAAATTGAAGCTTTTTCCACTGGAGCGCTTCAAGTCTTTGCATTGCTACCGTGATCTGAGCTGTCGTTCTTGCTGTGCTGCAGAATCGGCGGGTGCGGATCAGCGAGCGGCTGCGGACGCTCCAGGAGCTGGTGCCCAACGGCACCAAGGTCGACCTGGTCACCATGCTGGAGAAAGCCATCAGCTACGTCAAGTTCCTCCAGCTGCAAGTCAAGGTACTAGATGAACACATGCTTAATATGAGAGATTAAGAGGGCACGTGCAGCTTAATTATGTGCACCGCTCCAAGCCTCCAAGCCAAGCCATCATATTGCTGTAATTTTAACTGTGTGATTGGCCAATTGCAGGTTCTTGCAACAGACGAGTTCTGGCCGACCCAGGGAGGGAAGGCGCCGGAGATCTCCCAAGTCAGGGAGGCGCTCGACGCTATCTTGTCGGCGGCGTCGCAGAAACGATAACTGAGGATGAAGAAATAATTCTAGTAGATCACACTCGTATATGTATTAGTAATAACGAACACCTCGTTCGAAAGATCAACTAGGAGACAAATGCATAAGCAATAGCTTCGATATTTATTCTCTTTCCCAAGTGATGATTAGCACTCCAGTATATATACTCCATGTCGAGGAAAATGCATAAGCAAATGGAGAGGAGTATACATGTACCTCTATTTATGGAAAATAAATAGCACTCATGTAGAGAGGAGGAGTTTAGTAATAAAATAGTAGAGACATGAATAAATAAGATCTAGATGGCTTCAAGTAGAGCATCAGCATATGTACAGTATTTCTTAATAAACAATTGGCAGTTATTTCATATTATTTTGATTTGAAAATAACAATAAATGGATTTTGAGAATAATCGAGATTCTTTTTTTTTGAAATACATAGTACCGGCAGAAAAAACTTCGAAACCAGCAAAAGGGTTCGTCTCTATTATTTTTTTTTTGAAAAAAAAGGAATAGTCAATTTTAAGATCAAAAGTCAAATATATTGGTTGTGTTTGGAGAAACAGCCCAAAGCTATTTTGAGGGTTAAAGTCTAGCCCAAGAAAATAGCTCTCGAAATAGCCTTTGAGTTGTTTGGATCTAAGGGTTATTTAGGCTATTTGACCTTTAATTCAAATATACACCCTGCAGTAGCATATTTCTAATACAAATGTTGATTTTCGTCTTTACTACAGCAGCCAGTCACCACTCATCAGCTTTCACTGAAACTGAAGAGCTATTACACTACCACCGTCGATACTCAATAACCAGAAGTAATCTTTACTATCGCAGTAACAACAGCTGGCTATACAATCTAATCATACGCCGACCCAGACCGGCAGCAAAATTCTGTCAGCAGCCAAAAGAGGTAGATGAAATTGTGCTGCCTGGTAGAGGTCGATGAGCCGATGATGATCAGCTGCACACAATGTCAGAATAAAAGGCTATCGTCGTCCGCTCGTAGTCCTGCGCCGCCAGGAGCTCGACGTCGAACACCTCGAACTGATTTGCGCTGAAGAACGTCGATGGCCCAACCTTGAACAGATGCAATGGAGATGTCAGCAACAGTACTGTACCACGATGATAGCTAATAATGGCCCATGATGTCTTACTTGTGGAGGTAACACTTAGCACTATAGCAGCGTGTGGGTCTCTAATGATACAGTAGTACTAACAACAAAATGCCGAAACTATCCATACATGCAGCAAATATATATCAAACAGACTAGAGTAAATGATAATTTATTCTTTAAATATTCCTCTTATTTCTGGTCTCTACGCAAGCAGTTCAGGCACCAGTTCGGCATGGATAAAAAGGGACAAAGTAACTATACTTATACAAAGGAGGTAAGTTCAAGCCTACTAATTTTATGCAAACAAAGATAGTAACTTACAGGAGGACCAAGCTCTGGAGGTATTATCATTCTCCTCTTACCACCTGGTTTCATGTCTCGTATGCCTTCTTCAAAACTTGAGGTATCATCAATGTATAAAATGAGCTATGATCTATTACAACTCCACACCACAACAAACTATCAGAGCAATATTTTCAAGTTGAATTTACAAACAACAGACTTAACAAAATAATGACATCTTAAAGAAGAGTCCTAAACAAACAGAGCCTTGATATTCATAACTAGAATGATGAATAACCTGGTAGTAGCATTAGTTTAGATACATATCAAAAGATGGTGAGGGGAAAAGATGGTGTAGATACCTTGGTTTATGGTGAGGGGAAAAATTACAAGCCATGAAACAAAGCATGTGCCCACTCATCACGGAAAGTATTTATGTTGCTATCTTCAACAAGAGGTTCATCTTCAGGCCATTCCAACTGAGAGGACACAAGCAGTGGTAAATAATTTGCATCCCCAACACATTTAGCAAATTCTCTATCCGCAATTCTGCTATCTGGAATGAAATTATGAAGAGCCATGCAAGCAACAATTATTCTAGTTTGTTTTTGTTCTGGAAATTTTTGCATGTTCAATAATATCCTACATTTCATCTTCAACACTCCAAAAGACCGCTTTATGACATTCCTAACTTGGGAATGTGCATGATTGAAGGTTTCTTTCATACCTTCAAGCGGGTGGCCATTTTGCCATTGCTCCACATGGTACCTTGTGCCTCTATATGGTGAAAGGTAGCCCAGGCGGTTTGGGTACCCCGCGTCAACCACATAATACTTCCCTACATAGGCATGTACACGATGAGACAAATAGGTACAGGAGAAAATGACAGAAATACTTGTATGACAGTTGCAGTAGTTTACCTGGTGGTGGATGTGGAAATATGTTAACATAAGTAGTGATTGCATCTTTGAACACTCTCATATCATGTACTGAACCAGGCCATCCCGACAACACAAAGGTAAACCTCATGTCGAAATTACAAACAACAAGCACATTTTGTGTGGTGTCATTGTGTCTGTTCAAATACTAAAGCCTCTTGCTCTTTGGCACCACAACCTTTACATGTGTCCCATCTATTGCTCCTATACAGTCATTGAAGTGTGGCCAAAAATCTGGATGCTCTAAGTTAGGGTGCACCTCTGAAAATTCTGGGTCCCTTGGTTTAATTATGTTAGGTGCCAACCGGAGGATACAAGTCAAAACCTGGTCAAATATCCGGCTTATTGTCTCTAGAGACCTAACAAAACGGTCCTCCGCCTGTCTAACTGACTGTGGTGCACCAATAATCCACAAAAACAAAGCAAGAGCCTGTACAGATGATATTTGTGATGTTAACTGCAACCCATATGACCCAACCAAATTATTATGCAGCCTATTAAATAAAGGTCTCTCAACTCTAAACATCTTGTAGCAAGAGTTATCTCGGGCTAAAGTCCTCTGAATCCATTGCAAACTTGACTCCCCATCCACTCTTCTTGGTAGTTTGACAAAGTAGTTATCAGAATACATACCAAGTATAGGGACCATTTGCACAACGAAATTCTGCACCATCTTCAAATTCTTACGGCACATGGAAATAATCTCATCCTCACTTGATGATGTGCTCCCTCTGTCATCCTCTTCCTCATTCATCTGTCCATTGCCCTCATCCTGCTTCAACAAATGTAGCAAACTGTCAGAAATTGCAACAATGCACAAATGACAATAATAGGTTCAGCACATAGATAAATGATGATAGATAGAACAGAGATAATAATATTCATCACATCACATAGATAAATGATGATAGTTATCACAAAAGATAATAATATTCATCACATCACACATAATAGGTTCAACACATTACACATCAGACCACACATAGTAGGTTCCTCAGACCACTACTTCAAATTTCGTTCTCTGCACCATTTCTTGAAGTAATTGAACCTAAGCTCAAGACTTGGTAAGCCAGAAAAGAATTCCCTTTCGAAGGGATCTTCGAACATCTTGGCCATAGCAAATACATGATCACTAGTTTGCTCAATACCACACTCAAAAGACAACTCATGACACCTCTTGTCAATAGCACGTTTCAGCATTTCCTTGTTGTTGACTTGTACGGACTCCTTGAAGGTAATGGATATGTCCTTGACATACCGAACCATTAGACTTTTGCTCCTCTTTACTGTGCTGTCACAAGTGCTGGTACTACTAGCAAGAGACCTCTTGCTCTTTTGGCTACTTGAACTTCTAGGTGTTTGTACATAGTCCTCTCCTGCTTTAGCACCTTCATGTCCCTGTTCCTCAACATGTCCCTCACCATAATCATCACCAGGCACAAAGGTTGTGCTTCCGTCCACAGTATTACCACGAAACATTTCTTCTAGTTGATCCAAGTTTGTTGGAGGACCTTTCAACATCTTCTTTAGATACGGTTTGCCCTGCATGAAAAGCAACAGAAAATGAGGTGTGTTCTGCTGTTATAGAGGCATGCATGCATGCACACAAAGTTCAGTCAGTCAGCACACAACAAGTTCCCAGGCGTAGATCAAGAATTCAATGCCCATACCCTTTGCTTGAAGATAGCTACTTGGTGCATGCACGACACTATAGCCCATTTGATTTAGAAATAGAAGTAACACCAATGGATGAAGATCATGCATGCTTATGCCTATTCTAGAATGACTAGCCATATATCTGCAGTGTGCATATCTAATCATCTACAAATGCTACCGCTCTCTCACCACTGCCCTCTCATCCCCACCACCTCTGAATTCAACATCTATTACAATTACTAACATGCAAGCACTCTCTGCTCACCCCGAAACCCATCTCTTGCTCCCCAGTTTAGCTTTTACCAGGCCAGTATGATGGGAAAACTGAGGAGGTCGATGAGATTGTCGCCACTGGTCATATGAAACGAAAACATAGCTAGCTTTTACCAGGTTTAGCCCTCACGTACAGCTCCTTTTACTGAACAGGAAGCTAGCTAGATCAGATGTGATGATCAGCTCCTTGATGAGTTGCTGTCAACTTCTCAACAGGGGGAGGAAGGCTGGGTTCCTGACACAAGCTAGATGCATGCCTATGGTACGGTGTCACTGCAAAAACTGCTCAACGAACGAAAATAGAATCCAAAATCCTTGGAATAAGGCTGCAAAATCCAAAATCCATATCTGATAATTTTGTGTTGGGCAACTGAACTTGTTCCATGCTGTCACACGCGAAAATGTCAGACGTTTGTGGTTATAAGCTAGATTACGGAATGCAGAGGTTTCTCAGCTCCATGGAGGCACAAGCACTGGATTGCACAACTCTCAAAGTCCAATTCATTTAATGTGCAAGCGTGTAGTTAGCCTTCTACATTGGGACAATATTTATTTTCAAGACAACTGATTGGAGTACCAGAAAACCCCTAAGTTCTTAGATTTTACAGTTTTACCCTGGTAACAAGTACTACCCTGTAAAAATAACTGGGTATTGCCCTGTGCCAGCTAGCAAGTGAAATTGCAGCTTTTTTTAACCCTTCTTTTTTGTTGAAAGGAAAAGTTGAGCACATTCAGAGCAGAGACACTGAACCAGAGGACAATTATAGGAAACAGAATAAGTGACAAAACAAGATCACTGAAATCTCAGAGGAGTTGTTAAAATTTTCAGATTGTGAAAACAAATTACCTACTGCCAATGCAAATTAACTTTAATGGCAAATGCATGTTGTTCATTAGAATATGTACCAGACCTTGCTCCTCTGTTTCTTACAACATGAGTAACTAAGATGCTTTGATGCAAAGTATAGACTGATCTATCGATATTAAATAGATCAAGTAATTCTATCAGAGATATTAAACAAACATCTTGCTTCAGTTAGAATTCTATCAGAGATATTACAAAAATTCAAAGTTAAATAGAGCGACAAATCTAAAAATGAACTTCCTAAACCCACTAGCATCACTAATTTGGCTTATGTCCTTAATCGACTAAAAAAAGATAAATCATACAATGGAGGGATGGCCCCTCAGTGGTTGATGTCCATGTCATTAGAAAGATTTCAAAGCCAATGACCCAAAATTCAGAGTTAAATATTTAGGAATAGGTCAAGTTGTTTCCCTTTCTACTTTAAACCTATGATGCAAGCATACAAAAAGAGAGATCAAGAACTAACATGAAAACATTCCTCATGCTAAATACTTTCTATCCATGAAAGCATTCAGACATCTGTCAGCATGCAGTTAGCTTTATTTGCACTATAGTACCTACTGCCAATGCAAAAACTAGCATTACTTGAGAATATATAGTACTGGCAAACATAAGGTATGTATGGGAGAAATTTACCTCTATGTATGGTTTCCAATACTCAGAATCAGCATCAACACTTCCATCTGGGTTTCTCCCTAAACCTGTGTGTACTTGCAAGAAGCTCCAGAAGGAATAAATGCTTTTGAGTATGCCAATTTGATTCTTGAACTGACTTCAGTCATGCAACAATCCAATTTTGGCATAATAGCCGATGATTATAGCTTGATGCCCTTCAGCACTCATTTGAAGACCATTGTACTGTCCTGCTCTAACTTGATCTAGGCACAAAGTTAACAGATAACTATTATTCCTATCAGACCAGTTTGCTCGAGAGCCATTGCTCACCAGAGGGCCACTGAAGATGCCCAAGTCCTCCTCCTCCTCCCATGCATGCTCTTCATCAATGTTGATGTAGTTGCTGCTGGGTGGTAGCGGAGGGCCGGTACTCCTCCCTGCACGGCCACTGTTGACGGTCGATTTTGGTACACCTAGCTATGAGTTTACCGTCAAAATTTGCACATATTTGATATTCTAACTAATGGTACTACCCCTCGGAGGTATCAAGTTCGCTCTTGCATGTCAATTTTGGAGTTTATTGTTTACGCAGGAAAATAACGTTAAAGAGGAGACTTTCGGGATAAGTTCATCAAGCACTTTATGAAAAGATCATGAAGCCCGTCACAAGTCAAGACATGAAGTGAACACGACTCCAAATGATCAGAGGACCGAAGCATCAACATGTAAAACTTCGGTAACTTGGATGTTTACCAACGAGATCAACTCAGCCCGAGAGATATTCTCGTAGCCTAGGACAGCATGATCTTTCGGTGCGGATTCGGAGACTTAAACGGCTTCTAATGGTAAATGTTTGACTACCAAAGTTGTGGGCCTCGATGATACCTTCGATTTGGACATGTGGAAGGCCCAATTCGGGTCAAAGAACTAGAAGATATGGCCCCCGAAATACCAGCTGCACAGACAAGTCTGAAATCAGACATATTATCTCCCGAGGCTATTTTGGAGATCTTATCTTCGTTTCCAAGGAAACCAATAAATACTAAAGTTAGAGATAATTTCGTGGCACACAATCTGGACACCGAATTTGCATTATTTGGACTCTGGACGTGGTTGATATGGTGCCGGCAAGGAAGGGCTGCGAATCAGGAAAATCTGGACGCGGATGATTTTATGGAAACCAAGTTCCCTTCGCTCCCAAGGAAGATCTCATACAAGGCAAGGTGGAGCACGCCCCAAGGCTCCCCTAGGGTATAAATACAACCCCCTAGGCGCCCCAAGAGGGTGATCGATCCATCCATTCATTAGAGAGCCGCCGACACGAAGGAGAAGCACCGGGAGGAAGCCGACGGCCGCTGCAAGTCCTCGAGTTGCCTAGGAGATAGCCTAGGTCATGCCCTAGCCACCATGGTTGGCCCTACGTGGTGAAGCCATGGTGGAGTTCCGGAGCTGTTGACGGTAAAATTCTATCAACCTAGCCATGAGTTTACCTTCGGCGTTGGCATGAATTTTATACCTTATCCATTGGTACTAACCCCCTTGGTATAACAAGTTCATTCGTGCATGTCAATTTTGGAGTTTAGTGTTTATGCAGGGTTTTAGCATTGAAAGCAAGACTTCCGGGATAAGTTCATCAAGCACCTTGTGACAAGAACTTGAATCCCGGTACAAGTCATGCAATGAAGTAAACATGACTCCAAGAAGCCCAGGGACCAAACCCGAGAAGATGACAAACTCCGAGGACCTAGCCAGAAAAGTGTCGAATCTTGCGAGACAAGGAGCTTCGTCCAACTCGGAGAGAAACTGATGACAAGGGCCCACATGCGAAGGGGGAAGGATCTAGAAGACTCGGGAACCAACACCGGCGAAGGAGGCCGCGGCCCGGGCCGAAATGGGCCCGAGCCGGTCGGTCCCAGGCTCGCCGGCCCGGCCCCGTTTCGAGGCCCGGTCGCTCCCCTTTGACCTAGCCGCCTCTCGGGCTATTTATAGCCGCCTGACCGAGAGCCACGCATCAATCAATTCGTCATCCGCCGTCGAGGAGCAGAGAAGCTTGAGGGACACCATCTCGGAGATGAGGGTCGTGCTATTTGTCTAGGGTCTCCCTAGCCGACGTGGGAACCTTGCATGGAAGACCACGTCGGAGCTCCGGAGCAAGGATCAAGATCGAGGTAGGATCCTGGTGGTGATCTTGTTCATGTAATTATTCATGGCGAAGTTTTTATAGTGAATCCGATTTCTAGCGATCAAGTGCCTTCTCGATGATTTTGTTCTCCCTTGGTTTTAGGGGTGGGCACAAAATACCGAGAACCGAACCGAATTTACCGAGAACCGAACCGAAATATCCAGTTCCATGTTCGGTTCTGAGTTTGCAAGAACCGAAGTACCGAGGTAAATACCGAAACCGAACCGAACTTACCGAACTTACCGAAAGTACCGAAGTAACCTAAAATTTGATAGGTTTAAGTGTTATTATATTATTGATTGCACTATTATAGACTATTACATTATGTAATTTTGGCACTCACACTTATATACATGTGACTTTTATATGTATGTGTATTTTGCACCATTATTATCTATGAAATCATGTCAAAATTAGTTTTTGAACATGCTATTACATCTTCTTTGTGATCAACTCGGTACCATTCGGTAAGTACCGGAACCGATACCGAACACCCTCGGTACCGAGTTTTTTAGGAATCGATCGGTACCGATTTCTAAGGAACCGAATTTACCCAAGTACGGAGAATCGAACCGATCGGTTCGGTAAATATTGAATACCCGGCCACTCGCTTGGTTTTCTTCTTCCCCAATCTATACTTAAGATAGATTGCATAGGGTTCTCTTGTAGCCGCTGTGGTTAGAGGTGCATACCGGACCGACCAAGTGATTTCAACTTGTTCTTATCGAACTCGCCCTAGGCTAATCCGCACGAATAGGGGTGCGTTGTGACGAACGGTGGCTCCAAAAGGTGGGTGTCTTCGGAATCGGACCGGAGGCCACGTTTAAAGATGCTTTTAACGAGATTCGTTTTTCTATCTTCATATATCTTGTTTGGAGCTACAACATAAGCATGATCTAGACTCTCTAGATCGGTTATCTCTTTGCTTTCTCTTGCTACCTCTTTAGTAGATTAGATTAGATGTGTTTTCTTGATGATCTCTTAGATTAGATGCAACTTGGTTCTTCAAAAAATAGCTTTCCTTACTTTACTAGATTGAATCCTTGCGTTGCACATTGTTTCACGGATTGGATACCTTGGGCTCACCACTCGAGGGAAGAAGGGTCCCTTGACTACGAAGGGGGATTTGTCCGCTTGCAAATCCATGTGAACTTTGATACGATAATATACCATCAACAGGAGCTCATGCCTTGATTCCATCAAGGTAATTTGCACATTCTACATTCGATGGTGATATAAATCATGTTGTTTCTTTACTTTGATCTACATCGATGAGTGCTTTATTCAAATGTATAGCTAGCATATGATTTTAGTAAAAATATATCTAATCGTGGTGGTTAGTCTATCTCTTGCGGATACATCGTTGTAGTGCATGGACCTAGGTTGTCATTCAATAATGATTATCCTTGCATAGTGACAGTACGGTGGAGGAGAAAGCGGCGAATGAACGTGCATCGGACCACTCCATATCGAGTTACTCCATATCGAGTGTACTCCTTATCATATTATAGGATTAGATTGGTTTGTCATCGTGGCCGGAGCAGCAACAAGAAGATGATAGGCTAGGGTTACCCTTGGTTTGCTTACATTTATGGCTAGGTGGATGAGATCCATACATCCCTTCGTGTTTGTATGTTACTTTTATGCAACTAACACTTCACATAGGGTTAGACCAATAGGTTAGATAGAGAACCTTAGTGGTTTGCTTCGATCCTTGGATTGACAAATCTAGGGAGGACTCTCCTTGGTGAAAAAGGCACCAAGTCACCCGTAGGCTTGCGGTGAACTTGAGCATGGCTTTGCACCGTCAACATCCACCACGCCCCCACGGCCGCGTCCGCGGGCACCACCACGGTTGGACAACCTGTCGTGGATCCCACGCCCACCGCCGCTTACACGACCACCGCCACCAATGCATCCACTATGGGCAGGCCACGACGGAATGGCGTCGTCACGTCCACCACGACCGCCTGCCCACGTCGACGACCCACCGATGCAGATGCTGCACCTCCACCATGGGTAGGCCACGACAGCATGGTGTCTCCGTGTCCACCACAGCCGCCTGCCCCAACCGCCGACCTGCCGATGAAGATGCCGCCATTGCCTCCACCGCGGCCACCTGCCGTTGACGTCGAGGCGCCGAAGTTCAGTTGGCGGGCACACGGTGCACCCTGAGCTGCCCAGTCGGCCCCTCCTCCCGCACGCTGGTTTGACACTCCCAGAGAGCGTGTTGCACGAGAGGGAGGGAGACCAGAGCCTCGGTCGCGTCCAGCTCGTGCCTAGCCGTCACCCTGGAGGTATGTGTCGTAGTCATGCAGACGGGGGGGACTCCTCGCATGACGACGCTTGTGAGTTGAGGTCCAACGACTCCACGCCGACGCGGGGAGAGGGAGCGTGGGCAGGGCCGGTCACCAACGACTGCGAGGGCCATGCATCGCCGTTGGTGGACGATGACTGCTCATGGAACAAGAGATCGAAGCCGCCACCGTCCATGGATCGAAATCGAAGCCGGCAAACGAGGAGGGCTCGGATGGGTGGCGGCGGTCCGGATGGGAGGAGATGGCGAGGCAGCGACGCAGGTGGGGGAGGATGCGGTAGCGTGGCTGGGGGGAGTGCGGTGGCGCGGGTGGGGAGGGGCGGCGACGCGGATGCGCTACGCTGCGAGGAGAAGTTCTTTTCCCCCGAGGACGCAGGGGGGCGGCTTGGGAATAGCCCAATTAGCGTGTATCTTTGGGATTATTTTTTTGGGTGAGCTAGTTGCAAATAGCCCTAAAATAGCCCACCTGTTTGGCTGCTATTTGAGCTATTTGGGCTAAAAAGGAGTGGGCTAAAAATAGCTCATAGATTTAAACACCCCATTGTAATTTGGAACAGAGGAAGTATATTCTAAGTCGATTGAAGTGCACAGAGAGATATAGCTACTCAACCACAATAATTGTATTGCTCCACCTAGTAAAATCACTAAATAATCAGAAGACAATGATTGCCTCTCGTACGCAAACAAAAATATCTACTATCTTTTTTTCGAATTAGAATTTGCGTGGAGTCGGAAAAGACGCATGTGGATAATGGAGAATACTTATGTTAGAGAAACTTCAACAAACTCTATAAATAGATCTAACTAGTTAAAATTTGGAAAAAAAACTTAAGAAAACAACCATCCAACAGCATGGTCATCTGATCGACTTGCCATTAGAATCAGCAAAAGGGAACCCTCACTCAACATCTTTGGCTAGACCGCGTCGCTTAGCATATAACCTTCATCCGTCCCGTGTGCCTTCCCACTCTCAAGCCCTCGCGCCAATTTTTGGGGAGCTGTCGGTAAGGGTCGTCGACAAGGAGCCTGTGGTCGGACACAACAGGTGAGGCGGAGCCGCCAGGGAGGATAAGAACAGGGACGAGTCGGGGGAGGAGAGTCACACGCAGGCATCACGCTCATTGAGAGGAGAGCCGCGCACCGACATCGTGGGGAG
Source organism: Cenchrus americanus (assembly GCA_947561735.1). Lineage (NCBI taxonomy): Eukaryota > Viridiplantae > Streptophyta > Magnoliopsida > Poales > Poaceae > Cenchrus > Cenchrus americanus. Next base: position 20,541,018 of record OX387241.1, on the reverse strand, counting down.
GAGGCTCGGCCGTCGGGGAGGAGAGGGGCGTCGGGAGGAGCTGGTGGAGGAGAGCCACACGCCGTCATCACCTGGAGGAGGCCCAACCACCACAGAGGAGAGAAAGAGGAGACCGACTAGATGCGTCGCTGGACTTGGCCGGACGGGGCAACGAGCTCGCGCCACGGACCGGAGCTCCACATGATGGCGAGGCCATGTCCACCGGGAGGCGCTAGGGGGCAGGGCTCTGGGAGCTGCGCCCGTGGGGCAGGGCCGCCAGCGGCAAGCGGCTCCAGGGTAGGGGTTGTGTGAGGGAAGAGGAGGAAAGGGGGGAGGGGGAATGACAAGTGGGACTCACCAGTTTTGAAGAGTAGAAGATGAATAGTCTTTGATTTTCTCACCCTTTGTAAGATGGTGGCCAGCTAAATGAAATTATATCTAATATGATTTGGAGAAGCTCTTGGAGATGTTCCCACTGATAACTACGATTCACACTAATGTCTTTAGTTGCTCATACGTGGGGTGGTTGGTATAATCTGAATACTTAACAATTTGTTACAGAGCAAATTGCAATATCTTTTGCTTGAAGTTCTCGAAGTGCTCACGAAATGTTGACCGCTCACTGTGCATCTGAATGTCCTGTGTATTCGCTGAATCATCAAATGGAATGGAATTTACATTTAGGAGGTTACAAAGGATTCAATTTGGTCGGGACTGATACATATAACACAAAAATCACAATAGTACAACAAAAGACTGAAATTTATTCCGGATCCATAACTAATTTACTCACGGTAGATACAACATGACACCGGTAATCAATTCATGAGTCCGGAGTTGTGAAATTTATCCCGGTTTCTTAGTGTAACTTTCGTGAGTAGATTAGTCTCCGAGTTGGAATAAATCACAATCTTTAGTTGTATCTATCATAAATCTCTTGTAATTTTTTTATTCCCAACTCAACCGAATGAGTTCTTAAAAGTGATCGGTGCTCAGATCCACAGTTTTTCCAAACTGCTTGCGGTTAGTTTACAACTGTATACAGATTCAAAGTGAAGCTCACAAATATAAGCGCATACCTCCAATTATTCAGCGAAACTGATAATAGTTACAAGGCATATGTGTAGTGAATATTCGCTGAATCATCAAGTGTGGATATTTGTAGGAGTGATTTCTCAGTATTTAACGGTGTTTGTGCTTTTAGTGGTAGACGACATTCCTGGTGATACTGAGATGTTTGTGATCACTTCGCAAGACTGCATAAGATATATGAACAGATTAGATGCTAATCTTTCCATCTGGCCGGGTTCGACTGGTGAGGCTAAGCTCGCACTATCATTGTTGACCAGATGGCCGTAGAGAAGGCACGCACTGTCGGGCGGAACCGCTGAAGTCACCAGCAGCATCGGCAATATAATTGGCGCTCACAGTATTAGACGCATAATTATGACAAAATTAATTGGGATTTTCTTTTTGATTCAATAAAACAAAGAGGATTTTGTGACGGATGGTGTAATTGGATAAAGGCAGTGGTTACTAGTGGGACTTTGAGTGTCAAAATCAATGACAATATGGGGAGCTACTTTAAAAGCGGGAAGGGGGTAATACAAGGAGATCCTCTGTCCCCCTTCTATTCAACTTAGCAGGTGACTGCTTAGCCAAAATGGTTCAAACGACTCAAAATAATGGCCTCATCAGAGGGCTCATACATGATTTCATACCAAATGGGATAGCAATACTTCAATACGCAGATGATACCATCCTTTGTATGGAGGATTCTGCAGAGACAACACAAAAAAGATCTTGTATACATCTATGAAAAGATGTCAGAATTAAAAGTAATTTTTAACAAGAGTGTAATCATGGTTTGCTCTGATGAACAAAAAGCTATAGCTTACTCATAAATGTTAAATTGTGCAACTGGAACTTGGCCATACAAATACCTGGGGGTACCAATCTGGATCTAGACTGCATGTAGAAGACTGGATGACTCTTAATGAAAAAATTATGAAAAATCTGGATGGATGGCAATGCACCTCCCTATCATATGGAGGGAAGCTAATCCTAATTAAAGCCTGCTTAAGTAGCATCCCAACTTATGCTATGTCAATGTACATGCTTCCAAAAACAGTAATAAGAAGGATGGATGTCACAAGGAAAATATTCTTTTGGCAAGGAAATAGTGTCAAAAAGAAATATCACCTGGTGAAATGGTCGATGGTTACAAAACCAAAAAAGAAAGGTGGATTAGGAGTCAAGGATTTGAGGAAAATGAATATCAGCCTGCTGTGCAAATGGTGGTGGAAGATTGAGAAGGGTGAAGGCATGTGGCAGGAAATAATCAAGAAGAACTACAGAATTAAAGGAGGGTTGCTAATCTGAAGAACAAACCAAGCAATTCCCCTATGTGGAATGATCTGATCAAAATAAAAGATCTGTATTTGCCTATCAGGATTATCAAAATTGGAAATTGTGAAGATACAGATTTCTGGTTGGATGCCTGGTGTGGGGGCACCACCCTGAAAGAAAAAATAAGTAACCTTTTTGAGATTAGCAATGAGCAAAACACCTTTGTAGCTGAGATGGCAAGGAAAGGGTGGAGATTGACTTTTAGAAGGTGGCTAGATGAAGCTACTCAAACCCAATTAAGATAATTGTGGGACATCCTAATGACATGTGTATTAGGATCCAAAAGGATGAGCCAATCTGGGCTTGGGAAAAAACAAAATCTTCTCGGTGAAATCCATGTATTCTCATCTATGCAGGGGGAAGACTTTTAGAAGGTTGATGAAGCTACTCAAACCCACTTAAGACAATTGAGGGACATCCTAATGACCTGTGCATTAGGATCCCAGAAGGATGAGCCAATCTGGGCTTGGGAAAACACAAAGTCTTCTCGGTGAAATCCATGTATTCTCATCTACTCCCTCCGTCCAGGTTTGATATGCGTATAACTGTGTAACACAAAGACCAAGGAGAATTTTAATTTCTCTCTGTGATGCATCGACAAACGAGCCAACCAACTAAGCAACTCATGACACGATTGGCTCTAACTGGGAATACACATATCATTCATGGACACTTTTTATTTTGTTATACGAAGATCAAATCATGACGGAGGGAATATGCAGGACGGAGATGGCGACCCAAACAAAAGAATTTGGAAAGCAAAAAACCCTCTAAAAATAAAGATTTTCATGTGGCTTGTGAATCAGAATGCGATTTTAACTAAAGACAACCTTGTAAAGAGAAACTGGCAGGGCAACCATCGTTGTAGCTTCTGCAACCTTGATGAATTTATCATGCATATTTTCTTTGATTGTTACCTAGCAAGGTATGTTTGGAGCTAGATAGCCTGAGTTATTGGGGCTGATTGTAGACCAACCAGCATATCCCAGTACAGGGAATGGGGGATGAAATACATGCCCAAAAATACAAATTTGCACATGGTCGGTTTGGCTGCGATATGCTGGGCAATCTGGCAATCTCGCAACAGCATCTGTTTTGAAAAAAAGAAAATTAGATCTCCTGTTGAGATCATTTGTCTAGCCTCATCATTTGTAAAATATTGGGCAGGATTGCAAAAAGAAGAAGATAAGAGTATCCTGGATGGAGGACCCGAAGCTATCAAGAACGCGGCGCTGCTACATCACTCCCAACAACAACACCATGGGGAACCAAGGACGAGGACCGTACTGCTGCAGTAAAAAGATGCAAAACAGCTTGAAGCCTCTGGGGGAGGAAGAAGACTTTATCTCTTGATGTTCTTTTGGCATGTTTGTTGTGTCTTTCTGCGTCCTTAAGTTTACCTGAACTATTTGTTTCTTCGCTAGGACGGTCTCTCTTAGCTGCTAGCTGTGATCTAGCTTCTGTCATTCTGGTTTGTAGTCTTTGGGACTTTTACAGTGGACCATACCACCCTATACCACTGTTGGAAAAAGACCGGTATGAAAGGATCCGACGACTCAGATTAATTGTATACCACCACGAATTAAGTTGTGGTATAGGGTGGTATGCATAGTTAGTATAGGGTGGTATATGGGTATTATTGGTACTCTTTCGGTGGCATAAATGAAATATATTTTTTCTTTCATTTAAACATTTTTTCTTTTTTTTGTCATTTCCCTCTTAATCCTTACTGTCATTCATATGTCAAGGACTCACGGTTCTTTTCATTTCAGAGGCTGAGCAGGTCAGCCTTCTCTTATGGGCGGCGGCGGCGCTTGCGTGGGCGGCGGCGCCGACACCTCCGGCCTAGGCGCGCCCCTCGACACCAAGTGGGGGACGGCGCGGGGAGAGGGTACATCGCGACCTACGCGGGCAAGCGGGGGACGGTGCGTGCGACCGGATCCGTGGGACCCCCGGACGCGTGGACGGCGGCGCCGGCGGGACAGGCCCTCCGTCCCGACCCGCGGACGGCTCTGCGGCGAGATTCGTGGGGACCCTGGCGGCGGCGCAGACGGCGGCACCCGCGGCGCAGGCTCACCCTCGCGACACACGCGACCAAGTGTGGCACGACGCTGGCGGCGGGCTCCGACGGACGTTGTCGTGCAAGCCGCGGGGATGGCGGCGGCTGACTCCTCGTCCCCGTTCAGGTACCCATGCCCACGAGTGAAGAGGTCACATGTTTGCTTAGTCCAGATGGTTTAACTGCTACCTGCTCCATAATTTTTACACTAGAAATTACTGAATAACCACAATCCAGTAATGACATGATTAGTAGTATCATATGTTATGACTCTGTGAGAGCCATCGATGTGAATGGTTATGTGATGTTCAATTTTCTTGTGGTCTCCTAAATTTGCTTGTGCACCTGAACTGTTCAGGATTCTGACTTGTTCAGAATTGGAATCGCAATTGCAAGCTGGTAAGCATTTTGTCTTTGTTCAGAATACTATGTCTTCCAGGCCGAGCGGTAAGCGGTAAGGTGAGCAACTGATAGTTCTTCAGAATCACAATTCCTCCGGTGTAAGGCCTCCGGTGTAAGGACCTGCCATTGAAGAGGAGAAGGCGGCCAAGCGATGGTAACAAGGCATCGCCATGGATGCTCCTTGCCTTGTCTTCTGATCTCCTCCAGTTGAGACTGAGAGCGTCAACTTGGTGGTGTCGGCCAGAGGCAACGGCACGCATGTGGCCTGCAATGTCAGATATGGAGCGCTGACATTACTCTGCAAGACAGGCAGTAGCAATGCGTGTAAGGTACATAACCATGTCACAAAGCCATAGAATGCTGTAAGTGAAGAGCAAGTTGTGGGTGAGGCCTTTTTTCTTTGTCATCTCATTCAGGTGTTTTTGGGACTGATTTTACCCATTTTAAAATAATTATATGCAGCTCCCATGCATTGTTTGAGGGGGGGAAAGAAGCAAACGGTGCTAATGATATTCTGTGTGTTCACAATATCATTTTAGAGGTCAGAATCCAACCCAACATTAAAATTTCCCCTGGGAGCATGGATATGTGCCCAGATGCTAGGGTCCAGAGTTTAAGTGACAAAAGGAGACATCAAAATCATGTCAAACAAACTGAGAACTAAGGAACTATTAATAGGTGACAGGTTTAATACTTATTTTGCCTTGTAAGCAAAAATAAGACCTTGTGCTAGACAACATAGGGTTTTCAACTGTTATTACCAGCATGTGATTTTTCACTACTAGTTAAGCACTTTAAAACACTTTATGTACAGGTTAAGCATTAATCTGATAGCTGTGAAATGTCCGTAATCACCGGGCAACAGGAATCATCACTATGGATTGAAACACGTATGCAAAAGAGCTAGGTCAAACAGTAAGTCTGTTGAAAAATCAATTTGCCAACCTTCTATTTGCTATGCATCTGTTGTCGCTGTGGACAACTTGTTGGATGTAACGTGGTGACATTAGCCGGTCCCATTATCAAACAGTTCAGTCTGTTCGTAGTGCTGATTAGTCGATTTCAGTCCAGATGCTTAGATGCATTCTTACTTCACTGTTATAGTGTCATGAGTCATGACGACATAATATTTTTTAACATCTGAACTTTGACCAGCTGAAGATTGGGTATAGGCCTGATGAAAAATTCAGCCTTCGAGATTTCCACCGTGCTGTAAATAACATACCTCTGGATGGCTTTCTTCCTGACCAACCTGGTGGGTCTCTACCTACTGGAGGTATGGAAATTGTGTTGGTCCCATGATATTCTAATTCTTTGTGCCATGGGCACAATATCAAAACAAACTCGGAAATGGTAAATATTGTGATAAGAGAGTGATTTTCAGATGTACTTGCCTGACTCTGTTTCTCATGTGCAGATGTATCACTGATAGACCTTTTTAGCAATAGAGCCATCTATTCTTACTAATGACATCTCCAAGAAAGTGATTGTTATATGTATGTCTTCTTTGTATACATGGAGTATTGGACAATTTCTTGATATTGGCACACCACTTTTCTTTACAGGCAATCAACACTGAAGGCCTCGCTTTGGACAAGTTTCTGGAGTACCATGCCGCAAACGCAGGTTGGGTGATTGAGAAGGGTGGACAGTCTCAGGTGATTGTTCTTCCGCGCAACGAATTCAATCACCCTGAGCTCAAGAAGAACACAGCTGATATTGTTCCATTTGAGCATGTGACACACATATTCCCTGTCCTTAGCTGAATCAGGTGTACTGAGAGATTTATACAGAACTCAGAGCGAGTGAAGTTTTTGTAAGCAACTGTATCTTGATGTATCTCCTGTTTTGTGGTGTATCACATTTTAAGAATATCTTGATGTACCTATTTTCGCTGAACTGGAACTTGCAACTGATGGTGCCTACAACATTACTCTAATGAAATCCTCATTTATGTCAAAATGGCTTATGACGCCTTTCTTCATGTCATGATGTTCAGATCGGTCTGCCCTAATGCAACCAGGTCTTTGCTGGTTCTGCAAAGTGATTGTGACAGAAACTAATATTCCTTCATTTCGCATATTTTAAAAACATAAGTATCAGCGCCAATGGACTTCCGTGCTGGTGCAGGTCATGCCAATATATGCCATACCATGTCAGTTCATCGGTTGAACTATCTGATACTGGTGCATCCATGGTGGGGATTGACATATGTTGGAAGCATCGTTCTGAACTCTGAAATATACCATAGAGGTCAAGTATTCTGTTTCCATTTTTTTCTTAGATTAGTAGGTTACCTTTCCACAAGATTCTAAAGCATTATAAAGGCTTGCAAAGTAATATTGCTACAGTCAAATGTATATTGGTATATGAAAAAATAGAAGCATAATGAAGAGACGAACTAAAACCACATGACTTCACAAGATGTAACACATTCGATTCAGTCATCATCATCATATAAGAAATGCCTGTGATTTACCACTACAAAAATTGGGTGTGTACAATGCATTTTATACGAATCTCTTTGGGGAAGGGAAGGGAAATGATGAAGCCCTCAGTTCTTGCTATCCACGGGCTTGGAAGCTTTTTGCTCCCGTGTTTTGATCTCCTTCATCAACTTCTCTCTTGCGCAGTAGCACTTGGAATTTTTCAGGGCTGAAAGGAGGTGGCAGGTTGCATGGGCCAACATCACTGGCGGACCATGAACTTCTCACGGCCCATAGCCTGGCAAGCCAAAGATTCTGAGCAGACCTCAACAACTTCAGGTGGTTTAGTTGGTTTGAATCTTAGGAGCTTGGCATACTCAGTTAAGAGGTGAAACATGTAGTCGTACACATAGTCCATATTGACTCTTTTTGGATGAAGTTGCTCGCTGGCTTTCCTATCTTCTGTGCCTACAGTTGAAATGGAAATACATGAAATTAGTTATTATCAAAAGGTGCAAATACTTTACAGAAGTATACATAACAAAATATTTTCTGTAGAAGAAAAAACATGTTCTTCACTCCAATATGGTCATTACTAGTGAAAATCAATTATAACCGGAAAAGAAAGTTGCAAGCTTTTGCCAGCAATGTTTAACCTTGTAATATTTTTAATAAACAAATTGAGATGCATTCTCCTTTGTGTTAACAATTTAACATGCTATGACCAAAAGTGACCAAATTACTCTATGAAACATCACGGATTTACATCAATGCGTGAAGCTGAAATTTTCATCATACACTGCATTTATAGACCCCAAAACTGCAACATGAATTCCACCTAGACATGCTAATATAACAGTCATGGCCCACGGGCAACAAATTGTCATAGCAAATGATCCCAACACCCCCAACCTATTTGTTCTGCAGTGTAAAAAGGGAAATCAAACTAAAGTGTCATGCTCGCCTCTAAACAAAGAAATTTAACAATTGTGAACAACAAAGAAACATGTACAAGCAGAGGCGTTCAGATCTGACACCTCAAAGCAGAGGAACGTGTGCCCGACGCGTTACGGCGACCTGCTGCTCGTTGCATTGGATGCATCAGGGAGTGGTGATAGGCCACGGCCACAACAGGAAGGAGAAGGATGCGGCCTGGACTGTGATGACGGCGGCGGCGGCGGCCACGTACGGCGGAGGCTGCGAATCAAGGAACTGGCGGCGACAGCCATGAACGACGGCCACCACGAATCGGGGAAGGCGGAGGCCACAAACGGCGGCGGGCACGAACGGCCTCAGCCACGAACGCCGGCGGGCACGAATCGGGGAAACAGCGGCGGTGGGAACTGGGCAAACTGCGGCGGCGGCGGCGGCAGATCGAGTGGTGAGGGATCCGTCGAGTTGGGGAACGGAGTCCGGTGAATTAAGGCTGTCAAGACTAGTAACTTACCCATGCTGCATACCGTGGTATGGTCCACCGTAAAATAACTCGAGTCTTGCGCCCGTTTGGTTCCCATAAGTAGGGGTGAGACTTATAAGTCACCCGACTTATAAGTCGGCCTACTTTAAGTCGGTCCCCGTTTGGTTACGATGAGCCGACTTATAAGTCGCCGAATAATGATCGTTTTGCCCCTAGCACATGCCCCCTGTACTACACCGCCGCTTTTGCACCTCCCGCCACTGTTTTTCTCCCGAGACCCGGCATTCTCCCGAGACCCGGCACCGGCCACCGTTCGCGGCCACCCACCACTCGTTTTTTCAAGCCAATCCACTTCAACCTCTTTCATTTCAAACAAAAATGAGATCAAGATAGAAACTACATTCGGTGTGCAAAGAATGGTCCAAACGGCATGAAATGTTGCTTTGTTTCCGGGAGAAGGTCCCCAATTACAAATAAAATGCAAGAAGAAACGTGGCCATTGAAAATTACAACGGCAAAAAATGCAATACAAATGTTCCATTCAAGAGAGCTTATGCGAAGAGAGGCGGCACTTCGGACACTTCAAGAGGCAGCACTTCAGGCACTTCAATAAATTTTTCAGGCCATCCTCCTTGCATACAACCCATTTGCCATCCAATCACGAAATTCGTTCATGTTACGATCATCACTCATGTCTTCCCCCACTTGTTCATTTGCACGTCTTAAACGTTGACGTCGCCGTCGTAGCTCACTTGGCTCATCCACCGTTGGGATAAAATTTTCATCTTCATCACACTCGCGAAAATCTTTATCTTCTAATCTACTCTCTCTAATGAAATTATGTAAACCCATACATGCTGAAATAATTTTTCTTTGCTTTTTTGGTGGATATGAAGGCATATGCATCAAAATCTGCCACTTATTCTTTAGCACACCAAAGGAACGCTCTATTGCATTGCGAACTTGGGAATGCTTATGGTTAAATATCTGTTTTTTACCTCTTGGTGGCACACCTTCCTTGTACTCCTGGAAATGGTACCTTGTCCCCTTGTATGGTGCAAGATAACCCGGTCTGTTAGAGAATCCCGAGTCCACCACATAAAACTTCCCTGCAATGTTACATTACCAGTTAGTGCAAAAATTGTAACTGATCAATGAATTGTTAAGCAAAATCGTAATGTACCTTGTGGAGGATGTGGGAAACGCCTTCCAAATTTTTGAAGTGCATCCTTGAACACCCTCATGTCATGAACCGATCCAGGCCATCCAAAGAACAATAAAGGTGAATCTCAAGTCAAAATCACAAATTGCTAGCACATTCTGACTTGTCTTTGATTTTCGGTTCAAATGTGTAATCTTCTCTTTCTTTGGCACAACCACCTCTACATGTGTCCCGTCAATTGCTCCAATGCAATTGTCAAAGAACGGAGCAAACATGGGATGTTGTACTCTTGGATGAGGTGTCCTAAATTCGGGGTCTACGGTGCCGAAGTATGTCACTTGACAACTTAACCAAACATACCAACACTTTATCAAACTTCCTACCGAGTGTCTCCATTGATCTTGCAAAGCGATTTTCGGCTTGCCGCATGGATTGAGGAGCACCACATACCCAGAGAAACAAAGCTAAACATTCCACACTTGACATCCTCCTAGTCGACTTCAACCCATACGATTCAACTAGCAAATTGTGCAGCTTCTCAAACACTGGTATATCCATTCTAAACATGTTGTAACATTGCCTCTTAACCCCTAGTGTCTCAATAACCCATTCGTACCCAGTTGTGGAAGGACAGCGATAATCAGATTTATTGCTAATGTTTTCAAGGTGGTACGTACCAATCATTTCAGCGGCTGTCACTATCAGTTTTTTCCTCCTATCTCTGTCTTCAACCTCCTCTTCCTCATCCTCTTCATCCTCTAGTACCCACTTGCTCATATGTGGCAAGCAATCAAGTCCTACAAGACGGCGAAAGCAAGCATAGGTAAAAATGCTCATAAGACATCAACAAATATAGGTACAAATGCTTATAAGACAACAACAAATATAGGTAAAAAATGGTTATAAGACAGCAACAAATGTAGGTCGATATGCTCATAAGACGACGAAGCAAATATGGGTAAAAATGCTCATGGTTCACACACATAACAGAAAACAGAATGCTAATGGTTCAACACACAATGCTCATGGTTCAACACAACGCTAATGGTTCACACACATAACAGAAAACAAAGTCTCAACAACAAGTTCACAGCAGTCCTCCGGTTCTTTGCGCACAGTGCCACTTGATCCACCCATATCGGCTCTCTCGGTATCTTGATGGATCTCGAAAAATGCCCTCTTGGCAGCATCCATGAACAACTCTGAAGCCACAAACATCTCAGTTGAATCCTCAGCTATGCCACACTCTTTAGCCAGGTTGACACATTCATCCATCTTAGCTTGCAATTTCATTTGCTTCTTCTCCATGATCTCGCTCTTTTGCACTAACCGGTGCCCCTGGACCGTGCCTCCTCCCTCTTGGCATAATTGTCTTCTTTCTTCTTGCCCTCCTCCCTATCAATCTTGATTTCAGCTACCAGACCCCTAAGTGCTCGACCATGGGACTTTTGATTCTCTTGATGGGACTCTCTCCGTTGTGGCGGTGCTACTTGGCCGCTTGGTACTAGTGCTCATGGGACTACGGTCATATTCTCTTCCATCAAGATCAAAAGGGTCTGTTGCAAGGCTCCGTACCTTTGTTCCCCGCATTGGTCGCCCTGCTCAAAGCTCGGACGAAAGCCGAGCTTCCATCTCTCGTTAAATTTTGGAAGATCTCCAACGGCTCATCTAGGTAGGGGGGGGGATGCGGTGGTAGAACACTTTGTAGCATTCTCGCTTTTCCCCGTAATGTAACAAAGGACATCGGTACATAATAATAGGCAACAAACAACCAATTGACAATAGGCACTAGAGGTGATCAATACCTTAGTGTTCTGGTCCCACCAAGTATCTGATGCTACAATTGCACCATTGGGAGCTCGGCCTAGTCCAGTGGAGGGGAGGTGCTCTTTCCAAAAGGTTGCCAGACACTTAATTTGTGTGTACCTATTCTTCAATTGCTTCTTGGAATAATTCCATCCAGTCAATCTAAGAAAATCCTTGCCAATATTCTCCCACCCTACCACATCCATTTGACCATTTGGTCGATTTCACCCCTAATCTCGCGTACAACTAATCGACAATAAACGGTTGTCCGCTCCTCGGTCCATCTAGCATGATCATACCCACGCCGTAATATAATCAAACAACATTGCCATCAAATTCGGTATTATACATCCAACATCGGTTCTCAATTTGCGAAAATCGGTTCCGAATACGCAAGAAAGAGACACACTATTATACGGCCCAAGCCCATTTCTAGATTTGCTTGCCCTTATTGATTTATACTTGCAGGTGGACAACAACAAAATGATCAGGCACAAATATTTGTTAAATTTTTCTGCTCTGAAAATGTCGGTTAAATTTGTTATGCTGCCAGACTGTAAGTAATTTCTCTGTCTAAATTGATATGTTGCAGACTGTAAGCAAATTGATATTAATAAGGCAGAGGAACTGCAAACCCATTCAGTTGGTTGTGCATTAGTCTGGTTGCTTCAGTTCTGTACTAAATACAGGGTTGTCTTTCTGGTTGCTTGAGTATATAGCAGGTATTATCCTTGCATGCTTTAACATAAACAACCATTGCTTTTTCATATTGGCATCTTTTTGGTACTGTGGGGCTACATTAATATTACCCGAATGGAAGTGTGTGAATCCTGATTCCTTTATAATAGAATGTAATACACTGACACCAACGCCACAGTTTAAGTGTTTTTAAAAAAAAATACTTGACAGTCTGAGTTTAAGTGTTGTTCTGATGCTCACCAGGACTACATCTTAGTGGATTTAGTTGTCGAAGAAAATCATGAGTTGTTCTGGTGTACAAGCCAACATCTTAGTTTTGTAGCTACTTAGTGTAGCTTGGATATTGCTTTAGCATTTCCTATCTAAATTTGTACAAAAACAAGTGTCGATGTTATAATGAAAATGATGAGCAATGTTTTCTAGCAATCGGTAGAGGCGTGTCTCGATCTTTTTTCGCTCAAGCAACCATGCCGTGTGCCGTGATTCCTTTATAATAGAATGTAATACACTGACACCAACACCACAGTTTAAGTGTTTTTTTTAAAAAAATACTTGACAGTCTGAGTTTAAGTGTTGTTCTGATGCTCACCAGGACTACATCTTAGTGGATTTAGTTGTCGAAGCAAAAGTTGTTCTGGTGTACAAGCCAACATCTTAGTTTGTAGCTACTTAGTGTAGCTTGGATATTGCTTTAGCATTTCCTATCTAAATTTGTACAAAAACAAGTGTCGATGTTATAATGAAAATGATGAGCAATGTTTTCTAGCAATCAGTAGAGGCGTGTCTCGATCTTTTTTCGCTCAGGCAACCATGCCCTCGTGCAACTAATGGCTACAGTGGTTTGTGCGATTTGTCGGATCAGCTCACTGCTCAACCGGAAAATGAACACAAAGCTCCAGCAACGAGACGACACACACAGACACATTAATCAAACATATGCAAGAAAGATAATTTAACCTCTAGCATTAATCAAATGCATCCATCAATCACAAGAAATATAATCTTGTTGTTGTACACAGCTAATCCCCAACCAAAGGCAGAGGAGCAAAGTAGACATGTAGGAAAATTCACTATGCAAATGCACAGACTACTAGGTGATACTGTGATTTGTTAAAGTACCTCGTCGGAGTCGTCATCATCTTCACCCGAGTCCACCATGAATGCATCGCCAACCATAGGATTTTCAGTAGCCATTGACGTGCTCCCGTCCTCGTAGTCGTTCACGGCGGATCGACGACCACGGCTTCCGAGCGAGCGAGCGCACCACGGCTGCCGCGTGTAGTACCACGACCACCACGCGCAGGACCGTCCCTTCTTGCTCGAGGAGGCAGAGATGTGTTGCGCTGGGAGGGGGCGACGGCCAACGAAGCACGTGCGGCACCTCCGCTCACATTCTTGCGGCGAGGCTGGCTCGTGGATGTTGCCTTCCCGATGCGCCCATGGGCCGGGACATCCACAGAATGGAGGAACTGCTGGTACTGACCGAGGTCGGGAAAGGAGACCGTCGGCGAGTAGAAATCACCGATGATGTAGTTGTCCGCCTGGGAGTTGACGTTAACGAGGCCAGGAACCGTCGCCGCCTCCGAGTTGAGGTCCAAGGCCGCCGCCGCCCCGCCAATCTTGCCGGTCCGGCTCGAAATCCTCGATGCGGGCGCACCCATTCGCGGTGCCGCCGCGCGCATCGAGCCTGCCACAGAAGAAGGGTTGAAGCCGGGCGCCGGCGGAGAGTAGGAAGAAGGGTTGAAGCCGGGCGCCGGCGGAGAGTAGGTCGCCACCTGCGAGCTGTTGTGACCGAAGAAGTCATCCTCCTCGTCGCCTGCCTGGGAGCCATCGAACAAATCGAGCAAGTTCTTCGAGGTCCCGGCCATGGTGGGGAGAGGGGAAGAGGCGGCTTCCGGTGGAGGGGGGGGCACGGGGCGGACTTGGAGGCGGCCGCCGCGGTGGCGGTGGCGGTGGCGGTGGCGGTGGTGGGGGCGTGGGGGGTCCGGGCGGCGCAACGGCGGTGGGTGCGCGGTCGCGCGGATGCGGGGTCGCGGCGGGCGCGAGGGGCGCGGGGGAGGGAGAGGATCCGGTGGTGGGGGCGTGGGGGGTCCGGGCGGCGCGGCGGCGGTGGGTGCGCGGTCGCGCGGATGCGGGGGGCGCGGCGGGGGCGCGCGGTCGGGCGGCTGCGAGGGGCGCGGGGGAGGGAGACGATAAGGTCGTGGTGGGACCCACAAGGGGTAGAGGGAGAAAAAGGTAGAAATAAGTCGCTTTAAGTAGGGGTGGAGCTACTTATGCAACTTATAAGTTGGAGCACTTTAAGTCAGGGCTGTTTGGTTTCACAGGTGACTTATTTTCCACTTTTTGCACTTTAAGTCACCCTATTTATGCGAACCAAACGGGGCCTTAGCATGTGTGCTTGCTTCCCTAGTTTGTTTCGATCTTTTTGTTAGATGGTCAGTGTGGTCTTGGACTCTAAAACGGTTGGAATCTTTGTAATTTCGTTTCTATGGTAATGAAATCCGGGCGAGACGCTAGTGGAAAAAAATAGACGCGGAAGTAAGATTTAGAGCATAGAGATTCTCATGCACACACAGCACACGCATGGAGCAGGCCGGCAGACGGATTCGCTTGGCTTATCAACCACCGGTCGGCGATTTTCTCTCGGAACAAACCAAGCGACTAGAAGAACAGCCAGCAGTACTCTTTCGGTCTTCCCTCGTAACAAACCAAAGGCAGACATCACCACCAGCCAACCGAACAGGTGAGAGCTGGAGCTCTCCAACTGAATGGGCACCAAGTGCTAACTGCGCAAGCGCAAGCGGTGGCCATCTGCCCATCTTCGTGGAGCAGGCTTCAGGGCTCAACACATTCCGTGCAGCTAACCACGCGACAGCGGCGTTCGTTCTGTCAGCCCGTGCAAACGCTTCAGTGAAAAGTTTTCCCCACCTTTTTTAGACCTTCGCGATGCAGAATTCAGTTTGTCTTTCATTGTGCAGAACTACGAGGACTCTTTGTGTTGCGCTCTTTTCCAGCGAAACAGAAGTTCCGAGTCGCTGGTGCACACTGATTATTTCTGCTGTTTTCAAGGTGCACATTAGTTTCTGATCCGCCGACCTTCACATACAGACACAAAACCAACTGTAATCCATAATGTTCGCATGTGCAAATTGGGTAAGTCAAGAGCTGTCGCTCTTATAAAATAGATAAGCTCATGACCTGTGGACGTGCGTCCCATGACGCGCTCCGAGCAGCCTGCTAGCACCCCACTGCTAGAAAATACTCGGTGCGTCAGTGTAAGTTCTTCGCAAGCCCAAGAAGGTAATACATGCAGAACAATCAACTGATCCAATCTGAGGGGCTAGCATGATTAGTTGGAAAATAGTGTTTGATTTGATACTGCTGCTTTACCCCTACTGTGCATCCCTTGCGAGGAGTCGAATTGTATACTCCCTCCGTCTATTTATCCAAGGCTCATTTGCACTTGACTCAAAGACCAAGGAAAAGAAATAAAGTATCTCCCATCATTAATCTCCAGAAAAGCATGTGAGAGGAATTTATTGCTCGCACAGATGCCAAATCGACAATTTAGTGTTTTCTAATGAAAAAACACAAATGAACCTCGCATAAATGGAATTTTCAGATTTCAAAATAGGTGTTGGATGGAGGGAGTATATGCATCACGTCGCGCGTGCGCGTTAGCTGCAAATGTCAGCGGTGCACGTGTGCACGCGAAAACGCCCGGCCTGAAGCACGCCGCACGCTAGCTCCAGGATAACCAACCGATCGAGCCGCACGGTTAGTTTTGTGTCAACTGGTCGGTTGGTTTCTCCCAGCTGCTGCTGGTCATTGACTCATGGTTGCATTCGCCATTGGTTGACGAGGAGAGGAGACAGAGCACTTGCGCCTGGGTGCATGGCCAGGGCGAAGATCACGTCAAACTGTCAAGTGAGGCATCTGCTGGTTGATCAGGAAGCTAACTAAAGCAAGTTGCCTTCATTAATGAACTCCACATGCCTGGGCTGGCACGGGTGTCATTAATGCCATAATCTCACAGCATTGATTGCGTAATCCTACAACACATTGCCGAGAGGAATTTGTCTCCTTTCCCCCCCTTTCCTTCAGTTTGAGTTAAATTTATCGACTACTCCAGTACTACTACAGTTGACCAGTAAAAGCATTAGAGTGAGGCTGTAACAGTACCTGAGCTTCGGCACACGTCAGTAACACCAGTAGGATAGGAGTAGCTGTGCTTAACGACATGTTGCACTTGCCGAAAATAGACACATTGCTCAGGTAACCTTCCGGCACAAGATCTTTTGCAGTGCACAATCGGTCCAACGGTCGTACGGTTGTGTTATCGGTTTCTTTGGTTGTTTCTCTATGGGTAAAATGGTAATTTGAGAGATATATGTAATTTGGAAAAAATTTGCCGCTGCCCACTTATACTATCTAAAACATTTCATATATTTCATTTCCTGTATTACAACAATACTTTTACATTTTCGATAATACCCTTATACTACTCATACGATATTTGAATACTATCGTACGACAACTTAAAAACCAGTCATATAGAATTAACCTCAACCGTCAAATCTTTACATATAAATCTTTTTCTATTACATCAAATCTTTACATATAAATATTTTTCTATTACATACGACTTTTTTTCAACCGGTCGTACATGTCATATTGTGTACTGTAAAAATCTCTCGGTCCACTGTGAAATGGGAGACAGATTAACCATGTCATGTACCAAACCAAAACAGCACACCATCGGGATGGAGTTTTGGAGATCGTAATATGGTATGAACTTCGAATAAGTGCAGGATCGAACGAGCGTATCGACGTCATATTCATATGGCTTATCAACCACCGGTCACTATTATTTTTCTATTAGAACAAATTAGTCACTAACAACCAGTCAACAATACTTTTCTCTCCGATCAACCCTTCAACAACTCAAGAGAAGGAAGGGGAATTACTATCAACGGCATTAATTACACGCACGGATGATGCATTAATCACAGTGTGCGTGTGTACTAAAAAATGAGCAGGGGGAGGCACTGAGTTTCTAATCTTGCAGACAAGCCAAGAACAAGCAGCTCAAGAACAGCAGGACGTTGTCCCCCAGAGGTTTTTATCTGCCACTGCCAGCATCAAACTAGACAAGGAATTGACAGTATCCGAAGCACACTACCCAGCATCGAAGCCAGGGATTAACAGTATCCGAAGCACATTGTCCTCTGATTATCCCTAAATCTGATCGGCAGCTCGACAAGCCCAGCTACCTCGCCCAATTAATGCACCAAGCTGCATCTGTGGAGCCGTGGAGGTCATCCTTGGCCCCCATGTGCATCATGCATGGGCATGGCGTCATCACTCATCACTAACCAGTCGCTGTCGCTATATATAAGCCACACCCCATGGCGGGAACGAAGCACGGACCTCCAGGACACACACACCACTGACACCAGAGCTAATAGGTTTAATAGCGATAGCAAGTTAGCAACCAGGGTCTGTTGATGTGGTGTAGAATTGCCACATCCAAACTGAGAAACTAACGGAGGTCACTGGTCGTGATCGATTGATCATGGCGTTAGTGAGGGAGCACGCGGCGTACGGAGGGTTCGACGGCGCCGAGGCGACGGCCTTCGGCGTTCTCGGCAACGACCACGACGACGCGTTGCTCGGCTTCGACGCGGCGGCGCTGTTCGGGGTAGGGAGGCTATCCGCGAGCGCATCCGATGTGGCGGGCGGCGGGAACGCCTGGGCGAGCACAGGTTCGGCATCCGTGCTGGCGTTAGACCGCGCCACGGCGGTGGCGGCGACGGCTGTGGGCGACGAGGAGGAGGATGAGGAGTGCGGCGCGTGGATCGATGCAATGGACCAGAGCTACGGCGCCGCCGCCGCGGCGCCGACGACGGCATCCGTGGGCTTCGACGCGGCCACGGGGTGCTTCACCCTGACGGAGCGACGTGCGCCGTCGGGTGGCGCGGGGCGCACGTTCGGCCTGCTGTTCCCGAGCACGTCGTCGTCGGTCGGCTCGCCCGAGAGTGCGGCGCCGGCGCGCTCCACGCGGAAGCGCACCTACGTGGTACGTGCCGGGCAATCACAATTCGGGACGCGTACCTCCCTCGAACAGAATTCCTCACGGTTCGTGCACGCGCGCGCGTGTGTGCAGGATGCTCTGCCGCAGGCTGTCGATGCCAAGAAGCCGTGCGGCGCGGGCAGGAAGACGAGCAAGGCCAAGACGGCGCCGCCCACCGTCCCGACCAAGGACCCTCAGAGCCTCGCGGCCAAGGTAACCTCGGCGCCCAAAACTGAAGTTTTCTCCGGCCGCTGCCAGTACTCTGCTCCAATTCTTTGCAATGCTCCGTTGGTCTGATCAGTTCTAGTTGCAGAATCGGAGGGAGCGGATCAGCGAGCGGCTCCGGACGCTGCAGGAGCTTGTGCCCAACGGCACCAAGGTCGACATGGTCACCATGCTCGAGAAGGCCATCAGCTACGTTAAATTCCTCCAGTTGCAAGTCAAGGTAGTTGCATAAATGCTTCGCGAGCAATGTAGAGGGCACATGGTGTTAATTATGTTCATGCCAGTGGCCCAATGCAGTGCTGCGATTGTTAACTCTTTGATTGGCAAATAATTGCAGGTTCTTGCAACAGACGAGTTCTGGCCGGCGCAGGGAGGGAAGGCGCCTGAGATCTCCCAAGTCAGCGAGGCGCTGGACGCCATCTTGTCGTCGGCGTCGCAGAGGGGGTGCCTGAATTAGCTAGGAAGGGAGAAGACATAGCTCTGGATCAAACGCAGAAAAGATACGATAAAAGTTGGTAATAACGAACCACCTCGTTCGAAGATAAATAAGGAGGGAAATTCATAATTTTCTTTTTAATTTCCCAACTGATCACGTGGAGGAAAGGCTTCATCTTCTAGGAAAAAGTTCACTCCACAACCCTCATCTATAGGTGGTGTCTGGATTTCAACCTCCAATCACAAAATCAAACTATTAAAACCGTCTGTTTAACCCCCCCCTTTGGATTTGTGAGATGTTTTGGGTGGTTTTCACTGATGTGGCGCTAAGTCCCACATGTCAGACCGCCATGTCAGCTCAGTCCTCTCCTCTCTCTCACCACCCCACCTTTTAGCCGACGGAGCTCCCGACGGCGGGCCTCATCTCCCTCTTCACTCTCTTTGCCGGTGACGGTGCCGACAGTCTCCTTCCCCATGCCCCTGTTCCCCCGTCCCTATCCTCTCCACTGCCCACCCGTTCGGATGCCGCCACCGCCTCCACGGCCGCCGACGTCATTGAAAGTGCATCTAGGCCCCTAAGTGGATTTTGGTGAATTGAATGACAAGGCGATTAAAGGACTAATGCTTTTGTCTAAGATCGTGAGCAGGTTTTCATTATATATTCATGAGCTATTTTTGAAGTATTTTAAATATGGATGTATTTTATGGCTCACATCTACAAAGATAAGCATATGGTGCAAGACTTCATGAGTTTATTGAAAGAGAACAAGATGATGAGTATACTTTTTATGGTTCTAAAAATGGAAGCTTGCATATCCGTTGTCAATCAAGATCAAGCATTTGAAGCGGGTTTTTCAAATGAAGATTAATTGCATGTGAAGCAAAGTGGAACTCAAAGTGGATTGGATAAGTGATGAAGAGATCAACCGAGATGTCTAGGGTGAGGGACTAAGCAATCTTTGGGGCCGTAGCTAAGCCGCCATAAGTGTTTTGCTAGGGTGAAGGTCTAGCATCCGTGGGGTCTTCAAGTATCATATTCAAACCTTAACCGAGGGAAGCTTTGCAAGTCATCAACTCGTTAAGATTGGCAACATGGAGTGGCCATGGATCCAAGTGTGCATTCTTATGCTATATGGAAAGATCCTAAGTCACTAGCTCAAGTATGGACGCGCTCAAGTTAAAGGCTATGTTGAAAGCCCTCAAGTGGTTATCAATCAAGTATGGCAAGAATTGAAGCTATTCAAGCTCAAGAGGTCATCAAAGCTCTTTTACTCTTTTCTTGAGTATAGGTATGCCGTACTATCAAGAGGGATGCAACTTAGCAAGTTGACCAAGTCAAAGTGCTCTTTAGTTGACCTAAGTGAGATCTAGCCCTTGAGTGTGCTAACTAACCCTCCTAACCTAACACCGGGTCATTTCATCTTGGTGGTGAAGTGCTAGTTTCCTTAAAAGAGGTTTTGGGGGCAACTCGGGCTGGCCAGGTCCCGGCCGGTCGGAGGCACCGGTCCGGCCGGTGCCGCTAGCCCAACGGCTAGTTTTTCGTACACCGGCCCGACCGGTGTAGGGCACCGGTCCGACCGGTGCCACCGGACTAACGGCTAGTTTTCTCCTTTGAGGGGTATAAATACCCCAAGCCCTCTTCAAGTGAGGGTTCTTGCTTCTAGTGTTGTTCTTTGAGATCCCAAGCCATTTCTAACTAGCTCTAAGCCTTAGTGGCTCTCCCCAACCATCTCTTTGTGAGATTTGTGGATTCAAGCCATCTTCTTTGTGTTGGGTTGAGGAAGTGAGCCTAGGAGTGACTTTGTGAGCTAACAAGAGCAGGTTCCATAGCTTGAGCACTTTGGTTTTGAGTCTACAAACTTTGGTGCATTTGTTACTCTTGGAGGTTTGCCTCCTAGACGGCTAGGTGTCGCCGGCTAGCTCCCAAGGTTGTGGTGAGTAGCGGGAAGTTTGTGAGGGATGCGATCTTGCCTCTTCGTGGAAAAGATCACCTTAGTGGAAAGGAGGAAAGTGGTTGAAAGAGACCCGGCTTGTTGTGGGAATCGTCCCTTACAAGCTCCTCAACGGAGACGTAGCCATTCCTCAGTGGGTGGTGAACTTCGGGAAACAAATCCTTGCTTCCTCGTGTGGTTCTACTCTCTAAGTTGTTTTTCTAGCATATTTCATTTGCTTCCGCTTCGATCTACTTGGGTGTGTTACTTGTGTGTGCGGGGCTCATTACTGCGCTTGTGATCATCTACGAAAGCCACACCACGAGTTTAGTTCGTGCTAGAAGCCAAGAGGTGCTTGAAGTTGTTTTTGCAGGTTCTCTGTGCTACACCGGTCCGACGGTGAGGCGCACCGTCCGGCCGGTGTCATCCGTGAAGACCGATTGCTTGACCGGTCACCACCACCGATCCGACCGGGGTGGAGCCTTCGTCGCTCAAGTGTTTGGGGAGAAAAAGTTTAATTTGGTCGTCACGCCTATTCCCCCCCCCCCCTCTAGGCGACATCAAGGTCCTTTCAATTGGTATCAGAGCTTGGTGCTCCGATTCGAGCTTAACGACTTGGAGTTCTTCGATGTCGACAACTTGTGAGGTACCGTTTGAGCCTCTAGCTCTAGATGGCTCAAACTATTCTTCTTGGTGCTCTAATGTTCACATTGCACTTAAGGTTTTGGGCCCTACCGCTGAGAGCATTATGGTTGCGAGTATCCTTCCAAAGGATGAGACATGTGTCTCGCCAATGGACTTGGAGAAGAAGCAACTCAATGCCTTTATTACTAACCTTTTGTGTAGTGTGTATGTAGAGAACTAAAGTAAATTATCTTGAAGAGCAAAAAGATTTCCGAAGATGCTCATCTCATTTGAAAATTACTACTTGAGTTGGTAAACACCAAATGGGATGATCTCGAGAGCGATGATGAAGATGAGTCGGTGGAGATGTGCCCTACCTCTACAACATCCACCGAGCATCAAGCATCAAACCTCAAGCAAGAAGAAGAGGAAAGAAGCGAAGACGTCGTCCTCTGCGAGGGACCGGTCGGACCGGTGACACCCACCGGTCGGACCGGTGCCGAGCAGAGGCACACCAACTTGCTTGATGGCCAAGAAGGAGAAGAGAAGCAAGAAGAAGAGACAAGCCAAAGGGGCTAAGGACCAAAAGATTGAAGCTTCAAGCTCTTCGTCAAGAGAACTTGAGCTTCTCAAATCCGAACTTGCATCCTTGGTTTGTAAGTATGAAACATTGGCTAACAAATATGATCATGACATCAAATCCTTTGCTTGCGAGCTAAATTAGAAGAAGATGCCAATGATGATCTAGAAGACAAACTAGCGAAACTCACTAGCGAGCATTTGGTCCTACAAGCTAATCACAATGAACTTGAACTTTCCTTTGAGAAGCTTGTTGATTCTTATGCAACACTAGAGATAGCCCATGAGGTTGTGCTTTCATCGGTAAAATCTCTACAACCTCTATCTCACACATGCACATGCTCACAAGTTCAAGTTGTTTTATCTAGTGCTAATGATTGTTTGTCTCAAGCAAGCCAATCTAGCATTGAGCATGTACTTGTAGAATCTTGTGAAGACCTTATTACTGCTGAAAATGATAAACTAAAGCAAGAGGTGGAAAAGCTACAAAAGGACTTGTATGTGTTGAAGGAGAAGAGCAAAGTGCAACCTTCTCAAGATAACCGTGAAAGCATGGTGAAGAAGCTTGGGAAGGGATCAACCGCCACTAGTTCAACCCCTCAACAAACTACAAGGTCCCACAAGCACAAGATTCAAGAAAAGAGCAAGATTGGAGAAATCAAACCCCATTATCGCCCGATCAAGCACAAGGCACAAGAGTCACTCTCCAAGAAGCACGGAAGCTCCAACAAGTGGAGGGTGTGCTACAAGTGCGAGAGAGAAGGGACACCTTGCCGACTCCTGCCCAAAAGCAACAACGGGCGGTGGCTCGACCGTGGCCGGTCGGACCGGTGCATGCCCGGTCGGGCCGGTGCGGCGAGGCGGCCCCACTTCAAGCAAACAAGGCAAGGAAGCCACCTTCTCCAAGAACAAGTCTCAGAAGCAAGTGTAGAAAAGAAATTGCAAGGAATGGGGTGACCAACAAGAACAAAAGTCGCATTTGCTACGAATGCGCGTCAAAAGGGTCACATGGGCAAGGATTGCCCAAATGGTAACGTTCCTAAATCAAACCTTGTCCATTATGATTTCCATAAGCTTAGGAACGATAAGAATAGAACTTGTGCTATGAGGGAGATTAGTTCACCTCATTGTAGCATGAGAGCTATTTGGGTTCCTAAGCACCTTGTGACTAACCCAATAGGACCCAACAAGTGTTGGGTACCAAGGAATGCTTGCGAGCTTGCGGGTTGAAAGAGATGCATTGAGCACATGGTTGGAGGACTTAGAGATCTTGATGAATTCAATTAACCATGTGAAGAGCAAACTCATGTAAATCGTGAAATCAATGACATCTCGGTAACCAATGCGCTAAATTGAGTCTAGGTCACTTTTGGTCCTTGGTGAACACTCATGTGAAGCTCTTCTTGCATGAGCAAAGCATGAGGTGGTGACTTTGACTATTTTTATGAAATGTTACCTTCTCATGCCATTCGATGCCTTTAATGCCTCTCTAGTAGAGCAATGCCTTATTGTCACACCCGATTTTCCGAAGAAAACCAAGTGCTTAACTATATGTATGCCAGGATCAAGTTTCATACATATAGTGACATCATAGTGTATAACAGAAACAATATCACGTAAAGAAAGAGATTATCAGAGATTTACAGCGGAATCCTGGGGAAGCAAAGGCTCCAATCTTCAGGCAATCGACTGGGGGTTGCGTACGCCTAGCACCATCTTCTGGACTTCGTGCACCTTCTTCTTTTTTCGAGCGGCGTTTAAGCAAGGTTGAGTACACTTATGGTTGGTACTCGGCAAGGCCACGAAATAACAGGAAAGCAATTTTAAATCCATCTTTAAGTTCATTAATCATGTGAGGGTCCGGGCCGCTCTTGACCGTGAGCACGGCTGTTATAACGAGTTTAACACTGCGAGAGGTTGTACACTTTCACCACAAGTCGCGTAAAAGTTCCGAAGAACTTTGAACCCAACCATCTTTGTGCAAAAGTAGGCACAATACCACACTTCGAGGTGTGATTGCATAGGGACGCTACGAGGCCTTTACAAAGAGTCCTCCCATGTGTATTAGTCCATAGTAGCACGTCCTAGAGGCTATCTTTCGTTCCCTCCTTCTACCCTCAGACCAGGTTAGCCTAGAAGAGCACTTCCGTTCCAAAACCTGTCCAGAGTAGAAGAGTCATAAAAGCATTCCTCCGTACCCCAAGCCACTAAGGCTAATAGCCACACAAGACTTCCCTAATTAATTGGCCAAGACAGAGCCATATGTCTTGTGGTTGTACTGTTTTCCTGGGTGGTTCTCCATGTTCCGATTAACTTACAGTGTTCTTGTATTAAAGCATAGGTAGAAGGATGGTTAGGGTCACTTGCCTTTCTCAACAAAAAGCTATTCTTGCTCTTACGCCCTTGCTCTCTTGATCTTCGGGACTTCGGATCGGCGGCTCGATCTTCTACTCGAAGCAAACATCGAGCACAAACATGCGAAACGGACAAACAAGAACAACTAAGAACAATACACCAAGCATGAAAAGCTTTAAAAGAGGACAAGGTTTGGTTCTAGGACCGCGAACGCAAAAGACTCGGAACTATCGTAAGATTTGGATTATATCACACAAGGCTATGTGCTTGGTAAATTTTAATTCAAAAGATGTGCATAGGTTATTTCGAGAGAAATACCTTATTTAATAATTAAGCAAGTTATATTTATATAAAAGGAACGGTGTATAACTTATTCCAATTTTATTTATAAATATTCAAGTATTATTTTATGCAAATTAAACATTTTAATTTAAAAGAAGCATGTAAAGCATCTAAACGAATATCTTTACATTTCGAATTGTACTAAGTAATTTATAATTTAGAAACATATTTATGTTCATATTAATCAATTTAATATTTAATTATGAAAACTCGGAATAAACCTATATTACTTTTATTTAGAAAGCAAATTGAATATATATTAATTAATTTAAGTTTTATTATGAAAACCGAGATATAATTCTAATTAGCTTTTAGTTGGAAAGATTATTTAAATAAGAATTAACCAAATTATATTTCTTATAAAAAGACGCGTTGATCTCTAATTAAATTTTAATTAGAAAAGCATGTATATTAATATTTAATCACATTTAAATATTAAATAAATTATAAAGCAAGTAACAG
The DNA here is from genome assembly GCA_947561735.1 of Cenchrus americanus. Taxonomy (NCBI): domain Eukaryota; kingdom Viridiplantae; phylum Streptophyta; class Magnoliopsida; order Poales; family Poaceae; genus Cenchrus; species Cenchrus americanus. Next base: position 20,515,633 of record OX387241.1, on the reverse strand, counting down.
GTTCAACATTGTCTCTAACGCGTTCTTTGAGTCATTACGAACCTAACGCAATTTGAATCGCTTGAAACGGAGCTAAAACGTGAAAACTACGCACTAAACAAGGTTTAAGGGCTTAAGCGAGAAAACTTGGGCTCTAGGGGCTTAAGCGCAAGAAACCGGGGACCTAGACATAATTACACATATAAACATGAGGTTTATAGTGTAAAAGGGTTAAGGGTGGACCTCGGGTGGAGAAACTAAGAAGTTCGGGGGTTTCATTGAGAAAACCTGGGCCTATTGTAAGGATCTTATAAGGTGGAAGGGTTTGTTTGTGATAATTGAAACAACGGGGGTGTTTCGCAAGATGACCGCGAAGACCTAGGGTTGACCGGTATGTGGCTGTTGACCGGGGACTTGGGCGATACCGAGCCGTCGGCTCGGATCGAGCGGCTGTGGACGCCGCGCGCGGCGCGGCGGCGGCGAACGGCGGCGGGACGGCGGCGCGCGGTGCGGCGGCGGCGGCTCGCCGGCCGGCTCGCCGGCGACGGCCAACGGGGCCTCCCGGCCACCAAATGCGACGAGGAAAGCACGGGAATGAAGAGGAGGACAAGGGGAGATCACTGCGAGCTCGGAAGGGAGGGAGAAGCGCCGGGAGAGGAGATCGGGTGGCGGAGCTCCGGCGGCGGGCGGCGCTACGGTGGTGGCGGTCTTTGCTCGAAGAGGGGAAGGGAGGAGGAGTGGCGCGGGTGTAGAGGAGCTCGAGGGGATCCTTTTATAGGGTAGAGGGGAGAAGGGGAGAGGACGGCATGGCGGTGGGGGCGCGAGCACACCGGCGGCCGCCATGAATGGTGGTGGGGCTCGGTGCGGCGTTTTCGAAGGGGAAGGGGGAGGGGGCGGCGCACGGGTGGCGGCGGCGCCTTAATGTGCCCCGGTGGGAAGGAGAAGGGGCGCGGGGGAGGGCGGGGGGAGGCGGCGCGGGGGTGCGGGCGGCCGGCGGCCGATGGAGGGAAGAAGGGGGGGGGGGCGGCGGGGCGGAGATAGAAGGAGGTGCCGACGGGTGGGCCCCACCGTCGGTGGCCGTGTGAGGGAGAGAGGGAGGGGGAGCGGCGGTGGGCCGGGCGGGGCGCGGGGGAAGGGAGACGGGCGGGGCGAAGCTACACGGGCCTCGGGCAAAAAAAAAAGAAAAGGAGGAAGGGATGAGGTGGGCGGCGGTGGGTTTGGGTTAGATAGGTTTCTTTTGCTTTTTTTTTCAAATCCTTTTTAAATCTATTTCAAACCCTTTTAAATTCAAATCTTTTACATGTTTTCAAATTCAAATTTTAACACAAACTTTCACAATTATTTCTAAGGACTTTTTCACAAAAGTTTTTTTTAAGACTTTTAGAATCACACCACAAACAAAACAAAAACAACCAAAATAAATGCAACACTCTCACATATTTATTTAATTTAATTTAGAAAAACAATCAATTGATTTTCCTATACTAAATTCCCTGTAAATAAAATAAACATTGGTCAAGTTTTAAAGTTATGAGAAAATTGTTGCTTAATTATTCTTCCTAATAACATCCTGAAATTAGAAAATTTCAGGGTGTTACAAATCTACCCCCTTAAAAGGAATCTCGTCCCGAGATTCGCACGAACTAGCAAGAAACAAAGGTTCGGGTAGTTACTATCCGGCACTTATTAACTTTCTTCCGGATTGTTTGACATTACATAAGCTTCTCGGACACCTCATAGGATACTCAATCTAACTTCACTTGTAACTATCATTGACTCGTCTTTGTAGAATTTTCTCGACGTCTTGATAAAGTGATTTGAATAGAGTTGGATTGACTCCATAATCTTTGCTTAACCTTTAATATTCTTCCCCATTTGATCCAAATGCTTCTTCGGCATTGGTTTGCTTATTATGTCTCTGCCGAGTCTTCTTTTCATATCGGTCGGCACGTTTCTTAGGGCTTTGTTAATGAAATGTCCATGATCTTTGCGGTAGAAACAAGCTCCACTTTCTTTAAGGTTTCTACGGTTACATGGTGGATCTTCATACTCATCTTCGGGATGTTTCGGTGCTTGGGACAAATGGTAAAGGTGGGAAGCTGTTATCACGTTGCTCTAGAAAATTCCTTTTCCTTTTCTTACTTATGATTTCTTGTAGTTTGCTTTCTAACTCAATAGCTTTGTTGATGACATGTTGCAAAGCTGGAATAGTCATGTAAACTTAGTATACTGCGAAGATCTTCATTCGGCCCTTTGATGAAATGTTCTCGTTTCTTTTTATCACTTCCGGATGATCTTGGTGCGTACATAGATAGGCTGGATAAATTTATCTTTGTACTCGATCCTTGTCATTTGCCCTTGTTTCAAGCTAAGGAACTCCTTCCTTTTGAGCTTCATCACACTTACGGGGAATGAAATGTGATATAAAGTTATCCTTAAATTCCTTCCAAGCAATACTCTGTGGTTGATCATGTTCGTATATGTAGGAATTCCACCATTCTAAGGCTTCTCCTAGAAGTAATCCTGATGCATATAGAACCTTTTCTCTATCATTGCATTGTGCCATATCTAATTTCTTCTCGATTGTCGTGATCCATTCTTGACTTCTAGATGCTCCGTAGTGTTAGAGAAAGCTGGGTGGCTCGGTATTCCAGAACTTTGTATGTGTATCTTCCGGGTTTAGATATAGGGACATATATTGGTCGTATCCAGGGTTGTAATTGCTGTCATTGCTTTTGTCTTGGTTGCCTTTTTCCATCTGGTTAGTGGACAAAGGTCAAGATCAGAAGAGAACGAGAATAAATTGAAGAGCACGCAAAATTCTTGATATCATATCCATCATTTCTTGTTTGTTGTATTTGTACTCAAATTGTGATGAGAGAGGAGAATAACGGGGGGGTAACAAAAGAAATTGATCATCTTTTTCTTCAACTTCTTTCATGTGTTGACGTACGCATATGCTTGTAGATTTACGTTGTTGATGTTGGTGTTGCTTCTAGATTTTTTTTTTCTTCTGACATCCTCCATAGGGTTAAGTAGACAGAAAGAGGGGAACAAGGAGGTGGGAGATACAAAAGAAGAACCCGACTAGGCAAGCGATGTCATTGCGGGTAGAAGACCCACAATACACCAACAATCAATACAAAGAACCAACTCAACCAAGGCCATAAAGTCAAGCATCATCAAGCAAACACGAAGCTTCACCGGACAAAGACACATGATCAAGGGAACGATGCTACACGTTGTTATTATGGTTAGAGGAATCCTCCTAATCTTGGGTGAGATGTCAGACTTCAACTTCCTTCGCACATGATGGCTTTTTCGGATTACTTGAGGAAACTTCAGGTAGGACAACGAGAGATTTTCTAAACATTTTTTAAGGATGACACTTTTGGATTTAAAAGGGTCAAGGGAGAGAATCCAAAGTAACAATGCTTGAGAATTAAGGAGTGGAGTAGGGGAAAAGATAAGTGACCGGGGAAGGATTGAAAGAAGAAAAAGATCAAAGAATGGAAATATTCATCGGGGATGTCAAGGATAAGGCTAGAGTTGTTTTGAAGTAAAACGGATCTTCAGGAAGCAACCATTTCTATCTAGGCTTACGTCCTACAGTCGATATTGCTCTGATACCACTCTGTCACACCCGATTTTCCGAAGAAAACCAAGTGCTTAACTATATGTATGCCGGGATCAAGTTTCATACATATAGTGACATCATAGTGTATAACGAAACAATATCACGTAAAGAAAGAGATTATCAGAGATTTACAGCGGAATCCTGGGGAAGCAAAGGCTCCAATCTTCGAGGGCAATCGGCGGGGGTTGCGTACGCCTAGCACCATCTTCCGGACTTCGTGCACCTTCTTCTTTTTTCGAGCGGCGTTTAAGCAAGGTTGAGTACACTTATGGTTGGTACTCGGCAAGGCCACGAAATAACGGAAAGCAATTTTAAATCCATCTTTAAGTTCATTAATCATGTGAGGGTCCGGGCCGCTCTTGACCGTGAGCACGGACATTTGTTATAACGGTTTAACACTGCGAGAGGTTGTACACTTTCACCACAAGTCGCGTAAAAGTTCCGAAGAACTTTGAACCCAACCATGCTTGTGCAAAAGTAGGCACAATACCACACTTCCGAGGTGTGATTGCATAGGGACGCTACGAGGCCTTTACAAAGAGTCCTCCCATGTGTATTAGTCCATAGTAGCACGTCCTAGAGGCTATCTTTCGTTCCCTCCTTCTACCCTCAGACCAGGTTAGCCTAGAAGAGCACTTCCGTTCCAAAACCTGTCCAGAGTAGAAGAGTCATAAAAGCATTCCTCCGTACCCCAAGCCACTAAGGCTAATAGCCACACAAGACTTCCCTAATTAATTGGCCAAGACAGAGCCATATGTCTTGTGGTTGTCTTGTTTTCTGGGTGGTTCTCCATGTTCCGATTAACTTACGGTGTTCTTGTATTAAAGCATAGGTAGAAGGATGGTTAGGGTCACTTGCCTTTCTCAACAAAAAGCTATTCTTGCTCTTCGCGCCCTTGCTCTCTTGATCTTCAGGACTTCAGATCAGCAGCTCGATCTTCTACTCGAAGCAAACATCGAGCACAAACATGCGAAACAGACAAACAAGAACAACTAAGAACAATACACCAAGCATGAAAAGCTTTAAAAGAGGACAAGGTTTGGTTCTAGGACCGCGAACGCAAAAGACTCGGAACTATCGTAAGATTTGGATTATATCACACAAGGCTATGTGCTTGGTAAATTTTAATTCAAAAGATGTGCATAGGTTATTTCGGAGAAATACCTTATTTAATAATTAAGCAAGTTATATTTATATAAAAGGAACGGTGTATAACTTATTCCAATTTTATTTATAAATATTCAAGTATTATTTTATGCAAATTAAACATTTTAATTTAAAAGAAGCATGTAAAGCATCTAAACGAATATCTTTACATTTCGAATTGTACTAAGTAATTTATAATTTAGAAACATATTTATGTTCATATTAATCAATTTAATATTTAATTATGAAAACTCGGAATAAACCTATATTACTTTTATTTAGAAAGCAAATTGAATATATATTAATTAATTTAAGTTTTATTATGAAAACCGAGATATAATTCTAATTAGCTTTTAGTTGGAAAGATTATTTAAATAAGAATTAACCAAATTATATTTCTTATAAAAAGACGCGTTGATCTCTAATTAAATTTTAATTAGAAAAGCATGTATATTAATATTTAATCACATTTAAATATTAAATAAATTATAAAGCAAGTAACAGGTTCAACATTGTCTCTAACGCGTTCTTTGAGTCATTACGAACCTAACGCAATTTGAATCGCTTGAAACGGAGCTAAAACGTGAAAACTACGCACTAAACAAGGTTTAAGGGCTTAAGCGAGAAAACTTGGGCTCTAGGGGCTTAAGCGCAAGAAACCGGGGGACCTAGACATAATTACACATATAAACATGAGGTTTATAGTGTAAAAGGGTTAAGGGTGGACCTCGGGTGGAGAAACTAAGAAGTTCGGGGGTTTCATTGAGAAAACACGGGCCTAAGCGTAAGGATCTTATAAGGTGGAAGGGTTTGTTTGTGATAATTGAAACAACGGGGGTGTTTTCGCAAGATGACCGCGAAGACCTAGGGTTGACCGGTATGTGGCTGTTGACCGGGGACTTGGGACCGATGCGAGCCGTCGGCTCGGATCGAGCGGCTGTGGACGCCGCGCGCGGCCCGGGGCGGCGGCGAGGCGGCGGCGGGACGGCGGCGCGCGGTGCGGCGGCGGCGGCTCGCCGGCCGGCTCGCCGGCGACGGCCAACGGGGCCTCCCGGCCACCAAATGCGACGAGGAAAGCACGGGAATGAAGAGGAGGACAAGGGGAGATCACTGCGAGCTCGGAAGGGAGGGAGAAGCGCCGGGGAGGAGAGGAGATCGGGTGGCGGAGCTCCGGCGGCGGGCGGCGCTACGGTGGTGGCGGTCTTTGCTCAAGAGGGGAAGGGAGGAGGAGTGGCGCGGGTGTAGAGGAGCTCGAGGGGATCCTTTTATAGGGTAGAGGGGAGAAGGGGAGAGGACGGCATGGCGGTGGGGGCGCGAGCACACCGGCGGCCGCCATGAATGGTGGTGGGGCTCGGTGCGGCGTTTTCGAAGGGGGAAGGGGAGGGGGCGGCGCACGGGTGGCGGCGGCGCCTTAATGTGCCCCGGTGGGGAAGGAGAAGGGGCGCGGGGAGGCCGGGGGAGGCGGCGCGGGGTGCGGGCGGCCGGCGGCCGATGGAGGAAGAAGGGGGGGGGGCGGCGGGGCCGGAGGTAGAAGGAGGTGCCGACGGGTGGGCCCCACCGTCGGTGGCCGTGTGAGGGAGAGAGGGAGGGGAGCGGCGGTGGGCCGGGCGGGCCGCGGGGGAAGGGAGACGGGCGGGCGAAGCTACCGGGCCTCGGGCAAAAAAAAAGAAAAGGAGGAAGGGATGAGGTGGGCCGGCGGTGGGTTTGGGTTAGATAGGTTTCTTTTGCTTTTTTTTTCAAATCCTTTTTAAATCTATTTCAAACCCTTTTAAATTCAAATCTTTTACATGTTTTCAAATTCAAATTTTAACACAAACTTTCACAATTATTTCTAAGGACTTTTTCACAAAAGTTTTTTTTAAGACTTTTAGAATCACACCACAAACAAAACAAAAACAACCAAAATAAATGCAACACTCTCACATATTTATTTAATTTAATTTAGAAAAACAATCAATTGATTTTCCTATACTAAATTCCCGTAAATAAAATAAACATTGGTCAAGTTTTAAAGTTATGAGAAAATTGTTGCTTAATTATTCTTCCTAATAACATCCTGAAATTAGAAAATTTCAGGGTGTTACAAATCTACCCCCCTTAAAAGGAATCTCGTCCGAGATTCGCACGAACTAGCAAGAAACAAAGGTTCGGGTAGTTACTATCCAGCACTTATTAACTTTCTTCCAGATTGTTTGACATTACATAAGCTTCTCAGACACCTCATAGGATACTCAATCTAACTTCACTTGTAACTATCATTGACTCGTCTTTGTAGAATTTTCTCGACGTCTTGATAAAGTGATTTGAATAGAGTTTGGATTGACTCCATAATCTTTGCTTAACCTTTAATATTCTTCCCCATTTGATCCAAATGCTTCTTCGGCATTGGTTTGCTTATTATGTCTCTGCCGAGTCTTCTTTTCATATCGGTCAGCACGTTTCTTAGGGCACCTGTTAATGAAATGTCCATGATCTTTGCAGTAGAAACAAGCTCCACTTTCTTTAAGGTTTCTACGGTTACGTGGTGGATCTTCATACTCATCTTCAGGATGTTATGGTGCTTGGGACAAATGGTAAAGGTGGGAAGCTTGTTATCACGTTGCTCTAGAAAATTCCTTTTCCTTTTCTTACTTATGATTTCTTGTAGTTTGCTTTCTAACTCAATAGCTTTGTTGATGACATGTTGCAAACCGGAATAGTCATGTAAACTTAGTATACTGCGAAGATCTTCATTCAGCCCTTTGATGAAATGTTCTCGTTTCTTTTTATCACTTCCGGATGATCTTGGTGCGTACATAGATAGGCTGGATAAATTTATCTTTGTACTCGATCACTTGTCATTTGCCCTTGTTTCAAGCTAAGGAACTCCTTCCTTTTGAGCTTCATCACACTTACAGGAATGAAATGTGATATAAAGTTATCCTTAAATTCCTTCCAAGCAATACTCTGTGGTTGATCATGTTCGTATATGTAGGAATTCCACCATTCTAAGGCTTCTCCTAGAAGTAATCCTGATGCATATAGAACCTTTTCTCTATCATTGCATTGTGCCATATCTAATTTCTTCTCGATTGTCGTGATCCATTCTTCGACTTCTAGATGCTCCGTAGTGTTAGAGAAGGCGGGTGGCTCGGTATTCCGAACTTTGTATGTGTATCTTCGGGTTTAGATATAGGGACATATATTGGTCGTATCCGGGGTTGTAATTCTTGTCATTGCTTTTGTCTTGGTTGCCTTTTTCCATCCGGTTAGTGGACAAAGGTCAAGATCGAAGAGAACGAGAATAAATTGAAGAGCACGCAAAATTCTTGATATCATATCCATCATTTCTTGTTTGTTGTATTTGTACTCAAATTGTGGTAGAGAGGAGAATAACAGGGGGTAACAAAAGAAATTGATCATCTTTTTCTTCAACTTCTTTCATGTGTTGACGTCTGCATATGCTTGTAGATTTCTGTTGTTGATGTTGGTGTTGCTTCTAGATTTTTTTTTTCTTCTGACATCCTCCATAGGGTTAAGTAGACAGAAAGAGGGGAACAAGGAGGTGGGAGATACAAAAGAAGAACCCGACTAGGCAAGGCGATGTCATTGCGGGTAGAAGACCCACAATACACCAACAATCAATACAAAGAACCAACTCAACCAAGGCCATAAAGTCAAGCATCATCAAGCAAACACGAAGCTTCACCGGACGACACATGATCAAGGGAACGATGCTACACGTTGTTATTATGGTTAGAGGAATCCTCCTAATCTTGGGTGAGATGTCAGACTTCAACTTCCTTCGCACATGATGGCTTTTTCGGATTACTTGAGGAAACTTCGGGTAGGACAACGAGAGATTTTCTAAACATTTTTTAAGGATGACACTTTTGGATTTAAAAGGGTCAAGGGAGAGAATCCAAAGTAACAATGCTTGAGAATTAAGGAGTGGAGTAGGGGAAAAGATAAGTGACCGGGAAGGATTGAAAGAAGAAAAAGATCAAAGAATGGAAATATTCATCGGGGATGTCAAGGATAAGGCTAGAGTTGTTTTGAAGTAAAACGGATCTTCGGGAAGCAACCATTTCTATCTAGGCTTACGTCCTACGGTCGATATTGCTCGATACCACTGTCACACCCGATTTTCCGAAGAAAACCAAGTGCTTAACTATATGTATGCCGGGATCAAGTTTCATACATATAGTGACATCATAGTGTATAACGAAACAATATCACGTAAAGAAAGAGATTATCGAGAGATTTACGGCGGAATCCTGGGGAAGCAAAGGCTCCAATCTTCGGGCAATCGGCGGGGGTTGCGTACGCCTAGCACCATCTTACGGACTTCGTGCACCTTCTTCTTTTTTCGAGCGGCGTTTAAGCAAGGTTGAGTACACTTATGGTTGGTACTCGGCAAGGCCACGAAATAACCGGAAAGCAATTTTAAATCCATCTTTAAGTTCATTAATCATGTGAGGGTCCGGGCCGCTCTTGACCGTGAGCACGGCTGTTATAACGGTTTAACACTGCGAGAGGTTGTACACTTTCACCACAAGTCGCGTAAAAGTTCCGAAGAACTTTGAACCCAACCATGCTTTGTGCAAAAGTAGGCACAATACCACACTTCAGAGGTGTGATTGCATAGGGACGCTACGAGGCCTTTACAAAGAGTCCTCCCATGTGTATTAGTCCATAGTAGCACGTCCTAGAGGCTATCTTTCGTTCCCTCCTTCTACCCTCGGACCGGGTTAGCCTAGAAGAGCACTTCCGTTCCAAAACCCGTCCCGAGTAGAAGAGTCATAAAAGCATTCCTCCGTACCCCAAGCCACTAAGGCTAATAGCCACACAAGACTTCCCTAATTAATTGGCCAAGACAGAGCCATATGTCTTGTGGTTGTCTTGTTTTCTGGGTGGTTCTCCATGTTCCGATTAACTTACGGTGTTCTTGTATTAAAGCATAGGTAGAAGGATGGTTAGGGTCACTTGCCTTTCTCAACAAAAAGCTATTCTTGCTCTTCGCCCTTGCTCTCTTGATCTTCGGGACTTCGGATCGGCGGCTCGATCTTCTACTCGAAGCAAACATCGAGCACAAACATGCGAAACGGACAAACAAGAACAACTAAGAACAATACACCAAGCATGAAAAGCTTTAAAAGAGGACAAGGTTTGGTTCTAGGACCGCGAACGCAAAAGACTCGGAACTATCGTAAGATTTGGATTATATCACACAAGGCTATGTGCTTGGTAAATTTTAATTCAAAAGATGTGCATAGGTTATTTCGAGAGAAATACCTTATTTAATAATTAAGCAAGTTATATTTATATAAAAGGAACGGTGTATAACTTATTCCAATTTTATTTATAAATATTCAAGTATTATTTTATGCAAATTAAACATTTTAATTTAAAAGAAGCATGTAAAGCATCTAAACGAATATCTTTACATTTCGAATTGTACTAAGTAATTTATAATTTAGAAACATATTTATGTTCATATTAATCAATTTAATATTTAATTATGAAAACTCGGAATAAACCTATATTACTTTTATTTAGAAAGCAAATTGAATATATATTAATTAATTTAAGTTTTATTATGAAAACCGAGATATAATTCTAATTAGCTTTTAGTTGGAAAGATTATTTAAATAAGAATTAACCAAATTATATTTCTTATAAAAAGACGCGTTGATCTCTAATTAAATTTTAATTAGAAAAGCATGTATATTAATATTTAATCACATTTAAATATTAAATAAATTATAAAGCAAGTAACGGGTTCAACATTGTCTCTAACGCGTTCTTTGAGTCATTACGAACCTAACGCAATTTGAATCGCTTGAAACGGAGCTAAAACGTGAAAACTACGCACTAAACAAGGTTTAAGGGCTTAAAGCGAGAAAACTTGGGCTCTAGGGGCTTAACCGCAAGAAACCGGGGGACCTAGACATAATTACACATATAAACATGAGGTTTATAGTGTAAAAGGGTTAAGGGTGGACCTCGGGTGGAGAAACTAAGAAGTTCGGGGGTTTCATTGAGAAAACCTGGGCCTAAGCGTAAGGATCTTATAAGGTGGAAGGGTTTGTTTGTGATAATTGAAACAACGGGGGTGTTTACGCAAGATGACCGCGAAGACCTAGGGTTGACCGGTATGTGGGCGTTGACCGGGGACTTGGGCGATCCGAGCCGTCGGCTCGGATCGAGCGGCGTGGACGCCGCGCGCGCGCCGGGCGGCGGCGAACGGCGGCGGGGACGGCGGCGCGCGGTGCGGCGGCGGCGGCTCGCCGGCCGGCTCGCCGGTGGACGGCCAACGGGGCCTCCCGGCCACCAAATGCGACGAGGAAAGCACGGGAATGAAGAGGAGGACAAGGGGAGATCACTGCGAGCTCGGAAGGGAGGGAGAAGCGCCGGGGAGAGGAGATCGGGCGGCGAGCTCCGGCGGCGGGCGGCGCTACGGTGGTGGCGGTCTTTGCTCAAGAGGGGAAGGGAGGAGGAGTGGCGCGGGTGTAGAGGAGCTCGAGGGGATCCTTTTATAGGGTAGAGGGGAGAAGAGGAGAGGACGGCATGGCGGTGGGGGCGCGGGCACACCGGCGGCCGCCATGAATGGTGGTGGGGCTCGGTGCGGCGGTTTCGAAGGGGGGGGAAGGGGGGAGGGGCGGCGCACGGGTGGCGGCGGCGCCTTAATGTGCCCCGGTGGGGAAGGAGAAGGGGCGCGGGGAGGGCCGGGGAGGCGGCGCGCGGGGTGCGGGCGGCGGCGGCCGATGGAGGAAGAAGGGGGGGGCGGCGGGCCGGAGGTAGAAGGAGGTGCGCGACGGGTGGGCCCCACCTGTCGGTGGACCGTGTGAGGGAGAGAGGGAGGGGGAGCGGCGGTGGGCCGAGCCGGGCCGCGGGGGAAGGGAGACGGGCCGGGCGAAGCTACACGGGCCTCGGGCAAAAAAAAAGAAAAGGAGGAAGGGATGAGGTGGGCGGCGGTGGGTTTGGGTTAGATAGGTTTCTTTTGCTTTTTTTTTCAAATCCTTTTTAAATCTATTTCAAACCCTTTTAAATTCAAATCTTTTACATGTTTTCAAATTCAAATTTTAACACAAACTTTCACAATTATTTCTAAGGACTTTTTCACAAAAGTTTTTTTTAAGACTTTTAGAATCACACCACAAACAAAACAAAAACAACCAAAATAAATGCAACACTCTCACATATTTATTTAATTTAATTTAGAAAAACAATCAATTGATTTTCCTATACTAAATTCCCTGTAAATAAAATAAACATTGGTCAAGTTTTAAAGTTATGAGAAAATTGTTGCTTAATTATTCTTCCTAATAACATCCTGAAATTAGAAAATTTCAGGGTGTTACAAATCTACCCCCCTTAAAAGGAATCTCGTCCGAGATTCGCACGAAGCTAGCAAGAAACAAAGGTTCGGGTAGTTACTATCCGACACTTATTAACTTTCTTCCGGATTGTTTGACATTACATAAGCTTCTCAGACACCTCATAGGATACTCAATCTAACTTCACTTGTAACTATCATTGACTCGTCTTTGTAGAATTTTCTCGACGTCTTGATAAAGTGATTTGAATAGAGCTGGATTGACTCCATAATCTTTGCTTAACCTTTAATATTCTTCCCCATTTGATCCAAATGCTTCTTCGGCATTGGTTTGCTTATTATGTCTCTGCCGAGTCTTCTTTTCATATCGGTCAGCACGTTTCTTAGGGCACTGTTAATGAAATGTCCATGATCTTTGCGGTAGAAACAAGCTCCACTTTCTTTAAGGTTTCTACGGTTACATGGTGGATCTTCATACTCATCTTCGGGATGTTCGGTGCTTGGGACAAATGGTAAAGGTGGGAAGCTGTTATCACGTTGCTCTAGAAAATTCCTTTTCCTTTTCTTACTTATGATTTCTTGTAGTTTGCTTTCTAACTCAATAGCTTTGTTGATGACATGTTGCAAACTGGAATAGTCATGTAAACTTAGTATACTCTGAAGATCTTCATTCAGCCCTTTGATGAAATGTTCTCGTTTCTTTTTATCACTTCCAGATGATCTTGGTGCGTACATAGATAGCTGGATAAATTTATCTTTGTACTCGATCCTTGTCATTTGCCCTTGTTTCAAGCTAAGGAACTCCTTCCTTTTGAGCTTCATCACACTTACGGGGAATAAAATGTGATATAAAGTTATCCTTAAATTCCTTCCAAGCAATACTCTGTGGTTGATCATGTTCGTATATGTAGGAATTCCACCATTCTAAGGCTTCTCCTAGAAGTAATCCTGATGCATATAGAACCTTTTCTCTATCATTGCATTGTGCCATATCTAATTTCTTCTCGATTGTCGTGATCCATTCTTCAGCTTCTAGATGCTCCGTAGTGTTAGAGAAAGCGGGTGGCTCGGTATTCCGAACTTTGTATGTGTATCTTCCGGGTTTAGATATAGGGACATATATTGGTCGTATCCGGGGTTGTAATTCTTGTCATTGCTTTTGTCTTGGTTGCCTTTTTCCATCCGGTTAGTGGACAAAGGTCAAGATCGAAGAGAACGAGAATAAATTGAAGAGCACGCAAAATTCTTGATATCATATCCATCATTTCTTGTTTGTTGTATTTGTACTCAAATTGTGATAGAGAGGAGAATAACGAGGGGGTAACAAAAGAAATTGATCATCTTTTTCTTCAACTTCTTTCATGTGTTGACGTACGCATATGCTTGTAGATTTCGTTGTTGATGTTGGTGTTGCTTCTAGATTTTTTTTTTCTTCGACATCCTCCATAGGGTTAAGTAGACGAGAAAGAGGGGAACAAGGAGGTGGGAGATACAAAAGAAGAACCCGACTAGGCAAGCGATGTCATTGCGGGTAGAAGACCCACAATACACCAACAATCAATACAAAGAACCAACTCAACCAAGGCCATAAAGTCAAGCATCATCAAGCAAACACGAAGCTTCACCGAGACGACACATGATCAAGGGAACGATGCTACACGTTGTTATTATGGTTAGAGGAATCCTCCTAATCTTGGGTGAGATGTCAGACTTCAACTTCCTTCGCACATGATGGCTTTTTCGGATTACTTGAGGAAACTTCGGGTAGGACAACGAGAGATTTTCTAAACATTTTTTAAGGATGACACTTTTGGATTTAAAAGGGTCAAGGGAGAGAATCCAAAGTAACAATGCTTGAGAATTAAGGAGTGGAGTAGGGGAAAAGATAAGTGACCGGGAAGGATTGAAAGAAGAAAAAGATCAAAGAATGGAAATATTCATCGGGGATGTCAAGGATAAGGCTAGAGTTGTTTTGAAGTAAAACGGATCTTCGAGAAGCAACCATTTCTATCTAGGCTTACGTCCTACGGTCGATATTGCTGCGATACCACTCTGTCACACCCGATTTTCCGAAGAAAACCAAGTGCTTAACTATATGTATGCCGGGATCAAGTTTCATACATATAGTGACATCATAGTGTATAACGAAACAATATCACGTAAAGAAAGAGATTATCGAGAGATTTACGGCGGAATCCGGGGAAGCAAAGGCTCCAATCTTCGGGCAATCGGCGGGGGTTGCGTACGCCTAGCACCATCTTCCGGACTTCGTGCACCTTCTTCTTTTTCGAGCAGCGTTTAAGCAAGGTTGAGTACACTTATGGTTGGTACTCGGCAAGGCCACGAAATAACCGGAAAGCAATTTTAAATCCATCTTTAAGTTCATTAATCATGTGAGGGTCCAGGCCGCTCTTGACCGTGAGCACGGTACGTTATAACGGTTTAACACTGCGAGAGGTTGTACACTTTCACCACAAGTCGCGTAAAAGTTCCGAAGAACTTTGAACCCAACCATGCTTTGTGCAAAAGTAGGCACAATACCACACTTCCGAGGTGTGATTGCATAGGGACGCTACGAGGCCTTTACAAAGAGTCCTCCCATGTGTATTAGTCCATAGTAGCACGTCCTAGAGGCTATCTTTCGTTCCCTCCTTCTACCCTCGGACCGGGTTAGCCTAGAAGAGCACTTCCGTTCCAAAACTGTCCGGAGTAGAAGAGTCATAAAAGCATTCCTCCGTACCCCAAGCCACTAAGGCTAATAGCCACACAAGACTTCCCTAATTAATTGGCCAAGACAGAGCCATATGTCTTGTGGTTGTACTTGTTTTCCGGGTGGTTCTCCATGTTCCGATTAACTTACAGTGTTCTTGTATTAAAGCATAGGTAGAAGGATGGTTAGGGTCACTTGCCTTTCTCAACAAAAAGCTATTCTTGCTCTTCTGCCCTTGCTCTCTTGATCTTCAGGACTTCAGATCAGCAGCTCGATCTTCTACTCGAAGCAAACATCGAGCACAAACATGCAGAACAGACAAACAAGAACAACTAAGAACAATACACCAAGCATGAAAAGCTTTAAAAGAGGACAAGGTTTGGTTCTAGGACCGCGAACGCAAAAGACTCGGAACTATCGTAAGATTTGGATTATATCACACAAGGCTATGTGCTTGGTAAATTTTAATTCAAAAGATGTGCATAGGTTATTTCGGAGAAATACCTTATTTAATAATTAAGCAAGTTATATTTATATAAAAGGAACGGTGTATAACTTATTCCAATTTTATTTATAAATATTCAAGTATTATTTTATGCAAATTAAACATTTTAATTTAAAAGAAGCATGTAAAGCATCTAAACGAATATCTTTACATTTCGAATTGTACTAAGTAATTTATAATTTAGAAACATATTTATGTTCATATTAATCAATTTAATATTTAATTATGAAAACTCGGAATAAACCTATATTACTTTTATTTAGAAAGCAAATTGAATATATATTAATTAATTTAAGTTTTATTATGAAAACCGAGATATAATTCTAATTAGCTTTTAGTTGGAAAGATTATTTAAATAAGAATTAACCAAATTATATTTCTTATAAAAAGACGCGTTGATCTCTAATTAAATTTTAATTAGAAAAGCATGTATATTAATATTTAATCACATTTAAATATTAAATAAATTATAAAGCAAGTAACAGGTTCAACATTGTCTCTAACGCGTTCTTTGAGTCATTACGAACCTAACGCAATTTGAATCGCTTGAAACGGAGCTAAAACGTGAAAACTACGCACTAAACAAGGTTTAAGGGCTTAAACCGAGAAAACTTGGGCTCTAGGGGCTTAACCGCAAGAAACCGGGGACCTAGACATAATTACACATATAAACATGAGGTTTATAGTGTAAAAGGGTTAAGGGTGGACCTCGGGTGGAGAAACTAAGAAGTTCGGGGGTTTCATTGAGAAAACCCGGGCCTAACTTGTAAGGATCTTATAAGGTGGAAGGGTTTGTTTGTGATAATTGAAACAACGGGGGTGTTTACGCAAGATGACCGCGAAGACCTAGGGTTGACCGGTATGTGGCTGTTGACCGGGGGACTTGGACGATCCGAGCCGTCGGCTCGGATCGAGCGGCGTGGACGCCGCGCGCGGCGGGGCGGCGGCGAACGGCGGCGGGGACGGCGGCGCGCGGTGCGGCGGCGGCGGCTCGCCGGCCGGCTCGCCGGCGACGGCCAACGGGGCCTCCCGGCCACCAAATGCGACGAGGAAAGCACGGGAATGAAGAGGAGGACAAGGGGAGATCACCGCGAGCTCGGAAGGGAGGGAGAAGCGCCGGGAGAGGAGATCGGGTGGCGGAGCTCCGGCGGCGGGCGGCGCTACGGTGGTGGCGGTCTTTGCTCAAGAGGGGAAGGGAGGAGGAGTGGCGCGGGTGTAGAGGAGCTCGAGGG
Organism: Cenchrus americanus; assembly: GCA_947561735.1. Taxonomy (NCBI): domain Eukaryota; kingdom Viridiplantae; phylum Streptophyta; class Magnoliopsida; order Poales; family Poaceae; genus Cenchrus; species Cenchrus americanus. The sequence goes on along the minus strand of OX387241.1, from coordinate 20,499,106 downwards.
GATCCTTTTATAGGGTAGAGGGGAGAAGGGGAGAGGACGGCATGGCGGTGGGGGGCGCGAGCACACCGGCGGCCGCCATGAATGGTGGTGGGGCTCGGTGCGGCGTTTTCCGAAGGGGGAAGGGGAGGGGGCGGCGCACGGGTGGCGGCGGCGCCTTAATGTGCCCCCGGTGGGAAGGAGAAGGGGCGCGGGGAGGCCGGGGGAGGCGGCGCGGGGTGCGGGCGGCGGCGGCCGATGGAGGAAGAAGGGGGGGGGCCGGGCCGGAGGTAGAAGGAGGTGCCGACGGGGGTGGGCCCCACTGTCGGTGACCGTGTGAGGGAGAGAGGGAGGGGAGCGCTGGTGGGCCGAGCGGGCCGCGGGGGGGAAGGGAGACGGGCCGGGCGAAGCTACCTGGGCCTCGGGCAAAAAAAGAAAAGGAGGAAGGGATGAGGTGGGCCGGCGGTGGGTTTGGGTTAGATAGGTTTCTTTTTTTTTCAAATCCTTTTTAAATCTATTTCAAACCCTTTTAAATTCAAATCTTTTACATGTTTTCAAATTCAAATTTTAACACAAATTTTCACAATTATTTCTAAGGACTTTTTCACAAAAGTTTTTTTAAGACTTTTAGAATCACACCACAAACAAAAACAAAAACAACCAAAATAAATGCAACACTCTCACATATTTATTTAATTTAATTTAGAAAAACAATCAATTGATTTTCCTATACTAAATTCCCTGTAAATAAAATAAACATTGGTCAAGTTTTAAAGTTATGAGAAAATTGTTGCTTAATTATTCTTCCTAATAACATCCTGAAATTAGAAAATTTCAGGGTGTTACAAATCTACCCCCCTTAAAAGGAATCTCGTCCCGAGATTCGCACAGGCTAGCAAGAAACAAAGGTTCGGGTAGTTACTATCCAGCACTTATTAACTTTCTTCCGATTGTTTGACATTACATAAGCTTCTCGGACACCTCATAGGATACTCAATCTAACTTCACTTGTAACTATCATTGACTCGTCTTTGTAGAATTTTCTCGACGTCTTGATAAAGTGATTTGAATAGAGGGTGGATTGACTCCATAATCTTTGCTTAACCTTTAATATTCTTCCCCATTTGATCCAAATGCTTCTTCGGCATTGGTTTGCTTATTATGTCTCTGCCGAGTCTTCTTTTCATATCGGTCGGCACGTTTCTTAGGGCACTGTTAATGAAATGTCCATGATCTTTGCGGTAGAAACAAGCTCCACTTTCTTTAAGGTTTCTACGGTTACATGGTGGATCTTCATACTCATCTTCGGGATGTTCGGTGCTTGGGACAAATGGTAAAGGTGGGAAGCTGTTATCACGTTGCTCTAGAAAATTCCTTTTCCTTTTCTTACTTATGATTTCTTGTAGTTTGCTTTCTAACTCAATAGCTTTGTTGATGACATGTTGCAAACTGGAATAGTCATGTAAACTTAGTATACTGCGAAGATCTTCATTCGGCCCTTTGATGAAATGTTCTCGTTTCTTTTTATCACTTCCGGATGATCTTGGTGCGTACATAGATAGCTGGATAAATTTATCTTTGTACTCGATCCTTGTCATTTGCCCTTGTTTCAAGCTAAGGAACTCCTTCCTTTTGAGCTTCATCACACTTACGGGAATGAAATGTGATATAAAGTTATCCTTAAATTCCTTCCAAGCAATACTCGTGGTTGATCATGTTCGTATATGTAGGAATTCCACCATTCTAAGGCTTCTCCTAGAAGTAATCCCGATGCATATAGAACCTTTTCTCTATCATTGCATTGTGCCATATCTAATTTCTTCTCGATTGTCGTGATCCATTCTTCGCCTTCTAGATGCTCCGTAGTGTTAGAGAAACCGGGTGGCTCGGTATTCCGAGAACTTTGTATGTGTATCTTCGGGTTTAGATATAGGGACATATATTGGTCGTATCCGGGGTTGTAATTCTTGTCATTGCTTTTGTCTTGGTTGCCTTTTTCCATCCGGTTAGTGGACAAAGGTCAAGATCGAAGAGAACGAGAATAAATTGAAGAGCACGCAAAATTCTTGATATCATATCCATCATTTCTTGTTTGTTGTATTTGTACTCAAATTGTGATAGAGAGGAGAATAACGGGGGGTAACAAAAGAAATTGATCATCTTTTTCTTCAACTTCTTTCATGTGTTGACGTACGCATATGCTTGTAGATTTCGTTGTTGATGTTGGTGTTGCTTCTAGATTTTTTTTTCTTCGACATCCTCCATAGGGTTAAGTAGACGAAAGAGGGGAACAAGGAGGTGGGAGATACAAAAGAAGAACCCGACTAGGCAAGCGATGTCATTGCGGGTAGAAGACCCACAATACACCAACAATCAATACAAAGAACCAACTCAACCAAGGCCATAAAGTCAAGCATCATCAAGCAAACACGAAGCTTCACCGGACAAACACATGATCAAGGGAACGATGCTACACGTTGTTATTATGGTTAGAGGAATCCTCCTAATCTTGGGTGAGATGTCGGACTTCAACTTCCTTCGCACATGATGGCTTTTTCGGATTACTTGAGGAAACTTCGGTAGGACAACGAGAGATTTTCTAAACATTTTTTAAGGATGACACTTTTGGATTTAAAAGGGTCAAGGGAGAGAATCCAAAGTAACAATGCTTGAGAATTAAGGAGTGGAGTAGGGGAAAAGATAAGTGACCGGGGAAGGATTGAAAGAAGAAAAAGATCAAAGAATGGAAATATTCATCGGGGATGTCAAGGATAAGGCTAGAGTTGTTTTGAAGTAAAACGGATCTTCGGGGAAGCAACCATTTCTATCTAGGCTTACGTCCTACGGTCGATATTGCTGCGATACCACTCTGTCACACCCGATTTTCCGAAGAAAACCAAGTGCTTAACTATATGTATGCCGGGATCAAGTTTCATACATATAGTGACATCATAGTGTATAACGAAACAATATCACGTAAAGAAAGAGATTATCGGGAGATTTACAGCGGAATCCGGGGAAGCAAAGGCTCCAATCTTCGGGCAATCGGCGGGGGGTTGCGTACGCCTAGCACCATCTTCCGGACTTCGTGCACCTTCTTCTTTTTCTCGAGCGGCGTTTAAGCAAGGTTGAGTACACTTATGGTTGGTACTCGGAAGGCCACGTAAATAACCTGGGAAAGCAATTTTAAATCCATCTTTAAGTTCATTAATCATGTGAGGGTCCAGGCCGCTCTTGACCGTGAGCACGGTACCGTTATAACGGTTTAACACTGCCAGAGGTTGTACACTTTCACCACAAGTCGCGTAAAAGTTCCGAAGAACTTTGAACCCAACCATGCTGTGCAAAAGTAGGCACAATACCACACTTCCGAGGTGTGATTGCATAGGGACGCTACGAGGCCTTTACAAAGAGTCCTCCCATGTGTATTAGTCCATAGTAGCACGTCCTAGAGGCTATCTTTCGTTCCCTCCTTCTACCCTCGGACCGGAGTTAGCCTAGAAGAGCACTTCCGTTCCAAAACTCCGTCCGCAGTAGAAGAGTCATAAAAGCATTCCTCCGTACCCCAAGCCACTAAGGCTAATAGCCACACAAGACTTCCCTAATTAATTGGCCAAGACAGAGCCATATGTCTTGTGGTTGTACTTGTTTTCCCGGGTGGTTCTCCATGTTCCGATTAACTTACGGTGTTCTTGTATTAAAGCATAGGTAGAAGGATGGTTAGGGTCACTTGCCTTTCTCAACAAAAAGCTATTCTTGCTCTTCTGCCCTTGCTCTCTTGATCTTCAGGACTTCAGATCAGCAGCTCGATCTTCTACTCGAAGCAAACATCGAGCACAAACATGCAGAACAGACAAACAAGAACAACTAAGAACAATACACCAAGCATGAAAAGCTTTAAAAGAGGACAAGGTTTGGTTCTAGGACCGCGAACGCAAAAGACTCGGAACTATCGTAAGATTTGGATTATATCACACAAGGCTATGTGCTTGGTAAATTTTAATTCAAAAGATGTGCATAGGTTATTTCAGAGAAATACCTTATTTAATAATTAAGCAAGTTATATTTATATAAAAGGAACGGTGTATAACTTATTCCAATTTTATTTATAAATATTCAAGTATTATTTTATGCAAATTAAACATTTTAATTTAAAAGAAGCATGTAAAGCATCTAAACGAATATCTTTACATTTCGAATTGTACTAAGTAATTTATAATTTAGAAACATATTTATGTTCATATTAATCAATTTAATATTTAATTATGAAAACTCGGAATAAACCTATATTACTTTTATTTAGAAAGCAAATTGAATATATATTAATTAATTTAAGTTTTATTATGAAAACCGAGATATAATTCTAATTAGCTTTTAGTTGGAAAGATTATTTAAATAAGAATTAACCAAATTATATTTCTTATAAAAAGACGCGTTGATCTCTAATTAAATTTTAATTAGAAAAGCATGTATATTAGTATTTAATCACATTTAAATATTAAATAAATTATAAAGCAAGTAACAGGTTCAACATTGTCTCTAACGCGTTCTTTGAGTCATTACGAACCTAACGCAATTTGAATCGCTTGAAACGGAGCTAAAACGTGAAAACTACGCACTAAACAAGGTTTAAGGGCTTAAACCGAGAAAACTTGGGCTCTAGGGGCTTAACCGCAAGAAACCGGGGACCTAGACATAATTACACATATAAACATGAGGTTTATAGTGTAAAAGGGTTAAGGGTGGACCTCGGGTGGAGAAACTAAGAAGTTCGGGGGTTTCATTGAGAAAACACGGGCCTAACCGTAAGGATCTTATAAGGTGGAAGGGTTTGTTTGTGATAATTGAAACAACGGGGGTGTTTACGCAAGATGACCGCGAAGACCTAGGGTTGACCGGTATGTGGTGCATTGACCGGGGACTTGGACCGATCCGAGCCGTCGGCTCGGATCGAGCGGCCGTGGACGCCGCGCGCGGCGCGGGCGGCGGGCGACACGGGCGGGGACGGCGGCGCGCGGTGCGAGCGGCGGCGGCGCCGCCGGCCGGCTCGCGGTGACGGCCAACGGGGCCTCCCCGCCACCAAATGCGACGAGGAAAGCACGGGAATGAAGAGGAGGACAAGGGGAGATCACCGCGAGCTCGGAAGGGAGGGAGAAGCGCCGAGGAGAGGAGATCGGGCGGCGAGCTGCGCGGCGGCGGGCGGCGCTACGGTGGTGGCGGTCTTGCTCAAGAGGGGAAGGGAGGAGGAGTGGCGCGGGTGTAGAGGAGCTCGAGGGGGATCCTTTTATAGGGTAGAGGGGAGAAGAGGAGAGGACGGCATGGCGGTGGGGGCGCGGGCACACCGGCGGCCGCCATGAATGGTGGTGGGGCTCGGTGCGGCGGTTTCCGAAGGGGAAGGGGGAGGGGGCGGCGCACGGGTGGCGGCGGCGCCTTAATGTGCCCCCGGTGGGAAGGAGAAGGGGCGCGGGGAGGCCGGGGGAGGCGGCGCGGGGTGCGGGCGGCCGGCGGCCGATGGAGGAAGAAGGGGGGGGGCGGCCGGCTGGAGGTAGAAGGAGGTGCCGACAGGTGGGCCCCACCTGTCGGTGACCGTGTGAGGGAGAGAGGGAGGGGGAGCGCCGGTGGGCCGAGCGGGGCGCGGGGAAGGGGAGACGGGCCGGGCGAAGCTACCGGGCCTCGGGCAAAAAAAAAAGAAAAGGAGGAAGGGATGAGGTGGGCCGGCGGTGGGTTTGGGTTAGATAGGTTTCTTTTTCTTTTTCTTTTCAAATCCTTTTTAAATCTATTTCAAACCCTTTTAAATTCAAATCTTTTACATGTTTTCAAATTCAAATTTTAACACAAACTTTCACAATTATTTCTAAGGACTTTTTCACAAAAGTTTTTTTTAAGACTTTTAGAATCACACCACAAACAAAACAAAAACAACCAAAATAAATGCAACACTCTCACATATTTATTTAATTTAATTTAGAAAAACAATCAATTGATTTTCCTATACTAAATTCCCGTAAATAAAATAAACATTGGTCAAGTTTTAAAGTTATGAGAAAATTGTTGCTTAATTATTCTTCCTAATAACATCCTGAAATTAGAAAATTTCGGGGTGTTACACTTATCCTTGGTTGCGGGATGAAATTAGTGATACATTCACTCACTCAAGGAAAAGGGAAGGAAAAATCAGCAAAATGGGTCGGGTGGTGGTCACCGGTCGGCTGGATGTGCACCGGTCCGACCGGTGCCAACGCAACCGGTGCAACTTGGGCGGGTGACTCGGCACGGGTGCCGGGTGACCGTACGCCTCGTATCTTTGCGGGGGTGACCGGCATGAGTGCCGGGTGACCGGGGGTTGTCCAAACCTTCAAGAAGAAGGGTGATTTGGCGTCAAAGGTTATGAGAAGCTAAACACATGTCAATTATCAAATCATTCGTGTGTTATGACCAAGTTTTGGAATGAGCCTCAACATGTTCTTGATTGAGCAAAGTGCCTTGGTCGAGAAATTCAAATTCTCTAGCACTACTTACGGGGGAGCTCATTACAAAACTTGAGTCACTTGTGAGACTAACAATTTCTTCTAAGTGATCTTGTAGTCTCATTCGTTTGTGCATCTCAAAGGAAGCTCTTGATAAGCGTAACTTCCAAAAGAACAAGTAAGAGCTAACATTGTTTGAAAGTTAATATATGCACAAATGAAATGGTCTTAAGGCAAAGGTATGTTTTCACGAAACTCATTGAAATACCGTAATGCATCTAGGCCATAACAACATGCTAGTGTGCCATTCTTAGCATGTAATTGCTTCAAATGGACCTCTTGAGCTCCTCTCTAGATATTTGGTTGATATCTTTACTTCTACTCGTCTTTGTGTCTCGAGGATGAAGATATGAGCCAAATATGCTTGTTAGGGCATTCATTTGAAGTGGATGCGTGCACTTTGTGATATAGAATAGATTTTTTTGAAAAATCAACTAGCATGAATAGGAAGTGTGCTTTCTTTGAAAAAAAAAATATTTGGTTCTTGGTCTTAGTGACCCAATCAACTTAGTTGTGACTATAGTTCTCCTTGTTTGATTGATGGCTAGTCACAATTAAGAAGATTTTCTCAAGTCCCTAAAATCCATTCTTTTTATCTCTCTCAATCTTGGAAGGATCAAGGATTCGCAAATAAATTGGTTAATCCTCCATTCTTCTATAAATTGATGGTTCTTGGATCAATATCATCTTAATATCTCATATCCAAAACATCTCTAAAGGTTGAAATGAAATTCTGTGTTGTGGCTCAAATTTTGTTTCTCAAGGCCGCACGGTCCGACCGGTGCAAGCCACCGGTCCGACCGGTAGTGACCTTGAAGTCACATAATCGTGTTTATGCAACCTAAGTGGATGAGAATTGTCCTATAACTTTTTTGGAGAAGTTTCAAGGAGCAAAATCTCAAAAAGGAGAAAAAGGGACGGTACTACCGAGGGCGTGTCGGTTCTACCGATAAGGACTCTCCGTTGATTTTTATCGGGATCTTCGGTTCTACCGATGGGGGCGGAAAAACCGATATGGCCTCTCCGGCTTGACCGGCGGCCGTCACCGGTCGACCGGTGGCCGTCACCGTCCGACCGGCGGACGGCCGCGCGGCGCCCGTGGGGCCACGGTAAAAGGAATCCTTTTACCCCCCCCCTCCTTCTCTCTCTCCTCTATCATTCACCATCCCACCTCTCGCCTCAAACCGTGACCTCCTCTCCTCCATCTCCTCTCTTTCACCTCTCTCAAAATCCATGGTGATTTGAAGATTCAACCAAGGAAAAGCCTCAAGATTGGAAGCAAAAGGATCTCCCAAGGCCCCTCTTCACTTTCCCCTTCAAGTTTCTCGGATTCAACTCGAGTTCATCTCTCCAAAGGTATTCAAACCTTTCTTTTGCCTCGATCTCCTCACATGGTGCAAAGTTTTGAATTCCCTTTGGTAGAACATCTTCCGAGATCACCTAGAAGACATTCCTATAGATCCATAGCGCTTCGTTGAACACATTGTGAGAAATCACGAATTGGGGTCGGACGGCCTTCACCGGTCCGGCCGGTGGGCGTCACCGGTCCGACCGGTGGCGCATGTCGAACCCCAAATTGTGTTTTCTTCTTGTTTTTCAACACATATCTATTCTAGGATGTCTTTTGTTCATCTAGACCAAATCTTAGATCAACAGTTTGCTCAGATTGAATGTGGGAGCAATTGGCTCTGTTCTGGGTGGCACCGGTCTGACCGGTGCCCCTCACCGGTCTGACCGGTGTGGCCCAGAACAGACCCAATTGTTCTGAACTTTCAAGATTCAATTCCAATTCAATTCAATCTTTTTCCTAGAGTCTTATACGCTCTTGTCATCCTTTGTGTGACTCAGGACAGCAGCTATGGTGCGGGAAAAGGAAGGGGCTAAGAAAAGAAGAGAGGAAGTCCTCACTCGCCGAGGAGCTATCCCGGTGATTTTGGGGAAGGGGGCAAACACCGTCAACATCGGCGGCAAGAGATTGAGACGCCGCTCGGCTCAAACAAGTACCGAGGATCCCGACTTAGGAGGTGACACCGGAACGAGCGACGACGACAATGTTGAAGATGAGACTTATCCGGGTCAGTTTGAGTTGAGGAGGCACCAGGAGGCTGGGTCAGACAGTGATGGTGCCGAGGATGAGGAGGATGAGGAGGAGGATGTGGATGCCATGGAAGAGGACGACGACGATCAGGGTAGGTTGAGAATCATGCCACCTACTTACATTTACCCCGATCGGCGGTGAAGTATCACGGGGCCGGCATGACCAAGGCCCTAAAGAAGCTAAGGGACAAGAACCCTTATGAGGAGGGGAAGACCGCATCGGACCCTAGGTTTTGGGCTAAATTTCAGCAAGACTACTATGCCACGGTGATTATAAAGAAGCCCAAGATCACACACAAGGCACAATATGTGGATTGGGGGCACATGGCAAGGAAAGGAGACCCTATTTTTGATGAAGTAATCAGCAATTGTGAGAGGCAAAGGGTCAAGACACTTATGGGGTTCCGACAAGATTGGAACAAAGAGATCATCGCCCAGTTCTTTGCCACAGTGCACTTTGGTCACATTGAGGCCGACGAGGCTATGATTTGGATGACAAACGGCCAAAAGTACTCCATTACATTCCACGCAGATTCTTGAGATGCTTTGGGATCATGGCGGGGAGATGGGGAGCCGAGGAAGCTCCATGATGAGGGGGAGCTAGAGAAGGATGCTTTGCACGTGATGTACCCTCGCGGTGAGCATGCCAACTTTGGGAAGGTGAAGAACCTCTATACCTACTTCGCGGTCCTAAATAGGCTACTTAGGGTATCTATCACACCTAGAGATGGAAACCCCTCAGAAATCACTAAGTTTCAGAAAAACTTGATGGTGGCTTTGAGGCCGGGAGCTCCGGAGTTCAGTGTTGGGGACTTCATTTGGCAAGAGATTAAGCATCTATCCGAGGACCCCAAGAAGATCTGCAGCTATAGCCCATACATCATGTATATGATCGAAAAGGTTGCAAAGACGGAGTTTCCGAAGAATGTGACTCACAAGCCTCTGAAGCTCAACCCAAGCAAGAATCCACGGGTTCCATCTCCTAGAATTGAGCATGTACCAGATCAGGAGGAAGAGATATTTGAGGAGGGAGCAGCTCGGCCAGATGTGCCTCAGGCTGGTGCTCAGACCAGCACCGGTCTGACCGGTGCCGAGCACCGGTCCGACCGGTGGGGAGGCCGGCAGCCGAGCGGACCCCGCGAGATCCACCTCTCCTTTGAAGAAGTTTCTCAACTTCATTTTTGGGATGTGTAGGAGTCAGCATGACATCCGGGTTGAGCGACAAAGGTCAAGAAGGGCTAATAAGCAAATGAGAGATACGATGAAGCTCATGCACAATGCCCAAGGTTTTCAACCACCTCGCTCTCCACCATCTCCAGAATCTCCTCAGGTTGAGATACCCTCCTTTGAAGAAAGGATGAGAGGTTGGGCCAACTCGGACTTGCTTAACCAATATGGCCCCATGTTCTTCGAGTCTGAGCAAGGACAAGGATCATCTTCATCGGTTCCTCCTCCACCTCCACCATTTGTACCTCCTCCTCCGGACGTAGCAGGATCATCTCACTTCATGGAACGAGAGCAAGCACCCCCACCTCCTCCACCTCCCGAGCAAGTACAAGATTGGGGCGCTCGCTTCTCCGCCGAGATCTTTGGCTACGACCCGTTCTTCTATGGTAAAAACTGTGCTCCCATAGCTCATCCATCTCAGATCAACGTCTCGGAATCGATTTACCTAAACTCTCCTTTGCATTGGATTCTTGATGACTCTCAAATAGGAGGGAGCTCTCACCCAGGAGACGGATCTCACGGACAGTGATCATCTGCTGCTTCTTCTCCAGGCCCTTCTTGGATGCTTGATGACAAAGGGGGAGAAGAATCGCGATTAAAGCCTCAAGTTTGTCTTGTCGAGTTGCGTACGTGTTGCACCGGTCCGACCGGTGCGCCCGCACAAAGTCCGACCGGTGCCTCGCCGGGCCGGTGAGAGAAGCCGTGTAATAAGTTAGAATTTTAACTTAGTGGACTTGAGAACTTTTGTATGAGTGCCACTGTGTGTTTTAAACCTTATTGTAATATTTAAGCGACCTTATTGTTAGATTGTGATGCATGCTTTGAATGGTGCTTGCTTGTGTTGGCTAAATGGAGCAAGGTGATCTAAACCAGCTTGCAACCCTGGCATGATCACCTTGGACCAAATAGCACGCACTTCGTTGCTTTTTGCGCGATCGGGACTCGACCGGTCGGCCGGTCGGGGGCACCGGCTCCGACCGGTGCCGTCCGGTTAAGCGAGCCGGGCCGGACATGACCGGTCGACCGGTCGGGTGCACCGGCCGACCGTGCTTTGCCTAGTCGACTCACTTTCCTTTGCTTTGTGCATATCCTGCCATACGCATCACGGATTTTATTTTGTCGTTCACACATGTTGCACTCCATCGATTCTAAGATATAGGGGGAGCTCACACGTCTTTTCTTCCAAATTTGTGCTAATGGCATTTAAGGCCAATTTTTGAAATCTAACTCAAAGCACAAATTAAGGGGGAGCTCTAGCTATATCTAAGAATCTAAAATGTGATTTATTGTTTTATTTGTAAGCTTTAATCGAGTTGTCATCAATCACCAAAAAGGGGGAGATTGAAAGTGCATCTAGGCCCCTAAGTGGATTTTGGTGAATTGAATGACAAGGCGATTAAAGGACTAATGCTTTTGTCTAAGATCGTGAGCGGGTTTTCATTATATATTCATGAGCTATTTTTGAAGTATTTTAAATATGGATGTATTTTATGGCTCACATCTACAAAGATAAGCATATGGTGCAAGACTTCATGAGTTTATTGAAAGAGAACAAGATGATGAGTATACTTTTTATGGTTCTAAAAATGGAAGCTTGCATATCCGTTGTCAATCAAGATCAAGCATTTGAAGCGGGTTTTTCAAATGAAGATTAATTGCATGTGAAGCAAAGTGGAACTCAAAGTGGATTGGATAAGTGATGAAGAGATCAACCGAGATGTCTAGGGTGAGGGACTAAGCAATCTTTGGGGCCGTAGCTAAGCCGCCATAAGTGTTTTGCTAGGGTGAAGGTCTAGCATCCGTGGGGTCTTCAAGTATCATATTCAAACCTTAACCGAGGGAAGCTTTGCAAGTCATCAACTCGTTAAGATTGACAACATGGAGTGGCCATGGATCCAAGTGTGCATTCTTATGCTATATGGAAAGATCCTAAGTCACTAGCTCAAGTATGGACGCGCTCAAGTTAAAGGCTATGTTGAAAGCCCTCAAGTGGTTATCAATCAAGTATGGCAAGAATTGAAGCTATTCAAGCTCAAGAGGTCATCAAAGCTCTTTTACTCTTTTCTTGAGTATAGGTATGCCGTACTATCAAGAGGGATGCAACTTAGCAAGTTGACCAAGTCAAAGTGCTCTTTAGTTGACCTAAGTGAGATCTAGCCCTTGAGTGTGCTAACTAACCCTCCTAACCTAACCTGGGTCATTTCATCTTGGTGGTGAAGTGCTAGTTTCCTTAAAAGAGGTTTTGGGGGCAACTCGGGCCTGACCGGTCTGACCGGTCAGAGGCACCGGTCTGACCGGTGCCGCTAGCCCAACGGCTAGTTTTTCGTACACCGGTCCGTCGGTGTAGGGCACCGGTCCGACCGGTGCCACCGGGACTAACGGCTAGTTTTCTCCTTTGAGGGGTATAAATACCCCAAGCCCTCTTCAAGTGAGGGTTCTTGCTTCTAGTGTTGTTGCTTGAGATCCCAAGCCATTTCTAACTAGCTCTAAGCCTTAGGCTCTCCCCAACCATCTCTTTGTGAGATTTGTGGATTCAAGCCATCTTCTTTGTGTTGGGTTGAGGAAGTGAGCCTAGGAGTGACTTTGTGAGCTAACAAGAGCAGGTTCCATAGCTTGAGCACTTTGGTTTCGAGTCTACAAACTTTGGTGCATTTGTTACTCTTGGAGGTTTGCCTCCTAGACGGCTAGGTGTCGCCGGCTAGCTCCCAAGGTTGTGGTGAGCAGCGGGAAGTTTGTAAGGGCTGCGATCTTGCCTCTTCGTGGAAAAGATCACCTTAGTGGAAAGGAGGAAAGTGGTTGAAAGAGACCCGGCTTGTTGTGGGAATCGTCCCTTACAAGCTCCTCAACGGAGACGTAGCCATTCCTCAGTGGGTGGTGAACTTCGGGAAACAAATCCTTGCTTCCTCGTGTGGTTCTACTCTCTAAGTTGTTTTTCTAGCATATTTCATTTGCTTCCGCTTCGATCTACTTGGGTGTGTTACTTGTGTGTGCAGGGCTCATTACTCTGCTTGTGATCATCTACGAAAGCCACACCCTGAGTTTAGTTCGTGCTAGAAGCCAAGAGGTGCTTGAAGTTGTTTTTGCAGGTTCTCTGTGCTACACCGGTCTGACCGGTGAGGCGCACCGGTCTGACCGGTGTCATCCGTGAAGACCGAAGGCTTGACCGGCTCCGACCGGTCACCACCACCGTCCGACCGGTGGAGCACTGTCGACTCAAGTGTTTGGGGAGAAAAAGTTTAATTTGGTCGTCATGCCTATTCACCCCCCCTCTAGGCGACATCAAGGTCCTTTCGATCATGCGGCCTCCACCGTGGTCTCCTTGTTTCCCTCCTATAGCAAAGACGACCGGTGGCGGACCCGGGGAAATTTGACAAGCCGGGCAACTAACAAAGTCTAAGTAACAAGCGCTCGTTCCCGTTCCCCGTGCCCCTTCTCCCATGCCCTCTTCTCCCGTGGAAGTGTACTTGGCCTTAAGGGCCATAGACGACGAGCCCGGCACCGCCCGAGCTAGCCGGGCCGTGGGTCCGCCGGTGAGCATGACGAGCAGCACCTTCGCAGCCAGCCTCGCCGACACCTACTCACGCACCGCGACGACTACTCGCGCCACCACCCCCACAGCATCGGCCTCGCCGTCGCCTCCATCTCCCGCTCCACCTCCTCAGCGCCGCCGCCACCTCCCCCCGCAGCGAACTTCTCCTCCGCGCACGCCTGCCTTGCTCACCGACGTCGAGGCCGACGCTGACGCGTCCGGCGGGTGGTGCACCAGCAGCATCTACTGCGTGAAGCTCTACGATGCCGATGACGAGGATGAAGATGATGACGGCCCGCTACCGCTGCGAGCCGATGGGGGCGGCGACGCCTTCACCACCGGCGACACGGATCCGTCGTCCGAGCCTCTCTACCCGTGGCGGTGGCCTCGTGGCCGGTGGCGACACCCCACACGCCTGGCTCTCGACACCCACATACTCCCTCCCTCTCTCGTACTCCACCGCACCCTCCCTCTCTCATACTTCACCTCCCCAGCCAACTCCGTCCCTCTCACGTACTCTACCGCGCCGCCACTAGTGTCGCTGTCACTGCTCTCTGCCTGCCGCCGAGGAGGCACCTCCCTGCACCGTCTCCGTCTGAGTTGAGAAGGGGAGTAGACCCCCCTCGTTTCCCTCTCTGTTTCCCCCCTCCCCCCGACCGCCGCCGTGCCCGGAGGTGCCGGTGAGCGTCGCCGCGGCGGGGCAGACCGCCCCTGATCCGCTCCTCTGTTTTCCCGTGAGGATGGTCATTTTCATTTAGCCCCCTTTTTCTCTTTTCCCTTTTGAGCCGCTGTTTGGGTTGACGTGGTGCCACATATGCGAAAACCACCCTGACATGGCGTCACGTAGGCGAAAACCACTCCAAAATCTACTGAGGGGGGTCAAACAGACGGTTTTAATAGTTCGTGGGTGTCCAATACCTGGTTTTGTGATTGGAGGTTGAAATCCAGACACCGCCTATAGATGAGGGTTGTGGAATGAACTTTTTGCAACCTTCTATAATCCCTGTAATTTTCTTCATTCTAATGGTCCATGAGCCCATCAGGGAGGGCGTAGCAGGGGGGCGACCCACCAAGGGTTCCCCCGCCGCAGCTCCTCCTGCAGACCCTCCCACGCCTCTCCTCCATCCGCAGCCGCCGCCGCAACTTCTCCCACGTCTCTCCTCCACCATCGGCGTCGCGCCCCCACCCGATCTATGCCGTGCTCTGGTCCATCGCTGCGCACCACTTCTCCGGCGTTCCCGACACCATGGCCACCTTTTGCACCCTCACCTCCCCGTGCTCCGGCGTGACGGCACCCTCGCCGCTCTCGACCACTACGGAGGGCACGGACGGGCTGGTCCCTCCTTCTATGTGCTCGAGCGCGCCGATCTGGGCGCTATCGCCTGCGGCGGAGGGCAGGGGCAAGCCATGCACCCCCTTTTCACGCTCCACGATCTGGTGCCCGCCTCAGCGCTCTCTCCCACGGCGGAGCCTTTCTTACCTGGCATCGCATCGGCTGACCGCGCCATGGTCTCCCGGTGGATGGACTACTCCAACGACGACTACTACATCGACACCGGGGAGGTTGCTGCTCCCAAACGCCCTTCCTCGACGCCGTCCGTCGCGATCCTCCTCCAGCTCTGAAGTTCGCTCTCCATTCCATCGTGGTGCATCCTCATCCCACCCAATTGATCCCCTCCTCTGGTTTGTGCCTGGTCCGGCCTTCCCCATTGACGATGACCCCGGTGCGCCAAATACACCAGGCTGGCGACCGCCACCCACGACAAGCTTAGAGGGGCAGTTAGCTGTCGGAGCTTGTCATCGGCCTTCCTCTCCATAGTAGGGATGACAAGTGCAAGCCCCCTCCTTCCCGGTTTGGACGCTGGTACACTTAGGGCGCGGTGGGTGGCCGCACCCCTGTGCACCAGCATCTCGGGACGCATGTGTCCGGTGTCGTCATGCACCATCCTCATCCGGTGCTTCTCCCCGCCTGATTGTGATGGCTGGAGCAAGATCCTAACTTGCCAAGCCAAGAGACCCCCGCGGCCACAGACAGCGGCGTCTCGTCAGGACCTTGCTCCGAGGCGCAGCCTACCGACGTAGCTCGGTGGGCGCTGCCTCAACTATCTATCGTACAGTCAATGTTGAGTCACTTGCACGGGTCCCACATGGTGTTTGTGCTGCTTCAAGCTCCACCACATCACTAGGGACTGCAAGCGTCTGCGCATGCCGCCGAGCGGCAGCACTGCTATCGGGGGAGCGTGAGGTGCGCCACTGCCAAGAGGTCTTCTCCGTGGTTTTGCATCACGACTCCGATGCGGTGGGATCCACGCTAAGGGAAGATGTGAGATAGTTCAATTTCTAATTCCCGGGGGCACCGCCGCCGAGCCGGCGCCTTCCCCGCCACCAAGTCGCTCTGCGCCACCACCGCCGTAGCTGGATGCCGTCGTGGTATGCTTCCTATTGCAGAGGGACACACCTGCATATGGGGCCTCTGATCCGATGTTGCTCGAGCGAGAGGTTTGCTTCTCAGTTCCACCATCGAGGACAGTCGGGTCGGCGGTGGACACACCCCCACCATCGTGTACAGCTACGATTTAGACGAGCGTACCAACGGCCCAAGATTAGCCATCCAATGGTGACAGCGTCATGCGTGCCTCGCCTACTTCGTTTGAAGAGCGCCTTGAATGCTTCTTGGACGCGATTCAGAAGAAGCAAGCCTCTCCTCTTCTCGCAGTCCCAACCCGTCCGGCGGTGCAGCCATCAAAGGCCCCCAAGCGCAGCAGCTACAGGCTTGCCAGCAGCAAACTGGCTAGGATTCCGATCGCTCGTTGTGGCAAGGTTCTTCTCATGCGCCGCTTCGGCATGGAGCTCGACAGAGTCTTCAAGGCCGGTTTGTCAGGCGGAAGGCCAATGCCAGTAAGGTTAGGGAAGGAGTGGTCATTGTGTGAGCCACACCCCCACATCTTGGTCTGATTAGCGAGTAGTAGCACGATTGCATCCTTTGTCCACCCTAGGTCCTTCTTTCTTGTAATATCTAGCGATTGAGTTTGACGTGCGTCTAACCGACCAAGCGCTGTTGTAACAAACTATTTTCATCTTCTTAATACAATGATATGCAACTCTTCTGCGTATTTGAGAAAAAAATCTCTTCATTCTCTAAAAGAGTTGGGCTTTTGTTTTTGCTTTTCTCAAGGAAACCAAAACAAGAAGAGAGATATGGACTTCCCTAACAGGAAAATGGGCTTGGGCCAATTGGAGCCTCTGCTAATCAAGCGCTAGTTGTTTGTAGCTAAACTATTTGTGATGCGGCTTGAGCCAAAATGTAAAGCTATCAAAACAAAAATGGCATTGGACCAATTGTAAAGCGCCAAAAAAAAAGATATTAGCAGTTTGTTGTCCCTCTCTACTTCACGTGCAGCCCAACAACATCTGCTGGGCTGTAGCGGATCAAGACCAACCGCATTTTGATTTTTTTTGGTATAAAAAAGAAACGTGAACCTGCTTCTATCACTCTTTTTTGACAATGGAAAATTTCAGGCTGACTCTTAAAATTGTCAAGCTTTCGTTCATTTTGATCGTCAGTACGCTGCAACAATATCTGAAGCTAATGTGTCCCATATGGCAATTATATTGAACTTACGCTAGAAGCTTTATACTTGCCTAAGGTGTACATGTCCAAAAATTTGTCATTCCTCATGATTTAACTCTATACACCCACAAACCAAGTTCACCTTCTCCAATTTACCCTAGCTTTACCATTGCCCCCGAAGCTCCTCTTAGCAAACAACAACTATTATGAAATAAGTATCAGCACGTCAGAGCTCTACTACCAGAAGTCTAGAACACAAATAAGCTAATCCCATCGTCAAAACATATTTGCTCCCATCTTGGCCTCCACTTGTTTACTCCGCGCGACTCGCATGGACCATGGGGATTCGATCGATCCCCTCGCTTGACCAACCCGCCGGCCGCCGCACGCTGCTTACCAAAACGCTCCTCTCCAACCGCAAATCCGTTAATTAATCAAGGACAGCCTCACAGCACTGATCAGGCGACGTGTCCGTAATTTTCTATTGTACCCACGCACTGCGAGTCTGCGACGACTCGATCGGCACGTCCCATGGCCCCCCTACGGTCCTACGGGCTGCACCCGGGCCCACGCGTCAGGGACCGTGATGAGACCGCCCGTATCAGGGTACACGTTGCTCTTGCACGGAGCACCCCCTCTCCGGCTCTCCAGTCTCCGTTTTCCCACTCCCCAGCCAAGCCGAGCCGAGCGCACAGTGCACCACCACCACCACCACAACCTGGATCGAATACAAAATGCCAATGCGGTTTTGACACTTCGACACAAGGCTCCAAACCCGATCGACGATGAGGTGGAAGCTTTCAAACGGGGGCCCGGTTCGTCACGTACACACACCCAACACACCTGTTTGTTTTCTCTAACAAACCAAACCATCAACAACAAAACCAAAGCAGATTTTCTCCGAACAAACCAAAGACCAACTATCGACATTGTGGCCAAACGAGCAATGCGCGGCCGCCTAGGTGTGGATGATATGAGCGCGGCATCCTCCTGTTTCGTCAAAAGGAACCACCACTCCTTTGCTCGATACGCATTTCATTATTGGCCCCTGCCGCTGCCTTTCAGGTTCCAGCGCGCCGAGTTCACACGCGCACGTCTCAAAACATTGCTGTTGCAGGGGGGCACAAAAAAAGTTTGCGTTGAGTCGGTGCTCTACTGCACTAACACCCCCTTGTTGGCACCAAATTGAGGATGATGAGGACATGCGGATTTTGTTTTTTTGGAGGGGCTTTGTTAACAAAATGATAGTGGTCACATCACTCGACAAGTGCGTCGTTAGATTATGCTGCCGGATCAGAATAATGAAACTGAATTGACAAACAAGCTACAAAAAGGACGGGAACAGAAGGCAAAGAACAAAAGAGAAGCATCCAGCTAGCATTCAGCAAGTCATCCACTGCCGTCCCGTGTCAGGAAAACAAACGAGAAGCCCCCCCCCGAACATAATAACAAAAAGTTTTTTCTTTTTAGACGGTAGCTAGTATATATGGTTCATGCATGGTCAACTCTCAAATTTGGCAGTCATGAAAGGACAAACATGAAATATTGGCAGGAACCTTTGAAAAAACAGCGGCTCGGGCGCTCGGCCAGCGTCCCCCTCCTCTCCGTCCCCACCCCCCTGCGGCAGCTGCACACCCATATACGCATTCACACGTATTTGTTCCTGAGCCACCACAACAGTGGCACTAACAAATCACAAATAGTCTAGCTACAGCACTTCTCCAACGACCCCCAAAACATATAGCCAGCCCGCAAGAGATATCCAGACGACAGGGCTGAGGGCCGCCATTAATTTCTCCCGGAGCTCCAAGGACGATGGAGGAGCCGGGAGAACGTATGGCCGGAACGCCGCCGCCGTACCTCCTTCGGCATCGCCGGTTGATGGACATAGCGCCCTCAACCCCAACCGATTCAGGTACTGCGACCTGTACATCCATGAGTTTTAGTTCTTCCCTTGTCGCAGATATGTCAGTGCTGTTCATCAGTTCAGGCGCTGGAATTGGAGCGATTGAGTTGATCGGTTGTGTCCTTGCTGCTGTTCCAGGGCATTCCGGCTCCAAGGGGATGACCATCATGGTGTCGATCCTGGTGGTGGTCATCATCTGCACCCTCTTCTACTGCGTCTACTGCTGGAGATGGAGGAAGCGCAACGGTGAGCTTCAATTCGGCCAGCAGTGTTCCTCTGCCCGCGTCTACTCGTTGCATTTGTTCTTGTACAGCTGTACCCCGTTGTTGTCATGCTAGTTATGACGAGATCCATCTCATGGTCCTTGCAGCTGTCAGGAGAGCTCAGATAGAGAGCCTGCGGCCGCTGTCCAACTCGGACTTGCCTCTCATGGACCTCACCTCCATCCATGAGGCCACCAACAGCTTCTCCAAGGAGAACAAGCTCGGCGAAGGCGGTTTCGGGCCCGTCTATCGGGTAATTAACTGGATCCCACTGTCAAAAATTGCTGATTTCGTTGCAGCAAAACTGTTATTAGTTGCATGTGGGTGAGTCAACTTGGGTTTCCTCGTTCATTCAGGGCGTGCTGGGCGGCGGCGCGGAGATCGCCGTGAAGCGTCTGTCGGCGAGGTCGCGGCAGGGCGCGGCGGAGTTCCGGAACGAGGTGGAGCTGATCGCCAAGCTGCAGCACCGGAACCTGGTCCGGCTGCTGGGCTGCTGCGTCGAGAGGGAGGAGAAGATGCTCATCTACGAGTACCTCCCCAACCGAAGCCTCGACGCCTTCCTCTTCGGTCAGTCACGCTCTGAGATGTTTCTTTCCGCCGATTATTCCTCCGTAGATTCCTCGTGCTAGACTAGTAGTCGTAGAGCACGAATGTGGATGAGATCGGTTCGGTTGGTGTGGCAGAATGTACGGACTACAGACTGTCAGATTTGGTCCATCGGGCTGGTTTGAAACTGATGCGCGTGTGCCCATGGGTGGTGCACATGGTTACACCAAATTTTCAGCTCTTGGGCTCTGAAGTCTGAACTCTGCCCAGTAGTTTACTGTTTTTGAGTCAATTAGGTCTACTCACGCTACTAGATCGACGCGAAATAGGTCAATGGGGAGCTGAGTGCTAGCGTGAAAAATCGCGTTGCGTCATGTGCGCCATGCGTGTGGCAGAATTTCCAAATGGTTGGTGGTGGTTAATCGCCAATTTTACCAATTCTGAAACTGATGAAACCGTGAAGGGGTGAATGCCGTGATGGATTAACTTGATCCAAATCTGTGCGTGTTCAGATACCAGGAAGAGTGGGCAGCTGGACTGGAAGATGAGGCAGAGCATCATCCTGGGGATCGCGCGCGGCATGCTGTACCTCCACGAGGACTCGTGCCTCAAGGTCATCCACCGGGACCTCAAGGCCAGCAACGTGCTCCTCGACAACAAGATGAACCCCAAGATCTCCGACTTCGGCATGGCCAAGATCTTCGAGGAGGAGAGCAACGAGGTGAACACCGGGCGCGTCGTCGGCACGTAGTAAGTGCAGTCAGAGCACGATCTCTCATGACTCGTGTAGTGTGCAGATACATATTTGATTTGCCGGATCGAGATGACCTGAAGTTTTGCCAAAAACAAAAAAAATGCAGTGGGTACATGGCTCCTGAATACGCGATGGAGGGCGTGTTCTCGGTGAAGTCGGACGTGTTCAGCTTCGGTGTCCTGGTGCTGGAGATCCTCAGCGGGCAGCGGAACGGCTCAATGTACCTTCAGGAGCACCAGAACACGCTGATCCAAGACGTAAAATCCTCTCCCCAAATCCATCCGTTCTCGCGAATCAACGGCGAAAAAAACTCTGTCTGAACTCTTGCATGTTACCACGACAGGCATGGAAGCTGTGGAACGAGGACAGCGCAGCGGACTTCATGGACGCGTCGCTTGCGGGGTCGTACTCGAAGGAGGAGGCGTGGCGGTGCTTCCACGTCGGGCTGCTGTGCGTGCAGGAGAACCCGGAGCTCCGTCCCACCATGTCCAACGTGGTGCTCATGCTCATCAGCGACCAGACGCAGATGCCAGTGCCGGCGCAGCCGCCGCTGTTCGCGAGGTTCAAGAAGTTGTCCGTGTCCGAGTTCTCGCTCGCCATGAAGACCGACACGACCAAGACGCAGTCCGTCAATGAGGTGTCCATCTCCATGATGGAGCCACGATGACGAGCTTGATCGCCTTCGCTCTCTGTCCTTCTTTCCTTTTCCCCCTTGGAGGAGTTTTGATGAGTTTTAAAGGCGAAGAAGTGGTTCAGCAGCATCGGCATAGAAGTCCTTTTGGGGAGGGCAGCAGGCAAGATTGTTTCCTTCTTTCGAGCAATGGCAATGAAGCCTCTTGTAAATACTCCTACTACTGTGTGCGGTGTTGAGAAAAATATCTCGCACAGAAAAGCATCAACTTGCAACCATGACATATTCAGCAAGAAAATGCTTTGAATTTTCAAGGAGAAGAAGGGTCCCATCTCATGGTAAGCACTGACTGAAGAGCTAACACATATCCTTTCACTTGTACTAGTGGCACCATTGATTGATGCGTCCAACTAAAAAAGGATGAGAAGAAAAGGAAGTGACGGGTGCCGACTTGGCCTCGTTTTCTCTC
The DNA here is from genome assembly GCA_947561735.1 of Cenchrus americanus. Taxonomy (NCBI): domain Eukaryota; kingdom Viridiplantae; phylum Streptophyta; class Magnoliopsida; order Poales; family Poaceae; genus Cenchrus; species Cenchrus americanus. The sequence goes on along the minus strand of OX387241.1, from coordinate 20,477,610 downwards.
ATCGTCAAAGAAAAACCCGCAAGCATCCAAAGCACGCGCACCATCAGAGATTCAGAGGATGCGAGTAGCACCCCCGTTGTCGAAAATAATTCCTTGTTGAGCTACCCTCACGCACGCCTAACGACCTCATGACGCCACCGCCCGCGACCAACACTCACCTGCTCCAACTAGCTAGCCTCCCGCCCACACACGCGCAGCTTGCGCGGTGTAAAAACTAAAAAGCGTAGATAAAAAAAAAAACTTTATCGCCGCCGGTTCATCCGGCGGCCGGCGTTGTCGTCGTCGTCGGCATCTCCTCGCCTCGGCGCATGCGGCCGACGGCGACCCAAGTCATCACCCACCACCGGCGCGCCATCGTCATCTGCTAGAGGCCTAGAGTGCTAGCTCGTGCTGGATCCCGACACATGTCGCGGCCGTGGAAGCTTCTTCTCAGGCGCACGTCACGCTGACTGTCCGGCCGCGATCGTGACGCCCCCGGACGACGGAAAGGGACCTCGCATGTTCATGTTGTCTTCCGCCGCGCTGCGATTCGACACAGTTCGTCAGGAACAGGAACCGGTTCGATCCCATCTAAATTTCTGCACATGTCTCGTCCCAAACGGGGGCTTAAAACTCGGCGACGTTTTGGACCGGATCGATCGGGATGCGGATCCAAGCCAGGCCGGGGCACGCGCGGCGTTAAGCGAGACACGAAAGCGAAGCGATGTGAACGTCAAAAGGACAAGTTTGGCCGCCCGTGCACCTACCCGATTCGCCTGGCGTTGTGCTGGGCGATCGCCCTCGCCAATCACACGCCCTCTTCTGTGCTCCCGCTTGGCTGCTGCTTTGCCTCGTGATGAAGGTGGTGGCGTGGCGGAGCGGCCACATGATTGCCGGTTGAAATCCAGGACGGGGGTTCGGGTCGGCCGCCGATGAGTGCCGCGATTGACGGCCACTGCTAGTAGTCTCCTGCCTTTTGCCCGTGCCAGCAGTTTTTCGATTTTTCCTCTCGTGTCCCTTTCCAGGAGAAGGGGAGTAAAGGTAAAGCGCACGCGCTCACCGAGTGTCGGAGTGTGTGCTGGTAGTACCTTTCCCGTACGTCAACGTTGGATGATGGTTGACTGGTTCGCGCGACGCGAAGCGACGAGATCGCGACACGGATATATACAAATACTCATTGTCAGTGACAGAGCTCTCATTTGCTTCCTCTATACGTTTTTGAGAGAAAGAGTTTGGCCTATTTCTGCATATGGCAATACTCGAAGGCCTTGGGCAGCTTTTTTCTGTGTTCCCAGCAGATGAACACACGATGTTATTGATGGCCCCAAAGAAACACGTAAGAAAAATATAAACACACTATCGAAAGAACCAGTAGTTAGTCTCTGGCCCAGCTAGATTGGTAGTAGAGAGAAGAAGTGGATGGAAGCCCATCGTTGAGTCTATCAGTTTATGGGCCTTTTGTGGGGCTACACCCAACCACCACCCTTTTATTAGTTTGGGCTTCCACCTTCCAGTTGACTCTCGCTCGGCCTAAAAAATAAAAGTTCCTTTTTTTTCTAATAAGGAGTAAAGTTCTCTTATTTCTTCTCTACTTATTATTATTATTATTATTATTATTATTATTATTATTATTATATATACATCTCTACCTAATATTAAAGCAAGTACGGCTTCTGCCTGTTTTTTCGTCCGTCTTGACAGGTGGGACCCACGTGTCATAGCCTCGGTGTCTCTCGATCCCTCTGTGCCTGTGCCGCTGTGCGCTTCCCTTCCGACTCCCACCCTTGGAACTCAATCTCCTCCTCGCTGCAAGCCTACAACGCCTGAGACAACGAATCGAATCGAAATCGAACTCAAAAGAGACAACGAATCGAAATCGAACTCAAAAGAGAAACGAACTAAAATCATAAGAACAAGATAAGATACAAGAACATCAGTCTAAATTAGAATAGAAAATGAAGATGGCGTCGACTCGAACAAGATGAGATCAACCAGGATATACAAAGCTCCACACACCGGCGGATGCTAAGGCCACAACCCAGGGCTGCAACGGGTGATCTCGGCCGGCGTCGCCCCCGACCGTCACAACCGTCAACGCCCCAACCTCTGGTGGGAGGAGCCATGACGCAGACGCATGAGGCCCAGAGGATGGTGGAGGGGCAGATCCGGTGTGACAACCCACCCAGGAAAATACCGTACTAACGCCTAAGACCAATCCACTTTGGTCATTAAGCCATAGTAAAGTATCATCCTGTCGTTGGTTGCCGGGTTAACACCCGGTAAATCACTTGAACATCGAACAGAGTATCGACACGTGCATTAAAACTCACGCGAAGGCGAGTCCAGAGTACAACATTAATTAAACCTTTGATTACAAACCATTGTTCATGACATGGAGTAAAGGTTCAGAGTTCGAAAATACAGCGGAATTAAAATAAACTAGCGCGACGGTAGACATCACAGGAGGCCATCCGTGATGTCATCACATGTCGTCACCCTTCCGATCAATCACACCTGTAACAACAGTTTTAAAGCAAGGCTGAGTATACTAATACTCAGCAAGACTTAACCGTCGGGTGATGACTACATCATCAAACTCTAGACATGAAAGGCTTTTGGCCGGTGGAGTTTCTTTTGCTGGAAAACCACTAAGAGTGGATCCTTAATTTCAATCTTTTAGCACAAGTTCTAGTTGATTACCATTTCTAAGTGTGCCAACTAATTCAATCAAGAATTGGACAAGCAATTTAATTCATCCAACCATATTTCTCGGGTTCCATCATTATGGGATATCATGGCCAGTAGAATAAGCAGTCTCGGATAACGGTGAGAGGCCGACAATCGATTGATTTAAACCTTGCAAGGTAGACCCAAACACACGGTCGGCTGCCCCCGCGAGGACAACTCCCCAGGCCGTCCCCATAAATCTTCGGGTTGGGATCGAATCTTACAGTCCCTGGTGCAGGCTATCCGGCATACCCCGCGAGATACCCGGAGTCACCATACACCACCCTTTCCGGTAGCTAGCCGGTAAGGAGATTTCTCAAGAGTAGTAATAGTAAGGTCCCGTGCCGCCTCATTAAGGTACTAGGCTTACCGGCCCCATAACCGACATGTGCTTAGTACGTTCAAAAGCTTAGCCCACATGCCCACTGGACCGGAGCCCAATCCCATGCTCTTACCACATGAGCAATCCATTTAAGGATATCTTGTGATTCCTATCTAGGAACCTATTCTCGCGAGTGACGAACATCACTCGACTTCTATCGGTCTTATAGCATGGCAGCTATCGACCTAGCATACTAGTGATAGAGCATAGGTACCTAGGGATCATGCATCTAGGGTTTCAAATCAATTCCTGAAACGTAAATGCACAATCATAGCAAACATAATTGCATAATTTTAAAAGGCGGGGTTAATGATCCGGGGCTTGCCTTCGCTGGCAAGGTTGGCCTTGGGCCCTTCTGGACTTGGGTCCAGGTCTTGAGCTACGTTCACGCTCAGCAGCTCTTGGTCAGCACCTTCGTCTCCTCCTTCCGGCACGAGCGTACGTCTACTGGCGGAAAGATCTACACGAAGATGCAAATGCAAATTTATTCGACGGTTTTCACTTTAATCAATTGTAACCCATATTGACAATCAAGGGGTGTATTTGTTGGGCACATTCACCTAGATAAGAATACATTCAGCATACTCTTCCATAAAGGAACAACCTGCAACTCTTTATTAACTATTCTTTTTGATGGTGACTGTGTACATATATATGTAAATAATTTATTTTAAATTCACCAACAGTAGTGGGTAGGTATATTTAACCTTTGTTTAACATGATTTGCAACCACACCCAGGTTAACATGGATGGTTTGGTGATTTCTCTTTTAGAAAGGTCATTGGTTGTACATGGGTTATTCTTGTATTGTACATTGAATATAGTTTTCTTTATATCTGTCATTTCATGTGAAAGCTTTTAATCATTTCCTTTCCACATGCAAGATATAAATAATACTTTTATCCTTGAAGTATTTCCTTATCAATAATGAGAATTAATTATCTTTTAATTGAATTAGATAATATTTTCAAAAAGGAAAAAATAATTAATTAAAGCTCTTCTTTATTTAATTTCCCTTTAATAGAAAAAGAAGGCTTTTAAGCTTTTTATTAAGCAATTGAATTACCAAAAATTAAAGTAGTGTTTCTTAAGCCTACTAGCATCTATACTGGTCCATTGGACCCACATGCAAGTGTTGGAGGCTAGGAAATTAAATGTTATGGGAAAATAACAAGGTTAGCTAGTGATTCAATTTAAATGCATATAAAAATAATTAGGCATCAAAATGATCCAAACTTTCTTGTGCATGCTCTCTGGTCCTAAACAAGCCTAGAGAACCCACATGTTTGCATGGCATCTCTACTGAACTTGGTTTATTAATTTACAAAGGAAAACATGCATAAATCAAGAATAATTATTTTTGTTAATCCAAAATTCATGATTAATTCACAAGATGTGACTTTTGGTATTACAAGACAGTGTGCACAAGTTGGGCTCAAGAACATGAATATATTTAACATGAAAAATCATTTATGCAGTTCTTCCAGAGATAGAAAAACATTTTTATAAAACGATTTACATGATAACTTTGTGCAATTTTTGGCATAGGAGTTAGTCATGACCTAACACACAACATATCCAAAAATTAGCTACAGAGGACTTATATATTTTGAGATATAGCAGATCTAGGGTTTTCACATTTGTATTTTTCATGCAAAAACTAAAAGGAATTGGATCCGGCCAGAATAACAAAAGTTGTAGTATAATTCACAATGGATCCAACAAAATTGGTTTCACATTTTTCTAAATTTTCTGTGATTTTCTACGCAATTTACAAGATTCAGAAATTTGGATATACTATTGGAGTTACCTTTTTGCAACTAGGCCCCTGGAAAGATTTGAAGGTTCGCAATGTGGTCCCTCCGGCGGCTGGCCGGCGCGGGTTGCCGATTCCGGCGAGGCCGGCGGCACTCGTGCCCGGGGAAGGGGTGGAGGAGGGTCTAGGAGTGTGCTAGGGTTGGTTTGGGCGGCGTCGGAGGTGGGGAAACGGCGGCGGGAGCGGGCCGCGGCCGCCGGCGGCGGTCGCCGCGGGGAGCAGCTGCTCCGGCGCAGCAGGCGCTCGGCTGGCGGCTCGGCTAGGCCCGGTGGATGTCCTAGGGGGTGGAAAATACGCCTGCGTGCTGGGCTTGGTGGCGGATGGCGGGGAGAAAGGAGCTCGCCGGCGCGCGTCCCTGGAGACGACGGCGTGTGGCGGCGGCTCTGTCCCAAGCGCGCAGGGGGAAAACAGGCGGCCTTATAGCGTTGCGCGGGCAGGGAAGCAAGGAGGTAGCTCGGGCAGACCGGACCACGGTGGTACGGCGGCGGGCGGCCGCCGTACCACGGCGGGCGGGGGGGTACGGCGGCGCGTCGCCCTAGGGGTGCGGCGGCGCGGATTCCGCGACGTTCCCGCCGTTCGAGGCACCTTGGGGCACGGGCAGCCCGGGGAACACGCGAGGGGCCTTGGGAACGTGCGGTGCGCGGCCCCGACGCCGAGGCGCGGACGGCCGGCGCGGGCGGGCGCGGCGGCGGCGCGGCCGGCGCGGCCTGGCGCGCAGAGCGCCTGAAGTTATTCAAACTGGCCCAGTTCAAGTAGGTTTTTCTCCCAAAATTTGAATAAAAGTGCACAAGGCAATGAATAGGAAAGTTGTAGATCTAGCTACCCTCTACAACTTTCAAAAAGGCCATCTAGTGGTTTTCTCAACGGATTTTGCAGGAACGTCGTGCCAACTTTGAATGTCAGCCGGTTCTGGAAAACAGGAAAATCTGTCTTGCAAGGGGTTGTTCACAATTTTCCTCTCCAAATTTGAAATGCCAATCTACATGAAAGTTGTGTCCCTCAACAAGACCTACAACTTTTATAAAGGTAGATTTTGAAGTGTTTAGGTGAATTTTGGGGAACGCGGCAAAAGTTCCGGACGACATTCGCTGACGTCAACGGTCAAGCGGGGTTCGACCGTGTTTTTGACCAAGGGTTGACTACGGTTGTGTGTAGGCTTGGTCAAGGGGTTCATTGGGGTTCATCGACGAGGTTTTCGGGTGATGACCCAGGTTGACCTAGGTTTGACCGGGGTTTGACTGGTTTGACCCGGCTGATCCGGTCATTAGCCTTAATGACGGTAATTAAAAACCTGGGGCGTCACATCCGGGCAGAGCGGCGATGGATCTGCAGTGGCAGGATGCGGATCGACAACATCAACTGGGAGCGGCGGTGGCGCGGGCGAGCGCCGAGCGGACAGGGATCGACGGATTGTTGACTACACTCGCTAGGTGGCTGAGCACAAGCCTTGCTGGATGTGCTCATCTGACCCATCGTCCAGGCCTCACCCCCACACACAAGGCCACAAGTGCTCTACGGGCTGAAAGCATCGTTGGGCTGTAAACGTAATCATTGCAGCCCACGACTCTTTATCTTTTGTTTCCAGCAGTTAATTTCATCAGATTTTAATCCCTGGAATTGATTTTATTTACATTCTTTGGTTAGTTAGTGTCTATACATATGTTTTCAAAGTCTCGCCACCTTTTTTTCAACATTACTCTTGTTCTTTCAATTCACAACAGAGTATGGAAGGATGGTGAAGCACATTCCGCGCAATCCCGCTAGCCCAGACAGGTTGCAATTGGAGAAACAAATGTACGGCAACAGAAAATAGAAGTAAAAGAAAGAAATATAGGGAGGAAAGGAAAAGGATCAGGTTTTTTAAAGGAAGATACATTGATCTTAACACATTACACCGGTCCTTTTACAAACAAGACTCCAAAGAAAAAGACAATTACGAAGAAGTTCAAAACTCTTGTTCATCTTCCTCGAAGCCTTCGTCACCGCCGCCGAAGCCGCTTCCCAATCGTCATCGGACACCAGAGTCAATCTCCACAAGGTGGAGGCCGCAGAGGAGGGCTTATTTCTAAGCGAATTTGCCAAGTACACTGCCTCCCAGGCGCATCGGTCAACTCCGATATCCACGACACATCCTTCGATTCCACCGCCGGCAACCTGAGCAAAGCTCATATTTTCACCAAAGATCATCTTACTCGAGATTAACAGAGTCAACAACACATCACTTGAAGAAGACGATGATGCGGCGGCCCTCTACTCCTGGACATGTTTCCCCAGCCTCTCCATTGACGTCGGAGTAGATCATCATCGTAGAACGGAAGAAGCTGAGAGAAATTATTCCTCTGCAACGCTGTCACTTCCGCATTGCCGTCGCCGCCAGGAAAACCAAACAGCAGAGGAGTCACGCTCCATCGGCAAAACCTAACTTCACCACCGAACATCGGCGGTGAGCAAACCCTAAACCTAGACGGACTCGATTGGGACTCGATTTGCTAAAAGGATGGACCCCGCTCCCCTTGCCACCCGCTAGAAGGCCGGGGGATGAGGGGAGACAGGGGCCGGAGGCAGGAGCCAGCGGCGACACAGGAGCTGGCGGCGGAGTCATTCCGCCCGCGTCGCCCCGGGGACGGGATCTATGATCTGTTATTTTGTTTTTCAGGAAAAGGATAAGGTTGATAAATAAGGAAGAGTGCCTCTCCGACAAGTTTGAAATCCCACCGGTTGGGCTAGCTTTTCAATAATGTGAACCTTACTAAAAATATATGTTATGTTGACAAGTTCTTTTTTCTCCATGTATCTTTTAATTAAAGTAAAAAGAATATGATAGACCAGATCGTGCAAATGACGATGATGTTGGGGAGTGCACACGATTACGTGAGAGGTAAAGGTGACACACACGCGACGAGGATGACAATGACGACACCATGGAGGATGAGTGTAGTAAGGAGAACAAATCCTGTATGAGTAACGTTTTCTACCGTTGCAACGCACAGGCATAATTGCTAGTATATATATATATATATATATATATATATATATATATATATATATATATATATATATATTATTAAAGTAAGGACTGCTTCTGCCTATTTTTTTCCGTCCTAACAGCTAGGGCCCACCCGTCGGTATCCGTCTCTTCCCCTCCTCCGTCTCTCATCAACCTGTCCGCACTGGACACCGAGAGCCATCGGCCCATCCCATCGACGAGGAGGTCGACGCTGCTGTCAGGCCCTTCTTGGCTCGAGTTTGAGCCGTCTCTAGTGGAACCTCCATGGACGCCGACGACTCGAACCATAGGTGGGGGAGTGGAGGAGCAGACCGAGCTCAAGAAGATCCAGCGCTAAAGAGGTCGAGGCTGTTTGCAACAGCTTTGGCTGTCGTCCTTGCTCCTCGCGCCCGCGCCATCGTCCTTGCTCCTTGCACCCGCGCCGCAATTCCCTCGGAGAAGGAGTCACTGCTCCGGATAGAGAGGGATAGACTCGCCGGCGCCGCTGGGAGGCCCTACGTGACAAGGAAAAGAGAAAGGTAAGGGGGAAATGGATGTGGGATGGCACGTAGAAGTCGGGGATGCGATGAATCGAATGATGGCTTACCGACTATGGCGAATTTCACCAACCACGACAGCTGCATGGTAGGGAAAATCACAACAGCCTACCCTTGAGCGCACGTCGGGCCGCCGGTTGCTGGCCTTCACGTTGTGCGCAAGACGAGTTGTGCAGTCGCATCGACTTGCTTCGCACCGCTAGCCATCGATTGTGAGAAAGAGAAAGGCGATAAAGAAAGAGAGAGATTGATACGGTCAACGGGAGAGCTGAGGATTAGGTCACAACGGGGCTCGCTAATCAGCGTGGAGCGACCGGTTCGGCTGGCCTTCCTCCCCCTTCTTTATTTTTCTGGAAAATTTTCTCTTCCCACAAATTTTTATTTTGGAATGTCATAACTTATACACACAACTTTGATGCATAATTTCGACCTACAAATTTTGTCACATAATTTTTCAGCATATGTTTGGTTCACACAAAATTTGTGCGTACAACTTGTGTACACAACTAAATTGAAGAATAACTTGTGTGTATATTTTTCTCTATAACGATAAGTTGTGGGCATAATTTTTTTCCGTAAACGTCGAGTTGTGTGCATAACTTAGTACATAAAGACGAGTTGTGCATATAACTTATGTGTAAGAAAAATTGTTGAAAAAATCTAAAAAAATAAAATAAAAAAAGAGAAGCAAGTCCCCATAGCGCGCCTGACGGGGGCGCGCAGACGCTCCAAGCGAACGCGCGCCGAACTGGTTTTGCGGGTCACAACAGCCAAAAAATATCTTTGGCATTTTACAAGGTGGACCTTAATAAAAAGAGAAATTGTACATAGTTCTTTTAAGCAGATAATAAAGACAAACTAAATAAATTATTTTGCAAATTGGTCTCTGAAAAAATGAGTTCATTTCAAATTAGTTCGCGAATCAAATATAGACCATCTAAATGAATTTCTTAATGACGATGGTAGTTGGTGGTTGATGAGGGCCCAGATTAGGACCCCCTTGACGGCGAGATAATCACTTTTGAGGTGGAGTCTTCTGACACTTGACAATGTAAAGGTCAAGATTCAAGACGAGGAGGACTAAGGACCCCTGTCAAGACCACCACTGGCAAGACGTCTTGTTTCCGTCTAGTTGGGAGCTTCTCCGACAAGTCTCCGCCTCGCACGGCATCCAGCTCGCTCGCACGAGCACTCTCCATCTCCGACCAAGACGCGGCCCACATAACGTGGCGCAACCTCGATGCACGGACTCCCCCACTACGACGCGTGGGGCACCAGTTCCCCATGCCATGCAAACACACCAGCTGGCGGCACACGCGGACATACAGCTCCGACAAGGGACGTAAATGCAACGCTGTACAGCCATCAACACACCGTCACATTCAACCCTGCAGCACGCCACCTCCGACCGAGGCACTCGAGTGCCCCCTACGATTAGCACTGGCCTATGGTCATGTCTTAACATGGCGAGCTCATCCCGTACTCAAGCGGGTTGAGTCAACACCAAACTACTTGGAGGAAGCGCCAGGCGTCTCAAGTGAACAGCCCCACCCAGCCACACGGCGACCCCGACGACAACATAGTGTGGCTCCTCTTCAATGCGCCCTGACGGACAGCGACGCGCGAGAGGCGCCCTGACGGACAGCGACACACGAGAGGACGTCCCAACGGCCAGCACTGTAACATTTACTTTATTTCCCTTTATTACCCCTCCCCTTGCGTCTATAAAAGGGAGAGGAGGGCAACCGACACAAGGGCTGACGAACCGAACACTCATACTCCAGGGACTTGGGTTCGACACCCTCTCCCGACCAGTTTGTAACACCTAAGACAAACAACCTTATCACGGGAACACGACAGCTCGATACTGGACATAGGGTATCACTCCTCGGAGGTCGGAACCAGTCTAAATCTCGGTGTCTCCTGTGCTAACCATCCGGGTCCGACACACGATCGATGCAAATTTATTGTTCGGCGGTATAGAACCCCGATAGTGGTGAATAAAATATTTTTTTAGGGGCAACGGGTTCAGCAGCCCACTCGAACTCAAATTGCATTAATCGAAAATGAACGAAGAGCCCCAAAGGGTGAGTACAAGCAGCGGGATTAGCAGAGGCAAATAAAGCCTAGCGAAGAGGATTTCAGATCGGCACCAAGACAAAAGAGCATGGCATCAATCTTCCTACCGACGCGGCACACCCACAGCTTGAGGTGTTCTTCCAGCTGGGCGAAAGATGGCGTGGGGAGTGATGGTGATGCCATCGAACACCCGACGGTTCCTGGTCTTCCACATGACCCAAATGATCCTAAGGGCAGCAATGTGCCCCACGGTCGTCGGCAGTATGGCGAGCAAGTCGGCGACCGATTCAGCGCGCGGCATCTCAGACCCCTGGGGGGCACGGCTAGGGAGGAGATGCACCCAGGCCCCTCGAAGCTGGGAGCAGTAGGCGAAGAGGTGCTCGGCGTCTTTATCGACTCGGTCGACAGAAGGGACAATTAGGGGTGAATGAAATATATAGTTGTTGAATATAGAGTAAATATATAAAGTAACAAGAGCATGTGATGTAGATTAAAAAAAATCTTACTGACATATGAAAGTGATCTTTGGGAGGTACGGTCGATGGTGAGCAAGACTGAGGTGGTGCGGACACGGCAGGGATGACAGCGAGATCGAAGAGTTGCAAGGGGCAATGGTGTCACCGCACATTGGTGTCAACAACACACACAAACATAAAATATATGTTGAGGAAAATGTTTTCTCCCGTTGCAACGCACAACATAATTGCTAGTTTGTTTTAAAAGGAGTAATACTCTAATTTTTTTGAAACAAGTAGTAAAGTTCTTTTATCCAAGTTGTTTTTTGAATTTGAGTATAACCTAACACCATTCGGGATTCTTTTCCCGGTTCCTTTTTGTGGTGTTATCGGAATTCAGGTTGAGTTCGTCACGTGCTCACACACAGACACAGCTCAACTTGCTGCGAGTCCTATACCAGTTTTGTGTTCAGGTTCGCTTGGGTCTCCCGCGTTTTTTTTTGTCAGGACAGACACGATAAGAGCAACTCCAGCGGGGGCCTCCATATGGGCCTCTACTCCAAAATTTGGAGGTTTGGTGCAGAAATCCATCTCCAGCAGGGCCTCTAAACAAGCCTCCATTTTGCATACCCCTCCAAATTTCCCCTCCCAACCTCCATTCCGAAAGGCCCTCTACTTCCCCCTCCAAATGTGGGTCCCACCATTTTCACCCTTTTCCTCTCCTCTCGCTCGCGAACCAATCCTCTCGACCTGGACGGATCCACCTAGCCCGCCCGATGTCGTCGATGCGCCGCCGCCGGCGGCGTGGACACCGGAGCCGCGGAGCGACGGGGATACGTCGACGCCGCTCGACGCCTTGGGTCCGCGCCACCTCCACGCCCACGGTGGCTCATCTTCTCGTGGAGGCTGCTGCCATCAATGCTCGACTCGTTCGTCTCCGGGGCGCGGTACGCGGGCTGTGCCGCCGTCGCCAGCGCCGGCGTAGGCTTCTTCCACAAGTGTCTACAGCGACCGCGGAACTCCGCCGCCAGGGTGATGCTCTTCCGAGGCTCCTGCGTCGAGGTTGGCGACCTCGTGGCACCGGACGCGTTCCTCGCTGCGTGGCGTGCAGGGGCCGACGACGACCCGTGGACCGTGGTATTCTTCGCCGGGCGGGACAGAGGCTCAGGCGTTGTTGGAGTGGAGCACGGAGATGATCTGCGGGTCGGTTTGCTCGCTGAACCCCGTTATGTTGGCTGGCGCGCCCGCCGCAAGCTCCAGCACTGCGCACGCCATCCGCCGCACCGCCACCGTGTACTCCTCCAGGAGATCCTTGCAATCGCGTGTTGTCAGAAGAAAGATCACAAGAAATTGCAAATTCCAGCTTTTCTCTCCTTTTCTCTGGATTTTCCATTATGTCAAGATGCAGGATAGGGACGCATGGGTGCTCTTGGTAGCTAGATCGAGCTCAGCCGGCGGCTAATTAATCCTCGGCGGAGCAGGAGCAGGTGATGGTGGAGTGAGGGAAACGTCGCAGTTGTGTGCGTCGGTGGTGGTGGGAAGGGTCCATTGGGACGACACGGCGGGGTCGGCGCCGCTGGTGTGGAGGGCGGCGGCGGGGTCGGCGCCGCCGGTGTGAAGGGCGGCGGCGCGAACGGCGTCGTCGGTGGCGGGGCCGGTGGCGTTGTTGGCCGGCCGGGTGGGCACCGAGGGCGTTGTCGGACGGTTGCGACCGGTCCCCCACCCACACGGGGGGGGGCTTCGGGAGCGCGAGCCGGCCGCCGCTCCCCGGCCGAGGTCGCCACGGTCTACGACGCTATCTTCGAGCGGTTCGACGCCGACCACGCAACGCGCGTCGACCGCGACGAGATGCGGCGGTGCGCCGGCACCTCTCCCGGCCAACCGGGCGGCGGCGGTGGGTGGCGGAAGGTGGTGCCCGGTCTCCCTCCTCCGGTTCTCCCGTGGCCCTCGACCAACCGGCGGAGCTCACGAGGCGCGCGAGGGGGTGGCCAGAGGAAGGGGATGGCCCCCTGGGACGCTGCGGCAGCAGACGCGACGAGAAGAAGCTTGTGCGCGCGGCCCACTGCGAGGAGGAGAGGCATAGCGGCTGACAGATGGGGCCCACGGGAAAATAGAGGCCCTGGTTGATATCACCACTGGAGTTGAGTGTTTATTTTGAACCTCTATTTTTTTGTAGTTGAGACTGCAAATAGATTTTGGAGGCCTCAATTTGCAGACTGCTGGAGATGCTCTAAATAAAAGAAGGAAAGAAACAAGTCAGCAACACCGTCCCTGTCCCTTTTTTATGGTCTCGGCGTGTCGCTAAGGAACAGCTAGCCTGAGAAGTACTAGCCGTGAGTCGCATGACGGAAGCAAAGTCGAAGGAATCTGCAGCCAACAGAAACATTCCCGTCTCGCTTGAAGCGCCGGCGCCGGCGCCCGTGACCGACAGCCGCCGCAGTCGTCCACGCGCAAAAAATTAAGCCGGTGGCGACGTGGCTCGTGCGGCTTTAAGACGAACCCGCCCCGCTCACGCCGTCACGCCATCAGGCGCGCCGGGTGAGAGCGCACGTACGCAAAGCGTGCTTCCCGTTCCAGAACGCGCGCCGGTCACGCACGCTGTGCGCTCGACGACTTGACGATATGTCCGCCGCCGCAGTCTCGGGCCGCTCCGGCGTGTCGCTTCCGCCGCGCGGTTCCGCCGCGGCGGTAGCGTGGCTCGCTGCATTTTCTTTTTGTCGCTCGGGAGCGCGCGCCGCGCCGGCGCCTTTTGCTCGCGGCATCTTGCTGCCTGCGCGCGTGCTCCCGTCACCTTGCCGTCTTGGGCGTGGCGCGTTCCGTTCTCCGAGTCAGGGTCGCCTCGCTCCATTCGTTTTTCACTGTCCTTGGCGGACGTCATCTTTTTTTTTTCTGTTTGTGTGTATACGTGGTGGGTACGCTTCGTTCGCGGAATACTACCAAACGGGAGGATGATGGATGCCATGATTAGCAGTAGTAGGGGGTGTTGCTTAAAGCAGTGTGAGGAAGCAAGCGGCGTACATCATCACCGGATGAGAGTTGCGAGGTGTTGTAGTGCAAACAATTTTTTTTTTGGTCAGCTTAGGTATCTACTAGGCGCGTAGTATGATGGCGTAGTTTTAGCACAGTGTATAGATACTACGGATTACTATATATTAGTCTGAAGCACAGGCACGCGTGGCTGAACCCTATCCTTTTTTATACTATCCGCAACCATATCCTGTGCTGTATTAGTCTGTCCCATGATAATATCCGTGTCCTTCCAGCGGTCCATGGTCCTACCTCTTCCTCCAGGCTGGTCGAAGAACTCATCTGTACAAGGCGAGTAGTAGCTGCGACCTCTGCTAACAAAACAATCACAAAACGCCGTGAGGAAAAATGGCAAAAGATCATCGTAAACGAGAGAGACGTATGGGTTGCAGTTGTACACTGCCAGTGCGACGCTAGAGAACAACGTCAACAATTTTAGAGTACGTGTAGTCGTGTATGATTCGTTCTGAATGTAAGAAAAATCACCAGATGTAAATCCTAAAAAAAAAAGTTGGAACGGACTTTTGCAAAAGGCTGCAGCTGGTTTGCCGTCCGGGAGGCCGTTATAAGGACCATGCTCACCACCATGTCATCATGCCCTTCTCTTCTCTGGCTCATCACTCATCAGAAACAACCGCAAAGCGCACATCGTCCTCTCATCATGCCATCCATATAGTATAGAACCCTTCCTGTCTCTGTCTCTCTGATCACTGATCATCACTCGCTCTCGCTCGGCCTCGGCCTCCGCCACCCTCTCAAACCAACCCGACCCGACCCACGCGCGCGCACCGGCGCACGCGCGCGCGCGCCACGAGCGCGACGACGATGCCTCCCCTCCACCGCCGCGGCATGCGCACTATCCTGCTCCTGCTCCACTACGTGGCCGCCTCCCACCTTCTCCTGCCGTGCGCGCCGACGACCCACCGCGCCGCCGCGGCCCGACTGCCGGACCCGGCGCCGCTCGACCCGGCGCTGATCTTCCCGTCGGCGACGCCCGTGCAGCCCGCCGCCGCCATTGCCGGCGGCACGATCCCGGCGTTCCCGGAGCAGTCTGATTCCCTGGCGGGTTCCTCGTCCACGTGCCCGCTCGCCCCGTCCCCGGCGCTCGTCCCCGCCGTGCGGTCCTCCTGCGAAGCCGACGACGGAAAGCTCCCGGCGAGGCTGCGCTGCTGCCCCGCGCTGGCCGCGTGGCTGTTCGCCGCCTACGCGCCCACCGCGCTGTCGCAGCGGGCCCCCGCGAGGTCGACCCCGGCCGCGGCCGCCGTCGACATGCCGTTGCCGCCGGACGACTCGGAAGCGTGCGCGGGCGCCGCGGACCGCGCGCTGCACGCCGGTGGCGCCGCGCTGCCGCGCCCGGCGGGCGCCAACGGGACGTGCGACGTGGCGTTCTGCTACTGCGGGGTCAGGCTGAGGCGGCTGGCGTGCGGACCCGCGCCGGCGGAGGGCGGGCTGTGGGCCCCGGCGGACGATGTGGCGAGGAGGCTGGAGAAGGACTGCGCGCAGGCGGGGACGCCCGGCGGCTGCTCCAAATGCCTTCGTGCTCTTGCCACGGTGAGATCGAATAGCTGAGACCTGAATGTATTAGAATGATCCCCCGAGACCTGATTGCCTGAAAGCCTTCTTGCATGCGCATTTGCCGTTCCCGCAACCTAGGAGTAGTTGGGCACAGAACGAAACACTGATCAAGCAATCAAGCATTTCCGTTTCTATCTAGTCACTACTCATTAAATGATCAATTCACTCCCATTTCGAGTTCAGAAGGGCAGTCAGCATCCACGGAGGGTTTACGGTTCTTCACCTCGGTGATCTAGCAGGACGATGCCGTAGGAGTTAGCAGTAGGTAGGGCTCACCACCATCACCACCTAGGATAAAGCTTCAATGATCGCACTGAGACACACACAATCACACAACCAAACTGCGCATTGGCCATATTATATTGCCTGCCTGACATGCTTTCGAGGCGACATGGCGTCGAATGCAAGTCTTGGACGCATGCATCGACACTGCACCCACGGGGCTACAGTAGCCAGTGTCCCGGGCTCCCGGCGCACAGGTTCGCCATTGCCTAGACCTAGACCTAGTTGTTAGCATGATTGGAGTGTGACTGAGTGAGCGAGCCATGAGTGGCCAGGAATCATGAGATCTGAAATACTGTTGGCGTTGGGTAGGCCGGGCCTGGAGAATGATTTGCTGGAACATGCCTCCACTCCCTCTCGCTCTGCTGCCCACTTCGATTGCCTGAGCATTTTGGCCCCAGAGATGAACTCCGTCCCGGCCTCCTTTCTTCCCTGAAAAGTCCCGGCGTCATTCGAAGAATCATTTGCTTTGGGACAGATCATTCCGGTCTCCCTCGGCTCGCTTTGCTTTATCAACAACCGAGCCACAAGTTAGGCTTGGTTTTCGAGAAATGTCGCGGTACGCACATGAAGATTAGCGTACTAGCTAGCGTGCCGATACGTACCTCCAAAGGTTTCTCTGTCGCAATATGTTCGGCACGTATAAGTCCACGTGTGCCAACAGTAGCGGGCTTGTACTGAAATGCCGTCTGCTAACGGAAGGTAAATTTCATTTCAAGTTTTACCGCCTTTGTTGCTGTACGTTGTGGATTAACATCGTTCTGTACGTGCCTAAACTATTTTATTACCGTGACGATGAATCACTTCTGATGCAAGTCTCTTATCATTGCAGATAAAGCCCAACAATCCCGGAGCGGTGGGGAAGGTCGGGAAGAAGCAGGCCGCCGCCGGAGGCCGGTCTAGCGAGAAGGACGACCGGGACTGCGAGCTCATGGGGCTCATGTGGCTGCTGCAGCGCAACGCGACGCGCTACGGCGCGGCGGCCACGGCCGTGATCCAGGCCTTGATGGCCGTGGACGAGGCGTCCGCGGCCGGTGTCGTGGCGGCGGTGGCGGGCGACGCGGGGCCGGCCGCGGCGTGCTCGCTCCCCGTGGACGACATGCCCCTCCCCGCCGAGTACGCGCAGCTCAACGGGGGCGCCGGCGGCGCGCCTGGCGCTGGCTGCTTCCACCTGGTCCTGCTGCTTGCCGTTCTGACGAGCTTCAGTGTTGTTTCCTCGCTGTAGCTAGCTAGTGGTTTGTATTGATGAATTTAATTTTGGCATATGGTTCGTTCATTGCATTGAGCACGCGTTGCTCACTGTTAATTCCACGTATATATATCATCGTAGCCAGCTGAGGACTGGAGCTATCTGACCTCTTGGCAGTTGGCACATACTAGCACCTGAGAAAAAGCATCGGCATCGATAACTCGTCGCACACTTGCAAGCTGATACTGGAGAAAAACATATGATCGTATTAGGATGATCATTTCGTTTCAATAAATAAATAAATAAATATTAGGATGATCATGCATCATTCATATGTCTAGATTTTTATAGAAGCATCTAGCCAACCATGGTTAATCTTCGTGTCGTTCACAATTTTCTCGTCCATGGCTGCATCACTGCATGCATATGGAGACATCTGCACGGTTCCGACGCAGTAGAGGCGGCGCTGCATCCGGCCCTCAAGCAGGAGAGTGGTTTTCCCACCGGTACCAGCTCGGGCAGTCAAATTTGCTGCCGTTGATGCAACTTTAAAGATCGTGCGCCGTGATGGGTGGGAATGAAGCTGGTCCCACCACTTTCTCATGGGGCCCAGTTGGTACCTATCGCAATTCCCAGGCAAGAAGATGAGGCAGTTTTTTAGAGTTATAGGGCCACAGCCCCGGCTTTAATGAAAAGACAACATGTCAACAAGTTTACCGTTCAAATACCACGAGCACTCCACACAGACGCGACGAGACCATCGCCCACACACACACCGTATGCTGCCCCTGCTCACCGGGCCCGAGAAGCATCACAAACAAAGTCACCAGTTACATAAACCAGAGGCGAAGTAACAGAAAAGAAACAGAGAAATAGAAGCCGTGTTGCCCTTCTGGGACCTCTTCAACCTTCATCGCGCCCAAAAAAAAAATCATTGACTGAGCTTCCGTTGTCTTTGTCACACCTGCAGGAACATGTCCTCCAGGTCTTTCAGCTGGGCGATCCACGTCTTCCTGCAGAGGAAGTTGTCTCCCATCAACCGTTCCTCAGCGTTTCTGGCTCGTTTGCCAAGCAACTCAAGTTCTTCACAGATTCCGCGAGCTCTTCCCTTCTCTCTGTTGGGCACAAAATTGTCCAATTTTGCACCAAAACCGCCACTCTCATATGCAGAACACCCATGTTTCTCCAAGCCAAATTCTGAAAGCAAAGATCATTCCTTAGTTTCCAAGTTGCTTAAAGGGCAGCAACACTAATCATGTTCAAGGTAATAAACTTCCTATTACTAAGCCAACAGGCTCCAATAGATTCCAGGGAGCTACCTATTTCTCTACCAACTACCCTAGAGATTCTACTCCACATCTCCTTTGCTATCACACAACCAAAGAACAAGTGGTGACATGTCTCCAACTCTTCACAGAAGAGACATGTTTTGTCATTCACATTTTGCTTCTTAGCCAGATTATCTCTTGTGAGAATTTTATTCTCGAAAAGAAGCCAAAGGAAAAAATGCACTCTTGGAGGGATTTTCAGATCCCAAATACTTGGCAAATAGATGGGTTTTATTCCCCTAAAATTCACAATCTTGTAGAGAGACTGTGAGGAATATATGCCATTGGAGGTAAACTTCCAAATCAAGGCATCCTCCTCATCACTAAAATTGATGGTTGATGCTAACTGCACAATTTCTAGTCAGATTCTTCCTAATCTTTCATTTACTATCCTCCTAAAGGTGCACTTGAGGTTGCATCCATCCCATAACTCAGCAATGGTGCCAGACTTCTCATTCACTATAACATACAAATCCCAACACTGGCCAGCCAGGCTAGAAGAGGCCAGCCATTTGTCTTCCCAAAATTTAACCTTCCTTCCATCTCCTCTAAACCCCAACTTGGCTGCTTGTGCTGCCCACACAAAACCTTTAAAGAACCGAGAACTATTAGCATCTCTAGATGACAAGATGTTTGGGTTGTTAGTATTGTATTTAAAATCATTCAGCTCTTTTCAGAGCTTACCCCTGTCAGCTTGGTACCTCTTGACCCAAGAGGCCAAGAGGCAAATGTTTAAGTCTTTTAAGTTTGGAATGCCCAGGCCACCAAACTCTTTTCTCATGGCCACACTTTCCCAATTAACCAAGTGGTACTTGTGTTTGCCTTCTGTGTCACTCCATAGGCAGTTGGCAAAGTGAGAGTTTAAGGTTTTGATAGCCCATTTTGGGAACTTAATAAAGGAGAGTAGGTAGATAGGAACACTAGCTAGACAAGACTGAATGAGAGTAACTTTAGCTGCATGTGACAGTAGCTTACCCCTCCAACTAGCTACCTTTTTCAAGATATTATCTATCAAAGGCTGAATGTCCTCCCTTCTAAGTTTGTCATGATGTAGTGGTATGCCTAAGTACTTAATAGGGAAAGAACCTACTGGGCTTCCAAAGATATGGGCTGCCATAGAAATTTGCTCACTACTAAGATTAATGGGAATAAGCTCACTTTTGTGGTAATTTGTCCTCATTCCTGACAGGTGTTCAAACCAGATCAGGCTGGACTTGAGATTTCTCAGATACTGCTATGAGGGATCTGAGAACACAATTGTGTCATCAGCATACTGGAGGGATATCACCCCTCCCTCCCTGAACTCAGGCATCAAAACCCTAATCATATCACCTCTACTCGCTCTTCTCCGCATCTTAGTTAGCACATCTCCTACCAGGTTGAACAAAAGCGGGGAGAGAGGGTCTCCCTGTCTTAAACCTTTTCCAGGTTTGAAATATGCACTCTCCTCACCATTGAGACACGCCCCCACTGATCCACCTTTCACCAGGCACTTCACCCAATTAGCCCATTTCTCACTAAAACCTATAGCAAACAAAACCTCAAACAGAAAGTCCCAGCTGACTCTATCATAAGCTTTTTCATAGTCCAACTTGATAATCAGGCTTGGGCTCTTATTTTTATTTAAACTATGAACTAACTCATGTGCCACCGCAACACTTTCCAGAATGTACCTACCCTTGATAAAAGCACTCTGGCTGGGAGAGATCAGCCTTTGTGAGATTTTCCCTAATCTACCAGTCATGACTTTGGAGAAGATCTTGAAACTACAATTAATCAGGCTAATTGGTCTAAATTGCTTCATCTCCATAGCTTCCTCCACCTTTGGAATAAGGGTTATCATAGCACAGTTCAGCCTGTAAATGTCTAGTAGACCTTTGTGGAAGTCTCAAAAAGGGCTACTAGGTCCCCTTTCAAGAGGTCCCAGAACTTATGGTAAAAAAGAAAAGGCAAACCATCAGGCCCTGGAGCCCCATCAGAATAGCTACTAAAGACAACTTCTTTAATTTCCTCCTCAGAGAACGGAGCATCTAGCATCTCTCTCTCTCTCTCTCTCTCTCTCTCTCTCTCTCTCTTCGTGAGTAACTCTATCACCTTCTTCCCAAAAGTCAGCACAGAGGGAGATCTCCTCCCTTTTCTCTGATGCAAAAAGGTTCTTATAAAAGTCTACTGCTATCTTACTCATCCCAGCTTGATCTTCTACCCAACCATCAGGCCCTTTGAGACTATAGACTCTCTTCTTCCTACTCCTCTGATTAGCTATAGCTTGGAAATAGGTTGTATTCCTATCTCCCTCCAAAATATCCCTATCTCTAGATCTCTGTCTAATTTTAATTTCTTCTAAGGCCCAAATCCTCCCCAGCTCATCAGCTACCTCTTTCAGCCTCTTAATGCTCTGTGCAGGAAGTCCAATTCTTTCTGCCTCCTCATCTAGCCTATTATATTCCTCAGCTAAGCTGACTTTTGTTTTGTTTAAAGCTGCCACTTCATTGGCAGCCCGCCCTCTCACAACCCTTCTAAGGGTTCTGATTTTACTTTGCCAATTATCTATACTCTTACTCTCAGAACCAGGTGTATTCTAAGCTTTGGATACCACCTCTATAAAATTCTCCTTACTCAGCCACCATTTCTCAAATCTAAACTTCTTTTTCCCGAAATACATGTTATCCCCAACATTCAAGAGTAGAGGGTTATGGTCACTAGGTGGTCTTTCTAGGGCCTTTACCCTAGTGTGACAACCCGCCCATGAAAATACTGTACTATCGCCTAAACCAATCCACCTTGGTCATTAAGCAATAATAAAGTATCATCTTTTCGTTAGTCACCAGGTTAACGCCCGGTAAATCACTTATATAGCAACAAGGATTGACATATATGCATTAAAACTCACGCGAAGGCGAGTCCAGAGATACAACATGATTAACATCCGAAATTTACCCCGAAGGGTTTAATTATTACAAACCGAAGTTTTTGACATGACAACATAGTTCAGAGTTTTTAAAATAGCGGAATTAAACTAAGTAGAAAGCAGGAACACCACGGGAGGCCAGCCATGATGCCTTCATTCATCGTCCTCCACCCACTCCAGCTCCCAGCCGGGCGGGATCTCTCCGGCCACACATCACCAAAGACATTACCTGGAGCAACAGATTATAGCAAGGCTGAGTATACTAATACTCAACAAGACTTACCCGACGGTGATAACTACTTCACCAACTCTAGACATGATAGGCTTTTTGGCCACTGGGTTTGTTTTTGCTGAAAAGTAACAAAGAGTATGTCCTTACTTTCAAGATTTTAGCACAAGTTCTAGTTGGTTTACTCTTTTCTAAATTAGCCCTCTAATACAAGCATAAGTTGAGAAATACAATTATTCAAGCATAATATTCATCACTTCCATCATTAGGGATCTCATGGCCAGTGGAGTAAGTAGTCTCAGATAACGGTGAGAGGCCGACAATCGATTGGTTTATAACCTTGCAAGGTAGACCTAAACATATGGTGGAATACCCCCGCGAGGACAACCACCAAGCGGTTCCCAAAACTCTTCGGATCGGGATTGAATCTTACAGTCTTTGGTACGTGCTATCCGATATACCCCGCGAGGCACCCGGACTCACCATGCACCACCGGTAGCTAGCCGTGAGACGCATCCCAAGATGAGTAATAGTAATATCTCTCACCGCCTCATTAAGGTACTAGGCTTACCGATCCCATTCCCGACAAGTGCTTAGTACGTTCAAACACTTAACCCACAAAAGCCATTGGACCGGAGCCCACATCCCATGCTCTTACCACATGAGCAATCCATTTTAAGGAGATCTTATGATTCCAACATAAGAGCCTAATCTCACGAGTGACATCATCACTCGACTTGTAACGGTCCTATAGCATAACAGCTATCGACTTATCATACTAGTAAGAACAAGGTACCTAGGGATCATGCATCTAAGGTTCCATATCAACTCCTGAACGTAAATGCACAATCATCCATAGATAGTTACAATATAATTTTGAAACACTGGGTTAAATGCACCGGGGCTTGCCTTCGTCAGCAGTGTTAGCCTGGGCACCCTCGGTGTCGTTGATCACTTCCACGTACTGCAAATCCACGTCAGCTCTGACTTCCTCGGCTTCCGGCACGAGCTAGTAGTCACCGTGAGGAAGATCTACACGGAATGCAATGCAGGGTTCAGGTGATGTGATAGATTAATTATTTAATCCAACTCTTGTTGGCCACATTCACCTTAACAAACAATTAATTATTAAATGTTTTTCAATAAGATTATTATTGATATGGCTTATTATTTTAATAAACACTTAATTAATGGTTTCTTTTAGAAGTGTCATTTCATGTGAGGATTTAACATTCCATCTTTCAATAGTAAAGGTGTGCACAAATTTGTAATTAATGAAATTTAATTCCTTAAATAGCAAGGGTGTATTCTTAGATCTTAAATAAGCTTTGCAACCATTTTATAAAGGGGCATAAGGAATAAAAAGGGCATTTTCCTATTTAACCAAACATTAAACCTATAAAGGCCTCCAAAGATTTTATTCAAACATTAAAGTACTAAAATTTAGTGGAGGGTTTCTAAAGCACCAAAACACCTATACTAAGCCACTGAACACACATTCATGCTTGGAAAAGCTAGAAAATTAATTATACCAATAATAGCAAAAGCTAGTCACATAAACAAGATAACAACATATAAAAATAAATAAGCATCCAATTGCTCCAAACTTCCTCACACATGTTCTCTGGTCAAAAACCATCCTAGGAAGGTAGCAAGCACACCTAGAACTACCACTGATCTTGCATGATTAATTTACAAAGGAAAACAAGCATATATTAAGAATAAATACTTTTGATCATTATAAATTGTTATTAATTCACCATATGTGTATCTTGGCATAAAGAGACCACATGCAGAAGTTGGGTACAAAAGCATAATTATTTTTTGCTACAAAAATCATCTAGACAGATTATGCATAAATGGGAAACAATTCATATAAAAAGATTTACAACATAACTTTGTGCAATTTTTGGTTCAGGAGCTAGTCATAGCATGCCACATAACATATACAAAAATTAGCTACATAGGACTTATGGATTTTGAGATATCATAGATCTAGTTTTTTCACTTTTCTATTTTCATGCCAAAAATATTAGGAAATAGCCTATACAAGTTTAACAAAAGTTGTACTACTCTTCACCAGGAGTCTAAAAAAATTGAGTTTGCAAATTTCCGATTTTTCTACGATTTTCTAGAGATTTTACAAGAATCAGCAAATGTGCTTTACTATTGAAGATACGGTTTTAAGTTGAGGTCCCTGGAAAGATTGAACTAATCACAACCATGCCCTCGGTTTACAGACAACCCCTAGAAAGAAGGAGGACCTTGCAATTGGGTCCTAGGCCTGGGGAGGCGGCGACGCCGGCCAGATTTCGGCGAGTCGGCGGCGCTCCCGGCCGGGGACGTAGTGGGGCTTAACCACAGCTCACCTAGGCCCTGGGGGTAGCAGGAGTCGGGGCGCGCGGAGTCGCCGGCATTGGCGCACGGCGAGGGCCGGCAGCGGCGGCCGCGACAGCTTGGTTCCAACGACGGCGAGCGCCCGACCTGGACAACAAGCGGCATGCGCAGGTCCTAAGGGGTCTAGGGAAGGTGCACGGGCGGTTGCTCGCCCATGGGAAGAAGGGAGGGCGAGTTCATCGGCGACCGACCATGGCGGGCGTGTTGGTCTGCGGGAGCGGTGGTTGCGGGCGCGAGGAGGAAAAGGCGGGCATCGTTTAAATAGGGGCGCGGCCGGGGCGACGAAGGCGTGACCGCGAAGATGCGGCCGTGGTACGGCGACCTCGGCGGCGGCGCGCGTGCGGCGGCGCCACGGATGGACCGGCGGTCCGCCGCGCGCACGGCGTCGGTATGGCATGGCAACGGGGAGGTGCGTGGCGCGCGGGGTTCAATGTGCCGCGGGGCGCGGAACATGGGGAAGGTGCGCCTCGGTCGGCGGGTGACCTCGGGCGGCGCGCGGTGCGCGCGACGTCGCGGCGTGGCAGCGCCCTGGCCTGGAACGTGTTGCTAAACCTCTGTTTGAGCACGATTTTCTCCAAAATTTTTTACTGAAGTGCATCAAGTGATGAATAGGAAAGTTGTAGATCTAACTATCCTATACAACTTTCACAAACGCCATATAGTGTTTTTCTCAACAGCTTTTGCATAAGAGGCTTGCCAACTTTGAATGCCAATTTGTGTCAGTGACCAAGCTTTCCACCCTTTTCCACTCAAAATTGGAAATGCCATCCTACATGAAAGTTGTGTCCCTCAACAAACTAGACAACTTTCATATGGGTAGATTTTGAAGTGTTTAGGTGAAATTTGGAGAACGCGGCAAAAGTTCCGGAAGACGTTCAAGGACACTAGGGTTTAGGTAGGGTTTGACCGTGGATTTGGCCAAGGCTTGACCACACATGTGTGTCAACTTGATCCATAGGGTCATTAGGGTTGGTTGGTGAGGTTTTCGAGGTGAGGACCCAGGTTGACCATGATTTGACCACTGTCAGCAGCTTTGACCGACTATTAGGGTTAAATAAAAACATGGGCGTCACAGCCTACCCCCTTAATCGGAATCTCGTCCCGAGATTCGATTTAAGAAAAACAAGATAGGCAGTAGAGATTCACGGTTTCGAGATTGCAGGAAGCCCAGGCACTTGGTGTTGAGGTATTCTTCCGTCTCCCAAGTCGCTTCTTCTTCCGTGTGATGACTCTACTGTATCTTGTACATTCTTATGGTTTGTCTTCGGGTCTTTCTCTCCTTTCGGTCCAATAATCTCAGTGGATGCTCGATGAGCGAGAAATCTGGCTCGATCCAAGCATTAGCTTCTGTGATCACTTCATTTTCTGGTACAGACATTCCCTTCTTTAATTGAGTCACATGAAACACATTGTGGATTGCGGAAAACCGTTCTGGCAGTTACGATAAGCCACTGGTCCACATACTTCTATGACTTCATAAGGTCCAGTGTAGTGCGGAGCTAACTTCCCTTTTACACCGAACCTTTGCACACCTTTGGTGGGGGGAACCTTTAGATACACATAGTCTCCCACTTCAAAGTGTTGGGGTGCCGTGCCCTTATCATGATAGCTCTTTTGCCTCATATGAGCTAATTTCAAATTCTCCCTTATGACTTGCACTTTTTCTTCGACATCTTTAACTAAATCCGGACCAAAGAGTGTCCTTTCCCCGGCTTCTGACCAGTTCAACGGGGTGCGACATCTTCGTCCATAAAGAGCATCGAATGGTGTCATCTTCAAACTAGCTTGATAACAATTGTTGTAAGAGAACTCTGCTAAGGACAAACACTTGTCCCAACTCTTATCAAAGTGTAAGATGCTTGCTCGTAGCATGTCTTCCAAAATTTGATTTATCCTTTCTGTCTGACCATCGGTCTGCGGATGATAACTGGAACTACAAATCAACTTGGTTCCCAAGCACTCATGCAACTACTCCCAGAAACGAGCTGAAAGGATCAAGATGTCGACTGGAGGGGGGAGGGGGGTGAATAGTCGAACCTGAAAAATCACAACTTTTTCGCAGCTCTTAAATCAGGTACAGAGTTTCCGGATATTTTTCCGGATACTCCAGGAAATCCGGAGAATCCGGGAAAATGTCCGGATATTCCGGCCTGTTAGAGGGGAATCAAATTCGACAGAAATTAAACTTGCTCAAATGTAATTCTGTAAAAATAGGTTATGCACTGGGATGAGACAAGCCTGTTTATCCACTCCAAACTTGTAGAAACCTCAACACAAAGTAGATCGACACCAAACCCTTGATATGTGCTCAAGAGAGGAACAAGCATGCAACAAGATGAACAAGCACAAGAGACACAAGGATTTATTACCGGAGTTCAACCTCACACCTTGAGGTCTACGTCTCCGTTGAGGTACCCACAAAGGGTGGACCTTTACACCTAGGTCACTTTCCTCCCTCTAGCGACCACAAAGATCAAGCTAGAGTTACTTACTCAAATTCGGGGTGATGCAAACTTCCTTGGGCAGCCACAACCTTTGGATGCTCCAAGGCGACGCCGAGCCGGCTAGGAGCTCAAAGCTCCAAGAGTAACAAACACGAAGTGTGCCAACCAAGCGAAGAACGAGGTGCTCTAGAGATGGAAATTAGCTCACTAGCACTCTCCAAGCTCTTGCTCTCAATCCCTCTTAAATCCCCACAACAATCTCACCAAACTTGAGCCAAGGGGAGTAAAGAAGGGAGTAAATGAGGTCTGAAGGTTTGCAGGTCGAAGTGGCAAGAGAGAGAGAGTAAAGGAAGGGGTGGAGGGGGCTTTTATACCCCCTCACCCAGAATATAGCCGTTACAGCTTAAAGACCCGGAGTATCCGGGGTAAATCCGGAAACTCCGGGAAGTTCGGAGACTTCGGGGTAAACCCAGATACTCCGACCTCCCAAGGTCAGCACCCAAGAAAAGATCCCCATGAATGTGCTGGTGCAAAGGTGTCTCTCATAGGTTTTGTTTTAGCAACTAGAGCACCTGTTCGACTCTGGGAAGACACATTTCTTGTCCCTCTTTATAGTACGACATTCCTAGGACTCAAATTCAAAAACATAAAATAAATAAGCCTTCTTAGGAACCTTTTGTAGCATCACTTCCTTTTTGTATAGTGAATGAACTGCACTTGATGCCACATATAATTTTAATACCTGCTCATGGACTAGATAAATCATTAGCTACCTAAGTGTGTGTCATTAAACCACCAAAACCCACTTAGGGGGCCAAGATACTCTTCAATCTCCCCCTTTTTTGTGATTGATGACAACACATTTAAGTAATATAATAGATAAACAATGAATATCAGAAAATTTTGTAATACTCCCCCTTAATATGTGCATTTTGATTTTGAATATCAATGGTCCTTTTAGGGCCAAATTTTGAACAAAGAAAAAGGCATGAGAGTATTACACTAGTGGGGTGCTTGTGACGTGCAACAGATAATAGTGAGATGCTCATGACAAATTATGCACTTGACAAGGATGAAAAGAAATATGGTGCTAGAAAGTCTGGACTGTCCGGGTCAAATCCGAAATGTCCAGGAAATTTGGATACTCCGGGAAAATTTCCGGAGTCTCCGGGATTTCAGAACACCAGTGAAAAATAGCATTCACCAAAGATTTTCAATCTAGCATTAATCATCCTTTGTGAGTAAAACCAGAATAAACACCACAAGCACACCATCAAATGTCTCAAGCTCACATAGTCTTACACACATACGAATATAGAGTTATTACAAACCAAAGTTCCAAATCCAAATACATGAAGTTCAAAGTTCATTGTTCCACACAAAGATAGATAAATTCACTCCCCCTTTGGCATCAAGCGCCAAAATGGAAGTGTGGAGCAGCTGGATCACTCGGAGTCGCCGTCGTCCTCCTCCTCTTCTTCTTCATTGTCCTCCTCCTTTCCTTCCTCTTGTCCTTCTTCCGCATCTTGGGCTTTCCATTCCGCAAAAGGATCATCAAACTCGGGGAGCTCACGGTAGGGATCGATAGGGAGACCAAGATGAGACTTGATCTCTATGATGTCCCGACGGTTCTCATTTGTCTCCGTGGCCATTGTCTTGCACATGCTAAAGATGCTTTTAGGAACCCTCTTGATCATGGAGCCATGGTGCCGACGGGGAGGTCTAGGAGGAGAGGGTGCAACGGGCATGTCATCATGGTGAGGAGCTGCACTAGAGGAGCCAACATACTTGCGAGCCTTTGGTGGTTTCTTGGCTCGATCACGGAGGTGACGGAATGGCTCATGAACAACATCCTTGGGATAACGAACATTGTTGACTCGCTCAATCATGTACATGATATAGGGGGCATAGGGGAGATACTTCATGTGATCATTCACGGCCCTTCTCAACTCATTCCAAATGAAGTCAAATATGCAAAAACCTTCCTCATCTGGTGCCATCCTATTTAGGAGATTAGGAGCGAAGTACCTCAAGGCTGTGGCATCTCCTTGCTTGGGGTCGATGGTGGCACAAAAGAATTGGTTGATGTAGTAGTAATATGGATTGAGTTGATCCGCCTTGCCCTCTATAGCCAAATCACGGCTAAGAAACATGAAAGTGAGCTCCCTAGGCTTGTACTTGTTCTCATTGTGAACGGGAGTGCGTTCTTCATCCTTAGAACAAAGTCCCAAGAGCCTAGAGAAAGTCATGTAGTCTATGGTGCACTTGTTTCCTTGGGTTGTCCATGTGATGGTGTTATCATAAGGGTTGTAGTAATAAGAGCAATGGAATTGGGCGAGAATCTCCTTGTTCCAATTGTACCTAAACCCCATAAGATCATATAAGCCAACCTCCTTGCACTTCTCAATTACGGAGTTGAACACGGTGTTGTTGAAGTCCTTATAGTACTTCCAATTGATGTAACACATCTTCACAATAGGCACCATGTTCTTTGAAGCCAATTTAGGATTCCGGATGACGGTTTGATAGAAATCTCTATGGAAGTCACACCAAAATCCTGCCTCAAGCCCTTCTCCCTTGAGATACCGATAAACATCCTCCTCCCTTTGCTCTCTCACATCTAGAGCATTGTTGGAATAATCCCTTATCATGTGCTCGGCAAAGCCAAGCATGGATCCGGGCTCCCTAAGCTTGATAGGAGTGTCAACCACCCGGACGTTTGGTGGAAGGGTAGGAATGAGTCTAGGAGGTGTTTTGGGGAAAATGTGGGCTGCTACTCCTTGCTTGTTTTTAGGAGGAATGCGAGTAGCGACACGACTTTGATGGACATAGGAGGCTTGGTGGCTCTTTTTTGGGTGAGGCTTGTAGCGGGTTTTCTCTCTAGCTGGCCCCTTCCCATGGCGACGAGGATGTTCAGGTGGCTGATCATAGGTTTCATCCTCCTCTACATCATCACTTTCGGTCCTTTCCTCCTCCCCCTCCTCCTCCTCTATTTCCTCTTCACTCCTTTCGGCATAAGAGGAAGGAGGGTCACCTCTTCTTGGCCTAGAGTTGCGCTGAGAGCCCCCTTGGCCTAGCTCCTCTTGCACGGCCCTCAAGGCGGCGAGACCGTGCCTAGCCTTTGTCCTCCTTTGGGTGGAGGGCTCCTCGGTCTCGCAACGAACCTTCACTCTCACCATCTGGATAAGTAAAAGGATACGGAAGTGAGAGATGAGCCATAGAAGAGATGCACAACTTTGTGATTTTAGGGTTTGCAGGATGAACCCCGGAGACTCCGGGAAAAAATTCGGATACTCCGGAAAGTCCGGAGAGTCTGGGTTTTTCAACCCTGGAGTTTCCGGGTTTTATACGGAAGCCCTAATTCACAATGCAGCACAAATCGACCATCCAAACAACGAGATAGTGTAGATCTAGGGCCTATGCAGTGTTCTCCATCTATTCCCTATGAGGATACAACAAAACTAACTAGAGGGAAGTAGATGGGGGAGTTCTTCAAAGAATACTTGGGGAGAGAGGGGAGAGAGGGTTCAATCCTTCAAAACCGATGTAGATCTCAATCTCCATGCCTTGGTGCCTTCAATCACTCACTCGCACGAGATTTTGTGGGTTGGATTCAAACATCGCTCAAGGGCTTGATGGGGGAGAGAGGGAGGCGACGGGAGAGGAAGGGGGTGCGGTCAAACAGTGAAAGAGGTAAAAGGATTACTTTGACCACGGTAAAAGGGTATTTATACCCTAAAAATCCGGATACTCCGGGCTAGGTCCAAAAATTCCGGGAAACCCGGAATCTCCGGGAAAATCTCCGGAGTCTCCGCTCCCCCTGAGACCAGCGACAAGATTTGCAAGGAATTTGATTTTGGATAGATTTTGAAGACTATATATGTAATATATGTGAGCCTACGTAGTATCAACACTTTGAACTAGCCACAAACAAGCAATGGGAACAATAGTCCAAGTGTTGTACTTGAAAGATCCAAAGTTTTCAAAACAAATTCAACACAAGTTTTCCCAAATCTTTTGCTTTCAAAATCCTAAACTAGGTCATTCAAACATGTGCACGATCTCAAGCCAAGTTACAAGAATCCAAGATATTTAGCTCACTCCTCAAAGCACAAAACCTTAGTTCATCAAGTGTCTTTGTGAAGATATCGGCTAGTTGCTTATCGGTGCTCACATGGCTTAAAGCGATATCTCCTTTGGCTTCGTGGTCTATCAAGAAATGGTGTCTTATGTCTATGTGCTTTGTTCTTGAGTGGTTTACGGGATTGTTAGCTAGCTTAATGGCACTCTCGTTGTCACACAAGAGTGGCACCTTGCTAAACTTGCAACCAAAGTCTCTCAAATTGAGCCTCATCCAAAGTAGTTGAGCACAACAAGCGCCGACTGCAACATACTCGGCCTCGGCGGTGGAAAGGGCAACGGAGTTTTGTTTCTTGGAACTCCAAGACACCAAGGACCTCCCAAGAAATTGACAAGTCCCGGATGTGCTCTTTCTATCTACTTTGCAATCGGCATAGTCCGAATCGGAGTAGCCAAGTAGATCGAAAGTGGAGCCCTTAGGATACCATAAACCAAGGTTAGGAGTATGAACCAAGTATCTAAAAATTCTCTTAACGACCATTAGATGACACTCCTTAGGATTAGCTTGAAATCTTGCACACATGCACACACTAAGCATAATATCGGGCCTAGATGCACAAATGTAAAGCAAAGAGCCAATCATGGAGCGATATACCTTTTGGTCAATGCTTTTGCCTTCCTCATTTGGATCAAGATGTCCATTTGATGGCATAGGTGTTTTGATGGGCTTGGCATTGTTCATGTCAAACTTCTTGAGCATATCATTAGTGTACTTGGTTTTACTTATGAATGTGCCATCCTTGAGTTGCTTGATTTGAAATCCGAGAAAGAACTTCAACTCGCCCATCATAGACATCTAAATCTTTTGGTCATGATCCTACTAAACTCATCAACCCAAGTTTCATTAGTAAACCCAAATATGATGTCATCAACATATATTTGACATACAAACAAATCATTGCCTTGTTTACGAGTGAAGAGAGTAGGATCGGCTTTGCCTATTTCAAAGCCTTTCTTTAAGAGAAATTCCTTAAGACATTCATACCATGCTCTAGGGGCTTGCTTGAGCCCATAGAGCGCCTTATGGAGCTTATAGACGTGGTTAGGAAATTGAGGGTCTTCAAAGCCCAATGGTTGCTCAACGTAGACTTCTTCGAAGATTGGACCATTCAAAAAAGCACTCTTGACATCCATTTGATGTAGCTTGAAATTGTGATGGGTGGCGAAGGCTAAGAGTATGCGAATAGCTTCAAGTCTTGCCACCAGTGCATATGTTTCTCCAAAGTCCAAGCCTTCTACTTAAGTGTACCCCTTAGCCACCGATCTAGCTTTGTTCTTAGTCACCACGCCATCTTCATCTTGCTTGTTGCGAAACACCCACTTGGTTCCAATCACGTTTTGCTTGGGGCATTCCACCAAGGACCAGACTTCATTCCTAGTGAAGTTGTTGAGCTCTTCTTGCATGGCCATCACCCAATCGGCATCTCCAAGAGCATCCTCAACCCTAATAGGTTCCAACATAGAAACAAACAAGTAATGTTCACAAAAATTTGCTAATCTTGAACGAGTTGTTACCCCTCTACGGATGCTTCCAAGAATGTTGTCAATGGGATGATCTCGTTGAACATTTTACCGAACTCTTGGATGTGGATCAGAAACTTCTTGTTGAATTAAGTCCTCAATCTCTTGACTGCCTTGTGAAGTATGAGAAGCAGGTCCGGAATCTCCGGACTTTACTTCAGAGTTTTCGGAGAACCCGGAATGTCCGGATTTTTCTCCGGATACTCCGGGGTTCGCAGCGGGAGGTAGAATTGCTGTTTCTTCTATTTCGCAGTCCTCATCATCTTCTTCTTGAGGCTTGATTTCTCTAATGGCCATCTTACTTATAGTCTTTTCAGCTGGTACATCCTTGCCTACACACAATTCATCAACTTGCTCCACTTGAGAGACATTATATTCATCAAACGTCAAGTCACCCATGACTTCAACACAACCGGTGGTTTTGTTGAGGACACGATAGTCATGAGAGTTTAAGGCGTAACCAAGAAAGATACCTTCATTAACTTTAGATGCAAACATAGAGCTTTTGGGCTTCTTGTTAAGAATGAAGCACTTACAACCAAAAACTCTAAAGTAAGACACGTTAGGCTTTTTATCGGTTAAAAGCTCATAAGCGGTTTTGTGGCGAAGCTTGTGAAGATACAAACGATTGATAGCATGACACGCCGTGTTGATTGCTTCCACCCAAAAACTATCCAAGGTCTTGTACTCATCAAGCATGGTTCTTGCGGCTTCAATGAGAGTTCTATTCTTCCTCTCCACTATCCCATTTTATTGTGGAGTATATGGGACGGAGAGTTCATGACCAATGCCTTCTTCATCAAGATACTCTTCAATGTTGGTGTTCTTGAACTCAGTGCCATTGTCACTTCTCACTCTCTTGATCTTCACATCAAATTCATTTTGGGCTCTTGTGGCAAACTTCTTGAATATTTCATGAACTTTGCTCTTGTCCTTCATAAAGAATACCCAAGTGTACCGAGAGTAGTCATCAACAATGACAAATCCATATTTGTTCCCTCCAATGCTAACATAAGCCACCAGACCAAAAATATCCATGTGAAGTAGTTCCAATGGTCTTGTGGTGGTGAGCACATTCTTGGCGGGATGAGGAACACCAACTTGCTTTCTGGCTTGACAAGCACTACAAATTCTATTTTTCTCAAAATGAACATTTGTTAGTCCTAGGATGTGTTCTCCCTTTAGAAGCTTATTGAGATTATTCATCCCAATGTGAGCTAGTCGGCGATGCCAAAGCCAACTCAAGCTAGACTTTGCCAATAAGCATGTATCAAGTTGGGCTTTATCCGATGAAAACTCCACCAAGTAAAGCCTTCCCTTGAGTTCACCCTTAAAGGCAACAGAGTCATCGCCCCTTCTAAAGACGGTCACACCCTCATTGTTGAACAAACAATTGTAACCCATCTCACAAAGTTGTGAAACGGACAACAAATTGTAGTCTAAAGATTCAACCAAATAAACATCGAAAATTGAATGATTGATTGAGATAGCAATTTTACCAAGACCAACAACCGTTCCTCCACCATTGCCTCCAAAGGCAATTCTTTCCGTAGGATTTCTAATCATATCTATTAACACCAAAAATTGGTACAGGGAAGAGACTGACATGTGGGCCGAATTTGGTAGAAGAGCACCATTCGACAGAAGGTTTTCCTTAAAGCGTTCGGTAGAGGCGTCTGCGGTCGGGAGTACATCATCATTCGACAGAAGAACTGTTCCACGGGTGAAAGCAGAAAGCATTCGGGAATGCATGATGACGTGGATTGAATATAAAGAAGGTATGAATTGATGACGGGTACGAGACGGACATGACGCCATGATATTAATTTCAGGCAATAAATGTTGTAATCGTGGTCGACTAGGAGTCGTGTTAGAGCCAGGGTATAAATATAAACCCTTAGTGTTTGTAATAGGGATCGAACAATTTCACAACAAACCGGCCCCGTGCCGACTTTCGAGTCCTTTTAGTCGAGTCGTCGAGTTCTTCGAGAGGAGCCATCGATCCATCGACCTCCGTAAGTACCGACAACCTTGTATCATGTCTAGTATCATGTGGTGGATTTAGACCGTGATGCAAGTAGTCTTGTTACCATGCTTAGTATCATGCGGTGGATTTAAGCTTGATTCGAGAAGGTTCCCTTGTTGGATCATGAGTCATGCGGTAGGCTAAGATCTAACTTGGAGCTAGTTATCGGCTCTATTAGATTTGGCAAGATCTAATAGATTCATCAAGTTACCATGTGTTGCTTTGAATTTTGCTCTTATGTTTAATTCATGTAACACTCTCATTGCCCAATTTAGATTGACTAGATTCGGCTCTATCTTGTTTGTGATCCATGTGTCGCACGCTCAAATCTTTGGCTCGACGTGGCGAACGGGTCACGCGCTCTCTAATAGCCGAATTCGAATCAATCTAGATTGTCACGTGTTGCGGGTTCAAGCTTGTTAATCTAGCATAGTTTGTTCCTTCTCAGCGGAACCCGAATCGGTACGTACATCGTATTCGGCAATCCCATCACGAGTGAAACATGTTCATGAGTTTTGCTTTAAATAATGTGTGCTTTTAACCTTCCATGTTTAGATTGTATCATGCGGTGGATTGATCTTTTCTTGGTTGGTGGTGTGATTTTGAACAAGTTGTATCATGCGGTGGATTAACTTGTTTGGTGTCACACTTGACGGGTTTGAAAGTACCTAGACATGCGGTAGACTAGTGCTTTTGGTATATGCATGCATGTTTACTGCAAATTCATGATCATGCTTCACTTTTATTTATTTCATCATGATTTATCCTTGATAATCGGTCATGGCTACGTGTTGCAACGTTGTTTAAATAAAGATCGATTTTTGTCATGCTTACGTCATACATTCGACTGTTCCTTGTTTACATGCTTTATCAGTTCCCGAATGATGTTTGGATTGCTGGCAGATAGCTTATTTGTAGCTATATGTCGTTCTAACTGGCTTTATAGCCGTAAATGCGGAACTGTCTGGTACCACCCGGCAAGTTCCAGGTTTTATCTAACCGTTTTCATCCTTTGTTAGTTTCAGGGAAAATTGACTGGCACGCTTCCGGATTCTGACGCCCGGGCCACGTGTGTTAAGCCAGCTAATTCGGCTTGCTGTGTGCTTGGCGTGAGGTGCTGATATTACGTCAACAATATCACAAGATGTAAACATTTTCTTCTCTCCGGTCATATGATTTGTACATCCACTATCAATCACCCATTTTGTTCCACCGGAGGAGTATGCCTACAAAACAAGTTATGCTTCTGTTTTAGGTACCCAAGTGGATTTGGGTTCTAGAGTGTTAGTCACAAGAATCTTAGGCACCCACACATTCCTTTTGATCAATGTCCCTTTTGCGCGGGGTCCCACATACTTGGCAACCACCTTACCCTTGTGGTTCCAAGTCAGCACATAATCGGCATAGAAGCTATCTTGTGATGCATGTGGTTTGGGCTTCTTGCTCAACTTGTTCGGCTTGGTGTTTGCCTTTGGTTGTGGTGCATTTGTTGTAGCTTGGGTGCTTTTGAACTTGATAGGAGTGTTGTATCCAACTTGGTTGTCATAGTTCTTGACACCCAATCGCTTCATACCGTGCACCACATTTCTCATTCCCATACCCTTGGTGTGGTAGTTCTTGATGAATGGGATGGGGTCTTTTGTTCCTTGTTCTTGCTTACCAAGCCCCTTCCCATCCGCAAAGCCAAACTTCTTCATGTAGCTAGACCCAAAGCCTTTGGTGTGGTTCTCAAACTCACCTCTCTTAGGTTCTTTCATCCTTTCATCAATGAGAGAGTTTGACAACCTAGCAATTTC
Source organism: Cenchrus americanus (assembly GCA_947561735.1). Classification (NCBI taxonomy): domain Eukaryota; kingdom Viridiplantae; phylum Streptophyta; class Magnoliopsida; order Poales; family Poaceae; genus Cenchrus; species Cenchrus americanus. Next base: position 20,441,767 of record OX387241.1, on the reverse strand, counting down.
TTTCTTCATGGCATTTATCTCGGCAACATTAGTAGCACACGCATTTACATCAATTTTATAACATCTAGAACAACCATTGCTTGTTGATGTTTGAGAGTTAGAGGAAGCATCATTAGATGAAGTTGTAGCATTATTCTTGAGGTTGTCAAGTTGAACTTCTAATGCTATGTGACTAGTCTTTAAGCTATCAAAGCTCTTTTGAAGTTCAAGCTTTTCACCCTCAAGTTTCTTGCAAGCATCCTTAGCTAGGAAAGATTCCCTAGTTAATTCATCTACTATCAACTCATCTTTAGCTAGGGATTTCTTGAGGCTAAGAATTTCTATCTCCTTTTCCTTGAGCAAGTCCTCTTGCACCTTGAAACCCTTCTTTTCAATTACAAGGGCATTCTCAAGGGAAATGATTTTCTCCTGCTCAAGTCTAAAGATTTCTTCTTGCACCTCTAGAGTCCCTTCTCTATTCTCTATTTCTTTCATTAAAATCATGATTTTCTTCGTTGCCTTTTTACCAAAGCTAGTGACCATTTTTTCAAAGTCAAAGTCACTTTCACTATCATCATCTAGGGGCGGGTTGGGAGTGTCTACCTTGGAGCCCCTAGCCATGAGGCAAGTGTGGGTGAAGTCATCTTCATCATCGGTGAGATCTTCAAAGAGTGATGACTTGTTGATTGGTTCCCCAATGGATATGGTAGCAAGACCCGCTTCAACGTCGGAGTCGGAGCTATCATCATTTGAATCCCATTCTTCACCCAAGTGAGCTTCACTAACTTCCTTCTTCTTGTTCTTCTCATTCTTGTCGGTGTCTCTTCTCCTCACTCTTATGTTGGGGCATTCCGCAATGAAATGACCCTCCTTGCCACACCCAAAGCATGGTCTCTTGAAAGTCCTCTTCGTCTTGATCTTGTCTTTGTTCTTGTTCTTGTTGAAGAAGCCACTCTTTTTGAACATTTTGTTGAACTTCCTCACAAAGAGAGCCATTTGCTCGGGGGTCATGTTCATGTCACTATCTTCATCACTATCTTCCTCGACCATGGTCTTTGAAGTTGATGAGCTTGACCTCTTCTCCTTTCTAGAGGCCTTGAGGGCCAGTCCCTTGTTCTTCTCAAGTTGTTCATGCATCTTTGACATTTCTTGTGAAAGCTTTAACTCTTTGACGGTGATGAGGTGTTCTTCCATTCTTCCAATCACATCTGCCGGAGTAAACTTGTTGAAGCCTCTCTTCTCACTTATGAGTGTTGGGAGTTGAACATCCCTTGCCATGTATGCAGAGAGGATCTTGTCAACCACTTCTCTTCTTCCCCATCTTGTACTTCCTAAAGACTTGATTTTGTTGATGATCTTGTTCAAGTGGTTGTACATGTCTTAAGGAGACTCATCATCTTTGATGACAAACCAATTGAGCTCACTTTCCAAAGCTCTAATCCTTCCTTCTCTTACTTGCTTTGTCCCTTCATGGTTGATGAACAATGTGTCCCACACTTCCTTAGCGAACTTCAATCCATCCACCTTGTCATACTCTTCGGACGTGAGTGAACTCTTGATGATGCGTATGGCTTGATAGTTTCTTTGTATCTCATTTGCTTGCTCTTGGGTTAGCGTCGCATCACCACTAGGAAAGGTAATACCCCTGTTCACAATAGTCCAAAGTGAGGGATTCACCGCCATCAAATACTCCTCCATCGAGTTCTTCCACTTGGAATAGCCGGTTCCATCAAATTGGGGTATCTTCCCAATATGGCTAGAACCCGATGGATGGTTAAAGGATAAACAAGAGTAATCGAAAGAGGTTCGAGTATAGTCCCTTGATGGTCATCGAGCGGAGCGGTTGGACCTTGCATCATCAAACTCTTCATCCTCACTATCGGAGGAATCATCACCATGCCCATGTGCTTGATGGCTCGTGCTTGCGCCAAGGGTGTTGCCTCCTTGAGGTAGGATGGGAGGTGTGCCAACGACGTTGTTGACGGGATCACCTTCGGCAAGAGGTGGGGCTTGATCACTTGGATTCGACATCTTCTTAACTCCAAGCGGCTAAGCTTCGAATACGGAGCACTTGGCTCTGATACCAATTGAAACGATCAAGATGTCGACTAGAGGGGGGTGAATAGTCGAACCTGAAAAATCACAACTTTTTCGCAGCTGTTAAATCAGGTCCGGAGTTTCCAGATATTTTTCCGGATACTCCGGGAAATCCGGAGAATCCAGGAAAATGTCCAGATATTCCGGCCTGTCAGGGGGGAATCAAATTCGACAGAAATTAAACTTGCTCAAATGTAAATCTGTGAAAATAGGTTATGCACTAGGATGAGACAAGCTTGTTTATCCACTCCAAACTTGTAGAAACCTCAACACAAAGTAGATCGGCACCAAACCCTAGATATGTGCTCAAGAGAGGAACAAGCATGCAACAAGATGAACAAGCACAAGAGACACAAGGATTTGTTACCGGAGTTCAACCTCACACCTTGAGGTCTACGTCTCCGTTGAGGTACCCACAAAGGGTGGACCTTTACACCTAGGTCACTTTCCTCCCTCTAGCGACCACAAGGATCAAGCTAGAGTTACTTACTCAAATTCGGGGTGATACAAACTTCCTTGGGCAGCCACAACCTTTGGATGCTCCAAGGCGATGCCTAGCTGGCTAGGAGCTCAAAGCTCTAAGAGTAACAAACACGAAGTGCGCCAACCAAGCGAAGAACGAGGTGCTCTAGAGATGGAAATCAGCTCACTAGCACTCTCCAACCTCTTGCTTTCAATCCCTCTTAAATCCCCACAACAATCTCACCAAACTTGAGCCAAGGGGAGTAAAGAAGAGAGTAAATGAGATCTGAAGGTTTGAAGGTCAAAGTGGCAAGAGAGAGGGTAAAAGAAGGGGTGGAGGGGGCTTTTATACCCCCTCACCCAGAACATAGCCGTTACAGCTTAAAGATCCGGAGTATCCGGGGTAAACCCGGAAACTCTGGGAAGTCTGGAGACTCCGGGGTAAACCCGGATACTCTGGCCTCCCAAGGTCAGCACCCAAGAAAAGATCCCCGTGAATGTGTTGGTGCAAAGGTGTCTCTCATAGGTTTTGTTTTAGCAACTAGAGCACATGTTCGACTCTTGGAAGACACATATCCTGTCCCTCTTTATAGTACGATGTTCCTAGGACTCAAATTCAAAAACATAAAATAAATAAGCCTTCTTAGGAACCCTTTGTAGCATCACTTCCTTTTTGTATAGTCAATGAACCGCACTTGATGCCACATATAATTGTAATACCTGCTCATGGACTAGATAAATCATTAGCTACTTAAGTGTGTGTCATTAAAACACCAAAACCCACTTAGGGGGCCAAGATACTCTTCACGAGCCATAAACTGAGTTCCATAATCAGAGATTATGGTCTTCGGAATTCCATGCAAACGAACTATTTGATCCATGTATATCTCTGCATATTGCTGCACTGAATAAGTAGTATGAACCGCAATGAAATGGGCGGTCTTGGTGAGTCTGTCCACGATAACCCAGATAGAATCTTTCTTTCTAACTGTCAGAGGTAAACCCACAATGAAGTCCATACTACTGTCATCCCACTTCCACATGGGTATCGACAAAGGGTGGAGTATACCCGCCGATTTCAAATGGCTTGCTTTCATCCGGTGGCAAGAGTCGCACTCGGCTACATACTTGGCTATGTCAACTTTTATATTGGACCACCAGAAATTTTGTTTCAAATCTTGGTACATCTTAATACTACCGGAGTGAATAGAGAACTTGGACATATGAGCCTCATCGAAGATTGTCTTTCGGATTTGTGGGTCAATAGGTGAGGACCGGAGCATCCGAGGACTGGTGGATGGTCGCTCCTGGCTGTGATGAGTGATTGACAACGTGGTGTGGACTAACTCTTGGCTGAGTATTGCGGGTGCAGGTTGCGGCTTGATTTGCGTTAGTGCAGGTGAAGAGTGGGCGCGAAAGGTCTATGCCTTGCGGGGCCTCCGAGGAGTGGAGAGACAAGTAGGCCTGACTCGAGGGACCCGATGGCCAGTGGGGTCAAGTGCGGGCCGCATGATGGCAAGAAAAGCAAGACGAAGTCGTCGACCGGAGTCGGTGCAGGGTAGCGGCTCACGACTGGAGTCTGCACGCGGGGTTTGCGGCGGTTCACCAGAAAACCGTCAGGTTACTTGGTTGAGCCACAAAACAAGGATCGGAGGCTTGGCGGGCGGAGACGGGATCCGGGCGCGCCAAGAAGCTTCGATGCCGGTGGACACGTGGCGGGATCGCAGGGCTTGCGTCGGGAGGACGCAGTCTGCAGCAACGGCGTGGCCGTGTGATGAAGAGGAGTGCTACATGACCTATTTGCCCCTGAGGGGTTGTATCTCAACTTAAGTGCTATGGGTAGTGTGGTCTTTTGCCTGGCCCAGAGGGGACTCATATATATTAGCTCTAGGGTTTCCAGGCAAACTATCCATCCGGACTGCTTCTCATTTCCTTGCTCTCTAGGGTTAGATTTTTCCTCAGTTTGTGAAGAATCTGACCTCCGAGTGAATGGAAGCTTTCATGGTTACGTCGATTCCCGGTTTCTAGCTCATTGGATTTTCATGTCTTTTTCGAGCTATTTTCATTGATTTTTCATGCGCGGTTTGTTCCTTTGATTCTGAGGTGTTTGGGCTCGAATTTGTTGGTGGGAATCATGGATAGTTGCCTTGTGCATCTTTATGCTTGATCTTGATCCCTCAAACTTCGATTTCGGCCTCTGATTGAAGGATTTCGATCGGGTCCTAGGTTTTTGGTTGGTTTCTGTGGTGTTTCGATTCCTGGTGTTTTAGGTTGTTTGAGGACCCAAATTTTGGGGCATAGCATCCCCTAGGGACGCTTCACATCTTCCCCAAATCTTTCCTCAAGAGCTTCAACCGTTTGGGAGATCCTTGGAAGGATAGGTGGTAGGGTGCTCTCGAGTTGGTTTTCGGGCTGCTGTTCTCGCGCCGGTTTGAGGACCAGGAGCGTCCTGGTGGTCGATGGATGACCGCTCCTCAGTGATGAGTGATTGACAACGGGTGTTGGACTGACTCTTGGCTCAGTGCGCAGGTGTAGGCTGCGGCCTAGTTCGTGTTATTGCAGGTGAAGAACAGGCGCGAAAGGTCTTTAGCCTTGAGGGGCCTTCGGGAGATGGAGAGACAAGTAGTCTCGGTTCGAGGGACCCAGTGGACGGCGGGACTAGGTGCGGGCCACATGGTGGCGAGACGAGCAAGACGAAGTCGTGGACGATCGAGCCGGTGCACGGTGGTGGTCGAGTCAAGAGGCTTGGCGGGAGGCCGGGCCGAGCACGCGGGGTTTGGTGGTTTGCCCACAAAACCATCGGAGGACGGTTTCTTGGTTTGGGCCTCAAAACCAAGTCCGAACGCCCAACGCGACGGAGACGGGATCCGGGCGTGTCGGGAAGCTTCGAAGCGGAGGAAACGCGGCGGGATCGCATGGCTTGCGTCGGGAGGACGCGGGGTGCGGCGAAGGCGTGGCCGTCCGATGGCAAGACCCACAAACATTATATAAATGCCCCTGCGTGGGTTGTATCGCCAGTAGTTGAGTTAGGGGTAGTCGAGTCATTTCCCACACCGGCGGGACCCGATATATAAGCCATGAGTGTGTGTGGATGGCTTGCTCTGTCCGGGACTTAGGTTTTCATTTCTCCCCTCCATTTTCTCATTTTCCTGAGACATTTTATTCTCCATTTTCTCTAGGCTAGCATGAGAGCTTCATGAGAGATTTGTTGAGAGGGATGAATGCTAGGGCGGCATGCTAGACCTTGTGAATCTTTCCTGGTTTGTATAGAAGATTCGACGTTGTGAATTTCGTGGTCTTTTTCGTGCTTGTTTTTGGTGCCTTTGTTCTTGGTGTGGTTCCACGGATTTGAGTGAGTTTCTCCCCGGATTTCTTTGAGGGAAACATGGATGGATGTCTTGTGCATCTTTGTGATTGATCTTGTGCCCTCAAACGCTGGGAAACCACTTCGATTCAAGGATTTTCGGTTGGAGCTCTAGTTTTTGGTGGTGTTCAAAGGATCTGCGATTCTCGGTGATTTAGGGAGTTAGGAGGCAAAATTTTTGGGGTATAGCATCCTCGTTTGACGCTTATCATGTCCCCAAACTCTTGTCTCTACAGCTTCTACCGTTTGGGAGATCCGGTGATGAGTTGGGGGAGTTGACCTTCGAGGTCGGGCTGTTTCTGGGTCTGTTCGTGTAGGGCGGACAGTCCGCGAGGTGGTGGCGGATGGTCCGCGCGAGCAGTGTTCGTCGCGTGTTCTTCGTGTTCTTGCTCAGCTTCGCTTTCGATCCATTTTGGTTTCGAGCTTTGGTTGGAAGAGGTTTCGGACAGTCCGCTGTAGCGGCGCGGACAATCCGCGGGTGCCTGGCGGACAGTCCGCGTGCTCCCCGCGGTCGGTCCGTTTTTCGGGGTTCGCTACTGGAGGTTCTGTTAGCTTTAACGGATAGTCCGCGGCCCAGGCCGGACGGTCCGCCGTACCAGTGCGGACAGTCCGCGGTACCTTGGCGGACAGTCCGCGTGGCTCGTGCGGACACTCCGCCCCTCCTGGCCGGACGGTCCGCCAGAACCTGACTGCTTTGCTCTTTGGTTCGATTCCTCCCTCCTTTCTTTCGTGCTTCCGCGTGTGCTTCAAGGAATCGTTCCTAAGACTTGAGGTTGATCCATAACCTCGTTGTCTTGGCGATTGGTGTGTGATTCGATCCATCGCTCATGTGTGACCAGGATTTGTCTAGGGTATAGGCCGGGTTCTTTGAGAAGAATTTTTACCGGCTCCTATTCACTCCCCCCTCTCTAGTCACCATCCGATCCTTCAATTGGTATGAGAGCTTGGTGCTGGATTCGTGGTGACTTTGACAAGTCTTGAATCCTAAGATGGCGTACGTTGAGCGGGGCGGTCCGCTGCACTTTGATGGGAAGGGTTACCACAAGTGGGCGGCCCATATGATGATCTTTCTTCGTGGCAAGTTGTTGGATTTCATTGTGCTTGACAAGACCTATGCTATTCCGGCTGAGATCCACACTCTTATGGTGACCGATGCCGGTGCTAAGGCCAAGTATGAGGCAAATGCAAAAGCCGTTGATCACTTGGTCCGAAGCTTGTGTGATCCTGAGTTTGAGCGTGTTCTCCATTTGAATCTTGCTTGGCAAATTTGGGAGAAGTTGTTGGTTGCTCACGGTGGTGATAACCACGTGAAGGCTCGCCTCTTTGTTTCTTACCGGATGCAATATGAGAACTTTACTCAACTTCCCAGTGAGGACATTGATGCGATGTTTCAGAGGTTCACCGCCATCGTGAACAACATGAAGGCCAATGTTGAGGATTTCCCTTACACCGAGCATGATCAAGCTTTGAACCTCTTGCATATCTTGGACCAAAATGTTTGGGGTGCTAAGGTTGAGGCCATCAAGCAGTCCGGGCAATACTTGACTATTGAGTTGGATGATCTCTTTTCTAAGCTCAAGTCGGCTGAGGTTGACAGGAAGTTGCAATCCAAGCATGAGGGCTCTACTGATCATAGTCTTGCTCTTGTGGGCGGATCAAAGGGCAAAGCCAACACTAACCCTTCCTGTCGACAGTTTTCCTTGTCTTCTCTCATGTCCATTCCAGATGATGAGTTCGATGTGCTGAGCGAGGAGGAACGGCCTTGCTCTCAAGGAGGTTTGATCGACTACATGAGAACCGGAGGAATGCAAGGCGGAGCTCGGGGACATGCTACAAGTGTGGCAAGCGTGGACACTTCATCGCCGAGTGCCCGGAAGCGGAGGAGAACAAGTACAAGATGAGCGAGTACAAGGCGCACCCGAGGCGTGAAGACAAGTACTCCTCCAAGGGCAAGCACTACAGCAAGTCCAATAGCAAGGACAAGGACAAGCGGCGATCGAGCAAGGGCGGCCACAAGAAGGACAAGGAAAGAGCCATGGTGGCCGGTGCAAGCGACGTTGACACAAGCTCAAGCGACGCGCATTCAAGCTCAAGCAGTGAGGATGAAGACGTCGGGAGGCGCAAGGGCAAGAAGAATGCAAGCCGGAACCTCAGTGGGTTGAGCTGTGTTGCACTTGGAGGCTTTTGTGGCATGGCCCATAGCTCGAGCAGCAAGAAGAGCGAGAAGGAAGACACCGACTCCGACTCAAAAGATGAGGTAAACCGTGACCCTGACTCTTTGCTTGCTGAGATCACTAGGTTGAATGGCTTGATTGACAACCGTGATAGTGTGTTGAGAGATGCTGAGAAAATGAGGAGAGATCTTAGGGCTCAACTTGAGAATGACTCTTTGAAACTTACTCCTACCATTTCTGATGAGGTTGAATGTTCTGAATGTAATGCATGGTTGAATGAGATCAAGTTGCTTAATGAGAAGAATGCTTCCACTTTGGCTAAACTAGATGCTCTTAGGACTGAGTATGATGAGCTTAAGGCTAGAACCATTTTGCTTGGTGCTTGTAAATCATGTCCAACTATGCATGCTAAGCTTGTTGATGCTCGTTCTACCATTAGCACTTTGGAAGCTTCTTTGAAATCTCCTGTTGTCAATGCATGCACTAGCTGTGATGAAGTTACTTTGCGCAATCTTGAACTTACTTCCCGTTTGGATGTCATCTATGAGGAGAATGATTATTTGAGGAAGGTGTTGGGTTGGTTGTCTGGGCAGGAACCTCAATTGAAAATCATGATTGAGGAGTTCAAGAGAGCGGATGGTCGTGGTTTGGGTTTTGAGAAGTTGGGTGAGAAAGTGGGAGAAAACAGTGGGGAGAGTGTGTATAAGAAGTGTGTTGAGTCTAACCCCGAGTTTGAGGTGATCGGAGACATCCAAGTTCCACTTCCAAAAGCACCCAAGAGCTCTTTCACTCCAAAGCCCAACCACCTTTGCAACAAATTTGACACAACCCAAGATCCACCCAAATTCCCACCTAAAACAAATGACTTCCAGAAACCGGTGAAGTTTGTGAGTGAGAAGGGTATGAAACCTAGAGAGAAGCCAGAGTCAAAACCAAAACCCATCCCCTTCAGGTGTGAGTATTGTGGCAAGGAGAGGCATCTAGCAGAGTTTTGCTACAATAGGAAGAGGGATGAGAGGCTTGCTAGGGAGCAAGCAAACCAGGACAGGTATCGTCAGTCTCATGGTATTCCTGAGCCTAGAGTGCCGCTTCCACGGGGTGTGGGAAGTGTGAGGAGTGTTGGTAGAGTTGGAGCTCAGGGTGGTAGGTTTCCAAAGAGAGGTGGTGGTGAGAGGTTTGATAGGAGAGATGATGGTGTGCGTGCTGGTGAGAGGCTTGGTCGGGCTCGTGGTGGTTTTGCTGGACGTCCCCCTACTCATCCTCAATACGGGTTTAGGGGAGATGATCGCAGCTTTGGGTTCCAGAGGAACTACGGACCACGTTTTCCCCCTCGTGGTGCTCGTACTCCTTCCATGGGACATGGGAAGTTTGGTGGCAAGGGAATGATGTTTGATAACCCCTCTTTTGAGCAGATGGCTCGACACTGGTTCAACTTTCTTTGTGCTAACCCCAGTGTCGAGTCGTTGGCTCATTCTCGTTCGTGTTTCTGACTACAGGAAGGAGGATTGGAGAACATTTGGTTGATCGACTCCGGATGTTTCCGACACACGACCGGAGACAAGAAGTGGTTCTCCAGCCCCACCCCAGTGAAGGAAAAGATGTACATCACTTTTGGGGACAACGGACGAGGAAGGGTGATTTCTGAGGGTGTAGTGCATGTGAGTGACAAGGTAACGTTGAAGAGGGTTGCTCTTGTGAAGTCTTTGGGTTTCAATTTGCTTTCGATTTCTCAGTTGCTTGATGAGGGCTTTGAGGTGCGTTTCAAGTTTGGTGAGTCTCGTTTGCTGGATTCTCGAGGTGATCTTGTTTGTATGATCATCCCCGAGGGTCGATTTTCGTGGCTGATTTCTCTCGTTCTTTGGGTCCTCGCTCATTTGTTTGATGGCCGGTCCTTCTTCGATTTGTGGAAATGGCATAGGCGGTTGGGTCACTTGAGCTTTGATTTGGTTTCCCGCTTGAGTGGTCTTGACCTTGTCCGAGGATTGCCGAGGTTGAAGTTTGAGAAGGATTTGGTTTGTGCTCCGTGTAGGCATGGCAAGATGGTAGCCACTCCTCATCCACCCCTGACCGATGTCATGACCGAGCGTCCAACAGAGCTGTTGCATATGGACCTTGTTGGGCCAGCTCGAGTTCGCTCGGTGGGTGGGAAGTGGTATGACCTTGTTTTGGTGGACGATTACTCTCGTTATGCCTGGGTGTTTTTCTTGGAAGACAAGAGTGAGACATTTGATTTTGTTCGAGATCTGATCATGAGGGTGAAAAATGAGAGGCATGGGAATGCCATTCGAGCAATCCGTAGTGATAATGGCTCAGAGTTCAAGAACTCTCGTTTTGATGCCTTCTGTCGTGATCTAGGTCTTGAACATCAGTATTCGACCCCTTATGTGCCCCCTCAAAATGGAGTCGTGGAAAGGAAAAATCGGACTCTTTGTGAGATGGCTAGGACGATGCTCGATGAGCACAGGACTCCCAGGAGGTATTGGGCTGAGGCGGTCAATACGGCTTGTCATGTCTCTAACAGGATTTTATTGCGAGCTTTCAAGAGGAAGACCTGTTATGAGCTTATGCATGGTCGGGCACCCAAGGTGAGTCATTTCCGAGTCTTTGGCCGCAAGTGATTTATTCTTAAGAAGGGTAAGCTCGACAAGTTTGAGGCTAGATCTAGTGATGGGATTTTCTTTGGATATGCTAATCATTCTAGAGCCTATAGGGTGCTTAACCTTGAGACTAACAAAATCATGGAGACTTGCGAGGTAACCTTCGACGAGATAATGCCATGTACCTCTCTTGGCTTTGAATGTGCAGGTGATGAGGAGATGGCTGAGGACCTCTTCGAAGAGGAGAAGGATGAAGCTGGAGATGATGATGGAGAGAACCATGCGCCTGAAGCTGAGTGTGTACCCACTACTTCCCCTACGACCACTACGGAGGGTGGACCGTCTAATTCATGGACAACGACGGTGCGACAAGAGGACTAGGCGAGAGAAGCTGAAGTTGAGGGGTAGGTAGTCTCGAGGCGTGAGGCTCCCCGGCGGATCCAAGAAGTGCATCCCCTATCGAAGATCATTGGGGACATCGACGAACGTACTATGCGGTCAAGGTCTAGAAATTCCTCTCATTTCGCTCATGCTGCATTTGTTGCCTCTTTTGAGCCCAAGGACATTAGACACGCTTTATCTGATGCAAACGAGGTCAATTCTATGCATGAGGAGTTGGAAAACTTTGAGAGGAACTAGGTGTGGGAGTTAGTTGAACCACCTCCAAATTGCCATCCTATAGGAACCAAATGTGTTTGGAAGAACAAAGAGGGTGAGAATGGGATGGTTATGAGGAACAAGTCCAGACTTGTTGCTCAGGGATATAGTCTGAAGGAGGGGATCGACTATGAGGAGACCTTTGCTCCTGTGGCTCGTCTTGAGGCAATTCGAATCCTTCTAGCCTTTGCCGTGGCTAAAGGGTTCAAGTTGTTTCAAATGGATGTGAAGAGTGCTTTTCTGAATGGGGTCATAGAGGAGGAGGTGTATGTGAAGCAGCCACCAGGGTTCGAGAGTGAGAAGTATCCACACAGGGTGTACAGGTTGAATAGGGCTCTGTATGGGTTGAAACAGGCACCCCGGGCTTGGTATGGGAGATTGAGAGGTTTTCTGTTGAGCAGAGGGTTTGTGATGGGTACCGTGGATAGAACCTTGTTTCTCCTCAAGCATGGGAATGCCTTGTTGATTGTGCAGATATACGTGGATGATATTGTCTTTGGTGGCTCGTCAAACCTTGTTGCCAAGTTTGCAGATGAGATGAGCAGGGAATTCGAGATGAGCATGATGGGCGAGTTGCAGTACTTTCTCGGGTTGCGGATCAAGCAAGTGAAGGAAGGAACATTTGTACATCAGACCAAGTACACGAAAGACATGCTGAGGAAGTTCCAGATGCAAGATGTGAAGCCTATGTCGACACCCATGGGGAGTACGGCTACTTTGGATGCGGACGAGGACGGAGAACCAGTGGACCAGCGAGAGTACCAGAGCATGATCGGCTCCCTCCTCTACCTGACGGCGACGAGGCCAGACATACAGTTCAGTGTGTGTCTGTGCGCTCGTTTTCAGGCTTCGCCGAGGACATCACATCGACAGGTCATCAAGAGGATCTTCGTGTACCTACGATCCGCCCTCGGTCTTGGCCTTTGGTATTCTTCCTCCTCGATTCTTTCACTTCATGGTTTTTCTGATGCGGATTTTGCTGGTTGCCGAGTCGAGAGGAAGTTTACTTCTGGTTCTTGTCAGTTTCTTGGGTCCTCGTTGGTTTCGTGGTCTTCCTGCAAGCAGTCTAGTGTAGCTCAGTCTACCACCGAGGCGGAGTATGTTGCAGCCGCGAGTTGTTGTTCCCAGCTGTTGTGGATTTCATACACCTTGAGAGTCTTTGGTGAGGAGTGCACCTAGATCCCACTTCTTTGTGATAGCACCAGTGCCATAAGCGTAGCTAAAAACCCAGTGCTTCATTCCAGAACCAAACACATAGAAATGAGGTATCATTTCTTGAGAGACAATGTGGAGAAAGGGACCATTGTATTGAGTCATGTCTTTACCCAAGATCAGCTTGCAGACATCTTTACAAAGCCTCTCGACCAAGATACATTTGTGCGCTTGCGGGGGGGAACTTGGGGTTTGTTGCCCTTTCTAGTTGATTCTTGGGGGATTTATGTTTGTACCTTATGTATCATACCATGTTTCCTTTGATGTATATACATGCTTTGTTTGATGAATAAACCATGGTAGGATAGCCATCTTGTTATATATCATGTTGCATTTGTATCATATTGCATTTTAGGATGATGAGCTTCTTTAATATGCCTTATTTGAGTTTCTTTGGCTACTTGTGAGATATTGGTCATATGTGTGGAGAAATGGCTATGTGAGGCTATGCTCTTGGAATATTTGAGATATATGTGTTGTGAGATAGCCTTTTTGAATCAAATGCTAATCTTGACTAAATTTGATGAAATGTGCTCCACTCATGTGTAGTAGTGTATCCATGTCACGTTTTGGTCTAAATGTGCCTTTCATGCTTAGATTGTGCTTGGATGACTCTTTCTTGCATTTGGGCCAAAGGCCGATATCATTGTGAATGTTTAGCCTATGTTGCATTCATGGAGGAGCATAAGCTTCTTTTTGCCGCAAAGGCACTTCATGTACCATGAAATGAATTAATCTTGAAAATAAGTGTGTATGCTTGAAAAATGCTCCATCCATCATGTTTATGCTTAAAATGTCTTATCTTTCACACATGGGTGCAAAACATGTTGCATGATGTTAACCAGTGGAGAAGTCTCCCCGAAGTGGACACATGGCTCATGAGCTTTAACAGGACATGCTTTGCTTTATGGGTGTTTGCAATGATCTTTTGTTAAGAATTTGATATCCTTGTACGATCTCTGGATGATATGCGTGTTTTTGACTAGAATATGACATGGATAGGCCTTTACATTTGAAGTGAGCCATCTTTTGATAAAACTGCTCAAATCTGAAAATTTGCTTTGTCACATGCCTATATTTCCATATATTACTTGCGGCAATGCTTTGACTATGCTATGACCCATATGTGTGCTCTTTGTCTCATTTCTAGCATTTGACACTCGATTTGGTCTATTTGAGAAGCTCATGTAGATGTTTATATGCTTTGTTTTACATTCCTGCATTTTCACCTTGATTCATACATTGTCAACAAGGGGGAGAAGAGGTGAAAGAGGTGAGCTTAATGCAAATTCAGAAAAATGCATCTAAAATTTGGAAGTTTGCATCCACATGTTCAGAGGGAGATTGCATTTGTTCAGGGGGAGCTTTCTTGCTGTTTTCAGTGTGGAGTTTGTGTTGTGCTCGGCCTGTGACCTTTCTTTGCCTTTCTTTGGTTTTGGTCATGAGTTGAGCTTCTTTGTTTTTCTTTATTCTTACTTTCTTTCTCTAAATTTCATTTCGCGTTGTGTGTTGTCAATGCACTCATCAAGAGGAGATTGAGGACCAGGAGCGTCTCGGTGGTCGATGGATGACCGCTCCTCAGTGATGAGTGATTGACAACGGGTGTTGGACTGACTCTTGGCTCAGTGCGCAGGTGTAGGCTGCGGCCTAGTTCGTGTCGTTGCAGGTGAAGAACGGGCGCGAAAGGTCTTCAGCCTTGAGGGGCCTCCGGGAGATGGAGAGACAAGTAGGCTCAGTTCGAGGGACTCGGTGGACGACGGGACTAGGTGCGGGCCACATGGTGGCGAGACGAGCAAGACGAAGTCGTGGACGATCGAGCCGGTGCACGGTGGCGGTCGAGTCAGGAGGCTTGGCGGGAGGCCGGGCCGAGCACGTGGGGTTTGGTGGTTTTCCCACAAAACCATCGGAGGACGGTTTCTTGGTTTGGGCCTCAAAACCAAGTCCGAAGGCCCAACGCGATGGAGACGGGATCTGGGCGTGTCGGGAAGCTTCGAAGTGGAGGACACGCGGCAGGATCGCATGGCTTGCGTCGGGAGGACGCGGGGTGCGGTGAAGGCGTGGCCGTCCGATGGCAAGACCCACAAACATTACATAAATGCCCCTGCGTGGGTTGTATCACCGGTAGTTGAGTTAGGGGTAGTCGAGTCATTTCCCACACCGGCGGGACCCGATATATAAGCCATGAGTGTGTGTGGATGGCTTGCTCTGTCCGGGACTTAGGTTTTCATTTCTCCCCTCCATTTTCTCATTTTCCCGAGACATTTTGTAACATCCTTAGAATTGATATGAAATCAAATTGTGGAATTTCAAAAACTTGAATTTAAATTGAGTGCTCATGAAACAAATAAGAGTGTCTTCTTGTTTCTTTCCCCAATTCCTAGATTTAATTTTGGCACCAACAGTAATTTTAGGACTTATAATCTGCTAGTGTGAGAAGTTGGATCTTCCTTTGGATTTTATTTGGGTTTTGTTTGAGTGGATTCAAATTTGAAATTGAATTCAAATTTGAATCAAGTGAATAGCCTAAAGGAAAAAGAGAAGCATCACTATGCTAAACAGGCCGCCAGCCAACCAATCGGTCCACAACCGCTTTCGGCCCATTTGCCAGCCCAGCTAGCCACCCCGCGCCGCTGCCACCTACCGCACGCGCCCGGGTTGTCGGTGTTTTAGACCGGCAACCTACTACGGGGAGTACCCGAAGTAGATGAATGTGACTCGCCGAGATCGGTAACTCGAAGGAAGAGACACGTGGCACACAATTTAGACAGGTTCGGGCCGCGAGGTGCGTAATACCCTACGTCCTGTATGCTGCGTGGATCTGGATTGATAGGGCACGATTACAGGATGGTGCAATAGTGCGCCGTGGGTTGTATGAGATGAGATTGGATGAGGGGATCGGTCCCCGCCTCGCCTTATATAGTCGGGAGGCGGGGGTTACAAGTCGGAGTAGGAAGAGAGTACTAGTCGAGTACGTCTAGGAGTCCCTCGCACGGTGCGGAACATGTACGGCTTCCTAACCGAGTACTACTCCTGTGTAGTCCTTGTGCTCCACGCCTTCGGAGTGCCGTGTAGCGCAAGCCGGTAGTCCCGGGGGCCCACCGAGTAGTCGGTTACGGTACCCACCGAGGTAGTGGGCCCAGGGAGGTCCATACGACAAGCCCCCGAGTACTTTGTAGTCGAGAAGGATAGCTTCAAGTAGTCTTGACGGCCTTAACGAGTAGTCCTCAAGCGTCCCCGAGCGCTACAAGTCAAAATTCCTCAAGAGTAGTCGAAGCATCTCGAGGCTGGAATGTACTCCAGCTGATGTTTGAGCAACCTTGAAGTCTTCTCGAGTAGTCCCAAGCGTCCTTGAAATCTGCCTTCGAAGGTCTTCAAGAAATGCCTGTCTTGTCTTGAAGCCGGAGCCGTCATGGAGGTACGATCTGCAGAACCGTACTCCACATGGAGTAGCCCCCGAGCCTCGAGCCACGGGCTCTGGCTGAGGATCTATCCGAAGTCTTGGTAAGAAAATCCCGAAAAATCCGGAGAGAAAAAACCGAAGGACACGTGGCACGGAGCCCCCGAGCCTTGAGTCGAGTACTTCCTCTCGAATTGAAGGGTCTTCTTGGAGAATGTGTCCTGAGATGCTCTTGAGACTAGCCGCTTCCCAGGTCGTCGAGTAGAAGTAGCCGAGCCCCCGAGGTGAGGCGCGTCGACTAGTAGAATACGAAGAGTCACGCGCAGCCGCTGAGTCAGCCTCGCGTGGACTTATCCAGCCGCCCGTTACGGAGGCGTTTTGGCTTATAAATAAGATCCAAAACCTTTAGGGTTTTTCACCCAAGTGAGCCGCAGTCATTTCCACTTGAATCTTGAAGTAGATCCACTCCCAGCAGCCTGCTGCCGCCGCGATAGATCCGAGCGCATCACCACCCGAAGCCTTTAGGATAGCCCCCGAGCGGATGCGAGTGAAAACTCCTTGCACTTGGAGAATGAAGCCGTCACCGTCGAAGACGTCCAAGGCCGGCGGGAAGAAGAGGAGCCGTGCAGAGGCCGCCGCGGCCGCCACCGGAGCGGCGCCGCCCTCATCTCCACCGCGTGCTGATCCAAGCCGCGAGTGGAAAAAATTGAAGGTCAAGACGGAGGACTTGCTGACCCTGTTGAACAGCGGGTTCATCAGGGAGAAGGAGATCGACATGTGGAGATTCGCCGCAGGAGATCCTTATCCGATGGAGAAGGCCGAAGACGAGATCCCGATGTTCTCGCGCTTCGTGGAGCGCGGTCTTGCGCTCCCAGCAAGCGACTTCTTCAAGGGGCCGCTCGGGTACTATGGCATCGAGTACCTCAACCCGAACCCCAACGGCATCTTCCATACTCGTCTTCGTCCACTTCTCGCGAAGCCTTCCCGGGAATCAAGCCGCACGGGTGCTCTTCGGGAAGTTCTTCCGCGTGAAGCCGCGCCTAGCGCCTCCAACCCCGAGTAGTCGGAGGGGCGGGATCCACGCGAGAGAGGATGCCGCGGAGCAGACTCGGCGTACAAGCTCGTGGACTCCAACACCGACCGGAAGACGAGATGGTTCTACATCACGAACCACCATCTCGAGCTACCGAAGCCAAGCGGACGGCGGCACGAGCACCAAGATTGGTGGAACACGGAGCCCACCATGCAAGAGGGGATCCGGCTCCCCGAGTTGCTAGCGCGCATCAAGACTCTCAGAGATGCGGGACTGAGGGCCGAACACGTGGCCTTCAGTTTCATGAAGCGCGGATCCGGCCCGGCTGATGGCGCGGGATACAATGGGCTTCGAGTACACCGGCGACGATGACACGTCACGGATGCCGGGGGGCGAGCTCGACGACAACGACATTGTCGAAAGGTTGACGAGGATCTTCAAGGACATGCCACCGTACACGGCGTGTCCGGTCGAGGAGTACTCCGCCGCGCGCCCGCCCAACGAGGTGAGTAGTCGTACCCCCTCGTCGAGTAATAAGTACTCGTAGTGAAGTTTCTGACGCCGTGTGTCTTTGCGCAGGATGATGTGAAGCGGTTCGTCTCCGAGCCGCAGCCGCCACCGAGTGGGATCGAGATCCCGGCTGTGGGGAAGGTGAAGGAGCGCCGCGAAGTCGGAGAAGACGACGACACCGTCATCGTGGAGGATACCTCCGATGACGACGATGAAGACGAAGACACGCTGCAGGACCGTTTCCAGCTGCGGTCGAGGTTTAGCCGTCCGGGCTTGCCTCATGTGCCTCTTGTACAAGACCCTCCGGCTAGCCTGGAGGCTAGCCTTGCTGCGCCGCCGAGGAAGCCGCGCAACCCCGCCAAAAAGCGGGTGGCGAATAAGATGAAGGTCTCAGAGACCACGCCTCCGGAGGTAAGTTGTCTTGAGCAGAGTGGTCGAGTACCCGGTAGTCGAGTACATTGCTGACGAGTAGTCGCCCTTTGTGTGCAGGAGGTGCCGCCAACGGAGCCTGTCGAAGAAGGCGACGAAGGCGTGTGGGACCCGGTGGGGGAACCGGCTGGAAGCCGAAGTCCAGCCCCCACTGTCGAAGAACTTCTGGCGCAGCTGGAGCGCCAGCCCCCTGCTCCAGAGGAGAGCAGAGTACCCGCGGCCGCCGCCGTTGGAGAGATGGAAGCCGCGGGGACGCGAGGAGACGCGCGCGCCGGCCGCCGCCACCGTGGAGGAGGCGGTAGCCGAAGAGGCGGAGGAAGAGATGCCCGCCGAGGGTGGACTGGTTGATATCGCCAGCATCCTCAGTGCTCCGGCCGTGACTATCGTCCGGTCGAACTTGTAAGTACCACGTCTTCATGAGTAGTACTCGTTGTAGTAGTCAATTTGTCGACGACCCTCTCGTGGATACTTACGCGATAAAATCCACGGATCCGAGCCGGGACGGAGAAGAGCCCGTGACGGCGGAGCGAGGAGAGGCCGCGCCGCCCGTCGAGGAGCCCGCTCCTGAAGCCCAAGCCGCGACCGAGCCCCCGGCTACCGAAGCGCCGCTGCCAGAGGCGGTCGTAGTCGAAGGTGAGTACTCTTCTTGAAGCTCTAGAGCTCCAGAAGGAGTAGTCGTAGGCACTGATGCGCGTGTTCCTTGTTGACAGGCGCTGAAGGAGGTGACATCCCTGCAGGGGTGCCCATGCAGGAGTTGACACCGAAGCCCCGAGGCCGGCGGCGAGAGCCCCCGAGCCCGTGGGGGAAGTCGTCGAGAAGTCCGCCGAGGGGGAGGCGGCTACCACGTCACCAGGGGTTGCCCTGGAGGTGGCAATCCGATCCCCCGAGATCCAAGACGCGGAGCCTATCCGCTCGGCGCCGATGACGGAGGCTACGTCGAGTAGCCGTGGCGGGATTGAGGGCCGCGGCCGACGATCTCGTCGAGCCGCAACGGTGGCCCCGGCACACGGGAGGCGATCCGGCGAGCCGAGCAGTGGATGAAGGTACATAGACGGAGCCCCCCGAGTAGTCAATCCTTTGCGTTGAGTACTCTGCTTGACTTGAGCTTGTCTTGTGTAGGACGTCGCGGAGCGATCCCGCGAGAAGTCGAACATGCTGCAAGGTTACGGCGACACCGTGCTCCGAGCCGAGGCCCTGGAGGAGCAGCTCGTGAAGTCGCGGAAGCACGCGGCCGCCATGCAGTCGAAACTCGACGCCGCCTTCGCCAAGTACCACAACGACGTGATGGACTTGCAGGCGAAGGGCGATGAGTTGGTGCGGAAGAACAAAGGCCTCCGCAACAAGAATAAAGGTATGTCCTTTGACTTGTCGGGTACTTGTTGGAAGTCGTCAAGCCTCTGACCCGTTGTTGTGTTTCCGTGTTGCAGAACTCGAAGGCCAGGTGGAGCAGCTGAAAGCCTCGGAGGTCAGCATGAAGAACCTTTTTTACCGGGAGCAAGAAGCCCGCCAGGTACTTGAGCTCGACTACAAGGAGCTCGCCTTTGAGTGCGAGAAGCATATGGAGTTGCGGATTGCCTCTGACCGAGATCTCGTCAACTGCTACAAGTCTTTGCAGAAGTTGAACGAAGATTGCGAGGCGCTCCGGGCCCAGCTGAAGGACCTTGAAGAGGCTGCTCTCCCGATCGTGAGGTTCCTGGTGCCGCACCCGGGCGGCCCCAAGATCGCTCCTCTGGCGGATCGACTTCGTGAAGCGCCAAGCCGGCTGGCCGCCTACGTCAAGCACATGGCCAAGTCGATCCCGAAGCAAGTGCTGGCCTTCATGAAGTCGTACTTCCCGAAGGCTCCAGTGGAGGTGGTCGCCGGCGGGGGTAGCCGCCAAGCGCTCGGATGAGCAAGACGCGTAGCCGCCGGGAGCGAGATGGCTCCCATCGCGGAGCAGGTAGCCGAGAAGTTGAACCTCCAGTAGTCCTGCATAGGTAGCTAGTAGCCATAGTTGTACAGGAAACAGTTGTAATGAACTTATTCGTGTATCAATGAAATGAGATTTTCCAGCAATGAGTACTCGTAACCGCGATCTTAGAGTGCGGAGCGCCCATCGTGGAGTAGGTGCGAGTAGTAGTACTCGGCTTTAGTAGTCCCGTCGTAGGGAGTAGACAGTAAACAAGTTGATGAACAATCAAACTTTATTACTGAAGAAGTACACCTGGGTGGCCAGGGCCGTAGTTACAAGTAGTCGCCTGGACCCGGAGGCCGCTTACAGCTAAGTAGCGCTGGAGCGGGTAGCCGCTTGCAGCGAGTGATCCGTAGGTAGCCGTGTAGGCTGGATCGCAGATCCGTAGGTAGCCGCGCAGGCTGGATCTTGGAGTGTGGTCTCTTTGGTAGACCGCTGCTAGAGTCCTTGACGCTCGTCGCAGCCCAGGGTCCGTAGGTAGCCGCACGGGCTGGACCTGGAGGAGAGGAGTCCGGAGACTTGAAGCCAGGACCCGGAGGGTCGCTTGCGGCAAGGGGTGTTGATGTAGTCGTGTAGACTTGAACCCCGGAGTAGTCGTGTAGACTAGGCGTAGAATCGACAGAGTTGGTCGACGTTCCACGAGTTGTTGACGTCTTCGCCTTCAATTGTTTGGAGGCGGTAGGAGCCCGGCCCGGTCACCTTAGCCACGGTGAAGGGGCCTTCCCAGGGGGAGCTGAGCTTGTGGAGTCCTTCCGTGTTCTGGATACGGCGGAGGACAAGATCTCCAACGTTGAAGGAGCGTTCCTTGACGTTGCGATCATGGTAGCGTCGGATACCCTCCGGGTACCTTGCCGATTGGACGAGGGCGGCGCGGCCGAGCTTCTTCGGGCTGTCGATATCAACTCGTCCGTTGTCTTCCGAGACGCCTTCGTCGTAGTGCTCCACCGCCGGCGAGTTCCATATGACGTCGGCGGGGAGGATGGCTTCGGAGCCGTAGACCGAGAAGTAGGGGGATTGCCCCGTTGGCTTGGATGGTTGAGTCCGCGGCCCCCCAGTGCGTTGGGTAGTTCCTTGATCCACTTGCCCCCTTTTGAGTTAGCAGCGTCGTGTAGCCGCTTCTTGAGGGCGTCGAGCACCATCCCATTGGCGCGCTCGACTTGTCCGTTGGCCCGCGGATGGGCGACTGAGATGTATCTGACGTCGATTCCGCTGTTCTCGCAGTACTCCCAGAACTGGTGGTTGTTGAAGTTGGACCCCAGGTCTGTGATGATGCGGTGGGGTAGCCCATAGCGGTGTACGAGTTCATCCGAGAAGTCGAGTACTCGTCGCCCTTGGGGCATGTGACCGGCTTGACCTCGATCCACTTGGTGAACTTGTCGATAGCCACGGAGAACCCCGTTGAATCCTCCTGGCACAGTTGGCAGTGGCCCAATCATGTCGAGCCCCCAGCAGGCGAAGGGCCAGGTTGGCGGTATGTTGACTAGCTTGTAGGTTGGGACGTGTTGCTGCTTGGCAAAGAACTGACATCCTTGGCACCTTCTGACGAGTTCTTCGGCATCGCCCAGGGCTGTGGGCCAGTAGAAAGCTCGCCGGAAGGCCTTGCTGACTAGCGTGCGTGAAGACGCGTGGTTGCCGCAGATGCCCTTGTGGATCTCCTCCAAGATGTCCTTGCCTTCTTCGCGAGGGACGCACTTCATGAGTACTCCGAGAAGACGCACCCCCGCTTGTAGAGCTTGTCTCCCGACGAGGACGTAAGACTTGGCGCGGCGGACGAGTTGTTCGGCTGCGTTCTTGTCGAAGGGGACCTTCGCTCGCCGAGGTAGTCGATGAAGGGTTGCCTCCGGGTCCACGTCGATCATCATGACCTCCTCGCCCGGTGGTGGGTTGGCCGGGTACGGTGGTCGGTGGCGTCGGCTCCGGGATGGATGGCGCGTGAAGCTCATGGACGAAGACGCCCGCAGGTACTTGGGCGCGGGTAGATCCGAGCTTCGAGAGGACGTCCGCTGCAACGTTGTTGTCGCGGACGATGTGATGGAACTCGAGACCATAGAATTTGTTCTCGAGCTTGCGGACTTCTAGGCAGTAGGCGTCCATGTTCTCCTTGTTGCGGTCCCAGGATTTGTTGACTTGGTTGATGACCACTGCGGAGTCGCCGTAGCCTAGTAGCCGCTTAATGCCCAATGAAGCCGCGAGACGGAGCCCGTGTAGAAGAGCTTCGTACTCGGCTTCGTTGTTTGAGACCTTCCAGAAGATCTGCGAGAGATCAGGAGTACCCCTGCGCCTGCGCCCTCGAGGTTGAGTGAGCCATCAAAGTACATCACCCAATGCTCTGGTCGCACGGTGGGAGTAGGTAGCTGGTTCTCCGCCACTCTGCCATGAAGTCGACTAGTGCTTGCGACTTGATGGCTGTGCGTGGCTTGAAGTCGATGGTGAGGGCGCCGAGCTCGACGGCCCACTTGGAGATTCTTCGGTGGCGTCTTGGTTCCTCGGGATGTCGCCGAGCGGGTAGTCGGTGACGACGGGAGAGCGAGTACTCCCCGGAAGTAGTGTCGTAGCTTCGGCGAGGTGATGAGTAGAGCGTACGAGAGCTTCGCACGGGCCGGTAGCGAGCCTTGGACTCGATAGAACCTCGCCGACGAAGTAGACTGGGCGCTGGACCGAATAGGCGTGGCCGTCTTCCCCGCCGCTCGACAACGATGGCAAGATCGACCACGTGAGTAGTCGCGGCTAGGTAGAGCGAGCGGCGCCGCCCTTGTGAGGAGCCGTGAGGATTGGCGGCTTTGAAAGGAAGTCCTTGAGCTGGGCAAGGGCTTGATCCGCCTCTCGGAGTCCACACGAACTTCTCGTGATGCTTGAGTAGTTTGAAGAAGGGGAGGCCCCGTTCTCCTAGCCTCGAGATGAATCGTCAGTGCCGCCATGCACCCCGTCGGCCTTCGGACGTCCTTGATGCTCGTGGGAGCTTTCATGCCGGTGATGGCGGAGATCTTCTCGGGGTTGGCTTCAATGCCACGTTGGGCGATGATGAAGCCGAGTAGCTTGCTCCGAAGGGACGCCGAAGACGCACTTGTTCGGGTTGAGCTTCCAGCGGTACTCGCGTAGCGATGCGAAGGTCTCTTCAAGGTCGTCGATGAGGGTACTGGAGTCCCTGGTTTTGACAACCACGTCATCCACGTAGGCCTCGACGTTCTTGTTGAGTTGCCGTTTGAAGCAGGCCTGGATGGCCCGTTGATAGGTAGCGCCGGCGTTCTTCAACCCGAATGACATGGTCGTGTAGCAGTACGCGCCAAACGGGGTGATGAACGCGGTCTTCTCCCCGGTCTTCCTCCTTGATTGCGATCCGGTGGTACCGGAGTAGCGTCGAGGAAGCGAGAGCGAGGTCGCGCCAGCCCGCCGTGGAGTCGATGACTTGATCAATCCGCGGCAACCCGAAGGGGTCCTTGGGGCGGTGCTTGTTGAGGTCGGTGTAGTCGACGCACATCCTCCACTCGTTCGAGTTCTTTTTGCGGACGAGGACGGGGTTGGCAAGCCACTCGGGATGGAAGACTTCTCTCGATGAAGCCGCACTGCGAGTAGCTTGGCGAGCTCCTTCTTGATGGCGTCCCGTCTGTCGTCGGCAAAACGTCGGAGGTGTTGTCGTTTGGGGGTGGCCTTTGGGTCGACGTTGAGGCAGTGCTCAATCAGCTCCCTGGGCACTCCTGGCATGTCCGCTGGCTTCCACGCGAAGATGTCACGGTTAGCCCGGAGGAAGCTGATGAGCGCGTCTTCCTATTTGGGGTCGAGGCCGGCCCCGATGGTGGTGGTCGTGCTGGGGTCGCCTGTTTCAAGGTCGACCATCCTAACGAGTACCTCCTTAGGTGGCTGAGGCTTGTTGGTGCTGTCAGACTTCTCTGGGATGTCGAGTTCGCTCGTGGCGAGCTTCTTCGACGCGGCGTAAACCTCCATCATTGCATTGGGTACTTGGTTCGTGGATGCGATCACCACGGCCTCTGTATCGCAGTCGTGGGAGATTTTCAAGTCCCCTTGGAGGGAGAGTACACCGGCTGGGCTTGGCATCTTGAGTACCAAGTAGGTGTAGTGGGGCACCGCCATGAACTTGGCGATGGCCGGTCTGCCGAGGATGGTGTGGTAGGAAGTCTCGAAATCCGCGACCTCGAACTTGATGTACTCGGTGCGGTAGTTATCCCGAGACGTTCCGAAGGTAACTGGCAGTACCACTGAACCCAGTGGGATAGCCGCGTTGCCTGGGACGATGCCGTAGAAGGGTACGCTGCCCTTGGTGAGCATGGGGGTGATGTCGAGGTTCATCTTCTTCAAGGTTTTGGTGAAGAGGATGTTGAGCCCGCTTCCACCGTCGATGAGCACCTTGTTGAGCTTGGAACCCGCCACTGTTGGCTTCAGGACGAGGGGGAACCGTCCTGGTTCGGAGAAGTTGGTCCATTGGTCCGCGCGGGAGAAGGTGATGGGTACCTCCGACCACCTGAGAGGGGTCGGGACCGCTGGTTCAATGGACATCACTTCACGACGGGTAGCCTTCTCGCTCCCGCCCGCCGGCGCTCCGCCGAAGAGGACGTTGACGGTCTTCTCGGGTTCTTGGAAGTCGTTGTCGTCGCCGTCCTTCTTCTTGCCCTTTTGGTCGTGAGGGTGCGGTGGCTCCGGCGTATCCTTGAGTGCATGCCTGAGTTGGTAGCACTGCTCGGTAGTGTGGTTGCCGTTTGGATGCCACGGGCACTTCTCCTTCAGCAGGTCCTTGAACCCGCCGGAATTCTTCTTCGAGTTCCCTTTCTGAGGGCGCTGGATAGCCGCGACAGTGTTGTCTGGCTTGCGCTTGCGGTTGGAACCCGAGTAGTAGTAGTAGTAGTAGTTGTTGTTGTTGTTGTTGCGGCCGCCTTGGTTTGCATTGCTGCCGCTGCCACCGCCCTGGTTCTGCTTGGACTTGTCGCGGATGGCGTCGTACTTGGCGTTGGCCTTGTCCTCTTCATCCGCCCAGGACGTGATCATGTCCTTGAGGTGGGGAATGGACCTGGGGTGGCGACGACCGAAGTCCTCGAAGGTGCGGCGATGGTAGAGGCCGTCCTGGAAGAGGTCGATGACCTCCTTGTCGGTGACGTCCACGACGGTAGCGCGCTTGTCGAAAAAGCGGCGCATGTACTTGCGGAGGGTCTCGCCTTGTTCCTGCCTGATCATGGCAAGGTCCATGCGGGTACCCGAACGGCCCATGGCGCCCGCGAAGTTGCTTGTGAACTGCTCCTTCACCGGTCCCACTTGTCGATCGAGTGCTTGTCCGGGCGACTCGAGCCATGTGAGTGGAGCTTGGTCCAGACAGAAGGGGAAGTAGAGGCACTTGGTGTCGCTGTTGTCGCCAGCGTTCTCGATGGAGAGGCCGTAGCATCGGAGCCACTGGATGGGATCCTGCTTCGCGTCGTACTTGGTGATCCCCAAAGGCTTGAACTTGTCGGGGAGGAGCAGGTTGCGAAGCCGGGGTGAGAAGGCGGGGAAGCCGTCGCCTTCATGCTGACCTCCGAGGCTTTCAGCTGCTCCACCTGGCCTTCGAGTTCTGCAACACGGAAACACAACAACGGGTCAGAGGCTTGACGACTTCCAACAAGTACCCGACAAGTCAAAGGACATACCTTTATTCTTGTTGCGGAGGCCTTTGTTCTTCCGCACCAACTCATCGCCCTTCGCCTGCAAGTCCATCACGTCGTTGTGGTACTTGGCGAAGGCGGCGTCGAGTTTCGACTGCATGGCGGCCGCGTGCTTCCGCGACTTCACGAGCTGCTCCTCCAGGGCCTCGGCTCGGAGCACGGTGTCGCCATAACCTTGCAGCATGTTCGACTTCTCGTGGGATCGCTCCGCGACGTCCTACACAAGACAAGCTCAAGTCAAGCAGAGTACTCAACGCAAAGGATTGACTACTCGGGAGGCTCCGGCTACGTACCTTCATACACTGCTCGGCTCGCCGGATCGCCTCCAGGTGCTAGGCCACCGTTGCCGGCTCGACGAGATCGTCGGCCAGCAGCTCAATCCCGCCACGGCTACTCGACGTAGCCTCCGTCATCGGCGCCGAGCGGATAGGCTCCGCGTCTTGGATCTCGGGGGATCGGATTGCCACCTCCAGGGCAACCCCTGGCGACGTGGTAGCCGCCTCCCCCTCGGCGGACTTCTCGACGACTTCCCCCACGGGCTCGGGGGCTCCTGCCGCAGCCTCCGGGGCTTCTCGTGTCAACTCCTGCATGGGCACCCCCGTGCAGGGATGTCACCTCCTTCAGCGCCTGTCAACAAGGAACACGCGCATCAGTGCCTACGACTACTCCTTCTGGAGTTCTAGAGCTTCAAGAAGAGTACTCACCTTCGACTACGACCGCCTCGGCGGCCGGCGCTTCGCAGTGGCGCGGGGGGCTCGGTCGCGGCTTGGGCTTCGAGAGCGGGCTCCTCGACGGGCGGCGCGGCCTCTCCCCGCCCTCCGCCGGCCGCGGGCTCTTCCCCGTCCCGGCTCGGATCCGTGGATTTTCTGCGAAGTATCCACGAGAGGGTCGTCGACAAATCGACTACTACAACGAGTACTACTCATGAAGACGTGGTACTTACAAGTTCGACCGGACGATAGTCACGGCCGAGCACCGAGGATGCCGGCGATATCAACCGATCCACCCTCGGCGGGCGTCTCTTCCTCCGCCTCTTCGCCACCGCCTCCTCCACGGTGGCGGCGACCGGCGCGAGACGTCTCCGCGTCCCTGCGGCTTCCATCTCTCCAACGGCGGCGGCCGCGGGTACTCGCTCTCCTGCGGAGCGAGGGGGGCGCTCCAGCTGCGCCAGAAGTTCTTCGACAGTGGGGGCTGGACTTCGGCTTCCAGCCGGTTCCCCCACCGGGTCCCACACGCCTTCGTCGCCTTCTTCGACAAGCTCAGTGGAGTCATCCTCGGACTCGGGCTCCTCAGGGTTCGACCCGAAGCCGCCCCGCGTCAGCCAGGCCCCGCGGTGACGCGAGCACGTCATCCCCTACCTTTCGCCTTTGGCTGACGCCCAAAGGCAAAGGCAGGGGGGAGCGCTGGCCGCGAGGCTCACCGCCGCGGCGTGCCGCGCGCTCCGGCGCATCCAGGCCGTCCGCGTGTCCCAAGCCGCGCCGCCCTATTTAAAAGCCGCCGCCGAGCCCGGGAGGGAGCCCCAAACCCTAGCCGCACCAGGGGAACCGCCCCTGACCGCCCACACCGTCCGCCAGAGGAGAAGGGGGTGAAGGAGGAGAAGGAGGGGGGAGAGGAGCCGCCCGCGGGAGAGCCGCACGCCGCGAAGACCGGAGCCGCCCGTGGGAGGAGCCGGACCCGCCGTGAACGCCTACTTCCACTACTTCCCCTTCCTCCTCGACGTCGCGCCGCCGCCCTCGTCTTCTTCCTCGCCGGCAAGCCGCGCCGCCTCACTTCACCGCTGCGCTCCACTTCGGCCAGTGGCCACCGAGGTGAGGACACCCGTTTCTCCCCACTTGTGGACGCCACGGCCATCGAGCTGAGGCGGAACGCCCGCCGCTCCACACCACCGCTGGTGATGCCGGCCATCGAGCCAGGCTGGGACGCATTTTCTTGCAGGTGCCGCCGCCTTCACCAACGCGCGCGCATCGTCTGCCTAGCCTAGCCCCTCTAGCCGTAGGAAGCCGCCCCGTCTTGGTCGCCGTCGCACCGTGCCGGCGCGTTCGCGTTCTCTCGCGCGCCGTGCGGGCCGCGACACCCTCGCGCGAGCGTGCACCCCCGCACGCGCACACCGTAACCCCCGGAGGCGAGGCCGGCCTTCGGCCCTTCTCTTGCGCCGACCCTCCACTCGCCCACCTCACCGCCCGCGCCGCCATGGCCTCGCCGTGGCGGGTTGCCTAGCGCACGCGGACGCAGAGGAGGGAGCGCCGCCCTCTTGACCGGCGAGAGCGCGCGTTTCGCCACCAACCGCCGTTTCCACGCACGTACGAGCCACCGCGGCCGGCGGGTCCGCCGCCGGCCATGGCGCCGGCCTGCGCCGCCGCGCCGTCCGTGTCCACCCCGTGCCGGCCAAGCCCGTGCCGATCACCCCTCCACGCACGCGCACCCCGCCGCTCGCCTTCACGTGCACGTCACGCGCGCCCCTCGGCCGGAGAGAGGTACCCGCGCCAGCACCACCGCCGCGCCGTCGCCGCCGTGCCCGCGCCGCGCCGACCACGCCGCGAATGCCGTCGCCCTCTGGTGCGTGACCCTTCGAGCCAGCAACCGTAGGGGAGCCCGCGGGGCTACCGTGAGGAGTCCAGACGCCAGGCGCTGTGGGATCTCGCCGCCGGCAAGGCCGTGTCCCGCCGCCGTCATCCTCAGGCGCATTCCATCGAACACCTTGAGCTGTCCTCGAAACCGCAGGGGACCTTTGTACACAGGGGACTACACGAGGGAGTGACCGCAACCGATCTGCTCGGATCCTGTGCGGCCCGCCACTCACATCCAGGCCACACACGTACCCGCTTTGAACCCGACCGCACCAGCCGCCTTGGGATCCCGTGCGGCTGGCCAGTAGCGGGCCAGCCACCGCGCGGACCGCAGGGATCCCGCCCGCACCCGCGATCCGGGGATCCCGTGCGGCTGGCCCTGTTTAGGGGGGAATTCGAATTATTTTAATTCCAGAAAATGATTATTTCCTTTGAAAAATCCTAGAAAATCCATTTTAACTCCAAAAATTGTAAAACCTTTTCCAGAAAATTTCTAAAATCTTAAACTCCGGGTTGGGTTGGTGTTTGCTCTCTTTTGGCTCTTAAATGCTCTTATTTGGATTTAAATTGCAATAGGACCGCTATTTATTTTCTCTTTCACGCTATTATGAGCAGCTGGAGCCGGGGAGCTGATCCCGGAGTACGACTACGCCGACGACTTCACCGCGGAGGACTACCCGACCCCAGGTTCACGCCCGACTGATTCTGAAATACCTATTAGGCATTGCTAAGTAGAATTGCTAGCGCTTTACTTTATATATGCATGATGATGAACCTTGCACTGCCTCTTTGTTTACCCTGTCCTTGATTGCCCTACTACTACTGTACTTATATGTTTATGAGAGCGTGTATATACGCCGAGCTTCGCGATGCATGTGTTGGGATGGGAATAGTGGTTCTTGGCGTGAGTGGGGTAAAAAAACGGCAGGAGAAGGCGTTTTGGGTACTTTGACGGGGGTGAGCTCGAAACAACCGATCTGGGATCGAGGATAGGGGTGCACTCCTCAGTGTATCCCTCCTGTTATGGTTTTCGGAGCCTAGGTGTTGGGGTTTTACTTGCGCTTGGAGGATATGAGCTCGCCTCGGTCTGAAACCGAGTGGATCAACTTGTCTATAGGACATCGTACACACCACCCCGCTGAGAGTGGGGATAGGGCCGAGTTGAGCTCAGCAAGTACGGAACCATACCTGCCTAGGAAGGATATAGGGTATCTGTGGAGGAGTGGTG
Source organism: Cenchrus americanus (assembly GCA_947561735.1). Lineage (NCBI taxonomy): Eukaryota > Viridiplantae > Streptophyta > Magnoliopsida > Poales > Poaceae > Cenchrus > Cenchrus americanus. Next base: position 20,412,465 of record OX387241.1, on the reverse strand, counting down.
GAGGTGAGACCACCCTCTCAGAGCGTCTCCCGTGTGGCCACACGGGAGCATTTCACAGTTCCGGTGCTGTTCTCGCTGCGGAGGGGACCGCTTTGAGGGCCGGATGCAGGGTGGGACCGTAACTACTGAGAGTTCGCCGGTAGGATGGGCTCGGTAGGCCGTACACCGGCCGGGTACCATTCCGGGTTGGGTACAGGTGTACACGCTCTGCAGAGTTGTTCGATCTATAGCTATAGCCGCGTCCTCGGTCATGGACACTGCCTAGACGACAGATTTGTTCCTCATGTTTTGGGATTTCTACCTTCCCCCTATAGGAGAGTGTGTGGTGAGCCGTGGTTGCAGCCGGCTAGAGGAGAGAGGCTCCATCTACCTCGTCGATCCGGTTGTAACCATTGAGGTGCAAGGAGAGGAAGTTCTCGCATCGACCCTAGACAGGAGTAGAAGGTGGAGACGGGTCTCCTGGGTGACCAGGTGATTCCGAGCTGTGTTGAGAGACTTGGGATTTGGGGATATTGATGGATATACCTTGTTTATACTCTGCTGCTGCTGCTCAGGAAACCAAAGCCGCTTCCTTGTCTACTTTCTTTTCCCTTTAGATGTTAGGCCACTTAAAGCTGCATACAGTTAGTGACGTGGACCTATCCCACTCCTTGGGGATAGACTTTGGGTGTGCAGGGTACGAGTCCGAGTTTGACTGCAACGCCGACGGATGGTACGACTGAGGTATACGTCGCTTCGCTCGAGTTTGCCTGTGGCGGGAAGAATAAAGATGGAGACCCTTCTGAGAAGATAGCTACCGTTGCATAGAATTTTCACTCTGATTCAGCCAAGAGGCTTGTATTGATGTACTCCATAATGGACTTGTAATAAATTCGTGTACTATTCTCTTTATGTGATGCGATGTATGACTTTGTGTATTTATCTGTGAGATGTTCTGTACGCGATAGCCACTGATCCAGGGACTATCGCGAAGGTACAGGGATTCGGATTTTCTATGAAAATCCGGGGTTTTACAGGTGGTATCAGAGCCATGCTTGACCGTAGCACGTATCCCTAGGAAAGGTCGATAGAGATAGGACTCTATACGCTCTACCTTTGTAGTTATACCCTTGAGCTATGTTATAAAACTCGTTCCCTCTTTGAAAACTTCTTACTCACCTGCGCTGACAGAAAAATTTCTTGCGTTTCACAGGAGATGGAGCACCAGGTCGCTGAGATCACCCCCGAGACGTGCGGGGCGATGCCGCCACCGGATGGATAGGGCCCTTCTCGGGCTTGGAGTCCCTCCGACCTACGTCACATACCGCGCCGAGTACGTACCCGCCGTGACGGGCGTATGGTGCTCGCACGGTTGCCGTGCTCCCTCACCCGAGTCTCCGGGGTTCAAGGGAGAGGTCCGCGCGCCGCTGCACTCACCGTCGCGACCGCGTTGGACGTCGCCTGCCGCCAGGCACTGGGCTGCCTTCTCGCGTAGTACCGCGCCTCCTTCGAGTCCGGGACTCTTCGGCTGCTACCCCGAGACTACTGGCGCCTCGCACCGCTCGTGGACGGAGTTCCTTCGTACGAGGGGATCCAGGACGACGTCGACGCTGCTCCCTTCCGCGAGTCCGACGAGACCCTGGTGGAGACCGCCAGCTACTTGGTCGACCTCGACAAGTACGCACGCCGACTGGAGGACGAGTCATGTACCCTCTACGGCCAGGTCAGGGACGCCACCATCGACGCCCTCCAGTACCAGCCCCGCTGTGCCGAGCTGGAGAGAGAGAACAACGCCCTATGCCACTGTGTTCGCCAGCTCGAGCTGAGCCTCGACCGCGCGACAACTGTCCTGTTGCAGTCCGAGAGGGAGAGGGTGGATACTCGGGAGGAGATGCTGCACGCCAAGGAGGACCTCCGCAGGCTGACAACGGGTCAGAACAGGCTGAAGGACAAGCTCGAGCGCAAGGACGACCTGCTCACGGTACTCGCTCACCTGCTCGGATGTGAGCGGCTCAAGGTGGAGAAGCTGGAGAAGAGCCGGGCGGACAACATCGCCAACATCGCGTGGCTCACACGCACGGCCGTCTACCTGAGAGACAAGGCCGAGAGACTGAGGAGGAATTGGGAGGACGGCGACTCACTTCACGTGGATGAGCTCTTCGAGCTCAACGGAGAGCTACCCCTCGAGTCTCAGCGTGAGATCCACACCGAGACCTTCGAGCTGCACCAGTCACGCCTCAAGCTTCACCTGTGCTTGATGGCCCATCTGCCGACCCCCGTCGAGACCGAGGAGGTTCGAGAGGCTCATGCCTTGGTGTCCCGGATCTTTCCTCCGGACTACCCCACTGAGGACCGCTACCCCGTCTCGTACCAGAGGGCGCGCACTGAGTAGAGAGCTGAGCGAGGGGCATGACCTAGAGTAGTGCAATGTGCTAGTAGTTTCCATGAGTTGTTCCATGCAGCCGCGAGCATGTTCTGGTGCATGAAGAGAGTCATGCCACACCATGTAGACACTACCCCTTTTGAGATTGTACCGATGTATTAGATCATTGACTTGTTGCTGCTACCCCCAAGGTCTGAGTCAGCCTCAGGGGAGCAAGTGTATTACTCATGTTTGATGTGTGCTTGGATCTTAATGGTGTTATTCGCGTCTTAATGCTTTTTCTCCTTGAATGTAGGTTATAATTAGAATTATTTTCATGTTTGCTCTAGACTCAAGTGTGTGTTGGTGAGTGACGTATGTAAACTTCCCTCTTTTCTTATGGTTACAGAAGGATGTCGATCCGCCGATCCAACCGGCTGATAGCTCGCCTCGAGGAGGCAGCTGCTGAGGAAGAAGCCCAGCAGGGGCGTGGATGCGGACGTGGCCGTGGACGCCCACCCCTGCGTGGAGGAGCTTTGGGAGCTAGGGCCCGAGGTGACGGAGCACCGCCACCACCGCCCGAGAACCCTGAGGCCGAGGTTGAGCAAGGAGCGGCCGAGCGAGGCCAGCCTGAGCCGGACCAGCCACCACCACCCCCACCTAACTTGGTGGAGGTGATGGCGCTCCAGACTCACGAGGAAGATCGAGAGGTTCATCCACCTGAAGGCCCCCACCTTCAGCTACTCGGATGACCCGCTCGAGGCCGACGACTGGCTGAGGGTGATCGAGACCAAACTCGACCTCACCGTCTGCTCTGACGAGGAGTGCGTCGCTATCACCGCGCACCAGCTGGAGGGTCCTGCCAAGGCATGGTGGGACAACTACACTGCCACCCACCTGAACCCAGCTTTCATCACCTCGGGCCGGGAGTTCTGCGAGGCATTCCGCGAGCAGTACCTTCCCGATGAGCTGCTGGTCCAGAAGGCGCAGGAGTTCCGTACCATGACTCAGGGTGCGATGAGAGTCAAGGAGTACGAGCGTCACTTCATGAAGATGATGCGGTACGCCCCCGACAACACCAACACCGACCAGAAGAAGCAGTTCTGGTCCTGCGAGGCCTTCACCACGGCCTTCGCCAGGCGCTGAAGGCAAGTGAGCACAAGTCCCTTCGCCATCTCGTCAACCGCGCCATCGCGGTCGAGGATGAGAGGAGGGGCCACGAGGAACGCATGAGGGGCAAGAAGAGGATGGGGGATTGGGACCAGCCTGACCGATCCTTCCAGAAGCCGAGGAGCGGACGGAGCAACATGCCGAGGGGGGGGAGCTACCGCCCGGGGCACAACCAGCCCGGCGTGGCTTCGGGAGGAGGTGGACGTAGCTCGTTCCCCCGGAGGGAGGAACCCCGCTATCCCCGCAAACCGGGAGGCTACACTCGTGCTCCACCGAGCACCGCGAGACCCGCTGCAGGAGGCTTCACCGTCACCTACTTCGCGTGTGGCAAGCCAGGCCACAAGTCCTTCGAGTGCCCTGACAAGAAGACCGCTGCCACCCCCGCGAGGGCACCTGCTCCAGGAGGCCGACCTCCTCAGGCCGCGCCACCGCCAGCTGCCGGCCGTGGGAGGCTGAACCACCTTACTGAGGAGGAGGCTGCCGACGCCCCCAATGTCGTGATCGGTAAGTTTTTGGTTTGTGGTACTTCTGCTCTGGTTCTCTTCGACACCGGTGCGACCGGGTCGTATATTACCTCTCGGTTCGTGAATAAACTTTCCCTCCCTACAACCACCCGGTCGATACCCATTATCACGAGCTCTCCGCTCGGGGATATCCAATGCACCCTGCTGTGCAAAGGAGTGGAAGTGGTCATCCAAGACCACACATTCTATGGGGATCTGACCGTGCTGCCTTCCCATGGTATCGACGTGATACTGGGAATAGATTGGATCACCGCCCACAAAGGTGTCATCTCCACTTCGCCGAGACTTGTGACTCTAGTGCACCCTGACGGGACGAGAATTACCTTCGAGCCGATGAAGTCTCGAGACATACCTAGACCGGTGTACGACCTTCACACGAAGGCCATATCGAATGTGCCGTAGTCCGTGAGTATGAGGATGTGTTCCCGCAGGAACCGCCCCGGTTGCCTCCCCTGATCGTGATGTGGAGTTTGTGATTAACTTGGTGCCGGGAACGGCGCCGATAGCCCAGAGTCCGTACCGTATGGCAGAGGTTGAGCTGAAACTGTTGAAGGCAGAGCTAGACTCACTACTCGAGAAAGGATTCGTCCGACCAAGTGCTTCACCATGGGGTTCACCGGCACTGTTCGACCCGAAGAAGGATGGGACTCAACGTCTGTGCGTCGACTACCGCGCCCTAAACGCGGTAACCATCAAGAACAAGTACCCACTACCCAGGATCGACGACCTGATGGATCAGCTAAGGCAAGCCAAGTACTTCAGCAAGATTGATCTCCGGTCAGGTTATCACCAGATGAAGATTCGCCCAGAGGACATCCATAAGACGGTGTTCGTAACCCGGTATGGGCAGTACGAGTACACAGTCGTGTCGTTTGGCCTGACCAATGCCCCGGCATACTTCATGAACATGATGAACAAGGTCTTCATGGATAAGTTGGACAAGTGTGTCATCGTCTTCATCGACGATATACTGGTCTACTCCCAAACAGCAGAGGAGCACGAGGAGCACCTGAGGATCGTGTTGGGGAAGCTCAGGCAGCATCAGCTGTACGCCAAGTTCAGCAAGTGTGAGTTCTAGATGGAGGAAGTCGCGTTTCTGGGTCATGTGTTGTCAGCCAAAGGAGTTGCCGTAGACCCGAGCAAGATTGAGGCAGTGTCCAAGTGGCAGTCACCAAAGTCCGTGACAGAGATCTGCAGTTTTCTCGGTTTGGCCGGATACTACCGCTGGTTCATCGAGAACTTCTCGAAGATCGCCAAGCCCATGACAGAACTCTTGAAGAGCAACACGCCGTATGTGTGGTCGGACAAGTGTGAGGCCAGCTTCCAGGAGCTTAAGACTCGTCTCACCACTACGCCGGTCCTGACCCTGCCCGATGCGAGCAAGGACTTCGTGGTGTACTGTGATGCGTCAAGGCAAGGACTCGGCTGCGTGTTGATGCAAGGAGGCAAGGTGGTAGCCTATGCCTCGCGACAGCTTAGGAAGCATGAGGAGAACTACCCTACACACGACCTCGAGCTAGCCGCTGTCATTCATGCCTTGAAGATATGGAGGCACTATCTGATGGGAAACAAGTGCGACATTTATACTGATCACAAGAGTCTGAAGTATATCTTCACCCAGTCTGAACTGAACCTGAGGCAAAGAAGGTGGCTAGAGCTGATCAAGGACTACGACCTGAACATTCACTACCACCCCGGTAAGGCAAACGTCGTAGCCGACGCTCTGAGCCGCAAGCACTACTGCAACAACCTGATGGTACGAGAAGAACAGCCGGCCTTGCATGAAGAGCTGGAAAAGCTGAATTTGGAGATAGTAGAAGGGGGGAAGTTGAATGAGTTGAGGGTGAAATACACACTCGAAGACCAGATCCGTCAAGCTCAGAAGGAGTGCCCGGAGATTCTAGAGGTAAAACGCCTGTTGACGGTGAAAATCCGTCAACCTAGCCATGAGTTTACCTTCGGTGTTGGCATGAGTTTTATACCTTATCCATTGGTACTAACCCCCGTGGTATAACAAGTTCACGTGTGCATGTCGGTTTTGGAGTTTAATGTTTTTGCAGGGTTTTAGTGTTGAATGCAAGACTTTCGGGATAAGTTCATCAAGCACTTCATGACAAGACCTTGAAGCCCCGTACAAGTCATGCAATGAAGCAAACTTAACTCCAAGAAGCCGGGGACTTGATCCGAGAAGACGACAGACTCCAGGGACCTGACCAGAAAAGTGCTGAATCTTGCAAGACAAGGAGTTGAGTCCAATTCGGAGAGAAACCGACGACATGGACCTACATGCGAAGGGGGAAACATCCAGAAGCAAGGGAACCGACGTGGAGCGAAGGAGCCCTCGGCCGGGCCTAAGTGGGCCCGAGCCGCCGGCCCAGTCCGGTCGGCCCAGGCTCATTTAGGGCCCAAACGCCCCCTCCTTTGCCCTAGCCGCCAATAGGGCTATTTATAGTCCCCTGACCGAGAGCCACGCAGAGAAGAATTCGTCATCGGCCGCCGAGGAGCAGAGAAGAGAGGGACATCATCTCGGAGAGGAGAGGGTCGAGCTAGTTGACTAGGGTTCCCCTAGCCGACGTGGGAACCTTGCACGGAAGACCACGTCGGAGTTCCCGGAGCTAGAAGCAAGATAAAGTAAGGATCCCGGTGGTGATCTTGTGTATGTATCATTGTTATAGTTGAATTATCAAGTTGAATCTTTTCCTAGCGATCAAGTGTTTCCTCGAAGATTTCGTTTTTCGATCGGCTTTGCTTATTCCAATTCTATTCGTGCGATAGATTACATACGGTGTTCTTGTAGCCGCGGTGGCTAGAGGTACACGCCGGATCTTCCGAAAGAATCCCGACTTGTCTTTTGACTCGCCCTAAGCTCCCCGCATGAATAGGGATACGTTGTGACAGAACGGGGGTCTCGAAATGCGGATGTTTTCGGATTTGGACGGGAAACCACGATTTAAAGAGGCTTCTATTAAGATTCGATTTGCTACTTCTTCTCTTGCTTGGAACTTCAACAAAAGGCTTACCCCGATCCCTCTAGATCGGTTTATCTACCCAATCTTACTTTGTTTTCTCCGGTCTTTAGTAGATTAGATTTATCTTTGTTTTGTGTCTTTTACTTAGATGCATTAGGGTTTCTTTTATCGAAGATTGAAGTTACATGTGTCGGGCATACTCCCCGGGTACTCATGCAAGGAAGGAGGAAGAGTAGAAGACGGACTCCTACTAGAATTCCCCTGTACTCCTACTAGGACTCGCTCTGTGTAATCCTACTAGGACTCCTGCCTTGTAACCGACTAGGAATCCGCCCCCTGGACTATATAAAGGAGGGCCGGGTACCTAGGAGGACATCCACAATCCCTCCGGGGAACAATCCAAGCGCAGGGCGCAATACTACTCCAAACAGGACGTAGGCTAGCTACTCCGGCTACCCGAACCTGTATAAATCTTGTGTCTTGTGTCCTCGTGCATACCTTCGGGTTCCAGATCATGGCGATCCCCACCTTCTACCTTGCTGCGGGTACCTCCCATGGAGGTCGAGTGGTTTAAACACCGACAGCTGGCGCCCACCGTGGGGCAGTCGTCACGATCATTGGCGAATTCGAAGGACTTCGTCAACAAATCAATCTGCTGGAGCGACACCGTTTTGATTCAGCAAATTCATCGGCTGACACGTCCCAATTTCCTCTGTTTTTTGGCGTGTGGGTCAAATTCGAAGCTAAGCGCAGGACCTTTTCCCGGGAGTCTCAAGAATTTGCGTCATCAAGATCAAAGCAGTTGATGTCCATGCGTCGAATACAAGCAGAGTTGTATATGGAATCAATTTGCCGAAGTCACCGATTGGCTGTTCCAGTCCGAAGCAGTGCAAAGTACTCGATCTCTACCCGGAAAAAGCTGCCTTCCGCTAGCTCAACAATTGTCCTTGTCCTATGCTCCCTCGGGAACTTGGCAACTTAGGCATGTGCATCAAGACAGGATGAAGCACCGAGATGGGTGTTGGCGCAAAAAGTGCACTCAACGCCAATCACACAGCAAGCCGAACAAAGCTGGCTTCACACGCGCAGAGAGCAAATGACGTGCCAGTCAATTTTTCCTGAAAATTAACAAAAGATAAAGCAGTTAAATACCAAAGCTTGGAACTTGCCGGGTGGTACCGAGCGCAGGTTCCATATTTACGGCCAAGAAGCCAAGCAGGATGACACATAGCTATGTAAAGCTATCTGTCAAAGAACCACGACCATTCGGGCAACCACAAAGGGAAAAGGAACACTGCCGAATGGATGACGTAAGCATGACAACGATCGGTCTTTGTATAAACAAAGATACAAGTGCAAGGTTATGACCGATCTCCATGAAGATTAGCATTAAATAAATGAAGCAAAGCGCGGACATGATCATGTATTAAATAAGCATGCATAGATTCAAAGCACTAGTCTACCGCATGTCTAGTTACTTTAAAACCCGTCGGGTACGATAACAAACAAATCTATCCACCGCATGATACGATTTGCACGAAAAAACGTACCACTTTCCACAAATAGATCTATCCACCGCATGATACGATCTAAATATGGAAAGCTAAAAGCATACATCATTTAAAACGCAAATAATGCACGTGTTCTACTCGTGAAAATATAACCGAATACGGCTGAACAGCCGATCCAGGGTCCATGAAGAAGGAACAAACATTACCACGTGAATAAATCTATCAGACTGATTTGGGAATCTAATCCACCGGATGACTAGCTCCAAAGCAACCCAAAAACCTGCATCTACCGCATGATACCCGGTGTCGGGGACAGCCCTAGGGGTCCCCTTAAACAACGGGGAAACCCTCACTTAAATCCCGGTACCGAAACACGTTAAGCCTAACCATGCAGGTAACTAACCATGCAGGACACGGCCCACACCACGGGACCCCGACGGCCCACCAAGACGGCCCTCTTTGCTCGAGAGCGCGCGCCCCCTCGGGCGGGCTCCGCCCCGTTCGAGGGGCGACGTTTCCCTCGAGCGGTCCCGCCCCGCTCGAAGGCTCACTCCCCCTCGAGCGGGTCTCGTCTCGCTCGAGGGTTCATCCCGCCCTCGGCCGGGGCCCGCCACGCTCACGGGCGCCCCGCACGCGTGCGCCAGCCCCCGTACACGGGCATTTAACGCCCTGACGCCGCAGGACGGCGCCATCATGCGCCCGGGGCTCGCACCCCGGTGCCGCCGCACCAACTCCCCAGGGAGGAGCCCATCCCCACCACTGTGGGGGGGACTGTGCGGTACGGCCGGTGTCGCTCCGTGACACCGCGCGCCCTCTACGACGGCGAACGCGCCCCACCCTCGAAGGGGGCCGGCGCACCCTCGATTTCACTTTCCCGTGACCCTACAGGATTAGGTAGAGGCGCTAGGCCGGTGGATCGCCATCCCGGTCACTGTAACGGCGCGGCCGTCGTACCCACGCGTGAAGGCGCACGCCCGGCACTGCAGCAACCACTCCGGCACTGTGAAGAGCGTTGGGAAGGAACGCCATTCTGCCTACTCCTGTGCCCCGTACCAGCCATCGTCAGCACCTCCCTCGAAGCCTATCAGGGGACGCCACCACCATCCACCGCTCTCCTACCCTCGAACCGCCACTGTTCGAGTACAAGTCAGGCCATGATGACCAGATCGTGGCGGGGATCGTCCGGACGGCCGCCCACTCTACACCGCAGCACGTCGCACCTCTCCACATAGCTAGGTACCGCGGCGTGCATGTAATCCGCTGCCCCCTTGATCTATAAAAGGGGGGGCGAACCCCCAGCCGCGGGGGGACGGGGGGGACAGACGAGTAGAGACGCAAGAACACTCCACACCGCACGTACTCACTTTCATTCTCCCACAATATCTTCAGCCACTCCTCCAGGGACTTGGAAGCCACGCTTCCTCTCCCGCCTCGCTTGTACTTGCCCCACTACAAGCACCCCCGGTGCTAAGTAATACAGTGCCCCGAGCACGCCCCTGCTGGACGTACGGCCCCCTCAGCCGGAACCAGGATAAACCTCTGTGTCACTTGTTACTTAGCATCGACCATTGAGGGATAGACCTCGGCGCCATCTACTGGTTAGTGTCGGGACCATATTCCGCACCGATAGTTGGCGCCCACCGTGGGGCACGCGAGCGCCTAAGGTCATTTCGCCAACTCCCTCCATGGTGATCCGCACTGAATACCGTGCTACACGCTACTGCATGGGTAGCTCGGACCCCCTCCCGGCCGGGTTCGAGATCCGCTTCGGGGATCTGAACTTTCAGGCCACGGGGAATGGCTATCTCATGCGCCTCACTAACCGTGAGGAACTCCGCGCGCGGCGTCGGGGGCCGGGGCACCGCTCGACCCCCGCCGCACGCACGACTCCGGCGCGCGCGCCGCGGGCACCGACGTCGGCGGGTCCGTCAATGCCACGACGCCGTCGTCGCTGCGGCGCGCTCACGCCAGGCGCGGCCCGAGCGGCGGCGGCCGAGCGCGCCGCCATTCAAAGTGGCGCGCCCACCGTCACGACGCGCCCGCCACCGCCCCGGCGGGGATCGCGCGCGGCTCTCCGACCGCGCATCCCCATCGGGGCCGCGTGGCGCTACGACGGCCTACAACGCCAACGTCAACACGACGATGCGCGGGGTTCCGCCCGGCCGCCATGTCTTCGTCGCGGGGGACCCCGCACCTCGGCCAGCAGATGAGTCATCCCCGGGCTCCGTCGACACGATGCCACCCGCCAACCGCCACGGATACGCGGAGTGGGACTTCTCCGCGTGCCGGACCCGGCCGCGTTCCGGCGTTTCCTCGACGCCGCGGACTACCGGTTCGGGCCGCTCCGACGACTCAAAGACACGGGAGCTACGACCCCACACGGGAGTGTTGCGCCGTCATCACCAACGACCCGGCTAACGCCGCCGGCGCGCGCGGTGCGCCGAGACGGGGAAGTCACGCCCGCCCCGGGGATTGCCGCGCGCCCGGCCGCGGGGGCCAAGCGCTCCCGCCGGGGCCGATGTCGACGCACACCGGCCCAAGCCCGCGAGCTCGAGGCCAAGCCGGCGGAAGAATACCGAACGGTGCGATTGCTCCGCGCCTCAATGGCGGGGGAGGCTTCCGCGCGTGGCGAACGCGCACGGGGAGCCGGGCCGACAGTCCGCGACCGCCTCAACACCGCCACCAACGTCGGAAACGCGGACGTGCCCCCACGGGCGAGCCAGAAACTCGTCGCCGCCGCGACGCTGCTGCGGGCTATGCCAGCACCCTCGACCCCCGAGGCTCGAGATATGCACCGCGAGGTGCAAACTCTCATCGAGCAAGCGGCCGTCTAGCAGGCCGAGAGCTCGGCCTCACGCATCCGCCAACAGGGGGATGCGCGGGGTGACGAAGCTGCACCGGGAGGCGAACCCTCGGTGCACGCAGGGGGACCAGCGGGGCATCCCACCGAGCAAGGACGCACGCCGGCCAAGGAACGACTCCTTGACGCGCGCAGGGCACTAGATGGCGACGCTCGCAATGTCATCAACGCCCGGCGCACCAGCAAGGAGGACGCGCGAGCAGAGGGGTTACCACCCTCGACGGGGTGGGCGCTACGACAGCGGCGAGGACCGCTCCCCGACGCCGGAGCCCCCCGGAACTCGCGTGTTCAGCCGGGAGATCCGAGCGGCAGCGTTCCCCCAACGCTTCTGCCAACCCTCGACGATCGTCAAGTACAACGGGGAGACGGACCCCCGCGTGTGGCTCAACGACTACCGCTTGGCTTGCCAGCTGGGCGGAGCCACTAGCGACGAGGTCATCATCCGCAACTTGCCCCTGCACCTTGGCGATGCGGCCCGGACATGGCTCGAGCACCTGCCCGCAAGCCAGATCCATAACTGGGACGACCTAGTCCACACATTCGTGGGCAACTTCCAGGGCACATACGTGCGCCCAGGGAACTCTTGGGACCTGCGCTCCTGCACGCAGAAGCCCGGCGAGTCGCTGCGGGACTTCATACGGCGCTTCTCCAAGCGCTGCATGGAGCTCCCCAGCGTGGCACAGTCCGAGATCGTGCACGCCTTCCTCGAGGGAACCACGTGCCGGGACCTCGTGCGGGAGCTGGGACGCAGCCCCGCCCGCGGACTCCACCGAGCCGGCTCGACATCGCCACCGCCCCGCCTCCGGGGAGGAGGCCGTGGGGGCGATCTTCGACGCAAAAAGGGCAAGCGCTCCGAGGACACGCCCCGCGGAGGGTAGCGGGTCCAAGGAGCCACACCGCAACGACAAACGGGGCAAGAAGGGGAAGAAACCGTGCCGCGAGGCGCGCGAGCGAGGGGCGCAACGGCGGCAACGCCGAAGCCCTCGCCGTCGACCCGGCCGACGGGGCCCTCGACCGGCTCCTCGAGGCCCGGGGGTATTCGACGATATGCTGAAGAAGCCATGTCCCTACCACAAAACCCCAGTGCAACACACCCTTGAGCAGTGCGACATGCTCAAGAAGTTCTATGGCCGCGCCGCCGCGAAGGAGGCAGAGGCCAAGAAAGACGGGGGCGATGGCGACGCCGGCGGCTTCCCCGCCGTCGAAAATGTGTTCCTCATCTTTGGGGGACCTACTGTCGACATGTCGGCCTGGCAGCGCAAGAAGGAGCGACACGAAGTCCTCGCCGCGGAGAGGGCGCCTCCGGCCTTTCTCAATTGGTCGGAGGATGTCATCACCTTTAGCCGGGAAGACCACCCGAATCGCATCCCCAATCCGGGCCAGTACCCGCTGGTGGTCGATCCCATCATTGGGAACGCCCGGTTCTCAAAAGTCCTTATGGACGGAGGCAGTAGCCTCAACATCCTCTTCGCGCATACATTGCGCCTGATGGGGATCGGGTTGGACCACGGTGCGGCCCAGCACAAAGCCGTTCCACGGCATCGCGCCCGGCAAGCAGGTTCAGCCCCTCGGGCAGATCGACCTGCCGGTCTGGTTTGGTACCCCTAAGAACTTCCGCAAGGAGACCCTCACCTTCGAGGTGGTGGGGTTCAAAGGGGCCTACCATGCCATCCTTGGGCGACCTTGTTATGCCAAATTTATGGCGGTCCCCAACTACACCTACCTGAAGATGAAGATGCCCGGTCCAAACGGCGTCATCACCGTCGGGTCGTCCATCGAGCACGCATTCGACTGCGATGTCGAGTGCGTGGAACATGCAGAGGCACTAGCGCTGGATGAAGCGCTGGTAAACACGCTGGCGAAGATGGTCAACGAGGACCTCAACTCCGCCGCCAAGCACGTCGGCGCCTTCGAGGCCGCCGAGCAGACCAAAGGGGTCCCCCTCGACCCGTCAGCCCCAGAGGGCAAGGCGTTGAGGGTCAGCTCCACCCTCGACCCCAAATAGGAAGCAGTGCTCGTCGACTTCCTCCGCGCCAACGCCGACATCTTCGCGTGGAGCCCCTCGGACATGCCGGGCATCCCGAGGGAAGTCGCCGAGCACTCCCTTGATATCTGCCAAACGCCCGCGCCGTGCGGCGGCGGCCGCGCCGCTTCGACGAGGAGCGGCGACGGGCGATCGGAGCGGAGCTGCGGAAGCTCCTCGAGGCCGGATTCATCAAGGAAGTATTCCACCGTATGTGGCTAGCTAATCCCGTGCTTGTAAAGAAGAAAAATGGGAAGTGGCGGATGTGTGTAGACTATACTAGTCTTAATAAAGCATGTCCCAAAGTTCCTTTTCCTCTGCCACGCATAGATCAAATCGTTGATTCAACAGCTGGGTGCGAATTACTCTGTTTCCTTGATGCCTATTCCGGGTATCATCAAATAAAAATGAAGGAGTCCGACCAGCTCGCGACTTCATTCATCACACCGTTCGGGACGTTCTGCTACGTCACGATGCCATTTGGCCTCAGAAACGCGGGTGCAACATACCAGCGCTGCATGCAGCACGTTTTTGGGGATCACATCGGGCGGACGGTCGAAGCATACGTGGACGACATCGTCGTGAAGACCAGGAAGGCGGACGACCTGGTTGGCGACCTTGGCGTCGCGTTCAGCTGCCTACGGGCCAATGGGGTCAAGTTAAACCCCGAAAAATGTGTCTTTGGAGTGCCGCGAGGCATGCTCCTGGGGTACATTGTCTCCCAGCGGGGAATCGAGGCCAACCCTGAAAAGGTCGCAGCCCTCGAACGAATGGGTCCGATCCGGGACCTCAAAGGGGTGCAGAAGGTGTTGGGGTGCCTTGCCGCCTTGAGCCGCTTCATTTCGCGGCTCGGTGAGAAGGGCCTGCCCCTCTACCGCTTACTCAAGAAGCACGAGCGTTTCTCCTGGACCTCCGAGGCCCAGGACGCGCTCGACAAGCTGAAGGCGTCTCTACATCAGCGAGGATCGTTGTGGAGCGCACGGAGGAAGGGCACGCCTTGCCTGTGCAGCGGCCCGTCTACTACATCAGCGAGGTCCTCTCGGACACGAAGATGCGCTACCCACAGGTCCAGATGTTGCTATACGCGGTAGTCCTTGCGCGGCGCAAGCTCCGCCACTACTTCGAGGCCCACCCCGTCACGGTGGTCTCTTCCTTTCCGCTAGGGGAAATCATCCGCAACCCCGACGCCGCGGGAAGGATCGCCAAGTGGTCCGTGGAGCTGATGGGCGAAACGCTCGCCTACGCCCCCACGCAAGGCTATCAAGTCGCAAATTCCCGGCGGATTTCGTCGCCGAGTGGACAGACACGGCAGCCGCCACCCCCACAAATCCAGGCGAGGCCGGACTCGCGTTCTTCGACGGCTCCGTGATGAAAACGGGGAGCGGGCGCGGGCCCTGCTCTTCGTGTCACCCCTCGGGGAGCACATGCGCTACGCGAATACGCCTCCACTTCCCCGCGTCCAACAATATGGCTGAGTACGAGGCCCTTCTCTGTGGCCTCAAAATCGCCATTGAGTTGGGCGTCAAGCGCCTCGACGTGCGGGGGGACTCGCAGCTCGTGATCGATCAAGTCATGAAGAACGCGAGCTGCCACGATGACAAGATGGAGGCCTACTGCAAGGCCGTGCGGGCCCTCGAGGACAAGTTCTACGGCATCGAGCTCAACCATGTGCCCCGAAGGTACAACGAAGAAGCGAACGAGCTCGCCAAGATCGCGTCCGGGCGGATCACCGTTCCCCCGAACGTTTTCGCGCGCGACATCGCTCAACCCTCGGTCGTCTTCGAGCCCTACCCCTCGAATCACGACGGACCCTCGGGGGCTCCCTCGAGCCCAGCGGGTGCGGAGCCCATGGACGAGGACCCCTCGAACGAGGCGTACGTGCTCTCCCTTCTCGAGGGGTACGGCTCTCACGAAGCCGATGCGATGGACATCGAGCCGGCTCCCGTCCAGGCGGACTGGCGGGAGAAATACATTGCCGGATCGCTCGAGGGGAACTCCCCGCGGACCGGGCCGCAGCCAGGCGCATCGCCAGGATGGCCAAATCCTTCACCCTCGTCGATGGCGAGCTATACAAGCGCGCCGCCTCCGGCATCCTACAGCGGTGCGTGCCAATTCCCGAGGGGCGCGAGCTCCTGCGGGACATCCATGCGGGGATCTGCGGCCACCACGCCGCACCCCGCGCCCTCGTCGGCAACGCATTCCGCCAAGGCTTTTACTGGCCTACCGCGGTCGCGGACGCCAGTGAAATCGTACGCACCTGCGAAGGGTGCCATTTCTACGCCCGCAAGTCCAACTTGCCCGCTCACGCCCTACAGACCATCCCCGTTACATGGCCGTTCGCCGTGTGGGGGCTGGACATCGTCGGGCCCCTGCGGAAGGCGCCCGGGGGCTTCACCCACTTGCTAGTCGCGATAGACAAGTTCTCCAAGTGGGTGGAGGTGCGCCCCATCACGAACCTAAGGGCTGAGTAGGCGGTGACATTGTTCACCGACATCGTCTACCGCTTTGGAGTGCCAAACTCCATCATCACAGACAACGGGTCCCAGTTCACGGGCCGGAAGTTCTTGGAGTTCTGTGACAAGTTCCACATCCGCGTGGATTGGGCAGCTGTGGCGCACCCACAGACCAACGGCCAAGTGGAACGTGCCAACGGCATGATCCTACAAGGCCTAAAGCCCAGAATTTTCGACCGACTCAACAAATGCGGGCGAAAATGGCTCCAAGAACTACCGGCGGTCGTGTGGAGCCTAAGGACCACCCCAAGCAGAGCCACCGGGTTCACCCCATTTTTTCTAGTCCACGGCGCGGAGGCCGTCCTCCCCACGGATTTAGAATACGGGTCGCCCAAGGTTCGAGGCTACGACGAGGATGCTAACCGGCCGAGCCCGCGAGGACTCGCCGGACCGGGCTGGACGAGGCACGCCTCGTAGCGTTGATGCATTCCGCAAGGTATCAACAGTCCCTACGACGCTACCAAGCACGCAAGATACGTCGAAGGGATTTCAGCGAAGGGGATCTGGTCCTAAGGCTGCGCCAAGATAATCGAGGGCGCCACAAGCTATCGCCCCCATGGGAGGGACCCTACGTCGTGGTGAAGGTACTCAAACCGGGCACATACAAGCTGGCCAACGAGGACGGCGGAGAGCTCACAAACGCTTGGAACATCCAACAGCTACGTCGCTTCTACCCTTAGCTAGGATTTTCCAAGTATTTTTGTTGTAAAAATCACATCGCCAACGCCCCAGTTGGCAACGACTATGTAAATACGTCAAGTTTAATGCAAAGGATAACTCGGCTTTCCCCTGAAACCCAGGTTACCCTCGGGGGCTACTGCGGGGGGGCACCCCCCCCAAATGGTCCCATTTTTTCGCGCAAAAAACAAAACAACATGCGCTAAGTTTGTTTCCTACTTCAACCTCGAGCCACGATTCGAACAGGGCGCAGGCGGCACAGCGGAAGGAGCGTGCGAGCCAGAGATAGCCTACGCCGCGTGGATATGGCCCTTCTCTCTCGCCTCCAACCCAGCGGGCCCCCTGCGAAAATCGAACTCCCCTAACTAGAATCTACTCGAGGAAGAAGGAGAAACAAAAAGCGTGATAAACAAAGAACTTCATTCACAACATATGTTTATGTTCATGAAACAACTTGTTCATTTACAAAGGCCACGAGGCCAGAATACTGATACACATAAACAAAAAACGGGCCTAGCGCCCAGCCGCTTTCGAGCGGGAGGAGCAAAGCGGCGTCGGCCGATGTCCGGGAAGAGGAACTCCTCGAAGGCCTCGGCGAGCGACCCGGCGGCATCTGCAGCGAGCGCGTCCACACGCTCCATGGCCACCTCGTCCTCGACGCCCTCGGGAACGACGTACCCCTCCGCCAGCGCCTCGAAGTTAACCTCGTAGTGGGATCGCACCACTCCGAGGGCCTTCTGGACGCCCAGCTGCAGCGCCCGGCGCATCCGCCCGGTGACATGGCCACCAAGGGCACGCGGATGGCCGGCCGAGGGAGCCGCCGGCACGGGCCTCGCCCTCCTCGACGGAGCGGCAGGTCTCGAGGGCCGCATCGCGCAGCTCCCGCAGCTCCTGCTCGGAGGAGTTGTAGGATGCTTGCAGCGCCTCGGCCCGCTCAGCCGCGTGCCCCAGGGCGGTGCGCAAGCCTGGAATCAACAAGACCAAAAGAAATCAGAAAGGGAAGAAGCGAACCCTCTAAAGCAAAAAACCAACAAGCAAAAGTCAAACAGTGGCTCACCCTCGACTTGCTTCCTCTCCGACTCGAAGTCGCGACGCGCGGACTCGATCGCCAACTCGAGGCGCTGGACGGTCTCGCCTTGCTCGCGGAGGGCCAGCTCCTGGCTGGCGTTGCTGACGCTGAGCGCGAGCGCCTCGTCCTCGACCTTGGAGAACGCGGCGTTCCGCTCCTCCGGTGACTTCTCCGCCGCCCTCGCGAGCGATGCGCTCCCGCTCCCGGCGCCGTCCGGGCGTCGCCGAGGGCGGCCTCGCTCCCCGCCGGAGTCGCCCCTCGGCCCCCGGCGAGCGATGCACTCTTGCTGGAGCTGCTCCTCAGCGGCAACGAGGGCCGCGGCCTTGGCGTCGAGGGCGGCCCTCGGGTTGTCGGCCTCCTTGGCGCGCTTGCTCCAACCGCGCGCGCCCGCTCCTCGCCCGGCGCTCGTTGCGCCCGCGCCCCCTCGAGCGACGTGTGGAGCTCCCGGGTTTCGGCGCGAGCGGTGGCCACCTCTCGCCTCCCGGTTGGCAGCCGGCGTCCGCGTCTTCTCCGTGTCCGCGCGCACATTCCACGGCGCCTCGTCACGATCGACGAGGGCCGCGCGGACTCGCTCGAGGCTCGAGCGCCGCGGTGCGTCTGTCCCGAGCTCTCCGGGAGCTCGTCGCACCACGCCATCGCCCGATATGCCAGCCAGTCGTCCGGCGTCCTGAGAGCGTCGGCAAGCGCGTCGAAGGCGCTGCACCGCTCCCGGAGCTGGCGAACCTCGGCGTTCACCCGGTCAAAGGCGTCGTACTTGTCATGGGCACGACGCTCGAGCTCCTGGCAATCACAAAATCGAAGCCCGTAAGCGCCAAGACTTGAATTCAGCGTACGAAAACGAAAAGGGAAAAGGGACGAGCAACCATGGCTCACTTGGAAGACGAGCCAGGCCGGGCCGCCGTGGACCTGCAGCGCCTCGTTCAGCGCGCGGTTGAGCGTAGCGCCGTGGCTCGGAGCTCGCCCCGAGCTCTCGCTCCCTCCCCCGGCGTCGCAAACGCCGGGGGGATCATCGACGGCCCCCTCCACCCGGCGGGGGCGGCCGGCGTGGGAGGACGAGGCCTCGGCACCATGTCCTCGGCCCCCACCACCATGTGACCCTCGTGCGCCTCACGAGGGCCCCCTCCCCGGGGGCTCGGGGGAGTTCGAGGGGCCAGCCGGCCCACCGATTCCACCCGGGGGCGGCGGAGAGTCGTCCGAGACCTCCACCACCTCCGCCCGCAAGTCGCCGGCGGGGCGCGGCCGCTGGCGCCGCCTCCGCCGCACCTCCACCGCCGCCTCGCGGCCGCGCGGCGCCCCGGTGCGGCGCCGCGCCCACCACCTCTCGGGCCGCGCCTGCGCGCCCACGGGTGCCGCGGGTTGCTCTCGCTCCGCCTCCTCCACCGCAACCGCCCCGCGCGGGCTACGCCTCCATCACCGCCGCCGCCGCGGCCCGCACCTCCGCGACGCCGACGCCGGCCGCTCCTCGCCGACCGCCGGCCGCGCCGCGGTGGGCCGATCCGCCGACCGAGATCTCGGGGTCCCGCCGCACCCTCGCGAGCTCTCACCCGCCACCGCCGTGTTTGTCCCCGCCCGCGGCGCCCTTGACGAGCGCCGCCGGGTGGGGATGGACGCGTCCGTCCTCAGCACCTTGGCAGGTGCGAGAGGAGGCACGGTTGGCACCACCCTGCACAGGCGCGGACAGAAGGTTAGGGCGCCTAATCATCGACAAATCAAACCGAACGAAAAAGGACGGACTCCTTACCTCGAAGAGGAAAAGGCCCGTTTCCTCTTCCTCGAGGCCTCAGCAGATGAGGCCGGCGCAGCTGCCACGCCTGCCGTAGCGCCTCCCGACGGCGCGCGCCGTACGCGCGAGCACGCCCGCCCCGTGCGCGGGCGCGCCCGACGCCGCTCCTCCCGAAGGCGCGCGCCGCGCGCGGGGGCACGCTCGCCCCGCGTGCGGACACGCCCGCCGACGCGCCCCCGACGATGGTGCCGCGCGTGTGGGCACGCTCGCCCCCGTGCGCGAGCACGCTGGACGCGCGCACGGGCGCGCGCGCGCGCGCGCCTCCGCGCACGCCGCGGCCGCCGCCGCGGCGCGCGCCGCCCTTGATGTCGATGGCCCGGCGGCGGGCGCCGTTGCACCCGCCCCGTGCAATGCCGCCCTCGCCACCGGCGCCGGCTCCGGCGAAGGAGGCGCAGGGCCGCCACCGTCCGAGGGGCCCTCCCCCTCGGCCTCTTCCTCCTCGTCCTCCTCTCGAGGATGAGGGCTCCTCGATCTCCGGGGAGGAGAGCCCCGCCTCCTCGCGCCGCCGGTACTCCGCGGCCCGCCGGTCGCGGCGTGCTTGACGTCGCCTCGCGTGCTCCCTCTTGCGCGCCGCCCGCTCCCGCCGCTCCCGCCGCGCCGCCCGGCCACGCGCGCGGAGTCGGGGGGTGGGCGGAACGGAGTGGCGATGGTGAAGGTCACCACGGCGCACACGAAAGCAACGAGAGCGCGTCGGGGAGGCAAAAGCAACGCAAAGAACCAAAACGAAATCAAGAACCACACTCACCAACGGGCCGGTGGGGACCATCTCGATGTCCCACGAGTCCGACCCGCGGCGGCGGCACCGGGTGTCGACGGCGCTCCGCGCCGGGTGAGCGCGTACGGCCGCTCGAGGGGCGTCGGGAGCATCCGCGACCTCGCCAGGTCGACGGGGTTGGCCGCCTCTGTCATCTCGAAGATGCAGAGCGGCCTCTCCATCAACGGCACGATCCACCGGTGATGAAGGAAGGCGAGGACGCCCATCGCGTTCAGCCCCATCTTCGCCAGGCGCTGCAGCGCGGCAAGGACCGACTCCTGCCGCGCCCGATGCTGGGGCGTGGACACCCCGTAGCCCCAGGAGGCAGGCCTCTCCTTGAACACTCGGCCGGTGTAGGGGGGGAGGCCGGGCTCGGCGTTACGCAAGTAGAACCACCCCCGCTCCCAGCCGGCGTTGTTCGTCGTCATGGTGCAGGGGATGTAGACGTTCTTGAATTGCCCCCGCAGGGCAAGCGACATCCCGCCGGCGCGCATCGCGCGGCGGGTCCTTGGCTCCGTCGTGGGGCGCGTGATGAGCTCCGCGCGGAAAAGGTGTACCCGAGCTCCCAATTGACCGGGATCCCCCGGGTACCCGCCCGCGGACGCCCACGAATGTGGCCGCCGCGAGATCGCGTTGGGGGCGAAGTTGTGCGGCTCCACCCCGTAGTAGTAGCACATCGCCCGCATGAAGGTGCTCGCCGGCGCGGTGAAGCCCCGCTCGTGGTAGCGGATGAAGCTCACCACGTAGCCCTCCGGCGGGTTGGGCTCGTGGTCCGCGGCCGGCGGCACAATCCACTCTCGCCGGACGCCCGTCTTCGTTGGCCGCCGGTGGCCGGCGGCGACCAGCTCGCCAAGGGCCAGCCGCGTCACCGTCGACCTCTCCCAGGCATATGGCTCCAGGATCCTGAGGGGAGGCTCGGGCGGCGCCATGAGGAAGGACGAAGGAATGCGAGGACGGAGAACGAGGAACGGAAGAAAGGCTCTAATGACGGCACCACGCGGTGGCAAGAGCTAGGCGAAGACGAAGGGGCGGGGGACTGAAAATGGTGAGATGCCAAGGTAAAAAACCGCCGTCTCCTCCTCCCCGCAGCTTTATAGGTCGACGGGCGAGCTCTCCGGAGCGGACGCCCCGCTAGCATTAACTGCAGGGAATCTTTCCATCGCGTCGACGAGCGGGCCCCACCACGACTGCAGCGGCCACGTCACGGCAGGCGGGCCATCATCACGGCCAAGACCCGCAGCGACCGAGGCGAAGCGGTCACGTCCGCCCGCAACGCCGCCCACTACGCGCGCGCGCGCGCGCGCCGCGCAAAAAGGCGCGCCCGCGCTCGCAAAACCGCGGCTACGACCGCAAGGCACTTAAATGCCGGGTCCCTTGCCAAGCAAGGAGAACCCTCGAGCGGGGGCGAACCCGGGCCGTCGAAACAAAGGCGACCCTCGATGGGATATCAGCGTGAGAAGGTCGCCCGGGACCTGCTCGATGTAGAGCAGGCAACCGCGGGCACCCATGCCACGTAAAACCCTCGAGCGGCATGACCCTCGGCTCCAAACAAAAGCGACCCTCGATGGGATATCAGCGTGAGAAGGTCGCCCGGGACCTGCTCGATGTAGAGCAGGCAACCGCGGGCACCCATGCCACGTAAAACCCTCGAGCGGCACGAGCCCACGGCTCGAGATGACGTCAACCCTTGATGCGATATCGACGTGAGAAGGTCGCCCGGGACCTGCTCGATGTAGAGCAGACACCGCGGGCACCCATGCCACGCAAAACCCTCAAGCGGAGCGAGCCCCCGGCTCGAGACAATGTCAACCCTCCAAAAGAAGGCACATACGCTGTGCTACCAACCAGCACCTCGAGGGCTGGCTCGCCCAGACCCCTCGATGGCCGCAAAACGTGAAAAGACGGGGCTGTCCAGGCACGGCCCCGCACGGCCCTACTGATCAGAGGTTCGAAGCCTGACCCTCAAAGGGTTCGAACAGGCGCCTCAGATCGCAGAGTTAGGGACGACGAGGGCACGCGCGTTCGAGCCGTTCCTCGAGCCCGTCGGCTCGAGGGTGCCCCACATGTCGTGTTCAAGAGCCAGCGAGGGCAGCTAGCAGGGGGATCCCACCGAGGGAGAGCTTCCGCGCCCTCGGTCCCTAGCGAACGGGACCGAGCCCCACCTAGCAAACCCATGCAAGCGCTTCCATGGACGTGTCTCGGACCGCGCGCCCTACCCTTATCGAACGGGGCATGGGCGTCCACTTGAACCACCCGCTACCGGCTCGAAGAGGAATCCGCAATTCGCGACCCGCTCGATGGGAGTTGCGGAAACTTCACCCTCCGTCCCGCGGAGGGACCCGGCGAGGGCGCGCTAAAAAACAAGTCGTCGGGCTCTACCCGATCGCCTCGAACGGGCCAAGGCTCGGGGGCTTGACGCACGGCTACACCTCCTTGAAACCGCACCCGCCCGAGACGGTGACGGCGGTGCGTGCACCCCCGGCCGGCCGAAACACCGCCGATGCCGGTTGGCATATGTGCCACGTCTCTCCGTCCCAAAATTCTCGCGGTAAACCCCCGGCAGAGAACCCACACTCCTGCGGGGGCCGGGGCTAGACCCGCGGGTCCGCCGACGCGGCCCCACGAAAGCGTTCGCAAACAAGGAGGGAAGAACGTCCTATCGCAGGTTCCGGCATCCGTGGGAACCTCAATGGCAAACCCACGGATGCTCGGGGGCTGCGTCGGGGGACAGCCCTAGGGGTCCCCTTAAACAACGGGGAAACCCTCACTTAAATCCCGTACCGAAACACGTTAAGCCTAACCATGCGGGTAACTAACCATGCAGACACGGCCCACACCACGGGACCCCGACGCCCACCAAGACGACCCTCTTTGCTCGAGAGCGCGCGCCCCCTCGGGCGGGCTCCGCCCCGTTCGAGGGGCGACGTTTCCCTCGAGCGGTCCCGCCCGCTCGAAGGCTCACTCCCCCTCGAGCGGGTCTCGTCTCGCTCGAGGGTTCATCCCGCCCTCGGCCGGGGCCCGCCACGCTCACGGGCGCCCCGCACGCGTGCGCCGGCCCCCCGTACACGGGCATTTAACGCCCGACGCCGCGGGGACCGGCGCCATCATGCGCCGGGGCTCGCACCCCGGTGCCGCCGCACCAACTCCCCGGGGAGGAGCCCATCCCCCACCACGCGTGGGGGGGGGGCGTGCGGTACGGCCGGTGTCAGTCCCGTGACACCGCGCGCCCTCTACAGTACGGCTAACGCGCCCGACCCTCGAAGGGGGGCCGGGCGCACCCTCGATTTCACTTTCCCGTGACCCTACAGGATTAGGTAGAGGCACTAGGCCGGTGGATCGCCATCCCGGTCACTGTAACGGCGCGGCCGTCGTACCCACGCGTGCAGGCGCACGCCGGCCTTGCGGCAACCACTCCGACGCGTGAAGAGCGTTGGGAAGGAACGCCGTTCTGCCTACTCTTGTGCCCCGTACCAGCCATCGTCAGCACCTCCCTCGAAGCCTATCAGGGGACGCCACCACCATCCACCGCTCTCCTACCCTCGAACCGCCACTGTTCAAGTACAAGTCAGGCCATGATGACCAGATCGTGGCGGGGATCGTCCGGACGGCCGCCCACTCTACACCGCAGCACGTCGCACGTCTCCACATAGCTAGGTACCGCGGCGTGCATGTAATCCGCTGCCCCCTTGATCTATAAAAGGGGGGGCGAACCCCCAGCCGCGGGGGGGACAGGGGACAGACGAGTAGAGACGCAAGAACACTCCACACCGCACGTACTCACTTTCATTCTCCCACAATATCTTCAGCCACTCCTCCAGGGACTTGGAAGCCACGCTTCCTCTCCCGCCTCGCTTGTACTTGCCCCACTACAAGCACCCCCGGTGCTAAGTAATACAGTGCCCCGAGCACGCCCCTGCTGGACGTACGGCCCCCTCGGCCGGAACCAGGATAAACCTCTGTGTCACTTGTTACTTAGCATCGACCATTGAGGGATAGACCTCGGCGCTATCTACTGGTTAGTGTCGGGACCATATTCCGCACCGACACCCGGTTCTTTCAAGATTTATACGAACATAGCAAGCTTGAACCCGCAACACGTAACAACCTAGATCGATTCGGTTTCGGCTATCGGGAAGCATAAGATCCGCGCGTCAAAACACGAAACCTGTTCGAACAAGGATCATGAAAGAGATATAGCCGATCCAAACCAATCTAGATTGGGCAAAGATCTGTTACATGAATTAAAACATAAAGTAAAACTCAAGATAACACGGGATAACTTAATGAATCTATTGGATCTTGCCAAAATCCAATAGAGCCGATAACTAGCTTCAAGCCAGATCTTAGCCTACCGCATGGCTCATGATCTAACAAGAAACCCTCTTGAACCAAGCTTGAATCTACCGCATGACACGAAGCATGGTAACAAGACTACTTGCATCAAATCTAAATCCACCGCATGATACTAGACATGATACAAGGTTGCCGGTACTCACGGAGGTCGACGGATCGATTGGCCCTCTCGAAGAACTCGACGACACGACAAGGACTCTAGGGTTTGGCGTAAGGCCGGTGTGTATTGAAGAATGATCGTGTTTGTTACATACATTCAGGGGTCATATTTATACCCTGTTGAGTACAACTGCGAATGGATTCATTGCCTAACTAAACTCGATCGCCTGTCCATCCATTCATCTCCCTGATTTGAGCCACGTCACCGTCCAATCCCGCAAAATCAGCTCTACTGTTCCTTTGCCGAACCGGAGCAGATAGCCGACCGCAGATCTCTTTGCCGAAAATCTCTGAAAATATCCTTCCTTCCACCAGACGGACTCTTTTTTAAACCGGACCCACAGGTCAGACTCCTTACCAAATTTTGGTGTTAACAATGGGAAGCAGGCCGTCGGCTGCTTTTGCACTTTCGTTATGGCAATTAAAAATTGCATAGTGCAATGCTACGCACAACACAAATAAAAAAAGAGCTACCAAGAGACTTCTAAATCTTTGCTTGGTGCACACGGCAAGACGTACGCAAGTACAACTGCATCATCAAGCGGCCGCACGGGCTCTACGTCAACCTTGCGCGTGCGCGCGGTACTCGTCTCCGGCCGCACGTGCTCTATGTCGACCTCGCCGTGCGCCGCGACTACTCGTCTCCGGCCGCACGCGCTCTACGTCGACCTCGCCGTGCGCTGCGACTACTCGTCACCGGCCGCCGCGGGCTCTCGTCAACCTTGCCGTGCGCCGCGAGTACTCGTCTCTCGGCCGCAGCGGCTATACATCGACTACGCCGCACGCCGCCGCGACGTCGTCTTCTGGGCGTACGACTACCTCGACGACTTATCTCGACTAGTTTCAACTCGAAAACTAGTCGAGGACGGCTCCCGCGACATCAACAACTAGTCGGATCCACCTCCAACTAGTCGACTTCAGCTCCAACCGTCGCGGCTCCATCACCGACCGCCACGGCTTCGTCGACACTCGTCCACGAATCAAGCTAAGTCACTTATTTCAATAATTATTTTTTCTTCGGCTTGTTTTCCACATACAGGAACCAACGCCGAAGACTACTTCGTGTACGCCTCTCGACGGCTACACCGCGGCAGAGCTACACCGTGCCGCCTATTCCTTGGGGATGTTGACGCTTGCGCCACGGAGCTTGGTGCACCAAATTAGGAGGCTCTTGCCACGACGTTTCGTGTACTGAGTGCTGGAGGCGCACAACTACACCCTGAGGAGGCACTACGCAATCCTGCTCTCCGCCACGCGGAACAACGAGCAATCGCGCTCTCTCTTGTCGCCATGCCGACTACCTTCGTCTACCTCTTAATGGTCTCGCTACAGTAGCACACGCCTTGATCCGCGCAAAGCCTCGGCTCTCCTGTCATGCCTCCACGCCCCCAGCGGCTATGGCTAAACAGCGACCACAGAGACCGGGCGCTTAAACCAGCTCTCCTGTCATGCCTTCACGCCCCCAGCGGCTATGGCTAAACAGCGATCACGAGGCGGGCGCTAAACCGCATCAGGCTAACTACTCGACGCCTTACGACCGAAACAAGAGCATGACACATGACATTTACATCTATATTCATATTTGTATTTGTCATTTGTAGATTCAATTTCTACAAAAATGCTACATAATGTACGCATCTCTACTTTCAGGTCAAGCTTCGGCAACGACTTCCAGTACGCTCCGCGTACCTCCACCGGCGCGGCTAGTTCCCAACTCGGGGGCTACGCACCAAATCACTACTCGACAACAACTCGAGTAGTCTCTGCTAGCTCTCTAGCTCGGGGGCTCAGCACCAACAACTACTCGACGTGGCTCCTACGGCTCTCTTGGCGACGAGCTCGGGGCTGAACGCTACAAGAGTATTCAGATGATGGCTTTCGCGAACACTGAAGACCCTTGGATTGATTACCTAATCATTTCAAGGCTCCGGGGGTCGCTATGCTACACCCATCATTCAAATTTTTCAAGACGGAAGATTTGGAATCAAGATTGACCCTCAGCTAGAGTCTGCAACTCAACCTAAGGCTCGAGGGCTACTCCATATGGAGTGCGATTTTGCAATCGCACTTCCATATAATCTCGACTTCAAGACTGATGAGCTGGACCACCTTCCAGCCTCGCGGCAGTTCAAGTACTATTGAAGGCTTCTCCAAGCAGTACTCGAGGACGCTCAAGAACTACTCGCAGAGGCTTCAAGACTACTCGAACTACTACTCTCGACTACAATGTGCTCGGGGGCTTATCGGGCATACTCCCCGGGTACTCATGTAAGGAAGGAGGAAGAGTAGAAGACGGACTCCTACTAGAATTCCCCTGTACTCCTACTAGGACTCGCTCTGTGTAATCCTACTAGGACTCCTGCCTTGTAACCAACTAGGAATCCGCCCCCTAGACTACATAAAGGAGGGCCGGGTACCTAGGAGGACATCCACAATCGCTCCGGGGAACAACCCAAGCGCAGGGCGCAATACTACTCCAAACAGGACGTAGGGTAGCTACTCCGGCTACCCGAACCTGTATAAATCTTGTGTCTTGTGTCCTCGCGCATACCTTCGGGTTCCAGATCATGGCGATCCCCACCTTCTACCTTGCTGCGGGTACCTCCCATGGAGGTCGAGTGGTTTAAACACCGACAACATGGCTTTATTAGATTAAGTTTTGCGTCACACATTTGTTCCACGGATTCGATACCTTGGGTTCACCACTCGAGGGAAGAAGGGTCCCTTGACTACGACGGGAGACTTGTACGCTTGTGAGTCACAAACGAACTTTGATACAATTATTAACCGTCAACAAGCCCCCTTTTTCTGGCGCCGTTGCCGGGGAACAAGTGATCAAGATTTGATTTTTTTATTGCCTTTTTGTAATTTTCAGTTTTCTTTTTGTTTTTCTTTTTTTGCATCTACTAAATTTTGATCATACTCAAAATACATCTAATCTAGTTTGTCTAACTCTAGTTTTTTATAGATTTGTTTTTTACTTTCTAGTTTTTTTTTGCATACTTTGTTTATTGCTAACCCTAACAGGAGATGGACGGCTACCTCTCCAACAAACCCAATAATTTTGTGGATGATCCAGAAAAACTTTACAGGATAAGGAGACGCGAAGCACATCAAGCTAAAAAGCTGGATTGTGTAGATTCGGAGTCGGAAGACAAAGGATCGCAGGAATCTCCGAAGAATTCACCACCTCAAAGTCCGCGGGAGAATCGACTTCCACCAATGGGTGACCAACCACCGCAAGAACGCAAGATTGGGGAGCTATGCACCCCAGACATCATCGACCTACCAATCTTGAACCTCGAGGAGATCGGAAGACCGTTCGAGATCAAGACCTCAACCATCCGCATGGTGCAACATTCACCCTTCACCGGCAAAGAGGATCCGAACCTTCACCTCCAAGCATTCATTCAACTATGTCAGACTTTCAACATGGATGGGGTGACTCAAGACCAAATGAGGGCAAGGCTTTTTCCGTTTTCACTACTCGGGAAGGCTTTGCAATGGTTCCACTCTCAACCGGCGGAGACGGTGCAAAATTGGAACACGTTGATGAAGGCTTTCATGAAGGAATACTACTCACGGGTAAAACTCAAAGCTTGCGTAATAAGATTGCCACCTTTGTTCAATATCCTACGAAACTATCTCGGAGGCATTCGAGCGCTTCAACGAGTACACCGGCGGTCCCACATCACAAGTTCCCGAAGGAAGACCTCGTGCAAAAGTTCTATCAAGGACTCACCATGGCGTCAAGGACGATCATCGATGCATCGGCGGGAGGATCTATCATCGAGCTTACACCGACGGAAGCTTTCACGCTATTCAAGAAGGTCGCGGATAATGACACGTGGGCGTCGTCCGGCGCCTACATCCGGTTCAACCCACGGGGAACGTCAAAGGAGTCTTGCAAGTGGAGAAGGAGAACATACTTGAAGGCAAGATCGACTCGCTCATGAGGAGGTTGCGGAAGATGGAGATGGAAAAGAAAGAGGCTCAAGACTTGAAGGCCGCCGAAGCAAGGTCCACATGCGAAGAATGTGGAGAGTATGGCCATGTCCGCAAAGATTGTCCGGAGGAAGCCAAAGTGCTCGACTACATGAGGAAGGGAGAATTGCCAAACTTCCGCTACGGGCAAGGTAGGCCTCAATTTAATGCAAGCTCATTTATTCCTAACGCGGTTCTGCTTCGTATACAATTGAAGGAGTTCATGGATGAGCAAGCTAAGATCAACAAGGACACCGTCACCAAGTTCAAGACCATAGACAAGGTGTTGGAGAACATCGATAGCAAGGTGACGGAGGTCGGAAGTTCCAATCATCAAGTGCTCAACATGATGAAGATGCTCGAGACGCAAGTTGGACAACTTGCGGGGCGCCTCACTAATGATGAAGGGAAGCTTCCGGGACAACCCAAATGTCCCGAATCGGCGAAGGCCATTCAAACGCGTTCGGGGAAGGAGACCGAAGATCCGGAACGTTCCGCGGGAGCAAGGAAGCTTAAACCATCCACCGAGGTGGAAGGAGCTGCTAAAGAGAAGGTTACGGGGATCGTCACCGAGGAACCCGAATTTGAGATGCCGGAGGATGACACGAGGATACCGCAACTCAAGCCACGCTACTTCCGAGGTAAACTTGACAACCACTTTGAGAAGTTTGTGGAAGTTGTGCGTAGACTTAGCATCAACATGCCATTACTAGATGCCCTACAAGTACCTACATATTCTCGTTACTTTAAAGACATACTTGCAAATAAATATGAGATAGCAACACTCGGGGTAGATCATGTCAAGATGTCCGAGGAGTGTAGTGCAGCTATTGCTAATGGGCTAGAGAAGCAAAAAGACCCCGGTGCCCCACAATTCCATGTTCGGTTGGTTCTTTCAACTTCGAGAAGGCGTTATGCGACCTTGGAGCTAGTGTAAGCGTCATGCCGAGGGATGTGTTCGAGAAGCTACGCCTACCAATGGAGCCTACGGGAATATGTTTGGAGTTGGGAGACAACTCCATTCGCTATCCCTTAGGCATTGCCGAAGATGTACCCGTG
Organism: Cenchrus americanus; assembly: GCA_947561735.1. NCBI lineage: Eukaryota > Viridiplantae > Streptophyta > Magnoliopsida > Poales > Poaceae > Cenchrus > Cenchrus americanus. Next base: position 20,382,715 of record OX387241.1, on the reverse strand, counting down.
AAGATTGGACACCACTTCGTCCCCGTCGACTTCGTTGTGCTCGAGATGGGAGCGAGGGAGAAGCCGCCGCTCATCCTAGGGAGGCCGTTCCTCAAGACCGTGGGAGCTACTATTGATGTTGGCAAGGGGGAGATCATGTTCGATATCAACGGAGAAAGGAGTTCCTTCAAGTTCCGTCCAAGGATTGAGGCATGCAACATGATTGGAGTGAAGGGAGAACCAAAACAAACGGAGGGGCTGAAAAAGAAGAAGGAGCCGAAAAAATGAACGTAAAGAAAATCAAAGAAGGTGTTGCATCCGTCAAGACAAAGGAAGAGAAGCCGCCTGTAAAGACCAAAAAAAATGACTAAGCCAACTAAGCCGGAAGACAAGCCCGCGCCCAAGATGGTGCGGAAGTGGGTACCCAAGATTGCAACGCCCGCAAAGAGCGTTGATCCGGAGTAATCAAGTGAAGAAGTCTAGCTATAGACTATAAACGAAGCGCTAGGCGGGGAGGCAACCCGTTTCGTCGAGTCAAGAATAAGCTACCGGGAGGACAACCCGATTCCAGGTTTTTCGAGTATTTTTAATAATTTAGTTTTTGAGTTTTATTACGCAAAGACATTAGACTTAGAAGTGGTTGAACAATATTAGAGACATAATTCTTGATTGAATGTTTGCTTTATCATAAACCCTTTGCATGAACCCTCCTATGTGCTTGTTTGATTCTTTTCGAGAAACCTCAACCAAATAATTTCAGAACCTAACTCAACCTTTCACCCTCATTATGGTGCTGAGGTTGACTTATTTTTCATGCTAAAACCACACGAGTAGAGCCACGATTTATATTTAAGTGTTAATAAAATTCAGCACGTGGTAGAACTCGCGTGAACCTAGAAATCAAAACTTTTGGTTGGTTTTAAAAATCTATATCCTTGGTTTCTCTGGGATTAGAATTAATCTAAGCCTATTCTAATTTTGTTTTATTCAAAATCTTTCTTATTTAGCCAAAATTAGAACCTAAACCTATGCCCCCATGATCAAGCCGGGAAATGTTTGCTCTCAACCGATGAAGGCAAACTATACCGGTGAGACCGAAATCGACGTAGTCGAAAAATATTTTCGACTTACATTTATTTTTAATGGTTTAAAAACTTCTCTAAAATTATGTTTGAGCTCTTGCATGGCTCTGAAAAATATTTTAAATTTCGAATTAGAGGAGTGCTTAACCTTAAACACACCTAAATGGAGGCAATCTAGTTTGAATTAATCATGCATGCACCATTGGATTCCCTTTTATCAACTTTCACCAATTCCACATGCAAAGGACAAGCATGGTGGGCAGCAAGCATCAACTTTGCAGGAATTTCATGGTGGCATGTGAAGCAAGTGGAGCTAGGGAGCATGGACATGACCCAAAGCATGGAGCATCAAGTGGAAGGACCAATAATGCAAGAAAAGGAGTGGACGAGAGCGTTTGGGCGGTGCAACTCGTGGAGCACGCGGGCGAGGAAAGTTGCGGAGGCGAAATGATCGTGCTTTGGAAGAAAGACGCGGCGGGGAGGAGCCGAGAAGGCCCCGGCGGCCGGCGGCCGGGCCGGCCGGCCTCACCTACTTAAGGAGCCCCCCGGCTCCCGTTTTCTGCGCAGCAAGCTTCCCTCTCCTTCCCTTGTTTGTGTGTTCAAGCTTGTGTGCTCAAAACCTCCGTAGACATAGCCAACCTTCCCAAGCTTGATAGCTCAAGAAAAAAATCCACATCCTTAATCCACTCAAAGTCCACATCCGAAGCAAAGAGTTTAAGTGCCTAGTTACGGTTGCAACCCGGAGTTTTAGTTGAAGAAAAGAGTGCAGCAACCATGTGGAAGAAGACCACAAGTCTCTTCTCCAAGAAGAAGAGTTCGTCGTCGTCCAAGCCGTCATCAACCACGTCTTCGAGGAGGCACTCGGTTTCCGAGTCTCCCCGGAGCATGGAGATGGATACGGCACCACCGAGGAGGAACGATGCTCTCCTCCTTGGTGGTATGAGGGCTGCAAGAAGCACTTCCATAAGGTTTACCGAACCTCGTGGGCACACGGAGGAGCAACCCGCGCCACCACGACGATCGACTCGCTCAACCGCGCCACCTCCTTACACCCCGACATACTCTTCGTACGGCTTCATCATCTTGTCGGCGGAGGAGGAGGAGAGGCTCTCTAATCTTGAGAAGAGGCTTGTGCCCAACGTCGAGTTCGACGACCAAGCACTCTACACCTTGGGTTTTGGCACCGACATATACTATATGTTGGGGCACCTTGGATGGGTGCAGTTCTCCAACGGAGTATCGGTGGACACCCATTTGGGGTTCGCCTTGGAAATTTTGATGACTATTGCACCCATCATTGATGATGATGGGGTGCAAAGCTTGTCATTCCGTTTGGAGGGAGTCCAACAAGTGGTTCCCTACGAGCACGTTAGGGAGCTGCTTGGATTCCACAAGGGAGCTCCGGAGAAAGTTGACGTGCCACCCGGCATGTTAGCGGGATTTTGGAACATGATCTCCGGAGAAGCCCATCAACAACTCAATTGCATCCGCAACCCCATTATCCGGATATTTCACTCTTGGATGTGCAAGAGGGTATTGGGGAGGATGAAGGAGACAAAGGTGACCGACACGGAGTTGAATTGGCTATACTCGGCTTTAATTGCCAGGCAGCCAATAGACCCCTCTTACCTCATGATCAACCGTTGGTGTTGTGAAGCAACATCGGGGGCGGGTAATATTGGTTCGGGGTGTTACCTCTCCATGTTGGCCTTTTCCTTGCGGCCGGGGATCGCAAGAAACCCCGACCACCTTTTGCGTGGTACCTCTCTCGGTATTGAGTATTTGCGGCAAGGCAAATACATTAGTGGAGATGAGAGAGGAGGTTATCGGTTGGCCATAGTGAACTTACCCCTTCCGAATGAGAGGCTTAGGCTTTTCACCGAAGGGAGGGAAGATTGGTTGGAAGAGGGACTCCTTGTCCCTGCAAGGAAGAACAAAAGAGGAAGAATCGTAGAGGAGGGAACATCCTCCGCACAAGCGAGTGGAGCACAACCCAATGTGCAACCATTCGGCGGGATCCCTCCTCCGCCAAGTTATTACGGAGGGCCACAAGAGCAAGCATGGGGGGGTGGTGCACCGGTACCCCCACCAAATTATGTTGTGCCCAACGCTAACTTCGCGGAGTCCTACGCTCATCACCCCCAACCACAACAAAGCATGGCCATAATTGGAGGGTATGCTGCAAGAAATGCTCAAAACATCGCAGCCATCCAATATAACGCAGCTCAACTTGGTGAAGGAAATGCAAATATTGCCTTCGAGCTCGGACGCCTTCACCTCGTGGAGCCAAATGAATTCGTCGGAGGGAATGTCCAATCATATTTGTTTATTTTCAGTATGTATTTCAACTTGATGTCATCATTAATAAAGACACCACCTTGATTATATCATTGGAAAAGTTACAAGATTCGTGCCATGATGATATATGATTATAATTACAGCTTTGTTCATCTTTGTAATTGATTTATGCATGTTTAAGCTAGTGCTCTCTTAAAAATACAAATCTGAATTTATTTAAATGCTAGCTTAATTTTCAGCGGAGGTTATGATTAAAATAAAGACCCATAGTGTTTTATGTGCTCTCAAGTTATGAATAGATTAAAGATGTCTTTTATGCTCAAAAATATCGCTAACCTTGTCACAAATATCACTTGTGTGTTGCTCAACCTATCCAAAGCCTTATTTATATTTGAGTGCGTAAACCTTAGTGTACAAGATTTATTTTTGAGTGAGTTATTGCAGGCCATGATTTCTCTGGCCCGAGACTAAGAAGCTGGTCATTCCATTTTTGCGTATCTATCTTTTTGCTAGCCTCTTATCCGTGTATTGTGTATCCCCGCATCGGAGATCTCACAAACTTCGCCGGATATCCACCCTTAAACCAAATATCATCTTTTGTGATTACCTCCTTGACCACAACCTATTGTTGAGAATGGATCATCATGTTGACGCAAAATGTGCACTTAACGCCAATCACACAGCAAGCCGAAAAAAGCTAGCTTCGCGCGCGCAGAGAGCAAATGACGTGCCAGTCAATTTTTCCTGAAAATTAACAAAAGATAAAGCAGTTAGATACCAAAGCTTGGAACGTGTCGGGTGGTACCAGACAGTTCCATATTTGCGGCTAAGAAGCCAAGCAAGATGACATGTAGCTATGTAGAGCTATCTGTCAAAGAATCACAACCATCCGGACCATTACAGAGGAAAAAGGAATACTGCCGAATGGATGACGTAAGCGTGACGACGATCGGTCTTTGTATAGATAAAGATGCAAGCATGAAGTTATGACCGATCCCCATGAGGTTTGTCATTGAATAAAATGAGGTAAAGCACGAACATGGTCATGTATTAAATAAGCATGCATAGATCCAAAGCACTAGTCTACCGCATGTCTAGGTACCTTAAGATCCGTCGGGTACGATCACAAGCAAATCTATCCACCGCATGGTACAACTTGCATGAAAAACATACCACTTTCCGCAAATAGATCTATCCACCGCATGATACAATCTAAATATGGAAAGCTAAAAGCATACGTCGTTTAAAACATAAACAATGCACGTGATCTACTCGTGAAAAGATAACCGAATACGGCTGAACAGCCGATTCAGGGTCCGTGAAGAAGGAACAAACATTACCACGTGAATAAATCTATCAGACTGAATTGGAAATCTAATCCACCGGATGACTAGCTCCAAGGCAACCCAAAAACCTGCATCTACCGCATGATACCCGGTTCTTTCAAGATTTATACGAACAAAGCAAGCTTGAACCCACAACACGTAACAACCTAGATCGATTCGGTTTCGGCTATCGGAGAGCACAAGATCCACGCATCAAAACACGAAACCTGCTCGTACACGGATCTTAAAAGAGATATAGCCGATCCAAACCCATCTAGATTGGGCAAGGGTGTGTTACATGAATTAAAACATAAAGTAAAACTCATGATAACACGGGATAACTTAATGAATCTATTGGATCTTGCCAAAATCCAATAGAGCCGATAACTAGCTTCGAGCTAGATCTTAGCCCACCGCATGGCTCACGATCTAACAAGAAACCCTCTTGAACCAAGCTTGAATCTACCGCATGACACGAAGCATGGTAACAAGACTACTTGCATCAGATCTAAATCCACCGCATGATACTAGACATGACACAAGGTTGCCGGTACTTACGGAGGTCGACGGATCGATTGGCCCTCTCGAAGAACTCGACGACACAACAAGGACTCTAGGGTTTGGCGTAAGGCCGGTGTGTATTGAGGAATGATCGTGTCTGTTACATACATCCAGGGATCGTATTTATACCCTGCTGATTACAATTGCGAATGGATTCATTGCCTAACTAAACTCGATCGTCTGTCCATCCATTCGTCTCTCCTGATTTGAGCCACGTCACCGTCCAATCCCGCAAAATCAGCTCTACTGTTCCTCTGCCGAATCGGAGCAAATAGCCGACCGCGGATCCTTCAGCCGAAAATCTCTGAAAATATCTTTCCTTCCACCAGACGGACTCTTTTTCGAATCGGACCCACATGTCATACTCCTTACCAAATTTTGGTGTTAACACATGCCCCTTCAATTGTGGGATAAAAGTAATTTTGTTCCACAATTGACTCTAGTTACGAATCCTTGAGCCAAATCTGTCAACACCTGTTCTTCGCAATCCGCCGGAATCTTCGTTCAGATCCAACCCTAGATCCCCTTCGTTCCGAGCTCGAACCTCCAATGGCAACTCAGAACCAAGCTGCTCAGGTAAATTCATCCCCCGCAAACCTTGTTCGGCATTAGGTTTTCAATTTTACCTGAGATTTTTCTTTTCCGCTTTCTTCCAGGAATCTTCCACTGCTCTTTTGATTCCTATCGAGGCCAATTCGCAGTCTTACTACCTTGGTCCCGTGGGGAATCCTGATCCTCTAGATCTCATTACTGCTGAATCTCAGAGAATCCCCTTCAAGGCAGCTTTGTCCCCACCTCCTCAGTGGCAAGATGCGTTCAAGAACTGGCCCTTACCTCCAATTGCAGGTTGGAAGACTTGGTACCGGAGGATCCTTGCAGATAAAAGTGGATTAACCAACCTGGATGCTCTCCGCATCGCTCAATGCCTGGAGTTGTCCATGGCTGAGACACCCAAGAATGAGGATCTTCTGATAGCCGCATGCCACTTCTGGTCAAATGGCGTCAACGCCTTCCTCTTTGGGCATGGCCCAATGTCTCCAACCTTGGCCGATGTATACATGATCACCGGCCTTGACATCACCGGGTCTGTCCAGCCCTGGAACTTCAAAAATTCCTCACGCCAGACAGGGGTAAAGCCAGGGAATGGCTACAAGAATTATATCTCGAAGCACATGAGAGATAATTCCCTTGGCGAAGTTGAATACAGAGCCTTTCTGAACATGTAGCTATGCAGATTCGTCTTCTGTGGCAAGGCCAACGAACCCACTTTGAACCATATCGCAATGGCGATCCATCTGGCTAGTGGCAATCGCCTCCCTCTGGGAAAATTCCTCTTGGGCAGTGTATATCATATGCTTCATCAGACTGTTACCCAAATGTACACCGGCCGAGAGGATAACGTGCGTCAATGGCCCTTGGTGGTTTGTTCAAATGTGGCCGCGGCTCCACATGCATCAGATCGTCGGCGTCGATTTGGACTCAAGGTTCTTCCCTTTGTCCAATTACCCTGAAGGAGAGCCTCAAGCCACCAGAGGATGCCAAAACTATGGAGAAGCGGCTTCAACTGTTCTTATCCAGCAGGACATTGGCCAGCTCTTCGAGTTGTTCTTCAAAGGTTTCTCCAATCCTCTGTGGCTTCCTTATCTAGGCAATGACACTTTGACCTTCCCTGTCGAATTCTCCTTCGAGCCCGGCCGTCAAGATAGGGGATTCTTGGAGATCTTTAATATCATAATCCGCCCATGCATATTACCGGCCGAGTTCAATGGAGGGAGGCAGAATGTCAGCACTTATGAATACTACCAGCCTAATGTAATGGCCAGACAACTTGGATGCGGCCAGATGCCTCCAAGATTGTTTTTGCATGAATTCCTCAAACCCAGGGAGGAAATCAGAGAACTGATGCAATGCAGCAGAGTTTTCAACTATGTGTGCAGTCCCACTGTCTATACATGTCCTTTTGTGCCTGCAACCATAGCTCACCCCACCTTCAACTCCTGGTGGCAAGAATTTCATGACCACATCTTCAGTGAACCCGTTCATGTGTTCTGTGCAGAATTGATGCCTGATTTCCTGCCGACTTCAGAGGTAACACAATGAGCCCTTGGATCAAGCACTTCTTCTTTATTCATGGTCTTGACCTTCATCTTCTGTCCACAGAACACGATTACTGCCCCTCGAGCCAGGGCAATTGCTTACAATGCGAAGGCCCAATTTCAGCACTAGGGTTCAAATCCACAACCCCGCACCAATTAATGGCCGGGTATGCTACTACGGATCCCGGCCTTTCTAGCCTTGCGTTGCGGACGGGAGGCAAGGTCCGCACTCGATTGCCCCTCCAAGTGCCAAAAGGAGAAGAACTGTCAAAAAGGTGCTTGTTGAGGTAAAACCCTTTACCTTCTTGATTACCAGGTCACTCTGTTCTTGATGGATCATATCATTGTGCATTTTCAGACCAGAGCCCAACATCCTTCAGAACCAGCACCTGCCGATGCCCCATCCACTGGTATGACCTTTACTATCCTTTCTCAAGGATGAGCACTAGCACTTACTCTTTCAATTGGACACTTGCAGAAGAAGCTGTGGAAGAACAGCTCGTAGATGTTCCAGTGGTTCAACAGGCGAGTCCATCCAGGGTTGAGTTACCTATCCCGGTGGAGATCTCATCTTCGTCACCTTCTGCAGAAGCAATAAATTCTCCAGAGATGAATCTCCCAGCCCAACTGGAGCCAGCAAATTCTCCCAGGGTGCCATCGCCTATTGGTCAAACAGAGATAGCTAATCCACCAGAGGCGGCAGACCCAACTCCTCTCCCGGCCCGAAACCCACGAGCTGCCAATGCCCGCATCGGCACCCCTTAGCTCAGAAGTTTCGGCTCTTCTTGGAGCGCCTTCTTCACCTGTGATTGCCCCTACTCAAGAAACCAGCCATGAGGTAACCACCCGTACTCAATTCTGGTGCCTTGGTGTTTAGTATCCTTAATTCGGCAATGTTGTTCATCAGGATCAGGTTCCATCATCACTGAGCCTGCCATCAGAGAGCAATCCGGTCGCCGAGGTGATGGAAGGAGTATTCCGGCCCGCCGCCAAACGAAGTCTTTGTCCAAGCTCACAGAAATTACCGCCTGGCTAGAGAAAGATGCTCAGGATCAGTTCAATGATCTCCATCATTTCGAAGAAATGTTTGAACCCATTAGTCAAGAACTCCCTGAAGACATCAGAGTTTCTCTGTCATCCATCTATGACTTAGAGCCCCTTTATGTACCCTTGAGGCGCGCTTGGAGGAAATTGCGCTCCCGTCCGGCCATTGAGAAAAGGAAAAGCGATCTTGAACAAGCCATGAACGGGTCACAAACCCAAGCGAGAGAACCATAAAGATGCATTGGCTAACCTGCAAGCTTCTTATGATCTGAAAGCTGCTAGGAAGGCTGCTCTAGAGGCTGAACTGAGAAGCTTGTCAGCGGAGATGGAGATTGACCAAAAGAAAATAGCCGAACTTCCTGGATTGATGGCAAAGACCCAAGCGGAAGTAGAATCGGCTGTCACCAGAATAAAGCAATGCGATGCGGAGCTCACTGACCTATCCGGTGCCCAAAAAGACCGCCGGGGAGATCTTTGGACAATTCCCGTTTGATAATATCCAATGTTCGTCGTGTACTTGCCAAACTCCCGAATGCCCGAATCCTTATTGATGTATAATTGACCGGTCGTTCTCGTAATACCTCCTTGTGATTTGTTTCCTTTCTTTTGCGTACTTTGAGATGTAATCTTTGAACGACCCATTCGGCAGTGAAACGCTAACTCCCGAACGACACCTTGAGTTCCCTTAGCCGAACCAATCGACCTACGCACGGTCCAGCTTAGAACTCCAAACGACCCGCCGGCGGGTTGGTCAAGGAAATCTTTCCACCTTCCGATTTTATTGGGACGTGCGCCACGATCCACAGCCACGACTCGAAGCCACGATTCACCCTGCCAGGCCTATAAATGTTGCCATAGGTGCCCCTAGCTCTCCACCAGGCCTTCTAGTTCTCGAATCTTTGCCAATCTTTAGCCTTCTCGCAAACAGTGCACATCCCAAAACACAATGGTGCGCCGCCTCAACCGCCGCCGTGCCTCCGACGAGGCCGAGGGGAGCAGCGCCAATGCGCGCAGGCGGTGACGATCGTCAACCTCTCCTCTGCGATTCTGCTTTTTAATCTTCCTTTGCCTTGACGATCATCTCTCCTTTTTCAGGCTGATTCAGTGGAATCCGCCCCGTGCGCCGGTCAATCGGCCCCTCCCCAGATGACTCCTCGGAGTCCGATGGCCACTCCCCGGTACCATATGGGGAAGCAGACGCCATCCGCTTCAAGGAGGAACTAGAGGCGTCCCGTCGCGAACTGGAGGACGTCTCCAAGAAAGCAGGCGTGGCCGAGTTAGAATGGGAGGACCAGCGCAAACAGCTGCTGGAGGCCATTGACGGTATGGCCCTGAGATTGATTCTTGGTCCAGCTCGGCCTTTGATGTTAATCCCTTCTGTTTGTCTTTTGCAGCCCGCGATGATGAGCTCAACCAGCTAAAGGCGCTGGTAGAGCAATTGGCCGAGAAGGTGAATGCCCACGGCGACACGCCGGCGGAGCGCCTGGCCGCGGTGGAGCGCCGCGTTGACGAGGTGGCCGTCCATGGCGTTCGTCTGGGGACCACCTTGGGCACCGGCTGCGATGGCGACGCATACGGACGTCGATTACTCCACCGGGCCGCGTGGCTTCCGGGCGGCGCGCGGGGAGGATATCGACGAGATCGAGCTCATCCTGGAGCGCCTCGACGGCCACGGCGACGCCATTGCCGAAATTACCCATCCCCAATCCGTGTTGAACAGGCTCTTCGACTAGATTGTACTAGGGATGTGTAAATATCGGCAATAAATGAAAAACTTTTGAATTTTGCACCTGTTCTGCGATGACATCCTTCGCATTTGCATCTGTGAATTTTGTCTTCTTTGGATGCATCTGGGAACTATCTTTAGCCGAACGCGCGAGAACAACTGCCCCTTGGCGCAAAATCCACAAAGGATCCCAATTCGGCAATCCGTAAACACTGTTCAAAAGAAAACCCTTCGCACTCGGTGGAAACCCCTGCCGCTTGGTATTCCAACAGTGTGTACTGGCCAAATCATCACTCCCAATGCGCCTCCTTGGTCAATAAAACAGCCCGTGGGGTGCTCTGCAAATCCACTCGCACACTCCTCCATCATTTCTCGTCTCTTCCCCTGCTGCTAGAGGAAAAAACCCCAACGCCATGGACAAGGGTAAACAACCTCAGGGGAGCGGCTCATCAAGGAAGCGTACGATTCGGAAGTGAGTTCTTTCTTGATCCGCTCCTTGTTCTCCTGCTTTGATCTTGCGCTTCATGTTTTCCTTTTGCCCTTTTCAGTCTTGATTTGCTTCCCGAAGAGGTCATCGGGACCGAAGATGTTCCTGAGTACATCTCCTCCGATTCCTCCCCCGAAGCAGAGGATGCCACGCCTGAGCAGAGAACTAACCATCAGCTCCGCCGCCGTGTCCGGCACCTGGAGCATGGCCTCAGGGACATGTCCGCCCGTTGCCAAGCCGAGCGCGAGCGTCGCATGGCTCTGGAAGCACTAGTAGGGGGTAAATGCTCCTGACTCTTTTGTGCCTGCCCCTGGATTTCTTGCCTCGACCTTGATTTCTCCCCTGCCCCGGATGTCTCGACGGGTACAGGCAACTTTGAAGGCGGCCTGGGATAGCTTGGTAGAGGCCGCCAACCATGGCCATCCCCGTGCGTTCCAAGTTGCCGTCACGGTGGTCCTGGAACAACTGAAGAAGGGGCAGCAGCCGAAGAAGTGAAGAAAAGATTGTATCATACTTTCGCTTCTTTCGCCACGCCTTCGCTTCCCTCCTCCTTGGGGACTTGACCATCGGGGTTGTTAGATATGATCCCGCAAGAAGCGGTTGTAATGTAGTGTTGAGCTAAGGGCAATGCATCCGGCACCGGCCATTTTCTCTTGTTCATGGATTTTGTTCTAAAGGCGGCCTCATTCTTGAGCGCGGCTATTTTGTGCCGGATGCGTGTAATCATCGATCGATCTCAATGCTAGGATAATATTTCTTGGGATATCTCCCATTTATCGCAGCGGAAAATTCTTCTCCCAAAGCAAAGTTTTCAATATGTATGCATTACCGGGGACGCATCGACCACACGAAAAGGCCCCTCCCGGTTAGGGGACCATTTGCCGAATTCATCGTATTTGGTTCCAATCGGCAATAGCGCTTTCCAAACTAGATCGCCTTCGCGAATTGCTTTACCTTTACTTTCTTGTTATAGTATTTGGCGACCCGCAGCTTGTTTTTCTCGATGTTCTCCAGGGCCCTGAGACGGATCATATGCAAATCTTCTAACTCATCCATCATTAGGCCACTGTAATCCTTGGAGCTCAACTCGTTTTGCATCACTACTCTCCTTGACTCTGATTGCATTTCCCAGGGCAGGATCGCATGATGCCCGTAAACCAACTCGTAAGGAGAAGTCTTTGTAGCTCCATGGGGGGCCATTCGGTAAGCCCACAACGCTTCACTGAGTACCGAATGCCACCTCCTTGGCTTCTGATCGATCTTCTTCTGTATCAGCTTGATCATGATCTTATTAGAAGCCTCTGCTTGACCATTAGCTTGGGCATAATACGGAGAGGAATTAAACAATTTGATTCCCATGTTTTCGGCAAAATCTCTAAACTCCAATGACACGAATTGTGCCCCCTGATCAGTGGTAATCGTCTGAGGGATTCCAAATCGATAGATGATGTGTTCCTTGACGAACTCGATCATGTTTTCTGACGTTACTTTCTTCAGTGGGATCGCCTCGACCCATTTGGTGAAGTAATCTGTAGCCAAAAGTACGAACTTATGCCCCTTGCTAGACGGCGGATTAATTTGGCCAATCAAGTCTATACCCCAGCCCCTGAATGGCCATGGCTTGATGATGGGATTCAATGCGATGCGGGGACTCTTTGAATATTCCCGAACCTGCGGCGGTCTTGACATCCCTTGTAATACTCAAAGCAATCCTCTAATATCGTCGGCCAAAAGCATCCGGCTTGTCTAATAACCCATTTCATCCGATAGGCCGATTGGTGCGCTCCACATATCCCATCATGCACGTCGCTCATCATGTTCTTGGCCTCCTCTGGACCCAGGCATCGTAGCAACACTCCATCTAACGATTTATAGAATAAATTATTATCCAGAAGAACGAACTTGATGGCTTTGTACCTGAGCTTCCTAGAGACTTTTCGGGATGGATCTCTCAAATAATCAACGATCTCTTTCCTCCAATCATCTTCTGCAAGATCCGCCCCTAGTGCACATACCTCTGCAGCAAATGCTTCTTGACCCTCCTTGTAACCAGAGGCGCTCTGAGCTAGCCTATTTGCTTCTTCGTTATGCTCTCTAGGAATGTGCTGTAGGGTTACCAGTGGGAAGCTCTTCAAGATTTCCCTGCACTCTTCGTAGTAACTCCTCAGCGCTTCGCTCCTGCACTCGTATTGGCCGTTCAATTGCTTGATTACTAGTTCTGAATCTCCATAGACCTCAACCGATACGGCCCCGGCTTCTCTCAAATATTGAAGCCCTCGAAGTAGTGCCTCGTACTCGGCTGGTTATTTGTGACGGTGGGTTGTATAGGAATAGCGAATTCGAACATCTCACCTTTGGGCGAAATTAGCGGGATCCCTACTCCCCCACCTTTGCCACATGATGACCCGTCAAAAAATAAAGCCCAAGGGGTAATTTCAAGTAGACTAATTGAAGGGTCACGATGTTCGGTTATGAAATCGGCAATGATCGACCTTTGATGGCTTTTGCCGATTCGAACTTCAACTCGAATTCGATAAAGCTAAAATCCATTTGCCAATCCGACCATTCAAAATTGGCATAGATAACATATGTTTTATCACATCAAACTTCGAGTATACGGTGCATTCGGCATTCAACAAGTAGTGCCGAAACTTTGTACACGAGTAGTATACGCAAAGACACGGTTTCTCTATAGCCGAATACCGGTTTCAGGATCAAGTAGTTTTCGGCTAAGATAAGCTACTACCCGCTCCTTTCCTTCGAATTCTTGAATAAGGGCCGATCCAATAGTTTGGGTATCGGCCGCCACGTACAACTTGAAAGGCTTGTCCAGCTGAGGAGGAACCAGCACCGGCGGCTCCTTCATGTACTGCTTTATTTCATCGAAAGCCTTTTGTTGTTCGTCGCCCCATGTGAATTTCTGATCCTTCTTTAGCTTCAGCAATGGAGAGAATGGCAACACCTTCTGTGACAAATTTGAGATGAATCTTCTCACGAAGTTGATCTTGCCGAGCAGTGATTGCAATTCCTTGAGGTTGGTTGGAGGAACGACTTCATCAATGGCTTTCATGCTCTTCTTGCCAACCTCGATTCCCCCTTCGTGGACCAAAAACCCCAAGAACTCTCCAGCTGACACCCCAAATGCACACTTGTTTGGATTCATCTTTAGGCCATGCTTCCGGGTGCATTCCAAGGTCTTCCTCACATCTCCTAGATGGGTGTCATGACTTAAGGACTTGATCACCACGTCATCGATGTAGATTTCCACAGTTTTGCCGATCAACTCATGAAAAATGTAATTCATGGCCCGCTGATAGGTTGCACCGGCATTTTTCAACCCAAATGTCATGACTATCCATTCAAATAGGCCTATATGACCAGGACATCTGAAGGCCGTCTTCGAGATGTCTTCTATTGCCATGAAAATCGATTGTATCCGCGTTGCCATCCATGAAACTAATCACCTTGTGTCCGGAAGCGGCGTCAATCAACAAATCGGCAATAGGCATCGGGTATCCATCCATGGGAGTAGCTCTGTTTAGGTCCCCGAAATCTATGCAAACTCTCATTTTTCCATTCTTCTTATACACGGGGACGATGTTAGAAATCCACTCCGCATATCCGCACGGCCGAACGAAGTTTGCGTCAAGTAATCTTTCGATCTCCTTCTTCACATCGGCCAATACTTCATCCTTGTAGATTTTCCGGGGCGGTTGCTTATATGGTTTGAAACCAGGCTTGATTGGCAACCGGTGCTCGATGATGGAACGATCCAATCCAGGCATCTCCGAGTAATCCCAGGCGAAGCAATCTTTATATTCTTTGAGAAGCTCAATTAAGTTCCCCCTGAAATCTGGCTGCAAATTCGCACTGATGAACGTCGGCCTTGGCTTATCACCGCTTCCAATGTCAACTTCTTCCAGCTTATCGGCCGACATGAATCCTCGTCCCAACTTGCCATCAGTGCCATCCACGGGGTTCTCCATTAAAAATTACTATAAGAGCCGACTGCTTGAATCGGCCGTTGGTCACCGCCGACGGGTTCAACGGGACCTTCTCCCCGTCCTTCCCCGAGAAGCAATCGATGCCTTGGTACTCCCGGAAAGGCTGGTTCCATGTTGGCCACGCTCACGGAGTCATCCGCCGGACGACCTCGATCTCGTCATCCACCCACTGGATAAGCTGTTGATGCATGGTGGATGGGACGCGGCGATTGGCGTGAATCCGGTCCCGCCCAAAGCGGCCGTAGGCTCCCTTGCCTTCGATGACAAAGAAGGTGGTGAGCGGCGTCTTGGACCCGATCATTAAGTCCACGTGAGCGCATCCTTTGGTGTACGAGGGGTTCCGGCGAAGTCGTTCGGGATGATGCTTGTAGGTGTCGGATCGCTCGGGCCCATGCCAAGCTTCCCGAAGGTGGTGTACGGCATGACGTTGAGCGCCGCCCCCGCCGTCGACGAACATCTTGGTCAATGGCTTGCCATTGACGTACCCCCTCAAGTACGGCGGCCTCATATGGCGATTCTTGGCCGGCTTGTCGAAGACGGCACCGCTTGGCAAGCACCGGTTGTGCCATCATCTCCTCGGGCCGCTCGTCATTAAAGGAAGCTTCCTCCTGCATAACCACGGTTAGCGGGAGCCATGAACTCGTTCGGCGGGAAGTATACCATGCAAGCGAGGGAGCCGAACGCTTCGATCCTTACGGGCCGGTCCTTGGGGCGCCACTTCGCCTCGTCCGGATCCCGGCTTGTTTCATCTCGCGGTTCCTCAAGCGGCCGGACCCGCCTTTTCTGGCTCTGCGTAGACCGGGCGGGCACCACTGCCCCTTCTGCCAGACGTGAACATCCTCGTCCTCCTCTTGATCAGCCCACCTGAGATCAGCTTGGCGCTTCCTGGGATGATCAATGATTTCAATTTTTTGCCGCCGATCCCCATTCGGGTGGATCCTTCCAAGTCTTTCATGGACGGATCGGCGATTGGCAGTTTCCTGCCTGTACTCAACATATCTGTCGCTGCATTCAGGACAGTTCCTCAATGTGGGCAGCTTTAGGCCCTCATTCCAGCAGTGCCTGAAGAAGGCGCACCCCCAGTGGGCGCGCTCCTGCTCGCGCGTGTACTGTTCTTGGTCCCTTCTGCGCGCTTCCTCTTCAGCCCTGCGCTGCTCCTCCTCGTGACGACGCTTCTGGTAGCGTTCCTTCTCCATCTGGCGCTGCCACTTGTTGAGGAGAATGCGTGACGTCACCTTGGGTCTAGGCACGGACGATTCCCCAATCTCGATGTGGCTCCGAGAACGCGGGGGGTGTCGCCCCGCACTTGCTCTAGGGTCACCCGGCGCTCGGGTCCACCGATCCACCTTGCTTGGACCTGGGCGAGGTCGGGACCTTGACCTTCCCCTTTTCTTCGGCTGTTATCGCATTGACAGAAAAGCCGAGCATGTTCTGAGGAAAGGGGTGGCCATCCAGCTTCATCTTATTATCGAACTTGAGGTGCCCTTCCTGGATAGCCTTCTGGATCCTCATCCTGAAGACCCTGCAATCGTTGATGGAGTGCGAGTCCCTGTCATGGAAGCCACAGTAACGCTTTGATTTGACTCCATCAGGCCGAAGCATAGAATGCCCTTCGGGCAGCTTGATCCAGCCTTCCTTTACCAAGAGCTCAAATAACTTATCAGCCTTTGTGATGTCGAAGTCGTAAGTTCCTTTGGTCTGCTTGACCCATCGCTGATTCATTGTCAAGGGCTCTTTACCCCACATGATTTCTGTTGCAGCTATCTCCAATTCGTCGTCAGTATCCTCGAACAAATCAGCCTTGTCCAAGAATTGATTGTAGATGTCAGCGACGTCGTGCTGCTTGCCAAACTTGGGGTCCTTCTTGAGGCCATACGCCTGATTGCTCATCAAAGATAACTTTTGTGACAGCTGGCCCAAGTTTTCAAACTCCATCCCAAATAGCTTCTCGCGCACGGCTGGCAACATCCCGGCGACGGCCATATCGGCCGGTCGATCGTGCGGCAAGTTCAATGAGAAGCACATGCCCTTGACTTCTCCGAATCTTCTAAGAAACTCCCGGCGGTGTTTCGTTGTGCCTTTGCTTCGGGGTGGCGAGATCAATCAACTTCTTCTCGGAAGCTGCCCGCCGAAGTAATGAGCGTGGAATTTACGCTCCAAATCCTTCCACCGGCCACGCGATTCGGGCGGCGGGGACGAGAACCACCGAAAAGCCGGGACCCGTCAACGAGGCGGGGAAGTAGCGAACCACGAACGCCTCCTCGGCCGAGCATTCCCCAAGCCGCATGAGGTAACGGGCGATGTGCTCGACCGTGCTTGGTCTCGTCTGCCCGAGAGAACTTTGTGAATTCCGTCGGCGGCTTCACCCTCGGTGGCGGGAGCACGTTATAGTACCATTGCGGGAACGGCGGCTGTAGGTGGGGCCCTGCATCTTTGGCTTGAGGTCGGGCGATTCGCATCAATTCGGCCATCTTGCGTGCTAGGGCGTCTTCCTCTTGAGCGCTGCGGCCCGGCGCGTACCACGGGTGCGGGAAGGCATCGAACGCTCCGTAATTTCCCACTTCATGATAACCACCGCCGTACAAATTCCTGCGGAGCCGGTTGGTCGACGGAGCTATTCTTCGGCGGGGTCCGGTGGGGCCCCGGATGAGCCGAACGCTAGGTCTCCGTACGTAGGCCGGTACGGATCGGGCTGTTGCACGGGGCCGACCCGTCTTTGCTCCGTGGTGGCGGCGGGATTGGTTGACTTCCGAAGCTTGCAACGGGGGCCGAAGCGGCGCCCCCGGCGCCTGCGGAGGAGGTTGGAATGTTTGGCTCCCGGAGCTTTGAGGGGGAGGCTGCTGCAATTGGCTCCGTAGCAGCGGCTGAGAGCTTGATTCACCCAGCTCCACGGTGCTCTTTCCGGCGGACGCCTTCCCGAACGCTTGCCTCGCGCCCGGGCCAAAGAGGGCCACCATCATCTGCTGGAGCGACCCGAGGAAAGCCTGGTTGTGCTTGGTGAGCATGTCGTCCACCGACTCTTGGAACATCCGTGCGCATTCCTCCTTCTCTGTTGGGTTGAGGCATCGCTCTCTCCCGGCGGCGGCACTACGGGCGGGTCATTCTTTAGATACGGTACACCACTTCGATTCTTCTTAAACGACATGAGACACTTTTGCTGAAGCGATTCACGGCGTCTAGGAGCTGCCGATCTTTGCTCGCGGAGAAAGCTCCTCGATGTTGACATCCGGGAGGTCCGAGACTTCGGAGCATCTCGAACCAATTCGGTGTTGGTCCCCCCGGGCGTGCCAAAAAGTGTGTTGACGCAAAATGTGCACTTAACGCCAATCACACAGGCAAGCCGAAAAAAGCTAGCTTCGCACGCGCGAGAGAGCAAATGACGTGCCGATCAATTTTTCCCGAAAATTAACAAAAGATAAAGCGAGTTAGATACCAAAGCTTGGAACGTGTCGGGTGGTACCGAACGGTTCCATATTTGCGGCTAAGAAGCCAAGCAAGATGACATGTAGCTATGTAGAGCTATCTGTCAAAGAATCACAACCATCCGGACCATTACAGAGGAAAAAGGAATACTGCCGAATGGATGACGTAAGCGTGACGACGATCGGTCTTTGTATAGATAAAGATGCAAGCATGAAGTTATGACCGATCCCCATGAGGTTTGTCATTGAATAAAATGAGGTAAAGCACGAACATGGTCATGTATTAAATAAGCATGCATAGATCCAAAGCACTAGTCTACCGCATGTCTAGGTACCTTAAGATCCGTCGGGTACGATCACAAGCAAATCTATCCACCGCATGATACAACTTGCATGAAAAACATACCACTTTCCGCAAATAGATCTATCCACCGCATGATACAATCTAAATATGGAAAGCTAAAAGCATACGTCGTTTAAAACATAAACAATGCACGTGATCTACTCGTGAAAAGATAACCGAATACGGCTGAACAGCCGATTCAGGGTCCGTGAAGAAGGAACAAACATTACCACGTGAATAAATCTATCGATCGAATTGGAAATCTAATCCACCGGATGACTAGCTCCAAGGCAACCCAAAAACCTCGCATCTACCGCATGATACCGGTTCTTTCAAGATTTATACGAACAAAGCAAGCTTGAACCCACAACACGTAACAAAATAGATCGATTCGGTTTCGGCTATCGGAGAGCACAAGATCCACGCGTCAAAACACGAAACCTCGCTCGTACACGGATCTTAAAAGAGATATAGCCGATCCAAACCCATCTAGATTGGGCAAGGGTGTGTTACATGAATTAAAACATAAAGTAAAACTCATGATAACACGGGATAACTTAATGAATCTATTGGATCTTGCCAAAATCCAATAGAGCCGATAACTAGCTTCGAGCTAGATCTTAGCCCACCGCATGGCTCACGATCTAACAAGAAACCCTCTTGAACCAAGCTTGAATCTACCGCATGACACGAAGCATGGTAACAAGACTACTTGCATCAGATCTAAATCCACCGCATGATACTAGACATGATACAAGGTTGCGGTACTTACGGAGGTCGACGGATCGATTGGCCCTCTCGAAGAACTCGACGACACGACAAGGACTCTAGGGTTTGGCGTAAGGCCGGTGTGTATTGAGGAATGATCGTGTACGTTACATACATCCGGGGATCGTATTTATACCTGCTGATTACAATTGCGAATGGATTCATTGCCTAACTAAACTCGATCGTCTGTCCATCCATTCGTCTCTCCTGATTTGAGCCACGTCACCGTCCAATCCCGCAAAATCAGCTCTACTGTTCCTCTGCCGAATCGGAGCAAATAGCCGACCGCGGATCCTTCAGCCGAAAATCTCTGAAAATATCTTTCCTTCCACCAGACGGACTCTTTTTCGAATCGGACCCACATGTCATACTCCTTACCAAATTTTGGTGTTAACACATCAATTCAAGGAAGATCGCAAGACGGTGCCAACATTGAAGATTTCAAGTATCTCTCCAAGGAAGAATATTTCCGGTACCTACCTTATTTTTCACCTCTTTGCTCGAGGACGAGCAACGTCTAAGCATGGGAGAGGAGGTAGGTACGGTGCAGTTTTAGAGTTCAAAAAGGGAGTATTTTAAAAAATATATATATAATGAAATAATGATGAAAGAAAAAAATTCGGCGATATGCGTGACTTTCAAGGTGCAGAAAGAAAAAATTTATATAATGAAAGAAAGAAAGAAAGAAAGAAAAGAATGAGAAATATGAGAAAGAGAAAAAATATGTGCGTAAAGTGAACTCCCCGGTTCTCTAAAGGTGCATTCAAGGCTTCAAGCTAAAAAGATCCATTCTCATTTTCCAACCATGTGCAATCCGATAACGAGGACTTCCTTTGTGCCTCGGGATCACTCTTTGCCATTTGCACATGTCCACTCATCTAAAAGTGTGTGTATTTTTCTCTTTCCCCTCCTTGATTTAACATTATTTTCCAATGACCTTTTTGACGAGTCTCGGTAAGACCATGAGAAGCTTGTCTTGTTTTGACAACACCTCATTTATAAAATCTTGTTAGGACTAAACTTTCCCAAAGCTCCATATAAAGCCTACCACATATATATGAGAGGGAAAGGAGTAGAATATATAGGCTTGAGAGACAAGTGAGATGAGAGTTCATGAGCAATATACAAGATGATTTAAATTTGTGAACTTGGTTTAGCTTTTCTTCATCTCGTTCTTTATTTCAAAAATTCGAGATCTATTTAAAACTTTGTGAGCATGTTAATACTTGTGGGATAAGCTTAATAAGAATCTACCCTCGTAGAGATGAAGGCTAGTACATTATGGAACTTTAATGAATTAAAATTTTGAGAGCATTATGTTTTCTCATGTGTGATCAAGTGCAAAGTTTAAACATTGTTTGGCAATGATGATATCCATCGAAGGCTTACTCGAGGACGAGCAAGGTTTAAGCATGGGGGAGATGTTGACGGTGAAAATCCGTCAACCTAGCCATGAGTTTACCTTCGGTGTTGGCATGAGTTTTATACCTTATCCATTGGTACTAACCCCCGTGGTATAACAAGTTCACGTGTGCATGTCGGTTTTGGAGTTTAATGTTTTTGCAGGTTTTTAGTGTTGAATGCAAGACTTTCGGGATAAGTTCATCAAGCACTTCATGACAAGACCTTGAAGACCCGTACAAGTCATGCAATGAAGCAAACTTAACTCCAAGAAGCCGGGGACTTGATCCGAGAAGACGACAGACTCTAGGGACCTGACCAGAAAAATGCTGAATCTTGCAAGACAAGGAGTTGAGTCCAATTCGGAGAGAAACCGACGACATGGACCTACATGCAGAAGGGGGAAACATCCAGGAAGCAAGGAAACCGACGTGGAGCGAAGGAGCCCTCGGGCTGGGCCTAAATGGGCCCAGGCCGGCCGGCCCAGTCCGGTCGGCCCAGGCTCATTTAGGGCCCAAACGCCCCCTCCTTTGCCCTAGCCACCAATAGGGCTATTTATAGTCCCCTGACCGAGAGCCACGCAGAGAAGAATTCGTCATCGGCCGCCGAGGAGCAGAGAAGAGAGGGACATCATCTCGGAGAGGAGAGGGTCGAGCTAGTTGACTAGGGTTCCCCTAGCCGACGTGGGAACCTTGCACGGAAGACCACGTCGGAGTTCCCGGAGCTAGAAGCAAGATCAAGGAAGGATCCCGGTGGTGATCTTGTGTATGTATCATTGTTATAGTTGAATTATCAAGTTGAATCTTTTCCTAGCGATCAAGTGTTTCCTTGAAGATTTCGTTTTTCGATCGGCTTTGCTTATTCCAATTCTATTCGCGTGATAGATTACATAGGGTGTTCTTGTAGCCGCGGTGGCTAGAGGTACACGCCGGATCTTCCGAAAGAATCCCGACTTGTCTTTTGACTCGCCCTAAGCTCCCCGCATGAATAGGGATACGTTGTGACAGAACGGGGGTCTCGAAAGGCGGATGTTTTCGGATTTGGACGGGAAACCACGATTTAAAGAGGCTTCTATTAAGATTCGATTTGCTACTTCTTCTCTTGCTTGGAACTTCAACAAAAGGCTTACCCCGATCCCTCTAGATCGGTTTATCTACCCAATCTTACTTTGTTTTCTCCGGTCTTTAGTAGATTAGATTTATCTTTGTTTTGTGTCTTTTACTTAGATGCATTAGGGTTTCTTTTATCGAAGATTGAAGTTACATGGCTTTATTAGATTATGTTTTGCGTCACACATTTGTTCCACGGATTCGATACCTTGGGTTCACCACTCGAGGGAAGAAGGGTCCCTTGACTACGACGGGAGACTTGTACGCTTGCGAGTCACAAACGAACTTTGATACAATTATTAACCGTCAACAACGCCTGATGGAGAGTGGTAAAGCAGCTGACTTCTGCCTCGATGACCAGGGCACACTGTGGCTGAAGGACCGTATCTGCGTACCTCAGAACAAGGAAATTCGGGACTCGATCCTTAAGGAGGCTCACGACTCTCGATACTCGATCCACCCTGGCTGTACCAAGATGTACAAAGACTTGAAGATACGATTCTGGTGGGAAAAGATGAGGGAAGATATTGCAGAGTACGTCGCTCGGTGCGACACGTGTCAGCGAGTGAAGGCTGAACACCAGAGGCCTGCCGGACTGCTACAACCGCTCGAGATACCCACGTGGAAGTGGGAGGACATCAGTATGGACTTCATTGTGGGTTTGCCGCGCACGCAGAAAGGAAATGACTCCATTTGGGTGATTGTTGATCGATAGACCAAGGTAGCACACTTCTTGCCCCTGAAGACGAGCTACCACTTGAGCCGACTTGCAGAACTGTATGTGGACAACATTTTAAAGCTTCATGGGGCTCCGAGGAGCATTGTGTCGGACAGAGGGCCTCAGTTCACTTCCCAGTTCTGGAAGAGTTTGCATGCTTCCATGGGCACTAAGCTGAACTACAGCACAGCATTCCACCCCCAGACTGATGGTCAGACAGAGAGAGTGAATCAAGTCCTAGAGGACTTACTGAGAGCTTGTGTGTTGACCTATGGGTCCGATTGGGAAAAGAGTCTATCCTATGCCGAGTTCTCGTACAACAACGGCTACCAGGCCAGCTTGAAGATGGCTCCTTTCGAAGCCCTATACGGTAGAAAGTGTCGGACACCATTGATGTGGTCCGAGGTGGGGGAACGAACCTTTTTCGGTCCCGCCGCCATTGTTGAGGCCGAGGAAAATGTCACCAAGGTCAGGGAGAACCTGAAGATAGCCCAGAGCAGACAGAAGAGATACGCAGACCCGAAACGGAGAGACGTCTCGTTTGAAGTGGGGGATCACGTCTACCTGAAGGTGTCACCCCTCCGAGGTACGAAGAGGTTCCACATCAGGGGGAAGCTGTCCCCTAGGTACGTTGGCCCCTACCCTATTGTGAATAGGGTCGGGAAGGTAGCTTACCAACTCGAGCTACCTCTGGAGCTTACCGGAGTGCATCCGGTGTTCCATGTATCCCAGCTTCGGAAGTGTGTGGTCATCGAGAAGAGAGTGCCCGCTCAGGCACTCGACGTCCAGGAAACCCTGGAGTACTTGGAGTACCCGGTTCGGATCCTGGACTGGGCGGAGAAGTCAACCAGAAACACCACCACGCGCTTTTGCAAGGTGCTATGGAGTAATCACTCCGAGCGCGAAGCCACGTGGGAGAAGGAGTCCGCGTTGAGGGAGAAATACCCTCATCTCTTCGAAACAGATGTAACTTCTTAATCTTGGGGACGAGATTCTTGTGAGGGGGGGGGAGTTCTGTAACATCCTTAGAATTGATATGAAATCAAATTGTGGAATTTCAAAAACTTGAATTTAAATTGAGTGCTCATGAAACAAATAAGAGTGTCTTCTTGTTTCTTTCCCCAATTCCTAGATTTAATTTTGGCACCAACAGTAATTTTAGGACTTATAATCTGCTAGTGTGAGAAGTTGGATCTTCCTTTGGATTTTATTTGGGTTTTGTTTGAGTGGATTCAAATTTGAAATTGAATTCAAATTTGAATCAAGTGAATAGCCTAAAGGAAAACGAGAAGCATCACTATGCTAAACAGGCCGCCAGCCAACCAATCGGCCCACAGCCGCTTTCGGCCCATTTGCCAGCCCAGCTAGCCACCCCGCGCCGCTGCCACCTACCGCACGCGCCGGGTCGCGCCCGCCGGCGGGCCCCTCGCCCCGCGTCGGCCGGGCCCCGCGGTGACGCGAGCGCGTCATCCCCTACCTTTCGCCTTTGGGCGACGCCCAAAGGCAAAGGCGGGGGGGAAAGCGGCGCCGGCCGCGAGCCCGGCGCATCCGGGCCGTCCGCGTGTCCCAAGCCGCGCCGCCCTATTTAAAGCCGCCGCCGGGCCCGGGAGGGAGCCCCAAACCCTAGCCGCACCAGGGGAACCGCCCCTGACCGTCCACACCGTCCGCCGGAGGAGAACGGGGGGGTGAAGGAGGAGAAGGAGGGGGGAGAGGAGCCGCCCGCGGGAGAGCCGCACGCCGCGAAGACCGAGCCGCCGGGTGGGAGGAGCGGGACCCGCCGTGAACGCCTACTTCCACTACTTCCCCTTCCTCCTCGACGTCGCGCCGCCGCCCTCGTCTTCTTCCTCGCCGGCAAACCGCGCCGCCTCACTTCACCGCCGTGCTCCACTTCGGCCAGTGGCCACCGAGGTGAGGACACCCATTTCTCCCCACTTGTGGACGCCACGGCCATCGAGCCGAGGGCGGAACGCCCGCCGCTCCGCGCCGCCGCGCCGCCGCCGGTGATGCGGCCATCGAGCCGGGGCGGGACGCGTTTTCTTGTAGGTACCGCCGCCTTCACCAACGCGCGCGCGCGCGTGCGCCTAGCCCTAGCCCCTCTAGCCGTAGGAAGCCGCCTCGTCTTGGTCGCCGTCGCGCGCGTGCCGGCGCGTTCGCGTTCGCGTGCGCGCCGTGCGGGACGCGACGCCCTCGCACGGGCGTGCACCCCGGCACGCGCGCGCACGCGTAACCCCGAAGGCGAGGGCCGGGCCTTTGGCCCTTCTCTTGCGGCCGGACCTCCCGGCTCGGCCACCCTCGCCGCCGCGCGCCGCCATGGCCTCGCCGGTGGCGGGTTGCCTAGCGCACGCGGACGCGGAGAGGAGGGAGTGCCGCCCTTGCACCGGCCGAGAGCGCGTTTCGCCACCAACCGCCGTTCCCACGCGCGTACGAGCCCGGCCCGTGGCCGTCGGGTCCGCCACTAGCCATGGCGGCCGGCCTAGCGCCGCCGCGCCGTTCGTGTCCACCCGCGTGCGGGGCCAAGCCCGTGCCGATCACCCCCTCCGCGCACGCGCACCCCGGCGCTCGCCTTCACGTGCACGTCACACGCCCCTGCGGCGGGAGAGAGGTACCCGCGCCGGCACCACCGCCGCGTCGTCGCCGCCGCGCCCGCGTCGGCGCCGACCACGCCGCGAACGCCGTCGCCCTCTGGTGCGTGACCCTTCGAGCCAGCAACCCTAGGGGAGCCCGCGGGGCTACCGTGAGGAGTCCAGACGCCAGGCGCTGTGAGATTGTTGACGGTTAATAATTGTATCAAAGTTCGTTTGTGACTCACAAACGTACAAGTCTCCCGTCGTAGTCAAGGGACCCTTCTTCCCTCGAGTGGTGAACCCAAGGTATCGAATCCGTGGAACAAATGTGTGACGCAAGAGTTGATCTAGTAAAGCCAATTAACTTCAATCCTTGGTAAAAGAGAAACCCTAATCCATCTAGATAAGAGCACAAAACAAAGATAAATCTAATCTACTAAAGACCGGAGAAAACAAAGTAAGATTGGGTAGATAAACCGATCTAGAGGGATCGGGGTAAGCCTTTTGTTGAAGTTCCAAGCAAGAGAAGAAGTAGCAAATTGAATCTTAATAAAAGCCTCTTTAAATCGTGGTTTCCCGTCCAAATCCGAAAACATCCGCCTTTCGAGACCCCCGTTCTGTCACAACGTATCCCTATTCGTGCGGGGAGCTTAGGGGCGAGTCAAAAGACAAGTCGAGATTCTTTCGGAAGATGCGGCGTGTACCTCTAGCCACCGCGGCTACAAGAACACCCTATGTAATCTATCGCGCGAATAGAATTGGAATAAGCAAAGCCGATCGAAAAACGAAATCTTCGAGGAAACACTTGATCGCTAGGAAAAGATTCAACTTGATAATTCAACTATGACAATGATACATACACAAGATCACCACGGGATCCTTCCTTGATCTTGCTTCTAGCTCCGGGAACTCCGACGTGGTCTTCCATGCAAGGTTCCCACGTCGGCTAGGGAAACCCTAGTCAACTAGCTCGACCCTCTCCTCTCCGACATGGTGTCCCTCTCTTCTCTGCTTCTCGGCGGCCGAAGACGAAATCTCCTCCCCGTGGCTCTCGGTCAGGGGACTATAAATAGCCCGATTGGCGGCTAGGGCAAAGGAGGACGGATTTGGGCCCTAAATGGGCTCGGGCCGACCGGGACTGGGCCGGCCGGCCTGGGCCCATTTAGGCCCAGCCCGTGGGCTCCTTTGCCCGAGGTCGGTTCCCTTGCTTCCTGGATGCTTCCCCCTTCTGCATGCGGGTCCATGTCGTCGGTTTCTCTCCGAATTGGACTCAACTCCTTGTCTTGCAAGATTCAGCACTTTTCTGGTCAGGTCCCTAGAGTCTGTCGTCTTCTCGGATCAAGTCCCCGGCTTCTTGGAGTTAATTTTGCTACATTGCATGACTTGTTCAGGACTTCAAGGTCTTGTCATGAGGTGCTTGATGAACTTATCCCGAAAGTCTCGCATTCAACACTAAAACCCTGCACAAACATTAAACTCCAAAACCGACATGCACACGTGAACTTGTTATACCACGGGGGTTAGTACCAATGGATAAGGTATAAAACTCATGCCAACACCGAAGGTAAACTCATGGCTAGGTTGACGGATTTTCACCGTCAACATCTCCCCCATGCTTAAACCTTGCTCGTCCTCGAGTAAGCCTTCGATGGATATCATCATTGCCAAACAATGTTTAAACTTTGCACTTGATCACACATGAGAAAACATAATGCTCTCAAAATTTTAATTCATTAAAGTTCCATAATGTACTAGCCTTCATCTCTATGGAGGGTAGATTCTTATTAAGCTTATCCCACAAGTATTAACATGCTCACAAAGTTTTAAATAGATCTCAGAATTTTTGAAATAAAGAACGAGATAAAGAAAAGCTAAACCAAATTCACAAATTTAAATCATCTCGTGTATTGCTCATAAACTCTCATCTCACTTGTCTCTCAAGCCTATATATTCTACTCCTTTCCCTCTCATATATATGTGGTAGGCTTTATATGGAGCTTTGGGAAAGTTTAGTCCTAACAAGATTTTATAAATGAGGTGTTGTCAAAACAAGACAAGCTTCTCATGGTCTTACCGAGACTCGTCAAAAAGGTCATTGGAAAATAATGTTAGTCAAGGAGGGGAAAGAGAAAAATACACACACTTTAGATAAGTGGACATGTGCAAATGGCAAAGAGTGATCCCGAGGCACAAAAGAAGTCCTCGTTATCGGATTGCACATGGTTGGAAAATGAGAATGGATCTGTTTATCTTGAAGCCTTGAATGCACTCTTAGAGAACCGGGGAGTTCACTTTACGCACAAATATATTTTCTCTTTCTCATATTTCTCATTCTTTTCTTTTTTTTCTTTCTTTCTTATATATATATTTTTTTACCTTGAAAGTCATGAATACCGCTGGATTTTTTTTTCTTTCATCATTATATATATTTTTTAAAAAATACTCCCTTTTGTACTCTAAAACTGCACCGTACCTACCTCCTCCCCCATGCTTAGACGTTGCTCGTCCTCGAGCAAAGAGGCGAAAAATAAGGTAGGTACCGGAAATATTTTTCCTTGGAGAGATATTTGAAATCTTCAACGTTGGCACCGTCTTGCGATCTTCCTTGAATTGATGATCCATTCTCAACGATAGGTTGTGGTCAAGGAGGTAATCACAAAACGATGATATTTGGTTTAAGGGTGGATATCCGGCGAAGTTTGTGAGATCACCGATGCGGGGATACACAATGCACGGATAAAAGGCTAGCAAAAAGATAGATACGCAAAAACGGAATGACCAGCTTCTTAGTCTCGGGCCACAGAAATCATGGCCTGCAATAACGCACTCAAAAATAAATCTTGTACACTAAGGTTTATGCACTCAAATATATATAAGGCTTTGGATAGGTTGAGCAACACACAAGTGATATTTGTGACAAGGTTAGCAATATTTTTTAGCATAAAAGACATCTTTAATCTATTCATAACTTGAGAGCACATTAAACACTATGGGTCTTTATTTTAATCATAACCTCCGCTGAAAATTAAGCTAGCATTTAAATAAATTCAGATCTGTATTTTTAAGAGAGCACTAGCTTAAACATGCATAAATCGATTACAAAGATGAACAAAGCTGCAATTTTAATCATATATCATCATGGCACGAATTTTGTAACTTTTCCAATGATATAATCAAGGTGGTGTCTTTATTAATGATGATATCATGTTGAAATACAAACTGAAAATAAACAAACATGCTTGCTGAAATTTAAATAAAAACAGAAAATACTACGCAAACACACATAAGCAAAAGCTGAAAATTACAGAGAAAAAGAAAAGAAAAGAAAACTAAAGTTCCTAAATCTTCTAGTCCTCCGCCGATGGTTGATGTTGATGATCTTGATAATAATACCCTTGCTCATAATATGATTGGACATTCCCTCCGACGAATTGATTTGGCTCCACAAGGTGAAGGCGTCCAAGTTCAAAGGCAATATTTGCATTGCCTTCACCGAGTTGAGCTGCGTTAGCTTGGATGGCTGCGATGTTTTGAGCATTTCTTGCAGCATACCCTCCAATTATGGCCATGCTTTGTTGTGGTTGGGGATGATGAGCGTAGGACTCCGCGAAGTTAGCGTTGGGCACAACATAATTTTGTGGGGGTACCGGTGCACCACCCCCCCCCCCATGCTTGCTCTTGTGGCCCTCAGTAATAACTTGGCGGAGGAGGGACCCCGCCGAACGGTTGCACATTGGGTTGTGCTCCACTCGCTTGTGCGGAGGATGTTCCCTCCTCTACAATTCTTCCTCTCTTATTCTTCCTTGCAGGGACAAGTAGTCCCTCTTCCAACCAATCTTCTCTCCCTTCATTGAAAAGCCTAAGCCTCTCGTTGGGAAGGAGTAGGTTCACTATGGCCAACCGATAACCTCCTCTCTCATCTCCACTAATGTATTTGCCTTGCCGCAAATATTCAATGCCGAGGGAGGTACCACGCAAAAGGTGAGCGGGGTTTCTTGCGATCCCCGGCCGCAAGGAAAAGGCCAACATGGAGAGGTAACACCCCGAACCAATATTACCCGCCCCCGATGTTGCTTCACAACACCAACGGTTGATCATGAGGTAAGAGGGGTCTATTGGCTGCCTGGCAATTAAAGCCGAGTATAGCCAATTCAACTCCGTGTCGGTCACCTTTGTTTCCTTCATCCTCCCCAATATCCTCTTGCACATCCAAGAGTGAAATATCTGGATAATGGGGTTGCGGATGCAATTGCGTTGTTGATGGGCTTCTCCGGAGATCATGTTCCAAAATCCCGCTAACATGCCGGGTGGCACGTCAACTTTCTCCGGAGCTCCCTTGTGGAATCCAAGCAGCTACCTAACGTGCTCGTAGGGAACCTCTTGTTGGACTCCCTCCAAACGGAATGACAAGCTTTGCACCCCATCATCATCAATGATGGGTGCAATAGTCATTAAAATTTCCAAGGCGAACCCCAAATGGGTGTCCACCGATACTCCGTTGGAGAACTGCACCCATCCGAGGTGCCCCAACATATAGTATATGTCGGTGCCAAAACCCAAGGTGTAGAGTGCTTGGTCGTCGAACTCGACGTTGGGCACAAGCCTCTTCTCAAGATTAGAGAGCCTCTCCTCCTCCTCTGCCGACAAGATGATGAAGCCGTACGAAGAGTATGTCGGGGTGTAAGGAGGTGGCGCGGTTGAGCGAGTCGATCGTCGTGGTGGCGCGGGCTGCTCCTCCGTGTGCCCACGAGGTTCGGTAAACCTCATGGAAGTGCTTCTTACAGCCCTCATACCACCAAGGAGGAGAGCATCGTTCCTTCTCGGTGGTGCCGTATCCGTCTCCATGCTTCGGGGAGACTCGGAAACCGAGTGCCTTCTCGAAGACGTGGTTGATGACGGCTTGGATGACGACGAACTCTTCTTCTTGGAGAA
Organism: Cenchrus americanus; assembly: GCA_947561735.1. Taxonomy (NCBI): domain Eukaryota; kingdom Viridiplantae; phylum Streptophyta; class Magnoliopsida; order Poales; family Poaceae; genus Cenchrus; species Cenchrus americanus. Next base: position 20,352,856 of record OX387241.1, on the reverse strand, counting down.
GAGACTTGTGGTTTTCTTCCACATGGTTGCTGCACTCTTTTCTTCAACTAAAACTCCGGGTTGCAACCGGTAACTAGGCACTTAAACTCTTTGATTCGGATGTGGACTTTGAGTGGATTAAGGATGTGGATTTTTTTTTCTTGAGTCATCAAGCTTGGGAAGGTTGGCTATGTCTACGGAGGTTTTGAGCACACAAACTTGAACACACAAACAAAGGAAGGAGAGGGAAGCTTGCCTGCAGAAAACGGGAGCCGGGGGGGCTCCTTATGTAGGTGAGGCCGGCCTCGGTGCTCCTCCCCGTCTCGTCTTTCTTCCAAAGCACGATCATTTCACCTCTGCAACTTTCCTGCCCGCGTGCTCCACGAGTTGCACCGCCCAAACGCTCTCGTCCACTATTGGTCCTTCCACTTGATGCCTCATGTTTTGGGTCATGTCCATGCTCCCTAGCTCCACTTGCTTCACATGCCACCATGAAATTCCTACAAAGTTGATGCTTGCTGCCCACCACGCTTGTCCTTTGCGTGTGGAATTGGTGAAAGTTGATAAAAGGGAATCCAATGGTGCATGCATGATTACTAGATTGCCTCCATTAAGGTGTGTTTAAGGTTAAGCACTCCTCTAATTCGAAATTTAAAATATTTTTCAGAGCCATGCAAGAGCTCGAACATAATTTTAGAGAAGTTTTTAAACCATTAAAAACAAATGCGAGTCGAAAATATTTTTTTATTACGTTGATTTCGGTCTCACCGGTATAGTTTGTCTTCATTGGTTGAGAGCAGACATTTTCCCGGCTTGATCATGGGGGCATAGGTTTAGGTTCTAATTTTGGCTAAATAAGAAAGATTTTGAATAAAACAAAATTAGAATAGGCTTAGAAAAATTCTAATCCTAGAGAAACCAAGGATAAAGATTTTTAAAACCAACCAAAAGCTTTGATTTCTAGGTTCACGCGAGTCCTACCACGTGCTGAATTTTATTAACACTTAAATATAAATCGTGGCTCTACTCGTGTGGTTTTAGCATGAAAAATAAGTCAACCTCAGCACCATAATGAGGGTGAAAGGTTGAGTTAAGGTTCTGAAATTATTTGGTTGAGGTTTCTCGAAAAGAAAAGAATCAAACAAGCACATAGGAGGGCTCATGCAAAGGGTTTATGATAAAGCAAACATTCAATCAATGATTATGTCTCTAATATTGTTCAACCACTTCTAAGTCTAATGTCTTTGCGTAATAAAACTCAAAAACTAAATTATAAAAAAAAACTCGAAAAACCTGGAATCGGGTTGTCCTCCCGGTAGCTTATTCTTGACTTGACGAAACGGGTTGCCTCCCGCCTAGCGCTTCGTTTATAGTCCATGGCTAGACTTCTTCACTTGATTACTCCGGATCAACGCTCTTTGCGGGTGTTGCAATCTTGGGTACCCACTTTGGCTTAGTCAATTTTTTTGGTCTTCACAGGCTGGCTTTGTCCTTTGGTCTTGACGGATGCAACAACTTCCTTGTGGCTCGGCATCTCGAACTCCGGTGTTCGGTTGTGATCTTCATGGTGATCCTTCATCTCTCCCGAGTGAGCTTGAGTAGCCTTCGCCGTCTTGGGACCTTGGAGTTGTCTCGGATATTCTTCTTTGTCACCATCGGGCGCCCGGCAAGTTGTCCCACTTGCGTCTCTAGCATCTTCATCACGATGAACACTTCACACTCCTTTCATGTGGATCTTGCTTCGGCGGCCTTTAGGTGTTGAGCTTCTTTCTCCATCTCCATCTTCTCCATCCTCCTCTTAAGTGAACCGATATGCCACTCAAGGAATCCGGCTCGTATGCATTCAGCTCTCGCAATCGTCATGCGGATGGTTGAGACTTTGATCTTGAACGGCCTCCCGGCGTCTTGAAGGTTTATGATAGGTAGATCAACGATGTCCGGGGTGCGCAGCGCTCCGGTGGTTGAGGTTGATCTTCCTTTGGACTTGGAGGTGGTGATTCCCTTGGAGATTTCGACGGTCCTTCGACTTCAACTTTTGAATCTAGGGTTTCCACCCCTTTAGCTTGTGTTGCATGTCACCTTTGCCTGTAAAGTTTTCCTGTATCATCCACAAAAAAGCTTAGGTTTCTTGGAGAGGTAGCCAACCATCTCCGGTTAGGGTTAGCAACAAGCAAAGTATGCAAAAACTAGAAAAGAAAAATAAATCTATGAAGACTAGGGTTAGACAAACTAGATTAGATGTATTTTGAGGATGATCAAAGTTTAGTAGATGCAAGAAGAAAAACAAAAAGAAAACTGAAAATTACAAAAAGGCAATAAAAAATCAAATCTTGATCACTTGTCCCCGGCAACGGCGCCAGAAAAAGGGGCTTGTTGACGGTTAATAATTGTATCAAAGTTCGTTTGTGACTCGCAGGCGTACAAGTCTCCCGTCGTAGTCAAGGGACCCTTCTTCCCTCGAGTGGTGAACCCAAGGTATCGAATCCGTGGAACAAATGTGTGACGCAAGAGTTGATCTAGTAAAGCCAAATAACTTCAATCCTTGGTAAAAGAGAAACCCTAATGCATCTAGATAAGAGCACAAAACAAAGATAAATCTAATCTACTAAAGACCGGAGAAAACAAAGTAAGATTGGGTAGATAAACCGATCTAGATGGATCGGGGTAAGCCTTTTGTTGAAGTTCCAAGCAAGAGAAGAAGTAGCAAATCGAATCTTAATAAAAGCCTCTTTAAATCGTGGTTTCCCGTCCAAATCCGAAAACATCCGCCTTTCGAGACCCCCGTTCTGTCACAACGTATCCCTATTCGTGCGGGGAGCTTAGGGCGAGTCAAAAGACAAGTCGAGATTCTTTCGGAAGATCCGGCGTGTACCTCTAGCCACCGCGGCTACAAGAACACCCTATGTAATCTATCGCGCGAATAGAATTGGAATAAGCAAAGCCGATCGAAAAACAAAATCTTCGAGGAAACACTTGATCGCTAGGAAAAGATTCAACTTGATAATTCAACTATGACAATGATACATACACAAGATCACCACCGGGATCCTTCCTTGATCTTGCTTCTAGCTCCGGGAACTCCGACGTGGTCTTCCATGCAAGGTTCCCACGTCGGCTAGGGAAACCCTAGTCAACTAGCTCGACCCTCTCCTCTCCGACATGGTGTCCCTCTCTTCTCTGCTTCTCGGCGGCCGAAGACGAAATCTCCTCCCCGTGGCTCTCGGTCAGGGGACTATAAATAGCCCGATTGGCGGCTAGGGCAAAGGAGGACGGATTTGGGCCCTAAATGGGCCTGGGCCGACCGGACTGGGCCGGCCGGCCTGGGCCCATTTAGGCCCGGCCCCGTGGGCTCCTTTGCCCGAGGTCGGTTCCCTTGCTTCCTGGATGCTTCCCCCTTCTGCATGCGGGTCCATGTCGTCGGTTTCTCTCCGAAGTGGACTCAACTCCTTGTCTTGCAAGATTCGGCACTTTTACGGTCGGGTCCCCGGAGTCTGTCGTCTTCTCGGATCAAGTCCCCGGCTTCTTGGAGTTAATTTTGCTTCATTGCATGACTTGTTCAGGACTCCAAGGTCTTGTCATGAGGTGCTTGATGAACTTATCCCGAAAGTCTCGCATTCAACACTAAAACCCTGCATAAACATTAAACTCCAAAACCGACATGCACACGTGAACTTGTTATACCACGGGGGTTAGTACCAATGGATAAGGTATAAAACTCATGCCAACTGAGGACCAGGAGCGTCCCAGTGGTCGGTGGATGACCGCTCCTTAGTGATGAGTGATTGACAACGGGTGTTGGAGTGACTCTTGGCTTAGTGCGCGAGGTGTAGGCCGCGGCCTAGTTCGCGTTGTTGCGGGTGAAGAACGGGGCGCGGAAGGTCTTCGGCCTTGAGGGGCCTCCGGGAGATGGAGAGACAAGTAGGCTCGGTTCGAGGGACCCGGTGGACGGCGGGGCCCGGGTGCGGGCCACATGGTGGCGACACAAGCAAGACGAAGTCATGGACAAGTGAGCCGGTGCACGGTGGCGGTCAAGTCAAGTGGTTTGGCGGGAGGCCGGACCGAGCACGCGGGGTTTGGTGGTTTGCCCACAAAACCATCGGCGAACGGTTTCTTGGTTTGGGCCTCAAAACCAAGTCCGAGGGCCCAACACGACGGAGACGGGATCCGGGCGTGTCGGGAAGCTTCGAGGCGGAGGACACGCGGCGGGATCGCATGGCTTGCGTCGGGAGGACGCGGGGTGCGGCAAAGGCGTGGCCGTCCGATGGGAAGATCCACAAACATTACCAAAATGCCCCTACGTGGGTTGTATCGCCGTAGTGTAGTTAGGGGTAGTCGAGTCATTTACCACTCAGGCGGGACCTGATATATAAGCCATGAGTGTGTGTTGATGGCTCCCTCTCTCCGGACTTAGGGTTTCATTTGCTCCCTCCTATTTCTCATTTTCGTAGCTATTTTCCTTCCTATTTTCTCTAGGCTAGCATGAGAGCTTCATGAGAGATTTGTTGAGAGGGATGGATGCTAGGGCGGCATGCTAGACCTTGTGAATCTTTCCTGGTTTGTATAGAAGATTCGGGGTTGTTTTTCGTGGCTTTTTGTGCTTATTTTCGTGCCTTTGTTCCCGGTGTGATTTCGCGGATTTGAGTGAGTTTCTTCCCGGATTTCTTTGAGGGAAACATGGATAGATGTCTTGTGCATATTTGTGCTTGATCTTGTGCCCTCAAACGCCGGGAAACTACTCCGATTCGTGAGTTTTCGTTCGGTGCTCTAACTTTTGGTGGTGCTCAAAGGATTCGCGATTCCCGGTGATTTAGGGAGTTAGGAGGCAAGATTTTTGGGTTATAGCATCCTTGTGTGACGCTTTTCAAGTCCCCAAACCCTTGTCTCCATAGCTTCAACCGTTTGGGAAATCCGATGATGATTTGGGGGAGTTGACTTTCGGGGTCGGGCTATTTTCTGCTCTGTCCGCACCTGGCGGACGGTCCGCGAGGACCAGGCGGACGGTCCGCGCGGCTAGGGTTCGTCCCGTGTTCTTCGTGTTCTTGCTCGTCCTTTGTTTCGATCCGTCGCGATTTTGGTTTTTGGTTGGACGGAGTTTCGGACGGTCCGCGGAGTCGGGCGGACGGTCCGCGAGTGCTTGGCGGACGGTCCGCGTGCTCCCCGCGGACGGTCCGTGGCACGGGGGTGGCTACGGGTCGTTCGTGTGATTTAACGGACGGTCCGCGGCTCGGCCGGGACGGTCCGCGGCTCGGGTGCGGACGGTCCGCGATACCCGGCCGGACGGTCCGCGCGGCTCTTGCGGACGGTCCGCCCCTCCTGCGCGGACGGTCCGCCAGAGCCTGTGTGCTTTGCTTCTTGGTTCGATTCCTCCCTCCCTTTCTAGTGCTTCCGCGTGTGCTTTTAGGAATCGTTCCTAAGGCTAGAGGTTGATCCATTACCTCGTGGTCTTGGCGATTGGTGCATGATTCGATCCATCGCTTGTGTGTGACCGGAATTTGAGTAGGACATAGGCCGGGTTCTTTGGGAAGAATTTTTACCGGCTCCTATTCACTCCCCCCCTCTCTAGTCGCCATCTGATCCTTCAATTGGTATCAGAGCTTGGTGCCGGATTCTTTGCGACTTTGACAAGTCCCGAATCCTAAGATGGCGTACGTTGAGCGGGGCGGTCCGCCGCACTTCGATGGCAAGGGTTACCACAAGTGGGCGGCTCGTATGATGATTTTTCTTCGAGGAAAGCTTGTTGGATTTTATTGTGCTTGACAAGACCTATGCTATTCCGGTCAACATCCATACTCTTATGGTGACCGATGCCGATGCCAAGGCCAAGTATGAGGCTAATGCAAAAGCCGTTGATCACTTGTGCCGGAGCTTGTGTGATCCGAGTTTGAGCGTGTTCGCCATTTGAATCTTGCTTGGCAAATTTGGGAAAAGTTGTTGGTTGCTCACGGTGGTGATAACCATGTGAAGGCTCGCCTCTTTGTCTCTTACGGATGCAATATGAGAATTTCACTCCACTTCCCGGTGAGGACATTGATGCGATGTTTCAGAGGTTCACCGCCATCGTGAACAACATGAAGGCTAATGTTGAGGATTTTCCGTACTCCGAGCATGATCGGGCTTTGAAGCTCTTGCATGTCTTGGACCCAAATGTTTGGGGTGCTAAGGTTGAGGCCATCAAGGAGTCACGGGAATTATTTGACTATTGAGTTGGATGACCTCTTTTCTAAGCTCAAGTCGGCTGAGGTTGACAGGAAGTTGCTATCCAAGCATGAGGGCTCGACTGACCATAGTCTTGCTCTTGTGGGAGGATCAAAGGGCAAATCTAACCCTTCCTGTCGACAGTTTTCTCTGTCCTCTCTTATGTCCATTCCAGATGAGGAGTTTGATGTGTTGGGCGAGGAGGAGCTGGCCTTGCTCTCAAAAAGGTTTGAACGACTACACGAGAGTCGGAGGAATGCAAGGCAGAGCTCAGGGACGTGCTACAAGTGTGGCAAGCGTGGCCACTTCATCGCCGAGTGCCCGGAAGCGGAGGAGAACAAGTACAAGGTGAACGAGTACAAGGCGCACCCGAGGCGTGAAGACAAGTACTCCTCCAAGGGCAAGCACTTCAACAAGTCCAAGAGCAAGGACAAGGACAAGCGGCGACCGAGCAAGAGCACCTACAAGAAGAACAAGGCAAGAGCGATGGTGGCCGGTGCGAGCGATGTCGACTCAAGCTCAAGCGAGGAGCGATCAAGCTCGAGCCGGCCGAAGATGAAGACGCCGGGAGGCGCGGTGGCAAGAAGAGTGCAAGCCGGAACCTCGGCGGGGCCGAGCCGTGTGGCGCTTGAGGGCTTTTGTGGCATGGCCCATAGCTCAAGCGACAAGAAGAGTGTGAAGGAAGACAGCGACTCCGACTCGGAGGATGAGGTAAACCGTGATCCCGACTCTTTGCTTGCTGAGATTGCTATGTTGAATGGTTTGCTTGATAACCGTGATAGTGTGCTGAGAGATGCCAAAAAGATGAGGAAAGATCTTAGGGCTCAGCTTGAGAATGCTAGGGAGAAAGTAGGAGAGTTAGAGTCAAAATTGCTTGAATTGAAACTTGAGAATGACTCTTTGAAACTTGCTCCTACTCCTCCTGATGATGTTGAATGTGTTGAATGTGATGCTTGGTTGAATGAGATCAAACTCGCTTAATGAGAAGAATGCTTCTATTTTGGCTCAACTAGATGCTCTTAGTACCGAACATGATGAGCTTAAGGCTAGACCTACTTTGCTTGGTGCTTGCAAATCATGTCCTACTATGCATGCTAAGCTTGTCGATGCTCGTTCTACCATTAGTTCTTTGGAAGCATCTTTGAAATCTCCTGTTGCAAATGCATGTTCTAGTCGTGATGAAGTCACTTTGCGTAATCTTGAACTTACTTCCCGTTTGGATGTCATCTATGAGAAGAATGACTATTTGAGGAAGGTGTTGGGTTGGTTGTACGGGGCGGGAACCTCAATTGAAAATCATGATTGAGGAGTTTAAGAGAGCTGATGGTCGTGGTTTGGGGTTTGAGAAGTTGGGTGAGAAAGTGGGAGATAACAGTGGGGAGAGTGTGTACGAGAAGTGTGTTGAGTCTAACCCCGAGTTTGAGGTGATCGGAGAGATCCAAGTCCCACTCCCAAAAGCACCCAAGAACTCTTTCACACCAAAGCCCAACCACCTTTGCAACAAGCTTGACACAACCCAAGATCCACCCAAATTCCCACCTAAGACAAATGATTTCCGAAACCGGTGAAGTTCGTGGGTGAGAAAGGTGAGAAGCCTAGAGAGAAGCCGAGCCAAAACCAAAACCCATCCCCTTCGGTGTGAGTATTGTGGCAAGGAGAGGCATCTTGCGAGTTTTGCTACAAGAGGAAGAGGGATGAGAGGCTTGCTATGGAGCAAGCAAACCGGAGACGGTATCGCCGGCCCTCATGGTATTCCCCGAGCCTAGAGTGCCACTTCCACGGGGTGTGGGAAGTGTGAGGAGTGTTGGCGGGTTCCCACGGAGAGGTGGTGGTGAGAGGTTTGTCGGGAGAGATGATGGTGTGCGTCTTTGGTGAGAGGTTTGGTCGGGCTCGTGGTGGTTTCTCTGGACGTCCTCCTACTCGTCCTCAGTACGGGTTTAGGGGAGATGATCGTAGCTTTGGGTTCCAGAGGAACTACGGACCACGTTTTCCCCCTCGTGGTGCTCGTACTCCTCCCATGGGACATGGGAAGTTTGGTGGCAAGGGAGTGATGTTTGCTAACCCCTCTTTTGAGCGGATGGCTCGACACCGGTTTAACTTTCTTTGTGCTAACCCCGGTGTCGAGTCGCTAGCTCATTCTCGTTCTTGTTTTTCGACCGGGCGGGGAGGCTTGGAGAACATTTGGTTGATCGACTCCGGTGTTCTCGACACATGACCGGAGATAAGAAGTGGTTCTCCGGCCCTCACCCCGGTGAAGGAAAAGATGTACATTACATTTGGGGACAATGGACGAGGTAGGGTGCTTTCAGAGGGTGTTGTGCATGTGAGTGACAAGGTAACGTTGAAGAGAGTGGCTCTTGTGAAGTCTTTGGGTTTTAATTTGCTTTCGGTTTCTCAGTTGCTTGATGAGGGTTTTGAGGTGCATTTCAAGTCTGGCGAGTCTCGGTTGCTTGATTCTCGAGGTGATCTTGTCTGTATGATCATCCCCGAGGGTCGATTTTCGGGGGCTGATTTCTCTCGTTCTTTGGGTCCTGCTTTCGCCGTTTGATGGCCGGTCCTTCTTCGATTTGTGGAAATGGCATAGGCGGTTGGGACACTTGAGCTTTGATTTGGTTTCCCGCTTGAGTGGTCTTGACCTTGTCCGAGGATTGCCGAAGTTGAAGTTTGAGAAGGATTTGGTTTGTGCTCCTTGTAGGCATGGTAAGATGGTAGCCACTCCCCATCCACCCCTGACCGATGTCATGACCGAGCGTCCGACGCAGCCGTTGCATATGTACCTTGTTGGGCCGGCTCGAGTTCGCTCGGTGGGTGGGAAGTGGTATGTCCTTGTTGTGGTGGACGATTACTCTCGCTATGCTCGGGTGTTCTTCTTGGAGGATAAGAGTGAGACTTTTGGCTTTGTTCGAGATCCGATCGTGAGGTTGAAAAACGAGAGGCATGGGAATGCTATTCGAGCTATCCGCAAGTGATAATGGCTGCGAGTTCAAGAACTCACGTTTTGATGCCTTTTGTCGTGATCTAGGTCTTGAACATCAGTATTCGACCCCTTATGTGCCCCCTCAAAATGGAGTCGTGGAAAGGAAAAATCGGGCTCTTTGTGAGATGGCTAGGACGATGCTCGATGAGCACAGGACTCCTAGGAGGTTTTGGGCTGAGGCGGTCAATACAGCTTGTCATGTTTCCAACCGGATTTTATTGAGAGCTTTCAAGAAGAAGACCTGTTATGAGCTTATGCATGGTCGGGCACCCAAAGTGAGTCATTTCCGAGTTTTTGGCTGCAAGTGCTTTATCTTGAAAAAGGGAAAACTCGACAAGTTTGAGGCTAGGTCTAGTGATGGTATTTTCTTTGGATATGCTAACCATTCTAGAGCCTATAGGGTGCTTAACCTTGAGACTAACAAAATCATGGAGACTTGCGAGGTGACCTTCGACGAGACAATGCCATGTACCTCTCTTGGCTTTGAATGTGCAGGTGATGAAGAAATGGCCGAGGACCTCTTTGAGGAGGAGAAAGATGAAGCTGGAGATGATGATGGGGAGAACCATGCGCCTGAAGCTGAGCATGTACCCACTACTTCTCCTACGACTACTTTGGAGCATGGACCGTCTACTTCATGGACAACGACGGTGCAACAAGAGGACCAGGCAAGAGAAGCTGAAGTTGAGGGGGAGGTAGTCTCGAGGCGTGAGGCTCCCCAGCGGATTCAAGAAGTGCATCCCCTGTCGAAGATCATTGGAGACATCAATGAACGCACTACACGATCGAGGTCCAGGAATTCCTCTCATTTTGCTCATGCTGCTTTTGTTGCTACTTTAGAGCCCAAGGACATTGGACATGCTTTATCTAATGCAAACTGGGTCAATTCTATGCATGAGGAGTTGGAAAATTTTGAGAGGAACCAGGTGTGGGAGTTAGTTGAACCACCTCCAAATTGCCATCCCATAGGAACCAAGTGGGTTTGGAAGAACAAAGAGGGAGAGAATGGGATGGTTGTGAGGAACAAGTCCGGACTTGTTGCTCGGGGGTTTAGTCGAAGGAGGGGATCGACTATGAGGAGACCTTTGCTCCGTGGCCCGTCTTGAGGCAATTCGGATCCTTCTAGCCTTTGCCGTGGCCAAAGGGTTCAAGTTGTTTCGGATGGACGTGAAGAGTGCTTTTCGAATGGGGTCATAGAGGAGGAGGTGTATGTGAAGCGACCACACGGGTTTGAGAGCGAGCCGTACCCACACGGGGTATACGGGTTGAAAAGGGCTCGTATGGGTTGAAACGGGCGCCCGTGCTTGGTATGGGAGATTGAGAGGTTTTCTTTTGAGCGAGAGGGTTTGTGATGGGTACCGTGGATAGAACCTTGTTTCTCCTCAAGCATGGAAATGACTTGCCGATTGTTCGGATTTACGTGGATGATATTGTCTTTGGTGGCTCGTCACATAACTTTGTTGCCAAGTTTGCAGATGAGATGAGCAGGGAGTTCGAGATGAGCATGATGGGCGAGTTGCAGTATTTTCTTGGGCTGCAGATCAAGCAAGTGAAGGACGGTACATTTGTGCACCAAACCAAGTACACGAAAGACATGTTGAGGAAGTTCCAGATGCAAGATGTGAAGCCGATGTCGACTCCCATGGGGAGTACGGCCACTTTGGATGCGGATGAGGACGGAGAACCAGTGGACCAGCGGGAGTACAGGAGCATGATCGGCTCCCTCCTCTACTTGACGGCGACGAGGCCAGACATACAGTTCGGCGTGTGTCCGTGCGCTCGTTTTCGAGCTTCGCCGAGGACATCACATCGACGGGCCGTCAAGAGGATTTTCGGGTACCTACGATCCGCCCTTGGTCTTGGCCTTTGGTATTCTTCCTCCTCGACTCTTTCTCTACATGGTTTTTCGATGCGGATTTTTCTTTGGTTGTCGAGTCGAGAGGAAGTCTACTTCTGGCACTTGTCAGTTTCTTGGGTCTTCGTTGGTCTCATGGTCTTCCCGCAAGCAGTCTAGTGTAGCTCAGTCTACCACAGAGGCAGAGTATGTTGCTGCCGCGAGTTGTTGCTCCCAGTTGTTGTGGATTTCATACACTTTGAGAGACTTTGGTGAGGAGTGTACCCAGATCCCACTTCTTTGTGATAGCACCAGTCCCATAAGCGTAGCCAAAAACCCAGTGCTTCACTCCAGAACCAAACATATAGAAGTGAGGTATCATTTCTTGAGGGACAATGTGGAGAAAGGAACCATTGTTTTGAGCCATGTCCCTACCCAAGATCAGCTAGCCGACATCTTTACAAAGCCTCTCGACCAAGCTACATTTGTGCGCTTGCGGGGGGAACTTGGGGTTTGTTGCCCTTTCTAGTTGATTCTTGGGGGATTTCCTTTTTGTATCATATGTATCATACCATGTTTACTTTGATGTATATACATGCTTTGCTTGATGTATAAACCATGGTAGGATAGCCATCTTGTCATATATCATGGTGCATTTGTCATATATTGCATTTTAGGATGATGAGCTTCTTTCATATGCCATATTTGAGTCTCTTTGGCTATTTGTGCGATTTTGGTCATATGTGTGGAGAAATGGTGATGTGAGGCTATGCTCTTGGAATATTTGAGATATATGTGTGGTGAGATAGCCCTTTTTGAAATAAATGCTAATCTTGACTAATTCTTGATGAAATATGCTCCACTCGTGTGTAGTTGTGTGTCCATGTCACAATTTGGTCTAAATGTGCTTTTCATGCTTAGATTGTGCTTGGATGCCTTGTTCTTGCATTTGGGCCAAAGGCCGAATATCATTGTGAATGTTTAGCCTATGTTGCATTCATGGGGGAGCATAAGCTTCTTTCTGCCGCAAAGGCACTTCATGTACCATGAAATGAATTAATCTTGAAAAGAAGTGCATAATGCTTGAAAAATGCTCCATCCATCATGTCTATGTTTGAAATGTCTTATCTTTCACATATGGGTGCAAAACATGTTGCATGATGTTCACCAGTGGAGAAGTCTCCCCGAAGTGGACACATGGCTCATGAGCTTTGACATGACATGCTTTGCTTTATGGGTGTTTGCCATGATCTTTTGCTGAGAATTTGATATCCTTGTATGATCTTTAAATGGTATGCATGTTTGTGGCTCAAGTGTGACATGGATAGGCTTTTACATATGAAGCGAGCCTTCTTTTGGTAAAACTGCTTAAATCTGAAAATTTTGCTTTGTCACATGCTTGTATTTTCATATTTTACTTGTGGCAATGCTTTTACTATGCTATGATTCATGTGTGTGATCTTTGTCTCGTTTTTAGCCTTTGACACTAGATTTGGCCTATTTGAGAAGCTCATGTAGATTGTTTATATGCTTTGCGTTGCATTTCTGCATTTTCACCTTGATTCATACATTGTCAACAAGGGGGAGAAAAGGTGAGCTTAATGAAAATTCAGAAGAGGTGAGCTGAAATTTGGGAGTTTACATCCACATGTTCAGGGGGAGCTTGCATTTGTTCAGGGGGAGCTTTCTTGCTGTTTTCGGTGTGGATTTTGTGCTTTGCTTGGTTCGTGACCTTTCTTCGCCTTTCTTCGGTTTTGGTCATGAGTTGAGCTTCCTTGTTTTTCTTTCTTCTTCTTTTCTCTTTTTCTCTGAATTTCATTTCACGTTGTGTGTTGTCAATGCACTCATCAAGGGGGAGATTGAGGACCAGGAGCGTCCCAGTGGTCGGTGGATGACCGCTCCTTAGTGATGAGTGATTGACAACGGGTGTTGGACTGACTCTTGGCTTAGTGCGCGGGTGTAGGCCGCGGCCTAGTTCGCGTTGTTGCGGGTGAAGAACGGGCGCGAAAGGTCTTCGGCCTTGAGGGGCCTCGGGAGATGGAGAGACAAGTAGGCTCGGTTCGAGGGACCCGGTGGACGGCGGGACCGGGTGCGGGCCACATGGTGGCGACACAAGCAAGACGAAGTCATGGACAAGTGAGCGGTGCACGGTGGCGGTCAAGTCAAGTGGTTTGGCGGGAGGCCGGACCGAGCACGCGGGGTTTGGTGGTTTGCCCACAAAACCATCGGCGGACGGTTTCTTGGTTTGGGCCTCAAAACCAAGTCCGAGGGCCCAACACGACGGAGACGGGATCCGGCGTGTCGGGAAGCTTCGAGGCGGAGGACACGCGGCGGGATCGCATGGCTTGCGTCGGGAGGACGCGGGGTGCGGCAAAGGCGTGGCCGTCCGATGGGAAGATCCACAAACATTACCAAAATGCCCCTACGTGGGTTGTATCGCCAGTAGTGTAGTTAGGGGTAGTCGAGTCATTTACCACTCCGGCGGGACCTGATATATAAGCCATGAGTGTGTGTTGATGGCTCCCTCTCTCCGGACTTAGGGTTTCATTTGCTCCCTCCTATTTCTCATTTTCGTAGCTATTTTCCTTCCTATTTTCTCTAGGCTAGCATGAGAGCTTCATGAGAGATTTGTTGAGAGGGATGGATGCTAGGGCGGCATGCTAGACCTTGTGAATCTTTCCTGGTTTGTATAGAAGATTCGGGGTTGTTTTTCGTGGCTTTTTGTGCTTATTTTCGTGCCTTTGTTCCCGGTGTGATTCCGCGGATTTGAGTGAGTTTCTTCCCGGATTTCTTTGAGGGAAACATGGATAGATGTCTTGTGCATCTTTGTGCTTGATCTTGTGCCCTCAAACGCCGGGAAACTACTCCGATTCGTGAGTTTTCGTTCGGTGCTCTAACTTTTGGTGGTGCTCAAAGGATTCGCGATTCCCGGTGATTTAGGGAGTTAGGAGGCAAGATTTTTGGGTTATAGCATCCTTGTGTGACGCTTTTCAAGTCCCCAAACCCTTGTCTCCATAGCTTCAACCGTTTGGGAAATCCGATGATGATTTGGGGGAGTTGACTTTCGGGGTCGGGCTATTTTCTGCTCTGTCCGCACCTGGGGAACGGTCCGCGAGGACCAGGCAGACGGTCCGCTCGGCTAGGGTTCGTCCCGTGTTCTTCGTGTTCTTGCTCGTCCTTTGTTTCGATCCGTCGCGATTTTGGTTTTTGGTTGGACGGAGTTTCGGACGGTCCGCGGAGTCGGGCGGACAGTCCGCGAGTGCTTGGCGGACGGTCCGCGTGCTCCCCGCGGACGGTCCGTGGCACGGGGGTGGCTCCGGGTCGTTCGTGTGTGATTTAACGGACGGTCCGCGGCTCGAGCCGGACGGTCCGCGGCTCGGGTGCGGACGGTCCCGCGATACCCGGCCGGACGGTCGCGCGGCTCTTGCGGACGGTCCGCCCCTCCTGCGCGGACGGTCCGCCAGAGCCTGTGTGCTTTGCTTCTTGGTTCGATTCCTCCCTCCCTTTCTAGTGCTTCCGCGTGTGCTTTTAGGAATCATTCCTAAGGCTAGAGGTTGATACATAACCTCGTGGTCTTAGCGATTGGTGCATGATTCGATCCATCGCTTGTGTGTGACCGGAATTTGAGTAGGACATAGGCCGGGTTCTTTGGGAAGAATTTTTACCGGCTCCTATTCACTCCCCCCTCTCTAGTCGCCATCTGATCCTTCACCAACACCGAAGGTAAACTCATGGCTAGGTTGACGGATTTTCACCGTCAACAGAGATCTCGGCGCCGGCAAGGCCGTGTCCCGCCGCCGTCACCCTCAGGCGCATTCCATCGAACACCTTGAGGACCGCTATTTATTTTCCCTTTCGCGCTATTAGGAGCAGCTGGAGCCGGGGAGCTGATCCTTGGGTACGACTACGCCGACGACTTCACCGCGGAGGACTACCCGACCCCAGGTTCATGCCCGACTGATTCTGAAATACCTATTAGGCATTGCTAAGTAGAATTGCTAGCGCTTTACTTTATATATGCATGATGATGAACCTTGCACTGCCTCTTTGTTTACTCTGTCCTTGATTGCCCTACTACTACTGTACTTATATGTTTATGAGAGCGTGTATATACGCTGAGCTTCTCGATGCATGTGTTGGGATGGGAATAGTGGTTCTTGGCGTGAGTGGGGTAAAAACACGGCAGGTGAAGGCGTTTTGGGTACTTTGACGGGGGTGAGCTCGAAACAACCGATCTGGGATCGGGGATAGGGGTGCACTCCTCAGTGTATCCCTCTTGTTACGGTTTTCAGAGCCTAGGTGTTGGGGTTTTACTTGCGCTTGGAGGATATGAGCTCGCCCCGGTCTGAAACCGAGTGGATCAACTTGTCTATAGGACATCGTACACACCACCCCGCTGAGAGTGGGGATAGGGCCGAGTTGAGCTCGGCAAGTGCGCAACCATACCTGCCTAGGAAGGATAGAGGGTATCTGTGGGGGAGCGGTGGAGGTGAGACCACCCTCTCAGAGCGTCTCCCGTGTGGCCACACGGGAGCATTTCACAGTTCCGGTGCTGTTATCGCTGCGGAGGGGACCGCTTTGAGGGCCGGATGCAGGGTGGGACCGTAACTACTGAGAGTTCGCCGGTAGGATGGGCTCGGTCGGCCGTACACCGGCCGGGTACCATTCCGGGTTGGGTACAGGTGTACACGCTCTGCAGAGTTGTTCGATCTATAGCTATAGCCGTGTCCTCGGTCATGGACACTGCCTAGACGACATATTTGTTCCTCATGTTTTGTGATTTCTACCTTCCCCCTATAGGAGAGTGTGTGGTGAGCCGTGGTTGCAGCCGGCTAGAGAAGAGAGGCTCCATCTACCTCGTCGATCCGGTTGTAACCATTGAGGTGCGAGGAGAGGAAGTTCTCGCATCGACCCTAGACAGGAGTAGGAGGTGGAGACGGGTCTCCTGGGTGACTAGGTGATTCCGAGCTGTGTTGAGAGACTTGGGATTTGGGGATATTGATGGAGATACCTTGTTTATACTCTACTGTTGCTGCTCAGGAAACCAAAGCCGCTTCCTTGTCTACTTTCTTTTCCCTTTAGATGTTAGGCCACTTAAAGCTGCATACAGTTGGTGATGTGGACCTATCCCACTCCTTGGGGATAGACTTTGGGTGTGCAGGGTACGAGTCCGAGTTCGACTGCAACGCTGACGGATGGTACGACTGAGGGATACGTCGCTTCGCTCGAGTTTGCCTATGGCGGGAAGAATAAAGATGGAGACCCTTCTGAGAAGATAGCTACCGTTGCGTAGAATTTTCACTCTGATTCAGCCAAGAGGCTTGTATTGATGTACTCCATAATGGACTTGTAATAAATTCATGTACTATTCTCTTTATGTGATGCGATGTATGACTTTGTATACTTATCTGTGAGACGTTCTGTACGCGATAGCCACTGATCCAGGGACTATCGTGATGGTACAGGGATTCGGATTTTCTATGAAAATCCGGGGTTTTACACATTTTTTTCTCCATTTTCTCTAGGCTAGCATGAGAGCTTCATGAGAGATTTGTTGAGAGGGATGGATGCTAGGGCGGCATGCTAGACCTTGTGAATCTTTCCTGGTTTGTATAGAAGATTCGGCGTTGTGAATTTCGTGGTCTTTTTCATGCTTGTTTTTGGTGCCTTTGTTCTTGGTGTGGTTCCGCGGATTTGAGTGGGTTTCTCCCTGGATTTCTTTGAGGGAAACATGGATGGATGTCTTGTGCATCTTTGTGATTGATCTTGTGCCCTCAAACGCCGGGAAACCACTTCGATTCAAGGATTTTCGGCCGGAGCTCTAGTTTTTGGTGGTGTTCAAAGGATCCGCGATTCCCGGTGATTTAGGGAGTTAGGAGGCAAAATTTTTGGGGTATAGCATCCTTGTTTGACGCTTATCATGTCCCCAAACTCTTGTCTCTACAACTTCTACCGTTTGGGAGATCCGGTGATGAGTTGGGGGAGTTGACCTTCGAGGTCGGTCTGTTTCTGGGTCTGTTCGTGTAGGGCGGACAGTCCGCGAGCTGGTGGCAGATGGTCTGCGCGAGCAGTGTTCGTCGCGTGTTCTTCGTGTTCTTGCTCGGCTTCGCTTTCGATCCGTTTTGGTTTCAAGCTTTGGTTGGAAGAGGTTTCGGACAGTCCGCTGTAGCGGAGCGGACAGTCCGCGGGTGCCTGGCGGACAGTCCGCGTGCTCCCCGCGGACGGTCCGTTTTTCGGGGTTCGCTACTGGAGGTTCTGTTAGCTTTAACGGACAGTCCGCGGCCCAGGCCGGACGGTCTGCCGTACCTGTGCAGACAGTTCGCGGTACCTTGGCGGACAGTCCGCGTGGCTCGTGCGGACATTCCGCCCCTCCTGGCCGGACGATCCGCCAGAACCTGACTGCTTTGCTCTTTGGTTCGATTCCTCCCTCCTTTCTTTCGTGCTTCCGCGTGTGCATCAAGGAATCGTTCCTAAGACTTGAGGTTGATCCATAACCTCGTTGTCTTGGCGATTGGTGTGTGATTCGATCCATCGCTCATGTGTGACCGAGATTTGTCTAGGGTATAGGACGGGTTCTTTGAGAAGAATTTTTACCGGCTCTTATTCACTCCCCGCCTCTCTAATCACCATCCGATTCTTCACGGTTTGCACCTCGCGGGCCGTCGGCGTGGTGGGTGTGGACCGTCCGCGTAGAGGGTTTTGCCCAGGTGGTCTTCGCGTTCTTCGCGTGTTCTTGAGCGCCTTCGTTTTGATCCGGTTGGGCAGTGGCTTTTGGTGGAAAGCGGTTCGGCGGACAGTCCGCAGGGACGTCACGGACAGTCCGTGCGGCACGAGTTGCTCGCGGACCGTCCGAGGACGTGATACGGACCGTTCGCGTGTTGAGGTGTCGGTTGGGTCGTTCTGTTAGTGTTTAACGGACCGTCCGTCGTGTGGTGTGGACCGTCCGCGTGGTGGTCGCGGACAGTCCGCCCCAGGGCCGCGGACCGTCCACCTGGACTGCTGCAGAACAACTAAGTCCTTTGCTTCTTGGTTCGTGCTTCCGCTTTGAGATCGTTTGGGGTTTGTTCCTAGGGTTGGTACGTCCATCGTGACTACGTGACCTTGGCAAACTCGTGTGGGAATCCTTGGTTGTGAATTTGCGGTTTAGGCTGAGTTCTCTCTTAGGAGAAGAATTTTTATCGGCTCCCATTCACTCCCCCCTCTCTGGTCGCCTAATCGGTCCTTCAATTGGTATCAGAGCCGGTTACGGATCTTCGTGATTCTAACCAGTCTAAGATCCAAAGATGGCATACCAGAAACGGGGTTCGGGTCCTCCACACTTTGATGGTAAGAACTACCATATGTGGCAAAGGTGGATGGCCGCTTTCCTCCGCGGCAAGGGTCAGATCCTGTGGGATGTCACGGTGAACATAGCTTATGTTCATCTGGTGAACTTCCTTGCTCCAGGATCGAGGGACATGTTCGACGCCAACAACAAGGCGGTCGACTACCTGTACCGTTCTCTGTGTGAATCGGAATTCGAACGGGTTCGTACAGAGGACTTGGCGTGCAGGATTTGGGAGCAGCTGAAGAACGCTCATGCCGGGAACGCTCAGGTTCAGGCTCGGCTCTTTGCGACCTACCGGAGAGAGTACGATAACTTCACTCATTTTCCCGGTGAGTCCATAGATGCCATGTTTCAACGTTTCACGGTGATCGTGAACAACATAAGGGCTAATGTGGCCGTACTCCTGTATGATGACCATGACAGGGCTGTCAAGCTCCTGCATTCTCTGGATCGTACCGTGTGGAGTGGGAAGGTCGAGGCCATTCTAGAGTCGGAGAAGTATGAGACCCTCACGGTGGACGAGCTGTTTTCCAAGCTCAAGTCGTCCGAGGTGGACCGTGGGGTGCGTGCAAAGATTGAGAACCCGACTGATCCCCATAGTCTGGCTCTCGTATTTGGTTCAAGGACTAATGCTAACATGTCTTCGAGACAATTTTCTTTGTCTTGCCTTGTGTCCATGCCAGATGAGGAGTTCGATGTGTTGGGCGAGGAGGATCTCGCGTTGTTGAGCAGGCGGTTCGAGCGCATGTACACGAACCGGAAGAATGCTCGGAGGAGCTCGGGCATGTGCTACCGGTGCGGGAAGCATGGGCACTTCATCGCCGAGTGTCCAGAAGCCATGGAGGTCAAGCTCGAGCACAAGCACCGTTCGAGGACTGACCACAAGCACCGCTCGAGGGACGACTACAAGGGCAAGAACAAGTCCGAGCGGAGGCCGAGGAAGAATGGTGGCCACAAGAAGAAGGAGCGAGCGATGGTGGCCGGTGCGAGCGACATCGACTCAAGCTCCTGCTACTCTTCATCGAGCTCAAGTGATGAAGAAGAGAACCGGCACAAGGGCAAGCGTTCGGGCAAGAACATCAATGGCTTGTGCTTCACCGCCCAAGGCTTCTGCGGCATGGCACATAGCACCGCAAGCAAGAAGAGCAACAAGGATGACTCGGGCTCCGACTCCGAGGAAGAGGTAAACAATAACCCATCCTTCTTGATAGCGGAGAATGCTAGGTTGAATGACTTGCTCGACAATCGTGATGATGTGCTTAGAAAGACCAACAAGGAGAAGAGGGAGTATAGGTCTTTGCTTGGAGAGTCTAAGGAGAAGGTGATTGAGCTAGAGTCTTTGCTTGTTGATGCTAGGGCTCAAATAGATTCCCTTAAGTCTGCTCCCAGTGTGACCAGTGAACCTGAATGCACTGATTGTTCCACTTTTCTTGGTGAATTGACTGTGCTTAAGGAGAAGTATGCCTCCAAGGTTGAGGAACTAGATGTGCTTAGGGTCGAGCTAGATGAGATGAAATCTAGGCCCTCCTTGCTTGGTGCTTGTACTTCTTGTCCTGTTTTGCATGAGAAGCTAGATGTTTCACTTGCTTATGCTAGATCACTAGAGGCTCAGCTGAAAGCTCCTATTCCTACAATTTGTTCTACTTGTGAATTGAATGCTGTGAAGAATATGGAGCTTGCACATTATGTTGATCGTTTGCAGGATGAGAACGATGAGTTGAGACAGTTGATGGGTTGGTTGTCTGGTCATGAGCCTCAGTTGAGGATGATGATTGAGGCATTTAAGCACCAGGATGGGGAAGCGCTTGGGGCAAAGAAAGTGGGTGAGGAAATGGTGAGAGTGATGTTCCAGAACCACCAAAAACCCACCACAAAAATGCTTTTGTTCCTAAACCAAACCATCTTAGGAATCGAATAGACACAACCCCAGATCCACCCGTGTTTCCTCCACAAACCAACAACTTCTAGGAACCCATCAAGTTCAAGAGTGTCTTGGGGAATGAATTCTTTGGGAAGGGAGAGAAACCAAGTGAGGAGAAAACGGGTGAGGAGAAGCCAGAGCCCAAAGAGAACACAAATCCAAAGCCAAAACCAAAACCCTTCCATTGTGAGCATTGTGGGAAGGATGGGCATCTTGCTGAGTTTTGCTTCAGGAAGAAGCGTGAGGAGAGGTTGGCTAGAGAGTTGGCCAACAAGGACAGGTACCGCCCTTCTCGTGGTGTGCCTGAGCCTAGGTTGGTGCCAAGAGGTGAGGGAATGGTGCGTACCATCTACCCTCGTGGGAGGCGTGAGTATGTGCCTCGAGGTGAGACACCACATAGAGAAGGTGGTAGGCGTGTTGGGTTTGGTCATGGTGAGTTTGCTAGACGTTCCTTTGCTCGTGGCCAATACGAGTATGGGGGGAACGATCGCAGCTTTAGGTCCCAGAGGAGCTACGGACCACGGTCTCCCCTTCGTGGTACGCGTAGTCCTCCAAAGGGACGTGTGGGTGTTCCACCTAGGAGAGATAGGATGGATTTTGCTAACCCCATGTTTGAGCAAATGGCGAGGCACTGGTTTGATTCGTTTTGTACTAACCCCAGTGGTGAGTCCTTTGCTCACTCTCGCTCTCGTTTTTTATTTTGCAGGTGGGAGGCTTGGAGGGCTTTTGGTTGATTGACTCCGGTTGCTCCCGACACATGACCGGAGATCGATGGTGGTTCTCCAGCCTCACCCCGGTGATGACCAAGGAGTACATCACTTTTGGGGATAATGGGAGAGGTAGAGTGCTTTCAGTGGGCACGGTGAAGGTGAGCGAGTCTGTGACTCTTAGGCGTGTTTATCTTGTCAAGTCATTGGGTACAATCTTCTCTCTGTCTCCCAACTTCTTGATGAGGGTTTTCAAGTCTGGTTCAAAACGGGCTGTTCTCATGTTTTGGATTCTCGAGGCGATCTTGTGTGTACGATCGTCCCCGAGGGTCAATTTTCAGAGCCAATTTTTCTCAGTGTGTCGGCTCTCCTCGTTGTTTGGTTGCTGGTGTTTCGGCGGAGCTTTGGAAATGGCATAGGAGACTAGGTCACTTGAGTTTTGACTTGTTGTCACGCTTGAGTGGGCTAGGATTAGTCCGAGGACTGCCTAAGTTGAAATACCAAAAGGATTTGGTATGTGCTCCGTGTAGGCATGGCAAGATGGTCGCCTCCTCTCATCCGCCTCTGACATCCGTTATGACAGAGAGACCATGCGAGTTGTTCCATATGGACTTGGTTGGTCCAGCTCGTGTGTGCTCGGCGGGTGGGAAATGGTATGTCCTTGTGATTGTGGACGGCTATTCTCGCTATGCTTGGGTCTTCTTTTTGGCTGATAAGGGGGAGACATTTGGTTTTGTGAGAGATCTGATCTTGAGGTTGAAGAATGAGAGACATGGAGATGTTGTTCGAGCTATTCGTAGCGACAATGGCAGTGAATTTAAAAACTCTCTTTTTGAAACCTTTTGTCGTGATTTGGGTCCCGAACATCAGTTTTCTTCTCCCTATGTGGCTTGTCAGAATGGTGTAGTTGAGAGGAAAAATTGTTCCCTTTGTGAGATGGCTCGGACGATGCTTGATGAGCATAGGACTTCGAGGAGATATTGGGCTGAGGCGGTGAACACCGCTTGCCATGTTGGGAATCGAATTTTGCTAGGGGCCTTCTTGAACAAAACGTGCTATGAGCTTATGCACGGACGAGCACCTAGAGTGAACCATTTCAGGGCTTTTGGTTGTAGGTGCTTCATTCTCAAGAAGGGTAGGCTAGATAAGTTTGAGTCAAGGTCTTCAGATGGGATATTCTTAGGTTATGCTAGTCATTCTAGAGCATTTCGTGTGCTCAACCTTGATACTAACCTAGTCATGGAGACTTGCGAGGTGACCTTCGACAAGACACAACCATGCAATTTGTCTGTCTTTGAGTGTGTAGGTGATGATGAAGTTGGCAAGAAGATCTTTGAGGACGAGGAGGATGATGCTGGAGAGGACGATGGTGATGATGGTGAAGCTCCAGCCACACATGTACCCTCTACTTCCACTACGACGACTACGGTGCAGGATGGTCCATCCCCTACACCGCCTACGATTCAGGAAGATCAAGTTGAAGCAACTGCTGAGGGGGAGGTTGCCTCAAGGCGAGAGGCACCGAGGCGAGTTCAAGTTGATCATCCTCCCTCGGTAATCATCGGTGACATCAATGAGCGTACGACACGGTCAAGGTCCAGAAATGCTTCTCACTTTGCTCATTCAGCTTTTGTTGCTACCTTTGAGTCGAAAGACATTGGACACGCTCTATCTGATCCTAATTGGGTGAATGCCATGCATGAGGAGTTAGAGAACTTTGAGAGAAACCAAGTGTGGGAGTTAGTGGAGCCACCACCAAATTGCAAACCTATTGGGACAAAATGGGTATCGAAAAACAGAGAGGGAGAATATGGTGAGGTGGTGAGGAACAAGTCGAGGTTGGTTGCTTAGGGCTATAGTCAGAAGGAGGGGATAGATTATGAGGAGGCATTTGCTCCTGTAGCCCGTTTGGAGCCAATTAGGATCCTTCTAGTTTTTTCTGTGGCTAAAGGGTTCAAGTTGTACCAAATGGATGTGAAGAGTGCCTTCTTGAATGAGTTTTTAGAAGAGGAAGTGTATGTGAGGCAACCACCGGGCTTTGAGAGTGTTGAGTTTCCACACAAGGTGTATAGGTTGAGAAAGGCGTTGTATGGGCTGAAACAAGCTCCCCGTGCTTGGTATGGCCGTTTGAGGGGGTTCTTGTTCAGCAAGGGGTTTGAGATGGGAAAGGTAGATAAGACCCTTTTTCTCCTCAGGCAGGGTAATGATATCCTAATTGTTCAGGTATATGTGGATGATATTGTCTTTGGCGGCTCGTCTCACTCTTTGGTTGCAAGGTTTGCAGAGGATATGGGCAAAGAATTCAAGATGTCTATGATGGGAGAATCGCAGTTCTTTCGCGGGCTTCAGATCAAGCAGGCGAAGGAAGGAACCTTTGTACATCAAGCCAAGTACACGAAGGACATCCTCAAGAAGTTCAAGATGGACGATTCGAAGCCCTGTCGACACCGATGAGTACGACTACAAAGCTTGACGCGGACGAGGACGGAGAGCCCGTGGACTAGAAGGAGTACCGGAGCATGATCGGCTCCCTCTTGTACTTGACGGCGACAAGGCCGGACATCTAGTTTTCTGTGTGTCTGTGCGCTCATTTTCAGGCGTCACTGAGGACTTCACATCGACAGGCCGTCAAGCGGATCTTCAGGTATCTTCAATACACTAGTGAGCTTGGTCTTTGGTACTCAGCGTCCTCCTCTCTTTCTCTTCTTGGTTTTTCGGATGCCAATTTTGCGGGGTGTCGAGTCGATAGGAAGTCGACTTCGGGGACTTGTCAGTTTTGGGTTCCTCACTTGTTTCTTGGTCTTCTCGCAAACAGTCTAGTGTAGCTCAGTCTACGATAGAAGCTGAGTATGTTGCTGCCGCTAGTTGTTGCTCCCAGCTGCTTTGGATCACATACACGCTGAGTGACTTTGGTGAGGGTGTTCCCATGTGCCTCTCATATGTGATGACACGAGTGCCATTAGCGTTGCCAAAAATCCCGTGCTTCACTCCAGAACCAAACATATAGAAGTGAGGTACCACTTTCTGAGAGACAATGTTGAGAAGGGAAACATAGACCTCATCCATGTACCCACAGAAAAGCAGCTCGCAGATATCCTAACCAAGCCTTTGGACCAAGCTACATTTGCTCGTTTGCGAGGAGATCTTGGAGTTGTTTTTCCTTTTTGAGCTTCGGTTGGGAGGGTTGATGTACATATGCATGTTGCATTTCCATGTGTTTCATATCATGCTTGCATCTTTGTATCATAGACTGCATTTGTAATATATGTCATGGAGATGTGCTTCTCTCATATGCTTTGATCACCATGATATGCTAGAGATGAGATTATGATCTTGCTTGTGATGCTCATGAGATGTATAGCTATGCTCTTGGTAGCTTCGGGGATATATATGCTTGTGGACGGCTTTACTTTGTTAAAAATGCTTTATGATCCTCTCTTCTGGGTAGAATGCCTTTCATGTTCTTTTTGGGTGCTCATGGCTATACCTTGCTTAATTTGTGTTTGGAAACATGTTCTTTTCATTTGGGATCAAAGATCCATTTATCATCATGAATGTTTAGCCTACATGCTACCTTGTGGAGAAGTATAAGCTTCTTTTTGCCGCAAAGGCACTTCATGTACCATGCTTGTATTTGTAAATCATAAAAATGGTATGTGAGATGCCTAAGCTTGAAAACTGTGCTTCCATGTCTAAAAATTCTTTAATTTCCTTACCTTGGGTGCTAAACCGTTGCATGATGTTCACCAATGAGAAGTCTCATATCTAGAAGTGGACACATGGCTCGGTGGCTTTGACATGACATGAGATAGCTTGTAGGTGTTCGTAATGATCTTGTGATGAGAATGTGTGACCTTGCATGAAGTTTGTGAGTTATTTGTTGTGGGTGCTCTTTTTGCTCATGATTAGGTTCTATGCCCATGAGAGGGAAATTTTCATGAAAAATGCTTCATCTTCATCATGGCTATATCTCTTGCCTATATGTCCCCGTGTATCTTGTTGGTGATGCTTGTACTCAAATTGTAGCTATCTTGCTTGTCTATGTCTCAATTTTAGCATGTTGTAGTGCTCTTTGTATATTTGAGAAGCACATGCTTGCACTTGTAGACTTGATTCATGCATTACCAACAAGGGGGAGAAAAGTTCCCAATTCATGTTTCCATGGGGAGTTTGCATCGAGGAAAGAAAATTTGGGGGGAAATGCATTTGTTCAGGGGGAGCTTGCATTCATGCATCTGGGAGCTCTTTTTCGCCTGAATTTTTAGTCGTGCTCTTTTGCCGATGGTGTCGAGCATGTTTGCCTCACCTTGAGGAGTCGGAAATTTTTGGAGCATTTTATCTCGGTTGTGTCGAGCCGTTGCCCTTGCCTTAGGGGACTGAGATTTCTCTCACTCAAGTGATCTTTTCTTGGTTTCTGTTTGGCTTTTGATCACTTGCTTGAGTTTTTCTTCCTTTCTTTTATTTTTCCCTTTTCTCTGAATTGGTTACTTGTGTGTGTTGTCAATGCACTCATCAAGGGGGAGATTGAGGACCGGAGCGTCCGAAGACCGGTGGATGGTCGCTCCTGGCTGTGATGAGTGATTGACAACGTGGTGTGGACTAACTCTTGGCCGAGTATTGCGGGTGCGGGTTGGGGCTTGATTTGCGTTGGTGCAGGTGAAGAGTGGGCGCGAAAGGTCTATGCCTTGCGGGGCCTCCGAGGAGTAGAGAGACAAGTAGGCCTGACTCGAGGGACCCGATGGCCAGCGGGATCAAGTGCGGGCTGCATGATGGCAAGAAAAGCAAGACGAAGTCGTCGACCGGAGCCGGTGCAGGGTAGCGGCTCACGGCCAGAGTTTGCACGTGGGGTTTGCGGCGGTTCACCAGAAAACCGTCGGGTTACTTGGTTGAGCCACAAAACCAAGACCGGAGGCTTGGCGGGCGGAGACGGGATCCGGGCGCGCCAAGAAGCTTCGATGCCGGCGGACACGTGGCGGGATCACAGGGCTTGCATCGGGAGGACGAGGTCTGCGGCAACGGCGTGGCCGTGCGATGAAGAGGAGTGCTACATGACCTATTTGCCCCTGAGGGGTTGTATCTCAACTTAAGTGCTAGGGGTAGTGTGGTCTTTTGCCTGGCCCAGAGGGGACTCATATATATTAGCTCTAGGGTTTCCAGGCAAACTATCCATCCGGACTGCTTCTCATTTCCTTGCTCTCTAGGGTTAGATTTTTCCTCAGTTTGTAAAGAATCTGACCTCCGAGTGAATGGAAGCTTTCATGGTTGCGTCGATTCCTGGTTTGTAGCTCGTTGGATTTTTGTGTCTTTTTCGAGCTATTTTCGTCGGTTTTTCGTGCGCGGTTTGTTCCTTTGATTCTGAGGTGTTTGGGCTCGAATTTGTTCGTGGGAATCATGGATAGTTGCCTTGTGCATCTTTGTGCTTGATCTTGATCCCTCAAACTTCGAGTTCGGCCTCCGATTGAAGGATTTCAGTTGGGTCTTAGGTTTTTGGTTGGTTTCGGTGGCGTTTCGATTCCCGGCGTTTTAGGTTGTTTGAGGACCCAAATTTTGGGGCATAGCATCCCCTAGGGACGCTTCACATCTTCCCCAAATCTTTCCTCAAGAGCTTCAACCGTTTGGGAGATCCTTGGAAGGATAGGTGGTAGGGTGCTCTCGAGTTGGTTTTCGGGCTGCTGTTCTCGCGCCGGTTTGCACCTCGCGGACCGTCGGCGTGGTGGGTGCGGACCATCCGTGTGGAGGGTTTTGCTCAGGTGATCTTCGCGTTCTTCACGTGTTCTTGAGCGCCTTCATTTTGATCCGGTTGGCTAGTGGCTTTTGGTGGAAAGCGGTTCGGCGGACAGTCCGCAGGGACGTCACGGACAGTCCGCGCGACACGAGTTGCTCGCGGACCGTCCGAGGACGTGATACGGACCGTCCGCGTGTTGAGGTGCCGATTGGGTCGTTTTGTTAGTGTTTAATGGACCGTCCGCCGTGTGGTGCGGACCGTCCGCGTGGTGGTCGCGGACAGCCCGCCCCAGGGCCGCGGACCATCCGCCTGGACTGCTGCAGAACAGCTAAGTCCTTTGCTTCTTGGTTCGTGCTTCCGCTTTGAGATCATTTGGGGTTTGTTCCTACGGTTGGTACGTCCGTCGTGACTACGTGACCTTGGCAAACTCGTGTGGGAATCCTTGGTTGTGAATTTGGGGTTTAGGCTGAGTTCTCTCTTAGGAGAAGAATTTTTATCGGCTCCCATTCACTTCCCCCCTCTCTGGTCGCCTAATCGGTCCTTCAATAGGAACCACAAGGCGTTTCCCAAACCAGATCACATCCTTATGATCATTCTGGAAACAGGTATACTTAGGATCTCCTTCTGCTAGTTTTTGTTTGAGGTTTTGTATGTCTTCGTCATTGCGTTGAGCAGTGACAATTCTATCATATAGATTAGATTCAGCACCTAAGGTATAAAGATTTCCTTGCTCTACCTCTTCCAAGTTGAGCCTTCTCATTTCTTCACATAAAGGGTCACTAACTGGCTCCAACTCTATATGGTTGCAGTGGACTTTGCGGCTGTGACGCCCCAGGTTTTTAATTAGCATCTTTAACGCTAATGACCGAATCAGCCGAGTCAAACCGGCTGACATTGGTCAAACCTAGGTCAACCTAGGTCATCACCTAAAAAACTGAGTCAACAATCCCTAATGACCCTCTTGATCAAGTCAAAACCCCTTGTGGTCAAACTGTGGTCAAAGACACGGTCAAACCCCGCTTAAACTCTGACGTCAGTGAATGTCTTCCAAAACTTTTGCCGCGTTCTCCAAATTTCACCTAAACACTTCAAAATCTACCAATATGAAAGTTGTCCAGTTTTTCGAGGAACACAACTTTCATGTAGATTGGCATTTCCAATTTTGAGAGGAAAAAGGTGAAAAACTTGGTCAACTGCCAGCAGCTCCTGTTTACCGAAACAGAGTGACATTCAAATTTTGTCTGCAATTTGTGCAAAATCCGTTGAGAAAAACACTATAGAGCCTTTGTAAAAGTTGTAGAGGGTAGTGAGATCGACAACTTTGCTATTTACCCCTTGATGCACTTCAGTTCAAGTTTTGGGAGAAAAACTTGGTCAAAGTAACCTAAGTCAAAATGTTCGCGCTGGAAATGACGTCGCGCCGTGACGTCACACCGTGGCGCCCGCGCGCGCGCGCGCCTCGGGCCGCCCGCCACCCTCGGCTTCGGGCCCCGCCCGCGCCTTTCCGAGGCGTCGCGCCTTCCCCGGGCCGCACGCGCCCCTAGACGTCTCGAACCCCCCCCCCCCCCCCCCCCCACCCCCGTGCCACGCGTTCGCCGCCCGGCCGCACCAGCCGTTGGCCGCCCGTCCATCCACAGTGTTTCCCCCTGTGCGTCGTACCACGGCGAGTTCCTCGTTCCCTTAGTCGCGAAGCGAGCTGGCCTTCGCCTATTTAAGGCCGCCCTTCTTCCACGCGCAAGCGCCGTGCCGTCTCCCTGCTCCGCCGCCGGCGCCCGTGCTACTCCCTGGCCGAGTGGCCCTCTCGCTCGTGTCCGACGCCACACCGCCACCCTAAACCCTCCCCTAGGTCCTGCTGGAGCCCGCATCGTCGCGCTTTGCTCAGCTCTGTCCCCACCTTCGCCGGACTTCAAGCCGCCGTAGCCGCCGCGGCCGCCGCCACCCGGCTGCGCCGCGCGAGCTCACCGCGCCGCCTCCGCCCGGCTAAGCGTGGGAATCGAGCCTAGGTGACCCCCGGGCCGCCCTCCGCCTGTCCCCGGCCGGCCACGCCTACCGGACCACCGGAATTCCGGTGAGCCCGCCGCCTCCCCATGGCCGAGGGCCACATTGCAACACCTTCGATCTTTCTAAGGTCCTAAACGTAAAGCGAGAGTATGGTTGTAAAGGATCAGAAAGTCTAGGGACCTGGTTGAAAACTAGATCTTGAATAGTACTTGACTTTTGGCTGGGACTTAGAAAATGCATGGAAAATCTTAGAAACCTCAGAAAAATGCAAACCTAATTTTTCTGGATTCCTGGTGAAAAGCACTACAACTTTTGTTAAAATTATCTAGGTTGTTTCCTGATAATTTTTGCATGAAAAATAGAAATGTGAAAACCTAGATCTATGATATCTCAAAAACTATAAGTCCTCTGTAGCTAATTTTTGGATATGTTGTGTGCTATGTTATTCCTAGCTTCTGTACCAAAAATTGCACAAAGTTATGATGTAAATCATTTTATATAAATTGTCTTCTATTTATGCAAAATCTGCCTAGATTATTTTTGTAGATAAAAATAATTAGGTTTTTGTAGCCAACTTCTGCATGTTGTCTTTTTATGCCAAAATACACCTCTGGTGAATTAATCACAATTTTATAATTGTCACAAATATTTATTCTTGAAATATGCTTGGTTTTCTTTATAATTGCATAAGACAAGATTCATAATAGTTCGAGGTGTATATGTTGCATCCCTAGCCTAGTTTTGGACCAGAGGTCATGTGTGAGAAATTTAGGATCAATTTGATGAGTATTTATTTTTTGTGTGCATTTACCTTGCTTTACAAGCTAGCTTTTGTCGATTTCAATATAATTAAACTCGTAGCTCTCCTAAGTGTGCATGTGTGTGCAGTGGCTTTGTTTTGATTCATAATGCTAATAACACCCCTCACTGAAATTTATTACTTGATTTTATGAATAAGAGCTACGGAAACAGTTAAGGTTTAATAATCAATTAGAGGGTAAAAATCACCAACCCACCTTTAATGACCTTGTGTGTGTGTGTAATACTATTAAAAAGCTAAATGTTACAGACCCATTACTGTTTGTGAATTTAAACTAAATTATTTCCATATATATGTACACAGTCACTATCAAAAGAATAATTAGTAAAGAGCAGCATATTGTTCCTTTTTGGAAGAGTATGTTGAATATATTTCTTATCTAGGTGAATGTGGTCGACCACGCACCCCATGGTTGTCATTTATTGATTGTAATTAGTTAAATTAAAAATTGTCAAATAAATCTTGCATTTGCATCTTTGTGTAGATCTTCCCGACGGTAGATATACGCTCATGCCGGAAGGAGGAGATAAAGGTGCTGACGAAGAGCTGCAGCACGTGTTCGTAGCTCAAGGCCTGGACCAAAGTCCAGAAGGGCCCAAGGCCAACCTTGCCAGCGAAGGCAAGCTTCGGATCATTAACCCGTCTTTTAAAAATTATATAATTATCTTTGCTAGGTTCGTGCATTTACGTTTCAAGAGTTGAATTGAAACCCTAGATGCATGATCCTTAGGTACCTATGCTCTATCACTAGTATGTTAGGTCGATAGCCGCTCTTCTATAGGACCCGGTAGAAGTCGAGTGATGTTCGTCACTCGCGAGAATAGGTTCTTATGTTGGAATCATAAGATCTTTATAAATGGATGGCTCCTGTGGTAAGAGCATGGGAGTTGGGTTCCGGTCCAGTGGCTTTCATGGGCTAAGCTTTTGAACGTACTAAGCACTTGTCAGGAATGGGACCGGTAAGCCTAGTACCTTAATGAGACGGTGCGAGAACTTACTATTACTACTCTTGAGGAATCACCTACCCGGCTAGCTACCAGGAAGGGGGTGCATGTGTGAGACTGGATGCCTCGCGGGGTGTGCCAGTTAGTCTTGTACCCAGGACTGTAAGATTTGATCCCAACCCGAGGATTTTTGGGAACCGCCTGGATGGTTGTCCTCGCGGGGGCACCCTACCGTGTGCTTAGGTTTACCTTGCAAGGTGTAAATCAATCGATTGTCGGCCTCTCACCGTTATCCGAGACTGCTTAATCAACTGGCCATGATATCCCGTAATGATGGAAATTGGTGAATGTTGTTGTATGAATTAATTGCTTGTACAACTCTTGATTGAATTAGTTGGCACACTTAGAAATGGTAATCAACTAGAACTTGTGCTAAAATATTGAAAGTAAGGACATACCCATTGATGCTTTCAGCAAAGGAAATCCATCAGCCATAAAGCCTTTCATGTCTAGAGTTTGATGATGTAGTTATCACCCGATGGTTAAGTCTTGCTGAGTATTAGTATACTCAGCCTTGCTTTAAAACTGTTGTGCAGGTGTTGTTGACCGGGTGGATGACGACAAGTGATGACATCACGGATGGCCTCCTGTGATGTTTGCCGATACACTAGTTATTTTATTCCGCTGTTTTCGAACTCTGAACCTTTACTACATGTCTTGAACAATGGTTTGTGTTAATTTAACTCTCAGGGGTAAATTTGGACTTAATTTGATGTTGTACCCTGGACTCGCCATTGCTTGAGTTTTAATGCATATGTCGATCCTCTATAATGGTTTCCAAGTGATTTACCGGGCGTTAACCCGACAACTAATGACAGGATGATACTTTACTATTGCTTAATGACCAAAGTGGATTGGTTTTAGGCGATAGTACGGTATTTTCCTGGGCGGGTTGTCACAGCTGGTATCAGAGCGATTATATGCACCAGAGTTTAGTTAATAACCTTAATCACATGTTTTTGAATAAAATTTACCAAGATTGCTTGGATTTGCAAAATACGTTGGTCCGTTAAGGATAAACTAGACCGAGAGGCCCTAGAGGGAATTTTTGGGTTATTTCAGGTGGCTTATTAACCTATGGTTTATTTTGCTAGCTTCCAGCACATTTACTTTGTGTCAGACTTACTTTCTTGCACAACCAAACTAGATGAGCCACGTGTCTTATACGTGTGTTGTGCCGCATCACGGGAATTGCGAGGGTTGATGGAGTGATCCATTCCATGGATCCCATCTTCGTGTCTGGTCATAAGTTATGTTGTCACCACGTGTTTTATACGTGTGCATTCCGCATGTCGAGTATGCGAGGAAAGGATACACTCCATTCAAACGGAGGATGTCCGAGGTTGGACGTTGTCCATGCAGCGATAAACGCATGGGTGCCGTTTCTATAGTGAATGGTAATGTGTGTGGACGCTTTCATGAGTGCTGGCATGAAAGGTTCATTGTATTCTGTGATCCTCTGCAGGTACACTAACCTCGTTCTCGACTAGTTATTATAGGGAGAAACGTGTATGTGCCTTGCCACTGGTGCTAACTTCGAGTTTGGCTTGATTGCCTTGTGAGGACGAATAGGACGTCTTGCATCATGCTAAAAATTGGGGAAGCTTAAACTGAACCCATACTTGTTTATATGCTTTCTAAGGTAACATATTGCTAGTATGTTTTGTCCGCCTAGCCTCTCAGGTGTAGGTGTTGTTGTCCAAAAATCTGTTGTGGCTATTGGTGTAGATCTTGCACCCTATCCAAGACTCTTTTGTCTAGGAGATATCTACCCAAGATGCTCCATATCTAAGCTAGTTCCTGCTCACAAAAGCTCACGATCATAGTCTTGGTCTATATCAAGTTATGCTCAGATCAGTGAACCCCTGTCTTGCTGTCATTCCGGAAACCAAACCCGAAATCTTGCTTAGTTAAGCACCTTCCTGACCTTTTAGATCAATCTCACATACCCAACCATGTGTCTCATAACCTTAATGAGTTGCTATGCAAATTTAAGAAATTTTGGGCTCTGGTTTAAGTTATGAATTTTTGTTCACAACTGCCAGAACTTTATGTAATTATGTATGTCTGCTCGTTCCGAGTTTTAACATACGTTTGTACTTTGGTACATATGGTTACCCCATTCTTAACCACGTACTCTTTTGTCGAGGATCGAGTTTATCCTTGTACGCTCGCACCCGTCTGGTTCTTACTTCTGTCGTTATGTCGAGATGGATAACCTTGGATCTGCGCCGGCTGATGTGGGAACATGGACTCTCGTGAACTACCTCGAGGAGGGTGGATTTCTTGCACTCTTGTGGAACACCCTGAAGGACTTTGGGTACACTGCTTACCCAAAGTACTCGACACGTGAGGTCATGACCACAGGACAACTCCTTCGTTGTGAAGTGAAAGTGAAGATTTCCATGTGCCCGACCAACCTTGCTTGGGAAGAGTGGGAATGTAAGGCAGAAGGACGGAACTTGGCTGACACTGTGCAGAAGGCTGCTCTCGAAGCGCTCACAACTTTTTGTGGGAAGCACCCTGACGAGGTAGCCGGCTCTGCAGCCAGAGTAATTCCTGTACCTGAGCGACATACTGTACCTTGTGTCGAACGCGAAGCTTTTCTTCTAGCTCAGGGTAACTCTCTTTATAGCCCTGATCTTGTCACCTCAGTCCGCTTTTCAGAAGCCATGTATGACACTTATCGACGGATGGTGGGAGAAAGTGTATTCTATAGACAGCAAATCTATAGGTACTGAGTTAAAGAAATGGAGTATACAGCTCAAGCGTTGAAGGAAGCCCGAGCAATGATTGCTACTCTCAAGAAGGAAAGACGCAAGGACAAGACAAGGATACGAGAACTGAGTGAAGTTATCCATAAGCAAAATTTTCTGGTGCAGCATAATGACCAGTATATGTTGGAACTAGAGAATCAGTTGGAAGCTATAGCAGCTCCACCTCCGGAACCTGTCGTTCCCGGACCAGCAGAAGAAGAAGATGCTGAGGACATCCAAGGAGAGTCTGGAGTGGAGTCTGGACCTGAGTCACCATAGTCCTTCAGCATGGAAGATCCAATCCTAAGAAGTTGGTGTCGGTGTTTTAGACCGGCAAACCTACCGAGGGGGTACCCAAGGTAGTAGATTGTGCGGTGAGGATCGTGATCGGGAGATCGAGAACTCGAAGGTATGCACAAGGACACGGGGCACAAGATTTATACAGGGTATCAAGTATGGCGCCCTGCGCTTGGTGTTGGGTTGAGATCCGGTGCCCGGCTAGGTACCCGACCCTCCTTTATATAGTCCAGGGGGCAGGTTCCTAGTCGGTTACAAGGCAGGAGTCCTAGTAGGATTACACGGAACGAGTCCTAGTAGGATTACAGGGGAATTCTAGTAGGAGTCTGTCTTCTTCCTTCCTTGCATGAGTACCCGGGGAGTATGCCCGACAAGCCCCCGAGCACGTTGTAGTCTAGAGTAGTAGTTCGAGTAGTCTTGAAGCCTCTTCGAGTAGTTCTTGAGCGTCCTCAAGTACTGCTTGGAGAAGTCTTCAATAGTACTTGAACTGCCGTGAGGCTGGAAGGTGGTCCAGCTCATTAGTCTTGAAGTCGAGATTATATGGAAGTGCGGTTGCAAAATCGCACTCCATATGGAGTAGCCCCGAGCCTTAGGTTGAGTTGCAGACTCTAGCTGAGGATCAATCTTGATTCGCAATCTTCCGTCTTGAAAAATTTGAATGATGGGTGTAGCATAGCAGCCCCCGAGCCTTGCAATGATTAGGTAACCAATCCAAGGGTCTTCAGTGTTCACGAAAGCCATCATCCGAGTACTCTTGCAGCGTGTAACCCCTGAGATAAGAGAGTCGTATGAGCCATGTCGAGTAGTTATTGGTGCGGAGCCCCCGAGCTTGAGAGCGAGTGAAGCATGCTGAAGTTATCCTCGAGTAGAATGTTGAGTGCAGCCCCCGAGCTGGAGAGATTCTGAGTAGTAATTTGACATCGAGCCATGGAGCTTGAGAAGTAGTTGTGCCTTCCAAGGGCGTGCTCACGTGGGTCAACAATGGGACTCAAGTGATGAAGATGAGGAACCAAAGAAGCAAGGCATGGCAACCGTTGCCATGGCACAAGGGTCATCTTCACCACGCCTCTTCAACAACCTCTCCGATGATGAAGACCACTCTCACTTTTGCCTCATGGCAAGGGGGAGCAAGGTACAAGAATCTAGCATCTCATCTTCTCCAATCTCCTCTTTATCCACACCTAGTAGTGACATAGAGAACATAGATGAGGGAAAGGAAATGGAGGATAACATGATAAAGAAATTTGGTAAAAAGAGCCACAAGGAAATTAAAAATCTTTTGGACAAACTAGAGGAAAAGAAGGAGATCCTCCATGAGCAAGAAGACTTGCTTATCCTTGAAAAAGAAAGAAACCTTGCTCTAGAGAAATCTCTTGTCGAGGAGAAGGCTAAGGTGGAATAGTTGACCACGGATTTGTCTTTGGCCAATGGTTCCAACAAGAGGATGTCAAAAGATTATACTTTAGCAAATGAATCTCTAGCTTCCCTAAAGGCTACTCATAGTGAACTTCAATCAAGCCTTTCATGCTTGACGGAGAAATATAAAAATCTTGAAGCTAACTATAGTAGTCTTTGGGAAAGCACCAAAGTCACTCCTTCGGCAATATTGGACTCTAGTGCCTCCACTAGCAAATGTTGTTCTATTTGTGCTAACATTGATATAAATGCTCTTAAGACTAACCATGCAAGGATTGAAGAGAAAATTAAGAGCAAGGACAAGGAGATTGCTCGTTTGAACATGTTAATTACACAAGGCAACATTGGTGCCAAGTCCATACCTAAGGTGGTTGACAAGCAAGGACTTGGGCACCGCAAGAACAACAAGGCGAATGGTAGAGTGGTGGTGAAAGGGCATGAGATTCCCTTGTGGAACAAGGGTGGCTACCTCAACACTATCATGGATATTGCCCATGGAGTCACCACCTCTACCACAACCAAGGACATGCCAAAGGTAGTGCACACCACAAAGGGAAGTGGTGGGGTTAACACTCCACCTAAGGCATCGAAGAATGTGGTTGAGCACAAACCCTCACCCAACTACACTTGTGACTATATTGTAACCTTGGACCATAATGGTAAAATGGTAGTCAAGTATGTTGGGGCCTATGCCATGAAGGCCATGAGGAAGAGTGTGTGGGTTCCAAAAGTTTATGCATCTAACCTCCAAGGACCCAAATCCTTTTGGGTACCTAAACCAAAATCTTAAACTTGTTTTGTTGGCCTACTCCTCCGGTGGAAGTGCATGGTTGATTGATAGTGGCGCCACTAACCATATGACCGGAGATGAAGGCTTATTTGCATCCCTTGACCATTATGACAACCCTACGGAAACTATCATCTATGGTGACAACGGTCAAGGAGATGTTGTTGGTCTAGGTAAAATTGCTATCTCAACAACAAATTCAATTGAAGATTTTTATCATGTTCAAGGGTTGGGATACAACTTGATGTCGGTTTCACAACTTTGTGAGAAAGGCTACAATTATCTCTTTACTCATGAGGGTGTGACCGTCTCTAGAAGGGAGGATTCCTCTATTGTCTTTGGGGGTCATTTACGGGGAAAGCTTTACTATGTGGATTTCACAAAAGTGAAGGTGGACCCTAAGTCTTGCTTAGCGGCAAAATCCGACTTGGGTTGGCTATGGCATCGCCGACTAGCCCATGTTGGCATGAGGAACTTGGCCAAACTTCAAAAAGACGAGCACATCCTAGGACTAACAAATGTTGTCTTTGAGAAAGATAGGTTATGTAGTGCTTGCCAAGCCGGGAAGCAAGTTGGAGCTCATCATCCCGCCAAGAACATCCTATCCTCATCAAGACCATTGAAGCTGCTACACATGGATTTATTTGGACCAATCGCCTACATAAGCATCGGTGGTAACAAATATGGTTTAGTAATTGTTGATGATTTTTCCCGTTTCACTTGGGTATTCTTTTTGCAAGATAAAAGTGAAGCAAAGGGAATTGTGAAGAAGTTCATTAGAAAAGTTCAAAATGAGTTCGACCTCAAGGTCAAGAACATAAGAAGTGACAATGGATCGGAGTTTAGGAACACTCAAGTTGAAGAGTTCCTAGATGAAGAAGGCATCAAGCATGAACTCTCCGCTCCATACACTCCTCAACAAAATGGCATAGTTGAGAGGAAGAACCGTACATTGATTGAAGCGGCAAGGACAATGCTTGATGAATACAAGACTCCGGACTCATTTTGGGCGGAAGCCATCAACACTGCATGCCATGCCGCCAACCGCCTCTACCTCCATAAGTACTTGAACAAGACTCCCTACGAAATCATCACCGGTAAGAAGCCTAGTGTGCATTATTTTAGGGTATTTGGGTGTAAGTGTTTCATACTTAACAAGAAACCCAAAGCCTCAAAGTTTGCATCCAAGGTTGATGAAGGTTTTCTTCTTGGTTATGGAACTAACGAGCATGCCTATCGTGTTTTCAACAAAACCACCGGTTGTGTTGAGACCACGGTAGACGTGAAATTTGATGAATCCAGCGGCTCTCAACGAGATCAAGTAAGTGAAAACCTTGTAGATGATGAAGAGCCCCCAAGCGTATCCATCTTTAGAATGGGGACCGGTGAAGTTTTGCCTCGTGAGGTTCAAGTACAAACTCCGGTTGACACAAGCACTCAAGATCCACCATCATCAACAAGAGTGGAACCACCAAGTTCTCAAGTTCATCAAGATGAAGGTCAAGTTCATGGTGACGATCATGGACGGGGCTTTGATCAAGGGGGAGAACAAGGTGGTGAAGCTCAAGAAGAAACTCCACAAGTTGAAAATGATGATGATGGACCAATACAACGTCAATCTCAAGCACCACACCCAAGAGTACATCAAATGGTTCAACGGGATCATCCCGTTGACAACATATTTGGGAGCATTTAAAGAGGGGTAACAACTCGCTCAAGATTGTCAAATTTTTGTGCATTTTACTCGTTTGTTTCCTCTTTGGAACCTCTTAGTGTGGAACAAGCTCTTGAGGATCCGGATTGGACTATTGCAATGGAGGAAGAGTTGAACAACTTCAAGAGAAATGAAGTTTGGGAGTTGGTACCAAGACCCAAGCAAAATGTGATCGGCACCAAATGGGTTTTTAGGAACAAGCAAGATGAATTTGGTGTCGTCACGAAGAACAAGGAAAGGCTCGTTGGCAAGGGTTACACTCAAGTTGAAGGCTTGGACTTTGGAGAGACTTATGCTCCGGTCGCAAGGCTTGAGTCAATTCGTATTATTTTGGCCTATGCTACCCATCATGATTTCAAGCTCCATCAAATGGATGTGAAGAGTGCATTCTTGAATGGATCTCTCCAAGAAGAAGTTTATGTTGAGCAACCACCGGGCTTCGAAGATTCAAGATTCCAAACCATATGTACAAGCTCCATAAGGTGCTCTACGGGCTTAAGCAAACTCCTAGAGCATGGTATGAATGCCTTAAGGATTTTCTTCTCAAGAACGGTTTTGAGATAGGCAAAGCCGATTCTACTCTCTTCATACAAAGAAATGGAAAAGATATATTCATTTATCAAATTTATGTTGATGATATTATCTTTGGGTCTACTAATAATAAATTTTGTGAAGAGTTTAGTAGGATTATGACCAAGAGATTCGAGATGTCTATGATGGGTGAATTGAAGTTCTTCCTTGGATTTCAAATCAAGCAAATGAAGGAAGGGACCTTCTTGTGTCAAACCAAGTATGTGAAGGATATGCTCAAGAGGTTTGACATGGCCGATTTTAAACCCATCAAGACTCCCATGGCACTAAATGGACATCTTGATCTCAATGAAGAAGGGAAGTCGGTCGACCAAAAGGTATTTCGTTCCATGATTGGCTCCCTCCTTTATCTTTGTGCATCTAGGCCCGATATAATGCTTAGTGTGTGTATGTGTGCAAGATTTCAAGCCAATCCTAAGGAGTGTCATCTAATGGCTGTTAAGAGAATCTTTAGATATTTGGTTCACACTCCTAACCTAGGCTTGTGGTATCCCAAAGGCTCCACTTTTGATTTACTTGGCTACTCTGATTCGGACTATGCCGGTTGCAAAGTAGATCGGAAGAGCACTGTCGGGACTTGCCAATTTCTTGGTAGGTCTTTGGTGTCATGGAGCTCAAAGAAGCAAAATTCGGTTGCTTTATCCACGGCCGAAGCCGAATATGTGGCGGCCGGTGCTTGTTGTGCACAACTCTTATTGATGAAGCAAACGTTGAGTGATTACGGTTGTGAGTTTAGGAAGATTCCACTCTTGTGTGACAATGAGAATGCCATCAAACTAGCAAACAATCCGGTTCAACACTCTAGAACGAAGCACATAGACATTAGACATCACTTCTTAAGGGATCATGAGGCTAAGGGAGATGTTGTTCTACGTCATGTGAGCACCGAGAGGCAACTTGCCGATATTTTCACTAAGCCTCTAGACGAGTAAAGGTTTTGTGCTTTGAGGAGTGATCTAAACATCTTGGATTCTCGTAACTTTGCTTGACTTATTGCACATGCTTGTTTGTTGCCTAGATAGGTTGAAAATGTGTTATTTTCATTTATTGGTGTGAGTATTTCAAAACCTTGGAGTTCAAGATCTTTTGATCAAATACTTGGCTCAAGAGACTATTGTTATGAATGATTGATTGTGGCTAGTCACTTGTTGCCAAGAGTATATTATGTGTCCACTAGATAAATCTCTATCATCAATCACAAATCCCGAAAGTTTTCCGATCTATTCATGTCACTCTACCCTTTATCTTGAAAGATTCTTGGAAACTAATCCTTCCTTGATCCTTCAATATCTATATCTCTTCTATATTTTGAAAAGGTTCTATCTCAAATTCAAGTGGGCTGAGCTTTTTTCTGGGCGAGGCGGGTCAACCGGCACGACTGACCGGTTGACCCGGCGCGGTTCTGTGGGCAGCCGGGTCGCCCGGCCACCCGTGCCGGTCGACCGGGAGCGTTTTGGAGCTCGCCGGATCGCCGGCCTACCGGTGCCTGGTCGCCCGGGGCGGCTTTGTAAGCCGTCGGGTCGACCGGTCACCCGTGCCGAGTCGCCCGGGTACCGCGCGGGGGCTATAAAAGGCCCAGGCCGGCGGTCAAACGAACCCTAACTTCTTTTCTTCCACTCATACCGCCGCCGCCACCCCCATTGCGCCCCTAGGCGGTCTTGGAGCTCGACCGTGGTATTTGCATGGGGTGAGGGGGATTCAAGTCTCCTTCCTCCCTTGAGCCTCCTCTTCCTCAGATTTTCCGGAAATCTCGCGCCAATCAACGGTAATCTCATTTCAAACTCCGGATTTCCTGATCTACTTTTATGATTCGTTCTAGTTGGTTCCCTTTGGTCAAAAGCCTCCATTTAGGGCCTAGAACAATCCCTCATGATCTTGCTTTTGTTCGGTCCCGTGATTCCCAGTTCTAGGGTTCATCCCGCCTAGCCGGTTGACTCGGCCACCCATGCCGGTCGACCCGGCTAGAGCTGGGGTGACCTAATAACCCTAGTTTTGTGTAGTTTCAATCATCTATTCTTATTCCTTGCATATCTTATCAATTTTCAGATGGGTCGTGAGAAGGTCAGCGCCCGTGGCAAGGAAATTCGCTCGGAATCAAGTGAGGAAGAGGTTGAGGAGTTTGAGGACCGTTCTTCCGGTGAGGAGTTTGGTATTCATGTGCATGAGAAGAGGTCCAAACCTCAAGCTCCTCCCTCCTGTGCTAATGGCAGCGGACATGGTCATGATGGCAACCCTATTCTCAAGAGGAAGACCACAACAGTCGGTGCTAGGACCAAGAGGGCGAGCACCGCTGCTGAGGTTGGAGACCGCTATGATGACAACATTGATCTATCTATCTATGAGCAGATGGTTGTGCCCGTTCACCATCCTGAGCGCACACGGCGTGACCTGCCTATGGTGAATTTCATGAAGGCGGGGACCGACATGAGGTCTCTTCGTTTTTGGCCGGAGGATCCAAGGAGGCTTCAAAGGTCATTCTTCAGTGATGATAGGTTTTGGCTTGCTCATCAAGCAGATTGGTATGAGTCGACCATTCTACCCAAGGGACATGTCACGACTGAGATGAAGTGAGTGGACTGGTCGTACTTGCTTGATCTTCCTGCCCCAATTGAGGAGGTTATGCAGGCTGTTCAAACTCGATGTCAGTTCATGGGGATTGCATATCTCATGGGACTTCGGTGTGACTATTCTCAGGAGGTGGTGGCACAGTTCTATGCCACACTTTATGTTGATCGAGATGAGAATGAGATGCACTTCACTCTTGGTGGTAAGTGCTTCAAAATCTCAGTTTATGAATTTGGTCATCTTTTCAAACTTGGAGGTGCAACCACAACCAATAAATTCAATAGTGATCTTGTGCGACTTCATTGTGAGGATGAACTAGAGGTGACTAAAATGAGGTTTATGTATGATCGTGCCTATGGAAACATCAACTATGGTCATACTAGTGGACTTACCCCGTATTACAAGATGCTCAACCTTTTTTTAGGTACACTCTTTGTCCTAGGGGTGGTGATTCCGGTAACATATCTCATAGAGCTAGAAACCTCTTTTATCAAATGGCTCCCGGTCAACCTAAGTTCAATGCTTGTCACTTTCTTTGGCATGTGATCATCATTTGTTCACACACCTCATCTAGTGGTTGTCACTATGCACCGTACATTTTCATGATGGTTAAGCATGCTACTCAACTTGATCTCAAGACGGATGTTGTTCATGAGTCATACAAGACTAGTAAAGGCAAACTTGCTCAATCTTTCCGTCTTGGCAAGCACACGACCGGTATTGACACTAGAGGAAGGTATCCGGGTATTTATGCTATTGATGGACCAACTGATCCGGGTGCCTCTTCCTCTCAAGCTCCACCAACAAAAGGCCCGTATGATCCACTTCCTTTGGAGGGTGCCTCTCATTCTCATGGGGCTCCTAGGGGTAAGAGAGGAAAATTCAACTTTCTTGCAAAAGGCTTGTTTGCTTGCTTCGACATGCTCCGCAACGATGCTAGGGAGCGTGAGGCCGATCGTCAGTGGTTGGCTCAAGAACTTCATAGGCATGAGAAGAATCAAAAGGACATGGCCGCTAGCCTCAACCTTCCACACTCTCCCGTCCATGAGATGAGAACATTTGATCCTCCTTCTCCCGTTCCAAATCCGTGGGAGGACCTTGGCTTTTGGGTCCCTGTCGATGACGAAGAAGAAGACTATGAGGGTGAGGAGGAGTACGACGAGGAGTAGCTTCCCTTTTTGGTGCTTGGTGCCAAAGGGGGAGTGAATTTGGTGGTTGGAAGCTCCTACCTATCTATCTTATCGCTATTTATATAATCGAACCAGTGGACATGTAATGAACTATGTGTGGTGTGATGGATGGTGGTGTGCCAAGTGCAAAACTTTTATTTGTAAGACTTATTTGTGGAATTTTATCTATGCTAGTGTGATGTAAGGATCTTAATGGTTATGTGTGATGCATGTGTTGGTTCATGATTTGTTGTTTCTCACTTTATTGTTGTGATATATTTTGTCATATGCATCACGCCACGTGTGCACAATGTGTTTATGCAAAGATTTAGGGGGGCTCTTGCAAATTTGTGTGCAAAGGCATTTGAGGCCCCTTTTATTTGATAATGCACACATCTAGGGGGAGTTCCTCACTAAATCGTTGGATACACACATCTCTTTCTTTTAACCAAATTGTGTTGTCATCAATCACCAAAAGGGGGAGATTGAAAGTGCATCTAGGCTCCTAATTGTTTTGGTGATAATGACAATGCAAGTTGGAAGGATTAATGCTTTCAATGAGATGTGTGCAGGCTTTAAAGTTAAATAAATGTGAATTCTCAAAGGAAGGCCTTCATTTTCTTACGTATGGTGTTGAAGCTCAATTGGCGATTTAATTTTAATTTTCGGTTTGAATTTGAGTTTAGGAAACACCGTACTATAAAGAGGGATGCAGTCCGTTAGTCAAAGTTTTCTACAAGTGATTCTTGTGATCTTCTCTCATCTTTTCTAAGAGTGAAAAGTCTAGAAAAATCTTTAGAAAAACCAAAATCATCCCTTTAGTAGTCAAACCTTTCCCCTCCAGCCCTACCAGGTCAACCGGCACAAGTGGTCGGGCCACCCAGGACGGTTCTGTAAGGAGGCGGGTGACCCGGGCACCCATGCCGGGTGACCCGGCCAGGCCGCAGGGAGCCCCCAACGGCTAGCTCGGGGGAGGGGGTTATAAATACCCCTTCTTCCTCCTCTTTAGGGTTCCGCCTCCTACTCCATTGCTCCACCTCCAAAGCTTCCTTTCCATTCTCCAAACTCATTCCCAAGCACTTCAGTCAAGGATTCCTCCTAGGGTTTGAGTGTGAGAGCATTTGAGGTGTAGGATTTAGCCCCTTTGTGAGAGCTCTTCAATTCCTCCTCTCAAGAAGCACTTGTGGTGGCTTTGGTTGATCGGTTCGTGTTTATTACTCTTGAAGCTTGCTTCTAGACAGTTAGGTGTCGCCCGTTGAGTGCCCTCTCCGTGTGGAGCACCCGGGAACGTTTGTATTACCCCTCCATTGTGGAGTTTTCTTAGTGAGCACCAATTTGCCTTGGTGGTGAATTGGAGAGGCTAGTGGATCTTCATGATAGCCCTCCCTTTGTGGGAACCTCAACGAAGACATAGCCTTCTTAGTGGAGGTGAACTTCGGTAAACAAATTGCTTGTCTCCCTTGCTTGCTTGTGTTCATCATCTTCACCCTAACCCTAGAAATTACTTTCGAATCGATCTACTTTGGTGTATTGTTGCTTGTAATATCTTTTGTTGCAGGTTGTTTCCACTTCAATTACGCTAAGTTTGATTCTTTTACTATTTGCAAATTCATCTTTTTCACAAGCTATTGTGTTTCACCTCTGCGTGCTGGTTGATCCGGCACAAGTGCCAGGGTGACCCGGACCCCGGGTAATTCGGTCAGTCGTGCCGGGTCATCCGGTCCCTGATCCGCTGCTAAGATTTTGCAGATTTTTAAAGTGATCCTATTCACCCCCTCTAGGCATCACAAGATCCTTTCACATGGCCAGTGGAGTAAGTAGTCTCAGATTACGGTGAGAGACCGACAGTCGATTGGTTTATAACCTTGTAAGGTAGACCTAAACACACGGTGAAATGCCCCCGCGGGGACAACCACCAAGCGGTTCCCAAAACTCTTCGGATCGGGATCGAATCTTACAGTCTTTGGTACAGG
Organism: Cenchrus americanus; assembly: GCA_947561735.1. Taxonomy (NCBI): domain Eukaryota; kingdom Viridiplantae; phylum Streptophyta; class Magnoliopsida; order Poales; family Poaceae; genus Cenchrus; species Cenchrus americanus. Next base: position 20,309,098 of record OX387241.1, on the reverse strand, counting down.
CTATCCGGTATACCCCGCGAGACACCCGGACTCACCATGCACCACCGGTAGCTAGCCGTGAGACGCATCCCAAGATGAGTAATAGTAAGATCCCTCACCGCCTCATTAAGGTACTAGGCTTACCGGTCCCATTCCCGACAAGTGCTTAGTACGTTCAAACACTTAACCCATGAAAGCCATTGGACCGGAGCCCACATCCCATGCTCTTACCACATGAGCAATCCATTTAAGGAGATCTTATGATTCCAACATAAGAGCCTAATCTCGCGAGTGACATCATCACTCGACTTGTAACGGTCCTATAGCATAGCAGCTATCGACTTATCATACTAGTAAGGACAAGGTATCTAGGGATCATGCATCTAAGGTTCCATATCAACTCCTGAACGTAAATGCACAATCATCCATAAATAGTTACAATATAATTTTGAAACACTGGGTTAAATACACCGGGTCTTGCCTTCGTCAGCAGTGTTAGCCTGAGCACCCTCGGTGTCGTCGATCACTTCCACGTACTGCAGATCCGCATCAGCTCCGACTTCCTCGGCTTCCGGCACGAGCGAGTAGTCACCGTTAGAAAGATCTACACGGAATGCAATGCAGGGTTCAGGTGATGTGATAGATTAATTATTTAATCCAACTCTTGTTGGCCACATTCACCTTAACAAACAATTAATTATTAAATTTTTTTCATTAGTTTTATTATTGATATGGCTTATTCTTTTAATAAACACTTAATTAATGGTTTCTTTTAGAAGTGTCATTTCATGTGAGGATTTAACATTCCATCTTTCAATAGTAAGGGTGTGCACAAATTTGTAATTAATTAAATTCAATTCCTTAAACAACAAGGGTGTATTCTTAGATCTTAAATAAGCTTTGCAACCATTTTATAAAGGGGCATAAGGAATAAAAAGGGCATTTTCCTATTTAACCAAACATTAAACCTATAAAGGCCTCCAAAGCTTTTATTCAAACATTAAAGTACTAAAATTTAGTGGAGGGTTTCTAAAGCACCAAAACACCTATACTAAGCCACTGAACACACATGCATGCTTGGAAAAGCTAGAAAATTAATTATACCAATAATAGCAAAAGCTAGTCACATAAACAAGATAAAAGCATATAAAAATAAATAAGCATCCAATTGCTCCAAACTTCCTCACACATGTTCTCTGGTCAAAAACCATCCTAGGAAGGCAGCAAGCACAGCTAGAATTACCACTGATCTTGCATGATTAATTTACAAAGGAAAACAAGTATATATTAAGAATAAATACTTCTGATTATTATAAAATTGTGATCAATTCACCAGAGGTGTATCTTGGCATAAAGAGACAACATGTAGAAGTTGGGCACAAACACATAAATATTTTTAGCTACAAAAATCATATAGACAGATTTCTGCATAAATGGGAAACAATTCATATAAAAAGATTTACAGCATAACTTTGTGCAATTTTTGGTTCAGAAGCTAGACATAGCATGCCACACAACATATCCAAAAAATAGCTACAAAGGACTTATGTATTTTGAGATATCACAGATATAGGTTTTTCACTTTTCTATTTTCATGCCAAAAATATTAGAAACAGTATATACAAGTTTAACAAATGTTGTAGTACTCTTCACCAGGAGTCTAACAAAATTGAGTTTGCAATTTTCCGATTTTTCTACTATTTTCTAGAGATTTTACAAGAATCGGCAAATGTGCTTTACTATTGAAGATACGGTTTTGCGCTAAGGTCCCTGGAAAGATTGAACTAATCACAACCATACCCTCGGTTTATAGACAACCCCCTAGAAAGAAGGAAGACCTTGCAATTGGGTCCTAGGCCTGGGGAGGCGGCGGCGCCGGCCGGATTCCGGCGAGCGGCGGCGCTCCCGCCGGGGAGGTAGTGGGGCTTGACCACACGCTCACCTAGGCCCCGGGGGTAGCCGGAGTCGGGGCGGAGAGTCGCCGGCGTGGGCGCACGGCGAGGGCGGCGGCGGCGGCTCGGCTCCAACGATGGCGAGCGCCCGGCCCGGACAACAAGTAGCACGCACAGGTCCTAAGGGGTCTAGGGAAGGTGCACGGGCGGTTGCTCGGGTGTGGGAAGAAGGGAGGGGCGAGTTCACCGGCGACCGCGCCATGGCGGGAGCGGTGGTTGCGCGCGAGGAGGAAAAGGCGGCGGCGTTTAAGTAGGGGCGCATCGGGGTGACGATGGCGTGACCGCGGAGATGCGGCCGTGGTACGTCGGCCTCGGCCGGCCGCGCGCGTACGGGCGGAGCCACGGACGGACCGGCGGGGCCCCCCGCACGCACGGCGTCGGTACGGCGCGGCGACGGGGAGGCGCGTGGCGCGCGGGGTTTAATGCGCCGCGGGCGCGGAACCCGGGGAAGGCGCGTCTCGGCCGACGGGTGACCTCGGGTGGCGTGCGGGGCGCGGACGCCGAGGCGGCGGCGCTTGGCGCGCGCGACGTCGGGGCGCGGCGGCGCCCTGGCCTGGAACGTGTTGCTGAACCCCTGTTTGAGCACGATTTTCTCCAAAAATTTGTACTGAAGTGCATCAAGTGATGAATAGGAAAGTTGTAGATCTAACTATCCTCTACAACTTTCACAAAGGCCATATAGTGTTTTTCTCAACAGATTTTGCATAAAAGGCTTGCCAACTTTGAATGCCAATCTATGTCAGTGAACACGGGTACTGTCAGTTGACCAAGCTTTCCACCCTTTTTCACTCAAAATTGGAAATGCCATCCTACATGAAAGTTGTGTCCCTCAACAAACTGGACAACTTTCATATTGGTAGATTTTGAAGTGTTTAGGTGAAATTTGGAGAATGCGGCAAAAGTTCCGGAAGACGTTCAAGGACACTAGGGTTTAGGTAGGGTTTGACCGTGGATTTGACCAAGGTTTGACCGACTATTAGGGTTAAATAAAAACCTGAGGCGTCACACCTAGCCAGGGGCAGCCTCCCACTCTGTAGTTACAAAAATTCTATCAATTCTGGCCTATTAAATTCTCTTGATTGTTAGTCCAAGTAAAAGATTTGTTGGGGGATCTAACTCTAGCAAGCTCCACTTGCTAACCCAATCATTAAAAGCATCTGCCCACCTATGGTTGATAACACCATTACTTTTATCATGGCTAGTTGGTAGGACGTGGGACCGGTCCGCTTCTCTCATCCTCCCATCCGGGCCATCCCTACAGTTTTCTCTTTCTTCACTATCCTCCATCGCTGGCAAATGGTTAATGGTCTCAAACTCTGGTCAGCAAGACCCATCCTACCTCTACAGATCCGGCAGATTCAGCGTAGCTCTACGACACCACTTCTCTAGCTCCGATTTCTACAGACAACAAGTTGGTCGCTATTTGAGTCTTCCCGATTTGGGTCTGAATGGCGGATGCGCAAGCAGGTACCGACAGATCTTGCAATCTCTTCGTCTTCATGTGATCTGATTCTAGTTCTTTTGGATTTCGGTTACCCTGGTTAATGTCTAGAGTATATATTTTTTCATTGCAGAAACCTGTGAGTTGAGGTAGTTGTTTACGACGAGGAGCAGAGTGGACAAGGAGAACACCATCCTTCTTAGGTTTCTTAATCCTTTTCTTATGAGCTCTCCAAGAAAGAATTATGAGGTGATGTATCAAGCCAATTTAATGTGCACTGCTATATTCTTATGCAGATCATACTACAGTATGAGTGAATATCTATTTGTAAATGCTAGATAATAAGTAGCATCCATTACTTGAAAGAAATAACTTCTTAGGATGGATTCACTGTACAAATTTTGAATTCGTTGTGGATTTGATTTCAAAACTACCCTAATCTGTAGTTGTAAAGAAGAAATTTGAGTTCCCTTTTTATTTTATTCATATAAGCTATGATCATTCACATTCTTGAGATAATTCACAATGTCTTTGCAACTCCAATATCTTACTTACATCTCACATTGATGTTTCAGAAATGCTAATATGTTGTTACCACTTACATTTATATTTTAGAAAATGTAACAAGCTGTTGCCTGCTATGTTGGTCTAATCTTTAAGTTGTCGGAATGCACAGTGGAAAAATTACTTGATTGTACATGTGTGTAAGGTTTTTATAAAACTTCTTCCTGAAAGTCAAAGGAATTCATGCATTGTTGATTCTTTCCCTAGCTTTAGAAAGTTGAAAATATAATAAATGATGTGCAATTCGGAAACACATTTGACTCATTAAACAACCTATAAATGGCATCATTCTCTAGTTCTGATTCCTATATATGTACTAACGTACAAAGCATTTTGATATAAACATGACCATTATGGTTCAAAATGTGATGGTACAAAGCGGAATTATATTTGACCATTATGTAGATATGGTATGAGCATATATATAATTAGACCAACATTACCAGTGAAGTCAATTTGAATACAATTATCATTAGGAATACAATTATCATTAGGAAGCATCTGAAGAAAGAATTCCTGATCAAAATCTAGCATACCAGTGAAGTCAGTTTGAATACAATTATCATTAGGAAGCAAATGCATGTTACCAAAATAATCTTCCAGCCTGATTTCAACATACTATGGTTCATATGTACAAACTATAAAAATCAAGAGATTTTTGGACAGTATTTGTTCTGGTTATTTTTCCATGACTCACATATGGTGTAATGAGTTCTTTTTTCTGGGAGTTTGTTTGTGCAACAATGAGTATAGGATTTACTTCATGAATCTGATCCTAAAATAGTGCCATAGTATTTGATACTGGAATATAAAATGTGATATTGCAACCGACCAGTGAGGTGTTACTCGCTTGTTGTCGTAATTTTCTAGAGTTAGATTTTGCCGTGCCTTATAAGTACTACTTCGCTTCCAACAATTTAATTGAATGTGTTGTTACACATTTGTTTTGTGTATATTATATACTGACACCCTTTAATTTTTTTTGTTGGCCCTTTTTAGATGCTGGTGAAGAACCTTGGAGCAGAAAGTTAATCCTGTAAAATTTCCACACATAAATTTGGTACCACATTAGTAGATGATGCATGTCAGTTCTTGCTTGCAGACTTGAAGTATCAATTTTAAGCATGGATGCCTAATGGTGTTAAAGACATCACTTGGTGCTAGACTTAATCCTTACATTACATACTTTGGTTGTCTCAGGACTATTTTAAAAAATTCAGTGATTCTTATTTTCTTTCCCCATATGTTTAATTTGGATTAGGCTGATTATTTTAGATACATATAAACAAGAACAGATGTACATACTTCCCATTCTGTATTATGCATTGGCTTGTACAATTTGTGTGATATTTTGGAAATGATTGTGTAATGCCACTACCTGAGACAAATAACGCAGACTTGAATTTTCCTAATCGAGGAAAAAAGTCAGGGCATACTTGGTATATTTGAATTGCATCTATTTATCAAAAGAACCAAGTTCTCAACCAACAAATGTGGATGGTAATTGGAACCAACAACAAACTGTCCTGCAGTGTAGATCATGTTCAACTTGTCCTGAACAATCTCAAATGGTTCTTTCAAAAAAAACAGTTGCTTGAAAGTAGGAACTAACCTTATATCAACACTGAAATTTGTATAGTACCTAACAAATTGGTTGTAATGATGCGGTTCCTGAAAGGAAACATAAAAATTTGTTCCCTGCTAAAACCAATCCTAACAAAGCAACCTTCTAGTTGTTCTCCACGGGGGCTCGCTAATCAGCGAACGGTCGCTCCGAGCGACCGGTTCAGCTGGCTTTCTTCCCCCTTCTAACTTTCTTCTCCTGGAAAGTTTTTTTCTACTAGTTTCTATTTTTGAAATATCATAACTTATACACACAACTTTGATGCATAATTTTGATCTATAAATTTTGTCACATAATTTTAAGTATAAGTTTGATTCCCGCAAAACTTGTGCGTACAACTTGTATACACAACTAATTGAAGAATAACTTGTGCGTATATTTTTTTCTCTAACGATAAGTTGTACACATAATTTTTTCTGTAAACGTCGAGTTGTGTGCATAACTTATTCCATAAGGACGAGTTATGCACATAACTTATGTATAAGAAAATTGTTGAAGAAAAAAACTAAAAAAAGAAAAAAAAAGGGGGGGGCGTGCGGGAACAGGGGCGGCGCGGTCGCTTGGAGCGACCCCGCGCCGAATTGGTTTTATGTTCTCCACGGACGCCACCACGAAAAAATTCTAGCTCAACGGCCTCAAACTCCCACCGCACGCTGCCAGGGTCGTACCACACAGACCGGACCTCGGGCAGAGGTTCGTGCGGACGGCGAACTGGAAGTCAGCGACTACAAGCTTGGGGAAAAATCTCCGGTCCCCTACCTACATTAATCATTCGAGTGACTGGTGACAAATTGACAGTGTCGAGCTTGTACTCCATCCGTTCATGAAAACATGCAATTATAGCATTTGAATTTCGTCCATAAAAAACGCAATTCTACAGTAGCATTTGAATTTCGTCCATAAAAAACGCAATTCTACCCTTCTGTAGTCTGAGTCAAATAGAATAAACTGATAGCAGAGTACCAGCAGAATTCAAAAGTAACAAAGTTGTGGTTAAAAAGCGGCCACATCATCCTTTTTTCCTTTCCACCCATGACCGAACCGAAGCATCCTGACTCTTCCTTCCTCATCCGCATCACTGCAGCAAGGGCAAATGTGTCTTTTCACCTTGTCCTTGGTGTGTGTGAAACAAACTAAAATTGCATGCATTCGTGGACAGAGGGAGTAGATCGGATATCTCCATGGTCCTACGACGAGAATCTGGAACACACCGGATAGGAGCAGAAAAGGACATGATCGAAACGAGTGCGGAAGCGCTGTCGCCTGTTCGTGTGTGGGAGTCTAGGAGAGGAAATGCGCCTCGTGTGTGGTGAGGCAGTTCGTCTGCTCCGTCTGAGCGAGGCAGGAACGGAGACCACTGTGGGCTGCCAAATATTAAAAATCAACGGTGGAAAACATCCCTCCCTAACGGGGCCGGTGCCGGTGCCGGTCGGCTCAAGACCTCATGGACTACCAGCTCGAGGGCGGGGGGCAAGGGGCTAGCGGATGCGGGATGACGAGTTGCCGATGGTGGAGTGAGAGGATAGAAGAAAGAGGGAAGAAAAGATGGTTAAGTGAGTTCCACCACCATGTGACATTCACATAAGTAAAATCGGTCGCTAAAACTGTGAGACGGTAAAAGATGAATGATTCTAAGAATTAAATTGTCAAAGATATCTGATTTTGCAGTTCGATGTTTGAAACTATACCGAATCGAGAGTTGGATGGTCAATAGTAAATAATAAATCTTTTCTTATTTAAAAATGTCGAGTTGGGTTTTTAAAAAAGGTATTAAGCTGGCATGTGTATAATTTTGGAACAAATTTCGAAATGTTGAATCAGGCTCTGGCACGGCCCGAAATTGTTGAATTAGATTTTCGTACAATGTTGAAAATTTGAAAAAAAAACGAATTAGTCTATTTCGAACTACTGCCAAACTGTTAAAACAAGTACTATTAAATATAAATTTTAATATTGTCATTATATACGTATATTGTGGACGTACAACAGTCAAAATATACCAACGAAAACGGTCAGAAAAAACAAATCAAGGAACAAGCTTGACTAGTGACCATGATGATGGAATTATTTTTATATTTAATTTGTCATGATTTTCGAAAAATAAATGGTCGAATCAAAATTTTCGACAAATGTACATCTGGCGACGTACCCCACGGCGGCAGGCTCCTCGCCGCCGTATCCCACGGCGTTAAGTCCCTGCCGCCGTGGTGCGCGGCGGCGGGAGTCGGGTTCTTGCGCCGGGCGGGCGGCGCGCGCGCCGGGGACCCCGCCGCCGAGCGGCACGACGGCAGGTCCGTACCGCCGTGCCACACGGCGGCAGGGTCTTTTTTTTTAGTTTTTGTTTTTTAAAACATTTTTAAGTTTTTGAAATGACAAATTAATAAGTGCAAGCATAATCACAAGGGAATATCCTAATCAACGACGAAGGAATAGTCACAAGGGAATATACATAATCACAAAGGGAAAAGTTTATACAAAATCATAGTACTACATCTAAATGCGTTGGTGTCGTATGGACCTCCCTGGGCCCACTACCTCGGTGGGTACCAGGACCGACTACTCGGTGGGCCCCTGGGACTACCCGACTTGCGCTACACGGCACCTGAAGGCGTGGAGCACAAGGACAACACAGGAGTAGTACTCGGTTAGGACTCTGTACACGTTCCGCACTGTGTAGAGGTCTCCTAGACGTACTCGACTAGTACTCCTTCCCTACTCCGACTTGTAACCCCGCCTCCCGACTATATAAGGCGAGGGCGGGGACCGATCTCGGGATCACCTCATCCAATCTCAACTCACGGCGCACTATTGCACCATCCCGTAATCGTGCCCCATCAATCCGAGCTACGCGGCATACGGGACGTAGGGTATTACGCACCTAGCGGCCCGAACCTCGTCTAAATTGTGTGCCACGTGTCTCTTCCTTCGAGTTACCGATCTCGGCGAGTCACATTCATCTACTTCGGGTACTCCCCGTAGTAGGTTGCCGGTCTAAAACACCGACAGCTGGCGCGCCAGGTAGGGGCTCTCGCTCGAGATCACATGGCGAACTCGACGGCTTCCGTTCACATCAAGCCAACCGTCGCCTTCAACCGCGGCGACACCTTCGTCTTCGGCGCCTGGGTCTGCACTGCTGATGGCGCGGGCTCCTTCCAGCGCCGCTTGATCATGCAACCCGACTCGAGGACAGGCCTTGTGACGCTTCCTGAAGTTGTCACGGGCCAACTCGCCGGCAAGTTCGGGGAAATTTCGCTTTCCAACCTCCATGCTGACTTCGAGCTCGAGTCCGTCTCCAACTCGAACCCGACGTCGCCATGGGCCATCGCATGCGAGCCGGCTCCTCAGCCATCGCAGGCGGTCCCCTCTCCACGCCAGCGCTCCGCGCGTGGCCCTCGCGTTCCCAGCCGGGCCCGCACGGAGGCTTCTACACCACGCCGGCCGGCAAGGAGCCCGTAACCGAGTACAACTCGGACTCCGCGCCGCCCCGGCCCGCGTCTCGGACTCCGGCCCTCTCTCCGAGTTCTACTCGAACCCGGACTACGAGTTCGACTTCGGGTCGGACCCCCGAGGAGCCCGAGTCCGAAGACGACTCCCCCGAGCTTCCCTTGTCGGGGCCGGCCTCCGGGCCGGTTATAAGATCGACGCCGGCCGGAAGATACGTCTCATCGGCCGGACCGCAAGCCCGCCGAGCCGACAAAGGAGGACTCGCGCTACGTCGCCTACATCGACTCGCTACCGTTCCGGAGGGAACACCACCGGCCCGGGGCCGACTCAAACACACCCACCGAGGTGGCACCTTCGAGCCAAGCTTGGGTACGCCCGATCGTCAAGTCTTCATGGCCGCCGGCGACACTCCGGGAACCTCAGGCACGGCCGCGTACAAGTACTTGGAGGACATCTCCGCGGACGAGCCGTCCGCCGATGCCCCGCGGACGAGACCGACGCCAACGGGGACGCCGGCGCGAACGTAACGAGAAGCGCAATGAACGACGCCGACGGCTCGGAGACAACCTTCCCATCCGCAACCTTGCGGAAGCTCTCGGCGGTTGAGAGCAAGAGTCCACACCACTCCCGAGCAATGCCTCATGTCGATCACAACGATCGCACATCGGGCTCGGGGCATACGGCCGGGAGAGGTCATCGCCAAGCTCGCCGAAGAAGCCTACTTCATGCGGGTCGACAAGAGAGTCGCCCAACCTCTCCCCGGCCAAGCCTCGCGACAACGAAGCTACTAGTCGCGGTGTTGACCCCGGTCCTAACCGTACTCGGGCGACATTCCCACCGAACCAAACCGACGACGCTCCACCGCCGGCGGACCCTCACGACAAGACAACGTCAACCGAGAAGTCGTCCCCCACCGTGCTCCGGCCGGTGGCGGCGGCAACGACCCCCGACGGCGGCGGCGGCGCGGCGGCGGCTCCAACCACGGAGCCAACAAGAAAGCCGGGAGGCGGCGGCGGCCGCGGCGGCCGCGGCCACGCGCACGGCCACGCCTGCGGCGCCTCTCACGGCGGGTACGATGCTCGCCGAGAGAATCGAAGAGTTGCGGCGAGAAGAAGTCGACGACCGCCGCCGAAGGCGACGGCTTCCCCGCCTTCTCACCCCGGCCGCAACCTCGCTCCTCCCCCGACAAGTTCAAGCCTTTGGGGATCACCAAATACGACGCGAAGCAGATCCCATCCGGTGGCTCCGATGCTACGCTCTCTCCATCAAGAACGGCCGGCGGCAACGGCGACACCAAGTGCCTCTACTTCCCCTTCGCCGGACCAAGCCCCACTCACGTGGCTCGAGTCGCCGGACAAGCACTCAATCGACAAGTGGGACCGACCGAAGGAGCAATTCACAAGCAACTTCGCGGGCGCCATGGGCCGTTCGGGTACTCGCATGGACCTTGCCATGATCAAGCGAGGAACAAGGCGAGACCCTCCGCAAGTACATGCGCCGCTTTTTCGACAAGCGCGCTACCGTCGTGGACGTCACCGACAAGGAGGTCATCGACCTCTTCCGAGACGGGCTCTACCATCGCCGCACCTTCGAGGACTTCGGCCGACGCCGCCCCAAGTCCATTCCCCACCTCAAGGACATGATCACGTCCGGGCGGACGAAGAGGACAAGGCCAACGCCAAGTACGACGCCATCCGCGGCAAGTCCAAGCGAGAACCAAGGTGGCGGCGGCAGCCAACAATCCAAACCAAGGCGGCCGCAACAACAACAACAACAACAACTTCTCGGGTTCCAACCGCAAGCGCAAGCCAGACAATACCGTCGCGGCTATCCAGCGTCCTCCGAAAGGGAACTCGAAGAAGAACTCCGGCGGGTTCAAAGACCTGCTGAAGGAGAAGTGCCCGTGGCATCCAAACGGCAACCACACTACCGAGCAGTGCTACCAGCTCAGGCATGCACTCAAGGATACGCCGGAGCCACCGCACCCTCACGATCAGAAGAACAAGAAGAAGGACGGCGACGACTTCCAAGAACCCGAGAAGACCGTCGACGTCCTCTTCGGCGGACTACCCTGCAGGCGGGAGCAGAAGGCTACTCGCCGTGAAGTGATGTCCATCGAACCAGCGGTTATGACCCCTCTCAGGTGGTCAGAGACACCCATCACCTTCTCCCGCGCGGACCAATGGACCAGCTTCTCCGAACCAGGACGTTTTCCCCTCGTCCTGAAACCAACAGTGGCGGGCTCTAAGCTCAACAAGGTGCTCATCGACGGCGGAAGCGGGCTCAACGTCCTCTTCACCAAGACTGCGAAGAAGATGAACCTTGACGTCACCCCCATGCTCGACAAGAGCAAGCATGCCTTTCTACGGCATCGTCCCGTGCAACGCGGCTATCCCACTAGGCTCGGTGGTACCGCCGGTTACCTTCGGGGCGTCTCGCGACAACTACCGCACCGAGTACATCAAGTTCGAGGTCGCGGATATCGAGACTTCCTACCATGCCATCCTCGGCGGACCGGCCATCGCCAAGTTCATGGCGGTGCCCCACTACACATACTTGGTACTCAAAATGCCAAGTCCCTGGCGTACTCTCCCTCCAAGGGGACTTGAAGATCTCTCACGACTGCGATACAGAGGCCGTGGTGATCGCTTCAACAAATCAAGTACCCACCCCAATGATGGAGGTCTACGCCGCGTCGAAGAAGCTTGCCACAAGTGAACTCGACATCCCAGAGAAGTCTGACAGCACCAACAAGCCTCGGCCACCCGAGGAGGTACTCGTCAAGCCGGTCGACCTCGGAACAGGCGACCCCACCAAGACCACCACCATCGGGGCCGGCCTCGACCCCAAATAGGAAGATGCGCTCATCGGCTTCCTTCGGGCTAACCGCGACATCTTCGCGTGGAAGCCGACGGACATGCCGGGGAGTGCCCGGGGAGCCGATCGAGCACCGCCTCAACGTCGACCCAAAGGCTACCCCCAAGCGACAACACCTCCGACGCTTCGCCGACGACGGACGGGACGCCATCAAGAAGGAGCTCGCCAAGCTACTCGCCGGCGGCTTCATCGGAGAAGTCTTCCATCCCGAGTGGCTCGCCAACCCCGTCCTCGTCCGCAAGAAGAACTCGAACGAGTGGAGGATGTGCGTCGACTACACCGACCTCAACAAGCACCGCCCCAAGGACCCCTTCGGGTTGCCACGGATTGATCAAGTCATCGACTCCACGGCGGGCCGCGACCTCGCTCTGCTTCCTCGATCGCTACTCCGGTACCACCGGATCGCAATCAAGGAGGAAAACCAGGAGAAGACCGCGTTCATCACCCCGTTTGGCGCGTCATCGCTACACGACCATGTCCTTCGGGTTGAAGAACGCCGCGCTACCTACCAACGGGCCATCCGGGCACGCTTCAAGCGGCAACTCAACAAGAACGTCGAGGCCTACGTGGATGACGTGGTTGTCAAAACCAGGGACTCCGGTACCCTCATCGACGACCTTGAAGAGACCTTCGCATCGCTACGCGAGTACCGCCGGAAGCTCAACCCGAACAAGTGCGTCTTCGGCGTACCTTCGGGCAAACTACTCGGCTTCATCATCGGCCAACGCGGCATCGAAGCCAACCCCCGAGAAGATCTCCGCCATCACCAAGCATGAAAGCTCCCACGAGCATCAAGGACGTCCGTAAGCCGACGGGGTGCATGGCGGCATTGAACAGATTCATCTCGAAGCTAGGAGAACGGGGTCTCCCCTTCTTCAAACTACTCAAGCACCACGAGAAGTTCGTGTGGACTGCGAGAGGCGGACCAAGCCCTTGCCCGGCTCAAGGACTTCCCGTCGAAGCCGCCGGTCCTCACGGCTCCCTACAAGGGCGAGCGCCTCTCGCTCTACCTCGCCGCGACTACTCACGTGGTCGCATCGCCATCGTTGTCGAGCGGCGGGGAAGACGGCCACGCCTACCGGTCCGGCCGCCCGGTCTACTTCGTCGGCCGAGGTTCTATCGAGTCCAAGGCTCGCTACCGGCCGTGCGTGCTTCGTACGCTCTACTCATCACCTCGCGGAAGCTACGACACTACTTCCGGGAGTACTCGGTCTCCGTCGTCACCGACTACCCGCTCGGCGACATCCCGAGGAACCCGGACGCTACCGAAGGATCTCCAAATGGGCCGTCGAGCTCGGCGCCCTCACCATCGACTTCAAGCCACGCACGGCCATCAAGTCGCAAGCACTAGTCGACTTCATGGCGAGTGGCGGGAGAATCGCTACCTACTCCCACCGTGCGACCGAGCATTGGGTGATGTACTTCGACGGCTCACTCAACCTCGAGGGCGCAGGCGCAGGGGTACTCCTGATCTCTCCAACGGGCGAACAACTCAAATACATCCTGCAGATCTTCTGGAAGGTCTCAAACAACGAAGCCGAGTACGAAGCCCTCCTACACGGGCTCCGCCTCGCGGCTTCACTTGGCATCAAGCGGCTACTAGTCTACGGCGACTCCGCAGTGGTCATCAACCAAGTCAACAAGTCCCGGGACCGCAACAAGGAGAACATGGACGCCTGCGCCTAGAAGTCCGCAAGCTCGAGAACAAATTCTATGGTCTCGAGTTCCACCACATCGTTCGCGACAACAACGTTGCGGCGGACGTCCTCTCGAAGCTCGGATCCACCCGCGCCCAAGTACCGCGCGGCGTCTTCGTCCATGAGCTTCACGCGCCATCCATCCCGGAGCCGGGGCGCCACCGACCAGCGTCCCGGCTACCCAACCAGCTGGGCGGGGAGGTCATGATGATCGACGTGGACCGGAGGCAACCCTTCATCGACTACCTCGGCGAGCGAGAAGGTCCCCTCCGACAAGAACGCAGCCGAACAACTCGTTCGCCGCGCCAAGTCTTACGTCCTCGTCGGCGACAAGCTTTACAAGCGAGGCGCATCTTCTGGAGTACTCATGAAATGCGTCCCTCGCGAAGAGGGCAAGGACATCTTGGAGGAGATCCACAAGGGTGTCTGCGGCAACCACGCGTCCTCCCGCACGCTGGTCAGCAAGGCCTTCCGACGAGCCTTCTACTGGCCCACAGCCCTGGGCGATGCCGAAGAACTCGTCAGAAGGTGCCAAGGATGTCAGTTCTTCGCCAAGCAGCAACACGTCCCCGCCTACAAGCTAGTCACCATACCACCAACCCGGCCCTTTGCCTCGCGGGGGCTCGACATGATTGGGCCACCGCCAACTACGCCGGGGAGGATTCAACGAGTGCGGTGGCTATCGACAAGTTCACCAAGTGGATCGAGGTCAAGCCGGTCACATGCCCCAAGGCCGACGAGTACTCGACTTCTCGGATGAACTTGTGCACCGCTACGGGCTACCCCACCGCATCATCACAGACTTGGGGTCCAACTTCAATAACCACCAGTTCTGGGAGTACTGCGAGAACAGCGGAATCGACGTCAGATACGTCTCCGTCGCCCACCCACGGGCCAACGGACAAGTCGAGCGCGCCAACGGGATGGTGCTCGACGCCCTCAAGAAGCGGCTACAGACGCTGCCAACTCAAAAGGGGGCAAGTGGATCAAGGAACTACCCAACGCACTGCGGGGGCCGCGGACTCAACCATCCAAGCCAACGGGGGCAATCCCCCTACTTCTGGTCTACGGCTCCGAAGCCATCCTCCCCGCCGACGTCATATGGAACTCGCCGGCGGTGGAGCACTACGACGAAGGCGTCTCGGAGGACGACGAGACGAGTTGATATCGACGACCTCGAAGAAGCTCGCCGTGCCGCCCTCGTCCAATCGGCAAGGTACCCGGAGGGTATCCGACGCTACCACGATCGCAACGTCAAGGAACGCTCCTTCAACGTTGGAGATCTTGTCCTCCGCCGTATCCCGAACACGGAAGGACTTCACAAGCCCTCGCTCCCTCTCGGGAAGGCCCCTTCACCGTGGCTAAGGTGACCGGGCCAGGCTCCTACCGCCTCCAAACACTTGAAGGCGAAGAAGTCAACAACTCGTGGAACGTCGACCAGCTCTGTCGATTCTACGCCTAGTCTGTTCGACTACTCCGGGGTTCAAGTCCACGCGACTACATCAACACCCCCTTGCAGCAAGCGACCCTCCGGGTCCTGGCTCCAAGTCTCCGGACTACTCTCCTCCAGGTCCAGCCCGTGCGGCTACCTACGGACCACGGGCCGCAACGAGCGTCAAGGACTCTAGCGGCGGTCTACCAAGAGACCACACTCCAAGATCCGGCCGCGCGGCTACTTACGGATCTCGCGATCCGGCCCTACACGGCTACCTACGGATCACTCACCGTAAGCGGCTACCCGCTCCGGTACTACTCGACCGTAAGCGGCCTTCGGGTCCGGGCGACTACTTGTAAACTACGGCCCGGCCACCCGGGTGTACTTCTTCGGTAATAAAGTTTGATTGTTCATCAACTTCTTTCTTCGTCTACTCCCCGCGACGGGACTACTAAGCCGAGTACTACTACTCGCACCTACTCCACGATGGGCGCTCCGCACTCTGAGATCGCGGTTACGAGTACTCATCGATGGAACTTCACATTTCATTCATATATGAAAAAGTTCATTACAACTGTTTCCTATACAACTACGGCTACTAGCTATCTATGCGGGGCTACCGGAGGTTTAGCTTGTCGGCTACCGCTCCGCGATGGGAGCCATCCGCTCCGGCAACCGCGCTTCGCTCATCCGAGCGGTTGGCGGCTACCCCGCCGGCGACTACCTCCACGGGGCCTTCGGGAAGTACGACTTCATGAAGGCCGGCCACTGCCGGGATTGACTTGGCCATGTGCTTCACGTAGGCGGCCGGCCGGCTTGGCGCCTCACGAAGTCGATCCGCCAACGGAGCGATCTTGGGGCCGCCCGGTGCGGCACCGGGAGCCTCGCGATCGGGAGGGCGGCCTCCTCAAGGTCCTTCGGTGGGCTCGGAGCGCCCTCGCGTCTTCGTTCAACTTCGCAAAGATTTGTAGCGGTTGACGAGATCCCGATCGAGATGCAATTCTCAACTCCATGTGCTTCTCGCACTCGAAGGCCGCCTCCTTGTAGTCGAGTTCAAGTACACGGCGGGCTTCCTGCTCCCGTAGAAGAGATTCTTCATGCTGATCTCCGAGCCCTTCAGTCGCTCCACCTGGCCTTCGAGTTCTGCAACACCGGAACACAACAACGGGTCAGAGCTTGATGACTCCCAACAAGTACCCGACAAGTCAAGAGGCGTACCCTTATTCTTGTTGCGGAGGCCTTTGTTCTTCCGCACCAGCTCGTCGCTCTTCGCCTGCAAGTCCATCACATCGTTGTGGTACTTGGCGAAGGCGGCGTCAAGCTTCGACTGCATGGCGGCCGCGTGCTTCCTCGACTTCATGAGCCGCTCCTCCAAGGCCTCGGCTCGCGATGCCGTGTCGCCATAGCCTTGCAAGAGATTGGATTTCTCGCGGGATCGCTCCGCGACGTCCCCGCACAAGACAAGTTCGGGTCCAGCGAGTACTCAACGAAAGGATTGACTACTCGGGAGGCAACGGCTACGTACCTTCATCCCCCGTTCGGCTCGTCGCATCGCCTCCGGATGCCGCGCCAACACCGCCGCTCGACGAGATCGTCGGCAGCGGCTCAATCCCCGCCACGGCTACTCGACGTAGCCTCGGTCATTGGCGCCGAGCGGATAGGCCCGCGTCCCGGATCTCGGGAGATCGGATCGCCACCTCCGGGGCAACCCCCCGGCGACGTGGTAGCCGCCTCCTCCTCGGTGGACTTCTCGACGGTTTCCCCCATGGGCTCGGGGCTCCTACGCGCCCTGCGGGGCCTGCGGTGTCAACTCCTCGCATGGGCACCCCCGCGGGGATGTCACCTTCTTCGGCGCTCGTCACCAAGGAACACGCGCATCGGCATCTACGACTACTCCTTTTGGGGCTCCATAGCTTCGGGAGGAGTACTCACCTTCGACTACGACCGCCCTCGCGCCGGCGCTTCGGCGACCGGGGGGCTCGGTCGCGGCTTGGGCCCTGGAGCGGGCTCCTCGACGGGCGGCGCGGCCTTTTCGCTCTCGCTACCGTGGGCTCCTCTCCGTCCCGGCTCAAGTCCGTGGATTTCCGCACAAGTATCCACGGAGGGTCGTCGAAAAAATCGACTACTACAATGAGTACGCTCATAAAGTTGTGGTACTTACAAGTTCGACCGGGACGATAGTCACGGCCGGAGCACCGAGGATGCGGCGATGTCAACCGGTCCACCCTCGGCGAGGGCGTTTCTTCCTCCGCCTCTCCGACTACCGCCTCCTCCACGGCGGCGGCGGCCGGTGCGAAGTTCCCCGCGCCCTCGCGGCTTCCACCTCTTCGGCGGCGGCGGTCGCGGGTACTCGCTCCCTTCGGGGGGCGGGGGGGCGGCGCTCCCACCGCGCCGAAGTTCATCGACCGTGGGGGCCGGACTTCGGCTTCCGGTCGGCTTCCCCCACCGTGGGCCACATGCCCTCATCGCCCTCCTCCACGGGCTCCGCCGGCGGCCTCTCCCGCACACAAGGACGACTACTCGTCGCACCGTACTCGATCACTGGGTACTCGACTACTTTGCTCAAGATGACTTACTTCTGGAGGCGTGGTCTCTGAGACCTTCATCTTCTTGGCTACCCGCTTTTTGGCGGGGTTGTGCGGCTTCCTCGGCGGCGCAAGAAGGCTAGCCTCCGGAGCTGGCGGAGGGTCTTGAATGAGAGGCACATGAGGCAAGCCGGACGGCTAAACCTCGACCGCACCGGAAGCGGTCCTGCAGCGTCTCCTCGTCCTCTTCGTCATCGGAGGTATCCTCCACGATGACGGGATCGTCGTCGTCTCCGACTACTCGGCGCTCCTTCACCTTCTCCACCGCTGGGACCTCAATTCCGCTTGGTGGTGGCTGCGGCTCGGAGACAAATCGCTTCACATCATCCTACGCAAAAGGACACAAAAGCGTCAGCAACTCTGCTACAAGCACCTACTACTCGACGAGGCGGGTACGGCTACTTACCTCGTTGGGCGGGCGCGCGGCGGAGTACTCCTCGACAGGGCACGCCGTGTACTCCGCATGTCCTTGAAGATCCTCGACAACCTCTCGATGATGTCGTTGTCCTCACGCTCGCCCCCGGCATCCGCGACGTGTCGTCATCGCCGGTGTACTCGAAGCCCATGGTATCCCGCGCCGCCGGCGGCCGGATCCGCGCTTCATGAAACCGAAGGCCACATGTTCGGCCCTCGGTCCCGCATCCCGCGGGTCTTGATCCGTGCCGGCAACTCCGGGAGCCGGATCCCCTCTTGCATGGTGGGTTCCGTGTTCCACCACTCTTGGTGCTTGGGGCCGCCGTCCGCTCGGCTTCGGCAGCTCAGGATGGTGGTTCGTGGTGTAAAACCACCTTGTCTTCCAGTCCGTGTTGGAGTCCACGAGCTTGTACGCCGGTGCCGCTCGGCCGGCATCTTCCCTCAACTGGATCCCGGCCCCTCCGACTACTCTGGGGTTGGAGGCGCTGGGCTGCGGCTTCACGCGGAAGAATTTCCGGAAGAGAACCCAATGTGGCTTGATCCCCAAGAATGCTTCGCAGAAATGGACGAAGACAGAGGTGTGGAATATTCCGTTTGGGTTCAAGTTGAGGTACTCGATGCCATAGTACCTGAGAAGCCCTTTGAAGAAGTCACTCGCTGGGAGCGCAAGGCCGCGCTCCACGAAGCGCGAGAACATCGGGATCTCGTCTTGTGCCTTCTCCATTGGATAGGGATCTCCTGCGGCGGATCTCCACATATCGATCTCCTTCTCCCTGATGAACCCGCTGTTCAACAGGGTCAGCAAGTCTTCGGTCTTCACCTTCGACTTTTTCCACTCGCGGCTTGGGTCAGCGCGCGGTGGAGATGTGGGCGGCGCCGCTCCGGCACCGGCCGCGGCGGCCTCTCGCATGGCTCCTCTTCTTCCCGCCGGCCTTCGACGTCTTCGACGGGGACGGCTTCATCCTCCAAGAACAGGGAGTCTTCACTCGCATTCGCTCGGGGGCTACCCTACAGCTTTCGGGTGGCGATACGCTTGGATCTACTACGGCGGCGGTGCTCGCTGGAGTGGATCTACTTCAAGATTCAAGTGGCGAATGACTGCGGCTCACTTGGGTGAAAAACCCTAAGGGTTTCGGCTTGTATTTATAAGCCAAAACGCCTCCGCAACGGGTGGCTGGATAAGTCCACGCGCGGCTGACTCAGCGGCTGCGCGTGACTCTTCGTATTCTACTAGTCGACGCGCCTCACCTCGGGGGCTCGGCTACTTCTACTCGACTACCTGGGACGCGGCTAGTCTCAAGAGCATCTCAGGACACATTCTCCAAGAAGACCCTTCAATTCGAGAGGAAGTACTCGACTCAAGGCTCGGGGGCTCCGTGCCACGTGTCCTTCGGTTTTTTCTCTCCGGATTTTTCGGGATTTTCTCGCTAAGACTTCGGATGGATCCTCGCCCGAGCCCGCGGCTCGAGGCTCGGGGGCTACTTCATGTGGATTGCGGTTACGCAAATCGCATCTTCTTGACGGCTCCGGCTTCAAGACAAGGCGAGGCTTTTTTGAAGACCTTCGAAGGCGATTTCAAGGACGCTTGGGACTACTCGAGAAGACTTCAAGATTGCTCAAACATCGGTCGGAGTACATTCCGGCCTCGGGATGCTTCGACTACTCTTGAGGACTTTTGACTTGTAGTACTCAGGGACGCTTGAGGACTACTTGTTAAGGCCTTCAAGACTACTTGAAGCTATCCTTCTCGACTACAAAGTACTCGGGGGCTTGTCGTATGGACCTCCCTGGGCCCACTACCTCGGTGGGTACCAGGACCGACTACTCGGTGGGCCCCTGGGACTACCCGACTTGCGCTACACGGCACTCGAAGGCGTGGAGCACAAGGACAACACGGGAGTAGTACTCGGTTAGGACTCGTACACGTTCCGCACCGTGTAGAGGTCTCCTAGACGTACTCGACTAGTACTCCTTCCCTACTCCGACTTGTAACCCCCGCCTCCCGACTATATAAGGCGAGGCAGGGACCGATCTCAGGATCACCTCATCCAATCTCAACTCACGGCGCACTATTGCACCATCCTGTAATCGTGCCCCATCAATCCAGAGCTACGCAGCATACAGGACGTAGGGTATTACGCACCTAGCGGCCCGAACCTGTCTAAATTGTGTGCCACGTGTCTCTTCCTTCGAGTTACCGATCTCGGCGAGTCACATTCATCTACTTCGGGTACTCCCCGTAGTAGGTTGCCGGTCTAAAACACCGACAGTTGGCCCCTCTTCCCCCTAACAGCTCTAGCACCAGCCCAGGTATGGTCCCGATCATATGTCCACGGGTCAGGTGCCCTGACGACTTGTGGTCCTAGGTGGTCGGGAGACGGTGTCGCCATGGCCGCCTGCGACGAGCCTGCAACATCCGGTGTCGCTCGCTCGCCGGTGTCGCCCGCCGCCCGCCGCTGTCGCTCCGCCACCCGTGGTTGCTCCGCCGGTCGTGGTCGCTCCGTCGGCCGCCAACTGTGACGACTGAGTCAAAACCGGTGGTGGTTGTGTCAACTGTGACGCGGCAAGCTCGTCGGCCCGCTGCGGGGCGCCCTCCATGGTCGCGAGAATGTCATCGTACCGAATCTCATCCCAGGCCAGCTGGTCCTCGGCGCCCGTGTCGAAAGTACTAGGCTAAGCCTGGAACTGGAACATATGCGGAGTGGACAATGAAGGAATATCTGTCGCCAGAAGCTGAAATGCCGGCTGTTTGGATCCTCCTAGCATATACATCGGCGGCGGCGGCTGCTGTAGAGGCCTGGTGTGACAACCCGCACAGGCAAATACCGTACTATCGCCTAAGACCGATCCACTTTGGTCATTAAGCAATAATAAAGTACCATCCTGTCGTAAGTTGCCGGGTTAACGCCCGGTAAATCACTTGAAGAGCACAAGTATCGAATATATGCATTAAAACTCACTCGAAGGCGAGTCCAGAGATACAACAACATAAAAATCCAAATTCGTACCCCGAGGGGTTTATGTATTACAAACCATAGTTTTTGTCATGATGAAACAGTGCAGAGTTTTCGAACAGCAGCGGAATTAAACTAACGGAAGCGAAGACACTACGGGAGGCCATCCATGATGCTTTCAGTAGTCGTCCTCCACCCACTCCAGCTCCCAGCCGGGCGGGATCTCTCCGGGACACACATCACTGAAGGCATTACCTGGATCAACATATTATAGCAAGGCTGAGTATACTAATACTCAGCAAGTCTTACCCGTCGGTGATATCTACTTCACCACTTCTAGACCATGAAAGGCTTTTTGGCTACTGGGTTGCTTTTGCTAAAAAGTAACAAAGAGTAGGTCCTTACTTTATAGATTTTATCACAAGTTCTAGTAGGTTTGATCCTTACTACATTAGCCAACTAGTACAAACAAAGTTGTACAATACAATTAATCAAGCATAATATTCATCAACTTCCATCATTAGGGATCTCATGACTAGTGGAGTAAGTAGTCTCGGATAACGGTGAGAGGCCGACAATCGATTGATTTAAACCTTGAAAGGTAGACCCAAACACACGGTAGGCTGCCCCCGCAAGGACCCAGGCCGTCCCCAGAAATCCTCGGGTCGGGATCGAATCTTACAGTCTTTGGTGCAGGCTATCCGGCATACCCCGCGAGATACCCGGAGTCACCATACACCACCGGTGGCGAGCCCTGAGAGCGAATCCCAAGAGTAGTAACGATAGGATCCCTTGCCGCCTCATTAAGGTACTAGGCTTACCGGTCCCATACCCAACATGTGCTTGGTACGTTCAAAGACTTAACCCACATAACCACTGGACCGGAGCCCAGATCCCATGCTCTTACCACGTGAGCAATCCATTTAGGCTATATTATGATTCCTATCTAGGAACCTATTCTCGCGAGTGAGGTCATCACCCGACTTGTAACGGTCCTATAGCTTAGCATCTATCGACCTATCATACTAGTAGGGACAAAGGTATCTATGGATCATGCATCTGGGGTTTCATTCAACTCCTGAACGTAAATGCACAATCATTCATAGATAATTGAATAAAGAACTTTAAAACTAGGTTAGATGCACCGGAGCTTGCCTTCGTCAGTTAGGTTAGCCTGGGCACCCTCGGTGTCGAGTACTTCCACGTACTGCAGCGACGCTTCCGCTCCTCCTTCCTCGGTTTCCGGGACAAGGGAGTAATCTCCGTCCGGAAGATCTACACGGAATGCAATGCAAGATTTAGGTGATGTGATAGTTTGTTGTCTTATCCAACTCTGGGTTGGTCATGTTCACCTTAACAAGCATTCATCTCATGTTTCTCTTTTAGGAAGGTTATTGGGTGTACATGGTTTACTCTTTTATTTGCACATTGAATAAAGGTTTTTATTAAGCTTGTCATTTCATGTGAAAGCTTCAATTCCTTTTATCTTCACCAACAAAGGTGTAATTAATATTTTTATTTATGGATTAATTTCTTATCAGTGATGATAATTAATTATCTTTTAATTATATTAAATAATACTTTTCAAAAAGAAAAAAGAATTAATTAGGGGGTTTTCTTTATTTAATTTCCCTTTAATATTAAAAGGGCTTTTAAGCTTTTTATTAAACAATTAAATTACCAAAAATTAAAGAAGTGTTTCAAATGCATATTAGCACCTATCCTGGTCCATTGGACCCACATGTAAGTGTTGGGTGCTAGAAAATTAAATATTATTGAAATAACAAAGGCTAGCTAGTGATTCAACTTAAATGCATACAAAAACAAATAAGCATCAATTTGATCCAAACTTTCTTATGCATGTCCTCTGGTCCTAAACAAGCCTAAATAACCAGCATATACATCTAGGAACTTTATTGAACTTGGTTTATTAATTTACAAAGGAAAACATGCATAAATCAAGAATAATTATTTCTGTTAATCCAAAAAATCATGATTAATTCACAAGATGTGCATTTTGGCATTACAAGACAGTGTGCACAAGTGGAGCTCAAGAACATAATTATATTTAACAAGAAAAATTATTTAGGCAGTTTCTGCAAGAATGGAAAAGAATTTATCTAGAAAGATCTACTGCATAACTTTGTGCAATTTTTGGCACAACATCTAGTCATGGCCTAACACACAACATATCCAAAATTGGGCTACAGAGGAGTTATGGATTTCAAGTTATGGCAGATCTAGGCTTAATACATTTGTATTTTTCATGCTAAAATTATTTAGAATCTAGCCATGAGTATATAACAAAAGAGGTGGGATTTATCATCCTAAACCCTACAAAATTGGTTTGGGATTTTTCTGATTTTTCTACGAATTTCTAGGCATTTTACAAGGCACTGGACTGAACTGTAAAGAAACTTAGATAACTTCTATTGCAAACCAGTCCCTAATTCACACAACAGCCCTTGGGCTTCACACTTATGCCCCTGCGGCGGCGGGAGAGCTCGCCGGCGGCGATGTGGGGCCGGACCAGGGCAACATGTGGCAGGGGAGGGCGATTGGGCTCACCCCTAGTTGATTGGTGGCGGTGGCGGGGGGGGGGCGAGTTCCGGCGAGCGCGCGCGGCGGCGGCCGGCGGGAACACCCGCGGTGGCGGCGGTTCCGGCGAGGCCCGCGGGGATGCAAGTCAATGTGCGGCTCGGGAGGCTCAAGTGGTGTCTAAGGGAGGCCTAGGCGTGCTCGGACGGCGGCGAGCGCGAGCGGGGGGAAGGACTTCACGGCGGCGGCGATGGCGCGGTGGTGGCTCGGGGTGGCGCGCGGCGGGGGACGGGGGGGGCTTAAATAGGCGCTCGAGCACCGGGTGACGGCGGTAATGGCGCGAGATGCTCTCGGCGGGTGCTACGGCGCTCGGGGCTCGCGCGTACGGCGGCGTGGCCGGCGCGGACTCGGTGTGCCTTGGGCGGGGGGGCGCGTCGGGGCGCGGGCGGCTCGGGCGTGCGTGCCTCGGGCGGCGCTCGGCCTCGGGGAGCGCCGGCGCGGATGCGGGGTGCGGCCGGCGACGGCGGCGCGCGGGCGCGCACGACGTCGCGCGTGGCGGCGCTCTGGCTCAAACATTTTGCTGGTGCCCTGTTCAAGTTGATCTTTCTCCAAAAAATTGAATAGAACTGGACCAAGTGATGAATACCAAAGTTGTAGATCTAGCTACCATCAACATTTTCTATAAAGGCTATATAGGTTATTTTCCAAGTTTTTCCCCTCAAAATTTGAAATGCCAATCTACATGAAAGTTGTGTCCCTCATCAAGATCTACAACTTTCATAAAGGTAGAATTTTAAGTGTTTAGGTGAATTTTGGAGAACGCGACAAAAGTTTCGGACGACACCTGTGGACACGGGGGGCAAGGGGTTTGACCCAACTTTTGACCATGGGTTGGCCCCACAAGTGTGTTTACTATTCAATTAGGGTCACTAGGGTGGGTTAGTGAGTTTTCCGAGGTGAGGACCCAGGTTGACTTAGGTTTGACCACGGTTGATTATTTGACCGGCTATTAAGGTTAATTAAAAACCTGGGGCGTCACACCTGGCTATCGGAAAAGGCGGCGGTCGCCCTGTACGATTAGAATATAGTATAATCACAAACTCACAATAATTGCGTCCATTAGTTTAAAATAAGGTCTACTGAAAGTACCCGCGCCGGGTGGAGCAAACGGCCGCTGCATGTAGGCGTGCGAGCCCTGCGCCTGTGGGTGCTACTGTACCCTCGGAGCCGAGAACCCGCCGACAAAGGTAGCAGGCGTCTGCTGCGAAGACGCTGTTGAGGCGGAGCTCGAGGACGACGCTGGGTGGCGCGGAAGTAGAGGAATCTCTACCGGCCCAGCGTAGTTCACGACGGCGGAGTACCTCATGGCCGCAACGAGGATCCTCTCGTACGTGCCCTGGTGCTCATGAGGCCCTTAGGAGAAGCACTGCCCGATCGCCGCAGATGCGAGCCGCACAACCTCAGCCAGCGTGTCGTGCCGCACACAAAATTAGAAACACATGTTTTAATGAAAAGTCATACAAATGTAATATGTTTGCAGTATCCTAGCTTACCGCTGTGTCGGCGGTCTGGTCTCGGCGCACCGGGTAGATTGCGTCCGGCAGGACCCTGTCGTGATCCAGGACAGGTGGCGGTGGCGGGGTAGCAGACACGTACGTCACCTGCGTCCGCGCCCTCGGTAGGTACCACTGAAGGTACGCTACCCAGGTGGCGTCGTCGTGAAGGCGGTGCTCGGTGACGACGTTCTGCTCGTGCGCCGTGGACGCCCACTCTGCCACGTACGGCTGCAGCCTGTCGACGAACGACATCGCCGCAGGCACGCCCTTACGCATCCACCTAGCATAGAATATGAAACATAAAATTATTGGCAACTGAATATTTGTAACGGAAAATACTTAGAATTGTTAAATGGTAGCTCACCTGTGTGCGGTAGGCGACAGACGTGGCGCAACGGGTAATGGCGCAGCCTGGAAGAGGCTGAACTGCCTCATCACCCGGTGGACGACGTACTCCTCGACGTAGACGTCGAAGACCAGCCGTCGCCGCGTCATTTAGTAGGCCTGGTCTCGGGAGCACAGGGACGAGAGCCCCTGTGGTGCGCGGGCAGCGACCATGGCAGGAGCGTACGACGTCCACCGGACCTAGGCATCGACCATCCGGTCGATCTAACCAATGAAGTCCTTGTAGGCCTTCTTCGGCTGCTCCCCAGCCCAAACGTGCTGCAAAGAACGAGAAAAGGTAAGTGAATTAAACTACATAAGTCATAACGTGAAGAATCACGTAAAGGGAGGTCATTGTCGGGCATACACCCCGGGTACTCATGCAAGGAAGGAGGAAGAGTAGAAGACGGACTCCTACTAGAATTCCCCTGTACTCCTACTAGGACTCGCTCTGTGTAATCCTACTAGGACTCCTGCCTTGTAACCGACTAGGAACCCACCCCCTGGACTATATAAAGGAGGGCCGGGTACCTAGCCAAACATCCACAATCCCTCCGGGGAACAACCCAAGCGCAGGGCGCAATACTACTCCAAACAGGACGTAGGGTAGCTACTCTAGCTACCCGAACCTGTATAAATCTTGTGTCTTGTGTCCTCGCGCGTACCTTCGGGTTCCAGATCATGGCGATCCACACCTTCTACCTTGCTGCGGGTACCTCCCATGGAGGTCGAGTGGTTTAAACACCGACAGCTGGCGCCCACCGTGGGGCCATCGTCACGATCATCAGGCGAATTCGAAGGACCAAATCCAGATCAATCTACTCGGCGCAAACGGATTCCAATTCGCCGAGTTTGAAGTTCTCCACGTCAACTCGCCGTATCCGAGAGAAGCACATGAACCAAGCGGAAACGAGCGCCAATTCCTTTTTTTTTTCCGCCTCGGTTCCCAAGTCGTCGGGTTGGAGATCAAGATGGACACATCACCGTCCAAATCCGAATCAAAGTGGAGCGATCCGGCGGTACCGTCACGCATCCGGGCCAAGATTCCAAGCTACCAAGGATTCTCCGAGTTCTTTGCTCCATGCACGGGAAGACGTACGCGGCTACGACTACGTCAACTACGTCGTACCGGCTCTACATCAACTTCACCGTGCACCGCGACTACTCGTCACCCGCCGCACGGGCTCTACGTCAACCTTGCCGTGCGCCGCGAGTACTCGTCTCTCGGCCACAGCGGCTCTACATCGACTACGCCGTACGCCGCCGCGACGTCGTCTTCTGGGCGTACGACTACCTCGACTACTTATCTCGACTAGTTTCAACTAGAAAACTAGTCGAGGACGGCTCCCGCGACATCAACAACTAGTCCGGATCCACCTCCAACTAGTCGACTTCAGCTCCAACCGTCGCGGCTCCATCACCGACCGCCACGGCTTCGTCGACACTCGTCCACGAATCAAGCTAAGTCACTTATTTTAATAATTATTTTTTCTTTGGCTTGCTCTCCACATACAGGAACCAACGCCAAAGACTACTTCGTGTACGCCTCTCGACGGCTACCTGCCAGCAGAGCTACACCATGCTAGCTATTCCTTGGGGATGTTGACTGCTGCCACAGGCTTGGTACACCAAATTAGGAGGCTCTTGCCACGACGTTTCGTGTACTGAGTGCTGGAGGCGCACAACGGCTACACCCTGAGGAGGCACTGCGCAATTTTGCTCTCCGCCATGCGGAACATCGAGCAAACGCGCTCTCTCTTGTCGCCTCGCCGACTACTTTCGTCTACCTCTTAATGGTCTCGCTACAGTAGCACACGCCTTGATCCGCGCAAAGCCTCGGCTCTCCTGTCATGCCTCCACGCCCCCAGCGGCTATGGCTAAACAGGCTCCTCAGAGACCGGGCGCTTAAACCAGCTCTCCTGTCATGCCTCCACGCCCCCAGCGGCTATGGCTAAACGGCGATCACGAGGGCGGGCGCTAAACCGCATCAGGCTAACTACTCGACGCCTTACGACCGAAACAAGAGCATGACACATGACATTTACATCTATATTCATATTTGTATTTGCATTTGTCGATTCAATTTCTACAAAAATGCTACATAATGTACGCATCTCTACTTTCAGGTCAAGCTCCGGCGACGACTTACAGTACGCTCCGCGTACCTCCACCGGCGCGGCTAGTTCCCGAACTCGGGGGCTACGCACCAAATCACTACTCGACAACAACTCGAGTAGTCTCTGCTAGCTCTCTAGCTCGGGGGCTCAGCACCAACAACTACTCGACGTGGCTCCTACGGCTCTCTTGGCGACGAGCTCGGGGGCTGAACGCTACAAGAGTACTCAGATGATGGCTTTCGCGAACACTGAAGACCCTTGGATTGATTACCTAATCATTTCAAGGCTCGGGGGCTGCTATGCTACACCCATCATTCAAATTTTTCAAGACGGAAGATTTGGAATCAAGATTTACCCTCAGCTAGAGTCTACAACTCAACCTAAGGCTCAGGGGCTACTCCATATGGAGTGCGATTTTGCAATCGCACTTCCATATAATCTCGACTTCAAGACTGATGAGCTGGACCACCTTCCAGCCTCGCAGCAGTTCAAGTACTACTAAAGACTTCTCCAAGAAGTACTCGAGGACGCTCAAGAACTACTCGAAGAGGCTTCAAGACTACTCGAACTACTACTCTCGACTCCAACGTGCTCGGGGGCTTGTCGGGCATACACCCCGGGTACTCATGCAAGGAAGGAGGAAGAGTAGAAGACGGACTCCTACTAGAATTCCCCTGTACTCCTACTAGGACTCGCTCCGTGTAATCCTACTAGGACTCTCGCCTTGTAACCGACTAGGAACCCACCCCCCGGACTATATAAAGGAGGGCGGGTACCTAGCCAAACATCCACAATCCCTCCGGGGAACAACCCAAGCGCAGGCGCAATACTACTCCAAACAGGACGTAGGGTAGCTACTCTAGCTACCCGAACCTGTATAAATCTTGTGTCTTGTGTCCTCGCGCGTACCTTCGGGTTCCAGATCATGGCGATCCACACCTTCTACCTTGCTGCGGGTACCTCCCATGGAGGTCGAGTGGTTTAAACACCGACAGTCATTACCTTCCGGAGACACCACAAAGAACCCATGGTGGGGAGGTCTGCTGGGTCGGTGCCGTCGGCCGCCGCCTCGTACTCCGAGAGGTCCGTCCTGGGCCGACCCATGTCGAACCGCTCGTGGATCCACATCTGGAGCAGGAGAGGGCACCCCAGGAGGATCGCCTCCCTACTTGTCTGCCTCGTCACTGCCGAACACAGCCCCCTGTACGTAGCTGCCAGAATAGCACTGCCCCAGTTGATCAGGGGCATCTGCTCGAGGGGTGCGTCGGCGATCCTTTGAGCCCAGAGGATCATGCACCGCGACACGGAGTCTCCCGCTGACTCGCAGAACAGCACCCACCTGAACAGCCAGAGCAGGTAGACCTCCAAAAACCTGTCTGACGTCTGGTCGTCGGCATTGTCCGCCATGTAGTCAGCCTGCACACACACAAAGGTCCATCGTCACATTCGTTTAAATGCATACAAACGTTGAAAATAAGAGTTAGAATCACGTACGCTGAACTGCTGGATTCAAATCCAGGTGGGTCCGTGGGTGTCGACGAAGGGCACGTATGGCGCCGGCGCGCAATCGTTCCGAGGAACGTTCGTAAACCGAGCAAGGAAGTCAGCCTACCACATCGCAGGGATGTCGATCGGCCCCATCGCCTCGCCAGCACACGGCAGTCCTCCCAACATCGCGGCGTCCTCCAGACTGAGAGTCATCTCGCCGACGGGGAAGTGGAACGTGTGCGTCTCTGGTCGCCACCGGTCCATGAACACGGCAATCAGCGGGGTGTCGAAGTTGAACCCCGTCAACCGCTCCGCCCGGGGAACCTCAGCTCGTAGCCTGTCCCCCTCGACCAACCGCGCAACAGGGAGAAGTCCTGCAGCGCGTAGGCTGAAAAATATTAATTTACTTAACGCAATTACTATTGTAAAGAAACGGGAATAAATAATAAATATGAATTACGTACTTCGGAATCCATCGTGGGTGTATCAGCAGCAACGTGCGGGTCGTCCGGCAACGAATCGCGGCGAGCGGACCGCCGAGAACAGCCGACATGTACGAGCGGTAGGGTCGGTCCACATACTTAGCTAAACTAAATTTCTAAACTAAATTTAACTAACTAAAATAAATTTCTAAACTAAACTAATTTGACTAAACTAACTAACTAATCTAATTTAACTAAACTAGTTAACTAAACTGGATTAAATTTAGAAACATACCTCAGAAGTGCTCCGAAGAGGTTGAAAGACGAAGGTTTGGAGGGAGGAGTGAGGGAGGAGTGAGGGGCCGATGGCAGGGGCTCGGCCCCTTATATAGGCCGGCTCCTGCCGTCGTGGGCCTCGGCGCCAGGGCCTTGCCGCCGTGGACTATGACGCTAGGGATCTTGCTGTCGGTGGCCACGACGACAGGAGCACCCCACCGGTACTGCCGACCGTTGGCGGCTCCCCTAACGTCGTGGCCCACGGTGGCAGGTCCCAGCATCGTGAGCCACGACGCCCGATGTACATTTGTCGAAAATTGTGGTTCGACCATTTATTTTTCGAAAATCATGACAAATTAAATATAAAAAAATTCGGGAAATCGGCACCACTAGATTTTTTTAGAGAAATCGGCGCCACTAGAAGGGATCAGGCAAATGTACTTTTAACCCATCGGGCACCACTGAGCTGTTTTGTTGATTGGTCGGCTCGATCAGCCCAAAACGCGTTAGACTTTCATGGGCCTTTCGTCTCGATCTGGCCCACATCTGAGGTGGTCAGTTCCCGTTTCATCCGTTCCCCACCCACTACCTACACTCGGCCGCCATTGCTGCCTCCTCGAGAGTGTTCCCTGCCTCCGCCGGCTCCTCCCGGCCTCCCCTACGCGAAGGCGAAGCAGACGGCGGTGCAGGCTCCTCGCTACGCTCCGCGAAACCTCCATTTCCTTCGCTGGTTTCCTCTGCCGTGCGTTCCGTGGGGACTCACCCGGCGCTGTCTCTGGACGGCTCGGAAGTTGTGCGGGCGCTGTCTCGTATACGTCTCCACATCCTTCGTGCTGTGGAAATTTAATGGTATTCGTGCGCACGCTTGACGAATTGGGCGCCGCTGCGAATCGGGAAGGGTATCTCCCGGGTCCAACTCCATGATCGCTCCCTCCTTGCAGTCCTGGCTTAAGGTATTCTGCTCTATATCCCCTGTTATGTTAACTCTGATGAACCCTAAACCCCATCATACCTGAAATCTAGTCGGTTTCCATCAGTGTGGCGGCGATAATAATCCAGCGAGGGTAATCTCATTGGAGTTTCGGAGGGGGCGCTCTAAAAGGTTTGGTTCCAGAATGAGGTACTGTTTTGTCCAAAATTCCCACTACTTTTCTACAATTGTCCTGGAAACTTGACTTGTTAGTGTAATTTGTTCACGAGGATGCCTGCTGAATCTTTTGGGATGCAGATTTAGGAATGCTCTCGGTTCTAGGCTCTTTCAGTGGTGTTCACGTGAAAACCACACATCTGTTCGGAAACTGTTGGAGGTAGATGGCACGTCGGAGAGATCAAAGCTCCTTAAGAAAGTATGTGACTCACTAGCAATAACTTATTTCTGTTACTTGTGTTAATTTTAACCTCCGATTTTGCAATTCATCATTGATATGTTTGATTTTTTCTACTCATCTGTTCCCACATCTATCTTCTATACTAGCTGTCTTTTGATCCTTTTATTAACCTTTAGATGGAAAAGCTCGGAGATGTTACCTACATATACCAGACCTACAACTAAGAAAAAGAGAGAAACATCTCCTTTGTTTGCCATGTCTATATGTTTTTTGTTATAGCCATTGTTGTTTGGTTAGGCCCTACTGAATTATTTTGATTTCACAGATTGCATTTTCCTGTTTGTTTCTGCTTTTTACAAGAAGTTCTGGCATCTTGCAACTATAAGAGTTGTAAAAATTTTTAAGCACACTCCAAGGGTCAACTCCAGCTTCTAACCGCTGTTTTTTCTTTAAGATTTTCCCAACTCCCATTTCATGAGTGAAGCATAAAAACACTTGACAATCATTACTGTTCGTCTTTACTTTCTGCAATAGAGAGCTTACTCTGGAATATATTGCAGGTGTCTGTTTTGATGGGTTACAGCAATGCACAAGATTTAGTTGAGCAACAAAGAGCCCGCAGAGAATCTGCTACTGAGTTGATTGGTGTCTTCAAAGAAATTGACTTCCCAGAAATTTCTGCAAAGTTTCCTTGCATAAAAATTGGTGACGCATCACCTATTGAACTATATGAGGATTCTACTAACATGAAGTGCAAAGAAACTGTACTTTCTGAAAACCTCGCAAATTTCATCCGAGACTCAGGTGGAAATTTGGAGTCAGTTTATGAATTTCCTAATGAATGTCATCCATTGAATCAAACGTCCACAACTACAGATGATATTTCAATTAGTGAAGAGAACTGTCTCATGACACAACATGTTTCTCAGGAACCAGCAGTTGATAAAGAAACTCGTCCTGAGTTATTGTCTGATGCTATAACATCTGACAATAGCATACTGGATAAAAGTATCAGGTGCTTACCTGGGACAACTAGTAGGCAGTATCGCCAATTAGAGGATGGCGGTTTCCATACGGTATAAGCAGTCCAGTCATTTCTCTTGTATTTCCCTTTTGGGTTGGTAAACTTGTAAAATTTTTCACATCAATTGTCTCTTTTGTAGGTCCGCAAATTATTGCAGCACTTTCCTCGGACTTATGCAGATCTGCAAAATCCTCATGGTCCCATAGAAGATGGGCAGTACATTATGTTATTTGGTACTGTTATATCTTCCAGGTAATTGAATATCACACATATGAGGTTTAGAGCCATACAAATCATCCTGGAGGTGCATAAAGTTAAGATAAAATATTGAACTTTTTAATCCATACCATATTTCAGATCTATAACATAAACTTAAATGGTGATCTAAAGTTGGTATATTTCTACAAAGTCTGTGAAATAGTCTGAAACAGGTTTATATTTATGAACTGGATCATGATGGAAAAGGAAGAAGCTTTTATGAAAAATGCTTGGAATCTCTTGATAACTTATCTAATTACATGAAGTTTTGATGGACTGTTTCCTCCAGGGTTATTTGGGTATGGGCTTGCCAAGACAGTTAAATATTAGTTTAGTTAGTGTTGCTGCCAACTCCTGGACCTCATACTCATTGAAGTTGGCCACGATTCTCATATCACTGCTTAATTTCCTCAGCAACATTTAGTTCACTCGACTGCCTTGAGAAAGCAGCGGTTTTATGCTATATTCCTTTTTTTTAAAAAAATACCCCATGGTTTTCAGCTAGTGTTCAGTCTATTACATGACATTTTTTTAAGGGGTTAAGACAATGAGTTATAAAGGATTTGCTTTGTTCTGCTAGAAAATTCATGTTTGTGGGTGTGTGTTGGATTGAGAAGATAAGAATTGGTTTTCAAGTAAAATGTAGAAAGCACTGATAGAGCCCAATTGATTTTTAAGTATGCACAAAAAATATGAACTAGAATTTCATCTTTATTGAATATTCTGAAATTCTGTAATCCCTGTGTTGACAAATCTTAAGATAGTTACCTTTATGCACTATACTGGTTGCAAGATCTCTATTGTGGCCATCACTTTCTGGAGAAAGCAGTACATAATTGTTGATATTTTTACTATGATGTCTTGTAAATACTGTGTGACTTTGTCTTCTCAGGGGAGTCAAGGTTAAGTCCACTCTAGGTTTTCTTGAGGTGGTGGTTGGTTGTTCCATAGTTGAGACCGAATTAAGCTCTTCAGTTAAGAGTAGTCACTCCGGGGCAGAGCAGAAGACAATTCATTTGCACCTCAAGAAATTTTTCAGTGGCACACGTTTCTCTTCTCAATATTTTCTTAACTGTATGTCAGCAAAACACAAAGAAGGGGATCTTGTTTATGTCAGTGGTAAGGTTGGTGAATTGAAATCTTGTTATCTGTTGCATACTACTTGTTGCCACTTTCTGGTGGTTCTCCCTAATCATGAAGCATGCCTGCAGAATAGTCTTTTTGTTCTTTCTTTCTGATATTGTTTGGTAATGCCACAATGCAAAGCGACATGTAACCGTAAAAACTCATTTGTTCTTTATCCAAGTGCACTTGTAAAGATAGCCATAATGTACTGCAAATATCATTTCTTTGTAAATAATAGTTTTTTTTGAACCCTTGGGGAATATGGTGTAAGAGCTAGGTTTAACAGCATATGTAGATGAATAAGTGAATAACTTATTGATTCTGTCTGTGCAGATAAAAAAGGCACTTTCTAATGGCCATTATGAGTTGATGGAATACACTATTGATGGCCTTGAAGGAGAGGGGGAACAAAGCAGTATGCTTGACAGGAAACCACATCCTATATACCCATCAAAAGCTGGATTAAAACCAAGTCTGCTGGGCCAATCTATCTCTAGGTCAGTGCGTGCTGTGTGCTTGCGGGTGTGTTTCAAATGTAGGGCCTGAAGGAATGCTGAGGTGGATTAATAGTTTTGTCCTCGATAAATTGCTTCTTGATTAAATTTAAAAGGAATAAATCCATTTTATCCCCTCAACTTTTGCACAAGTCTAGTAATTATCAAAACACCTCTCAAATATTTGGGTTACGCTATGTCGGCATTTTTATGGATGACTGCTAACTGTAAGAAGTTAACCATATTTACCTTCTTCGTAATGTATTTACATTTTACATACACATGATTATGTTCCATCAAGTTATTTAATAAATTGCAATTGCGTACAGGGCTTTGAAGATGCTGAACCCAGATGTCGATCCTTTGCCTCCTGATGTTCTCATTGAATTCAACTTGCCTAATCTCTTTGATGTAAGTTGCATCATGAGTCCATGATTTATAATTGTTCTTTTTGCAAGCTGGAACCTTTTCACATTGAACTATAGTATGAACCAAGATACCAAATGGTGCTCCTCATTGTCTTTGGATTTCTATGTGCTAATCACTTTGTATGCTGCCCTCTTCAAGAGAATGTACATCAACTATATTTTAAATAATAAAAGATATGTTCCTTTTCTAGAACTCTAGTTTTTTGTCATTCAATAAAGGAATGTTCATCAACTAGATACAAGTATACAACCTTTGTTGAATCAACTATGTGTTGGGTATCATTTCATCTCTGGGCATGCTTGGGACTACGGGGTTTTCTGCTCCTGCTGCTGTTGTAAAATGCTGTATAGGAATGAACTACTGGATTCTGAGCAATAACTTATACAGATCTACTTTACCAGTTTGAACTTACACCATAATCGTTCCTGTGCAAATCAACTGTTGTCAGAATTCATGCACTCAAACTATGTAATTTTTACAAATGGTATATTATGCGAATTTTTTTATTGGATATAAAAAGGATGAGCATCTTTTGTCTTGAAAGCTTTATTTATACTCCCTCCAGCCATTAATGTCAGGCATATTTTTTTGAAGAAATCTTCGAAAGTAGATTTTTACCTTGTATTTCTCTCACAATATAAACATGTGCACAATTTGATTGGTCAAAAGCTGCCAGTTTGACGTTTTTAAATCAAAATTCACCTTACGTTGATGGATGGAAGGGATATTGTCAGGTGTCAGGGAACTAATGGGCCGGGTCTAATAGGCCGGCTCGGCAGGCCCATTAGGGTTAAGATCGAGTCCTTACTTAGGGGTCAGGAAATTCTCTTTTTATAAGGAGGGGAGATGTATCAATCAAAGCAAGCAAGAGACTAGAAGGAAAACCCTTCTCTCTTGCCGGCCGTGGGCGAAGCCCCGCGGCCGGCGTTCCCTGCGCCCCTCCAACCCTAGCCGCCGCCACAACCCTGGGCGTGAACAGTACCCGCGGATACTGTAGCAACGCGGGTACTGTAGCTCCCAACCCTAATTCTCCACAGATCAGCCTCCAATCCTCCAATCACCTTCCCCTCGCATCGCAATTCATAACAATCTGGTATCAGAGACCATGGCTGGATTCTACGTTGCCGGCGCACATCCCTTGGCTGCGTCGGCCCTATTCTTCGCGGCGTCGTTGGGCCCTCCTCCGCTCCCCCACGCCCTCACCCGAGGAGGTGACACGGATGCTCCTCGACCACGACGCTGCCATCCACAAGATTCACGAGGAGTTGGCGCTGTTGCGCGAGCTCCTGAGGGGCGGGCCGCCGCCGCCGCGTGCCTCGTCGGCGGCGGCACTCCCGATGCCGTCCACAGGACCATGCGCAATGGAGACGGCGGAGAAGATGCTTACCCGACGGTGTCCGCGGCGGTGCGGCGCGCAGCGGCGGCACGCGGCCTCCCGGCGCGCCGACGGGGTGGGGCGGCTACTCGATCCGGCACCGATTCGGCCCCGCACCCCCGTCGCGGTTCCTTCGAGCCGTTTGTCGCCACGCAAAGGCGGTGACCACGGCAGCGCAACATCAGGCGGCGTTGCGGCTGCAGGCGGCGGCACGTGGCTTCCTAGCGCGACGACGGCTGCAAAAGGCGCACAAGCAGATGCGGGATCGGGAGGCAGCCTTGGCGGCGGTCGCCTTCGCCTTCGGTGCAGAGGGATGCGACCTCGACTCGCTCGATGGCTACCAGCAGTTGTGCCGATCTGCTGCTGTGTCCAAGAGTGCGCATGGTGTTTATCCCGCAGACGACGTACTCCAACTCTGCGGGGACGGTGCTAGGGGAGGTGTGTTCCTCCTTGTCACTAGCAGGGACCACCACGAGGACGTCTCCGTTGGTCTTCGTTGCGACTGCTTCCAGGTGGCTGTGCCCCTGCGCCCCTCTCATTCAGATGGTCACCATGGGATCCAGGTGGTCGTACACATCCAACTTCGTCATGCACATGGTGCCTACCGTCAAGGAGTCACACAATAAAAAGTTTGAGTCTATTTTGGATTAAAAATAATTAAATAAGCCGAGATGTAAAAGGCTTATTTTTAGGTCATAAGTTTGTGTGGAGTCGAGTCGTTGTCAAGGTGCCCATGTTGCAGCTCGAGGACGAGCTGCTCGGAAAAGGGCGGGGTAATGTTAGGTGTCAGGGGACTAATGGGCCGGGTCTAATAGGCCGGCTCGGCAGGCCCATTAGGGTTAAGATTGAGTCCTTACTTAGGGGTCAAGAAATCTTCTCTTTATAAGGAGGGGAGATGTATCAATCAAAGCAAGCAGGAGATTAGAAGGAAAACCCTTCTCTCTTGCCGGCCATGGGCGAAGCCCCGCGGCCGGCATTCCCTGCGCCCCTCCAACCCTAGCCGCCGCCACAACCCTAGGCATGAACAGTACCCGCGGTACTGTAGCAACGCGGGTACTGTAGCTCCCAGCCCTAATTCTCCACAGATCAGCCCGCAATCCTCCAATCACCTTCCCCTCGCATCGCAAGTCATAACAGATATATTGCAATAGAGATTGATGGTAAAAGTTATTTTCTGTGAACTGTGTAAATGACATCTTTGTTTAGGGCAGCGAAAATGCATCACCTTTTTCAGACTAGTGGGAGTATTGTATTTCTTGTCATGCTTCTGTTTATCTAAATAATGCCGTCAATTACATTTTTTTATTAATTTTAGGCTTACCTGGGAATTCACAAACCTAAGGATCGAGATGAAGCTGATTTTGCTCGAAGGAGGCTTATATTTGATGATTTCTTTTACCTCCAGGTATCATTGTTGCTTTCAGGCCATTTGCTTCATAAAAAATGTGATAATATATTAAAGGTTTTAATCCAAATCGTTTTGGCCTTTTTGCAACAGCTCGTTGTACGTGTAGGAATTTCGGTCCTATTATGTTTGCTACTATCTTTGCAACTTGCTTGTCATGCTTGGTTGATTATATTGATTTGATTAAATCACGGATATCAATGCCTTTTCTAGATTGTAATCTTCAGAAAATGCCATGTCCAAATGTTTTTGAGCTCATAATTGTTCCTTAACTTCGCAAATAAAAATGTGCCACTCACGACAACATTTGTTAATGTTTCAGCTGGGAAGACTATTTCAAATGCTTGAAGCAGTCGGTACACGGGTTGAGAAGGAGGAATTGTTATATAAGTGTAAACATCATGAGCTAAATACTGTTGGTGTGGATGATTGGTCTCCTCTTACAAAGAAATTGTTGAAGGCTCTTCCTTACTCACTTACTCCTAGTCAATTGAATGCTGTTAAAGAGATTATATGGGATCTCAGGAGACCTGTTCCCATGAACAGACTCTTGCAGGTAAGTATAGTTTGTTACTTTGTCAACCAAACATTTCACTCTTGTATCTAGACTTGTTCTTCAGTGTAGCTGTTCTACTTGTACTCAACTGAATTTGCGGCCATCATATCACTTGTATATTTCTTGTTTCAGTTTGTTTTTAAAGGATTTGGTTGGAATTGTTTGGTAGAAATGTTTGAAATGCTTTCCAAACATGCATCACACCTTATTATATTATGAATTTATTATTCTAGTAACAGTAGGTATGATAATGCCATATATTTCTGTTGAACATTCTACATCTGATATTCCCTCCCTTTTTTTGTTTGGTGCTCTAGGAGTAAAAGTTGTTCTCATTTAATTGATTATAATAGTTCTATGAGCACTTTCCTACCTAAGTTGCCTTCCTCATTTTGTGCTCTTCATTTTACAGAATGTGGTTGCTTTGTTCACTGTCCACAATGAGCACATAACTTTTATGGGGTGGTGTCATGTATTATTTGTTTTAATAAAGATTGGGGAAGCATTACAAAAGTGCCTATCTGTTTTGATTATTACTCAAAAACCATTGTAGTTTTCTAGTTGAGCTATTTACTGGAATATTGCGTTGCATACGCGTAAATGTGTTAGCCATTCACTGTGGCTTATATGAATATTGCTAAAAGCTTAAATTGTTTTGTATTTATTGGTAACAGGGGGATGTTGGCTGTGGAAAGACCATTGTTGCTTTCCTGGCAAGTATGGAGGTTGTTAGTTCAGGATTTCAGGTATTGATACTACTCCCCATTTATTTTCTTGCCTTGTTTACTCTATATCAAAAAATTATTAATGGCATCCTGCTTGCTGAGTTATATTAAATTGTTGATGCAGACAGAAAGATACCAGAAAACTGTCTTGTCCCTGTGGCACTTTCTTAATCATGATATACAGTTTGATATATTCACTTTTTACTTCTCTTTCCAGGCTGCTTTCATGGTTCCAACGGAGGTACTTGCTGTTCAGCATTATGAACACCTAACTTCATTGCTGGATAAGTTCGATGCAGATGATAAACCAAACATTGCCTTGCTAACTGGTTCAACTTCCACAAGGGAGTCAAGGATGATACGAAATGCAAGCTGTCCTCCTTATTCCTTTTACTCTCTCTAAGTTTCATATGCATATTATAATTTTTTTTATTTAATCTATCACAGGGTCTCAAAACTGGAGAGATCGCCATGGTCATCGGAACACACAGCTTAATAGCTGATAAAACTGATTTTTCAGCTTTACGTATCTCTGTTATAGATGAACAGCAGCGCTTTGGAGTTGTACAGAGAGGCAGGTTTAATAGTAAGGTAAATGACTGAGCTGTGCTGTTCGCATTAAATGTTAACCATGCATTTCCTTTCTGTATGTTATTTCGTTCAAGTGCTGGCACGAAAACCGTAATCCTTGCTGGTGGACTTGGGGTGAAGTTTTTTCTTGATTAAAGTAGGCTGGTGAAGTGTCAGGTGTCCGGGGACTAATGGGCCGGGTTTAATAGGCCGTCTCGGTAGGCCCATTAGGGTTAAGTTTAGGGATAAGATCGAGTCCTTACTTAGGGGTTAAGGAATCCTCTCTTTATAAGGAGGGGAGATGTATCAATCAAATCAAGCAAGAGACAAGGAAAACCCTTCTCTCTTGCCAGCCGTGGGCGAAGCCCCGCTGCCGGCATTCCCTGCGCCCCTCCAACCCTAGCCGCCGCCACAACCCTGGGCATGAACAATTCCCATGGTACTGTAGCACCGCGGGTACTGTAGCACACAACCCTAATTCCCTCACAAATCAGACTCAAATCCTCCTATCACCTTCCCCTCGCATCGCAATTCATAACATGAAGTTTCTTGTAGACTTACCGGGGTTGTCCTTTTATATCTTGTTTGATGCCGTGATGAATACATGTTCTGGTTTTTGTGTCTTGTGGACGTGCATTTATTGTTACCATCATTTGTCAAAATCAAACTCCCTACTGCTGATTAGTTAAGGGGTTCATTTATGCCGTTCTGTTTACGTTTAAAGTTATCAACATTAGTTCTGTTTAATGTTTATTAAGCCAAATTGTTGCATCTCATTACAGCTATATACTTCTTCCTTGAAATTGAGTGATGAAAATACAAGTTCAGATGAGGCTTCGGATTCTGAAACATTTATGGCCCCCCATGTTCTTGCAATGTCAGCTACTCCAATTCCAAGAACATTGGCACTTGCTTTATATGGTGATATGTCTCTTACTCAGGTATGCTGCTGCAGATAAGTTAGCTAGTTTCTTTGTTTTATGGAGTACATAGGGTACCAGGTCCAAAACGGACATAAAGCTGGAAATTTAAGATTAATAAATATATATATTAAACAACTAACTGTCTTCATCTAGACATGTGGGGCCAGATTTAGAAGTTCATATGCAAAAGCTGGTTTACTGCATCTAGTAAATTTCATGTTCAAAGGTATTACTGATTCTCACAACTGACACACAGTTTTCTTATAGATCACGGACTTGCCTCCCGGTAGGCAGCCTATAGAAACTCTTGCTCTTGAAGGCAATGATGCAGGGTTGGAAATTGTTTTCCAGGTGGTGACATGATTCTTCCTTTTGTTTCTTCTGTTGGATCTGAAATGTTTGTTTGTTCTGTGCTCAGTTGTACATAGATGCAGCCAGCTCAGTGTTTCTTATATTTTTCTTTTTAATCATAATATGGGCTGCAGATGATGAGGGGTGAGCTGATAGATGGGGGCAAGGTCTACCTTGTGTACCCTATCATAGATGAGTCAGAGCATCAGCCACAACTCCATGCCGCAACAGCTGAATTCGATTCTATAAAACAAAAATTCAAAGGCTATCCCTGTGGGCTGTTGCATGGCCGCATGAGCAGTGATGAGAAGGATGAAGCTCTCAGCAGTTTTAGAAATGGAGAAACACGCATTCTCCTCTCCACACAAGTGATTGAGATCGGGGTCGATGTTCCTGATGCTTCCATGATGATTGTCATGAATGCCGAGAGATTTGGAATTGCTCAGCTGCACCAGCTGCGAGGGAGAGTAGGGCGCGGCGAAAGGAAATCCAGATGCATATTCCTGGCTTCCTCCCCAAGCACACTGCCAAGGCTCAAGGTGCTCGAGAAATCAGCTGATGGGTTTTACCTAGCTAATGCAGACCTGCTGCTGCGTGGCCCTGGGAACCTACTTGGCAAAAAACAGTCCGGTCATCTTCCAGAATTCCCAATTGCTAGACTGGAGGTCGATGGCGGTATCCTTCAAGAGGCACATAATGCTGCATTGGTAAGTTCTTCCTGTGAAGGCGTGAACTTTCTAAAGAAGTTTTCTGTAAACGTGTTCACGTTCATATTGAATCCACTGCCCTGTAACACATTTCTTTGCTGGTGCAATGCAGAAAGTGTTGGCCGCAAGCAACGATCTAGCACTGTATCCACGTCTGAAGGTGGAGCTCAGCATGAGGCAGCCATTGTGCATTCTTGGAGATTGATCTGTGCACCCGTGACGAGTGATTCAGAGGAGATTAGGCAGCCTTAGTTTGCATGTAGATATGGTAGTAGTAGCTCGCATTGTTGGCAAAGCCGGCATGCCATCTTGTGAGCAAAGGCGTGCACTGAGCACTGTGTATGGTTGGCTATTGCCCACGAGGCCACGACACAATTAGTGTTCTTCTTTCTATACATTATTATCTATACTGCTTCCCTATGGTTGAGATGTGCAAATTCCACTTCCTATAAAGTCCTTCAACTTATTCCACGGTGTCATGTACGTTCAACTCTTAAAATGCACGGCACTTAAAGTCATTAAATATGCCACTCGAGGATCAAATCTCCAGTTTCCACAAATTTATTTATTTATTTATAGCTCGCACAACGTAAGGCTAAAGTTTCATCATATATATATATATGGGTATGTGCACATACTCCAGGAGTAACTACACCAGTAGAATGAATTTATGTATGATGAACTACACCCGGGAGTAACTACACCTTGGGCATGTTTGGATGGGGGTGTTAGTGTTAGTTTGAAGCAAAACTAACACCAAAACTAACACTTTTCATCCAAACACATGTGTTAGTTTGGTGTTAGTTGGAACTAACACCCCCAAAAAACTAACACCTCCAAGAGGTGGTAATTGGTGTTAGTTTGGTGGACCCCACCCCTTTTCTCTCTCCCTCTCCTTTTTCAAATGATTGGAAAAGTTACTTTAAATGCAAACTAACACCTCCATCCAAACATCCAAGGTGTTAGTTTTTTATGTGTTAGTTTGGAGGTGTTAAAAACTACCACTACCAGTAGCATTAACATATGCCATCCAAACATGACCCTTATCATTTTTTTGTAAGGACTCCCGTTGCATTTTATTTTACTCCCTAATTGTGATCATATACTATGGATTGAAAGCGGGAAAACATTTAGATAGTTTGTAACTTGCGCCCTGTTCGCTTGGCTTATCGATCACCAACAAGAAGATTTTTCTCTCGAACAAACCAACCACCAAAGAACCGGCCAAGAAGATTTTTATCTCAGAACAAATCAGCACCCGCCATCAGCCACCAGCCAAACGAACAGGCTGAGCACTTACTTTCATGAAGAGAA
Organism: Cenchrus americanus; assembly: GCA_947561735.1. Classification (NCBI taxonomy): domain Eukaryota; kingdom Viridiplantae; phylum Streptophyta; class Magnoliopsida; order Poales; family Poaceae; genus Cenchrus; species Cenchrus americanus. The sequence continues at coordinate 20,266,767 of OX387241.1, read as the reverse complement.
CACAACGCGTTCAGATGCATGCGAGGGTGTTCGGTAGCCCTCATTTGGGCTTATTGCACAGTGTGAAAGGGGGAAAATATTTAGATAGTTTGTAATTTGGGCACTTATAAGCCTGTTCGCTTGGCTTATCACCACCAAACAAAAAAGATTTTCTCTCGGATCAAACCAAACCACCAGCAAGACCGGCCAAATAAAGAAGATTTTCTCTCGTAACAAACCAAGACTACCATCACCACCAGCCAACCGAACAGGCTGTATGTTCAGGAAGAGAACACAACGCGTTCAGATGCAGAGAGTGTTCGGCAGCCCTCATTTCGGATTATTGCGCAGTAATTTTCCCTTATAATCAATCTGACGTACAACTTATTAACTTATTACGTAATATATTTCTCTCACCACAAATCTACCGGCAATGTATAATGTATTTAAGACCTACCGAAAACTCTCGCAGCAAAGCAGAACGATTTCATGCGAAGGTTGACCGTTGACGCGGTCATCACTCTTCAGTCTTCCGTACTAGAGTCTTCCACCTGCAGACTGGAAGCACAGGCATGGTCGACATGTCAGTGACTTCCGGGAACCATAAGCACGGAGCACCATGGCCTCTCCCGCCGTCCCGCGTCCAACGCACCGTGCTCACCATGGTTTGCCACGTGGATGATTTTCCACGTGGCCTGTTTTGATTGGATCGATGACTCAATGCGCGCCCGTCCTGCTCCGTTCTATTTCCGGGAACTTTACACATGCACCCTTGCTAACCCCCTTATGTCCTTAAAAGACCTTGGCAGTACTCTTCTCATGAAGTGGCAAATCTTGTTTTGCATAAATCTAAAAACATACAGCGACCCATATACAAAATATCTAATTGCAATTTGCAACAAAGAACACACAAAGAGAAAATTTTTGGAATTGGGAAAATATAACACACCCCTTCCACCTCCCTCCCGTCGAGATCGTTCTCCTCCGCTCCCCCGCGTGCTCCTCCAGCCACTCCGCCCTCCAGATCTCCGAACCCTACCCCCTCCCGCATGCCATTGCACTGAGCAGTAGCGGGTAGCGGTAGCCACACGCCATGGCGCAGTCGCGCACCTGGGGGATCCTCCTTGCGGTCCTCGTCGCCGCGGCCGCGGCCGTCCCGCCGGCGACTGCGGCGGTGGCGAGCATCGACCTGGGCTCCGAGTGGCTCAAGGTCGCGGCCGTGCACCTCGCCCCTGGCCGCGTGCCGATCGCCGTCGCCATCAACGAGATGTCCAAGCGCAAGTCCCCGGCCCTCGCCGCGCTCGCCGACGGCAACCGCCTCGCGGGGGAGGAGGCTGCCGGAATCACGGCTCGCCACCCGTCCAAGGTGTTCGCCCGCGCGCGGGACCTCCTAGCCAAGCCCTTCCCCTACGTGAAGTCCTTCTCGGAGTCCCTCTTCCTCCCCTACGACCTCGTCCCCGACGCGCGCGGCGCCGCCGCGGTTCGCGGCGACGACGGGCAGGTGTACTCCGTCGAGGAGATCGTCGCGATGGTGCTCCACTACGCCGCGGGGCTCGCCGATGCGCACGTCGGGGCGCCCGTGCGGGACGCGGTGGTCGCCGTGCCACCCTACTTCGGGCAGGCTGAGCGCCGGGCGCTGACGCAGGCTGCACAGCTGGCTGGAATCAATGTGCTCGCTCTCATCAACGAGCACGCTGGGGCAGCTCTTCAGTACGGGATTGACAAGGATTTCTCCAACGCGTCGCGGCATGTCATCTTTTACGATATGGGCGCCGGTAGCACCTACGCCGCGCTGGTGTACTACTCGGCCTACAACACCAAGGAGTACGGGAAGACTGTGTCCGTTAACCAGTTCCAGGTAACTTTTCTCTATCATTTCTGGGAGCTATTCAATTGAACTTATCTTATATGTGTTTGCTTGCAATTTCTTGGAGGCCTCCGGTTCCCATGATTTCTCATGGCTAGAATGATACAGTAGATCTGAAGAAAATATGGTCTTTTTTAGCTGTGCCACTATCTTGAGGTGATGACTTCAAAATGTTTTGCTGTCTGACACTAATTATCTGCAGGTTAAGGATGTTAGATGGAATTCCAAACTTGGAGGTGTTGAATTGGAAATGCGCCTGGTGAACTATTTTGCCGATCAATTCAACAAGCAGCTCGGTAACGGGGTTGATATCTGTCAGTCTCCCAAGGCAATGGCTAAGTTGAAGAAGCAAGTTAAGCGCACCAAGGAGATTCTCAGTGCAAACACCGCCGCTCCAATTTCAGTAGAATCTTTGTACGACGATGTCGATTTCAGGTTCTTTTCTACTCTTCTCTTATATACTGTGGATGCATACCATTTGGTCAGGGAATATGGATGCAGTATGTAAAAAAAACTTGACCGGCCTAGGAGGAACTAGGTGCAAATAAGAAGCAATGCGAAGTACGAACCTAATTATAGTTGAAGAGGACTTGAACTTGGTTGGTATAGCTGTGCACGTACACCTTGCGTCAGCTGAGCTAATGTTAAAAAATAATTCATTGTCTAACCTTAGTTGTCGGGTTATTAGTGTTTCCAAACAGTATGAAATCATGTTTTTTAAACTGAAACTTCTGCACAACGTGGCACGGGGCAAACCTACTATGTTTGGATTAGTTTGAATTGCAGACCTCTTGTTTGTTAAGTATCTTGACACGTGTCAAATTGAATTTAATTATTTTCTCTCCTTGGGAAGTACATTAATACAATCTCATCTAAATAAAAATGATTGGAGTTGCAAACAAAGGCTTTCGGTTTGCATCAGTTGGGGTAGTTATTTACTGCACTAAAGGTTCCATGTCTCTGTTGAGCTATTTTTTTATAGGGAGACTAGATACTGCGAAACACTTTCTTCCTAACTGACCATTGCTAATATTTGCAAGGGTAGTCTTTAGTTTTTACTGCTTATATTTTGTTCTACAATAGTTAAGATTTTTTTCCAGCTCATATTTTCAGTTCTCCTTGTGATCAGGACAATTTTCACTTTGTTACTTACTATGCAAGTCTTTTTGTTACAGGAGCACCATAACACGTGAGAAATTTGAAGAGCTTTGTGAAGATTTATGGGATCAAGCTCTAACTCCAGTTAAAGAAGTGCTTGCACATTCTGACATGAAGATTGATGATATCTATGCTGTAGAACTCATTGGAGGTGCTACCCGGGTTCCAAAATTGCAGGTTGATAAATTTGGCTACCATTTTAGACTTCTACTTGAGCCCTGTTCTGCATTGCGGTACCTTTTAAAAAATTAAAGTGCCTTTATGTTTGGATATTGAAGTTAGTTAGAAGCATATTCTTAGGGTTAACAATAAAACAACCAAATCTTACTGAAAGTAATTGTTCCCATAGCAAACTAGATTTTTGCAGTGCAATAGTGTGCCACAAACTTTCCCTTAATGCAAGTGGTGTAATTGGATTCTGCATGCTCTTGAGCATTTTCCCAAACATCCTCCCCCCCTAGAAAATAATCTAGTAACATGGATACATGCATCCAGACACACATCTTTGCCTTTATTTTTTACCTTTACAAATAATATTTTCAGCACAAATTCGGTATTGTTCATCTATATGTTGTGACCTCAAAGGAATTGTAAACCATTGTTTTCACTTTTCACACATGTAGACTTCATTCTGTTTCCATATAATTCTGTTTTATGCAAGAAATATATCTTCCATCATTCTGTATGACTTTAATTTTTGTCTCAATAACAATATTATTCTCCATCTACAGGCTAAGCTGCAGGAGTTTTTAGGTCGGCGCGAACTGGATAAGCATCTTGATGCTGATGAAGCGATCGTTCTGGGCGCCTCACTGCATGCTGCTAACCTGAGTGATGGGATTAAGTTAAACCGTAAATTGGGGATGATTGACGGCTCTACATATGCTTTCATGCTTGAAATAGATGGCCCTGGTTATGTTGAGGATGGAAGCATCGATCAAATTCTGGTGCCAAGGATGAAGAAAATGCCAATAAAGGTTAGTAAATTCATCATTCTCTTCAAAATTGTGGATGAACTTTTCATCCTGTATCTGGAAAGATGTATGTGTAAACTAGCTTGATATCCTTTTCTGATATACAGATGTTTAGGTCCATCAGACATACCAAGGACTTTGATGTCTCTCTTAACTATGACAAAGCTTACGAACTGCCTCCAGGCATTCCATCCCATAAGTTCGCGGAGTATTCAGTATCAGGCTTGACAGATGCCAGCGAAAAGTAAGCACTACTTAGTTTGTTTTCAATGTCTTGCTTACAGACAACTAAACAACCTGAACGAAATTTATCCTTCTATGTGAACCATTTGTGTTATTGCTGTATTGATAAAATCATTCAAAATTATCACAAATTGATTTATATTTATCACCAATTGAGGAGAAACTGATCCAGCATCGGTTGAGATGGTTTGGACATGTCCAACGAAGGCCTCCTGAGGCTCCGGTGCGTAGTGGGGTCCTAGAGCGGGACGACAATGTGAAGAAAGTTAGAGGTCGACCTAAACTGACCTGGGATGAGTCAGTCAAGAGAGACCTTAGGGAGTGGAATATCTCCAAGGACTTAGCTTTGGATAGGGGCGCTTGGAGACTAGCCATCAACGTTCCTGAGCCATGACTTCTTCTACGTGTCTTTATGTTGGTGGTACCTTTGGGTTTCATATCTAGCCTACCCCGACTTGCTTGGGACAAAAGGCTAAGTTGTTGTTGTTGTTGTTGTTGTTGATTTATATTTATAAAGCTGATGCCATTTCTACCATGTCATGTGTACCCACTATATGTAACTTCATTGCTAAACTTAATCAAATTTCTTTTTTAATCAGGTATTCAAGCCGTAATTTATCGGCACCCATCAAAGCAAATATACATTTTTCTCTGAGTAGAAGCGGAATTGTTTCTCTTGATAGAGCAGAAGCAGTCGTTGAGATAACTGAATGGGTGGAGGTTCCGAAGAAGATTGTGACACTAGAAAGTAACATCACAAATCAGAATTCATCTTCTGAAGCAGGGGCAGCTAATAGTACAACAGGTAGTAAGGAGAACCTGAATTCTGATAGTGATACTAATTCCACTGCTCCCATTGATGAGAGTAATGCTAAAGAAGCTGTTACAGAAAGGGTGCTCAAGAAAAGAACATTTAGGGTCCCACTGAAGGTAAGCTATGGTTGCTTCATAGTTTGATGCTAATGTTGTCACAACATTGTTTAATTGTATGTCAATATAGGTTGTGGAAAAAACGACTGGTGCTGGAACAATTCTTTCGAAGGAGTTGTATTCTGAAGCAAAAAGTAGGTTGGAGGCACTGGATAAGAAGGATGCTGAGCGGAGGAAGACTGCTGAACTAAAAAATAACCTAGAGTCATACATATACTCTATGAAGGAAAAGGTACCTTTTTCTTTTTATCATTTCTTTGTTTAGACTTTATTATTGATGGTCCATAAAGAATGTTTGTTAACCTCATTTTTGGTAATCTTTCCCAGATTTTGCTGATCCCTCTATTTGTTCGTATAGCATCATGTATGTGAAATTTTTTAGGATGTGCATTTTTAACTGAACCTCAAAGCTGCCTTGATAATCGTGATTTAATTTACACAAATTAGGCAAATACAAAAAAGTTTTACGTGTCAAAATGACCGCTCTTTGTTTCTGACTGCCTGTTTACCATTTAATATATGACAGCTGGAAGAAAGCACAGATATGTTGACTGTCTCAACTGAACAGGAGAGGGAATCCTTTATGGAGAAACTTAACGAGGTTAGCTTATTGTCTTCTTTTAGGTTATCTTATTTTGTTTATTAGCATTTGCTTTTAGTTTCAGTCTTATGCTGAAGTTCTTTTATGACAATTGCAGGTGCAGGATTGGTTATACATGGATGGTGAAGATGCTCAAGCAAATGAATTCAAAGAACGCCTTGATCAACTTAAGGCCATCGGTGACCCGATTCTTTTCAGGTAATTAGTTATTTATCCTCTTTAGTTCATATATGGGTGAATGACTGAGATTGTCCATTTCATTGTTCTCCAGATTGAGTGAATTGAAAGCCCGACCAGCAGCCTGCGAAAATGCCAAATTGTATCTTTCTGAGCTGCAAAAGGTATTGAAATAGTGAACTGGTAAAACAGTTTTTTAACTACAACTGTTTATGTTCTTTAGGCTCATGAAGAGTTCCTTTTGAACACAATTACTAATGTTTTTGGAAGATCATTGTTCAAAATGGAAACTTTGAGAAATTAAATAAATTTCTTTTTTGAACATGGCGCAACAAACACTGCCACAGTTGCACAATTTGACACTGCAAGAAATGAAATAAATTTCCTTTTCTTGAATGAACTGTTGCAGTCTCGTTTGATTCTCGCAAGCTATAATAGTTCTCGATAACACACACCATGCTTCTCCAGCTGATACATTGCAGCAGAAAGGCTAAAGTTTATTATACAGTGAATTTCTCAAATATTGTAGTAAAGGATTAATCTTTTGTTTTACATCCATTTTATATATGCTGTAGAACTTCTCAGTTTAACAATGTTAGACTGATTGAGTGCATGTTTGATGTGTTACTCTGTTCTCAATTCAGTGTACCTTTTGGTCTACGTGCAGATTGTCAAGAACTGGGAGACAAACAAACCATGGCTTCCAAAAAAGAGAGTAGATGAGGTAAACCTGTGAGCTCAATGAAGTTTTGATTGATTTTGTACAATGCTCATTTTTTTTGGTTGTGTAAATGATTATTTGGGTCTAGGTTGTAAGTGATGCGGAGAAAGTAAAAGGTTGGTTGGAGGAGAAGGAAACCCTGCAGAAAAGGTATGCCTGTTTGTGCTCATTTCTTTCTCGAGTTCGTAGTCTTTTAAGTGGCTAACTTCTGTTGAGCATTGCAGCACCCCTGCTCACAGTCCACCTGCTTTCACATCTGAAGAAGTTGTTGACAAAATTCTGGACCTACAAGATAAGGTTAGTGTTGCACCATATTTATATGCACTCCCGCGGGATGTAGTCAATATAATGGATTAATGGATAACCTTTTGGTTATGCAGGTTGCGAGTATTAATAGGATTCCGAAACCAAAACCCAAGATTGAAAAGAAACCTGCAAAAGAGGAAGAGTCTGCTGATAAGGAGAAAACTGCCAGTGAGACCGAATCTCCTGGAACATCTCAGGAATCTAAAGCCACGGAAGGCGAGCCAGCATCACCTGAGACTGGTGATTCGGAACATGAATCTCACGATGAGTTGTGAGTACCTGAATCAACTATGGAGAGCCGTAGAACAGGTTGGAAATATGCATATACTCAAAGAAAGCAGGCAGTCTGAGGATAAATTTTGGTTGCTCAAATTTTCTCAAGTTTTGTTTGGTGACCAAAAGACGAGGCTATGTAGGATTTTAATGAGAACAGTAGATGTTGATCTATAGTTTCTGATTGCTGTATAGCAGCTCTCTGGTGATGTACGTTAGGCACCTCAAAGGTGTAGTTCAGGATCAAGAATTGCATTGCTGTACTGATCTCATTTGATTTTTTATATGAGGAATGCTACACAAAATTTACGTCAGTCCTTGCTATAAACATACATATGATGTATGCTCAGTAGTAAGTCCCGCTGGGATACTCAGTTGTGACTTGCGTTGATGCTTCGTCATTCAACCAAACGGGCAGAGACTGCCTTAGCTTTACCGCACCCCAGCAGCCGAGGCCACGGACCCTCACCGCCGATCTCCGACCTACAACCTGTGGATACGGAGTGCATCCTCGCCGCGAGGCTCGCTACGGAAGAAGCATGAGTCGAGCGCCCCTCCCACGTAGTAGTAATGGAGCGAATTGTTCGATGGACTAGCTAGGGGTGCGACTAGCTAGGGGTGCAAGTTGATTACAATGTGGTGCAACTCTAAACCTTGTTAGTGTAATTATTTGTACTACTAAATTTTGAAATAGTACAAATGCTTGAACTAAAGAGGTTTGGAGGTGCACCTTTGCACCCTTAGGACTAGCAACGATTCCCGCACGCACGTGAGACACAAACGTGCTATATGTTTATATATACTAATTAATGTTCTAATATAGTGGAATAAACTTTTTCACACATACGAAGTACAATTATGATATCATGTAACGTGCAAGACGATTAGTGAGATAGAGCACCTGATGAAATTTGTGAAGTCCACCTCTGACCCATGTCATGGTATCTATATAATTCATTCTTTATCAGCACACATCCATATAAATAGAGCTTAGGAAAAGTATTTCTAATGCTGTGAAAGAGTTCCAAGATTCTTGAAAGATTATTCAATAAACTGCTTGGCATGCTTATATAAATTAAGGTGGGATTCAATAATTCAGGTGCGAGAGCATAGCTTTGTGTGCGGTCTCTTCGGACTTTGTATCCTTAGAGCTCGCCGCCACGACCTCTTAGTACGCGCGAGCCGTTCTTGCGTCGGGAGGGGAGTGAGGTTAGAGTATACCTGAGCATTTTTAGCGCGGCCCGTGTCAGGCCCGCCCACGAACCTTACTGGACGGGCGTGGGCAGAGATCTTGAAGCCCGCGAAATTTTTTTTGGCCCGAGCCCGGCCCGAAATGTTGTTTTTAGTTATTTTAGACTATAAAATGCGCGGGCGGCCCACCCAAGCCTGGGCCCGGCCCGAAAACTGAGGCCTGACACGTCCCATGGGACGGTCATGGGCAGGATTTTCACAGCCCGAAAAACCCGGGTTTTCTCGACCCGGCCCGAACCCGACCCGACCCGTGGAATGCTCAGGTCTAGGTTAGAGTGAGGAGAGGAGGGGACTGAGGTTAGAGCGGCCGAGTGTGTTTGTAAAAATGACACCAACCTTGAATTTCCGCTTCTTCGTGTAGAAATAAATTTTAGTTGAAGGGCTTAGGTGCAAAATATGTGAACGTGGTTTCTACGCGGTCTGGACGTGCTGGTCCTATTCGTGATTTGTATCAAACCGAAGGGTTGTTTTGCAAAATGTCAGGCGTGCTGTGGCATGTGGAAGCCTCGCCCAGAGCGACGTGTCGAGCAGCGGAGAGGCCACCGAGGCTCGAATCGCTCTCATGTGAGGAAAAGGGAGGGGTCTTTCATTTCCCTGATTTGTAAAATTGATGGGTCCAAATGCAGATATTCAGATCGCGATCAATAATCATGATCCAAATCAGGGGGTATGTGCAAAAATGAGGGGCTAAATTGAAAATAACCGTACCACGAACCGGGCGCGGGGCTGCTCCTGCGAAACGATCTGGGCGGCGGACATGGCATCCTCGCCGGCCACCACCGACCTCACAGCCGTGCATCTTGTGCTCCTGCCCATCGGTCTCGTACCACTATCTCCAGCCCGCCACGCTTCCCTGGCCCACAGGTGTGCCCTCCGCGGCAGCGCCGGCGCCGTCAATCAGGAGATGGCGCGGTGGCCTGAAGTCATCGGTGTAGGATCCGTGGTACATGTAGTTCCCTGTGTCCTGAGACACAGAGAAGGCCTCGTGCTGCAACTGTGTCATGTCCCAGACGTTGAAGGAGTAGCGACTACGTAGTTTGGGTTTTACACTTCTATTTGTTATGGTGTAAGCGTTGTAAGTGTATGACGTGTGGACCCGGATGGTCAGGACAACCAGGGTTATAGCCTGGCTTCGGGTATCCTCGAACACTATTTCGGAAATGAAAAACAGAGGCTGCTCTGCTGGGGTTCAGGTTCCTCGCCCACCCCATGAATCGAACCTCCTGTGCGTGCTCACGTCATTGATTATGTCAGCGGCCAAGGGTGTGTGTCAAGTGGTATCATATTCAGTGTATCCTCGGCGTGCGTGGGTGAACAATCCAGAATTCCATCGATCGATCTCGCACAACGTTGGTCAGGTGGGATCGGGTTGGTGTGCCGCGCAGAACTGGCCGCTAACTTTGATTTCCCTATAATTCCAAGGCACGCGGATTGATTTGCAGGGATTTTGTCCACACCACGTTCGATTTGGTCTACCAATTTTGCGACAGATTCGAGAGGGTGAGGGTTGCCCAGTGTTGTCTGGGTAAAATTCTGTAAACCTAAACGAATTTGATCGCAGAGGCGAAGGAGGGGGATTGGCATCGACTCGGGTTTTGCAGTGTGTCTGCGTGTAAAATTCCTTGGTCGTCACTGATCCCAGGCGGCGGTAGAATTGGGGAAGAGCTCGGGACGCGGTGCCGAAAATCTCCGGTGCTGGTTCGAGGTACGTGTTGATCTGCTGGATTCCCTCGGCTTTGAGCGACTGCGCATTCCTCTTGAGGAAGCATCAAATCGCAAACAGTCTACTCAGCTTCGGGTGTAGTCATCACGACGCCTCCTAAGTCCTCAATGCAGACTCAATTCGTGCTAGGCAAGATGCAGGAACGAGATGAAGCGGACAAGGAAAGGTGGGAGCAGGTAACAGATAGCCTGGAACTGTTGTTTGCCAAGGTGGGGCAAAATTGATATCAATCAGTAGAAATTGGATACTAGGTTTGATATGACATCTACAATGTTGGAGCAGATGTTGAAAGATCAGCAATTATGGTCCAAACATATTGATTCCACAGGGTAGGCTGTAGCCAAGCTAACTTTGCAGTAGATGGGTGATACTCATGATCCACTGAGCCCTACCTCTTCTGAGAATTCTGTTGAGAACCCATTCTATCATTTTAAACCCAAGGGGGGCAGTGTGAAGTAGGGTCCTAAATTGGGGATGCCACCGAAATGGAGGGGAAAAGAAGATAGGACCAATACGAAAGTGATACTGCCTAAAATGTCCTTTCCACAGTTCTCTGGGAAAAAACCCTCTATCTGGATTGATAAAGTGTCAGGACTACTTTAAGATATTTGATATCCCAAAAGGGATGTGGGCAACTTATGCTTCCATGAATATGGATGATAATGCAGCAAAGTGGCTTCAGATGTATAAGAAGTATGGGTTAGGAGAATGGGAGATATTCTATCAAGCTGTAGAAGATAAGTTTGGCACCAATGATTATAGAGAAGCCCTTACTCAGATACTAGAATTACAACAAGCAGATTCTCTAGAAGCTTATATCATACAGTTTGGGGACTTGCAATATCAAGTTACCATGCACAATTCTGAGTTTGGAGATTTATTTTTCATAACTCAGTTTATCAGAGGTCTCAAGCTGGAGATTTCTAGTGTTGTGCAGTCTCAGGTTCCTGAATCCACGGAAAGAGCCATACTGTTAGCTAGAATTCAACAAGTCCTAGACAGGAGAAAGTCTAAGTGGTAGAGAGTTGCCAGTACATCTAGAGCTCTTCAGCAAAGGAGAAGGAAAATCAAATACTATGCCTACCAATCTGTGGAAAGAAAGGCAGACAAGGGATTATAGAAGGGCCAATGGGCTATATTACTTTTGTGTTGAACCCTTTGATGCAAATCATAGGGCTGTGTGTACAAAGGGGCCTCCACAGCCAGCACAAGGCAATGCCTTAATAGTGAATGATTTGGATGTTGTCCTCGCAGAAGAAGTGTTGAACCAATTAGCTATTGAAGACACTTTGACAGCAGATTTCTGTCAGCTGTTTCTCAATGCCTTATCTGGAACTGAAGTGGGTGAGGTCATGAAGATTAGAGCACTAGTGCAGAACAAAGTCATGCTAATTCTCATTGACAGTGACAGTTCCCATAGTTTTTTCAGTGAGCATTTTGTGAAAACAATGGGGATTCAAACTTTGCCAACAACACCAAGACAAGTGAAGCTAGCAAATGGTCAAATCATGATTACTGACCAATGGGTTCCTGAACGGGAATGGCGGGCTGATGGTCATACATTGAAACATGACATGAAGGTGTTACCTATGAGTTCTTATGATGCTATATTGGGCTATGATTGGCTCAAAACTCATAGTCCTATGGATTTTCATTGGGAGGATAGAACCATGACATTTGAGGAAGGACAGAAAATTATCTTAGAAGGAGTGAAGCCCAAGACCCCACAGTTGCAAGAGATAAGCAGTGAGCAATTGATCAAATGGACCGAGGGAAATGACATATGGGCAGTGGCAGTAGTAGAGGAGGTTCAATTGGAACCAGGAGAACAACCTGTTGTGGAGGAAGTGAACAAGTTGCTAGAGGAGTTCCAGGATATGTTTGCACAACCCACAACTTTACCACCATCCAGGTTCTATGACCACCAGATACCCCTACTGCCAAATTCAGTCCCTGTAAATTCAAGGCCATATAAATATATCCCAACACAAGGATGAAATTGAGAAACAAGCCAAGGAGTTGTTAGCAACAGGACTAATTTCCCATAGCACTAGTCGTTTTGCTAGTCCAGTACTATTAGTCCTTAAGAAAGATGGTAGTTGGCGCTTCTGTGTCGATTATAGGAAGCTCAATGCTACCACTGTCAAAAATAGTTTTCCCATGCCCTTAATTGATGAAATCTTGGATGAATTAGCAGGAACCAAATATTTTTCCAAATTGGATATGAGGTCAGGATATCATCAAGTCCAAATGAAAGAGAAGGATGAGTTTAAAACTGCCTTCAAGACCCATCAAGGACACTATCAGTGTAAGGTAATGCCCTTTAGATTGACTAATGCCCCGACTACTTTCCAATGCATTATGAATGAGGTGTTAGCACCTTACTTGTGTAAATTTGTGATGGTATTCCTAGATGATATTCTAGTTTACAGCCCCAACCTTCAAGCACACTTAAGACACTTAAGACTAGTTCTTCTGAAACTAAGATAGCACCAACTGTATATGAAAGCTAGCAAATGCTCCTTTGCACAAACAAAGTTGGAGTATCTGGGTCATATTATATCAGATCAAGGAGTGGCAGCAAATCTTGGAAAACTGCTGATATGATAAAGTGGCCCATACCAACCAATACTACTGGGCTCAGGGGATTCTTGGGGTTGACTGGATACTACAAAAAGTTTGATAAACCTTATGGCCTCATTGCTAAGCCATTAACTCAACTGTTGAGAAAGAATCATTTTATGTGGAATGAGGAAGCCCAACATGCTTTTGAAGTCCTAAAGAAGGCAATGACTACAACTCTAGTACTAGCTTTACCAGATTTTACACAACCATTTATTGTTGAGACTGATGCTTGTGATCAAGGTATAGGAGCAGTACTGTTACAACATGATCAACCTGTGGCCTTTTTAAGCAAAGCATTGACAGGCCAACATAAACATTTGTATGAAAAGGAGTTTCTTGCGTTAATCATGGCAGTGGAGAAGTGGAGGCAATATCTTCAACACCAAGAGTTCATCATAAGAACTGATCAGAAGAGTTTGGCCTATCTTACAAAACAAAATTTGCATTCAGACATGCGAAAGAAGGCTATGTCAAGAATGATGGGTCTCCAATTCAAGGTGGTGTACAGGAAAGGGAAGGAGAATGTGCCAACAAATGCCTTGTCAAGGATGGCTCATCTCATGTCCTTACAAGCTATTTCTGCTGCACAACCAGACTGGATACAGGAGGTCTTAAATGCATATGTAACTGATAACCAAGCCCAGAAACTTTTAGCCCAACTGGTTGTCCATAGTGTTAACACAAAAAATTGGTACAGAAAAGAGACTGACCTATGGGCCGAGTTTGGTAAGGAAACACCATTCGGCAGGAGATTTTCTTCAAAGCATTCGGTAAAGATGCTTGTGGTCGGGAGCGTGCCATCATTCGGCAGAAGGGCTGTTTTGTGCTTGGAAGAGGAAGCATTTGGGAATATGTGATGACGTGGCCTGAATGTAAAGAAGGGACGAATTGATGATGGGTGCAAGACGGACATTGGCGCCGGGGCATTAATTTAGGCAATAAATGTTGTACTCGTGGTCGACTAGGAGTCGTGTTAGGACAAGGGTATAAATATAAACCCTTAGTGTTTGTAATAGGGATCGAACAATTTCACAACAAACCGGCCCCGTGCCAACCTTTTGAGTCCTTTAGTCGAGTCGTCGAGTTCTTCGAGAGGAGCCATCGATCCGTCGACCTCCGTAAGTACCGGCAACCTTGTATCATGTCTAGTATCATGCGGTGGATTTAGACCGTGATGCAAGTAGTCTTGTTACCATGCTTAGTATCATGCGGTGGATTTAAGCTTGGTTCAAGAGGGCTTTCTTGTTAGATCATGAGCCATGCGGTAGGCTAAGATCTAGCTTGGAGCTAGTTATCGGCTCTATTAGATTTGGCAAGATCTAATAGATTCATTAAGTTACCATCTGTTGCTTTGAATTTGGCTTTTATGTTTTATTCATGTAACACTCTTATTGCCCAATTTAGGTTGATTAGATTCAGCTCTATCTTGTTTACGATCCATATGATGTATGTTCAAATCCTTAACTCGATGTGGCGCATGGATCACGTGCTCTTTAATAGCCGAATTCGAATCAATCTAAATTTCCACGTGTTGTGGGTTCAAGCGTGTTGATCTAGCATAGTTTGTTCCTTCTCCACGGAACCCGAATCGGCTGTACAGCTGTATTCGGCAACTTTGCCACGAGCGAAACATGTTCATAAGCTTGTTTTAAATAATGTATGCTTTTAGCCTTCCATGTTTAGATTGTATCATGCGGTGGATTGATCTATTCTTGGTTGGTGCGTGGTTTCAAACAAGTCATATCATGCGGTGGATTAACTTGTCTGGTGTCACGCTCGACGGGTTTGAAAGTACCTAGACATGCGGTAGACTAGTGTTTTTGGCCTATGCATGCATGTTTACTGCAAATTTATAAACATGCTTCGCCTTTATTTATTTCATTGTGATTTATCCTTGATAATCGGTCATGATCACGTGCTGCAATGTTTTTTAGATAAAGACCAATCTTTTATCATGCTTACATCATTGCATTCGGCTATATCCTGTTTACATGTTTTAAAGTTCCCGAATGATGCTTAGATTGCCGACAGATAGCTTGTTGTAGCTATATGTCGTTTTGATTGGCTTTGTAGACATAAATACGGAACTATCTAGTACCACCCGGCAAGTTTCAGGTTTTATCTAACTGTTTTTCATCCTTTGTCAGTTTCACGGAAAATCTACCGGCATGCTTCGGATTCCGCAACGTGTGTTAAGCCAACTTGTTCGGCTTGCTGTGTGCTTGGCGTGAGGTGCTGATTTTACGTCAACACACTTTTTGGCATGCCTGGTGGGACAATCTGGTTGATCAAGATGCCTGATATTCAAGATGTTATGGATGTCACCTTAGAGGAGCTATCTACAGAACAATAATTGCAACTGAAGGAAGCTATTGATCAATTTCAGCAGAAGTGTCTAATGTCGTTTTCCAAAAATAGGAGTGGTGTACCATTCCTCAAGTCAGACATGCCAAGGGTTCTAATGCCAGGAGAACTTGATACAACAGCTGCTGCAGAGAAACAAGAAGTCTTTGGCATGGTACAGAAAACGTTGGAAGACATAATGGTTAGGCACAATACTGAATTTTTAAATAGCTTCTGACAGATGATGACTGGTATCTTTGGCCCAAGTGTGGACAAACTTTTTGAAGGAGAATCAAGTGCTGCTGACACTGGCCAACCAGTTCATCAAGATGCAGGCATTCAACCGCCTCCACAGAGCATGAGTGGTCAGCCAACTCAACACGTGGATAGCCAACCAATTCGGCCAAATCCTCGTCAAGCAATACCTAATCCACGCACATATGGAGAGATGGCGTTTGGCACTCCTGGAGTTCAACCTGATTCTACTTACAGGATAGCCCCAGCAATAACAGGTTGCAGAAGAACATGTATGGCACCGGGTATTCGGAGTTCATGGATTACAGTACTGTTGATGCTCTCCCGAATCCTGGATACGGTGGTGCTACAGGGATGCCTGTTGGAGGATCAGGGAATCAAGACGTCAATATTGATCTCCTGATGCAAAGAATGACCGATGTGGTTCAAAATCAATTCGGTCTGAAACCTAAAAACCAAGGGCACGTGTATACACCTCCTTTCCCAGAATGGTATAACAGGGTGGCCTTACCAAACAGGGTGAAAGTTCCTGCAGATCTCACGAAGTTTTCAGTGCAAGATGATACAAGTACTGTGGAACACATAGCCCGATTCTTGATGCAGCTTGGGGAAGCTTCTGCTGATGAGGCATTCAGGATCAGATATTTCCCTTTGTCATTGACAGGCCCAGCCTTTACATGGTTCACTTCTCTGCCTGCTCACTCGATCTGCTCATGAAAGGATGTGGAGCAGAAGTTTCATGCTCATTATTTCATTGGAAGTAATGAGAAAAAAGCTAATTGATTTAACTACCCTGAGGCAGAGGAATAATGAAACTCCAATGGAGTTCCTCAGGAGGTTCAGAGAGACAAAAAGCATGTGCTTCTCATTGAACATACTAGATGATCAATTGGCTGGTATGGCTGTAGCAGGGATGTTACCAGCTATTCAGGAAAAGCTATTCGGCATGGAGTTCGATAATCTTGGCCAGCTGTCGCACAGACTATCATTGATGAGCAACCAAGCTTATGGCTTCAAGAAAGACTCCAGATTCGTCAAACACAGTGATGTAGCCGACATCTATAATCAATTCCTTGAAAGGGCAGATCAGGGAGAGGAATATGATGATGAAGAGGAAATAGCTGCAGCTGAAATAGTGTGGGGCAAAGAGCCGTTAACAGTAAATCAGAGGTGGATCAAACAAGCTAAAGGCACCTATGATTTTGATGTCACCAAAGCATATAAGCTCTTTGAGTTCCTTGTGAAGGAAGGCCGAATCAAGTTGCCAGATGGGCATTCTATGCTTCGGCCTGATAGAGTGAAACAAAAGAGATACTGTGGATTTCATGACAGGAATTCTCACTCCATCAATGAATGCAGGGTCTTCAGGATGAGAATTCAGAAAGCTATCCAAGAAGGTCATCTAAAATTTGACAATAAGATGAAATTAGATGGCAATCCTTTTCCTCAGAACATGATTGGGTTCTCAGTCAACATGGTGTCTGATGAAGAGAAAGGAAAAGTGAAGGTTTTGACTTCAGCAAAGGCGAAGCAGGATGGCTCAGTTGACCTTGCTCGAAAGTAACATTTGAACAGGTCCACAAGGAAGAGCCTCGCGTCCTGAAAAGTCAAATTGAAGTGGGTGAATCTTATAAACCTAGGGTAATTTCGCGTATTCTTCTCAACAAATGGCAGCGTCGGCAAGAAAAGGAGCGCTACCAGAAACAAAGGTACGAGGAGGAGAAGCGAAGATAAGAAGAAGAAGTGCACAAGAAAGAACGAGAAGAATATGCGCGAGAACAAGAGCGCGTGCATTGGGGATGTGCTTTCTTCAGACACTGCTGGAACGAAGGTTTAAAGCTCCCCACGCTGAACAATTGTCCCGAATGCAGTGACAAATATTCTGAGTACAGGCAGAATACTGTCAATCACCGACCCATCCATGAAAGAATTGGAAGGATGCATCCTAGTGACGGTCGGTGCATAAAAATAAATGAAATTAATGATCAACCAAGGAAAAGATATGCTGATCATAGATGAGTTGATCATGAAGAAGAAGTGAGTACGTCTGGCAGAAAGGACAGTGGTGCCCACCTGGTTTGAGGAGAAGCCAAAAGAGAAGGGTTCGACGCTTGAGGAATCAGGAGCTGAAGCAGGCAGGAATTAAGAGGAAACAGGTGTGGCGTCCAAAATACAAGTCTGATGGATCTGGTCGTTTGGCTCCTACGTGCATGGTATGCTTCTTGCCGAATGAATTCATGGCTCCAGCTAATCAGATTGTGCAGGAGGAGGCGTCGCCAGACATTGATGAGGCTGAACAATTTGGGCTGATGGCACAACTAGTGTTGGACAAGCAAGCTACTTTTGACAAGCCGGCCAAAAATCGGCACATGAGACCCCTGTACTTGAGAGGATACGTCAATGGGAAGCCATTGACCAAGATGTTTGTCGATGGTGGAGCTGCTGTCAATGTGATGTCGTACACTACATTCAGGAAGCTTGGCATGGGCCTTGGAGACTTGACGCCAACAAGCATAGTTCTGAATGATTTTGCTGGAAATCCTTCACACACCAAAGGCTGTGTGCATGTGGATTTGATGATTGGATCTAAAACTCTGCTTACAACCTTTTTTGTCATTGAAGGCAAAGGGGCATATAGCTTGTTGTATGGAAGAGATTGGATCCATGCAAATTGCTGCATCCCATCTACCATGCATCAACAGCTTGTTCAATGGGTGGATGATGATGCAGAGGTCATCCACGCAGATGATTCAGTAAGCGTGTCTAACGTGGAACCAGTCTTCTGGGAATATCAAGGTATAGATTGCTTCTCAGGCAAGGACTGGGGTGAAGGTCCTGTTGAACCCGTCAGCAGTGATCAACAGCCGATTCAAGCAGTCGTCTCTTATAGCAATTTCTAATGGAGAATCCAATTGATGGAACTGATGGAAAGTTAGGACATGGATTTATGTCGGCTGACAAACTGGAAGAAATAGACATTGGAGATGGTGACAAGCCAAGGCCGACATTTATCAGTGCTAACTTGGATTCAAGTTTCAGAGAGGAGTTGATCAAGCTACTGAAATAATACAAAGATTGCTTCGCTTGGGATTATTCAGAGATGCCTGGTTTGGATCGTTCCATTGTTGAGCATCAGTTGCCAATCAAGCCTGGTTTTAGACCTTACAAGCAACCTCCCCGAAAAATCTACAAGGATGAAGTATTGGCCGACGTGAAAAAGGAAGTTGAGAGATTAATAGAAGCAAATTTCATTCGGCCATGCAGATATGCAGAGTGGATCCCTAATATTGTTCATGTCTACAAGAAAAACGGGAAGATGAGGGTTTGTATAGACTTTAGAGATCTAAACAGAGCTACACCCATGGATGGATATCCAATGCCTGTTGCTGACTTGTTGGTTGATGCCGCTGCTGGACATAAAGTTATTAGCTTCATGGATGGCAATGCAGGGTACAATCAAATTTTTATGGCAATAGAAGATATATCAAAAACAGCCTTCAGATGTCCTGGACATATAGGTTTGATTGAATGGATTGTCATGACATTTGGGTTGAAAAATGCTGGTGCAACTTATCAGAGAGCCATGAATTATATTTTTCATGAGTTGATCGGCAAAATTGTGGAGATATACATTGATGATGTCGTGATCAAGTCTTTGGATCATGAGTCTCATTTGGATGATGTGAGGAAAACTCTAGAGTGCACCCGAAAACATGGGCTTAAGATGAACCCAAATAAGTGTGCCTTTGGAGTTTCAGTTGGAGAGTTCCTGGGATTTTTGGTACATGAAGGGGGAATAGAAGTTGGCAAAAAGAGCATGAAAGCTATTGATGAAGTTGTTCCTCCAACCAATCTTAAGGAATTGCAGTCACTGCTTGGCAAAATCAACTTTGTGAGAAGATTTATTTCAAATTTGTCACAAAAGGTGTTGCCTTTCTCTCCACTGTTGAGGATCAAGAAGGATCAGAAGTTTGTATGGGGTGACGAACAACAAAAGGCTTTCAATGAGATCAAGGAATACATGAAGGAACCACCAGTATTGGTGCCTCCGCAATTGAACAAGCCTTTTAAGTTGTACGTGGCGGCCGATACCCAAACCATTGGATCGGCCCTCATACAAGAGTTTGAGGGAAAGGAAAGAGTAGTTGCATAACTTAGCCGAAAATTGCTTGATCTCGAAACAAGATATTCGGCTGCAGAGAAGCTTTGCTTGTGTGTTTATTACTCGTGTACAAAGTTTCGGCACTATTTGTTGAATGCCGAATGCATTGTATATTCAAAATTTGATGTAACTAAGCACACGTTGTCTATGCCAATTTTGAATGGAAGGATTGGCAAGTGGATTTTAGCTTTGTCTGAGTTTGAATTAAGATTTGAATCGGCAAAAGCTGTTAAAGGACAGATTATTGTTGATTTCATTAATGGACATCGTGACCCTTCAATTAATTTACTTGAGATTACTCCTTGGGCTTTGTTCTTTGATGGATCTTCATGTGGCAAAGGTGGTGGAGTAGGAATTTTGTTAATTTCACCCAAGGGAGAGATGTTTGAATTTGCTATTCCTATTCAACCTACTGTCACAAATAATCAGGCTGAGTTTGAAGCATTACTCAGAGGGCTTCAGTACTTAAAAGAGGCAAAGGCTATTTCAGTTGAGATTTTTGGAGATTCAGAGCTAGTTATAAAACAATTGAATGGCCAATATAAATGCAGAAATGATATCCTGAGGAATTACTATGAGGAGTGCAAGGAAATCTTGAAAAGTTTTCAATTAGTGATTCTATAACATATTCCTAGAGAAAACAATGAAGAGGCAAACAAGTTAGCTCAAAGTGCTTCGGGTAATAGAGAAAATCAGGAAGTGTTTGCCAACGATGTATATACTTTTGGGAGTAATCTAGCAGAAGATGATTGGAGAAAAGAAATTGCTGATTATTTGGAGAATTCATCCCGAAAGGTTTCTAGGAAACTCAGGTATAAAGCTATAAAGTTTGTTCTTCTTGATGGACGTTTGTATTACAAATCATTGGATGGGGTGTTGCTACAATGCCTGGGTCAAGAAGAAGCAAAAAAGATGATGAGTGAAGTGCATGATGGGCTGTGCGGAGCGCATCAGTTTGCTTACCGAATGAAGTGGGTCATAAGGCAAACTAGATGTTATTAGTCGACGATGCTGGAAGATTGCTTTGAGTATTACAAAGGGTGTCAAGATTGTCAAAAGTTTGGAAATGTTTAGAGACTTCCAGCATTAGCTTTGAATCCTATTATCAAGCCATGGCCATTCAGAGGATGGGGCATAGATTTGATTGGCCAAATAAATCCTCCATCTAGCAAGGGGCATAAGTTTGTGCTTTTGGCAACAGATTATTTCACTAAATGGGTTGAGGCAATTCCATTGAAGAAAGTAACATCAGAAAATATGGTTGAGTTTGTCAAAGAGCATATCATTTACAGATTTGGGATTCCTCAAACAATTACAACCGATCAAGGGACTCGTTTACATCTTTAGAGTTCAGAGAATTTGCTGAAAGTATGGGGATCAAATTGTTAAATTCTTCTCCTTATTATGCCCAAGCTAATGGTCAGTCAGAGGCTTCTAACAAGATTATGATCAAGATTATACAAAAGAAGATTGATCAGAAGCCAAAAAGGTGGCATTCGGTACTCAATGAAGCCTTGTGGGCTTACTGAATGGCTCCTCATGGAGCTACACAAACATCTCCTTATGAGTTGGTTTATGGGCATCATGCTGTTTTGCCATGGGAGATGCAATCAGACTCAAGGAGAGTAGTTTTGCAAAAGGATTTAAGTTCCAAGGATTATAATGACTTAATGATGAACGAATTAGAAGATTTGCATATGATTCGTCTTAGGGTCTTGGAAAATATTGAGAAAAACAAGATGCGAGTTGCTAAGTATTATAACAAGAAAGTAAAAGTCAAGCAATTTGCAGAAGGAGATTTGGTTTGGAAAGCGTTATTGCCGATTGGAACTAAGTACAGTACGTTCGGCAAATGGTCCCCGAATTGGGAAGGTCCTTTTCGGGTGGTCAGGTGTACGCCTGGGAATGCGTATATCTTGAAAACTTTACTAGGAGAAGAGTTCACTGCTGCTATAAACGGGAGATACTTGAAGAAATATTATCCTAGTATTGAAGTTGATCGTTGATTGCCATTACAAACATCAAAAACATGGAAATATCCGGCATTCGGGAAAGAGGCCGCCTTCAGAACAAAAAGTCCTGACAGGAGGAAATGGTCAATACTAAAGTGTATTGTCCTTAGCACGAAAGTATTCTACATTACAGGTGTTCTTGCAGGCAACACAGCTGCCTAAGATTACAAGAGAAGGCCTGCAAAGAGCAGGATGCCTGGAGGAAGAAGCAAAAGTATGCTTCATTTCATTGGTTCCATGCTTTTCCTCTTCAGTTCTTCCCTCTTCAGCCGCTCCAGGACCACCGTGACCGCAACGTAGAAGCTTCGGGGGTTGCCGTGTTCTGCAGCTTCCATCAAGCTGTCCTAGGAGGCCTTCAGATTGTTGTACCTGTCAGACACATCTGGAGAAGGGGAACAGGTTCTCATTGAACATGGGATCTGAACTTGAGCATGAGAATCAGATAAGGATGAAGATCTTACCCCCTACCAACGCCTCCAAGCTCATGCGGTGTTCGCGTTCGGCACTGCAGCGAGCGGTGATGTCCCGCAGGTCATCTTCTAGATGCTGGATGCGACAGCGCAGTTGGTGGTTGGTCCTCTGTTCCGGTGTGGCGTCTTCTTCTTCAGCAGAGGAGTCCGAAAGGATGTACTCAGGAACTTCTTCAGTACCAAAGATTTCCTCTAGTAGCAAGTCGAGACTGAAATCAAAGGAAGGTGAATCATGAGATTGCAATCAAGAACAAGAGAAAGGGTTGAGAAGAAAAGATTACTCTTGAATGGTCCGCTTCTAGGAACAAGAGGAGGACGGGAGGACGTGAAATGATGGAAGTGTATGCGAATGGATTTGCAGAGCACCAGGGGGCTATTTTATTAGCCATGAGAGCGCATCGGGAGTGATGACTGGCTGGCGTGCATTAATGGGAATACCAAACGAAGGGGGTTTCTCCCTGAATGCGAAGGGTTTTTTCATTGAACAGTGTTCATGGCTCCCGAATAAGGATTTTCTGCGGATTCTGCGTTAAGAAACAGGAGTTTGTGCGTATTCGGCTAAGGTGAAAGTTCCTGAATGCGTTCAAGATAGTGAAGATTCGTATGCACAAATCAAAAAGATCATCACAGGGCAAATGCAAAAGATAAAATTTCACGTTTATTGCCGAAATTCCAATATCCCTAGTACAAACTAGTCAAACAGCTTGTTCAGCATAGACTGGGGGTGAATGGAATCGGCAATGGCATCGTCGTGGCCGTCGAGGCGCTCCAGAGTGACCTCGATGTCGTTGACGTCCTCCGGCATGCCACCGTAGAAGCTGCGCGGTCGCGTGGAGTAGTCAATGCCGGTGTGTGTCGCCATGGCAGCTAGGCCCAGGGTGGTGCCCAGGTGGACGCCGTGAAGGGCCACTTCATCGACGCGGTTTTCCACCGCGCCAAGGCGAGCTAACGGTGTGTCTCCGGGAGCGTTCACCTTGTCCGCCAGCTTCTCAACTAGCGCCTTCAGCCGATTGAGCTCGGTGTCGCGATCTGCAGAAATCACAAGGCAATGGTGGTTAGTTCAAGACTAAGTTGGGGTTAAGCAGGTCACAGGATTCACCGTCGATGGCCTCCAGCAGTTGTTTGCGCTGGTGCTCCCACTCGAGCTCGGCGATCCCGACCTCTTTGGAGATGATCTCCAACTCGTGCCGGGTTTCATCGCGTTCCGCCTTAAACCTGCGGGCGTCGCGATCATTGTAGCGCGAGCTGGAAGAGTGGGAGCGGCCAGACGATCCTGAAGAATCGCCCAGCATGGCCGGGGTCGTGGCTGGTGCAGAGGCAGGATTCCACCGGATGAGCCTGAAAACACAAAGAGAATCGTCAGAAACGAAAAGGGATCTAAAGAGAGCTGTGAAGAAACCAACGATCACCACCTCCGGCGAGCGCCGACGCGGCTCCCTTTGGCCTCGTCGCTGGCCCGGCGCCTGTTGCTGCTACCTGCCATGGAAGCTTTTGGGAGTGCTAGTACTGGAGAAGAAAAGCTTAGATTGGCAAAGGCTTGGAGAGCAGAGGACTTGGTGAAAGGCTAGGGGCACCCAAAGTTCTTATTTATGGAGTTGGCGAAGAGATCGTGGCCGGAGATCGTGGTGCATATCCCAAGAAATTTGGGAAGTGGAGAGACTCCCTCAACCGAACCGTCGTCGGGTCATTTGGGATTCAAGCTGAGTCACATTCGGTTTGACTGGTTGAAATCCGGTTGTGTTGCGGTCGGGTTGTTTTTTGGGTCTGACACTGTTTTGTCAGAGTTGCCGAATGGATCGTCCAGAAATTGCTCGTCAAAATAAGGCAAAGCAGATATGGAAAATAAAGACTGATGAGGAGCAAAATTATAGGGATGATAAAGCGTTCGGCTACAAACTGTTTGTTACAATCATACACCCAAGTATTTTGAGATTGCATTGGAGGCATCTGATATCATCTTATTGATATTCTCTAGCAATCTTTGGTCAGCTTCTTGGGTCTTAGGCAAAGTCGAGAGCTTTGTCTTGAGCTGCTTTCCTGCAGTCATGGTTGCTGTGGCTTCTTTTCGTATCTTCTCCATTGATTCAGGAAGTTCAGCCATCTTCTTTTCATCAGCCTCAATCTCAACTGTCAGGGTTCTCAGTTTAGCTTCCAGTTCAGCTTTTCTGGCTTTCTTCAGCTCAAGTTCAGACTGCAATTTGGTTAGCATTTTCTTATGATTTTGCATTTGGATATGCAAATCTTTCGTGGATTTCTTGTTTGCAACTTGCTGTTGTTCCAGGGCTGGATGAGAAGATAAGTTCTTCAAGGCTTGCTTTACTTCTACAAAGTGATCATCCAGCTTGGAAACAGGTTTTAAGGAAGCCTTGATGTCGGCTGGGAGGTCTTGATCAATGAGTGAAAGTGCTTCTCTTAGAAGATCGGCATCCTTGACTTGATCTTGAACATCCCTTTGCAGCAGGGAAAGGATTTCCTTCAACCTTGCTTGATTTTCCTCTGATAAAGCCTGACTGGAAGATGCTTCATCCCCTTTTTCGGCAATCAAGTCATCCACAACAAAGGAGTAAATTGGTGATGATACAGTTTCCTCCTGAAAAAGGTTTTCTTGCCGAATTTTAGTGGTGATTTATTGAATATAATAAAATAGAAAGGTGGGTGTTCATGCTTACATTGTTCCTGGCTTCCTGAGTTGGGGAAGGAAGTTTTTCAGGCTCAAGGAGGGGTTCTTGGATGTCCAGTTGAGGAGAAGCTTGAGGAATCCTTGGTAAAGCTGAAGCTTCTAGTTGAGGAGAAGCTGGATGAATCCTTGGTAAGGCTAAGGCTTCTGGCTGAGGAGAAGTTGGATGCATCCTTGGTGAGGCTGAAGCTTCTGGTTGAGGAGAGGATGTCTGGATCTTTGGTGAGGATGGATTTGAAACGTGCTGAGGAGAAGAACTCCCCACAATTTGGCTCACCAAGGTTTCCTCTGCAACTAATAAGTAGAGGATAAGTGCCAATGAAGAGAAAAAATAGTTAGAAAAACAAGATGGTGAAAATTTTATCAGTAGATGAAGCATTGGTAGATTCTGTAATGACCAATGGTTGCTGAGCTCTAGTCTGAAATTACACAAGATAAAAGATGATCAGGATGAAGAATGGCTTTATGTTCAGGAAGGGGAGGATTCTAACCTGAATAAGAAGTTTTTTGGATGTTCTTTTCTTCTTAGCAGCTGAAGGAGCAATTAGAGGTGGAGCTTTCCTTTTGTCAGAGGCTGAACTGGTGAGAGTTGGATCTAATGTGGCATATCTGGACATCAGTTGAGCCAGAGAGGGAGATTGATATCCCAGAGCAGAGATTGGGCCTTCAATGTTATAGGAGATTGTCCTGGCAAGAGGGGAAGGTGCTATATCCTGTAGAAAAAGAAAGAATCCTGATCAGTAAAGAAGGACATGATTGAAAACGAGGGAAATAAGTATATTACCTCTGAAGTTGGATGAAAGTCAGGCATTAGTTGAAGACAAAGAGGATGTACTGGGACATTGAAGATGTGATCATGAAGTTCTTTCCACCTAGAAGTAAAAGAGGGATGAGCTATTGTTATTGGCACAAAAGGCCGGGTGCATAGACAGTTGTGCTGCACTTGTACTCGAAGACCCTCTTTGCTTGTATGGATTCCTTGATATCCTCTCTGGGCTTGAGGAATTCATGAAGAAATAGCCTTGGGGGCACTTAGCCACATCCTAGTTGTCTGGCCATCATGTTTGGCTGGTAGTACTCAAAGGTACTCTGAATTTTCCTTCCTCCACAAAATTCTGCTGGCAGGATACATGGATGGATGAAGACATTGAAAATTGCTATAGATCGTACATCATTACATACAGCTTCAAAACTAAACTCACAAGGAAGGGTCAAGCTGTCATTGTCCAGAAATGGAAGCCAAAGAGGATTGGCAAAACCTCTGAAGAAAGCTCAAAACGCTGGCCAATGCTTTGATTGATGGACACAGTGGAGGCAGCTTCTCCATAAGTTTGGCAACCTTTGGTGCTTTGGGTTTCGCCCTCCTTGTAATTGGTTGAAGGGAAGTGCCGATTGTTGAGGTCGACAACAACAATCTGGTGCATATATAGTTGGAGCCACATCTGAACAAACCACCAAGGGCCATTTACACAAGAAATCTTTTGGCTGGTGTGCATCAGATAAGTGTTCTGATGGAGCATGTGGTAAACACTTCCTAGGAGGTACTTCCCGAGGGGAATAGGGGTACCAGTAGCCAAGTCCTCAGCCATTACAATGTGGTTCAGGGTTGGCTCATTGGCTTTGCCGCAAAAGATGAATCTGCATAGCCACATGTTCAGAAAAGCTTTGTATTCAACATCAGACAAAGGGTCGTCAGACATATAGTTTTGGATATATTTCTTATATCCAACCCCTGTTCTCACTCCTGTTTGCCTGGAGGAACCCCTGTACTTGTGTGGGTATACGGTTCCTGTGACTTCAAGACCGGTTATCATGTATACATCGGCCAAAGTGGGGGACATTGGCCCGTGGCCAAAAAGAAAGGCATTAGCGCCATTCGACCAAAAATGGCAGGCTGCAATCAGAAGGTCTTCATTTTTGGGTGTTTCAGACAGAGATAATTCCAAACAATGAGCAATGTGAAGGCTGTCCCAATTGCTTGTCTTGACGTTGTCATCATCAAGCATTCTCTTGTACCAGTTTCTCCAGCCTGCAAATGGGGGAAGGGGCCAGTTCTTGAAAGCATCTTGCCATTCATGGGGCCTCGATAGTGCTACCTTGAATGGGATCCTCTGGGATTCGGCTGCGATGAACTCAGAAGGATCGGAGATTCCTACGGGCCCGAGGAAGTAAGACGGTGATTGATCCTCGACAGGAATCAAGATTTCGGCGGCTAGAGCCTATCAAGAACAGGAGAGGGCAAGAGGAAAAATTTGAGATGAAATTTGAGAAAAAAATAATACCGAATGGGCCTGAGAAGGATGAGATTTACCTGAAGAGCCTGGTCTTGGTTCGCCATTTGAAGATTTGAGCTTGAAAGATTGATGAACTAGGGTTTGGATCTGGGCGAAAACTCCAACGGTTTGAAGGAGGAAAGAACGGGTGTTGAACGGATTCGGCCTGGAGACGTTGAGCATTTATGGTCAATTCCGGAATAAAATCACCTTTTATCCCGTAATTGAAGGGGCATATGTTACCACCAAAAATTGGTACAGGAAAGAGACTGACCTGTGGGCCGAGTTTGGTAAGGAAACACCATTCTGCAGAAGATTTTCTTCAAAGCATTCGGTAAAGATGCCTGCGGTCGGGAGCGCGCCATCATTCGGCAGAAGGGCTGTTTTGCGCTTGGAAGAGGAAGCATTCGGGAATATGTGATGACGTGGCCTGAATGTAAAGAAGGGACGAATTGATGACGGGTGCAAGACGGACATTGGCGTTGGGGCATTAATTTAGGCAATAAATGTTGTACTCGTGGTCGACTAGGAGTCGTGTTAGGACAAGTGTATAAATATAAACCCTTAGTATTTGTAATAGTGATCGAACAATTTCACAACAAACCGGCCCCGTGCCAACCTTTTGAGTCCTTTAGTCGAGTCGTCGAGTTCTTCGAGAGAAGCCATCGATCCGTCGACCTCCGTAAGTACCGGCAACCTTGTATCATGTCTAGTATCATGCGGTGGATTTAGACCATGATGCAAGTAGTCTTGTTACCATGCTTAGTATCATGCGGTGGATTTAATCTTGGTTCAAGAGGGCTTTCTTGTTAGATCATGAGCCATGCAGTAGGCTAAGATGTAGCTTGGTGCTAGTTATCGGCTATATTAGATTTGGCAAGATTTAATAGATTCATTAAGTTACCATGTGTTGCTTTGAATTTGGATTTTATGTTTAATTCATGTAACACTCTTATTGCCCAATTTAGGTTGATTAGATTCGGCTCTATCTTGTTTATGATCCATATGATGTATGTTCAAATCCTTAACTCGATGTGGCGCATGGATCACGTGCTCTTTAATAGCCGAATTCGAAACAATCTAAATTGCCACGTGTTGTGGGTTCAAGCGTGTTGATCTAGCATAGTTTGTTCCTTCTCCACGGAACCCGAATCGGATGTACAGCTGTATTCGGCAACTTTGCCACGAGCGAATCATGTTCATAAGCTTGTTTTAAATAATGTATGCTTTTAGCCTTCCATGTTTAGATTGTATCATGCGGTGGATTGATCTATTTTTGGTTGGTGGCGTGGTTTCAAACAAGTCGTATCATGTGGTGGATTAACTTGTCTGGTGTCACGCTCGACGGGTTTGAAAGTATCTAGACATGCGGTAGACTAGTGTTTTTGGCCTATGCATGCATGTTTACTGCAAATTTATAAACATGCTTCGCCTTTATTTATTTCATTCTGATTTATCCTTAATAATCGGTCATGATCACGTGCTGCAATGTTGTTTAGATAAAGACCGATCTTTTATCATGCTTACGTCATTGCACTCAGCTATATCCTGTTTACATGTTTTAAAGTTCCCGAATGATGCTTAGATTGCCGACAGATAGCTTGTTGTAGCTATATGTCGTTTTGATTGGCTTTGTAGCCGTAAATACGGAACTGTCTGGTACCACTCGGCAAGTTCCAGGTTTTATCTAACTATTTTTCATCATGTGTCAGTTTCAGGGAAAATTGACTCGCACGCTTCGGATTCGGCAATGTGTGTTAAGCCATCTTGTTCGTCTTGCTGTGTGCTTGGCGTGAGGTGTTGATTTTACGTCAACACATAGTCCTGATGAACATGGATATACTCTGTAGAAGGGATTGATCAAGTACAAAGGAAAGTTATGGATTTCTCAGAATTCTTCATTAAGAACCAAAATTATTACTGCTATGCATTCCAGTGCAGTTGGGGGACATTCTGGCATTCAGGCAACTTTCCAGAGAATGAAGGGTCTATTTCATTGGAGAGGCATGAAACAAGAAGTGGAGGATTTTGTTAAACAATGCTCTGTATGTCAACATGCTAAACACTCCAATAGCTTACCACCTGGCCTGCTATAGCCCTTACCTATTCCTCAAGGGGCTTGGCAAGATCTGTCTATGGACTTCATTGAAGGACTTCCAAAATCTGAGGGTTCAATGTGATTCTGGTGATTGTTGATAGGTTCACCAAGTATGCTCATTTTGTACCCATTAGACATCCTTTTACAGCCAGAACTATTGCCAAGGTTGTTTTTGACAATGTGGTGAAGTTACATGGCCTACCTAAGACAATTGTGTCTGACAGGGACAAAGTGTTTATGTAACACCCTAAAATTCCATCATGCAAACAGTAGCAACTTGGTGTTTAAGTTTTTAATTTTCTAAGGAAATAATAATTTATCAATCAAATTTTGGCTCTAAAATAATTAAACATCATTTTGAGTAATTTTAGAAGCAACAAGTGTGTGTGCATCATGATTTGTTTGCATGGTGTTTATGTGTGATGGTGTGAAGTTTTAAAAGTCTTTAAATAATTTGAAAACTTGCAAAAGGTGTAAAGTGTTTAAATTTTGAAAAGAATTTGAAGTTTAAAAAGAATTTAAGAAAAAGGGTTTTAAAGAAAAAGGTTTTGAAAAAACACAAAACCCTCCCCCAAATCCCTTACCCCCTCCCTTTCAGCCCGCTGGCCTGCTTCCCACCGCCGGCCCGCTTCTCTTACTCTGCCTGTTTCCTTTCCGCGGCCCAGCTCTCCTCCTTCCTTTCCCCTTCCGCCGGCCCAAGTCTTTCTCCGGCCCAGCAACACCCTCTCCTCTCTTTCCGGTCGGCGGCCGGGCCCTCGGGCCCGCTAGTCAGCCGCGTCTTTCTCCTCTGGCCGCACGCGCCACAGCAACCGTGCGCGCCCGCCGGCCAAATTCCGGCATTCTCGCCCCTCCCCACCTTCAAGCTCGCCATAAAGGCCTAGTGAAACCCCGGCGCCATCTCTCCCCTTAACTTCCCTTCAGTTTCCTCTCCATTCAAGGCGTCTCTTTGAATGCAATCATGGTCGTGGCCATTGATGGCCGGCCGGCCGCCTCTTCATTCACCGGAGTCCTTCTGCTTCCATCCTCTCTCTATAAAAGCCGAGGACGAGCCCCTGCCTCACCCTTTTCTGCACCCGTACACGCTCCTCATCTCTCCACCCTCGCGCGTGCCGCCACCCAAAGAATTTCCGACCGCCGGCCATTGTTGGCCGCCGAAGCTCCTCGTTGGCGACCGCCCCGTTCCTTCATCCCGGAGCACCGCACCAGGAGCACCGCCGCCGTCTTCAAGCTCCGGCCGCCGCATCGATCTCCCTCTGCATTGCCTCGTGGGCGCCATCGTCTTCGCCCGAGGCTTGTTTGCGTGGTGAGAACCCCGCCCCCTCCCTTGATTTCCTGCGCACCGAGCCGTAGCACCGGTACCGGCATGCCAGGGTTGGCAGCGCCGCCCCCGTCCGTGGCGTCGTTCACCCGTAGCCAGAGCCACCTCCCCGAGTCCCTGTTTAAGTTCGCCTCATTCCCAGCTCCGCATAGGTCGAAACTGCGCTGAAAATCATGCACCAGAACTCGAGATCAAGCGAGCTCCGGCGAGCTCCGCCGCCGGCCCCGCCGGCGTCGCTGTTCCCGCCGCCGCGCATCGCCTGTGGATCACCCGGGCCGCCCGATCGCCAGTGGACGGTGCAGATTAGTTTGGGGCATACCCCTTTGGCCGATTCACGGTGGACCCGTGGACCGTGGTCCACGGCGCAGTCCACGGCTGTGTCAGCCGCCCGATCCGTGGTGGATGGCCCGGATCGGCCCAACCCCCCAATCAACAAGCAGCCGCTGCAACTTAGCATGCGGTCCAATCCCGTCGTTGAATCTGTGATCCACGGCTGAGATCCAGCCCGCCCCGGTCAAACACGCGTGGTCGCCACCACTTTGCAAAAAGGCCCCTGTCTTTCCCAAAATCACAACCATAGCCTTCCACTTTTAAGAATCCATTCAGTTAGGTCCTGTTTTCAACGTTTAAGCCCCTGTCCTTTTTAGTTCTTCCCATCAAAGGTCCATTTTTGGTCTTTTACACTATAAACCTCAGGTTTATATGTGTAATCATGTTTTAGCCCCTGGTTTCTTGCAGTTAAGCCCCTGGAAGCCCTGTTTCTTCACAGAAAAGCCCTTAAAACTTGTTCTAGCCATAGCTTTTCCGTCCTAACTCCGTTTTAAGCGTTCTTGGTGTCCACGCGACCGACTTTTCAAGCATGTTAGTGTTGGAACCTTGTTTTGGCTGTATCTTGTGCGTTTTAGCTCCGTTTCCACCGTTTCAAGTTGCGTTAGGCTCATATCAACTAAAACTACGTGATAGGGCAAATGTTGTACATGTTCTTTGTTTTATAATTTATTTAAATGTTAAATATGATTAAATCTTATTATGCATGCTTTTCTAATTAAAATCTAGCTAGAGTTCAACACGTGCTTTCATAAGAAAGTTAATATGCTTAATACTAGTTAAATATTTCTTATAATTAAAAGCTAATTAGATGTGTACCTTGGTTTTCATAATCAAACCTAAATTGAGTAATGTTTATGCAATTTGCTTCCTAAATAAAAGCAATATAGGTTTATCTCGAGTTTTTTTAATTAAATTGTTAATTTGATTAATATGAATATAAATGTGTTTTTAAATTATAATTTGATTAGAATAACTCGAAATATAAAGATAAATGCCTAGATGCTTCTACATGCTTCTTTTAAATTAAATGTTTAATTTGCATAAATCATA
Organism: Cenchrus americanus; assembly: GCA_947561735.1. Lineage (NCBI taxonomy): Eukaryota > Viridiplantae > Streptophyta > Magnoliopsida > Poales > Poaceae > Cenchrus > Cenchrus americanus. Next base: position 20,234,951 of record OX387241.1, on the reverse strand, counting down.
CTTGAATATTTATAAATAAAATTGGACTAGGTTTCTGTATCTTAAATATAAAATAACTTGCTTAATAATTAATAGGGTATTTCTTTGAAATAACCTATACAGATGACTTTATTTAATTAAAATATACCAAGCACATAGCTAGCTCTTGTTTGTGATCATCCAAAGCTCTCCATAGTTCCTAGTGCTTTTGTGTTTGCGTTCCTAGAGCCAACCCTTGTTCTCTCTTGGTGAATCAACTATGTTCTTACACTTAATCTTTCCTAGCCACCTTTCTTTAAAGCTACCTTGTTATCTGTTTCTTCTGTCAGATCAGTTTACCTTTGCTTGGTGTATTGTTTTATTTATTGTATGTATTCTTGTGTGCTCGTAGACATCGTGCCAGTTTCAAGTGAGCAGCCAGTTGGAGTGGATCAAGAGCAAGTGTTTGAAGAAGAAGAACCCCAATGTTTAAGCAAGAAAGGCAAGTGGACTTCTCCCCCTGCATATCTTATTTTGTCCCACACAACTTCCATGATAACTAAGTTTACTTTTAAATGTTGCTATGCATAAACTTGATGGGAAAATTACCTTTTTAAGGACATGACTAGATTTTATCCCTATTACCTTGGCCAACCCTTTTAAATAAATGTTTTGGGTAGAAATGCTTAGTTGCTATAACTTGGGATGGTTAAATGAATCTTTTGCAATATGTTGAATGTTGATCATGATAAATTTGGTGAGATATATATGTGTGTACTTATGGTTAATAACAAGATCATCTGGTATAATCGGAACATGGAGAACCACCCAGGAAAACAGTGCAACCACAGTCCATATGGCTCTGGCTTAGCCAATTAATTAGGTGTGTATTGTACTGGTGGCCTTATCCGAAAGGAACACAGGGGGCTCAGGGTTGCAGGGGTATAGCCCGGTTCTTATGGGGTAGCAGCCTTTGCTAAGGTGCTGACCACTAGGGAGGGTTATGGTCCGCCCTGAGCTATAACTGTCGTGGGTTGTTGGTCTTTTGCATATCTTTGTAAAGGCTTCGTAGCGTCCCTATGCAATCACACCTCGGAAGTGTGGTATTGTGTCTGATCAACACATGCGTGGTTGGGTTCAAAGTTCCTCGGAGCTTTTACGCGAGCCGTGGTGAAAGTGTACAACCTCTGCAGAGTGTAAACTGATCGATCAGCCGTGCTCACGGTCAAGAGCGGCCTGGACCCTCACATGATAATCAAACATAAAGATGGAATTAAATCATGGTTTCTTGTGGGTTTTTGAGAGGAGATGTTTTCCTAAATGCTTAAGTGGGTTGGTATGAACTTACATCTAGTAAATAGGTGCTTGCTAATAAAATTTTACCAACATTAAAAATGCTAACCGCTGCAAAACTCCTAGCCTATCCTTGATAGCCTTGCATCTTCCCCCACTTGCTGAGCTCCAACTATAAGAGTGCTCACCATTGCTTACCGCTGTTCAGAGGAGAACACTGGAGAAGAGTAGTTCAGCGACTACGAGGAGTTCTGAGGCTTGTGTGCCCCCAGTCATGTGCCTATGGAAGATGAAGATGGAGTTTCGTCTTCATAGTTATCGTTTGATCGTTGTAAAGACCTTCGAGTCTAACGTCTGAGTGTAATAAAGAGATAATGTAATGGTTTAACTCTTGTACGTTTTTATTGCTGTTTATTGATATTTCACTCATGACGTCTATCATATGTGTGTAAACTTGATCCTGGCGCACATACGAGATGCATTTGGTTTTCTTTGGAAAATCAGGTGTGACAGAGTGGTATCAGAGCAGTGATGACTGTAGGACGCAGCCTTAAGTTAGAAATGGTCGAAAAGTAAGGATTCATGTCCTAGAAAGCCTGTCATCCTTCAAAATTGACTTATTGTACGTATAAAAACTAATTTAATCTTGTCTTTTGGTTAAAACACATCGTTTTGTTCTGATCTATTCTAAGTTCGGTTCTTGTGCTATCAGCTGAATCTTCACCACCGAGATCGTCTAATATAAGTTCTTAGTTTACCTACCCCTTATCAAACTTCGATAGAAATGTTTCTGTGAGGACGATCGTTGTGCTAATGTTTGTTGTTTGAACACATGATTGATTTGGATCTTTGCTTGTGTGAGTTGTATTGTGGAGTGATGGCCACAAATGCAACAAGAAATAAATTGTTAGGCTAATAAAGATAGTTTGGGGTCTAAATCTGGATGTCTTGTATTTTATCTCTCATGCAAGTTTGGAATGATGCAAATCTGTTCTCGCAGTTATTTGACATAGCAGTAATGTTTTAATCATATCTAGAGCTACAGAACTCCGTTTGATATAAAACCAGTGGGTTAGTTCAAAAATTTTGAGGATGATTTTCTATAAAAAATTCAATACCATACAGTATGTATTCTGAGAGTTATGCATAAAGAATTGAGCACATCAGAATCTGTAATTTCTGCTGACACAGCTGCACTGTTTGGATTTTATCTTGAGTTGTAGATCTCCGATTGAGGTGATTCCAGTTGGATTAGTTTCATAATTTTGCACATCACATCCTGGTAAAATTTCATGATTTGTTTTGGATAATGGTACAGAGAGTTACATCTGATTTATTGAGATCAACAGGATTTGTCTTAGTTTTGAAATTCATGCCGCTTCATCTTATCGAGTTCATATCCTCATGTATCAGTTCAATCTTCTTGTTGCAAATAATTTGCTCTCTAACAGTTAGATGGTACAAACCAGGTCAAGACGTTCCACCTGTGATCCGTACTCATATTGCTATTCGACAGAATCAAGCACCACCACCTCCACCCCCACTGCTTAACCAAATGGATCCCGCAATGCAACAATTCCTTACTACTCAAACCCAGCTGCTACAAAACCTCACTGCCACCGTCCAAAACCTACAAGCTCAACAGAACCAACCAGCACCCCCTCCTCCACCTCCGCCACAGCCGAGGGACAAGCATAAGGAATTTATGAGCCACCACCCTCCTACCTATTCCCATTCTTCCGATCCGTTGGATGCCGATGACTGGTTGAAGACAGTTACCAAGAAACTTGAGATTGTTCAGTGCACCGACCGAGAGATGGTCCTTTATGCTATAGGCAGATTGACAGGGCAAGCTGCTGATTGGTGGGACGCATATTCGACTGCACATCCTAATAGAAACAATATTACTTGGCAGGAATTCAGAGACAACTTCCGTACATATCACATTCCTTCAGGAGTGATAAAGCTAAAGCAGAAGGAGTTTCTTGCATCGAAGGCGGGGAAACATGTCCATTCGAGTATCTTGACAAGTTCACTCATTTGTCCCGTTATGCTCCTGATGAAGTCAACACTGATCCCAAGAGGCAGGAAAGATTCTTGAATGGATTGATTGGACCGCTCAACTATCAGCTGCAGAGCCATACATTCCCTAACTTTCAGATGTTGTTGAACAAAGCTATAGGTTTGGAGAATAAACGAATGGAACTTGGTGAACAGAAGCACAAGTTCAAGTCTCATGGACAGCCTAGCAACACACGCCCTCGCTTCAACTCATATCAGAATTCTCAGTTTTACTCTGGTGGATCAAGTGGAAATTATACTCAGAATTTACAGTTGCAACACTCAACTCAACAACCTCAGCATTCTAGCCAGCAGACACCACATGCTCCAAGTCATCATCAAGATCGTTCAGAAGCACCAGTGAGAAGCAACTCCCCGGTTCGTCCTAATGGATGTTTCAATTGTGGAGAATTGGGACATTATGCCAACATCTGTCCAAAGCGCAACATGCAGACTCCTCAGAAAGACATTGGTCAGAGATTTGGACAGCCGTTATCACAAGCTCGTATTGGGAATTCTACTTATCGAGGTAACAGAGGTCAACGGAACAACACACGTGGTAGAGTGAATCATGTGACGGCTGAACAAGCTCAAGACGCTCCAGGTGTTGTGCTGGGTACATTCTCTGTCAACTCTGTACCAGCAACAGTTTTATTTGATTCTGGAGCATCGCATTCTTTCATTACTGAACAATTTGTGGTAAAGCATGATATACCTATGAGTTCTATGAAGACACATTTGCTGATTAGTTCCCCGAACGGTGAAATGAAATCCACTTATGTATCTCCACGAGTCAATCTTAAAATCAGGGAAATAGATTTTCAAGCTGATCTAATAGTCCTTACATCTAGTGGAATAGATGTGATACTTGGAATGGATTGGTTAGGCGAATGTGATGGAATAATTCTGTGTGCCAGGAAGTCAGTACTCTTAACCAGCCCACAAGGAGATAGGATTGAAGTTAGTGCTATCACCTCATCCAAGAAGGAAGGAAAAGAGAATCAAGATGAAGAAAAGAAAGAGAAGAAGCAATGATTGCTCGAAGAACTCAGCAAGCAAGATGAGCTTATAGAAGCGTTCCCTTAGTTTCCAGTCTCTCCGAATCTCGGGACGAGATTCTTTTTAAGGGGGTAGATTTGTAACACCCTAAAATTCCATCATGCAAATAGTAGCAACTTGGTGTTTAAGTTTTTAATTTTCTAAGGAAATAATAATTTATCAATCAAATTTTGGCTCTAAAATAATTAAACATCATTTTGAGTAATTTTAGAGGCAACAAGTGCTTGTGCATCATGATTTGTTTGCATGGTGTTTATGTGTGATGGTGTGAAGTTTTAAAAGTCTTTAAATAATTTGAAAACTTGCAAAAGGTTTAAAGTCTTTAAATTTTGAAAAGAATGTGAAGTTCAAAAAGAATTTAAGAAAAAGGGTTTTAAAGAAAAAGGTTTTGAAAAAAAACACAAAACCCTCCCCCAAATCCCTTACCCCCTCCCTTTCAGCCCGCTGGCCTGCTTCCCACCGCCGGCCCGCTTCTCTTGCTCGGCCCGTTTCCTTTCCGCGGCCCAGCTCTCCTCCTTCCTTTCCTCTTCCGCCGGCCCAAGTCTTTCTCCGGCCCAGCAACACCCTCTCCTCTCTTTCCAGTCGCTGACAGCCTGGGCCCACTAGTCAGCCGCGTCTTTCTCCTCTGGCCACACGCGCCGCAGCAACCGCGCGCGCCCGTCGGCCAAATTCCGGCATTCTCGCCCCTCCCCGCCTTCAAGCTCGCCATAAAGGCCTAGTGAAACCCCGGCTCCATCTCTCCCATTAACTTCCCTTCAGTTTCCTCTCCATTCAAGGCGTCTCTTTGAATGCAATCATGGTCGTGGCCATTGATGGCCGGCCGGCCGCCTCTTCATTCACCGGAGTCCTTCTACTTCCATCCTCTCTCTATAAAAGCCGAGGACGAGCCCCTGCCTCACCCTTTTCAGCACTCGTACACGCTTCGCATCTCTCCACCCTCGCGTGTGCCACCGCCCAAAGAATTTCCGGCCGCCGGCCATTGTTGGCTGCCGAAGCTCCTCGTTGGCGACCGCCCCATTCCTTCTTCCCAGAGCACCGCACCAGGAGCACCGCCGCCGTCTTCAAGCTCCGGCCGCCGCATCGATCTCCCTCTGCGTCGCCTCGTGGACGCCATCGTCTTCGCCCGAGGCTTGTTTGCGTGGTGAGAACCCCTCCTGCTCCCTTGATTTCCTGCGCACCGAGCCGTAGCACCGGCACCGGCATGCCAGGGTTGGCCGCGCCGCCCCTTCCGTGGCGCCGTTCACCCGTAGCCAGAGCCGCCTCCCCGAGTCCCTGTTTAAGTTCGCCTCGTTCTCAGCTCCACGTAGGTCGAAACCACGTTGAAAATCTTGCACCAGAACTCGAGATCAAGCGAGCTCCGGCAAGCTCCGCCGCCGGCCCCCGCCGGCGCCGCCGTTCCCGCCTCCGCGCATTGCCTGCGGATCACCCGGGTCGCCCGATCGCCAGTGGACGGCGCAGATTAGTTCGGGGTGTACCCCTTTGGCCAGTTCACGGTGGACCCATGGACCGTGGTCCACGGCGCGGTCCACGGCTGTGTCAGCCGCCCGATCCGTGGTGGATGGCCCGGATCGGCCCAACCCCCCTATCAACAAGCCGTCGCTGCAACTTAGCATGCGGTCCAATCCCGCCGTTGAATCTGTGATCCACTGCTGAGATCCAGCCCACCCCGGTCAAACACACGTAGTCTCCACCACTTTGCAAAAAGGCCCCTATCTTTCCCAAAATCACAACCATAGCCTTCCACCTTTAAGAATCCATTCAGTTAGGTCCTGTTCTCAACGTTTAAGCCCCTGTCCTTTTTAGTTCTTCCCATCAGAGGTCCATTTTTGGTCTTTTACACTATAAACCTTCGGTTTATATGTGTAATCATGTTTTAGCCCCTGGTTTCTTGCAGTTAAGCCCCTGGAAGCCCTGTTTCTTCACAGAAAAGCCCCTGAACCTTGTTTTAGCCATATCTTTTCCGTCCTAACTCCGTTTTAAGCGTTCTTGGTGTCCACGTGATCGTCTTTTCAAGCCCGTCAGTTTTGGAACCTTGTTTTGGCCGTATCTTGTGCGTTTTAGCTCCGTTTCCACCGTTTCAAGTTGTGTTAGGCTCATATCAACTAAAACTACGTGATAGGACCAATGTTGTACATGTTCTTTGTTTTATAATTTATTTAAATGTAAAATATGATTAAATATTATTATGCATGCTTTTTTAATTAAAATCTAGCTAGAGTTCAACACGTGTTTTCATAAGAAAGTTAATATGCTTAATACTAGTTAAATATTTCTTATAATTAAAAGCTAATTAGATGTGTACCTTGGTTTTCATAATCAAACCTAAATTGAGTAATGTTTATGCAATTTGCTTCCTAAACAAAAGCAATATAGGTTTATCTCGAGTTTTTTTAATTAAATTTTTAATTTGATTAATATGAATATAAATGTGTTTTTAAATTATAATTTGATTAGAATAACTCAAAATATAAAGATAAATGCCTAGATGCTTCTACATGCTTCTTTTAAATTAAATGTTTAATTTGCATAAATCATACTTGAATATTTATAAATAAAATTTGACTAGGTTTCAATCGTATCTTAAATATAAAATAACTTGCTCAATTATTAATAGGGTATTTCTTTGAAATAACCTATACACATGACTTTATTTAATTAAAATATACCAAGCACATAGCTAGCTCTTGTTTGTGATCACCCAAAGCTCTCGATAGTTCCTAGTGCTTTTGTGTTTGCGTTCCTAGAGCCAACCCTTGTTCTCTCTTGGTGAATCAACTATGTTCTTACACTTAATCTTTCCTAGCCACCTTTCTTTAAAGCTACCTTGTTATCTGTTTCTTCTGTCAGATCAGTTTACCTTTGCTTGGTGTATTGTTTTATTTATTGTATGTATTCTTGTGTGCTCGTAGACATCGTGCCAGTTTCAAGTGAGCAGCCAGTTGGAGTGGATCAAGAGCAAGTGTTTGAAGAAGAAGAACCCCAGTGTTTAAACAAGGAAGGCAAGTGGACTTCTCCCCCTGCATATCCTATTTTGTCCCACACAACTTGCATGATAACTAAGTTTACTTTTAAATGTTGCTATGCATAAACTTGATGCGAAAATCACCTTTTTAAGGACATGACTAGATTTTATCCCTATTACCTTGGACAACCCTTTTAAATAAATGTTTTAGGTAGAAATGCTTAGTTGCTATAACTTGGGATGGTTAAATGAATCTTTTGCAATATGTTGATGTTGATCATGATAACTTTGGTGATATATATATATATGTGTGTGCTTATGGTTAATAGCAAGATCATATGGTTTAATCGGAACATGGAGAACCACCCTGGAAAACAGTGCAACCGCAGTCCATATGGCTCTGGCTTAGCCCATTAATTAGGTGTGTGATTGTACTGGTGGCCTTATCCGAAAGGAACACAGGGGGCTCGGGGTTGCAGGGGTATAGCCCGGTTCTTTTGGGGTAGCAGCCTTTGCTAAGGTGCTGACCACTAGGGAGGGTTATGGTCCGCCCTGAGTTGTAACTGTCATGGATTGTTGGTCTTTTGCATATCTTTGTAAAGGCTTCGTAGCGTCCCTATGCAATCACACCTCAGAAGTGTGGTATTGTGTCTGATCAACACATGCTTGGTTGGGTTCAAAGTTCCTCGGAGCTTTTACGCGAGCTGTGGTGAAAGTGTACAACCTCTGCAGAGTGTAAAACTGATCGATCAGCCGTGCTCACGGTCAAGAGCGGCCTGGACCCTCACATGATAATCAAACATAAAGATGGAATTAAATCATGGTTTCTTGCGGGTTTTTGAGAGGAGATGCTTTCCTAAATGCTTAAGTGGGTTGGTATGAACTTACATCTAGTAAATAGGTGCTTGCTAATAAAATTTTACCAACATTAAAAATGCTAACCGCTGCAAAACTCCTAGCCTATCCTTGATAGCCTTGCATCTTCCCCCACTTGCTGAGCTCCAACCATAAGAGTGCTCACCCTTGCTTACCGCTGTTCAGAGGAGAACACTGAAGAAGAGTACTTCAGCGACTACGAGGAGTTCTGAGGCTTGAGTGCCCCCAGTCATGTGCCTGTGGAAGATGATGATGGAGTTTCGTCTTCATAGTTATCGTTTGATCGTTGTAAAGACCTTCGAGTCTAACGTCTGAGTGTAAGAAAGAGATAATGTAATGGTTTAACTCTTGTATGTTTTTATTGTTGTTTATTGATATTTCACTTATGACGTCTACCATATGTGTGTAAACTTGATCCTGGCGCACATATGAGATGCATTTGGTTTTCTTTGGAAAATCAGGTGTGACAGTTTACCAGCTCATTTTGGAAGGAACTCTTCAGTCTAATGGGGACAATGTTGGTGATGAGCTCAGCTTACCATCCACAAACAGATGGTCAAACAGAGCGAGTAAACCAGTGCTTGGAAATGTACTTGAGGTGTGCAGTATATGAGGATCCAAAAAAATGAGGTCTTGGCTATCACAGGCTGAATTTTGGTATAATTCATCTCACCACTCATCCTTGGGCTGCTCTCCCTTCAAGGCACTGCATGGTCATGAAACTAATGTGGGGGCAATTCCAAGAATTCATACTGAGACATCTACTTCAGCAACTGAAATGGTTACAGAGTTGCAAGCTCAAGTGGTTGTGCTTAAAGAGCATTTGGCCAGAGCCCAAACAAGATGAAGACTACTGCTGATCGTAAGAGAAGGCATCAAGAGTATCAAATTGGGGAACATGTCTTGCTTAAGCTTCAACCTAATGCTCAGAACTCCCTTGTGAACAAGCCATATCCTAAATTGGCTTTCAAGTATTTTGGCCCCTATCAAGTCTTGGAGAGAATTGGGAAAGCTGCTTACAAACTGGATCTGCCGGAAGAGTCACTGATCCATCCTGTCTTTCATGTGTCGCAGCTCAAACCATTTCTACCTAACTATTCTCCTGTCTTTGCTGAACTTCCTAAAGTTGCAGAGCTGGACAAGCAAGAGATCTACCCAGAAGTTATATTGCAAAGGCGATTGGTGAAGAAGGGGAGTAAGGCAATTCCACAAGCACTGATCAAGTGGACCACTCTTCCTCTTGAAGCGCGACATGGGAAGATTGGTACGTGTTGAGAAGCCGATTTCCTGGAGCGCTTGCTGGAGTAGCGAATACGTAGTTTGGGTTTTACACTTCTATTTGTTATGATGTAAGCGTTGTAAGTGTATGACATGTGGACCCGGATGGTCAGGCCGACCAGGGTTATAGCCTGGCTTCGTGTATCCTCGAACACTATTCCGGAAATGAAAAACAGAGACTGCTCTGCTGGGGTTCAGGGTTCCTCGCCTGCCCCATGAATCAAACCTCGTGCGCGTGCTCACGTCGTTGATTCTGTCGGCGGCCAAGGGTGTGTGTCAAGCTGCAGCAGTAGCAGCAGGTACACGCGACGAATATGCCCACGCTGACAGAGGCTTGCCGAGCTCTAGGGGTCTGGTCATTAATCCATCAGCACTCAGGGGATGAAGGAAAAACAGCCAAACCGGTACGAAAGCCACGGTGAGAAGTGAGATCAACATCTACAGACTACATATACAACAATTCAACACTCTCGTCAGGGATGAGCAGCTCAACAATTCGACAGCTACAGATTGTAAACTGTACTGATAAAGTTTCAAAAAAAAACTGTACTGATTGTTCGAATCATCTAGTACATCAACAACATCTAATCTAAGGGTTCTAAGCAACCAGCAGGCAACGCAATTTGATTGGCGGCCACCATGACTTCAGACACAGTTATGCTTGTCGGCTCACAGAGCAGTAGAATCTCCACAATCATGCCCCATGATGAGAGAAGTAGGTGCAAAGGATCACGTCCTCCTCTTGTAATTTAACTTCCTTCCTGTCAAGGTAAAGCAACTACTGTCAACTTCTCAAATCTGAACTCAATTGTTTCTTTGGGTTAAGGTCAGGAAAAGAAAAGAGGCAGATCATGGTGTAGCATGAACCAATCATCAACTTATTGACAGTCCATGTTCAATGTTTTTCCCCAAAGTTTTGCATTCCTAATCACTGACTCTAGGTAGTCCATAGTTCCTTCAAACTTAATATTTGTAAGGAACCATTGGTGAGTCTGTCACACCTCAACTTTTAGTACTCCATAAAATCATTTAGCACCATTTTCACCCTTGCCACTTTGATTCATGATGTTTTATTTTGTCAGAAAAGGAAATTAATGCTACTCATAAAAAAATACAATCTAGCATTAGCCATAGCGAGCAGACAAAGAGAATACATAAATGAATTAGAAGCATACCATGGTGGGAAGATGCGAATTATGTTTCCTACCAGAAGATCCACATTGTCACATATCTTTGGACAGAATATAATGGTCCTCTTAGTTCTGCTTTCACTCATAGCATGCTCTGTTGAGGCTTCACTTGTAAATGTAGACTGCATGAAACACAATTACCATGAAAACATCAATTTCGCAAATTCTGGGAATACTTCATTCATGTTCAAACTAGAACTTTGTGTAAAACGAACGATATTTTTTGGCTTGATGATGAGAAGAGAAAATTTAAATAATCTAGATGCAACACAATGTTTCAGATTTAATTTGGTAGCAGTAGCACCTCATTGCATCAGCCAATTCAGAAAGAATGGTTTATCACCATAAGGAAAGTCATCCAACACTCATGGTTTTTTTTTGTATAAAGCATATGCTCCCAATAAGCAATTGTTACAGCATCATCTGGAAAATGTTATTTCATCTTGGCAGCATGAGAATCAAAATACTACTAATTTAAAAGCATTACTAAGAGGAGACCAGATAAAATAGAGCAGATAAAGAGTTTTCGAGAGATGGAGGACAGACATTACTCTTTTCCTGGAACAAGCAGTGGCAGACTGTTAGCTTTCCTTCCAACGACCTTGACATAATCTGAACAGTAATTCCCTTTGAATCACCTGTAATTATGAACTGTCAATACTTCTGAAATACATGTGTACATACAGATGAAGCCTGTAAAGCAAAGTGGTACCAACTGCTACTACTAGTAAACATAGACGTGTTTAACAGCTAATTCAGCACCACCTGAATAAACTTGCTCTATATTAAACTGTCTCAAGAACTCTGCATGCCTATCTTTCTCCATCTGCATAATCTGTTGCATCCTTCCATGATAACCAGCTCTGCTGGAGCAAAATAAATAAATAAGCAGAATTCCATAGACACTTTGATGGCCATTTAACAAACAATTGGCAGCAACTCAGATTATAACTATACCCAGTCGATCTCATTGGAAGCATGGCAGTCTCCAGGTCTGATGGATCGAAAACTTCTTGGAATAGGTCAGCCATAGTTTGTTGCTTCACATCTTTGTTCACCAAAGCCAAGTGGTTTTCAGTAACATCCTATTCCATGATAAAAAGAAAATATGTTGAATAGTCAGTCAGAGCAATAACTAATAGTAACTGGTTGTATTGTATTAACATACTTCCTCCTCGGTAGATGTTCCATCAGTTATATGCTCCAAGGGATCCTCATTGTCAATACTCCTCTCTCCCAGAATAGCTAGAGTTTTCTTCTCTGAAGCGGGAAGTTTTGGCTTCCAATCTTTAGCTCTTGTGTGTTGGCACAACTGCGTTATAATTTAAAATATTTAGAGGAAAGTCAATTGCTATCCAGGAACCTCAAACCATGAAGCAACACCATAAGAAACACACCGATGCTGCCCCCACAGAAGAGTTACTTCTACCCTGTAGATCTTCTAGAAGTTCAGCAACTGAAAGATTTGCTTTCTTCATTGGAGTGGCCAATTCTGATGGCAGATCTTCAGTTTCTTCCTTGCTATTTCCAAAAGCTTCAGGCATCAAAGCTTCTGAAGCTTTAGCTTGTGGCACTCTAGATGAAACTTCTTGCTCTTTAATATTCAGTGTGTGTTGTTGCAACTGCATCAAATATTCAGAAGCAAGAAAATTGGAGCACTCCAAACGATGAAACAACAACACACCAACATGAGAAAACACACACCGTAGATGGTTTCCTCACAGAAGAACCAGTTCTACCCTGTAAATTTTCCAGAAGCTCTGAAACTGAAGTATTTGCTTTCTTGGTATGAAGGGGAAACTCTGGTGTCAAATCTTCAGATTCTTCCTCGATATTTTCCAACCGTTGAGCCACCATAGCCTGTGAAAGTTTAGTTGATGGCACTCCAGATGTACCTTCGTGACCCCCCATGTGCAAGATTTCTGTCTTTACATCATAGGGAACAAAGTCATATCCCCGTATTGAGAATCTGGGCTTCTTTTCACTTTTGTTCCCTGCATCAGTGGAGATATAGAGGACCCATATAAGAATATTCACCAGGAACAGTTTAACATAACAAAGTCCTCCTTTGCTCAAAGAAATACTAGAGCCTGCATTATCTGTATAAATAGGAGGTGCAGTAAATTTTAGCAAGAAATGAGAGAACATACTTCTGCTTATTCCAGAAGCGAGGAAACAGGTGCTGACAGGATCTTTGTGCAAACATGCCAACTCATCACCATCTTCCAAATCCTCATCCCAGCCGTCTGATTTATCCTTATCATCCATTCTGCTAGCCTGCTGAGTGCTGACCTTGTTTTGAAACTGGGCATCCTAATCAGGCTACAGTGGTGGGTTACCTTCCTCTTTCACCTCTCGAGATCAGGGGCGGACCCAGCATAGGACATGGGTGTACACATGTACACCCAATAACTGCTGCAAAAAGATGGAATTGGGTGTTTGGGTGTTCGATTTCGCGCAGCAGGATGGGAAAGGAGGGGAATAGGAAGGCATACCCCCTGTCGGATCTTCGTCGCCGGCAAAGCGCCCGTCGCTGGACGAAGGGTTTCAAAGGTGCTAGAACAATCCTGGTCGCCTAGCTAAAAAGCAGCAAGAGTGAGTGAGGGAGGGGAAGAATGGAGGGGAAATAGACCCCACCGCGCCGCCGCCGCCGCGCTCTTCCCTGCTCCACCACCCACAGGCCGCAGCCCCACGTCCTCCTCCGGCCCCAGCGCAGGGAACCCGGCACCACCGCCGCCGCGCTATCAACGGGCACAGAGAGAGGGAGCAAGGGGAGACTGCGACGGAGGCGGGTGCGGCGGCGCGCAGGGAGGCGAGTGACGGAGAACGGCGGCGGCGGCTCGTCGGGAGCAGGAAGAAGGACGTATGGGCCGTTGTGGCTGTTGTTGGGTTCATTAATTGGGCTGACTTTTGGGCTGTTTTTTTTTCCTTCTTCTTTTCTTTTTCGTTTTATTTATTTCTTTCACTTGCTTTGCTACGGTGTCTCCTCGTCTTATTGATTTTGATGAGGGAAGCACAACTCATCATCTAAAAAGTAAAGGAAGTCATGGGAAAGACTCGAGCTGCAGCTGGGTAAGGAAAGACACGAGCTGCAACTGGGCAAGGGAGTGTGGAGAGCAGCGCACGAGCCGACCGCGTGGAAAGCGACGCGCGTTAAAGTCGCGGGAGAAAGAACGTGATGGGTTGCAGGAAGGAAAGGGGAGAGACACTAAAAGACATAAGGTGGGCAATATGTTCGTCGGGTTGAGGATGAACAGAGCAGCTGCTGGGGCGTATCGAAAAAATCATCTATGTACAACATTCATTTTTTAATTTCAATTTGAATATACATATTGAGTGCTCATTGGATACGGGATACGGCTCGACGTATAAGTCTAATGTATCATAAGAGGATGGAAAAGACTCCATATTTTATAAATTAGTCAAAATCTAAAGTAATTAATATTCTAACCTAACAAATTTCATAACTTTAAAAAGTCATACTGACATTTAAAAATACAGTCAGCATCACTTTTAATAGCACACTCAATATTTTCTTTTAACTTCATATGAATAAAACAAATTCAACTTTTTAAAAACAAAGAGTAACATTTTTGAAATGTTAGTTTATTATTTCTTCTTCTTCTTCAAAGGCATTGTGGTAAGCACAAGTAGCATGTTGTGGCGACAAATGACATCGATGTGCACTCGCAATGAGCACGAGCAGCTGTGACAAGACGATGTGCACGAGGCACTGCAAAACAGCACAGGCAGTGCATGGCAGAGATGACACCAATGGAAGGAAACGAGCAGGGGTGGCACCAATGGATGGAAACAAGAGCAGGGCGTGCAACAAGCACGAGTAGTTTGAATGCATATGAATATTTGGTCTTAATTCTTTAATGTATTACCTACGTTTACCCTAAAAACATTTTTTATACTTTTAAAGTACGATTGAAGTTATATACATCTTTCAAAATAATATAAAATAACGCAAAGATTTTTCTTTTTAATAGTAGTTCTGGATAAAAGATTTTTTTAACAAAATATCAATGTTACATAAAAAAAGAATGTGAGCATTTTTTAATAAGATATTATAAAAGTATTGGTTATGTTTCTTATTTGGCTAGTGCAACTACTTTGTGATCTACAAAACTTTTGACAAACATAACAAACCAATAATTTCTTCTCACTAAAGTTTGAGTTACCATGTCAACACTCAAAATATATGGTGATGCACATAACATTTATCTTAGTTGAAAAGTTAAAATATATTTAAAGAAACACAACTTACATAGCATAAAAAGATTATGTTTATATATGTGTAAGAGAAAAAGAGATTGTTAATTTGAAAATGTTAAAATCATGTAATATCATAATATATAGTTAGATACAAATTAAGAATGTATGTACACCATTTTTGTAAACCTACGTCCGCCACTGCTTGAGATGTCAGAGCCGACGCGTCAGAGTGCTCCTCCAGGACTAGCACAAGCAGCGAGCCAACGACAGCATGAGAGAAGAAGATGATGACGTGTGGTGGTGTGGACCCGGCCCACTTTGATGCAGATTGGTAGCCAGAGTAGAGGGACCCGAACAGAGGGCCAGAGGGGAGGGCGACAGTGGTCGGCGCGGAGGGTAGGAAGGGCGAGGCCCTGAGAGTAGGGGAGGGGCGGCAAAGATGACCGGTGCGAAGGGGAGAGACGGCGGGGCCCGAGCGGAAGGGAGGGGCAGAGAAGGTCAACGACGACCGGTGCGGGTCGGCGGCGATGACGGGGGACGCAGCTTTTACAAAAATCCAATGGCGTTGGGGAGAATTAGAGTAAAGCTCTCAGGCTGGTTGCACCGCAAAGCTGTAAAGATCACGCAACGGCAAATATGCCGGTGGATGAGCTGCACCGCGGATCTAGGCGCGAGAGTAGCGACAGGGAGGAAGAAGGGGAGGAGAGGGAGGAGAGAAGGGGCGGCGAACAGCTCTGGTGCGGCGGCTCTGGTGCCAGCAGCCACACAGAGCAGAGGAAGGGACAGTGAAGAAGTTGATTTGGAGATCGATGTGCAGGTCCATGGGTTGCGGGAGTTCACACACTTACGGAGTCCGCCACATGAGCTTTTCAACATGATGATTCTGTCACTCTCAACGCACCATGACCCTGAAATAGTGAAATCTTCTCTTCCTTCATTTATTTAGTGTCATGTCATAAAAAACCCTATGTGGCAGTCCATTAAATGTCGATGACCCTGCCACTGAGACTGGCCTAAGGGTGTTTGATGGGGCGACCCGTGGGTTGGGCTGCGCTCCCGGGAGTTCATTTTTGTGTTCGGTGTTATTTTCCTCTCTCTCACCTCGCTTGCACACTCCTCAAAGCAGCCTGCAGCCTGGCTCCATTGCTATGCCAAAATCTGGCGCAGCAAATGGGCCTTGCCGAGTGGAGTGCTAGGTGGCTCTCCTAGGCGAGATGTCCTCACCTCCCGACTCCTCCCTTTTCTCTCACCCACCGCCGCCCACCACTGCCTCCTGCCGCCGCAAAGGAGGACGAGCACACGAGGCCTGACCGCATGGCCGCCCGAGAGCAGAGGAGGGGTGAGGGTGCTCGACCCCTCGCTGGTAGATCTCGATGAAATGCACCACCGCGGCCGTTGCTGCCGTCGACGTGCCCTTGCTTCACCGCGGCCTGCGTCTCCCCGGCGCCGGCGAGAGAGGGATAGGGAGGCGTGTGAGCTCCAAGATTTCTGCCATGTTGTCATTGGGGGAGAAGCAGCGCCGCTGGGGGAGAGAGAACGGCGCGAGGCGAGCGGCAGAGGAGGTTGCGGCAGAGAAGAAGAGCTCGACGACGACGACGGCGCAGTAGCCCGCGTTGCAGTGACCGACGACCTTCATCGGCGTGCAAAGCTATGGCTATGGTGCAATGGGAAATGGCGCAATGGTGGAGGTGCTGGACGAGCTCATGCTAGAGCTCAGTGGTAGCCATGCCCTGAAGTGTTCGATGAAATGCCAATAAAGGCAGAAAGTGTGGTAAAGTTATCAATTGAGTCCAGAGTCACCATATTCATGTGTACAAGAACTTGCCAAATACGATTTCCATGGAGCCGAGCTCTAGGGCCAAGTTTCCAAACATGTGGAGGTGCACCATGTCAACCAGGTTTCGGCTGGCTAGAGACATGCCGAGGAGCCAGGCTGTCTAGATGCAGGTGAGCAAACATGCCCTAAGGGCGGGTTTGTGAGGGTGGCTCAACGCAGCCTTATGCTCGTGGGCTGCACCTGCTCATGCTTGCGGCCATGGCTCGCGTTGAAGCCTGGCAGCTCAACGCAGCCTTATGCTCGTGGGCTGCACCTGCTCATGCTTGCGGCCATCGCCCTGTTCGCTTGGCTTATCGGCCCACCAACAAGAAGATTTTCTCTCACAACAAACCTGAACCACCAAAGAACGCCAGGCAAGAAGATTGCCTCTCGAAACAACCAAGACTACCATCGACCACCAGCCAACCGAACAGGGTCCATGGCTCGCGTTGAAGCCTGGCTCGCTGCAGCCAAAACGACGTCGCAGCTAGGCCCCCCATAGACACGAATTTCCTCTGTTCCTTTTCAGCCCGACCGACGACAACGGTTGTGCGCTCGTGTGACCACCATGGAATCACCTCCCCCTCATGGTCTCTCACCCACCACCGCTCGGTCCGCTCCCCGCCTCGCCACGACCGCCATGGACACACCACGCCCCGCCTGGTCAAGCGCCCCTGCTGCAAACCGCCTGGTCGCGCCAGCGATACGGTCCCTCCAGACCTCCGCGAGCAAGGGTGCGGGTCACGCTAGCGGGGACGCGCGGATCTCCTTCGTCTTCGCACTGGTGGCGACGCATAGAGCGCGTTCGTCTTCCCCACGACCAGCCACCGAGCTTCTTGACACTGTCCACGCCCGTCGTGGCGCGTAGACGCGCTGGTGGATGCCACCCTGTCGTTGCTGCCTTGCGCCTCGCTCGCAGTCAGTTGGAGCCGCAACCATGGATGAGGAGGATGGGCGAGTGGAACAACGGAGCCGCCATGGCTGTTGTGCTCTGTTGCGGGCGAGTCAAGCATTCGTATCAGGGACAAGCAGCCTCATGGCGCCATTGCCGCTGCTGCCGACATGGGCGCGTAACTACTGTACCATCACCGTCCACCGAGTGTTCGATAGAATGCCACAACAAGGGAGAAAGGGGCGGTAGCATCACCATGGTAGGATGCATGGTAAATGTACTCATTTTGCACCAAGAGACAAAAATAATCTCGACCGAACCTGGCTCAATCGGGTCATGTTCACAAACACGAGCACTTGCACCATTTGGGTCGGACTAGAAGTGGCTAGGCCATGGCCAGCTGGCTAGACCGGCGAGGTACACCCTCGCAAACACACCCTAAAAAAGATTGTTGACATGTGGGCCATGCCCCCTTTGCAGTTGCGTTTGCCGACTATGCGGTGCGACTAGCCTGAGTCAGAAGCTCTACCAAACATGCCGATATGTCTGACTTTAGGATAAAACAATTTCATCGATATACTTAACTATTGTCATATATGTCAGAACGTCCGATTTTTCAGATTTCATTGCCAATAGGCATAATACCCAAGATGTCTCTGAACTATGCTGCTGGACTCAATTTGGTTCTTGAATTATGAAAACGTCTACTATGCTAATCGGCTCACAGCACTGGTGATAGCGAGAAGAAAGGGACGGCAGTGTCAGCACTATAGCAGTTCCCTATTTTCCTCATTTTTCAAAATTACTTTCAAAATCATATAACAACATGAAAACTCCAAAAATAAAAGTTACTCAACTTTTCAAGATCTCCAACTTTATTTTGAAACCATCTTTAAATTCCAACTATTTTTGAAAATATGGTTTTTAAATTTCAAAATAGTGTTGCTTCCCCTACTTTGAAATTCTTTTGTGAAAACTTTGAATGGAAGATGTAGCTAACAACATGCAAAATGGAACCCATGAACCTTAGTTAACATTTGAAAACAATTGTTGATTGAGGACAAGTGAGTTTACATATTTAAATTGGAGCTCCAAAATTGAAAGTAAGGCTGTTGATAAGCTGAAAAACCGAATTCTGAAAACTGTGTCAATCAGCCCACTTCAAAATTATTTTATGAAAAAAATCTGTATGCAAGATATGGACAACAAGATACAAAATTAAATCTATGAATCTTAATTAATATTTGACAATAGCTGTTGATCAATAAAAAGTGAGTTTACACGTTTGAATTGGGATTCAAAAATTGAAAGTACTTTTGATTTACTTGTGAAATTCTTTTTGAAAAAGGGTTAAAATTAAAAAAGTCAGGCACACAAGAATTCATCTATGCAGATTCTGGCACTCTTCTTTCGGATCTCTTTAGCCATCCCCGGCTGAACCTTAACAATGGCATGTAAGTTTTCAAACAAGTGTGCTGTCAAATCTAATTGGATTTAGCCTCTTGCTAACCGATGACTCATTCTAGTCACCAAGAGTCCAAGACATCATTTTATCATGCCATATCAAAGGGGCAAGAGAAAGCTCAAAATAAAGATCAAACTAAAAGCACCGAGGAAGAAACCCATGAACCGAAACAGAGGTACAGAAGACATGTTAGGAGTTTCAAGTCTAAGCTCATTTCCAAGCAACAAAATTACAAAAAATATGTCCGCTAAAGAGTGACGAAACAATCTCACATGTATTTAGTCATGCTAACCCACGTGACCGAAAGAGACCTCAACAAACTAGTGTGCCTTCCATTTTTTAAGTAGGTGATCATGGATTTCTCCTTTCCTAATCTTCTGCAGGCACTGCTTCAGCTTCGACAGTGTTGACGAGCTCAACTTGATACCTCGGTCAATCATATCTTCAGCATACTTGCATGCCTCGGGCAGCCTCTCATCCCTCAGCTTCGATACAAGCATGTTCCCACTCTCTTCCAATGGTGGCAGGCCATTCTCCACCATGCAGTTCCAGACCTTGATCCCCATCTCCCATTCATCTTTATCCAAGAACATGCGAAGTGCAAGTGAGCAATTCCCCTCATTTGGCCAAAGCTCATTCTTGACCATCTCGCTAAAGATTGCTGCTGCCTCCCGGAGCTTCTTCCCCTTGAGCAAAAACTGGAGGACCAAATTATATGTGCCAGCATCAGGGAACACTCCGTTGAAGGCCATGTCGTCGAGATACTCCACTGTCACCTCAGCACGCCCAAGACTGCCCTGCAGCATGATCATTGTGTTGTACATCTCCAAATCCGGGACAAGGCCGCGACGTCCGACAAAGTCATCCCAAAGCACCATTGCATCACGCAATTTGCGTGCCTCAAGGTGTGCACCAAGTGCGGCACGGAAGAACTTCTCTCCTGGCGAGCACCCACGCCGGCTCAAGATTGCCAGGTAATCCATGGCTTCCGGTAGCGCCGTGGAGGAGTCACTTGAAACAAGTGTAGTTAGGAAGGAATCATAGGCAGGTACGTTGTTAGGATCAAAGCCGACGTCACGCACCATTTCGTCGAACACCTCGCGCGCAGCCCGCGGATCAGCGGCTGCCTCGCAGCCCTCGAGAAGGATGGCGTAGGAGTCGGCGTCCGGGCGCGTGCGGGTCTCGGCGCGAGCCACGGGAATCGCGGCGCGGGCGTCGTCGAGGCGGTTGGCACGGCAAAGCGCGGAGAGGAGAGAGTTGAGCGCCGGCGTGTCGCGGTCCACGCCGTAGCGTGGCATGTCCACGAACGCCTTGAGCGGGTTGCCACCGGGGCTGGCGGCCATGGAGGAGAACACGGAGGCGAAAGTGGCCAGCGAGAGCAGCTTCTGGGATTGCATGGACGTGATGGTGTCCCACATTGGCTCGAAGAGTCGGTTCTTGCCGAGGATGTCGACGATGAGGTTCCACGAGTAAGGGGAGTGCTCGTGGCCGAGGTGCTGATGGCCCGCCCAGCGGAAGAAGGCGACGGCGGCGCGCGGGTGCGCGTAGGAAAAGCGGAGCACCTGCTCGACATCGGCGGTGGTGACGCCGATCTTGGCCTGGTTGAGCTTTTCGTCCAATTCGTCGGCGGCGGAGGCGGAGGCCAGGATCTTGCCGAGGATTTGGATCCTGAAGTCCGGGGCCTCCTTGTACGTGGGGAACGCTGGTGCGGACGGGTCGCGGGCGCGCTTCGCCGCTGGCGATGCCGACGCGGCCGCGGCTTCCGACGGCCGCTTACCCCGGTGGTCGGACATCTCGGCGGAGACTAGGTGGTGGGTGGGATCGGGGAGAAGGCGGCAGGGGTGGGGTTTCTTTATCTGTGTTTATGTCCTAAGCCCTATCCTATAGTAACCCAGCTGCAGCGAAAGAGGTCAAGGCCAGGCTGGAACCCCCGAAATCCCAACCAGACCGCTGAGGCGAGCCGCGGAGACGGCGATGGCGCCTTCTCTGGTGGTCTCGGCGAGGCATACCCACGCCGTGACGCACCGGAGAGTCCGCAGGCAGCGTATGGTCGTCGCCAGTTCCGGCGGCGCCGGTCCGCCACCGAAGCTGGTGACCTTTCTCGGAAAGGGAGGCTCCGGCAAGACTACCGCGGCCGCGGTCGCTGCTCGGGTGACAAATTGCTCTCTCCCGTGATCGTCTTCGTCATTATATCGATGTCAAATTGTAGTTTTTTTGTGCGAGTTTCCTGCTGCGTCGATGAATGCTAAAAATTGGGTTGCAAATCTGCAATGTTGCTGTGGATAACAGTATTGAGCTTAATGTACTGTAAATTACAAGTCAGGGTCATACATTAGAATTGTTTTCTATTGTGTTGTATGAATCATCTCGCCACTAAATCGATTATGATGGACAAATTGCCTCTGTTATTTTTCTTCCCCATGTTGCAGTACTATGCAAGCGAAGGCTTCAAGACATGCCTGGTTACACAGTCCCAGGATCCTACCGCAGAGCAATTGATGGGCTGTAAGATTGGGAACTCTCTGACTGAGTGCGTGGCCAATCTCTCAACCATAAAGCTAGAGACTAGTAAGGTAAAACACTTCGTTGAAAGAATTTTCCTCGTGTCTATATACTGGAATGCCTTGATATTGAAGAATGTTTTCCTGTTAAATAGATGTTGCTTGAACCCCTAAACCGATTGAAGAAGGTAGATGCCCAGGTCAATTTTACTCAAGGAGTCCTTGAAGGGGTAGGTGAATAACAACATCTCTAGTGAGGATAACATATTCATTTTTGGTTGCTGATTTTCCCTTGGATAGATTGTAGGAGAGGAGCTTGGAGTTTTACCTGGAATGGATTCGATCTGTTCTGTCTTAGCTCTTCAGAAGCTCCTTAACTTCTTTTCAGCTGGAAGGAGTAGCGCACAACCAGAATTTGATGTGGTAGTTTATGATTGCAACAATACAGATGAAATTCTACGGCTAATAGGTGCTACTGACAGAGCAAGGTACTTGTTCTACTTCTTCATTCACGATTCTGAATTTCCTTAAGAAAACTCAAGTTTCTAAACTTATTTTTTGCACTACACAAAGATAGGTCTTACTTGAGATATGTGAGGGACCTAGCTGAGAAGACTGATATGGGAAGACTGGCTTCTCCTTCATTACTAAAACTAATATATGATTCTGCAAAGCCAAATGGTAAAACTAGTGAGGGGAGACTGAGTACAGATTTATGGAATGGAATTGAACAGCTTCTTGAGGTAATTTCCAAAGTTGAATTTAGTTAAAACTGAGTGCATACATTTTATGATATCATCTAAAAGTTGCTAAATCATGTAGAGAGTCTTGGCTTGGTTTGACGATCCTTCAAACCTTGCTTGCTTCCTTATCATGGATCCTAAGAGATCAATATCGGTATCCTCTGCATTAAGATACTGGGGTTGCACCACTCAAGCTGGTGCCCAGATATGTGGGGCATTTGGTTATACTGAAGACCCTTCTGAAATACACCAAGAAGTTGCTCAAAAGTTCTTGCCGTTGCCTTTCTCGTTTCTGCCATTTTTCTCAAATGATTCTTGTGCAGATTGGAGCAGAGCACTAAGCTCATTGAGCCAAAACACAAAGGAACAGTTGATGAACACATCCACAGAGTATCCTTCAGTTAGTTTTGATGCTGTTCAGAAATTGGTAACCCTTTTCATGCCAGGCTTTGATAAGTCTGAAATCAAGCTATATCAAGTAAGACAACTTATCTATCTCTATTGCATGTGTTTATTGTGCCAAAAATGGTTAGATTAAATTGTCAGCCAGTAAAATCACTAGTATAACTATCCAGAGATCATGCCGCTTGTAAACTATAAAAGAAATAGCAGAAAAGAAGACTTGAGATCTGACATTCCTGATAATGTGTAGATGTAGCCACATTTTTATTGGTGAAGTGTGGCTCGTTTGTGTGGAAGTTGGCCTACATTTGCTATATTCATGATGTCTTCATGTGGCTTCATTTGCAATTGTTTTTAATCTTTCTATCAACAAGCATTTTAGTGAGTGCTATTCATTAGAAGTGGCATAATAAATTTACTGTTAATGCTGCAATCTGGCTATCTGCATATCTTCACAAAGCTCTAGAAAAATTCAATTTGATGTGGAATGGGCAAGAGATCATGGTCTTGAACAGATTTTTCATGTGTTTACCCTGATGATAGTCATGTGACAATTTTTGGTGATAGACATGTTCTGCTTCTGCAGATACTATGTTAAGCAAGCAAAACAGATAATCACTGACTTTCTTGTAATTATTCATGCTGACGCTGAGGAGTTATTGATCTGCTGCTTATCTGGAAAATGCAGTACAGAGGTGGATCAGAACTGTTGATCGAAGCAGGAGACCAGAGGCGGGTCATAAAATTACCACTGGCAATGCAGGGTAAGGTCGGAGGCGCCAAGTTCATGGACAGGAACCTCATCGTCAGCATCCGGTAGCAGACTCACCGTAACCAGCTGCGATTTGTGTCACCCCCTTCAGATCGGCAGTTGCTGCCGATCATGAGAAGTAGATCGGATTTGCTTGTTGGTTCTAATCGGAATTTTGTGGTGTTCGTTCGATCTAAGCAAAGTGAAACTGCACACTTTCTGAAAAGGAGGACCGTGATGCTCGCGTAAACTGGCAAATTTGGCGCTGTTTTATCGATCAGGAAGGAACGAAACAGCCTGCGTTGGTCGTCAGGCTCAACAGGGTTTAAAAAACCGCTACAGTAGCGGTTTGCAAATTCAACGAAATCGAACTGGTAACCGACCATACCGAGCTGTTAGCCGAAAAGCTCGGTTTCGTAGGTACGGTTAGGGAGCGGTTGCCGGTCGGTTTTAGTAACCGAGCTGGCTCGGTTAGGCCGGTTACCGCGGTAACCGACCGGTTTACTGCGGTTTTGTAAACCCCACTGCTCAAACGGTTGCTTAATCTGAACCTCTGGCCAGTTGCAGAACTCCACTATTTTTTTATCATTTTTTGTTTTCAGTTCTCCTTCCATAGGTAATATATCTAAGCATGAAATTGCGAGTGACGTTTCTCAATTGTTTTGTACCTCGGTGATTTTTCCCGGATTTTATTGTCCGGATTTTGATGGAGAAACGAGAGTAAGGCTAGTGGCACTGGGGAACGCCACGACATGCTCCAGTACGAGTTTACCGTTTTTCCTCCCGCATCGGGGGATGGTAAGGCGTACTTGGCGTCCCGTGCGGCGCCCAGATACCCCAAATACAGCGCGGTTCCGCGCGTGTGCTACGCCTCGGGCTGACCCACTTGGCGTCCGGGGCAGGCGATGTCCGCGCGAAGCCGGAAGTATGGGAGGGAGATAGGTAGGGAGTCCGCCGCCGCCGAGCTCCACCTCGGTACCCCACCGCCACGGGTCGCGCGGGATCCGGTGGGGGAGGGAGTGTTGGGCGGAGGACGAGGAGCCGCCGCGGGCCGCGCGTGCGGGAGTTCTACCGCCGCAAGCCGCGCGTGCGGGAGCTCCGCCACCGCCGGTTGCGCATGCTCCGCCGGTACCGGGCCTCCCGGCTCCGACGAACCAAGCTCCGCATGCCGCCGCTAGGACCGGATCCGGGAGGGAAGGGGAGCCGGCGAGCTCATCGTGGCCTCCACGGGCGTCGCCGGACTCGGCCGCCGCGTCGACGCCGACCGCCTCGGCGCGTCCTCCCGGCCTCCACGCGCGCGCCGTGGAGCTCACGAGCGTCTCCGCCCGCTCCTCCACCGACGCCGACGCCTCTACCCCCGCGCTCGCGCTCGCGACTGGAGGGAAGGGAGAGGAGGTGGGCCGTGACGGGGACTGCTCGCGCTCGGGGAGGAAGGAGTGCGGCCCGCCTGCGGGGGATCTGAGCTGCCGAAGGGAGGAACCGGCGTGCCGGCGAAGGAGGGAGGGGCGCAGGGCGCCATCGGAGAGAGCAGAGGAGGGAGGATGCGGTGGAGTGGATGATTGCGTCGAGTAGGTGGGGGAAGGAGAGAGGAGGGGGAAGGAGTATGACGCGTGGGGCCCGTGGGTGGTAGTTTGTGTGGAGTTTGAGGTATAGACGATGATGGGTGCGAGAAAATTGACACTGAACTGTAAAATTTGGATGATAAGATAGGAATATGACTTTTAGGGGATAGATTTGGAGAATGACGAGCGCAAACAGCCTAAGGGGTTGCACCTGCAGGGGCTGGACGGTATTTCAGATGCCGTCCACTCCGGAGTATAGGTGGCCAAATGGGCCAGACACGATGGGCCGGCGCGAGCACGGCCCGAAAAAGCACGGTACTAGCACGGCCCGGCCCGATAGTAGTGCCGTGCCTGGGTCTCTATGTCAGCCCGCAGTGCTGGCACGGCACGACACGATTTATGGGTCGGCACGAAAAAGGCCCGCTAAAGCCATCTACCTATCTACAGCCCACGGCCCATAGAAACATAAAAATCCTAATCTTCTTTCTTTCCTCCCCACTTCCTCCTCTCTCCACCCCAGCAGTCGCCGCTCCCAACTCCTGCCCCTGACACCTCTGCTCCTCCCCCTGATGGTCGAAGCCCCCGCAACTCCTGCCCTCGCCGCCGCTGCGTAGGCCCCCCCCCCCCCCCCGTCGTCGCTCCCGCCGCCCCCGACGGCCGAAGCCGCCCGCATCTCCCCGCCCCCGATGCTCGCAACTCCCGCCCCCGACCCGCCGCCGTTGCGTAGGCCGCCGCCCCCGACACCGTTGCGCCGGCCGCCGCCGTCCGCTCTCCTCCCCTCGCACCGAGCCGACGGGCATGGAGCCTTCCGCCGACGTCCCCGCTCTCCTCCCTCCTCTCGCTCGCCACGATAGTGCCTCCCGTGTCGCGAGGCACCGGCACGACAAGACGGCGCCGTCGTAGGGCCGTGCCCGTGCCACGAGCTCGGCACGACGGCACTACGAGGGCACGGCACGGCCGCTGGCGCGTGCCAACTGTGCCCGTGCCGTGTCGTGCCGGCACGGTTGGCCATCTAGGGTCTGTTTGATACGGGCCAAAAAAGGCCGGCCAGGCCCGCTAGGGCCACTTCCACCTGTTTGATATGGAAACCCTAGCAGGGAGCCAGGCCGTCGGCGACCATTTCTCCCTCTCTCTCCTGGCTCGCGCCGCACGCCCCCCTCCCCTCGTTCCTCCTCGGCCGGCTGCGACGGCGCGCGCGCGCGCGCGGCGAATCTTGGGCGACGGCGGGAGCTGAGGCGGGCTCACGCGGGAAGGTGAAACTTCCGCGCGCGCTTCTTGCCGGGCGAAATCCATGGCCTACATATACCACCCCTCCTCCCTCCCTCGGTTTCTCCTCCTCCTCTCCACATTCCACTCCCGTAGAAGCTCCGTCGTCGAGGTAAGCTCCGCTGCCGGCGCGGCCGTGGTGTTCCCGGGCTTCCGTCCGTCTCCCCCGCGTGGATCTGCGTCCAGGCGGCGCGGCTCTCCGACGGACTCCGGCGAGGCGGTCTTCTTCCTCTTCCTCTCCGGCTAGGTGGTGTTGCTGGTCGTAGATCTGTGGGCTGTTGTGCTTCCCCGTCCAGATCTGCTACCTCCTTCCCATCTCCTTCTGTTCCCCTTCTGGCCTTACCGAGGTAAATCCACATCTCCCCCTTTCGTTACACCGTTTAATGTTTTGCTCAGATCTATGTGTTGTTTGTTGTTCCTTCCTTTTGTGATGATAAATCTTGGACGTATTTGTTCCTGTATCGTTGTTATTGCTCTGTTACAGTGTTCATTTCAGTTATCTTGTTACTGTTTTTGCCTTTGCGATATAAATGGTCGATGATGACTAGCCAATGCGCACTGGGAGGCAATATTTGCGTTTCAGCCGTGCCTTTTGATGATGTTTGAATGCTTGCACTTACATTCAGATGCCAGCCAGGGTCTACTTAATTTGCTTATACATTTGTAATGCATTGTAGATGGCTGAAAATGCGAGAACATGATGCGATGGCTAGGCAAGCATTTGCCATGGTTGTTGTGATGGTTTCCTTTGTGCTTAATAGGCTTAGACGTGTTAGAAGACATGAGCCAATTCCTTATGGCCCTAGGACCGAAGCCGAGAGGCATAGACGAGAGGACACTCGAGATGTTGTACAACTACAATGATATAAAATGCATTGCCATGTTACGCATGAAAAGAGTCCCCTTTTTTACTTTGTGCAACCTTCTTAGGAGCGAGAAAACTTGTTCTGAGACATTAGGTTGTCTGTGGAGGAGCAGGTGGCAATGTTTGTTTTTGTGGTTGGACACAATGTGAGGTTTAGGGTAGTTCATCAATTCTTTAGGAGGTCCATTGAGGCTGTGAGCAGAATCTTCCACCAAGTGTTGTTTGCCATTGGTGAATTAAGGGCCGACATGATCAAGCCTCCAAGCACCGTCACACACCCTAAGATTGTAGGCGGCCACGGATGGTTCCCTTATCTAAAGGTAAAGTCATATCTATGTGATTCAAACACATGCACATCCGTCCTTAAGTTTGACACACATGTTCATCTGTTCATGTTAATCTCTGTAGAAATGCATTGGTGCCATTGATGGCACACATGTGTTGGCAAGGGTGCCTAGACGCATGCAACAAGCTTTCAGGGGTAGGAAGTCCAACCCCACACAGAATGTTATGGCTGCTGTGGACTTTGATCTAAAGTTCACTTATGTTTATCTGGCTGGGAAGGGTCAGCCCATGATGCACTAATTTTGGCTGATGCCATTGCCAGAAATGATGGGTTCACAGTCCCAGCAGGTAACTGCATTAGCTAGTACATGCACTTATGGTCACTTTCACACATTGCACACTTGCACACTAATTCTCCACTAATTGTAGGTCATTACTACCTGGTAGATGCTGGATATTCATGCAGAACTGGCTTCTTACCTCCATTTAGGGGGGTTAGGTATCACTTGAGTGAGTTTTCAAGCACAAACCAACCCACCAATGCAAGAGAGCTATTCAACCTTAGACACTCTTCACTAAGGGTGACAGTGGAGAGGGCCTTTGGGGCACTTAAAGGGAGGTTCAGAATTATAGGCAACAAATCTTTCCACACTTACCAGACACAAGTTAAACTTGTGCAAGCCTGCTGCATATTACACAACTGGATTATTGGTTTTGGGTTGGACTCTGTTGTTCCAGTTGAGGAAGGATTCCAGTGTGCTGAGCCAGATGATGATCCTGGTGAACTGCCTCTAGAGGAACCTGCAATGGTGTCTGTTAGGGATGACATTTGCAATGCTATGTGGGCTGCTAGGGGTTCTTCTAGGACTTGATTACTTTGCATTTTATGGATGTGTAAAATAATTTTGTAGACCCAGATTGTTAGTAATGGGTCTAAGACTGACAAGACCTACAAGGATAAAGATGTTAATGCAGTAGCTAGGTTAGTTACTGAGTACAGTGGGGTGCCTATTAGTGCAACTCAGGTGTACAATCACTTGAGGAAGTGGAAGCAGAAGTGGTCTAAGATAGCTAGGCTGAAGGAACTTAGTGGGGCATCATTTGATGAAGATACTTGTGCCATAATGCTAGAACAAGAGCACTACCTAGGTCATTGCAAGGTACCTACCCGTGTCTGAAGAATCTCTTTCTGTGCCCCTCTTCTTAACTGTGTGCTTCTCTCTTCTAAACTGTGTGCCCTCTCTTCAGGACCACCCTAAGGATGCTGAGTACCTTAACACTCCAATTAGGTTCTACTTTGAGTTGGAGACTCTCTTTGGTAGTACCTTGGCTACTGCTAGGTTTGCCTTAGGTTCTAATGAACCTTTGGGTGTCAACAAGGTAGATAGTCTGACTGTAAAGCTGGAGGAAGATAGTGTGGGGCTTAAGCAGGAGGCTTATAGGGATAAAACTACCTTTGAGTGTGGCAAGACCACTATTCCAGTGTCTGAAAGTGTGTGTGGTAAGAGGAAGAGGGGCACTTTCACCGAAGAAGAGATCCTAATGATGACTAACATGAATGATGCTATCAACAATGTTGCCAATGCTATGATCAAGACGAGCCGCACATGTTGACCCGGACCTCTATCTTCTTGTCATGGAAATGACCGAGTTCAAGACTCGATGCCTTGATTGTTGCCTACACCTTCCTACTTGAGCACAATGCCACTGCCTACTCGGTTTTGTGCGGATGTCAAGCCCACACGGGGCCATATGGTTGAGGACCTATCTTGCCAAGAACTACCGCATGTAGTTCCGTGGTAGCCTCTCTCTTTTTCGATGTATATTTTGGCTAGAATCTCGTGCATGGTTAGTGGCCGACCGAAGACTCGTCTAGATGGTGATGTATATTTTGGGTAGAACCTTTGCATGGTGAAGGGCTGACCTTTTGGTTTAGTTAGTGGGATTGTGACTAACTAAAGAAACTACATTTTGGCTCACTTTATGTGAGTAAAAACTACATTTGGCTCACTCATTGTGAGCAAAACTATGTAATTGGAGCCTCTCTGTTGGCTTACTCGGTACCGAATGTGTTGATGCTTCGTTATTTTGGTCGTTGTCCGCCATTTTTGCTACCGTCGTTTCATGGCGTAATTGATTGATTCGGTTATATCCGTGCTTGTTATCTCGTTTACCTTTTTGGTGGGTTATTAATTTTGCCTATGATGATTCCATATATCCCATAAATGATGACATGGCCTTATGAGGAACTTGTTGCTGTTATTTGTTTTAGTGTACCAGGTAGCCCTACTCTTGTCTCCCATCTGACCATGCGACACATCGATTCCCATGTTTCCAAACTTGGGATCGATGTGTCGCATGGTCACATGGTTGACAAGATTTTGTGCTTGTTATCTGTTCACTTTTTGGGCTTGTTATCCCTACTCTTGTCTCTCATCTGACCGTGGGACACATCGATTCCCATGTTTCCAAACTTGGGATCGATGTGTCCCCCGGTGATATGGTAGACAAGAACTGTGTCATACTCTTCTTCTTATACTTATGTTTCCTACTGTTCACCAGTTGCCATTATGCTCCAAGTCCATGTCATATGATTGAAAAACATATAATCTGAGGCAAATATTTTCTGTTTATTTCATTTTTTGGCCTATGATGACTAGAGCTTATATATTACTCATGTCTCTCATCAAACCGTGAGACACATCCATTCCCATGTTTCCAAACTTGGGATGGATGTGTCCCCCGGTTCAATGACTGCCATGAAAGTTCTGTTTCACTTTTGCTCCAAGTTCAAGTAGTCTGAGGCCACTTTTGCATGTTCCAGTTCCACTGTCAGGCCGATGATGATCCTGTTCACCATTTATCTATCATGACATCCATCAAACCATGCGAGACGTCCATGCCCATGTTTCTCAAACTGGGGCTGGACCTCTCACATGGTTCCATGGCTGCCATGAAACATTTGCTACTCATTTATTTACCTGAGGCCACAGTTTACTATCTTTTAGCCTATGATGATATGATCTATGATTATTGCTTGTCATGCATTCCATCAAAACGTCAAATTCATCCATGGTCCAAGTATTCAACTATGGACCATGTGAATTTGACGTTTCCATGGTTCACATGTACCCATTGATCTCCTATATCTGAGACAATATTTTTATCTCCATTATGCTTCTAAACTCTTTGTTGCTTTGGTTTTGAAGGAGCAATGACATGGTATGTAGTGTACGAGAGGTCGGAAGCACGGGGTTTACCAAAATTGGGTAGCATGTCATCAACGTGTTCTTGCCTTCCACAATCTTCGCTACAAGAGCTTCAAGCGCAAAGAATAGGCAATTGCTTCTTATCTAGAGTTCATCGGTGAACTTTCGTTGTTTCGTTGAAGGAGATGTTCCTAAAATCGGTCCGCATTTGCCTAGTAGTGGTAAATTGTGCCTCGCTCTTCATAGCAATTATCGAGTTTATTATTATTTTAGGGTTGCTTATGTTCATTTATGTCACCTCTCGTAATTATTTGTTGCTTGTAATGTTGTTTTGTAATTAGTAATGTAAGCACATTGAGGGAAAGCTGCTACCTTCTCCTCTTCCTATGAAATGCAAAGTTGCACCAACCGAGCTCGGCCGAATCAAACACAATCACACATTGGTAATTGCGGTTAGTTGCCCTTTGGCCGGGCTCCACACTCCGAATCAAACAAGAAAAAGGGAACGTGGGGCTCGGTTGGTGCAAAAACATCAAACAAGCGCCCTGCCTTTCCGGACCGAGCTCTGGCTGGCCAGAGCCTGGTTCGCTGGCCAGGCCTTTCAGAGCCGGCATATCAAACACGCCCCTATACTCCGGAGTCCGGAGGGTTGACTATTCAATGCCCAGCACAGCGCCCTTCTTCCACGCGGAGCCTTCTCCCTCCCTGGCCTCCGGGGCCCAGCTGCAAAGGGCATCCCAGTCAGCAGCGCTCGGCGCCTCGGCGCCATCGTTCCAGAAGAAACTGGAACTCGCGCGCTGTCCCTGTGGCGACTTTCCCTTGCGGCCATCTAGAGAGAACCAGACGAAGCAAAGCCGGAGCAAGGATAAGCCGGGGCGCGTTCTCGATGTTTCTCCGGCCACCGCGCCGGCGCCTATAAAAGCAGCCCTGGGCAAATTTCGCGAGGCACAGTTACGCCACTTGTCAATCCTGCTTGACGCTTTCTTGTCAACAGTCGACGTAGAGTAGCACAACACTCCAGCAAAGCAGGCGAAGATCAGCAAGCATGTCATTGGCGCTGACCCGAATGCTGCTCGACCGGTTCTTCCCCGACGCCGGCGCCGTCAGCGACGCGCGGCCGCCGATGGACTGGAAGGAGACGCGGGACGCGCACGTGTTCAGGATGGACGTCCCGGGCCTGGCCAAGGACCAGGTGACCGTCGAGCTGGTGGACAGCCGCGTCCTGCGCGTCCGCGGTGGCAAGCCGGACGACGATGACGCCGCCAAAGACGGCGCGTCGGCGGACCATGGGGAAGAGAAGGAGGAGAGGGAGGAGAAGGGCGGCAACGGCGGCGTCATGAGGTGGCACTGCAGGGAGAGGCCCGGCAAGCGCGCATTCGAGACGCAGTTCCGGCTGCCGGACGACGCGGCCGCGGACGAGGTGCGCGCGGCTATGGCGGACGGGGTGCTCACAGTTACCGTGCCCAAGCAGAAGGGCGGCGGCAAGAAGCGGCACCACGGCGCCAACAAACCCGTGTGCTGCAGGTTCTGGCCCTGAGTCCCTGACGGGGCCGCCGGCGAGCCCGGTGATTCGGATGTGCAAAGTTTGGTGCCTCGGTTTGTGCGTTCGCGTCAATGTAAATAGAAGTACTGTAGTTGGCGTTGTGCAATACTCCTAGTTCGCGTGTTTCACAAATCGCGTTGTGGATTTTTTTTTTGTGAGCAACTCTTTCGTTGGATTCATGAGCTGTGAGTCTGTGACAACGGTGGCTTGTGAATTCTGTTGCTTCCTTTTGTAACAAGATTTGGATTTTGCTTCCTTTGTAAATTCTGTTCCGCTGCTCGGTGCGTGCACTAGCATCAATGTAGAAGATATGTGGATTGCGCGGAGAAGTAAAAAATGATGTTACCTGCTTCTGTGTGTGCACTAGAGAAGTCAATTGAGCTTGCTTGGTTGGATTGAATTCCAAATATTACCAAGCCAAAATCATAGTTTGCCAAACTCAGAGCATACCAAACTTAGCACAAAGGTTTGGTATCACTTGGTTTGGCTACAAAGTGTGGCTACCAATGCCTATTTTTCTTGGTATAAGTGTATCACTAGGGCTCTGTTGGCTTGTCTTATTTCGGTTTCTTGTGTAATACTTTTCTCTCAGAACAAATATGTCGTACAAATAAGTGTATAATACTTTTTTCTCAGAATAAATTTGTCCTACAAATCATCTCAAAGATCTGCCGAACGGTTGCTTGTCATGATTTTGACTACAAACATTGATATGCCAATCTTTTGACAGTAAACTGTGAGTTTACTTGTCTGTAAAAATGTGAAATTTCAAAAACTTGATTTGAATTTGAGTGCTTAAGAAATAATTAAGGATGTCTTCTATTTTTCCCCTTCCCTAAAGTCCTACACTTTTAATTGATTCAATCCATAAACATTACTAGTAGGGTTTATAAATGCTAGTGTGAGAAGTTGGAATTTTATTTGGTTTTTATTTGGATTTATTTGTGTAGATTCAAATTTGAATTCGAATTCAAATTTGAATAGAAAATAGGAGAAGGTTTAATAGGAAACCCCTTACCCCCCCTGTCGTGGGCCGCAACCGCGATTTCGGCCCACTTCCGCTTTCGGCCCGCCAACACGTAGCAGCGCCCGCCGGCCGGCGCATCCCGCGCCCGTGCCGCTTACCGCCCGGCCCCACCTGTCAGCCGTGTGACGCCCCAGGTTTTTAATTACCGTCATTAACGCTAATGACACGATTAGCCGGTCAAATGGTCAACCCTAGGTCAACCTGGGCGCTCACCCATGAAAACTCCCTAACATACCCCTAAGTGACCCTAGTGAATAGTAAAACTCTTGTGGGGCCAACCCTTGGTCAAAGGGTGGGTCAAAACCCCCTTGCCACCCAGTGTCCACAGGTGTCTGCCGGAACTTTTGCCGCGTTCCCCAAAATTCACCTAAACACTTAAAATTCTACCTTTGGGAAAGTTGTAGGTCTTGTTGAGGGACACAACTTTCATGTAGAGTGGCATTGCTGATTTGAAGGGGAAAATTGTGAAAAAGCCCTTGCAAGCCAGAGATCACTGTTGACAGAACCATGTTGACATTCAAAGTTGACATTCCTGTAGATTCAAATCTAAACAGTAAAACCCCATACAACCTTTGGGAAAGTTGTATATGGTACTTAGATCTACAACTTTGGTATTCATTGTTTGGTCGAGTTGTATTCAAAATTTTGGAGAAATCGTGGCTTGAACACAGCACCAGTGTCACTGCCAAACGCAGAGCGCGTCGCGCCGCGACGTCGCGCGCGCGATGCGCGCCGCCGTCGCCGCCCGCCGCCGGCCTTGCCCCCGGCGGCCGTGCCCGCGCCGCCCGTAGCCTAGGCGTCCGTGCCGTGCCGCGTCCCGATGCACGCGCGCCCCGATGCGCTCCGTCCCGAGGCGCCTTGGCGTCCGCGCCGCCGCACGCGCGCGCGCGCGCACGGACCCGGCGGTCCGTCGGCGGCGTCGCCGCCGTGCGCGCGCGCCTTGACGCGCGCGTAGCACGGAGGGTATCTTGCGCCGTCACCCCGCGTCACCCGGTGCCGGCGCGCCTACTTAAACCCCCCCCTCGCGCCCCTCCGCGCGCCACCCGAGCGCCCCGCCGCCATTGCCGCCGCCGCCGGTGCCCGCAGCTCACCGCTCGTGCTCGCCGCCGTCCAAGCCCCTAGATAGCCTCCTTAGCACCCGAGCAAGCTCACGTGCGCGCTTGTTGGCTTCAATTTGGCCTCCATGCCGCTACACCCCGAGCCGCCCCGAGCGCCGCCACCGGCCACCGCCGTGCGCCGTCGCCGGAGCTCCGCCCGACCCCGCCGCCACCACCCCGCGAACCGTGGTGAGCCCAATCGCACCCCCCGTGCCGCTTGTTGTCGTGGCCGGGCCCCGCATCGCCGCCGGCGAGCCCTCCCCGCCGCCGCCGAGGGCATGGATGTGAATCCAAGGGCCCGTTTGCAAGGATTCTTAACTTAGTTTATTTGCGGATCGGTCCACGGTCTTAGAAAATCCCTGGAAATTCACAGAAAATTCCAAAAATTCTCAAACAAATTTTGTAGGTCTCAGGATGTTAAACCCCACCTACTAGATGTATACTTGTGACTAGATTCAAAGTAGCTTTGGCAGGAAAATTACATATGTGTTATGCTTGAATCTGTTATAACTTGAAATGTACAGCTTCTCTGTAGCTAAGCTTTGGATATGTTGTGTGTTAGGGTAAGACTAGATGCTGTGCCAAAAATTGCACAAAGTTATCATGTGAATCTTTTTATAAAGATGTTTTTCCATCTCTGGCAGAGCTACATAGATGACTTTTCATGTTAATTTTATTCATGTTCTTGAGCCCAACTTGTGCACACTGTCTTGAGATGCCAAAAGGCACCTCTTGTGAATTAATTATGAATTTAGGAGTAACAGAAATAATTATTCTTGTTTAATGCATGTTTTCCTTTGTAAATTAATAAACCAAATTCAGTAGAGGTTCCATGTGAACATGCTAGCTTTTTAGACTTGTTTAGGACCAGAGAGCATCCACCAGAAAGTTTGGGTAATTTTGATGCTTATTTATTTTTATTTGCATTTAAGTTGAATCACTAGATAACCTTTGTTATTTTCAATAATATTTAATTTTCTAGCATCCAACACTTACATGTGGGCCCAATGGACCAGAATAGGTACTGCTAGGCTTAAGAAACACTCATTTAATTTTTGGTAATTAAATTGTTTAAATAATGGCTTAAATGCCCTTTTAATATTAAAGGGAAATTAAAATAAAGAGAAATCCTTAATTAAATCCTTTTTCTTTTTGGAAATAGTACTTAATATAAATAAAAGAAATTTAATTAACATTACTGATAAGAAATTTAATTCATAAATAAAAAATATTAAGTACACCTTTGTTGGTAAAGATAAAAAGGAAATGAAGCTTTCACATGAAATGTTAATCTTAAATAAAAACCTTTATTCAAATAAGGAATAAAAGAGTAATCCATGTACAACCAATGACTTCCTCAAATAGAAACCTTAGATAGATGCTTGTTAAGGTGAATATGACCAACTAGAGTTGGATAAGACAACGAACTATCACATCACCTAAAGTGCATTGCATTCCGTGTAGATCTTCCGGACGGAGATTACTCCCTGGTCCCGGAAACCGAGGAAGGCGGAGCGGAAGGTTCTCTGCAGTACGTGGACATACTCGACACCGAGGGTGCCCAAGCTAACATAGCTGACGAAGGCAAGCTCCGGTGCATCTAACCCAGTTTTAAAAGTTCTTTATGCAATTATCTATGATTGATTGTGCATTTACGTTCAGGAGTTGAATGAAACCCTAGATGCATGATCCATAGGTACCTTTGTCCCCACTAGTATGATAGGCCGATAGCTGCTAAGCTATAGGACCGTTACAAGTCGAGTGATGACCTCACTCGCGAGAATAGGTTCCTAGATAGGAATCATACTATATCCTTAAATGGATTGCTCACGTGGTAAGAGCATGGGATCTGGGCTCTGGTCCAGTGGTTATGTGGGTTAAGTTTTTGAACGTACTAAGCACATGCCGGTTATGGGGCCGGTAAACCTAGTACCATAATGAGGCGGTTAGGGATCCTACCGTTACTACTCTTGGGATTCGCTCTCACGGCTCGCCACCGGTGGTGTATGGTGACTCCGGGTATCTCGCGGGGTATGCGGATAGCCCGCACCAAAGACTGTAAGATTCGATCCCGACCCGAGGATTTATGGGGACGGTCTGGGGAGTTGTCCTCGCGGGGGCAGCCGACCGTGTGTTTGGGTCTACCTTGCAAGGTTTATAATCAATCGATTGTCGGCCTCTCACCGTTATCCGAGACTACTTACTCCACTAGTCATGTGATCCCTAATAATGGAAGTTGATGAAGATGATGTTTGAATAATTGTATTGTACAACTTGTTTGTGCTAGTTGGCTAATGTAGTAAAGATTAAACCACTAGAACTTGTGCTAAAATCTTGAAAGTAAGGACCTACTCTTTGTTACTTTTTAGCAAAAGCAACCCAGTAGCCAAAAAGCCTTTCATGGTCTAGAATTGGTGAAGTAGTTATCACCAACGGGTAAGTCTTGCTGAGTATTAGTATACTCAGCCTTGCTATAATGTGTTGATCCAGGTAATGCCTTCAGTGATGTGTGGCCCGGTGAGATCCCGCCCGGCTGGGAGCTGGAGTGGGTGGAGGACGACTACTGAAGCATCATGGATGGCCTCCCGTGGTGACTTGCTTCCGCTAGTTAATTTCCGCTGTGTCTTTTCAAAACTCTGAACTATTCTGTCATGACAAAAAACTATGGTTTGTAATAATTAAACCCTCCGGGATACGAATTTGAATTTGAATGTTGTTGTATCTCTGGACTCGCCTTCGAGTGAGTTTTAATGCATATATCGATCCTTGTGCTATTCAAGTGATTTACCGGGCGTTAACCCGGCGACTTACGATAGGATGGTACTTTATTATTGCTTAATGACCAAAGTGGATCGGTCTTAGGCGATAGTACGGTACTTTCCTGGGCGGGTTGTCACAGTTGGCATCAGAGCTTATATGCACTAAATATTAATTAATGAACCTTAATCACTGATTTTTGAATAAAATATGCCAAGATTTTCTGATTTTCAAAAATACGTTGGTCCGCTAAGGATAAACTAGACCGAGAGGCCCTAGAGGGAATTTTGGGTTCTTTCAGGTGGCTTAAATAATTTATGGTTTATTTTGCTAACTCCCAGCACATTACATTATGTCAGACTTACTTTTATGCACAACCAAACTAGGAGCCACGTGTTTTATACGTGTGCTGTTCCGCATCACGGGAATTGCGAGGGTTGATGGAGTGATCCATTCCACGGAT
This sequence comes from Cenchrus americanus, assembly GCA_947561735.1. NCBI lineage: Eukaryota > Viridiplantae > Streptophyta > Magnoliopsida > Poales > Poaceae > Cenchrus > Cenchrus americanus. The sequence continues at coordinate 20,197,409 of OX387241.1, read as the reverse complement.
CCCATCTTCGCGTCTGTTTGTGAGTTGTGTGTCACCACATGTTTCATACGTGAGCATTCCGCATGTCGCTCATGCGAGGCAAGGATACACTCCATTCAAACGGAGGGTGTCCGAGGTTGGACGCTGTCCATGCAGCGGCTTAACGCATGGATACCGTTTCTATAGTGAACGGTAATGTATGTGGACGCTTTCGTGACGTCTTTGGCGCGAAAGGTTCGTTTTTACGGGGGTACATAACAGCGCTTCGTTAGTCGTTAAGCGAGTACCGTATAGCTCTCGACTAGATATTATAGGGAGAGACGATTAAAAGCCTTGCCACCGGCACTAACTCCGATTTTTGGCTTGATTGCCATGTGAGGTCGAATAGGACGTCTTGCATGCATGATAAAAATCGAAACAACTAAAATGGACCCAAAAATCGAAATTTCCATGTGTTCTCTAAGGAAGTTTATGCTAGTGTGTGCTTTTTATAAACTAGAATACCCCTCATACCTAGCCGTCATCCTGCCGAAATTTTGTGAAAATTTTGTTGATCATGTGCTAGGTTAACTAAACCAAATTGTTAAAAGCAGTTGTTCCTCAACTAGTTACCTTGTAATAGCAAGTCTCAGTTCTAATTTGTTGGGTTGGTTCACTTTTCCTTTAGGCACATCCAAGTTAAGGACCCTCCATCTTGTTTCCTTGATCGTTGTTCAACCTTAAAATCCTAATTAAGAGTATTGAAGGAATAATTTAGAAGTTGGGAAAATTTTGAGGTTTCTGGACTTTTGGTTATGAAATTTTTGTTCACAACTGCCAGAACTTCACCATTTGTCATGCCGTTCTCTTTTGAGATCTGACATGGGTTACCTTTGTGTACAGATGGATTTCCCCGTGTTTCACCGGTTCGACGGCGACGGTACGATCCGTACCAACGGGTTGCCTGCATCGGGAGGGGTTTTCCGCGCTTGGCGTGGGAAGCACTCGGTGCCGCAGCTACCTTACCCCCGCCGACGTACGAGGTGAAGGAGTTTGAGCGCTTTGGTGTTCCCCGTTGCGGGGTGATCGTGATCGTGCCGCCGCACCCCGATCACACCGACCGGTTTGACCCGAGTTTTATTTAGCGGGGATTTATCACGCACGAGTCCGTGGAGTCGGCCCGCCCTCGAGTGGCCGACGGACTTTTGTGACCACAACCCTACTGTGGTAGCTCTTTCCCCGTTTGGATTGTTTCCGGTTGTGAGTCCTCACGACCCAGCTTGGTTGGACCGTTTGGACCATCTGCGGGAGTTACTGACCCTAGCAGAGCCGTTGGATGTTACTCAGACACTTGTCCGTTGCCTGAACGTGGTCTTCACACTCCAGGGGCTGCGTTTTAACACCGCAACGATTATTGCACAGCGCTTGGAGGCATCTAGGCGCGATTGGGAGCGACTTTCAAAGGACACCGGCCACTCGAACTTCACGCTTACCCGGGTGCGGCGAGGAGAACGACAGTCGCGTACTAGGAGGTTCCGGTTGGAGCTTGAGCGAGGTGACAACCTCCGGAGGATCGTGGACCTAGAGACGAGAGAACAATGCACTAGAGGAGGATGCCGACGCACACGAGATAGAGAGGGCCGACCCCCGTCGCGAGAATATTGCGATATGCGGCGGCGGTGCGGGAGGCCGAGGTACGGGTGGCAGCCCCGCCGCAGCTATAGTGGCCTTACGGCCATCGCCCCCGCATCGAGCACACCGGAGGAGCAGCGGCCGTGTCCGTCCGGATCGACGAGCCGGGCGGGGACCACCGCTACCGACTCCCCCAGCTTCGCCTTCGTACAGTGGTGCTTCAGTGGGCAACTAGGTTGCCGACAGCAGGGAGCAGATGGATGTCGATCATATCGAGTTGTCTTCGAGATGTTAGAGTAGTTGGCTTGACAGCACGTCTTCGTGCCAAGCAACTATTGCATCATGTGTTGTCTTGTTGTTTCAAATCGAGTTGTAATGACATTGAACCTTGTTCTGTCATGTTGTAATAAGAATGCTTAAGCTTGTATGCTTTAAGTGAATTCCGTTGTCTTCAAATTGAATTTTCTTGTGCTAAATACCATATCTTTGGATAATTCGTTGCGAATGATCACGCTTGTCAAAAGAATGCATTGTTTATCTCCTGAGACCGTAGGTAAAGCAAAGCATCTTTACGAACGTCACTCGTTGCCAGCATATAAGTGCTCGTTTGTATACCATCTTCTTTGGTATTCAGGATAACGACGATCGTTCGGAAGTGATTAGGAGCCACGCAGTTGAGCAATCACCGTCCTAACCATGTTAAGAGAAACGATTCTATAAATCTTGGTGGCTATAGAATGTGTGCTTGTTGCTGTACTCGTTATTTACGTACTAATGGGATGTGATAATGCATGATCGTGCTTGTCATCATTTGGGAGTAAGCTTTCAGTTATCTCACTAATAACGCTCACTTTTCAGATGGTGGGAACCACGCGCAGCTCTCCCAACGGTTTTGGAGCGAGTGGTAGTGGTGACTTGCCGCCACCCCCGCCCATGAACCCGACGGAGGCTTTCATGGCCACCCAGACCGAGGTGCTGCGCCAGATCTTGCGGACACGGCGGCGGATCGCCCGGCCAGAGCAACTGAGGGCCGCCGCATGGGGCCAACCACGATGGACCTAACCAGGTCACCACGTATGCCCAGTTCATCGCCATGAAACCGCCAACGTTCGCGAAAGCCGAAGACCCTCTGGAAGCCGAGGCTTGGGCCAAGGCCATAGAGGCGAAATTCTCTGCCTTTGTGCTGCCTTGCTCGGAGGAGAACAAAGCGAACTTCGCAGCCCTACAACTGCGAGGTGAAGCTTTGATGTGGTGGGACCATTTCAAGTCCATGCAGCGAAATCACGCCGTGACTTGGGAAGAATTCAAGCAAGCTTTCAAGAGTCATCACATCCCCAAGGGTCTTGTGGACCGGAAGATGAGGGAGCTGCTAGCCCTTCGTCAAGGATCTGACTCCGTGTACCGCTATGCCCAGAAATTCAATAGCTTATGCCGAGCGGCGGGCATCATGTTGATACGGATGCCAAGAAGATGGAGAGGTTCCGTGACGGGCTCGATGGCAAGCTGTATGAGCGCCTAAATCTGCTCGAGCCTGCCAACTTTCATGAACTCGTGAATAAAGCTATCTCGCAAGAAGATGCTATGAAGAAAGCCCATGGGGACAACAAGAGGATGTCCGGTTTCACCCCGGGCCGGCGGAACACACAAGAAGTTTCGCTTTACGAAGAAGGAAGCTCCGGGCCCATCCCAGCAATCTTCAACCGGACGCTGGACGATGAAGCCATTCTAGGGCAAACCTGCCGGGAACTTCCGGTTCCGCCGTGCCCGACAGCGAGGCTCCGAAGCCTAATGCACCCCCTCGTGATGTTGGTGATCGCCGTTGCTACAACCGTGGCCCGCCGGGGCACTACATTAATGAGTGTCCCAAGCCCGGGCGAGATCAAGTCAAACCCGCGAGAACCGAATACGGGAAACAAGCCGCCACTCCGGCCAAGAAACCCATGGTGCAAGTGCGCCGGGGCAAGCCGAACTTCACTACCACGAGTGACATTCCCGCGGGAGCTCCGGTTCTCACGGGTACATTCTCTATCAATCACACTCCTGTCAAGGTCTTATTTGATTCAGGAGCCACCCATAGTTTCATTAATGAGAGTTTACTAGACAAATTGGGTCTAAGAAGAGTACAAACCAAATCGCTTATAAAATTACCACGCCGGTGGAGACATTATGTCTCGATTGGTGACCTTCGAAGTTCCTCTGAGACTAGGAAGTAAGGTTATTCGATCTAATCTTATAACCATCAAATTGGGAAGCATGGATGTTATTTTGGGTATGGAATGGATGAATCAACATAAGGTGGTTCTAGATATATCAGATAGGGTCGTAGAGATCCACTCTCCTACGGTCGGGCACACTACCTTGTACCTACCTTTCCGGGACGGTACCGACTCTTGTGCCTATGCGACCATTATCTCCTCCCTTGATGAGATTCCAGTAGTGTGTGAGTACCCGGATGTATTTCCTGACGAATTGCCTGGTATGCCACCAGACAGAGATGTCGAGTTTGTGATCGAACTCCAACCCGGTACCGCACCCATTTCCAAAAGACCTTATCGCATGCCACCCAAAGAGCTAGCCGAGCTAAAAACCCAACTCCAAGAATTGCTAGATAAGGGTTACATTCTCCCGAGCTCTTCTCCTTGGGGTTGCCCCCGCTCTCTTTGTCAAAAAGAAAGATGGTAGCTTGAGAATGTGCGTAGACTACCGTCCACTCAATGCGATCACCATCAAAAACAAATACCCACTTCCTCGAATTGATGTACTGTTTGATCAATTGGCTGGTGCCAAAGTCTTCTCAAAAATTGACCTTCGTTCTGGCTACCACCAGATCAAGATTCGACCATGCGATATTCCTAAAACCGCTTTCTCCACTCGCTATGGTCTTTACGAGTTCTTGGTCATGTCTTTCGGACTCACTAACGCACCTGCCTACTTCATGTACCTCATGAACTCCGTATTCATGACGGAGCTCGATAAGTTTGTCGTGGTCTTTATCGATGATATCCTCATCTATTCTAAAAATGAGGCAGAACACGCCAACCATCTCCGAGTTGTCCTTCAGCGTTTACGAGATCATCAGCTTTATGCTAAATTCTCCAAATGCGAATTACGCGTCGAAAAGTGTCAAATTCTTAGGGCACACCATTTCTCACGATGGTATTTCCGTAGATCCTAGCAAAGTTCAGGAGGTAATGGATTGGAAACCACCCAAATCCGTGCATCAAATCCGCAGTTTCCTAGGATTGGCGGGATATTACCGTCGATTCATTCCTGACTTTTCTAGAATCGCAAAACCCATGACCGAATTACTCAAGAAGGGAGTGAAATTCGTGTGGAGTGAAGCATGTGAGAAAGCTTTTCACACCCTGAGACAACATCTAACTTCAGCCCCAGTGCTAGCTCGGCCCCGATAACTCCAAGCCATTTGAAGTCTTCGTGACGCATCAGGCACCGGTCTTGGCTGTGTCCTTATGCAAGAAGGCCGAGTCATTGCCTATGCTTCGCGAGCCCTTCGACCCCATGAACTCAACTATCCTACCCATGATCTTGAGTTAGCTGTTGTTGTTCATGCCCTCAAGATCTGGAGACATTATCTAATGGGCAATCATTGCAATATCTTCACTGATCGCAAGAGCCTCAAATATATCTTCACCCAGTCCGAGTTGAATATGAGGCAGAGAAGATGGCTTGAGTTGATCAAGGATTATGATCTAGAAGTGCACTATCATCCTGGCAAAGCAAATGTTGTTGCGGATGCTCTTAGCCGCAAGGATCATTGCAACCACCTAGAGTTGGTGCCAGTCAGTGAACCCCTGTGTGAGGAAATGAGAAAGCTCAGCCTAGAAGTGGTACCGCAGGGAATTCTTTACGCCTTGACGGCAGAGCCCAACCTTTATGACAGAATTGTCACTGCCCAGCGCAATGATGCGAACATCCAAACCATCAGGCAGAAACTAGTGGAAGGAGACCCGAAGTACACTTGTTTCCAGAAGGATCCCCAAGAGGTGGTCTGGTTTGGAAAACGCCTAGTGATCCCCGTTGATCCAGAAATCAAGAAGATCATCCTAGATGAAGCTCACCAATCCAAGTTCTCTATTCACCCCGGTAGTACCAAGACGTACCAAGATCTAAAACAGAACTTTTGGTGGTCTAATATGAAGGTGGATGTAGCCAAGTATGTAGCCGAGTGCGATACTTGCCACCGGATGAAAGCAAGTCATTTGAAATCGGCAGGAGTACTCCAACCCCTGTCGATACCTATGTGGAAATGGGATGACATCAGTATGGATTTCATTGTAGGTTTACCCCTGACCCCTAGGAAAAAGGATTCTATTTGGGTGATCGTGGATAGACTTACCAAGACTGCTCACTTCATTGCCGTGCACACCACTTACTCCGTGCAACAGTATGCAGAGTTGTTCATGGACCACGTAGTTCGTCTGCACGGAATCCCAAAGACCATAATTTCTGATAGAGGGACTCAGTTTGTAGCCCGTTTTTGGGAGCAGTTGCATGAGTGTTTGGGAACCCAGCTATTCCGTAGTTCCAGTTATCACCCACAGACAGATGGTCAGACGGAGAGGATAAACCAGATCCTAGAGGACATGTTGAGAGCAAGCATCTTGCACTTTGACAAGAGTTGGGACAAGTGCTTGTCCTTAGCAGAGTTCTACAATAACAGCTATCAGGCCAGCTTGAAAATGGCACCGTTCGATGCTTTATACGGACGCCGATGCCGCACCCACTGAATTGGTCAGAGGCCGGAGAAAGAACACTCTTTGGACCAGAGTTAGTAAAAGAGGCCGAAGAGAAGGTACAAGTGATAAGAGAAAATTTGAAGATGGCCCAGATGAGACAAAAGAGTTATCATGACAAGGGAACCGCACCTCGACACTTTGAAGTGGGAGACCATGTATATTTGAAGGTATCCCCCACCAAAGGTGTGCAAAGGTTCGGAGTCAAAGGAAAGTTAGCTCCGCGTTACATTGGACCCTACGAAGTAATAGAAGTATGTGGACCCGTGGCCTACCGTATCCAATTGCCAGAACGGTTTTCCGCGGTTCACAATGTATTTCATGTAACTCAGTTGAAGAAAGGAATGCCTGTTCCGGAGAATGAGATTATCACAGAAGCTAATGCTTGGATCGAGCCGGATTTCTCACTCGTCGAGCATCCCTTAAAGGTGCTAGATCAAAAAGAGCGAAAGACCCGGAGGCAAACCGTGCGAATGTACAAGATCCAATGGAGCCATCACACGGAGGAAGAAGCCACGTGGGAGACGGAGGATTATCTCAACACCAAGTATCCGGGTTTCCTCCAATCCCGAAACAGTGAGTCTTTTTCCCCATCTCTTCGTTATCAAGTCGAATCTCGGGACGAGATTCCTTTAAGGGGGGTAGGCTGTGACGCCCCAGGTTTTTAATTACCGTCATTAACGCTAATGACACGATTAGCCGGTCAAATGGTCAACCCTAGGTCAACCTGGGCCCTCACCCATGAAAACTCCCTAACATACCCCTAAGTGACCCTAGTGAATAGTAAAACTCTTGTGGGGCCAACCCTTGGTCAAAGGGTGGGTCAAAACCCCCTTGCCACCCAGTGTCCACAGGTGTCTGCCGGAACTTTTGCCGCGTTCCCCAAAATTCACCTAAACACTTAAAATTCTACCTTTGGGAAAGTTGTAGGTCTTGTTGAGGGACACAACTTTCATGTAGAGTGGCATTGCTGATTTGGAGGGGAAAATTGTGAAAAAGCCCTTGCAAGCCGAGATCACCGTTGATTGAACCATGTTGACATTCAAAGTTGACATTCCTCTAGATTCAAATCTAAACAAGAAAACCCCATACAACCTTTGGGAAAGTTGTAGCCGATACTTAGATCTACAACTTTGGTATTCATTGTTTGGTCGAGTTGTATTCAAAATTTTGGAGAAATCGTGGCTTGAACACGGCACCGGTGTCACCGCCAAACGCGAGCACGTCGCGCCGCGACGTCGCGCGCGCGCAAGGCGCCGTCGCCGCCGCCCGCCGCCGCCTTGCCCCGCAGCGCCCGTGCTCGCGCCGCCCGTAGCCTAGGCGTCCGTGCCGTGCTGCGTCCCGATGCACGCGCGCGCCCGATGCGCTCCGTCCCGAGGCGCCTTGGCGTCCGCGCCGCCGCACGCACGCGCGCGCCACGGACCGGCGGTCCGTCGGCGCGCGCCGCCGCGCGCGTACGCGCGCGCCTCGACGCGCGCGTAGCACGGAGGGTATCTTGCGCCGTCACCCCGCGTCACCCGGTGCCGGCGCGCCTACTTAAACCCCCCCCCCCCCTCGCGCCCCTCCGCGCGCCACCCGAGCGCCCCGCCGCCATTGCCGCCGCCGCCGGTGCCGCAGCTCACCGCTCGTGCTCGCCGCCGTCCAAGCCCCTAGATAGCCTCCTTAGCACCCGGGCAAGCTCACGTGCACGCTTGTTGGCTTCAATTTGGCCTCCACGCCGCTACACCCCGAGCCGCCCCGAGCGCCGCCGCCGCCACCGCCGTGCGCGCGTCGGCCGGAGCTCCGCCCGACCCCGCCACCACCACCCCGCGAACCGTGGTGAGCCCAATCGCACCCCTGTGCCGCTTGTTGTCGTGGCCGGGCCCCGCATCGCTGCCGGCGAGCCCTCCCGCCGCCGCCGAGGGCATGGATGTGAATCCAAGGGCCTGTTTGCAAGGATTCTTAACTTAGTTTATTTGCAGATCAGTCCACAGTCTTAGAAAATCCCTGGAAATTCACAGAGAATTCCAAAAATTCTCAAACAAATTTTGTAGGTCTCAGGATGTTAAACCCCACCTACTAGATGTATACTTGTGACTAGATTCAAAGTAGCTTTGGCAGGAAAATTACATATGTGTTATGCTTGAATCTGTTATAACTTGAAATGTACAGCTTCTCTATAGCTAAGCTTTGGATATGTTGTGTGTTAGGGTAAGACTAGATGCTGTGCCAAAAATTGCACAAAGTTATCATGTGAATCTTTTTATAAAAATGTTTTCCATCTCTGGCAGAGCTACATAGATGACTTTTCATGTTAATTTTATTCATGTTCTTGAGCCCAACTTGTGCACACTGTCTTGAGATGCCAAAAGGCACCTCTTGTGAATTAATTATGAATTTAGGAGTAACAGAAATAATTATTCTTGTTTAATGCATGTTTTCCTTTGTAAATTAATAAACCAAATTCAGTAGAGGTTCCATGTGAACATGCTAGCTTTTTAGACTTGTTTAGGACCAGAGAGCATCCACCGAGAAAGTTTGGGTAATTTTGATGCTTATTTATTTTTATTTGCATTTAAGTTGAATCACTAGATAACCTTTGTTATTTTCAATAATATTTAATTTTCTAGCATCCAACACTTACATGTGGGCCCAATGGACGGGAATAGGTACCGCTAGGCTTAAGAAACACTCATTTAATTTTTGGTAATTTAATTGTTTAAATAATGGCTTAAATGCCCTTTTAATATTAAAGGGAAATTAAAATAAAGAGAAATCCTTAATTAAATCCTTTTTCTTTTTGGAAATAGTACTTAATATAAATAAAAGAAATTTAATTAACATTACTGATAAGAAATTTAATTCATAAATAAAAAATATTAAGTACACCTTTGTTGGTAAAGATAAAAAGGAAATGAAGCTTTCACATGAAATGTTAATCTTAAATAAAAACCTTTATTCAAATAAGGAATAAAAGAGTAATCCATGTACAACCAATGACTTCCTCAAATAGAAACCTTAGATAGATGCTTGTTAAGGTGAATATGACCAACTAGAGTTGGATAAGACAACGAACTATCACATCACCTAAAGTGCATTGCATTCCGTGTAGATCTTCCGGACGGAGATTACTCCCCGGTCCCGAAACCGAGGAAGGCGGAGCGGAAGGTTCTCTCGCAAGGACGTGGACGTACTCGACACCGAGGGTGCCCAAGCTAACATAGCTGACGAAGGCAAGCTCCGGTGCATCTAACCCGCTTTTAAAAGTTCTTTATGCAATTATCTATGATTGATTGTGCATTTACGTTCGAGAGTTGAATGAAACCCTAGATGCATGATCCATAGGTACCTTTGTCCCCACTAGTATGATAGGCCGATAGTCGCTAAGCTATAGGACCGTTACAAGTCGAGTGATGACCTCACTCGCGAGAATAGGTTCCTAGATAGGAATCATACTATATCCTTAAATGGATTGCTCACGTGGTAAGAGCATGGGATCTGGGCTCCGGTCCAGTGGTTATGTGGGTTAAGTTTTTGAACGTACTAAGCACATGCCGGTTATGGGGCCGGTAAACCTAGTACCATAATGAGGCGGTTAGGGATCCTACCGTTACTACTCTTGGGATTCGCTCTCACGGCTCGCCACCGTGGTGTATGGTGACTCCGGGTATCTCGCGGGGTATGCCGGATAGCCTGCACCAAAGACTGTAAGATTCGATCCCGACCCGAGGATTTATGGGGACGGTCTGGGGAGTTGTCCTCGCGGGGGCAGCCGACCGTGTGTTTGGGTCTACCTTGCAAGGTTTATAATCAATCGATTGTCGGCCTCTCACCGTTATCCGAGACTACTTACTCCACTAGTCATGTGATCCCTAATAATGGAAGTTGATGAAGATGATGTTTGAATAATTGTATTGTACAACTTGTTTGTGCTAGTTGGCTAATGTAGTAAAGATTAAACCACTAGAACTTGTGCTAAAATCTTGAAAGTAAGGACCTACTCTTTGTTACTTTTTAGCAAAAGCAACCCAAGTAGCCAAAAAGCCTTTCATGGTCTAGAATTGGTGAAGTAGTTATCACCAACGGGTAAGTCTTGCTGAGTATTAGTATACTCGCCCTTGCTATAATGTGTTGATCCGGGTAATGCCTTCAGGTGATGTGTGGCCCGGTGAGATCCCGCCGGCTGGGAGCTGGAGTGGGTGGAGGACGACTACTGAAGCATCATGGATGGCCTCCCGTGGTGACTTGCTTCCGCTAGTTAATTTCCGCTGTGTCTTTTCAAAACTCTGAACTATTCTGTCATGACAAAAACTATGGTTTGTAATAATTAAACCCTCCGGGGTACGAATTTGAATTTGAATGTTGTTGTATCTCTGGACTCGCCTTCGAGTGAGTTTTAATGCATATATCGATCCTTGTGCTATTCAAGTGATTTACCGGGCGTTAACCCGGCGACTTACGACAGGATAGTACTTTATTATTGCTTAATGACCAAAGTGGATCGGTCTTAGGCGATAGTACGGTACTTTCCTGGGCGGGTTGTCACAAGCCGCCACCTCATCCCTTTCTTCTTCCTCCTTTTCCCCGTTTTCTCCTTCCTCTCTCTCACCCGCGGGCGCCGCTGTGGAAAGGGCGAGGCCGTGCGGCCATGTCCGCCGCCGCGGATGGCCTCCACGCGTCGGGAGCTCGATCGCACCGTCCAACCCACCTACCACCGCCTATATAAGAGTCGTCGCGACCGCCTACCCTCAAACCCTAGCCACTCGGGGATTTCTCCCCAATCCCGCCGCCGCTGACGTCTGTGGAGTGGGGGAGAGAGGTCGGGGACCAGAACGTGAACGCGCCGTCGCCGTGAAGCCGGAGCCGTCCGCGAGGAGGAAGCCGGGCTTGCTCGTCGCCGCGCGTCGCCTTCCTCTTAACCACGCCGCCTCTCTGCTTCCCATACCAGCGCCGCCGCCTTCCTCTTTGCTGCGTCGACCATCTCTTCACCGACGCCTGCCCTTCGGCCCGCGGCCACCGAGGTGAGGAAAGGTCCCTCCTTCCCTCTGTGAAGCCCGGCCTTCGAGCCGAGAGCAGGGTCACCTTGCCCGCCGCCGCGCCTGCGCTGTGTGATGACGGCCTCCGTGCCAGGTTGGGACGCTTTCTTGCAGGTGCCGCCGCCGTCGTTCCGCACGCGCTTCCCCGCTCAATCTCCTTTCTCTCGGTTTCCTTTATCCCGTTGAGCACCGCGCCACCGCGCACCCCCGCGCATCGGTGCACGAGCTCGGCTGAGGCGTTCCGGCGTGCACACCTTGCGTGCATACCAAAGGCTCCGCCTTTCTTGATCGTCAGGCTCGCCTGGGGCCGTCTCGCCATGGGACGTGCGGGATTTCCCCGTGCTTGGCGCGCGCGCGCGCGCGCCGCCGCGGCCGGCCGGCCGGTAAGCCAATGCCGACACGCACCCGTGCGCGCACGAACCTACGTCGCGCCGCACACCCACGTGAGCACGCGCGCGCATCCGCCCGCGCATCTCCTCACCGAATCTCTGGCTACCCGACCCACGCCGCTTCGCGCGCGCCTGAGTTGAGCCCACCGGCACCGGCCACCCCAGCCACGCCGCTGGTGGCTCTGTCTCTCGCCTCCGCGGGCCCAAACCCAGCTAAGGGCCGCCCTTTTTCGTGTCTTTTGGTTTGCTTTGTTAACCCGAGCCTCGCCAAGGGACATGTTGCCCGACAGCTGTTGACCCTCGCCGCCGGCGAGACCTCGACCGGCCGCCGTCCCTTTGGGGATTATCGTCGAACACCTGTCGGCCTTCTTCCAAGACCCAGAGGGGTTTTTCCCTCACATGTCGGCCCACACGCCATGGAGGCCGCAGCAGATCACTGGGATCCCATGCGCCTGGCCAATCCGGTCCTTTGGCACACTAGTGACCTCACCGAGCCGAGCCGCAGAGAATCCTGCCGGGATCCCGTGTGGCTGACCACGCCAGCAGCCAAGTGGGCTGCAGCTGGGCTTAAAGCCACCGACGTGGCCGCCCCGTCAGCCTTAGTAGCCGGCCTGCAGCCAGCCAGTAGCTAGCTTTAAGCCCCCTAGAGCCAACCAGCCTATAGTTAATGCTATTGTGTATCCGTATTGTATTTCCAGAAAACTATTTTATCTTTGGGAAATCTTAATAAATCTGTTTTTGCTCTGAAAATACAAAACCTTTTCCATAAATTCTCTAAAATCTCAAACTATGTGCTAGGCTAGTGTTTGCCCTCTTTTGGCACTTATTGACGTTCTTTTGGAGTTAATTGCATTAGGACCGTTGTCTATTTTCTTTTACGCATTAATAGGAGCAACTGGAGTCGGGGAGCTGAACCCAGAGTCCGACTACGCAGACGACTTCGCCGCGGAGGACTACCCGACCCCAGGTTCACGCCCGACTCACTTTGAAAACCTATAAACATTGCAGTATAGTTTGCTAGCGCTTTACTTTATATGCATGTTGATGAACCTTGCACTGCCTACTTTAAATATCCTGTCCTTGATTGACCAACTACTATATATGTTTATAAGCGTGTATATACGCTGAGCTTCGCGATGCATGTGTTGGGATGGGGATAGTGATTCTTGGCGTGAGTGGGATAAAACCGGCAGGAGAAGGCGTTTTTGGGTACTTTGGTGGGGGTGAGCTCAAGACAACCGATCTGGGATCGGGGACAGGGGTGCACTCCTCAGTGTATCCCTACTTTGACAGTTTTGGGAGCCTAGGTGTTGGGGTTTTACTTGCGCTTGGAGGATATGAGCTCGCCCCGGTCTGAAACCGAGTGGACAAACCTTTTCACGGGACCTTTACGTACACACCACCCCGCCGAGCGTGGGGTTAGGGCCGAGTTGAGCTCGGCAAGTGCAGAACCATACTTTCCAGCAGAATAGTTGGGTATCAGTGGGGGAGAGGTGGAGGTGAGACCACCCTCTCAGAGCGACTCCCGTGTGGCCACACGGGGGCATTTCACAGTTCCGGTGTCGTCCCTTCTGAGGGGGGGGGCGTTTTTGAGGGCCGGATGCAAGATGGGACCGTAACTACCGAGAGTTCACACGGTAGGATGGGCTCGGTCGGTCGTACACCAGCCGGGTGCCATTCCGGGTTGGGTTCAGGTGTACACACTCTGCAGAGTCATTTGATCTATAGTTATAGCCGCATCCTCTGATATGGACATGTCCCCTGATAGCTTTGTTCTCATGTTTTGGGATTTCTACCTCCCCCCTATAGATGAGTGTATGGTGAGCCATGGTTGCAGTCGGTTAGAGGAGAGAGGATCCATCTACCTCGTTGATCCGATCACAACCATTGAGGTGCGAGGAGAGGAAGTTCTCGCATCAACCCTAGACAAGAGTAGGTTGTGGAGATGGGGCCCTAGGTGATCAGGTGGTTCCGAGCTGTGTTGAGAGCTTTGGGGTTGGGAACTTGTTGGAGATATCTTGTTTATACTCTACTGCTGCTGCTGCATAGGAAACCCGAGCCGCTTCCTTGTCTCTTTTTCTCCCTTTAGATGTTAGGCCACTTAAAGCTACATACAGTTGATGAGGTGGACCTATCCCACTCCTTGGGGATAGACTTTGGGTGTGCAAGGTACGAGTCCGAGTACAACAACAATGCCGATGGATGGTACAACTGAGGGACGCGTCGCTTCGCTCAAGGATGCTTGTGGCGAGAAGAATAAAAGATGGAGACCCTTCTGAGATGCTAGATACCGCTGCATAGAATTTCACTCTGATTCAACCAAGAGGCTTGTAATGATGTACTCCATAATGGACATGTAATAAGTTATGTACTTTTACTCTCATGTGATGCGATGTATGACTTTGTGTATTTATCTGTGAGACGTTTTGTACGCGATAGCCACTGATCCAGGGACTATCGCGACAATACAGGGATTCGGGTTTTCTATGAAAATCTGGGGTTTTACAAAACTACTTGGCAGCCAAAATTTGTAGCCAAACCGAGTGATACTAAAACTCCAAAAGGACTTTAAGATTACCCATGTTTTGGATTGCTAAATGCTACTATTGGAAACCAACCAAACACGAGAAAAATGGTCGCTGTGTTGTGACCATGAGGTGGCAGTGGCACCGCGCAGTCGCAAACCACAGGACACACTCCATTAAAAAATATTGCCATAATAAGATAAAATAAACAAAATTGATTAACTTAAATATCAACAATGTAATGCATTTCAACAACGAAAACTGTGTAAAATTACATATATTGAGATATCAAAATGGATTGATCTAGATTTTTCACATGCTGCAATAGTTCACATGCATCCATGATATCAGATCTGAGATACAACCTCACATGGCTCCCATGGGAAAATAATATCCATCCACAATTATGATATGTTTGGTTTCAAGAACCACCTTATCCTCCATCATAAGTCGATGCTATAAAATTGATGAGATGATCTCATTCGTCATGTCTATGCTAATTGTTAGCTTGTGAGGCATGAGGTAGTGAGGGATCAACCCATTCCACTTTATAAATAGAACAAAAAAGTGAGAAGTGAGAAGATGATGCATGACCTCATTCCTCAAACCAAACACACTATTATTGAGTAAGACTTAACCCATTGCACAATCAGTGACAAAAAATATTGATTGGAAGATAACGTAATCCAACTTCTTAACCCTCGCATAACATACATGTCAATAATTGTATCTCAAATAAAGAAAAAAGTGTTTTTCTTGTGAACTTTCATTGAAACTCAAGAGCACAATAATTGTGTGATATCTGAAGGACACCAATTTAGACTTTATGGTCATCATGATGATGAAGCTAAAACGAAGAATTAGTTTATCACTTCACACCAATGAACAAATGTGTTTCTACCTGAATAACGACCATAAGTTGTGTATACAAATCCTTCAAAAAACATGTTTGGTAAGATAACAAATTAGACCATATATCATTTTTCCATTACAAAAGGGTTGTAAAATTGATTGCATATAAGTTCATGAGTTAGTAAAGATAAAAACAAACATTCAATCATCAAAATCGGGGTTGATGTAATGAGCCGAAGTAGTGATGGCACACTCTGGATGAAATAATGGCCCGAGCTCCTGACGTCGAATAGTTTCTGATAGTGGGCGGCGACGTTTGTCGAGGAATTCGTCGGTCTAGAACTGCAATTATCGTCCTTGCTTATGCTCAAGTTGTCAGCTCCATGTCTATGATACTCTTTTAAGTGATCTTCGGTCCATGTGACGAGTGAACAGAGTATATGAAATCTGAGCAAATATAAAATAATAGGAATAAGTAATTTAAAAATTAACAACTACACCAACTCACTAACGCTTTGGAGCCAAACAAGTGTGTTAGTTTGGTGTTAGTTGGGACTAACACCCCAAAATACTAACCCCTCCAAGAGGTGGTATTTGTGTTACTTCTAGTGGTTACACCCTATTAATTCCACTTTCTCTATTCTCTCTCCACTTTAGCATGCAATGTAAACTAAAGCAGAGATCCAAACATAATTGGTGTTACATAATTGGTGTTAGTTAGTTATGTGTTAGTTGGTAGGGCTAAAGACTACCACTACCACTAGGAATCCAAACACGCCCTATGTTTATTTTTAAAAAAAGACTTATCAACTTTTCACATTTAATGTCCGTTGCGGAACACGAATACGTGGTTGATCACATGAATGCAATAATGCAAATCATAATGTCATTGCTAACATAAGGAACATCATAGTAACATGCAACTATAAGCATTAACTCGATGGTTGGATGATGATGTGGTTTCACCATATCACAAATAGGCTTGGGCGTTCGGGTTACCTAATTATTTTGGGTCGAGTAATTTGGGTAATTGAAAATTCGGGTAACGAAAACTGCTACCCAATATTAGCACCAAAATAACACTACCCGAAATTTCGGGTACCAGATAATTTGGGTTCGCGTATACCTGATCTACCTGAATTTACAGAAACTGACAAACTACACAAAATTTCAATAAAGTTTTAACAAAAAATTCACCAATAATTTGTGTTGAATTTTAGCTACAGGTTGAGAAAAATAGTATATTAAAGTCACTTGTTCACATTAAGAGAATTATATTCTAATAAAGTGACAATTTCAAGTGTTGGACTAACAACACGTGAATAAATACAAAGACAAATGCAAATTTTGGGTAGTTCGGGTACCAGAGTGTATTACCCGAGTTACCCAAAGTAATTTTGGGTAATCACAATCACTATCCGAAATTGGGATTGGGTACCTCGGGTTCAGGTAATTCGGGTACGGGTAATGGGTATCGGGTATTTTGCCCAGGCCAAACAAAATGAGAAATTTCTCCAATTTAACAATGGGCAACTCTTTCAAAATTTCAGTTCATTCCATTTGCATCAAAAAATTTATTGCTTCATGGTAACCAAATCTTGTGCATCTAATTCTTCTCATCATGTCAAATGGCAAGAAATGCAAGAAGAAGTCATTGGTCTGAAAATGAAAATATGAAATACAAAAGAAAGTGTCACAATGAAATTGAGCTAACACATATTAGGAATTAAACCTTCGTAATATCTTAGATTGCATAGGTGAATACTAGTTTCAAGAATAAAGATTAACAATACTCAGTAGTGCCCCATTGATTATATATATATAGACACACACATGTGCTAATCTACACATGGGGTGTAGAATAGGAATCTACACCCGAGCACCCAAAGTACCAAACGAACCAACGAAACGACTAAACCAACTAGCCCACCAAACCATCCCGTGCCCGACCCGCTAACCCGCACCATCCTCCCATCCATAGACCGTGACCCCCAACCCCCGATACATGCCCACCCAAATCCCGTTTCCCCTGAGCATTCCAAGGCGTCGGCGGCGACGACGATTCGCGATCCGCGGCGGCGAAGAACGATTCGCGATCTGCGGCGGCAAGGGTTTCCGACGGCCGCCGCGGGGGAGGGCTCTCAAGCGGGACGCGTGCTCTGCATCCCCTCCCGTCCGCGAGCCCCTGCAGGTTCCCAACCCGGTCGTTGGGAGGCAGATCGGAGGTGAGGCTGCAGCGCCGCGCCGCCGAGGAAGGGTCTGCCGGGGAGGAGGAAGTGTCTGCTAGTGCTCCTTGCTCGCACACCAGTGAGCTTCCCTCCACTCCCGCACTATTTTTCCTGCTTTTTTGCCGTCCATGGTTGTGCTTGCGTAGGGTTTTCAATTTTTTCATTGACTTTTTCTTCCATTCAGGGTGATGCTGGCATGCTGAGCACTTGTTTGTGAATGAGGAGTAGTGATGCGCAATCAGGGTGAGCCCCGCCTGCCCCCTCTCACACCTCCCACCCCATCTCTGTTCTTCCAAGTTTTTGTCATGTATGTGAATCTGTGATTGTTTGTTGCGACAAGCAATTCATGGATTGTAATTTTGTTTCTAGCTCAGTACAACATGGATGTCGGTCAGTAATTAATTTAGCTTCAGTGACTAATTTTAGCTTCACAATTTAGCTTCATAAATAGGTTGAGTAATTGGACATCGTAGCTTCACAAATAGGCTTAGTAATTGGACATCTCCTAGCTTCATAA
The DNA here is from genome assembly GCA_947561735.1 of Cenchrus americanus. Lineage (NCBI taxonomy): Eukaryota > Viridiplantae > Streptophyta > Magnoliopsida > Poales > Poaceae > Cenchrus > Cenchrus americanus. The sequence goes on along the minus strand of OX387241.1, from coordinate 20,179,539 downwards.
AAATCTTTTCTCTGTGATGCTTGGTTTGTTTTGACCTGTCGTGTGTGGATCACACAACGTTCCATATTTCACAGTTCGTGTACTTCCATTAGTCTAGTACTTCTTATATACTTTGTCCTTCACCTCCATTATGCACTAGTGCAGTAATCAAGTAGTTCGTATAGTAGTTTTGTAATTCAATGGTAGCTGCAATTGTTTAGTAATTTAGCGGGATGACCGGATAAGGATGGTGCACTAATACAACAATATATCTAGTAGTCGTAGCAATTCATATTATAGAATGTCATTTCGTCTTTATCAAGTAATCCAATCAAATCAACTGCTGGATTCGAATGTTGATGATGATTCAGTAATATAGTAATTCAACCATCATTTCTTTTGGTCACTTTTTTTTTCTTATGTAGTTTTTTGTTCAGTAATACATTGCTTAGTAATTCTTCTTTGTTTGGTAATTCTTGTTTAGTAATATGTTTTCTCAGTAATTCATTTTGCTCACTAATCCATTTCTCTATTTTTTCCGTGAGCAAATGGTTGGTGTAACTAAGTGGTATTTGTGAGGATGGTGGCTTGTTGATCACACTGTTGCGAAGGAGCTGCAATGCAAAATTGGGGTGAGCTCCACCCCTCCATACCCTTCTCTCTTCTCCCTATCCCCCTCCCTAATTTTGGTGTTACCTGAAAACATTGTGCTTGAGATTAGGACCGAGCCTTATATTAAACAAAGTGGGTACAATGTTTTTTTTCTGAGCTTATTAGCGCTAATAAGTCCCAGCAGATGTGTGAGCATCTTGGCTTCATTAGTAGATTAGCACGCATGTCATTCTTTCGTTCAGTAATTTTCATTCTTTTCCTTCAGTAATAGCCCATCAACTGCTATCGGTATAAGTCTGCCCAAGCACCAACAATTGATTTTTTCAGCGATGATGACCCACTCTTTTCGGATCAGCCATCGGCTCACTGACATGCTTCTCAATTACCATCAAGAGTAATTCAGTAGATGATGGTGACCCACCTAGAGTTGATTTGCTGTTTTTCACCAAGAAGTCTACTAATTCTCCTTCTACCTTTGTTACTCCTTTTTATGAAGTATTCTAGCAATCATGCAATAAGCTACAATTTAACTAGCAGTCTCTATAATCTAGCTTTTTGGGGGGGGGTGATGATAGTCCCGGTAATTCATATTTCCTTCAAGTAATCAAAGCAACTTAGCATAATGATTTGATGAATGATGACCTAGTAATATAGTAATCACCTAGCTCCACATTATTCACAGTAATGCATTAATCAGTAATAGGATCGAGGTAATGATTTGTTGACACCCCCAGGAAGCAAAGGGCGAATGCTAAGTAGCCCTGATCATTCATATTTTATCAAGCAACAAAGAAGAATTGTTTTAAGGATGATGACCTAGTAATTTAGTAATTTACCTAGCAGTCCCATTAATAGTCTCAGGTAGCCTGTTTGGTGACCACAAACACTTGCTACAAGTAGTCTATACCTTTTTAGTAGTTTAGTAGTTTGAGAACGTATCAGGTGGAAACCAACCCACTTGTGCAAACTATGCAAACTTCCATCAGAAGCGCTAGATCTAGATCCTAAGGCCACAAAGAGAGGTGGGACATATTTGCACATACCCGCCCTCCAGCCTCCTTCTCCCATCAAGTTTTTTTCAAAATACCCCCTTCTCTAATCCCTAGCGGACTCGCCTACCGCCGCCGCCCCTGGAGCCGGACTCTAGCGCCGCCCCTCCCCCTCGACTCTCCGCCCGCCGCCGCCGCCGCCCCTCCACTCCTCGCGAGCCTCGATCCACGCCGGCCGCGGCGCTTCGCTACCGGCTCGCCATCACGGCGCGGCACACGGACGCACCGCTCACGGGAAGGACGGCCGACGCGCATGCGGCTCGTTATCCAACTCGACGCGTGCGCATCACAGTCCAGGAGCGGCATACCGGCTCACTGTCCCCTCCCAGCGCCGCAGCGATGACGGGGGAAGCAGGTGTGTGCATTTTGTCGTCGTCAATTTCGTGGCCTTTGAGTAGTGTCAGATTTGATGTGCTCTGAAATGTTGTCGGTGCAAGCATATACAGTGGAGCTGGAGGCCGAACTGAACCATCTCAAGGAGGAGAATGCGTGCCCCAAAGCCGAGGAGGCCGGTACTGACAAGCCAAGGCATGATTTGATTCACCAGGATTTCCCAATTATTTCTCTTAGCTATGTGTGCATTGATCTGACTCTCAGTCTTTGACAAAACACATCGTCTCTGCTCATCTTCTTTTGCAGAAGACAATTCTCCCGTCAAAGAAAAAGATGGTTACGTTCCTCTGTCGCGTGCTAGCCTTGTACAGGGTGTTCATCGTCTGCTAATTGTCATTGTAACAATCAACATGGTTGTCAAGCAATGTGCTGATGGGAACATCCATGGCGAATTTTGTGTAATGGCTGTGTAATTCTGCTGTCAGGTGCATGAACTTGTGTAATGGTTGCAATGGCAACGACAATTGTGCCTCCTATGTATTAACTTGTGTGTACATCATGAAAATTAATAAAATGATGTTTCTCTTTTCCAATTGTGTGTGAAATTGACAGACTTTGATGTGCAATGAGAAGTCCAGATATACCAGGTTGATTGTAACAATATTCTTCAAATGTCATTTAAAAAATTGATATACTGAAGTTCATAGACTGAGAAAATGATAGACTGAAATTGAAATTCATAGATCGAAGTTTCACTTAAACAACTCGACAAAAATTACGGCAAAGGCAAAGTAGAATTTGATGCACATAACATGAGAAATTTGTGCAATGAGCAGTCCAGCCACTGAAGGCCTTTATAAATTTGTGCAATAGGAATACAGGATCAACAGCCTGCAATTCAATAGTAGTTTCAAAGCACTTAAGTTAGATTGCGGTATAAAAATTTTGAAAACTTGAGATATGAATACAGTTCCAGCAAAATTACCATTCACCATTGAAGAGAATGCAGTTCATGCATAACACAGAATTGCACAATTCATCAATACACACATTTCATTCGTTTTCATGAAAAAGATCATTACATAGGATGCATAATTGCCATTGTAGCCTTTTGTTCTGGGATTACACACAATACAGTCCATTACAATCCTCTTGTTCTGTTGCGGCTTGCCTTTGCTTCGGTGGGGAGAACTAATACTACAATAAGCGCTAGGGGTCAGGAACAATCCAGTAGTCAGACCTCCCAGATGGCCATTCTGTCGCGGAGGAGACTCTCCAGGGGCGGCGTCCAGCAGCAGGTTTGATGGCAAGCCGGTACGCGCGCGGTCGTCCTTCCTGTGAGCGGCGCTGTGACCGGCCGGCCGTTGCGTGCCAACGCTGTGACAGAGAGCCGGTAGCGAAGCGCCGCGGCCCAGCGTGGATCGAGGCTCGCGGGGAGTGGAGGGGCAGCATCGGGCAGAGAGTCGAGGGGAGGGGCGGGCGGCGCTAGAGGAGTCTAGGTCCAGGGGCGGCAGCGGTAGGTGAGTCCGCTGGGGATTAGAGTAGGGGGTGTTTTGAAAAAAACTGGGATGAGGGAAGGGGGATATTTAATTATTTGCCACTTTTAGAGATGGCGCTCCTTGAGATGGGACTTTTAGGTTTGGTCCTACGTTTTTGCCACCGTCTTTTATCTGGTGCTACACATTTGGGACTTTTGGTGACGTGGCAAGCCACCTCCCCCATCCAGCGTGGAATCGGGAGGGCAAATGACCCCCGTGCCCTCCCATTTCCTTTACTATCCCGCGGCGGCCGTTCGTCCGGTTCATCCCGCCCCCTTTCCCCTCCGTCCATGGAACCCTAGCTGAGGCGGCGGCGACGACAGAGGGTGACGGCGACGCTTGGTGGCGACGATGGAGTCTGCTGCTTGCCCTCCCCGGTGAGTCAACCTGAACCCCCCCTTAGTGTCCCTCCCTACCTGGTAGTTAACTTAGCCTCCCTAGGGTTCGACGCATATAACTCCATCTAACCCGAAGTTCATGTTCATGATTTATGTCAGGGTCGACCCTGGCAATGCGTTTAGAATAGTTGTTAACGTTGACAAATATAAGGCAAATGCGGAGTACGGTATGGAGGTAGATATGGATGAGCAGGAGCATGCGGTTTGGTTTGATAAATCGTCTGGGTATAATCTGGCTAGATTTGAGGCTGACATGGCTAGCAAGATATACCGGGGTAGTAGTCAAATGCTTTCAGTTTGGTCAGTTGATGTTGACAGTGAAGCATCATGGAAGATTAGGAAATCTGAGCACTTTGAGTCAATGATTAAGCACAGATTGAATTCTGGAGTGGCATATGTGAAGGTACAAGTAGTTTCAAAGGCAGGGTACCAGAATACTAACAATTGGACAAATGAAGGGGTTTCTGGTGTGACAAATGAAGGTGCAGGTGAATCTTGCGGCTCTCAAAGACAATCATTCCAAGCACGGCCCAAGCAAAGCAAAGAAGAGCAACAACCACAGCCAGAATACATAGATTGGAGTACTTTGACAATACTGCCTGAAGCCGAACAAGATGGTGAAGCTTATGTTCTAGCTGATGAGGAAATGGTGTATGAAGCAATGGGTTTCAAAGCTGCAGATGAGGCAGCGGCAGAAGCAGCACAAGAAGAAGAAACCATTCCTAATATTCCTCCTGATGTACAACAACAGATGGATGAGGCAGGCATTTTTGTTGATGGCAATGACCCTGAAGAGCCAATACTAGATTGGGATAGGGACAATCTAGATATGAGTGTTGGGGCAATGTATCCAAACATGGTAGAATTCAGGTTGGCTCTGAAACAACATGCAATTGTCACAGAATTTGAACTTGGCACTGAAAAATCAGACACTCTAAGGTTCAGAGGTTATTGCAAAGCTAAAGGTTGTGGATGGAAAATTAGAGCTAGGAGGAAGCTTGATGGTTGTGTGAGGGTATATTTACTCACTTTCATGTGTTTATTGCAGGGATACTTGTATATGTGTGATGGGTTACTGAAATAATCCTTTCTTGTCTTGTGCGAGTCCAAATAAACACAGAGAAACATCCGTGTGCTTCAAGAACCAGGGTGAGGGCAACAATGGCTTCTCAAGCTTGGATTGCAGAGAGGGTTGTACCTTTGTTGAAGAAGAAACCTGCATTGGGAGCCAAAGATATCAAGGAAGCATTGGAGGATAAGTACAACATCAGAATAAATTATCAGACTGCATGGTATGGTAGGCAGAGAGCAGCTGACAAATTATTTGGTAAGTGGGATGATTCCTTTGAAGAGTTGTATAGATTTAAGGCGGAAGTTGAGTGAGATCCCCCGGTAGTGTAGTTGAGATAGACACCGAGAAATTTGAAGGAAAGCACCACTTTAGTAGGTTTTTTTGTGCTTTCAAAGGCAGTATAGATGGATTCTTACAAGGCTGTAGACCTTACATTAGTATAGATTCAACTGCTTTGAATGGTCAGTGGAATGGTCATATGCCAGCAGCATTAGCAATAGATGGACATAACTGGATGTTTCCTTTGGCTTTTGGTTTCTTTCAAAGTGAAAAAAAAGAAGATTGGATCTGGTTTATGGAGTAGTTACACAAGGCTATAGGTGTGCTTCCAAGACTGGCTATATGTACTGATGCTGGGACTGGATTGTTAGCTGCAGTGAAGCAAGTGTTTCCTTGGGCTGAACAGAGAGAGTGCTTCAGACACATGATGGAGAACATGAAGAAGAGGTTCACTGGACAAGTTTATGCAGAGAACATGTGGCCTGCTGCTAGGGCATACACTGTTGGCAAGCATGAATACTTCATGAAAAAAGTCTTTGAATCTAGCCCTCAAATAGAGACTTGGTTGAATGAGCGCCACAGCCATCACTGGGCTAGATCAAAATTCTCTCCTGATATCAAGTGTGACTACATAAACAACAATCTAGCAGAAAGTTGGAATTCATGGATCAAAGAGTTGAAGGACCTGCCACTCCACTTCATGGTTGATGCAATCAGAGAGAAAGGAATGATCATGTTTGAGAGGAGGAGGAGGATATCTAGAGCTCTGCAAGGAGTAATTCTTCCAGCTGTGGTTCATCAGGCGAATCTTGCTTCAAAGGGAATTGGACACTTGAGAGTCACCAAAGGCCTGCCTGATCAGGCTGAGGTAACAGAGAGATACAAAGATGAGGAAGTGAGAAGGCATGTGGTGTACCTCAGTACAAACCACTGTACCTGCATGGAGTGGGATATCACTGGGAAGCCTTGCCCTCATGCATTGGCTGTGCTAACTACTGAGAGGCAGCCAGACTATACTACACATGTGGACATGGCATATTCTGTGCAGAGATTTCGACAAGCATATGATTCTGGATGGCCCAATATTACTGACAGACATCAGTGGCCAAATGTGGAGAAGGATTTCATATGTCATCCACCACTAGGCAAGAAGAGAGGGGTTGGTAGGCAGAGGAAGAATAGAATTCCATCATGTTTGGAAAGGTCAGGCAAAGCAACTAGACAGGTCAGATGTGAGGGTTGTGGTGAGCTGGGACATAGGAGAGGAAGTTGGAGGTGTGCACTAACTGGGACCAAGAAGAGGTATGTTTGCTCTCATCCATTTACTTGTTTAAGCTGGCCATGCATTTACTTGTTGAACATGTTATATAGGAAAAGAACCAAGAAAGCCCAATCCAAGGCTGGGAGGAAGAAGAGCAAGAAAACCACACCTCAAGCAGAAACTGTTGCAACTCCCAGAACCAGAGCAGCAGCAGCTAGGGAAGCAGCCAGAGCAGCTGAAGAAGCAGCTAGGGAAGCAACCAGGGAGGCAGGACAGACAACAGATGCAGTAGCTAGAGAAGCAGCAGATGCAGCAGCTAGAGAAGCAGCAGCTGCAACAACTAGAGAAGCAGCAACAGCAGCTAAACCAACACAGCCTGAAGCTTCAAGTGCAAAGAGGAGACTTGATTTGGATCTAGTTCCTTTGATGGTTGCAGGTCCCTCAGTACCATTTGAAGCTCTCACAAAGAAGTTGACCCCAAAGAAGAAGCTGGCTTCCAAAGTGAAGAAATCTTAATTATGTGATGCCTTCCTTTTATGTACTGCTTTTGTGTAATGCTTTTGTGTCTAGATGGCCATGAACTTCTATCTGTTTTGGCCATGAACTTATGTCTGTGTTGGCCATGAACTTGTGTCTGTGTTGGCCAGGAACAATTTATGTACTTGTGTTGGCAATGTGCTCCAGAAATGTGTGCTATATTGCTTCAAAAATGTGTGCTACATTTGTGCAATGCATGTTCTCATCATCACAAATTGGGGACAAAAATTGTTCATGACACAACACCAGTAGCTAGTACATTAAACATCATGCCTTACATCATAGATAGTTCATGAACATAGATAGCCTACAACACATCACAGATAATTCATGCAACATAGATAGCCCTACCACACTTTGCTGGGATACACCTTCCTACTGCTTCAACATGTAGCCTAAAACAACACCAAATAATCCTACAACCAACACAGCCAAGAACATCACTGCATACACCATCCGCTCCGACTTGACCTCCATAGGATGCTTCTCGCCGGGTTCTTTGTGGGAACTGCAGGTGCCATACCTCTAGACTCAGCCTCGTCTTCAACTCTTCCTCCCTCAAATTGTAGCACCTGAATCATGCCGGCGTCAATCAACTCCACCAGATAGGCCTTTTGCCACCTGTAATACTCACATTTCTCTGGGAGCTGAACAACAAGAGAAAAACCAATCTTTGTCAAAATCAAAACAACCGAAAATCAAAAACCAAAGTCAAACTCACCCATTTTTTGTTTCTTGGACACTTAATGTAAATCCGCCCGTAGTTTAGAGGCGAATCTTGTTGCATGCGACGCTCAACAAGCCTAGCCCTCTTGCAGTAGGGACATTGGATCAAGGGCAAACCTGTTTCTTCACCAAATAGGGGATACGGCTCCTGCATCCATCCCCCTGACGATGCGGATCCATGCCTCCTTGAGGTACCTTCCTGTGCCATTGCTTCCTTGCAGTGGCAGCATGCAGCGGCGGAGGCGGCGTCAGCGGCGAGGAGGAAGAGGGAGGGAGGGAAAGGGGAGAAGCAAAACCTAGCGACTGTAGGCAACCGACGCGGGATAGTAAAGGATAAGGGGAGGGCACGGGGGTCATTTCCCCTCCCGATTCCACGCTGGATGGGGGAGGCTTGCCACGTCACCAAAAGTCCCAAATGTGTAGCACCAGATAAAAGACGGTGGCAAAAACGTAGGACCAAACCTAAAAGTCCCATCTCAAGGAGCGCCATCTCTAAAAGTGGCAAATAATTAAATATCCCGAGGGAAGGAGGCTGGCGGGCGGGTACGTGCAAATATGTCACACCTTCTCCGTGGCCTTAGGATTTAGATCTAGCGCTCCTGATGGAAGTTTGCATAGTTTGCACAAGTGGGTTGGTTTCCACCTGATACGCTCCTTCAATCTTTTTTCTTTCTCCCTTCTTTTGAAGTGTTAGCAGTTTGCTGAAGGCTGGTGGGTAAATCTTTTTGTTCAGTAATCATTTTGCTCATATAATTCAGTAATTCTCTAGTAAACCTTCCCAACACTTGTAATTCAGTAATGTTACTTGTAGTAATCCGCACCAGCAATGTGAAATTTAGGGTGAGCCCCGCGCCCCTCCGCACACCTTCCTCCCATCATTTACTTCCAACTTTTGGTTATGTCTGCAAAGTTTGTTCCGACATACAATTCATCGATGGTATTTGTATTTTTCCATGGAGATTACTGGATAGTTCATGTACTTATAGCGGAAGTATTACTACTGAACACTATACATTTTACTACGGAGTTAGCTCTAGGAGTTCAGTAATAACTTTAGTAGTCACCAGCATTTATGTTTTTCAGTAATCACTTCAGTAATGATGGTGCAGTAATCACTTTAGTAATTTAGCTTTAGTAATCACTTCAGTTATCTTTTTTCAGTAGTCACTTCAGTAGTTTAGCTTTAGTAATCACTTAGTAATTTAGCTTGAGTAATCACTTCAGTAATTTAGCTTTAGTAATCACTTCAGTAATTTAGCTTCAGTAACCACTGTAGTAATTTAGCCTTAGTAATCGATCTATATATACCGTGTCAGCATTACCAACATTAATATTTTTTTATCATCAGTAATTGAGCCAATATTATTTAAACCACCAATATATACTGCTTATTCAGTAACTTCATCCGTTGGTAATTCGGTAATTCATGCCCATGAGATTGATATTCGGTAATTCGGTAATCCAATGCTTCATTTGTTGTTGTCCAAAATGAGGCCTTGTTGTGTTGAGCTAAATTGACAGCCAAAGAGCTCTGAACTTCTGAAAGCCTATTGTGCTATCCAAAGAGGTTTGTTCATTTTTGTTCAGTAATCCATTTGCTCAATAATCTTTTTGTTCAGTAATATATGTTTTTCAAAATAATTGTTCTATCTTTTCAAAATCATTTTGCTCAGCAATCATTTGTTCAATAATTTTATTTGTTCAAATAATCTTTATCATAAATCATTTGTTCAGTAATCATTTGATGAGATTCATTAATAGATGATCCCATCAGTGTCAACTTCAATAGTTGATCAAGTTCAGTATTCATTTGATGGGATTCAGTAATAGATGATCCCATCAACATCAGTGTCAGCTTCGTTTTATTCAGTAACATGTAGACCCAGCAAATCTCACATTTTCCCGGTGATGTGGCAATTCCATAATTCAGTAATCATGGATACTTTTCATCTATTTAGATGTGTTTTGGGCTATGTAACCTATGTTTTTTTTAATTCAGTATTTTTGAATCTAAAGTTGTGTTTTTACTTGTTTGGTTAAGCACATCTAACATATGTTTGTTTGTTTTTTCAGTAGCTCCTTGTATCCTAATGCAGAGCTTATATTCCACAAAGGGAGCAAAAGAGCCTTATCTAGGAGATAGAAGAGCTCCCTTCGGGCCAGATTCAGACTATGGAAATCGATATCTTCGCTGAATCCTTACCAAACACACATGACGATGCATGTACTTGAATTAATGGTTTTGATCATTCCAAAAAGTGAAAGAACTAGACGTTTATATAGATGCGCGCATCATGCTGTTTTTCGATAGTATAGTGGTTGCTATGTGATTTTTAGTTGAGTCAAACATTTATGTACAGGCACATACTGAATACCTCTCCCTATTCAAGCATTGCTATGTATACTCATTTGCATGTAATTTGTACCCTCTCGGTGACCCCTCACATATGTTCAGATATGCAATAAGATCCCATGGTTACTTTGACAAGTTGTGATATTCGGTAATTGAGTAAATCATATACAACTTTTGGTAATTTCAATAATCATATACTACATTTTGGTAATTTCAGTAATCATATACCACCATCCATAATTTAGTGTTTTTTGGTGATTCAATAATCATGAAATACAATATCCAATGTATCAAACCCACCTCCAGTAATTTCCAAATAATTACTGACACGGATGCAATGTGTCTCAACCTTATTTCATTTATGAATATATTTTCAACAGTACGAGCAATCCGCCAACCGCCAAGTAACAACGACCTAATGACAAGTTAGTTCAATCTGATCCCATTTGGACTCAATAATGCATCATGATAGTTCATGATCCATATTAAATCATCATGTGCACACCAACAGTAGTTTTAGCAAATTCACTCCCCAGTAACAAAGTAACGCACCACCAAACTATAGTTCATGAGGTATTTTTTTAATTAAGCAATCACATGGACACCAACAGTAGTCCAGTAATAGCAAATTTTGAGGGGGTAAGCACACGCTTACTGACCAAAGCTCATTGTTGAGCTTGGACTTGCTGCCGGATCACCATGATCTCATCCATATCTGAAGATTCCAAAAAAACTTCTCAGCTAGGACATGATGTTACCTTTTTGGCCTCCAGTCATTTTAGTAAACAATTCTAAATTTCTGTCAGATTTTTTTCAGCCAAAGTCCATTGCTTGTACTAATTAGTATCATCTTCTTCAGTAATCCAAACTTACTCTCATTATTCATAAGCCAAAATCAAGGTTACATGATTGTATAGTTCAAGCAATTTGGGCTCAGTAATTTGACACAACTAGCATGTCAATAACTAGGAGCTCAGCAATTCATAGTACAAGTGGTATATCAAAGTTATCATGCGAGAAATTAAGCACTTCAAAGACACAGTAATTTACTGTCAGTAAGGTACAAAACGGTGATTGTTAAGGCATGTCGATTTTTGGTGGGTCAGCAGCAAGTCGCCAGCCTCCAGAGCTAACTCTGCCCTACATCTGGGAGCTCCTGCTGAGAATCTTGCAGTAGCTGCTGGCCAGCGCACCCGCTCGACGCCAGATGCCCGCCATGCGCAGTTGCTTGCCCACCGTTGGATCCCGCGTGCACCCTGCTGGGGCTCCACGCCCGCACCAACACACCTCGCACATGCTCGCCGTTGCACTCCAGCAGCTCTGCGTGTTCCGCCGGTCGTCGAGGCTCGTCGGAAAAGCCTGTGATGAGAGTTAAATTACTGAGGCTCGGAGGAATCGCTAGCTATATGCGGTACAGAGGAATTTGCCAGAGGCGATTCTTACTGGCTAGATTGAGATCGATTTTTCAAGGGGGCAAATGGACATCCTATGCGCCGCCGTACCCACCCCGAGCCGCCGGCCGGCCCCTGATCCCGCGAGCCGCTGGGATCCGCATGCTGCTCTGCTACCCGCATTTCGCCGCCGGACGCTTGCCGCACACCCGTCGTGCCCTCGCCGCCCCGCCCGGTGCCGCGGCTTGCTCCCCGCGCACACCGTAGCTTGGCCGCCGCTACGCCCCGGTTCGCCGCGCCGCGCCGAAGGCCGCGCTCCGCTCCTCCTCGTGGTCACCGCTCGCGTCGCTCCGCGCCGCTCGCGGCTCGCGCTTGCCTGCGGAAAATAAGGCCGGTTGGGATGTGGAAGAGGAAAGGTGCAGGGTGCCTTAATGGGTCCGGAGGCGGAGGGGTGGAATCCGTTTGGGTTGGGGGTTAGGTTGACTGAGCTATTAGGTTGGTTGGGTGTAGAATCCCATTCTACACCTAGGGTGTGTAGAATGGCGCTATCGTGTGTGTGTGTGTGTGTGTGTGTGTGTGTGTGTGTAGAGAGAGAGAGAGATTATTCAACGGACACCTTGTTAGTGTCCAATCATAAGATGATGAATTCTGAAAGACAAAAGCCAAGTAATTTTGATAAACAGTTAGAGGCTTAAAGCCAAATGGGAATACTCATTCCAATACAACACAAAAATCTTTACCTTTTTCTTGCATTTGTATCTCTGAAATGTATTTTATGATGTCAACATATCTTTTTAAGCAGCAAGGACAAGCTCATGAGCTTATATGAGGAAGTTCTTTAGTCATAATAATCAATTCTGGCGCCATTGTTTCACCAACCAAAAGATCATGTCAGCCTCATAAGTTTAAGTTACAATCAAATTAAAAAAAGTTTTAAAATCAGCTGCATAATTGAACACTTTCACTCCACCTCTTTTAGCACATCCTTCTCTTCCATCCAAGTATCTTCTGAATATGTTCCCAAATATCTTCTCTTTCTTGTAATGGATATTGTTCATCTTCAAAATAATTTTGTACCCACCCATTTTTCCGCTATAGATAATACAAAATCAAAGAAAATTGGAAAGTAAAAACAAGAAGTTGCATAAATCATGTGGGATTATTAGACCCAGAAGTTCAACCCAACAATGTCTCCCAAGTGAACAGCTTATGGTGCTATCCTATTTGCTAATAGTTTATAATCTGAGTACATCTAGAAACAAAGTGGTATTATGCAAATGCATTTTTCTGGTTTGGTTTTGAAAATTTCTCATCCATATATCAACAAAACAATGTTCACTACGTGAATACCTAAGTGTGCCCTTACTCATAAAATCGACTAAAAAACTTACCCCAAGTAAATTCAAATTTTATACCTGAGAATTTTGAGCCCGACCCGACCCGCCCGCCGGCCGGCCGGGTCCGGCTCGCGCCAGACCCGCCCACGAATCTTACTGGACGGGTGTGGGCAGAGATCTTGAAGCCCGCGAAATTTTTTTGGCCCGAGCCCGAGCCCGGCCCGAAATGCTGTTTTTAGTTGTTTTACACTATAAAATGCGCGGGCGGCCCGCCCAAGCCCAGGCCCGGCCCGAGCCCGGCCCAAAAATTGAGGCCCGACGCATCCAGTGGGATGGTCATGGGCAGGATTTTTTCGGCCCGAAATAACATAATTTTTTTAGCCCGGCACGAACCCGGCCCGGCCCGAAAAATGCTCAGGTCTATCAAATTTCTACTCAGCTGCAACACTTTTGTCCTGTTTTTCCTCTAGTGGGTAAGTTTGGTCGAAAGTGAAGCCACCATTGCCCTGGCAGCATCCACCACAACCTGTTGTAGGGAGGCAAGAAGCATCATTTGTTCCAGGTTTTTTTGGCATCATTAGTCATGGTCTTAAGCTCGAGAACTTGCTTATGCTGCTCCTCAGAGGAACTGATTTGCCCCCACAAGGCACCATTGCACCAAATCATTCAACCATATATTGTAGGATCATTTTTTTCAAACTAAGTAGTGTATGATCACTTGAACATAACAATTGAAGCAGAATGCACCATTTTGGTGAAATGGATAAGGATGAGAGAGAATGTGAAACAGAGTGAGATAATGGAAGGTAAAAAAAAAAGAAAGATCAAACTAAAAGTTGAAAGAGAGAAAAGAAAAGTATAAGAGCAATTTAAATATTGCATGCTCCCTCTATTTCAAATTATAGTTCATTTAATTTTTTTACTTCAAATTTGACAACTAATCTTATTAAAAATATGCAAAATATCATATTTTTATTGTGTTTTATTAATAAAAATCTTCAAAATGATTTACATTTGTCTAAGTTTGCACAATTTTTTATAATTTTGTACAATTGTTTTTGTAATTTGGAACCGAGGGAGTATTTCTTGTCAATTGTTAACAACTAAAAAAAGTTTTTCTAGATATTTTCTGAACGAGAGAGGTTGGAGAAAAAGGTAAAATGCACAGTTAGCCCCAAAACTCTCTAAATGCACATCCACATCCTCAAACTTGCTAATTCGTTCATATGAGGTCCAAATCATCCCGATTCTAGTCAAACTGCATACGTGGCATGTTGACTATGTGTTGACGTGGACCTGACATGTGGGGTCCACATGTCAGGAGCACCATTCTCCTCCCTGCCACAATGCCACCATCCACGCTCGCTTCTTCCACCGCACCATACGACCTCGTCTGCGCCTCAACGGTGCTTGCCCAGCTTCGCCCAACCTCGACGCCAGGCGCCAGGTTGGCCAACCTCCACGCCACCGAACGACGGAGGCGACCGACACGTAGAAGTGTAGAACCCCTTGAGTTCCTTCTCAAATTTTACTCTTGTGCTTTGGTAAATTGGGCCAACTAGTCAACATTTTCGCTTGAGCCCAAACTCCAAAGCCGAAAAGGAAAACCGTATCCGGCTGTGAGCTATCCAATTTCTGTCCGCCATCGGCTGTCGCCTGCCTGTCACTGCCTCCTCGCGACCTCATGTCGTCTCCCATCGCCCCAACTCCAATCCTCTCTCCGACTCTCCTAATCTCTTGCGGCCTCTCTGGTCGGCCGGTCCATGGTAATTCTTCCTCCCTCATGTCTCCCAAGCGTAGCTCTGTGCCCAGGCGGGCGCCAACCGGCGGGAAGCCCTCACGGCGCATGCCGCAGGCCGCGGCGGTGCAAAGCTCGAGGGCGAGCCGCGAGCTCTAAGCGGCACGGTGTCAGGCGGCCGCCAACTCACGAGCAGCAGGCAGCACTGCAGCAGCCAGCAGGGCAGCAGGTGATTTTTCACCCCCCCCTAAAATTTTATCTGGCTCTGTCCTTGACACCACCGGACCTCCACTGCCTCATTGCGCGACATATCGCGTCCTCACCGTCCACACCTCCCTCCAGACCCTCGACACGGCCACCTCTCATGCTCGTACTGCGGCGACAAGGTTGATGGCGTCCCCAAGCCTCGTCGCTCTCTCGATCGCGGGGCCTTCCCTACTACATCGTGCTGCACCGCACCTCCGTGACCCTGTGTCGCGCCAGCTGCGTCCTCACTGAGTTTGAACATCCTCAGCCTCCGTCGCCGCCTATTGACCTCTGACATACGAGCAGGGTAGCAAGGTGACGAGGAGGACGAGCATCGCCGTCGGGGCGTTCAATTAATAGGTGTCATTGCCGTCGTCGGGGCCCGAGAGGACAAGCGCAGCTGCTGGGAGCACGAGCTTGAGCGCCCTCGCCACATGTCTTGATGTGCCAACATGTTCTTCTCCGGCACCGCCAGTGTCTGATAAGCCCGACCACCGATTTTCTGCTTCATCACATTTGGAAATTGAGGTTTATGTTGTCATGAGAGCAGTTCGCCAATTAGTGTCACTCTCGTTCGAGTGTTGTGAAATCAGAATCACGTACGATAGTTGACAATCGGAGGAGGAGGTGTTAGAAAATTAGGCAAAATCTTGTTAAATTTAATCCATGAATATAGTAGCAGAATTGTGATGATATATATATATATATATATATATATATGTATATATATATATATGTATATATATATATATAGGGTGATACTAAAATGCACCCAGGTGCATTCTGTATAGCAAATGCACAGACCCTGCGGTTGCAACTTCGTAGCTGAACCAATTGCAACTCGACGCGAACCAATTGCAACTCAACGCGAACCAATTGCAACTAGACCTAGCCGAGCTGCAACTAGGCGTGAACGAATTGCAACAAAGAGAGTAACCGATTGCAACTGTGACACTACACTCATTGCAACTCGACGGAAATAATTACAACGAATCTGACTCTGTTGCAATTGGACACAAACCAATTGCAAATATACTCCTAGTTGCAACCCGACATGAACAAATTGCAACCAGAATGAGCCCCAGTTGCAACTGGACAAGACTTAGTTGCAACAAAGGGTGGGTGCATTCTCTATACAGAATGCACCCAGATGCACTATAGCAATAAAAATATATATATATATATATATATATATATATATATATATATATATATATATATATATATATATATATAGACACACACTCCATTTTATTACCGGTTAACACACTAGAAAACCAGTAAATAAAAAAGAGGAATACGAAGGTATACCATGCGGAGGTACCGGTGCCGGAGGCATCAGCGACCCCATTCTCATCATTCATCATGATGAGTTGTTCGATGTAGTCGTTCACAGTTGATGCAGGAATATGTTCGCAGTTCCTTTGCGTCCACCGGGAAGTAGTCGTACTCCAATCGCTTGCCGCCGGGAAGTAGTCGTACAACGAGTAACATGAGGAAGATCGTTGAGCAGTCGCGCACTTGTTGCGCTACCCAAAAACCTGATTGCCTTGCTATCCCAAGCAGGATCTCTAGCGATGCCAGTTTCGGAGGCTCTGCTCTTCCAGCAGCGTGTGCGCACACGGAGTGGAATGAGAATGCTCTTTTTCCAGCAACTCAATAGAAGAACGAAGGTGCAGCCTTCTCTCTTCGCGACCAAGGACGAACGCGTGATATTTATACACAAAGAAAGGTAGAAGATGAAGTGTAGAGGATGAATCTAGACATCATGAAATGTCCATCAATTACTTGTAACCTCTGCCATGAACATGTGAGTTACTAGTAATCTCAAACATAACTATGGTAGTTACTAGAAACCGCAGCCATAAACATGACCGTTACAAGTTTAGTCATCAACTACACTTAATCTACTATTTTATTGCACCTAACATTTCATAGGGCCTCAGAATTTATTTGATTTAATTAAATATGACATGGGTCAGACACATATTAAATCTAACAGATTAAATCTAGCAGGAGGAGCCCCCGGGAAGCCTCAGGAGGCAAGAGCGGGGCACAACAGCATCCCGTATTGGGCGATTGCCGTGACAGTGAGACGGTTCGTGCGAGATCCTTCGCGTCAGAATCAGGGTGGTAGCGCCATCGTTTTCGCACGAACGATTTGCTCATTGGTCATTTCCATGCTGCCAAAAATGAGCTGGGCATACAGCCACTGTTCACTGGTCCATACGTCATGGCGAGCTTACTGTTATTCCAAAAAAAATGCATTGCCTACTCCAAAAAACACCTGGCATTTTTGCCGTCATTTCAGGGATGGATAGCGCAATGGATTTGCTGGGAAATCCAGCATTGACCCAGGAGGTAGCAGACAGAGTAAGACATTTCTTTACTTGGCTACAAATGATTCTAGCTAATCTGCTCTCAGGAAACTAGGATTAGTATAAATGTATATAATTCTAGCTGAAGCATGTCGGGGAAATGGTCGTCGCAGTGTGCTAATCATTCCAGGTCCCCCGGGACGTTGGGCGACAGCTTTACGTGAACCATCTGAATCACAACGAACGTTGAGAAACGCATGATCGAGGTGGTTCCACCTGATGAACTGCTGTGTCAACCGATTCGTCCCGTTTAAGTTAAGCCCCTTGCTTTTGGGGAGACGGAAGATGACGATGAATGATTATGGAAGCTTATTGGGTCAACTTGGACTGTGCATTGAGGTTAGAAGTTACAACGGTCGTTATTAGGTAGCACTACTCCATTCGTGTAGGGGCAGAGGAAGAGTAGGGCGCAGTGATCTACTACTCACCCGTCTCGTAAACATTGTCTATTTTGACTTCTTTTCAGTCAAATTATTTGAAGTTTGATCGAGTTTACAATGAATAGTATAATATTTATAACACTAAATAGATATATTAAGAAAATATATTTGATAGTGAATCTAATGAAATTTGTTAGACACGGAAATATTGATATATTTTTATATAAACTTACTCAAATATAAGATGGTTTGCCTAATGACAAACTTAAAGGACACTCTTTGCTGGACAGAGTGAGTAAGGTGTTGGCCGAGCAATCGACAAATGCACAAAGCCTATATGCTAACACTCGGACCCCCCCCCCCCCCCCCACCCCACCCCACCCCACCCCTCAAAAAAATGTGCTATTCATTCATATCTTTTTAGGATTTTTTAAATTGCAAAAAGTGCATTACCAACTTGGGTTCTACTGACGTGCTCCCACAAACATTTATCCCAGAGCAATTTGCAGATTGCACTTGTTACATATGCTGCTGTCTTTCAGTATGCGGTCTCTCCTGTCCGACAAACTGCAAATTTTACTAATCATGAAATAAACACCACACGAAAATAACAAAATAAGGCTGTGCAGAGGCAACAGCACCTAACGTATGAAAGCCTGCAAATTTTACTGATCGGATGAGAGGCAGAGCTAGGAAAGCCTGCAAAATTTATTAGAATCATGAAAGGATCAGAGAGAATAAAATCGAATGAGAGGCAGGCCAGGCTAACTTGTGCAGAAGAGCAAACCAAATTTATACACGCGACATGCCGAAGGAATTGAAAGAGAAAAGGAACAGAAAAAAGCATGGCAGTGGAAGGTAATCCATGTACAATAGCTTGTAGCCGAGCCAACGGCTCTCCCTAGCTAGCTGCTAGTGCCCTCCAGCCGGAGTTGCCCTTGAGCACGATGGAGGCCGGCAGCGGGCTGCGCAGCGGCGAGCGTGGGGTCGGCGGCTGCTCGAGGCGTCGGCCCTCGGCGTCGTAGTGGATGGCCCCGGAGAAGTCCAGCGGCTGGCACCGCTCCCCCATCATGATCTCCTTCCTCCACACGCCGTCGTCGTCCCACTCGAAGCTCAGCTCGTCCTCCGCCTTCCTCCTCCTCGAAGACGAGAGGACCTTCTTGATGACTCCGCCGCCACCAAGGAACGGCACGATGGCGCGCGGCGAGAAGGACGCCGCGAGGCCCTCCCGCGGTGGCCGCTGGTGAAGCCGGCGCGCCGCCCGCGACAGCCGCCGCGCGCACGTGCCCACCAGCGCCACCACTGCCTGAGCGAGGCTCATGCCCATTGTCCTCTTGCCCTCCCCCGTCTCCCTGTTCCAGTGTTCCTTCCCGTCGCGTCTCTGTTCTGGAATGGCTTTTTCTGTGCGGCTAGCTAGGCACGCCATTTCGCAGGTATTTGTAGCGCCCAGCGGGTGGATGCACCAGAGGAGCCCGGCCATGGTGGATGGATTAATTTTTTTTTTCAGAATTACACAATACGACTTCACAAGCAGACGTTCGCAATACGTACGCACACTCACCCCTGTGAATACACCTACACGAATCCTACCCTTATAACACCTCTGAAGGACTAAGCACCGACAGATCTGGATATTGTTGAAGTCACCATTAGCACCACTTAACACATAAGGTAGCGTCCCACCATCCCGTCTATCCATTCGCAGGTGGATGATTAATTAAGCAGCTAATCTCTTTCACTCAGAGTTACGACCGATCCGGGCTGAATCCATGCGCTGGGCTTCATCCACCGCCGCCGCCGGGCTGCTGCATGCGAGGTTCTCGTTTTATGGGCTGTGCGCCTGTGCCTGGGCTTTGGGAGCGAATGTTTAGTTTCCACTTTCTACCAAGAAAGGGGTCTGTTGATTCTTAAAAAAAAAGTGGGCCTGTTTTGCAGTGGAGTCTGAGTGTAGACATAATCTGAGTTTGCACATTCATTTTTAGAGCAGAATTCGGTTCTCGAGGATAATACTATTAAGTATTAACACATAAAAAATCAGAATAATAATTCTAGCTGAAACGTGACGAATAAAAGTTCTATGATTGACAGCTTATATAGTTTGAAGCTCCCGGATAGTGGTGGTGGATTTGCTTGATCCCGCTGGATCACAACAAACATTTAGAACGCTCAACCAACTCTTCCCGTTCAAGTTAAGGTCCTCCTATTTTGGGAGAAAAGTAGACGGCGATGATGGTGGTGGAAGAAAATGAGGTCGGAACGGCCGGTTTGTGAGGTACTGCTATTCCATTCAGGCAAGTGCAGAGGTGCAAAGCATGTTTTTTTTCTTTGGTCAGTTTACTAAACTTGCCGAAGACCTTTGGATTAGCAATTAGCATCGACCAACTTCAATACACCTGCGTGATGTGGATATGATATAAAAAAAAGCTTAAACAGTGGTAAAAGAAAACGAAAACGATTTGTTTACAAAGGAGAAAGCAAGAAAATAACAGAGATACAAACAACGTAAGATACGAGTGGCAAAAATTCGGAAGAGGCGCTTAAACTTTTCGGAGAAGCGAAAACTAGTACCGATAAAATTTTACATTGTTTGCTTACTAGTAACAGTAGTGACTAGACGCGTCAAACGGTGGAGAAAACGACGAGAGGCCTATTATTACCGGAGGAGAGGAAGGGGAGAAGCATAGCAAAACAGAGGATAGGCAAGAAGGAAATGTACACAGTACACTGGCTAATCGCTACAAGTAGCGAGGCACTACAGGCGGGCTACGCTATCCTAGTATCCCCCGGCGTTGGCGGCGAGCTTGACGGACGCCGGAAGCGGGCTGCGCAGTGGCGAGCGCGGCGGCGGCGGCTGCGCGAGCCGGCGGCCCTCGGCGTCGTAGTAGATGACACCGGAGAAGTCCAGCGGCTGGCACCGCTCCCCCATCATGATCTCCTTCCTCCACACCCCCACGTCCGCCTGCTCCTCCGCCGCTGCGGCCTTCCTCCCCTTCGTCTTGGACTTGTACGACGACGAGGAGGACGACGCCTTCTTGACAACCCCGCCGCCGAGGAACGGCACGATGGCGCGCGACGAGAAGGACGCCGCGACCCCGTCCCGCGGGCGCAGGTGGTGCAGCCGCCTCGCCGCCCGCGACAGCCGCCGCGCGCACGTGCCCACCAGCGCCGCCACCGCCTGCGCCAGGCTCATCCCCATCGCTCGCTCCCCCCTCTCTTGCTCTGTTCTTGCGAAGGCTTCTGGCGCGCGCTTCCCTGCCGTGCCGAGTGCCCGGCCCGCTGCGCCCGCCGGTTCGCGGGTATTTGTAGCGCCCAAGAGGTGGATCGCTCGGGCGGGCGGGTCCGAAGTCCGACTCCGACGCGCCGGTCGGGACGGTTGGGTTAATTAAGCCGGCTACAGTAATCACGCCACCACCGGGCACCGCCTCGGGGTCGAATTCGCACACGGAGCGCACGCAACTGCGAGCGAATTGAAGAGGCGAAAGCGATGGGTTTACGCCTGTTGATGGCAGAATTTCGACGTGGCCGTCTTGGTAGATGAGTCCTGTGTTCAGTGTTCGTTGGCGGTTGGGAACTTGGGATGAGCATGGTTGCGGCCCTGAACCGTGTGTAGTGAAAGAGGGGACGGAGACGGCCGAGGGGAAGCGTTCTTGATTGTGAGGGCGATTTCGCTGAATATTCCATTCCGGAGATGGGAGGCAGCGATGAAACGAAAGGGATGCTTCCGCATTGGTTGAGATCTCGCTGTGGGCATTGTATCTGTCTGAGGAAGATTTGCGTTACCAAGATGGCGAGAGTACGGGGTAGTTTGACAGGCAGTTGCATGGAGGCCGTGAGGAATTCGGGGACGTGTCAGTAGGCGCTCTGGCATTTTCAGACGAGTAAACTCTCCCGGTGGGAATATCTATCACGTGTCCAAACAAAAATATCCATGGTTCTTCTACCATGTACGCTATTCCTGTGTCCAGCAGCCGTACGAAAAAAAGAAGAAGAAGATCGGTGTGCCGATGCGAGTAGTAGTAGTAGTACTATATGCGAAGGAACTCTCGAGTCAACTGTGGAGTTGACAAAGTCAAGTGGAAGCACCGGACCGGTAAACAATTGTAAACAACGGCACGGCCTGTTGGAGGAACAGAGGGAACCAGCGGGTTGGCGGTCAACTCGGTGCTCCTTAACCCGAATCTCGAACTCTGCATTAGCAATCCAAAGTTGATCAAACAGGCTGTCAGGGATCTCAGTCTCAGGGTCCGGTCGATCTCTCACCACCCAGCCAGTCTTAAACCCCCGCGGACGCACCATCGCAGATTTTTTAAGTGCTGCCGAGTGCCGAGTGCCGAGTGCCGACCGATGACCTCGCCTCCGATCTCCTCCCGGGAACCGGACAAGAATAACGCGTGCAGCGGCTACTAGTGCCCTCGGCGGCGGCCACCACCACCACCACACGAACTCGTGGCCTTGTGCGCGCCGCCGGGGCGGCAAAAGCTTGGCGAGCGCGCGTCAGATCCGATCCCGGGTTGGGGTGGCGCCGCGCCTGCCACGCGACGCCCTCTGCCCGGCCGGCCAGCCACTACGGGGGTGGCGCTGGCGCATAGCCGGGCGGGTCACCGGCGCACAGCACAAAACGCTCGGCGTTCCCACGCCTCGAAGCCCAAAAGGAAGTAGTTGTTGCCTGGGCGCCATGGCGGCGCTGGGTGGGATGGTGGAGGAATGATCTAGTCCACTGACGCCCTACCGCACTCACGCCCGTCGTGGCAATCGGCAAATCCTTTCCGCCGTCTTCAGGGCCCTCTCTGCCTTGCCATCATCTCGGCTGCCTGTAAAGGGTGGAGATGATGATCACCGGGGCCGTACGGTTTTTGTTCGGATCACACACACACCTACAAATCAGCTACCAAATCGGCTCCAAATTGGGTGCGTCAATGCGACATGGTGTGGCAATTTGGTCTCGCAAAGTGACCCATACACATGCCGGGTGGCTAGTTACCAAGTGCACTAGCTAGTGCCTAGTTGTCCATTATTGATCCATGTGCTCCGCTGAGCAAGGTAAGTGGCGACAGGGTGTTCGTGCATGCAACGTGGTGTCTATCCTGTTCGCACTCGCACTTGCGTGCCCCCGGCCGGCCTGGACCGTGAAAGCACACGGAGCACGAACGATAAGATCGTGACAAGATATTTCTTGGCCACATTTTTCTACTGCTCATGCACCGATCGCAGGCGAGGCCATTGCGACGATATTTGGGACAAAAGTGATACACATTTGGTTGGTACTCTGTTACGGTAGGTGCGAACGTAACCGTGATGCATGAACAGGGATTAATGAGAGGTGATCAGTCGACATCCCGAAAAGCCTAACATTTGTTTTCATAATGAAGGGCCTGAGTAAGTCCACTCTAAACTCCTCTAGACATGCATTTGTAGAGGTTTGTTAATTAGGTAGTAGGAGAGAGGAGTAGCATTAGCATTATGCATGATGTAAGAAAAGGCAACAAGTACCGACCGCCGTACGTGAACATACATTTGAAACGATGAGTAATTTGCTTGTAAAAGGACAGCCCAAGTGCCAAACTGTTGCCAATTGATGCTCCGGTCCAAACCAAATGCACCTGCGATTGGAGGGGTTGTTTCCAGCACGCTGCTGCTGTTGGAGGTTCTTGGATGCCGTCGCCGTCCCTGCGAGTCGTCGTCGTCCGCGCGCATTGCACTGCGATGGCCGAAAGTTCGGTACGATGCATGTTTGTTTTGGTTACGTTACCGCATTTAACTTTTAGTACTCCAGGGTCATTGTTTGCACGGGAGAAGAAGCAATGATCTTTGTGGTTTCGTTCCCGGAAGAATCTTGGTGTTTTGTAGCAAGGCAAGTCGTTCAGTGCAGCCGTGAGATAGGAGTACTACAAGACGAGACGAAAGAGGTTGCTGGAAGGAATCTAATCAACTACTGCGAAATTCAAATCGGGTGGAGGACGCATGCGTCGGGGTCGTGGCGACTCGGCGTAGGCGATCCATGTCGAGTAGCGGCCGCGTCATCCCTAATCCCTTGGCCCTTGCCAGATCGATCTCAGTGCGCCGTGCTCCACCCAGCCGCACTTGCTCGGCAACCGGGACGGTGGTTTCCTCTCCTGCTTCCCAGCGTGCGCCGACCCCGGCCAGGCCGCGAAACCCACCACGGCCCGGACGCCGCCGCATACCACCTGGGCGCCGCCCCTTGCCCGAGGCCGCCCGAGCGCATGGCTGCCGTGCGACACGACGCCATATTTTGCTGGGAACTGGCGTCTCCATCCACCTCCGGCTAGTGAGAGTGCGTGCGGCCACGGGCGTCGCAGCAAGGATTAACGACGCGACAGGGGAAACAAAATGCTCGATCGATCGATCGATCGATCCATGCATTTGACCGCCTTTCGGCTGGTGGTTTAGTCGCGTCCGCGCCACACTAGTGCGCGCAGCAATTAACAAAAAGCTGGGATGCGGATTGGAGTGAATGACGGTGTGGTAGCTTCAGAGTTGAAATGTTTACTACTGGAGATGATTAATTTCTGGTGTGGCCAGTGACGGCCGGCCGGCGTTGACTCAACGCCTGCTACGGGATCCCGGTCAGTGGTGAGGGACAATTTGGTGGGCGGGGGATTATTAGCGGAGTCGCGATCAAATCTGGCAGGCTTGCTTGTTTAGTTGACAATCATGTCAGTCCTGTGGCGTTTGTGGCTTCCTTGGCTCGCCTGGTCAATTCTACAGACGAGCAGCGAGGCTTCTGGGCGTCTGGTGGCCACATACAGACGAGACGAGCCAGGCTCCAAGTCAAACGTGTCCATTCTACTCTGCGCATGTACTACGATATGCTGATACGGCCAAGGTATAACACTACTTGTGGACTTATGGTCATGTGTTTGGTAACGAATGACTGGTTGAAATTGAACTGACGCCCTGTTCGTTTGGCTTATCACCACCAACAAGAA
Organism: Cenchrus americanus; assembly: GCA_947561735.1. Classification (NCBI taxonomy): domain Eukaryota; kingdom Viridiplantae; phylum Streptophyta; class Magnoliopsida; order Poales; family Poaceae; genus Cenchrus; species Cenchrus americanus. The sequence goes on along the minus strand of OX387241.1, from coordinate 20,154,985 downwards.
GATTTTCTCTCGAAACAAACCGTACCACCAAAGCCAACCAAAGCAAAAGATCTTTCTCTCGAAACAAACCAAGACTACCATCACCACCAGCCAACCGAACACTCTGTGAAATGTCTCCGATTCAGAAAATTCAGATCGTCTCGAGTTCGGCCGTTCTGTTCGTCGCTGTTCGCGTGACGGACGGTGTGTCGTCGAATGGGTTGAAACTACCTACCTACTGCTACGTGGGGAAACAGGCCCTTGGTCAATTCGGTTCCGGCCCAGGTAGCACGGTCGAAGAATGCATTTTCGTGGGCTTATTTCCCCGCGTGTTGCTGCTCTATACTTTGGTGTTTTCAGTTGTTAACCGAAGCCGACAACAATAACTGAAGTCGAAACCGACATTTCGGTTTGGTTCCAGAATTTTTTCGGTTTCGATTTAAAAGTGCCCACCCATATAACCCATGCCCAACACCTTACACGAGGGCCCACCCACCAGAGGTCGACTCATCCATGCCAACCAAAGGAACCAGCGAGTGGTTTTTTAACCCCGGCCTGAGACCTAGAGAGGTGCTACGCAGCCCTCTAACCAAGTCATGCTCTAAACATACACTCCCAAGTCCCAACTCCCACAACAAAAGAGTACTTGCCTCCAGAAAATAACAAATTAATAAAGAGTACTTGTTAATAAACATACACTCCCACAAATTAATAGAGTACTTGGTTAATAAGCATAGAGTACTTGCTCCCAATGCAAAAATAACAAATTAATAAACAAATCAAGCAAGGTATTCATACCCAGGTGACGAAAGGATGTCTCTAAACATCACAGTTGTAAAAACATTGAACTAATTAAAATAATTTCCAAAACAAAAGACTCTAGATAACTCTACTGACAACTTGATAAAAAATGTGACTAACCAATGATGAACGATGAACAATTCACAAAAGTAATATGTAATGCAAAAGGGAATATTGCGTTTCAAAAAACGTTCTAAAAGAAATTGGTATGATAGCAAGCGAAGCATAAATTTCTCTATCAGCAATCAATCAACATACTGTTAGCAGAAGCTGTCCAATACATTATCACTGAAATAAAAAACAGAAATTAAAAGGTCTTCCCCACGCCATTTAGAAGAGGTCATTTTAGTCCCTCGGGTTGGTACCCACTGCACCGCATCTGAAGGTGAATATCCATGGGCGAACACAATCGCCATCTTCTCAAGAACTTGTGCATGCTCAGCAATGAACTTGAGGAAGTCAAGCTCACTTCTCGTCCCACAGAATTCATGGAAAACCATCTTCTTATATGTCGCTGGACACATTCAATCGAACCTGCCTCCTTCCAGAACTTTATATTCAGTTTGCCAGTGCCGACTGATTGAGGTCCCAGGAACTTGATGACATCATTCTCGGACTGCAAATTGAATCAATCAAAGCACAAAGATGATAGGTCCTTGGACTATTAGGGTTACATTTTTACCTAGACGTAGAATGTCTCCACGTTTGGAAAGCATGGAAGGAAACTAAGCAACAACCTGACTTCAACGCGGGCTCCGAGTTTGACCTGAACTGTCAGCATGTGGATACTATAGGTACAGTGGTGTTTGGGCTCTCAGCCTGCTGTTGGGTAAATGTTTCGTGACTAGCCCCCTCCCTTCATCTCGACTCACCGAAGAGGAGCGGGTATTGTGTTTGTCTCTGCGATGATACTTTCAGGGCTGAGGCCGGAGCTAATAGGCGGAGACCCGGTGATCTTCGGCCGAAGGTTGGACGACAGTGCTAAAAGATGCAGGATCAGGACGCGAAGAAGGGGCGAACCCTCACGAAGAGGAGACTGAAGTTTATCGAGCTCAGGAGAAGGCGGTGAAGTTTCCGACCGATGAAAAGACTCGTCGCGACCGAAGGCACGAGCCCGGAGAAGGGTAGCGAACATCAGCCGAAGATAAGCGCGATGGTTTGACGATCAACCGAAGAAGAGTGCAACAACTTGAAGGTGGTTGACCGAACAGCTCCATGCGGGCAGACACGTAGAGGGCAGACACGTAGATTAACAGAGTGTAAAGCGTAAATTTGTAAAGTGTGTTTGTACAGACCCAGCGAAGTTACCAAAATACCCCCAAGATACCTCTCACAATGAGAAAAGGCGAGGGTGTGTGGTGTAAAGTGGAATTGTTACGAGCCTATAAAAGGAACCCGTTGGGGATGAAGATGGGGGCGGTGAAACGAAGGTTGAGTTTCTTCACTCTCAACCGAAGTTAAGGTTCTCAGTTTATATTTGGTGTTCTTTACTTTCTCACATTTTAGTTTCCATAGTTGTTGGCCCCTCTTCGGGGAAAGTTTTCACCCTAACACCTGCAATTGATGCGATTTTGGGGTTGCATGAAATGGAAAGAAGCATCTAAGGTCACAAATTGCCATATAACTATTCATATAAAAAACATTGCCAACACGAAGGTGAGGTCCCGTTCCTTCATGTCGAGGGAAAAGAGACTAAGGGCGTGCTTGGTTGTCAGCCAACACACGCCATGCCACACTGTTTACTGTGGCGGCTAAAAGCCTCGCCACACAAATATGCTCTAGCTGTTGTTTATTGTAGCGCGACAGATTGTAGTGTGGTGTGGGCACTGTGGCCATGGCGAAGTGAGGCGACAACCAAACACCCCCTTAGAGGTAGTGAAATCCAGCGGTGTGTGAGAACATGGCGGTTTCCGGTTCCCGGAACCGCCAAAAGCCGACGTAGAGTTTGGTGAGGGAGGTGCACCTGAAGATCGTGGCGGGGAGGAGCACAACGTTGTCAAATGTCTGTATGCGGTTGATAAAGAAGAGCTCTTGGATGCCCTTGGCGAAAAGGTGCTATATGCCCTTGGATATCCTTCATCAGCAGCGTTACGAAGGATACTCCGCCGCCTCTTCTGGACCTGCTACCTCATCGTCGTCGGGTTGACCCTGTCCTCGTCGACGTGCCTCCTCAGCTGCCTTCGTCGAAGGGATCTGGCATTAGGTGAAGCTATCACCAAGCCTTGGACCCTCTCTCGGTCGTCAAGCCAGCTAAGTGAAGGACGGTGCTACAGGCGCGGTGGCTCGGCGAGATTGGCACGCCTCCGACTTCGGTGGTTTCTGCAGAGGAAGTGGTGGGTAATTTCTTTTGTGATGGGCCTCCGTCGCACCACACGGACGCACTGCAGGCCTTATTCCCAATGTTGAAGAAAAAAACCAAGATCTCTCCCCTTGAGGGATGGAGCGTCGATTGAGGGCTACGCTTAGAGAAGTCGTTTAAGTTGTGTGGGATGTGAGTAGTTCATATTAGAGTCTATGTTTTCGAGTTGTGCTCAGTTGGTTGCCAGCTTGTGTCCATCTAGTGTCTGTTTCATTTGGGTTGTAACCGAATGTTGTACAAATTCTTCTTTTGCTTAATACAACGATACACTGCACACGTATTCGAGAAAAAAGAAATCAAAGGCTGCAGAGGTCACAAAGTTGATTTGTTGAAAGTACTCTTGAGATGTGATTTTCCAGAAAGAACCCACCCACCGACACCGAGTAACCATGGAGGCATAGACGCATGGAAATCGATGACATTTTGAAGGTCTGTCCTTCTGTAAGGTGCAATATTTATCACTAGGATAGTTTTTTTCACAAGCATGAAGAGGATGCACTTGTATGCACATGATTTGGTTTAGACTATTCTTATCGAAACTTGATCTGCTTTTATTACTGCAAACTTTTCCCATGTAAGTATAGTATTTCAAATGGGCTGCCCGGCCCTAGCCTGACACTAGCCCAATGTGGCCCGACACTATGCGTCTCGGCCCTATCAGGCCCGATGGATTCTTCGTGTCGGGCCGTGTCGGGCGTCGTGCCTGACTGGCGGCCCAGGTGTTGACGTAAAATCAGCACCTCACGCGAAGCACACAGCAAGCCGAAAAAGCTGGCTTAACATACGTGGCCGAATCCAAAGCGTGCCAGTCAATTTTCCCTGAAACTGACAAAGGATGGAAATAGTTAGATAAAACCTGGAACTTGCCGGGTGGTACCAGACAGTTCCGTATTTACAGCTACGAAGCCAATCAAAACGACATATAGCTACAACAAGCTATCTGTCGGCAATCTGAACATCATTCGGGAACTAATAAAACATGTAAACAAGGTATAGCCGAATGCATGACGTAAGCATGATGAAAGATCGATCTTTATTTAAACAACATTGCGACACGTGTCCATGGCCGATTATCAAGGATAAATCACAATAAAATAAATAAAGGTGAAGTATGATTATAAATTTGCAGTGAACATGCATGCATAGACCAAAAAACACTAGTCTACCGCATGTCTAGGTACTTTCAAACCCGTCGAGCGTGACACCAAACAAGTTAATCCACCGCATGATACGACTTGTTTGATATCACACCACCAACCAAGAATAGATCAATCCACCGCATGATACAATCTAAATATGGAAGGCTAAAAGCATACATTATTTAAAACAAACTTATGAACATGTTTCACTCGTGATAGGACTGCCGAATACAGCTGTACAGCCGATTCGGGTTCCGCGGAGAAGGAACAAACTATGCTAGATTAACAAGCTTGGACCCGCAAAACGTGAGAATCTAGATTGATTCGAATTCGGCTATTAGAGAGCATGTGACCCACGCACCACGTCGAGTTAAAGATTTGAACATACAACATGTGAATCACAAACAAGATAAAGCCGAATCTAGTCAATCTAAATTGGACAAAAAGAGTGTTACATGAATTAAACATAAAAGCAAAATTCAAATCAACACATGGTAACTTAATGAATCTATTATATCTTGCCAAATCTAATAGAGCCGATAACTAGCTCCAAGCTAGATCTTAGCCTACCGCATGGCTCATGATCTAACAAGAAAGCCCTCTTGAACCAAGCTTAAATCCACCGCATGATACTAAGCATGGTAACAAGACTACTTGCATCATGGTCTAAATCCACCGCATGATACTAGACATGATACAAGGTTGCCGGTACTTACGGAGGTCGACGGATCGATGACTCCTCTTGAAGAACTCGACGACTCGACTAAAAGGACTCAGAAGTTGGCACGGGGCCGGTTTGTTGTGAGATTGTTTGATACCTATTACAAACACTAAGGGTTCATATTTATACCCTTGTCCTAACACGACTCCTAGTCGACCACGATTACAACATTTATTGCCTAAATTAATGCCCCAACGTCAATGTCCATCTCGCACCCGTCATCAATTCGTTCCTTCTTTATATTCAAGCCACGTCATTACGTATTCCCGAATGCTTTCTCTTCCAAGCGCGAAACAGCCATTATGCCGAATGATGACGTGCTCCCGATCGCAGACGTTTTAACCGGATGTTTTGAGGAAAACATCTTGCTGAATGGTACTCTCCTACCAAACTCGGCTCACAGGTCAGTCTCTCTCCTGTACCAATTTTTGGTGTTAACACCACGCCCGACCCTATGGCTTTTTGGGCTGGGCCGGCACGACGCTGAGGACGGCCCGATGGGCCGCGACCCGGCCTGGCACTATCGACGACGCGCTCCTGGCGGCGTTCCTCAATGTCGGAGGCCGACGTGGCGTGCCCATGGTGGCGCCAGAGCTCGCCGCGAAGGACGTTGCCGTTGAGGTCGTTGCTATCGCTCTCGAGACTGGCGGCTGCGAGTACCCGCTCCGATCTGTGTGGCTGGAGGAGGTGCGGGCGGGCGGCGGCAGAGGCGTCCCTCGACGCCGGAGCTCGCCAAGAAGGCCGCCGCGACATGGCAGGATGGATTTTCCACGAAGCGGACCTCGCAGCGGCCGGATCGAGAGGAGAGGGGGTGGGATCGGGAGGAGAGCAGGAGGCGGCGGCTAGCGCGGCCTGTGGTCGAAGGCGGCGGTGCGTGGAGGGAGGGGATGGGGGCCGTCCGGCTGGAGGCTGGGTATTGGCCATCTGGCCGCTCGGTTTGGGGAGCCGGAGGGAGGTGGGAGGAGGAGGAAGGGGGCGGTCGGGCGCTGTGGGGGAAATGGAGGGAGGGAGGAGTCTAGGATTGGGAGAGAGACTTAGAGAGGGTGGCTGGTTGGGGCCTTGGTGGCAGCTAGGGTTAGAGGGTATTGGTGGGTCGTTTGATTGTAGGCTGGTTGCAGGCCGGTGTCGGGACGGCCATCGTGCCGCCTGTTTTCGTGCCGTGATTTGGGCCGGCCCGCTGTGCCGGGGTAGCGGCCCAGGCACTAATAGGCTATCGGGTCGGGCCGGCACTAAGCCCTATTGATCGTGCCTAGGGCCGGGCTCGGGTCGTGTTTTTTTTGGGTCGTGCCTCGTGTCACCAATCGTGCCCGGCCCATTTGGAATACTATACATGTAAGTTTCTGGATAAATAGTGCTAGATCTCCGTGAGCTTGTGTTGATATGGTAGTGGTGACTGCAACGCTATTCATTTGGTCTTATCAACCACCAGCTAACAATACTTTTCTCTCAGAGCAAACCAGCCATCAACAATCAGTCAGCGGTATTTTTTTCTCTCAGAACAAATCAGCACCAGCCACCAGCCAAATGAACATGTTGTGCAATGTATCGCTATTACCTTGAATGATCCGTGTCAGGACTATATTGTCAAGCCTTGTGAAATGTATCATGCCTGTGTCCGACTCCGATCCTTCTTGTGTCGTGGAATGAGCTGCTGTACTGATGTGGTGCACAAGGATAGGCTCCAATCTCAATTGGTTATTTTGTTATGCTACCGATTAACACCTAAATTCATGAAGTTTCATTTTTCAAATTTATCTGAGGATTTTCAACTTAATTTCGGGAGGTTTTGTAATCAAGAACCAGCTCAACAAAGCACCACCTCGGTCCGCCAGTACCGTTCTCCAGCCGCACAGGAACAGATTCCCATGTCGCGCGTAATTCTGCCGGCCATTCTGCTTGCGACAACAGAAGTTCGTTACCTGATCCCCGAATGCCGATTCGGCTCCGCTCCCAAACCCTACCAATCCCCCGCATCGGCTCCACTCCGCCGCGGGCAATACACCCTCTCCCCCGCAACGGCTCCACTCCGCCGCCGGCAATACACCCTCCCGTCATCCTCTCTGCTTCTATGTTGACACATCTTAATCCGCCCAGAACTCCCCTCCGCCGGCCTGCACGGCGAGGTGCACCATGCACACGGGAGATGGCGGCGGGGATCGCGTGCGACTTCCGCCGCGAAGGCAGCTACAAAGACCGCATCAGCGCGCTACCCGACGACATGCTCCTCCAGATCCTCGCGCACCTCAGCTGCGCCCGCGCCGCCGCGAAGACGGGAGTGCTCGCGCGGCGGTGGCGCGGGCTCTGGACGCGCCTACCCGTGCTCACATTCTACCGTGCCGCGCCCGACACGCTCGACGCTGCGCTCGCCCTCCTTCCTCGCCCCGCGCCATCGCTCGCTCTCCTTGACATCGACGATTTGGACTGCGTGATCAAGCCGACCCGTCTCTCCTCGCTTCTTGGAACTGCCGCGGCCCAAGCTCCGGCGGAGCTCGTCATCCACGCCAATGGGGGCATACTGCACGACCCTGTCGAGCTGCCCTGCTTCGACCGTGTAGCGAACATGGCTGCCATAGCTATTTGTTCAAGTATGATTTTGGTGATTCATACACAACACAATCAGGAGACTAACCAAAGTGATTGAGCATGTCCTTGTAGGCATTCTAGGTTCCATGAATGCAACCGCACACAATGCAAAGCATGACAAAAGAAAAATATGAAGCCGGGACAAAGAGAAGAATGAATTGGACTTGTCCTCTGAATAAATTATTCTTAGATCAATCAAAGGTATGAAATGCTACAAAATCATGAAGATTATTCCACAAGCTTTCCATAGAGTCTAAGATCATCAAAATCGGAATCCAGAGTGAAAAGTTATGCCCAAATTAAGATGTGCTGAAAATAGGGCATAAGATGATCCGACGGTCCCATTTTTGTGAGCACCGTATGAACTCCTGAGAAGAAGAAAACAAGTGTATAAGCATCAGATGATCTGGTGGTACCATCGGATGATTGCGTTGGTTCATCCTATGATTTTTCAGGAAACATACAGAGAGGTATTCGCGCAGAAATGGCTAGCACCGGATGAACCGACGCTACCATCGGTTCATCCGACGCTCAAAAAAAGCTCAAATGCTCAGGATTTTTCAGAATATCGTAGGTAATTTCATAATCTTTCCAACGAGTATAAGGTCGTTGAAAATGGAGTTCGGAGCAAAGAGATACGGGCAAAATACGGAAGAGCATACGGTAGCACAGGATGATCCGACGCTACATAAAATGACACTGTCGGTTCATCCGACGGTATATCTTAAGTAGCCGTTAGAGCAATGGCTATATTGGTGTGTTGGCATATTTATTCCCCTTCTACTCTCCCATTTGAAGGAGCTGGAGTGTGTGGAAGTGCAAAGGAGTGCAAGATACTTAGAAGATCATATCCAAGCCATCCAAGTGCTAAATTTGCTCATCCATAGACTTGCACATGCTTTGTGTGTGTTCTTAGTTCTAGGATTAGCTTAGTGAGTGAGTGCAAGGTGTACCTACCTTGTGAGGTGATTCTTGAGTGGATCAAGTTGTACAAGGTGCGTCGGAAGCCTTGGGGCCTAAGTGGCTCACTGGCAATTGTTTTCGACCCTCCGGCTTGGTGTGGAGTGATGAGGACACTTTGTGCGGGGGACGTGGAGACTCCCTTCCTAAGTGGAGAAGCTTCTTAGTGAAGGCGGCATCAAGGTGACCAAGGGAGCTTGGCGAGTGCCTAAGTGGCGAGCCTTTGTGGCGAGTCAAGTGGTGCACTTGGGAGAGACTTGGTGACCGGGAAGCAATACTCTTGTGTGAGTGCTTCAACAATGTCACACCCGACTTTCCGAAGAAAACCAAGTGCAAGCCTATATGCATGCCAGGATCAAGTTTCATGCATATAGTGACATATAAGTGAATACAGAAACAGTATCACGTAAGAAAAAGAAAGATTATCAGAGATTTACGCTTTATCCTGGAAACGAAGGCTCCAAACATCACAGGCAATCGAGCGGGGGTTGCGTACGCCTAGCACCAAGCAACATCTTCATAGCAGCTTCCTCTTTCGAGCAACAATGTTTATAGCAAGGGTGAGCACTTGTCGTACTCGGCAAGTGTGGGAAAAAGATATGAATGCAAAGGCTTTATAGTGGACTCGGGCTATAAGCATTTAAGTAATTTTAGTTGGTCAAATTTTATTAGCACCTGATTACTAATAAAGTATAAGTTTATACCAACCCACATTAAGCATAAGATAAGAGATACGCCATAAGCACATGGCAAACACAACCAGAGAACACGATTTAAGTCCATCTTCAAGTTCAATTATCATGTGAGGGTCCAGGCCGCCCGTGACCGTGGGCACGGCTAATCAATTAGTTTTACACTCGCAGAGGTTGTACATCTTTACCCACAAGTCGCGTAAAAGTCCCGAAGAACTTTAAACCCAACCATGCGATGCCGCGCGAGCATCATACCACACTACCGAGGTGTGATTGCATAGGGACGCTACGAGGCCTTTACAAAGAGTCCTCCCGTGCGTATTAGTCCATAGTAGTATGTCATAGAGGCTATCTTTCGTACCACACTTCTATTACGGACGGTAAGCCATAGAGTCTTCCGTTCCATCACCACTCCGAATAGAAGTAGCCATAAAAGCATTCCTCCGTCCCCAACCTACTATGCGAGTAATAACCACACAAAGACTTCCCTAATTAATCGGCCAAGACCGAGCCATATAGTCCTTGTGGTTGCACTGTTGTCCTGGGTGGTCGCTCCATGTTCCGATTAAGCATATGGTCTTGTATTAGGCAATCAAGGATATAACATAAAGGTAAAACATGATTCATCATTAATGTTCATTAAAACCACCATAACCCAGGTATAGCAACTAAGCCTAGCTACCCAACATAAAGATAAACCCGTTTGATCAAGGCACAGGATAAATAACACTAGTCAAACCTTAAACATGGGTCCCATCATATTAATGCAAGCATATGCAATGAGTGATTAAATATAGTTCTTAGGACAAAAGATCAAGGACACACTTGCCTTTAACCAAAGAGTAGTTGCTCGAATATCTTCACCTTCACACTCTTCCAAAACTCTCGAACCACGCTCGTTCTACTCGCATCAATCATCAGGCACAAGCATGCAAAGCAAACACACGAGTACAACTAAGAACAATACACCAATCGAAAGAAAGCTTTAAAAGAGCGCACAAAAGAAACGACTCGATTAGATGGATCACTAAAGAACACAAAGGGGGCTAGGAAGGGAAAGGCTTGGTTAACTTTGAGGAGATGGTCGCGGAAGATTGGAAAGATCACTCTGGGATAGGGTTTGATTCTATTGGTTACGCAAGCGCGAGAAACACAGAAAACAAAACCAAGCTCGAAACTATCGTGAGATCATTATCAAACAACAAGAGACTACGCTTGGCATATTTTAATTAAGAAATCATGTGAAAGAATATTTCAGAGAAATACTCTATGTTACCATTAAACTAGTTACATTTAATTAAAGAAATCACGATAAACCTAATCATATTTTATTTACAACATTCGAGTAGAAGTTATGTCAAATTAACAATTACTTTAAAAAGATAAGTATAAGATACCTAGACGAGTAACTTTATGTCACGTGTTCAACTAAACATATTTAATATTGAAAAGGCATTTATGATGTCATTAAGCATATTAACTTTATTATGAAAACCGATGTTTAACTCTAACATCTTTTATTTAGAAAAACTAGTTATGAATAGGGATTAACCAATTACATCATGATTAAAGAAAACCGGATTAGAACCTAATCACTTTTTATTCATAAAAGCATTGGAATAGGAATTAGTCAAGATTAACATGCATCTTTAATATTAAAACAAGTAGCAGGTGATACACGTGCTAACGCATAAGTTATGGTGAAACGAACTAGAACAGCACAAACGGACTATCAACGCATAAGAGAACCTTAAGATGGGTTTAGGAAAACTAATTTACGTAGAGAACTAGATCGAAGGGCAAGAACTGAGCAAAAGGTAAGCTAAACTAATTAGTAAAGGAACTGATAACAAGATTAGCTCTGAAGAAAGGTATAGCTACAAAAGATTGGGCATAAGAACATAGCTGATTTATAAAAAGACAACCTAACAGAGATGGGATAGACATCAACTAGCTAGATGCTGGTATACAAGATTCTAAGATAAACATGAAACAAGAGTGATAAGATTACTTGATAGGCAAAAGAGCGGTGCAAACTACTCACATAGACAAAGCTTCTAAGATAAGCAGAAGCTCTAAGGCTTGATTAGATGCACACGGTTTAGCTTGGGCCGACACTAGAAAGGTTTAGAGCTTCTGATAAACTTGATCAGAAGAGATACTAAGATAAAAGCTGACGCCGAACGTCTAACGAATTATTTGCATTTATGAGAGAACAAGACTATGAGCTAGGTTCATTTTAATTAACAAAACAAATATAAAGGGATATTTCAGAAATAAAATATCCTATGTTGACATTAATGCAATATTAAACTTTATTTATGAAACCGGTGTAAAGAACTAGTCAAGTTTTTATTGATAAAGATTCATATATTGATTAAACCGATTAAACATTTAATTTAGAAAAACTAAACTATATGAACAATCTAAACGAAACTTTGTAATTCGAGTTCATCATATTATTATCAAAAACAGTATTAAATTAGTATTAATCAAGATTAACATTTATTTATAAAGCCGGAGTAAAAGCCTAATCAACTTTTAAATTATAAAAGTTAATTAATCATTAAGCAAATTAATATTTGACTTATGGAAAACCGAGTAAAAGATCTAATTAGATTTTATTCATAAAAGCATGTAAAGTAATCATTAATCAAATTAAATTTGATTATGAAAAACGATATATAGACCTATATAGCTTTTATTTGGAAAAGACATGTATATCTAGTCATTAATCAAAATTAATATTAATTTTATTTTCAGAAAATAAAACATGGTGAAAACACACCACTAACGCGTGCTTTACATTATTATGGACCTAACGCAACTTGAACGGATTAAATCGGAGCTAAAACGAAGATTTGGTGAGCAAAACAAGATTACAGGGACCTAGTCGCGATTAACCGTAGATTTCAGGGGTTAGCAAAGAAAACTCCCGAGACACATCAAACAGTGCTCGCGAATGGATAAAATCTAGGGGTTAGATCTGCAAAAAGTTTCGGGATGGATTGGATCTAGGGAATCTAATCTTTTCCAGGGGTTTTCGAGGAAAGATGCAAGACACAAGAAGAATCTATTGATTTCAATATCTTGCAGGGGGCTCCTTGCAAAACTGCCTCCTCATCTTCTTCCTCAGGACACCGGTCGCACACAGGAACAGGAAGGGGGCGGCGGCGGCCCTGGTGGCGGCGCCGGCGCTCCGGGCAACGAGGAGCTCGACCGAGGCTAGGAACGGGTAGAGGGGATCAAGGGGAACGTGAGGAGGTGCTCACCTACGGCGGAGGACAACGGAGGCGGGCGGAATCGGAGGCGGCGCCGGCGGCCCGGCCCCGCGCGGCGCGCGCGCGCGCGGGGCGCGGGCGGGCGCGCGCGGGCGGCGGGGCGGGGATAGCGGCGGGGGCGCCGGCTAGGGTTGCGCGCCGGGGGCGGCGGCGGCATTTGGGGGGGGGCGCGCGCGGTGCGGCCTCCCCGGGCGGCGCGCGCGGCTTGCGGGCCCGGATGGGCCCCGCACGGGCGGGCGCGGCGCGGAGCGGGTTGGGTCGAGCCTCGGGCTCGGCCCAATCCGGTAGGTAGGGTTTTTTTTTGAATTCATTTCCAGTGCGAAAACAATTCCAGAAAACTTCTAGAAATTGTTTAAAGGCGCGAAAAATACTCCGAAAATCACAAAAATTCCAGGAAAATTCCTAGAGATAGATTAAGACACGAACAACCCAAATAAAGCATTTGGTGCTCATGAAAAAGATTTTAGAGCCTTCTAATAAATAGAAATAGCTCAAGGAAAATGAGAATAAATTCCAGAAAAATCCGGAAAATTCTCGGGAGAGTTTGGACAGCTCCTAAACGCATTTTCGAAACCTTTTTGCACTCAAGAACCACTAGATGCATCGGCATGAATGCAACACACACAACTTTTATTTAATTTAGAAAATCAATCAAAGGATTTCTCCTATACTATATTCCCTGTAAAGAAAATAAATGTTGGAAAAATTTTAAAATTATCAGAAAATCGTTATTTAATTATTCTTTCTATTCACATCCTGAAATTGGAAATTTCAGGGTGTGACAAATCTACCCCCCTTAAAAGGAATCTCGTCCCGAGATTCGAAAAAGGCTAGCAGGAGACAAGGGTTTATTTCAAACTTTTTTCATATCCTTCAACAATATTCTTCCTTTCATATTACAGAAATCTTTCCACAGCCTAACTTATATCATAATCCTTAGGTATCGGGGGTCTTGTCTTGCTTGTGTCGTTGTCGCCATTCTCTCTTAAAATGACGATCTAGAAACTTCTTCGGGCACCTGTTGATAAAGTGTCCACCAGCTTTGCAATAGAAACAAGCTTTACTTTCCCTAATATTCCGGCGATTCTGTGGGGTCTCATAAATCACTGGTATTGTGACACCATGAGGATATTCTAGATATGCATCTTCATTGTGATCTTCAGAAAAACCTTGGGCTTGAGACATATGATGTAGGTGAGAATTGTTATTGGCTTCCCCTGGATATTCTCGTTTTCTCTTCTTACTCATGATCTCCTGTAGCTTGCTTTCTAGCCCAACGGCTTTGTTGATTAAATCTTGTAGACTCGAATAATCGTGTAAGCTTAGTATACTTTGAAGATCTTCATTCAACCCTTTGATGAAATGCTCTCGTTTCTTCTTATCACTTTCAGCCGATCTTGGGGCATATAGAGATAACTGAATAAACTTATCCCCATACTCAGTTACCGTCATCTGTCCTTGCTTTAAGTTAAGGAACTCCTTCCTCTTGAGCTTCATCGCACTTACAGGAGTATGGTGTAAGATAAAGTTGTCTTTGAATTCCTTCCACACAATACTCTCAGGTTGCTGATGTCCCTTGGTGTAAGAATTCCACCATTCTGAAGCTGCTCCTATAAGCTGCCAAGATGCATACAAAGCTTTCTCTCCATCATTGCATTGTACCATATCTAGCTTCTCTTCAATTGTCTTGATCCAGTCTTCAGCTTCTAAGGGATATGTGGTACTGGAGAACATTGGCGGCTCAGCCTTCATGAACTCTGCATACTTATCCTCCGGGGGTGGAAATGATAGCGCATCTTGGTTGTATCCATAGTCGTCACCGTTCTCGTAGCTTTCTCCTTGGTTACCTCCTTCTTGGTTTTCCATCTGGTTGGTAGATAAAGATATGATCAGAAGGGAACAAGAGTAGTGCAAAACGAGTGGGGGAGAACAAGGAGGTGGGAGGTACCAAAGAAGAACCCAACTAGGCAACTGATATTATTGCGGATGTAAGACCCACAATACACCAACACTCACTTCAAGGAAACGAATCAATCAAGTTCATAAAACCAAGCATCATCATGCAAACACACAATTCCACCAATCAAGGCATAGCTAAAGGGGAACGACACTACACGTTATTGATGAAGTCAGGGGGTATCCTCCTAATAGATCAGATGTAGCTCCCAGCAGGGATCTCCATAAATAATGGATTTTTCCCAGATCAAGGAGTACGAAATTATGAGTTCAACCCAACTGGAATCACCTCAATCGGAGGTTCAGAACTCGAGATATGAATTAAACAAGATGGCTATGTCAGCAGTGTTGGCAGATTCTGAATGCTCCACTAATTCGTATGTATCTCCATGAATACAAAATGAATACTGCTGAATTTTGGACAGAGTGAAACTGATGAAATTCCTGAACTACTCCAATTGGATTTACCTCAATCGGAGGTCTATAGCCCGAGATATAGAATATTGAAGGTAACTAGGTCAGCAGAGTTTACAGATTCTGATAGCTCCAATGTTTCGGGCATAGCTTCCGGAACATATACTGGATAGGGCTGAATTTTTTATAGAAATTCACATATGAAATTTAGGAACTAACCCAACTGGTTTCATGTCGATCGGAGTTCTGTAGCTCGAGATAAATTTAAAACAGCGCCGATGTGTCGGGCAGCTGCGCGAACAGATAGAATGTCAAGGGTAACGGTTCTACCAATAAATCAAGGGGGTGTTTATTGCTTGAGGGAATGAATAGGCGAGGTCGAAGAGATGTTCAAGGAGAGTGAAGATAAATATACAAGCATTCATGGTATGGAGAAAAGTAGATGGTTAAGAGGCGAGATCCTTCATCAGAGAGGTCAGGGATAAGGCAAGGAGGGATTGTAGAACAAAAGAGGCATTAAGAAACGACCGATACTAACTAGGCTTACGTCCTACAGTCGATACAGCTCTGATACCACTCTGTCACACCCGACTTTCCGAAGAAAACCAAGTGCAAGCCTATATGCATGCCAGGATCAAGTTTCATGCATATAGTGACATATAAGTGAATACAGAAACAGTATCACGTAAGAAAAAGAAAGATTATCAGAGATTTACGCTTTATCCTGGAAACGAAGGCTCCAAACATCACAGGCAATCGACTGGGGGTTGCGTACGCCTAGCACCAGCAACATCTTCATAGCAGCTTCCTCTTTCTGAGCAACAATGTTTATAGCAAGGGTGAGCACTTGTCGTACTCAGCAAGTGTGGGAAAAAGATATGAATGCAAAGGCTTTATAGTGGACTGGGCTATAAGCATTTAAGCAATTTTAGTTGGTCAAATTTTATTAGCACCTGATTACTAATAAAGTATAAGTTTATACCAACCCACATTAAGCATAAGATAAGAGATACGCCATAAGCACATGGCAAACACAACCAGAGAACACGATTTAAGTCCATCTTCAAGTTCAATTATCATGTGAGGGTCCAGGCCGCCCGTGACCGTGGGCACGGCTAATCGATTAGTTTTACACTCTGCAGAGGTTGTACATCTTTACCCACAAGTCGCGTAAAAGTCCCGAAGAACTTTAAACCCAACCATGCGATCTTTGCGCGAGCATCATACCACACTACCGAGGTGTGATTGCATAGGGACGCTACGAGGCCTTTACAAAGAGTCCTCCCGTGCGTATTAGTCCATAGTAGTATGTCATAGAGGCTATCTTTCGTACCACACTTCTATTACGGACGGTAAGCCATAGAGTCTTCCGTTCCATCACCACTCCGGAATAGAAGTAGCCATAAAAGCATTCCTCCGTCCCCAACCTACTATGCGAGTAATAACCACACAAAGACTTCCCTAATTAATCGGCCAAGACCAGAGCCATATAGTCCTTGTGGTTGCACTGTTGTCCTGGGTGGTCGCTCCATGTTCCGATTAAGCATATGGTCTTGTATTAGGCAATCAAGGATATAACATAAAGGTAAAACATGATTCATCATTAATGTTCATTAAAACCACCATAACCCAGGTATAGCAACTAAGCCTAGCTACCCAACATAAAGATAAACCCGTTTGATCAAGGCACAGGATAAATAACACTAGTCAAACCTTAAACATGGGTCCCATCATATTAATGCAAGCATATGCAATGAGTGATTAAATATAGTTCTTAGGACAAAAGATCAAGGACACACTTGCCTTTAACCAAAGAGTAGTTGCTCAGAATATCTTCACCTTCACACTCTTCCAAAACTCTCGAACCACGCTCGTTCTACTCGCATCAATCATCAGGCACAAGCATGCAAAGCAAACACACGAGTACAACTAAGAACAATACACCAATCGAAAGAAAGCTTTAAAAGAGCGCACAAAAGAAACGACTCGATTAGATGGATCACTAAAGAACACAAAGGGGGCTAGGAAGGGAAAGGCTTGGTTAACTTTGAGGAGATGGTCGCGGAAGATTGGAAAGATCACTGCGGGATAGGGTTTGATTCTATTGGTTACGCAAGCGCGAGAAACACGAGAAAACAAAACCAAGCTCGAAACTATCGTGAGATCATTATCAAACAACAAGAGACTACGCTTGGCATATTTTAATTAAGAAATCATGTGAAAGAATATTTCGGAGAAATACTCTATGTTACCATTAAACTAGTTACATTTAATTAAAGAAATCACGATAAACCTAATCATATTTTATTTACAACATTCGAGTAGAAGTTATGTCAAATTAACAATTACTTTAAAAAGATAAGTATAAGATACCTAGACGAGTAACTTTATGTCACGTGTTCAACTAAACATATTTAATATTGAAAAGGCATTTATGATGTCATTAAGCATATTAACTTTATTATGAAAACCGATGTTTAACTCTAACATCTTTTATTTAGAAAAACTAGTTATGAATAGGGATTAACCAATTACATCATGATTAAAGAAAACCGGATTAGAACCTAATCACTTTTTATTCATAAAAGCATTGGAATAGGAATTAGTCAAGATTAACATGCATCTTTAATATTAAAACAAGTAGCAGGTGATACACGTGCTAACGCATAAGTTATGGTGAAACGAACTAGAACAGCACAAACGGACTATCAACGCATAAGAGAACCTTAAGATGGGTTTAGGAAAACTAATTTACGTAGAGAACTAGATCGAAGGGCAAGAACTGAGCAAAAGGTAAGCTAAACTAATTAGTAAAGGAACTGATAACAAGATTAGCTCTGAAGAAAGGTATAGCTACAAAAGATTGGGCATAAGAACATAGCCGATTTATAAAAAGACAACCTAACGAGAGATGGGATAGACATCAACTAGCTAGATGCTTTGGTATACAAGATTCTAAGATAAACATGAAACAAGAGTGATAAGATTACTTGATAGGCAAAAGAGCGGTGCAAACTACTCACATAGACAAAGCTTCTAAGATAAGCGAAACTCTAAGGCTTGATTAGATGCACACGGTTTAGCTTGGGCCGACACTAGAAAGGTTTAGAGCTTCTGATAAACTTGATCAGAAGAGATACTAAGATAAAAGTCGACGCCGAACGTCTAACGAATTATTTGCATTTATGAGAGAACAAGACTATGAGCTAGGTTCATTTTAATTAACAAAACAAATATAAAGGGATATTTCAGAAATAAAATATCCTATGTTGACATTAATGCAATATTAAACTTTATTTATGAAACCGGTGTAAAGAACTAGTCAAGTTTTTATTGATAAAGATTCATATATTGATTAAACCGATTAAACATTTAATTTAGAAAAACTAAACTATATGAACAATCTAAACGAAACTTTGTAATTCGAGTTCATCATATTATTATCAAAAACAGTATTAAATTAGTATTAATCAAGATTAACATTTATTTATAAAGCCGGAGTAAAAGCCTAATCAACTTTTAAATTATAAAAGTTAATTAATCATTAAGCAAATTAATATTTGACTTATGGAAAACCGAGTAAAAGATCTAATTAGATTTTATTCATAAAAGCATGTAAAGTAATCATTAATCAAATTAAATTTGATTATGAAAAACGATATATAGACCTATATAGCTTTTATTTGGAAAAGACATGTATATCTAGTCATTAATCAAAATTAATATTAATTTTATTTTCAGAAAATAAAACATGGTGAAAACACACCACTAACGCGTGCTTTACATTATTATGGACCTAACGCAACTTGAACGGATTAAATCGGAGCTAAAACGAAGATTTGGTGAGCAAAACAAGATTACGGGGGACCTAGTCGCGATTAACCGTAGATTTCAGGGGTTAGCAAAGAAAACTCCCGAGACACATCAAACAGTGCTCGCGAATGGATAAAATCTAGGGGTTAGATCTGCAAAAAGTTTCGGGATGGATTGGATCTAGGGAATCTAATCTTTTCCAGGGGTTTTCGAGGAAAGATGCAAGTCACAAGAAAGAATCTATTGATTTCAATATCTTGCGGGGGGGCTCCTTGCAAAAGCGCCTCCTCATCTTCTTCCTCGGGACACCGGTCGCACACGAGAACGGGGAAGGGGGGCGGCGGCGGCCCTGGTGGCGGCGCCGGCGCTCCGGGCAACGAGGAGCTCGACCGAGGCTAGGAACGGGTAGAGGGGATCAAGGGGAACGTGAGGAGGCGCTCACCTACGGCGGAGGACAACGGAGGCGGGCGGAATCGGAGACGGCGCCGGCGGCCCGGTTCGCGCGCGCGCGCGCGCGCGCTGCGGGGGCGCGGGCGGCGCGCGCGGGCGGCGGGGGCGGGGATAGCGGCGGGGGCGCCGGCTAGGGGTTGCGCGCCGGGGGGCGGCGGCGGCATTTAGGGGGGGGGGCGCGCGCGGTGCGGCCTCCCCGGGCGGCGGCGCGGCTTGCGGGCCCGGATGGGCCCCGCACGGGCCTGCGGCGCGGAGCGGGTTGGGTCGAGCCTCGGGCTCGGCCCAATCAGGTAGGTAGGGTTTTTTTTTTTGAATTCATTTCCAGTGCGAAAACAATTCCAGAAAACTTCTAGAAATTGTTTAAAGGCGCGAAAAATACTCCGAAAATCACAAAAATTCCAGGAAAATTCCTAGAGATAGATTAAGACACGAATAACCCAAATAAAGCATTTGGTGCTCATGAAAAAGATTTTAGAGCATTCTAATTAATAGAAATAGCTCAAGGAAAATGAGAATAAATTCCAGAAAAATCCGGAAAATTCTCGGGAGAGTTTGGACAGCTCCT
The DNA here is from genome assembly GCA_947561735.1 of Cenchrus americanus. Classification (NCBI taxonomy): domain Eukaryota; kingdom Viridiplantae; phylum Streptophyta; class Magnoliopsida; order Poales; family Poaceae; genus Cenchrus; species Cenchrus americanus. Next base: position 20,135,272 of record OX387241.1, on the reverse strand, counting down.
AAACGCATTTTCGAAACCTTTTTGCACTCAAGAACCACTAGATGCATCGGCATGAATGCAACACACACAACTTTTATTTAATTTAGAAAATCAATCAAAGGATTTCTCCTATACTATATTCCCTGTAAAGAAAATAAATGTTGGAAAAATTTTAAAATTATCAGAAAATCGTTATTTAATTATTCTTTCTATTCACATCCTGAAATTGGAAATTTCAGGGTGTGACAAACAACGTGGACTAGGGGTGGCTTAGTGCCTACCGATACCACGAGATAAATCACGTGTCAAGAGTTTGCTTCCGCTTATCCCTCTTTACATTTCCGCATTACTTTCTTGCAATCCTTGCCTGCCTTTACTTTCCTAGAGTAGTATCATGCTAGGATTGACTATAGGTTGCAAAACTTGTTTTGGGATGGGATGGGGAGTTTCACACTAGAACAACCATAGTTGCACATCTATGTAGTATGTTCTAGTTTTACTTTATGCAAAAGTAGTGAAACCATAGGTTAAGGTTTTAGAAGCCTAATTCACCCCCTCCCCCTCTTAGGCTACGAGCATCCGATTCCTTACAAGTGGTATCATCCGATTCCTTACAAGTGGTATCAGAGCTGGGACTCACTTCCTTCACAAGGAAACGCCAATTCGATTAGTAAATTGTGAAAACCGGCTCATTGGAACGGTTTGGCTTCACTGCCTAGTGAGTTGCTCTATAGAGGTATGAAAGGGGTGGATACCTTAGGTTTGGCTCCACATTTCGACGGCACGGGCTATCCTCAGTGGAAGGTTCTCATGGAGGCCTTTCTCCAAGCAAAGGACCTTGAGGTTTGGAGAGTCACCGGTGAGGGCATGAAAAATGGAACTAAGAAGGAAAAGCAATTTGATGTGATTGCTAAGAGTATCATTTTGTCCTCACTAGATGTAGGCATTTTTAATAGAATTTTTAATTGTGAAAATGTGCATGAGCTATGGAAAACCATCAAGGAGAAAAATGAGGGTTCAAAAGAAGTTGCTCATGAACACTACAGTTGTCTCCTTGAGGAATTCAATAGCTTTAAGCAACTTGCAAATGAAAATGCCAAATCTATGTACTCACGCCTAAATGTGCTTGTCAATGAGATCAATGCTTTAGGTGTGAAGAACATCATGGACTTGAACATCAACCACAAGATCCTACAAAGTCTCCGGAAGCCCGATTATGACTTGGTGAAGGCTATCATCTATGAGAAGAAGCTCGAAGAATTGAAGCCATCTCACATCTTGAGCAAGATCATGGCACATGAGTGTCAGGGACAGCCATAAGGGTCCCCTAAATAACCAGGGGAAACCCGCTTAAAACTCGCAAAAAACCCAAATCATAGACTAACTCACGCACCTAAAGCACACACACACGATCACAACCCTGGTGGCCCCCGCGGCCCGCTAGGGCAGCACGGCGGAATACCCCTCGAGTAAGGTCCGCCTCGCTCGAGGGCTGCGCGCCCCCTCGGGCGAGGACCACCTCGCTCGAGGCCTTAACGCCCCCTCGAGCGGGGTCCGCCTCGCTCGGGGGCTCAACGCCCCCTCGGGCGGGGTCCGCCTCGCTCGAGGGCACCTGCACGCATGTCGTCCACGCTCCTGCCCCCGTGTATGGGCATTTAATGCTATGACACCGCAGGACGCACGCCACGACCCTGGCACACCCGGGAATCGCGTCCCAGCGCTGTTCCATCGACTCCCTGGGAGAGGCCATCCCCGCCGCTGTTCAACACTGTGCGATGAGGCCGGTGTCAGCCCCGTGACGCCGCGCCGCCTACCCCTGTATGGCTAACGTGTCGAGCCCTCGAAGGGGGGCCGGAAGCACCCTCGAATACCTTCTCCGTGATTACACAGGGCCACGCCATGACGTCAGGCCAGCGGGATCGGTCACCCCGTCGCTGTCAGCCCTGCCGCCACTGCAGCACCACGCCGGGCACTGTGACGACATCCCCGGTGTTGTTGGAGCGCACGGGGACAAGACGTCGCCACGACCACCACTGTGCCCCGTACGGGCTCCCATTGACGGCACCCTCGAATCGGGCCACGGCGACGGCCGGACGACCAACTACTACGCCGCCACCCTCGAAGCCGCTCCTGTACGAGCACAGGACGCACCACGACGCCTCGACTGAAGCAGGATTTGCCAGGACAACCGTCAGCTCCGTGGCACTACTCGCCATGCCTCCACACGTAGGGAAATAGTGCGGCACGCATGTAAACTGCTCCCTCCTTGGCCTATAAAAGGAGGGGCAGTCCCCCAGCCGCGGGGGACACGGGACGACGGACAGCGATCACCCACATGCTCTTCGCCTTCTCCACGATATTGGCATTCGCCTCAATCAATACCTCTGGGACTTGGAGGCCAGGCCTCCTCTGCCACCACGCTTGTAGCACCCCTCTACGAGCACTACGGTGCAAAGCAATACAGTGCCCCGAGCACACCACTGCTGGACGTATGGCCCCGGCCAGAACTAGGATAAATCCAGTGTCATTAGTTGCTAGCACCGGCCCATCGAGAGGAAGATCTCAGCGCTCATTACTAGTTAGTGTCGGGACTACTTTCCGCACCGACAGTTGGCGCGCCGGGTAGGGGCCGAACCTACGACCTTCTGCTTAGGAACCTACTGTTGCCATCGACAAGTTTTCCAAGTGGGTAGAGGTGCGCCCCACCACGAATCTCAGGGCGGAGCAGGCGGTGACGTTCTTCACCGACATCGTCTACCGCTTTGGAGTGCCCAACTCCATCATCACCGATAACGGGTCCCAATTCACAGGCAGAAAATTTCTAGAGTTCTGCAACAAATTCCACATCCGCGTGGACTGGGCAGCCGTGGCGCATCCACAGACCAACGACTAGGTGGAGCGTGCCAACGACATGATCCTACAAGGCCTCAAGCCCAAGATTTTCGACCGACTGAATAAGTCCGGTTGAAAATGGCTCCAAGAGCTGCCAGCGGTCGTGTGGAGCCTCAGGACCACCCCAAGCAGGGCCACTGGGTTCACCCCGTTCTTCCTGGTCTACGACGCGGAGGCTATCCTCCCCACAGACTTGGAATATGGGTCACCCAGGGTGCGGGGCTACGACGAGGGTGCCAACCAGCGAGCCCGCGAGGACTCGCTGGACCAATTGGACAAGGCCCGCACCGTGGCCCTGATGCACTCCGCGAGGTACCAGCAAGCCCTGAGGCGCTACCAAGCTCGAAAAGTACGGCGCCGAGACTTTAGCAAGGGGGACCTAGTCCTGAGGCTACGCCAGGACAATCGAGGCCGCCACAAGCTGTCGCCCCTGTGGGAAGGACCCTACATCGTGGTGAGGTGCTCAAGCCCGACACATACAAGCTGGCCAACGAAGATGGAGAAGAACTCACCAACACCTGGAACATCCAGCAGCTACGTCGCTTCTACCCTTAGCGAGGATTTCCAAGTTTTTTTTTGTAAATTACACGCCCAACACCCCAGTTGGCAGCTTAAATGTAAATATCAACAAGTTAATAAAGTTAAAGGGCAACTTGGCTTTCCCCAGAAAACCAAGTCACCCTCGGGGGCTACTACGGGGGGCACCCCCCCCGAAAAAATGGTCCCATTTTTTCGTGAAAATTCGCAAGTTCGCCAACTACGCCTCAACCTAAGCCTCAGGCAAGTTCAGATAGAGCGCGGGTAGCCAAGCGGGAAAGATGCGCGAGTCGAAGATAGCCTATGCCTCCAGCAGGATATGGCCCTTCTCCCTCGCCTCTGGACCAGCGGACCACTCGTGAAATCGAATTTCTCTACCTCAGATTTGCCTAAGTCTAGGAAAGAGCAGTGGAACGGCGTGACAAGCGAAATAAAAAACTTCACTTATATTTACAAGAAACGTCTCAGTTAAGTAATTGTACATTACATGGCCACGAGGCCCGAATGCTAACACTAAAACAAAAAAGGGCTCGACGCCCGGTGGTCTTCAGGCTTGAGGGTCGTCGGCGCCAGGGGCATCTGGGAACAAGAAGTCCATGAAGTCCTCGGCGAGCGCGTCTGCAGCAGGGGCGGCGAGCACGTCCGCACGATTCATCGCCTCCTCATCCTCGACACGGACCGGGACGACGTAGCCGGAGGACACGGCCTCGAAGTCCACCTGGTAATGCGATCCCACCACGCCGAGGGCCTTCCTGACACCAAGATGGAGGGCACGGCGCATGCGCTGGGAGACGTGTCCCCCTAGGGCACGCAGGCGGCTCGCTAGCGAGCTCCCGGCCTGCGCCTCGCCCTCCTCGATCCCTTGGCAGGTCTCGAGGGTGGCGGCCCGCAGCTCCTCCAACTCCTGTTGAGAGGAGTTGTAGGCCGTCTGCATAGCCTCAGCTTGCGCGGTCGTGTTCCCCAGGGCGGTCCGCAGGCCTGAAAGCCACGAAAAAATAAAAACAAAGTTGGGAGCGAATCCCTGAAAAGGACAAATCGACAAGCGAAAAGCGGGTGAAAGTGAACTCACCTTCGACCTTCTTCTTCTCCCCCTCAAGGGATTTACGCGCCTCCTCAGCCTAGCGCTGCAGGTCGCGGACTGTGGCCTCCTGCTCCTCGAGGGACTAGTGCAGATCCTCGTGCGAGATGCTGATCTGAACCAGTTCCCCGTCGAGCCTCGACACCTCGTCCTCCCGCTGCTTGAGGGTGTCCTGCGCCCCCTCAAGCGCGGCGCGCTCCTGCTGGAGTTGACCCAGCGCCTCCTCCCACGCCAGGCGCTCCCGCTCGAGCACGACCCGAGCCTCAGCGAGAGCAGCCTGCTGTTGTTGGAGTTGGGTCTCCGCCTGCTGGCGAGCGGCCCCTTCCTGACGGAGCTGCTCCTCCGCTGCGGCGAGCGCCTCGGCCTTGCTCGCCAGGGTAGTCCTCAGCCCGTCCGCCTCCTTGGCCTTCTCCTCGGCTTGGCTCTGCCAGGCCCGCGCTCCCTCGAGGGCCGTGTGGTCTTGTTGGAGCTGGGCGCGGGCAGTGACGACCTCGACCTCCCACGACGCCTGTTGATGGTTAATAGTTGTATCAAAGTTTGTTTAGACTTGCAAGTGGACAAGTCTCCCGTCGTAGTCAAGGGACCCTTCTTCCCTCGAGTGGGGAACCCAAGGTATCGAATCCGTGGAACAATGTGCAACGCAAGGATTCAATCTAGTAAAGCAATGAAAGCTATCTTTGATGAATCAAATTGCATCTAATCTACTAACTCATAAAAGAAACACATCTAATCTAATCTAATCTAATCTAATCTAATCTAATCTAATCTAATCTAATCTAATCTAATCTAATCTAATCTAATCTAATCTAATCTAATCTAATCTAATCTAATCTAATCTAATCTAATCTAATCTAATCTAATCTAATCTAATCTAATCTACTAAAGAGGTAGCAAGAGAAAGCAAGAGATAACCGATCTAGAGAGTCTAGATCATGCTTATGTTGTAGCTCCAAACAAGATAGATGAAGATAGAAAAGCGAATCTCATTAAAAGCATCTTTAAATCATGGCCTCTGGTCCGACTCCGAAAACGCCCGCCTTTCGGAACCCCCGTTCTGTCACAACGTATCCCTATTCATGCGGGTAGTCTAGGGCGAGTTGGATAAGAACAAGTTGAAATCACTTGGTCGGTCCGGTATGCACCTCTAGCCACCGCAGCTACAAGAGAACCCTATGTAATCTAGCTATAGACTAGATTGGGGAAGAAGCATAACCAAGAAGAAAACAAAATCATCGAGAAGGCACTTGATCGCTAGAAATCGTATTCACTTAAAGACTTCACCATGAATGATTACATGAACAAGATCACCACCGAGATCCTACCTCGATCTTGATCCTTGCTCTGGAGCTCCGACGTGGTCTTCCATGCAAGGTTCCCACGTCGACTAGGGAGACCCTAGACAACTAGCACGACCCTCATCTCCGAGATGGTGTCCCTCAAGCTTCTCTGCTCCTCGGCGGTGGACGACGAATTGATTGATCCGTGGCTCTCGGTCAGGGGGCTATAAATAGCCCGAGATGCATCTAGGTCAAAGGGGAGGCCAACTGGGCCCCGAAACAGGCTGGGCCGGCCGGCCTGGGCCGACCGGCTCGGGCCCATCTCGGCCCAGTCTGTGGCCTCCTTCGCCCGGTGTTGCTTCCCGAGTCTTCTAGATCCTCTCCCCTTTTGCATGTGGGCCCTTGTCGTCAGTTTCTCTCCGAATTGGATGAAGCTCCTTGTCTTGCAAGATTCATCACTTTTCTGGCTAGGTCCTCGGAGTTTTCCATCTTCTCGGGTTGGGTCCTTGGGCTTCTTGGAGTCGTGTTCACTTCATTGCTTGACTTGTACCAGGCTTCATGGTCTTGTCATGAGGTGCTTAATGAACTTATCCCGGAAGTCTTGCTTTCAACGCTAAAACCCTGCATAAACACTAAACTCCAAAACCGACATGTACAAGTGAACTTGTTATACCACGGGGGTTAGTACCAATGGATAAGATACAAAAGTCATGCCAACACCGAAGGTAAACTCATGGCTAGGTTGATGGAATTTCACCGTCAACAGCTCCCCCATGCTTAAACCTTGCTCGTCCTCGAGTATGCCTTCGATGGATATCAATGTTGCCCTTCATTGTTTAAAACTTGCACTTGATCATACATGAGGAAACATAATGCTCTCAAAAGTTTAGTTCATTAAAGTTCCATAATGTACTAGCCTTCATCCCTACGAAGGGTAGATATTTAATTAAGCTTATCCCACAAGTATTAACATGCTCCTAAAATTCAAATGGATCTCAGAAGTTTTGAAATAAAGAACGAGATGAAAAAGAGCTAAACCAAGTTCACAAATTTAAACCGCCTTGCATCTTTCTCATGAACTCTCATCTCATCTTGTCTCTCAAGCCTATTTATTCTACTCCTTTCCCTCTCATAACACACATATATGTGGTAGGCTTTACATGGAGCTTTTTGGGAAAGTTTAGTCCTACCAAGATATTATAAATGAGATGTTGTCAAAACAAGACAAGCTTCTCATGGTCTTACCGAGACTCGTCAAAAAGGTCATTGGAAAATAATGTTAAATCAAGGAGGGAGAGAGAAAAATACACACACTTGAGATAGGTGGACATGTGCAAATGGCAAAGAGTGATCCCGAGGCACAAAGGAAGTCCTCGTTATCGGATTGCACATGGTTGGAAAATGAGTATGGATCTTTTAATCTTGAAACCTTGAAATTCCTAATGCACTTTAGAGAACTGGGGAGTTCACTTTATTTTTATTTTTACACATACTCATATTTTTTCTTTTCTTTTTTTTCTCATACATATACTTTTTCTTCTTTATTTCTTTTTCTTTCTCTCTCTTTCTCATTCTTTTTTCTTTCTCATCAAAATTTTTTTATTTGCTCCCCTTTGAACTCTAAAATTGCATTGTACCTACCTCCTCCCCCATGCTTAGACGTTTGCTCATCCTCGGGCAAAGAGGTGATAAAGATAAGGTAGGTACCGGAAATACTTTTCCTTTGGAGAGATACTTGAAATCTTCAATCTTGGCACCATCTTGCGATCTTCCTTAAATTGATGATCCATTCTCAACGATAGGTTGTGGTCAAGGAGGTAAACACAAAAGATGATATTTGGTTTTAAGGATGGATATCCGGCGAGGTTTGTGGGATCTCCGATGTGGGGATACACAATGCACGAATAGAAAGGCTAGCAAAAAGATAGATACGCAAAAACGGAATGACCAGCTTCTTAGTCTCAAGTCAGAGAAATCAAGGCCTGAAGTAACTCACCCAAAAATAATCCTTGTATACTAAGTTTTTGCACTCAAATATTTATATGGCTCTGGATAGGTAGAGCAACATGCAAGTGGTATTTATGACAAGGTTAGCATTACTTTTAAGAACAAAAATAAATTATCTTTAATCCATCTAAAACTTGAGAGCACATAAAACACTATGGGTCTTTTATTTTTATCATAACCTCCGCTAAAGATTAAGCTAGCATTTAGATAAATTCAGATTTGTATTTTAAGAGAGAATTAGCTTAAACATGCATAAAACAATTACAAAGATAAACAAAGTGGCAATTATAATCATATATCATCATGGCACAAACTTTGTAACTTTACTAATGGTAAAAACTTAGTGGTGACTTTATTCATGATGAAAATAAACACTAACACACTTGCTGAAATTTAAAGTAAAAACTGAAAACACTACGCAAACATAGGCGCATACAAGCTGAAAATTAAAGAAGAGGGGGTAAAGGAAAGATAACTAAAGCTCCTCCTCTCTCTAATCTTCCACCGGTGGTTGATATTTATAGTCTTAGTTGTTGTACCCTTGCTCATAATAGGAATGCACCACTCCTCCTATGAATTGTCCGACAGTGCTAGGTGAAGGTGTCAAAGCTCATAAGCGATGTTTGCATTTCCTTCACCCATTTGGTTTGCATTGGTTTGGATGGCTGTAATAATTTGCATGCTTCTTGCAGCGTATCCTCCAATGATGGCCACTTTGTTGTGGTTGAGGAAGATGTGCATATGGATCCACAAAGGCTACGTTGGGTACCGCAAAATTTGGTGGGGACATGGCTGCACCACTCCCCCATGCTTGCATTGGTACACCACCGTAGTAACTTGGCGGCACCGGGATTCCTCCAAATGGTGGCACATAATTTTGTTGTGCACCTCCTTCTTGGTCCATGGAAGAAACTTCTCCTATAATCCTTCCTCTTTTATTTTTCTCTTCGCCGACACAAGAAGTCCTTCTTCTAACCTATCTTCTTCCCCTCAAGAAAAAGTCTTAACCTTCCATCCGATAGGGGCAAATTTACTTTGGCCACTTTGAAGCCTCCTCTCTCATCTTCACATATATATTTTCCTTTCTTCAAATCTTAGGGAAGTCCGGGTAGGAGATGCTTCGGGTTCCTTGTAATACCCGGTCTTAAAGAGATAGCCAACATGGAGAGGTAACACCCCGAACCAATATCTCCCGAACTCGATGTTGCTTCACAACACCACCGGTTGATCATAGGTGAGTGGGGTCGATTGGCTGCCTAGCAATCAAAGCCGAGTAAAGCCAACTCAACTCCATGTCAGTTACATTTGTTTCTCTCATTCTCCCCAAAATCCTTTTGCACATCCATGAGTGAAACACTTGGATGATGGGGTTCCAGATAGTATTTCGTCGTTGATGGTCTCCTCCCGTGATCATACTCCAAAAACCTCCCCATGTGCCTCCATGCACATCCACTTGTTCCGGGGCTCCCTTTTGAAAACCAAGCAATTCCCTAATACTCATAGGGAACCGCTTGTTCAACCAAGATAGGAGACACTCGCCCATGGGTCTACGATACTAGAACATGCAATCGTTTTGATCATGAAAACCAATCTAATCTATCGAGGGTTGTGACCACGGTTTTGCTCTTTCCCTCTTCTCGTACACTACGCGAAGGTACTAATGACTAGACCTATGATGGACACGGCGTATTTAATGGATCCAAGGAAGCATTGGTGCTCTACTCCCTTAATGGCATGGTAGCTAACCTTAAGCATTAAAGTATATTCAACACTAGATGATAGATAGATAATCCAACAAAGCATGATTACATCTCAAGATCGATTGCAACCCATGGTTGAAAGGAGATTACCCCATCAAGGTGCTAGACATAGCACCGTTGATCATGGTTACCCTTCCGATGGTGTCTTCCTTTTTCTCCACTTGTGAGTTCTTCTAGTTTGTGGATGGCCCCCTGGTGCGAATGGTTCTTCTCCAAACGGAATGAGAGACTCGGCACTCCTTCATCAAGGATATGCGCCATGGTCATGAGAATTTCCTAGGAGAATTCCTTGTGGGTGTTTGCCGACACTCCGTTAGAGAATTGCACCCACCTCGGTGTCCGTATGAAAACCCAATATGTGGAGAGCTTGCTCGTTGAAGTCGACGTACGCTACAAGCCTCTACTCAAGGCGAGCGAGCTTCTCCTCCTCCTCCTCCGTCATGATGATAAACCCATTGGAATACCACGGAGTGTGTGGAGGTGGAGCGGATCATCGTGTCGAGCGGTGAGGTCGGACGGGCGGCTCCTCCGTACATCCATGAGGTTCGGTGAACCTCATAGACGAGCTTCGTGTGGCCCATGCCACCGAGGAGAAGAGTGTGGTTCCTCCTCGGCGCTGCCGTGTCCTCCTCAATACTCCGAGGATACTCGGAAACCGAGCGCCTCCTCGAAGAGGTTGTCGATGATGGCTTAGACGACGATGATCCCTTCTTCTTTGGTGAAAAGGCTTGTAGTTTCCTTCCATGATTGCAGCACTCTCCCTCAAAAATATATATTCGGGGTTTTCAACCAGTAACAAGGTACACAAATATTATTTTGGAGTCTGGACTTTGAGTGGAATTAGGATGTGTTTTGTTGCACGAAACAAACGAGGTGGATGGCTAAGTCTAAGGTTGTTCCGGACTACAAACTAGAGCACACGAACAAAGAGTTGGATGGGAGACTTACCTCGCTCCTCCTCTTGGCTCAGCACTGCTCTAGTGCTCTCATTTTGCTTCGTGACCGTGTGCACCTTCCAAACGTTCTCGTCCACTCCTTCTCTTGCATTATTGCTCCTTCCACTTGATGTTTTCGCTTTGAGTTACTTCCATACTCCCTTGCCTCGCATGCCTCCATGATATTCCTGCAAAACAAAGCCTTGGCTGCCCCCCCATGCTTGTACTTTGCCTGTGGTTTGATAAAATATGTTGGAGGGGCATCCCATGATGTATCATGGTGCATGTATGGTTAGGTTAACTAGATTGCCTCCCTCTAAGCATGTTTTAATGCTAAGCACTCCTCTAATTTCGAAAATAAAAAATAAAATCAGAGATATTAATGAGTTTAAATATAAATTTAGAGAAGTTTTTAAAGCATTAAAAACAAATGTAAGTCAAAAATATTTTCCGACTACTTTTATGTTGGTCTCACCGGTATTGTTTGCTTTCATTAGTTGAGAGCAAACTTTTCCCGGCTTGATCATGGGGGCATAGGTTTAGGTTCTAATTTTGATTAGATAAGAGAGATTTTGAATGAAATAAAATTAAATGAGGCTTAGAAAAATTCTAACTCTAGAGAAACCAAGGATATAGATTTTTAAACCAACCAAAAGTCAAGTTTCTAGGTTCACGCGAGTCCTACCACGTGCTGAATTTTAAATAACATCTTGGTACAAGACGCGGCTATACTCGTGTGTTTTTAGCATGTAAAACAAGTCAACCATAACATCATAAAGAGGATGAAAGGTTGAGTTAGGTTCTGGATTTATTTGGTTGTGGTTTCTCGAAAAAGAAGCAAACAACATAGGATGGTTCATGTAAAGGGTTTATGATCAAAACAAAATATTTAACCAAGAATTATGTCTCTAATATTATTCAACCATTCTAAGTCTAATGTCTTTGTGTAGTAAAATTAAAAACTAAATTACTTGAAAAGATTTGAAAAACCTGGAATCGGGTTGTCCTCCCGGTAGCTTATTCTTGACTCGACGAAACGGGTTGCCTCCCGCCTAGAGCTTCGTTTATAGTCCATGGCTAGACTTCTTCACTTGATTACCTCAGATCAACGCTCTTTGCAGGCGTTGCAATCTTGGGTACCCACTTCAGCACCATCTTGGGCATGGGCTTATTCTTCGGTTTAGTCATATTTTTGGTCTTCACAGGCTGGCTTTGTCTTTTGGTCTTGACGGATGCAACAACTTCCTTCATGTAATGGCTCGGCATCTCAAACTCGGGTCCTTCGGTCGTGATCTTCATGGTCTCCTTAGTGTGATCCTCCATCTCCCCCGAATGAGTTTGAGTAGCCTTCTCCTTCTCGCAACCTTGAGATTGTCTCGGAAATTCTTCTTTGTTACCCATCGGGTGCCCGACAAGTTGTCCCACTTGCATCTCTAACGTCTTCATCACGATGAACACTTCATGTATAGAGCTTCCGACCTCTGTCACCTCGCCATCTAGATCCTCTAATACTTTCTCCATAGCCTCAAACTTAGTGACGGCGTCCTTGTTGATCTCAGCTTGTTCGTCCATCAAGTCCTTGAATTGTGCACAAAGAGGAACCAAATCTTGAATCGACGAACTTGCATTAATTCGGGGTTTACCTTGGACATGGTCGTACTCCTCACACTCCTTGCATGTGGATCTTGCTTCGACAGCCTTTAGGTGTTGAGCTTCTTGCTCTATCTCCATCTTCTCCATCCTCCTCTTAAGTAAACCGATATGCCACTCAAGAAATCCGGCTCGTATGTATTCATTGAAACGCTCCAAAGCTCCCGCAATCGTCATGTGGATAGTTGAGACCTTGATCTTGAACGGCCTTCTGGCGTCTTGAAGGTTTATGATAGGTAGATCAACGATGTCGGTTTAGGTTGATCTTCCTTTGGACTTGGAGGTGGTGATTCCCTTGGAGATTCCGGCGGTCCTTCAACTTCGGCTTTTGAATCTAGGGTTTCCAACCCTTTAGCTTGTGTTGCATGTCTCCTTTGCCTGTAAAGTTTTCCTGGATCATCCACAAAAAGTTTTGGGTTTCTTGGAGAGGTAGCCAACCATCTCCGGTTAGGGTTAGCAATAAAACAAAAAATATAAAAAAGAAAAATTAGGGTTAATCAAAAACTAGATTAGATTGTTTTTTTGAGGATGATCAAACTTAAGAGATGCAAAAGAAAATCAAAAGAAAAACTGAAAAATAAGCGATACTAGATTGGATCTTGATTGCTTGTTCCCCGACAACGACGCCAGAAAAAGGGGCTTGTTGACGGTTAATAGTTGTATCAAAGTTTGTTTAGACTTGCAAGCGGACAAGTCTCCCGTCGTAGTCAAGGGACCCTTCTTCCCTCGAGTGGGGAACCCAAGGTATCGAATCCGTGGAACAATGTGCAACGCAAGGATTCAATCTAGTAAAGCAATGAAAGCTATCTTTGATGAATCAAATTTCATCTAATCTACTGTTGACCGTGAAAATCCGTCAACCTAGCCATGAGTTTACCTTCGGTGTTGGCATAAGTTTTATACCTTGTCCATTGGTACTAACCCCCGTGGTATAACAAGTTCACGTGTGCATGTCGGTTTTGGAGTTTAGTGTTTATGCAGGGTTTTAGCATTGAAAGCAAGACTTTCGGGATGAGTTCATCAAGCACCTTATGACAAGACCTAGAAGCCCCATACAAGTCATGCAATGAAGCAAACTTAACTCCAAGAAGCCAGGGACTTGATCCGAGAAGACGACAAACTCCGAGGACCTGACCAGAAAAGTGCTGAATCTTGCAAGACAAGGAGTTATGCCCAATTCGGGAGAGAAAGCGACGACATGGACCTACATGCGGACGGGGGAAACATCCGAGAAGCAAGGGAACCGACGTAGAGCAAAGAAGGCCTCGGGGCCGGGCCCGGATGGGCCCGGACCGACCGGCCCAGGCCGGTCGGCCCAGCCCTGTCCAGGGCCCAATGAGGCTCCCCTTTGCCCTAGCCGCCAATCGGGCTATTTATAGCCCCCTGACCGAGAGCCACGCATCATACAATTCGTCATCGGCCGCCGAGGAGCAGAGAAGAGAGGGACACCATCTCGGAGAGGAGAGGGTCGAGCTAGTTGACTAGGGTTTTCCTAGCCGACATGGGAACCTTGCACGGAAGACCACGTCAGAGTTCCTGGAGCTAGAAGCAAGATCAAGGAAGGATCCCGGTGGTGATCTTGTGTATGTATCATTGTTATAGTTGAATTATCAAGTTGAATCTTTTCCTAGCGATCAAGTGTTTCCTCAAAGATTTCGTTTTTCGATCGGCTTTGGTTAAGGCAAATACATTAGTGGAGATGAGAGAGGAGGTTATCGTTTGGCTATAGTGAACCAACCCCTTCCCGATGAGAGGCTTAGGCTTTTCACTGAAGGGAGGGAAGATTGGTTGGAAGAGGGACTCCTTGTCCCTGCAAGGAAGATAAAAGGGGAAGAATCGTAGAGGAGGGAACATCCTCCGCACAAGCGAGTGGAGCACAACCCAATGTGCCACCATTTGGCGGGATCCCTCCTCCGCCAAGTTATTACGGAGGGCCACAAGAGCAAGCATGGGGGGGGGGGGGTGGTGCACCGGTACCCCCACCAAATTATGTGGTGCCCAACGCTAACTTCGCGGAGCCCTACGCACAATATCCCCAACCACAACAAAGCATGGCCATAATTGGAGGGTATGTTGCAAGAAACGCCCAAAATGTCGCAGCCATCCAAGCCAACGCAGCTCAACTTGGTGAGGGCAATGCAAATATTGCCTATGAGCTTGGACGCCTTCACCTAGTGGAGCCGAATCAATTCGTCGGAGGGAATGTCCAATCGTATTATGAGCAAGGGTATTACTATCAAGATCATCAACACCAACCACCGGCGGAGGACTAGAAGATTTAGGAACTTCAGTTTTCTTTTCTTTTCTTTTTCTCTGTAATTTTCAGTTTTTGTCTATGTGTGTTTGCGTAATATTTTCTGTTTTTATTTAAATTTCAGCAAGTGTGTTTGTTTATTTTCAGTTTGTATTTCAACTTGATATCATCATTAATAGAGACACCACCTTGATTATATCATTGGAAAAGTTACAAAAATTTGTGCCATGATGATATATGATTATAATTGCCGCTTTGTTTATCTTTGTAATTGATTTATGCATGTTAAAAGCTAGTGCTCTCTTAAAATACGAATCTGAATTTATTTAAATACTAGCTTAATCTTTAGTGGAGGTTATGATTAAAATAAAGACCCATAGTGTTTTATGTGCTCTCAAGTTATGAATAGATTAAAGATGTCTTTTATGCTCAAAAATATTGCTAACCTTGTCATAAATATCACTTGTGTGTTGCTCAACCTATCCAAAGCGTAATATATATTTGAGTGCATAAACCTTAGTATACAAGATTTATTTTTGAGTGAGTTATTGCAGGCCATGATTTCTCTGGCCCGAGACTAAGAAGCTGGTCATTCCGTTTTTGCGTATCTATCTTTTTGCTAGCCTTTTATCCGTGCATTGTGTATCCCCGCATCGGAGATCTCACAAATCTTTCCGGATATCCACCCTTAAAACCAAATATCATCTTTTGTGATTACCTCCTTGACCACAACCTATCGTTGAGAATGGATCATCAATTCAAGGAAGATCGCAAGACGGTGCCAACATTGAAGATTTCAAGTATCTCTCCAAAGGAAAAATATTTCTGGTACCTACGTTATTTATCGCCTCTTTGCTCGAGGACGAGCAACGTCTAAGCATGGGGGAAGAGGTAGGTACGGTGCAGTTTTAGAGTTCAAAGGGGAGCAATTTAAAAAAAATGAATGAAAGAAAATTCAAAGGCGATGTACGTGACTTCCAAGGTGAAAGTCTCACAAGAATAATAATAATAATATATAATGAATGAATGAAAGAAAGAAAGAAAGAAAGAAAGAAATAAAAGAAGGAGAAATATGAGAAAAAGGAAAAATATGAGTATGCGTAAAAGTGAACTCCCCGGTTCTCTAAAGTGCATTCAAGGCTTCAAGTTTAAAAGATCCATTCTCATTTTCCAACCGTGTGCAATCCGATAACGAGGACTTCCTTTGTGCCTCGGGATCACTCTTTGCCATTTGCACATGTCCACTCATCTAAAGTGTGTGTATTTTTGTCTTTCCCCTCCTTGATATGACATTATTTTCCAATGACCTTTTTGACGAGTCTCGGTAAGACCATGAGAAGCTTGTCTTGTTTTGACAACACCTCATTTATAAAATCTTGTTAGGACTAAACTTTCCCAAAGCACCATATAAAGCCTACCACGCATATATGTTATGAGAGGGAAAGGAGTAGAATATATAGGCTTGAGAGACAAGCAAGTTGAGAGTTCATGAGCAATATACAAGGTGATTTAAATTTGTGAACTTGGTTTAGCTTTTCTTTATCTCATTCTTTATTTCAAAAATTCTGAGATCTATTTAAACTTTGTGAGCATATGAATACTTGTGGGATAAGCTTAATTAAGAATCTACCCTCCGTAGAGATGAAGGCTAGTACATTATGGAACTTTAATGAATTAAAATTTTGAGAGCATTATGTTTTCTCGTGTATGATCAAGTGCAAGGTTTAAACATTGTTTGGCAATGATGATATCCATCGAAGGCTTACTCGAGGACGAGCAAG
Source organism: Cenchrus americanus (assembly GCA_947561735.1). Classification (NCBI taxonomy): domain Eukaryota; kingdom Viridiplantae; phylum Streptophyta; class Magnoliopsida; order Poales; family Poaceae; genus Cenchrus; species Cenchrus americanus. Next base: position 20,119,122 of record OX387241.1, on the reverse strand, counting down.
GTTTAAGCATGGGGGAGATGTTGACGGTGAAAATCCGTCAACCTAGCCATGAGTTTACCTTCGGTGTTGGCATAAGTTTTATACCTTATCCATTGGTACTAACCCCCGTGGTATAACAAGTTCACGTGTGCATGTCGGTTTTGGAGTTTAGTGTTTATGCAGGGTTTTAGCATTGAAAGCAAGACTTTCGGGATGAGTTCATCAAGCTCCTTATGACAAGACCTTGAAGCCCCGTACAAGTCATGCAATGAAGCAAACTTAACTCCAAGAAGCCAGGGACTTGATCCGAGAAGACGACAAACTCCGAGGACCTGACCAGAAAAGTGCGTCGAATCTTGCAAGACAAGGAGTTATGCCCAATTCGGAGAGAAACCGACGACATGGACCTACATGCGAGAAGAGGGAAACATCCGGGAAGCAAGGGAACCGACGTAGAGCAAAGGAGGCCTCGGGGCCGGGCCGGATGGGCCCAGGCCGGCCGGCCCAGGCCGGTCGGCCCAGCCCTGTCCAGGGCCCAGTGAGGCTCCCCTTTGCCCTAGCCGTCAATCGGGCTATTTATAGCCCCCTGACCGAGAGCCACGCATCATACAATTCGTCATCGGCCGCCGAGGAGCAGAGAAGAGAGGGACACCATCTCGGAGAGGAGAGGGTCGAGCTAGTTGACTAGGGTTTCCCTAGCCGACGAGGGAACCTTGCACGGAAGACCACGTCGGAGTTCCGGAGCTAGAAGCAAGATCAAGGAAGGATCCGGTGGTGATCTTGTGTATGTATCATTGTTATAGTTGAATTATCAAGTTGAATCTTTTCCTAGCGATCAAGTGTTTCCTCGAAGATTTCGTTTTTCGATCGGCTTTGCTTATTCCAATTCTATTCTCGAGATAGATTACATAGGGTGTTCTTGTAGCCGCGGTGGCTAGAGGTACACGCCGGATCTTCTGAAAGAATCTCGACTTGTCTTTTGACTCGCCCTAAGCTCCCCGCATGAGTAGGGATACGTTGTGACAGAACGGGGGTTCCGAAAGGCGGATGTTTTTGAATTTGGACGGGAAACCATGATTTAAAGAGGCTTCTATTAAGATTCGATTTGCTACTTCTTCTCTTGCTTGGAACTTCAACAAAAGGCTTACCCCAATCTCTCTAGATCGGTTTATCTACCCAATCTTACTTTGTTATCTCCGGTATTTAGTAGATTACATTAGTTTCATGTCTTTTACCTAGATGCGTTAGGGTTTCTTTTATCGAAGATTGAAGTTACTTGGCTTTACTAGATTAAGTTTTGCGTCACACATTTGTTCCACGGATTCGATACCTTGGGTTCACCACTCGAGGAAAGAAGGGTCCCTTGACTACGACGGGAGACTTGTCCGCTTGCAAGTCATAAACGAACTTTGATACAACTATTAACCGTCAACAAGCCGCTTTTTCTGGCGCCGTTGCCGGGGAACAAGTGATCAAGATTTGATTTTTTATTGCCTTTTTGTAATTTTCAGTTTTCTTTTTGTTTTTCTTTTTGCATCTACTAAACTTTGATCATCCTCAAAATACATCTAATCTAGTTTGTCTAACCCTAGTTTTTATAGATTTGTTTTTACTTTCTAGTTTTTGCATACTTTGTTTATTGCTAACCCTAACAAGAGATGGACGGCTACCTCTCCAACAAACCCGATAATTTTGTGGATGATCCATAAAAACTTTACAAAGCTAAGGAGACGCGAAGCACATCAAGCTAAAAAGCTAGATTTTGTAGATTCGGAGTCGGAAGACAAAGGATCGCAGGAATCTCCGAAGAATTCACCACCTCAAAGTCCTCGGGAGAATCGACTTCCACCGATGGGTGACCAACCACCACAAGAACGCAAGATTGGGGAGCTATGCACCCCGGACATCATCGACCTACCAATCTTGAACCTTGAGGAGATCGGAAGACCGTTCGAGATCAAGACCTCAACAATCCGCATGGTGCAACATTCACCCTTCACCGGTAAAGAGGATCCGAACCTTCACCTCCGAAACAGGCTAGGCCGGCCGGCCTGGGCCGACCGGCCCGGGCCCATCTCAGCCCAGTCCGTGGCCTCCTTCGCCCGGTGTTGCTTCCCGAGTCTTCTAGATCCTCTCCCCTTTTGCATGTGGGCCCTTGTCGTCAGTTTCTCTCCGAATTGGACGAAGCTCCTTGTCTTGCTAGATTCAGCACTTTTCTGGTTAGGTCCTCGGAGTTTTACATCTTCTCGGGTTGGGTTCTTGGGCTTCTTGGAGTCGTGTTCACTTCATTGCTTGACTTGTACCGGGCTTCAAGGTCTTGTCATGAGGTCCATAATGAACTTATCCCGGAAGTCTTGCTTTCAACGCTAAAACCCTGCATAAACACTAAACTCCAAAACCGACATGCACAAGTGAACTTGTTATACCACGGTGGTTAGTACCAATGGATAAGATACAAAAGCCATGCCAACACAGAAGGTAAACTCATGGCTAGGTTGACGGAATTTCACCGTCAATAATGCCATGATGGAGCGCGCCCCCGCCAGGTCCTTGCGAGCCCTGCGCCGCATGTCGTCGCGCTCCACCAGCGCCGCCCTCACCCTCTCGACCACGAGGCGCCTCCCGTGGCTTGGGCGTCCTGCTCCAGAGGCAAGTCCAGCAGGGCCTCAGCCCTGCACGCCAGCCACCGGTCTGGCGACCTTAGGGCCTCGACGAGGGCGTCAAGGGCCTCGTACTACCCCCGGTGCCAGTGAAGGTCGGCGTCGAGGAGGTCGAGGGCGTCGTACTTCTCCCGGTCCCGACGCTTCAGGTCCTGCCGCCAACAGACAAGATGAGAGGAGAAGGCATCAGGAAGAGCACGAACGCGAAAGAAAGCGAGAGAAGAAATCGTGAGATTTGACAAAATCCAACTAACCTGGAAGACACGCCATGCAGGACCGCTGTGGATCCGCAGTGCCTCGTTCAGCGCCCGGTTGAGCGAGGCGCCGTGATCACGGAGCTCCTGCCATAGCCCATGCTCCGCCTGGGCTTCGACGAAGTGAGCCGGTGGCGTACCGGCGTTCTCTCGCTCCTGATGCGCCACAGGTCCGGCTTGCGATGATGAGGCCCCGACACCATCAGCCGGGCCCCCAACGCTGCGCCGACGTCGCCCCTGGCCACGAGAACCCCCGCCGAGGCCTCGAGGGCTGATGCGGCGGGCTTGCCCACCGATCCCGGCCGGGCGGTGGGACGTCATCGTCGTGCGGGATCTCCACCACCGCCGCTCTCGGCCGCGCGCAGCGGCGGACACCGGCGAAGTCGGCGGCGCGGCGACCGCCATGGCCGTGGTTGCCGCCATGACCGACGCCGCCCGCCGCGGCTCCGTGACCGTCTCCGCCTGTTGCACCTCCGCGGCCACTCGCGGCGGCTCCGTAGTCGTCGCCGACGGCGGCGTCTCCGAGACTTCGGCCGTGCCACGCGAGCCCTCGCTCGCCGCCGCCGCCACGCTCCCGGCCGCCCGCGACGCCCTCGACGAGCGCCGCTTGGTGGGGACGGTCGCGTCCGACCTCAGCACCTTGGTGGGTGTGAGAGGGGGCACGGTGGGCGCTACTCTGCGAATGCGAAGATGAGAAAGTTAAGCCCTCACCAATCTAAAAGACACGGCTATGGGGGAGCGATCGCCTACCTCAGGGTGGAGAACCCCCGCTTCCTCTTCCTCGGGGGCTCGGTGGACGTTGTGGCCGCCGCCGGCGTGGCCACCGCCTCGCCCCCGGTCGTTCCGCGCGCGCGCGCGCCGCGCGCCGCGCGCGCGCGCCTCTCTCGAAGGTCGCCCGGCGGCGGGCGCTCCCGCGCCCGCCCCGGGCGCTCCCGCGCCCGCCCCGGCGCGCGTCTCTTCCACCGCCTCCGCGGCTCTGGGCGAGGGAGGCGAAGGCTCCCACCTCTCGAGGGGAGCCCGTCCCCCATCACTCTCTTCCTCCTCCCCCTCGTCCGACGACGAGTACTCCGAAGTCCCCAGGGAGGAGAGTCCCAGCTGCTCGCGCAGCCGGAACTCCTCACTTCTCTGCTCCCGGCGCTCCCGTCGCCGGATCCTTTTCTCCTTCTTGCGCACCGCCCGCTCTTGCTCCCGCCGCTGCGATGCGCGTGCGCACGCTCGGGCTCGAGGCGTGGATGGGTCGTACTGCGCGGCATTCACAGCCATGAACTGCGGAGGGTAAAATGAAAGGTCAAACCTCGCTGATGCGTCGCAGGGGGGTGGCGGGAGAGAAAAAGGAAACCCTACTCACCAACGGGCCCTCGGGGAGCATGGCGAACGCCCAAAGCGCGGTGTCATCGGTCCTCATGGCCTTGAGGTTGACGGTGCGCCTCGCCCTCATGGTGGCATACTCCCGCGGGAAGAGATCAGGCAGCAGCTGCGACTGCGCCAGCGCCACGGGGTCGGCCGTCTCCTCCATCTCGAAAATGCAGAGCCGCCTCTCCATGAGAGGGATGATCCGCCGATGGTGGAGGTTGGCAAGAACGGAGGCCGCGGTCAGCCTGGCGCCCGCCAGAGCCTTGAGTGCCTTCAGGGTTGAGTCCAGCCGGTCTTTATGCGAGGAGGGCGACATGCCGTGCCACCAGGATTGGGCCTTCTCCCTCGCGACCTTGCCAGTCCAGGGCGGCAGGCCGGGCTCGTCGTTGCAGAGGTAGAACCACCCCCGCTCCCACTCGGCGTTGTTGGAGGTCATCGTGCAGGGGATGTAAAGCTCCCTGCGCGTATCCCACAACGCGATTGTCACGCCGCCGGCGCGCACCGCGCGGCGTGTCCTCAGCTCTAGCGTGGCGGCGGTGTGCAGCTCCGCGCGGAAGAGGTGGACCTAGAGATCCCAATTTACTAGGATCCCTAGGAATCCCTCGCAGACGCCGACGAACGTGGCCGCCTGCAAGATGGCATTCGGCGCAAAGTTGTGCAACTCCACACTGTAGTGGAAGCACAACCCGCGCAAGAAGCGGCTCGCCGGCGCTGCGAAGCCGCGCTCGTGAAAGCGGATGAAGCTGACGACGTAGCCGAACAGCGGGTTGGGCTCCCGGTCCCTCGCCAGCGGCTCGATCCACGCCGCGGGCCGCCCATCCTCGTTCGCCGCCAGCTAGCCGGCGGTCACCTGCTCGCTTAGGGTCAACCTCGTCGCCGTCGAGCGTGGCCACGGAAACGGATCGACAACAGTGATAGACTGCTGGGGAGCCATGCGGATTGGCGAATGACCGCGGAACGTGAAGCGAGTGCTAGGCGATGGCGAAAAAGCGAGCGCAGCTCAGGGTCGGAAGCGGAAGGGACGAGGATGACAGACGCTAAGTGTTGAGGTAAAGATTCACCTCGCCCCCCCCTCGGATTTATAGATCCATGGAGCCATGCTCCCCGAGTCGCACGCTCTCCGTACATTAACTGCAGGCAAACGACCCAGTCACTGACGGGCAGGACCCACCACGACCGGAGTGGCCAGGCGCACGCACGCGCGCATTCATTACGGTGCAGCAACCGAAGAGCCACAGCGGCCGTCACGTCCGCTCGCCCACGTCTCCCACTACGTGCGCGGCCGCGACGCAGAACTGTGGACACGACTGCGGGCATTAAGTGGCCCGGTCCCTTACCAAGTAAGGACGACCCTCGAGTGGCCCGAGCATAAGGCTCGACAAACCCGACCCTCGAAGGGTGCGATTACCGACCAGTGGCCTCGAAGCGTGCTAAGCGGGAACGGGCGCCACAGGTGCCCTCGATCTACATAAATTACTGATCAGCAGTTTGAGGGCTGGCCCGGCTGTGAACCCTCGAAACCTGCAGATGTCAAAAGTCGGGAGCACACAGTTGCCGCCCCGCAATGGCCCTACTGATCAGGGGTTCGAAACCTGACCCTCGAAGGGTTCGAACAAGGTGCCCCAGATCGACAGAGTCAGGGACGACGAGGGCGCGTGCATTCGAGCCTATCCTCGAGCCCACCGGCTCGAGGGCGCCCCACATGTCGTGTTCGAGAGCCAGCGAGGGCAGCTAGTCAGGGGGATCCCACTGAGGGAGAGCTTCCGCGCCCTCGGTCCCTAGCGAACAGGACCGAGCCCCACCTAGCAAACCCACGCAAGCGCTTCCATGTATGAGTCTCCGGACCACGAGCCTACCCTTATCGAACGGGGCATGGGTGATAGGGGGGAGTGCCCGATCTTTCGGTGAGTGGAGATAAATCCGATTTGGTGGTTGTTGACCCTCACGATCCGACTACGACGAGCAAGACTCGAAGCGCCAATGCAATCGCTGAACCAACTCCCGATGGTTACCGACCTTGCTGGCGCAAGATCGGCCGATCACGAAGATCAATTCTCGCGCGCAATCGAAGAACGAACAAGAATCTGAGGCGAGCAATCTTAATATCACTCGAAGGTGGAGTCTGAATTACACGACGGCGGCACGATGGCGGCTGTTCGGTTGTAGCTAAGGCTAACAAATAAATCAAACTCAAGTCTGAAAATAAACGAGGGGTCTATCTAAATAGGGGACGCGGCCCCTGGCGGCCACGAGGGGCGGCGCTACAGTACCCGGCACTGTTCACGTGCGTGAACAGTACCCTAGGCCCACATGGGCCTCCTGTTGGGCCAACAGCCCAAAAGGTATTGGCGCAACGCCCTGGCAGATTCCGGACGTCAACTTGTTTCGCAGATTCCCGTTGACTCAGGACGAATTTGGGCATGAGACCGGTGCCAATGGAAGCTTTATAAAATTCTGCCTCCAACCATATATAGAACGTCTAAAACCGACTCCGTATGCGACCTGGGCGTCCGTTTTATTGCGCACTGCTCCTGGACTTCGAACTGGACTCGAACTTGAATTGCTTTTGGCCTCCACCTTTGGGACTCGAACCGGATCAACCTTGGACCTCCTTGTTGACTTGGAAACCCTTGTTGGACTTCTTCTACTCCATTCCATGCACCAATCATGGTCGTATGCATGGGTGTCATGTCCTCATCATTCTCCCCTTCTTGATGAAAAGCCGTCCTCGGCGTCGATTGTACTTGGAACCGATCCTGCACAACACAAGAGCGAACGGGGTTTCGAAAACCAAAGAAATCAAAATTATTGTGAGGAGGAATGTCACCATGTCTCCAATTGGTGAATATGTCATCTTGCATATAAAATTTAGCGAGCATGTAAGCATCTTGATCGGATGACACATAATATTTGGCAACACTGCCCTGCAAAAGATTAGTACCAACAAAAGAAAAAGTAGGCATATGTAGCAACCAACAATGCTCCCCTTCTTGGAAGTAAACTTGTTTCACAGAAACTGAACTAGAGAAAGGTGAATGAATATGTGTAGTGTGGCTGCCCTCTAGTGGATCAAAATTGAGCACAACAAAAGGATAATTCAAATTTTCACAAATGTACACTCGGTGTATCATATATTCTCCTTTGTTGTTATATTTACCAATAGCATGATATGTGTGTTTAGAAAAACATGACAGATCAGCATATTTAGAAAGTTGCTCTTCCAAACAATCTAGGTTACACAAAATATCAAATTCAATGTAACCCAAAGTATGTAAAGAAGACAATAATTTCTGCTCATCATTAGCACTAACAATATGCATAACATGCTTAGTTTCAGCAATAGTATTTGGTTCCAAAGCATGTAAAACTGAAGCATTATCAACCAAATCATCTTTATCACAAGGAACATCAAGCAAAACATCATGTGAGAAAGATTCATCAAGAGATGGTTCCACTGACAATTGCTCTATGATATCATGATTTGTGGAAAAATTTAGGACATTAAGACAATTCTCACCATCCATGGGCGTAGCATCATGAGCAGTACCTGTGTTTGTAGTAGGCGTAGGAGGGTCATTGGGAAGTGATGGTTCTGAAATTGCATAAGAGGATGTGTCCTCCCCAGGTGCCTCCAAGTCGTCCTTAACCTCGTGCTTTGGATCGGAATCCTGCGAAAGGTTAGGTGTGGCAAGAGATACAACAATGGACTGTTCCTGCACAATTCGCTTTGTTTTCCTCTTATAATATGAAGGCACAAATCGATGTCGCATAGCAGCTTTTAATTGAGACCAAGTGGTGGGAATATTAGTGGAATGTTTCTGTTTATATTCACGCCACCACATCAAAGAAAAATCAGTAAATGCACTAAGAATAGCTGTAACTTGAGAATTAGCAGGAATGTCATGGCATAAAAATTGTTGGTCTACTTCTAACTCCCAATCAAGATATGCAGCAGGATCATATTTGCCATTATAAGATGGAATGTTAAATTTAATCGGAGCAAAGGACTCATTAGTGGGGTGACGTACCCTGCGGCGGTGATCTTTATCCTTCTGCAACTCGGTGATCATTGTCGTCAATGCATCGAGGCGTGCCACGACGGTGTCGAGAGTGGTCTTGATGGCCGTCTCCGCGAGGATGATCTGATTGAACCGCCCGTTCGCATCCGTCTTGTCGACATCTTCTGCCATGGTTAGCGCAAACACAAAACAAAAGAAAATGTGGTGGAACGGCTCACAAGGTGCTCACACTAGTGCTGTTATCAAATTCTTATCTGGTCTTACCACGCACACAGGGGCGATCGAGACGCAAACAAGTAGCACCTGTGAAAGATTGACGCAGCGATTGCCTGGAGAAACAAAGTCGACTCGTCGTAGGAGTATGTGGAGTTTTGGGTAGGCTGCACTCAAATCAAGGATTAGCACAATCTAACAATGATGCAAAGTTGAATAAAAGTGCTAAAACGTACTGACAATTGCTGGAAACAAAGTGCAAGAAAAGAACAAGGAGTAGAAAGAAAAAAAGAACATAGGGAAACTAAGGCAACAAGGTAACTAGCCGGTTTCTCAACAGAAACAATCGCAACTTCCTCGACTTTTTTTGATAATATGCAACACGGACTCCAACAAAAAAAACACGGCCATTGGAAAACGGCGGTGCACACGACGCAGCTCGCCTGGCGTGTCCGTTCGGATTTATCTTTTTTTGTTTTCTTTTTTTTCTTTCTTTTTACTTTCCTTTTTTTTGACTTTTCGTTTTTTATATATCCAACCGGACAGACAACGAGACCGAGAAGAACAGGGGGCGGCGCAGGGCAAAACGCGTCCGCGCAGGACGCAGCGTGCCGCGTGACCGGCTGGGCTGCGTTGTTTTTTGGAAACTTTGACCAACCCGAAACAGGATATTGCGGCAGCGGTTAGGAGACCGAAGCAGAGGGAAACACGACGCAGGCTAGGGCCGGCGGCGCGCAGGACCGAGATAAAAGCGGCGGAAAAGAGAAAAAAAACAAAGGAAACACAATGTATCCAGCAATGATCAACGCACAAGCATGCAAATTGAACAACACAAAGATTGAAAGAAAGTGCAAGGAGAAGAGGGGTGTTGGGATAAAGATCTAACCTGAATTTTTGTGGCTTTTGTGGACTGTAGGTAATGTAAAAAAACACTCGATAAAACTCACCGATCAACCTGGAAAGCTGATACCACTTGATAGGGGGGAGTGCCCGATCTTTCGGTGAGTGGAGATAAATCCGATTTGGTGGTTGTTGACTCTCACGATCCGACTACGACGAGCAAGACTCGAAGCGCCAATGCAATCGCTGAACCAACTCCTGATGGTTACCGACCTTGCTGGCGCAAGATCAGCCTGATCACGAAGATCAATTCCTGCGCGCAATCGAAGAACGAACAAGAATCTCGAGCAATCTTAATATCACTCGAAGGTGGAGTCTGAATTACACGACGGCGGCATGATGGCGGCTGTTCGGTTGTAGCTAAGGCTAACAAATAAATCAAACTCAAGTCTGAAAATAAACGAGGGGTCTATCTAAATAGGGGACGCGGCCCCTGGCGGCTACGAGGGGCGGCACTACAGTACCCGGCACTGTTCACGTGCGTGAACAGTACCCTAGGCCCACATGGGCCTCCTGTTGGGCCAACAGCCCAAAAGGTATTGGCGCTGCGCCCTGGCAGATTCTGGACGTCAACTTGTTTCGCAGATTCCCGTTGACTCAGGACGAATTTGGGCATGAGACCGGTGCCATTGGAAGCTTTATAAAATTTTGCCTCCAACCATATATAGAACGTCCAAAACCGACTCCGTATGCGACCTGGGCGTCCGTTTTATTGCGCACTGCTCCTGGACTTCGAACTGGACTCGAACTTGAATTGCTTTTGGCCTCCACCTTGGGGACTCGAACCGGATCAACCTTGGACCTCCTTGTTGACTTGGAAACCCTTGTTGGACTTCTTCTACTCCATTCCATGCACCAATCATGGTCGTATGCATGGGTGTCATATCCTCATCAATGGGCGTGCACTTGAATCACCCGATAGCAGCTCGACGAGGAATCCGCAATCCGTGACCTGACCGATGGGGGTTCTGGAAGCCTCACCCTCCGCCCCGCGAAAGGGCGGCGAGGGTGCGTTTAAAACAAGTCGGAGGGCTCACCCCGATCGCCCCAAATGGGCCCGGGCTCGGGGGCTCAACGCACAGCTGCACCTCCTAGGGTGCACCGAACGCAAGAGGTACCAGCCATGCGCGTGTGACCGAAGCCGGCTGGAACATCGCCGATTCCGGTTGAAACAGATACCACGCACACTGGTAAAAACTCGCGAAAAAACCCCCCCGGCAGAGCACTCACGCTCTGCGCGGGGCTTCGGGGCTAGACCCGCGGGTCCGCTGACGCGGCCCGACGGAACAGCATTGGCAACCAGGAGGGAAGAACGTCCTATCAGTTAGCGTCAGCATCTGCGGGATCCTAACGGATACACCCGCAGATGCTCGGGGGCTACTGTCGAGGACAGCCATAAGGGTCCCCTAAATAACCAGGGGAAACCCGCTTAAAACCCGCAAAAAACGCAAATCACGGACTAACTCATGCACCTAAAGCACACACACGACCACAACCCTGGTGGCCCCCGTGGCCCACCAGGGCAGCACGGTGGAATACCCCTCGAGTAAGGTCCGCCTCGCTCGAGGGCTACGCGCCCTCTCGGGCAAGGTCCGCCTCACTCGAGGCCTCAACACCCCCTCGGGCGGGGTCCGCCTCGCTCGAGGGCTCAACAGCCCCCTCGGGCGGGGTCCGCCTCACTCGAGGGCACCTGCACGCACGTTGTCCACGCTCCTGCCCCCGTGTACGGGCATTTAATGCTCTGACACCGCAGGACGCACGCCACGAACCTGGCACACCCGGGAATCTCGTCCCGGCGCTGTTCCACTGACTCCTTGGGGGAGGCCATCCCCGCCGCTGTTCAGCACTGTGCGATGAGGTCGGTGTCAGCCCCGTGACGCTGCGCCGCCTACCCCCGTACAGCTAACGCGCCGAGCCCTCGAAGGGGGGTCGGCAGCACCCTCGAATACCTTCTCCGTGATTACACAGGGCCACGCCATGACGTCAGGCCGGCGGAATCGGTCATCCCTGTCGCTGTCAGCCCTGTGCGGCCATCCCCGCCACTGCAGCACCACGCGGGGCACTGTGACGACATCCCCGGTGTTGTTGGAGCGCACAGGGACACGACATCGCCACGACCACCACTGTGCCACGTACGGGCTCCCATTGACGGCACCCTCGAATCGGGCCACGGCGATGGCCAGACGACCAACTACTACGCCGCCACCCTCGAAGCCGCTCCTGTACGAGCACAGGACGCACCACGACGCCTCAACTGAAGCAGGATTTGCCAGGATAGCCGTCAGCTCCGTGGCACTGCTCGCCATGCCTCCACACATAGGGAAATAGTGCGGCACGCATGTAAACTGCTCCCTCCTTGGCCTATAAAAGGAGGGGCAGTCTCCCAGCCGTGGGGGACATGGGACGATGGACAGCGATCACCCACACGCTCTCCGCATTCTCCACGATATTGGCATTCGCCTCAATCAATACCTCTGGGACTTGGAAGCCAGGCCTCCTCTCCTACCACTCTTGTAGCACCCCTCTACGAGCACAACGGTGAAAAGCAATACAGTGCCCTGAGCACACCACTGCTGGACGTACGGCCCCGCCCGGAACCAGGATAAACCAGTGTCATTAGTTGCTAGCACCGGCCCATCGTGAGGCAGATCTCAGCGCTTATTACTAGTTAGTGTTGGGACTACTTTCTGCACCGACAATGAGCTTCAAATCATGCCCAAGTCCAAGAAGGTGCCCCAAGAAAAGCCCCAAAAACCATCTTCTCCAACCACAAGCCATGCTCTCTCAAGCCAACAAGAGAAGGTGATGAGTAGGATGGCTACTCATGGAAGCTCAAGCGAAGATGATGGTGACGATGAAGACTCCTCAAGTGATGAAGAGGTCGAGTCCATGGTGGCCATGCACGTGAAGAAGATCTTCAAGTACGTGAAGAAAATCAACATGTACGGCTACAACGTCCACTTGAGAGAAGGGCGTCATCATCAACATATCAAGTTCACCAAGATCGAGTAAAAGACCAAGAAGAAGGTGGTCAAGGAAAGGAGGCCAAAGAAAGAAGCCATTGTCGTCGTCCGCGAGTGGATAAGTGGTGGAGAATCAAGTTCTTGTAGCTCAAGTGATGAATCAAGAAAGAACTTCACCACCCGCTTCATGCAAGGTCCTTCATCATCATCACACATGTTCCTTATGGCCCAAGGTATGGAAAGCAATGTAAGGGATGGTGAATCCTATACCACCTACCTTGATGATCTTGTTGAGCTAGTCCATGAGCAAAAATTAATGCTTAAGAAACAAGCTAATGAAATTAAAGAACACAATGCTCTCAATGATGTTAGTGCAACCCTTGCTACAAATTATGAACATTTGTTGTGCAAATTCAAATTGCTTAGCAAGGAGTGTGATGAGCTAAAATCTAAGCTTGAGAGCAATGAGACTAAAACAAGTGATTCCTTTGAGCTTGATGAATCATCTATCGCTTGTGCAATTCCCATCTCTAAGGTTGATACTTCAACTTCTTGCATTGATTTAATTGATGAATCTTGCTCACCATCTTGCAATGAGAATGTTGTTGTAGAAAAATGTGATTGTCTCATAGGCAAGAAAAATGATGAGCTCAAGCAAGAAGTGAAATGACTTCGAGAGAGGTTGGCAAGCTTGATGGGCAAGAGAAAGAACAATGAGGAAAAGTGGACATCTCTCAAGGCATGAAGAGCAAAGTCCAACCTTCTCAAGATAACCGTGATCCCATGGTGAAGATGTTAACACCAAAATTTGGTACAGGAAGGAGTCTGATTTGTGGGCCCAGCTTGGTGGAAAAATCCGTCCGGGAAAAGGAAGGTTTCTTTAAAAGATTCGGCAGAGGAGCTTGCGGTCGGAAATTTGCTTCCATTCGGCAAAGGGACTGTTTACGCTGATTTTGCGGGATTGCGTGATGACGTGGCCCGAGCGGAAGGGATGAATGCATGGATAAGCATTTGCGTTTGGGCGATAGATTAGGTATCAAACATTGTACGCGTAGTCCTCCAGGAGTCATGCCACGACAGGGTATAAATATGAACCCTGGCTGTATGTAATTGTATTCGAAACATTCTCATAACAAACCGGCTTTACGCCAAACTCTTGAGTCCTTTAGTCGTGTCGTCGAGTTCTTCGAGAGGGTTCATCGATCCGTCGACCCCCGTAAGTACCGGCAACCTTGTATCATGTCTAGTATCATGCGGTGGATTTAGATCGTGATGCAAGTAGTCTTGTTACCATGCTTAGTATCATGCGGTAGATTTAAGCTTGGTTCAAGAGGGTTTCTTGTTAGGTCATGAGCCATGTGGTGGGCTAAGATCTAGCTTGGAGCTAGTTATCGGCTCTATTAGATTTTTGGCAAGATCTAATAGATTCATTAAGTTACCTCGTGTTGCTTTGAGTTTTTACTTTATGTTTAAATTCATGTTGCACTCTTTTGCCCAATTTAGATTGATTTGGATCGTCTTTATTTTGTTTGATGATCTTTGTGTCGTATGGTCATATCTTGCTTCAAAGGACACGTGGATCACATGTTTCCCAAATAGCCGAAACCGAACCAATCTAAGTTGTTACATGTTGCGGGTTCAAGCTTGTTAATTTCGTGTAAGTCTTGACAGAACCAGGTATCATGCGGTAGATGCAGGTTTTTGGGTTGTTTTAGAGCTGATCATCCGGTGGATTAGATCTTTAATTCAATCTGATAGATTTACCGTTTTGGCAATGTTTGTTCCTTCTCCATGGACCCCGATTCGGTTGTTCAGCCGTATTCAGTTATGCTTTCACGAGTAAAACGTGCTTACAAGTTATGTCTTAATCATTGTGTGCTTTTAGCTTTCCATATTTAGATTGTGTCATGCGGTGGATAGATCTATTTGTGGTTAGTGGCGTAATTTTCAAACAAGTTGTATTATGCGGTGGATAAACTTGTTTGGCATCATGCTTGACGGGTTTTAAAGTACCTAGACATGCGATAGACTAGTGCTTTAGGCCTATGCATGCTTGTTTATTGCATATTTGTGATCATGCTTTACTTCATCTATTATTTATTGTTATTTATCCTCGAGGATCGGTCATGGCTTTGTGCACGCGCAATTTGTTCAAATAAAGACCGATCTTTCGTCATGCTTATGTCATCTGTTCGGCTATGTTCTGTATTACGCTTTGAAGCTCCCGAATGGTTTCTAGCTTGCTGGTAGATAGCTTCTTGTAGCTATATGTCATCTCATGTGGCTTTCTAGCCGTAAATATGGAACTATCTGGTACCACCCGGCAAGTTCCAAGCTTTGGAATTTAACTACTTTGTCTTTTGTTAATTTTCAGGGAAAATTGACTGGCACGTCTTGGAATCTGTTCACGTGTGAAGCTAGCTTGTTCGGCTTGCTGTGTGCTTGACGCAGGGTGCGGATTTTGCGTCAACACACTTTTTGGCACGCCTGGTGGGACCCTACAGCCGAAATCAAGATGCCTGAAATCGGTGACATTCTGGACGTCACCATTGATGATCTTTCCCCAGAGCAACTACAACAGCTGAAAGATGCTACGGATCAGTTTCAGTTAAAGTGCTTGATGTCATTCAATAAGAACAGAAGCGACGTTCCATACCTCAAGAATGAAATGCCCAGGGTTCTGCTGTCAGGTGAGACTGACGCCACAACCCTTCAAGAGAAGGAAGAGTGTTTACAAGCGTTTCGGGATTCCGCGGAGGCTGTGCTGGGTAAGCATCACATGGCTTTCCTGGGCATGTTCAAGCAAATGATGGTGGGCGTGTTCGGCCCAGGCATGGAACAAGTATTCAGTCGAGTATCCCCTCAGGGGTATTACGCAGAGATTGGGGAGTCCAGCTCCGCTCAGCCAGCAGGAACTCAACCACCATTGTAGAGCCAGCCAATCCAGCCTCCTCCCCAAAGCGTTGGGGGACAGCCAATTCAGCCGCCTCCACACAACGCTGGAAGTCAGCCAGTACAACCTCCTCTGCGAGCTGCAGGAGGACAGCCAGTCCAGCCACCCCTACAAGGCAGTACAGGTCAACCCGTTAAACAGCCAAATCCATATCAGCCTACGTACGGGGAGATGGCGTTCGGCTCAGCTGGAGTACCGCCGAATTCCACTTACAAGATAGCCTCAGCCAGCAACAGGTTGCAGAAGAACTTGTACGGTGGAGTTTACCACGAAGTCATGGACTGTGGTGCTATCGACGCTCTCCCGAATCCGGGGTACGACACAGCTGCAGGAGTGCAGGAAGATGATATTCTGGTTCAGAAGATGGCCGATCTGATGCAAAATCAGTTCGGCCTCAAGACTAAAATGCAAGGACCAGCTTACACGCCTCCCTTCCCGGAATGGTACTACAGAGTGATCCTGCCACCAAGGGTGAAGCCTCCAACGGAGTTTATGAAGTTTTCGGGGCAAGATGATACGAGCACGGTGGAGCACATTGCTCATTATCTGATGCAGCTTGGAGAGGCGTCAGCTGATGAGGCGTTCAGGGTTAGATACTTCCCCTTGTCACTAGCAGGCTCGACGTTCCAGTGGTTTACTTCTTTGCCTCCCAAGTCAGTTGGCACCTGGAGGGAGCTAGAGCAAAAGTTTCACACCCATTACTTCAGCGGTAGCACGGAGAAGAAACTAATCGACCTGACCACCCTAAAACAGAGGCACAATGAGACGCCTCCGGAGTTCCTCAGAAGATTCAGGGAGGTCAAGGGCATGTGTTTCTCGTTGACTCTACCAGACGATCAGTTGGCGGATATGGCCGTTGCTGGGATGTTGCCGGCCATGCGAGAGAAGTTGTTTGGTATGGAGTTTGACAACCTAGGCCAATTGTCTCAAAAGTTGTCACTGATGAGCAACTAGGCCTACGGGTTCAAAAAGGATACCAGGTTCAACAAGCATCACGACATAGCTGACATCTATAATCAGTTCCTTGAAAGGGCCGACCAGATGGGAGATTCAGATGATGAAGAGGAAGTGGCCGCCGCTGAGATCATGTGGGGCAAGGAACCTTTGACGATGAATCAGCGTTGGATCAAACAAACCAAGGACACATACGACTTCGACGTCACTAAGGCTGACAAGCTTTTTGAGTTCTTGGTAAAGGAAGGCCGAATCAAGTTGCCTGAAGGGCATTCTATGCTTCGGCCCGATGGAGTAAAAGAGAAACGTTACTGTGGCTTCCATGACAGAAATTCTCACTCCATCAATGACCGGAGGTCTTCAGGATGAGGATCCAAAGGGCTATCCAGGAAGGGCACCTGAAGTTTGATAATAAAATGAAACTGGATGGCCACCCTTTCCCTCAGAATATGGTTGGCTTTTCTGTTAACATGGTGACTGCTGAAGAGAAGGGAAAGGTCAAGGTCCTGACGTCAGCTAGAGCACAACAAGATGGACCAGTGGATCCAGCACGGCAAGTGACGTTGGAGCAGGTCCATGGAGAAGACCCTCGTGTCCTCAGAAGCCATATTGAAGTTGGGGAATCATCCAGGGCCAAACCCAGGGTCACTACGCGCATCCTCCTCAACAAGTGGCAGCGTCAGCTAGAGAAAGAACGCTACCAGAAGCAAAGACACGAGGAGGAAAGGCACAGGTCTGAGGAAGAGGCGCGCAGGAAAGAACTGGAGCAGTACACGCGCGAACAAGAGCGTGCACATTGGGGGTGCGCATTCTTCAAACACTGCTGGAATGAGGGCTTAAAGCTTCCTACATTGAGAAACTGCCCTGAGTGCAGTGACAAGTACTTTGAATACAGGCAGGAGACTGTCAATCGCCGATCCGTCCATGAGAGAATTGGAAGGATACATCCTAGTGACGATCGGCGTCAAAAAATAATTGAGGTCATTGATCACCTTAGGAAGAGGCAAGCTGATCAGAGATGGGCTGATCAAGAAGAAGAGGAACACGAATAAATCTAGCAAGAAGGACAGTGGTGCCCGCCTGGCTTGAGGAAGAGCCAAAAAAGAAGGGTTCAACACTTGAGGAACCGTGAATTGAGGCAGGAGGGGATCCAGAAGAAACAAGTGTGGCGCCCAAAAGACAAGCCTGAAGGATCGGGTCGTTCGGCTCCAGCGTGTATGGTATACTTTTTGCCGAATGAGTTTATGGCTCCCGCTAATCAAGTTGTGCAGGAGGAAACGTCCCTAGATATCAATGATGATGAACAGCTTGGGGGATTGATGGTGCAACTGGTGTTGGCCAAACAGGCCACTTTCGACAAACCGGCCAAAAATCGACACATGAGGCCGTTATACTTGAAGGGATATGTCAATGGCAAGCCATTGACTAAGATGTTTGTTGATGGCGGGGCTGCGGTCAACGAGATGCCGTACACTACCTTCAGGAAGCTTGGCATGGGCCCAGGAGATTTGACGCCGACGAGCATAATTCTGAACGATTTCACTGGGAATCCTTCAGATACCAAGGGGTGCGTCCACGTGGACTTGATGATTGGGTCCAATACATTGCTCACGACCTTCTTTGTCATTGAAGGCAAAGGAGCCTATAGCTTGCTGCTTGGGCGGGACTGGATCCATGCCAACTGCTGCATCCCATCTACCATGCATCAGCAGCTCATTCAATCGGTAGATGACGATATTGAGGTGGTCCAAGCAGATGACTCAGTGAGCGTTGCAAATGTAGAACTAGCTTTCTGGGAATATCAAGGCATCGATTGTTTCTCGGGGAAAGAGGCGGGGTGAAGGTCCCGTTGAGCTCCGTCGGCGGTGATCAACAGCCGATTCAAGCAGTCGACTCTTATAGTAATTTTTAATGGACAATCCAGTTGATGGAACTGATGGCAAGTTGGGGCGAGGATTCATGTCGGCTGACAAATTGGAGGAAGTTGATATTGGAAATGGTGACAAGCCAAGGCCGACATTTATCAGTGCTAACTTGGAGTCAAGTTTCAGAGAAGAATTAATTAAACTATTAAAAGATTATAAAGATTGCTTCGCTTGGGATTATTCGGAGATGCCTGGTTTGGATCGTTCCATTGTTGAGCATCGGTTGCCAATCAAGCCTGGTTTCAGACCTTATAAGCAACCTCCCCGGAAAATCTACAAGGATGAAGTATTGGCTGATGTGAAGAAAGAAGTTGAGAGATTACTTGATGCAAACTTCATTCGGCCATGCAGGTATGCGGAGTGGATCTCTAATATCGTCCCTGTCTACAAGAAAAATGGAAAGATGAGAGTTTGCATAGATTTCAGGGACTTAAATAGAGCTACTCCTATGGATGGGTACCCAATGCCTGTTGCCGATTTGTTGGTTGATGCTGCTGCTGGATATAAAGTTATCAGCTTCATGGATGGTAATGCAGGGTACAACCAAATTTTCATGGCAATAGAAGATATATCGAAGACAACCTTCTGATGTCCTGGTCATATAGGCCTGTTTGAGTGGATAGTCATGACATTTGGGTTGAAAAATGCCGGTGCAACTTATCAACGAGCCATGAATTATATCTTTCACGAGTTGATCGGAAAAATTTTTGAAATTTACATTGATGATGTCGTGATCAAATCTTTGAATCATGACTCACACTTGGAGGACGTGAAGAGAACCTTGGAATGCACCCGGAAGCATGGTTTGAAGATGAATCTAAACAAATGTGCTTTTGGAGTATCAGCTGGAGAATTCTTGGGATTCCTGGTACACGAAGGGGGGATTGAGGTTGGCAAGAAAAGCATGAAGGCTATTGATGAAGTTGTCCCTCCAACCAATCTCAAGGAGTTGCAATCACTGCTTGGCAAGATCAATTTTGTAAGAAGGTTCATTTCAAATCTGTCGCAAAAGGTTTTACCCTTTTCTCCATTGCTGAAGCTTAAGAAGGACGAAAAGTTCATATGGGGTGACGAACAACAAAAGGCTTTCGATGAAATAAAGCGGTACATGAAGGAACCACCAGTGCTGGTGCCTCTGCAGTTGAATAAGCCTTTCAAGTTGTACGTGGCGGCCGATACCCAAACTATTGGATCGGCCCTTATTCAAGAATTGGAAGGAAAGGAGCGGGTAGTAGCGTACCTTAGTCGAAAATTACTTGATCCTGAGATCAGGTATTCGGCTGCAGAGAAGCTGTGCCTATGTGTGTACTACTCGTGTACAAAATTTCAGCACTACTTGTTGAATGCCGAATGCGTTGTATACTCCAAGTTTGATGTAATAAAACACATGTTATCTATGCCGATTTTGAATGGCAGGATTGGCAAGTGGATCTTAGCTTTATCTGAGTTCGAGTTGAGGTTCGAATCGGCAAAAGCTATAAAAGGTCAGATTATTGCCAATTTTATAACTGAGCATCGTGATCCATTAATTGATTTGTTTGAAATTACTCATTGGGCTTTGTTCTTTGATGGATCATCATGTGGTAAAGTTGGGGGAGTAGGGATTCTATTAATTTCACCCAGGAGCGAGATGTTTGAGTTTTCTATCCCTATCCAGCCCATTGTTTCAAATAATCAAGCTGAGTATGAGGCATTGCTTCGAGGGCTTCAATATTTAAAAGAAGCCGGGGCCGTTTCAGTTGAGGTTTATGGAGATTCAGAGTTGGTTATAAAACAATTGAACGACCAATCGAGCGAAAAAGTGATGCGCTGAGGAATTACTACGAGGAATGCAGAGAGATCTTGAAGAGTTTTCAGTTGGTAATTCTATAACATATTCCTAGAGAACACAACGAAGAGGCAAACAGGTTGGCTCAAAGTGCTTCAGGCTACAGAGAAAATCAAGAAGCGTTTGCCATGGAGGTATGTGCTTTGGGAATGGATCTTGTAGGGATAATTGGAGAAAGGAAATCATTGATTATTTGGAAGATCCATCTCGAAAGGTTTCTAGGAAGATCAGGTACAAAGCAATAAAATTTGTTCTTCTGGATGGAAGTCTATTCTAAAAATCATTGGATGGGGTATTGCTGCGATGCCTGGGTCCAGAAGAAGCAAAGAAGATGATGAGTGAGGTGCATGATGGGATATGTGGAGCACATCAATCGGCCTATCGTATGAAATGGGTTATCAGGCAAGCTGGATGCTTTTGGCTGACGATGTTGGAGGATTGCTTTGAATATTACAAGGGATGTCAAGACTGTCAGAAATTTGAAAATATTCAAAGGGTTCCTGCATCAGCACTAAATCCCATTATCAAGCCATGGCCATTCAGGGGCTGGGGTATAGACTTGATTGGCCAGATTAACCCACCATCTAGCAAGGGGCATAAATTTGTACTTTTAGCAACAGATTA
This sequence comes from Cenchrus americanus, assembly GCA_947561735.1. Taxonomy (NCBI): domain Eukaryota; kingdom Viridiplantae; phylum Streptophyta; class Magnoliopsida; order Poales; family Poaceae; genus Cenchrus; species Cenchrus americanus. The sequence continues at coordinate 20,098,497 of OX387241.1, read as the reverse complement.
CTTCACCAAATGGGTTGAGGCGATTCCACTAAAGAAGGTAACATCAGAAAACATGGTTGAGTTCGTCAAAGAACACATCATTTATCGGTTTGGAATTTCTCAAACAATCACAACTGATCAAGGAGCCCAGTTTGTGTCCTTGGAGTTCAGGGAGTTTGCCGAAAGCATGGGGATCAAATTGTTTAATTCTTCTCCCTATTATGCCCAAGCTAATGGTCAGGCAGAGACTTCTAACAAGATCATGATTAAGCTTATACAAAAGAAGATCGACCAGAAGCCAAAAAGGTGGTATTCGGTACTCAATGAAGCTTTGTGGGCTTACCGAATGGCTCCTCATGGAGCTACAAAAACGTCTCCTTATGAATTGGTTTATGGACACCATGCTGTTTTACCTTGGGAAATGCAATCAGATTCTAGGAGAGTGGTTTTACAAAAGGACTTAAGCTCCAAAGATTACAGTGGCTTAATGATGGATGAGCTAGAAGACTTGCATATGATTCGTCTTAGAGCCCTGGAAAGCATTGAAAAGAACAAGCAGCGAGTTGCTAAATATTACAACAAGAAAGTAAAGGTCAGGCAATTTGCAGAAGGGGATTTGGTTTGGAAAGCTTTACTGCCGATTGGAACTGTTAACACCAGAATTTGGTAAGGAGTATGACATGTGGGTCCGATTCGAAAAAGAGTCCGTCTGGTGGAAGGAAAGATATTTTCAGAGATTTTCGGCAGAAGGATCCGCGGTCGGTTATCTGCTCCAGTTCGGCAAAAGAACAGTAGAGCTGATTTTGCGGGATTGGACGGTGACGTGGCTCGATCAGAGGAAGCGAATGGATGGATAGGCGATCGAGTTTAGTTAGGCAATGAATCCATTCGCGGTTGTAATCGGGCGGGGTATAAATACGATCCCTGGATGTATGTAACGGACACGTTCATTCTTCAATACACACCGGCCTTACGCCAAACCCTAGAGTCCCTTGTCGTGTCGTCGAGTTCTTCGAGAGGACCAATCGATCCGTCGACCTCCGTGAGTACCGGCAACCTTGTATCATGTCTAGTATCATGCGGTGGATTTAGATCTGATGCAAGTAGTCTTGTTACCATGCTTCGTGTCATGCGGTAGATTCAAGCTTGGTTCAAGAGGGTTTCTTGTTAGATCATGAGCCATGCGGTAGGCTAAGATCTAGCTCGAAGCTAGTTATCGGCTCTATTGGATTTTGGCAAGATCCAGTAGATTCATTAAGTTACCCCGTGTTATCATGAGTTTTACTTTATGTTTTAATTCATGTAATACACTCTTGCCCAATCTAGATGGGTTTGGATCGGCTCTTTTCCTCTTAAGATCCGTGCAAGAGCAGGTTTCGTGTTTTGACGCGTGGATCTTGTGCTCTCCGATAGCCGAAACCGAATCGATCTAGGTTGTCACGTGTTGTGGGTTCAAGCTTGCTTTGTGCGTATAAATCTTGAAAGAACCGGTATCATGCGGTAGATGCGGTTTTTGGGTTGCTTTGGAGCTAGTCATCCGGTGGATTAGGTTTCCAATTCGAGTCGATAGATTTATTCACGTGGTAATGTTTGTTCCTTCTTCATGGACCCTGGATCGTACTGTTCGACCGTATTCGGTTATATTTTCACGAGTAGATCACGTGCCTCGTTCGTGCCTTAAGTGATGTATGCTTTTAGCTTTCCGTATTTAGATTGTATCATGCGGTGGATAGATCTATTTGCGGGAAGTGGTACGTTTTTCATGCAAGTTGTATCATGCGGTGGATAGATTTGTTTGTGACCGTACCCGACGGATCTTAAAGTACCTAGACATGCGGTAGACTAGTGCTTTGATCTATGCGTGCTCATTTAATACATGATCATGTCCGTGCTTTACTTCGTTTAATGTTAATCCCCATGAAGATCGGTCATGGCTTTGCACATGCATCCATGTTTGTTCAAAGATCGATCGTTGTCATGCTTACGTCACCCGTTCGGCAATGTTCTTTTTCCCTTTGCGGTTATCCGAATGGTCGTGGTTCTTTGACAGGTAGCTTCGCATAGCTACATGTCGTCTTGGTTGGCTTTTTAGCCGTAAATATGGAACTGGCCTGGTACCACCCGTAAGTTCCAAGCTTTGGTATTTAATCGTTTTATCTTTTGTTAATTTTCGGGAAAAATTGATCGGCACGTCTCTCTCTCTCTCTCGCGCGTGCGAAGCCGCCTTTTCGGCTTGCCGTGTGTTTGGCGCCGAGTGCACATTTTGCGTCAACACACTTTTTGGCACGCCCGGGGGACCAAGCAGCGAATTGGTTCAAGATGCCTGAAGTCTCAGACCTCCTGGATGTCAACATCGAAGAGCTTTCTCCGGAGCAGCATCAGCAGCTCCTAGACGCCGTGAATCAATTTCAGCAAAAGTGTCTCATGTCATTTAAGAAGAATCGAAGTGGCGTACCATATCTGAAGAGTGGCCTGCCCAGAGTGCTGTTGCCGGGAGAGACCGACGCCACAACCCAACAAGAAAAAGAGGAATGCGCGCGGATCTTCCAGGAATCGGTAGACAACATGCTCACCAAGCACAACCAAGCTTTCCTCGGGTCGCTCCAGCAGATGATGGTGGCCATCTTTGGCCCGGGAGCGGGGCAGGCGTTTGGAAAGACGTACGCCGGAAAGAGCACCGTGGAGCTGGGTGAATCAAGCTCTCAGCCGCCGCTACGAAGCCGGGTGCGGCAGCCCTCCTCCTCAAAGCTCCGGGAGCGAGACATTCCAACCTCCTCCGCAGGGCGCGGGGGCGCCCGGTTCGGCCTCCGCCGCAAGCTTCGGGGAAGTCAACCAATCCCGCCGCCACCACGGAGCAAAGCACGGGTCGGCCCCGTGCAACGCGGCGAATCCGTGCCGGCCTACGTACGGAGACCTAGCGTTCGGCTCACCCCGGGGCCCCGCTTGACCCCGGCCGAAGAATAGCTCCGTCAACCAACTGGCTCCAGAAGAATTTGTACGGCGGTGGCTATCATGAAGTGGGAAATTACGGGGCGTTCGACGCCTTCCCGCACCCAGGGTACGCGCCGGCTGCAGGCGCTCAGGAGGAAGATGCCCTAGCACGCAAGATGGCCGAATTGATGCAGAATCAGTTCGGCCTCAAGCCAAGGATGCAGGGCCCCACCTACAGGCCGCCGTTCCCAGAGTGGTACTATAACGTGCTCCTGCCACCAAGGGTGAAACCGCCGACGGAATTCACAAAGTTCTCTGGGCAGGACGAGACAAGCACGGTCGAGCATATCGCTCGTTACCTCATGCAGCTTGGGGAATGTTCGGCCGAAGAGACGTTCAGGGTTCGCTACTTCCCCGCCTCGCTGACGGGTCCAGCTTTTCAGTGGTTCTCGTCCTTGCCGCCTGAATCAGTGGCCAGGTGGAAAGATTTGGAGCGTAAATTCCACGCTCATTACTTCAGCGGCAGTTCTGAGAAGAAGTTGATTGATCTCGCCACCCTGAAGCAAAGGCACAGTGAAACGCCGCTGGAGTTTCTCGAAGATTCGAGAAGTCAAGGGCATGTGCTTCTCATTGAACTTGCCGGACGATCGGTGGCCGATATGGCCGTCGCCGGGATGTTACCGGCCGTGCGCGAAAAGCTATTTGGGATGGAGTTTGAAAACTTGGGCCAACTGTCGCGAAGTTATCCTTGATGAGCAATCGGCATATGGCCTCAAGAAGGACCCCAAGTTTGGCAAGCAAGACGACATCGCCGACATCTACAACCAATTCTTGGACAAAGCCGATTTGTGCGAGGATTCCGACGACGAATTGGAGGTAGCTGCAGCGAAATCTTGTGGGGTAAAGAGCCCTTGACAATGAATCGGCGGTGGGTCGGGCGGACCAAAGGAACCTACGACTTCGACATCACAAAGGCCGATAAGTTGTTTGAGCTCTTGGTAAAGGAAGGCCGAATCAAGGCGCCCGAAGGGCACTCTATGCTTCGGCCGATGGAGTCAAAGCGAAACGTTACTGCGGCTTCCATGACAGGGACTCGCACTCCATCAACGATTGCAGGGTCTTCAGGATGAGGATCCAGAAGGCTATCCAGGAAGGGCACCTCAAGTTCGATAACAAGATGAAGCTGGATGGCCACCCCTTCCCGCAGAACATGCTCGGCTTTTCTATCAACGCGATAACAGCCGAAGAGAAAGGGAAAGTCAAGGTCCTGACCTTAGCCAGGTCCAAGCAAGATGGATCAGTTGACCCGGAGCGCCAGGTGACCCTAGAGCAAGTGCAGGGCGACGCCCCCCGCGTTCTCAAGAGCCACATCGAGATTGGGGAATCGTCCAAGCCTAAACCCAAGGTGACGTCACGCATTCTCCTCAACAAATGGCAGCGCCAGATGGAAAAGGAGCGCTACCAAAAGCGTCGTCACGAGGAGGAGCAGCGCAGGGCTGAAGAGGAGGCGCGCAGATGGAATCAGGAACAGCACGCGCGCGAGCAGGAGCGCGCCCACTGGGGATGCGCCTTCTTCAGGCACTGCTGGAATGAGGGCCTAAAGCTGCCCACATTAAGGAACTGTCCTGAATGCAGCGACAGATATGCTGAGTACAGGGCAGAAAGCGCCGGCCGCCGATCCGTCCATGAAAGACTTGGAAGGATTCACCCAAATGGGGATCGGCGGCAAAAAATTGAGGTTATAGATCACCCCAGGAAGCGCCAAGCTGATCTCGGGTGGGCCGACCGAGAGGAGGACGAAGATGTCTACGTCCGGCGAAGGGGCGGTGGTGCCCACCCGGTCTACGCAAGAGCCGAGAAGAGGCGGGTCCAACGCTTGAGGAACCGCGAGATGAAGCAAGCCGGGGTCCGGACGAGACGAAGTGGCGCCCCAAGGACCGGGCCCGGAAGGATCGAAGCGTCCGGCCCCTCGCATGCATGGTATACTTCCCGCCAAACGAGTTCATGGCTCCCGCTAACCAGGTGATGCGAGAGGAAGCTTCCTTTGATGACGAGCAGCCCGAGGAGATGATGGCGCACTCGGTGCTTGCCAAGCGGGCCATCTTCGACAAGCCGGCCAAGAATCGCCACATGAGGCCGCCGTACTTGAGGGGGTACGTCAATGGCAAGCCATTGACCAAGATGTTCGTCGACGGTGGCGCGGCGGTCAACGTAATGCCGTACACCACCTTCGGGAAGCTTGGCATGACCCCGAGCGATCCGACACCAACAAGCATCATCCTAAACGACTTCGCCGGAACCCCTCGGACACCAAAGGATGCGCTCACGTGGACTTGATGATCGGGTCCAAGACGTTGCTCACTACCTTCTTCGTCATCGAAGGGAAGGGAGCCTACGGCCTCGCCGCTTGGGCGGGACCGGATCCACGCCAACCGCCGCGTCCCATCCACTATGCATCAACGTGATCCAATGGGTGGACGATGAAATCGAGGTCGTCCAGGCGGATGACTCCGTGAGCGTGGCTAACATGGAACCAGCCTTCTGGGAGTACCAAGGCATCGATTGCTTCTCAGGGAAGGACTGGGGAGAAGGTCCTGTTGAACCTGTCAGCAGTGACCAACAGCCGATTCAAGCAGTCGGCTCTTACAGTAATTTTTAATGGAGAACCCCGTGGATGGCACTGATGGCAAGTTAGGACGAGGATTTATGTCGGCCGATAAGCTGGAGGAAGTTGACATTGGAAACGGTGATAAACCAAGGCCGACGTTCATCAGTGCAGACTTGCAGCCGGACTTCAGGGGGAACTTAATTGAGCTTCTCAAAGAATATAAAGATTGCTTCGCCTGGGATTACTCGGAGATGCCTGGATTGGATCGATCCATCGTCGAGCATCGGTTGCCAATCAAGCCTGGTTTCAAACCATACAAGCAACCGCCCCGGAAAATCTACAAGGATGAGGTATTGGCCGATGTGAAGAAAGAAATCGAAAGATTACTTGACGCAAACTTCGTTCGGCCCTGCAGATATGCGGAGTGGATTTCTAACATCGTTCCTGTGTATAAGAAAAATGGAAAAATGAGAGTTTGCATAGACTTCAGGGACCTAAACAGAGCTACTCCCATGGATGGATACCCGATGCCTATTGCCGATTTGTTGGTCGACGCCGCTGCTGGGCACAAGGTGATTAGCTTCATGGATGGCAACGCGGGATACAATCAGATCTTCATGGCAATAGAAGACATATCAAAGACGGCCTTCAGGTGTCCTGGTCATATAGGCCTATTTGAATGGATAGTCATGACGTTTGGGTTGAAAAATGCCGGTGCAACCTATCGACGGGCCATGAATTACATTTTTCATGAGTTGATCGGCAAGACCGTGGAAATCTACATTGACGACGTAGTGATCAAGTCCTTAAGTCATGACACCCATCCGGAAGATGTGAAGAAGACCTTGGAATGCACCGGAAGCATGGCCTAAAGATGAATCCAAACAAGTGTGCGTTCGGGGTGTCGGTGGAGAGTTCTTGGGGTTTTTGGTCCACGAAGGGGGAATCGAAGTTGGCAAAAAGAGCATGAAGGCCATTGATGAAGTCGTTCCTCCAACCAACCTCAAGGAATTGCAATCACTGCTCGGCAAGATCAACTTCGTGAGAAGGTTCATCTCAAATTTATCACAGAAGGTGTTGCCGTTCTCTCCGTTGCTGAAGCTGAAGAAGGATCAGAAATTCACATGGGGCGACGAACAACAAAAGGCTTTCGAGGAAATCAAGCAATACATGAAGGAGCCGCCGGTGCTGGTTCCTCCTCAGCTGGACAAGCCTTTCAAGTTGTACGTGGCGGCCGATACCCAAACTATTGGATCGGCCCTTATTCAAGATTTCGAAGGAAAGGAGCGGGTAGTAGCTTACCTTAGCCGAAAATTACTTGATCCTGAAACCAGGTATTCGGCTATGGAAAAACTGTGTCTTTGCGTATACTACTCATGTACAAAGTTTCGGCACTACTTGTTGAATGCCGAATGCACTGTATACTCGAAGTTTGATGTGATAAAACATATGTTATCTATGCCAATTTTGAATGGACGGATTGGCAAATGGATTTTAGCCTTATCGAATTCGAGTTGAAGTTCGAATCGGCAAAAGCCATCAAAGGTCAGGTCATTGCCGATTTCATTACTGAGCATCGTGACCCTTCAGTTGACCTGCTTGAAATTACCCCTTGGGCTTTATTTTTTGATGGGTCATCATGTGGCAAAGGTGGGGGAGTAGGGATCTTACTAATTTCTCCCAGAGGTGAGATGTTTGAATTCGCCATTCCTATACAACCCACTGTCACAAATAACCAGGCTGAGTACGAGGCATTGCTTCGAGGGCTTCAATATTTGAGAGAAGCCGGGGCCGTTTCAGTTGAAATTTATGGAGATTCAGAGTTGGTCATCAAGCAATTGAACGGCCAGTACGAGTGCAGGAGCGAGGCGCTGAGGAGTTACTACGAGGAATGCAGAGAAATCTTGAAAGGCTTTCCATCGGTAACCCTACAAAGACATCCCTAGAGAGCATAACGAGGAAGCAAACAGGTGGCTCAAAGCGCCTCCGGTTATAAAGAGAGTCAAGAAGCATTTGCTTTGCAGAGGTGAATGCACTATGGACGGATCTTACAGAAGATGATTGGAGGAAAGAGATCATCGATTATTTGAGAGATCCATCCCGAAAAGTCTCTAGGAAGCTCAGGTATAAGGCAATCAAGTTCGTTCTTCTGGATAACAATTTATTCTATAAATCATTAGATGGAGTATTGCTACGATGCCTGGGTCCAGAAGAAGCCAAGAACATGATGAGCGAGGTGCACGATGGGATATGTGGAGCGCACCAATCGGCCTATCGGATGAAATGGGTTATTAGGCAAGCTGGATGCTTTTGGCCGACGATTTTAGAGGACTGCTTTGAGTATTACAAGGGGTGTCAAGATTGCCAGAGGTTCGGGAATATTCAAAGAGTCCCTGCATCGGCATTGAATCCCATCATCAAGACATGGCCATTCAGGGGCTGGGGTATAGACTTGATTGGCCAAATTAATCCGCCATCTAGCAAGGGGCATAAGTTCGTGCTTTTGGCCACAGACTACTTCACCAAATGGGTCGAGGCGGTCCCACTGAAGAAAGTGACGTCAGGAAACATGGTCGAGTTTGTCAAGGAACACATCATTTATCGATTTGGGATCCCTCAGACGATTACCACTGACCAGGGGGCACAATTCGTGTCATTGGAGTTCAGAGATTTTGCCGAAAGCATGGGGATCAAGTTGCTTAATTCTTCTCCATACTACGCCCAAGCTAATGGTCAGGCAGAGGCTTCTAACAAGATCATGATCAAGCTTATACAGAAGAAGATCGACCAGAAGCCAAGGAGGTGGCATTCGGTACTCAGTGAAGCATTGTGGGCTTACCGAATGGCCCCCCATGGAGCTACAAAGACTTCTCCTTACGAGTTGGTTTACGGGCATCACGCGATCCTGCCCTGGGAAATGCAATCGAATCAAGGAGAATAGTGCCGCAAAACGATTTGAGCTCCAAGGATTACGGTGGCCTAATGATGGATGAGTTAGAAGATTTGCATATGATCCGTCTCGGGGCCCCGGAGAACATCGAGAAAAACAAGCCGCGGGTCGCCAAATACTATAACAAGAAAGTGAAGGTGAAGCAATTCGCGAGAAGGCGATCTAGTTTGGAAAGCGCTACCGCCGATTGGAACTAAATACGTTGAATTCGGCAAATGGTCCCCTAACCGGGAGGGGCCTTTTCGTGTGGTCGGATGCGTCCCGGTGTAATGCATACATATTGAAAACTTTGCTGGGAGAAGAGTTTTCCGCCGCAATAAATGGAAGATATCTGAAGAAGTATTATCCTAGCATTGAAATCGATCGATGATTATACACATCTGACACAGAAACAGCCGGTGCTCAAGGATGAGGCCGCCTTTAGAACAAAATCCATGAACAAGAGAAAATGGCCAGTGCCTGATGCATTGCCCTTAGCTCAATACTACACTACAACTGGTTTCTTGCAGGATTACACATAGCAGCCCTGAAGGTCAAGTCCCCTAAGGGAGGGAAGCAGAAGGCGTGGAGAAAGAAGCGAAAGTATGATTCAATCTTTTCTTTACTTCTTCGGCGTCTTGCTCCCTCTTCGCTTGTTCCGGGACCACCGTGACGGCGACTTGGAACGCACGAGGATGACCACGATTGGCGGCCTCTACCAAGCTATCCCGAGCCGCCTTCAGGTTGCCGTACCTGTCAGAGACATCTGGAGCAAAAGAATCAAGGTTAGGGGCAAGAAATCCAGATGCAAACATGAAGGGGGGACGAAGCGTTTACCCCCTACTAGCGCTTCCGGCGCCATACGACGCTCGCGTTCGGCTTGGCGGCGGACGGACATGTCCCCGAGGTCACGCTCCGGGGTGCGGGCACGGCGGCGCACTCGATGAATGACCCTTTGCTCGGGCGTGGCATCCTCCGCCTCGGAGAGAAGAATCGGAGGAGATATACTCGGGAACATCTTCGGTTCCGATGACCTCTTCGGGAAGCAAATCAAGGCCGAAAGAGGCGAGAGGAAAACATGAAGCGCAAGATCAAGCGAGGAGGACAAGGAGCGAGATCAAGAAAGAACTCACTTCCGAATCGTACGCTTCCTTGACGAGCCGCTCCCCCGAGGCCGTTTACCCTTGTCCATGGCGTTGGGGTTTTTTCTTCCGGCGCAAAAAGGAAGAGACGAGAAGCGATGGAGGAGTGTGCGAGTGGATTTGCAGAGCACCCCACGGGCTATTTTATTGACCAAGGAGGCGCATTGGGAGTGATGATCTGGCCAGTACGCACTGTTGGAATACCAAGCGGCAGGGGTTTCCACCGAGTGCGAAGGGTTTTCTTTTGAACAGTGCTTACGGATTGCCGAATTGGGATCCTTTGTGGGTCTTGCGCCGAGGGGCAGTTGTTTGCGAGCGTTCGGCTAAAGACAGTTCCCAGATTGCATTCAAATAAGACAAAATTCACAGATGCAAATGCGAAGGGAGATATCACGGAACAAATGCAGAATTCAAAATTTCATCATATATTGCCGACATTTACACATCCCTAGTACAATCTAATCAAAGAGTCTGTTCAACACAGACTGGGGATGGGTAATTTCGGCAATGGCGTCGCCGTGGCCGTCGAGGCGCTCCGAGATGAGCTCGATCTCGTCGATATCCTCCCGCGCGCCGCCACGGAAGCCACGCGGCCCGGTGGAGTAGTCGACGTCCGTATGCGTCGCCATCGCAGCCGGGGCCCAAGGTGGTGCCCGGGCGAACGCCATGAACGGCCACCTCGTCGACGCGACGCTCCACCGCGGCCGGGCGCTCCGCCGGCGTGTCGCCGTGGGCATTCACCTTCTCGGCCAATTGCTCTACCGGCGTCTTTGGGCCGGTCGAGCTCGGCGTCGCGGGCCGCAAAGGACAAGCGGAAGGGATTAGCATCAAAAGCCGAGCCGGACCAAGAATCGATCTCGGTGGTCATACCGTCAATGGCCTCCGGCGGTGTTTGCGCCGGTCCTCCCATTCCTAGTCGGCCACGCCCGCTTTCTTGGAGACATCCTCCGGTTCGCGACGGGATGCCTCCAACTCCTCCTTGTAGCGGATGGCGTGCGCTTCCCCGTACGGCACGGGGAGTGGCCGTCGGACTCCGAAGAGTCATCTGGGAGGGGTTGATTGGTCGGCGCGCGGGGCGGATTCCACTGAATCAACCTGCAAAAGGGGGGTGATTGTCAAGGCAAAAGAAGATCAAGGGAAGGATCGACGAGGAGAAATTGATGATCATCACCGCCTGCGCGCATTAGCGCTGCTTCCTTCAGCCTCGTCGGAGGCGCGGCGGCGGTTGAGGCGGCGCACCATTGCGGTTTGGGGATGTGCACTGTTTGCAAGAAGACCAGAGATTGGCAAAGATTCGAGAGCTAGAAGGCCTGGTGGAGAGCTAGGGGCACCTATGGCAACATTTATAGGCCCGGGGGGGTAATCGTGGCTTCGAGTCGTGGTCGTGGATCGTGGCGCACGTCCCGATAAAATCGGAAGGTAGAAGGTTTTCCTTGACCAACCCGCCGGTGGGTCGTTTGGAGTTCTAAGCTGAAACGCGTGCGGATCGATTGTTTCGGCTAAAGGAAATCAAGGCGTTTTTCGGGAGTTAGCATTTCACTACCGAATGGGTCGTTCGGCATTACATCTCAAAGTATCGCAAAGGAAATATTACAAGAACGACCAGTCCAGGTATACATCAATAAGGACATTCAAGCACTGAGGAGTTTTGCGAGTGCGTGACGAACATTGGATATTATCAAGTTGGAATTATCCAGGATCTCCTGGTAGTCCTTTTGGGCACCAGCTAAGCCAGTGAGCTCTGCATCGCATTGCTTTACTCCGGTGACAAACTCGATTCTACCTCTCGCTTCGGTTTTTGCTATCAATCCGGGAAGATCGGCTATTTTCTTCGGTCAATCTCCATCTCCGCCGACGAGCTTCTCAATTCGCGCTCTAGAGCAGCCTTTCTGGTGACTTTCAAGAAGCTTGCAGGTCAGCCAAGGCATCTTTATAGCTTTCTGCTTGGGATTGTACCCCGTTCATGGCATGTTCAGCATCAGTTTTCTCCTTTTCAATGGCCGGACGGGAGCGCAATTTCCTCCAAGTGCGCCTCAAGGGAACATAGAAGGGCTCTAAATCGTAGACGGACGATAGAAAAGCTCTGATGTCGTCGGGAAGTTTGCGACTAATGGGCTCAAACATCTCTTCAAAATGGCGAAGATCATTGAGCTGATCCTGAACGTCTTTTTCTAGCCAGGCTGCAATTTCTTTGAGGTTGGGCAACACTTCATCTGGCAGCGGCTGGTTTATTTCTCTCATCACCTCGGCAGTTGATGGGCCCTCTGACGGCAAGCTCGATGATGACGGGTCGTGACCCTGGAAACAACATTGCCGAGGTGAGAATGCTAGCATCAAGGTATCGAAATCAAGAGCGGAATTGGGCACCTCATGAGTGGTTTCTTGAGCGGGGGCAATCGCAGACGGAAGAGGCGTCCCGAGTAGAGCCGAAACCTCCAAGTCAGGAGATGCTGATGCAGCAATCAGCGACTCGTGAGTTTCTGGCTGGTGAAGAATTGGATCTTCCTCGGTTGGGTTGGTCATTGCTGCTTGACTGATAGGCGATGGCATCCTGGGGGAATTTGGCGGCCCCAGTTGAGTTGGGAGATTCATCTCTGGAGAATGTACTGCTTCTGCAGAAGGTGATGAAGATGAGATCTCTACTGGGATGGGCAATTCAACCCTGGAAGGGCTCGCTTGTTGAACCACTGGGACATCTACAAGCGGTTCTCCCACGTTTCTTCGCAAATGTCCAATTGAAGGGATAAGTGCCGGTGCTCATCCTTGAGAAAGAACAAGAAAGGTCATACCAAAGTGGATGGAGCATCGGCGAGGTCTTTGGTTCCGAAGAATGTTGGGCTCGGTCCGAAAATGCACAATGAATATGATCCATCAAGAGCAGAGTGACTTGGTAATCAAAAAGGTAAAGGGTTTTACCTCAACAAGCACCTTTTTGACAGCTTCTTCTCCTTTTGGCACTTGGAGGGGCAATCGGGTGCGGACCTTGCCTCCCGTCTCAGCGAGGCTAGAAAGGCCGGGATCCGTAGTAGCGTACACGGCCATTAATTGATGCGGGGTTGTGGATTTAAACCCCCGAGTCTTTCGAAATCGGGCCTTCGGCATTATAAGTGATTACCCTGGCTCGAGGGGCAGGTACTGTGTTCTGTGGACAAAAGACGAAGGTCAAAACCATGAATGGAGAAGGAGTGCTTGATCCAAGGGTTCATCATGTTACCTCTGAAATCGGCAGGAAATCGGGCACCAATTCTGCACAGAACACATGAACGGGTTCACTGAAGATGTGGTCATGGAATTCTTGCCACCATGAATTGAAGGTGGGGTGAGCTATGGTTGCGAGCACAAAAGGACATGTGTAGACAAGTGGGGACCGCACACATAGTTGAAAACTCGCCGCATTGCATCAGTTCTTTGATTTCCTCCCTGGGCTTGAGGAATTCATGCAGAAACAATCTTGGGGGCATCTGACCGCATCCAAGCTGCCTGGCCATTACATTAGGCTGGTAGTACTCATAAGTACTGGCATTCTGCCTCCCTCCATTGAACTCGGCCGGTAATATGCATGGGCGGATTATGATATTAAAGATTTCCAAGAATCTCCCATCTTGATGGCCGGGCTCAAAGGAGAACTCGACAGGGAAGGTCAGAGTGTCATAGCCTAGATAAGGGAGCCAAAGAGGATTGGGGAAGCCTTTGAAGAACAACTCGAAGAGCTGGGTGATGTCCTGCTGAACGATAACGTTGAAGCCGCTTCTCCATAGCTTTGGCATCCTCCGGTGACTTGAAGCTCTCCTTCGGGGGGGTTGGACCGGGGGAAGAACCCGGAGTTCAAGTCGACACCTACAATCCGATGCATGTGAAGTCTACCCAAATTTGAACAAACCACCAAGGGCCATTGACGCACGTTATCCTCTCGGGCCGGTGTACATTTGGATAACGGTCGATGAAGCATATGGTATACACCGCCCAAGAGGAATTTTCCCAAAGGAAGGTGATTGCCACTAGCCGGATGGATCGCCATTGCGATATGATTCAAAGTGGGTTCGTTGGCCTTGCCACGGAAGACAAATCCGCATAACCACATGTTCAAAAAGGCTTGTATTCAACTTCGCCAAGGGAATTGTCTCTCATGTGCTTCAAAATATAATTCTTGTAGCCATTCCCTGGCTTTACCCCTGTCTGGCGTGAGGAATTTTTGAAGTTCCAAGGCTGAACAGACCCGGTGATGTCAAGGCCGGTGATCATGTACACATCGGCTAAAGTTGGAGACATTGGGCCATGCCCAAAAAGGAAGGCGTTGACGCCATTTGACCAGAAGTGGCATGCGGCTATCAGAAGATCTTCATTCTTGGGTGTCTCAGCTACGGATAACTCCAGACATTGAGCAATGCGGAGAGTATCCAGATTGGTCAATCCACTCTTATCCGCAAGAATCCTACGATACCAAGTCTTCCGACCGCGATTGGGGGCAAAGGCCGTTCTTGAACGCATCTTGCCACCGAGGAGGTGGAGATAAAGCTACCTTGAAAGGGATTCTGCGAGATTCGGCGGCAATAAAATCTCGAGGGGTCGGGATTCCCTTCGGGACCAAGATAATAAGACTCGCGAATTGGCCTCAATAGGAATCGAAGAGCAAGAGAAGGTTCCGGAAGAGAGCGGAAGAAGAAAATCTCGGGTAAAATTGAAAACCTAATGCCGAACAAAGGTTTGGAGGGGTGAATTTACTCCGAGCAAACTTGGTTCGAGTTGCCATTAGAGATTCGAGCTCGGAACGAAGGGGATCTAGGGTTGGATCCGAACGAAGAATCCGGCGGATTGCGAAGAACAGTGTTGACGGGTTTGGCTCAAGGATTCGTGGCTAGAGTCAATTGTGGAACAAAATTACTTTTATCCCACAATTGAAGGGGCATGTGTTAACACCGGAATTTGGTAAGGAGTATGACATGTGGGTCCGATTCGAAAAAAGAGTCCGTCCGGTGGAAGGAAAGATATTTTCGAGAGATTTTCGGCGAAGGATCCGCGGTCGGTTATCTGCTTCCGGTTCGGCAAAAGAACAAGAGAGCCGATTTTGCGGGATTGGACGGTGACGTGGCTCGATCGAGGAAGCGAATGGATGGATAGGCGATCGAGTTTAGTTAGGCAATGAATCCATTCGCAGTTGTAATCGGCAGGGTATAAATACGATCCCCGGATGTATGTAACGTACACGTTCATTCTTCAATACACACCGGCCTTACGCCAAACCCTAGAGTCCCTTGTCGTGTCGTCGAGTTCTTCGAGAGGACCAATCGATCCGTCGACCTCCGTGAGTACCGGCAACCTTGTATCATGTCTAGTATCATGCGGTGGATTTAGATCCGATGCAAGTAGTCTTGTTACCATGCTTCGTGTCATGCGGTAGATTCAAGCTTGGTTCAAGAGGGTTTCTTGTTAGATCATGAGCCATGCGGTAGGCTAAGATCTAGCTCGAAGCTAGTTATCGGCTCTATTGGATTTTGGCAAGATCCAAGAGATTCATTAAGTTACCCCGTGTTATCATGAGTTTTACTTTATGTTTTAATTCATGTAATACACTCTTGCCCAATCTAGATGGGTTTGGATCGGCTCTTTTCCTCTTAAGATCCGTGCAAGAGCAGGTTTCGTGTCTTTGACGCGTGGATCTTGTGCTCTCTGATAGCCGAAACCGAATCGATTTAGGTTGTCACGTGTTGTGGGTTCAAGCTTGCTTTGTGCGTATAAATCTTGAAAGAACCGGGTATCATGCGGTAGATGCAGGTTTTGGGGTTGCTTTGGAGCTAGTCATCCGGTGGATTAGGTTTCCAATTCAGTCTGATAGATTTATTCACGTGGTAATGTTTGTTCCTTCTTCATGGACCCTGGATCGGCTGTTCAGCCGTATTCGGTTATATTTTCACGAGTAGATCACGTGCCTCGTTCGTGCCTTAAGTGATGTATGCTTTTAGCTTTCCGTATTTAGATTGTATCATGCGGTGGATAGATCTATTTGCGGGAAGTGGTACGTTTTTCATGCAAGTTGTATCATGCGGTGGATAGATTTGTTTGTGACCGTACCCGACGGATCTTAAAGTACCTAGACATGCGGTAGACTAGTGCTTTGATCTATGCGTGCTCATTTAATACATGATCATGTCCGTGCTTTACTTCGTTTAATGTTAATCCCCATGAAGATCGGTCATGGCTTTGCACATGCATCCATGTTTGTTCAAAGATCGATCGTTGTCATGCTTACGTCACCCGTTCGGCAATGTTCTTTTTCCCTTTGCGGTTATCCGAATGGTCGTGGTTCTTTGACAGGTAGCTTCGCATAGCTACATGTCGTCTTGGTTGGCTTTTTAGCCGTAAATATGGAACTGCCTGGTACCACCCGGTAAGTTCCAAGCTTTGGTATTTAACTGTTTTATCTTTTGTTAATTTTCAGGAAAAATTGACTGGCACGTCTCTCTCTCTCTGCGCGTGCGAAGCCAGCTTTTCGGCTTGCTGTGTGTTTGGCGCTGAGTGCACATTTTGCGTCAACAGGAACCAAATACAGTGCATTCGGCAAATGGTCCTCAAACTGGGAGGGACCTTTTCGGGTGGTCAGATGCGTGCCTGGTAATGCTTACATGTTGAAAACTTTACTAGGAGAGGAATTTTCTGCTGCAATAAATGGAAGATATTTGAAGAAATATTATCCTAGTATTGAAATTGATCATTGATCACAAGCATTGGGATTACAGGCATTTGACACAGAAATAGCCGGCGTGTAAGAAAGGAGCCGTCTTTAGAACAAAAAATCATAAACAGGGGAAATGGCCACTACTCAGATGTATTGCCCTTAGCACGGGACAACATTACAAATGCTTCTTGCAGGTTTATATCTAACAACCCAGTTGCTGAGGATTATGAAAGGGTGGGAAGCAGAAGGCCTGGCGTAAGAAGAGAAAGTATGCTTCAATCCTTTTTCCTTTGCTTCTTCAGCTCCTCCCTCTTCAGTTGTTCCAGGACCACCGTGACAGCAACTTGGAAGCTTTGGGGATGGCCATGGCTTGCTGCCTCCATCAAGCTGTCCCAAGCCGCTTTTAGGTTACTATACCTGTCGGAAACATCTGAGACAGGAGTACAGTTGTTAGAGATAGAGATCCCAGCGCAAGCAGGGAGTCAAGATGAAGATGGAAATGTTTACCTCCTACCAACGCCTCCAAAGCCATGCGACGTTCACGTTCGGCCTGGCAGCGAGCGGTGATGTCCCGGAGGTCATGCTCCAGATGCCGAACGCGGCGGCGTAATTGGTGGTTGATCCTCTGCTCTGGCGTGGCGTCCTCTGCTTCGAGGGAGGAGTTAGAGGAGATGTATTCAGGCGTTTCTTCGGTCCCAAAGATTTCTTCAGGAAGCAGATCAAGGCTGAAGAAAACAAAGAGGGGGTAAACCACGAGATCACACACGAAAGCAAGAAGCAAGTTAAAGGAAAACTCACTCTCGAATGGTGCGCTTCTTTGGGGTGCTGTCCTCCTTGATAGGTTGCTTGCCTTTTCCATGGCCTTGGGGTTTTCTCTTCTGGAGCAGGGGAGAAGATGTGAAGTGATGGATGAGTGTGGGAGTGGATTTGCAGGGCATCCAAGCAGGCTATTTTATTGACTAAGAGAGTGCATTGGGAGTGATGACTGGTTGGCATGTGTTATTGGAATACCAAGCGGCAGGGTTTTCCTCCCGAATGCGAAGGGTTTTCATTAAACAGTGCTTATGGATTCCCGAATTGAGTATTTTCTGCGGGTTTTGCGCCAAGGGGCATCTATCTTCACGTATTCGGCTTAGGCAAAGTTCCCGGATGCATTTAAGAAAAATAAGGCTCGCAGTTGCAAACATGGAGGAATCATCACAATAGAAGCATGGAAATTGAAAATTCCTTATTTTATTGCCGAAGATCAAACATCCCTAGTACAAACTAATCGAAAAGCCTGTTTAGCACAGACTGGGGATGAGTGAGTTCGGCAATGGCGTCGCCGTGGCCATCAAGACGCTCCAGGATGACCTCGATCTCGTCGATGTCCTCTGGTGCGCCGCCCTGGAAGCCGCGTGGCTGGATGGAGTAGTCGACGCCGGTGTGCGTCGCCATGGCGGCCAAGCCCAAAGTGGTGCCCAGGAGGATGCCGTGAGTAGCCACCTCGTCCACGCAGTTTTCCACCGCGGCAAGGCGCTCCGCCGGCGTGTCTCCACGGGCGTTCACCTTGTCAGCCAATTGCTCCACCAGCATTTTTAGCTGGTTGAGTTCGGCGTCACGGGCTGCAAAGTGCAAGGTCATGGTGATTAGTATCAAAAGCCAGATTGGATTTGGGAGCAATTTAAGGGCTGTACCGTCGATGGTTGCTAGCAACTGCTTGCGCTGGTCCTCCCACTCCAGTTCGGCGATGCCAGCCTTCTTGGAGACGTCTTCCAGCTCGCGCTGGGCCACCTCGAGCTCCGTCTTGAAGCGGAGGGCATCAAGTTCCCCGTAGGGCACGGGGGAGTAGTGGTCCGACTCCGAGGAGTCGTCTGGCAGAGGCTGATTGGCCGGTGCAGAGGACGGGTTCCATTGAATGAGCCTGAAATAGAGAGGATCGTCAGAAATAGAGGAAAAAATCTAAGACAAGTCATGGAAAAGTTGGCGATCATTGCCTCCGACACGCGCTGGCGCGGCTCCCTTCCGCCTCGTCGGCGGCGCGACGCCTGTTGTTGTTGCCCGCCATTGTTCTTGGGGCTGCGCTGGTGATTTGGAAAAGAAAGCTTGAGGTCGGCAAAGATTTGAAGGCTAAAGGCTTGGTAAAGAGCTGGAGGCACCTACGATTTTATTTATAGGACTGGTGGAAAAGATCGTGGCCTCAGATCGTGGCGCGTATCCCGAAAAACTTGGAAGGTGGAGAGGTTTCCTTGACCGATTCGCCGTCGGGTCGTTTGGGATTGAAAGCTGAGTCGTATTCGGTTAACTGACTCGGCTGAATTGCAGTTGGGGTGCTGTTCGGGTATGGCACTATTTGACTACTAGTTACCGAATGGATCATTCAGAGTTGCAATCGAAGTCATGCAAAGAAAAGGAAAGCAGACTTATAGAAGGCAAATGTTACAAGAACGATTAATTCGGATACACATTGTTCAGTACAGCTAAATGTTCAAATATTTTGCGATTACATTGGAGGCATTTGATATTGTCTGATGAATGTTCCTCATCCGTTCCTGATAATCTTTTTGAGTGTTGGACAGGACGGTGAGCTCTGCCTCGCATTGATTTGCTTCAGTTATGGCCGATGATGCTTCCTCTTGGGTTTTCTTTATCAGTCCAGGAAGTTCGGCTATTTTCTTGTCATCAGCTTCTATTTCAGCTGATAAATTCTTCAGCTCTGCCTCCAATGCAGCTTTTCTGGCAATTTTCAATTCACGGGCAGCTTGCAGATTGGTCAACATTCCCTTGTGGCTCTCAGTTTGGGATTGTGCTCCCTTCGCAGTTTGTTCAGCTTTGGCTTTCTTTTGCTCAACAGCTGGTCGGGTAGACTGACTTTTCAGGGCTCGCCTTATTGCCACGTAATGAATATCTAGACCAGAGATGGGCTCCAACGAAGCCTTGATGTCTTCAGGGAGTTTTTGACTAATGGGCTCAAGCATTCCTTCGAAATAATCAACATCTCTAATTTAGTCTCGAGCATCCTTCTGCAGCCAGGCGAAAATTTCTTTGAGCCTTGCCTGGATTTCCTCTGATAAGGCCTGATTTTGAGTTCCTCCTTCTCCTGTTTCGGCAGCTGGATCATTCACCACTAATGGGCTTGATGATGATGGAGTTTGATCCTGAAAGGGCAACATTACCGAGTCAGGAGTGGTTCATTGAAAAAAGAAGATAACAGAATTGAGTGCATGTGCTTACCTCATGCCGGATTTCCTGAACTGGGGCAAGGTCTTGTTCAGGTTCAGGGGGGATTTCTTGGGCCACTGATGCGAGAGGAGTCTGAGGAGCTCTTGGTAAAGCTGAGGCTTCTGCTTGAAAGGGTGTTGGGGCAGTCTCTGGCAGATTTGAAGCTTCTGGCTAAGGAGAAGGTGGATTTACCTCTGTTAAGATTGGGGTTTCTAACTGGCCAATAGGAGATTGAACCCTTAAAGGGCTTGAAGCTTCTGGTTGAATTGAGGGGTTCATCCCTGGTGAAGCTGGCACTTCTATTTGAGAAGGGGGTGATTGGGTCCCTGATGAAGATAAGATCTCTACTTGAGCAGAAGTTGGCTCAGCTCTTGGTGAACTTGCATGTTGAGGAACAGGGGTATCCACAGGGTGATTCATCAGTATTTCTTCTGCGAATACCAGATTAAGGGTAAATGCCAATGTGAGTAATGATCTCTGGAGAACGAAAATAATGAAAGGAAAGGTCATACCAATAGATGAAGCATTGGCAGGCTCTGACACTGATGATTGCTGGGTTCTAGTCTAAAATTGCACAAGGTGAAATTTGTCAAAAATAAGAGTAATCTTGTGATCAAAAAAGGGGAAATCTTACCTCAACAGGAACCTTCTTGGTGGTTCTTTTCCTCTTGGCAGCTGGAGGTGCAATCAGGGATAGGCCTTTTCTCTTGTCAGCAGTAGCGCTGAAGAGAATGGGGTCCATTGTGGCATACCTGGCCATCAGCTGAGCCAAAGTTGGGGATTTAAATCCCAGAGCAGAAATTAGATATACTGCATTATAAACAATTGTCCTGGCTCGAGGGGCAGGCACTGTATTCTGCAGGGAGTGATCAAGATCATGGTTAATAAAGGGTATGTCTGATCAGAAGAGAAAGACAATTATGTTACCTCTGAAGTTGGCTGAAAATCAGGCATCAGCTCCAAGCAGAATGAGTGTACTGGCTCACTAAAGATGTGGTCATGAAATTCTTGCCACCAGGATATGAAGGTGGGATGAGCTATAGTTGTGGGTGTGAAAGGCCAGGTGTAAAGAGTTGGGCTACATTCATACTCAAAAACCCTTATGGTCATGTTTTCCTTGATTTCCTCTCTGGGTTTGAGGAATTCATGAAGAAATAATCTTGGGGGCATTTGGCCACATCCAAGCTGTCGGGCCATCATATTTGGCTGATAGTATTCATAAGTGCTGTGATTTAACCTCCCTCCACAAAATTCAGCTGGCAAAGGGAATGGGTGGACAAAGATATTAAAGAAATCTGTAGACCTTCCATCATGACAGCCAGTTTCAAAGGAGAATTCACAGGGGAGAGTTAGATTGTCATTGTCCAGATAAGGAAGCCAAAGGGGATCAGGGAAGCCTTTGAAGAAGAGCTTGAAAAGCTGGCTGACATTCTGATTAATGGAAACAGTTGAAGCAGCTTCTCCATAGGTTTGGCATCCTCTAGTGATCTGAGCTTCCCCTTCGTTATAGCTGGATGAAGGGAAAAGCCTATTGTTGAGGTCGATATTGACAATCCGGTGCATATGCAGTTGCAGCCACATCTGCGCAAACCACCAAGGGCCGTTGACACATAGTATCTTCTGACCGGTATGCATTTCGGTGATAGTTTGATGAAGCATATGATACACACTACCCAGGAGGTATTTTCCGAGGGGAATACGTTTACCAGCAGCCAAATACGTAGCCATTGCAATATGATTCAGAGTGGGCTCATTGGCTTTACCGCAGAAAATGAACTTGCACAGCCACATGTTCAGGAATGCCCTGTATTCAACTTCACTCAAAGGGCCATCTTTCATGTGATTCTGGATATATGATTTGTATCCACTTCCTGACTTCACTCCTGTTTGTCTTGTGGAGCCTTCGAAGTCCCAGGGGTACACGGATCCTGAAACATCAAGGCCGGTGATCATGTATACATCAGCCAGAGTTGGGACATTGGACCATGACCAAAGAGGAAAGCATTGACGTTGTTTGACCAAAAATGGCAAGCTGCTATCAAAAGGTCTTCGTTCTTTGGGGTCTCGGCCAAAGATAGCTCCAGACATTGAGCAATGCGGAGGCTGTCCCAAGTCTTGTTCTTGGCGCTGTTATCTGCAAGTACCCTTTTATACCAATTTCTCCAGCCCGTAATTGGGGGCAAAGGCCAGTTCTTGAAGGCGTCTTGCCACAGGGAAGGCCTAGATAAAGCCGGTTTGAAAGGGATTCTTTGGGATTCGGCTACAATAAACTCGCGGGGATCAGAAATTCCCACAGGACCGATGAAATAGGATGTCGAATTGGCCTCAGTGCGAATCAAAAGCTCGGTGGAAAGCTCCTGTTGAGAAAAGGCGGGGGAGAAATCTGAGATAAAAATCGAAAAGATAATGCCGAATGAAGCTTGCGGAGATGAAATTTACCTGAGCAGCTTGATTTTGGCCCACTATTGAGGATTCGAGCTTTGGGGAAAGATGAACTAGGGTTTGGGTCTGGACGGAGGCTCCGATGGATTGCGAAGAGAGAGAGTAGGTGTTGAACAAATTCAATCTGAAGACGTTGGCAATTGGAGTCAATTTTGGAATAAAATCACTTTTATCCCGTAATTGAAGGGGCATATGTTAACACCAAAATTTGGTACAGGAAGGAGTCTGATTTGTGGGCCCAGCTTGGTGGAAAAATCCGTCCGGGAAAAGGAAGGTTTCTTTAAAAGATTCGGCAGAGGAGCTTGCGGTCGGCAATTTGCTTCCGTTCGGCAAAGGGACTGTTTGCGCTGATTTTGCGGGATTGCGTGATGACGTGGCCCGAGCGGAAGGGACGAATGGATGGATAATCATTCACGTTTGGGCGATAGATTAGGTATCAAATATTGTACGCGTAGTCCTCCAGGAGTCATGCCACGACAGGGTATAAATATGAACCCTGGCTGTATGTAATTGTATTCGAAACATTCTCATAACAAACAGGCTTTACGCCAAACTCTTGATTCCTTTAGTCGTGTCGTCGAGTTCTTCGAGAGGGTTCATCGATCCGTCGACCTCAGTAAGTACCGGCAACCTTGTATCATATCTAGTATCATGCGGTGGATTTAGATCATGATGCAAGTAGTCTTGTTACCATGCTTAGTATCATGCGGTAGATTTAAGCTTGGTTCAAGAGGATTTCTTGTTAGGTCATGAGCCATGCGGTGGGCTAAGATCTAGCTTGGAGCTAGTTATCGGCTCTATTAGATTTTCGGCAAGATCTAATAGATTCATTAAGTTACCTCGTGTTGCTTTGAGTTTTTACTTCATGTTTAAATTCATGTACCACTCTTTTGCCCAATTTAGATTGATTTGGATCGGCTTTATTTTGTTTGATGATCTTTGCGCCGTATGGTCATATCTTGCTTCAAAGGACACGTGGATCACATGTTTCCCAAATAGCCGAAACCGAACCAATCTAAGTTGTTACATGTTGCGGGTTCAAGCTTGTTAATTTCGTGTAAGTCTTGACAGAACTAGGTATCATGCGGTAGATGCAGGTTTTTGGGTTGTTTTAGAGCTGATCATCCGGTGGATTAGATCTTTAATTCAATCTGATAGATTTACCGTTTTGGCAATGTTTGTTCCTTCTCCATGGACCCCGATTCGGTTGTTCAGCCGTATTCGGTTATGCTTTCATGAGTAAAACATGCTTACAAGTTATGTCTTAATCATTGTGTTCTTTTAGCTTTCCATATTTAGATTGTATCATGCGGTGGATAGATCTATTTGTGGTTAGTGGCGTGATTTTCAAACAAGTTGTATCATGCGGTGGATAAACTTATTTGGCATCATGCTTGACGGGTTTTAAAGTACCTAGACATGCGGTAGACTAGTGCTTTAGGCCTATGCATGCTTGTTTATTGCATATTTGTGATCATGCTTTACTTCATCTATTATTTATTATTATTTATCCTCGAGGATCGGTCATGGCTTTGTGCACGCGCAATTTGTTCAAATAAAGACCGATCTTTCGTCATGCTTACGTCATCCGTTCGGCTATGTTCTGTTTTACGCTTTGAAGCTCCCGAATGGTTTCTAGCTTGCTGGCAGATAGCTTCTTGTAGCTATATGTCATCTCACGTGGCTTTCTAGCCGTAAATATGGAACTGTCTGGTACCACCCGGCAAGTTCCAAGCTTTGGAATTTAACTACTTTGTCTTTTGTTAATTTTCAGGGAAAATTGACTGGCACGTCTTGGAATTTGTTCGCGTGTGAAGCTAGCTTGTTCAGCTTGCTGTGTGCTTGACGCAGGGTGCGGATTTTGCGTCAACAGAAGAAGCTCGAGAAGGGTGCAATTGTGACTTGCTACAAGTGCCATGGAAAAGGGCACAAGTTCTACAAATGCCTTCAATTTGTCATCTACACCAAGACCAACCGCAAGAACAAGACCAAGAGCAACACCTACGTCATCAAAAAGAAGGATAGTGGCAAGGTGGTTGCACACAAGGTTGGGAAGATGAAGAAGGAGCGAGGTTGGAACCAACCCATTTGGGTGCCCAAGGAAGTCATCATCAACATGAAGGGGCCTCAAATAGTTTGGGTTCGGAAGGCCACTTGAAGGCCTTGAATTCGGGGACTTGGGGGGCTGGCACGTAGAAGAGATGAGAAGATTCAAGCCTAGAAGCCAAGATTGCAAGTTGGACATGTGTTTCCCAAGATCCCGTGTTGAGGTAAGGAAACTAGAACCCATCTCATGTATCCTTGTAGCTTCATTGCCTTGTCTAGGTTTGCATTGTTGCTATGCCTAGTTGTTTTCATATGGTAGGTTGCTTGTGCCATGTGCTAACCCATGAGCAACCTACATGGTTTGTTTAGTGTGTAGGAAAGCTACACTTGTTCTTTCATGGTGCATGTTTTCAATTTTATCTCTTTGCATCATGAGCAAGCTATAGGGTTAGCTTTCCTTGTGTTGTCATAAACAATGTGCATACATTTGGTTAGTGATTCAAACACTAAATGCACACATTTAGGGGGAGCTCATCCTATGGTTTGATTATGGGACTAATATTGTTTTAAGTTTATTTTGTGTAGTCCCTTGACGACGAGTTCCGGTGCGGTACTTCATTCTAAGAGAATGCTATTTCACTCTCAATGTGATCTAATATCTCTAAAAGAGTGAATATAGCAATATGAGCTTCATGCTATTGAGTCATGTCCTTGCGAGCTTATGTCTCTATATAAGTTCAAAGGCAATGCACTCATGCATTCCTACTCCTTTTGGTACCCCAAGTGTCTCCTATGCAAGCTTTTCGAGTGGTGTCACCTAGTGATATCATTTCCAAGTGGCTCATCTCAATGTGTTGCCAACAAGGTAGAGAGGAACAACTCCCGGAGGTATGCAATGATCAAAAGACTACAAGTGATATCTACAAGTGGTAATGTAACAAGAACCCATTTGTCTTATCTCTTGTCCTTTAAGCTACCTCCTTGCATGATATGCTCTAAGCTTCCTAGTCTTACAAGTGTTTGTAGTTGTGCACTTGATTTTCACACTATCATATTGTGCACACACTTAGGGGGAGCTTAGTTTGTATCATGCTAGTCTCATGAGCTTGTGATCCACCTTAGTTATTCGTACATGTGGTATCTTCATTGATATCATACATATGGATCATGGTTCATGTGGCTTTTCTCCCTTGTATTTAACATTTCTCTTGAGCTATGTTTGTTAGGACTTGCTAGATTTCCTTTGGACACCCCTTTAGTTTTAGGCACTTTTTGGAGATTTTGTTCCAAAGGGGGAGAAATTGGAACCAAAGCAAGCTATATGGGAACATAGGAAGAAAAGATCAGAAAGGGGGAAGTATGATCTATGGGAGGTTGGATGATGGTAAGCATCCAAGCAAGTTTAAGTGGTTCAATTTGTCAATTTTTGCAAATTTATGCTTGCTTTGATTGTGTTGTCATAAATCACCAAAAAGGGGGAGATTGTAGCAAACATGACCGCCATCGCCATTTGTTCAAGTATGATTTTGGTGATTCATACACAACACAATCATGGGACTAACCAAAATGATTGAGCATGTCCTTGTAGGCATTATAGGTTCCATGAATGCAACCGCACACAATGCAAAGCATGACAAAAGAAAAATATGAAGCCGGGACAAAGAGAGGAATGAATTGAACTTGTCCTATGTGTCGAGGACAGCTATGAGGGTCCCCTAAACAACCAGGGGAAACCCGGTAAAACTCATAAAAAATAAACGCAAACGAACCTAAACACGCGCACAAAACAAACCCACGGGCCCACGGCCCGTCAAACAATCGGCCCAGCCACCCTCGGGCGGAACTCCGCTCCGCTCGAGGGGTACGGCGCCGCCCTGGTACAAATCCGCCTCGCTCAAGTGAGGTTCTGTCTCGCTCGAGGGTCGGACGACCCCCAAGCGGGACTCCGCCTCGCTCGGGGGCTGGACGCCCCCCTCGCGCAGGGCCCCGTCTCGATCGAGGGCCAAATGCCCCCTCGAGCGAGTTTTCGTCTCGCTCGAGGGCGTCGCGGGCCGCCGCCCCCATACCTGCTCCTCCGACAGGGGCATTTGATGCGCTAACACTTGCAGGTGTCCAAGTCAAAGGCGAATCCACGCCACTACGCGCCTAGGAATCATGCCCCGACACTACTCCGCCAACTCCCGTGGCGCGGCCATCCCCGCCACTGTGCGACGCTGTGCGGTGTGGTTAGTAACCACCCCGTGACACTGTACCACCCACTCCCGTATAGCTGGCGCACCGCACCCTCGAAAAAGGACAGCGGAACCCTCGAAGGGATGACGCGCGACTACTCCGCGCCCGCACGAGATGGTGCCGTGATGTCAGGCCAGTGGGAGCGGTCCTGTTGACGGTTAATAGTTGTATCAAAGTTCGTTTAAACTTGTAAGCGGACAAGTCTCCCGTCGTAGTCAAGGGACCCTTCTTCCCTCGAGTGGTGAACCCAAGGTATCGAATCCATGGAACAAATGTATGACGCAAAAGTTGATCTAGTAAAGCCAAGTAACTTCAATCTTCGGTAAAAGAGAAACCCTAATGCATCTAGGTAAAAGACACGAAACTAATCTAATCTACTAAAGACCGGAGATAACAAAGTAAGATTGGGTAGATAAATCGATCTAGAGAGATCGGGATAAGCCTTTTGTTGAAGTTCCAAGCAAGAGAAGAAGTAGCAAATCGAATCTTATAAGAAGCCTCTTTAAACCGTGGTTTCCCGTCCAAATCCGAAAACATCCGCCTTTCGGAACCCCCGTTCCGTCACAACGTATCCCTACTCATGCGGGGAGTCTAGGGCAAGTCAAAAGACAAGTCGAGATTCTTTCGGAAGATCCGGCGTGTACCTCTAGCCACCGCGGCTACAAGAACACCCTATGTAATCTATCTCGAGAATAGAATTGGAATAAGCAAAGCCGATCGAAAAACGAAATCTTTGAGGAAACACTTGATCGCTAAGAATAGATTCAACTTGATAATTCAACTATGATAATGATACATATACAAGATCACCACCGAGATCCTTCCTTGATCTTGCTTCTAGCTCCGGGAACTCCGACGTGGTCTTCCGTGCAAGGTTCCCACGTCGACTAGGGAAACCCTAGTCAACTAGCTCGACCCTCTCCTCTCCGAGATGGTGTCCCTCTCTTCTCTGCTCCTCGGCGGCTGATGACGAATTGGATGATGCGTGGCTCTCGGTCAGGGGGCTATAAATAGCTCGAATGGCGGCTAGGGCAAAGGAGGGGGCAAACGGGCCCTGGACTGGGCTGGGCCGGCCGGCCTGGGCAGACCGGCCTGGGGCCATCCAGGCCCAGCCCACGACCTCCTTTGCTCTACGTCGGTTCCCATGTCTTCTAGATGTTTCCCCCTTCTACATGTAGGTCCACGTCGTCAGTTTCTCTTCGAATTGGGCATAACTCCTTGTCTTGCAAGATTCAACACTTTTCTGGTTAGGTCCTCGGAGTTTGTCGTCTTCTCGGATCAAGTCCCTGACTTCTTGGAGTTAAGTTTGCTTTATTGTATGACCTGTACGGGCTTCAAGGTCTTGTCATAAGGTGCTTGATGAACTTATCCCGAAAGTCTTGCTTTCAACGCTAAAATCCTGCATAAACACTAAACTCCAAAACCGACATGCACACGTGAACTTGTTATACCACGGGGGTTAGTACCAATGGATAAGGTATAAAACTCATGCCAACACCGAAGGTAAACTCATGAGGTTGACGGATTTTCACCGTCAACATCTCCCCCATGCTTAAATCTTGCTCGTCCTCGAGTAAGCCTTCGGTGGATATCATCGTTTCCAAACAATGTTTAAACCTTGCACTTGATCATACATGAGAAAACATAATGCTCTCAAAATTTTAATTCGTTAAAGTTCCATAATGTACTAGCCTTCATCTCTACGGAGGGTAGATTCTTAATTAAGCTTATCCCACGAGTATTAACATGCTCACAAAGTTTAAATAGATCTCAGAATTTTTGAAATAAAGAACGAGATGAAGAAAAACTAAACCAAGTTCACAAATTTAAATCATCTTGCATATTGCTCATAAACTCTCATCTCATCTTGTCTCTCAAGCCTATATATTCTACCCCTTTCCCTCTCATAACATATATGTGGTAGGCTTCATATGGAGCTTTGGGAAGGTTTAGTCCTACCAAGATTTTATAAATGAGATGTTGTCAAAACAAGACAAGCTTCTCATGGTCTTACCGAGACTCGTCAAAAAGGTCATTGGAAAATGATATTATATCAAGGAGGGGAAAGAAAAAAATACACACCCTTGAGATGAGTGGACATGTGCAAATGGCAAGAGTGATCCCGAGGCACAAAGGAAGTCCTCGTTATCGGATTGCACATGGTTGGAAAATTGAGTATGGATCTTTTAATCTTGAAGCCTTGAATTTCCTAATGCACTTTAGAGAACCAGGGAGTTCACTTTATTTTTACTCAACATTTTTTTCTTCTTCTTCTCTTCTCTTCTTTCTTTCTTTCTTTCTTCTTTTTTTTGTCATACATTCGATAACGTGACTTTCACATCGTAGTTTTGATTTTTTTATTTTGCACCCCTTTGAATTTTTTTATTTACTCCCCTTTGAACTCTAAAATTGCATCATACCTACCTCCTCCCCCATGCTTAGATGTTGCTCGTCCTCGAGCAAAGAGGCGATGAATAAGGTAGGTACCGGAAATATTTTTCCTTGGAGAGATACTTGAATTCTTCAATGTTGGCACCGTCTTGCGATCTTCCTTGAATTGATGATCCATTCTCAACAATAGGTTGTGGTCAAGGAGGTAAACACAAAAGATGATATTTGGTTTTAAGGGTGGATATCCAGCGAGGTTTGTGAGATCTCCGATGCAGGGATACACAATACACGGATAAAAGGCTAGCAAAAAGATAGATACACAAAAACGGAAAGACCAACTTCTTAGTCTCGGGCCAGAGAAATCATGGCCTGTAATAATTCACTCAAAAATAAATCTTGTACACTAAAGTTTATGCACTCAAATATATATTAGGCTCTGGATAGGTTGAGCAACACACAAGTGATATTATGACAAGGTTAGCGATATTTTTGAGCATAAAAACCATCTTCAATCTATTCATTACTTGAGAGCACATAAAACACTATGGGTCTTTATTTTAATCATAACCTGCGCTAAAGATTAGTATTTAAATAAATTCAGATTCGTATTTTAAGAGAGCACTAGCTTTAACATGTATAAATCAATTACAAAGATAAACAAAGCGGCAATTATAATCATATATCATCATGGCACAAATTTTTGTAACTTTTCCAATGATATAAACAAGGTGGTATCTTTATTAATGATGAAATCAAGTTGAAATACAAAATGAAAATAAACAAACACACTTGCTGAAATTTAAATAAAAACAGAAAATATTACGCAAACACACACAAACAAAAGCTGAAAATTACAGAGAAAGGGAAAAGAAAAGAAAACTAAAGTTCCTTAATCTTCCTAGTCCTCCGCCGGTGGTTGGTGTTGATAATCTTGATAGTAGTACCCTTGCTCGTAGTATGGTTGGACATCCCCTCCAACGAATTGATCCGGCTCCACTAGGTGAAGGCGTCCAAGCTCATAGGCAATATTTGCATTGCCCTCACCAAGTTGAGCCGCGTTGGCTTGGATGGCTGCAACGTTTTGCGCGTTTCTCGCAACATACCCTCCAATTATGGCCACGCTTTGTTGTGGTTGGGGATATTGTGCGTAGGGCTCCACGAAGTTTACGTTGGGCACCACATAATTTGGTGGGGGTACCGGTGCACCACCCCCCATGCTTGCTCTTGTGGCCCTCCGTAATAACTTGGCGGAGGAGGAATCCCTGCCGAAAGGTGGCGCAATATTGGGTTGTGCACTACCCGCTTGTGTGGAGGAGGATCCCTCCTCTACGATTCTTCCTCTTTTATTTTTTCTTGCCGGGACAAGGAGTCCCTCTTCCAACCAATCTTCCCTCCCTTGGATGAAAAGCCTAAGCCTTGCATCCGGAAGGGGTAGGTTCACCGTGACCAAACGAAAACCTCCTCTCTCATCTCCACTAATGTATTTGCCTTGTCGCAAATACTCAATGCCGAGAGAGGTACCACGCAAAAGATGTTTGGGGTTTCTTGTAATCCCCGACTGTAGGGAGATGGCCAACATAGAGAGGTAGCACCCCGAACCAATATCTCCCGCTCCCGATGTTGCCTCGCAACACCAACGGTTGATCGTAAGGTATGAGGGGTCTATTGGCTGCCTGGCAATTAAATCCGAGTAGAGCCAATTCAACTCCGTGTCAGTCACCTTCGTCTCCCTCATCCTCCCCAATACCCTCTTGCACATCCAAGAGTGGAATACTCGGATAATGGGGTTGCGGATGCAATTGCGTTGTTGGTGGGCTTCTCCGGAGATCAAATTCCAAAATCCATCTAACATGCCGGGTGGCACGTCAACTTTCTCCGGAGCTCCCTTATGGAATCCAAGTAGCTCCCTAACATGCTCGTAGGGAACCACTTGTTGGACTCCCTCCAAACGGAATGATAAACTTTGCACCCCATCATCAAGGATAGGTGCATTGGTCATCAAGATTTCCAAGGCGAACTCCTTGTGGGTGTCCGCCGATACTCCGTTAGAGAATTGCACCCATCCAAGGTGCCCCAACATGTAATATATGTCGGTGCCGAAACCCAAGTAGGTGAGTGCTTGGGCGTCGAAGTCGACGTTGGGCACAAGCCTCTTCTCAAGACGAGAGAGACTCTTCTCCTCCTCCTCCTCCGACAATATGATGAAGCCATATGAGGAATATATCAGAGTGTATGGAGGTGGTGCAGTCGAACGGGTTGATCGTCGAGGTGGAATGGGCGGCTCCTCCGTGTGCCCTTGAGGTTCGGTAAACCTCATGGACGTGCTCCTTGTTGCTCTCATGCCACCAAGGAGGAGAGCGTCGTTCCTCCTTGGTGGTGGTGCCGTATCCGTCTCCATGCTCCGAGGAGACTCGGAAACCAAGTGCCTCCTCGAAGACGTCGTTGATGACGGCTTAGATGACAATGAACCCTTCTTCTTGGAGAAGAGACTTGTGGTTTTCTTCCACATGGTTGCTGCACTCTTCTCTCCACTAAAACTCTGGGTTGCAACCGGTAACTAGGCACTTAAAATCTTACTTCGGGATGTGGACTTTGAGTGGATTAAGGTTGTGGATTTTTTTTGAGCTATCAAGCTTGGGAAGGTTGGCTATGTCTACGGAGGTTCTGGGCACACAAACTTGAACACACAAACTGAGGAAGGAGAGGGAAGCTTGCTCGCGTAAAACGGGCGCCGGGGGCTCCTTAAGTAGGGGAGGCCGGCCGGCCGGGCCGACCGGCCCGGGTGGCCCGGTGCTCCTCCCCCGCCTCGGCTTTCTTCCAAAGACGATCATTTTGCCTCCACGACTTTCCTGCCCGCGTGCTCCACGAGTTGCACCGCCCAAACGCTCTCGTCCACTCCTTTTCTTGCATTATTGGTCCTTCCACTTGATGCTTCATGCTTTGAGTCATGTCCATGCTCCCTTGCTCCACTTGCTTCACATGCCACCATGAAATTCCTGCAAAGTTCATGCTTGCTGCCCACCATGCTTGTCCTTTGCATGTGGACTTGGTGAAAGTTGATGAAAGAGTATTCAATGGTGCATGCATGATCAATTCAAACTAGATTGCCCCCTTTAAGTGTGTTTAAGGTTAAGCACTCCTCTAATTTCGAAATTTAAAAATATTTTTCAGAGCCATGCAAGAGCTCAAGCATAAATTTAGAGAAGTTTTTAAACCATTAAAAACAAATGTAAGTCGAAAATATTTTCCCACTACGTTGATATCGGTCTCGCCGGTATAGTTTACCTTCATTGGTTGAGAGCAAACTTTTCCCGGCTTGATCATGGGGGAATAGGTTTAGGTTCTAATTTTGGCCAAATGAGAAAGATTTTGAATAAAACAAAATTAAATAAGGCTTAGAAAAATTCTAATCTTAGAGAAACCAAGGATAAGGATTTTTAAACCAACCAAAAGTTTAGTTTCTAGGTTCACGCGAGTCCTACCACGTGCTGAAATTTAATTAACACCTAGGTATAAGTCGTGGCTCTACTCATGTGGTTTTAGCATGAAAAATAAGTCAACCACAGCACCATAATAGGGGTGAAGGGTTGAGTTAGGTTCTGAAATTATTTGGTTGTGGTTTCTCGAAAAGAATCAAACAAACACGTAGGAGGGTTCATGCAAAGGGTTTATGATAAAGCAAAATATTCAATCAAGAATTATGTCCCTAATATTGTTCAACCACTTCTAAGTCTAATGTCTTTGCGTAATAAAACTCAAAACTAAATTATTAAAAAGACTCGAAAAACCTGGAATCAGGTTGTCCTCCCGGTAGCTTATTTTTGACTCGATGAAACGGGTTGCCTCCCGCCTAGCGCTTCGTTTATAGTCTATAGCTAGACTTCTTCACTTGATTACTTCGGATCAACGCTCTTTGCGGGCGTTTCAATCTTGGGTACCCACTTCCGCACCATCTTGGGCACGGGCTTGTCTTCCGGCTTAGTCATTTTTTTGGTCTTCACAGGCGGCTTTTCTTCCTTTGTCTTGATGGATGCAACACCTTCTTTGATTTTCTTTACGTTCATTTTTTCGGCTCCTTCTTCTTTTTCAGCCCCTCCTTTTTCTTTGGTTCTTCCTTCACTCCAATCATGTGGCATGCCTCGATTCGTGGACGGAACTTGAAGGAACTCCTTTCTCCGCTGATATCGAACGTGATCTCCCCCTTGCCAACATCAATAGTAGCTCCCACGGTCTTGAGGAAAGGTCTCCCAAGGATGAGCGGCGGCTTCTCCCTCTCTCCCATCTCGAGCACCACAAAGTCGACGGGGATGAAGTGGTGTCCGACCTTCACGGGTACATCTTCGGCAATGCCCAAGGGATAGCGAATGGAGTTATCTCCCAACTCCAAACTTATACCCATAGGCTCCATTAGTAGGCGTAGCTTCTCGAACACATCCCTCGGCATGACGCTCACACTAGCTCCAAGGTCGCATAACGCCTTCTCGAAGTTGAAAGAACCAACGGAACATGGAATAGTAGGGCATCCGGGATCCTTTTGCTTCTCTAGCCCATTAGCAATAGCGGCACTACACTCCTCGGACATCTTGACATGATCTACCCCGAGTGTTGCTATCTCATATTTATTTGCAAGTATGTCTTTAAAGTAACGAGAATATGTAGGTACTTGTAGGGCATCTAGTAATGGCACGTTGATGCTAAGTCTACGCACAACCTCCACAAACTTCTCGAAGTGGTTGTCAAGTTTACCTCGGAAGTAGCGCGGCTTGAGTTGTGGTATCCTCGTGTCTTCCTCTGGCATCTCAAATTCGGGCTCTTCGGTGATGATCCCCGTAACCTTCTCCTTCGCGATTTCCTCCGCCTCCGCGGATGGTTTAGGTTTCCTTGCTCCCGCGGAACGTTCCGGGTCTTCGGTCTCCTTCCCTGAACGCGTTTGAATGGCCTTCGCCTATTCAGGACTTTTGGGTTGTCCCAGAAGCTTCCCTTCATCATTGGTGAGGCGCCCCGCAAGTTGTCCAACTTGCGTCTCGAGCATCTTCATCATGTTGAGCACTTGATGATTGGAACTTCCGACCTCCGTCACTTTGCTATCGATGTTCTCCAACACCATGTCTATGGTCTTGAACTTGGTGACGGTGTCCTTGTTGATCTTAGCTTGCTCGTCCATGAATTCCTTCAATTGTATACGAAGCAGAACCGTGTTAGGAATAGATGAGCTTGCATTAAATTGAGGTCTACCTTGCCCGTAGCGGAAGTTCGTCAACTCTCCCTTCCTCATGTAGTCTAGCGTTTTGGCTTCCTCTGGACAATCTTTGCGGACATGGCCATACTCTCCACATTATTCGCATGTGGACCTTGCTTCGGCGGCCTTCAAGTCTTGAGCCTCTTTCTTTTCTATCTCCATCTTCTCCAACCTCCTCATGAGCGAGTCGATCTTGCCTTCAAGTATGTTCTCCTTCTCCATTTGCAAGACTCCCTAGACATTCCCTATGGGTTGAACCGGATGTAAGCACCCGGATGATGCCCATGTGTCATTATCTGCGACCTTCTCTATTCAGTGAAAGCTTTCATCGGCGTAAGTTCGATGATGGATCCTCCCGCCGATGCATCGATGATCGTCCTTGACGCCATGGTGAGTCCTTGATAGAACTTTTGCACGAGGTCGTCCTTCGGGAACTTGTGATGTGGAACCGCCCGAGTGTACTCGTTGAAGCGCTCGAATGCCTCCGAGATAGTTTCCGTAGGATATTGAACAAAGGTAGCAATCTTATTACGCAAGCTTTGAGTTTTACCCGGCGAGTAGTATTCCTTCATGAAAGCCTTCATCAATGTGTTCCAATTTTGTACCGTCTCCGCCGGTTGAGAGTGGAACCATTGCAAAGCCTTCCCGAGTAGTGAGAACGGAAAAAGCCTTGCCCTCATTTGATCTTGAGTCGCCCCATCCATGTTGAAAGTCTGACAAAGTTGAATGAATGCTTGGAGGTGAAGGTTCGGATCCTCTGTAACGGTGAAGGGTGAATGTTGCACCATGCGGATTGTTGAGGTCTTGATCTCGAACGGTCTTCCGATCTCCTCAAGGTTCAAGATTGGTAGGTCGATGATGTCCGAGGTGCATAGCTCCCCAATCTTGCGTTCTTGCGGTGGTTGGTCACCCATCGGTGGAAGTCGATTCTCCCGAGGACTTTGAGGTGGTGAATTCTTTGGAGATTCCTGCGATCCTTTGTCTTCCGACTCGAATCTACAAAATCCAAATTTTTAGCTTGATGTGCTTCGCGTCTCCTTAGCCTGTAAAGTTTTTCTGGATCATCCACAAAATTATCGGGTTTGTTGGAGAGGTAGTCGTCCATCTCCTGTTAGGGTTAGCAATAAACAAAGTATGTAAAAACTAGAAAGTAAAAACAAATCTATAAAAACTAGGGTTAGACAAACTAGATTATATGTATTTTGAGGATGATCAAAGTTTAGTAGATGCAAAAAGAAAAACTAAAAGAAAACTGAAAATTACAAGAAAAGGCAATAAAAAATCAAATCTTGATCACTTGCTCCCCGGCAACGGCGCCAGAAAAAGGGGCTTGTTGACGGTTAATAGTTGTATCAAAGTTCGTTTAGACTTGCAAGCGGACAAGTCTCCCGTCGTAGTCAAGGGACCCTTCTTCCCTCGAGTGGTGAACCCAAGGTATCGAATCCGTGGAACAAATGTGTGACGCAAAAGTTGATCTAGTAAAGCCAAGTAACTTCAATCTTCGGTAAAAGAGAAACCCTAATGCATCTTGGTAAAAGACATGAAACTAATCTAATCTACTAAAGACCGGAGATAACAAAGTAAGATTGGGTAGATAAACCGATCTAGAGAGATCAGGATAAGCCTTTTGTCGAAGTTCCAAGCAAGAGAAGAAGTAGCAAATCGAATCTTATAAGAAGCCTCTTTAAACCGTGATTTCCCGTCCAAATCCGAAAACATCCGCCTTTCGGAACCCCCGTTCTGTCACAACGTATCCCTACTCATGCGGGGAGTCTAGGGCGAGTCAAAAGACAAGTCGAGATTCTTTCGGAAGATCCGGCGTGTACCTCTAGCCACCGCAGCTACAAGAACACCCTATGTAATCTATCTCGAGAATAGAATTGGAATAAGCAAAGTCGATCGAAAAACGAAATCTTCGAGGAAACACTTGTTCGCTAAGAATAGATTCAACTTGATAATTCAACTATGATAATGATACATACACAAGATCACCACCGGGATCCTTCCTTGATCTTGCTTCTAGCTCCGGGAACTCCGACGTGGTCTTCCGTGCAAGGTTCCCACGTCGGCTAGGGAAACCCTAGTCAACTAGCTCGACCCTCTCCTCTCCGAGATGGTGTCCCTCTCTTCTCTGCTCCTCGGCGGCCGATGACGAATTGGATGATGCGTGGCTCTCGGTCAGGGGGCTATAAATAGCCCGAATGGCGGCTAGGGCAAAGGAGGGGGCAAACGGGCCCTGGACAGGGCCGGGCCGGCCGGCTCGGGGCCGACCGGCCTGGGCCCATCCAGGCCCAGCCCGCGGCCTCCTTTGCTCTACGTCGGTTCCCGTGTCTTCTAGATGTTTCCCCCTTCTGCATGTAGGTCCATGTCGTCAGTTTCTCTCTGAATTGGGCATAACTCCTTGTCTTGCAAGATTCAGCACTTTTCTGGTTAGGTCCTCGGAGTTTGTCATCTTCTCGGATCAAGTCCCTGACTTCTTGGAGTTAAGTTTGCTTCATTGTATGACTTGTATGGGCTTCAAGGTCTTGTCATAAGGTGCTTGATGAACTTATCCCGAAAGTCTTGCTTTCAACGCTAAAATCCTGCATAAACACTAAACTCCAAAACCGACATGCACACGTGAACTTGTTATACCACGGGGGTTAGTACCAATGGATAAGGTATAAAACTTATGCCAACACCGAAGGTAAACTCATGGCTAGGTTGATAGATTTTCACCGTCAACAGGTCCCTTCCATCGCCATCAGCCCTGTGTGACCGTCCCCGCCGCAGCAACGCTATCCCGGCCACTGCACCACCATACCCGACGTTGTGGAAGCAAGCCGTGACGGGACGCCACCACGCCAGCCCCTGTGCCTTGTACGGCCTCATGTCAATGGCACCCTCAAATCCCTACACGGACGGCCCTCGAACGAGCAATCTCTACGCCACCCCCTCAAAGCCGCTCTTAGAGACGCACAGGACACGCCATGAAGCCCCGCCAGAAGCGGGATTCGCCAGGACGGTCGTCTACTCCATGGCACTCTACGCCATGCCTCTACACGTAGGCGAAATAGTGTTGCACGCTTGTAGAATGCTTCCTCCTTGGCCTATAAAAGAAGGTGCACTCCCCTAGCCACAGGGGGACGACGGATAGCAATCATCCACACGCTTTCCGCTTTCACCACAATATTGGCACTTGCCTCAATCAGTACCTCTGGGACCTGGAGGCCCGACCTCCTCTCCCG
Organism: Cenchrus americanus; assembly: GCA_947561735.1. Lineage (NCBI taxonomy): Eukaryota > Viridiplantae > Streptophyta > Magnoliopsida > Poales > Poaceae > Cenchrus > Cenchrus americanus. The sequence continues at coordinate 20,061,457 of OX387241.1, read as the reverse complement.
CCTTGCTTGTATCCCCCTCTACGAGCACCACGATGCAACGCAATATAGTGCCCCGAGCACACCACTGCTGGACGTATGGCCCCCGGCCGGAACCAGGATAAAATCAGTGTCACTAGTTGCTTAGCACCGGCTATCGAGAGATAGATCTCAGCGCTTGTTACTAGTTAGTGTCGGGACTACTTTCCGCACCGACAGTTGGCACGCCAGATAGGGGATCGACGCTGAAGATCAGCTCCCATCAGCCATCTCGATGGTGATTCGCACCGAGTACCAGGGCCAGAGGTATTCCACGGGCAGCTCGGACCCCCTCCCAGCCGGGTTCGAAATCCGGTTCGGGAGCCTGAACTTTCAGGCCATGGGGAACGACTACCTCATGCGCATCACCAACCACGACGAACTTCGCTCGCGGCGGCCGACTGGGCCAGGACTGGTCCCCGTCCCGCCCACTGCTGACGCCCCGGCTCCCGCCCAAGCGGACGTTGCGGGCCCTTCGCACCTCGACGCCGCCGACGCTCCGGCCGGCGCTCTCGATAGGCGCGGACGGAATGACAACGGGCCGTGCGCGTCGCCTTCCAACGGGACGCGATCACCGGCGAGACCGCAACCGTTCCGACGGGGGGGGGGCGTGCGGTTTCCGGCCGCGGTCCCCCCTCGGCTTGCGTGGCGCCGCAATTGCGCACGCCCGTCCGCCAACATCGATGTGGCGGCGCGCGGGGGCCGTCCCGGCCGCCACGTCCCAGCGGCTGGGAACCTCACCGCCACCACCGATAAAGAGTCATACCACGGCTCCTCCAGCGAGCTGCCACCCGCCACTTCGCACGAGTACGAGGAGTGGGACTTCTCCGGCGTGCCGAACCCAGTGATGTTCCAGCGGTTCCTCGACCCACGGACTACTAGTTTGGCCGCTCCGACAACTCTAGCGCCAGGAGCTACGACCCCGCGCGGGAATGCTTCGTCGTGCTTGCCAACGACCAAGCAAACACCACGAACGCGGCGGAAGCTGACGACGTGTGACACCCTAAAATTCCATCACTAAAATTTACTTAGCAACTTAAATTTGTCTTAGGGATTTAAGGAGATTAAATTGCTATTTAAATTGAGTTCTAAAAATATTAAAGATAATTTAATAAACTTAGAGACAACAAGTGTATGTGCATCATCAGTTGGCTTGCATGGTTTTTTTGGTTGCTTGTGTGGTCTCTAAAAAGTCTATAAAATTTTTGAGAGAAGTTTGCAAAAGTTTGATTTGAATTTGAGTTGAAAATGGATTTGAAAATGAAGTTTGAAAAAGAAAAAAAAACAAAAGCGCCCCGGCCACCCTTTCGGCCCAGGCGGCCCAGCCCGGCCTCCCCCCGCCGGCCCACCGCTCTCCCCTTCCCCTTTCTTTTTCGCAGCGGCGCCGACAGGTGGGTCCCACCCGTCGCCCCCCCTTTCCCCTCCTTCCTTTCTTCTTCCCCCCTTCCTTCCTCTGCACGGCGCCGCCGCCGCGGATCCCGTGCGCCCGCCCGCCTTCCTTTGCTCCCTCTGGCCATCAAGGCAATCAATCAAGAGCCGGAGCACCAGAGATTAACCCCTCCCTTTAATTCCCATCGGTTTCCTTTAATTCCGCCCCAAACCGCTTGGAATCCGGCCGCCGGCGCGCCCATGGCCATAGGCACGGCCGCCGCTTCCTTTCTTCCCCCTTCCCGTCCTTTGGTCCTATTTAAACTCGTGCCCAAGCACCCGCCCTTCCCTTTTGCAACCCCAGCTCATCAATACACGTGCCCGAGCCCAACTCCACCAGCGCCGCCACCTCTGTTTCCGCCGCCGCCGGAGCAAGCGCCGATGGTGAAGTACCCCGTCTCCCTCCCTTCTTCTCCTTTGCACGCGTGGCTTATCTCTCTCTCCCTCTCTCTTTGCTCCAGGGGCACCTTGTCGTCTCGGGATCGAGCTGTGTCGCGCCGTCCCCCGCCGGATCGCCGCTGAGCTCGCCGTCGACGTCGAACTTCCCCTTCAGCGCCTCCTCGTCAACTGTGTGCTCGCTCCCGTTGCCTCTGCGAGGTGAGCAAAACCGCCCCGCCTTTTCCCTTCTCTCTTGTGCACAAAGAAGCACCCGCGCGGGCTCGCCGGAGTAGCGGCTCCGCCCCCTTCCGCGCCGGCCGCCGTGAGAGCCCGAGCCCCTCCCCTGAACCCCTAGATGCGTGCGCAAGCTCCTCGCCCTACGTGTAGCACCCGCTCGTGCACGAAAAGATGGCCGGGAGCTCACCCCGCAGCTCGCGCCGGCGAAGCGCCGCCGCGCGCCACCGCGCCGTCCCTGTTCCCGGCGTCATCACCGCCGCCCGCCGCACGCATTCATCCAGAGCCGTTGGATCACGCGCGGACGATGGGGATCGCGTACCCCTTCGATTTAAGTGGCTGGTCCACGGTGGACCCATGGACCGCGCCCACGGCCGGGTCCACGGTGCACGCGTGCGACGCCCGCCGTTGGATCTAAGATCCACGGTGCGGAGTGGCAGATTTGATTAAGAGTCCCTGGGATTTCAAATATTAGCAAGCCGGTCCTTCCACCTTTAAGAATATTCACAGATAGGTCCTGGTTTTTGCAAACTAACCCCTGTCTACCCTGTTTAATTCTGTTTTAAGCCCTTTTCACTTCTTTTTGCACCTAGACCCTCTGATTTAATTTATAAAAATGTTTTAGCCCCTGATTTTATTCATAAACAGCCCTGTAAACTTAGTTTTCTTGCAGATAGGCCCCTGTAAACTGTTTTAATCATATCTTTTTCATTTTAACTCCGTTTTTAGCGTTCTATATACCGAAATGATCGTCTCGACGAGTAGAATCTTTTAAACAGTAAATTTACCAGTTTTGTTACTGTTTGGTGTACTGTTTTGTTTATTGTTTGTTATCCATGTTTGACTCGTAGATATCGTGCCTGTTTCGTCTGAGCTCCCTGTCGGAAGTGATCAGGAAGAACCTGTCTTTGAGGAGGATTTCACCCAGCTTGTAGAGGAAGGCAAGTGGTTTTCCCCCTCTGCATAATCTTTTTGAACCTATGACACTGCATGTTAAACAATGTTTACTATTCCTGTTGTTATGCATAAATCTGATGGGCAAACACCTAGCTAAGGACTTGACTAGATGCTTTATCACTTTACCTTGATCAACCCTGTTTAAACAAATGTTTGGGGTAGATAAATGCTTAGCTTGCTCAACATAAGTTTGGTTATGCTTTGTTTATGTTATGCATCTCAGTTTTGCTTATAAACATGTTTGTGCTTAAACCAAGATAACTTGATTCATAATCGGAACATGGAGAACCACCCAAGATAACAGTACAACCACAGTCCACATGGCTCTGGCTTAGCCAATTAATTAGGAGAGTGGGGTAGCCGATAGCTCTTTTCCGAGAGGGGCACGGGGGGCCGAGTTGAAGGGGTATAGCCCGATCCTTTTGGGGTAGCAGCCTTGGCTAAGGTGTTGACCACTAGGGAGGGTTATGGCTCGCTCCGCTCGCCGTAACTATTGCGGGTCGTTGGTTTCTCTTCTTTCCTTTGTAAAGGCTTCGTAGTGGACCCCTAGCCACTCACCTTGGAAGTGTTTAAGGGTCTAGCTAACCCGGGCAAGATGGGGAACACGAACTGTGGGTAAAGTGTACAACCTCTGCAGAGTGTAAAACTGATCGATCAGCCGTGCTCACGGTCACGAGCGGCTTGGACCCTCACATGATTAATAAACTTGAAGACTAATGCAAATCATGGGTTGGAGGTTTGGTTTGAGGTTTCTTTTAAAGGATAAGTGGGTTGGTATACACTTACATCTAGTAACTAGGTGCTTGCTAATAAAACTTGACCAACTTATAAAATGCTTACCGTCGTGAACCATAGCCTATCCTTGATAGCCTTGCATTTTCCCCCACTTGCCGAGCTCCAACCATAAGTGTGCTCACCCTTGCTTACCGCCGTTCGGAGGAGAACATCCGAGGCGAGGACGAGTACCGGAGTGACTTCGAGGAGTTCTAGGCATGCGGATCCCCCGGCTCATCATGCCCGTGGATGTCGGCCGATGGAGTTGCTCGTCGTCGTTTAGTTATCGTTTTGTTCGGACCTTCGAGTCCACCCTTATGGATGTAATAATGGATATCATACTGGTTTAAACTCTTGTACGTTTTATTACAGCAATGGTATTACTCTCGTTTTGTCTATCATGTGTGTGTAAATGATCCTGGCGCACATATGAGATGCATTCGGTTTTCCTTGTAAAATCGGGTGTGACACGACGGAGAGGTTCCCCCTAACCCGGGAACTGGACCGCACCAGGGTGCGGGGCCGAGTGCCCCTCCCCCTCACCGCCGAGGGGTGCTGACATCAACGCGCAGCTGGCCCAAAAGCGCGAGCTTGAAGCCAGACTCGCAGAAGAGTACCGCGCGGTGCGACGCGCCTCCATCACCGGGGAAGCTTTCGCGCACGGCGAGCGTGCACGCGAGCTGGGCAAACAAGCCCGCGAGCGCATCAACGCTGACTTCAACGTCAACAGCCCAAGCACGCCCCCACGAGCGAGCCAGAAGCTCATCGCTGCCGCGACACTGCCGCGGGCCATGCCCTCTCCCTCAACGCCCGAGGCGCGGAATCTGCACCGGGAGGAGCAGGCGCTCACTGAGCAAGCGGCCGTGCAGCAAGCGGAGAGCTCGGTGTCCCGCATCCGCCAGTAGGGGAGCACGCGGGATGACGGGGGCGCGCAAGGCCCCGAGGCGTCGGTGCACGCGGGCGGCACGGCGGGGCAGCCCCGCCAACCAAGGATGCACGCCGGTCAAGGAGCAGATTTTTGACACGTGCAGGCAGGCCCAAGACGGCGATGCTCGCAACGTCATCAACGCCCGGCGGGCGGGCAACACGGAGACGCGGGCGGTGGCAGGCTACCACCCGCAGCGAGGTGGGCGCTACGACAGTCGAGAGGATCACTCGCCGACGCCGGAACCCCCGGGAACCCACGTGTTCAGCCGGGAGATCCGCACGGCGAGCCTTCCTCAACGCTTCCGCCATCCCACGTCGATCGAAAAGTACACGGGGGAGACGGACCCCCGTGTATGGCTCAACGACTATCGCCTGGCATGCCAGCTGGGCGGAGCCACCACCGATGAGGTCATCATCCGCAACCTGCCGCTACACCTTGCCGACTCGGCGCGGACGTGGCTCGAGCATCTGCCGGCCAGCCAGATCCACAACAGGGACGATCTAGTCCGCACCTTCGTGGGGAACTTCCAGGGGACGTACATGCGCCCTGGGAACTCCTGGGACCTGCACGCGTGCACCTAGAAGCCAGGCGAGTCGCTCCAGGACTTCATACGACGCTTCTCCAAGCGCTGTACGGAGCTCCCGAGCGTGGCCCAGTCCGAGATCGTGCATGCCTTTCTTGAGGGCAAGACCTGCCAGGACCTCGTGCGTGAGCTCGGGCGCAGCGCTGGTCGACTCCAACGAGCTGTTTGACATCGCCACCAGCTTCGCCTCTGGCGAGGAGGCGGTGGGAGTCATCTTCGACAGGAAGAAGGGCAAGCGCGTGGACGACAAGCCCGCGGAGGGCAGCAAGTCCAACGAGCCCCAGCAGAAGCACAAGCGGGGCAAGAAGCACAAGCGAGGCGCGACGACGATGGGGACGAGGCCCTCGCTGTCGACCCAGTTCGAAGGGGCCCTCAAGCGGCCCCTCGAGGCCCCGGCGTATTCGACGATATGCTGAAGAAGCCCTGTCCGTACCACAAGACGCCAGTCAACCACACCCTCGAGTAGTGTGACCTGCTCAAAAGATACTACAGCCGCGCTGCTGCGAAGGATGGCGAGGCCAAGAAGGATGGGGGTGATGGCGACACCGGTGGCTTCCCCGCGGTGGAAAACGTCTTCCTCATCTTCGGGGGGCCGACCATGGACATTTCCAACAGCCAGCGCAAGCGGGAGCGGCACGAGGTCCTCGCCGCGAAGAAGGCCCCTCCCTCCTTCCTCGACTGGTCGAAGGACGCCATCACATTCAGCTGCGAAGATCACCCGAACCGCATCCCCAACCCGGGCCAGTACCCGCTGGTGGTCGACCCTGTCATCGGGAACGCCCGGTTCTCCAAGGTGCTGATGGACGGAGGCAGTAGCCTCAACATCCTCTACGCGCACACTCTGCGTCTGCTAGGGATCGGGTTGGACTAGCTGCGGCCCACCACGACACCGTTCCATGGCGTCGTGCCGGGCAAGCGCTTCCAGCCCCTCGGGCAAATCGACCTGCCCGTCTGGTTTGGCATGCCAGACAACTTCTGCAAGGAAACCCTCACCTTCGAGGTGGTGGGGTTCAGGGGCGCGTACCACAGCATTCTCGGGCGGCCGTGCTACGCCAAGTTCATTGCGGTCCCGAACTATACCTACCTCAAGATGAAGATGCCGGGACCCAAGGGCGTCATCACCGTGGGCTCGTCGATCGAGCACGCGTTTGACTGCGACGTCGAGTGCGTGGAGCATGCTGAGGCGCTAGCACTGGATGAAGCGCTCGTGGCGAACCTGGAGAAGCTGGTCAACGAGGACCTCGACTCCATGGCTAAGCACGCTGGCAGCTTCAAGGCTGCTGAGCAAACCAAAGAGGTGCCCCTCGACCCTGCTGTCCCCGAGGGCAAGGCGTTGAGGGTCAGTTCCTCCCTCGACCCGAAATAGGAAGTGGTGCTCGTCGACTTTCTCCGTTCCAACGCCGACATCTTTGCGTGGAGCCCCTCGGATATGCCAGGCATCCCGAGGGAGGTCGCTGAGCACTCCCTTGATATCCTACCTCACTCCCGCGCCGTGCAACAACGGCTGCACCACTTTGACGAAGAGCGGCGCCGGGCGATCGGAGTGGAGCTGTGGAAGCTCCTTGAGGCCGGGTTCATCAAGGAGGTGTTCCACCCTACGTGGCTAGCTAACCCTGTATTAGTTAAGAAAAAGAATGGGAAATGGCGGATGTGTGTAGACTACACTAGTTTAAGTAAAGCATGTCCCAAAGTTCCTTTTCCTTTGCCACGAATCGATCAAATCGTTGACTCGACTGCTGGGTGTGAACTCTTATGCTTTCTTGATGCCTATTCCGGGTACCACCAAATGAAAATGGAGGAGTCCGGCCAGCTCGCGACTTCATTCATCACTCCCTTCGGGATGTACTGCTACGTAACGATGTCGTTCGGTCTCCGAAATGCGGGCACTACATACTAGCGATGTATGTAGCACGTTTTCAGGGATCACATCGGGCGAACCGTTGAGGCTTACGTAGATGACATAGTCGCAAAGACCAGGAAAGCGGACGACCTGGTTAACGACCTGCGCGTGGCATTCGATTGCCTGTGGGCCAATGGGGTGAAGCTGAACCCCGAAAAGTGCGTCTTCGGAGTGCCGCGAGGCATGCTGTTGGGATACATCGTCTCCCAACGGGGGATCGAGCCCAATCCCGAGAAGGTCACAACCCTCAAGCGGATGGGCCCGATTCGAGACCTCAAGGGGGTCCAGAAGGTGCTGGGGTGCCTCGCCGCCTTGAGCCGCTTTATTTCGTGACTCGGCGAGAAGGGGCTGCCCCTCTACCGACTCTTGAAGAAGCACGAACGCTTCTCCTAGACCATCGAGGCCCAGGAGGCGCTTGACAAGCTCAAGGCAACGCTCGCCTGTGCGCTGATTTTAACGCCGCCCCAGGACGGTGAGCCTTTGTACCTCTACGTCGCCGCGACCACTCAGGTGGTCAGCGCCATCATCGCAGTGGAACGTACAGAGGAAGGGCATGCCCTACCAGTCCAACGACCCGTTTATTACATCAGCGAGGTGCTGTCCGAGACCAAGGTGCGTTACCCGTAGATTCAGAAGCTGCTCATGCGATGGTCCTCGCGTGGTGCAAGCTTCGTCACTACTTCGAGCCTCATCCGGTTATAGTGGTCTCCTCCTTTTCGTTAGGGGAGATCATCCGAAACCCGGATGCAGCGGACAGGATTGCCAAGTGGTCGGTGGAGTTAATGGGCGAAACGCTCGCCTACGCGCCGTGCAAAGCGATCAAATCCCAGATCTTAGCGGATTTCATCGCCGAATGGACGGACACGCAGCTGCCGCTGCCGCAAATCTAGGCCGAGTGCTGGACCCTCTACTTCGATGGGTCGCTGATGAAAACAGGGGCGGGCGCGGGCCTACTCTTCATCTCACCCCTCGGGGAGCACATGAGGTACGCGGTGCGCCTGCACTTCCTAGCGTCGAACAACATGGCATAGTACGAGGCCCTTCTCTGCGGCCTTCGAATCGCCATCGAGACGGGCATCAAGCACCTCGACGTTAGGGGAGACTCGCAGCTCGTAATCGACCAGGTCATGAAGAACGCGAGTTGTCACGACGACAAGATGGAGGCGTACTGCAACGTCGTGCGGGCCCTCGAAGACAAGTTCTACGGCATAGAGCTCAACCATGTGCCCCGCCGGTACAACGAGGAGGCGGACGAGCTCGCCAAAATCGCATCAGGGCGAATCACTGTTCCCCCGAACGTTTTTGCGCGGGATGTCGCCAGGCCGTCTGTCAACCTCGACCCGAACCCCTCGAGCCAGGAGGAACCCTTGGGGGCCCCCTCGAATCCAACAGGCGCGGAGCATATGGACGAGGACCCCTCGAACGAGGCGTATGTACTCTCCCTACTCGAGGGGTATGGCACCAACGAGGCCGAGGTCATGGATACAGAGCCGGTCCCCAGCGCGAAGGACTGGCGAGACAAATACATCGCGTGGATGGATCGAGGGGAACTCCCCTCGGACCGATCCAAGGCCAGACGCATCGCCAGGATGGCCAAGTCGTTCACCCTCGTCGACAGCGAGCTGTACAAGTGCGTCGCGTCAGGTGTCCTGCAGCGATGCGTGCCTACCCCTCAGGGGCACGAGCTCCTTCGAGACATTCACGCGGGCGTGTGCGGCCACCACGCGGCGCCACACACCCTCGTGGGCAACGCGTTCCGTCAGGGCTTCTACTGGCCCACCGCGATTGCTGATGCCAGTGAGATCGTGCGCACCTGCGAAGGCTGTCAGTTCTACACTCGCAAGACAAACCTCCCTGCGCACACCCTCCAGACAATCCCTGTCACGTGCCCCTTCGTCGTGTGGGGGTTGGACATCATCGGGCCCTTGCGGAAAGCGCCCGGGGGCTACACCCACCTATTGGTTGCTATAGACAAATTCTCAAAGTGGGTCGAGGTGCGCCCGATCATGAATCTCAGGGCAGAGCAGGCCGTGACGTTCTTCACCATCATCATCTACCAATTTGGAGTGCCCAACTCCATCATCACCGACAACGGGTCCCAATTCACAGGCAAAAAGTTCCTAGAATTCTGTGACAAGTTCCACAGCTGCGTCGATTGGGTGGTCGTGGCACATCCATAGACCAACGGTCAAGTGGAGAGCGCCAACGGCATGATCCTACAGGGTCTCAAGCCTAGGATTTTCAACAGACTGAACAAGTCCGGTCATAAATGGCTTCAGGAGCTACCAGTGGTTGTGTGGAGCCTCAGAACCACCCCAAGCAGAGCCACGGGATTCACCCCGTTTTTCCTGGTCTATGGTGTGGAGGTCGTTCTCCCCACGAACTTGGGATATGGGTCGCCTAGAGTCGGGGCCTACGATGAAGGCACCAGCCAGCGAGCCCGTGAGGACTCACTAGACCAACTAGACGAGGCCCGCACCGTGGCCCTGATGCACTCGACAAGGTATCAGCAGGCGCTGAGGCGCTACCAAGCCCGGAAGATACAGCGCCGAGACTTCAACGAAGGGGATCTGGTCCTAAGGCTGTGCCAAGATAATCGAGGCCGCCACAAGCTATCGCCCCCATGGGAGGGACCCTATGTCGTGGTGAAGGTACTCAAGCCCGGCACGTACAAGCTGGCCAACGAGGACGGTGAAGAACTCGCCAACGCTTGGAACATCCAACAGCTACGTCGCTTCTACCTTTAGAAAGGATTTCCAAGTTATTTTTGTAATTTACATACCCAACACCCCAGTTGGCTGTACAAATGTAAACTCTTTCGAATTAATAAAGTCAGAGGGTAACTTGACTTTCCCCAGAAAACCAAGTCACCCTCGGGGGCTACTACAAGGGGCATCCCCCCCAGAAAAATGGTCCCATTTTTTCGCAAAAATTCGCAAGCACGCTAAGTACGACTCGACCTAAGCCTCGGGCGAATTCAGGCTAGGCACAAGCGGCCAAGCGGGAAAAAACGCGCGAGCCGGAGATAGCCTATGCCTCCGAGAGGATACGACCCTTCTCTCTCGCCTCTGGACCAGCGGGCTACTTGTGGAATCGAACCTCCCTAGCTCAAATTCGGCTAGGTGAAGGAAAAGAACAACGGAACAGTGTGACAAGCGAAATAAAAAGCGTTGCTTCAATTTACAAACATTCAAATGTTTCGAGCAAGTGATTGTTCATTACACGACCACACGGCCCGAATGCTAATACTTAAATGATAAGGGCACAAACGCCCAACTGCTTTCAGGCTTGAGGGCCACCTGCCGCAGGAGCATCTGCGAACAAGAAGTCGGTGAAGTCCTCGGTGAGCATATCGGCGGCGGTGGCGGCGAGCGCATCTGCACAGTCCATCGCCACCTCGTCTTCAACGCTGACCGGGATGACGTAGCACGAGGATACGACCTCGAAGTCGACCTGGTAGTGGGACGCCACCACGCCAAGGGCCTTCTTGACGCCCAGATGAAGGGCGTGGCGCATGCGCTAGGAGACGTGCCCGCCGAGGGCACACAGGCGACTTGCCAGCGAACCCCCGGCCTGCGCCTCGCCTTCTTCAACCTCCTGGCAGACCTCGAGGGCGGCAGCCCGCAACTCCTCCAACTCCTGTTGAGAGGAGTTGTAGGCCGTCTGCACAGCCTCGGTCTGGGTGGTCGTACTCCCTAGGGCGGTCTGCAGACCTGAAAACCAACGACAAAGAAACAAAAGTCGGGAGCAGATCCCGAGCAAGCAAAAACGGCGAACGAAAAGGGGCGGAACGCAACTCACCTTCGACCTGCTTCCTCTCTGAGTCGAGGGCCTAGCGCGCTTCCTCGGTCTCTCACCGCAGGTCACGGACCCTGGCCTCTTGCTCCTCGAGGGACTGGCGCAAGTCCTCGTGCGAGATGCTGAGCTGCACCAGCTCCCCGTTAAGCCGCGAGACATCGTCGTCCCGCTGCTTATGGGTTGCCTGCGCCCCCTTGAGCGCGGTGCGCTCTTGCTGGAGCCGACCCTGCGCCTCTTCACGTCCCAGGCGTTCCCGCTCGAGGGCTGCCCAAGCCTCGATGAGGGCAGCCCGCTCCTGCTGGAATTGGTCCTCTACCTGCTGGCGCGCGGCCCGCTCCTGCTGGAGCTGCTCCTCCGCCGATGCGAGAGTCGCGGCCTTCTCGGCCACGCTCGTCCTCAGCTCCTTCGCCTCCTTGGCCTTCTCCTCGGCCTGGCGTTGCGGCGTCGTGGCCGCCGTCGTGACTGCTACCACCTGCTGCGGCTCCACGGCTACGGCTGCGCTGCGCAGGGTGTCGCTCGTCACTGTCGCCACACTCCCGGTCACCCGCGGCGCCCTTGATGAGCGCCACCTCATGGGGATGGACGCGTCCGCCCTAAGCGCCTTTGCGGGCGCAAGAGGGGGGACGGTCGGTGCCACCCTGGGAACGCGAAATCAAAAAGATTAAACTCACGCCCCTCGAAACAGGGTGTCTGGAAGAGCGATGGCCTACCCCAGGGTGGAGAAGCCCCGTTTCCTCTTCCTCGAGGGCTCGACGGGCACTAAGGCCACGGCCGATGCCGCCACCGTCGCGCCTCCAGACGCCTCCGTGACGCGCGCCGGCACCCGCGCGCGCGCGCGGCTCTTCCGTAGACCGCCCGGCGGCGGGCGCTTCCGCGCCCACCCCAGGCGCTTGTTCCTCCGCCGCCTCCGCGGCTCTCGGTGAGGGGGCGCAGGCTCCCACCTCTCAGGAGAGGCCTGCCCCCATCGCTTTCCTCCTCCTCTTCTTCCTCTGACGACGAGTACTCCGACATCACCGGGAGAGAAAGTCCCCGCTGCTCATGCAGCCGGAACTCTTCGTCTCTCTGCTCCCGGCGCTCCCGGCGCCGGATCCCCCGCTCCTTCTGTGCCGCCCGCTCCTGTTTCCGCCGTTGTGCCGTGCACGCGCACGCTCGGGCTCAGGGAGTGGGCGAGTCGGACCGTGCAGCGTTCACGGCCACCCTCTGCTAGGGAGGATGAGACGTCAGAGTCGCGGCGGCTCATGGCGAAAGAATGAAAGAAAAAGGGGAAGAGTCCACTCACCAGTGGACCATCGGGAAGCATAACGAATGACGAGAGGTCGTCGTTGCTATTCTTAACAGCCTTGAGGTCGATGGCGCGCCTCGCCCTCGTGTCCGCGTACTCCGGGGGGAGACGGTCGTGAACCATCCGTGAGTGCGCCAGCGCCACAGGGTCGGCCGTCTCGTCCATCTCGAAGATGCGGAGCCTCCTCTCCATGAGGGGGATGATCCGCCGGTGGTGAAGGTTCGCGAGGACCGAGGCCGCACCCAGCCCGGCGTTTGCCAGGCTCTTCAGTGCGTGCAGGGCTGACTCCAGCCGGTCCTGGCGCGAAGACGAGGACAGGCCGTGCCACCAAGAGTCCGCCTTCTCCCTCAGGACCTTGCCGGAGTAGGGGGAGGCCGGGCTCGTCGTTGCGGAGGTAGAACCACACCCGCTCCCACTCCGTGTTGTTGGAAGTCATCGTGCAGGGAATGTAGAGTTCCCTGCATGACTCCTGCAGCGAAATGGACATCCCGCCAGCGCGCACCGCGCGACACACCCGCGGTTCCGGCGTGGAGAGCGTGTGCTGCTCCGCGCGGAAAATGTGGACCCAGAGATCCCAGTTCGCTGGGATCCCCAGGAATCCTCGCACACCCCGACGAAGGTGGCCACCTGTGAGATCGCGTTCGACGCGAAGTTGTGCAGCTCCACGCCGTAGTGGTAGCACAGCCCGCGCATGAAGCGGCTCGCCGGCTCCGCAAAGCCACGCTCGTGGTGGCGGACGAAGCTGACGACGTAGCCGAACGGCGGGTTGGGCTCCCGGTCCACCGCCAGCAGGACAATCCACGCCGAGGGTTGCCTGTCCACATTCGGCGCAAGCTGGCCGCCGTTCACAAGCTCGCTCAAGGCGAACCGCGTCGCCGTCGAGTGGCTCCACAGCAGCGGCTCCACTATGATGATTGCCTGCGGGGGAGCCATGTCGATCGGCAGGAGGCGCAGCGACGAAGCGAACACTAGGAGAGATGAAAGGGCGTGCGGTGCTCTGGAGCGGAAGCGAGAAAGACGGGAGCCACACTAAGTGTTGAGGTAAAGAACTTACTCTCGGATTTATAGATCCATGGGAGCCACGCTCCCTAAATCGCGCGCTCCGCGCGCATTAACTACAGGTGGCGGCACCCGTCACTGACGAGCGGGGCCCACCACGACCGAAACAGCCAGGCGCAGCGCACGCACGCACGCGATCATTACGGCACGGCAACCGAAGAGCTGCGGCGGGCCGTCACGTCCTCCCGCCCACGTCGCCCACTATGCGCGCGCCCGTGGTGCCTGAAAAGGTGCGCCCGGAGCGCACAACTATAGCCATGACCGTGGGCATTAAATGGCCCGGTCCCTTACCAAGTAAGCACGATCCTCGAGCGGCCCGAGCACGAGGCTCGAAAGACCCAACCCTCGAAGGGTGCGATTACCGACCAGTGGTCTCGAAGCCCACTCAGCGAGAGAGGGCGCCACAGGTGCCCTTGATTCAAGAGGATTACTGATCAGTAACTCGTGGGCCGGTCCGACCGCGAGCCCTTGAGTCTTGCAGATGTAAAAAGTCGGGGCACCTAGCTACCACCCCGCAGCGGCCCTACTGATCAGGTGTTCGAAGCCTGACCCTCGAAGGGTTCGAACAGGCGCCCAGATCAACAGAGTCAGGGACGACGAGGGGGCGCGCATTTGAGCCTATCCTCGAGCCCACCGGCTCGAGGGCGCCCCACATGTCGTATTCAAGCGCCAACGAGGGCAGCTAGTCGTGGGATCCCATTGAGGGAGAGCTTCTGCGCCCTCAGTCCCTAGCGAACGGGACCGAGCCCCACCTAGCAAACCCACGTAAGCGCTTTCATGGATGAGTCTCCGGACCACAAGCCAACCCTTATCGAACGGGGCATGGGCGTCCACTTGAATCACCCGATAACAGCTCAACGAGAAATCCGCAATTCGCGACCCGATCGCTGGGAGTTGCGGAACCCTCACCCTCCGTCCCGCGGAGGGACGATGAGGGAGCGTTCAAAACAAGTCGAAGAGCTCACCCTGATCGCTTCGAACGGGCCCAGGCTCGGGGGCTCGACGCACGGCTACACCTCCTAGGGCGCACCGAACGCAGATGATGCCGGTTATGTGCGCGCGGCACCGCCGAGGCCGGCTGGAATATTGCCGATGTCGGTTGAAACTAACACCCCACACATCGGTAAATCCTGTGTAAAAACCCTTGCAGGAGCACCCACGCTCCTGCAAGGCTTCGAGGGCTAGACCCGCAGGTCCGCTAGCGCAGCCCCACGGAATAGCATCAACAATCAGGGGGGGAGAACGTCCTATCAGCAAGCGTCAGCATCTGCGGGATCCTTACGGATACACCCACAGATGCTCGGAGGCTACTGTCGGGGACAGCCATGAGGGTCCCCTAAACAACCAAGGGAAACCCGCTAAAACTCGTAAATAAATAAACGAAAATGAACCTAAACACGCACACAAAACAAACCCATGGGCCCACGGCCCGTCAAACAATCGGCCTAGCCACCCTCGGGCGGAACTCCGCTCCGCTCGAGGGGTACGGTGCCGCCCCGGTACAAATCCGCCTCGCTCGAGTGAGGTTCTGTCTCGCTCGAGGGTCGGACGACCCCCGAGCGGGACTCCGCCTCGCTCGGGGGCTGGACGCCCCCCTCGCGCAGGGCCCCGTCTCGATCGAGGGCCAAACGCCCCCTCGAGCGAGTTTCCGTCTCGCTCGAGGGCGTCGCGGGCCGCCGCCTCCATACCTGCTCCTCCGATAGGGGCATTTAATGCGCTGACACCTGCAGGCGTCCAAGTCAAAGGCAAATCCACGCCACTACGTGCCAGGGAATCATGCCCCGGCACTGCTCCACCAACTCCTGTGGTGCGGCCATCCCCGCCACTGTGCGACGCTGTGCGACGTGGTCAGCAACTGCCCCGCGGCACTGTACCACCCACTCCCGTACGGCCGGCGCACCGCACCCTCGAAAAAGGACGGCAGAACCCTCGAAGGGATGACGCGCAATTACTCCGCGCCCGCACGAGACGGCGCCGTGACGTCAGGCCAGGGGGAGCGGTCCCCTCCGTCGTCATTAGCCCTGTGCGACCGTCCCCTCCGCCGCAACACCATCCCGGCCACTGCACCACCATACCCGACGCTGTGGAAGCAAGCGGCGACGGGACGCCACCACGCCAGCCCCTGTGCCTTGTACGGCCTCATGTCAACGGCACCCTTGAATCCCTACGCGGACGGCCCTCGAAGGAGCAACCTCTACGCCACCCCTCTCGAAGCCGCTCCTGGAGACGCACATGACACGCCATGATGCCCTGCCTGAAGCGGGATTTGCTAGGACGGCCGTCTACTCCATGGCACTGTACACCATGCCTCTACACGTAGGCGAAATAGTGTGGCACGCTTGTAAACTGCTTCCTCCTTGGCCTATAAAAGGAGGGGCAGTCCCCTAGACATAGGGGGGCGACGGATAGCAATCATCCACACGCTTTCCGCCTTTGCCGCGACATTGGCACTTGCCTCAATCAGTACCTCTGGGACCTGGAGGCCCGACCTCCTCTCCCGCCTCGTTGTAGCCCCCTCTGCAAGCACCACGGTGCAACGCAATATAGTGCCCCGAGCAAACCACTGCTAGACGTACGACCCCCGGCTGGAACCAGGATAAAATCAGTGTCACTAGTTGCTTAGCACCGGCCATCGAGAGATAGATCTCAGCGCTTCTTACTAGTTAGTGTCGGGACTACTTTCCGTACCGACACTATGAATAAATTATTCTTAGATCAATCAAATGGTATGAAATGCTACAGAATCATGAAGATTATTCCACAAGCTTTCCATAGAGTAAAAGATCATCAAAATCGGAATCCGGAGTGCAAAATTATGCCCAAATTAAGATGTGATGAAAATATGGCATAGGATGATCCGACAGTCCCATTTTTGTGAGCACCGGATGAACTCCTGAGAAGAAGAAAACAAGTGTATAAGCACCGGATGATCTGGTGGTACCATTAGATGATTGCGTCGGTTCATCCTATGCTTTTTCGGGAAACATACAGAGAGGTATTCGCGTAGAAATGGCTAGCACCGGATGAACTAACGCTACCATCGGTTCACCCGACGCTCAAAAAATGCTCAAATGCTCAGGATTTTTCAGAATCCTGTAGAGAATTTCATAAGCGTTCCAACGAGTATAAGCTCGTTGAAAACGGAGTTCAGAGCAAAGAGATACGGGCAAAATACGGAATGACATACGGCAACACAGGATGATCTGACGCTACCTAAAATGACACTGTCGGTTCATCCGACAGTATATCTTAAGTAGCCGTTAGAGCAACGGCTATATTGTTGTGTTGGCCTATTTATACCCCTTCTAATCTCCCATTTGAAGGAGCTGGAGTGTGTGGAAGTGCAGAGGAATGCAAGACACTTAGAAGATCATATCCAAACCATCCAAGTGCTAAATTTGCTCATCCATAGACTTGCACATGCTTTGTGTGTGCTTAGTGCTAGGCTTAGCTTAGAGTTGAGTGAGTGCAAGGTGTACCTACCTTGTGAGGTGATTCTCGAGTGGATCAAGTTGTACAGGGTGCGCCGGAAGCCTTGGGGCCTAAGTGGCTCACTGGCAATCGTTTTCGACCCTCCGGCTTGGTGTGGAGTGACGAGAACACTTTGTGCGGGAGACGTGGAGACTCCCTTCCTAAGTGGAGAAGCTTCTTAGTGGAGGCGGCATCAAGGTGACCAAGGGAGCTTGGCGAGTGCCTAAGTGGCGAGCCTTTGTGGCGAGTCAAGTGGTGCACTTGGGAGAGACTTGGTGACCGGGAAGCAATACTCTTGTGTGAGTGCTTCAACAACGTGGACTAGGGGTGGCTTAGTGCCTACCGATACCACGGGATAAATCACGTGTCAAGAGTTTGCTTCCTCTCATCCCTCTTTACGTTTCCGCATTACTTTTTTGCAATCCTTGCTTGCCTTTACTTTCCTAGAGTAGTATCATGCTAGGATTGGCTATAGGTTGCAAAAATTGTTTTGGATGAGAGTTTCACACTAGAACAACCATAGTTGCACATCTAGATAGTATGTTCTAGTTTTACTTTATTCAAAAGTAGTGAAACCATAAGTTAAGATTTTTAGAAGTCTAATTCACCCGCTCTAGGCTACGAGCATCTAAGGAAATAATTCCTTAGAGACCGCACCGCCTCGGTCAAGCTGGACATGTACGGTGTCGGCTACACCCTTCCGCCCGCGGGAGGCTTCCCGGCGCTTGAAAGCCTCTACCTCGAGAACGGCCACATCGATCTCAGCGACCTTCTCCCATGCTGACCCCTTTTGGAATTCCAACTCCGTCACGGTCAGTTCACTAACGCTCGAGGAGTTTGCTGTGTATGCCAATTTGTAGATTCGGCATCTTGAAGTTGTGGCCTAGAAGCCTGGCGCGATATCCACTAGAATTGCATAGTGTCATTCTCGGCGCCGGAGGTGGAGGATCTGACATGGAAGCGGCGCCGGAGGTGGAGGATCTGACATGGAAGTGGGAGAGTCAGGCTGTAAGTGACAGGTTTGGGGTCCTATGGCGCTTGTGGAGCCTGACCTTTAGCACTTGTTTGCAACCCCTTGGGCATACTCAGCTACCCAACAACAGCGAAAGCCAGTATTTGCAGTTGAAGCACCATCGTGTTGGCACGCTGTCACTGAACTTAGAAACCAATGTGCGTCCACTACTCTTACTCTCCTGCTCATTTCCCATGCCGCACTGGACTAAACTAGTATGTTCTGCAGGTTTACACAGGAGATGCGGCCAAGACCTTTGAGCAAAAGATATACCGATTTCAAGTTACCAACTTTTCTATTTTGGAGCTGGATCTCACGCAACGAGGGCATGCTTATGGCGCAATCGTCCTTCATCTACTCGGCCTTTGTACATCCATACAAGGGCTTAAGGTGACTCTAGATGATTATTTGGTGAGTATTTTCTATTAAATACTTGAGATTGTGCCCTCAGTACAAAGCATCAATGACACATTGTTGTACTTCAAATTTCTTTAGATGGAAATGCATGCTATGCAGATTGCCGTTGTGGCCAGCAGCCTGACAACTGGAGAAGTCAAAGTATTTCCTTGACTGATCTTAAAGAAGTAGAAATCAGGCGCTGCAGAGGAAAAGATCACGAAGTTGATTTGTTGAAGGTACTCTTGAGATGTGCAACCATGCTGGAAAGAGTGACGCTCAGATTTTCCAGAAAGTTCCCACCAAGTGACCATGGATGCAAGGAAGTCGATGGCATTTTGAAGGCTTATCCTTCCGTGAAGTGTAATATTTATCAGGTGTCTATATATATATACATATATATATATATATTTCAACCCATATCAGGTGGAAACCAACCTCTTCATGTAAACTATGAAAACTTCAATCTGAGTCACACGATGTTGATCCAACAGGGCGCTAAGAGGAGGTGGGAGGAGTGATTTGCAAAATCATCTTTGCAAATCACTCCTCCCACCTCTCATGAATTTTACAAATCACCCCTTCCACCTCCCATGAGCTCTCCCTTGGATCAAGATCGTGTGACTCAAATTGAAGTTTTCATAGTTTGCATTTAGAGGTCGGTTTCCAGTAGATATGTTCCATATATATATACATATATATATAGACACACATACACACACTGTTTTGCTATTGTGCACCTGGGTGCATTCTGTATAGAGAATGCACCCACCGTTGTTGCAATTAGTTTTTGTCCAGTTGCAACTGGGCTCATTCTGGTTGCAACTTGTTCACGTCGGGTTGCAACTAGGAGTCCAGTTGCAATGGGTTCATGTCCAGTTGCAACGGAGTCAGATTCGTTATAATTAGTTCCGTCGAGTTGCAATAGTGTAGTGTCACCGTTGCAATTGGCTAGTCTCTTGGTTGCAATTGGTTCGTGCGTAATTGCAACTGGTTCACGCCTAGTTGCAGCTCAATTGGTTCTAGTTGCAATTGGTTCGCATCGAGTTGCAATTGGTCCGTCAAGTTGCAATTGGTCCGTCAAATTGCAATTTGTTCGCGTCGAGTTGCAATTGGTCCGTCAAGTTGCAATTGGTTTAGCTGCGAAGTTGCAACTGCAGGGTTTGTGCATTTGCTATACAAAATACACTTGGGTGCATTTTAGTATCACCCTATATATAGACACACACTAGAAATGATGTATCCCGTCTGCATACCGCTAAGGCACCAATCTCAAATGGTATTGCAGATACAGAAAATGTAAGTTTACCCTCTTGTAGTGCATTGAAGCTAGTAACTTGGCTCAAAATCTTAAGTGCTAATAAAGTAATCAGGATCAAAGCCATATGAAATCATATGCATGTGTTCTGTTTGATATCTGACACCAAGCAAAGCTGAAGCGTACACTCAGAGAAATAAGAGCTGGAAACCACTTCGGGCTGGGTAAAGAACTAAAGATGCATGTAACACAATTGTAGCTTATAATCTCTCGAGTTGAGAAGTCCAGGCGTTGGCATTCAGCATTGTAGTGAGTGATTGCAAACTGATATTCATTCGACGGTCTTCTGTTAAATTCATATGATAATCTCCACGCCACCCCATCGAGTTGCCCTGCTTCGACCGCACCACCGCCGTGGAGCTGCGCGCGCCTAGCGGCCGCTTGAAGCTGCCAGTGGCTGGAGATTTTCCTGTGCTCGAGATCCTCTCCCTAGACTGCGGCCACATTGACCTCGGTGAATTGCTCTGCCGCTGCTCCCGCTTGCGTAAGCTTGTGATCTCCGGTCGAGGGGACGACTCGATATATATCTGTCCACTCGCAGTCGTTCGAGGAGCTAGATGTCCATGTTCATGGCTTCATGCTACTTGGGCATATCAACATCGTTGCTCCTGCTCTCAAGAAGCTAAGGTTTAATGCTGCTGCAGGCATCGACCACATGATGTTTCTTACGGGTATATAATACCATCCTGTACCACCGGTTGAAAAGGCCTCCTATGTAATTGTTGACGGATAAAAGACGTATCCAACTACGATCCGCAAGCGTACGGACCTACACCTTTTTCATCACGGGATTCCCAAGGTTCTTGTCAATCTGCGGAGCAAGGAGATTACAAGTGTTTGATCTATCTCTACTCACTAACTACTCAAACCCTAAGTATGATTAGACTAGAAAACAACTAAACTACGCTAGAGAGAATGATTAAGCAATCAAGATAGGAGACACTCGCCCATGGGTCTACGATACTCGAACATGCAATCGCTTTAAACAAGAAAACCAATCTAATCTATCGGGGGTTGTGACCACGGTTTCGCCCTTTCCCTCCCCCCGCACTGTCACTACGCGGAGGTATTCGTGACTAGACCTATGATGGACACGACGTATTGAATTGATCCAAGGGAGCATTGAGATCCATACTTCATTTACGGCACAGTAGCTAACCTTAAGCATCTAAGCACATTCAACACAAGATAATAGATAGATAATCCAATAAAGTACGATTACATCTTCAAGACCGATTACAACCCATGGACGAACAAGGAGATTACCCCATCAAGGTGCTAGACATGGCACCGTTGATCATGGTCACCCTTTCGACGGTGTCTTCCTTCTTCTCCACTTGTGGGTGCTTCCTTCGAGATGGTTGAGCCCCCTCCGGAGATCTCCCTTCTCTCTCTAGCTTGTGGATGGCCTCCTGGTACGAATGGCTCTGCCCCCTGCGAATGACGGTGCCTCCAGGACTTTAGGGTTGAAAATCCTTCGGGTGCAAGGAAGGGGGGCCGAACCGACCCCCGGAGTGGGTCAGGCCGGCCGGCCTGGGCCAATCGGCCCAGGCCCACTTCGGACTAGTTCGGTCACCCCTTCGCTCCCGTGGGTCCTCATGCATTTATGCACTTTGGCCCCTCCACTTGCACTATTTTTACGATGTCATCCTCGCGTCCAAGATGGAGGTTCTCTTTGCATGAAGTCCGGTTTTTTACGCTTCAATCACCGGGGGTGTTCCTACGTAGCACTTCGGTCCTTGCCACCATTGGAAGTGATTTCATCAAGCTCATGAACACAAACAAGACTCCATAAATGCTCCTTTGAACTTGTTGCGAATCCGTCCTTTATGTCCATGTTTTCCTACATAAACACAACACTTCCAAATGAATGCACAAAGATGAACTTGTTATATGATTAGTGTGCCTAGTGGCGGGTTAGTTCCATAAACAAATCCAAATCAAAGTGTAATGAACATGTTTGGTGTACCAAAATACACCGTCAACATCTCCCCCACGCTTAGCTCTTGCTCTTGCTCGAGCAAGTACTCGTAAAAGAACTTCGTCCAATGCGTTGTAATCGTGTTCCGCTAAATCCTTCTTCACAAGTTAGTCAATCTTTTATCTTTAATACATAAACATAAAGTAATGATCATCATACATAAACATGGGCGTTTAGAATCTTTACCATGTGAAGATTTACCCCACAACTCAAACTCTTCACTCGAAGCTTTCAGTCTCAGCCATGCTTACTTCTTTGCTTCCATAGGAGGGTTTTTTATGATTTTCAAAATAAAATTCCTGCAACAAGTGTTAGACAAAAACCTTTCTCCAAGCTCTCTCATGTCACTCATATAAAGTGGCTATCCTAGACAAGTTTTATAAAACTCTCACCTCCCATAAGTCTCTCATATAACATGTAAAGTGAAGCTATAGGTATGGCTAGCACAATCAACACAAATATTGTCAAACTAAGAACTTCCTCTAAAGGTTGTTTACCTTTCTAAGCCAATGATCATGAGAATTAATCCATATGTGGGGATATCAAGGATGAGAAGATATAGAATGGTGGACATGTGCAAGGGCAAAAAATATGACTACGAGGCACTGATGACGTCCTCGTTGTCGGATTGCATATGGTTGGAAAAAGAGTGAAAGTTTCGTCTCTCAACAACGTGACATCCTTCCTTGCACTTTTATTTTTCTTTCACTTGATTCATCACTCTCATATCTTTCTTGCCACTCCTCTTCTCTCTTTTTATTCTTTTTTTCAATCTCTCTTTCATTCTCTCATACAAATATATTTATTTTTATTTTTCTATTTTTCTTTCTTTTATTTCCATACACATACTTTTCTCTTTATTTTTCCCTCTCTTGACATCTTTTTCTCTCTTCTCAAAGCTCTCAACTCCTCTCTTTCTTGCATGTACACAATCTGAATTTTAAACAAAAACCATGCTAGAGACGAGATGAAACTTTGAAAGTAGTTTGTGTTCAAGGAATGCAATGTACAAAAGGGATGTATAGGTTCGGGTATGGAATTCGGCAATTTACGGGACTTCCGATGTGAAAGTCACGTTACCGAATGCATGATGAGGCTAGCAACAAAAGATAAACACAAGGACATGATCATTGCTTGAAATTAAAACTTCCAAGAGAGAAGGGTCCTAGCCCGACTCATTGCGCTAATCGCACTTATGGTGGAGCAAAAAATAAATTTGGCTTTGTATAGGATTTTTTTCTTACTCTCATCTTGGAAAAATAGGTTTTGCTAACCTTGATCACAAGGGTTTTTAGATAATTTTCGGAATTGAATTCCTCCAACTTTTAGCATCGAACATAGCACAACCAAAATAAAAAACTCAAGATCGAAGCACGGTATGGGTACTTTTAGTAGTAGAAATTCCACTAAGCACCACGGTAAACGTCTTTCAAACCACACACTTATGTTTATATATCAAAAAACTAAAGATGAATGAACGAGTAAATCAAGATAAGCATCACACAAGACACAAAATTTAAAGGACTCTTTTTATTTGATTTTCTTTGACGCAAACACTAAATTAAGACACTTGCAAAAATTTAAAAGAACACTCAAAAACTAAAGACTCTTAAACTCTAAAACTCTCTCGAAAACTAAACTGAACCAATCTAAACTTGAAGCTCAAAAGCTAAAGGCTAGCTAGCTAGCTCTCCCCCACGCTAAAATCATATGACGTCCTCGTCGTATTTTACAAAAAACCTAAGGGGGAAAACTAAACCTAGTGGTACTTCCCGCAACTATTGTACCACTTGCCCTTCATGTTCCCAACCATGCCAAAAAGTTTGCGCACGTTGCAATTCAGGAACTTGTAGTCGTCTTCGACCACGCGTTCCAAATCCTCCATACACTGCCTCATCGCCTCCATGAACGATCGGATGGCGACTAGAGAGGGGGGGAGTGAATAGGAGCCGGTAAAAATTCTTCTCAAAGAACCCGGCCTATACCCTAGACAAATCCCGGTCACACACGAGCGATGGATCGAATCACACACCAATCGCCAAGACAACAAGGTTATGGATCAACCTCAAGTCTTAGGAACGATTCCTTGAAGCACACACGGAAGCACGAAAGAAAGGAGGGAGGAATCGAACCAAAGAGCAAAGCAGCCAGGCTCTGGCGGACCGTCCAGCCAGGAGGGGCGGACTGTCCGCACGGGCCACACGGATTGTCCGCCAAGGTACCGCGGACTGTCCGCATGGGTACGGCGGACTGTCCGGCCTGGGCTGCGGACTGTCCGAAAAAGCCAACAGAATCTCCAGTAGCGAACCCCGAAAAACGGACCGTCCGCGGGGAGCACGTGGACCGTCCGCCAGGCACCCGCGGACTGTTCGCGCCTCTGCTGCGGACCGTCCGAAACCTCGTCCAACCAAAACTCAAAACCAAAACGGATCGAAAGCGAAGCCGAGAAAGAACACGAAGAACACGCGACGAACTCAAAGACCCGCGGACCGTCCCGCCGCCCCCACGCGGATCGTCCGCGCCTCACGGACAAAGGCAAGAACAAAGACGACCCCCGAAGGTCAACTCCCCCAACTCATCACCGGATCTCCCAAACGGTAGAAGCTGTTGAGACAAGAGTTTGGGGACATGATATGCGTCAACCAAGGATGCTATACCCCAAAAATTTTGCCTCCTAACTCTCTAAAACACCGGGAATCGCGGATCCTTTGAACACCACCAAAAACTAGAGCTCCGACCAAAAATCCTTGAATCGATGTGGTTTCCCGGCGTTTGAGGAAACAAGATCAATCACAAAGATGCACAAGACATACATCCATGTTTCCCTCAAAGAAATCCGGGGAGAAACCCACTCAAATCCGCGGAACCACACCAAGAACAAAGGCACCAAAAACAAGCACGAAAAAGACCACGAAATTCACAACGTCGAATCTTCTAAACAAACCAGGAAAGATTCACAAGGTCTAGCATGCCGCCCTAGCATCCATCCCTCTCAAAAAATCTCTCATGAAGCTCTCATGCTAGCCTAGAGAAAATGGAGAAGAAAATGTCTAAGGAAAATGAGAAAATGGAAGGGGGGAAATGAAACCCTAAGTCGCGGAGAGAGAGAGCCATCCACACACACTCATGGCTTATATATCGGGTCCCGCCGGTGTGGTAAATGACTCGACTACCCCTAACTCAACTACTGGCGATACAACCCACGCAGGGGCATTTATGTAATGTTTGTGGGTCTTGCCATCAGACGGCCATGCCTTCGCCGCACCCCGCGTCCTCCCGACGCAAACCATGCGATCCCGCCGCGTGTCCTCCGATTCGAAGCTTCCCGACACGCCCGGATCCCGTCTCCGTCGTGTTGGGCCTTCGGACTTGGTTTTGAGGCCCAAACCAAGAAACCGTCCTCCGATGGTTTTGTGGGCAAACCACCAAACCCCACGTGCTCGGCCCGGCCTCCCGCCAAGCCTCTTGACTCGACCGCCACCGTGCACCGGCTCGATCGTCCACGACTTCGTCTTGCTCATCTCGCCACCATGTGGCCCGCACCTGGGCCCCGTCGTCCACCGGGTCCCTCGAACCGAGCCTACTTGTCTCTCCATCTCCCGAGGCCCCTCAAGGCCGAAGACTTTTCGCGCCCGTTCTTCACCCGCAACAACACGAACTAGGCCGCGCAGCTCGCACCTACACACTGAGCCAAGAGTCGGTCCAACACCCGTTGTCAATCACTCATCACTGAGGAGAGGTCATCCATCGACCACCGGACGCTCCTGGTCCTCAATCTCCCCCTTGATGAGTGCATTGACAACACACAACGCGAAATGAAATTCAGAGAAAGAAAGAAAGAAAGAAGAAAGAAAAACAAAGAAGCTCAACTCATGACCAAAACCAAAGAAAGGCAAAGAAAGGTCACAAGCCGAGCAAAGCACAAACTCCACACTGAAAACAGCAAGAAAGCTCCCCTTGAACAAATGCAAGCTCCCCCTGAACATGTGGATGCAAACTTCCAAATTTTAGATGCAGTTTTCTGAATTTTTCATTAAGCTCACCTCTTCACCTCTTCTCCCCCTTGTTGACAATGTATGAATCAAGGTGAAAATGCAGGAATGTAAAACAAAGCATATAAACATCTACATGAGCTTATCAAATAGGCCAAATCTAGTGTCAAAGGCTAGGAGTGAGACAAAGAGAACATATATGGATCATAACCTAGTCAAAGCACTACCACAAGTAATATATGAAAATATAGGCATGTGACAAAGCAAATTTTCAGATTTGAGCAATTTTATCAAAAGATGGCTCACTTCAAATGTAAAGGCCTATCCATGTCATAGTCTAGCCAAAAACATGCATATCATCCAGAGATCATACAAGGATATCAAACTCTTAACAAGAGCTCATTGCAAACACCCATAAAGCAAAGCATGTCATGTTAAAGCTCATGAGCCATGTGTCCACTTCGGGGAGACTTCTCCACTGGTGAACATCATGCAACATGTTTTGCACCCATGTGTGAAAGATAAGACATTTTAAGCATAAACATGATGGATGGAGCATTTTTCAAGCATACACACTTCTTTTCAAGATTAATTCATTTCATGGTACATGAAGTGCCTTTGCGGCAAAAAGAAGCTTATGCTCCTCCATGAATGCAACATAGGCTAAACATTCACAATGATATTGGTCTTTGGCCCAAATGCAAGGAAGAGATATCCAAGCACAATCTAAGCATGAAAGGCACATTTAGACCAAAACGTGACATGGATACACTACTACACATGAGGGAGCACATTTCATCAAATTTAGTCAAGATTAGCATTTGATTCAAAAAAGGCTATCTCACAACACATATATCTCAAATATTCCAAGAGCACAGCCTCACATAGCCATTTCTCCACACACATGACCAATATCTCACAAGTAGCTAAAGAAACTCAAATAAGGCATATGGAAGAAGCTCATCATCCTAAAATGCAATATGATACAAATGCAACATGATATATAACAAGATGGCTATCCTACCATGGTTTATACATCAAACAAAGCATGTATATACATCAAAGGAAAAACATGGTATGATACATATGGTACAAAAGTAAATCCCCCAAGAATCAACTAGAAAGGGCAACAAACCCCAAGTTCCCCCCGCAAGCGCACAAATGTAGCTTGGTCGAGAGGCTTTGTAAAGATGTCTGCAAGCTGATCTTGGGTAGAGACATGACTCAACACAATGGTCCCTTTCTCCACATTGTCTCTTAAGAAATGATACCTCACTTCTATGTGTTTGGTTCTGGAATGAAGCACTGGGTTTTTTGCTATGCTTATGGCACTGGTGCTATCACAAAGAAGTGGGATCTGGGTGCACTCCTCACCAAAGTCTCTCAAGGTGTATGAAATCCACAACAGCTGGGAACAACAACTCGCGGCTGCAACATACTCTGCCTCGGTGGTAGACTGAGCTACACTAGACTGCTTGCGGGAAGACCACGAAACCAACGAGGACCCAAGAAACTGACAAGAACCAGAAGTAGACTTCCTCTCAACTCGGCAACCAGCGAAATCCGCATCAGAAAAACCATGAAGTGAAAGAGTCGAGGAGGAAGAATACCAAAGGCCAAGACCAGGGGCAGACTGTAGGTACCTGAAGATCCTCTTGACGGCCTGTCGATGTGATCTCCTCGGCGACGCCTGAAAACGAGCGCACAGACACACACTGAACTGTATGTCTGGCCTCATCGCTGTCAGGTAGAGGAGGGAGCTGATCATGCTCCGGTACTCTCGCTGGTCCACTGGTTCTTCGTCCTCGTCCGCATCCAAAGTAGCCGTACTCCCCATGGGTGTCAACATAGGCTTCACATCTTGCATCTGGAACTTCCTCAGCATGTCTTTCGTGTACTTGGTCTAATGTAAAAATGTTCCGTTCTTCACTTGCTTGATATGCAACCCGAGAAAGTACTGCAACTCACCCATCATGCTCATCTCGAATTCCCTGCTCATCTCATCTGCAAACTTGGAAACAAGGTTATGTGATGAGCCACCAAAGACAATATCATCCACGTATATCTGCACAATCAACAAGTCATTCCCATGCTTGAGAAGAAACAAGGTCCTATCCACGGTACCCATCAAGAACCCTCTGCTCAACAGAAAACCTCTCAATCTCCCATACCAAGCCCGAGGCGCCTGTTTCAATCCATACAGAGCCCTTTTCAACATGTACACCCTGTGTGGATACTTCTCACTCTCGAACCCCGGTGGCTGCTTGTCACACCCGATTTTCCGTAGAAAACCGAATGCATCTCATATGTGTGGCAGGATCACAATTTCACACATATGATAGACTCATGAGTGTAATATCACAAGACATTGCTCAAAAGGTGCAGAAAAGGTTTATTAACTTTTATTACACTCACGAGGGTAGACACGGAGGTCTTTACACGAACAACGATAACTATGAAGACGCGACTCCATCTTCATCTTCCACAAGCTTCGATCGGTTGATCGCATCCTCGAACTCCTCGTAGTCGGTGAAGTACTCCACTCCGGATTCTTCTCTCGAACAACGTAAGCAAGGATGAGTACACTTATGGTTGGTACTCGGCAAGGCCACAGGAATAACCGGAAAGCAATATTAATCCATCTTTAAGGTCAATTAATCATGTGAGGGTCCAGGCCGCTCTTGACCGTGAGCACAAACTCGATCGATCGGCCTTTACACTCGCAGAGGTTGCACACTTTTCCCACGGTTCGCGTAAAAGTTCCGAAGAACTTTGAACCCAACCACGCATGTGCCGATCGGTGCACAATACCACACTTCCGAGGTGTGATTGCATAGGGACGCTACGAAGCCTTTACAAAGATATGCAAAAGCATCAACAACCCATGACGATTCTGCTCGGGGCGGACCATAACCCTCCCTAGTGGTCGCATCTTAGCAAAGGCCGCTACCCCAAAAGAACCGGGCTATACCCCCGCAACCCGTAGCCCCCTGTGTTCCTTTCGGATAGGGTCGCCAATACAATCACACACCTAATTAATTGGCTAAGCCAGAGCCATATGGACTGTGGTTGCACTGTTTTCCTGGGTGGTTCTCCATGTTCCGATTAATTTATAGTATTCTTGATTAAAGCATAGGTAGAAGGGTGGTTAGGGTCACTTGCCTTTCTCCAATGATAAGCTACTTTCCTTTACTGCAAAGCTCTGCACTTGTTCTTCCTCGAACGGCACGTTGGCTACGATCATGCAAGAAAACATACAATAAATAAAACAATACATCAAACATTACCAAAAGACTAAAACAAGCTTTTAGAAATGATGGGCTCTGAGAGACGGTCGCGTGGACACCAAGAACGCGTAAAACGGAGCTAGGATGAAAAAGATATGGCTGAAACAAGATTCAGGGACTAAATTGTGAATATCTGGAAGTTTAGGGGGTTTTCTGCAAGATTTCAGGGACCTAAACATAATTATGTGTAAAACTAGGAGGGTTTAGATGCAAAAGGGTGAGCCCTGGACTGCGGGTCAGATAAGTTTGAAAACGCAGGGTTCAAACCGAAAAAACCAGGGGCTACTTCATAAGGTGGAAGGGCATATTTGTAATTCTGAAAACTGCAGGGTTCTTTTTGCAAGTACGACTAGGCGGCCGGTTGAGGGGCTGCGGTGGCGCCACGTGGCGTGCTGCGATTGGCTGCGCTGACGCAAGCATGACGCAACGCTGACGCCAGCTCGTGGACCGAGCCTGTGGACTTGGTCCACCGGTCCACCGTGGACCGGATCAAAGGGGTACGCCCCCTTTTGATCTGGACCGTACGCGCCGATCGGACGGCCCCGGTCGCGTGCAGGCGACGGGCGGCGGCGGACGGACGGCGCGCGCGGCGGCGCCGGCGGACGCGCGCGGCGGCGGCTCGCCGGCGATGGCCGAAAAGAAGCTCCGGTGCGCCATTTTAGATGGCGAGGGCATGGAGAGGAAGAGGAGAAGGAGAGGAAACTCACTGGTGGCTTGAAGAGGAGGGAGGGGCGCTGTAGGAGGAGATCGGGCGGCGCGGTGGAGCTCCAGCGGTGAGCTCCTGCAGCGGCGGAGCTCCGGTCCCTGCGCGCGCGAGTAGGGGCGGGGAGGTGGTGCGGGTGGAGCAGGGGGTGTTGCTGCCTCTTTATAGGGCGGAGGGGAACGGGGAAGGGCGCGGAGGCGGTGGAGTGGGAGCTCGTCGGTGCGCCATTAATGGCGGCGGCGGGCGGCTCGGTGGAGGGCGGTTACGGGGAGAGGAAAGGCCGGGAGGCGGTGGGTGAGTGGCGGCGGAGCCTTAATGGCTAAGAGGAGGAGGTGGAGGGGCGCGGGGAGCCGGGGAGGCGGCGGGCGGCGCGGGAGGCCGGCGCGGCGGGGAGAAGGGAGGCGGCGGGAGGTTGGGGACGCACCGACGGTGGGTCCCACCGTCGGCCGAGAGGGAGAGAGAGAGAGGAGAGGAGGCGGGCGCGCTAGCGGGCTGCTGTGGGCCGAAAGCGGCGGGCCGGCGGTGGAAAAGAAAAAAAGAGAGAGGGGAGGAAAGGATGGGCTGGGCCAGTGTTGCGGGTTTGGGTTTGTTGTTTTTTTTCTTTTTCTTTTTTACCTTTTTTTTCAAATCCATTTTTAAACCAATTTCAAACCTTTTTAAATTCAAATCTTTTTCATGTTTTCAAATTCAAATTTTAACACAAATTTCTCCAACTATTTTAAAGGCTTTTCACAAACCATTTTTAATAACTTTTCAAACATTTTTTTTAAATTCAAACCTTCAACTTTTTTTTAATTCAAACTTTTACACAAATTTTCACAATCTTTTCACAATTATTTTAAGGACTTTTTCACAAATATTTTTAAGACTTTTAAAATCACACCACAACCAAAACTCATGCATTTCAACATGATGTACAAACACTTGTTTGATTCTAATTATTAAATGATGTTTAATTTAATTAAATGCAAATTTATTTATTCAAATTTATTAAATCCTTAGGAAATAAAACTAAACCAGGTTGCTAACAATATTTTATTGTGATGGAATTTTCGGGTGTTACAAATCCTACCCCCTTAAAGAGAATCTCGTCCCGAGATTCGGAGGGATTGGGGAACAAGAGGAGATACAAGATGATCTTGAAAGATGATGGGTTACTACCATGGAGCTTATTCACTTCTCATTCTTCTTCGGGCCTGTAGCGGCAAACTCAATCCTATCTCCTTGCGGGGTAGTTAAGAGCACCGATTTCTTGGCACACAAAATGATTCCATCATGCTTGCTTAACCAATCCATACCAAGGATCACATCTATCCCACTTGATGTTAGGATCACTAAGTCAGCCTGAAAATCTATCTCTCCGATTTTAAGATTGAATTGTGGGCATACATAGGTGGATTTCATTTCACCATTTGGAGAACTAATTAGCAAATGCGTCTTCATGAAACTTCTGGGTACATCATGCTTTGTCACGAATCGTTCAGTAATAAATGAATGCGATGCCCCGGAATAAAATAAAACTGTTGCAGGTACAGAGTTGATAAGGAACGTACCAAGCACAACATCCTTGGCCTCTTGGGCTTCTTCAGCTGTCACATGGTTCACCCTACCATGCATATTGTTCTATTGACCTCTGTTATCTCTCTGGGGTGTCGGCATATTGCGCTGAGGCGCAGTGTCCTAATTCTCCGCAGTTGAAGCATCCACTGGGGTGAACTGGAGTAGAGTTCCTTACTGGGGCACCTGT
Organism: Cenchrus americanus; assembly: GCA_947561735.1. Classification (NCBI taxonomy): domain Eukaryota; kingdom Viridiplantae; phylum Streptophyta; class Magnoliopsida; order Poales; family Poaceae; genus Cenchrus; species Cenchrus americanus. The sequence continues at coordinate 20,030,214 of OX387241.1, read as the reverse complement.
CACACCTGTTTTTCCAAAGAAAACCAAGTGCAAGCCTATATGCATGCCAGGATCAAGTTTCATGCATATAACTGACATAAGTGAATAACAGAAACAATATCACGAAAGAAAAAGGAAGATTATCAGAGTTTACGCTTAATCCTGGAAACGGAGGCACCAAACTTCACAAGCAATCGACTGGGGGTTGCGTACGCCTAGATCCAGCAGCATCTTCACAAGACTTGAGAGTAGCTTCCTCCTTCTGAGCAACATTGTTTATAGCAAGGGTGAGCACTTGTCGTACTCAGCAAGTGTGGGGAAAGAATGAATGCAAAGGCTTTATAGTGGACTGGCTCAAAGCATTTAGCATTTTAGTTGGTCAAGTTTTATTAGCACCTGATTACTAATAAAGTATAAGTTTATACCAACCCACATTAAGCATAAGATAAGAGATACACCATGAGCACATGGCAAGGATAACCATAACACATATCACAATTTAAGTCCATCTTCAAGTTCAGTTATCATGTGAGGGTCCAGGCCGCTCTTGACCGTGAGCACGGCTAATCGATTAGTTTAACACTCGTAGAGGTTGTACACTTTCACCACAAGTAGCGTAAAAGCTCCAAAGAACTTTGAACCTAACCATGCGATGCCGGCCAAGCACCATACCACACTACCGAGGTGTGGTTGCATAGGGACGCAACAAGGCCTTTACAAAGGTTCTCCAACAAGTTGTGACCCACAAGGTCCGGATCAGTTAGCAAGGTATAAAGTCCCCTAGCAGGTCGATACCCCACCATAAAAAGAATAACTCACCCAACCCCCTGCTAGAGCGAGTCTATACCCCACAGTACCGCCGATCCCTTGTCCTTATCAGGTAAGATCACCACAAGCTAAAGTTCCTAATTATTCAGCCAAGACCATTGCCCATTAGTTATTGTGGTTGTACTGTTTTCCTGGGTGGTTCTCCATGTTCTGATTTATGCACAATGATCTTGTATTAAAATTATCATAAAGGAACATAGAGCATAAAATGACAACCATGTTGATTATTACCAACCCAGTTGAGCAAACTAAGCTACATCTACCATCAAGATTAATTAAAACCGGGTTTAAGATAATGGTCAAAAGAGGCTAGTCATCCTTAACAGGAACCCATCAAAATTAATGCAAAGCACATGCAATAGTGATTAATAAAGTTATTAGGACAAAAGATCAAGGACACACTTGCCTTTAACCAAAGTGGTGATGTTGCTCAGAATCTTCACCTTCACATTCTTCCAAGCTCTCGAACCACAAACAACGTTCACTCTAAGCGCATCAATCATCGGGCACAAGCATACACAAAGCAGACAGACAAACAAACAAACTAAGAACAATACACCACTCGAAAGAAAAGCTTTAAAAGAACACACTAAAGGATAGGCTCGATTAGATGGATCACTGTAAGGAATCGGATGCCCGTTAGCCTAAGAGGGGGAGGGGGTGAATTAGGCAACTAAAAACCTTAACCTATGGCTTCACTAATTTTGCACAAAGGTAAACTAGAACATACTATCTATATGTGCAACAACGGTTGTTCTAGTGTGAAACTCCCATCCCAAAAGAAAGTTTGCAACCTATAGCCAATCCTAGCATGATACTACTCTAGGAATGTAGAGACAAGCAAAGATTGCAATAGAGTAAATGCGGAAACGTAAAGGGGATGAGAGGAAGCAAACTCTTGACACGCGATTTATCCCGTGGTATCGGTAGGCACTAAGCCACCCCTAGTCCACGTTGTTGAAGCACTCACACAAGAGTATTGCTTCCGGCCACCAAGTCTCTCCCAAGAGCACCAACTTGACTTGCCACAAAGGCTAGCCACTTAGGCACTTGTCAAGCTCCCTTGGTCACCTTGATGCCGCCTCCACTAAGGAGCTTCTCCACCAAGGAAGGGGGTCTCCACGTCCCCCGCACAAAGTGTCCTCGCCGCTCCACACCAAGCCGGAGGGTCGATGACGATTGCCGGTGAGCCACTTAGGCCCCAAGGCTTCCGGCAAACCTTGTACAACTGGATTCACTCAAGAATCACCTCACAAGGCTGGCACAACCTTGCACTCACTCAGCTCTAAGCTAAGCCTAGCACTAAGCACATACACAAAGTATGCACTAGTCTAAGGATGAGCAATTAAGCACTTGGATGGATTGGATATGATCTTCAATGTGTCTTGAACTCCTCTGCACTTCCACACAATCCAGCAGCTTCAAATGAGTGAGTGGAGGGGGTATAAATAGCCCAAGGCATCAAACTAGCCGTTGGCTAACGTCCACTGAAAAAGGTACCGTCGGATGATCCGACGCTATGCTTTTCCGGGGCGTCGGTTCATCCGTGCCCCTCCCACGTCACGTAGCCGTTGAGGTTCTCTCGACACAAGCGGCTCCGACGCTATGCTCCGACGCCTCGTCGGATCATCCGTGCCGAAGGCCTCGCATCCGTGTCGGTGCATCGTTAGCTTCCAACAGGCCGTCGGATAGACCGATGCTTCAACTTGACCAAGGCGTCGGATCATCCGGTGCTGAAGGCCTCGCATCCAGGTCGGTACTGTTAGCTTCCAACAGGCCGTCGGATAGACCGATGCTTCACCTTGACCAAGGCGTCAGATCATCCGGTGCTGAAGGCTTCGTCTTGGCGCGTCTCTGTATGAATTCAAACTGAGCGTCGGATAGACCGACGGGGTCCCCACTCAGACCGTCGGATCATCCGGTGCTACTGTCTTCCTTGCTCTTCCTCTGCAACTCGTCCGACGCATGTAGAAAATGGACCATCGGTTCATCCGACGGTACCTAGGGTTTCACCCTGTGTACCAACTCGTCCGACGATTGCACCGACGCTTGTAAATGAGGGACCGTCGGTTCATCCGACGGTGTCTTCTCTTTTCCTTTTCTTGCTCGGTTTTGACCCTTTGTTTTGGCATTTTTGCATGGGGTTTTCTTGCATCCTTGGGACCTAGAAATGTCTACAAAGACATGCTCAAACAATATGGTTAGTCCCAATGATCATGCTGTCATGAATCACCAAAATCAAACTCCGAACAAATGGCATATGAGGCCATGTTCGCTACAATCACTAAACAACGCAAAGTGTGCTTGGAAGGGAAAGGCTTGGTTAACTTTGAAGAGATGATCGCGGAAGATTGAGCAAGGACTGAAAAGATCACACTAAGATAGAACTCGATTCAATTGGTTACGCAAATGCAAGAAACGCTGAAACAGAACTAAGCTCGGAACTATCGTGAGATTATTATCAAACAATAAGAGACTACGCTTGGCATATTTTAATTAGGAAATCATGTGAAAGAATATTTCAGAGAAATACTCTATGTTACCATTAAACAAGTTACATTTAATTAAAGAAATCGCAATAAACCTAATCATATTTTATTTATAGCATTCGAGTAGAAATTATGTCAAATTAACAATTACTTTAAAAAGATAAAGCAAGTGTAAGATATCTAGACGATTAACTTTATGTCACGTGTTCAACTAAACATATTTAATATTGAAAATGCATTTATGATGTCATTAGGCATATTAACTTTATTATGAAAACCTATGTTTAACTCTAACATCTTTTATTTATAAAAACTAGTTATGAATAGGGATTAACCAATTACATCATGATTAAAGAAAACCGGATTATAACCTAATCACTTTTTATTTATAAAAGCATTGGAATAAGAATTAGTCAAGATTAACAGGAATCTTTAGTATTATAATAAATAACATGTGATACACATGCTAACGTATAAGTTAAGGTGAAGCAAACGAGAGCGGTAGCAACGAACTATCATGTGCATAAGAAACCTTAGGCTAGGTCTAGGAAAACTAGTCTACGAAGAGAACTCGGATGAACAAAGAACAACTGGATGACAGAGACATTGATTCTAAGAAAGATAGTTGCACAACGTTGGATCAAAGAACTGAAAGAGTATAGTTGTCTTACATAAAAGACAATTATGATAGGATAGCATGTGCTAGGATTGGAAAGATCTGGAGCTGGAAAGAAGGCTAGCTCTACAACAGAGACACACTGAGACAGAGCTTGAGCTAACACTAGAAAGATTCAGAGCTTCAGATAGACTTGATCAAAAGAGATACTGAGGTAAAGAACGTCTAACGATTGATTTGCACATGTGAGAGAACAAACTATAAGCTTAGGTTTATTTTTAAAAAAATGTGCAAAGGATATTTCATAAAGAAAATACCCTAAGTTGGATTTAATGCAAATTAAATTTTATTTGCAAAGCCGGGGTAAAGAACTAGTCAAGTTTTATTTATAAAGATTCATATATTGATTAAACCGATTAAACATTTAATTTAGAAAAACTAAACTATATGAACAATCTAAACGGAACTTTGTAATTCAATTGGATCATATTATTATTAAAAAACATTATGGTATTGGCATTAATCATATTAACATTTATGATAAAAGCCGATGTAAAAGCCTAATCCAATTTTAATTAGAAAAGATTAATTAACTATTAAACAAATTGACATTTGGTTTATGAAAAACCGAGATAAAGATCTAATTAACTTTTATGTGCAAAAACATGTGATAGAAACATTAATCAAATTAAATTTTCTTATAAAAACGATATATAGATCTATATTACTTTTATTTATAAAAGACATGTGTAAATAGACATTAATCAAAATTAATATTAATTTTATTTTCAGAAAACAAAACATGGTGAAAACACTCCGCTAACGTGTGCTTTACATCACTATGAACCTAACGCAACTTGAACGGATGAAATCGGAGTTAAAACGAAGGAGATATAGATAAAACAAGATTGGAAGGACCTTTACGCGATTAACTATAGATCTCAAGGGCTAGCTAAGAAGATCTGCAAGACACATGCAAAAGTGCTCGCAAAATTGATAAGGCTTGGGGTTAGATCTGAAAAAGGTTCTACGAGGGATCTGTTTGATAGGTGGAATATCTCTGGGGTGTTTCATATAGTTTTGCTAAGACACATGAAATAGATCTACTCATTACCGGAAAAGGTAGGGGCCTCACTGCAAAACCGCCGGCCTTCTTCTTCCTCTGGTTAGAGGCGCGAACGAGGGCGGTGGCGGCCGTCCCCACGCACGGGGCGGCGCTCCGGCAGCCTTCCGGCCGACGGGGAGCGGTGGGGAAGATTCGGCTCGGCGTCCCGGAGGTCGTGGCGGCGTTGGTTAGCTCCGCCGTGCTCCTATGCGCCGAATCGAGGCGGGTCCGACCGCGAGCTCGGCTCGATGCAGGGCGGCGGTCTAGCGCTTCGCACGGCGCGCGAGGAGGAGGCGGCGCGCGGGGCGCGGCTCGGGGGCGGGGGGCGGCGCGCGGGGGCTCGAGCGTCCCTTTTATGGGGGCGCGGGGCGGCCGGCGCGCGCGCCGCCCCGGCGGCGGCGAGCTTGATACCGGCGGCGGCTGGGGCTACGGGCGCGGGCGGCGCGGCTAGGGTTCGGGTTGGGGCCTAGAGGTGGCGGCGGCGGCTTAAATAGGGCCGGGCGCACCTCTTGGCGTGCGGGCCACGCCTAGGGAGGTGTGTCCAAGGCGGAGACGGCGGCGGCGCGGTGGAGTCCATGTTGGTCACGACGGAGGTAGGGGATGACAGTGCGGGTCCCGCTGTCAGTGACCGTGGAGGGGGGAGGCGAAGCGGGCCTTGCTGGGCCAAATGTGGAGTTGGGCTGCGGAAATCGAGGGGGGGGTCGCGGTGGCCTAGCGGAAAAGACCAGGGGGCACGGGCAGACTTAAGCGGATGGGCTTGGCCCAACTAGAAAGAAAGTTTATTTATTTTCCGAATTTTATTTTCAATGCGAAAACAATTCCAGGAAAACCTAAAAATTGTTTAAAGGCACTAAAAATACTCCGAAAATCACAGAAATTCCATAAAAATTTCCAGAGATACATTTGAGCATGAACAATCCAAATAAAGTATTTGGTGCTCATGAAAAAGATTTTGGAGCCTTCTAATAAATAGAAATAGCTCAAGAAAAATGAGAATAAATTCCAGAAAAATCCAGAAAATTCTCGGGAGTGTTTGGACAGCTCCTAAACGCATTTTTGAAACCTTTAGCACTCAAGAACCACTAGATGCATCGGCATGAATGCAACACTCACAATTTTTATTTGATTCAGAAAATCAAACAAGGATTTTTTTCCTATACTATATTTCCTGTAAAGAAAATAAATGTTGGAAATTTTTTTTTAAAATTGTGAGAAAATCGTTATTTAATTATTCTCTCTATTCACATCCTGAAATTGGAAATTTCAGGGTGTGACAACTCTACCTCCCTTAAAAGGAATCTCGTCCCGAGATTCAAGAAAGGTTAGCAAGAAACAAAGACTCATGGGGGTATTATCGAAGGCTTATCAACTTTCTTCCTATCGACCTTCCTTGCACAAGCACACCGAACATGCTCTTCTATTCTCCATAGCTCATAGGAATATATAGTCTGGTCCCACTTATAACTTATCCATTCTTCTATCACTGTGATTTCTCCATTCTTCGCGTTGCTCCATCATTGTCCTTGGTAGATCAACTTGTGCATCAGGATTCTTTTTGATAGGAGTGACATATATAGGTTGAACAATCTTAGGCTGGGGTTTGTCAGAACCAGGTTTAGTACCATTATCTGCCCCTAGATGTGATAACTTCTTCTCTCGTCTTGTTCTATGGTTTTGTTTGTCAGATCGCTTGCGTCTACCAGGTTTGTATTCCTTGCAAGTGATTATCCAATCATCAAGGTTTAGGGTTTGAGTATGACCTTCAGCTTGAGAACCTTCTTCTTGAATTAGGTTTTAGGTGGACAACATCCTCTGCTTATTGATATCTATAGGGTTATGTTGGCGAGCTTCTACTGTCATAAGACTAGCTTCCTTCTGAGGACATGAAAGATCATGGTACTCACCACACGGACACATGTCTGGAGCCTTGTTAACCTCATGTTGTTTCTCCATTGTTATCTTCAGGGCTTCATGCTTCTTCTTCTTCTTCCTTAGATTATTCCATAATTCAGCAACTTGCCTCTTTACTGGCCCAATGGGAACTCTGTCTTTGGCCATCTCATTATGAAAGTAGGTTGTGCTAGGCTACATCCTTCCTTGTAAGACTTAAGTCTGCATAGCTGATAGCTTCTCTTTATCAAATGGTGGAGGGTCATGTTTTGATGGTTATCATTGGTGACCGTATTGTGATCTTTAGTAAGTAGAGCTTGCTCTGTAATGGACTGATGAATCTTAACCATGGTTTGGGCCATTGCTTGCAAAACCTGAGTTTGTGTAGCGATATGCTCCAACATCTTGCGCTCCAATGATGAGGTTGCAAGAGAAATGTTGATGCTTCCTTCATTGCCTTTATCTTCATGATTTGTGTTGGAACTCTTCATCTGACTGGTATTTGTGATAGGATCAGAAGAAATAGGCTGGAGAGTAGAGAGAAAGAATGGGAAGAGCAAGGAGGTGGGAGATACAAAAGAAGAACCCAACTAAGCAACTGATGTTATTGCATATGTAAGATCCACAATACACCAACACTCACTTCAAAGAATCAATCAATCAAGGTCATAAAACCAAGCATCATCACGCAAACACTGAATTCCACCAATCAAGGCATAGCTCAGGGAACGATACTACACGTTGTTAATAAAGTCAGAGGGTATCCTCCTAATAGATGAGATGTAGCTCCCAGCAAGGATATCCATAAATAATGGATTTTTTCCCAGCTCAAGGAGGCCGAAATTATGAGTTCATCCCAACTGGAATCACCTCAATCGGAGGTTTAGAACTCGAGATATGAATTAAACAAGATGGCTATGTCAGCAGTGTTGACAGATTCGAGAACCTCCAAAGTTTCGGGCATAAGTCTCTGTATATACAACCAAAATTTATGAATTTTGGACAGAGTGAAACTTATGAAATTCCTGAACTACTCCAATTGGATTTAACTCAATCGGAGGTCCATAGCCCGAGATATAAAATAATGAAGGTAACTAGGTCAGCAGGGTTTACAGATTCTGATAGCTCCAATGTTTCGAGCATAGCTCCTGGAATATGTACTGGTTAGGTCTGAATTTTTGATAGATATTCACTTATGAAATTTAGGAACTAACCCAACTGATTTCATGTCAATCGGAGTTCTGTAGCTCGAGAAAGAATCAAAACAGCGCTGATGTGTCGGAGATCTGCGCGAAAAAGATAGAATATCAAGGGTAACAATTCGCCTTTTGACTGATTGGTAAAATTGCTTGAGAGAAGTGGAAAAGAGAGTCAAGATCAAGACCAAGGGGAGAGTAAATAATTAGGCAAGGGTAGGGATCATGATCATTTGCGAACAATGATGTGCAAATGAAAATGTGACAGTCAAAGATGAGCTATCAAGGAGGATCGATGAAAGATATGGTTTAAGGAGCAAGAATATTCATCACAGAGCTCAAGGGAGAGGTAGTGATGAATTTTAGATCAAAGGAAACCTTAAGAAACGACCATTACTATCTAGGCTCATGTCCTACAGTCGATACAGCTCTGATACCACTCTGTCACACCTGTTTTTCCAAAGAAAACCAAGTGCAAGCCTATAGCATGCCAGGATCAAGTTTCATGCATATAGCTGACATAAGTGAATAACAGAAACAATATCACGAAAGAAAAAGGAAGATTATCAGAGTTTACGCTTAATCCTGGAAATGGAGGCACCAAACTTCACAAGCAATCGACTGGGGGTTGCGTACGCCTAGATCCAGCAACATCTTCACAAGACTTGAGAGTAGCTTCCTCCTTCTGAGCAACATTGTTTATAGCAAGGGTGAGCACTTGTCGTACTCAGCAAGTGTGGGGAAAGAATGAATGCAAAGGCTTTATAGTGGACTGGCTCAAAGCATTTAGCATTTTAGTTGGTCAAGTTTTATTAGCACCTGATTACTAATAAAGTATAAGTTTATACCAACCCACATTAAGCATAAGATAAGAGATACACCATGAGCACATGGCAAACATAACCATAACACATATCACAATTTAAGTCCATCTTCAAGTTCAGTTATCATGTGAGGGTCCAGGCCGGTCTTGACCGTGAGCACGGCTAATCGATTAGTTTAACACTCTGTAGAGGTTGTACACTTTCACCACAAGTAGCGTAAAAGCTCCAAAGAACTTTGAACCTAACCATGCGATGCCGGCCAAGCACCATACCACACTACCGAGGTGTGGTTGCATAGGGACGCAACAAGGCCTTTACAAAGGTTCTCCAACAAGTTGTGACCCACAAGGTCCGGATCAGTTAGCAAGGTATAAAGTCCCCTAGCAGGTCGATACCCCACCATAAAAAGAATAACTCACCCAACCCCCTGCTAGAGCGAGTCTATACCCCACAGTACCGCCGATCCCTTGTCCTTATCAGGTAAGATCACCACAAGCTAAAGTTCCTAATTATTCAGCCAAGACCATTGCCCATTAGTTATTGTGGTTGTACCGTTTTCCGGGTGGTTCTCCATGTTCGATTAATGCACAATGATCTTGTATTAAAATTATCATAAAGGAACATAGAGCATAAAATGACAACCATGTTGATTATTACCAACCCAGATTGAGCAAACTAAGCTACATCTACCATCAAGATTAATTAAAACCGGGTTTAAGATAATGGTCAAAAGAGGCTAGTCATCCTTAACAGGAACCCATCAAAATTAATGCAAAGCACATGCAATAGTGATTAATAAAGTTATTAGGACAAAAGATCAAGGACACACTTGCCTTTAACCAAAGTGGTGATGTTGCTCAGAATCTTCACCTTCACATTCTTCCAAGCTCTCGAACCACAAACAACGTTCACTCTAAGCGCATCAATCATCGGGCACAAGCATACACAAAGCAGACAGACAAACAAACAAACTAAGAACAATACACCACTCGAAAGAAAAGCTTTAAAAGAACGCACTAAAGGATAGGCTCGATTAGATGGATCACTAAACAACGCAAAGTGTGCTTGGAAGGGAAAGGCTTGGTTAACTTTGAAGAGATGATCGCGGAAGATTGAGCAAGGACTGAAAAGATCACACTAAGATAGAACTCGATTCAATTGGTTATGCAAACGCAAGAAACGCTGAAACAGAACTAAGCTCGGAACTATCGTGAGATTATTATCAAACAATAAGAGACTACGCTTGGCATATTTTAATTAGGAAATCATGTGAAAGAATATTTCAGAGAAATACTCTATGTTACCATTAAACAAGTTACATTTAATTAAAGAAATCGCGATAAACCTAATCATATTTTATTTATAACATTCGAGTAGAAATTATGTCAAATTAACAATTACTTTAAAAAGATAAAGCAAGTGTACGATATCTAGACGATTAACTTTATGTCACGTGTTCAACTAAACATATTTAATATTGAAAATGCATTTATGATGTCATTAGGCATATTAACTTTATTATGAAAACCGATGTTTAACTCTAACATCTTTTATTTATAAAAACTAGTTATGAATAGGGATTAACCAATTACATCATGATTAAAGAAAACCGGATTATAACCTAATCACTTTTTATTTATAAAAGCATTGGAATAAGAATTAGTCAAGATTAACAGGAATCTTTAGTATTATAATAAATAACAGGTGATACACATGCTAACGTATAAGTTAAGGTGAAGCAAACGAGAGCGGTAGCAACGAACTATCATGTGCATAAGAAACCTTAGGCTAGGTCTAGGAAAACTAGTCTACGAAGAGAACTCGGATGAACAAAGAACAACTGGATGACAGAGACATTGATTCTAAGAAAGATAGTTGCACAACGTTGGATCAAAGAACTCGAAACAAAGATAGTTGTCTTACATAAAAGACAATTATGATAGGATAGCATGTGCTAGGATTGGAAAGATCGGAGCCGGAAAGAAGGCTAGCTCTACAACGAGACACACCGAGACAGAGCTTGAGCTAACACTAGAAAGATTCAGAGCTTCAGATAGACTTGATCAAAAGAGATACTGAGTTAAAGAACGTCTAACGATTGATTTGCACATGTGAGAGAACAAACTATAAGCTTAGGTTTATTTTTAAAAAAATGTGCAAAGGATATTTCATAAAGAAAATACCCTAAGTTGGATTTAATGCAAATTAAATTTTATTTGCAAAGCCGGGGTAAAGAACTAGTCAAGTTTTATTTATAAAGATTCATATATTGATTAAACCGATTAAACATTTAATTTAGAAAAACTAAACTATATGAACAATCTAAACAGAACTTTGTAATTCAATTGGATCATATTATTATTAAAAAACATTATGGTATTGGCATTAATCATATTAACATTTATGATAAAAGCCGATGTAAAAGCCTAATCCAATTTTAATTAGAAAAGATTAATTAACTATTAAACAAATTGACATTTGGTTTATGCAAAACCGAGATAAAGATCTAATTAACTTTTATGTGCAAAAACATGTGATAGAAACATTAATCAAATTAAATTTTCTTATAAAAACGATATATAGATCTATATTACTTTTATTTATAAAAGACATGTGTAAATAGACATTAATCAAAATTAATATTAATTTTATTTTCAGAAAACAAAACATGGTGAAAACACTCAGCTAACGTGTGCTTTACATCACTATGAACCTAACGCAACTTGAACGGATGAAATCGGAGTTAAAACGAAGGAGATATAGATAAAACAAGATTGGAAGGACCTTTACGCGATTAACTATAGATCTCAAGGGCTAGCTAAGAAGATCTGCAAGACACATGCAAAAGTGCTCGCAAAATTGATAAGGCTCGGGGTTAGATCTGAAAAAGGTTCTGGGAGGGATCTGTTTGATAGGTGGAATATCTCTGGGGTGTTTCATATAGTTTTGCTAAGACACATGAAATAGATCTACTCATTACCGGAAAAGGTAGGGGCCTCACTGCAAAACCGCCGGCCTTCTTCTTCCTCTGGTTAGAGGCGCGAACAGGGGCGGTGGCGGCCTGTCCCCACGCACGGGGCGGCGCTCCGGCAGTCTTCCGGCGACGGGGAGCGGCGGGGAAGATTCAGCTCGGCGTCTTGGAGGTCGTGGCGGCGTTGGTTAGCTCCGCCGTGCTCCCATGCGCCGAATCGAGGCGGGTCGACCGCGAGCTCGGCTCGATGCGGGCGGCGGTCCGGGGCGCTTCGCACGGCGCGCGGGGAGGCGGCGGCGCGCGCGGGCGGCTCGGGCGGGGGCGGCGCGCGGGGGCTCGAGGGTCCCTTTTATGGGGCGCGGGGCAGCCGGGGCGCGCCGCCCCGGGCGGCGGCGAGCTTGATACCGGCGGCGGCGGCTCGGGCTACAGGCGCAGGCGGCGCGGCTAGGGTTCGGGTTGGGGCCTAGAGGTGGCGGCAGCGGCTTAAATAGGGCCGGGCGCACCTCTTGGCGTGCGGGCCACGCCTAGGGAGGCGTGTCCAAGGCGGAGACGGTGGCGGCGCGGTGGAGTCCATGTTGGTCACGACGGAGGTAGGGGATGACAGTGCGGGGCCCGCTGTCAGTGACCGTGGAGGGGGAGGCGAAGCGGGCCTTGCTGGGCCAAATGTGGAGTTGGGCTGCGGAAATCGAGGGGGGGTCGCGGTGGCCTGGCGGAAAAGACCAGGGGCACGTGCAGACTAAGCGGATGGGCTTGGCCAACTAGAAAGAAAGTTTATTTATTTTCCGAATTTTATTTTCAGTGCGAAAACAATTCCAGGAAAACCTAAAAATTGTTTAAAGGCACTAAAAATACTCCGAAAATCACAGATATTCCATAAAAATTTCCAGAGATATATTTGAGCATGAACAATCCAAATAAAGTATTTGGTGCTCATGAAAAAGATTTTGGAGCCTTCTAATAAATAGAAATAGCTCAAGAAAAATGAGAATAAATTCCAGAAAAATCCAGAAAATTCTCGGGAGGGTTTGGACAGCTCCTAAACGCATTTTTGAAACCTTTAGCACTCAAGAACCACTAGATGCATAGGCATGAATGCAACACTCACAATTTTTATTTGGTTCAGAAAATCAAACAAGGATTTTTTTCCTATACTATATTTCCTGTAAAGAAAATAAATGTTGGAAAAAAATTTTTAAAATTGTGAGAAAATCGTTATTTAATTATTCTCTCTATTCACATCCTGAAATTGGAAATTTCAGGGTGTGACAGCACCTGAGCGGTTCTGATGAGGATTTGGAGCCTGTGGTGTCATTGGGTTGGATTCTTCGGGTTCCTCAAATGAACGATAGAACGGTTGATTCTGTCCATGGCCTCTGCCTTGTGTGCTGGAACGAAACTGAGAGTCTTGCGATGAGTTGTAACGAGGGCGGGTGTTACTGCTAGACTGACCCTGAGATTGAAACTTGCGCTTCTGTTCACGGAGTTCCTTGCGTTTATTCTCCAAGCCTATAGCCTTATTGAGCAACATCTGAAAGTTAAGAAATGTGTGGCTCGCAACGTATAGTTAAGTGGCCCTATCAAACCATCGAGAAAACGTTCTTGTCTCTTAGCATCCGTGTTGACTTCATCCGGTGCATAGCGGGACAAATGAGTAAACCGATCCGTATACTCACTAACCGTCATGTTGCCTTGCTTTAGAGCTAAAAATTCCTTCTTCTTCAGCCTTCTTCACACCAGCTGGGATGTGATGTGTACGAAAACTCTCCCGGAACTCCCGCCGGGTAATGGTGTCGGCAGCAGCATGTGCGACGGTGTAAGCATCCCACCAATCAGACGCTGCACCTTCCAGACGTCCTGAGGCATACAAAACCTTCTCACGATCATTACATTGGGTGATATTCAGCATCTTGTTGATGGTCTTGAGCCAATCATCGGCATCGAGGGGATCCACAGAATGAGAGTATGTGGGCGGGTTGTGGCTCATGAACTCTCTATGCTTGTTCACTGGTGGTGGAGGTGGTAGAGGTCCTTGTGGTGGCGGTTGGTTCTGCTGTGCCCGTAGATTCCGGGGATGGCGGTGAGGTTCGAATTAATTGCATCCGTTCCGTAAAGAACCGCCGCATCGTGGGATCCATTGCTAATTCTTGTGGTGGAGGAGGGAACTTGATTCACCGATTGACGATGTGAGCACGAACGGAATAACCTGTCCAGCTCCTGACCTGGTGTTTACCATTTGTTAGGGAAAAGGTATTTTCGATAAGATATTGAATTGATAAAGATGAAGAGAAAGGGGCTAAGATTCAAAGTTTAACTTTAATTATTTTATTGATGCATTTGTGGCCATCACTCCACAAAAACATTCCAATCAAGTCAAAGATCCAAATCATGCATGTTTACAACCAACAAGCATTAACATCGCACGTCCTCACAAGAACGGCTCTATCGAAACGAAACTGATAGAAGGGTAGGCAACTTATGAAACTATCCTATAAAACACGGGTGGTAGTTCAAGGTGGAAGATCAAGAATCAGATTCAGTGCAGAAGAAAACAAAAGAAATGATTTTGATAAAGAATAAAGAATAAAATATTTTTTATGCGTAAATAAGATATTTTGAATGCTGGAAAGGCTTTCTAGATAAAGAGTCCTTAATATCGACCATTTCTATCTGAGGCTGCGTCCTACAGTCAGCAATGCTCTGATACCACTCTGTCACACCCGATTTTCCGTAGAAAACCGAATGCATCTCATATGTGTGCCAGGATCACAATTTCACACATATGATAGACTCATGAGTGTAATATCACAAGACATTGCTCAAAACGTACAGAAAAGGTTTATTAACTTTTATTACACTCACGAGGGTAGACACGGAGGTCTTTACACGAACAACGATAACTATGAAGACGCGACTCCATCTTCATCTTCCACAGGCTTCTGACTGGTTAATCGCATCCTCAGAACTCCTCGTAGTCGGTGAAGTACTCCACTCCGGGATTCTTCTCTGAACAGCGTAAGCAAGGATGAGTACACTTATGGTTGGTACTCAGCAAGGCCACAGGAATAACCGGAAAACAATATTAATCCATCTTTAAGTTCAATTAATCATGCGAGGGTTCAGGCCGCTCTTGACCGTGAGCACGGCCGATCGATCGCCTTTACACTCGCAGAGGTTGCACACTTTTCCCACGGTTCGCGTAAAAGTTACGAAGAACTTTGAACCCAACCACGCATGTGCCGATCGGTGCACAATACCACAGTTCCGAGGTGTGATTGCATAGGGACGCTACGAAGCCTTTACAAAGATATGCAAAAGCATCAACAACCCATGACAGTTACAGCTCAGGGCGGACCATAACCCTCCTTAGTGGTCAGCACCTTAGCAAAGGCTGCTACCCCAAAAGAACCAGGCTATACCCCTGCAACCCGGAGCCCCCTGTGTTCCTTTCGGATAGGGTCGCCAATACAATCACACACCTAATTATTTGGCTAAGCCAGAGCCATATGGACTGTGGTTGCACTGTTTTCCTGGGTGGTTCTCCATGTTCCGATTAATTTATAGTATTCTTGATTAAAGCATAGGTAGAAGGGTGGTTAGGGTCACTTGCCTTTCTCCAATGATAAGCTACTTTCCTTTACTGCAAAGCTCTGCACTTGTTCTTCCTCGAACGGCGCGTTGGCTACGATCATGCAAGAAAACATACAATAAATAAAACAATACATCAAACATTACCAAAAGACTAAAACAAGCTTTTAGAAATGATGGGCTCTGAGAGACGGTCGCGTGGACACCAAGAACGCGTAAAACGGAGCTACGATGAAAAAGATATGGCAGAAACAAGATTCAGGGACTAAATTGTGAATATCTGGAAGTTTAGGAGGTTTTCTGCAAGATTTCAGGGACCTAAACATAATTATGTGTGAAACTAGGAGGGTTTAGATGCAAAAGGGTGAGCCCTGGACTGCGGGTCAGATAAGTTTGAAAACCCAGGGTTCAAACCGAAAAAACCAGGGGCTACTTCATAAGGTGGAAGGGCATATTTGTAATTCTGAACACTGCAGGGTTCTTTTTGCAAATACGACTGGGCGGCCGGCTGAGGGGCTGCGGTGGCGCCACGTGGCGTGCTGCGATTGGCTGCGCTGACGCGAGCATGACGCAACGCTGACGCCAGCTCGTGGACCGGCGCCTGTGGACTTGGTCCACCGGTCCACCGTGGACTGGATCAAAGGGGTACGCCCCCTTTTGATCTGGACCGTCCGCGCCGATCGGACGGCCCCGGTCACGTGCAGGCGACGGGCGGTGGCGGACAAACGGCGCGCGGCGGCGGCTCGCCGGCGATGGCCGAAAAGAAGCTCCGGTGCGCCATTTTAGACGGCGAGGGCATGGAGAGGAAGAGGAGAAGGAGAGGAAACTCACTGGTGGCTTGAAGAGGAGGGAGGGGCGCCGTAGGAGGAGATCGGGCGGCGCGGTGGAGCTCCGGCGGCGGCGGAGCTCCGGTCCCCGCACGCGCGAGTAGGGGCGGGGAGGTGGTGCGGGTGGAGCGGGGGGGGTGTTGCTGCCCCTTTATAGGGCGGAGGGGAAGGGGGAAGGGCGCGGAGGCGGTGGCGTGGGAGCTCGCCGGTGCGCCATTAATGGCGGCGGCGGGCGGCTCGGTGGAGGGCGGTTACGGGGGAGGGGAAAGGCCGGGAGGCGGTGGGTGAGTGGCGGCGGAGCCTTAATGGCTAAGAGGAGGAGGTGGAGGGGCGCGGGGAGCCGGGGGAGGCGGCAGGGGCGGCGCGGGAGGCCGGTGCGGCCGGGAGAAGGGAGGCGGCGGGAGGTTGGGGACGCACCTGACAGGTGGGTCCCACCTGTCAGCGAGAGGGAGAGAGAGAGGAGAGGAGGCGGGCGCGCTAGCGGGCTGCTGTGGGCCGAAAGCGGCGGGCCGGCGGTGGAAAAGAAAAAAAGAGAGAAGGGAGGAAAGGATGGGCTGGGCCAGTGTTGCGGGTTTGGGTTTGTTGTTTTTTTTTCTTTTTCTTTTTTTTACTTTTCTTTTTCAAATCCATTTTTAAACCAATTTCAAACCTTTTTAAATTCAAATCTTTTTCGTGTTTTCAAATTCAAATTTTAACACAAATTTCTTCAACTATTTTAAAGGATTTTCACAAACCATTTTTAATAACTTTTCAAACATTTTTTTAAATTCAAACCTTCAACTTTTTTTAAAATTCAAACTTTTACACAAATTTTCACAATTATTTTAAGGACTTTTTCACAAATATTTTTAAGGCTTTTAAAATCACACCACAACCAAAACTCATGCATTTCAACGTGATGCACACACACTTGTTTGATTCTAATTATTAAATGATGTTTAATTTAATTAAATACAAATTTATTTATTCAAATTTATTAAATCCTTAGGAAATAAAACTAAACCAGGTTGCTAGCAATATTTTATTGTGATGGAATTTTCGGGTGTTACACTGCTTCACATACACCTCCTCCTCTATGACCCCATTCAGAAAAGCACTCTTCACATCCATTTGAAACAACTGGAACCCTTTAGCCATGGCAAAGGCTAGCAGGATCCGAATTGCCTCAAGACGGGCCACAAGAGCAAAGGTCTCCTCATAGTCGATCCCCTCCTTCTGACTATATCCCTGAGCAACAAGTCTGGACTTGTTCCTCACAACCATCCCATTCTCACCCTTTTTGTTCTTCCAAACCCATTTGGTTCCTATAGGATTGCAATTTGGAGGTGGTTCAACTAACTCCCACACCTGGTTCCTCTCAAAATTTTCCAACTCCTCATGCATAGAATTGACCCAGTTTGCATCAGATAAAGCGTGTCCAATGTCCTTGGGCTCAAAAGAGGCAACAAATGCAGCATGAGCGAAATGAGAGGAATTTCTGGACCTTGACCGCGTGGTACGTTCGTCGATGTCCCCAATGATCTTCGATAGGGGATGCACTTCTTGAATCCGCCGGGGAGCCTCATGCCTCGAAACTACCTCCCCTCAATTTCAGCTTCTCTTGCCTGGTCCTCTTGTCGCACCGTCGTTGTCCATGAAGTAGACGGTCCACCCTCCGTAGTGGTCGTAGGGGAAGTAGTGGGTACACACTCAGCTTCAGGCGCATGGTTCTCTCCATCATCATCTCCAGCTTCATCCTTCTCCTCTTCAAAGAGGTCCTCAGCCATCTCCTCATCACCTGCACATTCAAAGCCAAGATAGGTACATGGCATTGTCTCGTCGAAGGTTACCTCGCAAGTCTCCATGATTTTGTTAGTCTCAAGGTTAAGCACTCTATAGGCTCTAGAATGGTTAGCATATCCAAAGAAAATCCCATCACTAGACCTAGCGTCAAACTTGTCGAGTTTTCCCTTCTTAAGAATAAAGCACTTGCAGCCAAAGACTCGAAAATGACTCACCTTGGGTGCCCGACCATGCATAAGCTCATAACAGGTCTTCCTCTTGAAAGCTCGCAATAAAATCCTGTTGGAGACATGACAAGCCGTATTGACCGCCTCAGCCCAATTCCTCCTAGGAGTCCTGTGCTCATCGAGCATCGTCCTAGCCATCTCACAAAGAGTTCGATTTTTCCTTTCCACGACTCCATTTTGAGGGGGCACATAAGGGGTCGAATACTGATGTTCAAGACCTAGATCATGACAAAAGGCATCAAAACGAGAGTTCTTGAACTCTGAGCCATTATCACTGCAGATAGCTCGAATGGCATTCCCATGCCTCTCGTTCTTCAACCTCACGATCAGATCTCGAACAAAACCAAATGTCTCACTTTTGTCCTCCAAGAAAAACACCCAGGCATAGCGAGAGTAATCGTCCACCACAACAAGGACATACCACTTCCCACCCACCGAGCGAACTCGAGCTGGCCCAACAAGGTCCATATGCAACAGCTCTGTCGGACACTCGGTCATGACATCGGTCAGGGGTGGATAGGGAGTGGCTACCATCTTGCCATGCCTACACGGAGCACAGACCAAATCCTTCTCAAACTTCAACCTTGGCAATCCTCGGACAAGGTCAAGACCACTCAAGCGGGAAACCAAATCAAAGCTCAAGTGACCCAACCGCCTATGCCATTTCCACAAATCAGAAGAAGGACCGGCCATCAAACAGCGAGCAGGACCCGAAGAACGAGAGAAATCAGCCCTGAAAATCTGACCCTCGGGGATGATCATACAAACAAGATCACCTCGAGAATCTAGCAAACGAGACTCACCAGACTTGAAACGCACCTCAAAGCCCTCATCAAGCAACTGAGAATCCGAAAGCAAATTGAAACCCAAAGACTTCACAAGAGCAACCCTCTTCAATGTTACCTTGTCACTCACATGCACTATACCCTCAGAAATCACCCTTCCTCGTCCATTGTCCCCAAACGTGATGTACATCTTTTCCTTCACTGGGGTGAGGCTGGAGAACCACTTCTTGTCTCCAGTCATGTGTCGGGAACATCTGGAGTCGATCAACCAAATGTTCTCCAAGCCTCCTGCCTGTAGTCAGAAACAAGAACAAGAATGAGCCAACGACTCGACACTGGGGTTAGCACAAAGAAAGTTGAACTAGTGTCGAGCCATCTGCTCAAAAGAGGGGTTAGCAAACATCATTCCCTTGCCACCAAATTTCCCATGTCCCATGGAAGGAGTACGAGTACCACGAGGGGGAAAACGTGGACCGTAGTTCCTCTAGAACCCAAAGCTGTGATCATCTCCCCTAGACCCGTATTGAGGACGAGTAGGGGGACGTCCAGCAAAACCACCACGAGCCCGACCAAACCTCTCACCAGTACGCACACCATCATCTCTCCTATCAAACCTCTCACCACCACCTCTCTGTGGGAACCTACCACCTTGAGCTCCAACTCTACCAACACTCCTCACACTTCCCACACCCCGTGGAAGTTGCACTCTAGGCTCAGGAATACCATGAGACTGGCGATACCTATCCTGGTTTGCTTGCTCCCTAGCAAGCCTCTCATCCCTCTTCCTCTTGTAGCAAAACTCTGCTAGATGCCTCTCCTTGCCACAATACTCACACCTGAAGGGGATGGGTTTTGGTTTTGACTCTAGCTTCTCTCTAGGTTTCACACCCTTCTCACTCACAAACTTCACTGGTTTCTGGAAGTCATTTGTTTTAGGTGGGAATTTGGGTGGATCTTGGGTTGTGTCAAGCTTGTTGCAAAGGTGGTTTGGCTTTAGAGTGAAAGAGTTCTTGGGTGCTTTTGGAAGTGGGACTTGGATGTCTCCGATCACCTCAAACTCGGGGTTAGACTCAACACACTTCTCATACACACTCTCCCCACTGTTTTCTCCTACTTTCTCACCCAACTTCTCAAAACCCAAACCATGACCATCCGCTCTCTTGAACTCCTCAACCATGATTTTCAATTGAGGTTCCTGCCCAGACAACCAACCCAACACCTTCCTCAAATAATCATTCTCCTCATAGATGACTTCCAAACGGGAAGTAAGTTCAAGATTGCGCAAAGTAACTTCATCACAACTAGTGCATGCATTGACAACAGGAGATTTCAAAGAAGCTTCCAAAGTGCTAATGGTAGAACGAGCATCAACAAGCTTAGCATGCATAGTAGGACATGATTTACAAGCACCAAGCAAAGTGGGTCTAGGCTTAAGCTCATCATACTCGGTCCTAAGAGCATCTAGTTTAGCCAAAGTGGAAGCATTCTTCTCATTAAGCAATTTGATCTCATTCAACCATGCATTACATTCAGAACATTCAACATCATCAGAAATGATAGGAGTAAGTTTCAAAGAGTCATTCTCAAGTTTCAATTCAAGCAATTTAGACTCTAACTCTCCTACTTTCTCACTAGCATTCTCAAGTTGAGCCCTAAGATCTCTCCTCATCTTCTTAGCATATCTCAACACACTATCACGGTTGTCAATCAAGCCATTCAACCTAGTGATCTCAGCAAGCAAAGAGTCGGGGTCACGGTTTACCTCATCCTCAGAGTCGGAGTCGGTGTCTTCCTTCTCGCTCTTCTTGCTGCTTGAGCTATGGGCCATGCCACAAAAGCCTCCAAGTGCAACACAGCTCAAACCACTGAGGTTCCGGCTTGCATTCTTCTTGCCCTTGCGCCTCCCGGCGTCTTCATCTTCACTGCTTGAGCTTGAATGCACGTCGCTTGAGCTTGTGTCGACGTCGCTTGCACCGGCCACCATGGCTCTTGCCTTGTCGTTCTTGTGGCCGCCCTTGCTCGATCGCCGCTTGTCCTTGTCCTTGCTCTTGGACTTGCTGTAGTGCTTGCCCTTGGAGGAGTACTTGTCTTCACGCCTTGGGTGCGCCTTGTACTCTCTCATCTTGTACTTGTTCTCCTCCGCTTCCGGGCACTCGGTGATGAAGTGTCCACGCTTGCCACACTTGTAGCATGTGTTGACGGTGAAAATCCGTCAACCTAGCCATGAGTTTACCTTCGGTGTTGGCATGAGTTTTATACCTTATCCATTGGTACTAACCCCCGTGGTATAACAAGTTCACGTGTGCATGTCGTTTTTGGAGTTTAATGTTTATGCAGGGATTTAGTGTTGAATGCAAGACTTTCGGGATAAGTTCATCAAGCACCTCATGACAAGACCTTGAAGCCCTGAACAAGTCATGCAATGAAGCAAACTTAACTCCAAGAAGCCGGGGACTTTATCCGAGAAGACGACAGACTCCAGGGACCTGACCAGAAAAGTGCTGAATCTTGCAAGACAAGGAGTTGAGTCCAATTCGAAGAGAAACCGACGACATGGACCCACATGCAGAAGGGGGAAACATCCAGGAAGCAAGGGAACCGACGTCGGGCAAAGGAGCCCACGGGCCGGGCCCAAATGGGCCCGGGCCGGCCGGCGGCCCGGTCCGGTCGGCCCAGGGCCCATTTTGGGCCCAAATCCGTCGTCCTTTGCCCTAGCCGCCAATCGGGCTATTTATAGTCCCCCGACCGAGAGCCACGCGAGAGAAGATTTCGTCTTCGGCCGCCGAGAAGCGAGAGAAGAGAGGGACACCATCTCGGAGAGGAGAGGGTCGAGCTAGTTGACTAGGGTTTCCCTAGCCGACGTGGGAACCTTGCAAGGAAGACCACGTCGGAGTTCCCGGAGCTAGAAGCAAGATCAAGGAAGGATCCCGGTGGTGATCTTGTGTATGTATCATTGTTATAGTTGAATTATCAAGTTGAATCTTTTCCTAGCGATCAAGTGTTTCCTCGAAGATTTCGTTTTTCGATCGGCTTGCTTATTCCAATTCTATTCGTACGATAGATTACATAGGGTGTTCTTGTAGCCGCGGTGGCTAGAGGTACACGCCGGATCTTCCGAGAGAATCTCGACTTGTCTTTTGACTCACCCTAAGCTCCCCGCATGAATAGGGATACGTTGTGACAGAACGGGGGTCTCGAAAGGCGGATGTTTTCGGATTTGGACGGGAAACCACGATTTAAAGAGGCTTTTATTAAGATTCGATTTGCTACTTCTTCTCTTGCTTGGAACTTCAACAAAAGGCTTACCCCGATCCCTCTAGATCGGTTTATCTACCCAATCTTACTTTGTTTTCTCCGGTTTTTAGTAGATTAGATCTGTTTTGTGTCTTTAACTTAGATGCATTAGGTCTTTTATCGAATATTGAAGATTACTTGGCTTTAATAGATTAAGTCTTGCGTCACACATTTGTTCCACGGATTCGATACCTTGGGTTCACCACTCGAGGGAAGAAGGGTCCCTTGACTACGACGGGAGACTTGTACGCTTGCGAGTCACGAACGAACTTTGATACAATTATTAACCGTCAACAAGCCCCTTTTTTTCGGCGCCGTTGCCGGGGAACAAGTGATCAAGATTTGATTTTTTATTGCTTTTTTTTGTAATTTTCAGTACTGATTTTGTTTTATTTTTGCATCTACTAAATTTTGATCATCCTCAAAATACATCTAATCTAGTTTGTCTAACTCTAGTCTTTATAGATTTGTTTTGTTTTCTAGTTTTTTTTTGCATACTTTGTTTATTGCTAACCCTAACGAGAGATGGACGGCTACCTCTCCAACAAACCCAATAATTTTGTGGATGATCCGAGAAAAACTTTACGGAGCTAAGGAGACGCGAAGCACATTAAGCTAAAAAGTTGGATTTTGTAGATTCGGAGTCGGAAGACAAAGGATCGCGAGGAATCTCCGAAGAATTCACCACCTCAAAGTCCGCGGGAGAATCGACCTCCACCAATGGGTGACCAACCACCGGAAGAACGCAAGATTGGGGAGCTATGCACCCCAGACATCATCGACCTACCAATCTTGAACCTCGAGGAGATCGGAAGACCGTTCGAGATCAAGACCTCAACAATCCGCATGGTGCAACATTCACCCTTCACCGGCAAAGAGGATCCGAACCTTCACCTCCAAGCATTCATTCAACTATGTCAGACTTTCAACATGGATGGGGTGACTCAAGATCAAATGAGGGCAAGGCTTTTTCCGTTCTCACTACTCGGGAAGGCTTCGCAATGGTTCCACTCTCAACCGGCGGAGACGGTGCAAAATTGGAACACGTTGATGAAGGCTTTCATGAAGGAATACTACTCACGGGTAAAACTCAAAGCTTGCGTAATAAGATTGCCACCTTTGTTCAATATCCTACGAAACTATCTCGGAGGCATTCGAGCGCTTCAACGAGTACACCGGGCGGTTCCACATCACAAGTTCCCGAAAGAAGACCTCGTGCAAAAGTTCTATCAAGGACTCACCATGGCGTCAAGGACGATCATCGATGCATCAGCGGGAGGATCTATCATCGAGCTTACACCGACGGAAGCTTTCACGCTATTCGAGAAGGTCGCGGATAATGACACGTGGGCGTCATCCGGGCGCCTACATCCGGCTCAACCCATGGGGAACGTCAAAGGAGTCTTGCAAGTGGAGAAGGAAGACATACTTGAAGGCAAGATCGACTCGCTCATGAGGAGGTTGGAGAAGATGGAGATGGAAAAGAAAGAGGCTCAAGACTTGAAGGCCGCCGAAGCAAGGTCCACATGCGAAGAATGTGGAGAGTATGGCCATGTCCGCAAAGATTGTCCGGAGGAAGCCAAAGTGCTCGACTACATGAGGAAGGGAGAATTGCCGAACTTCCGCTACGGGCAAGGTAGGCCTCAATTTAATGCAAGCTCATCTATTCCTAACGCGGTTCCACTTCGGATACAATTGAAGGAGTTCATGGATGAGCAAGCTAAGATCAACAAGGACACCGTCACCAAGTTCAAGACCATAGACAAGGTGTTGGAGAACATCGATAGCAAAGTGACGGAGGTCGGAAGTTCCAATCATCAAGTGCTCAACATGATGAAGATGCTCGAGACGCAAGTGGGACAACTTGCGGGGCGCCTCACTAATGATGAAGGGGAAGCTTCGGGACAACCCAAATGTCCCGAATCGGCGAAGACCATTCAAACGCGTTCGGGGAAGGAGACCGAAGATCCGGAACGTTCCGCGGGAGCAAGGAAGCTTAAACCATCCACCGAGGTGGAAGGAGTTGCTAAAGAGAAGGTTACGGAGATCGTCACCGAGGAACCCGAATTCGAGATGCCGGAGGAAGACACGAGGATACCGCAACTCAAGCCACGCTACTTCCGAGGTAAACTTGACAACCACTTTGAGAAGTTTGTGGAAGTTGTGCGTAGACTTAGCATCAACATGCCATTACTAGATGCCCTACAAGTACCTACATATTCTCGTTACTTTAAAGACATACTTGCAAATAAATATGAGATAGCAACACTCGGGGTAGATCATGTCAAGATGTCCGAGGAGTGTAGTGCGGCTATTGCTTATGGGCTAGAGAAGCAAAAAGACCCGGTGCCCTACAATTCCATGTTCGGTTGGTTCTTTCAACTTCGAGAAGGCGTTATGCGACCTTGGAGCTAGTGTGAGTGTCATGCCGAGGGATGTGTTCGAGAAGCTACGCCTACCAATGGAGCCTACGGGAATATGTTTGGAGTTGGGTGACAACTCCATTCGCTATCCCTTGGGCATTGCTCGAAGATGTACCCGTGAAGATTGGACACCACTTCATCCCCGTCGACTTCGTTGTGCTCGAGATGGGAGAGAGGAAGAAGCCGCCGCTCATCCTAGGGAGGCCGTTCCTCAAGACCGTGGGAGCTACTATTGATGTTGGCAAGGGGGAGATCATGTTCGATATCAACGGAGAAAGGAGTTCCTTCAAGTTCCGTCCAAGGATTGAGGCATGCAACATGATTGGAGTGAAGGGAGAACCAAAACAAACGGAGGGGCTGAAAAAGAAGAAGGAGCCGAAAAAAGTGAACGTAACGAAAATCAAAGAAGGTGTTGCATCCGTCAAGACAAAGGAAGAGAAGCCGCCTGTGAAGACCAAAAAAATGATTAAGCCAGCCAAGCCAAAAGACAAGCCCGCGCCCAAGATGGTGCGGAAGTGGGTACCCAAGATTGCAACGCCCGCAAAGAGCGTTGATCCGGAGTAATCAAGTGAAGAAGTCTAGCTATAGACTATAAACGAAGCGCTAGGCGGGAGGCAACCCGTTTCGTCGAGTCAAGAATAAGCTACGGGAGGACAACCCGATTCCGGGTTTTTCGAGTATTTTTAATAATTTAGTTTTTGAGTTTTACTACGCAAAGACATTAGACTTAGAAGTGGTTGAACAATATTAGAGACATAATTCTTGATTGAATGTTTGCTTTATCATAAACCCTTTGCATGAACCCTCCTATGTGCTTGTTTGATTCTTTTCTTTTCGAGAAACCCCTCAACCAAATAATTTCAGAACCTTAACTCAACCTTTCACCCTCATTATGGTGCTGAGGTTGACTTATTTTTCATGCTAAAACCACACGAGTAGAGCCACGATTTATGTTTGAGTGCTAATAAAATTCAGCACGTGGTAGGACTCGCGTGAACCTAGAAATCAAAGCTTTTGGTTGGTTTTAAAAATCTTTATCCTTGGTTTCTCTAGGATTAGAATTTTTCTAAGCCTATTCTAATTTTGTTTTATTCAAAATCTTTCTTATTTAGCCAAAATTAGAACCTAAACCTATGCCCACATGATCAAGCCGGGAAAACGTTCGCTCTCAACCGATGAAAGCAAACTATACCGGTGAGACCGAAATCGACGTAGTCGAAAAATATTTTCGACTCACATTTGTTTTTAATGGTTTAAAAACTTCTCTAAAATTATGCTTGAGCTCTTGCATGGCTCTGAAAAATATTTTAAATTTCGAATTAGAGGAGTGCTTAACCTTAAACACACCTAAATGGAGGCAACTAGTTTGAATTAATCATGCATGCACCATTGGATTCCCCTTTTATCAACTTTCACCAATTCCACATGCAAAGGACAAGCATGGTGGGCAGCAAGCATCAACTTTGCAGGATTTTCATGGTGGCATGTGAAGCAAGTGGAGCTAGGGAGCATGGACATGACCCAAAGCATGGAGCATCAAGTGGGAGGACCAATAATTCAAGAAAAGGAGTGGACGAGAGCGTTTGGGCGGTGCAACTCGTGGAGCACGCGGGCGGGGAAAGTTGCGAGAGGCGAAATGATCGTGCTTCGGGAGAAAGACGCGCCGAGGAGGAGCCGGAGGAGCCCCGGGCCGGCCGGCCCGGGCCGGCCGGCCTGCCCTATATAAGGAGCCCCCCGGCGCCCGTTTTCTGCAGGCAAGCTTCCCTCTCCTTCCCTTGTTTGTGTGTTCAAGTTTGTGTGCTCGGAACCTCCGTAGACTTAGCCAACCATCCCAAGCTTGATAGCTCAAGAAAAATCCACATCCTTAATCCACTCAAAGTCCACATCCGAAGCAAAGAGTTTAAGTGCCTAGTTTACCGGTTGCAACCCGGAGTTTCGTTGAAGAAAGAGTGCAGCAACCATGTGGAAGAAGACCACAAGTCTCTTCTCCAAGAAGAAGAGTTCGTCGTCGTCCAAGCCGTCATCAACCACGTCTTCGAGGAGGCACTCGGTTTCCGAGTCTCCCCGGAGCATGGAGACGGACACGGCACCACCGAGGAGGAACGACGCTCTCCTCCTTGGTGGTATGAGGGCTGCGAGAAGCACTTCCATGAGGTTCACCAAACCTCGTGGGCACACGGAGGAGCAGCCCGCGCCACCACGACGATTGACTCGCTCAACCGCACCACCTCCTTACACCCCGACACAATCTTCGTACGGCTTCATCATCTTGTCGGCGGAGGAGGAGGAGAGGCTCGCCAATCTTGAGAAGAGGCTTGTGCCGAACGTCGAGTTCGACGACCAAGCACTCTACACCTTGGGTTTTTGCACCGACATATACTATATGTTGGGGCACCTCGGATGGGTGCAGTTCTCCAACGGAATATCGGTGGACACCCATTTGGGTTACGCCTTGGAAATTTTAATGACTATTGCACCCATCGTTGATGATGATGGGGTGCAAAGCTTGTCATTCCGTTTGGAGGGAATCGAGCAAGTGGTTCCCTACGAGCACGTAAGGGAGCTGCTTGGATTCCACAAGGGAGCTCGGAGAAAGTTGACGTGCCACCCGGCATGTTGGCGGGATTTTGGAATATGATCTCCGGAGAAGCCCATCAACAACGCAATTGCATCCGCAACCCCATTATCCGGATATTTCACTCTTGGATGTGCAAGAGGGTATTGGGGAGGATGAAGGAAACAAAGGTGACCGACACGGAGTTGAATTGGCTATACTCGGCTTTAATTGCCAGGCAGCCAATTGACCCCTCTTACCTCATGATCAACCGTTGGTGTTGTGAAGCAACATCGGGGGCGGGTAATATTGGTTCGGGGTGTTACCTCTCCATGTTGGCCTTTTCCTTGCGGCCGGGGATCGCAAGAAATCCCGCTCACCTTTTGCGTGGTACCTCTCTCGGTTTTGAGTATTTGCGGCAAGGCAAGTACATTAGTGGAGATGAGAGAGGAGGTTATCGGTTGGCCATAGTAAACCTACCCCTTCCGAATGAGAGGCTTAGGCTTTTCACCGAAGGAAGGGAAGATTGGTTGGAAGAGGGACTACTTGTCCCTGCAAGGAAGAACAAAAGAGGAAGAATCGTAGAGGAGGGAACATCCTCCGCACAAGCGAGTGGAGCACAACCCAATGTGCAACCATTCGGCGGGGTCCCTCCTCCGCCAAGTTATTACGGAGGGTCACAACAACAAGCATGGGGGGGGTGGTGCACCGGTACCCCCACAAAATTATGTTGTGCCCAACGCTAACTTTGCGGAGTCCTACGCTCATCATCCCCAACCACAACAAAGCATGGCCATTATTGGAGGGTATGCTGCAAGAAATGCTCAAAACATCGCAGCCATCCAAGCTAACGCAGCTCAACTCGGTGAAGGCAACGCAAATATTGCCTTTGAACTTGGACGCCTTCACCTTGTGGAGCCAAATCAATTCGTTGGAGGAAGCGTCCAACCATATTATGAGCAAGGGTATTATTATCAAGACTATCAACATCAACCACCGGCGGAGGACTAGAAGATTTAGGAACTTTAGTTTTCTTTTCTTTTCTTTTTCTCTGTAATTTTCAGCTTTTGCTTATGTGTGTTTGCGTAGTATTTTTCTGTTTTTATTTAAATTTCAGCAAGCATGTTTGATTATTTTCAGTGTGTATTTCAACTTGATGTCACCATTAATAAAGTCACCACCTTGATTATATCATTGGAAAAGTTACAAAATTCGTGCCATGATGATATATGATTAAAATTGCAGCTTTGTTCATCTTTGTAATTGATTTATGCATGTTTAAGCTAGTGCTCTCTTAAAAATACAGATCTGAATTTATTTAAATACTAGCTTAATTTTCAGCGGAGGTTATGATTAAAATAAAGACCCATAGTGTTTTATGTGCTCTCAAGTTATGAATAGATTAAAGATGTCTTTTATGCTCAAAAATATTGCTAACCTTGTCACAAATATCACTTGTGTGTTGCTCAACCTATCCAAAGCCTTATATATATTTGAGTGCATAAACCTTAGTGTACAAGATTTATTTTTGAGTGCGTTATTGCAGGCCATGATTTCTCTGGTCCGAGACTAAGAAGCTGGTCATTCCGTTTTTGCGTATCTATCTTTTTGCTAGCCTTTTATCCGTGCATTGTGTATCCCCGCATCGGTGATCTCATAAACTTCGCCGGATATCCACCCTTAAACCAAATATCATCTTTTTGTGATCACCTCCTTGACCACAACCTATCGTTGAGAATGGATCATCAATTCAAGGAAGATCGCAAGACGGTGCCAACGTTGAAGATTTCAAGTATCTCTCCAAGGAAAAATATCTCCGGTACCTACCTTATTTTTCGCCTCTTTGCTCGAGGACGAGCAACGTCTAAGCATGGGGGAGGAGGTAGGTACGGTGCAGTTTTAGAGTACAAAAGGGAGTATTTAAAAAAATATATATAATGATGAAAGAAAAAAAATCCAGCGGTATTCATGACTTTCAAGGTAAAAAATATATATATATATATATATAAGAAAGAAAGAAAGAAAGAAAGAAAGAAAGAAAGAATGAGAAATATGAGAAAGAAAAAATATATATGTGCGTAAAGTGAACTTCCCGGTTCTCTAAGAGTGCATTCAAGGCTTCAAGATAAAAAGATCCATTCTCATTTTCCAACCATGTGCAATCCGATAACGAGGACTTCTTTTGTGCCTCGGGATCACTCTTTGCCATTTGCACATGTCCACTCATCTAAAAGTGTGTGTATTTTTCTCTTTCCCCTCCTTGATTTAACATTATTTTCCAATGACCTTTTTGACGAGTCTCGGTAAGACCATGAGAAGCTTGTCTTGTTTTGACAATACCTCATTTATAAAATCTTGTTAGGACTAAACTTTCCCAAAGCTCCATATAAAGCCTACCACATATATATGAGGGGGAAAGGAGTAGAATATATAGGCTTGAGAGACAAGTGAGATGAGAGTTTATGAGCAATACACGAGATGATTTAAATTTGTGAATTTGGTTTAGCTTTTCTTATCTCGTTCTTCATTTCAAAAATTCTGAGATCTATTTAAAACTTTGTGAGCATGTTAATACTTGTGGGATAAGCTTAATAAGAATCTACCCTCCGTAGAGATGAAGGCTAGTGCATTATGGAACTTTAATGAATTAAAATTTTGAGAGCATTATGTTTTCTCATGTGTAATCAAGTGCAAAGTTTAAACATTGTTTAGCAATAATGATATCCATCGAAGGCTTACTCGAGGACGAGCAAGGTTTAAGCATGGGGGAGATGTTGACGGTGAAAATCCGTCAACATAGCCATGAGTTTACCTTCGGTGTTGGCATGAGTTTTATACCTTATCCATTGGTACTAACCCCCGTGGTATAACAAGTTCACGTGTGCATGTCGTTTTTGGAGTTTAATGTTTATGCAGGGATTTAGTGTTGAATGCAAGACTTTCGGGATAAGTTCATCAAGCACCTCATGACAAGACCTTGAAGGCTCCGAACAAGTCATGCAATGAAGCAAACTTAACTCCAAGAAGCCGGGGACTTGATCCGAGAAGACGACGGACTCCGGGGACCCGACCGGAAAAGTCTTTCGAATCTTGCAAGACAAGGAGTTGAGTCCAATTCGGAGAGAAACCGACGACATGGACCCACATGCGGAAGGGGGAAACATCCGGGAAGCAAGGGAACCGACGTCGGGCAAAGGAGCCCACGGGCCGGGCCCAAATGGGCCCGGGCGGCCGGCCGGCCCGGTCCGGTCGGCCCGGGCCCATTTTGGGCCCAAATCCGTCGTCCTTTGCCCTAGCCGCCAATCGGGCTATTTATAGTCCCCCGACCGAGAGCCACGCGAGAGAAGATTTCGTCTTCGGCCGCCGAGAAGCGAGAGAAGAGAGGGACACCATCTCGGAGAGGAGAGGGTCGAGCTAGTTGACTAGGGTTTCCCTAGCCGACGTGGGAACCTTGCAAGGAAGACCACGTCGGAGTTCCCGAGCTAGAAGCAAGATCAAGGAAGGATCCGGTGGTGATCTTGTGTATGTATCATTGTTATAGTTGAATTATCAAGTTGAATCTTTTCCTAGCGATCAAGTGTTTCCTCGAAGATTTCGTTTTTCGATCGGCTTGCTTATTCCAATTCTATTCGTACGATAGATTACATAGGGTGTTCTTGTAGCCGCGGTGACTAGAGGTACACGCCGGATCTTCCGAGAGAATCTCGACTTGTCTTTTGACTCGCCCTAAGCTCCCCGCATGAATAGGGATACGTTGTGACAGAACGGGGGTCTCGAAAGGCGGATGTTTTCGGATTTGGACGGGAAACCACGATTTAAAGAGGCTTTTATTAAGATTCGATTTGCTACTTCTTCTCTTGCTTGGAACTTCAACAAAAGGCTTACCCCGATCCCTCTAGATCGGTTTATCTACCCAATCTTACTTTGTTTTCTCCGGTTTTTAGTAGATTAGATCTGTTTTGTGTCTTTAACTTAGATGCATTAGGTCTTTTATCGAATATTGAAGATTACTTGGCTTTAATAGATTAAGTCTTGCGTCACACATTTGTTCCACGGATTCGATACCTTGGGTTCACCACTCGAGGGAAGAAGGGTCCCTTGACTACGACGGGAGACTTGTACGCTTGCGAGTCACGAACGAACTTTGATACAATTATTAACCGTCAACAGCATGTCCCCGAGCTTCGCCTTGCATTCCTCCGGTTCTCATGTAGTCGATCAAACCTACTTGAGAGCAAGGCCAGTTCCTCCTCGCTCAGCACATCGAACTCATCATCTGGAATGGACATCTGAGAATACAAGGAAAACTGTCGACAGGAAGGGTTAGTGTTGGCTTTGCCCTTTGATCTGCCCACAAGAGTAAGACTATGATCACTCGAGCCCTCATGCTTGGATTGCAACTTCCTGTCAACCTCAGACGACTTGAGCTTAGAAAAGAGATCATCCAACTCAATAGTCAAGTATTGCCCGGACTCCTTGATGGCCTCACCTTAGCACCCCAAACATTTTGGTCCAAGATATGCAAAAGCTTCAAAGCTTGATCATGCTCGGTGTAAGGTCAACATTGGCCTTCATGTTGTTCACGATGGCGGTGAACCTCTGAAACAGCGCATCAATGTCCTCACTGGGAAGTTGAGTAAAGTTCTCATATTGCATCCGGTAAGAAACAAAGAGGCGAGCCTTCACATGGTTATCACCACCGTGAGCAACCAACAACTTCTCCCAAATTTGCCAGACAAGACTCAAATGGCGAACACGCTCAAACTCAGGATCACACAAGCTTCGGACCAAGTGATCAATGGCTTTTGCATTTGCCTCATACTTGGCCTTAGCACCGGCATCAGTCACCATAAGAGTGTGGATATCCGCCGGAATAGCATAGGTCTTGTCAAGCACAATGAAATCCAACAACTTGCCACGAAGAAAGATCATCATTCGAGCCGCCCACTTGTGGTAACCCTTCCCATCAAAGTGCGGCGGACCGCCCCGCTCAACGTACCCTATCTTAGGATTCAAGACTTGTCAAAGTCACCACGAATCCGGCACCAAGCTCTGATACCAATTGAAGGATCGGATGGCGACTAGAGAGGGGGGAGTGAATAGGAGCCGGTAAAAATTCTTCTCAAAGAACCCGGCCTATACCCTAGACAAATCCCGGTCACACACGAGTGATGGATCGAATCACACACCAATCGCCAAGACAACAAGGTTATGGATCAACCTCAAGTCTTAGGAACGATTCCTTGAAGCACACGCGGAAGCACGAAAGAAAGGAGGGAGGAATCGAACCAAAGAGCAAAGCGACCGGGCTGCGGCGGGACCGTCCCGGCCGGGGAGGGGCGGACTGTCCGCACGGGCCACGCGGATTCTCCACCAAGGTACCGCGGACTGTCCGCACGGGTACGGCGGACTGTCTGGCCTGGGCCACGGACTGTCCGAAAAAGCCAACAGAACCTCCAGTAGCGAACCCCGAAAAACGGACCGTCCGCGGGGAGCACGCGGACCGTCCGCCAGGCACCCGAGGACTGTCCACACCTCTGCTGCGGACCGTCTGAAACCTCGTCCAACCAAAACTCAAAACCAAAACGGATCGAAAGCGAAGCCGAGCAAGAACATGAAGAACACGCGACGAACTCAGCACCCGCGGACTGTCCGCCAGCCCCACGCGGACTGTCCGCGCCTCACGGACAGAGGCAAGAACAGCACGACCCCGTAGGTCAACTCCCCCAACTCATCACCGGATCTCCCAAACGGTAGAAGCTGTTGAGACAAAAGTTTGGGGACATGATATGCGTCAACCAAGGATGCTATACCCCAAAAATTTTGCCTCCTAACTCCGTAAAACACCGAGAATCGCGGATCCTTTGAACACCACCAAAAACTAGAGCTCCGACCAAAAATCCTTGAATCGATGTGGTTTCCCGGCGTTTGAGGAAACAAGATCAATCACAAAGATGCACAAGACATCCATCCATGTTTCCCTCAAAGAAATCCGGGGAGAAACCCACTCAAATCCGCGGAACCACACCAATAACAAAGGCACCAAAAACAAGCACGAAAAAGACCATGAAATTCACAACGCCGAATCTTCTATACAAACCAGGAAAGATTCACAAGGTCTAGCATGCCGCCCTAGCATCCATCCCTCTCAACGAATCTCTCATGAAGCTCTCATACTAGCCTAGAGAAAATGGAGAAGAAAATGTCTAAGGAAAATGAGAAAATGGAAGGGGGAAATGAAACCCTAAGTCGCGGAGAGAGAGAGAGAGCCATCCACACACACTCATGGCTTATATATCGGGTCCTGCCGGTGTGGTAAATGACTCGACTACCACTAACTCAACTACTGGCGATACAACCCATGCAGGGGCATTTATGTAATGTTTGTGGGTCTTTCCATCGGACGGCCACGCCTTCGCCGCACCCCGCGTCCTCCCGACGCAAACCATGCGATCCCGCCGTGTGTCCTCCGCTTCGAAGCTTCCCGACACGCCTGGATCCCGTCTCCGTCGCGTTGGGCCTTCGGACTTGGTTTTGAGGCCCAAACCAAGAAACTGTCCTCCGATGGTTTTGTGGGCAAACCACCAAATTCCGCGTGCTCGGCCCGGCCTCCCGCCAAGCCTCTTGACTCGACCGCCACCATGCACCGGCTCGATCGTCCACGACTTCGTCTTGCTCATCTCGCCACCATGTGGCCCGCACCCAGTCCCGCTGTCCACCGGGTCCCTCGAACCGAGCCTACTTGTCTCTCCATCTCCCGAAGGCCCCTCAAGGCTGAAGACCTTTCGCGCCCGTTCTTCACCTGCAACAACACGAACTAGGCCGCAGTCTACACCTGCGCACTGAGCCAAGAGTTAGTCCAACACCCATTGTCAATCACTCATCACTGAGGAGCGGTCATCCATCGACCACCGGGACGCTCCTGGTCCTCACTCCATGGCCTGGAAACATTCATCGACCGATATGTAGAGCTCCGAGATGGAGTGACGGCAAGCCGCACAACACATCGGATGCATCCCGAAAGGGTCGTCATCGCCAGGGTCTTCGCCATTGTCGCCGTCGTCGTAGCCATCATCATTGTCGTGGCCACCGTCGTCGTTGCCTTCGCTGTTGGGGTCTTCAGGAGTCTTCTCCTTGGGCACCTCTTCCCAAATGTACAAATCATTATCATCTCTTCCGGCGGCCACCCACGAGCTCGGGCTGCGATCGTCGGAGTAGTTGCTATCCCCATAGTCTTTAGGCTCAGGCGACACCTCCTTGTAGTCCTTCCGCTTCATGCCTCGGATGCATGCCGACCTTCGAATGGGAGTAGGGACCTTCTCTTCTTTGATGGGGTTGCGAGATGCGATAACTCCGGTCGGGACACGCCCTCCGCAACGGATGCAGGCGGTCCTCTTGATCTCGACGGGTAGCTTGAGCTCGCATCGCTTTGCCTCCTCCATCGATGGCTCCTTGGCACCTTGCTTCAACTCTACGCTCCTCAGGGACACCGTGGCTGCTGCGTGGGTGCAAAAGATTGCTAGATGGGATGGATTCCCGAGCTCCCAATTCGGCCAAATAAATAGTCCGAAAAGGAAAACCTTAGGAACCTAATTTTCCTTATTCAAACTTCCCTTAGGATCAGTGTTCACCTCATCCAGTGCATAACGAGATAGATGAGTGAACTTGTCCAAGTACTCGGTCACAGACATGCTTCCCTGCCTTAGTGACAAGAATTCCTTCTACTTAAGCTTGATCACCCCTGAAGGGATGTGATAGGTACGGAAGTTGTCACGGAACTCCTGCCAAGTGATATTCTGCCTGTTGGGATGTGCAGTTGCATACGCGTCCCACCAATCTCCAGCCTGTCCCACAAGTCTTCCAGCAGCATATAAAACCATTTCTCTATCAGTGCATTGAACGATCTCTAGCTTCTTTGTAATTGTCTTCAACCAATCATCCGCATCCAGCGGATCCGATGTGTGAGAGAAGGTAGGAGGATTGTGGCTCATGAATTCCTTGTGCCTGTCCCTAGGCGGCGGAGGAGCTGGCTGTGGTGGCTGGTTTTGCTAAGCTTGCATCTGCTGCACAGTGTTGGTGAGATTCTGGATCAATTGCATCTGCGCTTCAAAGAACTGTTGCATAGCCAGATCCATTGCTTGATTAACTGGTGGGGGTGGTGTAGGATTCTGTTGGTTAGCAATGTGAGCACGGATCACAGGCGGTACGTCTTGACCTCCTCCGGACCTGGTGTTTACCATCTGACTGTTAGAAAAATATATTTCAGAAAGGTGTACTTGAATCAATGCATAAGAAGATAACTCAAAACGAATAAGCAACATGATTTCCATCTAGGACAGATTCTGTTGACCTCAATGAATCAGGTGTAACTCTCTGTATAATTATCCAAAAATCATGAATTGTTACCAGGTTGTGAAGGACAAAATTATGAAAATATCCCAACTGGAATCACCTCAATTGGAGATCTACGAGTCGAGATAAAATTCAAACAGTGCAGCTGTGTCAGCAGAAATTACAGACTCTGATGTGCTCACTACTTTGTGCATAACTCCCAGAATATATACTGTATAACATTGGATTTTCGAAAGAAAACCATCCTCAAAATTTGTGAACTAACCGAACTGGTTTCATGTCATTTGGAGCTCTGTAGCTCGAGATATAAACAAAACATTACTGCTATGTCAAATAACTGTGAGAACAGATTCGATTCATTCCAATCTTGCATGAGAGATAAAATAAAAGATAACCAGATTTGAACCCAAACTAACTTTATTTAACTTAACGGTTTCTTGTTGTATCGTGGCCATCACTCCACCATACAACTCACACACAAACAAAATCCAACTCAAACATGTTTTCAAGCAACATCCAATTATTACAAGAATACGTCCTCACAGGAACGGTCTATCGAAACTTAAAAAGAAGTAAAGGCAGACATCCTAAGATCCTAGCCAAGACGAGTCGTCGCTTCAGCTATGCCGTAGCGGAGCTTCTTGCGTGGAGGGGAGGCTGTAGTCTGGTATGGCATCGCCTCCTAAGGGGGTCGCTGACCAGCAAGCTGTGCTTCCAAATAGGCAATCCTAGCCTGAGCAGTCTGCAACTCCTCATGGTACCTATCCATCTCAGTTGTTGCACCTTCAAGGTCAGTGTTCAGAGCAGCGGTCACTCGAGCCAGGATATCAATGTGATCATCAACTCCAGCTGGCACTACAGTCTCCTCTGAGCCACTCACACGACGGGGAACATGGCGGAACTCAGACCCATGTAGACGTTCACGTTGAGCATTGCAGAGTGACCAAAGAGCCCTTCTTGCTGCATCATTGACCGCAACATCATCAGAGGAGAAGTGAGTTGTACTGGTGGTGCGACGAGCGGTTCCTCCACCCATTGGTGTCATTCAAAGGCACCCGGATGTAGAATCGGCTGGTGTAGTAGTCTCTCATGCCCAGCTCACTGAAGTGCTTTGTAACATAAAGCGGCTTCATGGTGTACCCCAAGTGCTAAAGTACCTCACGAAGAAGAATACAGAACTGACCATTCTCATCCTCAGTGGAGTGTTTGTGGTACTCAGCTCCACGATAGCGAGGATTACCGTCCTCTTCCTCCTCAGGGTCTTCATCAGTGTTGTTGTCATCTTCATCCTCATCTCCGCTGTCATCTCCTGAATCATCCGGATCACCACCCACAACATTGGGTGCAGGAGCAACAGGCGCAGGGGGTGCATCATCTGCTGCCACAGGTGCTGGTGGGATTACAATGTCACCATCAGCATCAGCTTCCAGAACAGTGCCATCATATAGCTATGGCGGGCTCCACTGGTTCCTCTTCCATCTCCACTTCTTCTGGATATTCTTCTTCCTCAGGTTCCGACTGCACTTCCTTTGGATCCTCCTCGATTTCTGCCTCTGGCTGAATCTCCTCGGGCTCCTCCTAATAACATCCTCAAGCCGATGACGAGGAGCCAGCTATCCACGAGGAAAACGTCCACTAGTGCTCTTGCGGGGTGTCAGATAAGTCCTGGCCATCTGACAAAACAAAGTTGAACTCGGTACAAAATAAATCAAAACGATAGAGTTTAAATAATAAACAAGAATAAATTAGATTTTTAAGTGTAAATAAGATGATTTGAAGCATGACATGGCTTTCTAGAACATGAATCCTTAATTTTGACCATTTCTAACTAAGGTTGCGACCTACAGTCAACCTGGCTCTGGTACCACTTTGTCACACCCGATTTCACAAAGAAAACCAAATGCGTCTCATATGTGTGCCAGGATCAGAAATTCACATACATGATAGACAATAGAGTGTAATACCATTGCAGTAATAAAAACGTACAAGAGTTTAACTGATACAATATTCTTTATTACACTCAGACGGGTGGACTCGAAGGTCCAAACACAAAACAATAACTAAAAACGAGTAGCTCCTTCTTCAGCTTCCACAGGCGTAATGACTGGGGGATCCGCATGCCTTAGAACTCCTTGTAGTCGCTCCAGTACTCCTCACCGATGTTCTCCTCTGAACAGCGGTAAGAAAGGGTGAGCACTCTTATGGTTGGAGCTCAGCAAGTGGTTCACAGCGGTTAGCATTTTATAAGTTGGTCAGATTTTAGTTAACAGCTCCTAGTTACTAGATGTAAGTTCATACCAACCCACTTAACTTTAAAAGACAACCCAAGCCCAAAGACCCACAAGATCCACGATTTACATCCATCTTTTAGTTTGATTATCACGTGAGGGTCCAAGATGCTCTTGACCGTGAGCGCGGCTGATCGATCAGTTTTAACTCTATAGAGGTTGTACACTTTACCCACAGTTCGTGTTCCCCAAGTTGCCCGGGTTAACTAGACCCTTAAACACTTCCAAGGTGAGTGGCTAGGGGTCCACTACGAAGCCTTTACAAAGGAAAGCAGAGAGACCAACAGCCCACGACAGTTACAGCAGCGGAGCGGACCATAACCCTCCCTAATGGTCCGCACCTTAGCCAAGGCTGCTACCCCAAAAGAACCGGGCTATACCCCTTCAACTCCGTCCCCCTGTGCCCCTCTCGGAAAAGGGCTATCAGATAAATCTACTCTCCTAATTAATTGGCTAAGCCAGAGCCATGTGGACTGTGGTTGTACTGTTTTCTTGGGTGGTCCTCCATGTTCCAATTAAAAGAATGTGATCGTGTCTTAATCAATAACAACTTCTCATAAACAAAACATATTGCATTACATAACCAACATAACCAGCCCAAGTTAAGCAAGCTAAGCAATTGTATACCCAAGTCATTTGTTAAACAAGGTTGATCAAGGTAACAGGGTAAAACATCTAGTCAAGTCCTTCAAAAGGTGTTTGCCCATCAATTTCATGCAAAGCAACAAGAATAGTAAATATTATTTAAGCATGCCATTGTATAGGTTTGAAAAGGGAAATGCAGAGGGGGAAAACCACTTGCCTTCCTCTACAAGCTGAGTATCTTCCTCTTCGTAGATAGGCTCTTCCTGATCACTTCTAACGGGGAGCTCAAACGAAACAGGCACGATATCTACGCACAAACATATTCAAACAAACAATAAATAAATAGTACACCAAACAGTAACAAAAGATGAAAACACACTATCTAAATGATTCTACTCATTGAGACGATCATTTCGGTATATAGATAGCTAAAAACGGAGTTAAAACAAGAAAGTTATGCTTAAAATAAGTTACAGGGACCTTTTTGTAAGAAAACTAAATCTACATGACTTTTATAAACAAAACCAGGGGCTGAAACATAATTTCATATAAAAACTAAAGGGCTAACATGCTAAAACAAGTGAAAAGGACCTCTGGTGCTATTATACAGAGAAGACAGGGGCTAGATCACAAAATTCAGGACTTGTTTGCAAGGATCTTAACAAGTGGAAGGACTGGCATGTAAATTCATAGAAACTCAGGGACTCTTAGAAGAAAGCGGCTTGATTCAGCTGTGGATATTTGATCCAACGGCCGCGGCTGCGGTGAACCGCGCCGTGAACTCGGTGCACAGGTCCACGGTGGACCGCATCGAAGGGGTACGCCCTGCTCTGATCAGATCCGTCCGCGCAAGATCCAGCGGCCAAGGACTCGTGCGTGCGGGGCGCGGCGGTGGGCACACCGGAACAGAGAGCGATGTGGCAGCGTGCGGCGGCGCTCCGCCGACGCAGCCTCGGAAGGGGTTCCCGACGGCCAAAACGAACACGAGCGAGTGCTACGCGTAGCGGGGAAGCACGCAAGCATGCCTAGGGGATCAGGGGGAAGGCGCGGGCGTCCACGGCGGCCGGCGCTGGAAGGGGGCGAGTTGGCCTCGTCGGCGAGCTCGTAGGGTCTGCGCTGAGCATATAAAAGAGGGAAAAAGGCGGGGTGGTTTTGCTCACCACGTGAAGAAGAGTCGGGCGAGCTCACGAGCGAAGGGGAGGCGACAGTGATGAAGCTCGACGACGGCGGCGGGTCGGCCGGCGCTCCGGCGGACAGGGGCGGCGATGCTGTGTGTATGCGGTGCTCCGGGCGCGTGTGTAGGTGCGTTGCAGGTGCAAAAGGGAGAGCGGAAGCTCGAGCTCGGCTTTAAATAGGGACAAAGGGAGAGAGGAGGAGAAATGAGAGGACGCGGCGGCCGGCGGCTTGCCACAGATGGCCGGTGGATCGTCCGGGCGTGAAGAGAGTAAAGGGAAGGCGGAAATGTGAGGACCATGTGTGGTTCGAGGACCGGTGGATGGTCGCTTCCTTGTGTGATGAGTGATTGACAACGTTGTGTGGACTGATTCTTGGCTAAGTATTGCAGGTGCAGGTTGCGGCTTGACTCGTGTTGGTGCAGGTGAAGAACAAGCGCGAAAGGTCGTCGCCGGTGAGGCCTCCAGGTGTGGAGAAGACAGGTAGGCTTCGTTCGGGGGACCCGGTGGCCAGCGGGGTCAAGTGCGGGCCGCATGGTGGCATGAACAGCAAGATGAAGTCGTGGACGGTTTCTTGGTAGAGCCTCAAAACCAAGGACGGGCCGGGACTTCGTGGAAGCCAAGTCATGAGTGGAGATTGGCGGAGGCTACACCGAGTTCGCGGGGTTTGCAGCGGTTCACCAGAAAACCACTGGGTTACTCGGTTGAGCCACAAAACCGAGGCCGAAGACTCGAGGAGGAGGTGCGGCCACCAAGGCCAGTTCAACCACCCAGGAGGGGCAGTCTGACCGCCTGGGCCGGTCAGATTGCCCGGGCTGGTCTAACCGCCCAGGGGGGTGGTCTGACCACCCTGGTCGCTGGCGCCGAGATGCTTCGAAGTGGAGGACACACGTCAGGATCGCAAGGCCTGCTTCGAGGCTAAGAAGGTTGCGGCGCCGGGCATCCGTCCGATGAAGAAAATCTGAAGACTTCCAAATTCGCCCTTGAGGGGCATGTATCCCTAGTTATTAGGTAAGGGTAGTTTAATCTTTTGGGTGCCTCCATATATACTCTTTGAGGGGATGGATGGCAGCCAACTCTTGGAACCCTAGCTCATTTGTTTTTCTATTTTCGTTCTCATTTTCCCCTAGTTTTTCCTAGGACTAGCTTGAGAGCTTCATGTGAGATCTAGAGAGAGGGATGGATGTATGGGTGGCAATCTAGACCTTGTACGAACCTTCATGGTATGTATAGATGGTTCGGCGTTGTTCCTCAAGGTTGAGAAGTGTTTTTCCTGTTCTTCTTTGTGGTGATTTTCGGAGTTCTTTGTTGGTGGAGTTTTGAGGACGATTTCTTGGGGTTTTTGGTGGGTGTCACGTATGAGGATCTTGTGCCTCTTTTGCTGGTGACTTTGCCCCCAAATCTCTCTTGAATCGGACTCGATTTGGTGGTTTTTCGAGTTGGGCGAGTTCTTGACCTAGAAAGGCGATTTCTTCGATTCCTCTTGATTGTGAGCGATTCGGGTCGATTCCTTTGAAGTAGAGATTGCCCAGGAGGCAACCCATCTATTTCCGAAGTTTCGCTGCAATTCGTGGAGTGATTCGGGAGATCGGGCGCGAGCAAGTTGAGGTTTGACCCGCGGGTTGGTTTTCTGGAAGGGGCGGTCTAACTGCCAGGAGGGGGCGGTCTAACCGCCCTGGGCTTTCCAGGTCAAAGTTTTGTTTCGTCGGATTTTCCTCTATGAGTTTGTTCGTCTTGATCAGAGGAGCGTCTGGGTGAAATTTCGGGTCGTTCTCGTGCCGTTTGCTAGGAGATCTTGTTTGGAGTTCATTGCTGGGTACAGGAAGTTAGACCGCCCCTGGTAGCTAGTCTAACCGCCCCTAGGCCCCTGGGTGGAGTTTTGGTTTTCGCCAAGATTTTCTGGTAGCTAGCATAGCCCTGACCAGAGATCTCAGTTGGTGAAACCGTGGTGCATTTTGGTGCTCGGAAGAGGTGTTTCGGAGGATTTCTTGGTTGCCTGGTGGAGGCGGTCTAACCGCCCCCTATACCCGGTCTAACCGCCCCCTCTAGACAACCGGCTTTCGAGTTGTTTCCACTGTCCTGGGTGCGTGTGTGTTGAGGTTGCTGATAGTGTTTGTTCCTAGGACCAGTAGCACTCCAGTGGCTACATGGTTTTGGCAAACGAAAGGTAGAAGTGCGGAGCGTGTGATTTTGGAGGGTCCGACCGAGCGAGTTCATCTTGTCGGAGTTTCAATCTCCTTCGAGAAGAATTTTTATCGGCTCCCATTCACTCCCCCCCCCCCCCCTCTCTGGTCGCCTAATCGGTCCTTCAAGTGGTATCAGAGCCGGTTCGGGACTTTGTTGACTCTAACCAGTCTAAGATCCAAGGATGGCGTACCAGGAACGGGGTTCGGGTCCTCCACACTTCGATGGCAAGAACTACCAGATGTGGAGTAAGCGGATGGGTGTGTTCCTCCGCGGAAAGGGTCAGATCCTTTGGGATGTCACGATGGACACAGGCTATGTCCAGCCGATGGACTTCCTCGCTCCAGGATCAAGGGACAGATTCGACGCCAACAATAAGGCGGTCGACTACTTGTTTCGTGCTTTGTGTCAGTCTGAGTTCGATTGGGTGCACACCGAGCACTTGGCTTGTAGAATTTGGTCGGTGCTGAAGGAGGCTCATGTTGGGAATGCCCGGGGTTCGGGCACGGATGTATGCGACCTACGGAGAGAGTACGAGAACTTCACTCATCTCCCGGTGAGTCCATCGATGCCTTGTTTCAGAGGTTCACGGTGGTTGTGAACAACATGAGGGCCAATGTGGACGTGCTCCCGTACGATGATCATGATAGAGCGGTCAAGCTCTTACACTCTTTGGATCGTACGATTTGGGGCGGAAAGTTCAAGGCCATTGTGGAGTCAGAGAAGTATGACACTCTGACGGTGAACGAGCTGTTTTCAAAGCTCAAGTCGGCTGAGGTGGATAGGGGCATGACTGCCAGGCTCGAGGGCCCGACTGACTCTCATAGTCTTGCCCTTGTTGGTGGTTTGAATGGAAAGGCTAACACTAACCCATCCACCAGGATGTTCTCTTTGTCCTCTTTGATGTCTATGCCAGATGAGGAGTTCGACATGCTTGGAGAAAATGAGCTGGCGCTCCTGACGAGGCAGTTCGAGAGGCTGCACGAGGACCGAGTGAACATGAGGAGGAACACGAGGACATGCTTCAAGTGCGGCAAGGCTGGACACTATTTCGCTGAGTGTCCGAAGGTGAACAACCACGACAAGCACAAGTTCAAGGACAAGAGGAAGAAGTCCAAGAAGAAGGATCATAGACATGGGAAGAAGACACGGTCTCGAGAGAAGATGAAGAGATCAAGCGACATCGAGTCTGATTCCGAGGACACGTCTTCA
This sequence comes from Cenchrus americanus, assembly GCA_947561735.1. Taxonomy (NCBI): domain Eukaryota; kingdom Viridiplantae; phylum Streptophyta; class Magnoliopsida; order Poales; family Poaceae; genus Cenchrus; species Cenchrus americanus. The sequence continues at coordinate 19,987,046 of OX387241.1, read as the reverse complement.
AGCTCAAGTGATGAAGACGAAGAGGATGACAAGAAGAAGAAGAAGAAGAAGAAGAAGAAGAAGAAGAAGAAGAAGAAGAAGAAGAAGAAGAAGAAGAAGAAGAAGAAGAAGAAGAAGAAGAAGAAGAAGAACCTCGGCAAGTATTTCAATGGCCTTTGTGTGACGGGCCTAAGCCTCAAGGACGACTTCTGCGGCATGGCTCGCAGTTCGAGCAGCAAGAGAAGCCAGAAGGACGCCTCGGACTTGGATTCCGAGGATGAGGTATGTGATGAGCTCTCTTCTTTGCGCAAGGAGAATGAGGAGTTGGTTGACTTGCTTGATAATCGCGATCACATGCTTAGAGAGGCTAAGAAGCTTAGGAAGGAGCTTAGATCTTTGCTTGAGGATGCTAAGACTAGAGTGGCTGAGCTAGAAACACAGGTTCTTGATAGCAAGCTTGAAATTGATTCGCTTAAGGCTAGCCCTGTTGTTTTTGATGAAAATGATTGTGCTGATTGCTCTGTTTTCCTAGCTGACTTGACTGATCTTAGGGAGAAGTATGCCTCCAAGTGTGAGGAACTGAAGGACCGATACAGTGAAACAGAGAGGGGGGAGTGAATGGGAGCCGATAAAAATTCTTCTCGAAGGAGATAGAAACTCCAACAAGATGAACACGGCTTCCAACACACGTCTCCGACTCACTACCCAAGTTGGCCAAGCCCACGTAGCCACTTGAGTGCCACTGGACCTAGGAACCAACACACACACCCTTCCGACCCGAGAACGCAGTGGGACACCAAATCTCGAGTCCACTGATCAACACCAGTCAGACCGGTGAGCACCACCGGTCAGACTGGTTCCTGCTAGTGAAACTAGGCAACTTTCACTAAGTGGCTCCACACCGGTCAGACCGGTGAGACGCACCGGTCAGACCGGTCACAGCCTGAAAGCCCCCAAAGCACCAAACAGGCCAACCGACCTCCAAACTGACCCAAACTCGAAACAGCTGCAACACAGGACAACAGCGAACACACCCAGACGTTCACCCGAGCAAAAACCCACCGAGGGTTGCACCGGTCAGACCGGTCAAGAGCACCGGTCAGACCGGTGTAGCCTGGGCAGCTCGGGATGAACAGCACCCGCGGGTCAACTCCCCCAAATCCAAACCTCGATCTCCCGAATCGCTCCACGGACTTGAACAAGACTTTGGGGATATTAGGAACACCTCATGAGGAGTCCATAGCCATGTTTAATCCCACCAGAACTTGTCCAAAAAGGAGGAATCGAATAAATCCTGCCACGAACACCTCTAACCCTAGAACTCGAAAAACCCCAAAATCGAGCCCCTTTACTCACGGATTTGGGAGGGGAATCACAGCCCAAAGAACCACGAAGGGTTCCCACAAATATCCCCCATCAAATCCCCAAGAGAAAGGTCCCGAAAACAACCCAAAGAAATCACTAAGAGAAGGCTCCGAAAATCACCACCAAGAACAACCGGGAACAACACATCCAAACCTTGACGATCCACGTCGAATCATCTATACATGCAACAAAGGTTCTTACAAGGTCTAGCTTGCCGCCCGATCATCCAACCCTCTCACAAGATCTCACCATGAAGCTCTCAAGCTAGTCCTATGGAAATCTTAAGAAAATAGGAACGGAAAATAGGAAAGCAAATGAACTAGGGTTCCAAGAGTTAGCTGCCATCCTCTCACCTCTTGGGTTATATGGAGGCAACCGAAAGTCTAAAATACCCTTCTCTAATAACTACGGATACAAGCCGCTCAAGGGCGGTTTTGGAAGACTTAAAGCTTTCTCCATCGGACGGATGCCCGGCGACCGCAACCTGCTTAGCCTCGACGCAAACCTTGCGATCCCGACGCGTGTCCTCCGCTTTGAAGATTTCGGATTGCGTCGTCGCACACCGGTCAGACCGGTGCTCCTCACCGGTCAGACCGGTACCCACTGATCAGACCAGTCTGGCACTGCTGCAGCACCGTCTTCGGTTCTCCGGTCTTGGCTTTGTGGATCAACCAAGGAACCCAGTGGTTTTCTGGTGAACCACCGAAAACCCCGCGAACTCGGTGTAGCCTCCGCCAATCTCCACTCATGACTCGGCTCCCACGTAGTCCCAGCTCGACCTTGGTTTTGAGGCTCAACCAAGAAACAGTCCACGACTTCATCTTGCTGTTCATGCCACCATGCGGCCCGCACTTGACCCCGCCGGCCACCGGTCCCTCGAACGAAGCCTACTTGTCTTCTCCACACCTGGAGGCCTCACCGGCGACGACCTTTCGCACTTGTTCTTCACCTGCACCAACACCAGTCAAGCCGCAACCTGCACCTGCAATACTTAGCCAAGAATCAGTCCACACAACGTTGTCAATCACTCATCACACAAGGAAGCGACCATCCACCGGTTCTCGAACCACACATGATCCTCAATCTCCCCCTTGATGAGTGCATTGACAACACCCACACGAAAATAACAAGAGAAAAAAGAAAAAGAAAAGAAACGAATAAAAAGAAACTCCAACAAGCGATCGAAAACCAAACAAAGGCAAAGAGCAAGATCACTTGAAGAAGACAAGTCTCGGACCCCTTAGGCAAGGGCAACGGCTCGACACATCCGAGACAAGGCAAGGCTCAAGCAAAGAGCGCAAACCACCGAAACAAAGCTCGAAAAACCACAAAGAGCTCCCCCTGCACACATGCAAGCTCCCCTGAACCAATGCACCTCCCCGTGGACGAATGCATGCAAACCAGCTGAAAACAGGGCAGCTGCAACAACTTCAGCCCACACCGGTCAGACCGGTCATGACCACCGTTTAGACCAGTGCCTAAGATGTGCACAGGATCAACACTCACACCGGTCAGACCGATGACCTCGACCGGTCAGACCGGTGCACACCAGAGCCCAGAAATGGCTCGAAACCACCTAAAAACCTTCTAAATGCATCCAACAAGCCATTTCAAGCTCAAACTTCTCCCCCTTGTTGGCAATGCATGAATCAAGCCAAAAATGCAAAACTTTCAACCCAGAGCTTCTCAAATAGACAAAATTCAACATAGGATGCTACACATGTCCAAATGAGCAAGTTAGATACTCTATAGCTTCATATCGACATCAACTACAAGATCACCAAGTTTCACAACCATTGGACGAAGCTAAGATGGATTTGGGCAATTTTGCGAAAAACTTGCCTCTCATGAGCAAAGTCCTAAACATGATCAAAACATATCAAAATGGCAAAGCCACACAAACTTCATGCTAGGACAGCCATTCTAATCATAAGACCATCACAAACACCCACAAGCACCTCATGTCATGTCAAAGCCACCGAGCCATGTGCCTACTTCTATGTATGAGACTTCTCATTGGTAGGCATCATGCAACGGTTTAGCACCCAAACCAAATTAAATTCAGCACATATGACATGGGAGCATATTTTCCAAGCATTTTCCATTTCATTTTCAGATTCATAATTGGTACATGAAATGTCTTTGCGACAAAAAGGAACTTATGCCCCTCCACAAGATGAAGCAAGAGGGCTAAACATTCATGATGGCAAATGAGCCTTTGGCCCCATATGATCAATAAACTAGCTATCCAACCACAAATTAAGCATAGCAAAGCCACTAAAACATGTCAAGATCATATAAAGGCATTTACACATGAGAGAGCATACATGTGACATTTTTCAAAAAGCATAGCCATCAACCATGGATTATTCATCAAGATCATCAAGAGCTAAGCCAAACTAACCATAGCATACCAAACAAGCTCACAAAGACATAAATAGCATTCCATGGTGAAAAATGTATATAGGAGAAGCTTTTCCTATCCAATGCATATGATACAAAATGCATGCAATCTAAGATACAAGGATGCCTATACGTCATGTTACATATGCCATGCCAAATGCAAGAAATGCACAAAGGAAAGCTATACATATGCTACAAAGGAGCTCCCAAACACCCAACTCAAGAAATCAAACACACACCAAGTTCCCCCCGCAAACGAGTGAAAGTTGCTTGATCTAGGGGTTTGGTGAAAATATCGGCTAGTTGGTCATGTGTGGGTACATGGATCAAAGCTATCTTTCCTTTCTCTACGTTGTCTCTCAGAAAATGATACCTCACTTCTATGTGCTTGGTTTTGGAATGGAGCACTGGGTTCTTTGCAACACTTATGGCACTGGTGCTATCACATTGAAGTGGGACATGGGTATACTCCTCACCAAAGTCACTCATGGTGTATGAAATCCAAAGGAGATGAGAGCAACAACTACTAGCAGCAACATACTCGGCCTCGATAGTGAATTGAGCAACACTCGACTATTTGCGGGAAGGCCAAGAAACCAAAGAGGAACCCAAAAACTGGCAAGTCCAACCGACACCCGGCAAAATCCGCGTCTGAAAAACCATGAAGCGCCAAAGAAGAGGACGCGGAGTACCAAATGCCAAAGTCGGGAGTGTGACGCAAGTACCTGAAAATTCGCTTCACCGCTTGCCGATGCGAAGTCCTCGGAGACGCTTGAAAATGAGCGCACAGACATACCGAGAACTGGATGTCTGGCCTCGTCGCCGTCAAGTAGAGGAATGACCCAATCATGCTCCGGTACTCCTTCTGGTCCACGTGTTCACCTTCCTCGTCCGCATCAAGAGCCGTAGTTGTACTCATCGGCGTCGTCATAGCCTTGGAATCCTCCATCTTGAACTTCCGCACAATGTCCTTGGTGTACTTATCCTGGTGCACAAATGTTCCTTCCTTTCATTGCTTGATTTGTAGCCCGAGGAAGAACTGCAACTCGCCCATCATGCTCATCTCAAATTCCCTGCTCATATCCTCTGCAAACCTTGCAACAAGAGAGTTAGACGAGCCACCAAAGACAATATCATCCACGTACACCGCACAATCGGGATATCTACCTTCGCCTCGGCAAAAACAAGGTCTGATCGACCTTCCCCATCTCAAAACCTCTCTCAAACAAGAACCCCCTCAACCTACCATACCAAGCTCTAGGCGCCTGCTTCAACCCATACAACGCCTTCCTCAACTTGTACACCCGGTGGGGGTACTTCTCACTCTCAAACCCCAGAGGTTGCCTCACATACACCTCTTCCTCCAACACACCATTCAGAAAAGCACTCTTCACATCCATTTGGTGCAACTTGAACCCTTTAGCCACGGAAAAGGCTAGAAGGATCCTTATTGCCTCCAAACGGGCTACAGGAGCAAAGGTCTCCTCGTAGTCAATCCCCTCCTTCTGACTGAACCCCTGAGCAACAAGCCTCGACTTGTTTCTCACAACCTCACATTTCTCTCCCTCTTTGTTCTTCCACACCCACTTTGTACCAATCGGCTTACACCCTGGGGGAGGGTCAACCAACTCCCAAACCCGATTCCTCTCAAAGTTCTCCAACTCCTCATGCATCGAATTAACCCAATTGTGATCAGATAGTGTGTGTCCAATGTCTTTGGGCTCAAAAGTAGCAACAAACGCAGCATGAGCGAAATGAGAATTGTTTCGAACCCTCGACCGTGTAGTGCGTTCATTCAGGTCGCCGATGATCCTCGAAGCTGGGTGATCCACTTGTACTCGCTGGGGAGGTTCTCGCCTCGATGCTACCTCCCCCTCAACATCAGCTTCTCCTCGTTCTTGATTTGTCGTCGTAGGTGTAGGAGAGGGTCCGTCCACCATCGTAGTCGAAGTAGTGGGTACATGTTCAGCCGGGGGCACCACACCGCCATCTTCATCGTCTCCATGTTCATGCTCCTCCTCCTGAAAGATCTCCTTGCCAAGCTCATCATCACCTGCACACTCAAAGACAAGCTGACTATGTGGCTCTGTCTCGTCGAAGGTTACCTCACAAGTCTCCACGATTCAGTTAGTTTCAAGATTGAGCACACAATATGCTCTAGAATGAGATGCATAACCAAAGAAAATACCATCGACAGACCTAGCCTCAAACTTATCAAACTTCCTGCCTTTCTTCAGAATGAAACACTTGCAACCAAAGACATGGAAGTGACTCACCTTGGGTGTGCGACCGTGCATCAACTCGTAGCATGTTTTCTTCTTGTGCACTCTGAGGTAGATCCTGTTTGACACATAGCACGTGGTATTCACCGCCTCAGCCCAATACCTCCTCGGAGTCCTATGCTCATCAAGCATCGTCTGAGCCATCTCGCACAAGGTCCTGTTCTTCCTTTCCACAACACCATTCTTGGGAGGCGTATACGGACTCGAAAACTGGTGCTCAAGACCCAAGTCATGGCAAAAGGTTTCAAAATGAGAGTTTCTGAATTCCGAGCCATTATCACTGCGGATTGCTCGTATGGCATCTTCGTGCCTCTCGTTCCTCAACCTCAAGACTAGATCTCGAACAAAACCAAACCTCCCCCTTATCCTCAAGAAAGAACACCCACGCATACCGAGAGTAGTCGTCCACCACAACAATGACATACCACTTCCCACCCGCAGATCGCACACGAGCTGGGCCAACAAGGTCCAAATGGAGCAGCTCGCATGGACGCTCAGTCATCACATCGGTGAGAGGCGGGTGAGAAGAGGCTACCATCTTGGCATGCCTACATGGCGCACAAACCAACTCTTTCTCAAGCCTCAACCGTGGCAATCCTCGGACCAAATTGAGTTTACTCAAGCGAGACAAAAGGTCAAAGCTCAAGTGACCCAACTTCCTATGCCACTTCCACAACTCACTCGAAGAACCAACCAAGAAACAACGCTCCACACCCAAAGACTGAGAAAAATCAGCACGAAACACCTGACCCTCGGGAACGACCATACAGACAAGGTCCCCTCGAGAGTCCAAAATCCGAGAACCACCTGGCCGAAACAACACCTCAAAGCCCTCATCCAACAGCTGGGACACAGAAAGCAGATTGTACCCCAGCGATTGAACAAGAGCAACACGCCTGAGAGTGATCTTGTCACTCACTTTGATCTCACCTTCTGAAAGCACACGCCCACGCCCATTGTCCCCAAAGGTGATGTACCTCCTTGTCACCACCGGGACGAGACTTGAGAACCACCCCCTGTCTCCGGTCATATGCCTCGAGCAACCGGAGTCAATCAACCAAATGTTCTTCAAGTCTCCCACCTGAAATTCAAAATTGAGCACGTGAGCGAACATACGACTCAGCACTGGGATTAGTACCAAAAGAGCAAAACCAGTGCCGAGCCATTTGCTCAAAAGTGGGGTTAGCACAAACCAAAGCATCTCTCCTACCAAAGCTACCTCCACGAACACCACCACGGTAACCACCCTGAGGGAACCACCCCTCTCTGCCTGGAGGAGGACCAAAACCACGAAAGAAGGCTCGTGGAACGTCCCTGCTCTCCTTCTCAAATCTACGACTCCTCCCATCCCCGTAGTGAACTCGAGGGGGAGAATGCCTAGCAACCTGACCACCTGCAAACTCTCCAGCCCAACCACCAGAACCACGACCTCCAGAAACAACCCTCGCACCTGTACGAGCTCGAAACCCAAACTGCTGCCTGTCTAGGCCTGCACCGGTCTGACCGGTGCCCCACACCTGTCTGACCGGTGTAGCCTGGGCAGCAGCACCTCCAACAGCCGTCCGCTCTCCCCAAGCCCGAACTGTCCTCACACTCGCCTTAGCCCTGGGCATTTGCACACGAGGCTCAAGTACACCATCGGAAGGGTGGTACTTGTCCTTGTTAGCCCACTCCTTTGCCATTTTGTCCTCTCGCTTCCTCTTGAAGCAAAACTCATCCTTATGGCCATGTCTCCCACAATAGCCACAATGGAACCTCACAAGCTTAGGCTTAGGCTTGGGTTGTGGCTGCTCACTTGGTTCCTCTCCACTCAACTTCTCCACCGGTTTCCCCTCACTAGCCTTCTCACTTTCTTTCCCAAAGAACACTTTCCCTGAAGTGCTCACAAACTTGATAGGCTTTTGTAGATCATTTGTGGGTGTAGGAAACACGAGTGGAGCTGGGGTTGTGTCTAGTCGGTTCCTAAGATGGTTAGGTTTTGGGGGAAATCATTTTTGTGGTGGGTTTTTGGTGGCTCTGGGATATTCTCTCCACTTCCCTCACCAACCTTGTTTGCCCCAAGTCCCTCACCATCCTGCCTCTTAAACGCCTCAATCATCATCCTCAACTGAGGCTCATGACCAGACAACCAACCCATCAACTTTCTCAGCTCATCATTCTCATCCTGCAAACAATCAACATAATGTGCAAGTTCCAAATTTTTCAAAGCATGTATTTCACAGGTAGAGCATGATGTAGGCATGGGTTCTTTCAGCTTAGCCTCAAGAGAACTAGTGTAAGCATGCATCTCATCAATCTTACCATGCAAAACAGGGCAAGAAGTGCAAGCACCTAGCAAAGCAGGTCTAGACTTAAGCTCAGCCACTTCAACCCTAAGCACATCTAGTTCCTCACACTTGGAGGCATGCTTCTCCTTAAACAAAGCAAGATCAGCAAGAAAGATGGAGCAATCAGCACAATCAACCTCATCCGAAACAACAGGGCTAGCCTTAAGGGAATCAATCTCAAGCTTGCTATCAAGCACCTGTGTCTCTAGCTCAGCCACTCTAGTCCTAGCATCCTCGAGTGAAGCCCTAAGCTCTTTTCCCATTTTCTTGGCCTCTCTAAGCATGTCATCACGGTTATCAAGCAAAGAGCCAAGCCTCTCATTCTCCTGGCGCAAGAAGGGAAGTTCATCACGCACCTCGTCGTCGGACTCAGAGTCCGAGTCGCTCTGTGTGCTCTTCTTGCTACCGGAGCTCAGCGCCATGGTGCAGAAGCCATCTCTCGCGAAGCAGCTCACCCCGCTCAAGTTCTTGGACGACTTCTTGTTCTTGCGACGGTCACCTTCGTCTTCACTACTGCTCGAGCTCGAGGTGGAGTATGCGTTACAAGAGTCGACGACGCTCGCTCCAACCATCGCTCGTGCCTTGCCTCGGCTCTCCTTCTTCCTCGATCGTCGCTCGTCCTTGTACTTGTTCTTGTGCTTGCTCTTGTGGTCGTGCCTCGACCGGTACTTGCCATCCATCCTCGACTTGTGCTTGTAGCCGTCCTTGTTCTCGACCTTCTCCGGGCAGTCGGCGACGAAGTGTCCCGGCTTGCCGCACTGGAAGCATGTCCTCGTGTTCCTCCTCATGTTCACCCGGTTCTCGTGCAGCCTCTCGAACCTCCTCGTCAGCAGCGCCAGCTCGTCCTCTCCAAGCACATCGAACTCCTCATCTGGCATAGACAACAAAGAGGACAAAGAGAATATCCTGGTGGATGGGTTAGTGTTAGCCTTTCCTTTCGAACCACCAATGAGGGCAAGACTATGGGAATCAGTCAGACCGTCGAGCTTGGCAGTCATGCCCCTATCCACCTCAGCCGACTTGAGCTTCGAGAACAACTTGTCGGGGACCGCCCTAGGGGTCCCCTCAAACGATGGGGGAACCCTCACTTAAATTCTCGCATCAAATGAACTAGGCCTAACCATGCGGGGAACTAACCATGCGGGACGTGGCCCATGCGGCGAGGACTTCGGAGGCCCCGCCAAGATAGCCCGACCACGAGACCCCTCGAGCGAGGGCTCCGCCTCGCCCGAGGGTACACCTCCCTCCTCGAACGGGCTCCGCCCCCGCTCGAGGGGCAACCCCCCTCCTCGAACGGGTTCCGCCCCGTTCGAGGGGCGACCCTTCCCTCGAGCGGTCCCGCCCCGCTCGAGGGCCCGCTCCCCCCTCGAGCGGGCCTCGCCTCGCTCGAGGGTTCGCTCCACCCTCGGCGGGGCCCGCCACGCTCACGGGCGCCCCGCACGCGTGCGCCGGAGCCCCGTACTTGGGCATTTAACGCCCGACGCCGCGGAGACGGCGCCATCATGCGCCGGGGCTCACGCCCGGTGCCGCCGCACCCGCCTCCCCGGGGAGGAGCCCATCCCCGCCACGCGTGGGGAGGGGCGTGCGGTACGGCGGTGTCGGTCCCCATAACACCGTGCGCACGCCACCGTACGACTAACGCGCCCAACCCTCGAAAGGGGGCGGGGCGCACCCTCGATCCCACTTTCCCGTGACCCCTGCAGGTTGGGTGAGGGACGCTAGGCCGGTGGGTGGCCATCCCGGCCACACGCGCGGCGCGGCCGCCGTACCCACGCGCGCGGGCTCACGCCCGACTTCGCGGGGGCGCACGCCCGAACACCTGGCAGCAACCACTCCACCACCGCAGAGCTCATTGGGAAGGAACGCCGTACTGCCCGCTCCTGTGCCCCGTACCGGCCATCATCAACACCTCCCTCGAAGCCTATCAGGGGACGCCATCGCCATCCGCCGCCTCCTACCCTCGAACCGCCACCGTTCGAGTACAAGGTAGGCCATCATGGCCGGATCGTAGCGAAGATCGACCGGACGGCCGCCCGCTCTACACCATAGCACGACGTGCTACCACACGCAGCTAGGTAGCGCGGCGTGCATGTAACCCGCCGCTCCCTTGGCCTATAAAAGGGAAGGCGAGCCCCCCGGCCGCGGGGGACGAATCCGGAGGAACACAGCGCACTGTGCACTCACTCTCTTATTCTCCCACAACATCTTCAGCTACTCACCAGGGACTTGGGAGCCACGCTTCCTCTCCCGCCTCGCTTGTATTCGCCCCACTACAAGCACCCCCGGTGCTGAGCAATATAGTGCCACGAGCACACCACTGCCGGACGTACGGCCCCCTCGGCCGGAACCAGGATAAATCCTTGTGTCATTTGTTGCTTAGCATCGACCATCGAGGGATAGACCTAGGCGTTATCTATCGGTTAGTGTCGGGACCACTTTCCGCACCGACGGTTGGCGCCCACCGTGGGGCTAACGAGCGCCTAAGGTCATTTCGCTAACTCCCTCCATGGTGATTCGCACTGAGTACCGTAGCACCCGCTACAACATGGGTAGCTCGGACCCCCTTCCGGCGGGTTCGAGATCCGCTTCGGGGACTTGAACTTCCGGGCCACGGGGAATGGCTATCTCATGCGCCTCACCAACCGTGAGGAGCTACGCGCGCGGCGGGAGGCCGGTGTCCGCTCTCGGTCACCGCCGCACGCACGACGCCGGCGCGAGGGGCACCGGGCACGAATGCCGCGGGTCCGTCGACGCCGCGACGCCGTCGCCGCTCCGGGCTACGCTCGCGTCGGGGCACGGTCCGAGCGGCGGCGGCCGAGCGCGCCGCCGCCCAACGCAAGGCGCCCACCGTCGCGACGACCGCCACCGCCCCGGCCGGGACCGCGCGTGATCTCAGGACCGCGCATCCCCATCGGGCTGCGTGGCGCTACTACGGCCTACAACACCAACGTCAACACTACAATGTGCAGGGTTCCGCCTGGTCGGCACGTCTTCGTCGCCAGGGATCCCGGCACTTCAGCAGCGGACGAGTCGTCCCTGGGCTCCGTCGACACGATGCCACCCGCCAGCCGCCACGGGTACGCGGAGTGGGACTTCTCTGGTGTGCCGGACCCGGTCGCGTTCGGGGGCGCTTCCTCGACGCCACGGACTGCGGTTCGCTGCTCCGACGACTCCCGGCACGGGAGCTACGACCCCACGCGGGAATGCCGCGCCGTCATCACCAACGACCCCGCCAACGCCGCCGGTGCGGCGGGCGCCGGAGATGGGGAAGTCACGCCGCCCCCCGGGGCCGCCACGCGCCGGCCGCGGGACCAAGCGCCCCGCCGGGGCCGGGATGTCGACGCGCAACCGGCCCAAGCTCGCGAGCTCGAGGCCAAGCGGCGCAGGAGTACGGACCGTGCGGCGGTCGCTCCGCGCCTCGATGGCGGGGAGAGGCCCCCGCGCGCGGCGAACGCGCGCGGGAGCCGGGGCCGACAGTCCGAGACCGCCTCAACCCCATCCCCAACGTCGACAACGCGGATACTCCGCCGCGGGCGAGCCAAAAGCTCATCGCCGCCGCAACACCGCCGCGCGCCATGCCGGCACCCTCGACCCCCGAGGCTCGAGACATGCACCGCGAGGTGCGAGCCTCCTTGAGCAAGCGGCCGTCCGGCAAGCCGAAAGCTCGGCCTCACGCATCCGCCAACAAGGGGGGACGCGCGGGGTGATGATCCGGCACCGGGGGCGAACCCTCGGTGCATGCGGGTCGACCCGCCGACCGGGGACGCACGCCGGCCAAGGAACGCCTCCTCGACACACGCAGGCGCCGGATGGTGACGCCCGCAACGTCATCAACGCCGGGCGCACCGGCAAGGCGGACGCGCGAGCGGCCGGGGGGCTACCACCCTCGAAGGGGTGGACGCTACGACGGCGGTGAGGATCGCTCCCCAACGCCGAGCCCCCGGCACCCGCGTGTTCGGCCGGGAGATCCGCACGGCGGCGTTCCCCCGCCGCTTCCGTCGGCCCTCGACGATCATCAAATACAACGGCGAGACGGACCCTCGTGTTTGGCTCAACGATTACCGCCCGGCTTGTCGGTGGGCGGGGCCACCAACGACGAAGTGATCATCCGCAACTTGCCCCCCGCATCCGGGCGACGCGGCCCGACATGGCTCGAGCACTTGCCCCGCCACCGCATCCACAACCGGGACGATCTAGTCCACACCTTCGTGGGCAACTTCCGGGGCACGTACGTGCGCCCGGAACTCCCGGGATCCGCGCTCCCGCACGCGAAGCCGTGCGAATCGCCGCGGGACTTCATACGACGCTTCTCCAAGCGCCGCACGTAGCTCCCCGGCGTGGCACAATCCGAGATCGTGCACGCGTTCCTCGAGGGCACCACGTGCGGGACCTAGTGCGCGAGCCGGGACGCAGCCCCGCCCACGGACTCGAACGAGCCGTTCGACATTGCCACCCGGCTTCGCCTCGGGAGAGGAGGCCGTGGGGGCAATCTTCGATGGCAAGAAGGGCAAGCGCTCCGAGGACACGCCCGCGGAGGGCGGCGGGTCCAAGGAGCCGCGCCGCAACGACAAGCGGGGCAAGAAGGGGGGAAGAAGCCGCGCCGCGAGGCGCGCGAGCGGGGGCGCAACGGCGGCAACGCCGAGGCCCTCGCCGTTGACCCGGCCCGACGGGGCCCTCGACCGGCTCCTCGAGGCCGGGGGTGTTCGACGACATGATGAAGAAGCCATGCCCCTACCACAAAACCCCCGTGAATCACACTCTTGAGCAAGGCGACATGCTCAAGAAGTTCTATGGCCGTGCCGCCGCGAAGGAGGCAGAGGCCAAGAAGGATGGGGGCGACGGCGACGCAGTGGCTTCCCCGCTCGTCGAGAATGTGTTCCTCATTTTTGGGGGACCCACCGTCGACATGTCAACCCTGGCAGCGCAAGAAGGAGCGGCACGAAGTCCTCGCCGCGAGAGGGCACCTCCGGCCTTTCTCAACCGGTCGAAGGATGCCATCACCTTTAGCCGGGATGATCACCCAAACCGCATCCCGAACCCGGCCGGCACCCCCCGCGGAGTGGTCCGCGGAGTTGATGGGCGAAACGCTCGCCTACGCCCCGCGCAAGGCCATCAAATCACAAATCCTTGCCGATTTCGTCGCGGAGTGGACGGACACGCAACCGCCGCCCCCTCAGATCCAAGCAGAGTGCTGGACTCTGTTCTTCGACGGCTCGGTGATGAAGACGGGGAGCGGGCGCGGGCCTCGCTCTTCGTGTCACCCCTCGGGGAGCACATGCGCTACGCAGTGCGTCTCCATTTCCCCGCGTCCAACAATATGGCGGAATACGAGGCCCTCCTCTCGCGGCCTCAAGATCGCCATCGAGTTGGGCGTCAAGCGCCTCGACGTGCGAGGGGATTCGCGGCTCGTGATCGACCAAGTCATGAAGAACGCGAGCCGCCACGACGACAAGATGGAGGCCTACCGTAAAGCCGTGCGAGCCCTCGAGGACAAATTTTACGGCGTCGAGCTTAATCGTGTACCCCCGCCGGTACAACGAGGAAGCAGATGAGCCGGCAAAGATAGCATCCGGGCGGATCACCGTTCCCCCCGAACGTTTTCGTGCGCGACGTCGCGCGGCCCTCGGTAACCTTCGAGCCTTACCCCTCGAGCGACGGCGGACCCTCGGGGGGCTCCCTCGAATCCGGCGGGTGCGGACCCCATGGAAGAGGACCCCTCGAACGAGGCGTACGTACTCTCCCTTCTCGAGGGGTACGGCTCCCACGAGGGCGTTGCAATGGACATCGAGCCGGTTCCCGTCCGGGCGGACCGGCGGGAGAAGTACATCGCCCGGATCGCTCGAGGAGAGCTCCCCGCGGCCGGCCACGCCCGGGCGCATCGCGGGGATGGCCAAGTCATTCACCCTCGTCGACGGCGAGCTGTACAAGCGCGCCGCGTCGGGGCATCCTCCGGCCGGTGTATACCCATTCCCGAGGGGCGCGAGCTCCTACGAGACATCCACGCGGGAATCTGTGGCCATCACGCCGCGCCGCGCACCCTCGTCGGTAACGCGTTCCGCCAAGGCTTCTATTGGCCTACTGCGGTCGCAGATGCCAACGAAATCGTGCGCACTTGCGAAGGGTGCCAGTTCTACGCCCGCAAGACCAACTTGCCAGCTCAAGCTCTGCAAACGATCCCCGTAACATGGCCGTTCGCTGTGTGGGGATTAGACATCGTCGGGCCCCTGCGGAAGGCGCCCGGGGGCTTCACCCACCGCTCGTCGCGATCGACAAGTTCTCCAAGTGGGTGGAGGTGCGCCCCATTACGAATTTGAGGGCCGAGCGGGCAATCACGTTCTTCACCGACATCGTCTACCGCTTTGGAGTGCCAAACTCCATCATCACGTACAACGGGTCCCGGTTCACGGGCGGAAGTTCTTGGAGTTCTCGCGACAAGTTCCACATCCGAGTGGACTGGGCAGCTGTGGCGCACCCACGTACCAACGGCCAAGTGGAACGTGCCAACGGCATGATCCTACGGGGCCTCAAACCCTGAATTTTCGACCGGCTCAACAAATCTGGCCGAAAATGGCTCCAAGAACTACCAGCAGTCATATGGAGCCTAAGGACTACCCCAAGCAGAGCCACCGGGTTCACCCCGTTTTTCCTAGTCCATGGCGCGGAGGCCATCCTCCCCACGGATCTGGAATACGGTTCGCCCAAAGTTCGAGGCTACAACGAGGACGCTAACCAGCGAGCCCGCGAGGACTCACTGGATCAGCTAGACGAAGTACGCCTCGTGGCGTTGATGCACTCCGCAAGGTATCAACAGTCCCTACGGCGCTACCAAGCACGCAAGATACGTCGAAGGGATTTCGGGCGAGGGGGACTTGGTCCTAAGGCTACGCCAAGACAACCGAGGGCGCCACAAGCTATCGCCCCCATGGGAGGGACCCTACGTCGTGGTGAAGGTGCTCAAACCGGGCACGTACAAGCTTGCCAACGAGGACGGCGAAGAACTCACCAACGCTTGGAACATCCAACAGCTACGTCGCTTCTACCCTTAGCTAGGATTTCCAAGTATTTTCCGTTGTAAAAACGCACGGCCAACGCCCCAGTTGGTGTCACCTATGTAAATACTCCGAATCCAATAAAAGGGCAACTCGGCTTTCCCCTGAAACCCAAGTTACCCTCGGGGGCTACTGCGGGGGGGCACCCCCCCCCCCCCAAATGGTCCCATTTTTTCGCGCAAAAAAACGTAATAACACGCGCTAAGTTTGTCTCCTACTTCAACCACGAGCCACGATTCGAACAGGGCGTAGGCGGCACAGCGGAAGGAGCGCGCGAGCCGAGACGACCTACGCCGCGTGGCTATGGCCCGTCTCTCTCGCCTCCAACCCGGCGGGCCCCCGCGAAAGGCGGACTTCCCTAACTAGAATCTACTCGGGGAAGAAGAAGAAGCAAAAAGCGCAATAAGCAAGCGATTTCATTTACAAACCGACCATGTTCACGAAACTACTTGTTTATTTACAAGAGGCCACGAGGCCGAGTTCCGATACACACAAACAAAAACGGGCCTAGTGCCTGGTGCTTTCGAGCGGGTGGAGCGGCAAAGATCGGCGGCGTCGGGACGAGGAAACAAGGAGAAAGCTCTAAGCAAGCGAGCCCGCGCGACGGCAAGGATGAGACGAAGGCGAAGAGGCGGAGGGCTAAAACGGTGAGGAGCCAAGGTAAAAAACCGCCGCCTACTCCTCCCCGCAGTTTTATAGGCGACGGGCGAGTTCTCCGGAGCGCACGTCCCGCCAACAGTAACTGCAGGAATCTTTCCATCGCGTCGACAAGCGGGCCCCACCACGACCGCGGCAGCCTCTAACACCTTGCGGGCGGGTCATCATTACGACGAGACCGGCAGCAACCGAGGTGAAACCGTCACATCTGCCGGCAGCGCCGCCCACTACGCGCGCGCGCAGCGCGCCGCCAAAAAAGCGCGCCGGCCGCCGCAAAACCCGCGGCCACGACCGCAAGGCTATTAAATGCCCGGCCCCTTGCCAAGCAAGGAGAGCCCTCGAGCGAGGCGAATCCTCGGCTCGAGACAAGGGTGACCCTCGATGGGATATCGGCGTGAGAAGGTCGCCGGGACGTACTCGATGTAGAGCAGCCACCGCGGGCACCCATGCCACGTAGGACCCTCGAGCGGCATGACCCCCAACTCGAAACAAGGCGACCCTCGATGGGATATCAGCGTGAGAAGGTCGCCCGGGACCTGCTCGATGTAGAGCAGGCCACCGCGGGCACCCATGCCGCGTAGGACCCTCGAGCGGCATGACCCCCAACTCGAGACGACGTCAACCCCCTAAAGAAGGCACGCGCGTAAGAGGATCGCCCAGGTCACGCTTGAAATAGAGCGACACCGAAAGCACTCATACCGCGCCATGCCACCAACCAGCACCTCGAGGGTCGGCACGCCCAGACCCCTCGACGGCCGCAAACGCGAAAAAGACGGGGCTGGCCTAGGCACGGCCCCGCACGGCCTTACTGATCAGAGGTTCGAAGCCTGACCCTCGACGGGTTCGAACAGGCGCCCCAGATCACAGAGTTAGGGACGACGAGGGCACGCGCATTCGAGCCGTTCCTCGAGCCCGTCGGCTCGAGGGTGCCCCACATGTCGTGTTCGAGAGCCGCCGAGGGCGGCCTAGCCGGGGGGATCCCACCGAGGGAGAGCTTCCGCGCCCTCGGTCCCTAGCGAACGGGACCGAGCCCCACCTAGCAAACCCACGCAAGCGCTTCCATGGACGTGTCTCCGGACCGCGCAGCCTACCCTTATCGAACGGGGCATGGACGTCCACTTGAACCACCCGCTAGCGGCTCGAAGAGGAATCCGCGATTCGCGACCCGCTCGATGGGAGTCGTGGAAACCTCACCTCCCGACCCGCGGAGGGACGGCGAGGGCGTGATAAAAAAACAAGTCGTCGGGCTCGACCCGATCGCCTCGAACGAGGCCAAGGCTCGGGGGCTTGACGCACGGCTACACCTCCTTGGAATTGCACCCGCCCGAGACGGAGACAGGGGGAGCGTGCACCCCCGATGCCGCCGAAATACCGCCGATGCCGGTTGGCATATGTGCCACGCCTTTCGACCGAATTGCTCGCGGTAAACCCCCTGCGAGGAGAGCCCACACCTCGCGGGGCTTCGGGGCTAGACCCGCGGGTCCGCTAGCGCGGCCCCACGGAAAGCGTTCGCAAACAAGGAGGGAAGAACGTCCTATCGGTAGGTTCCGGCATCCGCGGGAGCCTCAATGGCAAACCCGCGGATGCTCGGGGGCTACCGTCGGGGACCGCCCTAGGGGTCCCCTCAAACGATGGGGGAACCCTCACTTAAATTCCCGCATCAAATGAACTAGGCCTAACCATGCGGGGAACTAACCATGCGGGACGTGGCCCATGCGGCAGACTTCGGAGGCCCCGCCAAGATAGCCCGACCACGAGACCCCTCGAGCGGGGCTCCGCCGCCCGAGGGTACACCTCCTCCTCGAACGGGCTCCGCCCCCGCTCGAGGGGCAACCCCCCCTCCTCGAACGGGTTCCGCCCCGTTCGAGGGGCGACCCTTCCCTCGAGCGGTCCCGCCCCGCTCGAGGGCCCGCTCCCCCTCGAGCGGGCCTCGCCCTCGCTCGAGGGTTCGCTCCACCCTCGGCCGGGGCCCGCCACGCTCACGGGCGCCCGCACGCGTGCGCCGGCCCGTACCCGGGCATTTAACGCCCCGACGCCGCAGACGGCGCCATCATGCGCCGGGGCTCACGCCCGTGCCGCCGCACCGCCTCCCCGGGGAGGAGCCCATCCCCGCCACCGTGGGGAGGACCGTGCGGTACGGCCGGTGTCGGTCCCATAACACCGTGCGCACGCCACCGTACGACTAACGCGCCCAACCCTCGAAAGGGGGCCGGCGCACCCCTCGATCCCACTTTCCCGTGACCCCGCAGGTTAGGTGAGGGACGCTAGGCCGGTGGGTGGCCATCCCGGCCACCGTAGACGCGCGCGGCCGCCGTACCCACGCGCGCGGGCTCACGCCCCGACTTCGCGGCGCACGCCCGAACACCTGCAGCAACCACTCCACCACCGCATAGCTCATTGGGAAGGAGCGCCGTTCGCCCGCTCCCCGTGCCCCGTACCGGCCCATCATCAACACCTCCCTCGAAGCCTATCGGGGGACGCCATCGCCATCCGCCGCCTCCTACCCTCGAACCGCCACCGTTCGGGTACAAGGTAGGCCATCATGGCCGGATCGTAGCGAAGATCGACCGGACGGCCGCCCGCTCTACACCATAGCACGACGTGCTACCACACGCGCCTAGGTAGCGCGGCGTGCATGTAACCCGCCGCTCCCTTGGCCTATAAAAGGGAAGGCGAGCCCCCGGCCCGCGGGGGACGAATCCGGAGGAACACGGCGCACCGTGCACTCACTCTCTTATTCTCCCACAACATCTTCGCCTACTCACCGGGGACTTGGGAGCCACGCTTCCTCTCCCGCCTCGCTTGTATTCGCCCCACTACAAGCACCCCCGGTGCTGAGCAATATAGTGCCACGAGCACACCACCGCCGGGACGTACGGCCCCCTCGGCGGAACCAGGATAAATCCTTGTGTCATTTGTTGCTTAGCATCGACCATCGAGGGATAGACCTAGGCGTTATCTATTGGTTAGTGTCGGGACCACTTTCCGCACCGACACAACTCATTCACCGTCAGAGTGTCATACTTCTCTGACTCCACAATGGCCTCGAACTTTCCGCCCCAAATCGTATGATCCAAAGAGTGTAAGAGCTTGACGGCTCTATCATGATCATCGTACGGGAGCACGTCCACATTGGCCCTCATGTTGTTCACAACCACCGTGAACCTCTGAAACAAGGCATCGATGGACTCACCAGGGAGATGAGTGAAGTTCTCGTACTCTCTCCGTAGGTCGTATACATCCGTGCCTCGAACTCGGGCATTCCCAACATGAGCCTCCTTCAAGACCGACCAAATTCTACAAGCCAAGTGCTCGGTGTGCACCCGATCGAACTCAGCCGACACAAAGCACGAAACAAGTAGTCGACCGCCTTATTGTTGGCGTCGAATCTGTCCCTCGATCCTGGAGCGAGGAAGTCCATCGGCTGGACATAGTCTGTGTACACCGTGACATCCCAAAGGATCGGACCCTTTCCGCGGAGGAACGCACCCATCCGCTTACTCCACATCTGGTAGTTCTTGCCATCGAAGTGTGGAGGACCCGAACCCCATTCCTGGTACTCCATCCTTGGATCTTAAACTGGTTAGAGTCAATAAAGACCCGAACCGGCTCTGATACCACTTGAAGGACCGATACGGCGAACCAGAGAGGGGGGCGGGGGAGTGAATGGGATCCGATAAAAATTCTTCTCGAAGAAGATAAAAACTCCAACAAGACGAACACGGCTTCCAACACACATATTCGACTCACTACCCAAGTTGGCCAAGCCCACGTAGCCACTGGAGTGCCACTGGACCTAGGAACCAACACACACACCCTTCCGACCCGAGAACACAGCGGAACACCAAATCTCGAGTCCACTGACCAACACCGGTCAGACCGGTCCCTGCTGGTGAAACTGGGCATCTTTCACTAAGTGGCTCCACACCAGTCAGACCGGTGAGACGCACCGGTCAGACCGGTCACAGCCTGAAAGCCCCCAAAGCACCAAACAGGACAACCGACCTCCAAACTGACACAAACTCGAAACAACTGCAACACAGGACAACAGCGAACACACCCAGACGTTCACCCGAGCAAAAACCCACCAAGGGTTGCACCAGTCAGACCGGTCAAGAGCACCGGTCGGACCGTGTAGCTCCGGGCGCTCGGGATGAACAAAGACACCGCGGGTCAACTCCCCCAAATCCAAACCTCGATCTCCCGAATCGCTCCACAGAGTTGAACAAGACTTTGGGGATATTAGGAACATATCATGAGGAGTCCATAGCCATGTTTAATCCCACCAAAACTTGTCCAAAAATGAGGAATTGAAGAAATCCCGCCAAGAACACCTCTAACCCTAGACCCCAAAATCGAGCCCCTTTACTCACAGATTTGGGAGGGGAATCACAGCCCAAAGAACCACGAAGGGTTCCCACAAATATCCCCCATCAAATCCCCAAGAGAAAGGTCCCGAAAACAACCCAAAGAAATCACCAAGAGAAGGCTCCGAAAATCACCACCAAGAACAACCGGGAACAACACATCCAAACCTTGACGAACCACGCCGAATCATCTATACATGCAACAAAGATTCTTACAAGGTCTAGCTTGCCGCCCGATCATCCAACCCTCTCACAAGATCTCACCATGAAGCTCTCAAGCTAGTCCTATGGAAATCCTAAGAAAATAGGAAGGGAAAATAGGAAAGCAAATGAACTAGGGTTCCAAGAGTTAGATGCCATCCTCTCACCTCTTGGGTTATATGGAGGCAACCGAAAGTCTAAAAATACCCTTCTCTAATAACTACGGATACAAGCCCCTCAAGGACGGTTTTGGAAGACTTGAAGCTTTCTCCATCGGATGGATGCCCGGCGACCGCAACCTGCTTAGCCTCGATGCAAGCCTTGCGATCCCGACGCGTGTCCTCAGCTTCGAAGATTCCGGACCGCGTCGTCGCACACCGGTCAGACCGGTGCTCCTCACCGGTCAGACCGGTACCCACCGGTCAGACCGGTCTAGCACTGATGCAGCACCGTCTTCGGTTCTCCGGTCTTGGCTTTGTGGATCAACCAAGGAACCCAGTGATTTTCTGGTGAACCACCAGAAACCCAGCAAACTCGGTGTAGCATCCGCCAATCTCCACTCATGACTCGGCTCCCACGTAGTCCCGGCTCGACCTTGGTTTTGAGGCTCAACCAAGAAACCGTCCACGACTTCATCTTGCTGCTCATGCCACCATGCGGGCCGCACTTGACTCCGCTGGCCACCGGGTCCCTCGAACGAAGCCTACCTGTCTTCTCCACACCTGGAGGCCTCACCGGCGATGACCTTTCGCGCTTGTTCTTCACCTGCACGAACACCAGTCAAGCCGCAACCTGCACATGCAATACTTAGCCAAGAATCAGTCCACACAATGTTGTCAATCACTCATCACACAAGGAAGCGACCATCCACCGGTCCTCGAACCACACATGGTCCTCAGGAACTAGATGTGCTTAGGGTTGAGTTGGCTGAGCTACAATCTAGACCCACTTTGCTTGGTGCTTGCACTTCTTGCCCTTGTTTGCATGAGAAAATTGTTGAGCTTCGTTCTCGCATTGTTTCGCTAGAGGCTGATTTGAAAGTGCCTATTCCTACCTCTTTTTTCTACATGTGAGTTACATGCTATGAAGAATTTGGATCTTGCAAAATGTGTTGGTCGCTTGCAAGATGAGAATGATAAGTTGTGTGAAGCGCTGAGTTGGTTGTCGAGTCAAGAACCTCAGCTTGGTATGATGATTGCTAGCTGTAAGCGCTTTGATGGTTGGACTTTGGGATTGGATAAGGTTGGTGAGGGCAGTGGTGAGAGAGAAGGGAAATTTGGGAATGTTTCAGTTCCACCACAACCCACACCCAAAGACAAGTTTGCATCCAAGCCAAACCAACCAAGAGAAAAACCGAGTGAGAAGGCAAGTGAAAAGCCTTGTGAGAAACCAAGTGAGAAGCCTTGTGAAGAGCCTCACCCCAAGCCTAAGCCCAAACCAATCCTTTTCCATTGTGAGTTTTGTGGAAAGGATGGTCACAAGAGAGAGTTTTGCTATAAGAGAAAGAGAGAGGTGAGAATGGCTAAGGAGTGGGCGAACAAGGACAGGTACCACCCTTCTCATGGTGTGCCTAAGCCTTGTATGCCACTACCTAAGGGAAAGGACTTTGTGTGTAAGGTTCCGGCATGGGGAGATGAGAAATCCCGTAGCCGCGGTGGTGGTCTGGAGAGGGCGGTCAGACTAGCCAGGCATGGCGGTCAGACCGACCCTGCCCAGGGAAGGGCGGTCAGACCGGCCTGGCTAGGCGGTCAGACCGGCCTGGCTAGGCGGTCGAGCCGGCCCTCCCGCATTACGGGCGAGTTCGGTTTCCGAGGTCGTGATGCTGGTGGTTTCAGTTCCCTTGGTCATGGTGCAGATGGTAGACACTTTGAGTCTGGTGGTGTTGAGTTTGCTGGACGTTCTCCACCTCGTGATCAATACGAGTTTGGGAGAGGTCGCAGTTTTGAGTCTCAGAGGGGCTACGGATCATGCTTTCCTTTTCGTGGTACTCGTACTCCTCCAGTGAGACGAGAGTGGTTTTCTCATGGTGGGTCCAGGTTTGATAGGTTTGACAGGATGGATCACAGTTTTGATAGGCGCGGTAGGATGGATGTTGCTAACCCTACTTTTGAGGAAATGGCCCGACACTGGTTTCACACCTTTGGGACTAACCCCAGTGTTGAGTCATTTGCTCGTTCTCGCTCTTGGTTTTGAGTGGGGTGGGAGGCCCGGAGAACATTTGGTTGATATGGGGGGTGGTTCTCCGGCCTCATACCCCGGTGGTGACATGGAGGTACATCACTTTCGGGGATGGTGGACAAGGATAAGTGACTTTTGAAGAAATGATAAAGGTAAGTGAATTTATGACCTTCAAGTGTGTAGCCTTGGTCAAGCCACTTGGTTCTTTTTGCTCTTTGCCCTATCTCATGTGTGTAAGGTGAGCTTTGTATGCTCTTTGGCCTTAATGCTTGAGTTTAGGGGGAGCTTGTGGGTTTTGTGCTCCTTTGCTCTTTTGCCGGTGGTGTCGAGCCTTTTTCTCCTCCCCTCGAGGAGCCGGTCTTTTGTGAGCTTTGTGTGTGTGGTTGGTTTCCTAAGTTGGTGGTGAAGCTCCTTGTGTAGCATATGTATAGCTTTCCTTTGTGCATGTCCTGCATTTGGCATAGCATATGTAACATGATGTATAGGCATCTTTGAATCTTAGGTTGCATGCATTTTGTATCATATGCATTTGTTAGGTAAAGCTTCTCCTATATACATTGTTCACCATGAAGGGCTATACATGATCGTGTGAGCTAGTTTGGTATGCTATGGTTAGTTTGGCTTAGCTCTTGATGATCTTGATTTATATCCATGGTTGATGGCTATGTTTTTTGAAAAATGTCTCATATATGCTCTCTCATGTGTAAATGCCTTTATATGATCTTGACATGTTTTAGTAGCTTGGTTATGCTCAATTTGTGGTTGGATAGCTAGTTTATTGATCATATGGGGCCAAAGGCTCATTTGCCATCATGAATGTTTAGCCCTCTTGCTTTATCTTATGGAGGGGCATAAGTTCCTTTTTGTCGCAAAGACATTTCATGTAGCAATTATAAATCTGAAAATGAAATGAAAAATGCTTGGAAAATGTGCTCCCATGTCATATGTGCTGAAATTAATTTGCTTTCGGTGCTAAACCGTTGCATGATGCCTACCAATGAGAAGTCTCATACATAGAAGTAGGCACATGGCTCGGTGGCTTTGACATGACATGAGGTGCTTGTGGGTGTTTGTGATGGTCTTATGATTAGAATGGTTGTCCAATCATGAAGTTTGTGTGGCTTTGCCATTTTGACATGTTTTGCTCATGTTTAGGTTTTTGCTTATGAGAGAGTAACTTTTCGCAAAATTACTCAAATCCTTTTTAGCCTTGTCCAATGGTTGTGAAACTTGGTGATCATGTAGTTGAGGTCATTACGAACCTGTAGAGTATCTAACTTGCTCATTTGGAATTGTGTAGCCTCTTGTGATGAATTTTGTATATTTGAGAAGCTATATGTTGAAACTTTTCGCATTTGCCTTGATTCATGCATTGTCAACAAGGGGGAGAAGTTTGTGCATGCTTTGGGCACCTGGGAGTGTTTGGAAGGTGTTCAAATTGGTTCGGGCAAATTTTGAGCAGTTTGGTGCAGGGGCGGTCTCTTGGGGTGGTCTAACCGCCCCTAGGCGGTCTGTTGAGGTGCAGGCGGTCTAACCGCCCTGCGAAGGTGTCGAGCCCGTTTTGCCTCCCCTCGAGGAGCCGGTTTGTAGCAGATGTATAGCTTTCCTTTGTGCATTTCTTGCATTTGGCATGGCATATGTAACATGATGTATAGGCATCCTTGTATCTTAGATTGCATGCATTTTGTATCATATGCATTGGTTAGGAAAAGCTTCTCTCATATACATTGTTCACCATGGAATGAGATATATGTCTTTGTGAGCTTGTTTGGTACGATACGGTTAGTTTGGCTTAGCTCTTGATGATCTTGATGAATAATCCATGGTTGATAGCTATGCTTTTGAAAAATGTCACATGTATGCTCTCTCATGTGTAAATGCCTTTACATGCTCTTGACATGTTTGTGTGGCCTTGCTATGCTTAATTTGTGGTTGGATAGCTAGTTTATTGATCATATGGGGCCAAAGGCTCATTTGCCATCATGAATGTTTAGCCCTCTTGATTTATCTTGTGGAGGAGCATAAGTTCCTTTTTGTCGCAAAGACATTTCATGTACCATTTACAAATCTGAAAATGAAATGAACAATGCTTGGAAAATATGCTCCCATGTCATATGTGCTGAATTTAATTTGCTTTGGGTGCTAAACCGTTGCATGATGCCTACCAATGAGAAGTCTCATACATAGAAGTAGGCACATGGCTCGGTGGCTTTGACATGACATGAGGTGCTTGTGGGTGTTTGTGATGGTCTTATGGTTAGAATAGCTGTCCTAGCATGAAGTTTGTGTGGCTTTGCCATTTTGATATGCTTTGATCATGTTTAGGACTTTGCTCATGAGAGGCAAGCTTTTCGCAAAATTGCCAAAATCCATCTTAGCTTCGTCCAATGGTTGTGAAACTTGGTGATCATGTAGTTGAGATCGATACGAAGCCGTAGAGTATCTAACTTGCTCATTTGGACATGTGTAGCATCCTATGTTGAATTTTGTATATTTGAGAAGCTCTAGGTTGAAAGTTTTGCATTTTTGGCTTGATTCATGCATTGCCAACAAGGGGGAGAAGTTTGAGCTTGAAATGGCTTACCGGACGCATTTAGAAGGTTTTCAGGTGGTTTCGAGCCATTTCTGGGCTCTGTTGTACACCGGTCTGACCGGTGATGAGCACCGGTCTGACCGGTGTGAGTGCTGGTCCTGTACATATGTTAGGCACCGGTCTGACCGGTGGTGATGACCGGTCTGACCGGTGTGAGCCGAAATTGCTACGGCCTGCCCCGTTTTCGGCCGTTTTGCATGCATTCGTCCGGGGGGGGAGTTGCATTGGTTCGGGGGGAGCTTGCATGTGTGCGGGGGGAGCTTTTTGTGGTTGTTCGAGTTTTGTTTCGGTGGTTTGTGCTCTTTGCTTGAGCTTTGCTTTGTCTCGGATGTGTCGAGCCGTTGCCCTTGCCTAAGGGGTCCGAGACTTGTTTCCTTCAAGTGATCTTGCTCTTTGCCTTTGTTTGGCTTTCGATCGCTTGTTGGAGTTTCTTTTTGTTCGTTTCTTTTCTTTTTCTTTTCTCTCTTGTTACTTTCGTGTGGGTGTTGTCAATGCACTCATCAAGGGGGAGATTGAGGACCAAGTGTGGTTCGAGGACCGGTGGATGGTCGCTTCCTTGTGTGATGAGTGATTGACAACGTTGTGTGGACTGATTCTTGGCTAAGTATTGCAAGGGTGCGAGGTTGCGGCTTGACCGGTGTTGGTGCGGGTGAAGAACAAGCGCGAAAGGTCGTCGCCGGTGAGGCCTCCGGGTGTGGAGAAGACAAGTAGGCTTCGTTCGAGGGACCGGTGGCCGGCGGGGTCAAGTGCGGGCCGCATGGTGGCATGAACAAGAAGATGAAGTCGTGGATGGTTTCTTGGTTGAGCCTCAAAACCAAGGTCGAGCCGGGACTACGTGGGAGCCAAGTCATGAGTGGAGATTGGCGGAGGCTACACCGAGTTCGCGGGGTTTCGGTGGTTCACCGGAAAACCACTAGGTTCCTTGGTTGATCCACAAAGCCAAGACCGGAGAACCGAAGACGGAGCCGCGGCGGCTCGGACCGGTCCCGACCGGGTGGGTCCGACCGGTCCGGCCGGTGGGGACCGGTCGACCGGTGAGGAGCACCGGCCCGACCGGTGTGCGACGACGCAGTCCGGAATCTTCGAAGCGGAGGACACGCGTCGGGATCGCATGGCTTGCGTCGAGGCTACGCAGGTGCGGTTGCCGGGCATCCATCCGATTGTGAAGACATCAAGAATTCCAAATCCGCCCTTGAGGGGCTTGTATCCCTAGTTAGTAGAGAAGGGCATTTTAGACATTCGGTTGCCTCCATATAACCCAAGAGGTGAGAGGATGGCAGCCAACTCTTGGAACCCTAGCTCATTAGTTTTCCTATTTTCCACCTATTTTCTCTAGGTTTTCCTTAGGACTAGCAAGAGAGCTTCACGGAGAGATCTTGTAGAGAGGGATGGATGATCGAGCGGCTTGCTAGACCTTGTACGAACCTTTGTTTTCATGTATAGATGATTCGGCGTGGTTCCTCAAGGTTTGGATGTGTTTTCCCCGGTTGTTCTTGGTGGTGATTTTCGGAGCCCTCTCTCGGTGATTTCTTTGGGTTGTTTTCGGGGCTTTTCTCTTGGGGATTTGATGGGGGAAATTTGTGGGAACCCTTCGTGGTTCTTTGGGCTGTGATTCCCCTCCCAAATCCGTGAGAAAAGGTGCTCGTTTTTGGGGTTTCTTGAGTTCTTGGGTTGGAAGTGCTTTCGGCGGGATTTCTTCGATTCCTCCTTTTTTGGACGAGATTTGGTGGGATTAAACTTGGCTATGGACTCCTCATGAGGTGTTCCTGATATCCCCGAAGTCTTGTTCAAGTCCGTGGAGCGATTCGAGAGATCGAGTTTTGGATTTGGGGGAGTTGACCCGCGGGTCTTTGTTCATCCCGAGCCGCCTGTGCTACACCGGTCGACCGGTGCTCTTGACCGGTCTGACCGGTGCGAGCCCTTGTGGGTTTTTGCTCGGGTGAACGACTTGGTGTGTTCGTTGTTGTCCCGTGTTGCTTCGTCGTTTCGAGTTTGGGTCCGTTTGGTGGTCGGTTGGCCTGTTTGGTGTCTTGGGGGCTTTCAGGCTGCCATCGGTCTGACCGGTGTGTCTCACCGGTCTGACCGGTGTAGAGCCACTTAGCGAAAGTTGCTCAGTTTCACCAGCAGGGACCGGTCTGACCGGTGGTGCTCACCGGTCTGACCGGTGTGGGTCTGTAGACTCGGGGTTTGTTGTTCCGCTGCGTTCTCGAGTCGGAAGGCTGTGTGTGTTGGTTCCTAGGTCCGGTGGCACTCCCGGTGGCTACGTGGGCTTGGCCAACTTGGGTAGTGAGTCGGAGACGTGTGTTGGAAGCCGTGTTCGTCTTGTTGGAGTTTTCATCTCCTTCGAGAAGAATTTTTATCGGCTCCCATTCACTCCCCCCTCTCTGGTTCGCCGTATCGGTCCTTCAAGTGGTATCGCAGCCGGTTCGGGTCTTTGTTGACTCTAACCGGTCTAAGATCCAAGGATGGCGTACCGAGAACGGGGTTCGGGTCCTCCACACTTCGATGGCAAGAACTACCGGATGTGGAGCAAGCGGATGGGTGCGTTCCTCCACGGAAAGGGTCGGTGCTTTGGGATGTCACGGTGGACACAGGCTATGTCCAGCCGATGGATTTCCTTGCTCCAGGGTCGAGGGACAGATTCGACGCTAACAATAAGGCGGTCGACTACTTGTTTCGTGCTTTGTGTCAGCCTGAGTTCGATCGGGTGCACACCGAGCACTTGGCTTGTAGGATTTGGGCGGTGTTGAAGGAGGCTCATGTTGGGAACGCCCAGGTTCAGGCACGGTTGTACCGGAGAGAGTACGAGAACTTCACTCATCTCCCCGGTGAGTCCATCGATGCCCTGTTTCAGAGGTTCACGGTGGTGGTGAACAATATGAGGGCCAATGTGGACGTGCTCCCGTACGATGATCATGATAGAGCGGTCAAGCTCTTACACTCTTTGGATCGTACGATATGGGGTGGAAAGTTCGAGGCCATAGTCGAGTCGGAGCGGTATGATACTCTGACGGTGAACGAGCTGTTCTCGAAGCTCAAGTCGGCTGAGGTGGATAGGGGCATGACTGCCAAGCTCGAGGGACCGACTGATTCTCATAGTCTTGCCCTCGTTGGTGGTTCCAAAGGAAAGACTAACTCTAACCCATCCACCAGGATGTTCTCGTTTTCCTCTTTGATGTCTATGCCAGATGAGGAGTTTGATGACCTTGGAGAGGACGAGCTGGCGCTGTTGATGAGGCGGTTCGAGAGGCTGCACGAGAACCGCGTGAACATGAGGAGGAACACGAGGACTTGCTTTCAGTGTGGCAAGCCGGGACACTTCGTCGCCGACTACCCGGAGAAGGCCGAGAACAAGGACAACTACAAGCACAAGCCGAGGATGAACGATGGCAAGTACCGTTCGAGGCGCGACCACAAGAGCAAGCACAAGAACAAGTACAAGGACGAGCGACGATCGAGGAAGAAGGAGGGCCGAGGCAAGGCCCGAGCGATGGTTGGAGCGAGCGACGTCGACTCCAGTTCCGCGTACTCCACCTCGAGCTCGAGTAGCAGTGAAGACGAGGGAGATCGACGCAAGAACAAGAAGTCGTCCAAGAACCTGAGCGGGCTGAGCTGCTTCGCGAGAGATGGCTTCTGCACCATGGCGCTGAGTTCCGGCAGCAAGAAGAGCACACAGAGCGACTCGGACTGCGAGTCCGACGACGAGGTGCGTGATGAGCTTCCCTTCTTGCGCCGGGGAGAATGAGAGGCTTGGCTCTTTGCTTGATAACCGTGATGACATGCTTAGAGAGGCCAAGAAAATGAGGAAAGAGCTTAGGGCTTCACTCGAGGATGCTAGGACTAGAGTGGGCCGAGCTAGAGACACGAGGTGCTTGATAGCAAGCTTGAGATTGATTCGCTTAAGGCTAGCCCTGTTGTTTCTGATGAGAATGATTGTGCTGATTGCTCCATATTCCTTGCTGATCTTGCTTTATTTAAGGAGAAGCATGCCTCCAAGTGTGAGGAACTAGATGTGCTTAGGGTTGAAGTGGGCGAGCTTAAGTCTAGACTCGCTTTGCTAGGTGCTTGCACTTCTTGCCCCGTTTTGCATGCTAAGATTGATGAGATGCATGCTTACACTAGTTCGCTCGAGGCTAAATTGAAGGAACCCATGCCTACATCTTGCTCTACCTGTGAAATGCATGCATTGAAAAATTTGGAGCTTGCACATTATGTTGATCGTTTGCAGGATGAGAATGATGATTTGAGGAAGTTGATGGGTTGGTTGTCCGGTCATGAGCCTCAGTTGAGGATGATGATCGAGGCCTTCAAGAGGCAAGATGGTGAGGGGCTTGGAGCAAACAAGGTTGGTGAGGGAAGTGGAGAAAATATCCCGGAGCCACCAAAAACCCACCACAAAAATGATTTCCCACCAAAACCTAACCATCTAAGGAACCGACTAGACACAACTCCAGCTCCACCCGTGTTTCCTACACCCACAAATGACCTACAAAAGCCTATCAAGTTTGTGAGCACTTCGGGGAAAGTGTTCTTTGGGAAGGAGAGTGAGAAGGCAAGTGGTGAGAAACCGGTGGAGGGTTTGAGTGGAGAGAAACCGAGTGAGAAGCCACATCCCAAGCCTAAGCCTAAGCATGTGAGGTTCCATTGTGGCTATTGTGGGAGAGATGGCCATAAGGAGGAGTTTTGCTTCAAGAGGAAGCGAGAGGAGAGAATGGAGAAGGAGTGGGCTAACAAGGACAAGTACCACCCTTCCAATGGTGTACTTGAGCCTCGTATGCAGATGCCCAGGGGCAAGGCGATTGTGAGGACAGTTCGGGCTTGGGGAGAGAAGAAGGTCTGCGGTGGTGTTGTCGCCAGTCCACCTGGGCCGACGTCGGGAGGTGTGGAGCACGGTCGGACCGGTGCGGGGCACAGACGGACGGTTGTTCGGGTTTCGTGCTCGTACGGTGTCCGAGGGTTGTTTCGGTGGTCGTGGTTCTGGTGGTTGGGCTGGAAAGGGTGCGGGTGGTCGGTTGCTAGGCGTTCTCCTCCTCGTGCTCAATACGGGGATTGGAGGAGTCGTGGCGTTGAGTTGGAGAGGAAGGACGTTCCACGGGCTTTCTTGCGTGGATTTGGTCCTCCTCCGGGCGAGAGAGGGGTGGTTCCCTCGGGGTGGTTACCGTGGTGGTGTTCGTGGAGGTAGTTTTGGTAGGAGAGATGCTTTGGTTGGTGCTAACCCCACTTTCGAGCAAATGGCTCGGCACTGGTTTTCCTCTTTTGGTACTAACCCCGATCTTGAGTCGTTTGTTCGCTCACGTGCCTATTTTTGATTTTCAGGTGGGAGACTTGAAGAACATTTGGTTGATTGACTCCGGTTGCTCGAGGCATATGAACGGAGACAGGGGGTGGTTCTCAAGTCTCGTCCCGGTGGTGACGAAGAGGTACATCACCTTTGGGGACAATGGGCGTGGGCGTGTGCTTTCAGAAGGTGAGATAAAAGTGAGTGACAAGATCACTCTGAGGCGTGTTGCTCTTGTTCAATCGCTGGGGTACAATTTGCTTTCGTGTCCCGGCTTGTTGGATGAGGGTTTTGAGGTGTTGTTTCCGCCTGGTGGTTCTCGGATTGTGGACTCTCGAGGGGACCTTGTCTGTATGGTCGTTCCCGAGGGTCAGGTGTTTCGTGCTGATTTTTCTCAGTCTTCGGGTGTGGAGCGTTGTTTCTTGGCTGGTTCTTCGAGTGAGTTGTGGAAGTGGCATAGGAAGTTGGGTCACTTGAGCTTTGACCTTTTGTCTCGCTTGAGTAAACTCAATTTGGTCCGAGGATTGCCACGGTTGAGGCTTGAGAAAGAGTTGGTTTGTGCGCCGTGTAGGCATGCCAAGATGGTGGCCTCTTCTCACCCCCCTCTCACCGATGTGATGACTGAGCGTCCATGCGAGCTGCTCCATATGGACCTTGTTGGCCCAGCTCGTGTGCGATATGCGGGTGGGAAGTGGTATGTCCTTGTTGTGGTGGACGACTATTCTCGGTATGCGTGGTTGTTCTTTCTCGAGGATAAGGGGGAGACGTTTGGTTTTGTTTGAGATCTAGTCTTGAGGTTGAGGAACGAGAGGCACGGAGATGCCATACGAGCTATCCGCAGTGATAATGGCTCGGAATTCAGGAACTCTCGTTTTGAAACCTTTTGTCATGACTTGGGTCTTGAGCACCAGTTTTCGAGTCCGTATACGCCTCCCCGGAATGGTGTAGTGGAAAGGAAGAACGGGACCTTGTGCGAGATGGCTCGGACGATGCTTGATGAGCATAGGACTCCGAGGAGGTATTGGGCCGAGGCGGTGAATACCGCATGCTATGTGTCGAACGGGATATACCTCAGATTGCACAAGAAGAAGACATGCTATGAGTTGATGCATGGTCGCACACCCAAGGTGAGTCACTTCCATGTCTTTGGTTGCAAGTGTTTCATTTTGAAGAAAGGCAGGAAGTTGGATAAGTTTGAGGCTAGGTCTGTCGATGGCATTTTCTTTGGTTATGCATCTCATTCTAGAGCATATCATGTGCTCAATCTTGAAACTAACCAAATCGTGGAGACTTGCGAGGTAACGTTCGACGAGACACAGCCACGTAGTCAGCTTGTCTTTGAGTGTGTAGGTGATGATGAGCTTGGCGAGGAGATCTTTCAGGAGGAGGAGCATGAACATGGTGATGATGAGGATGGCGGTGTGGTGCCCCTGGCTGAACATGTACCCACTACTTCGACTACGATGATGGATGGACCCTCTGCTACACCTACGACGACAAATCAAGAACGAGGAGAAGCTGATGTTGAGGGGGAGGTAGCTTCGAGGTGAGAACCTCCCTGGCGAGTTCAAGTGGATCACCCAGCTTCGAGGATCATCGGCGACATGAATGAACGCACTACACGGTCGAGGGTTCGAAACAATTCCCATTTTGCTCATGCTGCGTTTGTTGCTTCTTTCGAGCCCAAAGACATTGGACACGCACTATCTGATCACAATTGGGTTAACTCGATGCATGAGGAGTTGGAGAACTTTGAGAGGAATCGGGTGTGGGAGTTGGTTGACCCTCCTCCGGGGTGTAAGCCGATTGGTACAAAGTGGGTGTGGAAAAACAAAGAGGGAGAGAAGGGTGAGGTTGTGAGGAACAAGTCGAGACTTGTTGCTCAAGGGTTCGATCGAGAAGGAGGGGATCGACTACGAGGAGACCTTTGCTCCCGTAGCCCGTTTGGAGGCGATTAGGATCCTTCTAGCCTTTTTCGTGGCTAAAGGGTTCAAGTTGCACCAAATGGATGTGAAGAGTGCTTTTCTCGAATGGTGTGTTGGAGGAAGAAGTGTATGTGAGGCGCCCTCCGGGGTTTGAGAGTGAGAAGTACCCCCACCGGGTGTACAAGTTGAGGAAGGCGCCGTATGGGTTGAAGCGGGCGCCTAGAGCTTGGTATGGCGAGTTGAGGGGGTTCTTGTTTGAGAGAGGTTTTGAGATGGGGAAGGTCGATCGGACCTTGTTTTTGCCGAGGGCAGGCGAGAGATATCCTGATTGTGCAGGTGTACGTGGATGATATTGTCTTTGGTGGCTCATCTAACTCTCTTGTTGCAAGGTTTGCAGATGATATGAGTAGGGAGTTCGAGATGAGCATGATGGGTGAGTTGCAGTTCTTCCTCGGGCTACAAATCAAGCAATCAAAGGAAGGAACATTTGTGCACCAGGCTAAGTACACCAAGGACATTGTGAGGAAGTTCAAGATGGAGGACTCCAAGGCTATGACGACGCCGATGAGTACGACTACGGCTCTTGATGCGGACGAGGAAGGTGAACACGTGGACCAGAAGGAGTACCGGAGCATGATCGGGTCACTCCTCTACTTGACGGCGACGAGGCCGGACATACAATTTTCGGTGTGTCTGTGCGCTCGTTTTCAAGCGTCTCCGAGGACTTCGCATCGGCAGGCGGTGAAGCGAATTTTCAGGTACTTGCGTCACACTCCCGACTTCGGCCTTTGGTACTCCGCGTCCTCTTCTTTGGCGCTTCATGGTTTTTCAGACGCGGATTTTGCCGGGTGTCGGTTGGATAGGAAGTCCACTTCTGGGACTTGCCAGTTTTTGGGTTCTTCTTTGGTGTCTTGGTCTTCCCGCAAGCAGTCGAGCGTAGCTCAATCCACGACCGAGGCCGAGTATGTTGCCGCCGCTAGTTGTTGCTCTCGGCTCCTTTGGATCACCTACACCATGAGTGACTTTGGTGAGGAGTATACCCATGTCCCACTTCAATGTGATAGCACCAGTGCCATAAGCGTTGCAAAGAACCCAGTGCTCCATTCCAAAACCAAGCACATAGAAGTGAGGTACCATTTTCTGAGAGACAACGTCGAGAAAGGAAAGATAGCTTTGATCAATGTACCCACACATGACCAACTAGCTGATATTTTCACCAAACCCCTAGATCAAGCCACTTTCACTCGTTTGCGGGGGGAACTTGGTGTGTGTTTGATTTCTTGAGTTGGGTGTGTGGGAGCTCTCTTTTGCCGGTGGTGTCGAGCCCGTTTTGCCTCCCCTCGAGGAGCCGGTTTGTAGCATATGTATAGCTTTCCTTTGTGCATTTCTTGCATTTGGCATGGCATATGTAACATGATGTATAGGCATCCTTGTATCTTAGATTGCATGCATTTTGTATCATATGCATTGGTTAGGAAAAGCTTCTCTCATATACATTGTTCACCATGGAATGAGATATATGTCTTTGTGAGCTTGTTTGGTACGATACGGTTAGTTTGGCTTAGCTCTTGATGATCTTGATGAATAATCCATGGTTGATAGCTATGCTTTTGAAAAATGTCACATGTATGCTCTCTCATGTGTAAATGCCGTTACATGCTCTTGACATGTTTGTGTGGCCTTGCTATGCTTAATTTGTGGTTGGATAGCTAGTTTATTGATCATATGGGGCCAAAGGCTCATTTGCCATCATGAATGTTTAGCCCTCTTGATTTATCTTGTGGAGGAGCATAAGTTCCTTTTTGTCGCAAAGACATTTCATGTACCATTTACAAATCTGAAAATGAAATGAACAATGCTTGGAAAATATGCTCCCATGTCATATGTGCTGAATTTAATTTGCTTTGGGTGCTAAACCGTTGCATGATGCCTACCAATGAGAAGTCTCATACATAGAAGTAGGCACATGGCTCGGTGGCTTTGACATGACATGAGGTGCTTGTGGGTGTTTGTGATGGTCTCATGGTTAGAATAGCTGTCCTAGCATGAAGTTTGTGTGGCTTTGCCATTTTGATATGCTTTGATCATGTTTAGGACTTTGCTCATGAGAGGCAAGCTTTTCGCAAAATTGCCAAAATCCATCTTAGCTTCGTCCAATGGTTGTGAAACTTGGTGATCATGTAGTTGAGATCGATACGAAGCCGTAGAGTATCTAACTTGCTCATTTGGACATGTGTAGCATCCTATGTTGAATTTTGTATATTTGAGAAGCTCTAGGTTGAGAGTTTTGCATTTTTGGCTTCATTCATGCATTGCCAACAAGGGGGAGAAGTTTGAGCTTGAAATGGCTTACCGGACGCATTTAGAAGGTTTTCAGGTGGTTTCGAGCCATTTCTGGGCTCTGTTGTACACCGGTCTGACCGGTGATGAGCACCGGTCTGACCGGTGTGAGTGCTGGTCCTGTACATATGTTAGGCACCGGTCTGACCGGTGGTGATGACCGGTCTGACCGGTGTGAGCTGAAATTGCTACAGCTGCCCTGTTTTCAGCCGTTTTGCATGCATTCGTCCAGGGGGAGTTGCATTGGTTCAGGGGGAGCTTGCATGTGTGCAGGGGGAGCTTTTTGTGGTTGTTCGAGTTTTGTTTCGGTGGTTTGTGCTCTTTGCTTGAGCTTTGCTTTGTCTCGGATGTGTCGAGCCGTTGCCCTTGCCTAAGGGGTCCGAGACTTGTTTCCTTCAAGTGATCTTGCTCTTTGCCTTTGTTTGGCTTTCGATCGCTTGTTGGAGTTTCTTTTTGTTCGTTTCTTTTCTTTTTCTTTTCTCTCTTGTTACTTTCGTGTGGGTGTTGTCAATGCACTCATCAAGGGGGAGATTGAGGACCAAGTGTGGTTCGAGGACCGGTGGATGGTCGCTTCCTTGTGTGATGAGTGATTGACAACGTTGTGTGGACTGATTCTTGGCTAAGTATTGCGAGGTGCGGGTTGCGGCTTGACCGGTGTTGGTGCGGGTGAAGAACAAGCGCGAAAGGTCGTCGCCGATGAGGCCTCCGGGTGTGGAGAAGACAAGTAGGCTTCGTTCGAGGGACCGGTGGCCACCGGGGTCAAGTGCGGGCCGCATGGTGGCATGAACGAGCAAGATGAAGTCGTGGATGGTTTCTTGATTGAGCCTCAAAACCAAGGTCGAGCCGGGACTACGTGGGAGCCAAGTCATGAGTGGAGATTGGCGGAGGCTACACCGAGTTCGCAGGGTTTACGGTGGTTCACCGGAAAACCACTGGATTCCTTGGTTGATCCACAAAGCCAAGACCGGAGAACCGAAGACGGAGCCGCAAAGCGGCCTGCACCGGTCTGACCGGTGGGTCTGACCGGTCTGACCGGTGGGTCCGACCGGTCCGCCGGGTGGGGACCGGGTCGGCCGGTGAGGAGCACCGGATCTGACCGGTGTGCGACGACGCAGTCCGGAATCTTCGAAGCGGAGGACACGCGTCGGGATCGCATGGCTTGCGTCGAGGCTACGCAGGGTGCGGTTGCCGGGCATCCGTCCGATTGTGAAAACATCAAGAATTCCAAATCCGCCCTTGAGGGGCTTGTATCCCTAGTTAGTAGAGAAGGGCATTTTAGACATTCGGTTGCCTCCATATAACCCAAGAGGTGAGAGGATGGCAGCCAACTCTTGGAACCCTAGCTCATTAGTTTTCCTATTTTCCACCTATTTTCTCTAGGTTTTCCTTAGGACTAGCAAGAGAGCTTCACGGAGAGATCTTGTAGAGAGGGATGGATGATCGGGCGGCTTGCTAGACCTTGTACGAACCTTTGTTTTCATGTATAGATGATTCGGCGTGGTTCCTCAAGGTTTGGATGTGTTTTCCCCGGTTGTTCTTGGTGGTGATTTTCGGAGCCCTCTCTCGGTGATTTCTTTGGGTTGTTTTCGGGGCTTTTCTCTTGGGGATTTGATGGGGGAAATTTGTGGGAACCCTTCGTGGTTCTTTGGGCTGTGATTCCCCTCCCAAATCCGTGAGAAAAGGTGCTCGTTTTTGGGGTTTCTTGAGTTCTTGGGTTGGAAGTGCTTTCGGCGGGATTTCTTCGATTCCTCCTTTTTTGGACGAGATTTGGTGGGATTAAACTTGGCTATGGACTCCTCATGAGGTGTTCCTGATATCCCCGAAGTCTTGTTCAAGTCCGTGGAGCGATTCGGGAGATCGAGTTTTGGATTTGGGGGAGTTGACCCGCGGGTGCTGTTCATCCCGAGCTGCCCAGGCTACACCGGTCTGACCGGTGCTCTTGACCGGTCTGACCGGTGCGAGCCCTTGTGGGTTTTTGCTCGGGTGAACGACTTGGTGTGTTCGTTGTTGTCCCGTGTTGCTGCTGTTTCGAGTTTGGGTCCGTTTGGTGGTCGGTTGGCCTGTTTGGTGTCTTGGGGGCTTTCAGGCTGCCATCGGTCTGACCGGTGTGTCTCACCGGCCCGCCGGTGTAGAGCCACTTAGTGAAAGTTGCTCGGTTTCACCGGCGGGGACCGGCCCGACCGGTGGTGCTCACCGGTCCGACCGGTGTGGGTCCGTAGACTCGGGGTTTGTTGTTCCGCCGCGTTCTCGAGTCGGAAGGGCCGTGTGTGTTGGTTCCTAGGTCCAGTGGCACTCCAGTGGCTACGTGGGCTTGGCCAACTTGGGTAGTGAGTCGGAGACGTGTGTTGGAAGCCGTGTTCGTCTTGTTGGAGTTTTCATCTCCTTCGAGAAGAATTTTTATCGGCTCCCATTCACTCCCCCCCTCTCCGGCCGAGGGGGCCGTACGTCCAGTAGAGGCGTGCTCGAGGCACTATATTACTTAGCACCGGGGGTGCCTGTAGTGGGGCAGCTACAAGCAAGGCGGGAGAGGAAGCGTGGCTTCCAAGTCCCTGGAGGAGTGGCTGAAGATATTGTGGGAGAATGAGTACGGTGTGTGGAGTGTGTCTGTCTCGTCTCAGATGCAGCTGGGTCTCTCCCCGCGGCTGGGGGTTCGCCCCCCCTTTTATAGATCAAGGGAGCGGCGGGTTACATGCGCGCCGCGCTATCTAGCTACGTGGGGGAGCACGTCGTGCTACGCTGTAGAGTGGGCGGTCGTCCGGACGATCTTCGCAGCGATCTGGCCATGATGGCCTACCTCGTACCCGAACAGTGGCGGTTCGAGGGTAGAAGGGCGGCAGATGGTGGCGACGTCCTCTGATAGGCTCGAGGGAGGTGCTGACGTTGGCCTGTACGGGGCACAGGAGTAGGTAGAA
Source organism: Cenchrus americanus (assembly GCA_947561735.1). Classification (NCBI taxonomy): domain Eukaryota; kingdom Viridiplantae; phylum Streptophyta; class Magnoliopsida; order Poales; family Poaceae; genus Cenchrus; species Cenchrus americanus. Next base: position 19,949,190 of record OX387241.1, on the reverse strand, counting down.
CGGCGTCCCTTCCCGACGTGCTTCACAGTGTTGGAGTGGTTGCTACAGCGCCCGGCGTGCGCCTGCATGCGCGGGGGGGGGGGGGGGGGGGCGGCCATGCTTTGTTACGGTGGCCGGGATGGCGATCCACCGGCCTAGCGCCTCCACCTAACCCCCGTAGGGTCACGAGAAAGTGAATCGAGGGTGCGCCGGCCCCCCTTCGAGGGCTCGGCGCGTTAGCCGTACTAGAGCGAGCGCGCGGTGTCACGGGACGACACCGGCCGCACGCACGGTCCCTCCCGAGTGGTGGGGATGGGCTCCTCCCCGGGGAGTTGGTGCGGCGACGCGGGGCGCGAGCCCGGGCGCATGATGGCGCCGGTCCCACGGTGTCGGGCGTTAAATGCCCGTGTACGGGGGCCGGCGCACGCGTGAGGGGCGCCCTCGAGCGTGGCGGACCCCGGCCGAGGGCGGGACGTACCCTCGAGCGGGGGTGGAACCCGCTCGAGGGGGAGCGAGGCCTCGAGTGGGGCGGAGCCCGCTCGAGGGAAGTGCTGCCCCTCGAACGGGGCGGAGCCCAGCCCGAGGTGGTGCGCGCCCTCGAGCGAGGCGGAGCCTGCTCGAGGGGATCTCTAAGAGGGCCGCCTTGATGGGCCGTCTCCTGCGTGGTTAGGCACCTGCATGGTTAGGCTAAGCGTGTTCTGCTTCGTTGCAGGTTTTAAGTGGGGATTTCCCCATTGTTTAAGGGGACCCCTAGGGCTGTCCCCGACAAGTTCTTGACCTAGAAAGGCGATTTCTTCGATTCCTCTTGATTGTGAGCAATTCGGATCGATTCCTTTCAGGTAGAGGTTGCCCAGGAGGTAACCCAGCTACTCCCAAAGTTTCGCTGCAATCCGTGGAGTGATTCAGGAGATCGGGCGCGAGCAAGTTGAGGTTTGACCCGCGGGTTGGTTTTCTGGAAGGGGCGGTCTAACCGCCAGGAGGGGGCGGTCTAACCGCCCTGGGCTTTCCAGGTCAAAGTTTTGTTTCGCCGGATTTTCCTCTGTGAGTTTGTTCGCCTTGATCAGAGGAGCGTCTGTGTGAAATTTCGGGTCGTTCTCGTGCCGTTTGCTAGGAGTTCTTGTTTGGAGTTCGTTGCTGGGTACAGGAGGTTAGACCGCCCCTGGTAGCCGGTCTAACCGCCCCTAGGCCCCTGAGTGGAGTTTTGGTTTTCACCATGATTTTCTGGTAGCTAGCATAGCCCTAACCAGAGATCTCTGTTGGTGAAACCGTGGTGCATTTTGGTGCTCGGAAGAGGTGTTTCGGAGGATTTCTTGGTTGCCTAGTGGAGGCGGTCTAACCACCCCCTATACCCGGTCTAACCGCCCCCTCTGGACAGCCGGCTTTCGAGTTGTTTCCGCTGTCGTGGGTGCGTGTGTGTTGAGGTTGCTGCTAGTGTTTGTTCCTAGGACCAGTAGCACTCCAGTGGCTACGTGGTTTTGGCAAACGAAAGGTAGAAGTGCGGAGCGTGTGATTTTGGAAGGTCCGACCGAGCGAGTTCATCTTGTCGGAGTTTCAATCTCCTTCGAGAAGAATTTTTATCGGCTCCCATTCACTCCCCCCTCTCTGGTCGCCTAATCGGTCCTTCAAAATGGCTGAGGATTGAAAGCGGCGATTAATTGCCTTAATTGGCTAGCTCGGGCGGAAGGGGAAGAGGAAAGGAGGCCGCCGGGCACGGCGAAGATTGTGGCGGCGCGCGACCAGGCGAAGCAGAGGAAAAGGAAGGGAGGGAGGAAGGAGAAGGGGGGCTGACAGGTGGGACCGGGGTGTCGGCGACATAGAGGAAAAAGAAAAATAGATGGGAGACGCGGGCCGCTGCGGGGAGGGTTAAGCGGGCTGCTGGGCCGCTGGGCCGAAAGGGAGGTAAGGTCCTTTTCTTTTTTTTCTTTTTCTTTTTCAAACTCTTTTCAAATCAAACCATTTTCAACTCAAATTCAAATCAAATCTTTTCAAACTTTCCACAGAGTTTTATAAACTTTTTAGACCTCACACAAGCAACCAAAAACCATGCATAGCCAAATAATGATGCACAATCACTTGTTGTCTCTAGATTAATTAAATTAAATTTAATAATTTTAGAGCTCAAATTTACTTAGCATTTCAATTTAAAATCTTAAGACTATGTTAACATGTTGCTAGGTGATTTCTAGTGATGGAATTTTAGGGTGGCACATAGAGACCCTATGTTCAATCCCGAACTTGGACAAGCACTTCTTGAAATTCTTCCCGATGAAGTGAGTTCCTCCATCGCTTATCAAGATTCTCGGTGTACCGAAACGAGGAAAAATCATGCTCTTGATCATGGCGATGGACTCCTCCGTGGAAGCTTTACGACATGGCATAACCATAATCAACCATGACTAGGATATGCTCATATCCATGTGAGTTTTTGAAAGGCCCCATGAAGTCTATTCTCCACACATCGAATGAATCGATTTGTAGATTATATCTCAAGGGCATAGAATTTCTCTGAGAGATGTTTCCGGTTCTTTGGCATTCGGGGCATGATGCAACATATCTTTTAGTATCTTCATGCATCTCCGGCCAATAGAATCCGCTAGACCACACTTTTCCTTGGGTCCTAAAATGGCTATAGTGTCCCCCGTACTCCGTAGAGTGGCACTTTCTCAAGATTTCAAGCCTCTCTTCTCTTGGCACACATCTTCTCATGACTCCATCATTGCCAAGTTTGAAAAGGTATGGTGCATCCCAAAAGTATTTCTTACTTTCGGAGGTTATCCTCCTTTGAGAGTTTCTATCTAGATGGTCAAGAGGAATCTTCCGAATCGCTTGAATGATATCAATCATCCAAGTGTCTTTATCTAGCACTCGTTAGAGGTGGTCATCTCTCATCTTGTCTTCTATGGGCTCTTTATTATCTTGTCCACTATTCATCCTAGACAAATGATCGGCCACAACATTCTCCACTCCCTTCTTATCACGAATTTCAACATCAAATTCTTGGAGAAGAAGGATCCAACGGATCAAACGTGGTTTAGCATCCTTCTTAGCCAAGAGATACTTGATGGCTGCGTGATCAGTGTAAACAATGACCTTCGAGTTCACGATGTAAGATCTGAATTTTTCAAAGGCGAATACCACCGCTAGCAACTCTTTCTCTGTAGTGGCATAATTTAATTGTGCCTCATTAAGAGTTTTACTAGCGTAGTAAACGGTGTGAACTCAGCCTTCCTTTCTTTGACCCAAAACCGCGCCTACAGCGTAGTCACTTGCATCACACATGATCTCAAAAGGTTGGCTCCAATCCAGAGGTTGAACAATGGGAGCACTCACCAACACACTTTTCAAGGTCAGGAATGCCACTAGGCACTTCTCATCGAAGTCAAAAGCCACATCCTTTTGGAGGAGATGCGTTAAAGGCTTAGTGATCTTTGAGAAGTCCTTAATAAATCTTCTATAAAATCCGGCATGGCCTAAAAAGCTCCTCAATGACTTACATCCGTCGGAAGTGGGAGTTTCTCAACCATCTCTACCTTAGCCTTGTCCACTTCAATGCCTCCCTCGGATATAACATGTCTGAGCACTATGCCTTGCTTAACCATGAAGTGGCACTTTTCCCAATTTAACACCAAGTCTACCTTCCCACACCTCGTGAGGACCTTATCCAAGTTTGCCAAGCAATCCACAATTGTCTTCCCATAAATGGAAAAATCATCCATGAACACCTCGATAATTTCTTCGATGAATTCCGAGAATACGGCCATCATGCAACGTTAAAAAGAGGCCAGAGCGTTGCATAGACCGAAGGGCATCCTTCTATGTGCAAATGTCCCATAAGGGCATGTGAACGTTGTTTTGTGTTAATCATCCGGGTGAATGGGAATTTGCATGAACCTCGAGTACTCATCGAGAAAGCAAAAATAAGTGTGGTTCGCTAATCTCTCGAGCATCTCGTCAATGAACGGTAGGGGGAAGTGATCTTTCTTCGTCGCCTTGTTAAGCTTACGATAATCGATACACATCCGCCACCCGGTCACAGTTCTTTGCGGTATCAATCGTTCTTCTCATTCTTCACCACGGTTAAACCTCCTTTCTTCGGTACACAATGTACCGGGCTCACCCATTCGCTATGCGGAACCGGGTAGATGATTCCGGCATCAAGTAACTTGATGACCTCTTTCTTTACTACCTCTCACATGGCATGAGTTAGCCTCCTTTGGTGGTCCACTATAGGCATACATTGGTCTTCCATAGGTATACGATGAGTGCAAAAGGCTGGGCTAAGACCTTTGAGGTCATTGATTGAATATCCAATCACCTTCCTATGTTTTTTCAATAAAATCAGCAACTTCTCATTTTCTTCAGCACTCAACTCGTAGCTCACAATGACTGGATAAGTCTTGTCTGGGCCCAAAAATTCATATTTTAATCCTTTGGGCAAAGGTTTAAGGTCTACCTCGGGCACTTGTGGCTCCTCAGGTTTAATTTCTCCTATGTCCTCGAATTTTTCTTCCTCCACGCTTCCATCTTGTGGTTCTAAGCCTTTTGTTGCTTCTTCTAGTTCTTCGTCTTGTTGATCATTAATTTGATTTTCTATCGCTCTTTGCTGTGGGTCTCTAAGGGTTTCAACAAAACAAAGACTATCTACCTCCTCTACTTCGTCTTCGGGAGGAAAGGGTGTAGGGTGTTTAGAAACGCGAAGAAAGTTATATGTGTACTTCTTTCCATTAAGGTTCATTGTTACTTTGCCTTTTCCGGCATCCAACACGACATCAACCAACTTAAGAAAGGGCCTACCTAGGATTATGTGATCATGATTACTATGGTAAGCATCAATGACAAAGAAATCGGTTGGTATACATTTTCCAGAGATCTAATAGTTGCAAGCAACTAGAGGTCTAATAGTTCTACCATCTCCCATAATTAATTTCGTTGATGTTGGAGCTAAGTCTAGGTTGTGGTCTTGAACTTTATCGTAAATTTTAGAAGATAGGACACTTACTTGGGCTCCGATGTCGCATAAAGCTTTGCATTGAACTCCATTGATCTCGCAACTCAAGTGTGGTGTCGTCTTCTCTTCTTCGGATCCTATCGCGTAAACTTCGGCGAGGCAAGCATATGGCGATGCTTCGGGCTTGATCCCCATGATTCTCTTCACCTCGGCTATGTGTTCCAGATCCACTTCATCATCTCCAAAGAGCTTTTGAAAGATCTCACTGGTGGTTTCGAGGTCATATGAATCTTCCGCTTTCTTCTCCGGTGGAAAATCCACTTCCAATACTCTTGCCATCCCCTTTTGATTAGGGAACAGTCTTCTCTTATCGAACACTTCTCCATAATCGATAGGAACCCAATCCATTGGTTCGAACTCCCTTAGTGGCTTCGCGCTCGACATGGTTCTCTTGTTTGTTTCATTTGATACGGCGAAGTCAATGCTCGGGGTAGTTCTTGACTTGATGTGTTCTTGTTCAAGCTTTTCCGGGATTGGCTCCTCTTTTGTGACTTCCGGGGTTGCCTCTTTAGAAAATTCAGCACACTTCTTCATCCTCGAGTTATGTTCCGGCTCTCCCGCAAGTCTTGTTTCCAAGTCTCTTCGCATGGCATCCGCTTTACTAATTTTTTGTAGAAGTTGAGCGGCTTCCGTGAGTGTTTTCTCCATGAGATCCCCACCTGCACACATTTGGATGTGTTGCATGCAACTAGGGGTTAGGGAAAAGAAAAAGTTATGCAAGAGTACGTAACCGGAGAAGCCGAGTCTTGGTCCTTGTTCGATCAACTCATTAAACCTATTCCAAGCTTGGTCTATCCCTTCCTCTTCTCCTTGCATGAAGGTGATCACTTGCCTCCTTAGATGTTGAACCTTGCTAATTGGAAAGAACTTATCGCAAAACCTCTTTGTCAACTTGTTTCAATTGCCTTCAACTTCAAAGGACGCAAACGAGTACCATGTCTTTGCTTCACCGGCAAGTGAGTAGGGAAAGAGATTCCATTTGAACCATTGATCGGGAACTCCTTTTTGACACACCATGTTGCATAGCATCGTGAAATGCCTTATGTGTCTATATGGGTTCTCCGTAACCATCCCTTCAAACGGGTTTGCCGCCACCATCTCGATGATCTTGGATGTAATCTCATACTTGTTCGCTTCGAGCTTCGAATCCGACTCTTGTACTTTTATGTCTTCACATCGAGGACTAGCGTAATCCCTTAGTGATTTCTCTGGTTCTTCCACGGGTTGATTGACGAATGCCATCTAGACAACAAGATAAAAACAAAAACAAAACAAGTGGTTTTCTAAATAATATGTGTTAGATATAGAAAATAAAAGATAAACTAAAAGATAAAACAAAGTTAGATGCAAACCAAACGATGTAAACTAGCTTGCTCCCCGGCAACTGCTCCAAAAAAAGGGGCTTGTTGACGGATAAAAGACGTATCCACCTACGATCCGCAAGCATACGGACCTACACCTTTTTCACCACGGGATTCCCAAGGTTCTTGTCAATCCGCGGAGCAAGGGGATTACAAGCGTTTGATCTACCTCTACTCACTAACTACTCAAATCCTAACTATGATTAGACTAGAAAACAACTAAACTACGCTAGAGAGAATGATTAAGCAATCAAGATAGGAGACACTCGCCCATGGGTCTACAATACTCGAACATGCAATCGCTTTAAACAAGAAAACCAATCTAATCTATCGGGGGTTGTGACCACGGTTTCGCCCTCCCCCGTACTGTCACTACGCTGAGGTATTCGTGACTAGACCTATGATGGACACGGCGTATTGAATTGATCCAAGGGAGCATTGGGATCCATACTTCCTTTACGGCACGGTCTAACCTTAAGCACCTAAGCACATTCAACACAAGATGATAGATAGATAGATAATCCAATAAAGTACGATTACATCTTCAAGACCGATTACAACCCATGGACGAACAAGGAGATTACCACATCAAGGTGCTAGACATGGCACCGTTGATCAAGGTCACCCTTCCGACGGTGTCTTCCTTCTTCTCCACTTGTGGGTGCTTCCTTCGAGATGGTCGATTCCCCTCCGGAGATCTCCCTTCTCTCTCTCTAGATTGTGGATGGCCTCCTGGTGCAAATGGCTCTGCTCCCTGCGAATGGCGGCGCCTCCAGGACTTTAGGGTTGAAAATCCTTCGGGTGCAAGGAGGGGGGGCCAAATCGACCCCAGGCCCACTTCAGCCCGGTTCGGTCGCCCCTTCGCTCCCGTGGGTCCTCATGCATTTATGCACTTTGCCCCTTCACTTGCACTATTTTGACGATGTCATCCTCGCGTCCAAGATGGAGGTTCTCTTTGCATGAAGTCCGGTCTTTTACGCTTCAATCCCCGGGGGTGTTCCTACGTAGCACTTCGGTCCTCGCCACCATTGGAAGTGATTTCATCAAGCTCATGAACACGAACAAGACTCCGTAAATGCTCCTTGAACTTGTTGCGAATCCGTCCTTTATGTCCATGTTTTCCTACATAAACACAACACTTCCAAATGCATGCACAAAAATGAACTTGTTATATGATTAGTGTGCGTAGTGGCGGGTTAGTTCCATAAACAAATCCAAACCAAAGTGTAATGAACATGTTTGGTGTACCAAAATACACCGTCAACAGAAATAGAAAAGGACCTATATGTAAGAATCTGACGGTTGAGATTAATTCGGTACCACCGATTTTTTTAACGTGATATGGGTGGTATCCATTGGTGGTATAGGTAATATATGAGTATTGTCGGAAATATACAAAATAATATTGTTGTAATATATGAAATCAAGTCTTCTTATATAACCTTGGCAGCGGGGAAATTTTTTCCAAATAATATACATTGAGCAAATTACCATTTTACCCATAGTACAAAACTGAAAAAAACGATAATACCACCGTACTACCGTTGGGTGGTATTGTGTACCGTAAAGACATCCAGTGACTTCAGATTGTCCTTCTCGGCGCGGGTGGTGGAGCAGGTCTCATGGCAGCGCTCATGCCTCTGATAGGTGTGCCTTGTAAGCCTGGCCTTGACGGCACGAGAGATCCTTGGGAAGAAGCAGCGAAAGTGCATTTGAGCATCAGCTGCAGCACCGATCTGGTGTCCAGTTGCTGGACATATGCACCTACGTGCGTGTTCCCTCCTGCTCAAATTTGATTTTCTGGCAGATCGATTTCATATTCATATTCAAACTCCATTGGTCTCCAATTCTTGTGCAGGACTGGTACACCTGAAAATTTTTCCTCCTTGCTTGCTAAATCAAATGGATTTCATATTTATATTGTCTCCTTCCCAAATTGTTGTGCAGGAATGCAGGATTGGCGTGCCTCGTGGCGCAGCAGAAATTTGAGAGGTGTCTCGATATTTATTCACAAACTTTTCTGGTTTGAAGTTGTATATAAGGATAAGAGTACTTCTAAGGATAACATGGCATGTTTGTGGCGATATGTTACTGCGCCTACTTGGGCTTTGCACCTCTATACAAAGGCTTAAATTGGTGACGCTATCTTCTAGCTCTGAGGTAACTATTATTTCCTTAATTTGTGTAATAAGTACTCCTTGAGAGTACATTCCAGAAAATTTTCTCTATCTTCCTTGGGATCAGTCCGTCAATGATACGTTGCACTTGGATTTTCTTTTAGGTGCCAGAAGCGTGCACCGTAAATTGTCATTGTGATGAGCCTAACAATTGGAGAAGTCAAAATGTCTCGTTGACTGAGCTTAAGGAAGTGGAAATCCAAGGCTTCTGTGACGCTTCAGGTTTTTAATTAACCCTAACAGCCGGTCAACCCAGCTGACAGTGGTCAAATCACGGTCAACTTGGGCCCTCACCTCAAAAATCTCACTAACCTACCCTAGTGAACCATTTCAACTAGTAGACACTTGTGGGGCCAACCCATGGTCAAAGACTTGGTCAAACCCCTTTGTCACCCTAGTGTCCACAAATGTCTGCCGGAACTTTTGCCGCGTTCTCCAAAATTCACCTAAACACTTAAAATTCTACCTTTATGAAAGTTGTCCATCTTGTTGAGTGACACAACTTTCATGTAGATTGGCATTTCAAATTTTGAGTGGAAAAACTTTAAAAATTGGTTGCAAAGGAAAGGTCTACTGTTCCAGGAAACAAGCTTACATTCAAAGTTGGCAACAGTGTATTTCAAAATCTGTAAAGAAAAACCCTATATAGCCTTTTTGGAAGTTGTAGAGGGTGGATAGATCTACAACTATAGTATTCAAAGCTTAGTCCACTTTTATTCAAATTTTTGGAGAAACTTTCACTCAAACAGTGCACCAGCGAAGTTTTTAAACCAGGGCGTCGTCGCGCCGCGACGCCGCACGCGCCCGTGCGCCCCGAGTCGCCGGCCGCGCGCCGCCGCCCTCGGCGTCCGCGCCCCGCGCGCCGCCCTAGGTCCCTCCGCCCGAGGCGCTCCTTTCCCACGCGCGTGCCCCCGTGCTCCGGGAGTCCCCATGGTACCGCGCGTCGTCGTGTCCGCGCCGTACGCACGCCGCGCGTGCCACGGACCGCCGGTCCGACCGGCGGCGCCCCCCGCCGTACGCGCGGCCACCGAAGACGGGTACCACGGAGGTATCTTCGTCGTCAGCGCGCCGTCATCCTCGAGCGCCTATTTAAGGTGGTTGCCCGCTCCCGCGCATGCCAGACCAAGCCGCCACCCCCGCCGGCGCCGCCCGCCATGAACGTCGGCGCCGCCAAGCTGTAGTGCAAGCCGTCCCTAGCCACCAACTCGTTGGGAGCCGTCCATACACCTTCCTAGTGCCCCTAGCGTCACATGTAGATCACCCCGTGCGCCCTCCTCGTCGGAAACCCGAGCCGCCGCGGACGTCCCCGCCGGTCGCCGCCGTGGAGGACCTCCCCGCCTCAACCGCGACTACCTATCGGTCCTAGGCGAGCCTACACTCGACCCCGAGCCGTTCCCCGGCCGAAAGAGCCGCGAGAGCCGCCGGAATTCTGGCGAGCCCGCCGCCTCCCACGGCCAAGGACCCAATTGCGAGGCTCAAGATCTTAGCAGGGAGTTTAGTGCATACTAGGGACCTATCCGTGAGGCTTTACTTCTTACCAGGTGTTTCGGTGCAAAAAGAAACTCCAATAGTGTTGCAGTTTGGCTGATTCTTGTAAATTGCATAGAAAATCGTAGAAATTCAGAAAAATGTAAAACCAATTTTGTTGGATTCGTGGTAAAAAATACTACAACTTTTGTTATTCTCACAAGTTCTGATTCTGGATATTTTTAACATGAAAAATAGGAATGTGAAATACCTAGATCTGCCATAACTCAAAAACTATAAATTCTCTGCATCCAAATTTTGGATATGTTGGGTATCATGTCATGACTAGCTCCTGTGCCAAAAGTTGCACAAAGTTATGCAGTAAATCTTTTTATATAGATTGTTTTCCATTTCTGCAGAAACTGCCTAGATGATTTTTGTAGCTAAAAATATTTATGTTTTTGTGCCCAACTTGTGCATGCTGTCTTGTTATGTCAAATACACCTCTGGTGAATTAATCATGATTTTTGGTGTAACAGAAATATTTATTCTTAATTTGTGCATGTTTTCCTTTATAAATTAGTGAAGCAAGATCAGTAGATCTTCTAGGTGTACTTGCTTGTTCTTTAGGCCTGTTTAGGACCACAGGGCAGGCATGAGAAAGTTTGGATCATTTTGGTGCTTATTTATTTTTTGTATGCATTTAATTTAAATCACTAGCTAGTCTTTGTTATTTCCATAATATTTTGTTTCCTAGCTTCCAAGCCTCACTTGTGGGTCTAGTGGACCAGTATAGGTGCTGTTATGCTTAAGAAACAATTCTTTAAATTTTTTAGTGAGTTATTGCTTAATAAAAAGCTTTAAAGCCCTTTTAAAGATTAAAGAGCAAATTAAATGAGGAAAATCCCTTTTTAATTCTTTTCCCTTTTTGGAAAGTATTACCTAACTTAATTAAAAGTTAATAAAACACCCTTGCTGATAAGGAAGTAATTCATAAATAAAAATCTTGTTCACACCCTTGTAGTGAGAGGAAAAAGGGTTAAACCTTCACATAAAACAACGAGTATAAAGAGACAATAATTCAAATGTGCAATAAAAGAACGAATCATGCATAACTAATAACCTTCCTAAAAGAGATGCTATCTAGATACTTGTTAAGGTGAATATGACCAACAAGAGTTGGATAAGATAACAAACTGTCACATCATCTGAACCTTGCATTGCATTCCGTGTAGATCTTCCGGACGGTGACTACTCCCTCGTCCCGGAATCCGAGGAAGGAGGAGCAGAAGCTTCGCTGCAGTACGTGGAAGTGCTCGACGACACCGAGGGTGCCCAGGCTAACCTAGCTGACGAAGGCAAGCTCCGGTGCATCTAACCTAGTTTTTAAATTTTGTTATTCAATTATCTATGGATGATTGTGCATTTAAGTTCAGGAGTTGAATGGAACCCTAGATGCATGATCCCTAGGTACCTTTGTCCTTACTAGTATGATAGGTCGATAGCTGCTAAGCTATAGGACCGTTACAAGTCGAGTGATGACCTCACTCGCGAGAATAGGTTCCTAGATAGGAATCACAATATATCCTTAATTGGATTGCTCATGTGGTAAGAGCATGGGATTTGGGCTCCGGTCCAATGGCTATTGTGGGTTAAGTGTTTGAACGTACTAAGCACTTGCCAGGAATGGGACCGGTAAGCCTAGTACCTTAATGAGGCGGCGAGGGATCCTACTATTACTACTCTTGGGATACGTCTCACGGCTAGCTACCGGTGGTGTACGGTGACTCCGGGTGCCTCGCGGGGTATGCCGGATAGCCTGCACCAAAGATCGTAAGATTCGATCCCGACCCGAGGATTTTTGGGAACCGCTTGGGAAGTTGTCCTTGAGGGGCAGCCTACCGTGTGTTTAGGTCTACCTTGCAAGGTTTGAATCAATCGATTGTCGGCCTCTCACCGTCATCTGAGACTGCTTACTCCACTAGCCATGAGATCCCTAATGATGGAAGTTGATGAATACTATGCTTGATTAATTGTATTGTACAACTTTGTCTGTACTAGTTGGCTAATGTAGTAAAGATTAAACCCACTAGAACTTGTGCTAAAATCTTGAAAGTAAGGACATACTCTTTGTTACTTTTCAGCAAAAAGAAACTCAGTGGCCAAAAGCTTTTCAAGTCTAGAATTGGTGACGTAGTTATCACCGACGGGTAAGTCTTGCTGAGTATTAGTATACTCAGCCTTGCTATAATATGTTGATCCAGGTAATGCTTTCGGTGATGTGTGGCCCGGAGAGATTCCGCCCGGCTGGGAGCTGGAGTGGGTGGAGGACGACTACTGAGAGCATCATGGATGGCCTCCGTGGTGTTTCCGCTTCCGTTAGTTTATTCCGATGTTTCAAAACTTTGAACTAGTTCTTTATGGCAAAAACTTGGTTTGTAATAATTAAACCCTTCGGGGTACAAATTTGGATGTTAATGATGTTGTATCTCTGGACTCGCCTTCGAATGAGTTTCAATGCATATATGTCGATCCTTGTTGCTATTCAAGTGATTTACCGGGCGTTAACCCGGCGACTAACGATAGGATGATACCTTATTATCGCTTAATAACCAAAGTGGATTGGTTTAGGTGATAGTACGGTATTTTCCAGGGCGGGTTGTCATAGTTGGCATCAGAGCAATTATATGCACCAGAGATTAATTAATAAACTTAATCACTGGTTTTTGAATAAAATTTGCCAAGATTGTCTGATTTTTTAAAATACGTTAGTCCGCTAAGGATAAACTAGACCGAGAGGCCCTAGAGGGAAATTTTGGGTTCTTTCAGGTGGCTTAATCAACCTATGGTTTATTTTGCTAACTCCCAGCACATTACTTTATGTCAGACTTACTTTTTGGCACAACCAAATTAGATGAGCCACGTGTTTTATACGTGTGCTGTACCGCATCACGGGAATTGCGAGGGTTGATGGAGTGATCCATTCCACGGATCCCATCTTCGCGTCTGTTATGAGTTGTGTGTCGCCACGTGTTTCATACGTGTGCATTCCGCATGTCGAATATGCGAGGCAAGGATACACTCCATTCAAACGGAGGATGTCCGAGGTTGGACGCTGTCCATGCAGCGGCTTAACGCATGGATGTCGTTTCTATAGTGAACGGTAATGTATGTGGACGCTTTCGTGACGTGCTGGAACGAAAGGTTCGTTTTCTGCAGGTACATAACAACGCTTTGTTAGTGAAGGGAAACAGGGTGGCTACGCTAGCGCAAAACAAAATTTTCCCCGCAAAACAGGAACTGCTGCTGTCAGAGATCATGGGATTACCACTAGACGCGCAGATGCAGCGGAACCGTCTCGATGTAGACGAACGCGTCGAGGGTAGCAAAGCGGTGCGGCTTGCTCACGTCCTTCTTGACTTGCACGTGCGGCTCGTCCGATCCAAGTGCTCCAGATGTAGTACCTCCAAGGTATCCACACGTACGGAGAAGGAAGCGACGCACGCCGGACTACTAGGTCCGCGAGTGCGACGAGGAGAGAGCGTTGACAGCGCGGCTACTACTTGAGAAAGTTGTGTCTTTTCAGGAAGGGTGTGGTCCATATTTATTGGGAGGAAAACCCCCCACACCATCGTCCATTAGCAATACGGGACTAATAGATGGTGTACCCCTTCCAATACTAATGGGCTTTACAACATCTGTGGCCCATTAGGACTTTTACACCATAATGGATCAAATCCATCTGAGCCCACTAGTGGATCAAATCCAGTTGACTCTAGGGCATATTTCCAACAGTTAGTCGTTAAGCGAGTACCGTATAGCTCTCGACTAGATATTATAGGGAGAGACGAATAATAGCCTTGCCACTGGCACTAACTTTATGACTACCCAGTTACGGAGTAGCGGTTGATGGCCCCTAAGTAGGTCAATTCACATCTTGAGTACATGCGACAATCTCAAGTGTTGTGTAAACAGAGAACAAGGTCTCAAATTGGGTCAGTCCAGCCCCATGTCATATATGTGCCCACATTATTAGTTATACATCTCCATGTTCATGACTTGTGAAACATAGTCATCAACTAATTCATGTGCTAGTCATTAACTCATACTAGGGACAACTTTTGAATAACCATACAAGTAAAAGAGTTTCACAAACAATTCACATAATTGCCAATCAAATACAAGTCGCCTTTCATGGATATTCAATAAAAGAACCATGTGACATGGATATAATGAAATATAATCATCTCTATAATTCCTTATAGGACATATTTCTAACATTCTTCCACTTGCACTTGAGCTAATCTAGAATATATCTAATACCCATAGCTCTCATGTGCGCCTCATGCTTAGGCTGTGGAAGGGGTTTTGTCAAAGGATCTGCAACATTCAAATCCGTGTGTACTTTGCATATCTTGATATCACCTCGTCTAACGATCTCTCGTATCAGATGAAATTTCCGCAGTACATGTTTATTCTTTTGGTGGTTCCTTGGCTCCTTTGCTAGCGCAATAGCCCCATTGTTTTCACAATAAAGATCCAACGGGCTAGAGACACTCGGAAACACACCAAGTTCAGAAAGGAACTTCCTTATCCAAACACCCTCCTTTGCGCCTTCCGAAGCCGCGATGTACTCGGCCTTCGTTGTAGAATCGCCCACCGTCTCCTGCTTAGAACTCTTCTAGCTCACAGCTCCACCATTTATCGTAAATACGTATCCTGATTGCGACTTTGAATCGTCTTGGTCAGTTTGGAAACTAGCATCGGTGTAACCCGTTACAACGAGCTCCTCCTCACCTCCATAGACTAGGAACATGCCTTTAGTCCTTCTTAAGTACTTAAAAACATTTTTAACCACTGTCCAGTGACCCTCACCTGGATCAGATTGGTATCTGCTTGTAATACTGTGTGCATACAAAATATCTGGACGTGTACATATCATTGCATACATAGTAGATCCGATGGCCGAAGCATACGGTATTCTACTCATGCGTTCCCCCTCATCAGTTGTCGAAGGACACTAAGTCTTGCTAAGATGTATGCCATGTGACATAGGCAAGAACCCTTTCTTTGTCTCTTCCATGTTGAACCTTTTCAACACTTTATCAATGTAAGTGTCTTGGCTTAATCCTATAAGCCTTTTTGATCTATCTCTATAGATTTTGATGCCCAAAATGTATGCCGCCTCACCTAAGTCCTTCATTGAAAAACTATTTTTTAATGAGGTCTTAGCGGCCTCAAGCATAGGAATGTCATTTCCAGTCAGTAATATGTCATCCACATATAAAATTAGAAATACTACAGAGCTCCCACTTGCCTTCTTGTAAACACAAGGCTCTTCTTCACTCTGAATGAAGCCAAACCCTTTTACCACCTCATCAAAGCGAAGGTTCTAACTCCGAGATGCTTGCTTCAATCCATAAATGGATTTTTGAAGTTTGCACACCTTTCCAGCATTGGTTGGATCAAAAAATCCCTCAGGTTGTGTCATATACACATCCTCGCCGATTTCCATTTAGGGAAAGCTGTTTTGACATCCATCCGCCATATCTCATAATCGAAATATGCAGCTATAGCTAGAATGATCCGAATAGATTTAAGCATCGCTACGGGTGAGAATGTCTCGTCGTAGTCAACTCCTTGAACTTGTCGAAAACCTTTTGCAACAAGTCGAGCTTTATGGATGCGAACATTTCCATCCATGTCCCTCTTCTTCTTATAGATCCATTTGCACTCTATGGGTTTAACACCATCTGGCGGGTCAACCAAGTTCCAAACTTGATTGTTATCCATGGAATCTATTTCGGATCTCATGGCACTTTGCCATTTCTCGGAATCTGGTCCATCATTGCTTCCGCATATGTCATAGGTTCATCATTGTCTAACAACAATATGTCGCGCTCTCCCGCGATCATGAGATTGAGCTTATCGGTTGCGCGACGTGCCCTTTCGTACCTTCGTGGTTGTGGTGGTGCTTCTCTTGCCACGGGCATCTCAACTCATTCGACTACATTAGCATCAATTGTGAAATCTTGCCCAACCGGCTCATCTTGAACTTCTTCAAGATACACCTTCTGTCTACATTTTTCTCTTTTAAGAAACTCTTTCTCAAAGAAAACGCCGTTCCGAGCGACAAACACTTTGCCTTCTGACCGATTGTAGAAATAATATCCCAAGGTTTCCTTTGGATATCCCACGAATATGCACTTTTCCGATTTAGGTGTTAATTTATCTGATTGAAGTTTCTTCACATAAACCTCACAACCCCAAATTTTCAGAAAAGACAAACTGGGAGTCTTACCAGTCCACATCTCATATGGTGTCTTAACTACAGACTTAAAAGGTACCCTATTTAAAGTGAAAGCTGCGGTTTCTAGAGAATAACCCCAAAATGACAATGGTAGGTTCGACTGGCTCATCATTGATCGGACCATGTCCAACAAGGTTCGATTACGTCGCTCGGATACATCGTTTCTTTGAGGTGTTCCAGGTGGCGTAAGTTGTGGAACAATTTCGCAACTCTTTAGATGATTGCTAAACTCATGGCTCAAATACTCACCTCCACGATCAGAACGCAAGGTCTTGATTTTCTTGCCACGTTGATTTTCTACTTCACTCTGAAATTCTTTGAACTTTTCAAAAGTTTCATACTTGTGCTTCATTAAATAGACATAACCATATCTACTTAAATCATCAGTGAACGTTATGAAGTATTGGTATCCACCTCTAGCTGTCGTACTCATTGGTCCGCACACATCCGTATGTATGAGTTCCAGTAAGTCCGAGGCTCTCTCAGGAAAACCTGAGAAAGGCATCTTGGTCATCTTGCCTAGCAAACAAGCTTCACATGTCTCGTAGGATTCAAAATCAAACGAAGTTAAAAGTCCATCGTTATGGAGCTTCTTCATGCGCTTTTCACTGATGTGACCCAAACGACAATGCCATATGTAGGTAGGACTTAAATCATTAGGTTGAAACCTTTTAGCACTTATGTTACAGATAGGTGAATCATCAAGATTTAAAACAAATAAGCCATTCACAATGGATGCACAAGCCACAAACATATTATCCTTAGAGATCACACAACCATTGTTTTCACTCGCAAATGAATAACCATCCTTCATCAAACATGAAGGGGATAAAATGTTTCAACTCAAACTAGGAACAAAATAACAATTATTCAACTCCATAATAAATCCTGACGGGAGGTGGAGTTGCATCGTCCCGACGGTCAACGCAGCAACTCTTGCATTATGGCCCACGCGGAAATCAACTTCTCCTTTTCCAACGCTTCTACTTCTTATCATTCCCTGTGTCGAATTGCAAATGTGAGCAACCGATCCCGCATCAAATACCCAAGAATTAATGACAGTATTAGCGAGGAAAACATGATCCGTAACATAAACATGAAGTGTACTCGAAGTGGAAGTACCCTTGCTTCCCTTGTTCTTCAAAGAAGCTAGGTACAACTTGCGCTTTCTTTTCCAATGACCAATTTCCTTACAATGAAAACATTCAAAGATTGGCATCTGGACTAGCCTTGGGCGTCTGGTTTGGCATGGGGATCTTATCCTTGGCCTTGCCTTTCTTCTTCCAGGACTTGCCCTTCCTTTTAAAGGTCGGCTTGTTTTGGATCGCCATCACATGACTGCTGCCAGTGCCTTTCTTGATGTCACTCTTTGCTGTCTTTAGCATACCACACGCTCATTCAAGCCCTTCTCCGCCCCATGCATATGGTAGTTCGAGATGAAGTTCCCATAGCTAGGCGGAAGAGATGTGAGAATGAAATCGTGGACAACTCCTTGCCCAAAGGGGAAGCCTAGCTTCTCCAACCTTTGAACGTAACCAACCATTTTGATTACATGTGGTCCCTCGGCGCGCCTTCTCGCCAATTTGCACTCCACAAAGGCTTTAGAGACATTGAACCTTTCAAGTCCTAGCCTATGTGGCGAACATATCATTGAGTTCCACGACCATATCGTGCACATGGACCGACTCAAACCGCATTTGCAAGTCGGGTTCCATACACGCAAGCATAAGGCAACCCACTTCAAGATCGACATCCCATGCCTTCTTGTAAGCGTTCTTTACAGCGAGTGTTGCATTTTCATCAGGCTCATCGGGTAAAGGTGTGTCTAGAACCTCTTCCTTTTTCTCAGCCTTGAGAATAATTCTAAGGTTACGGATCCAATCCGTATAGTTCGTTCCATTCAACTTGTCCTTCTCAAGGATCGTACGCAAAGAAAATTCCTTACTAGGTGCTATCTACAACAAAATAATAAATGCAAAATACTGAGACAAAATATCCATGACTGAGTAAAATAAAATAATTTACTCCCACTAAAATCAATATCCCCACATTGATACTTAGTGATTCAGAATCCACAACTAACAAGTCTACTAGTGAGCTTTTGCGTCACCGCTAGTAAACAAGGTAGATCGGTAAGCAACTTCTTTGCTAATCATATCACATATGACTCCTGTTGTTGTGTGACATCTCTATGTCTAGGCTCCCAACCTTTATGCCCCAAAATCGTTAACCGTTAAGATGACTTTGATAAGCAAACCAATACTTATGCGTGTAAGTATCCGATACAACCCGTCTAGTCAAGGAAAACTAGTGGCACCCTAATTTCATAGACCCACCACTAATTGTACAAGACGTGGGACGGTGGCAAGTGTTGAGAGGGCATGTTAACTTAAAATTCCAAAGGGATCGTTCTACTCGTAACATCACATGCAAGAAAATAACATTGTCGCAAGTAAAAGTAGAACGGTAAGAACGACATTCACACAGTTGTAACACGGTATGGCCTATTGTCGCATGGTGATCTCCATCTCCATTGACCTGTACATCATGCTGATCTCCATCTCCATGATCTGTGTGTGCCATCCTCCATGTGATGAGTCCTCCAAGAACTATCTAACGCGTGCTAGTAAGAAAGTTACACAATCGCGTATTAGATCATCACAAATTTGGTACGCAGACCATTACATTAATTTTGACAGTACATGTGGCTCCAGCCGTATTGCCTTATGCGTGACACGCAGGTCACAAAAAAATTACACACATGCATCACATACACATATAGGCCATACCGATTACAAAACCTGCAAAAACAGATTATCGCAATTCTGACGTCCAAACTTAAAACGCCCGAAAACCCATCTTGCAAGCCGAATTTGGCAAAACTAATTTCGCCGAGACCAGCAAAGCTGGTTTATCACATGTGTAAAATTTTATGTAGATCAATTTTCGTATAGAAAACGTCTTCATCCGAGTTAACCACGAAAAGTTATGACTGTTTTACCGAACAGTATATTTTCTGGTTTTTCCCGGGCCGGTAGAGATCCAATCTGCCACCGCCACGCATCCCATGCGCCTGGCACTTGACCTAGCTTCGATTCGACCAATCCAATTTATCTCCTTCTCGTTGTGACTGGGTTTATGTGTATCACTTAACTCCGATGGCGGAATTCCGACCGGTAGGAGTAATTCGTTACACGACCATCACGTCAAGAACACGAAGCCGATCAAAACTTTGATCTACATATGCATATCTCTATATGCACACATCCCGAATCTAAAACTTAGCAGCTACGGCTCTGATACCAATGAAGGGAAACGGGGTGGCTACACTAGCGCAAAACAAAATTTTCCCCGCAAAACAGGAACTACTGCTGTCAGAGATCACGGGATTACCACTAGACGCGCAGATGCAGCGGAACCATCTCGATGTAGACGAACGCGTCGAGGGTAGCAGACAGTGCAGTTGCTCACGTCCTTCTTGACTTGCACGTGCGGCTCGTCCTATCCAAGTGCTCCAAATGTAGCACCTCCAAGGTATCCACACGTACGGAGAAGGAAGCGACGCACGCCGGACTGCTAGGTCCGCGAGTGCGACGAGGAGAGAGCGTTGCGCGCGCGGCCGCTACTTGAGAAAGTTGTGTCTTTTCAGGAGGGGTGTGGTCCATATTTATTGGGAGGAAAACCCCCCACACCATCGTCCATTAGCAATACGGGACTAATAGATGGTGTACCCCTTCCAATACTAATGGGCTTTACAACATTTGTGGCCCATTAGGACTTTTACACCATAATGGATCAAATCCATCTGAGCCCACTAGTGGATCAAATCCAGTTGACTCTAGGGCATATTTCCAACAGTTAGTCGTTAAGCGAGTACCGTATAGCTCTCGACTAGATATTATAGGGAGAGACGAATAATAGCCTTGCCACTGGCACTAACTTCGATTTTTGGCTTGATTGCCATGTGAGGTCGGATAGGACGTCTTGCATGCATATTAAAATCGAAACAACTAAAATGGACCCAAGACTGAATTTCCATATGCTCTCTAAGGAAGATTTTGCTAGTGTGTGCTTTTTTACCTCTCATGCTTAGCTGTCATGCTGCCGAAATTTTGAAAAAGCTTGTACACCTTGTTGAACCTTGTGCTAGATTTAATTAAACCAATTTGTTAAAAACAGTTGCTCCTTACCCAGCCTAGCTTGTAGTCGCAAGTGTTGACGCAAAATGTGCACTCAGCGCCAAACACACAGCAAGCCGAAAAGCTGGCTTCGCATGCGCAGAGAGAGAGTGACGTGCCAGTCAATTTTTCCTGAAAATTAACAAAAGATAAAACAGTTAAATACCAAAGCTTGGAACTTACCGGGTGGTACCAGGCAGTTCCATATTTACGGCTAAAAAGCCAACCAAGACGACATGTAGCTATGCGAAGCTACCTGTCAAAGAACCACGACCATTCGGATAACCGCAAAGGGAAAAAGAACATTGCCGAACGGGTGACGTAAGCATGACAACGATCGATCTTTGAACAAACATGGATGCATGTGCAAAGCCATGACCGATCTTCATGGGGATTAACATTAAACGAAGTAAAGCACGGACATGATCATGTATTAAATGAGCACGCATAGATCAAAGCACTAGTCTACCGCATGTCTAGGTACTTTAAGATCCGTCGGGTACGGTCACAAACAAATCTATCCACCGCATGATACAACTTGCATGAAAAACGTACCACTTCCCGCAAATAGATCTATCCACCGCATGATACAATCTAAATACGGAAAGCTAAAAGCATACATCACTTAAGGCACGAACGAGGCACGTGATCTACTCGTGAAAATATAACCGAATACGGTGCCGAATGTACCGATCCAGGGTCCATGAAGAAGGAACAAACATTACCACGTGAATAAATCTATCGACCGAATTGGAAACCTAATCCACCGGATGACTAGCTCCAAAGCAACCCAAAAACCTGCATCTACCGCATGATACCCGGTTCTTTCAAGATTTATACGCACAAAGCAAGCTTGAACCCACAACACGTGACAACCTAGATCGATTCGATTTCGGCTATCAGAGAGCACAAGATCCACGCGTCAAAGACACGAAACCTGCTCTTGCACGGATCTTAAGAGGAAAAGAGCCGATCCAAACCCATCTAGATTGGGCAAGAGTGTATTACATGAATTAAAACATAAAGTAAAACTCATGATAACACAGGGTAACTTAATGAATCTACTGGATCTTGCCAAAATCCAATAGAGCCGATAACTAGCTTCGAGCTAGATCTTAGCCTACCGCATGGCTCATGATCTAACAAGAAACCCTCTTGAACCAAGCTTGAATCTACCGCATGACACGAAGCATGGTAACAAGACTACTTGCATCAGATCTAAATCCACCGCATGATACTAGACATGATACAAGGTTGCCGGTACTCACGGAGGTCGACGGATCGATTGGTCCTCTCGAAGAACTCGACGACACGACAAGGGACTCTAGGGTTTGGCGTAAGGCCGGTGTGTATTGAAGAATGAACGTGTCTGTTACATACATCCAGGGATCGTATTTATACCCTGCTGATTACAACTGCGAATGGATTCATTGCCTAACTAAACTCGATCGCCTATCCATCCATTCGCTTCCTCTGATCGAGCCACGTCACCGTCCAATCCCGCAAAATCGCCCTCTCTTCGTTCTTTTGCCGAACCGGAGCAGATAGCCGACCGCGGATCCTTCGCCGAAAATCTCTCGAAAATATCTTTCCTTCCACCGACGGACTCTTTTTCGAATCGGACCCACATGTCATACTCCTTACCAAATTCCCGGTGTTAACACATGCCCCTTCAATTGTGGGATAAAAGTAATTTTGTTCCACAATTGACTCTAGCCACGAATCCTTGAGCCAAACCTGTCAACACCTGTTCTTCGCAATCCGCCGGATTCTTCGTTCAGATCCAACCCTAGATCCCCTTCGTTCCGAGCTCGAATCTCCAATGGCAACTCAGAACCAAGCTGCTCAGGTAAATTCACCCCTCCAAACCTTTGTTCGGCATTAGGTTTTCAATTTTACCTGAGATTTTCTTCTTCCGCTCTCTTCCAGGAACCTTCTACTGCTCTTCTGATTCCTATTGAGGCCAATTCGCAGTCTTATTATCTTGGTCCCGAAGGGAATCCTGACCCTCGAGATTTTATTGCCGCTGAATCTCAGAGAATCCCTTTCAAGGTAGCTTTATCTCCACCTCCTCAGTGGCAAGATGCGTTCAAGAACTGGCCTTTGCCCCCAATCGCAGGCTGGAAGACTTGGTATCGTAGGATTCTTGCGGATAAGAGTGGATTGACCAATCTGGATACTCTCCGCATTGCTCAATGTCCGGAGTTATCCGTAGCCGAGACACCCAAGAATGAAGATCTTCGATAGCCGCATGCCACTTCGGTCAAATGGCGTCAACGCCTTCCTTTTTGGGCATGGCCCAATGTCTCCAACTTTAGCCGATGTGTACATGATCACCGGCCTTGACATCACCGGGTCCGTTCGGCCTTGGAACTTCAAAAATTCCTCACGCCGGACAGGGGTAAAGCCGGGGAATGGCTACAAGAATTATATTTTGAAGCACATGAGAGACAATTCCCTTGGCGAAGTTGAATACGAGCCTTTTTGAACATGTGGTTATGCAGATTTGTCTTCGTGGCAAGGCCAACGAACCCACTTTGAATCATATCGCAATGGCGATCCATCCGGCTAGTGGCAATCGCCTTCCTTTGGGAAAATTCCTCTTGGGCGTGTATACCATATGCTTCATCGACCGTTATCCAAATGTACACCGGCCCGAGAGGATAACGTGCGTCAATGGCCCTTGGTGGTTTGTTCAAATTTGGCTCGCAGCCTTCACATGCATCGATTGTAGGTGTCGACTTGAACTCCGTGTTCTTCCCCCGGTCCAACCCCCCCGAAGGAGAGCTTCAAGTCACCGAGAGGATGCCAAAGCTATGGAGAAGCGGCTTCAATCGTTATCGTTCGGCGGGACATCACCCGGCTCTTCGAGTTGTTCTTCAAAGGCTTCCCCAATCCTCTTTGGCTCCCTTGTCTAGGCTATGACACTCGACCTTCCCCGTCGAGTTCTCCTTTGAGCCCGGCCATCAAGATGGGAGATTCTTGGAAATCTTTAATATCATAATCCGCCCATGCATATTACCGGCCGAGTTCAATGGAGGGAGCGCGGAATGCCGATACTTATGAGTACTACCGGCCTAATGTAATGGCCGGGCAGCTTGGATGCGGTCGAGATGCCCCCAAGATTGTTTTTGCATGAATTCCTCAAGCCCAGGGAGGAAATCAAAGAACTGATGCAGTGCAGCAGAGTTTTCAACTATGTGTGCAGTCCCACTGTCTACACATGTCCTTTTGTGCCTGCAACCATAGCTCACCCCACCTTCAATTCATGGTGGCAAGAATTCCATGACCACATCTTTAGTGAACCCGTTCATGTGTTCTGTGCAGAATTGGTGCCTGATTTCCTGCCGACTTCAGAGGTAACACAATGAACCCTTGGATCAAACACTCCTTCTCCATTCATGGTTTTGACCTTCATCTTTTGTCCACGAACACGCACCCGCCCCTCGAGCCAGGGTAATCACTTATAATGCCGAAGGCCCGATTTCAGCACTGGGGTTTAAATCCACAACCCTGCATCAATTAATGGCCGGGGTATGCTACTACGGATCCCGGCCTTTCTAGCCTCGCTGAGACGGGAGGCAAGGTCCGCACCCGATTGCCCCTCCAAGTGCCAAAAGGAGAAGAACTGTCAAAAAGGTGCTTGTTGAGGTAAAACCCTTTACCTTCTTGATTACCAAGTCACTCGTTCTTGATGGATCATATTCATTGTGCATTTTCGGACCTGAGCCCAACATTCTTCGGAACCAAGCACTCGCCGATGCTCCATCCACCGGTATGACTTTTGTTGTTCTTTCTCAAGGATAAGCACCGGCACTTATCCCTTCAATTGGACATTTGCGTAAGAAAGCTGTGGGAGAACCACTTGTAGATGTCCCGGTGGTTCAACAAAGCGAGCCCTTCCGGGGTTGAATTGCCTATCCCAAGAGAGATCTCATCTTCGTCACCCTCTGCGAAGCAAGACGTTCTCCGGAGATGAATCTCCCAACTCCACCGCGAGCCACAAAATTCCCCTCAGATGCCATCGCCTATCGGTCGAGCAAAGCAATGACCAACCCAACGAGAGGAGGATCCAATTCTTCACCAACCGTAAACTCACGAGTCGCCGATTGCCGCATCGGCATCTCCCTGACTTGGAGGTTTCGGCTCTACTCGGGACGCCTCTTCCGTCTGCGATTGCCCCCGCTCAAGAAACCACTCATGAGGTGCCCAATTCCGCTCTTGATTTCGATACCTTGATGCTAGCATTCTCACCTCGGCAATGTTGTTTCCGTGGTCACGACCCGTCATCATCGAGCTTGCCGTCGAGGGCCCATCAACTCGCCGAGGTGATGAGAGAAATAAACCGGCCGCCGCCGTATGAAGTGTTGCCCAACCTCAAAGAAATTGCAGCCGGCTAGAAAAAGACGTTCGAGATCGGCTCAATGATCTTCGCCATTTTGAAGAGATGTTTGAGCCCATTAGTCGCAAACTTCCCGACGACATCGTAGCTTTTCTATCGTCCGTCTACGATTTAGAGCCCTTCTATGTTCCCTTGAGGCGCACTTGGAGGAAATTGCGCTCCCGTCCGGCCATTGAAAAGGAGAAAACTGATGCTGAACATGCCATGAACGGGGTACAATCCCAAGCAGAAAGCTATAAAGATGCCTTGGGTCGACCCGCAAGCTTCTTACGATTTGAAAGTCGCCGTAAAGGTCGCTCTAGAGGAGAATTGAGAAGCCCGTCGACGGAGATGGAGATTGACCGAAGAAAATAGCCGATCTTCCTGGGATTGATAGCAAAAACCGAAGCAGAGGTAGAATCGGTCGTCACCGAGTAAAGCAATGCGATGCGAGCTCACCGGCTTAGCCGGTGCCCAAAAGGACTACCGGGAGATCCCGGATAATTCCAACTTGATAATATCCAATGTTCGTCACGCACTCGCAAAACTCCTCGGTGCTTGAATGTCCTTATTGATGTATACCGGACCGGTCGTTCTTGTAATATTTCCTTTGCGATTTGTTCCCTTTCCTTTGCGTACTTTGAGATGTAATGTTGAACGACCCATTCGGTAGTGAAATGCCAACTCCCGAAAAACACCTTGATTTCCTTTAGCCGAAACAATCGATCCGCACGCGTTTCGGCTTAGAACTCCAAACGACCCACCGGCGGGTTGGTCAAGGAAATCTTTCCACCTTCCGATTTTATTGGGACGTGCGCCACGATCCACGATCACGACTCGAAGCCACGATTCATCCCGGGCCTATAAATGTTAACATAGGTACCTCTAGCTCTCCACCGGGCCTTCTAGCTCTCGAATCCGTGCCAATCTTTGGTCTTCTTGTAAACAAGGCACATCCCCAAACCGCAATGGTGCGCCGCCTCAACCGCCGCCGCGCCTCCGACGAGGGCCGAGGGAAGCGGCGCTAATGCGCGCGGGCGGTGATGATCATCAATTTCTCCTCGCCGATCTTCCTTTTGATCTTCCTTTGCCTTGACAATCATCTCCCTTTTTCAGGTTGATTCGGTGGAATCCGCCTCGCGCGCGCCGCCAATCGGCCCCTCCCCGACGACTCTTCGGAGTCCGATGGCCACTCCCCGTACCGTACGGGGAAGCAGATGCTATTCGCTTCAAGGAGGAGCTAGAGGCGTCCGTCTTGAGTCGGGAGGACGTCTCCAAAAAAGCGGGCGTGGCCGAACTAGAATGGGAGGACCGGGCGGAAACGGCCGGAGGCCATCGATGGTATGGCTCGATTCTTGATTCGGCCCGGCCTTTGATGCTAATCCTTTCTTGTTTGTCTTTTGCGGCCGTGATGCTTGAGCTCAACCAGCCTAAAGGCGCCGGTAGAGCAACCGGCGGAGAAGGTGAACGCTCACGGCGACACGCCGGCGGAGCGCCCGGCCGCGGTGGAGCGCCGCATCGACGAGGTGGCCGTCCATGGCGTTCGTTTGGGCACCACCTTGGGCCCCGGCCGCGATGGCGACGCATACGGACGTCGACTATTCCACCAGGCCGCGTGGCTTCCGTGGCGGCGCGCCGGAGGATATCGACGAGATCGAGCTCATCCCGGGAGCGCCTCGACGGCCACGGCGACGCGCCGTTGCCGAAATTACCCATCCCCGCTCCGTGTTGAACGGACTCTTTGACTAGATTGTACTAGGGATGTGTAAATGTCGGCAATATATGATGAACTTTTGGATTCTCGCATTTGTTCCGTGATATTTCCCTTCGCACTTGCATCCGTGAATTCGTCCTCTTTGAATGCATCCGGGAACCGTCTTTAGCCGAACGCTCGCAAACGAGCGCCCCTCGGCGCAAGATCCACAAAGGATCCCAATTCGGCAATCCATAAACATTGTTCAAAAGAAAACCCTTCGCACTCGGTGGAAACCCCCGCCGCTTGGTATTCCAACAAGGTGTACCGGCGACATCATCACTCCCAATGCGCCTCCTTGGTCAATAAAATAGCCCGTGGGGTGCTCGCAAATCCACTCGCACACTCCTCCATCGCTTCTCGTCTCTTCCTTTGCGCCGAAGAAAAAACCCCAACGCCATGGACAAGGGTAAACGGCCTCGGGGAGCGGCTCGTCAAGGAAGCGTACGATTCGGAAGTGAGTTCTTTCTTGATCTGCTCCTTGTCCTCCTGCTTGATCTTGCGCTTCATGTTTTCCTCTGCCTCTTTCAGCCTTGATTTGCTTCCTGAAGAGGTCATCGGAACCGAAGATGTTCCTGAGTATATCTCCTCCGATTCTTCTCCTGAGGCGGAGGATGCCACGCCTGAGCAAAGGGTCATTCATCAGCTGCGCCGCCGTGCCCGGCACCTGGAGCGTGACCTCAGGGACATGTCCGTCCGTTGCCAAGCCGAGCGCGAGCGTCGCATGGCGCTGGAAGCACTAGTAGGGGGTAAACGCTTCTATCCCCCTTCATGTTTGCATCTGGATTTCTTGCCCCCTAACCTTGATTCTTTTGCTCAGACGTCTCTGACAGGTACAGCAACCTGAAGGCAGCCTGGGATAGCTTGGTGGAGGCCGCCAACCGTGGTCATCCTCGTGCGTTTCAAGTCGCCGTCACGGTGGTCCTGGAACAACTGAAGAGGGAGCAGCAGCCGAAGAAGTAAAGAAAAGATTGAATCATACTTTCGCTTCTTTCTCCACGCCTTCTGCTTCCCTCCCTTAGGGGACTTGACCTTCAGGGCTGCTATGTGTAATCCTGCAAGAAACCAGTTGTAGTGTAGTATTGAGCTAAGGGCAATGCATCGGACCGGCCATTTTCTCTTGTTCATGGATTTTTGTTCTAAAGGCGGCCTCATCCTTGAGCGCGGCCGTTTCGTGTCGATGTGTATAATCATCGATCGATTTCAATGCTAGGATAATACTTCTTCGATATCTTCCATTTATTGCGGCGGAAAACTCTTCTCCCAGCAAAGTTTTCAATATGTATGCATTACCTGGGACGCATCTGACCACACGAAAAGGCCCCTCCCAGTTAGGGGACCATTTGCCGAATTCACTGTATTTAGTTCCAATCGGCAGTAGCGCTTTCCAAACTAGATCGCCTTCTGCGAATTGCTTCACCTTCACTTTCTTGTTATAGTATTTGGCGACCCGCAGCTTGTTTTTCTCGATGTTCTCCAGGGCCCTGAGACGGATCATATGCAAATCTTCTAACTCATCCATCATTAGGCCACTGTAATCCTTGGAGCTCAAATCGTTTTGCAAAGACTATTCTCCTTGATTACGATTGCATTTCCCCGGGGCGGGGATCGCGTGATGCCCGTAAACCAACTCGTAAGGAGAAGTCTTTGTAGCTCCATGGGGGGCCATTCGGTAAGCCCACAATGCTTCACCGAGTACCGAATGCCACCTCCTTGGCTTCGGTCGATCTTCTTCGTATAAGCTTGATCATGATCTTGTTAGAAGCCTCGCCGACCATTAGCTTGGGCGTAGTATGGAGAAGAATTAAGCAACTTGATCCCCATGCTTTCGGCAAAATCTCTGAACTCCAATGACACGAATTGTGCCCCCTGGTCAGTGGTAATCGTCTGAGGGATCCCAAATCGATAAATGATGTGTTCCTTGACGAACTCGACCATGTTTCCTGACGTCACTTTCTTCAGTGGGACCGCCTCGACCCATTTGGTGAAGTAGTCTGTGGCCAAAAGCACGAACTTATGCCCCTTGCTAGATGGCGGATTAATTTGGCCAATCAAGTCTATACCCCGGCCCCGAATGGCCATGGCTTGATGATGGGATTCAATGCCGATGCAGGGACTCTTTGAATATTCCCGAACCTGCGGCAATCTTGACACCCTTTGTAATACTCAAAGCAGTCCTCTAAAATCGTCGGCCAAAAGCATCCAGCTTGCCTAATAACCCATTTCATCCGATAGGCCGATTGGTGCGCTCCACATATCCCATCGTGCACCTCGCTCATCATGTTCTTGGCTTCTTCTGGACCCAGGCATCGTAGCAATACTCCATCTAATGATTCATAGAATAAATTGTTATCCAGAAGAACGAACTTGATTGCCTTATACCTGAGCTTCCTAGAGACTTTTCGGGATGGATCTCTCAAATAATCGATGATCTCTTTCCTCCAATCATCTTCTGTAAGATCCGTCCCTAGTGCATTCACCTCTGCAGCAAATGCTTCTTGACTCTCTTTATAACCAGAGGCGCTTTGAGCCAGCCTGTTTGCTTCCTCGTTATGCTCTCTAGGGATGTGCTGTAGGGTTACCAGTGGAAAGCCTTTCAAGATTTCTCTGCATTCCTCGTAGTAACTCCTCAGCGCCTCGCTCCTGCACTCGTACTGGCCGTTCAATTGCTTGATGACCAACTCTGAATCTCCATAAATTTCAACTGAAACGGCCCGGCTTCTCTCAAATATTGAAGCCCTCGAAGCGGTTGCCTTGTACTCGGCTGGTTATTTGTGACAGTGGGTTGTATAGGAATGGCGAATTCAAACATCTCACCTCTGGGAGAAATTAGTAAGATCCCTACTCCCCCACCTTTGCCACATGATGACCCATCAAAAAATAAAGCCCAAGGGGTAATTTCAAGCAGGTCAACTGAAGGGTCACGATGCTCAGTAATGAAATCGGCAATGACCTGACCTTTATGGCTTTTGCCGATTCGAACTTCAACTCGAATTCTGATAAGGCTAAAATCCATTTGCCAATCCGTCCATTCAAAATTGGCATAGATAACATATGTTTTATCACATCAAACTTCGAGTATACAGTGCATTCGGCATTCAACAAGTAGTGCCGAAACTTTGTACATGAGTAGTATACGCAAAGACACGGTTTTCCATAGCCGAATACCTGGTTTCAGGATCAAGTAATTTTCGGCTAAGGTAAGCTACTACCCGCTCCTTTCCTTCGAAATCTTGAATAAGGGCCGATCCAATAGTTTGGGTATCGACCGCCACGTACAACTTGAAAGGCTTGTCCAGCTGAGGAGGAACCAGCACCGGCGGCTCCTTCATGTATTGCTTGATTTCCTCGAAAGCCTTTTGTTGTTCGTCGCCCCATGTGAATTTCGATCCTTCTTGGCTTCAGCAACGGAGAGAACGGCAACACCTTCTGTGATAAATTTGAGATGAACCTTCTCACGAAGTTGATCTTGCCGAGCAGTGATTGCAATTCCTTGAGGTTGGTTGGAGGAACGACTTCATCAATGGCCTTCATGCTCTTTTTGCCAACTTCGATTCCCCCTTCGTGGACCAAAAACCCCAAGAACTCTCCAGCTGACACCCCGAACGCACACTTGTTTGGATTCATCTTTAGGCCATGCTTCCGGGTGCATTCCAAGGTC
The DNA here is from genome assembly GCA_947561735.1 of Cenchrus americanus. NCBI lineage: Eukaryota > Viridiplantae > Streptophyta > Magnoliopsida > Poales > Poaceae > Cenchrus > Cenchrus americanus. The sequence continues at coordinate 19,918,915 of OX387241.1, read as the reverse complement.
TTCTTCACATCTTCCAGATGGGTGTCATGACTTAAGGACTTGATCACTACGTCGTCAATGTAGATTTCCACGGTCTTGCCGATCAACTCATGAAAAATGCAATTCATGGCCCGCTGATAGGTTGCACCGGCATTTTTCAACCCAAACGTCATGACTATCCATTCAAATAGGCCTATATGACCGGGACACTGAAGGCCGTCTTTGATATGTCTTCTATTGCCATGAAGATGCGATTGTATCCCGCGTTGCCATCCATGAAGCTAATCACCTTGTGCCCAGCAGCGGCGTCGACCAACAAATCGGCAATAGGCATCGGGTATCCATCCATGGGAGTAGCTCGTTTAGGTCCCTGAAGTCTATGCAAACTCTCATTTTTCCATTTTTCTTATACACAGGAACGATGTTAGAAATCCACTCCGCATATCTGCAGGGCCGAACGAAGTTTGCGTCAAGTAATCTTTCGATTTCCTTCTTCACATCGGCCAATACCTCATCCTTGTAGATTTTCCGGGGCGGTTGCTTGTATGGTTTGAAACCAGGCTTGATTGGCAACCGGTGCTCGACGATGGATCGATCCAATCCAGGCATCTCCGAGTAATCCCAGGCGAAGCAATCTTTATATTCTTTGAGAAGCTCAATTAAGTTCCCCCGAAGTCCCGTGCAAGTCCGCACCGATGAACGTCGGCCTTGGTTTATCACCGTTTCCAATGTCAACTTCCTCCGGCTTATCGGCCGACATAAATCCTCGTCCTAACTTGCCATCGGTGCCATCCACGGGGTTCTCCATTAAAAATTACTCGTAAGAGCCGACCGCTTGAATCGGCCGTTGGTCACCGCCGACGAGTTCAACGGGACCTTCTCCCCGTCCTTCCCCGAGAAGCAATCGATGCCTTGGTACTCCCGAAGGGGCCGGTTCCATGTTAGCCACGCTCACGGAGTCATCCGCCGGACGACCTCGATTTCATCGTCCACCCATTGGATCGGACCTCGTTGATGCATAGTGGATGGGACGCAGCGGTTGGCGTGGATCCGGTCCGCCCAAGCGAGCGGGCCGTAGGCTCCCCTTCCCTTCGATGACGAAGAAGGTAGTGAGCAACGTCTTGGACCCGATCATCAAGTCCACGTGAGCGCATCCTTTGGTGTCTGAGGGGTTCCCGGCGAAGTCGTTTAGGATGATGCTTGTTGGTGTCAGATCGCTCGGGGTCATGCCAAGCTTCCTGAAGGTGGTGTACGGCATTACGTTGATCGCCGCGCCACCGTCGACGAACATCTTGGTCAATGGCTTGCCATTGACGTACCCCCTCAAGTACAGCGGCCTCATGTGGCGATTCTTGGCCGGCTTGTCGAAGATGGCCTCGCTTGGCAAGCACCGCGCGCGCCATCATCTCCTCGGCTGCTCGTCATCAAAGGAAGCTTCCTCCTGCATCACCTGGTTAGCGGGAGCCATGAACTCGTTTGGCGGGAAGTATACCATGCATGCGGGGGCCGGACGCTTCGATCCTCCCGGGCCGGTCCTTGGGGCGCCACTTCGTCTCGTCCGGACCCCCGGCTTGCTTCATCTCGCGGTTCCTCAAGCGTTGGACCCGCCTCTTCTGGCTCTTGCGTAGACCGGGTGGGCACCACCGCCCCTTCTCGCCGACGTAGACATCTTCGTCCTCCTCTCGGTCGCCCCACCCGAGATCAGCTTGGCGCTTCCGGGGTGATCTATAACCTCAATTTTTTGCCGCCGATCCCCATTTGGGTGAATCCTTCCAAGTCTTTCATGGACGGATCGGCGGCGCTTTCTGCCTGTACTCGGCATATCCGTCGCTTGTATTCGGGACGGTTCCTTAATGTGGGCGGCTTTAGGCCCTCATTCCGGCGGTTGCCCGAAGAAGGCGCATCCCCGGGGGCGCGCTCCCCGCGCGCGCGCGTGCCGTTCCCCGATTCCATCCGCGCGCCTCCTCTTCGGCCACTCGCGCCGCTCCTCCTCGTGACGACGCTTTTGGTAGCGCTCCTTTTTTCATCCGGCGCCGCCATTTGTTGAGGAGAATGCGTGACGTCACCTTGGGTTTAGGCTTGGACGATTCCCCAATCTCGATGTGGCTCTTGAGAACGCGGGGGCGTCGCCCGCACTTGCTCTAGGGTCACCTCGGCGCTCCGGTCAAGCGATCCATCTTGCTTGGACTCGGGTGAGGTCGGACCTTGTCTTTCCCTTTCTCTTCGGGCGTTATCGCGTTGATAGAAAAGCCGAGCATGTTCTGCGGGAAGGGGTGGCCATCCAGCTTCATCTTGTTATCGAACTTGAGGTGCCCTTCCTGGATAGCCTTCTGGATCCTCATCCTGAAGACCCTGCAATCGTTGATGGAGTGCGAGTCCCTGTCATGGAAGCCGCAGTAACGTTTCGCTTTGACTCCATCGGAGCCGAAGCATAGAGTGCCCTTCGAGCAGGCTTGATTCGGCCTTCCTTTACCAAGAGCTCAAACAACTTATCGCCCTTTGTGATGTCGAAGTCGTAGGTTCCTTTGGTCCGCCCGACCCACCGCTCGATTCATTGTCAAGGGCTCTTTACCCCACAAGATTTCGCTGCGCCTACCTCCAATTCGTCGTCGAATCCTCGCACAAATCAGCTTTGTCCAAGAATTGGTTGTAGATGTCAGCGATGTCGTGCTGCTTGCCAAACTTGGGGTCCTTCTTGAGGCCATATGCCTGATTGCTCATCAAGGATAACTTCTGCGACAGTTGGCCCAAGTTTTCAAACTCCATCCCAAATAGCTTTTCGCGCACGGCTGGTAACATCCCGGCGACGGCCATATCAGCCAGCTGATCGTCTGGCAAGTTCAATGAGAAGCACATGCCCTTGACTTCTCTGAATCTTCTGAGAAACTCCGAATGCGTTTCACTGTGCCTTTGCTTCAGGGTGGCGAGATCAATCAACTTCTTCTCAGAACTGCCGCTGAAGTAATGAGCGTGGAATTTACGCTCCAAATCTTTCCACCTGGCCACTGATTCAGGCGGCAAGGACGAGAACCACTGAAAAGCTGGACCCGTCAGCGAGGCAGGGAAGTAGCGCACCCTGAACGTCTCTTCGGCCGAACATTCCCCAAGCTGCATGAGGTAACGAGCGATATGCTCGACCGTGCTTGTCTCGTCCTGCCCGGAGAACTTTGTGAATTCCGTCGGCGGTTTCACCCTTGGTGGCAGGAGCACGTTATAGTACCACTCTGGGAACGGCGGCCTGTAGGTGGGGCCCTGCATCCTTGGCTTGAGGCCGAACTGATTCTGCATCAATTCGGCCATCTTGCGTGCTAGGGCATCTTCCTCCTGAGCGCCTGCAGCCGGCGCGTACCCTGGGTGCGGGAAGGCGTCGAACGCCCCGTAATTTCCCACTTCATGATAGCCACCGCCGTACAAATTCTTCTGGAGCCAGTTGGTCGACGGAGCTATTCTTCGACTGGGGTCAAGTGGGGCCCCAGGTGAGCCGAACGCTAGGTCTCCGTACGTAGGCTGGTACGGATTCGGCTGTTGCACAGGCTGACCCGTGCTGCTCTGTGGTGGCGGCAGGATTGGTTGACTTCCTGAAGCTTGCAGCGGAGGCTGAACTGGCTGCCCCCCGGCGCCCTGCGGAGGAGGTTGGAATGTCTCGCTCCCGGAGCTTTGAGGAGGAGGCTGCTGCACCTGGCTTCGTAGCGGCGGCTGAGAGCTTGATTCACCCAGCTCCACGGTGCTCTTTCCGGCGTACGTCTTTCCAAACGCCTGCCCCGCTCCCGGGCCAAAGATGGCCACCATCATCTGCTAGAGCGACCCGAGGAAAGCTTGGTTGTGCTTGGTGAGCATGTTGTCTACCGATTCCTGGAAGATCCGCGCGCATTCCTCTTTTTCTTGTTGGGTTGTGGCGTCGGTCTCTCCCGGCAACAGCACTCTGGGCAGGCCACTCTTCAGATATGGTACGCCACTTCGATTCTTCTTAAATGACATGAGACACTTTTGTTGAAATTGATTCACGGCGTCTAGGAGCTGCTGATGCTGCTCTGGAGAAAGCTCTTCGATGTTGACATCCAGGAGGTCTGAGACTTCAGGCATCTTGAACCAACCCGCCGTTGGTCCCACCGGGCGTGCCAAAAAGTGTGTTGACGCAAAATGTGCAATCGGCGCCAAACACACAAAGCAAGCCGAAAGCCGCCTTCGCACGCGCAGAGAGAGAGTGACGTGCCGTCAATTTTTCCCCGAAAATTAACAAAAGATAAAACAGGTTAAATACCAAAGCTTGGAACTTCCACGGTGGTACCAGGGCGGTTCCATATTTACGGCTAAAAAGCCAACCAAGACGACATGTAGCTATGCGAAGCTACCGTCAAAGAACCACGACCATTCGGATAACCGCAAAGGGAAAAAGAACATTGCCGAACGGGTGACGTAAGCATGACAACGATCGATCTTTGAACAAACATGGATGCATGTGCAAAGCCATGACCGATCTTCATGGGGATTAACATTAAACGAAGTAAAGCACGGACATGATCATGTATTAAATGAGCACGCATAGATCAAAGCACTAGTCTACCGCATGTCTAGGTACTTTAAGATCCGTCGGGTACGGTCACAAACAAATCTATCCACCGCATGATACAACTTGCATGAAAAACGTACCACTTCCCGCAAATAGATCTATCCACCGCATGATACAATCTAAATACGGAAAGCTAAAAGCATACATCACTTAAGGCACGAACGAGGCACGTGATCTACTCGTGAAAATATAACCGAATACGGCTGAACGGCCGATCAGGGTCCATGAAGAAGGAACAAACATTACCACGTGAATAAATCTATCAGACTGAATTGGAAACCTAATCCACCTGGGATGACTAGCTCCAAAGCAACCCAAAAACCCGCATCTACCGCATGATACCCGGTTCTTTCAAGATTTATACGCACAAAGCAAGCTTGAACCCACAACACGTGACAACCTAGATCGATTCGATTTCGGCTATCGTGAGAGCACAAGATCCACGCGTCAAAGACACGAAACCTGCTCTTGCACGGATCTTAAGAGGAAAAGAGCCGATCCAAACCCATCTAGATTGGGCAAGAGTGTATTACATGAATTAAAACATAAAGTAAAACTCATGATAACACGAGGTAACTTAATGAATCTATTGGATCTTGCCAAAATCCAATAGAGCCGATAACTAGCTTCGAGCTAGATCTTAGCCTACCGCATGGCTCATGATCTAACAAGAAACCCTCTTGAACCAAGCTTGAATCTACCGCATGACACGAAGCATGGTAACAAGACTACTTGCATCAGATCTAAATCCACCGCATGATACTAGACATGATACAAGGTTGCCGGTACTCACGGAGGTCGACGGATCGATTGGTCCTCTCGAAGAACTCGACGACACGACAAGGGACTCTAGGGTTTGGCGTAAGGCCGGTGTGTATTGAAGAATGAACGTGTCTGTTACATACATCCAGGGATCGTATTTATACCCTGCTGATTACAACTGCGAATGGATTCATTGCCTAACTAAACTCGATCGCCTATCCATCCATTCGCTTCCTCTGATCGAGCCACGTCACCGTCCAATCCCGCAAAATCAGCTCTACTGTTCTTTTGCCGAACGCGGGAGCGAGATAGCCGACCGCGGATCCTTCCCCGCCGAAAATCTCTCGAAAATATCTTTCCTTCCACCGGACGGACTCTTTTTCGAATCGGACCCACATGTCATACTCCTTACCAAATAGACGCGCAAGAACACAAAGAGCACACCGAAAGCAGACACGTAACCGCGGACGCGTCAACGGGCCCTCGCGGACGCGTCGCGAGGCACGAAACGAGCCTGGCCTGCTCAACCCCGAGAGTCAACACTCCCAATCCATCACGGATCTCCCAAACGGTAGAAGATGTTGAGACAAGAGTTTGGGGACATGATAGCGTTAAAGAAGGATGCTATACCCCAAAAATTTTTGCCTCCTAACTTCCTAAATCGCGGAATCGCGGATCCCAGAGCACCACCAAAAACTAGAGCTCCGGCCAGAAATCCTTGAATCGAAGTGGTTTCCGGCGTTTGAGGGGCCTGAGATCAATCACAAAGATGCACTAGACATCCATCCATGTTTCCCTCAAAGAAATCTGGGGAGAAACCCACTCAAATGCGGAATCACACCAAGAACAAAGGCACCAAAAACAAGCACGAAAAAGAACACGAAATTCACAACCTTGAATCATACATACAAACCGGGGGAAAGATTCACAAGGTCTAGCATGCCGCCCTAACATCCATCCCTCTCAACAAATCTCATGAAGCTCTCATGCTAGCCTAGACAAGAAATGGAGAAGAAAATGTCTAAGGAAAAAAGAAGGAGGAGGAAATGAAACCTAAGTCGCGGAGAGAGAGAGAGAGCCATCCACACACACTCATGGCTTATATATTGGAGTCCGCCGGTGTGAGAAATGACTCGACTACCCCTAACTCAACTACGGCGATACAACCCACGCAGGGGCATTTATGTAATGTTTGTAGGTCTTGCCATCGGACGGCCACGCCTTCGCCGCACCCCGCGTCCTCCCGACGCAAGTGAAGGACCGATTAGGCGACCAGAGAGGAGGGGGTGAATGGGAGTCGATAAAAATTCTTCTCGAGGGAGATTGAAACTCCGACAAGATGAACTAGCTCGGTTGAACTCCCGAAATCACACGCTTCGCACTTCTACCCTCCGTTTGTCAAAACCACGTAGCCACTTGAGTGCTACTTGGTCCTAGGAACAAACTCTACCGACAATCTCGCAACACCTTGTGACACCGACGAACGGAAACAACTCGGCAACGGCGGAGCTAACCGGAGGGGCGGTTCGTGGGTATGGGCGGTTAGACCGCCTCCACACAGTAACCAAGAAATCCTCACGAAACGCCTCTTGAGAGCACCAAAACTCACCCGGTTTCTGTGAAGATCTCTAGTCAAGGCCATGTTGCTTCTGAGAAAATCTTGCTTAAAAAACCTTAATTTCACCCGGGGGCCTAGGGGCGGTTAGGCCCAGAGCTGCAAGGGCGGTCTAACCTCACGTACCCGACGCGAAGTCCAACCAAGAACACCTAGCAAACAGCACGAACGACCCCAAATTTCACCCATACGCTCTACGGTCAAGGCGAACAAACTCACGAGAGGAAAATACGGTCGAAACAAAACTTGGACCTAGAAACACCCGGGGCGGTTAGACCACCCCCCTGCGAGGCGGTTAGACGCCCCTTCCGAAGAAAACGAACCCGCGGGTCAAACCTCAACTTCCTCGCGCCCGATCTCCCGAATCACTCCACGGATTGCGACAAAACTTCGGGAATGGTAGATTACCTCTTGGGCAACCTCTACCTCAAAGGAATCGACCAAACACTCACAATCAAGAGGAATCGAAGAAATCGCTTCTCTAGGTCAAGAACTCGCCCAACTCAAGAAACCACCAAACCGAGTCCGATTCCAAAGAGGTTGGGGCAAAGTCACCAGCCAAAGAGGCACGAGAACCTCATACATGACACCCACCAAAAACCCCAAGAAATCGTTCTCAAAACACCGCCAACAAAGAGCTCCGAAAATCAACCCAAAAGAGACGGGAAAACCACCATGATGAACAACGCCAAACCTTCTATACATGCCATGAAAGGTTCGTACAAGGTCTAGCTTGCCACCCAAACATCCATCCCTCTCTCTAAATCTCACATGAAGCTCTCAAGCTAGTTCTCTAAAAACCTAGGGAAAAAGGAGAACGAAAATGGAAAAACAAATGAGCTAGGGTTCCCAGAGTTGGCTGCCATCCACCCATCCAATGAGTATATATGGAGGCACCCAAAAGACTAAACTACCCTTCACTAATAACTAGGGATACATGCCCCTCGAGGGCGGTTGGAGGAAGTCTTCATGTACGCACCACGGACGGATGCCGGCGACCGCAACACCTTGGCACCGACGCAAGCCTTGTGATCCCGGCCGCGTGTCCTCCGCTTCGAAGCTTCTCGGCGCGGCGGCGGGCGGTCGGACCGCCCCCCCCCCTGGGCGGTTAGGCCGGCCCCGGGGAGATCCCCGGCACGGCCCCGGGCGGTGCGACCGCCCCTCACAGGCGGTTGAGCCGGCACAGGTGGCCGCACCCCCTTCGTCAGAGTCTTCGGCCTCGGTTTTGTGGCTCAGCAAGGTAACCCGGTGGTTTACGGTGAACCCTTGCAAACCCGCGAACTCGGTGTGGCCTCTCGCCAATCTCCACTCATGACTCGGCTCCCACGTAGTCCCGGCTCGACCTTGGTTTAAGGCTCTACCAAGAAACCGTCCCGACTTCATCTTGCTTTGTTCATGCCACCATGCGGCCCGCACTTGACCCCACGCGGCACGGGTCCCTCGAGGCAGAAGCCTACTTGTCTTCTCCACTGGAGGCCTCCGCAAGCAACGACCTTACCGCGCTTGTTCTTCCTTTGCACCAACACGAGTCAAGCCGCAACTTTGCACACTGCAATACTTAGCCAAGAATCGGTCCACACAACGTTGTCAATCACTCATCACACAAGGAAGCGACCATCCATAGGTCCTCGAACCACACATGGTCCTCAATCTCCCCCTTGATGAGTGCATTGACAACACACTCCACATGAAGTAACACAAGAGAAAAGGAAAGAAAGAAACAAATAAAAAGAAACCTCAACAAGCGATCGAAAGCCAAAGAAAAGCAAAGAGCAAGATCACTTGAAGAAGACAAGTCTCGGACCCCTTAGGCAAGGGCAACGGCTCGACACATCACGAGACAAAACACGGCTTCGAGCAAAGAGCGCAAACCACCAAAACGAGCTCGAACACCACAAAGAGCTCCCCCTGCCCCATATGCAAGCTCCCCCTGAGCAAAGTACCTCCCCACGAACAAATGCGACAATGCAACGCGGGAATGCAACAAAGAGCAAGCTTGCTCACCTTGCCTAGGGGCGGTTAGGCCTTTGTACGGGGCGGTTAGACCGCCTGTGCACCGGTACGGCCACGGGGGCGGTTAAGGCCGCCAGAGACCGGCCACACGCAAAGCTTGCTCAGAATTTGCCCGAACCAATTGGAACACCTTCCAAACACTCCCAGTGCCCAAAGCATGCACAGTCCTTTCTCCCCCTTGTTGACAATGCATGAATCGAGGCAAAATGCGAAACTTTACAACATATAGCTTCTCAAATATACAAAATTCATCACAAGGAGCTACACAAGTCCAAATGAGCAAGTTAGATACTCGACGGGTTAATGACCTTAACTACATGATCACCAAGTTTCACGGCCATTGGACAAGGCTAAAGTTTGAGTAATTTTGCGAAAAATTGTCTCTCATAAGCAAAAACCTAAACATGAGCAAAACATATCAAAATGGCAAAGCCACTCAAACTAAACACTGAATGACCATTTCTAATCATAAGACCATCATAAACACCCAAAAGCACCTCATGTCATGTCAAAGCCACTTAGGAGCATGTGCCTACTTCTATGTATGAGACTTCTCATTGGTAGGCATCATGCAACGGTTTAGCACCCAAAGCAAGTTAAATTCAGCACATATGACATGGGAGCATATTTCCAAGCATTTTTCATTTCATTTTCATATTTATAAATGGTACATGAAATGTCTTTGCGACAAAAAGGAACTTATGCCCCTCCACAAGATGAAGCAAGAGGGCTAAACATTCATGATGGCAAATGAGCCTTTGGCCCCATATGATTAATAAACTAGCTATCCTAACACAAATTAAGGACGCTGTCCATGCGACGGCTTAACGCATGGATGTCGTTTCTATAGTGAACGGTAATGTATGTGGACGCTTTCGTGACGTCTTGTGGCACGAAAGGTTCGTTTTACGCGGGTACATAACAACGCTTCGTTAGTCGTTAAGCGAGTGCTGTATAGCTCTCGACTATATATTATAGGGAGAGACGAATAAAAGCCTTGCCACGGCACTAACTTCGATTTTTGGCTTTGTCGGTGCGGAATATGGTCCAGAGCACTAACCGGTAGATAACGCCTAGGTCTATCCCTCGATGGTCGATGCTAAGCAACGAATGACACAAGATTTTATCCTGGTTCGGCGGGGGGTCGTACGTCCGGCGGGGGCGTGCTCGTGGCACTATATTGCTCGGCAAGGGGTGCTTGTGGTGGGGCAAATACAAGCAAGGCGGGAGAGGAATCGTGGCTTCCAGAGTCTCACGGGTGAGTGGGTGGAGATGTTGTGGGAGAATAAGAGAGTGAGTGCACGGTGCGGCTGTGTTCCTACTGAACTCGTCCCCGCGGTCGGGGGCTCGCCTCCCCCTTTTATAGGCCAAGGGCGGCGAGTTACATGCACGCGCGCTTCCTAGCTATGTGTGGGAGCACGTCGCGCTACGGTGTAGAGCGGGCGGCGCGTCCGGACCGATCTTCACTACGGTCGGCCATGATGGCCTACCTTGTACCGGAAACCGGTGGCGGTTCGAGGGTAGGAGGCGGCGGATGGCGATGGCGTTTTACGATAGGCTTCGGGGAGGTGCGTGATGATGATCGGTACGGGGTACGGAGCGGGCGAGACGGCGTTCCTTCCCAATGAGCTCCACGGTGGTGGGTGGTTCGCTGCGGTGCTCGGGCGTGCGCCGCGAGTCGGGCGTGTGCCCGCACGCGTGGGTGCGGCGGGCGCGGCGCGTTACGGTGGCGGGATGGCCGCCCGCCGGCCTGGCGCCCCTCACCCTGGCTGCGGGGTCACGGGGAAAGTGGAGTCGAGGGTGCGCCGGCCCCCTCTCGAGGGTCGGGCGCGTTGGCCGTGCGGTAGCGTGCGCACGGTGTCACGGGGCGACACGGCGCTCTGCCGCGGTCCACCCCACGGTGGCGGGGATGGGCTCCTCACATGGGGAGTTGGTGCGGCGGCGCGGGCGCGAGCCCGGGCGCATGATGGCGGCGGGTCTGCGGCGTCGGGCGTTCGATGCCCAAGTGCGGGGCCGGCGCACGCGTGTGGGGGCGCCGGGCGTGAGCGTGGCGGGCCCGGCGGGGGCGGAGCGGACCCTCGAGCGAGGACGGGACTCGCTCGAGGGGGAGCGCGCCCTCGAGCGGGCGGGACCGCTCGAGGGAAGGGTCGCCCCTCGAATGGGGGCGGAGCCGTTCGAGAGGGGGTTGCCCCTCGAACGGGGGCGGAGCCGTTCGAGGAGGAGGCGTGCCCTCGGGCGAGGCGGAGCACAGCTCGGGGGGTCTTCCCGGACGGGTCGTCTTGGTGGGCCTCACGGAGTCTTGCCGCATGGGCCATGTCTGCATGGTTAGTTTCCTGCATGGTTAGGCTTAGCTTATCTCGGAAGCGGGGGTTTTAAGTGAGGGTTCCCCCATTGTTTAAGGGGACCCCTAGGGCGGTCCCCAGAACGGTGGCCAGAGCATAGCGGGTTTGCCATTGAGGCTCCCGCGGCTGCGGGACCTGCTTGATAGGACGTTCTTCCCTCCTTGTTTGCGAACGCTTTCGAGTGGGGCGCGTCGGCGTGGCCCGGCGGGTCTCAACCCCGAAGCCTGCGAGGGTGTGGGTTCTCTGCGAGGGGGTTAGCCGCCGAGCGGTTCGGTCGAAAGGCGTGGCACATATGCCAGACGGCATCGGCGGTGTTTCGGCCGGCATCGGGGGTGCACGCTCCCCTGTCCTTGTCTCCCGGCGGGTGCAATTTCAAGGAGGTGTAGCGCGTGCGTCAAGCCCCAGAGCCTTGGCTTTGTTCGAGGCGATCGGGTCGAGACGACGACTTGTTTTTAACGCGCCCTCGCGCGTCCTCGCGGGACGGAGGGTGAGGTTTCCACGACTCCCATCGAGCGGGTCGCGAATCGCGGATTCCTCATCGAGGCTGCTCAGCGGGTGGTTCAAGTGGACGTCCATGCCCGTTCGATAAGGGTAGGGAGCTGCGCGGTCGGGAGACACGTCCATGGAAGCGCTTGCGTGGGTTTGCTAGGTGGGGCTCGGTCCCGTTCGCTAGGGGACGAGGGCGCGGAAGCTCTCCCTCGGTGGGATCCCCCCGGCTGTGCGCCTCGGCGGCTCTCGAACACGACATGTGGGGCACCCTCGGCGCGGACGGGCTCGAGGAACGGCTCGAATGCGCGTGCCCTCGTCGTCCCTAACTGCGCTGATGCGGGGCGCTGTTCGGACCGTCGAGGGTCGAGGGCTTCGAACCTCGATCGGTAGGCGGTGCGGGGCCGTGCCTTGGCTAGCCCGGTCTTTTCTCGTTTGCGGCCGGTAGGGGCTGGACGTGCCGGCCCTCGAGGTGCTTGTTGGCGGCTCGGCGCGGTATGAGTGCTTTCGGTGTCGCTCTATTTCAAGCGTGACACAGGCGATCCTCTTACGCGCGTGCCTTCTTTAGGGGGTTGACATCGTCTCGAGTTGGGGGTCATGCAGCTCGAGGGTCCTACGTGGCATGGGTGCCGCGGTGGTGCCGCTCTACATCGAGCGAGGTCCGGGGCGGCCTTCTCACGGCCGATATCCCATCGAGGGTCGCCTTGTTTCGAGTTGAGGTCATGCGCTCAAGGGCTCTGCGTGGCATGGGTGCCGCGGTGGTACGCTCTACATCGAGCGAGGTCCCGGGCGACCTTCTCACGGCGAAATCCCATCGAGGGTCGCCTTTGTTTCGGCGAGGGTTCGCCTCGCTCGAGGGCTCTCCTTGCTGGCAAGGGGCCGGGCATTTGGTGCCTTGCGGTCGTGGCCGCGGTTTTCCCGACGCGGGCGCGCCTTTTAGGCGGCGCGAGCGCGCGCGCGTAGTGGGCGGTGAGGGTGGCGGACGTGACGGTTTTGCCTCGGTTCTTCTGCCGGTCTCGCCGTAATGATGACCCGCTGCGGTGTTCGAGCCATTGCGGTCGTGGTGGGGCCCACCGTCGACGCGATGGAAAGATTCCTGCCGAGTTAATGCGGCGGGGCGTCGCTGCGGAGAGCTCGCCGGTGGCACATGACGCTGCGGGGAGGAAGGGACGGCGGTTTTTTACCTTGGCTTCTCACCGGATTTCGGGTCCTCGAGTCCCTTCGCCTTCGCCTCACTCTTGCGGGTCGCGGCGGGCTCGCTGCTTAGAGCTTTTTCCTCGTTTCCTTGTCCTCCGCCTTCGCACTCGTTCGTCCCCCTTATGGCGCCGCCTCGGCTTCAGATCGGGGTCTGGGCGTACGCACGGGAGAAGTCGACGGTGACCGGCTCGCGCTTGGCGGGCGGTCGCCAGCCGGCCGGTGTCGGCCAACGAAGAAGGCGCCGGCGGAGTGGATCGTGCCGCGGCGTCGCACCAAGAGCCCAACCCGCGGAGGGTTACGTGGTGAGCTTCCTCGCGCTACCACGAGCGCGGCTTCGCGCGCGGCGGCGAGCACATTCATGCGGGCATTGTGCTACCACTATGGGGTGGAGGTGCACAACTTTGCCCCCGACGCTATCTCGCGGGCGGCCACGTTCGTGGGCGTGCGAAAGGCGACTGCAGGGATCCCGGTCAATTGGGAGCTACGGGTGCACCTCTTCCGCGGGGAGCTAATTACGCGGCCCACGTCGGAGCGAGGGACCGCCGCGCGGTGCGCGCCGGCGGGATGTCGCTGCCTCGCGGGGGCGGCTCGAGAACTTCTGCATCCCCTGCACACGTGACGACGAACAACGGCAGGGCCGGGAGCGGGGATGGTTTTATGCGCGCAGCGACGCGGGCCTCCCTCCCTACACGCGGGGCGGGTGTTCAAGGAGAGGCGGGACTCCTGGGGCTACGGGTTGCCTACGGCCAATCATCGGGCGCGGCAAGAATCGGGTCCTCCCGGCGCCTGCGGCGGTACGGCGAAGGAGGGGCTCAACGCGATGGGCGTCCTCGCCTTCCTCCACCACCCAGGCGGGTCGTGCGGGTTGATGGAGGGCCCCTGCGGCTGTCTTCGAGATGACGGGCGCCCAACCAGCGTCCCGGCACAGCGAGGTCGCGGATGCTCCCCACGCTTCGTGGAGGGCGGCCGGCCCACGCGGCTCACCGGCGCGGGCGCCGTTGACACCGGACGGCGCCCGCGAGGTCGGACCACAGAGTGAGATATCGAGATGCTCCCTTCGTCGGCCGTTGGTGAGTGTGGTTTTTGATTCTGTTTTAGTCCTCGTTCTTGCGCTTGGATTTCTCGATGCGCCATTGCGCTCTCGCGCGCGGTAGGAGTGCCGGTTCAACGCCGCGAGGTCGGAACTCCCACCCACCCCAGGCTCCCGTGCGCTCGGCGGGCGGCGCGCGCGGGAGCGACAGAGGAGCGGGCGGCGCGCGAGGAGGGAGCACGCGAGGCGGCGCGGCGCGCGCGACGCACGCGGTGCCGGCGGCGGAGGGCCCCGGGGCTCTCCTCCCGGACATCGAGGAGCCCTCGTCCTCGGAGCGAGGACGAGGAGGAAGAGTGTCCCCGAAGGGGAGGAGCCCCTCGGACGAGGGTGGCGACACACGCCCCGTCGCGGAACCACGCAGGCGTGGGGCGATTTATTTGCACAGGGCGGGCGCACGACGCCGTGCCCCCATGACAATCATCGTCGAGGTCGGCACGCGCCGCGGTTTGCCGGCGCGTGCCGCGGAGGCACGCGCGACGGACGTGCACAGCGCGCGCGTCCCGACGTGCCGCGCGCGGCGGGAGGAGCGCGTCGACGCGGCGGCGTCGTCGCGAGGGCGCGTCGGGAGGCGTGCCGGCGCGCGGGGCGAGCGTGCCCCGCGCCTCTGCGCCGCGGCGTCGTGGGGTGCGGCATCGGGGCGCGCCCTCGCGCGCGGGGGCGGGGCGTGCCGTGCGTGCGGCCGGCGGCCGTCGGGGAGGCGCCGGCGTCGGGAGCGCGGCCGGCGACCGCCCTCGTCGAGAGGCCTCGAGGAAAAAGGAAGCGGGCCTTTTCCTCCCGCGAGCTCGGAGCCTCTCTCTTCCTTCGTTTTAGCTTTGGTGTGCGGCGATTAGATGTTCTAACCCTCCGTTCGTGTTTGCGCGGGCGGTGCCAACCAGAATCCCTCCTCTTGCCGACGACGAGGTCTTTCGGAGACAGACGCGTCGATCCCCACGGCGGCGCTCGTCGAGGGGGTCGCGCCGAGGACGGGGCGCGGCGGCGGGCACCCTAGCTCGCAAGGCCGGGCCCGGGGCCTCGAAGGCCCGGCGGCGGATCGGCCGTCGCGGCGCGGCCGAGGGGTCGCGGGGGCGGCGGCGCGGTCGCCACGGAGAGCGCGGGCGCGAGCGGTGGCCACGGTGGAGGGTGTCGCCGCGGTGGCGGCCCGCTGGGAAGGGCGGAGCGGGCGCAGCTCGCGGGCGCCGCGGATGCGGCGGCACGGGCGGAGGTGGCGGCGGCGGCGCCACGACGGGCGCCGTGGCCGCGGAGGCGCGAGGTGGAGGGCGCCGGCGGGCGGAGCGGGGCGGTTCCTCCGGCCCGGCGGTCTCCCGGGGCGGAGGTGGTGGAGCTCTCGGATGACTCCCCGCCGCGCCGGGTGGAACCGGTCGGCCGGGCGGCCGCCCGACCTCCCACGAGCCCCAGGGAGGGGGCCCTCGTGAGGCGGCACGAGGGTCACCCGATGGTGGGGGGGCCAAGGGCACGATGCGAGCCTCGCCTCCCACGCCGGCCCCCCCCCCGGGTGGGGGGGGGGTGGAGGATCCCCCGGCGTTTGCGGCCCGAGAGGGAGCGGGAGCTACGGGCGAGCTTCGGGCCACGGCGCCACGCTCGACCGCGCGTTGAACGGGCGGCGCGGGGTTCCCACGGCGGCCGACATGCTTCGTCTTCCCGTGAGCCACGATGGCTCGTCTCCCTTCCTTTTTCGTTTTCGCGTCTTTCGCATTCAAGCCTTGACACTCACGAAATTCGATGTGTGGATGCCGGGAGCTCGAGCGCGCAGGTGCTCGTGAGGAAGTACGAGCGCGTTCGGCCGGAGTGGACGCCGAGGAGGCCACTTCGGCTCCGGGAGCGATGCGGCGCTTTCGACGCGCTTGCGGATGCTCTCGGGCCCTTCGGAGCGGTTCCGGCCCCTGGGTATGCGGGCGATGGCATGGTGCGGCGTCCTCCCAGGAGCTCGGGCGGGGCGCGGCGCATCACTCGAGTCTCGAGCGGATCGCGCGGCCCTCGTTGATCGCGACGGCGGCGGAAGCGCGCGTGAGGACACGGACAAGACGCGGACGGCCCGGCGCCCACGGGAGGCGGAGGTGGCTACCGCTCGCGCGAGACCGGGGAGCTCCCGCACGTCGCTCGAGGGCGGCGCAGGCGCGGCGCGGGGCGGGGCGGGCGCGCGGGGGTGGAGAGAGCGCGCCAAGGAGGGCCCATGACGACCTGAGGCCGCCCTCGACGCCCGGGCCGCGGCCCTCGTCGCCGGCGAGGGGCGGCTCCGGCGGGAGCGCATCGCCGCCGGGCGAGGGGCGGCTCCGGCAGGCGCGCCCCGCCCATGGCGACGCCGACGGCGACGGAGCGGGGCGCGTCGCGCGGGCGGCGGAGGAGGGTCGGCGGAGGGAGCGGAACGCCGCGTTCTCCAAGGTTGAGGACGAGGGCGGCGCTCGGCGCCCGACCAATGCGCCGATCGAGGAGATGGCCCTCGTCGAGCGAGGGCGAGACCATCCCGACGCCTCGGCGGCGCTCGAGTCCCGGCGCGCGACCTCGATGCAGGGAGGAGACAAGTCGAGGGTAAGTTACTCTTTGACCACAACGGTGATTCTTGCTTTAGAGGGTTAGCTTTCCCCTTTCGATTTCTTGTCGTCTTGTTGGTTCCGGGGTAACGCTGCCTTGGGGCACGGCGCGCAGGCGGCCGAGGGCCTGCGGAGCTTCCCTACAACTCCTGCGACCGAGGCTGCGAGGAGGGGCGCGTGACGCGGCCCTCGAGGCTCGCCGCGTCGTCGAGGAAGGCGAAGCCCGGGCGGCCGGCCTCGGCCCCGACCGATCGCTGCGCGCCCTCGGCGGCCACGTCACGGAGCGGATGCGGCGGGCATTACACAGGCGTGCTTAGAAGGCCCTCGGAGTGAGGTACGATCCCACTACGAGGTCAGCCTACGAGCGGTGGCGGAGGGCTACATCGTGCCGGCGTCGAGGGCGAGGTGGCTATGGAGCGGGCTGGACGCGCTTGTTGCGCGGCCGACGCGGGTCGCTCGCCAGGCCTTCGAAGAAGTCCTAACTGCCCGGATGCCCCGCGTGCGCAGCTCCGACCCGCCCGCAAGCACCGGGGCGCTGGGCCGTTTTTTGTTTGTGTGTATCGAGTTAATGCGGCCTCGTGGCCTCTTGTAAATGAACAAGTCGTTTCGTGGACATGGGCGATGTTTGTAAATGAAATCGTTTGCTTATTACGCTTCTTACTTCTTCTTCTTCACGAGTAGATTCTAGTTGGGGGAGTTCGCTTTTCGCGGGGGCCCGGGTTGGAGGCGAGAGAGACGGGCCATAGCCACGCGGCGTAAGGTTGTCTGCAGCTCGCACACTCCTTCCGGCGTGCCCGCTGCGCCTGTTCGAATCATGGCTCGAGGTTGAAGTAGAAAACAAACTTAGCGCGTGTTGTTACGTTTTTTGCGCGCATGGGACCATTTGGGGGGGGGGGGTGCCCCCACGGTAGCCCGAGGGTACCTTGGGTTTTTCGGGGGAAAGCCCAGGTTGCGCCTTTATTCATTGGAGTATTTATATAGGTGGCATCAGCGGGGGCGTTTGAGCGTGTGTTTTTACAACGAGAAAATATACGTGGAAATCATAGCTAAGGGTAGAACGGCGACGTAGGCGGCGGGATGTTCCCGAGCGTTGGTCGGAAGTTCTTCGCCGTCCTCGTTGGCCAGCTTGTACGTGCCGGTTTGAGCACCTTCACCACGACGTAGGGTCCCTCCCATGGGGGCGATGGCTTGTGGCGCCCTCGATTGTCTTGGCGTGGCCTTAGGACCAAGTCCCCCTGGCGAGATCCCTCGACATATCTTGCGTGCTTGGTAGCGTCGTAGGGGCTTTGGTGATACCTTGCGGAGTGCATCAACGCCACGAGGCGTACTTCATCCAGCTGATCGGGCGAGTCCTCGCGGGCTCGGCTGTTGCCCCGCATCCTCGTTGTAGCCTCGAACCTTGGGCGACCCGTATTCCGGAGTCCGGCGGAGGACGGCCTCCGCGCCATGGACTAGGAAAAACGGGGTGAACCGTGGCTCGCGCGGGGTGGTCCTTAGGCTCCACCGGTTCTAGGCGAGTTCTTGGAGCCATTTTCGACTTGATTGTTGGTGGCCGAATGCGAGGGCTTGAGCCTTGTAGAATCATGCGGGTGGCACGTTCCCCTTGGCCGTTTGTACGTGGGTGTGCCACTTGCGCGATCACGCGGATGTGGAACTTGTCTCAGAACTCCAAGAACTTCGGCCGTGGGCGGGACCGTTGTCGTGATGATGGAGTTTGGCACTCCCGAAAGCGGTAGACGATGTCCGTGAAGAACGTAATTGCTTTCATCGGCCCTCAAATTCGTAATGGGGGCGCACCTCCACCCACTTGGAGAACTTGTCGATCGCCCCGGCGAGAGTGCGAGGTGAAGCCCGGCGCCTTCACGGGGGCCGGCGATGTCCAACCCCCACACGGTGAACGGCCATGTTACGGGGATCGTTTGCGAGCGCTTGGTGGCAAGTTGGTCTTGCGGGCGTAGGCCAGGCACCCGCCGCGGGTGCGCACGATTTCGTTGGCGTCGGCGGCGCGCGATGGGCCAATAGAAGCCTACGGCGGAACGCGTTGCCAACGAGGGTGCGTGGCGCGGCGCTGGTGGCCCGCCGAGATTCCCGCGTGGATGTCTGTGGGAGCTCGCGCCCCTCGGGGATGGGTATGCATCGGCCCCGGAGGATGCCGACGCGGCGCGCTTGTACTGCTCGCCGTCGACGAGGGTGAAGGATTTGGCCATCTGGCGTGCGCTCGGCGCCGGCCCGGTCTTCGGGGAGTTCCCCTCGGCGATCCGGGCGGTCTACTTTTCACGCGGATCCGCTTGGACGGGGAGTCGGCTCTGTATCCATCGCGTCGACTTCGTGGGAGGCCCCATACCCCTCGAGAGGGAGAGCACGTACGCCTCGTTCGAGGGGTCCTCTTCCATGGGTTCGCACCCTCTAGATTCGAGGGAGCCCCAGGGGTCCGCGTCGCTCGAGGGGTAGGGCTCGAAGGTGACCGAGGTGGCGCGCGATGTCGCGCGCAAAAACGTTCGGGGGAACGGTGATCGCCGGACGCTATTTTTGCCGGCTCGTCGCTTCCTCGTTGTGCGGCGGGGTACGTAGATTAAGCTCGATGCGGGGGAATTTGTCTTCGAGGGCCCGCACGGCTTGCGATAGGCCTCCATCTTGTCGTCGTGGCAGCTCGCGTTCTTCAGACGTGCTGCTCGATCACGAGCTCGGAGGCCCCTCGCGCGTCGAGGGCGCTTGATGCCCGGCTCGATGGCGATTTTGAGGCCGCGAGAGAAGGGGCCTCGTATTCCGCCATATTGTTGGAAGCCGGGGAAGTGGAGGCGCACGCGTGGCGCATGTGCTCCCAGAGGGGTGACACGAGAGCGAGTCTGCGCCCGGCTCTGTCTTCATCCGCCGTGAGGTCGAAGAACGAGAGTCCGGCCTACTGCTTGGATGCGAGGGGGGCGAGCGGTGCGTGTCCCGATCCACTCGGCGAGCAGCCATCGGCTAAGATTTGCGATTTGATGGCCTTGCGCGGAGGGGCGCAGGCGAGCGTCTCGCCCATCAACTCCACGGACCCTTGGCAGTTACACTCGCCGCGTCGGGGTTGCGAATGATCTCTCTAGCGGGAAGGAGAGGACCACGCCGTGGCCGGGTGGGCCTCGAGGGGCGTCGTCGCGGAGCTTGCCGCGCGGGGACTCACGCGTACAACGGCTTACGGACACGGGGTAGCGCGTCTTCGTGTCCAGAAACGGGACTTCTTTGATGTAGTAGGCGGAGCGGCCTGCTGCACGGGCAAGGCATGCCCTTCCTCAGGCGCGCTCCACAACGATCACGGCGGCGGCCACTGGGTGGTTGCGGCCACGTAGAAGTTGGAGGGGTTCGCCGTCTCGCGGCGGCGTAAGGACAGGGCCGTGCGTCGGAGACGCCTTCCCGACTTGTCGGGCGCTTCTCCGGGCCTCGGCGGTCCAAGAGAGAAGCGCTCGTGCTTTTGAGCGACCGGTAGAGGGCGAGTCCCCCGCTTCTCCCGCATGAGCCTCGAAAACGGAGCGGCTCCAAGGCGGCGAGGCACCCCGACACCTACGCACCCCTTTGAGGGTCCGGAATTGGACCCATTCGCTCGAGGGGGCCGCGACCTTTTCGGGGGTTGGCCTCGATTCCCCGGCGGGAGACGATGTACCAAGGAGCATGCCCAGCGGCTCTCCAAAGACACATTTTTCGGGGTTGAGCCTAACCCCAGATTGTCCTGCGAGCGGTGAATGCGATGCAGATCGCCAGCCAGGGTGCGTCCACCTTCAGGGGTCTGGCGCCCGATGTCGTCTACGTAAGCCTCGACCGTCCACCTGATATGGTCCCCAAAAAACGTCTTTTGCATGCGAGCGGCGATATATTGCGCCGCGTTTACGAGGCCAAAAGGCATCGTGACGTAACGAACGTCACGACGCGGTGTGATGAACGAAGTCGCGAGAGCTGGTCGGACTCCTTCATTTTTATTTGGTGATATCCCGAATAGGCATCAAGGAAACAGAGTGAATTCACACGCGTGTTTGTTGAATCAACGACACGATCTATGCGTGGCAAAGGAAAAGGAACTTTTGGACATGCTTTATTGGGGCGAGTATAGTCGATACACATCCCTCCACTTCCCATTTTCTCTTTTACAAGCACGGGGTTGGCTGGCCACGTAGGGTGGAGCACTTCCTTGATGAATCCGGCCTCGAGGAGCTTCCGCGGCTCACGCTCCGGATGCGCCTCGCCGCTCCTCGTCGAAGCGGCCTGGCCGGCTGGCGCACGGCGCGGCGTTGAGCGAGATATCGAGGGAGTGCTCGGCGACCTCCCTCGGGATGCTCGCGCATGTCGAGGGGGCTCCACGCGAAGACGTCGGCGTTGGCGCGGAGGAAGTCGACGAGCCTTGCTTCCTGGCCCTTAGGATCGAGGGTCGGGCGACCCTCAAAGCCTTGCCCTCGGGGGCCGTCGGGTCGAGGGGGACCCCTTTGGTTTGCTCGGCGGCCTCGAACGTCTTGCGACGTGCTTGGCGGCGGGCCCAGCGGGGTCGTCATTGACCATCTTCTCCGATGTGTTTACCGGTACGCGTCATCCGGCGCGGGAGTGCCTCGCATGCTCCACGCACTCGGCCTCGCGGTCGAATGCGTGCTCGATCGACGACCGACGGTGATGACGCGGGTTGGACCGGCATCTTCATCTTCGGGTACGTGTAGTTGGGGACGCCATGAACTTGGCATAGCACGGTCGCCCAAGGATGGCATGGTAGGCCCTACGAATCCCACCACCTCGAATGTGAGGGTTTCTTTGCGGAAATTCTTGGGGGTCCCAAACCGGACGAGCGAGATCGATGCCCCGAAGAGGGAGTTGGACTTTGCTTTCGGCGGGCGCGATGCGGGTGACTCGGCTTCGTCTTCCCAGCCGCGGCGAGTCCCGGCCCAATCCCCATCGGGCGCAATGTATGCGCGAAGAGGATGTGGAGGCTGCGCCTCGATCCATAAGGACCTTCGAAAACGGGGCGCTCCCAATGATGGGATCGACCACCGGCGGTGAAATCTTGCCCGGGTTCGGGATGCGGTTTAGGTGATCATCCCGGCTAAAGGTGATGGCATCCTTCGACCGAGTTGAGAAAGGCGGAGGTGCCCTCTGCATCGGCGAGGACCGTGCGCTCCTTCTTGCGGCCTCGGGTCGACATGTTGGCGATGGGTCCCCCAAAGATGAGGAACACATTTTCGACGGCGGGAAACCACCGGCGTCGCCATCGCCGCCCCATCCTTCTTGGCCTCACGCCTCCTTCGCGGCGGCACGGCCATAGAACTTCTTGAGCATGTCGCCTTCTTTGCTCGAGAGTGTATTCCACGGGGGGTCTCTTGTGGTAGGGGCATGGCTTCTTCATCATGTCGTCGAACACCCCGGGCCTCGAGGAGCCGGTCGAGGGCCACAGTCGGGTGTCGGGTCAACGAGCGAGGGCCTCGGCGTTGCCGCCGGCGTCGCGCCCCGGCTCGCGCGCCTCGCGGCGCGGCTTCTTCCCCTTCTTGCCCGCTTGTCGTTGCGGCGCGGCTCCCTTTGGACCCCGGCCCCGCCCCTCCGCGGCGTGTCCTCGGAGCGCTTGCCCTTCTTGCCATCGAAGATTGCCCCCACGGCCTCCTCTCCCGGGAGGCGAAGGGGCGGTAGCAATGTCGAGCGGCTCGTTCGAGTCCGTCGGCCCGGGGCTGCGTCCCGGCTCGCGCACAAGGTCCCCGGCACGTGGTGCCCTCGAGGAAGCCGCGTGCACGATCTCGGAGCGCTGGTGCTACGGCAGGGGAGCTCGGTGCGGCGCTTGGAGAAGCGGCGCAGGGAGTCCCCGCGGCGACTCGCCTGGCTTCCTGCGTGCGGTGAGGCGCGGATCCCGAGGAGGTTCCCGGGCGCACGTACGTGCCTGGAAGTTGCCCACGAAGGTGTGGACTAGGTCGTCCCAGTTATGGATCTGGCTGGCGGGCAAGTGCTCGAGCCATGTCCGGGCCGCATCGCCCAGATGCAAGGGCGAGGTTGCGGATGATTACTTCGTCGTTGGTGGCCCCGCCCGGTGGCGAGGCCTAGGCGGTAATCGTTGAGCCGGACACGAGGGTCCGGTCTCCACGGGTGTGCTTGACGATTGTCGAGGGGGGCGCGGAAAGCGGCGAGAGTGAACGGTCGCTGCGGATCTCTCCCCCGGCCCGAACCTTCGGGTGCCGGGGGGCTCCGGCGTTGGGGAGCGATCCTCCCCGGCTTGTCGTGGCGCGTCCACCCCTTCGAAGGTGGTAGCCCAGCTGGCCGCTCGCGCGTCCCGCCTTGTTGCGTGCGCCTTGGCGTTGATGGCGTTGCGGCGTCTCCATCCGGCGCCGCTGCGTGTGTCAAGGGGTCGCTCCCTTGGCGGCGTGCGTCCCCCGGTCCGGCAAGTTGACCCACGTGCGCGGGGTTCGCCCCACAGTGCCGGATCGTCACCACGCGCGTCCCCCCTCAGCGGATGCGTGAGGCGGGGCTCTCGGCCCTGGCCCGGACGGCCGCTTGCTCAAGGAGGGGTCTGCACCTCGCGGTGCATGTCTCGAGCCTCGGGGGTCGACGGTGCGGCATGGCGCGCGGCGGTGTTGCGGCGGCGATGGGCTTTTGGCTCGCCCGCGGCGGAGTATCCGCGTTGTCGACGTTGGGGACGGGGTTGAGGCGGTCACGGACTTGTCGGCCCGGCTCCGCGCGCGTTCGCGCGCGCGGAGCCTCCCCGCCATCGAGGGCGGCGGAGTAGCCGCCTTAGTCCGTGCTCTCCCCGACGGCCTCGAGCTCGCGAGCTTGGGCCGGTGGCGGCGTCGACGTCGGCCCCGGCCGGGTGCGCTTGGCCCCGCGGCCGGGCGTGGCGCCCCGCTGGGGCTGGCGTGGCCTCCCCATCTCCGGCGCCCGCCGCGCGGCGGCGGTGGCGGGGTCGTTGGTGACGGCGAGCGCGGCATTCGCGTGGGGTCGTAGCTCCCGATCCTCGGGTCGTCGGAGCGGCCACGATAGTCGGGTGAGCGTCGAGGAAAGCGCCACGAGCAACGGCCCGGGTCGACACCCTGCCGGAGAAAGTCCCACTCCCGCGTGCCCATGGCGGTTGGCGGGTGGCATAGTGTCGACGGAGCCCCGAGGGACGACTCGTCACATTCTGTGAAGTCTTCCCGGGGTCCCCCGGCCGACGAAGACGTGGCGACCGAGGAGGGAACCTGCGCATTGTCGTGTTGACGTTGCGGCGTTGTGGCCGTAGTGGCGCCAGCGCGGCAGATGGGGATGCGTGCGCCGAGAGACAGCAGGCCTGCCGCGGTCCATGCGGGGCGGTGGCGGTCGTCGGGGTGCGGTGGGCGGCTCAAGCGTTGGGCGGCGGGCGCTCGGCCTCCGCCCAGCCGCTCGGGGGCCCGGCGCCCCGGCGCGGCGTAGTCCGGCGCGACGGCGTCGCGGCGTCGGCGGGCCGCGGCATCCGTGCCTGAAGCGCGCTGCGCGCGGTGTCGTGCGTGCGGCGGAGACCGAGAGCGGGGCCTGGCCTCGCGGCTCGCGCGCGGCTCTCACGGTTGGTGGCGCATGAAGATAGCCGTTCCCGCATGGCACGGAAGTTCAAGTCCCTGACGGATCCGAAACCGGCGGGGAGAATCCGAGGCTACCCATGTTGTAGCGGGTGCTACGATGCTCGGTGCGAATCACCATGGAGGGAGTTAGCGAAATGACCTTCGGCGCTCGCTTGCCCCACGGTGGGCGCCAGAGCGTCGGTGCGGAATATGGTCCGCGACACTAACCGATAGATAACGCCTAGGTCTATCCCTCGATGGTCGATGCTAAGCAACGAATGACACAAGATTTTATCCTGATTTCGGCCGAGGGGCGGGGTCGTCCGGCGGGGGCGTGCTCGTGGCACTATATTGCTCGGCACCGGGGGTGCTGTAGTGGGGGCAAATACAAGCAAGGCGGGAGAGAAGAATCGTGGCTTCCCAAGTCCTCGGGTGAGTGGTGGAGATGTTGTGGGAGAATAAGAGAGTGAGTGCACGGTGCGCGCCTGTGTTCCTACGAGACTCGCCCCCGCGGGCGGGGCTCGCCTCCCCTTTTATAGGCCAAGGGGCGGCGGGGGTCCTTCCGCCGCGCTTCCCCGCTATGTGTGGGAGCACGTCGGGCTACGGTGTAGAGCGGGCGGCCGTTGGGACGATCTTCACTACGATTCGGCCATGATGGCCTACCTTGTGCCCAGAGCAGGTGGCGGTTCGAGGGTGAGAGGCGGCGGCTGGCGATGGCGTTTTACGATAGGCTTCGAGGGAGGTCTTTGATGATGATCGGTACGGGGGTACGGAGCGGGCGAACGGCGTTCCTTCCCAATGAGCTCCGCGGTGGTGGAGTGGTTTGGCTGCCGGTGCTCGGGCGTGCGCTGCGGAGTCGGGCGTGTGCCCCGCAAGCGTGGGTACGGCCGAGGCTGGCCGTTCGGTGGCCGGGATGGCCGCCCGCCGGCCTAGCGCCCCTCACCTAACGCAGGGGGTCACGGGGAAAGTGGGGTCGTGGGTGCGCCGGCCCCCTCTCGAGGTCGGGCGCGTTAGCGCCCGTGCGGTGGCGTGCGCACGGTGTCACGGGACGGCCACCGGCCGTACGCACGGTCCACCCCACGGTGGCGGGGATGGGCTCCTTCCTGAGGGAGTTGGTGCGAGGCGGCACCGGGGGCGCGAGCCCCGGGCGCATGATGGCGCCGTCTGCGGCGTCGGGGCGTTCGTACGGGCGGGGCCGGCGCACGCGTGCGGGCGCCGTGAGCGTGGCGGGCCCCGGCCGGGCGCGGAGGGCGGACCCTCGAGCGAG
The DNA here is from genome assembly GCA_947561735.1 of Cenchrus americanus. NCBI lineage: Eukaryota > Viridiplantae > Streptophyta > Magnoliopsida > Poales > Poaceae > Cenchrus > Cenchrus americanus. The sequence continues at coordinate 19,893,564 of OX387241.1, read as the reverse complement.
AGGGAGACGGGACTCGCTCGAGGGTAGTTTCTTTCGGCTTGGTTTGCACCTTCCTAGGCACACCTAGGTCTTGTATCGTCCACCTTGTTTTCCTTGTTTGAGATCAACCTTGAAAATCAAATGTGTGTAAAAGAACTTTTGTAGTAGCTGGGAAACTTGGGAAAAATTTTGAGGGTTCTGGATTTTTGGTTATGAATTTTCATTCACAGCTGCCAGAACTTCACCATTTGACATGCCGTTCTCCTTGAGACCTGACATGTATTACATTTTTGTACAGATGGCTTTCCCCGTGTTTCACGAGTTCGACGCGGACGGTACGATCCGTACCAACAGGTTGCACTAGGAGGGTTTTCCATGCCTTGCGTGGGAAGCACTCAGCGCCGCAGGCTACCTCACACCACCGACTTATGAGGTGTCCGAGTTTGAGCGCTATGGTGTTCCCCGTTGCAGAGTGATTGTCACTATTCTACCACACCCGGACCACGTCGACTGGTTCGACTTGAGTTTTATCTACTGGGGATTCATTACCCACGAGGCCGTTGAGTCAGCAGCCCTCAGAGTGCTAACGGACTTCTGTGACCACAACCCCACTGTGGTAGCTCTCTCTCCGTTCGGGCTGTTTCCTGCTGTGAGTCCTCACGACCCGGCATGGTTGGACCGTATGGATCACCTACGGGAGCTGTTGACACTAGCGGAGCCGTTGGATGTCACTCGGACGCTAGCTCGCTGTCTTAACGTGGTTTTCACACTTCGGGTTGCACTATAATACCGCAGTGATTATCGGGCAGCGTTTGGAGGCATCTAGGCGAGATTGGCAGCAGCTATCAGCAGCACATCAGCAGCTGATATTTACACTTACTTAGATGCAGCAGGAGAATGACAGGCTGCGTGCCAGGAGATTCCAGTTAGAGCTTGAGAGAGGCGACCACCTGCAGAGGATTGTAGATCTGGAGGCAGAGAATCATACCTTAGAGGAGAATGCCGATGCGTATGAAATTGAGAGGTTGACGCTACTTCAGAACGTTGCTGATATGCAGCAGCAGGTGGAGGAGGCCGAGGTACAGGTGGCAGCCTTGCAGGCTATAGTGGCCTTACGGCCCACGCCTCCGAGTAGAGGCACACCGGAGGAGCAGGCGGGATCCGTCCGGTGTCCGGATCAGACGAGCCAGGCAGGACCACCGTTGCCGACTCCCCCAGCTTCACCTACGAACAGTGGTGCTTTGGTGGGCAACTAGGTTGCTGGCAGCGAGAATAAGAAGGATGTCGATCCTATGGTGTTATCTTCAAGATGTTTGGAGTAGTTGACTTTTTAGCACATCTTCGTGCAGAGTAACTGCTTGTAACCTTGTCGTGTTGTGATGTTTCAAATTCGAGTCTTGTAATGTCCTTGGACCTTGTTCCATCTTGTTGTAATAATGAATGCTTAAGCACGTGGTGTTTTAATTGAAATTCGTTTGTTCACCCAGAAGTTGAAGTTTTATTGTGTGTGGTTGCCGAATTCTTGAATAAATCGTTGCAATGACCACGCTTGTCAAATCTTGCATTTCACATAAGCATTGGTAAACCAAAGCGTTTCTAAGGGCGTCACTCGTCTGCCAAACAATTAGGTGCTCGTTCATACCACTTTCGTTGGTACCTGAGGTGGCAGAAGTTGCCGACAGTGAATGTTGACTCGTGTCATCCGAGCGATCGCATTTCCTAACTAGGTCGAAGAACGATTCTATGAATCCTTGTTGGCTATGTGATACCTTTCGACTGTTGTTGTCATCATCATATGAATGCTAATGAGTTGTGGTTATGTGTGATCATGCTTGTCATCATTTTGGAGTAAGCTTTTGATTATGTAACTAACAAGGCTCGCATTTCAGATGGTGGGAACCACGCACAGCTCTCCCAACGGATTCGGAGCGAGAGGTAGCGGTGACTTGCCGCCACCACCACCCATGACGCCGTCGGAGGCCTTCATGGCCACCCAAACCGAGGTGCTGCGCCAGATCCTGCATACGCAGCAGCAGATCGCCTAGCAGATGAATCGAGGGCCGCCACACGGGGCCAACCACGAGGGGCCTAATCAGGTCACCGCGTATGCTCAGTTCATCACGATGAAGCCGCCGACCTTCTCCAAGGTGGAAGACCCCCTAGAAACTGAAGCTTGGATCAAGGCCATCGAGGCAAAGTTCTCGGCCTTTGTGTTGCCTTGCTCCGAGGAGAACAAAGCCAACTTCGCAGCTCTGCAACTGCGGGGAGAAGCTTTGATGTGGTGGGACCATTTCAAGTCAATGCAGCGAGGGCATGCTGTAACTTGGGATGAGTTTAAGCAAGCCTTCAAGAGTCACCACATTCCCAAGGGACTTATGGATAGGGAGATGAGGGAGCTGTTGGCCCTCAGGCAGGGGTCCGACATAGTGTACCGCTATGCCCAGAAGTTTAACAGCTTGTGCCAGTATGGTGGGCATCACGTTGACACTGATGCGAAGAAGATGGAAAGATTCCGCGATGGGCTAGATGGCAAGTTGTACGAGCGACTGAACCTGCTCGAGCCCATGAACTTCCATGAGTTAGTGAACAAGGCTATCTCCCAGGAGGATGCTATGAAGAAGGCCCACGGAGACAAAAAGAGGATGTCTAGTTTTGCTCCGGGCAGCGGAACGGGTAAAAAGTTTCGCTTTGTGAAGAAGAACACCCCAAACCCATCCCAGCAATCTTCAACTAGACGTTGGACGCTGAAGCCATCCCAGAGCAAACCCACAGGGAACTTCCAGTTCCGCAATGCTCAGCAGCAGGCTCCAAAGCCTAAAGCACCTCCTCGCAACGTTGGTGATCGTCGTTGCTTCAACTGTGGTCAGCCGGGGCATTACATCAGCGAGTGTCCCAAGCCCAAGCAGATCAAGCCCAACCCCCAGAATCAAGGAGCAGGAAACAAGCCTGCCACTCCGGCTAAGAAGCCTATGGTGCAAGTACGCCAAGGCAAGTTGAACTTCACCACCATGAGTGATATTCCAGAGGGAGCTTCAGTGCTCATGGGTACATTTTCTATCAACAACACCCCTGTTATGATTTTATTTGATTCGGGAGCCACCCAAAGTTTCATAAGTGAGAATCTTTTAGGCAAATTGGGTCTAAAAGGAATGCAAACCAAATCGGCTTATAAAATTACCACACCAGGTGGAAACATTTCTTCTCACCTAGTAACTTTCGGAGTTCCTTTAAGGTTAGGGAGTAAGGTTATTCAATCTAATCTCATAACCATAAAATTGGGAAGCACAGATGTTATCTTGGGTATGGAGTGGATGACCCAGCATAAGGTGATTCTAGATATATCAGATAGGGTCGTAGAGATCAATTCACCTACGGTCGGGCACACTACTTTTTACCTACCTTTCAAGGACGGTACCGACTCTTGTGCCTATGTGACCATTATCCCCCCTCTTGATGAAATTCCAGTAGTGTGTGAGTATTCGGATGTCTTTCCTGATGAGTTGCCCGGTATGCCACCAGACAGAGATGTCGAGTTTGTGATCGAACTCCAACCGGGTACTGCACCCATTTCCAAAAGACCTTATCGTATGCCACCCAAAGAATTAGCCGAACTGAAAACCCAACTCCAGGAATTGTTAGATAAGGGTTATATTCGCCCGAGCTCTTCTCCTTGGGGTTGCCCCGCTCTTTTCGTCAAAAAGAAAGATGGTAGCTTGAGAATGTGTGTGGATTACCGACCCCTCAATGCAGTCACCATCAAGAACAAATATCCTCTTCCCCGAATCGATGTTCTTTTTGATCAATTGACTGGAGCAAAAGTTTTCTCCAAGATTGACCTTCGTTCTGGTTATCATCAAATCAAAATTCGACCTTGTGACATTCCTAAAACCGCTTTCTCCACTCGTTATGGTATTTATGAGTTCTTGGTAATGTCTTTTGGTCTCATGAATGCCCCAGCCTACTTCACGTACCTCATGAACTCCGTATTTATGACAGAGCTCGACAAATTCATCATGGTCTTTATTGATGATATCCTCATCTATTCCAAAAGCGAGAAAGAACATGCCAAACACCTCCGAGTTGTCCTTCAGCGTTTGCGAGATCATAAGCTTTATGCTAAGTTCTCCAAATGTGAATTCTGGTTGAAAAGTGTGAAATTCTTAGGGCACACCATTTCCCAAGATGGTATCTCCGTAGAACCGAGCAAAGTTCAAGAGGTGATGGATTGGAAACCACCCAAGTCTGTACACCAGATCCGCAGTTTCCTAGGATTGGTGGGATACTACCGTCAATTCATTCCTGACTTTTGTAGAATCCCAAAACCTATGACTGAACTGCTCAAGAAAGGAGTGAAGTTCGTGTGGAGCGAAGCATGTGAGAAAGCCTTCCACACCTTGAGGTAACATTTAACCTTAGCCCCAGTGCTAGTGCAACCGGATAATTCCAAACTGTTTGAAGTCTTCTGTGATGCATCAGGCACGGGTCTCAGCTGTGTCCTTATGCAAGAAGGCCGAGTCATTGCCTATGCTTCACGGGCACTTCGACCTCATGAGCTCAATTATCCTACCCACGATCTTGAGTTAGCTGCTGTTGTCCACGCTCTCAAGATATGGAGACATTATCTGATGGGTAATCGTTGTAACATCTTCACTGATCACAAGAGTCTCAAATACATCTTTACTCAGTCGGAGTTGAATATGAGTCAAAGAAGATGGCTTGAGTTGATTAAGGATTATGATCTAGAAGTGCACTACCACCCCAACAAAGCAAATGTTGTTGCGGATGCCCTTAGCCGCAAAGATCAGTACAACCACCTAGAGTTGTCCCATTTAGTAAACCGTTGTGTGAAGAAATGAGAAGGCTCAACTTAGAAGTGGTACCGCAAGGAAGTCTTTATGCCTTAACAGCAGAGTCCAATCTTTATGATAGGATTGTCACTGCTCAACGCAGTGATGAAGACATACAAACCATCAAACAGAAACTAGCAGAGGGAGATCCCAAGTATACTTGTTTCCAGAAAGATCACCAGGATGTGGTCTGGTTTGGGAAGCGTCTTGTGGTCCCCGTTGACCCAAAATTTAAGAAGATCATCCTAGATGAGGCTCACCAGTCCAAATTTTCTATTCATCCCGGCAGTACCAAGATGTACCAAGATCTGAAACAGAGTTTCTGGTGGTCCAATATGAAGGTGGATATAGCCAAGTATGTAGCTGAGTGCGATACTTGCCACCGGATGAAAGCAAGCCATTTGAAATCGGCAGGTGTACTCCAACCCCTGTCGATACCCATGTGGAAGTGAGATGATATTAGTATGGATTTCATTGTGGGTTTACCCCTAGCAGCTAGAAAGAAAGATTCTATTTGGGTAATCGTAGACCGACTCACCAAGACCGCTCACTTCATTGCCGTGCATACCACTTATCGACAAAGAATATGCAGAGTTGTACATGGACCACATAGTTCGTTTGCATGGAATTCCGAAGACTATAATCTCTGACAGAGGAACTCAGTTTGTAGCTCATTTCTGGGAGCAATTGCATGAGTGTTTAGGAACCAAGCTAATTCGCAGTTCCAGTTATCATCCGCAGACCGATGGTCAGACGGAAAGAATAAATCAGATTTTGGAAGATATGCTGAGAGCAAGCATCTTGCATTTTGACAAGAGTTGGGACAAGTGTTTGTCTTTGGCAGAATTCTCTTACAACAATAGTTATCAAGCCAGTTTGAAGATGGCACCGTTTGATGCTCTTTACGGACGAAGATGTCGCACTCCGTTGAATTGGTCGGAAGCCGGAGAGAGGACACTCTTTGGTCCGGACTTAGTTAAGGATGCAGAAGAAAGAGTGCAAGTGATAAGAGAGAATTTGAAGATGGCTCAGATGATTCAAAAGAGTTACCATGACAAGGGAACCGCACCTCGACACTTTGAAGTGGGAGATTACGTGTATTTGAAGGTGTCCCCCACCAAAGGTGTGCAAAGGTTCGGTGTCAAAGGAAAGTTAGCTCCGCTCTACATTGGACCCTATGAAGTTATAGAAGTATGTGGGCCAGTGGCTTATCGTATCCAGTTGCCAGAACGGTTTTCCGCAGTCCACAATGTGTTTCATGTAACTCAACTAAAGAAGGGAATGCCTGTGCCGGAGAACGAAGTCATCACGGAAGCTAATGCTTGGATTGAGCTGGATTTCTCGCTCATTGAGCACCCATTGAGAGTGTTAGACCAAAAAGAGCGAAAGACCCGAAGACAAACAGTACGAATGTACAAAATTCAATGGAGTCATCATACGGAAGAAGAACCAACGTGGGAGACGGAGGACTATCTCAACACTAAGTATCCGGGCTTCCTGCAATCTCGAAACCGTGAGTTCTTCTCCCCATCTTTTCGTTATCAAATCGAATCTCGGGACGAGATTCCGTTTAAGGGGGGTAGGTTGTGACGCCCCAGGTTTTTAATTAACCCTAACAACCGGTCAACCCAGCTGACAGTGGTCAAATCACGATCAACCTGGGCCCTCACCTCAAAAAACTCACTAACCTACCCTAGTGAACCATTTCGACTAGTAGACACACTTGTGGGGCCAACCCATGGTCAAAGACTTGGTCAAACCCATTTGTCACCCTAGTGTCCACAGATGTTTGCCGGAACTTTTGCCGCGTTCTCCAAAATTCACCTAAACACTTAAAATTCTACCTTTATGAAAGTTGTCCATCTTGTTGAGGGACACAACTTTCATTTGGATTGGCATTTCAAATTTTGAGTGGAAAATCTTGAAAAATTGGTTGCAAAGGCAGGGTCTACTGTTCCAGGAAACAGGCTGACATTCAAAGTTGGCAACAGTGTATTTCAAAATCTGTGAAGAAAAAACCTATATAGCCTTTTTGGAAGTTGTAGAGGGTGGCTAGATCTACAACTTTCGTATTCAAAGCTTAGTCCACTTTTATTCAAATTTTTGGAGAAACTTTCACTCAAACAGTGCACCAGTGAAGTTTTTAAACCAGGGCGTCATCGCGCCGCGACGTCGCGCGCGCGCCGTGCGCCGCGCGTCGCCGGTCGCGTGCCGCCACCCCCTCGGGAGTCCCCATGGTACCGCGCGCCGTCGTGTCCGCGTCGTACGCGCACCGCGCGCGCCATGGACCGCCGGTCCGACGGCGGCGGCCCCGCCGTACGCGCGGCCACCGAGGACGGGTACCACGGAGGTATCTTCGTCGTCAGCGCGCCGTCATCCTCGAGCGCCTATTTAAGGTGGTTGCCCGCTCCCGCGCACGCCAGACCAAGCTGCCACCCCCGCCGCGTCGCCCGCCATTAACGCCGGCGCCGCCAAGCTGTAGTGCAAGTCGTCCCTAGCCACCAACTCGTTGGGAGCCGTCCATACACCTTCCTAGTGCCCCTAGCGTCACGTGTAGACCACACCGTGCGCCCTCCTCGCCGAAAACCCGAGCCGCCGCGGACGTCCCCGGCGGTCGCCGCCGTGCACCGCCGTGGAGGACCTCCCCGCCTCAACCGCGACGACCTATCAGTCCTAGGTGAGCCTATACTCGACCCCGAGCCGTTCCCCGGCCGGGAGAGCCGCGGGAGCCGCCGGAATTCCGGCGAGCCCGCCGCCTCCCACGGCCAAGGACCCAATTGCGAGGCTCGAGATCTTAGCAGGGAGTTTAGTGCATACTAGGGACCTATCCGTGAGGGTTTACTTCTTACCAGGGGTCTCGGTGCAAAAAGAAACTCCAATAGTGTTGCAGTTTTGCTGATTCTTGTAAATTGCGTAGAAAATTGTAGAAAATTCAGACAAATGTAAAACCAATTTTGTTGGATTCTTGGTGAAAAATACTACAACTTTTGTTATTCTCACATGTTCTGATTCTGGATATTTTTAACATGAAAAATAGGAATGTGAAATACCTAGATCTGCCATAACTCAAAAACTATAAATCCTCTGCATCCAAATTTTGGATATGTTGGGTATCATGTCATGACTAGCTCCTGTGCCAAAACTTGCACAACGTTATGCAGTAAATCGTTTTATATAGATTGTTTTCCATTTCTGTAGAAACTGCCTAGATGATTTTTGTAGCTAAAAATATTTATGCTTTTGTGCCCAACTTGTGCATGCTGTCTTGTTATGTCGAAACACACCTCTGGTGAATTAATCATGATTTTTGGTGTAACAGAAATATTTATTCTTAATTTGTGCATGTTTTCCTTTATAAATTAGTGAAGCAAGATCAGTAGAGCTTCTAGGTATACTTGCTAGTTCTTTAGGCTTGTTTAGGACCAGAGGGCAGGCATGAGAAAGGTTGGATCATTTTGATGCTTATTTATTTTTTTTGTATGCATTTAATTTGAATCACTAGCTAGTCTTTATTAGTTTCCATAATATTTTGTTTCCTAACTTCCAAGCCTCACTTGTGGGTCCAGTGGACCAGTATAGGTGTTGTTATGCTTAAGAAACAATTCTTTAAATTTTTAGTGAGTTATTTCTTAACTTAATTAAATGAGGAAAATCCCTTTTTAATTCTTTTCCCTTTTTGGAAATTATTACCTAACTTAATTAAAAGTTAATAAAACACCCTTGCTGATAAGTAAGTAATTCATAAATAAAAATCCCTTTCACACCCTTGTAGTGAGAGGAAAAAGGGTTAAACCTTCACATAAAATAACGAGTACAAAGAGACAATAATTCAAATGTGCAATAAAAGAATGAATCATGTATAACTAATAACCTTCCTAAAAGAGATGTGCTATCTAGATACTTGTTAAGGTGAATATGACCAACAAGAGTTGGATAAGATAACAAACTGTCACATCATCTGAACCTTGCATTGCATTCCGTGTAGATGTTCCGGACGGTAACTACTCCCTCGTCCCGGAATTCGAGGAAGGAGGAGCAGAAGCTTCGCTGCAGTACGTGGAAGTGCTCGACAACACCGAGGGTGCCCAGGCTAACCTAGCTGACGAAGGCAAGCTCCGGTGCATCTAACCTAGTTTTTAAATTTTGTTATTCAATTATCTATGGATGATTGTGCATTCAAGTTCAGGAGTTGAATGGAACCCTAGATGCATGATCCCTAGGTACCTTTGTCCTTACTAGTATGATAGGTCGATAGCTGCTAAGCTATAGGACCGTTACAAGTCGAGTGATGACCTCACTCACGAGAATAGGTTCCTAGATATGAATCACAATATATCCTTAATTGGATTGCTCATGTGGTAAGAGCATGGGATTTGGGCTCCGGTCCAATGGCTATTGTGGGTTAAGTGTTTGAACATACTAAGCACTTGTCGGGAATGAGACCGGTAAGCCTAGTACCTTAATGAGGCGGCGAGGGATCCTACTATTACTACTCTTGGGATTCGTCTCACGGCTAGCTACCGGTGGTGTACGGTGACTCCGGGTGCCTCGCGGGGTATGCCGGATAGCCTGCACCAAAGACTGTAAGATTCGATCCCGACCCGAGGATTTTTGGGAACTGCTTGGGAAGTTGTCCTTGCGGGGGCAGCCTACCGTGTGTTTAGGTCTACCTTGCAAGGTTTGAATCAATCGATTGTCGGCCTCTCACCGTCATCTGAGACTGCTTACTCCACTAGCCATGAGATCCCTAATGATGGAAGTTGATGAATACTATGCTTGATTAATTGTATTGTACAACTTTGTCTGTACTAGTTGGCTAATGTAGTAAAGATTAAACTCACTAGAACTTGTGCTAAAATCTTGAAAGTAAGGACATACTCTTTGTTACTTTTCAGCAAAAGGAAACTCAGTGGCCAAAAGCTTTTCAAGTCTAGAATTGGTGAAGTAGTTATCATCGACGGGTAAGTCTTGCTGAGTATTAGTATACTCAGCCTTGCTATAATATGTTGATCCAGGTAATGCTTTCGGTGATGTGTGGCCCGGAGAGATCCCGCCCGGCTGGGAGCTGGAGTGGGTGAAGGACGACTACTGAGAGCATCATGGATGGCCTCCCGTGGTGTTTCCGCTTCCGTTAGTTTATTCCGTTGTTTCAAAACTCTGAACTACTTCTTTATGGCAAAAACTTGGTTTGTAATAATTAAACCCTTCGGGTACAAATTTGGATGTTAATGATGTTGTATCTCTGGACTCGCCTTCGAGTAAGTTTCAATGCATATATGTCGATCCTTGTTGCTATTCAAGTGATTTACCGGGCGTTAACCAGGCGACTAACGACAGGATGATACCTTATTATCGTTTAATGACCAAAGTGGATTGGTTTAGGTGATAGTACGGTATTTTCCTGGGCGGGTTGTCACAACTTCGAAAAAAAGATAACGAAATTGATTATTGGAAGTATTATTTATATGAGAAACGATGCTTGAAAGAGTAACTGTAAGATTGTCTAGCAAGGTCTCACAAAGTGACATAGGCTACCTGAAAATTAGTAGCTTTTTTGAAAGGATATCCTTTTGTGGAATCCAATGTTTCTCTTACACAAAGAAATAACTTTTGTAGGTATGATTAGGCTACTGGTTGATGTAATAAGCAGAATTACAGTATGCAGTTTGCTTTGTATGTATCATTGTTAAGTTTTCCGTGCTTCTTATTTTCTGAATAGGTGTTGTTCTAACTGTATAAATTTCATAATTAAGATGGTGGTTGTTCTAGTGTCGTTAATCATTATTTGGCATAGTGCCTACCTCTTTTTCTTATGAGATGAGCAGCCTGCTAACTACGCAACACAGCATTTAGACCTCCTTTGGGATGGAGGAAAAACATAGGATTCTAAATCCTATGAATTTTGTTCCTATAGCAGCTTTTGGTTTATCTCGATTTCTCTTTACCAAGACCTTGTTTAGTTGGTTGAAAATTTTGCCTTTTTAACTGCTGGAACTCCTGTAGCACATTGTAGCACATTTCGTTTGTTTGTGGTAAATATTATTCTACCATGGCCTAACTAGGCTCAAAAGATTCGTGTCGCAAAGGACATCCAAACTGTGTAATTAGTTATTTTTACCTATATTTAATACTTTGAACGTATATCTTTTGATGTATTTAATGTGATGTGATGGAGAGAGAGTGGAGAAAAGGTTATAAATTTTAGCCATAACCAGGCCCAAAGTTTCTGTTTTGGAGCTTTGTATATATAGACCTGGGTACCCTTTGTTCCTCTAACATGAACATTCTGAGTTGTTTCTATCTCATGCTTAGGATTGGATCGTCAATAATACTAGGACAATCACGCGCGCGATGCGCGCCCTATCAAAAGTGATATCCACCATGAACAGAAATTGTATGCATCTAGTGCTAGTAACAACCTGAATTACTTATCCATAGCTGGTGCCTCCAAATGATAATCAAGATCATCTAAGCATCTCAGACTGAATTGCTTATCCATAGCTGGTGCCTCCAAATGATAATCAAGATCATCTGAGCATCTCATGGTGTCAAGAATAAGATGAAATTATTCAGGGAGGGATCCTTGGATTTTGGAATCAACATAACTTATATATCTCATATTTAACTGAACCGCAATCACAAGTATATTACATCTCATAATTTGTATGCAGGGTCCTGTCTTATATGATCAAACATGGCACACCGCAGAGCATAAGAATTTGATTGGCACGTTAAAACATCATTTGAAGTCAAGATCTGTCCTAAACTACAAATACAAGATAAATAGACATCATACATGCAATAAGTAATGGTACAACAAAGAGATCAATCCCACACGCTTCAGGCTCCCGATTTTCAGAGAAGGGAAGGCCCATTCCTTCTTTGCGCACCACGCGTGCAGGCGGACGCGCTTGGAGGCCTCCCGTGCGAGCAAACCTGCATGGTGCATTGTTTTACAAATTGATATTTTTTAACACGTCTCTACATATTCAGGTGAATGTATGGTATGAATACTTTTATGTGCATAACTTAACTAAAACAACAACAAAATGTATGCAACAGACGAAGTTCTAAGAAACGTATGCACATTGCAATTTTGTAATAGCTTTACAGACAAGCTAGGTAGCTGTTATGTTTTGGTTAGGTAGTTCATGTTTGCTGTTTGAAATATAATTCCTAATAATTTACCTTGGGAATGTTTTGCACATACATAATAACTTGATGGCATTATTTATATTACACACTACAAACAGTTAAAAAAAGGTGAAATTCAGTACCTATATCCTTCTATTTGCACTCAGATACATTATACACTGAAATGGTCTTGAAGGAAAGATTACTTCTGTTATTTGTGTTTGTCTGGTCTCCAAGAGGATGGAGGCCGGATGAAAGAGAAACGGGGTTAAAGGCAAAGGGTGCAGGGGACTCACGTGGGTGGACGAGCAAATCCTGCGTGTTGGCCGGTGCTCGCCACTGTGCTTGAGCTCGAGGATGTGCTGCTGTTCGAGCTCGACTGGGAGCACACGCCCCTCACCACCAGCCGGGACCGACTCACCACGACGTGCCCCCGTCTCCTTGTCTGCTTGCAACTTCAGGCCACAGTGGCACATGCTGCGCGAGATCTGGGCTATTGTGCCCTCCCCCAGCGGGTAAGAAAGAAAAAACACCATGAGGCATATGTCCAATAATTAGGACTTGTAAGAAAGAATTTACTATACTTAATCCCCTCATCATACTGCAAAAAAACAAAAAAACAAAGGTGGGCATAATAGAAGGTCAACAGGTAATGCTGAAGCATATGTAATAAATTATAGCTGATTAGTTCTCAGTAATTAATGTTAGTTGTCTAATAGTATGATTTTTTATAAGAGTCTAAATGAAGTCCAAAAGTCTAAATCAAATTATTTTTTATATGATTTTTATATGAGGTGCTAAGTATGTCATTTGATGTCCTTTTAATTCTTTACTTGAGGTGTCGGTCAACACCTAACAAAAGGGCCAAGTTAGGAATAAAGACATCGACAAAATCATCCCCAGTTTAAAGCCAAGTTTGAAGACATGATCGGGGGATGTTCACCATTGATGTTAATTCTTGGACATGATCAGTAGTGGATATTGTCACCATGCATATAATGGTTTTAGGTTTTCAGTACCTAATTAATTTACAAACTATTCTGGAAATTCATTTTAAGGACTTCTAAATTGGGTGTGACTAACTATTTTCCAGGTCAAATGTCGATTGCACAATTATCATGGTTTTCGTTGTTATTTTGGACCGGATCTGCCAGAAGCCATACAAAGCTTTGATGTGTTCTACATAGTTCATACCTTCCAATTTCCGGACCATACAAACTTGATGCTGAAGTGATGAACACTGAAATTCAAGAAGGGGCGAGGAAGTAAGTTTAGATAGGTAGGGATTGCAGCCGCTAATTGCAGATGTAAATTAACTAACTTAAGCCCAACCGAACGTTCTCACCAGAGCAAATCCGGCTCGGGGAGAAGCACCGTGGTGGGGGAGGCGTGGGAGGGCCGCGCGAGATCTGGTGCCCCGCTGCTCGCCGGAGTCGTCCATGGCCACCGTCGGCTGGAGAGGAGGAGGCGGTGGAGGGAGTCGTTGTCGCGGGCGCGGATCCGGCTCGAGGAGGAGCAATGCGGTGGGGGAGGGCATCAGAGAGTCGCGCCGGATTTAGTGCCCCGCCGTCTGCCGGAATCCTCCATGGGCACTGTCGATGTTGACCCGCATCAGCTCCGCCCCCGCGCATTCGGCTCCACCTCGCATCTTGCCGCCGTATCTCTGCGCTCCTTGCTCCTCCGCGCAGCTCCATGGCCGGCCGCTGTGAGCTGTGGAGGGCTGCGCTCCAACCGATGCACGCGAGCAGGAGAGCAGACGGGGAGAGGGTGGCGATGGGGACACCGGGGAGGAGGAGGCGAGAGGGGGCGGTGGGGGGGCAACTGGTTAGGGTTCGGGGGCGAGCGGGGGTGTGGCCGCGTGGGGGTATTAGGTGGGGTTAAGTGTGGTGGGAGGGGGTGTTCGCAAAACTGCCCGGGGGCATTTGCAAAGAACGGCACCATCTCTTCTTTGCGTAGAAATATAGTTTAGCTTGAGGTCTATTGTGCAAAATAAATTAACGTGTTTACTAGGCGATCCGGACGTGATGGACTGATTCACGATTGGCTGAAAATCGGAGGGCCTTTTTGCAAAATCGCAAACTGCGCGCAGAGCATCTGAGGCGATGACGTGTTGCGCAGCGGTGACACCACTGATGCCTCAATTATTGAGGAGCCGAGAATGAGGTTGAGCCTTTCATATCTCCGATGTTGCTTTCTATTTCTTTTAGGTGTCCAAAGAGTGCACCGTTGTCTGCCCTTTGATCTACCTAAGGGTTGCTCCCTTCATTCTTATTATAGGTCGTTTTGTGTTTTCTAGCAGATTTACAGATATTATTATGCATCTAGATATAGCGTATATCTAAATGCATAACACCATCTATAAATCTAATAAAGCCAAAACGACCAATAATTTGGAACGGAGGGAGTACTAACTATATTTTTTACTGAGACTAAAGAAATAGAAATCCCAGGTTTTAAAGGAAAAGATCACGAAATTGATTTATTGAACTCTAAGATTATCTAGCAAGGTCTCACAAAGTGACCGTGGATACCTCAGAATCAGTAGCCTTTTGAAAGCCTATCCTTATGTGGAATAATATAATGTTTATCTCACATATTCGGGTTTCCTGTTGATGTAAAAGATACAGATGTCGTTTTCTTTATCATGGTACATGAAACTGAAAGTAACTCTGTGTGTATCTTTATTATATTTCCTCACGTTTGTTAATTTCTGGATTTGTGTTTCTATAACTCTATATGAGTTGATTTAATTTTATAGTTAAGATAGTGGTGAATCTAGTGTACTAATGTCACACTATATCACCATTAGATTTTCCATACTAGGTTGGTTGCAGGGACGAATGCAGCAGGGGGGGCTGGTGGGGCTCCAGCCCCCCCTACTGGCTGCAAAACAATGAAGTTCTCTTTAAACTTTTTTTGAATTCTACTGTTATGAATGAAGTTTTTCTAATGTCTACATGTATATGAAAGTATTCAGCCCCTCCTACTTCTAATCCTGGATCCATCACTGGTTGGTTGGTATGCTATTGTTGCTATAGTCTAGTGCAATGTGTCATGCTTGTGCTTCAGTTGTCCTTTGCCACATAGCAGCCTCCTAATTGTGTCGTGCAACATTTGTATTAAGCATAATCACTCCACTGTTAAATGTTATTCATCAAACAAGAGAAATGGTTAATTACCTTTTTCGTTGCCCGTCCAAAGTTTGATCTCACACTAGATGGTCGGTTTCAAAGCAATATTGAAGTTGTTATTATAGGAGCATGAAAGACATCTAGGCCCTTAAATGGGTTTTGGTGTATTGATTGATAACTAGATAAAGATCTAATGTCTTTGTTAAGCATGTGAGCAGGTTGTAACATATAAATAACAAGACATAATATATGACATTGGTTATCTACATAGAGAAAACAAGCTATGTGTTTACAAGATAAGTTGAGGCATGGTTTTAGCCTCACATTGTGAAATGGCCTTACTCAAAGATGAATGCCATGATATTTGATATATATATAATCCCATGAAGCATATAGATGGTATATGACAAGCTAATGAAAGTTAAGATAGAGGCGTATTGATATTAGAACATTGGATGGTCTCTTATTGAAGGAAGAAGCTTGTTATAATCAAAAGGGGATATTTAAATTAAAATAAGGCATGATCTCAATTGAACTCCTGTCGGTGCGGAATGTGGTCCCGACACTAACCAGTAGTAAGCGTCGCGGTCTATCCCTCAATGGTCGATGCTAAGTAACAAGCGACATAGAGTTTTTATCCTGGTTCCGGCCGAGGGGGCCGTACGTCCAGCAGTGGCGTGCTCAAGGCACTATATTACTTAGCACCGGGGGTGCCTGTAGTGGGGCTGCTACAAGCAAGGCGGGAGAGGAAGCCTAGCTTCCAAGTCCCTGGTGTGATAGCTGAAGATGTTGTGGGAGAATTGGAGAACAAGTGCGTGGTGCATCCTATCTCCAATTGTGTCGTGCCTGTGTTCCTTTTGTTGTTGTCCTCCCCCTGCGGCAGGGGGGTTCGTTCCCCTTTTATAGATCAAGGAGGGAGCGAATTACATGCACGTCGCGCTACCTAGCTATGTGAAGGGGCGTGGCGTGCTATGCTGTAGAGTGGGCGGCCGTCCGGACGATCCTTGCAGCGATTCGACCATCATGGCCTATCTTGTACCCGAACAGTGGCGGTTCGAGGGTAGGAGGGCAGCGGATGGCGGTGATGTCTTCTGATGGGCTCGAGGGAGCTGCTGACGTTGGCCCGTACGGAGTACAGGGGTAGGTAAAACGGTGTCCCGTTCCTATACGCTTCACCGTACCGGAGTTGTTGCTACAGCGTCGGGCGTGCGCCTGCACGCACGGGGACGGCTGCCATGCCGTAACAGTGGCAGGGATGGCGTTCCTCCCGCCTAGCGCCTTCACCTAACCCTGTAGGGTCACAAGAAAGCAAATCGAGGGTGAAGCCGGCCCCCCTTCGAGGGCTCGGCACGTTAGCCGTACTGGAGCAGGCGCACGGCGTCACGGGACTGACACCGGCCGCGCTGCACAGTCCCTCCCCACAGTGATGGGGATGGGCTCCCTCCTGGGGAGTTGGTGCGGCGGCACGGGCGCGAGCCCCGGCGCATGATGGCACCGTCCCGCCGGTGTCGGGCGTTAAATGCCCGTGTACGGGGGGCGGGCGCACGCGAGCGGGGGGCACCCTCGAGCGAAGCGGACCCCGGTCGAGGGCGGGGTGAACCCTCGAGCGAGGCGGAGCCTGCTCGAGGGGGAGCGGGCCCTCGAGCGGGGCGGCACCCACTCGAGGGGGAGCGCACCCCCTCGAACGAGACGGAGCCCGTCCGAGGGAGGCGCGCGCCCTCGAACGAGGCGAAGCCTGCTCGAGGGGATCTTCGAGAGGGTCGCCTTGGTGGGCCGTCGAGGTCCTTGCGGCGTGAGTCGTATCCTGCATGGTTAGGCACCTGCATGGTTAGGCAAAGTGTGTTTGGTCTTGTTGCAGGTTTTAAGTGGGGATTTCCCGGTTGTTAAAGGGGACCCCTAGGGCTGTCCCCGACAGTAGCCCCCGAGCATCTGTGGGTTTGCCATTGAGGCTCCCGCAGATGCTGGAACCTACTGATAGGACGTTCTTCCCTCCTTGTCTTGCGAACGCTTTCCGTGGGGCCGCGTCAGCGGACCCGCGGGTCTAGCCCCCGAAGCCCTGCAGGAGCGTGGATGCTTCTGCAGGGGTTGACCGTGAGAACTGGTCAGAGGGCGTGGCACATGTTTCAACCGGCGTCGGCAATATCTCAGCCGGCTTCGGTGGCGCACGCGCTGCTGGCACTGTCTCCGGCGGGTGCAATTCAAGGAGGTGTAGCCGTGCGTCAAGCCCCCGAGCCTGGGCCCGTTCGAGGCGATCGGGTAGAGCTTTACGACTTGTTTTTTAACGCGCCCTCGCCGTCCCTCCGCGGGACGGAGGGTGAGGTTTCCGCAACCCCCATCGAGCGGGTCGCGAATTGCAGATTCCTCGTCGAGCTGCTGGCGGGTGGTTCGAGTGGACACCCATGCCCCGTTCGATAAGGGTAGGCTGCGTGGTCCAGAGACACGTCCATTGAAGCGCTTGCATGGGTTTGCTAGGTGGGGCTCGGTCCCGTTCGATAGGGACCGAGGGCGCGGAAGCTCTCCCTCGGTGGGATCCCCCGGCTAGGCGCCCTCGGCCGGCTCTCGAACATGACATGTGGGGCACCCTCGAGCCAATGGGCTCGTGGAACGGCTCGAATGCGCGTGCCTTCGTCGTCCCTGACTCTGCGATCTGGGGCGCCTGTTCGAACCCGTTGAGGGTCAGGCTTCGAACCTCTGATCAGTAGGGCCGTGCGGGGCGGCGTCTGGGCAGCCCCGTCTTTGCGTTGCGGCCGTCGAGGGGTCTGGGCGTGCCGGCCCTCGAGGCGTTGGTCAGCAGCACAGCGTGGCATGGGTGCTCGTGGTACCTGCCTTGTTCCAGGCGGGCCTCGGGGCGACCTTCTCACGCTTGTGCCCCTTTAGAAGGTTGATATTGTCTAGAGCCAGGGGCTCGTACCGCTCGAGGGTGCTACGTGGCATGGGTGCTCGCGGGGCCCACTTTGTTTCAGGCGGGCCTCGGGACGACCTTCTCACGCTTGTACCCATTCGAGGGTTGACGTCGTCTAGAGCCAGGGACTCGTGCCGCTCGAGGGTGCTACGTGGCATGGGTGCTCGCGAGGCCCACTTTGTTTCAGGTGGGCCTCGGGGCGACCTTCTCACGCTTGTACCCATTCGAGGGTTGACGTCGTCTAGAGCCAGGGGCTCGTGCCGCTCGAGGGTGCTACGTGGCATGGGTGCTCGCGAGGCCCACTTTGTTTCAGGCGGGCCTTGGGGCGACCTTCTCACGCTTGCACCTGCTCGAGGGCTGAATTTATCCCGAGCCAGGAGTCTGTGCCGCTCGAGGGTTCTCCTTGTTTCACAAGGGACCGGGGCATTAAATGCTCCACAATAGAGGTTGCGGTTTTCGCATCGCGGGCGCGCCTTTTTAGGCGTTGCGGCCGCGCGCGCGCGCGTATTGGGCGGCGTGGGCGGGCGGACGTGACCGCCTGCCACGGCCCCGGCCAGTCTTCACGGTGATGATGGCCCGTTTGTGGTGACGTGGCCGCCGCGGTCGTGGTGGGGTCTGCTTGCCAGCGAGAAGAAAAGATTCCCTGCAGTTAACGCGCGCGGGACATCCGCTCCGGAGAGCTCGCCCGCGGCTTATAAATCTGAGGAGAAGGGGAAACGGCGGTTTTTTACCTTAGCGCTCCGCCATTTTAGCCCTCCGTGCTTTCTTCCCCGCTTTGCCTTTGCCTCCGTGCGGCTTCGCCATTAGAGCTTTTCCTCCTCTTCCTGTCCTTCGTTCTCTGCATCCTTTGCCCTTCCCCATGGCGCCGCCTCAGCCTCTCACGATCCTTGAGCCGTACGCCTGGGAGCGGTCGACGGTGACCCAGCTGGCCCTTGGCGAGCTGGTCACCGCCGCCGCCTGGCGGCCAATGAGGATGGCCGCCCGGCGGAGTGGATAGTGCCACCGGCGGGGGACCGTGCACCCAACCCGCCGGAAGGCTATGTAGTGAGCTTCCTACGCTTCCACGAGCGAGGCTTCAACGCGCCGGCGAGTCGCTTCATGCGAGCGCTGTGCCACTACTACGGCGTGGAGTTGCACAACTTCGCGCCCAACGCGATCTCGCAGGCGGCCACGTTCGTGGGCGTCTGCGAGGAGTACCTGGGGATCCCAGTCAACTGGGAGCTCTGGGTGCACCTTTTCCGCGCGGAGCTCTTCACGCAGCCCACGACGGAGCCGAGGACCCGCCGCGCGGTGCGCGCCGGCGGGATGTCACTCGCCCGCGGGCGCGAGTTCAAGGACGACTACATCCCCTGCACCATGACGACGAACAACGCCGGCTGGGAGCGGGGATGGTTCTACCTGCGCAACGCCGAGCCCGGCCTCCCCCCTACACCGGTCGGGTGTTCAAGGAGAAGCCCAGCTCCTGGGGCTACGGGGTGTCCACGCCCCAGCATCGGCGGCGGCAGGAGTCGGTTCTGGCCGCCCTGAGGAGCCTGACGGCGCGAGGGCTGACCGCGGCGAGCGTCCTCGCCTTCCTCCATCACCGGCGGGTCGTGCCTCTGATGGAGAGGCCGCTCTGCATCTTTCAGATGACAGAGGAGGCGGACCCCGTCGCACTGGCGAGGTCGCGGATGCTCCCGACCCCCCTCGGGCGGCCGTACACGCTCACCCGGGCGCGGAACGCCGTCGACACCCGGATGCTGGTGCACCCGGACCGGACCCCGTGGGACATCGAGATGCTCCCTACCGGCCCGCTGGTGAGTTCGATTCTTGATTCCGTTTGAGTTCTTGGCGTTGCCTCTGCCTCCTGACGAGTCTTTGTCGTTCCTGCATGCAGCTGGTGAGCTTCACCGCCGCGAAGTCCGTTCCGCCCACCCCTGACTCCCGCGTGCTCGGTCGGGCGGCGCGACGAACGGGAGCGAGGAGCGGGCGGCGCGCAAGAGGGAGCGCGCGAGGCGACACCAAGAGCGCCGCGAGCAACGGAACGCGGAGTACGGCGGCCGCGAGGAACCGGGGCTCTCCTCCCCGGGGACAGAGGAGTACTCGTCCTCGGAGGAGGACGAAGAGGAAGAGGCTGAGGGGGAGGGCCCTTCGACGGTGGGAGCTGCGCCCCGTCCGCCGGAGCCGGCGCCGGCGGCAAGGGCGGCATCGCCCGGGGCGGGCGCAACGGCGCCCGCCGCCGGCAATCGACAACAAGGGCGGCGCGCGCGCGCGGAGGCGCCGCGCGCGTGCCGCGGAGGCGCGCACGGCAAGCGCGCCCGCACACGCGGCGGGCGTGCGCGCGCGCGGGGCGGGGCCCGCGCGCGCGGTGGCGTCGTCTCGGAGGCGCGGCGGCGGGCATGCCGGCCGCGCCGACCTCGTCCGCTGAGGCTACGAGGAAAAGGAAACGCGCCTTTTCCTCTTCGAGGTAAGGAACTCGCTTTTTCGCTTGGTTTGATTTTGTGACGATCAGGCATTCTAACTTTTTGTTTGTGCTTGCGCAGGGTGGTGCCAACTATGCCTCCCCTCGCACCGGCCAAGGTGCTGAGGGCGGACGCATCCATCCCCACCCGGCGGCGCACGTCGAGGGCGTCGCGGGCGGGGGCAAGCACGGCGGCGGGCGAGAGCTCGCAAAGCCCGGCCGAGGCTTCGAGGCCTCGGCCGGCGGATCGCCCCGCCGTGGCGCGGCCGGCGGTCGCCGAGGAGCGGCCGGCGCCGGCCATTGTGGGGACGCGAGGCCGCGGCGGCGTCCGTGGCGGAGGCGCGGCCGCGGAGGCCGTTGCTACGGAGGCGCGGTCCGTGGCGCCGGCGCGGCAGAGGAGGCGGAGCGGGTGCAACCCGCGGCGGCGCCCGTGGTCGCGGCGGCACGGCCGGAGGTGGTGGCCGCGGCGTCGCGTCGGCGCCCCGCGGCCACGGAAGCGCAAGTGTAGGTGCCGGCGGAGGCGGCGCAAGGGCCGGCGCCGCCCGGCGGTTCCCGGCGGAGGCGGTGGAGGTCCCGGATGACGACTCCCCGCCGCCCGGGTGGGATCAGTGGGCTAGCTTCCCCACACGCTCCCCCGAGCCCCAGGAGGGGGCCCTCGTGAGGCGGCACGAGGGTCACATGGTGGCGGGGGACCGAGGACACGGCGCCGAGGCCTCGTCCTCCCGCGCCGGCCACTCCGCCCAGGTGGAGGGGGTCGCTGGCGATCCCCCTGCGTTTGCTGACGCCCGGGGGGAGCAGGAGCTCTGGGGAGAGCTCCGGAGCCACGGCGCCACGCTCAACCGCGCGCTGAACGAGGCGTTGCGGGTCCATGGCGGCCCTGCATGGCGCGTCTTCCAGGTAGGGCGTGGTTGCTCGTTTTCTTCTATCTCTCGTTTTTGTGTGCTGCCTCCGTGTCGTAGCGCTTACGGGTTTTGATTTGTGGGTGCCAGGAGCTCGAGCGCCGCGCTCACGACAAGTACGACGCCTTCGACCGGGTGAACGCCGAGGTCCACCAGCTCCGGGAGCGGTGCAGCGCTTTCGACGCGCTTGCTGACGCCCTCAGGACCTCGGACAGCTGGCTGGCGTACCGGGCCATGGCTTGGCGCGACGAACTCCCCGAGAGCTCGAGGCAGGACCCAGCGTGCCGCTCGAGCCTCGAGCGGGTCTGCACGACCCTCATCGATCGTGATGAGGCGCCGGGCGGCGCGCGCTCGGACTTGGAGAAGATACGGACGGCGGCAACCAATTGGGAGGCGGAGGTGGCCAACGTCCACGGCGAGAACCGGGGGCTCCGCTCGTCGCTCGAGGGGGCGCAAGCGCGGCCGCCGCCGGCCGAGGAGCGGGCGCGCGGGCGGGGAGCGACGGGCCAAGGAGGCCGATGATTTGAAGGCCGCCCTCGACGCCAAGGTTGCGGCGCTCGCCGTCGCCGAGGAGCGGCTTCGGCGAGGAGCACACCGCCCGCCAAGGGGCCGAGGGGCGGCTCCGGCGGGAGCAAGCCGCCCTCGTCGACGCCGGTCGGCACCGGAGCGAGAGCGCGTCGCTCGTGAGGCGGCGCGAGAAGTCGGCGGAGGAGCGGAACACCGCGTTCTCCAAGGCAGAGGGTGAGCTCATTGTGCTCAGCATCACAAATGCAAACAATGAGCTGGCCCTCCAGGAGCAAGGTGAGACCGTCAAGCGCCTCGAGCTGGCGGTCGAGGCCGTGCGCCGCGACCTCGAGGCGGAGAAGAAGCAAGTCGAAGGTGAGTTGCTGCTTGACTTTTGCTTGGTTGGTTTTTCGTTTGGGAATTCGCGCTCCCTTTTCTGATTTCTCTCTTGTCTTGGTGACTCCAGGCTTGCGCACCGCTGCGGGGCACGCGGTGACCGAGCGGGCCGAGGCGGCCGCAGCTTCCTATAACTCCTCCGAGCAGAGCTACGTGGTGCGGCTCTCGAGACCCCCAAGCCGTGGAGGAGGGCGAAGCACGGGCGGCGGCTCGGCCGGCCGCCCGCCTGCGCGCCCTTGGCGGCCACGTCACCGAGCGGATGCGCCGAGCACCTGCGTGCGGGGCGTCCGAGAAGGCCCTCGGAGTGGTACAATCCCACTACGAGGTCAACTTCGAGGCGCTGGCGGAGGGCTACGTCGTCCCCGAGGGTGTCGAGGACGAGGTGGCGATGGAGCGTGTGGACGCGCTCGCCGCTGACGCCGCCGGGTCGCTCGCTGAAGCCTTCGAAGAATTCCTCTTCCCGGACGTTGTTGACGCCGCCGCTCCTCCTGCCTGAAGACAGCTGGGCACTAGGCCCATTTTTATGTGTATCAGTATTCTGGCCTCGTGGCCTTTGTAAATGAACAAGTTGTTTTTTGACATAAACGTCTGCTGTAATGAAGTCTTTTGTTTTGTACGCTTTTTGTTTCTCCTTCTTCCTGAGTAGATTCTAGTTAGGGGAGTTCGATTTTCGCGGGGGCCCGTCGGGTTGGAGGCGAGAGAGAAGGGCCATATCCACGCGGCGTAGGCTATCTCTGGCTCGCACGCTCCTTCCGCTGGGCCGCCTGCGCCCTGTTCGAATCGTTGCTCGGGGTTGAAGTAGAAACAAACTTAGCGCGCATGAGTTGTTTCGTTTTTGCGCGAAAAATGGGACCATTTGGGGGGGTGCCCCCCCCCCCCCCCCCGCAGTAGCCCCCGAGGGTAACTTGGGTTTCAGGGGAAAGCCGAGTTGCCCTTTTTATTAGACTTGCAGCATTTACATAGTTGTTGCCAACTGGGGCGTTGGTCATATGGTTTTTACAATGAAAGGTACTTGGAAATCCTAGCTAGGGGTAGAAGCGACGTAGCTGTTGGATGTTCCAAGCGTTGGTGAGCTCTTCACCGTCCTTGTTGGCCAGCTTGTACGTGCCGGGCTTGAGTACCTTCACCACGACGTAGGGACCCTCCCATGGGGGTGATAGCTTGTGGTGCCCTCGGTTGTCTTGGCGTAGCCTTAGGACCAAGTCCCCTTCACTAAAGTCTCGTCGACGTATTTTGCGTGCTTGGTAGCGTCTTAGGGACTGTTGATACCTTGCGGAATGCATTAAGGCCACGAGGCGTGCCTCGTCCAGCTGATCCAGCGAGTCCTCGCGGGCTCGCTGGTTGGCATCCTCGTGTAGCCTTGAACCCTGGGCGATCCGTATTCTAGGTCCGTGGGGAGGACGGCCTCCGCGCCATGGACTAGGAAAAACGGGGTGAACCCAGTGGCTCTGCTCGGGGTGGTTCTTAGGCTCCACACAACTGCTGGTAGCTCTTGGAGCCATTTTCGCCCAGATTTGTTGAGCTGGTCGAAAATTCTGGGCTTAAGGCCCTGTAGGATCATGCCGTTGGCACGCTCTACTTGGCCGTTGGTCTGTGGGTGTGCCACAGCCGCCCAATCCACACGGATGTGGAATTTGTCGCAAAACTCTAAGAACTTCCTGCCCGTGAACTGGGACCCATTGTCAGTGATGATGGAGTTCGGCACTCCAAAGCGGTAGACGATGTTGGTGAAGAATGTTACCGCCTGCTCTGCCCTGAGATTCGTGATGGGGCGCACCTCGACCCACTTGGAGAACTTGTCGATCGCGACCAACAAGTGGGTGAAGCCCCCGGGCGCCTTCCGCAGGGGCCCAACGATGTCCAGCCCCCACACGGCAAATGGCCATGTTACGGGGATGGTCTGTAGGGCATGGGCGGGTAGGTTGGACTTGCGGGCGTAGAACTGGCACCCTTCGCAGGTGCGTACGATTTCGCTGGCGTCCGCAACCGCGGTGGGCCAGTAAAAGCCTTGGCGGAACGCATTGCCGACGAGGGTACGAGGCGCTGCATGGTGGCCGCAGATCCCGGCGTGGATGTCCCGCAGGAGTTCGCGCCCTTCAGGAATGGGCACGCACCGCTGCAGGATGCCAGAGGTGGCGCGCTTGTACAGCTCGCCGTCAACGAGGCCAAAAGACTTGGCCATACTGGCGATGCGCCTGGCCACGGCCCGGTCCGCGGGGAGTTCCCCCCGAGCCATCCAGGCAATGTATTTGTCACGCCAGTCCGTCTTGATAGGAGCTGGCTCGATGTCCATCACGTCAGCCCCGTAAGCGCCATACCCCTCGAGGAGGGAGAGCACGTACGCCTCGTTCGAGGGGTCCTCATCCATGGGTTCCGCACCCGTCGGGTTCGAGGGAGCCCCCGAGGGTTCAGCGTGACTCGAGGGGTGGGGCTCGAAGATGACCGAGGGTTGAGCGACGTCGCGCGCGAAAACGTTCGGGGGAACGGTGATCCGCCCGGACGCAATCTTGGCCAGTTCATCCGCCTCCTCGTTGTACCGGTGGGGCACATGGTTGAGCTCGATGCCGTAGAACTTGTCCTCGAGGGCTCGCACGGCTTTGCAGTAGGCCTCCTTCTTGTCGTCATGGCAGCTTGCGTTCTTCATGACTTGATCGATTACGAGCTGCGAGTCCCCCCGCACGTCGAGGCGCTTGACGCCTAACTCAATGGCGATTTTGAGGCCACAGAGGAGGGCCTCGTATTCGGCCATATTGTTAGACGCGGGGAAGTGGAGGCGCACTGCATAGCGCATGTGCTCCCCAAGGGGTGACACGAAGAGCAGGCCCGCGCCCGCCCCTGTTTTCATCACCGAGCCGTCGAAGAACAGAGTCCAGCACTCTGCTTGGATCTGCGGGGGCGGTAGCTGCGTATCCGTCCACTCAGCGACGAAATCCGCCAAGATTTGCGACTTGATGGCCTTGCGCGGGGCGTAGGCAAGCGTCTCGCCCATCAGCTCCACGGACCACTTGGCAATCCTGCCTGTGGCATCGGGGTTGCGGATGATCTCCCCCAGCGGGAAAGAGGAGACCACCGTGACGGGGTGGGCCTCGAAGTAGTGGCGGAGCTTGCGCCGTGCAAGGACTACCGCGTACAGTAACTTCTAGATCTGGGGGTAGCGCGTCTTGGTGTCTGACAGGACCTCGCTGACGTAATAGACGGGCCGCTGCACAGGTAAAGCATGCCCTTCCTCCGTGCGCTCCACGACGATCACGGCGCTGACCACCTGGGTGGTTGCGGCGACGTAGAGCTGTAAGGGCTCGCCGTCCTGCGGCGGCGTGAGAATGGGGGCGTGCGCTAAGGACGCCTTTAGCTTGTCGAGCGCGTCCTGGGCCTCGGCGGTCCAGGAGAAGCGTTCGTGTTTCTTGAGGAGGCGATAAAGGGGCAGACCCTTCTCGCCGAGCCTCGAGATGAAGCGGCTCAAGGCGGCAAGGCACCCTAGCACTTTTTGCACCCCTTTGAGGTCCCGGATTGGACCCATTCGTTCGAGGGCCGCAACCTTTTCGGGGTTGGCCTCTATCCCCCGTTGGGAGACAATGTATCCCAGGAGCATGCCTCGCGGCACTCCAAAGAAACATTTTTCGGGGTTTAACTTGACCCCATTGGCCCGTAGGCAGCTGAACGCGATGCCAAGGTCGCTAACCAGGCCGTCCGCCTTCCTGGTCCTTATGACGATGTCATCCACATACGCCTCGACCGTCCGCCCGATATGGTCTCCGAAAACGTGCTGCATGCAGCGCTGGTATGTTGCACCCGCGTTTCGGAGGCCAAATGGCATCGTGACGTAGCAGAACATCCCGAACGGCGTGATGAACGAAGTCGCGAGCTGGTCGGACTCCTTCATCTTTATTTGATGGTATCCGGAGTAAGCATCAAGGAAGCAAAGCAATTCGCACCCTACCGTTGAATCGATGATTTGGTCAATACGTGGCAAAGGAAAAGGAACTTTAGGACATGCTTTATTAAGACTGGTGTAGTCTATACACATCCGCCATTTCCCATTCTTTTTCTTTACAAGCACGGGGTTTGCTAGCCACGTCGGGTGGAACACCTCCTTGATGAACCCGGCCTCGAGAAGCTTCCGCAGCTCCGCTCCGATTGCCCGTCGCCGTTCCTCATCGAAGCGGCGGAGCCGTTGTTGCACGGCGCGGGCGTGAGGCAGGATGTCAAGGGAGTGCTCGGCGACCTCCCTCGGGATGCCTGGCATATCCGAGGGGCTCCACGCGAAGATGTCGGCGTTGACGCGGAGGAAGTTGACGAGCACCACTTCCTATTTGGGGTCGAGGGTGGAGCTGACCCTCAACGCCTTGCCCTCGGAGGCAGAAGGATCGAGGGGGACCTCCTTGGTCTGCTCCGCGGCCTCGAACGTGCCGGTGTGCTTGGCGGCGGAGTCGAAGTCGTCGTTGACCATCTTCTCCAAAGTGGTCACCAGCGCTTCGTCCAGCGCTAGCGCCTCTGCGTGTTCTACGCACTCGACGTTGCAGTCGAATGCGTGCTCGATGGACGAGCCGACGGTGATGACGCCGTTCGGTCCTGGCATCTTCATCTTCAGGTAGGTATAGTTGGGGACCGCCATGAATTTGGCGTAACAGGGTCGCCCAAGTATGGCGTGGTAGGCTCCCTTGAACCCCACTACCTCGAAGGTGAGGATCTCCTTGCGGAAATTCTTCGCGGTGCCAAACCAAACCGGCAGGTCGATGCCGCCCGAGGGGATGGACCTGCTTGCCGGGCGCGATGCCGTGGAACGGCTTCGTGCTGGGCCGCAGCTAGTCCAACCCGATCCCCATCAAGCGCAGCGTATGCGCGTAGAGGATGTTGAGGCTGCTGCCCCCGTCCATCAAGACCTTCGAGAACCGCGCGTTCCCGATGATGGGGTCGACCACCAGCGGGTACTGGCCCGGGTTGGGGACGCGATTCGGATGGTCCTCCCGGCTGAAGGTGATGGCGTCCTCCGACCAATTGAGGAAGGAGGGAGGCGCTTTCTCCGCGGCGAGGACCTCGTGCCGCTCCTTCTTACGCTGGCGGGTCGACATGTCGACGGTGGGTCCCCCGAAGATGAGGAACACGTTCTCTACGGCGGGGAAGCCGCCGGCGTCGCCATCTCCTCCGTCTTTCTTGGCCTCTGCCTCCTTCGCGGCGGCGCGGCCATAGAACTTCTTGAGCATGTCGCACTGCTCAAGGGTGTGGTTGTTGACGGATAAAACTCGTATCCACCTATGATCCGCAAGCGTACGGATCTACACCTTTTTCACCACGGGATTCCCAAGGTTCTTG
This sequence comes from Cenchrus americanus, assembly GCA_947561735.1. Taxonomy (NCBI): domain Eukaryota; kingdom Viridiplantae; phylum Streptophyta; class Magnoliopsida; order Poales; family Poaceae; genus Cenchrus; species Cenchrus americanus. The sequence goes on along the minus strand of OX387241.1, from coordinate 19,866,022 downwards.
TCAATCCGCGGAGCAAGGGGATTGCTAGCGCTTAATCAAGTACTAATCTAGTTGAATGGAAAACCTTTGAAAGAGAGTATTAATCTAAAAGTAAAGACAATCGAACCTAAGTTAAACAAAGTTAAGTTGATCAAACAAATCTAGGGTTAAACTATATGATAAAGGGGTGAACACAAGAGAGTGATTAAGAAAGATAAGCGTTCCCTCCCTAGGATCTAGGATAACATGGTATGCATCTACTACATGAAAGCGGTAAACCAATCTACCGGGGGTTGTGACCACGGTTTTGCCCTTTCCCTCCTCTCGTACTGTCACTACGCGAAGGTATTCGTGACTAGACCTATGATGGACACGGTATGTTGATGGAATCTATGGGAGTAGCGGATATCATACGCCCAAAAAGCAAGGTAGCTAACCTTAATCATCAAAGCATCATCAACATGAGAACAATAGATTGAAACCACAAATCAAGTAGCGATCACATAGCATGTATCCATCTAATCCTAGGGATGAACGGAGACATTACCCCATCATCTTACACGGATTGAAGCACATAGGGGTGATGGAGACTCGGAGAACGTCGTCGATGAAGATGGCGGCGATGGAGCTTGGGAACACCCCTAGGCCGGCGGCTTGGAGTCCTCCTCTTGCTTCCTTCTCTCCGCCGGCGTTGATCCTTGCGACGAGCTCATCTAACTCTCTCCCTCATCTTGCGGCGGCGGTGTTCTGGTGATTGGCGTCGGTAGGATGATTTGTTCGATGTGGCGGCCGACGGCGGCGGAGGGAATAAATAGACGAACACCTAGGGCAAAGGGGGGACCGAACCGACCCCGGAGTGGGCTGGGCCGGTCGGACCAGGCTGGCCGGCCCAGGCCCACTTCGGCCCGGTTCGGCCCCGGTTTTCTCCCCGGTTGCTTCTCGCGTGATCCCTTATTCGTGTGCACTTGCATGTGGGCCTTTGACGTCGTTTCCTTCACGGTTTAGGCTTGAATCCTTGCTATGCAAGCTTCGCTGTTTTCTGGTTGAGTCCCTGAAGACTTGCATGTTGACGCTTCGGTCCTCGGGTCATTTGGAGTTGTGTTCATCAAGTGTCTTGACTCTTATCGGGCTTCATGATCTTCTTCCAAAGTGCTTGGTGAACTTATCCCGAAAGTCTCCTCATTAGCGTAGATTTCCTGCGTAAACAACAAACTCCAAAATCGACATGCAAGTGTGAACTTGTTATATCATTAGTATGCCTAGTGGCGGGTTAGTTGCAAATCATAATCGAAACCAATGTATAACAAGTACTCTAGGTTGACGGAAATTCACCGTCAACATCTCCCCCATGCTTAAACCTTGCTCGTCCTTGAGTAAGTAATCCTTGCTTAAAAAGGGAAATCAATGTTGCCTTCCAATGTTGTCCCTGCACTTAGTCATTCATGACGAGGCGAATTGCTCTCTCTTAAGAATTTATTTTTAAAGTTCAAGTTGTGACCGACTTCTTTTTCATTATGGAAGATAGACTAACAATAAAGAACAAGCCACATTTAACACGATGCTCTCAAACTTAAGTGAACTTCAAACCATTACCTTGTCACATGGAAGATTTTCAAAAAGATGCATATCCAACATAAGTGAAAATCTCTTGCAAGAGCCCATGGAACACTCATCTCATCAAGTCACTCAAGCCTATACTAGATTATTTTCAACCTACTCTACTCATATGTGATAGTGGAAGGCTTATGTGGAGCTTGGAAGGTTAAAAACAATCCTAGCAAAACATACATCCGAAATATTGTCAAATTAAGAGAGAGGTCTATTGGAATTACCGAGACTCGTCAAAAAGGCCATGGAAAATAAATGTTGGAAAGAGAGAAGGACGAAACTCACACATTTAGATAAGTGGACATGTGCAAGTGGCAAATGGATGATCCCGAGGCACGAGTGAAGTCCTCGTTATCGGATTGCACATGGTTGGAAGATATGAGTATGGATTTGTCATTAAGGCACTTGAGAACTTATGAAGCAAAAAGATCCGAGGAGCATCTTTATTATTTTTTTACTCTTATTCTATTTCCTTCTCATTTTTCTCTCTTTCTTTTTTTCACTTTATTCTTCCTATTTTTCTTACTTTTCTTTTCTTCTTATCATATTTTTTATTTTTCATTTTTATTCTTTTTTTCTTTTGCTCCTCAAAACTTTTTGCAACATAATACTTACATAGAATTTGTGTCAGAGAATGACTCCTCCCCCATGCTTGAACGATGCTCGTCCTCGAGCATAAAAGAGAGGGGAAATGATTGATAAAGTAAGTATAAATTCCATAATATTGCGGAATATTTGAATCTCCATCGAGAATTTTACTCCATACTCAAATTGGGTTGTGGACAAGGAGGTGATCACAAAAAGATGTTTTTGGTTTAGGGTGGATGCCCAGCGAAGTTTGTGAAATTTTCGATGTGAAAACCCACAATGCATGGACAAAAAGGCTAGCATGAAAAAGTTACACAAAGGAATGACCAACTTCTTAGTCTCGAACCATAGAAATCAATCCTAATCCAACTCATCAAAACACATGTTTGCAATCTACGGGTTTTGTTATCATAAAACATATATGTATATGGCTTTGGTAGGTAGAACTTTGCAAGAGCATCACAAATATGTAGATAGCATAAAAGTTAAGTTTTCATAAAAACAACAAGTTATCCGGCTATCCATAACTTAAATCAAAGAGCAAAGATATGTATGTGGGTCTAGAGCATAGTCATTTCACCTCCACAAATAAAAGAGCCGGTATTTAAATTAATTTCAGATCATATTATGGAGAGCAATTAGCCAAGACATGTATAACTTCATGTAGGTAAAACAAAGCGGCAACTTTCATCATCTTTCCGTAAGCATAGGCAATATAGAACATCGAGGTGAACACATGGTCATGCTTATCTATTGAAAGTAAAAAGAAACCTAGGTTGTCCTCCTAGTAGCCATGTTATTGTTTGAAGAGAAAAACAAAAGGTTGCACCTAGCTGAGGTTGAAGGCATACTTACAAGCATTTGTGTTTGGAAAAGAGAAGGTCCATGGAGATGTTACCATCCTTTGTAATTCTTCGTTGCCTTCTTCCGACATCTCCATGTATCGATGTGGCTTTTGCTTTTGTCTTGATTTATTAATGCTCCTAAACTTATGAATTTGATCTTGTATGCTTAATGGAGTCATTGGTCACCCTTCTCTTCAATGTTGTCATCACCATCTCCTCTTTCTTGTTCTCATCATCTCCTTGCTGTCTCTTTCTCATGGATTTCCCCCTCTGTCCAGAACAGAAAATATATCGAAATATAGCTCTATTGAAAAGTTTATGAAATTACCTTTCCAACGTGTGGTCATTCATCGAAAGCGGAGTTCAAACAAGGGAGCTATGTCCGTTTTACTTCAGCGCTGCGTGCTGTCCAAAACTGATTTCAGGACGTGTTGCACTCGGTGATTCGGGCATAACCGCTTGTAGGAACCTCCGATTGTCTTGATTCTTGATTTGTTGGAATCGTAACTTCATGGGGCTTCTAAATATCCAAAAATATCCAGTTTTTCCCTTCGAGACCATGCAGAATTTTGATGAGATCGATAGCTTCTCGCGCATTGATCCGGTGATGTTAACGATCTTGATCAATCTATCTTCTAGAACGTCATGTTGCACTTCCGTGTTGAAGATTCAGGGTCTCCCCCATGCTTAGCATTTTGCTAGTCATGGAAGAAGAAGACAAAGCACTTCTTAGCCATCCTTCAATTTCCTTGTAGTGAGAGTCTTTATCTTGCACGTAAGACGTTTTAAACGCACATTCTACCCCCAAGGTGACGGTTGGGAGTAGATAGAATTGCCAATAATCCAACAATGTCTCCTAAGATTCTTAACTTGTGGCATAATTAGTTTAATGAGGAATAAAAACCTAATGAGTGTACGTGGTGCAAGGTGTGTATGCACATGATAGGAAAGCATATAAACAAAGACAATGTTTTCACCTAGTTCTAAACACCATGTTTACAACTAGGTTGCTGAATTTCTCCATAGCCATAAAGGTTTATATATCTAGGGTTAAAACACCATGTCTATCCCTAAATCAATAACTCTTATAACACAAGGAAAATTAAGCGCATTGCAGATCTTATAAACTAACCAATGCAACATGAAAACATATGAAAAGCTAGCAAGGTTTATCGAACTTGATGATGATGGTCCGAAATCATGTTTAAACACCACGTTTACACAAGATCACAAAAGGAAAATACTCATAATGCCTTATGAAGTATTAACATGGAAAATGAAGCATACATCATTAAGTATACAAAACAACCAAGCCAACTATGTGCAAAACATGTATACGCAAAGAAACATCATGTTGATAACAAAATGCAATGCATGCAAATAAATAAATATGATCATGAACATGATGGTGGTTCTAAAAATAAAACTAAACTTATATTAATAACCACAAGTTGATCATCATAAGATGGTGCCATTTTTTTTATTTCTCTAAGAAAGTAGTAAAAATAAAAAGAAACGGGTTGCCTCCCGAAAAGCGCTTCATTTAAAGTCATAGAGCTCGACTTTCTCACATACCTTCTTTTCGTTGCATAGCCATGGCCCTTCATGCAAGAAGAAAAGGTACCAATGCAGCTTTAATTTACTTCCCATGTTGTGCTTGATCACTTATAGAAGACTTGCCCAAAGCATCCTTTTGTTTCATCGTTATCTCCTTCTCTATCATCCTTCGGTGCTACCTTCACTCCATGATTTTTTTTAATGTCCAGAACAGAAAGTATACTCAATCTCTACTCCATTGCATAGTTCACAAAATTTCCTTTCCAACGAGTCTTCATTTGCCCAAATCGGACTCCGGACAAGAGAGTTACGTCTGTTTTACTTCGGCGATGAAATCTGTCCAGAAATTTCAGAACGCGCAACGCTCAATGTTTCCTCCATAACTCCTTGCACGGGTCTTCAAACTTGTTGGTTCTTGATGCGTTGGAATGGTAATTTGATGGAGCTTCTGAATATCTCATTTTCTTCATTTGTACACCTCTGAACAAGCTCTCAAATTGATGAAGACAGCAGCATCCATCGCGGGATTCGGAGAGGTTGATGATTTATCTTGCAACTCTTTTAGGCATGACTTCTTTTTTTCATTATTCAAGCCTTGTCTACATGGTTAGTGAAAATCGGGCCTTTCCCAACATATGATTCTTTAAGGTCATTAGCTTGACCAAGCACAAAGCATGATCGAGATTTACAAAACTTATTGTAAACATACGCGTCCATAATTAACACCACATGAGAATTGTAGCAACAAGTCAAGGTGTAAATAAAAGAAGCATATGTTTCATGCATAGCACTTAGCTCATCATTAGGCAAAGGTTGTTTAGGTGTGAGATTAATTGGATCAAAAATAAATGTTTCCTCTTTTTCATTCTCAAGAAAATCTAGCCTATCAACATGATCACTATTGGAACAAGGCATAGACATTAAACTATCATTCATACTATTGGTTGAGCATGAGTATTTGAATTTATCAACATCAATACCAATAATATCTTGAGATTTCAGTGCGTACCTTGGCCTTAGAGATTTTTCAACAAGAGTGATATTTGGTTCATCAAGCGGTGTTGAAGGCGAATCGATCTCAACAAGTGTAGTTGCCTCTTCATCACCATCTTGCAATTTCTTCAACTCATCATGTGGAACTTGTAATCCTTCAACTATGTACACATTCATCTCTTCTTTGAAGTCTTCTTTATTAACCAAATCTTCATCTTCAAAGACTTGTATGTTGCTTTCTTTATCTTCCATGTACCACATGTCGTCAAGATCGCTCATTGTTGATTCACTCTTTCCTTCATCCTTGAGTCCTTCCATGTCTTGATTTGCTAGTGTGTAGGCTTCAATAGCACACAAGCTATCATCTAGCTTGAGTCCTATCTCCTCCCATTTATCCTTTGAGTCGCTAGGCTCATCACGGTTGTACTCTTCTCTTCCTTCATCATAAATCTTTGAGTTGTCAAACCGGTCGATCCATCCTTCATCTCCTTCTTCTCTTTCTTCTTCAAACATCTTTTGGATCGACTCTCCACTCATCTCTTGATCAAATATATCTTCAATTAGTTTGGCAACGTGTCGGCGTTCCTCCTTCCTTCGGTAGTTGATTAGTGGGGCGAAATCAACTTGAACCCAACCAAATTGCTTGAACTCCGCCAATGGTCTAGCATTCCACATACTTCGGCCTACATTCATGTTAGTTTCAACATTTTTAACATCCGAAATGACTTCTCTTACCTTGGGAAGTGGATCTTCAACTTCATCTTCCTTGACCTCCGGTTCATCTTTTTCAGAAATTTCAGCAAGCACCTTGGGCTTGCTTTTGTCGTTTTGCTCCTCTCGACAACATCTTTGCCAATCTCGTATTGTCCTTTGTCCATTGCTTATCCTTTGTAAGATTTGTGCGGCTTCACTAATTGTTTTATCCATTATATCACCGCCTGCACACATGCTTACAAAACGAGATGAGTTAGGGGTTAGTGAAAAATAAAAGGTATGCAACATCAAGTCACCGGAAAATCCCAAGTTCGGGCCTCGCTCAAGTAGTTCATTAAAACGGTCCCATGCTTCATCAATTCCTTCATCCTCTCCTTGCTTGAAAGTGAGCACTTGCCTCCTTAAGTCTTGGACCTTGCTTATGGGAAAGAACTTCAGAAGAAATTTCTTCACTAGCTCGTCCCAATTTCCTTTTGCTTCAACAGACGCAAGTGTGTACCATCTTCGCGCTTCATCTTCGAGAGAGAACGGAAAAAGATTCCACTTGAACCAAGCGGCCGGAACTCCTTTTTGTTGCACCGTGTTGCATAACATCGTGAATTCCTTAATGTGTCTATATGGGTTGTCATCCTCCAATCCTCTAAATGGTTTTGTCGCCACTAACTTGATGATTCTAGGCTTCACTTCATAGTGGGTTGTAGCAAATGTCAAATCTGATTTTTGCAACTCAATGTCTTCCATTGACGGCATTGCTAGCTCCCTTAGCGACATCTCTTTGTCTTCCAATGGTGAGGTGAACAAATCCATCTAGGCACAAGAAAAGTAGAAAGAAAAAAAGATTTTTTTTCTTTTTTTTAAAAAAATAAGGGTTAGGTGTTAGTAATCAACAAAATTAATACTAGATTAAACGTAGCAAACTGGCTTGCTCCCCGGCAACGGCGCCAGAAAAAGGGGCTTGTTGACGGATAAAACTCGTATCCACCTATGATCTGCAAGCGTACGGATCTACACCTTTTTCACCACGGGATTCCCAAGGTTCTTATCAATCCGCGGAGCAAGGGGATTACTAGTGCTTAATCAAGTACTAATCTAGTTGAATGGAAAACCTTTGAAAGAGAGTATTAATCTAAAAGTAAAGACAATCGAACCTAAGTTAAACAAAGTTAAGTTGATCAAACAAATCTAGGGTTAAACTATATGATAAAGGGGTGAACACAAGAGAGTGATTAAGAAAGATAAGCGTTCCCTCCCTAGGATCTAGGATAACATGGTATGCATCTACTACACGAAAGCGGTAAACCAATCTACCGGGGGTTGTGACCACGGTTTCGCCCTTTCCCTCCTCTCGTACTGTCACTACGCGAAGGTATTCGTGACTAGACCTATGATGGACACGGTATGTTGATGGAATCTATGGGAGTAGCGGATATCATACGCCCAAAAAGCAAGGTAGCTAACCTTAATCATCAAAGCATCATCAACATGAGAACAATAGATTGAAACCACAAATCAAGTAGCGATCACATAGCATGTATCCATCTAATCCTAGGGATGAACGGAGACATTACCCCATCATCTTACACGGATTGAAGCACATAGGGGTGATGGAGACTCCGGAGAACGTCGTCGATGAAGATGGCGGCGATGGAGCTTGGGAACACCCCTAGGCCAGCGGCTTGGAGTCCTCCTCTTGCTTCCTTCTCTCCGCCGACGTTGATCCTTGCGACGAGCTCATCTAACTCTCTCCCTCATCTTGCGGCGGCGGTGTTCGGTGATTGGCGTCGGTAGGATGATTTGTTCGATGTGGCGGCCGACGGCGGCGGAGGGGAATAAATAGACGAACACCTAGGGCAAAGGGGGGACCGAACCGACCCGGAGTGGGGCCGGGCCGGTCGGACCGGGCCGGCCGGCCCCGAGCCCACTTCGGCCCGGTTCGGCCCCGGTTTTCTCCCCCGGTTGCTTCTCGCGTGATCCCTTATTCGTGTGCACTTGCATGTGGGCCTTTGACGTCGTTTCCTTCACGGTTTAGGCTTGAATCCTTGCTATGCAAGCTTCGCTGTTTTCTGGTTGAGTCCCTGAAGACTTGCACGTTGACGCTTCGGTCCTCGGGTCATTTGGAGTTGTGTTCATCAAGTGTCTTGACTCTTATCGGGCTTCATGATCTTCTTCCAAAGTGCTTGGTGAACTTATCCCGAAAGTCTCCTCATTAGCGTAGATTTCCTGCGTAAACAACAAACTCCAAAATCGACATGCAAGTGTGAACTTGTTATATCATTAGTATGCCTAGTGGCGGGTTAGTTGCAAATCATAATCGAAACCAATGTATAACAAGTACTCTAGGTTGACGGAAATTCACCGTCAACAGTGGTTTACTGGGGTCTTGTGATAAGGACATGGCTTTTTTAGCATGTCGTCGAACACCCCCGGGCCTCGAGGGGCGGTCGAGGGCCCCGTCGAGCCGGGTCAACAGCAAGGGCCTCGGCATTACCGCCGTCGCGCCCCTGCTCGCGCGCCTCGCGGCACGGCTTCTTTCCCTTCTTGCCCCGCTTGTCGTTGCGGTGGGGCTCCCTGGACTTGCTGCCCTCCGCGGGCGCGTCCTCCGGGCGCTTGCCCTTCTTGTCGTCGAAGATCGCCCCCACGGCCTCCTCTCCTGAGGCGAAGCTGGTGGCGATGTCGAACAGCTCGTTGGAGTCCGCGGGCGGGCTGCGTCCCAGCTCCCGCACGAGGTCCCGGCACGTGGTGCCCTCGAGGAAGGCGTGCACGATCTCGGACTGCGCCACGCTGGGGAGCTCCGTGCAGCGCTTGGAGAAGCGCCGTATGAAGTCCCGCAGCGACTCGCCGGGCTTCTGCGTGCAGGAGCGCAGGTCCCAGGGAATTCCCCGGGGTGCACGTACGTGCCCTGGAAGTTGCCCACGAACGTGCGGACCAGATCATCCCAATTGTGGATTTGGGCGGCGGGCGGTGCTCGAGCCATGTCCGGGCCGCATCGCCGAGGTGCAGGGGCAAGTTGCGGATGATGACTTCATCACTGGTCGCCCCGCCCAGCTGGCAAGCCAAGCGGTAGTCGTTGAGCCACACGCGGGGATCCGTCTCCCCGTTGTATTTGACAATGGTCGAGGGTTGGTGGAAGCGCTGGGGGAAGGCTGCCGTGCGGATCTCCCGGCTGAACACACGGGTCCCCGGGGGTTCCGGCGTCGGGGAGCGGTCCTCACCGCTGTCGTAGCGCCCGCCCCGTCAAGGGTGGTAGCCCACCGCCGCTCGCGCGTCCGCCTTACTCGTGCGGCGGGCGTTGATGACGTTGCGGGCGTCACCGTCCCGCAGCTCGCGCGTGTCAAGGAGCCGTTCCTTGGCCGGTGCGCGTCCCGAGTTGGCGGGACGCTCCGCCACCCCTCTGCGCGTGAACCGAGGGTTCGCCCCCCTTGTGCGGCCCCGTCGCCCCGCGCATCCCCTTGTTGGCGGATGCGCGAGGCCGAGCTCTCGGCCGCCGGACGGCCGCTTGCTCGATGAGAGTCCGCACCTCGCGGTGCAGATCTCGTGCCTCGGGGAGTCGAGGGTGCGGCATGGCCCGTAGCAGCATTGCGGCGGCAACGAGCTTCGACTTGCCCGCGGCAGCATGTCAGGGTTGTCGGCGTTGATGCGGTCGCGGGCCTGTCTGCCCAACTCCCGCATGCGTTCGCCGCGAGCGGAGGCTTCCCCAGCCCATCGAGGCGCGGAGCGGCCGACCGTCCGTACTCCTCCGCCGGCTTGGCCTCGAGCCCGCGGGCTTGGGCCGGCCGCGCGTCGGCGTCGGCCCGGCGGGGAGCGCTTGGCCCCGCGGCTAGGCGCGCGGCGATCCCCGGGGCGGGGCGTGATTTCCCCCGTCTCCCGGCGCCCACCGCACCAGCGGCATTGGCTGGGTCGTTGGTGATGACGGCGTAGCACTCCCGCGCGGGGTCGTAGCTCCCGGTGCTGGAGTCGTCGGAGCAGCCGAACCAGTAGTCCGTAGCGTCAAGGAAACGCCTGAACATGACTGGGTCCGGCACGCCGGAGAAGTCCCATTCTGCATAGCCGTGGCGGTTGGCGGGCGGCAACGCGTCGAGGGAGCCCAGAGACGACTCGTCAGCCACTGAGGCGCCGGGATCCCTGGCGACGAGGACGTGACGGCCAGGCGGGACCCTGCGCATCGTGGTGCTGACGTTGTTGTTGTAGGCCGACGTGGCACCACGCAACCCAATGGGGATGCGCGGTCGAGACCGCGCGCCGTCCCGCCGGGGCGGTGGCGGTCGTCGTGGCGGTGGGCGCGCCGTGTTGAGAGGCGGCGCGCTCGGCTGCCGTCGCTCCGACCGCGCCCGGCGCGAACGTAGCCCGCAGCGGCGGCGGCGTCGTGGCGCCGACGGGCTGCGCGCATCCGCGCCTGCGCGGCGTCCGCGCCGGGGTGGTGCGTGCAGCGGGGACCGGAGCGGGCCCGGCCTGGCGCCGCGCGTGGAGCTCCTCACGGTTGGTGAGGCGCATGAGGTAGCCATTCCCCGTGGCCTGAAAGTTCAGGCCCCCGAACCGGATTTCGAACCCGGCGAGGAGGGGGTCCGAGCTGCCCATGCAGTAGCGTGTACCGCGGTACTCAGTGCGGATCACCATGGAGGGAGTTGACGGATTGACCTCAGGCGCTCAGATTGCCCCACGGTGGGCGCCAGCTGTCGGTGCGGAATGTGGTCCCGACACTAACCAGTAGTAAGCGCCGCGGTCTATCCCTCAATGGTCGATGCTAAGTAACAAGCGACACAGAGTTTTTATCCTGGTTCCGGCCGAGGGGGCCGTACGTCCCGGCAGGTGGCGTGCTCAAGGCACTATATTACTTAGCACCGGGGGTGCTGTAGTGGGGTCTGCTACAAGCAAGACGGGAGAGGAAGCCTAGCTTCCAAGTCCCTGGTGTGATAGCTGAAGATGTTGTGGGAGAATTGGAGAACAAGTGCGTGGTGCAGCCTATCTCCAATTGTGTCGTGCCTGTGTTCCTTTTGTTGTTGTCCTCCCCCTGCGGCAGGGGGGTTCGTTCCCCTTTTATAGATCAAGGAGGGAGCGAATTACATGCACGTCGCGCTACCTAGCTACGTGAAGGGGCGTGGCGTGCTATGCTGTAGAGTGGGCGGCCGTCCGGACGATCCTTGCAGCGATCGGCCATCATGGCCTATCTTGTACCCGAACAAAGTGGCGGTTCGAGGGTAGGAGGGCAGCGGATGGCGGTGATGTCTTCTGATGGGCTCGAGGGAGGCGGCTGACGTTGGCCCGTACGGAGTACAGGGGTAGGTAAAACGGTGTCCCGTTCCTATACGCTTCACCATACCGGAGTTGTTGCTACAGCGCCGGGCGTGCGCCTGCACGCACGGGGACGGCTGCCATGCCGTAACAGTGGCAGGGATGGCGTTCCTCCCGCCTAGCGCCTTCACCGAACCCTGTAGGGTCACAAGAAAGCAAATCGAGGGTGAAGCCGGCCCCCCTTCGAGGGCTCGGCACGTTAGCCGTCTTCGGAGAGGCGCACGGCGTCACGGGACTGACACCGGCCGCGCTGCACAGTCCCTCCCCACAGTGATGGGGATGGGCTCCCTCCTAGGGAGTTGGTGCGGCGGCACCGGGGCGCGAGCCCCGGGCGCATGATGGCACTGTCCCGCCGGTGTCAGGGCGTTAAATGCCCGTGTACGGGGGCAGGCGCACGCGAGCGGGGCGCCCTCGAGCGAAGCGGACCCCGGTCGAGGGCGGGGTGAACCCTCGAGCGAGGCGGAGCCTCGCTCGAGGGGGGAGCGGGCCCTCGAGCGGGGCGGCGCCCACTCGAGGGGAGCGCACCCCCTCGAACGAGACGGAGCCCGTCCGAGGGAGGCGCGCGCCCTCGAACGAGGCGAAGCCTGCTCGAGGGGATCTTCGAGAGGGTCGCCTTGGTGGGCCGTCGAGGTCCTTGCGGCGTGGGTCGTATCCTGCATGGTTAGGCACCTGCATGGTTAGGCAAAGTGTGTTTGGTCTTGTTGCAGGTTTTAAGTGGGGATTTCCCGGTTGTTAAAGGGGACCCCTAGGGTTTTCCCCGACAACTCCACTCTTGATGTTGAATCAAAGCTTAACCCAAATCGGTAATGAATGGATGAAGAAATCAAGCAAGGGTTTAGCAACGAGGTACTAAGCTAAGGTTGACCGAGTAGTGACTTGGACCATGTGCTTGGTTAGGGTGAAGTGGCTATAGCTTGGTGTTGACGGTGTATTTTGGTGCACCTAGCATGTTCATTACACTTTGGTTTGGATTTGATTATGGAACTAACCCGCCACTAGGCACACTAATCATATAACAAGTTCATCTTTGTGCATGCATTTGGAAGTGTTATGTTTATGTAGGAAAACATGGACATAAAGGACGGATTCGCGGTAAGTTCAAAGGAGCATTCATGGAGTCTTGTTCGTGTTCATGAGCTCGCCGAAATTACTTCCAATGGTGGTGAGGACCGAAGTGCTACGAGGAACACCCCGGGATTGAAGCGTAAAAGATCAAACTTCATGCAAAGAGAGCCTCCATCTTGATCGCGAGGATAACGGCGTCAAAATCATCCAAGTGGAGGGGGCAAAGTAGATAAGTGCACGAGGACCCACGGAGCAAAAAGGGCGACCGAACCGGCCGAACCGGGCTCCGGGCCGGCCGGCCGGCCCCGGGCGGGCCCCGGCCCACTTCGGGCACCGGTTCGGTCCCGTCTTCCTTGCCCTCGAAGGATCTTCGACCCTAAAAACCCCGACGCGCCGCCAACACAGGGGGGGAGTTATTTGCACCAGAAGGCCATCCACAAGCTAGAGAGAGAGGAGGAGGATCTCCGGCGGGAGATCAACCACCTCGAAGGAAGCACCCTCTCGTGGAGAAGGAGGAAGACACCGGCGGAAGGGAAACCATGATCAACGGTGCCATGATCAGCACCTTGATGGGGTAATCTTCTCATTCGTCCATGGGTTGTAATCGATCGTGAGATGTAATCGCACTTTGTCGGTTTATCTATCTATCATCTTGTGTTGAATATACTTTAATGCTTAAGGTTTGCAACCATGCCGTAAAGGGAGTAAGGCCTCAATGCTTCCTTGGATCCATTCAATACGCCGTGGCCATCAAAGGTCTAGTCATGAATACCTTCGCGTAGTGACGACGAGAGGAGGGAAAGGGCGAAACCGTGGTCACAACCCCGATAGATTAGATTGGTTTTTCATGTCTTTAAGCGATTGCATGCTCTAGTATCGTAGACCCGTGGGCGAGTGTCTTCTATCTTGATCGTTTATCATTCTCTCTAGTGTAGTTTAGTGTTTTCTAGTATAATAGTAGTTAGGGTTTTAGTAGCTAGTGTGTCGTTGTTGATCGAACGCTTGTAATCCCCTTGCTCCGCGGATTGACAAGAACCTTGGGAATCCCGTGGTGAAAAAGGTGTGGGGTCCGTACGCTTGCGGATCGTAGAGGGATACGTCTTTTATCCGTCAACAAGCCCCTTTTTCCGGCGCCGTTGCTTGGGGAGCAAGTTAGTTTACATCGTTTGATTTGCATCTAACTTAGTTTTATATTTTAGTTTATCTTTTTTTCGCTATATCTAACATATATTATCGAAAAAACACTTGTTTCTTTTTTTTTGTTTTTGTTTTTATCTTATTGTCTAGATGGAGTTCGTTAATCAACCCGTGGAAGAACCGGAGAAATCATTAAGGGATTACGCTAGCCCTCGATGTGAAGACATAAAAGTACAAGAGTCGGATTCGAAGCTCGAAGCGACCAAGTATGAAATTAAATCCAAGATCATGAAGATGGTGGCGGAAAACCCATTTGAAGGGATGGTTACGGAGAACCCATATAGACACATAAGGGATTTCACGACAATATGCAACACGGTGCGTCAAGAAGGAGTTCTCGATGAATGGTTCAAATGGAATCTCTTTCCCTACTCACTTGCCGGCAAAGCAAAGACATGGTATTCGGTTGCGTCCTTTGAAGTTGAAGGCAATTGGAACAAGTTGACAAAGAAGTTTTGCGAGAAGTTCTTTCCAATTAGCAAGGTTCAACATCTAAGGAGGCAAGTGATCAATTTCATGCAAGGAGAAGAGGAAGGGATAGACCAAGCCCGGGAAAGGTTTAATGAATTAATCGAACAAGGACCAAAACTCGGCTTCACCGTGACGTACTCTTGCATACATTTTTCTTTTCCCTAACCCCTAGTTGCATGCGACATGTCGAAATGTGTGCGGTGGGGATCTCATGGAGAAAACACTCACGGAAGCCGCCCAACTTCTACAAAAAGTTAGTAAAGCGGCTGCCATGCGAAGAGATTGGGAAACAAGACTTGCGGAAGAGCCGAATTCAATTCAAGGAAGAAAAAGCTTGCTGAATTTTCTAAAGAGGCAACCCCGGAAGTCACAAAAGAGGAGCCAATCATGGAGAAGCTTGAACAAGAACACATCAAGTCAAGAACTACACCAAACGTCGACTTCGCCGCACCAAAAGAGACAAACAAGAGAAGCATGTCAAGCGCGAAGCCACTAAGGGAGTTCGAGCCAATGGATTGGGTTCCTATTGATTACGGAGAAGTATTCGACAAGAGAAGACCGTTCCCTAATCAAAAGGGAATGGCAAGAGCTTTGGAAGTGGATTTCCCACCGGAGAAGAAAGCTGAAAATTCATACGACCTCGAAACCACCGGTGAGATTTTTGAAAAGCTCTTTGGAGATGACGTGGTGGATCCGGAACATATTGCCGAGGTGAAGAGGATCATGGGGATCAAGCCCGAAGCATCACCATACGCTCGCCTTGCTGAAATTTATTCGATCGGATCCGAAGAAGAAGAGAAGATGACGCCGCACTTGAGTTGCGAAATCAACGGAGTTCAATGCAAAGCTTTATGCGACATCGGAGCCCAAGTAAGTGTTCTATCTTCTAAAATTTACGATAAAGTTCAATACCACAACCTAGACTTAGCTCCAACATCAACGAAATTAATTATGGGAGATGGTAGAACTATCAAACCTCTAGGTATTGCTTGCAACATGAAAGTAAAAATCTCTAGAAACTACATACCAACCGATTTCTTTGTTATTGATGCTTACCATAGTAATTCTGATCATATAATCTTAGGTAGGCCTTTTCTTAAGTTGGTTGATGCCGTGTTAGATGCCGGAGAAGGCAAAGTAACAATGAACCTTAATGGAACAAAGTACACATATAACTTTCTTCGTGCTTCTAAACACCTTACTCCTTTTCCTCCCGAAGATGAAGAAATAGAAGAGATAGATAGTCTTTGTTTTGTTGAAACCCTTAGAGACCCGCTGCAAAGAGCGATGGAAAATCAAATTAGTAATCAACAAGATGAAGAGCTAGAGGAAGCAACAAAAGGCTTAGAGCCGCATGACGGTAGTGTGGAGGAAGAGAAGTTCGAAGACATAGGAGAAATCAAACCCGAGGAACCACAAGTGCCCGAGGTAGACCTTAAACCTTTGCCCAAGGGATTAAAATATGAATTTTTGGGCCCAGACAAAACTTATCCAGTCATTGTGAGCGACGAGTTGAGCCCCGAAGAAAATGAAGCGTTGCTGATTTTATTAAAAAAACATAGGAAGGTGATTGGATATTCAATTAATGATCCCAAAGGTATTAGCCCAGCCTTTTGCACTCATCGTATACCAATGGAAGACCAATGTAAGCCTGTAGTGGACCATCAAAGGAGGCTAACCCATGCCATGCGAGAGGTAGTAAAGAAAGAGGTTATCAAGTTACTTGATGCCGAATCATCTACCGGTTCCACATAGCGAATGGGTGATCCCGGTACATTGTGTACCGAAGAAAGGAGGTTTGACCGTGGTGAAGAATGAGAAGAACGAATTGATACCGCAAAGAACCGTGACCGGGTGGCGGATGTGTATTGATTACCGTAAGCTTAACAAAGCGACGAAGAAAGATCACTTCCCCCTACCGTTCATAGACGAGATGCTCGAGAGGTTAGCAAACCACGCTTATTTTTGCTTTCTCGATGGATACTCGGGGTTCATGCAAATTCCCATTCACCCGGAAGATCAACATAAGACAACATTTACGTGTCCTTACGGAACGTTTGCATATAGGAGGATGCCCTTCGGCCTATGCAACGCTCCGGCCTCTTTTCAACGTTGCATGATGGCCGTGTTTTCGGAATTCATCGAAGAAATTGTTGAAGTGTTTATGGATGATTTTTCCGTTTACGGGAAGACGTTCATAGATTGCTTAGCAAACTTAGAAAAGGTCCTTACAAGGTGTGCGGAGGTAGATTTGTTTTTGAATTGGGAAAAATGCCACTTCATGGTTAAGCAAGGCATAGTGCTCGGACATGTTATATCCGAGAGAGGAATTGAAGTGGACAAGGCTAAGGTAGAGACGGTTGAGCAACTCCCACCTTCCTACGGATGTTAAGTCCTTAAGGAGCTTTCTAGGCCATGCCGGATTCTATAGAAGATTTATAAAGGACTTCTCGAAGATCACTAAGCCTTTAACGCACCTTCTTCAAAAGGATGTGGCTTTCGACTTTGATGAGAAGTGCCTAGCGGCATTCGGACCTTGAAAAATGCGTTGGTGAGTGCTCCCATCATCCAACCTCCGGATTGGAGCCAACCTTTCGAGATCATGTGTGACGCAAGTGACTACGCCGTAGGCGCGGTCTTGGGACAAAGAAAGGAAGGCCGAGTTCACGCCGTTTACTACGCTAGCAAAACTCTTAGTGGGGCACAATTAAATTACGCTACTACGGAAAAAGAATTGCTAGCGGTGGTATTCGCTTTCGAAAAATTCAGATCTTACATCGTGAACTCGAAAGTCATTGTTTACACCGATCACGCAGCCATAAAGTATCTCTTGGCCAAGAAGGAAGCTAAACCACGTTTGATTCGTTGGATCCTTCTTCTCCAAGAGTTCGATGTTGAAATTCGTGATAAAAAAGGGGGTGGAAAATGTTGTGGCTGATCATTTGTCTAGGATGAATCGTGGGCAAGATGATAAAGAGCCCATAGAAGATAAGATGAGAGATGATCACCTCTATAGAGTGCTTGATAAAGATACTTGGATGATTGACATCATTCGAGCAATTCGAAAGATGCCCCTCGATCATCTAGACAAAAACACTCAAAGGAAGATAATCTCGGAAAGTAAGAAATATTTTTGGGATGCACCATACCTCTTCAAGCTTGGCAATGATGGAGTAATGAGAAGATGTGTGCCAAGAGAAGAGAGGCTCGAGATTCTAAGGAAGTGCCACTCGGCGGGGTACGGTGGGCACTATAGCCATTTTCGAACCGAAGCCAAAGTATGGTCGAGCGGATTCTATTGGCCGGAGATGCATGAAGATACTGCGTCATGCCCCGAATGCCAAAGAACCGGAAACATCTCTCAAAGAAATTCTATGCCTTTGAAATACAACTTGCAAATCGACATATTCGATGTATGGGGCATAGACTTCATGGGGCCTTTTAAAAACTCATTTGGATTCGAGTATATACTTGTTATGGTTGACTATGTATCCAAGTGGGTAGAGGCCATACCATGTCGTAAAGCTTCCACGGAGGAGTCCATCACTATGATCAAGAACGTGATTTTTCACCGTTTCGGTACACCGAGAATCTTGATAAGTGATGGAGGAACTCATTTCACCGGGAAGAACTTCAAAAAGTGCTTGTCCAAGTTGGGAATTGAGCATAGGGTCTCCACGGCCTATCACCCACAAACCAACGGACAAGCGGAGACGTCAAATAGGCAACTAAAAAGCATACTTAACAAAACCATAGAGAAGGGAGGCAAGGATTGGTCAAAGAAATTAGACGGAGCTTTATGGGCTTATCGAACGGCGTTTAAAACACCGATAGGTATGACCCCTTATCAATTCGTCTATGGAAAAGCTTGCCACCTTCCGGTTGAGTTAGAACATAAAGCCTATTGGGCGATTAAAGAGATGAACCTTGATCTCGATGCCGCGGTGGTGAAACGGAGAATTCAAATAAGCGAGCTAGAGGAGTTGAGGTTGAAAGCATATGAAAACGCAAGCATATACAAGGAGAGAATCAAAAGGTGGTATGATAAAAGATTGAAGAAAAAAGAATTTAAAGAAGGAGATAAGGTCCTCCTCTACAATTCGAGGTTTAAAACCTTCGGAAAGGGGAAATTGCAAAGCAAGTGGGACGGACCTTACGTTGTGCATTCGGTGTTCTCCAACGGAGCGGTAACCATTATGGATATAAACGGCGATCAATTTGTGGTGAATGGACAGCGGCTTAAGGTTTACTACGAACCCGATGTCGTGCCCATTCATCATGTTGACGTCTTTACCATGGAGGAAGAGCCCGAACGTCCCGCCTAGGATGAAAAACAAGGCACCAACTTCGTAAATAATTTTTCTTTTAGCTTTCTCCGAGTTTTTCGCGAAGATTAACCGGGCCAACTTTTTCCCATGGGCCGAGGAAGAAAAAAATAGGGCGGTGTGCAAAAACCGGACCGGCCGGCCCCCGAGGGGTGGGCCGGCCGGCCCGGTCGGATCGGCCCGGGGGTGGCCCGACGCCCGATGTCCCCGAATTTCGCCCGAATTGCTCCTTTTTGACTTCCTTGTTTGGTCGGAAAATTTTAAGGGAAGTGTAAAAAAGGAAAATAAGGTTCCCGTGGCTTTTCTCTCGGGACTATATATTTGGCCGAATTGGGAGCTCGAGAATCAAACCTTTCAAGCAATGTGTTGCACCCTTGTAGCAGCCATTGAGCCTCCAAAACGCTTAGAGTTGAAGGTAGAAGCCAAGAAGCCATCGATGGAGGAGGCGATGCGATGCGAGGTCAAGCTACCCGTCAAGAGGACCGCACGTATCCGTTGCGGAGGACGTGTCCCGACCGGAGCTCTTGCATCTCGCAACCCCGTCAAAGGAGAGAAGGTCCCTACACCCGTTCGAAGGTCGGCACGCCTCCAAGGCATCAAGCGCAAGGATTACAAGGAGGTGTCGCCGGAGCCTAAGGATTATGGGGATAGCGACTACTCCGACGATCGTAGCCCGAGCTCGTGGGCGGCTGCCGGGAGAGACGATGACGATTGGGGCGAGCGCCCCCTATGAAAGGACTCCCGAGGGCCCCAACGGCGACGGCAACGGCGGTGGCGAAGGCGACAACAATGGAGGTGGCGACGACGGTGGTGACAACGGTGGAGATTATGGCGACGACGACCCCTTCGGATTGCATCCGGTGTGCTGTCGAGTTTGCCGTCAGTCCATCGCGGATCTCTACACGTCGGCCGACGAATGTTTCCAAGCCATGGAAGCGATGAAGCAGCGTATGGAGGACTTGGAGTGAGTAGTTGAAGATGATTACAAGTTCCTTAACCGTAACGTGCGCAAACTTTTCGGCATGGTTGGAAACATGAGAGGCAAGTGGTGCAAAGCTTGCTCGAAGTACCACTAGATCTAGTTTTCCCCTTTGGTTTTTGTAAGATACGACGAGGACGTCGTATGTTTTAAGTGTGGGGGAGAGCTAGCTCGCTAGCCTTAGCTTTTGAACTTCAAGTTTAGGTTCGGTTTAATCTTCGTGTGAAGAGTCTTAGTGTTTTAATGAGTCTTTAGTTTTTGAGTCTGTTTTAAAATTTTTGCAAGTGTCTTAAATTAGTGTTGAGTCAAGAAAACCAAATAAAAAGAGTCTTTATATATATCTTTGTGTTTTATGTATTGTTTATCTTTATTTACTTGTTTGTTTAATCTTCGATTCTTGATATATGAACACAAGTATGTGGTTTGAAAAACGTTTACCATGGTGCTTAGTGGAATCGCTACTACTTAAAGTACCCATACCGCACTTCGATCTTGAGCTTCACATGCTAGTTGTGCTATGTTCGATGCTAAAAATTGGAGGATTTCAGTTCTGAAAATTATATTAAAACCCTTGTAATAAAGGTTAGCAAAACCTCTTTTTCCAAGTTGAGAGTAAGAAAAAAATTCCTATCCAAAGCCAAGTTTATTTTTTCGCTCCACCATAAGTGTGATTAGCACGATGAGTTAGGCTAGGACTCTTCTCTCTTGGTGAGTTTTAATTTCGAGCAATGATCATGTCCTTGTGCTTATCTTTTGTTGCTAGCTTCGTCATATATTCAGTCCATGACTTTCACAACGAAAGTCATGAATATCGCTGGATTCCATACCCAACCCTATACATCTCTTTTGTACATCGTATTCCTTGAACACAACCTATTTTCGAAGTTTCGTCTCGTCTCTAGCATGATTTATTTAAAAATTTCAGATTGTATGCATGCGAGGAAAGAGAGAATTGAAAGCTTTGAAAAGTTGTCAAGAGAGAGAAAAATAAAGAGAAAAAGTATGTGTATGGAAAAGAAAGAAAGAAAGAAAAATCATATGTGAATGAAAGAAAAAAGAAAAAGAGAGAAAGATGAGTTAGCAATGAAGATATGAGAGGGATGGATCAAGTGAAAGAAAAGAAAAAAAATGAAGTGTAAGGAAGGATGTCACGATTGATTGTGAGACGAAACTTTTACTCTATTTCCAACCATGTGCAATCCGACAACGAGGACATCATTGGTGCCTTGAAGTCACAATTTTCTTTTGCCCTTGCACATGTCCACCATTCTAAATCTTCTCATCCTTGATATCCCTACATATGGTTAATTCTCATGATCATTGGCTTTGAAAGGTAGACAACCATTAGAGGAAGTTCTTAGTTTGACAATACTTGTGTTGATTGCGCTAGCCCTACCTATAGCTCCACTTTTACATGATATATGAGAGATTAATGGGAGGTGAGAGTTTTATAAAATTTGGTTAGGATAGCCACTTCATATGAGTGACTTGAGAGAGCTTGGAGAAAGGTTTTTGTCTAACACTTGTTGCGGGAATTTTTGTTTTGAAAATCATAAAAACCCTCCGATGGAAGCAAAGAAGTAAGTATGGCTGAAATTGAAAGCTTCGAGTGAAGAGTTTGAGTTGTGGGGTAAATCTTGACGTGGTAAAAATTCTAAACGCCCATGTTTATGTTTGATTATCATTACTTTGTGTTTATGTATTAAAGATGAAGGGATTGACTAACTTGTGAAGAAGGATAAGTGGTACACGATTACACTCCTTGGACGAGGTTCTTTTACGAGTACTTGCTCGAGGACGAGCAAGAGCTAAGTGTGGGGGAGATGTTGACGGTGTATTTTGGTGCACCTAGCATGTTCATTACACTTTGGTTTGGATTTGATTATGGAACTAACCCGCCACTAGGCACACTAATCATATAACAAGTTCATCTTTGTGCATGCATTTGGAAGTGTTATGTTTATGTAGGAAAACATGGACATAAAGGACGGATTCGCAATAAGTTCAAAGGAGCATTCATGGAGTCTTGTTCGTGTTCATGAGCTCGCCGAAATTACTTCCAATGGTGGTGAGGACCGAAGTGCTACGAGGAACACCCCGGGATTGAAGCGTAAAAGATCAAACTTCATGCAAAGAGAGCCTCCATCTTGATCGCGAGGATAACAACGTCAAAATCATCCAAGTGGAGGGGGGCAAAGTAGATAAGTGCACGAGGACCCACGGAGCAAAAAGGGCGACCGAACCGGCCGAAATCGGGCTCCGGGCCGGCCGGCCCGTGCGGGCCGGCCCAGCCCACTTCGGGCACCGGTTCGGTCCCGTCTTCCTTGCCCTCGAAGGATCTTCGACCCTAAAAACCCCGACGCGCCGCCAACACATGGGGGGGAGTTATTCGCACCAGAAGGCCATCCACAAGCTAGAGAGAGAGGAGGAGGATCTCCGGCGGGAGATCAACCACCTCGAAGGAAGCACCCTCTCGTGGAGAAGGAGGAAGACACCGGCGGAAGGGAAACCATGATCAACGGTGCCATGATCAGCACCTTGATGGGGTAATCTTCTCATTCGTCCATGGGTTGTAATCGATCGTGAGATGTAATCGCACTTTGTCGGTTTATCTATCTATCATCTTGTGTTGAATATACTTTAATGCTTAAGGTTTGCAACCATGCTGTAAAGGGAGTAAGGCCTCAATGCTTCCTTGGGTCCATTCAATACGCCGTGGCCATCAAAGGTCTAGTCATGAATACCTTCGCGTAGTGACAGTACGAGAGGAGGGAAAGGGCGAAACCGTGGTCACAACCCCGATAGATTAGATTGGTTTTTCATGTCTTTAAGCGATTGCATGCTCTAGTATCGTAGACCCGTGGGCGAGTGTCTTCTATCTTGATCGTTTATCATTCTCTCTAGTGTAGTTTAGTGTTTTCTAGTATAATAGTAGTTAGGGTTTTAGTAGCTAGTGTGTCGTTGTTGATCGAACGCTTGTAATCCCCTTGCTCCGCGGATTGACAAGAACCTTGGGAATCCCGTGGTGAAAAAGGTGTGGGGTCCGTACGCTTGCGGATCGTAGAGGGATACGTCTTTTATCCGTCAACACTTGGAAACCGAGTGAAGCAATGAAGAAGCATCACATATTTGTTTAGTCATGTGAAGGGTGACTTAATCAAGAATTGGGTTTCATTCTTACATAAAGATCAAAGTCACTAGCTCAAGGTAGAAGTGCTCAATTCAATGAGACATTGAGGGATTGATCTCTCATGAGGATATGTTGATCAAGTATGGCTATTCTTGAAGAAGAAGCTCAAGAGTTCTAATATTGCATTTTTATTTGATCTTGAGTATAGGTACGCCGTACTATCAAGAGGGATGCATAACAAGGAGTTTTGATAATGTCTCAGTGCTCAAGTAACCCTTATGAGTTGAGAGAGACACAAAAACCACACGTACACATCTTCGGGTTTGACCCTGTGTCAAACCCGATGGCACCAGTTTTGGGAAACTGGTGGCACCGATTTTGTGTGAGCCGGCCCAATGGCTAGTTTTTGAAATCTCAGTGGCACCGAGTTTGGGAACTCGGTGGCACCGGATTTCACTGAAGCTTGTAACGGCTAGTTTTGGGAAGTCTGGAGTATCCGAGGTTTTTCCCAGAGATTTCAGGTTTTAACTCCAACGGTTAGTTGGGGAGTCGGGTATTTATACCCTTCAACCCCTACTGTTGCAAGCTATTGTTCCTAAGGTTGTTGGTGTGCTTCCTTGCTATTCCTTGCTAAGCCAAAGCCATTCTAGCTCTCCCCAACCCCTCTTTGTGATGTTGTTCGATCTTTGATAGATCTAGTGAGTTGGGTGGTAGAGAGAAACCTTTGTGAGCAATTCAAGAACACTTGTATCCCTTGAGCACTGTTGGACGTCGTCAAACTCGTGTGAAGCATTTGTTATTCTTGGAGGATTGCCTCCTAGACGGCTAGGCGTCGCCCACAAGCTCCCAAGGTGTGGTGAGTTGTGGAACAGTTTGTGAAGGTCGTGCTTCGCCTCTAAAAGGGAAGAAGCTATCTAGTGGATCGGGAAAAGGGTTGAATGCAACTCGGCTTCGGTAGGAGAAGCACCCAACGGAGACTAGGATTCACACGGTGGTGAATCCGAACTTCGGTAAAACAAATCCTTGTGTCTCTCGTTGGTTTACCTCGTATTTACCTTGATATATCTATCCTTGCTTACTTTTGTCATATTGGTGGAGCTACTTGGTTGTTAGTGTTTGTGAAGTGCAGGCACTCTATATTCATCAAGGAACTGATCCTTAAGCCATACACCAAGTTTGAGTTCAAGCCAAACAAGCAACAAGAAGGAGAAGAAGAGGGGAGTCACTACCAGGCAAACCAGGTGGCACCGGTTTTGGGCAGTATACATATTCCACTGCGCAGGCGCCAGTCCAGAGATTCCGGAGATTTCTCTAGAGATTCCAGACTTTCCAAAAACTCCGGAGAAAAGTCCGGAGTATCCGGGTTTCACTGATAAAATTGTTTTAAGTGGTGATTTTCAGGACTCACCTATTCACCCCCCTCTAGGCGACATCAAGATCCTTTCAGAGCACGCAACTCATTTCATGGAAGTGCAAAAATTCTAATAGAAAACTATCGACATTTATATAAAAAATTTTATTTCAATATATATATATTTGACATAACTAATCAACGTATTAGTGATGTGATCTGAATCAATCTAATCCAGATAGCGACTTGGGCCAACAAAGGTCGAGGACAAAGTGTCACCCATTGCCAAAAAGATTCCAGAGAGTGACTTGAGCCAACAAAGATCAAGCACAATGTGTCACGTATTGACAAAAAGGTGAAGGTTGTTAGGATTGAACCGATCGGTTCACATCAAGATGGACAAGGGCCTATTAGAGACTTATGTGCACCGCGACAAATAATAAAGTTTGTTAGGATTGAATGGATCAGATCACATCACGTCATACATTGGCCGACCACGCTGCCGCACCCCAGTGGGGGAGCTCACCTTCCCGCATGCTCGATCCTCAATGGGGGAGCTCGCCACCAGCCGGCAGGGAAGATGAGGCCAACATGGAGAAGGAGACTGGCAGGAGGAGGGGTCGACGCCAATGCAGGAGGTGGTGGTGGCACTGGTGGCTTGTGGATATGGGAGAATTAAGATTTATAGGCAACACGGAGTGTAAAAAAGGAAGGAGTATTGATTGGTGTTATTTTAAGCATTGAACTCAAAAGAAAATATTCAAGGACTCAAAACATCATTTGCATATAAATGCCATCCATCTAATTGCATTTGAATGGACCTCATCATGACAGTGGTTCTTTCCTTACTTGATCTTTCCTTGTTTTACCTTTTCTTGCTAACTATTTATGAATGACGTGATTTCCATTGACAAAATGATGCATCAATTCCTTCATTAGTACATCTAATCGATCATGCAATGATTCTTGTTTTTCCATCAGTCACACCAATCAATTTTCCTTTATTTTGTACATCAATATCTCTTTCCTTTTATGTTCCTGAGTATTTCCTTTTTAGTCATGCCATTAATCACACGAATCAATTTATCTTGCCTTGAAAAAAGAACAAAGAAAGGAAACAACATCCGTGATTACCTCCTACGTTTGAAAAAGAATGAAAAAAGGAAACAACAGTCGTGATTGACGGGGGCAGATCTTCGTTACTTCATCTTTTCTTGTTTTCCATTTCCTTGCTAACTGTTTATGAATGGCGCGGCTACCATTGGCAAAATAACGCAACAATTCTTTCCTTAGTTCTGATTTGTTTCTTGTTTTCCTTTCCTTGATGAGTCATCAGTCACACCAATCAATCAGCCTGTTCGTTTGGCTGGTGGCTGATGGCTGGTGCTGGTTTGTTCTGAGAGAAAAGTACTGCTGGCTGGTTGCTGGTGGCTGGTTTGTTGTGAGAGAAAAGTACTGCTGGCTGGTGGCTGATAAGCCAAGCGAACAGGCTGAATATTCCTTTACTTTGTACATCAATATCTCTTTCCTTTTGAGTTCCTTCGTATTTCGTTTTGAGTCATGTCATCAATCACGCCAATCAATTTCTCTTTCCTTGAAAAAAATGAATAAAGGAAACAACAAGTGTGTGATGACAGCCCGCCACAACGCGTGATAAGTAAGGAATTAATGGGTGCTGGTGAATACATGGCAAAGTAAATGAAGCCTTTAATTAAAAGGAAGGGAAAATTTATGCATGCTAATGGCTCGTGTGATTACATGCAGACAATTCAAACGCGATTACGTCATTGACATGTGGGACGCGGCCCGACAAGTAGGGTGGGTCCGGTGGGTAGAAGTTTGGGTGAAATAAGTTTGGGGGTGGGGCACCCGGGAGCCAATTTGCACTGCGGAACGACGACCAAATCAATTTCCCCCCTCTTGGTTCGTCGTCCTGGACCTGAAAAGTGAGGCCTCTGTGAGGAGGGAAGTGGGCCTAATCTTGGTGAGAATTGAACTCAATTCTTTTGTTTCTTTATAGTAGAGACTAACACACATTGTCACGAAAAGTATAGTCTCCCAGAAAAGGTAAAACCTACTAGCATTGAGTGGATTATCGTGTATCACATATAATTAGGTCTTGTCCATATTAATGAATAGGTATATGGCAAAGATAAAAGTTGTTAGGATTGAACTGGAATCACGTAGCATATGGATCAAGTTTCAATAAAAAACATACATCACCTGTGCTTCTAGGGTTACTACACTAGCGTTCGCTTGCCCCTCGACGCCGCTTCCGATTCTCTTGTTCTCCTCAGATGGGGACTAGATCACATTATTGTATACTAGCAACTATGCCTGTGCGTTGCAACAGGTGAAAACATTACTCATCTCACTTTTGTTCGCCCTGATCACTTCGCTCTTGTAGCTCCTCAACTTGGTCGTCTTTCCCATAATCTCATCACAACCATATCATCCTAACCACACGTGCCATCATCTGCTCAACCTCGCCTTCCTGACCAGCACTGGCCAACCGGTTAAGTCTGTGACGTCTTACTGTATTGATGCTTATGTTGTAGGAAATGTCCATACAGAAAGCACTCTAGATGGTGGTGAAGAGAACACATCAAATGGTATATGATTCTGTTTCTAAACAATATCTACTCATTAATGAGATTCAATGGTTTTCTTAATATTTTCCGAAAGAAATTTAAGTAGCGTAGGAAGCTACAATAAAATAAAGAAAGACTTCTCAGTTTTTGAATTATTTCAAATAATTTTTTATTATTAAATTCCAATGTGGTTGAGCTCCTAGCAACGCACATGAGGTTGATCTCTAGAGGTGTCGTGGTGGGTGGCTTCAGTTGTGTGCAAAGCTCAACGTATTTGAGAGAATTGGATTCCCTTCATATTCTTTCTAGGACACTGCTAGACCGAGAGGACACTCCCGTTAGTCCTCCATTGAGAGCCCCCACCGACCCCTGCCTCCACCTTCTACTCGCACAAGGGCCCACCTGCCTTCCACGCCGAGGAAAGAAACGCATCTCACCCCGACGCCTGGAGTTCTCTGACGTCTGAGACCCCAAGTTCCCCGCCGCCACCACCCTCCACCTCGTCGGCGTCACCTCCAACGCCGGCGAGGACCGCCCACCCCTCACATCCCCTCTTCTCCTACAGAATCTGAACAAATATCACCACCACCGCCATCATCTTCTTCTCCGGCGAGCTGCGGCCCCGCCCCGCCCACCTGCTTCATCTCCGGCCGCCACCGCGCTAACACCCGGCTTCGCCGGGGATGTCATCGTCTTCTTCTTCATCTCCGGTGAGCTGTCCTCCTGCCCCACCCACCTGCCCCGTCTTTGGCGGCTTTTGCCGCCAGATCCGCCACCACCGACTACTGCCACGCTAACCCGGCTTCGTTGGGGATGTCACCATGACGCCCCCACTACAAACCTGGCCCAACCGTCCTCCTCCACCACCTCACCGGGCGGCGCCGCCACCGCCAGCCGTTCCGCCCACACTCCACCACCTCCATCGGTCCGACAGCCGCCCCCGAAAATCCCTCTAGGTCCGGTGGCCAACCCCCAAACCCCAAACCCCAACCCACAAACCCAAACCCTAACCCTAAGGTTGCCGCCCTCCGCCGCCGCCCACACCCGACATCGACCAACCGTGGTCGTCCACCCCGCCCACAACCCACCGGAGTTGGAGAAGAAACATGGAAGATACTTCCTCATGTGCATTTTGTTTGTATTGAGAGAAGTAACTTTATGTTGAAAAATGTAATCTAGGAGGGCTCTCCATTTAAGACTAAATGGAGAGACCTCTCCGTTTAGCGTTTTGCATTCTTTCTAATATATTCTATTTATTATTAATCTTTCGGTCCAACCATCATCATTTTTTTATTCTTTTGTTTTGAACCTCATCAGCTCCTGTGTATTATTTTTGCTCGGCAGCCCACCACAGAAGCACGTTCTTCCGTATAGCCCACATGCCTTGAGTCGTGGGGCCCAACCCTGTCCTATTCTTCTTTTTAAGGGTGTTAAAGTTGGATCATGACCCAGTTAACGGTGTTGTGGGGGGAACGATCAGAAAAAAGATGCTGCCGCTTGCCATAGGCGCCGCCAGGTCCGCCGTTACTCCTCACCGGACAACACCAAAGGGGAGGGGAGGATGTAGGCAACCCATTTTTAGGTTGATTGAAAGGAGATTGGGTCTGGAGTGGTGTGGCTATAGCGTCTAGGGTTTAAAGCTTTCTAGATGTTGGTTATCACTTACTCGATCCCGCGCCTAGTGTCTCTGTCCATCGGGTGCTCACATTTGGTGCTATGCTCCATGGTGTGGTGCTAGTGCTCCTCTTCCTTCTATGTATTGGAAAGGATGTTCTGGTTCGGATTTTGTAATCCGCTTCCTTCTTCTCGTGCGTTCAGTTCTCGATTTCATATATGATTCCGATCATGACTCAAATAACGGGGATGACGGACGAAAAATCGAGACAGAAACAATCCTTGCTTTAATTTAGGTAGAGATTGACATGAGATTGTGATCTATTGTGCCATCACAAACTAACATGCACTGTCAGAAAGGGTAATAGTTGTTAGTATTGAATAGATACTATCACAAACTAACACGCATTGTCAAAAGAAAGTAAAAGATGTTAGCATTGAATAGATATATTGCTCTATTAATGAGATCTTGTCACGAAATGGTGGAGGAGGCGGGCCGCACGGGATGGGCCGCACGGGATGGAGGCCAGGAAGGGGAAAGGGGAGTGGAGAGAGAGAGTAGGGGGTACATTGGTCATTTCAACTCCTCCTTATTTCTGAATTTGAATGCCCCCAAATGCTATAAAACGGGACGGAGGGAAACTGCCTAGCCCGCGCTCCCGGGGCTTCTGAAGTCGCGTCCGCCGCCCCTCACCGCCGCCCCCGACTCCTCCGTCCGGCGAAGCACCGGGCGGCCAGGCGCGGGGCACTCCCCTCTGCAACCGCCGAGAAGCCGGCGGGATGGATGATGCGGCGCTTATCGCTGGAGCAGGGGTCCCCGCCGCCGCTGCGCCCCCTGCGGCGGCGGCCGGAGCTGCAGTGATGGGCGTCTTCAAGTACAATTTCGGTGAGTGCGCCTCGTTCCATGCATGTCCTCTCTGCTCCGCTTTTCTCGTTCGGTCGCCGGGTGGTTAAGGAATGCTGGATGCTGGGATTTGGGTATCTAATGCTCGGTGTTAATTTGTGTCAGCGGCGCAGTTCCTCTCGAGGGTTATCCCATTCGTGTTCAACATCTGGTTCGTGCGCCATCTGGGCGCAGACGACAGCGCGGTGTCGGTATGGATCTCTCCTCTGCTCTGTTCGTCCTTTTATACCCACTGTAATGGGTGTTACAATTTCGTTGCCACGTTTGGGCACCCTTGTGATGTGAAGTTATTTTTACAGTTTGACAGTGGAATTTCGTCTTCAGATTTAAACCCAGGGTGTTAGTTCTCATGTGGACCTTAGAATTTTGTGCACGAGCTGTCTGAATTCATGCCCCCTTTGTGGCTGGATAGGGGTAGATTTGTCGGCTTTTGTTGATGATCTAGTTCAGGAATGGATATATTGTAGTTCTGTCCTCATGGTGACTGTGTGGGGCAGTGGGGGCTGTTAAAATTTAAAATGGTTTTACATTATCATGATTTGATTAGGTGGTTTAAGGTAAGCTATGCTGTTTTCATGGAGTTACCACTTACCAAGAATAACAATGATTGAAACCATCTAGAATGTCATGGCAATATACTCAACCAATAGCTCTTCTATATTCACTGCTGCTTCTATTTATTAATATTATCTAACAGAAATATTCCCTTATTTACTTGTTTTGGCAGGCATTTGCATTGCAGCTTCCTCTATTTATGAATTGCATCTTATTTTTAAGCCGGGAGGGATTTCGGCGTGCATGCTTGCGTAATGATTCCCAGAGGTATTAAGATGAATTTATATATGGAGTTTATGAATCAATTTAGAGGCTCATCTACTTATATTCAACTGTGTGGTATACCTATTTATTGTGATTAAGCAACAGTAGGTAATTATACTTCAAGATGTTTCAGTTGTCACAACCACTTAATACTAACGCAATATATAGTATGGACAAATTATTATGGACATCAGATTGGTACTCCTATTTGCTGTGATGCCTTTTTATACTTTTTCTCATGTAAAACATTTGCACTCTATTTGGAATCTAGATGGGGAGAGTATGAAAAAATCTCAAATGAATAATTCTCTTATTTGTTAGTGTTATTTTGGAGAAAAGTGAATCCCTTGTTTGTTAGTGTTATTTAGGAATAAATAAAAATGGAGACTAGATAAAGCAATCATAGAAATTGAGCCCTCTGTCATTTTAGAAGTTTCGTTCAGAGAATGGGAAATGGAGAAAATGGATTGTGTTAAAAGGGATACTAATGTCGTGCTTTTCATAAGATTCAATAAAAAAACCCCTAGTTATATTTTAATCTTTAATTACTACTTCGAAAATCTTCGCTGTATATTCCTTGTGCATAATAATATCTATGAACCTAGAAAAGCCAAAATGACCTACAATTTGGAACGGAGGGAGTAGTATCTAAAATGATATGTTTATCTTTATGTTTCAGTGATGTGTTGAGTGATGAAGCTATACTAAAGGTAGCTTGGATGGTAGTTCCATTTGCCATTGTAATTACTTCTATTGGTAGCCTATTTGTGCTCAGTGTGAAGAAATTGAACCTATCTGAACCCTATGCGAAAGCTATATTGATCATTGGTAAGTCATCTTCCATGCACTAAATTTATCTTATAAGCTGTTGTGTGCACCTTTTCTATATTCATGCTAAGCATAATAGTTGACCTATGATGTTCCTTTTAGAATAAAATTCATGCCAATGAACCTGTTGCTTAGTTGTATCAGGTATCAACTAGGACAAATTAATAGGCTAAACACATAATCAGCATCTAGAATCTGATTGTTTGATGGTTCTATTAGTTCTGCACACTTGCTAGCAGAAGGTATATATTTTTTTCAAGGAAATAATGGCTTTGATGTGCCTTCTTCCGGAGGTTGCAGCATGTCATGAGAAGAGAGTGTAATATGGTAGCTGATGAACTTGCTAGTTTCACTAAGCATATGTGCACCGCGTAGTCTGGAGGGACCAGACACCCATTTGTGTTAGGGGGCTACTTGGCTGTGGTTATCACTCTACCAGTCTACCCCAAGCTCTCTTTCAAAACCAAAAGAAAAAATATTTTCAGCGTAACATCTCCTACTAGAACTTCAAGGGCCGGACCGCCGGATATCTGTCCTTGAGGCTCAAAATGGCAATGGGGGCCCATGACCCGCGACCTGACGGGTATTTACTCCATTAGGGTGCCAATATGGAGTAAAACTAGTACCCATGGGTACATAAATGGAGCAAACCTTTCACCCATTGGGTACGCGGGTATGGGGACGTTCTATTAGTCCTCATACCCATTTACCCATTGGTGAAAAATACCTGGCCCAAAACTTGCTAATTGTAATGTCTTAAGTGCTAGCGACTACTGCTAGATGCTAGCAAAGTACTACTATCTACTACGTAATGTGTATGGATCATGAACTGTTATGATGTGGTGATTAGTGGTTGCAGTAGAAATTATTATGTTACTATGCTTGTGAATTTCTGATGTTTGGCGGGTATGGGTGACCCGCCGGGTCTAATTTACCCGTCCGGGTATGGGTCTGGGAAATCCCCCCCACCCGTGATCGTATATGGGGATACCCGTGATGTCATATTGTTACCACGGGGATGGGTCTGGGGAGTCCATACCCGATGGGGATTTACCCATTGCCATCTGGACTTGAGGCTAGAGGCCTTGTGTCAAAGATGCCAGCACATGTTATGTGTTGTGGATTGGATTTTTGGCAGAATAGATCGGCTACTCACCCTCCCGCAGGAGGCTCTGGATTATTACCATCAAGATGCATCAAGGTAGTACTGGCATTTAATCACTTATTTAGTGTCAAGTGAGATTAATAGAAATCATTGAGCCGGCAGTTTACCGTTGCCACAGCCTTCTATCCTGCTTGTTGGACAGATCAAAAGAGGGAACCTGATACCACTCCTACTTGTTAGCCATCTACTACTTCTGTAGTGTCAAGATTTGATATGTGAAAAAGATTAAACATGCATGCAGCTCAAAAATGTTTGAGGACAGATAGTTGCATGGAAACCTCTTACCCTTTCACTTTACATGCCGTTAGACCTTGTCTTCTGATACTTTCATATGTTAAGAGCTAGCATATTTTTTTAATGACAGGATTTGCTTGTATTCTGGAGTTACTGGCAGAACCATTGTATATTGTTTCCCAGAAAAAGAAGTACTATAACATAAGAGTGTATGCTGAACCGGCAGCTACACTCTTCCGTTGTTTAACAACTTTCATCCTTGTAAAAGGACATGTTAAAGTGGTAATAGTCAAGAGTAATTTACTTTATTGAATATCTGTTGTATTTAGTTGCCTAACTTAATCTTGTTTTTGGGTTACAAATTATTGTTGTTTTGAACTACCTTAAGCTCATCTTCGAAAAATAATGATTCTTTTCTTATTGTTTCCATTGATTAATATACTACTAAAATAATAATTTATTTTCTTGCAGCACAAGCTGGTTCTTGTTTCTTTGTCCCAGGTTGTCTATGGGGCCTTCATCTTCTTTGGATATTGTTCATATTTTATTATGTTTACTGATATGAAAATTTGTGATCTCCTTCCATTAAGGTTAGTCTCAGTCTGTATTTGCCTTTTTTTTGTATCTTTAGGTTTCATTTCTCACGAGTCCAGTTCTAATTGCTTGTTGATACCAAATTATTGTCAGGTTATCGAACCTGATGGACTACGATAAACAGTTATTGCACATGTGCATATTGTTTACAGGCCAGGCTTTCAGGAAACTGATCCTCCAAGAAGGCGCGAAATTTGTCCTTGTGTCATTTGATACTCCATACAACCAGGCTGCATATGCTATTGTGGGTAAATTAGGCACGTATGCCCACAATATTCCTTTTCATTTACTTTTGTTTGCTAGTATTACAGTGGATTGAACATATCTATTCATTTTTATTTTCTTTCTACAGGGAGTCTGGTTGTTCGGATACTTTTCCTGCCATTTGAGGAGAGTTCATATACTACATTTGCCCGATTGGCAGGTTCTTTCTTGTACTACTGAATTTTCATGAAGGCTATGTTACATTTTACCTCTAGCATTTGGCCTTGCACTCACATTATTGGAATGGGCTATGATCTAGAGAATGGGCTATGATCTAGAGAGGCCCTATATAAAGTTTTTCCTACTAAGCATCTGGATGATATAAACAAAATATACTGGGAGTCTACTGTTTTCATATCTTTTGCTTTATATTTACCTGTACGACGTTTATCCACAGGAGAAACTCCCCTAAATATATCCAATCTTGAAGGTTCTTTGCTTGGGGCTCTAAAGCTTATTATGCTAATAGGTATATATTTTGACACTGCTATGTATTTTGACACTGGTAATATATCCGATCACTTGCATTATTCTAAAAAATGTTATTTGAGTTATTGACTTCATTTTCCTTATTTCCTTTGAGAACTCCACAATCAGTGAATTTATTTTAACTGTGCAGGTTTGGTGATCATTTCCTTTGGTCCAAGTTATTCATATACCCTTCTAAAACTACTCTATGGGGACAGACACAGTGATAGAGAAGCCCCGGTTCTTCTTCGTTGCTATTGTTTTTATATCATCAGCTTAGGAATGAATGGTTTGTATTTATTACATCCGCTTTTATAATTATTTTATGTTTATATTATACATTTCATAAAGTTAATTAATGATTGTATACTTCTTTTTTTCACTGTCCTACAGTTGATACTTGATAGTTGCTTTTACTTATGCTGAAAGTTGTCTTAGTTTTAATGCATATAGCATTTGTAAACAGTTTGATGACCTATGTGGTCCTGCTCAATATGATAGCTATTACTGGATTACATAAATGCGATTGCAAATGTGTAAATTAGTTTATTATATGCATTTGTATAGTCAAGAACTGGGTGATCTTAACATAAATTATCATGGAATGCTAGTTTGTGGTTCCAGAGCAGATGAAATATGCTGATTATGTTCATATGTGCTTTCAGGCACATCTGAAGCTTTTCTTCATGCTGTTGCAAATGAAAACCAGCTTAAGCAGTCAAATGATATGCTGCTTCTTTTCTCGGTGATTTATATAATTCTAAATGTTGTTCTGATTAAAACTGCTGGAGTTCTTGGGTTAATTGCTGCTAATTCCATCAGTATTCTTTGACTAATGACGACAGTATAGCATTCTTATTTTTCTTAATTGCATTTTCCCTGATCAACGTCATTTGTGCCTTGACTTTCTGTAAAGATATGTTGCTACGAATCACATACTCTGCAATATTCATCAAAAACTATTTCAAGGTATAGTATTGTTCATATTCCACATTGTGATCTCTCTAGGTTTTCTTCTTTAACAGAA
Organism: Cenchrus americanus; assembly: GCA_947561735.1. Classification (NCBI taxonomy): domain Eukaryota; kingdom Viridiplantae; phylum Streptophyta; class Magnoliopsida; order Poales; family Poaceae; genus Cenchrus; species Cenchrus americanus. Next base: position 19,831,423 of record OX387241.1, on the reverse strand, counting down.
GTTAATATCCGGTGACGATTTTTTTACAGGGCTCATTCTCCTTCCAGCACTGTGTGCCAGCAGGATGGGGCATCTTACTCATTTCTGCTCTAACCACAGTTTTCTCTGAGAGGGTGTTCTTGAACAGGAAACGGTTTAAGCAGACCGTTCCCATTCACATAGCAGTTGGCATCATGTGCCTGAGCATCTCGTCATTTGAGATGTAAGAACTAGATCAGCACAGAAATATATCGCTTACTCTATTTTTCCTGTGATAAATCATTCTAATAACGTGCCCTGTTTGAGCAGATACCGTGGCGAGAAGCAGTTCTTGAGGCAGATCTTTGGAACACTGAAGCATCATGACAGAAGTCAATAATTTTATTTTTGAAAATAAAGTCAATAATTTTATACAGCTCTTCCCATAAGACGCACGCATCTGTGCTGGTGCCTTCTGGAACGTTGGTAGCCTTCTCTGTACTATGTGTTTCATCGTTCAGACCCTTGGTGTGCTTTTGCTTAACTCCTGTAACAATTCCCCCTCTGTATCGAAATATTTGTCACCATTGACTTTTTTCTACAATTTTGACTATCGTCTTATTCAAGAAATTGTGCAAGTACAATTTATTTTATTTGCTATATGCTTTATTGTTGTATGTATTTTAAGCTTGGCTTATCGTTTTACATGTTTGCGATAATTTTTTTTGAATAAGACGAATTGTCAAAGTTGAAAGAAAAAGTCAACATCAACAAATATTTTGATATGGAGAGAATAGTTGTTACAAATACTTCTAGTAAGAACTTTGTAATTTCGTTACACCTCAGTAATGAAATTCGGGCAGGGCCCTTGATGGAAAAAAAAACGACACACGCATCACAGTTGCAGTAGTCTGTCTTGACATAAAGAGAATTGTAGTGTAGTGGTTGTGGAAGTGGTGACTATTCAACAGTTTGGTTTATCTCTACCTATTATATATATATAATATTAAAGTAAGGATGGTTTCCGTCCAATTTTTCATCCGTGGTCCCACCTGTTAGAGGGTCTGTCTCTCCTTCCGTCTTCTCCCGTCTCGTCTTGAGATAACGATTCTACTTTTAATAATATTAATATTAATATATATAATACTAAAGCAAGAAGGATTATTTCTGTCCAATTATTTGGTCCGTCCTGACATGTAGGACCCACCTGTGAAAGGGTCTGTCTCTCCTGCTGTCTTGTCTTGAGATAACGAATCGAAATCAAATAAAAAATGAGAAACAAACATAAATAAAAATGAACAAGAGCATCATTGTCCCAATTAGAATAGAAAACGAACATAGCGTCGATTGGAAAGGGATCGAAGTCAAACATGATGTCAGAAAAAGCTCTGCACACCGATGCACCGATTAGCACCGATTACAAAATCCCAACATCCTTTGCAATAGAGAGAAACAAGAGGAGCACTAGCAAGCACCACACCATACACGACAGTACCTATAAACCCTAAAAACGAGTACTCCATCCTAAAAAGAATGACGTTTTATGATTCAAAATTTGTCCCAAAAAGAATGACATTTTACTTAGTTTGACATGTGTGCATGTGCATGTAGGCATGCAACAATCAATTAGCACCTAATATGGCAAATAAATATGGACAATTGAGGTCATTTCACCTCCTTAATAATCTGTCCTAAAATTTCTAGAATGACATTCTTTTCGGGACAGAGGGAGTAACCAAGATCCAAAAACCTTTAAACCCTAGACTCTATAGCCGCACCACTCCAAACCATATCTCCTTTCCATCAACCTAAAAATGGGTTGCCCACATCCTTTGCTCTCTTTTGGTGCTAACGGCATAGCAAATGGCGGTTGGGTACTGGATTCCGACGAAACTCCGGTGAGGAGTCACGACGGACTAGGCGACGCCTATGGTGGCGCGGCGGCGGCCGTTCCTTCTGTCCTGCCGTTAGCCTCGTCACCCTCTTCCCTTCGTTCGTAATGCTTACAAGTGGGTCCAGCCACAAACGCCGTTAACTCAGCTCTGCTCCACCGCAAGTCCGCAACAGATTTACGCTACACGAAAAAAAGAGCTGGGCCTAGGCCCGGGCAAAACACCCGATACCCATTACCCGTACCCGAATTACCCGAATCCGAACCTGAATAACTCGAACACGAGGTACCCGATCCCAAGTTCGGATAGTGATTGTGATTACCCGAAATTAGTTTGGTAATTCGGGTAATACACTCTGGTACCCAAACTACCCGAACTACCCAAAATTTACCTTTGTCTTTGTATTTATTCACGTGTTGTTAGTTGAACACTTGAAATTGTGTATTAGAATATAATTCTCTTAATTTGGACAAGTGACTATAATATATTATTCTTCTCAACTTGTAGTTGAAATTCAACACAAACTACTAGTCTATGCAAAATTATGTGTGTTTGAGTGTATACTTTGATTATAGATTTCGGGTAAATTGGGTAACCCGAACCCAATTTTTTGCGGGTACCCGAACTTGCGGGTAGTGTTTTTCTGGAGCTGATATCGAGTAATGATTCTCATTACCCGAATTTCTCAAAACCTGAATTACCCGACGAAACTAATCGGGTACACCCACCCCTAGCTGGACCCCATGGTGTGGGACATGTGATGTGGGCTGGATCGAAGGACTGACGTGCTTGTCTGGTGGGCTGCATCTACTCACGCGGTTTTTCTTTTTTTTCTATCGAAGCTCAACACCCGCTAGGACATAACATTTGAACTCAAATATAACAAAATCATTTGAAATTCAAAAATCATGAAGTCTTTCTTTATTATTAATTAATGTAACTTCCTATGGTACTCTACATTTCTCTTGGAAAAGATAAAAGAAAACCAATAAATCCCATTAAAGCATAGACATTGTTTACAAATGGAATCCTACCATTTGATGTGGTCCCTTCACCACCATTTGGAGTGCTTTCTGTATGGGCTTTGCCTACAATGTAAGCATCACTACATGAGACATTAAAGACTTAACTGATTGAGTGTTGTTGATGTGTGGGCTCTTGTAAGTGCAATCAAGCCCTAAGTGGGTTTTGGTGAGTCGAGTGACAACTTGATTAAATAACTAACACTCTAGTGAAGCATGTGAGCAGGTTGTTTATTATTGATAAATGATATTTGTGTGTAAGATCATGCATTTGGCTCATATTGCAAATAAGACAAGTGTGGATCATGACATTATACATGTAGAGTATGCAAGCATACTAAAGATGAATGTCATGATTTGGTTAATGTGTTCCTCCCATTAGAGTCTACATAAGACCGACAACAAGTGATTCAAAGAAAAAGAAAAGCTAAGATAGAAGCATGATTGTATTATTTTACTTGGTTGACTTCCATATGTTAAGTAAAGCTTGGTTTGAACAAAGGAGAAGCTTGTGATATAAAATGGGAGAACTAAGTCAAAGATGAGTATAGCATCAAGAGGATTTCATTAATGATACAAGATGGAACTTGATGAATTATACATTGAGTTTTGAGAGTAAGATATCAAGTGGATTTCACTCTTACATCAAAACGAGGATATTGACTTGTACAAGAATGTTATTTGCATGACTTCAAGAAGAGCTTTGAGAAAGGTCATGTGGTTACCTCAAAAGTAATGGACCTACACATGGAAGTTTGCAAAGCAAGAATATCTCTTATCAATCAAAGGACAATTGCTTTGAGTGGAATTTCAAATGGAACTCTCTCTATGATGCAAGGCTTGACTCAAATGTGGCAAGGATAAGTGTTGAAGAAATCAAGATGGCTAAAACGAGGAACCAAGCAAAAGCTATGGATAGCGACCATGAGCAAGTTGCTAAAGTGAAGTTGATGGCGTCAAAGGATTTAGAAGTATCATGTCTAAGCCTACCGAGGAAAACAATGGATTGCATCTAGTGTTATAATTGATAAATTGGAAGTGACAAATTGGAATGGCTTTAGAATTCAAAGTGAATGGTACTCTACTCTATGGAAGAATTCTAAGTCATTAGCTCAAGGTGAATATGCTCAAGCACATACTTACACTTATATATCCATTGCATGTGCTCAGTTGGTATACGCTATTGGAAGCCCTCAATTGTTGAAGATCAAATACCGAAATGCCTTTGGTTGATTCAAGCTCAAGTAAATTAATTAGTGTTTATCTTTATCTTGAGTTTAAGTATACTGTACTATCAAGAGGGTTGCATCATTGGTTGGACAACAAACATCAAAAAGTGCTCAAGTGAACCCATGAGAGACTAACCCGTGAGATCTAAACCTTGGTGGGGTTCTCTAGCCCAAACCGGTCTGACTGGTTTGGCAAACCGATCTGACCGGTTTTGGCACTGACACAGTCCAACGGCTAGTTGGTTTGAAAACCGGTCTAACCGGTTTGGCAAACCGGTCTGACCGGTTTTGTCTGACACACTAACGGTTAGTTTTGTGAGAGTTGGGTATTTATACCCATGAGCTCCTCTTTGATGGGCTGCTGGTTCTCCACGCTTCTAACACCTTCCAGAACCCCAGTTGGGCTCTCCCAATCTCTCTAAGTGAGATTCAAGCCTTTAGTGCCCTATCCTTGAGTTGGGTTGAGAGAGTGACTTGTGTGAGAGATTTGTGAAGCCTAGTCAGCAACCCCACACTTGAGCACCTGCTAATCATGTTGAATATCTTGTGAAGCATCTTTTACTCTTGGAGCCCTTGGCTCCTAGACGGCTAAAAGTCGCTTGGAAGCTCCCAATCATTGTTTGGCAGCTCCAAGAAGTTTGTATTTGCAAAATCAAGATAGTGGATCACTCATGTTGGGGGTTAGAAAATCGGAAGGGACCCCCAAACACAAGTGAAGAAATATTCCCGAATGAATACGTGAAAGTGAGCAGAAACACAGAGACAAGGAATCTCTAAAAGTCTGTACTCGCCTCAAAAGTTGTGAATCCCTTTACACGTGCCCTCGAACCCCCTTTTATAGGGAGGCGAAGGGACTTTTACATTCCGAGATTACCCTCGAATTTATAGAATATTCCAAGTGTGAACATGTACATGAATGTCTTTTACATCTCGTGATTTGCGGAGCTGATTTCACATATTTACAAGTCGGCCACTAGTTCACACTTCAAACCCAGACTTTTGATGCCTCGCCTTTGACTGAGTCTTCCCTTGACCTTCGAATCTCCATTCGTGAAAATCATCAATCACCAAGATCCCCAAATCGAGTTTGCGAAGTCACAACCAAAGTGAAGTTCTTTGATCCCGCATATATTTCAGAAGTTTCCGTCACCATAGTTTCCAGAATCTGCAATATTCTCCAAAGTTACCACTGTCCTGAAACAAGAAACAAACCTGCGATCCAGTGGTTACTCGGCAATTGTTTTGCCCATAAGCGTAGGTTTAGCGAATTCCTTTAAAATCATGAAAGTTAAACCTCCACTTGGCTTTTTCCTACACATTTATATGAATTCACCAGAGCTTTGACATCTCCGAAGTTTCGAGGGTGAAAGGTTTTTACCCAATTCCCCAACATTAGCCCCTCGAGGAAGCGGGTTGACTCCGACGATCTATTTCCACGAAAAATTATCATAATTTCAGTAAAAAATGTCACCCTCGGAACGTCGGAGTGTACACGCGTACCCCCTAGGCTGCGCAACGGTCATCTCAAGACGTCTTCTGGAAACTACCCCCTCTCCCTATAAATAGAGACCCAACGCGGTAACTTTATTTCACCGTTTCGTCATATTCTCTTAACTTTTCGTAGCATTTGCCACGCGGATCCTTTCGTTTCAAGATCCCTGAAGTTTGGCAACTTCTTCGGTCTTCTAAGGTATTTTATTTTCCTTTCTTATACTTTTGAGTAGTATTTATCTTTTTCGTAGATTTTTCATTTTCTGTAAATTAATATGTCTTCATAATAATTTTTCTTCCGAAAAGGTGGCTTGTACTAAAAGCACTGCTAGACGATGACCACCGAAGAATTGGCTGCCGCTGGTGTCCTACCATCAGAAGAAAATGTTCCCCCAAGTACAAGTAACCCAACTGCTGAAGTCGTTCGAGAATCTAGCAGTCGTGAGGATGGAGAGATAATCTGGGACCAATTCTGATGGCGGTGAAGATATTTCTAATGTTGAAGTTAATTTGAATGAGTTGATCTCCTCGAAAGCTTCATACCCCCCGGCCTTTGTCTTCGGGAAATCTAAAGTTACCACCGAACTTAACAAAGAATATGAAGAGGCTGGTTTCTTTCCTTCTGGTGATGGTCGTCCACCTTTTGATGAGGAGACCGCTTCTCCCGAAGCGGATGAGATTATTGTCTTCAAGGATTTCTTCATTTATGGTCTCAGATTTCCATATGATACTCTTCTTCCTGCTATTCTTGAGAAGTTCTCCGTGAAGATACATCAATTGACACCTAATTCTTTTCTGGAACTCTCAAAGTTTTTCTGGATCATGAAGACTTTTAAATGCATAGCTAGTGCTGATGTTTTCGCACGTTTGTTTGAGCTTGTTATTGAGAAAGATATTCTCAAACTCAATGATGGAAACTTCTATGAAGCTCACTATGGGTGCTGCACCTTCAATACCCGAAGGAAGAATTCTTTCCAGAATCTTACCCGCATTCAACTTGCTCTCTGTGGTAAAAGCAACATGCCCGAAGATTGTCGGTCGTACTGGTTTTACTTGAAAGTTGATATGTCCAAGGTTCCTGGCTATACTGGTCCGGCTTATCCATTTTATTCGCCCATGACCCCGATCACCGCAGTTAGTACTGCTACTTTTAACAGCTGTGCTCTGGACTTCAAGAGTTGCGAAAATGATTTCTATCTTGCCAGAACCATTCTCGGTGGTCGCAACACCATTGAATAATTTGTTGCTGCTCGAATTTGGCCCTTGTTGCATGGCTGGAAACCTTCAGACATTGTTCTTCTTGATGTGGACTGGGCTTCTCAGCAAGTGCCATTTCCACAATTTAATTTGCGACTCCAAGATGGCCAAAGCTTGAGTGAATTTATCCTCAAAGTTGAAGAGAAGGTTACAGATATGGTTGGCGAATTCACCTTGAATGAATATAAGGCCTATAAGCACATTGTGAAACACAAGAAGAGAGTGAACCGTGTGTTCTCAGAACTTGGTGCCGAAACCGCCCTTCGATCTCGCCCACCGGGTGTAGACAAGAAGGTTCCAGCTGTTCCTGTGGCCGGTTGTTCGGCTGCTCCTCCTAAGGCTCGAAGGAAAAGGGCTTCGAAAAAAAGATAAGGCTAAAGGTAGCGTTGGTGACACTTCTTATCCTGCCATTTGCCCGTCAAAATATAAATCCCTAGAATCCCGCAAAAGGAACAGAAAAGCTTCCGAAGGTACTTCTGATGTTGAGATACAGGCGGCTTCTGGTCTTACAAAGTTGGGACAGAAGAGATCCAAGAAGGCTGTAAAGAAAGTTGTTGTCGCTACTGTTCAACGTGTTCCTTCGACGCTTTCTGATGAGGAGATGATGGACGAGCCTCACCGAACATGTTTCTTTTCTTGCTTGTGCTGTGAATTGAAATTCAGTGTTCGTCGTGGTTGTACTCCGAGTTCTGAGAATGATTTTGTTGATATTGAAACTTTTTCAGACATTGTTCTTGAGGCTCGGGCTACCCCAGATGATTCTTCTTCCCTTGCTTCCGCTGATGCTGGAATTTCAAAAACTCTTGTTGCTGATGATGAAGCCTCTCCAAAGTCTAATGAAGATTTGGAGCACACGGTGAATCGGAGCGGTGATTTTCTTCAGGATCCTGCTTTGATTGGGACTCGCAAAGATATTCCCGACGAACAAGACCCCACTCCCTTCGTCGCTGCTTATAACGAAAGCTTTGGTACGTCTTTTAGAGGTGATCTGCTAAGTGTTGGTGGTTAGGTGGCTGATGCGGACGGTGGTAGACCTAAGTTTTCTGTGTTGTGGAAGTTCCCTAAACTTGTGGGTGAAACAGGGGGAGATGCTATGAAGAAAACACTCCATTTGGCTGCTGTTGACGGATAAAACTCGTATCCACCTACAATCCGCAAGCGTACGGACCTACACCTTTTTCACCACAGGGATTCCCTAGGTACTTATCGATCCACGAAACAAGGGGATTACACGCGTTTGATCTACCACTACTTACTAACTTATCCCAGCCCTAACCTGCGGTTAATCTAGAGATCAACTACGCTACACTAGAGAGAATGATTAAACCAACAAGATATGTAAAAGATACTTGACCAAGGGTCTATGATACTTGAACATGCAACCGCTTAAGATATGAAAACTGATCTAATCTATCGGGGGTTGTGACCATGGTTTCGCCCTTTCCCTCCACCCGTACTGTCACTACGTAGAGGTATTCGTGACTAAACCTATGATGGACACGGTGTATTGAATGGATCCAAGGGAGCATTGAGATCTTACTCCCTTCACGGCATGGTAACTAACCTTAAACATTAAAGCTTCTTCAATACTAGATGATAGATATCCAAACAAAGTAGCGATTACATCTCAAGTTTGATTACAACCCATGGACAAATGAGAAGATTACCCCATCAAGGTGCTAGGCATAGCACCGTTGATCATGGTGACGCTTCTGATGGTGTCTTCCTTCTCCTCCATTTGTGGGTGCTTCCTTCGAGTAGAGCGATCCTTCTCGCGAACGATCTCCCTCCTCTTCTCTCTAGCTTGTGGATGGCCTCTCAGGCAAATGACTCTTTGTCTTGCAAATGGCGGCGCCTCCAGCAACTTAGGGTTGAAGGATCTTCGGGTGCAAGAAAAGGGGGGCTGAACCAACCCTCGGAGTGGGCCAGGTCGGCCGGCTTAGGCCGACCGACCCAGGCCCATCCCGACCTGGCTCGGTCGCCCCTTCACTCTCATGGGTCCTCATGTATTTATGCACTTTGTCCCCTCCACTTGCACCATTTTGACGATGTCATCCTCGCGTCCAAGATGGAGGTTCTCCTTGCATGAAGTCCGGTCTTTTACGCTTCAATCCTCAAGGATGTTCCTTTGTAACACTTTAGTCCTTGCCACCTTTGGGAGTGATTTCATCAAGCTCTTAAACACGAACGAGACTCCTTAATTGCTCCTTTGAACTTGTTGTGACTTCGTCCTTTATGTCCATGTTTAACTAAAAAAGCATAACACTTCCAAATGCACACCCGAAGATGAACTTGTTATATGATTAGTGTGCCCAGTGGTGGGTTAGTTCCATAATCAAATCCAAACCAAAGTGTAATGAACATGTTTGGTGTACCAAAATACACCGTCAACAACTGCCAAAACAACTATTACTGATGAGAAGCAATCTTATTCCTCTCTTCAGAAATCTTTGACGATTTCTGACTCTGCCATCCAAGGACCTTCGAAGACGTTTAATGCAAAAGGTTTGTTGGTTGTTTTCATCTTTATTTCCTACCAATCTTCTTTCTTTCCTCATCGATCTTGTTTTTGGTTCCCTCTGGTTTTCGTAGGTTTTGAAGAAAATGTGCGAAAACACTCGTCCTCAGACCTTTCTAGATTCAACCATATTTATAATTTGAAGACACAATTGTCGGCAAGGTTTTGTCAGAAAGTCTCAATGAAAAGGAAACTTGTTGCTAAGCTCAGCGATGAATCTCAGAACTTGAAACATGACTTAAACAAGGCACAGGCTTCAAACCTCGAACTGGAGAAGTGAATTATGAGCTAGTAGATTCTTTGAAGAAATGTCAGGAAGAGAAGAAACTTGCTGAAGATGCTCTTCGCAACTCAAAGAAGGATCACGAAAAACTTAACAAGACTCGTGATGATGACCTCAAATTGATTGAGAATCTTGGCAGGGATGTTGATAAAAGCGCGAAGACTATTAATGAGCTCCGTAGCGCTAACACCGAACTTTCGACGAAGAATACTGAGCTCGCAAAAACTCTCAGCACAAAAGAGCAGACCTCGAGAAGGCTTTGTCTGAGCGGAGCGAGACTTTGAGTAAAGATGTTGACGAAGTCAAGCGAAACATGAAACTTTTGTTTGACGAATACAGGGAGGCTCTGAAGAAATTTGGCACCTGTCTGAACCCATTTCCTGAGAAGGATGATATTTCAGACATGATGGACTGGATGTTGAAAGAGTTCTAGGCTCTTCCAAGGGTTATTTCAGGGGCTAGAGATTTCACAGCTATTTTTCTGTGGAAAGCATGCTCAAGCTTCTCTCTGATTTCGATTGCACTAACCTTCCGAAGTTTCATAGAGCACTCACACGATTCCCAGATGCTACGGGTACCTCACCTATCCGAGCTGATGAAGATGTTCACGCTCTGAAAGTGAAATTTGCAAAGGAATTCTGGATTGCTAGCAGATAGGAATTTGCGAAGAAGATTGCTCGTGAAAAACTCGAGGAGATTTGTTTTCTGGGCTTTATTGAAAATCTTGTGTAAAGTCTCATTAACCTCTTTCTTCTTGATGCTAATGTTTCTCCGAATCGCTTTTTCAGCTGATTCGGAAGGAAGCCGGTGGTGAACTTGAGAAAACTCTCGAAACAACTTCCGAATTTGATGATGATGAGGGAGAAGATGTTTTTTCTGGAAGTGAAGGGAGCGGCAGCAGCAATAGCAGCGACGATGACCAAGATGATGGAGAAGGGGAGAGTTCTGACCGACGCACCAGTTCTCCGAAGGTGATGTTGTTGGATGAGGCAGATTTTATCCGAACTCTTCCTTTTGATATTTGAAAGTTGCAAACTTGTATATTCGTGGGCTACAACCCTTTCTAAACTTTTGTCTTGTAAACTTTAACCTGTGTAGGTCCTGCAAGGTGGGCCTGTGCAGGACATCATACCTTTATGTATCCATCGTCAATATCAGATAGTTAGTGGCGAAGCTTGGCGTTTGTACAAAGAATCCCATCCAGGATGCAAGTTTTTCGACTTCTAGACTTACTGCTATCAATATTTCTCGATGCGTAGCTTTCAGCTGAGTTGGTTTTTTCTTTATCGCGACGGTTATGACCTTGCGACTGAAGCTTCGAGTTCACGCTCCATCGTGAAAACGGAGCCCCCTAGACCCATTAGCGGTGATTGCAGTTTTGCTTATGCTAGTGATGTTGCAGAAAATAGTGGTCGTAACCCAGGGCGTATTATTGAACTACCTTTTTGAACTTTCAGCTCTTCGAAGCTGTGTAACTGTACTTCTATGAAATTTTGTATGAAACTAAGGCAATAAATTTCATCTTTTAAGAAAAAATGTCACCCTTCCCACCTTGTCGTTTTTGTGCAAAATTTCATGCGTGTCTCCTTTTGTTTACTTTTGGTTTTCTCTTACTACGTAAAACTTGTACTCCATCAGAGTATAAGTCCACATAATTTGCTTCGCGAATTTTGTGGACTTACGCCTGAATGGCGAACTTGCCCAAGTTGATATCGCAACTTTCAGTTGCTTCAACCAGCCTGTGCACTTGTCATTCTTACGAAGATAGCTGAGCTCCTTAGCTCTTATAATTATATTTTCGGCTAAAAATTATCCTGAGTGGACATTGTCTCAAAATTTTACTGGAGGATATTCATTGCTAAGATTGTTTGATTTCTCATTCTCACGACTCAGAAGATTTTTTATCAAAATTGCTTTGTGGTCTTCTTCGCAAAAGTCTCATGACAAAGAATTTGAACTTTCTTGGCCACAACTTTCTGTATTAGGCTCTTAGTAGGATGTCCCTTCACACTGGGATCTAGGCCACAACTTGTTGTTGTCTCAGGCCTTTCGGTAGGATGTCCCTTTACGGTGGGATCTAGGCCAGAACTTCTTGTTGTCTCAGGCCTTTCGGTAGGATGTCCCTTTACGGTGGGATGTAGGCTTTCACGGAGCCCTCGGCTATCAAGGAGCCTCTTCTCAAAACTTCTCTTTCACTTTTCGAATTTCAGCTAACAGGAAGCCCTTTCACGAACTTTTCTTTCACACGATAGAATTTCAGCTATCACGGAGCCTATCACGAACTTTTCTTCCACACTTCAGAATTTCGGCTATCACGGAGCCTTTCATGGACTTTATCTTTCACACGATGGAATTTCGGCTATCACAGAGCCTTTCATGGACTTTCTCTTTCACACAATGGAATTTCGGCTATCACGGAGCCTTTCACGAACTTTTCTTTCACATTTTGGAATTTCGGCTATCATGGAGCCTTTCATGGACTTTCTCTTTCACACGATGGAATTTCACAAGACACAAAACTTGGGGAAAGCTCTTTTCATATATATCACAAAGAGTATTTACATAGGATCCGCTTCGTTAAAAACCTTACCCCTTGATTTAGGGCCCCATTTGCAAGGAAAAGAGTACGGTCCTTTTTATTCTAAGGTAAATGCGAGAAGTAAATATTTTTATTCTCGAAACCACTTATAGCTCCGTGGTTCAAGTTTTTACAATTTATGGAATTTAAATTTATGAAAGGAAATATTGAATGCTAAATCTAACTACTTCCATGATTCTCAAGGGTAGTACCTCTTTAGGTTGTCTGCATTCCACGAATGCGACAGTCCTTTGCCGGTTTGATCTGTTAAGCAAAATTCTCCTGGCATACTGGTTTCTTTTACTATGTAGGGTCCTTCCCAAGATTCCTGAAGTTTCCCGGGATTCTCCCAATTTTTCTTTCTTTTCAGCACTAAATCACCATTCTTGATGTCTTTCCTGACTATTTTCTTGTCTTTCCATGACTTAGTTTCCCTTTGATATTTTTCAATGTTCTCTGAAGCTTCGAGGATTGTGAGCTCAATCATGTCATTCTCTACCTTTATGTAAACTTATTCGACTTCTTTTGCCTTTTGGACTCTCAAACTTTCATTCTTAATTTATTCTGGTGTCATTGCTTCAGTCCCAAATAGCAAGCGAAAAGGCGTAAAGCCAGTTGCCCTCGACAGTATTGTGTTGTGAGACCAGATTACCTTCGGGAATTCATCTATCCACTTGCCTTTCTTCTGATCATATAAACACTTCTTGTTTCCCGAAAAGATCATCTCGTTCGCCCTTTCAACAACCCCATTGGACTGCAGATGATAGACTAAGGAGTAGCAGTCAAACTATTTTCCATTATCAACAGTTAACTCTCTTGGTACTCCGAATCTACAAATTATGTTTTGCCAGAAGAATTTCTGAACTGTTGGCGTTGTGATATTCACTAATGCCTTTGCCTCCACCAACTTGGTGAAGTAATCAACTGCAACTACTGCGAACTTGCAATTTCCTTGAGTTGTTGGCAATGAGCTGACCAAATCCATTCCCCACCTTTGCAAAGGCCATGATGGTGGAATTAGATGAACTGGCATGGATGGTAAGTTCGGCTGTTTCGCTGTTTTTTGTAGGCTTCACATTCCCGAACCAGCTTCTTTGTGTCGAAGTTTATGGAAGGCCAAAAGAATCCCTACTTTATTGTCTTTCCTGCTAGTGCTCTTGTGCCTATGTGCGCATCACAAAATCCGCTGTGGATTTATTTGAGAAGTTCTACACCTTTTTCGGATATTATACACCTTAGCCATGGTTCGGTTACATCAGACTTGTATATCTCTCCGTCCACTATGGCATAGCCCCTTGCCCTTTGCCTTAGCCTTTTTCCTCCAATTCATCTTGTGGTTCATAGTGACCCCTCAAGTAGGCCATGATTTCGGCCCTCCATTCATGAATTTCTATGTTGTTCATAGTTTTTGGCTTCGGGTCATTGATGGATGGTTCTCTGATGATTTTGAAGAACACATCCGGAGGTATCGCTTGCTTTTGTGCTGCTGCTTTCGCTAGCTTGTCTACCTCATTGATGTCATTTCTTGAGATGTGTTGTACTGTGTAGCACTTGAAGTGCTTCTCTATTTCTCTAACTTTCTCAAGATACTTCACTAGGATCGGATTTCTTGCTCCGCTTTCTTTCTCGATGTGTTCTTGAATGACTTTCGAGTCTGTTTTGATGATAAACGTTTGCTGACCCAAAGCTTTCATTTTTCTCAAGGATAGCAGTAGAGCTTCATATTCTGTTGTGTTATTCATGGAATAGACGTCATCCACGAAATCAAGCCGACCAGCATATCTTATCATGACTCCTGCTGGAGATGTCACAATCGCTGCTATTCCAACCCCTCTATCACACCAAGCCCATCACAGTGCACCACCATGGCGTGGTTATATTTTCGCCAAAGTCTTGGGATGGTGATGTCCAGTCTACGACAAAGTCTACCAGGACTTGCGATTTTATCGTGATTCTTCTTTCGAAGTCCACAGTGTATTCTAATAGTTATGCTGCCCATTTGACGATTCTGGTTGATGCTTCCTTGTTCGTGAATAGGTCGTTCAGTGGCTGGTTCGTGATTACCCTTATTTTGTTTCCTTCAAAATAGTGTATTAGTTTTCTTGCTGCCATGACAACTGCGTATGCTATCTTTTCTAGCTCAGAGTAGAAAAGTTTGGATCCTGAAAGAGCTTCCGAAGCGAAAAATACTGGAATTTGTTTTAATTTTCCCTCTTCCTTTTTCTCTTGCACTAATACAGTGCTCATGGCTGAATTAGAAGAAGATAAGTACAACAGTGGTGATTTTGGCTCTAGAGAACATAGCTTCGTCATGTTTGACAAGTAATCTTTGAGTTCTTGGAAGGCTTTCTTCTGAGATTCAGACCACTGAAAATTCTTGGAACTTCGGAGAACTTGGAAGAAAGGCAAACTTCTCTCTGCAGCTCTGGGTATGAATCTGTTAAGGGCAGTCACTCTCCCTATCAGTTTTTGTACGCCTTTCACCGAAATGGGCTCTTGCATCTCAACTAGAGCCTTGATTTTGTCAGGGTTTGCTTCAACACCCTTTGTCCAAACCAAGCAGCCCAAGACCTTTCCCTTGTAATGCCAAAGACGCACTTGTCGGGATTTAGCTTGAGATTTGCTGCTCTGAGATTCGTGAAAATTTCTGCCAAATCTACATATGCTAGAATATTTATCTGAAGTTGAGGATGCAACACTATTGCTACCAGGTGAAGACATCCTTATTCTTGCTCAAGAACTCGACGAGCTCTTTCTCTTCTTCGAGACTGAGATGAGCCCCTATCACCACCGCTCTATCTAGCATGTCATCTAGGTATACTTTTTTCGTTTCGCCATCAGCACTGATCTCTACTTTCTCTCTGTCTCTTTTGTCTTCAACATATGGTTCTTTGTGTTCTTCGGTGGAGTTCAAGTGATGGACATTGCTTTGGCCAGGTGTGTGTCCCTTCTCTATGTTTCTAGCTTCTTGTTGATCACCAAATACTGTGATGACCCCCTTGGGTGCTGGGATTTTCATGCACAATAATTGTTGTCTTATCACGGCATCGAACTTGTTAATGAACCCTCTGCCGAAGATTGCGAGGTAGGGATGATACATGTCGACCACGTTGAAAGTGAGAGTCTCAGTTCTAGCGTTGTCCAGATCTCCAAAAGATACTGGGAGAGGTATTTTCCCTGTTGGTTTGATTAGCTTTCCTCTGAATCCCAGCAGTGGGTATTCTGGTGGTTGTAGCATGTGTGGGCTTAAGCTCATTTTCTCGAAGGTTTTCATGAATAGGATATCTATTGCACTGGGGATAGGTGTGAGAGAGGATCGGATTGAAAGAGATTCCAAAACCCTTGTAGCTTACCTCAACAACGTGGATGTAGCCTAGCCTTAGTGGCGAGCTGAACCACGGGATAAATTCGGTGTCTTTGTGCTCTTCTTTATATCTCGCTTTCTTTACCTTGAGTAGTTTCTAGCATAATCTTTGTGCTTCCGCTTCAATCTACTTTGGTGTGCTTATATTGTGTGTAGGGACTTCATTGGCACTCTTGGAAACACCTGTGGAAGTTCTACACCAAGTTTGGTTTGCTAGAACTCGTAGAAGGCTTTTACTAGACTATTGGTTTTCTGCCTAGCAAAACCGCTCTGACCGGTTTGGTACTAACAGTGGGTTGAAGTTTTAATAAGTGCAGATTCGTCTTTCACCCCCCTCTAGACGACATCATTATCCTTTCAGCTCTGCCTGCAACATAGGCCCTGTTTCTCTGGTTTATCAGATTCGTCTTTCACCCCCCTCTAGACGATATCATGATCCTTTCAGCTCTGCCTGCAACATAGGCCCTATTTCTCTGGTTTATCAGCCACCACAGTACTTTTCTCTCGGAACAAATCAGCCACCAACCAAATGAACAGGCAGGTAAGCATCACCACGTGAGGCATCGAATACCTAACCGATTAGCAAGTGTTGATTAGGGAAGGCGAGATAGAGCAGACGATGGTAAGATTTAGGAGACACGAATGATGTCATGCGAGGTTAGGATGGTGCAGACACGATGGGGACCACAACGAGGTCAAGGACTTGTACGAGCGAACCATGGTGAGGCGAGTAATGCTTTCCACCGTTGCAACAACACATGCATAATTGCTAGTAGACAACAAAGGAGGATTAATGAGTGGGTTAGATAGGCAACATATTTTTCTCTTTTAACCAGGTAGGTCTACTCTTTTCCTATGAAGAAGAAAGTTTGTAATATAGTCAACCAGACAGCTCAAACAGATTCGAGAAACACATAAATACATGTGCGCTCGCTCTAACTTCATCTGTGATAGTGTTTTTTGTTGTGTGTGTGTGTTTTTTTGGCACGTGCAGGACTGCAGGAGCCAAAGGCCAACATGTTGTTGGCCGCTCTTTCTCGGTCCTGTGGCGCATCAATTGCTTACAGATCACAATTGGACCGTTTTATAGTTGTTTTTATTTTTCTTTTGGTTTCAGTATTTGCATAGGTTTTGTACCCATGGTTGTTAGCTGATGTTTGCTTGCTGCAAGAAAAGAAAGCAAAAGGTTCGTCAAGCGTGTTTGCTAGGTGGCCATGGATTTGGTGTTGCGCTGGTTCAAGCTGCACTGCACATGATGCTCGAGGACAAAGCTTATCTCGAGTTTTTTAGAAATGGAAAAGAAATTCAGTTCGTCTTGAGAGGACAGACATCTTGGATCTTAAAAAGTTAAAATCGGCTTGAGAACATATCTAGTGGAAACCGATCTCTAAATGAAAACTATGGAAATTCAATTTGAGTCACACGATCTTGATCCAAGGGAGAGCTCATGAGAGGTGGAAGGGGTGATTTGCAAAATTCATAGGAGGTGGGAGGTGTGATTTGCAAAGGTGATTTTGCAAATCACTCCTCCCACCTCCTCTGAGCGCCCCGTTGGATCAACATCGTGTGACTCAGATTGAAATTTTCATAGTTTGCATGGAGAGGTTGGTTTCCACCTGATAGGTTACCTTTTACCAAATGCTAAAGAATGGGCCTGATGGAAAGTAGGCTATATCTACTTTCTTCTCTCTCGGCCTGTTTGACTTTTCCCCGCCCGATGGGTCTTTGAAAACCATCCGGCCTTAATACGTCTCTGCAAAATTGCTGTTACCAGATCCAATTCGATCAATTTAATGGTAGCAAAAAGATCAGTTAATCGAGCAGAGGAGGAAGGCTACGGTCCAATGGCCCATTGAACCTTGGATCTGGCGCCCAACCCTACCAGGTTGGCGGACCCCTGTCACACTGCGTGGTAGAAAGAGAGGTGGGGGCTGCAGGCTCGCACTACGAGGTTCGCCGCCAGTCCGCTCACCCTACCGTCAACCCTAATCCGATCTAGAGAGGTCGCAAAGAGTGACGGGAAGCCTGCCGCCACTCCACACACCGACCGTTCTGCGGAATATGGTCCCGACACTGACCAGTAGATAACGCCTAGGTCTATCCCTCAATGGTCGATGCTAAGCAACAAATGACACAAGGATTTATCCCCGGTTCCCGTGCCGAGGGGGGCGTACGTCCGGCGGTGGTGTGCTCGTGGCACTATATTGCTCGGCACGGGGGTGCTTGTAGTGGGGCAAATACAAGCAAGGCGGGAGAGGAAGCGTGGCTCCCAAGTCCCCGGTGAGTAGTGAAGATGTTGTGGGAGAATAAGAGAGTGAGTGCACGGTGCGGCGTGTTCCTCGGATCCGGTCCCCCGCGGGCCGGGGGCTCGCCTTCCCTTTTATAGGCCAAGGGAGCGGCGAGTTACATGCACGCCGCGCTACCCCTGGCTGCGTGTGGGAGCACGTCGTGCTACGGTGTAGAGCGGGCGACCGTCGGTCGATCTTCGGCGCGATCCGGCCATGATGGCCTACCTTGTGCCGAACGGTGGCGGTTCGAGGGTAGGAGGCGGCGGTGGCGATGGCGTCCCACGATAGGCTTCGAGGGAGGTGCGATGACGGCTAGTACGGGGCACGGGGGAGCGGGCGAACGGCGTTCCTTCCCAATGAGCTGCGGTGGTGGAGTGGTTGCTGCGGTGCTCGGGCGTGCGCCGCGGAGTCGGGCGTGTGCCGCGCGCGCGTGGGTACGGCGGCGGCGGGTCCCCGGTGGCGGGATGGCCACCCACCCGCCTAGCGCCCCTCACCCTAGCTGCGGGGTCACGGGAAAGTGGAGTCGAGGGTGCGCCGGCCCCCTTTCGAGGGTCGAGCGCGTTAGCCGTACGGTGGCGTGCGCGCGGTGTCATGGGAGCGACGGCGGCCGTGCCGCACGGTCCACCCCACGGTGGCGGGGACGGGCTCCTCCCCGGGGAGTTGGTGCGGCGGCACCGGGCGTGAGCCCGGGCGCATGATGGCGCCGATCTGCGGCGTCGGGGCGTTAAATGCCCAAGTACGGGGCCGGCGCACGCGTGCGGGGGCGCCGTGAGCGTGGCGGGCCCCGGCGGGGGTGGAGCGAACCCTCGAGCGAGGCGAGCCGCTCGAGGGGGAGCGAGCCCTCGAGCGGGGGCGGGACCGCTCGAGGGAAGGGTCGCCCCTCGAACGGGGCGGAACCGTTCGAGGAGGGGGGTTGCCCCTCGGCGGGGCGGAGCCGTTCGAGGAGGAGCGTACCCTCGGGCGAGGCGGCTTGCTCGAGGGGTCTCATAGGCGAGCTGTCTTGGTGGGCCTCCGAAGTCTGTTTGCATGGGCCACGTCTGCATGGTTAGTTCTGCATGGTTAGGCTTAGTTCATTTTGATGCGGGAATTTAAGTGAGGGTTCCCCCATTATTTGAGGGGACCCCTAGGGCGGTCCCGAACGGTAGCCCCCGAGCATGCGGGTTTGCCATTGAGGCTCCCGCGGTGTCGGAACCCTGCGATAGGACGTTCTTCCCTCCTTGTTTGCGAACGCTTTCGGGTGGGGCCGCGCTAGCGCACCCGCGGGTCCCAGCCCCGAAGCCTGCGGGGAGTGTGGGCTCTCCTCGCGAGGGGTTAGCCGCGAGCAATTCGGTCGAAAGGCGTGGCACATATGCCAACCGGCATCGGCGGTGTTTCGGCGGCATCGGGGGTGCACGCTCCCCTGTCCTTGTCTCCGGCGGGTGCAATTCCAAGGAGGTGTAGCCGTGCGTCAAGCCCCCGAGCCTTGGCTGTTCGAGGCGATCGGGTCGAACCCGACGACTTGTTATTTATCGCGCCCTCGCGGGTCCCTCCGCGGGTCGGGAGGTGAGGTTTCCACGACTCCCATCGAGCGGGTCGCGAATCGCGGATTCCTCTTCGAGGCGCTAGCGGGTGGTTCAGGTGGACGTCCATGCCCCGTTCGATAAGGGTAGGGCGCGCGGTCGGAGACACGTCCATGGAAGCGCTTGCGTGGGTTTGCTAGGTGGGGCTCGGTCCCGTTCGCTAGGGACCGAGGGGGCGCGGAAGCTCTCCCTCGGTGGGATCCCCCCGGCTAGGCGCCCTCGGCCGGCTCTTGAACACGACATGTGGGGCACCCTCGGCCCGACGGGCTCGAGGGAACGGCTCGAATGCGCGTGCCCTCGTCGTCCCTAACTGCGCGTGATGCGGGGCGCCGTTCGAACCCGTCGAGGGTCGGGCTTCGAACCTCGATCGGTAAGGCCGTGCGGGGCCGTGCCTTGGCCCGGCCCGTCTTTTTCGCGTTTGCGGCCGTCGAGGGTACCGGGGCGTGCCGACCCTCGAGGTGCTTGGTTGGTGGCATGGCGCGGTATGAGTGCTTCGGTGTCGCTCTATTTCAAGCGTGACACAGGCGATCCTCTTACGCGCGTGCCTTCTTTAGGGGGTTGACATCGTCTCGAGTTGGGGGTCATGCCGCTCGAGGGTCCTACGTGGCATGGGTGCCGCGGTGGTCCGCTCTACATCGAGCGAGGTCCGGGCGACCTTCTCACGCCGATATCCCATCGAGGGTCGCCTTGTTTCGAGTTGGGGGTCATGCCGCTCGAGGGTCCTACGTGGCATGGGTGCCGCGAGCCGCTCGCTCTACACCGAGCGGGTTCGGGCGACCTTCTCACGTTTGTCATCCCATCGAGGGTCACCCTTGTCTCGAGCCGAGGATTCGCCTCGCTCGAGGGCTCTCCTTGCTTGGCAAGGGGCCGGGCATTTAATTGCCTTGCGGGGGCGTGGCCGCGGGTTTTGCGGCGCGGGCGCGCCTTTTTAGGCGGCTCGCGCGCGCGCGCGCGCGTAGTGGGCGTCATGGCGGCGGACGTGACGGTTTCGCCTCGGTCGTCGCCGGTCTTGCCGTAATGATGACCCGCTGCGGTGTTAGAGCCGCTGCGGTCGTGGTGGGGCCCGCCGTCGACGCGATGGAAAGATTCCTGCAGTTAATGTTGGCGAGGCGTGCGCTCGGAGAACTCGCCCGTCGCCTATAAAACTGCGGTGAGGAAGGGGCGGCGGTTTTCTACCTTGGCTCCTCACCGTTTTCAGTCCTCCGTCCCTTCGCCTTCGCCTCGCTCTCCGCCGTCGCGCGGGTTCGCTGTTTAGAGTTTCTTCCTTGTCCTCCGCCTTCGCACTCGTTCGTTCCCCCCCATGGTGCCGCCTCAGCTTCCGATTAGGGTCCTGGAGCCGTACGCATGGGAGAGGTCGACACGTGACCCGGCTCGCCACGGGCGGCCGGTCGCCGCCGGCCGGCTCTCGGCCAACGAAGAAGGGCGCCGGCGGAGTGGATCGTGCCGCCATCGTCGCACCTTGAGCCCAATCCGTGGGAGGGTTACGTGGTGAGCTTCCTCCGCTACCACGAGCGCGGCTTCAACGCGGCGGCGAGCACATTCATGCGGGCATTGTGCTACCACTATGGGGTGGAGGGCGCACAACTTTGCCCCCAATGCGATCTCGCGGCGGCCACGTTCGTGGGCGTACGCGAAGGGTACCCGGGGATCCCCGGTCAGCGGGAGCTGCGGGTACACCTCTTCCGCGCGGAGCTCATCACGCGGCCCACGTCGGAGCCGAGGATCCGCCGCGCGGTGCGCGCCGGCGGGATGTCGCTAGCTCGCGGGGGCAGCTCAAGGAGTTCTACATCCCCGCACCATGACGACGAACAACGCCGGCCGGGAGCGGGGATGGTTTTATCCGCGCAACGCCGGGCCCGGCCTTCCTCCCTACACGGCCGAGGTGTTCAAGAAGAGGCCGGTGCCGGGGCTACGGGTTGCCCACGGCCAACCATCGGGCGCGCCGGGGGGTCCGTCCTCGCCGCCTTGCGGCGGGCGGCGAGGGAAGGGCTCAACGCGATGGGCGTCCTCGCCTTCCTTCATCACCAGGCGAATCGTGCGGGTCGATGGAGAGGCCGCTCGCATCTTCGAGATGACGGAGGCGGCCAACCCCGTCGACGTGGCGAGGTCGCGGATGCTCCCCGACGCCGCCGGGAGCGGCCGTACGCGCTCACCGGGCGCGGAGCGCCGTCGACACCAGGACGCCGCCACCTGCGGGTCGGACCCCGTGGGACATCGAGATGCTCCCCATCGGCCCGTTGGTGAGTGGTTTTTTGATTCTGTTTTTAATCCTTGTCCTTGCTTCCGTTTCGCGATGCGCCATCGTTGTCCTCGCGCGCGGCGGTGCAGTTCAACGCCGCCAAGTCCGTTCCACCCACCCCCGACTCCCGTGCGCTCGGCGGGGCGGCGCGGCGGGAGCGAGCGGGGAGCGGGCGGCGCGCGGAGAGGGAGCACGCAAGGCGGCATCAAGCGCGCGCGACGCACGGTCCGCGGAGTGCGGCGGCGGGGAGGAGGGCCGGGGCTCTCCTCCACGACATCGAGGAGCCCTCGTCCTCGGACCGGGACGAGGAGGAAGAGTCCGAGGGGGAGGGCCCCTCGGACGGTGGCGGCCCGCGCCCCGTCGCCGGATCTCGCGCGGCGTCGGGGGGTGGCTTTGCACAGGGGCGGGCGCGTCGGCGTCCGCCGCCGGCCGGTCATCGTCGGGGGCGGCACGCGCCGCGGAGGTGCCGGCGCGCGCCACGGAGGGCGCGCGCGGCGGACGTGCTGCGCGCGCGTCAAGCGTGCCCGCGCGTGGCGGGAACGCGCGCGCGCGCGCGGCGTCCTCGTCGAGGGGCGCGTCGGTGGGCGCGCCGCGCGCGGGGGGCTAGCGTGCCCCCGCGCGTGGTGGCGGCGTCGGGCGCGCCCACGCGTGAGGGCGGGCGTGTCCGCGCGTGTGGCGGCGCCGTCGGGGGGTGCCGCGGCCGGCGCGGCCCCGCGCCGACCTCGTCGGAGGCCTCGAGGAAAAGGAAGCGGGCCTTTTCCTCCGCGAGGTAAGGAACTTTGTTCTTCCTTTGCTTGGCCTTAGTTTCTGGTTATTAGACGCTCTAATCCTCCGTTCGTGTTTGCGCGGGGCGGTGCCAACCGTCCCTCCTCTTGCACCGGCCAAGGTGCCGGGGACGGACGCGTCGATCCCCACCGGCGGCGTTCGTCGAGGGGGTCGCGCCCGGGGACGGGCGCGGCGGCGGGCACGAGCGCGCAAGGCCGGCCCGGGGCTTCGAGGCCCCCGGCCGGTGGATCGGCCGCGCCGCGGCGGCGGCCGGGGGGAGGTCGCCGGGGGGCGGCCGGCGCCGGTCGCCTCGGAGGCGCGGCCGCGGCGGCGGCTACGGTGGAGGTGCGCGTCCGCGGTGGCGGCCCCTGCGAAGGAGGCGGAGCGGGCGCAACCTGCGGGGGCGCCGCGGATGTGGCGGCACGGACGGAGGTGGCGGCAACGGCGCCACAACGGGCGCCCGCGGCCGCGGAGGCGCGAGGTGGGGGGCGCCGGCGGGGCGGAGCGGGGCGGCTCCCGCCCGCCGGCGGTCCCCGGGCGGAGGTGGTGGTGCTCTCGGATGACTCCCCGCCGCCCGGGTGGAACCGGTGGGCCGGGCGGCCCGTGAACTCCCCCGAGCCCCGGGGAGGGGGCCCTCGTGAGGGCGGCACGAGGGTCACGTGATAGTGGGGGGCCGAGGGCACGACGCCGAGGCCTCGTCCTCCCACGCGGCCGCCCGCCCGGGGGGGGGGGGCGTGGAGGGACCCCCCGGCGTTTGCGCGCCCGGAGGGAGCGGGGCTGCGGGGCGAGCTTCGGAGCCACGGCGCCACGCTCAACCGCGCGTTGAACGAGGCGGCGCGGGTCCACGGCGGCCCGGCTTTGGATCGTCTTCCGGGTGTGCCACGGTTGCTCTTCTTCTTTCCCTTTTTCGTTTTCGCGCGCGTATTCAAGACTTGGCGCTTACGAGGCTCGATGTGTGGATGCCGGGGAGCTCGAGCGCGCGCCCACGAGAAGTACGGCGCGTTCGACCGAGGTGAACGCCGAGGCCCGCCGGCCTCGGGAGCGATGCGGCGCTTTCGACGTGCTTGCGGAAGCTCTTGGGACGCCGGACGGTGGGCTGGTCTGCGGGCGATGGCGTGGTGCGACGTGCTCCCCGAGAGCTCGGGACGGGGGCACGGCACGTCACGCGAGCCTCGAGCGGATCCGCGCGGCCCTCGTCGATCGCGACGAGGGCGGCGTGGAACGCGCGCGAGGACACGGACAAGACGCGGACGTTGGCCGCCACACGGGAGGCGGAGGTGGCCACCGCTCGCGCGGAGGCCCGGGAGCTCCGCACGTCGCTCGAGGGAGCGCGGGCGTAGCGGGCGCCGGGGGCGAGGAGCGGGCGCGCGGGGCGGAGCGGCGCGCCAAGGAGGCGGAGATGACACGAAGGCCGCCCTCGACGTCAAGGCTCGCGGCTCTCGTCGCCGGCCGAGGGGCAGCTCCGGCGGGGAGCGCATCGCCCGCCGGGGGCGAGGGGCGGCTCCGGCGGGGAGCGAGGGCGCCCTTGGCGACGCCGGACGGCGGAGCGGGGAGCGCGTTGCTCACGAGGGCGGCGGAGAAGTCGGCCGGAGGAGCGGAACGCCGCATTCTCCGAGGTTGAGGATGAGGCGTTGGCGCTCGGCATCGGCAATGCCGCCCAAGAGATGGCCCTCGTCGAGCAAGGCGAGACCGTCCGAGCCTCGGGCGGCGCCGGAGTCCGCGCGCCACGACCTCGATGCGGGGAGGAGACAAATCGAAGGTAGGCTGCTTGTCGACCACGCTTGTTAGTTCTTGCTTTAGAGGGTTCGTTTCCCCCTTTCGATTTCTTGTCGTCTTGTCGCTTCCGAGGCTTGCGCACTTGCCCGGGACACGGCTGGCCGGGCGGGCCGAGGCCACCGCAAGCTTCTTACAACTCCTCGGAGCGGGGAGGCTGCGGGGGGGAGGGCGCGGGACGCGGCCCTCGAGACCGTCGCGTCGTCGAGGAAGGCGAGGCCCGGGCGGCGGCTCGGCGGCTAGCCGCCTACGCGCCCTCGGCGGCCACGTCACGGGGCGGGTGCGTCGGGCGTTGCACACGGGCGTGCGAGAAGGCCCTCGGAGTGGTGCGATCCCACTACGAGGTCAACCTCGAGGCGGTAGCGGAGGGCTACATCGTGCCGAGGGCGTCGAGGACGAGGTGGCCATGGAGCGTGCGGACGCGCTGCTGGCGCCGACGCCGCCGAGGCGCTTGCCGAGGCCTTCGAAGAATTCCTCTTCCCGGACGCCGCTGATGCTGCCGCTCCACCCGCCTGAAAGCACTTGGGCGCTAGGCTCGTTTTTTGTTTATGTGTATCGAACTGCGGCCTCGTGGCCTCTTGTAAATAAACAAGTCGTTTCGTGAACATGGTCGGTTTGTAAATGAAATCGCTTGCTTATTGCGCTTTTTTGCTTCTTCTTCTTCCGAGTAGATTCTAGTCGGGGGGAGTTCGCCTTTCGCGGGGGCCCGGGGTTGGAGGCGAGAGGGACGGGCCATAGCCGCGCGGCGTAGGGCGTCTCGGCTCGCGCGCTCCTTCCGGCGTGCCGCCTACGCCCTATTCGAATCGTGGCTCGTGGTTGAAGTAGGAAACAAACTTAGCGCGTGTTATTACGTTTTTGCGCGAAAAAATGGGACCATTTGGGGGGGGGGGGTGCCCCCGCGGTAGCCCCCCGAGGGTAACTTGGGTTTCGGGGGAAAGCCGAGTTGCCCTTTTATTAGAGTCGGAGTATTTACATAGGTGGCACCAACGGGGGCGTTGGCGGGTGCGTTTTTACAACGGAAAATACTTGGAAATCCTAGCTAAGGATAGAAGCGACGTAGCCGTTGGATGTTCCAAGCGTTGGTGAGTTCTTCGCCGTCCTCGTTGGCAAGCTTGTATGTGCCGGTTTGAGCACCTTCACCACGACGTAGGGTCCCTCCCATGGGGGCGATAGCTTGTGGCGCCCTCGGTTGTCTTGGCGTAGCCTTAGGACCAAATCCCCCCTCGGCCGAAATCCTGCGCGACGTATCTTGCGCGCTTGGTAGCGTCGTAGGGGCGTTGATACCTTGCGGAGTGCATCAACGCCACAAGGCGTACTTCGTCTGGGCGGTCCGGTGAGTCCTCGCGGGCTCGGCCGGTTAGCATCCTCGTTGTAGCCCCGAACCTTGGGCGACCCGTATTCCGGATCCGTGGGGAGGATGGCCTCCGCGCCATGGACTAGGAAAAACGGGGTGAACCGTGGCTACGCGGGGTAGTCCTTAGGCTCCACACGACGCTGGCGAGTTCTTGGAGCCATTTTCGCCGATTTGTTGAGTTGGTCGAAAATTTCGGGTTTGAGGCCCTGTAGGATCATGCGGTTGGCACGTTCCACTTGGCGCGTTAGTACGTGGGTGCGCCACGGTGCCCAATCCACTCGAATGTGGAACTTGTCGCGAGAACTCCAAGAACTTCCGGCCCGTGAAGCGGGACCCGTTGTCCGTGATGATGGAGTTTGGCACTCCAAAGCGGTAGACGATGTCGGTGAAGAACGTGATTTTCGCTCGGCCCTCAAATTCGTAATGGGGCGCACTTCCACCCACTTGGAGAACTTGTCGATCGCGACGAGCGAGGTGGGTGAAGCCCCGGCGCCTTCCGCGAGGGGCCCGACGATGTCTAATCCCCACACGGCGAACGGCCATGTTACGGGGGATCGTTTGCGAGCTTGAGCCGGCAAGTTGGTCTTGCGGGCGTAGAAGCGGCACCCTTCGCAAGTGCGCACGATTTCGTTGGCGTGCCGCGACCGCGGTAGGCCAATAGAAGCCTTGGCGGAACGCGTTGCCGACGAGGGTGCGCGGCGCGGCGTGGTGGCCACGGATCCCCGCGTGGATGTCCCGTAGGAGCTCGCGCCCCTCGGGAATGGGTATACACCGGCCGGAGGATGCCCCGACGCGGCGCGCTTGTACGGCTCGCCGTCGACGAGGGTGAATGACTTGGCCATCCTGGCGATGCGCACGGGCGTGGCCCGTGCGCGGGGAGCTCCCCTCGAGCAATCCGGGCGATGTACTTCTCCCGCCGGTCCGCCCGGACGGGGAGCGGCTCGATGTCCATTGCGACGGCCCTCGTGGGGAGCCGTACCCCTCGAGAAGGGGAGAGTACGTACGCCTCGTTCGAGGGGTCCTCTTCCATGGGGTCCGCACCCGCTGGATTCGAGGGAGCCCCCGAGGGTCCGCCGTCGCTCGAGGGGTAGGGCTCGAAGGTTACCGAGGGCTGCGCGATGTCGCGCGCGAAAACATTCGGGGGAACGGTGATCCGCCCGGATGCTATCTTTGCCAGCTCGTCTGCTTCCTCGTTGTACCGGCGGGGTACATGATTAAGCTCGATGCCGTAAAATTTGTCCTCGAGGGCTCGCACGGCTTTACAGTAGGCTTCCATCTTGTCGTCGTGGCAGCTCGCGTTCTTCATGACTTGGTCGATCACGAGCTGCGAGTCCCCTCGCACATCAAGGCGCTTGATGCCCAACTCAATGGCGATTTTGAGGCCACAGAGAAGGGCCTCGTATTCCGCCATATTGTTAGACGCGGGGGAAGTGGAGACGCCTTGCGTAGCGCATGTGCTCCCGAGGGGTGACACGAAGAGCGAGGCCCGCGCCCGCTCTGTCTTCATCACCGAGCCGTCGAAGAACGAGTCCGGCACTGCGCTTGAATGCGAGGGGGCGGCGGTGCGTGTCCGTCCATTCGGCCGACGAAATCGGCTAGGATTTGCGATTTGATGGCCTTGCGCGGGGCGTGGCGAGCGTCTCGCCCATCAACTCCACGGACCACTTGGCAGTGCCGCCGCCGCGTCGGGGTTGCGAATGATCTCTCCTAACGGGAAGGAAGAGACCACGCGTGGCCGGGTGGGCCTCGAAGTAGTGGCGGAGCTTGCGCCGCGCGAGGACTACCGCATACAACGACTTCGGACACGGGGGTAGCGCGTCTTCGTGTCCGATAGGACTTCGATGTAGTAGACCGGCCTCGCACGGGCAAGGCATGTCCTTCCTCCGTGCGCTCCACAACGATCACGGCGGCCGACCACACGGGTGGTTGCGGCCACGTAGAGTTGGAGGGGTTCGCCGTCTCGCGGCGGCGTAAGGATTGGGGCGTGCGTCGGAGATGCCTTCGGCTTGTCGAGCGCTTCCTGGGCCTCGGCGGTCCAAGAGAAGCGCTCGTGCTTCTTGAGCGGCGGTAGAGGGGCGAGCCCTTCTCACCGAGCCTCGAGATGAAGCGGCTCGGGGCGGCAAGGCACCCCAACACCTTCGCACCCCTTTGAGGTCCCGAAGTGGACCCATTCGCTCGAGGGCCGCGACCTTTTCGGGGTTGGCCTCGATTCCCCGTCGGGAGACGATGTATCCTAGGAGCATGCCCCGCGGCACTCCAAAGACACATTTTTTGGGGTTGAGCTTGACCCCGTTGGCCGCGGTGCAGGCGAATGCGATGCCAAGATCGGCCGACCGAGTCGTCCGCCTTCCTGGTTTTGACGACGATGTCGTCTACGTAAGCCTCGACCGTCCGCCCGATATGGTCCCCAAAAAACGTGCGCATGCGTGCGGCGATATGTTGCGCCGCGTTTCGAGGCCAAAAGGCATCGTGACGTAACGAACGTCCCCGAACGGTGTGATGAACGAAGTCGCGAGCTGGTCGGACTCCTTCATTTTTATTTGATGATATCCCGAATAGGCATCAAGGAAACGAGTAGTTCACACCGGCGGTGGAATCAACGATCGATCTATGCGCGGCAAAGGAAAAGGAACTTTTGGACATGCTTTATTGAGGCCGGGTGTAGTCAATACACATCCTCCACTTCCCATTTTTCTTTTTTTACAAGCACGGGATTAGCTAACCATGTCGGGTGGAACACTTCCTTGATGAATCCGGCCTCGAGGAGCTTCCGCGGCTCCACTCCGATCGCCCGTCGCCGTTCCTCGTCGAAGCGGCGCGGCCGGCTCGCCGAACGCCGCGAGCGTTAGGCGAGATATCAAGGGAGTGCTCGGCGACCTCCCTCGGGATGCCCGGCATGTCCGAGGGGCTCCACGCGAAAACGTCGACGTTGGCGCGGAGGAAGTCGACGAGCCTTGCTTCCTATTTAGGATCGAGGGTCGTGCGACCCTCAATGCTTTGCCCTCGGGGGCCGATGGGTCGAGTGGGACCCCTTTGGTTTGCTCGGCGGCCTCGAACGTGCGACGTGCTTGGTGGCGGAGGCCGGGGTCGTCATTGACCATCTTCTCCGGTGTGTTTACCGGCGCTTCATCCGGCGCTAGCGCCTCTGCATGTTCCACGCACTCGACATCGCGATCGAATGCATGCTCGATCGACGACCCGACGGTGATGACGCCGTTTGGACCGGCATCTTCATCTTCGGGTACGTGTAGTTGGGAACCGCCATGAACTTGGCATAGCATGGTCGCCCAAGGATGGCATGGTAGGCCCCTTTGAATCCCACCACCTCGAAGGTGAGGGTTTCCTTGCGGAAATTCTTGGGGGTCCCGAACCGGACGGGCGGATCGATGCGCCCGAGGGGTTGAACTTGCTTTCGGGCGCGATGCGCGTGAAACGGCTTCGTCTTTGGGCCGCACTCGGTCCGGCCCAATCCCCATTAGGCGCAATGTATGCGCGAAGAGGATATTGAGGCTACCGCCTCCGTCCATAAGGACCTTCGAAAACCGGGGCGTTCCCAATGATGGGATCGACCACCGGGAAATGCTTGGCCGGGTTCGGGATGCGGTTTGGGTGATCATCCCGGCTAAAGGTGATGGCATCCTTCGACCGGTTGAGAAAGGCCGGAGGGCGCCCTTTCGCGGCGAGGACTTCGTGCCGCTCCTTCTTGCTTAGCTGCCGGGTTGACATGTCGACGGTGGGTCCCCCAAAAATGAGGAACACATTTTCGACGGCGGGGAAACCACTGCGTCGCCGTCGCCCCCATCCTTCTTGGCCTCTGCCTCCTTCGCGGCGGCACGGCCATAGAACTTCCCCGAGCATGTCGCCTTGCTCAAGAGTGTGATTCACGGGGGTCTTGTGGTAGGGGCATGGCTTCTTCATCATGTCGTCGAACACCCCGGGCCTCGAGGAGCGGTCGAGGGCCCCGTCGGGCCGGGTCAACGGCGAGGGCCTCGGCGTTGCCGCCGTTGCGCCCCTCGCTCGCGCGCCTCGCGGCGCGGCTTCTTCCCCTTCTTGCCCGCTTGTCATTGCGGCGCGGCTCCTTGGACCCCCGCCGCCCTCCGCGGGCGTGTCCTCGGAGCGCTTGCCCTTCTTGCCATCGAAGATTGCCCCCACGGCCTCCTCTCCGGAGCGAAGGCGGGTGGCAATGTCGAACGGCTCGTTCGAGTCCGTGGGCGGGGCTGCGTCCCGGCTCGCGCACAAGGTCCGGCACGTGGTGCCCTCGAGGAATGCGTGCACGATCTCCGACCGTGCCACGGCGGGGAGCTCGTGCGGCGCTTGGAGAAGCGCCGTATGAAGTCCCGCGGCGGTCGCACGGCTTCGCGTGCGGGGAGCGCGGATCCCCGGGAGTTCCGGGGGCGCACGTATGTGCCACGGAAGTTGCCCACGAAAGTGTGGACTAGATCGTCCCGGTTGTGGATGCGCCGGCGGGCAAGTGCTCGAGCCACGTCGGGCCGCGTCGCCCGGATGCGGGGGCAAGTTGCGGATGATCACTTCGTCGTTGGTGGCCCCGCCCGGCGACGGCCGGGCGGTAATCGTTGAGCCAAACACGAGGGTCCGTCTCCCCGTTGTATTTGACGATCGTCGAGGGGCGACGGAAGCGGCGGGGGAACGCCGCCGTGCGGATCTCCCGGGCCGAACACGCGGGTGCCGGGGGCTGCGGGTGTCGGGGAGCGATCCTCACCGGCCGTCGTAGCGTCCACCCCTTCGAGGGTGGTAGCCCCGGCCGCTCGCGCGTCCGCCTTGGCCGGTGCGCACGGCGTTGATGACGTTGCGGGCGTCGCCATCCGGCGCCCTGCGTGTGTCGAGGAGCCGTTCCTTGGCCGGCGTGCGTCCACGGTCGACGGGTCGACCCACATGCACCGAGGGTTCGCCCCACGGTGCCGGATCATCACCCCGCGCGTCCCCCTGTTGGCGGATGCGTGAGGGCGAGCTTTCGGCCTTGCCGGACGGCCGCTTGCTCAAGGAGGGTCCGCACCTCGCGGTGCATGTCTCGAGCCTCGGGGGTCGAGGGGTGCCGGCATGGCGCGCGGCGGTGTCGCGGCGGCGATGAGCTTTTGGCTCGCTCGCGGCGGAGTATCCGCGTTGTCGACGTTGGGGACGGGGTTGAGGCGGTCGCGGACTTGTCGGCCTAGCTCCCGCGCGCGTTCGCCGCGCGCGGAGGCCCTCCCCCCGCCATCGAGGGCGCGGAGTAGGCGCGCGTCGGTACTCCTCCTGCGCGACTTGGCCTCGAGCTCGCGAGCTTGGGCCGGCTGCGCGTCGACGTCGGCCCCGGCGGGGAGCGCTTGGCCCCGCGGCCGGGCGCGTGGCAACCCCCGGGGCGGCGTGACTTCCCCATCTCCGGCGCCCGCCGCACCGGTGGCGTTGGCCGGGTCGTTGGTGATGACGGCGCGGCACTCCCGCGTGGGGTCGTAGCTCCCGGTGCGGGAGTCGTCGGAGCGACCAAACCCGGTAGTCCGTGGCGTCGAGGAAGCGCCCGAACGCGGCCCGGGTCCGGCACACGGAGAAGTCCCCACTCCGCGTACCCATGGCGGGTGGCGGGTGGCATCGTGTCGACGGAGCCCGGGGGACGACTCGTCCGCTGGCCGAAGTGCGGGATCCCGGCGACGAAGACGTGCGCGAGCCGGGCGGAACCCTCGCGCATTGTCGTGTTGACGTTGGCGTTGTAGGCCGTAGTGGCGCCACGCGGCCGATGGGGATGCGCGGTCCCGAGACCGCATGCGGTCCCGGCCGGGGCGGTGGCGGTCGTCGTGACGGTGGGCGCACGCGCGGCGGGCGGCGGCGCGCTCGGCTGCCGTCGCTCGGACCGCGCCCCCGACGCGAGCGTAGCCCGGAGCGGCGACGGCGTCGCGGCGTCGACGGACCCGCGGCATCCGTGTCTGCTGGCGCCTGCGCCGGTGTAGTGCGTGCGGCGGAGACCAGAGCGGACCTAGCCTCCCGCTGCGCGCGTAGCTCCTCACGGTTGGTGAGGCGCATGAGATAGTCGTTCCCCGTGGCCTGGAAGTTCAAGTCCCCGAAGCGGATCTCGAACCCGGCGGAAGGGGTCCGAGCTACCCATGTTGTAGCGGGTGCTACGGTACTCAGTGCGAATCACCATGGAGGGAGTTAGCGAAATGACCTTAGGCGCTTGTTTGCCCCACGGTGGGCGCCAGCGTCGGTGCGGAATATGGTCCCGACAACGACCGGTAGATAACGCCTAGGTCTATCCCTCAATGGTCGATGCTAAGCAACAAATGACACAAGGATTTATCCTGGTTCCGGCCGAGGGGGCCGTACGTCCAGCAGTGGTGTGCTCGTGGCACTATATTGCTCAGCACCGGGGGTGCTTGTAGTGGGGCAAATACAAGCAAGGCGGGAGAGGAAGCGTGGCTCCCAAGTCCCTGGTGAGTAGCCGAAGATGTTGTGGGAGAATAAGAGAGTGAGTGCACGGTGCGTCGTGTTCCTCGGATCCGTCCCCCCGCGGGCCGGGGGCTCGCCTTCCCTTTTTATAGGCCAAGGGAGCGGCGAGTTACATGCACGCCGCGCTACCTAGGCGCGTGTGGGAGCACGTCGTGCTACGGTGTAGAGCGGGCGACCGTCGGTCGATCTTCGCCGCGATCCGGCCATGATGGCCTACCTTGTACCCGAACGGTGGCGGTTCGAGGGGTAGGAGGCGGCGAGGTGGCGATGGCGTCCCACGATAGGCTTCGAGGGAGGTGCGATGACGGCTAGTACGGGGCACGGGGAGCGGGCGAACGGCGTTCCTTCCCAATGAGCTGCGGTGGTGGAGTGGTTGCTTGCGGTGCTCGGGCGTGCGCCTGCGGAGTCGGGGGCGTGTGCCCGCGCGCGTGGGTACGGCGGCCGCGCCGTTACGGTGGCCGGGATGGCCACCCACCGCCTAGCGCCCCTCACCCAACTGCGGGGTCACGGGAAAGTGGAGTCGAGGGTGCGCCGGCCCCCTTTCGAGGGTCGAGCGCGTTAGCCGTACGGTGGCGTGCGCGCGGTGTCATGGGACCGGCGCCGGCCGTACCGCACGGTCCACCCCACGGTGGCGGGGACGGGCTCCTCCACGGGGAGTTGGTGCGGCGGCACGGGGGCGTGAGCCCGGGCGCATGATGGCGCCGTCTGCGGCGTCGGGGCGTTAAATGCCCAAGTACGGGGCCGGCGCACGCGTGCGGGGCGCCCGTGAGCGTGGCGGGCCCCGGCCGAGGGTGGAGCGAACCCTCGAGCGAGGGCGAGGCCCGCTCGAGGGGGAGCGAGCCCTCGAGCGGGGCGGGACCGCTCGAGGGAAGGGTCGCCCCTCGAACGGGGCGGAACCCGTTCGAGGAGGGGGTTGCCCCTCGAGCGGGGGCGGAGCCCGTTCGAGGAGGAGCGTACCCTCGGGCGAGGCGAAGCCTGCTCGAGGGGTCTCATAGGCGAGCTGTCTTGGTGGGCCTCCGAAGTCCTGCTGCATGGGCCACGTCCTGCATGGTTAGTTCTCTGCATGGTTAGGCTTAGTTCATTTTGATGCAGGAATTTAAGTGAGGGTTCCCCCATTATTTGAGGGGACCCCTAGGGCGGTCCCCGACACCGACCACCCCTGCACCGCCCGTCGCTGCCCTAGAGCAGTCCTGCACTGTGTGTCGCTGCCTTGCGTAGATCTTCACTAAGCGAACCTGAGATGGCCGCCGGTTCCAACACGTCTGCTGATGAAGGTACACATTCTTCATTTCCATTCAGCTCTCCTCTCTACGTTCACATACGAATTGTAACACCCTAAAATTCCATCATTAAAATAATGTAAGCAACATGGTGTTTTAGTTTTTGCTTTCCAAGGAATAATAAATTATCAATCAAATTATCTCTAAAATATTTAAATATCACTTTTGAATAATTTTAGAAGCAACAAGTGTTTGTGCATCATGTTTTGTTTGCATTGTTTATGTGTGAGGGTGTGAAGTTTTAAAAGTTTTTAAATGATTTGAAAATTTTGGAAAAGTTTGTAGTGTTTAAAAGTTTGAAAATAATTTAAACTTTGAAAGGGTTTTAAAAGAAAAGGTGGTTTAAAAAAAACACTCCCAAACCCTCAACTCCCCCTCCTCCCTTTCAGGCCCAAACCTCACCCCGCCGGCCTCTCTTCCGGCCCAAACACCGCCGCCGGCCCATCTTCCCTTCCCCCCTCTCTCTCTCTCACCGCCACCCGGACCCCACCTGCCAGCTTCACCCCCAACCTCCGGCGCCCCTCCCCTGCTCCGCACAGCAACGCCGCCGCCAACCGTTTCCTTGGCTTATCCGGCTCCCCCCTTCTTCAAGCCGCCATCAAGGCGCATTGAAACACCGGCTTCTTTTCCCCACCATCAATTCCCTTCTATTTCGCCCCAAATCAATCCCCCCCTTGATTGCATTCCATCGGCTCTTCGGCATGCGCCCCCTCTCCTTACTTTCCCCCTATAAGAGCCGAGGCCGAGCCCTGCCTCGCCCTTTTCCCTCACTTCCCAGACCTGCTCAAGCCCTGCACCTCTCTCCCCTTGTGCGCGCGCCGCCGCCTGGAGGATCCTGCTACCGCGCCATAGCTGGTGCTTGGAGCCCCCTCGACGCCGGTGGACACCTTCCCCGGGCCCTCTTCGTCCTCGCCCGTCGCACGTGCTGCTCACGGAGACCCCACGCCTCGGAGCCACCGTCTTCTTCTCAGAAAAGCATCGAGCTCTGCCCGAATCCGGAGTTCGCCGCCGCTGTCGTCGATCTCCCTCGACGTTGCTTCTCCGTCGCCGTTCTCTTCGCCCTGAGCATCGTAGCGAGGTGAGGAACCTCGTCCCTTCGTTTGTCTCGCACAAACGGCACTACCCCTTCTGCGCTTCCTCGCCGGAGTGGCCGCCGCTGCCCCCTTCCGTTGCGAGCCACCATGGCCGCCGGAGCCACCTCCTCGACCACCTAGATAGGTTCGCCGTGACCTCAGCTCCGCGTAGAGCCCGACCGCATCCCAAACCGTTTCCCCTAGCTCGAGAATGCCTTTTCCGGCGATGCTCCGACGAGTTTTCCGCCCGGCGCCGCCGCGAGCCGGTCGTGCGTGGCCGTCCATCGCCGCGTGCCCGCTTGCAAGCCACCAGGACCGCCAGATCCAAGATCGACGGCCCTGATCGTGTACCCCTTCGCTTTAAGTGACCGGTGCACTGTGCACCCGTTGACCGGGTCCACAACGCGGTCCACGGTCGCGTCAACCGCCCGATCCGTGATGAACGACCTAGATCGGCCCAGTCCCTGGTCAACAGAGTCTTTCCTTTGCCTTTTTGCAAATAAGCCCCTGCAGTTTTGAATATCACAAAAATGCCCTTCCACCTATAGGAATCTTTTCTATCAGGTCCCAATTTCTTCTGTTTAAGCCCCTGTCCTTCCTAGTTTTCCCACCCAAGGTCCAAGCCTTGCTGTTTTACACCAAAACCCTTGAGTTCTTACACATAATCATGTTTTAGCCCCTGGTTTCTTGCAGATAAACCCCTGGAAGTCCTGTTTCTTCACAGAAAAGTCGCTGAACCTTGTTTTAGCCATATCTTTTCCGTCTTTTATCCATTTTAAGCGTTTTTGGTGTCCACGCGACCGTCTTTTCAAGCCCGTCAGTTTTAGAACCTTGTGTTGGTTGTATATTGTGTGTTTTAGCTCCGTTTCCACCGTTTCCAGTTGCATTAGGTTCATATCAGCTCAAACCACGTGATAGGACCAATGTTGAACATGTTCTGTGTTTTATAATTTACTTAAACGTTAAATATGATTAAATCGTATTATGTATGCTTTTCTAATTAAAATCTAATTAGAGTTTAACACATGTTTTCATAAGAAGGTTAATATGATTAATACTAGTTAAATATTTCTTATAATTAAAAGTTAATTAGATGTGTACCTTGGTTTTCATAATCAAACTTAAAATGAGTAATGTTTATGCAATTTGCTTCCTAAATAAAAGCAACATAGGTTATATCTCGAGTTTTCTTAACTAAATGATAATTTGATTAATATGAATATAAATGTGTTTTTAAGTTATATTTTGATTAGTTCAACTCGAAATATAAAGATAAACACCTAGATGCTTTTACATGCTTCTTTTAAATTAAATGTATAATTTGCATAAATCGAACTTGAATATTTATAAATAAAATTGGACTAGGCTTACATCGTCTTTTAAATATAAAATAACTTGCTTGATTATAAATAGGGAATTTCTCTGAAATAACATATACACATGGCTTTATTTAATTAAAATATACCAAGCTCATAGCTAGCTCTTGTTTGTGATCATCCAAAGCTCCTGTCATACCCTGAAATTTCCAATTTCAGGATGTGAATAGAGAGAATAATTAAATAACGATTTTCTCATAATTTTTAAAAAAAATTCCTACATTTATTTTCTTTACAGGGAATATAGTATAGGAAAAATCATTTGTTTGATTTTCCGAATTAAAACAAAGTTGAGAGTGTTGCATTCATACCGATGCATCTAGTGGTTCTTGATTGCAAAAGGTTTCAAAAATGCGTTTAGGAGCTGTCCTAACCCTTCTAAGAATTTTCCGGATTTTTCTGGGATTTATTCTCATTTTCTCTGAGCATTTTCTATTTAATAGAAGGTTCTAAAATCTTTTTCATGAGCTCCCAATACTTTATTTGGATTGTTCATGTCCCAATTTGTCTCTGGGAATTTTCCTAGAATTTTTGGAATTTTCAGAATATTTTTCGTGGATTTTATGAATTATCTAGCTATTTCCAGATTATTCTTTTCCCGGAAATAAAATTCTGAAAATCAAAATAAATTCTTTTTCATTATTTTTTTCTATCCTCCTTTTCGGCCCATGGCCACTTCCGGCCCATCTATCCGAAGTCTACTGCCGCACCTTAGCTTCTTCCGCCAGGCCGCCGCGAACCCCTCAACTTCCTCTCAGCCCAACTACGTGAAGTTTGGAAAGGCTCCCTGGACTATTCTGCATCTCATCCCACTCCAGCCCGCATTTGCGAGCCCAACCCGGTCCGCCCCGGCCCAGCAGCCAGGCCCGCCAAAGCCCATCCGGGCCGGCGCCATGGCCATGGCGTGCCGAGCCGGGAGACACGGGACGGCGCCGCCGCCCGGGGCGTGAGCACCCCGGACTCCCACGCCGTGTCTCCTTTTAAGCGGCGCCCGAGCCGCCGCGCGCTCCGGCCGCCGCCGCCCCGCGCCTCTCCTTGCCGTGCGCCGCGCGCCGAAGCCGTGCGCCGCCGGGGAGCGCGGGACCGCCGCCGGCCGTCTTCGATCCGCCGGCCATGGAGCCCACCGGAGCCAACCGAAGACGCCGTGAAGCTTGCGACGCTCCTCCGGACGTTCACCGCCCTCCCTGACGCCGGGAAGCCACCTGTGCGCCGTCGTTACATGGGAGGCCGAGCCGGCCGACCGCGACCTTCCGCTGCCGTCGGATTACAGCCGCCTCCCATCGCCTTTCGCACCGGTGAGCATCCCCTTGTACTCCCCTAGACCTCCTCTTTCCTTCCCCCAACTCAATCGAGCCCCTGGGTCATCAGGTCGCCGGCGCCGCCCCCCTGGGCCGCGGCCTCCCCTGCCCCTGCCTGCTGAACGCAAGGTAGAAGAAGGAGCTCCGTCGTTTTACACATAGACCCCTATCTGTTCGTGTAATGTTTATCCTATCTTATGTGTCTTGCAGCTCTCCCAAATAACCCCCTGGATTTTTTAGATCCTTCACACCCAGATCCAACCCAAGCCTTTTATCAGATCTAACCTCGATCTTTAACCTTTTTGCGAGCACTATTCAGTGTGTCTTGCATATCTTCTCAGCTAGCCCCTGAAGACTATGGTTAATCTCGTTCAGGCCCCTGCAATCTTGTTTTCTCCATAGAATCTTTGTTTTAGATCTGTTTTGATCCATTCAAATTGCGTCAGGTACATAATGATGTAAAGCACGCGTTAGTGGTGAGTTTTCATCATGTTTTGTTTTCTGAAAATAAAATTAATATTAATTTTGATTAATGACTAATTATACATGCCTTTTATAAATAAAAACTATATAGATCTATACATCGTTTTTCATAAGCAAATTTAATTTGATTAATGTTTCTATCACATGTTTTTGCACATAAAAGTTAATTAGATATTTATCTCGGTTTTCGTAAACTAAATGTTAATTTGTTTAATAGTTAATTAATCTTTTCTAATTAAAATTGGATTAGGCTTTTACATCGGCTTTTATCATAAATGTTAATATGATTAATGCCAATACCATAATGTTTTAATAATAATATGATCCACTTGAATTACAAAGTTCCGTTTAGATTGTTCATATAGTTTAGTTTTTCTAAATTAAATGTTTAATCGGTTTAATCGATATATGAATCTTTATAAATAAAACTTGACTAGTTCTTTGCACCGGCTTTGCAAATAAAAATCTAATTTGCATTAAAACCAACTTAGGGTATTTTCTTTATGAAATATCCTTTGCACATTTTAGCTAATTAAAATAAACCTAATATTATAGTTTGTTCTCTCACATGTGCAAATCAATCGTTAGACGTTCTTTACCTCAGTATCTCTTTTGATCAAGTCTATCTGAAGTTCTGAATCTTTCTAGTGTTAGCTCAAGCTCTGTCTCAGTGTGTCTCTGTTGTAGAGCTAGCCCTCTTTTAAGCTCAAGATCTTTCCAGTCCTAGTACATGTCATCCTATCATAATTGTCTTTCATGTAAGACAACTACACTCTTTCAGTTCTTTGATCCAATCTGGTGCAGCTAACTTTCTTGGAATCAGTGTCTCTGTCATCTAGCTGTTCTTTCGTCATCCAAGTTCTCTTTGTAGGCTAGTTCTCCTAAACCCTAGCCTAAGGTTTGTGTGTGCGCTATAGTTCGTTGCTACCGTTCTCGTTCGTTTCACCTTAACTTGTACGTTAGCATGTGGATCACCTGTTATTTATTATAATACTAAAACTACATGTTAATTTTGACTAATTCTTATTCCAATGCTTTTATAAATAAAGAGTGATTAGGTTATAGTCCGGTTTTCTTTAATCATGATGTAATTGGTTAATCCCAATTCATAACTAGTTTTTCTAAATAAAAGATGTTAGAGTTAAACATCGGTTTTCATAATAAAGTTAATATGTCTAATGACATCATAAATGCCTTTTCAATATTAAATATGTTTAGTTGAACGCGTGACATAAAGTTACTCGTTTAGATATCTTCCACTTGCTTTATCTTTCTAAAGTAATTGTTAATTTGACATAACTTCCACTCGAATATTATAAATAAAATATGATTAGGTTTATCACGATTTCTTTAATTAAATGTAACTTGTTTAATGGTAACATAGAGTATTTCTCTGAAATATTCGTTCACATGATTTCTTAATTAAAATATGCCAAGCATAGTTTCTTGTTGTTTGATAATGATCTCACGATAGTTTCGAGCTTAGTTCTGTTTTCAGCGTTTCTTGCACTTGCGTAGCCAATAGAATCGAGCTCTATCTCAATATGATCTTTCCGGTCCTTGCTCAATCTTCCGCAATCATCTCTTCAAAGTTAACCAAGCCTTTCCCTTCCAAGCACACTTTGTGTTCTTTAGTGATCCATCTGATCGAGCCTGTCCTTTAGTGCGTTCTTTTAAAGTTTCCTTTTTGATTGGTGCATTGTTCTTAGTTATGCTTGTTTGTTTGCTTTGTATGCTTGTGCTCGATGATTGATGCGAGTAGAATGAGCGTGGTTCGAGAGCTTTGGAAGAGTATGAAGATGAAGTATTCTGAGCAACTACTTTTTGGTTAAAGGCAAGTGTGTCCTTGATCTTTTGTCCCAATAACTTTATTAATCACTATCGTATGTGCCTTGCATTAATTTTGATGGGTTCCAATTAAGGATGACTAGCCTCTTTTGACTGTTATCTTGAACCTGGTTCTTAATCAATATTGATGGTAGATGTTGCTTAGTGTGCTCAACTGGGTTGGTAATAATCAACATGGTTATCATTTTATGCTCTATGTTCCTTTATGTGATGTTTAATATACAAGACCATATGTTTAATCGGAACATGGAGAACCACCCAGGAAAACAGTACAACCACAAGAACTAAACGAACACTGGTCTTGGCTGAATAATTAGGAACTTTAGCTTGTGGTGATCTTACCTGATAAGGACAAGGGATCGGCGGTACTGCGGGGTATGGACTCGCTCTAGCAGGGGGTTGGGTGAGTTATTCTTTTTATGGTGGGGTATCGACCTGCTAGGGGACTTTATACCTTGCTAACTGATCCGGACCTTGTGGGTCACAACTTGTTGGAGAACCTTTGTAAAGGCCTTGTAGCGTCCCTATGCAACCACACCTCGGTAGTGTGGTATGGTGCCTAGCTAGCATCGCATGGTTGGGTTCAAAGTTCTTCGGAGCTTTTACGGCGCTTGTGGTGAAAGTGTACAACCTGCGCAGTGTTAAACTAATCGATTAGCCGTGCTCACGGTCAAGAGCGGCCGGACCCTCACATGATAAGCCGAACTTGAAGATGGACTTAAATTGTGATATGTGTTATGGTTATGTTGCCATGTGCTTATGGCGTATCTCTTATCTTTATGCTTAATTGTGGGTTGGTATAAACTTATACTTTGTTAGTAATCAGGTGCTAATAAAATTTGACCAACTAAAATGCTAAATGCTTATAGCCCAGTCCACTATAAAGCCTTTGCATTCATATCTTTTCCCACACTTGCTGAGTACGACAAGTGCTCACCCTTGCTATAAACAATGTTGCTCAGAAGGAGGAAGCTACTCTGAAGTCTTGTGAAGATGTTGCTGGTTCTAGGCGTACGCAACCCCCAGTCGACTGCTTGTGGTGTTTGGTGTCTTCGTTTCTAGGATATAGCGTAATACTCTGATAATCTCCCTTTTTCTTACGTGATATTGTTTCTGTTATTCACTTATGTCAACTATATGCATGAAAATTGATCCTGGCATGCATATAGGTTTGCACTTGGTTTTCTTTGGAAAAACAGGTGTGACAGCTCCCGATAGTTCCTAGTGCTTTTGTGTTCACGTTCCTAGAGCCAAACCTTGTTCTCTCTTTAAGCTTTTCATGCTTGGTGTGTTATTTTGTTTATTGAATGTATTCTTGTGTGCTCGTAGACCTCATGCCAGTTTCAACTGAGCAGCCAGTTGGAGCAGATCAAGAGCAAGTGTTTGAAGAAGAAGAACCCCAGTGTTTAAGCAAGGAAGGAAAGTGGACTTCTCCCTCTGCATATTCTTCTTTATCCTAAACAATTGCATGATAACTAAGTTTACATTTAAATATTGTATTGCATAAATTTGATGGGAAATCACCTTTTTAAGGACATGACTAGAATTTTATCCCCTTTACCTTGGACAACTCTTTTAAATAAATGTTTTGGGTAGAAATGCTTAGTCGCTACAACTTGGGATGGTTAAAATGAATCTTTTGCTATATGATAAATGTTGATCATGATAACTTTTGCTATAGTTCTTTCACAAACCAGTCTACGATGTTCGACCACAAGGCACAAGCCACATAGTTCCATCTCAAGCCTACATAGTTCGATCACAAGCCACAAAGTTCGACCACAAGCCACATAGTTCGACCACAAGCCTAAGGGATCGTTCAACCACTCAAACCGAGCACAAGCCTAAGGATTCGGAGTGTAGACTTTCTTCGCCTTTCGAACCCGCCCAGGCTGCGTCTCAACGACATTTTGGCTGCCCACATCCGCACGCTCCCGCCTCCCATGCCGCTTCGGTGGAGTTTCTTGTGTGCCAAGAGGAGCACCCGCAAGTTGAGAGGACCCAATCACAGTTGTTCAGTGTAAGAGGGGTCTCCCAGCTCGCTGTCTACACTGGCCTCGGACTCGGTTTCCGGCTCTGGGGTACGTGGAGGGGATCTAATTAGAATCCCCGGTGCACGACGACGAGATCCTCCTACAACAACCATATATGCATCATTGATGTACCCAACAATATTTTTTTAAAAAAGACAAACCTACAACTATCAAGGCCACACACCTGAAGTTGATGCACTTTGTGCTCGTCTCGTGAATCTTTGTGCGGACTGTGAAGGTCCAGCAACATGTTTGGGTCCCGGTGCCGGTCTTGCCAAGCAATTCAACTTGAACACCCCTTTTCTACATCCACGTCTAATCCTCTGTAAAACACCATAACCAAATTGAGCATTCATCCATAACTAGCACAAAAGTCCTGCAGAAAAAGGATATTACCTGCACAAAACTCCTCAACACACTGGCCTCCTCTGGAGATCCTATCGGGACAGCCAAAGCTTGTTCAGCTTCATTAGCAAATCTTCCTAGTTGTTGCCCCTACATGTGGTAAATAAATTAACATTATGTCACAATACCAAGTGAAATTCCAAACTAGTGACAAGAGTATCATCACTTACAATATAATCCTCGAAGGGACCACGCTCTGGCTGCCTCCCACTTCTAGTGATTTCGTTGTACTCGGGGAAAACATCTTCCGGATCTGAAGGTAGATTCTCAATATACTCTTCATCCATTGCAACCCTTAACTTTAAGCGGGTGTATTGTTTTAGCCAATCCAAGTACTCATTGAACGGTCCGTCACGGTGTCGTGGCCCCCATGCACTATGTTGTTCGCTCTCGCATTCCATGCATTGACCGCGTGGATGTGATGCTCCAGCCAATTCTTGGCACCTCTTTGCTTGCGACGGTCAGTTCTGCATTTACATAGTAATTAATCATAGTGAGTAATTTCATAGACAACCAACAATTTGAAGGGTATGAAACATATCAAAAGTACATACTCGTGGAGGCTGTGGCTAGTGTTGTAATAATCTAGAGGGTGGTTTTGAAGATGCCCAAATTGTCGTTGCACTCTGTGTGGCGGATGGTACTCCAAAACATAGAAGCAAATAAGAGGGCAAATGTTACGCCAATAATCTTCATCAATTGTGCACATTGGGCTAAATTCTCCCTCAGCAATCTCATCCCTTATATATGGCCGCCAAGTAACCTAGATATACATATTGATTTGTCTAAGCAAATGTTGTAACCTATATAAACAGTTCTTAGGAAAGAAAGTAGTAGTGGTGAAGTGTATCACTTACATGACTTGGTTGAAGGCAGTCCAGGCCGTTGGTGTAGTCTGTGTAGCACCGTCCTGGGTTCCCATGGACCCTTGCAATGTTGGTCCAAAGATACCCGACGGTAGCCAAGGGAACATCGCCGTCATATGGTAAATCCTACACCATAGTGCCAAATATAAATAAGAACTCAAAGGACAAATGCTTAAGAACATTAGAAATGCAAATTACATACACCAAATGAGTAGCGCTCTGGCCGACCAATTGGAAGCCGCTCCCACATCCACAACTGGAGAAGGTAAGCACACCCGCCAAGATTAGCATTAGGACCACTTCTCCTGCATGCATCACACATCTGCCGATACAACCATGCAAGAGTCGCACTCGCCCAGCTATAAGTTGCAATGCCTTCCCATTCTTGCCTGATGATTGGTATCCACATCCAAGATATCGTATTCCCGCTAGAATCCGGAAAAAGAAATCCACCCACCATATGCCACAACCATGTGTCGGGGACAGACCTAAGGGTCCCCTAAATAACCAAGGGTTACCCGCTTAAAACCTGCAAAAAACGCGAACACAAATCAACTCGCACACCTAAAATGCATACACGGCATAACCACGACCCTGGTGGCCCCCGCGGCCCGCTAGTACGACGCAGCGGACGCCCCTCGAGTAAGGTTCACCTCGCTCGAGGGATAGACGCTCCCTCGAGCAGGGTCCTCCCCGCTCGAGGCTTTCACGCCCCCTCGGACGGGGTCCGCCTCGCTCGAGGGCTCAACCCGCCCCTCGAACAAAGTCCGCCTCGCTCGAGGGCTGAGCACCCCCTCGGGCGGGGTCCGCTCCGCTCAAGGGCACCCACTCACGCATCTCCCGCGCGCCCACGCGCACCTGCTCCCGCACGCACGTGCGGGCATTCAATGCTCTGACACAGCAGGGCCGCGTGTTGACGATAAATTTCCGTCAACCTAGAGTACTTGTAATACATTGGTTTCGATTATGATTTGCAACTAACCCGCCACTAGGCATACTAATGATGTAACAAGTTCACGCTTGCATGTCAATTTTGGAGTTTGTTGTTTACACAGGAAATTAACGTTAAAAAGGAGACTTTCGGGATAAGTTCATCAAGCACTTCAAGAAAAGATCATGAAGCCCGTCACAAGTCAAGATACAAAGTGAACAAGACTCCAAACAACCCAAGGACCGAAGCATCAACACGCAAAACTCCGGGGACTTTGTTTACCAACGAGGTCAACTCAGCCCGAGAGATATTCTCGCAGCCCAGGACAGCATGATCTTTCGGTACAGATTCGGAGACTTAAACGGTCTTTAATGGCAAAAGTTTGACTACCAAAGTTGTGGGCCTCGACGATACCTTCGATTTGGACATGTGGAAGGCCCAATTCGGATAAGGGAGCTAGGAGATATAGCCCCCGAAATCCCTGCTGCGCAGTCAGTCCGAAATCAGAACAGATTATCTTCCAAGGTCGATTTGGAGATCTTATCTTCGTTTTTAAGGAAAGAAATGAATATGAAAGTTGAAGATAATTTCGTGGCACACAACCTGGACACCGAATTTGCATTATTTGTAGTCCGGACGTGGGAGCTATGGCGCTGGAAAAGAAGGACTGCGAATCAGG
The DNA here is from genome assembly GCA_947561735.1 of Cenchrus americanus. NCBI lineage: Eukaryota > Viridiplantae > Streptophyta > Magnoliopsida > Poales > Poaceae > Cenchrus > Cenchrus americanus. The sequence continues at coordinate 19,787,146 of OX387241.1, read as the reverse complement.
AAAATCTGGCTGATTTTATGGAAACCAAGTTTGCTTCTCTCCCAAGGAGGATCTCGTGCAAGGCAAGGTGGAGCACGCCCAAAGGTACCCCAAGGACATAAATACAACCCCCTAGGCACCCCATGATGGTTACCCATCGAACAAATCATCCTACCGACGCCAATCACCAGAAAACCGCCGCCGCACGATGAGGGAGAGAGTTAGATGAGCTCGTCGCAAGGATCAACTGTCGGTGTTTTAGACCGGCAAACCTACCAAGGGGTACCCGAGGTAGTAGATTGTGCGGTGAGGATCGTGATCGGGAGACCGAGAACTCGAAGGTATGCGCAAGGACACGGGACACAAGATTTATACAGGTTCGGGCCGCCAAGGTGGCGAGCCCTATGTCCTGTTTGGGGATCAAGTATGGCGCCCTGCGCTTGGTGTTGGGTTGAGATCAGGTGCCCGGCTAGGTACCCGGCCCTCCTTTATATAGTCCAGGGGGTGGGTTCCTAGTCGGTTACAAGGCAGGAGTCCTAGTAGGAGTACACGGAACGAGTCCTAATAGGATTACAGGAGAATTCTAGTAGGAGTCCGTCTTCTTCCTTCCTTGCATGAGTACCCGGGGAGTATGCCCGATAAGCCCCCGAGCACATTGGAGTCGAGAGTAGTAATTCAAGTAGTCTTGAAGCCTCTGCGAATAGTTCTTGAGCGTCCTCGAGTACTGCTTGGAGAAGTCTTCAATAGTACTTGAACTGCCGCGAGGCTGGAAGGTGGTCCAGCTCATCAGTCTTAGAGTCGAGATTATATGAAAGTGCGATTGCAAAATCGCACTCCATATGGAGTAGCCCCCGAGCCTTAGGTTGAGTTGCGGACTCTAGCTGAGGGTCAATCTTGATTCCAAATCTTCCGTCTTGAAAAAATTGAATGATGGGTGTAGCATAGCAGCCCCCGAGCCTTGAAATGATTAGGTAATCAATCCAAGGGTCTTCAGTGTTCGCGAAAGCCATCATCCGAGTACTCTTGCAGCGTGTAGCCCTCGAGATAAGAGAGTCGTATGAGCCACGTCGAGTAGTTGTTGGTGTGGAGCCCCCGAGCTTGAGAGAGAGTAAAGCCTGCTGAAGTTATCCTCAAGTAATAATTTGAGTGCAGCCCCCGAGCTGGAGAGATTCCGAGTAGTAATTTGGCATCGAGCCATGGAGCTTGAGAAGTAGTCGTTCCGTCAGAGCGGACTTTAAATGCGACCGAAGTCGACTTTAGATGCCGGCAGAGCGGACTTTAGAATGCGACTTGAAAACTGAAGTCGACTTTGTGCCGCGCGGAGCGGACTTTGAGATGCGAATTGAAAACCGAAGTCGACTTTGTGCCGCGCGGAGCGGACTTTGAGATGCGACTTGAAAACCGAAGTCGACTTTAGTTGCCGCGTGAAGCGGACTTTGATATGCGACTTGAAAACCGAAGTCGACTTTGTGCCACGCGGGGTGGACTTTGAGATGCGACTATGATAGTCGACTTTGTGCCACGCGGGGTGGACTTAAGATGCAAAAAACAAAAAGCACTTTCCGGAAAGCCAAAGCGAATAAAAAATCAGAAAAACGAGTAGTTTTGCCGCCGGAGCGGGCTTAAGATTGCGACCGGAGTCGGCTTGTGGCACCGGAGTGGGCTTGGATGCGACCGTTAGCGTCGACTTGTGCCACCGGAGTGGGCTTAAGTACCTGAGCCATGGATTTCAGACCCAAGGTACAGTTGCCTCCAGAGCGGGCTTGAGGGTGCGACCGGAGTCGGCTTGTGCACATAGGCCATGGATTTCAGACCCAAGGTATGGTTGCCGCCAGAGCGGGCTTGAGGGTGCGACCGGAGTCGTCTTGTGTACCTAGGCCATGGATTTCAGACCCAAGGTACGATTGCCGCCAGAGCGGGCTTTAGAATGCGACTTTAGAAGTCGACTTTAGATTGCCGCGTGTAGCGGACTTTTGAAACTGCCTGCTAGGGATAGCCCCCGAGTTGATGAAGTAGACTCGTGGCGACTTGATTGATATGCCCCAAGAGTAGTCAGCAGAGTGTAGCTCCCGTGAAAACCCGCCGAGAAGCATACACAAATGAGTAGTCGGCAAGTAGTCCTACATGATGAGGAGAACAAGCCAAGAAAACAGTAATCATTTAAATAAATGACTTAGTCGTTGCTGCCTGGGCAGACTGATGATGAAGCTGTGGCGGTTGGCGATGGAGCCGCGACGGTTGTTGTTAAAGTTGACTAGTCAGAGTTGATTCTGACTAGTTGTTGGGGGCGTGACTGCCGTTCTCGACTAGTTTGGAAAACTAGTCAAGATGAATGGTCGACGCGATGCGACCGGAAGACGACGTCGTGGCGGCGCGCGGCGTACTCGAAGTAGAGACAGTGTTGCCGCGAGATAAGTAGTCGCGCCCCACGGCGTGGCTGAAGTAGAGCCAGTGTGGCCGCAAGATGAAGTCGCGGCGCACGGAGTAGTCGACGACGAGACTGTGTGACGTGGAGTAGTCGACGACAAGCGGCGCGACGAGCCGCGTGACGAGGCCGCGCGACGTGCCGAGGCACCCCGACGCGCGGCGGAGGCAAAGTAGTCGACGACGAGCGGCGCGATGAGCCGCGTGACAAGCTGCGTGACGTGCCGAGGCACCCGGACGCGCGGCATAGGCGAAGTAGTCGACGACGACCCCGTGCGAGGCGGAGTAGTCGACGACGAGCCGCGTGACGAGCCGCGCGACGTGCTAAGGCACCCGGACGCGCGGCGTGGGCAAAGTAGTCGATGACGAGCCCACGTGAGGCGGAGTAGTCGACGACGAGCGCGCGACGAGCCGCGTGATGAGCCGCGCGACGTGCCGAGGCACCCGGACGCGCGGCGTAGGCAAAGTAGTCGACGACGAGCGGCACGACGAGCCGCGTGACGAGCCGCGCAACGTGCCGAGGCACCCGGACGCGCGACGGAGGCGAAGTAGTCGACGACGAGCGGCACGACGAGCCGCGTGACGAGCCGCGCAACGTGCCGAGACACCCGGACGCACGGCGGAGGCGAAGTAGTCGATGACGAGCGGTGCGACGAGCCGCGTGACGAGCCACGCGACGTGCCGAGGCACCCGGACGCGCGGCGTGGGCGAAGTAGTCGACGACGAGCCCGCGCGGGGGCGAGTAGTCGACGACGAGCGGCGCGACAAGCCGCGTGACGAGCCGTGCGACATGCCGAGGCACCCGGACGCGCGGCGTAGGCGAAGTAGTCGACGACGAGACTGCGCGAGGCGACCGACGAGAAGTCGAGCGGCGGGACGGCGCGTCCAGATGCACGGCATAGGCGCAGTAGAGCTGGTGCAATCTGGACGACGAGTAGATGCGGCGCACAGCGGGGTTGAGGTAGAGCTAGTGCAACCGGGTGATGACGTAGCCATGAGGCATGGTGCGGCCGGAAGACGAGTAGCCGCGTACGGCTTGCCGTGTGCACCAAGCGGGGATCTTGGAGTTTCCCTGGTAGCCTTGAGAGTACATGTAGCATGATCCCTCAAAGTTGAATTGATCAGCACGTGATGCTATTGGTGCTAGCTTGATTTTTTCTGTACCGTGGCTTCTCTAAGACCGAGTGCTAGTCCTTATTTTTTAACTTGACGGGATGACGAATTGTGGCTGGACTCTGTCTCGGACTGCGAGGTAGCCAGTGATCGTTTTCTCCACGGATTCGACGGCGCAATTATGGATATCAGATTGGACAGGAACACGAAGTCGCCAGGATCTGGTTGCTGCTTAACACGGCCAGTTGCCTCCCTGTGGATTTGGCAACTGTAGAGATAACGAAGTCGCATGAATCCGCCTTGGAGTTGATGCTTGATTGAACACGGTGGGTTGTTATTGACGAATAACCACGCCGCGGTCGCGCTAGAGTCTGATGCAGGGACACGACGAGGTGCGGACACAATGCCACCGACTCGTCTCGCCTCCGTGTAGATTGATTGATGTCCTTCGAATTCGCCCAGTGGTGATGATCACCCCTACCTGGTGCGCCAGCTGTCGGTGTTTTAGACTGGCAAACCTACCAAGGGGTACCCGAGGTAGTAGATTGTGCGGTGAGGATCGTGATCGGGAGACTGAAAACTCGAAGGTATGCGCAAGGACACGGGACACAAGATTTATACAGGTTCGGGCCGCCAAGGTGGCGAGCCCTACGTCCTGTTTGGGGATCAAGTATGGCGCCCTGCGCTTGGTGTTGGGTTGAGATTAGGTGCCCGGCTAGGTACCCGGCCCTCCTTTATATAGTCCAGGGGCGGGTTCCTAGTCGGTTACAAGGCAGGAGTCCTAGTAGGAGTACACGGAACGAGTCCTAATAGGATTACAGGAGAATTCTAGTAGGAGTCCGTCTTCTTCCTTCCTTGCATGAGTACCCGGGGAGTATGCCCGACATCAACGCCGGCAGAGAGAAGGAAGCAAGAGGAGGACTCCACGCCGCTGGCCTAGGGGTGTTCCCAAGCTCCATCGCCGTCATCTTCATCGACGACGTTCTCCGGAGTCTCCATCACCCCTATGTGCTTCAATCCGTGTAAGATGATGGGGTAATGTCTCCGTTCATCCCTAGGATTAGATGGATACATGCTATGTGATCGCTACTTGATTCGTGGTTTCAATCTATTGTTTTCATGTTGATGATGCTTTGATGATTAAGGTACGCCACCGTGTTTTTCGGGAGTATGATATCCGCTACTCCCATAGATTCCATCAACATACCGTGTCCATCATAGGTCTAGTCACGAATACCTTCACGTAGTGACAGTACAAGAGGAGGGAAAGGGCGAAACCGTGGTCACAACCCCCCGTAGATTGGTTTACCGCTTTTGTGTAGTAGATGTATACCATGTTATCCTAGATCCTAGGGAGGGAACGCTTATCTTTCGTACTCACTCTCTTGTGTTCACCCCTTTACCATCTAGTTTAACCCTAGATTTGTTTGATCAACTTAACTTAGATTACCTTAGGTTAGATTGTTTTACCTTTAGATTAATACTCTTTCAAAGGTTTTCCATTCAACTAGATTAGTACTTGGTTAAGCGCTAGTAATCCCCTTGCTCTGCGAATTGACAAGAACCTTGGGAATCCCGTGGTGAAAAAGGTGTAGGTCCGTACGCTTGCGGATCGTAGGTGGATATGAGTTTTATCCATCAACACCGCGCCACTACTCTGACGCGCATGGGGATCACGCCATGGCGCTGTTTCGCCAACTCCCGGGGGGAGGCCATCCCCGCTGCTGTACAGCACTGTGCGGCAAGGCCAGTGTTAGCTCCGTGGCACTGTGCCGCCTGCCCCCGTACGACTAACACGCCACGCCCTCGAAGGGGGGCCGGTGGCACCCTCGAATATCTTCTACGTGCTTATGCAGGACCACGCCGTGACGTCACGCCGGCATGATCAGTCATTCCCGTCGCTGTCAGCCCTGTGCGGCCATCCCCACCACTGCCGCACCACACCGGACGTTGTGGCGACATCCCAGCGCTGTTGGGACGTACGGGGACAAGACATCGCCACAACGGCCACTGTGCCACATACGGGCTTCCCGTCAACGGCACCGTCGAATTGGCCCACCACGGCGGCCGGTCAACCAACAACTGCGCCGCAACCCTCGAAGTCGCTCCTGTACGAGCACAGGACGCACCACGATGCCTCAACGGGAGCAGGATTCGCCAGGACGGCCGTCAGCTCCGCAACACTATTCGCCATACCGCTACACGTATAGAAATAGTGCAGCGTGCATGTAAGTTGTTCCCTCCTTGGCCTATAAAAGGAGGGGCAGCCCCCCAGCCGTAGGGGAGGAGACACGGGACGACGGACAGCAGTCACTCACACGCCCTCCGCCTTCCCCACGATATTGGCACTCGCCTCAATCACACCTCTGGGACTTGGAGGCCACACCTCCTCTCCCGCCTCGCTTGTAGCCACCCCTCTACGAGCACCACAGTGCAAGCAATACAGTGCCCCGAGCACACCACTGCTAGACGTACGGCCCCGGCTGGAACCAGGATAAACCAAGTGTCCTTAGTTGCTTAGCACCGGCCATCGAGAGGCAGATCTCAGCGCTCATTACTAGTTAGTGTCGGGACTACTTTCCGCACCAACAGTTGGCGCGCCAGGTAGGGGCTCGCGCTGAAGATCGGCTCGTCACCAGCCCTCTTGATGGTGATTCGCACCAAGTACCGCGGCCAGAGGTATTCCATGGGCAGCTCGGACCCCTCCCGGCCGGATTCGAAATCCGGTTTGGGAGCCTGGACTTCCAGGCTACGGGGAACGGCTACCTCATGCGCCTCACCAACCGTGAGGAACTCCGTGCGCGGCAAGCCGAGTCCGCCACAGTCGTCGCCGCACACGTCGCCGCGACACCAACACCTGCCAGCACGGACGCTGCAGGTCCTTCGGCACCACGGTGCCGCCGACGCTCCGGTCAGCTCTCACGACGGGCGTGGATGGAGCACCGACATGCTGCGCGCGTCGCCTCGCAACACGACGTGCCCTCCGGCGAGACGACAGCCACACCGGCGGGGGAACGCTCGGTCTCAGGACCGCGCTTCCCCATCGGCCTGCGCGGCGCCACGACGGTGTATGTCGCCTCCGCCAACGTCAATGCAACAACACACAGGGTTCACCCTGGCCGTCATATCCCGGCTGCCGGGGATCCCAGCGCCTCCACTGGCGACGAGTCATCCCAAGGCTCCGCCGACGAGCTGCCACCTGCCACTTCGCACGGGTACGCGGAGTGGGACTTTTCCGGCGTCCCCGACCCAGTGATGTTCCGGCGGTTCCTTGACGCCACGGACTACTGGTTCGGCTACTCCGACGACTCCAGCACCGGGAGCTATGACCCCGCACGGGAGTGTTGCGTGGTGATCACCAGCAACCAGGCGAACGCCGCTAACGCGACAGAAGCCGGCGACGGAGAGGGTCCCACCGGCCCAGGGACTGGACCGCGCTTGGCTGCGGGGCCAAGTGCCCCTCCCTCCTCACCGCCGAGGGGGGCCGACATCAACGCGCAGTTAGCTCAAGCACGCGAGCTTGAGGCCAAGCTCGCAAAGGAATACCGCACGGTGCGGCTGCTTCGGGCCTCCATCGCCGGAGAAGCCTCCGCGCGCGGCGAACGCGCACGCGAGTTGGGCCGACGGTGCCCGTGACCGCATCAACGCCGACTTCAACGTCAACGACCCGAGCACGCCCCCGCGAGCAAGCCAGAAGCTCATTGCTGCCGCAACGCTGCTGCGGGCCATGCCCGCCCCCTCGACGCCCGAGGCGCGGAACCTGCACCACGAGGCGCAGGCACTCATCGAACAAGCGGCCGTCCAACAGGCCGAAAGTTCGGCGTCTCGCATCCGCCAGCAGGGAAGTGCGCGGGACGACGAGGGTGCGTAGGCTCCCAAACCCTCGGTGCACACGGGCGGCGTAGCGGAGCGTCCCGTCAACCCGGGGCGCACGCCGGCCAAGGAGCGGCTCCTCGACACGCGCGGGCAAGCCCAAGATGGCGACGCCTGCAATGTCATCAACGCCCGGCGGACAAGCAACGCGGAGACACGCGCAACGGCGGGCTTCCACCCTCGACGGGGTGGGCGCTACGACAGCCGGGAGGATCTCTCACCGACACCGGAGCCACTGGGAACCCATGTGTTCAGCTGGGAGATCCGCACAACGAGCTTCCCCCAGCGCTTCCGCCAGCCCACGTCGATCGTCAAGTACAACGGGGAGACAGACCCCCGCGTGTGGCTCAACGACTACCGCCTGGCATGTCAGATGGGTGGGGCCACCACCGACGAGGTTATCATCCGTAACCTCCCCCTGCACCTCGGTGACTCGGCACGGACGTGGCTCGAGCACCTGCCGGCCAGCCAGATCCACAACTGGGACGATCTGGTCCGCACGTTTGTGGAGAACTTCCAGGGCACATACGTGCGCCCTGGGAACTCCTGGGACCTACGCGCCTGCACTCAGAAGCCCGGCAAGTCGCTTCGGGACTTCATACAACGCTTCTCCAAGCGCTGCACGGAGCTCCCAAGCGTGGCGCTGTTCGAAATCGTGCATGCCTTCCTCGAGGGCACCACGTGCTGGGACCTCGTGCGCGAGCTCGGGCGCAGCCCGCCGGCCGATTCGAACGAGTTGTTCGACATCGCCACCAGCTTTGCCTCGAGCGAAAAGGCGGTGGGGGCGATCTTCGACGGCAAGAAGGGCAAGCGCGTGGACAACGCGCCCGCGGAGGGCAGCAAGTCCAAGGAGCCCCACCAGAAGAACAAGCGGGTCAAGAAGGGAAAGAAGCCGCGCCGCGAGGCGCGCGAGCAGGGGCGCGACGACGATGGCGACGAAGCTCTTGCTGTTGACCCAGCTCGACGGGGCCCTCGATCGACCCCTCGAGGCCCTGGGGTTTTCGATGACATGCTGAAGAAGCCATGTCCCTACCATAAGACGCTGGTCAACCACACCCTCGAGCAGTGCGACATGCTCAAGCGGTTCTACGGCCGCGCCGCCGCGAAGGACGGCGAGGCCAAGAAGGATGGAGGTGACGGCTACGCCGGCGGCTTCCCCGCCGTGGAAAATGTCTTCCTCATCTTCTGGGGGGGCGACCGTCGACATGTCCAGCCACCAGCGCAAGCGGGAGCGACACGAGGTCCTCGCCGCGGAGAAGGCACCTCCCTCCTTCCTCGACTGGTCGGAGGACGCCATTACGTTAGCCGCGAGGATCACCCGAACCGCATGCCCAATCCGGTCAGTACCCGCTGGTGGTCGACCCGGTCATCGGGAACGCGCGGTTCTCAAAGGTGTTGACAGACGGAGGCAGCAGCCTCAACATCCTCTACGCGCACACGCTGCGCCTGCTGGGGACCGGGTTGGACCAGCTGCGGTCCAACACGACGCCGTTCCATGGCGTCGCGCCGGCAAGCGCGTCCGGCCCTCGGGCGATCGACCGCCAACGGTTCGGCACGCCAGACAACTTCCGCAAGGAGACGCTCACCTTCGAGGTGGTGGGGTTCAGGGGCGCAGACCACGCCATACTTGGGCGGCCGTGCTACGCCAAGTTCATGGCGGCCCCCAACTACACCTACCTCAAGATGAAGATGTTGGGGCCCAACGGTGTCATCACCGTGGGCACATCCATCGAGCACGCATTCGACTGCGACGTCGAGTTTGTGGAGCACGCCGAGGCACTGGCCCTGGATGAAGCGCTCGTGGCCAACCTGGAGAAGTTGGTCAACGAGGACCTCGACTCCGCCACCAAGCACGCCGGCAGCTTCGAGGCTGCCGAGCAGACCAAAGGGGTGCCCCTCGACCCTGCTGCCCCCGAGGGCAAGGCATTGAGGGTTAGTTCCACCCTCGACCCGAAATAGGAACTGGTGCTCGTCGACTTCCTCCGCGCCAACACCGACATCTTCGCGTGGAGCCCCTCGTATATGCCAGGCATTCCGAGGGAGGTCGCCGAGCACTCCCTTGACATCCTACCTCACTCCCGTGTCGTGCAGCAGCGGCTGCGTCGCTTCGACGAAGAGCGGCGCCGGGCAATCGGAGAAGAGCCGCGAAAGCTCCTCGAGGCTGGGTTCATCAAGGAAGTGTTCCACCCCACATGGCTAGCTAATCCTGTATTAGTGAAGAAAAAGAATGGGAAGTGGTGGATGTGTGTAGACTATACTAGTCTTAATAAAGCATGTCCTAAAGTTCCTTTTCCTTTGCCACAGATCGATCAAATCATTGATTCGACCGCCGGGTGCGAACTGCTATGTTTCCTTGACGCCTATTCCGGGTACCACCAAATAAAAATGAAGGAGTCCAACCAGCTCGCGACTTCATTCATCACGCCGTTCAGGATGTATTGCTACGTAACAATGTTGTTCGGTCTCCGAAACGCGGGAGCTACATACCAGTGATGTATGCAGCACATTTTTGGGGACCACATCGGGCGAATCGTTGAGGCATACGTAGACGACATAGTCGTGAAAACCAGGAAGGAGGGCGACCTGGTTAGCGACCTCCACATTGCGTTCGGCTGCCTATAGGCCAACGGGGTTAAGTTGAACCCTGAAAAGTGTGTCTTTGGCGTGCCGCGGGGCATGCTACTAGGATACATCGCCTCCCAGCGAGGCATTGAGGACAACCCCGAGAAGGTTGCAGCCCTCGAACGAATGGGTCCGATTCGAGACCTCAAGGGGGTCCAAAAGGTGTTGGGGTGCCTCGCCGCTTTGACCCGCTTTATCTCGCGGCTCGGCGAGAAAGGCCTGCCCCTCTACCGGCTGTTGAAGAAGCATGAGCGGTTCTCCTGGACCGTCGAGGCCTAGGAGGCGCTTGACAAGCTGAAGGCGACCCTCGCCCACGCCCCGATCCTTACACCGCCGCAGGACGACGAACCTCTGTATCTCTACGTAGCCGCGACCACCCAGGTGGTCAGCGCCGTCATCGTAGTAGAGCGCACGGAAAAGGGGCATGCCCTGCCGGTCCAGCGGTCGGTGTACTACATCAGCGAAGTCTTGTCCGAAACCAAGGCGTGCTACCCACAAGTCCAGAAGCTGCTTTACGCAGTAGTCCTCGCGCAGCGCAAACTCTACCACTACTTCGAGGCTCATCCGGTCACGGTGGTTTCCTCCTTCCTGCTAGGAGAAATCATTCGGAACCCAGATGCAGCAGGCAGGATCGCCAAGTGGTCAGTGGAGCTGATGGGCGAAACGCTCGCCTACGCGCCGCGCAAGGCCATTAAGTCCCAAATCTTGGCGGATTTCGTTGCCGAGTGGACGGACACGCAGTTGCCACCGCCGCAGATCTAGGCTGAGTGTTGGACTCTGTACTTCGACGGGTCAGTGATGAAGACAGGCGCGGGCGCGGGCCTGCTCTTCATCTCACCCCTCGGGGAGCACATGAGATATGTCGTGCGTATCCACTTCCCCACGTCAAACAACATGGCTGAATACGAGGCCCTCCTTTGTGGCCTTAAAATCGCCATTGAAACAGGCATTAAGCGTCTCGACGTGAGGGGGGACTCGCAGCTCGTGATCGACCAGGTCATGAAGAATGCGAGCTGCCACGATGACAATATGGAGGCGTATTGCAAAGCTGTGCGTGCCCTCGAGGATAAGTTCTATGGCATAGAGCTTAACCACGTGCCTCGCTGGTACAACGAGGAGGCGGATGAGCTTGCCAAAATCACGTCGGGGCGAATCACCGTTCCCCCGAACGTTTTCGCGCGGGATGTCTCCAGCCATCTGTCAACCTTGAGCCCTGCCCCTCGAGCCGCGAAGAACCCTCGAGGGCTCCCTAAAGTCCAGCGGGCGCGGAGCCCATGGACGAGGACCCCTTGAACGAAGCGTACGTGCTCTCCCTGCTCGAGGGGTACGACGCCAACGAGGCCGATGCCATGGACATAGAGCCGGCACCCAGCGAGGGGGACTGGCGCGACAAATATATCGCCTGGATTGATCGAGGGAAACTCCCCTCGGACCGGTCCAAGGCTAGACACATCGCCAGGATGGCCAAGTCATTCACTCGTCGACGGCGAGCTGTACAAGCGCGCCGCGTCTGGCATCCTGCAGCGATGCGTGCCCATCCCTCAGGGGCGCGAACTCCTCTGGGATATACATGCGGGCGTGTGCGGCCATCATGCAGCACCCCGCACCCTCGTGGGCAATGCATTCCGCCAGGGTTTCTACTGGCCCACCGCGGTCGCTGACGCCAGCGAGATCATGCGCACCTGCGAAGGGTGCCAGTTCTACGCTCGTAAGTCCAATCTCCCTGTGCACGTCCTGCAGACCATCCCCGTCACATGGCCTTTCGCCGTGTGGGGACTGGACATCGTCGGGCCCATGCGAAAGGCGCCCGGGGGCTACACCCACCTCTTGGTCGCTATTGACAAGTTCTCCAAGTGGGTGGAGGTGCGCCCCACCACGAATCTCAGGGCAGAGCAGGCGGTGACGTTCTTCACCGACATCGTCTACCGCTTCGGAGTGCCCAACTCCATCATCAACGACAACGGGTCCCAATTCACGGGTAGGAAGTTCCTGGAATTCTGCGATAAGTTCCACATCTGCGTGGACTGGGCAGCCGTAGTGCATTCACAGACCAACGGTCAGGTGGAACGCGCTAACAGCATGATCCTACAAGGCCTCAAGCCCAGAATTTTTGACCGGCTAAATATGTCCGGTCGGAAATGGCTCCAGGAGCTGCCGGCGGTTGTGTGGAGCCTCAGGACCACCCCAAGCAGGGCCACCGGGTTCACCCCGTTCTTCCTGGTCCATGGCGCGGAAGCCATCCTCCCCACGGACTTGGAATACGGGTCACCCAGGGTTTGGGGCTACGACGAAGATGCCAACCAGCAAGCCCGCGAGGACTCGCTAGACCAATTGGATGAGGCGCGCACCGTGGCCCTGATGCATTCTGCAAGGTATCAGCAGGCCCTAAGGCGCTACCAAGCCCGGAAGGTGCGGCGACGAGACTTCAGCGAGGGGGACCTCGTCCTAAGGCTACGCCAAGACAATCGAGGCCGCCACAAGCTGTCGCCCCCATGGGAGGGACCCTACGTCGTGGCGAAGGTGCTCAAGCCCGGCACGTACAAGCTGGCCAACGAGGACGGCGAAGAACTCACCAACGCTTGGAACATCCAGCAGCTACGTCGCTTCTACCCTTAGCGAGGATTTCCAAGTTTTTGTTGTAAACTACATGCCCAACACCCCAGTTGGCAACCTAGATGTATAAATCAACAGATTAATAAAAGTTAAAGGGCGACTCGGCTTTCCCCAGAAAACCAAGTCACCCTTGGGGGCTACTGCGGGAGGCATCCCCCCCCCCAAAAAATGGTCCCATTTTTCGCAAAAAATTTGCAAAACACGCTAAGTACAATTCGACCTTAGCCTCGAGCGAGTTCAAGCGGGGCGCGGGTGGCCAGGCGGAAAAGACGCGCGAGCCAGAGATAGCCTACGCCTCCGCGACGATATGGCCCTTCTCTCTCGCCTCTGGCCCAGCGGGCCACTCGTGAAGTCGAACCTCCCCAACCCGAATTCACCTAGGCAAGGGAAAAATGGAACAGTGTGACAAACAAAATTACATTTACAAGTGTTCAAACACCTCAAAAGAGTACTTGTTTATTTACATGGCCAAGTGGCCTAGACTCTAATACTTAAGCAAAAAAGGGCCCAGCGCCCAGTGATCTTCAGGCTTGCGGCTCTCCGGCATTAGGAGCGTCAGGGAACAGGAAGTCCTCGAAGTCTTCGGCAAGCGTCTCGGCGGCAGCAGCGGCAAGCGCGTCCGCGCGCTCCATCGCCACTTCGTCCTCAACGCCTTCCGGGACGACGTAGCCCGACGCCACAACCTCGAAGTTCACTTGGTAGTGAGACCCCACTACGCCGAGGGCCTTCTGGACGCCGAGGTAAAGGGCGCGGCGCATACGCCTCGAGACATGCCCACCAAGAGCACGCAGGCGGCTCGCCAGCGAGCTCCCGGCTTGCGCTTCACCCTCCTCCACCGTCTGGCAGGTCTCGAGAGCGGTGGCCCGCAGCTCCCCCAACTCCTTTTCCGCGGAGTTGTAGGCCGCGCTCACGGTCTCGGCCTGGGTGGTCGCATGCCCCAGGGTGGTCCGCAGGCCTGGAAGCCACGAACAAGGAAAAATGAAGTTGGGAGCGGATCCCAAAAGAACGAATCAACGAACGAAAACTGAACGAAAACAAACTCACCTTCAACCTGCTTCTTCTCCACCTCGAGGGACTGACGCGTCTCCTCAGCTTCGCGCTGCAGCTTAAGGTACGAGGCCTCCTGCTTCTCGAGGGCCTGGCGCTAGTCCTCGTGCGAGACGCTGATCTGCACCAGCTCCCCGTTGAGGCACGATACCTCCTCCTCCTGCTTCTTGAGCGAGGCCTGCGCCTCCTCGAGTGCAGCACGCTCTCGCTGGAGCTGGCCCAACGCCTCCTCGCGCGCCGGGCGCCCTCGCCGAGCGCGGCCCGAGCCTCGACGAGCGCCGCCCGCTCCCGCTGGAGCTGACCTTCCGCCTCCTGGCGGGCGGCTCGCTCCTGCCGGAGCTGCTCCTCCTTCGTGGTGAGTACGGTGGCCTTGTCCGCCAGGGCTACCTTCAGCCCCTCAGCCTCCTGGAGCGTCGCGCGGCCCTGTTGGACCTGGGTGAGGGCGGCAGCGACCTCTGCCTCCCATGTCGACGCGAGAGAGCGCGCGCCCTCCAAGTCCTCGCGAACCCGGTGCAGCGCATCATCCCACTCCACCAGCACCGTCCGCACCCGCACGACCGCGGAGGCGCCTTCCGCGGCCTGGGCGCCCTGCTCCGAGGGAGAGTCCAGCAAGGCCTCGGCCCTGTACGCCAGCCACCGGTCAGGTGACCTGAGGGCCTCGACAAGGGCCTCCAGGGCCTCGTACTGCCCCCCGGTACCAGCGGGAGTCAGTGTCAAGGCGGTCGAGGATCACGTACCGCTCCCGGGCCCGGCACTCCAGCTCCTGCCACCAATAAGTAGAGCGAGGGGGGTGTGCGTCAGAAAAGACACGAACGAAGAGAAAACAGGGCAAGGAATTGCAAAACTTCACGAAACTCAGTTGACCTGGAAAGCGCGCCACGCCGGAACACTGTGGATCCGCAGCGCCTTGTTCAGTGCCCGGTTGAGCGAGGCACCGTGGTCGCGGAGATCTTCCCAGAGCCCCTGCTCCGCCTGAGCATCGATGAAGTGGGCCGGTGGGGCGTCGGCCTCCTTCTGCCCCTGCTTCAGGCGCGCTGAGGGTCCGGCACGCGGTGACGAGGGTACAACACCGTCCGCTGGGCACCCCAGCGCCGCGCCGGCGTCGCTCGGGCCACGAGCGCCACCGCCGAGGCCTCGGGGGCGGTGCGAGCGCGCTCGCCCACCGATCCCGGCCGGCGGCGGGACGTCGTCGTCGTCGGGAATCTCCACCACGCGCCGCCCGGGCTACGGGCCGCGGCGGGCACCGGTGAAGTTGGCGGCGCGGCGACCGGCGCGGCCGGGGCCCCCACCGCCACCGGCGCCGCAGCCGTGGCTCCACCTCGGCCGCCGGCCGCCGCGTCCCCACTTCGGTTGCCGGCCGGCGGTGGCTCCGCGACCGCCGCCGCCCGCCGCGCCTCCGCGGCCGGCGGCGGCGGCACCATAGTCGTCGCCACCGGCCGCGGCTCCGTGGCCTCGGCCCGTGCCGTGCGAGCCGCCGCTTGCCACTAACGCCATGCTCGCGGCCGCCCGTGATGCCCTCGACGAGCGCCGCCTGGTGGGGACGACCGCGTCCGTCCTCAGCACCTTGGCAGGCGCAAGTGGGGGCACGGTGGACGCCACCCTGCGAGCACGAAAATGAGAAACTTAGGCCCTGGCCAATCTAAGAACACGCTCGAGGGGAAGCAATCACTTACCTCAGGGTGGAAAATCCCCTTTTCCTTTTCCTCGGGGGCTCGGCGGACGTTGTTGCCGCCCCCGGTGTGGCCGCCGCCGCGCCCCGGCCGGGTCTCGCGCGCGCGCGCGCGCCCCCGCGCACGTGTCGCCCCTCTCGTTGGTGGCCCGACGGCGGGCGCTCCCGCGCCCGCCCCAGGCGCCGTCTCCTCCGCCACCTCCGCGGCCCTGGGCGAGGGGGGCGAAGGCTCCCACCTCTTGGGGGGAGCCTGGCCCCCGTCGCTCTCCTCCTGCTCCTCGCTTGACGACGAGTATTCCTTGGTCCCAGGAGAGGAGAGCCCCTGCTGCTCGCGCAGCCAGAACTCCTCGCTCCTCCGCTCCCGGCGCTCCCGTTGCCGGATGCTTCGCTCCCTCTTGCACGCCGCCCGCTCCTGTTCCCATCGCTGCACTGCGCGTGCGTGTGCGCGAGACCGGGGCGTGGGCGGGTCGGACCGCGCGGCGTTCACGGCCCTTATCTGCGAGGGACGGGCAAAACTTCAAAACACGCTGATACCGCGTGAACTAGCAGAACAAGGGGAGGCGGGAGTCCACTTACCAACAGGCCGACGGGGAGCATGGTGAATGCCCAGAGAGCCGCGCCGTCGTTCCGGTCGGCCCTAAGGTCGATGGCGCGCCACGCCCGGGTGGCCGCGTACTCCCGCGGGAAGAGGCCCTGCAGCAACCGTGACTGCGCCAGCACGACGGGGTCCGCGTCCTCGTGCATCTTGAAGATGCGGAGCGGCCTCTCCATCAGGGGGACGATCCACCAGTGATGGAGGTTCGCGAGAACGCACCCCGCGGTCAAGCCGCCGTCCGCCAGGTCCTCCAACGCGGCCAGGAGCGAATCCAGCCCCGTCTGATAAGAAGGCGGGGACACCCCGTGATGCCTGGAGTCGGCCTTGTCCTTCAGCACCTTGCCGGAGTAGGGGGAAGACCGGCGCCGTCGTTGAGGAGGTAGAACCACCCCCGCTCCCACTCCGAGTTGTTGGAGGTCATCATGCAGGGGATGTAGAGCTCCCTGCGCGTGTTCCGCAGCGCGATCGTCATGCCGCCGGCGCGCACCGCGCGGCGGATCTTCGGCTCCGGCGTAGTCAGCGTGTGCAGCTCCGCGCGGAAGAGGTGAACCCAGAGATCCCAGTTGACGGGGATCCCCAGGAAGCCCTCGCACACGCCGACGAATGACGCCGCTTGCGAAATCGCGTTCGGCGTGAAGTTGTGCAACTCCACGCCGTAGTGGTAGCACAGCGCGCGCATAAAGCGACTCGCCGGTGCCGCGAAGCCCCACTCGTGGAAGCGGATGAAACTGACGACGTAGCCGTACGGCGGGTTGGGCTCCCGCTCGTTCGGCTGCGGCACGATCCACGCCGCGGGGCGCCCATCCTCGTTCGCCGTGAGCTGGCCGGCGGTCACCAGCTCGCTCAGAGAGAGCATCGTCGCCGTCGAGCGCGGCCACGGCAGCGGGTCGATGATGGTGATGGGCTGAGGAGGAGCCATGCGGACTGGCGAAGGAACGAGGAGCATGAGGCGAAAACGGTGCGATGGCGAGAGAGCGAGCGCGGCTCTGAAGCGGAAGCGCAAGGGGCGAGGGCGGCAGACGCTAAGTGTGAGAGGTAAAACTCGCCTCGCCTCCCACCTTTGGACTTATAGATCCATGGGGCTGCGCTCCCCGGAACGCACGCCCCGCGCGCATTAACTGCAGGTAAAAAATTTCGGTCGCTGATGGGCGGGACCCACCACGACCGAGGAAGCTGCACGCCTGCACGCGCGCTATCATTACGGTGCGGTAACCGGAGGGCCGCGGCGGGCCGTCACGTCCGCCTGCCCACGTCGCCCACTACGCGCGCGGCGCGCGCGCCTGAAAAGGCACGCCCGCGGCGCGAGGCTGTGGTCGCGACTGCGCGCATTAGATGGCCCGGTCCCTTACCCCGTAAGGACGACCCTCGTTCGGCCCGAGCCCCAGGCTCAAAAAACCTAACCATCGAAGGGTGCGATTACCGACCAGTGGCCTCGAAATTCGTTCAACGTGAACGGGCGCCACAGGTGCCCTCGATCTACGAAAAATTACTGATCAGCGGTTCGAGGGCCGGCCCGGCTGAGAACCCTCGAAACCTGCAGATGCTAAAGGATGGGGGCACCTAGCTGCCACCCCTCGACGGCCCTACTGATCAGGGGTTCAAAACCTGACCCTCGAAGGGTTCGAACAGGTGCCCCAGATCACCAGAGTCAGGGACGATGAGGGCGCGCACATTCGAGCATTTCCTCGAGCCTACCGGCTCGAGGGCGCCCCACATGTCGTGTTCGGAGCCAGCGAGGGCAGCTAGTCGGGGGGATCCCATCAAGGGAGAGCTTCCGCGCCCTCGGTCCCTAGCGAACGGGACCGAGCCCCACCTAGCAAATCCACGCAAGCGCTTTAATGGATGAGTCTCCGGACCACGAGCCTACCCTTATCGAACGGGGCATGGGCGTCCACTTGAACCACCCGCTAGCAGCTCGACGAGTAATCCGCAATCCGCGATCCAATCGATGGGGATTGCGGAAACCTCACCCTCCGTCCCGCGGAGGCACGGCGAGGGCGCATTTAGAGCAAGACGTAGAGCTCGCCCCGATCGCCTCGAATGGGCCCAGGCTCAGGGGCTCTACGCACGGCTACACCTCCTGGGGTGCACCGAATGCGAGAGTTACCAGTCATGCGCGTGCGACCGAGGCCGGCTGGAACATCGCCAATGCCGGTTGAAACAAATGCTCCGCACACTGATAAAAACTCGCGAAAAAACCCCTGCAGGAGCACTCACGCTCCTGCAGGGCTTCGGGGGCTAGACCCGCGGGTCCGCTGACGCGGCCCCACGGAAAGGCATTTGCAACCAGGAGGGAAGAATGTCCTATCAGCAGACTCCAGCATCTGCGGGATCCTTACGGAAACACCCACAGATGCTCGGGGGCTACTGTCGGGGACAGCCCTAAGGGTCCCCTAAATAACTGAGGGTTACCCGCTTAAAACCTGCAAAAAACGCGAACACAAATCAACTCGCACACCTAAAACGCATACACAACATAACCACGACCCTGGTGGCCCCCGCGGCCCGCCAGTACGGCGCAGCGGACGCTCCTCGAGTAAGGTTCACCTCGCTCGAGGGATAGGCGCTCCCTCGAGCAGGGTCCGCCCCGCTCGAGGCTTTCACGCCCCCTCGAACAAAGTTCGCCTCGCTCGAGGGCTGAACACCCCCTCGGGCGGGGTCCGCTCCGCTCGAGGGCACCCACGCACGCATCTCCCGCGCGCCCACGCGCACCTGCTCCCGCACGTGCGTGCGGGCATTCAATGCTCTGACACAGCAGGGCCGCGCCACTACTCTGACGCGCATGGGGATCTCGCCCCGGCGCTGTTTCGCCAACTCCCGGGGGGAGGCCATCCCTGCTGTTGTACAGCACTGTGCGGCAAGGCCAGTGTCAGCTCCGTGGCACTGTGCCGCCTGCCCCCGTACGGCCAACACGCCGCGTCCTCGAAGGGGGGGCGGTGGCACCCTCGAATATCTTCTACGTGCTTATGCAGGACCACGCCGTGACGTCAGGCCGGCGGGATCGGTCATTCCCGTCGCTGTCAGCCCTGTGCGGCCATCCCCGCCACTGTCGCACCACACCGGACATTGTGGTGACATCCCGACGCTGTTGGGACGTACGGGGACAAGACATCGCCACAACGGCCACTGTGCCACGTACGGGCTTCCCGTCAACGGCACCCTCGAATTGGCCCACCACGGCGGCCGGTCAACCAACTACTGCGCCGCAGCCCTCGAAGTCGCTCCTGTATGAGCACAAGACGCACCACGACGCCTCAACGGGAGCGGGATTCACCAGGACGGCCGTCAGCTCCGCAGCACTATTCTCCATACCGCTACACATATAGAAATAGTGCAGCGTGCATGTAAGTTGTTCCCTCCTTGGCCTATAAAAGGAGGGGCAACCCCCAGCCGCAGGGGAGGAGACACGGGACGACGGACAGCAGTCACTCACACGCTCTCCGCCTTCCCCACGATATTGGCACTCGCCTCAATCGCACCTGTGGGACTTGGAGGCCACACCTCCTCTCCCACCTCGCTTGTAGCCACCCCTCTACAAGCACCACGGTGCAAGCAATACAGTGCCCTGAGCACACCACTGCTGGACGTACGGCCCTGGCCGGAACCAGGATAAACCAAGTGTCCTTAGTTGCTTAGCACCGGCCATCGAGAGGCAGATCTCAGCGCTCATTACTAATTAGTGTCGGGACTACTTTCTGCACTGACACCATGCTCGAGCATGCATCTGAATCTGGAGGGCTTTAGCATGTTGTGGTGGGCGATGACCAAAGTGCTGGACCAACCAAGATGAATTCACTCCAGTGGTTTTCCTATCCTTCACACCTTCTTGCGGTTCATCTGGCCGCACTCCTACCAATGCCTCAACAATATCCCTCCAATCTTGTGGATTTATGTGACCAGTCACAGCATACCCGTCAACACGAAGGCCAAAGAGCATGGCAACATCCTCCAATGTGATAGTCATCTCACCACAGGGAAGGTGGAAGCTATGTGTCTCGGGCCTCCACCGGTCCACTAGCGCTGTCAAAGCAGCATTATCCATCTTTGGGAGCCCCGTCTTAATCAATGTGGCAAGAGGGAGGAAACCCGATCGGCGAATGAAAGGTGTGTACCTATCATCCTATTGTAGAGGAGTGTGAGTGCGGGGTCGTAAAGGCTTCAAAACCTAAAAAAATATCACGTTCGCAACAAATGATTACAATCCAATTTCAATCCATCCATCAGCAAATTAACAAGTGCTTCTAATCCTACCTCCAAACGCTCTTCAAGCTTCCTCCCACGGTGATTGTCATCATAGTACTTCTCAAGGAGTGGATACCTTGGGTGGTACTGCTCTTGTTGTGCCATGGTCCTAAATGAAGAAAACAATATTTGTAACCCACCTAAAAAGTTGCATGCATATGTGAAGTAAAATTAAAATTCATAAGAAAAGCTAGCGAAGAAAATACTACTAGATGAGCACCAAGATATATACTACTATCTCCAACATGCATACAACTTGTGAAGAAAATACTACAATATCCAACATACATACACCTAGTGAAACAATTACTAGTGAAAAAACTACTAAGACATGACTAAAGCTAGTACCATCACTTGCATTTCAAACATCAATCAAAGGTAAGTAAGTATTGATTTATTCAATTGTAATTCAAATTTCAATCAAAATATAATAGGCTAGTGAAAGGTAAGTAAAGAAATAGTTGTGAAAAATAAATACTACTACTCTAAGGTAAGTAAAGAAATACTAGTGAAAATACTACTCAAACCTACTACTACTCAAAGGTAGTGACACTAAAACATGAGCCTACATTGCATTTGTTCATATGTTCAACATTACTTCAACATCTACACCACTCAAATCCATCGAAACCGAAACATGCATTGCAAACTACACGATAGATCGGTGTTACAATGATTCAATGCATCGATACAAGGCAACTAATGTTATCCGATTCGTACTCAATCCACCATTGGAGCCCCATAATCAACAAACCCTAGCAATGAGTAACCCTAGAATACAAACCGAATCAACTAAAACTACTCGATTAAAGTGAAGGAGGTACCTCTAAGGAGTAATTTCCACCGGTGGAGGAGTTGAATCCCCCTAGGGATGCGCTGGATCTAGAGGGGGCGGAGGGGGGCGACGCCATGGGAGAAGGGAGGGAGCTCGGTTTGGGAGAAGGAAAGGAGGAGGAAAGAAAGGGGCCCGACGGCCCCCTGTATGTTAAGTGAGTTGCGCCAGTCTGCGTGGCGCGACTGCTTCATGAGTCGCGCCAGGGCATGTGGGGCAATTCACCCGCCACCTCAGCATCGCCGGCCCGCGCCCGCCGACGTGGCGCCTGAGTCACGCTAGAGCATGTGCCGCGACTCAGTTAGGAGTCGCGCCACGCGGCCTAGCGCGACCAAAAATGCCACTTTTTGCAATTTTAGTTGGGTCCGGGTTCTTTTTAATAAATTAGATTAAAAAGGATTAAAAAAATAAAAAAAAATCGAAGCGGAGGCCTCATGGATGGGCCGTTACCTCTATCCTTTCCTCCTTTCCAACGAAACAAACTGAGCCATGGGCCTCCTCTACACCCTTACCCTAGGCGGCGCTGGCGGCGAGCGAACGAACTGAGGCATTGCGGTTGCAGCGGGGGCGCGGGAGGCGCGGGGGCGGCACCAGGCAGCTGACTTGAGGGAAGCAAGCTGCGGGCGGCTGGTGCCGGGAGTCGGCGCTGCGACAGTGGCGGTGCCCGGCACCTAGGCAGGCGGCAGCCACCGAGCGCGGGCTTGCCGAGACCCGAGCGCGCTTTGAGCTCGCAGGCTGAAGAGTTAGATCCCACAGGTACAACTAAAAAAACTGATTCTCTGAAGTAGTGATGAGGAGGGCAATAAAGTTGCAGTAGTGAGGTTGTTATCAGCACTGCAGTTCATCTATTGGTAATTTATATGTAGATTTGAGTACATTTTATTTTTTTCAGAAATATAAGTTGTGCTCCACTGCAACTAGTGTTAAGCATCCCTGCATTTCCTTTTAGCCTGAGAATGGCTCCGCAGGCAAGTGGCATTTCAGTTAGAGATTAATTGAGGAAAGCGTTTATGTGGAATAGTCCAACTCAATCTATGCCTTATAATTTTCTTTGGTTCCATCGATTGTGCTGTAGAACTCCATAATTCACTTACATGGATAGCTTGTTTGAAATCAATGAAGCTTGTAGGATGAATTGTGATTCGTGAAATTCTGCTGTGAGGGAATCCACGGGTCAGGGCTGGAGGGTTGTGTAACCTCATGTCGGTCTTTTCCCAGCACCACCTCTAATTTAAGCTGTATATGCCAAAGTTCTCTAATTTATTTGGTATACCATTCGAGGCTTTTAATTTAAGCTGTGTATGTCGAGTTCTCTAATTTATTTGGTATACCATTCGAGGCTTCAGATTTAAAATTGAAGTAGCTAGAAAATTATATATTGACCTGAGGTGTGTTATCACATCAGTTAGGAGCAATGTGGTCAATGTACTTGGCTATTGATGCTACTATGCAATCCTTAATGTTACTTTCGAACAAGCACATACTATCTTGGGTTTACAGAAATATGTACCTTCTTTCATAGGAGCTAGAATTGAGACTGTGAAGTGAAGATTGTGTATTTGTTTATGTCCTTTAAGATACTAGGGTATAATATGAGGATGCCATTGTTCTTCTTTTTAAAAAAATTGCTGACACCTTTGACATTATTTTTCAGCCCCGTAATGGATCCCAACATGAAGCAGCTTCAAGAGACTCTGGTTGACATTGAGACTGATGCGGAGCAAGTTCTTCTGGCAAGACATCAGGTTCGTGTGTGTTATTGGCTTGAATTTTAAATATCAGATAAGTGCCACTATTGATTGCTTGTGTTTCGTTGTTCTCGGTGATTATCAGTTGGTGGAAAATGACAAGGTAAGGAATGGCAACAGGGAGGCCTTGACAGCCCTCCGTAAACAAGCCAGGACAACTAAAACCAGTGTGCCATCTCCCTTTGAGGTCATAATGAAGGAAATGGAAGGAAGCTCTGGCAAGCATCTGATAAAGGAGATATGCCCTACTTGTGGAGATCATGACCCCAAAGAACATACCTGGCTAATGTTTCCTGGATCAGATATGTTTGCCCGTGTTCCATTCCATGTGGCGCATACTGTTTTGGAAAAAGGTACACAGAATGCATTTGAAATTACTAATGATGAAAGTTCAAAACATATGTGGAGCAATCCTCTATTGGGCCCTTGAAATGTGGGTGAAGAAGTGTGTACCAAGGCTTTTTTTTCTTTTCTTTTCTTTTGTCACCAATGCTATCATATATCATCCAAAATCTTCTTGGGCTCATTTCCCTTGAAATGTTCTGCCTTCAGTTCTGTAAAATTCCTGAAATTGTTTTTAAGCAATCATTTCCCCTTTAGGCATAAGGAAATTTATGTCAGTTGGTCAAACTATGTATATTTGACTATTTCCTTGAGACAACACAGCGACTAACAAATTCTTGTTTCATTTTACTATTGCTGTAGACCAAGAGCGCTTGGATATTGATACCAAGAAACTGCAAAGCATTGTCAAAGAGAAATCACTCGTGATTGCTGAGAAAGGTGCCCTTGCGGGCAGATTTGGCACCGACACTGTCAAATCCATGGTCAACCTAACTGACACACCTATTTCAACACGGGAGGGAGGAGAGTTTGTGCAGGGGCCCAATGTGAAGTATCAGCTGGGTTGAATCATCGACTGTTCTACCACCAGTGTTTTTTCCTGGATATTTTCTGTATAGATGTTTGCTTTCATGTCAAACAAACCTTGTCATGGCTGTTGCCTGTTTGCACTTGCCCAAAGTTATTCTGAACTGATTAGAGCATCTCCAAGAGCTCTTGTATATGTTGATAAGTTAGCTAAAAAAAGAAAAACTTTATCTGAACTCTGGATCCAACAGACTCTGTATGTATTTTACTCAGCTAGCTATCATGTTTTCTATTTCCTCCCCCTCGTTAGTCAAAAAAGAAGACCTCTCACACTAGTTATCATGTTTTCTATTTAGAGGAGTTGTTGGATTTCATCATCTTTTGCTATCTATTTCATTTTGCATAATAGTTAAATTAAGATTTTAGCCACTCATATAAACAAGAGCTCTTGGAGATGCTCAGTTGGCTGATGTACTGGAACGTATTGTTGTATCGGCCTTTCTGAATATGTGACATTGTGGAACAATCAGTGTGGTTCGAAAGACAGGTGCCAGGCCTTGATGTCTTTCTGCCCTGTGAAATAGCAGAACCAAACTGAGGTTACACAGAGTCTTCTTAGAAGTAGATTGTACAGATAGCAAAAGTGGGTCAGTGGCGTGCTAATTTGTTCTGCTACTCAAATATTGTACAGATGCAGCAGACAGAAATGACTCCAATTTAGATGTTCTCTTCTAGAATGCGAGATTGTTCATGGAAGAGATGGAATCGCATGTCGAATGAACCTTGAAGAAGCGGTCAACATGACCGTGCCATTCTCAACGACTGTTAATCAGTTAGTGCAGTAGTAATCCAACCATTTACATCATAATTTACCGGCACTTTTGTAGCTTGTTCTTCCTCAACTAAGGCCTGGTGTGTTCTACATTCAGTTGAGTACCGCTCATTCGTGTCATTTCAGCTTCAGTTTGGAATCGCATGCCAAACGAGCCCTGAAGCCGGTCGGCATGACTGTGCCATTCTCACTGACTGTTAATCAATTAGTGCAGTAGTAGTCCAACTATTTATATTAGAATTTAACGGCACTTCTGTAGCTCGTTCTTCCCCAACTCCGGCCTGGTGTGTTCTTCTACATTCAGTCGATGAGTATCACTTGTTTGTGCCATTTCAGCTTCAGTTTGGAATCGCATGTCGAATGAGCCCTGAAGAACCGGTCCGGAAACCGTGGTTACCGGTGTAACCCGTCCGGACTGGTTCTGGTAGTCAGTTCCAAACCGGTGGTTAAAAAAATTTGAATTTGAATTTTGAAATAAAAAAATCTCAAAAATACTTCAAGTTGCGATGAATCTAATTGTGTCAAAATAGGCCTCTTACAGCTAGTACATTGCAATACCAGAACCTAGCAATAATAGACAGTATGTGCATGCACAATTGATTTTGAACAAAAAAAATATTTTAATAAATAATGTTTTATATTTAACTTTGATTGCATGTTCATTACTACATATATCATACAGAATAATTTATCACAATCTCTTTATATTTTTAGGAAATCTTTTAGTCTATATGGAGTACTTACCATGTATAAAGAAAGTTTGAGTCAATAGTCAATACTCATTTCTCTTCATGTCAAGACTCACAAACTTCAGCTACAGGCCGATGCAGATCATGTGACAGTATTGAAAAATGTTTACATGACAGGAAAGTATATCTGATGACTGTCTAGAAACCAAACTCACGAAAAGAGGACACCGGTATGATTCAAACTTCAGAAATTGGAAAGGCCTAAGACATCCAACAGTTGTATCAGAATTCAATTTAGCCCTCAGAGGACAACGCTGAAAGTTAAATCCAATGGGACCAAGCACATCATCCAGATTTCAATATCAACTTAATAAGGTACAAGATAAGAAGTATTCTAATACACGTCACTGGTTTTAGATTTTAAGCAGTGTTGAACTGCAGGTATTCATTCAGAAATACATCGTGAAAATACTTACCAAACAGTCTAGATGAGCATTGATTGTCTGAATATCTTTCAATGGCTGTAGTAAGTTGGCTCTCAGAAGTCTAGCCCTGGAATAAGTATGTCAAAGAGAATAGCTTAATGTGCTTAGAACTTAAATGTGCAACTAAAAGCAAAAAAAAAAAGTGAATAGCTTATATTAGAATGATTTTGTTGGAGTAAGTGAATTGCCCACCTTTCCCCATTAGCTTAAGCTTTTGGTTGAACTGGTTGGTGCATGAAACTCAATATGGTGCCAGAGCCAGAGGTCTCGAGTTTGAGACTCAATAGATTTCATAACGTAGAAATAGTTCCAATTGAACATAATTTATCAGAAGGCTGTCAAGTGCCAGCAAGTGTAAGAGGGTGTAATTGGTGGTCTGAAGGCATACCCTCCTGTAGTCTTTGTAGTTTTCAACATCTGAAAGAGGCTTTTCTTTTTGTTGCTTGTGCCCCATAGTTCAGTATGGAGAGGATCAATAATCTCCAATGTTTGAACACTTCAGATTGCACACCAAACAGATAAAGCAATTCAAGTCTGGGACAAGTGTTTGAACATACTTGGTTAATGCTACTCTATGTCTCTCAAAGTCAAAGGTGTATTATCTCGAAAGAATTACCTAGTTGACTCAATGTTCATATGGTCGAAGGACCCATTGAATGTAACGACGACAAGAAAGAGAGATGTTCAATAATGGTGAATACGGTTATAATAGATAGAAAAAGGAGAAGCAACTTTCAACTCCTAGTTTTCGTGGTTTAGGACATAGGAGTAATGGACACATCGAAAGTTGTAGGAAACAAATAAGTCTTTGATGGTTGTGCGTTAGTTTACGAGTTGTTAAATGCGGTGAATCCACCAAAAAAGTGACTCGCTTAAAGCAAAACTCAAGATCCCAAAATGTACGGGATACCATGAATGCATGGACCGACTACTTAGCAGTCACTAGAGTGCTAAACATTTACAATTGCCATTTGCAGAAGGGATTCCATTTGGAGAGAACTATCTGGAGACAGTGCATATACGGAGAAGAGGTCATCAGGTAGAGAACAAACAGTGTGCAGTAGTAGTCAATTAGTGCAGTAGTAGTCCAACTATTTATATTAGAATTTAACGGCACTTCTGTAGCTCGTTCTTCCCCAACTCGGGCCCGGTGTGTTCTACATTCAGTTGATGAGTGTCACTCGTTCGTGCCATTTCAGCTTCAGTTTGGAATCGCATGTCGAATGAGCCCGGAAGAACCGGTCCGGAAACCGTGGTTACCGGTGTAACCCGTCCGACCGGTTCCGGTAGTCGGTTCCAAACCGGTGGTTAAAAAAATTTGAATTTGAATTTTGAAATAAAAAAATCTCAAAAATACTTCAAGTTGCGATGAATCTAATTGTGTCAAAATAGGCCTCTTACGGCTAGTACATTGCAATACCGGAACCTAGCAATAATAGACAAGTATGTGCATGCACAATTGATTTTGAACAAAAAAATATTTTAATAAATAATGTTTTATATTTAACTTTGATTGCATGTTCATTACTACATATATCATACGAATAATTTATCACAATCTCTTTATATTTTTAGGAAATCTTTTAGTCTATATGGAGTACTTACCATGTATAAAGAAAGTTTGAGTCAATAGTCAATACTCATTTCTCTTCATGTCAAGACTCACAAACTTCAGCTACAGGCCGATGCAGATCATGTGACAGTATTGAAAAATGTTTACATGACAGGAAAGTATATCTGATGACTGTCTAGAAACCAAACTCACGAAAAGAGGACACCGGTATGATTCAAACTTCAGAAATTGGAAAGGCCTAAGACATCCAACAGTTGTATCAGAATTCAATTTAGCCCTCAGAGGACAACGGCGAAAGTTAAATCCAATGGGACCAAGCACATCATCCGGATTTCAATATCAACTTAATAAGGTACAAGATAAGAAGTATTCTAATACACGTCACCGGTTTTAGATTTTAAGCGGTGTTGAGCTGCAGTATTCATTCGTAAATACATCGTGAAAATACTTACCAAACGAGTCTAGATGAGCATTGATTGTCCGAATATCTTTCAATGGCCGTAGTAAGTTGGCTCTCGAAGTCTAGCCCCGGAATAAGTATGTCAAAGAGAATAGCTTAATGTGCTTAGAACTTAAATGTGCAACTAAAAGCAAAAAAAAAAAGTGAATAGCTTATATTAGAATGATTTTGTTGGAGTAAGTGAATTGCCCACCTTTCCCCATTAGCTTAAGCTTTTGGTTGAACTGGTTGGTGCATGAAACTCAATATGGTGCCAGAGCCAGAGGTCTCGAGTTTGAGACTCAATAGATTTCATAACGTAGAAATAGTTCCAATTGAACATAATTTATCAGAAGGCTGTCAAGTGCCAGCAAGTGTAAGAGGGTGTAATTGGTGGTCTGAAGGCATACCCTCCGTAGTCTTTGTAGTTTTCAACATCCGAAAGAGGCTTTTCTTTTTGTTGCTTGTGCCCCATAGTTCGGTATGGAGAGGATCAATAATCTCCAATGTTTGAACACTTCGATTGCACACCAAACGGATAAAGCAATTCAAGTACGGGACAAGTGTTTGAACATACTTGGTTAATGCTACTCTATGTCTCTCAAAGTCAAAGGTGTATTATCTCGAAAGAATTACCTAGTTGACTCAATGTTCATATGGTCGAAGGACCCATTGAATGTAACCCGACGATAAAGAGAGATGTTCAATAATGGTGAATACGGTTATAATAGATAGAAAAAGGAGAAGCAACTTTCAACTCCTAGTTTTCGTGGTTTAGGACATAGGAGTAATGGACACATCGAAAGTTGTAGGAAACAAATAAGTCTTTGATGGTTGTGCGTTAGTTTACGAGTTGTTAAATGCGGTGAATCCACCAAAAAAGTGACTCGCTTAAAGCAAAACTCAAGATCCCAAAATGTACGGGATACCATGAATGCATGGACCGACTACTTAGCGAGTCACTAGAGTGCTAAACATTTACAATTGCCATTTGCGTAAGGGATTCCATTTGGAGAGAACTATCTGGAGACAGTGCATATACGGAGAAGAGGTCATCAGGTAGAGAACAAACAGTGTGCAGTAGTAGTCAATTAGTGCAGTAGTAGTCCAACTATTTATATTAGAATTTAACGGCACTTCTGTAGCTCGTTCTTCCCCAACTCGGGCCCGGTGTGTTCTACATTCAGTTGATGAGTGTCACTCGTTCGTGCCATTTCAGCTTCAGTTTGGAATCGCATGTCGAATGAGCCCGGAAGAACCGGTCCGAAACCGTGGTTACTCGGTGTAACCCGTCCGGACCGGTTCGGTAGTCGGTTCCAAACCGGTGGTTAAAAAAATTTGAATTTGAATTTTGAAATAAAAAAATCTCAAAAATACTTCAAGTTGCGATGAATCTAATTGTGTCAAAATAGGCCTCTTACGGCTAGTACATTGCAATACCGGAACCTAGCAATAATAGACAGTATGTGCATGCACAATTGATTTTGAACAAAAAAATATTTTAATAAATAATGTTTTATATTTAACTTTGATTGCATGTTCATTACTACATATATCATACAGAATAATTTATCACAATCTCTTTATATTTTTAGGAAATCTTTTAGTCTATATGGAGTACTTACCATGTATAAAGAAAGTTTGAGTCAATAGTCAATACTCATTTCTCTTCATGTCAAGACTCACAAACTTCGGCTACGGAGCCGATGCGGATCATGTGACAGTATTGAAAAATGTTTACATGACGGAAAGTATATCCGATGACCTGTCTAGAAACCAAACTCACGAAAAGAGGACACCGGTATGATTCAAACTTCGAAATTGGAAAGGCCTAAGACATCCAACGGTTGTATCGAATTCAATTTAGCCCTCGGAGGACAACGGCGAAAGTTAAATCCAATGGGACCAAGCACATCATCCGATTTCAATATCAACTTAATAAGGTACAAGATAAGAAGTATTCTAATACACGTCACTGGTTTTAGATTTTAAGCAGTGTTGAACTGCAGGTATTCATTCAGAAATACATCGTGAAAATACTTACCAAACAGTCTAGATGAGCATTGATTGTCTGAATATCTTTCAATGGCTGTAGTAAGTTGGCTCTCAGAAGTCTAGCCCTGGAATAAGTATGTCAAAGAGAATAGCTTAATGTGCTTAGAACTTAAATGTGCAACTAAAAGCAAAAAAAAGTGAATAGCTTATATTAGAATGATTTTGTTGGAGTAAGTGAATTGCCCACCTTTCCCCATTAGCTTAAGCTTTTGGTTGAACTGGTTGGTGCATGAAACTCAATATGGTGCCAGAGCCAGAGGTCTCGAGTTTGAGACTCAATAGATTTCATAACGTAGAAATAGTTCCAATTGAACATAATTTATCGAAGGTCGTCAAGTGCCGCAAGTGTAAGAGGGTGTAATTGGTGGTCCGAAGGCATACCCTCCCGTAGTCTTTGTAGTTTTCAACATCCGAAAGAGGCTTTTCTTTTTGTTGCTTGTGCCCCATAGTTCAGTATGGAGAGGATCAATAATCTCCAATGTTTGAACACTTCAGATTGCACACCAAACAGATAAAGCAATTCAAGTACGGGACAAGTGTTTGAACATACTTGGTTAATGCTACTCTATGTCTCTCAAAGTCAAAGGTGTATTATCTCGAAAGAATTACCTAGTTGACTCAATGTTCATATGGTCGAAGGACCCATTGAATGTAACCTGACAGTAAAGAGAGATGTTCAATAATGGTGAATACGGTTATAATAGATAGAAAAAGGAGAAGCAACTTTCAACTCCTAGTTTTCGTGGTTTAGGACATAGGAGTAATGGACACATCGAAAGTTGTAGGAAACAAATAAGTCTTTGATGGTTGTGCGTTAGTTTACGAGTTGTTAAATGCAGTGAATCCACCAAAAAAGTGACTGCTTAAAGCAAAACTCAAGATCCCAAAATGTACAGGAT
This sequence comes from Cenchrus americanus, assembly GCA_947561735.1. NCBI lineage: Eukaryota > Viridiplantae > Streptophyta > Magnoliopsida > Poales > Poaceae > Cenchrus > Cenchrus americanus. Next base: position 19,756,547 of record OX387241.1, on the reverse strand, counting down.
ACCATGAATGCATGGACTGACTACTTAGCAGTCACTAGAGTGCTAAACATTTACAATTGCCATTTGCAGAAGGGATTCCATTTGGAGAGAACTATGCTGGAGACGGTGCATATACGGAGAAGAGGTCATCGGGTAGAGAACAAACAAAGTGTGCGGTAGTAGTCAATTAGTGCGGTAGTAGTCCAACTATTTATATTAGAATTTAACGGCACTTCGTAGCTCGTTCTTCCCCAACTCGGGCCGGTGTGTTCTACATTCGGTTGATGAGTATCACTCGTTCGTGCCATTTCGGCTTCGGTTTGGAATCGCATGTCGAATGAGCCGGAAGAACCGGTCCGAAACCGTGGTTACCGGTGTAACCCGTCCGGACCGGTTACGGTAGTCGGTTCCAAACCGGTGGTTAAAAAAATTTGAATTTGAATTTTGAAATAAAAAAATCTCAAAAATACTTCAAGTTGCGATGAATCTAATTGTGTCAAAATAGGCCTCTTACGGCTAGTACATTGCAATACCAGAACCTAGCAATAATAGACAGTATGTGCATGCACAATTGATTTTGAACAAAAAAATATTTTAATAAATAATGTTTTATATTTAACTTTGATTGCATGTTCATTACTACATATATCATACAGAATAATTTATCACAATCTCTTTATATTTTTAGGAAATCTTTTAGTCTATATGGAGTACTTACCATGTATAAAGAAAGTTTGAGTCAATAGTCAATACTCATTTCTCTTCATGTCAAGACTCACAAACTTCAGCTACAGGCCGATGCGAGATCATGTGACAAAGTATTGAAAAATGTTTACATGACGGAAAGTATATCCGATGACCGTCTAGAAACCAAACTCACGAAAAGAGGACACCGGTATGATTCAAACTTCGAAATTGGAAAGGCCTAAGACATCCAACGGTTGTATCGAATTCAATTTAGCCCTCGGAGGACAACGGCCGAAAGTTAAATCCAATGGGACCAAGCACATCATCCAGATTTCAATATCAACTTAATAAGGTACAAGATAAGAAGTATTCTAATACACGTCATCGGTTTTAGATTTTAAGCGAGTGTTGAAGCTGCAGTATTCATTCGTAAATACATCGTGAAAATACTTACCAAACAAGCCTAGATGAGCATTGATTGTCTGAATATCTTTCAATGGCTGTAGTAAGTTGGCTCTCAGAAGTCTAGCCCTGGAATAAGTATGTCAAAGAGAATAGCTTAATGTGCTTAGAACTTAAATGTGCAACTAAAAGCAAAAAAAAAGTGAATAGCTTATATTAGAATGATTTTGTTGGAGTAAGTGAATTGCCCACCTTTCCCCATTAGCTTAAGCTTTTGGTTGAACTGGTTGGTGCATGAAACTCAATATGGTGCCAGAGCCAGAGGTCTCGAGTTTGAGACTCAATAGATTTCATAACGTAGAAATAGTTCCAATTGAACATAATTTATCGAAGGTGTCAAGTGCCAGCAAGTGTAAGAGGGTGTAATTGGTGGTCTGAAGGCATACCCTCCTGTAGTCTTTGTAGTTTTCAACATCTGAAAGAGGCTTTTCTTTTTGTTGCTTGTGCCCCATAGTTCAGTATGGAGAGGATCAATAATCTCCAATGTTTGAACACTTCAGATTGCACACCAAACAGATAAAGCAATTCAAGTCTGGGACAAGTGTTTGAACATACTTGGTTAATGCTACTCTATGTCTCTCAAAGTCAAAGGTGTATTATCTCGAAAGAATTACCTAGTTGACTCAATGTTCATATGGTCGAAGGACCCATTGAATGTAACCTGACAGTAAAGAGAGATGTTCAATAATGGTGAATACGGTTATAATAGATAGAAAAAGGAGAAGCAACTTTCAACTCCTAGTTTTCGTGGTTTAGGACATAGGAGTAATGGACACATCGAAAGTTGTAGGAAACAAATAAGTCTTTGATGGTTGTGCGTTAGTTTACGAGTTGTTAAATGCGGTGAATCCACCAAAAAAGTGATCGCTTAAAGCAAAACTCAAGATCCCAAAATGTACGGGATACCATGAATGCATGGACCGACTACTTAGCAAGTCACTAGAGTGCTAAACATTTACAATTGCCATTTGCGAAGGGATTCCATTTGGAGAGAACTATCCGGAGACAAGTGCATATACGGAGAAGAGGTCATCAGGTAGAGAACAAACAGTGTGCAGTAGTAGTCAATTAGTGCAGTAGTAGTCCAACTATTTATATTAGAATTTAACGGCACTTCTGTAGCTCGTTCTTCCCCAACTCCGGCCCGGTGTGTTCTACATTCAGTTGATGAGTATCACTCGTTCGTGCCATTTCAGCTTCAGTTTGGAATCGCATGTCGAATGAGCCCGGAAGAACCGGTCCGGAAACCGTGGTTACCGGTGTAACCCGTCCGGACTGGTTCTGGTAGTCAGTTCCAAACCGGTGGTTAAAAAAATTTGAATTTGAATTTTGAAATAAAAAAATCTCAAAAATACTTCAAGTTGCGATGAATCTAATTGTGTCAAAATAGGCCTCTTACAGCTAGTACATTGCAATACCAGAACCTAGCAATAATAGACAGTATGTGCATGCACAATTGATTTTGAACAAAAAAATATTTTAATAAATAATGTTTTATATTTAACTTTGATTGCATGTTCATTACTACATATATCATACAGAATAATTTATCACAATCTCTTTATATTTTTAGGAAATCTTTTAGTCTATATGGAGTACTTACCATGTATAAAGAAAGTTTGAGTCAATAGTCAATACTCATTTCTCTTCATGTCAAGACTCACAAACTTCAGCTACGAGCCGATGCGAGATCATGTGACAAGTATTGAAAAATGTTTACATGACGAGAAAAGTATATCCGATGACCGTCTAGAAACCAAACTCACGAAAAGAGGACACCGGTATGATTCAAACTTCGAAATTGGAAAGGCCTAAGACATCCAACAGTTGTATCAGAATTCAATTTAGCCCTCAGAGGACAACGCTGAAAGTTAAATCCAATGGGACCAAGCACATCATCCAGATTTCAATATCAACTTAATAAGGTACAAGATAAGAAGTATTCTAATACACGTCACTGGTTTTAGATTTTAAGCAGTGTTGAACTGCAGGTATTCATTCAGAAATACATCGTGAAAATACTTACCAAACAGTCTAGATGAGCATTGATTGTCTGAATATCTTTCAATGGTTGTAGTAAGTTGGCTCTCAGAAGTCTAGCCCTGGAATAAGTATGTCAAAGAGAATAGCTTAATGTGCTTAGAACTTAAATGTGCAACTAAAAGCAAAAAAAAAAAGTGAATAGCTTATATTAGAATGATTTTGTTGGAGTAAGTGAATTGCCCACCTTTCCCCATTAGCTTAAGCTTTTGGTTGAACTGGTTGGTGCATGAAACTCAATATGGTGCCAGAGCCGAGGTCTCGAGTTTGAGACTCAATAGATTTCATAACGTAGAAATAGTTCCAATTGAACATAATTTATCGAAGGGTTGTCAAGTGCCGGCAAGTGTAAGAGGGTGTAATTGGTGGTCGAAGGCATACCCTCCGTAGTCTTTGTAGTTTTCAACATCCGAAAGAGGCTTTTCTTTTTGTTGCTTGTGCCCCATAGTTCGGTATGGAGAGGATCAATAATCTCCAATGTTTGAACACTTCGATTGCACACCAAACAGATAAAGCAATTCAAGTCTGGGACAAGTGTTTGAACATACTTGGTTAATGCTACTCTATGTCTCTCAAAGTCAAAGGTGTATTATCTCGAAAGAATTACCTAGTTGACTCAATGTTCATATGGTCGAAGGACCCATTGAATGTAACCGACGATAAAGAGAGATGTTCAATAATGGTGAATACGGTTATAATAGATAGAAAAAGGAGAAGCAACTTTCAACTCCTAGTTTTCGTGGTTTAGGACATAGGAGTAATGGACACATCGAAAGTTGTAGGAAACAAATAAGTCTTTGATGTTTGTGCGTTAGTTTACGAGTTGTTAAATGCAGTGAATCCACCAAAAAAGTGACTGCTTAAAGCAAAACTCAAGATCCCAAAATGTACAGGATACCATGAATGCATGGACTGACTACTTAGCAGTCACTAGAGTGCTAAACATTTACAATTGCCATTTGCAGAAGGGATTCCATTTGGAGAGAACTATCTGGAGACAGTGCATATACGGAGAAGAGGTCATCAGGTAGAGAACAAACAGTGTGCAGTAGTAGTCAATTAGTGCAGTAGTAGTCCAACTATTTATATTAGAATTTAACGGCACTTCTGTAGCTCGTTCTTCCCCAACTCCGGCCCGGTGTGTTCTACATTCAGTTGATGAGTATCACTCGTTCGTGCCATTTCAGCTTCAGTTTGGAATCGCATGTCGAATGAGCCCGGAAGAACCGGTCCGGAAACCATGGTTACCGGTGTAACCCGTCCGGACTGGTTCTGGTAGTCAGTTCCAAACCGGTGGTTTAAAAATTTGAATTTGAATTTTGAAATAAAAAAATCTCAAAAATACTTCAAGTTGCGATGAATCTAATTGTGTCAAAAATTTTCAATTATTCGTTCATTTATTATACTTTGCGGGCATTACAAGTTCAACCAAAAAAGAAAAAAGGAGAAAATTTTGGCCGGTTGAACCTCTAACGCCCGCAAAAAATAATAAACACACTAATATTTGAATATTTTTGACACTATTAGATCCTACACACCTTGAAATATTTTTAGGAATTTTTCTTTTATTTTCCAATATTTTGAGTCAAGTTTGAAAACACGTCAAAATCTACACTAATTCGTTTTTTTTCAACAACCGATTACCGCTCAAACCGCTCGGAAAGCCGTTCTAAACCGTTTGCACTGCCGTTTTTTATTTGTAATTTGAATTTGACCGTTTTTTCGATAACCGGTCAAACCGGTCCGGCTAACCGGAGCGGGACCCCGGCGGTTTGAGCATACCGGTCGGGAAAAAACCATGCGCATGACCGTGACATTCTCACGGACTTTAGTCAGTTAGTACAATAGTAATCCAACCATTTATATCAGAATTTACCGGCACTTCTGTAGCTCGTTCTTTCCCAACTCCGGCCTGGTATGTTTTTCTTTCTACATTCACTTGTACTGCTCGTTCGTGCCATTTCGGCTTCAGTTCGGCAGTGGACATAGCAGCCGCCAGCCGGTGGCGGTGCCGGGAAGATGGAGGAGCCGCTCTTGGTCCCCTCAGAATAGCAAAACATTTGCATGCAGAGCCCGCACGACGTGCCGAGTGACCACGCACAGCACACGAGCGCGCGCTCCCCACCAGGAGAGGGAGAGACCCGCCGCGTGCATGGCCGGCACGCGCGACGCCGCTACCGTGCCGCTGCTCCTGCCGCTCGACGGCGACGACGACGCCGCGGCGGCGGGCCGCGGGTGCTGGGAGGACGGCGCCATCTCGCTGGGGCTGGTGGGCGTGCAGCTGGCCGGCGCGGCGTACATGGTGGTGGTGACGCCCGTGCTGGCGCTGGGGCTGGACCCGCTCTTCCTCGTCGCCGTCGGCAGCCTCTGCACCGCGGTCCTTACCATCCCCTTCGCTGTCAAGATCGAGAGGTCTGGATTGCTGATCGTGCACGCGCGCATCTGGCCCTGAATTATTTATTATTCGTTACGTTTCGATACGTTCTTCGATCGATTTGCAAATCTGTGATTGACGATGCGTGCGTGCATGGACGGAGCAGCAAGAAATGGCCGTCGGAGCTCACCAGCCGGTTGCTTTTCCAGTTCGTCGTGCTGGCTCTGGGAGGGTGAGAAACTCTAGCAAATTATTAAGTGTTGCCCGATCTCGATTCTCAAGTGATGAGCTTATGATCCATGCCCGTGTCTTACAGGGTGACAGGATTCCAGGCCTTGCTGCTGCAGGGCATGAAGATGACGTCACCGGCGATCGCCTCCGCCATGCCCAACCTTGCCCCCGGGTTCATCTTCATCATCTCCGGCTGCCTCGGGTACACGCTCCTGACTTCAAATGAACTGCGCAGCCGCATAATGTTTGTAGTTCTTACGTTCCGGCAGCTGCAGGTTCGAGAGGGTTGATATCAAGTGCCGGTACACGAAGGCCAAGATCCTCGGCACCGTGGTCTGCCTGGGTGGCGCCGTCGCCATGAGCGTCCTACAGAGCCCGGACGCCCACGTGCTGCCGCGACCGGCGGAGCGCGCCGCCGCCGCGAGCTGGGTGGCGGGCTGCTTGTTCCTCCTCGGCGCGGTGCTCGTGCTGTCCGGCACGATCGTCATGCAGGCGGCAACCATGCTCCACTTCCCGGCGCCGTTCACGCTCTGCTCCGTGACGTCGCTGATCGGCGCGGCGCTGACGGCGGCGTTCCAGGTGGCCACGGCGGGGCGGTTCACCCCCGGGACGCCCCAGATCAGCCTCCAGATCGTCCTCTCCCTCGTGTTCGTGGTACTGCCGATATGGATAAACAAGAAGCGTGACCGGTGGCGTGGCGTGGCGTGACCTGTGCTCTCTCGCTGATTTCGGTGGTTGCAGGGCGGGGTGGTGAGCTCGGCGTGCATCATGTTCCAGACATGGGCGCTGGAGAAGAAAGGCCCCGTGATGGTCTCCATGTTCAGCCCCACCCAGACCGTCGGCACCGCCATCTTCTCCGTGCTCTTCCTCGGGCGGGCCATGCATCTAGGAAGGTACTAGAAGGTTCCGGTGCAGGTTCCATCCATACGTAGCAATATTGTGAATCGACATACCCTGAATATAATTCAGATAAACTGCATAGGATGAATTGATGCATTGATATTCGGTGCAGCATATTGGGTATGGCTTTCCTCTTCTCCGGGCTGTATGCGGTGCTGTGGGCAAAGAAGAAAGAAGGGCAGGTTCTTGCTGCAGAAAGGAAGGAAAGGGATAGAATGAAGAACAGCGATATGGAGAAGCCGCTGCTGCTCTGAGCTTAGCATAGTTTTGCTTCCCTTAGTCAGGGTACATCAACTCTTATTCAGATTCAGAATGTGTAGCGGTATAGTGATACAGTCCTCTTGCATTTTGTTCTTGTAGTGAAAAACTACTGTGATTGTGTAGCCTAAGCAGGGATTTTTTTTTTTTGACAATAAGCCTAAGCAGGGATTGACCAGAATGTAGAAACATAACAAAGCATCCGAATCATATGCTTACCGAATACTGCTACAGCATCAACGAGCAGGAAAAGGCTGCAATGAGCGACCTGCTAGCTGGCCTAGCTCAATACTTAGTTCTGCGCAATATTGGTGAACAAAGGTTTTTTGAACTTATAAAAAGAATTAAAGGCTACAAAGGTATGAACAACTTACTAAAGGTGTATCAAAAGTAAGGATGAAGTCCATTTTTTTGACCGTCCAACTATTTTGGTTTTGGCCACTCAACTCTTAAAATCGTTCATTTTTTTTATTCGGTGATTTTGGTGGGTGGTTTTGCTAATGTGGACAACACTTGGCAGTGGGACCCATATGCAACATTTTCTCTCTCCTCTGTTTCTTCCCTCCGCTCTTCTCTCTCCACGGTCGGCCTTCCTCCTCACGCCGCCGCCCGACCCCTGCTCCGGCCATCCTCGTGCCTTGACGCCTGCACTGCGCCACCTTCCTCCCCGCTCCAGTCGTCGGTTGTGCCCGTGCCCGAGCCGCTCGGCCACCGCCGCCAAAGGACTTGCCCTCAAGCTGCTCAACCGCCGTAGAGCACACACCCTCAAGCTGCTTCGTCACCGCCGCCGGAGCACCAACGCCTGAGTTGCTTGGCCATTACCGACGCAGCACCCGCCCTCGAGCTGCTTCGCCGCCGACAGACCCACCCTCGAGCTGCTTCGCTGCCGACCGACTCGATCTGGCGGGATCCGATGCCGGAGGAGCATGAGAGCATCACTACAAGCTATGCACGTGTCGGGAACTCACCGTGGGAGAGGAAGAGTGTCGGAGAAGGTGAGGGAGCCGCCCGTGCTCTGCTGGGGATGCTGCCGGAGCCATCCTGAGGGTCCCGCATCGCCGCCATGCGCTCCCGGGCCGCTCGTGCCTGGAGAAGAGGAGCTCCGCCGCTCCTTTGTTGCGCCACCCGTCGGTCAATGCCCCGCGCCGCTTGCTCAGTTGCCCACACGCGCATCGCCTGGGGAGGAGGGGAGAGGAGGCCGCCTAGATGTCGGATCTAGGTCGAGATTGAGCACCGCCGCCATTTGCTACACGGGGATGGCCACGGGCTGTCGGTAGAGAAGAAAGAAGAAAGAGAGAGAGGAGAGAAGAAGAGAGAGGAGGGAGAAAATGCTGACGGATGGGTCCCACTGCCACATGGTGTCCACATCAGCAAAACCACCCACCAAAACCACCGGATGGCAAAAAAAACTAAACGATTTTAAGAGTTGAGTGGCCAAACATTTCTGATTTTGCGATTCCATGGTCAAAATGAAACTTAGACAATAGTTGGATGTCGAAAATGGGTTTCTTCCCAAAAGTAAAGATGTACTATTTTGAAGTTAAAATGATCCCCCGAACTCGCACGCCCCATCCAAATCTCTACGAAACCTCCTACACCCGTACATCGTACATCGATTCAAAGAAAAAAAAACTGTGATTAACCTACACTACGGGCAACGAATACTTATACCGGGCATCAAACATTTATATTGCAATGCATTTATCATTCAATCAACGGGAAGCAAAGCTACAAGCATTACATACAAGCAAACTTTGTCCCATGCATGTAAGGAAGATTAGATGAATGCAAAATAATGTTTCATGTTTATATGAAGTTCGTTTTGAAGCAGTCCTTTTTTTGTTATGTAATAAATAATCTTTCTCTTTAGTGTTCATATTGATTCCAAGATTAGCAATTGGCAACTTGTCGGGGACAGCCCTAAGGGTCCCCTAAATAACCGAGGGGAAACCCGCTTAAAACCTGCAAAAAACGCAAACGCAAATCGACTTACACACCTAACACGCATACACAGCATCACCACGATCCTGGTGGCCCCCACGGCCCGCCAGGACGACACAGCTGACGCCCCTCAAGTGAAGTCCGCCTCGCTCGAGGGGTAGACGCTCCCTCGGGCGAGGTCCGCCTCGCTCGAGGCCCTTACGCCCCCTCGGGCGGGGTTCCGCCTCGCTCGAGGGCTCAACCACGCCCCTCGAACGAGGCCCGCCTCGCTCGAGGGCCGACCCCCCCCTCGGGGCGGGCCCGCTCCGCTCGAGGGCACCCGCGCACGCCTTTCCCGCGCCCCCGCGCGCACCCGCTCCCGCATGCGTGTACGGGCATTTAATACTCTGACGCAACATGTCGCACCACTACTCTGACGCGCCTGGGAATCACGCCCCGGTGCTGTTTCGCCAACTCCCGGGGGAGGCCATCCCTGCCGCTGTTCAACACTGTGCGCCAAGGCCAGCGTCAGCTCCGTGACACTGTGCCACCTGCCCCCGTACGGCTAACACGCCGCGCCCTCGAAGGGGGGCCGACCAGACCCTCGAATATCTTCTATGTGCTTATGCAGGACTCACCGTGACGTCGGGCCGGCGGGATCGGGCATTCCCGTCGCTGTCAGCCCTGTGCGGCCATCCCCGCCACTGCTGCACCACGCTAGGCACTGTGGCGACACCCCGGCGTTGTTGGGTCGTACGGGGACAAGACGTCGCCGCGACGGCCGCTGTGCCACGCGCGTCTCTCATCAACGACACCCTCGAACCCCTTTCTCGTGACTACGCAGGGTCAAACCATGACGCTAGGCCGGCGGCAGCACCATCCCCGTCGCTGTCAACCCTGTGCGGCCGTCCCTGCCACTGTCGTGCCACGCCGCGCACTGCTACAACTACTCCAACGCTATTGAGCACGCGGGGACGGGACGCCGTCACGCCTGCCACTGCACCTCGTACGGGCCACTGTCAACGGCTCCCTCGAGCCCGCACGAAGCCGCGCCGGTCAACCACTACGCCTCTACCCTCGAAGTCGCTCCTGTTCGGTCACAGGACGCGCCACGACGCCGCGACTGGAGCAAGATTCGCCAGGACGGCCATCAGCTCCACAGCACTGTTCGCCACACCGCTACACGTGTAGAAATAGTGCGGCATGCATGTAATCTGCTCCCTCCTTGGCCTATAAAAGGAGGGGCACCCCCCCAGCCGCAAGGGGACAGACACGGGACGACGGATAGCAGTCACTCACACGCTCTCCGCCTTCCCCACAATATTGGCACTCGCCTCAATCAAACATCTGGGACTTGGAGGCCACGCCTCCTCTCCCACCACGCTTGTAGTGGCCCCTCTACGAGCATCACGGTGCAAGTAATACAGTACCCCGAGCACACCGCTGCTGGACGTACGGCCCCGGCCGGAACCAGGATAAACCAAGTGTCCCTAGTTGCTTAGCACCGGCCATCGAGAGGCAGATCTTAGTGCTCATTACTAGTTAGTGTCGGGACTACTTTCCACACTGACAGTTGGCGCGCCAGGTAGGGGCCTTGCCCTAAAGATCGGCTCGTCACCAGCCCTCTCAATGGTGATTCGCACCGAGTATCGCGGCCAGAGGTACTCCATGGGCAGTTCGGACCCCCTCCCGGCCGGACTCGAAATCCGGTTTGGGAGCCTGAACTTCCAGGCTACGGGGAACGGCTACCTCATGTGCCTCACCAACCGTGAGAAGCTCCGTGCGCGGCGCCAAGCCGGGTCCGTCCCGATCGCCGCCGCACGCGTCGCCGCGACGCCAACACTTGCCGGCACGGATGTCGCGGGTCCCTCGGCGCCACGGCGCGCCGGACGCTCCCCGGCCGCTCGCGACGGGCGTGGTCGGAACGCCGGCTTGCCGCGCGCATCGCCTCGCAACGCGACACGTTCTCCGGGCGAGACGACGCCGCCCGCGCCGGCGGGGGGAGCGCTCGGTCTCAGGACCGCGCTTCCCCATCGGTTTGCGCGGCGCCACGACGGCGTATGTCGCCTCCGCCAACGCCAATGCAGCAACGGGCAGGGTTCACCCTTGCCGCCACATCCCGGTTACCAGGGATCCCAGCGCCTCCGCTGGCGACGAGTCATCCCAAGGCTCCGCCGACGAGATGCCACCCGCCACTTCGCACGGATACGCAGAGTGGGACTTTTCCGGCGTCCCCGACCCGGTCATGTTCCGGCTGTTCCTCGACGCCACGGACTACTGGTTCGGTTACTCCGACGACTCCAGCGCCGGTAGCTACGACCCCACGCGGGAGTGCTGCGTGGTGATCACCAGCAACCAGGCGAACGCCGCCGAAGCGGCAGAAGCCGGCAACGGAGAGGTTCCCATTGGTCTGGGGACTGGACCGCGCCTGGCTACGGGGACAAGTGCCCCTCCCCTCTCACCGCCGAGGGGGCGACGTCAATGCACAGTTGGCCCAAGCACGCGAGCTTGAAGCCAAGCTCGCGGAGGAATACCGCGCGGTGCGGCTGCTTTGAGCCTCCATCGCCGGCGAAGCCTCCGCGCGCGGCGAACGCGCGCGCGAGTTGGGCCGAGAGGACTGTGACCGCATCAACGCCGACTTCAACGTCGACGATCCGAGCACGCCCCCGCGAGCAAGCCAGAAGCTCATTGCTGATGCGACGCTGCTGCGGGCCATGCCCGCCCCCTCGACGCCCGAAGCACGGAACCTCACCGCGAGGCGCAGGCACTCATCGAACAGGCGGCCGTCCAACAGGCCGAAAGTTCGGCGTCTCGCATCCGTCAGCAGGGAAGTGCGCGGGACGATGAGGGCGCGCAGGGTCCCGAGCCCTCGTTGCACACGGGCGGTGCGGCGGAGCGCCCCGCCAACCCGGGCGCACGCCGGCCAGGGAGCGGCTCCTCGACACGCGTGGGCAAGCCCAAGATGGCAACGCCCGCAACGTCATCAACGCCCGGCGGACGGGCAACGCGGAGACACGCGCAACGGCGGGCTACCACCCTCGACGGGGTGGGCGCTACGACAGCCGGGAGGATCGTTCGCCGACGCCGGAGCCACCGGGGACCCGTGTGTTCATCCGGGAGATCCGCACTGCGAGCTTCCCCCAGCGCTTCCGCCAGCCCACGTCGATCGTCAAGTACAACAGGGAAACTGACCCCCGCGTGTGGCTCAACGACTACCGTCTGGCGTGCCAGCTGGGCGGGGCCACCACCGATGAGGTTATCATCCGTAACCTTCCCCTGCACCTCGCCGACTCGGCACGGACGTGGCTCGAGCACCTGCCGACCAGCCAGATCCACAACTGGGACGATCTGGTCCGCACATTCGTGGGAAACTTCCAGGGCACGTACGTGCGCCCTGGGAACTCCTGGGACCTGCGCGCGTGCACCCAAAAGCCCGGCGAGTCACTCCGGGACTTCATACGGCACTTCTCCAAACGCTGTACGGAGCTCCCGAGCGTGGCTCAGTCCGAGATCGTCCACACCTTCCTCTTGGGCACCACGTGCCGGGACCTTGTGCGCGAGCTCGAGCACAGCCCGCCGGCCGATTCGAACGAGCTGTTCGACATCGCCACCAGCTTCGCCTCGGGCGAAGAAGCAGTGGGGGCGATCTTCGACGGCAAGAAGGGCAAACGCGTGGACGACTCGCCCGCGGAGGGCAGCAAGTCCAAGGAGCCCCACCAGAAGAACAAGCGGGGAAAGAAGGGAAAGAAGCTGCGCCGCGAGGCGTGCGAGCAGGGGCGCGACGACGATGGCGACGAAGCTCTTGCTGTTGACCCAGCTCGACGGGGCCCTCGACCGGCCCCTCGAGGCCCTGGGGTCTTTGACGACATGATGAAGAAGCCATGTCCTTATCACAAGACGCCGGTCAACCACACCCTCGAGCAGTGCGACATGCTCAAGCGATTCTATGGCCGCGCCGCCGCGAAGGACGACAAGGCCAAGAAGGATGGGGGTGACGGCGACGCCGGTGACTTCCCCGCTGTGGAAAATGTCTTCCTCATCTTCGGGGGGGCGACCGTTGACATGACCAGCCGCCAACACAAGCGGGAGCGGCACGAGGTCCCCGCCGCAGAAAAGGCGCCTCCCTCCTTCCTGGATTGGTCGGAGGACGCCATTACGTTCAGCTGCGAGGATCACCCGAACCGCATCCCCAACCCGGGTAGTACCCACTCGTGGTCGACCCGGTCATCGGGAACGCGCGGTTCTCGAAGGTCCTGATGGACGGAGGTAGCAGCCTCAACATCCTCTACGCACACACACTGCGCCTGCTGGGGATCGGGTTGGACCAGCTGCGGCCCAGCACGACGCCGTTCCATGGCGTCACGCCGGGCAAGCGCGTCCAGCCCCTCGGGCAGATCGACCTGCCAGTCTGGTTCGGCACGCCGGACAGCTATCGCAAGGAGACGCTCACCTTCGAGGTTGTGGGGTTCAGGGGCGCGTACCACGCCATACTTGGGCGGTCGTGCTACGCCAAGTTCATGGTGGTCCCTAACTACACCTACCTCAAGATGAAGATGTCGGGGCCCAATGATGTCATCACCGTGGGCTCATCCATCGAGCACGCGTTCGACTGCGACGTCGAGTGCGTGGAGCACGCCGAGGCGTTGGCGCTGGATGAAGCGCTCGTGGCCAACCTGGAGAAGCTGGTCAACGAAGACCTCGACTCTACCACCAAGCACGCCGGCAGCTTCGAGGCCGCCGAGCAGACCAAGGGGGTGCCCCTCGACCATGCTGCCCGAGGGCAAGGCGTTGAGGGTCAGTTCCACCCTCGACCCGAAATAGGAAGTGGTGCTCGTCGACTTTCTCCGCGCCAACGCCGACATCTTCGCGTGGAGCCCTTCGGATATGCCACGGCCGTGGTCGCCGCAGGCTGCGGCTCCGTTTCGCCCGCCGGGCCGCCGCGGGCCCGCTTCGGCCGCCGGGCCGCCGCGGCTCCATGGCCGCCACCGTTTGTTGCGCTTCCGCGGCCACCGGTAGTGGCTCCATGGTCGTCGCCGCCGCCTGCGGCTCCGAAGGCCGGGCCGCGTCGCGCGAGCCACCGGTCGCCGCCATTGCCATGCTCACGTCCGTCCGCGACGCCCTCGATGAGCGCCAACTGGTGCGGACGACCGCGTCCGTCCTCAGCACCTTGGCCGGCGCTAGAGGGGGCACGGCGGACGCCACCCTGCGAACGCGAAGACAAGAAACCTTAGGCCCCGGCCAATCCAAAAACGCGCTCGAGGGGAAGCGACCACTTACCTCAGGGTGGAAAATCCCCTTTACCTTTTCCTCGGGGGCTCGGCGGACGTCGTTGCCGCCGCCGGTGCGGCCGCCGCCGCGCCCCCGACCATCTCCACGCGCGCGCACCGCGCCCCGCGGTGCGCGTCGCCTCTCTTGTCGGTTGCTCGGCGGCAGCGCTCTCGCGCCCGCCCCAGGCACCGTCTCCTCCGCCGCCTCCGCGGCCCTGAGCGAGGGGGGCGAAAGCTCCCACCTCTCTGGGGGAGCCCGGCCCCCATCGCTTCCCTCCTCCTCCTCTTCCTCGCCTGACAACGAGTACTCCTCGGTCCCAAGCGAGGAGAGCCCCTGCTGCTCGCGCAGCCGGAACTCCTCGCTCCTCCGCTCCCGACGCTCCTGTCGCCGAATGCTCCGCTCCTTCTTACACGCCGCCCACTCCAGCTCCCCGCCGCCGTGCCGCGCGCGCGCGCCCGGGCCCGGGGCGTGGGCGGGTCGGATCGCGCGGCATTCACGACCCTTATCTGCAAAACAGAGGAAGCAGACGAGGCCTCAAAACACGCCAACATCCCGCGGACCGGCAGAACAAGGAAAGGCGGAACTCCACTCACCAGTGGGCCAACGGGGAGCATGGTGAACGCCCAGAGGACCGCGTCGTCGCTCCGGGCGGCCCTGAGGTCGATGGCACACCGCGCCCGGGTGGTCGCGTACTCCCGCGTTAAGAGGTCCGGCAGCAACCGCGACTGCGCCAGCGCGACGGGGTCCGCGTCCTCGTGCATCTCGAAGATGCGGAGCGGCCTCTCCATCAGGGGGACGATCCGCCGGTGATGGAGGTTCGCGAGGACGCACCCTGCGGTCAAGCCGCCATCCGCCAGGGCCTTCAATGCGGCCAGGAGCGAGTCCAGCCGAGTTTGGTGCAACGGCGGGGAAACCCCATGGTGCCAGGAGTCGGCCTTGTCCTTCAGCACCTTGCCGGAGTAGGAGGGGAGGCCGGCGCCCTCGTTGCGGAGGTAGAACCACCCCCGCTCCCACTCCGCGTTGTTGGAGGTCATCGTGCAGGGAATGTAGTATTCCCTGCGTGTGTTCCGCAGCGCGATTGTCATGCCGCCGGCGCGCACCGCGCGGCGGATCTTCGGCTCCGGCGTCGTCGCGTGTGCAGCTCCGCGTGGAAAAGGTGAACCCAGAGATCCCAGTTGACCGGGATCCCCAGGAAGCCCTCGCACACGCCGACGAATGTCGCCGCCTACGAAATCGCGTTCGGCGTGAAGTTGTGCAGCTCCACGCTGTTGTGATAGCACAGCGCGCGCATGAAGCGGCTCGCCGGTGCTGCTCGTGGAAGCGTAGCCCCGCTCGTGGAAGCGGATGAACCTGACGACGTAGCCGTACGGCGGGTTGGGTTCCCACTCGTTCGGATGCGGCACGATCCACGCCGCGGGACGTCCATCTTCGTTCACCGCGAGCTGGCCGGCGGTCACCAGCTCGCTCAGAGAGAGCATCGTCGCCGTCGAGCGCAGCCACGGAAGCGGGTCGATGATGGTGATGGGCTGGGGAGGAGCCATGCGGATCAGTGGAGGAGCAACACGAGGCGAGAGTTGTGCGACGGCAAGAGAGCAAGCACGGCTTTGGAGCGGAAGCGCAAGAGGTGAGGGCGGCAGACGCTAAGTGTCAGAGGTAAAAACCCGCCTCACCTCCCTCCATTGGATTTATAGATCCACGGGACGTGCTCTCCAGAGCGCACGCCCTGCACGCATTAACTACAGGTAAAAAACCTCAGTCGCTGACGGGCGGGACCCACCACGACCGAGGCAGCCGCACGCCTGCACGCGCGCTATCATTACGGCGCGGTAACCGAATGGCCGCTGCAGGCGGTCACGTCCGCCTGCCCACGTCGCCCACTCCGCGCGGGGCCGCAGCGCCTGAAAAGGCGCGCCCGCGGTGCAAGACTGCGGCTGCGACTACGCGCATTTAATGGCCCTATCCCTTACCCAGTAAGGATGACCCTCGAGCGGCCCGAGCCCCACGCTCAAAACACCTGACCCTAGAAGGGTGCGACTACCGACCAGTGGCCTCGAAACCCGTTCAATGCGAATGGGCGCCACAGGTGCCCTCGATTCGCGAAAAATTACTGATCAGCGGCTCGAGGCCCGGCACAGCTGAGAACCCTCGAAGCCTGCAGATGCGAAAGGATGGGGGGCACCTAGGTGCCACCCCGTGACGGCCCTACTGAACAGGGGTTCAAAACCTGACCCTCGAAGGGTTCAAACAGGTGCCCCAGATCACCAGAGTCAGGGACGACGAGGGCGCGCATTCGAGCCTTGCCTCGATCCCACTGGTTCGAGGGCGCCCACATGTCGTGTTCGAGAGCCAGCGAGGGTAGCTAGTCGGGGGGATCCCACCGAGGGAGAGTTTCCGCGCCCTCGATCCCTAGCGAATGGGACCGAGCCCCACCTAGCAAACCCACGCAAGCGCTTTAATGAACGAGTCTCTGAACCACGAGACTACCCTTATCGAACGGGGCATGGGCATCCACTCGAACCACCCGCTAGCAGCTCAAGGAGGAATCCGCAATTCGCGACCCAATGACGCGGCCCCGCGGAAAGGCATTGGCAACCAGGAGGGAAGAACGTCCTATCAGCAGACTTCAGCATCTGCGGGATCCTAACGGAAACACCCACAGATGCTCGGGGGCTACTGTCGGGGACAACCCTAAGGGTCCGCTAAATAACCGAGGGGAAACCCGCTTAAAACCTGCAAAAAACGCAAACGCAAATCGACTTACACACCTAACACGCATACACAACATTACCACGATCCTGGTGGCCCCCACGGCCCGCCAGGACGACACAACAGACGCCCCTTGAGTGAAGTCCGCCTCGCTCGAGGGGTAGACGCTCCCTCGGGTGAGGTCCGCCTTGCTCGAGGCCCTTACGCCCCCTCGGGTGGGGTTCCGCCTCGCTCGAGGGCTCAACCACGCCCTCGAACGAGGCCCGCCTCGCTCGAGGGCCGGACCCCTCGGGCCGGGCCCGCTCCGCTCGAGGGCACCCGCGCGTGCCTTTCCCGCGCCCCCGTGCGCACCCGCTTCCGCACGCGTGTACGGGCATTTAATGCTCTGACGCAACAGGTCGCACCACTACTCTGACGCGCCTGGGAATCACGCCCCGGCGCTGTTTCGCCAACTCCCGAGGGGAGGCCATCCCTACCGCTGTTCAGTACTGTGCGCCAAGGCCAGCGTCAGCTCCGTGACACTGTGCCACCTGCCCCCGTACGGCTAACACGCCGCGCCCTCGAAGGGGGGCCGGCGAGACCCTCGAATATCTTCTATGTGCTTATGCAGGACTCACCGTGACGTCGGGCCAGCGAGATCGGGCATTCCTGTCGCTGTCAGCCCTGTGCGGCCATCCCCGCCACTGCTGCACCATGCCAGGCGCTGTGGCGACACCCCAGCGCTGTTGGGTCATACGGGGACAAGACGTCGCCGCGACGGCCGCTGTGCCACGCGCGGCTCTCATCAACGGCACCCTCGAACCCCTTTCTCGTGACTACGCAGGGTCAAACCAGGACGCCAGGCCGGCGGCAGCACCATCCCCGTCGCTGTCAACCCTGTGCGGCCGTCCCTGCCAGTGCCGCGCCATGCCGCGCACTGCTACAACTACTCCAACGCTATTGAGCACGCGGGGACGGGACGCCGTCATGCCTGCCACTGCACCTCGTACGGGCCACTGTCAACGGCTCCCTCGAGCCCGCACGAAGCCGCGCCGGTCAACCACTACGCCTCTACCCTCGAAGCCGCTCCTGTTCGGGCACAGGACGCGCCACGACGCCGCGACTGGAGCAAGATTCGCCAGGACGGCCATCAGCTCCACAGCACTGTTCGCCACACCGCTACACGTGTAGAAATAGTGCGGCATGCATGTAACCTGCTCCCTCCTTGGCCTATAAAAGGAGGGGCATCCCCCCAGCCGCAAGGGGACGGACACGGGACGACGGATAGCAGACACTCACACGCTCTCCGCCTTCCCCACGATATTGGCACTCGCCTCAATCAAACCTCTAGGACTTAGAGGCCACGCCTCCTCTCCCGCCACGCTTGTTGTCGCCCCTCTACGAGCACCACGGTGCAAGCAATACAGTGCCCCGAGCACACCGCTGCTGGACGTACGGCCCCGGCCAGAACCAGGATAAACCAAGTGTCCCTAGTTGCTTAGCACCGGCCATCGAGAGGCAGATCTTAGCGCTCATTACTAATTAGTGTCGGTACTACTTTCCGCACCGACACAACTCTATTAGCATGTTTTAGCCGGTGTGAAAATGTAACTGCAGATATTCGGAAAAGAAAAGAAAATGTAATTGCAGATGGCACTGATGATTCTCTTGCACTGTACAAGATGAAAACAGAGATCAAACCTCATCGGAATTATAAAGGTGTCAACACACATTGGAGAGATACAATAATTACCAAAACAGGGAATAAAATTGTCCAACGAAATGTTCTGAACATATATCCCAATCATCATAATAACAGTATGTCCTAAAACTAGTCACAAGTTTCTTTGCCAAAACCAATGAAACCCTGTAGAAGCTGGAAATAGCCAAAATTAGCACATATAATTATTCAGGCACACATCAAAGTTAGTGTAAAAGATCAATTATTTGAAACACCAAAGGCTCAATCATATCCATAGCTGGTTCCTACCTCATTAGCCACAATGCTCAAAACTGTGATAGAAATTGAACATGGCTCAGTTCCTACAAAAGGCATTAATTAAAGGTGTACATGTTAATTCCCTTGTAGAAGAGGATATGTTGTGCTGCCTTTATTTGTGTTGTTGAGGAGATGCCTTTTATTGCAACTAAGGTAACAAAAAGGAGAAGAGAAATACCACATCAGAAGAGTGCAGATCATATTTCTTTATAGTCACTGGACATAGGTGGATTAATGAAAAATTGATGCTATCTCCGAGACCATGACAATAGTCTGAGCATTAGAACCGGCCAGCCATTGAACCATGTAACCTTCCATATCATTCTTGGTAGTAGGCAAAGAATGCACCTTTGAAGAAGCCCTTCTGCAGACTGTTCATACAACTTGCACATAAGTGTTTCTTCTTCTATCTGTAAAGTGTTAACATGATACATATTAATTCTGCAAAAAAATCATAGTATTAGAGGCTCTCCTGAAGTAAAATGCAAACAATTCATAAAAAGATCCTTGTGATCGAAGGTGAAGGAAACATTCGTCGGTTAAGTTCAAACTAATTAACGGATTATTAACAATCTAAAGTCAGAGGTATGGTAGTGACGTATACATGCGTCCACTACTAAGACCCAGTATTGATCAAATAAGAATGGGTGCAAACTACAGTAGCATGTTTACCTCTCATGAAAGACAATGATAAACTCGGTCCATGCTTTGCTATGCAGTCAAACATGCAGTCCTGAACTTATTTGATGGAGTGTAGAGGAACTTTGTTATGCTGTCCTGCTTCAAGCTTCCATTCCATTTAGTGCAGGTCCTCTACACTCAACCCCTAAAGCACCTGACCACTCAACTATCTAGACACAACAGTTGCTGGAGCACCCTATCTTGCAAGCATCAGCAGATTCAGGAGCACAAGAGATTGAAAAGTGAATCCTCCTGATAATATGAAAAAATGGATGGGGTTTTATTACACCTGGAATATGAGTGTTCTCATTTCGATCCAATGCTCCAATCATCTTTGGAAATTCCATTGCATTTTGGAAAAGGGCTGAAAGTCAAAAGATAAATCATTTCTTATGAAATGGTTACAAAAACAGAGTGTCGTAATTCAAGTGTACTGACCTGAAACCAATGGAAAGCACAAGATCGACACCTAACCCTTCACCACGAAGGCGCAGAAATAATAAGTGCAAATGTTTTCTTGGATGGCATAAGCATCAGTCATCCACATCACTCAGTATGTGCCTCTCATCACATACCAATCAATGGAGGAGCATGAATGTGTCGATGGGGCAGAGCATCTAAGCCTGCCAAGTGCGAAACAAAAAAAGAAGTAAATATAATTGATAAATGTTAATATTTTTATAATTTTGTGCTCAATACAAATATACACAGTACTATCACACTCTGCCAGATAAATTCATATATGTGTTGCTTATATATCACTGAAATTAGTCAAGTTCAGTAGAAATAATAAATAATGTACATGACATGTTACTATGAACTTTACTCTGAAAGGTACTTAGCCCAGAACTATCAAGCACTACTCTGTATGGTAAGCAAGGTGCTCTTCATATAAGCAAACTCACACCACTCATGATTATATTGCTTTGCATCACATTTCATAATTTCATTGTACATAAAATCTAAATGAGGTAATAGCTTTTGTTTAAATAGGGAAGCAGACTGAAGACTGTTAGACAGCTGTTAGACTGCTTGTATTCCCTCCCATATGAATGCACCGGCCTAGAGCCTTGTGCAGTACTGCTTAGTATTATGTGCTGGCTGCTTAGTACCTTGTGCTAGTTATGAGGCTTAAACCTCTCAGCTCTTGTGTTCACACCGTGAACCCTTAGGCTCCTTAGCCTATATATATTGTAATCCCTCTGTAATCTCATCAATCAATAGACAAGAGCTTTCATGGTATCAAACGCCTAGGTTCTCACCCAGGTCATCCTTTCCGCACGGACGCCGCTTCCAGCGCGCCCCTTCCTTTCCAGCGCGCCACTCGGCGATGCCTCAGCGCGCCGCTCCGCCGCAGCTCCACCGCGCCACCCCCGCCCAGCTCCGGCCCGGCCCGGGCGCGTCCTCGACGCCGCCCCACGACATGGACGACAACACCGCCGCGCCCCCACCCCAACAGCCGGCCGGCGACGCCCCCGATGCGCGCACCCTTCAGGCCGCCCGCGACGCCGCCCTCGTTCGCGCGGCGAGGCCGAGCGCGAGGCGGCCGCAGCCCGGGCGGACCGCGATGCCGCCGATGCTCGCCTGCGCGCCGCCCTCGCTCGCGCCACACAGGAGCGCGCCGCGGTCGCACCTCCTTCCCACCGCGCGGACGACGACGACGACAGCTTCTTCACCACCGTCGACGACGCCGCTGACGCCGCCCTCGCTCAGCACGAAGCCAAGGCCCTTCTCAACCTCCACGCGCAAGCGGTCGGCGTCCAGAACATCCGCCTCCTCATCCCGCTCTGCCTCGACGTGACCTCCGCGTTCTACGCTCGCTGGCATGAGTCCTTCCTCCTCACCCTTGGACGCTACTCCCTGGAGCGCCATGTGCTCTCCGACGACGTCGCGCCCGCCTCCGCCGACTGGGTCCGGATGAATTGCGTCGTGCGCACATGGCTGTTCGGCAACATCTCCGACGAGCTCGCCGACACCGTCTCCGAGCACCGCGCCACCGCCTGCGACATCTGGCTCGCCATCGAGTCTCAATTTCTCGGGAATCAGGCGACGCGGGCTCTGTACGCCGACGCCGACTTCCGCACCTTCTGTCAAGGCGACCTCACCGTCACTGATTACTGCCGTCAGTACAAGCGCAAGGCGCAGGACCTCCGCGACCTCGGCGAGCCCGTCCCCGGCCGCACCCTCGTCCTCAACGTCATCTGCGGCATCAACGAGCGTTTCTCGGCCATCGGTCTCCATCTCTGCCGCACCAACCCCCTACGAGCTTCCTCCAGGTTCGTGCTGAGCTTCTCATTGAGGAACTCACCGCGGGCAAGACCGCCCCTACCACCGCTCTCCTTTCCAGCTCCGACAGCAGCAAGAACCCCCCCCCACCGGGCGGCGGGTCGCTCGGCCGGCGCCCTCCCGCCGCAATAGTAGGGGACCCCAGGTTTCTCCCCGGGGGCTCTTCTCGCCGCGGGGAAGCGCGGCGGACGCCGTCACGAAACGGCGGCGCCGGCCCGGGGCGGCTCCGGCCACGGCACGCCGGCGGCCGGCCGGCGACGGCCACTCCTCTGCTCCCCCTGCTTTCGCTCCACCAGGGGGCGGCCCCGGGACGGGCAGTCCCTGGCCCAGCTACACCAACCCGTGGACGGGCTCGATCCACATGTGGCCCGAGCGCGCGGCCCACCTCGCCCTTCGGCCACTGGGTCGAACCTGCCTCCCCACGCCTTCATCGCTGGATCCCCCGGTCCGTGGGCCGGCCCATGGGGAGCGCCCAGCTCGCCTGTGTCGCTGGCTCCCCCTCAACCCGCTGCCAACCTCTACAATACTGGATGGGATCAACAGGCCCTAGCGGCTCAATTTCAGACGATGCAACTTCAGTAACCCCCCAGCACGAATGGTATTTCGACACTGGTGCCACCAACCATGTCACCTCCGATGCCGGTACTCTTTCTTCTTCCACATCTCCCTCTCGCATTTCTTCTTCTAGCATTATTGTCGGTGACAGTAGCCGTATACCTGCCACCTCCACCGGCACAACTCACCTCCCTCATAATCTTCATCTTACTAATGTCCTCCTTGCCCCGAACCTTATTAAAAATCTTATCTCTGTTCGACAGTTTACTGTTGATAATAATTGCAGTGTGGAATTTGATCCTTTTGGTTGTTCTGTGAAGGATCTTCCTACTCGGAGCGAGATCGTCAGGTGTAACAGTACAGGCCCCTCTACCCTCTACTTCCGACAGCCTCGGCTCTTCTCGTTTCTTCCCCATCGTCACTTTGGCATCAACGACTCGGCCATCCCGGTCAAGAGGCACTCTCCAAGCTGACCACCTCCTCCACCATCAAGTGTACCCCCGGCCACACTGATGGCCTATGTCATGCTTGTCAACTTGGGCGCCATGTTCGCCTTCCCTTTTCTTCATCCTCCTCTCATGCCAGTCGTATTTTCCAATTATTACATTGTGATCTTTGGACATCACCCATTACTAGTGTATCCGGTCACAAATACTATCTTGTTATCCTTGATGATTATTCGCATTATTTGTGGACCTTTCCCTTACGTCTCAAGTCTGACACTTTCTCCACATTGTCGGATTTTTTCGCTTACGTTCTGACACAATTTGGTGTCCCTATCCAAGGGATCCAAAGCGATAACGAACGCAAATTCGACAATCTTAGCGCCCGCTCATTTTTTGCAAACCATGGCGTTCTCTTTCGGATGTCTTGCCCCTATACCTCCGCACAGAATGGTAAAGCCGAACGCATCATTCGCACCATTAATAATGTTGTTCGCTCCCTGCTCTTCCATGCGAGTGTACCACCCTCCTTTTGGGCTGCTGCCCTTGGCATGGCAACACACCTTCTCAATATCCTTCCCACCAAAACACTTTCTTTTTCCACCCCCCACTTTGCCCTCTTCGGTGTTCAGCCATCCTATGAACATCTCCGCGTCTTCAGTTGCAAGTGCTATCCCAATCTCTCCGCCACCACTCCCCACAAACTTGCCCCCCCGCTCCTCACTGTGCGTCTTTCTTGGCTATTCCCCTCACCACAAGGGCTATATCTGTTTCGATCTCCAATCTAACCGCATCATCATTTCTCGTCATGTCATTTTTGACGAAACTTCCTTTCCCTTCGCCACCAATTCCTCACCACCACCTGTCGAGGATTTTGAGTTTTTGGAGGAACTTGCTAACCCTGTTACAGTGCCATTTCCCTCCATCAGCCCCCCTGCAGGTACTCGCGGCCCACTCCCTGTGGTCCCTGGACGGGACCGATCCTCCAGCGGGCCGTCTTCCCCTGGTGGGTCGCTGCCTCCGATGCAGCAGCCGCCCCCCGATGGTCTCCAGCGCCTTCACGGGACATCGCCTGCACCCGCAGCCTCCCCTGCGGTGGTGCCGGCCCCATCGTTGGCAGCTCCTGTGCCTCCACCACCCCAGCACCAGCGATTCGGCATCGTCTACACTCGACGCAACGCCGCACCGCCTCGCTCACCACAGGCGGGCTCTCCTACGGCGGCCCTCGGCGCCTCGCCACCACCGCCACCCACCATGGCAGCTCATGGCGCGCCAACCACCTCGACTCCGATGCCCTCGCCCTCAGGCTCACCGGCATCCAGCTCGACTTCGGCCTTGTCTTCCTCCTCGAGCATTCCCGATGGTGTTGTTCCCGTACCGCCCATCATCAACAAGCACGCCATGCGGACGCGGGGCAAGCACGGCTTCCGCGTGCCCGCCATTGTGAGGACCATGTGTGGTTCGAGGACCGGTGGATGGTCACTTCCTTGTGTGATGAGTGATTGACAACGTTGTGTGGACTGATTCTTGCCTAAGTATTGCAGGTGCAGGTTGCACCTTGACTGGTGTTGGTGCAGGTGAAGAACAAGTGCGAAAGGTCGTCGCCGGTGAGGCCTCCAGGTGTGGAGAAGACAAGTAGGCTTCGTTCGAGGGACCCGGTGGCCAGCGGGGTCAAGTGCGGGCCGCATGGTGGCATGAACAGCAAGATGAAGTCGTGGACAGTTTCTTGGTTGAGCCTCAAAACCAAGGTCGAGCCGGGACTACATGGGAGCCGAGTCATGAGTGGAGATTGGCGGAGGCTACACCGAGTTCGTGGGGTTTCCGGTGGTTCACCAGAAAACCACTAGGTTCCTTGGTTGATCCACAAAGCCAAGACCGGAGAACCGAAGACGGAGCAGCAGCAGCGCTAGACCGGTCTGACCGATGGGTCTGACCGGTGTGCGACGATGCAGTCCGGAGACTTCGAAGCGGAGGACGCGCGTCGGGATCACATGGCTTGCGTCGAGGCTACGCAGGGTGCGGTCGTCGGGCATCCGTCCGATGGTGAAGACATGAAGACTTCCAAATCCGCCCTTGAGGGGCTTGTATCCCTAGTTATTAGGAAAGGGCATTTTAGACATTCGGTTGCCTCCATATAACCCAAGAGGTGAGAGGATGGCAGCCAACTCTGGGAACCCTAGCTCATTAGTTTTCCTATTTTCCACCTATTTTCCTTAGGTTTCTTTAGGACTGGCAAGAGAGCTTCACGGAGAGATCTTGTTGAGAGGAATGGATGATCGGGCGGCTTGCTAGACCTTGTACGAACCTTTGTTTCATGTATAGATGATTCGGCGTGGTTCCTCAAGGTTTGGATGTGTTTTCCCCGGTTGTTCTTGGTGGTGATTTTCGGAGCCCTCTCTCGGTGATTTCTTTGGATTGTTTTCGGGACCTTTCTCTTGGGGATTTGATGGGGGAAATTTGTGGGAACCCTTCGTGGTTCTTTGGGCTGTGATTCCCCTCCCAAATCCGTGAGTAAAGGTGCTCGATTTTGGGGTTTCTTGAGTTCTTGGGTTGGAAGTGCTCTCGGCGGGATTTCTTCGATTCCTCCTTTTTGGATGAGTTTTGGTGGGATTAAACTTGGCTATGGACTCCTCATGAGGTGTTCATAATATCCCCAAAGTCTTGTTCAAGCCTGTGGAGTGATTCGGGAGATCGAGATTTGGATTTGGGGGAGTTGACCCGCGGGTGCTGTTCATCCCGAGCTGCCCAGGCTACACCGGTCTGACCGGTGCTCTTGACCGGTCTGACCGGTGCGAGCCCTGGTGGGTTTCTGCTCGGGTGAACGTCTTGGTGTGTTCGTTGTTGTCCCGTGTTGTTGTTGTTTCGAGTTTGGGTC
Organism: Cenchrus americanus; assembly: GCA_947561735.1. NCBI lineage: Eukaryota > Viridiplantae > Streptophyta > Magnoliopsida > Poales > Poaceae > Cenchrus > Cenchrus americanus. Next base: position 19,730,904 of record OX387241.1, on the reverse strand, counting down.
AGTTTGGTGGTCGGTTGGCCTGTTTGGTGCCTTGGGGGCTTTCAGGCTGTGACCGGTCTGACCGGTGTGTCTCACCGGTCTGACCGGTGTAGAGCCACTTAGTGAAAGTTGCTCAGTTTCACCAGCAGGGACCGGTCTGACCGGTGGTGCTCACCGGTCTGACCGGTGTGGGTCTGTAGACTCGAGTTTTGGTGTTCCACTGCGTTCTCGAGTCGGAAGGTTGTGTGTTGGTTCCTAGGTCCAGTGGCACTCCAGTGGCTACGTGGGCTTGGCCAACTTGGGTAGTGAGTCGGAGACGTGTGTTGGAAGCCTTGTTCATCTTGTTGGAGTTTCTATCTCCTTCGAGAAGAATTTTTATCGGCTTCCATTCACTCCCCCCTCTATGGTTCGCCATATCGGTCCTTCAAGTGGTATCAGAGCCGGTTCGGGTCTTTGTTGACTCTAACCAGTCTAAGATCCAAGGATGGCGTACCAGGAACGGGGTTCGGGTCCTCCACACTTCGATGGCAAGAACTACCAGATGTGGAGTAAGCGGATGGGTGCGTTTCTCCGCGGAAAGGGTCAGATCCTTTGGGATGTCACGGTGGACACAGGCTATGTCCAGCCGATGGACTTCCTTGCTCCAGGATCGAGGGACAAATTCTATGCCAACAATAAGGCGGTCGACTACTTGTTTCGTGCTTTGTGTCAGCCTGAGTTCGATCGGGTGCACACCGAGCACTTGGCTTGTAGGATTTGTGCGGCGTTGAAGGAGGCTCATGTTGGGAACGCCCAGGTTCAGGCACGGATGTATGCGACCTACCGGAGAGAGTACGAGAACTTCACTCATCTCCCCAGTGAGTCCATCGATGCCTTATTTCAGAGGTTCACGGTGGTTGTGAACAACATGAAGGCCAATGTGGACGTGCTCCCGTACGATGATCATGATAGAGCAGTCAAGCTCTTACACTCTTTGGATCGTACGATTTGGGGCGGAAAGTTCGAGGCCATTGTGGAGTCGAAGAAGTATGACACTTTGACGGTGAACGAGCTGTTCTCGAAGCTCAAGTCGGCTGAGGTGGATAGGGGCATGACTGCCAAGCTCGAGGGACCGACTGATTCCCATAGTCTTGCCCTCGTTGGTGGTTCCAAAGGAAAGGCTAACTCTAACCCATCCACCAGGATGTTCTCTTTTTCCTCTTTGATGTCTATGCCAGATGAGGAGTTCGACGTGCTTGGAGAGGACGAACTGGCGCTCCTGACGAGGCGGTTCGAGAGGCTGCACGAGAACCGGGTGAACAAGAGGAGGAACACGAGGACATGCTTCAAGTGCAGCAAGACTGGACACTATTTCGCCGAGTGTCCAAAGGTGAACAGCCACGACAAGCACAAGTTCAAGGACAAGAAGAAGAAGTCCAGAAAGAAGGATCATGAACATGGGAAGAAGTCTCGGTCTCGAGAGAAGATGAAGAGATCAAGCGATATCGAGTCCGATTTCGAGGACACGTCTTCAAGCTCAAGTGATGAAGACGAAGAGGATGACAAGAAGAAGAAGAAGAAGAAGAAGAAGAAGAAGAAGAAGAACCTCGGCAAGTATCTCAGCGGCCTTTGTGTGACGGGCCTAAGCCTCAAGGACGACTTCTGCGGCATGGCTCGCGGTTCGAGCAAAGAAGAGAAGCCAGAAGGACGCCTCGGACTTGGATTCCGAGGATGAGGTATGTGATGAGCTCTCTTCCTTGCGCAAGGAGAATGAGGAGTCGGTTGACTTGCTTGATAATCGCGATCACATGCTTAGAGAGGCTAAGAAGCTTAGGAAGGAGCTTAGATCTTTGCTCGAGGATGCTAGGACTAGAGTGGCTGAGCTAGAAACACAGATCCTTGATAGCAAGCTTGAAATTGATTCTCTTAAGGCTAGCCCTGTTGTTTCTGATGAGAACGATTGTGCTGATTGCTCGCTTTCCGGCCGACTTGATCGATCTTAGGGAGAAGTATGCCTCCAAGTGTGAGGAACTAGATGTGCTTAGGGTTGAGTTGGCTGAGCTACAATCTAGACCCACTTTGCTTGGTGCTTGCACTTTTTGCCCTAGTTTGCATGAGAAAATTGTTGAGCTCCGTTCTCGCATTGTTTCGCTTGAGGCTGATTTGAAAGTGCCTATTCCTACTTCTTGCTCTACATGTGAGTTGCATGCTATGAAGAATTTGGATCTTGCAAAATGTGTTGGTCGCTTGCAAGATGAGAATGATAAGTTGCGTGAAGCGCTGAGTTGGTTGTCGAGTCAAGAACCTCAGCTTGGTATGATGATTGCTAGCTGTAAGCGCTTTGATGGTTGGACTTTGGGATTGGATAAGGTTGGTGAGGGCAGTGGTGAGAGAGAAGGGAAATTTGGGAATGTTTCAGTTCCACCACAACCCACACCCAAAGACAAGTTTGTATCCAAGCCAAACCAACCAAGCGAAAAACCGAGTGAGAAGGCAAGCGAAAAGCCTAGTGAGAAACCAAGTGAGAAGCCGTGTGAAGAGCCTCATCCCAAGCATAAGCCCAGATCAATCCGTTTCCATTGTGAGTTTTGTGGAAAGGATGGTCACAAGAGAGCATTTTGCTTCAAGAGGAAGCGTGAAGAGAGAATGGCGAAGGAGTGGGCTAACAAGGACAAGTACCACCCTTCCGATGGTGTACTTGAGCCTCGTGTGCAGTTGCCCAGGGCCAAGGCGAGTGTGAGGTCAGTTCGGGCTTGGGGAGAGCGGAAGGTTGTTGGAGGTGCCGTCGCCTGGTGCTACACCGGTCAGACGGTGAGGGGCACCGGTCAGACCGGTGCAGGCCTGGACAGGCAGCAGTTTGGGTTTCGTGCTCGTACAGGTGCGAGGTTTGGTTCTGGAGTTCGTGGTTCTGGTGGTTGGGCTGGAAAGTTTGCAGGAGGTCAGTTTGCTAGGCATTCTCCTCCTCGTGCTCAATACGGGGATGGGAGGATCCGTAGTTTTGAGAAGGAGAGGAGGGACAGTCCACGGGTTCTCTTTCGTGGTTTTGGTCCTCCTCCAGGTAGAGAGGTTTGGTTACCTCATGGTGGTTACCGTGGTGGTGTTCGTGGAGGTAGCTTTGGTAGGAGAGATGCTTTGGTTTGTGCTAACCCCACTTTCGAGCAAATGGCTAGGCACTGGTTTTACACATTTGGAACTAACCCCAGTGTTGAGTCGGTTGCTCGCTCTCGCTCTTGGTTTTGAGTTGCAGGTGGATGGCCCGAGGAACATTTGGTTGATATCGGGGGGTGGCTCTTCGGGTTCATATCGCGGTGGTGACATGTAGGTGCATCACTTTGGGGGATGGTGGACAAGGATGAGTGAATTGTGAAGAAATGATAAAGGTAAGTGTTTTTGTGACCTTCGAGTGTGTGGCCCTGGTCAAGCCACTTGGTTTGTTTTGCTCCTTCTCTATCTCATGTGTGTAGGGTGAGCTTTGTATGCTCTTTGGCCCTAGTGCATGTGTTTAGGGGGAGCTTGTGAGTTTTGTGCTCCTTTGCTCTTTTGCCGGCGGTGTCGAGCCCTTTTTGCCTCCCCTCGAGGAGCCGGTGGTTTGTGAGCTTTGTGTGTGGGAGCTCCTTTGTAGCATTTGTATAGTTTCCTTTGTGCATTTCTTGCATTTGGCATGGCATATGTAATATGATGTATAGGCATCCTTGTATCTTAGATTGCATGCATTTTGTATCATATGCATTGGATAGGAAAAGCTTCTCCTATATGCATTGTTCACCATGGAATGCTATTTATGTCCTTGTGAGCTTGTTTGGTATACTATGGTTAGTTTGGCTTAGCTCTTGATGATCTTGATGAATAATCGATGGTTGATGGCTATGTATTTGAAAATTTTCACATGTATGCTCTCTCATGTGTAAATGCCTTTATATCATCTTGACATGTTTTATTGGCTTTTCTATGCTTAATTTGTGGTTGGATAGCTAGTTTATTGATCATATGGGGCCAAAGGCTCATTTGCCATCATGAATGTTTAGCCCTCCTGCTTCATCTTGTGGAGGGGCATAAGTTCCTTTTTGTCGCAAAGACATTTCATGTACCATTTACAAATCTGAAAATGGAATGAAAAATGCTTGGAAAATATGCTCCCATGTCATATGTGCTGAATTTAATTTGTTTTGGGTGCTAAACCGTTGCATGATGCCTACCAATGAGAAGTCTCATACATAGAAGTAGGCACATGGCTCGGTGGCTTTGACATGACATGAGGTGCTTGTGAGTGTTTGTGATGGTCTTGTGATTAGAATGGCTGTCCTAGCATTAAGTTTGTGTGGCTTTGCCATTTTGATATGCTTTGATCATGTTTAGGACTTTGCTCATGAGAGGCAAGTTTTTCGCAAAATTGCCAAAATCCATCTTAGCTTCGTCCAATGGTTGTGAAACTTGGTGATCATGTAGTTGAGATCGATACGAATCCGTAGAGTATCTAACTTGCTCATTTGGACATGTGTAGCATTCTTTGTTGAATTTTGTCTATTTGAGAAGCTCTAGGTTGAAATTTTTGCATTTTTGGCTTGATTCATGCATTGCCAACAAGGGGGAGAAGTTTGAGCTTGAAATGGCTTGTTGGGCGCATTTAGAAGGTTTTCAGGTGGTTTCGAGCCATTTCTGGGCTCTGTTGTACACCGGTCTGACCGGTGAGGAGCACTGGTCTGACCAGTGTGAGTGCTGGTTCTGTTCACATGTTGCACACCGGTCTGACCGGTGGTGTTGACCGGTCTGACTGGTCAGGGCTGGGTTGTTGCAGCTGCCCTGTTTCAAGTGGTGTCTTGCATGCATTCGTCCAGGGGGAGGTGCATTGGTTCAGGGGGAGCTTGCATGTGTGCAGGGGGAGCTCTTTGTGGTTGCTCGAGCTTTGATTCAGTGGTTTGCGCTCTTTGCTTGAGCTTTGCTTTGTCTCGGATGTGTCGAGCCGTTGCCCTTGCCTAAGGGGTCCGAGACTTGTCTTCTTCAAGTGATCTTGCTCTTTGCCTTTGTTTGGCTTTCGACCGCTTGTTGGAGTTTCTTTTTGTTTGTTTCTTTTCTTTTTCTTTTCTCTCTTGTTACTTTCGTGTGGGTGTTGTCAATGCACTCATCAAGGGGGAGATTGAGGACCATGTGTGGTTCGAGGACCGGTGGATGGTCGCTTCCTTGTGTGATGAGTGATTGACAACGTTGTGTGGACTCGATTCTTGGCTAAGTATTGCGGGTGCGAGGTTGCGGCTTGACCGGTGTTGGTGCGGGTGAAGAACAAGCGCGAAAGGTCGTCGCCGGTGAGGCCTCCGGGGTGTGGAGAAGACAAGTAGGCTTCGTTCGAGGGACCGGTGGCCAGCGGGGTCAAGTGCGGGCCGCATGGTGGCATGAACAGCAAGATGAAGTCGTGGACGGTTTCTTAGTTGAGCCTCAAAACCAAGGTCGAGCCGGGACTACGTGGGAGCCGAGTCATGAGTGGAGATTGGCGGAGGCTACACCGAGTTCGCGGGGTTTCCGGTGGTTCACCAGAAAACCACTGGGTTCCTTGGTTGATCCACAAAGCCAAGACCGGAGAACCGAAGACGGAGCTGCAGCAGCGCCAGACCGGTCTGACCGGTGGGGACCGGTCTGACCGGTGAGGAGCACCGGTCTGACCGGTGTGCGACGATGCAGTCCGGAGACTTCGAAGCGGAGGACACGCGTCGGGATCGCATGGCTTGCGTCGAGGCTACGCAGGGTGCGGTCGCCGGGCATCCGTCCGATGGTGAAGACATGAAGACTTCCAAATCCGCCCTTGAGGGGCTTGTATCCCTAGTTATTAGGAAAGGGCATTTTAGACATTCGGTTGCCTCCATATAACCCAAGAGGTGAGAGGATGGCAGCCAACTCTGGGAACCCTAGCTCATTGGTTTTCCTATTTTCCACCTATTTTCCTTAGGTTTCTTTAGGACTAGCAAGAGAGCTTCACGGAGAGATCTTGTTGAGAGGGATGGATGATCGGGCGGCTTGCTAGACCTTGTACGAACATTTGTTTCATGTATAGATGATTCGGCGTGGTTCCTCAAGGTTTGGATGTGTTTTCCCCGGTTGTTCTTGGTGGTGATTTTCGGAGCCCTCTCTCGGTGATTTCTTTGGATTGTTTTCGAGACCTTTCTCTTGGGGATTTGATGGGGGAAATTTGTGGGAACCCTTCGTGGTTCTTTGGGCTGTGATTCCCCTCCCAAATCCGTGAGTAAAGGTGCTCGATTTTGGGGTTTCTTGAGTTCTTGGGTTGGAAGTGCTCTCGGCGGGATTTCTTCGATTCCTCCTTTTTGGACGAGTTTTGGTGGGATTAAACTTGGCTATGGACTCCTCATGAGGTGTTCATAATATCCCCAAAGTCTTGTTCAAGCCCGTGGAGCGATTCGGGAGATCGAGATTTGGATTTGGGGGGAGTTGACCCGCGGGTCTTGTTCATCCCGAGCCGCCCGAGCTACACCGGCCGACCGGTGCTCTTGGATCGGTCCGACCGGTGCGAGCCCTGGTGGGTTTCTGCTCGGGTGAACATCTTGGTGTGTTCGTTGTTGTCCCGTGTTGCTGCTATTTCAAGTTTGGGTCAGTTTGGTGGTCGGTTGGCCTGTTTGGTGCCTTGGGGGCTTTCAGGCTGTGACCGGTCTGACCGGTGTGTCTCACCGGTCTGACCGGTGTAGAGCCACTTAGTCTCAGTTTCACCAGCAGGGACAGGTCTGATCGGTGGTGCTCACCGGTCTGACCGGTGTGGGTCTGTAGACTCGAGTTTTGGTGTTCCGTTGCGTTCTCGAGTCGGAAGGTTGTGTGTTGGTTCCTAGGTCCAGTGGCACTCCAGTGGCTACGTGGGCTTGGCCAACTTGGGTAGTGAGTCGGAGACGTGTGTTGGAAGCCTTGTTCATCTTGTTGGAGTTTCTATCTCCTTCAAGAAGAATTTTTATCGGCTCCCATTCACTCCCCCCCTCTCTGGTTCGCCGTATCGGTCCTTCACATTGTCCAGACCGCACCGTTGTCTCCGGTTCCTCGCACCTACAGGGCTGCCCTCGCCGATTCTAACTGGCGCGCAGCTATGGAGGCCGAGTATTCTGCCCTCCTCGCCAACAACACCTGGGATCTGGTCCCTCGCCCACCTTGTGCCAATGTGGTGACAGGAAAATGGGTGTTCAAGCATAAATTCAAGGCTGATGGCTCATTAGAATGCTACAAAGCCCGATGGGTTCTTCGTGGCTTCACTCAATGCCCCGGCGTCGACTTCACTGAGACCTTCAGTCCCGTTGTGAAGCCCGCCACCGTCCGGACAGTGTTGTCTCTGGCCTTTTCCCGCTCCTGGCCAATTCACCAATTGGACGTCAACAATGCCTTCCTCCAAGGTACTCTATCAGAAACTGTTTTTTGCGCCCAGCCCGCTGGGTTTGAGGATTCAGATCACCCGGATCTTGTCTGTCGCCTCAATCACTCCCTCTATGGCTTGAAGCAAACCCCACGGGCATGGTACAGCAGATTTGCTTCTTTTCTGTTAATGCTTGGGTTTGCTGAAGCCAAAACGGACTCATCACTCGTTCATCTACCACTCCGGAGCGGATACGGTTTACCTCTTGCTATATGTCGATGACATTGTCCTCACAGCCTTCCTCTTCGGCCTTGCTTCGAGAGGATCATCGCGCGCTACAAGGCATGAATTCTCTCTCGAAAGATCTCGTCGACCGCATCATTTCCTTGGGATGCACGTTCAAGGCACACTTCCTCCGGACTATTCCTCTCCCAACGTCGGTACATGCTAGAGATCCTTGACCGTGCTTTGGGATGACGGACGCAAGTCCTGCTCCACACCTGTTGATCCGAACCCGAAGCTTCCCTCTCGATGGTGTCCCGTTGTCGATCCAACAGATTTTCGGAGCCTTGCCGGCGCATTGCGTATCTCACTTTCACCCGACCCGATCTTTCTTATGCGGTGCAGCAGATTTGCCTCCACATGCATGACCCTAGGGAGCCTCATCTTGCTGCCCTAAAGTGCATTTTGCGCTATGTTCGCAAGTACACTTCATATGGGGCCGCTTATTCGACCATCCTCCCGGAAGATGAACTTATTGTTTATTCGAGATGCCGATTGGGCCGTGGGCCGCCCGAGATACACGGAAGTCCACCTCCGGCTTTCTTTGTTTTTCTTGGAGACAACCTCATTTCATGGTCCTCCAAGCGCCGAACACGGTCTCTCGCTCCGGCCGAAGCCGAGTACGGTGGTCGTTGCCAATGCGATTCTCGAGGCCACTTGGTTGAGACGACTTCGGCGAACTTCACACTCCGTTACACAAGACGACACTTGTGTATTGTGACAATGTCAGCGCCATCCACATGTCCAAGAACCCTGTCCAACATCAACGTACCAAGCATGTCGAGATCGATCTCCATTTTGTTCGGGAGCGAGTTGCTCTTGGTGATGTGCGTGTTCTTCATGTCCTCACGACCTCACTGTTCGCCGACATTTTCACCAAGGGACTGTCGACCTCAGTCTTCTCCGAATTTCGCTCCCGGTCCGAACGTCGGGGCACCGGACGCTTCGACCGCGGGGGCGTGTTAGGCACCGTTAGATCGCTTGTATTCCCTCCCATATGAATGCACCGGCCTAGAGCTCGTGCGATCGCTTAGTATTATGTCTTTGTTGCTTAGTACCTTGTGCTAGTTATGAGGCTTAAACCTCTCAGCTCTTGTGTTCACACCGTGAACCCTTAGGCTCCTTAGCCTATATATATTGTAATCCCTCTGTAATCTCATCAATCAATAGACAAGAGCTTTCAAAGACCATGTTAATTAACCAACTATATGTGACAATGCAATATGGTTTCTTGCTCAAAGCAGTGCCTCAAGTGATAGTCATCTAAACGGAGCAAAAATTCATAACTAATCATAGAGGAGAATGTTATCATTAGCAACCACTCCTAGTCTTTGATTAAGTGCATTGTAAGTAAAACATAGTGAGAAGAAGTTCAATCAATTGAAGTCACAAGAAAACATGGCTGCAATAGTGTTTGTAATTCACAAAAGTGTAGAAGTTGAGGAGTGCGGCAAGAACAAAGATGCCACTTTATTCAATTGGTATCTTCTATTTTAAAAAAGCGTGAAACTTTAAGTGATTCACAGTAATAAGTAATTTAAAAAGCAAATATGACTGCAATACTGTCAGTCATTCCGTAGTTAACCCGATATCTTTAGCTATAAAGCAGTGAAAAACAACAAATTCAAAAAATAGCTCTTCACATGATAGTAGGGCGAGTTGCCATCGCAGTAATTTCTTTAGGTAATACAACAAATTTACACTTATAAAACAATTGGGCTGAAACAAATATCCTACATAAACATTTCACAATCTTTTTCATAGCTGAATTCTAATCTTTTGGAAGAAAAAACTAACCACAAGTTCATTGCTGTAACAGAAAGCTTCATTGAAATTTCATTGCTGAAACATAGCTAATCAGGTTCGTATCACAAGAAAATAAAGCTTCCTAGGAATTTCATAGAATACGTTGCCTACATGGATGGTCCAGAAACAATATGCAATGTTGGGATCATTTCTGAACGAATACACAAAGAATACATCAAGAATTCAAGATACCATACCAATCTATTTTTCAATTCAATTCCCAATGAATAGACATGAACACATCCACATCTAGGTAACATGTCCATTTTCCGTTCCATCTTTGTAGAAAAATCAATATGAACTGCAGATCGAGGGTAGTGAGACAAACCAGGAATCACCATCCATGAAGTCGGGAAGTGGTCACCTGGAGGAAGTACGCAGGCTTTTCCGCTCAGGCTTGTCGTGGGCTTCATTCCCAGCGTGATGTTGTTGAGGGCGCAACGGCCGTGGGCTCCGGCGAATGGTGGTTGCAGGAGATGACGATGGCGGCAGACCTGGCGGGCGACGTCCAAAATTGGATCTGGCGGCCGGCGGTTCCCGGGCGCCGATCGAGCGGCGACGGTGGCGGCTGCTCTGGCGGACGACGGATCCCGGGTGCTCTGGCGGACGGCGGTTCCCGGGCGCCGGTCGAGCGGGGACGGTGACGGCTGCTCTGGCGGACGGCGGATCCGGGTGCTCTGGCGGACGGCGGTTCCCGGGTGCTCTGGCGGACGACGGTTCCTGGGCGCCGGTCGAGCGGGGACAGCGGATCCCGAGGTTTCGTCGGCGACTGGAAGGTGGAGTCGTAGGTTTCGGCGGCGGCCGAGGGTTCTTCAGCGGCTGTTCGTGGAAGGTGGAAGCGTGGAAGGTGTAGGGAGCTGAGGATCGTCGGCGGCGGTGCGTGCAAGGTGGAGGCGCAGGGTTCGGCGGCGGAGGCGCGCATCGGGAGGCGGACACGGGGGAAACCAGTGGGGACGGCGAGGTGGCGTGTGTTAACACCAAAAATTGGTACAGGAGAGAGTCTGTTGACGGTTAATAGTTGTATCAAAGTTCGTTTAGACTTGCAAGCGGACAAGTCTCCCGTCGTAGTCAAGGGACCCTTCTTCCCTCGAGTGGTGAACCCAAGGTATCGAATCCGTGGAACAATGTGCAACGCAAGGATTCAATCTAGTAAAGCAAGGTAAAGCTATCTATTGAAGAATCAAATTGCATCTAATCTAAGATATCATAAGGAAAACTAATCTAATCTAATCTACTAAAGAGGTAACAAGAGAAAGCAAGAGATAACCGATCTAGAGAGTCTAGATCATGCTTATGTTGTAGCTCCAAACAAGATAGATGAAGATATAAAAGCGAATCTCATTAAAAGCATCTTTAAATCGTGGCCTTCCCATCCGACTCCGAAAACGCCCGCCTTTCGGAACCCCCGTTCTGTCACAACGTATCCCTACTCATGCGGGTAGTCTAGGGCGAGTTCGATAGAACAAGTTGAAATCACTTGGCCGGTCCGGTATGCACCTCTAGCCACCGCGGCTACAAGAGCACCCTATGTAATCTAGACTAGATCGTAGAAGAAGCAAAACCAAGAAGAAAACAAAATCATCGAGAAGGCACCTGATCGCTAGAAATCGGATTCACTTACAAACTTCACCATGAATGATTACATGAACAAGATCACCACCGGGATCCTACCTCGATCTTGATCCTCGCTCCGGAGCTCCGACGTGGTCTTCCATGCAAGGTTCCCACGTCGGCTAGGGAGACCCTAGACAACTAGCACGACCCTCATCTCCGAGATGGTGTCCCTCAAGCTTCTCTGCTCCTCGACGGCGGATTACGACTTGGTTGATGCGTGGCTCTCGGTCAGGGGGCTATTAATAGCCTGAGAAGCAATTAGGTCAAAGGGGAGGCCGATTGGGCTCCGAAAAGGGCTGGGCCGGCCGGCCTGGGCCGACCGGCTTGGGCCCAATTCGGCCCAACTCGTGGCCTGCTTCGCCCGGTGTTGCTTCCCGCGTCTTCTAGATCCTCTCCCCTTATGCATGTGGGCCCTTGACGTCGGTTTCTCTCCGAATTGGACTCAACTCCTTGTCTTGCAAGATTCAGCACTTTTCTGGTTCGGTCCTCGGAGTTTATCATCTTCTCGGGCTTGGTCCTCGGGCTCTTGGAGTCATGTTCACTTCTTTGCTTGACTTGTATCGGGCTTCAAGGTCTTGTCATGAGGTGCTTAATGAACTTATCCCGGAAGTCTTGCTTTCAACGTTTGAGGACCAGGAGCGTCCCAGTGGTCGATGGATGACCGCTCCTCAGTGATGAGTGATTGACAACGGGTGTTGGACTTACTCTTGGCTTAGTGCGCAGGTGTAGGTTGCGACCTAGTTCGTGTTGTTGCAGGTGAAGAACGGGTGTTGGACTGACTCTTGGCCTCCGGGAGATGGAGAGACAAGTAGGCTCGGTTGGAGGGACCCGGTGGATAGCGGGACTGGGTGCGGGCCACATGGTGGCGACACGAGAAAGACGAAGTCATGGACAGTCGAGCCGGTGCATGGTGGCGGTCGAGTCAAGTGGTTTGGCGGGAGGCCGGACCGAGCACGCGGGGTTTGGTGGTTTGCCCACAAAACCATCGGAGGACGGTTTCTTGGTTTGGGCCTCAAAACCAAGTCCGAGGGCCCAACACGACGGAGACGGGATCCGGGCGTGTCGGGAAGCTTCGAGGCGGAGGACACGCGGCGGGATCGCATGGCTTGCGTCGGGAGGACGTGGGGTGCGGCAAAGGCATGGCTGTCCGATGGCAAGACCCACAAACATTACCTAAATGCCCCTGCGTGGGTTGTATCGCCAGTAGTTAAGTTAGGGGTAGTCGAGTCATTTACCACTCTGGCGGGACCTGATATATAAGCCATGAGTGTGTGTGGATGGCTCTCTCTCTCGGCGACTTAGGGTTTCATTTCCTCCCTCCATTTTCTCATTTTCGTAGCTACTTTCCTTCCATTTTTCTCTAGGCTAGCATGAGAGCTTCATGAGAGATTTGTTGAGAGGGATGGATGCTAGGGCGGCATGCTAGACCTTGTGAATCTTTCCTGGTTTGTATAGAATGTTCGGAGTTGTGTTTTTTGTGGTCTTTTTGTGCTTGTTTTCGTGCCTTTGTTCTCGATGTGATTCCGCGGATTTGAGTGGGTTTCTCCCCAGATTTCTTTGAGGGAAACATGGATAGATGTCTCGCGCATCTTTGTGATTGATCTTGTGCCCTCAAGCGCCGGGAAACCACTTCGATACGAGGATTTTGGTTCGGTGCTCTAGCTTTTGGTGGTGCTCAAAGGATTCGCGACTCCCGGTGATTTAGGGAGTTAGGAGGCAAGATTTTTGGGCTATAGCATCCTTGTGTGACGCTTTTCAAGTCCCCAAACCCTTGTCTCCACAGCTTCAACCGTTTGGGAAATCCGATGATGATTTGGGGGAGTTGACCTTCGAGGTCGGGCATTTTTCTGTTCTGTCCGCAAGGGGCGGACGGTCCGCCTGGGGTCGGCGGACGGTCCGCGCGGGTCCTGTTCGTCGGGAGTTCTTCGTGTTCTTGCTTGTCTTTCGTTTCGATCCGTCGCGATTTTGAGTTTTGGTTGGACGGAGTTTCGGACGGTCCGCAGCAGAGGGCGGACGGTCCGCGGGTGCCTGGCGGACAGTCCGCGTGCTCCCCGCGGACGGTCCGTTATTCGGGTGCGTCTCTGTTGGTTCTGTGTGCTTTATCGGACGGTCGCGGCATAGGGCGGACGGTCCGCGAGGTTGGCGCGGACGGTCCACGGCATCGGGCGGACGGTCCGCGGCATCGGCCGGACGGTCCGCGAGGCCAGTGCGGACGGTCCGCCCCTCCTGGCCGGACGGTCCGCCAGAGCCTGTGAGCTTTGCTTCTTGGTCCTGCGTAAACACTTAACTCCAAAACCGACATGCACAAATGAACTTGTTATACCACGGGGGTTAGTACCAAAGGATAAGATACAAAAGTCATGCCAACACCGAAGGTAAACTCATGGCTAGGTTGACGGATTTTCACCGTCAACATCTCCCCCATGCTTAAACCTTGCTCGTCCTCGAGTAAGCCTTCGATGGATATCATCGTTGCCCATCATTGTTTAAACCTTGCACTTGATCATACATGAAAAAACATAATGCTCTCAAAAGTTTAGTTCGTTAAAGTTCCATAATGTACTAGCCTTCATCCCTACGGAGGGTATATATTTCATTAAGCTTATCCCACAAGTATTAACATGCTCCCAAAATTTAAATAGATCTCAGAATTTTTGAAATAAAGAACGAGATAAAGAAAAGCTAAACCAAGTTCACAAATTTAAACCGCCTTGCATCTTTCTCATGAACTCTCATCTCACTTGTCTCTCAAGCCTATATATTCTACTCCTTTCCCTCTCATAACATATATGTGTGGTAGGCTTTATATGGAGCTTTGGGAAAGTTTAGTCCTAACAAGATATTATAAATGAGATGTTGTCAAAACAAGACAAGCTTCTCATGGTCTTACCGAGACTCGTCAAAAAGGTCATTGGAAAATAATGTTAAATCAAGGAGGGGAAAGAGAAAAATACACACACTTTAGATGAGTGGACATGTGCAAATGGCAAAGAGTGATCCCGAGGCACAAAGGAAGTCCTCGTTATCGGATTGCACATGGTTGGAAAATGAGAATGGATCTTTTAAACTTGAAGCCTTGAATTTCCTAATGCACTTTAGAGAACCGGGGAGTTCACTTCACGCATACTCATATTTTTTTCTCTTTCTCATATTTCTCCTTCTTTTCTTTCTTTATTTCTTTCTTTTTTTCATTAATTCATTCATTTTTTTTCTTGTGAGACTTTCACCTTGGAAGTCGCGTACATCGCCTTTGAATTTTCTTTCATACATTTTTTTTTAAATTGCTCCCCTATGAACTCTAAAACTGCACCGTACCTACCTCCTCCCCCATGCTTAGACGTTGCTCGTCCTCGAGCAAAGAGGCAATAAATAAGGTAGGTACCGGAAAAAAATTTTCTTGGAGAGATACTTGAAATCTTCAATGTTGGCACCGTCTTGCGATCTTCCTTGAATTGATGATCCATTCTCAACGATAGGTTGTGATCAAGGAGGTAAACACAAAAGATGATATTTGGTTTTAAGGGTGGATATCCGGCGAGGTTTGTGAGATCTCCGATGCGGGGATACACAATGCACGGATAAAAAGGCATGCAAAAAGATAGATACGCAAAAACGGAATGACCAGCTTCTTAGTCTCGGGCCAGAGAAATCAAGGCCTGAAATAACTCACCCAAAAATAAATCTTGTATACTAAGTTTTTGCACTCAAATATTTATATGGCTCTGGATAGGTAGAGCAACACGCAAGTGGTATTTATGACAAGGTTAGCTTTACATTTAAGAACAAAAATAAATCATCTTTAATCCATCTAAAACTTGAGAGCACATAAAACACTATGGGTCTTTATTTTTATCATAACCTCCGCTAAAGATTAAGCTAGCATTTAGATCATTTCAAATTTGTATTTTTAAGAGAGCACTAGCTTAAACATGCATAAATCAATTACAAAGATAAAAAAGCGGCAATTAATATCATATATCATCATGGCACAAACTTTGTAACTTTACTAATGGTAAAAACTTGGTGGTGACATTATTCATGATGAAAATAAAAACTAACACACACGCTGAAAATTAAACTAAAAACTAAAAATTAAAGTAAATCTAAAAATACTACGCATATATAGGCACATCCAAGCTGAAAATTAAAGAAAAGGGGGTAAAGGAAAGATAACTAAAGCTCCTCCTCTCTCTAATCTTCCGCCTGTGGTTGATATTGATAGTCTTGGTTGTTGTACCCTTACTTGTAATAGGAATGCACCACTCCTCCTATGAATTGTCCGACGGAGCTAGGTGAAGGTGTCAAAGCTCATAAGCGATGTTTGCATCTCCTTCACCCATTTAGTTTGCATTGGTTTGGATGGCTGCAATAATTTGAATGTTTCTTGTAGCGTATCCTCCAATGGTGGCCACATTTTGTTGTGGTAGAGGAAGGTGTGGATATGGCTCCGCAAAGGCTACGTTGGGCACCGCAAAATTTGGTAGGGGCATGGCTGCACCACTCCCCCATGCTTGCATTGGTACACCACCGTAGTAACTCGGCGGCGCCGGGGTTCCTCCCAATGGTGGGACATAATTTTGTTGTGCACCTCCTTCTTGTGCCGTGGAAAAACCTTCTCCTTTGATCCTTCTCTTTTATTTTTCTTCGCCGGCACAAGAAGTCCTTCCTCTAACCAATCTTCTTTCCCTCAAGAAAAAGTCTTAATCTTCAATCCGGAAGGGGTAAGTTTACTTTGGCCACTTTGAAGCCTCCTCTCTCATCTTCACTTATATATTTTTCTCTTTCTTCATATATTACTAGGGAAGTACCGGGTAGGAGATGATTCGGGTCCCTTGTAATACCCGGTTTTAAAGAGATAGTCAACATGGAGAGGTAACAACCCGATCTCCCGAATCTGATGTTGCTTCACAACACCACCGGTTGATCATAGGTGAGTGGGGTTGATTGGCTGCCTGGCAAAGCCGAGTAAAGCCAATTCAACTCCGTGTTGGTTATCTTTTGTCTCTTTCATTCTCCCAAAAATCCACTTGCACAAAAGTGACACACTTGGATGATGGGGTTCCGGATAGTATTTCTTCGTTGATGGTCTCCTCCCGTGATCATACTCCGAAAACCTTCCCATGTGCCTTCATGCACATCCACTTGTTCCGGAGCTCCCTTTTGAAAATAGGAGACACTCGCCCATGGATCTACGATACTAGAACATGCATCATTTCGAACATGAAAACCAATCTAATCTATCGGGGATTGTGTTGAATGGATCCAAGGAAGCATTGAGACCCTTACTCCCTTTACGGCATGGTAGCTAACCTTAAGCATTAAAGTATTTTCAACACAAGATGATAGATAGATAATCCAACAAAGTGTGATTACATCTCAAGATCGATTGCAACCCATGGATGAAAGGAGATTACCCCATCAAGGTGCTAGAAATAGCATCGTTGATCAAGGTTACCCTTCCAACGGTGTCTTCCTTCTTCTCCACTTGTGGGCTCCCTCCAAACGGAATGAGAGACTCAGCACTCCTTCATCAAGGATATGCGCCATGGTCATGAGAATTTCCTAGGCGAATTCCTTGTGAGTGTTTGCCGACACTCCGTTAGAGAATTACACCGGTGTCCCGTATGAAAACCCAATATGTGGAGAGCTTGGTCTGTGAAGTCGACGTTCGCTACAAGCCTCTACTCAAGGCGAGCGAGCTTCTTCTCCTCCTCCTCCGTCATGATGACATACCCCTCGGAATACCGCGGAGCGTATGGAGGTGGAGCGGATGATCGTGTCGAGTGGCGAGGTTGGATGGGCGGCCCCTCCATATGTCGTGTGGCCCTCATGCCACCAAGGAGAAGAGTATTGTTCCTCCTCGGCGGTGCCGTGTCCTCCTCCATACTGGATACTCGGAAACCGAGCGCCTCCTTGAAGAGGTTGTCTTAGATGACGATGATCCCTTCTTCTTCGGTGAAAAAGGCTTGTAGTTTTCTTCCATGATTGCAGCACTCTCCCTCACAAATATATATCCGGGGTTTTCACCCGGTAACAAGGTACACAAATATTATTTTGGAGTCTGGATTTTGAGTGGATTAAGGGTGTGGATTTTTTTGAGCTATCAAGCTTTGGAAGGTTGGCTATGTCTACGGAGGTTCTGGGCACACCAAATTTGACACACAAACTGAGGAAGGAGAGGGAAGCTTGCCTGCAGAAAACGGGAGTCGGGGGGCTCCTTAAGTAGGGGAGGCCGGCCGGCCTGGGCCGACCGGCCTGGGTGGCCTGGTGTTCCTCCCCGCCTCGTCTTTCTTCCAGCATGATCATTTCGCCTCTACAACTTTCCTGCCCGCGTGCTCCATGAGTTGCACCGCCCAAACGCTCTCGTCCACTCATTGGTCCTTCCACTTGATGCTTCATGCCTTGAGTCATGTCCATGCTCCCTTGCTCCACTTGCTTCACATGCCACCATGAAATTCCTGCAAAGTTTATGCTTGCTGCCCACCATGCTTGTCCTTTGCATGTGGACTTGGTGGACTTGGTGCATGCATGATTAATTCAAACTAGATTGCCTCCCTTTAAGTGTGTTAAAGGTTAAGCACTCCTCTAATTTCGAAATTTAAAAATATTTTTCAGAGCCATGCAAGAGCTCAAGCATAAATTTAGAGAAGTTTTTAAACCATTAAAAACAAATGTAAGTCGAAAATATTTTCCGACTACGTTGATATCGGTCTCACCGGTATAGTTTGCCTTCATTGGTTGAGAGCGAACTTTTCCCAGCTTGATCATGGGGGCATAGGTTTAGGTCCTAATTTTGATTAGGTGAGAGAGATTCTGAATGAAATAAAATTAAGTGAGGCTTAGAAAAATTCTAATCTTTAGAGAAACCAAGGATATGGATTTTTAAATCAACCAAAAATCAAGATTCTAGGTTCACACGAGTCCTACCACGTGCTGAAATTTAAATAACATCTAGATATAAGTCGTGGCTCTACTCGTGTGTTTTTAGCATGAAAAACAAGTCAACCACAACATCATAAAGAGGATGAAGGGTTGAGTTAGGTTCTGAATTTTTTTTGGTTTTGGTTTCTCGAAAAAGAAGCAAACAACATAAGATGGTTCATGTAAAGGGTTTATGATCAAGCAAAATATTCAACCAAGAATTATGTCTCTAATATTGTTCAACCATTCTAAGTCTAATGTTTTGCGTAGTAAAATTCAAAACTGAATTATTAAAAAGACTCGAAAAACCTGGAATCGGGTTGTCCTCCCGGTAGCTTATTCTTGACTCGACGAAACGGGTTGCCTCCCGCCTAGCGCTTCATTTATAGTCCATGGCTAGACTTCTTCACTTGATTACTTCGGATCAACGCTCTTTGCGGGCATTGCAATCTTGGGTACCCACTTTGTCTTAGTCATTTTTTTTGGTCTTCACAGGCTGGCTTTGTCCTTTGGTCTTGACAGATGCAACAACTTCCTTGTGGCTCGGCATCTCGAACTCCGGTCCTTCGGTCGTGATCTTCATGGTCTCTAGTGAGATCCTTCATCTCTCCCAAATGAGTTTGAGTAGCCTTTCGCCGTCTTGGGACCTTGGAGTTGTCTCGGATATTCTTCTTTGTTACCCATCGGGTGCCCGGCAAGTTGTCCCACTTGCGTCTAGCATCTTCATCACGATGAACACTTCACGTATAGAGCTTCCGACCTCCGTCACCTTGCCATCTAAATTCTTCAATATTTGCTCCATAGCCTCGAACTTAGTGATGGCATCCTTGTTGATCTTAGCTTGCTCGTCCATCAAGTCCTTGAATTTTGCACAAAGAGGAACCAAATCTTGAATCGACAAACTTGCATTAAATCGGGGTTACCTTGGACATGGTCGTACTCCACATACTCCTTGCATGTGGAACTTGCTTCGGCGGCCTTTAGGTGTTGAGCTTCTTTCTCCATCACCATCTTCTCCATCCTCCTCTCAAGTAAATCGATATACCACTCAAGGAATCCGGCTCGTATGCATTCAGCTCTCGCAATCGTCATGCGGATAGTTGAGACCTTGATCTTGAACGGCCTCCCGGCGTCTTGAAGGTTTATGATAGGTAGATCAATGATGTCCGGGGTGCATAGCTTGATCTTGCGCTCTGGTGGTTGAGGTTGATCTTCCTTTGGACTTGGAGGTGGTGATTCCCTTGGAGATTTCGACGGTCCTTCGACTTCAACTTTTGAATCTAGGTTTCCAACCCTTTAGCTTGTGTTGCACGTCTCCTTTGCCTGTAAAGTTTTCCTGGATCATCCACAAAAAAGTTTGGGTTTCTTGGAGAGGTAGCCAACCATCTCCGGTTAGGGTTAGTAATAAAACAAAAATCTAAAAATAAAAACTAGGGTTAATCAAAACTAGATTAGATTGATTTTTTTTCTTTTGAGGATGATCAAAGTTAAGAGATGCAAAAGAAAAACTAAAAGATAAGCGATACTAGATCGGATCTTGATTGCTTGTTCCCCGGCAACGGCGCCAGAAAAGGGGGCTTCTTGACGATTAATAGTTTTATCAAAGTTCGTTTAGACTTGCCAGCGAACAAGTCTCCCGTCGTAGTCAAGGGACCCTTCTTCCCTCGAGTGGTGAACCCAAGGTATCGAATCCGTGGAACAATGTGCAACGCAAGGATTCAATCTAGTAAAGCAAGGTAAAGCTATCTATTGAAGAATCAAATTGCATCTAATCTAAGATATCATAAGGAAAACTAATCTAATCTAATCTACTAAAGAGGTAACAAGAGAAAGCAAGAGATAACCGATCTAGAGAGTATAGATCATGCTTATGTTGTAGCTCCAAACAAGATAGATGAAGATATAAAAGCGAATCTCATTAAAAGCATCTTTAAATCGTGGCCTTCCCATCCGACTCCGGAAACGCCCGCCTTTCGGAACCCCCGTTCTGTCACAACGTATCCCTACTCATGCGGGTAGTCTAGGGCGAGTTCGATAGAACAAGTTGAAATCACTTGGCCGGTCCGATATGCACCTCTAGCCACCGCGGCTACAAGAGCACCCTATGTAATCTAGCTATAGACTAGATCGTAGAAGAAGCAAAACCAAGAAGAAAACAAAATCATCGAGAAGGCACCTGATCGCTAGAAATCGGATTCACTTACAAACTTCACCATGAATGATTACATGAACAAGATCACCACCGGGATCCTACCTCGATCTTGATCCTCGCTCCGGAGCTCCGACGTGGTCTTCCATGCAAGGTTCCCACGTCGGCTAGGGAGACCCTAGACAACTAGCACGACCCTCATCTCCGAGATGGTGTCCCTCAAGCTTCTCTGCTCCTCGACGGCGGATTACGACTTGGTTGATGCGTGGCTCTCGGTCAGGGGGCTATTAATAGCCTGAGAAGCAATTAGGTCAAAGGGGAGGCCGATTGGGCTCCGAAAAGGGCTGGGCCGGCCGGCCTGGGCCGACCGGCCTGGGCCCAATTCGGCCCAACTCGTGGCCAGCTTCGCCCGGTGTTGCTTCCCGCGTCTTCTAGATCCTCTCCCCTTATGCATGTGGGCCCTTGACGTCGGTTTCTCTCCGAATTGGACTCAACTCCTTGTCTTGCAAGATTCAGCACTTTTCTGGTTCGGTCCTCGGAGTTTATCATCTTCTCGGGCTTGGTCCTCGGGCTCTTGGAGTCATGTTCACTTCATTGCTTGACTTGTATCGGGCTTCAAGGTCTTGTCATGAGGTGCTCAATGAACTTATCCCGGAAGTCTTGCTTTAAACGTTAAAACCCTGCGTAAAAACTTAACTCCAAAACCGACATGCACAAGTGAACTTGTTATACCACGGGGGTTAGTACCAAAGGATAAGATACAAAAGTCATGCCAACACCGAAGGTAAACTCATGGCTAGGTTGACAGATTTTCACCGTCAATAGAGTCTGATTTGTGGGCCTAACTTGGTAACAAATCCCGTCCAGCGGAGGAAGATTTCTTCAGAAGATTCGGCAGAGATGCTTGCGGTTGGCAGTTTTGCTTCCGTTCGGCAAGAGGACTATTTGCGCTGATTTCATGGGATCGCATGGTGACGTGGCCCAAACGGAAGGAAGGGATGAATGGATAGGCATTCGCACTTGGGCGTTAAATTAGGTATCAAATATTGTGCTCGTAGTGCACCAGGAGTCGTGCTAGGACAGGGTATAAATATGAACCCTAGATGTATGTAATTGTAATCGAACATTCTCATAACAAACCGGCTTTACGCCAAACCTTCGAGTCCTCTAGTCGTGCCGTCGAGTTCTTCGAGAGGGTTCATCGATCCGTCGACCTCCGTAAGTACCGGCAACCTTGTACCATGTCTAGTATCATGCGGTGGATTTAGATCATGATGCAAGTAGTCTTGGTACCTTGCTTAGTATCATGTGGTGGATTTAAGCTTGGTTCAAGAGGGTTTCTTGTTAGATCATGAGCCATGCGGTAGGCTAAGATCTAGCTTGGTGCTAGTTATGGGCTCTATTAGATTTGGCAAGATCTAATAAATTCATTAAGTTACCACTTGTTGCTTTGAGTTTTTACTTATGTTTAAATTCATGTAACACTCTTTTGCCCAATTTAGATTGGTTTGAATCAGCTTTATCTCATTTGGTGATCTTTACATCGCACGCTCGCATTTTTGCCTCAATAAGGCACGTGGATCACGTGTTCTCCAATAGCCGAAATCGAATCAATCTAATTTGCCACGTGTTGTGGGTTCAGGTTTGTTAATCTTGTGTAAAGCTTGACAAAACCGGGTATCATGCGGTAGATGCAGGTTTTTGGGTTATTTTAGAGCTAATCATCTGGTGGATTAGATTTCGATTCAATCTGATAGGTTTATCATCTTTAGCAATGTTTGTTCCTTCTCCACGGATCCCGATTTATTTGCACGTACCGTATTCGGTTATGCTTTCATGAGTAAAACGTGTTTATAAGTTATGTTTTAAATAATGCATGCTTTTAGCTTTCCATATTTGGATTGTATCATGCGGTGGATAGATCTTTTTGTGGTTGGTGGTGTGATTTTAAACAAGTTGTATCATGCGGTGGATTAACTTGTTTAAATTCATGCTTGACGGGTTTCAAAGTACCTAGACATGCGGTAGACTAGTACTTTGGGCCTATGCGTGCTTGTTCATTACATATTTGTAATCATGTTTTACTTCATTTACATTTACCGTTATTTATCCTCAAGGATCGGTCATGATGTTGTGCACGGACAACGTTATTTAAACAAAGATTGATTTGTCGTCATGCTTACGTAATCTATTCGGCTATTTCCTGTTTTACGCTTTAAAGCTCCCGAATGGTTTTCAATCCGTTGACAGATAGCTTTTCATAGCTATATGTCATCTTACATGGCTTTCTACCCGCAAATATGGAACTGTCTGGTACCACCCGGTAAGTTCCAAGCTTTGGTATCTAACTGCGTTACCCTTTGTTAATTTCAGGAAAAATTGACTGGCACGCTTTGGAATCTGCTCGTGTGTTAAGCCAGCTTGTTCGGCTTGCTGTGTGCCTGGCGCGGGGTGCGGATTTCGCGTCAACACACGTTTTGGCACGCCCAGTGGGACCTTTAGCGGAATCAAGATGCCCGAAATCGGCGACGTCATGGATGTCACCATTGATGACCTATCTCCAGAACAACAAGCACAGCTGAAAGACGCCATTGACCAATTCTAGATGAAGTGCTTGATGTCGTTCGGCAAGAACAGAAGTGGTGTCCCGTACCTTAAAACTGAAATGCCCAGGGTTCTGTTGCCAGGGGAGCCTGATACTACCGCTTTTCAAGAGAAAGAAGAGGCTCTAAATGCTTTTCAGGAGACTGCAGAGGCTGTGATGGGAAAGCATCATACGGCTTTCTTGAGCATGTTCAAGCAGATGATGGTCGGCGTGTTCGGCCCAGGAATGGAAAAGGTGTTCACTCGAGTATCCCCTCACGCATATTCTACAGAGGTTGGAGAGACCAGTTCTGCTCAACCACCTCGAGATACAGGAGCTCAACCGCCACTGCAGAGCCAGCCGATCCGGCCTCCTCCACAAAGCCTTGGGAGTCAACCGATCCAACCTCCTGTACAAAGCCTTGGGAGTCAACCGGTCCAACCTCCTGTACAAAGCATGGGGAGTCAGCCAGTCCAGCCGCCTCTACAAAACAATAGAGGTCAACTCGTTCAACAGTTGAACCCATATCAGCCTACATATGGGGGCCTGGCGTTCGGTTCGACTGGAGTGCCGCCCAATTCCACTTACAAGATAGCTCCAGCCAGTAACAGGTTGCAGAAAAACATGTACGGTGGGGGTTACCATGAGGTCATGGATTATGGTGCTATAGATGCTCTCCCAAATCCTGGGTACGGTACATCTGCAGGAATGCAAGACGATGATATTCTGGTTCAGAAAATGGCCGATCTGATGCAAAATCAATTCGGCCTTAAACCTAAAATGCAAGGACCAGCTTATACGCCTCCCTTCCCAGAGTGGTACTACAAGGTGATCTTGCCGCCATGGGTGAAGCCTCCTACGGAGTTTACAAAGTTCTCTGGGCAAGACGATACAAGCACGGTAGAGCATATTGCTCGATATTTAATGCAGCTCGGGGAAGCTTCAGCTGATGAGGCGTTCAGGGTTAGATATTTCCCTCTGTCATTGACGGGCTTAGCATTCCAATGGTTTACTTCTTTGCCTCCTCAGTCTGTAGGCACATGGAGGGATTTAGAACAAAAGTTCCATGCCCATTACTTTAGCGGTAGCACAGAGAAGAAGCTGATTGATCTGGCTACCTTGAAACAGAGGCACAATGAGACGCCTCTAGAATTTCTTAGGAGATTCAGGGAAGTCAAGGGCATGTGTTTCTCTTTGACTTTGCCGGATGATCAGTTGGCTGATATGGCTGTTGCAGGGATGTTGCCAGCTATTCGGGAGAAGTTGTTTGGCATGGAATTCGACAACCTTGGTCAGTTGTCTCAGAAGCTGTCGTTGATGAGTAATCAGGCCTACGGGTTCAAGAAAGATACCAGATTTTCCAAGCATCATGACATAGCTGACATCTACAACCAGTTCCTCGAAAAGGCTGATCAAATGGAAGAATTTGATGATGACGAGGAAGTGGCCGCCGCAGAAATTATGTGGGGCAAGGAGCCTTTGAATGTGAACCAACGATGGATCAAACAAACCAAGGGCACGTATGACTTCGATGTCACCAAAGCTGACAAGCTCTTTGAGATCTTGGTGAAAGAAGGCCGAATCAAGTTGCCTGAAGGGCATTCTATGCTTCGGCCCGATGGAGTTAAAGAGAAAAGTTATTGTGGTTTCATGATAGAAACTCTCACTCCATTAATGATTGCAGGGTCTTCAGGATGAGGATCCAGAAGGCTATCCAGGAAGGGCATTTGAAATTTGATAACAAGATGAAACTGGATGGTCACCCTTTCCCTCAAAACATGGTTGGCTTTTCTGTCAACATGGTAACTGCCGAACAGAAGGGAAAAGTAAAGGTCCTGACTTCAGCTAGAGCAAGACAGGATGGATCAGTGGATCCCACACGACAAGTGACCGTGGAGCAAGTCCACAGGGAAGCTCCTCGCATCCTCAAGAGCCAGGTCGAAGTTGGGGAATCATCCAGGTCCAAGCCCAGAGTTACCACGCGCATTCTCCTCAACAAATGGCGGCGTCAGCAGGAAAAGGAACGCTACCAGAAGCAAACGTATGAAGAGGAGAGGCGCGGGTCTGAAGAAGAGGTGCGCAGAAGAGAGCTAGAAGAGTACGCGCGGGAGCAAGAGCGTGCACACTGAGGATGTGCATTCTTTGGACACTGCTGGAACGAAGGCTTGAAGCTCCCCACATTGAGGAATTGCCCTGAGTGCAGTGATAGATATTCTGAATATAGGCAGGAAACTGTCAATCGCTGATCCGTCCATGAGAGAATTGGAAGGATGCATCCTAACAACGATTGGCGTCTAAAAATAAATGAGGTCATCGATCACCCAAGGAAGAGACAAGCTGACCAAAGGTGGGTCGATCAAGAGGAAGAGAAGCGCGAGTACATCTGGCAACAAGGACAGTGGTGTCCGTCTGGCTTGAGGAAAAGCCAAAAGAGAAGGGTTCAACGCTTGAGGAACCGGGAATTGAAGCAGGCGGGGATCCAGACAAAGCAAGTGTGGCGCCCAAAAGACAAGATGAAGGATCGGGTCATTCGGCTCCAGCATGCATGGTATACTTTTTGCCGAATGAGTTCATGGCTCCCGCTAACCAAGTTGTGCAGAAGGAAACATCTCCAGATATCAATGAGGATGAGCAGCTTGGGGGGTTAATGGCGCAACTGGTATTGGCTAAGCAGGCCACCTTTGACAAACCGGCCAGGAATCGACACATGAGGCCGTTATACTTGAAAGGATACGTCAATGGCAAGCCATTGACCAAGATGTTTGTTGATGGTGGAGCGGCGGTTAACGTGATGCCATACACCACCTTCAGGAAGCTCGGCATGGGCCCCGGGGATTTGACTCCAACGAGCATAATTCTGAACGATTTTGCTAGAAATCCCTCCGATACCAAGGGCTGCGTGCACGTGGACTTGATGATTGGGTACAAAACATTGCTCACGACCTTCTTTGTCATTGAAGGCAAAGGAGCCTATAGCTTGCTGCTTGGGCGGGGCTGGATCCATGCCAATTGCTGCATCCCATCTACCATGCATCAGCAGCTCGTTCAGTGGGTAGATGATGACATTGAAGTGGTCCAAGCAGACGATTCAGTGAGTGTGGCAAATGTCGAACCAGCTTTCTGGGAGTATCAAGGCATTGGCTTGCTTCTCGGGGAAAAGGCGGGGTGAAGGTCTGTTGAACTGTCGGCGGTGGTCGACAGCCGATTCAAGCAGTCGGCTCTTATAGTAATTTTTAAATGGATAATCCAGTTGATGGAACTGATGGAAAGTTAGGGCGAGGATTCATGTCGGCTGACAAATTAGAGTAAATTGATATTGGAAATGGTGACAAGCCAAGGCCGACATTTATCAGTGCTAACTTGGAGTCAGGTTTCAGATAGGGGTTGATCAAGCTGTTGAAAGAATATAAAGATTGCTTCGCTTGGGATTATTCGGAGATGCCTGGTTTAGATCGTTCTATCGTTGAGCATCGGTTGCCAATCAAGCCTGGTTTTAGACCTTATAAGCAACCTCCCCAGAAAATATACAAGGATGAAGTATTGGCCGACGTGAAAAAGGAAGTTGAGAGATTACTTGATGCAAACTTCATTCGGCCATGCAGGTATGCGGAGTGGATCTCTAACATCGTCCCTGACTACAAGAAAAATAGGAAGATGAGGGTTTGCATAGATTTCAGAGATTTGAACAGAGCTACTCCTATGGATGGATACCCAATGCCTGTTGCTAATTTATTGGTTGATGCTGCTGCTGGACATAAGGTTATCAGTTTTATGGATGGTAATGCGGGGTACAACCAAATATTTATAGCAATAGAAGACATATCAAAGACAGCCTTCAGATGTCCTGGTCATATAGGCTTGTTTGAGTGGATAGTTATGACATTTGGGTTGAAAATGCCGGTGCAACTTATCAACGAGCCATGAACTATATCTTTCATGAGTTGATCGGCAAAATTGTTGAGATTTATATTGATGATGTCGTGATCAAATCTTTGAATCATGACTCACACTTGGAAGATGTTAAGAGAACTCTGGAGTGCACCCGAAAGAATGGATTGAAGATGAATCCAAACAAGTGTGTCTTTGGAGTGTCAGCAGGAGAATTCTTGGGGTTTCTGGTACATGAAGGAGGGATTGAAGTTGGCAAGAAAAGCATGAAAGCTATTGATGAAGTTGTTCCTCCAACCAATCTCAAGGAGTTGCAATCACTGCTTGGCAAGATCAATTTTGTGAGAAGATTCATTTCAAATTTTTCACAAAAGGTTTTGCCCTTTTCTCCGCTGTTGAAGGTCAAGAAGGATCAAAAGTTCATATGGGGTGACGAACAACAGAAGGCTTTTGATGAAATCAAGCAATACATGAAGGAACCACCAGTGCTGGTGCCTCCACAGTTGAACAAGCCTTTTAAGTTGTACGTGGCGGCCGATACCCAAACCATTGGATCGGCCCTTATACAAGAATTTGAAGGAAAGAAGCGGGTAGTAGCGTACCTTAGCCGAAAATTACTTGATCCTGAGACCAGGTATTCGGCTGCAGAGAAGCTGTGCCTATGTGTGTACTACTCGTGTACAAAGTTTTGGCACTACTTGTTGAATGCCGAATGCGTTGTATATTCGAAGTTTGATGTGATAAAACATATATTATCTATGCCAATTTTGAATGGGAGGATTGGCAAATGGATTCTGGCCCTGTTAGAGTTTGAGTTGAAGTTCGAATCGGCAAAGGCTATAAAAGGTCAGATCATTGCCGATTTTATTACTGAGCACCGTGATCCATCAATTAATTTGCTTGAAATTACCCCGTGGGCATTGTTCTTTGATGGATCATCATGCGGCAAAGGTGGTGGAGTAGGGATTTTATTAATTTCACCCAAGGGTGAGATGTTTGAGTTTGCTATCCCTATTCAGCCTACTGTCATGAACAATCAAGCTGAGTACGAGACCTTGCTTAGAGGGCTTCAATACCTAAGAGAAGTCGGGGCTGTTTCAGTTGAAATTTATGGAGATTCAGAGCTGGTTATAAAGCAATTGAACGGCCAATATGAGTGTAAAAGTGATGCCCTGAGGAATTACTACGAGGAATGCAGGGAAATCTTAAAGAGTTTTCAGTTAGTAATTCTACAGCATATTCCTAGAGAACACAATGAAGAGGCAAACAGGTTGGCTCCGAGTGCTTCAGGTTATAGAGAGAATCAAGAAGCGTTTGCCATGGAGGTATGTGTCGTCGGGAGTGATCTTGCAGAAGATGATTGGAGGAAGGAAATTATTGATTATCTGGAGGATCCATCCCGAAAAGTTTCTAGGAAGCTCAGGTATAAAGCCATAAAAATTGTTCTTCTGGATGGAATTCTATTTTACAAATCATTTGATGGGGTGTTGCTGCAATGCCTGGGTCCAGAAGAAGCAAAGAAAATGATGAGTGAGGTGCATGATGGGCTATGTGGAGCACATCAATCGGCCTATCGTATGAAATGGGTTATTAGGCAAGTTGGATGTTTTTGGCCGACGATGTTGGAAGATTGATTTGAGTATTACAAGGGATGTCAAGACTGTCAGAAGTTTGGAAATATTCAAAGGGTTCCGGCGTCGACCTTGAATCCAATTATCAAGTCGTGGCCATTCGTAGGGCGGGGTATAGATTTGATTGGCCAGATAAACCCACCATCTAGCAAGGGGCATAAGTTTGTTCTTTTAGCAACAGATTACTTCACCAAATGGGTTGAGGCAATTCCACTGAAGAAAGTAACATCAGAGAACATGGTTGAGTTTGTTAAAGAACACATCATCTATAGGTTTGGAATTCCTCAAACAATCACAACTGATCAAGGAGCCCAGTTTGTATCCTTGGAGTTCAGGGAGTTTGCCGAAAGCATGGGGACCAAATTGTTTAATTCTTCTCCTTATTATGCCCAAGCTAATGGTCAGGCAGAGGCTTCTAACAAGATCATGATCAAGCTTATACAAAAGAAGATCGATCAGAAGCCAAAGAGGTGGCATTCGGTACTCAATGAGGCTTTATGGGCTTACCGAATGGCTCCTCATGGAGCTACAAAGACTTCTCCTTATGAGTTGGTTTATGGGCATCATGTTGTTTTGCCTTGGGAAATGCAATCAGATTCTAGGAGAGTGGTTTTGCAAAAGGACTTAAGCTCTAAGGATTATAGTGGCTTAATGATGGATGGGTTAGAAGATCTGCATATGATTCGTCTTAGAGCTTTGGAAAACATTGAAAAGAACAAGCTACGAGTTGCTAAATATTACAACAAGAAAGTAAAAGTCAGGCAATTTGCAGAAGGAGATCTGGTTTGGAAAGCGCTACTGCCGATTGGAACTAAGTATAGTGCGTTCGGCAAATGGTCCCCGAATTGGGAAGGAGTTTTTCGGGTAGTCAGGTGTGTGCCTGGTAATGCTTACATGTTAAAAACTTTATTAGGAGAAGAATTTTCTGCTGCAATAAATGGAAGATATTTGAAGAAATATTATCCTAGTATCGAGGTTGATCGTTGATCACAAGCACCAGGATTACAAGCATTTGACACAGAAATAGCCGGCGTTCAAGGAAGAAGCCGCCTTTAGAACAAAAGATCCTGAACAGGGAAATGGCCAATACCAAGATGTATTGCCCTTAGCACGAAGATACATAACATTACAGATGTTTCTTGCAGGCTTTTATTTGACAATCCAGCTGCTCAAAATTACAAGGGGGTGGGAAGCAGAAGGCCTGGCGAAAGAAGCGAAAGTATGCTTCATTCATTTTTTTTCTTTCTTTGCTTCTTCAGCTCCTCCCTCTTCAGCTGTTCCAGGACCACCGTGACGGCGACTTGGAAGCTTCGGGGATGACCGTGGCTTGCAGCCTCCATCAGGCTGTCCCAGGCAGCTTTCAGGTTACTGTACCTATCGGAGACATCTAAAGGAGAAGAACAGTTGTTAGAAACGAAAATTTGAGCTCAAGCATGGAGTCAAATGGAAATGGAAGTTTTACCCCTACTAACACCTCCAAGCTCATGCGGCGTTCGCGTTCGGCATGGCAACGGGCGGTGATGTCTCGCAGATCGTGCTCCAGATGTCGAACGCGGCGGCGCAACTGGTGATTGACCCTCTGTTCTGGCGTGGCGTCCTCTTCTTCAAGGGAGGAGTCAAAGGAGATGTACTCAGGCGTTTCTTCAGTCCCAAGGATCTCTTCAGGAAGCAGATCAAGGCCGGAGGAAACAAGAAGGGGTAAACATAAGATTGCAAATGAAGGCAAAATGCAGATTAAAAGAAAACTCACTCTTGAATGGTGCGCTTCTTTGGTGGAGTGCTGCCCTCCTTGATGAGTTGCTTGCCTTTGTCTGCCATGGCTTTGGGGTTTTCTCCTCTGGAGTGGGGGGAGAAGATGTGAAGTGATGGAGGAGTATGCGAGTGGATTTGCAGGGCATCCCAGAGGGCTATTTTATTGACTAAGAGAGCGCATTGGGAGTGATGACTGGTTGGCGTGCGTCATTGGAATACCAAGCGGCAGGGTTTTCCTCCCGAATGCGAAGGGTTTTCATTGAACAGTGCTTATGGTTCCCGAATTGAGGATTTTTTGCGGATTTTACGCCAAGGGGTAGTTGTTTTCGTGTATTCGGCTCAAATAAAGTTCCCGAATGCGTCTGAGAAGAGTAAGGTTCGCAGTTGCAAACAGGAGGGGATCATCACAACACAAGCATGGAAATCAAAATTCTTTATTTATTGCCGAAGATCAAACATCCCTAGTACAATCTAATCGAAAAGCCTGTTCAGCACAGACTGGGGATGAGGCCATCGAGGCGCTCCAGGATGACTTTGATCTCGTCAATGTCTTCTGGTGCGCCGCCCCGGAAGCCGCGCGGCTGGATGGAGTAGTCGACGCCGGTATGCGTCGCCATGGTGGCCAAGCCCAGGGGGGTGCCGAGGCGGATGCCGTGGACGGGCACCTCGTCCACGCGGTCTTCCACCGCGGCGAGGCGCTCCGCCGGCGTGTTGCCGGGAGCGTTCACCTTGTCAGCCAACTGCTTCACCAGCATTTTCAGCTCAAGTTCGGCGTCGCGGACTGCAAAGTGCAAGGCAGTGATGATTAGTATCAAAGCCGAATTGGATTGGGAGTAATCTAAGGGATGTACCGTCGATGGTTGCCAACAACTGTTTGCGCTGGTCTTCCCACTCGAGTTCGGTGATGCCAGCCTTCTTGGAGACATCTTCCAGCTCGCGCTGGGCCACCTCGAGCTCCGCCTTGAAGCGGAGGGCGTCGAGCTCCCCGTAGAGCACGGGGGAGTAGTTGTTCGACTCCGAGGAGTCGTCCGGCAGAGGCTGATTCATGGCCGGCGCGGGGGTCGGGTTCCATTGGATGAGCCTGAAACAGAGAAGATCGTCAGGAACAGAGGAAAATCTAAAAAGAATCATAAGAGAAGATGACGATCACTGCCTCCGACGCGCGCCGGCGCGGCTTCCTTCTGCCTCGGTGGCGGCACGGCGCCTGTTGCTGCTACCCGCCATTGGTTCTTGGAGCCGTGCTGGTGATGGAAAAAGCAAGCTTGAGTTGGCAAAGATTTGAAGGTTAAAGGCTTGGTGAAAGGCTGGGGGCACCTACGGTTTTATTTATAGGACTGTTGAAAAGATCGTGGCCTTGGATCGTGGTGCATATCCCGAGAAACTTGGAAAGTGGAAAGGTTTCCATAACCGATTCGCCATCAAGTCGTTTGGAATTCAAGCTGAGTCATATTCGGTTGATTGGCTCGACTAAGTTGCGGTCGGAGTGCTGTTCGGGTATAGCACTGTTTGACCATAGTTACTGAATAAGTCGTCCAGAGTTGCAAACAAAGTCATGCAGAGGAAAGGAAAATGAAGTTTATAAAAGGCAATATTACAAGGACTGTTAATTCGGTTACACATTGCTCAATACAACTAAATGTTCAAGTACTTTGCAATTACACTGGAGGCATTTGATATTATCTGATAATGTTCTTTATCCGTTCCTGATAATCTCTCTGAGTGTTGGATAGGATGGAGAGTTGTGCCTCGAGTTGATTTGCTTCAGTCATGGCCGCTGATGCTTCCTCTTGGGTTTTCTCTATTAATCCAGGGAGCTCGGCTATCTTTTTCTCGTCAGCCTCAATTTCAGCTGACAAATTCCTCAGCTCAGTTTCTAGTGCAACTTTTCTGGCAATTTTCAATTCAAGAGCGGTATCGGTTTGCCGACATTTCCTTGTTGCTCTCAACTTGGGCTTGTGAACCTTTCACAGTTTGTTCAGCTTTGGCTTTCTTTTGCTCGAGAGCTGGTCGGGACGATTGGCTTTTCAAGGCTCACCTTATTGCCACATAATGGATATCCAGACCTGAGATGGGCTCCAAAGAAGCTTTGATGTCCTCAGGGAGCTATTGATGGATGGGTTCAAGCATTTCCTCAAAGTGATCAACATCTCTGACTTGATCTCGAGCATCTTTTTGCAGCCAGGAAAAGATTTCTCTGAGCCTTGCCTGAGTTTCCTCTGATAGAACCTGATTTGAGGGTTCCTCATCCCCTGTTTCGGCAGTTGGATCATTCACCATAAATGAAGAGCTTGGTGGCGATGAAGATTGATCCTGAGAGTGATTGCCGAATTAGCAATGGTTTATTAAAAGAGGATAGCAGAGTTGGATGCTTGCACTTACCTCGTGCCTGATTCCTTGAATTGGGACAGAAGCCTGTTCAGGTTCATGGGAAATCTCTTGGGTGACCAGTGGAAGAGGAGTCTGAGGAGTTCTTGGCAAAGCTGAAGTTTCTACTTGGAGGGAAGCTGGTGCCGTCCCTAGTAAATTTGAGGCTTCTAGCTGAGGTGAATGTAGATTTATCTCTGTTGAGACTGGGATTTCTGCTTGGCCAAGAAGAGATTGAACCCTTAGGGGGCTTGAAGCTTCTGGTTGAACTGATGGGTTCATTTCTGGTGAAGCTGGCACTTCTGCTTGAGGAGGGGGTGATTGGGTCCCTGGTGAAGTTAAGGTCTCTACTTGAGCAGAAGATGGTTCAGCCCTTGGTGAACTTGTATGTTGAGGAGAGGAGGTTTCCACAGGATGGTCCACCAATATTTCTTCTGCAAATATCAGATGAAGAGTAAATGCCAGTGTAAATAACGATCTTTGAAGAAAAAAAGAAGTAATAAAGGTCATACCAATAGATGAAGCATTGGCAGGTTCTGAAGCTGATGGTTGTTGGGTTCTAGTCTGAAATTGCACAGGATGAAATTTATCAGAATAAGAGTGGTCTTGTGTTCAAGAAAGAAAAGATGTTACCTCAATGAGGACCTTTTTAGTGGTTCTTTTCTTCTTGGCAGCTGGAGGTACAATCAAGGGTAGAGCTTTTCTCTTGTCAGAGGTTGAGCTGGTGAGAGTAGGGTCCATTGTGGCATATCTGGCCATCAGCTGAGCCAGAGTTGTGGACTTGAATCCCAAAGAAGAGATTGGGCCTACCACATTATAAGCAAGTGCCCTGGCTCGAGAGGCAGGTATTGTATTCTGCAAAGGGTGGCCAAAATCATGATTAGTAGTGAAAAGTATGCCTGGTCGAAGAAAAGATAAGTGTGTTACCTCTGGAGTTGGTTGAAAATCAGGCATCAGCTCAAGACAGAATGAGTGCACTGGCTCATTGAAGATGTGGTCATGGAACTCTTGCCACCAGGAGATAAAGAGAGGGTGAGCTATTGTTGTTGGTGTGAAAAGCTAGGCATAAAGAGTTGGGCTGCAGTTGTATTCAAAGACCCTTCTGGCTTGAATGTTCTCTGTGATTTCCTCTCTGGGTTTGAGGAACTCATGAAGAAATAGCCTTGGGGGCATTTGGCCACATCCTAGCTGTCGGGCCATCATATTTGGCTGGTAATACTCATAGGTGCTGTGATTTAATCTTCCCCCACAAAATTCTGCTGGTAAGGCACATGGATGGATAAAGATATTGAAGATTTCTATAAATCTTGCATCATGGCATCCAGTTTCAAAGGAGAATTCAAAGGGGAGAGTTAAATTGTCATTGTTCAGATAAGGGAGCCAAAGAGGATCAGGGAAACCTCTGAAGAAGAGCTCAAAAAGCTGACTGACGTTCTGGTCGATAAATATGGTTGAAGCAGCTTCTCCATGGGTTTGACATCCTCTGGTAATCTGGGCTTCTCCTTCCTTGTGACTGGATGAAGGGAAAAGTCGATTGTTGAGATTGATACCAACAATCCGGTGCATGTACAGTTGCAGCCACATTTGCACAAACCACCAAGGGCCATTGACACATGATATCTTCTGGCCGGTGTGCATTTGGGAAATAGTCTGATGGAGCATGTGATACACACTCCCTAGGAGATATTTTCCAAGAGGGATGCGACGACCAGCAGCCAAATCTGTAGCCATGGCAATGTGATTCAAAGTTGGCTCATTGGCTTTACCGCAAAAAATGAATCTACACAGCCACATGTTCAGGAACGCCCTGTATTCAACTTCACCTAGAGGGTCGTCTTTCATGTGATTTTGGATATATGACGTGTATCCACTTCCTGTCTTCACTCCTTTTTGCCTTGTGGAGCCTCTGTATTGGAAAGGATACATGGATCCTGAAATGTCAAGGCCGGTGATCATGTATACATCGGCCAAAGTAGGAGACATTGGGCCGTGACCAAAGAGGAAAGCATTGAAGCCATTTGACCAAAAGTGGCAGGCTGCTATCAAAAGATTTTCATTCTTGGGGGTTTCGGCCAAAGATAACTCCAAGCATTGGGCGATGCGGAGGTTGTCCCAATTGCTGGTCTTGGCGCTGTTATCTGCAAGTTCCTCTTATACCAATTTCTCCAACCGGAAATTGGGGGCAAAGGCCAGTTCTTGAAAGCATCTTGCCACAAGGGAGGCCCTGATAAAGCCGCTTTGAAAGGGATTCTCTTGGATTCGGCTTCAATGAACTCGCGGGGATCAGAAGTTCCCACAGGTCCAAGGAAATATAATGTTGAGTTGGCCTCGGTGTGAATCAAAAGCTCGGTGGAAAGTTCCTATCAAGAGAAGACAGGAAAAGAAATCTGAGATTTGAGCTTGGGGAAAAGATGACCTAGGGTTTGGATCTGGACGGAGACTCCGATGGATTGCAGGGAGAGAGAATAGGTGTTGAACAGATTTGATTTGAAGACGTTGGCGATTACAGTCAATTTCGGAATAAAATCACTTTTATCCCATAATTGAAGGGGCATATGTTAACACCAAAAATTGGTACAGGAGAGAGTCTGATTTGTGGGCCTAACTTGGTAACAAATCCCGTCCAGCGGAGGAAGATTTCTTCAGAAGATTCGGCAGAGATGCTTGCGGTCGGCAGTTTTGCTTCCGTTCGGCAAGAGGACTATTTGTGCTGATTTCATGGGATCGCATGGTGACGTGACACGAACGGAAGGAAGGGACGAATGGATAGGCATTCGCACTTGGGCGTTAAATTAGGTATCAAATATTGTGCTCGTAGTGCACCAGGAGTCGTGCTAGGACAGGGTATAAATATGAACCCTGGATGTATGTAATTGTAATCGAACATTCTCATAACAAACCGGCTTTACGCCAAACCTTCGAGTCCTCTAGTCGTGTCGTCGAGTTCTTCGAGAGGGTTCATCGATCCGTCGACCTTCGTAAGTACCGGCAACCTTGTACCATGTCTAGTATCATGCGGTGGATTTAGATCATGATGCAAGTAGTCTCGGTACCTTGCTTAGTATCATGCGGTGGATTTAAGCATGGTTCAAGAGGGTTTCTTGTTAGATCATGAGCCATGCGGTAGGCTAAGATCTAGCTTGGAGCTAGTTATGGGCTCTATTAGATTTGGCAAGATCTAATAGATTCATTAAGTTACCACGTGTTGCTTTGAGTTTTTACTTATGTTTAAATTCATGTAACACTCTTTTGCCCAATTTAGATTGGTTTGAATCAGCTTTATCTCATTTGGTGATCTTTACATCGCACGCTCGCATTTTTGCCTCAATAAGGCACGTGGATCACGTGTTCTCCAATAGCCGAAATCGAATCAATCTAAGTTGTCACGTGTTGTGGGTTCAGGTTTGTTAATCTTGTGTAAAGCTTGACAGAACCGGGTATCATGCGGTAGATGCAGGTTTTTGGGTTATTTTAGAGCTAATCATCCGGTGGATTAGATTTCGATTCAATCTGATAAGTTTATCATCTTTAGCAATGTTTGTTCCTTCTCCACGGATCCCGATTCGACTGTACAGCCGTATTCGGTTATGCTTTCATGAGTAAAATGTGTTTATAAGTTATGTTTTAAATAATGCATGCTTTTAGCTTTCCATATTTGGATTGTATCATGCGGTGGATAGATCTTTTTGTGGTTGGTGGTGTGATTTTAAACAAGTTGTATCATGCGGTGGATTAACTTGTTAAAATTCATGCTTGACGGGTTTCAAAGTACCTAGACATGCGGTAGACTAGTACTTTGGGCCTATGCGTGCTTGTTCATTACATATTTGTAATCATGTTTTACTTCATTTACTTTTACCGTTATTTATCCTCGAGGATCGGTCATGATGTTGTGCACGGACAATGTTATTTAAACAAAGATCGATTTGTCGTCATGCTTACGTAATCTATTCGGCTATTTCCTATTTTACGCTTTAAAGCTCCCGAATGGTTTTCAATCCGTTGACAGATAGCTTCTCATAGCTATATGTCATATTACATGGCTTTCTAGCCGCAAATATGGAACTGTCTGGTACCACCCGGCAAGTTCCAAGCTTTGGTATCTAACTGCGTTACCCTTTGTTAATTTCAGGAAAAAATTGACTGGCACGCTTTGGAATCTGCTCGTGTGTTAAGCCAGCTTGTTCGGCTTGCTGTGTGCCTGGCGTGGGGTGCGGATTTCGCGTCAACAGCGTGGACTGCAGGGCGGAGGGCAGTTGTGCGGGAGGAGATGAGATGGGGAGGACGACGGCGCGGGATGCGGAGATGGGGAGGACGACGGCGCGCGGTGGGGAGGACGACGGCGGTGGTGGAGTGCGTGCCGCCGGCCGGGGGGTGGGCGGGGTCGGGCCGGGGGAAGATAGGGTCGGGCCGGGGAGTTTTTTTTAAGACCTTTGGGTCGAAGCAGTTGCGCGGGAGGGGGCGTGGGCGACGGGAGGCTGACCGCAGTTGTCCGGGAGGGGGCGTGGGCGACGGGAGGCTGACCCACGGGAGGCTAAGAAAAAGTTGGACGAAGGATTAGTCTTAAGTCCTAACTTTTTAGGAGTAGAGATAAACAGTCTCTTCAAGTTTCGTCCGGTGGACCAACTACTACGGTCGTGAGAAAGATGCTTATGGAATTATGGGGGGAGCTCAAAGAACAGCATTAATCACGGTAAGCTTGACTCTTGTTGACAAATGAAACATGCAAACAAATTGCCTCCTGGAAAACAAGTGACAGAAATGCTTCCAAATCAATACATACATAATCATGGAGTAGTAAGCAAAATAACAAAGTACTACTTGCACATAAAGCCACACAAGTTCTTTTTTTTCACCCATCCATTTGTTACAAAATTTCTCCCAAACTAATTGCACTACCACATGACACAAAAGTGCTACTTCCTCCATTGTAGCTGACAGCATTAAAACACTTGTCACACCTAGATTATTGCATGCCAGTAAAAATTGTCCTAAGCAGATCTTGCATGAACGGAGCAATCTGCAGAAGCATTTGCTGCAAAAATGCTGTGAAGCTACCGCCCCTCCGCCGAGTTCCTCCCTGTGGAGGAGGACGAGGAGCCCCACGTCAGCCGCCGGCGGCCCCTCCGAGCTCCTCCCAGTCGGTCAGCCCGCGGAGGAGGGCGAGGAGCAGTGGGGCATCTCCCGACCGGCAGTCGCACCGGTCCCCTCCTCTCCCGACCAGTGTGAAAGAACTTTGATGTCGCCTAGAGGGGGGTGAATAGGCGAGACGATCAACTTAAACTTTTTCTTCCCCTGAAAACTTGAACTGCCAAGTGTCACTGGGCCTTTGTCGCGTTGTTGCTCTATACTTCGATGTTTTCAGTTGTTCAGTCTACACGTGATTGGAAACCAAAGCCAGCACAATAAATCAGTGTCCACACAAACAAAAACCGAGGTCGAAACGGAAAACCGACATTTCGGTTTAGTTCGGGAATTTTTCGGTTTCGGTTTAAAAGTGCCCACCCAGCCCCTTAGACGAAGGCCCACCCACCTATAACCCACCCCAGCCCCTTACACGAAGGCCCACCACCATAGGTCGGTTCACCCACGTCAGCCAAGGGAAGCAGCGAATGGCTTTTTTTTAACCCACAAAAGAGTACTTGCCCCCCCCCCCCCCCCCCCCATAACAAATTAATAAACATAGCAAGCAAGGTATTCATATCGAGGTGACCAAGATGTCAACATCACAGTTGTAAAAACTCTGCTGACAACTTGATGCAAAAATGTGACTAACCAATGATGAATGATGAACAAGTCACAAAAGTAATATGTAATGCAAAATGGAATATTGCATTTCAAGAAACGTTCCAAAAGAAATTGGTATGATAGCAAGCAAAGCATAAATTTTTCTATCAGCAATCAATCAACATACTGTTAGCAGAAGCTGTCCAATACATTATCACTGAAATAAAAAACAGGAATTAAAAGGTCTTCCCCACGCCACATGAAGCCGCTAGCTAAGTACAAAATAAGTCACTGAAGCCAAAGCGTAGAACACTGCCTAACCCTGAAAAGATACATTACCCAAAGCCCATAGCAGTGACTTGCATGTGGATACTGGAACCACGGGTTTATGACTTCGACATTTCCCATCAACACATTTTGAAACATCAAAGGGGTCTGGGTTGGAAAGATCAAACGCTGCAAGGTAGCACCAAGCTGTACCTTCTTGACGATATGGACTCGGAAAAATCATCAGCTCGCAACATGCATTGGCCCATTTAGAAGAAGCCATTTTAGTCCTCAGGTTGGTACCCACCGCATCTGAAGGTGAATATCCATGGGCCAACACAATCACCATCTTCTCAAGAACTTGTGCATGCTCAGCAATGAATTTGAGGAAGTCAAGCTCACTTCTCGTCCCACGGAATTCACGGAAAACCACCTTCTTGATATGTCGCTGGACACATTCAATCGAGCCTGCCTCCTTCCAGAACTTTATATTCAGTTTGCCAGTGCCGACTGATTGAGATCCCGGGAACTTGATGACATCATTCTCGGACTGCAAATTGAATCAATCAAAGCACAAAGATGATAGGTCCTTGGATTAGCAGTCTCATCTGAATCAACTACAAATTGGACTATTGGGGTTACATTTTTACCTGGACGTAGAGAGTCTCCACGTTTGGAAAGCATCGAAGGAAACTAAGCAACAACCTGACTTCAATGCGGGCTCCGAGTTTGACCTGAACTGCCAGCATCTGGATACTTGGTACAGTGGTGTTCGGGCTTGCTTTAGTCTCAGCCTGCAATTGGTGCGATTTTGGAGATGCATGAAATGGAAAGAAGAAGCTAAGATCACAAATTGCCATTTAACTATTCACATAAAAAACATTGTCATAAATCCACCAGAATTCAGAATAAAAACAGCATTCACATGATGGAAAGAAACATGATGCCTCCCACCTTGATCACGGTGTTCCCAATCTCCAGTTGGTGCATTCCAGGCACCAAGAATCCCAGGAAGCGTAGCTTCGGTGCATGCACAATCTTGATCTTGGAGGGCGTGGTGAGACCGCTGCCACCCCAAGCTTCCCACAGTAAGAGCCTCTCTAGGTGCGAAGCATGCACCACTGAGATTTCTGATGCGATACCCTCGCACACCTCCACGCACTGTAGGCTGTGGCTCTGAACACGAAGGCACACTGGCCACCGGCTTCCAATAATTAGGAGCTTCTCCAGGACGGGACATCTGTCCAGCACGAAAGCGAGGTCCCGTACCCTCGTGTCGAGGGAAAAGAGACCAAGGTCGCGGAGGTAGGGGAATCCGGCGGTGCGTGAGAACATGGCGGTTTCTGGTTCCCGGAACCGCCAAAAGCCGATGTAGAGTTTGGTGAGGGAGGTGCACCTGAAGATCGTGTCGGGGAGGAGCACAGCGTTGTCGAATGTCTGTATGCGGTTGATAAAGAAGAGCTCTTGGACGCCCTTGGCGAAGAGGTGCTGGAGCCATAGCACGAGCTTGTCCTGGTGCCTCTCCATTGGGGTGCCGACGAGGTAGACGCAGCGGAACGGACCCGGATGCGCGGCGAGGGCGCTGGACACCGCGTCGGCGAGGCCGCGGGGGGCGCCGGTGAGGTCGCGCTCGCGCGGGGCAGCGCCGACGCGGAACGAGGAAGTGCTGGCCCTGCAGACGGTCCCGGTAGTGCCGGAGGCTGAAAGGTGGGCGTCGACGAGGACGAGTGGCGCCGTGTGCCAGACGCGGCGCCAGCGTGTGGAGAGCACGGTGGTGCGCGCGGCATCCTTGACGGGGAGGCGGGACACGATGTTGCGGAGGATCCCGGAGGGGAGGCGGCTGATGCGGTCGACCCCATCGGGGGCCCTCGCCGGGACGGCAGCGGAGAAGGGGGCGGCCTTGGCGGCGGGCGGGTGAGGGAGATTGGTGAAGGCACTCTTCGTCAAAGTTAGCATGGTCTCGTCCTTCGCATAGAAATTGAAGCTGGGGACCAGCATCTTAGCTATGTCCTCCATGGCATACCTCGGCCGGCTGCTGCTCCCCGGCCAAATTTGACGGCGCGGAGGCTAGGGTTTTGGCCGGGCGTGTTTAGGGGTGGCCGGTGGGGCGGTGGGGAATGGAGATGGAGTGGAGTGGGGAATAGAGGCTTTTTTTTTTTTTGCTGTTTGGAGTTGCGTGGGTCTAAAGCTCCTGGATTTGTTCTCTAGCCATTTGCTTGACGTTGTTGGGCCAAGTGTCGGAAACTAATTCTTTCTGCATTTTTTTAGCATCATTTAGTCCGTTCAGTTGGGAAAATCTCTATGACTAATTAGAAACATAATTATATAAATGGATGGAAAATCTCGAGATGGATCCATTAAACTTAATTAATTCTTCGTTAAAGATTGTTTATTGCACAATTTTATCTAATTAAGACATCATATAATTATGTTGGTTAGATTCATCCAAAATTAATTGGGTTATGGAATGGATTTTTGTCAATAATACACATTTAATACTTCAAATTAGTGTCCGACGATTGATGTGGCGGATAGTTAAGGAAAGTTTCGGAAACTGAACAAGCCTAATCTATGAGAAGAGCATTGGATGAAATGGAAGGAATTGGAGTGAAAATTAATTTTTCGAAGGTATCAATCAAAAGCGTACGCTTAGGCCTCATTTGGCAAGAGGGGGGGCCAACCCCTGGGCGCAGCAGCTTAGGCCTCGTTTGGCAAGAGGGGGGCCCAAGCCCTGGGCAGCTGCGCCCATCGTTTCCTTCCCCACACATGGGGGAAGGCCTGCCTCCACCTTGGCCTGTTTGGAGACTCCAGGGAGGCAGGGGAAGGGACAGGGCGTCACACACATCCCTCCATCAAATCAAAGTATTCTGCTGTTTGGGACCTAAATAAAATAATAAAAAGCTAATATGAAACCTCAAAATTTCAGGAAAACTAAAAAAAGCCATTTATCTCTGTGCCACGAGACCAAAATCACGTCACAAAGGAAGTACATTCGACATATTACATCCAGATCATGCAATTGACAGAAAAGTTACAAGCCTCCTTTGGTCGTTTTAAGCATCTTTTTTGCAGAAAAACACAATTGCTCTCTGTTGCTCTGGTGGTACTCTTCTGTAACTTTGCCTCTCACGCGGCCTTCTCACCTCACCTCTCTGCTTGGCAGAGATCTGAACCTGCATCCATTTCGAAAAGAAATGAGCTCCCATGGCGGTGCCCTACCACAACCCACGGGACCAGAGCTGCCGCGAGGGAGAGGAAGACTGAAGAGGCTAATAAGGCGGCAGCACCGGGTAAAGAAGCAAAGGAGCTCGAGCACTGTGACAGCAGGAGGAGATGAGATTTCGTTACACTGTCGTGGTGGACTGGAATCAAGAGTGGGCAGGATCCATCGCCGCCACTGCCGAAATCTCCGCAGTTGCCGTCCGAATCGAGTCTGCCAACCACGAAGATTTTACGGGCCTGTTCCTCACACTAGTGAAGAGATCGATAGGTTCCAGGCGCTTACCTCAGGAACTCGACGGAGCTAATTCGGGCACGGCGGATCGGAGGATGGCGGCGGCTGCAGGAAAGATTCCGGCCTGCGCGAGGCGCTCCAGACGGGGGGAAGCAAGAAGTGGTGATGGAATATTGTCTGGCACTCTCTTGCGGAGGACACCGAGGCGGCGGCGGCTGGTTGGGGACGCCGACTAGGACGCGAAAGAAGGGAAGCTCTGGAGGGGCGGCGATGCTTGGTCGAAGGGGCGACGCGGTGGAGCGGCGGCGCACATGGTGGAGTCGACGGGGAGGAGGCGTGGTGGAGGAAGTGACTCGTGAGGAAGAGACGGGGTGGCGGCGCCAGGAGCCAAGAGGCGGGGAGCGAGCGCCCCGGGGGAAAGGAGTGGTAGGGTTGAGACGTCCCGGGTTCGTGGCTTTCAAATGACAGGGCAGTTTTGGCCCAGGTGAAAATCAACGTGGTATTTTAGCCCAGGAAAGAGAGGTGGAACCCGGAGGGATTATGGGCTTCCAAAGGGGCCCTTAGAGTGGATCTTTTTGATGCCAGTCGAATTCGAATATAAGAAAAGAAAGTGAGGATTGAGATTGATCATGGAGCGTAGTTTGCAGTGTTTTCAAAGCATTCTCATTCGCAAACACAACACAAGTCTGTTGCTGTTCGTCATCTCTCTTTGCTGGCCGCCAGCCATGTCTGACTAATCACCTACTAGCTATTTTGTGAAGAGTGTCAAAACGCAGCGAGACAAACAATCCAAGGCAAGCAGCGAAGGGATGTTCCGAACAACATCATCATCACTGACAACCGAACCGAAAGTTTTCTCCTTTTCTTATATTTTTCTAGGACTCTAGGGAATATGTGCTCGTTTTCTAGAGATTCCAAAAGAACAAATGAAAGAGAGATTAATCGTGTGCAATGCCCCCTTTTCTCTTGGTGCGTTCTCACACACAAACATATCATGCCTCACTCTACGAGATAAATTCACAAATCCAGAGTGAAGTCCTGGAGTGGATAATTCGTGAATTACCACATGATATTCAGTATTAGCGAGTTCATTACCTTTTCGAAGGTAATCAATCGAAAGCGCACGCTAATGTCCTCTTCTTTTGCGATGGTAGTCGAAAAGGAAGAAAAGAAAGTGAGGATTGAGATTGATCACAGAGCGTGTTTTGCATTGCTTCCAAAGCATTAATTCCCACTCGCAAACTTCACACATCTCTGTTGTTATTCATCAACTCTCTTTGCCGGCCGGCCATGTCTGACTAATCACCTAAATATTTCGTGAAGAGTGGTAGTATATATCAAAACGCGAGGGGACAACGAAACTCCAAGGCAAGCAGCACAAGGAATGTTTTGTTTCATCTCATCATCGTCACCAGCCGAACCGAAAGTTTTCTCCTTTTCTTATCTATACAAAACCTACAAGAAG
This sequence comes from Cenchrus americanus, assembly GCA_947561735.1. NCBI lineage: Eukaryota > Viridiplantae > Streptophyta > Magnoliopsida > Poales > Poaceae > Cenchrus > Cenchrus americanus. The sequence goes on along the minus strand of OX387241.1, from coordinate 19,687,706 downwards.
AACCTGATTCTTGGCCCACTATTCCTGCAGCGATAATCAGCCAAGAACCGAAGAAAAAAAGAGAGAGAGGAAAGCGATCGCACGAATGGAAAACGGTTTATTCCCTCTTGCCGTCGCGTCGCTCTCAGTCTCAGACGATCGTGCAGGCGTTGGGATTCTCCTCGCTGAAGATGGTGGTGAGCCTGTTGGCGTCCGTGGCAATGCGGTAGATGCCCTCGCGCACCGGCGTCGGGTAGTAGCTCCGGTACTCCCCGGAGAAGTACTCGTGCCGCCGCGGCGTCGCCTCCCACCTCGGCAGCGGCGACGGCGTGTACCGGAGCAGGTGCAGGTACCCCTGCCGCCCCTGCGCGGGCGACGGCGCCGCGCCGTGAGGCCCCTGCTGTTGACCCAGCGCGCTCCCGCTGTCGCCCGGGCCCTGCGTGTCGTCGTGCTCCTCCTGCTGCGGTTGCTCCTCCTGTTGTTGTTGTTGCGGAGGAGGGGCAGGCTCGGGGCCGAACCGGACGCGGCCGGAGTGCTTCTTCTTGCCTCGTTTCGGGACCTTTGGCGGCTTCGGCTCCGCCGGCGGCGGCGGGTCTTGCGTTCGCGCGGGCGGCTCGGCCTCGGCGCCGGGTTGCTCCGTCTGGGGTTGGGGTTGGGGTTGGGGCGCGTCGTGGTGCTGCTCCTGCTCGGGTTCTTCCTTCGGCGGCGTTTGAGGTTGCTGAGGCGGCTCCGGTGGGCTCTGCTTCTGCTGCTGCGGCGGCTCTGGCTCCGGCTGCCGCTGCGACGGAGACGGTGGGATCACGTAGATGGAATTGTTGCTGGCGAAGTTCACCGTGCGCGCCACCGGCCGCACGTAGTGGATTTCTGTCGGCGCGCCGGGCGGGTAGGCCAAGGCGTAGTCCAGCCTCTCTTTCCTCCATCTATCGCTCCTCCATCTGTCGCGCCCTGCACGTGAGCAAGCCGTAATTTGTCACCACTCAAGAAACTTTGCAAAAAAAAAAAAAAAGTTTACGGTTTGTTGCACGCACGGACACACCTGACAGCGGTAACACTACCCACAACCATAACGGCTACAACATGCCGACAACTCAAATTTGTTTTTAACTTTTTATTGTTTGGAATGACAACGTTTGATCAGAAACAGGGAGGCCTCGATTATACGGCTCGGAGCAATCGACAAAAAGAAAGAAGCGGCACTTTCGAGTGTACACTCTAACACTCAACGCAGAACTTGAAAAAAAAAAACTTGACAGACCCGTGAACCATGCAACCTTCAGCCCTCTCTCAACAGTCAACGGCTCCATGCTCAACTACCAACTATAAGAATCGTAGAATAAACAAAACAAAACGAGTGAAACAGAGAGAAATTTGCACGCACCGTTACATTTTCCGAGCGCTTTGGACACGATCTTCTCCAAGGGAGGATAGCAACCCATGTCTCTCGCCCTCCGTCCGTCCCTCCCTCACCTCGCTGGTTGATGGTGGCAGCGGTGGCGGTGCCGTTGGCGCGCGTGTGCTCGTCGTGCCCGTTCGCGTCCGGGATGCATGCTAGCTCTCCTCAACTCAAGTTCGCTGCCACGGAATGGAAGGGGACGGGCCTTATAGAAGGCCACCTGCTTGGTTGGTGCTGCCGTGGTGCCGCCGCGAGGAGAGAAGGAATCCAACAACAATGATCTGGTACCTAAAAACACGCTTCTTTTTCCATCGGCGGAAGGCACCGGCGTAAGTGGCGCAGGACAGGGCATATAAAGGGATGGTCCTCGTTTCCGTGGATACGAGCTTGAGCGAACAAGTGGTGGCCGAATATATTCCCGCGGAAAACGACGCCCATGAGAGGGATGGACGGTGTCCGCATGGCTCACATTTGTCGTGCACAGCACCAGCTTGTGGAGATATACTTTACACTACTTGCGTTCCTTCTCCCGCCTCAACGAGTCTCACCGAGCAATTTAGATTCAGCTGCTTAATGTAGGAAGGTAAGCAAACTTTTAATAAGACAAAAGGTTACATGACCAAAAAAGTAGACGATGAATCAGGAGTAAAAGTTTATTCCACAAATTACATAGTCAAGCTCATACTAGCGAGCCATGCAGACACTAGTCCTTCCATCACTAACGAGGATCAATGGAATCGATCACCGGGCTTTCATCACTGAATCCGATACCAATAAATCCGCAGCGTGGTAACTTTATCACTATGAAGAATTACATATCTGGAAACGAAATGGCCGCTAGAAAGCTAACGTTTTTTCTACCAAAATATAGAAGTGGATTGATATACAAAAGGTAAATCCTGCGGTCCAATTGCCACAACCAATGATTCCATGTTTTTTTATGAATACTATATATCTCCTTCAAGCACCATCTATGCTAATGCCCAACATTAATCCTGCAAACTGCAGGATTACTTCAACCTGCACAAGGCAGGATTTAAGCTTACCAAACAAATGCATGGCCCTCTAATTTCCTCATCTCCATGCTACCCTGAAAACATAAAAAGCTCACGACAAAACAGACTAGATCACACTGCAGTGGATTGCAACCCTTTTATTGTTCTCCTCCGCCATGTAGCAGTTTCTGGCTCAAAGCTAAGCTCCCAAGTTGGCCAGTAATGAAGGTTCTGCTTTAGGGTAAGTACACGAGGCTTTCCATTCAAATGGACGGTCCTTACTCTAACAAATTCACCATCTTCCAGGCCCTAACCAAAAAAAATGATTAATTCATATTAATTCACACCAACGTATAGGAACATAGTAAAAACATATCTAACTATTAATATACAGCAATATAGTGATGAACAAATAAGAAGACATGAAAATAACGATGGTATTGCCCACTCGATGCATAGCATAGCACGTACCTCCACCACCTGTATAAAGGTTTCCAGATCTGGAGTTGGTTGCCCATTAATTTCAATGATCCACTGAAGAGCATAGAGACCATATCTATGTACCGGACTTCCGTGACACCATCTGCATAAAATCATTGGCACTCAGTTCATTCCCGGTCATATCTAAATGTGCTACTGCTCAGAGTCTTAAACATCTATACAATTATGTAAATAACAGATTCTGTCCACCCAATTACATTCATCATGGAGAAATGTGCAACATAAAGCATGCTAGATTGCTGGTTGGTTTTAAGCCACTTCAACCCTAAAGGCAAAATAAGATGACATCCCTTTATGTTTATCCAAATGATAGAATTGTTTATACACTATAACGCTAACCACATAACATCCATTCACAACTCTTCTAAGCTCTTCTAATTCCAGGCTCACATAACAGAACTGAGGCCCTTTACATGCCGAACTTGAGAGCACTCCACAACAAAGTTGTTTACAATTCTAAAATCAGATCTAATCATCATGATTGCTAATTCAAATCTGTACAGTCAATGCTCACAGATTCAAATATTAAGATGGAGAGAAGTTTATGGATCAGAGATGTTTCTAATATTGTATACATAAATTTGCAAGGTAATCTCACCTAGCAACATAAACTCCATGACCTTCTTCTGGCAAGAAGCCAAGTGCACGCACTGCTGAATGAGGATCCTGGATAATGCATCCACACCAATTAACCATTCGGGTTGTGCCATTGCCATCCCTTACATCAGTTCCAACAATAAGTTCAATTTCTTTTCCCTGCTCAAATGTCGAAAGAGTTACAATCTACACTGCTCAGTTATTTTGCATTCATTTATGTAGAAAAAGTTCAGTTTTGTCATTCTAACCTGACGGAATATTGTCATGTTCAGCACTCCATCTGATCCAATGGATTGGTCCAACCCTTGACAAGCCTTCTCAATGTCAAGGAAGCACGTAATTGGCTCTTTGTTGATAGCAAGAATCATATCTCCTTGCTCTAGAAGATTTTCAGCTTTTGATCCAGCCAAACACCCTTTCACCCGCAGGACTTGTCTACGAACAGGATCCTTCTTCGCAAGGGCCTGGAAGCAGAATCACAATGGAATATCAGAAGTTTGATGTGAGCAAAAACTTATATATTTGCAGGCAACACAGGACAAAAGGGAACATACACTAAATTTGACAACTATTTGAGTTGCTCACTAACAGATAAAGGCATCTCAATTAGTAAGAAAGAGCAGATTGATCATCGACATTTATCTGGTAAAAAAAAAAGACTGACTTGGTGGTACAAGGCAATGTGGCACAAAAGATGTTAGGTAGAAATACAATTGCATATGCACAGAGTATTTGTAACTTTAACAAAATGATTACCTGCACCCAGCTATCACTCAATCCATAACTTCTCGCCTTGGATAGCAAAGTTGGATAAAGTTCCACCTCCAATAGTCTGACAAATGGCATTGATCTCTTTATTCCATTGATAAGTCGAAAAGGTCCTTCAGTACCAGAGATAATCTTCTCAAGTACTTGGTTTATTGCATATATTGGTATGCCTCTAACAAATTGGTGATCCTCTGAACTGCTGCAGCCATATTTCAGCTGGAGAAAACAAAGTGTGAGTTATACACCTGTACTACAGTTGTACAAAAAAAATAGAAGAATGAGTAAATGGCCAGTTTTAACCATTCGAGAATTAGAAGCATCTCTAGGCAAGACCTGTGATGGCAGTTAATTACTAATAAAAATCATATAGTAAGGTAATCTGTAGAAGTGGCTGGTACTTTAACAAAGTATATCTGACTTAGTTAAAAGCATGTAAAATCGTTGGGATTATTTACTTGCAGCCCATGAGTTTACTGTTATTTACTTGATGTTAGAGACATCACGCGGCTAACCTTGCGCGTAAGCCGTCGTTTTGTTCTTTTCTTTGTTCTTTTGAGTATACGTGCCTGGGAACATGCCAGCATCATTACTTACAAAACATACTAAGGAAAGAACTCGTGAAACTAACCTGAGTGGAAAAGCTTGCCCACAATGCTTGAACTCTTCCTTGCTCATCAGTCAAGATGCCCGAAAATGCGCTACCAAAATCTAAAACAATTTTTTCGGAATATATAGTCAGCCTTGAAAATTAAAATACATGATCCAAACATCGAATCCAGTGAAATTTCTATAGGAAGTACCAGTATCAAGCTCAATGACCTCCATGTTTATTGCCCGGTATCGTGGACAATCAGCTGAACCAATATTAACAGCTGTGCAAGGATTAGTTATGATTGATTTCCTTGATGTTGCCTGTAAGCTTCTACTTAGCCCAACTAGATAGACAGAATCTCCTCGACGCAAAGCAGGTTCTACAGGAAAAAAAAGATTTTTAAAACAAATATAAATGGACCTTTTTCGTGAAAAAAGGCAAGGTGCCTGGAAAATGAGAAGGTCAGTTGTTATATACTCTTTTCTAATGGTATAACATAATTAATCTTAACAGTGATGCGGTAAAGTAACACATAATGACAGGAAATGAAAAGTTCAGCAACTGTCCACTGAGGATATGGAATGATTAACCTCAGTGTTATTCAATAGAAGTGAAGCGAATCAAAAGCCAGTTTCTTCAGATAATATTGGAAAAACGTGGAGGGCTCAACTATAACGTAATCTGATTACTGGAGGTAATGGATTCCATTACATATCTGAGCACGCCTTAGTGCCTAGGTGACAAGGCGGACAGTTTTCCAAGGCGAACAGGGACCGATTCCATAATAATCAGACAACAACCACACTGCAATCTGATTACATTACCAGTGCAACCAAACAAATAGGGTAATCACCCATTCTGCAATTAAATGCATTGTAATCCGATTCCATTTGTGTTTACATTACCGTAGCGCAAACCAAAAACTATCTAAAAGAAGCAAACCTGGTAGAAGCTTAGCAGCCCGAACAACTGATGCCCCAACTCCTAGTGCAGAAGGATCATAAGCTACCAGTGCAAAGTTGTGAACAGGATGCAGGAAGACAACCTGAAAATAACACACACATATATAAAAGATATAGTTGAAATTTCATACTCCCTCCGTCCCATAAAAGCGTGAAATTTTAGTTTTTTTTAAGACAAATTAGTGGAGGAATGAAAAGACTTTAATACCCTCATTTGTTTGCCAAATGCAGTAAGTTTTGCCATGCAAATCAGATCTGACCATTTAATTAGGAAGGTAATTAGATCTGTTTTCTAGGATTGCATTCTTTGTGGGATTTTTTTCAAAAGCTAGGGTTGCACTTTTTTATGGGACGGAGAGAGTATGCCATAGCTTTTATAATTGCGAACAGAACAAACACACCTCTGCGGGTATTTCAATGGGATATGCAGCAAACGAAAGCATTATATCAGAGATAGATACAGCAACTGTATTCCTATCAACAGCAACCAGACCCAGATTATCAGAATGATATATTATAACCCCAGTTCCAAAGAAATGTTGTGAGTGCACTCCATCAAGCATACAAACTGGCGGCACATGCACCTGAAAATAGAAACAATACAGAAGGTTTTGAGTAACAGACACCTAAGACACTACTGCAAGTGAAAACCAAAAAATACAAGTTGCTTAAATTGCAGGGCAGTTCAACAATTAGCAGTACAGCCCCCAAGGCACTGTAAAGTAATGGAAGGAAATAGAGATCACATAGCAAATAGTCTAAAAGTCAGCACCGAGGAAAAACAGGTAAGCTCTTATTTTGGCTCCAATAGTGGCAATACGGCCAAAATAAGCCATAATTGAAAAGTTCACAATGAAAATATGGCATTAGCACGACATAGGAACATATCAGGTGCAAATCACATACCCTGTGCAAACTTGGAAAATCTTTCAATCAAGGCCACAAGATGCGCATCCAAGGGTAGAGAAGAGGAGGGTTATTTTGCACATAACCGCCCGCCACCAGCATCTCCAATAAATTTTACGAATAATGCCCCCCCCCCCCCCCCCCCCCCCGCGCCCCTTGGATGTATCTTGTGGCCTTGATTGAAAGTTTCCAAGTTTGCACAGGGTACGTGGTTTATACCTGATATGTCTCCTAAATAAATGCAAGGATTAACTTGTCAGGAAAACAATGTGGGAGCTTAAACGCAGATTTAAGTTACTGATTTAAGCCTCCTATCCATATGCCCATACTATCAAAATAGAGGACAGCATACTGTAGCTATAACTTGGGTAACTATAATTTCAGCATACCAAGAAAGGTCAAATAAATCAAACTTATTTTTTTCTTGGCTAAGCTTTTGGGCTTTTGGAACAATGTTCACTGCTTAACTCACAGGAAACCTTATGCAGCTTCTAGCCTTTATGTTCTAGTATGCGGCAATACTTTAGCACCCTAGCCTCTCAGAGTGTTACATGACAGATCATGGTAATAAAGTGCATGTTCCATTAAAATATATGCATTCCTCACCTCAAACATCACAAGGGCTGGTTCAATTACTTGTTCTGCCAATGACGCGTTACTTGATATTGTTCGAGCAAGGTCAGAGCCTTCTGCATTCAAAGGATGTCTCAAAACACCACCTTTCACATCCTCTAGATCTCCGTAAGATGGTAAAGTTCCTTCAGCAGCAATTTCCTCATCCACACGTCGCCTTTTTTTCTCAATGACAGAATCTTCACTAGAGTGAGATCCATCTACAACAATCTCATCGTCAGTTTGCATTTTGATGCATCCATCTGCCAAATTCTCAGAATCATACTGGCACTTGAGATCCATAGGACTAGATTCGGATAAAGATGAAACAGAATTTGAGGTTGTGTCCACGTGACTAGCATGGTGAGCTGAAGCTAAAAATGGAGATTCAGATGGTATAGCTGGTTTTGCAGTCCACAAGCCAGTTGCATCATTTCGAGTATATAACTGAGGTGGCGCGTACCATTCGTGCTGATCAATTGTCACCAGTACAGACTGATCACATGAATAAAAAAATCAGTTTACTTAGAAAAATAAAACTCACATTTCTACTAGGATATGTGGGAGATAAGGCGATGCTTATTCAGATGAACTTGCTATACAAGAATCTTACCTTGTTCCGATGACGATCCGTGTATTTTACATATTCTAGAGGCACTCGTGATCCCCTTGATAATTTTGAAAGAACTGCAATAAGGTCATCTAAATGCACAATATCCTCTCCTGCAAGTTTTTTAATTATTGCATGGCGTGGAACAGATGCTCGAGAGAGCGTGTACCTGCATTGCATAGTGTTAAATATAGGTCAACAAAATGTTGGTATCAACTATCAAATCAATCATATTCTTTAGAAAGGATATCAGTTAGTAAACTGTGTAGGTAAAAAAAATGAAGATTCAAAGAACAAATACAGTATGTGTTGCTGTTTAAACCACAATAGGAAAGTTATGATCAGTTGCTGGTTGGGAGCTTGTTGGAGTCAAATGCAAACTTATTCAATGATAACAAATCAACATTTAACAAACTGTGACAGATGTACATCTTTAAAGCCCCATGTTAAAAAGGCCATTTGCCAATTGCCATTATAATCCTTGCAATCCATTTTTAACTACAAGGCAATTCCAACAGCCTACTTCCAAAGAATTTGTTATGTTACTATAAATGAAAGGCTGGAAACAATAACAGCGGATAGATAATCATTCTTTAAGGAAATGGAACATCAGCGGCTATGTTACAGTTGGATTTCTCACCCTGCTTCCGCAACATATACAAGACCACATTTGAATCGAAAGTTTCGAGCCTGAAAAACAAAAGCATGATTAGCAACATTTTGAAAGTTCAACAAATACTATTGGTGTAGAAGTTGATGTAGCCATTCTAAGTTCAAACATGAGAAAATGTGTAAGAAACAATTGATTGTGTTCAGTTATGTAGCATGAGAGAGTTGTGAGCCGCTTCTGTTCAATTATGTAGCATGACATGCAGTTGTGACTTGTTAGAGCACCATTTCTAGTAAAAAGATCTAAAAGATTCATTCATTTTAGTAAGTTCAGGAGTTTCTTTCCACAGAAAGGGAGGGAGAGCACACTTCGGGTTTTCACTTCTCAGTAAGATCCCTGCCTCATAAAATATGACTATGTGAGCACCTCCTGTAGGTGCTTAAATGGTTGCATTATCAGAAATAGCCAAGCACCTCCTGTAGGTGCTTAAATGGTTGCATTATCAGAAATAGCCAAATAGGTAGCTACGTGCACAAGTACAAGTTCAGCTTTGATGCCACCTTATGACCTTAAGTACTGATACTGTAAAATCAGCATCTTATCATCCTACATGGCAGGAAATGGTGATTTCCTTTGGCAGACAACTCCAAGCATCTTAAAGCAATAAATGTTTGTCTAATAGTTTGGATTAACTTAACAGTTATTTCAAGCTTTATAAACAAAAAAAATACTCAACTATTTAAAAACATGGGGAACTTATTTTAGAGCAAAACTAGGGGAACTGTTGTCATTATATTTTTCAGGTACTTTAATAATGGTAATAAATAAGTAAAGAGAAGGTTCAATCATACTTTACCTGCTGATATGAAAGTGGATGGATGACAGCACCACTAACTTCCAAGAAATGATTTGGAGTTATAGAGTGCAAATCCTCAACCTGCAGAGCCCAAGTGGTACTTCTTAAAAGGTTCAAAAGATGTGACATGCTGACTTAAACATAAAAACAGTAAAGGAGGCAATGAGCAGACAATATATCATCCAATAGGTGTAATATATATATAACTACAAAAAAATCAGAGACGGTAGATCAGAATTGCCAAATACCTGCAACTTTACTGATAAAGGAACGCCACCCCTTTCTATCTGCAAATCGATCTCACTACCAACACTATCATCAAGTAAAGTTTCCAATCTAAGAAACTGTGTAACAACCTGCAATCAGTTTTAAAATGGTTAAACAACATCCTAGAATCAAAAATATGCGCGCTATGGGCCATGGCAAAGGAAATCAACATCAAAATGTACTTTTGTTTCCCATTTTAGCTTGCAAAGAGCGTTCTTTTTTGTTTGCAATTATAGGATTCTAAAAAGAGAAATAGCTATATGCCCCTAGATCATTTAGTGTTTGCTACATTTCCCAAGAGTTAGCTCATTTGTACATCAGTCAACATAGGTACTTAAGAGCAACTCCAGCAGACCCCCTACTTGAGCCCCAACTCAAAAGTAGGGGCTGAGAGCAAAAAAAAATGCACTCCAGCAGAATCCCTAGTCGGGCACCAACTCTAAGGGGGCACCCAAATCCCCCCTCCAGCCCCTCCTCTTGTGGGTCGAGGGATGAGGCCCCTGTTGGTGGTTGGCGGTTCCACTTCGCGTGCCACCAAGCAGAGCCGCTTCTCCTCCACCCGCGAGCGCCACCAGAAGCCCCCTCCGTCGGTCCTTGAGCCCCACCTGCGACGCCAACGGCCATGCAGCATCCTCCCTATGCCGTCGTGCAGAAGAAGTGGAGCCCTGCTGGCGCCGCCTCAGTGCCCGACAAGAGCTCGATTCCACCACCTCGTCGATTCCGCCTGCAGCGCCCTTCGCCGCGGCCGGTGGCGCCTGGCTGGCAACGCCCGAGGAGTTCCGCCGCCCCCAGCTTGACCAGCCAGGACCTCATCGACGAGATCGATCTCTGTCGCGTCCAACTCTGTGTCACTGGCACGTGTTGCGCCGCCCGCGAGGAGGCCCGACGATGGGGAGAGGCGGCGCCGGCAATGGAGCAAAGGTCGTCGGAAGCCCCCGCCACCACCCAAGTCTACTCCGCCAGCCACGCGCGCCATGGTTTTTAAAGCGGTAAGACGAGGCGAGGCGATACGTCACCGCTCAAACGCCTAGGCGCTAAGGCGTGAGGCGAGGCGACGCCTTACTGCCTGTGAAAGAAAAGAAAAACTAAAGGAAAATAGAGTACCAGTGGACCTAAAAATGGAAAAGAGGCCCATCAAATCAGCCCAACCCAACCTAGCCCAACTCCCCCTGCTTAACCCTAGCTCCAGCCTCCCCACCACACCTTATCCACTCATTACCCTGTCCCCTGCTCGGCTGCTCCCGTCCGTCCCCTGTCCGCCGCCGCTGCTATGCCCCCTCCCCTGCCTCCTCCTCCGCCGCCGCCCTCCCCTGTCTCCTCCCTCCTTCGTCGTCGTCGCCCTCTCCTACCTCCTACGTGACCCGCCTCTGCCTCCTCCGTCGCCCGCCTCTGCCTCCTCCGTGCCGCAGGCTGTCCGCGCGGCTTTGTCCCCCGGCGGCGTGAGGCTCCGTCCCCGAGTGGCTTCGATTTCGGCGGCATGGCTTTGATTTCGGCAGAGCGGCTTCGATTTCGACGACACAGCTCTGTTCCCAGGCGGTGCGAGGCCGTTCCCCGGCGGCGCGACTCCGATTTCGGTGGCCGAGGCGACGATTGGTAAGGCGACGCCGACGCCCAGAAATTTCTACCGCCTAGACGCCTAGGCGTCGCCTTAAGGACGCGTTAAAAACCATGACGCGCGCAAGACTGCCTTCGCCGGCTACTGATCCGAGATAGCCGCCTTTGATTCGCCTAGAAGAGGAGGCCCACCTAGGCGGCGATCTGCTCACACCGTTAGGGGGGCGTCCCTGCTCATCGCGTCCGGTAAAATCAAGAGGTCGTCACACAGAGCTTGGGTGTCCCCCGCCGCCCATAACTTAGATGTCCCTCGCCGCGCAGGGCCATCGATTGGGAGCTCGAGCTCACTGCATGGGTCCGAGTTCGAGCAGATGCGCCGCCTCACGCTCGCCCGTGTCGCACCCCGCCTCAGCTCTTTGCTCCCTCGCGTCTGGAGAGGAATGCAGAGGTGCGGGAGAGAGACACCATGAACAAAGAAAAGGATATATGACCCACTGACTAGTAGGTCCCACATGTCAAGTAGTGAGAGTAGGGGCTCTAAAGTTAGGGTTTGTTGCTGGAGTTGAGGATAAAATTAGAGCCCCAGAAAGTTGGGGGCAGCCCCTATTGAACAAAGTAGGGGCTCTGAATAGGTGCCATTGCTGAAGTTGCTCTAAGGATACAACTAACTTAGAAGGATTGCGCATATTCTCAATACCATGCACTAATCTAGAATGATAAACAAAAAGAATGTAGTTAAAATCAGCATAAAATCAGCTACTTTTTAGGTATCCTAAGCATAGTCCATAGCATAGATCAATTCTGAACATAACCCAGTACATTAACTTCAACATCTCCAACTAGGTATTGAGAAATCTGCGCATAAAATGTATATGCTACTTCATCAATGTTTTCGGTAATTTAACAGACAAGTATGATGGAATATCATATATATCTGGCAATTAAAAGCAGTACTCACCTCCTCATTGATGCGAACTAGAACATCACCAGGTTCTAAATTTTTGTGTGCAGGACCTTCAGGCACCTGCATACACACAGCCTTCCGGTTTCAGCAGTCGCAAATTACAGAATGGCATTATACAATAAGTAGCATGATAAGTGGTACAACTAAAAACATGGTTATAACTGTAAGCACCAGAAATTACCACTGAATCAACAACCAGCATTCCAGTCTCGCCTGCTGGAGAGACCAAGCGCACCGTCTGTAGAGAAAGCAAGTTGCAGTTTTTAAGCTTAGACGACGGAGGTTGACAAGTGAAAAATATATTTTCATCATACCATGGAGAAACAATCTTACAAAAGTTGTTGATCTAACAAAAATCAGCAATCACAAATTACCTAGTCAATTAGCGAGAAAAAGACAATGCATGAATATACCTGTTCTGTTTCATTCCGGAGGCCAAGGCGGCGAGTTTCTTCAAATCCTTTGTGTTGAAAGGTCACCTTTCAAAGAAACAGAAAAAAGAGGAATACTATGATGTCCAAGAACCACAGCAAAAGCAGTAACAAACAATGAAGAGAAATCACGTAGTGTCAAGAATATATTTAGTATAACAAGGTTGAATGCATGAATATTTGAGACAAAGTGAATGTTTAGCTGATCTCATTCTTAATCTTTCCCAACAGCAAAGAAATGACTGATAAAACAGTGGGATCAGCTCACCCACCTGAAGTGTACCACGTGGAATATAAACGGATTCTGGCTTGGTACCAAACACATCCCAACTATCACGTATCAGATTCAGCGCTCTGACAACCTGAAATAGTTTAAGACATAATTTGTAACCAATATAATAGTTTAAGACATAATTTGCAACCAAAACAAAGAAAGGAACTTAGATTGTAATGGCATTCCTGTCTTTATGACCTTATTTTTGGTAATTTCTAACTTGTACATGCTCTTTCTACCTCTGTTTCCTAATTTCTCAGAGGGCACAGTAAAAATGCATTACTAAAAGGTTAGTTTTCCTAATAAAAATGTTTCACATTTGTTCTCTCACTTAATAGACTCGAAGAAAAAAATTCCAGTTAGCCAACTAAACTGCTTCTGTTAAGCCTTGTATATTGTTACACACAAATGTTATGTACTGGAACCCTTCCAATTTTTGTGGCAGTTTCTACTAAACAGTTTTGGAACATCTAATAATCTAATATAGCATGACATTGTAGTGTGCTTAATGCTCATTTATAAGCAACTTACACGTTCCAATGGAAGGAAGAAGGCAGAAGCACTGGAAGATTTGCTTCCAGCATTCAGGGCAACAGCCCTTCCTTGGCAGTCAACAACAGGGGAACCACTAGAACCACCTTTAGTACCAGATGCAGCCTAAAGAAACAAATGATCCATTACATTACAGGCAATAGCAACATAGAAATAAAAGTAGCACACTATTCTTTTAAGTCAATAGAAGATCAAAATCATTATGAACAGATCAATATGAACTATCTAAAGATGCATGCAACATCAAGTAGCCAAGAAAGTTACCTGCATATAGAACGTATTGAAATCGTTGTATCCATCCCTGGCAAGGAATTAAAACAAATATATAATATTAGCACCAAGATATGATGTACAATCCTACATATCGTTTACAAGCTTAAAGAAGCTAGCAGTTTGATATTTCAAAAAAAAATGGTGCGATAACAGGAGTGAGATTATCTATTTCATCCCCCCCCCCAACACACACACACACATCTCTTAACTTCAGAGTTAAGCTAGCAAACAGATGTGTACCCAGTAACATGACTATTCCATATCTCATTTGTTGCCACAAAAAAAAAACTATCTCCACCCCAAATTATGAGTTGTTTGGGGTTTTCTAGGTCCGTACCTTCTACTATGCATCTAGACATAATATGTAATTATGTATCAAGGTGCATACTAAAATCTATGAATCTAAAAAATCCAAATTGATTTATAATTTGGAACAGAGGGAGTAGAAAGCAACAAGTGCAAGAGTTAACTTTTGTCTATGTAGTCTCCTTTTTCTATGTGCTCTGTACAGAGGGATGTCATGATAAAATAAACAGTAATCAAAAGGAGCAAGCCACGTAGAGATAAGAAAAAAGAGGGAGTACTTCTTGTAGTAAGGTGCTTCTCTATCAAGTCGAGCAAGTGTTCCGGCCAAAATTGAAACCTGCATCCATTAAAAAATAAGAAAACATTACAAAACACAAAATAATTTATCAGACAAATTACAGCAGTTAGTTCTACATCCAAGAATGAACAATGTCTAGGCCTGAAAGCATGCATCAGTGCAAAACTATCTGGTGCTGTTAAGAAGTAGAAACCCACATCCTAGCACATGACATTAAAAACATGTCAGAAACCAATTTTCTCCAGGTCTTTCTTTCAGCTTCGCATACCAAATATTTGTGTTTGCATGGTTTTTGGCACTAGCTGATAATATGTTTGCATGCCAACTTGTCAAATAAGCATCTTCTGGGTCAACTAATGCTAACGGCTGAAACTAATACATGGTGAGAAGGCCTTGTCTTGGCATTAAAAAAAGATGGAGAACAGTATTCACAATTCCATATGTCATTCATCTAACAGATTTTTACGCATTCGAATGTCAATCTGGGCAGGTCGTCAGACCTATAGTGTGCAGGCACCAAAAGCATGAGCAGCGCCAATGCATGAATTGTCGCTTTTTGCTCACACACCAAGCTCTCAGAACCATGTTATCACAGTCAAAGCAAAATAAAAAGACTAAAACCAACAGGGATAAAAATCGGGGGAAGAGATGCAGCCATTCCATATCGTTTTCCCTGATAGGAGAATACAAAGGCATGCTACCGAACATTTCTCGTGACCAATAACTCAGAGGTGTTACACGTGGATATACTTTTATCAAAAAAACAATACAATCAAAACTCTCAACCACAGGGAGAGTTAAGGATAAATGTGATTTAATTATGTTCTACCACATCATTGTTTGCAAAGCATTTGTAAGAGAAACTTAAGCACATAAATAGAAATGTCAACATGTCACAATTATAAGATTTAACAAAATAGGCTTTTATGGAGTTGGATGGGACCTTAGCTGCATAAGTTCACAGAATATTTGCTTCGCAGTGCAGAAATAGGAAAAAACTACGGCAGCAAGGATTGATCAAGAGCAATTACAAAACATGGGCAAGCTGTGGGATGCAGTGGCTAACAAGGAAATTTATGTGGCGTACTTTACAAGGTGGTATGTAGCAGTCAGATATTAGGATAGAATTCAGGAACCTTTTCACCACTGTCATTTCCGACAACCCGGATTTCTAGCCCAACTGATGCTGCTTCAGGTGCCAGCGGAATCTCATCATACTTAAGAAACTTAATGGCACCTGGATCATAGCGAAAAAAACCAAAATCATGTACCTGTTTCGAGAGAAGAGGGGGAAATTTTGGATTAACACGTGGCATTAGCATTGGGAAAGCAATTAGAACATATCAGAATGGAATCGAGCAGAATATATACTCACAGGATCTCTGTACAGGGGGTACACAGGGATCTCTTCCCTGTTCACGAACATGGCCTCCGCCACCACAGGCCCTGTCACCGCGGTAATCGCAGCAGCAGCAAGCAAGCAAATCATTCACAAGTCGCGCGAATACACATCGAGGATACGTGAGAATGGGTGCTGAAGGCAGCAGTTCCTACCAGGCTTGACGACGTGGCGGTTGGTGAGGATGATGCCGCGGGTCTTGTCGACGACGAACCCCGTGGCGTAGCTGGCGCCCGCCACCTCGGTGTCGAAGGCGCGCGGCGCGGTGGTGCGGAGGACGACGACGGAGGGCACGACGACGGAGAGCGCGCGGCGCCAGTCCTCCGCTGTGACCGACGACTCGATCTCCATCGCCAGCTCGCCGCCGGCCTCCTCCTTGGTGGGGCTCTCCATCGCTGGCCGCGATCTGGTTCCCGGTCCGGCGGGCTCGGTTCGGCTCGGGTGGCCTCTCCGGCGGCCGATTAGGGTTTTGGGCTAGGGGGCTAGGCTCCGATTCGGAGGAGGATTTTTATCATCACACGGGCGACGTGAATCTGGGATGGCGACGTGGTGTGTGGGGAGAGCGTGAGATCAGCAGAAGAAGTTGGGGAGTACTGTTAGGGGTGCAAGTTGATTATAATGTGGTGCAGACCTCCGAACCTCTTTTAGTGCGATTATTTGCACTACTTCTTCAAAATTTTGAAAAAGTAGAGACAAATGATGAACTAAATAGGTTTGGAGGTGCAGACCTAATGGTTACCCCCTTGCACCCTTAAGTACTGTGGAGCTGGTGGTGAATGCGCTGCGGTCCTGCGGAGGACTTTGGGAGCTTTGGCTGGCTGGCTGGTGGCTGCGATTGTAGCGGCCGCCGCACGAGATTTCAAGAGGCGAAGACCACGGCCGAACTGCGAAGACCACATCTCGTCAGGCGCGCCCCGGCGGGGGGGGGGGGGCGTTGGCGAGAGGCGAAGATATTTTCCGCAAGTGTCGCGGGATTGGGCCAATTTAATTAAACAGGCCGTCGTAACATGGGCTGGATTTTTTTTGAGAAGAAATGGGCTGGCTTATTTAAACAGCCGACAGATTGATCCGAGTTTTTTTGCTATTTGTGTTTGCGATTTTAAAATTATATATAACCTCCGCCAAGTTTTGCCGCCAAATGAAATGGCGGTTGGGTAATGTAGAATCTCCAACTGTCATTACAAACAGTTGGGTTCACCGCCGTTTCAAACAATGGTACCTCCTTTCACGTTTTAAAAAAAATCACAACTATTTCATATGAACTTGGATGGAGAAAAGCTTTATACGAAAGTTGTAAATCTTGACGAGATGTGCGCAGTTCAAAATTGTTTCATTTAAATTCATCTTCATGCCCAACTATTTGATGTATTGTTCAGATCTAATGAATCGAAAGAAATACAATTATCTGAACAACGTATTTTCAAAAAATTGTAACTATTTCGTATGAAATGTGATGGATAAAAGTTTTATACAAAAGTTATAAATCTTGATGAGATCTACAACTTTGCAAATCAAATTTTCCTCATATGGAGTAATCTCCGTGCCCAAATATTTGGCGCAATAGTTATGTTGATTATTTGGGCACGATTGCGGGGAGATGACTTCAAATGAAAAATGTTTGAAATGCAAAGTCGTAGATCTCATCGAGATCAACAACTTTCATATATAGCTTTTCTCTATCTGAGTTAAAATGAAATATTTGTATTTTAAAAAAATGTGAAAGGAGGTACCGCTATTTCAAACGACGATAGGTGGTATAGTTAGACGCTACACTACCCAACTACCACTTGAAATTGCGTTTGGATGTGCTATAGTACCCAATAGCTATTTCATATTGGTGATGTGGGGTTAGTTTTTCAAAACTTTGTGAAGGCAATATAGTTTTGCAAAATAGTAATATATATAAAATCTCTACTCCTAAAAAGTGTGAAAGTAAGACAATCCTATCGGTTCACCTTTCCCCTCCCCTCCACGCATTCACCCGTCTGGCGCCTTCACCTCGTCCCCCCCCCCCAGCGCGCCCAAGCCGCCCTCTTCTGGGCCCACCACGACCCCGTCCTCTTCCCACGTTCACGGTCCACCACACGCACATCTCGCCTCCGCCCCTTCACGCCCCCTCCGCACGCCGCCTTCGCATCCCCTACGCACCGCCTGTGCCTGCTCGACTGCTCGTCGTCTCCATGCGGGCGCGAGGGAGGAGCCCGAGGATGGTGAGGGCCTCCATCTTCCTCGAGGAGGACGGCGAGGGCGTCCTGGAGGGCCTGAACGTGCACGCACGTCGGATCCGGTCCCCCCCTTCGAGGTAGGAGCCCAAGCTCGACCCGCCACCGCCAATTTCCCGTCCGCGTGCGAGCTGCAGGACCTCCCCCGCCGGTGCGCTGACCTGCTTCACCGTTTCCCCTGCACCTCTCCCACCGGTGCGCTGACCTGCTTCACCGTCGTGCACCGTCCCTCCCTCTCCGCCGGACGGGCTCCCGGCGCCGGTCACCAGCTAGCCGTGAGGCCGCCCTGCCCCTCCCCTACCCCCTCCACTGGGGAGGTGCGAAGCCGTCGGAGAGCGGGGATTCCTGCGGCGGTGCCTCCTATTATTCCCCACGCCGCCAGTCCCTTGATTTAGGGTAGAGGGGCAGGGACCCCTACGGTGGCGTGAGGACCAGGGCGGCGGGGTCCTGAAGGACACGTTTGTGGTGGCGCGGAGCTCGCAGGCGGCGGAGTCCCCGACGGTGCTTCCTCTCCAGCCTCTCCCTTTCTTTCTCCTGCAGGGCCCGGACACTGACATGGCAAAGGTTGCCAAGATCTGTGACACCGTCAACGCCGGCTGGAGCTTCTGCGGCCAGTTCATCAGGTACGTTCTTGATGCTCTCTCTGTTCGTGCTCTGCTTCATTTTGAGAATTGGATTCATTTTCGATTGGTTAGTTGATCCGTGGCAGGATGCAAGTGGAGATGAGAAAGTAAACGAAGGGGACCAGTGACAAGCTCATGCGCCCGACGAGCTGCCAGTCTCGCTAATCCACTACAACGGTGAGTCTTCGCCGTCACCGGCTGTGGCTTCATGCCAATACCAATGTTGTGGCAATAATGACCATGCGTGTCGTCTCTGTTCTTGGAATGAAATCGCAGACCGGCAGAAGGAGGTGATGATGTTGTCGATAACGGAGGTGGCGCAGAAGGTGAAGGACCTGCGCGCGTGCTCGCAGGAGGGGGAGCCCATGGAGTCCTTGCCAGCCATCGCACGCCCGCGCCGCGGCCCAGCACCACCAGCCTCAAGTGGGTTGAAATAGACAATATTATACTCATTTTTTTCTTTTGGACATATCAATTCAGACGTTGTGCTCTTTTACTTTCTGCACTAATATTATTAGTTATGTTCTGAGAGGCTGAGAGTCACATAAGGTTTGATACAAATTTCAGTTTCAAGTGTTTTGACAGATGAAATTATGCTACAACTATAAGAGGATACATCATGTATTTGAAATCCAGAGAACTTAAGATGTGGTAACCTCTTTCATTTATGTTTGAAATCCAGAGAAATTAAGGTGAACATCTCTTTATAGTAGAATAAGATAGTATGTTCCTGGAGCAAAGGCCTGATAACGTTTGCTTTTATACAATCACTTGGTTTTGGAGAGTATGATTTACTTTGTAAGATTCTTCTGACTACGAAGTTAACTTGATTATTCAATTTTCCACTTTTGCTTTTTCTAGGGCAAAAAGACAACCATTGTTATCAAAAAATATGTATGTCTCGGTTCTCATTCAGTTGAGTCCTGATTCTCACATGTCAAGAATGTTCATCTTCATTCAATCTTAAATCTGCTGGTGATTCATCACTTATACTCCACCGAGGTATGCAATATCACAAGTTGAGGGGCTTTGCAACTGAAATTATTTGTTTACTCAATTATTCTAGAACTATACATTATAGATAGATATATGTGTATATATCAACTTTACATTGAACTGTATCCTTTTTTGTTGATGTTACAAATATTTGCATCAGATAGCTTTTGCAATTGACAAGTTGTCATTAAGAAATATTGACAAAATATTCTCTTCTAGAAATAGTCAGGATCCTCACATTGTTACTGAAGATTTCTCACCACTTGCAAGCAAAGGGAAAGCTGGGAGGGGTGCCTGGTTAGTTTCTTTCTTTAAGTTATTACAAAGTTGTGATAATTCTTCCAGTGATTATTCCCAATGAAATCTCACCTCCATGGATATTTATGCTGATGGATTTTAGTTATAGTTTGGACCATACACCATTATAGTTTATCTGCATAAATGCAATGCCCTCATCTGATCTTGTAGTTTTTTTATGTGATGAAGGTACCCTCCAGGCCATGGTGATGTGCTTCCCTCTTTGAACAACAGTGGGAAACTTGACATCTTATTGGCTCAGGTAAGCAAAAATGTGTTATTCTTGTCTCAATAGTTGTTAAGCATAAGTGATTCAGAAAACTATTGGTTTATAATTCTCTTACATATATATTGCAGTAACTTTAAATGATTTTAAATTTATGCAGTCATTTGAATATGAAAGGTGTACTATTTTTCAAAAAATAAAATATGTTCTATTCCTTTATAATGTAATTATTGTCATACTTTATCCATATAACAATATCTCACCGTTAAGGCCCTTAAATTCTTTCTGTGTAAATAAGGATTGTTTACATGCTTATAATATCTTAGCAACAAGGATGCAACAACATGCTTATCTATTTTTATTGAGATATGTATACCTGCATTTCTCATCTGAAGATCTCATATGGATCTTTTATTTTATCATTGCCGACACAAGTAGCCTTGGCCTTTACTATCCTGTCATGCAGGAAGGTAATCAGTTATTTTATCTTATTTTTTGTAGGCTTGATAGAAGTTCAGATGTGGAGTGCAGTTGGTCGGGCGCAATTATGGTCAGTTTAGTTAATCCCCTTCGTGTGGCTTTGTGTTTTCAGTTGCAGGGTAATTAGGTCGTGATCTGTGATAGTTGGTATGCATGATTTGACTTGAATTAGGGGCAAATTCAAGATTTGATTTAGATAGTGCATTTGTGACTGTCTTGAATTCTTACAGTAAGTTAGAAACAATAACAGCAGACACCTTGTTCCTTGAATTCTACATGTTTGTTAGTCAACCTTTTGATGGCAACATTTGTTCTTCAGCCCTACATGTGCACTTCATCACTCTATTTTATACTGTGTGTGCATACCAAGTTCACTATTAGCCAATGGCAGCAAGTTGGATTTCAGAGTGCATGTGTGAAGAAAGTTTCATATCACTTCTTTCACATCAATTTAACTTCTCGGCTAGCATTATCTTTGTTATGGACAGGGTGCAGGTGGGTAGAAATTTTCTAGCAAGAAAAAACTTGAAGATAGTAGGGAAATGTTGAAGTATATTTTTATTTTTAAGTTGTTATATTTAGTTTGCTGGTGACATTTTTTCGAGGGGCTGTGAGGCTAGGTGTTGGAATAGACTGCTAACTCTAAGATGCAGTATTGTCTAAAACATGATCAGTATTGGCTTTAGACTATTTCCTGGCATTGAAGTTAAAGCCAAAGAATAAGTGTATAGGAAAAAGTGGTAGAAAACAAAAGCAAGAACATGAACTATGGCAGACGTTGAGCTGATACATTGTGAAACATTCTCGTGTTTTCCCCCTCATTATGATGCTTTCATGCATCACTGGCAAAGAGATAAAATAGGCAAAGAGATAAAATATTTGACTTCTCAATCACTAAGACAAATTACTTGTCAAACATCAAGAAGTGTGCTCATTCTGATATGATGTCTCAAATTAAGAAACGCAATGTTGTTTTTGCATGATATACTGTAATTCAGTATTATAATTTATTGACTTCTTACTATATAATTTTAATGAATGTTTTGTGTATTTGATTATAGATATTTGGTGCCGTAGCAACGCACGGACATTTTCCTAGTAAATAAATAAAATTCAACCTACTGCCGCCTCCGGCCCTGCGTCGTCCCTTGCACGTCGTGCCCGCGACGTTGCCGACCCTCGCCATCCCACGCTCGCGCCACTGGACTGCATGCGAGCTCCGCCAGCCACGTGCGGCACGAGCTCCATCGACCGTGATTGTGCGTCGAACATGAGTTCTGTCGACCGCATCAGGTGCAGCTTCGCCGATCACGACCATGCTGCAACCTGACGCCGCCGGTAAGCTCCGTCCAGCGAAGCCGTTCTAGTGAAGAAGACGAAAATGGCTGAATCTCGAATGTTGAATCTTATTTTTTTACTAATGTTGAATCTTATTTTTTGATAATGTCGAATCTAGTTTTCATAAATATTGAAATAGTTGTTGAATGTTTTGAAATAATATTAAATGTTGAATCAAGTATTTTTAAATGCTGAAATTGATTTTTCCAAATGTTGAATTTGGTGGGGCATATTAGTTAAGCTTAACAGGCTTTAAAGACATATTGTTATCCAGCACATGGAAGCTGCTATATAAAAGCCCCGACAGGTTGTGCTTTTTTCGAATTACACAATACATTGAAGACACTCACAACACACGCACACTAAACTCTATGAACACGCACGCACAAATCCTACCCCTAGGAGCATCTTCAAAGACAGGGTCGACAAATCCTCAAAATTGACGAAGTTGCCACTGACGCCTCGCTGTCGACTGGAATGTCACCTACCACTAAAAGCACAAACACAGTTAAATCTTTAGAAATTTGCTCCCACAAGAAATCGAACCCAAGACCTAAGGTGTTACTGGGACTCTTGTAACCACTTGCTCCCACAAGAAATCGAACACAAGACCTAAGGTGTTACTGGAACTCTTGTAACCACCAGGGTACGTGCCCTTTCACTCCCCGGCGGATTGTGATGAACTGAACTCGGCTCGCTCGAAACAACTTATAAAGTTCACGGGCTTCGTTTTCCTCTTAAAATATAATGAATGTTTTTCTATCTCTTTCTCACTCGATTTTGTGCGGTTAAGATCGACCAGTTATTGTCAGCCTGTTCGTTTGGCTGGTTGCTGGTGTTGGTTTATTCCGAGAGAAAAGTAACATTGACTGGTTGTCGGTAGCTAGTTTGTTATGAGAGAAAAATACTGGTGGCTGGTGGTTGATAAGCTAAACGAACAGGGCGATTTCCCGGGTCGTGATTTATTGTATCTCTGCCCATTCAGTTGTTGTCGGCTTGGTGTGTGTGTGGGGGGGGGGGGGTACGGTGATGTCCGGCTTTGGATTCATGTGTGAGAGCATCTCCAACAATCTTTTTGAATATTACTAAATCATCATGTAAAGAGCCCTTTGCATAAAAATTGTTTTCTATGTCTTTTCACTTTCCAACAAAATTTATATTTCTTATGTGCACTCTGGAGAGTCATTCTCAATCCAGATTATGGCTATATTTAGATGACCATTTAAATAAGCTGTTGGAAGGTACTTTTCACCAAAATCTTTATTTCTACCCAATATAGTCTCTTGGAGATGCTAGTGGGGCGGATGTCTCGATGACTTCCCTTGGAGTACTTATGTTGGTATTAAAGTGAATTGCTCTGTTCTATGCGATTCTCCGGGAGCGACCCGACAGCTCAAGACCTTTCTTGTTCCTTGCTCCCGTGGATCGATACTAGTTACTTACCTTTAATCTTAGCTTAGTGTCTTTTAACTAACCTACTCGCTCGCCGAGCTTTTTTTTCTTGGTTATTGGCTTTTTTACTCAAGTTAGAGCTTTTCTTTCCTGGCTTTTTCACTCGAGTTGTTTAATTGTTCGCTTGGTTTTAGCTCTTTTTTTCCATTTCTTCTCTTTACAGATCCCCTCGAAGTAGGAAGAAGAATGGCAATGAAAAGGTTTTTCTCGCTTTTGGCGTAGCGGCTCGCGCGACGAGCTATTAGCTCAGTGGTAGAGCGCACCCCTGATAATTGCGTCGTTGTGCCTGGGCTGTGAGGCCTCTCAGCCACATGGATAGTTCAATGTGCTCAACAGCGCCTGACCCGAAGATGTGGATCATCCAAGGCACATTAGCATGGCGTACTTCTCATGTTTGAATCGGAGTTTGAAACCAAACAATTTTTTTATAAACTATGAATCAATATACACAACTAATAATTGTTAGTGCGATGGTTCTACATAGGTTATACAAATATATATTGGTATTAGAGTGATTTGCTTAGTTATGCACTTGTGTGAGATCGATATGCCTTCCATGCAGTTGCTGCATTTCGTGGAGTGATTTTGGAGACTGTCGGTTTGGGCATAATCACGGAGTAGATGTAATTTTCTTCATTCCCTGAAACAGCAACCACTGCCCCTCTTTGATTTGTAGTGAACTTCCTTTTCTTCTTATTCTTGTGTGTTTTCTTCCTAAAGGTCGACGGTGGTGCTCATCGTGGATTTGGTGCAAGGGATGGTGCCATGGTGGCGTCCAACAGAAAGCCGCACCTGTTGTTGTCCAACGTGGAATGTGGTTGTCAGAGACTCGCAGTGCTCCTAAGGCCATCTGCGAAACACATATGCGAGTTGTAGCATGATGACTAGCTCACCTAAACGCACGGGGTTTACGACGGTGGGCATGTTTGGATGGGAGTGTTAGTGTTAGTTTGGAGCAAACTAACACCAAAACTAACACTTTTCATCCAAACACATGTGTTAGTTTGGTGTTAGTTGGAACTAACACCCAAAAAAACTAACACCTTCAAGAGGTGGTAATTGGTGTTAGTTTGGTGGACCCTACCCCTTTTCTCTCTCTCCTTTTTCAAATGATTGGAAAAGTTTTAAATGCAAACTAACACCTCCATCCAAACATCTAAGGTGTTAGTTTTTTATGTGTTAGTTTAGAGGTGTTAAAAACTACCACTACCACTACCACTAACATATATCATCCAAACATGGCCGGTACCACTACCACTAACGTATATCATCCAAACATGGCCGGTGTTAAGGTGATTGTGAAGCCGACTCAGTGTGACAGATGGCACTGCTATATGCGAGCTCAGATATTCTCTGAACTCTGAAGGATGCGGTGGTACACGCTGCGACCTGTGTGGGCTGGAGGATGCAGTGACCAGAGCAGCGCGACCACCGACTGCCGACATGCCCAGCGCGCGAGGCAAATCCAACGTGGGAGCACATGGAGGATCCACATCCACCCAAGCCGTCACGCGTGATCATTTTTTGGATTGTCTTCCTCCTCCCTCGCCCAATTCTTTCCGTTTCACGCCATCCTCCCCATCAGTGGCCACGCGCAATCAGTTGGGTGCCTAGCCCATCCCGGCATGCACGACACGATAATGATTTGAAGCACGGCGCCGCGCCGAACCGCCCAGAGGAAGCAAAAGCACAACACCGTGCACTTTCAAGTTTCAGGCCATTGGGCACAATACCGTGCAATGCCAGTTCCCAGGTATGCTCGCTTGGGGAAAAGGCTCATCTTGCCCACCCTTTCAAAAGTCACATTTGAGAAAGAGGTCAGGACTCAGGAATGCCTCTGCTTCCTGAATTTGCAATAAATTAATCTAGTGATAGAAGACTAGAAGAAGGTCATAGTGCCATCAGTCTAGAGAGAACTATAAACAGATGTGGGGGAACTGGGGGATGGATGAACAAGGTAACAAAAGAAATTGCGGCAACAGCAATGACTCTAGAGAGGTCACGCCAATAAAGACCAAACTTTACCATTTTGGACCACCCCTAGCAGGTCCATCACCAGCCAGATGCAGTGGCGACGCCGCAGAATAGCACCAGCAGATCGAGTCTCCTCATGAACTCCAAGCATCCAAAGAATGTCAATGTATATGTAATATGTACCACCAGCCTTCAGTTGCCGATTTGCTACTTACGTCTGGACTGATCCGATGGTCTCCTTCTCAAAACGCTTGATCTCGACTGCCAGTCGCTTCATGCTATCGTCGTACACGAAGGGGGTCTTCTCGAACATGATCTTGCTACCGTTAACCGGCATTGGGACGAACTCGTGGCACGGCTCTCCCATGACGTTGATGGAATTGTGGTAGTGGTAGTATCTGATCAGACTCTCCGTCTTGTGGGTTGTCCTCCCGCGGACATTCTGCGACATGTGCACTCCAGTTGCGTAAGCGTTACGAGCTTGGATGGCGTACTTGCGATCGCGACGGACTCCGGTGATGGAGTTGCGGAAGACGAGTTTCTCAAATCCCCATTCTCTGCACAACAGTGGGCACACATGTAAGGTATTTTAGCATGGAACATTAAGAGGACAACTACTACATTATCAATTAGGAATCAAATGAACCAATAAGAAAATTTTCATGCAAAATAGCAAGAAAATGCAGCACAAAAATTGTTTTCCCTTTTGGATTTTGGAATCAAACAATTGCCTGCGACAGAAACTTATCACCAGCTAGCTACTCAGCAATTTATACCTGTAATTCATTTTACTGTAAGCGGGGTATAAGGTGCCTATGCAGAGATTTTTCTGTTACCCATTTTCAATTGAATTGAGGTTGTTGCCAATTTCAGTCAATGATGAGAACATTTCATTTGGACAGCATTTTCAGCCTGTAAAATCTAAAAGATGACCCTTTTTTTATGACAAACTTGCTATGCATCTTTTCCTACAATGGTAAACATTTGCATTGGCGTGTTTGCATCTGACAGTCCTGACTTCAGAGGACGCAGTAAGACCAAGGGAATCTACGGCCATGTGATGTGATGACTGATGAGTGTGGCAACCTCACAACCAACAACACAGTACCAAATTAGTCAACAAATTGCATAAAAAAATAGCCACCAACTTGCTTTCTTAACCAATATGAGAATGTCTGATTACTCCAATAGGAAACAATTGTTTCCTTGTGGCCCTAATGTTGCCTACAACAAGCTTGAATTTAGGATTGTTTGTAGCAACTGGGTCAGTTTTCAATGCAAAATGCAATTGCCTCTGTATGAACCAAACCAAATGTAAAGGATATGGTACGAGGAAGCAGGAATACCAACCTTGAGTAATTTCTGCTTGGATCCTCCACGCAGAGCTTGCTGGACATTGGATTCTGCTCGATGGTGAACTGAGAGAACCCCGAGAGCTTGCCGAGCACCTCATCGAGCTTCTGCCCATTGGGCAGGAAAAGGTATTCGTCGACGTCGAAGAAGAAGGTCCAATTGGCGGCGTGCCGGTATCGGTGCAGGCAGTCGTTCACCACCAAGAACTGGTTGTAGTAGTAGCCGTCGTACTCCGCCTGCGCCCGGATGTCCTGCACGGTGACCCGACCGGCCCTGACCCACGGATCTAGCACCGCCTTCACCTCCGGGCTGATGCCGCCGGCGTCGTGGAGCACGAAGTGCGACCTGGGCCCGAAGAAGTGGGCGTGGTAGGCCACCCACTCGCGCATCCGGCTGGCGCTGAGGTTGCCGTACAGCGACGAGCCGCAGTAGAGGTAGTCGTACTGGAACGGCGGGCTGAAGCGGGACTCGTCGTAGGAGCCCGGCGCCTCCTCGAGCGCGACGAAGCGCTCGTACCGGCGGGAGGCGGTGGAGTAGTAGGCGTGGACGAGGAGCTTGCCGCCGGCGTTCCCGGAGTTGGGGTTGGACGGGAACGTGCAGTTGACGACGACGACGGTGTAGACGCGGCCGTAACCCCAGTCCGGGAGTATCTTGTACGCCTTGGTCCGGACGGGGCGCGGCGAGGGGTCGCCGGCGGTGGGGTTGGGCAGCCACTCGCACTTGAAGTAGGGGGTGCCGAACACGTGGGTGGGCTTGGACGCCAGCCCCACGACGGCGAACGTCCGCGGCCCGCCCCGGTAAGCGCCCATCTGCACAAACAGCGCCGCCGCGGTGCCGTACGGCCGGAGCACCCGCTTGTTCGGGTCCTCCGGCCGCGCCGGCCTCGCCTGACGCACACGGGCGGCATTAGTAGCGGCGACGGCGACGCCGCCGGCTGTGGTGGTACCTGAAACCGCCGGCGGCTGTTTGGTGACTGCGGCTGCGCCGGCGGTGGCGTTAGAAGACGGGAGGTCGGTGGCGGCGGCGGCGGCGGCGGCGGTTGTGGCGAGGAGGGAGCAAGGGGTCGAGGCGGAGGTGCGAGCCGCGGTGAGCATTGAGCCGTAGGGCTGGAGCTGCCAGAACGCCACGAACAGCGTGATGAAGGCGAGCGAGGCCACGAACGACTTGACGTCGACGCACGGGACGGCGAACGCCGCGCCGCCGCCGCCCGCATCTTTCCTTGCGATGTACTTCATGGTTAAGTTAACCTCGGCTGCGGCTCCTCCCCCTGCCGCCGGGCGCTACCAGCCGGGGTAGCGACCAACGCGAATGCGCCGGCCGGAGCTCGCCGCAGCAGTGCAGCACTCTTCTCTTCTCTTCTCTCTCCTCTGCTCTCCAAAGTCTGCGCCGGGACAGTGGAGAACGCCGAACACGAGGCCGGATCGACGGCGATAAAAGGCGAGAAAAAGTATGGGAGGATGCGAAGAATATGGAAGGTGACGGTGGAGAAGGAAGGTGACGAGACTGGTGGTGGAGCAGGAATCGGTCGGTGTGGGTTGCCGGGGACGGGAACGGGAGGCGGAGGGGATGATGCTTCTGGACGCGCGTCGAGGGGACTGGGACCGCGCCGCGAAGCAACAACAGTCAAGGCCGGGTTGGCTTCCGAGTTATGGCAGGCAGGCTGCTCTCCCCGGATCGGGGTCGGGTAGCCGTAAATGGCGGCGGGTGGGCTGCCACCGATTACCGCCGCGCCGCTTCGTGCGGTACCAAGTCCTGTACGCAGCGTAATGCGAGTGACGCGTCCCCACCAAACGCGTTGCGCCTGTAGTGGCAGCCTGGCGGTGCCTGCCCGGCGAAAAATCGAAGAGAGAACAGGATGCCAGCTCTGCCGCGGGCCGCGGGCCTGCGGCTCAGTAAAACCGGACCTGTAGTCAGTGCTCGGTAGTTTTTCCAAACTGAAGGTAAAGGATCAGTAGCCACCCCGTGGCTGGAGTCCACGATCCCCACTCCGTGGCTGGAGAACTGAAGGAGGAGATCGTGGTGGATGCCGTGGCTTCGTGTAACGGCGACGCCGCCGGCCGGCCGAGTTTTACTCTGGACAACCTCGACGGACCACGCGACGACCCAACGGCGGCGCCTCCCTCCTCAACGTGTCACCAACCGCGCAGATGCTTCGCTTCGGCGGCACACGAGCAAACGACGCTCGACGTGTCACACGGTCGCGGCGCGCGTTACACGTACACCATCATCTCTCCGCCTAGAAGGAAGACGTGCCACATCCGCCTCCTCCTCGCGGGCTCCTTGACTCAAAAGACGCCGCTCGCTCCGTCGCGGCCTCCACCTGTACCCTGCACATCCCCACCCATCAAGGCCGCGTCTTTACACCCCTCGCGCTTTCGACTTTCTTGCTTTCAAGGACACTCAGCGCGGTATCATTTCTCCTTTTTCTCCTAACCTTCTTTGCTGGTTTGCAGCCGACGCGCCCCCGCCTGGCTGCCGTGCGTTTGCGCGAGAGCTACTCTAGGCCAAAAACGATTTGCCCTGGCGGTTAAAATTTGCCCTGGCGGTTAAAATCGGTTTTTGCTGGCGGGTGCCTTGGCGGGCGAGGCACCCGCCAGCAATTTTGAGCCAGTAGAAATGACCTTTGTCTTTGGCGGGTGGCGGCCCCGCACAAAGACAGAAGCCACGACTGCCAAGACAAATGTCATCATTGGCGGGTCACTTAAACGACCACAAGATAAATGTCATCGCCGCGGTGGTTACTTAAGCGAAAGACGCCAAAGACAAATGCCATCACTGCTGGCGGTTTCTTAGGACGCCCGCTGGCACAAAATTCATCTTTGCTGGCGGTTGCTTAGACCGTCCGCCACAGAAAACATTTTTTTCATTTCCTATATAATTCCCCATAATTATTTATTATTTGTATATAATTTGTCATTTTCGTCTATTATTTTTTTCACATTGGCATTTGTATGCTAAAGTCACTTTAATTTACAGTAATTTAATTTGTATCTAACCGCCAAATCCAAATATATGTCTCACAAACACACAATCCAAACTAAAATAAAAATGTATACATAAGTCACATTACAAAACATTGTGCATAATAGATAACCCTATGACACCCATCTACGTAACCTTTCTGCATCATCTAATGTCAAAACTCCTTCTTTATCGAAGAATTCTCCATCCTCGTGGCAAATCTCACGTAGGATGAATCTCGCCATGTCCGCACAAATGTTGGTGATTTGATTGTCACCAAGTTGCCCCCATGATTTGTCAATGGTAGGCATCTGCACGTAAACACAATAAATGAAGATTGTTATGCATTACCATCAGGACCATAATTAGCACATACATAGTTGTGTACAAACTAGAGGCTTACGTCTTCAGGATTCGTCCGGTACCTCCCATTATTTCTTAAAACCTCACACACATAATATCCACATAGTACACTGCCAGGAGGTTGTTTGTAGCACTGCAACCAAATAAAAAATGGTCGGTGCTAATTAACAGAAGTGTACCAACTCTGATAAAAATGATTGATACTTATTAACAGAAGTGTTCTTACCCATTTAGCATTGCGTATCACCAATTTTTTCTTCTTGTGATCCCTGCCATTGAGTATGTATAGCCTATACGCACTTTAAGGATATAAAAACATAAGTTAGTAACACAATTTGAAATATAGTTGATACACGCATGCATTAGTGATTATATATTGCACTTAGTTGTCTTACTTTTTTATAATATCAATGATTGTCTTGTAAGAAGACGATGAATAGTGTAATGAGTCGAAGACCCCCACAGTTCCCAACTTCGGACACATGTAAAAGCAAATGAAATGATCACTGCATAAAATTAAAATAATTAATATAAATAGACTAAAAATGAAGGCAAATGATGAAATAGTTATTTAAAGGATCTTACTCAAAATTGTAAGCAAACTTGATAGAATCCTTATGTTGGTTTTTCCTCATGACCGTTGAAATGTATACAGACACCTCGTGAAGTTTAGCTTTCTCGTAATTCTTTATTAATTTTTCTTTCTCTTCTTGTGTCTTTGCTTCTTCCTCTATTTTCTTTCTTAGTTCATCCCTCATTATGAACGTGTTTTGTGATTTGGTTACTTGTTGCGGGTCAATAAATGCTACCTTCCACCTCCCATTTGTTTTCTTTTCATCAGACGCTTGCATCCTGCAAAAAAGTTTATTTAGGATGGTTATAACAATACATATGGAATAGATTTGGATGTCGTATAGGGATGTTGACTTACATGGACCAAATGGTGACAAGATTGATGTCGAGTTTTTCACGACGGAACATCGCATGCAAATCGGGGAAATCGATTTTGCAACCTTCCGGTCATAAGAGCTACTGAACACCCATTTCGGGAGATTGGCGGTGATAGTGTTAATGCCTTGATTCATGGCGTGCATGATCCAAGTATGCAGCCTCATTAATTCTG
Organism: Cenchrus americanus; assembly: GCA_947561735.1. Classification (NCBI taxonomy): domain Eukaryota; kingdom Viridiplantae; phylum Streptophyta; class Magnoliopsida; order Poales; family Poaceae; genus Cenchrus; species Cenchrus americanus. The sequence continues at coordinate 19,656,599 of OX387241.1, read as the reverse complement.
ACGGCCCTTCGTTCAGTTGCCACCTAAACAAGAATGGTTTGCCATGCTCATACTTGTCGGGCACCTCATCCGACGAAAACATACTCAAGCATCAAATTTGGATGAACCTGTCCAGAACCACCAGATACTAGATTCTCTGCACTTGGCCCAATAGAAGCTTGTTGTTGTTGTTGTTGTATGAAGAAGCCTATCAATTCTTGCTTGACAATTTCTCTCATCTTGTCTTCAAGCTTCTTCTTATAACGGTCTCGCTTTTTATAACTTGACCGGTGTTCACGAAATGCTTTACCCCAGGGCAAGGTAGAAGAAATCCCTCGAACACGGCCAGGGTGCTCAGGCGTTCCGATCGCGGCGGATAGCATATCTTTCTCCCTGCCGGGCACGAAAAAACCTTTCTTTTGCAATTCCACAAGTTCTTCCAGCTTCTGATAAATTTGTTCTGTTGAGGGCTTCTGGAATTAAACATTACCGTCAGGTGCTATAGCCGGAACTTGAGCAAGGATCCAATTCCTGCTACGCTCATCCATGCCTTCAAAAATAGTTGGTAAACCAGCTACCCGCCTTTCTTCTTCCTCCTTCCTCCATTTTTCCATTTTGGCAGCATATTCTCCGGAACCCAAGCGATGGGGGTTCTCAGCAGCTTTCATAGCCTTCTCCTTTTGTTGGACGCTTAGAGCTACTGCTTCTGTCGTCTTCTTTTCTGATCTACGAATTGTTCCCAGACTGCTAGCGGAATGTTACCATACACATCCCTAGCATCCTTTCCTTTCTGGACAAATTCAATATTAAGTGTAGACCTCCAATTCCTAAGAGCTCTTCCACAAAGGCCCTCAGCAAAAGTTCTACCTGCATTTCTGTACCTTCCGGATAAACAAATTTTTCTTTCACTTTGGCCCATAATACATCCTTCGTAGCCTTAGGGACTGTCTTCCAATTAGTAGTTGTGATCCAAGACGCCAATTGGTCTCTGACAATTGCACCGACGATGTTTCGAAACCTAGCAGCTATCCCCTTAGGTTCGACGAGCTCACCTTTGTTACCCAACCGTTCTATCGCAAGTTGTCCTCTTTCAGGGATCTGGTTTCTTCTTCTATGACCACGTTTCCTTTTCAGGTTACTAGAACTAGTAGTACCCGAAGGTTCTGGTTCTGAAATGACTTCTGCCTCTTGGGCACGAATGTTAGATGCTCTACGACGTCGTCACGGGGATCGGTCATTGTTCTACACATAAAACACTATTTAAAGTATATCTTAATTGAATAAACAAACATTAAGTTGAGTGAATGTGGCTGGGACCTCATTATCGCTTGGTTCGTAATCAACATCATCGTCTTCGGGACGCCTACGAGGTCGTGGTTCGCTTGGTTCGTACTCAGAGGGAGTTTCATAGTCTCCAATTATATCACTATCACTAGATTCCTCCTCACCGGATTGTTCACTGTTAACATTTGATCATAGATAATCCATAGTCCATATTTATACAATAATCCATAGTCCATATTTATACAACAATCCATTTTTATAAAAAATCTATTTATCAACAATCCATATTCCATATTTCATTATTTCTACAACAAAACTAATAAAATTAAATCCATAGTCCATTTTATATAATAAATCTATTTAAAAATTAGACATGATCCATAGTGCTTACTTATAATAAATTTATTTATACAAAATGCATCATCCATTTATTTATACAAAATGCATCATCCCTTTATTTATACAACAAAATTAATAAAATAACATCCATAGTCCATTTGTAACATTTTTAAATCTATTCATCCACAATCAATGTAATTGCAATTATCCACAATCTATTTATCCACAAATTAAACTCATGTAATTGCATTTTGAAAAAAAAAGAAAAAACACCAACCAAGCGAGGGGCGGCGCGCGCCGCCCTATCCCTGGCCTCCATGCGTCCCGAGCGGTGAGGAGATGAGTTGTCGATGGCGAGCGGGGGCGGCGGCGCCGGCGGAGGCGGGGGCGGCGGCGTCGGCGGAGGCGGCGGCGGTCTGTCGGCGGCGGCGGAGCGGTCGCCGGCGGGTCCCGGCCGGCGGTTGGGGGGGAAGTGGCCGGCGGGGGAGGAGGACGCCATCCTGGTAGGGAAGAGGGGCGGTGGCGCTCGGTCGGCGGGGGCGGCGGGGGCGACCGCGGACGACGGCGCGGCGGCGGTCCACCGGGAGAAGGGGCGGCGGGGCGACCGCGGAAGACGGCGGGGCCCTCGCGGATGACGGCGGGCGCTCGTGGAAGTGGGCGGGCACTCTCGGACGACGGCGGGGTGGTCGGAGGGGCGGCGGCGGTCGGGGACGACGGCGGCGCTCCGCGGGAAAATTTGGCAGCCTGACGGCGTCATTTCGTATTCGCGCCAGACTTAGAAAATTTTCGAGACCGTGTCTCGTGTATATATAGATGGACTCACCGCTGACGGGTCACATAAACCAACCGCCAGCGGTGAACCTGTGACAACCCGCCCAGGAAAATACCGTACTACTGCCTAAGACCGATCCACTTTGGTCATTAAGCAATAATAAAGTATCATCATGTCGTTAGTTGCTGGGTTAACGCCCGGTAAATCACTTGAAAAGCAACAAGGATCGAATATATGCACTAAAACTCACTCGAAGGCGAGTCCAGAGATACAACAACATTAATATCCAAATTCGTAATCCGAAGGGTTTATTTATTACAAACCATAGTTTTTGCCATGACAAAATAGTTCAGAGTTTTCGAAAGCAGCGGAAATGAACTAACGGAAGCGAAGACACCACGGGAGGCCATCCATGATGCTTTCAGTAGTCGTCCTCCACCCACTCCAGCTCCCAGCCGGGCGGGTTCTCTCCGAGCCACACATCACTGAAGGCATTACCTGGATCAACACATTAGCAAGGCTGAGTATACTAATACTCAGCAAGACTTACCCATCGGTGATAACTACTTCACCAAATCTAGACCATGAAAGGCTTTTTGGCTACTGGGTTGCTTTTGCTAAAAAGTAACAAAGAGTAGGTCCTTACTTTCAAGATTTTAGCACAAGTTCTAGTAGGTTTAATCTTTACTACATTAGCCAACTAGTACAAACAAAGTTGTACAACCAATTAATCAAACATAGAGTTCATCAACTTCCATCATTAGGGATCTCATGACTAGTGGAGTAAGTAGTCTCAGATAATGGTGAGAGGCCGACAATCGATTGATTTAAACCTTTCAAGGTGAATCCAAACACACGGTAGGTTGCCCACAAAGGTACAACTTTCCCAGGCTGTCCCCAAAAATCCTCGGGTTGGGATCGAATCTTACAGTCCTAGGTACAAGGCTATCTGGAGTGTCCCACCCAGTGCACCCAGCCTCACACATGTACCCACCTTCCCGGTAGCTAGCCGGTAAGGCGATTTCTCAAGAGTAGTAACAGTAGGATCCCTCGCCGCCTCATTAAGGTACTAGGCTTACCGATCCCATACCCGACATGTGCTTAGTACGTTCAAAAACTTAACCCACATAACCACTGGACCGGAGCCCAGATCCCATGCTCTTACCACATGAGCAATCCATTTAGGATATACCACTATTCCTATCTAGGAACCTATTCTTGCGATTAAGGTCATCACTCGACTTGTAACGGTCCTATAGCTTAGCAGCTATCGACCTATCATACTAGTAAGGACAAGGTACCTTGGGATCATGCATCTAGGGTTTCATTCAACTCCTGAACGTAAATGCACAATCATCCATAGATAATTGAATAAGGAATTTGAAAACTGGGTTAGATGCACCGGAGCTTGCCTTCGTCAGCTAGGTTAGTTTGGGCACCCTCGGTGTCGAGTACTTCCACGTACTGCAGCGACGCTTCCGCTCCTCCTTCCTCGGTTTCCGGGACAAGGGAGTAATCTCCGTCCGGAAGATCTACACGGAATGCAATGCAAGTTGAGGTGATGTGATAGTTCGTTGTCTTATCCAACCCTGGGTTGGTCATATTCACCTTAACAAACATCTGTCTAATGTTTCTCTTTTAGGAAGGTTACTGTTGGGGGGATTCGGAATCAAGCCTTTCGTATACAAAAAATAAAAGAGTGTCTTTATCCGTCCAAACTTCTATGCGAAAGGTTCAACAGCGAAACCCCAGGAGCCATTGATTCCGTTTCCATCTTTCAAATTTTGCTTTTCGACCAGTACCCTTCGTCGCCAGCGGAGCTACCAAACGAGTTCAGTATAACCCAGGGTGTCAGGGTCTCGGTCAGGCTAAACGATTTCTTTTGCGACGAAACCTCAGGAGCGAATCTTATTCACCCAGGTAGTCTCGGCCTGGGATTCGCTCGGGGGGTTTCGTCGTTCCTAACACTTAACGAATTCAAGCTTGGGTGTGATTCTCTGTTTCAGGTGATGAAAAGTGCCAGGCGAAAGGGGGAATCTCCAAAGATCGAAGGTTTCCACCCCGACAGGCGCACGTGATAAGAGCTGGAAAGGCGCCGCGATTTGCGGCGTGACATCAGGAAGCGCCGGTTACGTGGAGACCTAATTGGAGATTACTCGAAGATAGCCTAGCACATTCTGTTTTGATTCGTTTTACACAAGGGTGTTCTTGGAATGTAAAAAGTCCGCCCACCTCCCTATAAAAGGAGACGGACCGGCACCTGTAAAGGGGATCGACTTTTGAGAAACCTACTGTTAAGAAAAGAGCCTTTGGATGTCATTTGTTATGCGTTTTGGTTTTAGTTCTTGAGCTTTTGTTTTCCCTTTATTGTTCGTGTGCGAAAGCTGCGGCTTTCCCCACAACAGTTACTGGTGTACATGGATTATCCTTTTATTGAACATTGAATAAAGGTTTTTATTTTACTTGTCATTTCATGTGAAAGCTTTAATTCCTTTCATCTTCACAAGCAAGGGTATCAATAATATTTTTATTTATGAATTACTTTCTGATTAGCAATGATATTTGATTATCTTTTAATTAAATTAGGAAATACTTTCAAAAAGGAAAAAGAATTAAATAAGGGCTTTTCTTTATTTAATTTCTCTTTATTATCAAAAGGGCTTTTTAAGCTCTTTATTAAGCAATTAAATTACCAAAAATTAAAGAAATGTTTCTTAATCACATTATCACCTATACTGGTCCATTGGACCCACATGTGATGCTTGGATCCTAGGAAATTAAAGATTATGGAAAATAACAAAGGCTAGCTAGTGATTCAATTTAATTGCATACAAAAATAAATGAGCATCAAAATGATCCCAACTTTCCCATGCATGCTCTCTGGTCCAAAACAAGCCTAAAGGTCCAGCACATCCACATGAAATCTCTACTGATCTTAGCTTATTAATTTACAAACTAAAACATGCATAAATTAAGAATAATTATTTCTGTTAATCCAAAAATCATGATTAATTCACAAGATGTGCACTTTGACATTACAAGACAGTGTGCACAAGTTGAGCTCAAGAACATAAATATATTTAGCAAGAAAAATCATCTAGGCAGTTTCTGCAAGAACGGAAAACAATTTATTTAACAAGATCTTCTGCATAACTTTGTGCAATTTTTGGCACAGAAACTGCTCATAACCTAACACACAACATATCCAAAATTGAGATGCAGAGGATTTATGGATTTCAAGTTATGCCAGATCTAGGTTTTTCTCATTTGTATTTTTCATGCTAAAACTATTTAGAATCCAGCCATGTGCAAATAACAAAAGTGGTGGGATTTCATTTCCTCAATCCTACAAAATTGGTTTGGGATTTTTTTTGATTTTTCTACGAATTTCTAGGGATTTTACAAGGCACTGGACTGAACTGCAAGAAAAACTAGATAGGGATCTTCACAAATAGGCCCTGCACTTTTACACGAAACACCCTAACAAGATTCGAAACAATGCAATTGGATCCCTGGCCGGGGAGGGGCGGCGCGGGTCCGGCCAATCCGGCGAGCCGGCGGCGATCCGGGGCGGGCAAGCGGCCGGGTTGGACCACAAGATCACCTAGGGGTGGCGAGGGGACGGAGGGGAGGCGGGGGAGGTGGCCGGCGGCGAGGTCCCGGCGGCGGCCGGCGGCGGCGGCCGCGGCGGCGGCCGCGGCGGCTCGGTGAACGGCGGCGAGGGGGTGAAAGTGGTGGCAACAAGCGAGTGCCGGAGCTTCACCGGGACCTAGGGAACCTGCTTGGAGCGGTGGGACGGCGGCGAGCGCAAGCGCGAGCTCCGGCACGGGCGGCGGCGGCAATGGCGGCGGCGGCTCGGGGCGGCGCGCGGGGAGGCGAGGGGCGCTTTTATATGCGGCCTGGCGCGTCCGCGGGTGACGAGGCGTGACGGCGGAGATGCCCCCGTACCACGGCGGATCGGGGGCTCGCGCGTACGACGGCGACACGGCCGACGGACCGGCGGTCGCGCGCGCGCGCGCGCGCGTACGACGGCGCGCCGACCTCGGGGCGCCTCGGGACGGGGGTGTGTTGGGGAGCGGGGTCTCGGGATGGTGCGTGCCTCGGGCGGTGTGGGCCTCGGGCGGCGCGGGCGTGGACGCGCCGGGGCACGGCCGGCGGCGAGCGGGTGCGCGACGTCGCGGCGCGCCGGCGCTCTGGGTTTGAGTGTTTTGCTGGAGCTGAGTTTGACTCGATTTTTTTCTGGATTTTTGTATAGAAGTCAACCAAGTGGTAAACACCAAAGTTGTAGATCTAGCTACCAGCAATCTTTTCTACAAAAGCCATATAGGGTTTTTCTGCCCAGATTGAAAGTTATTTGAATGCCAACTTTGAATGTCAGCAGGTTATTGCAAACAGTGAATTCTGGCTTGCAGTTGATTTTTCAAGTTTTTCCTCTCAAAATTGGAAATGCCAATCTACATGAAAGTTGTGTCCCTCATCAAGATCTACAACTTTCATAAAGGTAGAATTTTAAGTGTTTAGGGGAATTTTGGAGAACGCGGCAAAAGTTCCGGCAGACACTTGGGGACACTAGAGTGGCAACGGGGTTTGACCATCCTTTGACCATGGGTTGGCCCCACAAGTGTGTTTACTAGTCAATTAGGGTTACTAGGGGGTTAGAGAGTTTTTCGAGGTGAGGGCCCAGGTGGACCATGGTTTGACCAATGTTGACCCGTTGACCGGTGATTAAGGCTAATTAAAAACCTGGGGCGTCACAGCCTACCCCCCTTAAACGGAATCTCGTCCCGAGATTCGATTTGATAACGAAGAGATGGGGAGAAGGACTCACGGTTTCGAGATTGTAGGAAGCCCGGATACTTAGTATTAAGATAGTCCTCCGTCTCCCACGTTGCTTCTTCCTCCGTGTGATGGCTCCATTGGATCTTGTACATTCGCACGGTCTGCCTTTGAGTCTTTCGCTCTTTTTGGTCTAGTACTTTCAATGGGTGCTCGATGAGCAAGAAATCAGGCTCAATCCAAGCATTAGCTTCCGTGATGATTTCATTCTCCGGCACAGGCATTCCCTTCTTCAACTGAGTTACATGGAACACATTGTGAACTGCGGAAAACCGTTCTGGCAATTGGATACGGTAAGCCACGGGTCCACACACTTCTATAACTTCATATGGTCCAATGTAGCGCGGGGCTAACTTTCCCTTGACTCCGAACCTTTGCACACCCTTGGTGGGGGATACCTTCAAATATACATAATCTCCCACTTCAAAGTGTCGAGGTGCGGTTCCCTTGTCATGGTAACTCTTTTGCCTCATCTGTGCCATCTTCAAATTCTCTCTTATCACTTGTACCCTTTCTTCGGCCTCTTTAACTAATTCCGGTCCAAAGAGTGTTCTCTCTCCGGCCTCTAACCAATTCAGCGGAGTGCGGCATCTACGTCCGTATAGAGCATCAAACGGTGCCATTTTCAAACTGGCTTGATAGCTGTTATTGTAAGAGAACTCTGCCAAGGACAAACACTTGTCCCACTCTTGTCAAAGTGCAAGATGCTTGCTCTCAACATGTCCTCTAAAATCTGATTTATCCTCTCCGTCTGACCATCGGTCCGCGGGTGATGACCGGAACCGGCGGATCGATTTGGGTTCCCAAACACTCATGCAACTGTTCCCAAAAATTAGCTACAAGCGAGTCCCTCTATCAGAGATTATAGTCTTTGGGATTCTGTGCAGACGAACTATGTGATCTATGTACAACTCTGCATATTGTTGTACGGAGTAAGTGGTGTGCACGGCAATGAAGTGAGCGGTCTTGGTGAGTCTATCCACAATTACCCAAATAGAGTCTTTCTTTCTAGCTGTTAGGGGTAAACCCACAATGAAATCCATACTAATATCGTCCCACTTCCACATAGGTATTGACAGGGGTTGGAGTACACCTGCCGATTTCAAATGACTTGCTTTCATCCGGTGGCAAGTATCGCACTCGGCTACATACTTGGCTACATCCACCTTCATATTGGACCACCAAAAGTTCTGTTTCAGATCTTGGTACATCTTGGTACTACCGGGATGAATAGAGAATTTGGACCTGTGAGCTTCATCTAGAATGATTTTCTTAACTTCTGGGTCAATGGGGACCACTAGGCGTTTCCCAAACCAGACCACATCCTGGTGATCCTTTTGGAAACAAGTGTACTTGGTTTCTCCCTCTGCTAGTTTCTGTTTGATGGTTTGGATATCTGCATCATTGCGCTGGGCAGTGACAATTCGGTCATAAAGATCGGACTCTGCCATCAAGGCATAGAGAATTCCCGGCGGTACCACTTCTAAGTTGAGTCTTCTCATCTCTTCACACAATGGTTCACTGACTGGCTCCAACTCTAGATGGTTGCAATGGTCTTTGCGGCTAAGGGCATCCGCAACAACATTTGCTTTGCCGGAATGATAGTGCACTTCTAGATCATAATCCTTAATCAACTCAAGCCATCTTCGCTGTCTCATGTTCAATTCAGATTGGGTGAAGATGTATTTGAGGCTCTTGTGATTGGTGAAGATATTGCAACGATTACCCATTAGATAATGTCTCCATATCTTGAGGGCATGAACAACAGCAGCTAACTCAAGATCATGGGTAGGATAATTAAGCTCATGGGGTCGAAGTGCCCGTGAAGCATAGGCAATGACTCGGCCCTCTTGCATAAGGACACAGCCGAGACCCGTGCCTGATGCGTCACAGAAGACTTCAAACGGTTTGGAATTATCGGGTTGAACTAGCACTGGGGCTGAAGTTAGATGTTGCCTGAGGGTGTGGAAAGCTTTCTCACATGCTTCGCTCCACACGAATTTCACTCCTTTCTTGAGTAACTTGGTCATGGGTTTTGCGATTCTGGAAAAGTCAGGAATGAATCGACGGTAGTATCCCGCCAATCCTAGGAAACTGCGGATTTGATGCATGGACTTGGGTGGTTTCCAATCCATCACCTCTTGAACTTTGCTAGGATCTACGGAGATACCATCGTGGGAAATGGTGTGCCCTAAGAATTTCACACTCTTCAACCAGAATTCGCATTTGGAGAACTTAGCATAAAACTTATGATCTCGCAAACGCTGAAGGACAACTCGGAGATGTTTGGCGTGATCTTTCTCGCTCTTAGAATATATGAGAATATCATCGATAAAGACCATGACAAATTTATCGAGCTCTATCATGAACACAGAGTTCATGAGGTACATGAAGTAGGCGGGGGCATTAGTGAGTCTGAAAGACATTACCAAGAACTCATAAAGACCATAACGAGTGGAAAAGGCGGTTTTAGGAATATCGCAAGGTCGAATCTTGATTTGGTGGTAGCCAGAACGAAGGTCGATCTTAGAGAAGACTTTGGCACCAGCCAATTGATAAAAAAGAACGTCGATTCGGGGAAGCGGGTATTTGTTTTTGATGGTGACTGCATTGAGTAGTCGATAATCTACGCACATTCTCAAGCTACCATCTTTCTTTTTGACAAAGAGAGCAGGGAAACCCCAAGGAGAAGAGCTCGGGCGAATATAACCCTTATCTAACAATTCCTGGAGTTGGGTTTTTAGCTCGGCTAACTCTTTGGGTGGCATGCGATAAGGTCTTTTGGAAATGGGTGCGGTACCGGGCTGGAGTTCGATCACAAACTCGACATCTCTGTCTGGTGGCATACCAGGCAACTCATCAGGAAAGACATCCGGGTACTCGCATACTACTGGGATTCCATCAAGAGGGGAGATAATGGTCACATAGGCACAAGAATCGGTACCGTCCCGGAAAGGTAGGTACAAGGTAGTGTGCCCGACCGTAGGAGAATTGATCTGTATGACCCTATCTGATATGTCTAGAATCACCTTATGTTGATTCATCCATTCCATACCCAAGATAACATCCATGCTTCCCAATTTGATGGTTATAAGGTTAGATCGAATAACCTTACTTCCTAGTCTTAGAGGAACTTCAAAAGTCACTAATTGAGACGTGATGTTTCCACCCGGTGTGGTAATTTTATAAGCAGATTGGGTTTGTACTCCTCTCAGGCCTAACTTGTCTAGTAGGCTCTCATTTATGAAACTATGAGTGGCTCCCGAATCAAATAAAACCTTAACAGGAGTGTCATTGATAGAGAATGTACCCGTGAGTACTGAAGCTCCTTCTGGAATGTCACTCATTGCAGTGAAGTTCAACTTGCCCTGGTGCACTTGCACCATAGGCTTCTTAGCCGGAATGGTAGGCTTGCTTCCTGCACCCTGATTCTGCGGGTTGGGCTTGATCTGCCTGGGCTTTGGGCACTCGTTGATGAAATGCCCGGGCTGGCCACAATTGTAGCATCGACGATCACCAATGTTGCGAGGAGGTGCATTAGGCTTTGGAGCCTGCCGCTGGGCACTGTGGAACTGGAAATTCCCTGTGGGTTTGCTCTTCGGTGGCCTCATCGTCCAGCGTCCAGTTGAAGATTGCTGGGACGGGCCTGGAGCTTCCTTCTTCACAAAGCGAAACTTTTTGCTCGTTCCGCTGCCAGGGGTGAAACCAGACATCCTCTTGTTGTCCCCGTGGGCTTTCTTCGTATCATCTTCCTGCGAGATAGCCTTGTTCACTAGCTCATGGAAGTTTGCGGGCTCGAGCAGGTTTAGACGCTCATACAGCTTGCCATCAAGCCTGTCACGGAACCTTTCCATCTTCTTTGCATCAGTATCAACGTGATGCCCACCATATTAGCACAAGCTATTGAACTTCTGAGCATAGCGATACACTGTGTCAGATCCCTGTCGTAGGGCCAACAACTCCCTCATCTTCCTATCCATAAGTCCCTTGGGAATGTGGTGGCTCTTGAAAGCCTGCTTGAACTCATCCCAAGTCACAGCGTGCCCTCGCTGCATTGACTTGAAGTGGTCCCACCACATCAAAGCTTCCCCTCGCAGTTGCAGTGCTGCGAAGTTGGCTTTGTTCTCCTCGGAGAAAGGCAACACAAAGGCAGAGAATTTTGCCTCTATGGCCTTGACCCAAGCCTCAGCTTCTAGGGGGTCTTCTGCTTTAGCGAAGGTCGGCGGCTTCATAGCGATGAACTGGGCATACGTGGTAACCTGGTTAGGCCCCTCGTGGTTTGCCCCATGTGGCGGCCCTCGGTTCATCTGCTGGGCGATCTGCTGCTGTGTCTGCAAGATCTGGCGCAACACTTCAGTTTGGGTGGCCATGAAGGCCTCTGACGGCGTCATGGGCGGGGGTGGCGGCAAGTCACCGCTACCACTTGCTCCAAAACCGTTGGGAGAGCTGCGCGTGGTTCCCACCATCTGAAAAGTGAGCTTTATTAGTGAGGTAACCAAAAGCTTACTCCAAATGATGACAAGCATGATCATGCACAATCTCATCTCATTAGCACTTAAATGATGAGGACAGCAACAAGCAACAATATTCCATAGCCATCAAGATGCATAGAATTGCTTTCTTAACATGGTTAGGAATGCGATCACTCGAGTGCACGGGCCACATTTACCCTCGGACAATTTCCTGTCATTTCGGGTTCCAACGAAGGTGGTATACGAGTGAGCGCTTAGTCGCTGGCAACGAGTGATGCCCCTAGCAATGCTTTGGTTTACTATGTTTTTAGGTGAAAATGCAAAATTGACAACATGGTCATTTGCAACGGTTTTTTCCAAGAGTCTGGTAATCACACGCAGAAGGTTTCAAATTTGAACGGCAAAGGAATTTCCACTTAAAGCACACATGCTTAAGCATTCTTTATTACAATATGATAGAACAAGGTTCACAGACATTACAACTCGAATTCGAACAACATGACATGACATGATACAAGCAGTTACTTGGCACGAAGACGTGTCGTCAAGCCAACTACTCTAAACATCTCAAAGACAACTCGATCGGATCGACATCCTTCTTATTTCTGATGTCGTCAACCTAGTTGCCCACTAAAGCACCACTGTACGTAGGCGAAGCTGGGGGAGTCGGTAGCGGTGGTCCTGCCTGGCTCGTCTGATCCAAACCGGACAAGGCCTGCTGCTCCTCCGGGTGTGCCTGTACTGGGGGCAGTGGCTGTAAGGCCACTATGGCCTGCAGGGCTGCCACCTGTACCTCGACCTCCTGCACGTGCTCCTGCATCTCAGCAATGTTCTGCAGTAATGTCAGCCTCTCAATCTCGTGCGCATCGGCATCCTCCTCTAGGGCATGGTTCTCCTCCTCCAGATCTACAATCCTCTGTAGGCGATCGCCTCTCTCAAGCTCTTACTGAAATCTCCTAGCGTGCAGCCTGTCATTCTCTTGCTGCACCTGAGTCATAGTAAATTTCAGCTGCTGGTGTGCTGCTGAAAGCTGCTCCCAATCATGCCTAGATGCCTCCAATCGCTGCCCAATAATCATTGCGGTATTGTAGCGCAGCCCCTGAAGTGTGAAAACCACATTCAGACAACGAGCTAGCGTCTGAGTAACATCCAACGGCTCTGCTAGTGTCAGTAGCTCCCGTAGGTGGTCCATACGGTCAAACCATGCTGGGTCGTGAGGACTCACAGCAGGAAACAGTCCAAACGGAGAGAGAGCTACCACGGTGGGGTTGTGGTCACAGAAATCTGTCAACACTCTGAGGGCGGCTGACTCAACGGACTCGTGAGTGATAAATCCCCAGTAGATAAAACTCAAGTCAAACCAGTCGGCGTGATCCGGGTGTGGCAGAACAGTAACGATGACTCTGCAGCGGGGAACGCCATAACGCTCAAACTCCTTCACCTCGTAAGTCGGTGGGGTGAGGTAGCCTGCGGCACTGAGCGCTTCCCACGCAAGGCGCGGAAAACCCTCCGAGTGCAACCCGTTGGTACGGATCGTACCGTCAGCGTCGAACTGGTGGAACACGGGGAAATCCATCTGTACACAAATGTAACTCATGTCAGATCTCAAAGAGAACTGCATGTCAAATGATGAAGTTCTGGCAGCTGTGAATAAAAATTCATAACCAAAAATCCAGAAACCTCAAAACTTTCCTAAGTTTTCCCGGTTCAAAAATAAATCCCTTAAAATTAACTAAATTTTAGGGTGGAGCATCGAACAAGGAACAAGGTGGATTGTCCTGAACCTGGATGTGCCTAGGAAAGTGTGAACCAACCCAACGAAACTAGGATTGAGACTTCCTATTACAAGATAACTAGTTAGGGAGCAATTGGTTTTAATAATTTGGTTTAATTAACCTGGCACGTGGTAAACAACTTTTTCAAAATTTCGGCAGCATGACGGCTAGGTATGAGAGGTACTTCTAATTTATAAAAAGCACATACTAGCATAATCCTCCTTAGAGAACATATGGAATTTCGATTTTTGGGTCCATTTTAGTTGTTTCGATTTTTAACATGCATGCAAGACGTCCTATTCGACCTCACATGGCAATCAAGCCAAAAATCGAAGTTAGTGCTGGTGGCAAGGCTTTTATTCGTCTCTCCCTATAATATCTAGTCGAGAGCTATACGGTACTCGCTTAACAACTAACGAAGCGCTGTTATGTACCTGCAGAAAACGAACCTTTCGTGCCAGCACGTCACGAAAGCGTCCACATACATTACCATTCACTATAGAAACGGTATCCATGCGTTAAGCCGCTGCATGGACAGCATCCAACCTCGGACACCCTCCTTTTGAATGGAGTGTATCCTTGCCTCGCATGAGCGACATGCGGAATGCACACGTATGAAACACGTGGCGACACACAACTCATAAACAGACGCGAAGATGGGATCCGTGGAATGGATCACTCCATCAACCCTCGCAATTCCCGTGATGCAAAACAGCACACGTATAAAACACATGGCTCCTAGTTTGGTTGTGCAAGAAAGTAAGTCTGACATAAAGTAATGTGCTGGAAGTTAGCAAAATAGACCATAAGTTAATTAAGCCACCTGAAAGAACCCAAAATTCCCTCTAGGGCCTCTCGCTCTAGTTTATCCTTAGCGGACCGACGTATTTTGGAAAATCAGACAATCTTGGCATATTTTATTCAAAACTAGTGATTAAGGTTTATTAATTAATCTCTGGTGCATATAAGCTCTGATGCCAACTGTGACAACCCGCCCAGGAAAATACCGTACTATTGCCTAAGACCGATCCACTTTGGTCATTAAGCAATAATAAAGTATCATCCTGTCGTTAGTTGCCGGGTTAACGCCCGGTAAATCACTTGAAAAGCAACAAGGATCGAATATATGCATTAAAACTCACTCGAAGGCGAGTCCAGAGATACAACAACATTAATATCCATATTCGTACCCCGAAGGGTTTATTTATTACAAACCATAGTTTTTGCCATGACGAAATAGTTCAGAGTTTTCGAAAGCAGCGGAAATGAACTAATGGAAGCGAAGACACCACGGGAGGCCATCCATGATGCTTTCAGTAGTCGTCCTCCACCCACTCCAGCTCCCAGCCGGGCGGGATCTCTCCGGGCCACACATCACTGAAGGCATTACCTGGATCAACACATTAGCAAGGCTGAGTATACTAATACTCAGCAAGACTTACCCATCGGTGATAACTACTTCACCAAATCTAGACCATCAAAGGCTTTTTGGCTACTGGGTTGCTTTTGCTAAAAAGTAACAAAGAGTAGGTCCTTACTTTCAAGATTTTAGCACAAGTTCTAGTAGGTTTAATCTTTACTACATTAGCCAACTAGTACAAACAAAGTTGTACAACCAATTAATCAAACATAGAGTTCATCAACTTCCATCATTAGGGATCTCATGACTAGTGGAGTAAGTAGTCTCAGATAACGGTGAGAGGCCGACAATCGATTGATTTAAACCTTGCAAGGTGAACCCAAACACACGGTAGGTTGCCCACAAAGGTACAACTTTCCCAGGCCGTCCCCAAAAATCCTCGGGTTGGGATCGAATCTTACAGTCCTAGGTACAAGGCTACCTGGAGTGTCCCACCCAGTGCACCCAGCCTCACACATGTACCCACCTTCCCGGTAGCTAGCCGGTAAGGCGATTTCTCAAGAGTAGTAACGGTAGGATCCCTCGCCGCCTCATTAAGGTACTAGGCTTACCGGTCCCATACCCGACATGTGCTTAGTACGTTAAAAAACTTAACCCACATAACCACTGGACCGGAGCCCAGATCCCATGCTCTTACCACGTGAGCAATCCATTTAGGATATACCATGATTCCTATCTAGGAACCTATTCTCGCGAGTAAGGTCATCACTCGACTTGTAACGGTCCTATAGCTTAGCAGCTATCGACCTATCATACTAGTAAGGACAAGGTACCTAGGGATCATGCATCTAGGGTTTCATTAAAATCCTGAACGTAAATGCACAATCATCCATAGATAATTGAATAAGGAATTTGAAAACTGGGTTAGATGCACCGGAGCTTGCCTTCGTCAGCTAGGTTAGCTTGGACACCCTCGGTGTCGAGTACTTCCACGTACTGCAGCGACGCTTCCGCTCCTCCTTCCTCGGTTTCCGGGACAAGGGAGTAATCTCCGTCCGGAAGATCTACACGGAATGCAATGCAAGTTGAGGTGATGTGATAGTTTGTTGTCTTATCCAACCCTGGGTTGGTCATATTCACCTTAACAAACATCTGTCTAATGTTTCTCTTTTAGCAAGGTTACTGGTGTACATGGGTTATCCTTTTATTGAACATTGAATAAAGGTTTTTATTTTACTTGTCATTTCATGTGAAAGTTTTAATTCCTTTCATCTTCACAAGCAAGGGTATCAATAATATTTTTATTTATGAATTACTTTCTGATCAGCAATGATATTTAATTATCTTTTAATTAAATTAGGAAATACTTTCAAAAAGTAAAAAAATTAAATAAGGGCTTTTCTTTATTTAATTTCTCTTTATCATCAAAAGGGCATTTTAAGCTCTTTATTAAGCAATTAAATTACCGAAAATTAAAGAAATGTTTCTTAATCACATTATCACCTATACTGGTCTGTTGGACCCACATGTGATGCTGGATGCTAGGAAATTAAAGATTATGGAAAATAACAAAGGCTAGCTAATGATTCAATTTAATTGCATACAAAAATAAATGAGCATCAAAATGATCCCAACTTTTTCATGCATGCTCTCTGGTCCTAAACAAGCCTAAAGGTCTAGCATATCCACATGAAATCTCTACTGATCTTAGCTTATTAATTTACAAAGTAAAACAAGCATAAATCAAGAATAATTATTTCTGTTAATCAAAAAATCATTATTAATTCACAAGATGTATATTTTGACATTACAAGACAGTGTGCACAAGTTGAGCTCAAGAACATAAATATATTTAGCAAGAAAAATCATCTAGGCAGTTTCTACAAGAATGGAAAACAATTTATTTAGCCACATCTACTGCATAACTTTGAGGAATTTTTGGCACAGCAACTGGCCATAACCTAACACACAACATATCCAAAATTGAGATACAGAGGATTTATGGATTTCAAGTTATGCCAGATCTAGGTTTTCTCATTTGTATTTTTCATGCTAAAACTATTTAGAGTCCAGCCATGTGCAAATAACAAAAGTGGTGGGATTTCATTTTCTGAACCCTACAAAATTGGTTTGGGATTTTTCTATTTTTTCTACGAATTTCTAGGGATTTTACAAGGCACTGGACTGAACTGCAAGAAAAACTAGATAGGGATCTTCACAAACAGGCCCTGCACTTTTACACGAAACACCCTAATAAGATTTGAATCAATGCAATTGGATCCCTGGCCGGGGAGGGGCGGCGCGGGTCCGGCCAATCCGGCGAGCCGGCGGCGATCTCGGCCGGGCAAGCGGCCGGGTTGGACCACAAGCTCACCTAGGGGTGGCGGGGGACCGGAGGGGGAGGCGGAGGAGGTGACCGGCGGCGAGGTCCGGCGGCGGCCGGCGGCGGCGGCGGCGCGGCGGCTCGGTGAACGACGACGAGGGGGTGAAATTGGTGGCAACAAGCAAGCACTGGAGCTTCACCAGGACCTAGGGAACCTACTGGAGTAGTGGGACGGCGGCGAGCGCAAGCGCAGAGCTCCAGCACCGGGCAGTGGCGGCAATGGCGGCAACGGCTCGGGGGCGCGGCGCGCGGGGAGGCGAGGGGCGCTTTTATATGCTTGCCGGCGCGTCCGCGGGTGACGAGGCGTGACGGCGGAGATGCCCCCCGTACCACGGCGGCTCGGGGGGCTCGCGCGTACGGCGGCGACACGGCCGATGGACCGGCGGTCCGCGGCGTGCGCTCGCGTACGGCGGCGCCGACCCTCGGGCGCCTCGGGACGGGGCGTGTTGGGGCGCGGGGTCTCGGGACGGCGCGTGCCTCGGGCGGTGTGGGCCTCGGGCGGCGCGGGCGTGGGACGCGGGGCACGGCCGCCGGCGAGTGGCGACGGCGGCGCGCGGGTGCGCGACGTCGCGCGCGCGCGGCGCTCCGGGTTTGAGTGTTTTTCTTTGGAGCCGAGTTTGACTCGATTTTTCTCTCGGATTTTTGTATAGAAGTCGACCAAGTGGTAAACACCAAAGTTGTAGATCTAGCTACCAGCAATCTTTTCTACAAAAGCCATATAGGGTTTTTTACGGCATTGAAAGTTATTTGAATGCCAACTTTGAATGTCAGCAAGTTATTGCAAACAGTGAATTCTGGCTTGCAGTTGATTTTTCAAGTTTTTCCTCTCAAAATTGGAAATGCTAATCTACATGAAAGTTGTGTCCCTCATCAAGATCTACAACTTTCATAAAGGTAGAATTTTAAGTGTTTAGGGGAATTTTGGAGAACGCGGCAAAAGTTCCGGCAGACACTTGGGGACACTAGAGTGGCAACGGGGTTTGACCTTCCTTTGACCATGGGTTGGCCCCACAAGTGTGTTTACTAGTCAATTAGGGTTACTAGGGGGTTAGAGAGTTTTTCGAGGTGAGGGCCCAGGTGGACCATGGTTTGACCACTGTTGACCCGTTGACCGGTGATTAAGGCTAATTAACAACCTAGGGCGTCACAGCCTACCCCCCTTAAACGGAATCTCGTCCCGAGATTCGATTTGATAACGAAGAGATGGGGAGAAGGACTCACAGTTTCGAGATTGTAGGAAGCCCGGATACTTAGTATTAAGATAGTCCTCCGTCTCCCACGTTGCTTCTTCCTCCGTGTGATGGCTCCATTGGATCTTGTACATTCGCACGGTCTGCCTTCGAGTCTTTCGCTCTTTTTGGTCTAGTACTTTCAATGGGTGCTCGATGAGCAAGAAATCAGGCTCAATCCAAGCATTAGCTTCCGTGATGATTTCATTCTCAAGGCACGGAGCATTCCCTTCTTCAACTCGGTTACATGGAACACATTGTGAATTGCGGAAAACCGTTCTGGCAATTGGATACGGTAAGCCACGGGTCCACACACTTCTATAACTTCATATGGTCCAATGTAGCGCGGGGCTAACTTTCCCTTGACTCCGAACCTTTGCACACCCTTGGTGGGGGATACCTTCAAATATACATAATCTCCCACTTCAAAGTGTCGAGGTGCGGTTCCCTTGTCATGGTAACTCTTTTGCCTCATCTGTGCCATCTTCAAATTCTCTCTTATCACTTGTACCCTTTCTTCGGCCTCTTTAACTAATTCCGGTCCAAAGAGTGTTCTCTCTCCGACCTCGACCAATTCGGCGAGTGGCGGCATCTACGTCCGTATAGAGCATCAAACGGTGCCATTTTCAAACTGGCTTGATAGCTGTTATTGTAAGAGAACTCTGCCAAGGACAAACACTTGTCCCACTCTTGTCAAAGTGCAAGATGCTTGCTCTCAACATGTCCTCTAAAATCTGATTTATCCTCTCCGTCTGACCATCGGTCTGCGGGTGATAACTGGAATTGCGGATCAGCTGGGTTCCCAAACACTCATGCAATTGTTCCCAAAAACGAGCTGCAAACTGAGTCCCTCTATCAGAGATTATAGTCTTTGGGATTCTGTGCAGACGAACTATGTGATCTATGTACAACTCTGCATATTGTTGTACGGAGTAAGTGGTGTGCACGGCAATGAAGTGAGCGGTCTTGGTGAGTCTATCCACAATTACCCAAATAGAGTCTTTCTTTCTAGCTGTTAGGGGTAAACCCATAATGAAATTCATACTAATATCGTCCCACTTCCACATAGGTATTGACAGGGGTTGGAGTACACCTGCCGATTTCAAATGACTTGCTTTCATCCGGTGGCAAGTATCGCACTCGGCTACATACTTGGCTACATCCACCTTCATATTGGACCACCAAAAGTTCTGTTTCAGATCTTGGTACATCTTGGTACTACCGGGATGAATAGAGAATTTGGACCTGTGAGCTTCATCTAGAATGATTTTCTTAACTTCTGGGTCAATGGGGACCACTAGGCGTTTCCCAAACCAGACCACATCCTGGTGATCCTTCTGGAAACAAGTGTACTTGGTGTCTCCCTCTGCTAGTTTCTGTTTGATGGTTTGGATATCTGCATCATTGCGCTGGGCAGTGACAATTCTGTCATAAAGATCGGACTCTGCCGTCAAGGCATAAAGAATTCCCTGCGGTACCACTTCTAAGTTGAGTCTTCTCATCTCTTCACACAATGGTTCACTGACTGGCTCCAACTCTAGATGGTTGCAATGGTCTTTGCGGCTAAGGGCATCCGCAACAACATTTGCTTTGCCGGGATGATAGTGCACTTCTAGATCATAATCCTTAATCAACTCAAGCCATCTTCGCTGTCTCATGTTCAATTCAGATTGGGTGAAGATGTACAGGAGGAGAGTCTCATTTCATCAAAACTTAATTCCAAAACTCTCCTAAATTGATTGAAAGTCTTACAACAACACTAATTATATAAAGTCGTACAAGTGATACATCAAGCCCGACTAATACGGTCAAATTTATCCTTTAACAATTCTCCCATCACGGTACGTACGTAACCATGGCTTCTCCGATTTAGGAATGCGGCTTCAATTTTTTTTATTCTCTTCTCATGATCTCGTGAACAAGACTAGTTCCTCGAACGCGATTGTAATCCTCAACATCAATTACACCTTCTACTCCTAGAATTCTTTGTTTTCCGGAGACGACAATGTGCTTCTTCACATTCATAGGATCAGCTATGTAGAAAACTTGTGCAACACGCTCGACGAGTACCCATGGATCATCTTTGTAACCTACATTGGCAAGGTCTACAAGTGTCAATCCATAATTGTCATCTGTGACGCCATTCGGGTGTTTGACCCATTGGCACCGAAACACGGGGAACCTGATATTCTCTCCATAGTCAAGTTCCCATATTTCCTCTATGAACCCGTAGTAAGTGATATTTTTTCCGGATTTATCAATCGCATCTATGCGAATACTACTATTTTGATACGCAACACTCTTGTTGTCTTTCGCCTTCGTATAGTAGGTGTACCCATTAATTTCGTATGCTTGCCATGAGGTAACATTGCTTGATGGACCAGCCGCCAACCTAGTCAACGTTGTGTCATCTATGGAATTTCCTTGAAATAGATGCTCATGTTCCTTTAACCATGATGGGAAACGACGCTTTTGCTCTTTGATGACCCAATCCTCGGTCCGACTATCATTTTCCTCACGAATCTCATTTTCGTGTTGCACGATAAATGGCCCCACTATTGCAAGTTGTTGCAGAACACTAGCATGTGCTTTCTCCAGTTGTTGGTTGTCCTCGTCAATGAATATTTTCCTTCCAACGGTCCCTTTCCCTGACAATCTGCCTTCGTGTCGAGATTCCGGTAAACCGATCGCTCTCTTATCTTTTATGTAGTCTATGCAACAATCAACACTCTCTTCTGTATGGTAGCTCTCGATCATACTTCCCTCTGGAAATGCCTTGTTTCTCATGTATCCATTGAGAATCGACATGAACCGTTCGTACGTCCACATCTGATGAAAGTACATAGGTCCTAGGTCAGTAATTTGCTCGACCATGTGGATCATTAGATGTTCCATGATATCAAAAAATGACGGAGGGAAGCACATCTCGAGCTGGGCTCACTAGTAGAAATATGAGCATTTGTGACCTTTTGCTAGTGACGCTGGTTACTTTGGTCATGGAATAATATCATTCTATGACCAAATTTTATTTTTCGTCATAAGTTGCAAGTGACCAAAATGTGGCTTAGATTTTTGTGACGAAAATGAAAGGAACGACACAGAACATCAGAAGATCATCGTCATAGATGGTGATTCCCATTTGCTGTATCATTTGGAGCTTTTTTTTAGGGGTGTGTGGTTTGGGACACCTTTTTTAATTTTAGGCGAGTTTGGCCCACCGAAGAAGGTCTCCAGTTTTGTGGCCCAAACTGCAGGCTTAAATTTTGTCAAAGTGGGCACCGCCAACATGCCACCGCATAGCTTATTATTTGAGGCAAAAAATATGCGGCCGCAAGGCTTCGATCCTGCGACCTAATAGATCACATAAACCTGGGTTACCACTAGAGTAGCCCTCCGTTTGTGAAAGAACAGTTCACTTTAACATATATACACGTATTCAAATTGATAATTGAAAAGGTTGGACCCTAAATTTAATGGATCAGAGATCGTTGCCGCTCGCTCGCGCAAAAGTCTGGGACTCAGAGGGGCGGCGCAATAATTTTTTTGGGGGCCTCCATCGTGTTCTCGGCATCGTACAGGATCGGCGTCGATGTGCGTGGACGTGATCGAGGGGGTGGAATTGGTTGAGGGCGTGGACGTGCACGTCCACCTGATCGAGGTCGTTCACGGCGTGAGCATTGCGACCTGATCAATGGTGGCCACGTGATCGAGAGGAAGAGGACGTGTGTGCACCTGATCAAGGGCGTGCAGGAGATTGAGGGTGTGGACGAGCGCGTCCAGCTGATCGAGGGCGTGGACGACGTGTGCGTCGTGGCCTGATCCTTGATTGGAGCAGGTTCGCCGGGGATCGTCGCATAGGCAGAAAAGGTTTGAAATTTGGTTATTATATGCATTAGTAATTTGTTTAGTTTAATCACAGTTAGTTAGTTCATATTTGTTTTGTCAAAACAGATGGATAGAAGTTGGGTTTTTAGGAAACAATTCACAACTGTTTATGTCAAGGGAGTTGAAGATTTTATGAGATTTGTTAGTGAAAGGTACCCTGAAGATGAACACATTCGCTTTCCGTGCGTTAATTGTCATAATCGAAGGTTGATGCATCAGAATCAAGTAGAAACTCATCTGCACATTTATGGAATTTCACCTACATATACCAGGTGGACTCATCATGGGGAGGCTGCAGATGTTGAAATTGATGAGGGTATAGATCAGGAGGTAGAAGGGCATGATAATGACTTTGGGATACATGTGGATGAGAATGAAGATGGTTACGATGAGGATCATGGAGTACCGAGAGATGATAGGAGATCTGTTTGCAACGGCAGAGGATGATGGAGAAATACCAACATTTGCAATGGTTCCGAAAGATGCGAAGAAGAAGCTCAGCCCGGGTTCTAAACATTCAAAATTTTCTTTTATGGTGAGGATGTTGTATATGAAGTCCCGTTATCGAATCTCCAATAAAGGGTTCACCGCAATGATGAAGGCGATATCGGATGGACACCGGAGAGTGAGTTGCCAAGATCATATGACGAGGCCAAGAATTATCTTAAAGAATTGGGGCTTGCATTTGAGAACATCCATGTGTGCAAGAACAATTGTGTGTTGTTTCGGGATTCGAAAACAACCAAGTATGCAAAGTTGAATGCGTGCCCAGTCTGCAAGGAGTCACGATGGAAAGACGAAAGCGGGACAAAGCGAGATTCCACACAAGGTATTGAGGCATTTTCCACTCTTGCCAAGGTTGAAGAGAATTTATGCATCAAAGCGAACTTCTGAGGAAACTCAATGGCACAAGAAAGTGAGGAAGCCAGTCGAGGGTGTAATGAGCCATCCAGCTGATGGGGAAGCATGGAAGGACTTTGATAGGAGGGAACCATCTTTTGCAGGTGATCCGAGGAACCTGAGGCTTGCCTTAGCTACCGACAGATTCAATCCTTTTGGCAACATGAGTTCACAGTACAGTATGTGGCCATTGCTTCTGACACCGCTGAATCTCCCACCATGGGAATGTGTGAATCCAGAAAACTGCTTTATGTCTTTACTCATCCCAGGTCCAAATGCTCCGGAAAGGATTTTGATGTGTTCCTTGAACCCCTAATCGAAGAAGCTTGCTCGATCTTTGGCGGGGTGTATGGACGTTAGACGCATGTACCGGTACGAAGTTCAAGCTTTTGTCTTCTCGTGCTTTGGTGTATACATGATTATCCAAAGACTTAGCACGTTATGCGGGCGAACAACAAAAGGGTATTATGCATGTATTCATTGCGACAAGGATCCATTGTCTCGGCGTATAAGGGGCAAGTTATGCTACATTGGACATCGTCGTTACCTTCCTTTGTCACATAAATGGCGGAATTGCTTGGCTTTTGATGGTCAGCGTGAAAGAAACGTTCAGCCTGGCAAGTTTCTCGTGGAGGAGGTCGAACGGGAGCTAGACAAGGTGAAAGATGTGAGGCCGGGTAAGCGACACGACATGACCGGAAATAAAAGGAAGCGGAGTGACGGTCCAAAGATTTATACTCGCAAAAGTGTGTTGTGGAGGTTGCCATATTGGAAAAATTTGAAGCTTCCACATAATCTAGATGTCATGCACATAGAGAAGAATGTTTGTGAAAATATTCTTGGCACTTTACTCAATATACAAGGCAAGTCAAAGGACACATTAAAAGCTAGGTTGGATTTGTATGATATGGGCATTAGACAAGAACTGCACTTGTAGGAGGATGGTAACTCAGTCTGCAGGGCACCAGCAGCTCCATACGTGTTGGGAAAGGATCAGAAAATCGAGTTCTGCAAGTTTCTCAAAGGTATCAAGTTTCCTGATGGATATGCGGCTAATCTAGGAAGATACATAAGTAATGATGGTTCAAGGATCGTTGGAAAGCTGAAGACACAATCTTGCCACATACTCCTGCAAAGAAATCATACCTGCTGTCCTTAGAGGACTAGTGAGGAAGGATGTATATGAGGCAATTGCAGAGTTGGGGACCTTCTTCAGGGAATTATGCAGTAGAAATATAAGGACTGATGTTGTGAAACGGCTGAAAGACGAAATTCCATTGATACTATGTAAGCTTGAGAAAATATTTCCTCCTGCCTTCTTTGATGTCATGGTGCACTTGTGTGTCCACCTTCCTGATGGGGCACTGCTTAGAGGACCTGTTCAGTATGGATGGATGTACCCAATAGAAAGGCGGCTAGGCACTTTGAAGAATTTTGTGAGGAACAGGGCTAGGCCTGAAGGATGAATTGCTGAGGCATATATGGCAAGTGACACCTTAACCTTTTGTTCTAGGTACATGGAGGATGTGGACACTAAATTTAACCAGGACGACGATAGTGGTACGAGCCGCCAATTGCTCGATGACATATCCGTTTTTAAGCATAGTGGTACTCTTGTTGGAGCGAATAGGACCGAGTACATTGAAGATGTTGTCATGAATAAGTTAATTTGGTATGTGCTACACAATGCTGAAGAAGCAGATGAATATAGGAAGTAAGTATTTTTGTGTTTTAATTTCTGTTGTTTTTTGAAAAATCGGAATTTATTCTAACGATTTCATTTTTTACTATAGGCTGTACGAGGATGGGCTACTGCAGCAAGGTGCACGTCTAAATGAAGTAAATGCAATGGTTGAAAAGGGATTTGCAAAATGGTTTAAGTCAAATGTAAGTCACTTAGCATTTTGGCCGTAGGAATAGTAATTGCATTATTATCCATATGTAAATGGTGACGTGAGTAATTTTGTTGCTACAGATTGAGAAGAAGCGCAGCGAGAATCCAGGATCGGTTAGTGAAGGACTGTGGGCACTCTCCTGTGGTCCAGTTCGGCGAGTTAAGATTGGTGCAGGTTGCAAGATTAATGGAGTGCGGTATAGCACAGTCGATCGTGAAAAGTTCATGCAGACACAAAAGTTCATGCGGCAACTCCGGCGTCTTTGGCGGGGGGAGTGGTGGCGTCCGAAGGGGATGCGGCGTCGCCGGCGGCGGATGTGGTGGCGGCGGAAAGTGGGGGGCGAGGTCAACCTTGAGAGGATGCGGCGGAATGAGATGGGGAAAAGAGGATGCGTCTGACTGCGGCGTGTCATTTTGTATTCACAAGATGGAGTTCAAGATGATAAGTAGTAATAAGATGGACTACCGTCAACTATCCTCCTATAGCGCAATGGTAGTACCCACAGGTTGTGATACCTGCAGCCTGGGTTCGAACCCGGCTGCCGGTACCTTTTTTCCTGGGTTGTTTAGTTTTTTCCCTTATTTTTAATGTATTCACAAATACATGTATACATGTATGTCTCCTCGGTTATTTGAAACTTCTTTTAGCTTCTTCATGTTGTAGAAAATATGTGAAGTGATTACAAAAAAGTTTGTTATGCATATGCTCAACAGACATTGCTCTCTTTGACTTGTCCATAACACTTCGTGAGAGAAACTGATTCGTCTAGTACACGTGCAGTACAACCATCTCCAAATCGTGTGAAACTTTTTTGGTGTGGTCGTTGAAGTGTGCAAAAATGTCGTGTGCATCCGCGTAATTTTTGGACCAAGTTTTTCATTTATTGTGATTATTTCTTGATTAACTCACGAAAAAATGGAAAAATTCCCTAAGGTGCCTAGAAAAATCTGAAAACTGGCAACAACACTTCTTTTAGCTTCTTCATGTTGTAGAAAATATGTGAAGTGATTCCAAAAAAATTTGTCATGCATATGCTCAACAGACATTGCTCTCTTTGACTTGTCCATAACACTTCGTGAGAGAAACTGATTCGTCTAGTACACGTGCAGTACGACCATCTCCAAATCGTGTGAAACTTTTTTGGTGTGGTCGTTGAAGTGTGCAAAAATGCCGTGTGCATCCGCGTAATTTTTGGACCAAGTTTTTCATTTATTGTGATTATTTCTTGATTAACTCACGAAAAAATGGAAAAATTCCCTAAGGTGCCTAGAAAAATGCGAAAGCGGCAACAACACTTCTTTTAGCTTCTTCATGTTGTAGAAAATATGTGAAGTGATTCCAAAAAAGTTTGTCATGCATATGCTCAACAGACATTGCTCTCTTTGACTTGTCCATAACACTTCGTGAGAGAAACTGATTCGTCTAGTACACGTGCAGTACGACCATCTCCAAATCGTGTGAAACTTTTTTTGTGTGGTCGTTGAAGTGTCCAAAAATGCCGTGTGCATCCACGTAATTTTGGGACCAAGTTTTTCATTTATTGTGATTATTTCTTGATTAACTCACGAAAAAATGGAAAAATTCCCTAAGGTGCCTAGAAAAATCTGAAAACTGGCAACAACACTTCTTTTAGCTTCTTCATGTTGTAGAAAATATGTGAAGTGATTCCAAAAAAGTTTTTCCTACTGCATTTCAGTCGTGGGCTTGTGAAAAAAGCGTGAAAAATGACGCCATCTCGAAAAAAAGTGCCAAAAAAATCCAAATCCCGAAAACTGAAAACCGACGCGCCTTTACCATTTTTCGTTTCCCTCCCCCCGGTCCGGTCAAAGACCTCCCCGTCCCCACTTCCCCAGTCCCCTCCCCACCCGTCTCCTCCTAGCTCCATTCCTCCAACCCTAGCCGCCGCCAGGGCACAACCGCTACCGCACAGGAGCTCCTCCATCCTCGACGCCGCCCAGGTACCTACGACGGCGGCTACAACGAGATCCTCCTGCTCCCAAACGCAACCGGCACTCCCGCGAACGTCATTGCCGACGACTCTCGCCGCATCTGAGCGGGAGATCTTCTCCGTCCTCAGCTCGATCTGTTGCATCCCTTCCGCCCCCTGCTCTAATTACCTCCCTTTCTCTCATCGCAGGATTTGGTGACCTAGATGGTGGCTACACGGAGGCAAAAAAAACCAGCAGAGTTCAGAAGAAAAAGAAGGTTAAAGCCACATCCCTTTTTTGTGCCTTTCAGTTTCTTCATTTCAGGATGCGCTCTACGGAATTTACACTGTTACAGTACAATGGTGGTTGTTGTTTCCTTTATTCTATTGCTTTGATTAATTTCTAGAATGTAACCATGATGCCGCGCTAGGACTGCCACTGTCGTGCTAGGACTGCAATTAGCAATTCAGTGCCTGTGAGTTGGTGTCTATGTGCTTGTGTCATGTATTTTTTGAAAATTGGGTAGTTCAGTTCAATTTCCACCTTCAAAATCACAATAAAAACTAGATCAGTCAATACTCTTCCCTACCTTCTACCTCTTATCTTAATTTCCTGCAACTAATACTACCCCTTACCTCTTATTAAACTCCATTTTATTTATCTAATACACATATTGTGCTTGTTCTTATCTATCTTGCAAGTAGTTCAACCTACAACAACTGAATATGAGAGAAGCCGGGATATACGCGTGGCTAACAATAACAAGAAGATGCAAGAACTAGGACTGCCAACTCTTGCTGCTGAATTTACTAATTTTGTACCTGAAACTTCTGCTGCAAAGAAGGGGGGTAAAAAACACATAGTGAAGATTCGGATTCGGATTCATCAGAGTTTCTCCTTGACAATGATGATCAAGGAGATAGTGAGGATGATGATGACACCGAATCTGATGAGCTGCCAGAACCAAAAAAATTAAGGTCATTATTCTATCACCCTAGTAGTTCATGTGGAATAGTTGCATTGCATATAAGTGTTTTCAGTTTGTTGTCTAATATATGGTCCTGCTTTCATATTCATGTTCTACATTTCTAACCTATATTTAAATATCGAGATGGCTTCATTATTAATGCACTTGCCCTTTCTTTTTTTCGGTATTCTAAGAAAATCATTTCTTCGAAGAAGACAACAAAACCCACCATGCCTCCGGTACTCGGTCCGGCAAGAGAGTGAGGGCGGCTCCACGGGCGGAGGAACGCCTGCTCAAACCAAAACAGGATCTTCAAAGAGCCTTCAAGCTACACAGACAGATGACGACAATATTGTACAACCAACAGATGGTCATGATGGCATAGCAGACAGCTTTACAACACTTGGACTTCATGATCATTGGAGCACAGGTGGAGATGAAGGCAAGGCACCTGCTGCTCATGACAGTACAGCTGCAGATAACGAATCTGAAGGCAAGTAACATTTTTTCAGTAAACATTACATCTATTTACCTCATTTGAATGAAAGTAAACCATTTCATTAAATGATATAAATTTTTTGTGCCTCCAGCACACCAAGCACCAAGGAGCCGGAGGGGACCAACCGTGGGAAAACAGCTAGACAAGATGACAAAAGCTATGAGAAGGAGATTGCCTATTGTTGTTGCAGAAGGCAAAAGAAGGCCGCATGAACTGTTCAAGCCGCCAAGTTTGCATCGAGAGGGTGGCATCATCATTCGGGAAAGCATGCCTGTCCTACCACATTGGAAGGATTACAAGAAAGACGAAAGTTACTACAGGAAATTTGAGGGAGAGCTTTCTGTAAGTGCTATTCCTAATCTAAGCTTTTATACTGCGTCACCTGAATTCTGTAACTAACTATGGAGTTGAAAATACCTAGGGGTGCTTGGCCATTAAGACTGATGACAAGCCAACAAAAGAAGCCTGTACTGATTTGATGCGCACTACAGTCAAAAACCAGCGATATAGGCTCAAGGCAAAATACTTCAATGGTGTAGCTGCAAATGAGGTTTCGACAACTTCACCTGTTCCTTACATGACTGATTTACAGTGGAAAGCACTAGTTGCTAAGTGGACTGATCCAAAACACATGGTATGGGTATCTTGTCATATATTATTTTTCACATTCAGTTTGCACATAAACTTCTCATTTTGACTCTATGATCTCATCTCACATTTACTTTCTCTTGTAGGAGACATGTGAAACGAACAAGCACAACCGCAGTAAGGTCAAATATCATCAGACTACCGGCAATCGCTGCTACGAGGCACACCTACATGATTATGTAAGTGTAACTTTCCTTGTTCGATTACCTGTATGTTTCATACAATCAGCTGCCTTTCAACTTCGTTGGAGACAACTTTTCTGTCAATGTTTATGCATGCAACAGAAGCAGAAGAGAAAAAGAGAAGAACCCAGCTTAGATATGATCGATGAATTAGATGCGGTGGAGGCCTTCAAGACTCGCCACACCAGCTCCAAACATGGCCTCAGTGACACTGCAAGAGAAGCACTTGTAAGATCATTAGTTTGAATTATTCAATGCATTTTTTTCAGATCATATGCAGTTTTAAATTACAAACATCTTGTGCCATGTCTTGTGTTTATTCTATAACAGTCTTAGGAAACCATCTAACTGGATTCTTCCCATGTTTTTTCAGACTGAAATGGAGGCTGTGAACCAGGACCTTAAAGGTGCAGGTTATTCAACAGAAGACAGTGTGACTGCGGTGGCCACTGTGCTATCCAAAACCAGCTCTCAACTATTCCTAAAGAGTATTGGCCTCAACACACCAACATCTTCCAAGTCAACATCAACAAATGAAACCGAGCTTCGGGAACAACTTCTGGCTGAAGCACGGGCTGCTGTTCAAGGTGAAGTTGACGAGCTCAAGAAGAAAAGTGCAGAAGCTGAGGAAAGGATGGAGAGGCAAGAAAAAGAGCTGGAAGAGTACAAGAAGCTGGTAGAGAAGAACACCAAGGAGATGGAGGAGAACAAGGTGCTCCTCAGGGGCCTACTGAAGATCTATGCTCCTTCTTCGACATGAAGTGGGCTCGTTGTGATATGGTTTCTTTTGGCATCTCGAAACCGAAGTTGCTTGTGGCAAACATCTTTTTAGTATCTCGTTTCTTATGAGTGCTCGTGAACTAAGTTTTATGTGTGATGTGAACTAGTGGTCGTGCGTGCACCGCTTTATATGATCGGTTGAATTCGCTTTATATTTAAAACATGGAATTATGTGGTCTTCCTAATATCAATTGCAATTATATGGTTTACATGGTTTATCCAGATTTTGTGTGACCAAATTATGCTACATTTGTTGACGATTGTGAATCAAATCTGTGACTAAAGTTCTGAAGCCACGTGTCAGATTATAATTGGTCCATGTGGCCCTACCAAAACAAAGCACCTAACTGCCACGTCAAACGCCACGTCACACGCCACGTTACACGCCACGTCACACGCCACGTCAGCATTAACGGCGCCTGGAAGACGGAGAGTTGTGACGAATATGGAGGCATAGCCATGACCAAAGGCAATGGTCATAGAAGGAGAACTTCTATGACCGTACACATTTGGTCATGGATTACGATCGCTTCTGTGACCAAAATAGAGAATTCGTCACTAATTACATAATGTGACGCGACTTCAGTGACGATATCAATTTCGTCACAAGTTCGTCACTGATTTGTGTGCATGACCAATTTATCATCTTCAATGACGAAGGATGAAGGTCATGAATTACCACATTCCTACTAGTGGCTTGAGTTTCTGACATAAACAGCTGAAGCTTTGTCAACTCTACACAATCTACCACTTTCTGCGAAATGACGTTGAAAAAGTAGCACATCCTTGTGATGACCATATTAAGGAATATTGGTTTGACACCTCGGATCGCAATCGCGAGAAAAACAGTAATCATCACATGACAGTCATGAGAGTTACAACCAGTAAGCGTCATGTCCTTCAACAAGACCAATGATCGGATGTTGGATGAGAATCCGGTTGGCACTTTCAGCCCGCGCAAGCATTTGCAGATAGCCAACCTCTCATGTTGTGTTAAGTTGAAGCTAGCAGGTGGAAGGTACTGCTTACCATTAGGACGTGGTTGTGGGTGAAGTTCTTCCCTAATTTTTAGGTCAACAAGATCCTTACGCGACTTCAGTCCGTCCTTTACCTTTCCTGTTAAGCCAAAGAATCCCATTGTGCTTTCAAACACATTCTTTTGAAGATGCATCCCATCGATGGCATGTCGCACTGTCAAATCTTCCCAATATGGCAAGTACTTAAAAAATATAGACATCTTCTTGAAAGGCACATCAATGTTTTCTGTAGTTTCAGCCTCCTTCCTAACCCCTTTTGAATTATCACCTTTTGATTTCTTACCAAGTTTAAACTTGACCTTCTGACACATTTCAAATACGGTTCTACCGGTGGCCGGTTGTGGGGCAAAAGAGTACTTCTCAATCTTTCCATCGAAATAGTCTGCCATCTTACAGTACTTGTGAGTCCTTAGTAGCCAGTGTTTGTGCCCCATATACACTGTCTTCTGAGATCTTTTCAGGTACACAGATATTGTACCATTCAAACAAACTACACAACATGTTTTTCCTTTTTTCTGACCAAACAAAGAAAATAGGGTAGGGTAATCATTAATGGTAACAAAGATAATTGCCTTAAGTGTGAATGTCTCCCTTCTGTACTCATCCCACATCTCAACCCCATGTTTCCAAAACTTCTCCATTTCTTCCATCAATGGCTCCAGGAAGACATCTATATCAATACCAGGTTGCTTCGGTCCTTGGATTAGAATGGTAAGCAAAAGGAACTTTCTCTTGTGACATAGCCAGGGGGGAGGTTGTATATGGTCATCAACACTGGTCATGTGCTGTGCGTGTTGCTTCTTTCACCAAATGGATTCATACCATCTGTACTTAACACGAACCTTATATTTCTTTTTTCTTCTCTAAACTCTTTGTGCTTGGAATCAAAGGTCCTCCACTGCCGAGCATCAGAAGGATGTTGAAGCTTCCCATCATACTTCTCTGGGCGATCTGTGTGCCAAGTCATTAGTTCAGCGGTCTTTGGGTTCGAGAACAATCGCTTTAGACGATCCTCCACCGGCAAGTACCACATCACCAATGCAGGGACTTTACGTTGAGTAGCAGTGTCAGTACCAATACTATACTCCTCCTCAACTTGAGAAATTACACTTTTCTTTCCACCAACCTTCCTCTTCGTGCCTTTAGATGCAATGACCCGCTCCACAGCAAAATCGGCATTGCTTTTGTAACGATTAGCATCGCAATTTGGACACTTCTCTAGTTCTGCATAGTCACCGTGGTACAATATGCAATGGTTCCTACATGCGTGTATTCGTTGCACTCGCATCTTCAATGGGTTGATAATCTTCTTTGCTTCATATGTGTTTCTTGGGACCAAGTTAGGCTTCGGGAGTAGATTAGCCAACAAAGTAAGGAGTTCGTTAAAACTATTGTCCGACCATCCAAATTTTGCCTTCACAATCAGAAGATGGAGCATGAAACGCAACACAGTCCACTCCTTCCCACAACCCTCATACATACGGTCCTTTGTCTTGCCTTCTTTAGTGTCTCAAAATTTTCTAATCCTTTAGCACTCCCTAGCAACACCTTCGGTTCAATGTGGCGCAACATTTCTTCCATATCAACATCACATTCCTCGTCCACATCGTGGTGCATCCGTTTGATCATCATTTTGATCTTCACAAAAGCCAAAAGCATCATCCGTCATGACATTATCATTTTCATCTACATCTTCATCACCCACTTCATCATACCTGATGCCGATGTTTGCATTGTTGAAAGTACTTTCTGCTTCACCATGGTGGGACCAAGTTTTGTATCCTTTCACAAAACCACGCTTTATCAAATGCATCTTGATGGCATTAATATCTTCCCAAACAATTTTGTTGCAACAATCACAACATGGACAATGTATTTGCTTGGTCCTAGAAATTTGGGCATACTTTTGCGCAACCTCAAGAAAGTTTGTTAACTCTGTCAAGAATGTAGACGAATTTCTCCGTATGTCATACATCCACGCTCTATGTTCCATCTTAAATAACACCTATAAAAGTAATTATATTAATTATAAACTCAGTATGCTCTATGCTTCATTTAATTAATATGTAAAAAACGGAAACAAAACTAAATTCTATAAATTTAATTATTGAAGATAATAATTTTAATTACAAACTAATAATTTAATATGTATACTTGCTTCTATAATTGCAATAATAATTAAATATAATTTAAATCTAAAGCTATTTAAAAAGTAAATATCTAAATCAATATCTCTCTTCACTCCCCTCTTTCTCCTAGCTAACCCTAGGTCTAAATCTAGATCCCTAACTACATAGAAATCATTAATAAAAGGAGAAAAGTAAGGTTAAAAATAGCACAAACTCACCTTATATAGCCACCTCCTCCAAGAAAACCAAGAGCAAAACCTTCCCCCCTAGATTTGGTGGTTTTGGAGCTTTTCCCGAGCTCCTCTCGGGCACAACGCAATTGGAAGGTTGATGGGAATAAGGGGCTGGTCTATACTTATAGAAGACACAGTGCTGGCGGTTGGCATAAGGAAACCGCCAGCAGTAATCTCTGCGTTATACGTGACTGCCAGCACTGTGTACATTTATGCTGGCGGTCCTCTTAAGCCAACCGCCAGCACTAATATCTCTCCTGGCGGGCTCTTTAGCCAACCGCCAGCACACTTGTCGGAATATCTCTGGTCGGAATGTGGTTTGACTCAACCACTCACTCACTCACTCACACACTCGCTTCGCTCGAGGGTCTGACGCCCCCTCGGGCGCATCTCCGCCTCGCTCGAGGGCCTGAGGCCCCCTCGGGTATCTTCTTCTATGTAGGCCTGCAAAGGGAGCGAGTCGATCCGTTTTTGAACTCGCTCCGACCCCTGAAAAAACGAACGGATCGAAGCGGATCGGCCCGAGTTACAGGAGGGGCATCAAGGTCGTTACTCCCATTGACCCCAATCGCTCCTAGGTTCGAACCTTGCAGCGTTGCTGCTTCCTACCGCTGGCTCTCCTACCCGTTCGTGCCCCACAAGATCCACACCACAGGCCACCAAATTGGGCTCGTCGGCCATGGTCAACCTCACCGCAGTCTGAAGCTCGCCCGTCGGGGCAATCACCGGCCAATTACTGCTGAATGTTGTGGTACAGCAAGAACCTGCTCCGGCGTCGCCCCGTCAGTGGCGGAGGTGGCGGCGAACGATGAGGAAGAGGCCAGGCCTCGCACTTACGGCAGCGCTTGGGCGACGGGGCCAGGTCGTCGAGCACGATGGGCAGCGACAGGAGGGGCATGAAGAGTTGGAGCGCATCGAGTTGTCGACGCACATGACGTGCAACCCGTGCCCGCACTGCGGCATCACGCACACCACCTCTCGCTCGCCGAACTGTGCCAGGAAGACGATGCACTCTGCCAGCAGCTCCTCTGCGGCCTTGCGGCATCACGCGCACCACCACACGCTGTTGCGGCTGCCGCCACCGCGTCCGCGCAAGTCAGCTTCAGCAGCGCCTTGCACCTTCTTCATCAGCCCCTTGGTGGGGGTCGAGTTGTTGCGGCTGCGCTCGCGGCGGCGCCTTGGTGCCCCACAACGTCGCCTAGGTTGCTCGTGGGGGCGATGGTCCGCCTCCGTCGGCCCCGACGCTCCTGTTGCGCCGGGAGTGAGCGCACGGCGGCGCGGCGAGGATGACCACGACATTGGAGTTGACGCCCGAGTGCGGGTCGGCCGGCGGAACGCTCAGTATACGGTTGGGGTTGGTGGGGCTGCTGTCGCTGCTGCCATGGAGGAGGCATCACAAGTACGACGGTGACGACGACTGGGGCATCACCGGCGCTGGTGGGTGCGGGGCGTTCCGGCGTCACAAGCGTGGTTGTAGTGAAACCTACGTTTTTGTGGTTCGATCCTAGGTGCACCGCGGGCCAGCAAGGTTCGTTTAATGCGAGGGACGGGTTGATCCGTGATCCTCCTTTTCCTCTTACGGGGCAGAGGGGCAGCAACCGAAGCGCTCCGATCCGCACCGCTTGCAAGCTTACTTCTATGTAACCTGCCTGCGTACATGTGGATCCTAATGATTCGATCTAACCTGCACGTGAGTATCGCCCGTCACCGCATCATCAGTAACCACCTGACCCGGCAGAGTTTTGCACCACAAGCCCCCCTCGCTGCCGCGTTCTCGGAGCAGGAATAAATGACCCCCCCCCTCCCCCGCCGCTCTCGGGGGCAGAGAGTTCAAACTACAGCACCACCTAAACTTTCGGTAGCACATGGCAAACAAATAGTACACTAGAAAAGTACCAGAAAATAGTGCTAATTAGTGCGTGTTGGTGGAAATCGGGCCCGAGGGGAGGACGCCGACACAACAGCCCCCTGAGTTCTCTCCCTCTCTTCGGTTGCCTCTGTAAGGCTTCTACTTCTACTTGCGCTGGGAAAGGAAACGCTAAACTTAACAGAACAGTAGAGGAAGCAAGGAAATACTCAGCGGACCGAAGACCGAAAGACCAGCTGGAGCCTTCGGTGCTCTCTTCTCATTACAGTGTGTCCGTTTCATTACAAGGGGTTCACTATTTATAGGAGACCCCTGGGTTTAGTCATTTGCCTCAATTACACCTTTTCCGTCACCCGACAAAGCGCTTTAAACACTTTACAAGGGTATAACGAAGAAGTCCCCGCGTCGTACAAGCCTCCCGGCGTGTCTTCGTACGGCGAAACGCCTTTACACGCGGCCATCCTTGTCTGCTCGCCTTGGCCGGAGCCCACTTTACACGTCGGCGGCGGCCACGTGTTCGGGATCGCCGCACCTTCGGTGCCGAAGTAGCAGGTCCCGGGACCGGGGGCGTCACGCCACCTCGGATACCTTGCCCGCCGGGCCGCCGCCCCCGGACGCGATGTCCTTGGCCGGCGCGCCTCGTTCCTGGTCCTCACGAACCTTCGTCGCCGGAGCACGCCCAACCGAGCCTTCGGCGCCGAAGGCAGGCGCCGCCACGTCGGATCATCCCTGCACAGCAAAAACTCTCATGGTACAAACGGCATTAGCGTCTCGTTAGCGCCCGTACAGCGAAAACTTCCCCGCGAGACCGAAACCGTGCCCAGGCCGAAGGTGGCCGGCGCGTCCGGACGTGGGTGATGCTTCCGAAGACCAACTTCCCCAACAGTAGCCCCTTGTCAGTGAGGGCCGTCCTGATCTCGCGATGGGCCGAACTTACGATTTTGCTTGTCAGGGTGAAGAATGGGCTTCGGAACTCCCCCGGACGGCCCGCGCTGATATGGCGACCCGAGAAAAGACACGCGCTGCCCCTTGGGAGATTTACCGTTGTGAGGGGCTGTTACTGGGTAAAAAGGTAATTTCGGTCGTCGTCGGCGTGATTATCGGGACTCATTACTATAAAAAGGGAAGGCCGCCCGTTGGGTTGCCCCCACACTGCAGCTGCGACCCCAAGGCTACGACGCGCGAGAGCTCCGAAGGTCTATTGTAAGGCTTCCTCTAGCCCCTTCATTTCTGTTTCCACTTCGTGCTTAGTTAGCATTCATGGCGCCGAAGCGGAGACGCGATGCTGTGGCGAGAGAGATTGCGAAGACCTATACGTTCGGTCGGAGCTTGATCGACAAGACCGATGTGGAGTCGCTGGTGAAGAACCGCATGGTCGGGGCCGGCCGAGCCCCTGGCCGGGAGACTGTGCCGCGGCCGCGGGACAACAAAGTTGTCATCTTCCGCGACCTGCTGTATGTGGGGCTTCGGTTCCCACTGCACCCCGCAGTCGTTGACATCCTCCGGTACTTCGACATCTACCTGCACCAGCTCACCCCGAATGCCATGCTGCGGCTGTCGGTGTACATGTGGATATGCCGGACAATGAAGATCAAGCCCTCCGCCGAGGGGTTTGCTTCGGCGCACCAGGTGCACCACCAGCGGCGGACGGTCTTCGAGGAGGAGGGGGGCCAATCCGTGGAGAAGGACTGCCAGTTCGGCTGTCTCAACTTCTCCTACAAGGCCGGCGTGGTGAGCCCAGTCACCGCCTACCGAAACAAATGGCCTTCGGATTGGCAGCAGCACTGGTTCTACTACACCTTGAGCCCGCCCCTCGCTTCGGAAGCACTCACCGGCTGGCGACGAAGGAACTCCCGCCCCTCCATGAGTCCTACGCCAAGAACCCTTCGTGTCCGGAGGGGGACGAGTTCGTGATGATGCTGCGCCGGTTCGCGCGGAAGTACGGCACCCGCGACATCGTGGAGGAGTACCGCAGCATCCCCGTGTGCCCGCTGGTGGACGGCTGGTCCGTGGCCGAAGACGAGTGGGCGGAGGATATCGGGGGCATCCCCTGCCCTGACTGGACGAAGGTCTTCGGCATTACAGCCGATTGTAAGTTATTTTGCGTCCTTCGTTGAGTTGTTTGTAGCTACGTCGGTAGCAAACGAAATGTTGATCGACTGGATTGCTTTCCTGCAGTATTGAGGAGAAGGAAGGTGGAGGCGCACGGGGACTTCATCCTCGGCCCCGTTTCGCTGAAGGAGTATAAGGACACCATCGCGGAGCTGAACGGGTCCCGAACGAACTGTATATTCGAATTTTTCAAGATCACTCCACCTGAGCGCGCCGGTTTTGCCAAGCACCGCGAGGCAGCCGAGAAGAAAGCCGCGGCGGTTGCAGCCGCCGAAGCGGACGCCGAGGAGACGGCGACTTCGCCGCGCGCCGCTCCCGCGAAGCCGGCGGGGAGGAGCGCGCCCGCGCGCGGCCACGCGCGGCCGCCGAAGGGAAGGCCGGAAGAGACGGGGCGGGCGGCGGCGGACTCGCCCCCGTCCCCCAAGAGGACCCGCGTCGTTGACGTGGAGACGGGTCTCGTCAAAGACGTGATAGCCACCGTACCGCCGCGCGCGGCCGCGCCTCCGGACGTGCCTTCGGGCGCGCCTTCGGCGGTAGCTGGACAAGGGGCCACCGGGCCGCTACTTGTCCCCCTCAGCCCACCGGAGAAGGACAGCGACGACGATAGCGACGTTCGCATCGTGTCCTCCGTCGGTGACGCGCCGCGCAAGCCAAGCCCTGACGCCCTTGGCGCCGAAGCCCCACAAGAAAAAGATGAACCCACCTCCACCTCCAGCAGCTCGTCGGACTCGTCCTCCGATGGCACCGAGCAGTCCGCCTCCCCTTCGGCCCCTGCTTCCGAGAAAAATGATGTCGTCCCCGAAGCGGAGGAAGAGGGGGACGAGGAGCCCGAGAGCAGCAGCTATCGGGTGACGCCTGAAGAGCCCCGGGCCACCGCTGTTCGTCTCCAAGTCCCCGCCGAAGCCAAGCTAATTGGCGGGAAGACGGTCCGCTTTTTGGGGCTGACGAGCGGCGGGCATGAGCGCGGAGTTTTACGGAAGAAGCCGGGGCAAGCTTCGCCATGCCGCATGAAGAGGAATACTTTGGGAAGCTCACCGCCGCGGAGCTCACGACGGCGTGCGGGGACCTGTCCCTGAACGCCTTTGTCGCATCTCGGTGCCTCTCCCGAAGGTTGGAGCAGGATAGCAAGGAGGAGAAGGAGAAAACGGTGGCCGCCGTCTCGACGCTTGAGAACAGAGTGGCGGAGCTGGAAGGGCGACTGGCCGCGGAGCGAGAGCGCCGCCGGAAGCCGCACGCGGAGAGAAGGAAACTTCGGCGAAATCCTCCGAGGCCCTCCTCAACACGTTGCGCCACGATGTGGAGGTCCTGAGCAGCGCCAAGGAGGACTTGCGTGTTCAGCTCGCCGACAGGGAGGCCAAGTTGGCCGAAGTGCAGAGAGAAGCAAATGAGCTGAACGGAGCGCTGGAGCGGTACCGCACAGACCACATCCGAAGCGCTGAAACCCTTCGCGATGACATACTGCAGCTTCTGGATCAGTGCAATCTGAGTGCGCCGCCTGTCCCGCTCCCCCATTGCTCCGTTGAATCATTCTATGAGTGGGTGAATGCCTGCTTCGACGTCATTTCGATGAACACGAAGATCTTCGGAGAGCTTGGGGGGGCTGCGGTGGGGGTTCGCACGCTGGCGTATTCAGTGTGCTCGTTGGTGCCCCCAGATCGTCCATCTTCGGAGAAGACGATCAGCAAGGGCGATCTCCGTCGTCTTACGAAGGAGAACTTCGAGTGGCCTAGCGACGCGGAGCTAGAAGTTGGTCGGCTCCCGGTGCTCCCCAAGAATCTTGCGAAAAACTTCATGAACACCTTCTTCGCCCGACGCGGATATCAACTCACCTTGGACGAGTCCGAACGCCTTAGTGCCCAGGTACGCCGACGGTACTTCTTCCTTTTGTTGAAAGCACATCCTCGTAGATACTCTAACACGTTGCCTTCGCTGTTTTGCAGATAAGGCCTCGGCTGCAAGCACGTGTCTACGATCGTCTCCAGGCTCGATACGGCGGCGCTCCACCCCTGCCCCAGTTTATGATGGACGGGGATTGGATCGCCATGCCCGGCGTTCCTCTTATCACCGCCCAGGGCTCCGTAGCCGCGACGCAGGAGGGAGGTGAAGCCGCCGGCGCACCTGAGGACGAAGCTGGCGCCGCCGGAGACCTGACGGCTCCCACCACCGAAGAAGGGCACGGGAGCGGCGCGCCGGGACCCATAACTGAAGGGGAGCAGGCCGAGGCGGTCGCAGGGACTGCCCCTTCGGCACCCGCCGGTCTCGAAGCAACTCCTGAGGTCGCGCCTACCCCTGCTGATGCTGTGGCGGCCCCCGCGGAAGACGACGCTGCGGCAGATGCTTCGGAGGTGGCGCATGCGGCAGAGCTCGAGGCTACGCTGCTTGCGGCCAGTTCCCCAGGCGGCGAGGGACCCGCCGAGGAGGCAGTCGACGCGGGTGTCGCGCCGGTCGAGGCCACCGAAGCTAGTACCGTGCTGAGCGAAGCCCCCGTCATCGCCGAAGGTGCCGAGGTCTGAAGCGCGTCGGTCTAGTATTGTAAAAGAGTGAACCAGTCTCCCCTTGGCGGGATGAAATTTTTGTAAAGTAAACTGATGCACGGTGTCTCTGCGCAGGTTCCTTCGGTGGTTCCTGCGCAGAGGGCCGAAGGTGAGAGTGGCTCGACTCTGGCTCTTAACTCCCTTTTTGTCGCGCCTAACGTTTGGACGAAATTTAGTATTCGCCATCCTAATGTTTCGTACGCCGAGTTTTTGTCGTACCGAGCGGAGCGCTACCGCCTTCACAACGAAGCGGCTAAGCGCTTTTTCGCTGAGTATTCAAGGGACCCCGCACGTCGGGATGCCATTCTTAGAGAGCGGGCCGCCCGTAGGGCGGCCAAGCGTAACTTAGTGGATCCCTTCGTAGCCGAAGGGGTCGTTCCAAAAACAGAGCCGGTTGAAGAGGGGGTCCTTGGGCCGCCCGAGTATGTATATTTAATTCCTGACGCCTCGTTGGAAAGCTTCGCGGCGGTGAAGGTGGAGACGGAGTGATCCCCTTGGCATAGACTCTAATCCCGACTTCGGCGCAAGGCGGATGCCTACCGACAACGAGCTTCGGGAGATGGCTTTGGAGATTATAGACATGGCATATCTTCGGCTGATCGACGAGATCTGTGAGGACGTGCTAAACGAAGATTGATCGTTAAGTGTGGCTACGGGCTGGCGCGAAGACTTGAAGCACAGGACTTCGGAACTCCCCCCCCCCCCCCCCCCCGGAAGTGTTCGCGGCATGCCCGGAGCGGATTTCTGACCGCAACCTTGTAAATTTGTTGTTCAAGGCAGTATGTGTTGTAACTGCATTGTTGTTCCACTTGTAAAGTTATATTGTTTTTACGATGGACGTTGTGTGTTGAAAGCGTGAAAAGGAGAGACGTCGGAGAGGTGTTTTCGCCCATCTTTTACGTGCTTCGGTGTTTCGTTCGCTGCTTGCTTGACCAAGAAAAGCCTTGAGTGCACTGGGACGAAGCGGCACCGCGCTTCGCATTTAGAGTTAACTTGCAACGGCTCGCCTCCTCGGGTTAGAAAACGCCGTTGCGTTTGGGACGTGTGTTTTTGGCTGGCCATTTTTGGTGGGCCTGCTCGAGCCGAGCCGATGGCGTACAGGGCACGAGGCGGGCTTCCCTTTGGTCTAGGACGGACCCGAAGTGTTACCTTCGGTGCACGTTTACTTCGGCCGAGACGCGACCTTGTTTTGCACTAAGTGCTTGTCCTTTGGTCGGAACGAGACCGACGCATCGCTGCAGGCGCGCGTTTACTCTGGCCACATTGTGGTCTCACTCCGCGTCAAGCGGTTTTTCTCTTCGGTCAACTCGAGACCGACGCATCGCTCCAAGCGTGCGCTTACTTCGGCCGTATCATGGCCCTGCCCCGTGTCAAGCGGTTTTTCTCTTCGGTCAACTCGAGACCGACGCATCGCTCCAAGCGTGCGCTTACTTTGGCTGAATCGTGGCCCTGCCCCGCGTCAAGCGGTTTTTCTCTTTGGTCAACTCGAGACCGACGCATCGCTCCAGGCGTGCGCTTACTTTGGCCGAATCGTGGCCCTGCCCCGCGTCAAGCGGTTTTTCTCTTCGGTCAACTCGAGACTGACGCATCGCTCCAGGCGTGCGCTTACTTCGGCCGAATCGTGGCCCTGCCCCGCGTCAAGCGGTTTTTCTCTTCGGTCACGACAATAAGTGACAGGCTTGGTGCGCACGCCCCCAAGGTGATCCGTGCCTAGGCTGTCACTTACCGCGCCGAAGGCCACCTCGGAGACTAGGCCCCCCTCAAAGGCGGTGGCCTAGCTTCGACAGAGTGGCGAGAGCATTTTTTGAAAAGAAAGTAGAGTGCATGCGAAGGGATGGGGGAACACTGACTTATATTACATGTCAGAAATCAAAGGGATACAAGGGGCCGCCTCGTTAAAAACCTCACACTTCGCGGATCCGGAGGGGAACCGCGAAGCTTCCCCCGTGAGGAAAAGAGTACGTCCCCCACTACTTTAATGTACATAGTATACATAGTCGGTGTCTTGACTTAAAAAGAAAGAGAAACTATTGAAATTCCAAAACTATGCTAAAAACTCGCAACTGCTTCAGACGAAGTACTTCTAAAGCATGTCCACATTCCAGGTGTATGGCTCTTCATCGCCCGTTAGCCGACGCAGTTTGAATGCTGCTTCGTTTGCGGTTGCCGTTGCTATGAACGGGCCTTCCCATTTCCCATGCATCTTGCCCTTCAGTTTGCCCTTCGGCACCTTGCGTAGCACTAGGTCCCCTGACCGTATGAGCTTCGGTTTGATTTCCACCTTCGGGTCTCGTCTTGGTAGGCCAAGAGGTTTTCGGCTGCCTGTAAGCGGACCTCCTCAATGTTCTGAACCGAAGCCTTGAGGTCTTCGTCTCCGGAAGGTGTGCTCCTCCTGGTGCCTAGACACAGCTCTTCGGGCAGCATGACTTCCTCCCCGTATAACAGTTTGAAGGGGGAGAACTGGGTAGTTCTGGATGTGGTGGTGTTGTGGGACCAGACTACCCTTGGTAGTTCTTCGGCCCATTTGCTCTTGGTAAGTCAGTGATGTTCCTCTTGATGCCAGCGAAGATGATCCCATTGGCCCGCTCCACTGCCCCGTTGGACTGTGGGTGGTAGACCGAAGCGAAGCACAACCTCGTTCCCAAGTATGCACAGAATTCCTTGAACTCCGCGCTGTCAAACTGCTTGCCATTATCTACTGTGACCTCGTGGGGGACACCGAAGCGGCACACTATGTTCTGCCAAAAGAACTTCTGAATGGTTGCCGAGGTGATGCTCAGCAACGGCTTCGCTTCAACCCACTTGGAGAAATATTCAACCGCCACAACCGCGAGGGTGTAGTTTCCGGGTGCCGTGGGTAGCGGGCCGACGATGTCAACACCCCACCGAGCGAAGGGCCACACCGGTGGCAACAGCTGTATCTCATTGGAGGCGAACTTGCTGTAGGGTGCATGGCGTTGGCACTCTGGACAATGACGCACAATGTCATGGGCATCTGCGACCGCCGAAGGCCAGTAGAAGCCCTGGCGGAAAGCTTTCTGCACCAGTGCCCTGGTGCCGAGGTGGTGCGAGCACATGCCGCTATGGATTTCGTGGAGTAGTTGTTTCCCCTCGGTGACTGATATGCACTTTAGCAGTGGGGCACACACCCCTCTTCGGTACAAGTTACCGTCAACGAGGCGATAGTTCCTCGCCCTGATGGCCACCCTCTTGGCGACGACCCCATCTTCGGCCTCATAGTACCCTTTGAGCGCTGCTACTATTGGAGCACGCCAGTCCTCGCTCTGTATGGCATTCACAAATTTGGGGGGTGCTGCTTCGTCGACTGCGGACCTCGATGTGGTTGTTTCATAAAAGACATCCGGTGGTAAGGGCTCAAGCAGCGCGGTTGCCTTCGCGATAGCATCGGCCTCCTTGTTATGGTTCCTGGGAAAACTTCTCACTGTAATACCGATGAAGAACTTTTCCATGCTTCGGACGGCTTGCAGGTACTTCATCATATCCGGGTTCTTTGCCTTGTAGGTTTTCCCAATATGGCAGGCAACAAGCTTAGAGTCCGTCAGGATGACGAGCCTCCTGGCACCTACAGCCCTGGCCTTCCGAAGCGCGAGCAGCAGGCCTTCATACTCTGCCACGTTGTTTGTGCAGTTGTCATAATTCAGCCGCAAGGCATATCGGAGTTTGATGCCCGAAGGGGACTTTAAGACTGCTGCGGCCGCCGACCCAAGGTGGCAGTATGCGCCATCGCATTGGACTTCCCATATTGGCTCTATGACCACTGCTTCCCCCTTCCGCGCCGAAGGCGTCCAATCAGCTACGAAGTCAGCGAGGACTTGAGACTTTATCGCACTGCGGGCGACGAAGCTTATGACGTGCTCCGCCAGTTCCCAGGCCCACTTGCCCAGCCTGCCTGTCGACTCCTTGTTCTCGAACATGTCCCGAAGGGGGAAAG
Source organism: Cenchrus americanus (assembly GCA_947561735.1). Taxonomy (NCBI): domain Eukaryota; kingdom Viridiplantae; phylum Streptophyta; class Magnoliopsida; order Poales; family Poaceae; genus Cenchrus; species Cenchrus americanus. The sequence goes on along the minus strand of OX387241.1, from coordinate 19,612,622 downwards.
CTGTGGGCACCGAAACGTTGTGGCTTTGGAAGTAATGCCGAAGTTTCCTTTTTGCCATAACGACAGCATATGCCATCTTTTCCATTTCGGAGTATAGGAGCTTTGAGCCGCTCAGAGCTTCGGAGACATAATATATAGGAAACTGCCTCAGAACATCTGCCTCTTTACGTTCTTCTACGAGCACTGCACTAACCGCTGTGTCGGTTACCGCAATATACAACAGCAGCTCGGCCTTCGGGGACGGTTTGGTCATGACAGCTGCATCTTCAAGATATTTCTTGAGGTCGTCGAAGGCTTGCTGCTGCTCTGGGCCCCATTGGAAAGTTGAATTTGCACGGAGTACCTTGAAGAAAGGAAGGCTTCGTTCGGCGGCTCTTGAGATGAAACGGTTCAGCGAGGCGATTCTGCCTGTGAGCCTTTGGACTTCCTTTCGAGTAGCTGGGGGCTGCATCCTTCGTAGGGCTTCGATCTTTTGGGGGTTCTCCTGGATGCCCCGCTTGGAAACCATGCAGCCCAGCAATTTCCCTTTCCGGATGCCGAAGATGCATTTCTCTGGATTGAGCTTGAGGCCGTTTTGCCTCATGTTGTCGAAGGTCTCAGTTAGATCTGCAATGTGATCTTCCTCTTTCTCGCTCATGATGACGATGTCATCGACGTACGCCGAGGCGTTGCGCCCCAGCTGGCTGCCCAAGATCAGCTTCATCATGCGGTTGAAGGTGGACCGGCGTTGCGCGGGGCCTTCGGGCATTCGACGAAGCAGAAGATGCCGAAGGGGGTTGTGAATCCGGTTTTCGCTTCATCTTCCCTTCGCATCCACACTTGGTGATAACCGGAGAAGCAGTCTAGGAGGCTCAACATATCGCAGCCGGCGGCCTGATCAATGATGACGTCGATCCTTGGCAATGGGAAAGGGTCCTTCGGACATGCCTTGTTGAGTTCAGTGAAGTCAATACACATTCTCATGTTGACGTTCTTCTTCGGCACCATGACCACGTTTGCCACCCAGATAGGGTATTGGACTTCTCTGATGATTTTTGCGTCGAGCAACTTTTGTACTTCGGCCTCCGCAGCCTTGACCCTGTCCGCGGACATCGGCCGCTGCCTCTGCAGCTTCGGTTTAACTCTTGGGTCGGTGTTGAGGGCATGCTCTATGATTGAGCGATGGACGCCTGTCAAATCGGACTTGGACCATGAGAACACATCTTTATTGTTGCGAAGGAACTGCAAGAGCCGGCCTTCGTCTTCTGTGCTGATCTCGGCGCCTATCATCACGGTTCTGCTGGGTACATCCGCGCATAGGGGGACTGTCTTCGTGACGTCGACAGCTTTCATGCGTTCAGCTTCGGCCCCCTTCATGGACTGCCTCATTTGGGCTTCGGCCTTGTGCTCTTCGGCTACTGCGGCTTCGTTGCTCTCGTCTTCGTTGATGACATGAACTTGTCTGTTGTGGACTGAAGTGTTGCGCTCGGCTCTTCGGGCCTCCTCCTGGCTACCATACACGGATATCACCCCCGCCGCCGTCGGTATCTTCATCAGCAGGTACCCTTGGTGGATGACCGCTGCGAACTTGTTTATGGTGTTGCGGCCGAAGATGGCGTTGTACGGGTATGCGAAGTCTACAACATCGAATGTTATGACTTCGGTTCTCATGGTGGCGTCTTGGCCGAAAGACACATTGACATCAATCTTGCCGAGGGCTTCGATTTTCTTGTTGCCGAAGCCGTACAACGGGTGTTCTGCCTTCTTCAAGTCTTCCTTTTTGAACCCCATGCCGGTGAAACACTGCCAGGTCAGGATATCCGCTGAGCTGCCGTTATCCACCAGGATCCTTCCCACGTCATTGCCGAAGTAGTACTTTGTGTTCTTGCCGATGTTGGCCCTTATGATGAGCGGGTCATTGTGAGGGTAGTCTTTGCGGCACGGATGTCACCGCAGTGAAGGTTATGGGGACGTGGGACCATGGCGGTGAAAATACTTGCGGAGCGAGATATGCGACACGCTTCGGTAGTAGTCTTGGCGTTGCCTCTTTGTCTCGTGCGTCGGCTCATTGGATCCGCCGGGAGATCGCATTGATGATGTTGAGCATGCCCGTCATCCCCGAACCGGCCGGAGTCGGGGGCCTCTTGCTTTGGTGGGGGCGGAGGTGGCGGTTGGGTATGGGTGTAGTGTACTTGGTGGTGGGCAGGTGGGTTCGGCCACGAAGGCACGAAAACCGAAGGTTGTTGCGCGGGCGGGGGAGGAGGAGGCGGAAGCGGCCGCGCGCGGAAGGTGTGTATGACCGTGGTGGGTGGAAGGCATGCGCGAGTGCCGAAGGTTGGTAAGGCTGGTGGTGGTATGGTGGTGGCAGGGCCCTGAACTGACCCGCATTTTGGTACTTCATGACATGGTTCACGGCCATGCCTCGCCGCTTCGCCTTCTCCTCCGCCTCCCACTCCCGGTTTCATCTTGACCGCCGAAGGGCACTGGTGCGTGTGGTGCTGGGCATCAATTCCATGAAGCCAGCAGAATAACCGCTCACCACCGGCCCGATGCGGCTGGTTATGCTGTTGTGGCTTCGGCCCCCCTATTATGCTTGTATCCGCCCTTGTGCCCGCCGCCCCTGTTCTGGTTCTGGTCGGGGGCGCAGACACGTTGTTGATCTGACGGTTCGCTTGCTTCGGCGGGGCCGGTTTTGCCACCCCTTCGGCCGGTCCCACCGCCCCCGTTGTTCTCGCTTCTTGTCGCGTTTGCCGGTCGAGCCTTCGGCGACGGCCTTTGTCGGACTTGCAGTATTCTTTCATAACTTCAAATAACTCTTGCAAAGACTTCGGCTTGACCCTATCGAGCACATCTTGGCAGTTTCCAACCCTCAGGCCCCCGACGATGGCGTCGATGATGCTGCTTTCGGACGCCGTGGGCGCACGCGCTGTCAGTTTGACAACCCTGTGCATGTACTCTTGCAGTGATTCACGGTCCCCCTGGACACACATGTTGACGAGGTCGTTGGAGTCTAGCTCTTCGACCTGCATGCCTTTGAAGCTGGACAGCAACTTGTTCCGCAGCTGGAACCAAGATGTTATGTGCCCCTTCGGTATGTTGGCATACCAATACTGCACTTCTCCTTTGAGCGCGAGCACAAGGGCCTTCGCCTTCGTAGTGGCGTCGCCCCCGTTGGATTCTACCGCCGCCTCGAACTTCATCAGGAACTCTTTGGGATCGTAGTCTCCGTCATACTGGGGCAGGGTGTTGGCGTTGAATCGACGGGGCCACGGAGCGCTCTCGAGCTCGACGGAGAGCGGGGACACCGGGACGACGTTGCGGAATGGTGCGTCGTCGGGAGCGAAGTGCTCGTGCGCCTGCCCCCTGTCTTGGCGGTGGCCTATGCTTTGGCCTTCGGAGGCATCTTTCTGCTACCTCCATTGGTCCGACCCGAGCCCGCATGGCTCGCGGGGGTGAGCCGGGCGTGCCGCCGGGCCGGCCGGCGCGCGCATGCGCGGCGGGCGTCGGCGTTGGTGCGGGCGGGCGCGGAGCGACTTGCGGCGTGGCGGCATCGCGCGGCGATCCGGCTTTGCAGCATGGCGAGGTAACGCTCAGCCTGCCGGATGTTGAAGTCGATGGCGTCGGGAGCGGCGTGCGGCGCAGCCGCGTCCCGGTGCCGGGGATGGTTGCATCTGCGAGGAGGATGGGCGCGTCTCCTGCTCAGGTTGGGCCGGCACGGACTTGCCAGCGATGAGGGCCCGGATCCTTCGGAGAGCTTCGATGTCTTGCGTCGAAGCCCCCAGCCCATCGAGGCTGACTTCGAACATTCCCGAAGCGGTGTGCTCCACCTCCGGAGCACTCGGCCCGGCATCGGTCCCCGCCGAAGGCTGGACGGCCGAAGGAGATGGGTTGGTAGGCTCCGACACGGGTGGAGGGGTCGCCGCCGGAGCCGTTGCGGCTTCGGCGCCTGCCGAACGTGTCCTGGCCATGTGGTCTTGAGTTCTTCCACGAGGTGGGCGCCAAACTGTTGGTGGAAATCGGGCCCGAGGGGAGGACGCCGACACAACAGCCCCCTGAGTTCTCTCCCTCTCTTCGGTTGCCTCTGTAAGGCTTCTACTTCTACTTGCGCTGGGAAAGGAAACGCTAAACTTAACAGAACAGTAGAGGAAGCAAGGAAATACTCAGCGGACCGAAGACCGAAAGACCAGCTGGAGCCTTCGGTGCTCTCTTCTCATTACAGTGTGTCCGTTTCATTACAAGGGGTTCACTATTTATAGGAGACCCCTGGGTATAGTCATTTGCCTCAATTACACCTTTTCCGTCCCTGACAAACTGCTTTAAACACTTTACAAGGGTATAACAGTAAGTCCCCGCGTCGTACAAGCCTCCAGCGTGTCTTCGTACGGCCGAAACGCCTTTACACGCGGCCATCCTTGTCTCTGCCTTGGCCGGAGCCCACTTTACACGTCGGCGGCAGCCACGTGTCCAGGATCGCCGCACCTTCGGTGCCGAAGTAGCCGTCCTGGACCGGGGGCGTCACGCCACCTCGGATACCTTGCCCGCGCCGCTGCCGGCCCCGGACGCGATGTCCTTGGCCGGCGCGCCTCGTTCCTAGTCCTCACAAACCTTCGTCGCCGGAGCACGGCCAACCGAGCCTTCGACGCCGAAGGCAGGCGCCGCCACGTCGGATCATCCCTGCACAGCAAAAACTTTCATGGCACAAACGGCATTAGCGTCTCGTTAGCGCCCGTACAGCGAAAACTTCCCCGCGAGACCGAAACCGTGCCCAGGCCGAAGGTGGCCAGCGCGTCCGGACGTGGGTGATGCTTCCGAAGACCAACTTCCCCAACAGTGCGCACGGGTAACTTCCAACCTTCCATATGCAACCGCGCACCGATCTGATAGTGGCATCGTGGTCGATTTGGCTCACGAAACACATGTTTCTCCTTTCTGCACGACCGACAGCCGTTGTGGCGCGCGGATCAGAAATGTAGAGAGGTCACCTCCGCCGTAGCCCGTAGATGACAGATAGATCTACCAGGTGATACGGTGGTTTCGACGTCCATATCGACAGGGACGTATGGTGTGGGGTCCAAGTCCCAAAGGGAGAACCCATTCGAGGAATCTAGCTTTGCAACTGCGGCACTGCGCTGTCACGTTTCGTTCTGTTGTTGGTCAAGGAAAGCCGGCGAGAGGACCTAGAGTTTGCACACCGGATTTTCAAAAAATAGGTTTGCATCCCACTTGCCGGTGATAGATTCGCAGCGAGCGCTGCACATTGTCCTGTAGCAGCAGCATGCGAGCGAACCCGTGCGGCAGCATGGGCTATGGCCCAATCTGTAAGTTTCCCCTTCAATAATATACGTGGGCTCACATTTTCTCCCCCTTGATCATTCGATCAATTATCAAAATGTTCCTGGTTTAGGCGAGAAGACCATATATATGATCTCTGACTGTTCTGCAGTGAAGTCCTTGCTTCTGCAAAGAGCATTGGTGCAAAGCCATAAATTGGTGTGAACTACTGTGGGCATAGGTATTTGCCGGAGGGCAGCCAATGGCACGTGACAGAAATGAACGCTAAACAGGTAGGTAAACACCACGCCGTTAAAAGAACAAACAGAAGCTGAGCTGAGACGAATTGTTTCACAGGTTTTACACGCGAACGGGCTTCGTGATTGCATAAAGGTTTAATTTGGCGCTACAGTTTTTACAAGTGTTTTTAGTTAGATGGTTGCTATCCTTCTTGCCAGCTAGCTACTCCCGTTTTGAGGTGGCAAATTAAAGAGACGAGGAGCGTCACGATCATGCTTATAGGAAAAAGGAGAGAGAAGAGGTGACAGGGCCATCAACCGCTGCTGATGATCTGCTCTGATGTACTACAAGGAGAATGGAAAGCAACAGAGAGAGGATCGGAGCATGCTGTGTTGCTGTAATGCGAATGTTCGATGCCTCAACAACCATTTGTTTGCGCGTCCGAAACGAAAGCGAAGGAAAGCGCACGTAGCCAGCCGTTGTCTTCAAGTGGGGGAGAAGAGCGGAGGCGTTTAGCTGTGATGAATAAACTCACAGCAGTACAGCACCAAAGGCTGTAGCGCAACCTGCAGGCTGGAGACGCGGCCCGTCTGATACGGACTGACTGGCAGGAGCTTCGGCCAGTTTTTTGCGTTTTTCATTAAGAGAGAATTAAGTGTACACAATTTGAAAACAAGCCAGAGCCACCAACTGGTGAGTTTTTTTTTTACGTTGTCATCAAATTTAAGTGGAGAGCCCCTCAAATTTAAAAGAAAAAATGAGGTAACTAGAAGAGGAAGAAGCTAAAAAGGGAATGAAGAAAAGTAACAAATCCAAAGAAAAATAGAAAATCCACCGTCAAACATCTTTTCTCAGCTCCGGTGGTTGGTCGGCGGAGCAACCGACGGTGTGTCGCCGTCGGGCGCGCAGCAGCAAAGAGCGGCAGACTTAGGGTTCGAGTTAGGGTTTGGATTTAGGGTTTCGGGGTTGGGGATCTTTCATGGCCGTCGGCCCTAGAGAGATGGTCAGGGAGGTGGCCGGACTAGCGGTGGGATGGTGTGTGGGCAGAGTGGTGAGGCGGTAGTGGCACCGCTCGTCGTGGTGGCGGAGGATGGCGGTCAGACGGTGTCGGTGGCAGGGCATGACTGGGGACTTGGAGGTCGTTAGTGGTTGATCCAATGGCAGCAAGCTCGTGGGTGGCGAATCTGGTGGCGGAGGCACTTCCAGATTTGGGAGGGATAGGTCGATGGCGGGAAAGGTGGAGAAGAGGGGCGCGGTGGGAGGCGAATGATCGGCACAGCGGTGAGATCGCCACCGGCCACGGGCGGTGGTGTGAAGGGAAAGGCAGTCACCAGAGATGAGGAAGACGTCACCGAAGAAGTCATGATTCGCCTCCACAGTTTGGATGGAGAAGAAGTACGAGAAGGAGAGGGGAGAGAAGGAAGAGGAGGAGCAGATGACGAGGTGGAGGGTGACGGTGGTGACGGCGGGGAAACTCGAGCATTGACCGTCGGTGCGATGCAGTTTTTTTGTTGCGCTGTGAAGCGGGGCGAGAGCAAGGACCAAGGAGGGACAAGTGTGGCGCGTGAAAGTGAGGAAAGGGCTCTCGATGCGCCAACGGGAGAGCTCTCTCCCCTAGCAGCCTCCGAAGGAATACTACTACTGCAACAGCACCTATTACATCAACCTCGCACGCGATCTGAAAAGAAGTTTGATCCCAACGAATCCTCTTGATCCCAAACCCGTGTTTTCATCCAAAATTAACACGAGCTCTACCGCGATGTGGCCACCAGCGTACAGAATACTGGAATCTGCTGCGGTCACGGCTCAGCTAGTTTCCGGCGGGGCCAGAGCCTAGAGCCGCCAGAACCCCAACGGCTACTGGCAGCAGTTGGCTTTTCGCGGCACGTGAGTACTCCGTACGCCGGGTGGCTGGCTCCCCTGTCCCCTCACTCCCATCCGGCCATCCCATCATCTATCCGTTTGGCGTCGCATATTTTCCGGTTTTCCGTGCCGCAAAGTGCAAACGCGTACACGTACACCAGGCTGATAGGCAGGCAGTGAGACCCGGATGCTGCCATGCTGGTTGGCGTTGCTGGCCGCCTGGCCCTTCCACGATCAGGTAGCGGACTAGCGGTGGTATATGTATATTATTGGCTATTGGCATATCACTGTGTTGTACGGAGCACTCACGTCAGCATTGCCTTCAAAACATTCCAAAAAATAAAAACATTGCCTTCAAAACAGGAGTGAACCGTCATCCGCGATTCTGCATACCATAATGTTTCATTCAAAAAGAAAAACAAAAAATCGTTCAAAACATTCAGCCCCCTGCTGAGGAAAGAAGCGCGTTTTTCAGTTTGCAATGAAGCACAGCCAGTTAGGCCTGCAAAGCCTCTTCCTAGCCCATTGAGAGAAAGTCCAGTTAGGCCCATAAACGATATATCCCAAACTGTCAAATGGGCTCAACCACCTACTCCGTATGCTTCTGTCTCTGAAAAACCAACCGTTGACAGAAACGAAAGCCGTTTTGTTGATTCATTCTGTATAACGAAAACATATGTGCGCTCAAATCTCCATCACACGCATTCTCAGAGTCAAAACAACCAAGAAATTGATGTAGCCACCGTTTGTACTTCATTACCTTAGAAAAAGTAATGTCTGTGTTTGTACTGAAACTCTGAAATGTAACAGGTCACTCAATGGTGAAAATGCCCAGCATTCCAACAAAGTGACGAACACAGAAATGACGGCTATATTAGTACTCCGTATTTACATGCTGAGGTGATAGCTTGCAGCCCTACCAAACCAAGCAAGAGCTGCGGACAAAAAGAAATGAGGGTTTTCCTTGTATTTGATTCTAATTTACTATTCACTCGTCGCATTCTATCGCATCTTTTCTCACACCTCACACCTCATCACACACATTTTTTCACAACTTTCCGTTTCAATAGACTATTCATTTGCGTAAATTTAATGAATTAGACATCACCTGACTACCTACGGATTCAAAGCAACAACAGGAAATACTCCCATAACGAAAACCCTGCCCGCGATTTCGCGGGCACCATCATTTTGACGTTTGTGTTGTCTTTGGTTCGCGCCACACGTAGCCACCATCTTTGTGGTCTCTGACTCTTCATCACTATCATCAGTGCGTCAAATCCGACGACCGCGCCACGCTCAACTTGATTGATGATCCTGCCCACGTGCGGCACCATTGACCCCGTCCGCCCTGCCGCCTCGACCAGCCGCGACGGCTGCATGCTCGATCCCCGTCTCCGCTCAAACCGTGGACACGTCCCTCTCCTGCTCACCGAGGTACGTAGTCCTGGGTGGTGTTGTAACCCAACGAAGACGCATAGGCGTAGTAGGACGACGAGGTGACTTTGGAAGAAGCTGGCGGCCTCGCTCTCGCTGTGCGACATGGCGTCCGCGTCGTCTCCTCACCGTAGTCCCTCGCTCCCCCTCCTGAACATTTTACGACATACAGAGTACAAAAAAGAGGTGAAAACGGAGGAATAACGGGGTGACAAGAAGAAGCAAGTCAAAGTCTAGCTCCTGCTCCGCTAGACTGCCACTATAAGTGAGGCCATTTTATGCTTTGACTAAAATACATGAATGGGTATCATACTTGTCATGTTTCAGTTTGGACATCAGGGGCGGAGGTAGAGTGTGATGAAGAGGTGCTAATACACTTCCCAAAAAATTTTACAAATTTTCAGCATATATATGCATCCCTCACAACTATATGCACCGATAAAGCAAATGTACCCCTATCCGATAGCCCTACCGAGGCTTCCTTCTCCCGTAAGGCTTCCTCTCTCTCTCGTCCCCTTCGCCTCGTCTTCCTCGGGCCCCTCCCTCCTCCCCGCCAGCGTCCTTGCCGGCGGCGAGAGGGGTAGGGACCCCCACCAACCTTTAGATCCAGTGCTACTGCACCTACTAGTATAAGTTTTCCCTTCCCTTGTTGCTTCTATGGCCTTTTTCCCTTGCGGTAGTTTCTACCTGAGTTTCTCCGTCGCTGCCGTCTTCGGCCTACTTGTTGTCGTCGCCACTCCCCAGGTTAGTACATCTTCAATAAATTCGCCTCCTCCGGTAGCACCACTCCCGCCTCCACCCTCCCCAAGCTTCTGGAGATCCGTTGCCGACTCCCCTGTTCCGGTGGGGATTCAAGTCGTTCTTGAGGAGTCCCTGGTGGATCTACCCTACGGCTTATGCTCATGGGGCTCCTTCATTGACTTCTCTACCTCCACCTTCGCCGGCTGCTATGCCTCCCCGATGGTTGTCCCGACAATTTGGTCTCCACATGTTGTGGGATGTGAACTGTCGTTGAACGCATCGGTCTGCCGCCGCCGGTTCTGCCTCCACCAACCCGCCTCCACCCAAGTCTTGTTGCAGCCGACTGCTCAGCGACAAATCCATTACTCCCAAGCAGCAATCTTCCGATGATTGTTCTGACGTGCTCGCCTCCGCCTGGGATGCGACTTGGTGGCCTCTCTTCAATCTTCGGTGCCTGATTCATCTATTTGTTGGATGCCCGGTGCGCTCTTCATCGGCCCCGTCACCCCACCTGCAACCGCTCCTCTGTGCGGCCCTTCCCCTGGTGCAAGCGTCTTCGCCTTTAATTCCCCCACCGACGAGCTCTTCGCCGTCGAACGCGTTGTTGTGTTTGTTTGATTTTCTCAGATTTGTGGACCTTGTTGTAATTTGGGTCTTTCAAGGCCCTTCTTATAATTTGTCTGCTCAAGTTTTAATATATATGGTTGTTGTAAAAAAATTGTACCCCTCTCCAAATTGCTCTAATTTCACCACTATTAGCCATCATACTCATGGTTGTATCAATAGTCTAGCGAGCTTAATTATCACAATTTACTCTTTTCCGAGTGTATGATGGCTAAATTGAAACACGATGACAAGTACATTGGCCACATGTGATTAATCAGCGTGTATTTTTCAAGAGTGGTATCCTTTTAAGGATGAGGATGTAGTACTCCTGCTAATTGGATTGAGTTTAACGGTTTTAATGGGTTGTGTTTTATATATTACAGTTTTTTAGATTGGTTACTAATGGGGTGATTCATCAAATGATTTGGTTTGGTTTGGATTGCTTCTAAGAGAAAATGGTTTGGTGATGGTTTAGAGTGGGTTGTATTGGTTACATTCTCTCTTAACGGTTTAGTTTCATATCCCACTCATGATGCAGGACCCACATGTACGTTTAGCCATACTATTTTGCACGAAGTAGCGGACAGTCAAAATTCATCTAAAAAAATTCATCATTTTCGCTAAAATTTTAAGTGTGAACGCGAGGTTTTAATTTTAGGGTCCGACTCTTCACGGTGGGCCCACACACACGTTTAACCTTGGTATTTTGCACAAAGTAGCGGGTAGTCAAATTGAGTTGTCTTAAAAAAATTTTGATCAAATTCGCTAAATTTTAAAGTGTGAGCATGAAGTTTTAATTCTAGTGTCCGGCTCTTGATGGTGGGCCCACATGCATGTATGTTTAGCCATATTATTTTGCACAAAGTAGCGAGGGGTCAAACTGAGTAATATTCAACAAAATTCTGTCAAATTTGCTAAAAATTTTGAGGTATGAATTTTAATGTTTGACTCTTTATGTATGTGAGTATGTCCACATGTCAGTCTAACATTTATTTCAAATATTTAAGTGATTCTTAGATGAGCTCATATGTATGTATAGCAAACCCATGGGTTTACATAGCAAATCCATGGGTTCTATCAAGTAGTGGGGTGGATTGGTTTGGATTTGGATAATATAAGATTGGAGTGAGTTGGGTTGAAAACCGCAAAACCAATCTGGCAACCGGCCGCTCGGAGCGACCGGTTGCCGCGGTTCGATGGAGCCGGGGGGAGGGCGTCCGTGCTCCCCACGGTTATTATTTTTTTTTACTTTTTTCCTTTCTTCAACAGTTTTTTTTCATAAGTTATGCGCACAACTCGTCTTACAGAAAAAATTATGCAAACAACTTGTTGTATACGTAAAAAGTTATGTGTATAACTCGTCGTTGAAGAAAAAATTATACGCACAAGTTATTCTTCGAACAATTGTGCATACAAATTGTACGGATAAATTATGTGTGTCACCAGACTTATGCTTATAAATTATCTAACAAAAATTTATCACTCGAAGTTATACCTCAAAGTTATAAGTACAAATTGTGATAAAGAATTAAAAGAACCGGGGGACGGAACCGGTCGCTCCAAGCGACCGGTCGCTAAATAGCCGCAAAACCAATCTGGCAACCGGCCGCTCGGAGCGACCGGTTGCCGCGGTTCGATGGAGCCGGGGGGAGGGCGTCCGTGCTCCCCACGGTTATTATTTTTTTTTACTTTTTTCCTTTCTTCAACAGTTTTTTTTCATAAGTTATGCGCACAACTCGTCTTACAGAAAAAATTATGCAAACAACTTGTTGTATACGTAAAAAGTTATGTGTATAACTCGTCGTTGAAGAAAAAATTATACGCACAAGTTATTCTTCGAACAATTGTGCATACAAATTGTACGGATAAATTATGTGTGTCACCAAACTTATGCTTATAAATTATCTAACAAAAATTTATCACTCGAAGTTATACGTCAAAGTTATAAGTACAAATTGTGATAAAGAATTAAAAGAACCGGGGGACGGAACCGGTCGCTCCAAGCGACCGGTCGCTAAATAGCAAGCCCCGTTGAAAACTAACTTAACTCTACATGGATTGGGGTGCGTTATAGTGGGATTACAATCCAATTAGCAAAATTTTCAGAAGACATACAATCCAATTAGCAGGCCTACGTGCGAGTGTGCTTACATTTTCTGCATGCCTCATATTAACTGCATCTGTTTTTAAAATTAAAACAAGGCTTGCAAGGTAGGACAAACCTGCTCGCAAATTGTACTCTCTCTTCTAAATTGCACATATACATACACTAGTGATCCATAATAATACCCCCACCCCCTCTGTTTATTTTTATAAGACATGGTATGATCTTCTAAATTTAACTTTGACGATTAATTTTTCTTATATCGTATTATTATAGTTATAAGCTTATAATAATTGGAGTGTACATTTGATTACAAATCCAATTATTTCAAATTTAAACCATAAACTAAATATTTGTTAATTACATTATTGGTAAAAGATAGCGAGTTCGAATTTTGATTGCAAGTATGACTTAGACTGAGTCCAACAGACATGTCAAATGCATTTTCGCCTATCCATGTGCTCCTATTCACGAGATGCAAGTGCTCCAACAGACCAAGCAAACACGATAGGCAAATTGCCTTCGAGGAGAGAGGAGAGGTAAATTTGCAATCCCTCTCCCCTCGAATGCATTTGTGGCCGCAGGGGACGGAGGGAGGTAGGGAGCCGACGCGGCGGAGTCAGCGGGACGAGCACGTCGGCGGGCGAAGCCTTCCCTTGCGCGAGCGGAGGCGAGCGTTGGCAACCGGCGGGGATGAGCGCGGCGGGGGGCGAGCGAGGACGCCGCATGCGGGGCAAGCCGGGACGCCGGCGGAGCCGAGCGACGCGGAGGACCACGTCCCACTGCCGTCGCCATCGCCAGGCAGCTCCCTCCGCCACGCGGCTATCGCCGGCGGCCTATCCTTCTTCTTCGCGGCCCCGCAGCTCGATCCGGCGGCGTCGGAAGTCAATCGGCTGCGTAGGAGCTCCAATCGGCGGCGGAGAAGCTCCAATCGGTGCCTGTAGAGATCGATTTGGCGGGGGGAGGTGGATGCGGCGGCAGGAGGGAAGGTGGTGGTGGCGGATTCAGCTGACCGGCGCCCCTCTCGCTCCCCTGCTCGGGGCTGTCTCGCGTGGGATGCATCCGCTGTTGGAAAGACGATATTTTTCTCTCTCCAAACTCTAGTGCACACACGAGGCAATCCTCCTTTTGCCTCTCCAATTTGTAACTCATTGTTAGAGTCAGTCTTACACACATAAACGGAAGGAGTAGTTATGAATTAGAAAAGGCCAAAACGGCCTACAATTTAGAAGTTAGAATGGAGGGAGTATAAAGGAGAAATATGATGTGTTTCTCAATCTTCAGCACTGCTACAGCACGGCACATCCTTGAAAATCAACGCAAGTCAAGAACACATATATGCTGCTGCTGGTTCTGGAAATATGACTGTACATAATAGGTCACTTACTGGTGAAAATGCCCGACAAAAGTGACACACGGCGGCTATTTACACATACAGAGGTGATGGCTTACAGGACAAAAAGGACTGACCACTCATATATATAAACCAGCAATGGAAAAGTTATCTAAATAATGAAAACCCAGCCCGCGATTCCGCGTGCACTTTCTTGACGCCTTTTACGTCTCCAGTTCATTCGCCACGTTGCCGCCAGCTCCACGTCCTTCGAATCTTCGTCGATGCGCCAAATCCGACCGTGCCGGGCTGAACTTCACCCCCCCCCCCCCCCCCCGCCCACGTGCGCCACCGCCACCATTGACCCGCCCTGCCGGCAGCTGCATGCCCGTTGATGCACCGTCTCGCTCAAACCGTAGACACGTCCCTCTCCGCCGCATCCCTGGTCACCGTATAGTTCTGGGTGGTGTACCCCGACGACGACGCGTAGGCGTAGTGCGACGACGATGTCACGTCGGAGCTGGTGAGCTCGCTGTGCGACATGGACGTCCGCGCCATCTCCTCGCCGTCGTACTCCCCGACCTCGTCCTCCTCCAGCTCCCCGTCGGCGAGCGGCACGGGCCACATGAACACCGGCTTGGACTTGGGGACGGGGAGCGGCGGCACGGAGCGCGTCTGCAGGTTCTGCAGGATGGCTTGCGCCGTCGGCCGCGTCCGCGGGTTCGGGTGGCTGCACGCCAGGCCCAGCAGCAGCAGCCGCTCGGCCTCCTCGCCGTCGAACTCCCCGGCCAGCCGCGGGTCGACGGCCTCCAGCACGCGCCCGGCGCCGTGGAGCTTCCACACCCACTCCAGCAGCTGGCTGCACCCGGCCGGGTTGCTGCAGGAGATGCGGCGGCCGCAGACCAGCTCCAGGATCACGGCGCCGAAGCCGAACACGTCCGACTCCCGCGTGGCGCGCCCCGTGTGGAAGCACTCGGGCGCGATGTACCCGAGCGTCCCGGGCACGCCGATCTTGTCGGTGTAGGAGGTCTTGTCGGACTCGAGCGCGCGGGCGAGGCCGAAGTCGCCGAGCCGGGCGTGGTACGAGGAGTCCAGCATGATGTTGGACGGCTTGATGTCGCGGTGGATCACCGTCTGGTCGAACTCGTGGTGGAGGTAGTTGAGCGCCGAGGCCACGCCGACCACGACGGTGTGGCGCTGCCTCCAGTCCAGCGCCGGCGAGTCCTTGCCGCCGAAGATGTGACGGTCCAGGCTGCCGTAGGGCATGTAGTCGTACACCAGCAGCAGCACGCCGTTGTCGTGGCACCAGCCTGCAAAACGTGACACTTCAAAATTATTGGTCTATCTCGCAGCATGAGGAACGCACAATGAACTGAAGAAAACTGTCGGTTCAGGTGGCTGTTAAAAGTCAGAGACGACACATGAGTGATTGCCAGGCACCACGCCCGTTTCTACAACTACCAAATATTTTTTTTTGCTCCCAACAAACACCAGTGGCAGCGGGCAAGGCCCGGTCAAATTTTGCGTTGTCAAAATGCATGTAATCCCGGGTTATAATATGCCAGCACATTGCCCCTGATCCAAGCATCATCGCAAATCCCAAACTAAGACGATACACACAGGCCCAAATCATCACCACGAATTTGTCCTAGATTATTCATCTGTAGCCAGGCGCCAACTGGTACAGAACTGTTCTAGGCATTGTTTATCCTCACGGCTACGTGTGCGATTGGCTGGAAATGTTAAACAACTTCATAAACTAACGTCAGTTCAAACTTCAAAATAGTCGCTCCCTGGCATCTTTAGCCCCCCAAGCAAAGCAAATAGCGCGCACGAAAAATGTGACGACGCTGCGGCACATTTACAGGCTGCATTTGACATATCCGACGCCGACAGCCTGGAACGACTTCGTTTTCACGCCGCAAACATACACGGAAATGGCTGCCGAGCATGTAACAGCGATCTGCATAAAGCGCTACATTTTGCGACCAAAGTTGCTGCCTCTATTACGGGTAAGACCGGAAAACCCCTTGGCTAAGCATCTCGCTGAACCATCTGTCCGTGGCATTATTGTGAAAGGTTGAAAGCTAAGCCCCGTGCTGATATTCTGATTTGGATTGGCGTTTTCAGTCAAGACAAGAGGTTGATGGAATATTGGGGCAAAAATAAATATCCTGGAGACTACCTAAAATTAAATCAATGCGACTACTTTTGGCGTCACTGACGATAAGAACGGCCACGGCAGACTTAGACAGCGAGGATGACAGTAAGAAATTTAAAATTTAAAAGGAAATCGGATGCAATGAGCAGGGCGTGAGGCGAAGAATTCCTCACCGACGAGCTTGACGAGATTCCGGTGGCGGAGGCGGTTGATGATGCTGAGCTCGGCGAGGAAGTCCTCCTGGCCCTTGGTGTTGGCGCCGGAGAACTGCTTCACGGCCACCTCCACGCTCTGCCCGTTCTCACCGGGCACGGTGGCGCGGTACACCACGCCGTACCCGCCCTGCCCCAGCTTCATCTTCTCGTCGAAGTTGCAGGTCCCCTTGCGCAGGTCCTTGAAGTCGAACTCCTTGGGCACGCCCGGGATGCTCCGCAGGAGTATGGCGTTGTTGAACACCGAGCTCGGGTCGTCCCCGACCTTCTTCCGCTTCTTCATGAAGTACAGGCCGGCGAGCAGGCCCAGCACCAGCGCGGCGGCGCACGGCGCGCCGATGGCCAACCCGAGCTTCCAGCCGGAGAGCGCCTTCTTGGGGGCGCTGTCGTCGTGGAGCACTTCCACCGTCATGTTCCACATGTTGACGCAGTTGAGCTGGTACTCCACGCCGGTGGACGCCGAGAAGCCGAAGTAGCCCTTCTTTCCCGGGAGGATCTTGGAGAGGTCCAGTGACGCGTTGAGCACTGGCGTCGCCGGCTTGCCGGTGTTCAGGTACGCGGGCGCGATGTACACCCAGATGTGCCGCGTCGTGCCGTTGTAGTCGATCCAGACGTAGTTGCTGCCGTCGATGGTGTCGTTGGTATCCCTGGGCGCGAGCTCGATGCCGAAACGGGAGAGTGGGGTGGTGACGGTGGAGCGGACGCTGTTGACGTCGAGACCGATGTGGTTGTCGTCCGGGTCGTAGGGCTGCTTCACCGAGTCCAGCTCCACGGCCACGAACTCGTTGGTGGCGTTGCCGTCCGTGGAGGCGTTGGTGAGGCCGAGGTAGCCGCCGTAGCTGCCGGGGGGCGGGCCGCCGTCTTTGCCGGACGCGATGACGAACGCGAGCCCTTCTCCCTTGACGGTCTTGTTCGTAAGCGTGCGGAAGAGGTTGGCCTTGAACACCGTGGAGAAGGAGGCGACGTGGCGGCCGTCGGCGGTGGAGTTGGACGCGTCGTCCGTCCAGAGCACGAACTCCGTCGAGTAGAAGATGTGGCCGGCCTGGTTGACGAGGAAGGTCGAGGGGCTGTTGCTCGTGTCCGGAGTGATCTGTAGCGAGTTCTGGCTGAGGCTGGTGTTGCCCGTGAAGGTCAGGTTGGGGAGCTTCTGCAGGTCATTCCCGAACCTGGGGAAGGAGAAGCTGGTGATCACACTGCCGTTGACGTCGCTGGTGAACACCGTGGTCTGGGCGCGCACAGCCGGGTGGGAGCAGGCGGTGACGCCCGCGAGAAGCAGGAGGAGCGCGAGGCTGGTCGTGGCGCGGCGGCCACGGGGCGAAGGCCCCCCCATCGGCTCGACCTTGCAGGAGAAGGGCAGAGGAGAGAGGGGGCGATTGGAGATGTGCCGGAGGGCAGGGCAAGAAGGAGCTCGTCGCAGTTTGGACTTCCAACTTTATAAATGAACTCCATGCCTCCCTTTAAATCAATTTTATTTTCTTTTTTGTACCTTCTTCATACTATTCATCTATTCCACACAAGCCTTCCTACTGACGCGCCTAATCTGTGATTTTCGGTCACTGATCTCACCTGCTCACAGAGAAAAAGTCCCATGAAACAGTTCTAGATTTCGTCCCTGGTGGCCAAAATAACCCACGGAGGCATCGTGTCCGGCACCCTACAAATGTGAAATGGATTTGCTGAATTAACGGAATGGACCACGAGAGGTTAATTTCCGTGCGGTGATTTCAGAGTTCTTTCGATACAAGGAACAGGACAGAACAGAGCAGATGCTTGCGCGAGAAAAAAAAAGCGAGCACCAACAGGCGAATGGCCTGGCCCCGTTTGTTCCCTTCACACCAAATTTAAAATATTGCGTCGCGAGAGGGGTGCAGGTGTGCGCTCTAGCGATGTTTTTGTTCCCATGCGGAATGCTTGATGGGCAAATTGTACTGCCCTCTATTCTTAATCCCCGGACCCCGGTGGCCCGGTCAAATGGTTGAATTCCCATCCCATCTCGTCGCTCCGTGCGGTGCGTGCCTTGCGCTGCGGCCTCCCCGCCGTCGGTCAAACCCCTCCCCGTTCACCATCATCCCTCTTCTTGGTACAACCTCAACCCCAGAGCAAGCAATGGCCCCGCCGTGTCGGTTTTTTGGTCGAGGGGTAAGCGAGTTCGTTCGAGCGAGAAAATGAGGGGTCGAGACGTACAAGAGTGGAAGGATGGAGGGATGATCAAAATTCGCCCCCACAAATTGCTTGCTCTGGCGTTGAGGGGTTGAGATGTACAAGAGTGCAAGTCTGCAACCAGTCGAAAATCTCCGGCGTAGACGTTTTTTTTAGAACGTCCGGCATGGCGGCATAGATGCTTCTACAACAGGAAATAGACTGGTGCTTGACGTTAACCCTTGTAGCCCTCGCGAGTCGTGAACAAAAAACGAGCCAGATGCTATATCATGCTAGTAGCTGCTAAAGAGGACTTGACCGAAGATAGCTTCACAGCACTGGACTGACTGGTTACCTGAAACGTACTGTATCTGGGCAAGGAAAAATCACGTGGTGGAAGGCCCCTTCTGCGAAGCCCGCACCGGGTGGCGTTTTCCGACGAGGTTACTCTCACCAGGCGCGGCGGGACCAGAGGCACCATGTTGGATTTGGGCGGCCGTGCTTGCGTCAGCGAAGCTGCACAAAAGAATTGCAATCTGACGTAGCTCACGACAGAT
Organism: Cenchrus americanus; assembly: GCA_947561735.1. NCBI lineage: Eukaryota > Viridiplantae > Streptophyta > Magnoliopsida > Poales > Poaceae > Cenchrus > Cenchrus americanus. The sequence continues at coordinate 19,593,979 of OX387241.1, read as the reverse complement.
GCTTGCTTATCCGGTTTTCTAATGATTTCATAGACCATGTCTTAATCAGGACGAACGGACGGTGGTAGAAACAGCAGTGTACTGTAGAAAGCATTGCCAGACCATGTTTTCAATTTTCACACTACCACCAAGTGTTAGCCTGAACTTAAACCATTTTCCTTCAGACAGGCCCAAACGCTGGCACAATTTTTTATTTTTATTTATTTATTTATTTATTTATTTATTTATTTATTTTGCGAATCGCTGGCACAAGAATTTAACAGCAAACCTTTTAGCACTGATCTATGGGAAACTACTCACCTTTTTTTAAAAAATAAGAGAAACTAGTCTTTGATAGGGAACTCTGAAAGATATGTCGCTGACAAAATCCATACCAATGCATCTAATTCAAAAAGGTAAGGTTGTTACCTTGGTTTGCAAAATGTAGATAAGATCCATTTGGTTGGTTAGGTGACCTGAGCAAATATCAGATTATCCATGACGCATCGACAACCCAAAATTAACGGTGATCCTTCTTCTTTTATACAAATGGAATCTAGCTGAAATCATTTCCTTTCTCCTGCATGACAGCAGAAGAACAATTTAAATTTTGAAGTCAATCAACTGTATAATAAGAATTCAATGCCAACTCAGACTTGCGTAGATTGCTTCAAATTAGTCTACTCAAGCAAACTTCCAAATTACAATACCAACAAGCAAGTCCCTAAAAATCAGGGGGGATTGTTTACATCAAGATCAATCGGCCTAGTTTGCAAGGCAAACATTTCTTTTCCATTTTTCGTAAGATGACAAGGTTCGGTTAATAACAGGAAATGTCTATAGAGTTTCCAGGGTTTCTCAAAGCACTTGTAGACAAGCTAAGTGACAAATCAGAAACACACTACTAGATGATTTACCATTCAAGATGATCATTCACACTGTGTTCTAGTTCTAGAATACATGGGAGAGATTTGTATAATTTTCCATGAAAATGAATCAATATAATAGCTCAGATGTACAACAGCAATGACACGCATGCTTTACTGGCAGACATCTAACATAAGCACCAACCATACATAAGACAATCCCCATGTTTAGATTTTTTTCCTAAAAAAGGACAGTTTTCCTTGTGAATACAGCAATGATAAGTCATATGTAGATGACTGCTAACTACTTCATCAACTATCAAGTATCAGCTAATATACATCCTTTTTTCCCCCAAAGTGATACTATATTTCACACCAGTACACCACATACCAGCTTGCAGATCAACTTTCCATACTCACAAAGCATCTTTCCCTGTGTTCACTGCATTTTTTTCATGGGAATATATGCATTTTAAGCCAAATATTCTTATATTCAGATTCATCTGATTTTACCCAATGCAGGAGGAGACCGATTGAACAAAAGGTTCCGACATATGGATCCAACTTAAATTTCCAAGAAATTACAGCGTCTACTTGACTCATTAGATCCCTACATGAGCAAGGGCTTTAGAGCTTCAGTTATATAGTACTTTTGGCATATAACAATAAAGGTACAATGTTTCGGTGATATTGCAAGTCATTCTGCTGCAAGTAGAATTACAGAAATGACAGTGTACATAAATTTGTCGCGAGAGGTGCATCCTGACAGAAATATTATCAGGAAGAGATAGAATTGAAGGCGGGGCAAAAGATTTGCTTTTTTTCTTTTTTGAGAGAAAAAGGTGCACAATTTTAAATATACGAAGTTGTACAGTTACGTGTCACCAGAATGCTCCCTTAGATTAGCAAATGGTATTACCGACAAGCTCAGAATGCTCCCTTAGATTGGCAGATGGTATTAGTGACAAGCTTGATGCAGAACAAAAACTACATAGAACAGGCAGTGGATGTTCCTTGATGTAATCATGTAAGCAGATGAGCCTATGAGAAGCAAATTTGAAAAACATGGAGATCTGTTTTAGCTGAAAAAGTGAAAAGTGTTAGGGAGAACAACTAAAGCCACATAGGGTTGTACGTACATCATCATTATCTTTAGAAAGAATGAATACAATCAAGTGGAAGAATAAAAAAGAGCCAGTAGGGAGCAAGCACGTGCATTCAACTTTTGAACGAATCAACTTTGACTAGAATAACAGTGATGTTATGTAAGAGCTGCGAGCATAAGAAAATTGTGAATTGTGCCAGTGTCACTATCCTATAGAGTGAAATGCCAGCACTGATATCTTGCATGTCCCAATAGCATTTGGCTGGTGCATTACATGATGTCACAGTCAATATTAGTTTTCACAGTCTTGTATTGTAAGACAGCCCGTACCCAACTCTTATAGTCACCTAATGCTCCATAAGGTAGTCGTCACTAACAACTAAGCAGTTGAGTCCACTGACCAATAGGTGAAAGGCTATTCAGAATTTATAAAATTTGATGTCAATTCGTAGTTAAATGTGTCAAAAAAAAGAGTTGAATGAATCAAAGTCGCCAAGACTCTAGTCAACGGGCTCATGTGCGCGACCGACCTCAAAACGCAGAGATAAGATGAACATGCTCCAGTACTATGCACTGAATTCGTATTCGAAATGGTTGTCGAGCGAATGATGTATGACAGCCCGGCTTAAGAGTGCAGAGTTCGGTCGATATGGACAATCATACACTGTCATATGCTGGCAGCAGGCGCAATTGGACAGGATAAACAATGGGTGGTTTGGAAAGCTGACAGCCAAACAATGATCGGTGGAAGAGGGGGAGGACGAGGACAGGAGACTGACTGACGTACGTGCCGGTGTGTGCGAGCGGAGAAAGGAGTCCTTGGTGTAAAGTGTACGGGCCCTGCTGAGGAGATTCGGCGAACGGCGTGGCACCAAGCTGTGCACGTCGTGCTTTCGGGAACCTACACAAAACATGGATGGAGATCAATTGCTGGAAAGAAATCGAGGCAGGGGAAGGAGATCGGAGTCGATTAGGGTGCAGATTGCTTAAAACTGCTACCATGCTACTACGTGCGCTGGAAAGCTAGAGGGGCCTCAAAGGAACGCGCAGCAGCTTGAGCGCACCCGCCTGCAGCAAATCATCTCCACCGGTAAACGCTGCCGTGTAGATCCATCAAGAACCCCCGTCGTCCATCAGGCCTCCATGGTCCCCGAAACTGGAGAAGACGAACGCCGTCGATCGCTCTGTTTTGCGGACAAATCACTAGGCCCGTGGGTCGCAGGTTCGTCAGCTTGCCACGCCGGCCCAGGCCTCAGTGTTTTGGGCTTTAGACACCAGCCCGAATATTTTTCTTTGACTGAACGGAGGCCCAAGGGCCATGTTGAGTAGTATACAGTTTAGATTATCCGGCATTTCCGTGAAGAACATTTTAAAGAAAAAGGCCGCCCAGTTTTGATTAACGCCAAAATAGGACCGGCGATACCACCAATTTTACAAGAAAAAACATATCATCAATCCGCTTGGGCTCTAAACAAACTCACTCTACGCGAAAGGGCGTGTAGTCTTGGTTACAAGAGTCCCGGTAGCACGTTATGTCCTGGGTCTGACTCCCCGTGGGAGCGAATTTCTCAGAATTTAATAACGTTTGTGCTTCCAGTGGTAGACGGTGTTTCCGTCGACAGCGAGACGCCTGTGGTGACTTCGTCAATCTCGAGGATCTGCTGGTACAGTCTTCGAAGATGCTCCTAGGGGTAGTGTTTGCGTGCGTGTATTCATAGAGATGAGTGTGTGTGCGTTGTGAGTGTCTACGATGTATTGTGTAATTAAAAAAAACAAACTCACTCTACCACCACCTTCTAAACTCAGATTAAGTAGATACACGCGAGAAAGTTTACATTCAGAGTGAACTAGACAAAAGAGAGCTAGCAAAGGAAGAAAAAAAACAACCACACAAATCGCGAAGAACTTCGAGGGTATCCAACGATACTAGGATAACAATATGCCAATATAACATCGCTTTTCGCAAAGGTCGGCGACAAGAACCTACCCACGACTCATGAGACCATCGCTATAGCTATATCAAGTTCAGCGCCGCAAAGCGGGCTGTACTGTTTACTGTAAGCATCCGCACGGCCTTGCTTCTCCAGTTTCAGTAATCAGTAGATTTCATTTCGTTTTGCTAAAAAAAAGTAGGTTACATTTCGTTTTACCGTGTAAAACGGGATAGTTATGTCTCTCCCTTCTGTCGGGTAAAGTTAGTTACTTCTCCCGTCTCGAAATAAATGCAATTCTAGGATTTGAAATTTGTCCCACAAAGAATGTAACTTTGACTACTCAACCACAAAAGACAACAAACTCTAGAAGCTTCTTACATAAAAGACAAGCTAATAACTAGATCTTTCTTATAAAAGACAAGGGGTATTTTAGTCATTTTACACCCCACATTGATTTCCGTGCTAATCCTAGAATTGCATTCCTCGAGACACGGTTCCGGAATGCAGGCTCTAGCATCCTCTCTGTCCAGATCACCAACCAGTACTTCAACCAGAGTCCCCCAACCACAATTGTCATTGTTAATCGCACACCACAAAGTATACCCGCAAAACACACGTGATGCTTTGCTCTTGCTGCGCATTATACTAACAAATTAAACCTCCGATCCACCGCAAACGTGGCGATACCACCGCACGCGCACGCGCTCCCCCGTTCGCTTCGCTTCTCCTTTTCCCGTGTCCGGGATGGCGTGTCCCCTTCACACGCGGGCGCGGCGCGCCCGCGCGGCCGTAGGTGAGCGGCCACCGGGACACGCGCGGTCGTGCCGAGCCGCGAGATTCCGGCGCAGCGTCTGGGAGAGGAAAGCCGGCGAGCAGCGCGAGTCAGAAGTCCCGCGCATCGTGGTAGACTGGTCGTCGTCGACCCCCTAGCGCTCGCCTCTGCGTGTGGGGACACGGTCGCGCGCCGTGCGCCAAGTGTTCCAGCCTCGCCGCACCTAACCACCTCTCCAAGTCCAACCCTTCGCGCGAGCGGCCACGCTGGCTCGGGCGGCCTCGTGGCGTGGTGTGGGCGCTGCCGTGGCCTCACAGATTTTGCAGTTTTGACTAGCCTAGGATTTTGCCGTGCTCTTGAAAATTCTAGAATGGATGTCGAACGTCAAAATCAGGGCGATTTCAGTGCAGTTTGTTGTCAAGTTCGTTGAGCAGAATATATGTTTGACAGTGAGGCCGGGGCAGCGATCACACACCGAAGGGTCACCGGTCAGGACAAGGGTAAACCCAGCTGGAAATCGAGTACACTGTCCGTACACACTAACACACCGCTTCGTCAGATGCAAATGAGCTTTCCTTCTAATTAATCCAGTTCATCCGTGAGGCAATCAGGCAAGGGAATCTAAAGGTTGTCTGGACCAGGGTGCTGCACCAGCCATGGCAGGCGGTACCAATTAAGAACACAAGCATGCTCCTGTTTCTCGACACAAAACCACGTTCTCATGTACCGTATGCCCAGCGATTTCGTGACAAAAGCCCCCAATGGTTAGTGCTAGTTTAATCGAGCTTGTTAACTGGATGGTCAGCCACCAAACAAAGCTTCTGCCGGCCGGGTAGCTAGCTGGTAGTCCACCGTGCTTTTTTTTTGGTCAGAACAGTGCTCTATCGACCACGCAACCGAACAAACTGCAAGCACTAATCTATACGCGATGCGGTTACGTGTGTAGCGTGCTTGCCGGCGCGTAAAAGCAGCTAGCTAGTTATGCAAAAGCAAGGCGCACGCATACATGATACAGCAGCCTACTACTGCCCAGCCCGGTGCAGGGGTTGGTCGTGGATCACCCCAACCAGTTACGCGGAAGCCGACGGCGGCAGAGATTTGGCAGCGCACGAGCCCGATTCACATTTTACACGGCCAGGTCACTGTCCCTCTGGCTTTTGCTTGCCCGTAATGCGCTTGCCCCGGCACCCCCCATCGCGTTAGCACCATAAGCTAATCCTGTCGCGCGCTCGTGTCCCCGGTATCCCCCCGTCCCTATCGCGAAAAAGGCCCGATTCAAACCTACCTTCCTGCCGTGTTCCCTTGGCCCCGAGCGCGCCCTATATGTAGCCACCACTCGCCTGCCCCGGCCACTTGACCACCAGCACCACCACCACCGGGCGCACGCACGGCACGCACGCATCGCGTTGCTCGGACACCAGAGACACGGCGCCAGGAAGAGGACGACGGAGCAGAGAGGAATCGCCGCGTGAGCTCCAGCTGCTCCACAAGTCCAGGATCATGGGTTCTTTGCAGTCGCAGACGACGCAGGAGAGCTACGTGAGGCTGCAGGGCCGGCGGTGGCGGCGTGCGGGGTCGAGGGGGTTCCGGCTGTGCCCGAGGAACCGGTTCTCCGTGCGGCGGCTGCGGGCCGAGCTGCTCACGTTCATCGGCCTCGTCGGCCGCTACGTGCGCCACCTCGTCAGGAGACTCTCGGCGACCTCGGGCGGCGGCGGCGGCAACGGCTGTGGGCGGAGCGGCAGCAGAAGGGTTCTCGTCGGGGGCGGCGGGAAGGACGCGGCGGCGAACAAGGCGCCGCGGAGGGCGGCGCCGTTCGCGCGGTCCAACTCGTTCTACTCGCAGGCGATCGCCGACTGCCTCGAGTTCATCAAGCGCAACTCCGTGCCCGTCGAGGACTACGGCACCGTCAGCGCCAGGAGATAGGCATTAGAGGCTCCGTTTTGGAAGTTGGAACCAAGCAAAATCGAAGCAAAATGTTACAGAATTTTGCGTGGTGTGTGTTCTGAATGGAGCCTAATTAAATATGTGAATCCCATACATACACGTAGACACGGATGTAATAGGGTGTTTGGAATTAGAGTTGCAAATGTTGAAGTTTTTGACATGTTCATTTGCGCACGTTACCACATTTCTTCCATTAATTTGCCGTGTATAATCCAGAATATATAGATCTTAGTTCTTTGACGAGAGAGAGTGTTATTTCAGCGAACCACCGTTCAGGTCCATGCGATTAAATTTCAGAGAAAAGGACCGGACGGGAATAATCGATGAATATTCAAACAAGGTTTGCTAGCTCAACGCGGTGTGTGTAGTAGATATGTATAGCACGGTCGACGCTGGCGCCATTCTTAATTTCCTCTTATCCGGCGCTTGTTTTTCTTCAGCTAAACAGTGGGAGTGTCAAGCAATTAAGTGATGACGAGAGTGAGTTTGACGAAGCTTCTTTAGCATCCGTTCGGTTAGTTAGGATTGGATTTAAGAACCGATCCAAATTATCAAGATTATACTAATTAGTGAACCATTTCAACCAGGAATCGCCGAGCTAAGAATGGAGCAGTTTCCGACCAATTGCAGAAATTCCAGAAAATAACATCGAGTCTGACCTAGCATATATATCTCTGCCTCACACTCTCTGAGTCTCTGTTAGTATTTTCCTTGAAAAAATCGAACGATTAGTTTTTGTGAGTGTCATGGATAATGCTGGTTTCCCATTGGTCTTAGCTACTCTCCGTTGGTCAGGATTAGTACATCAGGTTTATAGTTGGCGATTTGGCATGACTCCATTGGGTGCCATCGTACGGCACATTCCAGAAACGGTAGACTAATGTGATGTTAGGTTTCCACAACAAGTAGTATACTCCCACCGTCCTGAAATATAAGACATTCAATGGTTCAAAATTTGTCCCCAAATATAAGGCATCATAGAAGTTTTTGGTAAGTACCCAATCAACTCAATTAAAGACTTGCAAAATATTGCACCTGTTAACTAAAAAACTTACCTTTAATTATCATTGAATAAGGGCATATGTGACATTTTCCCACCTCTTTAATCTGTCCTAAAAATCTTATATTTCAGGACGGAGGGAGTAGGCCTAATTAATTGCTTGCTAAATCACTCCAGTGTGTCTCGTGACAAACACGCAAATCCAGGCCCACACACCATCGAGAAATAGGAAAGCCCCAGTGTGCAGCTCGGATCGTGGATTAGCTAGGTTAGTGAAATCTACCAATGGGCCACGGAATCGCCTTGTTTATACAAGGTCTATCCCAACAAAACGCTGCATCCGCACCATCATCTCTCTGATGAGAGTAGGAAAAGAACACGAGTCTTTGAACCTTTTGCTCCGTGACAGTGAGCCAAAAGGGGAGAGTGGGCAGACGGCTGCGTGTTCCTGTGCGCCTGTTTGTGCGCATCTGCCTTCCTCTGATGGCGAGCTACTACGTCGTTCAACAAAGTTGCAGTGCATCATTAGAGGGCCCTAATAAAAAACAGAACAAACACACGTACCATCGCCGCAATGAAGCGCGCGATGGATCACGAGAACAATGAGACGTAGATAGACACGAAGGAAAGTGCCGCTAGAGAAAAGGACGGAGTAGTACCTTTATCGAAATAAAATAAACGATAAGTTTTTCTAGTCATTACACGAACGCGCTAGATCGCATGACATTCAGAATTCCGAACTCGCATAAGCTTCTATCCTGACCGATGTGACGGGGCACGCAAATGCGCCGACGAAAACCTACAAACATCACTTCGGGAGGGACCCCGTCAGGGGTCAGGGATGGCGCGCCTTGGGTTGAGTTGAGATCGGCAGGCCACTCAAAACGTACTTGAGCGTCGTTGAGACAAGCAATGAAAGTAAAGGAGTTGGAAAAGTTCGAGTTTGAAGATAAAAGTTTAATAATTAGTTGATCGGGTGATAAGTCCTTAACTGGTTGTAATGAAAATCTGGAGGGTCTAGAAGAAGAAACTTCTGAGATAGATGGCTTTGCCCTGGTTATGTCCAAGAGGGATAGGAAGGCAACCAAAAGGTTGTCCCTACCTGGAAAAAAAAGAAAAAATATGACAAGGGAGACCCTTGCATAAAAAAAACAAAGGTGGGAGGGGACAGGGAAACCTGGAACCTCTAAAAACCTTTGTCAAAACAAAAGGAAGTGTAAAAAATGAAAGGACTCATTTGGAACTGTAGGGGCATCAAGAAAAAAGGTATCTCCTTCTTCCTGAGGAATCTAAAAGGTGTCTCCTCCTTCTTGAGAAATCTCATTCTAGAACATAAATTCTGTTTCATTGGCCTGCAAGAAACAATGCAGGAGAACATAGAAGATAGAAAAATAAGGGAGATTGATCCTAACAATACCTATCTCTGGAAGTGGATACCATCCAAAGGGAAGTCAGGTGGGGTTTTGAGTGGTGTGAATCTGGAACACTTTGAGGTGGGATCCTTCCAGGAAGGAGAGTATTGTTTACAATTGAACTTGTGGGACAAACAAAATAAAATGAAGTGGAACTTCATAAATGTATATGGAGCAGCTCAGGAGGAAGACAAAGATAATTTCCTCATTGAACTGGCTGAATTCATAAGCAAAAGCAAAGAACCTTTGGTTTTGGGAGGGGATTTCAACATTATTAGATACTCCCTCTGCAGAGAAAAATAAAGGAGGAGTTCATAAACATACTGGGACATTTAATGCAATCATCAATACTTATGAGTTAATTGATCTGAAAATGTCAGGTGGAAGCTACACCTGGTCTAACAATAAAAAAAACCCAACCCTGGAAAGGTTGGATAGATACTTGGTGAGAAAAATATGGGAAAATATGTTCCCTTTGGCATATGTGTTTAGGCTCCCAAGAGAATTATCTGACCATAATCAAATCATCTTATCTTTACCATCTAAACATAATCTCAAGAAGCTGGCCTTTAGGTTTGAAATATCTTGGTTAAAAAATCCAGACTTCCAACCAAAGGTCAAGGAGATATGGGAAAAGACATATTACAATATGTCTGCTTTTGATAGAATCCAAAATAAGCTGAAAAGCTTCAAAAAAATATTTCAAGGGTTGGGGATTCATTATGCAAGGAGCAAACAGAAAACTGAGGGGCCAATTAAGAGAAGAACTGCTCAATCTTGAACAATTAGAAGAAAGTGACTTGCTGACATTGAATCAAATGCACAGAAAAGTGCAATTAAATGAGGAACTATACAAAATGATGGAGGAAGAAGAGTTGTATTGGCATAAGAGATCTCATGAAAGATGGCTCCATGAAGGAGACAACAACACTGAGTACTTTCACATGGTTGCCAATGGGAGGAAAAGAAAAAAATACAATTATATCCCTAACATCTGATAATGGGGAGATTGAGGGGGATGACAATTTATTAAAACATGCAACTGACTACTACAAAGAGCTATTTGGTTATGGGGTAGGAAATGCATTTGCCCTAAGCCCTGAGCTCTAGCAACAAAATGAAAAGGTCACTGAAAATGAGAATTATGAAATCACAAAACCTTTCTCAAAAAAGGAAATCAAAGATGCCCTGAACCAAATGGAAAAAATAAAGCTCCTGGTCTTGATGGTATACCAATTGAATTCTTCCAATATTCATGGGAGATAATAAAAAAAGACATCATTGAAATGTTCCAAGACTTCCATGAAGGTAACCTTGATGTCAGTAGAATGAATTATGAGGTTATAACCCTATTGCCAAAAGTAAAAGATGCTGAGAGAATACAACAATTTAGGCCCATTTGTTTATTTAATTGCATATACAAATGGGTTACTAAGGTTCTAACAATCAGACTAGAAAAAATAGCTGATAAGCTGATTCTAGCAAATCAAACAGCTTTTATGAAGGGTAGAAACATCATGACTGTGATAATGACCCTGCATGAAATCTTACATGAAACCAAAAGATCTGGTGCCATTGGGATTGTTCTGAAATTGGATTTTGAAAAGGCATATGATAAAGTCTGTTGGGACTTCCTGTTTGCAAACCGGTCAATAAGGGGTTTCAGTGACAAATGGTGCACTTGGATCAAGCAAGTAGTCTCAGGGGGGACTGTATGTGTTAAAATAAACAATAGAATGGGCCCATACTTTGTGAGCCACAAAGGAGTAAGATAGGGGACCTCTATCTCCAATCCTTTTCAACTTGGTGGCTGATTGTCTGACCAGAATGATCAGGGAGGCCCAAAACAAAAACATCATCAGAGGACTTGCTGAAAATCTAATCCCTAAGGGAGTTGCAGTTCTACAATATGCTGATGATACCATAATTTGTCTGAAAGATGATGTAAACAATGCCAGAAATATGAAACTATTGTTATATTTATATGAAATGATGTCTGGGTTAAAAATTAACTTTGATAAAAGTGAAGTGATAATAATACATGGAGATGAAGGCAAATGTGAGCAGATGTCTGATTTGTTCAATTGTCAGATTAGGTGCTTCCCAGTCAAATACTTGGGGGTGCCTGTCAGCCCTAGCAAACTCCACGTCAAAGACTGGAATCCAATAGAAGAAAAGAATGAAAAAAAGCTAGTGGTGTGGAAGGGGGGAACCATGTCTATTGCTGGAAGAACCACATTAATCAATTCAAGCCTCTCTAACACAGCCATATATGACATGTCCATGTACTTGCTCCCTAAAACAGTCTCTAAAAAACTGGATAAACAAAGAAGAACTTTCTTCTGGCAAGGAGGGAGCACAAAAAAAAGTATAGGCTGGTTAAATGGACAACAATTTGTAAAAGCAAAAAGAAAGGGGGGACTTGGGATCAAGAACATAAGAAAGATGAATATAAGTCTCCTTTGCAAATGGTGGTGGAGGCTACATAATGAAAATGGTCTCTGGCAGGAGATTATCATAGCTAAATATCTCCAGAGAGATGGAATGGGCACTGCAACACTCAAAATGGGTGATTCACCAGTGTGGACTGACCTACTCAGAGTTAAACAAATCTACCTCAGAGGGAGACAAATCATCACAAAAAATGGAAAACACAACTTACTTTGGAAGGACAAATGATTACATGATCAACCACTCTATATTGCTGCACCTGTGCTGTTTGAGTGGTGTGAGGAAAAAAATGTAACGGTTCACCAGTTTCTGATGAAAAATGGACAACTGCAATTCAACAGATGGCTGCCTCCTATCTTCTTTGAGCAATGGCTCAGTATAATAGATAAAATATACAATTATGAGTTCAGCATCAATAATGATGTGATCAAATGGAAATGGGGTGGCAAAGGAAAATTCACAACCAAATCTGTGTATGACCATCTTACACAAGATGAAAATGGGTTTCATTTCTCACACATATGGAAATCAAAAATCCCATACAAGGTGAAAATTTTCACATGGTTGCTGGAAAACAATGCAGTTCTCACCAAAGATAATATGGTGAAGAGGAAGTGGTCGGGCAACCCAATCTATATGTTCTGCAACAAAGATGAGTCAGCACAACACTTATTCTTTCAATGTTGTGTTGCTAGATTCATATGGGGCATCATTGGTGCCTATTTCAGTACAAACACTATCCCACTTGGCATACAACAATATAGACAATGGATACAAAACCTGATTCCAAATGGGAAAGCATTACATCACTTTGGCTTGGCGGCTGTTTGCAGGGCACTGTGGAAGAGTAGAAACAAAGTTGTGTTTGAGAAAAAAAATTAATCAAGCATCCTGCTAAAATCATTCTGCACGCCTGTGCATTCATGTCTTATTGGGCAGGTCTCTTCACTCCTGAGCTTCGAGCTGACGTGGCGGCGGGGCTGGACGCCATGCTGGCAATTGCTCACAAATTGTTGAAGAAGAAGTCAGATGTCAAGCGTCTGCATGCAGGGGAGCATGTCCAATCTGGAGATGGAGATGGTGCCTAACTACCAAGCATCGAGCAGAGAGGGAGGAAAATCTGAGCAAAGGATGTGGTCTTCTTGAGATGAGCTTTTGGCAAAACTTTAATCTTGTTGTACCTCACTCTGAGAGTGATGTTGTAATAATGGTAGTGCATACTCAAACATGTAGAAAACCCGAGTGATGGTACTTCTCTCCCCCTCTCCTAGTTGTTCCTAGCTTCTAGCTTGAGGCAAGGTAGGTAGTTCGGAGTCATTCTTAAGAGAGATCCCTTTCATCTCTAGTCTCGCTCCTGTAAACATACCTGATTTCCGTTCTTGCAATGGAAATGGGGGAGTCCCTCGATTCAAAAAAAGTCCTTAACCGGCTGTAGACCTTCATATTTATAGGGTGGAGAGGTCTTACCTCGCAAGAAAATCCTTTATAACTCAAAAAATACTATGACTCCTCAATTCTACTCAGACTCAGTGCAAGTCCGTCGTGACCGATGTAACCCCTGTCGGACCGGCTATACAACTTCAAACTGTCTAAAAACACCGTCAGTCACGTCTAACTTGATTAGCTTAGTGCCACTTCTGAGGTCATCCCAAAACAAAAAGTTGCAATGTAGGGAGTACTTGTCAGTCGCCACCGTGCCAATCGGCAGCCTCATCACTCGATTTTTGTGTCGTAGATGTTTTTTATTTGTTTTCTCCTCGCCCCACATGGACGCCTCAGAATTTTCATTTGGGAACCACACCCTTTTTGTTTGTTCCCACAATTCCATTGTCTGGTGCCTCATTGTTTCATTCTCGTTATCTCCTCCCTCCCTTGCTGATGATGAGTTGTGGTCTGAGATTTCAGGCAGTTAAGCAAAGAAGAAGTTAAACTATATTGCGACCTGAAAGCCCGTTTTTTAGCAATGACAACAATTAAAAAATTGAGGGTGAAGCAAAAATCCAGGCTGACTTCAATCAAAGCAGAGGAAGCAAACATCAAGTTATTCTATCTGCAGGCAAATGGCTGAAAGAGGAAATCATCATTCATTCCATCCACATATCCACAAGAATCTGCTACTCACATGAAGAAAAGGCGACAACATTCTTTGATCACTACACATCTCATTTTGGGCCTCCAGGACAACGAGACTTTTCATTAAACTGGATAGAGATCCAGCTTCGCACGAGGGACTTGTCTCACTTGGAGGAAGTTTTCACAGAGGAGGAGATATTTGCCTGTGTTAAGGACCTTGCAGGGGACAAAGCCCCTGGACCCGATGGGTATATTGGTATCTTTCTCAAAATAGCCTGGAGTCTAATCAAAGGGGATTTCATGTGTGCCATTGATTATTTCCACACTCAGCACAGCCAACACCTATCCCATTTAAATACAACCCATTTGGTCCTTATATCAAAGAAGGCTGATGCAGTGCAAGTTACAGACTTCAGGCCTATCAGTCTTACCCACTCGTTTGCAAAACTGTTGTCTAAACTCCTTGCAAACAGGTTGGCACCGAAGCTGAACTCTTTAGTTTCATGGGCACAAAGTGCATTCATCAAAAAGAGAAGCATACAGGACAACTTCCTATATACTTAGAACTTAATCAAGACCTTGCATAGAGCGAAGCAACCTGGTTTGTTCCTTAAATTGGACATCGCAAAAGCCTTTGATACAGTTAGATGGGATTTCCTATTGGAAGTGCAGGAGCAGTTTGGGTTTGGGGCTAGATGGAGAAGTTGGATTTCTGCATTGTTGTCGACAACCACCACTGCAGTGCTCCTAAATGGAAAAAGAGGACAATGGTTCAAACACTTTGCAGGATTGCGACAAGGGGATCCCTTGTCGCCCATGCTGTTCATTTTGACCATGGAGCCCCTACATCGTCTTCTTCAAATTGCCACCAGAGACCAGCTGTTATCACCAATTCAAAGCAGGGCTGCAAATTTGAGGCTAAGCTTATATGCTGACTGATGAGGGCCCGAATTAGGGGCCCCCTTTGATGGCAAGATTATCCAACTTGAAGACAACAAAACCATCATCCACTGGGTGAAGACCTCTGTCAGCTGGCGAGCAGCTTGAGGATGGTCGTACCCTTGCTGATTACAACATCCAGTAGGAGAGCACTCTCCACCTAGCATTGTGTCTCAGGGAAGGCATGCAGATCTTCGTCAAGACCCTCACTGGCAAGACGACCGGTCCTTAGCCGAATGGCAACACCTCCGACAAGTCTCCGCCTCGCACGAATAGTCTCCGCCTCGCACGACAAGTCTCCGCCTCGTGTCACACCCAGTTTTAAAGGCAAAACCGAATGCATAGATCATGTGTGCGCCAGGATCAAGTTACACACACGCTTCATTGTGAATACCAAAATCAGTGCCACATGAATAAAGAGTTATTACAAACCATAGTCTTAAAAGAAACTTAAATAATGAGTTCTCGCAGCGGACAAAATGCCTCCACAGGCAGCTGACTGAAGACTACGCACACCTAGAACTCCTGGAAATCTCCCGGAATGTCTTCAAGGTTCTCCCATTCTGAGCAGCATTCCGAGTGTTGTAGATACAAGAAAGTAAACAAGTGTGAGCACATGATGTACTCATCAAGAGAGAACAACATAACGTGTAAGGCCATATGGTGGATGGCTAAGGTTCAAGCAGTTTAGCATTTTAGTGAGTCAAGTTTTATTAGCAACCTGATTACTAAAGAGTGTAAATTCATACCAACCCAATTAATAAGGTATAAGCATCATAAATAAAGAATAAAACAACAATTAAATATTTAAATTCCATAATTTAATCATGTGAGGGTCCAGGCCGCTCTTGACCGTGAGCACAGCTAATCGATTAGTTTTACACTCTGCGGAGGTTGTACACTTTCACCACAAGCAGCGTAAAAGCTCCGAAGAACTTTTAACCCAACCATGCGGTGTTTGTAAGGCACCATACCACACTACCGAGGTGTGGTTGCATAGGGACGCTACATGAACTTTACAAAGGTTCCCTAGCAAGTTATGACCCACAAGGTCCGGATCAGTTAGCAAGATATAAAGTCCCCTAGCAGGTCGATACCCCACCATAAAAAGAATTACTCACCCAACCCCCTGCTAGAGCGAGTCTATACCCCACAGTACCGCTGATCCCTTGTCCTTATCAGGTAAGACCATCCCAAGCTAAAGTTCCTAATTATTCAGCCAAGACCATTGCCCATTAGTTCTTGTGGTTGTACTGTTTTTCTGGGTGGTTCTCCATGTTCCGATTAACAATAATAAAGTGGTCTTGCAAAGTAAAAAACATAAACTGGAACATACAATGTAAAGGTATCCAAGTTTGATTAATACCATCCCAGTTAATCATGCTAAGCCATAGCTACCACAAGATTAATTTAATAAACCCGGTAACAAGATAAAGGTAGTAAAAGACTAGGCATGATCCTTAATAGGTTCCCGTCAAGTTAATGCAAGCAAGAAAAGTAAATACAATGAATTTAAGTTCATGTTATGTAGGACAAGCGGGCATGCATCAAGGAAGACTTGCCTTCAACAAAACTCTGCTGCTCAAACTCTGGCGCGTCTTGATCTTCAAATCCTTCGAACGCTTCGCTCTCTACGGTCCACAATCATCACATACAAGCATACAACAAGAATAAATAAGAAACAGTCACCAAACAGTACAAACAGTACAAAACAATGGCATAAAACTAATCTACGCTTCGAGACGATCGCGTGGACATAAAGAACGCTAAAATCGGAGCTAAAACGACCAAGTTACGCCCTAAAGAAGGTGCAGGGACTAATCTGTGAAGTTTTAAAAAGAATCGGGGCTAAAATAAAGAAAAGGACTAAACTGTAAGGATTTTCCTAAGGCGGAAGGGTATTTTTGTGAATAACAGAAAACACAGGGGGTTTTCTGCAAAATTTCCAGAGCCGGCTGGGTTGACATGGTTGACTCGAGGTTGACTCGATCTAGATCCTAGATCTTGCGGTGCTGGACGCGTGCGGGTAAGCGGTGCGGCGGGATTAGGTCAGGTGCGTCAGATCTTGATCTGACGGCACAGGTCGCGTGCAAGCGCTGGCGGCGGGGCAAAGCCGGCGACGAGCGGGCTGCGGCGGCGCCGGGCGGCGAAGTTCGTCGGCGAACCCTAACTAGGGCTGCGGTTCTCGGTTTTAAGTGCGGAGAACTCCTACGTGCGGCGCGCGCGGGCGGCGAAGCCAACGGGGACCGGCGGAGAAGCGGCGGCGCGGGCGTGCGACGCGGCGGCACCGGCTCGACCAAGGCAGCGAAGTCCGGCGACGGTTTCCGAGCGTTACGGCTTGCGAGGATGGCAACAAGCGACGTAGGCGGATTCCTCACCTCCAGGCGCAGAACTTGGACGGCTTCGCGACGAGGAGACAGCGGCAAAGGCAGGGAATCGACGGCGGCGGCGCTAGGGTTTGCGGGCGACGGCGGCGCACGGAAACTCGGCGACTAGGGCACGGGTGGGGAGGATCTCGGGGGTGGCGCGGCCTTAAATAGCCCGGGGAACACGGGCTTGGCGTGCTGGCCACGCACGGGAGGGCGTGCAAGTGTCGGACTCGGCAGCAACGGCGGAGTCCCGGTCGGATGCGGCTCCACGAAGGGGATGACAGCTGGGCCCCAGCTGTCGGTGACCGAGGCGGAGGCGGGGAGCGGCCTGCGGCGGGCCGGGTGGCGGAAGTGGGCCGAAAGGCCAACTGGGCCGCGGCGACGGCTAGGCGACGGTGGCTGCTGCGCGAGCTGGGCCGGTGTGCGCGGGTTTCTGGGCTGCCACTCGGAGTTGGGCCACAACCACGAGTTGATGCTGCTGGGCTGCTGGGCTAGATAGGGTAGGTTAGGAAATAGGATTTTGGAAATTTGAAAAGGCTCAAACAAATAGAATTCAAACTTGAATTTGAATTCCAACAACCAAAAACAATGCACCAGCATGAATGCCACAATTAATCCCTATAATTCATTAATTTTATTTTAGAAAAGTTTTAAATGCCTAAAAGAAAAATAAAGCAACCTTATATTCTTTAAGCAATTAAAGGTTTCTAGCAAATTTTAATAAAACCAAATTTAGCCAAAATTAGGGTGTTACACCTCGCACAACTAGTCTCCGCCTCGCACGACAAGTTCGGCTTCGACTAGTGCGTGGGCCCAGACACACGGCTCGGGCGAGGCCACCAACGTATGTGGGGAAGCGAATCTCCACGTCATGCGGGAACGACAGCTGGTGGCCATGTAGACGACCTGCCCCGGCAGGAGCCTTAAATGCGAACTTGACTTGCCGCGCAACCATCACATCACCATAAACCTCTGTTCTGCCACACGAAAACTCAGCCCGAGGCACTCAAGCACCCTCTACGACGCGCGCGGGCCTAGACTTAGGCTCAAGCGTGGCAATACAAGCGAGAACTCGGGCAAACTAAAGCAAACCCAAACTACTCGGGAAGAAGGCCAAGCGTCCCGAAAGGAACAATTCAACCGAGCCACGCGGCGGCCTCCCCGACAAGATATCGCAACTCGGCGCCGATACGCCCAGACGGACAATGACGTATGACTGGACGTACCAGCTGCCAGTCACTGTAACTCTTTTGTATTCCCCCTTGTGCCCCTCCCTTTGAGACTATAAAAGGGAGAGGAGGGCAACGATCACAAGGGTTAAACTTTCACACGATCATACATCACCACCCGGGACTTGGGAACGAACTCCCTCTCTCAACCAGCTTGTAAACCCGACTGCAAGCATATTTGGCTCGGGAACACAATAGCCACCCATTGGACGTAGGGTATTACTCCTTGGAGGCCCGAACCAGTATAAACCTCATCTTCTCCCGAGCTAACCATCCAAGCCCGACGCATGATCGACATAGATTTACTGCCGGCGGTAGAGAACCCTGACAGTTGGCGATCGACATAAGATCTGTTTTCCAACAGCCACCACGATGGTGATCTGCTATGAGTATCGAGGGTAGAGATACTCCATGGGTTGCTCGGACCCCCTCCCGGCTGGATTCGAGATCCGCTTTGGGAGTCTGAACTTCCAAGCCACGGGGAACGACTACCTGATGCGCATCACCAACCGCGTCGAGCTCCACCCGTGGTGATCGACTGGGTCGGGGCCGATCCCCGCTACGCCCGACGGAGACGCTCTGGCACGTGCGCCGCCGGGCGCCGCGAGCCCTTCCGCACCTCGACGCTGCTGCCGTTCCGGCCAGCGTTCGTGCCGAGCGCAGGTGGAAAGGCGACGAGCCGCGTGCGCCACGGCACGACGTGACAAATCCCTCAGCACAACGACGCCAACAGAAGGATTTCCTCATGGGATCTGTAATGTCGCGACTGCCTACACCTCGTCCGCAGGCACCGACATTGCGACGTACGACGATCTTCCTAGCTACCACCTCCTGGCAGCCAGAAGGCTCATCACCACAGACGACGAGTCGTACCACGGCTCCGACAGCGAGCTACCACTCACGACTTCGCATGGGTACGCGGAATGGGATTTCTCTGGCGTGCCAGATCCGGTGATGTTTTGGTGTTTCCTCGACACCGCAGACTACTGGTTTGGCTACTCCGACGGCTCTAGCTTCGAGGACTACGATCCTGCACGTGAGCGCTCCACGTTCGGCGTTGGCGACTTGATCGATGGGGTGTACGCGATGGGGCCCGGCGATGAAGAAGACCTTTGGACTCGGGGATGAGTTGTGCTCCGACCAGGGACGTACAAGATCAAGTACGAGGACGGGCGGGTCGTCACCAACGCATGGAACATCGAACATCTATGGCCGTTTTACCCTAGAGTAAATGTTCTGTGCTTATGTGTCAATAAATAAATGTCGTTTGTCTATGTTCACATGTCTCTGAGTTCCAAACTTATACCCGACTGTGTTCTTTACATTACGACAACTCTTATTTTGAGCAGCTAGCATCTTTGCACCAAGGCAAACACGCTCCCTACTCGGGGGCTACCAAGGGCACGATGCCCTCGTGCCTCCTCGTTTTTTCGAAGTTTTTTCAAAAAAATTCCGACAACTTTGTCGAGACTGATCGCACAAGCGAAAAGTTTTTTAACGGGAACTCGAACTCGCGAAAGGTAAAGATGACGGCTTGCATGGGATAACGAGTCGCTGTTCGTTCAAAGCTCCTAGTGCTAACGCCTCCCGCGGCTACGACACGAGGACTTGCGGGTACTTCTCTTGTCTCCGGTTTTCATCCGACCTCCTTTCAAGAGCCTTCGAGTAACCGCCAGGACTCTGGTCCAAGAAAATGAATTCACAAACAAAACCCTGGCTAAGCTATCTCCCGAACCTTTCAAGTTCCCGGGGGCTGCGAACAGACGGTTGCACTTAGTGGATCGAAGGGGCCAGGCCTTACGACTCTCACGCCCCCGCGGCTCCGGAGCACGGCTGGACTATTTCTATCCCCTAAGTTTGGCTGTGCATTACTGCAGTCGTCCTCGGATGCTCGGACGCGATCGAGGGATAACTCAAAATAAAGATCTAGCTACATGGTAGCCCAACAACTTGTTTCAGATTATTACAGCACGATAATTTTTGGCATGTTTAACTTGGGGGCTCGGGAACTTCTGGTGCCTCTGGCTCGTCTTGTGGCAGCAGTTCCAGATCCTTCAATGCGGCGTCGGCCATCTCGCGGGTGAAGGCGATGCAGTCTGCCTCCAGTTCGTTGCATTGGTCGTCGGAGATGCCAGGGGCCCAGCCGCCGCTCAACGCCGTGCGGTCCAGCCCTTGGTAGTGCGACTCGATCATGGTGAGAATCCGGTGTACCGCGCGGCAAGCCGTCGACAACTCGAGCTCTCGCACCACGCCGGGAAGGCGACCAACCTCTTCGATCAACGCCTCGGGCGTTCGCGGCCCAAGCGACACGCTGAGCGCGACCATCGCCGAGCTCAACGACCTCCCGAGTTTGGCGACGTACCCAATCGCCTTCTCAGCAATGGCTTCCGACTTGCGCCGGGCCTCGCGGGCTTGGTTCAAGGCGGTCGCGTCCTGTTCTCGGGATGCCCGAACCTGCTCCAGCTCGGTCTGGATTTTCTGGAGCTGCTCCGACAAGCGCTTGAGGACACCGTCCTTCTCGATAACTTTGAGAATGGCGGCGTTTCGTTCTTGCTTGACTGTCGCCAATTGCACCACCATCCCCGTGCGGATCACGCGCGATCCTGCAACCAAGGTCATCAAGTCAAGCCTCGACAAGAAGCAGACACTGAGATAAAGAAGAACCGAGGAACCGTCCGACTTACCCTCGAGATCCTGCGACAACTTGGCGTTGGAGCTCTGAAGCCGCAAGGCTTCCTCGGTAACCACTTGAAGCTGGTTTGTGGCTTGAAAATTGACAGCTCGTCGTCGCCAAGTCCGTCGTAGCCATCCTCAAGTTGCTCATCCATTTCCGACACCTTCGCCTCGAGGGACGCCTTCTCGTGAGCAGCGGTCTGAGAGGTCTCTCGGGCAGCGGTCTCCGCTGTGGCCGCGGCGGTCTTGGCTTTCTCAGCCACCTCCTCCGCGGACGCTGTGGCCACTCGGAGTTTCTCGATCTCAGCCTCGGCAAGCGCTAGCCTCGACGCAAGCGAATCCCTCACGGTGACAGCGGCGGCAGCGGCGGCGGTCTCAGTGGAGATGGCTCGATCTTCCGCAGACTGACGGGCGGCCTCAAGGGACACTCGCACGGACGTCTTGCTCGCCATGGCACCGGCTGCCGCAACCCGAGCTACGACAAGCTGCATCTCCAGCTGAGTCCACTCCGCGCAGAGTTGGCGCACCTCGCGAGCA
Organism: Cenchrus americanus; assembly: GCA_947561735.1. Lineage (NCBI taxonomy): Eukaryota > Viridiplantae > Streptophyta > Magnoliopsida > Poales > Poaceae > Cenchrus > Cenchrus americanus. Next base: position 19,572,696 of record OX387241.1, on the reverse strand, counting down.
CGCTTCCGACCCGAAGACTCGAGCGTCTACAATCGACAGAACCGGAACAACAGATGAAGCTCGAGAAGGTCACAGAATCAAAAAGGAACCTTTGACAAGAAAACTCACCGAGGTCGCGGGGAGGATGAGCTCGTCGAAGTCCCAGTGCGTTCAGGTCATCCCACGCTCCAAGGTGTGGCGTGCCGCGGCCTCCTCGTTGTCCTCAGAGTCAGCGTCAAGCGCGGTGGTAGTCGCCCACGAAGAACACGTGAGCTCAAGCATCCGGGCATGGCCGCCCGCCGCGCCTTGGGAAAAGGACGCCTCCGTCTCCTCGGCCACTTGGATCTCCGGGGTGATGGCCCAGGCCATCGACTCAGGGACTTCCAACCCTTGCGCGGTGGTGGCTGGCTCGTCAAGCGCGTGAGTCTCGACATCCTTGACTTCAACGATGACTGGACCGGGCGGTGACGTCTCCTCTTCCCTAGCAATGGCCCCCGCCGAGACAGGCTTCGCGACGTGGGATGGAGTTTCAGCGGCCTCCACTGGCCCGGGAGGCGACGCCTCTCGGCCTTCATCGACATGCGGCGGTGCGATCATATCTTCTGTCAGTTCCACGCGAGCCGCGGGCGCTGCAAGGGCCGCATCCTCTGTGTCTTCTGCAGCGGCTGAGGCAAAGCGCCAGCACGCTCGTACTCCTGCAGCGCCTTCGAGACCGATGCGATCGTCTCCATGATTGTCGGTTCATTGGATCTCCGCCCCACTGCTACGTCATTTTCCTTCTCGGGGAGCTGGGTGCTTCGAGATCGATTACCCCAACACCGCTGAGGTTGATGTACCGGCATGTCTCCAGATCCATCATCTCCTCGACCGTGAGGGACGCTCGGGCTGAGGAGGGCTCCACCACCTCCGCGGTCGGTGGAGGACCTTGAACTTCTATCGTCGGAGGGGGCACCTGTTAACACCAAAAATTGGTACAGGAAAGAGACTGACTTGTGGGCCGAGTTTGGTAAGAGAACACCATTCGGCAGGAAATTTTCCTCGAAGCATCCGGTAAAGGTGCCTGCGGTCGGGAGCACGCCATCATTTGGCAGAAGGGCTGTTTGCACTTGGAAGAGGAAGCATTCAGGAATACGTGATGACGTGGCCTGAATATAAGGAAGGGATGAATTGATGACGGGTGCAAGATGGACATTGGCGCCGGAGGCATTGATTTAGGCAATAAATGTTGTACTCGTGGTCGATTAGGAGTCGTGTTAGGACAAGGGTATAAATATGAACCCTTACTGTTTGTAATAGGGATCGAACAATTTCACAACAAACCGGCCCCGTGCCAACTTTTGAGTCCTTCTAGTCGTGTCGTCGAGTTCTTCGAGAGGAGCCATCGATCCGTCGACCTCCGTAAGTACCGGCAACCTTGTATCATGTCTAGTATCATGCGGTGGATTTAGACCGTGATGCAAGTAGTCTCGTTACCATGCTTAGTATCATGCGGTGGATTTAAGCTTGGTTCGAGAAGGTTTCCTTGTTGGATCATGAGTCATGTGGTAGGCTAAGATCTAGCTTGGAGCTAGTTATCGGGTCTATTAGATTTGGCAAGATCTAATAGATTCATTAAGTTACCATGTGTTGCTTTGAGTTTTACTTTATGTTTAATTCATGCAACACTCTCTTTTGCCCAATCTAGATTGATTAGGTTCGGCTTTATCTCTTTGCGATCGATGTGTTGCACTTTCAAATCTTTAGTTTCGTATATGGCAAGCGGATCACATGCTCTCAATAGCCGAATTTAGATCAATCTGGATTGTCACGTATTGCGGGTTCAAGCTTGTTGACTTTTCAATGTTTGTTCCTTCTCCATGGAACCCGATTCAGCTGTACAGCTGTATTCGGCAATTCCCTCACGGGTGAATCATGTTTGCGAGTTTCCTTTTAAATAATGTATGCTTTTAGCCTTCCATGTATGGATTGTATCATGCGGTGGATTGATCTATCCTTGGTTGGTAGTGTGATTTCAAACAAGTTGTATCATGCGGTGGATTAACTCGTTTGATCTCATGCTCGACGGGTTTGAAGATAACTGGACATGCGGTAGACTAGTGTTTTTGGCCTATGCATGCTTGTTTACTGGAAATTCATGATTATGCTTCACTTTTATTTATGTGTCACGTTTTATCCTCGATAATCGGTCATGGTCATATGCTGTAATGTTATCTAAACAAAGACCGATCTTTCATCATGCTTACGTCATCCATTCGGCAATGTTTTATTTATATGCTTTATTGTTCCGAATGGTATTCAAGTTGTTGGCAGATAGCTTATTCGTAGCTATATGTCATTTGGGTTGGTTTCTTGGCCGTAAATACGGAACTGTCTGGTACCACCTGGCAAGTTCCATGTTTTATCTAATCCTTTTCATCCTTTGTCAGTTTCAGGGAAAATTGACTGGCACGCTTCCGGATTCAAACGCCCGGGTCTCGTGTGAAGCTAGCTAATTCGGCTTGCTGTGTGCTTGGCGTGAGGTGCTAATTTTACGTCAACACACTTTTTGGCACGCTTGGTGGGACGTTCAATTTCGTCAAGATGCCTGATATTCAGAACGTCCTGGATGTCACTTTTCAAGAGCTGTCTACGGATCAACAGCTGGTGCTTAAAGAGGCTATGGATCAGTCCCAGCATAAGTGCTCACTGTGTTTCTCTAAAAACAGAATTGGCGTACATTTCCTCAAGTTAGAAATGTCGAGAGTGCTGATGCCAGGCGAGTCTGATGCTACTGCTGCTGCTGAGAAACAGGAAGCTTACGAGGTGATATAGAGATCTATGGAAGAAATAATGGCCAAACACAATACTGCATTCTTGAATATGTTTAAACAGATGATGTTTAGTGTCTTTGGCCCAGGCATGGAGAAAATGCTTAAATGAACATTACCTCAAGAGCCTAATGGTGAAACAGGAGAATCAAGTGCTGCTGTTCATGGCCAACCAACTCTAGGTGCAAGTGCTCAACCACCTCAACAGAGTATGGGTAGTCAGCCGGTCCAGCAGCAGAACCCTTATCAGCCAATGCCGAATCCGCCCACATATGGAGAGATGGCATTCAATACTTCTGGAGTTCCACCTGGCTCCACTTACAGGATAGCCCCATCAAACAACAGGCTGCAAAAGAACATGTATGGGGGTGGCTATTCAAAATTCATGGATTACAGTGCCATTGACGCTTTCCCGAATCCTAGATATGGTGCAGCTACAGGGATGCCTGCTGGAAGGCCAGGGAGTCAGGACGCTAACGTTGATCTTCTGGTGCAGAAAACGACCGATGTCTTGCAAAATCAATTCGGTATGAAACCCAAGAATCAAGGGCATGTGTATACATCTCCTTTCCCAGAATGGTACCACAGGGTTGCACTGCCGAATAGGGTGAAAGTTCCCACAGAGTTCACCAAATTCTCGGGACAAGATGACACCAGCACTGTGGAACACATAGCCAGATATTTGAAGCAGCTTGGGGAAGCTTCTGCTGATGAAGCTTTTAGAATCAGATATTTTCCTTTGTCCCCGACAGGCCCAGCCTTTACATGGTTCACTTCTCTGCCTGCTCATTCTATATGCTCCTGGAAGGATTTGGAACAAAAGTTCCATTCCCATTACTACACTGGCGGCAATGAAAAGAAGCTGATTGGTCTACCTACGTTGAGGCAGAGGAACAGTGAAACACCATTGGAATTCCTTAGAAGGTTCAGAGAGACAAAGAGTATGTGCTTCTCTTTAAATCTTCCAGATGATCAGTTGGTTGGCATGGCTTTAGCAGGGATGTTGCCAGCCATTCGAGAGAAGCTGTTCGGGATGGAATTTGAAGATCTTGGTCAGCTGTCACATCAGTTGTCATTGGTGAGCAACTAGGCTTATGGTTTTAAGAAGGATTCCAAGTTTGTCAAACACAATGACATTGCTGAGATATACAATCAGTTCCTCGAACGAGCAGATCAAGGAGAGGAATATGATGATGATGAAGAAATAGCTGCAGCAGAAATTGTGTGGGCCAAGGAGCCGGTGACGGTGAACCAGAGGTGGGTCAAACAAGCCAAGGGCACCTACGATTTCGACGTGACCAAGGTTGATAAACTTTTTGAGTTTCTAGTCAAAGAAGGCCGAATCAAGTTGCCAGAGGGGCATTCTTTGCTTCGGTCTGAAGGAGTGAAAGACAAGAAATACTGCGGGTTTCATGATAGGAACTCTCACTCCATTAATAAATGCAGGGTTTTCAGAGCAAGGATCCAAAAAGCCATCCAGGAGGACATTTAAAGTTTGACAACAAGATGAAATTAGATGGAAATCCCTTCCCTCAGAATATGACCGGGTTCCGATTAGCATGGTAAACATTGTTGAACCTAAGGAGAAAGGGAAGATGAAGGTTCTAACTTCGGAAAAGGCAAAGCAAGGTGGCTCAGTCGATCCTTCTAGATAAGTCACGCTTGAGCAAATTCACAAGGAGTCTCGCTTTCCGAAAAGCCAAATTGAAGTGGGCGAATCTTCCAAAACCAGGGTGACTTCACGGATCCTCCTCAACAAGTGGCAGCGCCAGCAAGAGAAAGAGCGCTACCAACGACACAAGTATGAAGAGGAGAAGCGAAGGTATGAAGAAGAAATGCGCAAGAAAGAAAAAGAAGAATATGCACGAGAGCAAGAGCGTGCGCATTGGGGATGTGCTTTTTTCAGGCACTGCTGGAATGAGGGTTTGAAACTTCCAACATTGAACAATTGTCCTAAATGCAGTGATAAATATACAGAGTACAGGCAGGATACTGTCAATCGCCGATCTGTCCATGAAAGAATTGGAAGGATAAATCCTAGTGATGGTCGACGTTTAAAAATAAATGAAGTTGATGATCAACCAAGGAAGAGATATGCTGATCACAGATGGGTTGATCATGAAGAAGAAGAGGATTGCGGGTATATCTGGCAAAAGGGGAAATGGTGCCCACCTAGTCTAAGGAAAAGTCAGAAGAGAAGGGTGCAACGCTTGAGGAACCAGGAGTTGAAACAAGCAGGAATCAAGCGGAAACAAGTGTGGCACCCAAAAGATAAACCCGATGGATCTGGTCGTTCGGCTAATACATGCATGGTATGCTTCTTACCGAATGAGTTCATGGCTCCGGCTAATCAGATTGCACAGGAAGAAGCATTGCCGGAGGTTGATGAAGCTGAGCAGGCCGAGTTGATGGCACAACTAGTGTTGACCAAGCAAGCCACTTTTGACAAACCAGTCAAGAATCAGCACATGAGACCGCTGTACCTGAGGGGATACGTCAATGGGAAGCCATTGACCAAAATGTTTGTTGATGGTGGGGCTGCTGTCAACGTGATGCCGTACACCACATTTAGGAAGCTAGGCATGGGCCCTGGAGATCTGACGGCAACAAGCATAATTCTGAATGATTTTGCTGGGAATCCTTCTGTTGACGGATAAAACTCGTATCCACCTACGATCCGCAAGCGTACAGACCTACACCTTTTTCACCACGGGATTCCCAAGGTTCTTGTCAATCTGCGGAGCAAGGGGATTACTAGCGCTTAACCAAGTACTAATCTAGTTGAATGGAAAACCTTTGAAAGAGAGTATTAATCTAAAGGTAAAGACAATCTAACCTAAGTTAATCTAAGTTAAGTTGATCAAACAAATCTAGGGTTAAAATAGATGGTGAAGGGTGAACACAAGAGAGTGATTAAGAAAGATAAGCGTTCCCTCCCTAGGATCTAGGATAACATGGTATGCATATACTACATGAGAGTGGTAAACCAATCTAACTGGGGTTGTGACCACGGTTTCGCCCTTTCCCTCCTCTTGTACTGTCACTACGCGAAGGTATTCGTGACTAGACCTATGATGGACACGGTATGTTGATGGAATCTATGGGAGAAGCGGATATCATACGCGCGAAAAACACGGTAGCTAACCTTAATCATCAAAGCATCATCAACATGAAAGCAATAGATTGAAACCATGAATCGAGTAGTGATCACATAGCATGTATCCATCTAATCCTAGGGATGAACGGAGACATTACCCCATCATCTTACACGGATTGAAGCACATAGGGGTGATGGAGACTCCGGAGAACGTCGTCGATGAAGATGGCGGCCATGAAGCTTGGGAACACCCCTAGGCCAGCGGCTTGGAGTCCTCCTCTTGCTTCCTTCTCTCCGCCGGTGTTGCTCCTTGCGACGAGCTCATCTAACTCTCTCCCTCATCTTGCGGCGGCAGTTTTCTGATGAATAGCGTCGGTAGGATGATTTGTTCGATGTGGCGGCCGACGGCGGCGGAGGCAATAAATAGACGAGCACCTAGGGCAAAGGGGGCACCGAACCGACCCCGGAGTGGGGGTGGGCCGGTCGGCCCGAGCCGGCCAAGCACGAGCCCATTTCGGCCGGTTCGGCCCCGGTTTCCTCCCCGGTTGCTTCTCGCGTGATCCCTTATTTGTGTGCACTTGCATGTGGGCCTTTGACGTCGTTTCCTTCACGGTTAAGGCTTGAATCCTTGCTATGCAAGCTTCGCTGTTTTCTGGTTGAGTCCCTAAAGACTTGCACGTTGACGCTTCGGTCCTCGGGTCATTTGGAGTCATGTTCATCACGTGTCTTGACTCTTGTCGGGCTTCATGATCTTCTTCCAAAGTGCTTGGTGAACTTATCCCGAAAGTCTCCTCTTTAGCGTAGATTTCCTACATAAACAACAAACTCCAAAATCGACATGCAAGTGTGAACTTGTTACATCATTAGTATGCCTAGTGGCGGGTTAGTTGCAAATCATAATCGAAACCAATGTATAACAAGTACTCTAGGTTGACGGAAATTCACCGTCAACACCTTCAGACACAAAGGGCTACGTGCATGTGGATCTGATGATCGGGTCCAAAACTTTGCTTACAACCTTCTTTGTCATTGAAGGTAAAGGAGCATATAGCTTGCTGCTCGGAAGGGACTGGATTCATGCAAACTGCTGCGTCCCATCTACTATGCATCACAGCTTATTCAGTGGGTAGATGATGAAGTAGAGATCGTCCAAGCAGATGATTCAATAAGCGTGGCTAATGTGGAACTAGCCTTCTGGGAGTATCAAGGCATAGATTGCTTCTCAGGCAAGGACTGGGGTGAAGGTCCTGTTGAACCAGTCAACAGTGATCAACAGCCGATTCAAGAAGTCGGCTCTCATAGCAATTTTTAATGGAGAACCCAATTGATGGAACTGACGGGAAGTTAGGACGTGGGTTTATGTCGGCTGATAAGTTAGAGGAAATTGACATCGGAGATGGTGACAAGCCAAGGCCGACATTCATTAGTGTTAACTTGGATTCAGGGTTCAGAAAAGAATTGATCAAGTTACTAAAAGAATATAAAGATTGCTTCGCTTGGGATTATTCAGAGATGCCTGGTTTGGATCATTCCATTGTTGAGCATCGGTTGCCAATTAAGCCTGGTTTTAGGCCATATAAGCAACCTCCCCGAAAGATTTACAAAGATGAAGTATTGGCCGACGTGAAGAAGGAAGTTGAAAGACTAATACAAGCAAATTTCATTCGGCCATGCAGATATGCTGATTGGATCTCTAATATTGTTCTTGTCTGCAAGAAAAACGGGAAGATGAGGGTCTGCATAGATTTTAGAGATCTAAACAGAGCTACGCCCATAGATGGATATCCGATGCCTGTTGTTGATTTATTGGTTGATGCTGCTGTTGGGCATAAAGTTATTAGCTTCATGGATGGCAATGCAGGGTACAACCAAATTTTTATGGCAGTGGAAGATATCTCAAAGACGGCCTTCAGATGTCCTGGACATATAGGATTATTTGAGTGGATTGTCATGACATTTGGGTTGAAAAATGCTGGTGCAACTTATCAAAGAGCCATGAATTATATCTTTCATGAGTTGATCGGCAAAATTGTGGAGATATACATTGATGATGTCGTGATCAAGTCATTGGATCATGAGTCACACTTGGCTCATGTAAGAAAAACTCTAGAATGCACTAGGAAGCACGGACTTAAGATGAACCTGAATAAATGTGCTTTTGGAGTTTCGGCCGGAGAATTCCTGGGATTTCTAGTGCACGAGGGAGGAATAGAAGTTGGTAAGAAAAGCATGAAAGCTATCGATGAAGTTGTTCCTCCAACCAATCTTAAGGAATTACAATCACTGCTTGGCAAGATCAATTTTGTGAGAAGATTCATATCAAATTTGTCACAAAAGGTGTTGTCTTTTTCTCTGCTGTTAAGAGTCAAGAAAGATCAGAAGTTTGTATGGGGTGACGAACAACAAAAGGCTTTCAATGAAATCAAGGAATACATGAAGGAACCACCAGTATTGGTACCTCCATAGTTGAACAAGCCTTTCAAGTTGTACGTGGCGGCCGATACCCAAACCATTGTATCGACCCTCATACAAGAATTTGAAGGAAAGAAAAGAGTGGTTGCATATCTTAGCCGAAAGTTGCTTGATCCTGAGACAAGATATTCAGCCGCAGAAAAGCTTTGCTTGTGTGTTTATTATTCATGTACAAAGTTTCGGCACTATCTGTTGAATGCCGAATGCGCTGTGTATTCAAAATTTGATGTAATTAAACATATGTTGTCTATGCCGATTTTGAATGGAAGGATCGGCAAATGGATTTTAGCCTTATCTGAGTTTGAATTGAGGTTTGAATCGGCAAAATCTATTAAAGTACAGATTATTGCTGACTTCATTACTGAACATCATGGATCATCAATTAATTTGCTTGAGATTACTCCTTGGGCTTTGTTTTTTGATGGGTCTTCATGTGGTAAAGGTGGTGGAGTACGAATTTTATTGATTTCACCCAGAGGGGAGATGTTTGAGTTTGCTATTCCTATTCAACCTACTGTTACCAATTATCAGGCTGAGTACGAAGCATTGCTCAGAGGGCTTCAATATTTAAAGGAAGCGAAGGCTATTTTAGTTGAGATCTTTGGAGATTCAGAATTAGTCATAAAACAATTGAATGGCCAATATGAGTGCAGAAATGATATCTTGAGGAATTACTACGAGGAGTGCAAGGAAATCCTGAAAAGTTTTCAGTTGGTAATTCTGCAACATATTCCTAGAGAAAATAATGAGGAGGAAAACATGTTAGCTCAAAGCGCTTCGGGTTATAGAGAGAATCAAGAAGTGTTTGCCAGTGATGTATATGCTTTCGGGAGTAATCTGGCAGAAGATGATTGGAGAAAAGAAATTGCTGATTATTTGAAGGATCCACCCCGAAAGGTTTCTAGGAAGCTTAGGTACAAAGCTATAAAATTTGTTCTTCTTGATGATCGTCTGTATTACAAATCTTTGGATGGGGTATTGCTACAATGCCTAGGTCAGGAAGAAGCAAAGAAGATGATGAGCGAGGTGCATGATGGGTTGTGTGGAGCACACCAGTCGGCTTACCGAATGAAATGGGTTATTAGGAAAAATGGGTGTTATTGGCCGACTATGCTGGAAGATTGCTTTGAATATTACAAGGGGTGTCAAGATTGTCAGAGATTTGGAAATATTCAGAGAGTTCCAGCATCAGCTCTGAATCCTATTATCAAACCATGGCCATTCAGAGGATGGGGAATAGATTTGATTGGCCAAATAAATCCTCCGTCTAGCAAGGGGCATAAATTCATGCTTTTAGCAATAGATTATTTTACCAAGTGGGTTGAGGCAATTCTATTAAAAAGGGTAACATCAGAAAATATGATTGCTCAGTTTACATCTTCAGAGTTCAGAGATTTTGCTGAAAGTATGGGGATCAAATTATTAAATTCTTCTCCTTATTATGCTCAAGCTAATGGTCAAGCAGAGGTTTCTAACAAGATCATGATCAAGATTATACAAAAGAAGATTGATCAGAAGCCAAGAAGGTGGCATTCGGTACTTAATGAAGCCTTGTGGGCTTACCGAATGGCTCCTCATGGAGCTACACAGACATCTCCCTATGAGTTGGTTTATGGACATCATGTTGTTTTGCCATGGGAGATGCAATTAGACTCGAGGAGGATAAAATTAGAAAAGGATTTGAGTTCCAAGGATTACAGTGACTTGATGATGGACAAATTAGAAGATTTGCATATGATTCATCTTAGGGCCTTGGAGAACACTGAGAAAAACAAAATGCGAGTTGCTAAGTATTATAACAAGAAGGTGAAAGTCAAGCAATTTGCAGAAGAAGATTTGATTTGGAAAGCGCTATTGCCGATTGAAACTAAATACAGTGCATTCGGCAAGTGGTCTCCAAATTGGGAAGGTCCTTTTTGGGTAGTCAGGTGTACGCCTGGAAATGCATACATCTTGAAAACTTTACTAGGAGAAGAGTTTACTGCTGCTATAAATGGAAGGTATTTGAAGAAATATTATCATAGTATTGAGGTTGATGCTGATTGTTGTTCCAAGCGTTAGAGAAAACGGAGATAGCCGACATTCGGAAGGAAGCCGTCTTCAGAACAAAAATTCCAATAAAAGGAAAATGGCCAATACTAAAATGTATTGCCCTTACCATAAAAATATTTTTTTACATTATAAGTATTCTTGCAGGTTCTTTCTGATAGCACAGTTGCCTAAGTTTACAAAGAGAAGCCTGCAGGGAGCAGAGTGCCTGGAGGAAGAAGCGAAAGTATGCTTCATTTCTTTGGCTCTGAGTTTTTCCTCTTCAGTTCTTCCCTCTTCAGCCGCTCCAGGACCACCGTGACGGCGACATAGAAGCTTCGGGGGTTGCCATGCTTAGCAGCTTCCATCAAGCTGTCCCAGGAAGCTTTCAGGTTGTTGTACCTGTCAGAAACATCTGAAGAAGGGGAACAGATTCTCGTTGAACTTGGAATCTGAAACTTAAGCATGAGAATCACATAAGGATGAGGATCTTACCCCCTACTATCGCCTCCAAGCTCATGCGGCGTTCGCGTTCGGCATTACAGCGGGCGGTGATATCCCACTGGTCGTGTTCTAGATGCCGGATGCGACGACGCAGCTGGTGGTTGGTCCTCTGTTCCGGCGTAGCGTCTTCTTCTTCAACAGAAGAATCGGAAAGGATGTACTCAGGAACCTCTTCAGTACCAAAGATTTCCTCTAGTAGCAAGCCGAGGCTGAAAACAAAGGAAGGTGAATCATGAGATTGCAATCAAGAACAAGAGAAAGGGTTGAGAAGAAAAGATTACTCTTGAATGGTTCGCTTCTTTGGTGGGAAGCTGTTCTCCTTGACTGGCTGTTTCCTGAAACGACCCGGATTTCCGCGAACGGAACCCGAATCTTAGCACCTCGGTGGTAGCCCCAGGAGGGCTACCACGTGCAATCCCTGTCTCAGCGGTGCAAAAATCCATACAGAAAGATAAAAACAGTAAAGTAGAGTACAACATTTATTTTATTACATTAATCAGAGTACATCTCGTCGGCACATGCCGGGTACAAGTCCACCGGGACTGAATCAAACATAAATAAAACGTCTAGCAGCGGCTCCATGAAAGCGCGGGAAACTCCAAATCCACAGGCAGCTCAAGTGTAGGAAGAGCTCTAGTCCACCCAACCGTCGTTGTCGAAGTCGTAGTCCGGCTCTGCGTCAGAGGCATCAGGGTCTACCCGATAAGCGGGTAGGTCATGTCAGCTTCCCAACAAAGAGGCAAAAGCGGTGTATATTCTACTATGCATGAGATATCCCTAATGCGGCCGTAGAAAGCTTAAGCAAAGCGGTCGTGCAACGTACAAGGTAAGCGAGAATACGGCTAGGAGGTCCACACCTCGGGGAAGCTTCCGCTTCCGGGGTCCACACCTCGGGGGTCCACACCCCGCTCAAGGAATTCCACACCAAAACTCGGATCTCAACCACGATCCAGAACCCAACTCTCATCCGCGATGTGGGGCCCACCCGCTCCTATCCCCACATCTCAACGGGCGAGCCCGGGCTCACACACTCGGGGGAGAGAAGAAGCACAAGAGAAGTGTAACTAGTCGGGTGAGAGATCGAAAGACCGTCCATAACCGGTGGACACGGACTATAGCTATAGGTTTAACACTCTGAGAGGTTGTACAACCGTACCCGCCCGAATAGGACCGGAACCGCCGTCACCGTGTCCGACCCTACCATACGGCCGAAGCCCAAGTAAGTGGATAGTACCCTCCCGCGTCTCCGAGCCCGGCCCCGGCCCTCGCGGCGAGCTCATACTACCCGCGAGAGGTCCCTCGAAGCCGTGGAACCCTTCCCCGGCCTCGCCGGGGCAAAGTCTACTAAGGAGGGAAAGACCACTCCCGACACGATCACACCGATCCTCCTACGGGAGGGGTGCTATCCACTACCGGTCTCACCCCGCACCCCCGCCCAATACAAGGCGGGCAGTCTGTACGAAAATAGCCATCCGAAGCAAGGTCAACTGACGATCGGTCCTTAAGGGGCCGAGAGCGAGCACTCATCATCTCCATCCCTCACGACACGACCCTCGGGTAAGAGGCCAGATCGCATCTTCCCTCGGCAGCCGTTCACAAGTAACCAAGCGGCTCGCTCCCGCCAAAACACAGCAAGGAGATACGCACCCAGAACTCACGCTAGAAAACACACCGAGATACCCACATCTCAGTCCAAGCCCAGAATACCATCCATAATCAAGCAACAAAAGTATGGATAGTTGAGGTAAGGGACTAGCTAGGGGTCTGTAGCTAGTCCCGCAGGTAGTAGAACAAGGAAACAGGGTATAACAAGCATCAAGGCATGGCTAATAGACGGGTTATGCAATTCATCAGATCAATGCATTAAAGTAAAGCACCAGCAGCTATTTAACAACATGGGATCTACATGGTTGGGAGTGACATGACACCTTCGTTGCCGTTGAAGCAGTCGCCGTCCGGAGCAGTGTACTCGGGGTCCTCCACGTCCTCCTGGTCGAAGCTCGGGTCTGCGGCACGAGATTCGACGCAAAAATAAGAAAACGGTGCACATCTAAGCAATAACTCCAAATAAGAACCAATTTAGAAGATCCAAAAGAACCCAAACTACCTATAATCAGCAAGGTTTCGAAATTACGGATTTATAGAAATTAGTTTTATAATTTTCTGAGCTTCCTATAAAAAGTTATGAATTTTTAGAGGTTAAATCCATTTCTGGAATTTAAAACAGAATAGAAAAAGGGGTTTTTGAGAAAATAAGCCGCTGACGTCAGCATGACGTCAGCGTGGTGTGGTTTAACAGGCTGAAAGGGCCAGATACGATGCTGGGCCGTGGGTGGCCCAGTGGGTTTGGTTCAGCACAGAACCGGGTTTCGGCCCAACTTGGTCCAGGCGTCGCAGCCCACCTAACGAACTTCTGAAGTTCGGAAAACACCCTCCTACTCTCTCCTGCGCTGGGCCGACGGCCTGCTCGGAAAATAGTTGGGCTTTTGGCCCAGGTCCGATCGACGGCCCATCCCTCTGGTTAACACACGTTCGCAGCAGACCGCACACCAAGTGCTCGACGAAAAGCCCTGGCGGCATCGCGGCCGCGCGGCGCGTCGCCGGCGCCGGTCCGCGGGTGGCAATCGCCCGGCCATCACCACCATCGGGTTGAAGCGCATGACACGGCTCGGCATCGGGGTGTCCGGCCGGACGAGGCGCTCGCATCCGTGGCCCCGCGTGCGGCGAGCGGCGCGTCGTCCCGGTGGCCGGGCACGATGCCTCCGCCGGCCGGCGCGTCACGGCGCGCCGGCCCCCAATCCACACACGCAATCGGACACGGGACGAGCCGGCTCAGCCATACATGCCTCGCGCATCCCGGTCCGTTCACCCGGCGCGGCCGCCTGGTAACCAGTGCGCGCCGCGCGCGCGACATGGCGGCGCATTCGCCCCCGCACAACATGCTTGGCGCGAAGGCCGCCCCCTCACACGGTCCTCGCATGGCGTCGGCGGGCCGGGGGCATGAGAGGCCGAGAGCTCCGCACGAGCGCGACGCGCGGCGATCGCGGCTCGACGGCCGGCAACCAGGCAAGGCGTCTCGACGGCGCACCCCAGCGCCGTCGGCGCAAAACAGAATAGAGCGCAAGGAGGGAGGAAAGAGATAAGGTGGCTGCGGTGGTGCTCACTTCGGGGCGGCGATGGAGTCGTGGCCGGCTCGGTGGAGAGGTGTACGAAGGCGGTGTAGATGATCACGCCGGTGGTCGTCCGCCGCGGCTCCTGCTCCTTGTCCCCAGCTGGTTCACGTCCTTTCCCCTCCGGCGCGGCGCCTCCCGGGCGTGTCGACGGCGTCCCGGCGGTGAAGAGGTCCTTGCTCCAGTCCGGCTCCCGGCTCCTCCCTTGTCCGGCGTGGTGCGGCGGCGGCGCGCCCGCTTCTTCCCCCAATCCGGTGCGCACGGGCGGTGGTGGAAGAGGAAACCCCAGGAGGGGGTGGGTGGATTGGCGTCCGTGCCACGCCGTCCCGGCCCTTTTGAATCGGAGCCGCGGGCAGCTCGAGGGGGAAAAGCCATCCATGCCCCTGGCCGCTCGCCGGGCAGGGCAGGTGGCGCTCGAGGCCGCGGCTTGGGGCGCCTCGGATGCTCGGTGGAAGGGCAGCGGGGTCTTTAGCCTTTCTCCGCGGTCGAACCCGGCCCGCGCGCGCCGCGCGCCGGCCCTCGGCGTGCGCGCGGTCGGGCGGTCCGGCCGCGCCCCGCCCCGCGCGTGCTGGTGCGGCGAGACCGGCGGCGCAAAAGGGGCGGCTCGGTGTGCTGGCTGGGTAGGTGAGGATAAGGGAGGGGCTGTCATGCGGGGTCCACGCGCCAGAGACAGAAGGAGAGGGTAGGGGCTGCGCGGGTTAGCTGGGCTGAATGGGGACACGAGCTGGGCCGGCTGCAAAGCAAAGGAAGGTGGATGCGGCCCGGTTCTCAAGTTTGACTATTTGCAAAATAAAAAGAATAAGCTTTGAACTTAGGGATAGAATTAGAGTTTGAATTTGATTCCCACTCAAATTCAAACTTCACACATTTGAATTCCAAAAGAACCAGAGAAAAACCAACTCACATATTTTACCATAATTTGAACATATGTTTTTATAAATGGGCTAAATTGGTGGAGAATTCAGAGAGGGGTTAGCAATTTGGCTCAAAAATTGATAGCACTCAAGGTCAAGCAAAAAGTTTTAATTTTTCGCAAAAATTACACACCTAAATTCCTGGGTTGTTACATTCTCCCCCACCACCGAGAATCTCGTCCTCGAGATTTAGTCCTCGACCTCCTCCGTGAACAAGTGCGGGTACTCTTTCCTGAGATCAGCTTCCTTCTCCCAAGTTGCTTCTCGCTCTGTATGGTTGCTCCACAACACTCTACAGAAAGGAATGGTTGTTCTCCTTGTCTCCTTGACAGCTCGGTCCAAGATTTTCTCAGGATATTCTGTATACTCAAGGTTGTCTTGCAAGTCAAGCAACTCCATGGGCACTTGCTTAGCCTCCACTGCCTTCTCACTCTTTTTCAGCTGTGACACGTGAAACACTGGGTGAACTCCTGCCATTGTCTCGGGTAGCGCAAGCTGGTAAGCCAAACTCCCAATCCTTCGGGTGATAGGGTACGGTCCTACGTACCTCGGTGCCAGCTTTCCTTTCACCAGGAACCTCTTAGTCCCTCGGAGCGGAGAGACTTTCAGGTACACTCGGTCGCCAACTGCAAAAGTCAACTCTCTCCTTCTCTTGTCGGCATAGCTCTTCTGACGGCTTTGAGCGATCTTCAGGTTCTCACGAACTTTCTCAACTTTCTCCTCCGCTTCCTCAATGATTGCTGGCCCAAACAAAGGTCCGTTCTCCCACCTCCTCGACCAAGCTAGCGGGGTCCCGCACTTCCGCCCGTAAAGGGCCTCAAAGGGAGCCATCCGGAGACTTGCTTGAAAGCTGTTGTTGTACGAGAACTCTGCAAACGGCAAACTGCTCTCCCAATCGGTACCATAGGTGAGTGCACACGCTCGTAGCATATCCTCCAAGACCTGGTTGACCCTCCTTGTCTGACCATCTGTCTGCGGGTGAAAAGCTGTGCTGTAGTTAAGAGTGGTGCCCATAAGCTTGTGGAAGCTCTGCCAAAACTTGGAGACAAACTGTGGCCCTCGATCAGATACAATACTTCTGGGTGCCCCGTGCAGCCTGAGTATGTGCTCTACGTACAGTTCTGCCAACTTCTCGGTTGCGTATCGGGTCTTCGCCGGCACAAAGTGAGCCACTTTGGTCAGCCTGTCCACTATGACCCAAACTGAGTCGTTTCCTTTTGGTGTTCGAGGAAGTCCCACCACAAAGTCCATGGAAATGTCCTCCCACTTCCAAACTGGAATAGCGAACGGCTTCAATAATCCAGCAGGTTTCTGATGTTCGATTTTTACTCTGCTACAGGTGTCGCAACAGGCCACGTAGTGTGCTATATCCCTCTTCATGTCCTTCCACCAGTACCTGATCTTTAGATCTCTGTACATCTTGGTGCTGCCTGGGTGGATCGAGTACCTCGAGTCGTGAGCTTCTCTCATGATCTGCTCCCGGAGTGCCCTGTCTTGTGGTACACAGATCCGTTCTTTCAACCACACGGTGCCTTGTTCATCTACCGGTAGTCCTCTCGCTTTACCCTCGTTTCATCGGTTCTCGCGAGCTTTGATTTCTCGCACACGACTTCGCGGGCCGTACGGATTCGTTCCTCCGGGTCATAGGTCACTTGCATCACGTTGACTTGGCCTTGGTCTACAATTTCGATTCTCGGCTTCTCTAGCTCTTCATGCGAGGCGGGTTGCTCTTCTTTTACCATGAGGTTGTTGCAATAAGTTTTCCGCTCGGTGCATCCGCCACGACGTTAGCTTTGCCTCGGGTGGTAGTTGATCTCGACGTCGTAGTCCTTGATCGGCTCTAACCATCGCCTCGCCTCATGTTCAACTCTCGTCGCGGGTAAAGAAGTACTTCGGAGCTCTTGTGGTCGGAAAACGGTTCACACTTGTTTCCTATCGGGTAGTGTCTCCGGATCTTGAGTGCATGCACAACGGTCGCCAACTCCAAGTCGTGTGTCGGGTAGTTTTCCTCGTGTTTCTTCGACTGCCCGGAAGCATAAGCCACAACTTTCCCTTCTGCATCAGCACACATCCGAGTCCTTGCCTTGAAGCGTCACAGTAGACCACAAAGTCTTTCTTGATATCTGGCAAGGTGAGCACTGGGGCTGTGGTGAGTCTCTTTTTCAGCTCTTGAAAGCTCTTCTCACACGCTTCTGACCACTCGAACTTTGTGTTGTTCTTGAGCAACTCTGTCATTGGCTTGGCGATCTTGGAAAAGTTCTCAATGAATCTTCGGTAGTAACCTGCCAACCCAAGGAAGCTTCTGACATCTGTCACGTTTAACGGCTGCTCCCACTTGGTCACTGACTCCACCTTGGACGGATCCACGGCTATCCCCTCTGCTGACAACACGTGCCCCAAGAACGCGACCTTCTCCATCCAGAACTCGCACTTGCTGAACTTAGCGTACGGTTCTCGCCGCCTCAGCCTCTCTAGTACGACCCTCAGGTGCTCCTCGTGCTCCTCCGTGGTCTCAGAGTAGATCAAGATATCGTCGATAAACACCACTACAAACACTGTCCAACTCTTCCATGAAGACCTTGTTCATCAAGTTCATGAAGTAAGCGAGGGCGTTGGTCGGCCGAAAGAAACCACCACGAACTCGTACAAGCCGTACCGTGTGGTGAAGGCTGTCTTGGGAATGTCCTGCTCTCGGATCTTCATCTGGTGGTAACCTGACCTCAGGTCGATCTTGGAGAAGAACTTTGCCCTTTTGAGCCTATCCAGCAAATCCTCGATTCTGGGTAGCGGGTACTTGTTCTTGATTGTCATCGAGTTGAGCGTGCGGTAGTCAATGCACATCCTCTTTGTGCCGTCTTTCTTCTCCACGAAGAGCACTAGCGAACCCCACGGTGAGGCACTCGGCCGAACAAACCCTTACTCGAGCAGCTTCTTGAGCTGTTTCTTCAACTCGTCCAGCTCGTCGGACGACATCCGGTACGGACTCTTTGCAACGGGCCCCGCCCCCGGCATCAGCTCAATCACAAACTCCACATCTCGGTCTGGGGGTAACTCTGTAAGCTCCTCTGGGAACACGTCCGGAAACTCACAGACCACTGGGATTTCTTCAATCTTTTTCCCGCTCATGTTGCACATCATCGTAGCAGCCTTCGGACTCTGTGGTTCGATCCGCACTATAGTTCCACTGGGGTGTTCTAGCTGTATAACTCTGGGGTTGCAAGAGACTATCCCGTTGTGCTTTGCCAACCAATCCATCCCTAGGATCACATCTATCCCGGTAGACTCCAAAACTGTCAAGTCTGCCGTGAACTGTTGCCCCTCAAACACCATCCTCACTCCCCTGCACTCTAACGTACTCCTCTTCTCTCCTAGCGGAGAGCTAGTCAAGATAGGCCTTGGTCGAGGCTTAGTTGGTAAAGACCTTTCTTTAGCAAACTTGGTAGAAATATACGAAAACTGAGCTCCAGTATCGAACAAAACGATTCCAAGCGAGTCAACAAGGAACTCACCAAGTGTGACGTCGGGTGCGGCTGCTGCATCCTCGGCGGTGAGGTGGTTCAGACGGCCTCGTGTAGCTGGCGGCTGAGCAGTCCTCTGCTGTGTACGGGGTGGCTGTCCTCCTGGTGCTGGTGGCTTGGCTGGGGTCTGGAACTGAGAGCTGCGGTTCTGACTCCCCGGTGGCGCCTGCTGTGGACACTCGAACGACTTGTGCCCAACCTGACGGCAGTTGAAGCAAGTCACCTTGGATCTGTCTGCTGACTGCGGTGGTGGTCTCGGTTTCCAGCTGTTCTGTCCTCCACTCCCGCCTGGGTTGGCTCTGCTCTGCGGCTGAGACTGAGTGACGTGGTGCCTCTGCTGTGACTGGTGGCCCTGAGCGTAACCTGTCCTCTGCCTCTGAGGTGGTCCTGAGCGTCCTGCCTGGTCTGTGCGCTTGGACTTGCTTCCACGAACCTCCATGTACTCAAGCCTTGACCTCTCCACGATCAGTGCCTTGTCGATAATGGAGCGAAGTGTCGGGCAGTCGTGAGCGGACAAGTGGTGTGCCATCCCCTTGTGTAGCCCCTTCCTGAACCAGTAGACTTTCTTCTTCTCTGTGTTGGTGTCGTCTGGCACGTACCTCATCAGCTCCTGGTAGCGGTTGGCGTACTCTTGCACTGACATGTTACCCATCTTGAGGTGCCTGAACTCGTCAGCCTTCCTGTCCATCACTGCCTCTGGGATGTGGTGGCTCCTGAAGGCCTCCACAAACTCGTCCCACCCGATGTGCGACGGGTCCCGGTGCGAGTCACAGTAGCTGTCCCACCACGCACTGGCTGTGCCGACCAGCTGGTGCGCGGCCACGGTCACACACTCCTCCTCAGTGAGCTCAGTCAGCTCCAGCTTCTTCTCAATCTCTCGTAGCCAGTTGTCTGCGTCCATCGGGTCCGCTGAGTGGTCGAAAGTAGGCGGTCGTAGCTTGTTGAAGTTCTCAACCTTCTTCTGGAACCCCTCTGGCGCGTTGTGGTTCTGACCCCTGTGGTTGTTGTTGTTGTTCTGAGCTAGCAACTGGGTGATCGTCTGCATCAGCTGAGTCTGCACTGCCATCACGTCGGCCAAGTTCGGGGGAGGTGGCGGTGGTGGCACCTCGTGTCCCTGAGCCTGGCCTGCTCCTCCCTCGGGCGGGGGTACTGCCGTGCTCGAGCTCCTGCTCCTGAGCTCCCTCATCGTCGTGCGCGGCTCCTCGATCGCCAACTCGGCCTCCTCGGCCTCCTCGGCCTCCGCGGCTGCCGGGCCTCCGCGGAGCCCGCCTCGTGGCGCGTGACCTCCACGGCGTCCGCGGCCTCTCGCTCCCGCCGGGGTTAGGGGCATCCTCCCCCTCCGTCGTCCCCGGTGACCTCCTCGAAACGGGCCGAGAGTCGCCCGACCTCCTTGCTCCCGACATCCGTTCCGGTTGCAAGAGTCGGTAGTGGTAGGGAGAATATATTTATTAAGGTTATTAACTATAAAGGAGTAATCCTGCTAACAATCAAAGAATTTCATTCAGACATAAAGAAGCATGAACTCCGAGAAAATCCATGAAGATCCATGTCACTCAATCAATGCCACCATACAAAAGGGGTGCACCTCGAGGTTTACTCCAACGACCTTCGAGGGTACACGGCAACACATCACGCTAACGCATGGTACATCATGGGGTAACTACTACAGGCATGACAGCATAAGCGGCAGCATGACATCTAACTCATTACCTCGACTCAGAATCTACTACTAGATCTCTACTCTCATCACTGAGTACTCTGAGGTGCCTCGGAGCTGGTGTCTGGTGGAACCGAGTAGAACGGCGGTGAGTGAGCCCCTGGGTAACCCGGCACCCTGATCGCCGGTCCTCCGTAGTAGTCTCGGGTATCCTGAAGAGCACGGTCCATCTCTGCTGTGTCCTGAGAACCACTCGGGTACGGGCGCACACGTGGTAAGAGCGTTGGGGGTAGCTCGAAGGTCTCTGTCCTCAGTCGGGGCCTCTTCTTGGGCGGTAGCTGCGTGGAGAGCGCCTCCAACTCTCTCAGCCTCTGCTGGTCGGAGCGCTCCCAGGCCGTGCGGGTCCTGGCTGCTCGGTCTCTCTCCTCGTAGACCAGTCCACCGAGGTAGCACAAGTGGTGGTAGTTGTGTCGACTCGCCTCCTGATGATCCCACACCTTTACTTGATAGTCAGCTGCTGCAGCTCCAACCGACTCCAACTGGTCAAGCAAATCCTCTATCTCCATCTCCAGGTCCTGAACCCGCTGCAGACTATCATCCCTCTTCCACCTCAGGTACGCGATCTCACTGTCTGCCCAAAAAAGCGCCTGGTCCTGAGCCAGGATGCACCGTCTGGCTGCGAGCATCATCTTGTCCTCCTCCGCTGAAGTCACCTCAAGGTGCGCGCGCTCGGTCGCTCGTGTCCCGGCGGCTCGGGTCGTAGGCTCTGTCGGAAGCACGGCCGAACGGGGTGTCCTTAAGCTTCTCCCCCGAGTGGACACAAACCATCTTGAGTGCTCGGCGTGCACTAGACTCGGGTGTGCCTCCATAGTCGAGCTCTCGTAGCAAGGCACCTTGACCTCCTTGAACTGCGGCACCCGTGGGTCCGCCGTACCGTAACGGTCGGAAAAGTGGCGGGCATCGCTCCATGTGCCCCATGGTCCTCCCCTTGTAGCTGACTCAGTCGGTCCCCACTCCAGCCGCCTCCAGGCACTCCCTCAGCAAGCGGCAGAAGCCTCCGTACCTCCTACCGTCCGACTCCAGAGGAACCCACACTCTTTCCGCCATCTGCACAACGTTGTTAGAGCATAGTTAGTAAGGTAGTTAGTGAAAATTAATCAAGGTAATGCATATATATAAGTATAGATATATACATACGGAAGCCAAGGGGGTTTATATAAAGTTTCAAGGTTCAAAAAACGGCTTCCTATACTAATGACCAATCCTGAGGCTCGTCCTACAGTCAAGCATGGCTCTGGTACCAACTGAAACGACCCGGATTTCCGCGAACGGAACCCCGAATCTTAGCACCTCGGTGGTAGCCCCAGGAGGGCTACCACGTGCAATCCCTGTCTCAGCGATGCCAAAATCCATACAGAAAGATAAAAACAGTAAAGTAGAGTACAACATTTATTTTATTACATTAATTAGAGTACATCTCGTCGGCACATGCCGGGTACAAGTCCACCGGGACTGAATCAAACATAAATAAAACGTCTAGCAGCGGCTCCATGAAAGCGCGGGTGTCGGTGTTTTAGACCGGCAACCTACTACGGGGAGTACCCGAAGTAGATGATTGTGACTCGCCGAGATCGGTAACTCGAAGGAAGAGACACGTGGCACACAATTTAGACAGGTTCGGGCCGCGAGGTGCGTAATACCCTACGTCCTGTATGCTGCGTAGCTCTAGATTGATAGGGCACGATTACAAGATGGTGCAATAGTGCGTCGTGAGTTGTAGGGGATTGTATGAGATGAGATGATCCTGAGATCGGTCCCTGCCTCGCCTTATATAGTCCGGGAGGCAGGGTTACAAGTCGGAGTAGGGAAGGAGTACTAGTCGAGTACGTCTAGGAGACCTCTATACAGTGCGGAACGTGTATAGAGTCCCAACCGAGTACTACTCCCTGTGTAGTCCTTGTGCTCCACGCCTTCGGGTGCCGTGTAGCGCAAGCCGGGTAGTCCCGAGGGGCCCACCGAGTAGTCGGTCCCGGTACCCACCGAGGTAGTGGGCCCCGGGGAGGTCCATACGACAAGCCCCCCCGAGTACTTTGTAGTCGAGAAGGATAGCTTCCAGTAGTCTTGACGGCCTTAACGAGTAGTCCTCAAGCGTCCCTGAGTACTACAAGTCAAAAGTCCTCAAGAGTAGTCGAAGCATCCCGAGGCTGGAATGTACTCCAGCTGATGTTCGAGCAATCTTGAAGTCTTCTCGAGTAGTCCCAAGCATCCTTGAAATCTGCCTTCGAAGGCCTTCAAGAAATGCCTGTCTTGTCTTGAAGCCGAAGCCGTCATGGAGATGCGATTTGCAGAACCGCAACCCACATGGAGTAGCCCCCGAGCCTCGAGCCGCGAGCTCTGGCTGAGGATCCATCTGAAGTCTCGGCAAGAAAATCCCGAAAAATCCGGAGAGAAAAAACCAAAGGACACGTGGCACGGAGCCCCGAGCCTTGAGTCGAGTACTTCCTCTCGAATTGAAGGGTCTTCTTGGAGAATGTGTCCTGAGATGCTCTTGAGACTAGCCACGTCCCAGGTAGTCGAGTAGAAGTAGCCGAGCCCCCGAGGTGAGGCGCGTCGACTAGTAGAATACGAAGAGTCACGCGTAGCTGCTGAGTCAGCCGCGCGTGGACTTATCCAGCCGCCCGTTGCGGAGGCGATTTGGCTTATAAATAAGAGCCAAAACCCTTAGGGTTTTTCACCCAAGTGAGCCGCAGTCATTTCCGTTTGAATCTTGAAGTAGATCCCCTCCAGCGCCTGCTGCCGCTGTAGTAGATCCAAACGCATCACCACCCGAAGCCATTAGGGTAGCCCCCGAGCGGATGCGAGTGAAAACTCCTTGCACTTGGAGGATGAAGCCGTCGCCGTCGAAGACATCCAAGGCCGGCGGGAAGAAGAGGAGCCGTACAGAGGCCGCCGCGGCCGCCACCAGTGCGGCGCCGCCGCTATCTCCACCGCGCGCTGATCCAAGCCGCGAGTGGAAAAAGTCGAAGGTCAAGACGGAGGACCTGCTGACCCTATTGAACAAGCGGGTTCATCGGGGGAGAAGGAAGTCGACATGTGGAGATCCGCGCGGAGAGATCCTTATCCAATGGAGAAGGCGGAGGACGAGATCCCATTGAGTAAGTAACTCTAGCTTGATCTTTGTGGTCGCTAGAGGGAGGAAAGTGACCTAGGTGTAAAGGTCCACCCTTTGTCGGTACCTCAATGGAGACGTAGACCTCAAGGTGTGAGGTTGAACTCCGGTAACAAATCCTTGTGTCTCTTGTGCTTGTTCATCTTGTTGCATGCTTGTATCTCTCTTGAGCACATATCTAGGGTTTGGTACCGATCTACTTCGTGTTGAGGTTCCTGCAAGTTTTGAGTGGATAAACAGGCTTGTCTCATCTCAGTGCACAACCTATTTTCACAGATTTACATTTGAGCAAGTTTAATTCCTGTCGGATTTTATTCCCCCCTAACAGTCGTACTATCCGGACATTTTCCTGACACCCAGACTTTTATATCGTGAAAAATATCTGGAAACTCCAGACCTGGACTGACAACTACAAAAAAGTTTGTGATTTTTCGTGCTCTGACTATTCACCCCCCCTCTAGTCAACATCTTGATCCTTTCAATTATTATCAGAGCCAAGTACTCCAAATTTGAAGCTTAACCGCTTGGAGTCAAGAAGATGTCGAATCCTAGTGATCAAGCTCCACCTCTCGCCGAAGGTGATCCCGTCAACAACATTGTTGGCACACCTCCTGCATTCACCAAGGAGGCCGTTGACGGATAAAAGACGTATCCCTCTACGATCCGCAAGCGTACGGACCCCACACCTTTTTCACCACGGGATTCCCAAGGTTCTTGTCAATCCGCTGAGCAAGGGATTGCTAGCGCTTAACCAAGCACTAATCTAGTTGAATGGAAAACCTTGAAAGAGTATTAATCTAAAGGTAAAACAATCTAACCTAAGTTAATCTAAGTTAAGTTGATCAAACAAATCTAGGGTTAAACTAGATGGTAAAGGGTGAACACAAGAGAGTGATTAAGAAAGATAAGCGTTCCTCCCTAGGATCTAGGATAACATGGTATGCATCTACTACACGAAAGCGTAAACCAATCTACCGGGTTGTGACCACTTCGTTTCGCCCTTTCCCTCCTCTCGCATCGTCACTACGCGAAGGTATTCGTGACTAGACCTATGATGGACACCGTATGTTGATGGAATCTATGGGAGTAGTGGATATCATACGCCCGAAAACAGTGGTAGCTAACCTTAATCATCAAAGCATCATCAACATGAAAACAATAGATTGAAACCACAAATCGAGTAGCGATCACATAGCATGTATCCATCTAATCCTAGGGATGAACTGAGACATTACCCCATCATCTTACACGCATTGAAGCACATAGGGGTGATGGAGACTCCGAGAACGTCGTCGATGAAGATGGCGGTGATGGAGCTTGGGACCAATTCTCGGCCAAGCCGGGTTTGGAGTCCTCCTCTTGCTTCCTTCTCTCCGCCGCATCGATCCTTGCGACGAGCTCATCTAACTCTCTCCCTCATCTTGCGGCGGCGGCTTTTCGGTGATTGGCGCTTCGTAGGATGATTTGTTCGATGTGTCGGTCGACGGAGGAGGGAATAAATAGACGAACACCTAGGGCAAAGGGGGGACCGAACCGACCCCGGAGTGGGCTGGGCCGGCCGGACCGGGCCGGCCGGCCCAGGCCCACTCGGCCCGGTTCGGCCCCGGTTTTCTCCCCGGTTGCTTCTCGGCGTGATCCCTTATTCGTGTGCACTTGCATGTGGGCCTTTGACGCCGTTTCCTTCACGGTTTAGGCTTGAATCCTTGCTATGGCAAGCTTCATTGCTTTCAGGTTGAGTCCCCCGAAGACTTGCACGTTGACGCTTCGGTCCCCGAGTCATTTGGAGTCATGTTCATCGCGTGTCTTGACTCTTGTCGGGCTTCATGATCTTCTTCCAAAGTGCTTGGTGAACTCATCCCGAAAGTCTCCTCATTAGCGTAGATTTCCGAGTAAACATCAAACTCCAAAATCGACATGCAAGTGTGAACTTGTTATATCATTAGTATGCCTAGTGGCGTAGGATTAGTTGCAAATCATAATCGAAACCAATGTATAACAAGTACTCTAGGTTGACGGAAATTCACCGTCAACATCTCCCCATGCTTAAACCTTGCTCGTCTTCGAGTAAGTGGTCCTCGCTTAAAAGGGAAATCGGTGTTGCCTTCCAATGTTGTCCCCGCACTTAGTCATTCATGACGAGACAAATTGCTCTTCTTCAATTTATTTTTAAAGTTCAAGTTGTGACCGGCTTCTTTTTCTTTATGGAAGATAGACTAACAATAAAGAACAAGCCACATTTAATAAACATGATGCTCTCAAACTTAAGTGAACTTCAAACCATTACCTTGTCACATGGAAGATTTTCAAAAGATGCATATCCAACATAAGTGAAAATCTCTTGCAAGAGCTCATGGACTCATCTCATCAAGTCACTCAAGCCTATACTAGATTATTTTCAACCTACTCTACTCATATGTGATAGTGGAAGGCTTATGTGGAGCTTGGAAGGTTAAAAACAATCCTAGCAAAACATACATCCGAAATATTGTCAAATTAAGAGAGAGGTCTATTGGAATTACCGAGACTCGTCAAAAAGGCCATGGAAAATAAATGTTGGAAAGAGAGAGAGGGATGAAACACACACATTTAGATAAGTGGACATGTGCAAGTGGCAATGGATGATCCCGAGGCACGAGTGAAGTCCTACGTTACCTGGATTGCACATGGTTGGAAGATTTGAGTATGGATTTGTCATCAAGGCACTTGAGAACTTATGAAGCAAAAAGATCCGAGGAGCATCTTTATTATTTTTTTACTTTTATTCTATTTCCTTCTCATTTTTCTCTCTTTCTTTTTTTTCACTTTATTCTTCCTATTTTTCTTACTTTTCTTTTCTTCTTATCATATTTTTTTTTTCATTTTCATTTTTTCTTTTTTTTCTTTTGCTCCTCAAAACTTTTTGCAACATAATACTTACATAGCATTTGTGCCAGCAGAATGACTCCTCCCCCATGCTTGAACGATGCTCGTCCTCGAGCATAAAAGAGAGGGGAAATGATCCACTAAAGTAAGTATAAATTCCATAATCTTGCGGAATATTTGAATCTCCACCGAGAATTTTACTCCATACTCAAATTGGGTTGTGGACAAGGAGGTGATCACAAAAAGATGTTTTTGGTTTAGGGTGGATGCCCGGCCGAAGTTTGCGAAATTTTCGATGTGAAAACCCACAATGCATGGACAAGAAGGCTAGCATGAAAAAGTTACACAAAGGAATGACCGACTTCTTAGTCTCGAACCATAGAAATCAATCACAATCCAACTCATCAAAACATATGTTTGCAATCTACTGAGTTTTGTTATCATAAAACATATATGTATATGGCTTTGGTAGGTAACTTTGCAAGAGCATCACAAATATGTAGATAGCATAAAAGTTGAGTTTTCATAAAAACAACAAGTTATCCTGGCTATCCATAAACTTAAATCAAAGAGCAAAAATATGTATGTGGGTCTAGAGCATAGTCATTTCACCTCCACAAATAAAAGAGCCGGTATTTAAATTAATTTCGGATCATATTATATAGAGCAATTAGCCAAGACATGTATAACTTCATGTAGGTAAAACAAAGCGGCAACTTTCATCATCTTTCCGTAAGCATAGGCAATATAGAACATCGAGGTGAACACATGGTCATGCTTATCTATTGAAAGTAAAAAGAAACCTAGGTTGTCCTCCTAGTAGCCATGTTATTGTTTGAAGAGAAAAGCAAAAGGTTGCACCCAGTTGAGGTTGAAGGCATACATACAAGCATTTGTGTTTGGAAAAGAGAAGGTCCATAGAGATGTTACCATCCTTTGTAATTCTTCGTTGCCTTCTTCCGACATCTCCATGTATCGATGTGGCTTTTGCTTTTATCTTGATTTATTAATGCTCCTAAACTTCTGAATTTGATCTTGTATTCTTAATGGAGTCATTGGTCACCCTTTCTCTTCAATGTTGTCATCACCATCTCCTCTTTCTTGTTCTCATCATCTCCTTGCTGTCTCTTTTTCATGGATTTCTCCCTCTGTCCAGAACAGAAAATTTATCGAAATATAGCTCTATTGAAAAGTTTATGAAATTACCTTTCCAACGTGTGGTCATTCATCGAAAGCGGAGTTCAAACAAGGGAGCTATGTCCGTTTTACTTCAGTGCTGCGTGCTGTCCAAAACTGATTTCAGGACGTGTTGCACTCGGTGATTCGGGCATAACCGCTTGTAGGAACCTCCGATTGTCTTGATTCTTGATTTGTTGGAATTGTAACTTCATGGGGCTTCTAAATATCCAAAAATATCCAGTGTTTTCCTTCGAGACCATACAGAATTTTGATGAGATTGGTGGCTTCTTGCGCATTGATCCGGAGATGTTAACTGATCTTTATCATTCTATCTTCTAGAGTGTCATGTTGCACTTCCGTGTTGAAGATTCGTAGGTCTCCCCATGCTTAGCATTTTGCTAGTCATGGAAGAAGAATACAAAGCACTTCTTAGCCATCCTTCAATTTCCTTGTAGTGAGAGTCTTTATCTTGCTCGTAAGACGTTTTAAACGCACATTCTACCCCCAAGGTGACGGTTGGGAGTAGATAGAATTGCCAACAATCCAACAATGTCTCCTAAGATTCTTAACTTGTGGCATAATTAGTTTAATGAGGAATAAAAACCTAATGAGTGTACGTGGTGCAAGGTGTGTATGCACATGATAGGAAAGCATATAAATAAGACAATGTTTTCACCTAGTTCTAAACACCATGTTTACAACTAGGTTGCTGAATTTCTCCATAGCCATAAAGGTTTATATATCTAGGGTTAAAACACCATGTCTATCCCTAAATCAATAACTCTTATAGCACAAGAAAAATTAAGCGCATTGCAGAGCTTATAAGCTAACCAATGCAACATGAAAACATATGAAAAGCTAGCAAGGTTTATCGAACTTAATGATGATGGTCCGCAATCATGTTTAAACACCACGTTTACACAAGATCACAAAAGAAAAATACTCATAAGGCCTTATGAAGTATTAACATGGAAAATGAAGCATACATCATTAAGTATATAACAACCAAGCCAACTATGTACAAAACATATATACACAAAGAAACATCACATTGATAACAAAATGCAATGCATGCAAATAAATAAGATCATGAACATGATGGTGGTTCTAAAAAGGAAAACTGAACTTAGATTAATAACCACAAGTTGATCATCATAAGATAGTGCCATTCTTTTATTTTCTCTAAGAAAGTAGTAAAAATATAAAGAAATGGGTTGCCTCCCAAAAAAGCGCTTCATTTAAAGTCATAAAGCTCGACTTTCTCACATACCTTCTTTTCGTTGCATAGCCATGGCCCTTCATGCAAGAAGAAAAGGTACCAATGCAGCTTTAATTTACTTCCCATGTTGTGCTTGATCACTTATAGAAGACTTGCCCAAAGCATCCTTTTGTTTCATCATTATCTCCTTCTTTATCATCCTTCGGTGCTGCCATTCACTCCATGAATTTTTTTTAATGTCCAGAACAGAAAGTATACTCAAGCTCTACTCCATTGCACAGTTCACAAAATTTCCTTTCCAACGAGTCTTTATTTGCTCAAATCGGACTCTGGACAAGAGAGTTACGTCCGTTTTACTTCAGGCGATGAAATCTGTCCTGAAATTTCAGAACGCGCAACGCTCAATGTTTTCGCCATAACTCCTTGCACGGGTCTTCAAACTTGTTGGTTCTTGATGCGTTGGAATGGTAGTTTGATGGAGCTTCTGAATATCTCATTTTCTTCATTTGTACACCTCTGAACAAGCTCTCAAATTGATGAAGACAGCAGCATCCATCGCAGGATTCGGAGAGGTTGACGATTTATCTTGCAACTCTTTTAGGCATGACTTCTTTTTTCATTATTCAAGCCTTGTCTACATGGTTAGTGGAAAATCGGGCCTTTCCCGACATATGATTCTTTAAGGTCATTAGCTTGACCAAGCGCAAAGCATGATCGAGATTTACAAAACTTATTGTAAACATAAGCGTCCATAATTAACACCACATGTGAATTGTAGCAACAAGTCAAGGTGTAAATAAAAGAAGCATATGTTTCATGCATAGCACTTAGCTCATCATTAGGCAAAGGTTGTTTAGGTGTGAGATTAATTGGATCAAACATAAATGTTTCCTCTTTTTCATTCTCAAGAAAATCTAGCCTATCAACATGATCACTATTGGAACAAGGCATAGACATTAAACTATCATTCATACTATTGGTTGAGCATGAGTATTTGAATTTATCAACATCAATACCAATAATATCTTGAGATTTTCAGCGCGTACCTTGGCCTTAGAGATTTTTCAACAAGAGTGATATTTGGTTCATCAAGCAAGTGTTCAAGGCGAATCGATCTCAACGAGTGAAGGTGTCTCTTTGTTACCTTTTTGCATCCCCTCCATCTCATCATGTGGAACATGTAATCCTTCAACTATGTATGCATTCATCTCTTCTTTGAAGTCTTCTTTATCAACCAAATCTTCATCTTCAAAGACTTGTATGTTGCTTTCTTTATCTTCCACGTACCACATGTCGTCAAGATCGCTCATTGTTGATTCACTCTTTCCTTCATCCTTGAGTACTTCCATGTCTTGATTTGCTAGTGTGTAGGCTTCAATGGCACACAAGCTATCATCTAGCTTGAGTCCTATCTCCCTCCCATTTATCCTTTGAGTCACTAGGCTCATCACGGTTGTACTCTTCTCTTCCTTCATCATAAATCTTTGAGTTGTCAAACCGGCCGATCCATCCTTCATCTCCTTCTTCTCTTTCTTCTTCAAACATCTTTTGGATCGACTCTCCACTCATCTCTTGATCAAATATATCTTCAATTAGTTTTGGCAACGTGTCGGCGTTCCTCCTTCCTTCGGTAGTTAATTAGTGGGGCGAAATCAACTTCGAACCCAACCGGATTGCTTGAACTCCGCCAATGGTCTAGCATTCCACATACTTCGGCCTACATTCATGTTAATTTCAAGATTTTTAACATCCGAAACGACTTCTCTTACCTTGGGAAGTGGATCTTCACTTTCTTGTATGCTCGGCTCATCTTCCTTGACCTTCGATTCATCTTTTTCGTAAATTTCAGCAAGCACCTTGGGCTTGCTTTTGTCATTTTGCTCCTCTTGACAACATCTTTGCCAATCTCGTATTGTCCTTTGTCCATTGCTTATCCTTTGTAAGATTTGTGCGGCTTCACTAATTGTTTTATCCATTATATCACCGCTCGCACACATGCTTACAAAACGAGACGAGTTAGGGGTTAGTGAAAAATAAAAGGTATGCAACATCAAGTCACCGGAAAATCCCAAGTTCGGGCCTCGCTCAAGTAGTTCATTAAAACTGGTCCCATGCTTCATCAATTCCTTCATCCTCTCCTTTGCTTGAAAGTGAGCACTTGCCTCCTTAAGTCTTGGACCTCGCTTATGGGAAAGAACTTCAAAAGAAACTTTTTCACTAGCTCATCCCAATTTCCTTTTGCTTCAACTCAGACGCAAGTGTGTACCATCTTCGCGCTTCATCTTCGAGAGAGAACGGAAAAAGATTCCACTTGAACCAAGCGGTCGGAACTCCATTTTGTTGCACCGTGTTGCATAACATCGTGAATTCCTTAATCCGTCTATATGGGTTGTCATCCTCCAACTCCTCCAAATGGTTTTGTTGCCACTAACTTGATGATTCCAGCTCACTTCATAGTGGGTTGTAGCAAACGTCAAATCTGATTTTTGCATCTCAATGTCTTCCATTGACCGGCATTGCTAGCTCCCTTAGCGACATCTCTTCGTCTTCCAATGGTGAGGTGAACAAATCCATCTAGGCACAAGAAAAGTAGAAAGAAAAACAAAAAAGATTTTTTTTCTTTTTTTAGAAAATAAGGGTTAGGTGTTAGTAATCAACAAAATTAATACTAGATTAAACGTAGCAAATCGGGTTGCTCCCCAAGCAACGCGCGCCTTAAAAGGGGCTTGTTGACTGATAAAACTCGTATCCACCTACGATCCGCAAGCGTACGGACCTACACCTTTTCACCACGGGATTCCCAAGGTTCTTGTCAATCCGTGGAGCAAGGGGATTACTAGCGCTTAACCAAGTACTAATCTAGTTGAATGGAAAACCTTTGAAAGAGAGTATTAATCTAAAAGTAAAGACAATCTAACCTAAGTTAATCTAAGTTAAGTTGATCAAACAAATATAGGGTTAAACCAGATGGTAAAGGGGTGAACACAAGAGAGTGATTAAGAAAGATAAGCGTTCCCTCCCTAGGATCTAGGATAACATGGTATGCATCTACTACACGAAAGCCGTAAACCAATCTATCTGGGGTTGTGACCACGGTTTCGCCTTTTCCCTCCTCTCGCATCATCACTACGCGAAGGTATTCGTGACTAGACCTATGATGGACACGCGTATGTTGATGGAATCTATGGGAGTAGCTGGATATCATACGCCCGGAAAACATGGTAGCTAACCTTAATCATCAAAGCATCATCAACATGAAAACAATAGATTGAAACCACAAATCGAGTAGCAATTACATAGCATGTATCCATCTAATCCTAGGGATGAACGGAGACATTACCCCATCATCTTACACGGACTGAAGCACATAGGGGTGATGGAGACTCCGGAGAACGTCGTCGATGAAGATGGCGGCGATGGAGCTTGGGAACACCCCTAGGCCGGCTGCTCGGAGTCCTCCTCTCTGCTTCCTTCTCTCGCGCTCGCGTTGATCCCTTGCGACGAGCTCATCTAACTCTTTCCCTTCCTAACCAAGTACTACTCCCGTGTAGTCCTTGTGCTCCACGCCTTCGGTGTGCCGTGTAGCGCAAGCCGGGTAGTCCCAGGGGCCCACCGAGTAGTCGGTCCTGGTACCCACCGAGGTAGTGGGCCCAGGGAGGTCCATACGACAGCGGGAAACTCCAAATCCACAGGCAGCTCAAGTGTAGGAAGAGCTCTAGTCCACCCAACCGTCGTTGTCGAAGTCGTAGTCCGGCTCTGCGTCAGAGGCATCAGGGTCTACCCGATAAGCGGGTAGGTCATGTCAGCTTCCCAACAAAGAGGCAAAAGCGGTGTATATTCTACTATGCATGAGATATCCCTAATCTGGCTGTAGAAAGCTTAAGCAAAGCAGCAGTGCAACGTACAAGGTAAGCAGAATACAGCTAGGAGGTCCACACCTCGGGAAGCTTCCGCTTCCGAGGTCCACACCTCAGGGGTCCACACCCCCCGCTCAAGGAATTCCACACCAAAACTCCGGATCTCAACCACGATCCAGAACCCAACTCTCATCTGCGATGTGGGGCCCACCTGCTCCTATCCCCACATCTCAACGGCCGAAGCCGGGCTCACACACTCGGGGGAGAGAAGAAGCACAAGAGAAGTGTAACTAGTCAGGTGAGAGATCGAAAGATCGTCCATAACCAAAGGGACACGGACTATAGCTATAGGTTTAACACTGCGCAGGTTGTACAACCGTACCGCCCGAATAGGACCGGAACCGGCCGTCACCGATGTCCGACCCTACCATACGACCGAAGCCCAAGTAAGTGGATAGTACCCTCCCCGCGTCTCCGAGCCTGGCCCGCCCCTCCGCGGCAGAGCTCATACTACCCGCGAGAGGTCCCTCGAAGCTGTGGAACCCTTCCCCGGCCTTGCCAGGGCAAAGTCTACTAAGGAGGGAAAGACCACTCCCGACACGATCACACCGATCCTCCTACAGGAGGGGTGCTATCCACTACCAGTCTCACCCCGCACCCCCGCCCAATACAAGGCGGGCAGTCTGTACGAAAATAGCCATCCGAAGCAAGGTCAACTGACGATCGGTCCTTAAGGGGCCGAGAGCGAGCACTCATCATCTCCATCCCTCACGACACGACCCTCGGGTAAGAGGCCAGATCGCATCTTCCCTCGGCAGCTGTTCACAAGTAACCAAGCGGCTCGCTCCCGCCAAAACACAGCAAGGAGATACGCACCCGTAACTCACGCTAGAAAACACACCGAGATACCCACATCTCGCTCAAGCCCAGAATACCATCCATAATCAAGCAACAAAAGTATGGATAGTTGAGGTAAGGGACTAGCTAGGGGTCTGTAGCTAGTCCCGCAGGTAGTAGAACAAGGAAACAGGGTATAACAAGCATCAAGGCATGGCTAATAAACGGGTTATGCAATTCATCAGATCAATGCATTAAAGTAAAGCACCAGCAGCTATTTAACAACATGGGATCTACATGGTTGGGAGTGACATGACACCTTCGTTGCCGTTGAAGCAGTCGCCGTCCGGAGCAGTGTACTCGGGGTCCTCCACGTCCTCCTGGTCGAAGCTCGGGTCTGCGGCACGAGATTCGACGCAAAAATAAGAAAACGGTGCACATCTAAGCAATAACTCCAAATAAGAACCAATTTAGAAGATCCAAAAGAACCCAAACTACCTACAATCAGCAAGATTTCGAAATTACGGATTTATAGAAATTAGTTTTATAATTTTCTGAGCTTCCTATAAAAAGTTATGAATTTTTAGAGGTTAAATCCATTTCTGGAATTTAAAACAGAATAGAAAAAGGGGTTTTTGAGAAAATAAGCCGCTGACGTCAGCATGACGTCACTGTGGTGTGGTTTAACAGGCTGAAAGGGCCAGATACGATCGCCGGGCCGTGGGTGGCCCAAAGGGGTTTGGTTCGAAGACACGAACCGGGTTTCGGCCCAACTTGGTCCAGGCGCCGCAGCCCACCTAACGAACTTCTGAAGTTCGGAAAACACCCTCCTACTCTCCCCTGCGCTGGGCCGACGGCCTGCTAGGAAAACAGTTGGGCTTTCGGCCCAGGTCCGATCGACGGCCCATCTCTCTGGTTATCACACGTTCGCAGCAGACCGCACGCCAAGTGCTCGACGAAAAGCCCTGGCGGCATCACGGCTGCGCGGTGCGTCGCCGGAGCCCGTCCGCGGTGGCAATCGCCCGACCATCACCACCATCGAGGGTTGAAGCGCACGACACGGCTCGGCAACATCGGGGTGTACCGGCCGGACAGCGCTCGCATCCGTGGCCTCGCGCGCGGCGAGCGGCGCGTCGTCCCCGTAGCCGGGCATGATGCCTCCGCCGCCGGCGCGCGTCACGGCGCGGCGGCCCCCAATCCACACCCCGCAATCGGACACGGGACGAAGCCCGCTCAACCATACATGCCTCGCGCATCCCGCTCCGCTCACCCCGCGCGGCCGCCCGGTAACCGCGCGCGCGCGCGGCGGCCGACATGGCGGCCCACTCGCCCCCCGCACAACATGCTTGGCGCGAAGGCCGCCCCCACACACGGTCCTCGCATGGCGTCGGCGGGCCGGGGGCATGAGAGGCCCGAGAGCTCGCACGAGCGCGACGCGCGCATCGCGGCTCGACGGCCGGCAACCGGCAAGGCGTCTCGACGGCGCACCCCCAGCGCCGTCGGCCGCAAAACGAATAGAGCGCAAGGAGGGAGGAAAGAGATAAGGTGGCCGCGGTGGTGCTCACTTCGGGCGGCGATGGAGTCGTGGCCGGCTCGGTGGAGAGGTGTACGAAGGCGGTGTAGATGATCACGCGGTGGTCGTCCGCCGCGGCTCCTCGCTCCTTGTCCCCACCGGTTCACGTCCTTTCCCCTCGGCGCGGCGCCTCCCGGCGTGTCGACGGCGTCCCGGCGGTGAAGAGGTCCTTGCTCCAGTCCGGCTCTCGGCTCCTCCCTTGTCCGGCGTGGTGCGGCGGCGGCGCGCCCGCTTCTTCCCCCAATCCGGTGCGCACGAGCGGTGGTGGAAGAGGAAACCCCAGGAGGGGGTGGGTGGATTGGCGTCCGTGCCACGCCGTCCCGCCCTTTTGAATCGGAGCCGCGGGCGCCTCGAGGGGGAAAACCATCCATGCCCCCGGCCGCTCGCCGGGCGGGCGGTGGCGCTCGAGGCCGCGGCTTGGGGCACCCCCGGATGCTCGGTGGAAGGGCGGGCGGGGTCTTTAGCCTTTCTCCGCGGTCGAACCCGCCCCCGCGCGCCCGCCCGGCCCCCTCGGCGTGCGCGCGCGGTCGGGCGGTCCGGCCGCGCCCCGCCCCGTGCGTGCCGGGTGCGGCGAGACCGGCGGCGCAAAAGGGGCGGCTCGGTGGCTTGGCCGGGTAGGTGAGGATAAGGGAGGGGCTGTCATGCGGGGTCCACGCTCCAGAGACAGAAGGAGAGGGTAGGGGCTGCGCGGGTTAGCTGGGCTGAATGGGGACACGGGCTGGGCCGGCTGCAAAGCAAAGGAAGGTGGATGCGGCCCGGTTCTCAAGTTTGACTATTTGCAAAATAAAAAGAATAAGCTTTGAACTTAGGGATAGAATTAGAGTTTGAATTTGATTCCCACTCAAATTCAAACTTCACACATTTGAATTCCAAAAGAACCAGAGAAAAACCAACTCACATATTTGACCATAATTTGAACATATGTTTTTATAAATGGGCTAAATTGGTGGAGAATTCAGAGAGGGGTTAGCAATTTGGCTCAAAAATTGATAGCACTCAAGGTCAAGCAAAAAGTTTTAATTTTTCGCAAAAATTACACACCTAAATTCCTGGGTTGTTACATTTCCCCTTGTCCGTCATGGCCTTGGGGGTTTTTTCTGGAGGAGGAGGACGAGCGGACGTGAAGTGATGGAAGTGTATGCGAATGGATTTGCAGAGCACCAGGGGGGCTATTTTATTAACCGTGAGAGCGCATCGGGAGTGATGACTGGCTGGTGTGCATTAATGGGAATACCAAACGGCGGGGGTTTTCTCCTCGAATGTGGAGGGTTTTTCCATTGAACAGTGTTCATGGTTCCCGCTTAAGGATTTTTTTGCGGATTCTGTGCCAAGGGGCAAGAGTTTGTGCGTATTCGGCTAGAATAAAAGTTCCCGAATGCGTTCGAAACAGTAAAGGTTCGCATGCACAAATCAAAGGAAATCATCACAAGACAAATGCAAAAGATAAAATTTCATATTTATTGCCGAAATTCCAACATCCCTAGTACAAACTAGTCAAACAGCCTGTTCTGCACAGACTGGGGGTGAATGGAATCGGCAATGGCATCGCCGTGGCCGTCGAGGCGCTCCAGGGTGACCTCGATGTCGTCGACGTCCTCCGGCGTGCCACCGTAGAAGCCGCGCGGCCGCGTGGAGTAGTCGACGCTGGTGTGCGTTGCCATGGCGGCCAGGCCCAGGGTGGTGCCCAGACGGACACCGTGAAGGGCCACCTCATCGACGCGGTTTTGCACCGCGCCAAGGCGAGCTTCTGGCGTATCTCCAGGGGCATTCACCTTGTTTGCTAGTTTCTCAACCAGCGCTTTCAGCCGATTGAGCTCGGCGTCACGGTCTGCAGGAATCACATCTCAATGACGGTTAGTTCAAGATTGAGTTGAGAATAAGTGGGTTATAGTATTCACCGTCAATGGCCTGCAACAGCTGTTTCCGCTGATGCTCCCACTCGAGCTCATTGATCCCGGCTTGTTTGGAGACAGTCTCCAACTCGAGACGGGTTGCGTCGCTCTCCTCCTTGAATCTGTGGGTGGCGAGATCGTCGTAGCGCGAGCTCGGGGAGTAAGGGTAGCTGGACGATCCCGAAGAATCGCCCGCCATGGCCGGAGTTGTGGTTGGAGCAGCAGCGGGATTCCATTGGATGAGCCTGAGAAAGGGGAAATACAGAGGAGATTGTCAGGATGAAAACGGATCTAAGAATAGGGAGTTGTGAAAAGATAGACAATCACCGCCTCCGACGTGCACCAGTGTGGCTTCCTTCGGCCTCGTCGGCGGCTGGACGCCTGTTGCTGTTGTTCGCCATGGAATTCCTTGTAGTCCTGGCACTGGAAACAGGGAGCTTGGGTTGGCAAAGGCTTGAAGACAGAGGACTTGGTGAAAGGCTAAGGCCACCCGAGTTTCTTATTTATAGGGTTGGTGAAGAGATCGTGGCGCATATCCCAAGATATTTGGGAAGTGGAGAGACTTTCTAAGCCGAAATGTCGCCGAATCGTTTGGGATTCCTATTGAGTCATATTCGGTTTGACTGGTTGAGGTTCGGCTGTGTTGCGGTCGGGCTGTTTTTCAGGTATGATATTTGGTCAGAGTTTCCGAATGAATCATCCAAGGACCGCTCATCAAAATAAAGCAAGACAAATATGGAATAAATGAAGATTAATAAGGAGTAAAATTACAAAGCTGATGGGGCATTCGGCTACAAATTGTTTGTTACAATTATATACCCAAGTACTTTGAAATTGGAGGCGTCTGATATCATCTTGCTAATATTCTCCAACAGTTTCTGATCGGCTTCTTGGGTGTTAGAGAAAGCAGAGAGCTTTGCCTTGAGTTGTTTTGATTCAGCCAGAGCTACTAAAGCTTCCTTTTGAATTCTCTCTGTTGATTCAGGAAGTTCGGCTATCTTCTTCTTATCAGCTTCGATTTCAGCTGTCAAATTTCTCAATTCGGCCTCTAGTGCAGCTTTTCTGTTTTCTTTCAGCTCGAGTGTAGGCTGCAATTCGGCTAGCAATTCCTTGTTTTTCTGAATTTGAGCATACAAATCTTTCATGAATTGCTTGTCCATGGCTCTCTTCTGTTCCAGGGCTGGCCGGGAGGATTGCTTCTTCAAAGCCCGCTTCACTGCTACAAAGTGATCATCTAGTTGTGAGAGGGGTTCTAGAGAAGTTTTGATGTCGACAGGACGATCTTGGTTGATGGATTCAAGCACTTCTTCTAGAAGATCAGCATCCCTGACTTGATCTTGAATATCCCTTTGCAGAAAGGAGTGGATTTCTTTTAGCTTTGCTTGATTCTCCTCTGACAAAGCTTGACCAGAGGATGCTTCATCTCCTTTTTCAGCAGTCAGGTCATCAACATCAAAGGAAAAACTGGGTGATGATGCAATTCTCTCCTGGAAAGAAAAGCTTGCCGAATTAGTGGTGAATCATTGAATAAAAATAAAAGGGTGGATTGTCATGCTTACATCATTTCTAGCTTCCCGAGTAGGGGAAGGAGATTTTTTAGGCTCGGCAAAAGGCTCTTGTATGGCTGGTTGAGGGGAAGCTGGATGATCTGGTAACACTGAAACCTCCAGTTGAGGAGAGGCTGGTTGAGCTCTTGGTGAAGCTGGGGCTAAATCTTGAGGTGGAGCAGAGCTTCCCGCAGCTTGATCTGTCAAAGCTTCTTCTGCAATTGGCCAGTAAGAGATAAATGCCGATGAGAAATGAATAAAAGGTGAGACGGTGAAAATCTTACCAGTTGATGCAGCATCGGCAGGGTTTGTGACAGCCACTGGTTGCTGTGCTCTAGTTTGAAATCATGTAGAAATAAAATGGTCAGATTAAAGAATGGCATTGTATTCAGGAAGGCAAGGTATTTTAACCTGAATGAGTAGTTTTTTGCTTATTCTTTTCCTCTTGGTAGCTGGGGGAGCAATCATGGATGGAGCCTTCCTTTTGTCAGAGGCCGAGCTGATGAGGATTGGGTCTAGTGTGGCATATCTAGACATCAGTTGGGCCAAAGTAGGAGATTGATGCCCCAGGGCAGAAATTGGGCCTGCAATGTTATAAGAGATTGTCTTGGCCAGAGGGGCAGGTTCTATATCCCGCAGGAAAATAGTGAAGTCATGATCAGTAGGGAGGAATATGATTGAAAGCAGATGTGAATGGGAGATGAACATATTACCTCTGAAGTTGGCTGGAAGTCAGACATTAGTGCAAGGCAGAGAGGATGCACTGATACATTGAAGATTTGATCATGAAATTCTTGCCACCAAGAAGTGAAGGAGGGATGAGCAAGTATTGTTGGTACAAAAGATCTAGATGTATAAATGGTTTTGCTGCATATATACTCAAAGATCCTTTTGGCATGTATGGATTCCTTGACATCTTCTCTGGACTTGAGAAATTCATGAAGGAATAATCTTGGGGGCACTTAGC
The DNA here is from genome assembly GCA_947561735.1 of Cenchrus americanus. Lineage (NCBI taxonomy): Eukaryota > Viridiplantae > Streptophyta > Magnoliopsida > Poales > Poaceae > Cenchrus > Cenchrus americanus. The sequence continues at coordinate 19,533,448 of OX387241.1, read as the reverse complement.
CACATCCTAACTGCCTGGCCATCATGTTTGGCTGATAGTACTCATAAGTGCTTTGAACCTGCCTTCCTCCACAAAATTCTGCTGGCAGGATGCATGGATGAATGAAAGTGTTGAAGATTTCTATGGAGCGTACATCATTGCATCCAGTTTCAAAACTGAACTCACAAGGAAGGGTCAAATTGTCATTGTCTGAATATGGAAACCAGAGAGGGTTGGCAAAACCTTTGAAGAAGAGCTCAAAAAGTTGGCCAATATTTTGGTTGATGGATACAATGGAAGCAACTTCTCCATAAGTTTGGCAACCTTTGTTAATCTGGGTTTCTCCTTCCTTGTAGTTGGTTGAAGGGAAGTGTGAAGGACCGATACGGCGAACCAGAGAGGGGGGGGGGGGGAGTGAATGGGAGCCAATAAAAATTCTTCTCAAAGGAGATGAAGGCTCCAACAAGACGAACACAACTTCCAACACACGTCTCCGACTCACTACCCAAATTGGCCAAGTCCACATAGCCACTGGAGTGCTACTGAACCTAGGAACCAACCTACAACCTCACAGACTCGAGAACACAGTGGAACACCAACCTCGAGTCCACTGACCAACACCGGTCAGACCGGTGAGCACCACCGGTCAGACCGGTCCCTGCTGGTGAGACTTGACGACTTCCACAGAAAGGCTTCACACCGGTCAGGCTGGTGAGACGCACCAGTCAGACCGGTCTTAGCCAGAAAGCCCCCAAATCACCAAACAGGCCTACCAACCTCCAAACTGACCCAAACTCGAAACTACTGCAACACAGGAGAACAGCAAACACACCCAGATGTTCACCCGAGCAAAAACCCAACAGGGGTTGCACCTGTCAGACCGGTCAAGAGCACCGGTCAGACCGGTGTAGCCTGGGCAGCTCGGGATGAACAGCACCCGCGGGTCAACTCCTTCAAAATCAAGCCTTGATTTCCCGAATCGTTCCACGGACTTGAGCAAGCCTTTGGGGGGTATTAGGAACACCTCATGAGGAGTCCATAGCCACGATTAATCCCACCAAACCTTGTCCAAACTAGAGGAATCGAGGAAATCCCGCCAAGAACGCCTCTAACCCTAGAACACGGAAAACCCCAAAATCGAGCCCCTTAGGCAAGGGCAATGGCAAAGAGCGCAAACCACCAAACCAAAACTCGAAGACCCCAAAGAGCTCCCCCTGCACGCATGCAAGCTCCCTCTGAACCAATGCAACTCCCCCGGGACGAATGCATGCAAACCACTTGAAGAAAACAGAGCAGCTGCAACAGCTCAGCTCTCACCGGTCAGACCAGTCACCACCACCGGTCAGACCGGTGCCCAACATATGAACAGAGCCAGCACTCTGACCGGTCAGACTGGTGCACTTGACCGGTCAGACCGGTGTGCAACAGAGCCCAGAAATGGCTCAAAACCACCCGAAAAACTTCTAAATGCATCCAACAAGCCATTTCAAGCTCAAACTTCTCCCCATTGTTGACAATGCATGAATCAAGCCAAAAATGCAAAAAATGCAACCTAGAGCTTCTCAAATAGACAAAATTCAACAAGGAATGCTACACATGTCCAAATGAGCAAGTTAGATACTCTACAGCTTCGTATCGATCTCAACTACATGATCACCAAGTTTCACAACCATTGGACGAAGCTAAGATGGATTTGGGCAATTTTGCGAAAAATTTCCCTCTCATGAGCAAAGTCCTAAACATGAGCAAAACATGTCAAAATGGCAAAGCCACACAAACTTCATGATTGGACAACTATTCTAATCATAAGACCATCACAAACACCCACAAGCACCTCATGTCATGTCAAAGGCACCGAGCCATGTGCCTACTTCTATATATGAGACTTCTCATTGGTAGGCATTATGCAAAGGTTTAGCACCCAAAGCAAATTAAATTTAGCACATATGACATGGGAGCATATTTTCCAAGCATTTTACATTTCATTTTCAGATTCTTACATGGTACATGAAATGTCTTTGCGACAAAAAGGAACTTATGCCCCTCCACAAGATAAAGCAAGAGGGCTAATCATTCATGATGGCAAATGAGCCTTTGGCTCCATATGATCAATAAACTAGCTATCCAACCACAAATTGAGCATAACCAAGCCACTAAAACATGTCAAGATCATATAAAGGCATTTACTCACAAGAGAGCATATATGTGACATTTTTCAAAAACATAGCCACCAACCATGGATATAAACCAAGATTATCAAGAGCTAAGCCAAACTAACCATAGCTTACCAAACAAGCTCACAAAGACATATATCTCATTCCATGGTGAACAATGTATATGAGAGAAGCTTTTCCTAACCAATGCATATGATACACAATGCATGCAATCTAAGATACAAGGATGCCTATACATCATGTTAGATATGCCATGCCAAATGCAAGAAATGAACAAAGGAAAGCTATACATATGCTAAAAAGGAGCTCCCACACACCCAACTCAAGAAATCAAACACACACCAAGCTCCTCCCGCAAACGAGTGAAAGTTGCTTGATCTAGGGGTTTGGTGAAAATATCGGCTAGTTGGTCATGTGTGGGTACATGGATCAAGGTTATCTTCCCTTTTTCTACATTGTCTCTCAGAAAATGATACCTCAATTCTATGTGTTTGGTTTTTGTTGACGGTAAAAATCCGTCAACCTAGCCATGAGTTTACCTTCAGTGTTGGCTTAACTTTTATACCTTATCCATTGGTACTAACCCCCGTGGTATAACAAGTTCACGTGTGCATGTCGGTTTTGGAGTTTAGTGTTTATGCAGGGTTTTAGTGTTGAAAGCAAGACTTTCGGGATAAGGTCATCAAGCACCTTATGACAAGACCTTGAAGCCCGTACAAGTCATGCAATGAAGCAAACTTAACTCCAAGAAGTCAGGGACTTGATCCGAGAAGACGACAAACTCCGAGGACCTAACCTGAAAAGTGCTGAATCTTGCAAGACAAGGAGTTATGCCCAATTCGGAGAGAAACTGACGACATGGACCTACATGCAGAAGGGGGAAACATCCAAGAAGCAAGGGAACCGACGTAGAGCAAAGGAGGCCGCGGGGCCGGGCTCCGGATGGGCCCGGCCGGCCGGCCCGTGCCGCCGGCCCGGCCCGGGCCCGTGGGCCCGTTTGCCCCCTCCTTTGCCCTAGCTGCCATTCGGGCTATTTATAGCCCCCTGACCGAGAGCCACGCGTGATCCAATTCGTCATCAGCCGCCGAGGAGCAGAGAAGAGAGGGACACCATCTCTGAGAGGAGAGGGCCGAGCTAGTTGACTAGGGTTTCCCTAGCCGACGTGGGAACCTTGCACGGAAGACCACGTCGGAGTTCTCGGAGCTAGAAGCAAGATCAAGGAAGGATCCCGGTGGTGATCTTGTGTATGTATCATTGTCATAGTTGAATTATCAAGTTGAATCTTTTCCTAGCGATCAAGTGTTTCCTCGAAGATTTCATTTTTCGATCGGCTGTGCTTATTCCAATTCTATTCTCGAGATAGATTACATAGGGTGTTCTTGTAGCCACGGTGGCTAGAGGTACACGCCGGATCTTCTGAAAGAATCTCGACTTGTCTTTTGACTCGCCCTACACTCCCCGCATGAGTAGGGATACGTTGTGACAGAACGGGGGTTCCGAAAGGCGGATGTTTTCGGATTTGGACGGGAAACCACGGTTTAAAGAGGCTTCTATTAAGATTCGATTTGTTACTTCTTCTATTTCTTGGAACTTCAACAAAAGGCTTATCCCAATCTCTCTAGATCGGTTTATCTACCCAATCTTACTTTGTTATCTCCGGTCTTTAGTAGATTAGATTAGTTTCGTGTCTTTCATCTAGATGCATTAGGGTTTCTTTTACCGAAGATTGGAGTTACTTGGCTTTACTAGATCAACTTTTGCGTCACACATTTGTTCCACGGATTCGATACCTTGGGTTCACCACTCGAGGGAAGAAGGGTCCCTTGACTACGACAGGAGACTTGTCCGCTTGCAGGTCATAAACGAAATTTGATACAACTATTAACCGTCAACAAGCCCCTTTTTCTGGCGCCGTTGCCGGGGAACAAGTGATCAAGATTTGATTTTTTATTACCTTTTTGTAATTTTCAGTTTTCGTTTTGTTTTTCTTTTTGCATCTACTAAACTTTGATCATCCTCAAAATACATCTAATCTAGTTTGTCTAACCCTAGTTTTTATAGATTTGTTTTTACTTTCTAGTTTTTGCATACTTTGTTTACTACTAACCCTAACAGGAGATGGACGACTACCTCTCCAACAAACCCGATAATTTTGTGGATGATCCAGAAAAACTTTACAGGCTAAGGAGACACGAAGCACATCAAGCTAAAAAGCTGGATTTTGTAGATTCAGAGTCGGAAGACAAAGGATCGAAGGAATCTCCAAAGAATTCACCACCTCAAAGTCCTCGGGAGAATCGACTTCCACCGATGGGTGACCAACCACCGCAAGAGCGCAAGATTGGGGAGCTATGCACCCCGGACATCATCAACCTACCAATCTTGAACCTTGAGGAGATCGGAAGACCGTTCGAGATCAAGACCTCAACAATCCACATGGTGCAACATTCACCCTTCACCGGTAAAGAGGATCCGAACCTTCACCACCAAGCATTCATTCAACTTTGTCAGACTTTCGACATGGATGGGGTGACTCAAGATCAAATGAGGGCAAGGCTTTTTCGGTTCTCACTACTCGGGAAGGCTTTGCAATGGTTTCACTCTCAACCTGCGGAGATGGTGCAAAATTGGAACACGTTGATGAAGGCTTTCATGAAGGAATACTACTCACCGGGTAAAACTCAAAGCTTGCGTAATAAGATTGCCACCTTTGTTCAATATCCTACGGAAACTATCTCGGAGGCATTCGAGCGCTTCAACGAGTACACTCGGGTGGTTCCACACCACAAGTTCTCGAAGGAAGACCTCATGCAAAAGTTCTAACAAGGACTCACCATTGCGTCAAGGACGATCATCGATGCATCGGCGGGAGGATCCATCATCGAACTTACACCGACGGAAGCTTTCACTCTATTCAAGAAGGTCGCGGACAATGACACATGGGTGTCATCCGGACGCCTACATCCGGTTCAACCCACGGGGAACGTCAAAGGAGTCTTGCAAGTGGAGAAGGAGAACATACTTGAAGGCAAGATCGACTCGCTCATGAGGAGGTTGGAGAAGATGGAGATAGAAAAGAAAGAGGCTCAAGACTTGAAGGCCGCCGAAGCAAGATCCACATGCGAAGAATGTGGAGAGTATGACCATGTCCGCAAAGATTGTCCGGAGGAAGCCAAAACGCTCGACTACATGAGGAAGGGAGAATTGCCGAACTTCCGCTACGGGCAAGGTAGACCTCAATTTAATGCAAGCTCATCTATTCCTAACGCGGTTCCGCTTCATATACAATTGAAGGAGTTCTTGGACGAGCAAGCTAAGATCAACAAGGACACCGTCACCAAGTTCAAGACCATAGACAAGGTGTTGGAGAACATCGATAGAAAGGTGACGGAGGTCGGAAGTTCCAATCATCAAGTGCTCAACATGATGAAGATGCTCGAGATGCAAGTTGGACAACTTGCGAGGCGCCTCACTAATGATGAAGGGAAGCTTCCGGGACAACCCAAAAGTCCCGAATCGGCGAAGGCCATTCAAACACGTTCGGGGAAGGAGACCGAAGACCCAGAACGTTCCGCGGGAGCAAGGAAGCTTAAACCATCCACCGAGGTGGAAGGAGTTGCTAAATAGAAGGTTACGGGGATCATCACCGAAGAGCCCGAATTTGAGATGCCGGAGGAAGACACGAGGATACCACAACTCAAGCCACGCTACTTCCGAGGTAAACTTGACAACCACTTTGAGAAGTTTGTGGAAGTTGTGCGTAGACTTAGCATCAACATGTCATTACTAGATGCCCTACAAGTACCTACATATTCTCGTTACTTTAAAGACATACTTGCAAATAAATATGAGATAGCAACACTCAGGGTAGATCATGTTAAGATGTCCGAGGAGTGTAGTGCCGCTATTGCTAATGGGCTAGAGAAGCAAAAGGACCCCGGATGCCCGACTTTTCCATGTTCCATTGGTTCGTTCAAGTTCGAGAAGGCGTTATGCGACCTTGGAGCAAGTGTGAGTGTCATGCCAAGAGATGTGTTTGAGAAGCTACGCCTACCATTGGAGCCTACGGGTGTAGTGCCGCTATTGCTAATGGGCTAGAGAAGCAAAAGGACCCCGGGTGCCCTACAATTCCATGTTCGGTTGGTTCTTTCAACTTCGAGAAGGCGTTATGCGACCTTGGAGCCAGTGTGAGCGTCATGACGAAGGATGTATTCGAGAAGCTACGCCTACCAATGGAGCCTATGGGTATATGTTTGGAGTTGGGAGATAACTCCATTCCCTATCCCTTGGGCATTGCCGAAGATGTACCCGTGAAGGTCGGACACCACTTCATCCCCGTCGACTTCGTTGTGCTCGAGATGGGAGAGAGGGAGAAGCCGCTGCTCATCCTTGGAAGGCCTTTCCTCAAGACCGTGGGAGCTACTATTGATGTTGGCAAGGGGGAGATCATGTTCGATATCAACAGAGAAAGGAGTTCCTTCAAGTTTCGACCACGAATCGAGGCATGCAACATGATTGGTGTAAAGGAAGAACCAAAGAAAAAGGAGGGGCCGAAAAAGAAGAAGGAGCCGAAAAAAATGAACGTAAAGAAAATCAAAGAAGGTGTTGCATCCGTCAAGACAAAGGAAGAAAAGCCGCCTGTGAAGACCAAAAAAATGACTAAGCCGGAAGACAAGCCCGCGCCCAAGATGGTGCGGAAGTGGTGAGGACCATGTGTGGTTCGAGGACTGGTGGATGGTCGCTTCCTTGTGTGATGAGTGATTGACAACGTTGTGTGGACTGATTCTTGGCTAAGTATTGCAGGTGCAGGTTGCGGCTTGACTGGTGTTGGTGCAGGTGAAGAACAAGCGCGAAAGGTCGTCGCCGGTGAGGCCTCCGGGTGTGGCCGGCGGGGTCAAGTGCGGGCCGCTTGGTGGCATGAACAAGAAGATGAAGTCATGGACGGTTTCTTGGTTGAGCCTCAAAACCAAGGTCGAGCCGGGACTACGTGGGAGCCGAGTCATGAGTGGAGATTGGCGGAGGCTACACCGAGTTCGCGGGGTTTCCGGTGGTTCACCGTAAAAACCACCGGGTTCCTTGGTTGATCCACAATGCCAAGACCGAAGAACCGAAGACGGTGCTTGCGCAAAGAAGGCGATCGGGTCCGACCGGTGGGTCCGACCCCCGGCTCGATCGGTGAGGAGCACCGGTCTGACCGGTGTGCGATGACGTAGTCCGGAATCTTCGAAGCGGAGGACACGCGTCGGGATCGCAAGGCTTGCGTCGAGGCTAAGCAGGTTGCGGTCGCCGGGCATCCGTCTCATGGAGAAAGCTTCAAGTCTTCCAAAACCGCCCTTGAGGGGCTTGTATCCCTAGTTGTTAAGAAAGGGTATTTTAGACTTTCGGTTGCCTCCATATAACCCAAGAGGTGAGAGGATGGCAGCCAACTCTTGGAACTCTAGTTCATTTGCTTTCCTATTTTCCCTTCCTATTTTCTTAGGATTTCCATAGGACTAGCTTGAGAGCTTCATGGTGAGATCTTGTGAGAGGGTTGGATAATCGGGTGGCAAGCTAGACCTTGTAAGAACCTTTGTTGCATGTATAGATGATTCGGCGTGGTTCGTCAAGGTTTGGATGTGTTGTTCTCGGTTGTTCTTGGTGGTGATTTTCGGAGCCCTCTCTTTGTGATTTCTTTGGGTTGTTTTCAGGACCTTTCTCTTGGGAATTTGATGGGGGAAATTTGTGGGAACCCTTCGTGGTTCTTTGGTCTGTGATTCCCCTCCCAAATCCGTGAGTAAAGGGGCTCGATTTTGGGGTTTTCCGAGTCCTAGGGTTTGAGTTGCTTTTGGCAGGATTTCTTCGATTCCTCCTTTTTGGACGAGTTTTGGTGGGATTAAACTTGTCTATGGACTCCTCATGAGGTGTTCCTAATATCCCCAAAGTCTTGTTCAAGTCCGTGGAGCGATTAAGGAGATCGAGGTTTGGATTTGGGGGTATTGACCCGCGGGTGCTGTTCATCCCGAGCTGCCCAGGCTACACCGGTCTGACCGGTGCTCTTGACCGGTCTGACAGGTGCAACCCTCGGTGGGTTCTTGCTCGGGTGAACGTCTGGGTGTGTTCGCTGTTGTCCAGTGTAGGGGCTGTTTCGAGTTTGGGTCAGTTTGGAGGTTGGTTGGCCTGTTGGTGCCTTGGGGGCTTTCAGGCTGTGACCGGTCTGACCGGTGTGTCTCACCGGTCTGACCGGTGTGGAGCCGGTTAGTGAAAGTTGCTCAGTTTCACCAGCAGGGACCCGTCTGACCGGTAGTGCTCACCGGTCTGATCGGTGTTGGTCTGTAGACTCGAGGTTTAGTGTTCCGCTGCGTTCTCGGGTCGGAAGGTTGTGTGTTGGTTCCTAGGTCCAGTGGCACTCCAGTGGCTACGTGGGCTTGACCAATTTGGGTAGTGAGTCGGAGACGCGTGTTGGAAGCCGTGTTCATCTTGTTGGAGTTTCCATCTCCTTCGAGAAGAATTTTTATCGGCTCTCATTCACTCCCCCCACTCTGGTTCGTCGTATAGGTCCTTCAAGTGGGTACCCAAGATTGCAACGCCCGCAAAGAGCGTTGATCCGAAGTAATCAAGTGAAGAAGTCTAGCTATAGACTATAAACGAAGCGCTAGGCGGGAGGCAATCCGTTTCGTCGAGTCAAGAATAAGCTACCGGGAGGACAACCCGATTCCAGGTTTTTCGAGTCTTTTTAATAATTTAGTTTTGAGTTTTATTACGCAAAGACATTAGACTTAGAAGTGGTTGAACAATATTAGAGACATAATTCTTGATTGAATATTTTGCTTTATCATAAACCCTTTGCATGAACCCTCCCATGTGCTTGTTTGTTCTTTTCTTTTCGAGAAACCACAACCAAATAATTTCAGAACCTAACTCAACCTTTCACCCTATTATGGTGTTGTGGTTGACTTATTTTTCATGATAAAACCACACGAGTAGAGACACGACTTATACCTAGGTGTTATTTAAATTTCAGCACGTGGTAGGACTCGCGTGAACCTAGAAATTAAAATTTTTGGTTGGTTTAAAAATCTATATCCTTGGTTTCTCTAGGATTAGAATTTTTCTAAGCCTCATCTAATTTTGTTTTATTCAAAATCTTTCTTATTTAGCCAAAATTAGAGCCTAAACCTATGTGAAGGACCGATAAGGCGACCAGAGAGGGGGGAGTGAATGGGAGCCGATAAAAATTCTTCTCGAGGGAGATTGAAACTCCGACAAGACGAACTAGCTCGGTCGAACCCCCGAAATCACACGCTCCGCACTTCTACCTCCCGTTTGCCAAAACCACGTAGCCACTGGAGTGCTACTGGTCCTAGGAACAAACTCTACCAGCAACCACAACACACACGCAGCACCGACAGCGGAAGCAACTCGAAAGCCGGCTAACCAGAGGGGGCGGTTAGACCGGGTATAGGGGGCGGTTAGACCGCCTCCACCTGGCAACCGAGAAATCCTCCGAAACGCCTCTTCCGAGCACCAAAACACACCACGGTTTCACCAACAGAGATCTCTGGTCAAGGCCATGCTAGCTACCAGAAAATCTTGGCGAAAACCAAAACTTCACCCAAAGGCCTAGGGGCGGTTAGACCGGCTACCAGGGGCGGTCTAACCTCCTGTACCCAGCAGCGAACTCCAAACAAGAACACCTAGCAAACTGCACGAGAACGACCCCAAATTTCACCCAGACACTCCTCTGATCAAGGCGAACAAACTCACAGAGGAAAATCCGGCGAAACAAAACTTTGACCCGGAAACACCCCGGGCGGTTAGACCGCCCCCTGCAGGCGGTTAGACCGCCCCTTCCAGAACAGGAACCCGCGGGTCAAACCTCAACTTCCTTGCGCTCAATCTCCCGAATCACTCCACGGATTGCAGCCAAACTTCGGGGATAGCTGGGTTACCTCCTGGGCAACCTCTACCTCAAAGGAATCGACCCGAAACGCTCACAATCAAGAGGAATCGAAGAAATCGCTTCTCTAGGTCAAGAACTCGCCCAACTCGAAAAACCACCAAATCGAGTCCGATTCAAAGGGGATTTGGGGGCAAAGTCACCAGCCAAAGAGGCACAAGAACCTCATACGTGACACCCACCAAAAACCCCAAGAAATCGTTCTCAAAACACCGCCAAAAAGAGCTCCGAAAATCAACATCAAAGAGACGGGAAAACCACCATCAAGAACCACGCCGAACCTTCTATACATGCCATGAATGGTTCGTACAAGGTCTAGTTTGCCACCCAAACATCCATCCCTCTCTCTAGATCTCACATGAAGCTCTCAAACTAGCCTTCTAAAAAACCTAGGGAAAAAGAGAACGAAAATGGAAAAACGAAATGAGCTAGGGTTCCAAGGGTTGGCCGCCAACCTCTCACCTCTTGGGTTATATAGGCGGCAACCGAATGTCTAAAACGCCCCTCTATACTAACTAGGGATACATGCCCCTCAAGGGCGGATTTGGAATTCTTGATGTCTTCACCATCGGACGGATGCCCGGCGACCGCACCTCGCGTAGCCTCGACGCACGCCTTGCGATCCCGACGCGTGTCCTCCGCTTCGAAGCTTCTCGGCGTCGGCGGCCGGGGCGGTCGGAGCCGCCCCCCCGGGCGGTTAGACCGGCCCAGTGGATCTGACCGGCCCCAGGCGGTCTGACCGCCCCTCCTGGGCGGTTGAACCGGCCTGGGTGGCCGCACCTCCTCGTCGAGTCTTCGGCCTCGGTTTTGTGGCTCAACCGAGTAACCCAGTGGTTTTCTGGAGAACCACTGCAAACCCCGCGAACTCGGTGTAGCCTCCGCCAATCTCCACTCATGACTCGGCTCTCACGTAGTCCCGGCTCGACCTTGGTTTTGAGGCTCTACCAAGAAACCGTCCACGACTTCATCTTGCTGTTCATGCCACCATGCGGCCCGCACTTGACCCCCGCCGGCCACCGGTCCCTCGAACGAAGCCTACTTGTCTTCTCCACACCCGGAGACCTCACCGCAACGACCTTTCGCGCTTGTTCTTCACCCGCACCAACACGAGTCAAGCCGCAACCCGCACCTGCAATACTTAGCCAAGAATCAGTCCACACAACGTTGTCAATCACTCATCACACAAGGAAGCGACCATCCACCGGTCCTCGAACCACACATGGTCCTCAATCTCCCCCTTGATGAGTGCATTGACAACACACTCACATGAAGTAACATAAGAGAAAAGGGAAAGAAAAGAAACAAATAAAAAGAAACCCCAACAAGCGATCGAAAGCCAAAGAAAGGCAACGAGCAAGATCACTTGAAGAAGACAAGTCTCGGACCCCTTAGGCAAGGGCAACGGCTCGACACATCCGAGACAAAACGCAGCTCAAGCAAAGAGCGCAAACCACCAAAGCAAAACTCGAACACCACAGAGAGCTCCCCCTGCACAAATGCAAGCTCCCCCCCCGAGCCCCAAAGACACTCCCCCCGAACACATGCATCAATGCAACTCGGAAATGCACCAAAGAGCAAAAACACCGCTCACACTGCCCGGGCGATTAGACCGCCGCCCGGGCGGTTAGACCGCCTCTGCCCGACTTGACCGCCCGGGGGCGGTTAGACCGCCCAAAGAAACCGGCCCCGCACCAAACTGCCCAAAAATTGCCCGAAACAATTGGAACACCTTCCAAACACTCCCCGTGTGCCCAAAACATGCACAAACTTCTCCCCCTTGTTGACAATGCATGAATCAAGGCAAAATGCGAAAACTTGCAACATATAGCTTCTCGAATATACAAAATTCATCACAAGGAGCTACACAAGTCCAAATGAGCAAGTTAGATACTCGACAGGTTTGTAAGGACCTTAACTACATGATCACCAAGTTTCACAATCATTGGACAAGGCTAAAAAGGATTTGAGTAATTTTGCGAAAAGTTACGCTCTCACAAGCAAATACCTAAACATGAGCAAAACATATCAAAATGGCAAAGCCACTCAAACTTCATGCTAGGACAGCCATTCTAAGCATAAGACCATCATAAACACCCAAAAGCACCTCATGTCATGTCAAAGCCACCGAGCCATGTGCCTACTTCTATGTATGAGACTTCTCATTGGTAGGCATCATGCAACGGTTTAGCACCCAAAGCAAATTAATTTCAGCACATATGACATGGGAACATATTTTCCAAGCATTTTTCATTTCATTTTCAGATTTGTAAATGGTACATGAAATGTCTTTGCGACAAAAAGGAACTTATGCCCCTCCACAAGATTAAGCAAGAGGGCTAAACATTCATGATGGCAAGTGAGCCTTTGGCTCCATATGATCAATAAACTAGCTATCCAACCACAAAGTAAGCATAGCAAAGCCACTAAAAACATGTCAAGATCATATATAGGCATTTACACATGAGAGAGCATGTATGTGACATTTTTCAAAAATTAGCCATCAACCATGGATCATTCATCAAGATCATCAAGAGCTAAGTCAAACTAACCGTAGTATATCAAACAAGCTCACAAGAACATATATAGCAACCCATGGTAAACGTTGTATATAGGAGAAGCTTTTCCTATCCAATGCATATGATACAAAATGCATGCAAGCGAAGATACAAGGATGCCTATACATCATGTTACATATGCCATGCCAAATGCAAGAAATGCACAAAGGAAAGCTATACACATGCTACAAACCGGCTCCTCAAGGGGAGGCAAAACGGGCTCGACACCACCGGCAAAAGAGATCCCCCCACACACCCAACTCAAGAGACTAAACACACACCAAGTTCCCCCCGCAAACGAGTGAAAGTTGCTTGATCTAGGGGTTTGGTGAAAATATCGGCTAGTTGGTCATGTGTGGGTACATGGATCAAGGCTATCTTCCCTTTCTCTACGTTGTCTCTCAGGAAATGATACCTCACTTCTATGTGTTTGGTTTTGGAATGGAGCACCGGGTTTTTTGCAACGCTTATGGCACCGGTGCTATCACATTGAAGTGGGACATGGGTATACTCCTCACCAAAGTCACTCATGGTGTAGGTGATCCAAAGGAGCCGAGAGCAACAACTAGCGGCGGCAACATACTCGGCTTCGGTCGTGGATTGAGCAACACTCGACTGCTTACGAGAAGACCAAGACACCAACGAAGACCCCAAAAACTGGCAAGTCCCAGAAGTGGACTTCCTATCCAACCGACACCCGGCAAAATCCGCGTCTGAAAAGCCATGAAGCGCCAAAGAAGAGGACGCGGAGTACCAAAGGCCGAAGTCGGGAGTGTGACGCAAGTACCTGAAAATTCGCTTTCGCTTGCCGATGCGAAGTCCTCGGAGACGCTTGAAAACGAGCGCACGGACACACCGAGAACTCGTATGTCCCGCCTCGTCGCCGTCAAGTAGAGGAGTGACCCGATCATGCTTCGGTACTCCTTCGGTCCACATGTTCACCTTCCTCGTCCGCATCAAGAGCCGTAGTCGTACTCATCGGCGTCGTCATAGTCTTGGAGTCCTCCATCTTGAACTTTCTCACAATGTCCTTGGTGTACTTAGCCCGGTGCACAAATGTTCCTTCCTTTGATTGCTTGATTTGTAGCCCGAGGAAGAACCGCAACTCACCCATCATGCTCATCTCGAACTCCCCGCTCATATCATCCGCAAACCTCGCAACAAGAGAGTTAGACGAGCCACCAAAGACAATATCATCCACGTACACCCGCACAATCGAATATCTCTCGCCCTCCTCTCGCAAAAACAAGGTCCGATCGACCTTCCCCATCTCAAAACCTCTCTCAAATAAGAACCCCCTCAACCTCGCCATACCAAGCTCTAGGCGCCCGCTTCAACCCATACGGCGCCTTCCTCAACTTGTACACCCGGTGGGGGTACTTCTCACTCTCAAACCCCGAGGTCGTCTCACATACACTTCTTCCTCCAACACTCCATTCGAAAGGCACTCTTCACATCCATTTGGTGCAACTTGAACCCTTTAGCCACGGAAAAGGCTAGAAGGATCCTAATCGCCTCCAAACGGGCTACGGGAGCAAAGGTCTCCTCGTAGTCGATCCCCTCCTTCTGACTGAACCCCTGAGCAACAAGTCTCGACTTGTTCCTCACAACCTCACCCTTCTCTCCCTCTTTGTTTTTCCACACCCACTTTGTACCAATCGGCTTACACCCTGGGGGAGGGTCAACCAACTCCCACACCTGGTTCCTCTCAAAGTTCTCCAACTCCTCATGCATCGAGTTAACCCAATTGTGATCAGATAGTGCGTGTCCAATGTCTTTGGGCTCGAAAGAAGCAACAAATGCAGCATGAGCAAAATGGGAATTGTTTCGAACCCTCGACCGTGTAGTGCGTTCATCCATGTCGCCGATGATCCTCGAAGCCGGGTGATCCACACGAACTCGCCGGGGGAGGTTCTCGCCTCGAAGCTACCTCCCCCCTCAACATCGGCTTCTCCTCGTTCTTGATTTGTCGTCATAGGTGTAGCAGAGGGTCCATCCATCATCGTAGTCGAAGTAGTGGGTACATGTCCGGCGGGGGGCACCGCACCGCCATCTTCATCATCACCATGTTCATGCTCCTCCTCCCCGAAAGATCTCCTCGCCAAGCTCATCATCACCCGCACACTCAAAGACAAGCCGACTACGTGGCTCTGTCTCGTCGAAGGTTACCTCGCAAGTCTCCACGATTTGGTTAGTTTCAAGATTGAGCACACGATATGCTCTAGAATGAGATGCATAACCAAAGAAAATGCCATCGACAGACCTAGCCTCAAACTTATCCAACTTCCCCGCCCTTCTTCGAATAAAACACTTGCAACCAAAGACATGGAAGTGACTCACTTTGGGTGTGCGACCATGCATCAACTCATAGCATGTCTTCTTCTTGTGCACTCGAGGTATATTCCGTTCGACACATAGCATGCGGTATTCACCGCCTCGACCCAATACCTCCTCGGAGTCCTATGCTCATCAAGCATCGTCCGAGCCATCTCGCACAAGGTCCCGTTCTTCCTTTCTACAACACCATTCGCGGGGAGGCATATACGGACTCGAAAACGATGCTCAAGACCCAAGTCATGACAAAAGGTTTCAAAACGAGAGTTCCCGAATTCCGAGCCATTATCACCGGCGGATAGCTCGTATGGCATCTCCGTGCCTCTCGTTCCTCAACCTCAAGACTAGATCTCGAACAAAACCAAACGTCTCCCCCTTCTCCTCAAGAAAGAACACCCACGCATACCGAGAAAAGTCGTCCACCACAAAAAGGACATACCACTTCCCACCCGCAGATCGCACACGAGCTGGGCCAACAAGGTCCATATGGAGCAGCTCGCATGGACGCTCGCTCATCACATCGGTGAGAGGCGGGTGAGAAGAGGCCACCATCTTGGCATGCCTACACGGAGCACAAACCAACTCTTTCTCAAGCCTCAAACGTGGCAATCCTCGGACCAAATTGAGTTTACTTAAGCGAGACAGAAGGTCAAAGCTCAAGTGACCCAACTTCCTATGCCACTTCCACAACTCACTTGAAGAACCAGCCAAGAAACAACGCTCAACACCCGAAGACTGAGAAAAATCAGCACGAAACACCTGACCCTCGGGAACGACCATACAAACAAGGTCCCCTCGAGAGTCCACAATCCGAGAACCACCAGGCCGAAACAATACCTCAAAACCCTCATCCAACAACTGAGACACAGAAAGCAAATTGTACCCCAGCGATTGAACAAGAGCAACACGCCTCAGAGTGATCTCGTCACTCACTTTTATCTCACCTTCTGAAAGCACACGCCCACGCCCATTGTCCCCAAAGGTGATGTACCTCTTCGTCACCACCGGGACGAGACTTGAGAACCACCCCTGTCTCCGGTCATATGTCTCGAGCAACCGGAGTCAATCAACCAAATGTTCTTCAAGTCTCCCACCTGAAATTCAAAAACAAGCACGTGAGCGAACAAACGACTCAGCACTGGGGTTAGTACCAAAAGAGGAAAACCAGTGCCGAGCCATTTGCTCGAAAGTGGGGTTAGCACCAACCAAAGCATCTCTCCTACCAAAACTACCTCCACGAACACCACCTCGGTAACCACTCCGAGGAAACCACCCCTCACTGCCTGGAGGAGGACCAAAACCACGGAAGACAACCCGTGGAGCGTCTCTCCTCTCCTTCTCAAAGCTACGACTCCTCCCATCCCCGTAGTGACCTCGAGGGGGAGAATGCCTAGCAAACTGACCACCTGCTGTCTTTCCAGACCAACCACCAGCAACTCCACCTCCAGGACACCGAAACCTCTCGACTCACCACCTCGAAAACCACTCCGCCCGGAGTGCGGGGGGGGCGGTTAAACCGCCTAGCCGGGCCGGTCCTAACCGCCCCCCCTGCGGGCCGGGCCGGTCCGACCGCCTAGCCGGGCCGGTCCCGACCGCCCCCTCCCGAACGGCTCCTCGGGCGCGGGAACTCGCATCTCCCCATGCCGGAATACTTCTCACCACAGCCTTACCCCTGGGCAGTGGCATACGAGGCTTAGGTACACCATGGGAAGGGTTGTACCTATCCTTGTTCGCCCACTCCTTTGCCATCCTCTCTTCCCGCTTCCTCTTGAAGGAAAACTCATCCTTGTGACCCTCCTTCCCACAATGGCCACAACGGAACCTCATAAGCTTAGGTTTTGGCTTGGATTGGGGCTGCTCGCTAGGTTTCTCTCCACTCAACTCCTCCACCGATTTCTCCTCACTTGCCTTCTCTCTCACTTTCCCAAAGAACACTTTCCCCGAAGTGCTCACAAACTTGATGGGCTTTTGGAGATCATTTGTGGGTGTAGGAAATATAGGTGGAGCTGGGGTTGTGTCTAATCGGTTCCTAAGATGGTTGGGTTTTGGAGGGAAATCATTTTTGTGGTGGGTTTTTGGTGGCTCCGGGATATTCTCTCCACTTCCTTCACCCACCTTGTTTGCCCCAAGCCCCTCACCGTCTTGCCTCTTAAAGGCCTCGATCATCATCCTCAACTGTGGCTCATGACCGACAACCAACCCATCAACTTCCTCAAGTCATCATTCTCATCCTGCAAGCGATCAACATAATGTGCAAGCTCCAAATTTTTCAATGCATGCATTTCACAAGTAGAGCAGGATGTAGGCATGGGTTCCTTTAATTTAGCCTCGAGCGAACTAGTGTAAGCATGCAACTCATCAATCTTAGCATGCAAAACGGGGCAAGAAGTGCAAGCACCTAGCAAAGCGGTCTAGACTTAAGCTCGGCCACTTCAACCCTAAGCACATCTAGTTCCTCACACTTGGAGGCATGCTTCTCCTTAAACAAAGCAAGATCGGCAAGGAATATGGAGCAATCAAGACAATCATTTTCATCAGCAACAACGGGGGCTAGCCTTAAGCGAATCAATCTCAAGCTTGCTATCAAGCACCCGTGTCTCTAGCTCAGCCACTCTAGTCCTAGCATCCTCGAGTGAAGCCCTAAGCTCTTTCCTCATTTTCTTGGCCTCTCTAAGCATGTCATCACGGTTATCAAGCAAAGAGCCAAGCCTCTCATTCTCCCGGCGCAAGAAGGGAAGTTCATCACGCACCTCGTCGTCGGACTCGCAGTCCGAGTCGCTCCGTGTACTCTTCTTGCTGCCGGAGCTCGGCGCCATGGTACGAAGCCGTCTCTCGCGGAGCGGCTCGGCCCCGCTCGTGTTCTTGGACGACCTCTTGTTCTTGCGGCGATCTCCCTCGTCGTCGGCCGCCGCTCGAGCTCGAGGTGGAGTACGCGGAACCGGAGTCGACGTCGCTCGCTCCCACCATCGCTCGGGCCTTGCCTCGGCCCTCCTTCTTCCTCGATCGCCGCTCGTCCTTGTACTTGTTCTTGTGCTTGCTCTTGTGGTCGCGCCTCGAACGGTACTTGTCGTCGTTCTTCCTCGGCTTGTGCTTGTAGCCGTCCTTGTTCTCGGCCTTCTCCGGGCGGTCGGCGACGAAGTGTCCCGGCTTGCCGCACCGGAAACGTGTCCTCGTGTTCCTCCTCATGTTCACGCGGTTCTCGTGCGGCCTCTCGAACCGCCTCGTCAACGGCGCCGGCCTCGTCCTCTCCAAGGTCATCAAACTCCTCATCCGGCATAGACATCAAAGAGGAAAACGAGAACATCTCGGTGGATGGGTTAGAGTTAGTCTTTCCTTTGGAACCACCAACGAGGGCAAGACTATGGGAGTCGGTCGGTCCCTCGAGCTTGGCGGTCATGCCCCTATCCACCTCGGCCGACTTGAGCTTCGAGAACGGCTCGTTCACCGTCGGAGTATCGTACCTCTCGACTCGACTATGGCCTCGAACTTTCCGCCCCATATCGTACGATCCAAAGAGTGTAAGAGCTTGACCGCTCTATCATGATCATCGTACGGGAGCACGTCCACATTGGCCCTCATGTTGTTCACAACCACCGTGAACCTCGGAACAAGGCATCGATGGACTCACCGGGGAGATGAGTGAAGTTCTCGTACTCTCTCCGGTAGGTCGCATACAACCGTGCCCTCGAACCCCGGGCGTTCCCAACATGAGCCTCCTTCAACACCGCCCAAATCCTACAAGCCAAGTGCTCGGTGTGCACCCGATCGAACTCGGTCGACACAAAGCACGAAACAAGTAGTCGACCGCCTTATTGTTGGCGTCGAATCGTCCCTCGACCCCGGAGCAAGGAAATCCATCGGTGGACATATCCCGTGTCCACCGTGACATCCCCACGAGTCCGACCCTTTCCGCGGAGGAACGCACCCATCCGCTTGCTCCACATCCGGTAGTTCTTTCCATCGAAGTGTGGAGGACCCGAACCCCGTTCTCGGTACGCCATCCTTGGATCTTAGACTGGTTAGAGTCAACAAAGACCCGAACCGGCTCGATACCACTTGAAGGACCGATAAGGCGACCGAGAGAGGGGGGAGTGAATGGGAGCCGATAAAAATTCTTCTCGAGGGAGATTGAAACTCCGACAAGACGAACTAGCTCGGTCGAACCCCCCGAAATCACACGCTCCGCACTTCTACCTCCCGTTTGCCAAAACCACGTAGCCACCGGAGTGCTACGGTCCTAGGAACAAACTCTACCAAGCAACCACAACACACACGCAAAGCACCGACAACGGAAGCAACTCGAAAGCCGGCTAACCGAGGGGGCGGTTAGACCGGGTATAGGGGGCGGTTAGACCGCCTCCACCCGGCAACCGAGAAATCCTCCGAAACGCCTCTTCCGAGCACCAAAACACACCACGGTTTCACCAACGAGAGATCTCTGGTCAAGGCCATGCTAGCTACCGAAAATCTTGGCGAAAACCAAACCTTCACCCAAAGGCCTAGGGGCGGTTAGACCGGCTACCGTGGGGCGGTCTAACCTCCCGTACCCGGCGGCGAACTCCAAACAAGAACACCTAGCAAACCGCACGAGAACGACCTCAAATTTCACCCGGACACTCCTCCGATCAAGGCGAACAAACTCACGAGAGGAAAATCCGGCGAAACAAAACTTTGACCCGGAAACACCCCGGGCGGTTAGACCGCCCCCTGCCGCAGCGGTTAGACCGCCCCTTCCCGAACAGAACCCGCGGGTCAAACCTCAACTTCCTTGCGCTCAATCTCCCGAATCACTCCACGGATTGCAGCCAAACTTCGGGGATAGCCGGGTTACCTCCTGGGCAACCTCTACCTCAAAGGAATCGACCCGAAACGCTCACAATCAAGAGGAATCGAAGAAATCGCTTCTCTAGGTCAAGAACTCGCCCAACTCGAAAAACCACCAAATCGAGTCCGATTCAAAGGGGATTTGGGGGCAAAGTCACCAGCCAAAGAGGCACAAGAACCTCATACGTGACACCCACCAAAAACCCCAAGAAATCGTTCTCAAAACACCGCCAAAAAGAGCTCCGAAAATCAACATCAAAGAGACGGGAAAACCACCATCAAGAACCACGCCGAACCTTCTATACATGCCATGAATGGTTCGTACAAGGTCTAGTTTGCCACCCAAACATCCATCCCTCTCTCTAGATCTCACATGAAGCTCTCAAACTAGCCTTCTAAAAAACCTAGGGAAAAAGAGAACGAAAATGGAAAAACGAAATGAGCTAGGGTTCCAAGGGTTGGCTGCCAACCTCTCACCTCTTGGGTTATATAGGCGGCAACCGAATGTCTAAAACGCCCCTCTATACTAACTAGGGATACATGCCCCTCAAGGGCGGATTTGGAATTCTTGATGTCTTCACCATCGGACGGATGCCCGGCGACCGCACCCTGCGTAGCCTCGACGCACGCCTTGCGATCCCGACGCGTGTCCTCCGCTTCGAAGCTTCTCGGCGCCGGCGGCCAGGGCGGTCAGACCGCCCCCCGGGCGGTTAGACCGGCCCGTGGGATCGACCGGCCCCAGGCGGTCTGACCGCCCCTCCTGGGCGGTTGAACCGGCCCGGGTGGCCGCACCTCCTCGTCGAGTCTTCGGCCTCGGTTTTGTGGCTCAACCGAGTAACCCGGTGGTTTACGGAGAACCACTGCAAACCCCGCGAACTCGGTGTAGCCTCCGCCAATCTCCACTCATGACTCGGCTCTCACGTAGTCCCGGCTCGACCTTGGTTTTGAGGCTCTACCAAGAAACCGTCCACGACTTCATCTTGCTGTTCATGCCACCATGCGGCCCGCACTTGACCCCGCTGGCCACCGGGTCCCTCGAACGAAGCCTACTTGTCTTCTCCACACCTGGAGACCTCACCGGCAACGACCTTTCGCGCTTGTTCTTCACCTGCACCAACACGAGTCAAGCCGCAACCTGCACCTGCAATACTTAGCCAAGAATCAGTCCACACAACGTTGTCAATCACTCATCACACAAGGAAGCGACCATCCACCGGTCCTCGAACCACACATGGTCCTCACTATGCCCCATGATCAAGCCGGGAAAGGTTTGCTCTCAACCGATGAAGGCAAACTATGCCGGTGAGACCGATATCAACGTAGTCGGAAAATATTTTCGACTTACATTTGTTTTTAATGGTTTAAAAACTTCTCTAAATTTATGCTTGAGCTCTTGCATGGCCCTGAAAAATATTTTTAAATTTCGAGTTAGAGGAGTGCTTAACCTTAAACACATTTAATGGGAGGCAATCTAGTTTGAATTGATCATGCATGCGCCATTGGATACCCTTTCATCAACTTTCACCAAGTCCACATGCAAAGGACAAGCATGGTGGGCAGCAAGCATGAACTTTGCAGGAATTTCATGGTGGCATGTGAAGCAAGTGGAGCAAGGGAGCATGGACATGACCCAAAGCATGAAGCATCAAGTGGAAGGACCAATAATGCAAGAAAAGGAGTGGACGAGAGCGTTTGGGCGGTGCAACTCGTGGAGCACGCGGGCAAGAAAGTTGCAGAGGAGAAATGATCGTGCTGGAAGAAAGCCGAGGCGGGTAGGAGCCAGAGGCCACCCAGGCCGGTCGACCCCCCCCTACTTAAGGAGCCCCCCGGCTCCCGTTTTCTGCAGGCAAGCTTCCCTCTCCTTCCTTAGTTTGTGTGTTCAAGTTTGTGTGCCCAGAACCTCCGTAGACATAGCCAACCTTCCCAGGCTTGATAGCTCAAAAAAATCCACCACCTTAATCTACTCAAAGTCCACATCCCGAAGTAAGATTTTTAGTACCTAGTTACCGGTTGCAACTCGGAGTTTTAGTGGAGAGAAGAGTGCAGCAACCATGTGGAAGAAAACCACAAGTCTCTTCTCCAAGAAGAAGGGTTCATCGTCATCCAAGCCATCATCGACGACGTCTTCGAGGAGGCACTCGGTTTCCGAGTCTCCTCGGAGCATGGAGACGGATACGGCACCACCACCAAGGAGGAACGACGCTCTCCTCCTCGGTGGCATGAGGGCAGCAAGGAGCACGTCCATGAGGTTTACCGAACCTCAAGGGCACGCGGAGGAGCCGCCCGTGCCACCACGACGATCGACCCGTTCGACCGCGCCACCTCCATACACTCCGATATATTCCTTGTATGGCTTCATCATTTTGTTGGAGGAGGAGGAGAAGAGGCTCTCTCGTCTTGAGAAGAGGCTTGTGACCAACGTCGAGTTCGACAACAAAGCACTCTACAACTTGGGTTTCGGCACCGACATATACTACATGTTGGGGCACCTTGGATGCGTGCAATTCTCCAACGGAGTATCGGCAGACACCCACAAGGAGTTCGCCTTGGAAATCTTGATGACCATTGCACCTATCCTTGATGATGGGGTGCAAAGCTTATCATTCCGTTTGGAGGGAGTCCAACAAGTGGTTCCCTACGAGCACGTTAGGGAGCTACTTGGATTCCATAAGGGAGCTCCGGAGAAAGTTGACGTGCCACCCGGCATGTTAGATGGATTTTGGAATTTGATCTCCGGAGAAGCCCACCAACAACGCAATTGCATCCGCAGCCCCATTATTCGAATATTTCACTCTTGGATGTGCAAGAGGGTATTGGGGAGGATGAGGGAGACGAAGGTGACCGACACGGAGTTGAATTGGCTCTACTCGGATTTAATTGCCAGGCAGCCAATAGACCCCTCATACCTTATGATCAACCGTTGGTGTTGCGAGGCAACATCGGGAGCGAGACATATTGGTTCGGGGTGCTACCTCTCTATGTTGGCCTTCTCCCTACGGTCGGGGATCACAAGAAACCCCGAACATCTTTTGCGTGGTACCTCTCTCGGTATTGAGTATTTGCGACAAGGCAAATATATTAGTGGAGATGAGAGAGGAGGTTTTCGTTTGGCCACGGTAAACCTACCCCTTCCGGATGCGAGGCTTAGGCTTTTCATCCAAGGGAGGGAAGATTTGTTGGAAGAGGGACTCCTTGTCCCGGCAAGGAAAAATAAAAGAGGAAGAATCGTAGAGGAGGGATCCTCCTGCGCACAAGCGGGTAGTGCGCAACCCAATGTTGCGCCACCTTTCGGCGGGATTCCTCCTCCGCCAAGTTATTACGGAGGGCCACAAGAGCAAGCATGGGGGGGGGGGGTGGTGCACCGGTACCCCCACCAAATTATGTGGTGCCCAACGTAAACTTCGCGGAGCCCTACGCACAATATCCCTAACCGCAACAAAGTGTGGCCATAATTGGAGGGTATGTTGTGAGAAACGCCCAAAACATCGCAGCCATCCAAGCTCAACTTGGTGAGGGCAATGCAAATATTGCCTATGAGCTTGGACTCCTTCATCTAGTGGAGCCAGATCAATTCGTTGGAGGGGATGTCCAACCATACTACGAGCAAGGGTACTACTATCAAGATTATCAACACCAACCACCGGCGGAGGACTAGGAAGATTAAGGAACTTTAGTTTTCTTTTCTTTTCCCTTTCTCTGTAATTTTCAGCTTTTGTTTGTGTGTGTTTGCGTAATATTTTCTGTTTTTATTTAAATTTCAGCAAGTGTGTTTGTTTATTTTCAGTTTATATTTCAACTTGATTTCATCATTAATAAAGACACCACCTTGTTTATATCATTGGAAAAGTTACAAAAATTTGTGCCATGATGATATATGATTATAATTGCCGCTTTGTTTATCTTTGTAATTGATTTATGCATGTTAAAGCTAGTGCTCTCTTAAAATACGAATCTGAATTTATTTAAATGCTAGCTTAATCTTTAGCGGAGGTTATGATTAAAATAAAGACCCATAGTGTTTTATGTGCTCTCATGTTATGAATAGATTAAAGATGGTTTTTATGCTCAAAAATATTGCTAACCTTGTCATAAATATCACTTGTGTGTTGCTCAACCTATCTAGAGCCTAATATATATTTGAGTGCATAAACCTTAGTGTACAAGATTTATTTTTGAGTGAGTTATTGCAGGCCATGATTTCTCTGGCCCGAGACTAAGAAGCTGGTCATTCCGTTTTTGCGTATCTATCTTTTTGCTAGCCTTTTATCCGTGCATTGTGTATCCCCGCATCGGAGATCTCACAAACCTCGCCGGATATCCACCCTTAAAACCAAATATCATCTTTTGCGATTACCTCCTTGACCACAACCTATTGTTGAGAATGGATCATCAATTCAAGGAAAATCGCAAGACGGTGCCAACATTGAAGAATTCAAGTATCTCTCCAAGGAAAAATATTTCCGGTACCTACCTTATTTATCGCCTCTTTTCTCAAGGACGAGCAACGTCTTAGCATGGGGGAGGAGGTAGGTACGATGCAATTTTTAGAGTTCAAAGGGGAGTAAATAAAAAAATTCAAAGGGGAGCAAAATAAAAAAAATCAAAACTCCGATATGAAAGTCTCGTGACCGAATGTATGACAAGAAAAAAATGAATGAATGAGAAAAAGAAAGAAAGAAAAGAAGGAGAAATATGAGAAAGAGAAAAGATATGAATATGTGCAAAAATAAAATGAACTCCCCGGTTCTCTAAAGTGCATTAGGAAATTCAAGGCTTCAAGATTAAAAGATCCATACTCAATTTTCCAACCATGTGCAATCCGATAACGAGGACTTACTTTGTGCCTCGGGATCACCCTTTGCCATTTGCACATGTCCACTCATCTAAAGTGTGTGTATTTTTCTCTTTCCCCTCCTTGATTTAACATCATTTTCCAATGACCTTTTTGACGAGTCTCTGTACGACCATGAGAAGCTTGTCTTGTTTTGACGATATCTCATTTTTAAAATCTTGGTAGGACTAAACTTTCCCAAAGCTCCATATAAAGCCTACCACACATATATGTTATGTGAGAGGGAAAGGAGTAGAATTATAGGCTTGAGAGACAAGCGAGTTGAGAGTTCATGAGCAATATGCAAGATGATTTAAATTTGTGAACTTGGTTTAGCTTTTCTTCATCTCGTTCTTTATTTCAAAAATTCTGAGATCTATTTAAACTTTGTGAGCATGTTAATACTTGTGGGATAAGCTTAATTAAGAATCTACCCTCCGTAAAGGTGAAGGCTAGTACATTATGGAACTTTAACGAATTAAAATTTTGAGAGCATTATGTTTTCTCATGTATGATCAAGTGCAAGGTTTAAACATTGTTTGGCAACGATGATATCCATCGAAGGCTTACTCGAGGACAAGCAAGGCTTAAGCATGGGGGAGATGTTGACGGTGAAAATCCGTCAACCTAGCCATGAGTTTACCTTCGGTGTTGGCATAAGTTTTATACCTTATCCATTGGTACTAACCCCCGTGGTATAACAAGTTCACGTGTGCATGTCGGTTTTGGAGTTTAGTGTTTATGCAGGGTTTTAGCGTTGAAAGCAAGACTTTCGGGATAAGTTCATCAAGCACCTTATGACAAGACCTTGAAGCCCCGTACAAGTCATGCAATGAAGCAAACTTAACTCCAAGAAGTCAGGGACTTGATCCGAGAAGACGACAAACTCCGAGGACCTAACCTGAAAAGTGCTGAATCTTGCAAGACAAGGAGTTATGCCCAATTCGGAGAGAAACTGATGACATGGACCTACATGCAGAAGGGGGAAACATCCAGGAAGCAAGGGAACCGACGTAGAGCAAAGGAGGCCGCGGGCTGGGCCTGGATGGGCCCAGGCCTGTCAGCCCAGCCCAGTCCAGGGCCCGTTTGCCCCCTCCTTTGCCCTAGCCTCCATTCGGGCTATTTATAGCCCCCCTGACCGAGAGCCACGCATGATCCAATTCGTCATCGGCCGCCGAGGAGCAGAGAAGAGAGGGACACCATCTCGGAGAGGAGAGGGCCGAGCTAGTTGACTAGGGTTTCCTAGCCGACGTGGGAACCTTGCATGGAAGCCCACGTCGGAGTTCCCGGAGCTAGAAGCAAGATCAAGGAAGGATCCCGGTGGTGATCTTGTGTATGTATCATTGTCATAGTTGAATTATAAAGTTGAATCTTTTCCTAGCGATCAAGTGTTCCCTCGAAGATTTCGTTTTTCGATCGGCTTTGCTTATTCCAATTCTATTCTCGAGATAGATTACATAGGGTGTTCTTGTAGCCGCGGTGGCTAGATGTACACGCCGGATCTTCCGAAAGAATCTCGACTTGTCTTTTGACTCGCCCTAGACTCCCCGCATGAGTAGGGATACATTGTGACAGAACGGGGGTTCCGAAAGGCGGATGTTTTCGGATTTGGACGGGAAACCACGGTTTAAAGAGGCTTCTATTAAGATTCGATTTGCTACTTCTTCTCTTGCTTGGAACTTCAACAAAAGGCTTATCCCGATCTCTCTAGATCGGTTTATCTACCCAATCTTACTTTGTTATCTCCGGTCTTTAGTAGATTAGATTAGTTTCGTGTCTTTCATCTAGATGCATTAGGGTTTCTGTTACCGAAGATTGGAGTTACTTGGCTTTACTAGATCAACTTTTGCGTCACACATTTGTTCCACGGATTCGATACCTTGGGTTCACCACTCGAGGGAAGAAGGGTCCCTTGACTACGACGGGAGACTTGTCTGCTTGCAGGTCATAAACGAAATTTGATACAACTATTAACCGTCAACAGTTTTGGAATGGAGCATTGGGTTCTTTGCAACGCTTATGGCACTGGTGCTATCACATTGAAGTGGGACATGGGTATACTCCTCACCAAAGTCACTCATGGTGTATGTAATCCAAAGGAGTTGAGAGCAACAACTAGTAGCGGCAACGTACTCTGCCTCGGTAGTGGATTAGCAACACTCGCTATTTGCGGGTAGACCAAGACACCAAAGAAGAACCCAAAAACTGGCAAGTCCCAGAAGTGGACTTCCTATTCAACCGACACCCGGCAAAATCCGCGTCTGAAAAACCATGAAGCGCCAAGGAAGAGGACGCGAAGTACCAAAGGCCGAAGTCGGGAGTGTGACGCAAGTACCTGAAAATTTGCTTCACCGCTTGTCGATGTGAAGTTCTCGGAGACGCTTGAAAACGAGCGCATAGACATACCGAGAACTGGATGTCCGGCCTCGTCGCCGTCAAGTAGAGGAGTGACCCGATCATGCTTCGGTACTCCTTCTGGTCCACATGTTCACCTTCCTCGTCTGCATCAAGAGTTGTAGTCATACTCATTGGCGTCGTCATAGCCTTGGAATCCTCCATCTTGAACTTCCGCACAATGTCCTTGGTGTACTTAGCTTGGTGCACAAATGTTCCTTCCTTTGATTGCTTGATTTGTAGCCCGAGGAAGAACTGCAACTCGCCCATCATGCTCATCTCAAATTTCCTGCTCATATCCTCTGCAAACCTTGCAACAAGAGAGTTAGACGAGCCACCAAAGACAATATCATCCACGTACACCTGCACAATTAGGATATCGCTGCCCTGCCTCGGAAGAAATAAGGTCTGATCGACCTTCCCCATCTTGAAACCTCTCTCAAACAAGAACCCCCTCAACCTACCATACTAAGCTCTAGGCGCCTGCTTCAACCCATAAAGCGCCTTCCTCAACTTGTACACCCAGTGGGGGTACTTCTCACTCTCAAACCCTGGTGGTTGCCTCACATACACTTCTTCCTCCAACACACCGTTCAAGAAAGCACTCTTCACATCCATTTGGTTCAACTTGAACCCTTTAGCCACATAAAAGGCTAGAGGGATCCTAATTGCCTCCAAACAGGCTACAGGAGCAAAGGTCTCCTCGTAGTCAATCCCCTCCTTCTGACTGAACCCCTGAGCAACAAGCCTTGACTTGTTCCTCACCACTTCACCTTTCTCTCCCTCTTTGTTTTTCCACACCCACTTTGTACCAATCGGCTTACACCCTGGGGGAGGGTCAACCAATTCCCAAACCTGATTCCTCTCAAAGTTCTCCAACTCCTCATGCATCGAATTAACCCAATTATGATCAGATAGTGCGTGTCCAATGTCTTTGGGCTCAAAAGTAGCAACAAATGCAGCATGAGCGAAATGAGAATTGTTCCGAACCCTCGACCGTGTAGTGCGTTCATTCATGTCGCCAATGATCCTTGAAGCCGGGTGATCCACTTGTACTCGCCAGGGAGGTTCTCGCCTTCATGCTACCTCCCCCTCAACAACAGCTTCTCCTTGATCCTGGTTTGTCGTCGTAGGTGTGGGAATGGGTCCGTCCACCACCGTAGTTGAAGTAGTAGGTACATGTTCAACCGGGGGCACCATACCACCATCTTCATCGTCTCCATGTTCATGCTCCTCCTCCAGAAAGATCTCCTCGCCAAGTTCATCATCACCTGCACACTCAAAGACAAGCTGACTACGTGGATATGTCTCGTCGAAGGTTACCTCGCAAGTCTCCACGATTTGCTCTAGAATGAGATGCATAACCAAAGAAAATACCATCAACCGACCTAGCCTCAAACTTATCCAACTTCTTGCCTTTATTAAGAATAAAGCACTTGCAACCAAAGACATGGAAGTGACTTACCTTGGGTGTGCGACCGTGCATCAACTCGTAGCAGGTTTTCTTCTTATGCACTCTGAGGTAGATCCTGTTTGACACATAGCACACGGTATTCACCGCCTCAGCCCAGAACCTTCTCGGAGTCCTATGCTCATCAAGCATCGTCCGAGCCATCTCACACAAGGTCCTGTTCTTCCTTTCCACAACACCATTCTGGGGAGGCGTATACGGACTCGAAAACTGGCGTTCAAGACCCAAGTCATGGCAACAGGTTTCAAAACGAGAGTTTCTGAATTCTGAGCCATTGTCACTGCGGATTGCTCGTATGGCATCTCCGTGCCTCTTGTTCCTCAATTTCAAGACAAGATCTCGAACAAAACCAAACGTCTCCCCCTTATCCTTGAGAAAGAACACCCACGCATACCGAGAGTAATCGTCCACCACAACAAGGACATACCACTTCCCACCCGCAGATCGCACACAAGCTGGGCCAATAAGGTCCATATGGAGCAGCTCGCATGGACGCTCAGTCATCACATCGGTGAGAGGCGGGTGAGAAGAGGCTACCATCTTGGCATGCCTACAAGGTGCACAAACCAACTCTTTCTCAAGCCTCAACCGTGGCAATCCTCGGACCAAATTGAGTTTACTCAAGCGAGACAAAAGGTCAAAGCTCAAGTGACCCAACTTCCTATGCCACTTCCACTACTCACTCGAAGAACCAGCCAAGAAACAACGCTCCACGCCAAAAGACTGAGAAAAACCAGCCCGAAACACTTGACCCTCGGGAACGACCGTACAGACAAGGTCCCCTCGAGAGTCCAAAATCCGAGAACCACCAGGCCGAAACAACACCTCAAAACCCTCATCCAACAGCTGGGACACAGAAAGCAAAATGTATCCGAGCGATTGAACAAGAGCCACACGCCTGAGAGTGATCTTGTCACTCACCTTAATCTCACCTTCTGAAAGCACACGCCCACGCCCATTGTCCCCAAAAGTGATGTACCTCCTGGTCACCATCGGGACGAGACTTGAGAACCACCCCTTGTCTCCGGTCATATGCCTCGAGCAACCGGAGTCAATCAACCAAATGTTCTTCAAGTCTCCCACCTGAAATTCAAAAACGAGCACGTGAGCGAACAAACGACTCAGTACTGGGGTTAGTACCAAAAGAGTAAAACCAGTGCCGAGCCATTTGCTCGAAAGTGGGGTTAGCACCAACCAAACCATCTTTCCTACCAAAGCTACCTCCACGAACACCACCACGGTAACCACCATGAGGGAACCATCCCTCTCTAACTGGAGGAGGACCAAAACCACGAAAGAAAGCTCGTGGAACGTCCCTCCTCTCCAACTCAAAGCTACGACCCCTCCGATCCCCGTACTGAGCACGAGGAGGAGAACGCCTAGCAAACTAACCTCCTGCAAACTCTTCAGCCCAACCACCAGAACCACGACCTCCAGAAACAACCCTCGCACCTGTACGAGCACAAAACCCAAACTGCTGCCTGTCCAGGCCTGCACCGGTCTGACCGGTGCTCCTCACCGGTCTGACCGGTGTAGCCTGGGCAGCAGCACCTCCAACAGCCTTTCGCTCTCCCCAAGCCGGAACTGTCCTCACACTAGCCTTAGCCCTGAGCATCTGCACATGAGACTCAAGTACACCATTGGAAGGGTGGTACTTGTCCTTGTTGGCCCACTCCTTCTCCATTCTCTCTTCTCGCTTCCTCTTGAAGCAAAACTCATTCTTGTGGCCATCTCTCCCACAATAGCTACAATGGAACCTCACAAGCTTAGGCTTGGGTTGTGGCTGCTCATTTGGTTTCTCTCCACTCAACTTCTCCACCGGTTTCTCCTCATTAGCCTTCTCACTTTCTTTCCCAAAGAACACTTTCCCCGAAGTGCTCACAAACTTGATAGGCTTTTGGAGATCATTTGTTTGTGGGGGAAACACGGGTGGAGCTGGGGTTGTGTCTAGTTGGTTCCTAAGATGGTTGGGTTTAGGAGGGAAATCATTTTTGTGGTGGGTTTTTGGTGGCTCTGGGATATTCTCTCCACTTTCCTCACCAACCTTGTTTGCCCCAAGTCCCTCACCATCCTGCCTCTTAAATGCCTCGATCATCATCCTCAACTGAGGCTCATGACTAGACAACCAACCCATCAACTTTCTTAGCAAATCATTCTCCTCCTGCAAACGATCAACATAATGTGCAAGTTCCAAATTCTTCAAAGCATGCATTTCACAGGTAGAGCAAGATGTAGGAATTGGTTCTTTCAGCTTAGCCTCAAGAGAACAGTATAAGCATGCATCTCATCAATTTTAGCATGCAAAATAGGGCAAGAAATGCAAGCACCTAGCAAAGCAGATCTAGATTTAAGCTCAGCCACTTCAACCCTAAGCACATCTAGTTCCTCACACTTGGAGGCATGCTTTTCCTTGAACAAAGCAAGATCAACAAGGAAAATAGAGCAATCAACACAATCAACCTCATCAGAAACAACAGGCTAGCCTTAAGGGAATCAATCTCAAGCTTGCTATCAAGAACCTGTGTTTCTAGCTCAGCCACTCTAGTCCTAGCATCCTCGAGTGAAGCCCTAAGCTCTTTCCTCATTTTCTTTGCCTCTCTAAGCATGTCATCACGATTATCAAGCAAAGAACCAAGTCGTTCATTCTCCTGGCGCAAGAAGGGAAGTTCATCACGCACCTCGTCGTCGGAGTCAGAGTCTGAGTCGCTCTGTGTGCTCTTCTTGCTGCCGGAGCTCAGCGCCATGGTGCAGAAGCCGTCTCTCGCAAAGCAGCTCAGCCTGCTCAGGTTCTTGGACGACTTCTTGTTCTTGCGACGATCACCTTCGTCTTCACTGCTGCTCGAGCTCGAGGTGGAGTACGCGGAACTGGAGTCGACGTCGCTTGCTCCCACCATCGCTTGGGCCTTGCCTCGGCTCTCCTTCTTCCTCGATCGTCGCTCGTCCTTGTACTTGTTCTTGTGCTTGCTCTTGTGGTCGCGCCTCGACCGGTGCTTGCCATCAATCCTCAACTTGTGCTTGTAGCCGTCCTTATTCTCGACCTTCTCCGGGCAGTCGGCGATGAAGTGTCCCGGCTTGCCGCACTGGAAGCATGTCCTCGTGTTCCTCCTCATGTTCACCCGGTTCTCGTGCAGCCTCTCGAACTGCCTCGTCAGGAGCGCCAGCTCATCCTCTCCAAGCACGTCGAACTCCTCATCTAGCATAGACATCAAAGAGGACAAAGAGAACATCCTGGTGGATGGGTTAGCGTTAGCCTTTCCTTTTGAACCACCGACGAGGGCAAGACTATGGGAGTCAGTCGGGCCCTCGAGCTTGGCTGTCATGCCCCTATCCACCTCAGCCGACTTGAGCTTCAAGAACAGCTCATTCACCGTCAGAGTGTCATACTTTTCTGACTCCACAATGTCCTCGAACTTTCCGCCCCATATCGTACGATCCAAAGAGTGTAAGAGCTTGACAGCTCTATCATGATCATCGTACGGGAGCACGTCCACATTGGCCCTCATGTTGTTCACAACCACCGTGAACCTCTGAAACAAGGCATCGATGGACTCACCGGGGAGATGAGTGAAGTTCTCGTACTCTCTCCGGTAGGTCGCATACATCCGTGCCTCAACTTGGGCATTTCCAATATGAACCTCCTTCAGCACCGACCAAATTCTACAAGCCAAGTGCTCGGTGTGCACCCGATCGAACTCAGGCTGACACAAAGAACGAAACAAGTAGTCGACCGCCTTATTGTTGGCGTCGAACATGTCCCTCGATCTTGGAGCAAGGAAGTTCATCGATTGGACATAGCTGTTGTCCACCGTGACATCCCAAAGGATCTGACCTTTCCCGCGGAGGAACGTCGCCATCCGCTTACTCCACATCTGGTAGTTCTTGCCATCGAAGTGTGGAGGACCCGATCCCCATTCCTGGTACGCCATCCTTGGATCTTAGACTGGTTAGAGTCAATAAAGACCTGAACCGGCTCTGATACCACTTGAAGGACCGATACGGCGAACCAGAGAGGGGGGAGTGAATGGGAGCCGATAAAAATTCTTCTCGAAGGAGATGAAGGCTCCAACAAGATGAACACGGCTTCCAACACACGTCTCCGACTCACTACCCAAATTGTCCAAGTCCACGTAGCCACTGGAGTGCTACTAAAACTAGGAACCAACCTACAACCTCACAGACCCGAGAACGCAGCGGAACACCAACCACGAGTCCACTGACCAACACCGGTCAGACCGGTGAGCACCACCGGTCAGACCGGTCCCTGCTGGTGAGACTTGACAACTTCCACAGAAAGGCTTCACACCGGTCAGGCTGGTGAGACACACCGGTTAGACCGGTCTTAGCCAGAAAGCCCCCAAATCACCAAACAGGCCTACCGACCTCCAAACTGACCCAAACTCGAAACTGTTGCAACATAGGAAAACAGCGAACACACCCAGACGTTCACCCGAGCAAAAACCCAACAGGGGTTGCACCGGTCAGGTCGGTCAAGAGCACCAGTCAGACCGGTGTAGCCTGGGCAGCTCGGGATGAACAACACCCGCAGGTCAACTCCTCCAAAATCAAGCCTTGATCTCCCGAATCGTTCCACGGACTTGAGCAAGCCTTTGGGGGTATTAGAAACACCTTATGAGGAGTCCATAGCCACGATTAATCCCACCAAACCTTGTCCAAACTAGAGGAATCGAGGAAATCCCGCCAAGAACGCCTCTAACCCTAGAACACGGAAAACCCCAAAATCGAGCCCCTCAACTCACGGATTTGGGAGGGGAATCACAGCCCAAAAACCACGAAGGGTTCCCACAAATTTCCTCCATCAAATCCCCAAGAGCAAGGTCCCAAAAACACACCGAGAGAATCACAAAGAGAGGGCTCCGAAAACCACCACCAAGAACAACCGGGAACAACTCATCCAAACCTTGAGGAACCACACCGAATCACCTATACATGCCACAAAGGTTCATACAAGGTCTAGCTTGCCGCCCGATCATCCAACCCTCTCAACAAGATCTCACCATGAAGCTCTCAAGCTAGTCCTATGGAAATCCTAAGGAAATAGGAAGGGAAAATAGGAAAGCAAATGAACTACGGTTCCAAGAGAGATGGCTGCCATCCTCTCATCTCATGGGTTATACGGAGGCAAGCCTAAAGTCTAAAATGCCCTTACTTAACTACTAGGGATACAAGCCCCTCGAGGGCGGTTTTGGAAGTCTTCATGTCTTCTCCATCGGACGGATGCCCAGCGACCGCACCCTACGTAGCCTCGACGCAAGCCATGTGATCCCAACGCGTGTCCTCCGCTTCGAAGTCTACGGACTGCGTCGTCGCACACCGGTCAGACCGGTGCCCACCGGTCAGACTGGTCTGGAGCTGCTGCAGCACAGTCTTCGGTTTTCCGGTCTTGGCTTTGTGGATCAACCAAGGAACTCAGTGGTTTTCTGGTGAACCACTGGAAACCCCGCGAACTCGGTGTAGCCTCCGCCAATCGCCACTCATGACTCGGCTCCCACGTAGTCCCGACTCGACCTTGGTTTTAAGGCTCAACCAAGAAACCGTCCATGACTTCATCTTGTTGTTCATGCCACCATGCGGCCCGCACTTGACCCCGCTGGCCACCGGGTCCCTCGAACGAAGCCTACTTGTCTTCTCCACACCTGGAGGCCTCACCAGCGACGATCTTTCGCGCTTGTCCTTCACCTGCACCAACACTAGTCAAGCTGTAACCTGCACCTGCAATACTTAGCCAAGAATCAGTACACACAACGTTCTCAATCACTCATCACACAAGGAAGCGACCATCCACCGGTCCTCGAACCACACATGGTCCTCAAAGTATCGATTGTTGAGGTCAATGCCAACAATCTGATGCATATATAATTGCAACCACATCTGGATGAACCACCAAGGGCCATTAACACAGGGGATCTTTTGGTTGGTGTGCATCTGGTAGGTGGTCTGATTAAGCATATGGTAAACACTTCCTAGAAGGTATTTCCCAAGAGGAATAGGGATACCAGCAGCCAGTTCCTCAGCCATTACAATGTGGTTCAGGGTTGACTCATTGGCTTTACCACAGAAGATGAATCTGCATAACCACATATTCAGAAAGGCTCTGTATTCAACATCAGACAAGGGGCCATCAGACATATATTTTTGGATATATTTCTTATATCCAACTCCTATTTTCACTCCTGTTTGCTTGAGGAACCCCTGTAATTGTATGGATACACAGATCCTGTGACTTTCAGGCCGGTTATCATGTACACATCGGCCAAAGTGGGGGACATTGGCCCATGGCCAAAAAGGAAAGCATTTGCTCCATTTGACCAAAAGTGACAGGCTGCAATCAGAAGATTCTCATTCTTAGGAGTTTCAGCCAAGGATAATTCTAAGCAGTGGGCGATGCGAAGATTGTCCCAGTTGCTTGTTTTGGAGCCATCATCGAGTATTCTCTTATACCAGTTTCTCCAACCTGCAATTGGGGGCAAAGGCCAATTCTTGAAACTGTCCTACCACTCGTGAGGTTTCGACAGTGCTGCCTTGAAGGGGATCCTTTGAGATTCAGCTTCAATGAACTCAAGGGGATCGGAAACTTCTACGGGGCCTAGGAAGTACGATGTTGTTTGATCTTTGACAGGAATCAAAATGTCGGCAGCTAAGGCCTATCAAAAACAAAAGGGGGCGGAACGGTAAAATCGAGGTTGAATTCGAATAAGGTGATACCGAATGCACTTGGAAAGGATGAGATTTACCTTGAGAGCTTGGTCTTGATCCGCCATTTGAGGATTGGAGCCTGGAGGAATTGAAGAACTAGGGTTCTTATCTGGGCGAGCGCTCCAATGGTTTGGGGGAGAAAAGGACGGGTGTTGAGCCGATTCGGCCTGAAGGTGCTGAGTATTTATGGTCAATTCTGGAATAAAATCACTCTTATCATGTAATTGAAGGGGCATGTGTTAACACCAAAAATTGGTACAGGAAAGAGACTGACTTGTGGGCCGAGTTTGGTAAGAGAACACCATTAGGCGGGAAATTTTCCTCGAAGCATTCGGTAAAGGTGCCTGCGGTCGGGAGCACGCCATCATTCGGAGAAGGGCTGTTTTGCGCTTGGAAGAGGAAGCATTCGGGAATACATAATGACGTGGCTGAATATAAGGAAGGGATGAATTGATGACGGGTGCAAGATGGACATTGGCGCTGGAGGCATTGATTTAGGAAATAAATGTTGTATTCGTGGTCGACTAGGAGTCGTGTTAGGACAAGGGTATAAATATGAACCCTTAGTGTTTGTAATAGGGATCAAACAATTTCACAACAAACCGGCCCCGTGCCAACTTTCGAGTCCATCTAGTCGAGTTGTCGAGTTCTTCGAGAGGAGCCATCGATCCATCAACCTCCGTAAGTACCGGCAACCTTGTATCATGTCTAGTATCGTGCGGTGGATTTAGACCGTGATGCAAGTAGTCTTGTTACCATGCTTAGTACCATGCGGTGGATTTAAGCTTGGTTCGAGAAGGTTTTCTTGTTGGATCATGAGTCATGCGGTAGGCTAAGATCTAGCTTGAAGCTAGTTATCGTGTCTATTAGATTTGGCAAGATCTAATAGATTCATTAAGTTACCATGTGTTGCTTTGAGTTTTACTTTATGTTTAATTCATGCAACACTCTCTTTTGCCCAATATAGATTGATTAGGTTCGGCTTTATCTCTTTGCGATCCATGTGTTGCACTTTCAAATCTTTAGTTTCGTATATGGCAAGCGGATCACGTGCTCTCAATAGCCGAATTTAGATCAATCTAGATTGTCATGTGATGTGGGTTCAAGCTTGTTGACTTTTCAATGTTTATTCCTTCTCCACGGAACCCAATTCAGCTGTACAGCTGTATTCGGCATTTCCCTCACGGGTGAATCATGTTTGCGAGTTTCCTTTTAATTAATGTATGCTTTTAGCCTTCCATGTATGGATTGTATGATGCGGTGGATTGATCTATCCTTGGTTGGTAGTGTGATTTAAAACAAGTTGTATCATGTGGTGGATTAACTCGTTTGATGTCATCTCGACGGGTTTGAAGATAACTAGACATGCGGTAGACTAGTGTTTTCGGCCTATGCATGCTTGTTTACTGGAAATTCATGATTATGCTTCACTTTTATTTATGTGTCACGTTTTATCCTCGATAATCAGTCATGGTCATATGTTGTAATGTTATCTAAACTAAGACCGATCTTTCATCATGCTTACGTCATCCATTCGGCAATGTTTTATTCATATGCTTTATTGTTCCGAATGGTATTCAAGTTGTTGGCAGATAGCTTATTCGTAGCTATATGTCATTTGGATTGGCTTCATGGCCGTAAATACGGAACTGTCTGGTACCACCCGGCAAGTTCCGTGTTTTATCTAATCCTTCTCATCCTTTGTCAGTTTCAGGGAAAATTGAGTGGCACACTTCCGGATTCAAACGCCTGGGTCTCATGTGAAGCTAGCTAATTCGGCTTGCTGTGTGCTTGGCGTGAGGTGCTAATTTTACGTCAACAGCACCGACACCTCCACAGCTGGGATATCGCTTGTCGCCGTTGGCACCTGTGCCGACTCCAACGCCAGGACCACCGCGGCACCGTGCCCCTCTGACGCGGGGGGAGGCGCCACGTCTTCATCCAAGACCCTCACCACCCCCTCGACGCTCAGGCCAGCCCTGGACCGCATTTCTAGGGCCACCTGAATGACCGCTGCCTCCGTGGCCGCCTCGCCTCCTCGGCGACGGCGGCGGGGGCTGGCGGAGGTGGCGTGGTTGGCGTTCTCATATCGGCGACCACCGACGGCGCCTCTTCGGCCCGCAACAGCGCCGACATGGTACTCGGGGGCTGGAGCTGAGGCTCGGGGGAGGTCACCTGCGCCATTAGTGCTAGTCACTTCAGGGGCCCCAGGCTAAGCACGCTAGTATCAGCATGGCTATGAGAAGACAAGTGTCAACATCGACAAACAAGTCGGAAGAGTCATGACAGGCAAAAGCTGAAGTTAGAGACTTACATCTTGGAGTGCACCCGGGCCCTCTTCATCGAGCGATTCGACATGCCCTGCTCAGGGGTGACGCACTTCGAACCCTGCTCGGGCACAACGTGACTTGAGTCCGCCATCTCGGGCGCTTCTCTGCTTCGGTCAGCCGCTTCTATGGCGGCAACATTCTCCCCCATTTGCTCGGGGGCTGCCCCTCCGGCCTCCGTTATGGCCAGGGATGGACCGCGGCCCCCGCCTGCGATAAGGGGCACATGAACATCCGGGGCCCCACCGCCCCAGATAAGCAACGACTGCAAGCGCCGCGGGGCGGCGCTCGGTTCCGCCACTGGCACTGTGCTTGGCGTCGACATCGAATCTGACGACCTCCCCCGCGACCGGCGCCTCTATAGGTAGTCAGAGTCCGGGCGATCCGAACCTTCGTAGAGCTGGTGGATGGGCACCAAACGCTCCTCCGACCTCCTAGGGGGGTCGATCTGACGAGGCGTAGATCTTGGCGGCTCGGGAGTGCCCGTCCCGCTGGGCGCCGTACGGGAGCGGGTCGACTGAAGGCCCACTCGGACAGGGGGGTCGCTGGACGCGAGCTCGACCCCACAACTTCGTCGCACCTCGCTTCTCGTGGCCGGCGTGACGACGACACCTCAGCATCACGGAGCGGCGAAGACGAGGACGACCCCGACATGTTGCTCCAGTCGACCGCGACGCTGGCGACATCCCTGCTCCACGATGGCTCGGGCGATGGGTCCTTGTCAGAGGAAACACCCTGCCCCCCCGCCTTACGCCTTTTGTTGTGGTCGTCATTGCGATTGCGCTTGGTGATCTGGCGCTTCTTATGCTGCGCCTTACGTGTGGCGCACCTTTTCTCCATCGCCGCTTGATTATGGTTGAAAATCGCCTCCTCCGGGAGAGGCGCCTTGGCCGGAACAAGATGGGCGCATTTCAACTACAATAACAAGAACGCACCAAGGTCAAACCCGAGAATATCTTCCCATGACAAAAGGTGAATCGAACTTGCCGAGAAGACTAACAACTTACAAATTTCTCTGTTCCCACATTGGGGAGCATCAGGAGATCCGCGACGGCGGCCACAAGTAGGTTGCTCTCCCGATTGCATGTGCCATGTGACGTTGAACCTCGAGCGGCGACGGAGGCTCCGGCGCGGTCAACGTTCCAGCCCATGGGGCCCTGTCGGTGGTCATGTCGCAGAGCCGGAGTGGCCGCCTCCGGAGCGGCACAACCCCTCGGGCATGGTACTACCCGACGACCTCCGCCAAGGTGATCCTGGCGTTCCGAAGACGCCCAAGCACGGCCCAGTGGTACTTGAGCATCTTCTCTTGCTCTGCCTTGGCGAGGCCATACGCCCAATTCCTTTGCGACTTCGCGATGGAGCGACCGGTGTACAACGGAAGCGCGTGCTTGTTGACAGTGAATTTCCGTCAACCTAGAGTACTTGTTATACATTGGTTTCGATTATGATTTGCAACTAACCCGCCACTAGGCATACTAATGATGTATCACACTTGCATGTCGATTTTGGAGTTTGTTGTTTACGCAGGAAATTAACGTTAAAGACGAGACTTTCGGGATAAGTTCATCAAGCACTTCAAGAGAAGATCATGAAGCTCGTCACAAGTCAAGACATGCAATGAACATGACTCCAAATGACCCGAGGACCGAAGCGTCAACATGCAAGTCTTCAGGGACTCAACCAGAAAACGGCAAAGCTTGGATAGCAAGGATTCAAGCCTTAACCTTGAAGGAAACGACGCCAAAGGCCCACATGCAAGTGCACACAAATAAGGGATCACGTGAGAAGCAACTGAGGATGAAACTGGGGCCGAACCGGGCCGAAATGGGCCTGGGCCGACCGGCCCAGCCCACTCCGGGCCCGGTTCGCGCCCCCCTTTTTTGCCCTAGGTGCTTGTCTATTTATTGCCTCTGCCTCCGCCGGCCGCCACATCCATCCATTCATCAGAGAGCCACCGACACGAAGGAGAAGCACCCGGAGGAAGCCGTCGGCCACCGCGAGTCCTCGAAGTCGTCTAGGAGATGGCCTAGGCCTACCCTAGCCGCCATGGCCACCTTGCACGGTTGAGCCATGGCGGAGTTCCGAAGCTAGTTGAGGTCATCAACGGTATGTACTCGGTGGAGATGATCTAAACGCATTTATTATGGGAGTAAAGTACTTCATGTCATTCGATCTTTTAGCGACTCGATTCCTCCCTTTATGATTTTTCTCTCGCTTGGTTTTGCTTCTTCCTTAATCTATACTTAAGATAGATTGCATAGGGTGCTCTTGTAGCCGCGGTGGCTAGAGGTGCATACCGGACCGACCAAGTGATTTCAACTGGTTCTTTTGGACTCGCCCTAGACTACCCGCATGAATAGGAGTCCGTTGTGACAGAACGATTGCCCCGAAAGGCGGGCGTTTTCAGAATCGGACCGGAGGATAGTAGTTTAAAGATGGCTTTGGATGAGATGCATGTCGCGCTTGCTCTTTACTTTGTCTACGGTCATAGATGATCAACCTTATGCTATAACTCATACATCTTTAAGGTTTATCTTCTTATGCAATCAATGCTTCATGTTAGGCTAGATCAATAGGTTAGATGGAGAATCCTAGGAGTTTGCTTCCGATCCTTGGATTGGAAAATCTAGGGAGGACCCTCCTTGGTGAAAAAGGTACCAAGTCACCCGTAGGCTTGCGGTGAACTTGAGCACGGTTTTGAACCGTCAACAAGCCCCTTTTTCTGGCGCCGTTGCCGGGGATCGGCAACTCGAACCCTAGGGCGATTCATCTATCTCTTTGACTAATCCTAATTTTTATTATTACATACATGCTTGCTTTCTTGTTTGTGTCCTTGAAAGTAGGTGAAAAGCTAGACACAAGATGTTCGATAAATTCACAATCCACTCAGACAAGATGATGACTACATCAAGATTCACTCTTTAGTGGTAGGTGCTAACTTTTGTTAGTGCCCCATCATCCACTATTGAGTGCACACCCTACATGAGTGATGTTACACAAGGTATGTCAATGTGTCAATTAATGTTTTAAGACTAATGTTTTCTGGAGGTTTGTTTATCCAAGCAATAGGTGTTGGAAGCAATCACGTTGCGAAAGAAGCACCCGTCACTTTGGCTAAAGCAAAATCATGAAGAATACACACCATTGCCATCACGCTACTCGCTGGTCCAGCAATGTTGACGACTTAAAGCCAAAGGAGACGCGATGTAACGCCCCGAAGACCACAAGATCAAGGTCATCAACATATTCGGATCAATTCACAAGAAGTTTCTGTTACCATCAATTTCTGCACAACCTCAAGGGAGAACAACAAGATATATTTGGATATTTATAAGCCCCATGAATTTATGCTTCCAACGAATCAAGAATCAAGTCAATCGGAGGTTCCTACAAGCGGGTATGGCCGAATTACCGAAGGTTGCGCGTTCTGAAATTTTCTGGACATCATGCAAGAGCGGAAACAAAACGGCCATAGATCCCTCATTTGGGCTCCGATTAAGATGAATGAGTACCCATTGGAAAGGTAATTTTATAAAGTTTTCAATGGAATAATATATGTGTATATGTTCTGTTATGTACACAGGGGGGAATCCACGAAAAAGAGGCAGCAGCAACATGATGAGAATAAGATAGTGGAGATGAGGACGACGACAACGAAGAGAAGCTTGGGCGACGCTTCCATTGGACCACACGAGATGAAATTCAGAAATTCGGAACAAAACAAAGACCCCCAGAGCATTGGCAAAAGAAGGCACAAGTTGGCAACATCCGATGCTAGGAGATGTTAGAAGCAAATCACCATGGATTACACACAAATGATGGCATCCAATGGCGCGGATACTCTGGGTTCTCACACGAAGGATCATGGAGTTACATGAAGATATTTGAGACATGTGTGAAGTCCCACAAATGAATAAGAAGAGTGAGTCCACACAAGGCAACCTTGATGATGTGTGGCACGAACGAAGAAAATGCGAAAAGACGATACAAGCCACCGATCATTGAAGATTGTTTGCTTTCAACTCCGAGAGACTACTCACGATGAAAAGCTCGAAGGCCAAGGTAAAAATTAACCTCTCAAGACACTTTTGGAGCCGATAATATTCCTTTGATATATCTATGATTCATATCCAATAGTGAGGTTGATTCAATTCAATGCCTTGTTCTTATGATAATCATGATAGGCTAGAATTTCTTGAGAGTGATAAAGAGGCTTTGTTGTGCTTAAAATTTGTTACATGCCTAGTGAACCTTTGCCTAATGAGAGCTTAGTGCTGAGCAAGAAAACTTATGCTATAATTAATCACAACTTACTTTGTCATAAATTGTGGTTACGGATGCGTTTGTTTGCAATATGATTTGTAAATCTTGGACTTGCTTTGTGCTCGGTCAAGCTAGTGACCTTAAAAGAGCAAATTGTGGGAGAAATCCCGAGTTTCACTAACCATGCAGGGCATTAAACATAAATTAAGTGAGAATCATACCCAAAGGAATTGCAAACCCGTGCATCGCCATCACCGAACCTCAAAAACGGATGTCGCTGTTTTCATCAGTTTTGAGGACCAGGTCAGACATGTTCAAGGAAGATATGGCAAAAACATTGAGCGATGTGCAGTCTGAAATCAGCTTTGGACAGATTGCAGCGCCGGAGTAGAACGGGCATAACTCACTCGATCGGAGTCCGTTGGGGGTGAATAAATACTTGATGGAAAGATAATTTCATGCGCCACACATGGAAGCTATTGTTCTCTACATGGTCTGATCTGGGCAGTGAGGAAAATTTGTGAAAAGAGAGGCAGCGATAAAGTGCGATGGAGAAGGTGATGATGATGCAAGGAGACGATTGGACAAGCTTCTCATCGAGCATAAGTGATCGTGTCAAGCATGGAGAGTGGATCAAGGCTGCATGAACACCTTCAAATCTTGCATGAAGGATCATGGCTCTGCAACAATAAGAAGGTATGTGAGAAAGTCGAGCTCTATGACTTTAAATGAAGCGCTTTGCGGGAGGCAACCCGGTTTTTATTTATATCTATACATGACCGTCTACATTGTGTTCTTTAATCGAACCATCAAGTAACATTGTACCATTGCTCTAATAAAAACCACAGAACCATGTTGTATGTTTTAGTTGCTATTGAGGGGGCTCTTTGTTATTTGATCTCAAAACCTTGTAGACCTTTTTTTGTGTGCCTATTAGAGTTTATAGTCTTTTTCTTCTGTTTCTTTTTTAGGGAGATATATGAAGTTGACACCATCCTTTGATTCTAAACTTGTGGCTAGTTAATTTAGGCTAACTTTTGTTTTAGACAACCTCCATATCATGTTGTTTGTTCATCCATGTTATATTGCATTGCATGTTGTGTTAATCTAACTTTTCGTCCGACCAACCTAAGCCTTCCTATAACCCCCACCAAAAACTATAGCCTATAGAGGTAGGATTTCTTGGGTTGACCGAGGGCTCTCACCCTCCGGGTTGAACAAGTCTATCTCTTTCCTCTCTTCTAATTAAAAACTTTGACTAGCCTCCCCATAAAATCCTTAGGAAAACTTCCCCTACCTATAGACATCCTAAAACTATAGGTTTGTAGAAAGACTCTAGGACCACCTTAGTTAGAATTTCTATACTTGACTATCTCTCTTCAAAATCCTTGTTTGAGAATATATATATATATACACCCATAACGTACCCTTAAAACCTTGTT
Source organism: Cenchrus americanus (assembly GCA_947561735.1). Lineage (NCBI taxonomy): Eukaryota > Viridiplantae > Streptophyta > Magnoliopsida > Poales > Poaceae > Cenchrus > Cenchrus americanus. The sequence continues at coordinate 19,490,204 of OX387241.1, read as the reverse complement.
AGTTTGGTTGATTGATTCTTTTCAATGGGTGACTTCCTTGTTGACAATGCTTACTTTGTATGAAGTGTGAGATCAAGCTTTGTCCTTTGCTTATTATAGGCCACATCGAAAGTGTTTTTCAAACCTTGCTAATGTTTGTTTGTGCTAACTTTCTGCATTTGTATTTTACATCCATCTCTTTGTCATCATCCACTTTATGTTAGCTTGGGACCTTTTGTGAAACTTTATGATGAATGCTTTCATATCCATGTTAATGCTTGTCGACATGCGTTACTACTTTTTGCAATCTTGTGTAAACATGGTGTTTAGACATGATTGGAGACCACCATCATTCAGCCTTATATCCTGAGCTATCATGTTGCATTAGTTGGTTTATAAACTTAGCAATGTGCCATACTTTTCTTGCACCATGAAGAATTATTGATCTTGGGATGAACATGGTGTTTTGACCTTGGTTAACAAATCTCTATGGGAATAGAAAGTTTGGAAACCACTTTGTAAGCATGGAGCTTAGAATTTGGTGTAAACATTGTTTTGTTTTTATACCATCCTCTCATTTGCATACACGCTTGTACTCACGTATACCCATTAGGATTTTCGCTAGATTAACTATGCCACGAGTGAAGATCGTAGGGATGTCATGGTTTGTTGGCATAGGGTGAGTATTCCCGACCGTCACCTCGAGGGTACTTTGTGCATTATAGTTATTTTGCAGGCATGGTGAATCACTCCCATGAGTTCGTGATAAAAGCTGAAATCAAGATCATCAACACCTCTAAAATCCCGAAAGGAGCACTGCTGTTTTCATCAAGATTAAGCACATGTTCAGAGATGTACAAAAGGGAAAAATTGGATATTCAAGTGCTCCATTAAGTCTACTTTCCGATGCATCAAGAATCAACATTTTAGGAGACCTGTGCAAGAAGTTACAACCAAATATTTGGGCGTCACACATTCTGAAATCAGCCTGGGACAGCTTGCACCAACAAACTCTGTTCTGTAAGTAGAAGAAAAACTCGTGGAAGATGAACCAGCAATAAAGGACAACATGGAAGGAGGAGAAGATGGGATGATAAACATTTGGGATCAAGGCTCGTGGCAAAGGGCGAACATTGAAGGATGAAAAGGGGCAACAATGTGATGATGATCTCCTCGCATGGAGGTAGGACTTCAAGAATTTTAAGATGGTTCATCATCTTCCGTGCCTAGCAACATGCTAAGCATGGGGGAAGACTTGGTGGACGAAAGAAGACTGCATGGAGTTCAAGGATCACGGTTGCTACGGATGCCTATCTTCCTTCTTCCATGCTAGGCACAATGCTTAAGCATGGGGGAGGGCGCACTACATCACAAGCATCAAAGGACGGCAACAATTCCTCAATCCTCTCTTTGTCCTAGTCTTTCTAAATGCTTGTATATATGTATATGCCTTCAACAATCTTAGATGCAACTTTTGTATGCCTCTCTCGTTAAATAACATGGCTTCTAGGAGTACAACCTAGTTTATTTTTTGTTTATTGTCATCACCTTGTGCTCACCATGATGAAATAACTTTGGCTTGATCTTGCTCGTTCATATATGATGACTGTTGCCACTTTGTTTAAACTTTGTGCTTGTTTATGTATGATTAAGCTATTGCTCTCTCTAATACAAATCTGAAATTAATCAAATGCTAGCTTGATCTTTTGTGGAGGTCATGATAAAAATAAAGACCCATGGTTTCTTTTATGCTCTCAACTTTGGATGGGTCGAAGAACATATTACTTTTTTCTTTTAAAAGCCATGCTAACCTTGTCATTAATACCTCTTGCATTTTGCTCTACCTATCCAAAGCCTTGTATATTGAGTGCAACCATAGATTACAAGAGTTATTGTTGGGTGAATTGATTCAAGGCTTGACTCTTTGGCTCGTGACGAAGAAGCTGGTCATTCCGTTTCTTTGCGTAACTTATCTTTTGCTAGCCTATTATATCTGTGCATTGTGAGATCCCACATCGGAAGCTTTGCAAATCTCGCCGGATATCCACCCTTTAAACCAACATCATATTTTGTGTTAACCTCCTTGACCTACCTACCTATCACTTGAGTATGGAGACAACACGTCACAAGAAGGTTCTTCAAAGGGAATTTTCAAGTTCTCTCATCAAACATCCGGCATCTACCTTAACACCACTTCCTCTTTGCTCGGGGACGAGCAAACGTCTAAGCATGGGGGAGGAGGTACGTACTATGCAAATTAGAGTTCTAGGGGAGATAAAAAAAATGAATAAGATAAGAGGACAAATAAAAAATTAAAAAAATCCAAGTACCTCACATGTCAAAAAAAAGAAGAAAAAAAGGAGGAAATAAGAAAAAGAAAAAGAAAAAAATAGAGTAATAATAATCTCCCCCGGTTCTGTAGATGCTTAAGGATTTTCCAAGGACTTCAAGATCAAGACCCATACTCATTTTCCCAACCATGTGCCATCCGATAACGAGGACTTCGTTGGGGCCTCGAGATCATTCTTTGCCATTTGCACATGTCCACCTATCTAAAAGTGTGAGTTCTTTCTCTTCCCCCTTCTTGTGAACATTATTTTTCCAATGACCTTTTTGACGAGTCATGATAAGTCCATGAGAAGCTTGCCTTGTTTTGATAATAGTCTCAACTTAAGCATCTTGGTAGGATAAAAACTTTCCTATGAGCTCCAAATAAAACCCTTCCACCTACAAACATGAGAGGGAAAGGATATAGATCATATAGGCTTGAGAGTGTTGTGAGACGAGAGAGTTCATGAGCAAGATGCAAGAAGGTTTAAATTTTTGTACTTGGCTTAGCTCTTTTATTCACCTCGTTCTTCACTTCAAAAGTTTCTAAGACCTATTCGAATTTTGTGGAGCATGATTGATTACTTGTGGAAAGAGCTTAAATTATATCTACCCTCCATAGAGATGAAAGCTAGTAACATTATGGAATTTTAACAAATATAAACTTGGAGGGCATTATGCTTTCTCATGTGTGATCAAGTGCGGGGTATGAACAATGAAAGGAAATGCTGACATCCATTGAAAACTACTCGAGGACGAGCAAGGTTTAAGCGTGGGGGAGATGTTGACGGTGAATTTTCATCAACCTAGAGTACTAGTTATACATTGGTTTCGATTATGATTTGCAACTAACCCGCCACTAGGCATACTAATGATGTAACAAGTTCACACTTGCATGTCGATTTTGGAGTTTGTTGTTTACGTAGGAAATTAATGTTAAAGAGGATACTTTCGGGATAAGTTCATCAAGCACTTCAAGAGAAGATCATGAAGCCCGTCACAAGTCAAGACATGCGATGAACATGACTCCAAATGGCCCGAGGACCGAAGCGTCAACATGCAAGTCTTCAGGGACTCAACCAGAAAATGGTGAAGCTTGGATAGAAAGGATTCAAGCCTTAACCGTGAAGGAAATGACATCAAAGGCCCACATGCAAGTGCACACAAATAAGGGATCACGCGAGAAGCAACCGAGGAGGAAACCGGGGCCGAACCGGGCCGAAATGGGCCTGGGTCGGCCGGCCTAGGCCAACCGGCCCAGCCCACTCCAGGCCCGGTTCGCACCCCTTTTTTGCCCTAGGTGCTTGTCTATTTATTGCCTCTGCCTCCACCGGCCGCCACATCCATCCATTCATTAGAGAGCCGCCGACACGAAGGAGAAGCACCCGGAGGAAGCCGCCGACCGCCGCGAGTCCTCGAAGTCGTCTAGGAGATGGCCTAGGCCTACCCTAGCCGCCATGGCCGCCTTGCACGGTTGAGCCATGGCGGAGTTCCGAAGCTAGTTGAGGTCATCAATGGTATGTACTCGGTGGAGATGATCTAAACGCATTTATTATGTGAGTAAAGTACTTCATGTCATCCGATCTTTTAGCGACTCGATTCCTCCCTTTATGATTTTGCTCTCGCTTGGTTTTGCTTCTTCCTTAATCTATACTTAAGATAGATTGCATAGTGTGCTCTTGTAGCCGCGGTGGCTAGAGGTGCATACCGGACCGACCAAGTGATTTCAACTGGTTCTTTTGGACTCGCCCTAGACTACCCGCATGAATAGGAGTCCGTTGTGACAGAACGATTGACCCGAAAGGCGGGCGTTTTCGGAATCGGACCGGAGGATGGTAGTTTAAAGATGGCTTTGGATGAGATGCATGTCGCGCTTTCTCTTTTGGCTAGAACTACGACTAGAAGATGATAGGCCTTAGTTTCCCTTGCTTGCTCTTTACCTTGTCTACGTTCATGGATGCGATCAACCTTATGCTATAACTCAAACATCTTTAAGGTTTATCTTCTTTTGCAATCAATGCTTCATGTTAGGCTAGATCAATAGGTTAGATGGAGAATCCTAGGAGTTTGCTTCCAATCCTTGGATTGACAAATCTAGGGAGGACCCTACTTGGTGAAAAAGGCACCAAGTCACCCGTAGGCTTGCGGTGAACTTGAGCACAGTTTTGAACCGTCAACAGTGCTCGGGGTCATTCCGCAAGTAGAACCACCCCTTGTGCCAGCCGCTATTCGAGTTGGTCAGCGGCGCCGGGGTGTAGTCGTCGCTACGGCCTTGCTTCATCCGAAGATTGGCGCAGTCAATCGTCACCGCGCGGGATCCCTCCCTCAGGCAGGCGAATATGAAGAAGTAGCGGAACAGATGCCAGTGTGCACCGATACCGAGGAACCCCTCGCACATAGCCTCGAAGGCCGCCATCTGTTGGATGTTGTTCGGGTTGAGGTGCTAAAGCTCCAGTTCGTACGCGAATAGCACTCCTCGGATGAACCAGGCGGCGGGGATGGAGAAGCCGCGCTCGTGGAAGGCCACGAACGACACCACGTACCCCCTGGGAGGGCGTGGCATGGATTCATCAGCAGGGATGATCCATTCAACGACCTCGATGAGGGGAGGCAGCTGGCCCGCCTCAACGAGATGAAGAAGCTGCTCACTGGAGACGGTGGAGCGCACCGAACTCGACATCACGCCGGTGAAGTCTTGGGTGAGCCGGGAACACGAGCGACGACGGCGAGATGAAGGTGAAAGAACTCGGAGCTCAAGGGGCAGGCACGAGGGAGAAGAAAAGCACGCGAAAAGCGAAGTCCCGGACTGGTGCTCGACGCGCGGTTTAAAAGGGGACATGCCTGACTCTTCATCTTCGGCGTCGGGCCCGCCGTGTCAGCAAGACTTTCGCCCACTCATGCGCGCGTCCCGGCGAAACAACCGCACGCAACCGCGACGCCTCGACTTTCGCGACGTGCAGACTTGCAGAGACTAAGCGCGGTCTTGATGAAGTGGTCATATCGGTCACATCGGCCGAGATGCCCATGCCCACGACCTCGCCCACGTCACCACTATGACCTTAACTACCCTGACAAGACCCCCAAGACTGCAACAGTTACAAATACAAATAAAAGCTTGTGAGCGAGTCTCCGACTCACTCACGAGCTTGGGGGCTACATCCGGCGGATGCGCTTGCGTGCACCCACTGAGGACATGAAGAACACCTTCAACATCAAGACCCACCAACTGAGCCTAAGCGCGACTCCCCGACTCCTACTCAGGCTCGGGGGCTACTGACGAGGGCCCAGATTAGGGGCCCTCTTTGACAGCAAGATTATCCAACTTGAAGAAAACAAAACCATCATCTACTGGGTGAAGACCTCTGTCAGCTGGCGAGCAGCTTGAGGATGGTCGTACCCTTGCTGATTACAACATCCAGTAGGAGAGCACTCTCCACCTGGCGAAGTGTCTCAGGGAAGGCATGCAGATCTTCGTCAAGACCCTCACTGGCAAGACGACCGGTCCTTAGCCGAATGGCAACACCTCCGACAAGTCTCTGCCTCGCACGACAAGTCTCCGCCTCATACGACTAGTCTCCGCCTCGCACGACAAGTCTCCGCCTCGCACGACTAGTCTCCGCCTCGCACGACTAGTCTCCGTTGCACGATGTTGACAGTTAATAGTTGTATCAAAGTTTGTTTAGACTTGCAAGCGGACAAGTCTCTCGTCGTAGTCAAGGGACCCTTTTTCCCTCGAGTGGTGAACCCAAGGTATCGAATCCGTGGAACAAATGTGTGACACAAGAGATGATCTAGTAATGCCAAGTAACTTCAATCTTCGAAAGGTGAAACCCTAATGCATCTCAACGAACATTAAAAACAAATCTAATCTACTAAAGATCGGAGGTAGCAAAGATAGAGGGAGTAGATAAACCGATCTAGAGAGATCGGGTCAAGCCTTTTGTTGAAGTTCCAAGCAAAAGAAGAAGTAGCAAGTTTAATCTCATTAGAAGCCTCTTTAGATCGTGGTTTCCCGTCTGACTCCGAAAATACCCGCCTTTCTGAGCAACCGTTCTGTCACAACGAACTCCTATTCATGCGGGTAGTCTAGGGCGAGTCCAAGGACAAGTCGAGTTCTTTCGGAAGATCAGGCATGCATCTCTAGACACCGCGGCTACAAGAACACCCTATGTGATCCATCTCGAGAATAGATCTAGAATAAGCAAAGTCGATCGAAAAACGAAGACTTTGGAGAAACACTTGTGTCGTTTGGACCTCCCTGGGCCCACTACCTCGGTGGGTACCAGGACCGACTACTCGGTGGGCCCCTGGGACTATCTGGCTTGCGCTACACGGCACCTGAAGGCGTGGAGCACAAGGACTACACAGGAGTAGTACTCGGTTAGGGATTCGTATGTGTTCCGCACTGTATAGAGGACTCCTAGACGTACTCGACTAGTACTCTTTCCCTACTCCGACTTGTAACCCTGCCTCCTGGACTATATAAGGCGAGGCAGGGACCGATCTCAGGATCACCTCATCTCATACAATCCCCTACAACCCACGGCGCACTATTGCACCATCTTGTAATCGTGCCCTATCAATCCGAGCTACGCGGCATACGGGACGTAGGGTATTACGCACCTCGCGGCCCGAACCTCGTCTAAATTGTGTGCCACATGTCTCTTCCTTCGAGTTACCGATCTCGGCGAGTCACAATCATCTACTTCGGGTACTCCCCGTAGTAGGTTGCCGGTCTAAAACACCGACAGCGGCGCGCCGGGTAGGGGCTCTCGCTCGAGATCACATGGCGAACTCGACGGCTTCCGTCCACATCAAGCCAACCGTCGCCTTCAACCGCGGCGACACCTTCGTCTTCGGCGCCTGGGTCTGCACTGCTGATGGCGCGGGCTCCTTCCAGCGCCGCCTGACCATGCAGCCCAACCCGGAGACAGGCCTCGTGACGCTTCCCGAAGTCGTCACGGGCGAACTCGCCGGCAAGTTCGGCGAAATCTCGCTCTTCGACCACCACGCTGACTTCGAGCTCGAGTCCGTCTCCAACTCGAACAAGACGTCGCCATGGGCCATCGCATGCGAGCCGGCCGCTCGGCCATCGCGGGCGGCCCCTTCACCACGCCGGCGCTCCGCGCGTGGCCCCCGCGTCCTCAGCCGGGCCCGCACGGGGGCTCCTACTCCACGCCGGGCCGGCAAGGAGCCCGTAACCGAGTACAACTCGGACTCCGACGCCGTCCCCCGATCACGTTTCAGACTCCAGCCCTCTCTCCGAGTTCTACTCGAACCCGGATTACGAGTTCGACTTCGGGTCGGACCCCCGAGGAGCCCGAGTCCGAAGACGACTCCACGCAGCTTCCCTTGTCGGGGCCGGCCTCCGGGGCCGGTTATAAAATCAACGCCGGCGGAAGATACGTCTGCGCGCCGGACCGCAAGCTCGCCGACCACGGCGAAGGGGGACTCACGATACGTCGCCTACATCGACTCACTACCGTTCCAGGAGGGAACACCACTGGCCCAGGCTGACTCCAACACACCAACTGAGGTGGCACCCTCTGAGTCCAGCCTTGGCACCCCTGATCGCCAAGTCTTCATGGCTGCTGGCGACACCCCAGTGTCGTATGGACCTCCCTGGGCCCACTACCTCGGTGGGTACCAGGACCGACTACTCGGTGGGCCCCTGGGACTACCCGGCTTGCGCTACACGGCACCTGAAGGCGTGAAGCACAAGGACATCACAGGAGTAGTACTCGGTTAGGACTCGTACACGTTCCGCACCGTGTAGAGGTCTCCCTAGACGTACTCGACTAGTACTCCTTCCCTACTCCGACTTGTAACCCCGCCTCCCGACTATATAAGGCGAGGGCGGGGACCGATCTCGGGATCACCTCATCCAATCTCAACTCACGGCGCACTATTGCACCATCCTGTAATCGTGCCCTATCAATCCGAGCTACGCAAGCATATAGGACGTAGGGTATTACGCACCTCGCGGCCCGAACCTCGTCTAAATTGTGTGCCACGTGTCTCTTCCTTCGAGTTACCGATCTCGGCGAGTCACATTCATCTACTTCGGGTACTCCCGTAGTAGGTTGCCGGTCCAAAACACCGACAGCTGGCGCGCCGGGTAGGGGCTCTCGCTCGAGATCACATGGCGAACTCGACGGCTTCCATTCACATCAAGCCAACCGTCGCCTTCAACCGCGGCGACACCTTCGTCTTCGGCGCCTGGGTCTGCACTGCTGATGGCGTGGGCTCTTTCCAGCGCCGCTTGATCATGCAACCCGACTCGAGGACGGGCCTTGTGACGCTTCCCGAAGTTGTCACGGGCAAGCTCGCCGGCAAGTTCGGCGAAATTTCGCTTTCCAACCTCCACGCTGACTTCGAGCTCGAGTCCATCTCCAACTCGAACCCGACGTCGCCATGGGCCATCGCATGCGAGCCGGCTCCTCAGCCATCGCAGCGGTCCCCTCTCCATGCCGGCGCTGCGCGCGCGTGGCCCTCGCGTTCCCAGCCGGGCCCGCACGGAGGCTTCTACACCACGCCGGGCCGGCAAGGAGCCCGTAACCGAGTACAACTCGGACTCCGACGCCGTCCCCAACCGCGTCTCGGACTCCCGACCCTCTCTCCGAGTTCTACTCGAACCCGGACTACGAGTTCGACTTCGGGTCGGACCCTGAGGAGCCCGAGTCCGAAGATGACTCCTCTGAGCTTCCCCTCGTCGGGGCCGCCCTCGGGGGCCGGTTATAAGATCGACACCGGCCGAAGATACGTCTACCGGCCGTACCGCAAGCCCGCCGAGCCGACAAAGGAGGACTCACGCTACGTCGCCTACATCGACTCGCTACCGTTCCGGAGGGAACACCACTAGCCCAGCCGACTCAAACACACCAACTGAGGTGGCACCTTCTGAGCCAAGCTTGGGTACCCCTGATCGTCAAGTCTTCATGGCTGCCGCGACACCCCCGGAACCTCGGGCACGGCTGCAAACAAGTACTTGGAGGACATCTCCGCAGACGAGCTGTCTGCTGATGCCCCTGCGGACGAGACCGACGCCAACGGGGACGCCCGCGTGAACGTAACAGAAGCGCAACGAACGACGCCGGCGGCTCGGAGACAACCTTCCCATCCGCAACCTTGCGGAAGCTCTCGGCGCTTGAGAGCAGAGTCCACACCACTCCCGAGCAATGCCTCATGTCGATCACAACGATCGCACGCCGGGCTCGTGGGCATACGAGCCGGGGAGGTCATCGCCAAGCTCGCCGAAGAAGCCTACTTCATGCGGGTAGACAAGAGAGTCGCCCAACCTCTCCCCGGCTAAGCCTCGCGACAACGAAGCTACTAGTCGCGGTGTTGACCCCGGTCCTAACCTTACTCGGGGCGACATCCCGGTACCGACCCAAACCGTCGACGCTCCACCGCCGGCGGACCCTCACGGCAAGACAACGGCAACCGAGAAGTCGTCCCCCACCGTGCCCCCGCCGGTGGCGGCGGCGGCAACGACCCCGACGGCGGCGGCGGCCGACGGCGGCGGCCTCCAACCACGGGGCCAACAAGAAAGCCGGAGCCGGCGGCGGCCCGCGGCGGCCGCGGCCACGCGCACGGCCACGCCCTCCGGCGCCTCTCGGGGCGGGTACGATGCTCGTCGAGAATCGATGAATTACGGCAAAAGAAGTCGACGACCGCCGCCGAAGGCGACGGCTTCCCTCGCTTTCTCACCCCCGGCTTCGCAACCCTCGCTCCTCCCCGACAAGTTCAAGCCTTTGGGGATCACCAAGTACGACGCGAAGCGGATCCTATCCGATGGCTCCGATGCTACGCTCTCTCCATCGAGAACGCCGGCGGCAACAATGGCGACACCAAGTGCCTCTACTTCCCCTTCGCGCTCGGACCAAGCCCCACTCACGTGGCTCGAGTCGCTGGACAAGCACTCAATCGACAAGTGGGACCAGCTGAAGGAACAGTTCACGAGCAACTTCGCGGGCGCCATGGGCCGTTCGGGTACTCGCATGGACCTCGCCATGATCAAACAGGAACAAGGCGAGACCCTCCGCAAGTACATGCGCCGCTTTTTCGACAAGCGCGCTACCGTCGTGGACGTCACCGACAAGGAGGTCATCGACCTCTTCCAGACGGGCTCTACCATCGCCGCACCTTCGAGGACTTCGGTCGACGCCGCCCTAGGTCCATTCCCCACCTCAAGGACATGATCACGTCCTGGGCGGATGAAGAGGACAAGGCCAACGCCAAGTACGACGCCATCCGCGGCAAGTCCAAGCAGAACCAAGGTGGCGGCAGCAGCAGCAATCCAAACCAAGGCGGCCGCAACAACAACAACAACTTCTCGGGTTCTAATCGCAAGCGCAAGCCAGACAATACCGTCGCGGCTATCCAGCGTCCTCCGAAAGGGAACTCGAAGAAGAACTCCGGCGGGTTCAGAGACCTGCTGAAGGAGAAGTGCCCGTGGCATCCAAACGGCAACCACACTACCGAGAAGTGCTACCAGCTCAGGCATGCACTCAAGGATACGCCGGAGCCACCGCACCCTCACGATCAGAAGAACAAGAAGAAGGACGGCGACGACTTCCAAGAACCCGAGAAGACCGTCAACGTCCTCTTCGGCGGACTACCCGACGGAAAGGGAGCGAAGGCTACTCGCCGTGAAGTGATGTCCATTGAACCGGCGGTTATGACCCCTCTCGGGTGGTCGCAGACACCCATCACCTTCTCCCGCGCGGACCAATGGACCGCTTCTCCGAACCAGGACGTTTCCCTCTCGTCCCGAAACCAACAATGGCGGGCTCTAAGCTCAACAAGGTGCTCATCGACGGCGGAAGCGGGCTCAACGTCCTCTTCACCAAGACTCGAAGAAGATGAACCTTGACGTCACCCCCATGCTCGACAAGAGCAAAGCATGCCTTTCTACGGCATCGTCCCGAGCAACGCGGCTATCCCACTAGGCTCGGTGGTACGCCGGTACCTTCGGGGCGTCTCGCGACAACTACCGCACCGAGTACATCAAGTTCGAGGTCGCGGATATCGAGACTTCCTACCATGCCATCCTCGGCGGACCGGCCATCGCCAAGTTCATGGCGGTGCCCCACTACACATACTTGGTACTCAAAATGCCAAGTCCACCGGCGTACTCTCCCTCCAAGGGGACTTGAAGATCTCTCACGACCGCGATACGAGAGGCCGTGGTGATCGCTTCAACAAATCAAGCACCCACCCCAATGATGGAGGTCTACGCCGCGTCGAAGAAGCTTGCCACAAGCGAACTCGACATCCCGCAGAAGTCCGACGGCCGCCAACAAGCCTCGCCCACCGAGGAGGTGCTCGTCAAGTTGGTCGACCTCGGAACGGGCGACCCCACCAAGACCACCACCATCGGGGCCGGCCTCGACCCCAAATAGGAAGACGCGCTCATCGGCTTCCTTCGGGCTAACCGCGACATCTTCGCGTGGAAGCCGCTGGACATGCCAGGAGTGCCCGGGGAGCCGATCGAGCACCGCCCTCAACGTCGACCCAAAGGCCACCCCCCAAGCGACAAGCACCTCCGACGCTTCGCCGACGACGGACGGGACGCCATCAAGAAGGAGCTCGCCAAGCTACTCGCCGCCGGCTTCATCGAGAAGTCTTCCATCCCGAGTGGCTCGCCAACCCCGTCCTCGTCCGCAAGAAGAACTCGAATGAGTGGAGGATGTGTGTCGACTACACCGACCTCAACAAGCACTCGCCCCAAGGACCCCTTCGGGTTGCCGCGGATTGATCAAGTCATCGACTCCACGGCGGGCCGCGACTGCTCTGCTTCCTCGACCGCTACTCCGGTACCACCGCATCGCAATCAAGGAAGAGGACCGGAGAAGACCGCGTTCATTACCCCGTTTGGCGCGTATCGCTACACGACCATGTCATTCGGGCCGAAGAACGCCGGCGCCACCTATCAACGGGCCATCCGGGCCTCGCTTCAAGCGGCAACTCAACAAGAACGTCGAGGCCTACGTGGATGACGTGGTTGTCAAAACCGGGGACTCCGGTACCCTCATCGACGACCTTGAACGGACCTTCGCATCACTACGCGAGTACCGCCGGAAGCTCAACCCGAACAAGTGCGTCTTCGGCGTACCTTCGGGTAAACTACTCGGCTTCATCATCGGCCGGTGCGGCATCGAAGCCAACCCCGAGAAGATCTCCGCCATCACCGAGCATGAAAGCTCCCACGAGCATCAAGGACGTCCGTAAGCCGACGGGGTGCATGGCGGCATTGAACGATTCATCTCGAAGCTAGGAGAACGGGGTCTCCCCTTCTTCAAACTACTCAAGCACCACGAGAAGTTCGTGTGGACCGCAGAGGCGGACCAAGCCCTTGCCCGGCCTCAAGGACTTCCCGTCGAAGCCGCCGGTCCTCACGGCTCCCTACAAGGGCGAGCACCGCCGCTCTACCTTGTCGCGACTACTCACATGGTCGCATCGCCATCGTTGTCGAGCGGCGGGAAGACGGCCACGCCTACCCGGTCCGGCGCCCCGCCTACTTCGTCGGCCGAGGTTCTATCGAGTCCAAGGCTCGCTACCGGCCCATGCGAAGCTTCGTACGCTCTACTCATCACCTCGCGGAAGCTACGACACTACTTCCGGGAGTACTCGGTCTCCGTCGTCACCGACTACCCGCTCGGCGACATCCCGAGGAACCCGCACGCCACCGGAAGGATCTCCAAATGGGCCGTCGAGCTCGGCGCCCTCAACATCGACTTCAAGCCACGCACGGCCATCAAGTCGCAAGCTCTAGTCGACTTCATGGCAGAGTGGCGGGAGAACCGCCCACCCGCTCCCACCGTGCGACCGAGCATTGGGTGATGTACTTTGACGGCTCACTCAACCTCGAGGGCGCAGCGCGCGAGTGCTCCCCGATCTCTCCAACGGGCGAACAACTAAAGTACGTCCCGCATCTTCCGGAAGGTCTCGAACAATGAAGCCGAGTACGAAGCTCTCCTACACGGGCTCCGCCGCGCGGCTTCACTTGGCATCAAGCGGCTACTAGTCTACGGCGACTCCGCGGTGGTCATCAACCAAGTCAACAAGTCCTCGGGACCGCAACAAGGAGAACATGGACGCCATCGCCTAGAAGTCCGCAAGCTCGAGAACAAATTCTATGGTCTCGAGTTCCATCACATCGTCCGCGACAACAACGTTGCGGCGGACGTCCTCTCGAAGCTCGGATCCACCCGCGCCCAAGTACCCGCGGGCGTCTTCGTCCATGAGCTTCACGCGCCATCCATCCCGGAGCCGCCGCCACCGACCACCCCCCCGCCCATCAACCACCGGGCGGAGGTCATGATGATCGACGTGGACCGGAGGCAACCCTTCATCGACTACCTCGCCGAGCGAAGGTCCCCCTCCGACAAGAACGCAGCCGAACAACTCGTCCGCCGCGCCAAGTCTTACGTCCTCGTCGGCGACAAGCTTTACAAGCGAGGCGCGTCGTCTGGAGTACTCATGAAGTGCGTCCCTCGCGAAGAAGGCAAGGACATCTTGGAGGAGATCCACAAGGGCGTCGCGGCAACCACACGTCCTCCCGCACGCCGGTCGGCAAGGCCTTCGGCGAGCTTTCTGCCGGCCCACGGCCCCGGGCGATGCCGAAGAACTCGTCGAAGGTGCCAAGGATGTCGGTTCTTCGCCAAGCGAACACGTCCCGGCCTACAAGCTAGTCACCATACCGCCAACCCGGCCCTTTGCCCGCCGGGGGCTCGACATGATTGGGCCACCGCCAACCGCGCCGGAGGATTCAACAGGGTGCGGTGGCTATCGGCAAGTTCACCAAGTGGATCGAGGTCAAGCCGGTCACATGCCCCAAAGCCGACAGAGTACTCGACTTCCCGGATGAACTTGTACACCGCTACGGCTACCCCACCGCATCATCACGGACACCGGGGTCCAACTTCAACAACCACCCGCTTCGGGAGTACCGCGAGAACGGCGGGATCGACGTCGGATACGTCTCCGTCGCCCACCCACGGGCCAACGGACAAGTCGAGCGCGCCAATGGGATGGTGCTCGACGCCCTCAAGAAGCGGCCACACGACGCCGCTAACTCAAAAGGGGGCAAGTGGATCAAGGAACTACCCAACGCACTCGGGGGCCGCGGACTCAACCATCCAAGCCGACGGGGCAATCCCCCCTACTTCTCGGTCTATGGCTCGAAGCCATCCTCCCCGCCGACGTCATATGGAACTCGCCGGCGGTGGAGCACTACGACGAAGGTGTCTCGGAGGACGACGAGACGAGTTGATATCGACGCCCTCGAAGAAGCTCGCCGTGCCGCCCTCGTCCAATCGGCAAGGTACCCGGAGGGTATCCGACGCTACCACGATCGCAACGTCAAGGAACGCTCCTTCAACGTTGGAGATCTTGTCCTCCGCCGTATCCCGAACACGGAAGGACTTCACAAGCTCGGCCTCCCCCCGGGAAGGCCCCTTCACCGTGGCTAAGGTGACCGGGCCGAGCTCCTACCGCCTCCAAACACTTGAAGGCGAAGAAGTCAACAACTCGTGGAACGTCGACCAACTCTGTCGATTCTACGCCTAGTCTAAACGACTACTCGGGGTTCAAGTCCACGCGACTACATCAACACCCCCTTGCCGCGGGCGACCCTCCCGGGTCCTCGGCTTCAAGTCTCCGGACTACTCTCCTCCGAGTCCGGCCCCGTGCGGCTACCTACGGACCTTGGGCCGCAACGAGCATCAAGGACTCTAGCACGGTCTACCAAGAGACCACACTCCAAGATCCGGCCCCCGCACGGCTACCTACGGATCCGCGATCCAGGCCTACACGGCTACCTACGGATCACTCGGCGCAGCGGCTACCCGCTCCAAAGACCACTCGACCGTAAGCGGCCTCCGGGTCCGGGCGACTACTTGTAATTACGGCCCTGGCCACCCAGGTGTACTTCTCTAGTAATTGTAACACCCTAAAATTCCATCACCAAATTAATGTAAGCAACAAGGTGTTTTAGATTTTAATTTTCTAAGGATTAATTAATTTATCAAATAAATTTGGTCTCTAAAATATTTAAATATCATTTTAATAATTTAGAAGCAATAAGTGCTTGTGCATCATGATTTGAATGCATGAGTTTTGGTTGTGATGTGGTTTTAAAAGTCTTAAAATATTTGTGAAAAAGTCCTTAAAAATAATTGTGAAATAGTTTGTGAAAATTTGTGTAAAGGTTTGAATTTAAAATATGTTTGAAAAGTTGTTAAAAATGGTTTGTGAAAAGCCTTTAAAATAGTTGGACAAATTTGTGTTAAAATTGAATTTGAAAAGATGTAAAAGTTTTGATTCTAAAAAGGTTTGAAATTGGTTTCAAAATGGATTTGAAAAAAAAGGAAAAAAAAGAAAACAGCAAACCCAACCCAATCCCCCGCGGCCCATCCCTGTTTTCGGCCCACGCAGGCCCACCAGCGCCCGTTCCCCTCCTCTTTCACTGACAGGCCGGCCCCACTGGTCAGCGCCATCTCCTACCTCCAGCACCCCTTCCCCTCTCCTGTTCTGTAAACAGAGCCGCGCCGCCGGCTGTGTCCCGCGCCGTGTGCCTGCCCCCTTCCTTCAAGACCTCAATCAATGCACGGTAAACCTCTCCTTCACTCCCTGCCCATCAATCCCTTCCGTTTCTCCTAATTAAGCGCCCCCTAATGGCCATCAATGGCCAACCGTTTCCTTCTCTCGCGCCAGTGCTAACCTCTCCCCTTCCCTCGGCCTATAAAAACGTGAGCCCCGGTCCCGTGCGCCCCTGCTGCTGTCTCGAGCTGTGCGTCGCCTTGCCCTCACGCCCCTGCAGCATCATCACCATCCGCCACCTGCATAAGCTGAACCGCAGCCGGACGCCGCCGGAGTTTGGTCGCCCGATTCGCCGGCCGAGTCATCCCGGAGCAATCCAATACCACCACACGTACCACGACATCGAGTAGCATCCGTTTCGCCCCTTCCCGTCGACAGAGAACTGCCGGAGCGCCGCCGGCCAGTGGAGCCCGAGCCCAGACTTCTTCTCCGTCGCCGTCCACCCTCCTGCAAAATCCGGCAACCTCAGTGCCTTTCCAACGTAGGTGAGGACTCCCCCTGGATCCCCTCAGCCTCTCCTCGATCTTACCCTCCTCGCTCGCACTTCTCCATGCCCAGAGCGCCGGGATTTTGGCCGGCCAAGAGTGCTCCGTCCGCCGGCCATGTGTGTTCACGAACAAGGCAAATCGTCTCCCTGAATAGATAAGGCCGCTTTGTCCTTAGCCCCCTGGGAAACTGTGTAATACTTAGCATATCTCTTGTGTCTTGGTAGATTCACAGAAAACCCCCTACGAGAATCCCACCATGCACACATAAATCCCACCCTGCCTCTTCTACGTGCTAGCCCCTGTCTTTTACTCTTTTCGCGATCACTATTTATAGTGTCTTGCAAAACTTATCAGCTAACCCTCCCGGTCTATATTTAATCTCGTTTAGGTCCTTGCAGCCTTGTTTAGTCCATAGAACCTTCGTTTTAGATCTGTTTAACCTCGTTCTTGTTGCGTTTTTTTCGTCTCACAATAAAATATGCACTAGACATGATGTTTACCATAAAATCTATTTTAAGAATTTTATCCTAAATTAATTTGATTAATGCCTATTAGAATGTCTTTTCTTAATAATATTTGATTAGGCCTACATAACGGGTTTTAATATAAATGTTAAATTGGATTAATATTGATTCAGTCTGCTTTCTAAATAAAAACAACATAGGCTATCCCGAGCTTTCTTAATAAAATGTTAATTTGACTAAGATGAATACAAATATGTTTTTGAATTATAATTTGCTTAGTTCAACTCGAAACATGAAGTACACGCTTAGATGCTTTACATGCTCCTTCTAAAATTAAATGTTTAATTTGCATAAATCATACTTGAATATTTATAAGTAAAATTGGACTAAGCTTACATCGTCTTTTAAATACAAATATAACTTGCTTAATTATAAATAGGCTATTTCTCTGAAATAACCTATACACATGATTTTACTTAATTAAAAGATATCAAACGCATAGCTAGCTCTTGTTTGTGATCATCTAAACCTCCCGATAGTTCCGAGTGTTCCTTGTGTTCGCTTTCCTAAACCCAAACTCTGTTTTCCCTTTAAGCTTTTCATGCCGGTGTATTGTTTTGTTTATTGTATGTATTCTTGTGTGCTCGTAGACATCGTGCCAGTTTCAAGCGAGCAACCACTTGAAGTAGATCAAGAGCAAGTGTTTGAAGAAGAAGAACCTTAGTGTTTAAGCAAGGAAGGCAAGTGGTCTTCTCCCCCTGCATGTTCTATTTTTGTCCTATATAACTGCATTACAATTAAGTTTACTTTTATGGGGATATTGCATTAAATTGATGGGAACACCCTTTTTAAGGACTTACCTAGACTTTTACCCACAATCCTTGGATCAACCCCCGTTTAATAAATGTTTTTGGGTAGAATATGCTAGTTGCTCAACTTGGGTTGGATAAAAATGGTTTTCGAAGATAAATGCTTATATGTTTTATGACGATGATGCTTTTGGTAAGACAAGATCATGTGATTTAATCGGAACATGGAGAACCACCCAAGAAAACATGCGCAACCACAGTGTTACATGGCTCTGACCTTAGCCAATTAATTAGGTGTGCGATTGATCTGATGGCCCTTTTCCGAAAGGAGCAGAGGGGGATCCGGGTTGCAGGGGTATAGCCCGGTCCTTTTGGGGTAGCAGCCTTTGCTAAGGTGCTGACCACTAGGGAGGGTTATGGTCCGCCCGATCCGTAACTATGCGGGTCGTTAGTCTTTTGTATACCTTTGTAAAGGCTTCGTAGCGTCCCTATGCAATCACACCTCGGAAGTGTGGTATGATGCCCGATCGGCATCGCATGGTTGGGTTCAAAGTTCTTCGGAACTTTTACGCGAGCCGTGGGTAAAGTGTGCAAACCTCTGCAGAGTGTAAAACTGATCGATCAGCCGTGCTCACGGTCATGAGCGGCTTGGACCCTCACATGATTAATAAACTTGAAGATGAGAATAAATCGTGGTCTGGTGAAGCTCGATGAGCTTTGGGTTGTTTTGCTTAAAAGTTTCTTAAGTGGGTTGGTATATACTTACATATAGTAATTAGGTGTTCTTTAATTAAAAGTTTGACCAACATTAAAATGCTAACCTCTGCAAAACCATAGCCTATCCTTGATAGCCTTGCATCTTCCCCCACTTGTTGAGTACCAACCATAAGTGTACTCAGCCTTGCTTACCGTGTTCGGAGAGAACAATGGTGAAGAGTTCTACATCGACTTTGAAGAGTTCTGAGGCATGCGTCTCCCCCAGTCAAGTGCCTGTGGAAGCGGAAGACGAAGACTCGTCGTGTAGTTATCGTTTTCCGATGTTAAAGACCTTCGTGTCTTCTGAATGAGTGTAGTAAGTTGATAAACCCCTTGTTACGTTTTTACTGGCTATGATATTACACTCATTTCGTCTATCATATGTGTGGAACTAGATCCTGGCACACATATGAGATGCATCTGGTTTCTCTCCGGAAATCGGGTGTGACAGAGTGGTATCGCAGCGGTGTTGATCGTAGGAACGCAGCCTTAAGTTAGAAATGATCGAAAAGTAAGGATTCATGTTCTAGAAAGCTCCGTCATCCTTCAAAATTGACTTATTTTACATATAAAAACTAATTTAGTCTTGTCTTCTTGTTAAAACACATCGTTTTGTTTTGATCTATTCTGAGCTCGTTTCTTGTGCTATCAGCTAGATCTTCACCACCGAGATCGTCTAATATAAGTTCTTAGATTGCCTACCTCTTATCAACTTCGATAGAATCGTTCCTGTGAGGACGTGCGATGTAAATGTTTGATTGTTTGAACACATGTTTGATTTGGAGTTTTGATTGTGTGAGTTGTATTGTGGAGTGATGGCCACAAATGCAACAAGAAATAAATGGTTAGGTTAATAGAGATAGTTTGGGTTCGAATCTGGGTTATCCTTATCTACCATACAAGTTGGTTGAAGGATGTTTGAAGATCAAAGTCTAGAAGCAACAACATCAACAACCAGAAATCTACAAGCGTATACAGACATCAACGTATGAAAGAAGTTAAAGAAAAAGATGGTTAATTTTTTTTCACTCCTGTTATTCTCCTCTCTACCACAGTGTGATTACAATCACAACAAGAAAAGATGGATATGATATCAATGATTTTACCTTGCTCCTCAATTTATTTATTTCCAACCTCCTCTAAGCTTATCTTTATCACACAACCGGATGACGAGTCCCAATGGAAATCACGAATATAAAGACAACAAACGAAATATCGATATTCCATCTACAACCTCAGCAATGGAACGCAGAATGCTAGAGTATATGGCAACACAAACTCAGACTCTACAAGCAATGACTCAAACCATGGTTAATATCCATTAGTATATTATAGAGCAAGCATCAAATCCTCGTAACTCCAACCTTGTTTTGGGTGAAACCATCGCATTCCAACCGTTTCATCGTCATTGGACAAAGAAAAGCTATCGATCATGCAAGCTCAAGTCTTACCGGGACGTAAACGGACCAACACGTCACCTCCTCATAACACGAGAGATAACCAAAAGCCGGAGTTTCGTCGGACCAGTAAAGAAGCAAGTTGTTTGAAGCATGGAATCATCAAAATAATAAGAGAAGTCATGGATCACCGAGAATTGCGGATGAATGAACAACATGAACATATGAAGATTACGGGAACATGTCAATATTGTGAGCATTATGGTCATTCATGTCTCCAAAAAGAAGCTAGCCTAATGACAGATGATGCTAGACAATGTTATCATTTGGATATCAATAAGAAAAGGAAGTTATGTACCCAAAATCCAGTCCTAGAAAAAGTTGCTCAAGCTATAGATAGTAATCAGATTATCAACCTTGAGGATTGGAGTATAAATTTCAATGAATTTCAGCCTGACGGAATCAAACAACTCAAGAAGCATGCAAGTGAAGAAAGTCAAGGCAACCAAGATAAGAGAAATGATAGCAGTTACAACCTGGGATGTGATCAATATGTGTCACCATATCCAAACCCGGAGGATACACATACAAAGTTCTGGAATACTGAGCCACCTATGTTCTCTAACACTATGGATCACCTAGAAGCTCGATGAATGGATCACAACAATTGAACGAAGCTAGACTTGGTGCAATGCAATGATAGAGAGAAAGTTTTGTTTGCATCGGACAACTTGTAGGAGCACCTCGAATGGTGGAATTCTTACATCTACGAACATGAGCAACCACAAAGTATTGTTTGGGAAGAATTCAAGGACAACTTTATAACACACTTCATTCCCGTAAGTACGATGAAGCTCAAAAGGAAGGAGTTCCTTAACTTGAAGAAAGGGCAAATAACGATGAATGAGTATAGGGATAAATTTATTCGGTTATCTATGTACGCACCAAGATCGTCCGAAAGTGACAAAAAGAAACGAGAACATTTCCTCAAGGGTTGAATGAAGACCTTCAGAGTATACTAAGCTTACATGAATATTCTAGTTTGCAAGATGTCATCAACAAAGCTATTGAGTTAGAGAGCAAACTACGGAAATCATAAGTAAGAAGAGGAAAATGAATTTTCTAGAGCAACATGAGAACAATTCACATCTTTACCATTTGACTCAAGGATCGAACATGAGTATGAAGATCCACCATGCAATCGTCGAAACATTAAAGAAAGTGGAGATTGTTTCTACCGCCAAAGATCATGGACATTTTATTAGCGAGGTGTCCTAAGAAACGTACTTGACCGATATGAAAAGAAAGCTCGGCAGAGACGGAATAAGCAAATCAATACCCAAGAAGCCTTGGATCAAATGGAGAAGAATATTAAAAGTTGTGTATGAGGACCCGAAGTATGATTCGAGATGGCTAATCTTAGGAAAAGAAACAATTATGGAAGTCGATCCAGCTCTATTCAAATCACTTTATCAAGAAAAGAAGAAAAATCCTACAAATGCAAATCAACGAGTCGAGAAAAAGGAATGGACAAATACAAGCGGAGTTAGGTTGAGTATTCCGGTGATGTTTATAAGATGATAAGCACCGGATCGGGAGAAGGTCAAGACATTTCATCCGTTGTCCGTGCTCATATTGCTATCGCGAATCAAGCACCACCCCCACCCATCAACCCAAAGAATGGATCCCGAAAGAACGCAACAGCTTTCTTGTCACTCGGATGCAAACTAATCCAAAACCCGATCGCCACTATTCAAAACATTCAAGCTCAAGCAAAATCAATCACCACCGGCGCACCAACGACCGGTGGTCAAGCATAAGGAATTCATGAGTCACCATCCACCCACATACTCCTACGCAACCGTTCCATTGGATGCTAATGATTGGTTAAAGACCGCCACCAAGAAGTTGGAGATGACACGGTAACCGATCGAGAGATGGTCTTGTATACAACAAGTTGTTTGTAAGGATTAACGAACCGAATGGTGGAATAAGTACAACGTCGCACATGCCGCACCTAACACCATCACCTGGCAGGAGTTCAGGTATAGTGTTCGCGCGCACCACATTCTCTCTGGTGTGATCAAGCTTAAGCAAAGGGAGTTCCTCGCTCTAAAGCAAGCCAATATGTCAGTTAACGAGTATCTGGACAAGTTCACTCAGTTGTCTCGCTATGCATCAGATGAAGTTAATACTGACTCAAAGAGGTAAGAACGCTTCCTGGATAGTCTGATAGAGCCATTCAACTATCAGCTACAGAGTCACAGCCTCCCGGACTTCGCTACATTACTGAACAAAGCTAAAGGTCTGGAGGACAAACGTGCGAAACTTGGTGAACAGAAGTGCAAGTTCCAAACACATGGACAATCTAGCAACACACGCCCCCGCTTCAACTCATCACATGGTTCTCGGTTAGTTCGGTAAATCAAGTGGAAATTATTTGCAAAATTCTCGGTTGCGGCGTTCAACCCAAGCAGTCCTAACATTCTAGCCAACAAACACCACATATTCCAAATCATCATCGAGATCGCTTAGGTGCACTAATTAGAAACAACTCAAGTTCACTCTAATGGTTGTTTCGGTTGTGGAGAATTGGAACGATATGCCAAGATCTACCCAAATCGTAACATCTAGACTCCCCCGTAAAGACAATGGTCAAAGGTTCGGACAACCAACATCTCGGATACACCATGGAAGTGCAAATTCTCGGATCAATAAGGGTCAATGGAATTACGTGCGTGGCGAGAGTGAACCACGTGACGGTCGAACAAGTTCAAGGCGCTCCCGATTTTGTCTCGGATATGTTTCCTGTAAACCCTGTGCCTACAACAATTTTATTTGATTCGGAGCATCACATTCATTCAATACTGAATAATTGGTGGCAAAGCATAATATACCTATGAGTTCTATGAAGACACAATTGCTGATCGGTTTCCCGAATGGTGAAATGAAGTCCACTCATGTAAGCCCACGAGTCAATCTTAAGATCAAGGGAATAAATTTTCAAGCCGATCTAGTAGTCCTTACATAAAGTGGAATAGATGTGATACTTGGAATGGATTAGTTAGGCGATGTGACGGAATAATTCCGTGTGCCAAGAAGTCGGTACTCTTAACCGCCCCAAGGAGATAGAATTCAGGTTGTTGCTACTGCCCCATCCAAAGAAGAAGGCAAAGTGAATCAAGATTAAGGAAAGTAGGTGAAGGAGCTATGCCTGTCGGAAGAACTCAGTGTACAAGATGGACTCAAAATAATACCCTTAGTTCTTTTCAATCTCTCCGAATCTCGGGACGAGATTCTTTTTAAGGGGGGTAGATTTGTAACACCCTAAAATTCCATCACCAAATTAATGTAAGCAACAAGGTGTTTTAGATTTTAATTTTCTAAGGATTAATTAATTTATCAAATAACTTTGGTCTCTAAAATATTTAAATATCATTTTAATAATTTAGAAGCAATAAGTGCTTGTGCATCATGATTTGAATGCATGAGTTTTGGTTGTGATGTGGTTTTAAAAGTCTTAAAATATTTGTGAAAAAGTCCTTAAAAATAATTGTGAAATAGTTTGTGAAAATTTGTGTAAAGGTTTGAATTTAAAATATGTTTGAAAAGTTGTTAAAAATGGTTTGTGAAAAGCCTTTAAAATAGTTGGACAAATTTGTGTTAAAATTGAATTTGAAAAGATGTAAAAGTTTTGATTCTAAAAAGGTTTGAAATTGGTTTCAAAATGGATTTGAAAAAAAAGGAAAAAAAAAGAAAACAACAGAACCCAACCCAATCCCCCGCGGCCCATCCCCTCGTTTTCGGCCCACGCAGGCCCACCAGCGCCCGTTCCCCTCCTCTTTCACTGACAGGCCGGCCCCACTGGTCAGCGCCATCTCCTACCTCCAGCACCCCTTCCCCTCTCCTGTTCTGTAAACAGAGCCGCGCCGCCGGCTGTGTCCCGCGCCGTGTGCCTGCCCCCTTCCTTCAAGACCTCAATCAATGCACGGTAAACCTCTCCTTCACTCCCTGCCCATCAATCCCTTCCGTTTCTCCTAATTAAGCGCCCCCTAATGGCCATCAATGGCCAACCGTTTCCTTCTCTCGCGCCAGTGCTAACCTCTCCCCTTCCCTCGGCCTATAAAAACGTGAGCCCCCGGTCCCGTGCGCCCCCGTGCGCCGTCTCGAGCCGTGCGTCGCCTTGCCCTCACGCCCCTGCAGCATCATCACCATCCGCCACCTGCATAAGCTGAACCAGAGCCGGACGCCGCCGGAGTTTGGCTGCCTGATTCGCCGGCCAGGAGTCATCCCGGAGCAATCCAATACCACCACACGT
Source organism: Cenchrus americanus (assembly GCA_947561735.1). Taxonomy (NCBI): domain Eukaryota; kingdom Viridiplantae; phylum Streptophyta; class Magnoliopsida; order Poales; family Poaceae; genus Cenchrus; species Cenchrus americanus. Next base: position 19,466,060 of record OX387241.1, on the reverse strand, counting down.
ACCACGACATCGAGTAGCATCCGTTTCGCCCCTTCCCGTCGACGAGAACCGCCGAGCGCCGCCGGCCGCGGGAGCCCGAGCCCGTACTTCTTCTCCGTCGCCGTCCACCCTCCCCGCAAAATCCGGCAACCTCGCGTGCCTTTCCAACGTAGGTGAGGACTCCCCCCCGGATCCCCCTCGGCCTCTCCTCGATCTTACCCTCCTCGCTCGCACTTCTCCATGCCCAGAGCGCCGGGATTTTGGCCGGCCAAGAGTGCTCTGTCCGCCGGCCATGTGTGTTCACGAACAAGGCAAATCGTCTCCCTGAATAGATAAGGCCGCTTTGTCCTTAGCCCCCTGGGAAACTGTGTAATACTTAGCATATCTCTTGTGTCTTGGTAGATTCACAGAAAACCCCCTACGAGAATCCCACCATGCACACATAAATCCCACCCTGCCTCTTCTACGTGCTAGCCCCTGTCTTTTACTCTTTTCGCGATCACTATTTATAGTGTCTTGCAAAACTTATCAGCTAACCCTCCCGGTCTATAGTTAATCTCGTTTAGGTCCCTGCAGCCTTGTTTAGTCCATAGAACCTTCGTTTTAGATCCGTTTAACCTCGTTCTTGTTGCGTTTTTTTTCGTCTCACAATAAAATATGCACTAGACATGATGTTTACCATAAAATCTATTTTAAGAATTTTATCCTAAATTAATTTGATTAATGCCTATTAGAATGTCTTTTCTTAATAATATTTGATTAGGCCTACATAACGGGTTTTAATATAAATGTTAAATTGGATTAATATTGATTCGATCGCTTTCTAAATAAAAACAACATAGGCTATCCCGAGCTTTCTTAATAAAATGTTAATTTGACTAAGATGAATACAAATATGTTTTTGAATTATAATTTGCTTAGTTCAACTCGAAACATGAAGTACACGCTTAGATGCTTTACATGCTCCTTTTAAAATTAAATGTTTAATTTGCATAAATCATACTTGAATATTTATAAGTAAAATTGGACTAAGCTTACATCGTCTTTTAAATACAAATATAACTTGCTTAATTATAAATAGGGTATTTCTCTGAAATAACCTATACACATGATTTTACTTAATTAAAAGATATCAAACGCATAGCTAGCTCTTGTTTGTGATCATCTAAACCTCCCGATAGTTCCGAGTGTTCCTTGTGTTCGCTTTCCTAAACCCAAACTCGTTTTCCCTTTAAGCTTTTCATGCGGTGTATTGTTTTGTTTATTGTATGTATTCTTGTGTGCTCGTAGACATCGTGCCAGTTTCAAGCGAGCAGCCAGTTGAAGTAGATCAAGAGCAAGTGTTTGAAGAAGAAGAACCTTAGTGTTTAAGCAAGGAAGGCAAGTGGTCTTCTCCCCCTGCATGTTCTATTTTTGTCCTATATAACTGCATTACAATTAAGTTTACTTTTATGGGGATATTGCATTAAATTGATGGGAACACCCTTTTTAAGGACTTACCTAGACTTTTACCCACAATCCTTGGATCAACCCTGTTTAATAAATGTTTTTGGGTAGAATATGCTAGTTGCTCAACTTGGGTTGGATAAAAATGGTTTTCGAAGATAAATGCTTATATGTTTTATGACGATGATGCTTTTGGTAAGACAAGATCATGTGATTTAATCGGAACATGGAGAACCACCCAAGAAAACATGCGCAACCACAGTGTTACATGGCTCTGACCTTAGCCAATTAATTAGGTGTGCGATTGATCCGGTGGCCCTTTTCCGAAAGGAGCAGAGGGGGATCCGGGTTGCAGGGGTATAGCCGGTCCTTTTGGGGTAGCAGCCTTTGCTAAGGTGCTGACCACTAGTGAGGGTTATGGTCCGCCCTGATCTGTAACTATGCGGGTCGTTAGTCTTTTGTATACCTTTGTAAAGGCTTCGTAGCGTCCCTATGCAATCACACCTCGGAAGTGTGGTATGATGCCTGATCAGCATCGGATGGTTGGGTTCAAAGTTCTTCGGAACTTTTACGCGAGCTGTGGGTAAAGTGTGCAAACCTCTCGCGAGTGTAAAACCGATCGATCAGCCGTGCTCACGGTCATGAGCGGCTTGGACCCTCACATGATTAATAAACTTGAAGATGAGAATAAATCGTGGTCTGGTGAAGCTCGATGAGCTTTGGGTTGTTTTGCTTAAAAGTTTCTTAAGTGGGTTGGTATATACTTACATATAGTAATTAGGTGTTCTTTAATTAAAAGTTTGACCAACATTAAAATGCTAACCTCTGCAAAACCATAGCCTATCCTTGATAGCCTTGCATCTTCCCCCACTTGTTGAGTACCAACCATAAGTGTACTCAGCCTTGCTTACCGCTGTTCAGTAGAGAACAATGGTGAAGAGTTCTACATCGACTTTGAAGAGTTCTGAGGCATGCGTCTCCCCCAGTCAAGTGCCTGTGGAAGCGGAAGACGAAGACTCGTCGTGTAGTTATCGTTTTCCGATGTTAAAGACCTTCGTGTCTTCCGAATGAGTGTAGTAAGTTGATAAACCCCTTGTTACGTTTTTACTGTCTATGATATTACACTCATTTCGTCTATCATATGTGTGGAACTAGATCCTGGCACACATATGAGATGCATCTGGTTTCCCTCCGGAAATCGGGTGTGACAGTAATAAAGTTTGATTGTTCATCAACTTCTTTACTGTCTACTCCCTGCGACGGGACTACTAAGCCGAGTACTACTACTCGCACCTACTCCACGATGGGCGCTCCGCACTCTGAGATCGCGGTTACGAGTACTCATTGATGGAACATCACATTTCATTGATATATGAAAAAGTTCATTACAACTGTTTCCTATACAACTACGGCTACTAGCTATCTATACAGGGCTACTGGAGGTTCAACTTATCGGCTACTCGCTCCGCGATGGGAGCCATCTCGCTCCGGCAACTGCGCGTCTCGCTCATCCGAGCAGTTGGCGGCTACCCCGCCGGCGACTACCTCCACCGGGGCCTTCGGGAAGTACGACTTCATGAAGGCCAGCACCTGCTTCGGGATCGACTTGGCCATGTGCTTCACGTAGGCGGCCAGCCGGCTTGGCGCCTCACGAAGTCGATCCGCCAACGGAGCGATCTTGGGGCCGCCCGGTGCGGCACCGGGAGCCTCGCGATCGGGAGGGCAGCCTCTTCAAGGTCCTTCGGCCGGGCCCGAGCGCCTCGCGGTCTTCGTTCAACATCCGCAAAGATTTGTAGCGATTGACGAGGTCTCTATCGGATGCAATTCGCAACTCCATGTGCTTCTCGCACTCGAAGGCCGCTCCTTGTAGTCGAGTTCAAGTACCCTGGCGGGCTTCTTGCTCCCGGTAGAAGAGATTCTTCATGCTGACCTCCGAGCCCTTCAGTCGCTCCACCTGGCCTTCGAGTTCTGCAACACCGGAACACAACAACGGGTCAGAGCTTGATGACTCCCAACAACTACCCGACAAGTCAAGAGCCATACCTTTATTCTTGTTGCGGAGGCCTTTGTTCTTCCGCACCAGCTCGTCGCTCTTCGCCTGCAAGTCCATCACATCGTTGTGGTACTTAGCGAAGGCGGCGTCAAGCTTCGACTGCATGGCGGCCGCGTGCTTCCTCGACTTCATGAGCTGCTCCTCCAGGGCTTCAGCTCGCGATGCACCGTGTCGCCGTAGCCTTGCAGTAGATTCGACTTCTCGCGGGATCGCTCCGCGACGTCCTGCACAAGACAAGTTCAAGTCAAGCGAGTACTCAACGCAAAGGGGCCGACTACTAGGGAGGCAACGGCCACGTACCTTCATCCACTGTTCGGCTCGCCGCATCGCCTCCAGATGCTGCGCCAACACCGCCGGCTCGACGAGATCGTCGGCAAGCAGCTCAATCCCGCCACGGCTACTCGGCGTAGCCTCCGTCATTGGCGCCGAGCGGATAGGCTCCGCGTCTTGGATCTCGGGGGATCGGATTGCCACCTCCAGGGCAACCCCTGGTGACGTGGTAGCCGCCTCCCCCTCGGCGGACTTCTCGACTGTTTCCCCCACGGGCTCGGGGGCTCCTACCGCAGCCTCTGGGGCTTCTGGTGTCAACTCCTGCATGGGCACCCCTGCAGGGATGTCACCTCCTTCGGCGCCTGTCACCAAGGAACACGCGCATCAGTATCTACGACTACCCTTTTTGGGGCTCTACAGCTTCAGGAGGAGTACTCACCTTCGACTACGACCGCCTCTGGCAGCGGCGCTTCGGCAGCTGGGGGCTCGGTCGCGACTTGGGCTTCTGGAGCGGGCTCCTCGACGAGCGGCGCGGCCTTTTCTGCTTCTGCTGCCGTGGGCTCCTCTCCGTCCCAGCTCAAGTCCGTGGATCTTCTGCACAAGTATCCACAGAGGGTCGTCAGATAAAATCGACTACTACAATGAGTACTACTCATGAAGGCGTGGTACTTACAAGTTCGACCGGACGATAGTCACGGCCGGAGCACCGAGGATGCTGGCGATATCAACCAGTCCACCCTCGGCGGGCGTTTCTTCCTCCGCCTCTCCGACTACCGCCTCCTCCACGGCGGCGGCGGCCGGCGCAGACGTTTTCTGCGCCCCTGCGGCTTCCACCTCTTCAACGGCGGCGGTCGCGGGTACTCTGCTCCCCTCCGGGGCGGGGGGCGGCGCTCCCGGCTGCGCCGAAGTTCTTCGACGCGTGGGGGGCCGGACTTCGGCTTCCGGCCGGTTCCCCCACCGTGGGCCACATGCCCTCATCGCCTTCCTCCACGGGCTCTGCCGGCGGCCTCTCCCGCACACAAGGACGACTACTCGTCGGCACCATACTCGATCCTTGGGTACTCGACTACTTTGCTCAAGATGACTTACCTGCGGAGGCGTGGTCTGCGAGACCTTCATCTTCTTTGCTACCCGCTTCTTGGCGGGGTTGCGCGGCTTCCTCGGCGGCGCGGCAAGGCTAGCCTCCAGGCTAGCCGGAGGGTCTTGGATGAGAGGTACATGAGGCAAGCCCGGACGGCTAAACCTCGACCGCAGTCGAAAGCGGTCCTGCAGCGTCTCCTCGTCTTCTTCGTCATCGGAGGTATCCTCCACGATGACGGGATCGTCGTCGTCTCCGACTACTCGGCGCTCCTTCACCTTCTCCACCGTTGGGATCTCAATTCCGCTCGGTGGTGGCTGCGGCTCGGAGACAAACCGCTTCACATCATCCTGCGCAAAAGACACAAAAGCGTCAGCAACTCTGCTACAAGTGCCTACTACTCGACGAGGGGGGTACGGCTACTTACTGTTGACGCAAAATGTGCACTCAACGCCAATCACACAGCAAGCCGAAAAAGCTAGCTTCGCACGCGCAGAGAGCAAATGACGTGCCAGTCAATTTTTCCTGAAAATTAACAAAAGATAAAGCAGTTAGATACCAAAGCTTGGAACGTGTCGGGTGGCACCGAACAGTTCCATATTTATGGCCAAGAAGCCAAGCAAGAATGACATGTAGCTATGTAGAGCTACCTGTCAGAGAATCACAACCATCCGGACCATTATAAAGGGAAAAAGAATACTGCCGAATGGATGACGTAAGCGTGACGATGATCGGTCTTTGTATAGATAAAGATGCAAGCATGAAGTTATGACCGATCCCCGTGAGGTTTGTCATTAAATAAAATGAGGTAAAGCACGGACATGATCATGTATTAAATGAGCACGCATAGATCAAAGCACTAGTCTACCGCATGTCTAGGTACTTTAAGATCCGTCGGGTACGATCACAAACAAATCTATCCACCGCATGATACAACTTGCATGAAAAACGTACCACTTCCCGCAAATAGATCTATCCACCGCATGATACAATCCAAATACGGAAAGCTAAAAGCATACATCACTCAAGGCACGAACGAGGCACGTGATCTACTCGTGAAGATATAACCGAATACGGCTGAACAGCCGATCCAGGGTCCATGAAGAAGGAACAAACATTACCACGTGAATAAATCTATCAGACTGAATTGGAAATCTAATCCACCGGATGACTAGCTCCAAAGCAACCCAAAAACCTGCATCTACCGCATGATACCCGGTTCTTTCAAGATTTATACGCACAAAGCAAGCTTGAACCCGCAACACGTGACAACCTAGATCGATTCGGTTTCGGCTATCGGAGAGCACAAGATCCACGCGTCAAAAACACGAAACCTGCTCGTGTACGGATCTTAAAAGGGAAAAAAGCCGATCCAAACCCATCTAGATTGGGCAAGAGTGTGTTACATGAATTAAAACATAAAGTAAAACTCATGATAACACGGGGTAACTTAATGAATCTATTGGATCTTGCCAAAATCCAATAGAGCCGATAACTAGCTTCGAGCTAAATCTTAGCCTACCGCATGGCTCATGATCTAACAAGAAACCCTCTTGAACCAAGCTTGAATCTACCGCATGACACGAAGCGTGGTAACAAGACTACTTGCATCGGATCTAAATCCACCGCATGATACTAGACATGATACAAGGTTGCGGTACTCACGGAGGTCGACGGATCGATTGGCCCTCTCGAAGAACTCGACGACACGACAAGGACTCTAGGGTTTGGCGTAAGGCCGGTGTGTATTGAGGAATGAACGTGTACGTTACATACATCCGGGGATCATATTTATACCCTACGATTACAACCGCGAATGGATTCATTGCCTAACTAAACTCGATCGCCTATCCATCCATTCGCTTCCTCCGATTGAGCCATGTCACCGTCCAATCCCGCAAAATCAGCTCTCTTGTTCTTTTGCCGAACCGGAGCGGATAGCCGACCGCGGATCCTTACGCCGAAAATCTCGAAAATATCTTTCCTTCCACCGGACGGACTCTTTTTCGAATCGGACCCACATGTCATACTCCTTACCAAATTTTGGTGTTAACACATGCCCCTTCAATTGTGGGATAAAAGTAATTTTGTTCCACAATTGACTCTAGCCACGAATCCTTGAGCCAAACCCGTCAACACCCTGTTCTTCGCAATCCGCCGGATTCTTCGTTCGAGATCCAACCCTAGACCCCCTTCGTTCCGAGCTCGAATCTCCAATGGCAACTCGGAACCAAGTCTGCTCGGGTAAATTCACCCCTCCAAACCTTTGTTCGGCATTAGGTTTTCAATTTTACCTGAGATTTTCCTCTTCCGCTCTCCTCCAGGAACCCTCTACTGCTCTTCTGATTCCTATTGAGGCCAATTCGCAGTCTTATTATCTTGGTCCCGAAGGGAATCCCGACCCCCGAGATTTTATTGCCGCTGAATCTCAGAGAATCCCTTTCAAGGTAGCTTTATCTCCACCTCCCCAGTGGCAAGATGCGTTCAAGAACTGGCCTTTGCCCCCAATTGCGGTCGGAAGACTTGGTATCGGAGGATTCTTGCGGATAAGAGTGGATTGACCAATGCGGATGCTCTCCGCATTGCTCAATGTCCGGAGTTATCCGTAGGCGAGACACCCAAGAATGAAGATCTTCGATAGCCGCATGCCACTTACGGTCAAATGGCGTCAATGCCTTCCTTTTTGGGCATGGCCCAATGTCTCCAACCTTGGGCGATGTGTACATGATCACCGGCCTTGACATCAACGGGTCCGTCCCGGCCTTGGAACTTCAAGAATTCCTCACGCCAAACGGGGGTAAAGCCGGGGAATGGCTACAAGAATTATATTTCGAAGCACATGAGAGATAATCCCCTTGGCGAAGTTGAATACAGAGCCTTTTTGAACATGTGGTTATGCAGATTTGTCTTCTGTGGCAAGGCCAACGAACCCACTTTGAATCACATCGCAATGGCGATCCATCTGGCTAGTGGCAATCGCCTTCCTCTGGGAAAATTTCTCTTGGGCAGTGTATACCATATGCTTCATCAGACCGTTACCCAAATGTACACCAGCCAGAGGATAGCATGCGTCAATGGCCCTTGGTGGTTTGTTCAAATTTGGCTGCAACTTCACATGCATCAGATTATAGGCGTCGACTTGAACTCCAGGTTCTTCCCCTGGTCCAATCCCCCCGAAGGAGAGCTTCAAGTTACCAGAGGATGCCAAAACTATGGAGAAGCAGCTTCAATCGTTATCGTTCGGCGGGATATCATCCGGCTCTTCGAGTTGTTCTTCGAGGCTTCTCCAATCCTCTTTGGCTCCCTTATCTAGGCAATGACACTCGACCTTCCCCGTCGAATTCTCCTTTGAGCCCGGCCATCAAGATAGGGGATTCTTGGAAATCTTTAACATCATAATCCGCCCATGCATATTACCGGCCGAGTTCAATGGAGGGAGGCGGAATACCGCACTTATGAGTACTACCGGCCTAATGTAATGGCCGGGCAACTTGGATGTGGCCGGATGCCCCCAAGATTGTTTCGCATGAATTCCTCAAACCCAGGGAGGAAATCAAAGAACGATGCGGTGCGGCGAGTTTTCAACTATGTGTGCGGTCCCACTTTGTCTACACATGTCCTTTTGTGCCCGCAACCATAGCTCACCCCACCTTCAACTCATGGTGGCAAGAATTCCATGACCACATCTTCGGTGAACCCGTTCATGTGTTACGTGCGGGCCTGGTGCCCGATTTCCTGCCGACTTCGAGAGGTAACACAATGAGCCCTTGGATCAAACACTTCTTCTCCATTCATGGTTTTGACCTTCATCTTTTGCCCACGAACACGTACACTGCCCCTCGAGCCGGGGTAATCACTTATAATGCCGAAGGCCCGATTTCGGATCACGGGGTTTAAATCCACAACCCCGCATCAATTAATGGCCGGGTATGCTACTACGGATCCCGGCCTTTCTAGCCTTACTTTGCGGACGGAGGCAAGGTCTGCACCTGATTGCCCCTCCAAGTGCCAAAAGGAGAAGAACTGTCAAAAAGGTGCTTGTTGAGGTAAAACCCTTTACCTTCTTGATTACCAAGTCACTCTGTTCTTGATGGATCATATTCATTGTGCATTTTCAGACCAGAGCCCAACATTCTTCAGAACCAGCACCTGCCAATGCTCCACCCACTGGTATGTCCTTTACTGTCCTTTCTCAAGGATGAGCACTGGCACTCACTCTTTCAATTGGACACTTGCAGAAGAAGCTGTGGAAGAACAGTACGGTAGATGTTCCGGTGGCTCAACAAGCGAGTCCATCCCGGGTTGAGTTACCCATCCCGGTGGAGATCTCGTCCTCATCACCTTCTGCAGAAGCAATCAATTCTCCAGAGATGAATCTCCCAACCCAACTGGAGCCAGCAAATTCTCCCAGGGTGCCATCGCCTATTGGTCAAACAGAAATAGCCAATCCACCAGAGGCGGCAGACCCAACTCCTTTCCAGCCAGAAGCCCACGAGCTGCCAATGCCCGCATCGGCACCCCTTAGCTCGAAGTTTCGGCTCTACCGGGGCACCTTCCCCGTCCGCGATTGCCCCCGCTCAAGAAACCATTCATGAGGTACCCAATTCCGCGCTTGGTTTCGGTACTTCGATGTCAGCATTCTCACCTCGGTAATGTGACTTTTCAGGGTCACGCTCCGCCGTCATCGAGCTTGCCATCAGAGGGCCCATCAACTGCCGAGGTGATGAAAGAAATGAACCAGCCGCTGCCAGATGAAGTGTTGCCCAAACTCAAAGAAATTGCAGCCTGGCTAGAAAAAGATGTTCAGGATCAGCTCAATGATCTTCGTCATTTTGAAGAGATGTTTGAACCCATTAGTCGAAGACTCCCCGATGACATCAGAGCTTTCTTATCATCCGTCTACGACTTAGAGCTCTTTTATGTTCCCTTGAGGCGCACTTGGAGGAAATTGCGCTCCCGTCCGCCATCGAAAAGGAGAAAGCGACGGCGAACATGCCATGAACGGGGCACAATCCCAAGCAGAAAGCCATAAAGATGCCTTGGCTGACCTGCAAGCTTCTTACGATTTGAAAGTCGCCAGGAAGGCTGCTCTTTTTGCCAACTTCGATTCCCCCTTCGTGGACCAAAAACCCCAAGAACTCTCCAGCTGACACCCCGAATGCACACTTGTTTGGATTCATCTTTAGGCCATGCTTCCGGGTGCATTCCAAGGTCTTCTTCACATCTTCCAGATGGGTGTCATGACCTAAGGACTTGATCACTACGTCATCAATGTAGATTTCCACGGTCTTGCCGATCAACTCATGAAAAATGTAATTCATGGCCCGCTGATAGGTTGCACCGGCATTTTTCAACCCAAACGTCATGACTATCCATTCAAATAGGCCTATATGACCAGGACACCTGAAGGCCGTCTTTGATATGTCTTCTATTGCCATGAAGATCCGATTGTATCCCGCGTTGCCATCCATGAAGCTAATCACCTTGTGCCCGGCGGCGGCGTCAATCAACAAATCGGCAATAGGCATCGGGTATCCATCCATGGGAGTAGCTCTGTTTAGGTCCCCGAAGTCTATGCAAACTCTCATTTTTCCATTTTTCTTATACACGGGGACGATGTTAGAAATCCACTCCGCATATACGCGGGGCCGAACGAAGTTTGCGTCAAGTAATCTTTCGATCTCCTTCTTCACATCGGCCAATACCTCATCCTTGTAGATTTTCCGGGGCGGTTGCTTATATGGTTTGAAACCGGGCTTGATTGGCAACCGTGCTCGACGATGGAACGATCCAATCCAGGCATCTCCGAGTAATCCCAGGCGAAGCAATCTTTATATTCTTTGAGAAGCTCAATTAAGTTCCCCCTGAAGTCTAGTTGCAAATTTGCACTGATGAACGTCGGCCTTGGTTTATCACCGTTCCCAATGTCAACTTCTTCCAGCTTATCGGCCGACATAAATCCTCGTCCTAACTTGCCATCAGTGCCATCCACGGGGTTCTCCATTAAAAATTACTATAAGAGCCGGCCGCTTGAATCGGTACCGTTGGTCACCGCCGACGGGTTCAACGGGACCTTCTCCCCGATCCTTCCACGAGAAGCAATCGATGCCTTGGTACTCCCAGAAGGCTGGTTCCATGTTAGCCACGCTTACGGAGTCATCCGCCTGGGCGACCTCGATTTCATCGTCCACCCACTGGATCAGCTGTTGATGCATAGTGGATGGGACGCAGCAGTTGGCGTGGATCCAGTCCCGCCCAAGCGACGGGCGTAGGCTCCCTTCCCTTCGATGACGAAGAAGGTGGTGAGCGAGCGTCTTGGACCCGATCATCAAGTCCACGTGAGCGCATCCTTTGGTGTCCGAGGGGTTCCGGCGAAGTCGTTCGGGATGATGCTTGTTGGTGTCGGATCGCTCGGGGTCATGCCAAGCTTCCCCGAAGGTGGTGTACGGCATTACATTGACCGCCGCGCCACCGTCGACGAACATCTTGGTCAATGGCTTGCCATTGACGTACCCCCTCAAGTACGGCGGTCTCATGTGGCGATTCTTGGCCGGCTTGTCGAAGATGGCACTCGCTTGGCAAGCACCGATTTGCGCCATCATCTCCTCGGGCCGCTCGTCGTCAAAGGAAGCTTCCTCTGCATCACCGGTTAGCGGGAGCCATGAACTCGTTTGGCGGGAAGTATACCATGCATGCGGGGGCCGAACGCTTCGATCCTTCCGGCGGTCCTTGGGGCGCCACTTCTGCCTCGTCTGGATCCCGGCTTGCTTCATCTCGCGGTTCCTCAAGCGCTGGACCCGCCTCTTCTGGCTCCTGCGTAGGCGGGCGGGCACCACGCCCCTTCTGCCAGACGTGGACATCCTCGTCCTCTTCCTGATCAGCCCACCTGAGATCGGCTTGGCGCTTCCTGGGATGATCAATGATTTCAATTTTTTGCCGCCGATCCCCATTCGGGTGGATCCTTCCAAGTCTTTCATGGACGGATCGGCGATTGGCAATTTCACCCTTTGTACTCAACATATCTGTCGCTGCATTCAGGACAGTTCCTTAATGTGGGTAGCTTTAGGCCCTCATTCCAGCAGTGCCTGAAGAAGGCGCACCCCCAGTGGGCGCGCTCCTGCTCGCGCGTGTGCTGTTCTTGATTCCATCTGCGCGCCTCTTCTTCAGCCCTGCGCTGCTCCTCCTCGTGACGACGCTTTTGGTAGCGCTCCTTTTCCATCTGGCGCTGCCATTTGTTGAGGAGAATGCGTGACGTCACCTTGGGTTTAGGCCTGGACGATTCCCCAATCTCGACGTGGCTCTTGAGAACGCGGGGGCGTCGCCCTGCACTTGTTCTAGGGTCACCTGGCGCTCCGGGTCAACTGATCCATCTTGCTTGGACTGGGCCGAGGTCGGGACCTTGACTTTCCCCCTTTTCTTCGGTTGTTATCGCATTGATAGAAAAGCCGAGCATGTTACGAGGGAAGGGGTGGCCATCCGGCTTCATCTTGTTATCGAACTTGAGGTGCCCTTCTGGATAGCTTTACGGATCCTCATCTCGAAGACCACCGCAATCGTTGATGGAGTGCGAGTCCCTGTCATGGAAGCCGCGGTAACGTTTTGCTTTGACTCCATCGGGCCGAAGCATAGAGTGCCCTTCGGGCGGCTTGATTCGGCCTTCCTTTACCAAGAGCTCAAACAACTTGTCGGCCTTTGTGATGTCGAAGTCGTAGGTTCCTTTGGTGCGCCCGACCCACCGCCGATTCATTGTCAAGGGCTCTTTACCCCACATGATCTCTGCTGCAGCTATCTCCAATTCGTCGTCAGAATCCTCGCACAAATCAGCCTTGTCCAAGAATTGGTTGTAGATGTCAGCGATGTCGTGCTGCTTGCCAAACTTGGGGTCTTTCTTAAGGCCATATGCCTGATTGCTCATCAAGGATAACTTCTGCGATAGTTGGCCCAAGTTTTCAAACTCCATCCCAAATAGCTTCTCGCGCACGGCTGGCAACATCCCGGCGACGGCCATATCAGCCAGCTGATCGTCTGGCAAGTTCAATGAGAAGCACATGCCCTTGACTTCTCTGAATCTTCTAAGAAACTCCAGCGGTGTTTCACTGTGCCTTTGCTTCAGGGTGGCGAGATCAATCAACTTCTTCTCGGAAGCGCCGGCGAAGTAATGAGCGTGGAATTTACGCTCCAAATCTTTCCACACGCCACGCGATTCGGGCGGCAAGGACGAGAACCACCGAAAAGTCGGGACCCGTCGGCCGAGGCGGGGAAGTAGCGAACCCCGAACGTCTCTTCGGCCGAACATTCCCCAAGCCGCATGAGGTAACGAGCGATATGCTCGACCGTGCTTGTCTCGTCCTCGCCCGGGAGAACTTTGTGAATTCCGTCGGCGGTTTCACCCTTGGTGGCGGGAGCACGTTATAGTACCACTGCGGGAACGGCGGCTCCGTAGGTGGGGCCCCGCATCCTTGGCTTGAGGCCGGGCGATTCCCGCATCAATTCGGCCATCTTGCGTGCTAGGGCATCTTCCTCTCGAGCGCTCAACGGCCCGGCGCGTACCCTGGGTGCGGGAAGGCATCGAACGCTCCGTAATTTCCCACTTCATGATAACCACCGCCATATAAATTCCTCTGGAGCCAGTTGGTCGACGGAGCTATTCTTCGACTGGGGTCGAGTGGGGCCCCAGATGAGCCGAACGCTAGGTCTCCGTACGTAGGCCGGGACGGATCGGGCTTGTTGCACGGGCCGACCCGTGCTTTGCTCCGTGGTGGCGGCGAGATTGGTTGACTTCCCGAAGCTTGCGGCGGAGAGGCCGAACGGGCCGCCCCCGGCGCCTGCGGAGGAGGTTGGAATGTCTCGCTCCCGGAGCTTTGAGGGGGAGGCTGCTGCACCTGGCTTCGTAGCGGCGGGCGAGAGCTTGATTCACCCGGCTCACGGTGCTTTTCCCGGCGTACGCCTTTCCGAACGCCTGCCCCGCGCCCGGGCCAAAGAGGGCCACCATCATCTGCTGGAGCGACCCGAGGAAAGCTTGGTTGTGCTTGGTGAGCATGTCGTCTACCGACTCTGGAAGATCCGCGCGCATTCCTCTTTTTCTTGTTGGGTTGTGGCGTCGGTCTCTCCCGGCAACGGCACTCCAGGCGGAGCCACTCTTCGGATATGGTACACCACTTCGATTCTTCTTAAACGACATGAGACACTTTTGCTGAAATTGATTCACGGCGTCTAGGAGCCGCCGATGCTTTGCTGCGGAGAAAGCTCTTCGATGTTGACATCCGGGGAGGTCCGAGACTTCGGGCATCTTGAACCAATTCGAGCAGTATGGTCCCCCTGGGCGTGCCAAAAAGTGTGTTGACGCAAAATGTGCACTCAACGCCAATCACACGGCAAGCCGAAAAAGCTAGCTTCGCACGCGCGAGAGAGCAAATGACGTGCCGATCAATTTTTTCCGAAAATTAACAAAAGATAAAGCGGTTAGATACCAAAGCTTGGAACGTGTCGGGTGGCACCGAACAGGTTCCATATTTATGGCCAAGAAGCCAAGCAAGAATGACATGTAGCTATGTAGAGCTACCCGTCGGAGAATCACAACCATCCGGACCATTATAAAGGGAAAAAGAATACTGTGCCGAATGGATGACGTAAGCGTGACGATGATCGGTCTTTGTATAGATAAAGATGCAAGCATGAAGTTATGACCGATCCCCGTGAGGTTTGTCATTAAATAAAATGAGGTAAAGCACGGACATGATCATGTATTAAATGAGCACGCATAGATCAAAGCACTAGTCTACCGCATGTCTAGGTACTTTAAGATCCGTCGGGTACGATCACAAACAAATCTATCCACCGCATGATACAACTTGCATGAAAAACGTACCACTTCCCGCAAATAGATCTATCCACCGCATGATACAATCCAAATACGGAAAGCTAAAAGCATACATCACTCAAGGCACGAACGAGGCACGTGATCTACTCGTGAAGATATAACCGAATACGGCTGAACAGCCGATCCAGGGTCCATGAAGAAGGAACAAACATTACCACGTGAATAAAACTATCAGACTGAATTGGAAATCTAATCCATCGGATGACTAGCTCCAAAGCAACCCAAAAACCTGCATCTACCGCATGATACCCGGTTCTTTCAAGATTTATACGCACAAAGCAAGCTTGAACCCGCAACATGTGACAACCTAGATCGATTCGGTTTCGGCTATCGGAGAGCACAAGATCCACGCGTCAAAAACACGAAACCTGCTCGTGTACGGATCTTAAAAGGGAAAAAAGCCGATCCAAACCCATCTAGATTGGGCAAGAGTGTGTTACATGAATTAAAACATAAAGTAAAACTCATGATAACACGGGGTAACTTAATGAATCTATTGGATCTTGCCAAAATCCAATAGAGCCGATAACTAGCTTCGAGCTAAATCTTAGCCTACCGCATGGCTCATGATTTAACAAGAAACCCTCTTGAACCAAGCTTGAATCTACCGCATGACACGAAGCGTGGTAACAAGACTACTTGCATCGATCTAAATCCACCGCATGATACTAGACATGATACAAGGTTGCGGTACTCACGGAGGTCGACGGATCGATTGGCCCTCTCGAAGAACTCGACGACACGACAAGGACTCTAGGGTTTGGCGTAAGGCCGGTGTGTATTGAGGAATGAACGTGTCCGTTACATACATCCGGGGATCGTATTTATACCCCGTGCCGATTACAACTGCGAATGGATTCATTGCCTAACTAAACTCGATCGCCTATCCATCCATTCGCTTCCTCCGATTGAGCCACGTCACCGTCCAATCCCGCAAAATCAGCTCTCTTGTTCTTTTGCCGAACCGGGAGCAGATAGCCGACCGCGGATCCTTCTGCCGAAAATCTCTGAAAATATCTTTCCTTCCACCAGACGGACTCTTTTTCGAATCGGACCCACATGTCATACTCCTTACCAAATTTTGGTGTTAACACTTACCTCGTTGGGCGGGCGCGCGGCGGAGTACTCCTCGACAGGGCACGCCGTGTACTCCGGCATGTCCTTGAAGATCCTCGACAACCTCTCGATGATGTCGTTGTCCTCAATTTCGCCCCCCGGCATCCGCGACGTGTCGTCGTCGCCGGTGTACTCGAAGCCCATCGTATCCCTCGCCATCGGCGGGCCGGATCCGGCGCTTCATGAAGGCCGAAGGCCACGTGTTCGGCCCTCGGCCCCGCATCCCGCGAGTCTTGATGCGTGCTAGCAACTCCGGGAGCCGGAGCCCCTCCTGCCATGGTGGGCTCCGTGTTCCACAACTCTTGGTGCCCAGGGCTGCCGCCCGCTCGGCTTCGGTAGCTCGGGATGGTGGTTCGTGATGTAGAACCACCTCGTCTTCCAGTCGGTGTTGGAGTCCACGAGCTTGTACGCCAGGTACTGCTCCGCGGCATCCTCCCTCAGCTGGATCCCGGCCCCTCCGACTACTCTGGGGTTGGAGGCGCTGGGCTGCGGCTTCACGCGGAAAAACTTCCGGAAGAGAATCCAGTGCGGTTTGATTCCCAAGAAAGCTTCACAGAAGTGGACGAAGACGGAAGTGTGGAAGATACCGTTGGGGTTCAAGTTGAGGTACTCGATGCCATAGTACACCGAGAAGCCCCTTGAAGAAGTCACTCGGCCGGGAGCGCAAGACCGCGCTCCACGAAGCGCGAGAACATCGGGATCTCGTCTTGTGCCTTCTCCATTGGATAGGGATCTCTGCGGCGGATCTCCACATGTCGATCTCGCTTCTCCCCGATGAACCCGTTGTTCAACGGGGTCGGCAAGTCTTCGGTCTTCACCTTCGATTTTTTCCACTCGCGGCTTGGGTCGGCGCGCGGTGGAGACATGGGCGGCGCCGCTCCGGTGCCGGCCGCGGCGCAGCCTCTCGCATGGCTCCTCTTCTTCCCGCCGGCTTTCGACGTCTTCGACGGGGACGGCTTCATCCTCCAAGAACGGGGGTCTTCACTCGCATCCGCTCGGGGGCTACCCTACGGCTTTCGGGTGGCGATGCGCTCGGATCTACTACGGCGGCAGTGCTCACTGGAGTGGATCTACTTCAAGATTCAAGTGGCGAATGACTGCGGCTCACTTGGGTGAAAAACCCTAAGGGTTTCGGCTTGTATTTATAAGCCAAAGCGCCTCCGTAACGGGCGGCTGAATAAGCCCACGCGCGGCCGACTCGGCGGGCCGCGCGTGACTCTTCGTATTCTACTAGTCGACGCGCCTCACCTCGGGGGCTCGGCTAGTTCTACTCGACTACCCGGGGACGCGGCTAGTCTCAAGAGCATCTCAGGACACATTTTTCAAGAAGACCCTTCAATTCGAGAGGAAGTACTCGACTCAAGGCTCGGGGGCTCCGTGCCACGTGTCCTTCGGTTTTTCTCTCCCGGATTTTTCGGGATTTTCTCGCCAAGACTTCGGATAGATCCTCAGCCAGAGCCCGCGGCTCGAGGCTCGGGGGCTACTCCACGTGGATGGCGGTTACGCAAATCGCATCTTCTTGACGGCTCCGGCTTCAAGACGGGCGGGGCATTTTTGAAGACC
This sequence comes from Cenchrus americanus, assembly GCA_947561735.1. Taxonomy (NCBI): domain Eukaryota; kingdom Viridiplantae; phylum Streptophyta; class Magnoliopsida; order Poales; family Poaceae; genus Cenchrus; species Cenchrus americanus. The sequence continues at coordinate 19,448,675 of OX387241.1, read as the reverse complement.
TTCGAAGGCGAGATTTCAAGGATGCTTGGGACTACTCGAGAAGACTTCAAGATTGCTCAAACATCGGTACCGGAGTACATTCCGGCCTCGGGATGCTTCGACTACTCTTGAGGACTTTTGACATGTAGCACTCAGGGACGCTTGAGGACTACTTGTTAAGGCCTTCAAGACTACTTGAAGCTATCCTTCTCGACTACAAAGTACTCGGGGGCTTGTCGTATGGACCTCCCTGGGCCCACTACCTCGGTGGGTACCGGACCGACTACTCGGTGGGCCCACGGGACTACCGGCTTGCGCTACACGGCACCTGAAGGCGTGAAGCACAAGGACATCACAGGAGTAGTACTCGGTTAGGACTCTGTACACGTTCCGCACTGTGTAGAGGTCTCCTAGACGTACTCGACTAGTACTCCTTCCCTACTCCGACTTGTAACCCTGCCTCCCGGACTATATAAGGCGAGGTAGGGACCGATCTCAGGATCACCTCATCCAATCTCAACTCACGGCGCACTATTGCACCATCCTGTAATCGTGCCCTATCAATCCAGAGCTACGCAGCATACAGGACGTAGGGTATTACGCACCTCGCGGCCCGAACCTGTCTAAATTGTGTGCCACGTGTCTCTTCCTTCGAGTTACCGATCTCGGCGAGTCACATTCATCTACTCCGGGTACTCCCCGTAGTAGGTTGCCGGTCCAAAACACCGACACCCAGGACCCTCAGGCACGGTCGAAGACAAGTACCTGGAGGACATCTCTGCAGACGAGCTGTCTGCTGATGCACCTGCAGGCGAGACCGTCGCCAACAGGGACGCTCGACGCGAACGTAACAGGAAGCGCAGCGAACGACGCCGGCGGCTCAGAGACAACCTCCCCATCCGCAACCTTGCGGAAGCTCTCGAGGCGGTCGAGAGCGAGTCCACACCACTTCGAGCAATGCCTCATGTCGATCACAACGATCGCACGCCGGGCTCGGGGCATACGCGGCGGAGAGGTCATCGCCAAGCTTGTCGAAGAAGCCTACTTCATGCGGGTCGACAACGAGTCGGCCAACCTCCTCCCGGCCAAACCTCGCGACAACGAAGCTACTAGTCGCGGCGCCAACGCCGGCCCCAACCGTACTCGAGGCGACATCCCGGGCCGAGCCAAACCGCCACCGCTCCCACGCCGGCGGACCTTCACGAGCGAGGACCAAGGCAACCGAGAGGTTGTCCCCCACCGCGCTCCGGCCGGTGGTGGCGGCAACGACCCCGACGGTGGCGGCGCCGGCGGCGGCGGCTCCAACCACGGGGCCAACAGGAGAGGCCGGAGGCGGCGGCGGTCGCGGCGGCCGAGGCCACGCGAACGCCCACGCCTCCGCGCCTCACACGGCGGGTACGACGCTCGCCGAAGATCGAGGAGCTACGGCGGAAGAAGTCGACCACCGCCGCCGAGGGCGACGGCTTCCCCGCCTTCTCACCACGACTTCGCAACCTACTCCTCCCCGACAAGCTCAAGCCTTTGGGGATCACCAAGTACGATGCGAAGCGGATCCTATCCGGTGGCTCCGATGCTACGCCCTCTCCATCGAGAACGGCGGCGGCAACAGCGACACCAAATGCCTCTACTTCCCCTTCTGTCTGGACCAGGCACCACTCACATGGCTCGAGTCGCTCGACAAGCACTCGATCGACAAGTGGGACCAGCTGAAGGAGCAGTTCACAAGCAACTTTGCGGGCGCCATGGGCCGTTCGGGTACTCGCATGGACCTCGCCATGATCAAGCAGGAACAAGGCGAGACCTTCCGCAAATACATGCACCGCTTTTTCGACAAGCGCGCTACCGTCGTCGACGTCACCGACAAGGAGGTCATCGACCTCTTCCAGGACGGCCTCTACCATCGCCGCACCTTCGAGGACTTCGGTCGTCGCCGCCCCAGGTCCATTCCCCACCTCAAGGACATGATCACGTCCTGGGCGGATGAAGAGGACAAGGCCAACGCCAAGTACGACGCCATCCGCGGCAAGTCCAAGCGAGAACCGGGGGCGGCGGCGGCGCGGCGGCAATGCAAACCAAGGCGGCCGCAACAACAACAACAACAACAACAACAACTACTCGGGTCCCAACCGCAAGCGCAAGCCGGACAACACCGTCGCGGCTATCCGGCGCCTGCGAAAGGGAACTCGAAGAAGAACTCGAGGCGGGTTCAAAGACCTGCTGAAGGAGAAGTGCCCGTGGCATCCGAACGGCAATCACACTACCGAGCAGTGCTACCAGCTCAGGCACGCACTCAAGGATACGCCAGAGCCAACGCACCCTCATGACCAAAAGGGCAAGAGGAAGGACGACGACAACAACGACTTCCAAGAACCCGAGAAGACCGTCAACGTCCTCTTCGGCGGACTGCCCAGCAGGCGGGAGCAGAAGGCTACCCATCGAGAAGTAATGTCCATCGAGCCAGCGGTCCCGACCCCTCTCAGGTGGTCGGAGGTACCCATCACCTTCTCCCACGCGGACCAATGGACCAGCTTCTCCGAACCAGGACGGTTCCCCCTCGTCCTGAAGCCAACGGTGGCGGGTTCCAAGCTCAACAAGGTGCTCATCGACGGCGGAAGCGGGCTCAACGTCCTCTTCACCAAAACCTTGAAGAAGATGAACCTCGACGTCACCCCCATGCTCACCAAGAGCAGCACGCCTTTCTACGGCATCGTCCCGAGCAACGCGGCTATCCCACCGGGCTCGGTGGTACGCCGATTACCTTCGGGGCGTCTCGGGACAACTACCGCACCGAGTACATCAAGTTCGAGGTCGCGGACTTCGAGACCTCTTACCACGCCATCCTCGGCAGACCGGCCATCACCAAGTTCATGGCGGTGCCCCACTACACCTACTTGGTACTCAAGATGCCAAGTCCAGCCGGTGTACTCTCCCTCCAGGGGGACTTGAAGATCTCCCACGACTGCGATACAGAGGCCGTGGTGATCGCTTCAACAAACCAAGTACCCAACCCGATGATGGAGGTCTACACTGCGTCGAAGAAGCTCGCCACGGGCGAACTCGACATCCCAGAGAAGTCTGACAGCGCCAACAAGCCTCAGCCACCTGAGGAGGTACTCGTCAAGACGGTCGACCTCGGAACAGGCGACCCCAGCAAGACCACCACCATCGGGGCCGACCTCGACCCCAAATAGGAAGACGCGCTCATCAGCTTTCTTCGGGCTAACCGCGACATCTTCGCGTGGAAGCCAGCGGACATGCCAGGAGTGCCCAGGGAGCTGATTGAGCACTGCCTCAACGTCGATCCAAAGGCCACCCCTAAGCGACAACACCTCCGACGTTTTGCCGACGACAGACGGGACGCCATCAAGAAGGAGCTCGCCAAGCTACTCGCTGCAGGCTTCATCAGAGAAGTCTTCCACCCTGAGTGCCTCGCCAACCCCGTCCTCGTCCGCAAGAAGAACTCGAACGAGTGGAGGATGTGCGTCGACTACACCGACCTCAACAAGCACTGCCCCAAGGACCCCTTCGGGTTGCCGCGGATTGATCAAGTCATCGACTCCACGGCGGTCGCGACTCGCTTCTGCTTCCTCGACTGCTACTCCGGGTATCACCAGATCGCAATCAAGGAGGAAGACCAGGAGAAAACCGCGTTCATCACCCCGTTTGGCGCGTACTGCTACACGACCATGTCATTCGGGTTGAAGAACGCCGGCGCTACCTATCAACGGGCCATCCAGGCCTGCTTCAAGCGGCAACTCAACAAGAACGTCGAGGCTTACGTGGATGACGTGGTTGTCAAAACCAGGGACTCCAGTACCCTCATCGACGACCTTGAATAGACCTTCGCATCGTTACGCGAGTACCGCTGGAAGCTCAACCCGAACAAGTGCGTCTTCGGCGTCCCTTCGGGCAAACTACTCGGCTTCATCATCAGCCAGCGCGGCATTGAAGCCAACCCCGAGAAGATCTCCGCCATCACCAGCATGAAAGCTCCCACGAGCATCAAGGACGTCCAGAAGCTGACGGGGTGCATGGCGGCGTTGAACAGATTCATCTCGAGGCTAGGAGAACGGGGTCTCCCCTTCTTCAAACTACTCAAGCATCACGAGAAGTTCGTGTGGACTCCAGAGGCGGATCAAGCCCTTGCCCAGCTCAAGGACTTCCTGTCAAAACCGCCAATCCTCATGGCTCCTCACAAGGGCGAGCAGCTACTGCTCTATTTAGCTGCGACTACTCACGTGGTCAGTACTGCCATCGTTGTCGAGCGGCAGGAAGACGGCCACGCCTACCCGGTCCAGCGCCCAGTCTACTTCGTCAGCGAGGTTCTATCGGAGTCCAAGGCTCGCTACCAGCCCGTACAGAAGCTCCTGTACGCTCTACTCATCACCTCGCGGAAGCTACGACACTACTTCCAGGAGTACTCGGTCTCCGTCGTCACCGACTACCCGCTCGGCGACATCCTGAGGAACCAAGACGCCACTGGGAGAATCTCCAAGTGGGCTGTCGAGCTCGGCGCCCTCACCATCGACTTCAAGCCACGCACAGCCATCAAGTCGCAAGCACTAGTCGACTTCATGGCGGAGTGGCGGGAGAACCAGCTACCTACTCCCACCGTGCGACCAGAGCATTGGGTGATGTACTTTGACGGCTCACTCAACCTCGAGGGCGCGAGGTGCGAGGGGTACTCCGATCTCTCCAACGGGCGAACAACTCAAGTACGTCCTGCAGATCTTCTGGAAGGTCTCAAACAACGAAGCCGAGTACGAAGGTCTCTTACACGGGCTCCGCCTCGCGGCTTCACTGGGCATCAAGCGGCTACTAGTCTACGGCGACTCCGCAGTGGTCATTAACCAAGTCAATAAATCCTGGGACCGCAGCAAGGAGAACATGGACGCCTACTGCCTAGAAGTCAGCAAGCTCGAGAACAAATTCTATGGTCTCGAGTTCCATCACATCGTCCGCGACAACAATGTCGCAGCGGACGTCCTCTCGAAGCTTGGATCCACCCGCGCTCAAGTACCAGCGGGCGTCTTTGTCCATGAGCTTCACGCGTCATCCATCCCGGAGCCGGCGCCACCGACCACTGTCCCAGCACCAGCTGGGCAGGAGGTCATGATGATCGACGTGGACTGGAGGCAACCCTTCATCGACTACCTCAGCGAGCAGAAGGTCCCCTCCGACAAGAACGCGGCCGAACAACTCGTCCGCCGCGCCAAGTCTTACGTCCTCGTCGGAGACAAGCTTTACAAGCGGGGCGCATCCTCTGGAGTACTCATGAAGTGCGTTCCCCGTGAAGAAGGCAAGGACATCTTGGAGGAGATCCATAAGGGCGTGCGGCAACCACGCGTCTTCACGCACGGCGGTCGACAAGGCCTTCCGGCGAGCCTTCTGCGGCCCACGCCCTTGGGCGATGTCGAAGAACTCGTCGAGAGGTGCCAAGGATGTCGGTACTTCGCCAAGCGGCGGCACGTCCCGGCCTACAAGCTAGTCACCATACCGCCAACCCGGCCCTTTGCCCGCCGGGGGCTCGACATGATTGGGCCACCGCCAACCGCGCCGGGAGGATTCAACGAGGGAGCGGTGGCTATCGACAAGTTCACCAAGTGGATCGAGGTCAAGCCGGTCACATGCCCCAAGGCGACGAGTACTCGACTTCCGGATGAACTCGTACACCGCTACGGGCTACCCCACCGCATCATCACAGACCTGGGGTCCAACTTCAACAACCACCAGTTCTGGGAGTACTGCGAGAACAGCGGGATTGACGTCCGATACGTCTCAGTTGCCCATCCACGGGCCAACGGACAAGTCGAGCGCGCCAACGGGATGGTGCTCGACGCCCTCAAGAAGCGGCTACACGATGCTACTAACTCCAAAGGGGGCAAGTGGATCAAGGAACTACCCAATGCACTCTGGGGGCTGCGGACTCAACCATCCAAGCCAACGGGACAATCCCCCTACTTCCTGGTCTATGGCTCTGAAGCCATCCTCCCTGCCAACGTCATATGGAACTCGCCAGCAGTGGAGCACTACGACGAAGGCGTCTCAGAAGACAGCAGACGAGTTGACATCGACAGCCTCGAAGAAGCTCGCTGCGCCGCCCTCGTCCAATCAGCAAGGTACCTGGAGGGTATTCGACGCTATCATGATCGCAACGTCAAGGAACGCTCCTTCAACGTTGGAGATCTCGTCCTCCGCCGTATCCAGAACACGGAAGGACTTCACAAGCTCAGCTCCCCCTGGGAAGGCCCTTTCACCGTGGCTAAGGTGACCGGGCCGGGCTCCTACCGCCTCCAAACACTTGAAGGCGAAGACGTCAACAACTCGTGGAACGTCGACCAACTCTGTCGATTCTACGCCTAGTCTACACGACTACTCCGGGGTTCAAGTCTACACGACTACATCAGCACCCCTCGCCGCAAGCGACCCACCGGGTCCTGGCCCCAGTCTCCGGACTACTCCCCTCCAGAGTCCAGCCCGCGCGGCTACCTACGGACCCTGGGCTGCGACGAGCGTCAAGGACTCTAGCAGCGGTCTACCAAGAGACCACACTCCAAGATCCAGCCCCGCGCGGCTACCTACAGATCTGCGATCCAGCCCACACGGCTACCTACGGATCACCTGCTGCAAGCGGCTACCCGCTCCAGCGCCACTTAGCTGTAAGCGGCCTCCGGGTCCAGGCGACTACCTTGTAACTACGGCCCTGGCCACCCAGGTGTACTTCTTCAGTAATAAAGTTTGATTGCTCATCAACTTATTTACTGCCTACTCCCTACAACGGGACTACTGAAGTCGAGTACCACTACTCGCACTCACTCCACGATGGGCGCTCCGCACTCTGAGATCGCGGTTACGAGTACTCATTGCTGGAAAAACTTCTTTCATTGATACTTGATACAATTCTTTACAATTGTTTCCTGTCCAACTATGGCTACTAGCTACCTATTACAGGGCTACTGGAGGTTCGGCTTCTCGGCTACCTCTCCCGCGATGGGGAGCCATCTGCTCCGGCGGCTGCGCATCTTGCTCATCGAACGGGTTGGCGGCTACTCCGCCGGCGACCACCTCCACCGGAGCCTTCGGAAGTACGACTTAATGAAGGCCAAGACTTGTCTTGGGATCGACTTGGCCATATACTTGACGTAGGCGGCCGGCCGGCTTGGTGCTTCACGAAGTCGATCCACCAGGGGGAGCGATCTTGGGGCCGCCCAGGTGCGGCACCAGGAGCCTCGCGATCGGGAGAGCGGATTCCTCCAACTCCCTCAACTGGGCCCTCAACGCCTCGCAGTCCTCGTTCAATTTCTGCAAAGATTTGTAGCAGTTGACGAGATCCCTGTCAGAAGCAATCCGCAGCTCCATGTGCTTCTCGCACTCGAAGGCGAGTTCCTTGTAGTCGAGCTCGAGTACCGGCGGGCTTCCTCGCTCCCGTAGAAGAGGTTCTTCATGCTCACCTTCGAGGCCTTCGACCGCTCCACGGCCTTCGAGCTGCGCAACACAGCAACGCAACAGCGGGTCAGATGCTTCACGACTTCCAACAAGTACCCGACATGTCGAAGGACATACCTTTATTCTTGTTGCGGAGGCCTTTGTTCTTCCGCACCAACTCGTCGCCCTTCGCCTGCAACTCCATGACGTCGTTGTGGTACTTGGCGAAGGCGGCGTCGAGCTTCGACTACATAGCAGCCGCGTGCTTCCACGACTTCACGAGCTGCTCCTCCAGGGCCTCGGCTCGGAGCACGGTGTCGCCGTAACCCTGCAGCAGGTTCGACTTCTCGCGGGATCACTCCGCGACGTCCTGCACAAGACAACTCAAGTCACGAAGAGTACTCAACGACAAAGGATTGACTACTCTAAGGCTACGGTCACGTACCTTCATCCATTGTTCGGCTTGACGGATCGCCTCCATGTGCTTGGCTACCGTCGCTGGCTCGACGAGATCGTCCGCCAGAAGTTCTATCCCGCCGCGGCTACCCGAGGTAGCCTCCGTCATCGGCGCAGAACGGATGGGTTCCGCGTCTTGGATCTCAGGAGATCGGATAGCCACCTCCAGGGCAATCCCTGGCGACGTGGTGGCCGCCTCCCCCCCGGCGGACTTCTCGACGACCTCTCCCACGGGCTCGGGGGCTCCTCCCCGCGGCCTGCGGGGCTTCCGGTGTCAACTCCCGCATCGGCACCCCCCGCGGGGATGTCACCACCTTCGGCACTCGTCAACAACACGACATGGGCGTCAGTGCCTACGACTACTCATCCTGGAGCTCTACAGCTTCAAGAAGGGTACTCACCTTCGACTACACTCGCCTCCGGCAGCGGCGCTTCGGTAGCCGGGGGCTCAGTCGCGGCTTGGGCATCGGGAGCGGCCTCCTCGACGGGCGGCGCGATTTCTTCCGCCACCGCTGATGAGGGCTCCTCCCCGTCCCAGCTCAGATCTGTGGATTTTCTGCAGAAGTATTCACAGAGGGTCGTCAGACAAAAATCGACTACTGCAGCAAGTACTACTCGTGAGGACATGGTACTTACAAGCTCGACCGGATGATGGTCACGGCCGGAGCACCGAGGATGCTGGCAATATCAACCAGTCCACCCTCGGCGGGCACCTCCTCCTCCGCCTCGCGGCCTCGCCTCCTCCACGGCGGCGGCGGCCGGCGCTCCTTCACTTTCCGCTCCAGCGGTCACCACCTTCTCAATGGTGGCGGCCACGGGTCTTCTGCTCTCTGCTGGAGCAGGGGGCTGGCGCTCCAGCTGCGCCAGGAGTTCTTCAACAGTGGGGGCTGGACTTCGGCTTTCAGCCGGTTCCCCCACCGGGTCCCACACGCCCTCATCGCCCTCTTCGACGGGCTCCGCTGGCGGCACCTCCTGCACACAAAGGAAGATTTCTCGTCAGCAATGTACTCGAATAACGGGTACTCGACTACTCTGCTCAAGATAACTTACCTCCGGAGGCGTGGTCTCTGAGACCTTCATCTTCTTCGCCACCCGCTTCTTGGCGGGGTTGCGCGGCTTCCGTGGCGGCGCAGCAAGGCTAGCCTCCAGGCTAGCCGGAGGGTCTTGAACAAGTGGAACATGAGGCAAGCCCGGGCGGCTAAACCTCGACCGCAGTTGGAAGCGGTCTTGAAGCGTCTCTTCGTCTTCTTCGTCGTCATCGGAGGAATCCTCCACGATGACGGGATCGTCGCCTTCATTGACTTCGCGACGCTCCTTCGACTTCCCCTCCGCCGGGATCTCGATCCCGCTCGGTGGCGGCTGCGGCTCGGAGACGAACCGCTTCACATCATCCTGCGCAAAGATACAAGATTTCAGCAACTCTACTACAAGTACTCGCTACTCGACGAGGGGAGTACGACTACTCACCTCCTTGGGCGGGCGCGCGGCGGAGTACTCCTCGACCGGGCACGCCGTGTACGGCGGCATGTCCTTGAAGATGCGCGACAACCTTTCGACGATGTCGTTGTCGTCCAGCTCGCCCCCCGGCATCCGCGACGAGTCGTCGTCGCCAGTGTACTCGAAGCCCAGCGTATCCCGCGCCATCGGCGGGCCGGATCCCCGCGCTTCATGAAACGAAGGCCACATGCTCGGCCCTCGGTCCGGCCTCTCTCGAGCACCTTGATGCGTGCTAGCGACTCCGGGAGCCGGATCCCCTCTTACATGGTGGGTTCCGTGTTCCACCACTCACGATGCTGGGGGCCGCCGTCCGCTTGGCTTCGGCAGGCCAGGGTGGTGGTTCGTGATGTAGAACCATCTCGTCTTCTAGTCCGTGTTGGAGTCGACGAGCTTGTACGCCAGGTACTGTTCCGCGGCATCCTCCCTTAGCTGGATGCCGGCCCCTCCGACTACTCTGGGGTTGGAGGCGCTGGGCTGCGGCTTGACGCGGAAGAACTTCCGGAAGAGCACCCAGTGCGGCTTGATTCCGAGGAAGGCTTCGCAGAAGTGGACGAAGACCGACGTGTGGAAGATGCCGTTGGGGTTCAAGTTGAGGTACTCGATGCCGTAGTACCCGAGCGGTCCTTTGAAAAAGTCGGCCGGGCCGGGAGCGCCGGACCGCGCTCCACGAACCGCGAGAACATCGGGATCTCGTCCTCGGCCTTCTCCATTGGATATGGATCTCCAGCGGCGGATCTCCACATGTCCACTTCCTTCTCCCTGATGAACCCACTGTTCAGAAGGGTCAGCAGGTCCTCCGTCTTCACCTTGGATCTCTTCCACTCGCGGCTTGGATCAGCGCGCGGTGGAGACACAGGCGGCGCCGCTCCGGTGGCGGCCGCGGCGGCCTCTGCGCGGCCCCGCTTCTTCCCGCCGGCCTTGGACGTCTTGGACGGCGACGGCTTCATTCTCCAAGTGCAAGGAGTTTTCGCTCGCATCCGCTCGGGGGCTACCGTAAAGGCTTCGGGTGGCGGCGCGCTCGGATCTACTACGGGAGCAGCAGACGCTGGGAGTGGATTTGCTTCAAGATTCAAATGGAATTGCTGTGGCTCGAATGGGTGACAAACCCTAAGGGTTTTGGCTTCTATTTATAAGCCAAATCGTCTCCGTAACGGGCGGCTGGATAAGTCCACGCGCGGCTGACTCAGCGGCTGCGCGTGACTCTTCGTATTCTACTAGTCGACGCGCCTCACCTCGGGGGCTCGGCTACTTCTACTCGACCACCTGGGAAGCGGCTAGTCTCAAGAGCATCTCAGGACACATTTCTTCAAGAAGACCCTTCAATTCGAGAGGAAGTACTCGACTCAAGGCTCGGGGGCTCTGTGCCACGTGTCCTTCGGTTTTTTCTCTCCCGATTTTTCGGGATTTTCTTGCCAAGATTTCAGATGGACCCTCAGCTAGAGCCCGCGGCTCAAGGCTCGGGGGCTACTCCATGTGGAGTGCGGTTTTGCAAATTGCACCTCCATACCAGCTTCGGCTTCAAGACAGGCAGTTTTTGAAGACCTTCGAAGGCAGTTTTCGAGGACGCTTGGAACTACTCGAGAAGACTTCAAGATTGCTCAAACATCATCTGGAGTACATTCCAGCCTCGGGATGCTTCGACTACTCTTGAGGACTTTTGACTTGTAGCACTCGGGGACGCTTGAGGACTACTCGTTAAGGTCGTCAAGACTACTTGAAGCTATCCTTCTCGACTACAAAGTACTCGGGGGCTTGTCGTATGGACCTCCCTGGGCCCACTACCTCGGTGGGTACCAGGACCGACTACTCGGTGGGCCCCTGGGACTACCCGGCTTGCGCTACACGGCACCTGAAGGCGTGGAGCACAAGGACTACACAGGAGTAGTACTCGGTTAGGGATTCGTACGTGTTCCGCACTGTATAGAGGACTCCTAGACGTACTCAACTAGTACTCTTTCCCTACTCCGACTTGTAACCCTGCCTCCCGGACTATATAAGGCGAGGCAGGGACCGATCTCAGGATCACCTCATCTCATACAATCCCCTACAACCCACGGCGCACTATTGCACCATCTTGTAATCGTGCCCTATCAATCCAGAGCTACGCAGCATACAGGACGTAGGGTATTACGCACCTCGCGGCCCGAACCTGTCTAAATTGTGTGCCACGTGTCTCTTCCTTCGAGTTACCGATCTCGGCGAGTCACAATCATCTACTTCGGGTACTCCCCGTAGTAGGTTGCCGGTCTAAAACACCGACAACTTGATCGCTAGAAATCGGATTCAACTTGATAATTCAACTAGTACAATGTTACATGAACAAGATCACCACCAGGATCCTACCTTGATCTTGCTTCTAGCTCTGGGAACTCCGACGTGGTCTTCCTTGCAAGGTTCCCACGTCGGCTAGGCAAACCCTAGTCAACTAGCTTGACCCTCTCCTCTCCGAGATGGTGTCCCTCTATTCTCTGCTCCTCGGCGGCCGATGGCGAATGAGTTGATTCGTGGCTCTTGACCCCGGTGCTATAAATAGCCCGAATGGCGGCTAGGTCAAAGGGGGAGGCGACCAGGCCCTGGAATGGGCTGGGCCGACCGGCCTGGGCCCATCCAGGCCCAGTAGCCCGCCACCTTTGCCCTACGTCGGTTCCCGAGTCCATGTGGGCCCTTGTCGTCAGTTTCTCTCCGAGTTGGACATAGCTCCTTGTCCCGCAAGATTCGGCACTTTTTTGGGTAGGTCCTCGGAGTTTGTCATCTTCTCGGGTTTGGTCCCTGGGCTTCTTGGAGTCAAGTTTGCTTCATTGCATGACTTGTACGAGGCTTCAAGGTCTTGTCACAAGGTGCTAAATGAACTTATCCCGAAAGTCTTGCTTTCAACACTAAAACCCTGCATAAACACTAAACTTCAAAACCGACATGCACGAATGAACTTGTTATACCAAGGGGTTAGTACCAATGGATAAGGTATAAAACTTATGCCAACACCGAAGGTAAACTTATGGCTAGGTTGACGGAATTTCACCATCAACATCTCCCCCATGCTTAAACCTTGCTCATCCTCGAGTAAGCCTTCGATGGATATCATCGTTGCCCTTCATTGTTTAAACCTTGCACTTGATCATACATGAGAAAACATAATGCTCTCAAAAATTTTGTTCATTAAGGTTTCATAATGTACTGGCCTTCCCCTACGGAGGGTAGATTCTTAATTAAGCTTATCCCACAAGTATTAACATGCTCCCAAAATTTAAATAAATCTCAGAAATTTTGAAATAAAGAGCAAGATGAAAAGGAGCTAAACCAAGTTCACAAATTTAAATCATCTTGCATATTCCTCATGAATTCTCATCTCATCTTGTCTCTCAAGCCTATATATTATACTCCTTTCCCTCTCATAACATATATATGTGTGTGGTAGGATTTAGATGGAGCTTTTTGGGAAAGTTTAGTCCTACCAAGATATTATAAATGAGATGTTGTCAAAACAAGACAAGCTTCTTATGGTCTTACCGAGACTCGTCAAAAATGTCATTGGAAAATAATGTTATATCAAGGAGGGGAAAGAGAAAAATACACACACTTGAGATAGGTGGACATGTGCAAATGGCAAAGAGTGATCCCGAGGCACAAAGGAAGTCCTCGTAATCGGATTGCACATGGTTGGAAAATGAGTATGGATCTTTTGATCTTGAAGCCTTGAAATTCCTAATGCACTTTAGAGAACCGGGGAGTTCACTTTATTTCATTTTTACACATACTCATCTTTTTTCTCTTTTTCTTTATACTCATATTTTTCTTTCTTTCTTTCTTTTTCTTTCTCATTTTTTCTTTTTCTTTCATCAAAATTTTTTTATTTGCTCCCCTTTGAACTCTAAAATTGCATCGTACCTACCTCCTCCCCCATGCTTAGACGTTGCTCGTCCTCGGGCAAAGAGGTAATAAATAAGGTAGGTACCGGGAATACTTTTCCTTTGGAGAGATACTTTGAAATCTTTGATCGTGGCACCGTCTTGCAATCTTCCTTGAATTGATGATCCATCCTCAACGATAGGTTGTGGTCAAGGAGGTAATCACAAAAGATAATATTTGGTTTTAAGGGTGGATATCCGGCGAGGTTTGTGAGATCTCTGATGTGGGGATACACAATGCACGGATAAAAGGCTAGCAATAAGATAGATACGCAAAAACGGAATGACCAGCTTCTTAGTCTCGGGCCAGAGAAATCATGGCCTGCAATAACTCACTGAAAAATAAATCTTGTACACTAAGGTTTATGCACTCAAATATATATAAGGCTCTGGATAGGTAGAGCAACACACAAGTAATATTCATGACAAGGTTATCATTATTTTTAGGCATAAAAACCATCCTTAATCTATCTATAACTTTGAGGGCACATAAAACACTATGGTCTTTATTTTAATCATAACCTCCGCTAAAGATTAAGTTGGCATTTAGATAAATTCAGATTCATATTTAAGAGAGCACTAGCTTTAACATGCATAAATCAATTACAAAGATAAACAAAGTGGCAATTATAATCATATATCGTCATGGCACAAATTTTGCAACTTTTCCAAAGGTATAAACAAGGTGATGCATTTATTCATGAAGGAAACAAACTGAAATACACGCTGAAAATAAACTAGCACACTTGCTGAAATTTAAATAAAACTGAAAATGCTACGCAAACACAAGCAAACAAGCTGAAAATTACAGAAAAAGGGAAAAGAAAAGAAAACTAAAGCTCCTCCTTCTTCCTAATCCTCCGCCGGTGGTTGATATTGATGATCTTGGTAGTTGTACCCTTGCTCGTAGTAGGTTTGGACATCCCCTCCAATGAATTGATCCGGCGGCACTAGGTGAAGACGCCTAAGCTCATAGGCAATATTTGCATTGCCTTCACCAAGTTGAGCCGCGTTGGATTGGATGGCTGCGACATTTTGCATGTTTCTCGCAACATACCCTCCAATTATGGCCATGCTTTGTTGTGGTTGGGGGTGTTGTGTGTAGGGCTCCGCGAAGGTTACGTTGGGCACCACATAATTTTGCGGGGGCACCGGTGCACCACCCCCCATGCTTGCATTTGTGGCCCTCCGTAATAACTTGGCGGAGTAGGGATTCCGCCGAATGGTGGCACATAGTTGGGTTGTGCACCACCCGCTTGCACGGAGGAGGATCCCTCCTCTACAATTCCCTCCTCCAACCAGTCTTCCTTCCCTTGAATGAAAAGCCTAAGTCCTGGGTCCGGAAGGGGTAAGTTCACCTTGGCCACATGAAAGCCCCCTCTCTCATCTCCACTAATATATTTTCCTTGTTTTAAATATTCGAATCTGAGAGGGGTCCTGGGTAGAAGATATTCGGGATTTCTTGTAATCCCCGGCCTTAAGGAGATGGTCAACATAAAGAAGAAGCACCCCGAACCAATATCACCCGATCCAGATGTTGCCTCTCAACACCATCGGTTGATCATAAGGTATGAGGGGTCTATTGGCTGCCTGGCAATTAAAGCCAAGTAGAGCCAATTCAACTCCGTGTCGGTCACCTTCGTCTCCCTCATCCTCCCCATAATCCTCTTGCACATCCAAGAGTGGAATACTTGGATAATGGGGTTGCAGATGGAATTGCGTTGTTGGTGGGCTTATCCGAAGATTAAATTCCAAAATCCATCCAACATGCCATCTGACACGTCAACTTTCTCCGGAGCTCCCTTTTGGAACCCAAGTAGCTCCCTAACATACTCGTAGGGAACCACTTGTTGAATTCCCTCCAAACGGAATGATAAACTTTGCACCCCCTCATCAAGGATAGGTGTCATAGTCATCAAGATTTCCAAGGCAAATTCCTTGTGGGTGTTTGCCTGACACCCCGTTGGAGAATTGCACCCATCTAAGGTGCCCCAACATATAATATATGTCCGTGCCGAACCCCAAGTAGTTGGGGGCTTGATCGTCGAAATCGACGTTTGCCACAAGCCTCTTCTCAAGACAGGAGAGTTTCTTCTCCTCCTCCTCCGACAATATGATGAAGCCATATGTGGAGTACCGCGGAGTGTATGGAGGTGGCACGGATGAACAGGTCGATCGATGAGGTGGGACCGGCGGCTCCTCCGTACGCCCTTGAGGTTCGGTAAACCTCATGGATGTGCTCCTTGTTGCCATCATGCCACCGAGAAGGAGAGTGTCGTTCCTCCTTGTCGGTGTCGTGTCCTCCTCCATGCTCCGAGGAGACTCAAAAACCGAGTGCCTCCTCGAAGACGTCGTTGGAGATGGCTTGGACGACGATGACCCCTTCTTCTTGGTGAAGAGACTTGTGGTTTTCTTCCACATGATTGCAGCACTCTTCTCTCTACTAAAATTCCGGGTTTCAACCGGTGACTAGGCACTTAAAAATTACTTCGGAATGTGGACTTTGAGTGGATTAAGGGTGTGAACTGTTTGAACTATCAAGCTTGAGAAGGATGGCTATGTCTATGGTGGTTCTGGGCACAAAAACTTGAGCACACAAATAGAGGAAGGAGAGGGATACTTGCCCGCAAAAGATGGGAGCCGGGGGGCTCCATTTATAGGGCAGGCCGGCCGGCCTGGGCCGACCGGCCTGGGTGGCTGTGTGCCCCTCCCTGGCTTGGTTTTCTTCCAGCACGATCATTTCTCCTCCGTGACTTTCTTGCCCGCGTGCTCCACGAGTTGCACCACCCAAACGCTCTCGTCCACTCCTTTTCTTGCATTATTGGTCCTTCCACTTGATGCTTCATGCTTTGAGTCATGTCCATGCTCCCTTGCTCCACTTGCTTCACATGCCACCATGAATTTCCTGCAAAGTTATGCTTGTTGCCCACTCATGCTTGTCCTTTGTATGTGGTCTTGATGAAAGTTGTTGAAAGGGCATCCAATGGTGCATGCATGATTAACTTTAACTAGATTGCCTCCCTCTAAGTATGTTTAAGGCTAAGCACTCCTCTAATTTCAGAAATTAAAAATATTTTCAGAGCTATGGAAAAGCTCAAGCATAAATTTAGGGAAGTTTTTAAACCATTAAAAACAAATGTAAGTTGAAAATATTTTCCGACTACATTGATATCGGTCTCACCGGTATAGTTTGCCTTCATTGGTTGAGAGCAAACTTTTCCCGGCTTGATCATGGGGGCATAGGTTTAGGTTCTAATTTTGGCTAAATGAGAGAGATTTTGAATGAAATTAAATGAGGCTTAGAAAAATTCTAATCTTAGAGAAACCAAGGGTATATATTTTAAACCAACCAACAGTTTAGTTTCTACGTTCACGCGAGTCCTACCACGTACTGAAATTTCATTAACACCTAGGTATAAATCGTGGCTCTACTCATGTGTTTTTAGCATGAAAATCAAGTCAACCACAACTTCATAATGAGGATGAATGGTTGAGTTAGGTTCTGAATTTATTTGGTTGTGGTTTCTCGAAAAGAAGCAAACAAACACATATGAGGGTTCATGTAAAGGGTTTATGATCAAAGCAAAATATTCAACCAAGAATTATGTCTCTAATATTGTTCAATCATTTCTAAGTATAATGTCTTTGCGTAGTAAAATTCAAAAACTAAATTATTAAAAAGACTCGAAAAACCTGGAATCGGGTTGTCCTCCCGGTAGCTTATTCTTGACTCGACGAAACGGGTTGCCTCCCGCCTAGCGCTTCGTTTATAGTCCATGGCTAGACTTCTTCACTTGATTACTTTAGATCGACACTCTTTGCAGGCGTTGCAATCTTGGGTACCCACTTCCGCACTATCTTGGGCACGGGCTTATCTTCCGGCTTAGTCATTTTTTTTGGTCTTCACAGGCGGCTTTTCTTCCTTCGTCTTGACGGATGCAACAACTTCTTTGATTTTCTTTACGCCCTTCTTCTTCGGCTCTTTCTTCTTCTTCAGCCCTTCCTTCTCCCTTGGTTCTTCCTTAACAACGCGACGATGAGGTGGAACGTTTTTAACTTCAATCATATTGCATGCCTCGAGGCGTGGTCGGAACTTGAAGGAACTCTTTTCTCCGTTAACATCGAACATGATCTCCCCCTTGCCAACATCAATAGTAGCTCCCACGGTCTTGAGGAAAGGACTCCCAAGGATGAGCGGCGGCTTCTCCCTCTCTCCCATCTCGAGCACCACGAAGTCGACGGGGATGAAGTGGTGTCCGACCTTCATGGGCACATCTTCGGCGATGCCCAAAGGATAGCGAATGGAGTTATCACCCAACTCCAAGCACATACCCGTAGGCTCCAACGGTAGGCGTAGCTTCTCGAACACATCTCTTGGCATGACGCTCACTCTTGCTCCAAGGTCGCATAACGCCTTCTCGAACTTGAACGAACCAACGGAACATGGAAAAGTCGGGCATCCGGGGTCCTTTTGCTTCTCTAGCCCATTAGCAATAGCGACACTACATTGCTCGGACATCTTGACATGATCTACCCCGAGTGTTGCTATCTCATATTTATTTGCAAGTATGTCTTTAAAGTAACGAGAATATGTAGGTACTTGAAGGGCATACAATAATGGAATGCTGATGCTAAGTCTACGCACAACCTCCACAAACTTCTCAAAGTGGTTGTCAAGTTTACCTCGGAAGTAGCGTGGCTTGAGTTGCGGTATCTTCGTGTCTTCTCCCAGCATCTCAAAATCGGGTTCTTCGGTGATGATCTCCGTAACTTCCTCCTTGGCAAATTCCTCCGCCTCGGTGGATGGTTTAGGCTTCCTTGCTCCCGCGGAACATTCCGAATCTTCGGTCTCCTTTCCCAAACGTGTTTGAATAGCCTTCGCCGATTCGGGACCTTTAGGTTGTCCCGAAGGTTCCCTCATTAGTAGTGAGGTGCCTGGCAAGTTGTCCCACTTGCATCTCGAGCATCTTCATCATGTTGAGCACTTGATGGTTGGAGCTTCCGACCTCCGTCACCTTGCTATCGATGTTCTCCAACACCTTGTCTATGGCCTTGAACTTGGTGATGGTGTCCTTGTTGATCTTAGCTTGCTCGTCCATGAAGTCCTTCAATTGTATACGAAGCGGAACCGAATTCAGAATGGATGAGCTTGCATTAAATTGAGGTCTACCTTGCCCGTAGCGGAAGTTCGGCAAATCTCCCTTTCTCATGTAGTCGAGCACCTTGGCTTCCTCCGGACAATCCTTGTGGACATGGCCATATTCTCCGCACTCTTCACATGTGGATCTTGCTTCGGCAGCCTTCAGATCTTGAGCCTCCTTCTTTTCCATCTCCATCTTCTTCAACCTCCGCATGAGTGAATCGATCTTGCCTTAAAGTATATCTTCCTTCTCCACTTGCAAGACTCCTTTGACGTTCCACGTGGTTGAACCAGATGTAAGCGTTCGGATGACGCCCACGTGTCATTATCCGCGACCTTCTTGAATAGAGTGAAAGCTTGAGTCAGTGTAATCTTGATGATAGATCCTCCCGCTGATGCATCGATGATCGTCCTTGACGCCATGGTGAGTCCTTGGTAGAATTTTTGAACAAGGTCCTCCTTCGGGAACTTGTGATGTGGAATCGCCCGAGTGTACTCATTGAAGCGCTCGAATGCCTCCGAGATAGTTTCCGTAGGATATTGAGCAAAAGTGGCAATCTTATTACGCAAGCTTTGAGTTTTACCTGGTGAGTAGTACTCCTTTATGAAGGCCCTCATCAAAGCATTCCAATCTTGCACCGTCTCCACCAGTGTGACAACCCGCCCAGGAAAATACCGTACTACCGCCTAAACCAATCCACTTTGGTCATTAAGCAGTAATAAAGTATCATCCTGTCGTAAGTCACCAGGTTAACGCCCAGTAAATCACTTATATAGCAGCAAGGATCGACATCTATGCATTAAAACTCACGCGAAGGCGAGTCCAGAGATACAACTTAATTAACAACAGAAATTTACCCCGAAGGGTTTAATTATTACAAACCGAAGTTTTTGTCATGACAACGTAGTTCAGAGTTTTTTAAAACAGCGGAAATAAACTAAACGGGAAGCGAGAACACCACGGGAGGCCATCCATCATGCCTTCATTCATCGTCCTCCACCCACTCCAGCTCCCAGCCGGGCGGGATCTCCCCGGGCCACACATCACCAAAGGCATTACCTGGAGCAACAGATTATAGCAAGGCTGAGTATACTAATACTCAGCAAGACTTACCCGTCGGTGATAACTACTTCACCAACTCTAGACATGATAGGCTTTTTGGCCACTGGGTTTCTTTTGCTGAAAAGTAACAAGAGTATGTCCTTACTTTCAAGATTTTAGCACCAGTTCTAGTGGGTTTATTCCTTTCTAAATTAGCCATCTAATACAAGCATAAGTTGAGCAATACAATTATTCATGCATAATATTCATAAACTTCCATCATTAGAGATCTCATGGCTAGTGGAGTAAGTAGTCTCAGATAACGGTGAGAGACCGACAATCGATTGATTCAAACCTTGCAAGGTAGACCTAAACACACAGTGGGATGCCCCCGTGAGGACAACCACCAAGCGGTTCCCAGAACTCTTCGAGTCGGGATCGAATCTTACAGTCTTTGGTGGAGGCTATCCGTTATACCCCGCGAGGCACCCGGACTCACAGTACACCACCGGTAGCTGGCCGTGAGACGCATCCCAAGATGAGTAATAGTAAGATCCCTCACCGCCTCATTAAGATACTAGGCTTACCGGTCCCATTCCTGACAAGTGCTTAGTACGTTCAAACACTTAACCCACAATAGCCATCGGACCGGAGCCCGCATCCCATGCTCGTACCACATGAGCAATCCATTTAAGGAGATCTTATGATTCCTACCTAGGAACCTATTCTCGCGAGTGACATCATCACCCGACTTTTAACGGTCCTATAGCGTGGCAGCTATCGAACTATCATACTAGTAAGGACACAGGTACCTAGGGATCATGCATCTAAGGTTCCATACAACTTTTGAACTTAAATGCACAAGCATCCATAGATAATTGTACATCAAATTTGAAAAATTGGGTTATATGCACCGAGGCTTGCTTTCGTCAGCTAAGTTAGCCTGAGCACCCTCGGTGTCGTCGAGTACTTCCACGTACTGCAGTGCAGCTTCCGCTTCTCCTTCCTCGGCTTCCGACACGAGCGAGTAGTCACCGTTAGTAAGATCTACACGAAATGCAATGCAGGGTTCAGGTGACGTGATAGATTATCTAACTTATCCAACTCTTGTTGGACACATTCACCTTAACAATTAATTAATTATTAATTTCCTTTTTATGAAGGTTAGCATTGGTATGTGTTTATTCTTCTTTAATTACACTTAATTAATGTTTCCTCTTATAAATTGTTATTTTGTGTGAAGATTTAATCTTTCACCTTTCACTAGTGAAGGTGTGCACACAAGATCATTATTTACATTTATTTCTTTAAACAGCAAGGTGCATTCTTAGATCTTAAATAAGTTTTGCAAACATTTCATAAAAGGGGTAGAAGAATTAAAAAGGCATTTCCTAATTTAATCAAACATTAAATCATTATAAGTCTTCAAAGCTTTATTTAAATAATAAATCATTTAAAATTTAGTGGAGGGTTTCTCAAGCACCAACAACACCCATACTAAGTCACAGAACACACATGCAATGCTTGGAAAGTTAGAAAATTAATTATTTTGAAAATAACAAAAGCTAGCTTAGCAAAACAAGTTAAATGCATACAAAAATAAATAAGCAACTAAATGCTCCAAACTTCCTCACACATGTTCTCTTGTCCTAAACCATTCTAGAAAAGCAGCTAGCACACCAAGAACTACTACTGATCTTGCATTACTAAATTACAAAGGAAAGCATGCATATATTAAAAATAAATATTTCTGGCAATTATAAAATTGTGATTAATTCACCAGAGGTGTATTTTGGCATAAAAACACAACATGCAGAAGTTGGGCACAAAAATCTAATTGTTTTTAGCTACAAAAATCATTTGGACAGATTCTGCAGAAATGGAAAATAATTTTTATAAAACGATTTACAACATAACTTTGTGCAACTTTTAGTACAGGAGCTAGTCATAACCTAACACACAACATATAAATAATTAGCTACAGAGGGTTCATGTATTGTGAGATATCTCAGATCTAGGTTTTCACATTTCTATTTTTCATGCCAAAAATATTAGGAAACAGCTCAGACAAGAATAACAAAACTGGTAGTACTTTTCACCACAAATCCAACAAAATTGGGTTTGCATTTTTCTGATTTTTCTGCAGTTTTCTACGGATTTTACAAGATTCAGCTAAATCTGCAACACTATTCAAGATTCACTTTTGCGAACAGGCCCGTAAAAAGAACTCAGGCCCTGCAATTGGGTCCCTGGGCGCAGACAGCGGCGAGGATCGCCGGAATCTGGCCAAGGGAGGGACGGAATCGGCTGAGGAAGGGAGGGGTAGTGCTCAGGGGCTCACCTACGACCGATTCCGAGGGTTGGACGGTCCGGAGGGCGTGCCACTGCGGTGCAGCAAAGGCTCGGACTGGGCAAGGCGGGGTACGAGTAGCTATCATAGGGGGTCAAGGCTAGGCTTGTGTGCAACACTTGGTCGCGGGTGTAACACCCTAATTTTACTAAAAATTTGGCTTTATTAAAATTTGCTAGAAACCATTTAATTGCTTAAGGAACATAAGGTTGCTTTATTTCTTTTTAGGCATTTAAAACCTTTTCTAAAATAAAGTCAATGAAATATAGGGATTTATTGTTGCATTCATACTGGAGCATTTCTTTTGGTTGTTGGAATTCAAATTCAGAAGTTTGAATTCTATTTGATTTGAATTCCTTTCAAATACCTAAAACCCTAAATTCCAAACCCCTTACCCTACCCCTTTCCGGCGGCCCCCCGTCGCCCTTTCGACCCCGGCCGCCGCGCCGCGGCCCGCTCGGCTCGGTGTTGCGGCCCGGCAAGCGCCGGCCGCCGCAATCGCCGCAGCCCGCCCGGCCCCGCTTGGCCTTTCGGCCCGGCCCGCCCCGCCCGCGCCGCGCCCCCGCTCCCCGCCCCCGCGCCCGTGCCGCTAACGGGAGGGGCCCGCCCGTCATCCCCTCCGCCAAGCCGTCCCCGCCCCCGCACTCCGCCGCCGCCGCCCGAGTCCGACCGGGCACGCATCCCCGTGCGTGGCCCTCGCACGCCAAGGGCCCTCCCCGGCTATTTATAGCGTGCCGCCGCCCCCCGGACACCCTACCCGAGACCCCCCGTGCCCTAGCCGCCGCCTTGCGCCGCCACCGAAACCCTAGCGTCGCCGCCTTCGGTTCCCCGCCTCCTCCGCCGCTTCGTCGCCTTGAAGCCGTCCGCGAGCCGCGTCCGGAGGTGAGCGCGCGCGCCCGCGTCGCAAGTCATCGAGATCGAGCCCGTAGGGACCGAAGACCTCGCCGGAGTTCGTGGGCCGCGCCGCCGCGTCGACCGGCCGCTCCGCCGCAACTCGCCGCGACCGCCGCCCCGTCTTGCTTCGCGTGCTCGCGCGCCGCGCCTAGATGCCATCCGCGCTTCAAATCGTGCACCGAGCCCTAGATTGGGTTCGCCGGCGAGCTCCGCCGCCGCTCGCCGTCGGCCACCGCCGTCTCCCCGCCATCCGCCACCGCTCGCCCGCGCGCACGCGTCCTCGGCCGCCGGATCAAGATCCGACGCGCCGGATTCAATCCCGTCGCCCGCGCCGCCCGCAAACAGCAGCAGCCGTTGGATCTAGATCCAATGGATCTAGATCAAGCCGACCCAAGTCGCCCCGGTCAAACCCCGCCGCCCCGGCGCTTTTGCGTAAAAAAACCCCCGAGCTTTTTGGTTTTCACAAAAATACCCTTCCACCTTAGGAGTTTCTTTACAGTTTAGTCATTTTTCTTTATTTTAGCCCAAAACCTTTTCAAATCTTCACAGTTTAGTCCCTACACCTTCCCTAAGCCATAACTTAGTCGTTTTAGCTCCGATTTTAGCGTTCTTTATGTCCACGCGTTCGTCTCGAAGCGTAGATTAGTTTTACGCTACTGTTTAGATCTGTTTGATCTGTTTGGTGACTGTTTCTTATTTATTCTTATTGTATGCTTGTATGTGATGATTGTGGACCGTAGAGAGTGATTCGTTCGAGGGATTTAAAGATCAAGTCATGCAAGAGTTTGAGCAGCAAGGCTTTGTTGAAGGAAAGTATTCCTTGATGCATACCCACTTGTCCTACATAACATGCATTTAAATCCATTATTTTTACTTTTCCGCTTGCATTAATTTGATGGGAACCTATTAAGGATCATGCCTAGACTTTTACTACCTTTACCTTGATTCCGGGTTCATTAAATTAATCTTGTGGTAGCTATTGCTTAGCATGCTCAACTGGGAATTGGTATTAATCAACTTGGTTACTTTTATTATTCTATGTTCCGTTTATGATCTCTCCTTTACAAGACCACCTTAAATATGATAATCGGAACATGGAGAACCACCCAGGAAAACAGTACAACCACAAGAACTAATGGGCAATGGTCTTGGCTGAATAATTAGGAACTTTAGCTTGGGATGGTCTTACCTGATAAGGACAAGGGATCGGCGGTACTGTGGGGTATGGACTCGCTCTAGCAGGGGTTGGGTGAGTTGTTCTTTTATGGTGGGGTATCGACCTGCTAGGGGAGTTTATACCTTGCTAATCGATCCGACCTTGTGGGTCATAACTTGCTAGGGAACCTTTGTAAAGGCCATGTAGCGTCCCTATGCAATCACACCTCGGAAGTGTGATATGGTGCCTTGCAAACACCGCATGGTTAGGTCCAAAGTTCTTCGGAGCTTTTACGCTGCTTGTGGGTAAAGATGTACAACCTCTGTAGAGTGTTAAACTAATCGATTAGCCGTGCTCACGGTCAAGAGCGGCCTGGACACTCACATGATTAAATTATGGAACTTTAATGTTTTATTGTTGTTTTATTCTTTATTTATGATGCTTATATCTTATTAATTGGGTTGGTATGAACTTACACTCTTTAGTAATCAGGTTGCTAATAAAACTTGACCAACTAAAATGCTAAAGTGCTTGAACCTTAGCCGTCCACCATATGGCCTTGCATGTTATGTTGTTCCCTCTTGCTGAGTACGATATGTGCTCACGCTTGTTTATTCTCTTGCATCTACAATACCCGGAATTGTCGCTCAGACTGGGAGAACTTTGAAGATATTCCAGGAGATTTCCAGGAGTTCTAGGTGTGCGTAGTCTTCAGTCAGCTGCCTGTGGAGGCATTTGTCCGCTGCGAGAACTCGTTTATTTAAGATTCGTTTAAGACTATGGTTTGTGATAACTCTTTATTCGTGTGGCACTGATTTTGGTATTCATAATGTCTAAGCGTGTGTGTAACTTGATCCTGGCGCACACGTGATCAATGCATTCGGTTTTGCCTTTAAAACTGGGTGTGACAGCGGGTGACTTGGAAAGGGGAGCTCGTCGTGACGTTGTCCATGGCGGACGGTGGCACGCGGCGTGCGGGAGGATGGCTGGCAACTGCTTTTATAGCAGGGGCGGCTCCTGCCTTAGCGACAAAGGCACACCGTCTTAATGTTGCGGTACGGCGGCGCCTCGGTAGGTGCGCGTGACAGGGAGACGGCTAACAGACCGGCGGGCAGTGGCGCGGTGCGCGGCCGGCGAGTCCGGGAGCTCCATGTGGCGGGCGCGGACTTCAAGGGGACCTCGGTGCACGCGGTGCCTTGGGAAGGCGCGCGGCCTCAGGAAGGCGCGGCCCTGGGACGGCGTGCGGCATAGACGCCGAGGCAGCGCGGAGCGCGGTTGGCTCGAAATCGTTTCACAGTGCCCCTGTTTGAACACGAAATCTCCAAAAATTTGAATAGAAGTGCACAAAGTGGTGAATAGGAAAGTTGTAGATCTCACTACCCTCTACAACTTTTACAAAGGTTGTATGGTGTTTTTCTCCACGGTTTTTGCACAAATTGCTGCCAAACTTTGAATGCCACTCTGTTTCGGTGAACAGGAGCTGCTAGTAGTTAACCAAGTTTTTCATCCTTTTCCACTCAAAATTTGAAATGCCATTCAACATGAAAGTTGTGTCCCTCGAAAAACTGAGCAACATTCATATTGGGAGATTTTGAAGTGTTTAGATGAAATTTGGAGAACGCGGCAAAAGTTCCGGAAGACATTCGCAGACGTCAGGGTTTCAGTGGGGTTTGACCGTGCTTTTGACCGAGGGTTGACCACAAGTGTGTGTTGACTTGGTCAAGGGGGTCAATAGGGGTTGTCGGCTCGGTTTTCGAGCTGATGACCCAGGTTGACCTAGGTTTGACCAATGTCGGCCGGTTTGACTCGACTGATTCGGCCATTAACGCTAATGACGCTAATTAAAAACCTGGGGCGTCACAGCCTACCCCCTTAAGAAGAATCACATCCCGAGATTCGAAATTACAAGGACAATATAGGGAAATAGGGAAGTGGTCCTCTAGGATTTTCTGAAATTACTCTGAGGGAGCAAACACGATGGGATTATTGGTCAAAAAGTATAACCACCATCGGTTCAAGATTAGCCCATAAGAGTAGTCAAAGGCGACAAGTAATGGAAAGCTTTTGCACGGAGTTTACTTGCGGATGCAAGCGAAAAGTATGGAGAGATAAATTGGTATAGGATCTTCCGAACGATCTTGCTCACGTGTTATTTAGTTTGCGACCTTAGGTGGCATTGTTTCGTGCCACTACGGTGCAATGCTTTTCAAAATTGATGTGATGCACATGTTTATGAAGACACGATGCACATGCTCATGTAGTATGGTGTCGGGGACCGCCCTAGGGGTCCCCTCAAACGATGGGGGAACCCTCACTTAAATTCCTGCATCAAATGAACTGGGCCTAACCATGCAGGGAACTAACCATGCAGGACGTGGCCCACGCAAACAGACTTCGTGAGGCCCCGCCAAGATAGCCCGACCGCGAGACCCCTCGAGCAGGCCCCGCCCCCGCCCGAGGGTACGCTCCTCCTCGAACGGGCTCCGCCCCCGCTCGAGGGGCAACCCCCCTCCTCGAACGGTTCCGCCCCGTTCGAGGGGCGACCCCTTCCCTCGAGCGGTCCCGCCCCCGCTCGAGGGCCCGCTCCCCCTCGAGCAGGCCTCGCCTCGCTCGAGGGTTCGCTCCACCCTCGGCCGGGGCCCGCCACGCTCACGGCGCCCCCGCACGCGTGCGCCGGCCCCGTACTTGGGCATTTAACGCCCCGACGCCGCGGGGACGGCGCCATCATGCGCCCGGGGCTCACGCCCCTGTGCCGCCGCACCAACTCCCCGGGGAGGAGCCCATCCCCGCCACCGTGGGGTGGACCGTGCGGTACGGCCGGTGTCGGTCCCATAACACCGCGCGCACGCTACCGTACGACTAACGCGCCCGACCCTCGAAAGGGGGCCGGCGCACCCTCGATCCCACTTTCCCCGTGACCCCGCAGGTTAGGTGAAGGGCGCTAGGCCGGTGGGCGGCCATCCCGGCCACCGTAACGCGCGGCCGCCGTACCCACGCGCGCGAGCGCACGCCCGACTCCGCAGGGCGCACGCCCGAACACCGCAAAGAACCACTCCACCACCGCAGCTCATTGGGAAGGAACGCCGTTCGCCCGCTCCCCGTACCCCGTACCGCCCATCATCGCATCTCCCCTCGAAGCCTATCGTGGGGCGCCATCGCCATCCGCCGCCTCCTACCCTCGAACCGCCACTGTTCGGGTACAAGGTAGGCCATCATGGCCGGATCGCAGCGAAGATCGACCGGACGGCCGCCCACTCTACACCATAGCGCGACGTGCTCCCTCACGTAGCTAGGCAGCGCGGCGTGCATGTAACTCGCCGCCCCCTTGGCCTATAAAAGGGGAGGCGAGCCCCCAGCCGCGGAGGGAGGCGGAGGAGGACGAGTTCGGACGAACCCGGAAGAACACAGCGCACTGTGCACTCACTCTCTTATTCTCCCACAATATCTTCGCCTACTCACCGGGACTTGGGAGCCACGCTTCCTCTCCCGCCTTGCTTGTATTTGCCCCACTACAAGCACCCCCGTGCCGAGCAATATAGTGCCACGAGCACACCACCGCCGGACGTACGGCCCCCTCGGCGGAACCAGGGATAAATCCTTGTGTCATTTGTTGCTTAGCACCGACCATCGAGGGATAGACCTAGGCGTTATCTACCGGTTAGTGTCGGGACCATATTCCGCACCGACGCTGGCGCCCACCGTGGGGCAAACGAGCGCCTAAGGTCATTTCGCTAACTCCCTCCATGGTGATTCGCACCGAGTACCGTAGCACCCGCTACAACATGGGTAGCTCGGACCCCCTTCCGCCGGGTTCGAGATCCGCTTCGGGGACTTGAACTTCCGTGCCACGGGGAATGGCTATCTCATGCGCCTCACCAACCGTGAGGAGCTACGCGCGCGGCGGGAGGCCGGGGTCCGCCCGGTCACCGCCGCACGCACGACACCGGCGCGGGCACCGCAGGCACGGATGCCGCGGGACCGTCGACACCGCGACGTCGTCGTCGCTCCGGGCCGCGCTCGCGACGGCACGGTCCGAGCGGCGGCGGCCGAGCGCACCGCCGCCCAACGCGAGCGTCCACCGCCACGACGACCGCCACCGCCCCCGGCCGGGACCGCGTGCGGTCTCGGACCACGCGTCC
The DNA here is from genome assembly GCA_947561735.1 of Cenchrus americanus. NCBI lineage: Eukaryota > Viridiplantae > Streptophyta > Magnoliopsida > Poales > Poaceae > Cenchrus > Cenchrus americanus. The sequence goes on along the minus strand of OX387241.1, from coordinate 19,420,692 downwards.
CCATCGGGTTGCGTGGCACCACTACGGCCTACAACGCCAACGTCAACACTACAATGCGCGGGTTCCGCCCCGGCCGGCACATCTTCGTCGCCGGGGATCCCGCACTTCGGCCAGGCGGACGAGTCGTCCCCCGGGCTCCGTCGACACGATGCCACCCGCCGGCCCGCCATGGGTACGCGGAGTGGGACTTCTCCGGTGTGCCGGACCCGGGCGCGTTCGTGCGCTTCCTCGACGCCACGGACTACCGGTTCGGCCGCTCCGACGACTCCGGCACGGGAGCTACGACCCCACGCGGGAATGCCGCGCCGTCATCACCAACGACCCGGCCAACGCCGCCGGTGCGGCGGGCGGCCGGAGATAGGGAGGTCACGCCGGCCCCCGGGATCGCCACGCGCCCGGCCGCGGGGCCAAGCGCTCCCCGCCCGGGGCCGACGTCGATGCGCAGTGGCCCAAGCTCGCGAGCTCGAGGCCAAGCCGCGCGAGGAGTACGGACCGTGCGGGCGCTCCGCGCCTCGATGGCGGGGAGAGGGCCTCCGCGCGCGGCGAACGCGCGCGGGAGCCGGGCCGACAGTCCGAGACCGCCTCAACCCCGTCCCCAACGTCGACAACGCGGATACTCCCCGCCGCGGGCGAGCCAAAGCTAATCGCCGCCGCAACACCGCCGCGCGCCATGCCGCACCCTCGACCCCCGAGGCTCGAGACATGCACCGCGAGGTGCGGACCCTCCTTGAGCAAGCGGCCGTCCGGCCAGCCGAAAGCTCGGCCTCACGCATCCGCCAACAGGGGGACGCGCGGGGGTGATGATCCGGCACCGGGGGCGAACCCTCGGTGCATGCGGGTCGACCCGCCGACCGAGGGACGCACGCCGGCCAAGGAACGCCTCCCTCGACACACGCAGGCGCCGGATGGTGACGCCCGCAACGTCATCAACGCCGGGCGCACCGGCAAGGCGGACGCGCGAGCGGCCGGGGGCTACCACCCTCGAAGGGGTGGACGCTACGACGCCGGTGAGGATCGCTCCCCAACGCCGGAGCCCCCCGGCACCCGCGTGTTCGGCCGGGGAGATCCGCACGGCGGCGTTCCCCCGCCGCTTCCGTCGCCCTCGACGATCATCAAATACAACGGGGAGACGGACCCTCGTGTTTGGCTCAACGATTACCGCCCGGCCCGTCGCTCGGGCGGGGCCACCAACGACGAAGTAATCATCCGCAACTTGCCCCCGCATCCGGGCGACGCGGCCCGACATGGCTCGAGCACTTGCCCGCCGGCCCGCATCCACAACCGGGACGATCCGGTCCACACCTTTGTGGGCAACTTCCGGGCACATACGTGCGCCCGGGAACTCCTCGGGATCCGCGCTCCCCGCACGCGAGCCGGGCGACCGCCGCGGGACTTCATACGGCGCTTCTCCAAGCGCCGCACGTAGCTCCCCGCCGTGGCACAATCCGAGATCGTGCACGCGTTCCTCGAGGGCACCACGTGCCGGGACCTTGTGCGCGAGCCGGGACGCAGCCCCGCCCACGGACTCGAACGAGCCGTTCGACATTGCCACCCGCCCCTTCGCCTCCGGAGAGGAGGCCGTGGGGGGCAATTTTCGATGGCAAGAAGGGCAAGCGCTCCGAGGACACGCCCGCGAGGGGCGGCGGGTCCAAGGAGCCGCGCCGCAACGACAAGCGGGGCAAGAAGGGGAAGAAGCCGCGCCGCGAGGCGCGCGAGCAGGGCGCAACGGCGGCAACGCCGAGGCCCTCGCCGTTGACCCGGCCCGCGGGGCCCTCGACCGGCTCCTCGAGGCCCGGGGGTGTTCGACGACATGATGAAGAAGCCATGCCCCTACCACAAGACCCCCGTGAATCACACTCTTGAGCAAGGCGACATGCTCAAGAAGTTCTATGGCCGTGCCGCCGCGAAGGAGGCCGAGGCCAAGAAGGATGGGGGCGACGGCGACGCAGTGGCTTCCCCGCCGTCGAAAATGTGTTCCTCATTTTTGGGGGACCCACCGTCGACATGTCAACCCGCAACGCAAGAAGGAGCGGCACGAAGTCCTCGCCGGCAGAGGGCACCTCCGGCCTTTCTCAACCGGTCGAAGGATGCCATCACCTTTAGCCGGGATGATCACCCAAACCGCATCCCGAACCCGGCCGCACCCCTCGGTGGTCGATCCCATCATTGGGAACGCCCCGGTTTTCGAAGGTCCTTATGGACGGAGGCGTAGCCTCAATATCCTCTTCGCGCACACATTGCGCCCGATGGGGATTGGGCCGGGACCAGCCGCGGCCCAACAGACGAAGCCGTTTCACGGCATCGCGCCCGAAAGCAAAGTTCAACCCCTTGGGCGCATCGACCGCCCGTCCGGTTCGGGACCCCCAAGAATTTCCGCAAGGAAACCCTCACCTTCGAGGTGGTGGGATTCAAAGGGGCCTACCATGCCATCCTTGGGCGACCATGCTATGCCAAGTTCATGGCGGTCCCCAACTACACGTACTCGAAGATGAAGATGCCGGTCCAAACGGCGTCATCACCGTCGGTCATCGATCGAGCATGCATTCGATCGCGATGTCGAGTGCGTGGAACATGCGAGAGGCGCTAGCGCCGGATGAAGCGCCGGTAAACGCGCCGGGAGAAGATGGTCAACGACGACCTCGCCCTCCGCCACCAAGCACGTCGGCACGTTCGAGGCCGCCGAGCAAACCAAAGGGGTCCCTCTCGACCCATCGGCCCCCGAGGGCAAAGCATTGAGGGTCGGCACGACCCTCGATCCTAAATAGGAAGCAAGGCTCGTCGACTTCCTCCGCGCCAACGCCGACGTTTTCGCGTGGAGCCCCTCGGACATGCCGTGCATCCCGAGGGAGGTCGCCGAGCACTCCCTTGATATCCCCGCCTAATGCTCGCGCCGTTCGCCAGCCGGCCGCGCCGCTTCGACGAGGAACGGCGACGGCGATCGGAGTGGAGCCGCGGAAGCTCCTCGAGGCCGGATTCATCAAGGAAGTGTTCCACCCGACATGGTTAGCTAATCCCGTGCTTGTAAAAAAGAAAAATGGGAAGTGGAGGATGTGTATTGACTACACCGGCCTCAATAAAGCATGTCCAAAAGTTCCTTTTCCTTTGCCGCGCATAGATCGATCATTGATTCCACCGCCGGTGTGAACTACTCCGTTTCCTTGATGCCTATTCGGGATATCATCAAATAAAAATGAAGGAGTCCGACCAGCTCGCGACTTCGTTCATCACACCGTTCGGGACGTTCGTTACGTCACGATGCCTTTTGGCCTCGTAAACGCGGGTGCAACATATCGCCCGCATGCAAGCACGTTTTTTGGGGACCATATCGGCGGGACGGTCGAGGCTTACGTAGACGACATCGTCGTCAAAACCAGGAAGGCGGACGACTCCGGTCGCAATCTTGGCATCGCATTCACCGCTCGCGGGCCAACGGGGTCAAGCTCAACCCCGAAAAATGTGTCTTTGGAGTGCCGCGGGGCATGCTCCTAGGATACATCGTCTCCCGCCGGGGGATCGAGGCCAACCCCCGAAAAGGTCGCGGCCCTCGAGCGAATGGGTCCAATTCGGGACCTCAAAGGAGTGCGTAAAGTGTTGGGGTGCCTCGCCGCCTTGAGCCGCTTCGTCTCGAGGCTCGGTGGAGAAGGGCCTCGCCCTCTACCGGCCGCTCAAGAAGCACGAGCGCTTCTCTTGGACCGCCGAGGCCCGGAAGCGCTCGACAAGCCGAAGGCATCGCCGACGCACGCCCCCAATCCTTACGCCGCCGCGAGACGGCGAACCCCTCCAACTCTACGTGGCCGCGACCACCCGTGGTCGCCGCCGTGATCGTCGTGGAGCGCACGGAAGAAGGGCATGCCTTGCCCGTGCGCAGGCCGGTCTACTATATCGCCGAGGGTCCCGTCGGACACGAAGACGCGCTACCCCCGTGTCCGAAGCCGTTGTATGCGCTAGTCCCCGCGCGGCGCAAGCTCCGCCACTACTTTGAGGCCCACCCGATTGCGCTGGTCTCTTCCTTCCCGTTAGGAGAGATCATTCGCAACCCCGACGCGGCAGAATTGCCAAGTGGTCCGTGGAGTTGATGGGCGAAACGCTCGCCTACGCCCCGCGCAAGGCCATCAAATCACAAATCCTTGCCGATTTCGTCGCGGAGTGGACGGACACGCACCGCCGCCCCCTCGCATCCAAGCAGAGGCCGGACTCCGTTCTTCGACGGCTCGGTGATGAAGACAGAGCGGGCGCGGGCCTGCTCTTCGTGTCACCCCCCTCGGGAGCACATGCGCTACGCGGTGCGTCTCCATTTCCCCGCATCCAACAATATGGCGGAATACGAGGCCCTCCTCTCGCGGCCTCAAGATCGCCATCGAGTTGGGCATCAAGCGCCTCGACGTGCGAGGGGATTCGCGGCTCGTGATCGACCAAGTCATGAAGAACGCGAGCCGCCACGACGACAAGATGGAGGCCTACCGTAAAGCCGTGCGGGCCCTCGAGGACAAATTTTACGGCATCGAGCTTAATCATGTACCCCGCCGTACAACGAAGAAGCGTACGAGCCGGCAAAGATAGCGTCCGGCGGATCACCGTTCCCCCCGAACGTTTCGCGCGCGACGCCGCGCGGCCCTCGGTAACCTTCGAGCCTTACCCCTCGAGCGACGACGGACCCTCGGGGGCTCCCTCGAATCCGGCGGGTGCGGACCCCATGGAAGAGGACCCCTCGAACGAGGCGTACGTACTCTCCCTTCTCGAGGGGTACGGCTCCCACGAGGTCGTCGCAATGGACATCGAGCCGGCTCCCCGCTCCCGTGCGGACCGGCGGGAGAAGTACATCGCCCGGATTGCTCGAGGGGAGCTCCCCGCAGACCGGGCCACAGCCAGGCGTGTCGCCAGGATGGCCAAGTCATTCACCTTCGTCGACGGCGAGCTGTACAAGCGCGCCGCGTCGGGCATCCTCCAGCGGTGTATACCAATCCCCCGAGGGGCGCGAGCTCCTGCGGGACATACACGCGGGAATCTGTGGCCACCACGCCGCGCCACGCACTCTCGTTGGCAACGCGTTCCGCCGTGGCTTCTATTGGCCTACCGCGGTCGCGACGCCAACGAAATCGTGCGCACCTCGCGAAGGGTGCCGCTCTACGCCCGCAAGACCAACCCGCCCGCTCACGCCTTACAAACAATCCCCGTCACATGGCCGTTCGCCGTGTGGGGGTTGGACATCGTCGGCCCCCGCGGAAGGCGCCGGGGCTTCACCCACCTCGCTCGTCGCAATCGACAAGTTCTCCAAGTGGGTGGAGGTGCGCCCCATTACGAATTTGAGGGCCGAGCAGCAGCATACGTTCTTCACCGACATCGTCTACCGCTTCGGAGTGCCAAACTCCATCATCACGTACAACGGGTCCCGCTCACGGGCCGGAAGTTCTTGGAGTTCTCGCGACAAGTTCCACATCCGAGTGGACCGGGCGGCCGTGGCGCACCCGCGTACCAACGGCCAAGTGGAACGTGCCAACGGCATGATTCTACAAGGCCTCAAACCTGCAACTCCTCGACCAGCCTCAACAACTGCGGCGAAAATGGCTCCAAGAACCGCCAGCCAGCCGTGTGGAGCCTAAGGACTACCCCAAGCAGCCACCGGTTCACCCCGTTTTTCCTAGTCCATGGCGCGGAGGCCATCCTCCCCACGGATCCGGAATACGGTTCACCCAAAGTTCGGGGCTACAACGAGGACGCTAACCGGCGAGCCCGCGAGGACTCACCGGATCGCCTAGACGAAGTACGCCTCGTGGCGTTGATGCACTCCGCAAGGTATCAACGGTCCCTACGACGCTACCAAGCGCGCAAGATACGTCGCGGGGATTTCGCCGAGGGGGATTTGGTCCTAAGGCTACGCCAAGACAACCGAGGGCGCCACAAGCTATCGCCCCCATGGGAGGGACCCTACGTCGTGGTGAAGGTGCTCAAACCGGGCACGTACAAGCTTGCCAACGAGGACGGCGAAGAACTCACCAACGCTTGGAACATCCAACAGCTACGTCGCTTCTACCCTTAGCTAGGATTTCCAAGTATTTTCCGTTGTAAAAACGCACGGCCAACGCCCCAGCCTGGCGTCACCTATGTAAATACTCCGAATCCAATAAAAGGGCAACTCGGCTTTCCCCCGAAAACCCAAGTTACCCTCGGGGGCTACCGCGGGGGGCACCCCCCCCCAAATGGTCCCATTTTTTCGTGCAAAAACGTAATAACACGCGCTAAGTTTGTTTCCTACTTCAACCACGAGCCACGCATTTGAACAGGCGTAGGCGGCACGCCGGAAGGAGCGCGCGAGCCGAGAGACGCCCTACGCCGCGTGGCTACGGCCCGTCTCTCTCGCCTCCAACCCGGCGGGCCCCGCGAAAGGCGGACTTCCCTAACTAGAATCTACTCGTGAAGAAGAAGAAGCAAAAAGCGCAATAAGCAAGCGATTTCATTTACAAACCGACCATGTTCACGAAACTACTTGTTTATTTACAAGAGGCCACGAGGCCGCAGTTCGATACACACAAACAAAAAAACGGGCCTAGCGCCCGCATGCTTTCGTAGAGGGAGCGGCGCCGTCGGCGGCGTCCGGAAGAGGAATTCCTCGAAGGCCTCGGCGAGCGTTCCCGCGGCGTCGGCAACAAGCGCGTCCGCGCGCTCCATGGCCACCTCGTCCCTCGACGCCCACGGGCACGATGTAGCCTTCCGCCACCGCCGAGGTTGACCTCGTAGTGGGATCGCACCACTCCGAGGGCCTTCCCGCACGCCCGTGTGCAACGCCCGCGCACCCGCTCCGTGACGTGGCCACCGAGCGCGCGCAGCGGCCGGCCGGCCGAGCCGCCGCCCGGACATCGCCTTCCTCGACGACGTGACAGTCTCGAGGGCCGCGTCCCGCGCTCCCCGCAGCCCCCCCCCCGCCGCAGGAGTTGTAGGAGGCCCGCAGGCCCTCGCCCCGCCCAACAGCGTGCCCCAAAGCTGTGCGCAGGCCTGGAAGCGACAAGACGACAAGAAATCAGAAAGGGGGAAACGAACCCTCTAAAAGCAAAAACTAACAAGCAGGGTCGACAGTAACTTACCCTCGACTCTGCCTCTTCTCCGCATCGAGGTCGCGCGCGCGGACTCGAGCGCCGCCGAGATGCCGGACGGTCTCGCCTTGCTCGACGAGGGCCATCTCTTGGGCGGCATTGCTGATGCTGAGCGCCCCGCCTCATCCTCAACCTCGGAGAATGCGGCGTTCCGCTCCTCCGGCCGACCTCTCCGCCGTTCCCCGCGCGCGACGCGTTCCCCCGCTCCCGCCGCCGTCCGGCGTCACCAAGGGCAGCCCTCGCTCCCCGCCGAAGCCGCCCCCCCCCCCCGCGGCGATGCGCTCCCCGCCGGAGCCGCCCCTCGCCGGCGACGAGAGCCGCGCCCTTCACGTCGAGGGCGGCCTTCGTGTCATCGGCCTCCTTGGCGCGCCGCTCCCCCCCCGCGCGCCCGCTCCTCGCCCCCGACGCCGCCGCGCCCGGGCCCCCTCGAGCGACGTGCGGAGCTCCCGGTCTCGGCGCGAGCGGTGGCCACCTCCGCCCTCCCGTGTGGCGGCCGCCGTTCGCGTCTTGTCCGTGTCCTCGCGCGCGTTCCACGCGCCTCGTCACGATCGACGAGGGCTGCGCGGATCCGCCCGAGGCTCGGTCACGCGCCGCGTCCCGCCCCCGAACTCTCGGGAAGCACGTCGCACCACGCCATCGCCCGCACACCGCCGGCGTCCGTCCGGCGTCCCGAGGGCATCCGCAAGCGCGTCGTAAGCGCCGCATCGCTCCCGAGCCGGCGGGCCTCGGCGTTCACCTCGGTCGAACGCGCTATACTTTTCGCGAGCGCGGCGCTCGAGCTCCCCGGCATAACACACATCGAATCCCGTAAGCGCCAAAGTTTGAGTGCAAGCACGCGAAAACGAAAAAAGGAAGGGAAACGAGCAACCGTGGCTCACCCGGAAGACGGTCCAGAGCCGGCCGCCGTGGGACCCGCGCCGCTTCGTTCAACGCGCGGCTGAGCGTGGCGCCATGGCCCAGAGCTCGCCCCGCAGCTCCCCGCTCCCCCCGAGCGCGCAAACGCCGGGGATCCTCCACGGCCCCCCCCCACCCCGGGCGGGGCGGCCGGCGCGGGAGGACGAGGCCTCGGCATCGTGCCCCTCGGCCCCCCGCCGTCATGCGACCCTCGTGCCGCTTCACGAGGGCCCCCTCCCCGGGGCTCGGGGGAGTTCGCGGGCCGGCCCACCGGTTCCACCCGTGCGGCGGGGAGTCATCCGAGAGCTCCATCACCTCCGCCCGGGGGACCGCCGGCGGCGGAGCCACCCGCGCCGCCTCCGCCGGCGCCTCCACCGCGCCTCCGCGACCACGGGCGCCCGTCGTGGCACCGTGGCCGCCACCACCGTCCGCGCCGCCACATCCGCGGCGCTCCCGCAGCCGCGCCCGCTCCGCCTCCTCCGTAGTGGCCGCCACCGCGGCGGCACCTCCACCGTAGCCACCGCCGCGCCCGCGCCTCCGTGGCGACCGGCGCCGGCCGCCCCCGGCAACCCCCTCCGGCCGCGCCGCGGCGGGTTGATCCGCCGGCCGGCCCCCGAGGCCTCGGCCGGCCTTGCGAGCTCGTGCCCGCCGCCGCGCTCGTTCCCTCGGCGCGACCCCCTCGACGAGCGCCGCCGGTGGGGATCGCGCGTCCGTCCCCGCACCTTGGCCGGTGCAAGAGGAGGAACGGCCGGCACCGCCCTCGCGCAATCACGAACGGAGAGTTAGAACATCTAACCACCGGCACACCAAAGCCACACGGAGGAAGGCAAGGCTACGTACCTCGCGGAGGAAAAGGCCCGCTTCCTTTTCCTCGAGGCCCCGGGGACGGGGCCGGCGTAGCGGCCGCGCCCGACGCAGCCGCCTCCCCGATGGCGCCGCCGCACGCGCGGGCACGCCCCGCCCCGTGCGCGGCGCGCACCCGACGCCGCACCCCCCCGACGGCGCCACAGCGCGCGCGGGGCACGCTTGTCCCGCGCGCGGCACGCCTCCCCGACGCGCCCCTCGACGACGACGCCGGCTCGTGCGGACGCACTCCCCGCCGCGTGCGGGCACGCTCGACGCGCGCGCAGCACGTCCGCCGCGCGCGCCCGCGCGCGCGCCGCCGGCCACCCCCGCGGCGCGTGCCGCCCCCGACGACGACCGCCCGGCGGCGGACGCCGACGCGCCCGCCCCGTACGAAGCCGCCCCCGACGCCGCGCGAGATCCGCGCGACGGGGGCGCGGGGCTGCCACCCGTCCGAGGGGCCCTCCCCCTCGCACTCTTCCTCTTCGTCCCGATCCGAGGACGAGGGCTCCTCGATGTCGGGGGAGGAGAGCCCCAGCCTCCTCCCCGCCGCCGGTACTCGGCGGACCGTGCGTCGCGACGCGCCCGGCGCCGCCTTGCGTGCTCCCTCCGCGCGCCGCCCGCTCCCCGCCGCTCCCGCCGCGCCGCCCCGCCGAGCGCACGGAGTCGGGGGTGGGTGGAACGGACTTGGCGATACCGAATCGCACCAACCGCGCGCAAGAGTGACAATGGCGCGTCAAGAAACATAAACGAGAACGAGGACCAAAACCGTAGTAGAAAACCACACTCACCAACGGGCCGGTGGGAAGCATCTCGATATCCCACCCGGGTCCGACCCGCGGCGCCCGCGTCCGGGTGTCGACGGCGCTCCGCGCCCGGTGAGCGCGCTACGCCCCGCTCCCGCCGGCGTCGGGAGCATCCGCGACCTCGCCGTGTCGACGGGGTTGGCCGCCCTCCGTCATCTCGAAGATGCGGAGCGGCCTCTCCATCGACCCGCACGATTCGCCCAGTGATGAAGGAAGGCGAGGACGCCCATCGCGTTGAGCCCTTCCCCTCGCCGCCCGCCGGCAGGGCGGCGAGGACGGACTCTCGGCGCGCCCGGTGGTTGGCCGTAGGCAACCCGTAGCCCCGCCGGTCCGGCCTCTCTCCTTGAACACCCGCCCCGTGTAGGGAGGGAGGCCGGCTCCCGCGTTGCGCGGATAAAACCATCCCCGCTCCCGGCCCGGCGTTGTTCGTCGCTCATGGTGCAGGGGATGTGGAAGTTCTTGAGCCGCCCCCGCAGGCAAGCGACATCCCGCCGGCGCGCACCGCGCGGCGGGTCCCTCGCTCCGACGTGGGCCGCGTGATCGCCCTCCCCGCGGAAGAGGTGTACCCGCAGCTCCCAATTGACCGGGATCCCCGGGTACCTTCGCGCACGCCCACGAATGTGGCCGCCCGCGAGATAGCGTTGGGGGCGAAGTTGTGCGGGCTCCACCCCGTAGTGGTAGCACAACGCCCGCATGAACGTGCTCGCCGGCGCGTTGGAAGCCGCGCTCGTGGTAGCGGAGAAAGCTCACCACGTAACCCTCCCCGCGGATTGGGCTCGTGGTGCGACGCCGGCGGCACGATCCACTCCGCCGGCGCCCTTCTTCGTTGGCCGAGAGCCGGCCGGCGGCGACCGCCCGCCCGTGGCGAGCCGGTCACGGCCGACTTCTCCCGTGCGTACGGCTCCCGGACCCCCGATCGGAGGGCGAGGCGGCGCCATGAGGGAGGACGAACGAGTACGAAGGTGGAGGACGAGGAAACGAGGAGAAAGATCTAAGCAAGCGAGCCCGCGCGACGCAAGGGTGAGACGAAGGCGAAGAGGCGGAGGACTAAAACGGTGAGGAGCCAAGGTAAAAACCGCCGCCTACTCCTTCCCCGCAGCTTTTATAGGCAACCGGCGAGTTCTCCGAGGGCGCACGCCCCCGCCGCATTTAACCCGCAGAATCTTTCCGTCGCGTCGGCAAGCGGGCCCCACCACGACCGCAAGCAGCCTCTAACACCGCAGGCGGGTCATCATTACGGCGAGACCGGCAGCAACCGAGGTGAAACCGTCGCATCCGCCGGCAGCCGCCGCCCCACTACGCGCGCGCGCGAGCCGCCCGCCAAAAAAAGCGCGCCGCCGCAAAACCCGCGCCCACGCCCCCGCAAGGCAATTAAATGCCCGGCCCCTTGCCAAGCAAGAGAGCCCCTCGAGCGAGGCGAATCCCCCGCTCGAGACAGGGGTGACCCCTCGATGGGATATCGCCGTGAGAAGGTCGCCCGGACCTCGCTCGATGTAGAGCAGCCACCGCGGCACCCATGCCACGTAGGACCCTCGAGCGCATGACCCCCAACTCGAAACAAGGCGACCCTCGATGGGATATCAGCGTGAGAAGGTCGCCCGGGACCTCGCTGTAGAGCAGGTGCACCGCGGCACCCATGCCACGTAGGACCCTCGAGCGGCATGACCCCCAACTCGAGACGATGTCGACCCCCTAAAGAAGGCACGCGCATAAGAGGATCGCCCAGGTCACGCTTGAAATAGAGCGACACCGAAAGCACTCATACCGCGCCATGCCACCAACCAGAGACTCGAGGGTCGGCACGCCCGCGTACCCCCTCGACCGGCCGCAAACGCGAAAAAGACGGGGCTGGCCTAGGCACGGCCCCGCACGGCCTTCCGATCGCAGGTTCGAAGCCCGACCCTCGACGGGTTCCGAACAGCGCCCCGCATCACAGAGTTAGGGACGACGAGGGCACGCGCATTCGAGCCGTTCCTCGAGCCCGCTCGGCTCGAGGGTGCCCCACATGTCGTGTTCGAGAGCCGCCGAGGGCGCCTAGCCGGGGGATCCCACCGAGGGAGAGCTTCCGCGCCCTCGGTCCCTAGCGACCGGACCGAGCCCCACCTAGCAAACCCACGCAAGCGCTTCCATGGACGTGTCTCCGACCGCGCAGCCCTACCCTTATCGAACGGGCATGGACGTCCACTTGAACCACCCGCTAGCGCCGAAGAGGAATCCGCGATTCGCGACCCGCTCGATGGGAGTCGTGGAAACCCTCACCCTCCCGACCCGCGAGGGACGGCGAGGGCGTGATAAAAAAACAAGTCGTCGGCTCGACCCGATCGCCTCGAACATAGCCAAGGCTCGGGGGCTTGACGCACGGCTACACCTCCTTGGAATTGCACCCGCCCGAGACAAAGTGACGGGGAGCGTGCACCCCCGATGCCGCCTGAAATACCGCCGATGCCGTTGGCATATGTGCCACGCCTTTCGACCGAATTGCTCGCGGTTAACCCCCGCAGAGAGCCCACACCGCAGTGGCTTCGGGGGTTAGACCCGCGCGGGCCCGCTAGCGCGGCCCCACGGAAAGCGCTCGCAAACAAGGAGGGAAGAACGTCCTATCAAGCAGGTTCCAAGCATCCGCGGGAGCCTCAATGGCAAAACCGCGCATGCTCTGGGGCCACCGTCGGGGACCGCCCTAGGGGTCCCCCTCAAACGATGGGGGAACCCTCACTTAAATTCCCCGCATCAAATGAACCGGGCCTAACCATGCGGTGGAACTAACCATGCAGACGGGGCCCACGCAGCAGACTTCGTGAGGCCCCGCCAAGATAGCCCGACCGCGAGACCCCCCTCGAGCAGCCCCGCCTCGCCCCGAGGGTACGCTCCTCCTCGAACGGGCTCCGCCCCCCCGCTCGAGGGGCAACCCCCTCCTCGAACAAAAAAGTTCCGCCCCGTTCGAGGGGCGACTCCTTCCCTCGAGCGGTCCCGCCCGCTCGAGGGCCCGCTCCCCCTCGAGCAGGCCTCGCCCTCGCTCGAGGGTTCGCTCCACCCTCGGCCGGGCCCGCCACGCTCACGGCGCCCGCACGCGTGCGCCGGCCCCGGTACTTGGGCACGTAACGCCCGACGCCGCGGACGGCGCCATCATGCGCCCGGCTCACGCCCCGTGCCGCCGCACCAACTCCCCAGGGAGGAGCCCATCCCCGCCACCGTGGGGTGGACCGTGCGTACGGCCGTGCCGTCCCCATAACACCGCGCGCACGCCACCGTACGACTAACGCGCCCGACCCTCGAAAGGGGGCCGGCGCACCCTCGATCCCACTTTCCCCGTGACCCCGCAGGTAGGTGAAGGGCGCTAGGCCGGTGGGCGGCCATCCCGGCCACCGTGAACGCGCGCGGCCGCCGTACCCACGCGCGCAGCGGCGCACGCCCCGACTCCGCGCGCACGCCCGAACACCGCAACCACTCCACCACCGCAGCTCATTGGGAAGGAACGCCGTTCGCCCGCTCCCGTACCCCGTACTGCCCATCATCGCATCTCCCTCGAAGCCTATCGTGGGGCGCCATCGCCATCCGCCGCCTCCTACCCCTCGAACCGCCACCGCCGTGCACAAGGTAGGCCATCATGGCCGGATCGCAGCCGAAGATCGACCGACGGCCGCCCACTCTACACCATAGCGCGACGTGCTCCCCTCACGTAGCTAGGCGCCGCGCGTGCATGTAACTCGCCGCCCCCTTGGCCTATAAAAGGGGGAGGCGAGCCCCCACCCGCGGAGAGGGGAGGCGGGAGGAGGACGCAGTTCGACGAACCTCGAAGAACACGCCGCACCGTGCACTCACTCTCTTATTCTCCCACAATATCTTCGCCTACTCACCAGGGACTTGGGAGCCACGCTTCCTCTCCCGCCTTGCTTGTATTTGCCCCACTACAAGCACCCCCCGTGCCGAGCAATATAGTGCCACGAGCACACCACCGCCGGACGTACGCCCCCACGGAATCCAGGATAAATCCTTGTGTCATTTGTTGCTTAGCATCGACCATTGAGGGATAGACCTAGGCGTTATCTACTGGTTAGTGTCGGGACCATATTCCGCACCGACAATATAAACACATATATAGTAGTAGGGCAATCAAGGACAGGATAATTAAAGAGGCAGTGCAAGATTCATCAACATGCAATTAAAGTAAAGCGCTAGCAATTCTACTTAGCAATGCCTAATAGGAATTTCAGAATCAGTCGGGCGTGAACCTGGGGTCGGGTAGTCCTCCGCGGTGAAGTCGTCGGCGTAGTCGTACTCCGGGGCCAACTCCCCGGCTCCAGCTGCTCCTAATAGCGCGAAAAAGGAAAATAAATAGCGGCCCTATAGCAATTAACTCCAAAGGAACACAAATAAGAGGCAAAAGAGAGCAAACACCACCCTAGCTCGGAGTTTAAGATTTCAAAAAATTTCTGGAAAAGGTTTTACAATTTTCGGAGTTAAAATGGATTTACTAGGGTTTTTCAAAGAGAAAATAGGGTTTCTGAAAATAAAAATACGTTTAAACCCCCCTTATACAGATCCAGCCACACGGGATCCCCGGATCGGGTGCGGCTTGGCCACCAGCAGCCCCGCGCGTGGTCTAGCCCCCATTGGCTGCCGCAGGAGATCCGGCGGGATGCCGTGCGGCTCGGCGCCGTGCATGCAGGCATGTGGCCGAGACGGGAGTGGTTTAGCCGCAGCGGATCTTGGCGGATTGGCTACGGCCACGCCAGCATGTGGTCCCCCGTGCACAAAACAATTCCCGTGTTTCATCAGTGACCTTAGGTGTTTGACGAAATGCCCAGAAGAGAAACGGCGGCGCGGGATGACCTCGCCGGCGGCGGAGCTCCACGGCGCCTGGGCGACCGGCCAAAACGGGATAACCTCAAGGAACCCCCTTGGGTTGCTGGGCTCGAAGGGACGCAAAATAGAGGGTGATGGCCGTCGCGGCGAGGTCGTCGCAGGTGTGGGCGCGGCGACGTGGGCACGACGGCGGTGTTGGTGCCCCTTCCCAGTGCAGAGGCGCGTGAACGCGCGCGCGATGGCGTGTGCGGGGAAGCGTGCGCGTAGGGTAAATGACACGGCCGTGGCTAGGTGTTGGCCGCGAAGGGGCGTCGCGGCGGGAGACGCGACGGAGCTCGGGCCGGCGCCATGGGTGGCGGCGGGCATGGCGTCCGCGGTCGGCACAAGTGCGTGTCACACCGTGAAATTTCCAATTTCAGGATGTGAATAGGAAGAAAAACTTAAACAACGATTTAGTCTAAATTTTAAAATTTTGCCCAGCTTTTATTTTCTTCACAGGAAATATAGTATAGGAAAAATCCTTTGATTGATTTTCTAAATTAAATAAAAGTTATGTGTGTTGCATTCATGCCGATGCATCTAGTGGTTCTTGAGTGCAAAAAGGTTTCGAAAATGCGTTTAGGATCTGTCCAATCTCTCCCGAGAATTTTTCGGGTTTTTCTGGAATTTATTCTCATTTTCTTTGAGCTATTTCTATTTATTAGAAGGCTCTAAAATCTTTTTCATGAGCTCCAAATGCTTTATTTGGATTGTTCATGTCTTAATCTATCTTTAGGAATTTTCCTGGAATTTTTGTGATTTTCGGAGTATTTTTCGTGCCTTTAAGCAATTTCTAGACTTTTCTGGAAATTGTTTTCGCATTAAAAATGAATTCTGGAAAAAAAACCCTACCTACCGGATTGGGCCGAGCCCGAGGCTCGACCCAACCCGCGCCGCCGCCGCAGGCCTGCGCGGGGCCCATCTAGGGCCCGCGGCGCGCCGCCGCCCGGGGAGCCGCCGGCCGCGCGCGCTTCCCCATAAAGGGCGCCGCCCCCCTCTCGCGCGCCGCCCTAGCCGCATCGCGCCGCCCCCCGCCCTCGCCGCAGCCGCGCACGCGCCGCCGCCCGGCTTGCTCGGGGCCGCGCCGCCGCCCGCCCCCGTTAGGCCCCGCCGGGTTGACTCCGAATACCGGCCCGCTCCCTCGATCTCCAACTCCGGTGAGCGTCCCTATGAAGTCCCCTCGATCTCCTCTTTCAATTTCGTGACTCACTTGAGCTCCTAGGCCGCCGTGGCGCCGGCGATTTGGGCCGGACCGGCCGCCGCCCCCTCCCTGTTCGCCCATGGACAGAGGAGGAGGAAGCTCTTGGTAATTTTGCGCTTGACCCCCTGAGTTCCTTGGAATCTATTAGATCCACTTTTGTGTCTTGTAATCTTTGCTCCAAACTCCCTAGATCTAATAAAACTTCACAACCAGATCCATCCCGAAACTTTTTGCAGATCTAACCCCCGGATTAGATCCATTCGCGAGCACTGTTTGATGTGTCTCGGGAATCTCCTCTGCTAACCCCTAAAAGCTATAGTTAATTACGAATAGGTCCTCTGATCTTGTTTCCTCCATATCTTCCGCGTTTTAACTCCGTTTTTAGCGTTCTTTATATCCACGCGATCGTCTCGACGAGTAGAATGACTTTTTGCCCCTGTTTAGTTCTGTTAGTACTGTTTGGTGATTGTTTCTTATTTTATTCCATTGTATGCTTGTATGTGAATGATGTGGTGCGTAGAAGACGGCGTTCGTTCGTGGAGAACGCCGGAGTTGAAGATTTCCAAGGTCTTGAGCAGCAGCACACGTTGGTAGAAGGCAAGTCCTTGCTGCATTCCCGTTGATCCTATTACAACATGCATTTTAATTACACCGTTATTTATTATTGCTTTGCATTAAATTGATGGGTCCTACTATTAAGGTTTGACTAGTTTTGTTTATCCCGTGCCTTGATCAACCGGGTTTATGTTTATGTTGGGTAGACCGTGCTTAGTTGCTCAACTTGGGTTTATGGTGGTTTTGATGAACAACAATGTTAATCTTGCTTTATTTATGTTGTACCTTTCATTAATCAAGATCACCCGTGTTAATCGGAACATGGAGAACCACCCAGAAAACAAGCATATACCACAAGACATATGGCTCGTCTTGGCTTAATAATTAGTGAACCGGGTGTTAGGTATGCTTTACCCGATAAGGGTTGGGGGCCGGCGGGTAGTGGCGTATGGACTCGCTCGGCGTAGGTGTGGGCTTAGCTAAGACACGGTACTCGTCCGGGAGCTTTATACGTTGCACTGACCAGGTAACCTAGTGGGCAGCCTACATCTGGGGATCTTTGTAACGGCCTCGTAGCGTCTCTATGCAATCACACCTCGGTAGTGTGGTATGGTGCCTGATCAGCATCGCATGGTTGGGTTTAAAGTTCTTCGGGACTTTTACGCGACTTGTGGGTAAATATGTCCGACCTCTGCAGAGTGTAAAACTAACTAGTTAGTCGTGCCCACGGTCACGGGTGGCCTGGACCCTCACATGATTACACTATGGAAGATGGATTAAACTTGTTGCATTTACTTTCGTTCATGATGTTGATGCTTATGTTAATCTTTGGGTTGGTATAAACTTGCATTTGCTAGTAATATAGCTTGCTTAATAAAACTTGACCAACTAAAATGCTGACTTGCTTATGAGCCAACAACCTTCCACCATAAAGCCTTTGCATGTTGTTATAGATCTTTCCCCTTGTTGAGTACGACATGTGCTCATGCTTGTTGTTCTTTTATATGCATCTACACAACCCGGTTGCTGCTCAGACGGTCGTTTTGAAGACTTTCCTGGAGAGTTCGGTGGTTTCTAGGCGAGCGTGCCACCAGTCAGCTGCCTGTGGAGACGTCATTTACCGCTGCTAGTACTCGCTTATGTTACGATTCTGAGACATTCGGTCATGTAATAAAGTTTTAATACTCTCTTTACGCTTTTACACTGTGTTTTGGTATACACTGAGTCAACGCATGTGTGAAACTTGATCCTGGCGCACATGTGTTCTATGCATTCGGATTTGCCTTTAAATCCGGGTGTGACAAAGTGGTATCAGAGCAGTGTCGACTGTAGGACGTTAGCCTAGTTAGAAACTGGTCGAACTTAAGGATTATAACCATCTAGTAGCCATGCTTACTCCGTGCTATGCTTTAAATTCCATTCTTAATATACTTATCCTTGATTTTACCCCCATCCTTGGTATTCTACTTGCTATCTATCTTATCTTGGTCAATCTTTTCATTCTATACTGCCTTGTTCTTGCTTTAGGAAATCTTTAGCACCTATTCTATGCTCTCTAACCTTTCCCTACCTTTACCCTACCCGTGTTCGCAGTGTTCTCGCTTATCTAATGGCTCTATTATGTTCAAGCTGAAGATCTTCTTTAGGATCTAGGTTCTCTAGGCTTGTCCTTGTGAAATCGCTAGTCACGATCGACGATTAGGTGTGCTTAGTTTAGTGGTGTGTTTGAATGCTTGATCTTGTGTTAATGCTTGATTTGGATCTTTGATTGAGTGCAGTGTGTTGTGGGTTGATAACCACAATGACATTGGTTTAGTTTAAGTTTGCTTAATTGGGTTAATCTTTGTCTCAACCATCCTTTCATCTTGCACATTCCTAATCCTTTATTAAATCTTTACTTATCCACTCTGGAATCCATCTTGCTGCAAATCTGTTCTCGTCAACTTTCGACACAGCAGTAGTGTTTTGTCTATATCTCGAGCTACAGAGCTCCGATTGATGCAAAACCAGTTGGGTTAGTTCACAAATTCCATAACCAATGTTCTGTCAAAAATTCAGCCCCATCCAATTCATATCCTGGGAGTTATGCATGAAATATGGGAGTGGTCATAATCTGTAAAACTCTGCTGACACATTAACTTTATTATTTTATATCTTGGGCTATAGACCTCCGTTTGAGGCAAAACCAATTGGATAAGTTCAGAAATTTCGTGGGTGTTTGTCTGTACAAAATTCAGCAATTTTGATCACATAATCAGAGAGGGATGCCCGAAACTTTGGAGTTACCTGAATCTGTTAGCACTGTTGACATACCCGACTTGTTTATTTTATATCTGAAGTTATAGAGCTCCGATCGAGGTGAATCCAGTTGGACTAGTTCCGTAATTTCATTATCTTTTACCATTCAAAAGCTCATAATTTTTGGTTATCCACGTTGAGAGTTATACATGAATATCTGGAGTCAACAGAATCTGTCTTAAACTGGAAATCTGCGCTGCTTAATCTTTTGAGCTTTTCTCTTTGTGCAATCATCTAAGTCAATGTTCCTAACACTCAGATGGTGAACACCAGGTCCGGGTCAGGTGTTGATCAACCTCCAGTGATACGCCAAGGACGAGGCAGCAGTGCAGGCAGTGCACCACCCCCACCACCACCACCGATGGATCCGGTCATGCAGCAGCTTCTTCCGGAATCGGCTACAACTCTTGGAGAACCCGACCAACACCGTGGCCAACCCGCAGCCCAAGCCAACAATCCACCTCGCCCACCGCCACAAGAACCGGCGCCCATGAACAAGCACAGGGGAGTTCATGAGCCACCGGCCGCCGCTTTTCACCCATGTACCGATCCGCTTGATGCCGATGATTGGTTGAAGACCGTGAGCAAGATGCTCACCACGCCGCTGTGATGATAGAGAGAAGGTCCTATTTGCTTTGCAGGACGACTTCGGGGGTTCGCAGAGCATGGTGGGATGCTTACACTACCGCCCATGCTACACCAGACGCCATCACCTGGCAGGAGTTCACTGAGAGCTTCAGGAATCATCACATTCCTGCAGGGTTGATGAGGCTGAAGAAGAAGGAGTTCCTCTCTCTCCAACAGGGGGAAATGTCAGTGACAGAGTACCGGGACAGGTTCATCGAGCTGTCTCTCTATGCACCAGAGGAGGTGGTAGATGACCCAAAGAAGCAGGAGCGCTTCATGGAGGGATTGGCTGGACCGCTTCGTATCGCCGACATCTCATACTTTTCCATCTTTCCAAAGACCTCGTTAGACAAGGCCATCACCCCGGAGGCCATGCGCGCGCACTGAGAGATCCGAAGAGGAAGGCCACTACTTATGAGCAAGCTTTGGGAGCAAGCACTCGTCCCCGTTTCATTCCACCGCAAGGAACGACACCCCGTATTGGAGGTTCGTGTGGTAACCCCGGCGTAAAACAGCTTTCAGCGGAACAATCAACCTTTCAAGCACCCCATTCAGGAGTTGCAGCATTCCCCTCCACAGACTCCACGCCCCAATGACCAGCACATTAGTCAGAACACCCCAGCAGGGACCCCAGTGAGACCTAGTGCGCCAAGTACTCCTGTTGGTAATGCATGTTTCAAGTGTGGAGAGACTGGTCATTATGCTAACAACTGTCCTCAGAGGAGCGTCCCGAATACCCCAAAGCGCAGTCGCGATGAGGAATGGAAACCAGACCCCGCAAAGCGCTAAGGGACAGCAGAGCTCCGCACGTGGTAGATTGAACCACATAAATGCAACGACCGTGTTGGGTATGTTCTCTGTCAACATTGTTCTCACATCAGTTCTACCATATCGTTCTCGGAATCTTTCTTTATCCTTCCGAATCTCGAGGACGAGATTCCTTTTAAGGGGGGTAGATTTTTCACACCCTGAAATTTCCAATTTCAGGATGTGAATAGGAAGAAAAACTTAAACAACGATTTAGTCTAAATTTTAAAATTTTGCCCAGCTTTTATTTTCTTCACAGGAAATATAGTATAGGAAAAATCCTTTGATTGATTTTCTAAATTAAATAAAAGTTATGTGTGTTGCATTCATGCCGATGCATCTAGTGGTTCTTGAGTGCAAAAAGGTTTCGAAAATGCGTTTAGGATCTGTCCAATCTCTCCCGAGAATTTTCCGGATTTTTCTGGAATTTATTCTCATTTTCTTTGAGCTATTTCTATTTATTAGAAGGCTCCAAAATCTTTTTCATGAGCTCCAAATGCTTTATTTGGATTGTTCATGTCTTAATCTATCTTTAGGAATTTTCCTTGAGTTTTTGTGATTTTCGGAGTATTTTTCGTGCCTTTAAGCAATTTCTAGACTTTTCTGGAAATCGTTTTCGCATTAAAAATGAATTCCGAAAAAAACCCTACCTACCGGATTGGGCCGAGCCCGAGGCTCGACCCAACCCGCGCCGCCGCCGCAGCCCGCGCGGGGCCCATCTAGGCCCGCCGCCGCGCGCGCCGCCCGGGGAGCCGCCGGCCGCGCGCGCTTCCCCATAAAGGGCGCCGCCCCCCTCGCGCGCCGCCCTAGCCGCATCGCGCCGCCCCTCGCCCCCGCCGCAGCCGCGCACGCGCCGCCGCCCGGCTTGCTCGGGGCCAGCCGCGCCGCCGCCGCCCGTTAGGCCCCGCCGCCGTTGACTCCGAATACCGCCCGCTCCCTCGATCTCCAACTCCGTGAGCGTCCCTATGAAGTCCCCTCGATCTCCTCTTTCAATTTCGTGACTCACTTGAGCTCCTAGGCCGCCGTGGCGCCGCGATTTGGGCCGGACCGCCCGCCGCCCCTCCCCCGTTCGCCCATGGACAGAGGAGGAGGAGGAAGCTCTTGGTAATTTTGCGCTTGACCCCCTGAGTTCCTTGGAATCTATTAGATCCACTTTTGTGTCTTGTAATCTTTGCTCCAAACTCCCTAGATCTAATAAAACTTCACAACCAGATCTATCCCGAAACTTTTTGCAGATCTAACCCCTGGATTAGATCCATTCGCGAGCACTGTTTGATGTGTCTCGGGAATCTCCTCTGCTAACCCCTAAAAGCTATAGTTAATTACGAATAGGTCCTCTGATCTTGTTTCCTCCATATCTTCCGCGTTTTAACTCCGTTTTTAGCGTTCTTTATATCCACGCGATCGTCTCGACGAGTAGAATGACTTTTTGCCCCTGTTTAGTTCTGTTAGTACTGTTTGGTGATTGTTTCTTATTTTATTCCATTGTATGCTTGTATGTGAATGATGTGGTGCGTAGAAGACGGTTCGTTCGTGGAGAACGCTGGAGTTGAAGATTTCCAAGGTCTTGAGCAGCAGCACACGTTGGTAGAAGGCAAGTCCTTGCTGCATTCCCGTTGATCCTATTACAACATGCATTTTAATTACACCGTTATTTATTATTGCTTTGCATTAAATTGATGGGTCCTACTATTAAGGTTTGACTAGTTTTGTTTATCCTGTGCCTTGATCAACCGGGGTTTATGTTTATGTTGGGTAGACCGTGCTTAGTTGCTCAACTTGGGTTTATGGTGGTTTTGATGAACAACAATGTTAATCTTGCTTTATTTATGTTGTACCTTTCATTAATCAAGATCACCTGTGTTAATCGGAACATGGAGAACCACCCAGGAAAACAAGGCTACCACAAGACATATGGCTCTGTCTTGGCTTAATAATTAGTGAACCGGTGTTAGGTATGCTTTACCCGATAAGGGTTGGGGGCTGGCGGGTAGTGGCGTATGGACTCGCCGGCGTAGGTGTGGGCTTAGCTAAGACACGGTACTCGTCCGGGAGCTTTATACGTTGCACCGACCGTGTAACCTAGTGGGCGGCCTACATCCGGGGATCTTTGTAACGGCCTCGTAGCGTCTCTATGCAATCACACCTCGTAGTGTGGTATGGTGCCCGATCGCATCGCATGGTTGGGTTTAAAGTTCTTCGGGACTTTTACGCGACTTGTGGGTAAATATGTACGACCTCTGCAGAGTGTAAAACTAACTAGTTAGTCGTGCCCACGGTCACGGGTGGCCTGGACCCTCACATGATTACACTATGGAAGATGGATTAAACTTGTTGCATTTACTTTCGTTCATGATGTTGATGCTTATGTTAATCTTTGGGTTGGTATAAACTTGCATTTGCTAGTAATATAGCTTGCTTAATAAAACTTGACCAACTAAAATGCTGACTTGCTTATGAGCCAACAGCTTCCACCATAAAGCCTTTGCATGTTGTTATAGATCTTTCCCCTTGTTGAGTACGACATGTGCTCATGCTTGTTGTTCTTTTATATGCATCTACACAACCCGGTTGCTGCTCAGACGGTCGTTTTGAAGACTTTCCTGGAGAGTTCGGTGGTTTCTAGGCGAGCGTGCCACCGCCGACCGCTCGTGGAGACGTCATTTACCGCTGCTAGTACTCGCTTATGTTACGATTCTGAGACATTCGGTCATGTAATAAAGTTTTAATACTCTCTTTACGCTTTTACACCGTGTTTTGGTATACACCGAGTCAACGCATGTGTGAAACTTGATCCCGGCGCACATGTGTTCTATGCATTCGGATTTGCCTTTAAATCCGGTGTGACAAAGTGGTATCGTAGCAAAGTTGTCGACCGTAGGACGTTAGCCTAGTTAGAAACTGGTCGAACTTAAGGATTATAACCATCTAGTAGCCATGCTTACTCCGTGCTATGCTTTAAATTCCATTCTTAATATACTTATCCTTGATTTTACCCCCATCCTTGGTATTCTACTTGCTATCTATCTTATCTTGGTCAATCTTTTCATTCTATACTGCCTTGTTCTTGCTTTAGGAAATCTTTAGCACCTATTCTATGCTCTCTAACCTTTCCCTACCTTTACCCTACCCGTGTTCGCAGTGTTCTCAGTTATCTAATGGCTCTATTATGTTCAAGCTGAAGATCTTCTTTAGGATCTAGGTTCTCTAGGCTTGTCCTTGTGAAATCGCTAGTCACGATCGACGATTAGGTGTGCTTAGTTTAGTGGTGTGTTTGAATGCTTGATCTTGTGTTAATGCTTGATTTGGATCTTTGATTGAGTGCAGTGTGTTGTGGGTTGATAACCACAATGACATTGGTTTAGTTTAAGTTTGCTTAGTTGGGTTAATCTTTGTCTCAACCATCCTTTCATCTTGCACATTCCTAATCCTTTATTAAATCTTTACTTATCCACTCTGGAATCCATCTTGCTGCAAATCTGTTCTCGTCAACTTTCGACACAGCAGTAGTGTTTTGTCTATATCTCGAGCTACAGAGCTCCGATTGATGCAAAACCAGTTGGGTTAGTTCACAAATTCCATAACCAATGTTCTGTCAAAAATTCAGCCCCATCCAATTCATATCCTGGGAGTTATGCATGAAATATGGGAGTGGTCATAATCTGTAAAACTCTGCTGACACATTAACTTCACTATTTTATATCTTGGGCTATAGACCTCCGTTTGAGGCAAAACCAATTGGATAAGTTCAGAAATTTCGTGGGTGTTTGTCTGTACAAAATTCAGCAATTTTGATCACATAATCAGAGAGGGATGCCCGAAACTTTGGAGTTACCTGAATCTGTTAGCACTGTTGACATACCCGACTTGTTTATTTTATATCTGAAGTTATAGAGCTCCGATCGAGGTGAATCCAGTTGGACTAGTTCCGTAATTTCATTATCTTTTACCATTCAAAAGCTCATAATTTTTGGTTATCCACGTTGAGAGTTATACATGAATATCTGGAGTCAACAGAATCTGTCTTAAACTGGAAATCTGCGCTGCTTAATCTTTTGAGCTTTTCTCTTTGTGCAATCATCTAAGTCAATGTTCCTAACACTCAGATGGTGAACACCAGGTCCGGGTCAGGTGTTGATCAACCTCCAGTGATACGCCAAGGACGAGGCAGCAGTGCAGGCAGTGCACCACCCCCACCACCACCACCGATGGATCCGGTCATGCAGCAGTTCTTCCAGAATCAGCTACAACTCTTGGAGAACCTGACCAACATTGTGGCCAACCTGCAGGCCCAAGCCAACAATCCACCTCAGCCACCGCCACAGCAACCGGCGCCCATGAACAAGCACAGGGAGTTCATGAGCCACCGGCCGCCAGTTTTCACCCATGCAGCTGATCCGCTTGATGCTGATGATTGGTTGAAGACCGTGAGCAAGATGCTCACCACACCTCGGTGTGATGATAGAGAGAAGGTCCTATTTGCCGCAGACGACTTCGGGGTTCAAGCAGAGCATGGTGGGATGCTTACACTACCGCCCATGCTACACCGTACGCCATCACCCGGCAGAGTTCACCGAGAGCTTCAGGAATCATCACATTCCTGCAGGGTTGATGAGGCTGAAGAAGAAGGAGTTCCTCTCTCTCCAACAGGGGGAAATGTCGCGGACGAGCACGGGACGGACAGTTCATCGAGCTGTCTCTCTATGCACCAGAGGAGGTGGTAGATGACCCAAAGAAGCAGGAGCGCTTCATGGAGGGATTGGCTAGACCGCTTCGGTATCAGCTGACATCTCATACTTTTCCATCTTTCCAAAGACTCGTTAGACAAGGCCATCACCCCCGGAGGCCATGCGCGCAGAATTGAGAGATCTGAAGAGGAAGGCCACTACTTATGAGCAGTTTGGGAGCAGCACTCGTCCCCGTTTCATTCCACCGCAAGGAACGACACCCCAGATTGGAGGTTCAGGTGGTAACCCCGGCGTGGGGTCGTTTCAGCGGAACAATCAACCTTTCAAGCACCCCATTCAGAGTTGCGCATTCCCCTCCACGTACTCCACGCCCCAATGACCAAGACATTAGTCGAACACCCCAGCAGGGACCCCAAAGGAGACCTAGTGCGCCAAGTACTCCCGTTGGTAATGCATGTTTCAAGTGTGGAGAGACCGGTCATTATGCTAACAACCGTCCTCGCAGGAGCGTCCCGAATACCCCGCGTGCAGTCGGCAGATGAGGAATGGAAACCGTACCCCCGCAAAGCGCTAAGGGACAAGCAGCTCCGCACGTGGTAGATTGAACCACATAAATGCAACGACCGTGTTGGGTATGTTCTCTGTCAACATTGTTCTCACATCAGTTCTACCATATCGTTCTCGGAATCTTTCTTTATCCTTCCGAATCTCGAGGACGAGATTCCTTTTAAGGGGGGTAGATTTTTCACACCCTGAAATTTCCAATTTCAGGATGTGAATAGGAAGAAAAACTTAAACAACGATTTAGTCTAAATTTTAAAATTTTGCCCAACTTTTTATTTTCTTCACAGGAAATATAGTATAGGAAAAATCCTTTGATTGATTTTCTAAATTAAATAAAAGTTATGTGTGTTGCATTCATGCCGATGCATCTAGTGGTTCTTGAGTGCAAAAAGGTTTCGAAAATGCGTTTAGGATCTGTCCAATCTCTCCCGAGAATTTTCCGGATTTTTCTGGAATTTATTCTCATTTTCTTTGAGCTATTTCTATTTATTAGAAGGCTCTAAAATCTTTTTCATGAGCTCCAAATGCTTTATTTGGATTGTTCATGTCTTAATCTATCTTTAGGAATTTTCCTGGAATTTTTGTGATTTTCGGAGTATTTTTCGTGCCTTTAAGCAATTTCTAGACTTTTCTGGAAATTGTTTTCGCATTAAAAATGAATTCTGGAAAAAAAACCCTACCTACCGGATTGGGCCGAGCCCGAGGCTCGACCCAACCCCGCGCCGCCGCCGCAGCCCGCGCGGGGCCCATCTAGGGCCCGCCCGCGCCGCCGCCCGGGGAGCCGCTGGCCGCGCGCGCTTCCCCATAAAGGGTTGGGGGCTGGCGGGTAGTGGCGTATGGACCTGCTCGGGCGTAGGTGTGGGCTTAGCTAAGACACGGTACTCGTCCGGGAGCTTTATACGTTGCACTGACCAGGTAACCTAGCGGGCAGCCTACATCTGGGGATCTTTGTAACGGCCTCGTAGCGTCCCTATGCAATCACACCTCGGTAGTGTGGTATGGTGCCTGATCAGCATCACATGGTTGGGTTTAAAGTTCTTCGGGACTTTTACGCGACTTGTGGGTAAAGATGTACGACCTCTCGCAGTGTAAAACTAACTAGTTAGCCGTGCCCACGGTCACGGCGCGCCTGGACCCTCACATGATTAAACTATGGAAGATGGATTAAACTTGTTGCATTTACTTTCGTTCATGATGTTGATGCTTATGTTAATCTTTGGGTTGGTATAAACTTGCATTTGCTAGTAATATAGCTTGCTTAATAAAACTTGACCAACTAAAATGCTGACTTGCTTATGAGCCAACAGCTTCCACCATAAAGCCTTTGCATGTTGTTATAGATCTTTCCCCTTGTTGAGTACGACATGTGCTCATGCTTGTTGTTCTTTTATATGCATCTACACAACCCGTTGTCGCTCGTACGGTCGTTTTGAAGACTTTCCCCGGAGAGTTCGGTGGTTTCTAGGCGAGCGTGCCACCGCCGACCGCTCGTGGAGACGTCATTTACCGCTGCTAGTACTCGCTTATGTTACGATTCTGAGACATTCGGTCATGTAATAAAGTTTTAATACTCTCTTTACGCTTTTACACTGTGTTTTGGTATACACTGAGTCAACGCATGTGTGAAACTTGATCCTGGCGCACATGTGTTCTATGCATTCGGATTTGCCTTTAAATCCGGGTGTGACAGTGCGCGCGTGCGAGGAAGCTCCGGCCGGTGGCAAGGCGTGCACTTGGCGACCAAGAGAGCGGCGCTCCCCCCCTGCGACCGCGTGCGTGAAGTACCGGACCACGGCGAGGCCGTGGCGGCGCGGTCGACTGAAACACGGCGGCGAGGCCCGGCGCAAGAAAAAGGGACCAAAGGTCCAGCCTCGCCTCCGGCTGGCGTGCGCACGTGCCGGGGTGCACGCCGGCGCGAGAGCGTCGTGCCCGTGCGGACACGCGCGCGAACGCGAACGCGCCGGCGCGGGGTCGCGAACGCGAGCAGCATGGCACGGTGCACGACAGCGAGAAGGACAGGCTAAGCAAAAAGGCGTGCGCGCGTTGATGAAGGCGGCGGCACCTGCAAGCGATTTAACCCAGCGTGGCTCGATGGCCGGCATCACCAGCGGTGGTGGCGCGGCGGCGCAGTGCGGCGACACGTTCCCCCTCGGCTCGAAGGCCGGGGCATCCACAAGGGCATGGAAGTGTTCGTCCTCACCTTGGTGGCCACGGGCCGTAGTGCAGGCGTTGGTGAAGTGCGGTGGCGCGGCTCGTCGACGGGGAGGAAGACGAAGGCGACGGCGGCGCGGTGTCGAGGAAGTAGAGGAAGTAGGGGAGGTAGGTGTGCTCGGCGACGGCGGGTCCGGCTCCTCCCACGGGCGGCTCCGGTCTTCGCGGCGGACGGCGCTCCCACGGACGGCTCCAATTCCTCCTTCTCCCCCCTTCACTTCTCCTTCTCCTCCGGTGGGTTGGTGGGCGGACAGGGGAGTGATTTCCCCCCAGGCGGCTAGGGTTGGGAGATCCTCGGGGGGTCTCGGCGGCGGCTCTTATAGCAGTGGGCGGCGCGGGGCACGTGGACGGCCGGGATGCGCCGGGGGGCACGGGCGCGCCGCGACGGCGAGGCCACGGCCGCGCGCGCACCGCTTTTGCTTTGGTCGTCAGCCAAAGTGGCAAAGGTAGGGGATGACGACGGCGACGTCATCGCGACCCCAGGTGACGCGGTGCGGGTCCCACTTGCCAGCGACTGAGCCGCCGCGCGGCGATAGGTGGAGGCCGGCGGGTTTGTTGCTGGGCCACGGCTGGGCTGGAAGGGATGTTGGGCTAGATTTGAGGTTGGCGGCCCACCAAGGAGTGAAGTGATTTCCCTATAAACTTTAGTTTGATTCATTCAAATTTGAATCCACTCAAAGAAAATCCAAATAAAATCCATATAAAGATCCAGCTTTTCACACTAGCAAGTTATAAGCCCTAAAATTATTGATGGTGCCAAATTAAACCTAGGAATCAGGGAAGGAACAGGAAGACATCCTTAATTGTTGCATGAGCACTCAAATACAATTCAAGTTTTTGAAATTTCACATTTTGCAATCAAACCATTTCTAAGGATGTTACAACGCGGCTGTCGGTCATCCACTAAAGCACCCCTGCCAGGTGGGCAGTGTGACCTCTTGCATTCCTGGCGAGGTGGTGGAAGCCATGACACCGCAAGCACCGCCGCGGCAAATGACATGTTGCCACACGACGATCATACAACAAGCAGTTGGGGCACCTCCCCTCGAGCTCTGGTGGTAGTCGTTTGTGAGGACGCGGGGTGAAAGGAGCCGTCAACGAGGGGAAGGTTCGCCGCATCTGGCGCATGGTGGCCCTGGACACACAACCTCTTGGAACCCCTCAACATCCACACACGGCGCCCCGGTTGCCACCAGCTCCGCTACACGAGCTTGCGAGCGTAGCGGCTTCCGCGGAGTATGCTGCTGATCGCTTGCACATTAGAGTCAAAGGTTGTATCCAACACTTTTTAGCTTCTTGAAATAAATCCAAGTTCACTAGCTAGAATTCAGAGTGGGGCATGTGCCCTACTAGGTCCTCTTTTTGTTCATCCCCGCTGCCATGTTGTTAACTTTTTATTGATTTGTGAAACACGTATACATTTGAAAGTTTAAGGTTTGTATGCAATTTTTTGTATAAGATTTGTGTTTTAGAGAAATATTGTTGAAATATTTACATAACTGTGAATCTCAACAGTCTATGGAATTTGATGACTTGCGCGCTTACGAACTTGTCATTGATCGAAGAAGGGGAGGTGAGTTTTTTTTACTATTGGTCATATTGTTATTATTAGCCTTTTTGTACTTTGTGTACAATTGTTTCACCCTTTTCCCTAGAAACGAGGACACGGTATTTATCAGAAAGTTGCATTGGGGAATAAGAGGCTGAACGCCGATCAAATTGTGTTCTTCTAAATTTTGACTAAGAAAGCAAGAACTTATTATATGAGCATTTAACTTGATATTTTATGTTTAATTTACATTATTTTTGTTATACAAATTAGTAGAAACAAAAAATAGGTTATCAATTATTGCATGTACGGAGTACAGTGTTAATGAGTAGTTCGGATTCACCTGACGATGTTGACCGCACAGTCAACAAGATAAGCTACCCTAATAGTCTTTTCACAAAGAGCTCTGGCAACTATATATATACCACACACAATTATTAGCAAAAAAACATTCTTAAAAAGAATTGATCTAGTAGTTTATAACGAAACCATTGACCTAATTATATGGCACGAAAGCCCTTCCATATGCGTTTTCGTTGCCAGCTGACATTCGATTCAAGTTACATACTGTAAGTTTTACATTATTTTGATTTAGCATTTATTTCGTTGCTGTCACAAGAAGCATCTCATAATTAATAAAAATATACAATGATAAAACTGACAGTTTATATTGCATGCAAACGATGCCCTTATTACAAATTAATAAATGAAAAGCATTTAAATTGGTTTATGGAATTCAAATAAAGGACCCAACTCCATGAAATGCAGCCAAAGTTGAAATCCACCTAGGGGATAATAAGAATACCAAGCCAACTAAAACAGTATATATTTACCGTATGTGTGCCGCGAGTGTATTGTCGATCGGAGGGCTAACGCCAAACATACATGATCGAGGAAATAGATCGAGAATGCTTGTCTATGGAATACTACTCCTTGCGCACTACAGAGTGTTTGTATGGAGCAAGTGTACTGTACTGTGTACCGGGTCGACAAGTGGACCATGTGGGGGAGAGAACTCCTCGACCAGCAGCTCTGGCCTGGCGCATTGGCATCTCCAACTCCAAAGCCAAAAGTTGCAAAGCCATGAGCAAGTTCCAAAGCCGGAGGCGCTCGCGCTCACCCCACAAATTATGCAAAAGCGAAAGCTTCCTCCCCTTTTCCATTTGAGGCCCTGCAGCAAACGGACCCCCCTTTCCAGAATTGTGCATTTGTACTTGGGAGGGGGCAAGGGTGCAGGATCTCGTACGTCGCAGACGGTCGCAGGCAGCGTCAATTTTGGGCTTGGCGTCTTGTAGCCAGTGTCCCCCACTGCAGGCTTACGATACAGTAGTGCACTGCAGCGGCATCACTGAGTCACTGCCACTTCAATTTCTATTTTTTATTTTCATGTATATCTTGCCCCCAGCTAGCTAACCCGTAGTCTCCTGGCTCTACATGTCGTAATCTAACTTTAAAAAAACAGGTCGTAATCTCACACACATGACTACACAAGACATTAAAGTACTGCAGGTGAAACAAATGTAGGGAGGGACAGGAGGCTTTTTTGCTCCTCTCTCCCTGGGCCTCTTCCTGCCAAATCAAGTACAAAACCAGGGCTCAAACTAACCTCTCTACTCCAAGCACATGCCATCTTCTTGAAAAAAAAAACCACAATGCTCCAAGCACATGCATGCTCAAGAATCAAGATGTAGCTCTAGTCGTCTAGACCCACTGAGACCTAGGTTTTACATGGTGGAATAAAGGCACTCTCAACACAGACCGTATGGTAGAGTCCAGAGTCATTAATTATATTGCTACCTAGGCAAGTTGCTGACGTGACAAGTAATTTAATGATGAGGGAGGGGTGAAAACTTAGAAACTAAGTCTAAGTTAGACTCCAAAGTCTTCACGCAAAACGAAGCCAGTGCGGATCCTGTGTGGTTGCCCGAATGCACGATGTGTCCTCTTATATATTTAATAAAGCGGGAGTAGAAGATCCGAGAGGAATATTAGATAGACTCCATGCTACAAATTTGCATTGGAGAATATAGTTTCTTGTGACAGAGTCTTCGAGATACAGACTCTATGGGTAGAGTCTGGGTTGGGAGTGCCCTAAGGGAACATATTTGACCTAGGTAAGGCTTGAAGCTTTGTCTATGTTGAACCATTCAATATTTGACCGGAAATTGTCACGCCTGCCGCAAGTTGTTTGAGAAACTGAGGACACATGCGAAAGCGACCACGAAAGAGTTTCTTTGCTATTGCACAGGTAGAGAGGAGCGAGAGAAGCAAATGGTTGTAGTAGAAATATCATTCTACAGCAAGATACAATAAGAATATAATACCACATTACAAATCAAAATGGAGAAAAAGAAACGCTGAAACACAAAACATCAGATCTCACTGACCTTCTTTAGTTTATTGTGAGCTAGCTCTCTTGCATGAATCCATCTCTAGCTTTCATCCTCTTGTCCCTTGATTAACCACCACTACTTTGTTTTTTTAAACACACCTGATGGTTTCCAATGCATCCTCCTCATGTGCAGACACATGCATTATATTATAGCACCCAGATGAAAGGTCTCTCCAATGAACCATCATCCAGCATGCGTGGCGATCTCAGTTCCAACAAGGCTAGCTTCAACTCTCAGTTCTGGATAGCAAGAGTAGCTTCTGCACCATTTGATCCTTTGTGATGTACGTCGTCTTCGTGTTGATGACAATTCCGCGTACCAAGGCATGGATCAGAACTGTGGCCGGACTCCGCCGCCGCCGCCACCTCCACTCCAGCCTCCGAAATTGTCTCCCGGGAGCTGGTAGGCCCCTACATTCCCGGCGAGGTTGTAGAGGGACATGCCGCCACCGCCCGCTTCGCCTCCGGTCACGCCAGAGGACTGCGAGGCCGTCGGCTGCTGCCCTTGGGGTCCAGCCGACTGCGCCACTTGATCTTGCGGTTCGGCTCCGCCGGCAGCGGCCGCGGCCGTCTCCTCTTCCTCCCCCTCTAACGGCAGCCGCTCGTACACGGCGTTCGCAAACGACGCCGCCATCAAGACGACGGGCCCCGCGGCCACCAGCGGGCCCACGACGCTCCCGCCGATGACCTGGCCCTGCCCACCGGAGAGGAAGACGGTGAGACCGCTCGCGCCGGGGGGAGCCGGCGGGGGCAGCACCGTGCCGGTGAGTGAGAGGATCTCGAACCGGCCCCGCAGAGTGGCCACCATGCTCCCGGGGGGCGACGCGCCCGGCTGCCTGAGCGCCACGTTCACGACGGCGCCCCCCGCCGCTGAGCACGCACACGCCGCGGCCCCGGCGGCGCGCGTACTCGGCGACGCAGTCGACGACGTCCGCTCCCGCCGCGACCTCGAGGACGTGCGAGTGCAGCGCGTTGGGGCTGTCGCGCGTCACGATGATGGGCGGCTTGGGCTTGTTCTTGGAGCCCGGCGGGCGCCCGCGCGGCCTCCGCGTCGGCCCGCCCGACCCGCTGCCCCCGCTGCCACCCTCGACCGGGACCATGGCCGACGAGGACGGCTGGTCGCCGCCGCCTCCGCCCCCGCTCCCGCCCGCCTCGGCGCCCTCGCCCGCGGGGCTGTTGTCGGGGGACATCTTGTGGTGCTCCATCTTGACGTGGGAGTTGGGCGACAGCGGCGAGGGCTGCTGCGGCCGGAGCAGCTGGTGGAAGTAGCGCGAGCTGCCTCCCCCGCCGGGGTCCATTCCGGGCATGGCCGCGTCATCTGGCCGCTCCCACCACTTGCCGGCCGCCAGCTTCACGGTCTCGATCGGCGCCGCGCTCCTCGCGTGCAGCTGGCTATCTTGGTTCCTCGCCTCACCGCCGCCGCCGCCGCCGCCGCACCGCTAAAACCTGCCTGGACCTGGACACAAATTAAAGCAGCTTAATTTGCATGCCACAGTGCATCACAAAAGCGCGAAACCAAGTCGAGACACCAAAACGAGCTGCCTAACATGGAATGGAACAGCACCGAAATGAGATGACGATGAGAGTGATCTTTTCCTTTCCTCTATCCTGGACCTTTTGACTTGTCTTGAGACTCACACGACGCTAGCGATGATGGAATTGCAGATGCACCTGAGCGGTAAAGTTCTTTACCTCCGGCAGAACCGAGCTTTTCCTCAACGACGACGCTGTGCAGCAGAAGCTTGTACTTTGAGCAACCTCGCCGGGTTGCTGCGGCCTCCAATCCTAGCACCGCAGAACACAACCGCTCTCGATCGACAGCAGCAAACGAAGCGAGAGAGGACGACGACGCGGAGACTAGCAAGAGTGGCCGTGCGTTTATAGCAGGCGAGGAAGGAGGTAGCCGCAGCCGGGATCTAGAAGGAGAAAGAAGCTGGGTCTAGATCGACGTGGTCTGGACGGTGGCTGATATAAGGCAGGCACGGGGACGGAGGATCAGAGAGCCACCGTACCGGCGCGGCGCCGCTGGTGGAGCTGAGGCAGGAGAGAAGAGACGGGGGAGCGAGCGTGCGGCGTGGTGCGCGGCCCCCGAATTAAAGGCAGGCGGGGCGAGCGAGAGGGGGACGGCGAGGGATGGGGGGTGGCGCTGCTGATAAGGTCCCTGCCTTTCCCTCTCCTCTCTCTATCTGGTAGTACTACTACTACCGCCTGCCGGTCCGGGTCCAATGATCCAATCCCCCTCTCCGATCCCGTCTCCCCCACCCACCAACTCCTCCCCGTTTTTACTCGGCCGGGCACAGACTTGGTTGGAGCTCAAAGGCCAAGCCGCCGAGCCCTCCCAGCGAGCGGTGGGTGGTGGTGTAGTACGTGTAGGACAGGCGGTGGCGGGCCAGCGGCGAGGAAAAACCCGAGCCCCCCCGGCCGGGCCGGCCCCCCTCGCTGTCGCGCGCGCGCGCGCAAAGCAACACGCCGTGGACTCGTTTGTCGCGTTAGTTGAACGGATAGGCAGGAACACGCGACGGCGCCCCGCCGTGCTCGGGGGGCGGCGGCGCACGCGACCGCGACGGTGGAGGGGAGCTAGGTGGAGGACGAGCGCGAGACGTCTCGTACCAGCGCGTGTATGTGCAACTCGGTGCCGTACCGGGTGGACCACCGCGCCCGCGCCGCGCATGCCGCCGGCCGCTAGCAGAAAGCGTGTACGTGCAGACGCCGGCCGGCCGGCTGCGCGCGGGCGGGCCGTGTGGTACGGGCGGAGCGTGCGTGTGATCGATCGATCGGGCGGGTATAGAGGGTGCTCGTCACGTCACGTCATTGTCGCTGGACACCGAGAGCGAGAGCGAGAGCGAGAGCGATCAATGATGGGCGGTTTGCTGTTGTTCGTCGTGGCAGCAGCTAGCTCTGGGTGGTGATTTCGACGACGGCGACGCCTTGGGCCTATCCGCAAGTACAGGCATTCAAGCGAGGAGGATCTGGAGGAACACGACGGTGCTAGTACAAGGACGTTGGGCACGCGTTACACGACGACACGGAACGGACCCGTATGTACGGGAAGTTGCAGTTGGGAGGTGACGACGCGCGCCGCACGTGTTTAAAACAGGGACGACGACGACTCGGAGAACCTCGCGCGCGTTCCATGCGTGTGACGATCTACCCGTACCCTATTGATACTCCAATGATGTGGCGCTAGCTGCGGTTGGGCGATCCATTCCAACCGCACCGATTATGCAAATAAATCATGCCGTCAGCTAATCATATCAATCGTATTATTAGAGGTCACAAATAGTGTACTTTCTCTGCTACATGTGTCGACTATATGTGGAGTAGATGCTCTTCGGCAAAAATGATTTGGAGGATTATTTTCTATGCTACCAATTTGACCCAGCTTAGATCTATTAGCCATATGTTTGGTACGTGGCTTAATAATCAACATAAAGACTATAAGCTCCTGATCTGGGTTGGTGTCGCTGCCATTTGCTGGGCTATTTGGAAATGCCGGAATGATATAGTTTTTAAAAAGACGAAGTTTCATTCGCTTTTGCAGTTTATTTTCAGGGGAGCTTACTGGCTACGCTTCTGGGCCCAGTTGCAGCATAAGGAGCGGGCTAAGGATACCCTCATCGCCATGAGCAGAAAATTAGAAGTCGTTGCTCTACAGTTTGCTAATAGAGGATGGAACAATGTTACCGTTTATCTTAGTCGGGGCTTGTTGCCTATTACTGCTTTTTTTTACCCTTTTGAGGACGGTTCTTTTGAACTCTATTTTAATTGGTTGTGTACATCTTCGAATGTAGAGGCCGGATTTAATTATCCAATATCTAAAAAAAGTAAAGAGACGGTTAACTTTGATCCATACCCTTTGTTGGAATACTCTAGGGAAATGATATGATGGTGTGTGTTATAATGGTATGATGCTACAATGGTGTAATTATTGTTATCCTACCTTGCCTTCCACAAATTCCATAACAATGGGATGCTCCTTTGTGGATTCTCTTGTGTCGTTTCTAGCGCGTATAAACTTAGCAACGACGTTAAGAAATGCTAACAACATCAGTCGTGGTGATGGTCTCCACGGGTGGGAATCCGCGCCTCCGCACTGACCCGGCTCTCTGCTGCCAGCCGCGTGTGGAGCCGGTCCCTGTCGCACTGGCCGCGGGGGTGCCTCAAGCCTCCTCTCCCCCCCCCCCCCGATGTGAACGGCTCCTCCTCCTGCTTCGACAATGCGGAAACCAAGTTGGGTGGGCTCGGGTTGTGGCGGTGACCGAGCATCGAGGTGGGCTCCCAAAGACCGCCGACGACATAGAACTTGCTAGTGGCGCACCTATGTTGTTGTTGTTGTTGTTGTTGTTGTTTCTGCAGCAAAAGCAGTGTCCTCGCGTGTACCTCACGTGCGCTGCTGACCTCGAGCTCCAAGGGGCTCGCTGCCTTGCTTGGCCCCGTCAGGGTGGCCCGCAACAGTGCGGAGGAACTC
The DNA here is from genome assembly GCA_947561735.1 of Cenchrus americanus. Taxonomy (NCBI): domain Eukaryota; kingdom Viridiplantae; phylum Streptophyta; class Magnoliopsida; order Poales; family Poaceae; genus Cenchrus; species Cenchrus americanus. Next base: position 19,384,859 of record OX387241.1, on the reverse strand, counting down.
AGGATGAGGAAGGGCGCAGGTCGTCGACGTCACGCTCTAGGGATCGGTCGAGGAGGCATCAGACGTCGGTCGTGCTTCGCAGAATCACAGTGCACGTGCGTTGTGCGATGAAGATGTGGAAGTGGCGGATGACCCGTCAGGTGGTTTTGGGAAGATGCGGGCGTCCTAGAGATTTGGAGGAGGATAGGTGGCTTCGGTAAATTACAATGTGTTTTACAAGGTAGCGCTACAACAACCCGGACGAACCCGACCCCCCCCCCCCCCCACCACCACCACCACATTTTTTAGGGTTCAGCGGGGTAGGGGACACCGTTGCGATTAGTCTTACGTAACACTTCGAGGACATGTATTCGCCTGTTTATCTCCACGAAACCAATAAAATGTCATATTTGTCCAAGGTAAAAAAGACAAAATGTATTGATACTACCTGTATCATCTCAAATGCCCAACAGGGTGCTAGCTCTCTTTAACATGGCAGTGTCTATGGCAGTGTCACTGTGTCAGTGGCCAGTAGGGTCCCATCAGCTAGCCAATATGAAAATCGATCGGGCACAACGAAGAAGGGTTTTACAATTTGTGATCGAGCTATTTCCTGGGGTGGACATGGCTGACCTTGGCACCTTGCTCGCTGGGGGTCGTGACAGGCTGACACTGCTGCCATTATTTAAGCCGCGAGTCATTATCATGTGACGCACAGAGCGAAACAAATTTGAATGACTAGGCCCTGATTGGTTGGGTCTCGAGACGCAGCTGCGCGTGGGTTTTATTAATGCACACGGCGGCCGCAATCGCGAGCGAATAATGATCGGGTGGCGACAAATATATAGCGAGAGGGGTTGAAGTACGCATGAAGCTCACTCCATGATAGGGACGGAATTCTTCGACTCTCTTCTCTCTCTCGTTTACTCCTTTTCCCGTTTCTCCTCCCTTTCAAATGGGACGTTGACATCGTAACACTTTTTTTTACTCCGAGTGGGTACGACGACGTTCCTGCTGTAATTTTTGTAATCGGAAAATTTAAAAGAACGAACCTACCGTATCAAAAATTGAGAGTCTGCTTTTCTCACTGATGATCGATTATTCTGAATTATGAGCGTCAAAGCTATGATTTGATGCCTGTTTCCTGCAGGCGTACTAGTGTAGTTGCACTTGCACGGCAGCGTGCAGATCCGAAGGTCCGGGATTCGTATCTTCTTCTGTGCCGTTCCGAGGCAATTACTACAATTCACAGAAGTTCTGCTGTGCTGCAGTGAGATTATTACTACTCGATGTGAGGTACGGTCAACGGGCAATTAAGAACAAAATCTACAAGTATCGCCCTCGAATCCTCCATTCTGTTACACGATTATTGCACGAGAAATTGAGAAGCAGCTAGCAAGCAAAGAACGAACGAACACTGTCGAGAGGAGGGAACGAACCGGCCGCTGTGTGGATCGACGGTCAGGGATAAAATCGACGGGGCCGGGGTGGATCGAGCTCCTCGCTAGCTCACGTGCGGTCAAGGGGTTTGGTTTCGGTGGTTTTGGCAGTCAAAGCCCGGAGCGCGGGCCGCTGCCCCGCCGTACAGCTGTCAGACACGTGGTGGTGGCGCCGGGCGCGTGGAGTACCCGCAGCTCGCCCGTCCCCGCCTCGCGCGCGCCCGCGCGCGCGACATGATCGCAAATCATTCGCGATCCATCGATCGATGCATCGTCCATCGGCTCACGCGCGCGGCAATTACGCCCATGCCTGCACCGCGACGCGCACAGTGCTCTCAGCCCATCACCAAGCTGATGAGCCTGATCGTCGCCGTCGTCGATGGCTCGCTAGCTCCCTCGCTCCACCAGCGCGGCGCACCGCACCGGCGCACGATCTGATGGAACGCCTTGAAGGGACGTGTGGTCGACAGGTCGGTGGTCAAAGGAACCTGATGATGACCACCTTCTCGCCGGCCTCCGATCGATCGTCCTGCTGTCCTCCCATCCCGCCTCACCAAAAGCAGCAATGCGAGCTAGCTGTAACGGGCGCCTCGAGCTCTGCGTGCGTCAGCAATTACCTCCACCCGGGAGGCCGGGACGACACACACGCCTCTCCTCCTCCCTCCTATCTCTCTCCGATCGATTGCACTTGCACCACCCCTGGCCCGGCGCCCGCCCGCATGCATGCATGTCGTCTTCCTCCCCGGCCCGCTCCCGCCCCATGCCGCCATGTCCCGGCTCCCGTCGCCATGATCGCCGCATATCCATGGCCCCGGCCTGCGCTCTTCCTGCCGCCACAAGCAAACGCCCGCTCGCGCGCTGCACGCTCTCAATCTGATCACATCACATCATCGTCGTCGCCACTGCATTATATTGCACGCCCACGCTCGCTCTCTCCTCGCCGATCCTAGCTGCTACTAGCTACTAGCTGCATGCGCGTCAGTAATTTAATCCCGCACAGCGCTGCACAGCACGGCAGGAGCACGTACGTACTACGCTCTCGATCGCGCTCGATCGTCACCGATTAAACAAAACAGCGATCCGGCCGTGTCGGTACGCGTCGTCGTCTGCCAATAAAGCCCACCCGGCCGGCCGCCCGGCGCGCGCATGCAGGGGGAGTTATTGCATGTAAACCTCCGGGGAACGGGCGCGCGCGGCAAGTCAAAACGCCAACAGCGACGTCGTCGTCTGATAGTTTGTTCTGGGGTGGGTGAGATCGGATGAGCTCAAAACTTACATTATCCTCTTCGCTATCAGCTCTCTCCTTGAAGTGGTTACTGTTTGATTCGCTAAGCTACCACCAAACACGGCTAGCTAGTGCGTGACCTCATGCACGCTCTCGATCGATCTGTGTGCTCTCGATCCCTTTAATTTGTTGCTGGCCTTGCAGTAATGCAAGGATTAAACTATAGAGTTGTAGGTGCAATCGTGCAGCTGAATTCAATATAGTTTGTGAATTTAATGGTTCGATACAGGACAACAGAGCGAACAAGAGCTTGGGGCGAGAGCAAAAGTTTGCAAAGCGAGCAAAAGATTGCATGGGTGGTGGACAAAAGCGTGGGAACGGAACGGACGATCTTTCATGCATTCCGGTGGGCTGCTGCCTGCTGGCTGGCTCTGGCAGCAGTAAAATATTGAGCATCTCTATCAGCTAGCAGTTCCTCCTGCAAAGGCGTTATAGGAGTAGTGGATACTACTGATGAATGATGAGGTCTCTCCACGGCCGGTGTTGGTTTCCTCAACTAAACCCCATTTGTTTATGTGTTGAAACCCCTATGATTATGTTATCCGGCGGAGTATTTAAATTGGGGGCTACGGAGAGAGCGAGAGGCCCGGCCAATCCCGTCGACTACACTTGGAACTTGGAAGCCCCCTTGATGTGACGGCCCCTCCCTGGCGTGTGGCGACAAATTATGCCTTCCATGCCATGACCTAATTCTCTCCTCGCTGTACAGTTGGTACGTGGTTGCAGTGGTGCCGTGTGCATTGTATATAGGCTGCTTGATGCATGCTTTTGCTTGATTGCTATTCGTTCCCTGCTGGATCATTAGGTCAAGAAGTAGAAAACAAGGGAAAGCCCTACGTGTACAGGTGTGCATGCCATGGATGCCTGTATAGAGTAGAGAGAGAGATGCCTGTTTTTTATGCCATGCGCAGGGAAATGAGAGAGACGACCTGTGAAGGTGAGATGTACTGATGTGTGCTGACAGCATTTTTAGTTTAGCGTATGATGAGCTATCTCAGTTAGTTGCAAATCAACTACTAGGATGGATAAAGGCATGACCTAATTAAGTGTCCTTTGGAGTATATCATATAGCTTCATACACACCCTCATTGGACCATGTATATTCTTCTAAATTTTCAATTCAAAAGTGACGCGCGTTGGTTCAGATATTCGCACTTTTGTCGCTTGAAGATTTTAGTAAATTCTAGCTACCTTAATAAGCAAACAGTTAACGATAAGAAAACATCACTGCTAGTTGCAACACACATACGTACACGTGTATATATGTTGAATAAGATGGGTGGAAGGTATAACAAAATTAAAATTGATGGAGTCTCTGTAACAAGTTGCTAGCTAGAAAAATATCTGAAGTGACACCTATCTGTCTGTGACTGTGCGACAAAATATAGATTATACGGACGCGTAGTCGTCGGCCAAAAATGGATATATATATATATATATATATATATATATATATATATATATATATATATATATATATATATATATATATATATATATATATATATATATATATATATATATATATATATATAGCTGTTCATCAGCGATCTAGAGATGATTGTGTGTACACGGTGCGCTAATAAAATTCGGGAAAACTGATGTACCACGGTATAATGTGTTACCATGCATGATGTCGCGCACGCTACTGCATGATGCCAGGCAAGTTATATTTAATCCCTCACTGTAAATTATTACTACTGAATCCCACAAGAAATGATGACTAATGCAAATCCTCTTCAATCGGAGCGAGCCAGGTAGTACTAATGCCGTAGTACGATTGGTAGAGAAAAATACAAAAGGCCCGGCCCCCAAGTGGGTGTAGGTGATCAGTCCAGATGCACGCTGTCATGCTGTGTGATGATCATATATAGCTCAAGCTAGCATGTGGCAAAGGTTGTCATGCACACACCTTTATAACTGTATCATCAGTCTCGTCAGAGATGCAGTCGTGTGCAGCTAATATAATTCATTGGTGATGTTCCTAATTTAAGTTTCGCCTCGATCCTGTGCCTGTTTCAAAAGTCTTTAATTTGGTTTCTTTAAAATCTTCTCACGAATGATTGCTTGGCTGCTTTATCAAGATTACAATCTATATATCCGTGTGGCATGACCGAACAGCTTGTTTTAATTTTGTGTTATTTATCCAATTGGTTACATAATACAAACCGGGTCTTGTACTGAATAATATGTTTTGCAAAAAACAGAATCTGAAATATTAAACGCGCAAACCATTTCCGGAAATATTCCCACCAGCAAGCATTATTATTATCAATTCCGGCTTGTTATAAACGATGGCGAATAAACGACGACAAGTAAAGGAATCAAACCGCAGGAGACACGAGATTTAACGTGGAAAACCCTTGCGGGAAAAACCACGGGCGCCAGCCAGCAAGAACTTCACTATATCGGGAGTCAGGTTACAACGCCAACGGCGGCGGCTTACAAGAGAATAAATCGATCTCTAATGGAAAACCCTAACGGGTATTTATGACCCGTACCGTACCGCGGGGGGCTGCCGCCCCCCCGCACCCCCCCACCCGCCCGCGACCTCGGGAAAAGGGTGTGGCCCGATGGGCCACTTCTGCCTCCGCTTCGCTCCGTCGAAGTCGGCCTTTCTCTTGGGAGACAGAATTTGGATCATAACTCAACAAACTCCACCTTGAGACAAATTCCTTCTTGCAAGCATAAACAAAACGAACCTTCATCCCGAACACATCAAAGAAACAAAATACTTCGGCGCCAAATAGCCTCTTGGGCTACACGGTTAAGCCAACTAAGCTTGAGCAAAGCTCAAACTTAGCAACGAGAACCGGCTTTGTCAACATATCGAGAGATTATCAAGAGTGTGTATCTTGCATACCTTTAACTTACCCTTTTCAACCTCATCACGCACATAATGATACTTGATTTCAATGTGCTTTGTCCTCTCATGGAACATCCGGTCTTTGGTAAGATATATAGCACTCGACTATCCGAAAACAAAGTTAATGCAAGAATCAACACCACAAAGCTCAACAAACAATCCTTTCGACCAACACAACTCTCTCGCATGCTTCAAAGCAATAGCCATGTACTCGGCCTCGGTAGTAGACAAAGCAACAACGGCCGCAAGACGGCCTTCCACCACAAAGACAACCGCCAATAGTAAACACATAACCCGTGAGTGACCTTCGCTTGTCCAAATCACCGCATAATCCGAATCCACATAGCCAATAAGTCCCTTATCCGTCCCGCCAAACTTCAAGCAATGATCCGTGTGCCTCGAAGATACCTGAAAATCCACTGAACTGCCCTCCAGTGTTCTTTACCAGGATTAGACATGTATCTGCTAACCAAACTCATAGCATAAGACAAATCCGGGCGGGAGCAAACCATAGCATACATCAAAGAACCAACAGCACTAGAATACGGAACCTTTGACATATACTCAACATCCTCAACTGTACTAGCACACTGCTCAGCTGACAATTTAAAATGCGGTGCAATAGGAGTACTAACGAGCTTTGCATCATGCATATTGAAACGCTCGAAGAACCTTCTCAATATAACTATGCTGACTAAGAAATAATAAACCAGCTTTTCTGTCTCTAGTGATTTCCATACCTAGAATCTTCTTAGCAGCACCAAGATCCTTCATGTCAAACTCACTACTCAACAATTTCTTCAATGTAGTGATCTATTTCCTGCTCTTGGCAGCAATCTGTATATCATCAACATATAACAACAAGTATATAGGTGATCCATTAACATACTTGATGTAAACACAGCTATCATATTTTGATCTCTTAAAGCCATGTGACAACATAAATGAATCAAACCTTTTATACCACTGACGGGGAGACTGTTTCAAACCATACAAGGATTTCTTCAACTTGCAAACATAATTCTCCTTGCCGGCACTATGAACCCCTCAGCCGGTCCATGTAAATCTCCTCCTCAAGCTCTCCATGTAAAAATGCGGTCTTCACATCTAACTGCTCAAGCTCAAGATTATGTGCAGCAACAATACTCAAGAATGTACGAATTGAGCTATGCTTTACAACTGGAGAGAACACATCATTATAATCAACACCAGGAATTTGACTGTAACCTTTAGCCACTAACCTTCCCTTAAACTTTGGAGGTTCACTAGGAGATAAACCCTCCTTTCTCTTGAAGATCCATTTGCAGCGAACAGGCTTCTTTCCCTTAGGCAAAGGAACAACCTCCCATGTGCAGTTCTTCTCAAGAGATTGCATCTCATCCCGCATAGCCGCAATCCACTTCTCACGATCACCACAAGAGATAGCTTCGAATATGTGGTCGGCTCATAATCGCTATCAACTCCTTCAAAGACAACTCAAAGCATAATAAATCATATTACACTCCTCAATAAGACGACGTGGCCGTCCACAAACCCTTTTAGACTTGCGAGTAGCAATAGGCAAATCTTCATCAAGGTGCAAAACGGGGGTAAGTGCTTGAACATCATCATGAGCCTCATCATCAACGCTCCATTTTCCCGGTCATCTACAAAGCGGCTCCACACTCGCTCATCCGTATCATCATGCACATGTTGCTTGCACCCGCACACCTTTTTCGTCATCCACATGCTCCACCCGCACGCTCATATGCTTTGCAGCCCTTTATCAAAATTATTTGGAACATGATCCGAGAACGAACTCGTCATTAAACATCACGATTCATTGAAAACAACACTCCTGCTCATGAAAGTCTTTTTAGTTTCAAGATTCCACAACTTATATCCTTTAACTCCCGAACCATAACCAAGAAAAAGACATTTAATAGCTCTAGGCTCCAATTTTCCATTATCAACATGAGCATAAGCAGTGCAGCCAAAAACTTTCAACTGTGAATAATCAGCGGGTGTGCCAGACCATACCTCAATAGGTGTTTTCTTATTAAGTGGAATAGACGGCGACCTGTTTATCAAGTAGCATGCGGTGTTAGCTGCTTCAGCCCAAAAACGCTTGCTCATCCGCGCGTTGGACAACATGCAACGGGCCTTCGAGATGATGGTCCTGTTCATGCGCTCAGCCACACCGTTTTGCTTGCGGAGTATACGGTATGGTGTGGTGCACGACAATGCCTTCCTGCCTGCAATAATGGTTAAACGCAGCAGAACAAAAATTCTCCACCATTATCGATACGAAGCACCTTCACCTTCCTATCGGTTGCCTTTCTATCATCACTTTCCAATCTTTAAAAGCAACAAAAGTATCATCTTTATTTTTCGAAAGTAAGGCCATACTTTTCTAGAGTAGTCATCAATAATAGTAAGCATGTAACGAGCACCACCATAAGAAGGCTTACGAGAGGGACCCCATAAGTCGGCATGTACATAATCAAGAGTACCTTTGGTGGTATGAACGGCGGTATTGAACTTTACCCTTTTGTGCTTCCCGAAAATACAATGCTCACGGAACTTCTTGCCACTCAAAGTACAACCATCCAAGAGGTTTCTCTTCACCAATTACGCCATACCAAGTTCACTCATATGTCCAAGACGCATATGCCAAAGGTTAGTCTCACTAGGTTCAAGATTAGTAACGGCAGCGCGGATATGGAACCTTGTAAAGTACTTCCTCTAAGGACATATAACTTTGCGAAATTCATATCACCTACAAAGAAGACAAGAGAACCTTTTGATACCTTTAAAACTCCACCCGAACCGAGTATTTGAACCCTTCGCGTCAAATGTGCTTGAGTGAGATGAGATTTCTAGTCATCCTCGGTATGTGCCTCACATTCGTAGCGTACGTGTCATGCCATCATGCGCCTTGATCCGAACGGAGCCTATACCCACAATCTCACATGGGTTATCATCTCCCATACGCACTACATCTCCATTCCGCACAGGTTTATAAGAACCGAACCAATCTCTCGTTAGTGCGGATATGAAATGAACATGCGGAATCAAGTATCCATTCATCATGACCGTAAACACAACCGGCAAGGACAACCGGACATTCTCTCGAATCGAAGTATTCCCGGCACCGAAACAACAGAGGCCTTACCATCCGAATTATTTTTCCTGTTCTCCTTATTCTTAAGCTTCCAACATTCCTCAATAAAATGAGTCTTTTTCTTGCAATACTTACGAACTTCTTGGGCGGTCTAGACTTAGAACGACCTCTCGCTTTCTTGGCTCTTGAAACGATCATTGCTTTCATTAGAGGATCTCTCGCTCGGTTCGCCTCTAACTTGCAAAGCATCGCCCTTGGAGGACGACCCATCCGAGTGCACCATGCCTTTCATCTTCTCCCTGGATTGGAGTGCCTCATAAACATCCGAGACGGTTAGTTCATCACGGCTCAAAAGTATGGTGTCACGGAAAGATGCAAACGAACGGGCGAGAGAGCATAACGATAAGAGGCCTAAATCCTCATCCTCATACTTAACCTCCATCGACACTAGGTCGGCAACGATCTCCTTGAAAGCGAGATATGTGGCTCAACACCGAACCACCCTCCTCCATCTTGAGTGTGAACAACTTCATCTTCATATGCATCTTACCGGTTAGATCCTTGGACATACGGATCGATTCCGGTTTCAACCAGAGTCTTTGCGCAGCGGTCTCTTCCCGCGACATTCTTGCAAAATATCATTGGACGAGATGAAGTTGAATTAAAGACAGAGCCTTACGATCCTTGCGACTCTCCTCATCGGTCCAATCTTTGGACGACTTGCCACCGAACTTATCCGGCGCCACATCAAGATCATGAGTGTTCGCCGAATAGCTCGCATCTTGACTTGCCACGAGCGAGAACCTCGTCTTGTAATCCAACAACGGTAGATCAAACTTCATCGTCGACGACATCGAAGAAAAACAAATCGAAACCAGCTACGGTACCACTTGTTATAAACGATGGCGAATAAACGACGACAAGTAAAGGAATCAAACCGCGGGAGACACGAGATTTAACGTGGAAAACCCTTGCGGGAAAAACCACGGGCGCCGGCCAAAGCAAGAACTTCACTATATCGGGAGTCGAGTTACAACGCCAACGGCGGCGGCTTACAAGAGAATAAATCGATCTCTAATGGAAAACCCTAACGGGTATTTATGACCCGTACTGACCGCGGGGGGCTGCCGCCCCCCCGCACCCCCCCCGCCCGCGACACGGGAAAAGGGTGTGGCCCGATGGGCCACTTCTGCCTCCGCTTCGCTCCGTCAGAAGTCGGCCTTTCTCTTGGGAGACAGAATTTGGATCATAACTCAACACGGCTCAGATGGATATACCACGCACCTGGAATATTAATTCAACACATAATTTACATCATCTCATTCCCTAGTTGATGAGCACGATTACTTTTTTGCAATCTGGGATGTTAGGACATGCCAATATAATCACGACCTCAATCTCCGGCCGGGAAGCCCATTTCTTTACAGACTGTCTGCCTACTAGCTTAGAGAGCAGTGCTGAACTGCTGATGATGAGTAGTACTAGTAAATAATCAATGAAAACATCAAGAAAAGCTTGTCATGATCGATGCCACTCCGGTTTAGCCAGCCCAGAAAGCGATCACTAGCTTGTGATCGATTCATCAGAATAATGTAATGGTCTTTGGAAAGGCGAAACTCGTAGCTTTCTCCCATCTTTTTCCTCTCGACACACGGTCACACACCCGATTCCTTCCGTACGCCCTTGCATGCATACATGCTCGCGCAGAGAATTTGTACTGGAATGCAATTAACTATACTGACATCACGGCCGGATTCGGATCGTTTTGGGAGCAAAGAACACGATCCGTTTCTGGACAATTACTTCGCCGGACGGATCAAGGACGACGGCGTCACGCACAATATGTTTATTTATAAAATCGCCGGCTTCACTCGATCGAAGCGAATCTGAATTTCATTTTGGCTATCAGATCAGCAGGCGCATTGCGTGCTGCGCCTACTACCTCCGATCGTAGCTCATCTCGATCAGCTCCGATCGGAGGGACAGGCCATCAAAGAGACTATTAAATTAGCTCCTGTACTAGCTTGATTAAATTAATGGAGCTTGGCTGCTGCTGATTGATTACAGTGAAGCAAAGCATCCGATGGCCGGCCGGCCGGCTAATTGAAAATCAGTGGCGGGCTAAAGACGGATTAAAGTAGCGCGCATGCAAGTTGGGGGGAGGAGCGATTAGATTAGATTAGATTAGCCGGGGATTAAGATAACCCCCCGAGCGGCGCGCTGTCCCGTCGCCGGGCTTGCATGTGCTCGCACCCGCGCTTGTCGCCTTGTGATCCCCAGCGACCGACGCGACGACGGCCGGTCGGACGTACTCCGATGATCCTCATCGGCAGCCGGTGAGGCGGAGCTTGCTCGCTCCGTGCTCCGATCGGCCGTCCATGGCGCCCGCCGGCCTTGCTTGCATGCCGACAGCGACAGGGATGATAATACTACATTTTTTTCGCTTGGTTGAGGGAGGCGTAGTCTGACTTTGGCGATTAATTATTAATGACCTGCCATTATTAAGCAGCAGTGTCTCTCGTTGGCCGTTGCTTTTATCGGATGGGACTGGATCGAGACGATGCGCTCGCCCAGTTGTCTGCCGGCGCCGTCGGCCGGCGGGTCTTAATCTGCGGTGACCTAAATCTGGGCTAGGTGCAGGTAATCCGGCCACAATCAGAGGCCGCATTATTCTGCAACTTGCAGTTAGTAGAAGTGGCTATTCATGTGCTAATGTGTGCTATATATATGGCTAAGCCCATTTGCAGCTTTCGTGGTCGTTTCATAAAGCTTGTCGAGAGCCCCCCTGCCAGTGGTGTCAATGTTAATGCAGCATCATAGAAATCTATAATTATTGATGCTTGTTCATCAGGACTTTGTGGATCAATAATTTACTTGCAGTTTGCGCGCAGTCTTATACTTTTATTTTGCAAATAATGCATAATATGCGTGACAGTGTAAGCTAATCTAGCTGAGGATGGCCCGCCGAAGAGAGTCCAGCGGATGATTGATGATAAAAGGACGAGAAAAAGAACATGCAATGATGCGCCACGCTGTTAAGGCGAAGGCCAGGGAGACACGTGTCGATCGGGTGAGCCAGCCAGCAGTCGGTTGTACCACGCACCCCCAACCCAGCCAGCTCGCTGCTCGCGTCTCGGCTTGCGATGCAGGCGGGGTGTGAGGGGCCCACGGTGTCCACGTGCGAAGGCGAGCGGGCCGTGCGGAGGGGCCGGCCGCGCTTACACGTGGGAGCGGCGGCCCCGCCCGCCAACCCGCGCCGAAGGCCAGGCCCCCTTGGCCCGGGGGAGACGTCGCGTCGAATCTCTTTGATGATGCTGCCATGGGCCGTGGGCCAGCGACGATAGGCTAGGCGGGCCTCGCGGCCACGTGACGATGCCGGGAGAAACAGACTACCGTCACTCGCTCGCTCGCGTCTCCGGCTCTCGCCGCCCGCGGTCCGTCGCTCGGGTCAAGTGACGTTTTTTTCCTTGAGCGCTGAACGTTTGACTGAAGACGAAGTACGAGCGCTGTTTGGTGTATATAGAACAATAGGAATTGAGTGAATTGTGCGAGCCCTTTTGGTGTGAGAGGGAGGGAAAAGGCCGGATTGAGTCCAGATAGATGGGCCGTTATGCGATTCGAGGAGCTTTGTGGAAGGGGGTGAACTCGTTGGGTGAACGGTGATGGTTTTGCTTTGGGAGGAACGGCGTGGAAATTCTTGCTCGCAGATGGATCTGAATCTGATTGAGCCTGACTGGCTTCTGCCTTTCGGCGTCTCTTGAAGTTACGTGCACTCCCGGCCGCTGTCATCTTTCCCTTTTCTTTTCTAAAGGAAAAGAGAGCAGAATAATCGATCAACTTGTTCTTTTGTGCTGCTTGAGAAGGAACATCGACACTGAGAAAGTGGGGGAGTAGATATATTCGTTGACAACGATAGCAAGTATATATGTTCAGCTTGAATTCTGTGAGCTGAATGAAGAACTGGCCATGTTAAATTCCCCTATTGAAATCCGTGTCTCGCAAGTGGCAACAGGTAGAACACCCATTTCAGGAAACTTGAGAATCCGGGTGTAAGCAAAAAGGCATATATCTGTGAGCAAAAAAGGCACATGCCGAGCAGAGAACGCACAACACAATAATTCTCACAATGTAATCATAATAGTTAAATTACTATACTGCACAAAAAGGAACAGAAAATTAATCTGATCTTCTGCTATCCAAATAGAAGAGAAAAGGTGCTAAATGTTTGAACGGCTACAAACAAAAGTTAACAGTCAGAAGCTGCATAATCTGTCAGGTGCTTTCCTCGACATAATGTTAACAGAACACTCAACTGGTTGCGCTTGCTGTTAGGACCTGCTAGCTTATCAGCACTCTGTACAATCGATCTCGAATTAACTAACTGATTTGGTTGCCAGTGATCTCAGTTGGGCAATTGCTGTCTAAACATGTCAATTGGAGCATTGGAAGATCCAATACAGCCGCTCTCAAGAAGCAGCACTCGCAACATCTTTGCTCGATCGGTTGTACTTCATGTGGCTCTTGACAAGCTGGCCAGCAGAAAGGGCCGCCAGAAGAGATAGCTCGCCTGCAAGAACGCTGCCTGCGACAATGGTAGCCAGAATCTTAGCATTTGCCCCGGGTGAGTCACCGTTTGGACCCCTCACACCAAGCAGGTTCAGACAAGCGGCCTGTGAGGCAAGACAAGTGCCACCCCCAATAGTACCTACCTGAAAAAAAGTATGAACCGTATTAACATGGAATGATTGCTAAGACAAAAACAGTGATTTCGTAATCCCGTTATGAAACTCTATACCAACGATAGACACACAGCAACACACTAAGTCATTACCTCAATGGAAGGCATGGTCACGGAGATGTGAAGGTCATCTCCATCATTCACTGCCTCCAACATGGTGATGCATTGTGAGCTTTCAACATTCTGTGCAGGATCCTGGCCTGTAGCAATGAATAGGGCAGTTACAATATTGCTTGCATGGGCATTAAAACCTCCCAGAGCTCCTGCTACAGCTGATCCAGCAAGATTTTTGATAATGTTAAGCTCGATAAGTCTTTGCACACTGGTCTTAAGAACATTCTGCACAACCCCTCCTTTGATTGTAGCCTCACAAACAACAGCTTTTCCACGACCTTCTATCCAGTTTACAGCTGTGGGCTTCTTGTCTGAACAATAGTTACCTGCTCTTTTTAAAATGAAAATCGTCAGTGTGCAACCATGACAGGGGGAAGAATGCTGATAAACTCGGGAAGAATGCTGATCAACTCAAGATGATTACAACATGTTTGTTCCATGTCAGATGAAAACTAGTAAACTCACTACTGTTTACTACAATCAAAGCAGATTCTCGTTTACAATTGAGCTTCAAAGAGTGGATAGGAAAATATAAGGAGCAAACTGAAGATTTTAGGTACTCTCCTCAGGTTAAAGTTGCATGAATAGAAAACATCATAATGATAAGTTAAGATGCTCAGCCTCAGAACAAGCTTGCTCCGAGTCACAACTGCCTCGTGAGGAGAGCAGTTTGTATTACACACTTGAACTCCAGAAGAGCAGACAGTATTATACACTTGAACTCCAGAAGAGCAGACAGCATGAAAGCTTCAAACAATCTGGTGAGCAAATACACTTTCTGTTCTTAGGTGACACTGGCACATAACCAACAAAAAAGTGTATTTTCCACTCATCGATGAAACACTTCCTTTAGCAATTCATGTGTAACATTACTTGGGAGATAAAACCGACATTGTGTTTAGTTGTCTGATAAAAGATATGCTACCTTTATTGAAAGAGTGCAAAACTAGCTTTTCTTTGCCATAACAGAAGGTAAGAATCGAACCAGATAGGCTGATGAGATCCATGTCGGGGAAATCATTCTGCAGGTAGCCCAGAACGTTCTCAACACCTTTCGACACCATATTCATCCCCATAGCATCTCCAGTACTACAAGTGAACCTCATATAAAGGTTCCTACCAGCTAGTGCACACCGAATACCCTGAAGCCTCCCAAATCTGCTAGACCTGTGGACATAAATAATTTCAATGCCACCTCTATCTGATAAAGATGAGTACATTTTATATGAACTGTATTGGGAAGCACTGGGACAGGACATATCAACATTGAAAAGATGCAAACAACTAAACAAGTGTGCACCACTAAACAAGAAAAATATAATTACCCCCCTCTTTTCTTTTGGAATAACTGTCAAGGAATGTGTCCCACATACAACCATACACATGATTCATGCAGAACTGAAAATATTGTGTGAAAAATAGTATGATAACATATGAGCAGGGGAAATCTCAGCAGCAAAGGCTGCATAATAAAACCGGTCTTCTAAAGGAAGTACTAAATCAACAAATATCATATGAACAACCACGCCATGCAAACAGGTCACTACTTGTCATGCTACGACCAGAGGCACAGATGATATTATAACATTAAATCTCAAATGCACAGCTTCAATGATTTAAATACCTGCGACCTCAAAAGGTGCAAACCTGCATAGCACTGTTTCAATGTATACTTACAGAGTGAAAAAAATGCGCAGCATGCTACACCATATAAGAACGAAAATGATCATACAAGATGAATAAACACCCGGTATGACATATGCTTCAAACCAGAGAACATGATGTGCCAAACTAACTTTGAAAAACTGAAGGAACGGTCTACATACAGAAGTGGAGGAGGTCAATAGAAGTTATGTAGCAGTGAAATAAACATATTTGCCATAAACTCATAAAGCAGTATGAGGAAGAGCAACAAAAAATGAGATACATTATTAATTAAGGATTCTGCAATTAAAATACTAAAACACAGCATTCCAGAGATGCTAATCACCAAATGATATAGAAACACCAGATTGGCCATGAATGCTTATATATGGAACAAATACTAATGAATTTGTTGATAGGATGTCCACGTGGCCATAATTTTGTTTTTTTTATGAAAATAACCTTCATATTTCTCAACATTTGGAATAACACAAAACCACAACATAAATCGGGAAAACTGAGTTATGGACTAATGTGAACCAAAACTAACCTAAAGCTCCTCAAGTGTACAAAACAAGAACAGCAAAAGCTACTAAGGACATGAGCTAGCAAGCAACCAGCGCTTTTGAACAACACAATACGACAATTGTTCGAAGGTCATCATAATTTGCTGAAACCAATAGTACTTTAGGGCTAGGAAGTAACGGAACCGGTTACTAGAATCAAATGCTGTTCTAAGAACATATGCCGACAGTTACTAGTTAGTAACGGAACCATATGACGTTGAGCCCACATGCCATGAGTTCAAACAGGTCGACCGGTAAACTGTTGGCATTCTCGATGGTTTCAAGGATCGCAACACGACAATCCAAGGTCAACACTTCAGAAAGTATAAATTGGCACTATTCGCAAATATCCTGCGACTGGGTGAACGCAATGCGACAATTCAAGGATAACATTTAAGAAAGCATAAACTGGCATCATTTGCATGTAACCAATAACGAATCCCGGAAAATATGGAATCATATGCTGTTGATAGTTATCAAATTGATACCACAGTAGTAGGCCCAATGCATGTTGAAATTGAGTAAGCTAATAAGCTGTGGACTCCATCCAATCACCAACTAAATAAAAAAATGACACTTACTTCTGTGGGCAATCACCTGACCTTAAAATACCAATGCCGCCATGCAATTCTGGACTTCAACATCAGAACTACTCAAACAGCACAAGAAACTTAAAGATGCACCAAAAGAAGACATTTTTAACTATCATCAAAGTATTATTGATCACAGGCTTCATGTATATAAATAGCCAAGCAATTTCATATCCATTTTAAGTAAGCATGAGAATCTACATATAACTAATGGAGAAGAGCAGAAGGCTGCCTACCTATTAAAGACAGAAGCCAGATTCTCAAAATTGACAGCTGCCTCGACGAACGACTTGAGCTCCGCTGCCCTCTTGGCCGATGGCAGCTTGACGACGGGCGCGCGGGACATGGCATCCCTAAGCAGCGCGCTGACGGCGCCACCGGACGCCGCGATGGCCCTGCACCCGCGGTTGACGCTGGCCACGAGACATCCCTCGGTGGTAGCCATGGGGACGTGGTACTGGCGCCCGTCCAGGAGCAGCGGGCCGGCAACACCCACCGGGACCTGCACGTACCCGACGGGCATCTCGCAGCATTGCCCGAGGATGGCCTGGTAGTCCATCCCTTCGAGCGGGAGCCCCTCGACACCCCGCCCCGTGATCCGCCGGAGCGCCTCCCGCCGCAGCCTGGCCGCGCGGCTGCAGTCCCCAAGGCGCGACTCCAGGTGGTGCGACGGCAGCGCCCCGGACACCACGGCGGCGACGATCTCCTCGTCCCCGCCATCCACGCCGGCATGCATTGGCGCGGGCGCCTCGGCGGCGGCGGCGCGCTCCCGGCGCGTGGAGCCGCTCCCCTCGTCGTCGCTGGCGGGGGCCCTGGGCTGCCCGGAGGAGGGGCCGCCGAAGAGGCTGAGGAGGTACACGACGGAGGCGAGCTGGCAGAGCACGGTGGCGAACTCGCGGCCGCCGAGCGGGAAGCGGAGCGGGCGTTCCCTGTCGCTGCAGAGGCGGAGCAGGTCGCAGGAGGAGAGCACGAGGGAGATCATCGCCAGGCCGTTGGTGATCCGCAGGACCGGGACAGGCAGCGATCCCACCGCCGCGAGCCCCCGCCGCGCCGCCGCGATGCGGCCCACGAACTGTCGCACTTCCATCCGGGCGGTCTAGCTTATCCGGCCACCGGAGCCGCGGTGGTCGGAGGAAGAGGAAGAGGGAGGGGTGGTGGGGGGGTTACGAGTGCGAGCCGGAAGGGTCGCGTACGATCGCGCGTGCTGCTTTGCTGGTGCGGGGCAGGCGCTGCGGCCTG
This sequence comes from Cenchrus americanus, assembly GCA_947561735.1. Lineage (NCBI taxonomy): Eukaryota > Viridiplantae > Streptophyta > Magnoliopsida > Poales > Poaceae > Cenchrus > Cenchrus americanus. The sequence goes on along the minus strand of OX387241.1, from coordinate 19,367,296 downwards.
CGGGGGGCGTGGCCGGCTCCGTGCCTCCGTTGGTGGGGGATCGGACGGACGCGAACTCACGGAGGCGCCGTGGGGGTTGCACTCGGTGTGCGTGCACGGAACGCGGGGCTCAGATGTTCGGCGTGAGGGGGGGACGACCGGACGAGCGAGCGGACTGGGCGCGGGCACGGGGCCTGCGCCGCCGCCGCGGGGAAGCCGTCAAGCCGACTGTTTCCTTTCTTTCCCTGCACGCAGAGAGCGGGGGGAGGTTTGGTCAGACTTGCTGTTTGGGTCTCGCCCTTGCGGCCATGGGGCTACACGAGTCGTGGCGCGCGCGCGCAGCGGGCGGCGACCAGCGTACAAGACACCTGTTTTTGTTGGGGTGGGGCCGACGGTCAGGTATGCATGACGCGAGACGCATGACCGAGGGTGCGCGATGGGTAGAGCTGCGACTGGTTGTACTGATGGAGTCGATTATACGGTGATTTTGAAATCGTTTTGAAAAAATATTCGACAAAAATTGAAATCGTTTTGAAAAAATATTCGACAAAACAGCTTGTTCTGACCGTGTAAGTGGATAAGCGTGAACATATTTATTATACCTTTCTCTTTTCTTTTTCTCTTTCTTTTTTCCTCCCTTTTCATTTTCATTTACCCCTTCTTCCCCTTCATTTTCTCTTTCTTTTTTCCCCTTCTCTCTTCTTTATCTTCCCCTTCCCTCGCGAAAGCCACACGAGGTCGCCCTGGCAGATCCGCCACCAGCCTCCTCCGCACCCGCCGTCGGCCTCCACTCTCCCACGTGCTCGTCGTCGGCATCCTCCACCCCTCACAGCAATGTGTCGCGCCTCCTTCTTTACACCATAGACACTCCTCGAGGCGGCCCTTCTTCCTTACTGCGCCGCCGGCGTCCCCAGCCCCTGCGCCTCTGGTGCCGCGGACGCCCCTCCCTTGCGCAGATGCGGCGGGCGTCTCCTGCTCTTCCTCCGGCCGCCCGTCGTCTGTCCGTCGACGTCCACCTCCGGTGTCCTCCGCACCCAAGCCGCCGTCAGTGCCAACCTCTTTGTTCCTGAAGGGGGCAAATCGGGCACTCAAGCCGCGTGTGTCGAGACAGAGTGGGGGGCTGGTATTTTCCGCTCTGTGTTGCCGAAAACGCTCCAGAGAGCAGGATTCACAACTGCTTCTGCGCGGGAGCTGTTTTAGAGAGGCGTTTGGTAGCGCTTCCTGCTCCTCGCATGGAGCGGAGCTGTTGGAAGCGGTACCAAACGGACCCTGACTGCTTTCATCTCGGTGTTGGGTCCTTGTGGACTCGATTAAAAAACGTTGGGTCCCAGTGGGCTTTGATAGGTGCAAGGGTACGTGTCCTTCGATTCATGGCTCGTGTTCTTCGCCTCAAGTAAGATGATTTTGTGATGGTGCCTTTTATATAATATTTATAAAAACAAAAAAGTTGGGTTATCATTGTTAGTTTTCCGACCTTTATTTTTGTACTTTGATATGATTTGTAATTCACTCATTTTAGAAAACAAGCAATGTAGTTTCATCTGTTAATGAGAAGGGATTAAAGGGAAGGCTCTCTCTGTCCTCCTCCTCCTCCTCCTCCTCCTCCTCGGTTTTTTGAGTGGATTGGGGTTATTTAATTAAACTTGTTGATATATGAAAAGTTTATACGGATTGGCAAAACCTTTGATGCTAAATTTTTCTAATATATAACTTTATCTATTTAAATGACGTTTTGAAAATTTGCAAGTCAAAATGCCGTACTAGAGACATCATATCAATTCCCTATACTTTGAAATAAGGAATGTATAAAATTTGCGTCTAATGTGAGACAGGTTAAAATCATAGTACATTTTCCCAAGGGTGTCATGTCAAGAATATAGCAATAAAACCATCATTAGACTAGACTCTATTGGTGCATTATTTTATTTTTCTTATTTCCTATAATTTGGTGGCATTTTATTTGTGACTCACGGAGAGTTGGGAATTGCATC